>CM053153.1:11722500-21722500 GCA_028571685.1 Heterohyrax brucei | reverse complement strand
TGTAAAACCAAAACCAAACCCATGCTGTCAAGTTGATTCTGACTCACAGCAACTCTACAGCACAGAGCAAAATTGTCCCATAGGGTTTCCAAGGAGCGCCTGGTGGATTTGAACTGCTGACTTTTTGGTTTGCAGCCATTAACTCGTAACTACCATGCCACCAGGCTTCCTAGCTGTGCTATTACAAACATGTAATAAGATGTTTGCTGTCTGAACACTTTTCACACATACTGTTCATTGACAGCAATTACATTCACCATGTTGGGTAACCATCGGCACCAGCTTTTTCCATCTCCCTGCAGATGAGTCAATTTGGAGGGTTTCCAGTCCCCTTGGCCACTTGAGTGTCAGATGGATGATGAGGCGTAGGGTGGAGTGGAATCAGAAACAAAGCTATCAGTAGAAATATGTTCAGATTCTCTGAGGAATGGGGGATGTGGCTTCAGACCAAGATAGCGGCTGCACACAAGGGCTGAGTACAACATACAAGAGATGTCTAACGGGGAGAACAAAAAAACAACAACAAAAATGCTGTAATCATTGACAGCCACTAGCAGGGACATATTCTTGTGGATTCAGTGCCTGCTGAGTGACCTTTTCAGCAAAACAGCAGTAATTCTGCCTGCTGTTCTATGGCTGGTTGCTGCTTGAGAAATTGAACATTAGTGTTTTTCATGCAAAGTGTAAGCTGCTGTGTGTCACCAGTTGAGGGACTGCCCCCGAGATGCAGTGGCATTTGCCATCAGTTCTCAGGCTTTAGCCCCCAGGAGACTATTAAGTCCTGGACACGGTGCTTACAGTTCAGCTGAGTTGTTGGCCTGGGTCTTGAAGTTGAACACAATGGGCTGGATGACTAACCACTTGGGCTTGGAGTCAGCAAGGCCTGAGTTTGAACTCCAGACCCACCAGTTGTTGCATCAACAACTCTCATTGCTGAGCTCAGTTTCACCATTCATAAAATGGACACGACAGCATCTACTACCTAGGGTTGTCATTTGGATGACACAAGACACTTGCTTCAATTCATACATGAGCGAGAGGACAGGGCCTGTCCTGCACAGCTGGCAGATTCCAGAGCCCAACTTCGTCCTCACTCTCCTACATATTTAATCTCCACAGTGCTTTCATTCTGGGGCAAAAGGTAACTATTTCACTTTGTATTTACCCTATGACCTAAGAGTTACTTTATCAAGAGCTTTTAAAAATCCAGGGAGAACGGTTTTCAGTTCTTTGGCTTTGTTATTGATGTTCTGGATTTATTCTACAGTCATCAGAGGACGTTGTTTATAAAAAGTTTTGTCCTTTATAAAAATTATTGTCCTTTTGAGGGGACACTAATCTCCATGGTGAATTCTGTGATTGTTGTTATGTGCATCTGAATCAAAAAGCGTGTTCCAGTTACCAGGGCACTAAGTTGGCAATGTAGCCAGATCTACCTAATTATGTCATTTGAGGGCTTTAGCGTTCTTACCTATTTTTGTCC
The DNA here is from genome assembly GCA_028571685.1 of Heterohyrax brucei. NCBI lineage: Eukaryota > Metazoa > Chordata > Mammalia > Hyracoidea > Procaviidae > Heterohyrax > Heterohyrax brucei. Next base: position 21,721,017 of record CM053153.1, on the reverse strand, counting down.
ACTTCCCCGTCTTTCATGGAGAGTGTTACGTTTCATCACTAATATCACTATGTTCTTACTTCTTCTTGCATCTTCTGCAGTGCCTGTTATAAAGTTATTGTTACGTTGCTTCATATGGATTCATAACTGTCAAATCTTTCTTGGGAATTCTGGCCTTTAGCATTAATCACTCTTTTGCCTTGGTTGATGGCTTTTTAGCCTGCACTTTTTCAAAATGAAGACTGCTTCTTTCTTTTTGCTAGTTCATATTGTCTTTGTATACTTTTACCCATCTCTGTATTTTTTACTTTTTAAAATCGCTTTCTGTTAGGAGTGTTTTCTATACAGCAAAGAGTTGGCTTTTGAAGAGTCCATATAGGCCCAGCACACATCTGTTTTGTTTTTCTATTCTCTTGTTCCTCAACCAGAAGCTAAGGTCACATAGGAGTCTGATCTCTTTGTATGTCTGGGGTTGCCTTTATTTTTCTTGTTAGCAATAGTTTGGGACCTGAGTGGACTCACAGTCCTCACCTGAGCCATGTGCCTTAGCTGGCTGGCATTTTCAGCTCTGCCCCACAAGGTCTCACACCCTAGCAAGCAGGACAGGTTGTCACTCTTCTGCATGGGTAGAGAGTGCCTGTGTACACTCTGCAATGGAGTCCAACAGTGGACACAAGAAGCATCAATATAAAAACTTAAACACACATTCTCCTCAACTGGATTGGTACACAGAGTAAATTTTCAATGTTTAGATTAAGGTCTGATGTCTTTAAAATGGAATTAATTAATTTGGGAGAAATACAGCACAGAAGCTCACAGCTGGAAGAACAGTAGAAAGCATTCAATCTCTCTCTACAATGTACTGATCACTCCTACAGTATTCCAGGATGCTTTCCAGACTCTGCTGGCATTTTTCTGGGAATAGTAAGCTGCCACTGTCACCGATCTTCTATGCAGGGGTTGATGTCCATGTATATTATACGAGGACTGCCAATTAAGTTCGTAAACTCATCCTTGAAAAAATGCTCCATACTTCATTGCTGAATCTCACTACAGTCACCTTCAAAGTACTCCCCTTGAGAAGCTATGTACCTGTCCCAGTGCCTAGACCATCCTTCAGAGCAGTTTTGGAACTCTTTCTAGAAGGGCCATTGTGCCTGGTGGCAAACTTAATTGTATAGTTGTCTGTGAGGGAGATTTAGCCAGTAAACAAATAACTGTATTGGAACACCCTCCCTACTCACCTGATCTGGCCCCTAATGACTTTTTTGTTTAGTGAAGACAAAGGAAATACTGAAAGGAAGACAGGTGGATGACATTCAGGACATCAAGGGTGATACAACAACAGCTCTGATGCCCATTCCAGGAAAAGCGTTCCAAAACTGCCTTGATGGGTGGACTAGGCACTGGTATCAGTGCATAGCTGCCCAAAGGGAGTTCTTTGAAGGCAACCACAGTGATATTTAGCAGCGAGTGATGTAGCACTTTTCCTACGATGAGTTCACGAACATAATCGGCAGTCCTTGTAAGACAGGCAATGTACTCAATTAGGAATTCATCAGAGCTGAAACCTTGGAAATCAAATTCGTAGGGGTAAGGACTTGCTTGACTGGGTGAGGGAGAAGCTAGGGAAAAGGACACTGAGAGTAACCAGGACAGCAATGACAGTTCCAGGAAGTTGGCAGGGATCCAAGGAGGAACACTAGAGAGCAGGAGGGGCTCATCTACCTCTGCCTCTTCCCCAGTCTCTCCCAAGGCCTCCCCGTTGGTCAGCTCTGATGCTCCTGTTTTGCTGATGCTCTTATATAATCAACTCAGCCCAAGTCCACGTGGATATAACCAACAGAGGATGTGTGACAGGCAGGGGGGCAAGGGAGAAAAGACACAGTTGGCTGAAGCAAAGGGCCCTAGGAGCTTCCCTGGTATTGTCTTGCTAGAAGAGGAAGAAAAACAGCAGTGAGTTGGGAGCCAAGGGTGAAACTTTCTTCCTGTGCCTTTTCCCCACTGGCAACTCTGACCCAGCCAACTGTTTCCTTCTCAGGCAGTCTGCAGCTGTCCCACACATGTTATAAATAAAGGCCAGTACAGGCACTCCTATTTTTAGCATTTTAATCGAGACAGAAATGTCACCAAGATTCCCCATTTGCTCACTCAAGTCCTTTCCCTTTTCTGTCTTCTTCTTCGTATCTCTTATTCTTCTCTTTCTCCAAGAATGTGTTTTTCCGTTATGATGAACTAAAATAAAGACGTAGTGGGCGCACAAACCCAAAACAAAACTCACTGCCGTGGAGTCAATTCTGACTCATAGGAACCCTAAAGGGCAGAACAGAACTGCCTCATAGGGTTTCAAAGGCTGTAATCACGACAGAAACAGAGTGCCACATCTTTCTCCTGCAAAGTGGCAAGTGGGCTTGAACTCCTGACCACTTGGTTGCCAGCTACAAGCTTAACCACTGTGCCCCAGGGTCGTCTTCAGCCAGCAGTCAATTCCAACTCACAGTCATCCTAAAGGACAGAGGAGAGCTGCCTCATAGGGTTTCCAAGGAGCACCTGGTGGATTCGAACTGCCAACCTTTCAGTTAGCAATTGTAGCTCTTTAACCATTACACCACCAGGATTCCCTTTTGGGGATAGAAAACCCAAGTATTTGATGCTTCTTGACTGGACTCCTAATAATGCCCATGAGGTTGGGTGATGCACCTATCCTGTCTCATAAGAAACCATGCAGAGACTTTAGGAAGCAGCACTCCAGGCTTGTACCAAAGCTACTCTTTTTTTTCTCTTGAGCATACATGAGTGTTAGAGTGAAAAAACAGCTCTAAGAATCATTTCTTCTAACCCTCCAAGGGTGCTGCTGAGGGCACTGAGCCTTAAAAAACAAAAAACCAAACAAGTTGCTGTCAAGTCGATTCTGACTCACAGCAACCCCGTGTGTGTGACAGTAGAACTGCACTCCATACAGTTTCCAATGACTGATTTTCAGAAGTAGATTTCCAGGCCTTTCTTTCACGGCACCTCTGGGTAGGCTTAAACGGCCAACCTTTCAGTTATCAGCCAAACATGTTAACAGTTTTCACCAGTAGTGACTCCCATTGAGGCTCAGAGAGGCCGATTTGCCTGCTGGCAGCATAGTGGTTAAGTGGTACAGCTGCTAACCAGAACGTGGGCAGTTCAGATCCACCAGGCGCTCCTTGAAAACTCTATGGTGCAGTTCTACTCTGTCCTCTGGGATCACTATAAGTCAGCATCAACTCGAGGGTACCGGGTTTGGTGTTTTCGTTTACCTAACATTAATTATCAATGCTGCTATGGCTTATGTTCATAGCAGGGTTCCCTGTGCCAAGCCCTTTACATAGATTTACTTATTTAATCAATTCTAACAATCCAATAAAGTGTATATCTATTTTCATTATTTCAGTTTTATAGATGACCAAACTGAGGGTGAGTGGTTTTGAGCAACTTGCCCAAAGTCACACAGACTGGCAATGGCAGAGTCAGGAAGAAACTCAGGACCTCAATTCTTTCCAGAACTAGAGCACCGTGCAAACATCCTTCAAGTCACTATTCCATGTGGCTGAAAGAATGGAAGGAAGAAGAGAAGGAAGAATGAGGAAGAGGGAAGTTTGGCTTGAGCACACTCACTCTCTCAAAGCAGCGTTCTGGTGTCTTTCTTTGCAAACTACTGAGTGTTTTCAGAATTTTAAGACGGCCTGACAAAGAATTCTTTCAATCTCCAAAGACCAAAAAGAGTGGCAGTGACGTGGAGGACTGCGATGGCCCACTTTACCTGTTCTCTGGGTCGGCCAAGGTCATACTCCGAGTGACGTAGCACATCTTGAGTGGAATGCTTTTCCGGTCTCGGTGGAAGGAGAAGGACTGAGGTGACAGAGGGTCAGAGGCGCCACCCCCTAGCCGAGGGGATTCTGGTGGAGGAGTTTCCCACCCAATCTCTGAGACTGGAGAGCCTTTCTTCACATATGGTGTGGCTTCTCGCATGTATTTCACTGCAAGCAAAAAGACAACAGTAAATTCTGTAAGTACACCTGGGCTGATCTCTGGACAACCTAATCATGTCCATGACATCTGTACTGCACACACTGTTGATTATTAGACCCCTTAAATTCTGAACAAGCTTTAGAATTTCTGTTCCTCTCTACATAGCTATATAATTATTGGCATACTAACACGATTCTTAGAACTTGTTAGTACGATAACCTGCAGCTGAAAGTGTTTTCAGTTTTTTTTTAACAGTGACACCTTTTCTGATCATATGTTGCACTCTGGGAAAGAGACTAAAAAACAAATGGGCAGAGAGTGAAAAAGCATCACTTAGGAATACAGACTAATAGCTATTTACTATAGATGTAGCCACAGTGACTATTATCCACTGAGATGCACAAATAGGCTTTTCAGTTTTAAAATGCTAAGCACATAGATGCAAAGAAATACATGGGAGCACTTTTTTGAAACAGATCAAATTTGTCATAGCAACAGCATTAGCTGTAACAGGAAAACCAGAAACAACCTAAATGTCCACTAAGAAATGACACATTAACTAAACTGTGAGACAGCTATACAGCCATTTTTCAAAAATTGGATAGCTATAGACATGTTGATCTGGAAAGATGTGTAAGGCCTATTATTGGTGAAAAAGAAAACAGTAGAGAGCAGAACATATACTGTAATCTCTGAAATCATAGATAGAGATGTTTATATGTGCACAAATGAATTTTAAATGCAAGCACAAGAAAATGTTAACAGTAGTTTGCTCTGGGGAGTGGAAATAAAAGTCAAAAAGACGGAGAAAGAGACCTTACCATTCATTTATTTTCATTTTATACCATTTGCCTGCTTAATTATGCTATCCACGTACCATTTTTATAAAATTAAAAAGCATAATTTAGTGAAACAGATTGACATTGTTTCCTTTGAGATGTTTGCCTTAGTCTGAAGAAATGAGTTGCCTATTCCTAATTTCAGCATCCAGCCCTTACACACACAATATAAATTTCCACAGCCTTCTATCACCACACAGTTTGGTTCTCTGCTGCTTGGGGAGATGGGACAAAGTCCCTCACAGGTGTCTGCTACTGCAAATGGCAAAAGATTAGAAGAGCACAAACCAGGGGGTTTGTCATGTTTAAACAAACTGTGTCTCCCCCAAAATGTGTGTAGCCATGTGGCTGGGCCATGATTCCCAGCATTTTATGACTGTCCTCCATTCTGTGATTTCCCTATGCTGTATGTTAAAGGATTCAGGTGAAACTGTAAATCCCTTCATAGGATTACCTCCCTGTTCGACTGTAAAGGGAGTTTCCTTGGAGCATGGTTTGCACCACACTTGATCCTTTCATCCTACTAGAGATAAAAGGAAATGGAAGCAAGCAGAGATTTAGGAACCTCACACCATCAAGAAAGCGGCACCAGAAGAGGGCATCCTTTAGACCTGAGGTTCCTGCACCGAGATGCTCCCTGGACAAACACTGACACAACACAAGGACTTTCCTCCACAGCTGACAAGAGGAAAGCCTTCCCCTGGAGCAGACATCCTGAATTTGGACTTGTAGCCTACCAGACTCTGTAAGAATAAACTTTTCTTTGTTAAAGCCATCCACTGTGGTCATTCTGTTGGAGCAGCACTAGCTGACCTAAAATAGGGTGTTTCTTACAGATCTTTGATGATTCAATTCTACAAACTAGCACTCTGACCTGCGAGGCACCAGGCTGTGTTTCTGGAGAACGCTACATAGTTTGTCTACCCAAGAGTTGCAGCATTATGAATGATTCCAGCAGATGCTGTTGGGTGTCTACCAGGCACATTTTACCATCTGTGATGCCAGCATCCCAGCTACTGTGTGATGACTACACCCCCCTCTGGGGAACTGCTGTTGGCCCACCAGAAGCCATTAACCCTGGGGAGTTTCACAGTGGCTACATAACTGTCAAAACACGGGCTCTGCTTCTAGGGAATTCAATCTAAGACAGAGACCTAAGACAAGTGCCTAAACTGTGGCCCCAAGCAGAAGGAGCTAAGGTTTGCCACAGGAATAAAGTCCGTCGGGAGAAGCACAGGAGAAGCAGACTTAGGAACTCTAATGACAGCTTACAAGCAGACCAACATACCCGAATACATAAAATGTGGATATATATTTGGAGATTTAATCATAGACATCAGAAACAGCTACATTAATACAGGACAATGGAGATGCCATTTAGTACTGATGCTTATTTGAAGAACAGCTTTTAGACTTTTAATGGAATATAAGTGCAGGTAAGGAAGAAAAAGTTTCCTGGCTTCTGTAAGCCTGTTAGCACAGGTGGCAGTTTAAGAAAGAGAGGAGTTATTCATGGACAGTGTGTTTTAAGAATCATCTCCCACCCCCAAGCAGGCAATATAATTAAAAAGAGACACAGAAATATCTAAGACAAAAGGTACACAATTTAGGGAGAAAGAAATAGAATAAATAGGATACGTAATCTTTTGAAGATAGAGAATTTTTCATCTCTAGAGACGTTTTCGGAGAAGCTAAATCACTGCCTAGTTTGCATGTTGTAGACTTACGGGCACATGTCACATTCAGGCATCAGCTGAGATGGCTTGAAGAACTCCCTTTAACTGCATTACTCTCCTCCATCCGGAGCAGGAGCTGAGCGCTTTGGGACTGAGAATGCAGGGCTGTTCCATGGAGTTGTTGTTGTGGTTGTTAGGTGCTCTCAAGTCAGTTCTGACTTACAGCAACCCTATTATGTCAGAGTAGAACTGCTCCATAAAGTTTCTAAGAAGTGCCTGATGGATTTGAACCACTGACCTCTTGGTAAGTAATTCACCACTATGCCACTAGTGTTTCTATTTCATAGAGAGTACAGTCCAACTCAGAGAGGGAATGTTTTTACCTAAGACTAGATTTGACTGCCACCAATATCCAAAAATAACAGTGTGTTAATAAGAGACTTTTTTCTTCCTTCATCAAAAGTCTAGAGTTAAAGAACTACTAGAGTAGCCAAGTCCCTTCAAGTTATCAGGCATTCAGATTTCTGCTCCCCTGATGCTTGTCATCACTAGTATGGCATTTAATGGCCCCCCAAATCACTGCCACAGTTCTGGCCCATCAACCAGATTTCCATCAGAAGGAAGGGATGAAGATGTGAAGAAGACAACCTCTTTCAGAACTTAATACACTATTTCTACTCATCACTTTGGTCATAAATTAATCACATACTCATTTCTAGCTGCAAAAGAAATGTCCTCTTCACTCTAACAGCCATGAGCCCTTCTAAAAGTTGGTGGGGAAGAAGGACAAAAGAGGTATTGGGGGACAAATGTCAGCTTTCACCTTGAGGGACATCCATCAGTAGGTCAGGGCTTAACACAATTAGGTTCCACAGCACAAAAACAGAAGGAAATTTGTTAGTGTAATCAGTAAACAGACAACAGTAACAACTCTGCGCTAGCTTTTTCTGTACTAACCCATCTGAACCTCCCAACAACCCTGCGTTACAATCATCCTCATTTTATCAACAAACACTGCAACAGAAAGAGGTTAAAACAAGTGTGTGGACTAAGAAACAGCAGACACGTGAGTCTAATCCAGACTGCCTGGCTCCAGGGTCCATACTTTTAGCTATGGTGCAACCCTTTCTCCCATTTTATTATTTTTTTAATTAATTGGGGGTGAGTGTTTAAGCCAAGGTTTTTATATCTTGGGAGAAAATATCCAATTAAGAGGCTGCTGGCTCTAAGAGAGTTTGCTTCTGTGAGCCTGAACTATTAAACTACGGCATTTCAATGAAAGCCTTTTAAGAAACGATAATACGTACACATAATAGAGGGTTTAACCTGGCAGATGGAACAGTTAGTGTCTGCATAATTATACCTCTGTGTACCTACCCAAACCAAAAACTGAGCCTACCAGTGTCGAGTTAATTCTGACACACAGCCACCTGTCAGACGGAACAGAATTTCCCCATCGGGTTTTCAAGGCTCTAAGTCATCACAGAAACGGACTGTCACATCTTTTCTCCTGATGAGGTGGTGGAAAGCTCCAACCATCCAGCTTTCAGTTAGCAGCCAAGTGCTCAACTACCACAACTCTGGGACACCTACTGCGTACCTACACAGTCATTTTAGGCAAACAGCTGTCAAACTGATCAAGTCACAGCCAGGCTCAGGTTCAGGGCACTTAATAACATGAACTAATTAATAAATCATGCCCTTTCCACCATCATGACTTAGAAACTGGTTATGCAATTAAAATTCTAATCTGCAGTTGCAAAACAAGGGAGGAGAGCAATAAGCAATGGTTTCAAACCAATAATCCACCAAGTCACTTTTAATAGTTTTCATTTGAAGGACGTGCAGCTGTGAGGCTTTCAAGAGAGCATTCAGGAAAGTTTTCTGAGGTCCCAAGCTGCTATAATTAAACCTTCATTGGGGCAGCCAGACAGATGATATCAGAAAGGCAGGGGCGGGGGGGTGCACGTGCGCGGGCCTGTGTGAGTGTGTATGCGTGAGTGCGTGCGTTTGTGCATGGCTACTGAGAAAATGCTTTAGGCAAATCCAATCAACTCCCCTACCAGTTTCCGAAAAGCCAGGAAGGCCCTTTAATATCTTCCCAAGTTTTCTGTTTAAAAACAACAAAAAATGGACTTCCAGACAAGAAAGAAAAAATCAATTTCATTACTCTAGAGAATGTCAGGAGTCTTGGTGGTACAATGGTTAAGCACGTGGCTGCTAATTGAAAAGTTGGCAGTTGCAACCCACCAGCTGTTTCAAGGGAGGCGGCCGTGGCAGTCTGCTTCCATAAAGGTTACAGCCTTGGAAAGCCTAAGAATCAGTTTTACTCTGTCCTACAGGGTTGCTGAGTTGGAATCGACTCAATGACAATAGGTTTTTAAAATGGGTAGTGGATGTGAACACAAAATGTGCATTTTCTAATGTGATTAAGGAGAGGAGGGAATCTGTCGGAGGCATAAACCTGGGTACTCACACATTTGGTGAAACCCCCAAGTAGGGGACAGAAGTTAGGACAAACACCTAGAGTTACACGTGAAGACAGGATTCGCTGAGACAGTGGAAAATAAGACTGTCCCTTAACACATTTTCCTAGGTCATCCTAGAGAGGAAATGATGCAGCCGGACAGCACTGATATTTCCAAAAAGACAGAAATAATGAAAGATGTAAGTTTCCCGGGAAACTATAGCTAATATCTCAGGAGGTTGAATAATGCGGGGGAAAGAGAATTGGCACTGGGAGCTGGGGACCTGGATTACAGTTCCAGCTTTGCCACTAACTAGCTCTCCAGCCCTGGGCAACTCGTTTTGCCTTCCCAGACCTCATTTTCATCTGTCAAGTGTGACAAATAAGGTTCCTACCCATCAAACACTCTATGATTCCTTGGGAAGCTGCCTCTTTGACAGCTTAACAAAAAGAGTATTTCTCACCTTGCTGTTTGTCATGACCAACAAACAGCCCTGTTAAATGAGTGCAGAATTCTAGACAAAAACTGAACCTGCTGCCATTTAGTCAATACTGACTCATGGTGACCCTAGACGACAGAGTGGAATTGACCTATAGAGTTTCAAGCAGTGTGGAGCAGATTTAAACTGCCGACTGTCTGGTTAGCAGGCACAGCCTTTAACCACTATGCCGTCAGGGTTTCCCTCCACATAAAGGCCATAGTCAAATACGTCTTCTGCTGGTTTACCAAAACCCGACAGGCACCTAACAAATACAAAACTAAGCCCGTGTTTAAGTCGGTTAGTGCTGCTCTGACAGAGATACCACAAGTGGGTAGCTTTAGCAAAGGAAAGTTGACACAGTCTGGTAGGCTACAAGTCCAAGTTTAGGATTTCCACTCCAGGGATAGGCATTCTTTCTATTGGCTCTGAAAGAAAGTCCTTATATTGTATCAGTCTTTGTTCAGACAGCATTTGGTGCAGGAACCTCAGGTCTGAAGGACACATTGCACTCCCAGTGCTGTTTTCTTGATGGTATGAAGTTCCCAATTGTCTGCTAGCTTCTCTCTCTGTCTCTTCAGCTTCCGCTTACTCTTGGCCATAGTGGGCCTCAGGCCCACATCTGTCCTGCAGGGACAAGTGTTCCAAAGCTCTGTAGTGCGACTGATTCAAGTGTCTGGAGGCAGCCTATATTCAGATTATGTACTGAGTTAGCTTTTCTTTGGTTGGGCAGAGCTGTCTAGAAAAATCTTAATTTTATTCACTTACCAATATTTCCACCACTTGTCTGCCAGTTTGTTGTACTGTGATAGCTTTCCTGTTGCTGTGATGCTGGGAGCTATCTATGTCAGTATTTCAAACACCAGCAGGGTCCCTATTGGACAGGATTCAGCAGAGTTTCCAGACTAAGACAGACTAGGAAGAAGGATCTGGCAATTGACTATTAAAAATACTGGCCAGAGACAACTTTGTGACATACTGCCAGAAGATGAGCGTCTCAGGTTGAAGAGCATTCAAAATTCGGCTGGGGAAGAGATGCCTCCTTAAAGTAGAGTCAACTTTAATGATGTAGATGGTGTAAAGCTTTTGGGACATTGATTTGCTGATGTGACATGACTCAAATCGCAAAGAAACAGCTGCAATATCCATTAATAACAGGAATGTGGAATGTAAAGTATGAATATAAGCAAATTAGAATTCATTAAAAATGAAATGGAATACTTAAAGCTCAACACCCTAGGCATTAGTGAGCTGAAATGGACAGGAATTGGCCACTCTGAACAGGACAATCATATGGTCTACTATGCTAGGAATGACAAATTGAGAACAATTGTATTTCATTCATTCTTAAAAAGAACATTTCAAGATCAGTCCTAAAATACAACATCGTCATTGACTGAAAGGACAATATCCATATATCCATAAGGCAGGCCAGCTGACATGACTATTATTCAAATTTATGTACTATCATACATTTGAATTGTGTTCCCCCAAAATTGTGTCCCCCCAAAATACGTGTCAACTTAACTAGGTCATGATTCGCAGTATTGTATGACTGTCTATGATTTTGCCATATGATGTGACTTCTGTATGTGTTGCAAATTCTATTACTATGATGTTAATGAGATGTGTTAGTGATAGCTATATGGATTGGATAGTGTCTTAGGCCAATCTCTTTTGAGGTATAAAGAAGAGAAGTAGAGAGGCAGGGCGAACTTCATAATACCAAGAAAGCAGCGCCAGGCACCTAGCACATCCTTTGGACCTGGGGTCCCTGCATGGAGAAGCTCCTAGTCCATGATAAGACTGATGAGAAGTCCTTTTGTCCAGAGCTGACAGACAGTGAAAGTCTTCCCCTGGAGCTGACACCCTGAATTTGGACTTCCACCCTACAAGACTGAGAAAATAAGCTTCTCTTTGTTAAAGCTATCCACTCACAGTATTTCTGTTACAGCAGCACTGTATGCCTATGACATGCACCAAGTACAACTGCCAAAGATGAAGACATTAAAGGTTTTTACCAACATCTACAGTTTGAAATTGATCAAGTCAAGATACATTGATAATTACTGGTGATCAGAACGTTAAAGCTGGTAAGAAAGAAGGACCAGCAGTTGATAAATATGGCCTTGTTGATAGAAACAACACCAGAGACTACATGAATAGAATTTTGCAAAATCAACAAATGTTCATCGGTAATACTTTTTTCAACAACATATGGCTAATGCTGCAGAGAGTGGGAATTCCAGAACACCTAATTGTGCTCTTGTGGAATCTATATATGGATAAAGAGGTAGTCGTGCAAACAGAACAAAGGGACACTGCATGGTTTAAAGTCAGAAAAAGTGCGCGTCAGGGTTGTATCTTTTCACTATACCTTTTTAATCTGTATGCCGAGCAAATAATCCGAGAAGCTGGGTTCTACAAAGGACAACACGGCATCAGTATTGGAGGATAACTCATTAACAACCTGCATTATGCAGATGACACCACCTTACTTGCTGGAAATGAAGAAGATTTGAGACACTTACTGATGAAGATCAAGGACCACAGCCTTCAGTATGGATTGTACCTCAATATCAGTAAAACAAAAATCCTCACAACTGGACCAGTAAGCAACATTGTCATAAATGGAGAAAAGATTGAGGTTGTCAAGGATTTCATTTTACTTGGGTCCACAATCAACGCCCTTGGAAGCAGCAGTCAAGAAATCAAAAGACACATTGCACTGGGAAAATCTGCTGCAAAGGACCTTTTCAAAGTATTCAAAAGTAAGGATGTCACCTTGAAGACTAAAACGCGCCTGACCCAAGCCATGATATTTTGTGTCACATCATATGTATATGAAAGCTGGACCATGAACAAATAAGACAGAAGAAGAATTGATGCCTTTGAATTGTGGTACTGGAGAAGAATGTTGAATGTACCATGGACTGCCAAAAGAAGAACAAACAGATTTGTTCTGGAAGAAGTACAACCAGAGTGCTCCTTGGAAGCCAAGATGGCAAGACTGCATCTTACATGCTTTGGACATGTTGTCAGGAAAGATCAGTCCCTGGAGAAGGACATCATGCTTGGTAGAGTGGAGGGTCAGCCAAAAAGAGGAAGACCCTCGACAAGATGGATTGACACAGTGGCCACAACAATGGGCTTAAGCATAAAAACAATTGTGTATATGGTGCAAGACTGGGCAGTGTTTCATTCCGTTGTTCATAGGGTCGCTGTGAGTCGGAACCGACTGGATGACACTTAACAACAGCAACACGTACTTAAACCTAGCCAGATAGAATACACAGGAATCAATTCAACTGCATCTATGGAAAAAAGACAATAGAGAAGCTCAATAGCACAGTCAGAACAAGGTCAGAACAAGCTCAATAGCACAGTCAGGGCATGACCGTGGAACAGACCATCAACAGCTCATACGCACCTTCAAGTTAAAGCTAAGAAAAAACACGACCAAAAGAGTTAAAATATGAACTTGAGGGTATTCCACCTGAATTTAGAGATCATCCCCAAAATAGATTTGACACAGTTAACCCTAATGACACAAAACCTGAGTAGTTGTGGGATAACACCAAGGACATCACAAAAGAAGAAAACAAAAGGTCCTTAAAAAGAAAGACCAAAATGGATGTCAAAAGAGACTCTGAAAGCTCCTCTTGAATGTAGAGAAGCTAAAGTGAAGTGAAAAACAAAGAGCTGAGCAAAAGATTTCAAAAGGTAGATCAAGAAGGTAAAGCAAAGCATTATAAAAAAATGCATACAACTTACAATTAAAAAACCCAAAGGAAGGAACATGCGCAGCATTTATCAAGTTGAAAGAACTAAAGAAAAAATTAAGTTGCAATGATGAAGAATTCCATGGGAAAAATATTGAGTGATGAAGCTTTGAAAGACAATGGAAAGAAAACAGAGTCACTGTATCAGAAAGAATTTGTCACTCAGCCATTTCAGGACATAGGGCACGATCACGAACCAATAGTACCGAAGGAAGAAGTCCAAGCTTCACTCACTGAAAGCACTGTTGAAAAGGACTCCAGGAATTGATGAATATCAAATGAGAAGTTTCAACAAGCAAATGCAATGCTAGAAGTGCTCACTGATCTATGCCAATAAATTTGGAAGACAGCTACCCTAGCCAGCTTGACTAGAAGAAATCCATATCTGTGCTCATGTCAAAAAAAAGTGATTCAACAAAATGCAGTTTAAGTAGTGAAGATTATTATTAATACCATATACAAGTAAAATGTTACCTAATTAAAGGACGGTCACAGCAGTACATCAGTGAGGAACAGCCAGATATTCAAGATGAATTCAAAAGAGAACACAGAACTGCTGATATCACTGCTGAAGTCAGACAGCACCGGCTGAAAGTCGAGAATACAAGAAAGACGTTTACCTGTGTTGTATTAACTGTGCAAGGCATTCGACTGTGTGGATCATTACTAATTATGAAAAACATTGCACAGAATGAGAATTCCAGAACACTTAACTGTGCTCATACAGGATCTGTACATGAGAGACCAAGAGGCAGTCCTCCAAATAGAACAAGGAGACACTGAGTGGTTTCAAATAAGGAATGGTATATATCAGGGTTGTGTCCTTTTATCATATTTATTTGTATGCTGAGCAAATAAGCTGAGAAGCTGGACTATATGAAGAAGAACCTGGCATCAAGATTAAAGGAAAACTCATTAACAACTTGCAATATGCAGAAGACACAACTGGCTTGCTGAAAGCGAGGAGGATTTGAAGCACTTATTAATGAAGACCAAGGACTGTATCTGTCAGTATGGATTGCATCTAAATAGAAAGAAAAGAGAAATCCTCACAACTGGACCCATAAATAATATCACGATAAACAGGGAAAAGACTGAAGTTGTCAAAGATTTAATTTTACTGGGATCTTTTATCAGCTCTTGTGGAAACAGTGGTCAAGAAATCAAATGATGTATTGCATTAGGCAAATCTGCTGCAAAAGATCTTCTTAAAGTGTTTTTTAAAAAAGATGTCACTTTAAGTACTTAGGTGCACTTGACCTTGGCTTGGCACTTGACCTAGCTGTGTATTTTCTGTCTCCCATGCATGTGAAAAAGCGGGACAATGAATAAGGAAGACCAAGGGAGAATTGATGCATCTGAATTCTGGTGTTGCTGAAGAATGCTAAATACACCAGGGACCGCCAGAAGGGGGAGCAAATACATTTTGGAAGAGGTGCAGCCAGACTGCTCCTCAGAGCAGGCACTTTGGACATGTATCACGAGAAACTGGGCCCTGGAGAAGGACACTGTGCTTGGAATAGCAGAGGGTTGGCAACAAAGGAGCGCCTGAACAAGACGGACTGATCACAGTGACTGCACCAATGGGTTCAAACACAGTGACACTGTGAGCATGGCGTGTAACCCGGTGGTGTTTCGTTCTGGTGTACACGGGGGAGCGAGGAGTCAGAACCAACCCAACAGCACCTAACGACAAGAAGAACCACCAACACGTCTTTCATTTTCATTCTGTCAGGGGGTTCCTTGAAGGTAGAATTTGAAGAGGGCTGCGAGTCAGAATTGACTCGATGGGAGTGCTTCCATTTTGTTTTGTAAGCATAGCCAAGGGGGTCTTAGGAGGTCAGAGGGCATTATGGGAGAATGTGTGGAGTGTTACTATGTGGACTTAGGAGCAAGATAAACTCGATGTTCATTTTCTGAATATTCTTTTGCATCCAGGTAAAAGACTCTCAAAAGTATTCTATTTCATCAGTCTGGCCATTCTATGAGATCTGCCTTGATTCTTCAACAAAGCAAGATAATTGCTCCCAGAGTAAGCCAGTGGCTCCAGGGAAAACATTCCAGGGCACAGGTCAGTCCTACAATTAATCACATAGGAGCACACTGATCAGTTATTGATCAATTCAACAAACGCAAAAGGAGCTCCTGCAATGGATGTGGAATCTCTGGGAAACACAAATGGTTAACACGCTAGGCTGCTAATGGAAAGGCTGGGTGTTTGGGTCCACCCAAAGGCACCTCAGAAGAAAGTCCTGGCATTATACTGCCAAAAACTCCAGCTGTTAGAAGTGCTATGGAGCACAGTTCCAGTCTGACATGCCAGTTGCCAAGATAGGAATTAACTCAATCCTGACTGGTTTAGCTAAGAGTCTGGCCCTGTCCTGAGCACTGGAGTTACCACAGTGAATGAGACAGACCAGGTCTCTGCCCTTAAGGTGCTTACACTGCATTGCACTTGGGTGTTTTAGGGAGTACGGCTGTCTATTTAATAAATGTTCAAATATAGGATATTGTTCCAAAAGAGACATAGAGAAAGCTTAGGTCCTGCCCAGGTCATACAGAAGCATTCACTATCTAACTCCTGCCACCTCCTGCCCTCATCACCTGACTACCTCTTGGTACCCAGCATTCACACATTAGCCACAGAGAAAGCCTGTTTGGTTCTCTGAACACCCTTATTCTCTCTTGCCCCTGATCTTTGCACAACCAGTTTCCTCAGCATGGACACATATCTAGCAAACTCTTCCCTACATCCTATAAGTGTCAGGTAAGACAGCTGTGGGGCAGTTGTTCCAGATTCCTCAGGCATCCCTCCTTTAAGCTCCATGTGGATTCTGTGAAGATCTTCACAGACATCAGCAGCATCAGGACCACAAACATGATGATGGGTGATGCTACAACAGGCCCTGTGCTGCTCATCTTACCAACAAGTCTACAGGGCTTGATCCCTCAAGGGCTTCTCACTGTCACGAATAATCATAATTTCTCTTCCTTGGGAAAATACGGTAACTGTTTTAACAGCTATATCCTAACCTCTGAAGATAGGAAGTGACTAACAGGCAGCAGGGATGTTTGAATACTCAGCTTCTCATGTGTTTTCATTCTTCTCCTAGACAGTCAGACGGGAATGGATCTTTACGTCAACGGGCAGGAAGTGCCTCCCTTGCTTACCCTTTACAAGTGTTGCTGAGAAATGAAAACTCTATTAGTCCAGGTATAGCTTGGGGCTCAGTAAACATGCAGCTACTTCTCAGTGGCAGAAGCCCAGGGTCGTAGGTCTTTTCTGGAGGAAATTACATTAAGTAAACACAATATCATTATCAAGGGCAGGCACAGGTCAGGTCTGAGTTTTTTTTCCAACCTACTCCAGCTACACTGTAGACCCCAAATGATGCATCTGAGGGCAAGGGGGACAGTGAGGGGAGACTCTGAAGCATCTGGGTCCAGTAAACCCCCACACAATTACGAATATTTGCTCTTTTGAACATGTTTTACAGCTTAAAACATTTCCATGCACACAATGTCATTTGATGTTTATCATCATCTCCATCTCAAATATGCATAAACTAAAACGGTTTGAGAATATGACTATGTGTTTCTTTGTTTTCAACATTCATGACCAAGAAGTAAGAGTCTAACAATTTCATCCACTGGATCCTCCCTCCTCTCCAAACACAAACCAGGTACCAGCTGCTGCTGAGTGGATTATGACTCGGGGGCACTCACGTGTGGCAGCAGAAGTGTGCTCTCTAGGGTTTACAATGACTGATCTTTCAGAAGATCACCAGCCCTTTCTTGTGAGGTGCCTCAGGGCAGGCAAGAACCTTCAGCCTTTTGGTTAGCGGTACAGCATACTAACTGACTGCACCACCAACAGACTCTAAATAACCCCCCCGACACACACAAGCACACATCCGCAGATGCATCTTGTTCAACAGACCTAATGCCTGTAAACCCTAAAATCCAGTGCTGTCGAGGTGATGCCAACTCATAGAGACCCTACAGGACAGAGTAGAACTGTCCCATAGAGTTTCCAAGGAGCACCATCCAGATTTGAACTGCTGACTTTTTGTTTAGCAGCCATAGCACTTAACATCACTACACCACCAGGGTTTCTAATGCCTATAGGATTCACCTAATACGCTAGATTCTCTCCTAAAGATCAAACTTAGGTTACCTTGGCCTGAAACTTGAGGGAGAGATTGCCAAGAAGAAGATCAGGATGACAGGAGAGTCTTAAGCAAACTTCTTAGATCCAACTGTCAGAGTCCTGAGAATAAAGTCTCATGAGTATGTCCCTAAAACTTCAGCAGTTTCAACTGACTCTAAGCACTCAAGATAGGAAGTTTTGTTTTAAAGGAAGTAAACATGGAATAATGGTGAGCACATCACCATATAACTCTTTACAGTAAATAAGCCCATAGGAAAGTTTAACAGTAAAAAAAATTTGGGAAAATTAATGTTCAGAGAGTTGAAGCATCTCACCTTAAGTAAGCAGAGACCTAGAAATGGATCCCTCGTTTTCTAAATCTAATTTGAATGCCTATCTCTCCATAATCACCGCTGTAACAATACAACTGGTTTAGATGACATGGAGACACACGTTAGACTATCACGATTGGTGATTAGTTATTTGCTGTTGATGCTGAGGACACCTATGGATCTTGAGGGAAATTAAGTTGCTAAACACACTTGGAAACTACATCAGAATTCAAATCATCAAAATATTCAACAGCATCATAAGGAAAAACCTAAATGTAGTATAAAAAGGGCTAGAAGAAATTGACAACCCCTCCTTCATGTTGGCTGAAAATAAAGAGGTAACAAAAACACAAACAGCATTATAAATGAAAGAGGAAAATAACTACAGATATAATAAAATCTGCCAAAGCCAGAATGTGTAAAAGGTGTAAACCTGTCAGAGAAGAAAAACTCAACTATTTCCCACTAAACAGAAGTGCCAGAAGAGAGGTAACTACACTATCTCAAAGACGGAAATGTGCAGAACCCGGAAAAGCAGAGCAGTTCTACTGAGCTCCAGCTCTTACAGGTTTTCCTATACAACAGAAATAAAAAATAAAAAAAACAATACTTTAGAAAGCTTTATAATAATATATTTGATGACTTAAATGAAATGTACAAATTCCTGCAAAATAAATTTACTAAAGTTAACCTAAGTAGAAATAGAAAGCCTGCTTACTCCTAGTACTACTTAAAGGATGGGAGAAAAACACAAAATAGAAGCACTTGTACAAATTCTTCCCACAAAGAAAATACCACAGCCAGAGTTTACTAGTGAATTCTACCCAAGAGCCAAAGAACAGACTACCCAAAACTTAAACTATTATAGAAAAGGCAAACAGAATGAACCTCCCCAATTTATTCTAGGAAGTTAATACAGTTTGAACAACAAAACACAGAAACATAAAATTTCAAAAAACAACCCCAAACTGCCAACCCATTTATTTCACCCATAAATTCCAAGGCAAAATTCCTGAACAATATATTAGTAAGGCAAATCCAGTAATAAGAACAGAAGACAGGGCAGTGTGATCAAGTTTGCTTATTTCCTTAGTCTTTAGTGTTAAATACTAGTCAATCTATAAATATCACTAAGTATATTAACAGATATATGTAAACAGAACATACAACAGACAAAATAAAGAAAATGAATGACTAATAAAGGAGAAAAATTCATTTTATAAATTCTTGCAGGCAGTTGCTGTTGTGAGGTGTCCTGGCGTCAGTTGTGACTCCTAGTGCCCATACGTGCAACAGAGCAAAACCCTGCCCAGCCCTGTGCCATCCTCACAATGACTGCTGTGTTTGCACCCGTGATCACAGCCACCGTGTCACTTCAGCTCATGAAGGGTTTTCCACTTTTTTGCTGTCCCTCTAATTTTCCACTCACAGTGACCCTGTGAACAACAGAATCATTTTTATGCTTAAGCACATTGTTGCAACCACTTTGTCAATTCATATCGTCAAGGGTCTTCCTCTTTTACGCTGACCCTCCACTCTACGCATGGTGTCCTTCTCCAGGCACTGATCCTTCCTGACACGTCCAAAGTATGCAAGACACAGTCTTGCCATTTTTGCTTCCAAGAATAAAGAGTATCTATTACAAATAAAAATAAGACTACAACTGACATTAAACATTCTAAGTGGGGAAATGCTGAAAGCATCTCCTTGAAAATGAGGAACAAAATGATGATACCCCTTGTCACCTCAATAGCAACAGGTTTTTTTTTTTTTAATTACCTCTATTTTACTGGAGGTGCTAGTCAGTGCCAAAAGACAAGAAGCAGCAAGTAAAAATGTAAGGATTGAAAGGTATAAATGAAGAAGTGAGACAGTAAATGAACGAACGAACAGACAGTAGGACAAGGCAGCCAGAACTCACTGTATCTGAATTTTCATCTGGGCTGCGATCCTAATTCTCTGTGTGGTTATGAGCAAATAATTTAAACTTGATTTTTCTCAAGATTTCTTATCTTTAAAACTAGGGTTTTTAAGAATTGATGGTCCCATAGCCTAGAGGGTCTCCTGCGATCATAGTCCCTAGACTTGCTATTTGCCAGACCTGAAGCCAACACTCCAAAGAATGGACTTGGGGGCACAGAGTGATGCCTGTGGTGTGTGTACTCTAGAGTTTATATAGATACGTATGTATACATATATGTACATATATATACATATATATGGGGCTGTCTTACTGGTTTCTTTCTAGAGGGGACAGGAGAGTGTGAATAGGAGGGGACAGATGTTGGCTGAGTGGATACTAGAAGAGCAAAAACAAAGAGTGTGCTGTTACAGGATAAGAAAACATAGAGTTGCAGAGAGGTGGGTACTCAGGGTTTTATATGGAAAATTCATTTGGATTGTAAATGTTCATTTAGTCATAATAAAAAAAATTTAATAGGGTTTTTAATGGCCTTGATTAAATAGACAGTGGTGCCATTTTTAATGTCTTTTTCAATGTCCTTTTTAAGGACAGAGAATAAGGGAAGAAGGAAAGGTTTAAGGGATGAGATTAGAGTATTTCAGTTTGGGAGATGTCAGGTCTGAGCTGGGACAGAATATCAATGAAGAGACACAGGTAAACAACCTGTACACTTGTGAGTGTGAAGCTTTGAAGAATGGCCAAAAGCTTCATCTCAATCTCAGTGGAAAGTTAACACCATTGAATACCAACTAACACTGAGTGTTAACTAAACATCTGAGATTCTACATGGGTGATGTCTTGTAATTCTCACAACCACCTTGTATGGCGGACTCTCTTATTATTCACAGTTGACAGATGAGGACACTGAGATACAGAGACATCAATTAACTTGGTGCAATAATTAAAGAGTTTGGCTACTAACCCAAATGCTGGCAGTTGGAATCCACCTGCAACTCCTTGGAAACCCTATGGGGTAGTTCTACTCTGTCCATTAGGTCTTCTATGAGTTGGAACTGATTCGATGACAAGTCTTGTTTTAAGATCTACGGCCTTGAAGTGTTCCACCCAAGCCCTGATTTGAATGCAAGGCCCTTCTCTTTTAACATGACTACTGGAATCAGATCTAACCTTGTAAAAGGTACTCAGGGGCCCTAAGCCTCAGGTTTCTTCTCTAGTTGTTATCAGTGGCCTTTGAGGTGGCCCTGACTCACGTTGGTCCCGTGTTTAACAGAGCAGATGTCTTTCAGGTGGCCTTGACTCATGGTGATTCCCATGGTTAACAAAGAAGATGCCTTTCAGGTGGTCCTGACACGTGGTAGTCCTATATTTAACAGAGCTGATGCCTTTCAAGTGTACCTGACTCATGGTGGTCCCATGTTTAACAGAGAAGATGCCTTTCAGGTGGCCGAGACTCATGGTGGTCCCATGTTTAACAGAGAAGATGCCTTTCAGGTGGCCCAGACTCATGGTGGTCCCATGTTTAACAGAGAAGGTGCCTTTCAGGTGGCCTGACTCATGGTGGTCCCATGTTTAACAGAGAAGGTGCCTTTCAGGTGGCCCAGACTCATGGTGGTCCCATGTTTAACAGAGAAGGTGCCTTTCAGGTGGCCTGACTCATGGTGGTCCCATGTTTAACAGAGCAGGACTCCTCTATAGAATGTTCTTGGCTATAATCCTCACAGAAAGACATCACCAGAGTTTTTCTTCCACAGAGCTTTGGATTGCGACCAGCCAAGCTTTCAGTTAGCAGCTTATAAGGGGTTATTATGTGCATTAAACTAGGTAATACATGTAAACCCAAACAACAAACCCAAACCCAGTGCTGTCGAGTTGATTCCAATTAACAGCAACCCTACGGGACAGGGTAAACTGCTCCACAGAGTTTCAAAGGAGAGCCTGGTGGATTCGAACTCCCAACCTTCTGGTTACCAACAGCGGCAGTTAACTACTATGCCATCAGGGTTTCTGTAAAATGCCTGGTATTAACAAACAAGTGAACCATAAATGGCAGTTCCTTTCCCTTTTAGCCCAGAACAGACCTCCCAGGGACAGACCTAGAGAACAAGGACAGAGGGAGCTGGCAGGTGTGGAACACCTGGAGCCATTTTAGGAGTTCTAGTCTTAATGATGGAAACCCTGGTCGCATAGTGTTTAAGTGCTACAGCTGCTAACCAAAAGGTCGGCAGTTCAAATCCACCAGTCACTCCTTGGAAACTCTATAGGGCAGTTCTGCTCTGTTTTACAGGGTCACTATGAGTCAAAATCAATTGATGGCAGTGGGTTTGTTTTTTGTGTTTAATCTTAAGAGCAACAGCACTGTTACCACCAATGGTTAAGCACTCAGCTGCTGACCAAAGGGCTGGTGGTTCAAAACCTCCAGCCACTTTAGGGGAAAAAAGACATGGTAGTCTGCTTCCATAAAGAGTACACACAGCCCTGGAAACCCTATGTGGCAGTTTTACTCTGTCTTACGGGGCTGCTGTGAGTCGGAATCAACTGGATGCTCAGGGGGTGTTTTTTGTTTGTTTAATCTTAGCAATATTTTCATACATTCTATATTATCCATATCCCCTCCATTTTCCGACCTTGTCGGCAGCTATCCCGAAGCCTACCAAAAGACAACAGGTAAAGATCAAAGCTGAGGAGGGAAATAGCGTTGAACTGAAGATGACTTAAATAAACTTCCTCCTGATCTCAAACACAGCCTGCACTCTCTGAAAGGAACCTGGAGCACAGAAGACACAGGAGACTGTGGGTGCTGTAAGGGGACAGCTGACACTGAACCACGAGAAGTTTATTGGGGTGCTCAAGAACCAACATAAAAAAACCAAACCCACTGCCGTCAAGTAGATTCTGACTCATAGAGACCCCAGAAGACAGAGAAGAACTGCCCCACAGAGGTTTCCAGGAGCACTGGGTGGGAGGTCTGGGCAACCTTTGGGGATAGTTGAGAGTGAAGACTACAGAGCCCAGAGTCAGACCAACCTGGTTTATGCTCCTGATTCCTCTACAGATGATGACATTCAACATTTCCTGGCCTCCCTAAGCCTTAGTATCTGCAACTGTAAAATGGGAACTAAAAACACACAACTCACCTATTTTTTTCTAAGTATTTAAATTACACAATATGTAACACACATTGAGAAACGTTCTAAAAGGCAGCTCCGCTTAAGCACCAATTGTTGTTAGGCACGTCGAGTCAGTTCTGACTCATAGCGACCCTATGAACAACAGAATGAAACACAGCCTGGTCTTCGCCATGCCCACAATCATTTTTATGCTTAAGCCCATTGTTGTGGCCACTATGTCAGTCCATCTCGTCGAGAGTCTTCTTTTTCGCTGACCCTCCATCCCACTCTCCAGGGATAGATCTTTCCTGACAACGTGTCCAAAGTACGTAAAACTAAGTACCAATAGGAATCTTAAAATAATCACCTGGAAATATCTGAGAGGATATTTGTCTGTGGAAACCCTAGTGGCACAGTGGGTAAGTGCTATGACTGCTAACTGAAAGGCTACCAGTTCAAATCCGCCAAGTGCTCCTTGGGAACTCTATGGGGCAGTTCTACTCTGTTCTATAGAGTTGACAGGAGTCGGAATCCACGTGACAGCAGCAGGTTTGGTTTTTTTGTTTTATACTTGCATGTACCCAGAGAGGAAAGCATAGTGTTATACAAACTCTATGGGGCAGTTCTACTCTGTCCTACAGAGTTGCTATGAGTCAGAATCTACTCAACAGCAGCAGGTGTGGGTTTCTGGTTTTATACTTGCATGTACCCAGAGACGAAAGCACAGGGGTATGCTGGTTTAGTGCTGTGTCTGCTAACCGAAAGGCCAACAGTTTGAATCCTCTAGGTGCTCCTTGGAAACTCTACGGGACAGTTCTACCCTGACCTAAAGGCTTGCTATGAGTTGGAATCAACTCGACAGCACTGGGTTTGGTTTTCTCTTGGTTTCTACCCAGAGAAAACTCCAAAGCAAAAATCTTTTTGGCTCTTGTACAGGACCAGTTATTGGGATCCAGGTAGGCATGGCAGAGACCCAAACCGGAGTTTTAGTAAGCTCGAGGCTACAGCCTTAAAAATATCTCTGATCGATTGTGTGATACATGCTGCTGCTTATGGACAAGTGTTAATACAGTGATATAGTTAGCTGACCTTTGTACAAACCTTAACAGTTTCTGTATGTTGAAAGAAGACTTACACTGTTTCCATGTAAATAATACTTATCAATATTGCATAATTAAAGAAAAAGTTTTAAAGTGTTTTATACTCAAACTTTTGCCGCTGTAAGGCAAAGTCTACCCAAGACCTCTCTGAGACTAGGCTCCTCTGGTCCCCACAATCTTGAAGGCTGCTAAATGGAAAATCCTGGCTGCGAATCACAAGCTAAACACATTCATCATCCACCAGGTGTGAGGCGGCCCTGTAGGCCATGTTCACAGGTATAGTCTTCAATCTTGAAACAGAGAGTTTAAGGTATTTCTAGATGGAGAAATATAAAGGCTTTAATTTCTATCAGGCTCCAAACTTTTCAATTGTTTTTCTTTCTTTCTTTCTTTTATTTTTTTTAAACAGATAATGCTTGTCTAAATATATTACCTTCTTGGACAAGCCTATACAAGTCATGCAGGATTTGTGACCTCAGCAGACTCAAGAAGGGCTCTGAGTTGATTTTCACTGATACACAATCAAATATTTATAGTCTAAGATCCCACAGAAAATATGCTATCTATGTCAACAGAGGCAGAAGCCAAAAAGCAAGCTTTTACCATCAAAGCAGTTTATCCTGTTTGTCATATATCAAAAGAATTCTTTTTTACTTTCTTTCTTTTTCTTCTTTTTAAAATCCTAGATAATTTCAAAATTCTTTCTACATGGAATTGTCTTCTTTAAGAAAGTCTATCCATAATACATAATATACTAATTGTGTCCAAGACACGCTTCCTTCCAGTTCCACAATTATTTGCAAACTTTACGATATATTTCAGTGAATCACACCCAGAGTTCATAGAACTGTAGATTTATATGCAAATGTGCACTTGGAATGAATTTTCTACCAGAAAATATATGACATCACTCATTCAACACATGAGGTAAATACAATCCTAAACTACTCCACAATGTCTTGCCAAAACAAAATCAGGGAAGGAAGCATTGGAACTACTGAATCTTAGCTTTATCTGAATTTTTCTAATAAGGTGCTAGATTAATTATGTAGCTACTTATAAAGTTGCAGAGAAGACAAAGATTTCATGCTATAAGACCTGTAATGATGTGCTGAACATGTTAATACTACAAGGGCATTTCTTCCTTTAACCAAAACTATGAACAATGGCCAGCATTCACTGAAAATTCATAGACACATGTGAACTGCCCATGAATTATCACATGTATGCCTCATGACAATGTTGTTATTAAGCCCATCACCTTATGGTTTCCTTGCTCAGTAAATTGTGGAGTGGGAATCTGAAGCCAAGACTTTATGATCCCAGCACCAGTTTAAGAATCTGTGAATCTGGCCACCTTCTCTTTGCTCTTCCCAGTATCCACTGTGCTCTCAGACATTCACTTTTATTGTCAGGAAGAAAAACATACATAAATGTTTTTACTTCTCAGTGTTATAAATTTTAAATATTATGATTCTTAAAGTTGTTTTAAAATGGAATAGCCTGACCTTAGGAGACAGGGTCACATGGGTTAGGACATAGCTCTCTCTTTCAGCTGGGTAACAACAGGCAAGCCATTTAATCTTTCTAAGGGTCAGTCTCCTTCACTATGTAGATACAGATACACATCTTGTATCTAACAATCACCACCATTATCAATTTCAACTCATAGCAACCTCACAGGGTTTCTAAGATGATAAATCTCCATGGAAGCAGACTGCCACATCCTTCACCCATGGAACCCAAGGTAGTTTTGAACCACTGGCCTTTCGACTAGCAGTCAATTGTTTTAACCACTGTACAACAGTGCAGAGCAGTACTCAACAGAAAGAATAATTTTTAAATTGAGGCATAACTGACATAGCATGAAATGTTTAGATCATAAATGTCTCAGTCAGTCAGTCTGAATGCATAGCAAACCACAGAATGTTTCCACCAGTCTAGAACTTTCTCTCATGTACCTTCACATTCAATCCTTCTTCTTCAAAGAGTCAGACTACATCACACTTAGACATCATACTTCAGAATACCCATCAGAAAGACAAAATTTTAAATTACTTAAAGAATAGATTTTAGAACCAGAAATAATGGAACCTGGTATTTCCCAAACTGTATGAGAAATCCTTTTTGGCAAATTCTTTATTTTATGTTCTCTCTTGGAGAGTCACAGTGCACATTAGCACATTACAGGCTCTCAGAAGTCTGGTTTGAAAGGAAAACCACACCAAACTGATTTCTAATTTGACCTGCTTATTCCAGAATCTAATAAAAATGAAACTTTACACTATGCACTTTTGTTTGTGTGTCTAAACTCATCCATTCACATATTTCTAAGATTCACTCATATTCTAGCATGTAATAATAGCTCATTACTAATAATAACAATATATGTAATAATTAAAAGCAATAAATACCCATAAAGAGCTCTACCAGAAAAGAAAAAAAACAGTTACTATTACTCAAAACTAGAAACCCAAAGCAGGAGCACAACAAAGCCAAGAGAAGGATTACCTAAATCCATCACAGGTTGGAATATACTTATTTTTACACAAGTAACACACGCTTTCTGCATTTGTTTGCTGGCTCTGCCCTTCCCCTTCAGGGCACCCTCATAAACTACCACGCCAATCCTCTTCACTTGTTGTGCAAAAAAAAGAAAATTAGCACAGCACATTTATGAAAATACCTTGAGGCTATAGCGTGCAGTGTTATTTGTGTAAAATACGATTTTTTTGGAAAGTGGTTTCTTACTAGTGTCACTCACATCACATTCTTTATCAGTTCAATGTCATCCCATGCAAGACACATGTATACTTGACATTTTGGGTTGAATTTAGCTTAGTAGAGCAGAAATTAACTTTTGCTGTGCAGAGATGCCAAGAATGTATGTCTTAGGTATTTAGTGCTGCTAGCACAAAAATACCACAAGTGGATGGCTTTAACAAACAGAAATTTATTTCCTCACAATTCAGATGGTGTCTTTAGGTGAAGACTTTCTCTGTTGGCTCAGGAGGAAGGTCCTTGTCTCTTTGAGTTTCTGCTCCTAGACAATCTTTAAGTGGCTTGGTACTTCCTTGTGTCTCTGCCTGCTCAATGGCTTGTTTAATCTCTTTTATATCCCAAAAACAGGGCCTGGCAGTGCAATAGTTAAGCACTTGACAGCTAACTGAAAGATCACCCACTAGAATCCACCAGCTGCTCCCAGAGAGAATAATATGGCGGTCTGCTTTGATAAACATTACAACCCCGGAAACCCTATAGAACAACACTCCTCTATCCTACAGCTTTGCTACGAGTGGTAGACTTAATTGCAGTGGGGTTACATCTCAGAACAGCTTCATTTAAAATACATCCTACACACAAATATCGTCTCATTCATATAACAAAGAAAACCCATTCCTAAATGGGATTATTGATGAAGATCAAGGACCACAGCCTTCAGTATGGACTGCACCTCAACATCAACAAAACAAAAATCCTCACAACTGGACCAGTAAGCAACATTGTCATAAATGGAGAAAGGATTCAGATTATCAAGGATTTCCTTTTAATTGGGTCCACAATCAACGTCCATGGAAGCATTAGCCAAGAAATCAAAAGAAAATCTGCTGCAAATGATCTCTTCTAAGTACTGAAAAGTAAAGATGTCACCTTGAAGACTAAAATGCGCCTTGCCTCCAAGCCATGGTGTTTTCAATTGCATCATATACATGTGAAAGCTGGACAATAAACAAAGATCACAGAAGAAGAACTGAAGCCTTTGAACTGTGGTAGAAGAATGTTGAATGTCCATGAACTACCAAAAGAACCCACAAATCTGTTCTGGAAGAACTACAATGAGAGTGTTCTTCAGAAGCAAACATGGCAAGACTGCATCTTACATCCTTTGGATATATTGTCAGGACGTATCAGTCCCTGGAGAAGGACATCATGCTTGGTAGAGTGGACGGTCAGTGAAAAAGAGGAAGGCCCTCAATGAGATAGACTGACACAGTGGCTGCAACAATGGGCTTAAGCATAAAAATGACTGCGGACATGGAGCAAGACCTGGCAGTGTTTTGTTCTCTTGTTATACGATCACTGTGAGTCAGAACTGACTGGATGGCATTAAACAACCACCACCACAAACGGGATTAGAAACAGGTGTGGGAGTTAGGATTTACAGCGTGGATTCTGAGTGGACACAATTCAAACCATAGCAGTGTCCATCTTCTCAGTGTAGCTTTAAGACACTTTCTTTAACTCACCGTGATGATGGAAGCCCACTATATCAGAAGATTACATTTGAGAGAGCAGCATGTAAAAACCATCCACAATGCTTGCCTTCTGCAGGAGCCAAAGCTCTTGCTGTCGATTCTGGCCAGCTGTGTAATTCAGTTTTTCCAAAGGAACTGGAGCCTGGCCCTCACAACTACGATATCAATACTGCATTTCACAGAAGGCAATTTGGCTACAGAACATAAATCTACACTCCAGAAAGAAACAGAATCATTTAGGTGCATCGTTAAGTCCTTTCTTTCCAGTAAAGTCACTCTTCATTACTAGCAAGAGCTGCAAGTCTAACTCAGGCGCAGGCACCATGCCCAAAGATTCTTCCTAAGACTCAGTCTTAGAGCATGAGGTGTAAACATAAATTCTGAACCCTCAAGCGAAAGAGTTTAAGGGTCACTGTTAAGTGAACTAACATATGACCCTTGGAGATGACCCCTTGTCCAAACAGCAACGTGGATAAAGAAAGATGCCTATAGGGAAGTATCAAGATATACAAAACTTAGGATATCACAATGGACGGTACCAAGTCACATTTAGAGTAAGGTATAGGAGAAAATCTCCAAGTTGTTGCAAGCCTGTGGTGGTGTGTTTCTATCCTGCTTGCTGCAGAAGCAACACCTGTTTTTAGATTCAACACAAGCGACCTCTGATATTTATTGCACTGGCTGGATGAGCAAAGGATATGAAATGTCAAACCTTTTGATCTGTCAACAGTCTTGGATTTCTGTGAGAAGATGAGCCAAATAATAGCACAATTTGGAGAAATTTAACATGCCCCAAAGACATAAATCACTATCACTGTGGAATTCTTCAACACCCACCCATAGCCAAAGCCAAGTGCCATCGAGTCAGATTTGACTCATGGTGACCCTAGGGGCCAAGGTTGTAAAAAATACGTTCATCTTTTATCTCACAACTCTCTTTTCACTTTTTTCCTACATGCACAGCACCACTTCACGTCATTCAAGTTTGCTCAGTCTCAATTTTAACCCATTCACTCCCCACAAAACAAATTTAGCCTAAATGCCTGAGAGTCAAAACTGGTGTTTGTCTTTTCTCATTAAGCACACAGTATCCCTGGGAAGAGTCCTTGAGTCGTTCAGTTAAGCACTTGACTACTAACTAAAAGACTGGCAGTTCAAACCCACCAGAGGTGCCTCAGAAGAAAAGCCCGGTGATCTGCTACTGAAAGGATGTAGCCTTGGAAACCCTATTGAGTTACTTCCGCTCTGCAACCTGTGGGCTTGACACGAGTCAAAATCTTCTCCAGGGTAACTGTTTTGTTTTTGTTTTTTTCTTTCTACTTTTGTGTCCCTGGGAAATAAGAAGAGAATTCGGTTTGTTATGTTAACTGTTAATAAAAGACAAACTGCTTATATTTAAGTGAGTTTCACACTTTATTTTCAACCGATACTCCAGTTTCTCGGTTCTTATTAAAAGCAAAAAGTGAAGTTGGTAGTTACTCAATGCAGCCCTCCCCAAAACAACAGCAAATCCTTTCGCATCTCAGGAGTTGTGCATTGGTGGGAGGAGAAAAGTGGTTAAAAAAGAGAAAAACATAGACTTGGCTTTCATGATTTCAAAGGCTCCCTTTTAAAAGGAGTGATAAATAAACTAGGATGCCTAGAAGGCATGATAAACAAAGACGGTGAATGAGACTTGATAAAATGTCCATGCAAGATTGCTTGCAATGCCAAGACCGAAATGGAATTACTTGGCTCAGACCACAGAGTCCTGTTGCCAGAGGCTGAAAGGGCAGGTAGCAGAGGTGGCATCCTTCCCTTTCCTTCCTCCTTTCATTTTGATTACGCATCCTCTTTATTCATGATGGAAACAGTGGTGGCTCAGTGATTAAGAGTTAAGTCTGCTAACCAAATGGTTGGCAGTTCAGATTCACCAGGTATTCCTTGGAAACTCTATAAGGCAGTTCTGTTCTGTCCTACAGAGTCACTATGAGTCAGAATCAACTGGAGGGCTACTGGTTTGGGAATTTTTTTTTTCTTTTACTGATACTGTCCTGCTTGCACAGCAATGTGGGAAATTTTCTGAGAAACTAATTAAGGTCTGGGCTAATGCAAAAGCCAGATCTCTAACTTATCAAGGAAGTGGGGCTCCTGGGGGAAGCAATGAAGAGAATCAGGTGACAGTCAGCTGTGAAGCTGCCAATGACCTTGGGAAATTCCCTCAGGCTTAACCCAGGCAACAACTCCTCAGTCTCCACAGAACTCGGGCATGCACGTCTTGGGGAGTCACAAGGGAGGGTTTACTAGACTCTGGGCTCCATTTTCTGGGGAAGAAACTTGGCTATGTGATCCCTGTTGAGCCCATAGTCGGTACCCAAGAAAAATTTCATAAATGGGTGAATAAATGAAGGAATGAGTGAATGAATGAATGACTACAAGAATAAGTTTTTCCAATCTCAAGCCCATTTTGCCACAGACTGACTGCCTAAAGATGACGGATATATTGTGTGCAGGATTCAATTATCACTATTACTACCACTGACTATTTTTACTTGAACTCCCAACGTGTTTTCACGTATTAGTAAACTTAAGTTCTAAACTCTACTTAAGCTAGTCATATAACAAAGAGTTATTTTCTTCACAAAGTCACACAAAACTGATTCCTTAGTATCTTAGGCAAAATAGTCCATCTTCTGAAGGTCAACGCTAGTAGTTTTTCATCTTTTGCAACAGCTGGCTTTGCAAAGACACATCCTCCCTGACTTCGGGAGGATACTAACGGTTAAGATATGGGTCTTTGTTTGGGGACAGTTCAGGATTTTGGCAGGTAGTAAGAACTTGTAACAATTAGAAACGCCCACAGCTGCAAGCCATGAATTACCCTTCACTGAAGGCTTCCAGTGGAGGCTCCCAGTATACTTGGCAGTAGCTGGTAAAGAAAGTGGGCATCAAATGGACATTCTGTCTAGATGCCCTTGGCCTTCTCTTCTACTGTAATTTAATGATGTAGAATTGGAAAGAGAAGTTTTTACTATTACTACTAAGCATCTTTGGAATTATCAAATAACTCTCGTGAGGGACAACGGCCAGGAGGAGCAGAGCCTGTGCTCCTCTGAGTGTCACCTCCCTCACTCATTTCACAGTGGTCTTTGTGGGTGTTCACATGCCAGCCAAGGAACCCAGCTCTCTGCACAGAAATTCTTAGGTTCCCTTAAGTGACCTTTTTGTTCCAGCACAAGGTCCTTTAGCTTGTCCCCTGACTCGCCGCTCCTCCAGCATTCTGGAGGATCACTTTTTCTCCTCTGAGACGGGGTTCGGCCTTCTTATGCAAACAACTCACAGGCCTGTTTTCCTACCCAGGAAAACATCAGGCAAACAGATTAGAATGCTCCTATTTTGGACCTCAGGCCACTAAGGGACCTCAGTAATAATGGAAACACAGTTTAATGTTCCTCTCAGTTCTGCCGAGACAATATGGAATATCACCTGCTCTCATCAGGGCCTGGGATGCAGCGCAGCGCACCCCACTCGGATGGCCCACTCTACATTACCAAGTCTGCTCTCCCCCAGCACGAGTTAAGAACTGCCACGCAGAGCCCTGCTGGAGTCCACGCAAAGGGAACGCCTGGGTGACTCTAGCTGTCCTGAGAATGTCCCTGGCGCTGCTGCTCCTCAGCTGCTTTTCTGTTCCAACTTTGTCAGGACACTCCCTCTCCAATATGGGCTTTGCTGATAGAGACTCTCAGCAAGCAAATACTGATAAGCCTCCAGACAGTGAGGTTTGCCTCTCTTCATACGCAGAAGTTTCCATTTGGGGCAGAGGTGGGAAGAGTCCCAGAATAGACTGGCCCCCCTCAAGGCACAGAGAGTAAAAGGTCAAGAACGGACGTGCTGACAGGAAGAGAGACACGGTCAAGAAGGACGTTTTGTTGTTCTGCCCCAGCAGAAACAGGGCCAGGGCAAAACCAAAAAAACCCAAACTCACTGCTGTCAAGTCAACTCTGACTCACAGTGACCCTACAGGATAGAGTAGAATTGCTCCATGGAGTTTCCAAGGAATGTCCGGCAGATTCAGATGGCCGACGTTTTGCTCAGCAGACATTGGACTTAAACCACTATAACAATAGGCTTTCCAGCAGAAGCTGCTTATTCCATCCCACAGATGAAAGGTGGATCTTTGGGGACAATTTTGTTGTTGTTCTTATGGTTGGTTGCTGTTGAATCGGTTCCAACTCATGGCAACCCCATGTGTGTGCAGAGTAGAGCTTCCTTCTGGAAAAAGATCACCAGGTCTATCTTTCAAGTTTCCTCTAGTGCATTTGAACTGCCAACCTCTCAGCTAGTAGTCCACTACTTAACTCTTTGCATCGCTCAGGGAGCCCTAGGGCATTGTGAAAGAAAACAAAAATGAAAATGCATGTGTACTCCTCAAATGCCTCAAAGACGAGAGCAGTGAAATGAGTGACTGCAAAGGGATGGCTTGAGGTGGACGCAAAGAGAGGCCAGCCAGGTGCCCATGCACCATCCTGAGTGCTCCTGCCTGCTGAGCCTGGCAAAAGAGGCCCCAGTCCGGGCTCCCTAATGAGAGGACCTGCTCTGCATCCATTGCAGACTCAGGTTTCCTTAGGGACAGAGGAGTCCTGCAGCCCACAGGGACAAGCCCAATGGCATGCAATAGCAACAACATTTCTGTGTCCCCAACTCTCCCCAGGACTTGGTACTTGCAGTCCAAATGGTTCCAAGGCAAACAAGGATCCCTGCTCCCTGCCTGTCCTCTCAGGAACAGGCTATGCCCCAGTAGGCACACTCCTAGGTTCAATGGGGGGCCATTTTCGGGGAAGTGGATAAAGCTATGTGGGTTGGAGTATCCACATATTTGAGTAAGAAGCAACTTGCCAGTCTGATCCTGTTTGGAAATAGGCATTTCTTTTGTTATGTTAATGAGGTGATGGGGGCGGGGAGGCACATGAGTTAGGGACTAAACCTACATCCCTTCTGTGTGGTGTCTTATAAAAACAGATACAGGGAAATACACACACAGGGGTAAGAGACCATGTGAGGAGCCACCTACAAGGCAAGGAAAACCAAAATATGACTGGGGCAGTCAGAAGCTAAAAGAAACATGGAAGGAAATTTCCCTAGAGCCAACACGCTGATTTGGACTTCCAGTCAGACAGCACAGCTCTGCTGATGCCTGAATTCAGATTTCTTGCCTCAAGAACTGCGTGTGAAGCAAATAATCCAAGAAACTGGATCCTATGAAGAACAAGGCATCACGATTGGAGGATAACTCATTAACAACCAGCAGTACGCAGGCGACATCACCTTACTTGCTAGAAGTGAAGATTTGAGACACTTACT
Organism: Heterohyrax brucei; assembly: GCA_028571685.1. Classification (NCBI taxonomy): domain Eukaryota; kingdom Metazoa; phylum Chordata; class Mammalia; order Hyracoidea; family Procaviidae; genus Heterohyrax; species Heterohyrax brucei. The sequence continues at coordinate 21,687,590 of CM053153.1, read as the reverse complement.
GATGAAGATCAAGAACCACAGCCTTCCGTACGGATTTCCCCTCAACATAGGAAAACAAGAATCCTCACAACTGGACCAGTAAGCAACACTGTCATAAATGGAGAAAAGATTGAGGTTGTCAAGGATTTCATTTTACTTGGGTCCACAATCAATGCCCATGGAAGTGGCAGTCAAAAACTCAAAAGACGCATTGTATTGGGATAATCTGCTGCAAAGGATCTCTTTACAGTATTTAAAAGTCAAGATTTCACCTTGAAGACTAAAGTGCACCTGACCCAACCCATGGTATTTTCAATCGCATCATATTCATGTGAAAGCTGGACAACGAACAAAGAAAACAGAAGAAGAATTAATGCCTTTGAATTGTGATGTTGGAGAAGAATGTTGAATGTCCCATGGATGCCAAAAGAACAAACAGATCTATTCTGGAAGAAGTACAACATGAGTATTCCTTGGAAGCAAAGATTGCAAGACTGTGTCTTACATATTTTGGACATGTTGTCACAAAGGATCAGCCCTGGAGAAGGACATCATGCTTGGTAGAGTAGAGGGTCACTATCAGTCGGAACCACCTCAACGGCACCTCACAACAACAGCAACAAAAAGAACAACATGGAACTTTGCAGTCTTGTAGCACACCAAGGTTTGGACTGCTGCTATAAGGCTAATTCACGTTTGGGCAGACCTTGAATCAAGCTTGTTCGGAAGCATGTATTTAGCTAATTGCAACCACATCTTTTCAATAATGATAACCATTTACAAATACTTCCCTCTGTGGTCCAAGGTCCTCCCACTACCATATAAACAAAATAAGATGCTGAGGCTTACATAAAATTGCAACTGCCATTCTAATTTCCAATTAAAAATTGTTATGTAATCAAAAGACTTCTAACTGGCTGACTTCTTAATAAGTAAACGTCATAAAATTGCACTCATAAAATAAATTCATAAAAAGATGAACTTACTGCCATTTTTACTTACGGTATTTACTGATGTTCTATATTGATTTTTTTTTCTTTGTAAGTTAGTCATACTTAAAAATAAGTTTGAAACCACTGGTTTAGATAAAGTTAGATGGTGATTTCAAAAAGAACATTCCAATCTGATGATTTTATTGTATTTGTTCTAATGACGTCAGAAAAACAATGCTTTCATGTGGAGAAACATTTTTGGTATTACCTTGTTGTTAAATGAAAAAGAATAAGTTCAAAATAGCTATATAAAGAATATTATTTGACCCACACATACACCCCACATATTATATACTTTTAGACACAGCTGAAGTGTACATGCCAAGGATATAAACTATACAAAAAGCCAATGAAATTATTTTTAGGAAAAAAACACATAAAAAAAGAAACATGACATTTCCTGAAAGCAGAAGAACGGGTGTAAATCAACAGCAGAGTAAACAATGAGTGAGATGACTCGGGTGCGGACTACACTATGTGCATTCTTGCATCCATTCCTCCCTGGTTGCTTGGTAACAAGACACACGTACATAAAGCACTGAAGTGGCCGCCCCACTCGCTGGTTAAGTGCACTGGCTTGGACAAGCAGCTTGTTATTGGCTGCTGCTGAGTCGATTCTGACTCACAGTGATCCCATGTGACACAGGAGAACTGCCACATAGCATTTTCATGGCTGTAATATTTACAAAAGCAGATTACCAGGTGTTTCTCCCCCAGAGCTACGGAGTAGACACAAACCACTAAGCTTTCAGTTAGCAGCCAACCACTTAACTGTTGTGCCACGAGAGCTCCTAGACAAGTAGGCAACTGGGTCTAAAGCCCATCCTGTTTCTCAAAAGCTGTATATCCTTGGGCAAGCGACACGAACTCTCCCAAACTCAAAATCTTCTCATCTACAACATGCAGATATGAATACATACCAAACAGGCCTATGGTAAAGAAAATGAAATATGCTTAAAGTCCTAGGATTATGCCTAGCACATTCTGAATATCAAATTAATACGCAAATCAGTCTCAGAAGAAATATAACCAACATGTTCCTTAGAAGCAAGGGTGGTAAGACATTGGCTAGCTTATTGTGGACATGTCATTACTAAAGAGCAATTTGTAGAAAAGAACTTCAAGTTTGGTAGAGGGCCAGTGACAAAGAGGGGAACCATCAAAGAGAGAGACCGATACAACAGCCACAGCAAAGGACTCAGACACACTTACAATCATAAAGATGGCACCAGACTGGGCCACATCTCATTCTGTTATATAGCAGCCTGTGAAGAATAAGAGCAGATGCAATAGCAACTAATAACAGCACAATATTATTATTATTATTATTACTAGGGATAGTCCTACTACAAAGTGCTCCTGACCTCGCAGGGAAGGCAGATGCATGAACAGATAAATTATACTGCAACTCCGTCATCAATGATACAGAACCATAAACAGTATGCTCCAGGAACTCAAAGTAGGTATGCTGACAGAGAGAAGGAATCTGAAACACACGCTCGTGATGGAAGCAATAACTTCAGGACCTCCCGATCAACAGTTTTTGGGTCCCTGCAGCTGGACACCTTGGTGGTATAGTGGGTTAAGCGCTACGTCTGCTAACCAAAAGGTCGGCCCTTCAAATCCACCAGGTGCTCCTTGGAAACTCTACAGGGAAGTTCCACCCTGACCTCTTGAGTAACTATGAGTTGGACCCAACTTGAAGGCAGTGGGTTTGGTTTTGGTTTTTGCAGCTGGAGAGGAAACCTGCAGAAGATAAGAGATTGCAGAAGGCTTGAGCATCCTTTGGTCTTTTTGCTGTGGGTTTCAGCATGTGTACACTACAAAGACATTCTGTTTGGGGAAAGCTGAACAACACGTGGGTGGTGTGGCTAGTCAGGGCTCCTATTGGCCCTGGGCTGGCTCAGCTTCAGGATGAGTGTGAGCCCTGGCCTCAGGGCTGCCTGCTGTAACTAGATCTGGCTAGAGAACATTTCTTCAGTGCTGCTGTAGCACACGGAGTCCCACCATCTCCCGACACCTGTTAAGTAAGCAGGAGGATGTGTCTCCTGGAACTCTGAGAAGAAAGTCCTCTTTCCACACACACAGGCAGCACGCTGAGCTCCTCATCCCACACCACATTCCAGCCTTCAAACTCTCAAAGATATTTTTAGTAGTGATTCCCTTCTATGGAGTAGGGAGTAGGGAGGAGATGTGAGTAATTTGATGGAAAAGGAAGCCTTAGATTTTAAAGTCATAGCTGCAAATGAGCTTTCAGTATCTTGCACAATCTCTAACCCAATGCAAGATTTGAGTGTCAGAAGGCACTGTTTGGGGCTTTTACTGTTCTGATGAAATGGAAACCAGGTAAGGCAGATAAGAGTCAAGAAACACGATGCTATCCCTTAGGGAGACGTGCCATGTGGCAGAATCGCTCCGTTGAATTAGGAATAAACCAGATGGAGATGGGGATGAAGACAAGGGCTAGGAGACTAGGGGAGGGCCTGCTGGAGCCAGCGGGATACAGACTTAAAGGCCCAGTGTGAATGGCAGGAAAGCAAGCTAAGAGGTGTAGCAGCTGCTTGTGGGCCTTCAAGCCACATCCTTTCAACCACCTCCGACCTGAGTCACTTGTGGCTTCAGCTGCAGCTGTTGTGGATTGTTTCTTTCCATGCTGAGAGCTGTCCATCTTAAGGCCTCTCAGCCCCTCTGCCTCAGTTTTTCTGAAGTTGCAGAACTCATTCAGCCAAATGTGAGGGGTTTAAAGCCAGGCTGGGAAGTGGAAGGTGGAAAAGGGCAGTGGCAGGGTCAGGAGTTAGTGGATAATGCTCCAGCCTTCAAATGTACGCATGGGCATATCATAGATGCATCCTAAAGAATTTCCCAAAGAGTCTGCCATGATATGCAACCCCAGTTGCCCCAAGTGCTAACCAGCTCAATTGTTGACATCAAGTCAGTTCCAACTCAGAGCGACTTCAGTGATTTCTGTTTAACAGAATAAAATGATGCCCAATCCTGCACCATCTTCACGATCATTTGTATGTTTAGAGTCCACTGCCACGGCAACAGCTCAATAGTGCAGTCTGTAGAGACTGACCCTTTTGCCCTGTATCAATCATTGGTCCCTAATTCTAGCTTCCTAAGATCACCTCCCACATAAAACGCCCGTGCTTAGGTCCTTGTTCCAGACTACTTCCAGGGAAATCCGAACTGACAGAGGACTGAAGCACATTCAGTTGGTGTCAGCAGCAGCCACAAGAAAGAACAGACTGTATGCCCATGACAAAAGTCTATAACACGATATTAACCATAGAAAGACAAAGGTGAAACGAAGCATAAAACCCTCTGGGGTCAGCCTTCTTACCTTAAGACAGCTGCTTTACTACACCAGGAAGGAGGGTCTTTCTTAAGTGTTGCTATGTGAAAATTCCTCCATACCATTAACAAAATCTATATCGCTAATAATTATCATTATTACTGACGTGAAATTAGATAAACAGTGCCAAAAACATAAGACGAAAAGAGATATCACTGTTGAGTTATTAGAAACCAGTCTGATCAATCTGATAGAAACCATGTAGGAGGTTAGCACACGAGAGATCAGGGCAATGACTCATTATGTTGACACTATCGCCTCTTTCCCTTCCCAACCGCAGTAAGAGATACTGCTTTTACCATGAGCTTAACAACAAATAAAGCATTCTTTGGTCACTGGTGCAGTATAAGCCAAACTATTTTTCTCACGCTTGTTTGAGGATCCTGTGTGTGCATTCAGTTTGCAGAATTCATTTGTAAAAACCTATGTTTCTAAGAAAATCATTAGCTACCATTAAAATACATGAATCTTACTCTACTCTCAGATTCCCAGAGACATCATGTTCCAAGGGGTGTAAGTCTGCTGGACGAGGATCTGGTTTTCTGATCCACGAAAAAAGAAAAAACCCCACATATTTTTGGAACACAGCTACTGTCTTGATAAATTTACCCTCCAGTCATCAAAGCCCTCTTTCAACCTTGGTCCATCAGTGTAATTCCCCATGCAATTATTTAAATGGCTGAAAAAGTTTATGAATGAATTTCAGATCCCATGAAGACGAACATGAATATTTTGAATTAGACTCCTTTTTGAAGCATCATTAATGAGGAAATCTACTCTTCAGCAGAAAGAGAGCAGTTCTATCAGGATTTTTTTTTTTTTTTTTTTTTTTTTGGTTTGGTTTTCTTTGTTTTCCCATGGAGCATAAGGAAAATATATGAGTTTTAAAAGAGAAAGCAGAGTGATTATCTGGCCTACTTCTGGCTGTGCCGTGCTATGAAGAAAGCTGTTCACAAGCCACAGGGCGTGGAATGCACATAGCTGGTAATAAATGCCAGGGACGCAATTATCCTATGATCCTGCAGTCATGTTTCCAAGGGGCCCATCCCGGCAGAGGGTGAACCGTGGTGGTAATTAAATAGTCATAAAAATGTGAAACTGGAATACTGACAAGAAAGCATCCTGGCATTATTAGCGCTAATAGTCTTATAGTCAATCGGTAGCATTCCTCTTCAGCTTAAATAATGTTTGCTGGGGTTCTCAGTCAACACTGACTCCCCTTTTTTTTCTTGTATTATGCTGCCGGAATTGTAGGGGAGCCTGCTGTGATGAAGAGACAGAAGATCTCTGACAAAGGTGGGCAGAGAGCAGTTCAAGTCTTGTTATTTGCATTTGCAGCGAAATCAAAATCTGTGAAAGCTACCCAAGGCTTCAGAGACGTGCACCCCACGAACTGGGCTAAGGTGGTAACAAGTGCACTTTTTTCTCCGTGGTCTCTAAAGGGGGTATACAAAAAGTATACAGTGATCTGACTGAGACAAGGAACAGGAGAGTGGTGTTACGAGTCAGCATGGTGGTATCAAGAGTCACGGTTCAAGTCCTGAGACCTCACTTGTGTGCAAGTTACTTTCCAGCCTGAAAACTAACAGTAATAAAAGTGATCTCATGTGCAGTGCTTTAGGACCAGACCTGGCATATATTAATACTCAAATGTTAAGTACTAGAGGTTTTAGAGAAGAGAAAAACTGCTACCAGCTTGTTTTCACAGTACGTAGAATACTGAAAAAGCATGTAGAACCAAACTGCTGTATAGAAGAGTCACACAGACGACAGAGCAAAGTTTCTGTTACAGTGATGCAGAATCCTCTATACGTCTGAGGGGTTTCCTTAAAAACCCTCAGGTTTCCTGACACCTAGACGAGTAAATGGCTGGCAAATTCTATGTGTGCCTGATTCTAAGCCCTGTGCTCTTTCTGCTACAGTGCGTAACTTCCTGCCCTAGCACAGACAAACAAATGGCAATTGGAGCCCAGCTTTCAGGGCAAACGCTTCTGAGCTTCGGGTGTGCTGTTACAGGAGGACTGCCAATGAAGTTCACAAACTCATCTTAGAGAAAGTGTTACGTAACTCATTACTGAATATCACTACGGTAACCTTCGAAGTACTCCCCTTGGGAAGCAGGCACCAATGCCAGCACCCAGTCCACTCTTCAAATCAATTTTGGAACTCTTTCTCTGGAATGGCCATCAGAACTGTTGTCCTATTACCCTTGATGTCCTGAATGTCATCAAAATGTCTTCCTTTCAATAGTTCCTTTATCTTCGGGTAAAGACAAAAGTCACTGGGGGCTGTATCAGGTGAGCAGGGAGGGTGTTCTAACACATATATTTACTGACTAAAAACTCCCTCACAGGCAACTAGAAAATTAAGTTTGTAACTTGCCACTGTGCCACCATGTGCAACGGCCATTCAAGAAAGAGTTCCAAAATTGCTATGATGAGTGGACTAGGTGCTGGCACTGGTGCATAGCTTCCCAAGGAAAGTCGTTTGCAGGTGACTGCAGTGACATTCAGCAAGGATGAGGATGCGCTCATGAACTTAACTGTCAATCCTTGTATTACCACACAGAATCTCTCTCCCATGCCCTCCCTCTTGCCTTTATGGATTAATTTGCTAAACAAGATATTCAGTCCTATGTGGTAGATGAATCACTTCGATGGATTTTTTTTTTTTTAATTTTTTGTACTAGACACTCTTTTTCCTTTCTTTTAAGAAAATTCTAATTTTTCAAGCAAGGAACGAAACACGTACAGCGTGTCACTTTGTGGGAAAATATACCTAAGTGTGTAAGTGCTTGTGCATACCTAGAGTATCTCTGAGAGGATACAGAAACCCTAAAAACAAATTCACTGTTGTCAGGTTGATTTCAACTCATAGGGCAGTTCTACTCTGTCCCGTAGGGGGTTTCCAAGGAGTGCTTGATGGATTCAAAGCGCCAGCCTTTCGCTTAGCAGCCACAGCGCTCGACCTCTACACCACCAGAAGGATACAGAAGTGACTAGTAACGGTGGGTACTTCTGGAAGGACAACTAGATGCCTGAGAGAGAGGGCCAGCAGTGAGAGTTGAGGTGCCTGTTCAGTATTCCATGGAAACCCTGGTGGTTAGTGGCTAAGTACTGCAGCTGCGCAACAGAAGCTCCGCAATTCAAATCCACCAGGCGCTCCTTGGAAACTGTATGTGGCAGCTGTGCTCTGTCTTACAGGGCTGCTATGAGCTAGAATTGACTCGATGGCAATGAGTTTATCGGTTCGCATACAGACAATTATTTTTAAAAATCACATTCTGCTATATGGCTCAAATTATAATAATGATTAATTGTGTTTATTAGCTCTACGGTCTGTCTGCATGAATCTATGCTTATCCAAGAGCCCAGAAATGAAAGCCGTGCTGCTTCTGGAGCTAAATGAAGACTAGGGCAAGAACAATGTTGCTATTGTCACTCTCAAAAAACAGCAGGGCTAGTGAAAAGTATGAGTCTAAAGTGACGCTTAGTTTATTAGATACTGTCTTTCCACTAATATACTTTTAAGCAGAGAATGTGGGTTAGTACTCTGCCACTCCTAACTGTGCTTCCACCCCCAGCAACCACTGTGCCCACAACAGACTGCAGGAGCCATCCGCCCAACTCCGCACCGAGCGAGCGCACTGCCGCCGGTGTTCTCAGCAGCCCTGCAGTGATGTTCCGCACACAGATTCCACCGTATGAACCGAAGGGTATCATCTATTCAACCAAACGGAGTACTAGGAATTGTTCTCCCGAATTTTAAGAAGTGAGCTTGAAGGTATCCCCCAATGTATCTTTTAATTTTGCAATGAATAGCTTTATAATGGTACCCCTTCTTATGTCTCTTTCATGTTATGCACACACGCAAACATGCATAAACATATATGTAGTACACTATGGTTAGGATCACTGGGGTGGACTGGAATCTCGATTCCATCACAAGTCAAGGGACCCCGGGTGAGTTACGTAGCATCTCTGAACTTCAACTTCATCTTCTGTAAAGAGGGAGTAATGACACCTATTTTTCATGATATTTGAAGATTTTAAATGATATATACAGAGAAAGTAAGAGGCGAGAGCTTAGCACATGTGTCAGAGGGTGGCCTAAGAAACAACGACAACACCACCAACAACAAAAAAACGCACTGCCAACAAGGTGATTCCAACTCATAGTGACCTTACAGGACAGAGTAGAACTCCCCTATACAGTTTCCAAGGGCCACCTGGTGGATTCAAACTGCCAACCTTTCCATTAGCAGCTGTAGTGCTTAACCGCTATGCCACCAAAGTTTCCTAATAAACAATAACTTTCTTAGAAAAAGTAAAAGAATTGTCAGTTAAATGAATAAACTTCATTTTTATAAACCCAAATCAAATGACACCCTGTCTATTTGAATTTACTTGGGGTGGAGGGGACACAGAGGGGAGACAATGTTTAGTTCTCTCTGTTTCTCATTCACACAATATTCAGGACTGACACACATTCAGTAAAAATAGAGAGCAGCTCCTTATTCTGAGACCCCTGGAGGGCAAAAGGTGGCCACTGGCAGAGCTTCAGAAAGAAGATCAATGTCACTTCTCTGGACCCATTAATCCTGAGTGGATCAGGTTTGGAAGAGATGACTTCTGAGACTTCTGGTCCTGGGAGCTTAAGGTTTCATTAGAAAAGGTTAGCTTCCTTTCCTTGCCGAGAGCTACAGAATGTCAAGACAGGAAAAGACCTTAGCAATCGACCAGACCTCAGCCTCCTTTCCTGAGGGAGGAAACCTGGGCCCACTGGGAAGACAGATCACGAATCTCCCAGTGAGCTACTTAGTAGCAGACCCAGAACAAGACACCAGGCCCACAGACGCCCAGGGCAGAGCTCTCTCTGTCCGAGCTGCCCAGGTATCTCCAGACACCATGGGCCTAATGCTGGCTTATGACTACAACTTGCTGAATTTTCAAATTCCTCTAAAATGAATTCAGCTGAAAACACTCTGTGTATTTCCAAATGCTGTTTAATTTCTGAAGTGGGGATGAGTATGATTTTATTTTATGAAAAATGGAGGAGGGAGTACTATTCAAGTACTGAGCAGTGTTTCAAAACAGAGAATCAACAGCCAGAGAAGGCTCTTTTCAACAGTTCTTTTCAAGATGCTAATCTCTCCATGAGGGTATGAAACTTAAAAGTTAGAAATCTCAAAACCTTTGTATAGACTTTTCACACTGATACAGGCTACGAAGGTGTATTATTTTATTCAAAGTGCTGAAATAACTGGTAAATCAGCTACTTTTTTCAAGTTTCTTTGATTATTTAACACCTATGTAGGTTAACTTCACTCATTTCTGCAATCTAGGCTACCAACAGGAAGATAGCATTACAGTGTATGGCTTTAATAAAATAAATAAATAAATAAGTAAAGGCAGACAAAATGACTTTGGTTGTCTTGAGCACAGCTTGCACTTCAGAGTAGACTGTACTGGTAATTTCTCATGTTTAACCAGCAAAGCAGAAAAAAGCCACTCTGAGGAAGTGGGTTCTGGGTTCTTGAGCATGAAAAGGTTTCTTTTGCTCTTTAGATCATCATACAATTAACCTCTGTTCAGAACTGATCATTTTATATGTTGAACAAAGGAAGATTTTATTAATATGAAGCACATAAAAACATAACTTTGAGCCACTTGCAGCTTACCAAGGAGAAAGGGCAGGTCGGCTTACCCAACAGGAACGAGTCCACTCTGTCTGCCTACGCTTTAAGGCACTGATACTCTGAAGTCAAAACATCTCTTGCAAGGAGCCATATTCATTGGAGTAATAGGCATCAGGCAATATCAAGAATGCTAGTCCACGTGACAAACCTCACAGGACTTTTGGTGAGAAAACCAATTTTCTCCAACAGGCCTTGACTGGGAATAAAATGAACGCTAAGGATAGGCAGACAAGCATCCTCTCTGAGATGTACTCACAGACCGGTAAAAAATCTGTGCTCATTTATTTGGGAATTACTAAGTGACTCGTCCTCTCCCGCTTTCTAGAGTCACTCGTCAGATTCAGGGGTTGCTGTGTAACAGGGATGATGTCTCCCCGTGTTAAAATGTGGGCTGCAGCTTTGAGCTCAGCAGTGAGCAAGGGAGTTGGGGTGGGTAGTCGGTGGTGCATGTCTGCACCATTTTCTCCCTAGTCTTGTTTCTGGGCCCAGCATATGGCTCCACTGATTACAAAGGTCCAGGCTTCGATCCTCAGCACCTCCCGGCAGTAGGTCTTCTGCAAACTGTCATTTAACCAACCAACTAACATTTCTGTTCCTTCAAACACCTTTCACAGGGCATCTTTGGGTGGACATCCCTAGCAATTCTGTCCCTTAAAAGAGGGAACTTAGCATGGATCTGCTTCTCTTGCTCATTAGGCAATGACAATTAGTTCTAATCTAATAAATACAAACTACCACCTCCCTGCCATGCCCTTCCAACTCTAAGCCTTCAGGATTTTCATAAATAAGACCCCCAAGGAATGCAAGAAGATGGTGATGTAATTTCATGACACACAGCACTTCTCAATATTAAAGCAAATGCGAACTCTGTTTAAACTCCAAGATCCGGTAATTACTACAGAGAAGTAGGTACTGCCTCAAGAAGGAGTTGTCTGGTGTAATTACTTTATTTTAATTACTAGCTTCAACATCAGACTTTAAGCTCTGCAAAGGAGAATACGGTATCTGGCTTGTTCAGACTATGTCTCCAGGACTGAACAATTTTCTAAGTAATAATACCAACCTCAAGGCTTACTGTAAGGAATTAAATAAGATCAATGAACACAAAGACCTTAGTGCAGAGCTTTAAATGCAACCAACAGTCAACAAAATTTAGCTGAATAAAAATTAGAGAGGCATACAAGGAGAAGGAAGGCTTATAACTTACGAAGTTCCAGCCTGTCACCAAATGCTATTTGCATAATAATCACAAAAGCGAGAACAGTTCTACTGTGGGTTGCTATGGGTCAGAACCAACCCAAAACTTGACAACAACAGATTCATATCTAACTTTAGCCACTTAGCAGATGTGCAACCTTGGACAAATTATTGAGCCTTTCTAATTTCAGTTTCCTATTCCAAAACACTAGTACTCACTGTATGCAGCTCTTTTATGTACTGCTGTTGTTGTTAGGTGCTGTTGAGTCAGTTCTGACTCATAATGACCCATGCACAGCAGAATAAAACACTGTCCAGTCTTGCACCATGTCCACAATCATTTTTATGCTTAAGCCCATGGTTCCAGCAACTGTGTCCATCTATCCCATCAAAGTTCTTCCTCTTTTTCGCTGACCCTCCGCTCTACCAAGCATGATGTCCTTCTCCAGGGACTGAGCCCTCCTGACAACATGTCCAAAGTATGTAAGACACAGTCTCACCATCTTACTTTCAAGGAACACTGTTGTACTTCTTCCAGAACAGATCTGTTTATTCTTTTGGCAGTCCATGGAACATTCAACATTCCTCTCCAACACCACAATTCAAAGGAATCAATTTTTCTGTCCTCCTTATTCATTGTCCAGCTTTCACATGCCTGTGATACAACTGAAAATAACACGGCTTAGGTCAGGCGCACCTGAAGTCTTTAAGGAGACGTCTTTACTTTTCAATACTTTAAAGAGATCCATTGCAGCACACTTTCCCAGTGCAATGCATCTTCTGATTGACCGTGGACCCACGTAAAACGAAATCCTTGACAACCTCAGTCCTGTCTCCATTTATCATGATCTAGTTTTTTGTTATTGTTGTTGGTTTGTTTTTAAGTACTAAATGACACAATACAAGTAATCCACTTGGTACAGTATCTGGCACACCAGGAATAAATCATGAAGGCAAACATTTATTGAACACTTGCCATCTGCCACACTGTACATTACCTTATTTAGCAAATGACAACATGTAAAATCTAGACAATGAATAAGGAAGACTGAAGAAGAATCTCTGCCTTTGAATTACAGCACTGGCAAAGAATATTCAGTATACCATGGACCACCACATGATCTCAGAAACCTATCTTGGAAGAAGTACAGCCAGAAGGTTCCCTGAAAGTGAGGATGGTAAGACTCTGTCACACATATTTTGGACATGTCATCAGAATGGACCAGTCCCTGGAGAAGGACATCATGCTTTGTAAAGCAGAGGGTCAGCAGAACACAGGAAGATGCTCAACAAGACAGACAGACACAGCAGCTGCAATAACGGGCTCAACCCCAGCAGCTTGTGAGGGTGGCACAGGACTGGGAAGTGTGGTGTTGTGCTGTACAGGAGGTCACCGTATGCCAGAGCTCATGGATGGCATCTAACAACAACAACAGGTCATCAAACTATAGATGCTGTACGCCACTGAGTTGACTCTGGCTCACAGACCTACAGAGGACAGGGCAGAGCAGCCCCATACGGATCCCATGGCTGTAATCCTCATGGAAGCACACTTCAGCATCTTTCTTTTCCTCCATGGAGTGGCTGGTGAATTCAAACCACTGATCTTTTGGTTAGCCATCAAACACTTAACTACCATGTCACCAGGGATCCTCAGGTCATCAAATTATGAGATGACAATCCTAGGACTGGGAAGTCCTAAAGGAGAAATGGGCCCCCAGTTTTAGAGTTTTCAGAGTTTCCAGATTATTCTCAGATAATGGCCAGAAGTCGTTGGGGTAGGGAGCATCCCGATTGTCTTCCAACCCAGCCCATGAGAGAACTTGTCAAATTCTAAGACCGAAAGTACCTAAAACAGAAACAGTGAGCCAAGAAAAGCAACTTATAGATTTAGTGACATTTAAGGCATAGAATGAAAGCTTCCACAGTTTTATGACTTAAAAAACAATGTTGCTACTCTGGGAGAAGAGGGTTGTAGCCCAACTCAGCAGCTATGGCTGTGGCCATGTTGATAATATGAGATCAAGGATGTAGTTTCTACAAAACCCTCAATCAGCTTTGAAAGTCAGCAGGTCTGCACAGGTGCCAGACCACAGAGAAGGGTTTCAGAGGAGAACTGCCAGAGCTAGGCAACCAATAGGCAGAGAGGAAAAGAGAACTGGGGTGATAGACATAAGATTTACTAGCTACTAGAGAACAAATGAACCACCCAAGTATGCTTTCAAAGAAGCAGAACGAACTGGGAAAAGGCAGGGACAGTTCATTTCAGGCTTTTCCAAAGGTGGTTTGCAGTTATTCCCCTAAAAGTTTAGTTCATTATACCCTTTGGAAGGTAGCTTGCAGAATAACGAATTACAGGGAATTAGAGACATTAACAACTAAGACTCAGGACAAAAGCCGATATTGTAAAAAGATCTTAAGTGACCATCGGGCTTTGCAGCAGGCAGGTGGCAGAAAAGATACTATAATTACGGTTAAAAAAAAAATTGCTGTCAATTCCAACTCCTGGTGACACTGTGTTTGTCAGACTAGAATCGTGTTTCATCGAGTTGTCAGTGGCTGATTTTTTCAGATGGAGATGGCCAGACCTCTCTTCCAAGATAACCCTGGGTGGATTCAAACTCTAACCTTTCGGTCAGTAGTCAAGCCAGTTAACCACTCACTGGCAGCACCCAGTGACTCCAAAAGTATGGTCATGGTGCTGGGAGGAAGCATAAAGGAAAGTTAGGAACCCACGCACAGGAATCTGTCTATCTCAGAATTCTATAGAGAGCTGATTTTGCTCCAGACTAAAATTTCCCTGCCTGGAAATACCATTTTCAGATACATGTCGGAAGGCCAAGAAGGAAAGCAGATTTTTAAAAAAGCTTCATGAATACCTTCAACTGAACCAGCCTGGATCTTATTCCAGAGGACCTCTCCCTTGTCTAGTGCTCTCCAGAGATTACTAACCACATATTAATATGCATAGGCTAATGTGGTGGGGCTAAAACTTAGAAGTCTTAGATGCAGGAAGCCAGAGGAAAATTAAATGCATTTCCTTCCCAGAAACTCTTTTGATTAATCACCATACCTAAGCCACAGGCACACTTTTTTTTGGACTATAGCCAAATCACACCTGGATGAGGTACTCCTTATCTCTCACCTGTGTCTTCACATGTCAACATTTTAAAGTTCTCTTTGTCTCCCCCTCTCTGTATCACAAAATCTGAACTGAAAATATCAAATTGTTTGACAGTACACAGACATGTCAACATGGTGGCATTTGACGGCAGAATTATGGACACATTTTCTATTTATCCTGTGACCTTGAACCAGGTTGTTTTCGATGCTGGCTGCCATCAAGTCAGTATCCAACTCACAGTGACCCCACGCACAATCATAGGAAAGCCTGCCTGGTTCTGCTCCATCCTCAGAACCAGCTGTGGTTCAGATTACTGATCCATAACGTTTCGTCTCTCTGAGTTGTTTTTCTTCTCACTCATAAAATATCCCAAAATCCAACCCATTGCCACTGAGTCAATTCTAACTCACAGTAACTAAAATACAAACATTAAAATTAAATGCTTTCTATACAAGAAGAAAAAATCCAAACTCACTGCCATCGTGTCAATTCTGACTCACAGAGACTCTACAGGACACAGCAGAACTGCCCCATAGGGTTTCCTAGGAGTGCCTGGTGGATTCGAACTGCTGACCTTTGGGTTAGCTCATAGTTCTTAACCATTACATCACCAAGGTTTCCTTCTATATATCAGGGTACGTATTTGCTAAATTCCTTATAAATGTTGTTTCACTCAAGCCCCTCATTTTGTTTTGCTGGTATGTATTTCCCCCCAAATGCTAAAGATACCTACATCACAGAGTTAAGGCTCAAAGTAAACGATGTAACACATGTGAAAAATACTTCCTCAGCTACAGAGCACCAAAGAAGTGCTAGTTAGCTGTAGATTCATTCTCGATTAAAACAAATCTCATGACGTATATTGACATAGTCTCTGTAATTCCATCTTCTAAAAGGGAAAGGATAATTTAGGTCCCAACCTGACATGATCTCCTAAAAGCTGGTAACTTCTAATGGCAGAAACAACAAAAATGAAACAAATTGAAAAAAAAAAAAATTGAATCCCATGCAACATCCAGAAATTTGGGTCCCTGAGTGGTGGAAATGGTTAACATGCTCAGCTGCTAAGCACAAGTTTGAAGGTTTGAGTCCTGGTAATCTAGTAAAAAGGAAAGGAAGTCCTGGTAATCTAGTAAAATCAAGCACTGAGAACCCCAGGGAGCATACATACTTCTACCCTGACACACACAGGGTTGCCGTGAGTCAGAATCAACTTGACAGTAACTGGTTAGCCACCAATAATTGCATATATCATCACCAAGTGGTTTTCTTGTTTTTTTTTAAAAAGGTAAATAACAGAAAGAAAGTTTCTAATTTTAATTTTGTACCACCAAAACCAAACCCACAAGTAGATTCTCACTCATAGCAGCCCTACAGGATGGAGCAGAACTGCTACACAAGAGTTTCCAAGAAGTGTGAGGTGGATTTGAACTGCCCACCTTTGGGTTAACAGCTGAGCTCTTAACCACTGTGCCATCAGGGTTCTGATTTTATAATAGCAAACAATTTTTAAATAATTTACTAGTATTTTTACTATACATATGTAAGCCTCAGGAGTTCCCGATCCCATGCTTCTCTCTGTCTCAGTAAAAAGTTGCCAGAAGACTTCACTCATCAACCATTTCTGCAATTGGGGAACAAACTAAAACTGCAACGCAAATCACAGTGTGTAAGAACCGTCCTTCTGTTTAGTAGCTGTGGTAGGTGTGACACCGGCAGAGCAGGGAACAGCAGAAGCTGAAGCTACGCTTCTTGTTGTATGCTCCTAAGCTGATTCTGACTTAACTACCCTATAGGACACAGAAGAACTGCGCCACAGGGTTTCCTAGGGTGTTCTCTTTATGGAAGCAGGTCACCAGGTCTTTTCCTCTCAGAGCCACTGGTGGGTTCAAATCACTGACCTTTCAGTGAGTGGTTGAGTACTAGCCACTGTACCAACACGGCCACTTAATCTATTATCAAACCAAAAACCCAATCCCACGGTCATTGATTCAATTCCAACTCATAGCAACCCTGTAGAGTTTTCATGGAGTACCTGCTGGATTTGAATTGCTGACCTTTGGGTTAGCAGTTGTAGCCCTTAACCACTACGCCACTGTTCCCAAGCCATCCTCAGAGTGCAGCAAACCTGCCCTAGGAAACTGTGTCAGGATAAGTGTTGACTGCATGATTCCTGTAATTTCAAGAGAAAGAACACAGTTAATCAGGACAGAGCTCCATACACTATTTAAGAGTACTTTTAAAAATAATCTCTCTCCCTCCCCAATTTGACCATATCCCCCTTACGATCAATCACAGAACCCTGCTGACTATAGCAAATGCAGGGTCCCTTAGTTACAAGGTCCCAGGGAGATTATGACAACTGCAAGGAAATCACTTTAACCCACGTGTGGAAAAGCTGTTGTGCCGTCAGGTGTTGCTGTGGCACGGCTGCCTCCCAGCGATCCTCTGTGCAACAGGACGAAACACTGCCTGGCCTTGCACGCTCTTCACCATCATTGCTGGCTTTAAGCCCACTCACTGTGTCAGTCCACCTCACTGAGTGTCCCCCCTTGTTCAGTGACCCTCTACCAAGCATGATGTCCTTCTGCAGCAACTGATCCCTCTTGATACCACCCAAACGACGTAAGGCATGGTTTCGCCACCCCTGGCTTTTAAGGAACATTCTGGCTGTGGAAACAAGCTCGCCTAACAGGAAGAGAAGACTCGCAACAGTCGGGGTTATTCTGGGACAAAGGCGTGCAATCTGCCTAGAATACGAAGAGGTACTTTCAGCGGAAAAGAGAATTTCCCAGTAAAACCCAAGTTCCTCTATGCAGGCACTGAGGAACCAGAAATGGAGAGCAGTCCACCAGAGCTTTGGGTGAAGTAAAATTATGTCCGGTGGAGGAATTAGTTCCCACTGCCATTTGATGTTGGAAGGGAAAGGTTTAGGCACAGCAGAAGAATTAAAAGAAGACAAGCGAAAGGGTGGGGAAAGCTCAGGGCCCCTGATGTTTGGAATGGGAAATTAAACACATCTAAAGAGCTGTCATAACAAAAAAGATGAAGGCTGGGCTCCACACTCTCTTGACATATACCTCAACTACTAAGTATTAAATATTTACAAAGCACTTGGGCTTGCAGAGTACTTTCTAATTCTTCTTTAAATTTTTGCCTTCTGCCCAAATGGGCAAGTGTTGCTATTACTCCTATTTTATTGGGGAGGAAGGGAAGGCTCATAAATGCCACGGGCCTTATTCGAAACTGCAATGCAAAATGGCAATTCCAAATTGCAATGGGTGAGTTGGGGCTGCCGGTAGCGAGAAAGACTCAGTTGTACACGAACTCGTATTCTGAGAGGAAACACTCTGGACACAGAGAAGTCAGTCAATAGTTCTAAAAGAATTCCAAAAGGAAATCAGTTGCTTGCTTCCCTTCTATGATCTATTTTTGCCATCAGTAGGGATACTAACCAAAAACCCATGCTGTCAACTCTGACTCATAGCGACCCTACAGGACAGAACAGAACTGTCCCACCCACAGTTTCCAGGGATTCTCAGTGGATTTGAACTGCTGCCCTTTTGGTTAGCAGCTGAAGTTCTTAATCACTACGCCACCAGGGTTGCCCAGTAGGGCACTAAATTCTTTATTTTAGCGATACAAGGTATCCTAGTTATCTAGAGCTGCTCTAAGAGAAATACCACAGGTGGATGGCTTTCACAAAGAGAAATTTATTCTCTCACAATCTAGGAGGTTAGAAGTCCAAATTCAGGATGGCAGCTCCAGGGAAGGGAGTTTTCTCTCTGTCAGCCTTGGGGGAAGTTCCTTGTCATCGATCTTACCTGGTCAAGCCAGGAGCTTCTTAATGCAGGGATCTCAGATCCAAAGGGTGTGCTCTGCTCCTTGGTAGTATGAGGCCCCCATGTCTCTCTACTTGCTTCTCTTTCTCGTATCACAGAAAGACTGATTTAAGATACAACCTAATCTTGTGGACTGAGCTCTTGTTCAGTAACATAAAACCCAAAAAGCCAAACCCATTGCCTTCTGGTAGATTCCAACTCATAGTGACTGTGCAACTGCAGATAATGCCACTTCATAACATTAGATATGATTTATAACACACAGGAATATCACATCAGATGCAGTAGGTAGGAAATGACACAATACATTGAGGCTTTTCTTCTTTTTTGCTGACCATCCACTCTACCAAACATGATGTCCTTCTCTGGTCTTGACAGAAAAAATTTTACCTTCCCCTGTTCTATGCCGTACTTCAAGTCCACCAGAGAAACTCGTTTCTTTTCTCTGGGCACCCTTCTCCTCCCCTCTGATATAATCACAGTGAAGTCCTCTTCGTCTGACTAGTCAACATCTGAGGAAATAAATGAGAAAGATCCCAGCCCAGATGTCAGCAGCGCCCTGTGGTGAGCCACACTGGGCTGGCACAAACAGTCATGTGTGTTTCTTTCCAAATCAGCATCTGGTGACTTCCCATTGGGAGACTGGCACAGGCCATGGTGACAGTATCTGCCCCATGGAAATGTGTCAACACTACCATTCTTACCCAAACATATGGCAAAAAATTATGTCACATTAATTCCCCATTCTCCAAAAGCACTCTAGGATAAATACCGAGGCAGCAGATGCTTAGATAACTATATAAAGGTCGGATCCGACTCGACGGCACTTGGCTTTATAAGTGAAGTCGAGAAAGCAAAAGTCACCAGTGCCAACATCCCCAGAAGCTGGGCAGGCAGAGTGCGTGTAGGAACGGCATGGATGGAACCCAGCAGGAAACGAGAGAACAGAACCAAAGACGTTCAAAAATAGTCCTACTAATCAAGTCCTCTGCCGGCCAAGCAAAACGCTGCCTGCCAATTTATGGCCCCTGGCTTAAGCGAAGGATTTTCAGGGAGAAAACAGTACCTTTTTTAAAAAAAGAAATAATAATGTTTCTTCCTGCCTCTCCTGGGCATGTGTTATGCTACCTTGAAAAGCAATAAAAAGGACTTTGATGAGATATGAGAAAAGTATATTTAACTGAAGTTGACTGAGTTAAATTACTGAAAGGTCCACCTGTTCCCAAGGCAGTGAAAAACTGACAGCATTGCGTTTGTCTGAGGTGACTGATTTTCAGCTGTGCTGAAGTTGTATGGAAGGACTAAGTGACAGGGTGACAGGGTGGCCCCTGAGCACCCCTGCCCTGGCTGTGTCACCACTGAGCTTCTTTCTGCTGCTGGAAGGAGGAAGTTCTCCACCTTCCGGATGTCTGTTAACTATTTCAAGCCACAAAGCTGGCATTTCATGAAGCTGTTCCTCTCAGAAGCTTTAACAGATACCCTCCTGGTGGATTTGCCTCTCAGATTTAAGAAATCTCCTTCCTCTTTCCTGATTCACATATCCAGCAAGTTGCTGGCATGTGTTTTTAACCCAGGTATCTCAAGCCCTCCAGCTGTCTTTCACCATCCAAATGAAATGGCTGCCAATTCTCCACTGAAACTCCTCATCCTCAGGTGGCTGGAGGATGACCTCTGCGGCCTCTGTTACCCAGTCCACCTTGCCCTCAGCCTTCCTTTGAGTCTGGACACCGGGGGACACTTTCAGGAGATCAAAGGAGGGAAGAAAGAGGTCTGAGTGACAGTCTGAATAGCCCACCCATTTAGGTGTGGCTCTGGCCTTGGCTAAAAGTGCAGGGGGACCTCACCTGTGACTACCAAAGCTCATCAGCCTTTAGAAACAGGACTCTCATCTGTGTCTCCCCATACCTAGAGGTACTGGTAACTCCTAGGCCCACCCTCACCCTGGGTGGTTCCCTAAACTCTATGATGCCTCTGTTCCAGCACACCATCTGTCTGCTACCAGGACCCTGCTGGATACAAGCCCCTTCCAATAGACCGAGAAGGGGTCAGTATTCCCTACATGATTCTGACAATTCCAGAAGAGGCAGGGTGACATTCTCCTATCACCACTGGAGCTGCAAGCCCTGTGTCAGCTTAATTCCAAAACACGCCATTAGCCATCCTGTCCCCTCTGATGCTCTCTGTTCACTATGCAACAGTTCCTATCTCCCTCATTCCTTAGAAAGCACAGTATTTTATTTAGCAAAACTGTTAGAGAAGGCTTGAGAAAGACAGAGGACATCTGTCTGGAGCAAAACAGGAAACAAGTGAAAATTAATCTTAAACCAACCAAACCAAATCAACTGCCACTGAGCCAATAGCAACCCTATAGGTCAGAGCAGAACCTCTCTGGAGAGTTTCCAAGGAGCGACCGCCAGATTCAAACTGCTGACCTTTTAGTTAACAGACACAGCACTTAACCACTATGGCACCAGGGTTTCTAGATAAGGTAAAAGTTCTCAGCCAAATTTATTCAGCCACACATACCACCATACCATAGAGAATTTCTGGAATGTTTCCCCTTAATTCTTATTAGCTACCATGGTGCTGGACCTCTTCTCTCACCTCCCTTAAACCTTTGCCCCATCTAACTGCTCCCTCTAACTAGATCCTCCAATTACCATTTGCTCCATCACACACAGCACTTCTGCTCTGTCTTATCTTTAAAGATCATGCCCAAGCATCTAGGCCAGACAGCCGCAAACTACAGCCCACGGGGTCAAATCCACCTGTTCTTAAAGTTTTTTGGGGGGGGAACACAATCAGGCTCATTGTCTATGGCTGTTTTCATGCTAGAATAGCAAAGCTGAGTAGTTGTGACAAAGACTACATGGTCTACCCCCAAAACCCACTGTGAATGAGTTGATACTGACTCATAGCAACCCTACAGGACAGAGCAGAACTGCCCCATAGAGTTTCTGAGGAGCACCTGGCAGATCTGAACTGCCCACCTTTTGGTTAGCAGACATAGCACTTAACCACACCACCACCAGGGTTTCCATATGGCCTACAGAGTCTAAAATATTTATTCCCTGGCCCTTTACAGAAAAAGTCTGTTACTCCCTCGGCTGGCCTCAGTGGTGCAGTGGTGAAGAGTCTGGCTGCTAACCAAAAGGTCAGCTGTTCAAATTCAACAGCCACTCCTTGAAAACCCTATGGAGCAGTTCTACTCTGTCCTTCAGGGTTGCTGAGTTTGAATCAACTCAGCAGCAAGAAGTTTGGGTTTGTTTATTAAGTCTAGTATTTCACAATTCAAAAAAGGCAAGTAGGTATTTTCTTAAATAAAAGTTACAGCCTTTCCTCAGATTAATTTTGCCACTGACCAGGATAGCAAGTTGAATATGTAGCCAGCTTTTAAACAATAAGTATTTTTTTCTTTTTTAATACTCAGTATCATCAACACTCAGTGTCAGTGAGGACTGCAGAAAAAGCATTCCTATACCCACAAACCCCAGTGGCACAGTGGGTTAAGGGCTACATCTGCTAACCAAAAGTTTGGCAGTTCGAACCTGCCAGGCACTACTTAAAAACCTTACGTGGCATTCTCTTCTAACCCCTTGGGTCAGAGTTGGACCTGGTTCAACAGCTGAGGGTTTCTTTTTATACTCAGACTGTACACTGAAACCACCTTTCTAGGGGACAGTCAGACTATCTTGAATTCGCACAGTGCTTTTAGCCCATTAGTTCCACTTTTGTTAATTTATCCCCAGGAAGCTAGAAGTATTGAACAAAGATTAAGCTAATAAAAAAATCCCATTATAAATAGCTTGCAAAAAGGTCAATGAAAAACAACACATACAGCCAACAACTGTTGTCTGTCCATTCGAAGAATGCTCACAGTAGAAACGAAAAGTTACTATGTAGAATTATTTTATTTATTCCTTTTGCCAGACAAAGATGTCCACAGGGTACCTTCAGGTAAAAAAGACAGAAACAGAGAATATGTATCATTGTTTGTTGATGTTGAGTTGGCTGGGACCGATGGTGACACCATGTACAAAATGTCATTGTGTCCTGTGCCATCTTCTCTGGCATTGCCGTGGTCAGTTTGCTGTTGTGGCCACAATGCATTCTGAATGCCTTCCTACCTAAAGAGCTCATCTTCTAACAATACACTGAGCAACCTTCTCTTGTGATCCACAGGGTTTTTATTGACTAATTTTTGCAGGTAGATCAGAAGGGCTTTCTTCCTAGTTCTGACTTAGTCTTGAACCTCTGTTGAAATCTGTGACCATGAGTGTCCCTGCTGGTGCTTGAAATACTGGTGGCACAGCCTCCAGCATCATGGCAACACTCAAGCCACCACAGGATGACAAGTGGACAGATGAGAGGTACAAAGATTATGCAGTATGGCCCCATTTAAAATAAGTATGTGTACACATATGTGTACATACAAAGCAAGCAATCCAGAATAATATATACCAGTTTTAAAATACAGTTGCCACTGCACGGGAAAATAGTAAGTGTTTGAATTTTTTGGTTCTTGCTTTCCCCTTTTCGTTTTCTATTTTTTCCCCCACGGGAAGTACACTTTACACATTACCAGTCATTTTCTGTTTGATAGGATCCTGAATAGACTTATTTGCTAGAGTTTTAACTGTCTGATGCTTGCTGAAGAGAAACTGCCGGCCTCTCCAACTAATCCAAACCTCTCTCTCGCCTTTCTCCTGTGCAATCGTGCGGTTTCTGAGGTGAATTACAGCCCGACTCTAATCAAACAAGTTCTGTTGTAGCAACAGTGGACATCCTGTCTGTTTTGTTGAACGTGAAGACTCCTGTGTCCTCCGTATTAGATCAGGGGCTTGTTTGTTCTGGACTGAGTTTATTTTTCTCCTTTTTAACCGGTTCTAAAAATATATCTATCCACAAAAACAAGGATGACGGAAGACAATAAACTTGGTCCTCATCCTTCTGCAGTCTGGGAACTGAAGGCTGGAAATGTAATTCCAAAGATCTGCTCTTTGAAGCATGTGGCACACGGAAGAACTTGAAAGGCCAGAGAGAAAAGCTCATGGGAAAGTGACTTGTCCACTGGGAAAGCCACCTCCACGCATTAGGGGTCTTTGATTCCACGGGAACTTTTCTCAGAGAAGGGAAAGCACGTTAGCTCTTGAATGTATTAGGTAGCTTCAAGACAGAGCATTCCAAAGGAAAATAAAATAAGAAAATTTCTCCCACTGGTAATGTTAATACTTTAGTGCCCAGCAGATACTGGAATGGAGTTGGTAACATACTGTTGTTTCATTGTACAGGAAGATGTTCTGGTTTCATGAAGCATGGTGTAGTACAAATAACGGAGGCTTTGGAGCTAGACGGACCAAGCACTTCATCAACTCCAGCTTGACAGCTTGACAGCTTGACAGCTGTGGGACTTGAAGTGATTTCTGCCACTCTAGGCCTCAATTTCCTCTTCTACAGAGAAATAACATGACTAACATTGTAGTAATTCTGTTTGGGGGACACAGAGGGTTTCAGTGGCAGAATCTTGCCTTCTACAAGAAAAACCTCAGTTCCCTTTGCAGCCTGTGCATTTCACACAACCATGACCTACTTGTCAGTGGAGCCTTTGTAGCGCTGATACTGAAGAGTTTTCAACAGAACACCACACCAAGATAGCCTAGGAAGAAAGGCCTGGTCAACCATCTTCAACATCTAGCAAATGGAGAACCCACGGATTACAAAGGTCTGATCTGCACCCAACCATGAGGAGGACTTCAGATCGGGCAGCATTGTGTTCCAGTGTGCACGGGGTCACCTGGAGTTGGGGACTTGACTTGACGGCAGCTAACAAGTACCTCCACAACCATGATCTTGTTATTGCTACAAGTTATATACGTAAGGGTTGCACGGTACCTGGCACCCAATAAGAACGTAGGAAAAGCTAATCATTATTATTTATAACAATCATTACCTCATTTGCCAGACTTTTCAAACTCAGAATCAAAGTCAGGCCTAAAAAACAATCAGTGGTCAGCCTTCCAGGAATCAGTTAGGAAGTCAGGATAATAGTCTATGTCTAGATAGTTCTGCTCTTTTGTTCTCCCTATCTTTTTCAATTGCCTATTTAAGGAAACTTCAATAGT
This sequence comes from Heterohyrax brucei, assembly GCA_028571685.1. Taxonomy (NCBI): domain Eukaryota; kingdom Metazoa; phylum Chordata; class Mammalia; order Hyracoidea; family Procaviidae; genus Heterohyrax; species Heterohyrax brucei. Next base: position 21,663,281 of record CM053153.1, on the reverse strand, counting down.
CCAATGGTTTTAGAAGACAGTAAAAAAGAAAGGAAAACAATTCTCTTTCTTTTGTACATGTTTGCAGAACCCAGTTGTGGCTGACACTGTCTCAAATTATTCTTTCCATTTTATGTTAGTAGTTGAACAGACTGCTTATTGAGAAGTCAAATCTTTTCTTAAAAGTATATTTAAACATTGATTTTTCCATGTCTAGAAGCCAGATCAATATACACAACATAAATCACTGGAGCTCATCTATGTATCCACCTATTACATCTAACTCCATGACGCGGGTCATGTTCTGCTGTGGTCTGTATGCTGGGAAGAGGCCCTCTCTTGTGGTGGCCTGTTGCGCTTTCTTGGTTATTGTAAAAATCTTGTGACAAAATGTTGATAAAGGTTTGCAAATCAAGAAAGAAAGTGAAACAGACTTTAGGGAAGTGAGAAGTTAAACATCTTTCTCATCTACACTTCAGCTGAAAGTCTAGGTGTGGCTCGGCCACTGCAAAGCTTGGCCTGGCCTGAAACCTTAGCATGGGGGCCAAAGGCCCATCCGTGAACTTCCCTACCTCCTTGTGAGTCTGACCTCTGGTTCTTAGACAGTGAGGTTGTCCAACTTTTCAATCAGGGCTCTGACATGGTTCTTTCTAAGTTTTAAAGTTTGCACTTTAAAACTCTCTAGCAATTAAGGGATGGGAGCAAAAAGTTTCACCTCCAATTCTGCTAGTCATCAAGTCTAATTATTTTCTCTATTTAAGATACATTAGGAAAGCTCAGCTAAGCTTCCAAGGGCAGTTCTCCTAACAGAGACAAACTGTTCCATCAGTAAAACAGACAATACCACTGCCTCCTCCCCTTTCCCTTTCTTTCCCCTCTTCCTCCCTCCCTTTCTACTTATCCTTTCCTGCCTTCCTCATTTATGTATTCATCAATGTCCAGTCTATAAAAGGATGGACTTCTCTGTCTCTAGTTCCTGAAATAATGCCAGACATCCTTCAGTACAAGCCATTTGAATAAATAAACGAGGTCACTGGGATCATACAGCCAGCCCCTCTGTTTTACCACACTCTACCATGTCGTGATCACCATGTTTTATGCTAGGGAAATAATACAGTGGGCAAGAGGACAGATGCCACCCTTGTCCTCCTGCCATTTATAGTTGAATGATGGTGAGTGTCATGGAGTCCCTGCTATCTCAAGCACCAGTGGGATCATCCATGGGGAACAGATTTCAGTGGGGCTTCCAGACTAAGAAAGACTAGGAAGTCCAACACCCACTCATGCTAAAAAACCTTAGCAAAATAGGCATAGACGGAAAATTCCTCAGTGCAGTAAGGGCCATTTATACAAAACCAACTGCCTATGTCATCCTGAAGAACAGGAACTAGACAAGTATGCCCACTCTGACCTCTCCTATTCAACACTGTACTAGAAGTTCTAGCCAGAGCAATTAGACAAGACCAAGAATTAAAGGGCATCTGTATCAGCAAAGACAAACTCTCCCTATTTGCTGATGATATGATGGCATATGTAGAGAATCCGAAAGAATCTATAAGGAAACTAGTCCCACTGATAGAAGAGTTCAGCAAAGTCGCAGAATACAAGATAAACATAAGTAAATCAGTAGGATTCCTTTGTACCAACAATGAGACTGTTAATGAAGAAATTATCAAATCAATACCATTTACTATAGACCCTAAGAAGATAAAGTACCTGGGAATTAATCTAACCAGAGAAATAACAGACCTTTACAAAGAGAACTACAAGAAACTAAGAGAGACTTACAGGAATGGAGAAACCTATCCTGTTCATGGATAGGAAGACTTAACATTGTGAAAATGTCTACTTATATAATGCAATCCCAATACAAGTTCCAGTAACATTTTTTAATGAGATGGAGAAACAAATCACCAATTTTGTTTGGAAGAAGCCTCAGATAAGTAAAGTACTACTAAAGAAGAAGAACACACTGGGAGGCCTCTCATTACCTGACTTCAGAACCTGTTACACTGCCATAGTAGTCAAACAGCCTGGTACTGGTACAAGAACAGACAGATTGATCAATGGAACAGAACTGAGACCCCAGAGATGACACCATCTGCCTATGAACAGTTGATATTCGACAAAGGCCCCAAGACATTAAACTGGGGTAAAATCAATCTCTTCAACAAAAGGTGCTGGCAAAACTAGATATCCATCTGCAATAAACTGAAACAAGATCCACATCTTACACTGTATACAAAAACCAACTCCAACTGGATAAAGACCTAAATATCAAGTCTAAAGCAATAAAGATCATCCAAGAAAAAGCACGAACAACAATGGAAGATTTAATACACAATGCAGACAGACTTCAAAATCTGTCAAGCAAACCACAATCAACAGAAAATAGATAAATGGGAACTATTAAAAGTCAAACACTTGTGCTCATCCAAAGACTTTATAAGTAGAATGAAAAGGCCACCTACAGAATGGGAAAAAATATTTTGCAACTCTGTGTCAGACTGATGCCTGATCTCCATAATCTATAAGGTACTACAAAATATCAATACGAAGAAGATAAATCATCCAATTAAGTGATGGACAAAGGAGATGGACAGACACTTCTCTACAGAGGACATCCAGGCAGCCAAAAAACACATGCGGACATGTTCACGACCTTTAGTTATTAAACAAATTCAAATCAAAACTACAATGAGATGCCATCTCATTCCAACAAGGTTGGCCATGATCCAAAAACACAAAACAACAAATGCTGGAGAGGCTGTGGAGAAAGTGGAACTCTCCTTCTCTGTTGGTGGGGTTGTAAAATGGTCCAGCCTCTTTGGAAAGCAATCTGGTGCTTCCTCAAAAAAATGGACATAGAGATGTCATTTGACCCAGTAATTCCACTGCTCAGAATATATCCTACAGAATCAAGGCCATTCACACCAACGGATCAATCCAGATGCCCAGCAACAGAAGAATGGATAGGTAAATTATGGTAAATATACTCAACGGAGCACTATGCAATGATAAAGAACAATGATGATTCCAGGAAATATCTCATAACCTGGTTTCAACTGGAAGACATTATGCTGAGTGAAAGTACTTAGCAACGAAAGGACAAATATTGTATAAGACCCCTATGATAAGAACTCAAAAACAGACTTATGCATAGAAGAAAATACTCTTTGACAGCTGCAACGGAGGGAGAGAGGGAGGGAGGGGGAGGAGAGAGGGCTTACATTAGATAATTGATAGAAATTTGGGTGGGTGAAATCAGTGACAGCACACATTAGAAATAAGAACAATATTAAGTAGACTTCAACACAACTTGAGTACTCCTTCCATCTTAACCCAATATTGTAAGGACAGAGTAGCTGGGGTGTGGGACCGGCGACCAGGCTCTTAGGCAAAATCAAGGACAACTGGCACAACTAGCATTTTGCTAAGAGGGCTCTCTACACCTCACACTGGTTAGTGGCGTCTGGGGTCTTAAAAACTGCTAAGCTGCCATCTGAGGGCACAGCAAACGGTCCCAACTCAGCAGGAACGATGATCACCGAGGACCAAAATGACATGTGGGAAAGACAATCCAGAAGACAGACAGACACACATGAGTGGGTGCCTACACTGACTCGGGACCAGAAGAACCAGATGAGGCCCAGCCATCACCAGTGATAGCCGCAATGGAGCTCACAAAGTTGAGTCTCACTGGCAACACAAGAATAAAAAGGGGTGCACCCTGCGATCTCCACTAAAAGACTCCAACTGATAGTCCAGCAGCTTTAGAGTTCCCCTGGGAGCATGGCCCTTGGCCCTGATGCTGCCCTTGCCCATAAATCATAATGAAGGTCCACTCTTCGGACAGGAATGGATTGGACTTGGCGATACAGAGTGACCATGTATTGGGTATACTTTATGGTTCTATGCATCTATAGGATATCATCCTGCTGACCTTTCGCTGGAGGAAATGGAATGGGTAGAGAGGAGGGAAAAGGAGACTCTTGGGAGGATGGGACATGTATGGAGCAGAGAGGAAGAGTGTGCTGTCACCGAGCAGGGAGAGCAGTAGAAGCTGCATATAGGTGGGCATACAAATTTATATGAGAACGTACATTTTCACTCAATCATAATTAAAAAAAAAAAGAAAGAAGTGAGAGTGCAAACACACAAAAAAAGTATGGCCTGATGATCTACTTTCAAAAACTAGCCAATAATACCAGACTTACTGGTACGACACAGTCTACTGGTAACTTGTAGACCACGGCTCTATGATACCCCTCTGGCCTGGAACGGAAGCCACTCCTAGAGACCCCCTTCCAGTCAAACAGACAAGCCCAGGAAATACACAATGATACCTAAAAAGCACAAGCTTCCTAGAACAATCAGTCATACAGGATCAAAAGGATACAATTTGCCCAAAAGCTAAGATGAGAAGGCAGAAAGTGGAAGAAAATCAGGACAAAAAGAACCAGTGTGCTCAGGGCAGAATTCAGGAAAGCGTTGTTATGGGGAATGAAGTCAAGGCCATAAAAGACTTCATGTACATCGAATGAGAATTTAATTTGCTCTGTAAACTTTTACCTAATAGACAATGAAAAGTAAAAGCTAAAAAAAAATTTATAACAGGTCAAAACAGAATGCTGCCCAATAGTCTCAAACACAACAAAGATCATGAAGACAGCGGCAGGACCCAGTGACATTTTGTTCTGTGATAAACAAGGTTTCCATGAGCTGGAGCCAACTGACCATCATCTACAAATAACAACTCCCAGCTTCTTCAAGAAGAAGCCAAGACAGGCCCAGGCCAGGTATCCTGAACGCAACACAATCAAGAAGGGGCCTGAAAGATGGGCAAGAACTTACCAAGTTCAGATCCCGGCAGGGAGACACAGTAAAAAAGGCCTCGAGGTGAGAAGAAAGGCATCTAGCGACTGTGAAATGCTGTGGAAGGGATCCAGTGCATGTGAGCGACAGACAGAGGTGGGAGCCAAAGAAGAACAATGGAATTCTAGGAATATTTAGGGGGTGAAATAGGCAGGGTTTGGCAATAAAATGATGAGTGGCCAGGGCAAGAGACTCAAGGATATGCTCACAATTATGGTCTTAGTAACTAAGTGGCTTTATCTTTAATTGCTTTCTAGATTTTAATTCACTGTATTGGTGCATTTGGGTTGGGAGAAGCTGGCAGACAGAAAGCAGCTATAAATGTGTACACACTCGTCAGCTTGCCAAGTAAGGTTCCCCGAAGACCTGGGCTTTCTGTCTCTCTCCAAACCCTTTCCAACACTATGCTTCAGGGAAGTACTTGAGGTTCCCCTAACAGTTGTTCTGTCTGTCTTCCCTTTTCTAACTCCCTTGGCTTGGAACATCCATTCACCAGTTTCCACCTAATTAACACTTCAGCTTTTAACAATACTCCAGAGTCACTTCCTCCCTGACACCTCTCAAAATAGGACTGACAACTCCCTTCCCCTAGTCTCCACGCAGCCCTAGGAGGCTTTTTCCCACCTGCAGTGCTCACAGTGGCAGGAAGGCATATGCAAATAGAGCTCACTTAGGGGTCTGTGTAGCAGGGATGCGGGAGCTGTCACTCACCGAAGACCACCTGCCTTCCATAAAGGGCTACTCAGCTTCCACCAGCTGTTACCATGGGAATTAGAGGCTTAATGCTACCAGATCTGATCTGCTAATAGACGCTCAAGATCTGAGAGCACTTGCAGGTGGCATATGTGTTTGTGTGTTGTGCACGTGTCTGCTCTCTTCTGCTTTTTTTAATGTTGGCCCCAAAGAATGTTTGTCTTTTAAACTCTGAGTAGGGCCATGTAAATCTTCACCGCGCACATTCTTCTTGTATGTCCTAATAATCTTCCTGATGCTTGTTTATCTCATGTGTCTTCAGGTGAGCATCTAGAAGACCTGGACTGTGCCGTACTCTCGCTCCACTGTAGCCACGGCAGATATTCAAACTTCTGAATCCCCAAGGCTGACCCCAGTGTGTGGCACACAGCAGGAGCTCAACAAATATTCTGAATTAATGTACTTATACAATGAATCATTCAGTACAGGTTTCTTAACTATTTAGACTTGCTAGGCTCCTGATCGCTCCCAAAACCAGCTGTTAGGTGCTGTTGGGTCCCTTCTGATTTACAGCAGGTCCCTGTGACAGAAGAGAATGTCCCTATAGGGAACCCTGTTATCCTTACTGGCGGTGGAGTGCTTAAGTGCTTTGTCTGCTAACTGTGAGGTCAGCACGTCAAATTTGCCACGCACTCCTTGGAAACTCTATGGAGCAGTTCTACTCTGTCCTGTGGGGTCACTATCAGTCAGAATCAACTCGATGGTAGTGGGTTTGGTTCTTGGTTTTATTTTTGCAGGAGAAGATCACCAGGTCCTTCTCCCTCAGAGTAACTGGGTGAGTCTGAGCCACCAGCCTTTTGGTTCACTACTGAAACCTCACCATTGTGCCACCAGAATGGCATGCCTAAAATTCTTCGCTGGTGACTCATCTGCTGGGGTGTTTCTCTAGGTGCTGTCTTATGTGAGTAACAACGACAAAGCAACTGTCACTCACTCATTAAGACAGAATTTGTCATTTCATGACTAATCTCTCCTAAACCACTGTCTTCGGATACTAGTCACTGCGCTTGGAGTTGAGATAATGTTGCCAGTTCTGTCTGTGAAAGTGCTCTCTGACCCTTGGGAACAGTCATGCTTTAGGGAAGGGAACTGATTAGAAAATAATTGAATAGATCCGGATCTGGCCTTCTGTTTAAATGGAGTTGACTCGATAAGGGTCATGAATGCTCATTTGTTTAGAGAAGTATCCTGAGCAATAAAGATGAGCAGGAGAAGGGACAATTTCATCTGTTACCCAGCTCAGGAGGGAAAGAAAGCACTGGTTTCCATTTTCTAAGCAGAACCAGCTTATGCATAAGCAAAGAGTACTCCCATTTCCGTATGTGGGAAGGCTCCTGGTGAATTTACAGAACTCTGCCTCCTTCTTGGAACCTCTTCTCAGCCCAATAAGCTACCATTCAGATGGTGAAAATTTTCTAGGAAAGAGAGGTATCACGTTAGCTACGGCTAAGACAGTCCATGTAACACCCGGACCGTTGTTACCCCTGCCAGCTTTAGAGAAGGTAGAGAGGCAGAGTCGTAGAACGAGGGAGTGCTGATGGAGAGGACACCATGACAGGAGTCAGTGACAAGCACAAGGTTACACGGTGACACTAGCTTACCTCAGGGTAGGGAGGATGGGGTGTGGATGTGAAAAGACAAACTGTGAACTGCAACAAAATATGAGAGACAAATGGATGCCTTGCCCACAGCAGGATGACAGTGAGAAAAGTGATTCAAGGATAGTAACCACTAATAAAGGAAACTCAGACATGCCAACTGGGTAGAGCACACAATTTGGGACAGGAGGATTCTGTGACACTCTTGAAGGCACTCCTAACACGTATTCATTTCCACTGCTTCTTTACATAGTGTCTTGAGCTATCCACAGAATTTAATCTTAAAGGCTTGATTTTCTATAAAAGCATCCTGTCCCTATTATTACATTTCCACCCGGACTGCTGGCAATATTGTTATTAGCACTGGAAGCAAACATCTGCTGTTATGGCTGATCCTCTATTTTTGCTTTTCCCTTATTCATTTAGCTCATGATAAAAACTTCCTTCCTTTGTGGACCAACTGACTACTGAAAAAAGTTTCCCACCAAGCAGCTCCATCACTTACACGTTGAGCTACCTACTCGGCCTCTGTAGGTTTCAATTTCTTTTTCTGTAAAATGGGAACAGTAATAAGTACCTAGAGTAAATATTTCATAATGCTCTCACAGTGATTAAAAGAGAAAAATCAGGTATGGCTGAGTATAGTGTACAAAGACAGCAGGTCCTCTACAAATGCCACCTATTGTGATCAGGTAGCCTTTTCCAGCTCATTTTCATGGATCTACCTTATTCTAGCTTAAAGCAATTAACCAAAAATAGTGCAGTTCAGCACACAGCTCTCTGCATGTCATCTGAAACACCTCAGGGGATCCTGGCATTACAACTGGCTACCAGTTGTTGAAGATGGTCTTTTTTTTTTCCTTTCTTCTTGCTTGTCTACTCTTTAAAATACTGCCTCATGTATCTGTCACATTAAAAATGACATGCACAATGAAAAAATAAGAATGACAAGTTGAAAGATAACAATTAACAAAAGTCATGACTAATATTAGGGCAGGTTTGCCTAGTTCATTAGACCAAGAGCTAACGAAAACTCCAATTCAACTTGGGTAAGGCAATTTGGCTCAGTTAGGCAATCCACAGACACTCCCAGAAACAATGAGCTTGAGATAACAAATTACATATATATATAAGCCAAGTGCCGTCTTTTATATATGTATGTGTATATATGCATATATATGTAACTTTTAAAAATAGCTCCATATATATCAGTATACTGATGTTAATTTTTATTTCAATTTTAAGCAGAAGTAACCATCCTAACTGTCTCTATCTTGTTATTACACAAAAGAAACGATAATCTAGGCTCATTACCCAGTATTGTTCGATGGCACAGGGTATGCCTCAGAGGCCACTGCAGGGACACCACACACCACACACTGGCACTTACTGGCAGTACAGAAAGGTCCTATATGAAGTCCTCAGAAACCACACGAACCCCATCTAATGGACGGTCAAGGGTATCAGGCCCGCCCCATTGACAGGCTGGGTTCATGCCAGCATCAGACCATCAAGACTTTGCGACATATGGAAGATTACAGTTAAGTCACTTCAAAAAGCTCTTCCTACATCTGGCCCTAGCTCCTCTGCCAATCTTTTCCACCTCCCCAACCTGGACTCCCATCCCTTCCCTCCACCCATCAAATCCAAGCTCCAGTTCAAATCGCATACCTCCAGTGCTGTTCTTGCTAAAGACCTGCCCCACCATAGTTTAGCTTCTAATTGTTGAAAGGTAGAGGATGTGCAATCTTGTGCCTCAACTAAAGCGCAACTCACCAAAGGCAAGGACAGTACTTCAGCTGGACAGTGCTCAGTACCTCTTTGCCACGAATGCTGTACACATGTGTTTCTGGAATAAGCAAGGAAGACAGCAGCAGCAGATACAGTCAGAGCTCAAGGTGGAGTGGAGGGTCTGTGGGATCAACAGAGCAAAGACTGGACTGTCCTGGAAAGCAGATAACAGTACACCTCAGAGGGAATGGATGATGAAATGAGCTACAAGTTTAACATTTTTAACTAGCGGAACTTAAAATAAAATGCAATAGAGACATACCTGAAAATATGAGTATACAAATAAATTTTTATAGATCAAACAGAAATCTTAAATGACAGGGAAGAGTGTGCTGTTTTAAGGGAAACCTGTGATTAGCCCCACAATAGCAGATACAACTATCCTAACTTACTTTTTGAGCAAATAATATGAGACGCTGGACTATATGAAGAAGAATGAGGCATCAGAAATCGAGGAAGATGGAAGACTCATTAACAACCAGCATTATGCAGATGATACAACCTCACTTGCTGAAAGTGAAGAGGATTTGAAGCACTTATGAAGATCAAAAGACCACAGCCTTCACTATGGACTATACCTCAATATACAGAAAACAAAAGTCCTCACAACATGAACAATAAGCAACATCATGAAAAATGGAGAAAAGAATGAAGTTGTGAGGGACTTCATTTTTCTTAGACCCATAATCAACACCCATGGAAGTAGCAGTCAAGAAATCAGATGACATATTGCATTGGGCAAATTTACTACAAAAGATCTCTTTACAGTACTGAAAAGCAAGGATGTCACTTTGAGGACTACAATCTGCCTGATGAAGCCATGATATTTTCAATTACCTTATATGCATGTGAAAACCAGACAATAAATAAGGAAGAGCACAGAAGAACTGATGCCTTTGAATTACAGTGTTAGTGTTACAGTGTTATACTGAATACACCATAGACTGCCAGAAAAGCGAACAAATCTGGCTTCGAAGAATGCTCCTCGGAATCAAGAATGGCAAGATGTCACCTCACATAGTTTGGACCAGTCCCTGAAGAGAGACATCATGCTCTGCCAAGTACAGGGTCAGTGACAAAGAGGAAGTCCCTTAAAGAGATAAACTGACACCGTGGCTACAACAGGCTCAAGCCTAACACAGACAGTGAGAATGGCACCGGGCAAGCCGTGTTTTGTTCTGCTGAACACATGGTTGCTATGAGTGGGAGCCAACTTGATGGCACCTAATGACAGCAACAACAACAACAATTTATTTAATGAAACTAAATTGGGGGATGTATTTATTTAAAGAAGCGGCATCTAAAGTAACAGAAATTTCCCAAATTTTTCTGCTTCAAACCTACTGGTAATAATTCATTTCTTTTTCTATTTATTTTTTTTCAGTCATTCTTGTTTGAAACTGTGAGTATGTGACTAGAGGTTACATCACAAGGAAAACCAAACAAAAACCACTGCCACTGAGTCGATTCCAACTCATAGTGACCCTATACAGCAGAGCAGAACTGCTCCATAGAGTTTCCACGGAGCAGCTGTTGGATTTGAACTGACCTTTTTTGGTTAGCAGATGTAGCACTTAACCACAATGGCACCAGGGTTTCCAACGTCTTAAAAAAAAAAAATCTCATCATCACACAGGCCCTGATGGCACTAGAAAAGGAAGTAGTTAGAAATCCAGTTCTGAGATTGCTATTCTTAATCTAAATCTTAGTTTGCATATCTGCAGAATGGGAATAATAATTGCTTCAAATTTATGCAGTTTATTATAAAGACTAAATGACATCATGCATATAAATTATATGCATTTAGAATATATAAAGACACAGTCAGTGCTGTAATAAACTTTACCTGTTATCCTTAGAAATGCAGCGTACTAGTCCGAAGGCCTAGTCTTCAATTTGTCATCTGTGTCTGGGGCATAAACAACATCACACACAAGCTGGAGGATTCAATCACTAATTTCCTGCCCCAACATAAGGTCAGAAACCTCCGTTATTTAACAGATTACAGTCAGTAGTGTTGTAAATGAGGAGGAAAAAAACACGATAAGCAAGACTGTAAGTCAGCAGGGCCATAAAAAGTAAACACCACTCTGGCCTGCCCATGGAAGACGCTGACATGATAAAAGGCGCTACCGCAGAACAGGCTCATTTTTTATCTGAAGTGACAGAGCTCTTCCCATTTCACCAAGTCTGGTTGGTGCTGTCACTGGTCTCGGGCACACTCAATAATCCTGTGTGAGCAAATGCTGACTCTCTGTCAAGTGACGGGGGAGTTTATAGAAAAGGGGGAGCTGTGAAGGGTAGGATACCTTCTCTGTCCCAAAGCACTTATGTTCTGGGTTTGGTTTGAACTACATACAAACAATGGCTGTCCAGACTGTAAATGGTTAAGCGTCAACCCACTGCTTTCGAGTTGGTTCCAACCCAGAGCCACTCTGTAGGAAAGAGTAAGACTGCCCCATGGAGTTTCCAAGGCCATAAACCTTTAGAGAAGCATACTGTCACACCTTTCTCCTGCAGAACATCTGGCAGGTTCAAGCTGCTCACCTTTTGGTTAGTGGCCAACAGTTTCAACCACTGTATCACCAGGGCTCCTTGGTGCCCTAGCGCCAGATCCTTAGGATAACAATGTCCAAGGTTAAGTTCATTTTTCAAGGTCACACTTTTACTCAGGAGCAGAGAGGGGAATTGAAACACATCCATCAGGTTCCCAAACCTGTTTCCTACTGAAAGAACAGCATTCCTAGGCAATACTGGGTGAGCAATGAGCACGGCGACCTCTGATGATAGGAGACTGGACAGGGGTGACGAGGAGGAGGCTAAAGAAAAGGAGAAGGTAGGGAGAAGTCGGAGAGGGTCCTCTAAGAGCTGATAGCCAAAAATGGAAAGTCACTCGAGAGACAGAAAACTAGGCCAGGAGAATGCTCCAACAGGCCAAATGGCCAGACTGTACCTGAAAGGTCGCAAGGAAGAGAGAAATGATTCCCTTTGCATCTTAAGAGACAGCAAAATTAGGAAGTGCAACCATTTGGTTTTAATTTATGAAAGCAATTCCAATCATCCAAGATGTCTCTAGTGGCCACCTCCAGTTTTGTCAACCTAGTACTCTTCTTATGTGGCAGAAGCTTTCCCCTTTTCCAGCCACAACGTTCTAATGGCGGTGTCCTTGTTTTGCTGGCCACAGGGACTGCATCGTACAGACACTTCACAAATGCTAAGTGTAATTCTCTTCCACATGGGGCACACAGAAACAGAAGGAACAAATCCCAAACCCTTTCTGACTGTGAACCTAGAGACCTGTAAGCTCGGGAAATGACTGGCAGCCATGCTTTCCACTTTCTGGAAAAAGGCCACCTGAAGGAACAAAGGTAAAGACCTGAGAACATCAGAGATGGAAGGAGGAAAGGGAGAGAAAGAGATGGAGAAAAGGATTTATTTCTAGTATTCAAACCCTGTTTCAACTCATCCTTAAAGCTTACCCTTCCCAAATTTTGGTAAGAGAGCTAATAAATGTTGTTTTTTTGCCTAAACTAGTTGTTGATGCATTCTGTCACTCACAAACACAAAATCCCTAATAATTCACTGTCATTAGTCAATCCTAAAGCTCAGCGAGTGAATTCCCACCTCTAGGCATATTTAGAAAGTATATGAATGAGGATAACAGAGCCCTGGTGGCATGACAGTTAACAGCCCAGGTGCTAACCAAAAAGTCAGCAGCTCAAATCCACCAGCCACTCACTGGAAACCCCATGGGTGCAACTCTTCTCCTTTGTCCTACAGAGATGTTATAAGTCAGACTCAATTTGACAGCAACAAGTTTCAGGTGATGGCAGAAATGACATGAGTTTTATTAAGATGAGCTTTGCACTGAGTTGGAGGTCTTCATCAAGTCTGAAACCTATGAGGGCCATGAGACCATCAAACACATGCTGGCTATTTGTAACTCAGTCACTTTTGCATGGGTCGTGTATTTCATTATTTCCTCAACTCCATTCATACGCAATATAATGTGTTGATGATCCACTTACAAGACCTCCTGGGGGCATTTCACAACTGCCTCACTAAAGAACATAACAAAGAAGGAAGAGAATGTACCTTTACTTTCCATCCCAAGCCACCACCCAATCAGAGTTGCAATCTGGGGACACAGCCAGAAGGACTAAATCGTGAACCAAGCTGACCTTAATACTGCAGCCCCCAAAGGATGCCCAAGAGGTTAATGTGGTTACTTCTTGGCCTTTCTAAGGAGTCTGGGCCTCAGGAAATCCATCTTTAATGAACAGGGGAATTCAGATTGTATATCTCTTGTTATCTGCATTCATCCTATTATATGTATGTAAGCTCTGCAAGAGCTTTGGGCAGCAACACCCCGCTTTAGAAAAGGGAGTGTTTCTGCTGTCATACAGTCGTCACACACAGCAATAACGATGGAAAGAGTTTACATAAGGTCAAGATCAAGATCAGGAGTTCTGAAGTTCCTGTTCTCCACAGGGATCATAACAGACACAGTCCACATTACAGGGTATACATGAACTAAACAGTGTATGGTTCAGCTTCGTTTTTTACAAGATATCCAGAGCAGGCATCAGAGGATTGAGCAAGTGGGCAAACATTACCCACAGAGTTAGTGCCCGACCCCAAATCCTTCAACCATATTCGTTGTTGTTGTCAGTTACTCTTGAGTTGATCATGGTGACCCTACGTGTGCGAGGCAGAGCTGCTCCATAGTTTTTAAGACTGTGACCTTTTGGAAGTAGATTTCCAGGCCTGTCTTCCAAGGAGCCTCAGGGTAAGTTCAAAGCACCAAGGTTTTGGCTAGTAAAACGACCTAACCCCTTGAACCACCCCAAAAATCTTCCAGAGTACTTACTGCACTTATAAACTTTTAGGTTAGGTTGATGGTCCTTGGAATAGTTTTCTGATAAAGAAGCCTACTCAATTCTTGAACTCATGTACCACTTCTTGGTAACTAAGTGTTAAATATCACCATGAACACAGTATGCATGTCTGAAAGTGGCATTACAACACTGAGGTGCCCAAGTAGTCATCTGTTTGTTCACTAGTACAGGACAATTTTCAGAGCTGATTCAGCACACTGATGACCTCCTGACCTTAACATTCCTAAGAAGGGCCAGCCCTCCACCCAACATGGAATACTGGCTGTTCCACCAAGCAGGCTGAGTTCCAATGCTTCTTGCTGGCCCAAGACTCACGCCAGTGCCTTTCCTTGAGAACCAGTCTAATAAATGCTTATTTTGACCTCTCTGTGTCTCCCACAAGCCCATAAGCAACTTGAGGGCAGGCCTGTATCTCCATGTATGACTACGACGTTCTTTTCCCATACTTGACAGATGATGTATGACTGGAAGCACACTTGTGTCAAGGAGATTTGAACTCAACCAGAGCTTGTGTCCAGAGTATGATAAACTGGAGGTTGGCCAAGTTACTCGGAAAAAGGCCAGATGGTAAACAGGTTCTCCGTTGTACCTACTCATGTGTGCCACTGTGGTAAAAAGCATCCATAGACAATACATAAACAAATGTGACTGCATTCCAATAGAATTGAAGTTGGAATTTCATGTAATTTTTACATGTCACAAAATATTATCCTTCTTTTGATTTTTTTCAATCATTTAACAATGCAAAAACTAATCTTAGCTCACAGGTTGTACAAAAATAGGTAATGGGCTGGAATTAGTCCCTATTCTATAGTTTTCCAACCCCTAAACTCAGTGCCCCTCAGGTTGGAATACATTCAAAATATGAATGGGGAGGAGCTACCACATCAAAGTAGAGTCAAGTTTAATGACACAGACAGAGCAAAGCTCTGGGGACCTTTATTTGCTGATGTGGCACAACTCACAACGAGAACAGATGCAAACAGCCATTAATAATACAAACACAGAATATGAAGCCTGACAATGAAATTGGTGAATTAATCTTAGAAAAAGTACTACATATCTCATTGCTAATATCACCTTCAAACTACTCCCCTTGGGAAACTATGCACCAATGCTAGTGTCTAGTCCACCCTTCAAAGCCATTCTGGAACTCTTTTTCTGGAACGGCCATCACAGCTGTCGTCATATTACCCTCGATGTCCTGAATGTCATCAGAATGTCTTACCTTTATCTTCAGGTAAAGAAAAAAGTCATTGGGGGATAGATCAGGTGAGTTGGGAACGTGTTCCAATACAGTTATTTGTTTACTGACTAAAACCACCCTCACAGAAAACTATACAATTAAGTTCACGAACTTGCTACCTTGCCACCATGTGCAATGGCCATTCCATAAATAGTTCCAAAATTGCTCTGAAAGGTGGACTAGGCGCTGGTGTCAGTGCACAGCTTCCCAAGTGCAGTACTTCAAAGGTGACCATAGTGATAATCAGCAATGAAGTAAGTAGCACTTAGAATACCAAGTTCACAGAACTGCCTGACCTCATGTACTCAGTATGAATCTAGGAGAACTGCAAGTGGTTGAAAATGAAATGGAATGCTTGAAGATCAATAACCAAGGCATTAGTGAGCTGAAATAGACTGATCTTGGCCTTGTTAAGACAATCATACAGTCCACTACGCTACGAATGGCAGATTGAAGACGAATGCCATCACATTCATTGTCAACAAAGCCTTTACATTTCTCCTGAAATATAACAATGTTGGTATTGGAGTAATAGCCACATGCCTACAAGGAAGACTAGTTAATATCACCATTATTCAAATTTATGTACCTACTACAATTGCCAAAGATAAAGAAATCGAAGATGTTTACCAACTTTTGCAGTCAGAATTTGATCAAACATGCAATCTAGATATGCTGCTAATGCCTGGTTATCAGAATGCCAAAGCTAGAAATAAAGAAGAATGACCAGTAGTTGAAAAACCCTTGGAGATGGCATGATAGAATTTCGCAAGACCAATGACCTATTTATTGCTAATAACTTTTTTCAACAATATAAGCAGCAAATTTACACACGGACTTTGTTGGAAGGAAAATACAGGAATCAATGCCACTACATCTGTGGAAACAGACAACAGAAAAACTCAGTATCATTAGCCAGAACAAGGTCAGGGTCTGATTGTACAACAGGTCATCCATCAACTGTTCTTACACAAGTTCAAGCTGAAGGTGAAGAAAGTTAAAACAATTCCATAATAGCCAAAGTAGGACCTGAATTTAGAGACCAGCATTTATCACGCTAAAAGAACTGAAGAAAAAATTCAAGCCTCAATTTGCAATACAGATTCTATAAGCAAAATACTGAACGACACAGGAAGAACCAAAAGAAGATGAAGAAAGGTATGGAGTCACTGCACTAAAAAGAAGCGGTCAGTGCCTAAGCATTTCAGGAGGTAGTATATGATCAATAACCAACGGCAGTCACAGAAAAAGTTCAAGAGGTACTGAAGGCATTGGCAAAAAGCAAGGCTCCAAGAATTGATACACTACCAATTGAGATGTTTCAACAAATGATGAAACACTGGAAGCACTCACGTTTCTACGCCAAGAAATTTGGAACACAGTTACCTGTCCGAGTGACTGGATGAGATCCATATTTGTACTCATTCCCAAGAAAGGTGATCCAATCGAATGTGGACATGATTGAACAGTATCATTTATATTACACCCAAGAACATTTTGCTGGAGATCATACAAAAGTATTTGCAGCAATACATTTACAGGAAATTAATCGCCCAAATTCAACCCAGATTCACAGGGGGATGTAGAACGAGCAATATCATTGCTGATGTCAGAGAGATGCTGGCTGAAAGCACAGAATACCAGAAAAGTGCTTTATTGACTACGTAAAGATATCTGGCTGTGTGAGTCATAACAAATTACAGATAACACTGTGAAGAATGGGAATTCCAGAACATTTAACTGTACTTATGTGGAACTTGTATATACAGATCAAGAGGCAGACATTCAAACAGAACACAGGAATATGTGTCATTTAAAATTAGAAAAAGTGTGAATCAGGGTTGTATCTTTCACCACACTAAATCAATTTGTATGCTGAGCAAATTATCTGAGAAGCTTGACTATATGAAGGGCAACACACTATTAGAGGAAGCCTCATTAACAACCTGCAATATGCAGATAACATAACCTTACCTGCTGAAAGTGAAGAGGGCTTGAAGCAATTACTGATGAAGACAATAGACTATAGCATCCAGTGTGGATTACCCCCTCAACAACAACAAAAAAAAACATGGAAAATTCTCACAATTGGACCAATAAGCAATATCTTGATATAAGAGACAATTTTGAAGCTGTCAAAGATTTCATTTTATTTGGATTCACAATCAAGACACATGGAAGAAGCAGTCCAGAAAGAAAACGATGCATTGCACTGGACAAATGTGCTTCAAAAAAAGTCCTCTTGAGACTGTCGAAACAAAGATGTCACCTTGAGGACTGTTGTGCACCTGACCCACATACTGTGGACATGTTATCAAAAGAAACCAGTCCCTGAGGAAAGACATCATGCTTAGTAAAGTGTCACCAAAAAAAGAAGACCCTCAATGAGACAGACAGACACACTGGATGGCAGTGTTTCATTCCGTTCAGTCCAATGTGTCACTGTAAATCAGAACTAGCTTGACAGCACTTTAACACACTAAACTCAACTGCTTCATAGGTACACAAAATAAGGATAATGAACAGACAGAAAAAGAACTGATGCACCGGAATCCTGGCATCGATGAAAAATACTCAATATGCTGTGGAATGCCGTAAGAGTGAACAAATCAGTCTTAGAAGAAACACAACCACAGTGCTCCATAAGCAGCAGAGATGTTGACACTTGGGTTTGTTTTCTTTGGATACACCAGCAACAAAGCCCAGTCACTAGACAAAAACATCGTATTTGCATAAGACAGAGGGTCATCAAAAATGAAAGAAACTCTCAGTGAAAAAGACTGACACGTGGCCACAAACATGAAGATGGCTCAGAACTGGGCAATGTCTCCATCTGTTTAAGGTCACCATGAGCTGGAGACAATTTAAGGAAACTCACTGCCTGCTAAACTCTAAATTGGATTCTCCCCCACCCCTACCCCTATCAGACCAGCGGCAGCTCCAGCCTTTCCAGACCTCTGCCCAGAGCAGCCAAGACGGGCTCCCGGACAAAACTCCAGGTTCTCATTACCTGTCCCAAACAGCGAATCTCCGTGACAGCTGTTGGCGAGTGATGAAGAGCAAGTTTATTAACTGTGTTTTGCTGGCTACAACCCGGGAGACAGACTCGTGGGGATCTCCAGGGCTGTCCAAATTGGGCAGCCGGGGGTTTACAGATGGAACCAAGGGCACACGCACACGGAGGTCTCGCGAGAACAATGAGGGCAGTTGGGAGGGGGCACGTGAGGGGTCCTCCGGAGGTTGTCTGCGTCACAACCTGGCAAGCCATCACCAGTGGTCAAGGAAACAAAGTGGTGCTTGACCTCAACTGGACATCGGAAAGAAGTTGCTTAAACACAAGTTACTTCCCTGTCTCCCCTACTTAATTCTTTGATCATAGTTAAGAGTTCAGTTACCAAAACAAAAGGAGTCATTCATTGCCCATAGGTCACTGGATCTACAGTGGTGCCTTTGAGGGCCACACCCTAGCATCACAGCCTGGGGCTTGTGGAACATGGAGGTCATGTCTTTCCCTGTGAATTGAGGATGATCTGAAACAAAGCCAAGACCCTGATCGTGAGCACTCCTCACACAGAGGATTTTTCGGCCTCCACTTTCGGAGGAAACTGAGGCTCCTCTGAGCAAAGAACTCTGGGCCCTGCCCAGAGTGAGAATAAGGTACCCTGTAGACAGAGGCAATCACAGTTGTTTCTTTCACGTTTAATCCTTTCGTATTTTTTTTTAATAGCACTAAAAAAGAGAGAAAGCTATGAATACATCACTCATACTAAATATTTTTAATTGGTGAGCTCTCCTCCACCCCGTGTCCACATACAGACAGTGGGAATCCTAAGGCAGATGCCTGCAGAGTCAGCGCTTTTGATTCCTTCTTTCTCATACATTTCCATGCTGCTGTACAATCTTTGGAAACTCGGGTGGTGTAGTGGTTAAGTACTATGTCTGCTAACCATGAGGTCGGCAGTTTGAATCTGCCACGTGCTCCTTGGAAACTCAATGGAGCATTCTACTCTGTCCTATAGAGTCACTATGAGCTGCAATCGACTCACTGACAGTGGGTACACTCATTACAATTGTGAACGGGCATAAGGTAGTCCACAGAGCAAAGAGAGACTTTAATAGCCGGGGTAACAGTGTCCACAATGCAGGAGTCTCTCATAAAGGTTTGAGTCCAGCTATCCCTGTACTTCAGCTCATATATTGCTAGACTTAATAAAAATAAAGCCACTGGAAAAGAGCCAAAATGATTCTTTTCCTCAAATGTCTCTGATGTATTTTTCCCCCCCAAGAAACACCTATTTCTTACAATTTCTCAGAAGCATCCTACTTGCAGGGGGACAATGCCTGTGCTGACAAGCCACCTAACTACCACAGAGCCCAGAGAATGGAATTTGATTACTCATTATGCCCTGGCTTTACTTTCAGGATTGACGGTGGAGGATTCACATAAAACAGCATTAATAGGACCAGCTGGCACAGGGCATGGGACACACCAGCATTTTTATCAGTGTCCTCCCTGTCACTATAGCTCTGCCTGCCCACAAAGGCCCTGCTGTGTTCAACCAACTGCAGGTCCAGCAGATTGCACTTAACTAGGATGGCAGTTCTGCAAGGCAGGCAAAATGCTAACCAGGATGAGACCAGCCAGGAAACCCATTTCCTTTATTCTCTAATTAGGATGAAATGCAGGCCTGAGGCCATCAAAGGCTGTGCATTAGGACCTGATCCTGCCCTGTCATCTCTCCTTGCCTGCAAGCAAAAAGGGGATTGCTGGAGCTTAGAAGGTGGGAGAAAGCCTTCACTGGCTTGTCACCCATATAAATTTCTTTCTCAGACGAGCTCTTGACCTCGAGTTTAGATGACAATGTACATTGCTTTGGGCTTTCTTGATCTAATGATGGATTTTCCCTAACACTTCTCCACAACTAAAGGCTGTGATCTTTGGATAGTGTCTGTAGTACACTGTTGGTGCTTAATAAATGCTTCTTGAAAGAAAGAAAAAAAAACAGGTAGATAATAGTGTTAGACCTAAACAGAATCATGAAAACACCTAATACATAGCACTTGAACTTAGGAGAGTGCCTGTTAATAGTACTATATGGTTACCGTCATGTGTTACCTGGTCGATTCCAACTCACAGAGACCCTACAGGACAAAGCAGGATGGCCTCATACAGTTTCCTCGGCTGTAATCTTTAAGAGATTACCAGGTGGATTTGAACTGTTGACTTTTCGGTGAGCAGCTTTGCTACCAGGGCTCCTAATCCTATATGGTAGATACTATTATTAATCCCATTTTATAGATGAGGAAATTGAGCCTCAGAGGTACGAAGCTCGGCACACAGCTGGGACTGAAACAGCTCCTCTGATTGTCAAGTTGTAGCGTTCCTTTGAAATGTCTCAGAAACTTCCTCCTTCAGCACAGTTGACGTGATGGCCTCCCAGTTTCCTGTGATACCTAGACACTATGAATTTTCTGTATTCCATTACCAGGTGTGCTTATCTCCCAAGAACCACTTGGTAATGACTCCCATTGTATAACATAATGCTCTTCTAGATGAAAGCAATGCAGGCTTCCTGGAATTCTCAGAAAAATGGCTAACTCAGTAAGTCAGGAAGAAAACAGCAGTTAGCGAGGCACTTCCATCCCTTAAGTTCCCTAACTGTTATAATGTTCTTTCTCCCCGAAGGAGCGGCAATCTGCCTCTTCATGTCTCACACCTCCATCCACATCTGCCTCCCCCTCTGGAGACAAAGGCTGTCTCTTTCTGACCCACATTGTTGGTATCTGCCCGATCGCTACAATCTGGTTTTAGACAGAAAAAGGTATGGTATTAATAGGACAATTGATTTTTTAGGATATAAAATGTGTAGGTCATTTTAAAGCAGTGTACATTCTACAAAATTAATTACAGATGGGTCAAGATGTAAACTTAAAAAATGGAAGCCTAGATTAGAGGAAAATTGACCCTGAAAATGAATCTTACAGTGAAGTCAGCCTTTCTATATATCATATAAAACCCAAATGCTATTTACTAAAGAGAGATGAATACATGCGAATATATAAACTTAAAAAACTTATTCTTGTAAAAAAAAAATCAACCAATGAAAACTAAAGCCATCGTCATCAAGTCAGTTGTGACTCATAGCAACCCTATATATACATAAAAAAATACCATCAATGAAGTCAAGACAAAAGACAAAAACACCTGCAACCAGTGCAAACAATTTCTTTAAGCATTAAAAATATCTACAATAAGCAAAAGTTAACTGACCTAAGAGAAAAACACCAAAACTATAAACAGGAAAATAAAAGCTTTTAAATACAAAAGATGATGCCAGCTTCATCCAAAGTAAAATGTATATCAAAACTACAAGTTACGTTTTCACTGATTACAGCAGCAAAGATCAAAAAGTCCAGAACCCCCGTAAAAGGCTAGAATGTAAGGTAAAACACACTCTCAGTGCTTTTTGGCTGACAGCGAACTGTTGACAGGACTTTTGAAGAGTAGTCTGGCAATGTCTCCCAGAGTCAAAAGGATATATACTCTCTGTCTCAAGATAAACTGTAATTCTTTGAGTATTTTCACACCTATGCAAAATGACATATTTTCAAAAATATTCATTAGTCTTGTTTATAACAGAAAAAAAATATTGGAAGCAATCTAAAGTCAATCTGAAGAGGTCCAGCGAAATGGCACACACAGACTCCTCAAAAGAATACATCACAGCACTACTATGAATGATATACCAGTCAGTGGTTACACACAGCATAAGGCTTGGAAAGATATTCCAGAAAAATTGTCTTACTGAGCAGTGTGTCTGGGGTAGACTCATTTGCTAAAAAAAGACACACACACACACACACACACACACACACACACACACACACAAGTGTATCTAGAAATTATGTCCAGAAATCTATTAAAAAAAAAAATCTATGAACCTCAGCAGTGTAGTGGTTAAGTGCTACATCTGCTAACTGAAAGGTCTACAGTTCAAATCTGCCAGGTGCTCCTTAGAAACTATGGGGCAGTTCTAGTCTGTCCTTTGAGGTTGCTATGACTCAGAATCAACTCAGCGGCAGTGGGTTTGCTTTTTTTATTGTTGTTGGTTGTTTTCTAGGAGAGAGGCTGACCAACTGGCAACCAGGATGAGGAAAACTTACTTTACACTTGTACCTCTTTTGCACCTCTAGAACTCTGTATCATGTGCACATGGTATCAGTCAAATAAATTAATAATTTTTTTAATAAGCCTGGCCTCTAGGGTCTCCATGAGTTGGATCCAACTCGATGGCACTTGGCTGTTGTTGTTAGGTGCCACTGAGTTAATTCTGACTCACAGCGACCCCATGCGATAAGAGCAGAGCGGTCTCATAAGCTGTTTTTTTTTTTTTTTAACTGCAATCCTTGCAGAAAATCAGCAGGCCTTTCTCCCCCGGAGCCACTGGGTGGGTTCCAACCACCAGCCTTTAGTTTGGCGACCAAGTGCTTAACCACTGCACCACCAGGCCCCTTCCATCAGAATCCCCAGCCCTCCTAAATTGCCCTATGACCTCCAAATTCAATCTCTTTGAGATAATATGCCAGGTGAAAGCCACAAGAGAAAACACCTATGATCACCTCTGGGGCTCACCTCAAGCCCTACCCAGTTAGAGTGAAACCACAACCTGGCCAACCAATAAACTATACACAGGTGCAGGGTTTCATAACTGATGTATGAACATTCCATCCAAGAAAACCATTAAACCTGGTGACAGACACTGCTGCTCCCTATCCATTCTGCATTTCTCCCCTAACAATGTTGTTATTGTTGGTAGCTATTGCTGAGTCGATTTGATGTTCTAGAATGTTCTGCACTGCTCCATGGGGTTTTTAAAGCTGTGGCCTTTCAGAAGCAGCTCGCCACGCCTGTCTTTTGAGGCATCTTCGGGTGAGTTTGAAGCACCAGCCTTTTGGCTATTAGTCTTGTATTTAACTGTTTGTGTCACTAACATTAGACCCTCTTGTCTTATTTGGAGTAGCAATGAATCCAGCTGAAAAAACAAACAAATCCCACATTTCTGCTTTTTATTTGTAGGGAGCAGTGCACAGGATAAGAAAGAAACAGAATTTGCCAGTAAGGATTCCAGGAGAGCTTTTCAAGGGAAATGACTTAGGTGGGAAAAGTATTTTTTACTCTGGCCTCTCTCATCTCTGATCTAGACTGTGGCTATGATGGGTGAGCTTCAGCAGCCATTGCATACACCTGAGGATGGGAAGAAAATCTAAAGTTGGTAGAACTAAAGGACTGAAGGATCTCAAGTTCTTGATCACTTCATAGAGCCACTCCTAGACTGCATATGTCTGGAATTTGGCATAAGAAAACAAACCTTTAATTTTTTAAGCCACCATAATCAGATC
Organism: Heterohyrax brucei; assembly: GCA_028571685.1. Taxonomy (NCBI): domain Eukaryota; kingdom Metazoa; phylum Chordata; class Mammalia; order Hyracoidea; family Procaviidae; genus Heterohyrax; species Heterohyrax brucei. Next base: position 21,639,741 of record CM053153.1, on the reverse strand, counting down.
TTTGTTACTAAGCAGGCAAGCCTTGTTTAAGATAAATGCCCAATTTTTAAACTATTCAAGACTGAGCAGATATCTGAAAGTCTACTTTAACAAAATTGTGCCCTGGGGGACTGCAAAAATGTCTTGGAAATGGTGCTTGCCCCATCTTCCTTCCTTCCTTTTCTTATTTTAAAACAAGTGAAAGGACCTGATAGGGAAGGCCAGAGACTACTGCAGGCCAGGACTTGCACCTGTTTTGTCTCATGCGATCCTCACAAGAATGAGGTCATTCCCACTTCTGCAGATAATGGAAATGAGGCGAAGAAAGAATAAACCATTTGCCCAAACTGATGAATAGCAGAACCATGATTTAAACCTAAGTGCAACTGATTACAAAGCCCAGATTCTGACCATTGATTTGGGCTTCCAACAGCTTGTGCTCCATGTATTGTATGGTGATGTTGTTCACTGTCACATAAAGTTTCAAATCTATTTTGTCTTCTCTATTGATTACACCATGTCAATGCAAACTCAACCCATTCTCATGTATATAATACTATCTGAATAAATCTTAGCTTTTCCTCATACTGTTATCTTCTGATCATTGTTTTATTCATTAAACCATTGAATAAATATCCATGTACCAACTATACACCTACCACATACTGGTAATACCAAGCAAGACACAGAGCTTGGTTTCAAGAAATGCAAGTAATTAAAAGAAGATATTAACCAATAAAATACTGTACAGGGCAATAAGTGGCTGGAATATTTTTTCCACTGGATAATGAATGCAAATATGTGCACTATGTTTTATTTACTCTGAAACATTTTGCACTTAATGCCACTGCCATTGAGTCAATTCTGACTCATAGACACCTATAGGACAGAGTAGAACTGCCCCAGAGTTTCCAAGGAGTGCCTGGAGGATTCAAACTGGTGACCTTTTGGTTAGCAGATGTGGCACTTAACCACTACATTGCATCTAATAGATGAATTTAAACTTACATATTTTCCATGTTTACATTTTGGGGTTTATTGTTACTGGACTTTTCTTTGCTGTCTCTCACGAGATCCTCACAAGAATCCTGTACAGGCTATGTTTTATTCTATATTCATTTATAAGACAGGCAACCAATTTTTAATTACGCCACTGGTTATCCCACAGATTTTCCACAAATGCAGAAATCTTATGTATCTAATCAAAACAAACAACAAAGAGAGAAAGCATTTGACAATGTTTTGTTAAGTGACCAGGAATTTAATGCTTACGCTTCTCTCAGGCCCTCTCCTCTGTTATTCTGCCTTTATAAATTTATTTCATTTCCCAAAGCTAGTCACTGCCTTGTTGTCGTTGTTTCAATTCTGTATTAAGCAGCTTTTTTGTCCTTTGTATTCTTGCTTTGTTTCCATAGTTACAGCAATTATTAGCATCCACTCCTAGGTCGGCTCTAAGTAATTTTATTCACCTGACCTCGAAGTTCAAGCAAAGCTGCATGACGGTTCTCCAGGGATCCCTGCCCTGGGTGAGAAGCTGAGTAACTGCTTCTAACATCCCTTCCCACTGCAATGCACTTTATAACTGCGCACGATGTACATTCAGCCTTCGTACACTTGTCAAACATATATTTCAGTAGTACAAGGAGCTTTCTGTTAAACGAAGTCCTTGACTTGTTTATATACATTCTTTGTACCTTGAAAATACTTTAAAAAATGAAAGAGAGAGAGAGCTGAGGATCTACTGGTGTTTAGAACACAGGCTCTAGAGCCAGGCTGTTGGTTCCAATCTAGGCTTTGCTTTGACACTTGTTGCTATGTGAGCTTGGACAAGCCACTTAGCTTCTCTGTGCCTCAGTCTTCTCACCTGTGATTTGGGGATAACAACCCCTCAGAGGGTTGTTCTTAGCTTTACATGAGCTCTAGCCCACAAAGCCCTTATAACAGTGCCTCAGAAAGTCTCTTTCATTACTGCACTTTTACCACGCTTTGTTACTCTTCAGCACAGTGGCTTCATCACCACTGTACTCACCAGGAGCTCTTGCAGTACAGCGGTCAAGTCCCTGGCTGCTAAACGAAAAATTGGTGGTTTGAACCCACTCCATAGGGGAAAGACCCGGCAATTTCCTCCCATAAAGACTGCCGAAACACCAAGTCTGCTGCGGTTGAGTAGTTACTGGATAGAACTGTGTCCCCCAAAAATATGTGTCCAGTTCACTGGGCCATGATTCCCAGTGTTGTGTAATTATCTTCCATTTCGTGATATGATGTACTTGGCTTCCATTGCTTAGCATGGTACGATTATCCGCCACTCTTCATGTTGCAAATCCTAACCCTCTATATGTTAATGAGGCAGCATTAGTGTGGGGTGTGACTCAAGTCACAGCCTGACTCAAGTCATACCCTGGCTTCAGCCACATCGTTTATCTTACCAGAGATAAAGGGCAAGAGGACAGAAAGGAGGCAGACCTCACTACCACCAAGAAAGAAGAGCTGGGAGCAGAGTGTGTCATTTGGACCCAGGGTCCCTCCACTGAGAACTTCTCAGACCCAAGTGAAGATACCAAGTTACATGAAGATCACCAAGGAATACCAGGCCTGCAAACGCTGGAAGGAGACAGGGACCTTCCCCTAGAGGTGACACACTGAATTCAGACTCCCAGCCTCCTACACTGTGACAGAATAGATTTATTTGTTAAAGCCATTTGTGGGATTTCTATTACAGCAGCACTAGTTTAACTAAGACACCGGCTTGTGCTTACCTACCGGACAGAGTAGAACTGCCCCATAAGGTCTCCAACGCTGTAACTCTCTATCAGAGCAGACTGCCCCATCTTTCTTCTGAGGAGTAGCTGGTGAGTAGAACTGTCAGCATGTTGTTAAGCCGCCCAGTGAATCACCAGGCGTCCCTCAGTACAGACGACAGCCGCAAAGCCACATGGTGTAGTCCTACTCGGACACATGGGGTTGTTATGAGTCAAAAATCTACTTGATGGTATAAAACAACTGCAGTCTATGGCTCTCAGCACTTTCCAACAGTTTCTGATACTTACCCACTCTCTTTCATGATAAAATTATCCATGATGATTCTGATGAATGAGAGCTGCTTCCCTACTCTTCCCCAAAGCCCTGAAGGATGACGCAGACAACAGAGTCCTAACCCTTTCTGTGGCCCTGATGACTAAACTGCTACTGCATTCAACTGGATTGTTGATCTGCCCAAGAGCCCAACGATGGTTCTGATTTTCTAAGCGCCATTCTGGAGAGAAGGCAGCCATTCCTGTCTGTGAACAGGCTGGTCACAGAAGACGACAGTAAAGCCAGAAACGACATACCTGAGACAGAAACGACCTCACCTGCCGATGCTGTGTCACAGTCTCCCACTGACACTTCATCCTCATGCAACTAGGTTTCAGTAAAAAAGCCCCCATCGCGAGCCCCCTGGCTGGGTGCCGGTGCCTGAAACACGGGAGCGGCTGGCTCACAGCACGCCACACCTGCACAACTTTACCCAAAGGGGCAGCAGGGATTGACTGAGTACCATCAGAGGCACAGTGGTATGTCCTGTATGCAGGTCATACTAGTCACCTTTGCACATCCCATACATCCAGCCATACCATTTATACCTGACCAGGGAGGCGGGCAACAAGCAAATGGCAAAGAAAATGCAGAATATGTCAGATGGTAAGAAAGAGACGGCCAAAAATTAGCAGGAGAGGGCTTTAGGGAGGGTACATGTATTCACAGTCTTTGGGTGGCACAAAGGGCTGACGTGCTTGGTGGCTATCCAGAAGGTCAGAGGTTCAAGCTGACCCAGGGGAGCTTCAGAAGAAAGGTCGGGTGATTTCCTTCCCAAAACTCAGCCAGTGAAACCCTATGTGGCACAGTCCTACTTCCACACCCACGGGGTCAAAATGAGATGGAAGTGACTTGGTGACAACCTTTTTTTGTTTTTGGTGTACGTGTAGACATGTGTGTGAATGTTGTTGTTAGCAGCCATCAAGTCTGCCTCTGTCTCATGGGAATCCCATGCACCTCAGGACAAAACACTGCCTGGTTCCATGTCATCCACGTGATCCGCTGGGGATCAGACCATCATCATCCGCAGGGTGCTCAATGACTGATCTTCAGCAGCAGATCTCCATGCTTTTCTCACTCGCCTGTCTTACTTTGGAAGCTCAGCGGAAACCTGTTTACCATAGGTGATCCTGCCCTATTTCAGATACCAGTGTACAGCATATGGTGTCACAGTGACACACAAGCCACCAGTCTGACCAACTGACAGGCAGTGGGCAACCTTATGGAGGGACCCAAAAAAGAATTACTCAGCTGAGTTCCTTAACTCCCAGAAACATGAAAAAGGATAAATTTTTTCAGCTTCTAAGTTTTGGATTGTTTGCTATAGAACAACAGATAATCAGAAGAGATAAATGCCTAACAAAATATGCCTAATACATGATGCTGATGTTATTACATGAGTTAGCCAAATTCATATAGCAAATTTGCTATTGGACAGGACCAACATTTGCAGGTAGATTTGAATATCTAGTCCATTGCTCTTTCTACTTCATGAAGCTGTTCTTCTTACCAGAAGTGGGTACTTGTTTCTAACCAGACACTGTATTTGGTGGGGAGGAGTTCTATGCATCCTATTTGTCTGTTCTATCACAAAACACATCGCTTCTTATCAGTTGATGTCTACAGCTGTTTCAGCATCTGACTTTGGAGTAATCAACCTTCGGAAGCCATCTCCTATGAATCCCATGCACAGGTGAATGAATGGATGGCTTTGCTGCCCAACAAGCATTAACACAGAGACAAGAACCAAGGCCTGTCATTCACTTTGCACAAAACAAGGCCCAATGAGGATCATTTCTTCAATTCCCTTGCTCCCTTTCCCCCAGGCTGCATCCCTCCCCATCTTCATGACATGGGCCAGGCCCAACAGTCCAATAACAGGTATTTCTTTGCCTGATCAAGTGCTTAGCTGAAAACTCGCTCTTATAAGAATTTAGCTTTCTGTCCTATCAGGAAAAATACAAATCCCATTACCAAGATGCTCCACTAAAATTCAAACCCTTAAGCATAGGATCATCTAACTCAAATAAAATGTACATACATAAACCATTAAAAAAAAAAGTTGCCATTCTGACCTAGGCTTCACAATAAAACTGTAATCAATAGGGTGTTTCAGTGGCTAATTTTGGGGGATTAGATTGCCAGGGCTTTCTTTCAAGGTGTCTCTGGATTGACACAAACCTTAATCTCACTCTTCGGCCAGCAGTTACGCATGTGAACTGTTGTCTTATGTAACTTGATTTCTCTCGTACCAACGTTCACCTCTATTCACTGGGGAATGAAAAAGAGTAAGACGTATGGAGTAACGATCCTGGAGTTCTAACAGAAAAACTCACTTGGTTTTTGTTTTAAAATAATATTTTATTATTATTATTATTATTATTATTATTATTTAAAGTCCCATTTATACACATGTAGAAACGCTGGTTGCATAGTTGTTAAGTGCTACATCTGCTAACCAAAAGGTTGGTATTTCAAATCCTCCAGGTAATCCTTGGAAACTCTATGGGCAGTTCTACCCTAACCTACGGGTCTCTGTAAGTTGGAATTGACTCAACGGCAGTGACTTTGACCGACGTGTGTGTGTGTATGCACATATATACCTGTATATATACACATATTTACATATACATATGTATATGTATATTTGTATGTATATGCAGTTGTGTATGTGTGTATGTATACCTAACCCACTGACACTGAGTCAGGTCTGACTCATAGTGCCCCTACAGGTCACAGTACAACTAAAACACCGGTGGCATAGTAGTTAAGTGCTATGGCCGCTAACCAAAGGGTCGGCAGCTCAAACCTGCTACGTGCTCCTTGGAAACTTTATTGGGCAGTTCTACTCCGTCCTATGGGGTTGCTATGAGTTGGTGTCAACTCAGTGGCACTGGGTTGTTGTTGTTTGTTGTTATATATATATTTCAGTGACTTTGGTTTCCTTCTTTACATCTTATCAACATTCTCATTATTTCCATTCTTAGTGGTTCTATTCCCATTAACTTAGTCTCACAACCCCATTCCTCAACCTTCAGGTTATTGTGGGTCATCAATTTCCTGATTGTCTTCCCTTAAGCAGGAGGATGGTCACTCAATGGAAACATAAGTCATCATATGCCAAGTCGCCAAGCCAAGTGCCATCGAGTCATCATATAGGAAGACCTTATTAGGGATGCTGTGACTCTTTGATTTGTGAACCAGCAGCTCAGCGTCCCCAGAAAAGGAAATGACTCTGTCCCAGAGGGAGGTAAACAAAGTTCTGGAAAAAGAGAAAGGCCAAGGGATCCAGTCACTAATGAGAATCTCAGAATCCAAAGAGATAAAAGAAGATAATAATTTAGGCAATTGAAGGCAACAATAAGTTGTATCCTCTACTATTTCTGTCATTTGAAGAGTGAAGAAACACTATTTAGGAAAACATACATGAAACTTCTGTTTCTTTGCAAAAGTAAAGAAAAAGATAAATTTAGGGGGCAAGATATAAATGATTTCTGTGCCACTGAATCACAAATGCATAAATTTCTTTGCTAATAAAATGAAGGCAACTGAGGGTCAAGCAGCTGGGACTGGAGAAGCCTTTCACTGGCTTCTGTTTTCTCCCTAGCTGAGTATCACTCTCAACTGAGTGGCCTGACTTGGAAACAATGCAAAAACAAGCTTAAAACAAAACCAAAAACCCCCATTATTTTCTTAGGAACTGAATCCCAAACAAGGAGCTTTTATTTACATCAAGCTCTCTGAGCATCTATTCAACAGAATTGAGCCCAACTCACGGAAATTTTCCACAATGCTGCTCTCAGAAGTTGCTTTGGCTAATGACATTTGAACATAATTTTCTCTCTGTTCTATCTGCGTCCTGTTCAGAATCCTATGGAATGCATCTCAGCAATGAGGCTATAAACAAGCTTCTTCATTTTTAGTATACCATATAACAAAGAGGAAACCCTGGTGGCATAGTGGTTAAGTGCTACCTCTGCTAACCGAAATGTTGGCAATTCAAATCCACCAGGCACTCCTTGGAAACTTTATGGAGCAGTGCTCCTCTGTCCTATAGAGTTGGTAAGAGTCAGAATCGACTCAATGGCACTGGGTTTTTTGTGTTTTGTTTTTTGTCTGTTTACTTTATAACAAAGATGGCAGGCAGCTGCCTCCTGGTAGCCAACATCACTGAAGTTAACTCGTTCAGGTCAGGTGGTATATATAGCTACCACTTTCTTTTTCTGCCACTAGGGTTCACTGGGAACCTCCTATCCCACTGATAGTACATGCAGCTGGCAGGCAAGGTCCTATGTAACAGTTAGCAATCGGGGGAAAAAAATCAGGTATTTGCAGCAAATTATTGTTTTTAAAAGGATATTGTATGAGGTGGTACGGAATCACTGAATTTTGGGTAGGAAAAGCATAAATTTTGAAAATTATTATTTGGCACATATATGCACCTCTGGACTCTGGGGGTGGAATTTGTGTTCACAAGTGGTATATATACGTATCTCTGGACTCTGAGGGTGGAATTTGCATTCACAAATGGTACATGTATGTACCACTAAACTCTGAGGCTAAGATTTGTGGAATGAGGCCTATAACAATGACCAAAGAAACATATTATCTAACAAACATTTACATAAATGCAATGATTCAGCATGCTCTCCATTACTGAAAACACGTAGCATCAACACAAAATTAAAAGAAAAAAAATAACTGGGTCACGAAGTAACTAAGCGGAAATGACAAGGCTGGGGAACACCCCAGTTTGTGCGTGCTACAGACAGGAAGGAAGAGCTAACTGATCTAGAATTGACAATCTCACCGGTCCAGGGCAGCACTAGTTCTAAAACAGAGAACAACAACATTTATTCAAGGCCGAAGGAACCCTTGAAGAAAAAGGAGGAAAAGGAAAATAAAAGGTCTGCTGCCACAGAGGCCTGTTTTGAAATGGATCTTAATGGGTGACTAATATGGATACGATAATGGCCCATAATGTGGGAGAAGCTCAATTTTTTTTTTTAAATGTGGTAAAATAAAACTTCAGATGAAGTGCTCTTGGGTTTATCCATCAGAAGAAACAACTTCCAAGTGCTTCTGACGTGTTTCCTGGTAGCAGCTGAGCACACAAGCATGAGTTATGCACTTTGCTGTCGTCTGAAAGGGTCGTGGTTCGAACACCAGGAGCTCTGCCAGAGAATGACTTTCTATTCTGTCCCCGTCAAGCTTACAGTCTAGAAAACCCAGTGGGACAGTTGTCTGTTACATGCTGACTCAACAGCACTCAACAACAAGAAGATGACGTCGTTGGCCCCTTTAAGAATTTTTACGCCAATAGAGAAAGAACTATGTAAACAAATAATTATGACATAATATGGTACGTGTAGGATAAACTGATTACTGCCAACATCCAGTGTGCAATTATCGTATATTACGGTAATACCGTGTATTACTGTAATAGGATTGCATATGTCTCAGTGAAGGTTCCCAACTGGGAACACTAAAGAGGACAGCAATTTGCTCAAGCAAATATCATGACTCAAAGTCAGACACGTAAGTCAGTTGTGGGGTTAGGATTTAGGTCAGAATCAACCCAATAGCAACTACTAACAAATTCTGGATTCAGGGCCATATTATTTTAATCACTATGTTTCTGTTGTTACATTCCATCAAGTCAATTCTGAATCAGTCACCCCATGTGACAGGGAACTGCCCCATAGTGTTTTCTTGGCTATTATTTTTATGGGGGCAGATCATCAGATCTTCTTCCCACGAGGAAAAACTAAAACCAAAACCAAACTCCCTGGTATCTAGTCATTTCAGACTTACAGAAACTCAAGAACAAATACAGAACTGCTGTACAGGGTTTCCAAGAAACAGCTAGTAGATTCCAACTGCTGACCCTTGTGGTTCAGCAGTCAAACTCTTAATCAGTGAACCATCAAAGCTCCCAGGTAGGATCAAAGCACCGACCTTCCATTAGCAGCTGAGCACCTAACCATTGGAGTTACTACTCTGAAAAATGTGCTCTGGGGAAGAGAATTATTATTGGAAACAGTATTCTTTACTTTAATCCTCTCAATGATGCTATGAAGTTGGTATTGTGCCTATGTTATGGACGAGGCAGCTGTGATTCAAAATGAAATAAGTTTTCAAGATCTGTTTAGCTTCACTCTGAAGTCCATATTCCACCCCCCATAACTTCTCCAGGTAAAAGGACAAAGCAATCCACTCGGTGAGGGGCCAAGAAAGACTTAACCAAACTGGGTAGAGTTGAATTACACATGGAAGAACACGGTGTAATTGGTTGTAGAAGAAAAAAACCCCAAACCCACTGCTGTTGAGTGAATTGGGACTCATAACAACGCTATAGAACACAGTAGAACTGCTCCATAGAGTGTCCAAGGAGCACCTGGTGGATTTGAACTGCTGATCTTTCCATTAACAGACACAGCACTTAACCACTACTCCACCTCGGCTTCCAGTAACAGAACAGTCCGTGTGGAGCAACTAACAAGAAAAGAGACCCAGAGGCAATGAAGGCACACCCCTCGAAGGCACGGCCAGACATCCTGTGTGGCTGCAGCATGGGTTACATGGAGCTGGGCTCGGGAAGCTGCAGACAGGCTGTGGAGACGCACGGAGTTCGATCAAGTTTAAGAATACACATGCAATCCTCGGACTCAGGGGTCTTCAGAAAAGCCAGAAGGTACAAACCTGTCTGCACCTGTTCAGATCTCCATGGCAGCCATGCAACATCTGGACTGGAAGGGAAGTACTGTGGAGGTAGTGACCGTATTCCCAGACGTTTAGTTGATAGAACTCACGCAACACAGGGAATGAAAGACAGGAGGGTAGACTGAATCGAAGGCTTCTATGTTTGGGAGGCTGGCGCTGGATTATCAGAACAGAAGAGCGGGTTTCTAGGGGAAGATGCCCAGTTCAGTCTTAGCACGCTGAATTTGCAAGTTTTTGGTACATCTGAGCACTGCTTTCCATGAGGCATAGCAATGATAATTCTGTAACCACAAGTAAAGCACAGAGTGAAAAATTTGCCTTTCTACAATTCACTAAAATGCAGAATAAGTAAATAAATAGCAAACAAACAGGACAAAGTAGGTAAATAGTCACCTAGGCCTTGTCTGTCTACTTGGTGGTTTTGGGTGGGGAGCAGAGAGTTGTTTCTTTTGTGGTGGAGGTTTTTCTCTCCTTCTTCTTCCTTCAGTTGGAATTTACTGAGGGAAAACTGGTTGCCCATTCTTAATCCAAGTGACAGTCGGTCTCCCGCTAACCACAACCTGGCATTCCCAGCTAGAGGGAGGAGAAGCTAGGCCGTGAGTTGACTGTTGTGGTGAAGTCCTGCTCTGGCCCAGGGCAGGAGTATGAAGATCAAAGCTCACCATGCAAACAGTGTTCTGATTAAAACCAAACTTGCCGTTTTTGATGTGGGCCGACCCCTGCTGTCGGTAGGAACAAGGGCACATCACTGCAGAAAGACACTAGCTATGTGCACAAACCTAGGCTCTGCTCAGTTAAAGAAGGAAAGACACCGCAATCAGCATGTGACCACCAGTGACACAGGAGGCCCGTGTAGTGGGGTACGGAACAGTAATGACTGTTTTTTTGTTGACGGGCCTGTGCTTGGGGAAAAAAACAGGCCAATCAGACCTGGAAGTCTCCATTCCATCTCACTGAGGCATCAGCTGCCTGTGTGGTTTTGGGACGTCACCTCAGTAGCCAGGATCTCTACTCCTTTAACACATGAGGGGGTCACATGGAGGCCTTCTAGCCCTGTCCAGCTTTCTAACATTTCCATTCCGTGATTTCTCGAGGAGCTCGTCTCTTCTCCTGACACTCACCTTCTTTCTTATGCCTGAGCTTGTGTGGAGAATGACCTCCAGGCGGTGGCCAAGCTATTTCTCCAAACTGTCATAGAGGTGAGGGGCTTAGGTTAATTCTGTTTTGTGGGTCAGCCAATGTGCTACAGAATTAACAAATGCAAAAGTGGGATTAATGCAAGTCTCATAAAGTTTTACATGTTAATATTTCAGAAATCACCTTTCTTTACCACTAAAACACAAACATCACACACACACACACACACACACACACACACACACACACACACACACACTTCAGTTGGGAACAATGTCAAGAGTCTCATTTTCAGGCCTTTGATCAAGAAGACAAAGACACAGGGCTAAAAGGCACCCCTGCCATTTTCCCTTCATAAAACCAAAACAAGAAACAAGAAGACCCAAAGCCCTTGTTTTTGAGTTGATTCTGAGTTAAACAATCTCATGTGACTCTGAGCTGAGCTGTTGCATAGAGTGTTTGTGGCTGTCACATGACAGAAACAGATCACTAGGACTTTGTCCCGCTTCTTGCCATGAGACTGATCACATCAGCAGCCCCTGCAGCTCAGCACACAGTTGCCCTAGTGGCTAATAAAGCAGTACTTGCTAAATGAATAAATGCACACATGAACGAGTAGAAAGTCAGCATGTTCTTGGGCTCTGCATACTTCATTAGGAAAATAATCAGGTGGCAATATGGTTATCTAAGAAGCATGTGACTAGGGTCACCACTGAGTCTATTCTGACTCCAGGGACCACACATGTATTATGTAGAACTCTGCTGCTAACGCAGGAGGCCCGTGTAGTGGGGTGGGGAACAGTAATGACTGTTTTTTTGTTGAGGGGCCTATGCTTGGGAAAAAAAACAGGCCGATCAGACCTGGAAGTCTCCATTCTATCTCACTGAGCCACAGACACTCTATTGGGCTCTGCATACTTCTATCTTGGAAACTCTGTTTCCAAGAGCTGGTTTTTCAGAAGTAGGTTAACAGGACTTCCTTCCAAGATGCCTCTGGGTGGCCTTGAACCAGCAACCTTACAGTTAGCAGCTGAGCGTGTTAATTGTTTGCACCATCCAGGGACTCACAGATCTCCTAATTCACCCCAAACCCACAGATCTAAGGGACAGAAGTGAGGCTCTTAACCAGAACTAGGAATAACAACTCAGTTTCAGCCATAAACACCTAAAACCAATCTTTAACTAGGATACATTTCTAGCTTTCAGAAGGATGAAATTTTCTGAAAGGTAAAGATAGGGTTCTTGGAAAGACAACCTATGAGGACTGTGCCGTGAGCACCCAGAAAATGTCGGTGGTCATGAGAGGAAAATAAATAACTAACAAAGTTTGAGGTCAGTAATAAGCTGTATTTAATCAAACCACACATCTAGAATTAAGCAGGGTGGAAGGCAGGTACTAGCATCAGGACATAAAGCACTCTTATTTACATTACTGAAGAACTCTTACCTACATTCACTTTAGATAAGGATTTCCATTTCCATTACTTAAGACTCACAGAGGTATCACTGGGTCCCATGTGGACTGCAGCGGTCAAGTCAAAGTATGTCAACACACTCACTTCCCTAAAAGTGGGGTTCACTCTAAGGAATTTAAGGATTGGCTGTGCTCTCACCATTCTGACGTCAGGAGAATTCGAAGTAGAATTTTATGAGGACAGGACGTCTCCAACGTGAAGCACACAGGAACACCACGCCAGGCTCAGGCACTAACAGAGGGCTTGTCGCAGTCACTGGAAGCAGGCCATACAGATGTGAGGATGATAAGGCATCTCGGAAGCAGATCCACCAAGCGATGGCACAGAAGACTCAGGCAGCAACGAGGAAAGTCACAGTCACTCGAACCAACCTTTGATGGCAAGCGCATGAGTCCCCAGGGTCAGGTGACGCAGCCCAGCAAACCAGCAGACACAGACTCTCAGGACCAGGCCCTTGAACCTGAGGCACAGTAACAGACCGCGCAGGCACAGACTTCCAGAGGGTGACCATGACCACCCCGGGACTTCGAGGATGAGGCAAACGAGGTCAAGGCAGCAGACCTCGGGCACAGACCCCCAGAGGGCACTGCTGCGCTCCAAGTCCAGAGTGCTGAGTTTTTAAGACAAGTTGTTTGCTTGTTTCTGGTTGTTATTGGTGAGTCCGAAAGTCTTCTGGTACTTGAAGCTGCTGACTTCTTCCTGATTAGTTATGGTCTTTATCATCTCTCTGACCATCTGGGGCCACGGCCATCTGGCAATTGTTTTTCTCATCTTTGCCATGCCCTTGTGTTTTCTCACCGTCTTATTTAGCTGAAGCACAGCCGTTTTGTGTTTTAATAGTTTAGCCAACTCACGGTTTAGGCAATTTTAACTTAACGTTTATGACAAGACTCTACTTTGCTATATATTCTATTTTCATATATATATGTATACTCACACACATACATATCCTCATTTCGGACTGCCAGTTAAATCTGTGAACTCACCCTAGAAAAAGCACTATCTACCTCACTGCCGAATAGCTCTACGGTTACCTTCAAAGTACTCTCCTTGGGAAGCTATGTAACCACACCAGTGCTTAGTTCAATCCTCAAAGCAATTTTGGAACTCTTTTTCTGGAATGGCCATCAGAGTTGTCATATTACCCTTGATGTCCTGAATGTCATCCAAATGTCTTCCTTTCAATATTTCCTTTATCTTCAAGTAAAGAAAAAAGTCACTGGGGGCCAGATTAGGTGAGTCAGAAGGGTGTTCCGATACAGTTATTGGTTTACTGGCTAAAAACTCCCTCACAGACAACTGTATATGATTAAATTTGCGAACTTGCTACCTTGCCACCATGTGCAATGGCCATTCTAGAAAGAGTTCCCAAACTGCTTTGAAGGATGGATTAGGCGCTGGCGTTGGTGCATAACTTCCCCAGGGGAGTCCCTCGAAGGTGACCATAGTGATATTCAGCAGTGAAGTATGTAGCACTTAGAACAATTAAGTATACGGACTTAATTGCTGGACCTCATATGATGGCTTTGCCTGCAGCTGTGTGCTTCCAAAGAGCCTTTGAAGGGCATGAGGAAACAATTAATTAAGGGAATCTTTACACCATAGATTGATGGGAGGCTCAAAAGACTGACTGACATGCTATATTGGCAAAGACCCCAAGATCATGCGTGGCCTTGATGTTGTCAGCATGCATTCTGAGCAGGTGCTACTGTCCTCCAAGTTTTCTTTTCCCGCCGATGCCTCTGGCTACGCTTACCCAATAAGGACTTCTGACGCACTGCCGTAGAGAGGAGAGCTGCCTTAGAAAAGCAGCCCCCCAAAAAAGAATCATCTGCTAAAAGTTGTTTTCAAAATGTCAAAATGGCAGGACCCTTTCCCAGGATTTGTTGTGGACGTGTCCCCAAAAAAGCCACTGGAAGTCTATGCTTCGAATTCACGGCCCCTAGAAAATACTTGTCAACATCTATCTTCCTCACAGACTTCACAGAGAGGATTAATGAGTTTAATAAGCATTAAGCACTTCCCAAGCCACAGGTGACTGGCGAGCATTATTAGAACCATATTTTTCCTACCAAAGTAGTTCAAGCTTCCAGCAGAAGGTTGTAATCCCAGGAGAAATATCTGCTTCTAATACGAGAAACTAGGTGCCTTGTCTCAAGGAATACGAGGTCAGCCAGTTAAAGCACCCTAGGTTGTCCAGCTGCTGGTGGCAGGGACAGATTTAGACAATATTATCGCAACAAGATCCCCTAAAGCCCTATTGAAAGTCTTTGATATAATAAGCAACTCCAATTAACAGTGGCATCTGCAGTAGCAGCAGCAATGTTTTGGTTGGACTGCTGTCTCTCTGTACTCTCGCTCTCTCTCCAATTCAAAATTTATTTAGCTGTTTTGCATACTACAGTCCTGTCAGGTCATTTTCTTCGGCCACACCCAAACTTCACATGCAAGTGCACACGACCTAGTCAAACTGCACTAACTGCATGTGTCCGCTACAACTCATGTGGTTTCCAAGACTCCTGTCAGCAGGCAAAAGAGAGTGATTAAATTCATTTTAGGCTGAGCTATGTCTCTTTCCTGCTCCCAGGAACATTTTCTCCTGACTCTATATTTACTCTCAAAGTGCAAACGAACATGAAATAGCTAGGTAGCTAAAATTTATTGAAAGATCTCGTCTACTGCACAGAAAGGTATTCTATTTACTTGGTAAACTAGGGTGCCCAACAGTCTGAAATGATCAGAATCACCAAAAAGGGACCATTTGAGAGACTTTTAAGAGGGTTGGAAACCCTGATGATATAATAGTTAAGTGCTATGGCTGCTAACTAAAGGTCGGCAGTTCAAATCTGCCAGGTGCTCCTTGGAAACTCTAAGGGGCAGTTCTGCTCTGACCTAGAGGGTTGCTGTCAGTCAGAATTGACTCCATGGCAACGAGTTAAGATGCTTGTTGTTATTAAGTGTTGTCGGGTCAGTTTCATTGCACAGTGACCCCAGGTGGCAGAAGACAACTACCCCACAGGGTTTTCTCGGCTGTCATGTTTACAGAAGCAGACCACCAGGTCTTTGTCCTGCAGAGCTGCCAGGTGGCTTCGAACTGCCAATCTCTTGGTTGGCAGCTGAGCACTCAACTGTACTGCTCCTGAGCCAAGAGTCCCGGCCCCCTGTTTCATTGACATTCTACAATTTTTTGCTCAATTCTCATTATCAGAACAAAATGCAGGAATCTGAAGAAGAGACTTCAAGACAAGAGAATAGAGATGAGGAGAGCACTTACGGAGTGAATGCAGAGTACCAGGAGAAATATAATAAAGCTCTGGAAGAAACTGGAGGTGCAAGGACCTCCAACAAACATGGATGGATTTTCCACTATGTGCCAGGCTGATTAGAGGCTGGGTCTTCACTGCCATCAAGAATCTTGTTCTCTGCAAACATACAACCCACACAAAAATAACCATGACATATACTAACTCCACTACTCATCTGTCAGTTTATCACACTGTGGTGGCTGATGTCTTGCTGTGTGGCTTCAGGACGTGAAACACCAGCAGGGTCATCCACGGTAGACAGGCTTCAGGACAGCTTCAAGACTGAAAAAGACTATGAAGAAAGGCCTGGCAAGTGACTCCTGAAAACCACTGGTGAAAACCCGATGGATCACAGCCGATGTGGTCTGATATGGTACTTGTCGGGTTGGCAGGCACTTCCCAGCAGCCACCACAATGGACTCAAAGTGATCCTGACAGTGGCACATAAACAGGCAATGATTTGCTCGCAGTCACCACGAATTGACGTCAACTCAATGGCAACCAGACACCAAGAAACAACAGGAACACAGTATATGTTGTGATTCTGATTTGAGTCAAGTATCACAAAACTATAAATTAGGAGGAAATAGAGGAGACTGACACAGTCATAAGAAACTTCACCAAAATGACACATCGAGTACAGTTTCACCCATTTTTGAAAGAGGAAGAGAGTTTTCTAAGCAGCAAAAGACATAGATACATTCGGCTGACTCAGTATTTGCTGAAACATACACTCGTTCATACATAGCCAGCTTCTCCTGGGTGCCCTAGTGGCTCATGTTAAGCACTCAGCTGCCACCTGAAAGGTCCGAAGTTTGAACCTAGCAGCTGCTCCACGGGAGAAAGATGCTAACAGTCTGTTTCCGTGGAGACTGCAGCCTTGGAAGCCACATGGGGCAGTTCCAGTCTGTCCTGGACAGCTGTCATGAGCTGCCACAGACTAGAACACAGTGGGTTTTGGGGTATGGTTTTAGTCTCCCAATGCTGCTTTAGGAAACCCTGGTGGTGTAGCAGGTTAAGTGCTACGTCTGCTAGTCAAAAGGTCAGTAGTTCAAATCACCAGGTGCTCCTTGCAAACTCTATGGGACAGTTCTACTCGGACCTCTAGGGTCGCTATCAACTCGACATCAATGGGTTTTTAATGCTGCTTTAATGTAAATACAAGCAGATGGCTTTAAAAAGAGAACTTCTATTTTGTCACACTCCAGTAGGCTACAAGTTCAAATTCAAAGTGTCAGCTCCCGGGAAGGCTTTCTCTGCTGACTCTTTGCTGTCAATCTTCCCCTGGATTGGAAAGCCTCTCAGGTACAGGGACCCAGGTCCTTTTAAGGATGTGCTCAGCTCCTGGCACTGCTTCTGGGTGGTATGAGGTCCCAAAATCTCTCCGCTAGCTTCTTTCCTCTCTATCTCAAGAGACCTCCTCAAGGGACAAAACAATCTTACAGGAATCCTGCCCTACCAACTCAACGGCTGCCCATGCACCTTTATGAACATCATAGAGGCAGGATTTATAACATGGGGGACATCATGCAATACCAGGGATCATGGCCTAGCTAAAGTGCTACAGATTTTTGGAGAAACACAACTCAATCCACGACATGTACCATATGCTGGGCTCCAGGTATCCCCCTGGAAACGCTACATTGAAGAAAGCTCAGAGGCAGAGGTGGAAAAGCAGTGGGATGTTTGTTAGGATGTCTGAATGGTCCCGATAGTACCTTAGGGATCTAACTGAGGAACACTCAGCAGGCAAATGACACACTCAGAACTTTTATTCAGTGAAGTAGCTCTGGCCAAAAAGAAAATCAGCAAACGGAGGATTAGAGAAGCTAGAGATGGTCAGCCCAATTACGAATGGACAGTGACATCCAGAAACAGGACAATAAAGACCACACTAGAACAGTAGCAGCGAGGGAAGTGGCAGAGAAGCAGAAACAGCTGCAAAGTGGGGGCGTGAGGAGTGTGTGGAATGGACAGAACTTTGAGAGACGGGTAGGGACCAAGCCCAAGCCTGGTTTCTGGCTTGGGCAAAGAGATACTGAGTGAGTGTATTACCAAATTGCGAGGAATCAGGCAGGCAGATACTTCAGCAGAAGAGTGAAAGATAATGACTTTGCTTTGGGACATTTAGCTTCAGAAATCTCTGGGGCATCCATGCAAGAACACCCAGTGAGAGCCTGATGCTCTGGAGAGAAGGAAGGGGAGAAAGAGACTTCAGAGCTGTCTGTAACAAACTGCAGACATAGAAAAGTAGATGAAGGATGCAGTCTCAAAAAAAAGGCCTGTCAGGGCGCCATGGGGAAAGGTGACCTGGTAAGGAGAGCAGGAGAGCTAGGGCAGAAGAGCATCGTGATGCAGACCACACATGGCCAGACTTTCCAGAAAGAAGGCTAGTAAATAACAATTAGCAATGCAAAGGCAACCCCTTCTACATGACCCCTTCTACACTGTTCTCCTTTCCATCACCAAATCTGCCCCCTTTGCAGATACACCCTTGAACATTTCTTTTTAATCCATCCTTTAATAAGTCTATGGCTTTAATATTTATCTGTGGTTATGGAGTGCTTGTATAAACCCCATTAACATCAGAGTTTCCTTTGGCTACTTTGATGAGACTCCCCCTTGCAACTGAGAACTCAAAATGAGTACCAGACATCTGTCAGGTGATTCAAACAGGGTCAAAGAACCCCAACGGGTCAATACCATAAAATCACTGTAAAATGTAGTTTACAGTCATTGTGGATGACAAAGAGATTTTCTAAATTACACATCATTTATCTAACAGACTTCCCAGCAAAATCAAAACAGGAGAAGCTCTGTGTTTCCAAGAAACAGTAATAGTTTCCTCCACTTTGTTTTCTCTCTCATGTCCTAATCATGTCCCAATAACCAAGTGCAACTTCCTGGCAAGAGAAAACTACAAAAAACCAAATCCAACTCTTAACTACAGATAAACATCACCAGACACCTTCAGAGCAGTCTGATTAGTATTTAAGATCGACAAATAAAGCACCTACCTGTTAACGAGCTCTTAATAAGTAGCATTCATTTTTTACTTTTACTTATCAACTTTAGGGCAAGACATTTTTCCTTTTAAAAAAAACAATGACATTTTATGTTCCGGTTTTTAATTTTAGCCCATTTAAAATAAATATACTCAAACAGAAAAACAGAAAAGAGTAAAAGCATAACTACTCGAGTCCAAATAGAAGTTAAGTCACTAAACGGAACCCTGTCTTGTCATGCCTTATATCCGCCCCCAGACTTCATCTAACTCCCAAGTTTCCTTGACTGAATTGAAAGCTCTCCGCTCCAATTAGACCCACAGAGAGTAAGTCCTAAAGAAAGAGGTTCACTGACCTACGGGCTATGGGGAAGGTCTGCAGAATGAGGGCTTCCTCCCTTTGAAACTAGTGGTGGATGAGAGCCAAGAGATCATGTCTGCAGTTGACCACCAGGGAAGTGTAGCACAAGCCTATTGCTAAGGACAGGGTGGTAACTGCTCACATTGCTAAATATAGAAACTGTTAAAAGTGGTTTCCTCTGGGAAGTGAGCTGGGGGTTGGGGGTGGGGAGGGCTGAGGCAGGAGGCTGCGCTTTTCATCATAAGGCATTCTGTACTTCGCCTTTTTTTTTTCAACCAAGTGCATTTTTATTTGGTTAATTACAAAAGTAAGAAAAGAAAAAAAAAATAACTGTAATGGACACACATATGCTTACTTGGTCTTAAGTGACACCAGTTTTTAAACTGAGACTCACAGAGTCACAGATAGATCTATTTTTTATTTTACAAACAGAAAGACTTGAGGCTCAAATGAGTGAGCTACCCAAAGTCATGGAGCACAGACCACCGCAAGACTCCAACTGTCCTGCGGGCCTGTGCTTCATCCCCTCACCCCCAAGATGCTCCCTGGTAGGAACTTGACAAAAGAGGAAATGGATTCATTCTTAATCAGGAAGTTTCAGATGGCACTATGAGACTCAGTTCAATTTTACTAGACATCATATATATAATGTTTAGTGTGCTCTTCTACCAGCTCAAAGAAACCTGGTTGCATAGTGGTTAAGTGCTATGGCTACTAACCAAAAGGCTGCCAGTTGGATTTAGCCGGTACTCCCTGGAAGTTCTCTGAGGCAGTCCTACTATGGGTTTGGTTTTTTGTTCCTTTTTTTTTTAAAACCATTTTACTAGTCAAAAGGTTGGCAGTTTCAATCCACCAAGTATTCCCTGGAAACTCTATGGGGCAGTTCTACTACAGGTTTGATGTCTTTTTGTTTTATTTTTATTTTTCCATTTGACCAGCCAAGGTTGGCAGTTTGAACCCACTCAGGGGAACCTCAGGAGACAGTCCTCGCGAGCAGCTTCCAAAAGGCCACAGGATTGAAAACCCTATGGGACAAGTTCTACTCTGCATACCCAGGTCATTATGAGTTAGAAAAGGCTAGAGGGCAACTACCAACAACAAATACACACACACACACACACACACCCCTAAAAATTATACTGTTATGTACATACAAATGTTCTCTAACAAAGATATTATCCAGTAATGTAAAAGAATCCACTCAGTTGCTACACCACAGGGTTTAAATTCCCAAATGGACAGGTCACATTTTAAGGTATCTTGTCAATAATAATGGAATGGTTGAATGAAGTCTGAACACCTCAAAGCAGGGAAACACACATAAAAATTTAAAATCCAATTTACTCTTCCATCTAGCTACAATATTTACCTTTGCTTTTTCCTCAAAAATGAAAATAAGGGTAACAGGTTTGCCTTGGATTTCCAGTCACCTCCTGTCACACACGTCTTTACAGCAAAGACATTTCTTCAAACAGGGATTCTGAAGGGGAAAATGTCCCTTTGACAAGATCTAGTTGATAGTTCTCCTATAAAATGCAATTATACATTAACCTAAAAAACCTTTGTGAATATGCTTCTTTAACTTAGGATAGCTATTTTGAGTTACTTTTGAATGCAAGTTCATGTTCATGGGAGAATCTGGAAAAGGAGGTGAGGCTAAGATTGTACCAGGTTCCCACAGTGCACCAAAGATAGCTGAGCTTTATCCTGCAGGTAAAATTGAAAGGTGGCTGGTTCTGCAGAAAGGTTCCTGATCGAGTCACACTAAGAAGTCTGTTTCTCCACTGCTTGCCTTTCAAGGACCAGACTTTGAATGTAATCAACATGAACAGAAATACAATTCAAATCCACCTTTCTTAAAAAAAAAAACAACTAGAATTCAACTAGTTGCTATACTACGAATTCTTCTGGTTCTAGTGAAAGCAAACTCTAGCAGAAGATACGAAAGTAGCCTCTCTATAGACCCGTTTCCCCTGGTAGATTACAAGCACCCTGAGGGCAGGCGTTTCACTCTGCATTTCTATCTAGAACCTATCCCAGTACAGGAAACGCTCCATAAGTATCTGCAGGGCTGAAATCAGTAAGAAGCATGCACCATGAGCTTGGAGATGCAACTGGCCTGAAATGGGTTAAAAACAAAAAAAAATCACCCTGGATTTCTAAAAGAGTACCTTGTTGGGTGTGCAGAGGCAGTCTGGGAGCTGTGCCTTGTTTGGCATCAAGAGGGGGTGGGGGGAACGAGTGCTGGAAAGGGGAGCCAAATACTTTCAAAGAACAATCTTATGTCCTAAGGACAGACGGACTGAACAGGAGGCAACACACCTGTGCTTGCCCAGCAGCACTGTGATTAAGAAACCCTGTTATCGCCTTCAAAAGGAAGTTTTCTGAAACATTAAATATGATAACCTCCTGGTGGATTTTTTCCACTGCAATTGCAGCAACCACATCTAATCACGTTGCTCAAGAGACAAAGGCCAGCTGAGAGCTCAGAGAGCAGACCAGCCTCCCATCAAGGAATTTTCTCCCCCAATAACCTGTCAGCAGACAGTCTACCAGCTCTTCTCCCCTAGAGACTATCTCGTTTCAAAAAAACCATTCATCTTCCAGGGTTAACTGGAATTATGAAGATTCAGGCAGTCAAGGCCCAAGAGACCTACAACTTCAAATTAACTGACTTCACTTCAAGCCCTGCATTGTTTTAACTAGTCAAATACAAAGTTTTCTAAAGTGATTTAAAAAAGAAAATCTTATTTACAAGATTCTAGAGCACATTTAACAATCAAAGGTTCAGACTGAATTTTAATGCTACTGTCAAAGAACCAAATACATATATAAATATATATATATATATTAAGGTTTTGGGTTTTTTCCTTCCTGTATTTGATTTGCTATTTGAAGCACATGAAAGTACTCTGAAAAGTATGACTAGCCCATAGACTTTCTAAATGACAAATATATGCTTCAACTTGTTTTTAATATGGGTCAGGCATGATTATTTTTTGTACCGTGGAAAGAAAATATCCTGTAATTACTTTAGTTACGGCAGTAATATGGTGAGATTCAGGAAATGAGGCTTTTTATCCATGTGGCTCCCTTCCCCTTCATAAATCAAACCAGTGGGATGAGCCAACAGCTGATGAATTCAGTATTAGGGAGGTCAACGTCACCAACAGCTGGCAAGACACTGCGGAGGCTTTGAGAAGTCTTTTAGACCACACAATATCCTGAAGCTTGACACACCTCTGTAATTTAGAACGGAATGCTGGAAATTTCTGATGAAAGGGTCTTTCTTTCTTCATACCACCTCCACCCCCCACGAGTCCAAAATAAGTCACAGCAGCTGAAATTTCTCAGCCCTTTACAAAGACAATCCAAAGGGTACGCCTTTTCTTTCAGATAACTAACTAGAGGGTTTTCTGTCAAGCCTGCAATGACTTAAAGAAAGCTGTTCATTCATTCACTCACTGAAGAATATTTATGGAGTGCCCACTTATATTCCATGAAGGCATTGAGGTGTAGCCGTAAACAGGCGGAGAAGGGCAAGACACCAACACGCACATGAGGTTGTTGTTGCTTCTCCAGTCACTGTGGAGGTGACTCTGATTCATGACAACCCCAAGCGTATCCGAGAAGAATTGTACTCCACAGGGTTTACAATGCCTGATTTTTCAGAAGTAGACTGTCAGAACTTACTTCCGTAGTATCTCAGAGTAGACTCAAACCGGCCACCTTTTCATTAGCAGCCAATCATGTTAACCATTTCTAATGCATAGGGACTTCATTACAGAGTGTACGCGCTCGCTCGTGCTCTCTCTCTCTCTCCTCTACTAAAATATACAAAGATATGTATTACCATGTACTGAGAAAGAATGCCAAGAAGTTATATAAAGGGTTACTGGCTCTGCAGAAAAGCATTCCTTACTGTCCCCAACTTTCAGGTTCCCTCCTTCTTTATACTCACAGCATTAATGAACAGTGACACTTATTTAGCAGAGCTGTTAGTCTCACATATATTTTACACGTATGAGACGTCCCTACAACTATATCAGGAAAACTTTCAATTGTTCAGAAGTACTTCTATGTACATTTTACATTCTATACTCGTACTTACATAAATATGTACACATCCAAAAGAGTAAATCAGCTGAAGCAAAATTTCAGCACTTTTTCTGAGATCCCTTCCTTAAAGAGTCTGTCATTTCAGATAGGTCTTCCAGGCTTCACGGGATTCTCCAAGCACACACAGCTTCATTCAGGGCCTTGGAACAGTTTTAAGGCACTGGTTTGCTTTCCCCCGATCAGCACAGACTGGTAAACATATTATACCATGCATACGGTCTCTTGTCATTTCATAATTATGGCAGCAAAGTTGAATTTGCAGAGAATATATTTTCTGGCAAAATGGAGAGAGATTGATTCTGGGGCAGAACTTATAATTTCAAATAAGATCTACTCAGAGAAAAAATTTAAAGTGTATAAAATATTTGAAAGTCTGTCAATACATTTCTAATTTCTATTTTCCAAGTTTCAGAAGTACGGATCTCTATAGCACAATGAGCTTTGTTAACTTAGGTATGCTTTTAAACAGGAGGAAACACTATGGCACAGTGGTTTCCACAGTGGTTTAGCTACATCTGCTAACCAAAAGGTTGGCAGTTCAAATCCCCCAGGCACTCCTTGTAAAATCCATGGAGCAGGTCTACTCTGTCCTATATGGTTGTTATGAGTTGGAATCAACTTGATAGTACGGGGCTTGGGCTTTGGGTTTAGCCAGAAATGGATGCAACTGAGCCCTCAGCCTAGAGACATGCAAGAGCAGAGTTACTGGCCCCAAGCCTTGCACCTTTTTTCACGTTCAGTAAATGGCACCCACCAAAGCCATCTGTTTCTTCCTTTTGTCCCAACCCTGCTACGTTAAGGCCATGGCTGGTGACCAACCAACAACTGTCAATAGGTCAGTTCTTTTCAGCTCACTGAAGATTTAAGATAGATCAGACCTGATTCCTTCTCTCGCAGATTCTTTCCTATCAGTATAAGAAAACCGACAGACAGGTAGTCCCTGGGTTATGAATCAGATCCGTTCCGTTCCTGTCATGGACTGAATTGTGGCCGCACCCCAAAAATGTATGTGTTGATTTGACTCGGCTAGGAGAGCCAATACGGTGCCATTCCTCCCATGTGTTAAGAATCTTGTCTCTGTCATAGTGATGATGGACAATAGACTGCAGTTGTGTTAGTGAGGCAGGACTGGAGCTACAAGCTTGTGGAATATAAACAAGAGGAGTCAGCAGACGAAGTTGGGAACCTCACACCACCAAGAAAGCAGCACCAGGAGCAGAGCAGGTGCTCAGATGCTGTCCTTGAATTTGGACTCAGCCGACCGGACTGTGATGTGTTGTCACACTGAATGGACTCGTAATTTACAAATGGATTTACGACTTAGTGGACTGTAGCAATAAAAATTTCTCCTCATAAAGCCTTCCACTCATGGTATTTTCTGTTGGAGCAGTACCAGGTGACTAAGACAGTTCCTAAATATTTCATTAAGTTGAATCTGTATGTAAGTCAAAACAGGTACATGTGATTGTAGTGAATAATTTACTGGGAATTGGGGTTGGTTCAATCATTTCAAAGTGAGGGAAAGTTTACATAACATTAAACAAAGGCAAAGAGGAGCTGTCTGTAAATCAGACACATGTAACCCAAGGATTTACTGTATCGCAGCAACAACCAACAGGCTTTGAGCTCGAGGTGCCAGATGCTCTACCACGTCCTGCACAGACCTGAAGTCTTTGAATTCTCATATCAGCCCTATAAAGAAAAACACTATTATTATCGCCATGTTATCAGTGGGAAAACTGAGGCCTAGACTGGTGAGGCAACTGCCCAAGTTCACAAAACTCGTTTGTCCACTTCGCTCTGTCTAGTTCATGCTTTTGCCTGTCACTTTCAGATTCAATAGTTCCTTTGTTGTAAGAATAGTGCTAACAAAAGAGAAGTGTGCTGTTCAAGTCTTCTAAGCACGCCAAAGCACAAATAAAGGTAAATCCATCTACAAGACCCAGAGACTGCAGGCAAACACAAAACCGACATCCTCCACATGGGTATAGGTAGCTTCAGTTGCCTCCCGTAGAGCAGCCTTGATTGTTGTCCTAATTTACCACAGGCCTCACCATTCCCAACTGTGTTTCACGTGTTTCACTATTTTGCTGTTAATGAACACAATACTTGGCTAGCCAGCTTTCAGACTGCCAAAGGCCCAAACTGAACCCCAGACAAATTAAAACCAGGGTCTGTAAGGGAAAGATCCAGTCATCAGTACTTTTTAAAGCTTGTCGGGCAACTCCAACGTGTGGCCAAGATCTAGAACCGGTACCGTGGGCTGTAGAGCAGCAGTTCTCAGTCCCAGGTGATTCCATCAACCACAGGACATTGGCAATGTCTGGAGGCATTCTTGGTTATCACAACTGGAGGTGTGCTACTGGCAACTGGTGGTCAGATGCTAGGGATGCTGCCCAACATCCTACAATTTACAGAGATCCCCACACCAGCCTAGAGACACCTTGCTGTGTACAATACTCTCATTCAGTTCAACCTGTCTAATTTGTGTACAATCTATTAGCAGCAGCTGTGCAAATCAACTCTCAACTAGATCAGGAAGATTCTGGGCTACCCACACATTCAAAAAATGAAAAATCAGGTAGAGCTGGCCAGAAATGTTGCCTGGCAAGGCTTCCCAAGGATACTACAGGTATGTCTCAATCAGCCTTTTACAAAAGATTTGGAAAGGAAAAGTTTCCAGATGAGCACTACGCCTTTGACCGTGATCACCTCTGAACAATTTTAAAGGAGGAAACGTGCTTAGGCTGAAGGTTGAAGTCACCAGGTTACAGCTGCCTTTACCTCTACAGGCTGAACGCTAAGTACAGGGAGTATCTGCACTTCTCTCCCTGAGGACATCTTTAGAGCAGGCAGGACACAAAAGAGCTCATCTGTCGTTCTCCATCACCTGCCTTTCACTTTGTCATCCTGTGGTGGCTTGCTTGTTGCTCTGATGCTGGAAGCTAGGCCACCTGTACTTCAAATTCCAGCAAGGTCTCCCACGGTGACAGGTCTCAGTAGTGCTTCCACACTAAGATGGACTAGGGAGAAAAGCCAATGAAAAACCTTACGGATCACAAGACAACACTGTCCAACCCACCTGCTTTGGGCACATCCTCAGGAGAGATCTCTCCCTAGACAAGGGCCCAGAAGAAAAGGGCCTACGAGGGCCATGGGGACCATTGGTGACACGGAGGGACACAACAGCGGTGGCTACAACAATGGACTAGGACGCGCTGGTGGCGACGAGGATGACACAGGGCTCGGCCACGTTTTGTTCTGCTCGATGTAAGGGCACCGTGAGACACAGCAAATTCAATGGCAACTAATGACAACAGCAACACACAATGGGCCAGTCAGAAGCACTGGAGAATTCAGGTGCCCAGAAGCAGCTATTAACAAAACAATGGATGGAGAACAGGAGTAAATTTTACCTGGCTTCCTACTTGAGTTAAGATATACTGAACTGCAGAGAGGCTGACTTTCTCAGGTTGTTGTTAAGTACAGTGAAGTGGATTCCAAATCCTAGAGATCCTACAGGACAGGGCAGAACTGTCCCCTGTTGTGTCCTAGGCTGTAAACTTTACAAGGAGCCCTGGTAGCACAGTGATCAAGTGCTCAGCTACGAATCAAAAGCTCGTGGTTTGAATCCACCAGCTGCTCTCAGGGAGAGATCTATAACAGTTTTCTTCTATAAACATTTACAGCCCTGAGAACCGACCCTACAGGACAGTTCTATTCTGTCCTATAGGATGACACAGCAGCAGTAGGTTTCAGTTCCGCTAAATGATACACATTGAATTGTGTCCCCCAAGATATCCGTCCACTTGGCTAGGTGATGATTCCCAGTATTATGTGATTACCCACCAATCTGTCATCTAATATAATTTTTCTTTGTGTGGTAAACTCTACCTTGATTATGTTCACAAGGTAGGATTGGAGGCAGTTATGATAATCAGTCAAAACTCAATGTACAGGATAAGGTTGTGTCTTAAATCACAAGACACTCTTTTGAGATATAAAAAACAGCAGAGAGCAGGGAGACATGCAAACCTTATATCACCAAGAAACACAAGCCAGGAGAATAGTGTGTCCTTTGGAACCAGGGTCCCTGCACTGAGAAACTCCTTGACCAAGGGAAGCTTGATGTCAAGGACCTTCCTCCAGTGCTGACAGAGAGAGAAACCTTTTCCCTGGGGCCGATGCTCTGAATTTGGACTTCTGGCCTCCTAGACTTTGAGAGAAAAACTGTCTCTTTGTTAAAGCCATCCACTTGGGGTATTTCTCTTATAGCAGCACTACTCAACAAAGATAGTAGTCTTTATGGAATCAAATCACCAGTTCTTCCTCACTAGAGCCACTGGTAGGTTCAAACCACCAGCCCTCCAGTTACCAGCTGGATGTTAAACTGTTGTACCATACTGTCCGTTTCCTTCACTATTTCAGCTCTCCACTCCACTACCAATGCTTCCTGGGATTATCTCCTGTGGTAGATTGAATTATATCCTCCCATAATATGTGTACTAATTCGGCTGGGCAGGATTCCTTGTATTCTGTTATTGCCCTCCATTCTGTGATTTTCTGATGCTGTAAATCCTAATCTCTCTTTGCAGTGAACAGAGTGGATCATGTTACAGAGGATTAGAGTGGGGCTGTAAATCCCGTCCTAAAGTCACCTTCCTGCTGCAATGTAAAGGGAGTTTCCCTGGAGTGTGGCTTGCAACCCCTTTGATCCTTTTATCCTACATGGGATAAAAGGAAAGAGAAGTAGGCAGAGTTGGGAACCTCACACCATCAAGAAAGCAGCACCAGGAGAAGAGCATGTCCTTCAGACCTGAGGTTCCTATGCCAAGATGCTCCTCGACCAAAGACTGATGCAACACAAGGACCTTCCTCCAGAGCCAACAAGAGGGAAAGCTTTCCCCTGCAGCAGACATCCTGAATTTGGACTTGTAGCCTACCGGACTATGTGAGAATAAACTTTCCTTTGTTAAAGCCATCCACTTGGTGGCATCTCTGTTACAGCAGCATTAGCTGTCTAAAACACCTCCCAAATAAAATTCCTGCACACGGATCTGTGTCTCAAGTGCTATGCCTCCAGAGAAATGCAAACTTGGAAGAAATCCCCAAAGAGATGAAATTATCAGACATGTATAACACACTGAAAAACAAAGTGGAAAGAAAAGAACTTGGATATACCTTACAGACATATGAGTCAATATTGGTTTAAAAAACAATTCAGAAAACTATTATTAATATGCTCAGAGAGGTAGTAAAGATACTGCATCCACAAAAGAAGAAGATGCTAAAAGTGAGCCAACAGAAAATAAGAAAACATTCTTGGAACTAAAAGACATGACAGTTAAAATCAAAACCAAAAATCAATACAAGAGCTGCAGATAAAAATCTAGCAACTCTCCATGAAAAAGAACAAAAATAGGAAAAAATAAAGTGAATTGGAGAAAAAACAACAAGACAGTTTATCGCTGTGTCAAAACAGGGGATCCAACATTCAACTGGAAGAATTTCCACACAGAAAGCAAAGAGAACATAGCGGAGAGCTGGCAAAGACATCATCCAAGAGCACGCTCTGGAACTGAAGTGTCAGGGTCTTCTGTGAAAAGATGACAAACTATCTGTAAATGATACCCTCAGAGAGTCGAAGTTATTCTTTCCTGGCTCAAACAAATACTTCACAGTTCCATTAATTATTAGACTCAAAGAGTGTAATAACTATTTATGGCTTAAAAACTTAGCACCTGCTGGGCACTAGGCAACTTCGAAAACCTCAGAATCATACTGAATACTGGCGGTCTCATTTTTTCTTTCACACTAATTTTCAAGGTTTTTTTTAATACAGTGGTTATTAAACACAGAAAACCCAGCTTTGCAAAGATATGAGATCACTGAGAAGAGCTGAGCAATCTAACATCGTAATTGGCATCTGCCTGGTGTCTGACAGATGTTGTGTTTTCCTTAAAAAATTAATTAAAAAACAGAAAGTTTCATGGAGTCCCCAGGGTGCCTAGGTGCACAATGTCGGAACCAAGGCTTTTGCTTGTTGTTGTTAGGTGCCATCGAGTCACTTCCAACTCACAGTGACCCTATGCACTCCAAAACGAAACACTGCCAGGTCCCGTGCCAGGGCCACAAACCGCTGTTTACACTGAAGCCCACGGATGCAGCTACTGTGTCAATCAAATTATTAATAAACCCACTGCCGGGAAGTCGGATCCGACTCATGGTGACCCTAGAGGTCAGGGTACAACCGTCCCATAGAGTTTCCAAGGAGCACCCGTCGGATTTAAACTGCCCACCTTTCGGTTAGCAGACGTTAACACTTAACCCATTATGCCACCCAGGTTTCCAGCAACAGTACCCATCAAATGCTTAGCACATTGATTAAGAAAAGACAAACCACTGAATACAACTGAGAATATCAAGGGTCAAAAGACGTTGTTAAAAGTTTCCAGAAAGAAGAAACAGTCTACACATTAAAGAAAGGGAATAGGAATGGCATTGAGACTTCCCTCACTAGCAACACTGGAGACTGCTCAAGGAAAAATGACTCTGGGTTTAGAACGCCATACTCAAGTTCTCACTCTAGTGAGAGGATAGATTAACAATATCGTCAGGCATTTTCTTCCAAGTCTTCTTTTTTTCAAACAGCTACTGGAGAATGGATGCCAGCAAATCCTAAGCTGAAGGTGACGGTGGATCCAGCAACAGTCAAAGTGCAAGGAAGACAGCCACACGTCATGCCCCTTGTGGCAAGATTCCAAAGGAAAGACAAAATGGACTGGGTTCATTATTTGATAAGTATGAGAACTTGGGGGGGAAAAAGATACATCTATTGCTAGGAATCTGATAAATTTATTGTTATATCAGAGCAAAATTAAACTGTTCATATGGGTACAGGAAGACTATGCAAATGAGGGGGAAAAGCCGTAGTTAGAAACTCCAGGAAACTTAATCAAAGGATATTACTGGCTAGGAAATGAACAATGGTCATAATTTCATCAGCGTGTGTGTCACTGTAACTGGCTACTGTCAAGTCACTTCTGACTCATAGGGACTCCATGTGACAGAAGAGAGCTGCTCCATAAAGTTTTCTCGGCTGTAATCTTTACAAAAGCAGATCACCAGGTCTTTCTCCTGCAGAGCTGTGGAAAGGCTCAAACTGCCAAATTTTTGGTTAGCGGCCAAGTGCTTGACCACCGGAGCTCCCTCTGAAAGCCCGGCAGACTTCATCTGTAATGCCTACAACTGACACATCGAAGTGTTAGCAGTATAAGCGTATCACTTAGAATATTAAAATAGCCACAATGAAAACAGCTGAAAGTGGCTTCGTTAGGGGAACATAAAAGGGTTGGAGAAGGATGAGCAAAGGAATGTTATAAGCCTGTATTCTTTTGATCTAGAAAACAATTCTAAAAACAAAGTAGAGAACAGTGAAAGATATACAGTTATTGCAAGCAAAAAACGAAAAGTCACTGACCTTGATTTTCACTGCAGATGAAAGGATGTTGCAGATAAAAGTATTTAGGCCCCAGTGAGCCAAGGGACTGCCTGTATGTTAAATTTCACTTTATGAAATCTCACTAATACACATCACCTCTTTTATGAAGCAGTCCTTTCAACTTCAGATACCCTTAGTAACTAACTTCTCTGGTCCTTCCACAAGCTTTCTGACAGCATCTACTCTTTTATCATTTATTATTATTGGCTCATTTACTTACAGTGTACATAAATGTAATCGATTTATATAAATGTAATCCATCTCCCTTTTAACTGTTCTCATTTGCCCAGCCCAGTGCTGTCAAGTTGGATCTGACTCGCGAGAATAGAAATTCCAACTTATACGTCTATAGATTTTTGTTTTCAATCTATCAACAAGATCCCACCTTACAAACATTAAGAAATAAATGAATTATTTTACTAATCATGTATTATCTGTTACAATTAACCAACTCTGTCCATTTTCTTTATATTTTATCATCCCTAATTTAGGGCTACACTTTAAAAATGCTGGTGACTTAAAATTGCTGGAGATCCAGAGGGTTTCCCACAGTTTGTCAGTTACCTGGGAACCCTAACAGCCTGCAAACACTTAAAATTACCTGCTTGAGCATTTTGTTTTAATCACCCTGATATCATGAATACAGATGTAAGTGCAGATTAGAATTGCCATGTGATACAATATTTCAAGGGACATATTTTTCCCTTCTATCAGTACCAAAGTTTGAGACTAGAGTTTCTTTGGCTGGTCCCTTTCTGCTTGATGAGTTTATCTTTCACTTATCCTGGTGGCAAAGGTGCCCTAATGTTACACAAGTATCCTCTCAGACACCTCATCTTAAGACATTTCGTTAATACCTTAAGGATAAATAAAACAATGATGTATCTTCTATTGGATGGTTTCTGGAATGCATGAAAAACAAGCAACATAGCACAGTAAAAAGCTAAAGCATGTGGGTTTGGTAACAGTCGCGTAAATGCATTACATTTTTCATGAAGACAACACTTCAGTTGCTTTTGGCAAGTAAGATCTCCACAGTCTTAGACTTATTTGAAAATTTTTGAAGGAATTTTGGTGAATTTTGCTGTGTAGGTGAAATCCTCACTTGGCAGTATGCTCTGTGCAAAACAATTCTCTGCATGTTCCTGCATGATCAGCACCTGAAGACACAGTTCACATTTACCCATCAAAATCCACAGCAGCCCACACTGTGGTCTGCTTGATGGAACAGCTAATGAGACTAAAAATCATCAATGAAATACACCCTCGTGGCATTATAACACTCCCCGATAGAAACCAAATAAACCCGGGTGCCAGAGTGGTTAAGCACTGTGGCTACTAGTCAAAAGGCTGGCAGTTTGAATCCACCAAGTGCTCCTTAGAAACTCTATTGAGCATCTCCACTCTGTCCTAGGACAAAGGTTGCTATGAGTTGGAAGTGACTTGGTGGCAACTTTTTTTTTTAAGAGTGTCTGTCAGAGCATGCAATTCCTTCACATGGAAAATTCCAAGCCGTTTCTCCCATGCGTGTTACCAGTGAGTGGACGCCAACTCATAGCGACCCCACGTGTATCAGAGGAGAACTCTGTTCCATAGATTTCGATGGCTAATTTTTCAGCAGTGACCACCAGGCCTCTCTGCCAAGGCACCTCAGAGCAGACATACCTCCTTGTGACTGTTACGCTAGCAGCCGAGCGTACTGAACCACGTGCACCACCTGGGGACTTCAGACTATAGCTTGGTGCCCCCAAAAGACTTCATAATGATTTACATGATTTTTGCCTCTTATTTAACCTACACGCTCAAGCCCTCTATTTGAAACCTATACTTAGCTCAGCAGAGAATCTGACACATATCTAAAGCAAGCTAAGCCCACTGCTGTCAAGTCAATGGAGTAGAACTGACCCAAAGGTTTTCCAAAGCTGCCAATCTTCCCAGAGGCCAACGGTCACATCTTTCTCCCGTGGAGCAGCTGGTAGGTTCATACTGCTGACCTTCCACTTAGCCGCCAAGAGCTTAACTACTACGCTACAAGGACTCCTCATGACACTCAGATTTAGAAATTATTTCATGCCTCCTAAGTACCAGGCAACGGGTGAGCTGCTTTACATACTTAATTGCTTTTAATCTCACCATAAACCAGTGAAGAGTTGACTTACTTAACTGATGGAAGACATTGAGGTTTGGACTTAATTTGCCCAAGATCACACAGAGGTGAAAAAAGGAATTAAGTCCAGAGTAAATCTATAGTCTACTTGTCTACTTTCTAATATTGTTCTGAGAAAAAGGGAATTAAAAAAAAAAATTGACTCTGGAAGGCACAGCAGCAATTTGAATAGCAATGTACATAAACTGGATACACCAATAATACTCAGCAACCAATTAAATTTTAGATCGATTTCCCCACATTGCAACATACGAAGAACGAGCCTTCCAATCACAGCAAGGTGCAGAAGTTTAAAAAATCAGTTGTCAGCAGTCTTCAAGCTGAGCTCAACTCGCTCGGCTAAAACATGGCTCATCATATGTGTGTGTGTGTGTAAATGTGTGTGTGTGTGTTGTAAAAAAAATATTTACTGTGTTTTTATGGAAGGTTTACATTCAATAATTTCTTCACAAGTTATTTATGACATCAGTTATATTCTTCACAATGCAGGAACATTCTCTTTATTTCCTTTCCAGTTGTTCTGTGAGGTCTGACAATTAAGTTCACAAAGTTGGCACCGTGCACTTACCATGGTAGCACTGTAGAACCAGCTCGGTAAGGTTTCATTACCTTGGTACATCAATGTCTCACAGCTGTGTTCATGTCAATGTGTAACAGCGTCTTGCTGAATGGCGTTCATGATTGTTGTTGCGTGTTTTCTCATGCTGTCGTGAAAATGTCAGTAGAGCAATGAACAATCAGTCAGTTAGCTGTTAAATTTGTCAAGAATGGAAGTGAAATCAAGGACATGTTAGTTCAAGTTATGTGGATAATGCCATGAAGAAGAAATTAGTGTAAAATGGATTAAATGTTTTTCTGAGGGGAAAGAAAGTGTACTGATGAAGAGAGGTCAAAGGGGCCAGCAACAAGCAGAACCGATAAAAAAAAAAATTGCAAAAACTGTTACCGACCAATTAACCAAGTTTACTATTTGAAACTGCTGAAAAGGCTGCCTGAAAAAGTTTAGATGGAAACGACCTTGACTTTTCACCAACAACTCACAGCTTTCGCACGACAATGCACCAGCTCACACAGCACTGTCCGTGAGGGAGCTGTTTAGCCAGTAAACAACCAACCATATTTGAACACCCTCCCTACTCACCTGGTCTGGCCTCCAGTGACTTTTTACTTTATCCAAAGATGAAGGAAATATCAAAAGAAAGACATTTTGATAATATTCAGGACATCACAGGTAATACAAGGACAACTCTGATGGCCATTCCGGAAAGAGTTCCCAAATTGCTTTGAAGGCTAGACTAGGTGCTGGCGTCAGGGCACAGTCTTCCAAGGGGACAGCTTTAAAGGTGACCTTGGCAACATTCAGCAGCGAGGTATGTGGCATCTTTTCTAGGATGAGTTCACGAACTTAGCTGCCATATCTCCTATTTCCATTAATTTAATTTCCCTGACTCCTTACATTCTCATCTTTGTTATGAATTAATTGTTACCCACTTGAAACCCCGGCGGTACAGTGGTTAAGTGCTACATCTGCTAACCGAAAGGTCGGCAGTTCAAATCCACCAGGTGCTCCCTGGAAACTCTATGGGGCAGTTTTATTACGTCCTATGGGGTCACTATGAGTTCTCATCGACTTGATGGCAGCGGGTTTGGTTTTTTTGGTTTTGTTAACCATTTGGTTTCATATGAGTGATTTTTTTTTTAAAGGATCACAGTAATTTGAGGTGATACTCATTATTTTTTGAGCCAATTTGTTAGCCACATGGTGACCTCAGGGTTAGTTTCAGTTCAAGATTTGAAGCATATCTCAGGGCAACAGTGTTGAGGAGGACAGTCTTACAGTCTCAACCAGTCTAGTGGGGCTGGTTCTTTTTTTTTTTAATATATAGGAATTTGACACTCGGTTCCATACTTTCTCCCATTCTTTCAAGGTCCATCTATTGTGGCCAAGGCTCACACTTTAATTTCCATGAGAATTGCTGTTCACCATGAACTTTTCCATCTTATTCATTCCAATTTAGGAATGGGGCTCATTTGCATGGGTCTGTTAGGATTTCTATTTTATGGTGCATATTACAGATTTCCTCTTAAGTCTCACTCTGCAGGCCAGAGCCAAAGGCAAGCATTATCCTAGACCAAAGCCAGTGAAGTGAGTAATGAGGTTTGGTATATAAAACACTTGGTATAAACGCAGGGGCAAATTTTTTTTTAACATTAACTGCTCTGAAATGTATCATTTAAATGGAATTCTTAGCAGGCCACTGGCTGCTGGAGCATAATTTTCCTTCACCAAACAGACCCTGGTAGCTTCAGATACCTGTCTTTCAGAAGCCTGGAGCCCTGTGCAGTATGTTATTTTTAATACACACTTGACTGGGGTAACTGCTACAGCGCACCACTGAACACGGAGAGCATCACTCCCCCGCAGCAGAAAGAAGGAACTGAAGGGCCACTCAAATCAATCACTTACGGAATTTGGTCCAGATTCTCAGACAGATACCTAAGATTAAAAAAGAAACAAAATATCTAAGCAGAGAGTTTCCATCTCTGCGGCATATTCAGACTTGTAGTTCCCTGAGCACAGCCGGGCAAAATAAAGGTGATTATCAACACAATGTTAAAAGGATAATGCCATTTCCCTAGAGCTTTTAAAACCATGTCATGCTGCTCTTGTACTCTTTCAAGACTAGCCTATGTTAATTAAGTGCTTTAAAGGTCTGCAGAGGCACTTTTTTTGGTTCCTCTTCTCTCTATAACCAGGTGGACCTTCTGCTCATGCTTTCCGATGCTTCTGAGTTGATGTTCAATGCTTATGGACCCTGGGTGACAGGAGTACTGGTCCGGAGGGTTTTCTAGCCTGTTCTCTTTACAGAAGAAGACTGCCACATCTGTTTCCCATGGAGTCACTGACTGCTTTTGAACTACCAACCTTTGGGTTAGCAGCTGTGCACTTAAGCACGGTGCTACCAGGGCTCCTTATGGTAAATGGTGTATGATGGGAGTCATAAAAGCAGTAACTAGCTGCCCGAAGCAAGCCCAGGTGGCTTGCTGGTGAAGAGTTACAACTGCTAACTAAAAGACTGGCATTTTTAGTCCACCAGGCACTCCTTGGCAACCCTGGAAGGCAGTTCTACTCTGTCCTATAGGTTTCCTATGAGTCAAAATCAACAGCATTTTTTTTTTTTTAACCAATCACATGCTAGAAGCATGGCTCTGGAGAGCTGCCTTCCTGAAGAGCAATAGCAGGCATGACATTTCTCTGCTTGCAACACTTTATTCCCAGAAGGAAACCCAGCC
Source organism: Heterohyrax brucei (assembly GCA_028571685.1). Classification (NCBI taxonomy): domain Eukaryota; kingdom Metazoa; phylum Chordata; class Mammalia; order Hyracoidea; family Procaviidae; genus Heterohyrax; species Heterohyrax brucei. The sequence goes on along the minus strand of CM053153.1, from coordinate 21,603,601 downwards.
GTACACCAAGGCCTCCCTGCTGCAGTTCTTGCTCAGTTCCCTGGTCTTGCCCCGTAAGTCCCCCCATTCTACTCTCTCAGTCACAAAGAGCCACAGCTGCCGCCCAGGCTCTTTTCCAGGTTGCTAATCATCTGACCTGAGAACAGAGATGAACCTGGACTATCAATGTGGGCCCAACACAATCACAAAGGTTGTTAAAAGTGGAAGAGGGAGACAGAAGAGAGGCAGCAGTGACACATGGTGTGAGAAGGCCTGCCACTGCTGGCTTTAAAGACAGAAGAGACCATGCACCAAAGAGTGGGGGTGGTCTCTAGAAGCTGGAAAAGGTAAGGAAACTGATTCCTCAGTGGAACCTCCAGAAGTTAAAGGCAGTTCTGCCATGACACTGATTTTAACCAGTGAGATCCACATCCGACTTCTGACCCAAAGAACGGTAACACCAAAAGGCTGTGTTGTTTAAGTCACTAAGTCTGTCGTAATCCATTACAGTGGCAATAAAAAATGAATATGAACACACCAGACAAGAATATAGAAGACTCAGTAAAGGCTAGTCACACCACCTCTTCGAGCTTCGCCTTCCTAACCAGCCACTTGGGGATAAGCACCCCCAATCTAGAAAGCAGCAGGTAGCCTGATGGCATGGTGGTTAACTGCAGTTCAAATCCTCCAGGCCCTCCTTGGAAACTCTACAGATCAGTTCTACTCTGACCTATAGGGTCACTATGAGTCAGAATCAACTCGACGACAGTGACTTTTGAGTGGTGGTACAACAGTCAAGCACTCAGCTGCTAGACCCAGTATTCGGCTCCTGTAAATATTCCAGCCTAGAAAACCCTATGGGGCAGTTCTACTCTGTTCTCTAGGGAAGCTATGTGACAGAATTAGTGACACACAACAACAATAATACCCTTAATCTGTTTACAGAAACAGTCTGAGGCTCAAAAGCTACATGGCCTCAGTGTGAATCTCACCCTCAGCCCTGAATCACTGTGTGTCTTTGGCCAATGACTTAACAGCTCGGTGCCTCAGTTCTGTCATCTATAAAATGGGGATGTTGGTGGTACTGGGTTGGATTCAATGAGTTAGTCAACATAAAACACTTGGAACAGCTTTCAGCACAGAGTACTATTACAAGTTATGATTACAGATGTAATCAGTTTGTGAAAGGTTAATCATCCCACAGTGCCTAAGTAGAATGCATTTTTTATAAAACACTGGTTCTCAAAAGAATGCTGGTTCAAATCCCAGTCCCCAGTGGTGGTGGACAAATGCATGGGACATTTTAGAGTTCAAGTGATGGACATTTTAGAGTTCAAGGGATCAGAGAAGGTAGCATGCTACCAGCATTTAGTGATGGTGGCCAGGGACTCTAGGCAGTCTGCCACCCCTCAGGCTGTCGGTCACAGGACCAAACTTTTTCAGATCCCAAATGATACCATATACACCCTCCACTTTCACTTATAGCTGATGGTGATTGTACAGACAGGGCTAGCACCTGATTCCTTCACTAAGACCTCTGGTACAGTTATGCTCACCCATTTATCAAATGAAATATTTTTTAAAAATAAATGATTTACTTCTTTTTTTGTTTATATTACTGTTAGGATATTATGTTGATTTTTTAATTTAAATTAGCATTAAAATCAAAAAACCTGTTGCCATTGAATTGATTCTGACTCATAGAGATCCCATTGGGCAGAGCAGAACTGCCCCACAGGGTGTCCTAGGAGTGGCTAGGATTCAAACTGCTGACCTTTTGGGTAGCAACTCTAACTTTTAATCACTGCATTAGCTTCGATTATTTAGAAAACCTGTTTCACAATAATGAAGAGGTATAACAACACAGCTATTTAAAGTGAGTGTTGGATGGTACCCAGCTACGGTTACTGAACATTTTGATCGAAGACTCTATGGAAGACTCTTTGCTCAAAAGGGGGAAAATGAAGAAGACAACTTGAAATTCTCATGGAATCCAGACTTTCTGGAACCACTGAAGCTGAATGATCCCCAAAACTACTCCTCTGAGATAATCTTTTTTAAACCTAAAACAAAAGAAATCCCCTGAATTCTTCTTAAAACCAAACAATAGTTTAACTTCCTGTTTAAAAATGTCTGCCCTGAGCATGATCCTATTTTAAGAACTATCTATATGGGATTAAATCAATAACTCAAAACATTAGACAGGGACTTAGGGAACAGTGAGTTTATGTTAAGGAAGGAGTGACAGTTTAGAAAAGAAAGGTAAGTGTGTTTGCTCAGCTTGAAGAATGTAGTCAGTGTCGTAAATCATACCTGCCAAAACTGTTGAATTGATATATGAGGAAACTTTAGTTTTCTCCTCAGTAAAATTAGCAGCAATAACAGTGCTGGTATGATTAAATCCCAGTACATATTAAGCACTCAAGAAATGTTAAGCTATTGTTACGATTCTCTTTCCCTAGATTCTACTTAATAACCCCTTTGACAACCCCCTTGGAAACCCTGGTGGCGTGTGGTTAAACACTATGTCTACTAACCAAATGGTTAGCAGTTCAAATCTGCTGGGGACTTCTTGGAAACTATGGGCTGTTCTACTTGGTCCTATAGGGTCACTGTGAGTTGGAATTGACTCAACGGCAGTGGGCTTGGTTTGGGTGGCTCCTAGAGGAATGGTCTCCTGGTGTTAGTTTTAAAATAACTACACACAAAAAGGCTGAATAAAAATATAAACTGTAGTCAAGGAACAGGAAAAGGTTATCCATTAGAAGGGACAATGCAATCTTCATTTAAACCTGAAAATAACTAATCACAGCAAGAATTTGACATGTGTGTTTTATTCTCAGAGTATTCTCCTATACAGCAGTTCTGTAAAATAAGCAGGTCCAGCAAGTTTCCTTATTCTCATTTTGCAGGTGAAGATATGAGGCTCCGATGAGATTAATTTTGTGGGAAAATTTGCACAGGGCTGGAAACTCAAGTCCAAGATTTCACCTCCCGGGTGTTCCTCGCATAGTGGCAGGAACTTTCCACAAGGGGGCGCATGTCATGCCGTGGGGTGCATATTTCCAGCGCTTGGAGGACTAATCTTTCCAAAAAAACAATCTAAATAAAAAATAGTGGTTTGCCATACGATTATAACTTTCAAACATCTTCCTTAGTCCTCTCCCTTTACATGCCCAAAGCCTGTCCTACATAGAAATTCTGGAATCAACATTTTGTTTGAAAAGTTGAGTCTCACTGACAACATCAAGATAAAAGGGGCGCAATCTGAGAACTCCAGTAAAAGACCTCAGCTGATGGTCCAGAGGCCTCAGGGTTGCCCTGGGAGCATGCGCCCTGGTCCCGATGCTGCCCCTGTCCATAGATCATTACTGAGGTCAACTCTTCGGATAGAAATAAACTGGACTCAGAGACACAGAGTGACCATATTGTGTGTGCACTTTATGGTTCTGTGCATCTATAGGACGTCGTCCTGCTGGCCTCTTACTGGGGTGCGGGGGTGGGGACAGGAGCGGAGGCGACAGGAGATTCTTAGGAGGATAGGACATGCATAGAACGTACAGGAGTGTGCTGTCACCGGCCGGGAGGAGCAGCAGGAGCTACACATAGGAGGGCATGCTAATTTATACTGGATTGCACTGGATTTCACTCAATTACAATTAAAAAAAATTGAAATTCGTAAAAAATTGAAAATCGTATGAGTAGAAATGTGGGTGATTTTTTAAAAGCCCTTTGGGTGGTTCTGGTTAAGTCCCTCCAGCTCACAATCCCTGCACTAAGCCAAGCTACAAAAGACAGGCCGTGTACCATGCGACTCGATGGTATATGATCTCTCCCGCAGCACATGTGACCAGCACTTAACTCACAATAAGAGACATTGTTTTGAGATAGGCATCCACATGCTTCTTTTAATAGCTGTCGATTTCTGAAAACCAGGGTTGTGGAACAGATACCACACTGAGCCAAGTTCATGCCCAGGAGGGTGACAGGTCTACCTGGAGAAGCCCTGCCGGCAGCACGTGTTCTCAGACTATCCTGTCAGAGCTTTTCCCGAAACTCACTTTTCAGGGCTGTCTCAAAGAGAGTCACAGAACTCTCATCGTCTTCTTCCCTTGCCTATGTTTATTTTCAAATGGACACAGTGACCTTTCTTCCTCTTTTGGGGGAGGGATATTTATCTCTCTGCTAAGTCATTATTCATTTAATTGAAAGCGAGGAGAGGAAGAAAAAAAGGGACATAATAGCAGTGAATGAACTAAACATGGCTTACTTTTTGCCCCCCCTGGTATTTCGTAACAAGCACTGCAGGCAAAGCAGGTGGCTAGGAATTTACAGTTCAAGCCACACCTGCCCCATGTCCCATCTGCCCCTTGACACACAAACCAACACAAACGTGAGCCCAGAAAACTTTTTTTCCTGCTTACTTATGTTAATCATCAAGTGAAAACAAATAGCCTTCCCCTCCCTGGATCCAGGGTGGCCATTAAACACGAAGACAACACAAATCTTCTACACAAAGAAGAAGAAAAACAAAGAAAGCAAACAAAAACAAGCTCTGTATTCTAGGCCAGGAGGCTGACTACGGTGTGCAGGGAGTGGCGTCAACTGTCACAGGCAGCAAAGTTGGTTTTCTAACTTTGAACTTTCCGGTGTTTCACACACCAGCCCTGCCACGAGGTGAGCAGGAAATTGATTTATGTCATTAGTTGGGGACTTCCATCAGCCACCAGTTTACAAACTCTCCACTGGAGATTCTGCTCCATTAGTTAAGAAGTCATCTTTTCACTCACTTGTTCAGCAAGCATGCCCAGGAACACGTAGGCTCCAGGGAGACCCACAGCAGATAAAAGACCCCAGATGACTCAGTCTCCAATTAGGGGGAAGCTGGATAAGCAGATAAAATAACACAAGATTAGTGCTATCAGCACCATGTACAGAAAGGGCTGAGGAACAGAGAGTCCCAGTCCAAGTGAGCAACGTCTCTGTATTGAGAAGCAGAATGAATTATGGGTGTAGCAGCCTACTGCCCTTCTGTCCCACGTATCCACAAACATGAACTGGTTATTCCTATTCTGGTTATATTCAATCATCAGGGGATTGGAAGACTCTGATCTCAACCCAGAGAAGTTTCTAGGGCACCTCACAGGCACGGGAAACTATTTAGAAATGCAAAGTTGTTTCCACACCACAACCAAACAAGCCCGGGAAAATGCAGGCAGGGGAAACAAAACAAAACAAAACAAAACGCTCCTGCAGTCAGAACAACCTGGAATCCAGACTGACCGGCCGGGCACCCGGCAGGACAAGTGAGGTGGCGCAGAAACCTGTACCCTGTCCCTCAGCCGTTGGCACTGACTTGGCGAGCATAAGCCAGGTGTCCAGTTTGCCGCAGAAACATGGAGAAGAAGGGTGATGGGAATGTGAGCATTCTAACACTGCTACCTCTCTCTGGCCTCTGTGTTTCAATCTTTTCCGGCTGGGTCACTCAGCCTTCTGAGGGGGAAATTTTTGTCCAAGCGGCAAGCTGGCCCGGCTTTGCTACGCGGACGGGTGAATGTGTCTGGGTTTACCCTTCACTTCCCGTTCCAGTCCCCCAGTCCCCCAGTCCCCAGCTCTACTTGGATTATCCGCAGGTAACGTGAGACCGCGTACACGAAGCACCCAGCCCGTGCGTGACACGTAGTCTAGCGCAACGAACTCAGCTAGCCATGCCTTTGCACACACGCCTTCTGGGTCCCAGCCTGTCACCACTCTAGGCGCTGAAGAAGTTGCCCCCAGGTGGATAAAATTTGTCAAAACTGAGGGCCACCTGTCCATCCCGTGCTCCCTGGGTCCAAGGGCATGTGGGTGCTGTGAGGGTGCGGGTGGGTGTGTTTTCACCTGGCGCGTCCCACGCCGTATTAACCCCTTACCTTCCAGCAACACCTCCTTGCCCGCGCGCTTCAGCGCCTGCACCGCCTCATCGTGGGTGGCGTCCCGCAGGTCTGCTCCGTTCACCGACAGGATGGCATCGCCCACGTACAGAGCTTGGGTCTGGTCGGCCGCCAGCCCCTTAAAGATCTTGCTGATGAGGATGGGCATCTTGTTCTCCTTGCCCCCCTTGATGCTGATGCCCAGCCCTCCCAACTCTTGCTTCAGCACCTTCACGCCACGCTTCTGGTTCGAGATAGCCTCGGGTACCTGCTCCGGCAGGTCGGTGAAAGCGGTGCGGACCCCCGCGGGCGAGTCCGGGGGCTGTGCACCTCCTGCGCCCGGGGGCCCGGCTCCTCTGCAGAACGAGCCATTGGTGGTGGTGCCGGGGCCGTTGTACGCCGCCGCGCCCTCCTCGCAGCTCAGAACCAGGGCGTCCTCGCTCAAGTTCACCAGAACTTTGTGCCAGCGGTCCCGCACCAAAACTTCCAGCAGTCCGCTCCGCGGCGCCCGGCCGCCTCCCGCGCCCGCCGGGCCCGCCGCCGCCGCCGCCGCCGCTACCGCCATCTTTCCGGCATTCTTAAAATGCCATGTGATTGCAAAGAGGGGAAAGGGGGAAGGGTGGGGCGGGGGCCGGCCGCCGGGCCCGGGGGGGCGCGGGGGGCGCGCTGCGGGCGGGGGGCGGGACGCGGGGCTCGGCGCCGGGAGCTCGCGGCGCGCTCGGCGCGAGTCGGCGGTCGCAGCCGGGCCCGCTCCACTGGCCTGATCCGGGGCGGGGTGGAGCCACCTAAAAGAAGAAGGCGAGACAGAGACAGGGGAAGGGAATAAAAAAAAAGAAGAAGAAGAAGAAGCCTCTGCCAGTTGCAAAACCCCAAGCCGAGGGGCGCCGCGGCACCGTGAAGCGCGCGCGGGGAGAGTGGCAGGGGGTGGCGCGCTCGCGGAGGGGCGGGGACAGCCAAGCGGCCGCTCACCTGTTCCAGCGCCGCAGCCCGGCGCTCGCCTGACGGCTGCCCCCCAGCCTGCCTCCTCCTCGGAGCGCGATAGCCCGGCACCGCTTGCCCCGCGCCTTCGCGATCCCGCTTCTCTCCGACCGAGCCCAGCCCTTTCTCCTCACCGCTGCTTTCTCCGCAGACGCCCACCTCTCTCACCTTTGTCGGGTCTCTGTGTCCTGCCTCACTCCATCTGCCTAAATCCCCTTGGCTTTCCCACCTCTGGCGGAATTGCCCCTCGGCCCTTTCCCTAAGTGTATTGGGACCCAACTCTCCTCTCTGACGTCCTCAAACCGAGGCTTGTTTTCCCCGCGGAATTCTTACCTGTCTCTTCTCTCCGCCAGGACTCAGACTGAGGCCCTGGACCCCCTGGAAGTCGAGAGGGAAGGCTATCCCAAGAACCCTAGATCAAATGTCAGCAGAATCCAGTACCGACCGAAAGCTACTTCTCCTCAGATGAGGGACACCTTTCCTGCCTGACCTCCTGGGGAGTCGCTGTGCTGGTGCGCTGCTCCAACAGGTCACCGCCTGCCCCAGACTTTGTCTCTAATGCAACATAAGGTCTACACTTCTGATCTTCACCTCCCACCTCCCACCCAGAGCCCCACCAAGTGGTTTCTGGAGCTTTCTCTTTTTCCCCTAGATCCTGCACAAGAAGTCGCCCACTTCAACAGCTCAGTTGAAGTGGATTGTATCTTAAAATTTCCCTGCCAGGTTACTTGTCTGGAGCTCAGCCTTCATCTTTCCAGGGTATCCAGAACCCGCGTTGGGGCCAGCCTCCCAGCGTCCGCCTGAGGGGCCAGAGCACCTTGAAATTCTGGTTCTCCACACACCGAAGGCAAGCCTCGTGGGCCACTCAGTGTTCTGCGCTCATCCTTTAGCTCCCCTTCCTGCCTTCTCTCCCTTCTCTTCAGTCACAAAGAGCAACACACAGATTTGTGCATTTCTCAGGGTTAAACCTGAGGAAGCAAGGTGTCGGGAGGGAAGAAGTCTTATGGACCAGTTCACATTAGCATGTAGCGTCATGGTCATTATCGGAAGTTCTCTAATCCTTTCGTGAAATTACACTTTTAATCAAGGATGATTAAGTCCGAGACAAATCTCTAAAGACTGGAGTTCCAGGCAGGGTCACAGAAGAAAATGAAAACCTTTGGACCTCCCTCCCACCCACCCCTACGTGAGTGGGGAGAAGCGCTGCAGACCCACCTGGAGGCGGCTTTGGACGCTACTTCTGCGTATAGTTCTTTCTTTCCTGTATTTTTAACCAGCCGGCTTTCCCAGAGCTCTTTATTCTTTCGTGCACAGGCCCTACGGCAGGGGCAGCATCCGCAAGAACCCTTAGCTGATGTAGGAGCTGATGGAGCCAGAGCTACTGTTAGGGGTAAAGTCAGTACTGTTAGAGAAGCTAGAAACTCATACACGTCTCTAGGGAAGATCAGAGCTTTGAGTGCCTGTGTGTCTTCTAACTCAAGCGCATGCAGATGGAGGCAGGCGCCAGAATGCCAGTGTGTTAATTCAGAAAGCAGAAGAGAACTGACCCTGGACCAGAAAGCCTCCGTCAGCGTCATGCCTGCGTCCAGTCCCCGTCGTCAAGCAATGTGGGAGGCCAAGGCACAACCAGAAATAATTTATTGATTTGCCATGAGAAATTACAGGCTCTGGGATGGGAAATTCTCAGCATCGCTATGATTAGCACTCCCCCCCCCCCATCTGTGGAAGCAAACCTGCCTGGGAAGGGGCAGGATGTTTGTTGAAATTAGCTCCAGAATGAGGGGAGTCCGTTGTTCAATATCATTAAGGCCTGTAGCCAGAGATGACTTTGCCGAAGTGATTAAAATAACAACCCCTGTTCACGGTACTGAAGACAGTATCTCCTGGAGATGCTGGAAGGATTAAGCAAGTTAATATAACTATACATATTAACTTATATATTGTAAGTTATAACTTTTCAGTTAGAACAGCATAACTATATTAACTTACATATTAAGTAAGTTAATATCACTATACCTAATAACATGTTGTAAGTTTTAAGTTATAACAGTGTAACTATACATACTAACTATACATATTAACTTAATATACCTACACATATTAACTTGTTATAATAATTATAACTTTCAGTTAAAACAGTATAGCTATGCATAGTTAACTTATGTATTAACCATACATATTAAGTAAGTTAATATTTATTGTTATATTAAATAACTATATAAGTTAATAACGGTAAGTATTAACTTACTTAATCCTGCCAGCAAACTGCAGGAGCTACTTACTGCCTTTCAGCACCCTCACTTTGCCAGTGAGGAAATGGGGAGATTTAACAGCTGTTCTAATAAAGTGGCAAGCAAGTGGCAGGGCCAAGGTATAAAGCCAATCATTCTGACTCCAGAGTCTGAACTCTTTGCCACTTTCCAATACAGTTTCTTGACAACACTCAGACTCTATCACCTATAGCCTCTGTGCTCCTGTGGGCAGGAGGCCAGCCCTTCTGCTGGGGGCAAAGCACTGTGGGGGAAAGTTCCTCCCCTAGACAGTTCTTGGAAAAGTAGAGCCAACAGTTTCCACTGACCTGATTTTCTTTCTTATATCCGAGAATACATTATTGACTTCTTCCCCCCACCCCCTTTAGATGTGCTCATACATTCAAACCAGTGACTGTTTTCCCTCTGGCCTAGAAGCCCTGTCTTGTCTGGCAGACCACTCTGCATAGCTGGCCTCTGATTATTGACACTGACTTTCAAAGGGAAACACTATTTACCTCATTTCTTAACTCTTGGGGGGGCCACTTCACTATAACCCCATGATACCACTGGGACAAACTGCAGTCTTTTATGTGGTGTTAGTGGCTCACTGGCAGACTTCTTGCCTTCCACTCGGGAGACCTGAGTTTGAGTCCCAGGCCATGTGCCTCATGTCAGCTGAGGCTTGCAAGTTGCTACGACGCTGAAGGGGTTTCAGTAGAATTTCTAAACTAAGACGGGCTAGAAAGAGGGACTTGGTGATCTGCTTCTGAAATATCAGCCAATGAAAGCCTTATGAGTCACAATGGTCCACTTGCCACCTGGCCGTTCACATGAGTGTTGGCATGGTGCAGGACTGGGCAGTGCTCTGTTCATTGCGCATGTGGTCGCCGTGAGTCAGGCTGAGCAAACAGCTGCTAACAATGCTCTCTTTGGTCGTCCCTTTGAGAGAGTGGTCACTGTGAAGAACTCCCTCATTTTATAAGGTGTTCCCGTGTGAGGAGAGAGGGCCATGATCAACCTAAGGCCACATAGTCAGTGTGCGGCAAAGACAAGTCTCCCAGGCCAACTTTAGTATTCCGGGAAGCATATCCGGAAGCACCCTTGTCCCCTTTTATTAACCGGATTCGTTTTTGCTCAGCTGTTTTCCTGTTCTGTGTCCTCTGTCCTAAACTTTTTGGGGCTTCTGTGCTTTAAATGAAAGCTTACAGTCAAGTCAGTGTCTTGTACAAAACCTTAGACACACATTGTCATGTGACCTTAGTTGCCCTCCCTACAATGTGACAGCACACTCTGCCTCTTTACTCTGCATTTCCCACATTCCCTCAGCTCGCTCCTGTCACCTACTGCCTTCTCGCCTCCAGGCAGCTACCCTTTTAGTCTCATGTATCTACTTAAGCCAAAAAGCTTCTCTTTACCAGTATCATTTTCTGTTTTATAGTCCAACCTAACCTCTGTTTGAGGAGTTGATTTCAGGAATGGTTTTAGTTTGGGGCCAGCAGAGAGCTGGAGGGTGTAGCCTCTGGGGTCCCTCCAGTCCATCAGAACATCAAGTCTGGTCTTTTTACTAAAATTTGAGTTCTGCACCCAACTTTTCTCCTACTCCTTCAAAAACTCTCTGTTACGTTGCCTGCCAGGGAGGTCTTTGGTGGCAGCCAGGTACCATCTAGCTTTTCTGATCTCAGGCTGAAGGAGTCTGGTTTATGTGACCCTTTGTGTTTCTTGAGTTCATATTTTCTTTATGACTTTGCTGTTCTTCATTTTCGTTTGCTTCAAGTTGGTTGGAATCAGCTGACACATCTTAGATGGCTGTTGATTAGCTTTTAAAACCCCGGATGCTACTCAGCAAAGTGAGATACATAATTTTGTTATGACAATTGACCTAGATGTCCCCTGAAACCATGGTTCCCAGCCTCCTAGCCCTGCTACTGTCCCTCGAAATGTTTAGTTGCATCCAGGAAACAGCTTTTAGCTTAGTCCAGTGTGCTCACTTCTTCTATGTGTTGTCCTGTCCTTCCCTTCACCTAAAATGATTTTTGTCTACTATCTAGTTAGTGAATACCCTACTCACTCCCTCCACACCCTCGTAACCATCAAAGAATGTTTTCTTCTGTGTTTAAACTTTTTGTGTGCTCTTGTAACAGTGGTTTCATACTTCAGGGACAGACTAATTTCATACTTTGGGGACAGACTAATTTCACTCAGCATAATACCTTCTTCCATGTTATAAGATGTTTTACAGATTCATAATTTTTCTGTATCGTTGAGTAGTATCCTCTTGGCTACCCTATAGGACAGAGTGGAACTGCCTCATAGATTTTCCAAGAGTGGTTGGTGGATTTGAACTGCTGACCTTTTGGTTAGCCGCTGTGGCATTTAACTACTATATCACCAGGATTTCCATAGTGTGAATATAGCATAGTTTTTTTTTTATCTATTATCTGTTGCTACAGCTTGCATATATTTGTGTGACAACTCTTATTTCTCTAGGATACGTTCCAAGGAGTGGGAATGCTAGATTGTATGGTAGTTCTAGCATTTTAAGGAAGCACCAAATCAATTTCCAAAGTGGTTGCACCATTTTACATCCCTACCAGCAATGCAGAATTGTTCCAGTCTCTCCACAATTTCTCCAATGTTTATTACTTTGTGTGTTTTGGATTAATGCTAGCTTTGTCAGGGTGAGATAGTAGATCATTGTAATTTTGATTTGTATTTCTCTAATGGTTAATGATCGTGAACACTTCCTCATGTATCTGCTAGCCTTCTGAAAATGCTTCTTACGTGAAGTGCCTATTCCTATCCTTTGCCCATTTTTTAATTGGGCCATTTGTCTTTTTGTTGCTGAGGTTTTACAGTATCTTGTAGATTTTTAGAGATTGGACACCAACTGGATTTGTTGTATCCAAAAATTTGTTCATAGTCAGTATGCTGTCTTTTTACTGTTTTGGTAAAATCTTTTAATGAGTGTAACTGTTTGACTTTTAGGAGCTCTCAAGTATCTAGTTTCTCTTCTGATGTTTGTGCATTGTTAGCAATGTTTTGTTGTCCTAAACTTTTGACTTTCTTTTCCCACTCAGGCTACTGTGGGGTCTTCTGTACCTCTCTCCCACAGGGCAGACGTTTTCTTCCAGGTTTTGTGTTAGACTTAGACTTGAGGAGCAGGCTACACAATCCTCAGCTTCATAGAGGCCAAGGATACCCAAGAGAACAGAGGAACAGTATACACCCATTTATTACAGTCTTACTGTATACCTACAGTGTCCCAGGCACTGCTCTCAGTACTGGAATCTGGCATCACACAAGTTGGCAATGACCTCCCTTAGGCAGCTTACGTTGTAGTGGGCGGCAGAGTGGAGGTGGATCAGGCTGTAAACACGTAAGTGAAATACTTTCGTGTGGAAATAAATGCTACAAAGAAACTAAAACATCAAAACAAGAACAGGAATGACTGGGAGCAAGAGCTCGTGGGGGGTGGCAGCTCTCAGGAAAGCCTTTGTGAGAAAGTGTCATTGGACGCTTTCTGAATCATGGGCAGAAGGAAGCCTGCTGGAGACTCAGGGAAGAATGTTTCAGGGAGAAGGAAGGCCCAGTGCAAAGCAGCTGATACAGAACCAACCTTGACTGGCTTAAAGGATGGAAAGGAGGTCAGCGTGGGTGGAACAGCCAATGGGAGGAGAATGGAGGCAGGGGAGAAGACCAGAGAGCTGGGCTGGACTTGATGGCATAGACAAGGCCTCCCCGGATAACCACAGAGCCCACGTGCGTGTTCCCTTTGAGCTTTAGCAATCATACTCTGGATTTTTAGGGACAGTCCCAAGTTCAAATATTGCTTCCTCTTACCCCCTAAGTAAACTCTTACAGGTTTGACCATAATGCTCTGGTATTTAGGTTTAAAAATATGATCATGGTATCTTTTGAATGAAGAGAAAGTTGAAAGTCTGTAGAGGGGATTTTTCTAAATCTATGGAATGGAGAATGGACACAAGGTGAAGAGTGCAGAAGAAGAAATGGGGTATGCTTGGGTAACCAAAAATGTACACATTAAAACAAAGAAACCTATTGCTGTGGAGTTGATTCTGACTCGTAGCAACCCTGTAGGACAGAGTAGAACTGCTCCGTAGAGTTTCTCAGGAGCACCTGGTAGATTAGAACTGTCAACTTTTGGTTAGCAGAGGTAGCACTTAACCACTGCACCCACCCTCAGAATAGTTGGGTAGTTGTTCTCAGGTAGTTGGGTGTAAATTAGGGAATAGCAGGAGAGAAAAACAAGAGGAGTGCTTGAAATGCAACACTTGCAAAGCAAGGCAGACCTGCGTAAATGCTTATTGACCACGGGGTCACTGTGAGTCAGAATCGACTCTATGGCAGTGAGTCTGTACACATGGAGTCCTGGTAGGCACAGTGGTTAATTGATCAACTGTTAGTTAGAAGGTCAGTGGTTCGAACCCACAAACTGTCGCAAGGGAGAAAGATGCGGCAGTCTTGGAAAACCAATGGGGCACTTCTACTCTGTCCCTTAGCATCTCTGTGAATTGGAACCAACTTGATGGTAACAGGTTAGTCCTGTAAAGAATTAAGGTAGGTGCTAGAAGCAGGTGTGCTCAGGAGTGCAAAGACGATTGAGACAGGAAGACAGACACATTCACAGAGACCGTGCTGAGTGTGAAAGGAGTATGACAGCTGTCATTCTGCTGATACTAAATTATACTACTAAGCTAATGGTTCTGATTTTGAAGACCGAACACTGAGACTAAGGGGTGGTCCAGGAAGGAAAGGCTGAGCCGATGTTTTCTTCTCTGGTGTGCCCCAGCTGGCCAACAGGTCTACCATCACCTGGTTAGGAAACACTCTCTACTGCCGCTCCTAGGGCAGGTCCTGGTCAAACTAGACAGACCATTACCTAAACTGTGCCAGCCAGTCATTCAGGTAAGTGGACTTATTTGATGGCTCATTGTGATTAGAAATTTGTAGTGGGGATTTTTGTGGGAGCAAGGCTAACCCAAGGCAGAAGTATCAAGCTGTTGTTGACAGTTGCCGTTAAATCAATTCTGACCCATGGTGGCCCCAAGAATTGGGATGCTTATTCTCAGCCTCCTCTGTTTTAGTTCTACTTCCTTCACGTCCATTCTATAATAATCTGTTCTTGAAGTAAACCATATGATAGCCTTCTAATATCTCATGATATATGTTATTTTTCCTAAGAGGTTACCTGTTTCATCATTTTGTTAATGATATGTTGGTAGGTTAGGTCCCATATTAAAGGCATGTCCAACCTAAAGGCTGATTGCAGTCCTACTAGGGAAGGTGTCCCACTACATACTAGAAAGTAGCAAGAACTAATGATTCAATTGGTAAGTAAATATCAGATAATCTGAACTTTTAGATTATAGACTCTGAAGTTTAGATATTTAGCTAAGAGAGTACTTTCTTGTGCAAGCGGACTGAGCTTCGTGGAAGACGTAGCTTTTGAGTTGACCCTTAAAGGAAGTACTGGCTTTGGAGAATGAGACAAGTGAGAACGTTGCTGATACGGAGATTAACTTGGACAGAGGCAAGATGAAGAGGCTGCGCAAATTTCCCAAACTTAGAGGTGTTTGGGAAAAAGTAAGACAGGAGGAATTAGATTTAAAAAAAAAAAACAAAACAGTGTTATTAAGATGCTTGGCTCCAGTTGATGGAATCCCAGCTGTCACCAGATTAGACAGAAAGGGAAATGCATGGATCCACAGGGCTAAGTTACTAGAAAGACAAGGGAAAAACTACCCTGTAGCACAGTTAGACCTTTACACAGACACTCTTTATTCTTTCAGTCTGCACATGGCTAAATCATGGTGACGGTGACTAGCAGCTTCAAGGTTCCTGGTGTCCACCTTGGTGTCCATGAAGGAAAAGACTCTTCCTTTCATTTTCATTAGGGGGAAAAACAAACAAACATAGAACCCAGCCAGCTCAGCTTACATTGCAGGTCCACCTTGGTGGATGCAGATGGGTTCCATGATTGTCAGCCCCACTGGAGCCTCATGGCTGGGGTGGAGATGGTAAAGAGTTCACCAGGAAACTGCAGGAAAGATGGTTGGGCCAGACCACATGATGCCTCTGCACTACTGAGAGATTAGGTCTCTACTGTGGAATTGATTGTAAAGACACCAGAAAGGCCTTGGCAGAGGTGAAATGGTAAAAGGTACTGAGAAATATTATTTTGGTGATAGGATGAAGAATGGATTAATTGGGGAAGACCAAAGGCCTTAGCATGGTTCTTTGCGTGTGATAAGAATAAAGTATTTGATGAACTGAAGGCAGAAAAATAGGAAGGTTATCTAGTAGCTTAGGCAGGGATGGTTAAGGACTTGAATTTGTGCAGAAATAAGAGAGATAAATGTAGAATGGGTTATGATAATTTACTGGATAGGGAACTAGGAAGAAGAGAAGCCAGTTAAATAATAATTAGCTTTTGTTAAATCTTTGCACTGTGCCAGATCCTGTATTAATGCCATTGATTCCAAATAGCAACAGTTTGAAACAGATAACATTATTCCCTCACCACTCATCTGTCAGTTTGTCCTGCTGTGGTGACTTGTGTGTTGGTGTGAAGCTAAAAGCTATGCCACCAATATCAAATACCAGCAGGGTCCCACATGGTGCACAGATTTCAGCAGAGCTTTCAGACCAAGGCAGAGTGGGAAGAGAGGCCTGGATATCTACTTCCCAAACTTACCCTGTGGAAACCTGATGTATCACAACAGAATCCTGTCCGATACAGTGCCGGAAGATGAGCCCTTGGAGTTGGAAGACAATGATTTCTTTTTTTCATTCTGATTGAATGAAAATGTACATTCCCATATAAATTTGCGTGCTCACTTATATGCAGCTCCCACTGCTCTCCCTGCCCAGTGACAGCACACCCCTCCTCTCTGTTCCGTACATGTCCTATCCTCCCAACAGTCTCCTATCCCCTCCTCTCCACCCACTGGAAACCATTGATTAATTCAAGCATGCCTATAGTCACGAGGACGGCATGGGACTAGGCAGTGTTTTATTCTGTTATATATGAGGTCACTATGAGTCAGAGCTGACTTGGCCATATCTCACAGCAACAACAAGAAGTATTACTCCCAAACTATAAATGAGAATCTTGAATTCAATAAAGCCACACGGCTTGTGAGGGTTTCAGTTGGGATTCAAATCTAGTTCTAACTTAGGTCTGTTAGATTCTGAAACTCATACTGTCTAACTGTGACTAAAAATGAACTTAGGTGGCCAGGAAGAAGACGGGCAAACTAGTCGGGCGGTGGCATGGGTTAGTATTAGATTTGTTGAATTTGAGGAAATGATAGAATATATAACACTCAGTGCTCTAAAGAAATAGATGGTGGAGGCAAAGACATTTTCACAGACTAGAGACTAACATAGGAGCCAGGTGGCCCAATGGTTAAATGCTTAGCTGCTAACCAAGAGGTAGGAGGTTCAAAGCTAGCAACAACTCCATGGTAGAAAGAAGTGGCAGTCTTACTCTTGTAAAGATTACAGCCTAGGAAACTAGGGGCATTTCTACTTTGTCCTATAGGGTCGTTGTGACTCAGAATTGACTCTATGGTATACAACAACATCAGAGACTGATGGGATCAAGGGGGAAACTTTAGGGAGAAAACAGTAGTGGCTTCTGGGTGAAGAGGATGAGAAAAAGAACAGTTCAGGTTTGATGCTTGAAAAATATTGAAAGCCAAGTGGATGGGGACTGATGATGGATCTGGATGTGAGCAGCCAAGGAAAAACCTGGGTGTGGGCATAGAAATTTAGAAGTATGTGCTAACTTTTGAATCTCTTCTGTGTGCAATCAAACTGAAACTATATGAAAATAGCCCTGAACAACTGCAACACTTTGAGGCCCAGAGGCAGGCAGCGTATTTCATTAAGGGTCACTGCCCTGTTTCTGAAACGGAAATCCAGGTACCCTGAGGTACCAAAACACGCAGTATTTCCATACAGTGTCCACCGGACTGTACTCAAAGGAGGCCATCAGCTTGTGGAAAAGCTGGAGTCTGCCCAGTCAACAAAGAAAACCAGATAAACAGAAGCCAGAGCCTGGAACCTTCCTTCTGCGTCTCTGTGAATGTCAAAATTCTACATTCCAGAGGAAAGGGATTGTGGTGGAAAGAAGGGGCCAAGAATCCTCTTAAGAGAATTCAAGAGAGAAGAATGGCAAGTTTAGAAAATATTAAGGAAAAACACTTTAAGAAGTATTTTCAAGGAGAAGACGAATTGCCACAGATCATGTAGAATTTCAATTTTTCTTTTTTTTTTAATGTATATATATTTGTGTTAAATACAGTTTCTCCAGGACAAAGGGGTGTGTTTAAGATTCTATTAAACAAGGAGATGGAAGGTAACAGCTAGGAGTGATTCTCAAACTTCTGAGGGAATTAGATCCACCGAGGGTACGTGGTAAAAAGGCAGGTCTCCAACTCCATAGTTCTATGTCTGTTAGCAGGTAAACTTCCGTAAACAAAGAATGTCCATATGCATTTTCGGGGTAAGCTTTATTTGGGATATGTATTTTTTGGTACTTTTTTTTTTTTTGGTCTAACTGTGATTTACAGAATCTCATATAATGCTTATCATCAGTATTCTGTTTCTTGCTTAGATCTTCCAAATTTGGCTAGAACGAGCCTCAAGTTGATTCCTGTGTTCTTTTTACAGGTTCCCATTGTCGCCAAGCACTTTTTGTTTGTTTTTTGACACCTTCAGTGGTTCTAGGACTAACTTATATTTTCTCTATCTAGCCCTGGGACTTTAAGAAGTCCTGGCTCCTTTTAGTGGAGAATGATATTTGTAAATAAGTATCTGGAGACTAAGTGTGCTCATTCCTACTAGGATAGATAAGTGGACAGATGGACAGACAGACAGATAGAGAAAATGGATGGGTAGATAGATAGATGGATACACAGAGTTCATATTCATATCTCTGAATGAAATCCAAGGTCTTATTCCATATTTAAATGTCCTTTTTCCTACACTGAGAAATCTAGCTTTCAAAATTGTCAATATATTTACTTATTTTGTTGTATTCTACAGTATACACATGATTCTGAAATTGTTTTAAGGAATATTGTTCACAGCCATACCAAAAACAAATCTACTGAGTTCAAAGTTCCCTTGTAGTTTGTCTTATCCTTAAATATGTATTATAGGTAAGGTATATAAGTGCTATAGAGACACCTGATCTAAATCTATGGCCCCAATACCTAAATATAGGGAAGCAGGCAGATCCAGATTGTAGGACATTCTATAAAACAAATGGCCTGGGCTATTCTAAAATGTCAAATCTTAAAAGACAAGATAGAATTGGCTTAGACAAAAGGACACTAATGATGCAGTAAAACCAAATATGATAGGAAAGAAATATATATGGTGTTAGGTTTTGGATTAAATCATACCAACCAACCAAAAACCAAACTGTTGCTGTCAAGTCAATTCTGATCATGGTGACTCCATGTTATAGGGCAGTGGGAGCAGAGTAGACTATCCCATAGTGTTTTCTTGGCTGTGATTCAGGAAATCATGTTAGCTGTGAGAATGTGACCCAACAGAAGCGAGACTTACAAGGATTCACAGGGACACATCAACTGGGCCTTGAGGTAGCAAGAATGGATAGGACAACCATGGAAAATATCTTTTATGGAAGCTTTTATTTAAACTGGAAACCCTGGTGGCATAGTGGTTCAGACCTATGGCTGCAAAGCAGAAGGTCGGCAGTTCAAACCCACCAGGTTCTCCTTGGAAGCCCTACGAGGCAGTTGTACGCTGTCCTATAAGATCGCTATGAATCAACATTAACTCTATTTGAGGATATTTTAGTCCTCTGGTACTTCTGTAACAGAAATACCATGGGTAGATGTCTTTAGCAAAGAAAAGTTTATTCTTGCACAGTCCGGTAAGCTGAAAGTCTGAACTCAGGGGGCAAGCTCCAGCGGAACGTACTCTGTCTCTGTCAACTCTGGAGGGACGTCCTTATTTTGCATCAATCTTTCTTTAGTCTGTGAGCATGTCAGTGCAAGAATCTCAGGTCCAAAGGACGCACTTTACATCTGGTGCTGCTTTCTTCCCAACTCTGTTCTTGCTTCCCTTTCTTTTTATCTCTTGTAGGACAAAAACTGGTACAAGACACACTCCAGGGAAACTCCTTTTAGTCTGGAGTAGAGAGGTGGCCTTGATGTGACAATCTCACCCTAGTTTTCTTTAACATAATCCAGTCTACTGACCGTAGGCAGAGAAGAGAATTTATAGCATAGGAAAATCAAAAGATGGATGAAAATTAAGAAATACTGGGAATCATGACCCAGCCAAATTGTTATCCACATTTTTGGGGGGGACATAAATCAACCCATGACAGATGTCAACAGTGATTTTTTGGTGACATAAGCCAATCAAACAGGACACAGAAGAATTTCCACTCTTATCTTTTTCGTTAGCATTTTAGTGAGTAAAAAATTTGTTGAACCAAATTTGTTGATCCTCTTAACTGTCTTTACTGAAATTGGTACCAAACAATGTTAAGAAAGACAATTCAAAATGTAGGATCAGTTTACAGTGAACCCTCAAAAAGCTAATGCTTTCAACAGTTTTAGCCATTTTTCAACAATAGTACACATTGGTCATTCTGTAATAGTACCTTGAACTCAAACAGACATGGCTGTGGCAGCAGGCTTGTCCGTTTTCTTACTCTTGTCTGTTCTGTGGCATCTCGTTGGATTTTGGACAGACTTGGCTCCAGCAGAATGCTTGTCTGTTTCTTGCTTTTACCTCTTGGGATGCATGCCAAATAAAAGTTTCTTTTTGCTTTATGAATCATTGTGATGTTTTTCACTCCACAGCAGCTGTAATCCTTGTGGAAGTAGATTGACAGGCCCTTCTTCCTCCTTCAGTGCTGCTGGGTGAGTTCGAACCACCAACCTCTAGTCAGCAGATGAGCATGAACTATTTGCACCACTTAGGGATTGTAAATTAAAACACAGATGAAAGTAGAATATATGGGTTTTGTGTGGTTGTGGCCCATAAAGTAACTGAACATATTGACTAACATTTGGTAATATAATCACATCATCATAAATTAAATTCCTTGTGTGTATGATAATGATAATATTGATGGGAGAACTTCTCTGATGTGTGCAAGGTGCAATGATGTCTACAACTAACTTTCACACGGAAAAAGAGAGCACTATCCAAAAAATGGGGCACACTAGAAGCTGACTTTCAGATATCAAGAAAGACCAAGAGGAAAAAAGAGACCTATGCTGCAAATGTTGCAGAATTAACAATAGATGAAGTATAAATGGGTAAACAGGCAAGTCATTTTGCAATTCTTTCCTACTTTTTGTAACCTTGACATTGTCTCACAATAGAGTTGGGGGAAATAATGCAGAGATCCAAGCCCTCCCCTAAAGAGGTGTTTAAGATTCAGGTCTTGGATAGGTCAGAAAATGTACATCATATCAAGGAACTTGGTGTAGAGAAGGTAGCAGTGTAAGAAGACCTGAGCTAGTTCTGGTCATTTCATAGATATAAAACCCATAGACAAAGACTCCCTGAGATCACATATCCCACAGGAGGAAAGTCAGAGCTAAAACTGCTTTCTCCTAGCTCTTGGTGGCTTGAAATTAGTGAGACCCCAGAACATATGGCATATTCAATACATATTTGATAACTTCTAGATAATTGCTAACCTGCAGTGTGGTAAAGAAAGAAGAAAGTCATTGACTTTGTGGCTTCTCATTCTGATCCAGGCCCTTTCAGACACTAACTGTTAATGATCTCTCCGAGAAATCAGCCAATTATAACTCAAGCAACCACGCTTGATGTATGAAAAAGCTGAAGCTAAGAGGTTTAATATGTGTGATGTCAGACCGCCTAGGCTTTGTCCCAGCTCTCCCACTTACTGGCTATGTGACATGGGGATACAGGTGGAAGCATTTAATGTTTTTAAACCTCAGTTTATGAACCTGTAAAATACATGTTCACAGATTTTTTTTGACTTGTAGGACTGTGGTAAGGATTAAATAAAATAGTGAATGTATGGTACTTGACACAAGACCAACACAGACTACGTGATCAAGAAACATTGACAAGGCCTACTGTGTTTGAGAACATAGAGCTAGGAAATGGTAAACATGCTAGTTAAGGTGACTTAGCTTAAGACAAATGTGAGGACAATTTGCTTAGCCACTTGTTCACCAGGGCTCCTCTCCATATGTTGTTAACTATAATAACATGCTACATATAACTTTAAGGAGCCTTGTGGTGCAATGGTTAAGTGTTTGACTGCTAACCAAAAGGTCAGTTCTTTGAACCTATCAGCAGCTCCATGGGAGAAAAAACCTGGTGGAGAGAAAAGATCTGGCAATCTGGATTTAAAAAATCTAAATCCATTGCCATTGGATCACTTCCGACTCGGAGCAACCCTAGAGACAGAGTAGAACTGCCCCATAAAGTTTCCAAGGAGTGCCTGGTAGATTTGAACTATCAACTGTTTGGTTAGCAGCTATAGTATTTAGTCACTATGCTACTAGGCTGTCCTCTGTAAGGATTACAGCATAGGAAACCCTGTAGGGTATTTCTCCCATCCTATAGGCTCTTTATGAATTGAAATCGATTTGATAGCATACAACACAACAACATGAACATTCATTGTGCACTTTCTAGCTGTTTCATTCCTACCTGTCTCCCACCCTTCCTCTTTCCTAAAACAAGCTGAAATAATAACAATGCCTGAAAATAGAAAGAACTGGTACAGAATGCTGAAAAGTGGTAGCTTAGTGCAGAGATTGGCAAACTGGTCTATGAGCCAGCTGTCTGATTTCGTAAATAAAGTTTTATTGGAACATAGCCCTTGACACTCTTTTATGTGTTGTCTATGACTGCTTTTGTGCTATGACAGCTAGCAGAGCTGAATGGTGGTGACAGAGACCCTGTCGCCTACAGACCTTGACATACTTACTAGCTGACCAGTTACAGGAAAAGACTGACCCTTGATCCAGTATATTAAGATGTGGGGAAAGGACTGGAAGAACTTAAAAGAAGGAGGGAAACTGGAAGTCAGGGTAAAAGGCAGTGGTCTGGCAAAAGGCAAGCATTCCAGTCCATGGTAGCTCTCATTATTACACACGGAAGAAACTCAAGAGAATCAGAAAGAATATCTGAGAGTGCCTTTAATGGGCTAGGCAGTTTCAAACATTTCCTCACCCAATCTTCACATCAGCTGTTATCCCACTTTCATTAATAGAGAGATTTGGGACACAGAGTAATAAACAAACTGCTTGAAGCACAGAAAATGTGTATGTAAGGACTAGAATTCAGAATCAAGTTTGACGGACTCTCCCCACCGCTGGGCCACCCGGCCACCGTCATCACATTGTAGCCTTCCATTGATTGACACTCTGATTTTATGGACGTGGTACTCTAATTGAGGTCCTTTAAAATCATTTTTAAAGAGAAGCCCCCCGTGAGGATAAACTTCCCTCCCAAAGAGTGAGTACTTGTCAGCTCTAACGTTGCTGTTTTAAACTCTGTCCCACAGGCTTTCTGAAATGTTAAACAAAAACAAAAACAAAAATCTGTGGCTATTTCACTCAATGTCACCAACTCCAAAGCCCCCAAGTAAAGCAGTTTTAGAGTATGACCAGAGCAAGACAGTTCTATTTTTGTGCAAAGGCCAAGACTGAACATAAAAACACTTGATGGCCTTTTCTTTTCTTTCTTGAAAGTCAAGCAATTGGAAAATTCACTTAGAGATTGTTAGAGACTTTTTTCTTTCCTGCCTTCCTTCTTTTCTTTTCTCTTCTTTTTGAAAGAAAAAGCCCAGTAGAATCTGCTGAGAGTGAATTTCGATTATGTCAGAAAAAAAAACATTCTAATCAGGGAGTTCTTTCCGAGCTGAAGTTACTGTGATTCTATTTGGGAAAGTTGTCAGGAGGAGAACGGTGACAGCAGCTCTGTTTCCGTAGCTGTTTCTCACATCTGTATCTCTCTCTCACCAAGATGTTTATTCTTCAAAATCAAATGAGGCCTCTTTCCATTTCGTGAACTACTCTGCCCTTTAGTTTTCTATTTAATTTTCCAAATGTTGTGGAGACGCAAGTATAGAAGAGATAATCATCTACTACAAGAAAAACTGTCCAAATGCCATGATAAACAGCAAATAATATGTCTGGATCCTAGAACTGGGTAATATTCAAAAGTGGTGAGGAATGTGTAAAACTAGAGAACACGAACAGCCCTGGTCAGCAGATTGTTGACATTTGGGAAAACACTGGAGACAGATCTTTCAATTTTTCCAGACACTTGGGAAATACATTTTAAAAAAGTTTTTTTTTAATTCATCTCAAGTTTGTGTAACATATCATTTGGCCCCGAAAGTAAAATTAAAAAACAAAAACAAACAAGCAAACCAAAAAAAAAAAAAAAAAATTCTGCAAGATAGATTTGGTCTTTGGAGCACTCCGGTCCCTCATGTAAGCAAGACACCTAACTGCACATCTGGTTTTAAATATGAGTGTCCTGGTAGTTTATATATGGTAAGTGTATCCACAGTGCTGGTCCAAGCCTAATTTCTGAGAGAGTCAAGCTCCAAGAGGTGGCACGCCTGCTCATACAACCAAGTATAACCTTTTTGGCAAACAGCTGACCTTGGTTCGGCCTCTGGGTAAGACGCTAGGCATTTTGCTTTCCGCTCTGTGGTTTAACATCAGACTAGCCGCCTTTAGAGTAGGTTGTCTAAAAAAATGTAAGGAACGATGATCAAATAGTAATTTTCCACCTCTTTCCAAACTCCCAGTTATCAAGACACAAAAGTTTCCATAAATTAGTATCGAAAACAAATGAAATCCAAGTGAAATGGCATTATCCAAAATGCTCAAAAAGGTGGACTTTTATAAAGATGAAGTTTAGGTTAACTGAATCTACATGGATTGCAAAATTTTCTGTAATTTGTTCTTCTGTAAAGATAGTCTACCCAGAGGAAAATATTTCAGGGTAGCTGCATGGATTGGCTGGTGGATTTGCTCTTCTGACCTTTTTGTTTAGTAGTCACGTTCTTAGCCACTGTACCACCAGGGCTCCTTGCCCTCTATAACTACTCCTGGTATTTCAGAAATTAGCTTTAGCCACAGCAGGGTTAACCCAGACCCAGAGGTAAAGTTTAGAAACAAGCTGATCAGGTTGTGAGTGGCCTTGAGGAGTGCAGCCTGACCCTCAGTCATCCAAGGTTGGATCAGGTTATGTACACAAACCAGGGCTTCAAATTTCAGCAATGTTCCAGGAGAAGCAGGCTGCCTTTGCCTTCCTTTCTTAGGTAATTACAAGCAGTCTAAAGTATCCAGCGTTCTTACATCTTTCATTTTCACATTGTTACTCTTTCAAAAATGTTTTTATATAGATAATGACAGTTGATACCCAAACATCCAGGACAGATAAGCAGGTCAGATGTTGTGGAACATAGTTTACTGATAAGGACATGTGATTTCACCAACCTGACTGTAACACAGGTTTTCTAATTCAAACTTGAGTGCTTTTTCTTCAATAGATGGGATTGAGAATCATTGCTGTATACAATACTGTGGCAGTCCTGCTGGAGCTATTTAACTTTTAAACCTGATTCACATGTCCTTCTCATTTTGGACTTCGGTATTATGTAAACACCCCAATAATTTCAGGACCAATCATTGACTACTCTGTAAACAGCCTGTGCTAGGCACTTAACCAGAATTAAAAAGAACATGGGACTTAGCTTCTGTTCTCAAGAGACAAAAAATTTGGACTTAAAAAGAGAAGAATTACACTTATGTGCCCAGGGAATGTGGGAGTCAGGCATCATCAGAGAAGGCTGGGTCAGAGAAGTGAGGGTTGATTGGAACTTGAAAGAAATGATGGGTTTAGACCAGTGCAGACCCAGTGCAGTGGTCGGGAGAACATGGGTGGGTTGGAAAGCTCAAGAACTGATTGACTATTTAGGATTGTGAAATCCAAAGTCACTGTGAAAAGTCAGATGGCTTACCTGGCTTGGAGAGGTATAGATGGCACAGCGTGTTCTTGGAGTTGGAGTCATAACTGTGCTTCTTTGCTCTGAACAGGAATTTGTTGCTTTTGCCGAGCACCCTAGCTACACTGCTAACCGAAAGATCAGCAGTTCAAATCTGCCAAGTGCTCCTTGGAAACTCTACAGGGCAGTTCTGCTCTGACCTTTAGGGTCGGACCTGACTCAACAACAGCGGGTTTAGTTTTTTGGTTTTCTAGTTTCTTAAGTTCAGGTATTTCTATGACTGAATGAAAAGAAAGGCTT
Organism: Heterohyrax brucei; assembly: GCA_028571685.1. Lineage (NCBI taxonomy): Eukaryota > Metazoa > Chordata > Mammalia > Hyracoidea > Procaviidae > Heterohyrax > Heterohyrax brucei. The sequence continues at coordinate 21,578,150 of CM053153.1, read as the reverse complement.
TCAGCATCTGTGAGAACAGAGAAAAGGGACTCCCCTGAGCAAGGAAGAGTGGGTTCAGCTATGTCTCATCCTAGGGAATGGGGAACAAGAGTTTAAGCAGCCTCTTGGGGGTGTTACATACACGTGGTCCACAACAGAGGGCTTCATACAAGTTCTTTGAAAAAGTGATTCAAATTGTGTCCCTAGCAAACTGTGAGCTGTAGATAGATGTATTTCACTTGGTCTTCACTCATTAAAAAATTGAGAAATTTTACCTGCAGTCTGGATTTCCACTTCCTTTAAAATAAAATCAGGATAACTGGCAAATTTACATCTATATTCCCTCAAAAACAGTAGCTATATTTATGTTTGCTGAAAGTAAAGAGGATTTGAAACTCTCATGAATCAAGATCAAAGACCATAGCCTTCAATCTGGGTCATACTTCAACATCAAGAAAACAGAACTCTTCACAGCTGGACCAGTAAGCAGTATCATGATAAATGGAGAAATGATTGAAGTTGTCAATGATTTCATCTTACTTGGTTCTACAATCAATGCTCACAGAAGCCACACTCAAGAAACCAAAAGATGCATTGCACTGGGAACATCTGCTGCTAAGGATCTTTTTGGAGTTTTGAAAAGCAAAGATGTCACCTTGAAGACTAAGGTGTACTGACTCAAGCCATAGTATTTTCATTTGCATCATATGCATGCAAAAGCTAGACAATGAATAAGGAAGACAGATTGACACCTTTGAATTGTGGTACTGGAGAAGAATATTGAACATGCTATGGACTTCCAAAAGGACAAACAGATCTCTTCTGGAAGAAGTACAGCTAGAGTGCTCCTTGGAAGGAGGGATGGCAAGACTGCATCTTACGTACCTTTGACATATCAGAAGGAATCAATCCCTGGAGAAGGACATCATGCTTGCAAGAGTGAGGGATCAGTGTAAAAGAGGAAGACCCCCAACAAGATGGATTGACACAGAAGCTGTAACAATGTGCTTAAGCACAAAAAGGATGGTGTGATATGCTTGTTGCTAGAATTAAGGGAATTTATACACTTAGAACAGTGTCTGGAGCATAAGTGGTACTGCATAAATACGTTGCTGTTGTTGTGAGGTGCCATCCAGTCATTCTCAACTCATAAAGACCTTACGTACAACATAACAAAGCACTACCCAGTTCTGCGCCATTTCAGAAGAATTCCAGAGCTATCTTGGTGCCTGTCTGAGATCATAGACCAAAGCTTCCCGTGTCCTCATCCCAACCCTTCTGTGTGGCCTTCATCTTCTTGTCAAACAGACTAGTGATCTTTAGTCATCGCACATCACATCTTTCTGTCAAAGGGAGAAAAGGAAAGGGCTACGCATGCTTACTGAACGCTGCTGAACAGCAGTTGTACTCACGTTACTGTTCAGACAGTTATATGTTTGCAGCTGGCTGAAAAGAAGTTGGGAAAACATCTGTGTTCTAGAAGATCCTTTGCCTGGGTAACAATTTTAGGTTCTGTTACTAAGAAAGAAGGGAAAAAATAGATTTTAAGGTAGAGAAGTAGGAGTCATTGCCCAAAATGGTCCATTTCCTGAGTGTCAAGAAGGACAGAGTTCTCAGAGTTTGAACTATTAAAGGCCGTTCTGCTTCTGCCTTTGGTCTGCGCAGCTGAACAAGAGGTATTTGGAGGACATGGGGCACCTAAGAATACAGGGCAGGCAAGCAGATGCTAAGTGGGCATAAAGGACTCTTAAGAAAGTAAGAAAGTGCTCAGAAAAGAACATTCCTCTCCCTTCACAGTTTTTATAAGGGTCAGACTGAATTTTGGCCATTTCACTTGATTTGGGCCTTTCCTAAAGGAAGGATTCCACACTAAAGTGTTGATGACAGACAGCCTTTGCTTTCTCGTCTTTAGAACACGAAAGAATCGCCGAAGGGCTCCAGTGTCTCCATGTAGCAAAGTATAGAGGGTCATTTTCCGAAAACATTGTTTCCTTATCAGCCGCCTCCCATCCAGATTTATAGTGGAATGAACTTCTTAACTCAGAGGAATGTGCCAGAGAATAGGGATGGAAAAACACAACAGGCGGAAAGAACAAGAAGTAAAAGTTCTAAAAAATATTTGAGTCACAGCAGGGAAGTCAAACTGTAATAGGTTCTAACTGGCAACCCCCATTATCTGTAGCATGCTTACTTTTAGTTAAATGACCCTTGGGAAAGGCAAGAAATTATTTTCTATCTTAGAGAACATCCAATAAAATTCAACCTTTAATAAAAGTAAAATAAAGCCAACACACATCCCAGCAATCACAAAGGAGATGAAAAAAATGCAAGCAAGAAGTAGTGAAGAATTAGGGCATAAATGATTTAAAACAGGGATCTGCCATCTGTGACCCAAGGGCCGAATCTGGCCCACTGCTTGTCTGAGAACAACCTGTTTTTGTATGACTAAGAATGACTTACATTTATAAATGATTGGAAAACTTAAGAATGAGAATCTTTTGTGACACAGGAAAATTTTATGAAACTGAGATTTCACTGCCCATCAATAAAGTTTTGCTGGAACACGGCTATACCTGTTAATTTGTATGTGGTCTATGAATATTTTCACTTTACAATAGCAGAGTTGCTACAGATACTGCAAGGTCCATGGAACCCAGAAAATTTGCTATCAGATCCCATGCAGAAAAACAAAACAGAAGAAAACAAAACTTGCCACGTGCTGGCTGGAAGAGCCAAGACGGACGCTTCTACTTCTCCTCACTTCCTGGTTGTATGAGCTAAAAAGAGTGACTCTTTCTCAGCCTCAATTTCCTCACTGTTCATACTGGAGTAAAACCAAACTATTTCACAGGCTATTATGAGCATTCAATGAGATGATTTTTCATCAAGTATTAACATACTTCATGGAACATTATCAGTAGTCAATAAACAGTTGGTTATTCATTGTGTTGGTGGCTAAGCGGGTACCTGAGCTTTCCTTGACACTCTCCAGTTGGATTAAGTGCCTTCTGTGTTCTTACAGTACTCAATGCCATGCCTACCTTAGTGGCTGCTTGCTGCATTAAAATATACTTACCTGTTTATGTACCTGGTCTCTATGAAGGGTCAAGAGTTTCTTGGGAGAAGGGACCATGACTTATTGGTATTTGCATTGCCAATGACTCAATCTGCACACCGCATAGTAGTGCTGAGGTTCTGTTGCTACAGTTGTTAGGTGTTGGCAAGTGGGTTTCAACACATAGTGACCTTACGTATAAGAGAATAAAATGCTGCCCAGTCCTGTGCCATCCAGACAGTTGTTGCTATGTTGAAGCTCATCATTGCAGCCACTGTGTCAATCCATATTGTGGAGGATTTTCTTCTTTTTTGCCAACCTTCTACCAAGCATGACGTCCTTCTCCAGGGACTGACACTTCCTGAGAATATGTCCAAAGCACATGGAATGAAGTCTCACTACCCTCACACTTACGGGACCATTCTGGTTGTTCTTTTTCCAAAACAGGCTGGTTTGTTCTTCTGGCAGAATATGAGATATTTACTATTCTTCACTAACACCATGATTTAAGGAAATTAATTCTTCAGTTTTCCTTTTAAACATCTATGAGATATTAAAAATACCACAGTGTGAGCCAGGTATATGTTAGTCCTCAAAGTGACATCTTTGCTTTCCAACACTTTAAATATTTTCATCACAAATCTGTCTTTTGCTGCAGATTTGCCCAACACAACACATCATTTGATTTCCTGACTGCCATTTCCATGGGCATTGATTCTATTTATTATGATGATGCTTATTGGTCCAGTTGTTGGGGTTTTTGTTTTCTTCTCATTGAGGTAAAATTCAAGGGTTCTGGAAGTCCCATTCTTTTCAATGTTATTTGTGATTTGTTATGATCCATATAGTCAGATGTCTTTGTGCAATCAATAAAGCATGAGTCAACATCCTTCTAGTATTCTCTGCTTTCAGACAGGATCCACAAGACATCAGCAATGATATCCCTTTTTCCATGTCATCTTCTGCATTTGGCTATAATTTCTTTCTTTCTTTTTTTTTTTTATTTAACATAACTGAGTGAAAATGTACATTCACGTATAAATTTACATGCCCCCCTATATGCAGCTTCCACTGCTCTCCCTGTCCGGTGACAGCACACTATTCCTCTCTGTTCCATACCTGTCTCATCCTCCCAACAACTTCCTTTCCCCTCCTCTCCATCCACTCCCCTTCCTCCAGCCAGAGGTCAGCAAGATGAAATTCTGTAGACATTTATAACCACAAAATGCTTCCAATATGTGGTCACTCTGCATTGCCAAGTCCAATACATTCCTGTCCAAAGAGTGGACCTTTGTTATAATTTATGGGAAAGGGCAGCATCAGGGCCGGGGGCCATGCTCTCAGAGGAACCCCAAACCGCTGGACCATCAACTGAGGTCTTTTAGTGGAGATCTCATGATGCACCCCTTTTTATTCTTGTGTTGCCGGTGAGACTCCTCTCTGTGAGCTCCATCGTGGCTATCACTGGTGGTGGCCGGGCACCATCTGGTTCTTCTGGTCCCAAGTTGATGTAGGCACTCACTCTTGTGGGTCTCTCTGTCTTCTCGGTTGTCTTTACCGCATGTCATTTTGGTCCTCGGTGAGCATCCGTTCCTGCTGAGTTGGGACCATTTGCTGTGTCCTCGGATGGCAGCTTGGCAGCTTTTAAGACCCCAGACACCACTCACCAATGTGGGGTGGAGAGATGAATTTGGCTATAATTTCTAACAGTTCCCTGTAGATGTACTGCAGCAACCATTTTTGAATTATCTTCAGCAAAATTTTACTCGCATGTGATATTAATTATATTGTTTTATAGTTTCTACATTCTGTAGGATTGTCTTTCTTTAGAATGAGCAGACGTATGCACTTCTTTCATCTGGTTATGAAACTCTGGTATCATAGTGGTTAAGTGCTGCACTTTCAATCTACCAAGCACCCCTTAGAAATTCTGGGGAGCAATTCTCCTTTGTCCTATAGGGTCACTGTGAGTAGGAATCAACTTGATGGCAACAGGTTTGGTTTTTCTTGGCTTTTCAGTTGATTAACCAGTTAGCTGTCTTCTGAATTTCTTAGCATAGATGAGTAAATGCTTCTAGTATTGCACTGTTTGTTGAAACAGTCCAGTTGGTATTCCATCAGTTCCTGGAGGCTTGTTTTTCACCAGTGCCTTCAGTGCAGCTTGGACTTCTTCCTTCAATGCCATCAGTATAGCTGAATGCTGACCGGTTCTTTTGGGTACAGTGATCCTGTGTATTCCTTCCTTCTTTGGGTGCTTCTTTACCATTTGTATTTTGCCCATGGAATCCTTCACTATTGCAACTTGAGGCTTGAAGTTTTTCTTCAGTTCTTTCAGCCTGGGAAATTCTGAATCTGTTCTGTGTTCTTCCCTTTTGGATTTCTAACACCAGGTCTTTTCACATTTCACTATAATGCTTTCCTTTGTCTTCTCAAGCCTCCCTTTGACATCTTCTGTTCAGCCCTTTTACTTCATCATTTCTTGCATTCTCTTTAGCTTCTCAACATCGAAGAGTGCTCTTCTGACATCCATTTTGGTCTCTCTTTTTTTTTCCTTTCCTTTGTTTTTTTTGATGACGTTTTGTCTTCTTCATGTATAATATCCTTGATGTCTTCCCACAAACTATCCTGTCTTTAGTTACTGGTGTTCACTGTTTCAAATCTATTCTTAAGATCATCTCTAAATTCAGGTTTGATACACTCAAGGTCATACTTTACCCTTCAAGGATTTGTTGTTCAAATTTCTTTAGCTTCAGCTTGAAGTTGCATATGAACAATCGATGATCTATTGTGCAGTTGGGGTGATAGTTGTCTTAGAAAGTCCTGACGATTTAACTCGGAAAATTCAGCCTCTGAAAATCACATGGATGACAGTTCTACTCTGGCATATGTGAGGTCACCGTGAGTTGGAAACCACTTGAGAGAAACTTTTTTTCAACAGCTAGGTTGGAGGATGTTGCTTTCTAAAAGTGAACTACGATGTTAGACACAGCTACCCACTGAACTGTCAGACAGTCGTGGCTCAGAACCAGAATTCTCACTTTCCATGCAGGAGACCTGAATTTTATTTCTGGACAATGCTCCTCATGCTCAGCTGCCATCTGTCTGTGCGTGGAGGTTTACAGCGCTGCTATGATTCTGAACAGGCTTCAGTGGAGCTAGCAGGCTAACATGTACTGGGAGGAAAGATCGGCACCTGACTGCCGACAATCAATGAAAGCCCTACAGATGACAATGGTGTGATTCTGGGATAGTGCAGGACTGAGCAGTGTTTAGCTCTGTTGTGAATGAGGTTTCCGTGAGTGGGACCAATGCGACCACAGCTAACAACAAGGACGACAGCAAAGGCATTTAAAAAGATTGTGTCCCAGATGGGGAAGTAAGAGGGTAAAGACCTAGAAGGGCAAGGAAGGGGAGAGAGATCCGTGTCCCGAGGGAAGGAAGGATCTGAATATAATGCTCTGTGGCAGTCTCTGAGGAAGAGACAAGAACTTAGAAGGTAGAAATACGGTGAGTATGTAGGGAGGTCAGGCCCAATGGTAAGCGTTCTCAGTCTTAGAAAGACTTCCCAGGCCTATGCTTAGCACAAAATGCAAAAAACCCTCAAGTGCCAAGGCTACTACTTTGGCCTTAAGCCCTGGCCCATCTGTAGCCATTATATAGACTTGGAATTAGAAGCTATCCTTGTTATTTTACATTCATTTATTTAGTAGTACTGTGTTTTTAGTGAAAGTTTATAGTTTGAATCATTTTTTTCAAGCAAAAACTTACACACGCATTGTTATGTGACCCTGGCTCTACTCCCAACGCTGTGACAGCACACGCCTCCTCTTCACCCTGTGTTTGCCGTGTTCATTCATTCAGCTCCCGCCCCTTTCTGCCTTCTCATCTCACCTCTGGATAGGAGCTGCCCAGTTAGTCTCTTGTATTTATCTAAGCCAAGAAGCACACTCCTCACCAATATCATTCTTACATATGCATCCAATCTCTGTTGGTTGCAGGAATCATCCCTACTAGTTTAGATCTTGTTTATGTATTTCGTATTCTGGTGCAAATCTGGGACAGCAAAAGGACCTTGATGGTGCATGAGATGAAATATCCTGTCAATCTGCTAGGATGGGACACAAAATCTGAGTTAAAATAAGGGATGTTTCTTATAATCTTTAGTTTCCAAATTCCACGCCATGTAGGTCTTCTTTGTCGTTATTTCATTCTTTTGATCAGCAATCTTATTTTTTAGATTCTTTATGACTTTCCAAGGTTCTAGCCAGCCAGTGTTTCAAACACTTAAACACCACGGAATTTCTGGGTGAACACTGTACTGTCTTATATGAAGCAGAACAATCTGATCCCTGATATCAAGCGGACTGTGAGCGGTGACACCCTTCAAGAGGAATGACTCACACTACTGCACCGGTAGACAGCACAAAGCGGTGATGTCTCCTCAGGGTGACATTTAACGTTTCTGAATTCTCTCTTTAGGGCACAAAAAACTAGCTGGGATGCCTAAAATGCAGAATCGAGAGAGGGTTTCCTCTGTTCAAGGCTAGCAGTGGAAAGGCAGTTTAAAATTTGTAGTAGCACCAAACTTCAAAGTTAGAAAACCAAATACTGACTTCTAACAAAAGGGCAGAAGAGCGTGTCAAACAAGACATGGAAGCAAAGGACAGCAGCCAAGAGGAAACCAGACAAAACTGGAAGACCTTTCAAAATACCTTGCAGAGGAATGTGGAAAAAGGTTACCTGAGGAAGCTGTCAGTGTGTGGGGAATGAAGCTTCTTTTCCAGCATTTTCACTTACTAAACTATCTCTTTTGTAGCAGAAAAGTGGTAACTGATAACAAGGCTTAAAGAAAATTAATGAGAAAAAAAGTGGTTAAAGAAAATGATTGGATTTAACTTTTGCTCTCCTGAAAACTGAAAGCGGGTCGTTCTTAATGTCTTTTTGTGATGGATCAGCAATCTGGTGGTAGAGTGGTTAGCATTCCTTTGCTACCTAAAGACTGGTACGTTAAATCAACCCTGTGTTTCTCTGAAAGAAAGACGTGGCAGTCAGCTTCCAAGAAAGATTGCAACAAGGAAAGCCTACGGGTCAGTCCTGCTCTGTCACATAGCGTTGCTATGAGTTGGGGTTGACTTGATGGCACCCAACAACACGAGTAGTAGTTCACCACCATCTGGTTCCAAGAACACCAGTTTTCACGGAGAGACAGTTTAGTAACAACTGTCTTTTACCATGTAACAGAGTCTCCGGTGTTCCTTCTGTTTTCTTTCTCTGTGTCCTCATTGCTGGGGTTTAAAGCTAGGCAGAAAAAATACAGAAATGAGAAGCCCATAGTCTAGAATGCTCTCTATCAGAAACATATCAAAGTATAACATAAGTCACAGATGTGTACCACGTATGTGATTTTAAATTTTCTATCAGTCATATTGAAAGAAACAGGTGAAATTAATTTCAATTTATTTTACATATTTATATATACCTGATCTAGGGTAACGTTTCAGAAATACCATTTTACCGTGTAATCAATATAAAAATTATTAATAGATTACATTCTTCTCTTTTGTAGCAAATCACTGAAATCCAGTGTGCACCTTACACTTAGAGCACATGTTGATTTTGACTAGTTACATGTCAAGTATCCAGTATACAGGCGTAGCTCATGGCTGCTGTGCAGGGCAATGTGTGACTAGAGGAGCTCTGTTTGCACCTGCAAATTTCAAGGTCAAGAGCTCCTGAGGGCAAGAAGTGAGTTTCCTTAGATTGCACCATGCTTCCAGTGCTTTATAAAGTGCCTAGCATGTAGGACATGCCAGTATTTGTTGGGTGAATATACAAAATTTTCAGGTCGCCCGTGTCTCTTCATTTTAGCGAATAATTCACCCCACATAATCACTTCTGGCATTTGGAATTGTCACTTTGCTTCCTTTATGCTATCCCCTTTCCAATCTTAAGCATTCCCCCAGGCCAAATAGTTGCCAGGAAGTGCTGGATAACACTTAGCACCAGTGACTTTCTTGTGGCCCATGGGAGGAGGAGCTAGGTGATGGAATTTAGTGTGGCACTGTCATTTTTCCCTTTAGATATTTAGTTTGCTGCATCAAACACAGAATTAATACTGTTCAGTGTGTATGAGTTTTTATGACTTATTTTGAACACTATTTACCCAGGCTTTATTTTCTATTACTTTGATTTGGAAATGTTTGCTATGTTTTTATGTGTCCCATTATTGTATCTTAGGGCCAAACACTGGTCCAAAAGAACACTCCTCTCATTTTATAATGCAAACCATTGGAAAACTGGGATTTGAAAAATGATAATCAAAAGAATATGTATCATTTAGACACTGTCATGAGTTGACTTATGTCCCCCGTCCCTCCAAAATACGTGTAGCATTGTGGCTTGTCCATGATTCCCAGTATGGTTAACCTCTATTTTGTGATTGTAATTTTTGTCTACATTCTAAAACCAAACCTCTGCCTGTGGTGAATGGGGCAAGACTGGATTTTGTTAAAGAGGATTAGGGTGAAACTGTAACACCCTTATGAGGTTACATCCCTGATCCAGCATAAAGGGAGTTTCCGTGGAATATGGCCTGCACCACCTTTTGTCTCTCAAGAGATAAAAAGGGAAGGGAAGCAAGCAGAGTGGGGACCTCGTACTACCAAGGAAGACGCCCAGGCAGCAGAGGGTGTCCTTTGAACCTGAGTTTCCTGTGCTGAGACAGTTCCACATCAAGGGAAGACGGATGACAGGAACTTCCTCCAGGGCCAACAGAAAAAGCTTTTCCCTGGATCCAGCACTCTGAGTATAAACTTCTAGCTTATGGGATTGAGAAACAATAAACTCTTTGTTAAAGAGGTTCCCTTGCGGTATTTCTCTTCAAGCAGAACTAGATGACTAAGACAGGTACTTAGTTTCTATCTGATTGTACTCAGAGGCCATCAAGCCCTCTGAGGTGGACACTCCCTAACATGACCTCTCTCCTTCAGCACAGGCAGAGCTTGTGACTTTGATATAATAGAAGGATATAGCAAAGATGATGACTGTAATTCCCCTGATTGTTGGCATCGTTTCTGAGTGGTATTCATTGGGTTTTGATACACAGTGATCCTGACACACAGTGATCCTTTGCAGCAGAGCAGAACTGCCCCATAGAGTTTTCTAGGCTAGAATCTTTGTGAGAGAGTACTGCCAGGTATCCTCACCTGCAAAGCCGCTGGGTTCGAACTGCTCAAGTTTAGCTTAGCAAATGAGCACTTGGCCTTGCGGCCCTTGATTAGGCTACTTTATATAAAACTCTGCCTTAGGAGCGTAGAGAGACAAGTTATACTGTTAGCCTTGCAAAAGCAAACCGCCGTATTGCAGGCCTCCTGTAGAGAGTGCCACATGGTGGGGAACTACAGGCAGACTCCAGGACTTGAGGGTGACCTCTAGATGACAGCAACTAAGAAGCGGGGACCCTGATTCGTACAGCCTAAAGAAAATTAGTTCTATCAACAACCTGAATAAGCTCAGAAGTTAATCTTTCCCCAGGAAAGCATCCAAGTGAGAATGCACCCCTATCTGGGCTTTGACTGTTGCCTTCTGAGACCCTGAACAGAAGACTCATCCAAGTTGCGCTCAGACTCTGGACATATGAAAACTGTGAGATAACATATGTATTTTGTTATAAGACTCTGAGTTGGTGTCAATTTGTTACATGCCATTGAAAACTAATATACTACCCTTAACATATTCTGTCCTTCAGACACAACTTTTTAAAACAACTAAAACATCAAATTACAAATATTTGTGTGTGTGTGTCTTTGGGACCTTGATTCCTGCTATTTCCCTGAGTATGCTTCATGCTTCGATTAGAGTGAACTTACATGATTTTCCACCTTCTCCATCCTGTTTCATTCCTGCACTGGGATGTCCGTTATAGCCCTTGTCCACCGGGAGAACTACTTACCTTTCAATCTGAGGAAAAAACGTTTCCTCTGGAAGTTTTCTCTGAACCTCCCAAGTGATGTCGATTGCTCTTACCTTTCTGCCATCAAGGCACTTGGGAGAGTATTCTGTCTGACTTGTTACACTTTCTTCATATCTTGGTTTACCTGTTGGTATCCCTTCTAGACTCATGCTAATTGTACCCAACACTTCATGTACAGATAAGTGTATACAACCAAGCCTTAAGAGACAAACACACCTGCAGCCCCCTCAAATGCATCTAATTGACTTTCTAGGTGGCAGTTTCTTTGCAAATTCCTTATTTTGACGTACAGAGGCAGGAAGAGTATGAAACCTCATAATGCAGTCAGCTTAGTTTTTAGAAAAATTTTACTTAATTTTAAAAAAGAACTTAGAAGATAGTTTCTCAACACAAAATACTATTGGGGTTCCAAAAAAATTCAGCTGGATTTATTCTATATATGAATTAGACGGATTATCTTGGACAGAATCTGGTTGCTGAAAATACTTTTGGTGTTTTCGAATGCTCCACTAGCTATTCTGACTCCAAGATTCCATTTTTATAAATGAGTACTTCAGCCCATTCAAGTGTGGTGTGAGCCACAAAAGAGTTAACCCGGTGTCCTCAAATGCCTACTTTCCAATAGCAAAGTGCTCCTGTTCTTGGTGTTTAGACGCCGTGCAGTGTTGTCAGGGGCCAGCATGGCTTCTTAGAGAACTGCTCATGTGTTATGCTATTTCGTTGCAGAACAAAGTCTTCAAAATTCATTTTTAAAACTAGGCATTTGAATGGTATTTATTTCTAGAATATTCTTTTAGAAAAAATTGTCTTCTTCAAACAAGTGTCATAGAATTTATTTTTAGATTTAAGGTTTGTGAAAGTTGTAATGTACTTGGCTGGGCTAAAGTTTTATATCCCTCCCACTTTTGTCAGTTGATGCCTATTAATGCTGCTTTCCAAATAGTTTGCATTCTGTAGGGAAGATCTATAAAAAAATCATTTTAGCCATTTGGAATAAATGAAGTCACCTTGAATGTCGTATCAGTCAATTGATAGCCAATGAAATACAGCATGGATAAAAATACAATTTAGGAGAAAAGGCTGAACAATAGCTGGCTAACATCATAGGGACCATAACACTCAGTTCTGTTGGCATGATAGAAAAGAACCTGAGAGCAAGTTTCTTCTCATTACTGTTCAGACTCATTGCTCAGGTTATTTAAGGCTGATTTTAAATATTCTTTTCTACTTAAGCTTTCCTGGATTGAGTTTTAAACACTGACAATATGATCAGATAATTCTTCTTCGAGAAAAACAGAACAGAAACAACGTAAAACATTCATAGGGACAGGTGCTGAGAGTGGAGTACTTCAGGAAGGTCTATTGTGCTGAGAAGTATGGAAATTTTTCTCATATATATAGAAACAATGGGAATAATGTGTTTTCTCCTATAAAAGCAACAGTCTATTTTTGGGAGGGAAGCAGCATTGCCAACGTGTTCTTTTTCATCCTGGTGCATTTTCATTGCTATTGGAACAGTAAAAGTGTATATTTTTGCCTATGAAGTTTCAACTTGTGAATTCTTAAATAGGACGCCTGTGTACACTGCTTCTAGTCATTAAAGCAAAAGTGAAATTGTTCTTTCATGGCAGGTGAGCCAATTAGCGTCTTTAAAAGACACCATCATTAAGATAACAAAAAACTTGAGCTTGCTAATGAATAATGGTTTCATCTCTAAAGGCACTTAGAAAACATTGACTAATTAATATGACTCAGAAAATTCAAATAAAAATATGCTCTCTGCTTTTAGACTTAGTTTAACAGAGACACTGCGGGAAACATAATCAATAGGAAAATTACATTTCTCCTTTGCCAGTTGCAAAGACAGTGGGAGTATAGCTTTGTGAGGGCAATATGCCCGTCTGAATGAAGACTGCCTGTATTTTACTATGGAAAATGTATTTCAAAATAATAGTTATACTTTGAAGTCTGGAAACATGGAAAAACCAAAGCTACTGCTGTTGAGTGGATTCTGACTCATAGTTACCCTACAGGACAGAGTAGAACTGCCCCATAGAGTTTCCAAGGAGCACCTGGTGGATTTGAACTGCTGACTTTTTGGTTAGCAGACGTAACACTTATCCACTAGCCACCAGGTACAATAGGCACCACATTTCTGCTATTCATTTGTTGACACATAAAATGTTTAAAAGTTAATCATTTTGAAGGCAAACTTAAAATGAAACATTATAAAATAGCTGAGGAAACAAGTCGCTAGAAAATCAACAGACACAACCAAGAGCAGGACTTTCAAATGACACAATTGTTACACAGAAACTGCAGAATAAGTATGTTTAAAATGATCTCAGAACTATAAAAGAAATCTAATAAAGCAACATGAAACCAGGGAAAATGAACAGTTAAGTTATATAATGAATCAAATAGAACTTCTGTAATTGTGGACTAACCAGAGCAACTTACCTTAAAAATTCAGTGACTGGATTAAACTGAAAATTAGACTCATTAAAAGAAAGAACTGGGGAAAGACGAAGATAGATCTGAGGACAGTATTAAGAAAGTGTAATACAGAGAGAAAAGTAGATAGAAAAATCTCAAAGCAGCAAGAGAGATGCAAGTTAGATTGAAGAGGCATAGCGTGTATCTTATAGGAGTAATAAAGAGGTAATTCTTGAAGAGATAATGGGCTAAAATATTCCAGAATTATAAACAGTATGAATTCTTACATTTAGAAGCACAGGAGGAATGAGAAGACCAGATACATCGTTGTCAAACGCAGAATACCACATGATAAAGAGATGATTTTAAAAGCAACAAGCGTGAAGAAGACAAACTGCTCCCCTAAATGCTGTTTAGATTAATAGCACACCTCCTAGCAGTAAAAACAAATAAAAAAAGGCTACCATGGAGTAACACTTTCTAAGTGCCATGAGAAACCAAAGGTTAATCTAGTATGCTCTACCAGTTAAACTACTATGCTGTGTGTCAGTAAAATAAAGACATTTTAGGCGACAATTGAAAATCTTTGCTGAGTTACTGTGTCAGAGTATTACTGTTGGTCAAATTAGAAGATGGAAATCATATAATGATTTCAACAGAAGTTTGAATAAAGGAATGTTGAACTGTGATAAAAGAGTGATTCTCAGATATTAAAGCCCTGAGGGAGAATACGCTGGAAGCAGCAACTTGGAGCCGGAACTCTCCTAGAGGGGCAGCAGTTTCAAGACTGAGGTTCAGGTCTTATTGGAGAGGAAGTACTTGCAAGAGTTCAAGGTTTGAAGAGTATCTCAAGGCAATCATCATGGGGAATTTCCTAGTCTCAATCAGTCTAGTAAAACTGGACTTTTATTAACTTTATTATTTATTTTGAGTCTTGGAAGTTCTGTCCCACAGATCTTCCTCCTTTCTCTCAAGATCCTTCTATTTGGCCCTGATGAGAATTTTCTAATTTGTCTAGGCAAAGAATTTTGCTATCTGCCTAAGGTGGACTGTTCCCTAGTTCCTGGGCAGGTAAGAATCAACCCTCCAGGGTGCAGACAGTCTGTGGGCATGCCATAGACACTGGCTGGGCATGTGTATGTGCAGAGGGCACTGGTGTGGGTGAGAAGCCTGGAGTATGTTCTGTATTGTCCTTGTTGGAAGGGCTCAGGAGACAGAGCTCTCACAACAGGGGCAAACAGGAAGAGTCAGGGGTCAGCGTACGTGGTAGGAGTAGAGCACAGACCAACCACGGGATCTAGGGTGTCGTTGTGGGTGCAGCTTGCAATGTCTGTGTGGAGAAGACCATGAAACAGTGACCAAGACAGGCTCCAAAGTCCCCAGGGACCACAGGTTTTGGGACAAATCACCATCAGGTGTCCTCATACTTAAATGTATGATTGAAGATGCATCTAGAAACAGCAGTAGAACCTTTTCCTCTTCCAGTGTTCCTCCAGGGCCTTCTACCATGAAAGCTTAATATCATGCCCACTATAAGGAGAAATGCTAAAGGAATTTCGTTCATCATTACAGAGCAAGTGGTGAAGGGTGAGTTTGGAGCTGAGAAGCAGTAAGTTAATAACTGGTGTAGCCATAAAGAATGATGAGTTCTCAAAACATCGTGCAATGTAGATGAATCTAGAGGACACTGTACCTTTCAAAGATGAGAGGACAAATATTGGATGATCTCACTTCTCTAAAATAACAAGGACAAGAGTATATGGAGAACAATGTTCATTGGTAGTTACCAGGGGTGAGGATGGGGACTCTTTAGAATTAAACATAAAAAAGGAAACAAACTTGTTACCAATGAATTGGTTGTAAACCACAGCGATCCTGTAGGACGGAGGAGAACTGTCCCATAGTGACTGGTGGATTCAAAGTGCTGACATTTTTGCTAGCAGCCAAGTACTTGACAGCTATGCCACCAGGGCTCTACTCTCTATGACAGCAGTCACTTTTTTGTTGATGGTGATGGGAAAGGTAGCATGGAGTGTAGGTGAAGTGTGTACACCTTGGCCAAGATAACTGATGCCATCGAGTTGTGTACGAGAATAAGAATGTTTGGATAATGCTATGTAATATATATATGTATGTATATGTATATGTGTATATATATAAAACACAAATGCATATATAAAATAAAAAAATAGAAGCCACAGATACTGGTATTTCTTAGACATAGCCAATAAACCACATAGCGTTAGTTCTCTTGGTTTTAAGATTTAGGACCATAGTCTTGTGGAACAACTCAGTCAGCTGGCATAGTACAGTTCATAAAGTTTTTGTGCTACATCCTAATTTGGTGGTAGCGTCTGAGTCATAATGATTGTTCTCTACACATCTGGAGCAATATAGAAAGAAGGAAATCCAAGATTCAGAGAAGGAATTGGTTTACAGGACTAATTGTCTACATGAATCAAGGATTTCTGTACTCTGAGACCAGAAGAACTAAATATTGCCTACCTATTGATCCTGAATATTCTTATCAGAATCATAACAGATGGATCATGATAGAAAGGAAGAAAAAGGTTGCCTACAAATTGAAATTCTCAAAAACTTCAGACCTACTAGCTTGGTTGAGACTGGAGAACTCCCTGAGACCACTGCTATGGGATAGACTTCAAATCTTGAGCTAAAACTATCCCCTGAAGTCACATTTTGGCTAAAAAGAAAATTTGCTCATAAAGTAAAGAATATTCATCTTTGAGTACTGTGTTCTTTGAAATCATCATCTGTGGGAGATCAGCTGGCCAACAATTACTCCAAGGTATAGACAAGGGGGTTCAAAAGGTGGGGGTGGGGGCAACAATGAGACTGGGTGGAAGGCAATCGTTTAGATTTCTCTTTTAATCACCTTTGGCAAATGGAAAAATGATATATGCTTTGGTTTTTTATAGAGACTTAAAATTCTAAACTGCATTAATCAAAATCACTTTGGTTACAATCTCAGATGAAGTTTCTCTAGAGGAAAAAAAAGGATTTATTGGCTCATAAAACTTGGAACATCAGAAGCGATTCTAGCTTCAGGAGGACTGGCTCCAGTGGCCCAAATAATGGCATCGGTCAGTCGCTGTCTCTTTCTTTCCCCCTCTCTCTGCCCTTCCTTTCCCAGTTTCAAATTCCTTCTTAGGAAATCACTTCCTATGTAGTGGTCAACATGACCCCAGAATTTTTCAGCTTACATCATTCTTACATTAGCAATCACAGAGAATAAAGACATCCTATTATTTGAGTTTCAGCAAAAGTTCTAGCACTGACCTTGGTGATGTTACATGCCCTTTAACCAGCAGGTGGAATTCTCTGACTATGTGTCCACCCCGGATCAGAGGGATGGAGTTCACCTTTTTCAAATCATATCGACTGAGATGTGGGGGTGGAGGCACAATGGGACAGGACTATCCAAAGAAAGACACCAAGAGGCCAAATAAAAAGTGCCAGCTGTTTGCTACAGATGCCACATTAGTAAAAATCACAGAAGTAACCAGGTGATTCTGTTTACCTGCTTTGTCCTTAGAGAAAACAGGGAATGCAGTGTCTACAATGTAAAGTGGCAGAAGACAAACAGGCCTCTTTGTCCTCTTCTCTTGGTCAAAGAGAGTGAAGCCTTGAAGATGGAAATTAATTGATTTATATTTATATGTGAATATACATGAATTGCAATCCTGGAGGCAGAGTGGTTAAGTGCTATATCTGCCAACCACAAGAGGTCAGCCATTCAGTT
The DNA here is from genome assembly GCA_028571685.1 of Heterohyrax brucei. NCBI lineage: Eukaryota > Metazoa > Chordata > Mammalia > Hyracoidea > Procaviidae > Heterohyrax > Heterohyrax brucei. Next base: position 21,560,945 of record CM053153.1, on the reverse strand, counting down.
CCAGCAGGCACTCCTTGGAAACTCTTTGGGGCAGTTCTACTCTGTCTTATAGGGTTGCTATGAGTCAGAAAAGACTCAATAGTAGTGGGTTTGCTATTATTTTTGGTTTGGTTTTGTTTTTGTTTTATACATGAATAGCCATGATTTGTTGTTTTTCCAGCATCGTTTACTACTGAGTGCTGAGAAAATATCCATTGAACTAGTACTAGCTGAGTTCCTAGAACTCTCCCTCTCTTTGGGAGACCCCTGGAAGAGAGGCAGGCACTGGGGCTGGAGTCCAGGACGAAGCTGGTGACTTTGCCTTTGGCTGTAGGACTGACAAAAATGGGAGAAATAAGAAGCAGACAGGAAAGCATTCTGCTGTTGTTGGTATGCGTCATGAGCTACTTCAGTTGAGTGCCATGACGGAATCAAATAAAATTCAAGGGCCAAGGAGAGCAAAACATTGTGTAATGAGATTATGTCCATTAAGGATTTGATGAACTGTAAATTATTAGGTAAATCTGACAGTTTGAACTATATTTTGTCTGAAGTTTTTGTGTCTTCCACTTTTTAAAAAAAATATTTTGTTGTATTTTAGGCAAATGTTTACAGAGTGGTTTCCATTCGACAAATTTTATACAAGTGTCCCATGGTTGTTGGTTGCAGTTCCCATCTTGTGTCTACACTCTTTCCATTTGTGCCCTGGGTTCCTGTTTCCTTCAGTATGGCTTTCCTATCCCTTTCTGCCTTCTTGTCTTTAGTTTAGGGCAAATGTTCTGTGGAGCATGTTTTCTTTGGATGCTATTGTTTATAGGCCTGTCTACTGTTTGGCTAGAAGGTGGCTTCTGGCAGTGGCTGAAGTTCCAGGTTATTCGGGTGTCTTAGGATCACATTCTTGGTAGTTCTCCCAGTCTATCAGGCCTGAACTCTATTTTTTTCTTTTGTTTTGTTTTTTTATGAATTTTATTTTTCTTCTACATTTTTTTTCTCCTGCTCCATCCTGGACCCTCTGTTAGGTCTCTTCCATTTTTATTTTTTTTTAAACAAATGTAACGGAGCCAAGTGTGTTCCATAGAACATTCTTTGAAATTGACAGAAGTCTTCAATTTTTATTCATCCCATTATTGACTGTAGTTCCTCATATCCTTTTTAAATCTGCTAAAACTTGACAGTATCTTACAGAAACATTTCTCTACACATACTCTGGGAAAGACCAATTTTTCTCCCTGTAAGAAAAAACCCAAGGTATCGTTGGTAATTTACTAAGAAGCACATTTTGGTAGCTTTCCCACACAATTGTTTCTCATTTCTCCATCTGCTTTCCCAGTCTATTTCCTTTTTCCCCAACCTAGCAACCCCTTTTAATGACATTAATCATAAAAATGTCTATTGCTCTCATTCAAACTTCACAATGAAGTGAGGGGTATGTGTCTTCACAAGTGAAGAATGGAGGGGTCAGAAGATTGCCTGAGGTCATGTGAGTAAGGACAAGGCACTATTCTCGAAAACAAGAGGAGCAGCTGTAATGTCAACCTAGCAATCAGCTGTCATAAAGATTCCTGCCTAGAAAGCTCTATAGGGCAGACCGACTGCCACATACAGTCGCTATGAGTGGAAATTCGACTCAACAGCAACTAAAAAGTAAGGTCAGGTTTTGGAAAAAGTAGCAGAAGGAAAATTCCAAATTCGACATAGGTCAAGTTTGAGGTTATTGCTTTTGGACTATTGGACTGGCAGTGTGTCTACAAATTGGCCACACAGTGACTGAACCAGATGTCTGCCTGGCTTCACACAAGGTGCTCAATGGTTATTAAACAGAAGGAGAAAGAGAGGAAGAGAGAAAAGAAGAAAGAGAAGAAGGAAAAGCTGAGATCCTAAATACAAATTCTGTTTACAGCACCCCACTGAATTTATTTTAAGCTTTCTCATGGAAGCTTAATCTCATGGAAGTTTAATCTCTTAAAGCCTGAGTGTTTTCAGCAGTAGAATGAGAGTAAGGGTACCTTTTTCAGATACTTTGAGGGCTTGTTCTAAGGCTCAAGAGAAATAGACAAGACATGCCAGGGATTTGTATGACTATACAGAAAGCTACACAGATGTCTTCATACATTTCACGGCACCATAATGAATACATTTCTGTCCAAGTTTGTACTACTTGGCATAGTAAATACAGCACTTACGCAGCATACACACGACTCAAGTGAGAGTTTGTGTCTAACTAAGCCCTCTTTCTGCAATTTGGCAGATGCAAAGCACAGAGGAAAAAAATCTTAAAAACGAAAAATTTTAAAATGCTGTAATTGAACTATTTGAAATTTAAATAAAAGTCACTTTCAGAGTTGAGAAAGAGAGAATGTTAATAAATTTTTTTTCTAGACATCATTGAAACTGAATACTCTAAAACTCTTACAAGGAGTCCCGGTGGCACGGTGCTTAAGCACTCAGCTGCTAACCCAAAGGTTGGTAATTTGAACCCCCTCAGTGACTTGTGGAGAAAGACCTTGCGATCTTCCCTTGTATAGACTGTATTGCAGAAAACCCTGTGGCATAGCTCTACTCTGTTACAGAGTTGCTGAGTCAAAAATCAACTTGATGGCCCCTAACAACAATGATTCTACAGCTGTTGTCCTTCGGCTTGTGCCTCAGCTTCGGCCCATGCTCTCTGTTTTTCTGTTTCCAGCTAGCACTTCCTTAATTGATTGACTTCTTTCAGGCTCCTAGAGAAAGTCACCTGCCAGACAACTGCATTTGATGAGTTGATTTACCTCCTCTAACAGACGTCTTCTATCTCAGATACAAAGAAACTGCAATTTCAAGGCTGACACAGTCAGGACTTGGATGATCAGTGGGGAGCAGCAGCAGCGTGGCTGCCCGTTTGCCAGGCAACGTGAACCAAAGATATCCTTGACTTAAGTCAAGGCTGTTCTTGATCAGGAGTGACTTCAGTCTGCTTTTGCATGCATGGCCACCAGTGACATCTTAGATGAAAAATGGGAGCAAATTCACGGTTATACAATGGTTCTTAAACTTATGGGTTTTGTTGTCAGGATTTTTTTGTCTTATGATTTCTTTTTTCCAAAAATGTAAGTGTCAAAACCTGCAAAGAAGACCAGTTTTTAAAACCCTTTCCAAGAGGCCCAGATAAACTTAATTTATCCGAGTGTACAATACTGAAATTGCCTGGCTCTTGACAAAAAAACAAAAAACAAAACAAAACAAAAGACAGCAGAGACCACACATCTCTTGATTAAGCTGTCAAATTTGTAGACTGATTGACCTGGATATATGATTTCAATTATTGCTTTTGATAGTTCTGGAATTTGTATCAGGAGATCAGGCATTTGGCCGTGGGAAACATTGCTTGAGGGGGGTGATGTACAGTCACTGGAGCACCTGACATTTTGCAAACCAGTTTGACCAGTTTATTCCGAGTTCTACAGCCAGTTGTTTTCTTTTGCTAAATCGTGCTGTCTGCTCTGTAGAAGTCCTACAGGTATGGCCTTCACTTCAGAGTCTAGGAGTGAGCAGACATAGTCTGGGGAACTTGGACAAATATTTCATCTTCCTGGGTCTCAGTTACCACTGGTTAAAAGGAAATAATATTATTTTCCTAGAAGTGCATTGGAGTTATTAAACAATTCCAACAATGCCTAGCATGTTACTATTATTGACTGTTGTTGTTGTTGTTAGGTGTCATCGAGTCAGTTCTGACTCATAGTGACCCCATGTACAACAGAGCAGAGGATAGGCTTGCAGCATCCGCCGGTCACTGTACCTGAGCCCACTGTTGCAGCCACTGTGTCAATCCATTTCGGTGACAGTCTTCCCTTTTTCACTGACCCTCTTCTTTATCAGGCATCAAGTTCTTCCCCAGGGACTGACCCTTCCTGGCAACACATCCAAAGCATGGGATACACAGTCTCACCATCCTTGCTTCTAACAAGCACTCTGGTTGTACTTCTTCCAAGATAAATTTGTTCATTCTTTTGGCAGTCAAGGATATATCTAACAATTACAGTTCATAGCATTGATATTTTGTACATGAAGATCTCAGGCCAACTATTAAAATTTCCACTTTAGAGATGAGAAAACTGAGGTGAATGATGGCAGAGCGGGAAACCTGTTTTAGTTAAACATTAATCCCAACTGTTTGGCCTTTAGTAGGTCTTAATAAAGTTCTGGCTGAATAAATGAGCGAATAAAAAGTAACTGAAACCAAGTTTTCTGAATTCTGCATCCTTTGCTTTTTTTTACTATGCTGCATACATACCTACACCAGGGGACTTCTTTCTGGCAGAAAGGGGAATCATGGATGTCCATATAAAGCATTGCTCTTGCTGCTCGTTGCCCCTGCATTGGATCTGACTTATGCAACCGCACGTGCCACAGAATGAAACATTGCTGGACCCTGTGCCATCCTCCCTATCGTTGGCATGCTCCAGTGCATTGTTTCAGCCACCGTGTATGCTAGTGCCTTCCGACCTAGAGGGCTCATCTCCCCAGCATTATGTGAGACAACGCTATCTTGAACTTCACAGGATTTTCACTCACTAATATTTGGAAGCAAATTGTTAGGTCTTTCCACCTAGTCCGCCCTAGTCTGGAAACTCCACTGAAATGTGGAGTGATGCTGCTGATTTTTGAAATAGTGGTGGCATGTCTTCCAGCATCATAGTGGCAAGCAGGGCACCAAGCAGGGCACCAAGCAGGGCAAATGGACAAATGGGTGGTAGCCAGATAGAATAGAAACTGTGTAATAGAAGTGTGAAATAAATCACAATGATATTTTCTAGAATGTTAGACCAAAACCCAAACCCAAACCCACTGCTGTTGAGTCAGTTCCAACTTGTAGCAGCCCTATGGCACAGAGTAGAACTGGTCCGTAGAGTTTGTAAGGAGTGCCTGGCAGATTCGAACTGCCCACGTTTTGGTCAGCAGATGTAGAACTTAACCACTACACCAGTATGGTTGCAGAATGTTAGAGGAATCCCCTTCGGAAAGGCAGCACGTTGTGTGTGCCATCTTCAGGGTACCACATTCAGATGGCTGAAGCACCATCAGTTATCAAAAAGGAATTATTTACCCACAACAAACCACTGATCAGGTCACCTGAAGGGAAAGTACCTTGGAATTCTTTTGGTTTTGAAACCCAAAGGCCACACAAGCCACAGAACATGCTGCATGAAGAAACACGCCTTTATCAAAAAGAAGGCATTCCTTTGATTCCTGTAGGCAGGACAGTACACAAAGATTTTTTTCCCTTGAATGAAAAATACAGCACTGACTCAATAAGAAGATCATGGGAAATCTCACTGGACTTTGAGTGCTCAGAAGAATTTCTGGGTCTAGAATCTTATTTGACTCCTATTAATGGCAAAGAGGGGACCCCAGGTTGTACAAAGGCTTAACACAGTCTGCTGCTAACCAAAAGTCCACCCAGAAGAAAGGCCTGGTGATCTATTTCTCAAATATCAGCCATTGAAATCCCTGTGGAGCACGGTTCTACTCTGACACATGGAGGGTGCCTATGAATTGGCGATGTCTAAGTGACAAAAGATTTGATAACAAGAAAATGTAATAGCGAATGACAGATCTCTCTAACAAAAATATTTCTGGTGGTACAACCTGATGAAGTGAAAAGAACACTGAATGATCACTAAAGAGTGGTTTCTAGTTCTAATTCTGTCATTACTTAGCAACATGGTTTAAGGCATGTTACTCAGCCTTTTGTGGCTATATTCTGTATAAATGAATTGGTTAAATTAGACAGCATCAATGGTCCCTGGCAGTTTTAAAATTTTGAGTCTTTTTTCAGGAGAAATGTTTTTGGTCCACTACAATTAAAACAAAACAAAACAAAAAACCACCTCCATTTTTTAAAAAGAAACTGGGTGGTAGCAATCAGCTTTGAAAGAGAAATTAATTCCATTAGTATTCTGAAAAATCTCAATGGCAGTATTTCCCGAACAATGACTGCCATTGATGGTATGAGTGGGCCATTGTGTCTTCTGCCAGTTAAACAGACACCACTTTATTCTTAGCAGCTGTGGCCCTAATTGGAAAGGCGACCGGTCCAAAACTGATAAAAGGGAAATCACATTGCAGCCTTGGAAATCAGCAAGCAGCTAAGCAGCTTCTGCCACTAGGGTCACTCTTTCACCATTAGGCTTCTTGTCAAGGAATTTGCCCTTTGGAGAGGCTGAAGCCCACAAGGCTTAACTTTTATTTCAGAGATTATAGCTTGAAAAGATTCTCTTTGCTCTCTTCTTTGCTAAAGAGGAGAAATAAAAATCCTATTGATAGAACCGATCTTTTCCCAAAGCAGTATCCACCCCCTCTCCCACCACTTGAGCTTTACATAGAATTAGATTCTAGACTCTCATCTTTTCTATTGCCAAATGATTTTGCACTAGAAGAAAGCAAGAAAATACATGGATTCTTTAATCAAATAATCAAGCTCTGAAAGAAATAATTTTCTAGGTTTATTGAAAAAAGTGATCATCAGTGATTGCTGTTCCCTTGGCTTGGGAAGCTCTTGAACTAGACAGACGTCCACGGCTCTTTTCCTCACTCTCTTCAGCTTTGCTCGACTCTCTCTTCAGCGAGCATTTCTCTGCCCAAATACACACAATGTCCTCCCTACCCTATTTTCTGTCCTTGACCCCTGATTATTTGTCACCATGATGTGTTTCTTCCCAGTATCCCTGGAGAACAGAGTTGGGGTCTCTGGTCACCAGGTGCCCTGGTGACACAGTGGTTGAGAACTACTATGGCTGTTATCCCGCAGGTCAGTAGTTCACCAGTACCTGGACCAACAATGTGTGCTTGTGTCTGTTGGCTAAGTGACTGGGTGTTGAATGGCGTTAAACTAACATCAGTAAATATCTTTTGAATGGATGAATGAGTCATTGACAAAAAGGAGTCACTTGAATTCTTGCTGGTCTTTTGACTGCTACTATGTCAGAGCATAGAAACCATTTGATTTCTATCAAACATAGCCTTTCTGAATGTCATGTTCCTCTGAAGTGCTTCCTCACTGTTGGTGGTCCTTTCACCCTTCCCAGGAGAAGCAGCCTGTCCCGCAGCAAGGAGAGATGCTAGGATTTATCGTGATGTCTCTTACTCACTTACGTACCACCTCGCTCTTCCCTTGGCTTCTTCTGGGAGCGTTTTCTTCCTTTCTGCCTCCACAGGGACCTCTTGCCCATATTCAAAGAGCTAATTTGTATTAAATTGAGGAGACAAAGAACCAAGGCTTGTTAAATTTGGGAAAGGTCATCTAGTCTGGTGGCTTCTAAATCTGTTAGCTTCTAGAACTGTAATAGATACCGACACTCAGGCCTCAGACTGTTAAAGCAGACTTCCTGGAGTAGGATGAACATCAAAATAATTTAAAAAAGCTTTCCTGGGAGATTCTTCTGTGTTGGCACAGCTGAGAAACTCTGATCTATCCTTTCCCCACCCATCTGACTTTCTGGCCCAACTTAACACAGGGGAACTTGCACCCAGAGGCATTCTATTAGTTTCCTAAGGCTACTGTCACAAATTACCACAAACAGGGTGACTTCTGGAGTTCAGAAGTTCGGATCGGTATCAGTGGGCCAGAGCCAACGTTTTTGTAGGGCTGCTGTCGTCTTGCCTATGGCGGCTGCTGGTATTCCTTCTGTTGCCTGTCTCACGGTCCTTTCCTCCACCGTCAAGGCCGGTAGTGTAGGATCTTCACATCTCCATCTTTTTCACCTTGTGTCGGAAAACTCCCCGTGACTCTCTCTGATTAAAACACTGGGGATTCCACTCAGAGCTCACCTAGATCACCTCACCTCAGAATCCTTAATTTAATCACAGCTACAAACATATATATATATATATATTTTGTCCCCCAAATCAAGCAATATTTCTAGATTCGAGGGATGAGGACCTGATAGTGTGGGAGGCCATTCTGCAGTCTATGACCATCGATGTCGTAGGACTAACTGGAGATCCCACAGCTGATCATGGTACCACATTGCTCCCTACAGGAAGCCTCCTTGACTACTTCCTTCCTTTCTCTCTTTTTTTTAAGTTGTACCTTAGATGAAAGTTTAAAGAGCAGATTCATTTCTTATTAAACAATTAATACACATATTGTTTTGTGACATCTGCTGCCAACTTCATGACATCTCGTGCTCTCCCCTTCTTGACCTGGCTTCTCCGCTAACAGCTTTCCTGTCCCCTCTTGCCTTCTCATCCTTGCCCCCAGGCTGGTGTGACCATTTGATCTCATTTTGTTTTATGGACCGTTCTAATCCTTGGCTTAAGTGTGAGCCTCAGGACTGACTTTGGTACTAAATTAAAAGGATGTCTATGGGCCATACTCTTGGGGTTTCTCTGGTCTCCTTCAGGCCAGAAAGTCTGATCTTTTTTTTGTGAGTTAGAATTTTGATCTATATTTTTCTCCAGCTCTGCCCAGGACTGTATTGTGATCTCTGTCTTTGACTTCTTTTGTACTACCTGACCTTCACAGAGTGGCTCTGACTGTGATTCTGCCTTGTAACAGGTCAGAGAAGTCTTCAACAGGAAATGAACTTTGAATAATAATAAGAATAGTCACCATAACGTTTTCAAGAACTAATAGGTATGCGTCTTCCAGTCTACTTTTCTTGAGCCTGAGGCCTGAGACCCTTCTTATTGTCAGGCATCTAAATATGAGCTGGTTGTGAACTCAGGGAAAGTCATCAGAGGAATCAAAAAAAGAGGACAAATTCTTGGCTTTCTGGTTTTGAAAAGTTTAGGAGTTGGAATATGATTTGATCCAGTCTCTTTTTCCAGACCATGTTGAAATCTTCCCTATCCTTGACTAGATGAAGACTCCATAGTCTGTAGGAGGGAGCAAAAGGAAGAAGTGCACGGATAAGGCAGAGTTACAGAGCCAGATCCAAGGAAGAAGCTTCTGTTGCTAATGCCAGCAAGCAGTGTGGGGCCTACTTGTCATTCTCAGGCTGTCCACTGGGGACAAGCCCTTTCATCCACGGTAGCCACCTCAACACCTGCTGGTCATCCAAAGAAAATGGCACCCAAGTGTGTCTCAGATTTTCCTTGTTCTTTTTGACCCACCTCAGGCAGATGACACACTTTTCTTGGTCAGGTGGCTCAGGAAGGGAGGAGTGTTTTCTGAGAAGCTAGAAGTTTGGAGGTGATAGCTAAGAAAAGCGCTTCTGCGGGACCAAAACAACCAAACCCACTGCCGTCGAGTCAATTCCGACTCTTAGTGATCCTATAGACAGTAGTGGAATATATCCACTGCACGAAGAAATAGTATTTGCGTAATGATTTATGATTTATAAAATGCTTTATATGTATCTTGATGAGTTCCATTCTTTTCTTGATGTGTGTTATTAAGTCTGAGATACTCTGTGACCAACTAAGGTCAGTCACATAGACATTACAGAACATGGTGGAACTATTGGCAGTTCTCCTTGACTTCTGATCCTCACTTTTCCCATCACCCCTCTGGTTTGTTCTTGTGGAGGTGCAGAAATTCAGTGAGGCAACTGCCCAGGAAACTACTGTGGATCTGAGGAATCCAAACTTGCTTTGAGGTTCAGGGTCCCTGACTATCTGATGTGCCTCCACAGAAACCCAGAGTCCAGTGTTGAGTCCTGTGGAGAGTTCATCTTGTTCTTCAGACCCCCCAAAATAATAATGATCAGACTGGAATTTTTATGGGCACAAAGATCAGGCAAACCTGGATGGTTTTTGGATGGGAATTAGAACAATAGCAACAAAAGAGGCTTTAGAAAAATAAATCATATACAGAGAACAGACAATATCACTTGGTCTTGGAGTAAACCCCCTGGACTAGAAATCAGGATAGTAGAAAAATTGATGTTGAAAATAATTGTGTAAACTTAGGAATGTTACTTTTTCACCACTCATACTTCATTTACAAAATGCAAAGAATACATCACTTGTCACGGATTGAATTGTATCCCCCCAAAAATGTGTGTAGCCACTTGGCCGGGCCATGAATCCCAGTAGTTTATAATTGTCCTCCACTTTGTGATTTCCCTATGCTCTGTGTTAAAGAAGATTAGGATGGGACTGTAAATCCCTTCCTAAGGTCACCTCCCTGCTCTATTATAAAGGGAGTTTCCCTAGAATGTTGCTTGCACCACCCTTAATCTTTTTATCTTACAAGAGAGAAAAGGAAAATGGAAGCAAGCAGAGAATTGGAAACCTTGTACCATCAAGAAAGCACCATCAGGAGCACAGCACGTTCTTCAGATGTGAGGTTCCTGTGCCAAGAAGCTTGCTGGCCAAAAACTTGATGCAACACAAGGGCTCTCTTTCCAAGCTGACAGAAGAAAACCCTTTCTCTGGAGTAGACACCCTGAATTGGGACTTGTAACCTACTGGACTGTGTAAGAACAAATTTTTCTTTTCTAAAGCCACCCATTTTGTGGTATTTCTGTCAGAGCCACACTAGATGACTAACACATCGTCTTCCTGAAAAATATAAGAAGTGTTTGGAAAACATATAGATCAATTCAGAATGTGTCCCTGAAATGTTATATCTGTAAAGAGGAATGCCTCGATGTTTCATTTTTATAGTCATCTCAGGCAACAGATCTGATAATTCTGTTAAAAGTTCAGATGTTAACTCTATAATACTGTAGTGAAGATCAAGAGAATGGATTTTTTTTTTAATGAGAACTTCCTCATTGTATAGATGACATCGAGTCCCAGGCAGGTGATACACTTTACCAAAGTTTGCTCAGGACTATAGCTAGTGCATTAAATTATTGCCTGTCTCCCCCGGAAAGTAACTGACTGCAAAGTACTGCTTGGTGTTGATAGGGGTGGTATATCTGGATGTGGGTTTCATTCATTCATTCAATCAATGTTTACGTATTCAACACTGATTATACCTGGTTCTGACTTCCTCTCTAAGAATAATGAACATATCCATGGGAAGATGTGGTCTGAAGCTACAAACTTCCATTTATCTTGACCTTTAGGCATCCTGACAATACCCATTCTAACCTTATCCCTCTCTTTACTTCCCGACTAGAAGCTTCCTTTTCATCCACATACCCCACCGTACGTTTGAGGGACCACAAGGGCCCAAGACTGTTTTAGGAAGTCTCATGTATCACAAAAGGAATTCGGGCCCCAGCAGAATACTTCACTACATCTCTGCCCTTGGTGAGACCGATACTGTATCAGAGTATGGGAATAATTTGAGTGGGGTACTCTTAAATAAGAGAAAGATAAATTAGTCAGCACATGGTTCCTCTCAGCATGAAGCCAATAGAATTTGCATAAGAAAATAAAGTTTCTCAGTAGAAACAAGTAGGTATTTATTAATTAGCACAGTACTTCTAAGAGCTGTATTTGACAACTGAGAAATATTTTGAATTATGAAAAATTTATATGATTCTTAAATTTGTATGTAGATTGGGATCTGTGCCATCAACATGGTAGTCACTAATTAAAAATGTTATTAAAGGTCATTAAAAAGACAGGAAAGAAAGAAAATAAGAAAAGACCAAATTAGATATCAGAAAAGACTCTGAAACATGCTCTTGAACGTTGGGTAGCTAAAGTAAAAGGACAAAATGAAGGAATAATAGAACTGGACAGAATATTTCAAAGCCTCGCTCGGGAAGAGAAAGAAAAGTGTTATAACGACATGAGCTGGAGATAGAAAACCAAAAGGGAAGAATGTGTTCCACAGTTCTCAAGCTGAAAGAACTGAAGAAAAAACTTGAACCTTGAGTCGCAATAGTGCAGGGCTATCAACAGAGATGTTTCCACAAACCTGATGCAGTGCTGAAGTGCTCGATTGTCTATGCTAAGAAATTTGGAGACAGCTACCTGGACAGCTCACTGGAAGAGATTCGTATGTATGTCTATTCCCCAAAAAGGTGATCCAACCAAATGTGAAAATTATCAAAGAACTTTATTAACAGCACACACAAATAATATTTTGCTAAAGATCATTCAAAAGCTGCTGCAGCAGTAGGCTGACAGGGAACTGCCAGAAATTCAGACCAGATTCAGAAGAGGGTGTGGGACCACTGATACCTCATTGCTGATGTTTCGTGTATCTTAGCTAAAAGCGGAGAATACCAAAAAGATGTTTCCTTGTGTTTTATTGACTATGCAAAGGTATCCAACCGTGTGGATCATAATGCATTATGGATCACATTGCAGAGAATGGGAATTCTAGAATACTTCATTGTGTTCATGAGGAATCTGTACATGGATCAAGAGGGACTTGTCTGAACAGAGCAAGAGAATACTGCGTGGTTTAAAGACAGGAAATGTGGGCGTCAGGGTTGTATCTTTTCACCATCCCTGTTTGATCTGTATGCTAAGCAAATAACCTGAGAAGCTGGACTGTACAAAGAAGAATAAGACATCAGGATTGGGGAAAGACTCATTAACAACTTACGTTAAGCAGAAGACACAGCCTTGCTTGCTGAAAGTTAAGAAGACTCGAAACATTTACTGATTAAGATCCAAAACCACAGACTTCGGTGTGGATTGCACCCCAACATCAAGAAAACAAAAGTAGTGCTCACAAATGGACCAATAAGCAACATCCTGATAAAAGAAGAAAAAGATCGTGCTTGTCAAAGATTTTGTTTTACTGAGATCTAAGCAGCAGTCAAGATTTCTAAAGATGCACTGCATTGGGCAAATCTGCTGCCAAAGACCTCTTTAAAGCCTTGCAAAGCAAAGACGTCACCTTGAAGACTAACAAGCAGCTGACCCAAGCCGTGATATTTTCGACTGCATCATACTCATGCGAAAGCTGGACAGCAAACAAGGAAGACAGAAGAATTGATGCCTTTGAATTGGGGTGTTGGAGAAGAATATTGCATACACCAAGGACTGCCAAAAGAACAGGCAGATCTGCGTTGGAAAAAGTACAACCAGAGCACTCCCTGGAAGCAAGGATGGGAAGACTATGCTTCACGTATTTATGACACATTGTCAGGAGGAATCAGTCCCTGAAGAAAGCCATCATGCTTGGTAAAGCAGAAGGTCAGCTGAGAAGAGGAAGATCTTGAGTGAGGTGGATCGATACAGTAGCTGTAACAACATGGTCAACTGGTCAACTGTAACAGCAATCACGGGCATGGTGCAGGAGCGGGCAGTGTTCTGTTCTGTTGTGCACAGGGTCAGTGTGAGCCAGAACTGACTCAATGGCACCTAACAAGAGCTGACAGTCACATGTAGTTATTTATGTTTGAATTAATTACAAGTACATAAAACTGAAAATTTAAGCCCTCAGTTGTGCTCACTACATTTCAGGAGCCCAATAGATGCAATGCAGTGGGGAGTACTATCTTGTACCCTGAAGTTATAGGATATTTCTGTAATGGCAGGAAATTTTATCAGACAGTACTGGTCAAGATATAACAAATGTGAAGCATGATACTTGTTCTTTACCCGGGCAGGTAAAGGTGTATTTGTGTTAAAGCTAGGATTACAGGTAGTTTTGCCTTTCTAAAAATATTCAGTACATTTTAACACATGTTCAAAAAATTAAATAAAAAATATTCAGCTTTATCATTTAAATAACTGAAAGATAACTGAGGTCCAGCTGGGATAATGGCACTAACCTTGTAGGTAAAGAGAAAAGTGTGCAAATGAGAATGTTGGCTAAGAATACAGTTTTTGTGTGTGCGTGTCATGCAAAGTACATAGTTTGAATCTGTTACTGTAAAACAGCTTCAACTGTGACTGTATGGATGTTACTAGGAAAACTTCAGGTTGTGTATGATATTTGCTGGATCTACTTTCTGGAGAGACATCTTACGAAACACATATCAAGTCTGACCTTCATAACCACTGTCTGCCACATGCTAGGAGCAGCGATGAAATGTTAATTAAGCAACCAGATTAGATTTTAACAAGATGTAAGAGTCACCAGATGAGATTAATGAAAAGGTCCCCTGCTTGCACAATGGGTGAGGGCTCAGCTGCTAACAGAAAGGCCACCAGTTCAAACCCACCCATAGGTTCACAGGAGAAAAGGGCCGGTGATATGCTTTCCTAAAGATTCGAGCCTGAGAAACCCTAAGTGGCAGTTCTACTCTATCCTATAGGGTCGCTATGAGTCAGAATTGACTCAACCACATACAACACACACATATACCCAAACCAAAACTCGTGGACGTTGAGTGGATTCTGACCCATAGTGATCTCACACACAGAGCAGAACCGCCCCACAGAGTTTCCAAGGAGCACCTGGGGGAACTGAACTGCAGACCTTCTGGTTAGCAGCCACAGAGCTTAACCACTACACCACTAGGTTTCCCCACACATATGTAAACAAAAGTGATAAATGAAATGCACATCTTAAAAAACACTGCATGAATTTGACTATTTCATAGATGGCAAAACTACAGTGTCGTTGTGATTGATATTATGAGTTAAGATATTTTATGGCTTTTCTATGATGATTATTTTATGTGATCACATTAGAATATTTTAACATGATGGGTAACATTTACAGTGAATTTCTAAATCTAAATATTAGTTAAGGAATTCTTTGAGAATTCTAATTACTGTTGCCTCAGAGGAGAAAATTTTTTCCAAATTAAAATTCATTCCCCAAAATAAAGAACTGCAATAACTCAAAGAAGTCCATCTAATTTGACTTTGCTGTCAGAAGAACACAAATTATGTGAAAATCTGTAATGGCATAATTAGTGGTGCGCTGAAATAAAGCCAAGAAAATATATTTTTTGAGGAAGAAATATACAGTAGTTGATGAATTATACACATCTTTAGGTTAGACCTCATTCTAACACTACTAGCCTAACAACGGCATATCCCAACTTGAATTAAACTGTTATATTTGATATACTGATTTTCAGTTATTTAATGCCAATTGCATTCAAAACGGTTTTCAGGTTAGTCTTCAGGAAGGTATATTTTTCAAGGAAAAAGGACAGAATATATTCGGGCTAGCAGTTTGTTGGCTTGATTTATAGTTATAAAAATATATTGATATACAACACCCGGTCCACCATTTGTCCTTGTCTTATACTACAAATGGCCAGAGTGGACCTAACCACACCTCTTCAGGGGAAAGTTTCTGTCTCAGACCCCTGTGAGCTCACTGAGACAAGTTCAACGGCATTCAGGTGCAACTTCATGGCTCATCTCTAAGAGCCACGCAGCACCAGACATTTAGGAACTGAGAACATTTAGAAAAAGGCAGATTGTGTTTAAGTGGCTGCAACAGGGTGCAGTTCAGTGGATACTAACCAAGCTCCTGATGTCTCCCCTAATACAGAAGAATAGGAAGGAGAAAACCATTCAGCTGTGGTTTGAGGGACTCTCACAGATACCCCCAGGAAAGCATGTTTGGCAGTGAAGTCTTAAGCCTTGGTACAGCTGATTGAGGGAAACTGTGGGAACCACCAGGCTCTCTTCCCTTAGGGCTATGGTTGAATTTCCCTGACTTGGATATATTTGTTCAAGTGTATGGAAACTCTAGCATAGTAGTTAAGAGCTATGGCTGCTAACCAAAAGACTGTCAGTTTGAAGCCACAAGATGTGCTTTGGAAACCCTCTGGGGCAGTTGTATTCTGTCCTATGGGGTCACTATGAGTCTGAGTCAACTTAACAGTGGGGGCTTGGTTTCCATTGTTTTGGTTCAAGTGTGGTCCTCTCTGAGTGCAGGGGGATGGTGATATGCTTTTGTATAGCCTTACAGCTCTAGATGTCTAGATTCTATGGTCTGCTGCTTCAACACAGCACTATCACACGTCACTGCAGCTCCAAGGCAGGAAATGAATTTGACCAGAGTGTCCACACAAGTAAGGAAGTCATCTTCAGGAGCTATAAAGGACTATTCTCTTCTGTTTACATCTTGTTGAATGCCTATGGGACCTCTTCCATGCCTGAACCCCCGAGAGAGAGAAGCTTTAGATTCTGTTTTAGCAGTGATGCGATGCACTATGAATGAGCACCAAGAGGGCGAGTGCCAATTATGCTCACACAGCAGTTTGGAGCTCTGGTATTTTGTAATATGGAACAGCTCCTTTGAATCCGTGTCTGAGCGACAGCCAAGGCCAATCCTGGATGGACTTTCTGTCCACCCTAGCCCAGCCTGCCCTGATCATCAGAGGTGAAGGGCTGCATAGTGCAATCCACTTGAAAGGCTGCTGGCTAAAGTTTCGCAAGTGCAGCTGCTAGTCACTTAGGCATCTGTTGGAGTCAACTCAACGGCAATGGGTTAACCTTTGAATAGAAAGAGATGTCTGTCTGACTCACGAGGAACGCTTGGGAGCGAGCAACGGCAAAGGCCACTGAGTGAAAAGGTCAGCCATCTCTTG
Organism: Heterohyrax brucei; assembly: GCA_028571685.1. Lineage (NCBI taxonomy): Eukaryota > Metazoa > Chordata > Mammalia > Hyracoidea > Procaviidae > Heterohyrax > Heterohyrax brucei. The sequence continues at coordinate 21,544,623 of CM053153.1, read as the reverse complement.
GCTGAGATGGCAGAAAGAGGAATATGGTTTAAAAAAGAGAACCAGTTCAAATTAGAATTTCTTTTTTAAAAAAAAGTATCTGGGAGAAATGTTTGGGATGATGAGTGGCTAAAAGGAAGCTCCGGTGCCCCTTAGATCGTGAGCTGTGTTAAGGCTGCTGTTGTTTCAGCCCCTGGCTCACGGAAAGGCCATGTGTTACAGAGCAGACATGCTCCACGCGGCTTCTTGGTTGTAATCTTAACAGAAGCAGGTCACTAGGCCTTTCTTCCGTGGAGAAGTGGGTGGCTTTGAACTGCAGACATGACTTAATTCACTGCCGTGGTGCTAGCACTTGATAGAGTACTGGGTTTATAGTGAATCCTCATAAACATTGTGGAATTAATGAATATATGAACACCTGAACAAATCTGTGAATTTCATGAGTGGAAGAACTTGAAGGCTGAACAGACATAAAAATCTTACTGTGTGATTGCAATACTTTCAGCTTCCATTTTTGCCTTCCCGGAAGTAGATGACTTACTGATCACCACTTTTGCTCTGCCGGGTGAAAATTAAATGAGGTGTCATACCTAAACTCTGGGTATGTCTTACTGTGAGGGTTTACTGTTAATTCTCTTTAGTCCCTTTTTTCCTGACCTAGAGTTGGGGATTGTTACTTGTCTGTCAGTCTGTCATAGCGTGGGGGGCTTGCATGTTGCTAGGATGCTGGAAGCTACAGCCCCAGTATTCAAACATTAGCAGGGTCATCGATGGTGGACAGGTTGCCACTGAGCTTCCAGACTAAGATAAACTAGGAAGAAAGACCCAGTAATCAACTTCTGAAAAGAATTAGCCAGGGAAAACCTTATGAATAGCAGTGGAGCTTTGTCAGATGTGGTGCCAGAAAGGTAACCTCCAGGTTGGAAGGCACTCAAAAGATGACTGAGGAAGAGATGTCTCCTCAAGTATCAAAAACCACAGCCTTCAGTATGGTTTGTACATCAACGTTAAGAAAACCAAAATCTTTACAACTGAACCAGTAAACAGCATCATGATAAACGGAGACAAGGTTGAGGGTCAGGGATTTCTTTATACTTGGTTCCACAATCAACCCCCATGGAAGCAGCAGTCAAGAAATCAAAAGACACATTGCACTGGGAAAATCTGCTGCAAAAGACCTCTTTAAAGTGTTGAAAAGTAAAGATGTCACCTTGAAGACTAAGGTGGGCCTGACCCAAGCCGTGGTATTTTCAGTCGTGTCACATGCATGCAAAAACTGGACAATGAACAAGGAAGGCAGAAGAACTGTGGTGCTGGAGACGAATACGGGACATTACCAGCGACTGCCAAGAGAACAAACAGATCTGTTCTGGAGAAGGGACAGCCAGAGTGCTCTTGGAAGCAAGGATAGCAAGACTGTGTCTCACGTACTTTGGACATGTTGTCAGGAGAGATCAGACCCTGGAAAAGGACATCATGCTGCTAAAGTGGAGGGTCAGCGAAAAAGAGGGAGACCTTAAAGGAGACGGATTGACACAGTGGCTGCAGCAATGGTCTTAAGCACAACAACGATTGTGGGCATGGCACAAGACCGAGCCGTGTTTCATTCTATTGTTCATAGGGTCACTATAATTTGGAACTGACTATGGCACCTAACAACAACAGAGTTGGGGAAATCATAGATCAGTCCCTAGAATCTGCCTCTTGTGCTCAGCTAATGCATTGTTAAAAAAATTGTCTGGTACTTAGGCCAAAAGGGCTGCATGTCTTCTCATTATCATTTGGGAGTGTTGTCTCGTAATTCTATGCAAGGATTTGTTATTACTTAATAATTTAGGGGACTAATCTGACTCGACGGCACTTGGCTTAGCTTAAGCCTATGTTTAATGTCACTGTGTACTACTGGTCAAGATTCTGTCTCTGTGATGTTATAACTTGGAGATTTTTATCTGATAAAGATGCAGATAATTTCTTTCTAGAAAACAACTTAAATGCAGAGGGCGATTCACTAACTTTACACTTAACAGTTTTATTTCAAGACTGTTTCTTTAATTCCTAGAAATTTGTAGTTTCTCAAATGCTCTTTGATAATGTTCTGTCAATCTCTGGTTCATGTCTTAGTTTTACATAACCATCACTAAATGAGTTGATTATTCTTGATGGCATGCGAGTCATGTTTTCTTAACTTTTAGAAAATCATACTTGGAGAGTACCTAGAAAGTTCCATCTTCTGCCAGCAGTGCCTAGAATGCACCAGACACGCAATGTATTCGTCAAATAACCCAGGACCCCAAGTCCTGCTAACTTCTGACCCACCTAGTTTTTTGTATCCTTATCAATAACTTGGGACTCACTCTTTCCATGACATACCAGAGGTACAGAAGGCTTGTTTGACACTTAAGCTATCTAGTTTGGAGGAGATGTCAGGGGTATTAGACACAGTTGTTGAGTACTATTAATAGAATTCATGCTATTCTACTAGATTTACCTTGGGTAGGAAGGTTTCATCTCTAAAATCAAAACAAACAAAAAATCCAAAACTGTTGTCATCTAGTTGATTCGGACTCATAGAGACCTATAGGACACAGAGCTTTCCCAAAGGACTTCCAAAGAGCACCTGGTGAATTTGGACTGCTGGCTTTTTGGTTAGCAGTTGACCTCTTAGCCACCTATCCTTCAAGGCTCCTACTGGGGCTCTTCAGGTCATATTAATTCACTTACGGCTATGGCTCTTGTTTTCAGCCTTTATTATCTATCATCTGTACTCTGTTGCACTATTTCCTTTTTTCCTTCCCCTGTTGCATCTTTCCATCTTAGAAAGCATCCTACTTAAATCTCTTGGTATTTTTCAGTGCCCATATTTGTATAGCCAAAATATTGTAATACATTTTTACCTGGTACCTTCATAATTCTTCAATGTACAGCTGCATTTTCAATCCTTTATTTTTTAGGACTCATCTTTATCAGTGAACAATGAGTTAACAAATGAGTTCAACTACATATATGAAGAATATAAATGGTTCTTTAACAACGAAGGGATCTATTTTTCTCATGTAGTAACAGCTCAGATGTAGAAAACTCAAGGCTAACTGCCAGGAACTGTTCTCTCCTTCGACCATAAACATTTATTAACACCTTTTATCTACCAGGAAATCCTGCTGATACATTGGTTAAGAGCTACGTCTACTAACCGAAAGATTGGCAGTTCAAGTCCACCAGTTGCTCCTAGGAAACTCTATGGGGCACTTCTACTCTGTCCTGTAGAGTCACTATAGTCCAACCAGGAATTGGAATGGACTCAACAGCAGGGGGTTGGGTTCTATGTACCAGGTACAGTGTTAAGTTCTGTACTGAGTTCTTTCCTGTTACATAAAAAAGTATGCTTTCATATTTTTTCCATAAAGTAATTTCCTTTGTTCAGCAAATACCTACTGAGCATCTACTGTATGCCAGGCACCTCTTTAGGTGTTTGGAAATCATTGGTGAAGCGACTGGCAATGTACTCTGCATTGTGGAGCCTATATTCCAGCAGGGTGATTGAGAGAGTAAATAACAAGCATTGTTTGAGAAGTAAACAACACAGTACATCTATTACAAAACTTGAATTCAGTCATTCTCTGATGTTGACTCACGCACCAGTGCTATACTCTGATGAAGCTTCATGGGTCCATAGTGAAATAAGGAAAATAAGAATATTTAATGAATTTTTCATAAAGTTAATTTTGTACCAGTATTTTAGAACTTGGAGATAATTTCCTTCATACTGGGGTTAAAATGTCCTTTATACTATGAAATTGGTTTGCATTTTCTTCTTAATGCTTACATTGGAAACTTGGTATCTCTGTATTGGTTCCTAGTTTTTAGAAATATTCCTAACACACTTGATCTCCATCAGTTCTTCACATGATATTGTCATTAAGGAAAGATGAGCTCTTTGCTTGCTTTAGAAAACTCTTGGTCTCATGTAGTACACGACAAGATTTCCAAGACTTCTGAGACCGAAAGAACTAGATGGTGTCCAGTTATCATTACTGGCCATTCTCACTGGTATTGCGACACAGGGTCAAAGACAGAGTGGGAGAGAAACCGCAGAACAAAAAATCAAATTCACAGAAGAGGTGAGGCTTACTGGTCTGAAGGAGGCTGGAGTAACTCCTGAGAGGAGGATCCGAAAGCCCCATTCTGAACTGGAACTAAAGAAATTCCTGAAGACCACGCTTCAGCCAAACAGTAAACTGGCACATAAAATACACAACAGCACCTGAATCCAATGTGCTTTCTAGAACAAGCAATTATACAAGATCAAAGGGGCAACATTTGACCAAAGCCAAAGATGAGAAGGCAGGAAGGGGCAGCAATTCGAAACCAAAGGAAGCTAGGATGGAAATGAGGGCAGTACTGGTGCATTGTGGGAAATGTAAGCATTGTCACAGAGTGCTGTATTGACCAAGTATGGAACTGGAAACTCATTGTCTCTGTAAACTTTCTCCTAATGCCCTTCTCCTAAAAAAAATTCCAAGACTTGATGTCATTTAGTGCAATGGCTGTTTTTGAAACACATTAGGCATAGCCAACTCTTTTATTTTGTTCAAGTTTACTGTTTAAATAACTTTCAGGATAAAGAAGAAAAAAATTCCTTATGACCATGAAAAAGAACAAGATGGCCTTTGTCAAAGGTCCACATGACGTCATTAAGGTGGGGCAGTTTGGGACGTATCAAGTACTCAACATAGGCTTGGAGAATGAATTCATCTGCTGGTTCTCTGTTGTTTCTTGTCCGTCATTGGGAAAGCTTAGTCTGTGTAGTTTAACTCCCCACTGAGTCCATATGTTTGTAGAATGAATGAAACACATAAGCCTAGTTCAGGTGTCTATAGTATCACTCCATCATAAAAGGTAACTTTTAATAATTCTATAGGTATTAAATGAGAAGTTTATATGAAATGTTTAAATATATATATATTTGTTATTGCCATTATCAAGGAACTATAGGACTGGACTGTAGCAATAGGCAATAAATCTAAACTTCTAAAATAGGAATAACACACACTGCACATTCCTTTAGGAAACGGAAGCCAAGATTAAAGTGTCAGTGGATTAGCCTTAATTCTCTGCCACAGCAGATGTTATTGCCTTGTTCAAAACAGTTGCTGACAAAAGACACTAAAGCAAAAAGAGCATAACAGAGTCAGAGGAAAGGTAACAAATCCATTAACAAACAGAAAAAAAGTGACAAGGAATTCTGACATCACTTTGTCTCATAAAGAAATGACAAGTCAACACAATTTCAAATGTGAAAGAGGAATTGTCTACAGGCATGGAGGCATCGCTGTAGCATGTTTTGAGTTACCTATGACTACATTTCTTTCAGGTTTATTTTATTAGGCAATTGAAGCTTCTAGAATTTTTGCCAATTAGGTTTAAATTCAAATACTTCTGTGTTTTTGCTGGAAAAAATGGCTCGAGCTAGAAAGTAGCAGTTGAGTAAATAACGGAAGAAAGAGCAGTGACTAGACGAAGAGTACTGGCTAGCCTTGGAGAAGACTGGGAATGGGTTGATGTATCTTTAACAGAATGAAGTGGAGGAGTGTGGTGAATTTTTCACTCAGTCCATATGATTGGTCTGTGGATACCAGAGGAGAAACGGAAAGGTGTTACCATGTGTGCATCCGCTATCGAGTACTGCCTGTAGCATGTTATACAGTGTGACTTGGAATCAACTAGACAGTAACTAACAACTCAATAGTCTAGAGTACTAAGCAGATTAAGCACTCACCTGCGAACCAAAAGATTTTAGTCCACCCAGTGGTGCTTTGTAAGAAAGCCTTGGTGATCCACGTCCAAAATATCAGCCACTGAAAACTCTATGGAGTCCAGTCCTATTCTGACACGTTGGGATGTCATGAGTCAGAACTGACTAAAAGTGAACCGACTTGGCTTTGGTCTTGAGAGAGTTCTAAAGAATACTAGTCACTGTGAGTGGTAATGGACTTGACTGGAAAGGGTTTGGTTTGGGGTGGGGTGGGGTGGAAACTTCTGCTAGCATAGCCTGGAATCAAATTCAGTTATTTCATTTAGTCCTTACTCACCCATTGCTGTTGAGTCAAGTCTGACTTACAGCGACCGTATAAACTGAATAGAACTGCCCCCATAGAGTTTCTGAGGAGCGCCTGGCAGATTTGCACCACCAACTTGCTGGACAGCAGCCGTAGCACTTAACCACTATGTCACCAGGGTTTCCATTTGAGTCCTCAGAGCCGTGCAGCTTTATCCCTACCCCAGCTGCAACCCCCCAAGGTTGTACCCTCTCTCCTTCTCCGTTGCTATCCCTAGTGCTCCAGCTTCTCGCTGAATTTGATCAATGAGAGGCAATGCTGGAAAACTATGGGTTGGCTGCATCTACTTCTCAAAATATTTATCTCATGACAGTCCACTTCACACAGCTAGTTTCCCCTGCTGCTTAGGCCCAGGTCGGCATGGTAATCATTCCTCCCTTGTGCTTCCTGTACACCCTGTCCACACCTGGTAAGTAATCCTTGTATTAAATTATCTTCAATTACCAAATTTAGGAGTGCCATCAATAGCTTGTTACCTTGACTGAGCCAGGCAGTGCATTTTTATTCTTACTTTATGGCATTTTAGATATTTTTAAGGTAACTTTCCCACACCCATGCAGCGGCTAACAGCTATTTATAGGATTTGAACCCAGGTCTGTTCAATACCTACATCTTCTGCAGAATCACCTACCTACATGGGTATTCATGGCTAATTAGGAGATTTATGGTTTTAGTCACAGTGGTCTGACAAAAGTAGAAATTAGATTCTGTGACTATTCAGTGAGTGCCTACCTTTGGCAAGATGCTGGACTTAGAGTGAAATAAGACATTAGATGTAGGACAGTTCTTTTGCAAGCGGTTTTCAAGGTGTGCTTAGAGTAGCCTAGGGTTCCACATAAAAGTTTCTGAGATTCCCATGAGGAGAACATGAGATTTTGGGATGGCCTTAGGCCTCCTTCCTGGCTTCATTGAGAGAAGATGAATTTTAATCAGCTGTATTGTTCTTTTTTTCTGTGTTTACCAAGTAACACCATGAGAGTAAATGTCCTAAAGTTTTACTTTTTTTTTTCTTCTTTAAAACAAATCTGTTGCATCTCATTAAATTGTTGGAATTGTTAATGAGACTGAGTATATAAAATAAACATGCTTCCTTTGTTTTCTTGTTCTTCTTTTAGTATATTCAGAGAAGAAAACTCAGTTTGACTCATGAAGCCTGTCAATTCAATTTTTGATTTAATAGAGACAGACCAACCATTAGTACGTCCTTGATTTTGATTTGAAAAGCTGAAGCAAATGGAGGGTGACAAAGAAAGTATGCGCTGCACTCTGGCATGTGACACATATGCCTGTCTGCTAGGATTTAATTGTAGCCACTCTGACTCGAGTTAATAAGCAGATGGTCAGATGGTTAAACTGTGACATACATGTCCTTAACCATTTACAGACAGCTGCTCTTAGTAGCCTTCATTGACTTGATTAGCATTCCCTGCTCTTTTCTTAGAGCCAGCTAGGCACACCATGAGCTGAAAAATCTCCTCTGCTGATATTCATCTTAAGCCGTGCTTTCCCAACAGTGATGCTTGAGTTACTGATCTAGGGGTCTGGGCAGAGGTGTTCTTCATGTATATGTGAACACCCAGTTGTGTGCATGCAAACACCCACACCCTTTGTGTGTATCCCTTTGTAGTGAAATGGCAGCTGCCCAGTAACTTCAGTATACAAAGTCAATGGGTTTCAAGCTTGCTGCTGAGTAGAGTAACCATTTTGATGTCTAAACAACATTCCCGGCCATTTACACTAGAGATTCTGGGAATGATACTCCAGGTTTTTATTATTATTATTATTGTACAAGCAAATTTGAAGATTCGATGTTCCTTCTGCTAGCCGGCTTTATGCTGTGATGTCCTTGAAATCCACTTTCTTTTTCAAAAATAAATGATTTTTGTACGAGGACTGCCAATTTAGTTTGCGAATTCATCCTTGAAAAAGTGTTACATACCTCACTGCTGAATATCACTATGGTCACCCTCAAAGTGCTCTCCTTGGGAAGCTATGCACCACTGCTGGTGCCTAATCCACATTTCAAAGCAATCTGGGAACTCTTTTTTTGGAATGGCCATCAGAGCTGTCGTCATATTGCCCTTGATGTCCTGAATGTTATCCAAATGTCTTCCTTTCAGTAATTCCTTTATCTTCAGGTAAAGAAAAGTCATTGGGGGCCAGATCAGGCGAGTAGGGAAGGTGTTCCAATACAGCTATTTGGTTACTGGCTAAAAATTCCTTCACAGACAACCATACGATTAAGTTCATGACTTTACCACTATGCCACCATGAGCAATGGCCATTCCAGAAAGGGTTCCAAAATTGCTTTAAAGGGTGGACTAGGCACTGGCATCGGTGCATAGCTTCCCAGGGGCAGTACTTCAAAGGTGACCATGGTGATATTCAGCAGTGACATATGTAGCTTCTTTTAGGGTGAGTTTGTGAACTTGTCAGACCTGTAATCCTAATGAGCAGAGGGATAAATGATAGAAAAGAACTTGTAGAAATAAGATGATATCTGAAACAGAAAAATTCACAGTGTACAGTTGACCGCTAATCAGAAACTCAAGAAGGAAAACAATTTCTAAACTGGAAAGCAGTCCAATAGCAACCATGCAAACTGAAGCAGAGAGAGCCAGGGACCGAAGGAAATTCACCTCAGTGACCTGCAGGTAAAAAAAAAGGTGAAGAGAAAAAGGGGAATAAATGTGTCAAAGAAATTCTGGCAACTTTTTAAAAGACGAATTTGATGGAAACTGTAAATCCACACACTCAGGCTACTCCACAGAACCTTAAGCAGGATAAAACACAAAGCAAACCACACTAGGGCCTATTATCAAAATTTTGAAAACTAGTGATAAAGAGAGTATCTTAAAAGTAGTCAGACAAAGAAAATATGCACTGTATACAGAGGAAAAAAATAAGAATTCCACAAACTTCTCAAAAACTGTAAGCCAGAAGACAATCGAATGGCATGTTCATAATATGCTAGAAGAAAACAGAAAACTGTCAACCTACAGTTCTCTCTTTCAAAGAGACCTTTGAAAATTAAAGATGAAATAAAATCTTTCTGAGATGAACAAAAGCTGAAGTAATTCATCGCCAGCAGATCTACACTTCAAGAGATATCAAAGGAAGTCTCACTCATGGAAGGAAAATGATACTAGGTGGAAACTTGAAACTATACCAAGAAACAAAAAGCACTGGAAATGGTAAACATGTGCTTAAATATAAAAGATTTATTAGCATGTTAATAAGTGCATAAAAATTATCATGGGATATTTTATATTCTCTTTCTAGTTCTAAGCCTTTAAAATCCTATATGTATTGTACACTGACATCACCATTCGATTTGGACTGGTCACGTTTGAGATGCTCAGCAGCCGCCGGTGGCTAACGGCTGCCCTATCAGGTAACTCAGCTTTAGTCCATCAGCCCTGTTTATTTTCTCATAGTGCTCATTGTCATCTGGACATAATAGGTTTGCATTTATCTCCTGCTTCACCTACGGGAATGTAATCTGGAAAACTGGGAGGCGATGATCTCGTTCACTGGTGTGTCAGCAGTGGGTAGGCAAGAACCTAGGCAGTGGTAAACCAGAAAACCAAACCTACACCATCAAGTCAGTTCCAACTCATAGAGACCCTATAAGACAGAGCAGAATGCTCTGTAGATTTTCCAGGGAGTGCCTGGTGGATTCCAACTGTTGAACTTTTGGTTAGCTGACATAGCACTTAACCACTAGGCCACCACGGTTTCCAGTCCATGGTCGGTACTTTTATTTGAATAAAAAAATGTTTCAAGAGACACCATGGACTCTCTGTACATCAAACGGAAATTCTCAGATACATGTTTTAAGACCAAAAATGGACCTTAAAACAACTTATTTAGTATAGAGTTTTGGATTTGATGAATGTGGGTTTGAATCCCAGCTCCACCAGCTCTAGTCATGTGGCGTGGGGCGAGTGAGTTGTCCTTGCCGTAGTGGTGTCCGAAGCGGGTGGGATGTGGGAGCAGGTGGCCCCAGGATTTTATCTCTGAAATTGTTTTGAACAGTTGGTGTCTCACAGGAATAAAATATTATTTTTCTTATAAAAACAAAATCCCCAATGTACCCCTTTATTTTCTGCATCTGTACCACTACCACTCCCCCACCCCAGCTTGAGTTGCTACTGCCTCTGTGTGTCTGTTATTTTACCTTTCAAATAATTTTCCTCATTTTATTTAGCAAACGTGTTTATAATCCTTAGCATATGCCAGGTGTTTTAAGTCTATTTCAGTCTCCTAACAATCCTGGGAGAAACATGATTTTATTATCTCCCTTTTACAGATGAAGAAAACAGAGGCCCAAGGCTACACAGCTGGGAGGATGCAGAGCCAGACTCCAGAGGACACGTCGGTATGGTTCTTCAGGTGTAAGGCCTACCTTGTAAGGTCGGACACACTGTGTGGAAAGTGCTCAGCACGGTGTCTAGACCCAAAGAGATACTAAGCTCATAGGAGCTGTGCTCCTATGTTAATATTATTTTTATTGATCGGGAACCTGAAATCACAAGGTGGGTTTAACAATTTTCCTAAGTGAAGCTGAGAGGTGGTCTAAAATAGGATCTGCTGACTCCGTGTCTGGCTGGGTTTGTGCACTTTTTTTTGTTGTTAATTGTACCTTAGATGAAGGTTTACAGAGCAAAGTAGTTTCTCATTAAGCAGCTGCTACACATATTGTCTTACAATAATATGTTGGTGGCACATCAACAATCTGCTTTCTTGACCTTGGGTTCCCTGTTCCCAGCTTTCCTGTCTTCTCCAGCCTTCCAGTCCTTGCCCCAGGGCTGGGGTGCCCCTTTAGTCTCGTTCTGTCCTATGGGCCTGCCTGATTTCTGGGTGAAGGGTGGCGACCATACTCTCAGGCTTTTTCTGCCCCCTGTCAGGCCACTAATTCTGGTCTTTTTGTGTGAGTGAGGCAGAATTTGGTCTGCATTTTTCTCCAGCTCTGTCTGGGACCCTCTCTTGTCATTCCTGTCAGAGCAGTCAGTGGTGACAGCCAGCACCATTTAGTTGTCCTTCCTATGGTTAATTCTTAGGGGACACTAAGAAGAAACAATCTTTGGAGCAGTAGGAAAAAAAAGTGTTGACTTTTTAATTAAATAAAGTGAAAATGTATTTCTTCTATGGCCTGAAGGCTTGTCTTATTTGATTCTGGAAATTTCTTAATACTCTCCACAAGGAGTTTTACAAAAAAATGTTCTAAAGACATCATTCCTCCTCACTTATCCACAGAACAAAAACAGTGATACTCCAGGCCTATGCGTACAAGGACTGCCAACTAAGCTTGTGAACTCGTCACATACAGTGTGTGTTACAGACCTCTCTGCTGCATCTCAGTGTGGTCACTGCTGATGTACTCCCCTGCGAAGCTACGCAATGACACCAGCGCCTGCCTAGTCCTGCGTTTGAAGCAACTTTGGAGCTTTTTCTGGAGTGCCCATCAGAGCTGTTGTTGTGTTACCCCTGATGTCCTGGATGTCATCCAAACGTCTTCCTTTCAATATTTCTTTTATCTTTAGGTAAAGAGAAAAGTCACTGGGTCCAGATCAGATGAGGAGGGAGGGTGTTGCAATACAGTTATTTGGGGACTGGCTAAAAACTCCTTCACAGACAGCTGTACAATTAAGTTTGTGAACTTGCCATTTTGCCAGTGTGACCAGTAGCCATTCCAGAAAGAGTTCCAAAATCGCTTTAAAGGATTGGTGAGGCACTGGCATCAGTGCATAGCTTCCCAATGGGAGTACTTTGAAGGTGATTGTACTAATATGCAACAATTGTTCTAAATAGCACTTAGAACAATTAAGTTCATGGACTTAATTGTCAGATTCATGATTTTTTAAAAAACTTTCTTTGCATTTAGATACTTTTAACTCTTTTTTAAAGATGTCATTGATGCTTTTAAATAACAGTAACATTTGAATATAGTAAAGTGCATGGATTTTAAGTGAGGAGCTCGAAGTGTTTTTCCTTATGTATATAGCTATGTCACTACATCTTAGCCTAAGGTAGATTATTTCCATTATTTCCAAAACGCTCTCTCACACCCCCTCCATGACAATACTCCCAGCCAAAGGTAGCACCATTCTGACTTTCATCAATTTAGATTACGTTTGCCTATTCTTAACGCCATTTGAATGAAATTTTGGTATACATACATTTTTTTCGCCCCTCAATATTGTGTTTATGAGATTTATATTGTTGTAGATGCCAGCGTTCACTTTCTTACCTCTCAAAACTTCGATGTCAAGAATATACCACAATTTATTTCTCCAGGTTTTGTTTCTGAGTATTTAATTACTTTCTAGTTTGGGAATATTATGAATAAAGCAGCTATGAAATTCTTATACATTTTATTTGACAGACTTAAGAACTTTACCACATATAGTCATAGAAGTCTCTCTTTGGCTTGTGATTTTAGTGAATTATCCTTAAACTTTTGTTCCCCCAAAACAAACAAACAAAAAGAAAACAAATGGCACAAGACCGACAAAAAAAAAACCGCCCGCTCTTTACAGATGAGTTCTGTGTATGTATTGAGCCATGTCTTTAATACCCAGCCAGAGAGTTCACAGCTCTGCCCGTCTTTACTTCCTGCTTGTGCAGAGTGTGGAGGTCAGCCAGAGGTGGCAGCTTGGGCCTTTTCAGGTTCTCTTATAAGCACTTGCTTAGACTTGAGCATGTGTGTAGCCTTCTAGATACCCTGGAATATGTGGGATTCTTTCAAAGCTCTATTACCCAAAGTATCTCATTTCCCAGCTTTTTTGTCAAGCTTTTTACTTCATCTATTGTTTGCTTGGAAAATCTATGTGGCTTAAGGGTTAAGAACTATGTCCACTCAGGACCCATACCTCACACCATATATAAAAACTAATTTGAAATGGATATAAAGCCTGAATATAAAGCCAAAAACACCGTAAAGTTCATAGAAGAAAACATAGGATCAGTGCTAGAAGTCCTAATACATGATATTAACAGGATATATACCATAGCCAGTGATGAAGAAACTCCAAAAGATAAGCTAGGTAATTGAGATTTTCGACCAGTTAGCCACTTAGAGTCATCAAAAGACTTCATTAAGAGTAAAAAGAATGTACAGACGGAAAAAAAAATTCGCATATTATAAATCAGACCAACTTCCAATCTCTGAAATCTACAAGAAAGTCCAATACTTCTACAGCAACAACAACAAAATCCAACTAAAAAATAGGCAAAGGAAATGAACATACACTTCACCAAAGAAGACATTTAAGCAGCCAACAGACACATAAGGAAATATTCATGACCACTAGCCATCAGAGAAATGCAAATAAAAACTATCTCACCCTGACATTACGGGCACACACACACAAACATAAAAACAGGAAATAACAAATGTGGGAGAGGCCGAGGGGAGATCCGAACTCTAACGTACTCCTGGTGGGAATGCAAAATGATACAACCATTTTGGAAAACAATGTGGTGTTTCCTTAGAAAGGTAGAAACAGAAATACCACATGATCCAGCAATCCCATTCCTAGGAATACATCCTAGATAAAGGAAGGGTCGTCACATGAATAGACACACGCACACCCATGTCTGTTGTAGCATTGTTCACAACAGCAAAAAGCTGGAAACAACCTAGATTCCCATCAACAGAAGAATGGGCAAACAAATTGGTCCATAGGCATGATGGAGGGTTATGCAGCAAGAAAGAACAATGGTAAATTTGTGAAGCATCTTATAATGTGGACGAAAGCGGAGGGCGTCATGCTGAATGAAATGAATGAATCACAGAAGGACAAATATTGTATGAGACTATGACTATAAAAACTCATGAAAAGGTTCACACATACAAAGAAACAATCTTTGATGGTTACCAGGAAGGAGAGGAGGGGCGACGGAAAAACACAGAATAGACAATAGATAAATGGTGACTTTGGTGAAGGGTAAGACAGGCTTAACACTGAGGAAGTTGGCGCTACCTGTACAAGACAGGTCATGGCTCTATAAAAACCAGAACCAACCCACCGTTGTCAAGTCAATTCTGACTCACAGTGACCCTATATGACAAAGTAGAACTACTCCACAATTTCCAAGGAGTACCTGGTGGATTCAAACTGCTAACCTTTTGGTTAGTAGCCATAGAACTTAACCACCAGGCCACCAGGATTTCTTGGCACCATAGACACATCTAAACTTCCTAAGTGACTGATTTGCTGGGCTGTGGGCTATGGGGAACGTGGTCTTGAAGAACTTACAGCCTACCTGGCATAGCACAGTTTATAAAGAAAATGTTCTCCATTCTACTTTGGTGAGTAGAGTCTGGGGTCTTAAAGGCTTCTGAGCAGCCATTTAGGATATGCCACTGGTCTTACCCCTTCAGGAGCAAGGAAGAATGATGAAAACTAAAGAAACAAGGGAAGGATTAGTTCAGGGGATGAATGGACCACATCTTCAATATCCTCCACTAAGCTGAGCCCAGTCCAACTAGGTGGTACCTAGCTGCCACCACTGGCTCCTCCAACGGAGGTCACAGAGGAGGGGCCCAGACAGAGCTGGGAGGAAATGTAGAACACAGCTGTAACTGAGAAAGAAAGACTGGAGTTGCTGGCCTAGCAGAAGTTGGAGAAACCCTGGAAGTACAGCCCCTGGACAACCCTTGAGCTCAGCAGTGAAGCCATTCCTGGGTTTCACTGTTTAGCCGAGACTGGACAAGGCCATAAAACAGAGACTAAAGAGGCGTGCTAGCCCAGGAAAAAGGACTAAAGGACAGGAGGGGACAGGAAAGCTGGTGATACGAAACCTGAGGTTGAGAAAGAAGAATGTTGACCTGTTGTTGTGTTGTTAACCAATGTGGTAAAACAATACATGTACTGACTGTTTAGTGAGAAACTAGTTTGTTCTGTTAACCTTTATCTAAAATACAATAAACAGCAGCAAGAACGAAAGTTACGGCTCTTAACCAAAAGTTGGCAGTTCTACTCCACCTGGCACACCTTGAAAATCCTAGCGGGCAGTTCTACTCTGTCCCATAGGGTTTCTCAGAGTTGGAATTTTTATTGTTTGCTTCACTTGTTATCTGTTGCTCCAGGAATGTTTTTGACAAATGCCCCCACCACTCAGAAGCCACCTCAGCTCTGGGAGTTTGGAATGACAAAATGGTTTTCATTCTCCTGGAATTCAGATCTCTGGGTTTATGGAATCAGGGTGACCCATCCAGGCCATCTGCCATTAGGTGCCCTTTTGAACCTGGCAGGAAATGGTTCAGTGAAGTCACCTTCAGGTCACACAGCAGCCCAGTCTGCAGCTTAGTGTAGATCGCATGGCCTTAGGTATTGGTTCTTTCGGAAAAGTATGTGCAGCCAGGTTCAAGAATCTGACAAGAGGATGTAGGCACATCTTTGGTGTTTCTGTTTCTGTAACAGATCAATCCTGAAATCTGCCCTTTGCTTTGATACTACCTTCTGAGAAATTAACTGTAACAATGACGTGTATTATCCCCCTTCACTGTCCCTTCTTCTGGAAGCCTTCCCCATGTTTAGGTTGACCCTGCCTGATATGAAGCAGGTCTACTCACCATAAATACATTCTGTTACATGAATTTTTGGAGTTTCTCTAAACAGTTAGGATTTTGACATAGATTAGACAAAATAGATACAAACCTTTTGTGGGTGGGTACCTCAAGGAGCTACCAAACCCCACACCAAGCCCATTGCTGCCAAGCTGATTCCAGTGCATCAGAATTGCCCCATTGGGTTTGCAAGGCTGTTATCTTTACAGAAGGAGACTGCCCCATTTTTCTGCCATCGAGCTTCTGGTGGATTCAAATACCCCACCTTCTACTTAGTGACCAAACTCTCAAGCATTGCACCGCCTGGGCACCCTAAGAAGCTGCCAGATTGGCCAAAACGAACAGCCCTAATTTCTTGAGAGTAGAGTTTTGTTTTGTTTTCTAAGTCCAGCCTGTAATAGTTAAAACACATGTTCTAATAGCAAGTTTCTAGTTATCCCCCGACCCCATTTTAAATTTAGGTTTTGACTGTAAGAGAGAATGTTCTCTTCTCTATTATTTCTTCACTCAATTATTTTATTTTATGGGTTTAAAAACTCATAAAATAACCACAGTGTCACCATGGCCCTTGATCTTATGGGTTATGCTATTTTAAAAATCATGGAAAGAAGATGTAACAGTCTACTCCTATAAATACTACAGCCTTGGAAACACTATAGGGCAGTTCTACTTTGTCCTATAGGGTTACTATGAGTCAAAATTGACTCAACACTAATGGGCTTTGGTTTGGCTATTTTGAACACGATTTTAGGTAGACACAAAAATCTTAATTCATTGAAAAATCAGTTTAAGATAAAAACTACTGTTACACAACTCGTGTTTAATGCTTTTCAGGATATAGCTGAAAGCACATCACTGAAGATACTGTGTCATTTAAGTTCTGGATGATAGTGAGGGCTGCAGATTTATGGATCAATTTTTTGTTCATTATAATACATGTGTTTAAAAATCAATTCAAACAAAATATTATCAGCAGTAGGAAGATGACACCAGGAAGCCATCCATAACAGGATGCTTCAATAAGAATGCTAGTACAGTAGGCAGCAAATTATCTTGTAGCGATGTTTTCATCCTTGATAATCACAGCTTATGAACTTGTCTTTAGCAAGCCATTGTTTCTCTAGTCCTGAGCTCATTCATCTATAAAATGTGGAATCATAGAGGATATTTCAGGTCATAAACAATCTGAATTCAGGCTCTCCTGGGTTCTGTCCCTGCAAGCCTGACATCTTCAGATGGCCAGTCTCCAGAATTTTTCTGCCTAGCTATTGTTTCCAATCACAAGTAGCTTGTACTTGCATATCACTTTTCTAATGAGCACGTGGAACTGATGATAGATACCATCTTCCCATCGAAAATCAGAGGCATCATACCAGTCCTTACCGAAATCCAGGACACTCACTCAAGTCTTTAAATTTGATGTCTTTTTTGAGAACATATGCCAATTTGTTCTCTTTCACATAACATTTCTAATCCTAAAGACACTTGTAGTGAGGCTATGGCAGGTGTGTTGGTATGTTCCGTTCTCCAGGATCCACCATCTATCTGTTCCTGTAAGCTTCCCTCTAGGGCGCTCTTTAGTCTGAACTGCTGCAAGCTGTTGTGACCTCACCATAACTTATTATTTTTGGCCCTGTCCACACCTCTATGAACAGTGTCTTCACTGAACACTCTTTATTTACACCTTTTAGCCTATCAGTCCTCTCACTGACACAATCAACAAGCTCTAGTATCAATGAGGGTTCAAGTTCTACCTAGTTAGAATTATTATCAGAAAGTTTTCCATAGGTAAACTATGGTATATCTAGTCAATGGAACACTATGCAATGATAAAGAACAAAGATGATTTTAGGAAACATCTCATAACCTTGTTTCAATTAGAGGGCATTATGTTGAGTGAAAGTAGTCAGCGACAAGAGGACAAATGCTGTATGAGATTCTTACAATAAGAACTTAAAAACAGACTCATGCATAGAAGAAAAGAGTGTTTGACAGCTGCAAGGGTGGGAAGGGAAGGAGTGCAAAGGGGGTAGAGTTTAGATTAGATAGTTAATAGAAATTTGGTTGGGTGAAATCTGTGACAGCACACATTAGAAAGAAGAGCAATATTAACTGGACTTCAACATAGCATGATTACTCTTCCCATCTTAATCCAATATTACAAGGATAGAGTACCTAGGGAAGGGGACTGGGGACCATGCTCTCAGGGGAAATTGAGGCCAATTGGCACAACCAGCATTTTGCTAAGAGAGCCTTCTGCACCCCACATTGGTGAGTGGCATCTGGGGTCTTAAAAGCTGCCAAGCTGCCATCTGAGGGTACAGAAAATGGTCCCAACTTAGCAGGAACAGATGAGCACCAAGGACCAAAACGGCATGGGGGAAAGAGAACCCAAAAGACAGAGAGACTCAGGTGAGTGGATGACTACATTGAATTGTGACCAGAAGAACGAGATGGGGCCCAGCCACTACCAGTGTTAGCTGTGATGGAGCTCACAAAGTTGAGTCTTACTGGCAACACAAGAATAAAAAGGGGTACATCCTGAGATCTCCATTAAAAGACCACAACTGATGGTCCACAGGCCTCGGAGTTCTCATGGGAGCCTGGCACCTGGCCCTGATGCTGCCCCTGTCCATAAATCATAATGGAGGTCAACTCTCGGACAGAAATGGATTGGACCTGGTGACACAGAGTGATCACTTTATGGTTCTATGTATCTGTAGGATGTCATCCTGCTGATCTCTTACTGGAGGAAGGAGAGTGGGTGGAGAAGAGGGGATAAGAGATTGTTGGGTGGATAAGACATGTATGGAGCTGAGAAGAGTGTGCTGTCAATGGACAGGGAGAGCAGCGGGAATTGCATATAGATGGGCATGAAACATATGGGAATGTACATTTTCATTCAATCATAAAAAAAAGTAAAAAATAACAGATTGGCCCACAAAAGAAAGGATATTATTTGTAGAAAAAAAAGAAAGTTTTCCTTTTATTAAATAGGTACAAAATTTATAATATAATATAATATATTACAGTTAATAATCCACTGTATCAGTAGTTACAGTAATTATTAGAAAAATACACAAATAATACAAAAGTCAACTGGTCTTTAAGGATAGGTAAGCACTTTTAGAAGCTCCTTTATAATTCTGCCCTTACATAGGTTTCCTCACTAAGATCTGAAATAGGTTTCCTCTTTGCGCACTCCAACTCTGTGGGAGCCAAGGGAAAGTTCAAGAGGTTGGAGCAAATGGCATGTCACTTAACCTTTTTCTGTTTCTGGTTCCCAGTAAGATGGAAAGGGTGATGTGTAAGGATTAAATGGAATAATGTTTACAACATGCTTAGCATAGTATCTAGAATGTAATCGTTGTTACTCAAAGAATCTTTGAGCTCAAAAGTCTAATTGTATTCTTCTATCTACTGTCATTTAGGTTAAGCTATTGCATTCAGCTTTCTTTTCTACAAATTGTTCTGTAATCAGATTGTTTGCTTGTGCTTGTAATCTTTAGATATGACTTATTGAACCCAAGACTTCCCTGCTTTGGGAAATAATGCAAAGTGCTCACTATCAGAAGTTTGCTAGTTTCCTCCTCCCTTTGCTTGTCCATTTAATAGCTTAATAGAGTATTAAAAACAAATTTCCACTCTGTTTTGGTTGAATACCTTTGAGTTTAAAACAGGGAGTGATTATTACAGGTTATCTAGTCTTTCTAGTTCCTCACATAAATCAGCTTTGAGGGCTATTTTTGGCCAAGAACTCTGAGTTCACACTGATTAAACACCAAAGTTTGTTTTATTTTGTAACTCTCTTGGGCACTGTTTTCACTAATAATGTATTTTTTTCAAACATGCACATGCATCTGGCCTGAATTGAATTCTGGTCCCCCTAAATCTGTGTCAATTCCCTAGTCCTGATTTCCAGCATCACATGATTATCTACCCCTGTGACATCTGATGGAATTTTCTGTGTGTTGTAAATCCTGCCTCTATGATGCTAATGAGGTGGGATTAATGGCTATTGTGTTAATAAGGCAGGATTCAATTTACAAGACCAGGTTGTGATTAGATCAGTCTCTTTGGAGATACAAAAAAGGGAGCAAAGAGACATGGAGACTGTCATACCACCAAGAAACAAGAGCCAGAATAGTGTGTCCTTTGGACGAGGGGTCCCTACACTGAGAGGCTCCTCAACCAGGGACAAAGACCTTCTCTCAGGGCCAACAGAGACAGAAAGCCTTCCTGTGGAGCTGGCACCCTGAACTCAGATATCTAGTCTCCTGAACTGTGAGAGATTAAATATTTCTTTGTTAAAACCATTCATTTGTGGTATTTCTGCTATAGCAGCACTAGATAGCTAAGATAGTGTCCAACCATAATGGAAGGAGTAGACTATTACCGAAGACAATGGCCAAGAGAGATTACAAAACATAACAGACCTTGAGATTTAAGCAATGTACAGATACTCTGCTAGGGAATTTGTCTTTACTCCTATACCTAATACATCAGCAAGTACTGTTATTTTTATCTCCTAAGTCTCTAAAATACTTCCCCTTCACTTTACATTTAGTGCTAGAGTGGTATGGTGGCAAGGAGAATGTTACAGCAAAATGAACAGAATGAGCAAAGGCCTAACCTGATGGACTGAAAGATTTGTCAGTGTGGCAGGGGTATAGAATGGGAAGAAAACTTACAAATGAGAGAGGAAAAACAGTAGGGGCAAACAGGTACTATGTGAATAGGAATACAAAGTTCATAATAAGGATTTTCTAGCTTATCCTGAGAGCAAACAGCTGCCACTGAAAGTTTCCCGATGAAGTCATCAAATGCATTTAATTTATTTCATTGTGCTTTAAGTGAAAGTTTACGATTCAGATCAGTTTGTCATACAAAAACGTACACACCCATTGTTATGAGCCTAGTTGCTGTTACCACAATGTGAGGGCACACTCCGCCTCTCCACTCTGTATTTCTCGTGTCCATTCAGCCAGCTCCTGTCCCTTTCTGCCCTCTCATCTTACCTCCCGACAGGAATTGCTCTTTTACTGTTAGACGTATCTCCTTGAGCCAAGAAGCGCACTCATTACCAGTAAGATTTCAATAACACGCATTTTAGAAACGCTGTTGTTGTCTCAATATAGGGAACAGATGGGAATGTGGCACGGCTAAGGAAAATGAGCCAAGGCTGTTTCAGGAACCTGGGTAAGAAATGACGGTGGCCTGGGACAGCGGAACAGGGGAGTACCGGTAAGGATGGAGAGAGGTTAACAGATTTGAGAGGTAAGGATTCAAGAAGGCAGAGTTTACATGCCATGGGTGATTGAATGGATGTAAACAACAAGGAGTGGAAGGAGCAAAGAAGGCTGTTTGATTTTCTTGCTTGGAGGTGTGTGTGGAAGAGGGGGCTCTTATGGCTTCAGTTTAGGAGATATTGAGAGTCGATGCCAACTCACAGTGACTCTATAGGACAGAGTAGAACTTCTCCATAGAGTTTCCAAGGGGCACCTGGTGGATTTGAACTGCTGACCTATTGGTTAGCAGCCATAGCACTTAACTGCTATGCCACCAGAGTTTCCATCTGAATCAAAATGGAGAGGAAATATGCCTTAGAAAGAAGGAATGCATGACAGAATAAACAATCTTTATGAAGAGAAGATAGAGTGAAGTTGGAACAGGATGAAAAGTCACAGGAAGTGACCTTTCTTCTGAAATACAAATACACCAAACCAAACCAAACCCGCTGCCATTAAGTTGATTCTGACTCATAGAGACCCTAGAGGACGGAGTAGAACTGCCCAACGAAGTTTCCAAGGAGCGCCTGGTAGACCTGAACTGCCAGCCCAGTAGAGACATCTATGAGGCAGTTGGAGATGTGAGACTAGAGCTGAAGAAAGTGATCTGGGCTGACAACACAGACCCAGTCTCGAATCAACAGCAAGAAGACAGAAACCAGAGTCATGACGACTGCAAACACCCATGGGTAACGTGTAGAAGAATAAGAGGCTCTAGGTGCTGACCTTGAGAAAGGGGTTTATTAAAGGATGTCATAGAAGGAGGACCTCCCAAAAGGGAATTTAGACAGGTAGAAACAAAGCCATATAAAGTGGATCTGACAACAGGAAAGGAGAGCTCTGCAAGGAGGAAACCAAAAACCAAATCAACTTCTGTTGAGTTGATTTCAACTCATGACAAACCCATAGGACAGAGTAGAACCACCCCATGGAGTTTCTAAGGAGTGCTTGGTAGATTCCAACTGCTGACCTTTTAGTTAGCAGATGTAGCACTTAACCACTATGCTACTAGGGTTTCCCTGCAAGGAGAAGCTGCCCGAATAATCATGTAATTGATTAAAGATTGAAGAAATAAAAAAGCTCACCATTTGACTAGTTCTAGGAGTAAAGAGGTTAGTGATAATCTTGCTAAGGTGTGGATTTTTTTCCTTCTCATTTTGCTTTTGTTTATAATTGGAGAAGAATGCTAGACTGCAAAAATACACAGTAGGTGGAATCAGGGAAATAAGGAGAGTATTGATTCTATCGAGAGGTGTGCGGGAATGGTTGTACAGTTTAAAGCATGTAATCAATGTCAGTGAATGGCACATGTAGAGATGGTTAAACTGGTGTATGTTTTGCTGTGTATATTCTCAAAAGCACCAAAAACAATTAAAAAAAAAAAAAAGAATTATCTGAATCAAAAGCCAAAAGAAAAACCCACTGCCGTTGAGTTGATGCTGGCTGATAGTGACCCTATAGGTCAGAGTAGAACTGCTCTGTGGAGTTTCCAAGGAGCGCCTGGGGGATTTGAACTGCTGACCTTTTGGTTAGCATCCAGTAGCACTTAATCACTGTACCACCAGGGTTTCCATCTGAATCAAAATAGAGAGGAAATATGCCTTACAGAGAGGGAATGCATGATAGAATAACAGAAAGGAGGAGTGTGCTGTCCTTGGGCAAGGAGAGCAGTAGGAGCTGCACGTAGGTGGGCAAGCGAACTTAAACTGGATTGTACACTTTCACTCAATCATAATAAATAAATAAAATAAAACAATCTATATGAAGAGGAGGTAGAGTGAAATTGAAATAGAATAAAAAGTCACATGAAGTGATTTTTTTTAAAATACAGATACACCAAGCCTAACCAAACCAAACTAAAACCACTGCTTCTGAGTCAAGTCTGATTCATAGCAACCCTATAGGACAGAGAAGAACTGCCCCATAGAGTTTCCAGAGAGGGCATGGTAAATTTGAACCACCAGTAGATTTGAACCACCAGCCTTTTGGTTAGCAGCCCCAGTGCTTAATCACTACGTCAACAGTGTTTCCAATTCAAATACTCAAGTGTATGTAGATCAGCCTGAGAAGGAGCCACTTTAAGAAAAGAGTGAAGATGAAAACAACGGAAGGAAAACGCTTAGATCACTGGAGACAGGAAGACACTGGGAGGTAGCAGTGATCGCACACATGGGAGGATTAGTTCTGAAACAAGATGTGTGAACCACAGGGAAGAAAGACAAGATGGACATTCGTGTAGGTGCATTTCTATGTTTGGTGATAAAAAGTTGAAAGAAATTCTAAGCTGAATGAGTCTCCCTGCAAATTAGGAGGGAAAGTTGTATCTTCTTAGGCTATTCAACACAAAGGAAGAAAAGACTCTCAAACTCCATCCTGCAATCTGATTTAATGGAAAGAAACATCAAACTGTATGGAACGTGGAGGTGCTACTTCACCGTAAAATAAACTAAACTTCAAAATACGCAATGACCTCAAAATACAGTATATGATGATTAAAGTTGTGGATCAGCTTGTCTGGGCCATCATTCTCAGTAGTGTGACCATTATGTAATAAGTATTTTGCTAGATATGTAAAGATGCAGATTGGCAGTTATGTAATGATGCAGTTATCCTCGACAATGCGATCTAATTTGATCAGCCAATCAGTTGTAAGGGGAATTTCCTCAGGGGTGTGGCCTGCATTCAATATATACCTGGATATTCTAGAAAAGCTCACTTGTTTCATCTGCATCGTGTACCCAGCTCATCATCTCACATCAGTTCTCAGGACTTGAGCCAATGGCCTGCCGTACTGCCCGCCACCTTAGGGTTTGTTTACCTTACAGCCTGTGAGCCGGCAGCAGTCTGCTTTCTTACATGCCTGTCTTAAATTTTCAGCTTCCATAGCCTGTTGTGTTGGAGAAAAGTACTGAATGCACCAAGAACTGCCAAAGGAACAAACAGATCTGTTCTGGAAGAAACATAACCAGAGTGGTCCTCGGAAGCAAAGATAGTGAGACTGCATCTCATATATGCGTATTTCGGACGTGTTGTCAGGAGAGATCAACCCTAGGGAACAATATCATGATTGGTAAAACGGAAGGTAAGCAAAGAAGAGGAAAACTCTCAAGGAGATGGATTGACACATGGCTACAACAATGGGCTTAAGCACAATACAATTGTGGGCCTGGCACAGGACAGGGCAGTGTTTAGTTCTATTGTACATTGGGTTGCTATGAGCTGGCACCTACTCAACAGCACCTAGCAACAATAACATAGCCTGTGATCCATCAGCATTCCTCTGACTTGCTGATCTTGGGTTTGTGAGCTCTTGCAGCTACAAGAGTAAGAATCCTCCAGCCTGACACCTGACCCATGGACTTGGGACTTGCCAGCCTCTACAATTACATGACTTGTTTCCTTGAGAAAAGTCTCTCTCTCTCAAAACATATATGCCATTAGTTTTTATTCTTAGAGAATCCTACCTCAGACACTGCATATTCCAGCATAGACCTCTTTTCTCCATCCAAGTAACATGTATTAGAGTGCTAGGGAAGGCTTTAACCATAATGGGTAGGAAATGCAACCTCCAAAGTCATTCTTTGGACCTCAGTGTGAGCTTTTTGGCCTAAGTAGCAGCAGATAGCACACCTACCCACTTCATTTCAGGGAGATAACAAAAACATGATTGGAAATGTAAGGGTTAGGTGAGACAGAGCAATGTTTCAAGACAGACCAAATTCCACATAGAATTTTCTGGTGTATGTGCCGGTGAAAGCAGATCCCTGAGTGGTGAAAACAGTTAAGCATTGAAAAGACTGGCAGTTAAAACCTACCCAGAGGTGCTTCTGAAGAAACACCTAGTGATCTGCTTCTGAGACACATACAAGTAGGAATCAACTAGACAGTAACTGTTTTCTTTGAAATTACACCATATATTAAAAGTTCCTGAGACAGACAGGCAGTGGGGTTTGTTCGGGGACTAGAAAGAAGCCAATGCAGTCAGAGCTTAGTAAGTCTTGGAGGAGTGTGGTACAAGAGGAGGTGGAACGGTTGATATAGATTGTGAAACTTTCATTTAAGCAAGGTTTTGTGAAAGAAATGTACATAACACTTGACAGTTTCAGGCAATTTGCTCTCAAATTCCAACAGCTAGAATTCAGTTCTAGAAGAGTTTAGATCATTGGACTTCAACTATTTTAGAAAGAGCTAAAATAAACTCTGTGAAAGATTCTTGGAGATCTATAATGGGCAAGAGGATCAATGTTCCTGTTAGGTACATAAGTATGTCGGTATGTGAGCATGTATTTATATAACATAGGTCAACAGTGCTACATACCTTAAATGTTCTATCAGAGATAGGATCCCTGGTTGAATGAACGGTGACTCTGAGTCAATGTTTAATTTCTTGCCTGTTTTTGTTTTCATTGTTGTTGTTGTTGAATGCCATCCAGTTGGTTCCGATTCATAGCGACCCTATATAGAACAGAAAGAAACGCTGTGCCATGTTCACAAGCTTTTGTATACTTATGCACGTTGTTCTGGTCATTGTGTCAATTCATTTTGTTGAGGGTCTTCCTCTTTCATTTACCCTCCACTCTACCACTCATGATGTCCTTCTCCAGGGACTGATCCTTCCTGACAACATGTCCAAAATATGTAAGACGCAGCCTTTCTATTTTTACTTCCAAGAAGCATTTCTGATGGTACTTCTTCCAGAAGAGATATGTTCATTCTTTTGGCAGTCCATGGTACATTCGACATTCTTCTCCAACACCATAATTCAAAGGCATCAGTTCTTCTGTCTTCTTTCTTCATTGTCCAGCTTTGGTATGCATATGATGTGACTGAAGATATCATTGCTTGGGTCAGGTGCACTTTAGTCTTCAAGGTGATGTCTTTACTTTTCAATACTTTAAAGAAATTCTTGTTTTTAGACATGAACTACTGCATACAGTTTTGAGAATAGTAACTTAATTTTTCATTTCCTCACTGGGTATTTGGCATTATGCACATACTATAGCCATCACGTGTCCCAGTAACTCAGCACTCTATCTCTCCCTCCTTGCTTCCCTCCCTCCCTCCTTCCTTCCATCCTCCTTGCTTCCTTCTCTCTCTTCTTATTGCATTTCTGATGGCTGTTAATACCTTGCTAGTCCTCCTGAAAGAAGCTTCTAGAGCCTGTAAATGCTTCCGAAAACTTCACTGAGTCTTTTGTCTTCCCTCTGCAGCACTAGGCTAAATTTTCTCTTGAATAACAAGCATTGTTTATGGCAAACATTCTCTCAATGTCAATTTGTCCACAGGGAAGTACAACTCCAAGGTCATGATCTACTCTGGATGTCAGAGCCCAACTCCCATTAGCAGTAACGAGTGTTATGTGTATGTTTCTTGCCTTTCTTGGGCTACTGTAGCACGGTGAGTCTTGTCATCCACCACGTCACCATCACACCTGTGCTCGTTCACTTCCTTTTTCTAAACAAGAAAGCAGAAATACTGTGTTGCTTACCTCTGGCAGAAAATCTTTTTGATAACAATAATAAAGCCTTCTAAAACCAAAAGGTAGGATAATATTCAAGACCTTGGCTTAAATGGTCATTTATGGGATTGATTGTAATCTCTTGGAGCTCAAGATTCTTGATCTCTTTGGACCCAACACAGTACTTAGCATCCTACTAGGCATGGTGGCAGATGCCCTCCCCAGTTATAGTCACATTTGTCATCTGAGACAACCCTCAGATCAATCAGGATATTGTCCCTAGAGGATACTGTCCCTCTTTTGGGGTCCCCAGCTTTAGAAAGCCCATACTAGGTATGGGGAATTCACTACTTATGAGATTCAGGAGGACAGGAGACATTAATTTTTCCTGCCTTTTCTGAAACTAATGAGTGGGCATAAGTCCAGTTTTCTCTGGTCACATGTGTCCTCTGAAGATTTGATTTGCTATAGGAGTTAGAAAACTAAAGAAGTATGGATCACAAGACATTCTTTTTGGAAGCAGCAGTAGTAGAATCCAGATAGTCACTAAACAATAAAGGTAGGAGCTGGTGGGTGGTAAGATGTCCCTGGCTGGTGGTGTGGGTAGCACAGGTTTCAGAGGACTATGTTTGGAAGCAGGACCAAAGGTTTCCTCTCTGGACTGCTTGTGTGATGTACTTTTGGGCAGTGGTCTTGCTTTCTAACTCCAGCCTGGATAATTATTGTTCCAGCAGGTCTGCGAGCTACTCAGTATCCTTTTATAATGAATTACCTTTCTTAGCCTAGATGTACTACAGCAGTGATTCTCAACTGTGGGTGATTTTGCCCCTCAGGGGACATTCGGCAATGTCTAGGGACATTGTTGACTACACAACTGGGGTGAGGGAAGGACTAGACAGTGGCAGCTAGTGGCTAGAAGCCAGGGATGTTATGAAATACCCTACGATGCACTGAACAGCCCCCACCGTGGAGAATTACAGGATCCAAAACGTCTGTATTGTTGAGCTTGAGAGACCCTGAGCTAGAGTTAGTTTATGTGTTTAGAATTTAGTCTAAAACTAGTGACATTAACCTCATTCTACAATAAAGGAAGAAATTCAATGAGGTTAAATACACTATCACTGGTTCAACACTAAAGATGGCCTGGAAACAAACAAACGAATGAACAAACAAACAAACACAAGGTCTGTTTTAGTCCAGATAGTCACCATCATTTTTTCTTATTAAAACTACCGATATTCTTGACAAAACACTTGAATACTCTGGGGGTCAGTTCTACCCTGGCCCCTAGGGTTGCCATGAGTCGGATCCGACTCCACCACACTTGGCTTGGCTGATTTTGTGGTGGTTTTGTAATGTGTCAATTTGATTAGGCCGAACTACATTTCCCGGCGTTCCCATTACCTGTATGTTTCTGGTTAAAAGCAAACAACCCACCCACAGCCATCCAGTCTATAGAGTAGACCTGCCCTGTAAAGTTTTTAAAGAGCGCTTGGTGGATTCAAACTGCCGACCTTTTGGTTAGCAGCCACGGCACTTAACCACGACGCCCCCGGGTTTTCCATGTTTCTGGTTTGCTCTGGCAAACCAGGAGAGAGTCCTGGGGGATGAGCCGGGCGGTCGCCCTTTTTTAGCTCAGGGGCACACTGTCGCTGGCGGCTGGCTCACTTTTACGGTGTGAGGCAGTCGCCGGGCCTGGGTCAGCTCCACTTTATTTCTTCTGCCTCTGCCTGCCATGCCTCCACCTCTTGGGTTAGGGGTGTGTGTGTGTGTTTAACTCCGTGAGAAAGCACCGTGGCTTCTGCAGAACACCCGCACTGACAAGAACTGACAAGGGTTTTAGTACCCCTTTTCAGCAGCTCCAGCTTGTGCTTGTATATTCCAGTTTGATCTTGCTTTCTCCTGCTTTGCCTTCATTGTCTGCTGGGCTGTAGATCTCAGCTCCAGTATCGGGCGCAAAGACAACAGCTAGGGTGAGGGTTTAACCTGTTCCTGCCATTGGGAAAGGCCAAATCCTTCTGCGTCTGTGTGTTTATGTGTATTAGATATGAGTATATATACAAAATCTGACAATTTTGCAAACTCATCCTAGAAAAAGTGCTACATACCTCATTGCTGAGTATCACTATGGTTACTTCATCACTGTGGTCACTTCAGAGTACTCTCCTTGGGAAGCAACTTTGGAACTCTCTGGAATGGCCATCAGAGCTGTCTTCAGTTACCCTTGATGTCATCAAAATTTCTTCCTTTCAGTATTTCCTTTATCTTCGGGTCAAGAAAAAAGCCATCGGGGGGTCAAATGAGGTGAGTAAAGAGAGTGTTCCAGTACAGTTATTTGTTTACTGGCTAAAAACTCTCTCACACACTACTATCCGGTTAAGTTCCTAAACTCGCCACTTTGCCGCCATGTGCAATGGCCATTCCAGAAAGTGTTCCAAAAGTGCTTTGAAGGGTGGACTAGGCACTGGCATCACTGCATAGCTTCCCAAGGTTGGGGGGGGGGCACTTTCTGCACTTGAAACAATTGAGTTCGCTCACTTAATTGTCAGGGTTTGTATGATATATTTGAATATATGTATGATGTACACATGGAGTCCCTGGATAGTAAAAATAGTTAACATGCTCAGCACTGCTAACGGGACGGTTGCAGAGTTGAATTCACCCAGAGGCACTGCAGAAGAAAGGCCTGGAGATTTATTTCCCAAAATGAAGCAAGGTTCTACTTGGACACATTTCAGGTTGCCATGAGTTGGGATCCATATAGACAGCAACTAAAGGTTAAGATTATGGTATATAAAACTCCAAACCAGGATAAAGTAAACCAGGTACATTACGTGTGTGTTTATATCCTCTAGTGGTTCTGTTTCTCTGATGGTACCGGGATACTGGCAACATTTAGCTAAAAGGATTATTATCAAAAGTTATAAATTAATAATGACTACATAAAAAATAATAACTACATAAAAGGAAAAGGACACTAATAATCTTCTCATGCTAAGACATGGCTTTGAATTTCTGTAGATCACTTTCCCGTCTTTTTCCACAAGTAAGCATTAAGACATAATATCAAAGACTTGTGTGTCCGTAGGTATTGATTTCTTCTTTGCTGTGTCCCGCCTGCTTCTATCATACCCACACACCTGGTGTCCCCTGCTGTGCTGCTGGTTCTTTCTTCCTTGTGAGGTGGCCTCTGACATTGATTCTTTGCTCCCAAATTAGTCACTGAAATGGGATATATATCCCTTCCGTGTGTTGTGCTGAATTGCGTTAAACTGAAACTTTACTTTCCTATGACCTCAGTTTATTAGATATATGCAAATATCTAAAAAAAAACTCTTAATTTTTAATTTAACTTATTTAACTATAATATTCTCAACAGTTCCTGGAAGATGGGGTTGAGAGTGTGAGGTAAAGGATCAAAGGACAATTTGCAGTGACAGAAACATTTTTACATATTTAAAAATATTATGTATTGCTACCTCTTTTTTTTTTTGCAATTAACACTGTGTCTATTTATTGTAATTATCGATGAGGAAAGATTTAGTTTTCTTATTTTGCTATTTGTTTTCCACATGTATTTTCATGCATTTCTTATAACATTTTTGTTCCTCAATTTCTCCGTTAGTGCCTTCTTTTGTGTAAGCTATCTTTTGTTATACCATTTTGATTCTCTTCTCTTTTAGTATATATTTTGAAATTATTTTCTATTATTTTCCCTGTCATTTTACAACAAGATATTTAGAATTAGTACCTGTTTGGATCCAACGGAAACACTGGTGGCATAGTGGTGAAAAGGTACAGCTGCTCACTGGAACGCTGGCGGTTTGAATCCCCAGAAGCTCCCTGGAAACCCCATGGGGCAGTTCTACCCTGCCCTATAGGATCACTGTGAGCCAGAGTGGACTTGATGGCAGTGGGGCTGCTTTTTTTTTTTTTTAGCTCCAATAGTACATAAAAACTTGGCTCCTATATAACTCCATCCACCCATACACAAATTCCATCTTTATACGTTTTGTGACCATCAGCGTATTTAGAATATTCCTTATGCAGTTGTGTTTTAATTCATATAGGAAAAAGAACAGTTCAAAGCCAGAGTGTGTTCATACTGACATGTGTTCTTACCTAGGTACTTACATCTGTTCATGCTCTTCACGTCTTCATGTAGATTTCTTAGCAGCTGGTGGCCTTTTGTTCCAGCCTGGACTCCTTTAATCATTTCTTGTAGGATATGGTTACTAATGACTAGCTCTCAGTTTTTGTCTGTGGAAAACCAAAAACCAAGTGCACTGCCATTGAGTCTATTTTAGACTTACAGTGACCCTGTTTGCAAGGAGGGGCTGCTGGATTCCAACTGCTGACTTTTTGGTTAGCAGTTGAGCTCTTTAACTGTGCACTAAATTTCTCTGTTATTTTTGAAGGATGGTTTTTCTGGATGTGGAATTCTTGGTTGAATTTTCTTTCTTTTTTTCCTGTCTTTCCTTCATATTGTGTCCTTCCTGATGTCTGATGAGAAATCAGGTCATATGGTTGAGGGTCCCCACTAGGTGACTAGGTGCTGTTCTCTTGCTTGTTTTGAGCTTCTCTGTCTTTGGATTTTGAGAGTTTAATTGTTATGAGTCTTGGTGTGGATGTCTTTGAGTTTATTCTAGTTAAGCTTGTTGAGCTTCTTAGATGTGTAGATTCATATTTATCATTAAATTTGGGAAGTTTGGGACCATTGTTTTCTTCAAACATTCCTTCTGCTCTTTTTCTCTCTTCTCTAGGTTTCCCTTTTTGCATACATTGTGACATCTTGATGATGTCCCACTGATCTCTTGTTCTTTTCATTTTCTTACTCTCTTTTCTTTCTGCTCTTCAGATGGAGTAAGCTCTATTGACCTATTTTCAAGTTTACTAATTTTTTGTCTCATCAGTCCTACTGTTGAACCTCTGCAGTAAATTTTTTATTTCACTTATTTTATTTTCATCTCCAGGATTTCTATTTGGTTCTTTTTTACAGTTTCCATCTCTTTGTTTAAACTGTCTACTTGGTGAGGCATCGTTTTTACAACTTGCTTTGGTTCTTTGTCCCTTGTTCAATTTACTTCTCTGAGCATATTTAAAATGTTATTTGAAAGTCTTTTTCTAGTAAGTCCAATGTCTGACCTTCCTTAGAGACAGTTCTTATTACTATGTGGTCATGCTTTCTTATTTCTTTGCATGCATCATAACTGTTTTTGAAAGTTGAACATTTTGAGTATTATGATATGGCCACTGTAGAAATCAGAGTCTCCTTCCTGCCTAGAGTTTGTTATAATTATTTTTGTTTTCTTGTTTAGTGACTGTTTTGAACTAATTTTAACTCTCTGTGTGTATGTGTGTGGTGTGTGTGATACGTGGATGTGTGTGTGTGGTATGTAGACGTGTATGTGTGGTATGTAGATGTGTATGTGTCCATGAAGAGTCGGTCATTAGCTTGTGGTCAGATAGTGATTTAGCAGCGATTTCCTTAAATGCCTGAGTCAACGATAACAACAGAATTTCTAGTATTTGCAAGTCGACTCTGGGTGTTGGGGTACACTTACAACGTTGGGCTTAGCAGTTTACGTCTCTGTCTTAATTTTCACTTCCTGGTTGCAGAGAGCCTGCAGACTAGCGAAAGGTGAAAACCCAGAGCAGTTTTAGCTTTTTCTGAGTATATGCCGGGCCTGGAATACAGCCTGGTAGAGTCCCAAGAATATGTCAGAGGGTTTTCAAAGCTCCTGTTCCCCAGTGCGTCTCATTTCTCAGACTTTTCCCCAAAGCTTTTTATTTAGTCGCTTGTTGGCCTCAGTTACTACCCCTTGCCACAGGTTTGCTTTGGTCGCTTTATTGGCCCCTTGCGGATCCAACTCGACGGCCCTGGGCTTGGCATTGGCCCCTTGAAGAACTGGCTCTGAGAGCTTATCCTTTCATCTAGGGGGTGGTGACTAACACATCTGTCTTGAAATGTTTTGATAAATATCCCCTGGGAGGCTGTTGCAGCTTTGGGAGAGTTATGAGTTAGATGAAAGAAGAGTAAAGCTCCTTGAGCCAGTTCTTCAGACAGCTACTTGACAGGCCCAAATAAACAACTACATGTCTTTGACAATGTAGTTCACTCTGCTCCTTCTGGTTCTGTGTACCTGTACCAGGAATGTAAGCTTCTGTTGTCAAGGTTGGTGCAGGATTGAGGAATGGTATATGAAACCGGGTAAAATGACACAAAGCTCACTTAAAATGGAAATTCAGCTGTTTTTTTTGTCGACTAATAGTTCCCTGCTTGCAGTTAGCTTATGATTATTTTTCCAGAGTACTGATAAAGTTGATTCTGTAAATTTTTGCCAGTTTATTCATTACTTTTGTGAAGTAATAAACGTGAAATTCCCTGCTTTACCATTTTTGCTAATGATGCTCTTTCCATTGAATTAAATTAGCAGCTGCGGGGAGGTGGTTTGGCAAGTTCAGGCACCCTTCAGAAATTTGAGATACATCTATGAGACATTTAACCTTTGGTCTAGTTTGTCTTAACACAAGTTGGAAGATAAAATCTCTTGAAAAAGTCCCAGCTCAGAAAGTGCTGGTGGGGCAAGAGGAAGTGGTTTGCTATAATCTTACCAAACTCAGTATGTAACCTGTTTTGACTATTTAAATCTTTATAGAAGTAATGTGCTTCACTTCCAGGGCAGAAATCTGTAAGACAAGGCACAAATTTCCCTATATTCTTTCTCCCCCTGACACTGCAATCCTAGAAGGGTGTGTTGATATAAAATCACAACACTGAGTTATAATGTGGAGAAAAAATGCCAGAAAGCTATTGAAACTCGTAATTGACTTCATAAGAGACAGAGATAAGCTTTTATTGTTTATTTTCACTGAAATTTTCAGATTATTTATTTATTGAAGCAAAATCTAGGTAATCTACTGACACCTATTTTTTGAGTCAGAATTGGCTGGATGGCACTAGTTTCGGTTTTGTTTTGTTTTGTTTTTGAGATAGCTAATGACTAATGGCTCTGGAATAGTTTGAAAATATGAAAAATTATGTAAGTGTAAGATGTGATTATTGACTTACTTTCCATTTTCAGGGTTGAGTTTATTTTTAATTTAAGTACTTAAAAATTGATAACTCTTAAGTAATCAATTTGTTTTTTTTTTCACCAACCATTTAGGAAGGAGAAAATATGTTGCATCTCTTGTATGTTAATATACTTCAGATTTTAAAATTGTGAGTTCTTATGCCAACTTTGTATTTTTCACAACTCATTCTCATCTGGGGAAAATTTGGTTCTCCAAACAAGGTGAAAATGACTTTGAACTACTTCAGATTTTGTTTTTGGAGATCAGTACCAATTATTTTTTTTTATTTTACAGTAAACTTGGAGTGCACTACTCTGCAATACACCAAAGCCTGTCTTTGTTATCTATTGCTGCATAACCATTACCCTAAAATTTAGAGTGTAAAGCAAAAATGTAGGTTACCTCTCAGAACTTTTGTTAGTTGGAAGTTTAGGAGCAGATTAGTTGGGTGAGTTCTTACTTGCTGTCTCTCATGTTACAGTCAAGGTACCAGCCAGACTTCAGTCATTTAAAAAGTCTGGGGATTGAAGATCCACTTCTGAGATGTCTTGTCACTCACGTGTCTGGCAAGTTGATCTGTACCTTAGCAATTCTTTGCCATGTGGCTCTCTCCTTGTGGCTCCTTGTCCTCACAGCATGGTAGCTGATTTCTCCCAGAGTGAGTAACCGAAGAAAGAGCAAGCCAGAAGCCACAGAAGTCATGCGTCATCATTTCTGCAATACTCTGTTGGTAAAATTAGTCAGCCCTATCAATGTGGAGAGAGTTGCACATATACATGAATACCAGGAGGTTAAACCCATTCGTGGTCATCTTGAAGGCTAACAACCACAATCTTCTTCTATGAATACCAGGGGGTTAAACCCATTCGTGGTCATCTTGAAGGCTGACAACCACAATCTTCTTCTGGTTCCCAGTGATTCATAGCTTTCCTACAGGCAAAATATACCAGACCCTTCTCGAGGCCCACAGACATCTCATTCTATGACAGCGTCAGCTCAAAGTCCAGAAACTTGTCATTTAAATCAGGTCCAGGTATGAAAGAAGCTTCTAGGGTGTTCCTTAAGTATACGTTATTAACTATAGTTCCTATCCAGCTGAAGATCAACAAACTAAAAATTGTAACTCCCAGCAGTCATCGGCATACAGTGGTTAGACCCTGTCTTAAGCTGGGTTTTCCAGGGAAGCAAAACCATTTACACATGTATGTACAAGGAAAGAGATGTATGTGTGTGTGTGTGTGTGTGTGTGTGTGTGTGTGTGTAGGAAACAGCTCACGTAATTGCAGAAGCTGAATGTTCCAAATCCTGGCACAAGCCTCACATGGCCACGGGAGCTGGTGAACCCAAGGTCAGCAGGTCAGAGAACAGAGTTCTAGATCACCGGTTGTGTAGGTCGGCGGCTCCCAAGCTGGCAGCGAGACAGAGCAGCAGAGCCTGGCAAATCCAGCCAGGTCAGGGAACAGGACTCTCAAGCGCCAGCTGTAGGGGTCGATGAATCCAACAACTGCTGGTTCAGGTCCAGGAACCAGATGCCAGAAGACACCAGGAGCTGCTGGCTACCTGAGCAGACTGACGATAGGTGGTGGAAGGTGGAGAGATGAGAGCTGAGGTGTGGGAAGCCACCACAGGCCCTGCTCTGCCCCTTAATAGAGCAGCCAAACATGGAGTAGCCAAGTTGACATAATCCTGACCACCACAGACCCCCGTATGTGTATTTCTGTTCAAGAAAGGGGAAAACAGGAGACAAATAGGAAATTACCAGTCCATCGCAATTCTGTTATCCAGCAGGGCAGAGATTGGCAGTTCCTTCAATAAAGGCTTAGGAATAATTACTCATGGCCCTTTATCTTGTGGCATCTTGGTTCTACCTTCTAAACTGTTCTTCCGTTTTTATGAAATATAGCTGTGTTTTCAGGTTTGTAGTTTTCTCTAGGGGTCTAAAGACTTCTTTCATTTTGTCTGTATCAGTTCTTTTCAACTCAAGCTGGTGTTATTTCTGTTTCTTTTCTTAAAATCTTTGTGAGTCTGCTGTGAATCTTACTCGGGTTCAATTTATTAGACAAAAGCCATACCTAAGAATATCTCTGTGATGAGCTCTTTCTCTTTTGCGATGCTGCTAAGGTTACCGAGGGCTAACACTCTTGAATTCCTTAAGAGCTTTTATTGTTTAACTGAATGAGGTCTTTGAAAGTATCACCTTAAATCTTTCTGAATATTAACAGTACTTTAGGAAGATGCTAGATAAGCAGTGCCATGGATTGAATTTTGTCCCACAAAAATGTCTGTTGTCAATTTGGCCAGTGATGATTCCCAGTATTGTGTGATTTTCTTGTGTGTTATAAATTCTACCTCTGTGGTGTTAATGAGATGAGATTGGTGGCAGTTATGTTAATGAGGCAGGACTCAGTCTACGAGATTGAATTGTGTCTTGAGCCATTCTCTTATGAGATACCAAAGAGAGAAGCAAGCAGAGAGACAGGGTACCTCATGCCATCAGGAGAGCAGTGCTGGGAGCAGTGCTCATCCTCTGTACCCAGGGTTCCTGTACACGGAAGTCCCTAGTCCAGGAAAATATTGATGACAGGGACCTTCCTCCAGAGCCCAGAGAGGAAGTCCTCCTCCACCCCCAAGAGCTAATGCCCTGAGCTTGGAATTCTAGCCTACCAGACTGGTGGTATCTGTGTTACAGCAGCAGTAGGTGACTAAGACAAGCAGTGTCTCAGAACCCACTGGGGGTTAAAACATCTTTAGAATAAGTCAGAATTATAGTATCTCAGATTTCTGCCACATACAATTTACGAGGTTTAATTAATTCTGTTCCCTCTAAAATAGAGTTTCCACAAGTGGAAAGGAGAAAAAGTCTTCCTTGTTAGCACTCACTGTGTCTGATGAGTGTTGGTGTGATTCCTGTGTCCATGGTTGAAAGCCTGTTGGAATTCTAAAAATGAAAGGTGTGTCTGTGTAGTGCTGTACCCCAGAATTTGCTTTATTAGTTTAATTTTGAACACTTTAATATGCCTCCCAAGAAGGTGTCTTGTTCATTAAGTATCACAAGAAAACAAAAGAGAAACATGAACTGCGAAGACATGAAAATGATTTTACCAAATTATTTCTCTGCTTTGGCAAGTGAGCTTGCATTAGTAAGTGATTCTATTTCAGTATAAATTTTATTTAGCGAAAATTCTGTTTTTCCCTGCCCAACTAAATAAATATTGAATGCTAGTTTGAAACGGCACCAAATTATTAGCTACTGAGAGTGCCTGCATGTCTTAGTGAGAACCTGCGTGCATATTTAATAAGTGGTAAAGCAATGGAACAAAGTATTGTGGGCTGAGTCTATGTTGTGTGAGTTATGCATCATGCTTAGGGTAGCTAGGAAAAAAGATGACACTCAAAACTGCACCTTAGAAAAATCTTTCTCTTTTTCATGGGAATGTGTGCAGGGGTTTTGGGTTTACCTCAAGAAGAGTATATCAGCATGTTTCAAAAAGAATTATTAGGTTTTATCTCTTCATTAAAGTATTTTAGTATTATTTATACAAAGTCTGAAAATTACGTCTGTGACCTTAATTGTTCCAGGTGCTACATACCTCACTGCTGAATATCAGCACTATGGTCACCTTCAAAGCACTGCACTTGGGAAGCTACCACACTGACGCCAGAGCCTGGTCCACCCTTCAAAGCAATTTGGAACACTTTCTGGAATGGCCACTGCGCCCGGTGGCAAGGTGGCAAGTTTGTGAACTTAATTGTATAGCTGTCTGTAAGGGAGTTTTTAGCCAGTAAACAATGACTGTATTGGAACACGTTACTACTCACCTGACCTGGCTCCCAATGACTTTTTTCTTTAGCTGAAGATAAAGAAAATATTGAAAGGAAAACATTTGGATGACATTTGGGACATCAAGGGGTAATACAGTGACAGCTCTGATGGCCATTCTAGGAAAAGAGTTTCAGAATTGCTTTGGAGGGTGAACTAGGCACTGGCACTGGTGCATAGCTTCCCAAGGAGAGTACTTCAAATGCCATAGTGATATTTAGCAAAGAGGTATGTAGCTCTTTTTCTAGGGTAAGTTAGAGAACTTCTCTCCCTCCCTCTGCCCCACTCCCTCCCCCATGTCTCCCCTCCTCCTTTTTCCCCGTCTTTGTCTCTCTTTTTTTGTGTGCTTTAGGTCAAGTTTATGGAGCAAATCACTTTCTCATTCAACAATTAACATACAAGCTGTTTTGTGAAGTTGACTGCATACCCACAGTGCGTCAACACCCCTGTTCATCACCCCTGTTCATCACCCCAGCTCCCTGTTTCCAGTCTTCCCCTTTTCGGCGCTTCCTCCCTCTTCATCTTTGCTTTGGGGCAGGTAGACACGTTTTGTCACTTATGCGCGGTTGGACCCTGAAGCGTGTTCCTCATGTATATTACTGTTTGTTTTCTAGACCTGTCTAGTCTTTGACTAAAAGGTGAACTTCAGGAGTGATGGCAATTCTGAGCTAAAAGAGTGTCTGGGGGCCACAGTTTCAGGGTTCTTGTAGTCTCTGGCAGACCAATAAGACTGGTCTTTTTTTGTGCATTTGAGTTTTGTTCTGCCTTTTTTTCTCCCACTCTCTCTGGGACCCTCCATCACTTTGTGAAATTTGCTCAGGTGACATGAGTGTTGGTGTACATGTATCCATGGCAGATTTGGGGCTGGCATCAAATACTTAATTCGTAAAATCGCTGTGAGAAATTGTTCACCAGCTCACACTCTGTGACCATTAATAGCTCCCCATGTTTAACTTGTATGTGTTAGATTATTTCAAAGACCAGGTTGAATAAACAATTGGATAACCCAGCAGGTGACTAAAGCTTCTTGCTTACTTTGGGATAAGCGTTGTATAATTCTCAGAAATCTTTGTTTGATTGTTTAACAAAATGTTCCTGACTGTTAGGGCTTTTGACTCCCTGAAATTTATAGTAAGAATTTGCTTTTTCTTGCTGTTGGTTATAATGAGTTCATTTTCCCTTTGTTCCTGAGAACAGTGATAAGTTTGTTCACAAGGTAGTTCTTAGTAAGTCAAATGGTACCTGTGTGAACTGGACCCTCACTCCAAAGCAAGCTACTGTTTTCTTAGCCTGTGATCAAGTTATATCAAGGAGGGTCCCAGTGACTAGCTTAGGAAGTGATCAATAAAGATTTGTGGGATGGATGAATAAGTCATTCACTGAGGCCTGCTGTCATAGATTGAACTGTGTCCCCCTAAAAATGTATGTGTTGGTTTGAATTGGTTTGGCGTTCCAACATGGTGCCCTTCCTCCCATGTGTTGTGAATACTGCCTCTGTGATACTGATGATGAAGAATGGTTTGCAGTTGTGTTAGTGAGGCAGGACCCAAGCTACAAGCTTGTGAAATATAAGGGAGAGAAGTGAGCTGAGGAAGTTAGGAGCCTCATACCACTGAGAGAGAAGCATTGAGAGCAGAGCACGTCCTTTGGACCCAAGGTTCCTGTGCCGAGATGCTCTCACTGGGTGTGGACTTAGCCTACCGGACTGTGATAAATTCTCCTACTGAATGGACTTACAATTTGTAAATGGATTTGTGGCTTACCGGACTGAGACAATAAAAGCTTCTCTACATGAAACCTTCCACTCGTGATATTTTCTGTTAGAGCAGTACCAGGTGACTAGGACACTTAGTTTCTGAATAATCTAGTTTCTGAGAAGCTGGATTATACAAAGAAGAATGAGGCATCAGGATTGGAGGATGACTCGCTAACAACCTGCGATATGCAGATGACACCACCTTACTTGCTGGAAATGAAGAAGATTTGAGGCATTTCCTGATGAAGACCAAGGACCACAGCCTTCAGTATGGACTACACCTCAATATCAGAAATCCTCACAGCTGGATGAGTAAGCAACATGGTCGTAAATGGAGAAAGGATTGAAGTTTTAAAAGATTTCACTTTACTTGGGTCCACAATCGATGCCCTTGGAAGCAGCACTCAAGAAATCAAAAGATGCATTGCACTGGGAAAATCTGCTGCAAAGTAAGGATGTCACCTTGAAGACTAAAACATGCCTGACCCAAGCCATGATATTTTCAATTGCATCATATGCATGTGAAAGCTGGATTACAAACAAAGAAGACAGAAGAAGAATTGATGCGTTTGAATTGTGGTGTTGAAGAATGTTGAATGTACGATGGACCACCAAAAGAATTAACAGATCTGTTCTGGAAGAAGTACAACCAGAGTGTTCCTTGGAAGTAAAGACTGCAAGACTGCATCTTACATCCTTTGGACATGTTGTCAGGAAAGATCAGTCCCTGCAGAAGGACATCACGCTTGGTAGAATGGATGATCAGCAAAAAAAGAGGAAAACTCTTGATGAGATGGATCAACACAGTGGCCACAATGGGCTTAAGCATAAAAGCCACTGTGGACATGGTGTAAAACCAGGCAGTGTTTCGTTCTGTTGTTCGTAGTGTCGCTATGAGTCAGAACTGACTCGATAGCAGCTAAAAACAGTTTCTGAAACTGATTTTCTGACTCTGTCATACTGCCAACGCCAAGGCTGCACACCTAATTCTATGTACTGTGTGGCTTAGTTTCCTTTTTCAAGGATGTAAATGCTGAGCTATTGTCAGTGATTCACTCAGTGTTGTAGAGACTTCTGAAGGTAGATATTATCTTGAAATGATGCGTCTCTATATTCCAGGAAGTACAGTCCTAACGATTAGACCGCACACTGTGAAGGTAAGATTTCTGTCAGAATGAACAGTCATTAGAGTTGGTAGAGACCTTGTTTCCTGAATGACATGTGGACTCTCTTTGCTACTTGTGATATATTTTCTGTCTGACATTTAACTCTTCATAGTCTTTGTACTCTAGTTCACCCACATTTAGTAGCATCAGGAAGCCAGCTCCAGCCCCTCCACCCTCACTCGTCACTGACCGATCTCTTTAGCAATCAGTTTATAAATGCCTTGTTGATTGCCTTCTTGTATAAGTTCTGAGAGCCATGTAACTTTTTGGCTTTTTTTTTCCATTATGGAAAATGGTTAAAGCATCGTTCTGCTTACTGCTTAAAAGAAAATGACTGTAAAAGGCACATTAAGTTGTCAATTTAAGCCATTACTAGAGATGGTGACAGTTACTGGTACTCATATCCAGTTGGAGATCTTACCGCTGTCCACAGAATGGATGTATTTTTGCCTACTGTGTTGAGAGAACAGTAGGTGCAGTGGCCTGGTGAGGCTTGCTGGCCTCTACTTCGAATAACCGACTAAATTGTCAGCCCTGCTGCATCCTCAAGCCAATGAAGCAGGTGTCTTGCAGACTGCAGGTGGGATTGCCCCTCTTACATCCTAATAGAGAATGCTGCTCTGGTTTGAGGTGCATAAAGGGGGACTCCAGATGTTTGTCAAAAGCAAACATAGTTCTTCTAAGAGCAAAGACTATGGAGACACAGTAACTGGGACTTGAATCCTGAGCCTACGTCTTGGGCAGTTGTAATATCCTTGAGCCCCCTAGTTCCTCTTCTTAAGATGGAGATAAGAATATATGTAAATAGCTCATTAAATAACTGATGTCTTCTACCTCGCCTCTGCCTTCGTCAAGGATTGGTTCATTCAACACCGACTCTCAAGTACTGTCTCCTTTGCGTTCCTCTAACATAGGGGATTAAGAGGAAAGTTTTCACTTTTCCTAGCCACAGTCTGGCTGGACATAACCATGTGGCACAGTTCTGGCCACTGACATATAAGCTTAAGTGTGATGTTTAGGACTTCCATCAAGTAGAAAGCATTGATTCTCTTACCTTCTTCTGATTAGAAAGCACGTGTGATGGTTGGAGATGCAGCAGCCTTCTTGCCATCATGAAAATGAAATCATGCGATAAGGATGGTAGAATGGGAGGATATAGAAAGAACCCGATCCCCCACAATTTTCATTGTGTACGAGCTCAAAGGTGAGCAGGCAAAAAGAACTAATGATGTATATTGTAATTTTTCTCTGCCTTAAGCATAACTTTAATTCATCCATGTTTTATTATCCTTCATGAGAAAGTAATGTTCTAACTACTAACATAACATTGAACCCATTTCTTGTAAATAAATTACCTGTTTTTGCTATGCTAAGAGAGAATGTGCCTTCTCCTTGCCTCAAGTTATATTTCAGAAAGACTGAATCCTGGAAATGTCATATGGCTCAACCTTAAATCTTTGACAAAACTGATACTCAGACCCAAGTGGTTCTGAGTCTGATGTCTATGTTACTAGTCACTGCATTTACAAACTGCTCCAGTGCAGGTGCTCAGAAAAATTGTGATGAGAATTGTTGTTGATCAACTAATGAACTGAATAGGTTCTATTTGTGTGTAAGAAAAAGTCTGCTCTTTCAACACCAACTCATGCTGACAATGAAACCTGAGGCTTCCATTAGCTGACTCTTCTCTCTGTAGGAGTGAGAATGGAGCCAAGGAACAGCTGAAATACATTTTGTGTGGCAGTCGCCTTGGAAACACTGATGAAAGGCAAGTACTGAAGTTCCTTGGCTGACACCTGCGATGCCTACTTACGGCCTTAGAGGCATGGCACTGGGGGACTACTCAGAGAAAACTACCAAGTTCACATGAAGCAAGAACAAACCTCTGTCTCAGATAGCCTTCCTTGGCTCCATGATTGCAGCCCTTTTAAGGAATCAGAGCAGAGACAGCAAATTCCATGTTAATCCATTTTTTAAGAACAGAGGAAATGTTTGATATTAGTCAGTAAGCTCTGATGCCTCACAAATGGGTCACAGACAGTATCTTTTGTCCAATGCTGAGGACCAAAAACCTAGTGTGCACTGGGTCTCAAATGGGATTAAACTAATCCAGCTGCAGACGCCTCCACCCTTGATTGTATGGTTTATAACAAACTGTGTTTTCTAGAAACAGACTGTAGAGTTCCTCTGAGTTATACAAATCCTGAAATATTTGTTTCCAGACACAAAATGTGTGAGGTTAGGTATTTCCTCTTAAATCCTGTTTTCTATTTCCTATTACATAATGAAAAACATGGAAACACTGGTGGTGTAGTGGTTAGGTGCTGTGGATGGTGATCAACAGATTGGCAGTTCAAATCTAGCAGGTGCTCCTTGGAAACTGCGTGGGGCAGTTCTGCTCTGTCCTACAGGGTTGCTCCGAGTCAGAATCAACAACAGTGAAATAAAGACAATGGAAAATGGTATGTGCTCTTGGTTAGAATTTTTAAACACTGTTAGACTGAAGCAGTTGCAGGTGAGT
Organism: Heterohyrax brucei; assembly: GCA_028571685.1. Lineage (NCBI taxonomy): Eukaryota > Metazoa > Chordata > Mammalia > Hyracoidea > Procaviidae > Heterohyrax > Heterohyrax brucei. The sequence goes on along the minus strand of CM053153.1, from coordinate 21,501,865 downwards.
CCATGCTGACTCATGGCCACAGCAGAACTGCACACCATGGAGTTCCAAAGGCTGTGGTCTTTCGGAAGCCGATCGCCACCTCTGGGTGGTTTTGAACTGTCACACTTACAGTAAATAGCCAAGTATTTAACTATTTGAGCTGCTCAGGGACTACTTACTATAGTAAAGAGAGGTGAAAATCAAAACATATCCTCTGAACTCATAGTCCCACTCCCTAAAGGCTGACAATATTTTTAGCACTGGTGCAGAAATTTTCTATGAATTATAACATATTAATATGTAGATATGGATACACATGTAATATTATTTACTATTTGCTTTAACTGTGAATCACAACTTCTTCTGGTTCCTTTTTCTGTCAGTAGTATTGTTGTGCTTACAAATCCTTCCACACTTCTGAGTGCATATCTCTGGTTTTGAATATATAACCATCCTCTTATAGTTTTTCATGATGTGCTCAACACCCAGCAGATGCAGAGATGACTAAACAAAAGGACGTAATGGGTAACACTCTACTTCGAGCTAAAGAAATGCCAGGGAAGCAGTGACCTAGGATGAAATACAGTACTCGTGGTGTGAGTTACTTAACCCAAGAAGAGGGCCTTTGTTGTTAGGTGCCTTTGAGTCACTTCTGCCTCACGGTGCACCTCTGTACAACACACTGCCAGGTGCTGTACTATCTTCACAGCTCTTGTTGCACTGGAGCCCATTGTTGTAGGCGTGTGTCAGTCCACCACCTTCTTTTTGGCTGACCCTCTGCTTTACCAAGCATGATATCCTTCTCCAGGAGCTGGTCCCTCCTGATAACATGCCCAAAGTATGTGAGGTGAAGTCTCACCTTTCTTGCTTCCAAGAAGTATTCTGTCTGTACTTTTTCCAAGATAGATTTATTCATTCTTCTGGCAAGCCATGGTAGATTCAATGTTATTCCACAACACGATTTCAAAGGTATCAGTTCTTCTTAGATCTTCCTTTTTTATTGACCAGCTTTGCCATGCATGTGAGCTGATTGAAAACACTGTGGTTTACATGAGCAACACCTTAGTCCTCGAGGCGGCAGTTTTGCCTTTCAACACTTTGAAGTGTGTCCCGCCACCCCAGCAGATCCGCCCAATGCAATGAGTCATTTGATTTCTTGACTACTGATCCCATGGCTGTTGAATGTGGATACGAGTAAAATGAAAATCCTTTACAACTTCAATACTTTTTTTGCTTATCATGATGTTGCTGATTGATCCAGTTGTGAGGATTTTTGTTCTTTTTGTTGAGATATAATCCATATTAAAGATTGTTGTCTTAGATCTTCATCAGTAAGTGCTTCAAGTCCTCTTCATTTTAAACAAGCAAGGTTGTATCATCTGCATAATCCAGGTTGTTTATGAATCTTCTCCCACTCCTGATATGACATTTCTTCTTCATAAAATCTAGCTTCTCAAATTTTTTCCTCAGCATAGAGATTGAGTAAGTATGGTGAAAAGGTCCAAGCCTGATGCATGCGTTTCTTACCTTTAAACTGTGCAGTATACTCTTGTTGTGTCTGAAAGACTGCCTCTTGGTCTATGTGCGGGTTCCTCATGAGCCTAATTAAGTGTTCTGGAATCCCATTCTTCACAATGTTATCCATAATTTATTGTAATCCACATGGTGAAATGCCTTTACATAGGCAATAAAACACACGTAAATGTCTGTCTGGTATTCTCTGCTCTAAGCCAAGATTCATCTGACATCAACAATGATATTCCTTATTCCATATTCTCTCCTGAATTCAGCTTGAATTCAGAATGTACTGCTGCACGTTGCCCTCTTCTTGGGCTAAGTAACTCAACTAAGGAGAGCTGGAACCAAGTACTCAGACCGTGACTACTGTATTTCATCCCAGGTTAATCCTTCCCTGGCATTTCTTCAGCTCGAAGCAGAGTCTTACCCATTATGTCTTTATGTTTACTCATCTCTGCATCTGCTGGGTGTTGAGCACATCATGAAAAACTATAAAAGGATGGTTATATGTTCAGAACCAGAGATATACACTCACAAGTGTGGAAGGATTTGTAAGGACAACAACACTATTGACAGAAAAAGGAACCGAAGAAGCTATGATTCACAGTTAAAGCAGTGTGAATGTACTGCTGCAATCACTTTCAGAAAGATTTTACTTAGGTATAATATTAATGATAAACAATCAGTAAATAAGCTCACTGCTGTTGAGTCAGTTCTGATTCATAGCAATCCTTTAGACAGACTAGAACTGCCCCATAGAGTTTCCAAGGAGCACCTGGTGGATTTGAACTCCTGACCTTTTAGTTAGCAGCCATAGCACTTAACCACTATGCCACCAGGGTTTCCAATATTAATGATACTGTGTTATAATTTTCTCATTCTGTTGGATCACATTTGGAATGGGTACACATAGGAATCTTGTCCAGTCAGTTAGCCAGTTGGCTGCCTTCCAGATTTCTTAGTATACACAAGCAGATGCTTCCAGTGTTGAATTTATTTGTTGAAATATCTCAATTGGTATTCAGTCAATTCTTGGAGCATTGTTTTTTTTTAACAGGCACCTTCAGTGAAGCTTGGACTTCTTCCTTCAGTACCCTCAGAACCTGATCATATGTTACCTCCTGAAATAGTTGAATGTTGACCATTTCTTTTTGGCATGGTGACTGTGCGTTCCTTCCGTCTTCTTCTGATGCTTTCTGCATCATTGAATATTTTCCCCACAGATACCCTTCAGTATTACAACTCATGGCTTGAATTGTTTCTTCATTTCCTTCAGCTTGAGAAATGCCTAGTGTCTTCTTTCATTTTGGCTTTCCATCTCTAGGTCTTTGAACGTCATTGTAGTATTCTACTGCCTCTTCTCTAGCTGCCTTTTGAAATCTGTTCCACTCTTTTACTTCATTATTTCCTCTTTTCACTTTAGCTACTCTGAGTTTCAAGAACAATTTGCAGATTCTCTTCTGCTATTTGTTTAGGTCTTTTGTTTCTTTCCCGTCTTTTTAATGACCTTTCACTTTCTTAATGTATGATTTTGTTTATGTCATTCCACAGCTTGTCTGAGTGGTCATCAGTGTTCAATGCATCAAATTTGTTCTGGAGACCGTCTCCAAATTCAGGTGGAATATACTCAAGGTTGTACTTTGTCTCTCATGGACTTATTCTAACTCTCTTCAACTTGGACTTGCATATGAGTAATTAATGTCTGTCACACAGTTGGCCCCAGATTTGTTCCAACTGAAAATAATGAGCTTTTCCATTTTCTCTTTCCACAAATGCAGTTAATTTGATTCCTGTGTATTTCGTCTGACAAGGTCCACTTGTATAACTGCCATTTGTATTGTTGAAAAAAGATATTTGCAACGAAGCTATTGGTCTTGCAAAATTCTTATCATATGATGTCTGGCATCATTTTAATCACCAAGTCCATGTATTCCAGCTACCAATCCTTCTTTGTTTCTAACTTTCCCATTTCAATAGCTAGTAATTATCAGTGCATCTTGATTATATGTTTGATCAGTTTCACATTGCAGAAGTTGGTGAAAAATTTCAGTTTCTTCATCTTTGTCCATAGTGGTTGTAGCGTAAATTTGAGGAATAGTCATATTAACTGAACTTTCTTGTAGCTATATGAATATTAACCTATCAGTGACAGCATTGTGCTTCAGGATAGATCCTGTTTTTGATGAGGAATAGGATGCCATTCGTTTTCAATATGTCATTCCCAGCATAGCAGACCATATGATTTTCACATTTAAAATTGCTGATACCAGTCCATTGCTGTTCACTAATACCTAGGATTTCAATCTTTATGCATTCTACTTCAGTTTTGATGACTTCCAATTTTCCTAGATTCATACTTTGTATGTTCCAGATTCTGATTATTAGTGGATATTTGCAGCTATTTCTTTTCATTTTGAGTCTTGCTACATCAACAAATGAAGGTCCTGGAAACTTGACTTCGTCCACATTGTCTTAGTCTGGGTTTGAGGAAATGGCTTATGCAATTGTAAATGATGAATTTTTCAAGGATAGAGGCTTTTCCTGATTCATGTAGCTGTGGGGCTGGTGAAGCCAAGATCAACAGGTCAGAGACCAGGGCTCTAGGTCACAGGCTGCAAAGATTGATGAATCCCAAGGTCAGCAGTCAAGACCACCAGTAAGCTGGTAGTTCAAGTTCCAAGAACTGGAGGTCAGACGAACATGAGCCAGCTGCATGATCCACAACAAGCTTTGCCAGGATATCCACTTACGTTCCATGCAAGCCATACATGCAAGGAAACTCCCTTTGAACTGAATGGCTACTCATCCATCATGGAGATGATCACATGTCAGATTTCATCACAGAAATGATCACATCATACAGTTGCTCAAACGTGAGAATTATGACCCCGTCAAGTTGACGCAGCCTTAAGCTCCACACACATCGTTAAGGAGGAGGCAACTTTCCAGTTGTATTTTCAGTGTTTTCCAAGCTTAGATGCTCATCTTCCAGCATTATATCAGATCATGTTCTTCTGTTGAAGAAGGTTAACAAATAGCTCGTGGGGGTACCATCAGTCAGGACTGACTTCAGGCACTAACAACCAGATCCAAAAACCCAAACCCATTGCTGTTGATGTGATTCCAGTTCATGTTGACTCTGTCAGATAGAATCGAACTGCCTTATAAGGTTTCCGAGGAGATTTGGACTGCTGATCTTTTGGTTGGCAGCCAAGCTCTTAACAACTGTGCTACCAGGGCTCGCCAAATCAGGTAGCACTATATGTTTTTGTGTTTGTTCACTAGTGTATTCCAAGAGGAAACCCTGGTGGCATAATGGTTAAGTGCAATGGCTGCTAACTGAAAGGCAGGCTATTCATATCTACCAGGCACTCCTTGGAAACTATGAGGCTGTTCTTTTCTGTCCTGTAGGGTCTCTATGAATTGGAATAGAATTAACAGCAGTGGGTTGGGTTTTCTTTTCTTTTTTTGGTATTCCCTGTGCTAAGATCAGTGCCTTGTTCTCAGTATGGACTCATTAAGTATTTGTGAGTTGACTAAATATTATGCATTGTCAACAGATATTGTAGTGTGTTTACTGTGAGTCAAAAATTGTACTCTGCACATTTTTTTGTTAAAAGTTAAGAGTTTTTGAATTAATAATTTGGCACTTTGATCAATTAATCACTGATTTGTGACTCTGATTAATAAGGGTTAAACCCCCATTGATCTTATCACTCCAGATGAAGTCTGGCTTTTGAATAAGTAAACCCATGTCCTGTATACTTGTCTGGTTTTTAGGCACTTTTATAAAAGCCCTGTTGAGCAGCCTTTTAGACTCAGCTGCTAAACAAAGGTTTGGCAATTTGAACCCAACAGCTGCTTTGCAGGAAAAAGAGGTGGCATTCTGCTCTCATAAATATCACAGCCTTAGAAACCCTATGGAGCAGTACTACTCTGCCCCAAAAGGTTGCTCAAAGTCAGAATTCTCAACAGCAATTGTTTTTTTGGTAGTCTGTCATTCATTCACTCAATCAGTTATTAATTCAGTTATTTCCTTAAATCTTTCTTCATTGACTTTTTCTTCCACTCTTTCATTAGATAGTGACTACCTAGAGTGTATCAGGAGCCAAGCTTGGAGGTCATTGAGAGTGCAGCAATTTTAGGATAATGTTTCTCCTGTGGTAGGTTATATATAACATTCTCTTTAAAAAGATTGCTGGGCATTATATTCTTCGCTATTTTGCAGAGAACACTTGATATTACCTGAGGGCTTTTGGCTTGCCACTAAGCCAGCTCCCAGGTCAAGGAAGCAAAGGCGGGAGCCTGGGTGCCTAAACTGGCGGCTAAGGCAGGAGTCTGGGTACTCTCTCTTCAAGTAACTTTCCAGGCCCTCGCATAAAAAGACTCGCAGTAATAGAGAGATTCTGGAGCTCATTCAGTGGCGGAGAAGTTTAATTAGATACCCAAGTCAGGGAGTTCATTGTTTTTGAAGCAAACCTTCTCGTCCTTTCTTGTGTCATAGTGTTTTTGGAAGCCATTTAAGATTATGTCTCCTTTTGTAATTAGCAAGATTGCAGACATGCAGTGAGCCACTGAGCCATAGAACCGACTCTGGTTGTATCTCTGAGTGTGTGCTGCTCATATGTTGCCCCACCCATGGGAAGATGGATTGGCTTCATCCCATACTCATAAACTTGATGTGGTTTTGTAGGACGAGCCCCAAGTGAAATTCTTCTGTCTGGCGGCCTAATCTATGCTTCTTAGGTAAGTTCAGGGCTCCAGCCTGGGGGAAAATCTAGTGGAGCCTTGAAAAATACAGCAGTTGGCAGAGCCTCAGTGATTTAAATGCATACCTTATGCGTTTCTTTAACTAGCACATACTAGACACCTTCACAGACATTAGCTCAGTTATTTCTCACACCAATACATTGAAATAAATAGTGTTCTCTGTCTTATAAATGAGGAAACAGAAGTTTGGAAAGCTTGAGGACCGCCCTGAGATCAGAAAGCCATTGTGGTTGTATGTGGGAACCATGTCTAAGTGTCCCAAATACAGCCTCATTTTTCTTGTTTCCTTATCAGAAAAACAAATAAACAGCCCACAACAAAACCCAACTCTTCATTGCCTTGTGAGTGGAGAGGTGGGGACTTTCTCTACCATTAGGGGCCCACAAGACTTCAGAAGGCACTCCAGACAGAAGGGGTCAGCCCCGTTTTGCGATTGAGTCTGGAAATGCTTTCCACTTGGCCGTGTTAGACTGGTAGACACTTTGGGAATTTGGCAGAGAGTGTGTGTCAGTGAGTGGACCCAGATAACCTAAAAGCCTGTAGTATTTGTAACTGAGCACACAGGAGGAGACCTGAAGCTTCCACAGCAGACTATTCCTTCAGGAAAGAGAGACCTCCAACATCCACAGAAGATTTTTCTGCGTTCTTGAGAGATGCCTGCTGGCCACACCAGCTGCAAGTAGCTGGGCCATTGTGCCACATTCTTTGGCCTCACAGGTTTGGTGGTTTGGGGACACCCAGCAACACAGTGGGATGCTTTGACAGTGACTGCACCAAGGAGGTCAGATGACTTTCACCCTGGGATGGTGATAACTGCAGCGACATTGGTGCAGTGAATCAGCTTTTCTCTGTGGACAGTCAGGACCAAGTATTTGCATTGGAGAGGGCTCTCAAGGGAGCAGAAACCTGGAAGAGGCCAGATTATAAGCTTTGTAGGATAACAAGATGGGTTGGGGCAAATGAAGTAATTTAAAATTCAATTATTAAAGTAGGTAGGTTTAGAAGTTATTTTGCACCCTATATGAGTGAAGAAGGAAGCGTACACCCATTACTGCATTTAATTCTGAACATGTTGACCAAGGTACATATTATTATCTACAGTCGGTAGATGAAGAAATCGAAACTGTGGTAGATTAAGTGGCTTGCCTAAGGTCATGTGGTTGGCAGGTAGGCAGAGGCAGACGCCAGTTTGGCCCGTAAAATGTGTTTTTAACACAAGCTGCAGCATCTCCTCTCAAGAACAAAGCTTGTGTGCACTAGTACAAAGAGTGTGAGGGTCCAGTTTTACCAGCATGAGGTAGGCACCCCTTGGGTCATCTGATAACCAGAAGGAGAGGGTAGCTTGGCAAGGAGATTCTATTATTACTATGTTTTGTAATAGGCATTATTAGGGCAGAGAAAATGGCCTAAGATGTGAGAGGGCATTGGTCTCGTGCTAGGGAGCCATTCTTTTGTCTTTTTCTTAAATGCTCAGGTCAAGTCTAGGTTAGATTATCAGAATATATTGAAAGATCATTTGCCTTTTAGCCAGCAGATGTAGGGTCACTGGCTACGCATTCCAAGGGCTGTCTCAAAGTCGTTCCAGTGACTGGAAGCAGTAGTGATGCTAGCCATCTTTCCGGACCTGAAACGGAGGCAGCCCTGTAGTCAGTGGCTCTTGAAGTTCCTGTATCACTCCAAGTCCCCTTTGAATAAACAGTTTATAACTCAGATGCCTGGGAGAATCAGGCAAATGAGTAAATGAGTGCTGCTGACTGAGTGGCTCAGTAAGGAGGGGTGAGGACTGTGGTGAAGCAGAGAGCTCGCAGGCTTTCTAGGTAGTCCAGTGTCTGCTGATTGTGGCTGTTGTTTTTCAGTATTCCAATTTTTCAGGGAAGCTGGAAACCTAGATTTTACATTACATCTTCTTATCTGTAAAAGGTGATGGCTATATGTTAAATTTTTAAAATACCCTGTGTGACTTAATATTGTACAAAGCAAACCAAACGTTTTGGTGGCTGATCCTAGCCCCCTCACTGTAACAATCACTTTTCTACACAGCAGCTGAGTTCTTCACCCAAACAGCACTGGGTGCTGTCCCAGCTTTAGCTGACTGAGAGAATGACAGCCCTCTTAGGTTCTTGCCCAGAAGCACCAGTGCAGGAGTCGTTCTCAACAGAGATGCCTAATACTGAAAGGAGACCGATCCTTGCCCTTAAGCTGTAGTAACAGGTGGAGGAGAAACAGAGTTGCAGAGTGACTGGCCAGGACATGGAATTGGATGGCTGCTGCTAAGAGGCTGGTCATATGACTAAATGACTAGTGCCTTTTACTGTGTAGGAGAGATTTCTGGAGCTACCCCTGCTTCCCGAGTAAAGTTTCTTTTCTTTGAGACCTGATTCTACGGCTATTGAGCCTGTTTCAAGTTGTTCTGAACATACCATTTTATCTTTGCTGTAAAGCCCATTGGAAGTCCTGGTGATATAGTGGTTAAGTGCTGCATCTGCTAACTAAAAGGTAGGCAATTCAAATCCACCAGGTGCTCCTTGGCAACTCCATGGGCCAGTTCTACCCTGTCATATAGGGTTGCTGTGAGTCGGAATTGACTCAACAGCACTGTTTTTTTTTGTTTGTTTGTTTGTTTTGTTTTTTATAAATCCCTTTGACTCAGGTCCACCTGAGATGTCTGGGGATCTTGTAATTTTAAAGATGCTGGTGTCGGTGAATGCAAGGTCCCATGGTCTGATACACATGCTTGTTTGTTGCCAGCCACACCCTTCCTCATGTTGATGCGCTCTGGCATCCATTTGGCCTTGCCCATATTGCTGATTGGCTGAGTAAGGGGAACTGAGTAAGGGGATCTCACCTAAATTGTCCAATTAGATTGTGTACCTTGTAAGTTTGAAATTGTGTCAGTTCATCCATGATCAGAGCTTTAACTAAGAGGTGTCATGTACTGAGGAATTGAGACTTTTTTTGTGGAGTGGCAATTTCCAGTAAAAGTCATAGCTTACGAGGCCCAGTCTACATGACTTCTGCTTCCACCGTTCACCGTTGTCCTGTTGCAGTCATTCTGGCCTTCTTTCAGGTCTTCCGGAGACTATATACCACCTATACAGCCTCAGGGCCTTTGCATGTGATGTTCTCACTTCCTGGTGTCTAGTTATCACCTATACAGTCTTCAGATTTCAGCTGAAATGTCTCTTCTTCCAGGAGATCTCATTATTACCCTAAGATCAGAGGTTTTCCTCATATGTCCACCTTCTCTTAAACACTCCATGGCACCATCCATTTTCTGCTTCTTCACTACTTTAGTTCACTGTGGCCTCTCATGGATTCAACTCCTAATTATGGCATTTCTTCCTGTTGCAAAGGTCGTTAAGAGTGCATATGTTTGGGTCTGAAGAAAACCCCAAGCCAAACCCATCGCCTCTGACTCATTTTGACCCTGTAGGACAGGGTAGAACTGTCCCATAGGGTTTCCCAGGAGCACCTGGTGGATTTCACCTGCCAGCCTTGTGATCAGCAGGCGTAGCTCTTCACCACCACAAGACCAGGGTTTCCAGGTTCCTTGTGTCAGCGCCTGGCTTAACTATTTACTAACTGTGAATCTGCCTAGCATTTGTAGAAGAGCACTGACTGACATCTGTGACTGTGTGTGAGGGCGGGGGAACTATGAGTCCAAGACAGGTGCCCTTGGGGTACAGGTCTGAAACCAGAGGATTGGTGGAGAGCTAGTGGGGCTTCAGGAGACCTGGCTACCAGGAGCACTTACTCTCTAATAAGTGAATGAATGGGAGGATTTTCATTTCTTCTTTGCTACGTTCATAGATTGTGGTGAATTTTCTGGTCTTCTTGGTGAGGTCAGATGATTCCAGAAAACTTTCGTGTAGTACTTTGTCACATTTTGACAGGAACACATAAAATAGAAGGCAATCATGAAAAAAAAAACTGGGTTATGTGAAAAATGGTTGAAGGGAATATTTACCTACATGAAAGAAGGATCCAGGTGACATAATCACACTTTAAATATTCAGGAGTCTGTCAGTGAAGGAGGGATTACACTTATTTAATAAAGCTCCAGGCCAGACCTAGGATCAGCAGGTGGAAGTTACAGAAAGACAACTTTTCATTTATTCCATAGAGCAGAAACCTCTAACAGATGTCTGGGGATAGGCCGGGCTGATGACAAGGGATTCCAGCGTCAGTTAGAACGCTGTGAGGAGGAGGCAGTGCAGTGTAGTAGTTAAGGCTTAATGATGGAACCGAATTCCAGTTTTGGCTCTGGCACTGGACAAGTGTGTGATTCTCAGTAAACTGTTTGATCATTCTGCCTCAGTTTCATAAAATTTCAAATGGAGATGATACATACTGTACAGTTCTTTGCAAGGATTAAATCAATAACTTGATGGCTTAGTTTTGTGTGTGTGTGTGTGTGTGTGTGAGCATGTGTGTGTGTGCACGTGTGTATGTATACAGGCTCGTGTCTGGGATTTCCAGTCCCGCTCCCTACTTAACCTGAAGTTCTATGATTCCACAGCTTGGGTGGAGAAAAGTTGAAAGAGTTAGCAACTTTTCTGCATTCCTTAGGGACTCCCCAGAGTTTCGAAATGCTCTTTAAACCTCTGAAAGTGTTCCAGTTTCTCACAAAATTGTTTTGATATGGTTTTCTCCAGCTGAAAATTCAGTTTACAACAAATGGAAAATATCTGACACTCATCTTAGTTCTACCCAGGACTGAAAAACACTCCGTGCTTTTCTTGTCCTGAAGGAGGAATGAGGACTTTTCCTGAGGAATTGTAAAAGACAGAGAAGGATAAACAATCACAGTTGGGTCCCTTGGTTGGCAGCGTGATTTGATTGTGTTTACGTATCAGATGTGGGGGTGGGGAGACCGCTGAGCCTCGCAGTGCGTGTTTATCAAATTGCCAACAGCACCACTTGCGTGATAAAGCACTGCCACCCAGCTGAATCACATTCCCAGTAGTTGATGATCATTTCCCAAGATAAAAGCTGGCTACCTGATGCCAGAGCAATTCATCAATTCAGTGACAAAAAGAAAAGAAAAGGAAAATCAGCCGAGACCACGTGTTTGGTATAGCATAAGGCTGATGATTAGTTGAATGACTGGATTTTGACTACAAACACAGCAAAGCAAACCAAAAACAGCACGAGGCCTTCATGAGAATTGTGATTATAATATAATGGTTTCTGCTAACCTTTCACTAAGCTTTGCAATTTGCTTCCAAGTTAACTTTGAGGGTAGAAGCTAAGTGATCGTGTCACCATCAAGGGCGATGAGTTTGTTTTGCTAACAGGAATTGTGATTCTGTAGCTAATTTGATGACACTGTCCAGTGTTCACTAGTAGCTTATGTGGACAGGTGGTTTGGTTTATAAAGGAAGAAACTTCATCCTGGAACTGATAGGCTACAGGTGAGACATTGCAAAATCTAAGGGCCACCTCGTTTTGCCTTTTGTTTTTCTGGCCACAAGCAAAGTGAAGTGAAATAATCCTCAGCTTTGAAGTCAGAAAGAACTCATTTGCTTATTCTTTAATTCAGTGTATTTCTTTTATTGTGCTTTAAACCCGCTGCCTTGTGTTGGGTCTAACTTATAGTGACCCTAGAGGTCGGAGTAGAACTGCCCCATAGAGTTTCCAAGGAGCACCTGACAGATTTGAACTGCCTACGTTTTGGTTAGCAGACGTAGCACTTAACCCACTAGGCCACCAGGTTTCCTTATTGTGCTTTAGGTGTCAATTTACAGAGCAAATTTGTTTCTCATTTGACAACTTATACTCAGGTTGTGAACAGTCTCCCCTTTGCCACCCCTGGCTCCCTGTTTCCATCACGTTCCTCTTTCCTGTCCCCTCCTGTCTTCTTGTCTTTGCTTTGGGACATAATTCCATATATTTCTGTTGTGCTCCTTTTGTGCTAGGCTCCGGAGATTCCGTCGCTGACTGACATTAAGCAGGTTGCTCCCATGGATGTTAGAAATTAGCAGGAGGCAGATGGGTCAGACCATAATCATATATGCTTTATGTCCTGGTTTCTGTACTTTCTGCTCTACAGGGCTCTAGACAAAGAACAAAAAACCTCCGTCTCAGTTTTTGTTGATGCTTTTTGGGGAGGCCGAAAGATGAAAGTATCTATCATTGCTGTGAACCGTAGGTAGACTGAGTGAGTTGACTTCCTTGCTTGACTTTACTGTGAGTGTATGTCCCAGAGCTAACCAACCTCTTAGCTTTTTTAGTCTCTATTTTGTGTCACTAAAGAGAAGCATCTGGATAATCTACTCCACTCCCATCATTGCTATTAAATCAGCAGGCAAATAGTAAAATTGCTGCCAATAGCTTGTCCTGCATAATGAAATACTCTCTCTTTTACGGAATTTCTGAAATTAATTGAAGGTGTTTAAGAAAGATTGTGAAGTGTAGTGTTCCCGTATAGATAGCAAGTACTGGGTTGTTGTCAGAATGACTGTGTGATTGTCAGGTTAAAAAGGTTGGGTTATAGAAAAATAGATGGCAAAATTATTGATTGGAAAATTAGAACCATTGTTAATTGACAATTATAATTTTAAAAGCAAATGCAATTTATTATGCATTAAAAATGTAGTTTACCACGTTCTCAAGGAAAATGTAACTGCAGTTCCAAACAGTTGCATTCAAACAAATTACTATAGCCCATCAGGAAACTGAGAGAATGAACATAGTATAAGTTGAATATTCCTTTTATGCTTTTCCAGTACCATTCTCTCACTTGAGGTACTTGTGGTTCATATTTTATCCTTTGCATAGATTTTATGTAACCCAGCCAAACCAAATCCACTGCTGTCAAGTCAATTCTGACTCATAGCGACCCTGTAAGACAGGGTAGAATTGCTCCATAGGGTTTCCAAGGAGCACCTGGTGGATTTGAACTGCTGACCTTTTGTTTAGCAGCCACAGCACTTAACTACTATACCTCTAGGATTTGCCGATTTTATGTGAGATATCCAATTCTTTTTTCTTTGAGTAACTGGGGAAATCTGTGTCATAGGGCAGAAAAATATTAACAAATGTTTTAAAATATTAGCAAAATGCTCTCTCTCATAAGAAGATGCTTGTGTTGTTCAGAAGTTATCAGTGTTGCTTTTTAGTTCGTTACTTGGGGTAAAGGGGCCAAGAGAGATCTGGAGAAGCCTGGACAAGATTAGATTTTCATTAGAAAAGGCAGAGAGTGACTGAAAGGAGAAAAAAAGAAAACCAGAAAGACTGAAAGAGTTAGAGGGTAGTGAGAGGAGAGGGCTTGAGAGACTGGAAATAACAAGGAAAAAGATTTTGTGGTTCACTGCTCACAAAAGGTGGATAGGCGGTATGTAGAGAGAATGAAGAAGAAAAGAGATTTTCGAAGCTGTTTGGCTCTGCATTATAAATGGAGTTTACTCCCGGCCGTCCTTTAGGGAACTACAGCAGAGGTGAAATCACATTCCAGTTGCTGTGACTGGTGGGCAGATGTTTTTCTGCATGCAGCACTAGGGAGAGTTTGGGCCTTCAAACGACTGTATGAAGTTTAACTTGGAATAAAGGGCTTAAACTCTTGGTATTTTGTGCTTTAAAACTATTTCTACAGCCATCTTTTAAGACATTTCTTCAGTGCTGGGAAGGAACGGCTGAAAATCCGAGGGCTTTGAAGTTAGACAAATCAGGGTTCCAGCCCTCATTTCTCACTTTCTGACTGTGTCTTCTTTGGAAAAGTGATATTATTTCTGAAAGTCTCAGTTTTCTGACCTAAGATTTGGTGTTAGTAGTCTTTACTCTGTAGGTCTGTTATGACCACAGAAATAAAATGCCTAGCAAGAGATCTTGAAAGGACTGGGACTCAGTGCATCAGTCGGAGTCCCTTTAGAGAACAGATGGCCCATTCAAATCAGGAAAATTTGAGGTGGTTTTTGTTTGTTTGTTTTAAACAGGGAGTTTTTTTTTTTTTTTTTAAAGTAGAGGCAGGGTACAGGAAAACCACAAGAGTGCCGTACTCAGTGAATGAAGAGGACCAAAGAAGAAATGATGCCTTTGAATTATGGTGTTGGTGAAGCATATCAAATTTACTGTGGACTGCCAAAAAACCAAACAAATGTCTCACGGAAGAAGTACAGCCAGAATGTTCCTTAGAAGCAAACATGGCAAGACTTAGTCTCCCATGCCCTGGACATGTTACCTCGAGGCACCAGTTCTTGGAGCAGGACATCATGCTTGGTAAAGTAGAGTCAGTGAAAAAAGGGGAAGACTCCTGCAGAGATAAATTGACCCAGTGGCTGTGGTGATGGGCTCAAGTGTCAGAATGATCGTGACCATGAGGCAGACTGGGCAGCGTTTCATTCTGTTGCAAGTGGGATCACTATGAGGCAGAACTAACTCAATGGTAGCTAACAGCAGCGACAGTTCAAAGAGAAGGGGTGTTTCCTAGGACCTGGAGACTGAGAAGGCTCTGTGGAGAGAGTGCTGGGACCTGATGTGCAGAAATAAGCCCAGCTCTTGGCAGTCAATGAGGATTGAGAAATGAAGTGTGCACCCTTCCTTCTTTCCTTTCCTCCTACCAGTTTTCCCGAAGGTCCTCTATTGGCCAAACTCAGCTTAAAGCCATTTGGCAAGAGAGTCCATAAGGTCAGCCTCCTGGGGCATAGAGCAGAGCGGAGAAGGATGGAGCTGAACTGAAAATATCTATCATGCTCAGTGAGTGTTAATTACTTCTCATTTCCTTCCCCAAAGCATGGAACAAAGCATTTCTTTCACATGAAAGGACAAGCATACTACAGAACGATGTTGAAGTCTGTGGCTGGTGCGGTTAATGTGCTTGGCTACTAACTGCAGGATTGGAGGTTCAAATCACACCAGGGGTGGGTGCCTCAAAGGAAGAGCCTGGCAATCTGCTTCTGAAAAATAGCCACTGAAAGCCATAGAGAGCCCAGTTCTGCTCTTAGATGTGTGGGGTCACTATGAATTAGAGTTGAATCAACAAATGCTTTGCTGTTTTAGAATTGTGCTCCTGGTCCCTGAAAGTTGCACATTATATTAAACTCTATAGAGTGTGATACATCACTGAGCGTGGCTCTGGAGTAGGTGGGAACCCATACCAGTCTTTACTTACAGACACAGCAGACAGGAATCAACCACATTAGTGGCCAACTCTCCACGACAGTGAATGATTCAGGGAACTTGCTATGCTAGTCAGAGATAAACAGAAGCTCTTATTTCAACAGTGGCTTTTCAAGTTTGCCTCTTGGCATGAAACTGACTCTGGCAGAAGGTATCGTATGAACAGGGCACACGTTCAAGCATGTAAACCAGTCACGACTTGCTGGATACATTCTCACCTCCAGACCATGACCCACGGCTAGTCGCTAGAGCTGAAGAGCACCTTTGGGAAAGTGGATGAGTGGTTGTCTCTTGTGGGACTGAGATTTGATTCACTCCACTTGCAGAGCTCCTGGACTTTGAGTGAATAACTCTTTTCTGTTGCGTCCTGTCTGTAGTGGGCTGCATGGTGCCCTTTCAAAAAAAAAGATCTGTCTATATCCTAGTTCCCAAAAGGTGGGGGCCGTGGAAATGCAATGGTTAAGTGCTTGGCTGCTAACCAGAATGTCAGTAGTTTAAACCTAACAGGGACTACACAAGAGAAAGTTCTGGTAATCTGCTCCTATAAATGTGAATCTTGGAAAACCTATGGGGCAGTTTTCCTCTGTCCTACAGGATCGTTGTGAATTGGAATTGACTGGAGGGCACACAACAACAACAATCCCTGGAATCTGTGAATGTGACCTTGTTTGGAAAAAATGCCTATGCAGATATAACGAAGACTCTTGAGCCGAGGCGATCATCTTGATTATCTAAATCCATTGACAAGTGTCCTAAGAGATACACAGAGGACAAGCACACTGAGGAGAAGGCTATGTGAAGATGGAGATAGACTGATGTGGTGGTCATCAACTCAGAAAGCCAGTAACCAACAGCAGTTTAATAGGCATAGAATAGACTCTCCCCAGAGACTCTGTAGGGAGGGGGGCTAAAGGTGTTTATAACTATAAGACAAAATATTTCTGTATTTTGTTTCGCTTTGTTTACAGACACTAAATTTGTGGTAGTTTTTTACGGGAGCTCTAGGAAACTAATATACTTTGTATGAAACCTTCTCTACTAGCTTGTTAACTACTAAGCAGTCTGAGGCTTAATAACTGGAAGAATTAGAGAATTGTATGAGAACGTCTTGAGTATAATTTTCTGAAGTTATAGAGAAGTCATCTCAAATCCTCAGAAGCTGTGCTATCTAACCTGCACCTTAAACATTTGCAGTGAAATCATCACTGATTTGAAAGAGAGGCAGAGGGAAGAAGGGCTTTGGGAGAAGTTACATGTCCTGGAGTCCAGTACTGGTTTTGCTGCCCACTGGCTATTGGCCTTGAAAAAGTCATTAGCCCACGAAGCCTAAATTTTCTCGTCTCTGATACACCTGTCCCACCCATGTCATGGGGTTATAAAAACTACCAAATCCACTCTCATCGAGTTAATTCCAACTCATAGAAACCTTACCGGACAAGTAGAATTGCCCAACAGAGTTTCCAAGGAGTGTCTGGTAGGTTCAAATTGCTGACCATCTGGTTAGTGGATGTAGACTTAATCGCTACGCCACCAGCGTTTCCTTTCATGGGGTCAGCAAGACTAAATTGTATAAGGTGATTTGAAATAGCAAAATGATATCCATTTTTAAAATGTACAATATTGAATAGCGTGCATTTCATCATTCAGAATAGACACGCATTTGTTGAATTAAATTGAGTCCTCTTAACTCAGAATTTGTGATGATTGAGAAAACTAGAATTTTAGTACTCTCTCTGTCATGAAGTATCTAGTTATATGACCTCAGACAAGTTACTGAATCTTTTAGGGACAGTTTTCACATATGATAAATGCAGGAGTTTGCATAACCTCTAATATTACTCCCAGCAGTCTGAGTCTGTAATATTTTAGGAAAATTAAGTTTAGCAGGTTGGAAATCCCTCTTGGATGTGCCTGTTTCTTCTCATTGATTATATTATTTACTGAATATTGACAATCCTGAGCTTGTTCATCGAGCTTCAGATTCACAGAACCAGCTATCTAGGTGTGGCACAATGTTATCAGCTCTGAAAGTAAAGGAAAGATGACAGCAAAGTTATTTAAACAACAACAGCAAGAAAACTTAAAGGGACTTGACTAGCTTACTCGGTTGAAAAGTCTATGATGGCCCTGGTGGTGTAGTTAGAGCTTGGCTGTTAACCAAAAGGTTGGCAGTTCAAGTCTACCTGCTTTTCCTTGGAAACCTGTGGAGCAATTCTACCCTGTCCTATAGGGTAGCTATGAATTGGAACCAACTCTATGGCATTTTTTTTTTTTTAATGAGCAGAGTTAATTTTAGCTATGTCCAGCTTTGTAGCCCAAATAATATCATCTGAACTTACTATCTTTCTGTCAGTCTGCTTTATGCAAAGTTGGCACCAGTCATTGAACTCACATGGTGTAATGGTGCTATCATGTCATACCTTGTTTAAATGTGTCAAGGCAGAGTAAAAGTCTGTTCCCAGGACATACAGTAAGATTCCCATTATGGTTGGCTTGTATGTCCATCTCTGAACTAGTTACCACAACCATGAAGAAGTCCTGCACTGCTGGTTTAGGTCTGAGTCATGTGATTCATTGCTAAGGCAGGCGTGTCGCCAGTGGTGTGCTGCAGCCAGCCACTCACCACATGTTCAGGAACGTTTTGAGCTGTTTGTTGAAGTGTTGGTAGCAGAAAACTGGAAATGGTGGGAATATTTATACCACAGACATTAGCAAACACTAAGAAGTCAGGCTTCGTGTATTTCTTTTGCAGGGCTGGTTTACCAGCACACCAAGCATCAAGCCCAGTCCAAGCATGAAGTCAGAAAGTAGGTGAGGGTAGGTCACCCGCCTCAGAAGGACACTGTCGAGAATTAACAATGCAGGGGCTAACGGCAAATAGCCGCCAGACCCAGAAACTCAAAGTGTCCAGTGCCGAGCTCACCTCCTCACTCCTCAGTGTGCTAATTTCATGGATTTTCTATCGTAGTTCATTGCCATCGCTCAAATCAGACACACTTGTGTGAAATATGACAGTCATTTTGAGATGACCTTTTTTTCGTCTCGTGGCATAATTTTACCTTCCTCTTTCTGAAAGCCCTCTGTCCTGTTATGTGGTCACTGCTTCCTACCTTGCCGGCGGCTCCCTGGCTCTCTCCTTGGGCTATTTGGGAGGTCTCCTGATGGGTCGACGTGCCACCAGTCTAGGCCTTTTCACACTCACCCAGCGTGTCACCACCAGGACGATCCACCTAAAATGCCACCTAACATTAGGTCTGTGGACGTTTTCAGGTATGTTAACAAATTATTTGATATGCCTCCATTTGGGAGGTGGAACTTAATTTCTCTCCTTGAGCTTGGGCTCAGTGAATAGAATGTCGCAGACATGACGATGTGCGCCTTCCAAGACTAGCTTGTAAAGGGCGTTACAACACGTGACATTAGCAGTCTTCCTTGATCTTTGATCTCTCTTTCTGTTTCTCTCTCTCTCGGATCACCCACATGTGGGAAGGCTGGCTGTCGTTTTGTGAAAGTACTCCATAGGGTTGTTTTTTTTAATTATGACTGAGTGAAAATGTACATTCCCATGTAAATTTACATGCCCACCTATATGCAACTTCCACTGCTCTCCCTGCCCAGTGACAGCACACTATCCTGTCTGCTCCATACATGTCTCATCTTCCCAACAGTCTCCTTTCACCTCCTCTCCACCCACTCCCCTTATTCCAGCCAGAGGTCAGCAGGATGATATCCTATAGATGCATAGAACCATAAAGCGCATCCAGTATATGGTTACTCTGCATTGCCAAGTCCAATCCATTCGTGTCCAAAGAGTGGACCTTCATTATGATTTATGGGCAAGAGCAGCATCAGGGCCAGGGGCCATGCTCCCAGGGGAACTCGGAATCTGCTGGACAATCAGTTGTGGTCTTTCAGTGGAGATCTCAAGGTGCACCCCTTTTTATTCTTGTGTTGCCAGTGAGACTCAACTTAGTGAGCTCCATCCAATTCTTCTGGTCCCAAGTCTATGTAGGCACCCACTCATGTAGGTTTCTCTATCTTCTGGGTTGTCTTTACCCCACGTCATTTTGGTCCTCGGTGAGCATCCATTCCTGCTAAGTTGGGACCATTTGCTGTGCCCTCAGATGGCAGCTTGGCAGCTTTTAAAACCCCAGACGCCACTCACCAATGTGGGGTGCAGAGAGCCCTCTTAGCAAAACACCAGTTGTGCCAATTGGCCTTGATTTTGCCTAAGAGCATGGTCCCCTGCTGCCTGCCCCAGCTACTCTGTCCTTGCAATATTGGGTTAAGATGGAAGAAATATTCAAGTTACGTTGAAGTCCACTTAATATTGTTCTTGTTTCTAATGTGTGCTATCACCTATTTCACCCAACCAAATTTCTACCAATTATCTAAGCTAAACCCTCACCCGCCGTGCCCTCCCTCTCTCCCTCCCTCCCCTTTCTTGCAGGTGTCAAAGAGTCTTTTCTTCTATACATAAGTCTGTTTTTGAGTTCTTATTGTAGGGGTCTCATACACTATTTGTCCTTTTGTCGCTGACTAATTTCACTGGACATAATGTCTTCCAGTTGAAACCAGGTTATGAGATGTTTCCTGGAATCATCATTATTCTTTATCATTGCATAGTGCTCCATTGAGTATATATACCATAGTTTACCTATCCATTCCTCTGTTGTTGGGCATCTGTGTTGATTCCATCTTTTTGCTGTCATGGACTGTGCTGCAATAAACATTCTTGTGCATGTGTCTGTTGGTATGAATGGCCTTGATTCTGTAGGATGTATTCCAAGTAGTGGAATTACTGGGTCAAGTGGTGTATCTACATCTATTTTTTGGAGGAAGCACCAGATTGCTTTCCAAAGAGGCTGGACCATTTTGCAACCCCACCAAAAGTGTAGGAGAGTTCCACTTTCTCCACAGCCTCTCCAACATTTGTTGTTTTGTGTTTTTTGGATCATGGTCAACCTTGTTGAAGTGAGATGGTATCTCATTGTAGTTTTGATTTGAATTTCTTTAATAACTAAAGATTGTGAATATGTCCTCATGTGTTTTTTGGCTGTCTGGATCTCCTCTTTAGAGAAATGTCTCTCCATCTTCTTTGCCCATCACTTAATTGGATGATTTATCTTCTTCTTACTGATATTTTGTAGTACCTTATGGCTTATAGATTATGGAGATCAGGCATCTGTCTGACATAGAGTTGTCAAAGATTTTTTCCCATTCTGTAGGTGGCCTTTTAATTCTATTAAAAAAAGCTTTGGATGAGCAAAAGTGTTTGATTCTTAATAGTTCCCATTTATCTATTTTCTCTTCCATTGATTGTGGTTTGTTTGATAAATTTTGAAATCTGTCTACATTGTGTATTAAAACTTCCATTGTTGTTCCTACCTTTTCTTGGATGAGCTTTATCATTTTAGATTTGATATTTAGGTCTTTTATCCAGTTTGAGTTGGTTTTTGTATAAGGTGTAAGATATGGATCTTGTTTCAATTTATTGTGGATGGATATCCAATTTGCCAGCACCATTTGTTGAAGATATTGCTTTTACCCCAGTTTAATGTCTTAAGGCCTTTGTCGAATATCAGCTGTTCATAGGCAGATTGTATCATCTCTGGGGTCTCAATTCGTTCAATTGATCTATCTGTCTGTTCTTGTACCAGTACCAGGCTGTTTTGACCACTGTGACAATGTAATATGTTCTAAGGTCGGGTAATGAAAGGCCTCCCAGTGTGTTCTTCTTCTTTAGTAGTACCTTAGTTATCTGGGGCTTCTTCCCTTTCCAAACAAAATTGGTGATTTGTTTTTCCATCTCATTAAAAAATGACGCTGGAACTTGTATTGTGATTGCATTATTTAGGTAAATTGTTTTGGGTAAAATAGACATTTTCACAATGTTAAGTCTTTCTATCCATGAGCAGGGTAGGTTTCTCATAGGGTGTTTTTTAAACATATTTTACTGTTTTTTGATCAAAGTTTGCACAGCAAGTTAGGTTTCCCTTTGACAGTTTGTGCATGAATGGATCAATGACATTAGTTATGTTTTTCATGTTGTGTCTTCGTTCTCATTAAGTGTGTCCTGGTTGTTCCATTTCCATTACTCTAGATTCCCTACCCTCTTATCTTCTCATCTGTGCTTTGGATTAAATGCTGACCTTTTGGACTCCTATCCGCAGTGTTTTAGTAGAGCACTGAGCTAAAGGGCAAAATCCTTTACTTGGTGTGTTGCTCCGTTTCTCTCTTAAGAGTTGATTTCTAGGTGTGGTTTTGCTTCAGGATTTGAAAGGCAATTCAGGACAAGAGTCCTCTGATATCAGTGGTCCAGCTAATTTGGCCATTTTTTTCCCATAGGATTTTTATTGACTAAGTTTTGGAAGTAGATTGTCAGGACTTTCTTTGTAGTCTGTGTCAGTTTGGAAGTGAAACCTGTCCAGCGTGGGTGAGCTCTCTGGTATTTGAAATACTGTTGGCATAGCTTCCAGGATGACAGTAACATGCAAGACAGCACAATATAACACACTGACAGCTGGGTGACTATTAACCCGCTTAATTCTGTTTTTTATATTTCTATTTTCCTCCACTAATCTCAGACAGAAGGGAGTGTGTCTTGTTTATAACTCTTGCCTGTCCCTGGAACACTACAGAAAGGAATTTAATATACGCTGACATAGTGAATCCGTAGGTGTTGACTTGCATTTTGAAGTTTGTGGGCGAGATGAAGACTGGAGTTATGAGTATTGGCTTCATTCAGCAGGTCCACACAGCTGAACTGGGTGAGTTCTGAGCCAGTCTAGTGAGCTGACCATCTCTGCCATGAGGTCGGGTGGTCGTGTGGTCAGCCAGGCACACTGCTGCCTTCTCTGTAGTGGTGATGATCTTGTAGCTAACTTGTTTGTGGCATTTGCTCTCAGAAGCTTAGCAATGGCACAATAAAACCTTTATTAATGGGACTGCCCCGAGAATGAGGTATTCCAATTACTGTAGCCGAAAAAGAAAGCTTCTTTGTTTAAACCCTTTTGGAAAATCTCTACAAAATGTAGTGGCTGTCTCTTTTGCTTTAGTGAAGACTGTACAGTCAATATGATGTGTGTCTTGAAATTGTAAGGCTGCTGGCCCTAATATTTTACAGTGGTTTCAGGTCCTTATTCTAAAATATGATTATTTCGGATAGGAGAGTATAGGAAGAGTTAGGACTAAAAGTATTCCGAGATTAGACCTACCTTCTATGCTTGTTTATTAAATAACGTAATGATGTGAATTTATTTTCCTTCCAAGTTGACTTTTTCCTTTAAAAAGAAAAGCAAAGAAAAAAAGAGAAATTAATGAAAGATTCTGGTCAAAACTCTAAGGCCTCTTTAGATCTTGACTGAATTTCTTGTCTGAAAAAAAAACTGTGAATTTTAGTTAATCAGAACTATGCTCTGTTTAGATTGGTATGTATAACTGATCTGTGGTCTGCAGTCTTCAGTGGAAGGGGCAAGAATGGACTGTAGCGTGCCCTTTGGCAGGTGTCTTCCGTGGGTTTACGATGGGAGCATCAGGTTGAAAGGTACTGCAACAGAAAGAGACATGGTGTGATTTTAGCAGGCACTAAGAACGTCCTCTTGCCAGAAATAGCCCCACCTGCTTGTGGATGTCTAGCATTCTTTTAAATGGAATCAAAGCCAGAAAGCCCAGCTGTTCCCTCAGATACCCTTCCCACAGGCTGACTGATGCCTGAAATTCCAACCTTGAACTTAAGGCTGAATTTTCCTCCATATTCTACCCCAAAACACATGCTTCCTCCTCCTTCTCCCAGCTCTAAATAAAGGTGATAGCAGATATTTATACACTGCATGAATTATATACAGATGTACAATGAATGGAAATTATGGAAGGAGGAGAATCCTTGCTTCCCTCTTCCTGTTAACTCTAGGCCTTCGGTTGAGTCTTAACTGTGTATGCAATAATTTTCTCCTCTATAAAAAATGATGATAATAAGCCAAACTGGTAGTACTTTTGGGAGGATTAAATAAAACATATGGAGAACTTCAATAATGAAAGGCCAGAAACAGCCTGGATGTCTGTCACAGAGAGACTACATCAAATCCAAATCAAATCCATTGCCACTAAGTCTAATAGCAACCCTATAGGACAGAGTAGAACCACCCCATAAGGTTTCCAAGGAGTGCTGGTGGATTTGAACTGGTAGCCTGTTGGTTAGTAGTCAAGGTCTTAACCACTGCGCCACCAAAGCTCTGAAGAGAGACGGGCTAAATAAATTACAGAGTTCACACATGCCATATTACGCAGCTGTAAAATGAATGAAAACTGTATACAATGATATAGAATGGTGTCCAGGATACATTGCTAAGTAACAAAAACAAAATATATAGCATTGTTTATAGTATACTAACAGTTGGGTAAGAAACCAAAAACAAAACCCACTGCCATGGAGTTGATTCCAACTCATGGTGACCCTACAGGACAGAGTAGAACTGCTCCATAGAGTTTCCAGGGAGCACCTGGCAGGTTTGAACTGCTGACCTTTTGGTGAGCAGACATAGCACTTAACCATTATACCACCAGGAGCTAAGAAAGGAGGGTAAACAGGCAATACACATTTATTTATAAGTTCAATGGCAGTATAACCTGAAAACTAAAAAAAAAGGTCCTGGGGGAATGGAGGATACAGGGATGTAGGGGATAGGGTGCAGAACTAGATGTCTCTAAGTGTCTTGTTTTGATATTTTTGACTTAAGAATCATATAAATGCTTTACACAGTTAAAGATAAATTTTGAAGAAAAGAAAACAAAAACACTACAATCCATAAAAAATAGAAAATAACCTGAAAAAAAAAATCAAACAACTGTGGATCAGTTTCATGGCACAATCTTCTCAAGAAGAATTATTTTAATGACTTTAAAACACATATTTGGATTGTATATCCCTGGGTGGCACAAGTGATTAAGCACTCAACTGCTATCCAAAAGGCTGGTAAGCAGCTTACATCCATACAGGGGCACCTGGAGAGAAAGGCCAGCTGGTCTACTTCTCAAAAAAATCAACTATTCACAGCCCTGTGGAGCACTGTTCTACTCTGACACACAGGGGGTCACTATTAGCTACAATCAACTTGACAGCAACAGATTTGGCTTTCTGTTCTCAGGGTAACTGTCAGAGGAGCCTCCAGAGACAGGCTTGGTGATCTGAAGGGTCACAGCTCTGCAAATGCTGTGGAACAGCTCCACTTTGCATGTGCGGACCTCCATGAGACAGAGTGACAACTAACACCAGTGGGAATCTTAAGAATATTAAGAAGTATAAAAACATTTTAGATTGAATTCAGGAGGCTAGTTAGTGATAATATTATTATTTGAATGATACTATATAGAGAGTGGGATAAAGCAACTAAGGAATTAATGAATATCCCTGTTGTTGTTTGTTGTTGTTAGGTGCTGTCCAGTTATTTCTGACTCATAGCTACCTTACGCACAACAGAACGAAACACTGCCTTGTCCTTCACCGTCCTCCCATACTGCTATGCTGGAATCCATTGTTGTAGCCACTGTGTCAATCCTTATTGTAGAGGGTCTTCCTGTTTGTCTCTGACGTCACTTTAGCAAATATAATGTTCTTGTCTGATCCCTCCCAACAACGTGTCCATTCTTGCTTCTGAGGATCATTCTGGTTGTGCTTCTTCCAAGAAAATTGTTCCTGCTTTTGGTGGTCTATAGTATATTCAGTCTTCTTCGCCAACACTGCAGTTCTTTGTTCTTCCGTATTAATTATCCAGCTTTCTCATGCATACTTTAACTCTCTTGGACTTGCCCTAATTTTTTTCGGTTTTAATTTGAACTTGCATATGAGCAGTCTGTCACTTTGTCATACTGTTGGGGCTCACATGTTCCTGTAATGGTGGAAGTTATGCTACCAGTATTCGGATACCAGTGGGGTCACCCATGGTGGACAGGTTTCAGTTCAGCTTCCAGACTAAGACAGACTAAGAAGGACTCAGCAGTCTACTTCTGAAAAGAATTAGCCCATGAAAACCTTATGAATAGCAGAGGAATATAGTCTGTCAAATATAGTGCTGGGAGATAAGCCCCCCCAGGTTGAAAGACACTCATAAAAAAACTGGAGAAGAGCTGCCTCCTAAAAGTAGAGTCAACTTTAACCACATGCATGGGGTAAAGCCTTTAGGACCTTCATTCACTGATGTGGTATGACTCAAAATGAGAATAAATAGCTGCAGATATCCATTAATAGCTGGAACAAGGAATGTAAGAAGTATGAACCTAGGAAAATTAGAACTCAAAAACAAGGTGGAACGCATAAACATCAATATGCTGGGCATCAGGAAATTGAAAAGGACTGATACTGACCAGTTTGAATCAGACCACCGTACAGTTGCTATATCAGGAATGAAAACATGAATGATGTTGCATTCATCATAAAAAAGTACATTTCAAGATCTGTCCTGAAGTGCAATGTTGTCACTGATAAGATAATATCCACATGCCTGCAAGGAAGGCCAGTTAATACAACTATTATTCAGATTTATGAACCAACCACTAAGGCCAATGATGATGAGATCGAAGATTTTTTACCAGCTTCTGCAGTCTGAAATTGATCAAACATGCAATCAGGATGCATTGTTAATTACTGGTGATTGACATGCAAAAGTTGGAAACAGAGAGCAAGGATCAATGACTAGAAATACGGCCTTGGTGATAGAAACAATGCCAGAGATTTCATGACAGAATTTTGCAAGACCAGCACTTCTTCATTGAGAATACTTTTCTCACGAATGTAAATAGTGACTGTACACATCGACCTCACCAGATGAAATAGACAGGAATCAAATCAACTGCTTCTGTGGAAAAAGATGTTGGAAAGCTCAACATCAGCAGTTAAAACAACACCAGGTGCTGACTGCTGCACAGGGATTTGTTAGTTCAAGTTTATGGAGATAATGCCATGAAGAAAACAGCAGTATACAAATGGATTACCTGTTTTTCCTGGGAGAGAGAAAATGTCATTGATGAAGAGAGGTCATGGTAAGCAGAATTGACAAAAACATTGCAAAAATTTGTCTAATTGTGCATCCAAATCATCAGCTGACTGTGAGTAGCAGGGCAGATCAAGTAAACACTGATAGAAAAACAGTGAGGAAAATCTCAGCTGAAAATCTTGGCATGAGAACAGTGTGTACGGAGTCCTGAAGAAGCTCACTGATGAACTAAAATGAAGCTTCAGTTCCTTTTGCATTGGCCTTAGTGGTTGCTGTGGAAATTTGAGTAACTGTCATATTAACTGGTCTTCTTTGTAGACCTATGGATATTATCCTATTACTGACAGCATTGTTTTTTAGGATAGAGCTTGAAACATTCTTTTTAACCATGAATGCAATGCTATTACTCCTCAATTTGTCATTCCGAGTGTAGTAAACCCTATGATTGATTCAGAATGACTAATACCAGTCTGTTTCAACTCACTAATGCCTCAGACATTTATGATTATGCATTCCATTTCATTTGTGATGATTTTCAGTTTTCCTGGATTCATACTTCATATATTCACAGCTCTGATTATTAATGGATATTTGCAGCTGTTTTTTTTTTTTTTTTTTTTTTTTTTTTGGTCATTTTGAGTCATGCCACATCAGCAGATGAAGGTTCTGAAAGCTTGACTCCATCCAGGTCTTTAAGGTTGACTCCTTTGAGCAGACAGTTCTTCCCTACTTGTGTTTTCAGTGTCTTCCCACCTAAAGGGTTCATCTTTGTACGCTATGTGAGACAGTGCTCTACTGTTGTTCATAAGGTTTCCACTAGCTAATTCTTTTCAGCAGTAGATCTCTGCGTCCTTCCAAGTCTGTCTTAGTCTGGAAGCTCAGCTGAAACCTGTCTGTCATGGGTGACCCTGCTGGTATCTGAATACTGGTGGCACAGCTTCCAGCATCACAGCAACAAACCAGCCCCTGACAGCACAGCATACTGACAGATGCATGGGCAAGTGAATATTATTAGGAGATAATATTTTTAGAATAATGAAAAGATATAAATTTAGAATAAAATGTTTAAGTCAAGACTGTAATCTTTAATTTCAATGAGTAGTATCAGTATGAAATTATGAGTTTTTCTTTTTCTAAAAATTACAGATTTCCTAGTGAAGTTCACTGAAAAGGTTTAGAAGCAGTGACTGACTCAGTAGCAATGGCCTGGAACACTCTTCTAAAAATCTAGGGGAGATGGAAAAAATGAAACAAAATTGTCAGGATATTGAAACTTGTTGAAGCTGGGGATCAGGACATGGGGAGTTTAATTTTAGTCTCCTTTGGTGTATAAGTTAAAGATAAGTACAGCACCTGTTTGTTTTTTTAACGTGTAGCAGCCACAGATATCAGTTCTTATCCTTTTCCCTTTTTAGTGTAAGTTATATTTTTGAGATCAAACTTTCTACCTGAATAACATGTAGAAGCACAAGGACTTGGACCCTGATACAGACAGGCAGAGAAGTGAGAAGACAAGGTGGCTTTTAAGGAGGACAGTGGAAAAGGAACAGAAGGGAGGACCCAGACTTGCTGAAGAGCGTGCAGAATTGTTTTTGTGTTCTCGCTGGCTGTCTCTGTGGTTCTGCTAGAAATGCATAGAGTGTCGTGGTACACATTAGAAATAGGACTTGCCAGGCTACGCAGTGAGGGAGATACTCAGATTGGATGTCAGCTTCTCCTCATTCTTTTACCCAGAAGCCTTTGCAAAGTGCATAAATCGTATAGCCATACAAGGTACACCCTTTCCCTCCCCTCCCATTGCCAATAGTTCAGAGAAGGAGATAGAAACTCAAAATGTTTCTGCTACCTCTGACAGTTAGAGCTCTCCTGAGATTTTCGTATACCCCAAACTCTGCCTTCTACTAGCAGACTTAGGGGGCTGTCAGAAATTTGTAACATTGCCCATTTTGCTTTAGAGAATATTCAAAGTCACAAGAAGATGAAGAGCAGCAGAGGTTCACTGAAATGACCTATTATTTCTCTATGAAATGATACCTGACATAAAATGGTAAGAATCAAAGAGTGTGGGCCTGGCATCTGGGGGACTGTCACTGTGGCAGCCGTACCCTGGCCTCACTGCCCTGAGATCCAAGTACAAGGGACTGTTTGGTGGTTTTCACCAGCTGGGAGAAAGGGGGCCATAAGGTGGATCAACTTTTAGTTCATTATTTGCAGATAAATCCCAAGCTTGGCCCAGAATTGGAAGTTTCCATTGTGTAATATCCAAAGCAAAACAAACTGAAAGCAGTTTCAACGCTACAAGAAAGACACCATAGTAGGATAAAAATAGATTTTTCCATCGTGAATATAGACATAAGCTTGTTGCTTCGGGTGAGGTGGAGAGTCGTTGCAAACTTTCTGGACTGAGTGTGGCAGGAGATAAGGACTACATTTTCCTACCTCTTACTTTTCTGATCTTTTCCATCAGCTGAGCAAGATGGTTAACGATGCAGGATATTCAGAGAGTAGGATCTGGGCAGAAGTCAGGCCGAGTCCTCATCCCATGCCGGTTAGATTCTCTTCTTGCTCTGCCAGGTCTGAGAACAGAGGAGGCTGTGGTGTGTGGTGATTACAAGTCTGTAGTCCTCCCACCCATAGAAGTTGTAGGATTGTGGGCAAGTTATTTAACCTCTCTGAGCCTCAGTTTCCTCTTCTATGAAATGAGAATGATAACTGGGCTGACCTCATAGGTTTGCTGGAGTGCTACAGTAGATGGTGTTACTCAAGTGCTTAGCCTGGATGAACTTTCCCTAAAGCCAGAAACAACCTGTGGATATCATCAGTCAAAGACAGTAGGAGACTAGGAGTTGTGTAGTTGTTTTCCCACAAGTCATTATTCACTTGTTTCTTTCTTGGTTGGAGAGACAGTTGTGCTAAATCAGTTAGAGCAGAATCCTGGCTAAGACACTCAGGTCAGCAAAGGCGACGTTGTTGTTAGCTGCCCTTGAGTTGGCTCTGACTCTTGGCAATACTATGTAAAACATAACAAAATATTGCCAAGTTCTATGCCATCTTCATAGGCATGTTTGCATCTCTCGTTGTGGCTGTAATGTAATATCTTCCCACCTAGAGGCTTGACTTCCAGTGCAGTTTTAGGCTGGGTTCTCTAGAGAAACAAAACCAGTAAAATGTGTAAATAGTATTGTCTTAGTCATCTGACACTGCTATAATAGACATACCACAAACAGATGGCTTTAACAAAGAGACATTTCTTCTGTCACAGTCCTGTAGGCTACAAGTCCCAAATCAGGGTGTTATCTCCAGGGGAAGGCTTTCTCTGTTGACTGTGGAGGAAGATCCTTAGTGTCGGTCCTTTCCTAGGCTGGAAGCTTTGGAGGGACAGGGACCCTGGGTCCTTTCCAGATGATGTGCCCTGCTCCTGGCACAGTTTCCTTCGTGATGGTATGGGTTGCCTCAAGGCACAGTACCATCTTACACGCTGTACGCTGCCCCATCAACACAACTGCTACCCACCCTCCCTCTTTAATGTCATAGAGGAGGGACTGACAACATGTAAGATCACCACACGGTACCAAGATTCATGGCCTAGCTAAAGCGCTACACGCATTTTTGAGGGGGGTCACAGTTCAATCCATGATGTATATGTAGAGAGGGGTTTATACTAAGAAAGTTGCTGAAGCAGTTGTAAAGACTTCAAAGTCCAAAGTCCATGAGTTGGGCTGAGAGCTTCTCTAACTTACATAGCTGTAGGGATGGCAAAACCAAGATCAGCAGGTCAGACAGTAGGCTTCTGGCTCACAGGCTAGGGAGACTGACAAACCCCAAATTCATCAGGCAAGACAACAGGTCAGCTGCTAGCTCAGGTCCCAAGCACTGGAGGTCAGGTGAACAGGAGCCAGCTGCAAGATCCAGAACTAGCAAAAGCCTGCGACTCTTGTCAGAAAGTCCACCTTTATTGGATGCAGACCACACCACCAAGGAAAAACACTTCCAACTGATTGGCTACTCACAGGAGATCTCGTTATGGTGGTAATCACATTATATCACACCTTATCATGAAGAGGATTACATTGTTATATGACTGCCAAACCACATAATAACTGCCAAACCACTAAGAGCCATGATGCAGCCAAGTTGACACCCAACCTTAGTCGTCACAAGTACTGTATCAGACAATATTCTGTTGTGTGATTCATAAGGTTTTCATTGGCTTATTTGCAGAAGTAGATCACCAGGACTTTCTTCCTAGTCTTTCTTAGTCTAGAGGCTCTGCTAAAACCTATCCACCAGTGGCATAGCTTCCAGCATCACAGCAACACACATACTGCCATAGTATACAAACTAAGAGGTGAGTGGTGAACAAGTGAAGTTGTTATGAAACCCATTGCTGTCAAGTTGCTACTGGCTCATAGTGACCCTTCAGGACAGAGTAGAACTTCTTCATAGGGTTTCTAAGGGTTTTTGGTTTAGCGGCAGTAGCTCTTAACCACTAAACCACCAGGATTTCCAAAGTCATTGTTGCTGTCAAGTTGATTCAAACTCACAGGGAGCCTTCAAGAGCAGATCATGCGGCCTGTTTTCTGTGATCTTCTGGGTGGGTTTGAACCACTAGCTTTTGTGTATGCCCCTCAGAGACTCATAAAGTACCTACCAGTTATGTTCTTACAGGTCCCTCGTATTTATTATTAGCACTAATCATTGCTCTTATCCTAGGGAGTGTTAAAGCAACTTGATTTGGTCGTTTTACTTTTGAAAGTGATTTCCTGCCTGCATTTTGATCTCCCCCTTAGCTCCATGTATGGTGAAAGTAACTTAAAAACCACAAAACCAAACTGACTGCTGTGGAGTTGGGTCAGACTCAGTGACCCTAGAGGTCACAGGAGAACTGTCCATACGGTTTCCAAGGAACGCCTGGCAGATTTGAACTGCTGACCTTTTGTCTAGCAGATGTAGCACTTAGCCCATTACACCACCAGGGTTTCTGAAAGTAACTTAGGTCCTGTTTAATGAAGCTGGTCACATCAAAGTTTTACTTAACTGGAATTCTGTTATCAAATGAACTGATCATTTACCTTAACTATCACTAGACTCACCTTAAATCTACTTTAATTTATGTGATCTGCTACAAGATCATATTTACTCCATCCGAATACATATAACAGATACATGCAAGATCATTCAGATAGTCAAAAGACTATCTTGTAGCAAGGAAGAACACTACAGAATTCTGTTTTTCAGGGGTTAGAGTTCTGTATTGTTCTTTGGATCCTCACACACTACCCAGAGGAAGTCTTTTCCAGAATATTTGTTGTTGTTAGTGGTCGTGGAATTCCTCCAATTCGTGATGACCCCGTGCACAGCAGAACAAATCATTGCCCAGTCCTTCCAGAATGTATTGTTGTTAGGTGATGTCAAGTCAGTTCTCGCTCGTAGCCACCCTGCGTGCAACAGAACAAAGCACTCCCTGGTCCTGGGCATCCTCAAAATCATTACTGCATTTGACCCACTGTTGTAACCGCTGTGTCAGTCCATCTCATTGAGGGTTTTCCTCTTTTTCACCTCTGCTTTACCAAGCGTAATGTCCTTCTCCAGGGACTGACCCCTCTTGTTAACATGTCCAAAGTGCATCTGATGAAGAGTCCTGCCATTCTAGCTGTACTGCTTTCTGTTCAGACTTGTTCGCTCTTTGGGCAGTCCCTGGTACGTATTCAGTATTCTTTACCAACACCGTAACTCACATGCGTCAGTTCCTCTTCAGTCTTCCTTATTCATTGTGTATTCCATCCAGCAAGATTCATGTGTACAGTTACAGTTTATTTTGTTAAAAAACTGTATTTGTAACCAGTAAGTGGTTGGTCTTATAAAATTGTGTCATACAGTCTCTAGTGTCACTGCCATCACCAAGGCCATATTTTCCAATTCCTATCCTTTCTTTTGTTTCTAGCTTTTGCATCCCAATCACCAGCAATTGTTCATGCATCGGGACTGCATGTTTGATTCATTTCAGACTGCAGAAATTGGTAAATTCTTCAGTTTCTTCATCTTTGGTGTTAGTGATTGATACATAAATTTGAATAATAGTTGTATTAACTGATCTTCCATGTAGGTGTACTGATAGTATCTGTTATGGCTTAAATTGTGTCCCCCCTAAAATATGTGTATCAATTTGGCTAGGCTGTGATTCTCAGTATTGTGTGATTGCTCACTATTTTGTCATCTGATGTGATTTTCCAGTGTGTTGTAAATCCTTCCTCTATGATTTTAATGAGGCAAGACTAGAGGCAGTTATGTTAATGAGATAGGACTCAATCTACAAGATTATGTTGTATCTTGAATCAATCTCTTTTGAGGTATAAAAGAGAGAAGGGAGCTGAGAGACAGGGGAACCTCACACCACCAAGAAAGTCATGCCAGGAACAGGCATCGTTTAGATCCAGGGTCCCTGTTCTGACAAATTCCTAGATTAGGGGAAGATTGAAGACAAGGACCTTCCTCTAGAGCCGACAGAGAGAATCTTCACCTGGAGCTGGCTGGCATCCTGAATCTGGACTTCTAACCTCCTAGACTGTGAGAGAATGAATTTCTCTGTTAAAGCCGTCCACTTGTGGTATTTCTGTTACAGCAGCCCTGGATGACTAAGGTGTTATCCTATCCCTGCCCATGTTTCATTTCAGGATAGGTCTTGAAATGTTCTTTTTGACAATGAATGTGATCTTCTTTTTCATCCTTCCTGTCATAGTAGGCCATAAGATCGACCAATTCAGAATGTCTAACATCAGTCCATTTAAGCTCACCGACGCCTAGGAGAGCAGTCTTAAGTGTTCCATTTCATTTTTGACAACTTCCAGTTTTCCTTGATTTGTATTTTGTGTGTTCCAGGTTCCAGTTGTTGATGTATATCTGCAGCTGTTTCGTCTCCTTTTGAGTTGTGCCATGCAAGCAAAGAAGATCCCCAAAACATTTACACCATACATGTTATTAAGGGTGGCTCCGCTTTGAGGAGGCAACTTTTCCAGAGTGGTATTTTGAGTGACGTCCACCTGAGGAGCTCATCTCCAGGCACCCCATCAGGCTGTGTTTCACTGGTGCCTGTAAGGTTTTCCCTGGCAGTATTTCCAAAAGCAGATTACCAGGTCCCTCTTTCCCGTGTGTCTTTGCCGGGAAGCACCACCAGAACCTGTCCACTGGAGGTGACTCTTCTGGTGTGTGAAATACAGACGGCATAGCTAACAAAATAGAATACAGAAAGGTATATACAAAAGGGTCTGTCTTACGGGAAACAAGGGAGGAAAATGAAAACTTAGGCCAGTGAGAGATTACTGTAGTTTAGTTCCTCAGTTTGCACCACACAAGCTGACTTACCTTAAGGCAGCCCTGCTTACTTGATGCCTGTCCTGACTGCAGTTATTTGCCACTGCTGCCATCTAATGCTGTTAGATGAAAACACAGAGCAAAGTCAAGACTCCTAGTGGTCCTCTGTTTCCCAGAACTGTCAGGTGCCATGGAGTCCGTTTCATAGCGACCCATTGGATCAGAGTAGGACTGCCCCATTGAGTTTCCAAGGACTCCCTGGTGGATTTGAACTGCCGACCTCTTGGTTAGCAGCTGTAGCACTTCAGCACTATGCCATCAGGGTTTCTGTTCCCTGCATACCGTGATCTAGGGATATGAGGTCCATGAGGAAGAAGAGGCAAGTGGTCATATGATGTGATTTCAGAGGTGATAGAAAAAATTGCACCTTCCTTAAATATCATTAGCACCCACTGATTGGTGCTTGAGATATCAGCCTTGGACTTTCATTTCTTTAGCTCTGTTCTTTGAGCCCTTTGGAAAGAAGAACGCTAAGCCAGTGCTTCTCCGGTGTATCTGATGAGCACTCCTGTTAACAAAGAGTTAGTTGCTGTGATGGTGTCATACCGGGCGGGGTCAATACACAAAATTCCTGAAGAATCAACCTCAGTAGTCCCACATGTTACCTGAGACACTATTGACCCTTTGGGCTCAGTGGGACCTTGCCGTGTGTTAGAGATTCTTTCCATCCTTAAAAGAAGGGCTAGCATACAACCAACCTACTGTTATTTTAGGTAGCCAGGGTCTCTGTCCAGTCTCTATTAACATATCCCACAGGTAAAACTTGTGGTGACCTCATAATTTACTTTGCCTTAGCTTTGGAGTTCCTGAAAGCCCTTTGGCAGGGCACTCAGAACTGACCCACTTACCCCCGACTTTCCTAGTCTGCAGGCAGTCTCCTCTGCTCTGCTCAGGAAAATAAGGCCAGTGCTGATTTTGCTTAAGCCAACTCTCTAGTCTTGAACACATTTGCAGAGCCATGCCTCTGTTTGTTTCCAGTTACATAATATTTACTGTTTGGATGTTAGTGGATTAGCTTAAGTTGAGCCTCCCTTGTGTGTTTTTGGGCAAATTACTTAACCATTCTGTATCTCAGTTTCTGCATCTGAGAAATGGGGATAATAACAGAGTAGACTTCAGAGGATTGTTCTGAGGTTTGACTGAGTCAGTAGAGAGAAAGCCCTTAAAACAGCTTCTGGCTTTTAAGAAAGCACCATGAATGTAGTGTTTCTTTTTATCATGCATGTACTTTTTTGGTTGCTGTGTTAATTATGGAGACACAGGATCTGTAGGACACCGTCCCTACTCTGAAGAAACTCCTGTTTCGAGTGCAGGGGTTCGAAAGACGTGCTCGACAATCTGAAAGAGGATGGAAGACCAAGGGCACTGTGATAATCTGAAAGAGGGCAGAAGACAACATTTGGGTCAAGGGAGAAATATTAGCAGAAGGAATGAAAATCAGCTTCAGCAACAGCCAGTCTTTAATTTGCATGGCTCTGATGTGCACAGATTTCAGTTTTCACGGGCAGTTCACCCCTGTCCCCCAGCAGCACGGTTCAGATTTCAGTCCCCACAGTATACAGACTCGGAGCAGTTGTATAAGGCACCCGCTTGGCTGCCAGCGCTGTGGGCTGCAGAGTAAAGAACAGAGGCTCAATGCGGTCACTTATTTCAGAGTATATCAGCAATTGTCACTGTGCATCTGCTACTTGGGTCACACACAGATGGCAAAATGTGAGATTAGATTGTCTCTCAGTGATAAACCCATGTGGCTTTACAAAAAGGGAGGCCCCAAAGAGGGTATTGGCCAAGAAACGTGAAAGTACCACAAAGGAAGAAAAAGGGGCAATGCCAGCAGGAGGGTATAAGTATTCCAGTTTCTCCAATATTTTGAGATTTCTCTAATGACTAAAGATTGTGAGCATTTCCTCATCTATCTGTTAGCCACGTGGGTGTCTTCTTTGGTGAAGTGCCTGTTCATATCCTTTGTCCACTTGTTAAATTGGGTTATCTGTCTTTTAGTTGTTGAGGTTTCGGAGTATCATAGATTTTGGAGATTAGATGTTGATCAGAGTTGTTGTTCCAAATGTTTTTTCCCAGTCTGTAGGTTGTCTTTTTACTCTTCTGGTGAAGTCTGGATGAGCATAAATGTTTCATTTTTAGGAGCTCTTAGTTAGCTATTTTTCCAGTGTTTCTGCATTGTTAATAATGTTTTGTTTTCTGTACATCCTGTACATTAAGGCTCCCAGCCTTGTCCCTAAGTTTTCTTCCATGAACATTAGCATTTTAAATTTTGTGTTTAAGTGTTTAAGCCATTTTGAGTTAGTTTTTATGCATGGTGTGAGATAAGGGTCTTGTTTCATTTTTTTTTTTTTTTTTTTTGCAGATGGATATCCAGTTATGCCAATATAATCTGTTAAAGGGACAATCTTTTCTGCATTTTATGGACTTTCGGCCTTTGTCAAACATCAGCTGCTCAGAGGTGGCTGTCTGGATTCTCACTTCTGTACCACTGGTCTATGTATCGATTTTTGTACCAGTGGCAGGCTGTTTGGAGTGTTGTGGCTGTGTAATGGTTTATAGTCTTGTAGCATGAGGCCTTGTACTTTGTTCTTATTCCATAATGCTTTGCTTTTCCAAGGCTTCTTCCCCTTCTGTATAAAGTTGGTGATTTGTTTCTCCATTTCGTTAAAAATGCCATTGAAATTTGTATTGGGTTTGCATTGTATCTATAGATAACTTTGGGTAGAATAGACATTTTCGTGATGTTAAGTTTTCCTCTCCATGAGATAGACTTCTCCCCTTACGTCAGTCTGTTTTGGTGTCTTGCACTTGTTATTAGGTGCCATTGAGTCATTTCTGACTTATAGTGACTCTGTGCACAACAGAGTGAAACACTGCCTGGAGCTTAAGCCCGTTGTCACAGCCTTTAAGGGTCTTCCTCTTTTTCACTGACCCTCCACTCTACGAGGTGATGTCCTTCTCCAGGGACTGATCCTTCCTGACAACATATCCAAAGTATGTAAGATTCAGTCTTGCTATCTTTGCTTCCAGGGAGCACTCTGGTTGTACTTCTTCCAGAACAGATCTGTTCATTCTTTTGGCAACCCATGGTATGTTCACCATTCTTGTCCAACACCACAATTCAAAGGCAGCAATTCTTCTTTTGTCTTTCTTCTTCGTTGTCCTCATTCAGTTGCAGTAGTGTCTTGCAATTTTCCATGTAGAGGTCTTTTGCATCTCCAGTTAAGTTTATCCCTAGTATTTTATCTTCTTGGGGGCTATTGTAAATGTTATTTGTCCAGTGATTTCCTCTTTGATGATCACTTTGTTGGTGTAAAGGAATCCAACTGATTTATGTATGTTTATCTTATATCCTGATACCTTACTAAACTCTTCTATTAGTTCCAGTAGGTTGTTTTTGTTTTGTTTTGTTTTTGGTGAATTCTTTAGGGTTTTCTGCATATAAGATCATAATAAGTACAAATACAGATACAGTATAATGGATAAGTGCTATGTCTGCTGACCAAAATGTCTGCAATTCAAATCTTCCAGGACCTCCTTGGAAAGTCTATGTATGGGACAGTTCCACTTTTTTGTTATAATGTTGTCATCTTTTACATAGTGATATCCCTAACACCCTATTTTCAGTGATTTGCTTTTTATTTATTTTTGTGCTTTCCCTGTCTGGTTTGATATCTCGTTGCTCTGTTCTGCATTCTAGTCTTGGGTTGTCTGATGTTGCTAATTTTCTAACTGAAGAACTCCTTTTAGTATTGCTTGTAAATTTTGTTTGATTTTTGCAAATTCTTGAAATTTCTGTTTATTTGAAAATGTCCTGATTCTGCCATCGTATTTGAGAGACAGTTTTACTGGACATATAATTGCCAGACTATTTTTTCTTTCAAGGCTTTGTATATGTTATCTCACTGCCTTCTTCCCTTCATAGTTTCTGCTGAGTAATCTGAGTCTAGTCTTACTGACTTTCCTTTCTAGATTATTTTTCATTTATCCCTAGCCAGTTTTAAAATAGTCTCTTTATCTTAGGTTTTTACAAGTTTGATTATAACACACCTTGATGTCTTTCTTTTGGGATCTACCTTGTGTAGAGTTTGATGAGTGTCTTGAATAGATGTCTTCTCATATTTCATGATATCAGGGAAGGTTTCTGTCACCAAATCCTCAACAAATTTTTCCGTATTTTCTGTTATTCCTCCTTGCCACCCCAAATTCTGGTACTCCAGTCACTTATAGATTATTCCTCTTGGTAGTCACACATAATTCTAATTGTGTTTCTTGATTTTTTTTGTTAATTAATTATGATAAATGAATAAAAGTTCTAGCATCTGTCAGCTATCTCATCTATGATAAACTCTCACCCACCCTGCCTTTGTATCTGTCAGAGTATTTTCTTCTGTGAAAAATTCTATTTTTAAGTCCTTTTAACAGGGGGTTCATACAACATTTGTCCTTTTGATACTAACTTATTTCACTCAGCATAATATTTTCCCGTTGAAACCATGTTAAGAGATGTATTCTAAAATCTGCGATGTTTTGTATCACAGCATAGTGTTCCACTGAGTATACGTGTACTATAGTTTGTTTATTCATCTGTTGATGGTCATCTGAGTTGGGTCCGTCTTTTAGCTATTGTGGACTGTGCTGCAGTAAACATTTGTGTACATGTGTCTGTTCATGTGACAGCCTTTGTTTCTGAAGGATAAATTCCAAGCAGTGGAATTACTGGATCAAATGGTATCTCTATTTCTAGCTTTTTAAGGAAGCGCCAGATTGCTTTCCAAAGAGGTTGTGCCTCTCTGATTTTTTTAAAAAAGTGTTTTTATCTGTTTTTTCCTCATATATGTGAGTGTCAAGTCCTTTGTCTCAAGTGCCTTGCTAATTAGGCCTTACCCTATGGGTTAGTTCTACTCTGTCCTGTAGGGTCTCCATAAGTTGATCGCAACGATTTTTTTTTGTTGTTGTTTTTTATGGGGGGAGGGGGCTGGGGTGGTTCATAAGAGTTTTTAGTGTTTTGACAAAAATGTTTAAATTTAGTAGAAAAATAATACTTTTTCCATATAATTATTAGGATTGCTTTGTATGAGTTTAGCTTGCATGGTCCTTTTCACAGCTGTGAGATACTGTGCAAACTGAGAAAGCCTGTATTGAAGATATGAATTGTTTTGCTGTCCTCCCATGCTCTGCCTGCCACAGTTAACGAGATGTGCTAGAGAGAGAGGAGGGTTCCACAGAGGGAAGGGAGACCACTCATAGTCTTACGTGCTTCCAGAGCAGTTTATGTATATTCATTTAACAGAGCTGATGGATTAAAGACAGGTAAAGGACTGGTGGTTTAGGGACAGAAGTTTCACTTTCTTTACCAAAGACCCTGGTTTGGTCCCCAGACAGTTTACGTGATGTGCGGCTACCACCCTTCTGTCACGGGAGGCTTGCATGTTGCTATGATGCTGAACAGATTTCAGTGGTGCACTGTGAAGATGGACTAGGAAGAAAGACCTGGCGATCTATTTCTGAAAACTAGCCAGTGAAAACTCTGTGCATCACAGTATTTCAGTCCCACTGTGCGTAAGATTGCCATGGGTTGGTGGTAACTTGACAGCAGCTAAGAACCACCACCACCACCACCACCACCACAGATATTTAAGGGTTATAAACATGTTAATAAACTTCAGTTCTGGGTGGTCAGCACAAGGGTGTTTGCTGTCTAATTCCCTGAAGCCAGAACTTTTAAACACCTCCATTTGTCATACCATCCACACTTTCAAATACAGCGAGAGTGAAATGTATAAAATGGCAGTGATTTGTCATTTAGAGATGGTAGTGATACTGAAAATTTGGTGTTCTTCTGGGTTGCACACTTATTTTTCGAAGACTTTAATCTGCATCACTTCATCAGTTTGGCCACTAGATGGGAATGAGGATATCTGGGTAGAAGTCAGAAGCTATGGGAAGCATTAGCTGCAAACAGGTAGAACATCAGTAGTTAGTTTCAAGCCTGTTTATTACTATGGTTAATTAAAATGGTAGTCAGTTCTGTGCTCCAAAAGAAAGCCAAACTTCTGCATACTTCCCGTGTGATTTATTGTTAAATAACTACATAGCAGTTTTTACCTGCTGTGTTCCTCACCTGGGTCTCTCTGTCTTCTGGCTTCTTTTTCTGCCATGTCATTGTGGTCCTTGGTGATTGTCCATTTGTACTAAGTTGGGACCATTTGCTGTATCCTCAGATGGCAGCTTGGCAGCATTTAAGACCCTGGACGCTACTCACCAATGTGGGGTGCAGAGGGCTCTCTTAACAAAGTTTCATCTGTGACTGGGGAAGGATTACCCAGTAAGCAAGCTAAGCAGAGGCGTACAGTAGACAAGGTACACGTGGGCCCACTTGTGCTTACTTGCAAAACGTGCTTATTGGGTCCCTGGCTATAGCATTGAAATAGTTGAATTATTCTAGAAATGTAATCAAAACTCTTGCTTTAGTGTTCTTATTTGGAAATGACTTCTTTTTTATATTATGATTGAATGAAAATGTACATTCCCATATAAATTTGCATGCCCACCTATGTGCAGCTCCCACTGCTCTCTGTGCCCAGTGACAGCACACTCTTCCTCTTTGCTCTATACATGTCTTATCCTCCCAACAATCTCCTATCCCCTCCTCTCCATCCACTCCCCTTCCTCCAGTTAGAGGTCAGCAGGATAACATCCTATAGATGCATAGGACTATAAAGTGCACACATGATACGGTCACTCAGTGTCGCTAAGTCCAATCCATTCCTGTCTGAGAGTTGACCTCCATTATGATTTATGGATAGGGGCAGCATCAGGGCCTGAGGCCGTGCTCCCAGGGGAACTCCGAGGCCTGTGGACCATCAGTTGACATCTTTTAATGGAGATCTCAGGGTGCACTCCTTTTTATTCTTGTGTTGCCAGTGAGACTCAACTTTGTGAGCTCCATCACAGCTATCACTGGTGGTGGCCGGGCTCCATCTGGTTCTTCTGGTTACAAGTCGATGTAGTCTCCCACTCACATGGGTCTGTCTTCTGGGCTCTCTTTCCACCATGTCATTTTGTTCCTTGGTGATCGTCCGTTTGTACTAAGTTGGGACCATTTGCTGTACCCTCAGATGACAGCTTGGCAGCTTTAAGACCCTGGACACTGCTCACCAATGTGGGGTGCAGAGGGCTCTCCTACCAAAAGGCTAGATGTGAGATGTGCCAGTTGGCCTCGATTTTATTTGGAAATGTCTTTCACCAAAGAACTTAGTAAATTTGATTTTTCTGCCCACCATTTTGGTAACTTTAGCAAAAGACATAGGGAAGTTCCATGAGATGGACTGACCCAGTGGCTGCAATGAGGGGCCGAAACACAGCAGAGATTGTGAGCAGTGAGCAGGGCCGGGCAGGATTTCGTTCTCTTATACACAGGGTCTCTGTGTGTCGAAAACAACTGGGGAGCACCCAGCGACAGCAACAGCAACGCAGAGAATATTGGCTGAACAACCGGTGATACACCAGGTGCTAGTAATCTTGTATGTATTTTAAATCTAAACAGTGATGCTGTTTTGGTTATTCTGAGATGTTGTCAGCTGATGTGGTATGTTTCTGTGGAATCCACAGAATGGTTTCAGTTCAAAAACGTGGAATCCATTTCCTGAACACTTACGCACTCGCCATAGTACTTAGTATTTGCACCATTCCTTCTGTGCATTTGCTGAAAATAAAACTCTCAAACGGAGACCTTTAACTGAAAAGCTACCTGTGATCACAGGAACTCTGCTGCGTTGTCTGCACAGATTGCTTTGAAGACTCTTGCCACATCCCAAGTACTCACCAGAGCACGAGGATGAGAATTCCACCCAGAGGTACCGACTACTCCGTGGGCATTATGTCCATTTATCTCCATCAGGTTGTACACACAAGGCATGTACGTGAAAGCAGCAGACAGTGTACAACAAGCAAAGCTTTCCAGAGTGAGCAGTCCTCCCAGGCTCAAAGCTGTCCAGCTGGGATGGAAAATGTCCCCAGGGCCCCTCCTCTCTATGTACCATAGACAAAGGAACTTGAAGATCGTCTTCTTTTTTTTTTTTTTTTGCCAATTCCAGCGGTTGTATATTTCACTGCACAGAGTGCAATGCAAGTTTTCCTACCTGCTCACCTGAAGAGGAGGGTATTCAGCCCTGGGGTGCCAGCCTAGAGTTGTGAGCCAGAATTGTGTGTCGGTTAGCCCTGCTGCTTATGTAGTTAATTCAGTGGGCCATAGTTTGTTCTAAAGTCCAAAGGTGCTACCAGGACTGGGGAGGCACTACAGCCGTTCGGGCCATCTGAAAGGCTGCCTCCTCTCTCTGCGACCTATGGCAGCTGCAGTTAAGGTACCGGTGGTGGGTCAGCACAGCTGTTCGGGAGCTGGCAGCTAAACTCGGGTGAGAGGTGCAGCAGAAAAAGGCAGGAGCCCTGCTGGTCATGGGGCGTAGGGGTTATGAGTTTCTTTGAAGAAGTTCACTGTAGTTAAGAGTAGCTATCGAAAAAAAACCTTGACTTTTTACCCACAGATTAGTCCATGAAAACTCTATAGCTAAGTTCCATAAAAACATAAGCAATCCTATTCTAATCTGAGACCAGAAGAATTAGCTGGTGTCTTGCTACCACTAATGACCAGGGACATAATAGAAAGTTCTGGATAGAATAGGAAACAAGCGTAGGAAAAAATTCAAACTGCTAGGACAGTTCAGGCCTACTGGACTGGTAAAGACTAGAGGAACCCCTGAGGGTATAGCCCTAAAATGCCTTTGAACTTGTCAGCGAAGCTACTCCTTGAAGTCACCTTTCAGCCAAGTAACAGACTGGCTTATAAAATAAATAGTATTACCTTGAGTAATATGCTCCCAGAAACAATCAACTATACAAGACCAAATGGTCAACATTTATCCAAAAGCAAAGATGAGAAAGCAAAGTGGGGAAGGGACATCAGGTCCATGAAGATAGAACAATGTAAATAATGAGAATACTGACACTGTGAAAATTTTAACCAATGTCACAGAACAATTCGTGGAACAACTGTTTAAAATGGGAACCAAATTGGCTGTCTAATCTTGCACATCAAATACATTAAAGTGTTTCTTTTAAGAAGATATTAGCAAGTAAGAAAGACATAATTAAGTAACTATTGGTAGGGCACAGGCAGTGTCAGAAGTGTGTGGTTAGCCACTGATGTTGCAGGCTTGATTGGCAAACAGAGGCACTGATCAAAGGGTTTGAAGAACAGTGTATTCGTATTCTTTAACCTTTGTGCTGAGATAGCTCCTCACCAAAATGAATGTCAGGAGAGACTCTGAAACTTGCTGTTGAATGTTGAATAGCCAGAGCAAACTGAAGGAATGCAGAAGTAAAAGAGCTGAGCAGGAAATTTCCAAAGGTGGCTCAAGAGGACAAAGTAAAGTATTATATTATAATGAAATATGCAGAAACCTAAAGCTAGAAAACCAAAAGGGAATAATATGCTCAGCATTTTTCCAGCTGAAAGAACCAAATGAAAAAATTAATCTTGAGTTGCCATATTGAAGGATTTTTATGGGCAAAATGTTGAATGATGCAAGAAGTATCTAAAGAAGGGTTGCTGTACCAGCTGTGCCAATCATTCCAGGAGATGGCA
Source organism: Heterohyrax brucei (assembly GCA_028571685.1). Taxonomy (NCBI): domain Eukaryota; kingdom Metazoa; phylum Chordata; class Mammalia; order Hyracoidea; family Procaviidae; genus Heterohyrax; species Heterohyrax brucei. The sequence goes on along the minus strand of CM053153.1, from coordinate 21,458,470 downwards.
TATGATTAGGAATTGAGGCCACTGAAGGAAGAAGTCCAAGCTGTGCAGAAAGCGTTGGTGAAAAACAAGGCTCCAGGAATTGATAGAATACAAACTGAGATGTTTCAACCAACGGAGTCAGTGCGGGAAGGGCTCACTCTCCTGTGCCAATAAATTTGGAAGACAGTTTCACGGCTGACTGACCAGAAGAAACTCATTTTTTACGTGCTTATTCCAAAAAAAAAAAAAAGGTTGTCCAACGAAGTATGAAAATCATCAAACAATATCATTAATATTGTGCACAAGTAAAATTTTGTTGAATAGAATAAATGTTGTAGTAGTACCTTCAGCAGGGAACTGCTAGAAATTTGAGCTAGCACCAGAAGAACACATGGAATGAAGAATGTCTTTGCTCATGTCAGGTGGATCTTGGCTGAAAGCAGAGGATACTAAAAGCATGCTGATCTGTGTTTTGTCCGATACAGAGGCATTTGACTATGTGGATCATAATAAATAATGAGCAATACTGCAGAGACTGGGAATTCCAGAACACTTAATTGTGCTCATCAGGAATCTGTACATAGATGAAGGGGCAGTTATTCTAACAGAATAAAGGGACACCGAGTGGTTTAAAATCAGGGGAGGTGTGTGTCAGAGTTGTGTGCTTCCACCACACTTTTTCAGTCTATGTGCTGAGCAGGTAATCTGAGAAGCTGGACTGTAAGGAGAAGCACAGGGCATCAGGACTGGAGGAGGACTCCCTAACAACCTTAGCTATGCAGAGGACACAACTTGGCTTGCTCAAAGTGAAGAGGACTTGCTGATGAAGATCAAGTACTAAAGCCTTCAGTGTGGATTGCATCTCAACATAAAGAAAACAAAGATCTTCACAACTGGACTGATCAGCAACATCATAATAAATGGAGAAATGATTGAGGTTATCAAAGATTTCGTTTTCCTTGGATCCACAAGCAATACCCATGGAAGCCACAGTCAAGAAATCGGAAGACTTATTGCACCAGGCAAATCTGCTGCCGTAGACCTCTTTACAGGGTTAAAAAACAAAAACATCACCTTGAGGACTATGGTGTGCCTGACTAAGTATTTTCAGTCACCTCATATGCATGTGAAAGCTGGATGATAAATAAGGAAAATCAAAGAAGAATTAATGCCTTTGAGTTACATCATTGGCAAAGAATACAGGAGGAGTGACAAGTTCATGAACTCATCCTAGAAAAAGTGCTCCATACCTTACTGATGAGTAGCATCATGTTCAGTTTTGAGGTACGTCACTTGGGAAGCTATGCGCTGATGCCACTCCACCCTTCAAAGTAGTTCTGGAACTCTTTTCCTGGAATGGCCATGAGAGCTGTGGACGTAATACCCTTGATGTCCTGAATGTCATCAGAGTATCTTCCTTTCGCTGTTGCCTTTGTTTTCTTTGAGGGCCAGGTCAGCAGAGTAGGGAGGGTGTTGCAATGCTGTGACTTGTTTACTGGCTCCAAACTCGCTCACAGAGGAATGAACGGACTGAAAACTCCCACCAGAGGAAGGAGTAAATCTGTCTTGAAAGAAGCACAGCCAGGATGCTCTTCTGAAAGGAAGAAGGCCAGACTTTGTCGTAAGTACTTGGGACATATTGTCAGAAAGGACCATTTCCCGGAGAAGACACGCTTGGTAAAGTAGAGGGTCCCTGAAGAAAAGGAAGACTGTCACCAAGATGTGTCAGTATAATGACGGTAGCTGTGGGCTCAGACACAGCGACGATCGTGAGGGTGGCCCAGACGGGGCGGGATTTCTCTCTGCTGTCTGTGGGGTTGCTGTGAGCTGGAATCAACTCAGCTGCCCCTGACAATAGCAACAACACCCTCACTGTTTTTAAGACTGAGGGCCGGGGGCATCGTCCTCATTGAAAGATCCTTTACTGGGTAAAAAGGAAGGAACGTGTGTCATGCTTGGAATTCAGAGGAGCAGGTTCCAACATTGTGAGTTCATGTACATAGCTGTGTGGTAAGGTTTGGAAACAGACCCGGCTGTTGCCAACTGTCACACCGAATGCCCAAGGTGCCTTGAGAGATCCCAAGAAGCGTGGCAGAAGAAGGTGGCTTTCTTCTTGGTTGTCTTGTAAATGTTCAAGCCGTTTAAGTGTGGACAAACCAGAGACCTTTGTACTAAGCTGCTATTTCATGAGTATCTTTGTATTTTGTGCTAAGGCCTTTGTGTGCATTATTTCTAATTCTCTAAATAGTAACTTTTACTTCCATTTTAATAGAAAGACACTGAAACTCAGATGGGCTAAATACTTGGACCAAGAATACATACTGTGTAAGTTACAGAGCTAATATTTAGCTCAAAAACAAAAAAAAGCCAACAAAATAACCACTGCCAATGAGTCAATTCTGACTCATAGGAACCCTATAGGACAGAGCAGAACTGCTCCATAGAGTTTTCAAGGAATGTTGAGTGGATTACAACCACTGACCTTTTTATTAGCAGCTATAGCACTTCACCACTATGCCACCGGGGTTTCCAATATTTATTTAGCTCAAGTGTGTTTATTCTTCAGTCTCTAAGGCAGACAAAGAACATGTTTTACTACTGGCTAAAAGTTTAGGGTCTACCCAGAGGTTCCTCAGAAGAAAGGCCTGGTGATCTAGTTACAGAAAAATCAGACACTGAAAATTCTATGGACACTGTTCTCCTCTAACACACATGGGGACACCACAGTGGCTATGGTTTTTGTTCTGCTAGGGGGTCAGGTTGGTTTCCTGCATTTAGCACTGTCGGTCACAGGAATAGCCAATGGCTTTATCCTCTCCCTCCCCTACTTAGCACAAAAAATCTATCCCTACTTCTAAAAGATACTTGAACAATATTGTCTTTCACCATAATGCTGATCATGAGGTAGAGCAGCTGTTTTCTTCAAATGGTCTTCAGTGCCTTTTATGGGGATCTTGAGCCAGATTACAAAGAACAGTATCATTAATCATGTAAGTTGTCCCCATCTGTAAAAACGCCAGTGAATTACATTACTTAGACCAATAAGGGAGAATGGCTAAGTCTCTGGCATTCTATATGGAGAAAAGTTCTAAATTTAGTGTGAAACCACCTGCTGTAACTAATCCATGAAGCGAATGGAAAGGAAGGGGGTATTTAACTGAGACTAGCAGATAATGTTCATGTCACTGATAATTGCTTTTGCAGCATATTGTATGATTTGGACAGGGGGAATTCTTTATTTCTAATGAAATATTTTCTTAGGCTTGTATAAAAATGAATGTGCATCCTCTTGGTTCTCTCAAGAGAAGAAAAGGAGTATGTGGCCCAGATGTACTGATTAGCAGGGTAAAACAAGAACCTCACCACTGCCTAAGAGCCCGGGGTTAAAATGCTGGACTATATAATCCAGAGGTAAATAATAGATAACTTGATCTATTTAATGTTGCTTTCCTCAAGGTTTCTTTATTGTTTATATTTTGGTTCATGCCAAGTGCTTTGGTTTATATTAAATATTTATGAATGAATTAGGACCATTTTTTTCTAAGACCTTTTGCTGAATATTCTTTTTTTTTATTATGACTGAGTGAAAATGTACATTCCCATATAAATTTACATGCCCACCTATATGCAGCTTCCACTGCTCTCCCTGCTCGGTGACAGCACACTATTCCTCTCTGCTCCAATGCCTTGTGTTCAAATAGATGCTCCTAAAATATCTGAAAAATTTGTTCTTACATAGAGTAGTTAAAGCAATCGTCCATATTTCCTTTCTCCAAATCTTGTTAACAGAATACGCTTAGTAAATGTTTTCTTGCTGATTGTTTAAAGCTGTCACCTCCAAGAAGATAATTATTATGAATCCAGCATTAATGTGGGCACAAGGTGAAGTTAACTTTATTAATTAATGGAAAAGCAAGTGTAGGATCTGTGGACATGTGTGTGTAAGTTACATAGTAGTGTGTATGTAAAATGTGAAATATTAAGTACAATGTATGTGTATGCATATGTGTCTATACACAACTTGTTCTTAACTTGTGGTCTTAAAGGATTTTTTTCCCCTAACCAATTTCCTTACAAATTGTATTTTATTAACATGAAGATCAAAAAAAAAAAGAAAAAGAAAAAGAAAGAAATCTCTTGCTATATATGAACTAGGAATTCATAAAAAGCAAAAATTCTTTTTCTAGACCCTATTTATTACTTCCATTATGCAAACATGGCAGTTGAGTTTGAAAGACTAAGTGGTACTCAAGCCACAAGCTAACAAATCAGAGACAACACTGGAATTCTAGTAGCCTGATTCCAAGTCTGGTCTCCTTCCCTAGGAATGATTGCTTTCCACCTAGCAGAGGCTTTACAGTATTAAAATGTGTGCTCGTAGCTGAAGCTCAGAGAGAGTATTTTATTTTGGGGGTGACATAGAAGTAACTGAAGTGGGATAAATGGATGATGAGGTGTTGATTCCTCCAGAACAATTTAGGTAACCTTGGGCAGATTATTTATTCTCTCTTTGCCTCTTTTTATCTGTAAAATGGAAAGAATACTTGTCATAGGATTGGTGTGAGGATTAAATAAATTAATACAGGTAGAGACCTTGAAGCAATGCATAGCCCTTGTCCAGTGATGGATAGATGTTACTATCATTAGTAGTAGTAGTAGGGGTAGAAGTAGGAATAGAAGTAATTTTCACCTTGACCCTGTTCCTTTCCCTTTGCCCAGCCCTGGTTGTTGGCTGGTTCCCACACTCCTTTTTGCACAGTTCTCCATGTATTTTAACTTTGCTTACTGATTACGGCTCTTCTTTTCCTGTTCACATCTATTTTAAAACTCTTCTCCTGAGAAGCCCTGTGCATCTTCTCTTGGAGGAATCCCCTGAACCAAAGCAGATTTAGCGCATATCTTGGATTTAATCACTGTTACTGATAATCTAGGTCCCCGCGTGGCACAGATTATTTGTGATTAACTGCTAGCTGCAGGACTGCTGTCAGTTGGAACCATCTCAACAGTAACAAGTTGGGTTTTGATTTTTGGACTACGTGAAAGTTGGCAGTTCAAAGCTACCCAGTGGTGTTCTGCAGAAGGAAGGCCTGGTCATCTGCTTCAGTACAGATGACAGCCAAGAAAATTCCATGAGGCAGTTCTGCTCTGGGACATAGGGGGTTGCCAGGAATTGGAATTAACTCAACAACAACAGTTTTTTTTTTTTTTGTGTGTGTGTGTGTGTGTGTGTGTGTTTGCGTGTGTGCCTATTACCCAGTGTCCCTGAGTGCTACAGTTGGTTAATGCTCTTGGCTGCTAATTGAATGTATTTTAGACATATGTCATGGGTTGAATTTTGCCCTTCTCTCCTCAAAATTGTGTCTCAATTTGGCTGGATTATGATTGCCAATATTACGTGATTGTCCTCCATTTTATGATTGTAATGTTATGTTACAGAGGATTAGGGTGGAATCATCACCCCTTTACCTAGGTCACATCACTGACCTTCTGTCAAGGGAGTTTGCCTGGGCTGTGGCCTGCACCACCTTTTGTCTCTTGAGAGATAAAAGGAAAAGGAAGCAAGCAGAGAGCTGGGGACCTCATACCACCAAGAAGGCAGTGCCAGGAACAGTCTTGGGGTACCTGTGTGGAGAAACTCCTAGCCTGGCTGAAGATTGATGAGAAGATCAACAGAGAAAAAGCCTTGGCCAGGAGCTGACGTCTTGAGTTTGGACTTTTAGCCTACTTTACCATGAAGAAATAAATTTCTCTTTATTAAAGCCATCCACTTGTGGCAGCACTAGGTGACTGAGACAATCTGAGTGACTTATGGGGTATGTTGTTTTCTTCTTAGCATAAACTTTGGGCAGCTGTGTGCTTATCACTCAGTGTCCATAAAAGCAATGAAACAAATTGTGTCTTTCTAGTTGCTACTGGAAAAGCCAGCAAAAACCAAACACCGTTGCTGTTAAACGGAATCTGACTCACAGGGCAATGTGGAGTTGCTCATAGGGTTTCCAGCTGGTGGGATTTGAAAACTGCTGACCTTGTGGATTGCAGCTAGTGCTTAACCACTGCAGCACCAGAGCTAGTTAAAATTAGACTGTGGCTGCAGGATAAGGCCAGCTGTTAAGGATACAGGCATTTTCTGTCATCATCTCACTGAAACCACTGGGTGTGTGATATGCGCGCGGGCGGGCCTGGCTCTAAGTATTTGGACCTAACTCTAGAATTCACTGTGAATAGCTTATGCTTCATCTCAGGAATTCCTTTGTCATAGCCCCAAGGAATTTGGTTTTGCCTCTCCTTTTAAAATCAGGTAATTACTGCTAGGACAGTGGCAGCTTTTTTGACCCAGAGAGAATTACTGAGGCCTCTTTTTTCACAGAATAAGATTGGGGCAAGTGAGCAGGTCATGGACACTTTGTGTGAAGTTGTCATTCTCGCCATCAAAAAATGATTATTGGGTAAAAGAGGAACAGGTGTTTTTTTGTTGTTGTTTTTCCTCTTTTGTGAGGAGGTGAGCAAGAAGATTAAAGAAGATACCATCAAAAGAGATCAACACAGAAAGGTACAGTGTTTAGAGTTCCACGCAGAACAGGAGGAGGGTCATTAAGCAATATAAAATGAAAAAATGCTGGCCGTGCAGTTAGACATAAAAGGTACTGTTGTTAGGTGCCGCCAAGTCAGTTCTGACTCCTTGCAGCCCTCTGCACAACAGCGTGAAACCCTGCCCAGCCGGTGCCATCCTCACAGACACTGTGATGCCTGAGCCCGTTGTTGTAGCCCCTGTGCCAGTCCATCTCCGGAAGGGCCTTCCTCTTTGTCACTGGCTCTTTGCTTTACCAAACCTGATTCCTCCTGATAACACGTCCACAGGATGTGAGATGTAGTTTTACTGCCCATGGCAACACTTCGGCTGTACTATTTCCAACACAGATTTTTTCATTCTCTTTACAGTCCATGGTATATTCAATATTCTTTGCCACCACCGTAATTCAAAGGTGTCAATTCTTTGGTCTTTCTTATTCTTTCCTATGTGTATGACATGGCTGAAAACATCATGGCTTGGGTCAGGCTCACCTTATTCTTAAAGGTGACATCTTTGCTTTTCCACACTTCAAAGAGGTCTTCTGTAGCACATTTGCTCCATGCAATGTGTCGTTTGATTTCTTGACTACTGCTTCTGTCGGTGTTGATGGTGATCCAAGTAAAATGAAATCCTTGACAACTTCAGTCTCTCCTCCATTTATCATGATGTTGCTTATTCATCCAGTTGTGAGGATTTTTGTTTTCTCAACGCTGTTGTGTAATCCGCACTAAAAGCTGGCCTTTGATACTGATCTGTAAATGTTTCAAGTCCTCTCCACTTTTAGCAAGCAAAGTTAGGAAACCAGAAGGGAAGAGTACTCAGCTTTTCTCAAGCTGAAAGAACTGGAGAAAAAACCCATGCCTTGAGTTCCAGTAATGAAGGGTTCTACAGGGAATCTATTAAATGATGCAGAAGGTATCGGGGGGTGGGAGGGAGTGGGGAATGGAAGAAACACACAGGGATGAAAGATACTTTGCTATCCATATGGAAAGGCTTCTGCAGTTCTCCAACAGTGAAGACATGAAACTCCAGACTTCTGAGGTGGTGGGGAAGTGGGCTAAGGACAGTGAAGAGACGACGGAGATACTGAATATTGCAATGATGGAAATAAACAAGGAATACTTTGTTGTTAACACCAAGGGGAAAGATCCTCCCATACTGCACTCGGCACTTCTCTTTGGACCATCTCCATGGGTTTATAAATCGCCATGTAACTTGCAGAAGGAGGCAAATGCAAATTCCAGGGCACTGATGGGGAATTTTAGCAAGCCATTCTGTTAGAGTCTCTGAGGGGTATAAGTGGTAAGGTGCTTAGATACTAACCCAGCGTTTAGGGGTTCAAATGTACCCTGACGTGCCCTGCCAGAGAGGCCTGGTGTTGGACTTCTGAAAAATCACCAGTTGAAAACCCTGTGGAAGAAAGTTCAACTTGAACAAGCATGGGTTGCCCTGACTCAGAATCAACTTGAGGATAACGACTTGGCTTTTATTTTTCTGCGGCACATAGAAAACTTAGCAAGGGTTGTAGAGACATAGGCAGTGATGACTCTGATGTCTCAACTTGAAACACTTTTGAATAGAGGGAGTCAAACTTGTTATGTTTGAATTGTTTGGAAGGCAGCAGTAAAAAAGTTTTTTAAGTTTCCACCAGAATGGAACAATGATTTCATTTGTTTATTAGTTAGATTTTTAGAGTCCTATAGTATGTCGTGGTTTGGGAATAGGATTGTCAGGCTACAGGGGCCAGGATAGAAGCAAATGGTATATAAGGGTGGGCTGATGAGCTGAGGGCACACTTTAAAGACCTCATGCTTTACCCAGATTAGATCAGGGATACAGCATTTGCAGAAGTGACAGTATTAAAGATGACTGTAATCTCACATGAGTGATGGAGAAGGATTTCTGCTCATTTTTATTCTTTTGTTCTAGAAATTTCTCTGACAATATCGGGACAGCAAGGACAGCCAAAGCATGAGACTAAAACACCAGACACATCCAAGCTCTTCTGTTATTTTTCTTTTTTTCCTTAGATATTCATCATACTAAGATTGATACTGTTACTTTTGACTATTGGTATTTTTAACCCCAAATCAAACCTCTAAGATGGTCAAGCTTATGTTGTGTTTTGACAAGTGTAAGCTAAGATCAAACTTCTGTACAAGAGAGGAAGCACTTTCATTTTGCATTTTTAATAGGTGCTCCTAAATTAGGTAAAGTGCAAAAAGAGCAGTAAAATTTTATTGGTGCCAGGTGATATTTTTTGCACCCTTCACTTTTAACCACTTGAATTGCTTAAATAAATTACTTTGGCAAATAATCAGACCATAATGTTCCAATTATTGCTAGTGCTTTACAAATAAACCATATAAATACCTGACATTGCCAACTATGAAAAATGCCTGAGGCCAGCTGAACATATGGTCTATAAACTCACCTCTTGGCTGAAAACCCAGCTTGTCTCTTTAAGGCGTGAAATCAAGATTTTGTCACTACGTGATATAAATATTGTAATTGGCAAAATGAGTCTATATGTGCTTGGTACCAGTATAACTTGTCTCCTCAATGAAAGGAAAACAAAATCTTCCAGGTTTTTGGGGAGAATAGTAACGACTAAGAGTACAGATTTTACTCTTGTTCCAGATAAAAATCTGATCTGTCCTTGAAAGCCACATGACTGAACAAAGAATGAAAACTCTATTTTGTTTGCCTCATGATGTAGATTCATATTTCAACCAAGTAGTCTGGTCTCCATGAGTCAGCATTGACTCAGTGGCAGTGAGTTTGGTTTGGGTTTAGACTGGAAAGCAAGAAGGATAATTGGACAACCAATCATTTTATCTTGATGTGATCAGACTGCTACTTAGCTCAGTGTCTTTTAAAATATCTAGCTTGAGACTCTCTATAAGAAATTAAATTTATATCACAACCCAGAGAACACACAAGTGCTTACATGTGCATACGTGGGGACACACACACACACACACACACCCCTGAAACAAAGATTTACTTAAAAATAGAACTTAAGGAATATAACCAGTGTCACTCAATTGTACATACAGAAGCTGTTGAGTTTGTGTCTTTTGCCATGTATATATTTTTTTAAGAGGAGCAACAAAAAAGGAGAATAATTATTCAAAAATGTTTATCCTTGGTATGCATAATTTACTTCAATGTTTTAGATTTTATCTATTTTGAAAAATAAATTTATTTTTACTGTGGTAACTATGTATGTATATAGATGTAACAAAAATCTGCAGTTTCAACCTTTTTTTGCACATTACAATTCAGGGACATTAATAATGTTTATCACATGGCACAAAGATTACCACTGTTTCCAACTTTTTCCATCAGCCTTCACAGAAACTTGGTGCCATCTGTAACAATTCACTAATCTGATTTTTTGGCTCTCTGTAGTTGGAAAAAAATATTACAAATTTGAGCAATAAAATTTTAATTCCTACTTTTCACTGATCAATTGTTTTGGTACTGTGTAGGCACAGTTTTGGTGTAACTGTTAAATTTGCACCACAGCATAACTGAATTAGGTAATTCTGAAGGTGATTTAAATGAAGTCTGAATTTCAGGCCCTCCGCTGCTCACTGTCTTTGTGTGGACATATCATTGAGGTTAAGGTCATAGACTCTATAGTCAGTCTACCTGGGTCTGAATTATGGTTCAGACTGATTGTGTCAGTGAACTTGGGCAAGTTACTTAACTTCATTTGGCCTCAGTTTTCTCATCTGTAAAATGGAGATAATGATACCCTTTCTTAGATTTGGAAACCTGGTGGTGTAGTGGTTAAGAGCTATGGCTGCTAATCAAAAGGTCAGCAGTTCAAATTCACCAGATGGTTCTTGGAAACTCTGTGGGGGGGCTGTTCTACTCTATCCTGTAGGATTGCCGTGAGTTGTGATCGACTAAGTGACAATGAGTGTGCTTTTTTTTTTTTTTTTGGTTTCTTAGATTTATTGCAAAGATTTAATATAAGATTTGCAGAGTAAGCATATAGTGTGTTTTGGTTATTATCCAGAAGTCCCAGAAAGAGGTCAGAATTAAGAAGGTGTTTTGAAATACCTGTGTTTACACATTTACCTGGAAAGTCTGGTGGCATAGTAGTGAAGTTATACAGATGCTAACCAATAGGTCAGTAGTTCAAATCCACCAGGCACTCCTTGGAACTCTGTGGGGTAGTTCTTTTCTGCTGTGTAGGGTTGATATAAGTTGGAATTGACTCAGTGACCACGAGGTACTCATTTACCTAGTAAAACGTGTCCCAAGTGTTAGCTAATACTTACTGTGGGATTGTCAGGTACTGGGCCCAGTGGTGTAATGGGTTAAGTGCTGTGTCTGCTAGCCAAAAGATTGGCAGCTCAAATCCACCAAGCGTTCCTTGGAAGCTATAGGGGGCAGTACTGCTCTGACCTCTAGGGTTGCTATGAGTTGGACCTGACTTGATGGCAGTGGGTTTTTTTTTTTTTTTTTTGGTTTGGGCACTGGTGGTTGTAGTGGTTAAATGCTATATCTGCTAATCAAAAGGTGAGCAGTTCAAACCCACCAGGACCTCCTTGTAACTGTCTGGAGCAGTTCTACTCCATGCTATAGAGTTGCTATGAATTGGAATCAATTTAATGGCAGCAAGGTTTTTTGTTTTTCGTTTTTTTTTTTTTGGCTGGGGCACTGTGCAAAACAATTTACTAAGACAGGCTGCATTGTGATGTGCAATGCATTTCTTGTAGTGGGTCTCAAACTAGATATTTTAAAAGACACTGAGCTAAGTGACACACTGATCACCTGGCAATCTACTTCTGAAAAAAATTAGCCAGTGCAAAACTTACGGAAAGAAGTGAAATATTGTTTAATATAGTGAGAGAAGATGAACTCCTCAGGTTGGAAGGCACTCAAAATACAACTAGGGGAGAGCTATTACTGCAAAGCAGAGCTGAAGTTAATGGTTTGGATGGAATCAAGACTTCAGGCCTTCATTTACTGATGTTGCAGTTTCAAAAGGAGAAGAAACAGCTGCAAATATCCATTAATAATTGGAACATGGAGTGTACAAAGCATGAATCTAGGGAAAATTGAAAGTTGTCAAAAATGAAACGGAATACATAAAGCTCAGTATTCTAGGCGTGAGTGAACTGAAGTGGGCTGGTATTGGCCATTTTCAATCAGACAGTCACATGGTTAACTGTGCTACAATGACAGATTGAAGAGGAACAGCGTTACATTCATTGCTGTAAAGAACATTTCAAGATCTATACTGAAATACAGCACTGTTGGTGATAGGATAATATCCATACACCTACAAGGAAGAACAGCTAATATGACTCTTACTCAAATTTATGCACTGACCATTAATGCCAAAGATGAAGAAATTGAAGATTTTCACCAAATTCTGCAGTCTGAAATTGATCAAACATGCAGTCATTATGCACTGATAATTACTGGTGACTAGAAAGTGAAAGTTGGAAACCAAGAAGAATCTATAATTGGAAAAAATGGTCTTGGCAACAGAACGACACAGAATGTCACATGACAGGGCTTTGCAAGACCAATGACTTCTTCATTACAAATACCTATATTTCAAAAACATAAGCAGCAACTGTTCATGTGGGCCCTGGTGGGTGGAATACACAGGGATCAAATCAATCACATTTGGGGAAAGAGACAATGGAAAAGCTCAGTATCATTCATCAGAAGAAGGGCAAGAGCCCACTGTGGAGTAGATCATCAACAGCTCATGTGCAAATTCAAGTAAAAGCTGATGGAAACAAGTCCCTGAGATCCAAAGTATGACCTTGAAAATACTCCACCAGAGTTTAGAGGCCATCTCAAGAACAGATTTGATGCATTCAATGCTAATCACCCAAGACAAGACGAGTTGTGAGATGACCTCAAGCGCATCATACGGGAAGAAAGCAAAAGGTCATTAAAAGGCAGAGGGCAGGCAAAATCAAATGGGTGTCATTAGACACTCTGAGACTTGCTCTTGGACATAGAATAGCCAACACAAAAGGAGGAAATGATGAAGTAAAAGAGCCGAACAGAAGATTTCAAAGGACAGCTTGAGAAGACAGCGTCTGTATTATAATGAAATCTGCAAAGACTTGGAGTTAGAAAACTGAAAGAGAACACACTCATCACTTTTCAAGCTGAAAGAACTGAAGAAACAATGCAGTTCTTGGGTTGGAGTATTGAAGGATTCTACAGACAAAAATTACACAATGCAGGAGGCATCTGAAGCAGATGGAAGGAATACAGAGTCACTGAACCAAGAAAGAATTCATTAATGTTCAGTCATTTTGTGAGGTAGCATATAATAAAAAACCAAATGGCACTGAAAGAAGAAGTCCAAGCTGCACTGAAGGTGTTGGCAAAGAGTGTAACACTCTAGGAATTGATGGAATACTGACTGTATTTCAGCAAGCAGATGCACTGTTGGAAGCACTCACGCATCTCTGCCAAGAAATTTGGAAGATGGTTACCTGGCCAACCAACTGGAAGAAGTCTATATTGGTACCCATTCCAAAGAAAGATGATCTAACAGAATGCCAAAATTACCAATTATAAACAATATCAATCTCACACCAAGGAAGATTTTTCTGGAAATCATTCAAACGTGGTCACAACGGTTCATCCACAGGGAACTGCAAGAAATTGAAGCTGAATTCAGAAGAGGATGTGGAATGGTGGATATCTTTGTTGATGTCAGACAGATCTTGATTGAAAGCAGAGAATACCGGAAACATGTTTGCCTGTGTTTTATTATGTTAAGGCATTCATCTGTGTGGACTATAGCAAATTATGGTTAAGACTGTGAAGAATAGGAATTCCAGAACACTTAATCGTGCTCAAAGGAAACTTGTACATTGACCAAGAGGCAGTTGTTCTAACAGAACAAGAGGGAAACTGCGTGATTTAAAGTCATGGAAGGTGTGTGTCAGGGTCGTGTCCTTTCAACAGCCTATTCGATCTGTATGATCAGTAAATAATTTGAGAAGGTGGACTGTATGAAGAACAGGACATCAAGATTGGAAGACTCATTAGCAGCCTGAGATACGCAGGTGATACAACCTTGTTTGCTGAAAGTGAAGAGGATTTGAAGCCCTTACTTTTGAAGCTCAAAGACTATAGCTGTCAGTATGGATTGCATCTTGATTTAAGGGAAACAAAATCCTTATGACTTGGCCGGTGAACCAGATTATGATAAATGGAGAAAATACGGAAATTGGCGAGAATTTTATTACTTGGATCTACAGTCAAAAACTGTGGAAGTAGCACTCAAGAAATCAAATAATGCATGGCATCAGGCCAGGTGGAGGGTCAGTGAAAAAGAGGAATTTCCTCAGTAAAATGGACCGACACAGTGGCCTCAACAGTGGGCTGACATGCAGTCACAATCCTGAGGGTGGTACAGGACTGGACAGCGCTCAGTTTTGTTGGACGTAGGGTCTGTGTGTTGGAACCAGCTAGAAGGTGTCTAACAACGACAGCCTGTACAACATTAAATTCCCGTGTAACTTTCCAGCATTGAAATGAAGAAGACGCTGTTTCCCTCCATTTTGTGGGTGAAGAAACTGAAGCTTAGAAAACTCAAGCTGCTGCTGTTGTTGGTAGATGCAGTCCGGTTGACAACCCCGGTGACAGAGCAGAACTGCTCCTTAGCATTGTCTAGGCAGCGACCTTTACAGGAGCAGATCCCCAGCTCTGTCTCCTGCAGAGCTGCCAGGTGAGTTCAAACGGCCAGCCTTTTGGTTGGCATCTGAGCACTTAACCGTTGTGCCACCAAGGCAGTGGGCAAATGGCAGAACTGGGATTCTGGCTCAGATGTCTGACTCCTGAGCCCAAGTGCCTGTATTTGTGAGTGACTTTTGGCTCTGTGTTAGCACTGATAGCTGTCGGGCTCTCTCCCTCACTCATGTCCTGACTCTGCTCAAGGTCACCTCCTCCACCCCGTATAAAACAGCAATCCCTACCTCATCTCCATACTTACTGTCTGCCATACTCTGATTTATTTAGCTTCGTAGCCCTTCATACCATTTGGTTCTGGTGTTCATCTGCTTATTGCTTGATTATCTGCCACTGGAACAAAAGCTTTAGAGGGACAGAGACAGGGACTTTGTATTTTTTCCACTGCTTTTTCCCTGGAACCAAGAGTGGTATCCGGGGCACATATGTATATACTCAATATATATGCATGGAGCGAATGAATAAACAAACTAATGGAGGTAAATAAGGTTGAAGAAACCATGCAAAACTGTTTAAGAAAACTTAAAAATTTATTCTTTTGACCTGGTTTGAGTGTTTTCATGTATATCTTCTATTTTTAATGTTTGGAAAGATACACTACTAGGCATTATTTCTCCCCAGAGGAATTAAAGAACTGAAATCCATACAATGGGCATATCCTTCTGTTTAATTTTATTCAGTCCCTTGGAAAAGTAACAAGAAGGTGATTAAAACAACAATAACAAAAAAACCAAACCAAGTGCTGTCGAGTCAATGCCAACTCATAGTGACCCTATAGGACAGGGTAGAGCTGCTCCTTAGAGTTTCCAAGGAGCGCCTGGCGGACTTGAACTGCCAACCTTTCGTTTAGCAGATGTAGGACCTAACCACTACACCACCAAGGTTTCAAAGAGGATGATGCTTTTTTGCAAATACTGTGCACAACCTTTCAGGAACTGGCCTAAGGCCTTGGGAGCATTCAACTGCAGTATTCGTGAATTCCACAAGGGGGCACTCTGAGGCTGTGTATAAACCCATTGCCATCAAGTTGGTTCTGACTCAAACAGCAACTCTATAAAGTCAATTTTTCTGTTTTTCTCCCTGTTTTTTTGTGACTTTCAAGTTTTTCTGGGCTTCTCTTTTCAATTTGACTGATGTCCTTTTTGAGGGACTTTTGTTTTCTGTTCTTATCTTTAGATTCTTTCTCATTTATCTTTTTACCTGGACAAATTATTATAATGAACAGAAGTTGGCATCCTCATTGTGTGTTTAATAAAGTGGATTTTAGTAACTTGATTTTTCTTAGAGGTCCAGGAATATTTATTCCTCTCAGGAAAACAGAATACCTAATTAAGTCTTTTTGAGCTCATTTGTGTGACCACTGGCTGCTCATGTTTTTCCGTTTTTCCGTTAGTTTTGTAAGATTTATAGGAGGTGGAGGACTTTTGGAGACAAAAAATCACCCAGAATTGAGTTTCGTCAAGCCGGCCCTGAGTCCTCTCCACTGTCACCCTGCGTGTCACACACTGCCTCTTGATTCCCCTGATCAATCCTAAAATTCTCATAAAAAGTTTAAAAATCAAATATTAAAAAGGCAGGAGATAGCTGTTGACAACTGACACAAAATCCAGAAGTTGTGGCTTGGCTGATGGGATTTGCCTAGCATTTTTCGTTGAGTTCTGTGGTAAGGACCCAGAGGAGTGGCCACAGGATAAAACAAAGCCTGCTATCTTGATCAATGAATTTTATGGCCCTAGTGAAAACAGTATTTAAGAGTCAGCTGCTATCCAAAAGGTCAGCGTTTCCAATCTACCAGCTGTTCTTGGAAACACTGGGGGAAATTCTGTCCTATAGAGTTGCCAGGACTCCGAAACATCTTGATGGCAAAGGGTTTATTTTGTTTGGAAAATCTAGTTAAGAGTCCCTGGGTGGTGCAAATGGTTAAGCACTTAACTGTCAGCTGAGAGGCTGGCGGTTCGAGCCCACCCGTAGGGGCCTTGGAAGGTCTGCTTCTGAAAGGTCTCTGCGAAGACCTTACGGAGCAGTTCTACTGGGCCTGCGTGGCGTAGCCGCGAGGGAGAACCCATGAGAAGGAAACCAACAGCGATGTCTATTTTTGGCGTGTTCTCCTTTGGGGAAATGCTCCTTATGCGCTCTCCTTGATTCCGGTAGGACTCATGGGACTGTCAGTCTGGTGGCTTCGCTTCCTCCAGCAGGGGAAGGTGTGCATCATCAGACGGGTGAACAGAGAAACATCTCTACCTAGAGACAGCGATCTGTCCCAGGGACTGCGTAGCACCCATTGGAATACTTTACGTGGGGGTGGGGTTAGCGGGTGGGGGGTGGGGTTAGCGGGTGGGGGGGTGGGGTTAGCGGGTGGGAGGGTGGGGTTAGCGGGTGGGTGGGTGGGGTTAGCGGGTGGGTGGGTGGGGTTAGCGGGTGGGTGGGTGGGTGGGTGGGGTTAGCGGGTGGGTGGGTGGGACGGGGGTGGGAAGTAAGGGGGAGTGGGGGTAGGGTGGGGTGGGGGCTGTCAGAGGAGACACTGATACTGATATTGGAGGAGAGGGAATTTCTTTCTTTCTCTGGTACTGTAACTCCCAGTACCATGTTAAACCATTCTCTTGATTTTACTAATTGAGTACAAAGAAGAATGATAACATTATTTTTTCCTAACTGCTGTTTTCTGTGTTCTATTGGCTCTCTCTTCCCTGTCCCTTGGTAATATCTTAGAAAAATCCCTCAATGGCCATGACACTTCCAACAGAGGCAAAAAAAAAAAAAAAGTCCCATCTAAGTATTAAAATGTCTAGTCTGCACTGAGGCACAGCTCTCACCTCCCATCCTAAGCCGAGTTTTCCCGGCTGCCAAGCTCAGGTCTGCTCTGTAGTTCACGGTCTTGTGGAAGCCAGGCACCCCTCCCCCTCTTAGTTTCCTACCCCTGGGTTTTCCGCCTTTCTCCTCCAGGGTCTTGGGCCAGGAGGAGAGGACAAGGAAGGGGGAAAGCTCTCAGGTGTTGGGGGCTGTTTTAATCTTCCCGTCAGTGCTTTCTATCCCAGCAAGTGTTCAAAGGTAGGCATTTAATTTAGCGGGTGGGACATGGTTGGGTTCTTCAGTGAACCCCCGTGTGAGGCTTCACTTTCTTGACAGCGGAGTGTTGAGGCGATTCTTCCAGACTCAGCCGTGGTCAACGAGGCAAAGCTAGAACAAACGCAGATTTTTACAATATAGATGGCTGGAATGGTAAGCAAAAACCCCAAACCAAACCCATTGTCTTCAAGTTGATTCTGACTCAGTGACCCTATACGACAGAGTAAAACTTCCCTCCTACAGCTTCCAAAGGGCAGCTGGTGGATTTGAACCGCTAACCTTTTGGTAGCAGTTGGAGCACTTAACCACTACATCACTGGGATTTGCAAGGAATGATAACTGCATTGGGAAAAATTACAGGTGGAAGCTCTGGAGCAGGAGACCTGGAAAAGGGGTAGTGAACCCTTTTGGAATCCTAATACGTGAGGCTGAGTTATGGACAGGGCTGTGGAGAGCAACACACATTCCTAGCGGCACGGCTGGCTACCGTCTTTGAGCAGGGCACTGCTGTTTTGTACTATGCATGAAATCCAACCGGCAGGAGAGTTGTTTGCTTGCCTTTGCTTTTTAAGAGGGAGAGTAAGATTCTAGCAGCACTTCTACCTGTAATTTTTCCTGTTCTGGTTAGAGTTCCAGTTTATCCAGTTTTAAAAATTCAGATCTGTTCTGGTGTATCCCTTCCTCTGCCATGACTGAACTAGGAAGAACCAGTTAGAAGCCCTATTTGAGCCAAGCAGTGCACTACCTGACTCTGTTTCTAGTTAGTTCTTCCATCTAGCCTTTGTATTTCTGTCTCAGGACTTTTGGGGGCTGAGGAGCGTGGCTAATAGTTTTCTAATACAGTACTTTGATTAATGTAAATTCTATACTTTTGGTGTAAAAGTTCTTCTATATTATTTTCAAATCTCCGTCATACTTTATATTATTTGAATCTAATTTAAAATCACTTATATCAACGTTGGGATAAACAGATTCGGTAGGTTTAATGAATGGTGTAATTTCTTGGGGGGAGTCATATATCAACTGTGCTATATAATAACAAGTTGGCATTGGGTTTTGTCTAGCTCCCAGAAACCCCGTGTCTGTTACAGTAGAACCATACTGCATAGAACTTTTGGTGGCCAATTTCTCAGGAGTAGACAGCCAAGCCTTTCTTCGGGGTGCCTCTGGGTGGACTTGAACTTTTCAGTCAGCAGCCAAGTTTATTAACTGTGAACAAGAGACTTCTGTACTGTTTTGTGGTTGACTACATAAACCAGTAATCCTTTTATTTTTCTTGTACCGTGAGTACAGCCTTAAAGAACCTTGATAGCAGTGTAGGGGATACTTTAACCTACGTGTAACCACCAGCCTCTTGACCTTTTGGTTAACAGCCAAACTTAACTACTACACCACTGGAGTTTCCAGCCCCAATGCAGCGTGATTTAATTACGTGGGAAAATTTTCACTGTGGGAGCAATCAAGATTATGATTTCCATTATTATACCCAGCCTGACAAAGGTAGTTCTCCCATAGCAGATGATTTGGGTTCTGTTCCCAACCCTGGAATCTTAAAGGACCCTCTGATCCAATTCTTTACACGATGCTCACAGTTTATACTGATCTAACTGCTGTTTTTCTTAAGCTGGGGCCTATGCTGAACAATGTGACTGGTTAAACAGGGAACAATACCGTCATCTGGTTGTTACTTGAAATTACCTTAAAAGCTGGGCAAGTTTTTTCCTACTGAGATGGCTGATTTCTTGGCAGATTTCTGTAGCAGCATCTCACCTGTCCTGAGCAGGGCTTTTAGCACTCTGTGACCTGTCTCGTAGGGGGAGGTCAGTCACTTACCCTTGGCATGTCACTGCCCCAACATTAGTTGCCATTCAGATGATTCTGTGCACTGACAGCTGCGTGGGGACAAGGCACTGCTGTGTGGGAGCCCCTGCCAGCACCTGGGGACTGTCACGGCTGCTGCTTCTGCTGAGTGGGTGAATTGCACTTTAAAAATATGTGTAAACCTGTAACAGCTGACTACCACTTAAGAGTGTGAAGCTCCAAATATAAGCTGTATATTTATTTGTTTCCCCAAGTGATGCCTTACAAGCTTAGAGGAAAGATAAAAAGCCAAAACCAATTTTAGAAGAAGATCACTATGCCTTTCTCCTTAGGAGTCTTTGCGTAGGTTCTAATTTCCAACCATTCTGTTAGCAAACCAGTGCCTAACCTTTAGCTTTACCCAGGGATCCCACTGGAGACCTCATAATTAAGGAAGAAACCTTAAGTCATACAAAATGTGATGCACAGAGAACTGCAGAATTCAGTGGAGCCGTTTGGAACACAAGATGCTGAACTGTCTGAATTCTGCTCATCCAGGCAGCCCAGGGCGAGTGCTCTAGAATCCAGGGACACAGTATCCATGAGGAAGATGGGACAACCCATAACTTGGAAACTACTCAACAGTCTGGTTGTTGTTGGAGATGTATAAATAAAAACAAAAGGTACCAGCCCAGAAAACCCCTCCACAAAGATAGATGAGAAATAGAAGTTTTATTATTTAATAAGCATCAAACCAGTGCAGACAGAAAAAACATGATGGTTATATAGCTGACTGAATAAAACCCAGTGCATTCATGCTTTCAAGATTAAAGTGTTATTTTCTAGTATCTTCAATGCCAGAGGTAGAGTTGCAATTTTGATCCCAGGCCTGGGTTGTGCTAGTATCTTCCCAGGAAGCTGGAAGACAGAAGCAACTTTGCAAAGACATGGCTGCCAGGTCAGACTTCCTGTTCAGAGAGAGAGAGAAGTAATTTATGGTTACAAGTTATCTAAAGTGAATTCAGGAAGGAGGAACAGGGCTAGTTTAAGTCCTTGGGTAACACAGATGGTTTGAGCTCCTAGGCTGACCTCTAAGTTGGCTGTTTGAACTCACCCAGGAGTGCCATGAAAGAACGGCCTGGCAGTTTGCCTTCTTTTGATTACAGCCGTGTGTGTGTGTGTGTGTGTGTGTGTGTGTGTGTGTGTGTGTGTGTGTGTGTCTGTGTCTGTGTCTGTGTCTGTGTCTGTGTCTGTGTCTGTGTGTCTGTGTGTACATATGTATCCTATGTATATATATATATCCAGTAGAGCATTTCTATGACATAACATGTGGCGTTTCTATGAGGCAGAATAGACTGAATGGTAATGTGTTTGGCTTTGATCTAGTTATCTTACTAAGCATTTAAATATAAAAACTCCTCCCCCGGCTGGCCCCCCTGGGGCTCAACTTAACAGACATAATTTAAGGCATGTGATACACATCATTAGAGTATTCTCTGAGGAAATTTTAGTGGTTTATACTGTCTCTGTACCTTTGACAGTATTCAGTGTTTTAATAACATTTATGCAATTAATAAAAATTTTGGTACGTGAACAATAGAAACTTACAGTTTCTTAAATTTCCATTTCTTATTAGCAAACCTAAATTTTTACTAGGCAATATATGCTACTTCTGTAGCTTGGCTAACCAGGATCATTCACACCACCCATTTTTTAAAATCAAAGTGTTTATATTTTTTTCTTTTTTGTTGTGGAAGAAATATTTACATGTCAAGATGTCTTGTGTAGTGCATTTGCGGTATTTTTCCTGTTTGCATTTGGTTGGTGGTGCTTTTTTCATTACAGATGTTTTAAATGGGTATGCAAATACATCAATCATTTCCTTTAAGATGCTTCTTTTGTTTTTCTGCCTAGAAATATTCTCCTTACCTGACACAAGAAGCCCCCTCCCCCAACTTTTAAAAATTCTATTTGGTTTATTGTTTCATTTGTAAACATTAAACTCTTATCTGCATTAATTTTGAATTGTGTAATGAGAGAGAGTTAAACCATTTATCCAAATTTATTTGGATATAGATCCATTAGGCATTGTTTTTCCCCATTAGAGAAATTGTAGAGAGTTGACAGGATGTAGAGTGAAGCAAAGAGACTTGACAGTCAAACCACCTATGCTTGCATCTCTTCGTGTGGGTAATTTGCCAGCTGAGGACCAGGACGACATACACAAAATCTTCAATTACCTTGTAGTGTAAAATAGGTCTGATGGTATCTTAGGATATTGCTAAGGGAATAAGATGAAATACGGCATCTGGAATAAATAATTCATTATTAAGTGGTAAAGTGTTCAGTTTGTTCTTCCGTGTTCTGTCGTTTGAGACCATTCTGGACTGGGAGCCAGAACAATCTGAAGATTTCATAAGCCAGCTGTTTTTTGAGGAGTGTGCTTTACTTAATAGTATCTGTAAACAATAGCTACTTGCGTTATGAAGTTGTTCAAGTCTCAAATGAGATTTCCTCTATGTATTTATTTATACATATTTATTTATAAATTTATTTATAAATACATACATGCATACGTACGTATGTATGTGTATATGAGTACTGACAGTTAAGTTCATGAACTCATCCTAAAAAAAAAGGCTATATACGTCATTGCTGAGTATCACTGTGGTCACTTGCAGAGTACTCCTGTTGGGAAGCTGTGCCCGGTGCTGGTGCCTAGTCTACCCTTCAAAGCAATTTGGGAAGTCTTTTTCTGGAATGGCCATCAGACCTGTTGTAGTACTACTTTTGAGGTCCTGAATGTCATCCAAATGTCTTCCTTTCAATATTTCCTTGATCTTCGGGCAAAGAAAAAAGTCACTGGGGGCTGGATCAGGCGAGCGGGGAGGGTGTTTCAACAGAGTTCTTTGTCCCTCACAGACAACTATACAGTTACGTTTGCCAACTTGCCACCATGCCACTGTGTGCAATGACCATTCCAGAAAGAGTTCCAAAATTGCTTTGAAGGGTGGGCTAGGCACTGATGTTGGTGCGTAGCTTCTCAAGGAGAGTACCTTAAAGGTGAGTGTAGTGATGCTCAGCAATGAGGTGTGTGGCACTTAGAACAATAAAGTTCACAGACTTGATCGTCAGACCTCCTGTTCATATGTATGTACACATACGTGTATATGTGCACATATACACGTATGTGTACGTACCCGTGTATACATACCCACCCCGTGGCTGTGAGGTGGCCTCCACTCGTGACCTTCCCATGTGCTCCACAGGGTTTTCAGTGGCTGCTTTGTTGGAAGTAGATCTCCAGGCCTTTCTTCCAAGGCCCCACTGGGTGCATTTGTACCACCCGCCTTTTGGTCAGCAGCTGAGCATCTTAACTGCTTGTACCCCCCAGAACATGTTTCTATAGCTGTACACAGGCTTAGTGCTATAAAGTGCTACACAGATATGCAGTGCATCTTTCAAGATTTCCTTGAAGGGTAAGAAGCATGGTCCATCTTCAGAAACCAGGTTCTGAGTTATATCTTTGAGCTGGTGTTATTTAACTGAGAAAAATGGACTTTGTTATGTAGCGGCTGGGTTTCAAGTAACAGAAATTGACTCTGGTTAAGTTACACAAAGAGGAAGTTGATGCAGGATAGAAGAGAGTGATACAGTACAAGGTGTCCCAACAGCTACCTGTGGAACTAGCGACAGCGGGAAGTGGGTGAGTGGATTCTACATATAATAGAAACGATAAAATATGTGTTTCCCTAAAGCCACGTCTCCTAAAGAAAAAAAGTCTAGGTTTGTTCAATCTTTGTTATCATTCTGTCGAAGATTAGAATTTTGGGGAGCCCCTGTGTGGTCCTGGCTTACACCATGTGCCTGTCTCATGGCTAGAGGTGAGCAGAGCTGATCATTGACAGTTGTTACGCTGTGTCTAGTGAGGGTAGAGGGGATTCCTAAAAGGTAAATTAGGGTGGTATTTGTAGAAGGATGTAACTGTTAGGTGGCCGACATCCACTGAAGGAGTCATGATAGTGCATTAGTTAAGTGGCTGGCTGCTAACCAAAAGGTAGGCAGTTGGGTCCTGAGAAGAAAGTCCTGGCGATCTGCCTCGGTACAGATCACAGCCTAGAAAACCCTACAGGGCAGTTTCACACCATGGCACCTAACAACAACAATATCCGCAGTGTCACAATGTGACTTCAGCTGTTTGTTTTCTTCGACTAGCTTGTGGGAGCTCAGGAGAGAGAGGCAAGCAGGAGAGAAGACTTCTAGGAAGAAAGCCAAATAGTGTTTAACTTCACTTGTTTGATTAATCCCAACCCCTAGGACTCCAGCCCTTGATAGCCCTTACCTTGTGTTACAACAGTGACCCCCCTTTTCTAGACTAATGTGGTAAGGTAGAGGGGTACGCGAGTTGAAACTGTTGGGCACCGTAAGTTCACAACTTAGCAGTGATTCAGTGTCTGAGACACTCTAGCCCAGGACCTTGGCTACAAGCAAGTGCCAGATTCCCCACAGATGAGAAATGGCAGAGGAGGAGTGCAATTGATTGCTGTCTTAGTCTTAAGACTTAAGAGTTTTCTGCTTGGGCATAATTAAATCTCCGTAAGTCCCTCTCTAAAGAGAAGAAAAGAAATGGAAACATGCATTCATAAGGCTGTACGTCTCTCTCTGCAGATCCCCAGGGAAGGTGGTCCATTAGAAACAGCAGGGGGCATGCCAAGAGCAATAAAGGGGCAGCCTCTCTGGGCTACGCAGACTGAAGCTGCAGACTTTCCCCATGAACCTTGCCCATTCATTAATTCCAGCCTTGGATGTGGGCCAAGCTGTGTGGTTTTGCCACAGCGAGGGGCAAGATTCTAATGATTACGTGTTCTTTGTTGCCTCGCATTTCACTTTTTCTAGTAATGTGCTTTGAAGAAGGGAGAATGGAGTTTTCAATACTTTGTTGTTGGGTGCAGCTAAAACGAGAGGTAATTGAAGCCAGTTGAAGGCTGGAAGGAACAGCCAAGGTAAGGCTTAGGGTACACAGGAGGCTGATGCCATCGAGTTTGGTGCCTTGATGGGTCGTGCTGTCTTCTTCTGTACCATTTCTCTCTTTATGGTGTTGAGAATTTTAGTTAGAATTCCTTTCTTGAGAAATCAGGATACCTGTTAGAAAATACATTCCTTTTAATATTCTCTTTTGATTAGTAAAACTTTAGTGTGGATAGAAGACACATGTCTCCCAACTGACCTGCAGCTCTTAGCAACCTCCTGCCCAGTGGAAGGAAAGGCTGCTCAGTCCTGCATCATGTGTATGATTGGCTGCAGATCAGACTACTGTGATCCAGAGTGTGCTCACTGGCTGATTTTCAAGTCTTTCTTCCTAGTCTGGAAGCTCCACTGAATCCTGTTTAGCATCATAGAAGCAGATAAGCCTCCACCGATGGGTAGAGTTTGTACCTGAGATACGTGGACCTGGAATCAAAACCAGACCTATGACTGAACCCCTGTTTTAGTCAGCTGGGGCTGCTCTAACAGAAATACCACAGAGTGGATGGCTTTAACAAAGGGAGGTGTGCTCTTATGCAGACGGGTAGGCTATGAGTCCAAATTCAGGATGTCCACCCCAGGGGAAGACTTTCCCGCTTGTCGACTCTGGAGGAAAGTCTGGTATTGTGTCAGTCTCTGTCCAGAGAGCGTCTGGGTGCAGGAACCTCAGGTCTGAAGGATGAGCTCTTCTCCCAGTACAGCCTTCTTAGTGGTGTGAGGTTCCCAATTCCCTGTCTGCTTGGCTTTCCTTTTATCTCTTCTAGGATGAATAGATTAAGAGTGGGGCAAGCCATACTCTACGGAAACTCCCTTTACAGTGGAGCAGGGAGGTGATCCTGTGAAGGGATTTACAGTCCCACCCTAATCCTTTAACATACAGCACAGACAAATCACAAAAGGGAGGACAGTCATAGAATACAGGGAATCATGGTCACATGGCTACATCTATTTTTGGGGGGACACAGTTCAATCTGGGACAACGGCCAATACTCTCATGTGCTCACCATAGACCAGGCTTGATTCTGAGTTATTACTTTAGGCATAATACCTTTCCCTTTTATGACAACACTCTAAAGAGACAACACTCTAAAGAGGCCCTTGAGTTGTCCCCATGGTATAGACTGGGCAGTACTGACTCTGGGAGATCATCTGCCTTTCCTTTGGTTGCACAGCCAGAAGTGACAGAGCTATAGGGTTTAAATGTTTGCAGCTCCCTTCCCCCAACCAAATCGGTGGTCATCAAGTCTATTCAACTCACAGCAACTCCGTGGGACAGAGCAGAACTGCCCCGCACTGCTTCCAAGGCTACACTTTTCATAAGAGCAGCCTGCCACGTCTTCCTCCTGAGGAGTGACTAGTGGGCTCGAACTGCCCAACTTTTGGTTAGCAGTTGAACGCTTAACAACTGCTCTACCAGGGCTGCTAACAGTTGAAACCTGGCTCCAGAGCAGGCTGCTAAGCACAATGCCACCAAATCCTTTTAGAAGGAGCAGCCACTATGAAATTTGCTCTAATACAAAACTGCGCTATAAATAACTGGTTTGTGGTTACTTTGAAAATGGAAGTTTTTAAATCTATGTCCAGTAAATGCAGTTTCAGTTTTTCAACTTCAAAGTAATACATGAATAGAATTATAGTTTTCAGCCTTGACAAATGTCACCATTTCGTGGAAAGTCTTTTGGGATAAATTTTGTAGTCCAAAAGCTGCAAATATATTAAATCTTTGTGTTAAAGCCAAACCCTTTCGCTCAGCAGAGTGTTTTGTTGTGGGATTCCTGTGTAACCCACAGTGGGGCTATCTAGACTGTTAGATAGTTGAACCATGGTATCATAGAGGCTAAAATACTAGCTCATCAGATGTCTCAGGCCCCTGATGGCATCCTGGGGGAAGCAGTTCTGTTCTGTTTGTGGTCTAACTGGTAGATGACATTCCTCGAAACTGGTCTCAGAGCTTTGCTTTAGAGTTGCACATGGAGCAGGAATAGTACCAGGAAGGTTAGGGACTGGACTGATGCCGACCCTGATAGAGCACATACTCTGTCACCTGACTGTCCTGGAAGAACTAGGGTGAGCTGCTTCATCCCTCTGGGTCATATATTTCTGTGTAGATCAGATAACAGGACCAATTTCAGTGAGTTGTTCTGAGGATCCGATGACCTGAAACACACACAGCACTTTAGGGGCAGTTCTGGGCACTTGGGCTTAAGATGTGACAATTCTACAGTTACTAATGTTGGAAAGCATCAACTCTGGAGTCACATAGACCTGGGTTTGATGGTAACTTTGGTACCAACTTTTGTTTAGAGAAAGCTCATTGGCCACAAATATTTATGTCCCCATTCCATAGTAGAGAATCTGAGCTGGGAAATGGCTCTCCAACCAGGACCTACCTATACCATTTCTTCTTGGAGTTGAGTGTGGTCATTTGACTAAGTTCTTGGCAATAGATGGTTAACCAAAGGGATGTATTTCACTCCCCGGTCTGGCCCATGGAAACCAACCATATACTCTCCTCCATTGTGTCCCTTCTGTTTCTGTAGAGTGGACAAGCTGAAGGTGACAGAGCCCCTGGCAGTTTGCATCCCTGCGTACTTGTTCGTCATCCCAGTGTTGTTGCACAAGCAGGAGGTAAGCTCCCATTGTGTCTGAGCCCTTAGATGTCCCCACCTAGCTGTTCGTAGCTGCCATATTTTGATTAGTCTATTTACTTACTACTTGGATAAGCAAGAAACAAACTTCTGTTGGATTGGAACCACTATACATTTTTGGGTTTATTTGTTAGAATAGTTTGCTATGGTCATGCTTGATATGTAATCTTGGGCAATTACTTATGTTCTCTGGACTTTAATCTATAAAAGGGGGGGTTGGTTGTGGTGGTGGGTGCTGTCCAGTGAATTCTGACTCACAGTGCCCTCAAGTGACAGAGTAGCTGTGCCCCAGAGGATTATCTAGGCTGTAATCATTGCGGAGGCCTATCACCAGGTCTTTTTCTCTGCAGAGATGCTGAATGGGTTCCAATTTCCAACCTTTCAGTTAATGCACAAGCTTTTAGCCATTGCACCATCAGGGCTTTCTAAGATGGAAGTAGCCACATTTATTTTGCAAATTTATTGTAAGGAATGAGTTAGATCAAATACAGAATATTCAGAACAGACAGCGTTGGGGGGCATTTAGCAGTCTATTCACATGGTTGCTGTTGAAAATTTCTTTTTTCTCAATATGTGCTGGTCCAAGATTCTGCGTAGATGCTACACTCTGGCTACGAGGGTTGGCATGTGTCCCGTAACTGTTTTTCCCACAGCAACTAGGCTAGTGTATATAATGCAGGAAACTGGCAAATGTTTTGTGGACTTCCTTTATGTCTTAGTATTTCTTGTGTATTTAGCATGTTCCTGGCACTGTGGGTGTATATTCCATTTTACTGCATTGCCTTCACGTTGCATGTACTTTAGCACAATTTTATGGGTGAGCAATATTATTGTATTACTATTTCCATTGTGGAGCTACTCTTCACAGGAATTCCAGAGTTGAGCATGTCATGCTTCCACTTAAAATCCTCAGAAGGCTCAGGAAGAATAGCAAAAATAAAACAAAATAAAGTAAAAAACAAAAAACAAACCAAACAAGAACTTTGGACCCCCAAAAGCAAACTCACTGCTTTTCATTCAATTCAAATTCACAGTGACTCTATAGGACAGAGTAGAACTGCTGCATAGAGTTTACAAGGAGACACCTGGTAGATTTGAACTGCCAACCTTTTGGTTAGCAGCCATAGCACTTAACCACTATACCACCAGAGTTCAGTATATCTAACTCAAGAAAAAGTTCAAATTCCAGGTCCCAAGAACACCCAGTAATTGCCCTCAAGTGACCTTTGCACCTTTACCAGCCCACATCACTTCTGGCATCCTTGGGCATTCTATGATCTGGCCTCTGAGGCACTGGGAAGTTAAGTTACATGCTTGAGGACACGGGAATCAGAAGCAGAGGTGTGATGTGAGTCCAGGTAATCTGGCTTTGGAATCACTGTACTCCTGCTCATAAATGAACCAAAATTCCTGTAACCTGTTGCTATTGAGTTGATTCCGACTCGAGTGACCCAAAAGAACAGAGTAGAACTGCCCCATGAGATTTCCAAGGAATAGCTGGTAGATTCAAACTGTGACCTTTTAGTTAGCAGCCATAACCCTTAACCACTATGCAACCAGGGTTTCTGAAAAAAATAATAGTAACCTTTAACATTTATTAAGGATGTATCATATAAACACTAAGTTCTTTATGTTTGTAAACCCATTTAATCCTTGCTACAACCATGTAAAGGTTGCAGTTATACATAATGTGGGTTGTATTATAAAACACATAAAAGGCTACCTTATTTAGTCTTTATTCTCTTTGGAAAATATCCATACGAGCGGGAAACTTTGCTCATGAAAATTTAATAGCCATATGGAGAATTGATGCCTTTGAATGGTGGTGTTGGTGAAGAATATTGGATATACTATGAACTGTCAAAAGAATTGACAAATCTGTCTTGGAAGGGATACAACCAGAATGCTCTTACAAGCAAAGATGGTGAGACTGCATCTTACGTACTTTGTACCTATTATCGGGAGTCACCCCATGGAGAAGGATGTCCTGCTTGGCAAAGTAGAGGGTCAGGAAAAAAGTGGAAGACCTTTAAGTAGATGGATGGATGCAGTGCCTGCCTGCCACAGTGATCTTAACCGTTTCAGTGACAGTGAGGATGGCAGAGTACCAGGTGGTGCTTCACTGATTTTTAACGTTTCCCACATGCTCAGAAGACAACACACTCAGGACATGTTTTCTTAGTCACGCACAGAAGGGTCTGGCAGGTCTACCTATTTGTTCTTTGTTACATGCATTCTCCTGTTATAATACTTATTGTCAAATGTTGTATTTTCTCATATTTCTTTTAAGTTTGTCCAAAATATGTGCACACAGACACACACAAAAACAATGGTGACAACAACAACTTAAAATCCTTGGAAGGCTCAGGAAAATCAACAAAAAATTTTTTGGGAGTCTCCGTATATCTAATTGAAATGAAGTTCAAATTCAAGGAATTCAAGATCTCCAAAGCACCAAGTGCCCTTTAGGTTCACTGGACTGTGTCACCTCCAGCACCCTTCAGCATCCAAGATCCCAGCCCTCTGTGGCCTTCCTGCCTGTTCTCTACGAAAGTCAGTGTTACTCAACTTTCCTGATGCTGTTTCCTGGCCAAGAATGCATTTGATCACATTCTCTGTCTATAAAAATGTGTCTTCTTATTCAAAGTCTCACTTAAAGTCAAGCTTAGATACCTCCCACTCCACTGAGAGATGCTCACCCTGAATACCCTTAGAATTACATACTAGGTCTGACAATTAATTTTATGAACTTATCTGAGAAAAAGTGCTGTACACCTTATTGCTGAATGTCACTATGGTCACGTTCGTAGTATTCCCCTTGGGAAGCTATACATTGACACCAGTACCTAGTCCACCCTTCAAAGCAATTTCGGAACTCTCTTTCTGGAATGGCCATCAGAGCTATCATCGTATTAACCTTGATGTCCTGAATGTCATCAAAATGTCTTACTTTCAGTATTTCCTTTATCTTCAAATAAAGAAGAAAGTCGTTGGGGGCCAGAGATGAGTAGTGAGGGTGTTCCAATACAACTGTTTGTTTACTGACTAAAAATTCTCTCACGAACAACTATACAGTTAAGTTTGTGAAGTTGCCACCATGTGCAATGGCCATTCCAGAAAGAGTTCCAGATTGCTTTGAAGGGTGGACTAGTGCATAGCTTCCCAAGGGGAGTATTTCAAAGGTAACTGTAGTGATGTTCAGCAGTGAGGTATGTAGCACTTAGAACAATTAAGTTTGCAAACTTAAATCATCAGACCTCCTCCACATTGTTGTTAGGTACTGCCTAGCCACAATCATTGCTGTGTTTGAGCCAGTGGTTGTAGCCACTGTGTCATTTCATCTCATTGAAGAATTTCCTCTTTTTCACTGTTCCTCTACCAAGCTTCATGTCTTTCTGCAGGGATGGATCACTATCAATGACATGTCCATTCTCCCTTCTAAGGAGTATTCTGGCTAAACTTCTTCCAAGAAACATTACTTTTATTGATGTTGAATGCAACTGTCCTTCTTTAGGAGTCCTCAAGATGCAATGGTTAAGAGGTATGTTTGCTAACAAAAAGGTTAGTTGTTTGAGTTAAACTACTCCCGGGAAACCCTGTGAGGCCGAGTTTCTCTAAGTCAGGGTTGCTCTAAGTCAGAACTGATTACAAGGCAACTCATTTTTCTTTTTGTCTGTTTGTTGTTTGGTCATTCTTTACTGACTTGTAAGCTAATTGCATTTGTGTCTATCTCATTATGAGAAGAGCTGCACAGCACCCCATGTGTAGAAAGATTATGCACTTGATTTAATATTCTACTCTCACGATCCTGAAGGTCTTAAGAATTTTTGAACAAATAGTTCTTCATTTTTGTTTTGTATGAGGGCCCCACAACTTTTGTAGCTTTTCCTGTGCCAAACGATCGACGTTATTTTAATTTCACCCTTACCTGAACCAGTGCTCCATCTTTCACCTAGTTACTGCCTGTTGTAAGAAGCTTCTTGCAAAAATGGGCATGCATAGCAAAGTGTCTTGCTTAATAGAAACGTGAAGACAAGAGCCTGGTTGGGAACCTAGCTGATAAATCCGTGTACCTAGGAATATACAGTTTCCCAGGGTCTTGTATCTGTGGCAGTGAGTTCTAGGGACTTTGGGTAAACCACAATCTTTATTGGGGATTAGCATTTTTCTACCAGCAGGAAATACCAGGTTCCAGGGTAAAGCTATCACTGGGACTTCCCAGTGAAGTTCTGAAGAATGTGACTGGAATTTGCTGTGAAGGTGGGAGGCGATGGATTGCCATCCCCAAATGCATGTGATGTGACATTCCTGGAATTCTTCTGGTGGTGGCCACAGAAGCCAGACTCACCCACGCGTTGGTTTCTTAAAGAATCTGCTTTGGTTGTTTCTAGATGAAGTTGTTTTGAGCAGAAAAATGGGATTGACCCTGGGAAGGATTGCCTCTAAGTGGAGAACTGTCATGAAACACAGGGAGTAAAAGGAGAAAACCGTACGAGAGCCAACACTTTTTCCTAGTAGTACACTTTACTCTTTTTCCTACCATTCGGGACTCGAATTCCCCCTCTACCACCGCATACAAGGATTTTCTTTTACCTTGCCGAGTGTTTGAAATTCAACCTTCTTGCCTTCAAGAAAAGGAAACAAATTTTCAAAAACAGCTGTTAATAATTTAGACTATTTCTTTATGGGACCATAAAGATATGATTTTAAAAAATAAGCAAAAAAGAGAAGACGACTAGGGCTTTAACAGTTTAGTTTTTATTATGTTGAGGTAGAAGTTTACAGAGTAATTTAGTTTTCCATTTGGTAGTTTGTACATAAATTGTTCCGTGACTTGTTTGTGTCCCCCTCAGTGTGTCTGCATCCTCCCCATTTCGGCCCTAGGTTCCCTGTTCTCTTTTGTTGGGATTTTCTGCCTCCTAATCTTTATTTTGAGGCAAACGCTATCTTTTCTGAGCTTGTGTAATTGACTGTTTTAAGGAACAGTTTCTCTTGAGTGTTGTTGATTATTTTATGCGTCGGTCTCCTGCTTGGCTGAAAGGTGTGCTCTGGGAATGGCTTCAGATTCAAGTCAGAAGGGTGTCTTAGGGCTATAGTCTCAGGAATTCCTTCAGTCTCTGTCAGACTAGCGGAGTCTAGTCTTGTTCATGAACTTGATACTTTGGTCTGTGATGTATCTGAGCTTTCTGTTGTGATCCCAGTCAGAGCAGTTGAAAATTATGGCATTTTGAATGGAAAAATAAAGAATTAGGGATTGAAGAATTGAGAAAGGAGGAGTCATCCTTGAGAGGAGATGGGCTACCCCCAAACGGTAGAGACTACAAAGGAACTATGGGGTTGGGAAGAGGAGCAGGGCACTGAGGAATTTATCCCTTGCTGTGCATTTAACTTCCAACTGCTGGCAATCATGCCAGAGTGGAACTGTGTCACCTAGGGGTTTTCAGTGACTAGATTTTCAGAAGATCTCCACCTGTTTCTTCTGGGGTCTCAAACTTCCAGCCCTCTGGTTAGCAGCCACGCATTCATCAGCTATTTGCATTATGCAGGGACTCCACATGGAGAGTGACCACTGCCGGACTCTGTCAGTTCTGCCAGCAGATTGCCCAGCCTCCGAGTGGCTGAAAACCTGTATTTGTCTTTGGGGTCTCTGTCAGGCCTTCTAAGGATTCTAGGTTGGTGGGACATGGGCTATAAGAGCTTTACACTTGAATCAGTGTGTCCCATCACTAATGGGCTATAATAGGACTTTGAACAAAATATTTCTCCATCTTGAATGCTGATGGACAAGTTTAGGAAACTAACTCAAGGCTCTCTGTGTGACATTCCTTCCAACATAGATCTTAGATAGAGCCATTTCTCCTAGCCATGCAGGAAGGAAGCAGGTTGAGAGGGACATTATGAGACCTGGAGGACATGATGAAGTCTGTCACCTCTCAAGACTCATTTATTTTATTTACATGAATAATCAGTGATAGGAGTAATATTAATAATGGTGGCATAGTGGTTAAGAGCAACAGCTGCTAACCAAGTGTCAGCAGTTTCAATCCATCAGGTACTCCTCGGAAACCCTATGGGGTGGTTCTACTCTGTCCTTTAGGGTCACTGTGAGCTAGGATGGACACAGTGGCAATGGGTTTGGTTTAATGGGTTTTGGACTTGTTGTATGTCAGGGATGGATCAAGTGTATTTCAAGTGTGATTTCTTTTAATTCACAGCAAGACAATGAGCCTTTTGAGGTGGCATTATCAGAGATTAGGAAATGAAGGATTAGATGGTTGAAATAAAGACCCACTAAACGGACAAAACTGAAAAGTCAGACAATTTTAAGTGTTAGTGAAGAGAATGAACTAGGGGAATTTTGTTAGGTTCCTGATGTGAATGTAGGTTGGTAAAATCACTTCAAAAACCATTCGTATTTTCTGATATATTTAAATGTAGACAGTTCTACTCCTAAACATGTATTCTGCAGCAGGAGTTAGAGAAGTTTTTCTAAAGGTACAGATAATAAGTAAGTACTGTATGTAGACTTTGTAGCCCGTAGGTTCTGTATAGTGGCTGCTCAGCTGTGCTGTTGTAGAGGGAAAACAAGAGCTTGTGTGAAGCAGGCAGTTTGCAGGTGGCTACTAACTACATCTTGGTGGTTCAGATTTACCTTCTGGCTCTACAGGAGACAGACTTGGTGAATTGCTTTGGGAAACATTACAGTTATGAAAACCCTTTGGAGCCTTTCTACTCTGTAACATACAGCATAGCCATGAGTTGGAATTAGCTTGATGGCAAAGTTTTCTCTTGTTTTGGGTAAGGGAGCAGCCATAGGGAAAAAATCTGTAAATAATGGATGTAGATATTTTTGGTAAAACTTTATTTACAAAAACAGGCAGCAGGCTAGACGTGGCCTGTGAGCTATAGTTTGCTGTACCTGCCTCTGGAGAAATTAAGTGTGTACCGGGAGAAATTTTACAGAAATACTTCTGTTGACATTGTTCTTAACATGAAGCGTTTAAAGTGGTCTTCTGCTATACAATAGTTAGGTACAATTGTTTTCTGTTCAGCTAATTAAATACTATACAGTGTTTAGAACCCTGGTAGTTACGAGTTAGAATTTAATTGATGGAAATGGATTTTTTATACAGTTGTTAACATACATGATTTCTGACTACACATGTGACTGTAGACTAATTCTGACCAAAGTATGGAACACATGGAATATGACAGAGAAGACAGACATATAGTGTAATTCTAAAATCCGAAACAGGTAAACATGATATAAATGTATTTAGGGATATGTGTCCAAACCAAACCCATTGCTGCTGGGTTGCTTCCTACTCATAGTGACTTTATAGGACAGAGTAGAACTGTCCCATAGGATTTCCAAGGAGTGGCTGGTGAGTTCAAACTGCTGATCTTTTGGTTAGCAACAGAGCTCTTAACCACTGTACTACTGGGGCTCCAGTGACACGTATGTGGCTGGTGACACTGTGGAATAAATTAAGGGAATGATTCATAGAAGATTGCCTTTACCTTTGGGAAGAAAAGGTATATGAGACCAGATATTGGGCATTTTGAGATTACTGGTCAGTTCTGTTTCTTAAGTTGGGTTGATGAATGTAAAAATACTTGTTTTTTTACTATTTTCTTGAAGAAGCACACTTTTTTTGTTGTTTTTTTGTAAGCATACAGTTACAATAAAAGTTGGGACAAGTAAATTATCCAAGACCAGGTAGCTAGTAAGTGGCTGAGACTGGATTTGAACTTTTGTCTCTTTGGCTGCAAAGCCTCCAGTCTTCCCAGTCAGTCCTCACATGCCTGGAGTCAGGCCAGTGTTATTTTATTGTAGTCCTTGCACCTAATTGCCTGTTATTTATACTCAGGCCCCGCAACACAGCCTTGTTCAGTTCCAATTCTGCCTGAATCAGCAGAGCCCATCAAGTTAATTGGTTGTGACATTCAGTTTCCAGAATGTGCAATTTATCCACTGCGTTGAGTAGGATTCTCCAATGTCAGTTACAGTGTGTGTAGACAGAAGTCTTCATGTTGCTGCAGCTGAGGAGACAAGCCAAGAATGTACATTAATCAGTGTGCCAGTGGACTGTACCAGAATGGTTTTATGTAGAAATAGGACTCAGAACAAGCTGTAAACTTTCCTCTTTACAAGTCACAATTATTCTCTGTGTGTCTTACCCTTCCTTTGACACCCAGATGTGGGGGTCAGTACATTTTCCTGGGCCCAGATGGAAGAAATGCTCCTTCTCTGGGGCCTCAGTGAAGCCAAGCTCCAGTCACTGACACCTGCAGCAGCTAGTAGGTGAGTGTGACTAATGAGTCAGTCAAACAAACTTCAAAATTTTAGCAGCAAAAACCCAAAAGCCAAAGCACTTGAAATAGCAGTAGGGGCTGACAGTGTGCTAAGAGCTCTGATTTCTGATTTAGAGTTGTACCCCAGACAGGTTAGAGGGACTATGCTTACAAAAGAAAAAAAAGTGTGCTTCTTCAAGAAAATAGTAAAAAACAAGTAAAACCAGGGTATGTGTCCAGCTACTGCCACTTAACAGCTATGTGACTTGGGACAAGTGACTTCACCTTTCTGAATCAGTTTGCTTACTGGTACAACTCTGTAAAATAGCTCAGTGGTTTTCAATTTTGGATGTTCATGAGAATTCCTTGGCAGAGATTTTTTAAAAATATCAATACATTAGCCTCACCTGATCTGGACCAAATTACATTAAATTGGGATGGGGGTGGCAAGGAGGGTCCTGAGTCTTGGCATTTTTGAAAAACTGAACCCATAGGAAAAAAGAAAAGGATTAGAACTAGTGCATGTGTGACTCCTGACATGGAAGGGACGGCTTTTTGATTCCAGCATAGGATAGGAAAACTGAGATCCAGAGAGGTGACATGACCCAGTCAAGTTGTGGAACCAAGACTAGATCTTAGGTGCCTTAACTCCTAGCCTAATACTAGTTCCAGAGACTTTGACTCTTCAAATGAAAACACCAACATCTCTCACGTGGAGGAGATAGTAGGTGCTCATTGTCCCAAGTTTCTGGCTTAGACAATGAATCATATACATTACCAACCAACAGATAAATAAACTAGGTATGTGTGTGTGTGATGTGTGGGCTGTGTGTATAAGGCGTGTGGGGTATGTATGGTGTACCTATGTGGTACATGGGGTGTGTGCGCGCATGTGATATCTGTGTATGTGTACTGTGTGTGGTGCATGTAGTGTGTGTGTGTGTGTGTGTGTCTGTGTGCATGCACACATGTGTGCATTGTTTGGGGCAATGCTAGTGGTAATTATAATTGGGCCCGGGAAATTTTGGAGAGAAATGGTATGCTGTTTGTAGCGTACGATGATTCTCAATCCTGGATGCGAATTAAAACAACCCAGGAGCTTTAAAATACAGGGAGACTCCCAGCCTGTCTCTCTTAATCCTTGGCCCGGAACCCCTGGGAGCGGGGACTGTCAGAGTGGCAGCCGCAGTAGAGAGCTGCTGATCCTCTGGGCAGCTGTATCTGGAGCAGAGGAGCACTTCTGTCACTTCGTGACAAGACAGAGGTGAGACTCAGCTTCAGTGAGCTGTCAGGTGCCCAGTGTAGCCCGTTAAGACATCTCTCCAAAATGAACGTAGTCATCAAGTCTTTAATCGCTTACTGTGATAATAGGAGCACGAGATCAAATCCAGAACATGGCCACTTGCTCTCCTGTTCTCTGTCTCCCCAGGAACTGCAACTGGGTTCGCTGATACGAGAGGCCGAAGGTGTCTTCAAGCCCTTATCTGCTTTCCCCATTTTTAAGAAGGCTTTAGCAGAAGGCAGACTCCCTTAAGAGACTAAGGCATTAGTTGTGTACTATCTCTGTTAATAGAGCCAAGCTCCCCCTGCCACCCTCAGAAACTTACCAATTGCTTTTGGTCGGTCCTGGAAGATCACGTAAGTTTTTAGCTGGGAACTCGACTTCTCACTCACAAGCCATAAATGTCTAAATA
Organism: Heterohyrax brucei; assembly: GCA_028571685.1. Taxonomy (NCBI): domain Eukaryota; kingdom Metazoa; phylum Chordata; class Mammalia; order Hyracoidea; family Procaviidae; genus Heterohyrax; species Heterohyrax brucei. The sequence continues at coordinate 21,421,643 of CM053153.1, read as the reverse complement.
TAGAAAAGAGAATGTTCCGCAAAATTATCTGTCATAAAAAAAAAGCGGAATTATGTTCAAGTTGTACCAAATCTCTTCATCTTTATTGCGTACTCTCTCATTTACTGTGTTTTAAAACATGCCGTGCTTTATACATCTATCTTGAATGCTATGCAAATTGAATATCTTGGGCTGGCTTTATATGTGGGCATTTGTATATGCTTTCTATTGTAGCCTAACTTCCTTCACTTCTGCCATACTCCTGAGGGCCCACAAGAGCAGCTCACGGACAGGTCCACGGTCTTAAAAGACAAGTTACAGCCTCTCCCTGGGCTTCAGTTTTGTCATTTTGTAAAATGTAGGCTTTGGGCAAGACTAGGAAATTGGCAAAGTTCTAAAAGCCCCAAATTCCTATGACTCCAAGGGCACCTCTTTCCTCCTTTCACACACTTGTTGTAGGCAAGCCATCCGTAGGACTTTATTTTCTCCTTATGTTTGACTTGTTCACTGTGAGAGATTGTGTTTTGTTCATATTATTTGCTGCCCCTCATTGGGGGAAATACACTTTTTTAACCTACTTAGGAGTGCATGTGTGACTTGTGTTAGCCAACGGAATGAGGGATTAAGTTATTTCTGAGCAGAAACTTTTTGTAGCCAGCTTGTTTTTTATCCTCATTTTTTTCTCTTTGCCATGAAATCAATGAGCCAGAAAGGAAAAGTGACAATATAATTTATCATCAAAACCAAATACTTTTGAAAATGAGAATGTATTATTATTAAAGGTGAAATGATATGCTCTTAATACTTATTCTAGCACCATAGACATAAACTAAGACTAAATGGGAATGTGCAATCACCTTATAAATAGGTATGACTGTCAGCTTGTTTCCTGCAGTAAAGATGACATTGAATGGAACCCAAGCCAACTCATAATGGGCACCTAAAAGAGAAGCAGCCTTTTTTGTAAGTCACTAGTTGGATCTCACTGGACGGCACTTGGCTTGGCTAAGTTTGGGGGGGACTGTTCTTATTAAAGCTTAGCTTCTCCAGCTGATAATGGAAATTAACCTGATGTAGCTGACTGATGTAGAAAATCATTGAAAAGTGGCCTATAAGTAAGGGGGTTCTTTGAGAGACTGTTAAACTTTGAAGATGTATGCAGAAGTTACTTGCGTCTTCTCCCAATTTGAAACAAAGAAAGCTATCCCTAGATGTTCCAGTGGGCCTTGTGATTATGTCCTGGCCAGGTCAAATTTCAGAGGCCTACTTCATCCAAAGCATCCTTCCAAGTAACTTCTTTTGCAAATACCAATATTTGTTGATTTGGCCATTTTTCTGTGGCTAAAGCTGATACAAGGGCCCAGGTGTGACCAATTCTCAGGGTGGGTGGCAGCAACCTACTAGGGAGCCTTGAATAAATGCCAGCAGTCAGTGAGGCCGCTAGCACTGGAGTGTCCAGATTCTCTCTGGAAGACAGCCAGTCACAACAGAATCTTGTCTGACTAGCCTACTTTAGACATCTCCTTGGGAGGGATCAATCACTAGAGGAGTGCGTGTTTAGTAAAATAGGACCAGCAAACGCAAAGGAAGCCTTTGGTGAGATGTGTAGGCATAGTAACCATGTGACAGACTCAGACAGGCCAGTGGTTGGGAGGATGATGCGGGACCAGAAAACATGTTCTTCTGCTTTTTGTAAGATTGCCGTGGGTTAGAACTGACCTGAAGATATCCATCCCTCCATCTCTTCATCTCTCCATCCCTCCGTCCCTCCATCCTTCCTTCCCTTCATCCCTCCATCTCTCCCTAACAGTAGATAATAGAGTTTGGGTCAGCAAACTTGTGGTGTTTATTTGGCTGTTAGACATAATGCTGAGTTACATTTTTGTTCCCATACTACATGCTGGTTTTAGTGGGGCCGTAGGTGGCTGTTCGCACCTTTACTTGCTCTCTTTTTTTTTTTTTACCGATTCTCCCTAAGGCTGACAGCACAGGTAAGATCCTTGCCGTATTTCCTTCCACATATCATTACAATACCAAACCTTCTCCACCCTTGGATTCCAAAAGATAACTGAGTTATCTGTGTTCTTGATCCTCCCATATTGTAACACAGGCCAGAAGAGACAACCAAGGAAAAAATTACACAGATTGGCAATAGCACAAACCACATGGGCAAATTTAAAATTTCTGCCGAATTTGGGTGTGGAGTTTCTGGGTTCAACTCAGCAATTCTTTTGCACCATCCAGTTTCTCCTAAATGAAGCTGCTTTGCATTGGAATAGATTTTTAATTTGTCCAGCTATAATAAAGAGAGTTCAGTGCTTCTTTGTGGGGGGGGGAGGGGAGGGTAAGAGGGTTGGTATGAATCATCTCATAAAAAAAGCATTTCCTCTTACTTCATGTGGTTTGACTTACATCCAAAGAGTGTCCTTTCCATTTTGCTTCTGAGCCAATAGTCCTTGTTCTTGAGTCTTTAAAACTGTTGTTAGGAAATACTGTGGCTGTTTTCCCCTGATCTTGGTTAGGAAAAGGATGAGTGTATGATAGAACTTCATTACCATCTGAATTAGCTCATGACACACACAGAGAAAAGTTTGATTGGTTAATATGTTCTCGTTCAGACTTTATGGGATCTATGAGCAGGAAGATCACTGAGTCTGAAAGTCCCTGATAGGTAAAATTACATGCTCACCTCCATGTGGCTAGTAAGTGGAAGGGACGGAATAATGTCCTGGTGTATGGATTCCCAATCTAGTGCTCTTCATTGATTTGGAGTCGCTGTCTCCTTTGCAGCTTTGTGTGCTATAGTTTCCCTTTTCAACTAGAAATCTTTGGTTTGAATTTGAAAAAGCTCCATTCATTTATTCACATTATGTATACTTTCTTTTTCTGATATTTCTTCTCTTCCAGATATAGTATATAAGCCAGATACAATCTAAACACTGGGGAAACCGAGATAAAGATGACACAGTGTTTGCTGCTGAGGAATAGTGGGAATGAGAAAGTAGGTAACTCAATACATTTAGTGCTGTAAGAACTTAGAGTAGAAATTAATCCGTTGTGCTGGTTGCAATGGGGAGAAGGCCTTTACAAAGGAAATCTTTTACAATGAGCTGTATTTTGTAGGATATATAGGGGGTGTGTGTAGGAGATTTTCAGATGGAACAGGATTTGTAGGAGGATACTCCAGGAAAAAAAAGTTTCACCAAAATGATGAGAGGGAATGATGATAATTCCAGGATGTCCAATGTGTAGGTTGAGATAACAGAAGAGTGGTGCATATACTTGGAAAGGTTAAGTCTAGACAGTGCCAGGCCTTATTTGCCATTTAAAGAGTTTGGCATTTGTTCTGTAGGCAAGGTGGATGAGAGATTTTTAAACAAATGAAGAAAAGAGATTGGAAATGGGACCAGTGGGGGATGTAACAATTATCTGGGTAAAAGACATTGAAAACTAGGGCAGTATTTTGGGGTATTTGAAGTGGTATGCTATGTATAGAATCTGGCTTGAGACAGATGATTTTGGGGGGCTGAAGGGGAGAGAAGAATCCAAGATGACTCTGAAGATACTAACTCGGAGAACTGGGTAGATAATGGCAGCAACATACGAAAAAGGGAATGGAAAGAGAAGCAAGGTCTTGGGAAGAAGTGATAGGAGACTTAGACACACCCGAAGAAGGGACTACTTAAGGGATAGCATTTATTGTTTTATTTTCAGCTGCTGAGAAAGGTCATGGTAAGATCTCAAAGGGAGCAAGTAGGAGCTTAGCAACTTAGGATGAATTCTGAGTTTTAATGGAGAGAAATAAAGAAACCAAAAGCTCTTCCAGATTGCCAAGCATACACTGAATAAGTGGGAATGAGAAAAGAAATTCAGGGTAGCCTTGTACAGTGCACAATACTTAAAAAACAGTGGGATCTTTCAGTTCATCACCTCTCTGGGCTACATCACAAGACTGTTGTGTAGATTAGGCAGCATAGGCCATGTTCAACTGTGGTAAAAGCAAAGCAAACTAACACATAATTAAACACTTTCCTCCTCCCCACCCCACCCCTGCATACTGCAGTGGTTTCAGCCAACTGATTTGTCGTTCACTCAGAACTTAAGAGGACAGACGAATCATCTGCATTTTATAGATGAGGAAGTGGAAGTTGTCATTGTATGCTGTCAAGACATTTCCAACTCGGAATGACCCTGTGGGACAGAGTAGAACTGCCCCGTAGGTTTTCTCATCTTCATGGGAATAGATCATCAGATCTTTCTCCTGAGCAGCCAGCAGGTGGGTTCCCACGACATGCCTTTTGGTTCATAGCCAAAGTACTTAACCACTGACACCAGCAGGGCTCCTGGAAATGAAAGTAGAGAGAGGTTAAGTGACTTGTCCTAGGACACAGAGGGGGAGAACTGTGAGATCTCTCAGATCCAAAGTCTATGTGTCATGTTTCCATTCTCTGACACAGAAGACGTACTCCGTAATGGATTCCATATTGCCAGCTGAAATTGTGCTCTGAAGATGAAATAGCTATGTAATTTTCTATCTGTGAAGTTCTTCCTTAGGAGGAGAGGGGAGATGTCTTCTACTTGTCCTGTCTCCCACCTCCCAAGGAGGAGGGTAGGATAATCTTTCGAAGTGTTTAATATGCAATTGACGTGATAAATTGACATGATTGAGTTTATCCTGGCCTCAGCTTCCTCACTTGTAAAATGGGATATTGAGGCTTCAAAAGTTTATTGTCAGTTTTAGATGAAATAATACGTCTAGAGTCCTTGGCACATTGCTTAGCCTAAAGTGATTCATACATATTGTATGTTATTTGGGTTGACTCTTGACTCTTATAAAAACTCTTGACTTCTTGCTTTCCATATGTGTACATGATAGCTGACAAACTGTCTCACAGAGGAAGCTGAATTAAGATAAAAATAGAGGAATTCTATTTTAAAAAAATGTGGTCAGTGTGTGTGGACAATGAGAATATTCAGTGCAAGTGGTTGGATTCCAATCATATTTCTAAATTTACTGTGAAGTTACAGAAGTTAGATGTAAGGAGTTCATGAGTCGTAACTAAAGATGTGAAGAAGGATGTAGATTTCTTTTTTCTATCTTCTCACTGATGTATAAACTAAATTCTTCAAAGTGAACAAATCTTAAATGCACAGCTTGGTCAAGTTTTACGAAGTGAGCACACTTGTGTAATCTCTATCCAGATAAAGCCATAGACTATTTTCTAGAATCCTGCCCCTCTTACCCTTTTACCCTTCCCAGGCATTCTTACTGCCCATCAAAGGTGGCTCCTAGATTGGGTTCTATCATAATAGATGGAAATTCTGATGACAGTGGTTAAGTGTTACAGCTGCAAACTTAAGGTTGGCAGTTAGAATGCACCAGGTGCTACTTGGAAACCCTGTGGGGACATTCTATTCTGCCCTGTAGGGTTGCTGTAAGTCAAAATTGACTTGATGGCACTGGGTTTGGGTTTGGTTGTTTTTTTATCATAATTGATTAGTTTTGCCCTTTTTGACATTCTATAAAAGGAATCATAGAGTATGTATTTCACTCAACATTATGATTTTGAAATTCTTCCATGGTGTTGTATACAGTGATAGTTTGTTGCTGTATAGTATTCTATTGCTTGAATATAGAACCATGATATTATTTTCATATACTGGTGGACTTTGAGGTTGTTTCTCACTCTTGGGCTGTTACAGGCAAAGCTACTTTAAACATTTTTGAATATACTTTCTATACACAGATGTACATACAAGCATTTCTGTTAGGAATATACACAGAGAGAAATTCCTTGGTCAAAAATATCTTTTTAGTGTCAGTAGATGATACTGAATAGTATCTAAAGTAGTTGTACCAACTTACATTCCCACTAACAACACATGAGAGTTTCAGTATTCCATGTACTGTCTAACATTGATATGTTCAGGTATTATTTTTTTAGAATTTTGGCTTTGTGGTAGATGTATAGAAACATGTAACTGTGGTTTTAGTGAGCAGATTTCTAATACTTTATCATGTTCAGCTTATTACTGTTTGAATATTCCATTTTTGAACTTCTTAGGCAAATCTTTTGCCTAATTAAAAGGGTAGATTGTATTTTCTTATGAGGGTAAAGTAGATTAAAAAAATAAATTTTTAATACAAGTTCTTTATCAGATTTATGTATTACTAACATATTCTTCCACAGTGGCAGGCTTTTTGTTCTCTTGGTGGTATCTTTTGATGAACACCAAAAACCATATCCACTGCTGTTGGGTTGATTCTGACACACAGCAACCCTGTAGGACCAAGTGTAACTGCCCCACTGAGTTTCCAAGGAGCACCTGGTGGATTCAAAGTACCAACCTTTTGGTTAGCAGCCACAGCTGTTAATCACGACCCTACCAGGGTTGCCTTTTGATGAACAGAAGGGCTTAATTGTATGCATTTCAATTCATCAACATTTCCTTTGGCAATAGCACTCATTTGTCCTTCTTTTTGCTCCGGATAACAGATATTCGTAAGATGTGATTATGAGTGTTGATGGGTGATGGAAATGAAAAGGGACATGATGAAGATGTTGAAGTAAAATGAAAAGGATGAGGAAATACCTTTGAGACCAAGGGAGAAGAATATTACAGAGGCTACAGAGATCATGCTCAGGGATTAGAGAGAGATCAGAAAAGCACTAACGATCTGCTGGAGGTCTAATGCGGGAAAGGCTCTAATTACTCCTATACTTTGCAGAGAGAGATGTTTTTAAACCTTGACCTCAAGACCAGATCCTGGATACAGTCTGGAGTTAGGGTTTAATTATTTTTTTTTAATTTTGATTTTTGTATTTGTACCTGATCCCTGAAGGGGATACAGTGATAATTCAAAGCTTCTGAAGTCTGAAAGGTTCAGGGTCCAATGAGTTATCTGGGACCATGTGTTTATGCATTACATGCCCAATAAGTACCACTTCTTTTCTTTTGACATAATTATATTAACTTATATAGCAACATGGAGATGATTTGAAACTGTATTTGGGTGAAAGCCAAAAGGAGGTTTTCATTTTCCTGCTGTTATTTTGTTGTAAGGCATGGACCATGGCTTCTATTTTATTAAAAAAAGGAACTCACATTTATTTAAGTACTCTTATGATTTTACTTATTTAGGTGCTTTGTAGCTGTTGTCTCATTTAATCCCCACAAAAAAAGAATTGTTATTATCACTGTTTTACAGATGAGGAATGAAGGCTAAGAGAGAAGAAATAATTTGTCCAAGAACCTTTGGTTAGGAAAAGAGAACAGATATAAACTGCTTTTTTATTATGAAAGTTGCTGTCATGGTTTTGAACTTTAGTTTAAGAATTATTTGCAATAATATACTTCTATTTTAATGTACTTCACTTTAGAGCGCATAGGAGTAGTGCCCCAGAGACTGACCCCTTAGCTAAAATTCATAGCTTGTATGGAGTTGAAATCAACTTGATGGCAATAGGCTGGGTTTTTGTTTGTTTGTTTATCTTTGTGTAACACCTTAATTAAGTCAGCCTCTGTGCCTCATTTCCCTAAATTGTAAATTTGGATAGGTATAAAGATAGAAAAGGATGACTACATTAAACACTGCTCTTCACTTGTTTATCCCTTCATTCTTCTGTACAGACATGCACCCATTTAGTCATCCGTAAAAAGTGAATGAATAGTGTCCATTCTCAGCTTAACAGATGAGCCAGTGCAGTTAGGACTTGGTCCTTAGTAACTGCTCTGTGGTTCCCATAACTGATTCACTGTCTCCTTTCTACTCCTGGGGAATTCATGAGTGTTACTAATGGTTAATGTCCTTGGCTGCTAACTGAAAAGTTAAAGTTCCAGTCCTCCCTGAGGTGCCTCTAAAGAAAGGCCTGGTGACCTATTTCTGAAAAATCAGCCATTGAAAACCCTATGAGACACTCTTCTGCTCTGACACACGTGAGGTTATCATGAGTCTGAATTGACCCAAAGCAGCTGGTGGTTTTTCTACGTAGCTTCTGCTATTAGTATCCCTCTTTTTTAATATCATTTTTCTCTCTCTAACACCCCTGATTCTCATCAAAGAATTCTAAAATTTTCTTTAGAGAATCAGTCCTGTTTTAGTCTGTATCACTTGCACAGAGATGACCTTACCTTTGGACTTGAACCAATCAAAGTGCTGCATGAGCGTGGGCATGGTGACTTGCTCAGAGACAGCAAATGACCCAGCGGAACCAATCAGAGTAAATCCAAAGATTTATTACTGCACTGTTGGAAAAGAGGCCCCTCAAGTTACCGGGCTGACTAGGCCGATAGAACGTACGTTGGAAGCTGTTGCAAACCAGCTCTGCCGGCTCAAAATAGGACCGTGTCCGAGAATAAGGCAAATACAGAGGGATGTGAGTTTGAGGAACAATGAGTGTCTTGAGGCCATGGGTCTATTGGCTATTAAAGCTGCGCATGTCTCTACAATGTATGTACCAATTACAGGAGCCAATAATTGTTGCAGCAAGTTTGAGAACAATTCTTATGACTTGAAACTGAAGGAGTCCTGATGAAAACGTGAGCCCAGAGGCTGATCTTGATGCGTGCTGTGAGGTCCCCGTTTACTGCCCTTCACGGTCTTGGTTCTCTTCGTCATAATCTTTAGGAACTTGATGCCGGCTTGCTACTAAGCAGTACCCCTGCTATAGAAGTTTCCGGACTGCACCTGAATGATCGCCCACAAAAGCGTGCATTAATTACGCAGGCCACTGACTGTGGTTGTTGCTAGGTACAATTATAAAATTAGACTTAAAAATGGACAAGGCAAACCCAAGCTGCAATTTGATATAGCCAACTCCAATTCTTTGTTCAGTTTCCTGTTTAAGGCTCAAATCCTTGAAAATAAAAACAGTCCACTGTTAGCATCATAGACAGTCGGTTGTGCGTTCTGTGCTCTGATGCCGCTTTTTACTTTTCAGTTTCTAACTGGGTATTTTAGGATGCAGTCAGAGTCTGAGTTCATCCTACTCATTTATCCAGCACCTGCTACCCGCCAAGTGCTGCTAGTGATACAATGGAGGCAAGATCATGCTTGATGAGGCTCCTGTCGTGATTTATAGCCTCTGGACTTCAGTCTTCTACAGCCTCCCTGTGTATGTGGTGGTGGTTGGTGCTGGTGGTCCGGGGGTGCTTGTGTGTGTTTGGAATGTGAACAGTTGTGCTGAAGTAGGGATTGGGGGTGCTTGTGTGTGTTTGGAATGTGAACAGTTGTGCTGAAGTAGGGATTGGGAGGACACTCTATTTAAACAATCATGGTTACTTTGAGACTTCTTGGAACCTGACTTGTGAGAGGCCTGCAGAGTAGGCACAGAGAATCTTCTTGTTGTTGCAGTAGCTTTCTCAGAATCTCTGCCTTTCGTAGAAGGAGTGTTACCAGTGCCCTAGTGCAGGCTGCCTTAGCAGAAAGGCTCGAATTATGTCTTAGATCTACTGCTGACTAGGTATATACCCCTAGGAAATTACCTAACTGCTTTAAGTTGAGTTTTTGCCTCTGGAAATAGGATGATAATGTATCTACCTATCTCGGTGGTTATGAGGATTAAATGAGGTCATGCTCTTAGCAGTGTGTCTGAAAGATAGTTGTTTACTGGATTATTCCTAGTGTGCTGTTATTTGGCTACAAAGGCCAAACATAAAGTTCGAGGCTACTCATCCTTCAAGAAGCAAATTAAATGTGATCTCAGTTTTAAGGAAGTTAATTCTATCATTCCTCATCATTCACTTGACTGTTAGCATTGTTATGAACAAAACAAAATTAACAAAACCTGTTGCTGTTGAGTTGGTTCTTACTCATAGTGGCCTTTTGGGACACAGTAGAACTGCCCCATAGCGTTTCCAAGGACTTGGTAGTGGAGTTGAACTGCTAATGTTTCAGTTAGCATCTGAGCTCTAAACCACTGCACACTAGGGCTCTTCCATTATTATAGTGGGTATAATGAATTTTCCTTAAATTTTTCTATTTTCTTCACAAAGACAAGCACACTGTCTTTGTGTCCACTTTCTCACCCAAACTTGGAGCTGTATATGGTATTTGAGTATTCATTAATTTTTAAATTTAGTGGACAGGTATCAAAGTGATTGACATTTGAAATAATCTCTCTGACTATTTTTTTGTGCACAGACTATAAAGGGTCAGAGGCAGAAGCAGAGGACTGGTTAAGAGTATTGCATTGATTTGAGGGAGAATTGAGGTGACGAGGCCCAGGTGGTTGGTTAGTGGTGGAAGTAGAAAGAGCTTTGAAACAAGAGCCATATAGCTGAAAGAAGAAGAGAAACAAGAAAAGAGAGTAATAGGAAGTTGAAGATGAATACTTGCCTGTTTTAAGGAAAGGATTCAAAGAATTACATTTTGTTTGAAACTATAGTGATTTGGCCTGTAGATGGCTCCGTTTTCTAAAAGAAAGGTAAAGGTTGATTTGGTATTTTAGAAAATTGCTGTGTTCCTGCATTTGTTGGCTCTGCCAGACCAAAGCTATGGTTCCACTGTCAATTAATAAGCAGTTTTGACTTTCTTTGCTCAGATGGAGTTATGGGCTTAGGCTTACATTTATAACATAAATTCTTCAATTTTTGAGCCCCTATTTAAGAACTGCTAAAAATTTGAGAGTCCACTAAAATTTTGTGTAGGTTCGTTACTTTCTGTATTCATCCAAAATGTATTAATTCACTCATTCATTTACTTATCAAATGCTTGCTGAGTTCCCTGTCCTATGAGACTGCAAAAAATGGCTTGAAATGTATTTCCTATCCTTTATGTATGATTAAAATCAAAGAGACTACAAGCTTGGCCTGGTAAGTCTATGACTCTGCTAATTAAGCTCTTCAAAACTACACACCCAAATCTGTGTATAGATTGGAGCTAGCCTATAAAAAGTCTGTATGAAGTGTGGCATTTACATGTTACAAACCTAGCTGACAAAATATTAAATATTTTTCATATCCTCCTATCTTAAAAAATATGCCTTTATAATGACCTGTATATCCAAGTTAGAATGTAGAATATGAATAGTCCATGAGTTGCCAACTCATGACCATCAGCGCATCACTTTCCTTCCCAGACCTACTTTCATCCTGCATCAAAGGGCCTTGTAAGCACATGTAGACACCACACTCCTTACACCTACGTCTGAGATCCATACACACCTGCTTGTCTCTCCCACAATTACCGCTGCCACACGTGACTTAAATGCTTAGCAAATTAACATTAATGCTTCTGGCACACGTTTCTGGGTAATATGACTCAAGGCAACCGATTAAACTTTAGTTCTTCTCCTCTTCTTCCTCATTGTTTTTGACATTGCAGCCATTAGCAGTAGAAAATACAATTTTCTCCAAGGAGCTTTACCATGAACAGATTGTATTACAATAATATGTTCACATGTCTATAAAATCTGTGAGTTTCTTCAGGACAGGGCTGATGGTGCATTCACGTTTGAATTGTGCAACAAAGGTTATCTTATTTTACACCAAGTACTTGCTTAGTATCAGTTAAGAGTACATAAAGGAGTGAATGAATGAATGAATGTTCATAGTCCTAGGCTCAGTGCAATAAATTGAACTTGTACTGAGACTTCTAGGGTTTCCCAGCTTAAGAGAAGTCACGCTAATATTAAGGTAACCTGGTTGAAGTAGAAGGCTTAGAAGTGTGTTATCTACGTAGTGACTTGACAAATGGGCAGCCCTGTTTGTTTTTCAAATTGGCCAAAATAATTTCGTTTTGCTTCATTTCTAAGAAGGGCTCAAGTTTGCAGTGAGGGCATGTTTTTTGATCAGCAACAGTTCACTCAATATTTCTTATACAGGCTTTCTAAGGCTATGACTGGCATATGTGTTTAGACTTTCCTAAGCTTTGGGGTTAAGGAAATCAATCATCTGTATGTTAATGTAATGATTCTAGATCATCATTCCAGAGGTTTCTCAGATAAGAAGATCGTATCACATGGTCTAATGATGCTGGAATCTTTCCGTGCCCCTTTGCTATTTTATCTTTTTCTTAGTAGAAGAACTCAGAATGGAACAAAACATATCTTTATTTTTACATTTCCAACATTACTTTCTCTATGCACATATACTGAAACCATCTGTCTAAATCATGGCAAAATCTGCCACTTCCAGATTGCCTCATTAGTCATCTGAGAACACATAAACAGAGGGATTATGGAAAAGTAAATAGATGTTGGATAGATCATCTTGGTCTGGGAAAGTTTTCCTCATGATCAGTATCGTTGCCAGACATGAACAAGTACAGGTTTACATCTTTAAACCCCTGGAGAGTTTTTACTCCAGGAGGCAGACTAAAATTTCTTGGTGTCTGTTTGATCCTTTGTCGTATTGCTGAGTCACCACAGCTATGAACCACAGGAGAAACTAGCATCTTTAACTGCCAAGTTCTTTCGGGATAAATTCCTTCGAAGGCTGTGCCAGTAGAGAAACATTTATCTAAGAAGGTGTGATGAGAGGAAATGGGAGTAAGAATAGAGACGGATGCTACAAGCAAAAGGCCGAGTCCCGGCGGTACAGTGATTAAGAGATTGATCGTGAACCCAAAGCTGGCAGTGTGAATCCACCAGCCACTCCTTGGAAGCTGTGTGGGGCAGTTCTCCTCTATGCCCATAGGGTCTCTATGAGTTGGGATCGACTCGATGGCAACTGGTGTTAGCAAAGGTAGTGTCTTTCCTAAGGAAGTTAAGAGCTTACCGGCCCAGATGTTTCCCCATGCTACTAGCAGTAATCTCCTCACTTAATTGCAGATAGTTTAATTGTTGTGAGATTAATGGTAAGAAATGGTATTCATTGTCAATTGTGTCATAGTAGGGAGTATCGTTATCTGTGCTTTCTTGGAAACTAAGCCCAAGAGACTAGTAGATCACATCAGGGAAGATGTTTTAATAAATAGAAGATGCTAGCATGGTCTCAAATGAGGGAGGATTTTCTTCCTAATCCCCAGTAAAAACGGCAACAAAGTTCTGTCACTGGCCTTCTGCCAGATCATAAATTCTGCTATTTGAGATTCAGTCTTTTAATTCTCTAGGACTTTTTCGTTTCCAGTATTAGATTGTGTTGTGTTTGAATCTCAGTGGCTTAAGATAATACAAATTTGTTTCATTTCATATCACAGTTTTATGAGAATCAAGTGGTTTTCTTTCAAAACTAAAGAAGAAACTGAGAGACCTGTGCTCCCTCCATTTCATGATGTTGCCATCTTTCAGAAAATGCTGTCATTGTTGCTGGGACACAGAGTATTTATTGCCCAAGCAGTTTTATGCTGCACTTGAAATGACGGACGGAATCGAGGCACCAGGCGCCAGCCGTTCTATAGGTAGCCTGGGAAATGTAGTCCTGTTTCATTTCCAGGAAGTAAAAGTCAAGCTGGTGAACATCTAGCTGGATCTTGCCACAAAGTTAATTGAGTTTATGGTAGATTGAAAACATGCACACAGTGTTTTGCAGCTTTTCCCTCAAGAAGTGAACCACTCCTTCTGTCTGGGCTAATCTTGGTGTCTTGCTTTTACAAACAGAATGTGGTTGAAGTGAAGTTTCTTGAGCCTAATTTTCAACTTGTCCTTGTGTCCTTTTGGAATGCTGTCATGAGACTGCTGTATTAAGGAACAGCTCGAGACTTTTGACATATGAGATCCCAAATGAGGGAGGATAACACGGATCCTGAGACCATCTGAGCTGCCTCCTGAAGGCAGCTGTGTCAGTGAGCCACATGAAATAGAACTGTACAAAAATAGAATCCCTGGGTGATGCAAATGGTTAGTGCAATTGGATGCCAAGCAGAAGATTGGAGATTTGATCTATCCAATGTACCTTCAAAGAAAGATCTGGTCATCTACTTCCAAAATATCAGCCATTGAAAAATGCTGTGGCACACAGTTCTACCCTAACACACATGGAGTTGTGATGAGTCAGAATCTATCTGATGCAACTAGTTTATTAGCTGGTGCACGATCAATGAACAGAATTGTGATGAATAATAAATTGTATAAATTTGGGGTTGATTTGTAGCAATGGACAACTGATACTAGTTTTAACATTTTCAAACTAAAATAGAAGAATTAACCTTTTAAAACCTGAAGCTAATGGTTTGTAAAGGAATTAATTTATTAGTCCCCACCCCGCCTGCACCCAAACCCTACTAAGTAAGGTGAGTAAGGCCTAGTAGTCAGTGATACTGGTTAGGATCCCCCCCAAAAAATGGGAGTGTTGATGGGTGTGGTAAGGGCTGTTAAGAGACATAGAGAATTCTGGATGGCATCTGCACATAACTAAAAAATGGTCCTGGTTCTAAGTTTAAGAAATGTGAATTGTAAGTACCTAAATGGTGGTGATAACATTTCTTGACTTGGAAAGCATTTCTTTAGATTTACTACTATTCAAAGAGACACCGAAAGAATTAAGTACAAGTTAATCTAAAGTAAATTCTGAAAGAATAGGAAGAAGGAAGGCTTTTTCCTTATTTTCTACAGGGAGATTTAAGGTTTCTTGTTTTTATTTTATATTTGTCCAACCGTTTGTTTAAATGGCTTCTGAAAACTTTTTAATTGTGTCATAGTTGAAAATACTCATTTTTAAAAAGGAATATTTGTTGTTGCTTTGATATCTTTTGGCTTGGCTTGATATCTTAATATTTTCTCCTGAATTTTTGGATTTAAATACAATATCCATTTATTAGTCTATGAGTTGAAATACTTCATTTTAAAATTTATTTTGTTCTATTATAAAAATATTAACAGTATCTAGCACTTTTAATTTGAAGTTACCCCATTTTTGGACATGTCTACATAGTTTGTAATTTCCCAGCTTGTTTCCTCATTAAGGAAGAATTATTTACAGGAGTATCTTTTAATGTTTATGATGGGATACTTTTTATCCTTCAGTTTGCTGTTAAGTACTGTCTTCACTATACTGTAATTGAGAAATGTGGCTTGTATGATTCCTGTCTTTTGGAATTTGTTGAAACTTTTTTGTAGGTTAATTCATATTTGACTTTTGTGACCATATCAGGTGAAAGCATGCCTAGACTTGACTGGATTAATACATGTATCAGTGATGCTATAGGACACAGTAGAACTGCTCCATAGAGTTTCCAAGGTGCACCTGGTGGATTTGAACCATCAACCTTTAGGTTAGCAGACATAGCCCTGAGCCACTACATCACCAGGGTTTACCTCCACCACACATACCAGGAATCAGAGCATCCCAAGTTAACTTAGTACTCCCAACATGAGCTGGTGACTATAGTAAGGTCTAAGGTCAAAACAGCATCTTGAATCAAAAGTAGCTTCTGAATTGAGACTACAGCATGTTACTTCTGTAACTTTCCACTGTGTGCTGAGAAAATAATAAACAATTTTAGAAAAGTATGTGATTTTGCTTGCTTTATAGGTTTTGTTTACTTAAGAATACACACTTCTTGGGGAACTAGATCCAAAAAATACGCATAACAGATACTTACTGAAGATAAACCTTAGAATTATACATGTCCTTCCTGCAGTCATCTAAGGACGTCTCATAATTATTTTGAGGCTAGATGCACATAATTTCATGATTACTTTGTACCTTAAGAAAAAAACAATTTTTGAAATGCATGTGATCGCCTACCAGTCAAATGTACCCTCATCTAATTTTGTAATCATTACTCGAATGTCAACCAGTCACTGAATTTTTATTGAAGTCCTTGTGTTAAAAAAAAAAACTGCTTGATCTGTCTCTTGCTTGGATCATTTAGTTCAGAATCACCTGAACCTTGTGATGTCCAATTTGTAAACTGGTTAGCCTCTCAATAAAATCTCTTTACTTTTAAATTCCATCAGACTGCTGTCTTTGCCCTGTGACATTTCATGGTGTCAGAAGTGGGATCTAAAGGCAAACTACTGGAGTGACACCCAGGAAAGCTCAAGAAGTAAGGCCCCAGTACCTGCAGGGGCCTCTTGGCTTGCTGCTTCCTGTACCTTCACGGGAGTCGCCTCAGGTAAGCCACTCTTGAATCGTAACTCTACCCTCTTTGCACAGAGCTCCCCAAGCTTTATTGGGGAATACCTTCTGTTTCATTTTTGTCCAGATTTTTTTTCTTTTTTTGTCCTAAACCATACATAATTTTGTAATAGATGGAGTTTATTTTACTCCTCAAAACCTCTTCAGCTATGTAGGTGATTCTACTTTCAACGAACCCTGGTTCACTGCAGACTGCAAAATTTGGTCACAGGTTGACTAGTAAAAGCCGTTAAAGCAGTTGTTGGTGCTCATTATGAAGTGATAAAGAATCTTAGGGTAAGATAATCACAAGACAGGCGGCAACACTACACTGCCTGCCACCTGCAAATAAAGACTCACAAAGCAAAGTACACACTGATCAAAGCACTGCACTGTCCAAATTCCTCCACATTCCTTCCTAGGTTTCTGCAACTCAGATAAAACTGAAAGCAGTGCTCTGCACAGCTTTTTACCTCCAAGATGTTTGAGAATGGCGCCCCGCTTTGATTTTCAGTATACATTTGGGTGGGAATTGGCAAATCTTGCAAGTAAATAAGTAATGCCAGTTGGCAGGGTTAGATGACGGCTTCTAGTGAGCATCACCTGGCCAAAGACAATTTAAAAAATCAGTAGTGTCTTCAAAATATTTTCCAATTAGAGAGAGTAGTATGTTTTAAAATAAGAAGCTAGATCCCTAGCTGGCAAAATTAATTCAGTTTAGGAGAAATAAAATCAGGTTTCATACAGTTGTTACAGAGGAATCCTATAAGATCAACTGCTTTATGATAACCTTTTTTGACTCCAGGAAACCAGAGTTTCAACCTAATTTTTAATTTTCTTGGTAAATGAGTTTATTTTCTTCCCTACTGAGGTGCTGGTTTGCAGTTCGTGTTCTAAAATATTATCAGCTAAGTATACCTTAAGCAGTATAAAAGCTCAGTGATAGTCTTTTGAAATTGTGTTGTATAGTATTGTATAATCTTATTTTTCTCGTTTTTTTTTAAAGCTGGCCTCAGACTGATAAATTTATGTAACCTTTCTCTTTTAAGTATCTCAAAAGACACTGACTCAAGATACAACCTATTCCTGTAGATTCTGTCCTGCCTCACTAACATGACTGCCTCTAATTTTGCTTTATTAACATCATAGAGATTAGGATTTATAATGCATTGGGAAATTAGATCACAAAGTGGAGGACTTCTATGCAATACTGGGAATCATGGCCTGGTCAAGTTAACATATGGTTTGGGGGGCACACAGTTTAATCCACAACAGTCTTTATGATGGGTGTATAGAGGTATGTCATTTAGCTTTCAGTTTTTATGTATCTGATGATTGATAATGTTGAATGCATTTGTGTAAGCTTATTGGCCATCCCTATAGCTTCCTTTTTAGTATATCTGTTCAAACGTTTTGCCCATTTGGACCTCTGCTTTTTAGATTTTGTAGAATTTTATTGTTGCCGAGACTGTACACAACAAAACATACACAAATTGAACTGTTTTTATGTACCTAATTCACTGACAGTGATTACATTCTTCAAGTTGTGTAACTATTCTCTCTGTTTTTTCAGTTATTCCTCCCCCATTGACATAAATTTACTATCCCCTGAAGTTTCTATCTGATCTTTCAAGTTGATGCTGTTACTGTGTTCCTATATAGATCGTTCGGAAGAGAGCTTAATGCTCAAGGCAGACATTTTTTACTGCCTAAGCTAAACTGTTGTTTGGTTTTAAGAAAACTTCAAGGGATATTTTTGCTTAAGATTTAAAGATTATCTCAGAGAAACAGTCTCAAGGGGTCATCTAGCTACCCCTAGTTCCAGGAAGTCTAAAGTCCATGAGAATTTTAAATTCTGTTCTGCATTTTCCTCCTTTTGATCAGTATTCTTCCATAGAACCTTTAATCATAATGTTCGGTAATGGTACGTGCATCATCCAGTTCTGGTCTCATGGAAAGTCAAAAAAAAAAAAAAAAAAACAAAAACAAAAAAGACAAAGCCACTGCCTTCTCATATCTACCTTCTAGGTCAGAGTAGAGTTTCTTCATAGAGTTCCCAAGGAGCATTTGGAGGATTTGAATTGCCAACTATTTCGTTAGCATATTTAGCACTTAACCACTACTCCACTAGGGCTTCCTATGTCACTACAAAGGAGGCAGATGTTCATGGATACAATTAGCCACACATTCCATATCTTCTTCCTCTTCTGTATCCACACATTTTCTGTATCCTCTGCACTATCTTCATGATCATTGGTATGTTGGAGTCCATTGTTGTAGCTATTGTGTAGTGTAAATGCTTCTTAGTGAGAGTATCTTTTGTTTTCACTGAGCTTTCATTTTATGAGAAAGATGTCCTTTTCTAGTCCAGTCTCCCTCCTTTGTTGTTCCAGGCAAATAAAGGCTAAGTGTTACATCTTGGATGGCTACTTGTAAGTTTTTAAGACTTCAGATGCTATGCAATGATCTCTACTTCTTAATGAAGAAATTTAATCTTCTGTTCAACATTAATGAATTAATAGAATTTTGATTTGGTGCTATCCCAGTTTCTACCTCCCATAATTTGAAAATTATATATCCTATTTTTAAATTACTAAGAGCATAATGGAAATCCTGCCAGCATAGTAATTAAGTGCTGCAGTTGCTAATCAGAAGGTTGGCAGTTCAAATCCGCCAGGCCCTCCTTAGAAACTCTATGGGGCAGTTCTACTGTAGGGCCTGTAGGATTGCTATGAATGTGAATTGACTCTATGGCAGTGCGTTTGATTTTTATTTTGAACAGTATAATATTGTAGTACTGGCTTTATGTGTTTTCAGTCTTTTACAAAAAATGAAAACCAAACCTGTTGCTGTTGAGTTGATTCTGACTCATAGTGACCCTACAGGACAGGTGAGAACTGTCCAATAGGGGTTCCAAGGGGTGCCTGGCAGATTTGAACTCCCAGCATTTTGCTTAGCAGCCACAGCATGCACTTAACTGCTGTGACACCAAGGTTTCCTTTTAGTATACTAAGCTAAAATAGCTAAATAATGGTAATTTTTTGTTATTAATGCATCATTATTTTTGTATTTAAAAATCTACATGCTGAAACATTTATATCTTGATAATATATACGCATATATGACACATGTATCTTAAGCTGTTAGAGAATTGTAAACTGAATTAAACTTTTAAATCAAACATATCTATCTAACCTATCTAACTACCTACTTACCTACCTATCTGTATGTTTCTGTAAAAAACCACTCTGACTCACGTTCCTTTAATTTTAAATTCCATTCGTGACATACAGTTGCTGTGGGTTGCCACTCAGTTGGCTCTGACTTATGGTGACCTTACATAAACAGAAAACGCTGGTGGCATAATGGCTAGGTGCTACGTCTTCTAACCAGAAGGTTGGCAGTTCAAATCTACCAGGTGTTCCTTGGAAACCATATGAGGCAGTTCTGCTCTGTGTATAGGGTAACTATGAGTCTGCCATGGGTTGCATTGTGTCACCCCAAAAAAGTATGTATTGATTTGACTTGGCTATGAGTCCCAGGATGGTGCAGTTCCTCCCATGTGTTGTGAATCCTGCCTCTGTGATATTGATGATGGAGAACAGGCAGCAGTTGTGTTGGTGCAGCAGGACTCCAGTTCCCAGCTGTGGGATACAAGGGAGAGAAGTGAGAAGAGTAAGTTGGGAACCTCATACCACCAAGAAGGCAGCACTGAGAGCAGAGCATGTCCTTTGGACCTGAGGCTCCTGTGCCAAGGTGCTGTCACTGGGTTTGGACTCAGCCTACCGGACTTTGATGAATTCTCTGACTGAATGGACTTACACTTTGTAATGGATTTGTGGCTTACCAGACTGTGTCGATAAAATTTCTCTTCATAAAGCCTTCCACTCATGGCATTTTTTGTGAGCGCAGTACCAGGTGACTCAAACAGAGTCAGAAGTGACTGGACAGCCATGGGCTTGTGTCGACAGAACAAGAGGTTGCCTGGTCGGCACAACTTTCATGATCACTGATATATTGGAGTCCACCGTTGTAGCTCTGGCGTAGTGTAAATCCTTCTCAGTGAGAGTACCCCTGGTTTCCACTGAACTTGTGCCTTATGGAAAAGACATCCTTTCCCAGTGATGGATCTTTCCTGCTGACATTTCCAAAGTAAATGAGCCATAACTGCCTTTGAAGTTTAACACCTTCGTTTAGTAGTTACTGGTATTTCTCCCAAAGGTCCCCAATGGAGTAATCATGGTGTGACAATGTATTAAAGGAAGGCATCGGAGATGATAGGGGCAAGGGGGGTTTCTTGGCCCAATTCTTCAACTTCTTCCAGGAATCCAGTCACTATCCTTCATCACGAGCTAGGTTTCCTTCAATCCGTTTCCTTTTCTTCAAAACCTTTTCTTCAAGGACCTCATTCTCCCTTTCCTGGGATAATTTATTTTACATAGGAATGTTTTTCTCAATCATCCTACTTGAAAAGACTCAAGCAGGAAGAACCCAGTACACTTAAGTGTTGACAATGCTCCTGTTTGACGTGGAGGAGTATCTGAAGGCAGAGTGTGAATGATGACCGTATTCCATATATTTATAAAATGTATAAAATATCCATCTGTCAACATTCAATAAATCCCAAGGCAACAATAATTCTAGTAAGTTGAAATGGCTGTCATCATCTGCAGAATGTGTATTGTTACCTTATGTGTCTGTATTTTTAACTGACATAAATGGTACTGTGAAATATATCTTATTTTGCTTCTGCCTTTTTTTTTTCTCCATGCCAAAGCCAAGTGCTGTCGAGTCGGATCCAACTCATGGCGACCCTAGGGGCCAGGGTAGAACATAAGCACAGTATTTTTATATCCATCTGTTGGATCTGAATGGCGGCACACTGTTTAATGATGGGCCTTTTCCACGTTATGTCTTTCTATTCTACCAGTCACAGATAATCAGCCTCCAGCATCCTGACACCACCACAAGACTGCATGACGGTTTACATGCTTGTTCCCATATGGGTGACAGTGTGTGTTGCACATAGATCCAAGAGTGGAAATTCTGATTTGTAGGGTAGATGTCTGTGTAATTTGATTCAGTTGTGTTAGATTTATCTAGAATGGCTATACTAGTCTTACAACTACGCCAGCAGGGCTTAGGGACACCGGCACCACCCTTTGGCATTCACCAGCTCTTTAATTTTTGTTAGTCTATTATGTGTCTGGCTATTGTCAAAAATTCATTATTCTGGAGGGAGAATTTCATGAGCATTAAGCCAGAGAAAGCCATTAAAAAGAAAAAGTATGGCCAAGCCCCATGATTTGTCTATTTATTTAGAAATGTAATAGGGGATTATAGGGAACTGCATTAATAAATTTATTTGAGTTGATAACTTAAGTGAGACATGTTCTTAACAGAAAATAAATTTGAGATCAACACATTGGTTAGATAATGAGGACTGACTTTGTCAGTTCAAATATGAACTGGATATTTTCCATAAACTGAGTTCAATTGTAGTTCCAGGTTTTTGAGGAAAATATATTTAAGCCACATGATAAGACAAAAGTATTTTATTAAACATTAGTATTGCCAAAAGTGTATTGAAAATAGCAATGTTTTGATTTTCTCAAGACTTTCTGAGGATATTGAGTTAAACAGAGTACTGCTGCATAAAAGACCAAGAGGCATTTAATAAGACTTGGTCAAACTTTTTTGGTATGTTTCCCAGAATCTGAGAAAGTGAATGACTTTCATGACTGGATACCAAATCATTTTGCAAGTAAGGTACTTTCCAATTTTTGGCTTTCAACAAAATTGAAGGAAGAAATAACCAAGTTGTCAGTTGAGACACTATTAAAAATAATTGTACATGATGGATCACTATATGATTTTTGGCAGGTAACTTGGAAGGTAGTCAAAGAAATGGGTGATACTGTGATATAAAAATTCTTCCAGTCCCTTCTACTTATTGTGAGAAGAAATTTTCATTGACTTTATATCTATAAAAGTGAAAACTAGGAATAGACATGACACTGAAGCTATCTCAGCTGACAAGTTCTACCCATGGACATATGAGCTAATTGCAGTATATAGCTCACTGGTGATACTGAAGAGCTTTGGCTGCTAACCTAAAGGTTAACAGTTCAAAACTGGAAGGTGCTCCTTGGAAGCTCTATGGTACAATTCCACTTTATCTTATAAGGTTGGTATGAATTGGAATTGACTCAGTAGCAGTGAGGTTTAGAAGTGTATGTGTGTGTGTATACAAAATTATGGAATTAAATTCCCCAAATTAATTTTTTTTGTTTAATGAATATATGCAAAAAATTAATACACTTGCAGTTTTGTTCAGTTTCAGGATAGTAATAATTGTAGCTATGGCTACAATTTTTTAATACCTAGAGCCTAAAATCTTTATTTTAAATTTATGTATTTTTGTTGTATAGAAGTATGAGATGGTGACATTTTAAACATAATAATATATTACAATTTATATATATATTTCTCTTTTTAATGAGGTGGAATGGGAAATAGTTTCAAGGAGAAAAAGAGGTAAAATTTCTAACTGAAAGAAGATCTAGTTCACATATTTTAAAAATAAATATGATGGCAGATGTTAATCATTGGCATTTAAATTTACTGTACACATCTAAATGGTTGAAATTTACAGTACATCAAAAGTCACATACCTTGTAATAACTACTGTTCATTTTTTAAAAAGATATCCACCTAAATTCTGTGAATTTTGGAGAAAATGGAAATAAAATATTTTAAAGACTACCAGCCTGATTTACACAAGCAGTAGAAAGAAGAGAAGGCATTTGAAATGAGGTGTTGTGGCTCCAGGTTGCAACACTTCATTTCCACTACAACTCCGTGGATGGAGGCTCACAAGACATCAGAAACATCTTTATTTCAATGTGTCTTTCTCACCAATCAACTCAGTACTTGCAGGGAGACAAGAAGGGAATCACTGTGCCCAGAAAATTGGGGAAAGACTGTCAGAGTTATAAATTATATACATATTTCTGTCCGGCACTGTGCCTGTCCATCCTAAATATTAATAGAAGTACATTGAGTGACTGGATTAATAAATGAAAGTCTAGGGCTTTTGCCATTAATTAATGACGTTTCTTTAAAGACAGGTAACTCAACTTACGATTGGGTTTTCAGAGCTGTGATCAATTCAGGGACTATTGCTCTACGTGTACTATACACTTAAACAATGATCACTCCAAAGCAAACCAAACAGCAACATAAAGACTTGAAACTTTCTCTGCCATATTGATCCCTGTTTTTAAATTTATTATGCTTTAGATGAGGCTTTACAGAGAAAATTAGTTTACCATTAGACAATTAATACATGTATTGTTCTGTGACGTTAGTTGCCAGACCCGTGGCATACCAACACTCTCCCCTTCTCAGCCTTGAGTTGCCCATTCCTGTCTCTCCTGTCCTCTCCTACCTTCTCATCCTTGCCCCTGGGTTGGTGTGTCCAGTTAGTTCCATCTTATTTTCTGGGCCTGTCTGACCTCTGGAAGGAGTGGAAACCCCAGGAGTGACTTCAGTACTGAGTTAAAAGGATTTCTGAGGGCCATACTCTCTGGGTTCCTTCAGTTGCTGTCTGACTAATAAGTCTAGTCTTCTGTAATGCTATTTTTAAACTCCATGTTGTCTCATAAGGAGCCTTGGTGGGACAGTGGTTAAGCACTCAGCTGCTAACCAAAAGGTTGACAGTTTGAACCCACCAGCTGTTCTGCAGAAGGAAGATGTGGCATTTGGCGTCTGTAAAGATTTCAGCCTTAGAAACCCTATGAAGCAGTTCTACTCTGTCCTATAGTTGAAACTAACTCCACAGCAATGGGTTACACTTTGGTATCTTGTGTCAGTGAATAGAAGGTTGAATTCAGCGAAAAACTACAAATTTCTAAATGTAAGCTGTGAAACTACATCCACATTAAATTCAGAACAGTCAGCTCAATCACTAAATAATAAAAGAGTTTATAGAAAAGAATGGTTTTCTACCAACTGTTGTTGGTTGATGGTAATTGGAGATGAGCTTGAAGTGATTCAAGTCAATAAATATTCTCAGAATAATTTGAAGTATTCATTGACTTGTTTGTCAGTTTGTTGCACTGTGGTGGTTTATGTGTTGCTGTTATGCTGGAATTGGTGGCACCAGTATTTCAAATGCCAGCAAGGTGGACAGATTTCAGGGAACTTCCAAACTAAGACTAGGAAGAAGGACCTAGACTTTTTTCCAAAAAAATTGGTAGGAGAAAAACCTTACGAATAACAGCAGAGTGTTGTCTAATATAACACTGGAAGATGAGCCCCTCGGGTTGGAAGGCTCTTAAAATACAGCGGGGGAAGAGCCACCTTCTCAAGGTAGAGTCACCTTTAAATGACATGGATGGAGTCAAACTTCTGAGACCTACATTTTCTGATGTGGCATGACTCAAAATGAGAAGAAAAAGCTGCAAACATTCATTAATAATGGGAACTTCAAATGCATGAAGCTAGAATCTAGCAAAATAGGAAGTTGTAAAAAATAAAATGGAACACTTGAAGATCAATATCTTAGACATTAGTGAACTGAAATGGACTGGTATTGGACATTTTGAATAGGAAATTATATGGTCTGCTATGCTGGAAACAACAGACTGAAGAGAAACAGTGTCACATTCATTGTCAAAAGGAATATTTCAAGATCACTCCTGGAGTACAGCACTGCCAGTTATAGAAAAATATCCATGAACTTACAAAGACCAGTTAATATAGCTGTTATTAAAACTAACCCCAAAACAGCTAATGTCCAAGATGAAGAAATGGAAGATTTTTACCAACTTCTGCAGTCTGAAATTGATCAAACATACCATCAAGATGCATTAATCTTTACTGGTGATTGGAATGTGAAAGTTAGAAACAAAGGAAGACCAGTAGTTGGAAAATATGACTTGGAGATAAAAATGACACTGGAGATTGTGTGATAGAATTTTGTAAGACCGATGACCTATTCAGTGGAAATACTAGTTTTGACTACTTAAATGTTAACTGTACATGTGCATCCTGCCAGATGGATTATGTGGGAATCAAAGTGACTACATCTGTGGAAAGAGATGATAGAGAAACTCTATTTCATCAGTCAGAACAAGGCCAGGGGTCAATTATGGAACAGCCATCAATGATTCATGTGTAAGTTCAAGTTGAAGCTGAAGAAAATTAATACAAGTCCATTGAAAGCCAAAGTACAACCTTGAATATATCTCACCTGAATTTAAGGACCATCTCCAAAACAGATTAGATACATTGAACACTGATGACCAATGATCAGATGAGTTATAAGATGACATCAAGGACATCACATGAAGAAAGCAATAAGACAAGACATTAAAAAGACAGGAGAGTAAAGATCAAAGTTTCTCTTGAATGTAGAGTAGCTAAAGAGAGTAGAAGAAATGATGAAGTAAAAGAGCCAAACAGAAAATTTCTGAGAAACTGAAGAAGGGGGCATCAAGATTGGAGGGAGAGTTCATTAACAATCTGTTATATGCAGATAACACAACCTTGCTTGCTGAAAGTGAAGAGGGCTTGAAGCACTTACTGATGAAGAACAAAGACTACAATCTTCAGAATGGATTACATCTCAGTATAAAGAAAACAGAGCTTCACAACTGGACCAATAAGCAACATCATGATAAACAAAAGATTGAAGTTGTCGAGGATTTCATTTTACTTGGATCTGCAATCAGCATCATAGAAGAAGCAGTCAAAAAATGAAATGACACGTTCCATTGGGTCAGTTTGCCACAAAAGCCTCTTTAAACTGCTAATAAGTACAGATGTCACTTTGAGAACTAAGATGTCACTTTGAGTCCAATCCGTAGTATTGTCAGTTACCTCATCTGCATGAAGGGCTGTACAGCGATAAGGAACAGTGAAGAAGAATTGATGCTTTTGAATTATGGTGTTGGTTCAGACTGTTAAATGGAGCATGGACTGCCAGAAGTATTAATAAATCCATCTTGGAAGCAGTATAGTCAGAATGTTCCTTTGAAGTGACGATGGCCAGACGTTGTCTCATGTACTTTGGACATGTTACTAGTTTGAAGCAGTCCCTGGAGAAGCACTTCATGCTTGGTTAAGTAGATGGTCAGTGATAAAGAGGAAGGTCCTCAACCAAATGGTTTTACCCGGTGGCTGTAACAATGGATTCCAACATAGCCACAGTTGTTAGGCTGTCCCAGGACTGGACTTTATTCTGTTGGACGTAGATTCACCCTGAGTTGGAAGCACCTCAGCAACCCCTAGCACCAACAGTTTAAACCATGTATGTGTTTTCTTGCTCTTTTTCAACTTCTGTTTTTTTTGATAAACACACTTTTAGGTATTTTAATTTCTCAGAACTATTATTGGAATTATAAAAATCTAAGACTTATATAGATTTGCCATGAAGATCCTAAAGTCTACACCGTAGGGCTTATTTTACATGAGGTCTTTCCAAGATCCTGAGAGGAGCCTTAGTGATTTGTTCACATGATTATATCTTCTCATAAAAGTTTTAAAAACTAAGATATTATAACTATAGCCAGTTTAGTTCAGATTTTCTGGTCTATATTTATGTGGTTTGCAGTCTTTTCAATATACTATTAAGTTATTGCTTGCCATCTCATTATAGCAATGACTTTCAGGAATACTCCTACTAGATGTTATTTTGGACTCCCCCAGTGTCACGTTACCGAAGTGACAGAAATTGTGTCGCGTTACAAATTATCTATGGTACTTGGCTTCAGAAGAATGTGAATAATGGAGAAGAAGCAAGATTTCAAATACATGAAGGCAGAAGCTGGTCTATGGGAAATTCTTTTAAATCTTGGATTGTATGCAAAGACGCAAATAGAAGTTTTCTGAGATTTGACAATGTATTATTTATCTGCACAGGATGTCCAGTAATGAGGTGTGAAGCTGAAAGGACCTTGTCTAAACTATAAGGGGTACAAAAAGATATTGATAAGCTTTGCTAGAGGAAAGACAGAATGATCTGTCTCTTCTTTCTAATATACGAAATTACAAAATTGTCAAATGAAGAGACTATCTAAATTATGTAGCCAAATTACAAGAAGAAACAAGTACTTAAGGGATGACTCATATCCACTGCTATTGAATCGATTCTGACTCATAGCAACCCTGTACAACAGATGGAACTGCCTGATAAGGTGTCCAAGGCTTTAATCTTATTAATTTAATTTTATTTATTTATTGTGAGTGAGTGAAAGTGTACAATCCTTAAATTTGCATGCCCGCCTATGTGCAGCTCCTGCAGCTCTTCTTGCCCGGTGACAGCACGCTCCTCCTTTCTGTTGTATACATGTCATATCCTCTTAACAATCTCCTGTCCCCTCCTCTCTGCCCTCTCCACTTACCTCTATTAAGAGGCCAGTAGGACGACATCCTATAGATGCACAGAACCATAAAGTGCACACATGATATGGTCACTCTGTGTCACCTAGTCACTCTGTGTCATCTAGTCCTGTCTGAGGAGTTGACCTCAGTAATGATTTATGGACAGAGGCAGCATCAGGTCTAGGGGCCATACCATGCTCCCAGGGGAACCCCAAGGCCTTTAGACCATCGTTTGTTGCCTTTTAATGGAATTCTCAAGGTGCACCTCTTTTTTATTCTCATGTTGCCACTGAGACTCAACTTTGTGAGCCCCAACGCGGCTGTCAGTGGTGGTGGCTGGGCACCATCAGTTTCTTCTTGCCATGTGTTGATGTTGTCACCCATTCACGTGGGTCTTTCTTCCTTCTGGGTTCTCTCTCCCCCATGTCAGTGCTGTTCTCAGTGATCATCTGTTCCTGCTGAGTTGGGACCATTTGGTGTACCCCAGATGGCAGCTTGCTAGCTTTTAAGACCCCAGATGCCACTCACCAGTTGGCCCTGGCACTCTGAAATTT
Source organism: Heterohyrax brucei (assembly GCA_028571685.1). Classification (NCBI taxonomy): domain Eukaryota; kingdom Metazoa; phylum Chordata; class Mammalia; order Hyracoidea; family Procaviidae; genus Heterohyrax; species Heterohyrax brucei. The sequence goes on along the minus strand of CM053153.1, from coordinate 21,393,720 downwards.
GGAGATGCCGTTCTAAAAGAAGTTCAAGAGGATTGTGGAATAAAGGAGAAAGAAAGCTGATAATGTGAGACTTGTTTATTCCTGATTAGTGTGGTATGGCCTGTGCTCTTTTTCCCTAAGGCTGAACTCTCTGAATGATACACAGAGACAGGTCAGCTTCAGAGCTTGGAGGGCAAGGAGAGACTTTCATTAAAACATGTCTGTCATGACAATCTCACTACAAATGTGGTCTGATTAAGACATTTTAATTATACTCCGCAATCATCACTACAACTAAAATGAACATGTATTTGGAGAGCTCTAATTATTGGCTTTGTGGAGAGGACAAATGAAAATATGAATTCAATCTTCTGAAAATACAGAAACTTTGACTTGGAAAACCAAATAAATCAATTTTTCATACTAATGAGTACTAATTGGACTGTAACAGAATTTGTAAACAGTAGTGATTTCCTGGGAACACTGGTGGTGTAGTGGTTAAGTGCTACATCTGCTAACCAAAAAGTTGGCAGTTCCGATCTTCCAAACTCTCCTTGGAAACTCTGTAGAACAGTTCTACTCTGCCCTACAGGGTTGCTATGAGTCAGAATCAACTTGATAGCAGTGGCTTTTTGGTTTTAGTGATTTGCTGAGAAGGTTTACAGTAGCTGTCCCAAGGATATTAGATTGCCATTAAAGACATTCTTTCCAGACTAAGCAAAGACTTTACAGCAAGAGTATTACATGGCCTTCTTAACTTTCAAAGGCCAACTGAATGAATATTTAAGTGGTAGTTCAGGCGCAAGCTTCTACTGGAGGCAGAAATATCTAAGATTTGTTTTAGAACTCTGGTGGAAAATAGGTATTCACTCTGTTTTTGTTGCTTTAAATGCAGCTGATTCCCACAAACGTTTCTCCGCAGAGAACATGCCACAGTGCTCTTTGAGCCGCATTCACATCCTCAGGCATTTTCTCAGCACTGCGAGATCTCTTCCTGTGTCCTAAACTAGAGATTTACTTACAACTATTCCCTTTGTTTGAAGTCGTGGAGTCCTCTGATTTTGGTGGAGCGATTAAAACAATGTCAAGGAAGGATTTCATTCTGCTTGGATCAATAATCAATACCCATGGAAGCAGCAGTCAAGAAATCAAGTGATGTATTTACAGTTAGGCAAATCTGCTGCAAAAGAACTCTTGGAAGTTCTAAGAAGACAAGATGTCACTTTGATGACTGAACTGTGTCTGACTGAAGCCATAGTCTTGTCAGTTACCTCATACGCCTGCAGAAGTATGACTGGAAACAATTGTCATGTGGAAGCATGGCCTGAATGCTCCTGTAATCATGTTTCTAACTTGGGTATTAGATAGGCAACCTAATTTAGTACAAGTAGACTTAAATGGAACAACTAGATTTGAGTCCTTGACATAGGGATTAATAGACTTGTAATTTCCTGTGGATTGGTTCTCTTCTCTGAGACTCAAGAATACAGTGAATAATTGAGAATACAGTGGCAGAATAAGGGGCTATTCATTCCCACCGCAAGTAACTTCTGTAAGTATCCAACCATTATACCACTAGGGTTTCCTTCTAACTATCACATTTTTGTATTCCTAAATTGATAATAATTATAGTTGGATTATACAAGTTACAATGCTTCAAAGAATAGCATGGTTTCAAAATGTGATCCAGTGTTAAATGGCAAAATCTCAGAAACTAGGAAAGAGAAGTGGAGAACACAAAGAAGATGCTCTCAATAATCTCAGTAAGTTGACTGTAGTCCAGTTGATTCTAACTTGTAGAGAACCATATTTTTCAGAGTAGAACTGTGCTCCATAGGGTTTTCGTTAATTTTTTCTGGATTTTAATATGTAGGTCACCAGGCTTTTCTTTCCAGGTGCCTCTGGGTGGACTCACATAGCCAATATTTTGGTTAGCAGCTGAATGCATTAACCTTTTCACAACACCCAGGGATTCCTTCCCTGTACATACAGAGATAGGCCATACCACGATCTCCCTAATTCATATAAAGTAATCCAACAGTAAAGCCTTCTCTCCATGTAATGTTTCTTAGCAGTTATCAACAAAATGCACCAGAGATTTTAGCAAAGAAGAGAGGATTCAAGGACACTGAAACCAGGGTTTTTCAACATGTTGGTGGTATTTTTACTGAGTCACTTTTTCTTCCTTTGTCATATGATTAGGTATAGCTCTAATCACTTAACAGATATGTAAAGTACAACTTTTATTGAAAGTGGAAAAAAATGATGTTCACAAGTATTTATGAAAAGTAATTGGAGAGTTTTTTTCCTCCTTTCCCTTGTATTTGGATCTACTTTTTATAGCAATTAATGGCCATCTCTTTCAGGATCTAAAATGAATAATAGCACATGAATTGCTACTTGTTATCGTTGTGTAACTGCAAACAGGAAGATTCTGTTTTACTCTAGGAAAAGTGAGAATTATTCTGTTTTGCAGGAAAATACACTTTCATATTTATAGTCCAGCACATGAAAAAAAAAAAAGAGAAAAGATGGAACAGCTGTTTCATTAAATGACTTTTTTTCTCAATTATTTACTATATTAATCATGGCTCTTTCAATATCTCCTTTTATTCTCCCAAAGCATTTAACCTTCTTATTTGAATGTTCCCTTATACTGCATTTTGATTTAGCCAAACAGATGAATTTCAAATGGCATTCACAAAAAAATTTATTACCCTCAAAGAATATTACTTCCTTTCAGATTGAGACACACAAATTAATACCCCCTTTTTTTCCCCTTTTGAGTGTCTGAGAACTCCATTCCATTTAATTTTAGTATAAAGAATAATGGCTTGCATTGTAAGAGCCTAAAGGCTGCTTCAATTTTTTTATTTTTTTAAATTATGATTGAATGAAAATGTACATTCCCGTATAAATTTGCATGCCCAGCTACATGCATCTCCACTGCTCTCACTGCCTGATGACAGCACACTGTTACTCGCTGCTCCATACATGTCTTATTCTCACAACAAACTCCTATCCCCTCCTCTGCACCCACTCCCCTTCCACCAGTAAGATAAGCAGGATGACATCCTATAGATGCATAGAACCGTAAAGAGCACACATGATATGGTCACTCTTTGTTGCCAAGTCCAATCAGTTCCTGTGCAAGAGTTCACTTCCATTATGATTTATGGACAGGGGCAGCATCAGGGCCAGGGGCCATGCTCCCAGCAGAAATCCAAGGCCTGTGGACCATCGATACTGGTCTTTTAATGGAGATCTCAGGGCACAGCCCTTTTTGTTCTTGTGTTGCCAGTGAGACTCAACTTTGTGAGCTCCATCATGGCTATCACTGGTGGTGGCTGGGCACCATCTAGTTCTTCTGGTCACAAGTCGATATAGTCACCCACTCGTGTGGGTCTGTCTGTCTTCTGGGTTATCTTTCCTCCATGTAGTTTTGGTTGTTGGTGATCATCCGTTCCTGCTAAATTGGGACCATTTGCTGTACCCTCAGATGGCAGCTTGGCAGATTTGAAGACCCTGGACACCACTCCCCAATGTGGGGTGCAGAAGGCTCTCTTAACAAAAGGCTAGTTGTGCCAATTGGTCCTGGTTTCCCCTGAGAGCATGGTTTCTGGCCCCTAGCCCCAGCTACTCTGTCCTTGTAGTTTTGGGTTAAGGTAGGAGTAGTAATCATGTTAAATTGAAGTCCAGTTAATATTGACTTTCTTTCTAATGTGTACTGTTACAGGTTTCACTCAACCAAATTTCTATCAACTGTCTAATCTAAACCCTCCCCCCTCACTCTTGCAGCCATCAAAGAGTCATTTCTTCTATGCATGAGTCTGTTTCTAAGTGTTTATCGTAGGGGTAGCATTACAATGTTTGTCCTTTCGTGGCTGACTGCTTTCACTCAACATGATGTCCTCCAATTGAAAACAGGTTATGAGATGTTTCCAAAACCTTTGATGTTCTTTATCACTGCATAGTGTTCCATTGAGTATATATACCGTACTTTACCTGTCTATTCCTCTGTTGTTGGGCATCTGGGTTGATTCCATCTTTTTGCTATCATGGACTGTACTGCGATAAACATTCCTGTGCATGTATCAGTTGGTGTGAATGGCCAGGATTCTGCAGGATACATTCCAAGCAGTGGAATTACTGAGTGAAATAGTATATCTAGATCCAGCTTTTTAAGGAAGTGCCAGATTGCTTTCCAAAGAGGTTGCACCATTTTGCAGTTCCACCAACAGTATAGGAGAGTTCCAATTTCTCCACAGCCTCTCCAGCATTTGTTGTTTTGCATTTTTTGGATCATGGCCAACCTTGTTGGGGTGAGATGGTATCCCATTGTTGTTTTGATTTGAATTTCTTTAATAGCTGATGATCGTGAGCATGTCTGCATGTGTTTTTTGGCTGCCTGGATCCCCTGTTTAGAGAAGTGTCTGTCCATCTCCTTTGACCAATGCTTAACTGGATGATTCATCTTTTTCTTAGTGATATTTTGTAGTACCTCATAGATTATGGAGATCAGGTGTTGGTCTGACATATAGTTGGCAAATATTTTTTCCATTCTATAGGTGGCCTTTTAATTCTACTAATAAAGTCTTTGGATGAGTAAAAGTGTTTGATTCTCAATAGTTTCCATTTATCTATTTTCTCTTCTGCTGTTTGTGGTTTGACAGATTTTGAAGTCTGCCTATGTTGTGTATTAAAGCTTCCATTGCTGTTCCTATTTTTTCTTGGATGAGCTTTATTGTTTTAGATTTGATATTTAAGTCTTTTATCCAGTTTGAGTTGTTTTTTGTATAAGGTATGAGATATGGATCTTGTTTCAATTTATGGCAGATGGATATCCAATTTTCCCAGCACCATTTGAAGAGATTTTTTTCCACAGTTTAATGTCTTATGGCCTTTGTCGACGATCAGCTGTTCAGAGGAAGATGGTGTTGTCTCTGGGGTCTGAGTTCTGTCCCATTGATCTGTCTGTCTCTTTTTGTACCAATACCAGGCTGTTTTGACTACTGTGGCAGTGTAATTGGTTCTCAAGTCAGGTAGTGAAAGGCCTCCCAGTGTGTTCTTCTTCAGTAGTGCTTTACTTATCTGAGGCTTCTTCCTCTTCCAAACAAAGTTGGTGATGTGTTTCTCCATCTCATTAAAAAAGTCACTGGAATTTGTGTTGGGATTGCATTATGTAAGTAGATTGCTTTGGGCAAAATAAACATTTTTCCTATGTTAAGTCTTCCTATCCATGAGCAGGGTAGTTTTCTCCATTTATGTAAATCTCTCTTGGTTTCTTGTAGTAAGGGTTTGTATTTTTCTTTGTAAAGGTCTGTTATTTCTCTGGTTAGATTAATTCCTAGGTACTCTATCTTCTTAGGGACTATAGTAAATGGTATTGATTTGGTGATTTCTTCCTTAATAATCTCATTATAAAGGAATCCCACTGATTTACTTGTGTTTGTCTTGTATCCTGAAACTTTGCTGAACTCTTCTATCAGTTTCGGTAGTTTACTTATGGATTCATCTGCAGATAGGGAAATTTTTATTTCTTCTTTGCCGATGTAGATGCCCTTTATTTCTTGGTCTTGTCTAATTGCTCTGGCTAGAACTTCTAGTACTATGTTGAATAGGAGATGTGAAAGTGGCATCCTTGTTTAGTTCCTGTTCTCAAGGAAAAGTCTTTCAGTCTCTCTCCATTCAGGATAATGTAGGCAGTTGGCTTTGTATAAAGGGCCCTTAGTGCATTAAGGAATTGGCTGTCTATTCCTATTTTGAGAGTTTTTAGAATGAAAGAGTGTTGGACTGTATCAAATGACTTTTCTGCGTCAGTAGAAAAATCAGGTGATTCTTGTCTTTTGTGTTATTTATGTAGTTGATCATATTGTTTTTCTGATGTTGAACCAGCCTTGCATCCCTAGTATGAATCCAACGTGGTCATGATGGCTTATTTTTTGGATATGTTGTTGTATTTTATTGGCAAGAATCTTGTTGAAAATTTTTGCATCTAGATTCATGAGTGATGTTGGTCTGTAGTTCTCCTTTTTGGTTGGGTCTTTCCCTGGCTTTGGTATGAAGGTTATGCTGGCTTGATAGAATGAATTTGGGAGTATTCCATCCCTTTCTGTGTTGTGAAACAATCTCAGTAGTATTGGAGATAACTCTTTTCTCAAAGCTTTGTAGAATTCTGTGGTAAAGCCATCTGGCCCTGAGCTTTTTTTTGTTGGTAGTTTGTTTATGGCTTTTTCAATCTCTTCCTTTATGATAGGCTTATTAAGTTGTTGTGCTTCAGCTTGTGATAATTTTGGTAGGCTATATGAATCAAGGAATTTGTCCATTTCCTCTAGGTTTTCAAATCTGTTAGAGTACAGTCTTTCATAGTATTCTGTTATGATATTTTTGATTTCTGTTGGATCTGTTATGACAGCTCCCCTCTCCTTTCTTATTTGGGTTGTTTCCTTTCCTGGTTTTCTTTAGTAAGTTTAACCAATGGTTTGTCAATTTTGTTGACCTTTTCAAAAAACCAGCTTTTGGTCTTCTCGGTTTTTTCAGTTGCTCTTCTATTCTGTAATTCGTTTAGTTCTGCTCTAATCTTTATGATCTGTTTTCTTCTGGTACCTGAGGAGTCCCTCTGTTGTTTTCTCTCTTGTTGTTCAAGCTGTAGTTTTAGTTCTTTGGTTTGGTTTCTTCCTTCCAAATGTGTGCATGTATGGAAAGAAACTGACCTCTGAGCACTACTTTGGCTGTATCCCGTAGGTTCTGGTAGGAAGTATTTTCATTCTCATTGGAATCCATGAATTTCTTTATTTCATCCTTGATTTCTTCCATAACCCATGGCTTTTTGAGCAAGATGTCATTCAGTTTCCAGGAGTTCCACTTTCTATCTATGTTTTTTCTGCTACTGGTTTTGACTTTTATGGCTTTATGATCTGAGAAGATGCTTTGCATTATTTTAATGGTATGGATTTTGTTCAGAATTGCTCTATGTGCTAACACATGCTATTCTGGAGAACATTCCATGTGCAACTGAAGAAAAAGGTGTAATTGTCTGCTGATGGATAGAAAGTTCTGTGTATGTCGATGAGGTCTAGTTGGTTAGTTGTTGCAGTAAAGTCTTCTGTGTCTTTATTGAGCTTTTTTCTAGAAAATCTGTCTGATATTGAGAGTGGAGTGTTGAAGTCTGCCCAGTGTTTCTTTGCAATAAGGTCTTCTGTGTCTTTATTGAGCTTTTTTCTAGACAATCTGTCTGATATTGAGAGTGGAGTGTTGAGGTCTGCCCAGTGTTTCTTTGAGGTATTTAGGTGTTCTAATATTAGGTGCATAATTAATATTGTTAAGTCCTGTTTATATATGGAAACTTTCAGCAGTAAATAGTGTCTATCCTTGTGCACGATGGTAGATTTTACATTAAATCCATTTTAATTGAGCTTTGAATTGCCACACCTGCTCTTCTTTGTGTATTGTTAGCTTGATATATGTTCTTCCATCATTTAATTTTCGGTTTGTTCATGTCTTTAAGTTTAAGCTGAGTGTCTTGTAGGCACTATATGGATGAGTTGTGTCTTTTGATCCAGGATGTCACTTGATGTCTCTTTACTGGAGTGTTCAGTCCATTCCCATTCAATGTGATTACTGATAGGTGTATATTCAGTGCTGCTGTTGTGATATGTTTATTTTTGTGTTGATGTTTTCTCTGTTGCTCTTATTAATCTGTTCTGGGACATTCTTCTTTGTGAGTTGATTTGTCACCTTTTTCAGGGTTGGTTTTGAGTTTGTTGAAACTCCTGTATTATGTTTCTTGATTGGATATGTTGCATCTATATTGTGCTTTATGGCTGCCCCTAAGATCCCCCTTAATAAACTATGTATAAACCCAATTTCAGTTACTATCATTCTTATCACTTTCCTCTCCATCTGCAAGGACTATAACGAGTGTAGTACATCCCTCTTTTTAATATGATGACATCAGTTTTCACTGTATGGTCACTGGATTATTTCTTTCACTATTACAGCTTTGATTCACTTTGGAGCTTTCCCTAACTGAGTAGGATTCTGGGCAGGGTATCCTATATTTGCTTCTAAAATATAAAGTTAGTGGTTTTGTTCTTCTAAGCCAAGAGATTCTTTCAGTATTTCTTGTAGCTTTGGTTTGGTTTTTACAAAGTCTTTGAGTTTCTGTTTCTCTGCAAATGTCTTAATTTCATTTTCATATTTGAAAGATAGTTTTGCAGGACATACAATTCTTGGTTGGAAGTTCTTCTGCTTCAAGGCTTTGAATGTGTCATGCCACTGTCTCCATGGCAGCACTGTTGCTGCGTAGAAATCCGATGAAAGCCTACAGGGTTTCCCTCTGAATGTTAACTTTGCTTTGAGTCTTGCTGCCTTTAAGAGTTGCTGCTTATGTTTCATTTTGTTAAGCTTGACTATAATATGTCTTGGAGTCTTTCCTTTGAGATCTATATTGAGTGGTGTTCGATATGCATCTTGGATATTTATATTCTCTTCTTTCATAATTTCTGGGAAGTTTTCTGTCAGCAGCTCAGCAGCCATAGTCTCTGTGTTCTCAGGTTTCTTGCCTTGTTCAGGAACTCCAGTTAATTGTAGATTGTTCCTCTTAATAGAATCCCACATGTGTCTTCATTTTTCTTGTTTCTTTTTTTCTGATTTCTCCTCATAGATGCTTGAGTGAGTAACTCTGTCTTCCAAATCAGAAATTTTCTTTTCTATTTGTTCCATTCTGTTTTCTTGGCTTTGAATTGAAGTTTCTTTGTCTTTGATTTTGTTCTTAATCTGTTGGATTTCGGAGTATTGGTGTTCCATCAGATCAAATAGCTTGCTTAATTTTTCATTTTGCTCTGCTGCATTGTGTATAAGGTCTAGGAGGGCTCTATATAATCCTTTTGTATTCACCTTTGAATAGTTTCAGAAAAGCTTCTTTGTCTTGGAAGTTGTGAGATGCTTTCTTTTGGGGGTTTTCTGAAGGCATGGGTGATTTCTTGGTTACGCTTTTCTCCAGAGTCAGTACAGGCTGGGAGAGATGCTGTGAGGATGGACTGCAGTTGTTTCTCTAGGCCGTCTTAAAATGAGAGGTAAAAAGTACCTGAAAACTTCCAGAGTCAGTCAGATTTTCAGGTGTATAGGTCCCTCTTTCCAGCTGGTGAAGTAAGCACCTCTATCTCTCACCCCAGATGTTATAAACTAGCTCAAAATACAGAAAGGCTACTGCTCTGCTGGCCTCTAGGTGACACTGTGTAGAGTAGTTCTTTTCTGCCAGAAAAGTGCTTACCTCTGAGCAGGCACTGCCTCCCAGCCCAGGAATTAGGTCCAACTGAGGCTCCCTTATGTGTATATCTACCTCCCAGTGGAAAAAAATGATGTCTTCCACAAGTTCGCCATCTGGCTGGGACCAAAAGAGAGGCCAAAGGTGCCGAGATGCTCAGAGTCCAAAGCTTCTATTGCTGGGCCCCGGCTGTAGGTGACACTGTATAAAATACTGCTTTTTTGCCAGAAAAGCTCTCTTCCCCGGACAGGAGCTGCCTCCCAGCCTAGGAATTAAGACCAGCTGGAGTCTCCACACGGGTGTCTCTGCCTCCCAGTGGAACACGATGGTGTCCTGCACAAGCTAGCCTCTGCCTTGGTACCATCTAGTATATGGCAGAGGCAGAAAGAGAGGCCAAAGTTGCCAAGATGCCCAGAGTCCAAAGTTGGGCTCTCAAAATATGGCAATTTCCCTTGCTGATCCCACCAGCAGTGCATCTGAGAGTAGCAACTAGTCAAGTCCCAGCACTACCCGCTGGCTAAGACAGAGAAAAAAAAATTGAAGTGGTGAGTTACCTTTGGTCTGTGCAAGCCCGCGCTTGCCAAGAGTGGGGTCAGCCAAAGAGAGGAGGTTTTGTGTTCAGTGGTATGAAGTTCCAGATTAACAGCCCTATGCCATGTACTAGGGCTCACTAGGTGTCCAGAAGGCTCTGTTGAATTATCAATTTGGGTCTTGTTTCCAGAGGGATTTAGGGAGACATGTGTTTATTCCACCATCCTGACTCTGCCTCCCTCAAATTGTTCTTGTTCTAGATAGTTGTAGTGTCTCATTTCAGCATGGTTTGATCTTCACATTTCAGTACTACAGAAATCAAGGACTTGACTTGCAAAGTACATAGTTCAAAATATGTTAAAGATATATTTTCACTTGACTAGAACCCCCAAAGTTGAAGAGATTTTCCCATGTAGAGTCTATAAAGAGAGAAATTCATTAATGGAAACAGCAATTGTATCTGTGTATGTGCTAGCAAAATTGTTAATAATTTTGAGTCAAGTCAGGTGATTGATTGACTAAAATTAATGAGATATTTTTTGACACTCTGAAAACAAAGTCTGACTTGGGATACAAGGAAGTAGAGTATCAAGATTGTTATTGATATACAATAACAAGAACAGCAGTTTAATTTATTCTTCTATTATAACTGGGGGAGAAGAAGCATGAACTCATTTGTAGTTTGGGTACAATTCAACAAATTTTTATTAAACAATTTTTGGGTTCCAAAGTCTTTGTTAAGTACTGGGATTTAGTTGTATTTAAATCAAATGAACAATCTGTTCCTGGATTTTTAGTACTAAGCAAATAAATTTTGTTTAAAATTTGTTGTCTAGGGCAAAGATAGAAAGTTAGTTATCACACTGCAACCCACTTTATTTCCCTCATATTACCTTCACAAGATGTCCCTAACATGCACTGGGGGACTAGGAACTATCATGTCAGTTCTGCCTCCCTGGCACAAGAGAAACTGGTCTGAGCATATCCTACTAGGCAGTCTGTGGTTAAGGTAATGCTGTGTAGGACAGTTTATTATTTTAGCATGTGGCCAGTCATTAAATCTGTCATCCAACACTGGTGGAACAAGGATTATGGAGGAAGCTGGATTTAGCCCCTTTCTTGTGTCCAAACATTCAGCGCCATTTAATGGTCTGCAGTGTAAACACGCATGTCAGAACAGTTTTCTCTCCCACAAGGGCATCACAGTAATCTGGTATTTCCTAAAAACATTTCTAGTCATCATTTTCTGAATGATGGAACAAAATATGTTGCTGCTTCTCTGGCCAAGGCAGAGGACTTGAAACTTCGAGGCAATGCATTTCTATTGTATATGGTTAAAAAACTTATTTTGTTCCATCGATATACATTACTAGAGCACTCAGAGAAGAAGCATATTACTGTCTGTTCTGGATCTTTAAAGATTATCTTACTATAACTCTTGCCTTTTGTTACTGTTGTTGTTGTCAAGTGTTGTCAGGTCAGTTTGCAACACTGCCCAGTCCTGTACCGTCCTCATAGTTATTACTGTGTTTGAACTCAGGTTGGTTTATCTCAGTAAGGGACTTGATTTTTTTTGCTCCTTGTCTACCAAGTGTGGTGTTCTTCTCTGGGGACTGGTCCCCCCACATAACATACCCAAAGTACATGAGTTCAAGTGTGGCCATCTTTGCTTCCAAGCAGCACCCTGGCTATATTTCTTCCAAGACTGACTTGTTTCTTCTTCTGTTAGGCCACAGTATAGTCAATAGTCTTTACCAAAATCATAATTCAAAGGTATCAATTTTTCAGTCTTCCTTATTTATTGTCTAGCTTTCACAAACGTGTGAAACAATTGAAAGTATCATAGGTTGAGTCCGGTGCACCTTAGTCCTCAAACTTACATCTTTGCTTTTTAACACCTTAAAGAAGTTTTTTGTTGTTGTTGCAGTATATCATTTGATTTCATGACTGCCTTACGTAGACATTGACTGTAGATCCAAGATGAAATCTTTGATAGTGTCAATATTTTCAGTGCTTATCATGATGTTGCTCATTAGTTCAGTTGTGAGAATTGTTGTATTCTTTATGTTGATGTGTAGTCCGTATTGAAAGCCACCATCTTTCACATTCATCAGTAAGTGCTTCAAGTCCTCTCCTCTTTCAGCAGGAAGGGTTGTGTCATCTGCATATCACATATTGTTAATGAGCCTTCTTTTGATCCTGATGCCACATTGTTCTTCATACGGCGCAGCTTCTCAGATTATTTGCTCAGCATATAGATTGAATGGGGTGGTGAAAGGATACTGTTCTGGCATGCACCTTTCTTTTTCTACAGGCATCAGCAATATGATGTGTATTTGGAGAAAGGTCTGCTTTTGCAACAATGAGGAGGTTACAATGAATTGTTGAAAAATTTGAGGCAGGAAAACCATAGCACTAGTCCTTGGAAGAAGGAATGAGGGTTTCAAATAGGGGAGTAGCAATCAAAATGAAAATAAGTGAGAACCAGTGGAATGTAAGTGTGTTGTAAAACAGTCGTGTCCAAAAATATTAAGAAATCAAGGACGTTTGGTTCTGTGATGATGTATGTCTCTTTGAATCTCTACTTCTGATGGTGGAGGGTGGTGATGTCATGTTCCAAGAGACCCTGGCTTATACTAGGAGTGTGAATCATTCTCTTCTTGTAAACAAATTGTAGCAAAATACATTATTTTTCAATCTACAGATGTATGGATGGGCACCCTGGTGGTGTAGTGGTCAAGAGTTTGGCTGCTAGCCAGAGGGTCAGCAGTTTGAATCCATCAGGTGCTACTTGGAAACACTGTGGAGCAATTCTACTCTGTCCTATAGAGTTGCTGTTAGTTGAAATGAACTCAACAGCATTTTTTTTTCTTTTAGTTGGGTTGGATACCTACTTGCAAATAAAGAGTTCTCTTTGACTTAGTTAAGAAAAAGTAGTTTATTAAATACTATTTGTAAGATGCAGAGAGATGGGCCCTAAAGCTGTGGAAACAGGTACAGGGAAAACTGTGTGGCAGGACCTTCCTAGGAACACTGCTGCCCAGTCATTACACTCAAGGTTGAAAGCTGAGGAGTCCACCTACTGTCACTTTTGAACACTCAGATGTTTCTGCTCCGTTTGCTAGAGGTTATTTCCCTTGAAGGAAGCTGCTACAGATCATTGCTTCATTCCAAATCCAAGTTTCATTTGGTTGTGTCAGATTGTGAGAATGTAGCTTATATATTTGGATTCAAGCTGAAAGGATGTTTTCTGGATTCTATTCCAGGGAAGCAGAATTTATAATTTATGAAATTTTTAAAATATAGAAAGGCTATTCAAATATACTATTATGTATTAGTAATCCGAAAGAAGAAATGTTATTGTGTATCAAAAAATCTAAAAAGGAAATATGTCTACTACACACATTAGATTGATTATTTTTAGGTAATACTCTTTTACATTTGGAAAAATTGAAGTGTTCTTTTTAATGTATATCTCATTGAATTTAATACTTCTCTTATGTATTACTGGTAAATTTTTGTTTGGTTATGCTATGTCAGAAATGACCCTAAAATGTCAGTGGCTTAAAGGAACCAAATTTTACTTCTTATTTATATCCCATAATCTTTGTGGGTCATATATAATTTTCTATAGTTATGATTCTTCTTCACATATTTTCTCCATATTTTTGTCTGGGCTAAAGAGCTTGCAGTATCTGGAGTGTGTTATTCTCATAAAACCCAAGAAAAACCCAGTACCATTAAGTTGTTTTGTAGTCATAGCGACCCAATAGGACAGAGTAAAACTGCTTTTGTAGAGTTTCCAAGGGGTGCCTGGCGGATTTAAACTGCCAGCCTCTTGGTTAGCAAATAGCACTTACCTACTACACCACCAAGGTTTCTGTTATTCACATAAAAGAGTAAAAAGAAAAAAAAGCAGAATCATAGGATAACTCTAAACGCTTTTTCTTGAATATGAGAGATATCATTGCTGATTTCTTTGCCTAAGAAAAAAAAATCTAATGGCCAAGCATAATTATTTTTTTTTAATATAGAAAGCAATGCATAATTAACAGTAATAATGAACTACCACAGTCCTTCCTCTTGTTCTCAGATATTTGTTTTCTTTCCTTAGGTAAAACACATTCACCCTGCCTATGAGAATACGTACCAGATGTCATACTTACTCACAGCAGTTGGCTTACCTGCAGTATATTACGATAGCCTCTTTCTCAAGTTTCATTTCAGGTTTTGTAATCCAAGAACAAAATGGGTTTTCCTGGCTTTACCGTTAACTAAAAACCACGGGGATCAGTTTGAGAGTTTGATTCCAACTCATAGCGGCCTTATAGAACAGAGTTAGAACTGCCCCATAGAATGTCCAAGGCCCTAAATATTTATGGAAGCAGACTGCTTATCTTTCTCACCAGGAGTGGCAGGTGGATTTGCAACACCAATCTGGAGTTAGCAGCTGAGCTCTTATATAGACAGGCTAATTGCAGTAATCACTAGAAAATGCACAGAATGAATGGGAAGTACATAAGAGTTACTGTACCATAGCAATTCTGAAATCCTAGTGGATAGACAGAGGTGGTCTCCTGTCTACAAGGGAGATACTTTTTGTTTTCCCCCAAGACCCAAATTCTGCTGCTTGAAAGTAGTTTTTCAATTTATTGCTCCTTTTGACTTTTTCTTGTTATTTTGTGAGGGTCTTCCTTTTCTATGTTGTTTTTCAGCAGCATCTCAGCAACATTGGAAAATACACCTTTCTTAGTAATATAACTGATTTTTCATCTTACTTTTTGCTTACAGAAAAACAGATGTGGCAAAGGTCATTTTAAGTCTCAGCCAATTTCTTTTAATCCAAATTATTGACTCTTTTGAAAATGCAATTTTTTTAAATCTGATTTAAGGACCACATAAATATTTTTTTTTAAATATATCACTAAGCCTCTCTAGACTTACTTAAGGTAACTTGAGCTTGTTAGGATTCCATGTGAGAGTCACAGCTTTCATCTGTTTTCCCTCAGCCATTTGTCTACTTGAAAGCTTTTAATGGCCACTAACTTAGTTAACGGATGTTCTAAAAAGGGTGTGTTTTCTTGCCTTTATTTTGGGCCTTATCTGAGGTTGGATCTTTCTTGACTTTTGTTTCTGAAAGTATTCCTAAAATTGACCTTATTCTACTAGAAGATAGGAACCCTGGTGCCATGGTGATTGAGAGCTGTGGCTGCTAACCAGAAGATGGGCAGTTCACATCCACCAGCTGCTCCTTGGAAACTCTATGGGACATTTTACTCTGTTCTGTAGGGTTATTGTGAGTCATAATCAACTCAGTGGCAACAGTATTTTTTTTTTAATAGAAGGTAAGAAATAGTTACATAGCATCTTTCAACTCTGCTTGTCAATTGGCTAAGTATTCCTGATTTTATCCTTTTTTTTTTTTGTTAACATTATTTTGTCAAATGCTACTAACAGAATTAAGTCAA
Source organism: Heterohyrax brucei (assembly GCA_028571685.1). Classification (NCBI taxonomy): domain Eukaryota; kingdom Metazoa; phylum Chordata; class Mammalia; order Hyracoidea; family Procaviidae; genus Heterohyrax; species Heterohyrax brucei. Next base: position 21,378,474 of record CM053153.1, on the reverse strand, counting down.
GCTATTAGTGTCTTGCAAACCCTAGTGGCTTAGTGGTCAAGTGCTGTGTCTGCTAACCAATATGTCTGCTGTTCAAATCTGCCAGATGTTCCTTGGAAACTAGAGGGAGCAGTTCTACTCTGTTCTGTAGGGTTGCTATGAGTCAGAGTTAACTCAAGGATAGTGAGGTTTTTTTTTTTAATTATTGTCATCTTAATCATCTAGCGCTGCTACAACAGAAATACCGCAAGGAGATGGTTGTAAAAAGAAAAAAAAATATTCTCTCATAGTCCAGCAGGCAGAAAGTCCAAATTCAGGGCCTCATCTCCAGGGGAAGACTTTCTCTATTGGCGCTAGAGGAAGGTCTTTGTCATCAGTCTTCCCCTGGACTGGAAGCTTCTAATGTGTGGGAACCCTGAGTCTGTTCCAAAGGATGCGCTCTGCTCCCAGAACTGCTTCTTGATGATATGAAGTCCCCACCTCTCTGCTTGCTTCCCTTTCCTTTATAACCCAAGAGATTACTTCAAGGAACAACACCATTTTACACGTTGAGTCATGCCTCACCAATGTAACTGTTGCCCAGCCTCCCTCATTAACATCAGGGAGGCACGGTTTACAGCATACAGTACCATCACACAATACTGGAAATCATAGCCTAACCAAATTGCTGTACACATTTTTGGGGGAACACAATTCAGTCCGTGACAATTAGCATTCTGGAAACCTGAGTGTGTAGTGATTAAAAGCTAAGGCTGCTACTTAACAGGCTGCAGTTTGAAATCTAGCAGGTGCACCTTGGAAACCATATGGAGCAATTCTCCTGTGTCCTATACAGCTGCCATGAGTCAGAATTGACCCTGTGGCAAAGGGATGTTAGCATTCTGTCTGTCTTCTAAGGCCTTAGATCATTTGTTAAGTTATTTTACAAATTATTGCAGACAACAGTTTATTACTGCATAATATGTTTCATCATTTTTTCAGGCTCCAGTAATAATTCTTTTTCATCCAACTTCTAACCCAATGGTCCATGTCTTAGGTGTGCTGTCCTGGATCCCTGTGGTGTCATGGTTGACAGTTCAGGCTGTTAATCGAAAGATCAGCAGTTCAAATTCACCAGCTGCCCTTAAATGGAGCAGTTCTTCTCTGGCCTCTTGAGTTGCTATGAATTGGAATCAACTTGACAGCATCTTTTTTTTTTTAATTGTTGTTTTAGTAGTGAGGCAAAGATTAATTCCTTCTAGATGTCAAAAGCACTTTGGGTTGGCTGTATCTCTGCTGCTGTCAATCGTGGATTGACAGCAGTTATGATTCAAAAGTATTTCTTCAGAGAACCAGAACTGAAAGGGAAACCTCACATGCTATTTTTTTGAGGGGAGTGGAGAAGGAGGAAAAGGGAAGCGATGGAAGAGATGACGGCTCTTAAAGTTTCTGCTTAGGTGGGGTTTATGTTTCTCCCACATTTCTTTCACCAAATTAAGTAGAGTGACCAACCCTTGTGGTTGTGAGGAAGAAAGGTATAATCCTTTTGTAGGCCAGGTTTTGAGTAAGTGAAAAATAATACAATCTACCACTTATGCATCAACTTCTCATTTTTTATTCATCTGTTTGTTTTGTGCTGTAAATTCATTCTTACCAACCAAGTCAGTTGAGATAGTAGCACTAGCACTAGTTCATGTAAGCAAATATGTGTAAGGATGTTTCTGAAAAAAAAAAATCACAGTTCTGTTGTATGGTATAACAAACAAATTAATCAGATTATTGCAAGTCTTAAAACAATTTAGAAGAAACTGAATCAATGAGGAAAATGCTTTGAGCCAAAATGCCTCATTTGAAAACTTACTACCTCTGAATGAACCACAATGAAGTATTAATACTAATAGCAATCTAATAATAATAGTGATATTCCTTGGGAGCTGCTAGGGCTGCTCTAACAGAAATAACACAGAGTGGATGGCTTTAACAAAGGAAGGTTTATTCTTAATGCAGTCCGTAGGCTACAAGTCCAAATTTAGGATGTCCACTCCAGGGGAAAGCTTTTCTCCTAGTCAGCTCAGGAGGGAAGTCTGGTACCGCATCAGTCTTTGTCCAGGGAGCATCTTGGCATAGGAACCTCAGGTCTGAAGGACAGCTCTTCTCCCAGTACAGCTTTCTTGGTGGTGTGAGGTTCCCAGTTCTCAGCCTACTTCCCTTTCCTTTTATCTCTTGTAGGAGGAAAGCATTAAGGGTGGAGCAAGCCATGCTCCAGGGAAACTCCCTTTACAGTGGAGCAGGGAGGTGATCTTATAAAGGGATTTACAATCCCACCCTAATCTTTTAACATACAGCATAGGAAAACCAGAAAATAGAGGACAGTCACAAGATGCTGGGAATCATAGCCCAGCCACATACTACACATGTTTTTGGGGGGACACAGTTCAATCCATGACAGGAGTCCTGGTGGTGCAGTAGTTAAGAGCTTAGCTGCTAATCAGAAGGTTGGCAGTTCAAAGCTACCAGCCACTTCTTGGAAACCCTTGGAGTGTTGTCCTGTAGTGTTGCTGTGAGTCAGAACCCATCTCATTGCTGTGGAGTCAGTTCTGACTCATAGCAACCCATAGGATGGAATACGACTGCCCCATAGAGTTTTCAAGGAGCAGCTGGTGGATTCTAACTGTCAGTTTTTGGTTAGCAGCTGTAGCACTCAACCTCTGTGGCCCCAGGGTTTCTGAGTTAAAACTGACAGAAACTAAATCTGGGGCAAGGTCACACAGCTTGAAGGTGGAGAACAAAGATACAAAGTCTGTTCTATTAAAGAGACCAGTTCTTAAACATTAAGCTTGGATACAGAGGTGTACATATGCCCCTTATTTTATAAGACATTTCAGACATAAATGTTGAAAAACATATGAAGTAGAGTGATTAATAGTGAATTTTGTTTGGTTAGTGTGGAATTCACCTAGTGGGAGATTTTTGAGTCCATACTGATAGTGGAAATTCCCGTACTGTGGGAAAATTTGAAAAAAACATATACACATTCAAATTAATCTTCAGATATCTACTTTAAAACTGCCATGATGATTGCAAAGAATTCAACGTAAATATAACTACTCCGGGAGGACACCACAGTATGGCAATATGATGGTCTCAGACCTGTAGGTATCCCCTCATGGCACATTCACTGCTGCTCTGGAGAAGTGCACACAGCACATTTGGCCATGGTCTGGAACCTGGGACTCTTGCCTTGTTCAAAGTGAACCTTGGAGATCCAATGTTGGCAGAAGATGAGTGAATCGTTTTGCAAACAGATGCTGTTTTCAATCATTTGCATACTACAATGTCCAGGCCTATGGTGGTTCAAAAAAAAAAAGTGGAATACTGGGGATTCTATTTAACATCTGTTCACAGGCAGATAGCAGTCCTTCTAGAAAAGCTTTAACTTCCTCTAAGTTACCTGATCCTGAGCCCCGAACTGGGAGAACTAAATGCCTAAATAGGCATTACGAATAAGCCCTGTGAGCACTCTGTAGTACTCCTTCAGTTGGCTGTTTTGCTGAAGTCAGTTTCAGGTGCTTTATGAGTTCAGCTATAATTTGCCATTTGCTTGTTGTTCTAGGAAGATCAACCAAGAATTCCATCTAAGTCTGAGAAGGAGTGAATTGGGGGATTCTCGTTCCTGTACTTCGGATTAGTTACCATGGAGCCAGTGAGATCAGACAAAAGTCGAATAAATCACATTAAGAAAAAATCTGTAGTCAACTCTCAGCTGCCTTTGTGTGTGTTGTGTGTACATCTGTTTGACTAAATGTCACCTGACAACATTATGCTATTAAGTACTAAGGATAAGGTTTTGGAAATCTAGGTAATACCAACACATAAAAGATTAGAATATTTTATCTACACTAAATGTAACTATGTAACATCTATATATGACACATGGTCAAAATGATTTTCAAAACTCATCAAAATGATTGGCTTAAAGTCTTGTGTTCTGGAGCTATCATGGTTAAGTGAGACAACAGATGTGTTGATTATAACTTACAGCCAGTGTGCCTATATTTAGCTCATTTTCAGTAATAGTAGAACTGCTCTAGTCAGAGAACAGGCTGATTTTGGAGAAGTTTTCAATCATTATGCCATAATTACCTTTCTAATACGCTGCACAAAAGCATAGTACCTGAGGTCTTTAAATGTATACTTTTGGGTTTGGCTCAATCCATTACTATTCTTTAAGAACAACCACAAAACTTCAGTGTCATTGAACAGTAACCACTTTCAACTTTTCTTGTGCATAAAATTTTCAGTTTGACTTGGGAGCTGTGCTTCAAACTGTGCTACCTGTCGGGTACCTCTGCTGCATGTGTGTCTTACCCATCTTGGAGCGGTGAGAAAACTGCTGCCCACTGCTCCCATGATGCTGGCATGCATCACTACACACATACATTTCACACTCCTGCTTGCATCAAGTCTGAGAAGATCACAATGGCCAAAGGAAGTAGCGTAGATGAGCCCAAAGTCAAGGACTGGGAAAAAAATACCTGAACTATGCTACATGCTAGAGGGTGAGTACAGTGGTAAATCAAGGAATGAGCCAGTCATTCCATCTGTTCCAAGGTCATTGTTGTTGTTAGTTGCTGTTGAGTCGATTTTTGTCTCATGACACTCTCTTGTGATAGAGCTGGTCCATAGTGCTTTCTATGATGGAAACTTTAAGGAGCAGATCACCAGGTCTTTCTCCTACAGAACTACTGGATGGGTTCCAACCACCAGCATTTTGGGTAGCAAGTAAGTACTTGACGTTGGTTGCTACCAGGGCTTCTTGCAAAGTCAGTACTCAAGGTCATTAACATTTTTGAATCAGCCACTAATCTGAGCGTCACGTGTTCACCCTTTCACCATTGCAAAGGTTTCTTTGTATACCTCAAGTTTTCATATGTGCACAAAAATGGCATTATTCTTTTAAGGAGCTTTTTCCCACTCTGGTTCAGAAAGGGAGATTGTCGTGGCATAGTGGTTAAGAGCTATGTCTGCTAATCAGAAGTTCAAATCTACCAGGCACTCCTTGGAAACTGGGGAAAAGTTCTATTTCTGTCCTATATGGTCACTGTGAGTGAGAGTCTACTTGATGGCAGTGGGTTTGGTTGGTTCAGAAAGAGGTCATCTGTCTCCCAGGCCTGATGGCATGTAAGGCTGATCTTAATGATTCCTTTGCCATGGTGCCATTATGCATGAATCTAAATGCAAAATTAACTACAGAAACATGATTAATGCTTTCAGAAATTCCTTATGATCATTAATGGAGTTTTGAAAGAGAAGAAAGATGGACATGTTCAGTTCTCCATCTTCCTCCAGAAGTCAATCCCATTTACGTTTTTTATAAATGCACTCTTTTTCACTGAATACAGTTAAAGCAAAACATTTAAACCCTTCGTGCTTGCTCTATTTTCAGTCAAAAACTTCATTCCTGAAATTGTATAATCACAAAACAGTTAATCCCAGCATACCTTTTATACTTGAAATATTTATTCTGTCCACATGAGATTTTCTTTTCAAGCTATTCAAGGTATTTGTCTTTATTACCGGGACTATTGTGGACTGTAATTTTTCATGAGGTTATCCCTTCCACCCTCTATTGTACCTATGATTTCATTAATTTTGCATCCTTGAACATTAGCTCTGTTACAGTATGATGGCCTTTGACTATACTTGGAGGTACCAATTGGTCTTAAACGTTGGGTTCTGTGTGGACCTACTCTATGTCCATCTTATGTACCATGTTGTCACTACATGTTAACATTTGTTTGTTCATAACAGTTCACTTTTTAAACATAAGTGAATACATAAGTCAATGACTATAGAAGAGTTGAGAATGTTGACATTTTCCAGAATAATAGCAGCAGCAGCAAAAGCAGTGGTAAGCTGTAGGGCTTTATTATAACTTCAGCTGAGGGCAGAAATTCTTAGAGTGTAGCACCCACTTTAGAGTCTGGCCAGGACATTCCTGTGTCCTCCTTTCTCCATCAAAAATGTTTGAATCCACATGGAAGAGAAAGAGCAGTCCAACAATGGTGTGAACACTGTGCTTGAGTTTTGGAGCCTGTTTACCTTGCCTCTCTTCCTGCTTGAGTGTAGTAGGTCATTCATCACAATACTCTGAGATTTTCCCACAGTGATGTCCCTGTCTTTTTCTAAGTACAACTTTGCAGGGGATAAATTCTTTAGACATCTGAAGGATGAGTGGTGACCCTGGCTGTGTTGATGGAGATAAAGGTTAAGAGTTGATTTATGTCCCATTATGTCTTTTTTTTAAGTGCTAACTAGCAGTTGGTTGCCATCCTCTCCTCTACCTCTCCAGTCTGGAGTGATTGAATGCCTGATAAATCATGGCCTTTCCTCCTGGGAGGAGTAAGAGATGGGACACTCAGACAAAGAAACTGGTGTCACCATGGTAATTTGGAAATGTTATTGTGTGAGGAGGAAGGGGAAGTATTTTTCACTATCAGAATATATACCAAAGACATATTGTAAATAACTGTCCCTGGACTGGAGGTGTACTGGTAAGTCTCTATGCATGTCTTCACCTAGGAGTAGGTGGAGGGATGTGAAGTCATTGGGCAAAATGTGCATTTGAGTTTAAGAATAGCTTCGATATAAGTGGAGAGTTGTTGCGGAGTCAATTCTCGCTGATGGAAATGCCGTGCGTATTAGAGTAGAACTGTGCTTTGTAGGGTTTTCAATGATTTTGATTTTTCAAAGGTAGATTGCCAGGCCTTTTTTCCAAGGTGCTTCTGGGAAGGCTCAAACCACCAACCATTCTGTTAGTAACTGAACATGTTACCTATTTGTACAACTCAGGGATAGGAAAGTTTCTAGCTTACATGGTAACATACCAGGGAATACCATTATCCCAGTTAATAATGAAGAATAAGAGTGAAAGAAGCCAAGAATTTTAGAATTTTAGAGTCTCTTAAGTAGCCTAAATGTGGAAAACCCTAGAGTGTTATTTGTGAAACATTGATTCTGTCAAGTTTTGAGAAATTACGTTTGATCTTCCCCCGATTTTCTCAAGACTTGCAAAACTTGCATGCATTTTATGAGAAAACAAGATTTTGGCTTGATTAAGCTATTAGAAAGAAATCCATGTAATACATTACTTTATCGTTCACATTTGTCCTGCTGTCTTCATGTGAAATTTTCCTTTAACAACTGTTAAGTGAGGGAGTTGTGTTCTTAAATTTATCATGGTCCACAGTAATTGTTTAGTATTTCTTAATAATTTTCTCTAGTGTATACAGTTTGGCAAATTTGAGCAGACTTTCTTTTATGGCCATTTCTTCTTCCGCCTTACTGACCTTGGTCAAAATCATTATCTTCTCTCCTGTTTCCAGACTTGAATACTGGCATCTTCTCTCATCCACAGCTGGTTGCTTTTGGAATCTTATTATTGCTTTTCCCTGAAACAACTCTTCCATACTCATTCCCTCCATTTCACATTGTGATTTCTGTTCTTGACTAACTCCTCACTGATTAAAGTCTAGGCTATTTAATAGTATCCTAACTGGGATCTATATTCAGACTGCCCTCATCCATTCATTCCCCTCTATCCCCTCATCTCAGTGTGATGGTATGGGGGAAGTGATGGAGACTTTGGTGGCCACATGGGAGAAGGATGTGGCAGTCTGCTCTCATAAACATTACAGCCTAGGAAACCCTGTGGGGCAGTTTCACTGTGTCATATAGGGTCATTATGAATTAGAATTAACTAGGTGGCAGTGAACTGTATGGGTTGGTATGAGTCAGAATCAACTGTTTGCATGTAACAGCAACTACTGTTGTCATAATTGTTAACATGTACTTATACAAGTAAAGCACTTAAAACAGTTATCGGATGTTCTAAGTATCCACTACATGTTAGGGATTATTGTTGGGCTTCAACACCTGTCCTACTATGCCTTTATTGTGTTTTGTCGTTAATGTTTTTAAGCTTGAACTTACTAAGTACCCATTTTGTGATGAGGGCTCTTAAGCATCTTTTATGTTAATGATTCATTCTTATGTTGCTCTTAAAAGACAGCTGTTATTATCCTCAAATTGGAAATTAGGAAATGAAGCTTCAGGAAGTTAAATCACAATCTCAAATTCCCATAGCTAGCAAGGGATAGATTTGACGTTGGACTAGAGAACACCTTGACTCCAGAGCCTATGCACTTGTCCACCAGATGACCTTACCTCCATATGGGAACTCTCACCCATGCCTTAACCTCCCAAATCTCATTTATAAATCTGGCATAATATTGTCTTGTGTATAGAGCTGTGTGGAAATTAAATTATCTTGTGCTTTTTTGCACTGTCAAATAGTATTCTTTCAATAATGATACACACTGTTATTATTAGTGCCACAGTTTCAGTAAAATAAAGAAGTAATGAATTTTTAATGCTTAATGTTATATCCTTCATCTTTTTTAAATGTTACTTTGGTACACCAATTTCTTTTTCCAACTTGAGAATTATTTCCAAAACTACTCATCCCCTCTCCAAAAGCTCCACTACTCACTTCTTAAGAATTATGTTAATGGGTTAACTAATTTTGCACTAGTTTTAGGAGGGGGCATCTTTGTAGTAGTTTTTTTTTAATAAGGAACATGAATTCTCTTTATTTTTTTATGGCATTAACGGTATCTTAGATATGTCTTCATTATATGTTCTACAAATTTTTTAAAGTTTTTTTAGGTACTCTATGTTTCAGTTAACATTATAAATACTATTTTTGAGTGTATTAAAATGGTATCTATTATGTGTATATAGTGTATTCAGTATTGTTCATGCGTTAATGTGTAGCTCATCCACCAGATAGCATGATATTATCTCCATTTGGTTGATTAGGATTTCTGACTTTGTATATAATGCTGAGATGCAAATTTGGTAATTGAGGCTTCAGTTATAATAAGTCCAGGACACTGGATTTCTTCAGTTATATTATTTGGACAGTCTCTGAAGTGGTGGTATGTTTTGGATGCTGGTTAGACAGAAGAGCAAAGTGTCTAATAACAGCCTTCATGGAAGAAGAAATATCTTGAGATAAGGTAGAGAGAAATAGTGAGAAGAAGAGGGAAAGGAATGGAGAAAAAAGTGAGAGAGGAATGATTATGGGTAGTTAAGGAAGTGTAAAGCTGAAAGTCTAAATATTTTAATGTAGTTCCATTCATATTTTAGGGCAGGAATGTCAAGTAGGTTTTTTGTGTCAACCGAGACTGGCTGACAGGAGCATATTGAGTACTGTCTCATGGAGGATTTTGAGGCCAAGTCTTGGCTCTGTGAAAAAGCTATGATGTTGACCATGAACTCCGGATCGATAAGTGTTAGCTAGTTTGCCACCCACTACCCTCCATAGCTCTTAGGAATTGATTGGCATCTGTAGGTTTGCTGGGGATGAACCAAATGATGGGCATCCAGACAAAGAAAAAGGGAGTTCATCAAGAGGAAAGCTGAATTAGTCACATGATAGAGAAAATTACTTTTTTGTCTACACTGGCAAATATATTTCTAATATTAGGTGTATTGGTGATAATATAATCAACATTACCCTTCAGACCTAGTTCTTTTTTGTGGCTGATATACTCTGTTGATAAGAGTGTATTGTTTTCCTACTGTCATCTCTCTTGTGTGTCTTGTAGTAGACACAGGACAGCTTTGCGGTAAGTGGTATGCTCTGTATGTGATGTGGGTTGAAAGACAGTGTCCTGTAATTTACGTTAAATGCAATTTACTTTTCAGAGCTTGATCTGATTTTGCTTTTATAAAAAAGTAGATTTCTCTCTCACTCAGGAGATAAACGTGAACTTTGTGATATATTCCTTTTGTTAGGTTCTGAGAATTAGACTCCTGTTTTGTCTTTAGAGTTCAAATTCACTGGTTGGAAGAGAAAAACAGTGTCTATGAGACCATCCAGGAATTGGTTCAGTAATTCATGGGCTGGGTGTTTGATAACAGTCTGTGCAGTAACAAGATCATTTTCAAATTCCTGTTTTCAATAGCCAACGTTTCCCTCTCCCATATCATTTCAAAGTGATTGCCTCATGGAGACAGTGTCGTATAGGAGGTTTTGATTTGTTGCTTCATTTCAAAACACAAGTTGTTATAATGAAATTAGTATACAGAAGATATTTAGAACATGTTAAAAAGGAAAATCATACATCTGGCTTCTTGAAAAGGATATTTTGAAGAAAAGGACACTTTTTCCAGCTCCTTTGATATGCCAGGTGCTGTGATACTGTAATCTCAGAGATGGGCACATAGTAGTCTCCTAAGGAATATTTCTTTCATCAGTGGATAAAAACTTAATTGGCTTTGACACTAGAATTGGCCATCCCAATATTGGATGACTAGTTCTAACATTTCCATCGTGGCTGATTTTTTTTCCTTCTGTCTTGATCCCCATTTTGGAAAAGATGAGTGGCTAGAACAATAAGGGAACATGACTGAACCATTGCCATGTGACAGGAAAAATTGACAAGACTGTGCTTGCCCAGATCACTCCTAGATAATAAAATTGCTAGTAAACCCAGATGGAATGTGCTCAGCCTGAAAAAAGGCAAGCTGGACAATTTGTAGGATAGCTTTCTTCACACAGCCAGGGCTAAGCACATGCCTGGAGTGGGACAACTTGCCCAGCCTTGCAGTCACCATGAGGCAAACAGACATTTCTAGACTCAGAATGCCTGGCAGGCATGTCAGCTTCAGCATACAGTTTCAAAACTGTACCATACTTGTATTTTGCATCCTGAGGTATTTGAAAGTTTGAAGTTTCAAAACAGGCATGGTAGAACAGTCTTGACAATCTTGTATAATCTGTGTGGCAGTATAATTTCTGCACCAAGCAGGGCATTTATGAGAATGAAAAGGATTGCTATTAATAATTATCTCTGGAAAACAGGTATAAACCCAGAGCATCCGAGGTGCAGAAAAGCTGTAATCAGTCTGTGTATCACAGTTAGTTCTCTCTCCTGCTGGAATGTAACTCTGTGGGACAGTTTGTGTCTGCAGAGCCTGGCTCATCATAGGTATTTCTTTAATATTTTTGAAGCTGAATGACTTGAATCTTGAGGGATGTGTAAGAGGTGGCCAGTATGGGCTACTAGGAAGATCGAACAGCATGTCTAACAGAAGAATGAAAAGGAGAGCACAATGCATTTGTACAATTTTATAAGGAACACTTTATGGTTGGACCTTAGAGGCCCTTCATGAAGATAGCAAAAATAAACTGTTTCTTAAGGATTCCTTAGCATGACTGCCACACGTGGTAGGCAGGAGTGTAAGAGGGCCTCAGAGATTCCCAGTGTCTGATGCCCACTCTGTGTAGTTCCCTCCCTTCAGTGTCAGCAGACCTATAAATAGGAATATGATGGTTTATTACACTGTGATTAGTTTATTACACTGTGATTTTTGCAGATGTAATTAAGATTCCTAATCAGTTGACTTTGAGTGAATGAAAAGGTAGGTTATCCTAGGTGAGCTTGACCTGATTATGTGAGCTCTTAAAAGAATTCAAGGAAACTCCGTGTCAGAGATTCCCTGCCGACTTTGAAGAAGTAAGGTACCCTGTTACGAGAAGGTCACGTGGCAACCGTCTGATGGCATCTTTGAGCAAAGTGGCTCCTGGCTAATCCACCCCCAAAACCTAAACCCGTTGCCATCAAGTGGATCTCCACTCATAGTGACACAACAGGACAGAGTAGAACTGGTCCATAGGGTTTCTAAGGAGTGCCTAGTAGATTTGAACTGCTGACCTTTTGGTTAGCAGCCATAGCTCTTAATCACTACATCAGCAAAGTTTCCTTCTGGCTGACAGTTAGCAAGAGAAATGAGCGTTCAGCCCTCTAATCACAGGTAGCTGAATCTGGCCAACAGCACGAATGGACAGATGAAAATGCAGCCTAGCCAATACCGTGATTTCAGCCTTAGGACACCCTGGGAGAGAATCCAGTGAAACATGCCTGGACTTCTGACCTATAGAAACTGTGAAATAGTAAATGAATATCGTCTTAAGTTCCTAAGTTGCTAGTAATTTGTTACGCAGTAACGGAAATTAAAATGCCATGCTTAGTGCTGATATGGACTATTCTGGAGGTTATTGTTGCTGACCTTACATTTGAAACTAGAGGCCTGCTTTTTATTCCTAATTCAGGTAATAAAAAGGAGCAAGTTTGATCATGTTTGCAATAATTTACTGTCTTAGTTATCTGGTACTGCTCTAACAGAGATACCACCAGCTGATGGCTTTAACAAAGAGCACGTTATTGTCACCCAGTTCAGGATGCTACAAGCACAAATTCAGGGAATCGGCTCTGGGGGATGTTTGTTCTGTTGAGTCTGAGGAAGGTCCTTCTTACCAGTATTCCCCAGAACTGAGGACTTCTGAAGCACAGGGACATTCTCTGCTCCTGGCACTGCTTCTTTGTGGTATAAAGTCCCCAACTGTCTGCTGGCTTCCCTTTCCTTTTTATCCCAAGAAATTGCTTCAAGGTACAATACAATCTTACACATTGAGTCCTGTCCCACCAACACAACTACAGCCCATACTCTCTCATTAGTGTCATAAAGGCAGGATTTACAGCATACAGGAACATCACACAATACCAGGAATCATGGTCTAGCCAAATAGCTACACACATATTTTTTGCAGGGGAGGGGGGAGTTCAATTCATGACACTTACCTTGGAAATACACTCAGAAAATAAGTGAATGAGTGAATAAGGGAGAAGTGAAGGTGGAAAAAATACTGAGCTCTGCATTTTAAGTTGCTACAAATAATAAAAAAGCAAGTATTAGTGTTCGTATTACCCCTTCCCTGGAAACCTGGACCATAGAGCTTTGGAGGTCCTGGGGTTTAGGAAGGAGGACTGGTTTCCAGAGGTAGAACAAACAGTAGCCTCAGCACATGGCAGAAGATTCAGAAGGAAGGGAGATGAGCTGTGGGGGGGAGAGAGGGGGGGTGGCTGAGTGGGTGGGAAACACCAGTGTCTTTTATGAATGGTGATGCCTGATACTAATATTTAGCTGTTATTCTTGTTGATGTTGTTGCTGTCGAGTTGATGTCAACTCACAGTGACCCCATGTGTGCAGAGCAGAACTACTACAAGAGGTTTTCAAGGCTGTGACCCTTCGAAAGCAGATGACCAGGCCTTTCTTCCAAGGCACCTGTGGGTGACTTTGAACCACCAGCCTTTCAGCTAATAGTTGAGTGCTTAACTGTTAACTGTTTGCACCACTAAAAATTCTGTTACACATTTTTTAAAAAACATACAGAAGTATACTCCAGAGTTGATTTCTTTCTTGTATAGGTGTCACACACACACACACACACACACAAACACACACACACACATCTCAGAGTAGACCTCCATGATGAGCAGGAAGTTTGGCTTCCTCAGTTAAACACACTTCAGACCCTTCTCACATGCGTGTCCTGTCTTCCTAGTCATCTGCACACATGTGGTTATGAATATCAAAGTCTTGCTATTGAAAACCTCATTCAAACCACATTTCATGGAATGATCCCAGCCATAAGTTCACTACCCTTTATGTAGACTGCTGGCACACGATAAACCTTCATTAACTCCACCTCCTAGGGCTGAGAATATTAAAAGTCTCTGAAGAAAAAGAGAAAGTGTGGGTCTGGTCATCTTGGGAGTAACAATTTGTTGTATTGAATGAGACATAACTTGCAACAAATTAACATTTAATTAATGAGGCTTAACACCAAGTGTCTAAATCTGTATGCATGGAAGGATCCTGAAAAATGAGTGGAATTTTCTGCCTCAGGCAGCAAGTGCGATGGGACGGATCACTGCAAGTCCTATGAATTCTGTTTAACTTAGAGGAATTGTGCTTTCAAGACCAGCCAGTCGAGTGTGGGCTACCCTATGGAACAGCTAGTGCACGCTGCTTCCTCTCTGCATAGAAATGTGGATCAGTCCCCAAGGTGGGAATATAGGAATCTAAAGCCCTCACGTGAGGTTGCATCTCCAAGCAAGGCATTCAACAGCTTAGAAACAACACAGAGGATATGGCAGTGTTACTTTCAAGAGTTTTAGATGTGGACAAAATGTTTAGAGAAGGTTGACAAGTCATACTCCGTGATTAAACTTGTAATCCGTCATTTGTAGGCCATCGGAAAGTGCTGGACTTGTGAGTGAGTCATTTAAATAAATTACTTTGAGAATGGGTGATGAGATGATGGAAATACATGTGGTCAGAGGGACAGAAACATTTTAGAAGAGTTTATACATTGTTGAATGAGGACGTAAATGAAGAAGAGTTGGCCAGGAAATTTCAGCCCGGCAAAGGGCCACTGATGGCTCCATGGTTAAGAGCTTGGTTGGCAACGGAAAGGTTGTTGGTTCAAACCCACCAGCAGCTCAGCAGGAGAAAGAGCTTGCAATCTGCTCCATAAAGACTGCAGCCAAGAAGACACCAGGCAGCCTCTGTACTTGGCACAGGAGTTGCCATGAGTCAGAATAAACTCCACAGCCCTCACCAGCACCAGGGCAAACTTGATATGGAAGCAGGAATCAAGACTGCACAGAAAATCACCAGTATTCCTAAGAATCCCAAACAACAGCCACTATCTAGCGAGTGCGCCTTTTATACCACGCTGTCTACATTACTTATTTAATCCTCACACCACTGTCTGAATTGGGCATTTCATCATCCCTATTTCGAGCAGGTATTAACTGATGGCTATCCAAAGTCCACACTTAAGTAGATAAAGAAATCCCTGGTGGTGTAATGGTTAGGTGCTGTGGCTGCTAACCAACAAGTCAGCAGTTCAGATCTGCCAGGCGCTCCTTGTAACCCTGTAGGGCAGTTTTACTCTGATGTATAGGGCTTCTGTGAGTTAGAATTGACTTGGTGGCAGTGAGTTTGGTTTTTTGGTTTGAAGTAAGTAAACCAAAGCCACTGCTGGTGAGTCTGTTCCAACTGATGGCTTCCCCTGGTGATTCATGCCAGTACTGTACACCATAGACCTTCAAGGGCTGTGATCACCAGACCTCTGGCCTCTGGGTAGACTGAAACCAGCAACTCTGGCCAGGTGCACATTACTATTCAAAGTGGTATCTTTGCCTTTTGAGACTTTAGAAAGGTATTTTACAGCAGATTTGCCCAGTGCAAGCACCTCGTTTGATTTCTTGGCGGCTCCTTCCGTGAGCACTGACTGCCTCCACCCATGGAGTCACATCCAGGCAGTAGAAATCAGGTGGTCTTTTTGAAACTGCTACTTCTTCCCAGGTCAGCAACTAGAAATTGACAGGCAACCTGTTATTGAATTGCTGCTTGGTCTTGTTAGAATAATTTTGCTGTGGCCCCAGGCTTCCTAATGTGAAGAAATGAATGGAGTGATCTTTGGCCTGGTGGTTAATTCTGTGTCTGTGTTTTTTTTAAAAGGACAGAGCACAAGGACTCTGTCTCAGTACAGATTGTGACATGGCCCATGACCATTGCTTTTACCTGACTGTGTTACAAAAAAGTCCTATTCACCCTCACAGCTGCGGTTTAATTTTTGTTTTTACTATGATTAAGTGAAAGTTTACAATCCAAGTCAGCTGTCCATACCTGCTTCTGTGCAACTCTGTCTGCTCTCCTCACCCTGTGATAGCACACTCTTCTTTTTCACTCTTTACTTCCAGTATCCACTCAACCAACACTTGTCCTCTCCTTTCCACCTCTCTTCTCCCCTCTAGAAAGGAACCAATAGAACAGCCTCATTTATATATAGAAAACCATAAAGTACACACACCAGATGCATTACTCTGTGTCTCCGAGTCCAGTCTCTTCTCTGTCTGAAGCATTGGCTTGAATACTAGTTGCAGGTTTGGGCTAGCAGCAAGTCTAGGGTTGATGTTCTCAGGGATAACCCTTGAGGTTGTCAGGTCATCAGTTCTGGTCTTTCAATAGAGTTCTTGATCTGCACATCTCTTTTTCTCATGCCACATCAGGGACTCTAAACTGTGTTCCCTGTCAGGGCTGTCTTTGATGGTGACCGGACACCATCTGGTTCTTCTGGTCTCGAGGACTCCTTTAAAAAAAAAATGCTTTAAGTGAAAGTTTACGGTTCAAGGCAATTTGTTCCACAAAAATTCGCACACACCCTGCTATGTAACTCTTTTTTTGATTTAATTTTAATTTTTTTATTATGACTGAGTGAAAATATACATTCCCATATAAATTTGCATGACCACCTGTGTGCAGCTTCCACTGCTCTCCCTGCCCAGTGACAGCACACTATTCCTCTCTGCTCCATACATGTCTCATCCTCCCAACAGCCTCCTTTCCCCTCCTCTCCACCCACTCTCCTTCCTTCAGCCAGAGGTCAGCAGGATGATATTGTATAGATGCATAGAATCATAAAGTGCACCCAATATAGAGTCACTGTGCATCCCCAAGTCCAATCCCTTGCTGTCCGAAGAGTGGACCTTCATTATGATCCATGGGCAAGGGCAGCATCAGGGCGAGGGGCCATGCTCCCAGAGGAACCCTGAAGCTGCTGGACCATCAATTGCTGTCCTTTGGTGGAGATCTCAGGGTGCACCCCTTTTCATTCTTATGTTGCCAGTGAGACTCAACTCTGTGAGCTCCATCATGACTGTCATGGGCGGTGGCCAGACACCATCCGGTTGTTCTGGTCCCGAGTCGATGTAGGCACCCACTCATGTGAGTCTCTCTGTTTACTGGGTTGTTATTTTGGTCCTTGGTGAGCATCCGCTCCTGCTGAGTTGGGACCATTTGCTGTGTCCTTGGATGGCAGCTTGGCAGCTTTTAAGACCCCAGGTGCAACTCACCAATGTGGGGTGCAGAGGACCCTCCTAGTAAAAATGCTAGTTGTGCCAGTTGGCCTTGATTTCACCTAAGAGCATGGTCCCCTGCCCCCCGCCCCAGCTACTCTCTCCTTGCATTATTGGGTTAAGATGGGAGGAGTACTCAAGTTATGTTGAAGTCCACTTAATATTGTTCTTGTTTCTAATGTGTGCTGTCACAGATTTCATCCAAACAAATTTCTATCAACTATTCTAAGCCCTCACCCCTTACCTTCCATCCGTCCCCTCCCTTGCAGCCATCAAAGAGTCTTTTCTTCTATGCATAAGTCTGTTTTTGAGTTCTTATCATAGGGGTCTCATACAATATTTGTCTTTTTGTCTCTAATGACTTTCACTCAACATAATGTCTTCCAGTAGATACCAGGTTATGAGATGTTTCCTGGAATCATTGTTGTTCTTTATCATGGCATAGTGCTCCACTGAGTATATGTACCACAGTTTACCTATCCATTCCTCTGTTGTTGGGCATCTGGGTTGATTCTACCTTTTTGCCATCGTGGACTGTGCTACGATAAACATTCTTATGCATATATCCATTGGTGTGAATGGCCTTGATTCTGTAGGATATATTCCAAGTAGTGGAATTACTGGGTCAAATGGTATATCCATATCCATTTTTTTAAGGAAGGGCTAGATTGCTTTCCAAAGAGGCTGGACCATTTTGCAGCCCCACCAACAGTGTAGGAGAGATCCACTTTCTCCACAGCCTCTCCTGCATTTGTTGTTTTGTGTTGTTTCGATCATGGCCAACCTTGATGGGGTGAGATGGTATCTCATTGTAGTTTTGATTTGAATTTCTTTAGTAACTAAAGATTGTGAAAATGTCCTCATGTGTTTTTTGGCTGCCTGGATCTCCTCTTTAGAGAGATGTCTGTACATCTCCTTTGTCCATCACTTAAATGGATGATTTGTCTTCTTCTTATTGATATTTTGTAGTATCTTGTGGATTATGGAGATCAGGCATTGGTCTGACATAGAGTTGCCAAATACTTTTTCCCATTCTGTGGATGGCCTTTTAACTCTTGTGATAAAGTCTTTGGATGAGCACAAGTGTTTGATTCTTAATAGTTCCCATTTATCTATTTTCTCTTCTGGTGGTTGTGGTTTGTTTGACAGATTTTGAAGTCTGTCTATGTTGTGTATTAAAACTTCCATTGTTGCTCCTACTTTTTCTTGAATGAGCTTTATCGTTTTAGATTTGATATTTAGGTATTTTATCCAGTTGGAGTTGGTTTTTGCATAAGGTGTAAGATATGGATCTTGTTTCAATTTATTGCAGATGGATATCCATTTTTGCCAACACCATTTGTTGAAGAGATTGTTTTTACCCCAGTTTAATATCTTAGGGCCTTTGTCGAATATCAACTGTTCATAGGCAGATGGTGTCATCTCTGGGGTCTCAGTTCTGTTTCGTTGACCAATCTGTCTGTTCTTGTACCAGTACCAGGCTGTTTTGACCACAGTGGCAGTGTAATAGGTTCTGAAGTCGGGCAATGAGAGGCCTCCCAGTGTGTTCTTCTTTAGTAGTACCTTACTTATCTGAGGTTTCTTCCCTTTCCAAACAAAATTGGTGATTTGTTTCTCTATCTCATTAAAAAATGACACTGGAACTTGTATTGGGATTGCATTATGTAATTTGATTGCTTTAGGTAAAATAGACATTTTCTCAATGTTAAGTCTTCCTATCATGAGCAGGGTAGGCTTCTCCATTTATCTAAGTCTCTCTTAATTTCTTGTAGTAAGGGCTTATATTTCTCTTTGTAAAGATCTGTTATTTCTCTGGTTAGATTAGTTCCTAGGTACTTTATCTTCTTGGGGGCTATAGTAAATGGTATTGATTTGATGATTTCTTCATTAACAGTCTCACTGTTGGTATAAAGGAATCCTACTGATTTACTTATGTTTATCTTGTATCCAGAGACTTTGCTGAACTCTTCTATCAGTTTGAGTAGTTTACTTATAGAGTCTTTGAGACTCTCTGCATATACAATCATATCATCAGGAAACAGGGAGATTTTGACTTCTTCTTTGCTGATGCAGATGCTCTTTATTTCTTGGTCTTGCCTAATTGCTCTGGCTAGAACTTCTAGTACTATGTTGAATAGGAGAGGTGAGAGTGGGCATCCTTGTCTAGTTCCTATTCTTAAGGGAAACTCCTTCAGTCTCTCTGCATTCAGGATGACATAGGCAGTTGGTTTTGTATAAATGGCCCTTATTGCATTGAGGAATTTTCCATCTATGCCTATTTTGCTAACAGTTTTTAGCATGAATAGGTGTTGGACTTTATCAAATGCCTTTTCTGCATCAATGGACAAAATCAGCTGATTCTTGTCTTTTGTGATATTTATGTGGTTAATCCCATTAATTGTTTTTCTGATGTTGAATCAGCCTTGCATCCCTAGTATGAACCCAGCTTGGTCATGATGGATTATTTTTTGGATATGTTGTTGTATTCTAGTGGCAAGAATTTTGTTGAAGATGTTTGCATCTAGATTCATGAGGGATATCGGTCTGTAGTTCTCCTTTTTGGTTGAGTCTTTCCCTGCCTTTGGTATCAGGGTTATGCTGGCTTCATAGAATGAGTTTGGGAGTACTCCATCCCTTTCTATACTGTGAAATAGTCTCAGTAGTATTAGGGGTAACTCTCTTCTAAAAGCTTGGTAGAATTCTATGGTGAAGCCATCTGGGCCCAGGCTGTTTTTGGTTGGCAGTTTTTTGATGACAGTTTCAATCTCTTCCTCTGTGATGGGTTTATTAAGTTGTTCTGCTTCACGTTGTGATAATTTGAGTAGGTGATATGAATGAAGGAATTTGTCCATTTCCTCTAAGTTTTCAAATTTATTAGAGTACACTTTTTCATAGTATTCTGTTATGATATTTTTAAATTCTGTTGGATCTGTTGTGACCACTCCCCTCTCATTTCTAATTTAGGTTATTTGTTTCCTATTTTTCTTTCGTAAGTTTAGCCAGTGGTTTGTCAATTTTGTTGATCCTTTCAAAAAACCAGCTTTTGGTCTTTTCAAGTTTTTCAATTGCTTTTCTGTTCTCTAATTTATTTAGTTCTTCTCTAATCTTTATGATCTGTTTTCTTCTGTTGGCTGAGGGTTCCTCTGTTGTTCTGTCTCTACTTGTTCAAGCTGTAGGGTTAGTTCCTTGATTTGGTTTCTTTCTTCCTTCCAAATGTGTGCATTTATATAGATAAACTGAAATCTGAGCACTGCTTTGGCTGTATCCTGTAGGTTCTGGTAGAAAGTGTTTTTATTCTCATTGGAGTCCATGGGTTTTCAAGGATGAATATTTCATCCTTGATTTCTTCTATAACCCATGGCTTTTTGAGCAAGATGTTGTTCCAAGAGTTCCACTTTCTATCTATGTTTTTTCTGCTATTGATTTCAACTTTTGTGACTTTATTATTTGAGAAGATACTTTGCATTAATTCAGTAGTATGGATTTTGTTGAAAATTGCATTATGTCCTAACACATGGTAAATTCTGGAGAATGTTCCATGTGCACTGGAGAAGATGGTGTAGTTGTCTGCTGATGGGTAGAAAGTTTGATGAGGTTTAGTTGGTTAATTGTGGCAATGAGGTCTTCTGTATCTTTACTGAGTTTTTTCTAGATGATCTGTCCAGTATTGAGAGTGGAGTAGTGAAGTCTCCAACTGTTATTGTGGAGTGATCTAACTCTCTTTTGAGCATAGTCAGTGTTTCTTCGATGTATTTAGGTGCTCTGATATTAGCCAGCTCTTATATTAGGTGCATAAATATTTAATATAGTTAAGTCTTCCTTGTGTACTGAACTTTTCAGCAATAGTCTCCAGCTTTGTCCATGATGGTGGATTTTACATTAAAAATGATTCTGTCTGAGATTAGAATTGCCACACCTGCTCTTCTTTGTTCATTGTTAGCTTGATGTATATTCTTCCATCCTTTCATTTTCAGTTTGTTCCTATCTTTAAGTCTCAAGTGAGTTTCTTGTAGACAACATATGTATGGGTCATGTCTTTTGATCCAAGATGTCACTTGATGTCTCTTTACTGGAGCATTCAGTCCATTCACATTCAGTGTAATTGGTGATAGGTATGTGTTCAATGCTGTCATTGTGATATGTTTATTTTTGTGTTGATGTTTTCTCTGTGGTTCTTATTAGTCTGTTCTGGTACATTCTTTTTTGTGTGTTGATTTTTCACCTTTTTCAGAGCTATTTTTGTAGTTGTTGAGACTCCTGTGTTACATTTCTTGATATGGTATGTTGCATCTTTGTTGTGCTTTACAACTGCCTCTAAAATCCCCCTTAATAAACTATATATAAACCCAATTTTACTTACTACCAGTCTTGTCGACTTCCTCTCCATCTGGAAGGACTATAACAACTGTAGTACATCCCTATTTTTAATATGATGGCACCACAGTTTTCATCATAATCAGTGGATTGTTTCTTTCAATATTAAAGCTGTGATTGAGTTTGGGGCCTTCCCTAACTGAGTAGAATTCTGGATGATGTGTCCTCTAAAATATAAAGTCAGTGGTTTTGTTCTTCTAAGCCAGAGCCAAGAACTTCTTTCAGTATTTCTTGAAGTTTTGGTTTGGTTTTTACAAAGTCTCTGAGTTTTTTTGTTTATCTGGGAATGTCTTAATTTCATTTTCATATTTGAAAGATAGTTTTGCAGGATATATAATTCTTGGTTGGAAGTTCTCCTTCAAGGCTTTGAATGTATCATGCCACTGTCACTGTGCCAGCATGATTTCTGCTGAGAAATCTGAGGAAAGCCTACAGGGTTTTCCTCTGAATGTTAGCTTTGCTTTGAGTCTTGCTGACTTTAAGAGTTGCTGCTTATGTTTCATTTTGTTAAGCTTCATTATAATATGTCTTGGAGTCTTTCTTTTGAAATCTATATTAGGTGGCGTATGATATGCTTCTGGGATATCTGTTTTCTCTTCCTTTATGATTACTGGGAAGTTTTCTGTCAGCAGCTCAGCAATGATACTCTCTGTGTTCTTAGGTGTTTCATCCTATTCAGGGACTCCAATTAATCGAAGGTTGTTCCTCTTAAGAGAATCCCACATGCTTCTTAATGTTTCTTCATTTTTCTTGTTTCTTTGTTCTGATTTGTCCTCATAGACGTGGTGTCAGTAGCTCTGTCTTCAAGTCAGAAATTCTTTTTTCCATTTGTTCCATTCTGTTTTCTTAGCTTTGAATGGAAGTTTGCATGTCTTTGATTTTGTTCTTGATCTGTTGGATTTCAGATTACTGGTGTTCCGTCACATCGAACAGCTTGCTTAATTTTTCATTTTGTTGTGCTGCATTTTGTGTAAGGTCTAGAAGAGCTCTGTATATAATCCTTTTGTATTCATCTTCCGATGATTTCAGAAAAGTTTCTTCATCTGGAAAACTCCTTGGTTATTTTGTTAGGGAGTCTTCTGAAGCTATGGGTGATTTCTTGTTTGCCACAAGTGTCTGTTGCTTTCTGGGTCCCATGTGAGTAAGTAGAGGCTGGGGAAGATACTATGAGGATGGACTGCAGATGTTTCTCTAGGCTATCTTAAAATGTAAAACAAAAGGTATGTGATCACTTCCCAAGTCAGTCAGGTTTTCAGGTGTAGCAGTCCCTCTTCCCAACTGGCAAAGTAAGCACCTCTATGTCCAACCCCAGATGATACAAACTAGTTCAAAATACAACAATGCCATTGCCCTGTTGGCTTCTGCTGACAGGGCCCAGCCTTAGGTGACATTGTGTAAACTACTGCTTTTCTGGTAGAAAAGCTCTCTCCTGTGGGTAGGCTCTGGCTCCTAAGCTAACAATTAGATCTAGCTGTGGCCGCCATATCTAAGATCGCACCCTCTATACCGTCGGCAGATAGCGGGGCTAAAGGTGCCGAGATGTAGTGAGTCCTCAGCCTCTGTTGCCGGGCCCCTATCATAGGTGACACTGTGTAAACTACTGCTTTTCTGTTGGAGAAGCACTGTCCTGTTTGCAGGCGCTGGCTCCCAGGCTAAGAATTAGGTCCCACTAAAATCTCCATATCCAACATGGCATCCCATACACTGGCAGTGCAGTTCCATACAAACCACGCTGTGGCAGAGATAAAAAGAGAGGCCCAAATTGGCTAGGTATACAGAGTCCTAAACCAGACTCTCAAAATCTGGCAGTTTCGCTTGCCTATCCTGCCAGCAGTGCGTCTGAGACTAGCTGCTTGGCAAGACCCAGCTCCACCCACTAGCCAAGACAGAGACAAAAAAGTCAAAATGGGGTATTTACCTTCAATCCATAAGAGCCAGGGCTAGCCAGGAGTGGGAGCCAGCAAAAGAGAGGTAGTTTTTTGTTCAGTGGTATGAAGTCTAAATTAAAAGCCCTGTGTTGTGTCCCGGGGCTCACTAGGTTACCAGAAGACACCATTTTATTATCAGCTCAGTTCTTGGTTTCCAGAGGGATATAAGAAGACGTGTGCTTAGTTTGCCACCTTGACTCTGCCCCCTACGTAACTCTTTCTGCTCTCCCCACCCTGTGGCAGCACACTCCTCCTTTCCACACTGTATTTCTCATGCCTTTTCAACTGGCTTCTATCCCCATCTGCCCTCTTACCTCACCTATAGACAGGAAATAGATACTCATTTAACGTTGTGTATCTACTTAAGCCAAGAAGCATACTCATCTCTAGTATCATTTTATGTTTTATAGTTCAGTCCAGTCTTTGCCTCAGAGCAACTCTTGATGGGTAGTGAGCTGAGCAGTACTCCCACTACAGGGAGCAGTAAAAGAGGGGACAGCTTTCTTGCCATATGACTTAATTTGACTTCTTCCTCTCAGTACATCATTCTTTCTGACATTTTAAAAATGATCGACCTTTCTGTCAAGGCTCAGTTTCTCTTGCTATATGACATTTTAAATAAATATTGAATTCTTTGTCAAATGTACTTGTAATGGAAAGGTAGTAGTAAGTGATCACTGATAGGATGGCCTATCAGGCTAATATGAAAAGTAATCTGACCACTTACTGGGTAACAAATTCAAGAACTTCCAGAAGATCAGTGAAGTAAATCAACGTTACCATGACACCTGGAGGTGAACAGAAACCAGGCACTAAACATTATAGACCAACTTACAGAAATATTAATATGAAATTCTTCAGACTATTAAAAGATGGTTTTTGTTGTTGTTGTTGGGTGCTGCCCAGTCAGTTACAGCTCATGGTGACCCTGAGTATGACAGAAGGAAATAATGCTCAGTTCAGAGCCATTCTCACTATCATTTCTATGTTTCAACCAATTGTTATAGTCAGTGTGTCTGTTCATCTCTCTGAGCGTCTTCTTTTTTGTTGACTCGCCACCAAGCATAATGTCCTTCCCCGGGGACTGGTTCTTCCTGCTAACATGTTCAAAGTATGTCAGATAAAGCCTTGACATCCTTACTTCTCAGGATCATTCTGGCTGTACTTCCTCCAAGACAGATGTGTTCATTTTTCTGGCAGTCCATCATGTATTAAAGATTCTTCACCAATACTTAATTCAAAGACATCAAGTTTTCTTTGGTCTTCTTTATTTATTGCCCAGTTTTTGCAGTATGTAAGGTGATGAAAAATATCCTGGCTTGGGCCAGGTGCACCTTAGTGTTCAAAGTGGTATGTTTGCCTTTTGAGACTTTTAAAAGTTCTTTTACAGCAAATTTGCCCAGTGCAACACTTCATTTGATTTCTTGACAGCTCCTTCCATGAGCATTAAGTGTGCATCCAAATGAAATGAAATCTGTGAAAACTTCAGTCTTTTCTCTGTTTATCATGATGTTGTAAAGGTTTTTATTTTCTTTAGGTTTGTGTGTAATTCATGTCAAAGGCTGTGGTCTTTGATGTCCATTAGTAAGCACTTCAAGTCCTCTTCACTTTCAGCAAGTAAGGTTGTGTCTCTTGAACACTGAAGGTTTTTAATGAGCCTTCCTCAGTTCCTAGTGCCTCATTTTTCTTCATATAGTCCAACTCCTTAGATTATTTGCTAAGATTTTAGGTTGAATAAGTATGGTCAAAGGATACAACCCTGACACATCTTTCCTGATTTTAAACCATGCAGTATCCCTTTGTTTTATTTGAATGACTATCATTTGGTCTAGGTATACATTTGTATGAACACAATTAAGTGTTCTGGAATTCCTATTCTTCACAGTGTTGCCCATAGCTTGTTATGATCCACATAGTCAAATGCCTTTGCATAGTAATAAAACACAGTAAACATCCTTCTGTATCCTCTGCTTTCAGCCAGGATCCGTTTGACCTCAGCAGTGATATCCCTAGTTTCACATTTTCTTCTGAATCTGGCTTCAATTTCCAGCAGTTCCTTGTTGATATACTGCTGCAACCATTTGTGAATTATCTTCAGAAAAATTTTACTTGTGTGTGGTATTAATGATACTGCTCTGTAATTTCTGTATTCCATTGGATCACCTTTCTTTGGAATGGGCACAAATATGTAAGTTTTCCAGTCAGTTGGCTACGTAGCTGTCTTACAAATTTCTTTATTCTTATTTTTAATTATTGTGCTTTAGAAGAAGATATATGTAACAGTCTAGATTCTCGTTAAACAAATTAGTACACATGTTGTTTTATGACATTGGTTATCAGCACCACCACACATCAGTGCCTTCTCTTCTTGACCTTGGGTTACCTATTACCAGTTTCCTGTCCCTTCTTGCATTTCAGTCCTTGCCCCTGCCTGGGTGTGCTCCGTTAGTCTCGTTTTGCTTTATAGGTTTGTCTAATGTTTGGCTGAAGTGTGAACCTCAGGAGTGACTTCAATACTGAGATAAAACATTGTCCAGGGGCTATATTCTTAGAGTTTATTCACTATCTGTCAGGTCAGTAAATTTCTGTCATTTACAGTTCTGGTCTACATTTTCCTCCAGGTCTATCTGGGACCCTCTATTGTGATCCCAGTGCAAACAGTCATAGTGATTGCTGGGCACTAACTGTCTTCTTGTGCTGGACTCAGTCTGGTGGAGGCTGTGGTACATGTGGTCCATTAGTTCTTTGGACTAATCTTTCATTTGTGTCTTTGGTTTTCTTCATTCTACCTTGCTTCGAGTAAGATGAGAACCAGTGGAGTATCTTAGATGGCTGCTCACAAGTTTGTAAAACCCCAGATGATACTTGTCAAAGTAGGTTGTAGAACGTTTTCTTTATAAACAAAGTTATGCCGTTTGAGCTAGATGTACACTGAGACCATGGTTTCAGAGCTCTTAGGCCATTACTTTGGTCCCTCAGGGAGTTTAGGTGTTTCTAAAGAGGGTCCATCACTTTGCCTGGCACAAACTGTGTTGGCTTTCCCAATATGGTGTCTTTTAAAGAGTCTTCCAATGATGGCATCCTGTTGTTAAACTTGAATAAAACAAGTTGTGTAAATGATACATTGTTAATTGTTTTATTATTTTGAAGTACATTTAATGGGATGGAAAAGAACTTCAGGTAAGTGGCCTCTGTGGCACCTTCCAAGTGGGCCCAAAGAGGTTATCATAGTCCAGTATCTTTTGCCATTGATAGTCACAGCCTCTCCTTGTTCACCATAGAAAAAATAAGGGCCAGTGATTCCACTGGACCAAAATCTGCACCACACAGTAACTTTTTAGGGATGAGGTGGACATTCTTGAATCTCCACTGGATTCTCATCTCTCCAAATGTGACAGTTGTGTGTGGTAACAAAATCATTTTTCCAAAAATGGGCGTTGTCACAGAAGAAAATTTTTCAGCCAAAAGCAGAGTCAACTTTCAATTGTTCCAGAAACCAGTCAGCAAATGTACAATGCAATCTATGGTCATTGGCCTTCAGCTCTTGAGTTAAAACAGTTGGCTAAGGGTAAAGCTTCAAGTTCAGATGCAAAATCCACCAAATTGTGGTCAACAAAAGTCTCAGTTCTTGTACTCTGTGACAAATTAGTTGAGATGGATTCTCACATACACTCTGATGAGCAGTGATGATGTTTTCATTGGAACGTGTGGTTCATAGATGCACAGATGTTGTCTGACTGGCAACAGACTCAGTTGTCTCAAATCTTTTTTTATGTATTTTTTTAAATTTATTTTTATTAAATAAAAAAATGAAAGTGTACATACTCTGTGCTTGCAATACTGGGTTAAGAGAGGAGGAGTACACAAGTTGTGTCGAAGTCCTGTTGATACTGATCTTCTTACTAATGTGTGTTGTCGCCAGTTTCACCCTACCAAATTTCTAGCAACTATTTAAACCATAGCCCCTTTCAAAATCTTTTGATTAAACGTTGAATTGCTCTTTCCATGGGACAATTATGTGCATCATAAATTTCACGTAATGTACAGAGCACCAATTTTGGTAATGAACTTTAATAATTTCTATGCACTGTGGAGTTGTGTAACTTTTCATAGCTACTTGTCAAGAGTAATCAAAAAATGTGCTAAATATGGCTTCTACAGTTTCACAAATATCACTGATCTTATAGGACAGAGTAGAACTGCTCCATAGAGTTCTCAAGGATCACCTGGCGGATTTGAACTGCCATCCTTTTGGTGAGCAGCTGTAGCACTTTAACTACTATGCCACTGCTCTGTGGGGCAGTTCTACTATGACCTATAGGGCTTTTATGAGTTGGAGTCGACTCAACAGCAGTGAGTTTTTGGTTTTGTTTTTGTAAAAAATAGGACGTCTTTATTGGCATAGATGAGTCAGTGCTTCCAGCATTGCATCTGTTTGTTGAAACATCTCAATAAATATTCCATCAGTTTCTGGAGTCTTATTTTTCACTGATGTTTTCAGTGCAGCTTGGACTTCTTTCTTCACTACCATCCATTCTTGATAATATACTAGTTCCTGAAATGGTTGAATTTTGACCAGTTCTTTTTGGTGCATTGATTCTGTGCATTCCTTCCATCTTCTTTTGACATCTCCTGCCCGTTCGATGTTTTGCACATGGAATTATTCAGTATTGTACCGCAAGGCTTGAATTTTTTATTCAGTTCTTTCAGTTTAAGAAATTCTGAGCATGTTCTTCCCTTTTGGTTTTCTAACTCAAGGGCTTTACACATTTCATCATATACTTTGTTTTCTTGGGCCACTCACTGAAATCTGTTCAGCTCTTTTACTTCATCATTTCTTTCATTTGTTCTATGTTCAAGAGCAGTTTCAAAGTCTCTTCTGATACCCATTTTGGTCTGTTCTTTCCTGTTTTTTTAATGACTTCTTACTTTCTTCACGTGTGATGTCTTTGATGTCACCTAAGAACTTGGATAGAGTATATAGTAAAAACCTAATGGTTTCCATACACACAGTGAGATCCAGAAATAAAATTTGAGGAGCACTGAAAATCACTAACAGTCAGAATAAATTTATTAGTGTCACCTTCTTCTGGATCATTCATTGTTTTCAGTCTTGCTAAGTAGACATAGCAACCATAATTACAATTGTATGATGCTGGATGAATTGAGCTAGAGAATAAAAGCTGATGCTGAACTGTTTCCACATAGCATCTCTTTTCTCAGTGAAATAAGTATAGTTCGCTGTTTGGTGTATATGATCTGAGAGCTCTTTTGCAGAGAAGAGACTGAATTAAAAACAGCTTTCTCTACATTATTCATCACCCTAGACCTGAGCCTCCTTGTTGGAAGAAACCATGTAGATCTTACCAGTGGAGAGCTATGAATAAAAAGTCACAGATCAAAGAGTAGAAACATTTATAGTCATAAGCATTTTGAAGTAAGCCATAAAGCAGCCTTTACATCATATATGTTCCTTAATTTGAACATCCTGTTTTTTATCCTGTAAGAGATCTGGGGAAAATGTAATGTGACTATCTGTACTGGTGTAAGTAGTCTTTCTGGGGCATAAACTTTTAAGTAATTTGGAAAATATAAATTTGACAGAGTTGGAACCTAGGCTATCAGCAAATATCCTCACTGTACAAACTATAATTTTGTACTTCTTGTACATTTTATGTGGGAGGACAATATAGTGGAGTAAAATGGATCATCTCAAGGGCTAAAAATATTCAATTTTCTCAATATATCACATACTTATTTGTTACTTTATTATCAAATAAACATATATTGAGTGCCTATTCATTTGGCAGACATTCTGAATATTGCTACATGATTCCTGGAACTTAGTTTCCTAGTTAATCTTCTCTGTAGTAGGGGATTTGTGTGTGTGTACAGCAATACACTTAGATCAAATCATCAAATGCTATACAAATGTAAACCTTCCTCATTAGCATAACTGTTTTATAAGAAAAGAAAACACTATGCCACTTTGAAAGGGAAAAGAAGGAAGGGAATTCTAGATGCCCTGTTTTCCCCAGATTATTTTAATAAGGAGACATTTATTAAGCTGATACTCAATAACGTATCTTTGTATCCTTATGGCCAACTTGGACTTTGAAGTCCGTGAAATTTTTCTTTGGTCTCAATATGGAACAACAAGCTTCTTCTAAATCTGAAATGTTCTGAGTGCCTTCACCGTGGGTTTCTATGGCTGTTCCTCTTTGCTCCTTATTGATGGGTGTTCAGTGTGACAGTGGTCTAGCTCACAGTGAGGATAATTAAAATGGAATTACTGAGATCAGTTTTACAGTTACTGTTTCTGGGCAGACACATTTTATTTGTAAGTACATTAATTTTTTGTTGAGCATTTATCTTCTTAAATCTGAAAGCTTAGGTCTCTTGCCGGTAGTCCTATTTTACAGACCTGGGAACTGAGGCTCACTGTGGACACAATGTGATAAATCAGTAAATGGTAATTTCAGAAGAATAATATGTAATAGTTATTTTCAGTGTTTGTTCACTACTAGTAAATTTCAGTGAAGTGCTGCATCTTACTGTGGAAGCACCTAAGAATCTCAGAGTGTAGAGGTATATGAATAGTGTGAAAATATTAGAACATTTTAATTAAAATGTAATTGACTTGTTACTAGCCATCCTTAATTTATTTGGAAACAATTCTTGTACTAACAGAATTAAATTTTCATACTGAGTGATTTTGGTCATGTCAAGTTGATGTCTGTATTATTATTTACTTGATATTTTTCTTTAAATTGACTCCATAATTTTGGGTTAACTATATTTTTAAAAGAAATTCTGTAATTATTGTGCATGGAAAGTTGGGGTCCATTGCCATGACCGTAAGGTAGCCAATAAATAAATGGATAGCTATTAAAATGAGACACAGCTGTACCCAGAGGTTACCATTTTATTCACTTATATTTGGTTCAAATGATTTGTGGTGGACTGTTAACTGAAAGAGTGGGGTGCGAACTCGTAGAAGGAAGACTTGGCACCCAGCTTCTGTAAGGATTATTGCTGTAGTTAGTTACTATTGTGTCCATTCTGACTCAAGGCAACGCTATGTGTGTGCAGTGGAACTGTTAGTTTTTTTTTTTTTTTTTTTTAAGGCCGTGACCTTTAGGAAGAGTCCCAGGCTTGTCTTCCACAGTGCTAGTGGGTGAATGTGAACCACCAGCCTGTCAGGTGGTAGCCGAGCACTTAACCATTTGTGCCACCCAGGGATTCCGCTGTAACCACTGCAGCCAAGAGAAGCCTATGGAGCATTCTGCTCTGTTAACACTGGGAGTCACTGTAAAGCAGAAGCGAGTCAACAACACTGAGGTTTTTTTTTTCCCGTAGAGTGAATCACACTTTGAGAAACGCTGGGTTTAAAAAATTATGAGAAGTAATTGCATTTTTATATTGCCTTTCCTAATAACATTTAGTATTTCTATACCTTATTAAAATCCAATGTAAAATTACAGAGCACACATTCTTGAGTGTTTTTCAGTTTCTTCTGAATATTTGTCCTGTGTTTCTGTCAGTTGTCTGGTAAATGTTTTCTGCAGTTCATTCTCTGTTTCTTATTTTTAGTGCTAGAGCTTGCCCAGGGCTGCCAAAATTTAGCTAGACAGGTGACTGGCTAACCATAGCCCCCATCTCTTAGCTTTCATTGCAACTAGATGTGGCCAGGTGACTCAGTTCTGATGAGTGAGATGTCAGCAGAGGTGACATGTGTCATCAGGTTAAGAGGAAGCTATATTCTGCTTTTCCTTCCTTTTTCTCGCAGGCAAACCCGCAGGCCTGTGGGGTAAACTATCTTTGAACATACGTACAGAGACAACACGCTAGAGAATCGTGGAATAAGGAAGGCTGGCCCCAGCATGATCTCTTGAGGAAGAGTTGCCTGTCCCTCTGGACTGGTTAGTATCATCACATTTTTACGTGAGATAGAATTAAACAATTGTTTGTATTTAAGCTATAGTTAGTTTCTTGTGGTTAAAGACCAAAAGTAATACCTTAATGAATGTGATATTCTCATTTTTAAGTAAAATATATTTAGTAATGATTCAAGCCATGGATTTTAATTGAAAGTTACTTTTTCCTATTCTTTTAACATCCAATGGCCAAATACTTTCATTCTTTCTTAAGGAAAAAGATTGTTTAGACACAGTGGACAATCCTGGGAAAACTAAATAAAAGAACATTCAAAGTATTTAAAGTGTGAAGAAATATAAAATTCCTAGAAGCCACTGTTTTATTCCATTTGGCCCAGTCCATCTCAGTAGGTTGCAAAGTTGAGGTGTTAAATTCATAGACCCAATACTTCATCTACTCAACACAGACTGCTAAAGTGAATCTTCTAGGAAACTGTCTAAGATGCAGGTGGAATATATCAGGAGAAACCAAAGTGGGATTCTCTGGGTACTGTAATTCATGTCTGAATGTACATAACTACTCTAGAATGAAGAGTCAGGAAACAACACCCTCCGCAAGTGAACAGGCCCATGAAGTAAGCCAAAAAGAAAAAATCTGGCCAATTATTTTTACTTGTGTTAATTAAAGTAATAATACAAAGTCTAGTATTATTCAGCCTGAGTGTAACCCTTGGCTACTGTCTAGTGACCACTGCTGATGCTGCCCTTCACTTTTTCATATCACATTTATGAAAGAGTTCTTGTGGACACAAATTGGAGGGATGCTGAAATTACTGTCATTTGCTTCCTTCTAATACAAGTGTTTTCCGCAACAAGCACGAGTTAGCCTAACAACCCACCCTTGTCAAAAAATCATCAAGCATTTGTTTATTGAGTGGCTACAGTGTGCCTTTCTCAAAAGCAGGTGCACTGAACGTAACTAAGAGGTGAAGATGATATACCTGAAGTGAATTGAAATCTCCATTTAAAATTTCCAATGTTGTCAATTACTGAATCTAGTTTACTAGTATTGTAAAATAAAGAGTAAAACTGCTGTCATTTACAGATGATGTCATTATCTAAGTAGAAAATCCTATGGGATCTATCAGAAAAAAAGAAGACAAAAATTAGTGTTTTAGTCATCTGGTACTGCTCTAACAGAAAATGCCATGGGTGGGAGGCTTCATGAAGAGAAATTTTATTGTTACCATCTGGTAAGCCAGAAATCCATTCATGAGTTACAAGTCCATTCAATAGGAATAATTATCCCTGTCTGGCAGGCTGAGTACAAATTCAATGGGAGCATCTTGGCACAGGAAGCTCAAGTCCAAAGGACATGTTCTGCTCTTGGTGCTGCTTTCTTGGTGGTATGAGGTTCCCAACGTACTCTGCTCACTTCTCTCCCTTATATCCGACAAGCTGGGAACTTGAGTCCTGCCTCACCAACACAACTGCAGCCCATTCTCCCTCATCACAGAGGCAGGATTCACAACACATGGGAGGAATTGCACCATACTGGGACTCAAAGCTGAGTCAAATCAATACATACATTTTTGGAAGGACACAATGCAATCCATAACAACTAGTGATCTTAGTAAGGTCAAAAGGCAAAAAGTCAATATATAAAAATGCAAATTTAAACCACAATAAGAAACGCTCTCCACCTATTGGAATGGCTGAAATTAAAAAGAAACAAACAAAACTTGACCATGCCAAATGTTGGAATGTGGACGAACTAAAGGTCTTGTGTATTGCTTTTGGGAATGTAAAATGGTACAGCCACTGTGGAAAGTAGTTTGGCCCTGTCTTAAGAAGTTAAACATATTTGTACAATATGATACAACCATTTCACTGTAGGTATTTACCAAAGGAAACAAAAGGGGTATGTTCATATTAAGACTTGAATATGAATGTTTGTAGCAGCTTTATTTAACACATAACTGAATGCCTACGCTAACAGGAATTTGGGAGATGAAGATGAATTAAACATAGTCCCTGCCCTCAACAAGCATTGAATCTAGTAGCAGAAAAATTATGATACTATCTATGATCTTGGCATGTGCCATGATAGAAATAAGCAGTGAACCTTTGTGGCCCATCCATATCAGCCTAGAAGGCAGTAAAGCTAGTTAGAGAAGGATTCCAGATACAGGCAATTCCTACAATAAATATTAAACAAAACAAAACAAAACAAAAACAGTGGAAAAATAACTTGTCTACAAAGGCTAGGTATGCCATTCACGTTCAAGAAGTTACGCTTACAAAGACCTTAATGCGGTAACCTCGTGAGGAGATGTCTTTCCTAAATAAGGCCTCATTTTTAAGCTCTTACTTGTTATTTATGGTTTACAGGAAAATGATTGTATAAGGAATACATCTGTATCCATTTCAAGGTTTCCATTTACATATTTCGTCATTTAAATAAAGATCTGATAAATTGCAGAATTTTTTTTTTTGATCTCCTTTGGTGAATGGCCATCTTCTTTTAATCAGACTCTAAGTACCTTTATTTGGGTATTAAGAAGTGCAGGGCTACATTAATACTCAGTCATGATAACAATAGCATATGGTTCAAACAATTTATTTGGTGTTTTTCATATGGTGATTTTCTTATGGTGTTTTTCATATCTACTGTTATTTAAAAAAATCTGATTATGCACTCGTTTTATGGTAAGCCAACACAAAACCTTTTTGAAGAAGATTAGGGATAAACCACACACACACACACACACACACACACATATATATATATATATATGTATATACACACACATTATACATATGTGTAAACATACATGTGATAGTCAGCAAGGGATATGTACCACTTTTTCTAGGATGAATTCACAAACTTAATTAGCAAATCTTGTATTTTAGTGGAAGTCTTTATCAGACCTTCTCAGAAACCAAAGGGAGAAAATAAAAGAAAAAAATAAATAAGGTTTTAGAGAAGATAAATCATACTAGAAATTTAATTGAGATTTATTTTACTCAAAAAGAGAGGATATACTTAGTTTTCAAATGCTAATGAAGCAGTTTTACAGTTGCTCATTATGAGGACACAAAGAAAATTAAGTTTTTTTTAAAAAAGATTATGTAATTCATATTCCACTATCAAAATATAATCAAATTGCATATCAGCTTAAATAAATACATACATACTTACATACATAAATAAAGATAACTCAACTGGACACTGTAATCTAGCTGATTCCAACTCATGGCTGCCATATAGGACAAAACAGAAGTGCCCTATAGGATACTGAAGGCTGTAGTCTTGATGGAAGCTGACTCCTGCAGAGTGGCTGGTGGCTTCTTACCATTGATCTTAACTACTGTGCCACAAAGGTTCCTTACTTAGAAATTCATAACAGCAAAAGGGTCACACTCTTCTAAATGACTTTTGAGTTTAAAAGGAAATGAAAACAATTTATTTAGAAATGAATAACAATGTAGACTAATAGGATTTTGATAAAGTGATACTCAAAGGAGAATTAATATCTTTAATTGTAGAAAAGAGGAAGACCTTTAATAAGATGGACTGACACAGTGGCTGCAACATTGGACTCAAGCATCACAACAATTGTGAGGATGGCTCAGGACTAGGCAGTTGTTTCATTCTGTTGTATGTAGAGTCACTATCAGTTGGGGTTTACTGGGTGGCTCCTGTGATCTTTCATTTTCGGGAGCAAGTAAAGGAGCTAAAAGTTGAAAGTAGAATAGAAGAAAAGAATTGTTTGTTATAAAAGAACTAATTAATAATTTTAAAATGAAAACAAAATTATTCTTTGCAAAAAAAAGTAGAACATGAAATTTGGCTGATTTAAGAGAGAGGGGATAAGAGAAAGAGGAAGAGAGAGAAAAGATAGACACACTGAAAATAGAGGAGGCCCAAGTACATCTATGATTTTTTGAACAGGAGGAGTGTTTGGGCTAACACCCAAGTGACCCAGCCTTTTCCGTTGTCCAGTGAATGGGTGTGAGCACATTTCCAAGTACATCTACTTTACCTCAGAAATTCACAGCGGTTGATCTGTTAAGTACTGTGCTCCTTTTTTCTTTTTAATACAGTTTATTTTATTTTGTTTGGTGTTGAAAATATATGCACCAAAACCTAACACCAGTTCATCAATTTGTACATGTTAAATTCAGTAACATTGAATATATCCTTTAAGTCATGCAACCATTTCATCTCCCTGTTCCAAATTGTTTCTGCTCCACTAACATACATTCTCCAAATCAATATAATTCCTAATATCCTTATTTTCTGCATCCTCTCCTTTCTACCAACCTCAAGACTCACTCCTACACTTCGTTCTCCCAGTTTCTACCAGTACACATGACCTAGTGTTAGTAATTTCCACTTGATGTAGCAAACAACTGCAATTTTAGTGGCTTTACACAACACATCTATTATGTTACAGGTCTGTAGGTCACAATGCTGGTATGGGCCTCACTAGATGAAAGTCAAGTGGTTGGCAGGCTATGTTCCTTTCTAGCACTCTGGAGAGAGTTATCCATTTCTGATCATATGTGTGATTGCCTTGTTATTTGAACTGAAGTCTCTGACTTCTCACAGTTGCCACATTCTTCTTCAAAGCTAGCCAGGGAATAGCAAGTCTTTCTTCTGTGACATCTATGTCACATTGGCCCACTCTTGTAGTTTCCTTTCACATGGTTTAGAACTGTTGATTTGATTCCAACTCATAGCAACCTTATAGGACAGAGTAGAGCAACACCAGTGGAATTTGAACTGCCTACCTTTTGGTTAGCAGCCGTAATCCTTAACCACTATACTACCAGAGTTTCTGGGCCAATAGCATAATCCATAATTTCCCCATTTTAGGGTCTACAAAAGGCAGCTCTGGTCCTCACTGAATGAAAATTTACCTCGGGATTAACACCTTGTCATACCTGGGTTGTGTATGTTGACATTCAGAAGGTTTCCTTGGCATCTTACTCTAGGGCATTGTGTAGGGTTGGAGGCAAAACATGCACACACACACATACACCACCACCCCCCATACACAGAGTGGATTGTCTTTGGCTATGTACCATAGGGTTGTGCAACACAAAGTTGGTAGGAACACATGCAAAGCTGGTTGCTATAATTGTGTTGGAATATGGGATAGAAGGGGAAACCCTGGTGGCATAGTGGATTAAGGGCTATGTCTGCTAACCAAGAGATCGGCAGTTCAAATCTGCTAGGTGCTCCTTGGAAATTCTATGGGATAGTTCTTCTCTGACATCTAGGGTCACTATGAGTTGGACCCGATTTGACAGCAGTGGGTTCCCCCCACCCCCATTGGATAGAAGAGACCAGGAGAATGTGACATAGTGATTAAGAGGTCTTCCATATACTCCCCGATAGAGCTATTGTAAGGATGACATGAGTTAATGCATGTAGATCAGAACAGCACCTGACATGTTATATATGTAGTCAATAGATCATCTTTTTGTGTTATGTATCATGACAGATGTTGTTTGATCTCTGTCCTAGTCACTGATGCCAGGGAATGTTCTGTATCTTCATTTCAGCCAAGAAAATACTTAAAGATCAAAATGAGGAAAAAATAATGGAAGCCTTCCTTCTTAAAGGTTTTCTCTATGTTGTCTGAGCTTATGTAAACCTGCTGAACTCACTGTAACCTTTTCTAAACTAGCTTTTTTTTTTTAAAGCCCTACAGGTCTTTAATTTCCTTTTAGCAATAATTTCATTGCCAATTATGGATTTTACTGTTGAGAACAAAACCATGCCAGCCTATAGGGGCCTTTGTAGACATCTACTTCAAGGAAACTCAATTCTTCATAGGACAAAATGACTCAAAAAGCAAAATGTCTGCTGCTCTGGACACATCACTTTATGGGAAATACAGTGGATTTTAATAAACAGGGTCATGACTCATTTCAAGGAAGAGGAGAGAGAATTGTGTCATTTTAATCAGAAAAAATCGTGAAACACTTTAGGCCTTGTGCTGGACACGTGACCAGCAATATGTCATCTGTTCTCACATAACCTAGAAGTGAATCTGACCTACGGCCCTACCCACTTTTAAGAGGCAACATACTTTCTGGTTGAACAGTCCCTGTGCTGTACTGATCAGTACATATCTTGAACAGCATCCTTAGAAATAGCTTCTTACTATAATGTCCTTTTTTATAGAAAGGAAAACTTCCTTGATAGATAGGTACTTGATAGATGTGACCAGTTAGCTTTAAAGTGGCAGGATAAAGCGTGGCATTCCAGTTGCTTATCTTGCAAAATTTCTTCCACGACTTGGTGCTTCTGATCTAAAGATACCATGCTACTGTGTAACCAGGTGGTGGGAGCACAAAGAACACTGTACTGGGGGTTGACCATGCAGATGGGTGAGAATTAGGCTAATAAAAATTCATTGGAAGTGCTTTGCCCTGAAGAAAGCAAGGTGCCTGCAATTTCTTGGGGTTTATGTGTTGACAGTGTAAAGAACTGGTACAAAGAAGGTTGCCTTGCTTCTGACTTTATAGTCTCCATATGGTCAGGAAAGGAGTAAATTGACCCCATCTGCTGCAAATCTGTAGCAGTGCTATTGAGCCTTGCAGCTTTGTCGCTGGCTCTCACGGTCTTCCTCCCCAGATCTAGGATACTATATCCTGTATGGGACTGTGCCAGTTTTCACACCTTTGTGGACTAACACTCTTCAAACTCAGATGATTTGGGGTCTTCTTTAGGACAAAGGTTGGAAAACTTTTCCTTTAAAGGGCCAGATAGTAAATATGTTAGGCTCTGTGGGACAACAGAACAAATTGGGGACTAGTGTACTGTAATGTCTTACATGTATTTTAAAAGAGAAAACCAATATTCAC
Organism: Heterohyrax brucei; assembly: GCA_028571685.1. NCBI lineage: Eukaryota > Metazoa > Chordata > Mammalia > Hyracoidea > Procaviidae > Heterohyrax > Heterohyrax brucei. The sequence continues at coordinate 21,340,617 of CM053153.1, read as the reverse complement.
AAATTGTTACTGATAAAGCTCAAAATATAATAATAATTCAGTATATGAGTTTTGGAAACACTAGTGGTGTGAGTGCTAACCATAAGGTTGACAGTTTGAATCCACCAGATGCTCCTTGGAAACTCTGTGGGGGCAGTTCTGCTCTGTCCAACAGGAGCACTATGAGTTGGAATCTACTTGAGATGGTGGGTTTTATACATGTTTTGAAATGGGTTTTATACATGTTTTTGAAATACAAGTCTAAGTAATTAAGTGCTATGGCTGCTAACCAAAAGATACTCAATTTGAATCCACCAGGAGCTCTTTGGAAACTCTATGGGGCAATTCTGCTTTGTCCTGCCGTGAGTCAGAGTCAACTTGATAGCAACTAGTTTGGTTTCGAATGACAAAGGTTGCATTATTTGGGGCTGTGTGCATGCAATTTTTCATTTAATTAAGCTTCATTTATGAAATTAATTGCAAATACTCATTTGTAGAAATCATTCTTACAAGTGGTAGACCAGATCTGAGCTTGGGTCATAATTCACTACCTTTTGCTTTAGGGACAGCTTGCATCTTGATAGGGTGACAAGCAGAATACACATATTTGATAACCTGATGCTGTAAGTTAGCATGAGTAGATTTCTGTAAAGAGTTTTCCTAGAGTTTTGTGTGTACAAAGGCGGAGCGGGATATATTCGTGTTTTGAGGACCCGGTGGTACCCAGATCAGGATTTGGTATCAGGTCCAGCCATATGGAGCCAAGACTATGTGTGTGGGAGGTAGGGCATCAGACAGAGGTTACGGAGAAACAGAGTCTGCCCCATGTATCCTTGGGTTTCTGTATCAAGGGGCTTTGCATCTGCAGATAGAAAATATTTGAAAAAAGAAAACAAAATACAAAACCTGAATTTGCTACATGCAAGCACTCCAGTGAGGTGTAGGCAGACTGCGCTGTGGCCTCCCACCATTTCACAGATCTTCAGACTCTCTCCATCACTCCTTTGAGCACTGATCGTTTCACCTTGTCTTTTGTCATTATCACTGAAACAATACTGTACTGTGTAACAACTATTTATACAATATTTACTTCGGGTTGGGCATTGTAAGTAATCTAGAGATGATTTAAAGCATATCGGAGGATGTACCTAGATTATATGCAAATAACTATGCCATTTCACATAAGGAACTTTAGGATCAGTGGAGTTTGGTATCGGAGGTATCACTGAAGGGCTGTCTTCTACATAGTACATATCTTTCTCCATCAGTGCCCAGCTTAGTGTCAAAGTGTAACCTAGCATGGGGAAAGAAGAATACTCTCCCCAGTTTTTGATAAATACTAGGTAGCTATGAAGAACAGGATGTAGAAAATACAGGGTTGGGAATAGTGTGAGGCAGCAGTCTTGACCCAAATAATCTATATGTTTATAGAATCACCAGCAGTAGCTGCCAAGTGAAGGCTTTGTCCTCAACTAGCCATATGAATAATGCATAAAGGGACTGTTAAATTGTACAAAGACAATTGGGAGTCTTTTATTTTGTGCAAGGTTAGTACTAAAGCACTCCAGACTAGTCTCTGAGTTTGCTTTACAATATTTCTGCAAGGTTAAAAGTAGCACATCAGTGAGTTCAACTTCCAGATGAATGCATGGGGAGCTCTATAGACCCACTCCTCAGAGAAGCAGAAAAGCTGGAGAAAGCTATCAAACAGCTATTTAAAGTTTGTGGAAATTGTCCTAAGGTCATATAACAAATGAACAAACATTTATTCAGGAAAATCTAATGTGAGTCAATAAGAACAGTCGGAGCCAGTGGCGTTTTAGCTGTGACCTACTCCCCTCTCCTCAAATGTACCCTCCCCCAAATCAACTTGAAGGTGAGGCAAAGAAGAAGGGACTCCTTCTCGGAGCTCCCAATCAAGAACTGCTATATCTCACCAGGAAGGGAAGGTTGCCAGCCTTTCTCATCCTCTACAAGTCCAAGTAGAGGAAAGTAAAGTCCTAGTGAGTAGAGCAGAGAAGTCAGGGGCTTCCTTGCTCCATCCAGCCATTGCCCGTAGAGAGTGTGGAGACTCTAACTCATGCACAGCAGGCCAAGAATACTGTAGCCCTAACCATCCAAGTTGGAATTGACTCGGTGCTATTGGATTGGGTTGGATTTTGGTAACCATCCTTACTCCAGCTTGTTATCATCAGGGATTCCAGAACTAGGGGTGCAAGGAAAGAAGACCAGCGACTACTGCCCTATCCAGTGATCGAACAGTTTGCCAAGTGAGAGAGACAGTCTGTACGATGGAGGCATCTACAAAGCTGTACCCACAAAAACTCGTATTTGAATCGAGTATGGAGAAGTTCAGGCTTATATGTACTTCAGAAATAATAAAGCCAGCTACCATTGTAGATTCAAACTCATGCAGACCTCATATGCGTCAGAATAGAACTGGGCTCCAGACTGTTTTCAACGGCTAATTTTTCTGAAGCAGACTGCCAGGCTTCTCTTCCGAGGTACCCCTGGATAGATTTAGACCTCTAGCCTTCGGTTAACAGCTGGTTGCTAACATAAAAAAAGGGAGAAGATAGTAAAGTGAATGTGATGATGACCTATGTAAGAGAGGTAAATGTTAACAAGGAAAGGGGGTAAAAGGACACGAATGAATGAATGTAGGACCTGCTGGCACTCGAGGTGATAACCTGTTGTGAACTGGGAAATACGGTGAACAGAACTCTCTGCACCTGAGGCACATTAAAAAAAAGAATACCCCACAGAAAAACCTTGCAACATAGTAAAACAGTAGACTGTCCATAAATGGGACTGGAAGTTTGGAATGTGCCAGTTGGCTGACTAAGAGGAAGTGTTTGGGGACCAATCTTTCATTTGCAAAGAGAGGTATCCAAAGAACAATTGGCAGTGGCTCCCCAGTAGATGTTCCATCTTCCCTTTGGGACTTTCTTTGCATCTGGATACAGATGAACTTCGCAAGATGTGGATTTCATGTATTAAGAGACTCATTGATTTCTCTGCCCCCTGAGGGATTGAGTGCCCCTTTGGAGGTAACATCCTGTCTTGCCGTCTTACAACATTTCAAACAATCCTTTATTATTTGGAAGAGTAAGACAAAGCAAGTAGGATATAGGAGTCTGGAAATCACTTTCAGCATAATTTCTTTTAACAAACTGTGTTCCACGTGTGAGCTTTCTGAGCCAGGGAATGCAGAAAGGAGGAAGATAGATCCGGAGTGTATAGTACTCTTTTGTACTTCTCAACAGCTGTTTGTACAGTGGAACCCAGAGGGAAGGAGTTACAAGTATTCTGAGCCAAAACAGTGATGGCTCCTTGGGGGAGGGACCTGTTGTCCTGAGGGTATAGTAGTAAAGCAGAATGAAGTGTGACGATCTAACACAACCGAGGCTGAATCCCTGCAGCTCTGCCTTTTACAGGGAGATTTTCCTTAACTGGGATACGGAGAACTCATGGGAACAGTGCAGGCCAAGCTCATATGCTGGAAATCTTGAAGCTTTCAAAAGAATATAATAGAAAATAGTATCATAGGCAGGAAATAGGAAAATGACATTTCTGTCAGTTGTTTCTTTTGCCACTTTTGTTCCTAAATAGGTAATCCTAATGACTGAATCTGGAGAATGTCACATTTCCATCTGCTACTATCTTGGTCTCACTACTAGATAGTTAATTCATTGTTTTATATTTTATCCAAAATTTGTTAGTTTTTATTCATCTGGAGTTAACTGTCCAGTAGAGTAGCTACTAAAAGAACAAATTGAATGCTGAATGGGGTTAGTGCGATAGAGGAATAGAATTTTTAATTTTATTACGTTGTAATTAATTTACATTTCAATTAAAAATGGAAACAGTATCAAGTAGTTTTCCATTAAGCACTACTTTATTGTGTTAGTAGAACAATCTTGCTAACTGTAAGTGAAGAGGACCTGAAGAACTTACTGACTCAAAGACTTTAGTATGGATTATACTTCAATAGAAAGAAAACAAAAGCCTTACAAGTAGAGGAATCAGCAACATCATGGTAAACAGAAAAGATTGAAATTATCAGGGATTTCATTTTATATCCATAATCAACACTCACAGAAGCAGCAGTCAGAAAATCAAACTACATATCACACTGGGAAAATCTGCTGCACAAGATTTTTTAAAGTGTTAAAAAACAAAGATGCCACTTTGAGAACTAAGGTACACTTGACTCAAGCCGTGGTATTTTCAGTCACCTTGTATGCATAGGAAATTTGGACAGAGAATAAAGAAAACCAAAGAAGAATTGATGCCTTTGAATTATGGTGCTGGCAAACAATGCTGAATATACTGTGAACTGCTAAAAGGACAAACAAATCTGCCATGGAAAAAGTGCAGCTGGACTATTCCTTAGAAGGCAGGATGGCGAGACTTCATCTCATATACTTGATCAGATACTACTATTGCCACTCCTGTTCTTTTTTGAATGTTGCTTGTTTGATGTATTTTTTTCCTTCCTTTGATTTTTAGTTTATTCCTATTTTTAAGCTGAAGGTATCTCTTAGAAGCAGCATATGGATGGATTGATAGGTATGCTATCATTTTGATGCTTTTTTTTAGTGTGTTGTTGACAATTTCATTGTTCCACTTAATTTTCTTGCATGCATGGTTTCTGCTGAGTATTCTTAGCTTAGTCTTACTGACTCTTCTTTGTAGATTATTTTTGGTTCATCCCTACCTGCTTTTAAAATTCTCTTCCTATCTGACTTGATGGCTCTTGGCTTGGCTTGGGATCTTTAGTTTTGGCACGTTTGATTATAATATGTCTTAGTGTCTTTCTTTGGGGATCTGCCTTGTATGAAGTTCTAACAGCATCTTGGATAGACGGCTTCTCATCTTTCATGACACCAGGGAAGTTTTCTGTCAACAGATCTTCAACAATTCTCTGTATTTTCTGTTACCACCCTCCCTGTTCTGGGACTTTCTTCAGCCATAGATTATCCTGAGTGATAGAGTCCCACATAACTCTTAGTGTGTCCTCAGTTTTTGAAGTTCTTTTATCTGATCTTTCCTCAAATATGTTGGTGTCATGTGCTTTGTCTTCAGTCTCACGAATTAGACCTTCCTTGCCTCAATTCTGCACCTTTGACTTTGTGTAGAGTTTTCTGATTAGGTAATTTTGTGATTAACTTTCTGAATCTCTGCATGCCATTTCTTTATGCTTTCTTGCACCGTGTTCAATTTGTCATTATGCTCTGCTACATTTTCCCTGATCTCCTCCTTCAGATCTCTTGGGGAGTTCTAAATATTACTTTTTGTATTCTTCCTCTGATAATTCCTGGATATTCTTTTCATATGGAAAATTTATTGATTCTTTGGGGAGCTTTCTGAAGTTGTTGTGGTTTGCCTCTTTATATGCTTCGATATTGACTGTTGTCTCCAAATCATCAGTAAGTTGTTGTATTTATTTATTTTATGCTTGAGTGCTGTGTTCGAGCTTCTTGTTTTTGTTGTTATTTTGAAATGCCCAAATAGGCTGGTTGTATCTGCTAGTTTGATTATTGGTACCTTTGAGGCTGAAATGTCTTGTCACCAAGTGTTTAGAGATGTTACTATGCTTGTGAGCCCAGGTATCTGTCTATTTATTTCTTTATTTTGTAATGTATTTAGCTCAGGGAAACCCTGGTGGCATAGTGAGTTAAGTGCTACATCTGCTAACCAAAAGACTAGTAGCTCAAATCTGCCATGTGTGCCTTGGAAACTCTATGGAGCAGTTCTACTCTGACATCTAGGGTCTCTAGGGTCACTGTGAATTGGACCCAACTCAATGGCAGTTGGTTTGTTGTTGTTGCTGTTTTGATTTAACTAAGGTGCCCAGGTAATCACTTACTAAGTATGTGGTGCAGGTTGTCCCAAAAAGACCTAGATGGGCAGGGGTGATTGATGTAGGTATCTGGATGCAGGCACTGATAAAGGCAGGAGGCTAACAGGGATATCTTTGAGGAAGACGTGTCCCTATTCCTTAAAACACGTAGGTAGTTTTGGCTACAGGATTTCAGATGCTGGATGATGTATGTAGAGGTGAGAGACGTTCAAAGTGCAGGGAGTAGTTATGCCTGTACTTAGGCAAAAGAACTGTTTATGCCCTGAATTCCTGGTTAGGGGAGATGACAGTATTTTTTTCCTTTTTTCCTACTATTTGTTAAATTATTCCCTTTCCAGGTTTGGGAGAATGGCACAGTGTGTGGTAAACAGTCCTACTTCCTGCCCTGGGAATGAGTCAGCCTCTGAAACTGGTAGGTGAGATGTAAGCCACTTAGCTTTTGGTGATTGAATGCCATTGTTCATTGATTCTGGAGATGTGAGTGGGCTCTTCATAGCCTGGTCTCACGTGCTGAGATAAATGCATCCTGGACTCTGTTGCTCCTGTTATCACATTTGCTGTTGATCTGCCCACAGGGTGCTGATTCCTACCAGGTCAGGTCTGGCCAGTCTTTAGTACTTCTGGACCTACTGTCCCTTCCCTGTTGCTCAGTTTGAGTTTTCAGCTTTGCCTTTGATGTTCAAGGCTCCTAGAATGTGACATATAATCAATTCGTTTATTTTTTTGAGGTCCTTTTTTTCAGAGATATGACAAGAAACATCTGACTGCTCTGCTGTCTTGTCCCCCATCCATCTCATATACTTTGGACATGTTATCAGGAGGGATTGGTCCTTGGAGAAGCACATAGTGATTGGTAAAAGAGAGGGTCAGTAAAAAGGTGAAGACCCTAAAGAGGTGCACTGACACAATGGCTACAACAGTGCGGTGAAGTATAACAATGATCATGAGGATGGTGCAAGATGGAGCAGTGTTTGACTCTGTATCCATAGGGTTACTATGAGTCAGAACTGACTCTGTGGCATTAGGCTACAACAACAGCAATCTTTCACTTTAACCACTGGAAACTCAACATCCAAATTGACAAGTGCTGGACGTATACATACCAGATTTTGAAAACCTAGTATAATGTAAAATATCTCATTAATAACATTTCATATTGATTAAACATTAAAATGATAATATTTTACATAAATTAGGTAAAATAAAATGTTAAAATTAGTTAGAATTTTTTCCTTTTTCTTTTTTGATATGGCTAACTACAAATTTAAAGTTACACATGTAGCTTGCATTATATTTCCATCAGACACGACTACTTTAGAATGTGGATTTCTTTAGAGTTCAGCTGTCTAATATGAAGGCTGCTTGCCCCATAACTGTTGTCAAGTCAATTCTAACTCATTGAAACTCTGTAGGACAGAGCAAAACTGACCCTATGTTTCTGAGGAGCAGCTGGAGAACTGCTGACCTTTTGGCTGGTAGCCTGTCTCTTAACCACTGATCCAATAATCCCATGTGGCTGTTCACATTTAAATTAATGAAAACTGCAATTAAAAAAAAGTTAGGTCATCAGCATAACCACATTTCAGTGCTCAGTAGTTATATGTGCCTTGTAGTTAGTTACGCTTTTACATAGCATAATCTATGGCCTTGAAATATTCTGGCCCTAATTTTCTACCTCTGTCTGAAGCATGCCCTTTGCCAGGCACCTTTTCATTTCCTTCTATATAAAGTATGTTGTTGTTGTTAGGTGCCATCGAGTCAATTCTGTCTCATAGTGACCCTATGCACAACAGAATGAAACACTGCCCAGTCTTGTGCCATGTCCACAATTGTTTATATGCTTAAGCCCATCATCATGGCCACTGTATCAATCCATCTTGTCGAAGGTCTTCCTCTTTTTCACCCACCATCCACTCTACCAAGCATGAAGTCCTTCTCCAGGAACCAATCCTTCTTGGCAACTTGTCCAAAGTATGTAAGACATAGTCTTGTCATCTTTGCTTCCAAGCAGTACTCTGGTTGTACTTCTTCCAGAACAGATCTGTTGGTTTTTTTGGCAGCCCATGGTACATTCAACATTCTTCTCTAATACCATAATTCAAAGGCATAAATTCTTCTTCTGTCTTCTTTGTTCATTGTCCAGGTTTTGGATGGATGCATATGATGTGACTGAAAATACAATGGCTTAGGTCAGGTGCACTTTAGTCTCCAAGGTAACATCTTTACTTTTCAATACTTTAAAGAGATCCTTTGCAGTAGATTTTCCCTATGCAATGAGTCTTTTGATGTCTTAACTGTGCTTCCATGGGCATTGATTGTGGACCCAAGTAAAATGAAATCCTTGACAATCTCAATCCTTTCTCTACTTATGACAATATTGCTTCCTGGTCCAGTGGTGAGGATTTTTATTTTCTTGAAGCTGAGGTGCAATCCCCACTGATGGCTGTGGTCCTTGAACTTCATCAGTAAGTATTCCAAATCTTCTTCACATCCAACAAGTAATGTGGTGTTGTCTGTGTGGCACAGATTGTAATGAGTTGTCTTCCAATCCTGATGCCTCATTCGTCTTTGTAGATCCAGCCTCTTGGATTATGTGCTCACCATACATATTGAAAATGTGTGGTGAAAGGATACAACCCTTACTCACACCTTTCCTGGCTTTAAACCATGCAGTGTTCCTTTGTTCTGTTCACGCAACTACCTCTTGATCCACAAACAGATCCCTTCAGAGTACAATTAAGTGTTCTGGAATTCCCATTCTCTGTAGTGTTAGCCATAGTTTATTATGGTCCACACAGTTGAATGCCTTTGCATAGTCAATGAAACATAAGTAAACATCTTTCTGGTATTCTCTGCTTTCAGCCAAGATCCATCTGACATCAGTAATGATATCTCTGGTTCTGTATCCTCTTCTGAATCCACCTTGAATTTCTGGCAGTGCCTTGTCAATATACTGTTTCAGTCACCTTTGAGTGATGTTGAGCAAAATTTTACTTAGCCAGCCAGCCAAGTGCCGTCAAGTCGGATCCGACTCATGGTGATATTTTACTTGCATGTAATATAAATGATACTGTTTGGCAATTTCCACATTTGGTTGGATTACCTTTCTTTGGAATGGGCATAAATATAGGTCTCTTCCAGTCAGTTGGCCAGGTAGCTGTCCCCCAAATTTCATGGCATAGACAAGTGAGAACTTCCAGTGCAGCATCTGTTTGCTGAAATATCTCAGTTGATAGTCCATCAATTCCTGGAACTTTGTTTTTTGCCAATGCCTTCAGTGCAGCTTTGACTTCGTTCTTCAGTCCCATCAGTTCCTATCATGTGCTATCTCTTCAAATGGCTCACCATTGGCCAGTTGTTCCTGGTATCATGATTCTGTATATTCCTTCTGTCTTCCTCTGGTGCTCCCTGAGTCATTTAGTAAGGCATGTTGTAGAACATTTCCATCATTATAGAAAATTCTATTGGAGAGTGTTGTGCAAATCAGCGAAACATCTCTCACTGGGAACATCCGTGTTGGGATTAGGCCAACATCTAAATAAGGACCAGGTGCCAGCTCCACTGTGAACTGCAACTCTTAAGTAACTGTCCACTGTCCACAGAGTGACATTTAGATTTGTTGGTGTGTCCTTCACAATGTAGCCCTAATTGCATTTTTATATTCAAGGACTATGTCCTTATGCCTCATTTGGCCAATGTAACATATTCTCTTGTGGAAAACTTATCAGCTGCACAAAAAAATCAACTTCCCTTCCCTTACACAAAAAGGGGTAACATGACCAGTTAAAGCCACAGGAAGTTGGAAGGAAAGTGATCTGAGAGCAGACATGGGCCCAGTGATACTGGAGTTCTTTCCCTTTATGAGTGGTTGTCCTCTAGTCAGTTTTGATGCAAGCTGAACCCATATTTGCAGAATAGGTTTGTTCAACAGGGTTTTCAAGGTTGTGACTTTTTTGGAGCTCATTGCCAGGCTGTCTCCCAGGACACCTCTGGGTAAGTTTGAAGCACCAACCGTTTGGCTATTAGTTGAACACTTAACCATTTGTGCCAACCAGATACTCTTTCTTTCATGTTGAGTTTCCCTAAAAGGTATCTAAGAAATCCCACTTGTTAGTCTGTAACTTCTACTTCTCATAATAATTAGCATGAGGGGAAAAAAGCTTTAAAATAATAGTGACAAAGATTAAAAATTATTCATAGGTTTATGGCTTTACTTGGAGATAACGGGGCAGAAGAGAAGTTGAGAAAGCTGTAAACTATTGATATATGAATTAATATAGGAAATCCAGCCAGCCAAATGGCATTCAAAAACTTGTTCTCTTGTCAATCAAAAAATTCAGCAATATTTATTGAGAATCTAGTTTCTATAAGTGCTATTGGTAATACACAAAGGTAAAAGACTAATCTTAGACAAAGAGTATTTCCTAATCCACTGCAGGTTAAAGACATAATACATCAAGCTTTCAACAGCCAGGTGGAATTTAAAACTGCCATAGGATTGGGTTTTACGTGTGACTACTCTTCATTTGTACCCTGTTTCCAGAACTGAACTTGTATTGCACATCCCTTCTATGCCATTTTCTGTGAGTTTAGGTTTTTACACCCTCTTTTAATCTAGCTGGATGGAGGTAGAGAAAGCTCACAACTGTCCTGGGCCAGCTCCATAGCGTTATGTAACTCCAAGGGATAACATACACATTTGACCTTGACCATTGACAGAAAGCCATGGTCAGTTCTAATGGGGTTCAGTGAATCCCCAGGAGCTTAGTGGGTTTTCTTCTTTTGGATGACTTAATGATGCATGGGCAACTAAAGACACCAGCTGATGGGTTGTCTGCACCCTACTGCAATGGAGTGATTGATGTTGGCTGGCAATCAACATTTCTGGCCCTACTGACATGTCATATTGTGTATCCACAGCCTTCCTGCAGATATGGAGATTAGGATATGGGTTGTCTGGCTCCTTTTTCATCCCACTTCCAGGTTTATTTTCATAGTCTGCATTCTAAGTGGTACTTTCTTTAATTCTTTCCTAATAGTTGCAGAAGCCTATTGTGAAGGATAAATATGCAAAGAGCCACTAAGTCTCGTTTATTCTAAAATCCCACTTTTATTTAGAGTAAGGTTGATGCTTCTGAATGACTGGGGAAAAGTAATATGATGAAGATGAAGGTAGGAAGCTTAACGATAAGTATTATAAGAATTTTACATTGTTGTAGTAGAGTATGAAAACCCTGGTGGCTTAGTGGTTAAGAAGTAGATCTGCTAACTAAAAGGCTTGCAGTTTCAATGTACCAGATGCTCCTTAGAAACGCTATAGGGCAGTTCTACTCTGCTCTATAGGGTTCCTATGAGCCAAAATCCACTGGATGGCAACTTTTTTTTTTTTCCCCCTAGTATGGGAAAGTACCACAGAGAACATCTCTTTAGGCTTGAAGCGGCATAGAAGTCTTCTCAGATACGGAATGGCTTGACGTAGCTCTTCTCTGGGGATCATATAAGAGAAAATCATGAGGATGGGTGTATGAAGCATCTTAGACAAGAGAAACTATGCTAAGAACAAGTTTGGAGGCATGTAGAGTTTGAGAATAGGGAATATATCAGCCTGATTCCAATACCGCAGAAGAACTGGGTGAGCTTCTTTTTTCTAATCTGAAGTTCAAAGACATGGGTACAAGTCTCCTGTCAGCTATTTGCTGTCCATGAGATCTTGGGCAACTCATTTAACCTTTTGCTCAACACTAATGTCCTCAGAAATGAGAGTGTTCTGATAGGGCCAAATAACCTACTGGCTGAGAAAGGGCTCTGTGACTTGTTAAGAATGCTGGAAACACAAGGCATCGGTTTGCTGTAGAGTTACCGTGTTGTTAAAGGTGTCAACCCTACGTAATCCTTATGGTGCCTCACTCCAAGAAATGTAGTGAAGAAGTAAATGTTTTCAATGGCAACAAAATGAAATTTGTAGAGAAACTAGTTTCACTTAAGGTTTGCTTATGTATCATTTTTTATTGAGGAGTCCAAATGTTATGTCGTGTCATCCTAGGTCCATTCAAGGCAGTCCTTACTGTCGTGCTGCCCACAGCTCCAACCACATGCATGCATCTCCAGCTATGTCTGCCAGCACTCTTGAGTGCATGTTTTGCAGTGTAGCCATGGAAACCTACTTTCCATTCCCAGAAAACAATATATAAGTATGTCTTTGTATCTGTTGTTCTCTCTGCTTCAAATGCTGTTTCATTCCTTGTCCACTTGGATAGTCACTCTTAAAGAGCTTAAGCATTATCTCCAGTATGAGGCAGTCAGAGAGTTAGGCCCCTTCCTCTCATCTGTGTAACATCACATGCTTAATTCAGTAACAGTAATGGCAGCAAGACCTGACATTTCTGTCTATTCTGTATTTTGCACTGAGTAAGGTAGATTATAAATGCACTCTCAGTTACCCTCACAGCAACCTCAGTAAGCATTTCTACAGAGATTTATTTTATACTTATCTTCATATTTATCAGCATTTTAGTATTTCAGAAAATGATTTTTACAGTTATGTGTACCTTCAATGAAAACCCTGGTAGCATAGTGGTTAAGTGCGCTACAGCTGCTGACTAAACGACTGGCCGTTCGAATCTACCAGGTGCTCCTTGAAAACTCTGTGGGGCAGTTCTACTCTGTCCTCTAGTGCCACTGTGAGTTGGAAGTGACTTGAAGGTAGTGAGTTTTTTTGATGGGTACATTAAAATAGTGTTTATACATAATGTAGTGTTTATTTATAATGTAGTGCTTATATCCCTTATATAGGCTTTTATGAATAGGACTTTTTAAAGTTTTGATAATGATGCTTTAAAACTTTGAGATCTAGTTACTTACTGTGATCTTCTCTTATTTTCCAGACTTGGAAACTGAGACACAGTGGAAGCTAAGTAACTAACTTCCCCAAGTTCCACATTTGAATAAGTGAGAAATAATGAATTTAGACCCAGTCCTATTCTGAGTTTGTGTTTTGTTTTCACCGGTATTTATCTTGCATTTCTATTAGGCAATTAATGTTATTGTTTTGTAAATATTTGTCTGTTACCTCAACAAAATCATGAGATTGTGGAATGCAAGAATTCAGCCTTGGTCATCTTAGTGTTCCCCAGATTGGCCCAGGATAGACGTTTGTCGAATGAAAGAAGTGATTGCCCTCTGTCCTTCCCCTTTTCATGTTGTCATGGTAACAGTCCAAATATAAAAGGATTATCTTCTTTGTCACTTGTTTCCCTCTGGAGGAATCAGTAGCCAAAAAATCGGTTGTTGAGTATTTAAACTGCTTAAAGAGAGGAAAGAAGACAGAAGAAAGAATTTTCTTAAGGATGAAGCTACTTATCATCTTGAGTGTTAGAAACAGAAAATGCAGGAAATGGTGGAAGATGAAACTGTCTTATATTCTGCCCACCGTCTCCTGGGGCTGGAGGACTGTAGATACTTTCTGAAAACCCCACCATATGAAAAACAGCTGCAGTTTAAATGTGGAAAAGCTATGCTTAGTCTCTGTTGGGAAGTAGTTTTGATTAACTGCAGAAAGACTCAGTGTAACCGCTATTATTAAAACTATTATTAAAACCGAAGCAGGGAACAGAGTGACCCAAAAGCTATTACCAAAGGGAGTGAAAATATAGTTACATTTAAGTTGTAGTTCTCAGTCTGTTACTGAGTTTTAGTTACCCAACTTTGCAGTAAAACTTAACCCTTCAAACTGGGAACTGAACCCACTCCCAGAGATTACCTTTCAGCCAAACAATAGACAGACCTGTAAAGTGAATGGTAACGCCCTTGAGGAAAATGCTCTTCAGAATAATCAATTGTACCAAACCAAAGGGGCAGCATTTGCCTCCAAACAAAGTTCCAAAGGCAGGAAGGGGTGGGAAAGATGGGTTAGTGGAATTGGGGATTCTGGGTGGAAGTGGGTAGAGAGCTGACACATTGAAGGGATTGAGATTAATGTCACGAAACAAGATGTGTGTAAACTGTTGAATGGGAAACTAATTTGCTCAGTGAACTCTCACTCTAACCACAATAAAATGTTCAAAGAAATAAGTAAGTAAAACCTAATGAATCAAAGAAGCACGGAGCGGGAAACAAAAACTAATAATACATATGCTCCAATTAACTGAGGTAGAATTATCAGCTACTTTTATGAAATAATAAGACATCTGGTCTATTAGACCAGGTAGCTGTTGCTTTGGATTACAAAAGAGTTGCAATAAACCCTATCAGAATAATGAGATGTTACTCTGCTACAGGGAACCCTGGTGTCATAGTGGTTAAGTGCTACATCTGCTAACCAAACAGTGGGCAGTTCCCATCCACCAGGCCCTCCTTGGAAACTATGGGGCAGTTCTACTCTGATGTATAGGGCCGTTGCAAGTCAGAATCAACTTGGTGGCAGTGGTTTGGGTTTGGTTTTAGTTTATTCAGCTACATGGAAACTCTGGTTAAGCGCTGCATCTACTAAGCAGTAGGTCAGCATTTCACATCTGCCAGGCCCTCCGTGGAAACTCAATGGGACAGTTATGCTCTGCCCTATAAGGTCACTAAGAGTCAGAATTGACTTTGATGGCAGTGGGGTTTTGGGGGGTTTTATTCTGCTATGCAAGGCTCACCAACCTGTTTGTAGCTTCTTTCCTAACGTAGGGAACCCTGGTGGTAGAGTGGTTAACTGCTATGTCTGCTAACCAAAAGGTTGGCAGTTCAAATCCACCAGTGGTTCCTTGGAAACAGGGAAGCAGTTTTACCTGTCTTACAGTGTTAATATGTGTTGGAATTGAATGGAAAGCAGTGAGCTTGGTTTGGTTTCCCAATATAATTCATCCCCCCAAACCCATAATTCACTTTAAAGACAATTGAAACACCAAGTCTGTCAGCAAATTCAAGACCTTTCTGTTCTATCTTTAAAGTAAAATGCTGTTGCTTTAAATAGCATCATTAATGTCTTCAATTTATCACACTCTTCTGTTTACACACCATATCCCAGATTGACAGGACTGGAAGACACATGCCCACTAAAATCACTTCCTGGAAGAATGAGGAATTATGGGCAGATGTGCCACACAATGGTCTACAAATAATTTTACCTCTGCCATACTTTTTCTCTTTTCTAATATTATGAAAGAAGATGCAATCTGTGACCTTCATGTCAATAACATGAGGCCTGCGAATTCAGAAACAGAAGACTGTCTTAACCCTATTCATCAGAGACCATGACTGAAACAGCTAACAATTTTACGTCTCATGATTCTTGGTTCAGTGTGGTTACTCAGAACTCTAGCTGAAAGTTTCCCACAGAACATCAGTCATCGATATGCCAGAGGTAGTGACACCTCCTTAGTCCTTGGGGACAAAAGCAGGGCCTGGAGTAGTTTAGTCAGTGGCCTTGAGTAGCACGCATTCTGCTCTGGTTTTTACCTGAGAACGTGGTTTATACGTAAGTGATTTTGTGAAGAAACAAGTCTCTTGAGAAACCTACTGGAGAGTTGGGGATGTAAGGCAAGAGAAGCTGAAAGCTGAGTGGTTTGAAATTTCTGGTGAATTTCCAACCTCAAATTGCTTCTGCAGCAAGCTCTGGTGCATAGAATCCACCACAGATGTTGTCCTACCGTCAAGTCAGGAAGGTAACTTTCATACTCCCGCAGTACTCAGTCATTGACTAGTTGCTAACCTAGAGGTCTTGACCTGCTCAGTACTGTAGTTCTCAGCATGTGAGGGAAGTGTGTAGGTGAAGCAGCTCCAGCAGCCCAAGGAAAATCACTGGAAGTAAGCTACAGGGTGAGAGCCCTAAGAAGCAAAGTCCATAGAGAAGTGGGAGCAGGGAACAAGTAGAAGGAATGGAAGGGTACTGGATTACACCCACACAGTGTCTACCATGTTCTCAAATTATAGTCCTGAGCAGTGGGGCCTCACAGTACTCCTCCTTTCATCCCACTGGCTGCAAACAAGATAAAGAGCAATGTCTGGTCCTCTGTATCCCACCAGTATCAGCATCACATGGGAGCTTGCGTGAAATGTAGAATCTTGAACCCCATGGCTGATTTACTGAATTAGAAAGTGCCTTTCTACAAGATGCATCCGTGAATTGTATACACATTGAAGTCTGAGAAGCGCTAGTGTACAACATTTCCAAATAAGTACTTCACCACCCGGCCATATACAAGTAGCCATTTGCAGAATGGCTGTTGCTTACCATGAAAGGCAGGTCCATGGAGATGCTAAAGAATTTCATGTCCCAAGGTGACGTCAGGCAGGAGTTCCTGGTGGGCAGGATCCCAGGAGACGGCCATGACTCTTCTCATGTATAGATTCTGTCTGTTAGTGTCAATGTTACCAACACACCACACCCACTGCTGTTGAGTCAATTCCAACTCAACAACAACCTCATGTGATGGAGTAGAACTGCTCCATGGAGTTTCCAGGGAGCAACTGGTAGATTGGAACTGCTGATGTTTTGGTCAGCAGATGTAGCACTTACCCACTATGCCACCAGGGTGTCAGTCCCTGTTTAATAGCGTGCATTCTCGCTTGCACAATACATGCCAATATTGCGGGTTAAAGGTTTATCATTGTTTTAAGTAATGAGGGTAAAATCTGAAGCCAAAGTTCATTTGCAGTTAGATTAAAACAAACAAAAACACTCAATGTTTTGTTTGCCCAGTGAAAGAAAATAAGGTCTTTAAAATTAATTCCAGCTGCTAATGAATTTTTGAACAGTTGTAAATGTTTTTAAATTTTTTTACTTATTTGGGTGAACAAAGTTTTGTTTTTGTTAGTAGTGACTCTCAAGAGCGTAAGTAGATTCTAATTGGTGAATGCTTGTTCATAAATTATTTAGAGGCATTGTGGTAGGCAAACTCTATTAGGATAGGATTTCAGACTTACAGAAGTTGTGAGATAATAGATGTTTGTTGCTATAAACAACTAAGTTTTGGAGTAATTTGTTATATAACAGTAGATAATAAAGAGTATCATATCAAGCATAAAATGTACCATAAAGATGTTATTGAAGTGCCATGTTTTTATGAAAATAATGCATGCTTTCTACCTTTGTAGGAAACTCTGGAGGTGTGGCAGTTAAGTTCTAGGGCTGGTGACTTGAAGGCTGGCAGTTCAAATCTACCAAGCGCTCCTTGGAAGCTCTATGGATCAGTTCTAGTCTGTCCTATAAGGCTGCTGTGAGTTAGAATTGACTCAAAACTGTGTGTGTGTTGTTCTTTTGGTTTTCTCCCTTTATTTGCTAACTGCAGCCACCTTAGGAAAATATTTCACAGTGGGAGGGATTGGTTGGTAAACAGAACAGAAAAACATACTTTATTTTTGTAAAAGTACTGTCAACAGATTTCTCACTTAAAGTCAGGAAAGTTATGTGTCAGGGTTGTACCATTTCACCATACCATTTTAATCTGTATGCTGAGCAAATAATCTGAAAGCTGGATCATACAAGAAGAACAAGGCATCAGGACTGGTGGATGACTCATTAGGAACCTGCATTATATAAACAACACAATCTTACTTGTTGGAAGTGAAGAAGATTTGAAACACTTACTGGTAAGTTCAAGGACCACAGCTTTCAGTATGGATTGCACCCCAACATCCAGGAAACAAAAATCCTCACAACTGAACCAGTCAGCAACACTGTCATAAATGGAGAAAGGATTGAAGTTATCAAGGATTTCATTTTCCTTGGTTCCACAATTAACATCCATGGAAACAGCAGTAAAAAAATCAAAAGATGCATTGCACTGGGAAAATCTGCTGCCAAGGACCTCGAATTTCAAGTATTAAAAGTAAAGATGTCACCTGGAAGACTAAAGTGTGTCTGACCCAAGCCATGGTATTTTCAATCATATCATATGCATGTGAAAGCTAGACAGTGAACAAAAAAGAGACAAGAAGAACTGATGCCTTTAAACTATGGTGTTGGAGAAGAATGTTGAATGTATCATGGACGGCCAAAAGGACAAAGAGATGTGTTCTGGAAGAAGTACAACCAGAGTGCTCCTTGGAAGTAAAGATGGCAAGACTGTGTTTTACATCCTTTGGACATGTTGTCAGGACAGATCAGTCCCTGGAGAAGGACATCATGCTTGGTAGAGTGTAAGGTCAGCAAAAAAGAGAAAGACCCTCAGCAAGATGGGTTGGCACAGTGGCCTCAAACAGTGGGCTTAAGCATAAAAACAATTGTGGACGTGCACAAGACCAGGCAGTGTTTTGTTCTGTTGTTCATGAGTCACACTATGAGTTGGAACTGACTCTACAGAACATAACAACAACATTGTCATAATAAAATGTGAAAATGATATAATGAAAAATCTTTTTTTTACCAAACTCTGTTTCTAAATCTCCATTTCAACCAGTTATGAGGTACATGGTTTATTATAAAATATACACTTAATAAAAATGTATGAGGATTTAGAAAGGAGACTGGAGAATAATGAAAACTTTACAAGCAGATGACATTTCATTTTGGAGAGGCATGTGATTTTAGGAGCATGGACTTTGAGGTCAGGTAGATGGCGGTGATGGTGGGTGTACTCCCAGCTCTGTCCCTTACTTCCCCTTAAGTTAGGTTGGGAATTAGGTAGGTGTACGAGCGTCTGTGGGAGAAAGATGTGGTGTTCTTCTCCTATAAACATTACAGACTTGGAAACACTATGGGGAAGTTCTGCTCTGTCCTGTGGAGTCAACTGGATGGGGAAGGGTAAGTGAGCCTCAGAACCTTTTTCTTAAAATGACAGTAACAGTTAGACCTATCTCATAGGCTTGTTGTAAGTCTTGTACTAGGAGCGGTAAAGAAAGTGTATAGTACACGTTTGCTGCACATACTGTAAATATCCTGTAAGCAGTTACCGTAACTTAAAATAATCTGTTCACGCAACACATTAGACTTAATTTGTAAATTAGTTTGATATTTCAATTATTAATTATTCCTTTGTACTCATTAAAGCCTATCCTTAAGTAATCTCTATTTGCTACAAATTTTGCTGTCCTGTTTCAGGGGACTATAGGCACTTGAAAGAAAAAAGTATTTTCTACTGCAAATACACAATAATTAGAATACAACCATTTCATTTCAGTCTTATCCCATTAATTTGAACAATAGTCCATTGAGTTTTTACTGAATCTTGAATTTTCACTTCTTAACCCAACTCATTTCTTGCAGGTAAATGGAAAAAATGTAGATCTATTAATAATAATGCTCAATCCAAAAATATTAATGCTGATGTTTTTTTAAAATGCTATTATTCTTATAAGCCATCATTTGTCTGTAGGTGGATTATACTGTGGTAGAAACAATTTATTCTATTATACATGAGGTCGCCACAGTCAGCCAACTCAATGACAACTCACATTTTTTAGAATCACAGAATTGCTAATTTCTGGTCACTGTTATTCTTTTCTTCCTTATTCCTTTTCTCTCTTACTCTTTTCTGTTTTTTTCTATTTCTCTCTCCTTTCTCCCTCCTTCCTGCCTTTCCTTCCTTCTTTTTCATGTTGTTATGTGCCTTGGAGTCGACTTGCTTCAGTATCATTGAAACAAACATGTATAAAGACCTGATATAATTCCTAGGAGGCTTACAGGCATAGTAGATACAAAGAGATCATGATGCTGTGTTTCCTCAACATCCAAATCCTCTGTATGTGATGGTGCTAAACCAGTAGAGCAGTCCCATTCTCCTTGGGAAGAATTGGATTGGGGACTGGCATGTGACAGTCATGGCCGGTGCAACTTAAGGAGCAGTCAGAGGCCTCCCACATTTTCTCATTCCTGGAAACCCTGGTGACGTAGTGGTGAAGTCCTATGACTGCTTGCCTAAATACTGGCAGTTTGAATCCACTAGGTGCTCCTTGGAAACTCTATGAGGCAGTTCTATTCTGTACTGTACGGTCACTATGAGTCAGAATCCATTCGACAGCAGTGGAGTTTTTGGTTTTAAAGAGACATAGGAAGAAATCATGACGTTTTGTTCTTTATTTTTACATTTTGAGTAGTGTATATCAAAGATTGCAGAGTACAGCGCTAGAAGGAATCTGGGTCCTGGAGGATATTATCAAGTTTAAAGGTAAATCAGTGTGCATTAGAGCTTATTACGCTACTGGATGCCTCTTAAATGGGAAAATGAATTTCCTTGTTATTTCAGCTTGATTGAGTTACGTTCCTGTTACTTGCAGTCAAAACATTCTAATAGGCAGATAGTTAAAGACACAGTTCTTTCTTATGGCATCATTAGAGATCTTCACACCTTTTCCATTTCTGCGTGTGAGAGGATTACTTCTTTCTGACTCCTCTCATCCCAGGCCCCTGTCGTTCGATATGGCTACATGACTTGCCTTGGCCAATGAAATAGAGAAAATAAGATGTGAGTCACATTCAGGAGGAAGATTTTAGAACCAGAGCGTCACTCAGAACTTTTTCTTTCCCTCTGCTAATTACATAGATAAGCAATACACATGGTGGTGGCTGTGTTTTTGGCCTGAGTCTCAAAGACAGTCATGAAGAATAGATCTCCTGCCCACCTGATAAGGACTCATAGTACAAGCGATAAAACTTTGTCCCTGTAATCCCTAAGATTTTGAGGCTTTTTGTTATGGCAGTGTAAAGTATATAGCCCATTCTATAAGAGGCTAATATGTTATTATTTGTTTGTCTGCTTATTTGTTGATCATTAGTCCCAACACTAGATTTTAAGCATGCTCAGAGGAGGAACTTCGTCTGCTTTGCTTCACATGCAATAACTAGTGCCTAGCACAGTGCCTGATGTATATAAATTTTCCATGAATGTTGACTAGATGAATATACTATAAGGCCCAAAGGGATAAAAACAATTAAAATTCATTCTAATCTGGGCACCTTACTCTTATTTTCACTGTTTTTAAATCTGCATATGTGCTGACTGTGTAAAGAAATCTCTCCAACTATATGTACATATTTGAATTAGAAGAAAATTCTTGATTACTAGAAAGGATGGGGTCAGCTGTGGCTGTACTGCAAATGCACTGACATAGAAAATGGGCTGGATTACACTTTAAAAATGCTAATATAAAACAGCCTTTGAAATTTATGAATGAGAAGATGAAAGGAAATAAAGTGAAAGCCAAAGAGAATATTTTGACGTGGATGATTGACAAAGGGAAATCTATTAAAAACAGAAGGCCTTATCCTGCGCAAAGGAAAAAAAGAAAAAAAGGGAGAATTCAGTTAAATACGAACAATAAATAAATCCTAAATGTCAAAATAAAGTTTAAAAAACTGGCCCAATGCAACAGGCATGGTGTTTGGATGCTCTGAAATGTGAGGCTGAATGAGGGCTTTGATGGGAGTTTTGGGGAGCCCCAGAGCTCCTGAGCTCCATCAAGGTCTGATGTTTCTGCGTCCTAGGAAAGGGGCAGAACAAGGTTGGCCAGACTAAAGTACTATATGCTAGATAGTCAGAATTTCTGTCATGTGATCTGTTGTCACCATTCTTATTAAAATTAACAGAAAAGCAATTGTATGTAGAGGCAATTTGTAAACCATAAATGCTCTACTAAGGACTGTATTATATAATTAAGTCCTCTGGAGGTGAAGTTTAAGTGATAACTTTCATTAAGACTTGTATTAGTTATCTATTACAATGTAACATATTACCACAAGCTTAGTGCTTAAAAGAACACATATTATCTCACAGTTTCTGTGGGTCAGGATTCTAGGACTGGTTCATTTGGGTTCTCTGTTTTACAGTCTCTTAAGAGGTTGCAGTTAAGGTTTTATCTGGGACTGAGGCGTCATCTGAAGGTTTAACTGAGGCAAGATTGATTTCCAAGCTTGTTTACCTAAATCTTGATGAGGTTTCAATTCTTTTTGGATTGGTGGACTGAGGGTCTTAGCTAAGGCTGTTAACTAGAGACAGATGCTCAGTAGCTTGTTATGTGGGCTTCTCCAGCACGGCAACATGCTTCGTCAAAGCTGGCAAAGAAGAGAGTGTAAACAGAGATAGTACATACTTCAGCCTTCCAAATCTCCTAGCAAATTTCCTTCCAAATTCTATAGCAGTAAACCCTAACTTGAAATTTGGAAATTGAAGTTACAGTTTAGCTAAACTGACACAGCACGAAGCCCTTACAATAGATTTAGAACAATGGTGGAAACCTCAAACACCCACAAAACTCAGGATATTTATATTAATAAATGAAACAGACTGACTTTAAGAGAGCATGTAACTGATTTAAAGGAGGCAGGGCATTTTGGGGAGGGAGTGATCAATATTTTCTTGTTGCTTTATGGAAATACAGTGTATTTGGGGGACTAGACCTCTTTCAAAATGCATGACGCCCCAAGAAACGCACTGACGTTGAGTTGATTCAGATTCACAGTGACCCTACAACATAGTAGAACTGACTCACAGCGCTGCTTACAAGGCTGTAATCTTTATAGGAGTAGACTGCTACTTCTTTGTCCTGTGTTACTGCTGGTGGATTCAAGCTACTGACCTTCCAGTGAGCAGCCTGTTGCTTACCCACTGTACCACCAAGGATCCTTGCAAAAGGCATGTACATTCTTTGTCCCTCGGAGTCTTGATGTTTTCTTCTATGAGATTTTTTTGGTTATTATTTTGTATACATAGAACTTTTAAAATCAACTTTATTAATCTTTTCTGGTATGGCTTTGGTTCTGTGTCATGATTAGAATAAACTTCTGTACTCCAAGATTAAAACAAAACAGAACGCCAGACTTTTCAGCAAAAAGAGAGTGCAGGTGGTACTGTACTCCAGCTTATATTAGATTTACTGAGTTTATTGTAGCTTATTGAGCCTAGTGTTGTCAGATTTTCTTTTCATTTATTTATTGTGATTGAGTGAAAGTGTACAATCCAGTTTAAATTTGCATGCCCGCCTGTGTGCAATTCCTGCTCTCCTTGCCCAGTGACAGCACACTCCTCCTTTCTGTTCTGTACATGGCCTATCCTCTTAACAATCTCCTGTGTCCTCTTCTCCACCCTCTCCACTTCCCTCTAGTAAGAAGCCAGTAGGACGACATCCTATAGATGCATAGAACCATTAAGTGCACACACGATATAGTGACTCTGTGTCACCGAGTCCAAGTACAAATATGGATTTATATGTGAAATATCCCAGTTGCTAAATATTGGGAACTAATTCAATTTTTTTTTTTTTTTAAATTTTGTTATGCTTTAGGTGAAAGTTTACAATCCTCATAATGTGTCAGTACTCTCCCCCTTTCCATCCTGGGTTCGCTGTCCATTTGTCTGGTTTTCCTGTCCCTTCCTACCATCTTGTCTTTGCTTGCTTTTGGGCAGGGGTTGCCCACTGGTTCTCATAAACTTGATTGGAAAACAAGCACATTCCTTGCATGTGTTGTTATTTGTTTTATAGACTTGTCTAGTCTTTGACTGAAAAGTGGACTTGGGGAGTGGCTTTTGTTCTAAACTGAGTGTTTGAGGGCCATAGCTTCAGGAGTTCCTGCAGTCACTTTCAGACCAGTAAGTCTGGTCTTTTTTATGATTTTGAACTTTATTCTACATTTTTCTATGTTTTATTGGAAACCTATTGGGATCCCTGTCAGAGCAATTGGTAGTGATAGCTGGACACTACGTAGTTCTTCCGGGCTCAGGCTGGTGGAGGCGGGTTCATCTGGTCCGTTAGTCCTCGGGACTAATATTGGCCTTGTGCCTTTGGTTTTCTTTAGTCTCCTTAGCCCTTGGTGGGAGGGTACCAGCAGCTGTATTTTAGGTGGCTGCTTGCAAGCTTTTAGACCCCAGACGCCACTTCACCAAAGTGGGATGTAGAACATTTTCTTTGTGAACTATGACATTATGCCAGTTGATCTAGGTGTTTCCCAGAGTATGGTCCCTGGCTTCCAGCCACAGTAACGTGGTCCTACAAGGTGCTGAGATGTGTCTAAGGAAACCTTGGTGGCATAGTGGCATAAGTACCACAGCTGCTAACCAAAAGGTCAGCAGTTCAGAGCTCCTAGGCACTCCTTGGAAACTCTATAAGCCAGTTCTACTCTGCCTGTAGGGTCGCTAGGAGTCGGAATTGACTTCCTGGGCAGTGGATTTTAGGAAGCTTCTATGATAAATAAATAAAGCTTCTGTTTTGCCTTGGTCAAGTTGTGCTAACTACTCCTGTGTTGCGTGTTATTTTTCCTGTCACCAAAATTTAACACTTGCCAACTATTTTGGAAACTAAGTAGGGCAAAAAACTTCTGGGCTTTACTTCTGGTGTACATTCCCTGATCATTCTCCAAACTCTTGTTAAGTTCTTGCTATGGGCCTGACGCTAAGCTAGATACCAGCCGGCAGAGATGAAAAAGTTATAATTCCTGCCCCTTACCAAACCAAACTAAACCAAACCCATTGCTGTTGTGTCAATTCTGACTCATTCTGTAGGACAGAGTAGGTAGAACTGCCCCATAGGGTTTCCAAGGACTGCTGGGTGGATTTGAACTATTGATCTTTGGGTTGGCAGCTGAACTTTTAACCACTGTACCATCAGGGTTTCATCCTGTCCTTCAGGATCCCACAAATGAATGGGCAGATTTTTAGACAAATAATTACAGAGCCACAAATGTTCAGCACAGGTGAGTAAGCTCCAGAAGCCTTAATGTGTGAGTCAGCATTTGAGGAACAGTTTTGGGGGAGGCAGCAGAGAAAATAAGGAAGTTTCAAGTGCTGAGAACAATCCAGACATTTTGAAATGCTTCATTTGTTTGGGGCTTCCTTTACGCTTTTCTTTGTAAGCTTGATGCTTATCAGAAACACTCTGCAAGGTAGCAAAAAATATAATAGGTTGGATGGAGTAGACAACATATGATGTAATTTTAGATACATTTATCAGAGCCCCATGATCCTCTAATCACATCACTACTTCTTTAGCTGATGACTAGTTTTGTTGCAGCAGTTACCCTTTGCGTTAATATGACAGTCTTTCTAAGAGAAGAAGCACCATGAAAGTTATGAAGTTGCTATACCCCGAGGGGATGTGCTTATCAAGTCATTCCCGATAATAGGTTTACATGGAAGTCAAAATAAAAAAAACACTGCTCTTGAGTCAGTGCCGACTCACAGCATCCTACACAGAATAGAAATGCCCCATAATAAAGTTTCTAAGGAATACCTGGCAGATTTGGACTGTTGACCTTCTGATTAGCAGCCGTAGCACTTAAACAGTACACCACCAGGGTTTCCAGTAGGAGAAAGAATAAGGAGCCTTGGTGGTGCAGTGGTTAAGCACTTGGCTGCTAACCAAAAGGTCAGTGGTTCAAACACACCAGCTGCCCCACGGGAGAAAATTGTAGTAGTCTGTTTCCATACAGATTACAGCCCTGGAAGCCCTAGGGGTCAATTCCACTCTGTCTTGTAGGGTTGCTGGGAGTCTGAATCGACTCAAGAGCAATGAGTTGGCGTAGTGTGCATCACGGAGCACGGGGAAAAGTACAAAAAGTAGAAATAAATTATTGGTAAAATCTCAAAGTGGCCATAATGGAGAAATTGCCTCTCCAAGGATGAGCTATTGATTAGGGTGGCTTTTGCCTTGAATTCTTTTTGCCATTTGTCCTGGTCGCTACAACATGACTGTTTGCAATCTGTGGTCAATATGAGTTCATGGCATCCTACCTTATTTCTAGGTCAGGGGTTTCCAGACCCTCCATATATTTCCAGATGAGGAGCCAAGTCAATTGGTAGAATAAACATATAGACTCAATGCTCAAGAGTAGTTGCCTTCCCATTAAATGCATAGATGTTGCCAGATGAGCCCTTCTCCTTCCAGCACGCCTTGACCGGAGAGAATGTTACCTAGTCTTGGAAAATGGCTGTAACATGTTTTGCTCCCAGAGCAGTACAGGAATTGGAAAATTTGATCAGAAACATTTGCTCCCTCTGGTTTTGTTAAAAGAACTATCACATGTGTTTCTGGAGTCTGACATAAGACATGTAAGTGTATGGAATAAGAAACTGGATTTTTATTTTGTCATTTTTTTGCTAGGGTCAGATTTTTAGAGAAGTGTGATTAGAAGACAATTGAGGACATGCCCATAATTACTTTCATCTAGATGCTTATGTTGGTTCTTGACAGTAAAATTGCCGGAAAATCCTGTGCTCTTAATAGCTCTTTATTGACTAGTTAGATACCTAGCCTAGGTGATGTTGGGTTGAATCTCAGCTCTGCCTAACCACTTAGATAAGACCTGGCCAGTGCAGTCTTTCACAGTCTCAGTTTCTTCACCTGTAACTTTGGAGTGTTAATAGTTTATCACTAATAGTGTTCTGTGGGAAAAAGCAGTTAAGGAATTAAATTATTTGGTAGAATTTTTGATACATGTATATGTCCTATCTAAGGAGCTCTGGTTGCACAGTGGTTAAGCACTCAACTGCTAACTGAAAGATTGTTGGTTCAAACCCACCAGCCATTTGGTAGAAGAAAGATGTGCCGGTTTGCTTCCTTAAAGCTTACAACGGTACAAACCCATGGGGTTTTGACTTATTTGGTTGCTGTCAGTTGGAATAGACTTGATGTCAGTGGGTTATACATTAATACATTGATACAATACAGTGGGGTCTTGCACCCATAGCCTAATTTGTTATATCAATCCAAGTAGGTAGATTAGTGATTATTGTCATCATCATTTTGTAGATGGAGAAAATGTAATATGGAGCATTTAAGGCATTTGTCAGTTGTAGTGTCCCCAAATTAGAAGCACACATGGGACTCAATTTTAGCTCTTGGGACCCAAGTCATCTCACTACACCTCTGCTTCAACTGGACCATGAACATCCAAGTTTCAATCTAGAGGTGAATTTCAAAATATTTATTAACAACAAAGAGCCTCAGGATAGGGTTGTTAATTGATAGGCATGAAAGTATTTTACAACTTTACTTCTGGTGTGGTATATCTGTAAGTGTGGTTGCCTAAGTATCATTTCTGCTGTATGATGAAGACCTGCAGGAATTTTAAATAAACTGTATTCAGTCAAACTCTAAAGTCTTCTTGTTCTGGCTAACAAAGAGTTAATCTCAAGACCATAACCTACAATTGTAGTGTGTCAATGAAAAGCAAAAAATAAGACAGAGGACAATGATGCATTTTTCCCATCAGTGTCTTCCCTTGTACAGTATTCACATACACAACACTGTTACTTTGTGGAGTTCTGAGTCGATAGCCTATAAATGGGATTCTTGAGTTCTCTACTACTTAATGTAAAAAAATGTTTTGGAGAGTTATTAATAACTTTTAAACTTGTCTGAATAGTGGTTCTAACCCACCAGTAGCTCCTGGGAGAAAAGACCTGGTGATATTCACCTGTAAAGGTGAAAGCATGGGAACATTATAGGGAAGTTCTGCTGTGTCCTAAAGGGTCACTGTGAGTCATAATTGACTCAGTGGTGCACAACAACAACTTCCACTTGTATGGTGTCTTAGATATCGAGTGTTGCTATAACAGAAATACTACAAAGAGAAATTTATTTTGTTAAAGTCCCGTAGGCTGTAAGTCTAAATTCAGAGCATCACCTCCGGGAGAAGTCTTTCTCTGTTGGCTCTGGAGGAAGGTCCCTGTCATCAGTCTTTTCCTGGACTAGGAGCTTCTGATGTGCAGGGATCTCAGTTTCAAAAGACATGCTCTGCTCCGAGAACTGCCTCTTTCTTAATGATTTGAGGTCCCAAATTTTCTGCTTGCTTCCCTTTCCTTCACAGTCCAAAAGACTGTGTCAAAGGCACAAGGCAATCTTACACACTGAGTCCTGCCCCATCTACACAACTGCTGCCCACCCTCCCTCATTGACATCATAGATGCAGAATTTACAACATACAGGAACATCACACAGTACCAGGAAGCATGGCCTGGCCAAATGGCTGCGCACATTTTTGGCAGCATGCAATTCAGTCCATGACATGTGGGTAGAAGTGACGTGAAACTTTCTTGTACAAGATTAAAGAGTCATTAATTAACACGGTTCTGTTTTTGCTCTTTTCCATGTTCCATGGAACATAACTACAGCCAAACCAACAACATATAAGGTAACCGAGAAATACATACATGGACAAAAAACCAAACCTGTTACCGTCGAGTACATTCTGATGTGCAGTGTCCCTGTAAGACACAGTAGAGCTGCCCGTATAGCATTTCCGAGGGGTGCTTAGATTCAGACTGCCCACCTTTTGGTTAGCAGTTCTTAACCACTGCACTGATTTTGAAGTAATTTGTTATTTCAGCACAATCTGGTGAAAGTTGGCTAGTACATTATGGAAACATACATTGAAAGAGAAATTATGAGTGTCTTAGTTATCTAGTGCTGCTTTAACAGAAATAATATATGTGGATGGCTATAAAAAGAAAAATTCTATTTTGGCACAGTCTAATAGTCTGAATTCACTGTGTTAGCTCCAGGGGAAGGCTTTCTCTGCTGGCTCTGGAGGAAGGTCCTTGTCATCAGTCTTTCTCTGGACTGCAAACTTCTGCAGTGCAGGGACCCTGATCCTGTCCAAAGGGTGTGCTCAGCTCCTTGCACCGTTTCTTAGTGATACAAAGCCCACAAATATCCACTTGTCTCCCTTTCCTTTATATCCCAAAAGGCTGCCCAATGTGCAATACAGTCCCACAGGTTGAGTCCTGCCCCACCAACACAACTGCGACCCATCTTCCCTCGTTAACATCATAAGAAGCAGGATTTACAACATAAAGGAACACCACACAATACTGGGAATCATGGCCCAACCAAATTGTTACATACACTGCTCCACACAGTGTGGGGGGGAATACGATTCAATCCATGACCAAGAATAATCTCAACGTTTTGGGGGGACAACTTTTAAAAAGATCTAGACTTTTATATCCCCTGCACGTCGTCATGTGTAGATGACATGACAGGTATCGATTTACAGTCCTTTGAGAGTGGGCAGCTGCTGAGCTTATCTTGAGCTAGTGACTGGCTGCTTTCTCATTTCTTCATTGGTCATGGATCCACAGCATGATGTGGTATAATAAATTCCATTATTAGTCAGGATTGGGATGTGATCTCAGCCTTGATAGGATTTTGAATGTGGCAATGGGCAAATTCTATAATCTAACCTAGCCTCAATTTCATATCCTGGAAAATGGCAATAATCATACATATCCTATCTCAGGCTTTTGTAGATAGCGTCCCAGTTGATTGGGAAGCTTTTTCTTCTACTTTCATCAGCTGGCTTCGTATCCTTCTGGTCTCATCTTCAGGATCCCATTGTTAGAAAAGCCTTCTACTGTTTTAACCACCATACGTAAACTAGCCCTCCACTTCCCTTCATACTATACTAGAACCTGATTTGGCTCCTTTATAGCACACACCTCAGTCTGCAAAGCTAAACCCTGGTAGTATAGTGGTTAAGTGGTTAAGCACTATGGCTGCTAACCAAAAGTTTGGCACTTTGAATCCACCAGGCATTCCTTGAAAACTCTATAGGGCAGTTCTGCTCTGTTCTATACGGTTGCTGTCAGTTGGAAATTGACTGAATGGCATTTTTTTTTTTTTAGGGGGGCCAGCCAAGCCAAGTGCCGTCGAGTCAGAATCGACTCATGGTGACCCTAGGGGCCAGAGCTTTTAGGGGAGAGAATTTATTATTTTCCTGCTTACTGTGTATTTTTTCCAAGGCCGCATCTTCCTCGAGACTACATCCATCCTATCCTGTGCATCACTGCAGTCCAGCTCAGACCTCATGTCACGTGGCTTCCAGCAGCAGAGCAGCACCCAAACCATCACAATGCAATAAACTGAGAGATGGGTGGTGGTCACTGATGTCAGACGTGGAATGTTAGAATATGTATAAACTGTGACTGCAGAGAGACTGGGACACAAACCTGGGGAAAGGAGTGTGGGGGATCTTCCCAGGGAAGGCTTCCCATAGCAGGTACAGTGTGATTGAGGCTTGAAAGGTGGAAAGTAACTATGAAGGATGACCAGGGACAAAAGTGCATCTATCTTAATCTGGGTTCTCTAGAAGAAGCGTTAAACCAGAGAAATATTGTATCATTATTTATGTATGTATATATATATATATATATATATATATATGCATACACACACACACACACACATATAAACATACAGAGAGAAATGTCCTTCAAGGAAATGGTTCCCACAATTGTGAGGAAATGGAGAGGCTTGTGCAGTTGTGGGGGCTGGCAAGTCAAGTCCATGGGTCCAATGGCAGGCTGGAGACCTCTGCCACTTCATAGGATTACAGGGCTTGGTGAATCCAAGATTTGTAAGTCAAGCAGCAGGCTGGAAACTTCTTCAGGCCTTCCTGATCTGGAGGTCGAGTGACAGAAGAGTGCATGAGAGTGAGCTTTGCCAGAACTCTATTTATATACTAGAGACAGGCCACACTCCTTTCAGCTGATTGACTGCTCTTATCATCAGAAAAGGAAACATGATTACACAGTATGTACCAACCCCCTGAGAGTCATAACCTAGCCAAGTGGACACCTAACGTTAGCCATCACAGCACTAGAGAAGGAAAAACAGAGGTAGGTAGGTAGGTGTACATTGGTAGCTTATAAATAGTTCGGTAAGTTTGAAGGTAAGGAAGGGTGGGTGTCGTGATCTGAAGAAGGGGCAAGTTGTGAAAGCCCTTGATTCCATCTGTCATGACGAAGAGTCACATTTCAATGGCGTGTGGATGGTAAATGAGACAGTCTGATTTTTATTTTAGAAAGATCAACCCAGTTGCCATCTGGTAGATGGATTAGATGGAGCCAAAGAGAAAGAAGAGGTGTTTGTGAGATTTTCAGATGATCTAAAGCTGGGTGGAGTAGTTAGAATAATAGATGTCACAAGCAACATTTATAATGATTTCTCCAGATTTAGATACTTAATCCAACTAATGGGATGAAATTCCACTAGGAAAAAAAAAAAAGTTCAGCATTTGTATCTTTAAAAAAATCAGTTGATAAAATATAAGAGAGATGCAATGATTTTGACATAAGTACATAAAACAATTACAAAATCTTGTGCTGTGGTGGTACGTGCATGTGGTTTTGACTACACGTTAAATCTATGGCAGCAGTTAGTAAAGAGTTGAGTCTTTGACTTTTCTTAGTAAAAGCAAAATGTCTGGCTCCTAGAAGGTCCTTCTTTCTCTTGTCTCTCAACCTTCTCTCATCTAGTCCTTCTCCTTCCCTCTATCTCACCTCTTAATCAAAAGGCAAATTTCTTAAGTCTGTGAAGATCTCAGAAGCAACACTTGTTTACTTTTGGACTGGATATCAGGAAGAGTGAACATTTTCCCTATAGAGACCTTTTATGCAGTGAACCTTGAACCTGTATACGGTCTTTTCAAAATATATTCCAATTATATGCTTGCTTTTGGCTTTTGCCGTTGGGCGGAGAACAGCGAACCCCTGCAGAAATGTTTTCCATTCTTCCTCAACTCCCTAGCACTGTGCCCAACACACATTAGGCATTTAATATCAATGAATGAATGAATGATTTAGGAGAATTAAAAGAGCACCTCTGTGAAAGAGCCAAAAGGACACAAGTTGATATGGATTTCTTATCATACAAGGGCATGAGATAAACACTGTAATGTCTAAAACAAAGAAAATACACAACCTCATTATGTTCTGCTCTGAAACATCAGTGGTCCATTAGCTACACTTTAGTCCTTTCTACAACCTCCAAATCTTAGGTGCATGCCCAGCAGAAACTTCCCTGCTGAGCTGCCTTGCACTCTGGCGCCTCCCTCCGTTTGATGTGGGTGAGATTTATCTCTGGTGATGGTTCTTGGGAGCAGTCACTGGAGCCCTGCACCTAGAGTCCCCTCTTTTGGGGTGATCCTAGCTTGCCACTGGGTGTCAGAGCCACAGGTTGGAGAAGGCTGTCATGTTGGAAAGCTGGATGAGCTCTATCTAGCAGCCAGAGGAGGAGACTCTAGCCCAGGAACACACAATGACAGCCCTGGTTAAGCAAGAGACCTTGGGCTCTGTCTTGAGAGCTACTTGCCATTGGGCCATGAAATCTCCTCTCTGCAAAGCTTTGCCTAGGGGACCAAAGAAGCCTGGAATTGCTGCTGTCTTCTCTCTAGCATCAGGGCAGCTGTTTCTGGATCTTATAGCCCAGCAGGTCTAATTGGTGGAAAATGAAGTAAAATGCATTTTAGGTGCCTTTTTAAAACCTGGGTAAGCAAAAGCATAGCCAAGCAACAGGTTACATGTTACCCAGGGGACACACAGTGTGAATTTCCATTGGTGCCCAGGACTTGTGTGAAGTCTTTTCACCCTACTCCTCCTACCCTTTGCTTTATTCTGTGTTTTGGTGATGGAGTGTTCCTTGCCTTTCTAGCAGAGCAAGAGCATTTGGGTGGGAACAGGAGGGAGGCAGTACACTACAAGGGTTTATTATCACCACTAAGAGATGCTAGAAGTGTCTCAGAAATGGTGGTGACATAGTGGTTAAGTACTACAGCTACTAACTAAAAGATAAGCAGTTCATATCCATTAGGTGCTTCTTGGATAATGTGGGGGGCAATTCTTCTCTGTCCTATAGGGTTACTACGAGTCAGAATCAACTTGACAAAAATAGGGGTGGGTGTGTGTGTGCGTGTGTGTGTGTGTGTGTTTGTGTTTGGTTAGAAATGCCTAAGATAACATTTCTTAGAAGCTGAAAGTAGTCATAAAATATATGCCCTGCCTTTTGGAACAGGTGAAATCCACCGGTGAATGTGTTTTTATTATTTTTTTCCCACCTTGTCTCAGTTTTCCTATTCTTTATAACCTTTTGTTGTTGTTGTTTTATTTGGATTGCCAGAACGGTGATTATTGCTGGTCTCACTGTTATTATTACTATTAATGTCAATAATTCCCTCTACTGGATTTTTTTTTTTACAGCAGAGTATAAATATAGATTAATCAAATAGAAAGGATCTTCCAGAGATATTTAATGACTAATGTAGGAAAATACTGACAAATACTAAACTTTGCTGAGAGTTAGAGTCCAAAAAACTACCTTGAAACCGTTGAAAACTGTCACTTTAGAGGAGTAGGTAGAAAAACACCAATTGCCATAAAGTGGATTCTGACTCACGTGACCCCAGGCATGTCAGAAGAAACTGGGCTCCCTTGGATTTCAGTGGCTGATTTTCCAGAAGTAGCTCAACAGGTGTCTGTCTCTTCTCAGGTGCCTCGGGGCAGACTTGAACCTCCAACTTTTGGTCAGCAACCTAATAAATTACCAATTGGAACCATCCAGGAACTCTGAGGATTAGGTGAGAATCTTTTAATGCATTGAGTCATCACCCTGAGGATGGTAAGTAATCTTGGATTCACTGAAAATGACAAAATGGATTGGTAGTCTCGTTCATTAATGTCCATTGGGGTTATATTTCTCCCTTTTGTCTGTATGTGGATGAGTATCTAACAGAAAAAGTAACCAGATTCCAGAGACACGAGGAGGGCTAAGTGAAGGTCAGGGTAGATAGGGTACTGTGTTGGTTAGGGTCTAGAAAGCCACTCTAACAAAGCAAGTTGCTTGGGGTTAGTGTCTGACCTCTTCTAATCCCACAAGGGGAAGGAAGCCTGAGCTCAGCAGAGCAAAGCTGACTCCCATGAGGTGGAGACCAGACAAAAGTCTTTCTACCATTTTTGATTCTGACACTAGCTTTATAGGTGACATTCTTCTCTGTCCTAAAGCATTGCTGCCAGTTAGAATCAGCCTGAAGGTGACAGCTGTTTATTTACTTACATTTACTTAATTATATCAATTTGTTGTTGTTTGGTGCCAGGCCGTGCATCATCCTCAAAATCTTTGCTATGCTTGAGCCCATTGTCAAAGCCACTGCATTAATCCATCTCACAGAAAATCTTCCTCTCTTCTGTTGATCTTCCTCTTTACCAAGTGTGATATCCTTCTCCAGAGACTGATCCTTTGATCTGCAAAGTACGTGAGACCAAAGTCACTTCCAAGGAGCATTCAAGTTGTACTTCTTCTAAGACAGATTTATTCATTCTTCTGGCAGTCTGTGGTATATTCAATATTCTTCACCAACATTGTAATTCAAAGGCATCAATTAATTCTTTATCTTTCTTATTTGTTGTCCAGTTTTCACATGGATATATGAGGTGATTGAAAATTCTGTGGCTTGGGTCAGGTACACCTTCTCCTCAAAGTGACATCTTCATTTTTTAACACTTTGAAGAGATCCTTTGAAGCAGATCTGCCCAGTGCAATATGCTGTTTGATTTCTTGACTGCTTCTTCCGTGGGCATTGGTTGTGACTACAAGTAAAATGGACCGATAGTTTCAGTCTTTTCTCCATTTATCATGATGTTGCTTGTTGGTCCAGTTGTGAGAACCTTTGTTTTCCTTGTGTTGAGGTGTAATCCATACTGAGAACTGTGGTCTGTGGTCTTTATCAGGAAGTGCTTCAAGTCTTCTTCACTTTTAGCAAACAAGGTTGTGTCGTCTGAACATCACAGATTATTAGTAAGTCTTTCTCCAGTATATGAAATATATAATGTTTAATGCATATGCATTTATGTATCTTTTTCAACTTCAGATATTCTAAATGTAGATTTTAGGGCTTGGTTCTGCCTATTTTCAGTTAGGGAAAAAAACCTTCGTCTATGAAATTATGTAATTATCTTTGTCTGTGAAATACTACAATAGAATGTAACCTCAAGAAAGTTCTAAATGGATGAAAGAGTTAAATACAAGTAAAATAAAATCATGGAAAAACTAGTAGAAAATAGATTTGAGTAGTTCTTCAGTCCCAGATAGAGCAACATTTTAAGCTATGAAGCAAAACAGATGAACAAACAAAAAGACTCAACTGACTGAGCCATAAAATTTTAAACATTCAAAGAGAGAAAAAGACTCCAATAATACATATAGAAAACAATCATGCAAACTGTTAAGAATCAAAAAACAGGATCTCAGTTACTAAGTACAGAAACATTCATCAACAATTTTCAAAGTATACATGTAGTTTAAAAAATATAGAGAGAATATATCTCAGTGAGTTTTTATGGATCTTGTGCTCACGCATTTCTTGAAATACATTTATGCAAAAAGTCTGACTTGCAGTTGGGCAGTTACTGTCATAGATCCTGTCCTCTGACCCAGTATTGAAGATACCTGAAGAACCATCATCTCTCATTTTTCAGTAATAAAAATTGGAAAAATGTAATTGTCCAATGATAAGAAAACTATTTAAAAAACGATGTGTTAACTTGATGAACAGCATGCTACTATTAAAAAGGACATTCCAAACACAATATAGCCATGTACGGCAATGTTTAAAATGATTTCATATTGTGTATTTATGTAAAGACATTTTAAAGTAGCATGCATTTTAAGTGAAATGATTATATTGAAGTACAAATAGTTATGTATATAGACTGGGAACTGGAATATGTTCTGTCAGATTAGGATGGCAAGTAAGCTAATTTTTTCTCCTTGAAATATCTTTTAAAAATATTTATTGTAATGCTGTCGTGCAGACATTAAATGGGAGAAAAGGGAGACAAATAACTTAGAGATACTTTTTTCAGTAGTGAACATTAGACTTCCTGACCCTGAATTCTTTTAAACAACTACAAAAAAGTGTCTAATGAAAAATGCAGTGGAGACTGACAATCAGAAGGTGACTGAACAGCATTTAGATGGTAAATGGTTTGAGAGAGACCGAAGAAGTGTGTGGCAGTGCTGTGATTTGAGCATAAAGGGCTAGAGAACAGAGGTGCTGTTATCCAGTAAAAAAAGACATCTCGTAAGGCAAAGTCTGTTTCAGTGATATTGGCAGTCTGTGATAACTAATTTGGAAAAGGTGAAATTCAAAACGTCCAGATGTCAATCGTACTTTGATGGAACTGTTTACTTTTCGCCGTGAAACTTGGTATCTAGAGATTCAGTTGCTGTACAAGTCATCATTATGCACAGTACCAAACTAAATATCTCTGCTTTGAAATTTTGCCTGGAAATCATATGATCCAGCTGCCAGCAATTACAGTGGGTGTTACTGCAGTAGGCAGAGCTCACTGGCCCTCGGGAAGATAGTTTTCAAACAATAATCTTGGCAAGAGGTGTTTTCGAAAACATTCAAGTGATCTAAAATCTCCCAGACTATTTTCATGATGGCCCTTTATTTTGGCTAGATATGTAATTTCCTTATTTGGCCACTGACCAAAAGCAAGACACTGCTGGTGGGTTGATAGCTTTTCAGTTTTACATGAAGCCACTTCACTTTTCCATTTTGATCTTTGACAGTAAGCTGCAAAGTGTCAGCTTGCGTTATCCAAAAAGACAACCAGCTTAAGGGGTGGAGTGAAGTTGCGCAATTTCGGAGAGACTTGATGCTGTCTGTTAAAACTTCAGCACAACCGCCCACATGGCTGGGGGGAGCATTTCCCTCATTAGCACAAGAGCTGAGACCCCCTCCTCCAGAACCAAACATTCTGTTTTATCTAGAAGAAGTTTTTCAAAATAGGAAAACATGAAAGTCTGAAATCAGTTGCTCCATGTAGTATGTTATGTCTTGATTTCTGAATTATATCTGGTAATACTGCCTCAAAATTAGGAATGGCTTTTGTAGTGGGTAGACTGGATATTAATATGATGTTTGTCTCAGCAAGTGATGCTGTCAGAACTACACCATCGGGATGTCCTGGGCAGATTCATCAGACAGTTCTTACCAACCTCTTTCCTCTGGCTGAGTCTGCTCCAACGGGCACATCCTAAAATCTGTAACGCAAGCCTACTTAGCATCATCATTTGGCCAGCCCACCAAAAGCATTATGGGGAAAATAATGCATTATGTGGGAGATCCCTAGATTTGAGTCAACAACAAAATGTATGTTTTCCTCCTAGGTTAGAGAAAGTTTGTATTATAGAAATAACAAAGATTTTGGAAACAGGTCACTCTGTATCTCAGTTTCCTGTGAAATTTGTGGAAGAATACCTACCGTACAATAATGCTTCGCTAGTCCAATGAAATGAAATGAAAAGCCTTGCTTATTTGTTTTCTTAGCACTGATTGCTTTCTAAAGTACTGTATTATTTACTTATTTATTATGTGTTCCATTGAGCAAATATTTTCTCTTCCCTTTTTTGTAAAATTGTACTTTATATAAAAGTTTACAAAGCAAATTAATTTCTTATTAAACAATTATTACATAGTGTTTGGGGACATTGGTTGCCAACCCCATAATACGTCAGTGTTCTCTGCTCCTCGACCTTTGGTTCCCTATTGCCAGCTTTCCTGTCCCTCCTGACTTTCTGGTCCTTGCCCATAGGCTGGTGCATACCCATTTAGTCTCTCTTTTTTTTTTTTTTAAACAGTCTGTCTGATCTTTGGCTTGGTAACCCTGGTGACGTAGGGGTTAAGTGCTATGTCTGCTAACTGAAAAGTCAGCAGTTTAAAATCTGCCAGCTGCTCCTTGGAAACTCTATGGAGCTCTTCTACTTTTTCCTATATGGTTGTTGTCGTGGATTGAATTGTGTCCCCTGCCAAAACAACAAAAACATGTATAGTAATTTGGCTGGGCCAGGATTCCCTGTGTTTTGTGATTTTCTGATGCTATAAATCCTAATCTCTGCCTGTGGTTAACAGAGTGGATTATGTTAGAGAGGATTAGGGTGGGACTGTAACACCCTTCATAAGGTTACCTCCTTGCTTCACTGTAAAGGGAATTTCCCTGGAGTATGGCTTGCACCACACTTTATCCTTTCATCCTACAAGAGATAAAAGGAAAGGGAAGCAAGGAGAGAATGGGGAACATCATGCTATCAAGAAAGCAGCACCAGGAGTAGAGAGCTTCCTTCAGACCTGAGGTTCCTGTACCAAGATGCTCGCTGAACAAAGACTGATACAGCCCAAGGACTTTCCTCCAGAGCCGAGAGAGGGAAAATCTTCCCCTGGAGTGGACATCTTGAATTTGGACTTGAAACCTACTGGACTGTGTAAGAATAAGCATTTCTCTTTTTAAAGCCATCCACTTTGTAGTATTTCTATTAGAGCAGCACTAGACGACTGAAACAATCACTTTGAGTGGGAATTGACTTGACGGCAGTGGGTTTCATATAGTTTTAATCTTTGGCTGAAGGGTGGACCTCAGGAGTCACTTCACTGAGTTAGAAGGCTATCTGAGGGCCATATTCTCAGTGTTTCTCAAGTTTCTGTTGGACCAGTATGTCTGGTCTTTTTTTGTGTGTGAGTTCTGTATTTCTCCCCAGCTCTCGCTGGGACCCTCCATTGTGCTCCTTATCGGAGCAATCAGTAGGGCTAGCCTGTCACCATCTAGGTGGCTGGACTCAGTCTGATGGAGGCTGTGGTTCTCATGGCTTATTAGTTCTTTGGACTAATCTTTTGCTGTTGTCTTTGGTTTTCTTCATTCTACTTTGCTCTCAATGGAGTGAGACCAGTGGAGTAGCTTAGATGGCTTATTACAAGCCGTTAGGACCCCGGACACTACTGCCAAAGTAGGATGTAGAATATTTTCTTTATAAATTGTGTTAAGCTTCTTGAGTTAGATGTTCCCCCAAGACCACGGTCCCCAGTCCCCAGCTCAGTAAATTGATTCCTCAGGGAATTTGAATGTGTCCATGGAGCTTCTATGGCATGGCATCGGGCAGGTTGTACTGGCCTTCCCAGTATTGTGCACTGTCTTAGCCTTACCGAAGTTATCACTTCTTTATAATCTCATTAGCATTTTTCCTTCCCCATTCTTCCCCTCCTTCATAATCATCAAAGATTGTTTCTTTTTGTGTGTAAACTTTTTCATGTGTTTTTCTAATGGCGGTCTCATACAATGTTTGTCCTTTTGTGGCGGACTTATTTCGGACAACATCATGCTCTCCAGGTTCATCTATGTTGTGAAGTACATTATAGATTCATCATTGTTCTTTGTCACGCACAGTATTCCCTTATGTGTGTATACTGTAACTGGTTTATCCATTCATCTGTTGATGGGCACTCAGGTCACTTCCATCTTTTTGCTATTGTGAATAATGCTGTAGTGAACACAGGTGTGCATGTCTATTCAGGTGATGGCTCATTTGTCCCTAGAAGTGGGATATCTAGATTGTACGGCACTTCTATTTCTAGCTTTTTAAGGAAGTGCCGTATCTTATTCCAAAATAAGTTCCCACCAGCAATGCATGAGACTTCCATTCTCCCCACAGCCTCTTCAAGGCTTGTAATTTCCTAGGTTTTTTTTTTTTTTTTTTTTTTTTTGACTTGTGCCAGTAATGTCAGTGTGAGATGGCATCTCATTGTGGTTTTGATTTGTTTTTCTCTAATAAGCCTTGCTTATTTTAGAGTTTCAATAAAAGTTTGCAAGCCCTGTGACTCTGAGGAAGTAATTTAACTGCATATCTGAGTTTCCTTATGTATTTAATGACATTATGCTATCTAACTGAGAGGGTCAAATAAACTTTAAATAACTTAATAAGTGACAGGATCTTTTTGTGTAGACCGTTAAGTGCTTGACTACTAAGGAAATGGTTTGTGGTTTGAGCCTTCTCAGAGCACGCCTTGGAAACGCCTACTCTGTCCTACACAGAGTGAGAATCAACTCAAGAGCAGCGGGTTAGACATACCTCAGAAGAAAGGCCCAGCGATCTTCTGAAAAGTCACAATCTTGCAAACTCTGTGGAGCACGGTTCTGCTCTGTAACACATGGCCTTACCATGAGTCAGAATCAACTCAGTGGCAACTGCTTTTGTTTGTTTGTTTGTTTTTAGAGCAGTACTTGCTAGTACAGTGAATCCTGTGAGAGATGGAATTTGACAGGATTGCCCTGTTTATTCAGGTCTCAGAAGTTTTCCACCTTTGACATAGTGTAAGCTTACCATTCTTCTGTCACTTGCCGGTAGTGGGAAATATTCAAGCTTTCCCTCTCTGGCAGGTTTCTGCTTTACACAGCTTCTGGCTTTTGTAGGTTGTGTTTCATTCAAACCAAAATCAAACCTCTTGCCATTGAGTTGATTCTGACTTGTAGACATGGTTGTTCAATAAATGTAGTTGTTGCTGCTCTTGTTATTATTCGTGAACAATGAATCAGAGAACCTAGTGCCTCTGCCTCCGTGCTAATCAGTTATTCCACACAGAGAGAGCAATGTGAGTTCAGAGGGATTCAAGGTGTTATACACATTTTTTATTCATAAGGTGGTGGGCAAATTTTGCCCTTCTCTGCTTATAAATAGACTCCAAACAAATGAACAAACAAACAAAAACTTTGAGATGGTCTCTCTACAGGGGTCTGTTTAATATGTCCTGTGTAAATATAGGAAACCTTGGTGGTGTAATAGTTAAGTGGCTTCTAACCAGAAGTTTGGCAGTTTGGATCCACCAGGTGCTTCTGGGAAACTCTGTGGTGCTGTTCTGCTCTGTCCTATAGGATCACTGTGAGTCAGAATCAGCCCAGTGGCAGTGGGTTTGGTTTTGGTATATAAATATAAGTTAGCCCTGTTATAGGGTCACTCTGAGTCAGATTCAACTCAACAATACTGGGTTGAGTTTAGGTTTTGGTGCCACAGTGATTAAGTACTCAGCTGATAACCAAAAAGTTGTTAGTTCAAACCGACCAGCTGCTCTATGGGAGAAAGACACGGCAGTCAGCGTATGGAAAGATTTACAGCCTTGGAAATCCTAGGGGCAGTTCTGCTCCATCCTGTAGGGTTGCTATGGATCAGAATTGACTCAATGGCAATGGTTTGGTTCAGGTGTATAAATATACCAAACCAAAACCAAACCCACTTCCATCGATAAGTACAAATACAAAGCATTTAACTGTTTTTCTGTCATGTGTCTGTCCATTAGTCTGTATATTTGTCTGTTGTAGGATGCCTCACATTCCGCTGAGAAAGTGAACAGTTCAACAGGTACTCAGTCCCCATTCCACAAAGCTGGTGCTCAGTTGCTTTCTTAAAACATGCTAAGAAATTGCCAAATAAGTTCTGCTCAACATTATCCCACTATCCAGGTCTAGGCTACAAATGAAGAAGTGTTTAGAAGAGAGCAGAAAGAGACTGTTTGAAAGTGTTGCCTCTGTGCTTGGTTTCTTGTTGCTGCATGTCTTCTAAGCAGGAAGTGTTTTCACATCTTACCTTAAGAGAAAGAGAATTATAGGGGGACCCCTTATAGTAATCGACACAGCTTCTTGGAATTCTGTGACCATAACGAGTATCATGACTCCGGTGTCTACATAAATGTCGTGAACTATGGCTAGATTACCATACGGACTGCAGTGGGAGCAAGCTGTGTTTTCTTGATGGAAGGGGCCTAACCTGGGGTCAAATGCCTCATCTCCCTGAATAGAGGGTCTGTAAGGAACTGCTGTGGTATATGGAGTTAAGTGCTTCACTGCTGACGGAAAGGTCAGCAGTTCGAACCCACCAGTGACTCCATGAGAGAAATGTGACAATCTCCTCCTGTAAATATTACAGCCTTGGAAATTCAGTGAAGTAGTGCCATTCTGTCCTATAATTTTGCAATGAGTTAAAATTGACTCAACGACAATGTTTTTTTATTTTTTAATAATACCTATGAGATGGGGTTGACTCAATGGTTGGAAAGTCCATATGACCCCAGCAGAGGGAAAGTCTGTTAACTGAGAGGAAGCATTGACCCTATCAAGGATATTTCAGATGGAGGCTTCCAGTATAGGAGCTCCAAAAACCCACACAAGCACTCAGTGAAACAGAGAGGTGATAATTGTGCATGTGGCATCAAAAGGCACCAATGACAGGGTAAAGTGCTTCATGTTCATAAGACGCCGTTGCCTGCCCCACCTCGAGTCTGGCTGCATAAAACACACAGAAACTTTGGAATGGAGGAGGAGGAAGCAGTAGACAAAGTTGAAGTTAACCCCACACTCGCCTCCCTTTGGGCTCTAGATTTCCAAGACTGTGGCCAGCCTAACTGGGGGGGATGAAAAAACAAAACAACCGAACCCATTGCTGTTGAATCGATTCTGACTCATAGCAATCCTAAGAGTAGAACCACCCCGTAAAGTTTCCAGTTGAGGGGATACCAAAAACCAAACCAAACCCACCACCATCGAGTTTGTTCCAACTCATAACAAACTCACAGAGTAGAACTGCCCCATAGAGTTTCCAAGGAGCACCTAGTGAATTTGAACTGCTGACCTTCTTCTGGTTAGCCACAGCACTTAATCACTGCACCACCAGGGTTTCTGATATCCCCAAACCCACTACTGTCAAGTTGATTCCAACTCATAGTAATGATATAGGACAGAATAGAACTGCTCTATAGGGCTTCCAAGGAGTGCCTGGAAGATTCAGACTGCCAGTCTTTCAGTTAGTAGACCTAGCACTTAACCACTATGCTACTGGGGTTTTCGTTAGGAAAAGTTAAATGGAATATCAATCAGAATTTTGAAAATACACTGAAGGTGATATTTTTTTTCAGTTATTTAAACTGCTAAGACACTTGAAACATATGTTTCTGACGTGCCAGGGTCAGAAAATTATTTGCATGGTGTCGTTCGACAAGGGGTGTGTGGCAGGCAGACTAACCGGCCACCAAAAGGTGGTCCATGTCCTAATTTTGGGAACCTGTGGATATGTAACTTACAGGCAAAGAGGCATAACAGTGGCTGTGGTGTTGTTAGGTGCCATTGAGTCGGTTCCTACTCATAGTGACCCTCTACCTACGAATGAGCAAAACACTACCAGGTTCTGCATCATCTTCACAATTGTTGCCATGTTTGAGTCCATTGGAATGGAGCAGATGGAATATTAAGGTTGCTCCCCAGATGACCTTCAATTAGGAAGATTTTACTATGTATCCAAATGGACTCAGTGTAATCACAAACCACCCCAAAATGAAAACCAGTGCTGTTAAGTTGATTCTGACTCCTAGTGACCCTATAGGACAGAGTAGAACTGCTCCATAGAGTTTTCAAGGAGGGTATGGTGGATTTGAACTGACCTTTTGTTTAGGAGATATAGCATTTAACCACTAGGACAGCAGGAATGTCCATGTAATTATAAGAGTCTTTAAATGTGCAAGAGGAAGACAGAAGATTCAGTGTCACAGTGATTCTGCGTGAGACAGACTCAGCTGGTTATTGTTGTCTTTGAAGATGGAAGGGATCCATGAACAAAATAATGCAGGAAGCTTCTAGAAACTGGAAAGAGCAAGAATACAGATTCTGTAGTGGAGCCTTCTGAAAATGCAGTCCTGCTAACACCTAAATTTTAATAAACTATGTATAAACACAATTTTAATTACTACCAGTCTTGTCAACTTCCTTGCCATCTGGGAGGACTGTAACAACTGTAGTACATCCCTCTTTTTAATATGATGACATCATAGTTTTCATTTCTTTCACTATTATAGCTTTGATTGAGTTTGGAGCCTTCCCTAACAGAGTAGGGTTCTGGATGATGTATCCTAAAATGTAAAGTCAGTGTTTTTGTTCTTCTAAGCCAAGAGATTCTTTCAGTGTTTCTTGTAGCTT
This sequence comes from Heterohyrax brucei, assembly GCA_028571685.1. Lineage (NCBI taxonomy): Eukaryota > Metazoa > Chordata > Mammalia > Hyracoidea > Procaviidae > Heterohyrax > Heterohyrax brucei. The sequence goes on along the minus strand of CM053153.1, from coordinate 21,297,294 downwards.
TGGTTTGGTTTTTACAAAGTCTCTGAGTTTCTGTTTATCTGTGAATGTCTTGATTTCATTTTTGTATTTGAAAGATAGTTTTGCAAGATGTATAATTCTTGGTTGGAAGTTCTCCTTCAAGGCTTTGAATGTGTCATGCCGCTGCCTCCGTGCCAGCATTGTTTCTGCTGAGAAAGCCAACAAAAGCCTACAGGGTTCCCTCTTAATGTTTGCTTTGCTTTGAGTCTTGCTGCCTTTAAAGAGTTTGTGCTTATGTTTCATTTTGTTAAGCTTGATTATAATATGTCTTGGAGTCTTTCTTATGAGATCTGTGTTGAGTGGTGTTAGATATACATCTTGGATACCTATATTCCCTTCTTTCATAATTTCTGGGAAGTTTTCTGTCAGCAGCTCAGCAACAATCCTCTCTGTGTTCTCAGGTGTCTTGCCCTGTTCAGGAACTCCAATTAATCGTAGATTGTTCCTTTTAATAGAGTCCCACATGCTTCTTAATCCTTCTTTATTTTTCTTGTTTCTTTTTTCTGATTTCTCCTCATAGATGCTGGAGTCATTAACTCTGTCTTCCAAATCAGAAAGTCTCTTTTCCATTTGTTCCATTCTGTTTTCTTGGCTTTGAATTGAAGGCTCTATGTCTTTGATTTTGTTCTCAATCTGTTGGATTTCAGAGTACTGGTGTTTCATCAGATTGAACAGCTTGCTTAATTTTTCATTTTGCTCTGCTGCATTTTGTATAAGGTCTAGGAGGGCTCTCTATATAATCCTTTTGTATTCACCTTCTAATAGTTTCAGAAAAGCTTCTTCATCTGGGAAGTTGTGAGGTGGTTTCTTTTGGGGCCTTCTGATGCCATGGGTGATTTCTTGGTTATGGTTTTTATGGTTTTCTCCACAGTTTGTTGCTTTTTGGGATTCATGTGAGTCAATAGAGTCTGGGAGAGATGCTGTGAGGATGGACTGCAGTTGTTTCTGTAGGCCTTCTTAAAATGAGAAGTAAAAAGTATCTGAAAACTTCCAAAGTCAGTCATGTTTTCAGGTGTAGCAGTCCCTCTTCCCACTTGGCAAAGTAAGCACCTCTATATTGAACCCCAGATGTTATAAACTAGTTCAAAATACAGAAAGGCTACTGCCCTGCTGGCCTCTGCTGTTGGGCCCCAGCTGTAGGTTATACTGTATAGAATTCTGCTTTTCTGATGGACAAGTGGTCTTTCCTGGGCAGGCAGTGCCTCCTAGCCCAGGAATCAGGTCCAGATGAGGCTTCCATGTGGGTATCCCAGTCTCCCAGCAGAAGAAGATGGCATCCTGCACCAGCTCGCCACCCGTCTGGGACCAGGTTACTGGTGGAAAGAGAGGCCAAAAGTGCGGAGATGCCCAGAGTCCACAGCCTCCATTGCCAGAGCCCAGCCTCAGGTGACGCTGTGTAAAACACCACCTCTCTGCTGGAAAAGCACTCTCACCCCCAGCGGGCACTGCCTCCCAGCCTAGGAACAAAGACCAATCAGGGCCTCTGCCTGGGCATCTCCATCTCCCAATGGATCAAGATGGTGTCCCACACAAGCTTGTCATGGCATCCATATGGCTACCACGTGGCAGAAGCAGAAAGATAGGCCAAAGGAGCCGAGATGTATAAAGTCCAAACCCAGGCTCTCAGAACATGGCCATTGCACTTGCTGAACCCACCAGCAGTGCGTCCAAGGCCATTGGCCAGACAAGTCCCAGCTCTGCCCACCAGCCAATACAGAGAGAGGAAAAAAAACAAAATGGTGCATTACCTTCTGCTTGTGTAAGCCCGCGCTCGCTGAGAGTGGGGTCAGCGAAAGAGAGAAGGTTTTGTGTTCAGTGATATGAAGTCCAAATTAAGTGCCCTGTGCTGTGTCATAGGGCTCACTAGGTGTCCAGAGGGCTCTGTTTAATTGTCAGTTCAGGTCTTGATTTCCAGAGGGATTTAGGGAGATGTGTGTTTAGTCTGCCATCTTGATTCCACCTCCAAACACTTAAATTTTAGCTCAGTGAGACTCCAGACTTTTGGTAGCCATAGCTGTAACATGGTAAGTTTGTGTTGTTAGAAGCATTAAATCTGTGGCACTTTGTTTCAGCAGCCATAGAAAATTAATATAAACCTGGTACTGCAATTACCTTTTAGCAAGATGGCAGAGTTGCACACAAAACAAAGGATATCACCCGAAAGATCAATTGTTGTTGCTGTCGTGTGCTGTTCAGTTGATTCTGACTCATAGAGACACTTTAGGATGGATAGACATGCCCAGAGTGTTTCCAAGGAACCAATGGTTGATTGAATGGCCAACCTTTTGGTTAGCATCCTGAGCTAAAGAAAGACAGGTGGCCTACTTAAAAACCATCTGCGTGAGACTGAAAGGTCAACAATTACTCAACAAAGATGAGAAAAGGGAAACTAGTACTAGAATAGGGAACAAACAAAGCACAATTAACAGAGTGTTGACACAGTGTGATAAATTTAACTATTGTCGTGGAACCATTTACATGGAAATTGTCAAATGGAAACCTAACCTGCTGCCTGTAAACTTTCACCAAACACTCAGTAAATGTTCTTTAGGAAAAAAAGAGGGTGAAGAGAAATGATGAAATTAGTCGCTGCCACTCCCTCCTGTATCTAAGTTACATATGTATTACAGGACCATCTAACCTGTGCCAATTAGGTGAAAGTTCTCCTAGCAAAGAGTAACATGTATTATATTTTAACATCAATGAACTAGCTTTATCTTCCAAAAAAGCTGCTCCACAATTCTTGCAAAATGGGTTGGGCTGTTTGCTTTAAAATTCAAAGCGCTACCAGGGAAAAGGCCTCTTCTGACACCAATCAACCTCATTCTGTCAAAGGTTCCAAAACAGTTTTCTAAGCCAAAGGCATGACTAAGGAGAAATGAGAATGCCTACTCTTAAAGTGTTGTTGGATCGGTGTCATCCCTTTTGATGAGGTTGGCTGGTTTAGTCTTATTTGTAATGTTGAAATAATCTGAGGTCCTGGAAAGTCAGAACAAGCAAACCTCTGGCTCCTGCTTTAGCGAGGGAACATTCTGGTAGTTTAGAAATCATCTGTGGATTTTTTGTTTTGTTTTTTCAAAGAAAGAGCATAAAGGCTATTGGTAACACCTGTTGTGTTCTTGGGTCCTATTAAGTCCATTCCAACTCATAGTGATGCTGTGTACAACTGAACAAAGACTGCCCCATTCTGTGTTATCCTCACAAGTGTTGTTATATTTGAATCCACTGTTGCAGCCTCTGTATCAATTCATCCTCTGGAGGGTCTTCCTCTCTTTCTCTGACCCTCTACAAGTGTGATGTCCTTCTCCAGGGACAGGTCCCTCTTCATAACCTATGCAAAGTACATGAAAAGAAGTGTTGCCATCCTCACGTCTGAAGAACATTCTGGCTGTATTTAGAGGTATGTATTTGTTCATTCTTCTGGCAATCATTGGTGTATTCATAATTCATAGGCATCAATTTTTCTTCAGTCTTCCTTACCCAGATTTCACATGCATATCAGGCAATTAAAAACACCCTGGCTTGAGTTAGACACAGCTTAGTCCTCATAGTGACATCTTTGCTTTTCACCACTTTGCAGCAAATTTCTCAATGCAATACTTCATTTGATTTACTGACTGCAGCTTCCAGAGGTGTTGATTGTGAATCCAAGTAAAATGAAATCTTTGACAACTTCGATAGTTTCTCTATCATGATGCAGCTTATTGGTCCAGTTGTGAGGATTTTTTTCCTTTGTGTGGAGGTGTAATCCATACAGAGAGTTATAGACTTTCATCTTTATCGTAAGTGCTTCAAGCCTTCTTCCCTTTGAGCAAGAAAGTTTGTGTCATTTACGTAATGCAGGTTGTTAATGAGTCTTTCTCCAATCCTGATTCTCTGTTTGACCTTAATGTAGTCTAGTTTATTTGCTCAGCATACAGACTGATATGTATGGTTAAAGACTACAACCCTGACACATATTCTTTTAGATTTTAAAGCCTGCAGTGTCCTCTTATCCTGTTAGAACAGTTGCCTCTTTGTCTATATGCGTGTTCATCATGAACACAGTTAGGTGTTCAGGAATGCCCAATTCTTCAAGAGATTATCCATGAAGTGCTATGGTGCACATAGTCAAATGCCTCTGTACCATCAATACAACACAGGGAAATCTCTTTCTGGTATTTTGTGCTTTCAGTCAGGATCCATCTGACACCAGCCTTGTTATTTCTTATTCCATGTCCTCTTCTGAATCCAGCTTAAATGTCTGGCAGTCCCCTGTCAATGTACTGTTGCAGCCGTGCTTGAATTTTCTTCAGTATAACGTTACGTGCACTTGATATTAATGATACTATTAATTTCCACGTTTTGTAGTATCATTTATGTTTTTGGAATAGGCACATGTGTAGATCTCTTCTATTCGGTTGGCTGGGTAGCTGTCTTGGAAATTTCTTGGCATAGATGAGTGAACACCTTCAGCACTGCATCTGTTCATTGAACAATCTCCAGCAGTATTCTGAGAATTCCTGGAGCCTCAGTTTTCAGCAGTGCCTTCAGTGAAGCTTGACTTTCTTCTATCAGTACCGTTGGTTATTGATCACATGCTACCTCCTGAAATGGTTGAATGTTCAACCTTTTTTTTTCCTTTTTTTTTACAGTGACTCTATGTTCCTTTTATCTGCTTTTGATGTTTTCTGCATCATTTAATATTTTCGCCATAGGTTACTTCAGTAGTTCAACCTGACACTTGAATTTTTTTCTTCAGTCCTTTCAATTTGAGAAATGCTGAGCTATTCTTTCATTTTGTTTTTCTAACTCCACATCTTTGTACATTTAATTATAATATTTTACTTTGTCTTCTTAAGCAACCCTTTGAAATCTTATGTTCAGCTCATTTACTTAATCATTTCTTCCATTTCCTTTAGCTGCTCTTTAAGTTCAAGAGCAAGTTTCAGAGTGTCTGCTGACATCCTTTTATTTCTTAGTGACTTTTTCTTTTGTCATGTTTGATCTCCTTGATGTCATTCCATGACTGGTGTGGTCTTCATTTATTAGTGTCAAATCTGTTCCAGAGATGGTCTCTAAATTCAGCTGGGATACACCATATTTTTATGCAAATAATACACACCTTCTCCCTTTGCTTGCCAACTGTGCCCTTCCTCACTGAGATATTTTTGTAAGCCCAGTATACTAGCTGCTTTTTTACAACAGCATGTTTTTAAAAACAAAAACGACATAGTAGTACTATGTGCATGGCTGACAAACTAAAGTAGAAGGCACACATTATTTGCATAAAAATCTGGTACTAAAGGTCATATTTTGGCTCTCGTTGACCTGATTTTGATTTTCTTGAGCTTCAGCTTGAACTTGGATATAAACAATTGGTTGTCTGTGACCATCGGTTCTACAGTCAGCCTCTAGACTTGTTCTGACTGATGGCACTCAACTTTTCCATTGTCTCTTTCCATAGATGTAGTTGATTTGATTTCTGTGTGTTATTTCCAGCAAGGTCCATGTATATACCTTCAACTGTTGTATAGTCGCCGTTTGTGTTGCTGAAAAAGGTATTTCCAATAAATAAGTCATTGGTCTTGTGAAATTCTATCTTGTAATCTCCCATGTAATTTCAAGTATGGAGGCCATATTTTTCAATTACCAATCCTTCTTTGTTTCTGACTTTGACATTCCAGTCACCGGTAATTATCATGCATCTTGACTGAGTGCTTGATTAATTTCAGACTGCTGACATTAGTAAAAAAATCTTTGTTTTCTTTTTCCTTGATGTTAATGGATTTTGTCTAAATTTGAATAATAGTTACAGTAGCTGGTCTTCTTTGTAGGCATATGGATATTATCTTTTCGGAACACCTGAACTGTTAATTTGGTTGAAAACAAAATATAGTCTCCAGGCTTCCCTCTGATATGTCAGTTTGGAGTTGCTACCCACAGGATAAATGAGGGCTATTTTGTTTCCTGAAACCCTGGTGGTGTAATGGTTAAGTGCTACGGCTGCTGTCTAAAAGGCCGGCAGTTCAGATGTATCAGGTGCTCCCTGGAAACTCTATGGGGCAGTTCTACTCTTCTCTGTAGGGTCACTATTTCTGGCCAATGCACGTCTTGTGTAGCCCCACATGTCTGTCGGGGGAGGCTTGCATATTGCTGTGAAGTGCTGAATAGATTTCAGTGGAGCTGCCAGACTAAGACCAAATAGGAAGAAAAACTTGATGCTCTACTTCCAGAAATGGGCCAGTGAAGTTCTGTGAATCACAGTGGTGTGATCTGCAACTGATCATGGAGATGGTGCTGGACCAGGCAGTGCTTTCTTCTTTCATTGTGGATGGAGTTGCCATGAGTTGAGGGCCAATTCGGCGGCAGCCAAAACCAATATTCCTTACCCTGTGCCCTGGAAAACTGTTTCTGTGAGGCCTTAGAACACTGGGTATCGTCTTGTACAAATGCAGTCCCAGCCTGAGAGAAATGTGGATCCTGTCATATGCACATGTTTTATGCATATGCAGACATCTTTCGTTCGTTTGTAAGTCCAGCTACTTTACTCACTGCCATTTTAATGCCTAGTTTGTGTAGTAAAAGAGGGAGATTATACTGTTTTTCTTTTTGTATTCCTGCTAAAAATATTCTAATTCTCTCCAAGATGTCCTTGTGGACAGTAGGAAAGTGATTTTGACCTTTTATACCAGCCAAGTCTATTCCAGGCCATCAGAACTAATAATGTTGAAACTCAAACAAAAGGAGATGCTGATATTCACCTTTCTTGCAGTAATGGTCATCTCTGTATGTTATCCAGTTTTTCTTCAAATTCTAGATCCCTATCAGCAAATGTATTGTGAGGATTTATATATTGTTTTCAAGCCACAGAACTGTTTGTTTACCCTTCCTGCAATGATTTATGTATCTTCTACTTTCAAGAGATTGTCCCAGAGTAGTAAACCAGCTCTGTGCTAATTCAGTACCTCTGCCATGAAGGAAATGCTGGCTGGTGTGATTTATAAAATTGTGTTTCCACATGTCATTATATTATAAGTAAGATTATGTCTTAAATATCAATACTGGCAATTATTTAAGGGAAACAGCTGAAGCACAGGAACTTAAGCCTTATAGAGTGGTAGAGTCAAAGATATCACAGAGGTCACAAACTATCAGTTGAAATCAGACTTCAGGCAAGAGATAGAGATAGGTTTCACTGAGCCAGCAAATAGCTTTAGGTAGGGACTATCTTCTCAGTTTATATTTCCCATCCTGCTGGGTATCTTATAGTGGACAGACTCTCTACCCTAAAGCCATTTGGATTTAAGATCTTTGTCACAGATCAGCATTCTGTGAGCCTAGCTTGAGGATGTGGTTCTCTAGATGGCTGGATGAGTCAGAGGTGGAACCCAGCCTCTGGACTCTTGAGCCTGGGGCTGTATGATGGGATTCAGGATGAATAACCATTGAAAAATGAATTGAAAGGAGTTAAACTCAGAAGCTATCATTTTCATTCCAAAGCATAAATCAGTGCATCCAGGTGGCAGGTGGTCTAGAGTGCAAGGATGATGGAAAAGCTCTGGCAGGAAAAAGGGAGATCAGGCTGATGGGGAAGAGGAACAAGGCTGTCCACTTCCTCCTCCAGGACCAAACAGCTGCTGAGGGATGGTAAGTGTTTCCTGTCTGGAGCTAACTCTGAATGAACTAATAGTGCCAAAAATACAGATGAAAGGAAAAACGTGGAGAAACAAGACTGACTCTTTCTGCCCAAATAAAGCAGATGGCTGGAAAAAAGTCAAAGAAGTGGATTGGAGAGTCTGAATGGCTGGTCCCTGGAGAGGCTGAGATGTTGTCTTATTGACTAGTTCAAACTTTGGAAAATAATCAACAATTAAACTAAGTTAATTTAAATTGTCCTTATTGAGGGCTGCTGTCAGGCTGACTGAATAAGGAGGATCTAGGAAAAGAGATAGTGGAACCAGTGACTGGAAAGAAAGCAAGAAGGATAAACAGTGGGCCAAGGGAAATGAAAGCAAGAGACCTGGAATAAATATCTTTTTTCTGTGATTCCCATTTGATAAGAGGAAGAACATAAACATTCGTATCAGGGACTGTGTACCAGCTGGGAAACGGAGAGAAACATGAAATAGAATTTAGTCAAATCTTACCATATGTATGTTAATACCACACAACTTTGGGATCTTGGTGGAAGGTGAGTTGGGAGAGAGGAATAATCCTGGAATGGAGAGGAATATGAATTACCTGAGCTTTTCTACCTACAGGAAAAGAGGTCTTTTGCAGCAGATTTTCCTAATGTATTACGTCTTTTGATTTCTTGACTGCTGCTTCCATGGGCGTTGATTGTGGAACCAAGTAAAATGAGATCCTTGACAACTTCAGTCAGTCTTTAAAGTGTTGAAAAGTAAAAATACTGCCTTGAAGACTAAAGTGTTCCTGACCCAAGCCGTTGTATTTTCAACCACATCATATGCATGCAAAGCTGGAAAATGAATAAGGAAGACAGAAGAATTGACACCTTTGAATTGTGGTGTTGCAGAAGAATATTGAATATATCATGGACTGCCAAAACAGCAAACAGACCTTTCCTGGAAGAAGTACAGCCACAGTGTTCCTTAGAAGCAAGGATAGTGAGACTATCATACGTATTTGGGACTTATTGTCAGGAGGTCAATTCCGGGAGAAGGGCATCTTGCTTGGTAAAGTGGAGGGTCAGCAAAAAAGAGGAAGACCCTTAACAAGGTAGATCAACACAGTGGTACAATGGGCTTAAACATAAAAATGGTTGTGGACATGGCTCAGGACCAGGCAGTGTTTCATTCTGTTGTATATAGGGTCACTATGAGGTCACCATGAGTTGGATCCAACTCGACAGCACTTGGCTTGGCACAGGCAGGAGCTGACTTGACGACATCTAATAGCAACAGACAAAGAGCGGTGGTGACCAACATAGATCTTTTTGACCAAGGCTTAAAGAAGTACAGTCATTGATTCAAGAAGCCAGAGCTGGTGAATGAGATAAGACTGTGGAGATCTCTTGGTTCTGGGCATTAGAAATGTGTTTAGTTTGAAGAAAATCTGGGCCTACATTGCTTACATGGCAGTAATAGGCCCTGGCTTCGTGAACATTGAACAAGAACTCTTCTCTTCAGCCACTGTTGCTTCTTATTCATATCTTAGCTGGCTTGTTTTGCTAATTTATATTAGCTTCCTGGTCCAACTAGTATTTGTTTACAGTCATACAGAGTGTTCAGTGTGATCATCACACAACAGGTGAGTGAAGCAGCGTTGTTCCAGCACCAGCCTCCTGTTGTGGTAGAGGTCTGTAAACCAGAGGTTAGACCCTACAGGTTTGTGCCCTTAAACCTAGGTGCCTGAACCAGACTGAGTCAGTTCAGGGCTGTATGAGAGTAGCTGCATTTAAAACTCAAAGTAGACTCAGTGGAAAAATAATTGAATTTGCCCCAAATGGGAGCCAACAGTGTACAGGAAAAGCAGAAAACTTGAAGCAGGAAGCTGAAAGCAGGTGAGAAACAGGGAGAAATATAGGGGAAGGCTCTCAGACCCACAGTTCTCTGCACTTGCCTTCTAAGAACTTATTCTACTACATGCTAATGGCCTCTATATTAATCTTATTGATGGCTGATTTCTTTGTGACATGCTTAAGAGGATATTCAATACATGTTATTAAATTTATGAGCAAAATGCCAAAAACATGTTTTAAGGAAGAAGATGCTTAGAATAAGAACTGAAGAAATGTTTTATCAATTGAGAAGTTACTGGTAATCTTGTGTAGAGAGAAGAGTTAGAAGTCAGATGACAGCAACTTCAACAGGCTTCACTTTCTTTGCAAAACCTTTCTTCAGCTCTCTCCACTAGTCTGCAAGGCCAGCTGATGCAACCTGTGTTGTGACACTGCTGTTCCCTACACCACGTAAACATTTCTCATTCTGTATACATAATTTGCTATGCAGAATAAACTTCATTTGACTTACATGTGAAAAAACATACCCACTTGCGTATCTTACAAAGTTTACATTTGCAAGAAGGGAGGCAGGCAATATACAAGTAAACAAATGAGTATACAAAACATATCAGGTTGTTTCAGGAAATGCTGGTGGAGCAGAGGTTAACAGCTGTGTCTGCTAACCAAAAGGAACTCAAATATACTAGATGCTCTTTGAAAACTCTACGAAGCAGTTCTACTCAGTTCTATAGGATTATTTTAAATGCTCTGAGGCTGAGCCAGAATAAAGAAGGATTTTGAACAAAGGAATAAAATTCTATAACCTATTCTGTATACAGTTAGAATAATATTGCAAAAGATGGCAGTGGCTTAAATAGTGCTGGCAGTGGTCAACAAATGGTTGAATCAAAAATATGTATTGATAGAAAAAACATGAGATTTGCTGATGGTTTGGATGTAGGTTGTGATAATAAGAGAGTGATCAAGGATCCAAAGATGTTTAGTCTGAGCAGATGATAGAATAAATTGGCTATGAGCTAAGCAAGGGGAGAATGTGGTTGGAGCAGGTTTGTAATTTTTTTCTAGTTTGCTTCTTCCACTTGATTATGGACTACTCTGCAACATCTTATTTCTCTCCATATCCACACTTTTTGACACAAAGGAGGTGCTCTTTCATCTCCTTTATGCTAGATAAATAAATGAATTCTTTGGAAGTATAAAATAATATTGTTATTTCCTGTATTCCATAATCACATAATGCTCCAGTGGAGACATGTAGTTTGTTTTCTTACCACTGAATCTACACCATCTGAACAAAGCCAGCACAAAATATTCTTAAATCAGTAGATTTTTGTTTTATTCTTCTCATCGATATTTCTAGTCTGTATCAGTGTACAGGTTGGTCTCATGGAAAAAAAAAAAGAAAATGTGTTGTGGACATGGTTTTTGGTCATATAATTGATGAAAAGTTATTACCAAACTGATGATAGTCTTTAATACCAAAGAAAATCTGGCGACCCTAACAGTTTCATTGCTCTATGTGTCAGAATCTGTCCCTGAACTCTTAGTCATTGCTGTGCTCTTTTCATTTCTACTGGAAACCTATTAAGAAAGTCACTAGAATGCCAGGGAATGTTTCTGTACACTTGTGTTCTTGTGGTTAAAAAGGACAAATATCTGGCCTCATACTTAAATTTGATGAAAATACTAGACAAATCATTTATGCAGTGAATTCTAGTTATCTGTAGTTTACAAATCACTTTTAAGTACCATCTTCATCCTGGCTCATTGCCAATGCTAGCAATTACACGTCAGCTGGGGACAAGCTGCCACTTGCTTCTGCCTATCTTTCTGTCAACACTGGGGACCTGGCTCACACATGGCTAGGACCTAAATGTCAGACCTGTCCTTGAATTTTCCTTTTGTTGTAGGGCAGAATTTCCTAAATTGCATCTTTCAGAACACCACATTCTGTGAAAGCAAGTTTGGGAAATTGTAGTATGCTGCCTATCAGAGATTAATAGTGCATTCAAAAGAAATCAACTGTATATGTTTTTTTGTTTTTTTTGTTTTTTTTAATTCTAGTAAATATGTACGAGGTCCGACAGATAAGTCTGAATTTAATTGTTCTAAGTGCTACATACCTCATAGCTGTATATCACTGCAGTCACCTTTGAAATACTCCCCTTGGGAAGCTATGCACCAACGCCAGTGCCTAGTCCACCCTTCAAAGCAATTTTGGAACTCTGGAATGGCCATTGTGTACACTGGCACAGTGGCAAGTTGACAAACTTAGTTGTATAGTTATGAGAGAATTTTTAATCAGTAAGCAAATAGCTGAATTAGAATACCCTCCCTATTTACCTGATCTGCCCCCAATGACCTTTCTTTACCCTAAGATAAAGGAAATATTGAAAGGAAGACATTTTGATGACATTCAGGACATCCAGAGTAATACAATGACAGGTCTAATGACCATTCCAGAAAAAAAAATTGCAAAATTGCTTTGAAGGGTACACTAGGCACTGGCATTGGTGCATAGCTTCTTAAGGGGAGTACTTCAAAGATGAGTGTAGTGATATTCAGCAATGAGGTATGTAGCACTTTTTCTAGGATGAGTTAATGAACTTAACTGGTAGTCTTCATATGTACCAAACGTTAGCCATTTCAGCACTCATCGCATGTGAGTTTAGCAACACCCGTTGTGTTCATCAAGTTGTGCAACTGTCACCGTCACCTGTTTCCAGCTTTTTTCATCACTCTTAACAAAGAATCAGTTTTTTAAATCTAGTGTTTCCCAAGCTCAGGTGAACATAGAATCCCCTTTAGAATAGAAAGTCGTTTAACACCTTGTGAGAAACTGTGGGTCACAGAAAGCAGACTCACGTGTTCCCTTCTAGACACGTAGGTTTGGCTGAAGTAAACGAATACTGTGCTGGGAAAAAAAAAAGAATAAGAAAGAAAGAAAACTTCATAGTCCTCTCATTTGATTTCCTGCAAGGGTACAATACTGAGTGGAACTTGTCAAACTAGCCATCCTTCACTGTCTCTTCTGCAAAGTTCATTTAAATTTTCCCAAGTGCAAGGGCAGTAGTAACATGTGCTCCAAGTCTGAGACTCAAATGACGGGTTTCTAAGAGCAAGGGTTACCCAAATCTGGCTCACTGCCTGTCATTATAAAACAAGTTTTATTGGACTGTAGCTTCCCATTTGTTTACCTGTTCACTGTGGCTGCTTCTGTGCTACAATGAGCAGAGTTGAACAGTTGTGGAAATGTTGGACTGGTCCACAAAACCTAAAATATTTACTACCTTTCCTTTACAGGAAAAGAGGGCCAACTTCTATTCTAGAAAATGGGAGGGGGAGGAAAGGGGGAAGGCAGGTTTATAAAAAGCAAAACTCAATAATACCTTGAAAGAAAGTAACTATAAACTTCTCTTGCCATGTATAAGGTACTATCTCTTCTTTTCATTGTTGGATTTAAGCTAGGCATCATAAAATAGTTGGAATTCAAATCAAAATCAGTTATAAATAGTAATAATGAGAGACAGAAATGAATAGCTCTTGTTACAAGATTTTTTTTTACTGCAAAATCATGACTTCATTACCTATGTAAGCTGATCATGGCTCACAACTTCTCACTGATTAAAGAAGAAAGAAGTCAGTAAGATGTTACAACCTTTCCTGTATGAATCCCCAAAGCATACGAGTACTTAATTATTGAGAATAAACTGTACACACAAACACAAACTCAAACCAGTTGCCATCAATTCCAACTCACAGCAAACCCTATAGGACAGAACAGAGGCACCTCATAGGGCACAGAGGAAACTCTGGTGGCACAGTAGGTAAGTGCTACCTGGATGCTAACAAGAATCCAGCAGGTGCGTCTCAGAAACCCTGTGGGACAGTCCAACTTTGTCCTATGAGATCACTATAGATCCAAAACAACTCCAAGGTGATGGGTTTGAAAAACCCTTTCCCTGTGGCGCCCCTGGTAGGTTTGATCTGCCAACCGGGTGTTTAGCAGCTGAGCTCTTTACATTTCCACTGTGGACCCAGGGTTCCTTAACATCAAGAATACTGCGATAAATTTACAAATGGATGCAAAACCATTAAAAATGGTCACTATCTGTAAGGGAACAGTTGCATTCCACTGGGCGCAATTTGCATTTCAAGGACAAGCATCCTTTGTGTTGCTGGTCCTGTCAGTCCTCTGTAGTTTATAGGATTGTGGAATTACAGCTCCAAGACAATAAAAGGGTGAGATAGTTTGACAAACTGAGCCACATGATGTAGCCAGTGATCTTTTGGGTGCATTTCGAAGTTTTTCCCTGATCAAGTCAGAAGACATCTTCTTCTTAATTCCAGTAGTGTCCGTGCTTTCTGTGGAGCTCTGAATGCTCCAAGGCCACCTGGGGATTCTTCTGGACTTAGAGTTAGGTAGAATACCACCCTGAAAGTACACCTTTTGTGACCTTAATTTCAATCCCACCTTACTTCACAGACAAGGAAAACAGCCCTTTTGTGGAAGAAGTTTGGTGGCGAGGAGAAGGAAGATGAGTTGAAACACCTAAAGTTATATAGCAGACTAATCTCAGAACTGGAGCTAGAAGCCCAGCCCATTTGCTCTCTGTACCGTATCCTATTATGGTGTCTCTGTTAAAAATCTAACATATCAAAGGATGGAAGAGGAGAAAGTTTTCACAAAAGTTATCTCCCCAGAGGGGTTAAATACCTTTCCCAAGGTCACACAGCTTGTAGATGGAAAAGAGTCACTGGTCTTAGGTTTATTTCTGCATCCCATATTGTACTCAACATGCCAAGAATAGTAGTTATTCATTGAGAACTGGAAGTCCGTTAAATTGAACATCCTGGGTGAAGGCATCGCTACAGCTCCTTGCTGCTCCTCTTTTTTCATTTGGTTTCTTTGAAGCCAGCCAAACACATTAACCTGATGAGCTGGGTTATGCATTGTTTTCACAGGAAATCCTCCCTTCCTCCTTCAGTTTACCTAAAAGGATGGGAAGTGGGGAGGGGTGTTTGCCAGTGTATACACACACATGTCCATGTATATATTTATACACCATCTACATCCACACACACACATGCCTACAAAGCAGTATGTGTGCATGACAACATCTGGCTTTCTGTGAAGTCTTGACCTCTGCTCCCTTACAGCTGGGCAGGATCAGAGTTTAGAGGGAGACTTGCAAGACTGCCTGAAGAACATACGTTTCTGAGCAATCCGTTAGTCCTCTTTCTGCTTTTTTTTTGGCAAGGGGAGTTGTAAAAGGTTACCACCTAAGACCTCGTGCCGGTAGCCTTCCTTCCCCAAAGACTTCCTCATGGTTGAAGGAATCATCTACTCAAGACAAGACTGTTTTGAAAACTGAGGCTCTATAATCCCTTTCTGTCAATCCCTCCCCTGCTTGCCCACAACAGAGTTGATATGTTTTCCTTTTTATAACTGCTTATGTTTGTCAGAGAGAAGGGGATAGCAACTTTGGACAAGGGTGAGCTTCTTAGCTTTATTGTTTCTGAGTTGCATGAAAAGAATTCAGCCACGGGGCAAGTCATCCAAGATGTTCGATTCATCTTCAACACCTCGGCACTGTCATCTCCATGACTGTTGGCTTTATGGACCTGGATCTGACTCTGATGGACTGGAGAAGTGTTGGCTTACCAGATGTATTGACCCAAGGTCTGCTTGTGTTGGGAGTCAAACATAAATTGAAAAAAGCTACTGCATTCCTGTTGTGCTTGTGTTCTTAGGGACATTTGTATGCTTGATATTGTAATTGGCTTCATGACTGTGATGGTTAAGATTGTGTGTCAACTTGGTTGGCTGTGGTTCTCAGTGGTTTGGCAGTTGTAAGATGTGGTAGTCACTACCATGATGAGCTTTGATATGATATGATCACCCCTGTGGTGGGATCTTCTGTGAGAAGCAAATCAGTAGAAAGGGAGTTTCCTTGGATGTTTGACTTGTATCAGATATAAATGGACATTCTGGTAAGGCCCGTGGATTTTAGCTTGCTCTGGATCCTGCAGCTGGCTCCTGTTTATCTGACGTCTGGTTCTTGGGACTTGAACTAGCAACTAACTTGCAGTCTTGGCTGCTGATCTCAGGGTTCATCAGTCTTCACAGCCTGTGAGCAACTATCCTGCTCTCTGACCTGCTGATCTTGGGCTCACCAGATCTCTAGAGAACCCAGCCTAGGACAATGATAATATAATTTTTACAAATGAAAAAAATGTAGTTATAGCGGGGTACTTTAGGAAAGGAGTCCCTGTACGGTGCATGTGGTTAATAGGCTTGGCTGCTCACCAAAAGGTTGGAGGTTTGAGTACACACAGAGGTACCTTGAAAGAAAAGCCTGGCAATTTACTTTAGAAAAGTAAGCAATTGAAAGCCCTACGGAGCACAGTTCTACTCTGTCACAAATGGGGTCCCCATGAATCAGAATCAACTCAGTGGCAGTTGTTCTGGTGCTAGCTTTAGAAAGCACAGGTGGTTTAGGATTTTATAAAATAGACAAATTGTGTTAGCAATGGCTGACACTGTTGCGTCCCACAAGTGATAGTACAGTCTTGGTTATAAGACAAAGGAAAAAAGTCAATCAATTCTGGATTCATGGCTTGTTGGATTCCTCACGTTGGACTCGCCTCCTTTGTTTACCCCCAAACACCTTCTTCTCTGGTCATTCCTATCTCAGTAAAACGCTTGAAGTCTTCATTGATTTCTCTTTTTCTCCAACACTACAGTATTTCAGCAAAACATCCAGTTGGACCTGCTTTCAACATATAACCCAAACCTGGTAACTCCTATCAACTCTTTCTTTATTTTCAATTCAAAAACCAGTTATTTCCTTCATGACTTTGTGGATTGACAGTTTAGAATGGAACAGTTCTGTTCTTGACTGAACTCCCATGAGTTTGCATTCAAGAGCTGGGACGAGGCAGCTGTGCCTCTGGCGATGACTTGGCTGTGGTCAGATGCCCCTCACGTCTCAGCATAGCTCCCAGCCTCTAGCTGACTGCCCGAGCTCCACTCCAGGTTGGTGGCGAGGTTCCAAGAGAGTGAGTCAACAGCTGCAAAGCCCTTTCAGGTCTTGGCTCAGAACTGGCACATCACTGCTTCTGACAGATTCTGTTGGCCAAAGTAAGTCACAAGTCCAGAAACAGAGTCAATGGGTTAGAAAAAAGGCACCAGTTGTTCTTTTTTCCTTATCAGCTTTCACTTTCATTTATCTTTTACTGCAAGTGTTCAAAAAGAGTGAGAAGGTGGTGAGATATCATATTCAGCCATGACTTACTTCGATCATCAAACTGATCCACCTGCTTAAAACCTTGCCTTCTGGAAAGCTGTTCTTCACACACTCACTGGGAGGAATCCTTTTAAAATATAAGGCAGGCCATACTCTCCTCAATTAGAATCCTCCGTGGTTTTACACAATCACTCCTTAGAAAAATCTAAGTCCATCTTGTGGTTTCCAAGCCTGCAGGTGACTGAATCCACGCTTCTTCTTTCACTGCATGTCCCCATTGTCATCATGGCGTCCCCATCACTTCATTCAGGTCTCTATTAAAGTACATTCTCATCAAAAAGGCCTTCTTTAACTCACAGATATAAAATGCATGACTCAACGGCACTTGGCTAGCAGCCTCAGCTCTACATAGACCTGTATGCCCCTGCCTTTTTTTGATAACCTTATCATCATCTCGCATTATATATTCACCTGCCTACTTTCTTATGTTTTTTTTTCTCCATTACTAGTAAGTATATTTCTTGAAAAGATAGAAGTTGTCTGATTGACTTTGAAGATGGCCTGGTTCATACTAAATGCTCAAATGCTATGTCTTGAATTGGTTTGGCTGGTACAGGTAAGTGGGATTCACAGGGCCTAAACAAAACGAAAATGAACCAGTTGCCATGGAGTGGATTCCTGCTCATGGCGACCCCGTATGTGTCAGAGTACAGCTGCACCATGGGGTTTGCAATGACTGCCTTTTCAGAAGTAGATTACCAGGTCTTTCTTCCAAAGTACCTCTGGGCACTTCTGAACCTAAATGCTTAACTGTTGGCATTACCCAAAGACTCTTCATAGGTCCTACGTTAGAGCTTAAGAGAGGAGTCTGAATGCCCTTTAGCTCAGCTCAGGTCTAGACAGTGAGAATGGTAGACAAGTGGCTGAAATTGTCACAGGAAGGGATCAAAGCTGTTAGATAGTTCTAAGTTGTGTTACAAGTTGTCATGGATTGAACTGTGCACCCCGCAAAATGTGTGTAGCTGCTTGCTGGGTCATGATTCCCAATATTTTATGTTTGTTCTCCATTATGTGATTTTCCTGTACTGTATGTTAGAGGATCAGGATGGGATCCCTTCAGAAGCTCACCTCCCTGCTCCACTGTAAAGGGAATTTCCCTGGAGCATGGCTTCCACCACCTTTTATCCTACGAGAGATAAAAGGAGAGAGGAGCAAGCAGAGAGTTGGGAACCTCACACCGTCAAACAAGCAGCACTGGTGGTAGAGCACAGACTTTTCAGTCCTAAGGTTTCTGAGCCAAGATGCTCCCTGACCAAAGACTGATGCAATACAAGGACTTTCATCCAGCGCCAATAAAGAAGGAAAGCCTGGAGTGGACATCCTGAATTTGAACTTGTAGCCTACTGGACTATGTAAGAATGAACATTTCTCTTTTTAAAGCCATACACTTTGTGGTATTTCTGTTAGAGCAGTCCCAAATGATGAAAACACAAATTATGTTCCAAGAACTGCAAAATAGAGCATAGAGTAAAATCCATGTGATGGTAAGCTGACTTTTATGGAGTATATAACTATATACTAAAGTTCTTTATAGGGACTAGGTCTTTACATTAACTCCCTGAGAGAGATACTATTATTGATAACATTTTACAAATGCAGAGACCTGAGGCTCAGAGAATGTAAGTGAATCGCCTAAGTCCACATAGCTAGTAGCTAAGTGGATTCAAATCCAGGTATATCTGACTCCATACCCATCTATGTCGATCCTTTAAGATACCCTGTTGACCCAGGTCCTTGCTACAATAATATATTTGATGGTGAAGAAAGTTTATTTTAATATGAGTCAGAATCAACTTGATGGCAGTGGGTTTGGTTGGTTTTGGTATTTTAAGTCATAGTTCTGGGACACTGTGAAAACATAGTCAACACTTGTGACTGCTCACAGAACTTTTACAAGTCACTGAATAAAAACCCAAGGGATAGGAATGTGGACGAGACCAAATCCCAGGCACAAGATTACTGTCCAGGGTGGCTGTCACTAGAGGTCTGGGAAGGAGAATTCAAGGAAGATGCAGTTCCCCCACAGCGACACTGAGGAACCACTGCAGGAGAACTTTCAACTTGCACAGACTGTGAAGCTGGAGGAAGCTGTCAAGGGAGGTAGAAGGACTTTGGGGTCTGACTTAAACTAGAACAGGCTCCAAAGGAAAGCAAATCATCACAGCACAGCACCTGCCTCACACCTGCTCAGAGTGACATGCTCACTGCGTATGAGTTTTTTTGTAGTAAGAAAGCATGAAGGTTATACTTTGTTGGGTTTTTATTTTCTGACTCTTATAAATTATATGCTCTGCCATTACAAGCAAAAGATTTCATGATTTTCTTTGTGAAATATTCCACAACTTTCTAGCCTGGCTATGTATTTACTTCGGTGATCCCAATTGTCTCTCTGTTTTCCACTGTCATTTACCAAACCTCTGACCTAGAATTTATCAGTGGTTGAAAGCCAGCTGGTCAACAAGAGCATTTCACAGTCGACGTCTTTGGTCAGCTTCCCCTTTCTAGGAACTGAAGCCCAGAATGAGGTGTTTTAATTTTCAGAGACAGCATCTATTCTCTCTCCCTGCAGCTTGTTTCCTGTCCTTCCTTCTACCTTGTCTGTCTCCCTCCTTTCTCCCTCTCCTCATCCCTCTCTTGTCTCTCTTCTGCCTCTTTTTTTCCTGCTCCCACCATCTTTTTTTTTTTTTTTATATCTCTTCCCTCTCTCCAATCTTTTTTAGTCACTCTGATATTTGTCAAATCCTTGCAGCCATATTAAGACAGACAATTAGTTCCCCCCCACCTTTGGTCTAATGTCTTAAAAAAATAATTTATGCTAGCTCCCTAGCTTCCAGTGTGTATTATTGCCAAGGCTGTCCAGAATGTTTACTCTGCAAAGAAAATTAATCGAAGCCTCTGGCACAAACTCCCTCAACTTGTCTCCTAACTCCTCTGAGTTTTTGGATGGACTCACACGCATCTTTTCCTCCCTCTCTGGTATTTCTGAGGCAGTGATGATGATTTTTTTTCTTCCTTTCACTTTACTGCTTTCTTCTCCTTTGCCTAGAGACATTTTCAAATACCTCTTACATTATAAACTTCTCTCCAGCCTTCCTTTTCTTCCTGCCCTTTGCTGCCACTATTTTTGAAACAGTTTACTGACTTACTATCCCTTTCCTTGCATCTTTGAGTCCTTACTGTGCTAAATTCTGATTTCTGTTTTGCCCATCTCAACTTACTATTCTTTGGAAATTGTTTTTGCAAAAGTAACCAAGTATCTCTTGTCAATAAATAGGATGATGTCTTTGTTCTGCCCAAGGTAAATGCTTGAAATTTCTGAAGTTGAATGCTTTGCTTGACTAATCACTCCCATTTCCTTAAAATTATTTATTCCTTTATCTTGCATGACTCAGCTTTTCTGGGGTTCTTTGACGTGGATGCAGTTTATGACTGTTCTTCATGCCCATGTAGTGCCTGCTCTAATTCATTTTATGCCCTGAACTTTATTTCTGATGATGCCACCCTTCATCAGCTTACCTTTTCTCTTCTCTCAATTCAGCTTGACTCAGCTCAGCTCAGCTTAACTCCTCTCCCCTCCCCTCCCCTCCTCTGAGTCCCCATGGCATTAATTATCACGTCTGCACTTATAAGACCTAATGCAGACTTCCATCCTGACTCTTCCTAAGCCTCAGACTTTTATCTCTAAATGCCTGATGTCTTCAGTAGGTCCTTCAAAGCCTTTCTATGTGTATTTAGTTAGCACTATCATTTCCAGAATCTGTTCTGACCAAGTTGTTCCTCTTTCATAGAGTAGTATTACTATAATCCTTTTGTCCCAGACTAGCAAATATCAGCACTTTCTGTTCTGTCATTCCTTACATCTAATTGGTTGCATGGTCCTGGAATGCCAATGTCTGCGAAGATCACAGATTACATAGCTGCTGCGTCGGATCCGGCTTGACGGCACTTGGCTTTGGCTGGCTGCTTCTTTGCAAGGCCACTGAACTGGCTCAGGTTCAGTAGGAGCCTTGTGGATTAGCAGTGGCCTCCAGCCTGGACCCCATGCTTTTTTGCCATTATCCCTGTTATATTTCCCACTTTATGGCCAGAAACATAAATTAATCATGCCACACTCCTAAAAATCTTAGTAGTTCCCTACTGCTTACAGAATAAATTACTAAAGTTAAGGTTTTAGACATGATATCAAAGTGTTTAATACATAAAAGAGGTGTTGTGGATTGAATTGTGTCCCCCTAAAATGTGTGTCGACTTGGACAGACCACAATTCCCAGTATTGTGTAGTTGTCCTTCGTTTTGTGATCTGATGGAATTATCCTACATATTTTAAGTCCCAACTTCTATAATTATTACAAACTAAAGAAAAAAAAAGTTTTGTTAATAGGGCAGGATGGAATCTACAGAATTAGGTTGCATCTTGAATCAATCTCTTTTGAAATATAAAAGACGGAAGCAAGCAGAGAGAAGGGAGACTTCTTATGGCAAGAATGAAGAAGCAGGATGACAGCACATCCTCTGGACTTAGGGGCCCCAAGCTGAGAAGATCTTAGACCAGGGGAAGACTGATGACAATGATCTTCTAGAACTGACAGAGAAAGTCTTCTCTTGTTGATAGCATCCTGAATTTGGACTTCTAGCCTCCTAGACCGTGAGGAAATAAATTTCTGTTTGATAAAGGCATCTTCTTGTACTTCCATTCTAGTAACACTAGATAACTAAGATGGGAGGCTCCATAAAGAAATGTTGTATCAGTGAAAGCATGTGAAAACAGAAAGCCTTTGGTCATTACAGTCCAGACTGTTGTCCTATAAATTTTCCTGAACTCAGTCACAGGAGTTGTGCAGGGTAGCTATTTCTGGGATCTGAGGAAAAATGTCAGAAAGCAATGAGCTTTTAGAAGTCCTCTACCAAAACAGAAAACAAGATGCATTTCACTACTGATTCACACCGTCAAAGGAGCGTTGGGGGCACAATGGTTAAGCAGTCCCTGCTAATTGAAGGGTCGGCTATTGGAACCCTCTAGTGGCTCTGTGGGAGAAAAGCCCTGCTGATCTGCTTCTATGAAGATCACAGCCTTGGTACCCCTGTGGCCGCAGTTCTACTCTGTCCTATAAGGGTCACTGTAAGTGGGAATTGACTCAACAGTACATAGAAACAGTAGGATTGTATGGGAGGCTTTGGGGAGATGTAAAGTTTTGGAGGCCACTATTTAAATCCAATATAATTTTTAATCTGTTTTTCTTAGCTATTAATTTCTTTTCTTTTTACCTTTCTGATTTTTCCCATTTCTTCCTTCCTCCTCCCTCCTTCCCTTCTTTTTTTGCTTCATCCTTTCCTCCCTCTCTTCCTTTATTCTTCACTTCCTTCCTGTCTCTTTCCCTTGCTTCCCTCCTTCCTTCCTGCCCTCCTTCCTTTTCCCCCCCTTCCTCCCTCCCTCCCTTAACCTTGTGACTAGAGGAGTGTTTCTCAAAATGTGACCACAAATCATCTTCACTTGTGTAAAGTGAAATACATGAGCTATCCTACAGAGCAAGTTTCAATTTTAGGAGGTAAAGCCTTGGACTCTCATTAGTATCCAGCAGCTACCAACACCACCACACATTCAACAAGCCCCTGTGGTTCTCAGGCCTCTAAGGTTTGAGAAACATTGGGATAAAACCCCCAAACCAAACCCACTGACATCAAGTTGATTCCAACTTACAGTGACCCTACAGGACAGAATAAAACTGCCTCATAGAGTTTCCCAGGAGCACCTAATGGCTTGAAACTGCCAGCGTTTTAGTTAGCAGCCATAGCGCTTAACCACTACACCATAAAACACTACTCTAGGTACATATTTACTATAAAGGGGTAGAACAACACCATTACCCCTCCCTTCTTGAATTCCAAACTTCAGTATCTATGGACTTTCAGCACAGTTATGCTGCAAGGTTTAATTAGCTCTGGGCAATTTTGCTATATTCTGTGCTTTTGGACTATTGACAAGATTCTGCTTTGTTGACATAACCAAATCTCTAAGAAAACTCTGCTTTTCCAAGTTGGTATTTCCTATTTAATTTCCCCAGTCTTTAGGTCCTGCTTAACTTCTGCTAACTCCTCACAAGTCAGTTGTTCCTTCTCTGTATAACTTGTTTCTCCTGGCACTCATCTTCCAAGAAAAGTTTTCCTAATTCTTCTAGTTCAGGGAGCACTGGTGTGTGATGAAGTCTTCAGGATTGCCTCTGTAAAAATCAGAGGCATATGAGGGAGGAGTATAGTTGGCTGGGAACAAATGTAAGAGTTTCTTCTTGGATGATGGAATTGTTTCTGTATTTAATTGGGGTGTGGGATATACAGATGTCTATAGTCATCAGAATTGATGGGCTTGTGCATTTTATTATATATGAATTATGCTTAAATGTTAAAGATGTTGAGCTTGAGTAAGTCCAGGCTTGTATTGTGTTTTGAGATGAGACTGTGTGTGTGTGTGTGTGTGTGTGTGTGTGTGTGTGTGTGTGTGTGTGTGTGTGTGTGTGTGTGGTGGTATCTTATCAGCCATGGAAGGAGCATTTTGGTAATTCTGTAACCAGACCTGCTTGAGGGAAGAAGGAAGAAAGGTAGAAGAGTAGAGGAAAGGCACTAAGTAAAATTTTCTGTTTCTTTTAAATTTGTTTTAGGCAAGCCTCATAACAACTCTATGGGACAGAGTAGAACTGCCTCATAGGGTTTCACAAGGAGTGCCTGGTGGATTTGAACTGCTGACATTTTGACTAGGAGCCAAACTCTTTTTTTTTTATTTAATATGACTGAGTGAAAATGCACATTCCCATATAAAGTTGCATGCCCACCTATACGCAGCTTCCACTGCTATCCCTGCCTGGTGATAGCACACTCTTCCTTTCTGGACCATATATGTCCTATCTTCCCAACAGTCTCTGTTCCCCTCTTCTCCATCCACACCCCTTCCTCCAGCCAGAGCTCAGCAGAGTGATATCCTGTAGATGCATAGAACCTTATAGTGCACCCAAGATATGGTCACTCTGCCTCACCAAGTCCAAAGAATGGACTTTCATTATGATTTATGGGCAGGGGCAGCATTAGGGCCAGGGGCCACACTCCCAGGGAACCCTGAAGCCCCTGGACCATCTGTTACAGTCTTTTAGTGGAGATCTCAGGGTGCACCCTGTTTTATTCTTGTGTTGCCAGTGAGATTCAACTTTGTGAGCTCCATCGTGACTATCACTGGTGGTGGCTGGGCACCATCTGGTTTTTCTGGTCACGAGCCAATGTAGACATCCACTCATGTGGATCTCTCTGTCCTTGGGTTCTCTTTCTCCCATGTCATTTTGGTCCTCGGTGAGCATCCGTTCCTGCTGAGTTGGGACCATTTGCTTAACCCTCAGATAGCAGTTTAGTAGCCAAACTCTTAACCACTATGCCACCAGAATTTTCAAGTAAGCTCTAAAAAGCACAGAACATTTCACTAGAATCAGTAAGATACATGATTTTTCTTTATTCTAGATGTATATTTGGTGAGTATCCAGATGTGAATGTTAGATGGAGTACAAAGGAGCAGGGTTGTCTGCACTATCGTGGTTGCTTGTTCTACAATCATTTAAAATATTTAAATGTCCCAAATTTTGTCCTACATGAGGCTCCAAATTTTATTTTGTTTTTCTGTGTCCCCCTCAAAGAAATCTTGAAAACATATTTTTTTTCTTTCTGTTTAGATTAATGGAAAGATACTAAAAACTGTTTTGATCAACGCACTTGGTTTCATGGTCTATATGAGTATAATATTGTTGGTTAAGACTCTGTGTAAGAAGTTATATCATGAAGACACTTTTGATTTCTTTAGAAGCCTAAGACACAGGGATGGCAGTAGATTATTGCTGTGTTTGCATCGAGACTGGTGGTTTACCGTTAATAGAAGCATTCAAATTTCTGTGGATAGTCTCCAGAGAAGGGATGGCAAATGATAACATGTAGTTAGTAAGACAAAACCAGATACTGTGCAGTAGAAACTCAAGCCCAAGCAATTAGAGCCTTTTAGGGCATAAGCCAAGCCAAGTACGCCAAGTGCCGCATGGGCTATTATATTTAGTCTGCTTTGGTAAGATATCCAGGAACGTTGTTTGTGTCTATTCAACAATAAAAGGCATTTGGGGCATTTTCTTCCCCAGCTAAGGGAATTGCTTTTCTAAAATACTTGTTTACTGCTATTTTGAGCTCAATTAACTGTGGGTTCTAGTAGTAAGGTCAGAGTTGGTAGGACAGGAATTTTAAATGGAATGCAATCAATCAGGATGATTATAAGAGTTTAATAAGCAAGTTTAAAGTATATCAACCACTAATGCCAAAGACAAAGGAATTGAAGATTTTGAACAATATCTTTAGTCTGAAACTGATAAAACACATAGCCAAGCCAACCAACTGCCATTGAGTTGGATCCGACTCAAGGATATATTGATAATTACTGGTAGTTGTAATACGAAAATTGGAAACTGAGAAGGATCAGGGGCAGGAAATTATGGCCTTGGTGATAGAAACGACACCAGAGATTATATGAAACAGTTTTGGAAAACCAATGTCTTATTCGTTGTAGATACCTTTTATTCAGCAACACAAATGGCAATTATACATTAGATTTTGCCTGATGGAATACAGAGGAATCAAGTCAACTACATCAACAGAAAGTGATGGTAGAGAAGCCGAGTGTTCTCTGCCAAAAGAAGGACAGGGTCAACTGTTGAACAGACTGTCAACTGCTCATATGTAAGTCCAAGCTGAAGCTAAAGACGATGAGGAAAAATCTTGGATAACTGAAGTACAGCTTTGCATAGCTCCCACTCAAATTAAAGGCCATCTCAAGAAGAGCTTTGACATATTGAACACTTACAGCTAAAGAGCACATGAGTTGTGGGGTGACATCAGGGACACTGCATATGAAGACAGCAAAAGATCATCAAAAAGGCAGGAAAGGAAGAAAAACACCAAAAAAAGTCAAAAGAGACTCTAAAATTTGCTCTGAATTGTAGAGCAGTGAAGGCAAATACAAAAAATAATGACGTAAAAGAGCCCACCAAGAGATTTCAGGGGCAGCTTGAGAAAATAAAGTTTTATAATGAAATGTGTAGTTAGAAAATCGAAAGGGAGGAACAAGCTCAGTATTTCTAAAGCTGAAAGAACTGAAGAAAATATTCAAGCCTCGAGCTGCAACACTGAAGCATTATTGAAAAATCCAGGAAGCACCAAAAGGAGATGGAAGAAATATACAGAGTCAGTGTACAAAAAGAACTGGTCAACCTATAACCATTTCAGGAGGGCAGCAGATGACCCAGAGCCAGTGGTACTGAAGAAAGAAATCCAAGCTACACTGAACGCGTTGGTTGAAATAAATAAGTAAAAAATAAAAGCAGCAAGACTCTAAGAATTGACAGAATTTTAAATGAGATAAAAGAGACATAGCATTGGAGGTGCTTGTTCTTCTATGACAAGAAATTTTTAAAACAGTTATACCTGACCAACCAGCTGGTAGAGATCCATTTTTTGAGCCCATGCAAAAGAAAGATGAGTCAGCAGAATGTGGAGGGTATCTAACGATATCATTAGTATTACACCCAAGCAAAATTTTGCTGAAGATCATCCAGTAGCAGCTGTCACAGTACGTCAACAGGGAACTGCCAGAAATCCAAGCATGATTCAGAAGAGGACAGAGAACTAGGAATATCACTGCTGATGTCAGATGGACCTTGGCTGAAAGCAGAACATACCAGAAAGTCATTTACCTGTGTTTTACTGGCTATGCAGAGGCATTCCACTATGTGAATCGTAACAATTTATTGATAACATTGTGAAGAGTGTAATGCCAGAACACTTAACTGAATCTAGGAAATTGGAAATTATCAAAAGTGAAATGAGCCACATAGCATGAGTATCATAGATGTTAGTAAACTGACATGGACCGGGATTGGCCATTTTCGATCAGATAATCATATGGTCTACTATGTAAGGAATGACAATTGGAGGAGGAATGGCACTGAACTTGTTGTCAAAAAGAACAATTCCAGATCTATCCTGAAGTACAGCACTGTCAGTGTTAGTATGATATCCATACACCTGAAAGGAAGATGAGTTAACATAGCTATTATTCAGATTTATGTGCCAGCCACTAGGCTAAAGATAAAGACATTCATTATTTTTACCAACTTCCACAGCCTGAAATTAATCAAACATGCGATCAGGATCCACTGATAATTACTGGTGACTGGAATATGAAAGTTGGCCGTAAAGAAGAAGATAAGTAGTATGACATTACACTTTGGTAGTAGAAATGATGCCAGAGATCCAACGACACAATTTTGCAAGACCGAAGACTTGCAAATCCCTTTTTTCACCAATGTAAACAACAACTGTATGTGTGGAAATCACTAGATGGAATACACAGGAATCAAATTGACTATGTATGTGAAAAGAGACAATGGGAAAGCTCAATATCATCAGTCAGAACAAGGCCAGGGGCCAACTGTAGCACAGTGTATCAATTGTTTATATACAAGTTCAAGTTGAAGCTGAAGAAAATGAAAACAAGTCCATGAGGACATTGAGTCCATCCCACCTGAATTTAGAGGGCATCACAAAAATAGTTTTGGTGCATGGAACACTAATCACTGAAGACCACCGAAAAAGGTACTCTAATTTACATATTATTGTTCTAATTTTATGAATGAGGAAACCGAGTTTCAGAGAGCTTTAGAAACGTTCTGTGATCAATTAGAGATAAAAATGAGTTTGTCTTAATCTCCTCTTCTGCTATACTTCTTTGAGAAGACCACTAGCTTCCAAGACTGGAGCTGTTTCTTCTTCAGGGATGGAGGCCTGCATTGATCATCCCCACGTTCCTGTAAATGAAGTAGCTCTGATAGACTCCAAGGTACAGGAGAAGCCCCTTTCTCATTGCCTGTTGAAGCCCTAGTGGTGAAGTTGTTAAACATTTGGCTGCTATCTGAAAGGTTGGCAGTCACGTCCATCAGATGCCCCTTGGAGATCCTATGTGGCAGTTCTGCTCTCTCCTTTAGGTTGTTATGAGTCAGAATGGGCTCAACAGCTGCAGATTTGTTTTTTGTGTCATTTTAAATAATACACATATTAGTGATGTTGGACTTATTTATGCCTTGAATTTTACTATGGCAGAGCATTGTAAGGGGAAATATAATTGGTTAAACTAAATGCTCATTTGGATATAGTTAGTTCATAAAGGAACCAAACATATTACAAGGCTGGACTTTTTTTGAGAGAGTTAAAGTGAATTTATTGTATTTCAAGGGGAGTCAAAGTAGTAAGCCTGCTAATAGTGAAAATATCCAGTAGATGTCCAAGGCATTGAGGAATTTCTAAAAACAATTTTGTCCTATCCTTCCATTCTGTGCTTCTCTACTGTGCGGATAGTTAGAAACAGAGTTTAGTGAAATCCTCAAAGGAAAAGTCTTAGAGACTGATGTGCTCTGGTGTCACAGTGATTTAAGTACTAGGCTGCTAAACAAAAGGTCGCTGGTTTGAATCCACCAGCCACTCCAAGGGAATAATAAGTGACAGTCTGCTTCTGTTAAGATTTATAGCCTTGGAAACCCTATGCGGTAGGTTCTGCTCTGTCTTGTAAGGTTGTTATAGGATCCCTATAAGTCACAATCAACTCGATGACACACAACAGTGACAGCAGCTATCAATCACCAACCTGATTAAGATTCCTTATCCTACAAGCCAATTCAATCCTTTGTACTATCATTCCAAAGAAAGGGATTAGTTTTTCTTTCATTGGTTTCCCACTTTGTAATGAGTCTTGAAGTTCATCTTGTTATCCTCATCATTATGAAAACCATGTATTGCCTATGGACAATATGATTATAAAAGGAGGAAAACAGAAAACAGATTACTTGGAATATGAAGGAATATTTGGTTGGCTAAAACTGGGATTGGTTTTCTGTGGTCTACTTGCCCCACCCCAGTCCCTTTTTTGTTTATTAGGTCAGTTATTAGGTTATTTCCCAAAGGAAGAATGCTTGATGCCAGAGACTCATTAGAGATGTGGTAGCACATTCAAGAATGAGCGGTTTCTATTTATTTATTTATTGTGATTGAGTGAAAAAGTGTACAATCAAGTTTAAATTTGCATGCCTGCCCTTTGGCAGCTCCTCCTGCTCTCCTTGCCGGGTGACGGCACACTCCTCCTTTCTGTTCTATACATGTCATATCATCTCAACAATCTCCTGTCCCCTCTTCTCCACCCTCACACTCCCCTCTAAGCAAGAGGTCAGTAGGACGAAATCCTGTAGATGCATAGCACCATAAAGTGCACACACAATATGGTCACTCAGTGTTGCCGAGTCCAGTCCATTCCTGTCTGAAGAGTTCACATCAGTAATGATTTATGGGCAGGGGCAGCATCAGGACTAGGGGCCATGCTCTCAGGGGAATGCTGAGGCCCCTGGACCATCAATTACAGTCTTTTAGTGGAGTTCTTAGGGCACATCCCTTTTATTCTCATGTTGCCAGTGAGATTCAACTTTGTGAGTCCCATCATGGCTATCACTGGTGGCAGCCCATCTGGTTCCTCTGGTGACATGTTGATGTAGTCACCCACTCATGTGGTTCTCTCTGTCTTCTGCATTCTCTTTCCCCCGTGTCATTTTTGTCCTTGGTGATCATCTGCTCCTGCTGAGTTGGAGCCATTTGATGTACCTCGGATAGCAGCTTGCTAGCTTTTAATACCCCAGACGCCACTCACCAATATGGGGTGCAGAGGACTGTCTTAGCAATACACTAGTTATGCCAGTTGGCCTTGATGTCCCCTGACAGCATGGTCCCTGGACCCCTGCCCCTGCTACTCTGTCCTTGCAATATTGTGTTAAGATTGAAGGAGTACTCATGTTATGTCGAAGTCCAGTTAAACTGATCTTCTTTCTAATGTATGGTATCACTGTTTTCACCAAAAAATGTCTATCAACTATCTAATCTATAACCAGCCATCTCCCTCTCTGCATCTCCTCCCTTGTAGCCATCGAAGAGTCTTTTCTTCTGTACATGAGTCTGTTTTTAAGTTCTTATCATAAGGGTCTCATACAATATTTGTGCTTGTGCTACTGACTACTTTCACACAACATAATGTCTTCCAGTTGAAACCAAGTTATGAGATACCTCCTAAAGTCATCATTGTTCTTTATCATTGTGTAGTGTTCATTGAGTATATGTACCATAGTTCATTTATCCATTCATATGTTGTTGGGCATCTGAGTTGATTCCATCTTTTTGCTATTATGGACTGTGCTGCAGTAAACATTTGTGTGCATGTATCTGTTGGTGTGAATGCCCTTGATTCTTTAGGATATATTCCAAGCAGTGGAATTATTGGGTCAAGTGATACATCTGTTTCCAGCTTTTTAAGAAAGAGCCAGATTGGTATCCAGTGTAGGAGAGTCCCAATTTCTCCACAGCCCCTCTTGTATTTGTTGCTTTGTGTTTTTTGGATCATGGCCAACTGTGTTGGGGTGAGATGATATCTCATCGTAGTTTTCATTGAATTTCTTTACTAGCTAATGATCTGTGAGCATTCCACGTGTGTTTTTTGACTGCCTGGATCTCCTCTTCAGAGCAGTGTCTGTCCATCTTCTTCGGCCATCATCTGTCCTTTTCTTGTTGATATTTTGTAGTAGCTTATAGCCTTTGGAGAGCAGATATCGGTCTGACACATAGTTGCCAAATATTTCTTCCCATTCTCTAGGTGGTCTTTTAATTCTTTTGATAAAGTCTTTGGATGAGCAAAAGTGTTTGATTCTGTTAGTTCCCATTTATGTATTTTCTGGAAGTCTGTCTGTGTTGTGTATTAAAACTTCCATTGTTGACCCTATTTTTTTCTTGGATGAGCTTTATCATCTTAGATTTGATATTTAGATTTTTTTTCCAGTTTCAGGTGGTTTTTATATAAGGTGTGAGATATGGGTCTTCTTTCAATTTACTGTAGATGGGTATCCAATTTTGCTGGTACTATTTGTTAAAGAGATTGCTTTTACCCCTGCTTAAAGTCTTAGGGTCTTTGTCAAATGTCAGCTGTTCATAGGAGGATAATGGCATCTCTGGGGAGAGGTTTCTTCTTTAATCAAAAAAATTGAGGACAAAATGAAGTTCATGGAACAGAAGAAAGGCACTACTGATTTATACAATGTTTTGAAAATATTGTCAAAAGGCCCAGGAGAACAAATGGTTTAAACACATTAAGGGACAGGTGGGTCCACTGCAGGGAAATAATTGAAAATCTCTGTAACTTCTTTGGCAATCACTGTCTCCAAGCCCCTCAGCAGGCATAAACTAACTGATGTGAAATGTGAATAAAAATTGTTTGCTCTCAGTAAAGTCACTTACTCTTTGGAAACTGCGTTGTGGATCACACTTCCTACAGAGCAGATTTGACACTACGATATTGACATTTTGGATCAAATAACTCTTTGTTGTAGAGGTCTGTGCACTGTGTTGTAGGCTATTTAGAAATACTCCTGGCCTTTAGCCACTATAAACCAGTAGCAGTCTCTCCCTTCCAGTTGTGAAAATAAAAAAAACATCTCCAGACTTTGCAAAATGTTCCCTAAAAGACAAAATTATTGCCCCCAGTAGAGATCTAGAGGAATAGTTGTATAAGCCAGTCTATTTTGTATATGACTTTGTGTTCCAAATGACGGGTACACCACAAGTGATGATTGTTACAGTTTACTGAATACCTGCCACGTCCGTTATGGGGATGTGTTAGGAGTTCTGGGGCACAATGTTCAAGAGTTCTGGGGTACAAAAATTGACTCTGGAAATGTGATCAAAAAGGAAACATATAGAAAGTTCAACACTGAAATCAAACATAATTTTGAGGAAAAAGCTATAGAACAATATTGAAGAAAGAACAAGAAGAAAAGATACTTCAGTCCTTTGAGAAGTTCATGTCTTCTAGCTCACAGGAAATGATGAATAATCTCCTTAAAGCCCATCCTTGAAGAAATCATCTGGAATCTTATTTTCAGTTTTCATCTTACAGTGGTTTTAAGCTTCTGGTTTCAAGACGAGACAGTCTGACAGCTTAGCCCGTGTCACTTGGACATCCATTCACCAGGGGCACCTGACACCTTGACTAACTCCCTACCAAGACCTCACCTAATGGAGCAAAATTAGGTAGTGTTACCACAAGGAGGAAGGGTATATTCCGGGGTGGGAGGTTGGGGGGGAGGGTGACGCAATACAAGAAACTCAGCAGATATCTGCCTAAGTCACTACTGGGATTCCTCACAATAATTTTGAAAAGTAAGTATGTTTACAGATGAGGAATTTGAAATTCAGCGTGGAAGTAACCTGCAGCCAGCTACAAGGCTAGCAAAGGTTGGAAACGAGAGTGAAGCTCAGCTCAGTTTGGCTTCAGAGGCTCTCTTCATCCTAGCATGCCTCACTGTTTTTATATTTGGGAGAGTTCCTAGTCTTCATGTATTTTACCTATCACAGCCAGTTAACAAACTGGTATTTACTGAGGGCCTAGGGCACCCAGTAATGGTTTTGAGAGAAGACTCTGCTCCCTGATAAGAAGTAAATAGAATAATTATAAGACACTCTTAGCTCAAGAAAAACTCTACCATGATTGGAGAGACCAAGTTAACAGTGAAGAAATGAGGAAATAAGATCAAATGCTAAATCCGGTTACCAGTTGCTGTTGAATTGATACCAATTCACGGTGACACTGTGTGTTGGAGTAGCACTGGGCTCCAAAGGGTTTTCAGTGGCTGACTGTTTCGGACGTAGATGCGTGAACCTTTCTTCGAAGGCACTTTTAGGTGTACTCACACTTCCAACCTTGAGGCATTGTAGCCTAAATGGGGACACGTGTCTATGGAACAGGTAGTTTTACTAAGAAAGGTTAACACATCTGAGGTAAATGATTCAGCAGATGAGAATAGGACTTAGAAATTTACATCGATCCAGAAATAAAGTTTTGATATATTTGTTGGATGTGTTGTTTGGGGAGACACAGCCTGCAGACTGGGAGGCAGGTATTATAAAGTCATTAAGTCACAAACACTGGAATCAGAGAGACGAGCACTTGGTCTCACAAATCTTACACATGCAAACTGTGTGAAACTGGGTAATTGTTAACGTTCCAAAGCCTCAGTCTTTTTCACATAATAATCATCAGCATAATGCTTATTAAAGGATTGTAATGCACTGATAAGGGTTGAACTACGTCCTCCCCAGATAGGTGTTATGAATTCCAGTCTGTTCTGAATCAGAGTCATCTTGATGGCAACAAGTTTTGTGTTAGGTTTTTTATTTTATTGTTATTATTTTTTACTTGTAGTTATAATCACTGCTGGGAAAAGGATAAGAGATTAAACAAGCAAGGCAGCAAGCAGAGATGGGGAGAAAAGCCAAGCCACAGGAAGATCACCCAGGAGCAGAGATTAGAAAGAGACAAAGACCTTCCTGCAGAGTTGCAGAGAGGACAGAGAGAAAGCCTTCCATTAGAATCAGCACCCTAAATTTGGACCTCTGACTTCCTAAACTGTGAGAGGAGCCCAGGTGGTACCAATGGTTAATGACTCAGCTGCTAACCAAAAAGGCTGCCAGTGTGAATCCACCAGCTACTCCTTGAAAGCCTGTCCTATAGGGTCACTATGAGTTGGAACCAACCTGACAGCAACAATTTTTTAAACTGAGAAGATAAATTTCTGTTCATCAAAGCCATTCACTTATGGTATTTCTATTATAGCCATGAGTCGGGTCCAATTCAACAGCACTTGGCTGGCTTGGCATATGACTAAGACGGGTAGCAATCTTGGTTCATATATTATATACATTATCTTATTTAATCTTTAAAGAATTCCCTTTAAGCAGGCATTATCAATATGCCTATTTTACTGATGAACAAATTGAGACATTAGGTTAAGTAGCAAACCTATGTCTTTGTATTATAACTATTTTTGTTATAACTAGGTTGTAACATTACCTGCCTTAGAGGATGGCTGAAAATAGCAAAAATGATGTTGGAGATAAATTGCCAGTACTGTAGGAGTCTCTCGGTTAGAAGTCATTGCTAAAACTAAACCACAGTAGAAGTTGTACATGAATTAAATGTTTTCAAAGGACAAATTCTTCTTCCTCTTTTTAGTAACTTTGTTGTAGTTGAGATTCCCCAGTTTTCCAGTCACCACGTGAATGTTCTCACCCTCCTACAGTGTGTTTGGCTACATATTAGTAATTCTCTTCATAACTGAAAAACCATCAATTATATGCTGCACAGATTTGTATAAACCACCAATAAAACTGTAATTTTTCTCAGGAAAAATTATACCTCTCCTGTTTGTTTCACAAAAGTAGACATAAACAATATACAGTCACTTTTCCCATTTCTTTTCTATGCATGTGACCTGTTGGCATGCTTCAAGCTAATGTTATTTCAGTTGTTCTAGTAATTTCTTGTGTTTGCTTAAGAATGCATAATGTTTATCTCTAAGTATAGGTTTCTGTGTTGGGTGAATATGCCTTTATTTTTATGCTGATGCAGTTTAAAAATAGAACAAGAAAAACATAATGGTTGGACGCCAAGGTCCTTTAAACATAGGATACTGTTTTGCAGTGGTATTTGCATTTTATGGGAGAACAGAATCAACTACTAACTCTTTCATTTTAGGAAAGGATCTGATAAATTGACCATTTTATTCTGAGGCTTGCAAGTTACCAGTGAGCTCAAACAATTAAAACAAGGGGTTAAGAGTGTGGTTACTGGAATTGGAAAGTTCTGGATAGTCCTGGCAGCGTCTTTACTTGCTAGCTGCCTCAGCCTGGGTAATTATTCTATTTGAGCCTTTGTTCTCTTCTCTGTAAAAGGGAGTCATTTACATGAAGCTAACTCTCCCACCCGCAAACAACTACAAACGGTGGGTAAAATACGCAAAGCCAATGTTTGAAGAGTTTGGAGAGAAACCAAAATGATAAGGAATTAAGAGGTAAAACAAAAAGAAGTAGAATGAGGTGAGCCCAACATTATCCAGTGACTTTCTTTTGAGATATTGGCTGATTTGCTAGTGCTGTGGAAATGGGAGTCAGAACTGCTGGAAACTAGAATCTCTGCAGAAACCAGCAGCTATGCACTTCCCAGCACTTAACCATTCATCTCGTCTGTCTCACTCTTGCTTCCAGGATCAGAGGAGTTATCGCTGTCTGCAAGGATTAAGTCTTCATCTGTACCCTGAATCTTATCTCCACTTATCTCTTTTTGGGTTATGTGTATGGCTTCTTTTTCTTCCGTATCCTAAAAGCTCTTTATTTCTACAGGCTTTTTCTTCCCTCACACTACAAGGTATCATATCCTAAAACAAAACAAACCAAAATCTTCCCTTGACTTCAGGTTCCTGTGTATGAACTATGCTGATGCTCAGTGTCTATCTGTGCTACGTTAGGCTTCTCGTGTTTTCTACCATTGCTGTCCACTTTATTTCCCACTGATTCCTACATGTAGTCCCATCCAAAAAATCAAATCTGTGGCACCCAAGTTGATTCTGATTCATACTGACCCTGTAGGACAGAGCAAAACTGTCACATAGAGATTCCGATGAACAGCTGGTGGATTCCAACCCTCTGATTGGCAGACAGATGTTCAACCACTGTGCCATGCTTTTTCTCCCATCTTTTGAAGCAAACAGACTTTCTGTGTTTCTCCTCTATCCTGCCCAATTTCTGTGTAAACTCTTACATGAATGTTCCTTGAAAGTCTTGTTTCCAGTTATGTTCTCACTGCCATCAGTCAACTGAAACTTCGTCTGTCAGGTCTTCTAATTAATTCCATGTTAAATTCACCAGACATGTCCTGGCCTCTCTTATTCTATATATACTTTGTATACTTAGCCTTTAGGGCTCCACATTTTCTTGTTTTCACTGCTTCTTTGGTCAGTTTTTCCTGTTTTCATTACCGGTTTCTCTTCTCCTTAAACCCTTGTTGATGAAGAGTCTAGGACTTAATCAACCATTCTCTTCTGGTCTCTTCTTTGTTACCCTGTCAAGTTCAGCTATTCACATAGCTTTATCTCCTCTCTAAATGTTATCGAATTCTGATGTATCTCTAGCCTAGACCCATTTCCCTAACAGCAGACATATAAAAACCACCTTACTGAAATAACCTTTTGAATATCTAGGATTTACTTTAAATTGAACCTGTTTGAAAGTGAAGTCCTTGCTTCTACCTAACCTGTTCTGCTCATAGGCTTCTCCTTCCCAGTTTATAGCCATTCCAGTTTCACTGGCAAAAGCACTTGACAGTTCTGTTTCTGTTACACCACACGTATAAATGTCACGGAGGTACTATTCACTCTAGGTTTAATATATGTTTACAATCTGATTAATTCTCACCTCCTCTACATTGATTACCCTAGTTGGAGTCAACACCATCTCTTGCCTTAATAGTATCCCAACTGCTTCATGTTTGCTTTTGCTCACTCTTTAGCCTGTTCCACTTAGAGTGGTCAGAGTGTTTCTTTCCTCTTGTAGGATTCCTTCAGTGGCATTGCAGTTTACTCAGAGAAAAACTCAGTCAATACAGTGGCCAAGTATCTACATGATTGTTCTTTCATAACGTCTCTGAACTCATCTCTGAGTTCCCTGTCTTACTCAATTTAGCTGTCCTGACCTCCTTGTTCCTTGGTACTGCAGGCACAGTACTAGAGACTTGAAGCTGGCTATTTCTTGGACCTAAAATGTTCTTCTACCGTTACCCATATAGCCAACCCCCTTAATCTTTCAAGTCTTTATTCAAACATTGTTTCTTGAAATTTTCTGTATTGTTTTATAGGCTTCTTATTTTTGCTCCATTAAATGTGACACATCTCAGGATTTTATTCTTGTCCTATTTCTTCTTCTTCTCTCCATGTAGTCTGTAATAACTCCATATCTGTATCTGGAGCCCTTACTCCTTTCCTTGTTTCATGCTACATGTTAAACATATGGAAAGATCTTTAAGGATAGGTTTGCTTTAAATGTCTTTCCATATTCTCATTCCCTTTCATCTCCATTTTCTGAAGGTGGACCACTGATATCCAGTATTCCTGCCCACAGTCAATTACAACTAGCTTAGAGCATGTTCCTTAAGATGGAGAGATTCTCCTGAGCAGCACCTATGGTTTTGCACATCAAGCGGAGAGTCTATGTCCTTGTGGATATGTGGTAGTTCTTTGAGACTACAAAAAGCCACAGCATAACTTGAACATATCTTAATACAGTATTAATTATACTGAGCAATTTGGCAGTTACAAAATGATATACTCTGGCAGTTACATATGATATATTTTGGTGATTGTGTAATGATGTAGTCATTGTCCATTTTGTGATTGGATGTGATCATCCTCCATTTTTATATAATGCTGATTTTTGCATAATGACCTTTTCTTTGAAATCATGTCAGTAAGTGAGGAGTGGGTGTACTTCTATGAAGAAGTAAAAATAATAGCCTTACACTATTTGCATTTGGAGCAATGTGCATGCTATCTGAGACTCTTGAAAAACAATAGCTTTTTGAAATAAAAGGAATAAAGTCCATAATGAAAGAATTTCAAGTGCTACAGGTATAGTTCTGTCCTGAAGCACAATACTGTCAGTGATGGGATAATATTGGTACGCCTACAAGAAAGGCCAGTTAATATGACTATTATTCAATTTTGCAGACCAACCACTAAGGCCAAAGATGAAGAAATTGAAGATTTTTACCAACTACTGCAGTCTGAAATTGAGTGAACATGCAATCAGGATGTATTGATAATTACTAGTGATTGGAATGCAAAAGTTGGAAACAAAGACTAAGGGTCGGTAGCTGGAAAATATTGTCTTAGTGATAGAAATAGTGTCAGAGATCACATGATAGAATTTTGCAAGACTGATGGCTTCTTCATTGCAAATACCTTTCTTAACCAACAGAAATAGCAACTGTACACATGGACCTCACCAGATGGAATACACAGGAACCGAGTTGACTACATCTGTGGAAAAAGATGATGAAAAGCTCCATATCAGCAGTCAGGACAAGACTGAGGTGCTGACTGCAGTACAGATCATCAATTGTTCATATATGAATTCAAATTGAAACGGAAGAAAATTGGAACAAATCTGCAAGAGCCAAAGTATGACCTTGAGTATATCCCACTTGAGTTTAGAGATCATCTAAGAGCAGATGTGTTGACCACTAATGACTGAAGACCAGAAGAATTGTGGAATGACATCATAGACATCATCTGTGAAGAGAAAAAGAGGTCATTAAAAAGACAGGAAAGAAAGAAAAGACCAAATTGGATGTCAGAAGAGAATCTGCAACTTCCTCTTGAATGTTGAGCACCTAATAGCAAAAGGAAGGAATGATGAAGCACAAGAACTAAACAGAAGATTTCAAAGGGCACCTTGAGAAGACAAAATATTATAAAGACACACGCAAAGAGCTAGAATTAGAAAACCAAAAGAGAAGAATATGTTCTGCATTTCTAAAGCTGAAAGAACTGGAAAAAAATAATCAAGCCTTGAGTTGCAATAGTTGCAATAAAATTCAAACCTCAAGTTGCAATAGTGAAGGATTCTATAGGGAAACTATTAAGCAACTCAGGGAACGTCAAAAGAAAATGGAAGGAATACACAGAGTCATTATACCAGAAACACCTGATTGATGTTCAGTCATTTGAAGAGGTAGCATATGATCAGGAACTGACGATACTGAAGGAAGAAATCAAAGCTGCGTTGAGGGCACTGACCAAAAAGAAGGCTCCAGGGAGGATGGAATATCAGTTGAAATACTACAACAGATGCAGTGCTGAAAGTGCTCACTCTTCTATGCCAGGAAATTCGGAGGCCAGCTACCTGGCCAACTGACTGGAAGAGATTCATATTTATGCACATTCTGAAGAAAGGTGAGCCAATTGAATGTGGAAATTACCAAACAATATCACTAATGTCACATATAAGTACAGTTTTGCTCAAGATCATTCAAAAGCCATTGCAACAGTATAGTGACAAGGAATTCTCAGAAATTCAAGCTGGATTCAGAAGAGAATGTGGAAGCAGGTTTATTGTTGCTAATGTCGAATGGATCTTGGCTGAAAGTAGAAAATACCAGAAAGATGTTTGCCTGTGTTTCATTGACTATGCAAAGGCATTCAACTGTGTGGATCGTAATAAATTATGGTTAACACTGCATAAAATGGAATTCCAGAACTCTTAATTGTGCTCTTAAGGAATCTGTACATGAGGCAATCGTGTGAACAGAACAAGAGGACCCTGCATGGTTTAAAGTCAGGAAAGGTGTGCATCAGGGTTGTATCTTTTAAACTGTACTTTTTCAATCTGTATGCTGAGCAGATAATCCAAGAAGCTGGATTCTATGAGAAGAACAAAGTATCAAGATTGGAGGATGACTCATTAACAAGCTGCATTACGTAGATGATAACAACTTACTTGGTGGAAGTGAAGAAGATTGGAAACACTGATGAAGATCAAAGACCACAGCCTTCAGTATGGATGGTACCTCGACATCAAGAACACAAAAATCATTACAACTGAACCAGTAAGCAGCATTGTTATAAATAGAGAAAAGATTGAGGTTGTCAAGGATGTGATTTTACTTGGTTCCACAATCAATGCCCATGGAAGCAGCAGTGAAGCAATCCAAAGACACAGTGCATAGGCTGCAAAGGATCTCTTTAAAGTATTGAAAAGAAAAGAGGTCATCTTGAAGACTAAAGTGTGCCTGACCTGAGCCATGGTTATTTTCAGTTGCATCGTATACATGCGAAAGCTGGACAATGAACAAGGAAGACAGAAGAAAAATTAATGCCCTTGAATTGTTGTGTTGGAGAAGAATACTACATGTACCATGGACTGCCAAAATAACAAACATGTCTGTTGTGGAAGAGATACAACTGGAGTACTCCTTGGAAGCAAAGATGGCAAGACTGTGTCTTACATAGTTTGGACACGTTGTCAGGAAGGATCAGTCTCTGAAGAAAGACGTCATGCTTGGTAGAGTGGAAGGTCACCGAAAAAGAGGAAGACCCTTGATGAGATGGATTGACACAGTGGCTGCAACGGCTGGATTAAGCATAAAAACGACTGTGGACGTGGCACAACACCGGGCAGTGTTTCGTTCTGTTGTGCATGGGGTCGCTATGAGTTGGAACTGACTTGATGGCACCTAACAAGAACAACTGGTACAGATGAGAAGGAAAACTTTATTTAGAGTTCCTCGCCTCAGACCAGAAGCCTCAATTCCACCTTTGAGCATGCGTAATTGAGACCTAGCAAAGGTTTAAAAAAAAAAAACAGTGGTAATAAAATCCAATGGGCCATCCTAGACTCCTTTTTCTTCTTACTTCATACTCCCCAGTATGCATCTTTTTAACTGCTTTTCCTTATGGGTCGTAGTTGTCCTGTCTTCTCTGAAATACCACAAGTCTTTCATAGCTTTTACTTTTATCTTTTCCATTGTTATTGGCTCTAATCTATCTTCTACATTACCCCAAGTTACTTTATTTAAAATATAAATCTGGTCATGCAACATTTCCTTCAAAGAGTTCTCATCGTGTACAGTATAGATCCAGACACTGGAGTCACACACAGTTGTTTCAGAATCTTACCTCCGCTCTACCCTTCACTCTGTCCCCGTCATTCCGCATGCCTGCCACATCAGCCGTTTCTCTGATTCATAAATCGTTTGTTTGACTGTTCAGTCTGCTGAATCTGGCTCGTTGGCCCTTGCTTCCTCCTTTTGCCAGTCTCATCAATTTTACCCATTTTTATGCCTCAGATACGTGTGTCTTCTTGTTACGTAGGACTGATTCCCCAATTCTGCTTGCTACGCTTATGTTGTTAGTTGCCATCCAGGTGATTCCAGCTCGTTCCAAACCTATGTGTTCAGAATAGAACTGCTCCATAGTTTTCAGCATTGTGACCTTTGGGAAATAGAGCACCAGGAATGACTTCTGAGGAGCCTTTGGCTGGATTTGAAATGTCAGCCTATTGGCTAGTGGCTGAGCGCCGCTCAGGAACTGAGAGAATCTACATATGAGAGTGTCTGTTGCTCAGCACCACTATCGTATATGATTTGAGAACTATGTGAAGTTAGAGGTTGTGGTATTATCTTTGTACAGAAAGGGCTTATTACTGAACTATGCTAATAGGTATTAAAAAATATTCCATTGCTGTTGAGTCCGTTTTAACTGAGCAGTGACACTGTAGGAAACAGTAGAACAGCCCCATGTAAATTTTCTCAATTGAGGGAAGGCTGTAAGGTGGGAAGCAAGGGAGAGAATAAGGGAAAGAGAGAAGGAAAGGATCAGGAAAAAATGTTTTATTTGAGAGGTAGCTTTAGAAATACTGTCTCCTTGTTTTTTTCTGAGCTGGGTTTTTCCTTCTCCAGATACTTCAAGCTTTCTCATTTTACTACATTGGAGTAAGAATCTGTATCTAGACAAGAGGGCAGCTGCAAAAATTCTTGGACTTCAGTGGTTGTGCTTATTTCTTTCTGGAACACATAGGAGAGGAACTTCAGCTAGCTGCTGCTGCTGGTGTCAGTTACACTGTTTGAAGTCCCTAATGAGGAGACAGCTGGATGCCACAGTGGCCAGTTGGGGTCTACAAAGAATTGTTAGCTTAATGTGATGTTCTACTTGGGAAATTTACCACGTACTCTACTGCTACAAAATTGGATAGCGTTATGAGCGTGTCATACCGGCAGCCTTGCTGTTATTATGGAGAATCTTTTTAGTGGTAAGGAGGCATGAGCAGCTTCCTCACAACTACAATTTTGGCTAGACTAGTTTCTCTTCTTCTTAGGCCCAAGTGAGCTGACCCTAAGTGTGCTGACATATTTGAGAAATTGATTCCACTTGGATTTTTCCCAACTTTGCTGTAACTAGCTTCGCATCTGCTTAAAGAAGGCTATGCATACACCAAATTCTGCCTCTTGGTCATGGATATACAAGAGGTTTAAAATCCTTTTCATTGCCTTAGATGCAACATATTTTAGTGATGTGAGGTACGTAGGGATAACACTATTTCTTATATTTAAATTAAGGGTGATGAAAGACAACTTGATGTCACCTCATTCAAGTTTCTCATTTTGCTTTTAAGGGGACTCGGAAACAGATATTTGGTGACTTGCCCACAGTCACACACTGATTACTTTGTGGCAGGGCTCAGATGAAGCTTCTCAGGCCAGCAACTCTTTCCAGAGAATTTGTGTTGACCCAAAACTTGTCTAAAATGCTACATCTTTTTCCAAAATGAAATTGTTTTTTTTTAATCTCATTAGCAAAGTAATACATACCGTTGTAGATAAATAAATGAATAAGGAATATGAAGAAAAAAAGAAAATATCTCTACTTAGAGATAACCTTTGGAAATATTTTAGTGTATATTTGCCTAGTCATCTCTGTGTATATATGTATATACCCATAAGTTTTGGTGACTTGTTTCAAGATATTTTGAATCTTGCTTTCTAAACCTAATGATATACCCTAGAGATCTTTCCAGAACAATGCATAAATGCATATGTTATAATTGTTAATAGTTGCATGGTATTTTGAGATAAAATATATCATAATATGTCAATCTTCAAGGACCTCTAATGATGGACATTTCAGTTGGTTCTGACTCTCACTGTGATCAAATAGTCTTGGACATGTACCTGGACAATTATGAAATTGTTTTGTTAGAATGTATTTTTTCAGATTGGAAATACTGGACAGAGAAAATATTCTTCATAGATTTTTAAATTGCATTGATATATACAGATCATCTAATTCTTACTATGTCTTTGGGAGTCACGAAAAGCAGATTTTATTTCCCTAAATTTACAGATTAAGAAGTAAGACAGACAGCCTGGTAAAATTCTTAAATTATACTCTCATACAGTTTACATTAATCCCTGGTCAAATTTCAAACTGGAGTACTGAATGGATGCTTTGTGAACACTTCAAAAAGAAAGATATGAGGTCTCAGGAGCACATAAAAAGCATTCATTAAATGTTAGCAATTACACTCATTATTTCTCAAGGTTACACAGCTGGTCTGGTGGTAAAGTTGGGATTTGAACCAAGGCTTGTCTACATTAGAAGTTTCAAATATTAACTACTATGTTACGAAATGGAATCATAATTTATGTGGAATTAGTTTTTGACGTTAATGTGCAAAACAAAATGATTTTTGAAAGCACCTCATAAAGGGCCACATTTGCAGCCTTCACACTACTGTTCAATAAATCCAGCATCTGGGTTTTCCTTTTGTGTTTTGTCTGTTGAGATCCAGGTGTAGTGTTTGGCTTGTATTTGAAAGTTAAGGTGTATGAAAGATGCATTCTTCTTAAACACTAGAATCATTATTTATAATTTGTTTTACTTTTTTTGTTGTTGAGAATATAAAAGGCAAAACATTCACTGGTTCAGCAATGTACAAATCATTGACACTGATTACATTTTTCAAGTGGTACATCCAATCTGATCGTTCTTTTCTCAGTTGTTTCTCCCCATTAGCATAAATGCACTGACCCTCTCAGCTTTCTGCTGAATCTTGCATGATGCTATTGTCACTTTGGTCCTGTGTAGACAGGTCTTAAAAGTGCACAGCACTCAAGGCAGACATCCTTTACTAGTTAAGTGAAACTGTGGTTTGGTTTCAGAAAGATTTCAGGGAATATTTTTGACTTAAGGTTTAAAGAGTATCTCAGGGCAATAGTTCTGGGCTAGGATGCATTACCCAATAAACAAGGGATGCATGGGCTTACTTACTAATCTGCACAGTTTCACCTGTTTTTCACCACATCATTTGAAATTATGCATTCCAGACTATTAAGTAAACACAGTTAAACTCTTGTGTACTTTGCTTACTGTAAGCCTGTACATACCTTGCTTACTGGTTATTGGAGATTCATTCAGCCTTCATAGCTCCAGAAAGATGAGATTCCATTGAAATTCTATTCTGCATCTTCTGCCTTTTGATCAGAATTCTTCTACAGCATCTTAGATCAAAATGTTCAGGGGTGGTAGCTGGGCACCCAACAGTTCTGGTCTCGTGGCAAAGGAGCCAGTCATTCATGGGGGCAGTTAGCTACACATTGCATTCTTCCTTGTACTCCTGATACACCTTCTGTTGCTCCAGGTGGGTGGGATGCTTATACCAAGGGAGGTCGATTGGACCTGAAACAGGCTAGGTGTGGGTATATCCTTATTTCGTATCTCAGGCTCACTCAAGGCAAATGTTACTGAGTCAAAGCAAATACTGGAAAAATAGCTTATATTCCACCCTTACCTACTTGTAATCTCTTGCTTTCTCTCTGAACCTGTCATTGATTCTTACAAATTGACTGCATCTCTACTCTGTGGCAGGCCATGCCTTGATGTCAGCAAGCACACTTTAAAAACAAAAACAAGAATGGTGAAACCAAGAACATTTAACAGCATACCTGAGGAAAGTTGATTGAAGACGTAACACCAGTTTTTGAACTGGGTTCTAGTGATACCCATTTTTGATATTCACCATTTGACATTTTTGTTATTTCTTGGATGGAAGCATGGACCTACTATTACCAGTTATGTGGAAGATACCAGTTATGTGGGAGATTACCAGTTATGTGGGAGAGGGAGGTAGTGCCGTGGTGTTCTCTAAATCAGGAATCAGACAATAACTAATAAGGTTCTCTGTATTCAGGTATAAATTAATCTTCGCTGTAATTCTCTGAAGTAGCTGTCCTATATTGGTTTTAGTCCTGTCAGGAAGCTAGAATCACACTAGATAT
The DNA here is from genome assembly GCA_028571685.1 of Heterohyrax brucei. Classification (NCBI taxonomy): domain Eukaryota; kingdom Metazoa; phylum Chordata; class Mammalia; order Hyracoidea; family Procaviidae; genus Heterohyrax; species Heterohyrax brucei. The sequence continues at coordinate 21,252,686 of CM053153.1, read as the reverse complement.
TGGGGGGAGGGGGAGGATGAACATTGAGAAATAGTTAATCTAGAATTGAAAATCCAACCCATATCCATCAAGTCAATTTCGACTCATCATCACTCTATAGGACAGCACAAAACTGTCCCGATAGGGTTTTCAAGGCTCTAAATCTTTATGTAAGGAGGATGCCACATCTTTCTCCCATACAGCAACTGGTGGATTCAAACCACCAACCTTTTGGTTCACAGCTGAGTGTTTTAACCACTGAATCATCAGGACTCCTGTAATCTAAGATACCAAACCAAACCAGACACCCAAACCCACTGCCATTGAGTTGATTCCAACTCACAACAACGCTATAGGTCAGGTTAGAACTGCCCCCTAGAGTTTTCAAGGAATGCCTGAAGGATTTGAACTGCTGACCTTTTGGTTAGCAGACATAGCACTTAAACACTATGCCAACATGGTTTTATGTACATATATATATATACATATATATAAACTTGCTGTCGAGTCAATTCTGACTCATTGTGACCCTACCAACAGAGTAGAACTGCCCCATATCGTTTCCAAGGAGTACCTGGTGGATTTGAACTGCCGTCTTCATGGTTAGCAGTCATGGCAATTAACTGCTATGCCACTGGGGTTTCCAACAGGGTGGAGTTACCAAGTTGACACAATCTTGACCACCGGTCTTACCTTGTTCCCCATCATCCTAAAGCACCTGACTTGATAGAAGGATGGAATGGCTTCCTAAAGACACAATTATGTTGCCAGCTAGGTGACAGTATCTTGCAGGGTTGCAGAAGTGTTCTCCAGAAGGCTATGTATGCTCTAAACCAGTGTCCAATATGTGGTGCTGTTTCTCCCATAGCCAAGATTCACGGGTCCAGGAATCAAGGGGTGGAAATGGTAGTGGCAGCACTCACTGTTACCCTAATGACCCTCTTGCAAGATTTTTGCTTCCTGTCCCCACGATCTTATGCTCTGCAAGTCTAAATATCTTAGTTCCAAAGGGAGGAATGCTGCCTCCTGGAGACACATCAACAATTCCACCAAACTGGAGGCTAAAATTGCCACCAGGCCATTTTGGGCTCCTTGTGTCTCTGGATCTACAGACCAAGAAGGGACTTACAAGACTGGCTGGTGTGATTGATCCTGACTACCAGGATGAAATTGGGTTGACATTACTTAACAGAGGTAAAGAAGATTATGCTTGGAATGCAGGAGACCCCTTAGGATGCTTCTTAGTACTACCATATCCGGTGATTAAAGGTCAATGGAAAACTACGGCAACCCAACTCTAAAATGACTGCTAATAGCCCAGACCCTTCAGGAATGAAGGTTTGGGTTACCTCACCAGATGAAGAACCATGACCAGCTGAGGTGCTTTCTAAGGCCAAAAGGAATACAGAATGGATTGTAGAAGAAGGTAGTTCTAAATATCAGTTACGGCCATGTGACCAGTTGCAGAAACGAGAACTAAAATTGTTCTGAATATTTCTGATTTGTATGTGTGTATCAGATATTTTTATTTATTTATGAAACATAAGATGTAAATGAGCTAATACATTTTCAGTTGTACGTGTGTTATGTCATGTAAGACATAAGTGTGACTATAATTGTGTTCCTTCAGAGTCTATTGACAGTAAGGGGAGATGTGTGCAGATGCCAAGTTCACAGGGGGTGGACTGTGGTGATCAAGATTGTGTCAACCTGGCAACTCCATGTTTGGCTGCTGTAACAAGTGGCAGGGTGAGGTCTGTGGTGGCTTCCCTCCCCTCACCTCTCATATCTGTACTTTCCACCACCTACTGCGTGTCTTCTCATGTTGCCAGCAGCTCCTGCTCTCTTTTTTATCTGGTTCCTGGACCTGACCTAGCAGCTGTTGGATTCATCAGCCCTAGCAGCCAATGTTTGAGAGTCCTGTTTCCTGACTTCCACTCCTGGGTTCGCCAGCCCCTGCGGCACCGTGAGTCAGCAGAGACCTCATGGCCTTGCTGCCAGCTTGCGACCTGCTGACCTACACAGCTGGTGACCTAGAACTCTGGTCTCTGACCTACTGACCTTTGGTTCATCAGCTCCCACGGCCATGTGAAGCTTGTGCCAGGACTTGGAATGTTCAACTTCTACAATTTTATGAGCTGTTTCCTTTATATATAAATCCTTCCTTGTACATATATACATGTTGCCAGTTTTGCTTCCCTGGAAAACCCAGCCTAAGACACAGAGTTATAGGAAGTATACAATAGGAAAAAACAAAACACTGAGGTGACACAATAGCAGCTGCCTTGTCCAGGCTTAAGGAATGAAGGAAAGAGGTTGAGGTTTTCAGAATCTAGAAACAGATGTGGGGCCCTGCAGAGGCCTCCAGACCTCAGAGGAGAAGAAGCTGACTAGTTGACACATGTACTTTTAAAGGGGAAGGAGATTCTTGCAGCTCAGAAATTGTATTTCTGGGGAAGGATTGCCACCCAGTTCATGCTAACACCTTACGAGCTTGGAGGAGAGGCCCCTTAGAGGACTCAGATGTCTGAGGAGAGCACTGTCCAGCTATTGCTGGCACCTCTCCTGTGAAGGTCTTCATTGAGGTTCATTCTGGAAGCATCAAATGTATCTTGAGACTGGTACCAATGGCTGGTGTTATGTGAAGGGTTGTGGCCAGCGTGATGCTTAAAGGAATAAGTTCACAAGATGGGAGAGCTCCTTCTCCTTCACTCCTGCCTTCCAGTCCTCTCTAGTGTCTCTGATTGACAACACCTAACAGAAGCTCCACAAACAAAGGAAAACGATGTAGGCAGAGGCCCAGCCCTACGTAAACACAGGATATTGAAGGGAAAGGTTTCATCATTCATTTAGATGTTCATCAAATGTTTATTGAGTGCCTACTCTGTGCTGAGAATTGTTCTAGGCCCTGAACTGCAATCTCAGTTTCCTCTTCTGTGAAATGGGAATAATCATACCTACCTAGAGAGTTAGAGATTAAATTTTAAAAAAACGAGGATTTTTCACAGTGCTTGATAATGGTTATCTACTGTAGTACAGTGAAACATGACAAGTCCTCAACTTTCATCAAATACTGCAGATACTCAACTGTTGGTAGACTTTGGACTCATTCCACAATGGTGTAGTAAAATGGTTTGGCTATGAATATCTATAGGTAGAGAATACACTTTGTAGTTTTCCAGACTCCTTTCCACACTGTTTGTGTCTTACAGTTACACACACTTGAGCTTAGGTTCTAAGGGCTTTGAGTATGACACATCTATTCTAGAATGTAGTTCCATATTGATTTCTCCCCGCTTCCTGGTAGCTCATGGTTAATTGCTATGGCTGTTATCCGAAAGTCAGCAGTTGGGATCCACCAGCCACTCCTTGGAAATCCTATGGGGCAGTTTTGCTCTGTCCTACAGGGTTGCTGTGAGTTGAAATTGACTCAGCTTGATGGCAGTGGGTTTGGTTTTGGTTTGGTCAGGTAACTAATTCTGTATTTTCACAGTTCTGTGTATCAAGTTTTAAAATTCCTTTGAGATAAAATACTTCCAGCTCCATGTTTAACCTTTTCAAGCAGTGAAAGATAAAAGAATAGTTTCTACTCCCCTTAGCAGAATAACCCAAATATCTGTGAGCGAAAATGTTTTTCGTATTATGTTTGAAAGTTTAGAAATAGAAAAAGAGGCAAACAAAGACTGGTACATTTTTCTTTAAAGTATTTTTAAACATAAATTTTGCATGGCTGAATTTGAGTATAGTAGTAGCTTTGGAGATTTAAGTCCATTTCAGTGTTTTTTGCCCTCCAGAAGTATACTCTGTGTAATCGTTGCCACACTTTCATTAGGGCTAAAGTACTCCGCATCCTGCCCCAATACACTAGGTCTGTGTGGCTTTATTTGGTGGCTCTTCTTCCTCAAAGGAGTCTGGTGGCACAGTGGTTAAAGCACTTGTTGCTAACCGAACAGTTGGTGGTCCAAACCCACCAGGTGTTTTGCAGGAGAAAGATGGACCAGTCTGCATCTGTGTAGATTTACAGCCTAGGAAATGCCATGGGGCAGTTCTCCACCTTAAACAGTGATTATGAATCACAGCTGACTGGATAGCAGGGAGTTTTTAGGTTCTCCCTCAATTCTTGGACAATAAAAGCATGCTAATATGGATTGTATACAAGTTTTCTGCTCTTGTATTGTTGAGGGTTTTGTTTGTTACTGTTATTTGGGGAATGTTTTCTAGAATAATGAATCATAGAATAATCAGGTGAATTGCTTTTTAGCTTGAGAAACTAAATGCTTCCAGATGTGCTAGACATGTGGAAAAGAATGTGTTAGCCAACCTACCCAGAATGTTGCTAAACAGCCAGTTCTGGGTTTTGCAAGTCAGTGTTTGCAAGGTTGGCTGTTGTTCCAAGCTTAAAGGGGAAAAGGCTGGTGGGGGTATAAAGTATAGTTGTACCAGGAACATCTGGGACTAACTAGATGTTGTTAACTAAATAGATTAAGTAGACTTAAGAATAGGTTAACCAGTTCGTAAATCAAGCTGTGTGAGTATTAGGTGTAAGCCATAGCTCTGAGGAGCTTATGCCTTAACAGGTCTCCTCTTATACAGTATACAAAAACAAACAAAAAACCCAACAAATAAGACAAAACAAACTCATTGCCGTCCAGTCGATTCCAACTCTGAATACCCTAGATGATACAGTAGAACTACCTCATAGGACTTCCAAGGAGCAGCTGGTGGATCTGAACTAAACATCTTTTGGTTAGCGACAAACTCTTAAGCACTGTACCACCAGGTCACCATGTATGGTACACTGCCATGGATTGGAACTCATAGCAGCCCCATAGAGTTTCCAAGGCTGTGAATCTCTGTGGACACAGACTGCTACATCTTTCTCCTGCAGAGCCACCAGTAGTTTTGAACCCACAACTTTTCAGTTAGCAGGCAATTGCTTTAGCCACTGCACTAACAAAACCTAAAATAAAACCAAACCTCCTGCCATCCAGTCGATTCTGACTCAATGACCCTGTAGGGTACAGTAGAACTGCCCCATAGGGTTTCCAAGAAGCAGCTGGTGGGTTTGAACTGCCAACTTTTTGGTTAGCAGTCTGAGCTCTTAACCACTATACCACCAGGGACAGAAATTCTAAAATCCTGAGTCTTCTCGTGGAGACCTGGAATAATCTCTTTCCTGCAACTGTTCTGGCCACAGTGTGCAAAAAGAACTCAGGAAAATGAAATAAAACCCATGTTTTCTGGTACTGCTGACGAAAGAAGGAACCCTGGTGGTGCAGCAGTTAAGTGCTCATCTGCTAACCAAAAGACAGTTTGAACCTACCAGCCAAACTGTAGGAAAAAAACATGACAGTCTGTCTCCATAAAGATTACAGTCCTGGCAACCCTAAGGATCAGTCCTACTCTGTCCTATGTAGTTGCTGTGAGTTTGAACGGATTTAATGGTGATGAGTTTGGTTTTCGGTTTGTTTGTTTGTTTTTTAGATAGAAACAAGCAGACCAAATAGTCTGAAATCCCCTGTGTGTACAGTTTAGTCAGTTAAGTTGTGTTCCTTCACGTTAGTTAGTTAAGGAATGTCTCCATTCCTTAAGACACACGCTCGGTTTAAGAGTGGGTCCCGAACACACACTCTGTCCCCGCTTGTCTCTGTCCTGATAGTATGCCTCAACCCTTTCTCACTTTGGTTTTGGATATGTTTCTGTCTCTTTCCACACCTGGTCCTCATTCTAATTGTCACTTCACTCTCTGGACCCAGTCCTGGACGTATCTCTGGCTCTGACTCTGACTTCCCTCTCTGCAATCACACTGTTTATTGCATTTCAGGAAACTCTGGGGAAGTACTGCCTTTGACCCACCCTACGTATTGGAAACCCTGGTGCTACGGCTGCTAACCAAAAGGTCAGCAGTTCAAATCCATCAGGTGCTCCTTGGACACTCTGTGAGCCATTTCTACTCTGTCTTGTAGTGTTGCTGTGAGCTAGAATAGACTTGACTGCAATGGGTTTGGGTACCGATAGGATGAGTGGTTTAGGTTGGGGCTCCCACGGTCACATTCCTCCATGGTTAGTTCTGACCTCCTAAGTGGGCCAGTATTTGTGAGAGTCTCATCAGGGTATAAAAGGTTAGGACCCCATCAGAGCCTGCCACTCTACCCTAAGCCCAAATCTGTGAAGTCCAGTATAGGGATCTCTTGTGCTGCTGTACCCATTAGTGGACTTCCTCTCTTGTCAGGCTGCTTCATTTAACTCTCTGTAGATGCTTTACAGGGGGCAGTGGGTGTTCCCTGGTCGACTTCCCACCCCAGTTTCATCCTTGACCAGTGCAATCTCGTGGGCAACCATCTCCCCTCCGTCTTTTGGGGCTTGCCTGTTGCTGTGATCCTGAGTAGGTTTTAACAGATGGTCAGACTAGGAAGAAGATACTGGCAATCTACTTCTGAAAAGTAGACAATGAAAGTCCCAGAGTACAAAGGTTGGACATTCAGCCAATCATGGCGATGGCCTGGGATTGTATTTCTTCTAAGACTCGTATGTTCTTGGCACCCAGTTGCTACTAGTTGTCTTTATTCATCCAGTCTCAGGCACTGGCTTGCATTGTGAAAACTTCCCAACTCATCTTTTTTGAATGTGTTATTTCACCCACAGGCTAGCCTCTGACAAGGAGCTGTATGGGAAGGTTACATCGACCTTGCTGAAAGATGCTATAATGGGAGGTTGAAGTTCACATCCCAGCCCTCACTTCTTCCAGCAGCATAATCATGGTCAATTTAGGTAAGTTCTTTGGCCTTCTGCGTCCACATCTAAGAGGTGGATATAATAAGTATACATCCTTTCTAGATTTGCTTTGAGGGCTCATTGAGTTAACATGCCTAAGAAGATTCTGACAGAGCTCAGCCCAGTGTAAGCTTAGAAACAGTAGAGGTGTTATGTTGGCTGATTTGATCCATATGTAGATGGGGCTTCTGAGACACTTCTCATACTAGGATGCTATGTGTTAGGCTTTTTTGTGAACTCGAGGCTAGCATAAAACCAAACCAAACCAAACCCACCACTGTTGAGTCGATTCTGACTCAGTGCAACCCTAGAGACAGGGTAGAACTGCCCCACAGAGTATGCAAGGAGCACCTGGCAGATTTGAGCTGCTGACCTTTTGGCTAGCAGCCATAGCACTTAACCACTACACCACCAGGGTTTAGAAATTACAAAACAGGAAAACAAAACAAAGAGACCCAAAACTTTAAACTCAATACTATGTATCATTTCTTGAAAGTCCCTGAATCCCATTCCCTCCGTGAGAGTCTCTTCTAACTTTCATGGTCCCAGGCCTACTCATCTCAAAATTTAGGGTCTTTTTTTCTACGTGTCATAGAACTCCCAAATCATTCTCTCTCTCCTTCTGATACAAGGAAAACAAAATCTATTAATATTAGGAGAAACTTTAGAAGGACCTCTTTACCTAAGAAAAACACTTGTTCATTTGATGGAGAAGTTTAGCTTCTGAATCTCCATATTAGGTTTTCTATAACTCAAAGACCCAGTGATACAGCTTCCCAAAACAAACAGGATTATTGTACCTGTGGTGAGTGCTGTCATTGCCCTTGACCACAAAAGCAGTGATAATATTAAAAATACCTCTGATTTTTTATTTTTATTTTTAATCTACTTAGACATTGAAGGAAACCATGGTGACATAGTAGTTAAGTGCTACATCTGCTACCCAAAAGGCTGGCAGTTTGAATCTGCCAGGCACTCCTTAGAAACTCCATGGGGCACTTCTACTCTGTCCTATAGGGTAGTGATGAGTTGGATTTGACTCCGTGGCACTGAAAAATGTAAGAAGGAAAAATAAGTTTTTTTCAGTAATTTTTCAAGCCTGAGAGAGAAAATTGAACATATTTCACTGGCTGGACAGCTTAGTACGAGCTTTGAAACTTAAAAGGCCAGGATTTGAATCTTGGCTCACTTACTCATGAGCCATGCAACTTGGAGCAACTTGCTTCCTCGTGCTGTGCCTCAGTTTCCACTTCTGGGGATAATTCTGACTTCAGAGGTTTGTTTTTATAATTAAACAAAATAATATGTCTAAGTATCTGGCATGTGGTAGATACTCAGGTTAGTTTTTCTTTCCACCCCAAGAGACTTGGTTTCATGCACGGCCCCTCAAATCATCTGGTTACTGGAATCATAGTTGGATATGTCTCAAGTTTAATTTCCAGTTACAGTTGATATAATTGTGCCCAGTTGACTGGTGATCACTCATTCCACTAAGAACATATTAAAAACAGAAACATATTAGGGGATGAGACCTAGGTCCATCCAACCTAGACTTCTGAATATTTGTCATGGGATCTCAAGATAAAAATATTAAGGATATTTGAGATTATTCTCCTGTCTCTTAAAAACTTTTCATGGATGGATTGCTTTTCTTTGACCTCCGTCTAGTTTAGAAGAAATCACCACATCTTGTGCAGAATGATCCTTAACTTCAGGACTCAGTAGAAATTACACAAGTATATGTCTTTATCTTTCTCGATATATGCTACTCGTCTTTATTCCTTAATTTGGGATCTATCACAAGTCTGGGAGATTGTAAATGGTGACTGAATGAATTATTTTCATCTCCTTCATAGAGCTCCTCAGTGCTGGCACAGAGAGACCGAGATGGGAGCTCTTAGAACAAAGAGCATTGAGTCGGCATCCTGGCTCCACCACTAACTGGCTAGGTAACTCTGCATCCTTTCTAAACTTCGGTTGCTGTCACTATTAGATGGACAGTGTATTCATCCCTACTTTTTAAGTTTGTGAGAAGTAGGTGAGGTCATGTGCAAAGCGTACCGTCTAGAAGATTCTCTTCTGTCTCATCCTCCCTCCCTTCTTCTGCATACATCTGTTCAAATAGCAAGATGTTTTTTATGTCTTTGATTATTTGGTTTCTGTCTTAATGGAAGTTGATCTGGTCTACGTGTGCCATGTGAAGAAGGAGTTATAAGGTGCCAGAATTTTATGCAAGGGCAGACAATCTTTTTGGGTTCTATTATGGTAGTTTCTCTGTTGAAATGTGTAATTCTGCTGTCTTTTGAAAGAGGGTGGTAATGTCATGTTGCTTTGATTTTAATGAGATCTATTCTGAAGGTAGAACCCTTTGAGAGCTCCTTTATGAAACACCAACCCCGGCTGTTTTATGTTCTGCAGGTGCTATGTAAATGTCAAATATTAGTGTTTTACTATCTAGTAAAAGAGATGAAATGAGATTTTTGTTGCTGCTTGTTTCATAGGCTACAAATAAGACTGGAACATTGTCCTTTTGATTATTCAGCTGCAAAGTGTCTTTGCTTTAAAAAAGTACAGTGAGACTAAATGCCAGGAATGTTGTCATATTAATAAGAGCAGAATTAACATCAAAAATGCTTCTAGGGCAGCAGGATCTGTCCTAAGGCTTGTTCACGTATTATTTTGTTTGATCTTCACAAAAACCTATGAGATGGGTAAGACTGTTACCTTCATGCTACAGATGAAGTAGTTTACATTTTAAAACATTTAAAAGCTAACCTAGGGGTACAGGACCAGTGACTGGCTGCATGGAGAATTAGACCTAAGTTGCTTTGCTACCAAAGTCTGTATTCTTAATCGTCTATACTGTCTAACCCAAGAAGAATCACAAACCCAGTTCCCAATTACCGTTTTTCAAGATACCAAACTAAAACAAAAGCGACAAACTCAGTGCTGTTGAGTCAATTCTGATTCATAATGACCCTATAGGACAGGCTAGAACTCCTCCAAAGGGTTTCCAGGGAGCATCTGGTAGATTCAAACTGCTGACCTTTTTGTTGGCAAACGTAGCACTTAAACTCTATGCCACCAGGGTTCCCATATTTCAAGATAGACAAAGCTAATTCCATAAACTACGGATAATGTGAAGGTTGAGAAAGGGGTAAATTGTGTTTAGAAGGGTACATTAGAAAAGCATTTATGAAGATGGAAGTTGTTGATGGCAGATACAATATGATGAGATCATGTATGTAGAAGTGACAATTCAAACAATTGACTAGTGGCAGGAAAATTTGAATAATAGCAAGTTATCCAGTTGGGCTGGTGTTGAGGCTTCAAACACAGATGAATGAAAGCCCTCACAGGGAATGAAAATGAATAAGGGTCCTGGATGCAAGAGTCATAGAAAGTGTGCCATCACGGTGGAGCCCTCGAGGGGGTACACCCTAAAGGGGGCAGCTGCTCTTAGGCTAAAGTGGGTGTTGTCATAAAAGAATGAAGACCTGGTGTTGCCAGAAATTCTGAACACAGGTTTCTGTGTGCTGTCTTCTGATTTTTCAAATACTGGCAATTCATACAGTTTTCTTAATGTTGTGTGCCATTGAGTTGATTCTGACTTAGAGAGACTCTACATGGCAGAGGACTTTCCCACAGGGTTTTCTAGGATGTAATCTCTAATGGGAGCAGATCACCAGATGTTTTCTACCAGGAAATGGCATAATGGCTAGTGTGTTGCAATCAGGGCTTTAAACTGGATTATTACAGTGTATACACCTGCTGAGAAGTTGCATGTCTAACAAGTTCCCAGTATGCTAATGCTACTAGTTAGGGACCAGTTCCGAGAACCACCGATGGAGTCCCATGCCTGTTGCTATAGATTTGGTTTTGACTCATAGTGACCCTATTATGACCCTATTACACAGAGAAGAACTGCCCCGTAGGATTTCCAAGGAGCTGGCTGATGGATTCAAAGTACCATCCTTTCAGTTAGTAGCTGAACTGTCAGTCACTGCACCACTAGACAGCCACTAATATGGCAAGTTGTTCTCAGAATTTATTGTATGTCAGAATCATCTGGGGATCTTGTTAAAATGTAAGTTCTGATTCAGTGTATGTGAGGTGGAAATGAAAATTTTCAGCAAGGGTTTGAACCAAAGTGAACTGGTTGGAAGCCGGTAACAACTGCTGACATTTCAATTAGTGGGGTCAGCTTAGGGCTTAACCATTGCACCATCATGATTCCTTAATTTTCTAGATAGTATCAACTAAATTAAACTTATTTAAGGGCCTACCAAACCTAGACACTGACTGTTCACTTTTCAGAATTTAGATGTAAGAAACTGAAAAGCCAGCTGTGTCCAGACAGCAGAAGCCACTAAACAACAAGCTAAAGACTATCCTCATGACTAGACAAAGAAAAGCAGTGACTGAAGGTTTTTCAGTAGAAGTAGGGAGGAAGCTGTGCTCTGGAAGGATCAGTTTGGCTGCGGTCCACAAGTGGTTTGGGGCGAGGGAAAGAGCAGACATCAGGATTTTGGTGATGCAGTGGTTAAAGGCTCAGTTGCTAACTGCAAATTTGCTGGTATGAAGTCACCCAGCTACTCTGCAGGAACAAGACCCGGCAATCTGCTGCCATAAAGATCACAGCCTACAAACCCTACTGAGAAGTTCTCTTCTGTCTCATAGGGTTACTGTGAGTTAAACATGGGCTCATCAACAAACACCTTGCAACAACAACATCCATAAGAAAAGGTGAATGGAATTGAAACATAAATGACAGTGATTTGTATAAATGCAAGCCACCTGTCACTGTTATCAACTATATTTAGTTTTTCTGAGTACATTAGTAAGAGAAAAACTTAGCTGAAAGCAGAGAGATCGCATTTTAAGGGAATTCTTCCTAAACGTAATCGAATGATGGCTTATAAAAGAATGCAGGTGACTTTGATCTCCAGATTCCTACAATGCACTGTCTGCCTCATCATCGTTTATCCTGATGTACCTTCATGATTAGGATCTACTTTCAAGCCCTGTCCTCCTGTTGCTAGCCTGCCCTAAAAACAGCTAAGGGAAGGTCTGTTCTGTCCGCTTAGGAATTCTCTAGGAAACTGAGATGCAAGAAACATGAAAAAGACCGTCCACACCAAAGTAACCCCCACACGGGATAGGATAAGGTTGTAAAGTAATGCACAGAAAATTCAAGTGTTCTTTAAACATGAATATGTTAGATTCATTTATACAGTCAATATGTATTTCACTTAGTGCCCGTATTGTTCCAGGCTCTATGAGGAATTCAAAGATAACTATGACAAGAAGTCTGCTTCCTGGGGAGTATACCATTTAAATATATGCTTGTTTACATGTCAGGGAAATTATAAGTAGAAAATAAATTAGTACAATACAAGGTAATAAGTGATACATTATATAATGATGACCTAGGTTCAATTCTCATCCTGTGCACTTCAGTGGAGGGAGAGATCAAATTTACTTGGAAGAAATAGAGAAAACTTTAAGAAAGAGTAGATTTTTTTAAAATTTTTTATTTAATATAACTGAGTGAAAATGTACATTCCCGTATAAATTTACATACCCACCTATATGCAGCTTCCACTGCTCTCCCGGCCCGGTGACAGCACACTATTCTTCTCTGCTCCATACATGTCTCATTCTCCCAACAGTCTCTTTTTTCCCTCCTCTCCACCCACTCGCCTTCCTCCAGCCAGATGTCAGCAGGATGACATCCTATAGATGTATAGAACCATAAAGTGCATCCAATATATGGTCACTGCATCACAAAGCCCAATCCATTCCTGTCCAAAGCGTGGACCTTCGTTATGATTTATGGTCAAGGGCAGCATCAGGGCGAGGGGCCATGCTCCCAGGGGAACCCCGAAACCACTGGACCATCAATTGAGGTCTTTTAGTGGGGATTTCAGGGTGCACCCCTTTTTATTCTTGTGTTGCCAGTGAAACTCAACTTAGTGAGCTCCATCGTGGCTATCACTGGTGGTGGCCAGGCACCATCCAGTTCTTCCGGTCCCAAGTCAATGTAGGCACCAACCACTGATGTGGGTCTCTTTGTCTTCTGGGTTGTCTTTCCCCCATGTGACTTTGGTCCTTGGTGAGCATCCGTTCCTGCTGAGTTGGGACCATTTGCTGTGCCCTCGGATGGCAGCTTGGCAGCTTTTAAGACCCCAGACGCCACCCACCAACGTAGGGTGCAGAGAACCCTCTTAGCAAAATGCTAGTTGTGCCAATTGGCCTCGCTTTCACCTAAGAGCATGGTCCCCTGCCCCCTGCCCCAGCTACTCTATCCTTGCAATATTGGGTTAAGATGGAAGAAGTACTCGTGTTATGTTTAAGTCCACTTAATATTGTTCTTGTTTCTAATGTGTGCTATCACTGATTTCACCCAACCAGATACGTAGCAACTATCTAATCTAAACCCTCCCCACCTCCTTCCTTCCCTCCCTCCCCTCCCTTGCAGCTGTCAAAGAGTCTTTTCTTCTGTACACAAGTCTGTTTTTGAGATCTTATCATAGAGATCTCATACAATATTTGTCCTTTTGTCGCTGACTACTTTCACTCAACATAATGTCTTCCAGTTGAAACCAGGTCATGAGATGTTTCCTGAAGTCATCGTTGTTCTTTATCATTGCGTAGTGCTCCATTGAGCATATATACCATAGTTTACCTATCCATTCTTCTGTTGTTGGGCATCTGGGTTGATTCCATCTTTTTGCTATCGTGGACTGTGCTGCGATAAACATTCTGGTGCATGTGTCTGTTGGCATGAAAGTCCTTGATTCTGTAGGATATATTCCAAGTAGTGGAATTACTGGGTCAAATGGTATATCAATGTCCATTTTTTTAAGGAAGAGCCAGATTGCTTTCCAAAGAGGCTGGACCATTTTGCAACCCCACCAACAGTGTAGGAGGGTTCCACTTTCTCCACAGCCTCTCCAGCATTTGTTGTTTTGTGTTTTCTGGATCATGGCCAACCTTGTTGGAATGAGATGGTATCTCATTGTCGTCTTGATTTGAATTTCTTTAATAACTAAAGATCGTGAACATGTCTGCATGTGTTTTTTGGCTGCCTGGATCTCCTCTTTAGTGAAACGTCTGTCCATCTCCTTTGCCCATCACTTAATTGTGTGATTTATCTTCTTCTTGTTGATATTTTGTAGTATCTTATAGTTGTGGAAATCAGGCATTGGTCTGACATAGAGTTGCCAAATATTTTTTCCCATTCTGTAGGTGTTCTTTTAATTCTATTAATAAAGTCTTCAGATAAGCAAAAGTGTTTAATTCTTAATAGATCCCATTTATCTATTCTCTCTTCTGATGATTGTGGTTTGTTTGACAGATTTTGGAGTCTGTCCATATTGTGTATTAAAACTTCTACTGTTGTTCCTACCTTTTCTTGGATGAGCTTTATCATTTTAGGTTTGATATTTAGGTCTTTTATCCAGTTGGAGTTGGTTTTTGTATAAGGTGTAAGATATGGATCTTGTTTCAGTTTGTTGCAGATGGATATCCAATTTTGCCAGCACCATTTGTTGAAGATACTGTTTTCACCCCAGTTTAATGTCTTAGGGCCTTTGTCAAATATCAGTTGTTCATAGGCAGATGGTGTCATCTCTGGGGTCTCAATTTTGTTCCACTGATCGATCTGTCTGTTCTTATACCAGTACCAGGCTGTTTTGACCACTGTGGCAGTGTAATATGTTCTAAAGTCAGGTAACGAGAGGCCTCCCAGTGTGTTCTTCTTCTTTAGTAGTACCTTGCTTAACCGGGGCTTCTTCCCTTTCCAAACAAAATTGGTGATTTGTTTTTCCATCTCATTAAAAAATGTCACTGGAACTTGTATTGAGAAGAGTAGATATTTTTAAGGTGAGATCAGTAAGATTTAGACCTTATGAGAAAATGAGAGTTATGTGTTCTAAACAGATGGAGTAGAATAAGAATGAGGTCAGAGATGTGCAAGTTTAGACAAGGGGCAGCTTGTCAAGAGCATAGGGTTAGTGATGAATAGTATTGGAAAATGAGAAATATAAGTTAGGATTCTAAAATCCAGTTAGATATTTGATTTTGTCTTCATGAGACAAAATCTGTTCAAGAAGTTGATTTGATGGGAGCTGGGCTTTGGATATGGAGCCCTGGTGACATCGTTCTTAAAGGACTTGGCTTCTAACTGAAAGGTTGGTGGTTCAAGCCCACCCATCTCTCCATGGGAGAAAGATGTGACAGCCTGCTTCTGTAAAGATTTACAGTTTGGGAAACCCTAGGGGCAACTCTGCTTTATCCTGTAGGGTGGCTATGAGTCAGAATCTACTTTATGGCAATTTGGGCATGGGGGGGGGGTGCTTTGGATAGGAAGGAGATATGATAAGAATTGATTTCTCAAGTGTTGAGTAAGTATCACTAGTGATATGCCAGAATGATTTCAGGTGGCGTATGAGTGAACATTGATTTAATAGTTACATGTCTGTTGCAGTGTGTTAAATCCATGGACTTACTAGGGCATATTTACATGAAAATGTGAGTTCTGATTAAGAAAGAATGGAATCTTAGCAGTTGGAAGCACTGGAACATAGATGATTTAGGAGTATAGAAAGCTCTGAATTCTAACTCCAACTAAAGTACTCTCATTTTTATTCCCTTCTCTCTAGAAATAATATTTTTTTTGTAGAACAAAAAGTTGTGTTTATCTTTCCGGAAAAATATCAGGTTTTGCCTTGTGTTCCACCCCTACTGTTGTTCAACCTGCAGTGAGAACCCTTGTTTTGTACTGCAAATCAGGTCCCAAGCTAGATTCTGGGTTGGGCAAAACCAAGCATGATGTCTTCTTTCATGGAGTTTCCAGTCTATTGGAGAAGAGAGAAAATGAATCAAGAACCACAAAAGAAATGGAAAAGTGCAGCAGTACAAGGCTACATGGTGCTGCACAGTGATTTCAGAGGTGGGGAAATTTGTGTTAGGTGTAGAGACAGGGAGGCCTTCCTGGAGGAAGTGACCTGCAGCTGAGTTCTGAAATCAAAAGGTTGAGCAGATGTGGCAAGGGGATATGGAAGAACCTTATTTGTAGTCAAAATAGACTGTTGAAGTCCTGATGAAGGAGGAAGAACCCAGATGATGGCAAACCAAGGATCTCTGGTGTGTCTAGAGTAGCGCAAGTAGGATAGAACACCAGTAACACCAGAAACACTAAAAAGGTGGATCGGTACAGAGGGCTCTCACAAGATTTACAGACCATGTTAAAGAGTTTTTGTATCCATTATTATAAAAATTGGTTTAAATTTAATTAAAAATCCAATCTAGTGGCAATGGTTTGGTTTTATTCTTTATTTTATGGTGTACCTCTGTTTATATCTAACTTTTACAACAGTGAAAAATTATTTTAAAGAAACTAACAATGTGAAAAGAATGCTATTTTCCTTGGTTGTTGCCAAGTTGATTTGGACTAGAATAAATCTATTTAAATAAAAATATGGAATTCACAAAATTCCTGAAGGTGCCATGTGGATAACTGATGTTTAAACCAATAAAACCCAAGCCCAGTGCCATCAAGTCAATTCCAACTCATAGCGACCCTATAGGACAGAGTAGAACTGCTCCATGGAGTTTCCGAGAACTGCCTGTCGGATTCAAATTGCCAACCATCTGGTTAACAGACTAGCACTTAACCACTATGCCCTGAGATCCTGAGAGGGAAATGATTTAATCAAAGTCATGCCATGAGATGGATCCGACTCGATGGCACTTGGCTGGCTTGGCATGTTGTCCAGAAATAACTTTCTACTTCTTACCAAATCTGGTGAAAAGAGAGCTAACAGAACCTAAGCAAGATGATTAAAATTGACTTTACTGTTAGACTTGGATGGAACCATCACACCGGTGTTTCCTTGATGACTCTATTTTATGCTTTTATAGTACACATGCAAGCTTTGTGTTTGGTTCAGGCTTGATACCGTTCAAGCTCTAGGATGACTTGTCATCTCCAGACAAAGTGAACACACTTGATCAAAGAGAAATGAGGAGTTTGCTTTTCCTCCATTCCTGAAAGACGTGCAATTTGACCATCCACGCTACATACCTGCTGCCATTCAGGCCAGATGCCACCTTGGAAAATGTGGCCTGTATGTAGATAAAGGAGACCTTGTGATAAGTGGTTTAGAGCTTGACTAATAACTGAAAAGTCAGCAGTTTGAGTCTACCAGTCACTCCTAGAGAACTCTATGGGGCAGTTCAGCTATGTCCTACAAGGTCACTATGAGTTGGAATTGACTCAGTGGCAATGAGTTTTGCCCTTGGTATGTAGAAAAGCCATCTGACTCTGCTTATTAACTGTGGAGATCTACTTTAAAAAGTCAGTCAGTTTGGGGAAGCAACTTAATTTACTTCCCCCAAATGCAAATGATGCTGTAATTTAGGCTAAATAGTGTTAGGGAAAAACTTTTGTAAGAAAATCTTTGGTCAGAAAAACAAAGAGTCTCTTAGCAAACTTCCTTCTCGAGCACTGGGCCATGCATTCCTGATGAGCAAACTTTCTTCTCGAGCACTGGGCCATGCATTCCTGATTGTTGAAACTGCCCCTGACGAAAGAGGAAAGGGCCATACATTCCTGACTGTTGAACGAAAACGGGAAGGGCCACTTCCCTAACCACAAGAACTAGGTTTAGAAACAACAGGACAATATAGAACCAATCCCCCTTCAGAGTTCTAGGAACTTACCTAAAAAAGGCTGGTTTTGGGAATAACAAGAAGGAACTTACCCAAAAAGGCTAGTTTCAGAAATACCAGGAAGTAAATACACCTGAAATATCCGCCTTAGCCCTGAGCTAATACAAACCAACCCCACGCGGAACCTTCCCCAACCCCACCTCCCCCAAGAATGTAAGACCCTGCCTTTATATACTCTGTACTTCTCTTGCTCAGGGCCCATTCCCTCTACTCTGACAAGAGTATGGATTGAGCCCCAGTGCACTGGAATAAAAACCTCTTGCTGTTGCATCAAGCTGCAGACTCCGTGACTGATTGGGGTTGCGCCGTCACCTGTGACTTGAGGAGGGGTCTCCCCTGTTGGGGGTCCTTTCATTTGGGGGCTCGTCCGGGATTGGACGACCACCCCTCAGTCTCGAAGTCGCTCTTGGAGGTAAGGTACCAAGCTAGCTTTGTCTGTCTGTCCAGCTTCTTTTGTCTGTGTTGTTATTTTAGTTTCATTTTTCAATGACCACTTAGACTTCTGGCTTAGGTTTTGGGTTTGCAGTTGTTTGAATTCACCGTAAGGGGGAACAAACGGAGGCCGGTAGACGTGCCTGAAGGGTCTCAAACTGCACCCTGGGGGACGCCCCAGGGAGAGAGAGGGACCAGGGACGCCTGGTTGCCTCCTATAAGAAGGACGAGGATAAGGTTCGGTTTTTGGATGTGGAATCCCGATTACCGCCTGTCTGACTGCCTCTTCCTTTGGTGGAAAAATAAGCCTGGCTGTTGTTTGCTGATTTGGGTTTGGTTTTTGGATGTGGAATCCCAATTACCGCCCGTCTGACTCCCTTGTCCTCTTGTGGAAAACTAAACCCGGTCGTTGGCTGTTAATTCTGTCCTGTGATGTCCTATTCTTGTTCTTATGCCTGTTTGTCTGGTTCGAAATCATGGGACAGACGTCGTCCTCTCCTCTTATCAACAGAGGTGAAGAAACGCCTGTGGCAAACATTCTGCGCCTCTGAGTGGCCAGCGCTAGGCATTGGATGGCCACCAGAGCGCACCTTTGCTGGTTTTTGTTTCGTTTCTTCTGTGACCGGTCTGTGTCTGTTTGATTGTGTTGTTTGTCCTGATTGTTATTTTTGCCACCATGGGGCAATGTTCTTCTCACTCTGTAACACCCCAGACCTATTCCTTAACCACTTTCAGATTTCCAGAAACGAGCCCGAGACTTTGGCAAGGTGTGGTCAAAAAAAAAAAAAAAAAAAAAAACTCCACACACTTTGTAATCTGGAATGGCTGGCCTTTGGTACTGGATGGCCACCCACGAGATCCCTAGACATTAAACAAACCCATTCTGTTTTTCAGGTCATCTTTGGCGATCTGGGTCACCCTAACCAAATACCATACCTTGTTGCTTGGCAAGACCTCCTCAGAAGGCCACCTGCATGGCTGCAAATTTTCCCCTTGCAAGCTGTAGGGCACATGACTGAGGCTGGGACCCCCTTCTTGGTCTATACTCCTTTTACCTTGATACCCCTCTTAGAAACCACATACAGCAACTTCTCCAAGCCCTCTTTATCACTGAGGGGAGGACTAAGATTGTTTCCCTAGCCAGAAAACAGGTGCCGGGAGATGATGGAAACTTTACGAGTATTTAGATGAGATTAACCATGCTTTTCCCCTGACCCGCCCAAATTGGGACCCAAACACCACTGCAGGTAAGCAGCGCCTAACTGTCTACCGCCAGATTCTTATGGGGGGTCTCCGGGCGGCTGATGGGCGCCCCACAAATTTGTCTAAAGTAACACAGGTAATTCAGGAACCCTCAGAATCCCCAGCAGCCTTTCTGGAACCACTAAGGGAAAAATACAAAAAATAGAAAGATTCGAGGGAAAGAATCTAGCTGAACTGATGGAAATTGCTATGAAAACCTTCAATAACCACCAGAAGTTAAACAAGCCAAAAAGGTAAGCAGAATCCTCCTGGCAGAAGCCCCGGGCCACGCGCCGCTGCGCCCTTGGGAGAAGAAACCGGTCAGACAAGGAAGCCGGGAAAGCCTCCCCTGCAGAGAAACCAGTGTGCCTACTGCAAGGAAATTGGACATTGGAAGGGACCCACAACTGAAACCAGAACCCTAGCATGAGGAGCTACTGGGATTAATGCCTACTCATGGACTGATGAACGAAAGGTAGATCTGAGAGTTAAGACTGTCTCCCTGTCGTTTACAGTAATGTTTGAATGCCCGTGCTCTTTACTTGGAAGAGACTTGTTATCAAAAATGCAGGCGACTATCCACTTTGCTGGGGATCATGCTTACCTGACACCCCAAGTCAATGTGATAGCCCCTTTAGAGGAAGAATACAGATTTTATGATGGCTCTGACAGGGACTCCTGCTCTATCCTCGTGATATCAGTGGATCAACTGATCAAAGAGCTTCCCCAGGTTTGGGCTGAAAACAACTCCCCAGGACTGGCCAAACACCCACCGCTGGTTATAGTGACTTTAAAAACCATCTGCCAGCCCGATTCAGGTGCAACAGTACTCCATTGTGCCAGAAGCGAAGAGAGGGATCAGGGCCCACATTCAAAGACTCAGAAAACATAGAATACTGCTGCCCTGCCAGTCACCCTAGAATACTCCCCTCCTGCCAGTGAGGAAGGCAGGAGAGCTGGACTCCAGACCAGTCCTAACCCATACACTCTCCTGAGCTCTCTGTCACCAGGACACCAGGTGTATTCAGTGCTGGATTTAAAGGATGCATTCTTCAGTATACCCCTGAGCCCTCAGAGTCAGCCACTCTTCGCCTTCGAATGGCAGGACTCAGAAGAAGGCTTCAGCGGGCAGCTGACCTGGACTGCCTGCCACAAGGGTTCAAGAACTCTCCCACCATCTTTGATGAGACCCTTCATCGGGACTTACGTGAGTACAGGCATCAATGGCCTGACATTTCCCTTCTACAATATGTAGATGACTTACTACTCGGGGCACCCGATGAAGACTCTTGCTTAAAGGACACCAAGTCCCTGTTAACTCTCTTGGAGAAACTGGGACATCGAGTCTCTGCTAAAAAGACACAGGTCTATGTCCAGGAGGCGACTTACTTGAGTTTCTGACCCGAGGAAGGGAAAAGAACAGAACAGGCTTTCCAGACTATAAAAAAGTCACTCCTGGAAACACTGGCATTAGCATTACCCAACCTGGAAAAGCCTTTCCAACTATACACTGATGAAAATAGAAGAATAGCCAAGGGAGTCCTTACTTAGACACTCAGCCCATGGAAAAGGCCAGTGACCTGTCTGTCTAAACAACTAGACCCAGTGGCCTCAGGATGGCCAAGGTGTCTTAGAATTGTTGTGGCCACTGCTCAACTGACTATGGGACAGCCCCTGACCATCACTACCCCCCATGCCATCGAGGGAGTCTTGCGTAGCAGCCTCATAAGTGGATTTCCAATGCCCGGCTGCCCCACTACCAGTCTTTATTACTAGATCAGCTCCGAGTTGTGTTTGCTTCTAGCTCAGCCAAGGTGCCAGGCGGTGCGGGCTGCTCCCTGGCCGGGCTGCTGTGCGGCCTCAGCAGCCTTCTCAACGCCAGCGGGGGCTCGTGGCGGGAGCTGGAGCACGTCTACAGCCAGCACAGCTGCATCTGTGACAGGCTGAGCCACACAGCCCGTGCTCTGGACAGAGCCTGCCACAGCGCTGGCACTGCCAACGCGGGCCCCATCGCCGGTCTTGCCGCTCCACGCTGCCCAGTCAACCTTGACACTACATTAGCGGTGCTGTACAAGGAGATGTTGCCTACAGGTGGGACTGCGACAACCGGACATGTCGCTGCTGTGCCAGCTGTGAGGTCTGTATGAGTCAGTCCAGGACTATAAGCACCTGTGCCAAGACCTGAGCCTGTGCCAGGATCTGTCCTTGTCCCTGCACTCTGACAGCTCCTACCCACCAGATCCGGCCTCTCAGATGACGAGGAGCCTCCTGACGCCAGCCTGTCCCCTGACTCGCCAGCCCTCACCGTGCCCCAGAAGCACAATGCCTGTGACCAGTGGCTACGAGATACCTTCCACATCATCAGGCTGAAACAATGGAAGCCCGAGGCAATAACCTAGCCCACCGAGCAGCTACGGAAACTGCCCTCACCCTCCTGGAGATCAGTTCTATCCAGCTCCCTGAGCCGACCCTTCCCAAAGAGCCCACCTATACTTCGGGAGGGCTCCCCATTCTCCCTCAAAAATTGGGAGAGAAGCTCGTCCGCCAGATCCACCAGACCACCCATCTGGGAGCAACAAAAATCCAGGAACTTCTGTCTCCAAGGTACTATATACCCAAACTATCCCGGCTTGATGAACGAATAACACATACCTGCCAAGCCTGCCAAGCCACTAATGCAGGCAGCTCTGGTAAGCCCCACCAAGGTAAGAGAGAAAGACGTACTATGCCTGCAGTGCATTGAGAACTGGACTTCACTAAAATTAAGCACGGCAGATATGGATATAAGTACCTTTTGGTTTTCATAGACACATTCTCTGGTTGGACTGAGGCATTTCCCACTAAGAGAGAGACAACACAAGTAGTTTGAAAAAAAACTCCTGGAAGAACTCATACCTAGGTTTGGGGTTCTGCTGATGCTAGGATCAGACAATGGCCCTGCCTTTATGGCCATAGTCTCTCAGGGAGTAACATCTGTTCTGGGGATTAATTGGAAACTACAGTGTGCCTATCACCCCCAGAGTTCAGGACAGGTAGAGAGGATGAACCGGACCCTTGAGGAGACCTTAACCAAATTGACCCTAGAAACTGGCGGTGACTGGACGGCCCTGCTTCCCTTTGCCTTAATGCATCTGTGTAATTCTCCCTACCCCCAAGGCCTTACGCCCTATGAAATTGTTTTCGGGAGGCCACACCCCTCTGCCCTAAACCAAGGGATGACATACTTGCTGAAATTTCTAATCATGACCTGCTTGAGTCCCTCCAGGCCCTGCAGAAAACTCAAGATCTGCTTTTTCCCTTGTCGAGACGCCTCCACGATCTCCCTCCTGTAAAGCCACATCCGTTTCAGCCGGGGGTCTAGTCTGGGTCCTGAGACACCAAAAGGAGACTCTGGAGCACCATTGGAAAGGACCCCAAACAGTAATCCTGGCAACCCCCACTGCCGTCGAGGTGGACAGGATCCGGCCCTGGGTCTATCACTCCCGTCTACCTTCAATGGAGGGTGCAACAACATAGTGGCCCTGAGGTGACTCCAAGAAACCTCGGCCCTTCCGAGGTGACTTCCCCAGTTTTTCACCTTGATTCATGTGACCTTGTGGGGGGTTCTATAGGCTCACAGCTTAAGAAAGACCCATACCCGGTTCGTGCACACGAATACTCAAATACTGGGGGATGTATACATGCTGATGGGTGGGGGTGGGCTACTAACTGCCTCATGCAACAACTGGCTAAGAAACAATTTTACATCTGTCCTGGGGCTAATGTCTATGGATCATGTGGAGGAACAAATGATTATTTTTGTTATACATGGGGCTGTGAAACCAATGCACCCTGGATCAGGGAAAATAGGGGACCTCATTAGGATCAGTTGAGTCTCTGTTCTCCTGGTCTCCGTGGCTGACCACCCTAATGTCCACCCTTCTAGGCCCCCTACTCCTTCTCCTCCTCTCGTTAACAATCGGACCTTGCTTGATTAACAAACTAATAACCTTTGTGAGAGAAAGAATAAGTGCTGTACAAATTATGGTCCTCAGACAACAGTACCAACAGGTAGAAACTAGAGAAATAGCCACACCTTAAGGGTCCCAAGATTGGGCCCCAGAACATTCTCACAAAAAGAAAAAGGAGGGAATGTTAGGGAAAAACTTTTGTAAGAAAATCTTTGGTCAGAAAAACAAAGAGTCTCTTAGCAAACTTCCTTCTCGAGCACTGGGCCATGCATTCCTGATGAGCAAACTTTCTTCTCGAGCACTGGGCCATGCATTCCTGATTGTTGAAACTGCCCCTGACGAAAGAGGAAAGGGCCATACATTCCTGACTGTTGAACGAAAACGGGAAGGGCCACTTCCCTAACCACAAGAACTAGGTTTAGAAACAACAGGACAATATAGAACCAATCCCCCTTCAGAGTTCTAGGAACTTACCTAAAAAAGGCTGGTTTTGGGAATAACAAGAAGGAACTTACCCAAAAAGGCTAGTTTCAGAAATACCAGGAAGTAAATACACCTGAAATATCCGCCTTAGCCCTGAGCTAATACAAACCAACCCCACGCGGAACCTTCCCCAACCCCACCTCCCCCAAGAATGTAAGACCCTGCCTTTATATACTCTGTACTTCTCTTGCTCAGGGCCCATTCCCTCTACTCTGACAAGAGTATGGATTGAGCCCCAGTGCACTGGAATAAAAACCTCTTGCTGTTGCATCAAGCTGCAGACTCCGTGACTGATTGGGGTTGCGCCGTCACCTGTGACTTGAGGAGGGGTCTCCCCTGTTGGGGGTCCTTTCAATAGCAAAATGTGTTTCCTCTTTAAAAAGTGGCACAGAAGAGTGTCCTTTGAGACTTTTTTTCCTCTGAAGAACTGAGATCACTTATCTTTTCAATTATGATGCAGACACAACCAGACTCCCCTGGCAGGAAGGGGCTGAGAATTTGATTTTCCCAGGAGCGCTTTGTCTAGAGCAGAGAAAGCAGTAGCTTCATCACAGTGTCAATTATTTGACTCTTCTGTTTTGGGCATCTTAGAAAAAAAGGATACTCCAGGGGTATAATTGCACTCCAATATACTGTGTAACGAGGAAATGACGTTCTAGGAATGTGTGGTAAGAGAAAAGTACTTCTCTGTAACAACTTGAAATGAGATGAATGAAGTGTAGATGGTTAATCACACTTAAAAAAAGATTCTTTGTCTAACTGAAGAAATAGCTGCATTTTTGCTTAACTCACAAGCTTTCCTAGGGCATTAAGTATTCTAAATCTCTGTTTACAGCCAAATCTGCATCACATAAGACTGAGCAATGGGGAAGATTTTACACTTTGCATTTGGATGAGAGCAGCTTGAATTTTCTCCAGGCCTCTCCTTTTCACTGTGGCTGAGAGGTTCAGTCAGCATAAAATCCATTTGACCTGTCCCCCTAAGCAAAATTCGTGGCTGTGGAGTCAATTCTGACTCACAGAGTAGAATTGTCCTATACAGTTTCTAAGGAGGTGCTAGTGGATTTGAACTGCCAACCTTTTGGCTAGCAGCCAAGCTGTTAACTACTGTACCACCAGCACCCATAGGCAGGCTTACATACAGAGACTTTTTCCCTTATTCTCGTTGCAGGAGCCAATTAGATATTTAATGAATACTTTTGTCTGTGTTCTGGACAGCTACTCAAGGGGAGAAAGCACAAAGATAGATGAGAAGCTGACATTTTTTAAAATTGTGATTAAGTGAAAGTATATACTCCTGATCAATTTTGCATGCCCTCCTATTACAGCTCCTCTGTTCTCCTTGCCCCGTGACAGCATACTCCTCCTTTTCATTTGACACTTGTCGTATCCTCTAAATAAGCTTCAGCCCCCACCCTGCCACCCTCTTCTCTCCCATCTCAAAAAAGACCAGTAGGATAGGTATGCATAGAACACACACCATGTGGTCACACTGTGTCCCTGAGTCTAGTTCATTTTTGTCCAAAGAGTTGACCTCAGTAGTGTTGTCTAGACAGCGGCAGCAGCAGGTCTAGGGGCCATGCTCCCAGGGGATGCCCTGGGCCGTCAGACCATCAGTTCTGGTCTTTTAGTAGAGTTCTTAAGCTGCACCCCTCTTTTTCTTGTGTTGCCACAGAGACTCAAAGTTGCGTGCCCCATCACAGCTGTCTTTGGTGGTGGCTAGGCACCATCTGGTTCCTCTGGTCACATGTTGCTACAGTCTCCAATTCACATGTGCCCTTCTGCCTCCTGGGCTCTTTTTTTCCTTGTCTTTCATGTTCTCTGGCTTGGCTTCATGTTCTCAGTGATCATCTGTTCCAGCTGAGTTGGGACCATTTGGTGTACCTCAGATGGCAGCTTGCTAGCTTTTAAGAGCCCAAATGCCACTTTCCAATATGGAATGCAGAAGATTCTCTTAGCAATAGGCTAGTTATGCCAATTGATCTTGATGTCCCCTGAGAACATGGTCCCCAGATCCTGCCCCAGCTACTCTATCCTTGTAATATTGGATTGAGACTAGAAGAGCTTTCAGTGTATGGTGAAGTCCAGTTATGTTGATCTACTTTCTACTGTATGATATCTCTGCTTTCACCTATCCAAAATTATATCAACTATCTAATCTATGACCGGTCCTCACCCTCCATCCCTGTCCTTGTAGCCATCAAAGAGTCTTTTCTTCTGTACATACGTCTGTTTTTGAGTCCTTATAGCAGGGGTCTCCTGTGATATTTGTCCTATTCCCACTGACTGGTTTCACTCAGCACAATGTCTTCCAGTTGAAACTAGGTTATGAGATGTTTCCTAAAATCATCATATTTTTTTTTTAATCATTGCACAGTGTTCCATTGAGTATATGTACCATAGTTTGTTTATCCATTCATCTGTTGATGGGCATGTAGGTTGATTGCATCTTTTTGCTATTGTGGACTGTGCGGCCATAAACATTCATGTGCATGTGTCTGTTTGTGTGACAGCCTTTGTTTCTGTAGGATAAATTCCAAGCAGTGGGATTACTGCATCAAATGGTGTATCTATTTCCAGCTTTTTAAGGAATCGCCAAATTGCTTTCCAAAGAGGCTGTACCATTTTGCAATCCCACCTGCAGTGGAGGAGAGTTCCAGTCTCTCCATACCTGTCCAGCATTTGTTGTTTTGTGCTTTTTGGATTATGGTCAACCTTGTTGGGGTGAGATGGTATCTCAGTGTAGTTTTAATTTGGAGTTTGCTGATAACTAATGATCATCAACATTTCCTCCTGTGTCTTTTGGCTGCCTGGGTGTCCTGTCTAGTGAAGTGTCTGTCCATCTCCTTTGCCCATCACTTAATTGGGTTATTTACCTTTTTCTTGCTGATATTTTGCAGTACTTTATAGATTATAGAGACCAGACATTGGTCTGACATGTAGTTGCCAAATATTTTTTTCCCACTCTGTATGTGGTCTTTTAACTCTTTTGATAAAGTCTTTGGATGACCAAAAGTGTTTTGATTCTCAGTAGTTCCCATTTATCTGTTTTCTGTTGATCATGCTTTGTTTATCAGATTTTGAAGTCTGTCTAAACTGTGTATTAGAACTTCCATTCTTGACTGTATTTGTTCTTGCATGATCTTTATCGTTTGAGGTTGGATATTTAGGTCTTTGAGACTTTAGAATTTTGAGTTAGCTTTTGTGTAAACTGTGAGATATGGGTCTTGTTTCAATTTTATGCAGATGGATATCCAATTTGGCCAACACCATTTGTTAAAGCGAGTTTTTACCCTAGTTTACAATGTTAGGGCCACTGTTGAGCATCAACTGTTCATAACAGGATGGTGGCATCTCTGGGGTCTCAACTCTGTTCTGTTTGCCTATATGTTACTTTTTGTACCAGTACCAGCCTGTTTTGACTACTGTGGCAGTGTAATGGGTTCTCAGGTAAAGTAGTGTGAGGCCTCTCACTGTGTTCCTCTTCTTCAGTAGTGCTTTACTTATCCAAGTTTCTTTCCCATTCCAAACAAAATTGGTGATTTGTTTCTCTATCTCATTAAAAAGTGACACTGGAATTTCTATTGCAATTGCATTGTATATGTAGATCACTTTGGGTAAAATAGATATTTTCACAATATTAAGTCTTTCTATCCATACAGGGTAGGTTTCTCTATCTGTGTACATCTCTTTTGATTTTTTGCAATAAGGCCTTGTAGTTCTCTTTGTAAAGGTCTGATATTTCTCTGGTTAGCTTTATCCCTATATATTTTATCTTGAGGGCTGTAGTAAATGGTATTGATTTGGTGATTTCTTCTTTGATGATCTCTTTGTTGGTGTAAAGGTGTCCTACTGATTTACGTACTTTTTTTTCTTTTCTTATGACTGAGCGAAAATGTACATTCCCATATAAATTTGCATGCCCACCTATATGCAGCTTCCACTGCTCTCCCTGCCTGGTGACAGCACACTATTCCTCTCTGCTCCATACATATCTGATCCTCCCAACAGTCTTCTTTCCCCACCTTTACACCCATTCCCTTCCCGCAGGATGATATCCTAAAGATGCATAGAACCATAAAGTGCACCCAATGTATAGTCACTCTGCATCGCCAAGTCCAATCCCTTGCTGTCAGAAGAGTGGACCTTCGTTATGATCCGTGGGCAGGGGCAGCATCAGGGCCAGGGGCCATGCTCCCAAGGGAACCCTGAAGCTGCTGGACCATCAATTGCAGTCTTTTAGTGGAGATCTCAGGGTGTACCCCTTTTTATTCTTGTGTTGTCAGTGACACTCAACTTTGTGAGCTCCATCGTGGCTATCGCTGGTGGTGGCTGTGCACCATCCAGTTCTTCCAGTTCCAAGTCGATGTAGGCACTCACTCATGTGAGTCTCTTGTCTTCTGGGTTGTCATTTTGGTCCTTGGTGAGCATCCACTCCTGCTGAGTTGGGACAATTTGCTGTTTCCTCAGATGGCAGCTTGGGAGCTTTTAAGACCCCAGATGCAACTCACCAATGTAGGGTGCAGAGAGCCCTCTTAGCAAAATGTTAGTTGTGCCGATTGGCCTTGATTTCACCTAAGAACGTGGTCCTCTGCCCCCCACCCCAGCTACTCTGTCCTTGTATTATTGGGTTAAGATGGGATGAGTACTCAAGTTATGTTGAAGTCCACTTAATATTGTTCTTGTTTCCAATGTGTGCTGTCACCGATTTCACCCAACCAAATTTCTACCAACTATCTAGCCTAAACCCTCCCTCCCCTCCCTTGCAGCCATCAAAGAGTCTTTTCTTCTACACATGAGTCCATTTTTGAGTTTTTAATCGTAGGGGTCTCATACAATATTTGTCCTTTTGTCGCTGACTACTTTCACTCAACATAATGTCTTCCAGTTGAAACCAGGTTAGGAGATGTTTCCTGGAATCATCATTGTTCTTTATCATTGCATAGTGCTCCATTGAATATATATGCCATAGTTTACCTATCCATTCCTCTGTTGTTGGGAATCTGGGTTGATTCCATTTTTTGCTGCCATGTGCTTGTTGCGATAAACATTCTTGTGCATGTATCTGTTGGTGTGAATGGCCTTGATTCTGTAGGATATATTCCAAGTAGTGGAATTACTGGGTCAAATGGTATATCTATATCCATTTTTTTAAGGAAGTGCCAGATTGCTTTCCAGAAAGGCTGGATCATTTTGCAACCCCACCAACAGTGTAGGAGAGATCCACTTTCTCCACAGCCTCTCCAGCATTTGTTGTTTTGTGCTTTTTGGATCATGGCCAACCTTGTTGGTGTTAGATCGTATCTCATTGTGGTTTTGATTTGAATTTCTTTAATAACTAAAGATTGTGAAGATCATGAACATGTCCTTGTGTGTTTTTTGTCTGCCTGGGTCTCCTCTTTAGAGAAATATCTGTCCATCTCCTTTGCCCATCACTTAATTGGATGATTTATCTTCTTCTTATTGATATTTTGTAGTACCTTATAGATTATGGAAATCAGGCGTCAGTCTGACATATAGTTGCCAAATACTTTTTCCCATTCTGTGGGTGGCCCTTTAATTCTATTGATAAAGTCTTTGTATGAGTAAAAGTGTTTGATTCTTAGTAGTGCCCATTTATCTATTTTCTCTTCTGTTGATTGTGGTTTGTTTGACAGATTTTGAAGTCTGTCTACATTGTGTATTGATTTACTTACGTATATCTGGTATCCTGATAATTTGCTGAACTCCTCTATTAGTTGCACTAGTTTACTTACAGATTCTTTAGGATTCTCTGCATATACAATCATATCATCTGCAAATAGGAAGAATTTTACTTCTTCTTTGTCTCTGTGGATGTCCTTTAGTACTTTTAGTCTAATTGCTCTGGCTAGAACCTCTATGGTACAATGTCAAATAGAGGTGGTGAGAGGGGGCACTCTTGTCTAGTTATCATTCTCAAGGGAAATTCTTTCAGTCTCTCGCCTTTCAGAATGATGTAAGTGGTTGACCTTGCGTAGATGACCCTTACTGCATTGAGGGATTTCCACTCTATTTCTATTCTGCTGAGTGCTTTTTGCAAGAATGGTGTTGGACTTTGTCAAATGCCTTTTCTGCATCAGTTGACAAGATGAGGTGATTTTATCTTTGTGCTATTTTTGTGGTTGATCACATTAATATTTTTCTGATGTTGAACCAGCTTTGCATCGCTGGCGTGACTCCAGCTTGGTCCTGGTGAATGATTTTTTTAATATGTTGTTGGATTCTATTGGCTAGGATTTTGTTGACGATTTGTGCATGTGGGTTCATGAGTGATATTGGTCTGTAATTTTCTTTTTTTATGGGGATGTTGCCCTGGCTTTGGTATCAGGCTTATGCTGGCTTCACAGAATGAATTTGGGAATATTCCATCCCTTCCTATGGTGTGAAATAGCCTCAGTAGTATCAGAGTTATCTCTTCTCTAAAAGTTTGATAGAATTCTTTGGCGAAGCCATCTGGGCCAGGCCTTTATTTTGGCTGGTAGTTTTTGGATGACTTTTTCAATCTCTTCCTTTGTGATGGGTTTATTAAATTCTTTTACTTCTCCTTGTGATAATTTTGGTAGGTGGTATGAATCTAGAAATTTTTCCATTTCCTCTAGGTTTTCAAATCCGTTAGAGTACAGTCTTTCATAGTATTCTGTTACAATAATTTTAATTTCAGTTGGGTCTGTTGTGACATCTCCCATTTCATTTCTTAATTCAGGTTGTTTCCTGTTTTTCTTTTGTAAGTTTAGCCAACGGTTTTTCAATTTTGTCTTTTTAAAGAACAAGCTTTTGGTTTCGTTAATTTTTTCCAGTTGTTCTTTTAGTGTCTAATTCATTTAGTTGTGCTCTGATCTTTATTATCTATTTTCTTCTGGTGACTGAGGGGTTCTTCTGTTGACCTCTTTCTACTTGTCCAGTCTGTAGTGTTAATTCTTTGATTTGAGTCCTTTCTTCCTTCTGGATGTGTATATTTATAGAGATAAATTGACCTCTGAATGTTGCTTTTGCTGTATCCCATAGGCTCTGGTAGGATGTGTTTTCATTCTCACTTGATTCCATAAATTTCCTTATTTCATGCTTGATTTCTTCTATAACCTGTGGCTTTTTTCAGCAAGGTGTTGTTCAGTTTCCATGAGTTTGAATTTCTACCTATGTTTTTTTCTGCCACTATTTTAAACTTTTATGGCTTTAAGGTTTGAGAAGATGCTTTGCGATAATTCAGTGGTTTGGATTTTGTTGAGACTTGCTTCATGTCATAACATGTGATCTATTCTGGAAAATGTTCCATGTGCATTGGAGAAAAAGGTATACTTATCTGTTGATGGGTAAAAAGTTTTGTGTATGTTGATAAGCTCTAGTTGGTTAATTGTTTCACTAAAATCTTCTGTATCTTTACTGAGCTTTTTTTCTGGATGATCTGTCCATTACCGAAAATGGAGTGTTGAAATCTCCAGTTATTATTGTGGAGTGATCTTTCTCATTTGTCAATGTTGTAAGTGTTTGCTCTACGTATTTAGATGCTGTGCTTTGGATGCATAAATATTTAATATTGTTATGAGGACATAACAATATTACATACTGTAAATATTATGTACTGAAACTTTCAGCGATATTGACCATCCTTGTCCGTGATGCTGGGTCTTACATTAAAGTCTGTTTTACAGAAGATTAGAATTGCCACTCCTTCTCCTCTTTTTATGTTGTTGGCTTGGTGTATGTTTTTCATCCTTTGATTTTGAATTTGTTCGTGCCTTTGAGTCTTAGGTGTGTTTCTTGTAAGCAACATATAGACAGCTGTGTCTTTTGTTCCACAATGTCATTGTCTCGTTATTGGAGAATTCTGTCCTTTTACATTCAGAGTAATTACTGATAGTTATGTGTTTAGTGGGAAACCCTGGTGGCATAGTGGGTTAAGTGCTACATCTGCTAACCAAAATCATGGCAATTCAAATCCTCCAAATGCTCCTTGGAAACTCTATGGGGCAGTTCTGCTCTGACCTCTAGGGTCACCTTGAGTCAGACCTGACTCTAATGCTTTGCATTTTACTGCATATGTTTAGTGCTGTCATTTTGATGTGTTAATCTTTGTGTTGTTGATGTTTTCTATATTTTTCTTAATATTCTGTTGTGGGTCATTCTTCTTTATGGGTTGACTTTTCATCTTTTTCAGTGTTGTATTTGTTGAGATTCCTCTATTATGCTTCTTGTTTTGATATGTCACGTTGTTATTTTGCTTTGTGGCTACCCATATGATCCCCCTTATTATTCTAAGTTTAAAGCAGACTTTAGCTTCTGCCTATCTTTTTAATTTCCTCTCCATCTGAAAGGGTTATAACTACTGTAATATATCCCTCTTTTTAATGTGGTGATGTCATAGTTTTCTTGTTATGATCATTATTTCTCTTCTTTTAATAATGTAGTTTTGATTGAGCTTATTGACTTCCCTAAGTAAGTATGATTCTGGATGCTGTGTTCTGCCTTGCCTCTTTAAGTATTCACTTCATGTTTTTGTTTTTCTAAGAACTTCTTTCAGGATTTCTTGTTATTTTGGTTTGGTTTTTACAAAGTCTCTAAGCTTTTGTTTATCTGCAAGTGTCTTAATTTCACCATCATATTTAAGATACAGTTTTGCACGATGTAAAATTCTTAGTTGGAAGTTTTTCTCCTTCCAGGCTTTGAATATGTCATCTCACTCCTTTCTTGCCAACATTGTCTCTGTGGAGAAGTCAGGTGAAAGCCTACAGTGTTTCCCTCTGAATGTTAGCTTTATTTTGAGCCTTGGTGCCTTTAAGAGAATGTATTTATGTATCATTTTATTGCATTTAACTATAATATGTCTTGGTGTGTTTCTTTGGGGGTCTAGTTTTTGTGGCATTGGATACATAGATATCTTGGATATCTATGTTCTCTTCTTTTATAATTTCAGGAAAGTTTTCTGTTAGCAACTCCATAGCAAGGCTGTCTGTATTTTCATCTATCCCTCCCTGTTCAGGATCTCCTATTAATCACAGATGATTCTTTTTGATAGAGTTTCACATGTTTCTTAATGCTTCATTTTTCTTATTTGTTTTCTATGATTTCTTCTCATAAATGCTGGTGTCAGTTGCTCTATCCACAGGGTCACTAACTCTGACTTCTATCTTATCAATTCTTCTCTTTTGGCTTTGGATTGAATTGTCTAATTCTATAATTTTGTTATCCATTTGCTGGATTTCAGATCATTGATGTTCCATCAGTTCAAATAAAATTTTTCATTTGCTCTGCTGCATTTTGTTTAACATCTAAGAGGGCTGTCTATATAATGCTTTTGTACTTGACCTCTGACAGTTTCAGAAAGGCTACTTCATTGGGAAAGTTTTTTGATTATTTTGATAGTTTTCTGGAACCATGGTGGACTGCTTCTTTAAATGGTGGCAGGCTCTGCTTCCTGGCTGGCAAGGGTGACACCCTACTTATGGAGTCACTGGGGGACTGTTAGCCAACCCTATGATGTGGATCAGTGAAGGATGGAGAAGATGCAGTCAGTCCTCCAGGTGGTCTTATTTAAAAGGGTATTTTACTTCTGAGCAGGGAGCTTCCAACAGCTGCGAAAAAGAGGTGTGGCAGACCCCTCACCTGCCAGCTGACAGCAAGAATACCTCATAGGCCATCCCCAGATGCTATGACGTGGTTCAAAGTAGGGAGAGTTTAGGGCCTTCTTGCTGTACTCTGCCAGGCCCCAGCTGTGAATCTAGACACAAATTATCTCAAATGCCACTTTTCTACTGGAGAAGCACTTGGCAGATGGGCTGCTGCTCTGCTTGAGAATCAGCTGTAGCTAAGACCCTCTGCTGGGTGACTCCACCTCCCAACAGACCAAGATGGTGTCCCAGCTGTGCCGCCCTTCCTACCATGAAGCAACAGTGTATGGCACAGCTCAGAAAAGAGAAGGTGGAGGGGCAGTTGTGCCCCCAGTTAGTAGCCAGGCTCTCATTATGTGCCTGTCTCATACACTGCCTCTCTGCTGTGGTATACGCTGTTTACTTAAACACCACAGTTTGTTGTATTTGCTGGCTCATGCCTAGTCCCTGCCTCCTGGATAACAAAGAAGGCGTCAATACCGGCAGTCTCCCAGAACGGTGAGTCAGCAAAAGCAGGGGTCAGCAGCTGTAGGCTCATCTTTGAGAGAGGTAGTTTGGTCCATTATTGGTGCCTAATCAAATCTGATAACTCTATGCCATATCCTAGGGCTCCCTATGTATGTCCATGCTGCTCCTTTCAGTTGTCATTCCAGGACTTAGTTCTCAGAGGGCAATGAGATGTACGTGTCTAGTCCACTATCTTGGCCCCTCTGTTGAGAAGCTGACATTTTGAAGATTGTATCTTTCAGTTGTTTGGAATCCAGGAGAAGTGTTATCTTTAAGGGTTTTAGTGATGGCCATGGCACCAGAAACACCTGGTATTATGGACTGAATTGTGTCCCCTCCAAAATACATGTTGAAGTCCTAATTCCTGTACCCATGAGTGCGATCCGGTTTGGAACTAGGGAGTCTCTGTTGTTACTATGGCTAATTAGGGCAGGTCCTATACCTAGTCCCTCCTGTGTGGTAAATTACAGGAAAGGAAAAGCAGACAGGAGGAAAAGTATGGGGGGAAAAGACCAAGGGTGGTGCCATCTACAAGCCAAGAAATTCCAAGGAATGCCTACCTGAGTCTACCACTAAGGAAGCAGTCTCTGCTAGAGCCAGTGATGATTTGGACTTCTGGCCTCCCAAATTGTGAGACAATATATTTCTGTTCTTTAAAACCACTCACTTTGTGATATATTGTCATGGCAACACTAGGTAACTAAAGATCCCTAGATCCAAATCCTAACTTTGTTCCTCATGAAGTGTCTTATCATAGGTGAGACAGATAATTAACTTCTCTGTCTCAGATCTTACTCGACAGCACTTGGCTTGACTGGCTGTCTTTCTGCTGTTTTTCATTCATAAAAGTAGAAATAATGGCTACCTTGTAGCATTTTTCTGAAGTTTAAATGGAATGAGATAATAAATAGATGTCTATTCCAGTTAGGGAACATAGTCCATGTGTCATAATTGTTAGTCACTCATTCACTAAAAACATTAACCTAAATGATAAGATTTTTGTTCCTGATGACAATAATTTAGCCCTGTGATAGATTACAGAGCTACTGCAAAGAAGAGTGATGACTTGAAGTAATGTCTTATATATGCAGGTCCAGGACTGTTGTCTACTACACCATGTTGGTGTGCAAGGTGTGGGTGGAGGACTGCTGAACGTCATCTTTTAGCCTCCTAAATCTCTTACCTTCGTGATTCCTGATATGTCAGTTCCCCATCACTTACGTATTTGAAACAAGACCTTGAAGCTTGCTGTTAAATTGACAGTGCTGGTCAGGGAGGCAGACCTTAGATGTATTAGTTCATCATATTTACCTTCTAGGATTTTCCCCTTGATAGAAGGAAAAGGAACACAGGAAGGTGTGCATGGAACAAATGAAAATGAAATTGGGTGGGAGCTCCTGCGTAGCCATGGAGCAGCTTTAGACTCTGACACCTGAGGATACTTAATAATTAATTAGAGGAGACAGACTCATCCCAGTTTTCTTTGGCTTTTCTCAGGTTTAACGATTAAAGTTTCAGGTCCTGGGAAATCCTTCAGGGTAATCAGCTATGGTTGAGCATCCTACTCTTAAAACCAGTCGATTCTGACTCATAGTGATGCCGTAGTGTTGCCAAGGCTGTAAATATTTGCAGAGTTGCCCCACCTGTCTCCTGCAGAGCTGCTGGTGGTATTGAACTACTGACCTTTGGCATATCAGTCAATCACATTAACCAGGGGTCCCTTCCTATACTTGTGTCCTGTGTTATTTACTGTTGGGGAATACTACTTCCATAAGAGAATTGTAGCTACTTTTGCCTACATTTCCTTGGTCAAAGTAAGTCACATGAATACTAGTGAATTCTTTAAGTTGAAAGTATACAATCATGCTGCTGGAAGTGACAAAACTTGACCATTTGGTCTAAAGTAATGCCATGTACCACAACTGGTAACTGGCACTTGTAACGATCCAACCTAGAAAGGCTCTGGTGGGAGAGTGGTGGAACCTTTAATAGCTCTATCTTGTCTTCATCACTGAGGTCCAGGGTGCTGCACACCTGCATCCTTAACTCTGCCAGAATTTAGATGTGGATTTCACACCTGGAAAAGACCCCAGAAAACATCTGGCTTGTCACTCTGTGTCTGGTCTGGTAAGGTGTTCTGTCTTAAGGAAGAGACATCCAGGCAGGTAGGTACTTAAAGGGTCCCAGGTACGAAGTGGAAACCAATGGTGAAATGCTACAGCTGCTAATTAAAAGATTAGCAATTTGAACTCACCACCAGGTGCTCCTCAGAAGCTCTATGGGCAGTTTTACTGAGTCCTACAGGGACAGGGTCACTGTGAATTAACTCTATGGCAGTGGGTTTGGTTCGGCCTGTTTTTTTGCTTTTTGTTTTGTTTTGGTTTCTTTTTGAGGAGGAAACAGTAGAGGCAAAGCTACGGCCCAGTCCTTCTGTTTTCCGTTCTTTATCCCTCTGCTGTCTCCGCTGCCCCAGGCATTGGAATCTGACTCAATGTCTTTTTGTTATGGCTCCAATAATTATTCAATATACTTCCCTTTTAAAGTGAAGCCAGTAGCATCAAATCTCATAAAACCAAATACCATATTTTTATGCAAAAAAATGCACACCTGCTCCATTTGTTTGCCAATTGCACCACCCTCCCCGTTGAGGTATTTTCTTAAGTAGGCTATGCTTTTTTATTTTTGTACAGCGACATGTACTCCAAATTACAGCACCCCAGCAAAGAATTGATTTCTTGGCTTACTTAAATATCTAAGTAGTTGTACATGTGAAAATGTGATTATATCATTGAGTTTATCTTCCAGTGAGGGTAGAAAATTTTTTCCCAAAGAAATGATGTCATCTATTGCCCTGATACCATAATTGGTCTCAGATATAAAATTGATTATGGTACATTGCGTGAATGCTTTGTTTAGGTGTCCCCACTCTATTCTTGAAAGACTTCCAAATTATACTGTCTTGAGCTAGATCCAGAGGCATAACAGGAAACTCTGAGGTGGTCAGGACGTATACTGTAAAAACCAGTGTGAGTTCCTCGATTTAGGAGATGAGGGCCAGAGGAGAAAGACCACTCTTTCATTGTCTTGGCTGAATTTGCAAGCCACAGTAAATGAGATGGTTCCATATTTGGCCTAGTCTCATCCAAGTATGATGAAATATCTTTCCAAATAGCATAGCTAGGGTCCCTGACATGATTAAACTAAATTGCCTCCTTTTTGATCAATTTGGGTGACAGAGTGGGGAGGAGAAGGAGTGATAGACCACGTACTAATAACAGCCTTCTAAATCTTTTGCCCCACCATTCTACCTGTACGAAGTGCAGTTCACTTTCCATACTATTCTTCTTAAAAATATTCCCTTGCCAGAGAACCTACATGGCTGTCTGTTTCATTGTGTGGGTTTAGAAAGTACTCTAGGCTGGTTTCAAAACTCTTATAACTAATTTTACTCTACTTACTATAGGGTTGTTATGAGTCAGAAATGACTCAGTGGCAGTGGCTTTGGCTTTTTGCTTATTCTTTTTCTTGGTGCAAGTAGGTGATTCTGTGTGTCATTGTTCTTATGCATTTCATGTTCCCATAGATGGGAACTGCTGTGGCTAGATGCCTAGCTGACTGGTCAAAGACTACTCTGAATGTCATTAGGAAGGTATTTACCTATCATTAACACTTAACGCAGTTGACCTTAAGTCTAGCACATTTCCTTCCATAATGTCTCAGTGCCTCACCCAGTTGAAAACCTGAAGAATAAAGCTGAGGTTTCGTAGGGAAGAAGTGTTCTCAAGACCTCACTGGAATGTCTAACCAGCTGCTCAACCTACTGATTCCCAGCAAAAGACTGCCTGAGTTTCCAGTCTGTCACTGGATTTGTGGATTTTGGACTTGCCAGTCCCTACAATCACATGAGCTAATTCTTTAAAATCTCTCTCACTCCACCCTCCCCCGCCCCCTTGTCAGCTCTAGCTCTATAGATGGCTTTGTTTCTTAAAAAACCCTGAGTAATACAGTGATGAACTTGAGAGAGATAGGAATTAGTGCTTTTGATCACTCTGTCACCACATCCCTTCCCTTTGTCATTCTTCTAAATGGAAAGAAAGCTGACTTACCTATTTAGTGAGATTATGGAGGGTCTGGCATTTATTGGACCATTTGTTCCAGAAGCTGGATCATTGCAATGAAACATGATAATATAGATCTTTCTCCTTTTCATTCCTCAAGTACAGTGCTCTCTTCCCTTCTGCTTTCTACTCTCTTAAAGTAAAGTGACTGAGGCAGAATATCCCCTTTGCAGAGAAGCTCTGCCATTCTGTTTACTGGGTGTTTAAATGCAACTTATGAGTAGTGTTTGGGTCAGTTTTGGGGAAATAGAGACACTAAAAACTCCAAATTACAATTTAAACTTGCAAATAAGATATGCATCATATTGGTCTTTTAAAGATATCAACAGACTTGTTTTGACTGATTTTTTTCCCCCAATTGAATTACTCTTCTGGAAACATAGTCTCTATTTTCCCTGGAATTTTGAGAAATGTAGTACATCTTGGTAGGAAAAAAAATGTATGTACATATATTTGAAAAACCCTGGTGGTGTAGTAGTTAAGAGCTTATGGTCGCTAACCAAAGAAGATCTGCAATTTGAATCCACCAAGTGCTCCTTGAAAACCCTATGGGGCCGTTATGCTCTGTAACCCCTACATAGGGTTACTAGGAGTTAGAATCAGCTTGGTGGCAAAGGGCTTAGTTTTTTTTCTTTTTTCTTTTTTTTTTTGGTATATTAAAAGCTACCCATCCTGTGCTCTTAGCTCAAGCAAGCCTTTCATGTCTGCTGTCAGAGGTTTTAACACTGTGCATGTATATGTATATGAGGAACTACAGTTTATTCTCTTTAACACTTGAGAATATCTAAGATGGGCTTGATTGAATAGAGATGTACAATGAAGGTTGTGTTGTTGTTAGGTGCCATCGAGTTGGCCCTGACTCAGAGAGATCCTGTGTGTAACAGACCAAAACACTGCCCAGTCCTACACTGTGCTCACAGTCATCGCCATATTTGAGCCCATAGTGGCTACCCCTGTTATCCATCAGTCTTGATGAGACTCTTCCTTCTCACTGATCCTCTGATTTACTGAACACGATGTCCTTCTCCTGGCATTGGCACCTCCTTATAACATGTCCAAAATAGGCAAGATGAAGTATAGCCATTTTTGCTTCTCAGAAGCATTCTGGCTATTCTTTCTTGGACCACTATCTGTTCTGGAACTCCATGGTATATTCAATACTCTTTGTCAACACCATAATACAACTACATCGATTCTTGTTTGATATTCTTTTTTTTTGTTGTCCAGCTTTCTCATGCATATAAAGTGATTGATAATACCATGGCTTGGGTCAGGTGCACTGTAGTCTTCAAAGTGATTCCTTTTAGAGAATTTTTTTCTTTTTTTTGTAGCAGATTTTTCCAGTGCAGTGTGTCAATTGATTTTTTGCCTGCTGCTTTCATGAATATTGATTACTGTTGCAAGAAAAATGAAAACCTTGACAATTTCAGTTTCATCACAGTTTATCTTGATGTTGTTTATTAGTCCAGTCGTAAGGATTTTTGTTTTCTCTACGTTGAGGTGTAATCCATACTGAAAGTGATAGTCTTTGCTCTTCATCAGTAAATGCTGTAATTCCTCTTCACTTTCAGCAAGTAAAGCTGAGTCATTTGCATGACGCAGGTTGTTGATGTGTCATTGTCCAGTCCTAGTGCCAGAGATCTTGAAGACTGAGAACAAGAACACTTCTTACATGCAGAGTGTCTCAGTATATTGTTGGAAAATAAACCAATCCAAAACTTAGCAGCTTTCATGATCTTTATTTCCCCCTTTCTGTGCACATCTGTGGGTTAGCTGTTAGCTTTTCAACACCTGGTTGTCTGAGGAATTCAATTTCAATATGTTAGTCTGGCTGGCCTTGGTTCCTTGTCACAGGTTGTATTCAGGTATACTGCATGGGTTTCATTCATTCCCAACTAAAAAGGCAGCAGTTGCTCAGAGGAAGCTCTCTACGTGATAGTAGGCAGCCATGTAGCAAAGCATTTCAGGAATCTGCTTGTGTCCCATCTGCTTACATCCTACTGGCTGGAGCAGGTCATGTGTCCATGCCTGATACAAAGGACCTGGAAAAATGCATTCCTTCTGTGAAAGTGGAGGAAAAGGAATGAATAGTTTGAATAACAGCGTCATCTACAACACACGGAAAAATATTTGATGAAAGCTACCACCAGAAATTAGTTGAAAAGCAGACCTAGTATCTAGTGAGTGTTTTAAGGACAATGAGTGGAATGAACCATATTTTAGGGTTTACCAGTACTTTTTTATGAGTTTTTTTTTGGCGGGGGGGAGGTTATCATTATTTAGCAAGGAAGTATAAGAGTTGAGCTCAGAGTTTTCCAGTTCATACATAGAAATGAAAGAGAAAGACAGAATCCAGGAAGGTGAGTCCATCAGGACTGGAAAATCCAACTGCTAAACACCCCATGCTGGGCAGAAAGGGAGGCTGGAAAAGGCTCCGAGCACCAAAAACCCAGAGACTTTTCAGGGTAGCTGAGTGCTGCGGTGGCATTGGGACTGATGGTGTTACAGTCCCCTCAAGCCTGTTGTTTCATGGGCTTCGAGGGAGCTCCTAGTAATTTGAGAGCAGTGGCATGGACTCCTGGGGTGCATATCCAGATATCCAGGAAGAAACTTTTTTTTTTTATTGTGATTAAGGGAAAGTTTACAATCTAAGTCAATTTGTCACATAAAACCTTGAGCACCCACCTCTGTGCAACTCTGCTGTCCTCATGCTCTGACGACACACTCTTCCTTTCCACGTCATACTTCAGTATCCACTCACCCAACACTTGTCCCTCCTCTCTGCCTTCTCCTCTCGCTCTGAAAAGAAACTGGTTGGCAACCACATACACATACATGTATTAATCCATAAAGAACACACACCACCTGCATGACTCCATGTCCCACAGTCCAGTCCAATCTTTGAGGTGTTGGCTTTAGTGCTGGTTTCAGCTCTGAGCCAGCAGCAAGTTCAGGGGTTGTGTTCTCAGGAGACCTGCCAGGGCGTCAGTCCATCAGGTGTGGTCTTTTAATAGAGTCAGGAAGAAACATTGAGTTTGGTTACTGACACTTGGAGCTAATCCCAAACACAAGCCTGGACTGAAAAACACTGACTATTAAACAGCTTTCAGCCTCTGAGCCTGTAAGGGCAGGAAGCTTTCTGTGAAAACTGCCCAGCTGTGAAGAGTTGCTTATACTCCAGCAGTCCCTCAGCACTTGGCCATGGTAGATAATGGAAGAACGTCCCAGTGAGCAGAATCAAGGCCATCAAAAACAGTGTTCCTGATGCTTCCTATTTAAGAGAGGAGTTTCTTCTGCTGCTGGGGTAGGGATGCTACATACCTGCCCAGCACGATTTCTTCATTACTGTGGACCAATGAAGTCCTTGTGTGTTGCAAGGAGTCAAGCACTCAGCTACCAACCAAAAGGTTTGTGGTTCAAATTCACCTAGGGTGCCTCAGAAAAAAGGCCTGGTGATGTGCTTGCAAAAGATCACAGCCATTGAAAACAAATTTCTACTGCGAAATAGTCTTGCCGTGAGTTAGAATCAATTTGATGATAACTGATACGGCTTTGGTTTTATGTACCAGCGGCATCTGGCTAGATCTCCTGTATCCATTTTCCAAATAGGATATTTATTACAATTATACTGTCTTTGTCCCACCATTGCCTGTTGGGGATGTGTTTGTGGTGATGTAGATAATATGTTTTTTTCATTTGTAATTTAGTTGATCACGAGAAAGCACATTGTGACTTGATAGAAGGAACTTCCCACTACTCTGACTCTGTACTTTGAAGTGTATACACTGGCTTGATGACACTGAAGACTGCAGCCTTGGAGGGGAAGACTGAGCATGAGCTAAGTGTCTAAAGTAGTATGCTCGGGAAGAGAAGATAACTGGAGATGCCCGGTGCAGACGTCACTGCTAGCTGACCACAGAAACCCCCGCTGTCCTCTGTTTTTCCTGAGCACACAGCTGGGTTGTGTTTTCCACTCTTCATTGTAGACTATCATGGCCTTGTGACTGAGCCACAGCCAATGGAATGTGAGCACCAGTGACAAATGCCTCTCTTGGGTCTGGGCTTCTAATACATCAGATGCACACTCTCCAGGTGCTATTTCCTTTCTGTCTGGCCCAAAGGAAGAAAATCTCCAGGGTGACCTCACAAGCCATTTTTTTCAAGATGGCTGATCTCACCAGCTATGCCCTGAATTACTATGTAGCTGAAGGTAGCCCCACTAAACTGTTGACCTGCCTAGAACTGTTTCATGAGCAATTAAAAACCAAAGCCAAAACACAAGTGTATTATTTTTGAATGAGCCAACTAAACAAGAGACATAGAAGATACAATTTTTAGTTTATTTTGCTAGGCCACACAACATAACACACTTGGAATTAGCAAGTGATTTAGCACCTACAAATCTATTCTGTCTTTCAGTCTGGGACCATGGTATTACTGCCCTGGTGTTTTAGTCAGCTAGCGCTGTTGTAACAGAAATAACACTGAGTGGATGGCTTTAACAAAGAAAGGTTTATTTTTACACAGTCTGGTAGGGTGCGAGTCCAAATTCAGGATGTCCGCTCCGGGGGAAGGCTTTCCACCTTGTTGGTTCTGGAGGAAGGTCTGGTATTGCATCAGTCTTTCTCCAGGGAGCATCTTGACACAGGAGCCTCAGGTCTGAAGGACATGCTCTTCTCCCAGTGCTGCTTGCTTGACGGTGTGAGGTTCCCAATGCTCTGCTTGCTTCCCTTTCCTTTTATCTCTTGTAGGGTGAAAGGATAAAAGGTGGTGCAAGCCACACTCCAGAGAAAGTCCCTTTACAGTGGGGCAGGGAGGCGACCTTAAGAAGGGATTTAAAGTCCCACCCTAATCCTCTTTAACAGCAAGCACAGGGAAATCACAAAATGGAAGGCAATCACACAATAATGGTAATCACAACCCAGTCAAATTTCTATACATTTTTTTGGGGACACAGTTCAATCCATGCCATTCCACCATTTGGCCCCCTAGAATCATATCTGAGAATGTGACACATTCTCCCATCATAGCAAAAGTCGTAGCAAAAACATGTTCATCTTGTGTGATACCAAAAGTCTTCAATCAGTTCCAAGTCTAAAATATAAAAATTTCTCTATGTCTGTGAAATTGAGACTACAAGTTATCTGCTTCCAAAGTACAATAGTAGAACAAGCAGGCACAGCTAGACATTTCCATTACAAATGGGAGAAATTTCAGGGCCAGCCAAGCCAAGTGCCATCGAAGGCATTAACAGGTAACAAGCAAGTCAACATAGCTTATTACATTAGGCCCCAAAGCTTTGGAAATAATCCTCTGTTCTCTGAGACAATTTACAGATTAGCCTTGCCTTCCAGACTCTGGGTATTGGCCATACTGTCTGGATTCAGAGTGGAGATTCCCAGCTCTGTGCCACAGCTCTACCTTCTAGACCCACATAGACAGCAACTCTGCCCCCTCGGCTGCAGGTGCACTCTAAGCCTAACTGAGTGGAAGTTCCACCCTTACAACCACAGAAAGCTGGCTCCACCCTTTCAAACCCCTGAGGTCATGGTCATACCTTTTGAGACTGAGACAGCACAGCTTCTCATGCTATTTGTCTCTTCAGCTTCTGCTTCCCATGTCCTCATGGCCCAGGCCTCAGGTCTGAATCTGCCCTGCTGGGGCAGCTGTTCCAAAGCCATGTAGCTTCATTGATTTAAGTGCCAGGAGGCACCCCACTCTTCCAGGAAACCTCTGTGCACAGGCATTCAGCTCTCTTGCTTTGTGATTTAGCTCCAGCTCTATCTTGTACTGCTCTGGTTCAGTTGTTATTGTTTCTCACCATTTGCACCTTCTCTGCTGCTGACAGTTCTGCTTGGTTCCTTCTGAGTCTTCTTTCCATTTGCAGTTGCAAAGCCACTTCCACATTTTGTATATTTGTTAGAGCAGCACCCCACTCCTTGGTACCAAATTCTCTTAGGCTAGGTTTTCTAGGGAAGCAAAACGAGTATAACATAAAATATATACAAAGTCAAAGGAAAGATTTATATAAATGAAACAACTCACACAGTTGTAGAAGTTGAACCATCCCAAGTCCCAGTACAACCCTCACGCAGCTGTAGGAGCTGGTGAACCCAAGGTTGGTGGGTTAGAGACCAGAGTTCTAGATCACTGTCTGTGTAGGTTGGCAGATCCCAAGCTGGTAGGCGAGACTGTTAAGATTTCTAGTGGCTCATGGAGCTGCAGGGGCTGGGAGGTCAGGGGAAAACTCTCACTTGCGAGCTGTAAGGGTTGAGGAATCCATCAGCTGCTAGTTCAAGTCTCAGGAACTGAATGCAAAAAGAGAAGAGAGCAAAAACTGCTGGCAACGTGAGCAGACAGGAAGTAAGCAGTGGAAGGTGGAGACATGAGAGCTGAGGGGTGGGAAGCCACCACAAGTCCCACCCCTGCCACTTGTTATAGCTATCAAACATGGAGAATCGTTGTCCAGCCAAGTTTGACACCTGAATTTGTGAAAAGCAATGCATACATAGCCAATGCTTTCTGATAGTAAATCTCTGTTGCATTGTGGGATTTTTTGATTGTAGCCATATCATTGTATACATGGAAGGGATGATTTTTTATTTTGCTTGCCAAGTCTATGTACAATGAAACACCCTACAGCTTTGTGATGCTTCCCTTGATGTTTGAGTTAG
Source organism: Heterohyrax brucei (assembly GCA_028571685.1). Lineage (NCBI taxonomy): Eukaryota > Metazoa > Chordata > Mammalia > Hyracoidea > Procaviidae > Heterohyrax > Heterohyrax brucei. The sequence goes on along the minus strand of CM053153.1, from coordinate 21,208,164 downwards.
ATATATACTACAATAGGAAACCCTGGTGGCATAGTGGGTAAAATGCTACATCTGCTGACTGAAGGGTCTGCAGTTCAAATCCACCAGGTGCTCTTTGGAAACTCTGTAGGGCAGTTCTACTCTGACCTCTAGGGTCACTGTGAGTTGGATCTGCATCGGCAGCAGTGGTGGGTGGTGATACAGTATACTAGAGCATTGAATTAGCAGTGCGTTCCTGGTTTACTTATAAGTTTGCTTTCCGTTAGTACACCTTGACTTTCTAGAGAAGTAGAAGTTCCTTTTTCTTTTTCAAAAAAATAAAAATAAAAAGATACAAGACCAGGCCTATTATTAATGTGCTGTCAATCTTACTAGATTTATAGGAGAGTCAACTCTGAATATCCAGATCCTCCTGTAGTTTCCATTTGTGACTGCACAAGTACTTTGTTATTCTAAAGTTATGAGAATTATTTTGAGGATTTCTTTTTTTTTTACAGCAGAAGGATTAAACTTCCTTAGTAGTTTGGTTGCCATCTGTGATCACAGATGTAGATATAAATATTTTACAAATGGGATTCTGCACCCTGATGTAGACGCATGGTGATGAGTTATATGTGGTTCTCAGCTTTTCCCTGCCAACGGCAGCCAACTTCTTTATCTCACCAGCTTTGCATGCCCTCTGTAGATCTGTGTAATGTTTATTCTGTATGTGTAGTTTCTCAGATGGAGGATTTATACCGATCATTCCTTTATTTTCTTAGTTATTTAACCTCTTTGAGCATTATTTTTTCTATTATGTGAAATGGGAATGTTTGAACAAGTTTAGAACTAGTATCAGCCAGTTGTTGTCTGATGGATTCTGCCTCATGGCAACCCTGTATGTTTTGGAGCAGAACTGTGTTCTGTGGTGTTTTCAATGGCTATGGCCTCTCAGAAGCAGACCACCGGGCCTTTCCTCTGAGACGCCTTCCTGGAAACTCCAACCTTTCTGTTAATAGATGTTTTAGTCAGCTAGGCTGCTCTAACAGAAATACCACGGAGAGGATGGCTTTAACAAAACAAGATTTATTCTTACACAGTCCGGTAGGTTGCAAGTCCATATTCAGGGTTTCCGCTCCAGGGAAAGACTTTCCCCTTGTCGGCTCTGGAGGAAAGTCCAGTATTGCATCAGTCTTTGTCCAGGGAGCGTCCTCATGCAAGAACCTCTGGTCTGAAGGACGCGCTCTGCTCCCGGTGCTGCTTGCTTGATGGTAGCGAGGTTCTCCAATTGTCCTTTGTTTCTTTTTCCTTTTATTCCTTGCAAGCTAAAAGCATTAAGGGTGGGGCAAGCCATACTCCAGGGAAACTCCCCCCACAGCAGGAATTCACAGCCCCACCCTAATCCTTTAGCATACAGGTTAGCAAAACCACACAATGGAGGACAGTCCCAAGATGCTGGGAACCATATCCCAGCCACGTGGCTGCATACATTTTTGGGGGAACACAATTCCAACCCTGACATCCTACCCTTTGACAACCCAAAAATCACATCACAAAACATTTAACAGATTCATCTCACCATAGCAAAATTATGTCCATCCATGTAACAGAAGTCTTAAATCAGTTCCAAGTCCAAAATACAAAAACTCTTTTACATCTGTGAAACTTAGAAGGCATTAACAGACAACAGGCAAGTCAACAGAACACATTACATTAGCCCTCAAAGCTTTGGAAATACTCTTACATTTTCTGAGACATTCTACACAACAGCAATGCTCTCCAGACTCTAGGTATTGGCCACACTCTCTGGTTTCTGAGTGGAGACCTCCAGCCCCGTGCTACAACTCTGCCTTCAAGGCCCACTTGGACAGAAACTCTGTCCCATCGGCTTTAGGAGCACCCTAAGCCCAACTGAGTGGCAATTCCACCCTTACGAACACAGCACGCCACGGTTGCACCCTTTCAAACCCCTGAGATCACGGCCATACCTCTTGAGACTGAGGCAGCTCAGCTTCTCACGCTATTTGTCTCTTCAGCTTCAGCTTCCTATGGCCGCATGGCCCAGGCCTCAGGTGCACATCTGCCCTGCCGGGCGAGTGTTCCAAAGCTCTGTAGCTTCACTGGTTTAAGTGCCTGGAGGCACCCCACTCTTGCTGGAAAGCGTCCTGCCCAAAGGCACTCAACTCTCTCACTCCGTGGGTCAGCAAGGCCAGCTCCACCGATTCAAGTGCCCAGAGGCACCCCGTTTCCCGAGGAAAACTCTGCACAGGCACTGACCTCTCTCGCTCCACGGGTCGGCTCCAGCGCTGCCTCTGGTTCTGCTGCTGCCGCTGCCGCTGCTGCTGGTCCTCTGTTGTTTCTCACCATCTGCGCCTTCTTCGTTCCTTCTGAATCTTCTATCCATTCGCAGTTTCAAAGTGGCTTCCACATTTTAGGTATTTGCTAGAGCAACACCCCACTCCCACGGTACCAATTCTGTTTTAGTCAGCTGGAGCCGCTGTAACAGAAATACCACAGAGTGGATGGCTTTAACAAAAAAAGATTTATTCTTACACAGTCCGGTAGATTGCAAGTCCATGTTCAGGGTGTCCGCTCCAGGGAAAGACTTCCCCCTTGTCGGCTCTGGAGGAAAGTCCAGTATTGCATCAGTCTTTGTCCAGGGAGCGTCCTCATGCAAGAACCTCTGGTCTGAAGGACGCGCTCTGCTCCCGGTGCTGCTTGCTTGATGGTAGCGAGGTTCTCCAATTGTCCTTTGTTTCTTTTTCCTTTTATTCCTTGCAAGCTAAAAGCATTAAGGGTGGGGCAAGCCATACTCCAGGGAAACTCCCCCCACAGCAGGAATTCACAGCCCCACCCTAATCCTTTAGCATACAGGTTAGCAAAACCACACAATGGAGGACAGTCCCAAGATGCTGGGAACCATATCCCAGCCACGTGGCTGCATACATTTTTGGGGGAACACAATTCCAACCCTGACATCCCACCCTTTGACAACCCAAAAATCACATCACAAAACATTTAACAGATTCATCTCACCATAGCAAAATTATGTCCATCCATGTAACAGAAGTCTTAAATCAGTTCCAAGTCCAAAATACAAAAACTCTTTTACATCTGTGAAACTTAGAAGGCATTAACAGACAACAGGCAAGTCAACAGAACACATTACATTAGCCCTCAAAGCTTTGGAAATACTCTTACATTTTCTGAGACATTCTACACAACAGCAATGCTCTCCAGACTCTAGGTATTGGCCACACTCTCTGGTTTCTGAGTGGAGACCTCCAGCCCCGTGCTACAACTCTGCCTTCAAGGCCCACTTGGACAGAAACTCTGTCCCATCGGCTTTAGGAGCACCCTAAGCCCAACTGAGTGGCAATTCCACCCTTACGAACACAGCACGCCACGGTTGCACCCTTTCAAACCCCTGAGATCATGGCCATACCTCTTGAGACTGAGGCAGCTCAGCTTCTCACGCTATTTGTCTCTTCAGCTTCAGCTTCCTATGGCCGCATGGCCCAGGCCTCAGGTGCACATCTGCCCTGCCGGGCGAGTGTTCCAAAGCTCTGTAGCTTCACTGGTTTAAGTGCCTGGAGGCACCCCACTCTTGCTGGAAAGCGTCCTGCCCAAAGGCACTCAACTCTCTCACTCCGTGGGTCAGCAAGGCCAGCTCCACCGATTCAAGTGCCCAGAGGCACCCCGTTTCCCGAGGAAAACTCTGCACAGGCACTGACCTCTCTCGCTCCACGGGTCGGCTCCAGCGCTGCCTCTGGTTCTGCTGCTGCCGCTGCCGCTGCTGCTGGTCCTCTGTTGTTTCTCACCATCTGCGCCTTCTTCGTTCCTTCTGAATCTTCTATCCATTCGCAGTTTCAAAGTGGCTTCCACATTTTAGGTATTTGCTAGAGCAACACCCCACTCCCACGGTACCAATTCTGTTTTAGTCAGCTGGAGCCGCTGTAACAGAAATACCACAGAGTGGATGGCTTTAACAAAAAAAGATTTATTCTTACACAGTCCGGTAGATTGCAAGTCCATGTTCAGGGTGTCCGCTCCAGGGAAAGACTTCCCCCTTGTCGGCTCTGGAGGAAAGTCCAGTATTGCATCAGTCTTTGTCCAGGGAGCGTCCTCATGCAAGAACCTCTGGTCTGAAGGACGCGCTCTGCTCCCGGTGCTGCTTGCTTGATGGTAGCGAGGTTCTCCAATTGTCCTTTGTTTCTTTTTCCTTTTATTCCTTGCAAGCTAAAAGCATTAAGGGTGGGGCAAGCCATACTCCAGGGAAACTCCCCCCACAGCAGGAATTCACAGCCCCACCCTAATCCTTTAACATACAGATTAGCAAAACCACACAATGGAGGACAGTCCCAAGATAATGGGAACCATATCCCAGCCACGTGGCTGCACACATTTTTGGGGGGACACAATTCCAACCATAACAATAGATAAACATTTAACTATTTGTACTACTGAGGGACTTCTAGAACTAGTATACCAAACCCAAACCCACTGCCATCGAGTCAATCCTGACTCATAGCGTCCCTATGAGAGTAGAACTGCCCAGTGAGTTTCCCAAAGCTGTAATCTTTTTGGAAGCAGACTGCCACGTCTTTCTTCTGATGAGTCGAACGTAGGTTTGAACCATCAACCTTTCAGTCGGCAGTCAATTTCTTTAACCACTGAGCCACCCTTTTCAGCACACTTCCCAACATGGTAGTAGGTGCTCAGTAATTAGAAGTTATTATATAATTGTGTTTCACAGAGTCAGTATGTGGTACTTTAGAGCAGAGTTCTGGAAGCTGAAAGACTTGTTAAAAAATACTGGCTACCACATATTAGGAAATCCTGGTGGCATAGTCATTAAGAGCTACAGCTGCTAACCAAAAAGTCAGCAGTTCAAATCCACAGGGTACTCCTTGGAAACTCTATGGGGCAGTTCTACCATGTCCTAGAGGGTGGCTCTGAGTTGGAATCAGCTCAATGGCAATGAGTGGGACCACACACTAGCCATAAGAAGAAAGAAGCTACCACCGTCAAGTCAATTCTAACTCAGCCACCTGTCATGGATTGAATTTTGTCCCCCCACCCCCAAATGTATGTGTTGATTTGGCTTGGCTAGCAGTCCCAATATGGTGCCATTTCTCCCATGGGTTGTGAAACCTGCCTCTGTGACGTTGGTGATGGACGATGGGCTGCAGTTGTGTTAGTGAGGCAGGACTCAAGCTGCAAGCTTGTGGACATAAGGGAGAGAAGAGAGCAGAGGAAATTGGGAACCTCATACCACCAAGACCAGGAGCAGAGCATGACCTTTTGACCTGAGGTTCCTGTGCTGAGATGCTCTCACTGTATTTGGACATAGCCAACCGGACTGTGATAAAGTCTCTTGCTGAATGGACTTCTAACTTGTTAATGGATTTGTGGCTTACTGGACTGTGATAATAAAGTTTCTCTTTGTGAAACCTTCCATTCGTGGTATTTCTTGTTAGAGCAGCACCTGGTGACTAAGACATCATCCTGTACATCAGAGAGAACTGTCCCATAGGGTTCCTAAAGGGTTGCTGGGGGAACTGAACTGCCAACCTTTTGGTTATCAAATGTAGCACTTAACCACTACACCACCAGGGATTCATGCTAGCCCTAGGCCTCATGAAAATTACTTACTTCCTGTCATACATTGAATTGTGTCCCCCCAAAAATATGTAATTTGCCTGGGCCAAGATTTCCTGTATTCTATGATTGTCCTACATTTTGTGATTTTCTGCGCATTGTATGTTAAAGGATTGGGGGGGACTGTGAATCTCTTCCTAAGATCATGTCCCTGCTCCACTGTAAAGGAATTTTCCTGGAGTACGGCTTGCACCACCCTTAATCCTTTCATCCTACAAGAGATAAAAGGAAGGGGAACCTCATACCATCAAGAAAGCAGCACCAGGAGAAGAGTGCATCCTTCAGACCTGAGGTTTCTGTGCCAAGTTGCTCTCTGGACGAAGACTGATGCAATACCAGACTTTTCTCCAGAGCCGATGAGTGGGAAAGCCTTCCCTGGAGCAGACATCCTGAATTTGGACTTGTACCCTACTGGATTGTGTAAGAATAAACTTTCCTTTGTTAAAGCTATCCACTCTGTGGTATTTCTGTTAGAACAGGACTAGCAGACTGAAACACTTCCTAAGATGCAATTTATATAAAATGAGGCATAATAACTGCAAAAAAGAGTTGTTATAAAGATTAAATGATTTTACTCATAAACAGTATCTGGTACATAGTGAGAGTTCAATATGTGGTAACTGTGGATATTTACATATTACACACACACACCAACACATACATAGATCCATATGGTTCTCCATCTAATCAGTCACTTAACTTCCCTCGGAGTTACTTTATCTACTCAGATCCCAGTTTTGTCAGTAACTCATGACGGACTCCGTACTCCCTTCTAATCGTGCCTGCTAGCTGCCAGTGTGTCTTTCTTTACACGCATGCACAATTCCAGCTGGCCACCAGTAAAAGCATGTTAGAGTGTGTGGATAATTAGATCACTAATTTCTGTCATTAGTGAGACAGGATCATTAGTCTTTGTAGGTTGATGGATATGTTAGGAATTTGCCCCCTGGTTTTTATTTTCTTATTTACTTTTTTTTCCTGAAATGTATTTGAAAGGGCGTGATTTCTGTTGTAAATACAAGGAAAAAGAAACTCAGAAACACATAATGACTCATTCAAGACCTCTTTCTGGCAAGTGGAGACTCAAGTGTGACTACAGCCAGGCTTTAAACTGAATGTAGAACTCTCTTCACACCAGCACACAATGTCTTCAAAATATAAAGAAGTTACACAAAACACAGGACAAAAGAGGACTATTTTGTACGTTGAATGCAATTGCTTCTAGATCTGGAAGAAAAGTATTATGAACTAAAGAAGCCACTCAGCTGTTTTACTAAGGCACATACTGAGTACTTTTCGAGTCAGGCATCGTGCTGGGCAATTGCACAATTATACCACTCAGTCTTCAAGAGTGCTGCAGCAAGGTGTTAATTTGTGCTCCCGGTACAACTGAAGCAACTCAGGCTTAGGTATGTTAGGTGTCTTTCTCCAGATAACTCACCTGATAAAGAATGAGTCTGACTACGGATGTATGTTCTGTATGTGGGCAAGAAATGCTGTAATTTCTCAGATAGAACCTGGAAATTGATTTCTTTTAGAAATTCACAGCCAGATTTGGCCTAAAGATATTAGAACATGCAGCAGCAAGGAGGCCATGGTTCTAAGTCACAGTTATTTCTCTTTCCATTCCATTCAATTAAAAAATTTGTTGTATCCCAAACTGCAGGAACATTGTTGGGAAAACTCTAAAAAATAAATGAAATGAAGGATAAACACATTCAAGTAATCTGAAAACACAGATATACAAGGGCTTTACTTCTTGACCATTGAATGAGTTGCTGCTTTGTGTTTCTCGGTGGAAGCATAGTCCTGCATTGCACTTCATGCATTCCGGGACAGCAGCGACAATGTGTGTTCAGTTCACTCCCAAGGGATGGACAAAGCCTAACACTGTACCTGTGTCCTTAACACGGAGAAGAGGCTGCCTTTCTCATAATTTCAGACTCAGTAAATGATGGCCTCTGACCCAGTCTCTGACTCTGTGTACATTTCCTTGAGAAGATGAGACTGCTGTGATGGCTTTCTTTCTCCACTTGCCAAGAATACTCTAGAGAGAGCAAGGTGACTGAAGAAACTAGTCTCTTTCTGTCATCCTTGATATACAATAACAAACTGGAAGCGTTGTATGTTCAGTGGACACATTGCAGCTTCCTGCGTGCTGTCAGGGGAACTTAGTGTTGGTTCTCCTTCTTTTCTTTTTTCCTTTCCCCCTTTTCCCTTTCCTTCTTTCTTCTTCTGTTCTTACTATTTACACACAAATGAGTTCTGTATTTGCTTTTGAGGTGTGTTACTTCCCCTGAAGGAGTACTAGCCTGACCGGGGGTTTAAGTTGGATGTCTTAACAGTCAAATTCAGTAACCTCATACAATGTCTTTTCTTATTTTTAAATGATCTATTTCTGTGAAATGTTCGAAATATTTTTTACAGTAGGAGATGCTCCTTATTTCCATGAAATATTTCATGTTTACTGTAATGTTTACTTCAATGGATCTTAGTGAAAATGACTGCAGAGACGAGCTCTCTCAGGGACGGTCCATTCTGCCCTAGCCCATTCATTTATCTCTAATTATCATGAGGATCGTAGTCAGCACAGCCTGCTGGTGCTCTGGAGTCAGAAGACCCAAGTTCAGATTTTGGCTCTGCCACTTATGAGCTGTGTAAATGAGATCAAACTCCCTGAACCACAAACTTTCTGTCTGTAAATGGATAACAATATTTGTACCTATCTCAAAAAGTTGTGTATGGATTACATGTGTTAATACAAATAAATTACTTACTAAATGTTAGGAGTCATTGCTTGAGAAATGTCATTTATCAGTGTCTATGTGAAATGAAAGCTTTTGTAGATAGATGAGTTCATTGAAATCCAACCGAAGCACATCTGAAAGACAGCCTTTGCATTTGGAGGGATTGATGGGTTCAGTAGTTATGTATCTGAATATTCAAGCATAAAACCAAGGAGCAGCAGATCGTGTCTATCCTTTGTTTCTCTTCTTCTCATCGTTCACTCAGTGTCTCTCCATTGGTAAATGGAAGCTTGAGCTTAGTGTGTTAAATAATAACCATTTCAGAAATCATAAGACATGAGCAGGAGTGAAGGGGAAGGTAGTCTGTTTCTTGAATGAAGAGCTACCTCATCAGCTGTAGGATCCAGGCAGAAGTCATATGTGCTCTTGGAAGAAAAATTTGCTGTGTAAATGAGAATTTCATGGAAGAGTCCTGTCTCACCAACAGAATATAAAACCAGCTGAAACATTCTCCTCCCACCCCCATTTATCAGAGTAGAACTATGTTCTATCGGGTTTTCAGTGGCTGCATTTTCAGAAATAAATCTCCAGGCCTTTCTTCTGAGGTGCTTTTGGGTGTAATGGAACTATCAAACTTTTTATTAGCAGTTAAGCCATTACCTGTTTGTACCACCTAGGGACTGTTCTACCAATAGCCACCCACTGCCATCAAGTGGATTCCAACTCACAGTGAACCTATAGACAGAGCACAACTGACCTACAGAGTTTCAAGGAGCGCCTGGAAGATTTGAACTGCTGACTTTTTGGTTAGCAGCCGTAGCACTTAACCACTATGCTACCAGGGTTTCCAGTTTACCAATAATCTCTTAATAATGCTCATATAATTTACTGCAAGTTTATTCTGTGGAAGAAAATGGATTGAACTATGAAATTAACTTACAGTATTTATCTCATATCATTCTCCAACAAGTTTATGAAGAGAGAATGATTAGCTGATTTTCATATTGTACAATCAGAATCAGAGAAGTGAAGGAAGTTGAAGTGAAGATCACACAGTTAGTTGGTAGAAAAGCTTAAATGAGAACCTGGACTCCTGATTGCCAGTTCCTTCTTCTTAAATCACACCTCACATAGGATAAGTCACTCAAATGGGAGCTATTTGACATACTTCAGTTATTCAGCTTGGAGCCCAAGCTTTTGGTATCTGAGGGATCCCTCACTTCCAAGTTTTTAGCAGGACCTTCCTGAAGTAGTTCAATCTGGGAAGGTAGAAGGGACATGCTACAGTTCTGGGAAATCTCCTCAAAAGGCAAGCATCAGGAAGTAAATTTCAAATGACTCAGCTACCTACCTGCACAGGCAAATTGAAATCAATTGAAGGAACAATTTACTCATAAACCAAATTAGGTGGGTGAAATGGTAAGAGAGCACAGGAGGGGGGAAAAATTGCCTTTACAAAAATTGGCTCACAAACTAGCTATTAAACTTCCACTTGTAGTTAATGCTTGGAGCATGTGTAATGTGACCCTTTATAATCATACCTTTTGTATTTCTGAGGGAAAACTAAGTATTAGTCTAGGGGACCATGCCAAATCTTGGCTCTACTTAAGGAGTAGGGCTGTAGCTAAAGTCTACCTGAGTTTCTGACTTCTTTGTGACCTTCACCTTGAATAGACAGCATTTAGAAGATGATGGAGTGCGAGACCCTTCTCAGTCATGAGGCAGCGTGACAAGGAGGCCAGCAGGCCTGTGGAATTTCAAATCTCAAGTCTTACACTTTATAGCTTTGATACGTCATTCAGGTTCAAGGACATTCACGTTGTTCATCCTTGTAGGAGAATAAGAGACATTTGAGAAAATTCTCTTTTTATTCTGGAACTCTGCCCGTGGGAGCTCCACGTTCTCGAATTTCCCTTGTGTTTAGCATTGCAGAGGATTTTACATTCAGGGAGTTTGCACCTGAGAAAGATTTCAGATGGAAAGATGTTGTGAAAGAGAGGTAGAAACGGTGAGGCCCCAGAATTTGGGCGTCTCCTCACGCAAGGCAGGGCGGTTTTAGGAAAGTGTACACAGAGCAGACAATCTGGAATACGGTTCTGCTAAAGCTAGCCTTGCTGGAGCCCCCCCGGGGAGTCTTTGTGAACTCCTGAGTGGTCTCAGTAGACTCAAGGCTCTTCAGCATGATTCCGAGCTATGACGTTATTTGGCTGTTAAGAACTGACGTGAGAAGGCTCAGGATAAGAAGGGTAGGAACCCATTCTTCCTGGGCTCTGAAACCTCTGGGATTTTGCAGGCGCAGATCAAGAACATGCGACTCGGCTGTCAGTGTGTTAACACAAAGACCTCTCTGGTTTATGGGCCAGCCACCCCCTTGGCAAAGCCTGGCAGAGTAAGCTGGCATCCTAAAATGTTTCAGTGTGAGTTGAGAAGCAGAGCAGTGATCACTTTGCTGCTTCTACAGGAGCAGGAAACACAAATTCCCTTTGCGGTTTCTGAAGATCCGGCTAATAATCGTGCGATGGTTACAGCTGCTTGACAAGGATTCAGGGGCCTTGGGTTCAGTCAGCTCCAAGTGAGAAAGGCTTGCTTTTATTTTTTAATTATTTTTACTTTTTAAATGTTTCCTTCTTCAATTTCTTGGGAAACCCTGGTGGCATAGTGGGTTAAGTGCTATGTCCGCTAACCAAAAGGTTGGCAGTTCAAATCTGCCAGGCATTCTTTGGAAACTCTATGGGGCAGTTCTCCTCTGACCTCTAGGTTTGCTATGAGTTGGAACTGACTTGATGGCAATGTTTTTTTTCTTCAATTTCTTGAGACAAAGAAAAGCAATATATTGAGAGAGGAACCAGTTGACTATTGAGTGGATGTGTTGCTAGGGTCTCGTGTGCTGGCTCCTGGCACATAACCGTAGTGTAGACTTGATTATTTTCAGCTCTGGTTTATTCAAGAATATTGGAAGTTGGCTAGACTTTAAGCTTCAGGTCATCCAGGTATCTTGGAGCACAAGCTTGAGATTGTTATTTGAGTTCTCTGATTTTCAATATCTTTAACAAGGAAATAGGGATACTGAGACAGCACAGATCCCATGGCATTGTGGGTTTTAGAAAAGATAATGCAAATAACGGGTTAAGCATCTGTCCTGGCACGTGAGAGGAGGTCCTTCCTTATACTGAGGCATCTCAGAATTTCAGGAAACATGTAATAAACATGTGAGTCAGTGTAAAATTTCTGCAAAGTCCTTCTCTCTCTGTCTTTCTTCACCCCTTCTGTGGCACTCTCTCCCAGATAGCACCATCAGTGAAGCTGATAGGAAAGAGAGAGGCTGTCGGGCAACCATTAAACATTCTAGGCTTGCCATAAAGTAATTTGTTTTAGGGCTGATTCTGCAATGAAAGGATGCTATTCATTTCTGTCCCACCCATGTCAATGCTCATAAAGATTCTCAAAGACGATTTATTCTGAGATACTTCACGAATAGTGAGAAAAATAGGACTAGAATGAAATAATTCTAATGTCTGCTTTATTGTGTTTAACTTCATTAAAATACACACACACCTATGCAACCACTTGATGTAATTGAAATGGTCTTTTTATGTAATCATCTCTGCATGTCCTTTGCTACTCATAAGTTATACTGGTTAATCTATTTATGAAAAATTATTCTTTCCAAGAAAACCTATGAGGAGCCTGTCAAAGAAATAGTACTGTCTCATAATATTGTTGTTGTTAGCTGTCTTTGAGTTGGCTCTTAGTGACCACTGTGCAACAGAAGGAGACATTGGTTGGGCTTGTTCCAGCTTTACCCTGACATGCTTAAGTCCATTGTTGCAGCCATTGTGTGTTTTGAGTGCCTTGCAATCTAGGGGCTCATCTTCCGCAATACCCTGTTGTGACTAACGGATTTTCATTGGCCAGTTTTCAGAAGGAGATTGCCAGGCCTTTATTCTCACCCTTCATCTGGAAGTTCCCCTGAAACCTATCCACTATAGGTGGCCCTGTTGGTATTTGAAACACCAGTGGCATTGCTTCTATCCTCGTGGTAACGTGCAAGCCATCACTGACAGATGGGTGGTTAATTTCATAGTTAGTACTTACTCTTCAAAAACAAGAAATACAACTACGTGATAGTAATGCACTCTAAAATAATAATAATAAATATCATACAGAGAGCAGCAACTGCATTGCTGTACTTTGGCTCCAAGGCTTTGTAGCAAAGCTTGGTTTAAGTTCGATGCTCAACATAAATTACACATTAAAAATTCATCAGCCTTTGGAAACTTGCACAATTGGATCCAATCATTTTGCTCGGAATGTGTGAAGTGTTACAAATGCCGCCTAATTCTTTTTGAAGCTCAAGGCAAAGGCAAAAAATCTTGTAACATACTGGAATGATTTGAATGATTGTACCATAAAATGGCTTAAATTTGCTCAGCTGGCTTCAAGTTCAGAGGGATGACCAGCAGACTGACTTATGTTCTCAGCGGTGTAGACTCTGAAGGGTCTGAGCAGATGTTGAAGGCTTACTCCAGGCCAATGCATGAGGTTTTTTGTGGTTTCTCTTAAGTGTTTGCTAATATCTACCACATTGCAAACTCAATGTCCCTTTTCAACTGGCCTGACTGTTCATAATACAACACAGATGATTTCATCTCACACGGAGCCTGTTTGCTACAGTGAACTAAAGTCTGCAGGGCCCAGACCTCTCTAATGACATCCATGTTTCTTTAAGAACAGGAAAATCCCATCCCGTTAAAAGGCTTGCCCCTCTGTCTTGGGTTCTATAATATAATGCAATATCATATGTAATTCCTGTTTCAGTAAGGTCTACTTTTCCTTGAAGTATTTATTTAGGCTTCTGCTATATTATGCTTTTTTAAATATACTGTTCCTTGTGTAAACACAAAATACCTTTCCTATCAGTGGACAATACCATCACTCAGATGGTTTAGGAAAGTTTCCTTTTAAAGTAAACAGAACAGAAATGTTCCCCTTCTTCCGTGTGATCTGCCAAGTAAACGGTCCTTGAGCCCCAGCAATGAAGAAACGGTGGGCTACTTGTATCCTAAGAGAGAAGAAAGAAAATTCCTGAACAACGTCTGCCTCCATTCTGACTTTAACCTGGTATTCATTGTCCTCTGCCTTTTCCCGTGTTGGACAGCATCACTTGATTGATTTGTCTCTTTGTACCTCCTCCAAGTTTAAAGGGTTAGCTGAAGTAGACATTGCCTTTAACTTTGGGATCTGAGACAGTCTCAGAGGGCTCTGACAATACTTTGTAAACATTTCTTTTCAGGTTTTTAGAATGGCTGGGGAGAAAAAGGGCTTTTGATGCCTGGGAAAGCTTCTTCTTTTCCTGTCAGCCCAGACTCCTCTGAGCCTTGTGGAGTGCTAGCCACACTATGAGTGACCCTGAGATCCATCCTTCCACCATAATGTGGTCATGAACATGCGTGCGACCAGATGTTAAGTTGTTATTATTATTATTATTATGCTTTAGGGGAATGCTTACAGCTCAAGTTAGTTTCTCACACAAAAATTTATACACAAATTGTTATTTGACCCTAGCTGCTATCCCTACAATGTGACAGCATGCTCCTCCCTTTCTGCTCTGGATTTCCTGTGTCCATTCAACCAGCTTCTATCCCTACCTTCTCATCTCACTTCCAGACAGGACCTGTCCAGTTAGTCTATGTATCTACTTGAACTAAGAAGCACACCCTTCATGACTATCATTTTATATCTTATGCCAAAAAAAAAAAAAAACCCATACCCACTGCCACCAAATCAATTCTGACTCACATGAGTTATGTCTTGTAGTCTAGTATAATCTTTGTCTGAAGAGTTGCCTTTGCGAATGGTTTCAGTTCTGGGTTATTGGAGAGGTCAGGGGCCATGTCGTCTGGGGTTCATCTAGTGTCAGCGAGACTTTTCTCCTGCTCCATCAAGGGCTTTCTGTTGTGTTCGCTGTCTGGGTCATCACTGGTGGCAGCCAGGCATTATCTAGTCCTTCTGGTCTCATGCTGATGGAGTCTGTGGTTTATGTTGTGCGTAAGATGTTACATTTGACTTTTTCTTTTGTTTAAGATTTTTTTTTTATGGTGACTCTAAAGGCTTAGAAATGCACATTGACTGTCAAACCACCCTAAAGTAAAACTGTCAAATCATCCTAAAGTAAAAAGCTGGTGTCAGATAGTAAGTGCCATAAGAATAGCAGGTAAGAAAGGAGTCCCCAAGCTGGAGTATGATTTTGATTATCCAAAGGAGGTAGGACTACTCTTACATTGTTAGGCAGTAAATAATATGCATGGATGCAGTGGATCTCCTTGGGCTTTTCTTGGTTCTCTCTTGCCTGACACTTACAGTAGATAGACAAGTTCAACAGACAAACCTTACCAACAGCATGGTGACTTCTCAGGAATGAGAGACTCTGGTCCTTTACCAGGTCAAACATCAAAGCTAATGGAGGTCTTAGTTGAGGACAAGCGGCACACTGAGAGAGCAGTAAAGGAAGGGTACAATAAAGGTCAGCCATGGTCTCGAGTCCAGCTTCATCAGTGGGACTCTGGTTCATCCTGCAGATCACCCTCTTGTGAGATTCTGCCTAGAGCAGTGAATCTGCTACCAGAACTGGTTACATGATGTAAGTATATCTCAGTGACACAAGATGGGCTGTTGCACCTACTTCTGTATAAGTGTTAATCCCAAGACTGTCCCATAACACTCCCTGAAGCAGATCACCCTGAGTCTGCTTCTTTGGAAATTTGACCTAGCAACGTCATTTTTGAGGTTTAGGACCTTGTATCAGTTAATAAGGAAACCCTGGTGGTATAGTGTGAAGTACTATGGCTGTGAACCAAGAGGTCAGCAGTTCAAATCCACCAGATGCTCTTTGGAAACTCTGGGGCAGTTCTATTCTGATCTATAGGGTCACTATGAGTCGGAACCAACTCGACGGCACACAACAACAACATCAGTTGATAAATTTTGTTATTTCAAAGTTTACTTTTTAGGGATTTTTAAGTGTGTGTGTGTGTGCATGTGTCTATACATGAGTGTGTTTTTTTAAGTCCAAAGGCGCTCCTTTCCCATGATAGAATGCACCCTGAGTTTTATTTCAATTACTAGGTATTTCAGTCATCTAAAGCTTCTATAACATAAATATGACAAGTGAATGGCTTTAGAAAGAGAAATTTTATTTTGTCACAGTCCAGCAGGCTACAAGTCCAAATTCAGAGTGTCACCTCTAGGGGAAAGGCTCTCTCTCTGTTGGCTCTGGGGGAAGGAAGATCCTTGTCATCAATCTTCTTCTGGATTGGGAGCACCTGAGGTGGCCCAGAATTCTTTCCAAAGGATGCCCTCTGCTCCCAGCACTGATTCTTGGTGACATGTAAGGTCCCCAACTTTCTACCCGCTTCTCTTTCCTCTGTATCCCAAAAGATTGCCTCAAGGCACAATATAGTCTAACACATTGAGTCCTGCCTCACCAACACAAATGCTTCACATCCTCCCTCATTCGTGTCCCAGAGCTAGGATCACACAATATCAGGAATCATGGCCTAGCCACATGGCTACACACATTTTAGAGAGGACACAATTCAATCCATGATACTGGGAAACAGGATTAAATAGATGGAAATCAAATTTCCATCAATTCTTCCCCCTGAAACTAAGCCCATTGTCTTCAAGTCAATTCTTACTCATAGTGACCCTATAGGACAGAACAGAACTCACCCCATCAAGTTTCTGAGGAGCAGTTAGTAGATTTGAATTGCTGACCTTTTGATCAGCAGCTGAGCTCTTAACCTTGGTGCCACTGGGGCTCCTGACAGACATATTAAAAAAAATATGCCAAACCTGGTGCTGTCGAGTCAATTCCAACTCATGGTGACCCTATAGACAAAGTAGAACTGCCCCATAGAGTTTCCAAGGAGCACTGGCTGGATTTGAACTGCTGACCTTTTGGTTAGCAGTCATAGCACTTAATCACTATGCCACCAAGGTTTACATTTCTCACAGCACTGTGCCGTGGTGACACTGAAGCTGGTGGTCTGTGAGATGAATCTCTCTGATAATGACAAAAACTCACATCTACCTTCTGGCACCCAAGTTTCCAGAGCAACCAACTTGAAATACTGCAAAATGGCCCTAAAAAGTTGACTGTAGCTCTTTCTAATAATCAACATTTTGCAGCAGTGTGAAGAAGTGTTGCTTGTCTCTCTGTTATGCTTTGTGACTTCTGTATAAAATCTCACAACAACCCGGGATGCAGATAAGACAGAATTATTATTCCCTGTTCCATATGGTAAAACAGGGCTGTGGAGGAACAAACTACATGATCCAAGTTTGCATAGCTTATAGGTCGTGGGAAGACCTCTGGGGTCTGGAGTAACCCTACTTCCTGTTAATGCTTTCAAAATTTGATGAAAAAAGATAGTAGACAGACAGACAGATAAATGGGAAGAGAGAAAGGGAAGGAGGGAAGGAAGGAAAAGAAAAGGAAGAAGGGAGGGAGGGAGAGGGGGAGAGAGAGAAGGGAGGGAAGGAAGGAAAGGGGCTAAAATTCGACTATACTTCAAATGTTTATATTTAATGTATTCTCTATGCCAAGGCAAAAAGAAAAATATTAAATCCTGCAATGGAGGTACTGTCATTGTATCATTTTATTTGCAGGTAATATGAAAGTATGTGTATTTGTGCCACCTTTCATGGATTGCGGTTCTTGTCCAATAGACTTCCTGCTCTCCTTTTCTTGCCACCTTCCTGTTAAATTCCAAGTGCTGACCCTAGCCCAATGCTTTTCCTGTGACACTCCTGTATTCTTCTCTGAATTAAACTTGGGTTTTCATTTTTTGACCTCTACTTTCCCTTTTCACTTAAGCTTATTTTCTTAAAAGAGGATTTATTTATTATTAGGGTTGTGTTTTCTTTCATCCAATGAAATACCCATTTTTCTCCCCCTGTCTTGTAGGAAAATGAGTCCTTCATCCTCTCTCTGCCCCACTTCCCCCATTATTTCTACCCAAGCACACACACATTTCCTATTTTGGGTAGGTTTATTCTTTTGAATGGCTCAGGCTATGGTGTACTTTTCTTAAGACATTAATAACTCTTGACAAGGGCTTCTTTTGTGTTTTAGCTTTGAAAGGAAAACTTACTATGCATAATTGCCCCATTTTTAACTGTGCTATAGATTGAAAGCAGCAGAAGCTGATAACAAACATCTTTGCCTTAAATATACAAACTTCAGGTCTGTTTGTCTGCCCCCCAGAGTTTAGCTTTTAGCCGTATGTGAAGAAACAGTGAGTAAAATTATACCTGGGATGGATGGGAGAAAAGGAAACAAAGACAATTTAAAGCTGGATTTTAATTCTTGGGAATCAGACATACTTCTCCTTACACTTATACCTAAAGAATGAAATAAAAATATTCATCAAAAACAAATTATGAAAAGGCAATTGGGTGCTTTGCATTTGTGGGTGCTAGCCATGGTGGCATAGCAGTTACGTGCCGTGGTCAGCAGTTCAAACTTGTCCAGTGCTCCTGTGAAACTCTGTGGGATGCTTCTGCTCTGTCTATAGAGTTGGTAGGAGGTGGGACTAACTCCACAGCAGTAGGTTTGGCTTTGGTTTTTCAGTAACAGATTCAAATATGATGAGGGAGAAAAATTGTGTTTTAAGATCTAGCACAGAATTCCTTTCAGGAAGGCAGTCACCTTTGTTTAAAACACAACTCAAAAGTATTTATAAAAATAAAGTCTTCTGGGAATAAAACTAAAACCAAACCAGTGACTGTTGAGTCAACTCCCTCTCATGGGAGCGGTGTCGTTGCTGGGTCTTATCAGTTTTGCCTGGCATTTCATGATTGTTGCTATGTTTGAGGCTTTGACTGTTGTGTCTGTCCTGCTCATTGAGAGTTTTCCTGGTTTTGCTGGCTCTCTACCAATCATGATGTCTTTTTCTAGTGACCGACCTTGCCCTGTAATGACTCATGGAAATAACTGAGATGTTTTAATGAGGGTGATAAAGCTATTGATCAATTATTCAGTCAGTCAGCAAACCAAAGCTGATCTGTACAAGAAGGAGTGCAAGGATCTCGGGATTGGAGGAGATAAAACAAAGAAGAGACGAAGAGATGAGACCGAGAGGACAGCGGAACTACAAAGTGGCAAAACTGGGGACTTCTGCAGAAATACCAATCAGTGGGTGATTTGGGTAGCAAGGAGAGCCTGGCAGATTTGTGAAAATGAATGTCAATGGCAGAGTGAATTTTCTCAGATGTCTGAGATGTCGTGATCTTGCTCGCGATTTGCCCTTAGCAGGATGACTTTGTCCGTCTCCTTTGACAGAGGTGATGCTGTACCCATTCCAGCACAGGCTTTCAGTGACCCAGTGCCTGTCTGCTGGGAACTGGTGGGGCAGGTAAAAAGTGGAAATCAGACCCAAAAGGAACATGCCAATTCAAAAATACAGAATCAACTGATTTTATTATTGGGCAAAGCAAATCTCCAGATGCTTGCAGATTACCAGTAAAGCAACTACCAAGCACTAGTGGGTTTTCCAGTCTATTTACGTGGAATTAGAGCTACAGTTGTTACATATCATCCAACTTTTAGTAAGCTGGATATTCAGTTTGCATCACTATTGACACTAAACCTACTCCAATGCCTTGTTTTTCAAATTCTTTGTCAATCTTAAGTCCACTCTCTATTTATCGTAATTCTTTGTCACTACCTCCTATGTTGCCCTGCAAACCCTGGTGATGTAGTAGTTAAGAGCTACAGCTAGCTACTAAACAAAAGTTTGGCTGTTTGAATCCATCAGGTGCTCCTTGGAAAGCTTATGGTGGGCAGTACTACTCTGCCCTACAGGGTTGCTATGAGTCAGAATTGACTCATTGGGAATGGGTGTGGATTGGTTTGGTATACTTCCCCTGGCAGTGTACCTAGCCTGTATGATTGTCATTGTCAGTTCCCATGAGGTTGACTCCATGTGCAACAGAATGAAGTGTTTCCTTGTCCTCAGTCGTCCTCGCCATCGCCAGCATGCTTGAGAACTTCAGTGTACCTGTTATGCCAATTCGTCTCTTCTAGAGTCTTCGTTTGCCACTCTCTGATTCACCAATACGATATCCTCTACTGACTGGTCTTCCTGGTGACCTGTCCAAAGCACATGAGTAAGATAGAATTCTGTTGTGATCTGTGAGGTTTTCGATAGCTGATTTTTTGGAAGTAGATAGCCAGGCCTTTCAAGCTGCTCTGTATCTAGTCCATTTACTCTGCTAAAACCTGTCCACTATAGGTGATCCTGCTGATTCTTGGAGCACCAGTGGCACAGTATAGAATCATAACAACACACAAGCCACCACTGTACAACAAACTGACACATGGATGAAGGAGCATGAGTGATAAGGTTAGACTAAGCACAGTTTTCCCACAGAAGATACTTGCTTGGTAAAAAGCACAATATCCTGAGGCTGCCTTGAGAAGTTCAGTCCTCAGTGAAGAGAACCCAAAGGATATGACTCCATGTGGATAGAGCAGCCAAAGGGCATGTGAATAAAGAATACATCCATCCCAGAAGGAGACTTCTGGCCCTAGTTGACTCATGTGGTCAGAGATCAATTGTACGGTTTAGTGTCTTCTCCATTCTTTACCTAAAGTGTTACCAGAACATTAAAGTGGTTGTCGTAAGCCACTGGGTCCCTGGGTGGTGCAAGTGGTTTGTGATCACCTACTAATGTAAAGATTGGCTATTCGAGCTCACTGAAGGGGTCCTTGGAAGAAAGGCCTGCCAATCTTCTTCTGTAAGGATTATGGCCAAGAAGACTGTATGGAATTCTCTGTAACACATGAGGTCACCGCGAGTTGGATTCACCTCAATAGCACTAGTTTAGTGTTTTGGTCTTTTTCTCAGTTGCTAAATTTTGGGGTAGGTTGAAACGCTGTAAGGGATAACCCAAACAGTCTAAGTTTGTTGTTACACAGTTCAATGAACTAACCCTGCCCTGCTACCAGTGTACGCAGCAAGGGCTGTGGCACTGTGAACAAAGACCTGGCAATCTGCTTCTGTAAAAGTCACAGTCAAGAGCACCCTCTGGAGCAGTTCTACTCTGTAACACATGGGGTCACCATGAGTTGGAATGGACTCGACAGCAATGAGTTTTTGTTGTTACTCCAGAAGCAGAGATACTACTCAAATAATATCTAAATACTGGAGGAAATGCCCATTCTTTTGTTGATGGAGGCATAAAATCTGTCTTGAAAATTATGTTTTATTCCTATTTTAAGAGAGAATAGCCTCTCAGAGGTTTGATGGGTTTGTCTGAAGACAAGCTAGCAACCACTTTGTGATGAGACCCACCTGCCAGTCCCTTCCTCGTAGAAGGGTTCTCAGGAGGCTCCCCCACTCGGACGTCTGTCGTTGATGATGTGGCCCGTGCACCCGTGCACACCCGTAGAGATCTTCCCCAGCTGGTACTTCCTGTTCTAATTGTTTTGCTCTTTTCCTTTACTAGCTTGGAAGAGTTTTATAAGCCTCTCTCAGGGTGGTCAAATGGGACTGTTTTTCCTCTCAGCTCACAGTCCCCTCTGAACGAGGCCCTCCCTTACCAGCTAGCTGCCGACGCCTGATGCTGGACGGGAGAACCCTTGAATGTACAAAGTGTTTATTCTTTTTTTCTTCCCACTCCTTAGCGAGAAGCTCTGAATAATCTGTATCTTGCTCATTCCTTCTTTCTTCTTCTTTTTTTTTTAGTTAATTTTCCATGTTACTGACTCAAGATATTTACTGGGTACATTATCAGTGACTAATTTTTAAAGATGACACTATTCTCCAAGGTTATACTTCAGTATGAGGTTTATAAAACTCACCTGATCTCCCCATGATAGCCTGGGCAGAGCAACATTAGTAAGATAAAGAACAGTATGTTTCCTTTTGTTCCAGGAAAACCGTTCAATAAGTCACACTCCTTCCTTTTGTTGTTATTTCTAGATAGTTTAGGGCTCCCTTTCCCCAGTAACTTATTCCAGAATTCTGGCTCAGTGCTGTTTCATTGTACCTTCTGTTGTGGATTGAACGTGTTCCCTAAAAAAACCTGTAACCATTTGGCTGTGCCATAATTCCTGGTATTGTGTGATAATTCTTCAGGCTGGAATTCCTACCTCTATGATGTTAATAAGGGTGGATGGGCAGAAATTGTGCTGGTAGAGCAAGAGTCAGTGTGTAAGTTTGTTTTGTGCCTTGAGGCTGTCTTTTGAGCTTTAAAGGGAAAAATCTGGCAGAGTGATTTGGGAACCTAACACCATAAAGAAAGTAGAGAGCATCCTTCAGACCTGAGGTTGCTGTGCCCAGATGCTCCCTGAACAAACTTTGATACAACACAAGGACTTTCCTCCAGAGCTGACAGAGGCGAAGCCTTCCCCTGGAGCAGACACCTTGAATTTGATCTTGTAACCTATTGGACTGTGTAAGAATTCCTTTGTTAAAGCCATCCACTCTTGGTATTTCTGTTAGAGCAGCACTTGCCAACTAAAACACTCTGTTAGATGCTGTTGAGCCAGTTCCAACTCATAGTGACCCTTATGTGCAATGGAATATAACCGCCCAGTCCTGTGCCATCTTCATGGTCATTGCCATATTTGATCCTTTTGATGCTGCTACTGTGTCCATCCATCTCATTGAGTGTATTCCACTTTTTTGTTGACCCTGTATATTGCCAAGCACAATGTCCTTCTCTAAGAACTGGTCCTTCCAGATAACATGTCCAAAGTTTGTGAGACAAAGTCTCTCCAGCCTTGCTTCTAAGGAACACTCTGGCGGTACTTTTTGAAAGACAGATTTGTTCATTCTGGCAGTCCATGGTACATTTAATATTCTGCACCACCTCAGAAGCATAAATTTTTCTTCAGTCTTCTTATTTGTTGTCTAGCTTTCACATGCGTGAAAAGTGATTGAAAGCACTATGGCTTGAATCAGGCACATCTTAGTCCTCAAAGTGACGTGTTTGCTTTTACACACTTGAAAGAGTTCTTTTAAGCACATTTGCCCAGTGCAGTATGTCATTAGATTTCTTGACTGCTGCTTCCATGAGTGTTGATTATGGATTCAAGTAAAATGAAATCTTTGACAACTTCAATCTGTTCTCTATTTATCATGATGCTGCTTATTGGTCCACAATAGTTTTTAACATTTCCTAAGTCATAGAAATCTTTGAGAATCAAAAGAAGGCTGTGCAATCCTAGAACCAAGTGCATATGCACATACATTTTACATGAATTCAAGATCTTCTTAAATTCTTCCATGCAATGCTGGCTTCTATACACTCTCTGGTTTTGTTTTCAAATTTTCTTATTCTGTAGAAAATATTAATGACTTTCTGAATTCACTGAAGTCAGTATATAGACCATTTCATGTGTCTTTGTGGCATAGAAACATTGGTTAAACAGATAAGTTATTTTGTTTTAAAATTAAAAAATAACTTAGCGTTTTGAAGAATTCGCTTCAAAATTAAAACTAAAACTGCTCCCAAACTCCACCTTTCAGCCAAAGATTAGACTGGCCTATAAAACAGACTATCATACGTGAGGAATGTACTTCTTTTATTTTTATTATTCATTTAACAAGCATTTTTTTACTAATTACAATAAAAGAATAAAATATCTAACATCTATCAATTAACTCATCTATGGTAAACCCTTAGCCCCTACCCACTCACGTAGCCAACACAGTCATTTTCTTCTATGGGTAAGTCTCTTGTTAAGTCTTTATAACAGGGGTCTCATACAAAATTTGTCCTTTTGACACTGATTGATTTCACTCAGCATGATCTATTCCAAATAAGAGCATGTTATGAGATCTTTTCTAAAATTGTCGTTTTTTATCATAGCATAGTGTTCCATAGTATATGTACCATAGTTTGTTTATCCATTCATCTATTGATGGACATCAGGGTTGATTCCAACTTTTTGCTATTGTGGACTGTGCTGCAACAAACATTCGTGTACATGTGTCTATTCATGTGACAACCCCTGTTCCTGAAGGATAAATTCCAAGCAGTGGAATTACAGAATCAAATGGTATGTCTATCTCCAGCTTTTTAAGGAAGCGTCAGACTGTTTTCCAAAGAGGTTGCACTATTTTGCAATCCCACCAGCAGTGTAGGAGAGTTCCAATTTCTCCACAGCCTCTCCAGTGTTGTTGTTTTGTGTTTTCTGGATCATGACCAACCTTGTTGGGGTAAGGTGATATCTCATTGTAGTTTTGATTTGAATTTCTTTAATAGCTAATGATCGTGAGCAATTCTGCATGTGACATTTGGCTATCAGGATATCTTCTTTAGAGAAATGTCTGTCCATCTCCTTTGTCCATGGCCTAATTGGATTATTTATCCTTTTCTTGTTGATATTTTGTAATACATTGTAGATTATGGAGATCAGGCATTGGTCTGACGTAGAGTTGCCAAATATTTTTTCCCATTCTGTAGGTGGTCTTTTAATTCTTTTGATGAAGTCTTTGGATAAGATAAGCAGAAATGTTTGATTCTTAGTAATTCCCATTTATCTATTTTCTCTTCTGATGAATGTGCTTTGTTTGTAAGATTTTGAAGTCTGTTTATATTGTGTATTAAAACTTCCATTGTTGATCCTATTTTATCTTGGATGAGCTTTATCATTTTAGATTTTATATCTAGGTCTTTTATCCAACTTGAGTTGATTTTTGCATAAGGTGTGAGATATGGGTCTTGTTTCAACTTTTTGCAGATGGATACCCAATTTTGCCGGCACCATTTGAATTTTTTGAATCTTTATTTAGGGAATTTTCTAGAGCATTTGAGGGCTGCTTCTTTAAATGATTAATTATGGTCTGTTGCCTGCATGCCATCTAGACACTGTTTGATTTCTCTTGTAATGGATCTAAGAGAATTGTTGGTCACCAGCTGACTCTAATACTCTAGTGATTTGCCCTAGGTGGACTCTCAAGAGTGGAAGACTGCTTATTGGGTAGCAGAGAGGCTGCTCTGCTTATGGAGAAACTAGGGTCTGTCAGCCAACCCTACAATGTGAGCGAGAGAAGAGAGGGAGGAAAAGATGAGGCCTCTCAGTAGACAGATGTCCAGGCAAATACACAGGCCTCTCAGCCTTAAAAGTAAACTGCAGTTCTGTGTAGGGAGCTGTCCAGGTGCTGCACTGGGAGCTGGGAACTGTCCAAAGGGCTGGTCTGAACAGGCAGTTGTGAACAGCCGACTCCACTTGCCAGCTTATAATGAAAGTACGTTACCAGCCGTTTGCAGAAGCTGCAGTTCTCTGACACAAAGAAACAGCAGAAGCAGAGGTCAGATGGTTGCTGGGTTGTTTTTGAGAGGGGAAGATTAGTCTGATACTGTTGCCTAGTCAAATATGTTAGGTCCTGAGGCTCCCCAGATATTCAGTGCTTCATACAAATATCATCCAGGCATTAGTTCTCAGAGGGGAATGAGGAGGTGCCTGTTTACTCCACCATCTTTTAATGGAATCCAGAATGTGCTTCTTAATTCAGTAAGTACATGAGATCATGTGGGCAACACCTTCTCAATAGCAAAGACGAGGCAGGAAGGGAGAGGACAACAGGGTAAGTGGCCATGGGAAACCAGGGTGAAAATGGGGAGAGTGCTGGCACATTGTAGGGACTGCAACCAATGTCATAAACAACTTACACAGAAATTTTTGAATGAGAAGCTACTTTGTGCTGTAAATTTTAACTTAAAGCACAGTAAAATTAAAGAAAAATAAAACTAGAGAAATTTCTATGGACATATAAATTAATAACTAATCAGTGCTCAGATACGACATTACCATAAAAAGTAGATTTTCAAGGTCCCTGGATGGCACAAAGTGATTTACACTCGACTAGTAATCTGATGGTGTGAACCCACCCAGTGGTGCCATGGAAGAAAGGCCAGAAGATCTACAAAGATTGCAGCCAAGAAAACACAGCGGAACAATTCCACTCTGTAAGGCATGGTGTGCCAAGAGGCAGAATCAATGGCAAGAGCTTTCTGTTGTTGTTGACTCCAGTACCTTTTGCACAATTCTACTTCAGGGTACAGACCCACACAAAGGAAACGCCTCACATGTGTACTGAGCTCTGAATTTTTCATTTATCACAAAGTGTAGGATATCTTACATTTTCACCTTTTATATTTGTCTTTGCATCTTCCCAGTGAATTGTGAATCCTTGAGATCAGGAGCTGTGATCTGATGCTTTTCCATGCCTTTATTCTGGACATGACACTATAGCAAGGGCTTCATGATTTTATTTTTTTAATTTTTAATTTTTTTGACAGTGATCTAGATATTAAGTACTGTGCACTGTTTCTTTTCTTTTTGGGGGGTGGGTAATGGTCTAGATCTTCACAACCTTTTTGATACTAAGAGCCCACAGAAAGAACAAGATTTCATCTGATGTGAATACAGAGTTGGTATCTGAATCACAACCTTTCAGGATAACTCTGGAGATCTGCCAAACAGTAGGAAGATAATGGCAATGCAAAAACACTGAGTTGTGGACAAATAATCTCTTGCAATAGTGTTCCATAATGGTTAGCATGGTCTGAACTCAGCTATTTGACTGGAGCTGAAAGGACTGTATTCAGCAAAAGGATCTGCAACAAGTTTGGATACATCCAGACACTTCTCATCCACCTGCAACCACTTCTCTGCATGCAGCAGTCTCTGAATGTCTCTGCTGTATGCTTCTAGGGCAGTGCTGTCCAACCGAAATATAATGCCATCCTACACATGAACGACAAGGCAATTGAAGCTTCTTTAGCAGATATAATCAAGTACTAAGAAGAAATTGCTGAAATCAATTTTAATAATATAGTTTATTTAACCAAATATGTCTAAAAACTTATTATATATTCCTGTGTTCGATCAAAAAATATTTAAATAAGATACGTTACATTTGTTTTTCTCACACGGCGTCTTCAAAATCTGGTGCATTTCTTATATTTAGAGTACATCTCAATTTGGACTACATTTCAGGGGCTCAAGCATCCTTGGACAATGGAGCTCTGTAGATTGGTTTCTACAACTGAAAATTTCAATGTATGTGCTTGTATTTCTGATAGATACATTTTGACATTTTCCCCTAAGGCCTGTTTTTCTCTTTGATGGTAAACTTGACTACCGTTGGAGCCATTAGCTGTGGCTCCAATGTCTGAATGTTTTGATAGCATCGTGTACAGTTTTTGGATAACTGAGTGCATGTCCCCATGCAGCATTTCCCAGGTTGGCACAAATGGATTGCACTCGAGCACTAACCTGGTGGTTGGCACTGTGAACACTTCCCATGGAATTCTTCTCCTGTGGAAGAACGGCCTGGAAATCTGCTTCAACAAAGATTAAATCCAAGAAAATGCCAGGGACCACACTTGGACTGTGTAGCAGAAGGGCTGTCAGAAACCACACGGACTTATTGGCCAGGGGTGATGGTGGTGGAGAATTACCTTTGCAAAAGTAAACAGTCATCTGCATTAAAAAATAAGAAAAACATACATATTTCTTTCTCCCTCTCTCTCTCCCTTCCTCTCTTCCCTCCCTCCCTCCTTCCCTCCTTCCTTCCTATCTAGAAATGGGAACCCTGTAAGTCTCCCAAGAAATTATGTTTTTGTAAAAATTAAGTTATTCTTTTTGTTAGTTTTTTTCTTCTGGAGGCTTCGTGGTAAAATTCTTAAGAAAAATGACAAATGCTTGAAGGTTTCTTATTGCTTAATTTCAGAACTGGACAGACCACGCATCTGTGTGAACTTCCTCGTCCTTTCCTCTATAGGTGGATTTTCATGGTATGTAAGGCAGAGGACTTTAGAAACAGGCAGACTAGAGATTAAATCCTGGGTCCTTATATACTAGCTGTGTGACTACGGGATTTTTTTTTTAACTTCTGCTAACCTCATATTCCTCATTTGGAAAGTAGAAGTCTTCCTGTTGATTTTTACTCTTAAACATGTGTCTAATCTGATTATTTTTCTCAGCCTCTACCAACGTGGTTTAGCTACCATCAAGTCTTTAATGAGCTGTAGAAAACTCTAGTCGTTCCTTTATCTAGCTATCCCTCGTTTCTAGTATGTTCTGTACACAGTAGCCAGAGGTTATTTATGTAACACAAATGTATGTTTTTCACTATTGGCTGAGGACTTTTTGTTGAGTTAGGGACACTTGCTTCTATTGATGATGGGTTTTTTATTTTAGCCACCAGGAGGTGCCAGTGATCTTTAAATGCACCACTTAAACCCCAGTCAAGCAAAAGCCAGAAAACACTACTGGCTTTTCTGAAGTGAACTGACACCTTCCCTTTCTTCCTTATTATCATAACCAGTTTCAAAAAAAGCAAATGACTTGAAATCTATTTTTAACTCTCTGTAAATGACTACGAATCACATAACTTATTCATTTAGCCTCTAGTTGCAGAATGTTCAATGTTGTCATTGTTAGGTGCTGTGAAGTTGGTCCCAACTCATAAGAACTATATATACAAAAGAAGAGAACACTGCCTGATCCTGCTCCAGATCCACAGTTGTTGTTATGCTTAAGCCCATAGTTTCACCCACTGTGTCAACCCATGTTCAGAATCTTCCTCTTTTTTCACTGACTCTGTACTTTACCAAACATGATGTTCTTCTCCAAGGACTGATCCCTCCAATAACATGTCCAAAGTATTCAGTACAGAGTCTCACCATCCTTGCTTCTGAAAGCATTCTGGTTGTACTTCTTCCAAGAGAGATTCGTTTGTTATTTTGGCAGTCTAGGATGTGTTCTGTGTTCTTCAACACTGCAATTCAGAACCATCATTTCTTCTCTCCTCCTTATCCATTGTCCAGTTTGCTCATGTTTTCAATGTGATTGAAAATTACATTTCTCATGTTTTCAGTGTAATTGTTTCTCAGTTTTCAATGTAATTGAAAATACCATGGCTTGGGTCAGGCACACTTTAGTCTTCAAGGTTGACATCTTTGCTTTTCAATACTTTTAAGAGGTCTTTTGCAGTAGATTTATCCAACAAAATGTATCTTTTGGTTTCTTGACTGCTGCTTCCCTGAATGTTGATTGTGAATGGAAATACAGTGAAATCCCTGACAACTTCGATTTTTTCCCCATTTATCATGATGTTGCTGACTGGTCCACTTGTGAAGATTTTTGTTTTCTTGATGTTGAGGTGTAGCCTATGCCCAAGCTGTAGTGTTTGGTTCATCAGTAAGTAATTCAAGTCTTTTTCATTTTTAGCAAGGCTTATGAATAACGCAGGTAGTTAATAAGTCTTCCTCCAATCCAAATGCTCTGTACTTCTTCCTAGATTCCAGCTTTTCGGATTATTTGCTCAGTATACAACCTGAATCATTGTGGTGAAAAGATACAACTCTGACATACACGTTTCGTGACTTTAAAATATGCAATGTACTCTTACTCTGTTCAAATCACGCCCTTTTGATCTATGTGGAGATTCCTCACGAGCACAATTAAGCATTCTGGAATTCCCATTCTCTGCAGTGTTATCTATAATTTACTATGATCCACATAGTTGAATAACTTTGTGTAGTCAATAAAACACATGTAAACATCTTTATGGTACTCTCTGCTTTCAGCCAGGATCCGTCTGACATCAGCAAAGATACCTATGTACTCTTCTGAATCCAGCATGAATTTCTGGCAGTTCCCTGTTAATACACTGCTGTCACCACTTTTGAATGATCTTCTGCAGAATTTTATGTACATGTGATATTAGTGATATGTTTAATAACTTCCACATCCAATCAGATCACCTTTCTTGGGGATTGGCCTAAGTATAGATCTCATCCAGCTGGATGGCCAGATAGCTGTCTTCCAAATTTCCTGGTGTAGATGAGTGAGCACTTCCAGTGTTGCATATGTTTGTAGAAACGTCTGAGTGATATTCTGCCTATTCTTAGAGCCTTGTTTTTCACCAGTTTCCTCAGTGCAGCTTGGACTTCTTCCGTTAGTACCATTGGTTCCTGATCTTATGCTACCTCTTGAACTGATTAAACATTGACTAGCTTTTTTATTTGTTTGGTTTAATGACTCAGTATATTCCTTCCATTTTCTTTTAATGCTTCCTGCATCCTTTCATATTTTCCCCATGGATTCCTTCACTATTGGAATTGGAGGCTTGAATTTTTTCTTCAGTTCTTTCAGCTTGAGAAATGCCAAGTGTGTTTTTCCCTTTAGGTTTTCTATCTCAAGCTCTTTAAACATGTCATTATAATACTTTACTTTGTCTTTTCAAGCTACACTTTGAAATGTTTTACTTCATTGTTTCTTCTTTTTGCTTTAGCTACTTAACATTCAAGAGCAAGTTTCAGGGTGTCTTCTACATCTGATTTGGTCTTTTCTTGCTTTCCTGTCTTTTTAATGACCCCTTGCATTTTTCATGTATGATGCCCTTGATATCATTCCACAACTCTTCTGGTCTTCTGTTATTAGTGTTTAATGGGCCAAATCTATTCTAGAGATGGTCTCTAAACTCAAGTGGCATATACTAAGGTTGTACTTTTGCTCTTGTGGACTTGACCCAATTTTGTTCAACTTCAACTTGACCTTACATGTAAGTAATTGATGGTCTGTTCTGTAATCAGCCCCAGCCTTGTTCTGACTGATGATATTGAACTTTTCCATTGTCTCTTTCTGCAGATGTAGTTGATATGATTCCCGTGTATTCCAGTTTTTGAGGCACGTATATGTAGTTGCTACTTACGTTGATGAAAAAGGGTCATCATTTCATTTCTATCACCAAGACCATGTTTTCCTAATGCCTATCCTTCTTTGATTCCAACTTTTGCATTCCAGTCACCAGTAATTATCAATGCATCCTGACTGCAGGTTTAGTCAATTTCAGCTTGCAGAAGTAGGTAAAAATCTTGAATTTCTTCATCTTCAGCCTTAGTGGTTGGTGCATAAATTTTCATGATAGTCATAGTAGTTGTTTTTCTTGTAGATGTATGGATAGTATGGTATCACTGCCAGCATTGTACTTCAGGACAGACCTTGACTTTTTTTTTGACGACAAAGGCGGCACCATTCCTCTTCAATCTGTCAGTCCTGGGATAGTAGAACATATGAATGTCTCATTCAAACTGCCAACTCCAGTCTGCTGCAGCTCACTAATGCCTAGGATATTGATGTTTATGCATTCTATTTCATTTTTGATGATTTTCAGTTGTCCTAAGTTCATGCTTTGTACTTTCCACATTTCGATTATTAATGGATATTTGCTGCTATTTCTTCTCATTTTGAGTCATGTTACATGAGTGAATGAAGGTCTCAGAAGCTTGACTCCATCCACATCATTAAGGCTGACTCTGCTCTGAGGAAGTAGCTTTTTCCCAGTAGTCTTTTGAGTGCCTCACAACCAGGGGCGAGGTGGAGGTGGGGAGCTCATCTCCTGGCACTGTATCAGACAGTGTTCCATTGCTATTCGTAGGGTTTTCACTGGCTAATTCTTTTCAGAAGTAGACCACCTGGTCCTTCTTCCTAGGCTATCTTAGTCTGGAAGCTCAGCTGAAACCCGTCCACTATGGGTGACCCTGCTGATATCTGAATACCAGTGGCATCGCTTCCAGCATCTCAGCAACATGCAACCCTCCACCACAGGAGAAGCTCCCTGTCCCACAGGAGTAGGAAGTGACAGACATGTTGAAAGCCTGGTAGTGTTATATTTTTACAGAAACAATATGCATGTTCTATGTTTGCCAACCATGCCTTCTCCCTGCAAGGTATGTTTGTAAGCACACTATGCTAATTTTCTTCTTTACAGCAATATATGAAAAAGTTGGCACTAGTGGTGCTTACAAAAATACCTTACAGGGAGAGGCATGGTTACAAACAAATGTAGAAGGCACCTGTTATTTTCCATGGCACATGGATATATATTTTTTCCTTCTTTCTCCCCTTCTGCCTTCCCTATCTTTTATCCTTCTGCCTTTTCTCTTTTCATGTTGTGTAAAATATCTCAGGCTAATGAAACAACACTTGTTTTCTTTTCCTGTAGAAGAGGAGAAGAAAATCAGTAACAAGCAGATGACCAAGAAATTGTTAAAAGGACAGATTTTGGCAAAACAGAAAAACGTGGTAGGCAGAATAATGATCCCAAGAAGGTGTCCACATCCCAACTTGTGCATGTGTTATTTTACATGGCAAAAGGAACCTTGTAGTTGAGATTAAATTAGGGATATTCAAGGGGAAAGATTACCCAGTATTATCCAGTGTAATCATAAGAGCCTTTATAAAAGGGAGACAGACAGGTCAAAGTAAAAGAAGGAGCCAGCCAAGTGCTGTCGAGTCGGATCCACATGACAAAACTGAAGGCTGGAATGATGTGGGACCAGGTGCCAAGGCATATGGGGGAAATTCCTAGAAGCTGTTGAAAGTGAGGAATGGGTTCTGCGTTAGAGTCTCCAGAAGGAAAGCAGCTCAGGTGACACCTTCATTTTATTGTATTAGACCTCTTTTGGACTTCGTACCTTCAGAACTTGACCATAATTACTACATGTTGTTTTAGGTCATTTAGTTTTCTGCCCTTGTTACAGGGAAGTAGGACTAATACACCGTATGACGCTTTAATTTTAGGTTGTTAATTTATATTTATTATGAACAACATTTCACCCTCGTGGTAAACGAAGAGGAGCTTTGGTGGAGCGGTAGTTCAACACTTGGCTACTGAGCCAAAGGTCGGTCGTTCGAGCCCACCTGTCACTCTGCATGAGAGAAATATGTGGCAGTCTGCTTCTGTGAAGACTGCAGCCTTGGGAACCCTATGGGGGAGTTCTACTCTGTCCTGTCGGGCAGCTTTGAGTAGGAATTGGCTCAGTGACAGTAAGTTATGGCAGCCAGCCAAGGGCTGTCGAGTCGGAGTCATGGCAAGTGAAAATAAAAAAACCATGAAGTAATTCATTAGTATGTAAGTTAAGAAATGAAAGTGGCCTTTCTCATTTTGAATCCTTGTTACTACTTCACACAGACCATAACTAATTCAGACAATATAATGCATGTAGTTAGCATACCTATACACATATTTATAATACACTTATATAGATTCTTTTACACGATGTGTATCAGAGCATTCATTAGGGCGTCGTGATCTCTTTTTTACTTCAGAATATATTGTGGACATTTTTCCATGTTAGCAACATTCTTGATTGTCTTTAATAGTTGCATATTATTCTGTAATGTGGATGTGACATAATTTTATTAGTGCTTCCATTGGTTATCATTTAGGTTATTTTTAGCTTTTTCAAGTGGTTAATAATTAACATCCTCTGTAACTGAGAATTTGCACAGTGATAGTCCAGGAAAATTTGGTAGCCATGGGATTTATTCTTGAAAGAGCAAAGTGGCAGTACTTACTAAAAAATTCAATGATTTGGGAGCTTCCATGCTTTTCTTGTAGACGTTGGGACCATGAGACGTTTGAACCTAGGAGTGAGCACAAACGCATGCCTGTGTTCATATTTCTAAGTCTCTTGTGGCAATTTTTCGATTGTTTCTTTATCAGCTCATATTGTCCTACCTTTACCTTTTTCTCTTATTCTCTGTTTTCTTTCTTTTCCACAGTTTCTCCGTTTCTGTTGTAGGCAGCGCATCTTCATTGTTGTCATTCGTAGTCATCCACTTGGCTCTGATTCATGGTGACTCTATGTATAATGGAACAGAGCGTTGCCTGGTCCTTTGCCGCCCTCACAATCTTTGGTGTACTGGAGCCTGTTATTGCAGTCACTGCATCCGTAATCTTGCAGAGGGTTTCCTGCCTGCCAGGTTGTCATACCGTGAAGGCTTGAGTGTTGCTGTGGTGCTGGAAGCTGGGCCACTGGTATTTCAAACACCAGCAGGTTCACCCATGGTGGAGAGTTTTCAGTGAGCTTCCAAGCAGACAGGCTCTGAAGAAAAACCTCATGATCTGCTTCCCCAAGTTAGCCAGTGAAAACCTTATGAGAAGCTATAATGTTGTCTAATACAGCACTGGAAGATGACACCTTCAGAATAAGAATGAGAAGAGCTACACCTCAAGGAAGTTAACATTAATAATTTATATGAGGTAAAGCTTTCAGCTTTAAACCTGGTGGTGTAGTGGTTAAGTGCTGTGTCTGCTAACCAAAAGCTCAGTACTTCAAATCCACCAGGTGCTCCTCAGAAACTCTATGGAGGCTGTTCTAGTCTCACCTTTAGGGTTGCTATGAGTCAGAATCAACAGCAGAAGCTTTGAGTTTTGAAAACCTTCAGGACCTTCGTTTGCTTCTGTGACATGACTTTATGTTTGTTTCCAGCCACATTTCTCTGTTAATAAGAATAGAATAGCATATAGCTCCCACTTTTTCTTTTCGTTTTGGCATTAACCATATAGTCCTCCAAGATTTATAATAATCTATTGTCTTCTGAATTATTTTGTCAGATGTATATGATTGATGTAATAAGCACCATATAGTAAAGAGCAGATAAAAGCCAATGCACATGAGGAAGCTAAGTGGATGTACACGAAAATGCTCATTCACCTGTGTGAAGAAATTTGGAAGACGGATACCTGGAAACCAACAGAAAAGAGCCGTATCTGTGCCCATTCCAAAGAAAGGGCAGAAATTCTTGAGCAATGTCTATCTTATGCTGGCTTTGCTAGAGAAGCAAAACCAGTGAAATGTATAAATGTATGTATAGAGAGAGACTTATGGCAAGTCTTATGGAACCGTCCAGTCTATAGAACAGGATAGAGGCTTGTCGTGATTCATGCAGCTGCCAGGGCTAGTAAATGCCAGACTGACAGAGCAGAGGGTAACACTCTTGCAGGCTGTGTAGTGAGACGCTTTGGCTCTTTAAAGCCTTCAGCAGGTAAGCTGCTAGTCAAATCCCAAGAACTGGAGGTCACGTGAACAGGAGCCACCTGTAGGATCCAGAGTGAGCAAGAAGCCAGAATGTCTGCTTATAGTCAGATGCAGGACACCAACCCAAGGAAAATCCATTTCAAGTGACTGGCTATCCACAGAAGATTCCA
Source organism: Heterohyrax brucei (assembly GCA_028571685.1). Taxonomy (NCBI): domain Eukaryota; kingdom Metazoa; phylum Chordata; class Mammalia; order Hyracoidea; family Procaviidae; genus Heterohyrax; species Heterohyrax brucei. The sequence continues at coordinate 21,173,771 of CM053153.1, read as the reverse complement.
TCATAGGAGTGATCACATATAAACACTGAGAACCACGGGCCAGCCAAGTTGACATACAGTTTTAACCATCAAAATACTACTAATTTTATACTCAAGTAAAATTTTGCTAAAGATAATTCAAAAATGGCCATAGCAGTGTATCAACAGAGAACTGCCAGAAATTCAACCTGGATTCAGTAGAGGACATGGAGCAAGGGAATAATATCTCATACTGCTGATGGCAGATGGAACTTGGCTGAAAGCAGAAAATACCACAAAGATATTACTTGTGTATTATTGACTATGAAAAGGCACTGGACTATGTGGATCACAATGAACTATGGATAAACACTGGGAAAAATGAAAATTCCCCAGAACACATAATTGTGCTCGTGAGGAAATCAAGAGGCAGTTGTTTCAACAGAACAAGTGGGTACTGCATAGTTTAAATTCCATTGTGTGGCACAGTTCTGTCCTTTTTATCATGCTTATTCAATCTGTATACTGAGCACATAATCCAAGAAGCTGGGCTATATGAAGAACATGGCATCAGGGTAGGAGGGAAACTCACTAACAGTCTGCTTTATGCAAATGATACAGCCTTGCTTTCTGAAAGCTAAGAGGACTTGTTGCACTCACTGATGAAGATTAGAGACCACAGCCTTCAGTATGGATTACTTCTTAACATGAAGAAAACAAAAATCCTCACAAGTGAACCAGTAAACTACATCATGATAAACAGAGAGAAAATTGGAAGTTGTCAAGGATTTCATTTCACTTGGATCCACAATCAATACTCATGGAATCAGCAGTCAACAAATCAAATGATGTATTGCATTGGGCAGATCTCCTCCAAGAGACTGCTTTAATGTGTTAAAAAGAAGAGATACCACTTTGAGAACTAACACGCATCTGACCCAGACAATGGGATCATTGCCCATAGAAGGACATCAGACCTGGTGGGGTAGCCAAGGGAAAAAAAGGGGGGAAGACCTTCAACGAGATCAACTGACATATGACTGCGGCAATGAGCTCAAATATTGCAACAGTTGTGAGGATAATGCAGGACTCGGCAGTGTTTTGTTCTGTTGTTGTGATGGGTTGGAACCTACTCTACAACACTTAACAAGAAGTAGGTATCAAAAGTTCTCCTCCTATATTTCAATCCTTAAAAGGAACCCTAAAAAAAGAAAAAGTCAGCTTTGTCCTGTATCATAGGATAGAATAAATTCAAATTATCTTACTGTCATTTTTTGCTGAATACAACCCATCATTTAGCTGTATCTTTGTAGAGTTCCAGGGTACTCTGCTAATCAGACAAACTTGTCTCTAATGGCCCATTCTGTCACATGATTCTTTCTGGCCAAATACAAGACAACTTTTACTTCATCATTTTCTTTTACGTTGCAATTGCAAGTACTTGGACATGAGTGTCAGGCATATCTGTAATTAATCCACCTCTGACATGTGTTGGATGGTCTCACCACAGTAGCTCAACCTCCTGACTCCTCAGTTTCTGCCCAAGCAACCCAGAAACTTTATCACTGTTTATAATAAATATTATAAATTCCCAGCAAATAGGAGGAGGATGGAGGAAGCATCTCTGATTTTCCAGAAGTTGCTCTTATCCACCATTTCTGTAGGATGTGCCACTGCACAAGTGTCTGGAGTATGGCTGGACAAGAGTGTACTGTTCCTTCACTGTTTTCAGCCAAGAAGTACTCATGGCATGCTCCTCCTCATTCTTTCCTTCTTACCCTGATCTTGTGCAAGAAGGTATATAAAGAGTATAATACAGAGAACGTGTCTTGGTGACATTGGTGTTTTCATTGCCTGCTGTTATTGAATCTTTCTCATCTGTAAGACTGGCCTTCCATAAAGAGCTCACAAAGGTACTTTTGGAGACCACCATTTGGGGCAAACTGTTCTGGAATTGTGAGAGTACTGGTAGTTCAGTGGTAGAATGCTCACCTTTCATGCCAGAAACGCAGATTTGATTCCAGGTCAATGAACCTCATGTACAGTGAGCCCCTAACTGTCAGTGGAGGCTTGTGTGTTGCCATGAGACTAGACAGCATTCAGTGGAACTTCCAGACTAAATGGACTATGAGCAAAGGCTTAGTTGTCTGCTGCCAAAAGTCAGCCACTGAAAACCCTATGGAACCGTGTGGTCCAATCCTTAGTCTATCACGGGGGTAATGGGAATGGCCAGCATTTTGTTCCTTTGTGCACGGGGACCCCACAAGTTGGGGGCCTACTCAACAACAACAACAATAGGATTGTAGTTGCACTTGACCAGCCACATGCAGTCTCTCACACCCCAAATCTTACATCCCTCTACCTCCTGGACTTAGCATCTTTGACTTATGGTGCAGACATTGGAAAGAAAACTTGAATTTACTGTATATGAACAAAACCAAAAATAATCCAGTACTCGAGTTGTGGACATCTATACAAATATGTCCATAATTATAAGCTTAATTTACTATGAATCATTTCATAGATGTGGGAAGAGAGAATATTTTTAAGGCGGAAGCATACGGAAAACAGATGCTGAGCAGCCAGGAATTCTGGGTCCTGATAAAAGCTTATGAATAATTAACTACAGTGACCTGTTCATGAACTCAAAATGAGAGTAATAGTATTTACAGTTTGTTTAGTATATGCTCAATCTGTGCTACACAACATAAGAGTATCTAAGCCCACAGTGATTCCAGGAGGGAGGCACTCTCATCATTATATTCCCACTTTGTGGAATGGTAAATTGAGACTCAGCTTTTGTAATTTTGTCAGTCACAGCACTAGGTAGTGTAGCTGGGATTCAAACTGGGCCTGTTTCTCCCCAGTGCTAAAGCATTTAACTGATTGTGATACCCTGCTGCTGTTGATCTGACCCAGACTCAAAGCGATCCTATAGGACAGAGAAAAACTTCACCACAGGACTTCCAAGGCTGTTAATCTTTATGGATGTGGATTGCTATGTCTTTTCCTGTGGATGGCTTCTGGGTTTAAACCACATACATTTCAGTTAGCAGCCAAGTACTTAACCACTGCACCACCAGGGCTCCTTGACTAGGATACTGAATTCTAAAGAAAGGAGAGAGGAGATGTGAAAGGTGGGAAAATGGGAGAGTGAGGGAACTCAGTCCTGAAACAGCCATCTTTTTGTTTTTCTTCAGAACAGGATGGTGTTTAAGACAAAATGTTTCTATGACAAATGTGAAGTGCAATGATAAGACCAAAGGCAGTGTGGGATTACGGAGAATGACTTCCTGGGGGACCAGGAAGGAGGACCAGCAACATCAAGAAAAGAGCCATATTTTATAAATAGCAGGATGGAGCATTTCTGGAAAGAACAAGTTCAAACAACAGAAAGGATGCAGAAGTACTGTGAGATAGGATGTGAGTGTGTGCCAGACAGACTGAGCCATTTCAGGGAAGGAACGCCCATGCAAACAGAGGTAGGGAGGAGGGTGTCATTGATTAGGGTTATTTCTAGTTTGTATTAAGCTTGACTGTTTCCAGCAGGAGGGACACCTGATGACCAGCTCTTGATTAGCATCATTAATATCAGATGCAAGTAAGATTTTGCTCAGGATCATTCACAGGTGCCTGCAACAGTATACTGACAAGAAACTGCCAGAAATTCAAGCTGAATTGGAGAAGAGGACATGGAACCAGGGATATCACTGCTGATGTCAGACGGATCTTGGCTGAAGGCAAAGAATACCAGAAAGACGTTTACCTGTGTTTCATTGACTGTGCAAAGGCATTTGACTGTGTGGGTCATAACAAATTATGGATAACATTGCAGAGAGCGGGAATTTCAGAACACTTAACTGTGCTCGTGAAGAATTTGTACGTAGGTCAAGAGGCAGTCATAGAAACAGAACAAGGGGACACTCTGTGGTTTAAAGTTGGGAAAGGTGTGTGTCAGATTGTATGCTTTCACCTTACCTTTTCAATCTTATGCTGAGCAAATAATTTAAGAAGCTGGACTATATGGAGATTAATGAGGCCTCAGGATTGGAGGAAAACTTATTAATAACCTTTGTAATGCAGATGCCATAACCCTGCTTGCTGAAAGTGAAGAGAATTTGAAACATTTTCTGATGAAGATCAAAGACCACAGCCTTCAATATGGGTTGCACTTCAACATCAAGCAAATAAGAATCCTGACAACTGGACCAGTAAGCAGCATCTTGATAAAGAGATTGAGGTTGCCAAGGATTTCATTTCACTTGGCTCCACGATCAGTGCCCGTGGAGGCAGCAGTCAAGAAATCAAAAGACACATTGCATTAGGAAAAGCTGCTGCAAAAGACCTCTTTAAAGTGTTGAAAAGTAAATATGTCACCTCGAGGACTAAAGTTCGCCTGATCTAATTTTCAGTTGCATCATATGAATACAAATGCTGCAAAATGAATAAGCAAGGCAGAATCATTGATGCCTTTGAATTGTGTTGCTGGAGAAGAATATTGAAGGTACTGTGGACTGCTAAAAGGACCAACAGATCTGTTCTGGAAGAAGAAGTACAACCAGAGTGCTCCTTGGAAGCAAAGATAGCGAGACTGCATTTTATGTAATTTGGACATATTTTCAGAAGAGATCAGTCCCTGGAGAAGAATGTCACGGTTAGTAAAGTAGAGGGTCACTGAAAAAGAAGGCCCTCAAGAGGCTGCAACAGTTGATTTAAGTGAAAAACGACATGGGCACGACAGAGGACCAGGCAGTGTTTTGATCTGTTGTGTGTAGGGTCACTATGAGTCAAAACTGACTCAGTGGCACCTAACAACAACAACAGCTCTGTCTTTGGTAGATTATCCAGGTCTCTTTTATGCTTCATTCCTGTTGCTGTTTACTTTCTTTGTCCTTCTCCCCACAAAAGATCTGGTGAAAATCCAAGTTGCAAAAGACTTGCTTTTAAGAAGTTTAAGACTTTAAGGCCTGTCATTGATTTACCTACTGTGGCTGAGAGGTGGGAGTGTGAGTCCAGTAATATACAGAGTTTTCAATGGCTGATTTTTTTCTGAGCTATCTTTCTTCTGAAGTCTTCCTTCTGACGTATCACTGGGTGGACACCAACCTTTAACTTTTCACATAATAGCCAAGCTCATTAACTGTGTACATCACCCAGGGATTCCTGCATATAGTAAGTCCTCATTAAAACCGTTCAATAAATATTTTTGAGCATCTACTTTGCGATAAGCCTTCTTAGGGGGAAAAAAAAGAAAAAATATTTTACTGTACTGGAATCTTCATTTTAACAAGATCACATCATGATTTGTGTACACATTAAAATTGGAATAGCACCATTATACAGCAGTTAAGAACTAATATCTTTATACTAGAACATGAAATGTCTCTACAGAATAGTGCTCGTTTTTGTTGGAAAAATTCAAAGGACATTTTCAAGTCTAATCCTCTACTTTCCAGATTATCTTGTCAGGTTGAAGATGCATGGTGTCCTATATTTCCTTTTGGGATTATAAATTTTAATTCAGTTTTTAAAGTGATACTTGAAGATGATTCTGCCTCTGCTCCTAAATGGGCTTCAGGAAGTGACTCGTCCTGACAGCTGAGAGGCCCAGAGAATGAATAGACCCAAAGCATCAAAAGCAGAAGCCATAGTAACCGACTTCACTAGCAGTTTATTCCTTTCCTACCTGAACAGCAGTAACTAATACTTCTACAGTGCTTTAGAGTTTACAATAATTTTTTCACAAAGTGTATGTATTTATAAGTGTGTGCATTAATATGTATTTGACTTGAGGGTAAAATATTTCAAACTGGAACCTTTATTGAGGATTTTGACATCCCTTAGGCCAAGTCCTATATTTGCTTAGGAACCCCTTCCCTGCCTTGACATAGATTAGCTGGCACTGAGCAAACTGAAGGGACTTTATGTGGCCATAGTCTTCAAGGAAATACTTCAGAAGGCAAAGGAAAGCAAGATAACAGCAAAGAAAAGAAAGCTCCATCTGCAATTTAGAGACCCAACTCTTACAGTCACTATATACCTCCAGTTTCTGCAGTTTAGGATCTTGGGTCAAAATTTACACAAACTGTAAGGTATTCACTGAATGAGGATGTGTGTTAACTTATGTATAAACATGGATACACTATGAGATGTCTGAGGATGTCTGCTAGGGGAATTCAGGGAACATGCACCAGGTGAGAGGGAACAAGAAGAAGTTTTTGTCATTTATGGGGTGACTTACACACTACATAATTCCTTGTAGGGTATACTTTGCAAGTTGCCTTACTGAAAACGAAGTCTGTATGCAGCACGTCTGTCGTAAGTGAGCCTCACAAGCCCAGAGATGAATGGAAGGGGACCAACCCACCCTTGATACGTAGTTCCCATTCTTCCTAACTCTAGAGTCTTGGTTGACCAACATTTCTAAGCTTCCATGTCATCATCTCCAAAATGAGCTCCTAAGAGAGGACACCTCTCAGGTTTGTTATGAACGTTATATGGAATTCAGTAGACCTGCCATGAGTCGGATCCGACTCGACGGCACTTGGCTTGGCTTGGCATGGACTGCTAGTGGCACAGTAGTTAAAAGCTCCACTGCTAACCAAAAAAAACAAAAGGTCAGTAGATGGAATCCACCAGCCCCTCCTTGGAAACCCTACAGGGCAGCTTTGCCCTGTCTTAACAGTCGCTATGAGTCGGAATCAACTCAGTAGCAATAGGGAAGGTTCAGTTTGTTGTTACAGTGTTTTGTTTTGTTTTGTGTTGTTTTGTTAGAGTATACTCATGGCTTACCGGGGGAAAAAAAAAAAAAAACCAGTTTAGTCGATTTTGATTCGTGTTTGAGTAAAACTATACAGAGTTTTCAAGTGGCTGATTGTTTGGAAGAAGATCACCAAGCCTTTCTTCTGAGCCACCTGTGGGTAGACTTGAATCTCTAACCTTTTGGTAGCAGCCAGTCACATTAACTGTTTGCACACCCAGAAGCTCTGGTATATAGTACCCCTAAAAAACCAAACCCACTTGTGTTGAGTCAATTCTAACTCATAGAGACCCTATAAGATAGCATGGAACTGTCCCAGAAAATTTCCAGGGAACGCCTGGTGGATTTGAACTGCGACCTTCTGTTTAGTGGCCATAGCATTTAACCACTACACCACCAGGGTTTCTAGCATATAGTATAAGGCCTCATGCAAATAATTCAGTAAATATCTTTAAGCATCTCCACTGTAGCAAGTCCAGGCTCTACAATAACGAAATACTCACCATCCTTGTCCTCACAGAGCTTATTGTCTGACAGAGGCCTTCGACCCAGCTGGCTTATTCACACAAACAAGTGCAAAAGTGCTCTGGAGCTCCTATTGGAAGGCTTTGAACAGGTCAAAGAATTAGGCTAAATAATCTCTTCTCAATGCCTCTGTCCTGTAAACATCCTGCAGATGGAAAAACATGAAAGGTGAAAGGTGGAAAGAGATAGCTTGCTCCTGATGTTCCTGTGTGAGCTCGGGAGAGTTCTTGTATAGGAGTTGGTTGCGCTTGTCAGCTAAGCATCTAGCTATCATTGCATAAGAAAGGAAGCCTAGATTTTGCCAGAACATCCGTGCAATTTGAGATGTTGTGTGTTCACGTATTGATGGAATTTCAGATGTGTGGGAAATGCAAAATGACTGATCCTTAACTGATCACTAACCCATTCAAGGAACATTTATATCTGCTTTTTCTGAGATCATGTCGTGATTAACCTCATTTTTAATCCCCTTACATTTATATTTATGGTTTTTTTCCCAATGTAAATGAGGACAGGAAGACTGCCCTTATGAACCCCTCTCTGTCAGAGGACTTCTAGGGATTTCCAGCATGTGGAGGAAGATCAGAAAGCCTCTGTGGAACTTCCGCCAAGCAGCTGAAGTCAGGGACACTTCCCACACTCCCCTGGGCCTCGTCAGTTCTTATCACGGGTTCAGGGGTGGCAGCAGCAACCTTTTGACTTCAGAGAATGGAGCCAGAGAAGCAGGGAAAACAAACTTTGGGAAGCATGAGCTTCCCATCAGGTGTCAGTCATTCCATCTCCGGCCGTCAAAGAAGCTTAGATTTGGGTGGAGGTAGATGCGGAAACCAGCCGCTTTCCAAGGGTGCCGTGGAGGAGAGTGTTTATTTCTGTGTACGTTTTGCAAAAGGGGGAATGAATGGAACCCAGAAATAAAGGGAGAGGGGCTGGGTCACATTTTCAAACCACTTGACCTTCCTTCTTTCTGTGCTTAAAGCCTAGTTCCATTCATCCAGCATGTTAGGTGCCTGCCTGGCTAACAAAGCCCAACCTCCTGGCTCAGTATACTGAAGGCTTCTTGGAGGGCTTACAAAGCATTTTGAAGAGTTAAATGTAAATGAATCAGAAACACATGGATTCAATTTCCCTGGAAATTCACATGTGCTTGGAAATGAAGGGGGGCTGTGTCTGGCCAAATGTGCTTTGATTTATCTGACCCCAAAACACACCCCTCCCCTCTCCTTTCCTCTTCTGAAAATCATTCAAAACTTCGGCTCATGTCAAACCATGGCTAGGTTCTGGAGACTCTTGAGAACTGGAGTGGGTCGAGTTCCTAAAATGTTCCACTGAGTTAAAAAGGGCATTCTGTGAGCCTCCTCGGCCTCTGTCCCCCACTGGAGGATCTCAAGTGGTTTTCTCCTACTTGATAGAGTTAAACTAGGGCATGGATATGGTGATGTTCGTTTAGTCACAGAGCTCACCATCTACTGCGTTGTACAGAGATCTTCTCTACCTGCAATTGACATTCTCATCTATAGGATGTGCTCCTGGGAAATGTTTTTGCTGATAAAAAGATAGTTTTTTGAGGAGAGGACCAGCATCATCAATACAAGACTGATTCATTATATTAGAGTTTCAAAATACCTTTTCTTAAAGTTATCCCTTGTAATGTCTACAAATGCCACTTGGTGGTGGTAGGACATGTGTGTTTGAGACAGCGTTATTTAGGGCCTCTTGTGTAAGTTGGTTGAGGAGCCCTGGTGGCACATGGCTAAGGGGTCAGGCAGTGAGCCAAAAGTTCAGCAGTTCAACTCCACCAGCTGATCTTCGGAAACCTTGTAGGACAGCTGTCCTGTAAGAGTAGCTATGAGATGGGATCAACTTGATGGCAACAGGTTTGGTTTGGTTTTAGGTTTGTTGAGCAGAGAGGTGCTACGGTAGAGGAGCAGAGTCCTCGGCATAGAAGCAGCCTTTGTCGTTTTGTTAAGCAAGTTTTGTTTAGGGTGATGTCAACTCAAATGCTCTGCCTTGCTTCTTCCTTGTGACTTTTTGATAGGATAGAGTAGGGAAATGCAACCTTCAGTCTTGAAGCCTCATCACAGGTATAAGGCTGTTACTTGTCAGAGGCTGAGTATTGGTTGCACTGTCTGAGGACTAAAGAAGCAGCTGGATAAAGCATCTGTGCTTCGGGTCCTCTGCTGGCATTAACTGACTTTGTCCTTCTCCTACCGCCTCTTCATGAGCTACTTGGTGGCCACAGCCTACATTAGCTGTGTACTCCCTCTTCCTGCTTTGTTTTCTCTCTTCCCACCCTGTTAATATTGCTTTCTTGCTATCTTTAATAAAGATTTCTTCCATCTGTTGTGATTTATCCTATGGGGAGGTGTCCATGATGACCACTAGAGGGAGCAGTTTAAATGCCCAAAACTGGGAGCACAGAAATGTCTCCTGCTCTGGGCCCTGGCTAACTCTCCCAAGGTTCTATCCTTCTCTCTTTTCCTCACTGCCTCTCAGCCATATTTGTGTAGTTCTTTTCCCCCATCCTTTTACCTTTACCAGAGTGTGTTCCCCAAGCATATCACATGACTGGCTCCTTAATGAATCCTTAAGGTTTTAGTTAAAATGCCACCTCTTCTGAGAGGCCTTCCTCGAACATGCAAACTAGGCACCTCATTCTCCCCACCCTTGCCGGTAGTATTCAGCCCCAATGCGCTGATAGTATAGACCACCTGCCATGGCTCAGTACGCCTGGTAAACGAAGACTTGCCTATCAGGTAGGACATTGTAAGGACAAAGAAATTACCTCCCAGGAGCCAGCGACCAAAGGACACATCTTTCTTTATGACAAGATAAATTCTTTAATGCACAGTATGCGTGGCTGGAGGTTCTAATCTACCCAGAGCCACCTCAGACGAAAGGCCTGAAGAGCTGCTTCTGAAAAATCAGCCGTTGAAAGCCACATGGGGTGCAGTTCTTCTCCGATACACATGGGGTCGCTACTCAACCACCACTGGTGCCGTCGAGTCGATCCAACTCACAGATACCCTGTAGGTCAAAGGAGGACGGCCCCATACAGTTTTCATGGAGCACCTGGTGGACTTGAACTGCTCACCTTTTGGTTAGCAGATGTATCAGTTAACCACTGTGCCACCCGGGTGTCCCACAGCAACTGGAGTAATTTAGCAGAGACTTCCCATGCGCTGTCTCACATCATTCTCTTAACAGCCATATGCGTTAGATAGCATCATTCCCATTTTTGAAACTGGGAAACTTAAGATTTAGAGAGGTTAAGTAACTTGCTGAACGTATACCGGCTAATAAACGGCAGACGCAAGTCTGAAGCTTAGTCTGATTTCAGTGATCACATTTTTAGCTAGCATTTTCTCTAATTTGATAATTATAAATTTTTCAGGAACCAAATAACTATTATTGTAACAGCGCCGTTTTGCAATGATCCTAAGTTCCTACATGAAGGAAATGATCACAAATCATATCAAACACATTTTTATTGAGTTCTCTGAGAGTGTGCTAAGTACATAATTAGTTTGCTGAATTAGTCACTATTTATATCCAGGATGCAGGCACAGAAAGGATTCAACTGTCCAAAGACAAATGCAAAGTAGTTAGATTTTCCTTCTGGGGGATACAAGGAGAAATAGAAGGAAACTGGAATAAATAAAAAAGACAGGCATATAGTTTTATTTTTAGTACTCAAAACATGTACCAGAATGCACTGTTTGCTATTTTGCTAAAGCTAGGTTATAATCTGTACTATAATTTTCCCAGTAGCCAGTATAATGAGAAAATATGATTTAGTGTACGATTTATAGACAAGATGAGCTACAGCGTTTGTGGGCCCTGGTGGAAAATGAAAACACGGGACCTGTTAACGAGAAAACAGGAAAAACGCCATTAAATGTAAGAAAACATGAAACTTTGCCTTTTCTTCCACACTGTCGCTTTTGATATGTCATGGCATTTTTTATTTGCTAGTTAGTGGCCGTGCTGTCTCAGGTATGGGATAAACATGCTAGGTGAATGTACACCCTCGCAGGCACCTGCACATTGTAGCTGTCTTGGGGATGGGAAGTCAGTCTGCTCTTTTCATGGGCTGCCTCCCCAGCCCACAGTGGATGGCCAGCCCCTAAGGGATTGGGGACTTTTGTGCAGGAATAAGTTCCTTGCCTGGACTGGGGGTGGACAAGAGTCTTTGCTCTACTGAGTGATACAGCAAGTACACACGCTGCTGCCAACCCAGGGCAGAGACCACCACGTCTTTCTTCCATGCACTTTTTTTCAAATGTATTCTTCTCTCCTCTGGAAGGGCCAGAGACATTTCCCACCACTGATTGCCCTGATTCCAGCACTGCTTTTGGAAAATGCTTATTTGTTCTAAAAAAAGAATCTAGTTCTTTAACAGGATATTTCTCCGGGTCCCCCTTGCCGCCCAGATGTTTTCTGAATGTTCTCTGTACCTTGACAGTTGTACCTACATGCCCTTCATCATACTAAGCTGCAAATATGAACCAGCCTGAAATCTTTACCGCATTGTTAGTAATTTGATATCTGGGTTTCTGTAAGTCTGTCGTTTTATCAACAAAGCTTAAAGTAGTGCCTGTATGTATAGTAGATATCCAGTAAATGTAAAATGAGTAGATGAAAGCGTAAAACAAAACCTAATGTAGTATTTGTACAATTCTCTAATTATAAATTTCCACCGCTACCTATCAACATATTGTACTGTGGTGGCTTGAACACTGCTATAATACTTGAAGCATGCTGCTGGCATTTCAAATACCAGCAGAGTTACCCACAGTGGACAGATGTGAGTGTAATTTCCAGGCTAAGACAGACATGGAAGAAAGGCTCCCAAATACTAGCTAATGAAATTCTATGGATCATAGAATATTGTCTGAGACTAAAACTGCCTTACTTGGGATGTATCATCAGATCCATAGAGGAAAAAAACATCATGTTTGGTAAAGTAGGAGACCAGCAAAGGTGAGAGAAATCCTCAGTGAGGTGGATTGGCAAAATAACTGCAACAGTGGATTGATAATTGAGTCCATATGCATTTATTGCTCTTTAGCAAGTTTAAGTTGGAGCTGAAGCAAAGTAAAACAAGACCTCAAGAGCAAAAGTCTGACCTTGAGTACACTGTACCTGACTTTAGAGACCGTCTCAATAATAGATATGATGTATTGAATGCTAGTGATTGAAGACCAGACAAATTGTGGGGTGACGTCAAGGCTATCACATATGAAGAAAGCAAAAAATCATTGAAAGACAGAAAAGAAAGTCCAATGTGTATGTCAGAAGAGATTCTGAAACTTGCTCTTGAAGGTAGAGTAGTGAAGGTGAATTGAAGAAATGTGAAGTAAAAGAGCTGGACAACAAATTTCAAAGGACGATTCAAGAGAACAAAGTAAAGTATTATAATGAAGTGTGCAAACAAAAAGGGAAGAATGTGATCAGCATTTCTCAAGTTGAAAGAACTGAAAATTTCAAGACTCAAGCTGCATGTGGATCATGACAAATTATGGATAATATTGCAAAGAATGGCAGTTATTGAACACTAAATTGTGCTCATGAAGAACCTGTACATAGACTAAGAGGTAGTTGTTCAAAAAGAATGAGGAGAAACTGCATGGTTTAAAATAAGGAAAATTGTGCTGGGGTTGTATCTTTTCGTTGTACTTATTCAATTTGTATGCTGAGCAAATAATCTGAGAAGCTGCACTATATGGAAAAGAACATGGCATTAGGATTAGAGGAAGACTCATTATGATCTTTGATATGCAGATGACAACACTGCTTGCTGAAAGGGAAGAGAACTTGAACCACTTACTGAAAGTCAGACATCACAGCCTTCAGTATGGATTACACCTTAACATAAGAAAACAAAAATTCTCACAGCAGTATCAATGGCAACATCATCATAAGTGGAAAAAAGTTGACGTTGTCAGGGATCTCATTTTGCTTGGGTCTGGATCCATAATCAATGTCTATAGGAGCAGCAGTCAAGAAATTGCATGGGCAAGTCTGCTGCAAAAGACCCCCTTAAAGTATTTTGAAAAAGCAAAGATGTCACCTTGAGAACTAAGATGTGCGTGCGTCAGGGTATTTTCAGTTGCCTCATATGCATGCGAAAGCTGAACAGTGAATAAGAAATACCAAAAAAGAACTGATGCCTTTGAATTACCAGGTTAGTGAAGAGTATTAAATATACCATAGACTGCCAGAAGAATGAACAGATCTGTCTTGGAAGAAGTACAACCAGAATGTTCCTTAAAAGTGAAGATAGTGAAACTTCATTTTGATGACTTTAGATGTGTTATCAGGGAGATAGTCATTGGAGGAAGGACACCATGCTTGATATAGTAGAAGGTCAGCAAAAAAGAGGAAGACTCTATGAAGCAGACTGGCAATAGTGGGTGGCTGCAACTGTGGGCTGGCTCAAGCATACCAAAGACTGTAATGGATGGCACAAGACTGTGCAGAGTTTCTTTCTGTTGTACATATAGGGAAGCTATGAGCTGGAACTGACTCGCTTCCACTGAACAACAGTAACATGGGCTCAAACCCCAGGGAGCACAGAGGTGGCACAGCGTGAGGCAGCACGGCCGTGTGTTGTACGTGGGGTCACTGTGGGTTGGAGTAGACAGGATGCAAAGTAATAACTGCAGCTGCCCGCCCATCTAGATTGACAGCAGCTGTCAATCTGTAAAAGCAAAGATCAAGCCTAATACAACAAAGTGCCTATTTACTTGCCCAGTTTAAATGTCTTCATCAAAGGACTTAGCAGTTCTTTAATGCATTGGCATTGTAATTCCTTTTCCAAAGCTGCCAGAGGTCTTTTTTGAAATTGAATGGCTGGGCTAGAATGGAATACAAGAGTAGGAGAGTTCATTAAGTGACAAGATCACATCTTCCCTGTCCTTGATAACGTGCTTCATGGGCCATACCAGAAAGCACAGAAGAGGGGCCTTGTGTTAAAGAGGGTAAGGGGGAAAGCCGATTTAATGATTGATTCTGACCAGTTCATCTTATAATATTGCTTATCTTCTCTAGTTGCCCTGATTATATTCCTTTATTAGTAATAAACAAGAGTTGTGTTTTCCCAGGTTTTGTGATGTATATTTTTCCAAATGTTGTTGCTCTTGTTAGGTGCCACCTAACTCAGCTCCAACACACAATGACCATACATACAACAGAACGTAACACTACCTGGTCATGTGTCATCCTCATGACCACTGTTATGTGTGAGTTCACTGGTACAGCCTCTCCACAGCTCCTTCCATGGGTGTTGATTGTAGATTCAAGTGCAATGAAATCCTTGACAAAGTCAATCTTTTCTCTGTTTCTCATAATATTACTTCCTGGTCCCATTGTGTGCATTTTTGTTTCCTTGATGTTGTGATGCAATCTGTACCGAAGGCTGTAATCTTAGGTCTTCATTAGTAATTGCTTTAAATTCTCTTCACTCTCAGCAGGCAAGATTGTGTCATCTACATATTGAAGGTTGTTCACGAGTCTTAATGTTCTGTTTCTCTTCATTTAGTCCAGCTTCTTGAATTACTAGTTCAGTATAGAGATTGAACAAGTCTGGTGAAAGGGTACAACTTTGGCACACATCTTTCTTACAATTAAGCCAGATAATACCCCCTTTTTCTGTTGAAATGGCTGCCTCTTGATCTATGTACAGGTTTCTTGTGAGCACAATTAAGTATTCTGGAATTCCCATTCTTTGTGAGGTTATCCATAATTAGTTATGATCCATGCAGTTGGATGTCTTTGCATCATCAATAAAACACAGGTAAACATTCTTCTAATGATGATTTTTCCAAATAAAACAAAGTTATTTGAACTTTCTGAACACCAGCAATCAGTATGTAAATCAGAAAACCCCAGAATTTTTGAATGGAGTGGAAAGATCTCTAAAATTTCCAAAAAGGAAGGCCAAGATGATACGAAATATCTGATTCCTTTTTTTATGTATAACTAATCATTTTCTGCTATCAAAGGAGATGTCTACCTATGGATCAGTAATTTCCTTTCCACTTGTAGACCAAAATTTCTCATAAATGCTATCAAAATAATTTCTCTAGTTTTAGCTGCTCATTGTGGGCTAGGGGGAGGGGACCAATTACTGTCAAGTCAACTGCTTTCTAGTGACTGTTAGGACAGAGTACAACTGCTCATAGAGCTTCCAAGGAGTGGCTGGTGGATCTGAACTGCTGGCATTTTGGTTAGCAGCCCTACGTCTTAACTACGGAGCAAAGGAGGGGTGAGTAGAAAGAGGATCAGATTTCATACAGATAATCTGGCCTAGATTTTATGGTGACTCTCAACAGACATAAACCAAAGAAGAGAACTACACTACAGCACAAGAACTTCAGCAACACGTTCTGCTAGTCACTGGGGCCGAAATTATGAAATACAGAGAAAGAAAGAGTATCTGCTTGATGATAACTTTATTGACCTGTGATTTTGACTGTAGTTCTTGCATATTTCACTTTTCTTAGATCCACAATGAAAGCCTATGGAAGCAGTAGCGAAGAAATCAAGTAATGTACTGCATTGGGCAAATCTGTTGCAAAAGACCTCTTTGAAGTGTTAAAAAGCAAAGATGTCATTTGAGGACTAAGGTGCCCATGACCCAAGCCACCATGTTTTCAGTTGCCTCATACACACATGGAAGATGGACAATAGATAAAGAAGACTGAAGAAGAATTAATGCCTTTGAATTATATTGTTGGTGAGGAAGATTAAATATACCATAGTCTGTCAGAAGAATGAGCAAATCTACCTTGGAAGACATATAACCAGAACGCTCGTTAGAAGTGAAGCTGGCGAGACTTCATCTTATGTATTTTAGATGTGTTATCAGGAAGGACCAGTGCTTGGAGAAAGACATGCTTAGTAAAGTAGAGGATCAGGGAAAGAGAGGAGGTAGGTTGGCACTGTGGCTGCAGTGTTAGACTCAAACATAGCAACTATTGTAAAGATGTCACAGGACCAGACTGTTTCATTCTGTTACCCATAAGGTTGGTGTGAGTTGGAACTGACTTGATGGCACCTAATAACAACAACAAACTCCTTGTAGTTGACTTTGAAGAAATCCACTGGATTATCAAGTAAGTTTTCTATATATTTTACTTCTTTGAGTAAGTCGTTATGACCAAAAAACAAAAGACTTTACTATACAAACAATAGATTCTGAGAAGAGAGTATCTCTGACACTCACTATGTGTGAAGCACTGTTCCTGGAAGTTTGTATTTCATATACATGTAAAATCAATATTAAAATATATATAATGAAGTCCTAAATCTACCCTTCTGAGATGAATATTATTAACTCCATTTTATAGACAAAGGAATTGAAACTAAAAGAGATTAAGGCACTTATTAAGGCCTTATTCCTAATTAACATTGGAGATAGAATTCAAGTACTTTTTAAAAATCTTTTGTTGTGCTTTAAGTGAAGGATTACAATTCAAGCTAGTTTGTTATGCAAAAACTTACGTACACTCTCCAACCTTGCACCCTGTGTTTCCTATGTCCATTCAATCAGCTCTTGTCCCCTGCTGCCGTCTTGTGTTCACTCTCTACAGTTCGTCTGATACACCTACTTAAGCCAAGAAACACACTATTCTTCAGTGTCATGTTTTATATTCCAGTCCAATCTTTGTCTGAAAAGTTGGCTTTAGGTATGGTTTCAGTTCTGGGCTAACAGAGAGCCTGGGGATCATGTCTTCCAGCTGTCAGAACTTCAAATCTGGTCTTTTCAATAGAGTTCAAGTTCTGCATCCCATTTTCCTCCCATTACATCAGGACTCTTTATTGCATTCCCTGTCTGGACAGTCACTGCAGGTAGCCAGGCACTGTCTAGTTCTTCAGGTTTACTACTGGAGTAATCTCTGGTTTATGTGGCTCTTTCTGACTCTTGGGCTCCTATTTTCCATATTCTTCATTCTCCCTCTCTCCAGGTGGGGTGGCATTAATTGGTGCTCCTTGGATGGCGACTTGCCAGTTCCTATGACCCCAGATGTCACTTGCCAAAGTGGATGCAAAAAATTTCTTTCTTTCTTTTTTTTATTATGATTAAGTTAAAATGTGTATTCCCATATGAATTTGCATGCCCACCTATATGCAGCTCCCACTGTCTCCCTGCCTGGTGACAGCACACTCTTCCTCTCTGCTCGACACATGTCTTTTCCTCCTAACAATCACCTATTCCCTCTTCTCCACCCACTCCCCTGCCTCCAGTAAGAGGTCGAGAGGATGACATCCTATGGATGCATGGAACCATAAATGCACCCAATATATGGTCACTCTGCATCGCCAAGTCCAATCCATTGCTGTCCAAAGAGTGGAACTTATGATTTATGGACATGGGCAGCATCAAGGCCAGGGGCCATGCTCCCACGGGAACCCCAAGACCCCTGAACCATCAACTGTGGTCCTTTAGTGGAGATCTCAGGGTGTACCCCTTTTTATTCTTGTGTTGCCAGTGAGACTCAACTTTGTGAGCTCCATCACAGTTATCACCGTGACGGGTGGCTGGGCACCGTCCAGTTCTTCTGGTTACAAGTCACTGTAGTCACCCAGTGATGTGAGTCTCTCCATCTTCTGGATTCTCTTTCCCCCATGTCATTTTGGTCCTTGGTGATCATCTGGTCCTGCTGAGTTGGGACCATTTGCTGTACCCTCAGATGGCAGCTGGGCAGCTTTTAAGACCCCAGATGCCACTCACCATTGTGGGGCGCAGAAGACTCTCTTAAGAAAATGCTAGTTGTGCCAGTTTGGCCTCAATTTCCCTTGAGAGCATGGTCCCCGACCCCCTTCACCAGCTACTCTGTCCTTTCAAAATTGGGTTAAGATGGGAGGAGTAATCATGTTGAAGTCCAGTTAATATTGATCTTCTTTCTAATGTGTGCTGTCACAGATTTCACCCAACAAAATTTCTATCATCTATCTAATCTAAACCCTATCCCCCTCACCCTTCTTCCCTCTCTACACTTGCAGCCATCAAAGAGTCTTTTCTTCTATGTATGAGTCTGTTTTTAAGTTCTTATTGTAGGGGACTCATACAATAATTGTCCTTTTGTCACTGACTAACTTCATTCAACATAATGTCCTCCAGTTGAAACCAGATTATGAGATGCTTCCTAGAATCATCATTGTTCTTTATCATTGTATAGTGTTCCATTGAGTATATATACCACAGTTTACCTATCCATTCTTCTGTTGCTCGGTATCTAGGTTGATTCCATCTTTTTGCTGTTGCGGACTGTGCTGCAATAAGCATTCGTGTGCATGCATCAGTTGGTGTGAATGGCCTTGATTCTGTAGGATATATTCTCAGCAGTGGAATTACTGGGTCAAATGGTATATCTATATCCAACTTTTTAAGGAAGCGCCAGATTGCTTTCCAAAGAGGTTGCACCATTTTTCAATCATGCCAACAGTGTAGGAGCATTCCAATTTCTCCATAGCCTCTCCAGCATTTGTTGTTTTGCATTTTTTGGACCATGGCCAACCTTGTTGGGGTGAGATGATATCTTATTGCCATTTTGATTTGGATTTCTTTACTAGCTAATGATCATCAGCATGTCTGCCCGTGTTTTTTGGCTGCCTAGATCTGCTCTTTAGAGAAGTGTCTGTCCATCTCCTTTGCCTATTGCTTAATTGGATGATTTATCTTTTTCTTATTGATGTTTTGTACTAACTTCCAGATTATGGAGATCAGGCATTGGTCTGACCTAGAGTTGCCGAATATATTTTCCCATTCTCTATGTGGCCTTTCAATTCTATTAATAAAGTATTTGGATGAGCAAAAGTGTTTGATTCTTAATAGTTCACATTTATCTATTTTCTCTTCTGTTGTTTGTGGTTTGTTTGATACATTTTGAAGTCTGTCTACATTGTGTATTAAAGCTTCCATTGTTGTTTCTACTTTTTCTTGGATGAGCTTGATCATTTTAGATTTGATATTTAGGTCTTTTATCCAGTTTGAGTTGGTTTTTGTATAAGGTGTGAGATATGGGTCTTGTTTCAATTTTTTGCAGATGGATATCCAATTTCGCCAGCACCATTTGTTGAATATACTGTTTTTACCCCAGCTTAATGTCTTAGGGCCAACTGTTCATAGGAGGATGGTGGCATCTCTGGGGTCTCCACTCTGTTCCATTGGTCTGTATGTCTCTTTTTGTACCAGTACCAGGCTGTTTTGACTACTGTGACAGTGTAATAGATTCTAAAGTCAGGTAGTGAGAGGCCTCCCAGTGTGTTGTTCTTCTTCAGTAGTGCTTTACTTATCCAGGGCTTCTTCCCTTTCCAAACAAAGTTGGTAATTTCCTTCTCCATCTTGTTAAGAAGAAGTCACTGGAATTTGTATTGGGATTACATTATATAAGTTGATTGCTTTAGGTAAAACAGAGATTTTTCACAATGTTAAGTCTTTCTATCCATGAACAGGGTAGTTTTCTCCATTTATGTAAGTCTCTCTTAGTTTCTTGTGGTAAGGACTTGTAGTTTTCTTTGTAAAGGTCTGTTATTTCTCTGGTTAGATTTATTCCTAGGTACTTTATCTTCTTAGGGGTTATAGTAAATGGTACTGATTTGGTGATTTCTTCCAAAATGATATCGTTGTTGGTATAAAGGAATCTTACTGATTTACTTGTGTTTATCTTGTATCTTGAGACTTTGCTGAACTCTTCTATTAGTTTGAATAATTTACTTATGGATTCTTTAGGTTCTCTATATATACAATCAGATTGTCTTTAGATAGGTAGATTTTGACTTCTTCTTTGCCAGTGTAGATGCCCTTTATTTCTGGGTCTTGTCTGATTGCTCTGGCTAGAACTTCTAGTACAATGCAAACAGGAGAGGTAAGAGTGGGCATCCTTGTCTAGTTCCCATTCTCAAGGGAAATTGTTTCAGTTTCTCTCCATTCAGGATGATGTGGACAGTTGGCTTTGTATTAATGGCCATTATCGCACTGAGGAATTTGCCATCTATTCCTATTTTGATGAGAGTTTTTAGCATGAATGGGTATTGCACTTTATCACATGCCTTTTCTACATCAATAGACAAAGCCAGGTGATTCTTGTCTTTTGTATTATTTATGTGGTTGATCACACTAATTGTTTTTCTGATGTTGAACCAGCCTTGCATCCCTAGTATGAATCCAACTTGGTCATGATGGATTATTTTGTTGATATGTTGTATTCTATCTGCAAGAATTTTGTTGAAGATTTTTGCATCTAGATTCATGAGTGATGTCAGTCTGTAGGTGTCTTTTTTCGTTCGGTCTTTCCCTGGCTTTGGTATCAGTGTTATACTGGCTTCATGGTTTGAATTTGAGAGTATTCCATCCCTTTCTATACTGTAAAATAGTCTCAGTAGTATTAGGGGTAACTCTCCTCTAAAAGCTTGGTAGAATTCTGCAGTGAAGCCATCTGGGCCTGGGCTTTTTTTGTTTGGTAGTTTTTTGATGACATTTTCAATCTCTTCCTTTGTGAGTTTATTAAGTTGTTCTACTTCACCTTGTGATAATTATGGTAGGTGATATGAATCAAGGAATTTGTCTATTTTCTTTAGGTTTTCAAATTTTTTAGAGTAAACTCATTCTGTTATGATATTTCTGATTTCTATTGGATCTGTTATGAAAACTCCCCTCTCATTTCTCATTTGGGTTATTTGTTTCCTTGCCTGTTTTTCTTTAGTAAGTTTAGCCAATGGTTTGTCAATTCTGTTGATCTTTTCAAAAAACCAGCTTTTGGTCTTTTCAGTTTTTCCAAATGTTCTTCTATTCTCTAAATCGTTTAATTCTGCCCTAATCTTTATGATCTGTTTCCTTCTGGTGCCTGAGGGGTTCCTCTGTTGATCTCTTTTTACTTGTTCAAGCTGTAGAGTTGGTTCTTTGATTTGATTTCTTTCTTCCTTCCAGATGTGTGCATTTATGGAGATAAACAGACCTCTGAGCACTGCTTTGGCTGTATCCCATAGGTTCTGGTAGGAAGTGTTTTCATTTTCATTGGAATCCATAAATTTCTTTATTTCATCCTTGATTGCTTCTACAACCCATGGTTTTTTGAGCAAGATATTGTTCAGTTTCCAAGAGTTCCACTTTCTATCTATATTTCTTCCGCTGTTGATTTCAACTTTTATGGCTTTATGATCTGAGAAGATACTTTGCATTAATTCAATGGTATGGATTTTGTTGAGAATTCCTTTATGTCTTAACACATCGTCTATTCTGGAAAATGTTCCATGTGCACTGGAGAGGAAAGTGTAGTTGTCCACTAATGGATACAATGTTCTGTATATGTTTATGAGGTCTGGTTGGTTAACTGTGGCAATAAGGTCTTCTGTGTCTTTATTGAGCTTTTTTCTAGAAGATGTGTCCAATATTGTGAGTGGCATGTTGAAGTCTCCCACTATTATTGTGGAGTGATATATTTCCTTTTTGAATGTAGTCAGTGTTTCTTTGATATATTTGCCAAGCCAGCCAAGTGCCGTTGATATATTTAGGTGCTCTAATATTAGGTGCATAAATATTTAATATTGTTAAGTCCTGTTTGAGTATTGAACCTTTCTGCAATAAGTAGTGTCCATCCTTGTCCATGATGCCAAATTTTACATTTAAATCTATTTTTTATGAGATTAGCATTGCCACACTTGCTCTTCTTTGTATATTGTTAGCTTGGTATATGTTCTTGCATCCTTTAATTTTCAGTTTGCTCATATCTTTAAGGTGAGTTTCTTGTAGGCAACGTATGGATGGGTTGTGTCTTTTGATTCAAGATGTCACTCAATGTCTCTTTACTGGGGTGTTCAGTCAATTCACATTCTGTGTAATTATTGATAGGTATGTGTTTAGTGCTGTCATTGTGATATGTTTATTTTTGTGTTCATATTTTCTCTGTTCATACTAATCTGTTTTGTAACTTTGTGAGTTGATTTTTCACCTTTTACAGGGTTGGTTTTGTGGTTGCTGATATTTGTTTATTACATTTCTTGATTTGATATGTCGCATCTTTATTGTGCTTTACTGCTGCTCCTATGATCCCCCTAAATAAATTATGTATGAACCCAATTTTAATTACTACCAGTCTTATTAACTTTCTCTCCATCTGGAAGGACTATGATGACTGTAGTACATCCCTATTTTTAATATGAGGACATCTTTAGCATAGTTTTCATGATATGATCACTGGATCATTTCTTCCACTATTATAGGTTTGATTGAGTTTGGAGCCTTCCCTAACTGAGTAGGTTTCTGGGTGATGTGTCCTAAATTTGCTTCTGAAACATACAGTTGGTGCTTTTGTTCTTCCAAGCCAAGAGATCCTTTCAGTATTTCTTGTAGCTTTGGTTTGGTCTTTACAAAGTCTCTGAGTTTCTGTTTCTCTGGGAATGTCTTAATTTCATTTTCATATCTGAAAGATAGTTTTGCAGGATATATAATTCTTGGTTGAAGTTCTTCTCCTTCAAGGCTTTGAATGTGTCATGTCACTCTCTCTGTGCTAGCATTGTTTCTGCTGAGAAATCTGATGAAAGCCTACAGGTTTCCCTCTGAATGCTAGTTTTGCTTTGAGTCTTACTGCCTTTAAGAGTTTATGTTTCATTTTGTTAAGCTTGATTATAATATGTCTTGGAGTCTTTCTTTTGAGATTTCTATTACGTGGCATTTGATATGCATCTTAAATATCTATATTTTCTTCTTTCATAATTTCTGGGAAGCTTTCTATCACCAGTTCAGCAACAATACTCTCTGTGTTCTCAGGTGTCTCATCCTGTTCAGGAATTCCAATTAATCGTAGATGGTTCCTCTTAATAGAATCACACATGCTTCTTAATCCTTCATTTTTCTTGTTTATTTTTTCTGATTTCTCCTCATAGATGCTGGAGTCAGTAGCTCTGTCTTCCAAGTCAGAAAGTCTCTTTTCTATATGTTCCATCTTGTTTTCTTGGCTTTGAATTGAAGTTTCTATGTCTTTGGTTTTGTTCTTGATCTGTTGGATTTCAGAGTACTGGTGTTCCCCCTGATTAAACAGCTTGCTTAATTTTTCCATTTTGCTCTGCTGCGTTTTGTATAAGGTCTAAGAGGGCTCTCTATATAATCCTTTTGTATTCACTTTCTGATAGTTTTGGAAAGGTTTCTTCATCTGGGAAGTTCTTTGGTGCTTTCTTTTGGGGGCCTTCTGAAGCAATGAATGAGTTCTTGGTTATGCTTTTATCCAGAGTTTGTTGCTTTTTTGGCATCATGTGAGTCAGTACATACTGGGAGAGATGCTGTGAGGAGAGGCTGTAGTTGTTTCTCTAAGCCATCTTGAAATAAAATGTAAAGGGTATCTGACAACTTCCAAAGTCAGTCAGGTTTTCTGGTGTACAGGTCCCTCTTCCCAGCTGGCTAAGTGAACACCTCTATATCCAACCCCAGGTGTTATAAACTAGTTCAAAATACAGAAAGGCTACTGGCCTGCTGGCCTCAGCTGCTGGGCCCCAGTCATACGCAACACTGAGTAAAATACTGCTTTTCTGATGGAAAAACACTCTCCTCCAGGCAGATCCTGCCTCCCAGCTTAGGAATTAGGTCCAGCTGAAGCCTCTGTATGGATATATCAACATCCAAGTGGAATAAGACGGCATTGCACACAAGGTCCCCGTCTGCCTCAGTACAGGCTACTCAATGGCAAAGGCAGAAAAAGAGGCCAAAGGTGCCGAGATGCACAGAGTCCAAAGCTGGGTTCTCAAAATGTCACAATTTTGCCTGCCGATCCCACCAGTTGTGCATCTGAGATTAGCTACTAGACAAGTCCCAGCTCTGCCCCCTGCCTAAGACAGAAAAAAAAAGTTAAAATGGTGAGTTACCTTCCATTTGTGAAAGCCAGTACCACTAAGAGCAGGGATGGCAAAAGAGAGGAGGTTTTTCATTCATTGGCATGAAGTCCAAATTAACATCTCTATGCTGTGGCCTAGGGCTCACTAGGTGTCCAGAAGGCTCCGTTTAATTATCAGTTCAGTTCTCAGTTTCCCGAGGGATTTATGGAGACATCTGTTTAGTCTGCCATCATGACTCCGCCCCTTCAGAAAATTTTCTCAGTAAACTTTGTTATGCCAGCCAAGTGCCGTCGAGTCGGATCTGACTCATCCAGTTGAGCTATATGTCCCCTGAAACCATGATCTCCAGGCTTCTGTGCATGCTACTGTGTCCCTCCAAGTGTTTGGTTATAGTTAGGAAACTTCTTAGTTTTTGATTTAGTCCAGTTATACTGACTTTTCATCTGCTATATGTTGTGCCTCCCTTCATCTCCAGTAATTCTTGCCTGCGTTCTAATTAATGAATATCACTCTCAATCACTTCCCACTCCTATAACCATCAAAGAATGTTTTCTTCTATTTTTAAACCTTTTCTGTAATCTGTGTAAGAGTGGTCTCGTACAATATTGTTCCTTTTGCAACTGATATAGTTCACTCAGGATAATGCCTTCCAGGTTCCTGCTGTTGTGAGATATTTCCCAAATTCATCAATGTTCTTTATAATTGTGTGGTATTCCATTGTGTGAATATAATAGAGTTTGTTTATCCATCCATCTGTTGATGGGCACCTGAGTTGATTCCATCTTTCTCGGCTATTGTGGACAGTGCTGCAATGAGTATTGGTGTAGATGTGTCTATTCATGTGATAGCTCTTATTTCTCTAGGATGTATTACAAGGAGTGGGGTTGCTGGATTGTATACTATTTCTATTTCCAGCTTTTTGTATTGGGATTGCATTATATAAGTAGATTGCTTTGGGTAAAATACACATTTTCACAATGTTAAGTCTTCCTATCCATGAGCAGGGTAGGTTTTTCCATTTATCTAAGTCTCTCTTAGTTTCTTGTAGTAAGGGCTTGTAGTTTTCTTTGTAAAGGTCTATTATTTCTCTGGTTAGATTAATTCCTAGGTACTTTATCATCTTAGGGGCTATCATAAATGGTATTGATTTGATAATTTCTTCCTTAACAATCTTGTTGTTGGTATAAAGGAATCCTACTGATTTACTTATGTTTATCTTGTATCCTGAGACTGTGCTGAACTCTTCTATCAGTTTGAGTAGTTTACTTATAGATTCCTTGGGATTCTCTGCATATACAATCATATCATCTGTCTATTTCCAGCTTTTTAAGGAAGTGCCAAGTAGATGTCCAAAGTGATTGTTCTATTTTACATTCCCACCAACAGTGTATAACTGTTTCCATCTCTCCACAGCTTCTCCAACATTTACTATTTTGTGTTTTCTGGATTAATGTTAGCCTTGCTGGAGTGAGGTGGTATGTTATTGTAGTTTTGATTTGCATTTCTCCAGTGGCTAATGTTCATGAGCATTTCCCCATGTATCTGTTAGCTGCCTGAATGTCTTCTTTAGTGAAGTGCTTGTTTGTATCCTTTGCCCATTTATTTTGTGTTACTTTGTCTTTCTGTTGTTGAGGTTTTACAATATCCTGTCGATTTTTAGAGATTAGCCTCAGATCTGAGTTGTCATAGACAAAATTTTTTTCTTTAGTCTGTAGGTTGTCTTTTTATTCTTTTGGTGAAGACTTTGGATGAGCATTTGATTTTTAGGACTTCTCAGTTATCTATTTTCTCTTCCGGTGTTTGTGCATTTTTCTGTTTATGCCATCTTGTAGGACTTCCAGTGTTGTCCCTGTTTTAGATTTGATATTTACATCTTTGATGATTTTGAGTAAGTTTTTTTTTGTGGTGTAAAATATGGGTCTTGTTTTTTTTTTTTTTTTTTTGTGTGTGTGTGTGTGTGTATGGATATCCAGTTATGCCAACACCATTTGTTCAAGAGACTTTGGGACTTTGTCAAATATTAGCTGCTTCTAGGTGGACGTTTTAAAGTCTGGATTCTCAATTCTGTTCCATTGGTCTATGTACCTGTTGTTGTACCAGTACCAGGCTGTTTTGACTTCCATGACAGTGTAATAGGTTCTAAAGTCTGGTAGTGTGAGGACTTCCACTTTGTTCTTTTTCTTCAGTAATGCTTTACTTACTCAGAGCTTCTTCCCTTTCCATATGGAGCTGATGATTTGTTTCTCCATCTCATTAAAAAAATGCTGTTGGAATTTGGATTGGGATTGCACTATGTCTGTGGATCACTTTGGGTAGAGTAGACATTTTCACAATGTTTAGTCTTTTTGTCCATGAGCAAGGTATGTTTGTCCACTGACATATGTATGTTTTGATTTCCTGCAGTAGAGTATTGTACTTTTCTTGGTATAGGTCTCTTACATCTCTGGTTAGATTTATTCCTAAGTATTTTATCTTCTTGAGGGCTACTGTAAATGGTACTGATTCAATGATTTCCTGTTGGACATTCTATTTCTTGATGTAAAAAGCAATGCTATGATTTTTGTATGTTCATCTTATATCCTGATAGTTTGTTAAACTCTTCTCTTAGTTCCAGTAGTTCTTTTGAAAATTCTTTAGGGTTTTTTGTGTATCTTATTATCTGCAAATAGAGACACTTTTTGTTCTTCCTTACCAGTTCAGATGCCCTTTATTTCTTTATCTTGCCTAATTGCTCTGGCTAGAACCTTTAGAAGAACATTGAATAAGAGTAGTGATAAGCAGTTTCCTTGTCTGGTTCCTGTTCTCAAAGGGAATGCTTTCAAATTCTCTCTATTTGTGAGGATGTTGGCTGTTGAGTTTGTGTAAATGTCCTTTATTATGTTGAGGAATGTTTCTTCTATTCCAATTTTGCTGAGAGTTTTTCATATTAATGGCTATTGGACTTTGTCAAATTCCTTTTCTACATCAATTGATAAAATCAAGTAGTTCTTGCCTTTTGTTTTATTTATGTGATTGATTACACTGATTATTTTCTTTAATGTTGAAGCATCCCTGAATCCCTTGTATGAATCCTACTTGGTCATGGTGAATTTTTGTTTTTGTTTTTTGACATGTTGAATTTTACAGGTTAGAATTTGTGGAGAATTTTTACATCTATGTTCATGAGAGATATCGGTCTGTAATTTTCCTTTTTTTTTTTTTCTTTTACTTTCATTACCTGGTTTGTTACCAGGGTTATCCTTGCTTCATAGAATGAATGTGGGAGTATTCCAACCTTTTGTATGCTCTGAAATACCTTCAGTAATAGTGGTGTTGTCTTCTCTGAAAGTTTAGCAGAATCCTTCAGGAAGATATCAGGTCCAGGGCTTTTTGCTGTTGTTGTTGGAAATTTTTAATTATTTTTTCAATAACTTCTTTTGTGGTGGGTTTATTTAGTTATGGTACTTCTGTTTATGTTAGTTTAGGTAGGTGGTGTGTTTCTAGAAGGTTTTCCATTTCCTCTAGTTTTCAAATTTGTTAACAGTACAACTTTTCACAGTATTCTGCTATGAGGTTGTTTTTTTTTTTTTTTAAATTTCACTTGGGTCTGTCATGTAGTTTACCATCTTATTTCTTCTTCAAGTTATTTGCTTCCTCTCCTGTTTTTCTTTCATCGGTTTGGTCAGCAGCTTTATGGATTTTGTTGATCCTTTCAAAGAACTAGCTTTTGGTCTTGTTAAACTGTTTCTATTGTTTTTCTGTTGTCTAATTCATTTGGGCAAACAGTGATGGCGTAGTGGTTAAGTGCTATGACTGCTATCCAAAAGGTTGGCAGTTCAAACCCACCAGGCACTCCTTGGAAACTCTATGGGGCAGTGGTACTCTGCCCCGCAAGGTTGCTATGAGTTAGAATTGACTCAACAACAGTGGGTTTGATTTTGGTTTTTGCAATTCATTTAATTCTGCTTTCATTTTTATTTACTTTCTTCTGGTGCTCAAGGTCTGTGTTTGCTGCTCTCTTTCTACTTGTTTGAGTACAGGGTTAATGCTTTGATTTGGGCACTTTCTTCTTTTTGGATACATGCGTTTATTGAAATAAGTTGACCTCTGAGCACTGCTTTTACCGTATTCTGAAGATTCTGGTGGGATATGTTTCCTATTTCATTGGATTCTGTGAATTTCTTTATTCTATCCTTGATTTCTTCTACAATCCAGTGGTTTTTGAACAAGGTGTTGTTAAGTTTCCATGTGTTTAATTTTTTCTCTTGCTTTTTCTGCTATTGATTTCTACTTTTATGGTTTTGTGATCTGAAAAAAATGTTTTGTAATATTTTGATGCTCTTAATTTTTGTTAAGGCTTACTTTATGGCCTAATACATGGTCTATTCTTGAGAGTGTTCCAAGTATGCTGAAAAAGAAAGTACACCTGGTTGCTGTGGAGTGGTGTGTTCTGCATATGTGTATGAGGTCAAGTGGTTGGTTGTGGCATTAACTCTTCAGTGTCTTTATTGAGTTTCTTTCTGGATGTTCTTTCCTTCCATGAAAAAGGTGTATTCAAGTCTCCTGCAGTTATTATGGAGCTGTCTGTTTCTCTTTTCAGTGTTTTCAGAGTTTATGTATCTAGAAGACATATCATTGACTGCATAAATATTTAATATGATTATATCTTCTTAGAGTATTAACTAATCATTATATAATGTATTTCCTTATCTAATGTAGTAGACTTTACTTTGAAGTCTATTTTATGATAAATTAATGTTGCCAATCTTCTTATTTTTTGTATGTTGTTTGCATGATATCTTTTTTTCATTCATTGAGCGTTAGTTTGTTAGTGTCTTTAAGTCTAAGGCGTGTCTCTTGTAGGCATAGAACCATAAAGTGCACACATGATATGGTCACTTGGTGTCCTGGAGTCCAGTCCATTCCTGTCTGAGGAGTTGAGCTCAGTAATGATTTATGAACGGGGGCAGCATCAGGTCTAGGAGCCATGCCCCCAGGGGAACCCTCAGGCCTTTGGACCTTCAGTTGTGGTCTCTTAGTGGAGTTCTCAGGGTGCATCCTTTTTTATTCTCATGTTGCCACTGGGACTCAACTTTGTGAGCCCATCATGGCTGTCACTGGTGGTGGCCAGGGACCTTCTTTTTCTTCTGGTCACATGTTCATGTAGTCTCCCATTCATGTGGGTCTTTCTGTCTTCTGGGTTCTCTTTTCCCCATGTCATTTTTGTCCTTGGAGATCATCTGCTCCTACTGAGTTGGGACCATTTTGGTCTAACTGTGAGGGAGTTTTTAGCCAGTAAACAAATAACTATATTGGAACTGATCTGACCCCCAATGACTTTTTTCTTTACCCAAAGATAAAGGAAATATTGAAAGGAAGACATCTTGATGACATTCAGGGCATTGACAGTAACATGATGAGAGCTCTGATGACCATTCCAGAAAAAGAGTTCCAAAATTGCTTTGAAGGGTGGACTAGGCACTAGCATAGGTATATAGCTTCCCAAGGCAAGTACTTTGAAGGCAATAGTAGTGATATTCAGTAATGAGGTATGTAGCACTTTGTCTAGGACAAGTTTATGAACTTCATTGTCAGATCTCATATCCAGTCCTGTGGTGGTGGTTACAACTAATTTCCAACATATTGCCTCCTTCTTTCGTGGTACATAGCTTCCAAGTCCAGGTTCTTAAGGAGTTCCTTGTGTGCCTTGAATGTCCATGTACTTGCCACAACATCAGCTTTACCAAATTTAGTTCCACAGATATGTTTTGGTAAAATTTTGACAAAGGCATGGATGCTATGGTTGTTTATGCTTGGAGAACAGAAGCCTTAGCAAAGTTAAGCAATTTTTACTTATTTTTTCCTTAACCGTAAGAATAGGGGCCCCATTCTCAAACTTTCCATGAAGGATTTTGCAAATATTTTTGATCTAAGATTCTTCTCGTGGGAAAAGAACCTCATGATACCAGTTTTATAAATCAAAAATCAAAACCCATTGCTGTTAAGTGAATTCTAATGCATATCAACTGTGTTGGACAGAGTAGAACTGCCCCATAGGGTTCCCATGAAAGAGCTGGTGGGTTCAAGCAATCATAATTCTTAATCACTGTACTACCAAGGCTCTAACAGTTTTATGGAAGTGTATAATGAAAAACTATGCTTGAACAAGATTCTGCAGTATATAAACCTAGAATAGCATTTGATTTGCAAACTTTGCTTAGGTGCCTGCTGCTGCTTCTCTTCACTGCTTCTTTTTAGGGGTGATTTCCAGTAGGAAATTTACATTAGTAAATTGCTCTTTGAGAACTCCCCAAAAGACCAGAAATGTCCAGACTAGTTTCTCAAATCTGTTTTTAATGTCAAGAAGACACAATAGACTTTTATTAGAATCCTTTTAGCATCTTTTGGAACTGTCACGTATAGCTTGTTACTGTTACCTGTCTGAGGCTTCATTTTCCTACCTGTCAAATGAAGAGAATATCTGCCACATAGAGGTATAATAGGAATCTGTGATGTAGTGGGTGAATTCTTGCATGACATACGTAGACATTGATTTTTGTTTTAATTGTTGTTAGATGTCATCTAGTTGGTTTTCACTCATAATGACCCTCCGCACCATGAAATGAAACTGTGTCTGGTGCTGTGTCATCCTCATGGCCCTTGTTTTGCTTGAGCTCATTGTCGCAGCCACTGTGTCCCTCTGTCTTGTTGAGGGTCTTCCTCTTTTTTGCTGACTTTCTACTTAGAATGATATCTTTCTCCAGGGACTGCTTGTCAAGGATTGAATTATTTTTCCTCCAAATTGTGTGTAGCAGTTTGGCTGGATCATGATTCCCAGTATTGTATGGTGGTCCTCTGTTTTGTGACTTTGATTTTCATGTATGTTTTAAATCTTAATGTCTGCCTGTGGTTAATGGGGCAACACTGGATTATGTTAAAGAGGATTAGGGTGGAACTGTGACACCTTTATTAAAGTCACATCCCTGGGCTGTGGCCTACATCATTTGTTAACTTACAAAAAATGAAAGGAAAGGGAAGCAATCAGAGAGCGGGGACTTCATACCAACAAGAATGCAGTGCAGGGAACAAAGTATGTGTCCTTTGGACCTGAGGTTCTTGTGGTGAGATGCTCCCAGGTCAAAGGAAGATTGATGACATGGAGCTTCCCCCAAAGCCAGCAGGGAAAGCCTTCCCCTGAAGCTGACTCCCTGGAATTTGGACTTACAGCCTATAAGACTGTGAGAGTATAGATTTCTCTTTGTCGAAGCCACCCACTTGAGATATTTCTGTTATAGCAGCACTAGCTAACCAAGGCATTGGTACTTCCTTATATATTCAAAGTATGTGAGATAAAGTCTCACCATCTTCACTTCTAAGGAACATTCTGGTTGTATTCTTCCAAGACACATTTCTTCATTATTTTGGCAGTCTGTATTTTGCCAGCACCATAACGCAAAGATTTCAATTCTCCTTTTGTCTTTTTTATTCATTGCTCAGCTCTTATATACATACAGGGCAATTGCAGATGACATGACTTGGGTTACAGCACCTTAGTTCTTAAATTGATATCTTTGTTTTTAAATCAGGGCACCTTAGTCCTTAAAGTAATATTTGTGTTTTTTAACATTTTGAAGAGGTATTTGCAGCAGATTTTCCCAGTGGAAGGCACTATTTGATTTCTTGACTGTTGCTTCCATAGGCATTGATTGTGAATCTAAGTAAAATGAAATCCTTGACAATTTCAGTCTTTTCTCCATTTATCATGGTTCTGCTCATTGTGCCAGTTGTGAGGATTTGGATTTTCTCTTTAATAAAGTGCAGTTCATGTTGAAGGCTGTGGTCTGTGATTTTTGTCAATAAAAACTTCCAAGTTCTCTTCACTTTCAGTAAGAAAGGTTGTGTCATCTGCGTCATGAAAGTTTTTAATGAGTCTTCCTTTAAGCCTGATGCTACATTGTTCTTCATATGGTCCTTATAGTCACGTCTTTTTTTTTTTTTTTTTTTTAAATTCAGGGCTTCTCTGACTCTTTAGTCAGGGTACAGATTGGCTAGGCATGGTGGAAGGACACAACTCTGATACATACCTTGTATGACTTTAAACCAGATGGTATCCCCTGGTTCTGTTCCACTGATTGCTTCTTGATCTATAGACAGGTTCCTTATAAGCATAATTCAGTGCTCTGGAGTTCCAATTTTTAAAATGTTATTTATCCATAATTGATTATGATTCACACAGCTGAATGATTTTGGCATAGTCACAAAACATGGATAAATGTATTTCTAGTATAATCTGCTTTTAACCGAGGTTCATCTGACAGTGATGCCCCTCATTGCACACCCTCTTTTGGATCCAGCTTGAATTTCTGGCAGTTCCCTGTTGATGTGCTGCTGCAGCTATATATTAATTGTCTTCAGAAAAGTTGTACGTTTGATATTACTGATATTTTTTAATAATTTTCACATTTGTTTGGGTCACCTTTCTGTAAAATAGGCATAAATATGACTGTCTTCTGGTTGGTTTCCCAAATAGATGTCCTTCCAAATTTCTTGTCATAGACAAGTCAGCCCTTCCAGTGCTGTATCTGTTTGCTGGTATTCTCAATGGGCATTCTGTCTGTTCCTGGAGACTTTCTTTTTAAACACTTTCTTCTGTGCTACTTGGACTTCTTCTTTCAGCACCATAGATTTTTGATCATATGCCACCTCCCGCAATGATTAGATGTCTACCAATTCTCTTTGGCTCATTCATGACTCTGTGTACTCTTTTCATCTTCCTTGGATGTTTCTTACATTGTCTAACATTTTGCCGATAGAATCATTCACTACTGCAGCTCAAGACTTGAATTTTTTCTTCAGTTCTTTTCTGCTGGAGAAATGCCAAGTGTGTTCTTCCCATTTGACTTTTTTACTCCAGGTTGCTGCACATTTCAGTATAATACCTTGTCTTCATAAGACACCCTTTGCAATCTTCTGTTCAACTCTTTTATTTCATCATTTCTTCTGTTTTTCTTCAGTTACTCATGGTCAGGAGCAAGTTTGAGTCTCCTCTGACATCCATTGTTGTCTTTTCTTTCTTTCCTGTCTTTTCGATGACCTCTTTTTCTTGTATGATACCCTTGATGTCACTGCACGGTTAGTCTGTGTGTTTAATGCATTAGTGTTTAATGCATCAAATTTATCTTAAGATAGTCTGTGAATTTAGGTGGGATATATACAGGTAACACGTTAGCTGTTGTAGATTTGCTCTAAGTTTCTCCAGCCTCAACTGGAACTTGCTGTGAGTAATTGACTGTCTGTTCAGCTGGTCCCTGGCCTTGTTCTCATTGATGATATTTGACTTTTCCTTCATCGCTTTCCACAGGTATGGTTTCTATCTATTTGGTTTCTATCTAGTACATCTGGCAGAATAAACAGTCACCATTTATATTGTGGAATAAAGAATTTACAGTGACGAAGTTGGTCTTTAAAAATCCTGTATATCTCTCTGCAAATGTTGTCTCACCAAGTTGTGTGTGAAAGTAAAAAGTCCAATCAACTAGACAACCAAAACTAAACCAAGAACTCAAAAGGCATTCAAAATGAGGTCTTTGTTTTCAAGGAACTCATAGTACAGTTGAAAACACTTGACAAATATTCATGGGTAGTGAATATTAATGCCATAGAGCAGTTTATGTTACTTGAAAGGGGGAAAAAAAAGGCAGCACAAAAATACAAGGGCTGTACAATTTCAGAAGAGGAAGAAAATCCTTCATAAATGAGGGGGTAGGGCTTGAGGTGTGAATTCCTGATAGGTCAGGGTCTTTCTATAGAATCTTCAGGATAATTGAGGATTCTGGGGACCAAGTCTGAGATGGCTTTTAACACTGCTATAGCGCTGTCAGTGTGCTTTCTGAGTAGGGGTTGCTGCCTTGAGGCACAGTGAAATTCTGGGTGGTCTCGATATGAGTTCTGAGCCTGGACATTGTCAAAGGTGACAGCTGAAAGAGGGAGGTTGTGGGGGACAAGGCAGAGAAATAACACCAATCAAAACATCCCTGGGATCATAAGTATACACCAGGCTTTCTGTGCCACTCCCACCACTAGGAAAGGAATATCACCGGCTTCTCCAAACTTGAGATACACAGCAAGGCCATGGAGAAGAGTTTGACTTCAGCCAGCAACTGAGGTTACTTTCTAGGTTTAAGTTTAAAATATGGAAAGAAAAGAAAGCCTGGAGAAGCAAGAATCAAACACCTCACAACAATGAAGTTTAAGAAGTATCTTCAAAAATAAGTCATGCTAATTTAATATGACAGTATTATGTTGTATTAGAGTTAAGAGCCATTAACATATGGCAGTAAAAGCTTGATGCCAAAAGGGAAATGCCAGGAGCAAAAAGTCCTGCCCTTCGCCCAGTCGTCACTAGAGGGGGTGGTTTCACACAGATGGGATTCAGCTCCTGGGCAACTGATTCCTTTTACAGTGACTCTTCCCACCTCTACTAACAGCTTTCTGTTGTCATGGGAACCCCTAAACAAGAGGTAAATAGGTCGACAATCGCCACAGACAATTTTATTTTTCATCCTTTTTTGAATGCATGGCAGCCATAGAGCTACTCTCTGCAGCCTGACATTGCTCACTGGCCTGTTAAGTCTGGGCAGCACAAGTCATCCATTATTACTAAACGGTATCACAGCACGGAGCTCTGTTCACACACTGTGGTGCATTGTAAAGGTCCCTGTTCTATGGAGCAAGAGAGGGGGGAGGAGAAAACAAAAAACACAAGCTTTTCTCCCTCCCTCTTTCCCCAGTTTGCTCCCCCTTCCAAGAGCAGCTGAATCTTCAAATGTGGATAATTCCTGAGCCTGTCTGCATGGGGCTAGTAGTTACAATACTTAAGCATAGAAAAAAAAATTAATCTGGTGCAGAGGAAGATCAAAAGAGACATTTGATTCACTTTTCTGGGTTCGAAGGTAAATGTTTGAAGTGGCTGGAATACGTTGTTGTTAGGTGTTGTTGAGTCAGTTCTGACTCATAGCAACCCAATGCCCAGAAGACTGAAACATTCCCTAGTCCTGGGCCCTTGTCACCATTGTGATGTTTGAGCCCGTTGCTGCAGCTACTGTGTCAGTCCACCTAATTGAAGATCTCTCTCTTTTTTGCTGACCATCTACGTTACCAAATATGATGTCATTCTCCAGGGACTGATGCCTCCTAATAAAATGTCCAAAGTATGTGAGATGCAGTCTCACCATCTTTGCAGCTAAGCAGCATTCTGATTGTACTTCCTCCAAGACAAATTTGTTTGTTCTTTTGGCAGTCCACAGTATATTCAGCATTTTTCACCAACATCACAGTTCAAAGGTGTCAGTTCTTCTTTGGACTTCCTGAGCCACTGTCTAGCTTTTGTCTGGAATATAGTTAATTGGACTTGAAATGGCATTTCTGATAGAATTAAGACCAGCAGTATCATGGCTGTGCTGTAACTGAGCACACACTCAAACTGCCCAGTGTTGAGAGAATGCACTAAGTATTAGGAAGAGCCCTAGCTAGGGATGTAAGTAAAGCAGAGAACGGGGATGTGTTACCAGTAATAAGTTACCTTCTTATCGCAGTGTTGTTTTCTTTGATTGTTTTCGTAATATGCTACCTAACTTATAGAAGTTAGGCACCCTGTTGGAGTCTTGATTTTGCAAGTGTTAAGTAAGCATAGCCCCAGTCCTTGACATATTTACAGTCAAGGGAACTTGTACCCCTGAAAACTGTACCCTACCTAAGACAAATAGAGGTTGCTGTGGCGGTGACACAGATTTTTAAGTCACAGTTAAATCTTCTCTCCAACAGACCCTTTTCTCATACTGGACGAAAGAAGGATGCCCTCACAGGATGACTGGGAAGAGGACCAGGGTTGTAGACATGGTTCTGTGAGGTCAAGAACCAGTTAAATTCGTTCACAAAAGTATCCTCTGTGAGTAGGCCAGTTTGTGGCACATAAAATACAGTCAATGTTTACGTGCTTATTAAATGAAAACAGACGGGTGGGTGGGCGGACGGATGGACGGACGGATGGACGGATGGAACAAAGGAAGAAAGAAAGGAAAGATGGGTGGTAGATGGAAGGCTAGAAGGGGAGAAGGAACAATAAAATGAAGTGTTATGAGAATTCTTGGTAGATATTTTTAAAATGGAAAATACTGAATACTCAGTTTATCATACAATGCCAAATTTAGTTAAAAACTCTTAACATTTGTAAGATTAGCCTTTACTTTTGGCCCGATTTCTCTTTCAGGGAGCTAAAATTTCCCTTATCACTCAAAACATCAGAAATTTTAAAATATAAAACAAGTAAATATCCATCTGTAGCCTGGTAAAAATTCATGTGTAAGATATTAGTAAGGAGAGAGGAAATGAAATAATTGGCAGTCCAATTTTTAGGAGGGGTATGCTAAATAACTGCCTTTCGTGCAGTGAACTGCTAGTGTTCCTTTAAATTCCATTGACAATTTAGGTTCCTGGCACAGGGAAAATTCCCTTGACCCTGTGTGGGATTTCCCAGAGTATGTATTCCTGAAAGTTTCAAAGACACGAAACTAAGAAGGATGCTGAGGTCCCTAGATTGGGAGCTGCTGTCATCCAGCCATTGGTGATGCTGAACACCGTGGCCAACATTTGCTTCTTCCCAAAGGGGCCTCAGGGTTTCTGCTTAACTGGAAACATACTCCAGAGTTATAGCCAAGAAGGGTGACCTTTCCCCAAATGGTTCTTGTTTTGTGATTCAGCATGTGAGTCATTTGGTTAGTAACTTCCTTTCTGTCCCAGACACCCCCTGAGACATGAAATTTAGATCTCTGCTGTCTTGGGAGAGCAGATCCTGGAGTCAGTGACTAAAGCTGCTGGTTTGATACCACTTGTCAGTGAATTGGAGGCTCTGAGGGCTTCATGTAGATTATTAAATTTCGGCAGAGCTGATAGTCATATGGTGAGAAAACAAGTGTTGGTATCAGAACAGTGCCTGTCGATGACCATTGCCTAGTAGATGATTTTGAAGTGCTTGCAGAAGAACTCCCTGCTAGTACTCTACTAAAAATGAGTGGAAAAATCCTTCATTTTTTATTTTTAATGTATTTTTTTTGTCGTTGAGAATATACACAGCAAACATACACCATGTGTACCATATACTGACATTGACTAAATTCTTTAAGCGGGGTAACTCTTCCCATCCTCCTTTTCTGAATTGTGCCATCTCCATTAACATAAACTCAGTGCTGCCTAAGGTCCCATCTAATGTTTTGAGTTGTTTTTGTCATCAGTTTGATCTCATCTATATAGTTCTTAAAAGGGCGTAATTCTCCAGGTAGACTTTTTTTTTTTTTAAATTAAGATAAGTTGTTTGGTTTTAAGAAGACTTAAGGGTATATTTTTGGCTTAAGGTTGATAGGTACAGTAGTTTCAGGGTTTCATCAAGGCCCTGCGGCTCCAGAAAGTCTGGAGTCCCTAATAATTTGAAATTCTGTTTTGGATTTCCACCCTTTTGATCAAGATTCTTCTATGGAAACTTTGATCAAAATGTTCAGAAGTGCTGTCCAGGGATCATCCAGTTCATCTTGTCTCATGGCAAAGGAGGCAGCTATTCATGGAGGCAATTAGCTGCATATTCCAAATCTTTCTCCCATTCTTCAGTCTCCTTTTTCCTCCGTTGTTCTGAGTAAATACACACTAATTGTTCTGCCTTAAATGGCTGCTTACAAGCTTGTAAGACGGCAGGCACTACTTACTGAACTAGAAGGTGGGACAGAGGCACTAAACCTATTACTAGGCCAAGTAGCTGGGATGTAACGTAAAGGCATAACCTGAAACCTCCAAATTAAGAAACCAAATCCCGGAAGCTTTTTTGGATGTACATAATCAGCCTCAGCAGCTATTCTTTTGTTTTTTTTTTCATTTTTGTCATTGTTGTAAATTTATCTATCACATAGCTTTGTCAATTCAACTTTTTACAGGTGTACAGTTTCTTGAGAACGATTTCTGTAATCAGCTGTGTAATCCTGCCGTTAATAAAAGTGACCTTTCCAACACTGTTAAGCCCTCTTCCCTTCTGTCTTGCCACTGGTAACTACTAATAAACTTGGTTCTCTTCAGTTTTCTCTTCTCTTTTTACTTAAGTAAGGTCATACAATATTTGTCCTTTTATGACTGACTTATTTGATGCAACATAATGTCTTCCAGCTCCATCCATACTGTAGCATTTTTCAAGGCTTCAGTTCTCTTGCCAGATGAGTAGTATTGTGTTTCATGAATATCATATTTAGTTTATCCACTCATTTACTGATGGACATTTAGGTTGGTTCTACCTTTTGTCTTGTATTGTGCTACAGTGAACAATGGTGTGCAAGTTTCTTAGTCTTTGCTTTCAAGTCTTTTGGGTACATACCTAGGAGTGGACTTGCAATATTGGGTGAAAGCTACCTACAGCTGCTAACCAAAAGATCAACAACTGGAATTTACCAGGCACTCCTTGGAAAAAGAAACCCTAAGAGACAGTTCTAGGAGTTCAATGAATCAGAATCAACTCAACAGCCATGTTTTTGAGGGGGGGGGCGGTTAAGTACATTTTCAGTTTTCAAAGAAACTGCCAGATATTATTCCAAAGTGTCTTTACCATTTGATACTCCTACTGAAAACGTTTGAAAGTCCAGATTCAAGTCCTTTGCCCAGATTGTGATTGGGTTATTTGTCTTTTTGCTGTTAAGTTGCCAAAGTTTATGTATTTTGGTTATTAGATTCTTTTTGTATATATGGTTTCAAAGGAGTTTCTCAGTTGGTAGCTTCTCTTTTCACTTTTTTTGTAAAATCTTTCAATGAATAAAAATTTTTAATTTTCACAGGTCCTATTTATTTCTTTTGTATTTTGCTACTGTGCTTTGGTTATTGTATTAGTTAACCTATTATCAAAAGCTAGGCCTTGACAGCATGGCCTTTACTTTCTCTTCTAAGAAGTTTATGGTTTTAGTTTACGCATTTAGGTACTTAATCCATGTTGAATTTGCTTTTATGTCTGGTGTAGGCAGGGATCTTATTTCCTTTTTGTGTGTATGTAAATCTAGCCTTTCTGGCACCGTTTATTGAGCAGACTCTTCCTCTATCCAGTCGGCATAGCACCCTTCTCATAAATCAGTTGAACATAGATATATAGCTTTATTTCTGAATTATTAATTCTGTTCCATTGGTCTCTGTGTCTATTGTTATACCAGTACCAAGTGTTTTGATTACAGCAGCTATACAGAGTTTTTAAAATCAGAAAGTGTGAGTCTTCTTTCTTTTCTTCTTTGTCAAAATTGCTTGAGCTATTTTGGACTTCTTAATCTTCCATATAAAGCTGAGGATTGGTTTTTCTATTTTCATGAAGAAGTCTTTCAGAATTTAGATCACGATTGCTTTGAACCAGTGAATCCTGCATCTTCCCATTTGTTTACATCTTCTTGAATATCTTTCAGCAGTATTTTATAGTTTCCCTTGTATAAATTCTTCATGTTTCTGATTAGGTTTATTCCTAGTATTTTGTTCTCTTAGGTGTCATTGTAAATGGAATCATCTCCCTAAGCTCCCTTTCAGATTTCTCATTACTGGTGCTTAGAAACCAACTGATTTTTGTTCATTTGCCTTAATCCATTCATTCTCAATTCTTCCATATTATGGGCTTTGTTAATTATCCCCAACAACTGTTCCATGCCTCTTGCACATTGCACAGCAGCCACATGATTGAAGTAGACTGTATTCACCCACCAGCTCTAGGAGTGAGCTTTAAAGACATATGTAATCCTGTCTTATTATAGTACTTGGGTAGGCATTGACACTTCACATAGGCATGAACTACCAGGAGGTCATTCTGGCCAAGTACAGGTGATGCTAAAGATTGTTCCTTGGGTGGAGGAGATAGATGCTGTCTTTTTCTGGATACAGAAAAGCGTGTCTGTCACTCTGGAAGCTGTAGAGACCCATTTTATGACTACTTGAGGAGGAAGGTGATGCACATATTGTAACCATTTGAGAGGAAGTTGACAGCATACAAAGAAAAGTGAGCTGGGAAGAAAGTAGTAATATCAGTAAGCTACTGGGTGAAATCAAAGACCACCCTCCTACTATCCATTTTTAATTTGAACTGAAGCAGTTCCTTCACTGTTTAAGCTAGTCTGAGTTAGGTTTTCTATTACTTTTGGCAATAAGAATGCTTACCGATTTTATTAGTCAATTAATCATTTAATTCAGCTATTTATTCTGGAGATACTAGTCATCTATGGGAAATTATGGTGGCATGGCGACTAAGAGCTACATCTGCTAACCAAAAAGTTGGCAGTTTAAGTCAACCAGGCAATCTTTGTCTTTTAGGGTCACTATGAATCAGAACTGACTTGATGGCAATTTTTTGTTTTTTTTTTTTAAATCTGTTACCCACAAGGCATAAGGAAAGAGGCAGTCCTTTCCCTGAGAGAGGACTAAGTATACCCAAATGGCAGATATATAGGTGAAAAATGTATAGCATGGTTGTTAGATGCCCTCAAGTCAGTTTTAACTCATAGTGACCATATGTGTGGGTCTGATAGTTAAGTCTGTGGACTCATCCTAGAAAAAAGTGCTACCTACCTCACTGCT
Source organism: Heterohyrax brucei (assembly GCA_028571685.1). Classification (NCBI taxonomy): domain Eukaryota; kingdom Metazoa; phylum Chordata; class Mammalia; order Hyracoidea; family Procaviidae; genus Heterohyrax; species Heterohyrax brucei. The sequence goes on along the minus strand of CM053153.1, from coordinate 21,133,090 downwards.
GAACATAGCTATGGTGATCTTTGAAGTACTCCCTTTGGGAAGCTATGTACAGATGCCAACACCTAGTCTACCCTTCAAAGCAATTTTGGAATTCTTTTTCTAGAATGGCCCTCAGAGCCATTTTCATATTACCCTTGATGTCCTGAGTGTCGTCCAAATGTCTGCCTTTCAATATTTCCTTTATCTTCAGGTAAAGAAAAAAAATCATTGTGGGCCATGTCAGGTGATTAGGGAGGGTGATCTGAGACAGTTGTCTACTGGCTAAAAACTCCCTCACAGACAACTATACAGCTAAGTTTGCAAAGTTGCCACCTTGCCACTATGTGCAATGGCCATTCTAGAAAGAATTTCAAAATTGCTTTGAAGGGTGGACTAGGTGCTGGCATCAGTGCACAGCTTCCCAAGGGGAGTAATTCGAAAGTGACTGTAGTGATAGGTTGTAGCACTTGGGAAAATTAAGTTTGCAAATGTCCAACAGGAGGAAACACTGCCCAGGGCTGTGCCAGCCTCTCAGTGATCGCTGTGTTTCAAGCCCACAGTTGCAGCCATTGTGTCAATCCATCTTGTTAAGGGTCTTCCTCTTTTTATTCTCACACTCTGTTTTGCCATGCATGATATCTGTCTCTAGGGACTGGTCCCTCCTAATAACATGTGTAGCATAGCAAATGATAAATATAGGCAAATATATGCAAGGCATACTGGGAACACGCAAACATGCCTTGGAAGGTGTCGTAGGGAGTTAGGGGAGTTTTGTAAGAAGAGATCACACTTGAGATAACTATTAAAACCTGACGGAAGTGAGGGGGGCAAAGTAAGTTAGGACAGAAATCCAAGAGGAAGGAACACGCCTACAGAGACATTTAGCACAAGAAGGTGTGGCTTATTTGAAATAGGTGGAGCATAAAAAACAAGGTAAGGTGACGACGCCTATAGATGATGCTGAACAAACAATGAGGGGCTAGATTTAGGAGTATTTCATTTAAGGTAGGAGACATGTTTTTTACCTGTTGTAATGGGGAACTATTTTTAAAAAAACTTTAGCGGAATTTCCATTTTGAAACCACATTTATTATGAATTCTTAGTTTCTATATAACATCAAACCCACAGCTGTCAAATTGATTCTGACTCGTAGTGGCCTTTTAGGACAAGGTAGAACTTCCCCATAGGGTTTCCGAGGCTGTAAATCTTTAAGGAAGTGGACTTCCTTTATGGAGAAAGATATCTCCATGGAGCAGCTGGTGGGTTCAAACCACTGACTTTTTGGTGAGCAGCCAAGCACTTAACAGCTGTACCGTGAGGACTCCCTCTGCTCTCTGTACTGCTAGAAACCAAACCTGTTGCTGTCAAGTCGATTCTAACTTATAGTGACCCTATATAATCGAAGATGGTAACAGGCGGTAGTTAAGAATGTGGACTCCAGAATTAAACTCCTGGGCTTTAAATCTTGGTTCTGCTGTCTTCAAGTGTCTTAGTTTCCTAGTCTGAAAAATGGACACAGAACAAAAACTTCTTAGTATGGTGGCCGGTACACGGTGTACTTACAATATGTATTAGTTATTTTGACCCAGATGCCCCTTTGCTGATTTCAGCAACTAACAATATTCTGAGTAAGCTCCTTTGTGCATGACATGAAAAACAAACTTAATTGTGGAAATGGTGTGACTGAGGTGCTTGTTTCACAGCATGGCATTGCAGGCCTGAGGCTCTTATTTCTTTTCAATCCCAGATATTCACTGTTTAATGGACTCTGTCCACACTATTTGAAATTCAGCTGGAGCAACGTGTGCACACCTGTAAGTAGTCTATTCAAAGACAAATATACTCCACCAAATAAAGCCTCCGTATGTTCCATGTCCACAGGAAGAAGTGTGCAGTAGAAGGTGGTTCTATGGAGTAGGGAAAGCGAGTTGCTTGTGTCACATTTTGCATAAATGGAAGGGAGTAGCCTTGGTGTTGCACGTGTCAAGTACAGCTGATATTCAGCCCGTGTATTCACATTATGGCCACGTAGATTGCTTATTTGTAGTGTAAACTCTAGGGCGTAGTTCTACTCTGTCCTGTAGGGTTGCTATGAGTTGGAATCAACTCTATGACAGTGGGTTTGGTTTTTTTGGTTTATTCTGATTGGAGAATTCCAGGTGGCACAGTACTTAAAGCATAACTCAGCTGCCAATTACCTATCAGTGATTCTGTGGAAGAAGAAAATACCTGGCAGTCTGCTACTGCCTAGAAACTCCATGCAGCAGTTTGAATTTGTCCCATAGCGCCGCTAGAGTTGAAACTGACTTGACACAGCAATAACAACATTCATTGTGATTGATCAGGAGCTGAGCCATAGTACATGTTTAGTTTGAATATTATCTACTTAGTTTCAATAGTATCTTGTCAGCTAAGGTCCCCACTTTTTATGCCTAAAGACAGGAAACACGAGTATTGCTAGGCAGAAACACTGATATAAATCAGAACATCATGCTGAGTAAAGCAGAGGTCAGTGTTAAAGAGGAAGACCCTTAAAGAGATGGAGTAACACACAGAGGCTGCAACCGTGGTCTCAAGTAAAACGATTGTGAGGGTGGCACAGACCTGGGCTGTGTTTCATTCTGTTGTACGTAAGGTCACTATGAGTTGAAACCGACTTGACTGCACCTAACAACACAACTAACAACAAGTCAGTACTGGCTGTGTGAAATGAGTTCAAGTGAATAGACATGACCAAATTCTGGCAGAAGGGCTAGGGAAAAGGATGGACAGAGAAGCAAAAGAACTTTCTGAGGAATCGGGAGGGCATCCGCTCATCAAAGAAACCAAGAGATCTAGATTTGCACCTTACTTTCTTTTTTAACTACATGGGTTTTGTGTTACATAGTTTTTCTGGGTCTCTGCTTAGATGATGAAGGCAGATAATATTTCTTAGTACAAAGGGTTGCTGGGAAAAATTAAAAAAGGATCATTATCTAACTTGGAATCTGGCATGAAGAGGAAATGCAGTGGTATTTGTCATCGGTGTTTAGTCTCTGATTAGTAGTTATTGTGAAGATTAGTCACTTCATACACTATGATCTGTTTCATCAAGTGCAGATGATGGGTAGCTATTAAGTTTAGCTATTAAAACCAAAGGAGTTTTGGGAAATTCCTAAAAAATATAATGAGGCTAGCTTATTCCATCTTAGTTATACTATACTAATCGTGAGCACTATATCACAGATTCACCAAACAACTATTCAGATTATACTTATATCCCAGATGGGAGCAAACACCAATTTCAATGCTTTTATTTTCCTTAGTGATGTTTTATTTCAGCTATTATATCCCTAGACCCAGCACAGTATCCTGTACATATAAGTACTCATTGAATATATGAATAAAATGGTACCCTGTCATTAATGATTTGTAGTCCAAGCATCATCTGTAAGATGTAGGTTGTTTCTTTCGGTGATGATGTCATCTCATATAACTCTGCCATATCGTGTAATGTTTTCTTTCCCCCGTCATCTTATTTCCCTGACAAGGTTATAAGCATCTTGAGTTCCGAACTTGGGTCTTTCTTTTGCTTTTCTAAAGATTTCAGTGGGTCATTGATTTTCAACAAATATCTGCTGGGTATACCAGCAGTAATCTGGAATATACCAAATTCAGTTTTTAAGATGACATGAGCTTCAGTGGGTTTATGTATCAAGCATGTGTTATCATCTCCTTATCTGAGACATAATTCCTGCTCCAATTTCAGTGACTTTCTAGTGAATCACAAGTGCTTTGCATCTTGAACTGACATGAACAGTGGGACAGATGCCTATCTTGTAGGCACGCGTCTCACCATCTGATGGTGGTGCTCACCTGTTCTGTATCCCTGTAGTCTTGACTTCTTCCCCATGATCCGTCAGTGTCACAGTAGGGCAGTCATGGGCTTAGTAGGCAGGGCCTAGCCCAGTGTTACCAAAAAACCCAAACCCACTACTGTCGATTTCGACACAAGCTCTAAACAAGTTGTGGAGAGAGGGAGTTTTACGTCTCTATTTACCCATTAAGAAAATCAGGGGGCAGACTGATGCCTGGTCTAACAAGATTCAACAAGACTTGAGTTTTGTTGTTTTTTTTCACTCTTTCTAGGAACAGTATGTTTTCAGTTGGTTCCAGTTATACACAAGGACAACCTAACATGCTTTAAAAGACATAAGCCAGCAAATACTGTGATACTAAGTATATTATCTATACTTTTATATGATTTCTGTTGAAATAAAAGTCATGGTATCTTTTCCCTATAACCTTAGCTTGCTTTCCTCATCACAATACCTATTCTAACATGTAAAATATGTTGTTATTATAAAGTGTATTTCATAGCATATAAGAGACCTGGTGGTGCAGTGGTTAAGTGCCTGGGTGCCTGAATCTACCAGCTACTCCTCAGAAGAAAGATGAGACAGTCTGTTTCCTTAAAAATTACTGTCTTGTGAACCCTAGGAGGCAGTTCTCTGTTCTCTAGGGTCATTCTAAGTCAGAATTGTCTCCACTTGACTGCAACTTGTTTGGTTTGATATTTGGTTTAGAGTGTAAAAAGAGACAGAAAGATAGGGACTTTCTATCTAATAGGGTCTTTTGTGTCTGAGAATAGAACATCAACTTCTTGTGTCAACATTAGCGGTAGTTTTGAGTTGTGAGTTAAAAGATAGGACATGTCAGGCCAAGTACCTCTTAACCATCAACTTATCGTAAACAGGAGGACAACTGTGAACTGAGAAATCTGGGCTTTTAAATAGTGTGAACTCTTTTATATATCTTGTATTTTGTGGAGTCCTTTTTTTTTTAACTCAAAAGATTGATTTTGAGGTCTAGGATAGGACTTGATAAGACAGGATAGAGTCAAACAATAAAAAATAAATAGAGTCTTTCAGACAAGATGTTGAAAAACATCATTTTTTAAGATGATAGAAAGCCATAGGGGTTAGCCTGCCTGCTGGAACACTTAGGTCATGTTTACCTAAGGCAACAATTCAAATGACTTTTGATGTAAAGTACTGTTTGACACTATCTTATAATGGGTTTTACTGAATGGTTCTCAGACTTCACTGTACATCAGAATCTCAGACAGAAAGTTGTGGGCACAAGTTTATTGCCAGCTGGTCTTGGGAGAGGTACCTGAAAGACACTGAGTCAGGTGAGAACAAGCCGAGGGAAAAGCTGACCCACAGTGTAGTTGAACCTGAGCCTTCAGATGAACTCTGAGCCAGAATAACCTTTTAGGTTGTCCTAAAATGAAGTGAGATGGCTTAAGATACTATCTAATCTTATAGATCTCGTCCACATAACTGCCACTAGTCTATCTCATTACATGATAGTGATAAGACTTAAAAAATCACATCAAATCACATCATATCAAATGACAAAATCCTAGACAATCATGCAATACTTGGAATCATAACTTAGTCAAGTTGACAGACGTTTTTGAGGGACACAATTCATTCCATGACAATGGACAATTGTTACAACAGCGCAACATCAGGGAAACACAGTGGTTGTCGCTATCATGCTCTGTAGCGTAATCAAGGGGAATAAGTGAGGAAGACACTCAGAGATGCAGACGTAAGTCATCTGCGCCTTTTCTCATATGGGATCATGAAAGATCAACATTGTGAAAACCTCTGACTTCCACAGGGATGGATCTAGAGAAATACCGAATCCCTGATTAGTTTTTGTGAAGAAAACAAATACAGTCTTCCTTACAGAAAATTCATATGAATATTGGTCATGAAGATAACTCCAATCATCAAGAAAAAGAAAATATCAATGGTAAATAATACGGTATTTACAAAGTGTGAATTTTCTACAGACCATGAACGTTAGAACACATTTTTAAAATAGAAGAAAACAGGAAACCAAGATTAAAGTGCTTATTTATTTAAATCCTATTTCTGAGTTCTGCTACCTAGTTTATTGAAAAGCTGGCATCACTGCCTCTAAAGCCAATTCAGAATATGCATATTTTGAGAAACTCTAAAACTTGTCAAGTACTTAGACATTAAGTTTATCTAATCTTGTGTTTCCATGGTACACACAGGATAGATTCAAGGGACAAAAGCTCCACTTTCTGCTCCTGTTCTGTCTTGACCACCTCTTTGCTATCTGCATGAATGCTCACCTGTGCTGTTCACCTTACTCACCGTTTCTGGATTGCAGATGTCTTGGCACACTCAACAGCCAGGGGCTAAATGCTCTCATCTTTGCAAACAGCATTTTGGCTTCACTTAGTTTTCCACCTATGGTAACTGGCTGGGCTGTTACAACTTCCAGCAACCACTTTTACTGTGTGAGTGAGAGGCTTAGATAGCCAGAAATATTTCGTTAAATGTTTTATATATTTATATATGTGTGTGTGTCTGTATGTACACACACACAATTAAATGCTATGTATTAGGCTATATAGCATTTAATGTATAGAATGTAATTGTATGTATTTGTTTATGTTTATTGTTTATACATATAGTACCAGTTTATATGTATATACAACAACAACAACCCACTGCCAATAAATCCCCTATCATACACTCATTTCTAATAGTATCTTCAGTTTTTTTTTTTAACTGTAAGACACTGGTCTTGAATTTACTAGCAGGAAAATCTGTCATGGAGACACATTAGCTCCATGAAGTCCAGAAATGCTTGAGTGGCTCTTCACATCGGTTATTGTATTTTGCAGCTTGAATTTCTGATCAGTTGAGAAAAATGAAAACATTATCACTGCATGGAAGCTGTGTTATAAATGTCAATCTAAAAAGCAACTCAGCTCATTTCACAGAAGTCTCCTTGAAACATCAAATTCTGGAATCCTTCACTGCAGAAAAAAAAATTAATAACATCCTCAAGGCTGTGTTTTTTCCAGAGACTTTTAAACAAAAAGATTTACTTTTCAACTCATTCAGAGACAGGATGTTCACACTTATCTCAAGGAGAAGCTGTTAGAGTATCTGTTGTCCTTGAGGCTGAAACTACTGTTCCATTATCAACATAGCCAAGTCGGCCAAGTGCCGTCGAGTCATTATCAACATAGAAACACAATAATAATAATGAAAATAGTTCTGAGTTATTGCTAGTTAGTATTCAGGAATGAACCATAGCCTGTCTATATGTGTGTCTTACTGCTGTATTAGATTGTGAAAGCCTGAAGGAGAAGAATTATGTCTTCATCATTTGTGATTTCTAGCTATAGATTTAGAAACCCTGGTTGTGTAGTGATTAAGCGCTATGGCTGCTAACAGAAAGGTTGGCAGTTCAAATCCACTAGGCACTCCTCGGAAACTCAATGGGGTAGTTTGACCCTTTTCTGTAGGGTCGTGGTGGGTCCCATGAGAGGTCATATTTGGAGATTTGACCCGAAGAGGTGAATGTGGTATGCTATTTTCAGGCTGCTGTCGTGGCCAGTTCGGTCTGTAGTTGGCTGTACACCAAGAGTAGTACTGTGCTCTGTGGGTTTTCAAAGGCTGATTTTTCAGAAGTAAGTTGCCCAGTTCTTCTGTTGAACTTCTGCTGAAGGGACTTGCACCTCTCATCTTTCAGCTATCAACCAAATGTTGCTGGGTTGTTGGTTAACTGTTTTTTCTCACCCAGGGATTTTCTTTCCTCTGGTGGAATTTGCCAACTGAGAGTCACTCTCATGGGATCTGTAAGGTAGATGAGGAGAAGCCATTATTCTTGACAGCAGCAGAAAGATACCTATGGATAGAGAGTGGATGAGAGTGGTACAGTGGTTTCTGGGAGTCAAGTGCTTCAGGGCTGCAAGTTGCTGACAAGCAGAAGAAAACTCACTTGAAATTCACAGTGGGTGTTTAGCACAGTCCTAGGAATTGTGCACCTGCCTCTGTGGGTACCTGAGATGATCATTTCTTCCTTTTAATCTTGACACTTACTAATTTCAGGACCTCTAGCAGAAACTTGGAGCCCTGGTGGTGCAATAGTTAACAGCTTGGTTGCTAACCAAAATATTGGCAGTTTGAATCCACCCGCTGCCCCTGCAACCTCTGTTTCCTGTCTGTGGAGCAGTTCTAGTCTGTTGTATGTGTTTGCTATGAGTCAGAATCAATTCAACCACTTTGGATTTTTTTGTTTTTTTAACAGAAACTTCCCCTGCCTCTCCAGTTGTGTAAGATTTTGGTTTCCTGTATTATGTAGTATCTTACTTGGGATACACTAAGTAAGTTTCATTTCATGAATAAAACACTGCCCAATATGTGGAGGAATAGAGAACTAGAAGAAGATAAACTGGTGTTTCTCTGATGCTATATACCCAACATCAAGTAAAATTAAAATATTTTTTATTATTGTTGTGTATTTTATTTTCTAAAGAAATTCTTGCTTTTTACCTTAATATCTAGTAGCTAAAAACAAAAAGCTGTGAAGTTAGGAAATAGGCAAAACAGGCCAAAAAATTGTGAAGTACAAGTTGGTCTCACCTTTCCAGCAACAACTCTAACATAACTCTATCAGCCTCCCGTGTAACTTCTTTCTGGATTGTTGGTTAACTGAGGAGTCACTCCCGGAGAATAAACGACTGCTGCATCACCTTGCTGTTTAGTCACTGGCAGAATTTAGGCATTTTAACAAGATTGCCATTGATTACATGCATGTGAATGTTGAGAAGATTTATTAAAAAAGAGGTTGCTGGGCCCTACCTCCAGGTAGGTGGTGTAGCCCTAGGGAAAATTGATGAAGTAAAAGAGCTGAGCAGAAGATTTCAAACAACAGCTCAAGACGACAAAGTATTATGGTGACATGTGCAAAGACCTGGAGAAAGAAAACCCAAAGAGATGACACTCTTAACATTGTACAAGATGAAAGAATTGAAGAAAATGTTTAAACTTCGAATTGGAATACCAAAGGATTCTACTGGGATTTATTAAACAACTCAGGAAGCATCAAAAGATGATGGAAGAAGACACAGAATCACTATACCAAAAAGAATTCCTTGACATTCACCTGTTTCAGGAGGTAACACATGGTCAGGAACTGATGGTACTGAAGGATGAAATCCAAGCTGCACTGAAGGCATTGGTGAAAAATGAGGCTCTGGGAATTGATGAAAAACCAAGTGAATTGTTTCAGCAAATAGTGGAAGTGCTGGAAGTCCTCAATCATTATGTCAAGAAATTTGGAAGACATTTACCCTGGTCATCTGACAGAAAGAGATTCATATTTACGTGTATTTCCAAGAAAAGTTATCTAACCAAATGTGGAAATTATCATACAATGTCATTAATACCACAAGCAAGCAAAATTTTGCTGGAGATATTCAAGTGGCTGCAGCAGTACATTGACAGGGAACTTCCAGACATTCAAGGCAGATTTAGAAGAGGATGTGGAATCTAGGATATCATTGCTGATGTCAGACGGATCTTGGCTGAAAACAGACAATACCAGAAAGATGTTTACTTGTGTTTCATTGACTATGCAAAGGCATTCGTGGATCATAACAAATTATGCATAACACTGGGGAGAATGGGAATTCCAGGACACTTAATTGTACTTATGAGGAATCTGTACATAGACCAAGAGGAAGTCATTTGAACACAGCAAAGGGATACTGCATGGCTTAAAATCAAGAAAGGTGTGCATGAAAGTTGTATCCTTTCACCATACCTGGTCACCATGTATGCTGAGCAAATAATCTGAGAAACTGGACTATAGGAAGAAGAGCAAGGCAGCAGGACTGGGGGAAGACTCATGAACAACTTGTCTTACACAAATGATACAACTTTGCTTGCTGAAAGAAAAGAGGATTTGAAGTACTTACTGATAGAGATCAAATACCACAGCCTTCGGTATGAATTATACCTCAGCATAAAGAAAACAAAATTCCTTACAACTGGACCCTGAAGAAATGTCATGATCTATAGACAAAATATTGAGATTGTCAAGGATGTAATTTTACTAGGAAACAATCAGTGCCGTGGAAGCAAGCAGCCAAGAAATCAAAAGATGCATGGCACTGGGTACAACAGCTGCAGAAGCCTTCTTTGAAGTGTTGAAGGGCCAAGTCCTCACCTTGAGGACTAAGGTGCACCTGAGCCAAGCAGTAGAATTTTCACTTGTGTCATATGTGTGCAAAAGCTGGACAATGAATAGAGAGGACCTAAGAAGATTTGAAGCATAGTGGTTAAGTGCTATGGCTGCTAACCAAAAGGTTGGCGGTTTAAATCCACCGAGTGCTCCTTGGAAACTCTATGGGGCAGTTCTACTCTGTTCTATGGGTTTGCTATGAGTCAGAATAGACTTGATGGCAGCATTTTGTTTGTTTTAAGAGGAATTAATGCGCTTGAACTGTATTATTAGTAAGCAATGTACCATGGACTGACCAAAGATTGAACAAATCTTCTTGGAAGAAGTACAACCCAAATGCTTCTTAAAAGCAAGAATGGTGTGAATACATCTCACATATGTTGGACATATCAGAGCTATCAGTCTCTGGGGAAGGATGTCATGCTTGGTCAAGTGGAGGATAAATGAAAAAGAGGAAGACCTCAAAGAGATGGATTCACACAGTAGCTTCAACAGTAGGCTCAAGCAGAGCAGCAATTGTGAGGGTGTCACAGGACTGGGCAGTGTTTCATTCTGTTGCACGTGGCATCGCTATGAGTCACAACCAACTTGCTGATACTTAACAACAGCATGGAAACCCTGGTGGTCAGCAGTCCAAATCCTCCAGGTGCTCTTCGGAAACTCAGTGGGGCGTTCCACTCTGTCTGTGGGGTAGCTGTGAGTCAGAATCAACTCGACAGCAGTGGGTTGGAGGGTTACTAACAAGACCAGAGTGTAGCCTAGGACTTGGAGCATTTAAAAGTTCATCAGGACCTTCCTCTGTGCAGCCAAGTTTGAGAGCCAATAGAATGAAGCCCTCAAGGTATGAATGCCTGCAGGTGCTTTGGCATGGTTTGGCAAATAACAGGTAAAGACTGAAATTTCTTTCCGAATGCGTTTTATCTTGAATAGCTGCATTGAATCCAAGTCCTGGGACTTTCTGCAATGACTGGGATGTGTGGACTTCTGCCAGTGTTTTATATGGTTGGCCTGGCTAGGATACAACTCCGTTGTCTATGTCTCTCTGACTGTTGTGCCTACAATTCACTTAATATCTAAAGTAGATGGATTTATTTATTTATTTATTTATTTTAAAGATGCAGAGGTAGTTCTGTGATTTAAAGAGCCAGTTTCTAGAGTTAGTTTCCTGCTGCTGTTGAGAGAAATTATGATAAACTTCACGGCTTAAAATAACAGACTTATCATTCTAAAGATTTGGAGGTCAAAAGTCTGAGATGAGTCTTAAGTGTCTAAAATCACAGTATTAGCAGGGCTGCATTCCTTCTGAAGACTCTAGCAGAGAATCTGTTTCCTTACCTTTTCCAACTTCTGATGATTTTTAAAAAAATTCTTGCTTATTTGCTGTGAATATTAATAGTATTCATCATGAAATATGTATATGTGGTTCAATAGGTGTATGTGGTTCCATAGATATATGTAGTTTGACTTTGGATCATTCTGGATTTTCATAGCAGCTTTATTGAAATATACTTGACATACTATAAAATTCATCCTTTTAAAATGTACAGTTCAGCAGTTCATAGCATTCTCGAAGAACTGTACAACAGTTAGAGCCCTGGTTGCACAGTGGTTAAGAGTTTGGCTGTTAACCTGAAGGTTGGCAGTTCAAGTCCCACAAGCTGCTCCTTGGAAACCCTGTGGGGCAATTATACTCTGTCCTATAGGGTAGCTATGAGTGGGCATCAACAGCATGGCACCTAACGACAACATATGATAACTTGAGGAGCCCTAGTGGCACAGTGCTTAAGACAATTTTGAATCCTCAGCCACTCTTCAAATACCCCATGAGGCAGTTCTACTCTATTTTATAGAGTCACTATGAATTGCAAGCAACTCAGTGACAACAGGTGTGGTTTTGGTTGGGTGCAACTATCACCACCATCTAACTTCAGAATATTTTGATAACTGCAGAAGGAAACTCTTGATCTGTTAGGAGTTACTTCCTATTTCCCCTGTTCTTCAATTTCTAGCAACTTCTGTCTCTGTAGGTTAGCCTATTTGTGCCAAATTATATAAATAAAGTTATACAGTATGTGGTCTTTTGTGTTTGGCGTTTTTCATTTGTGTAGTGTTTTCAAAGTTCATCCATGTTGCAGCATTTATGAGCACTTTCTCCCTATTTGTGTATTTATCCATTCATAACTGATGATGTTTGGGCGTCTGTAATTTTCCTACTTTTTGATTGTTATCAGTAGTGCTACTATGAACATTCATGTATGCATTTTTATGCAATGATATTGCTTTCAGTTTTCTTGGCTATACCCCTGTGGCTGGAACAATTGAGTTACATGAGGAGTATAGTGGTTAAGAGTTATGTCTGCTAACCCAAAGATGGGCAGTTTCACTCCCATGATCTGCTCTTGGAAACCCTATGGGACAATTCTGCTCTGCCCTATAGGGTTGGTATGAACCAGAATCAACTTGATTGCAAAGGGTTTAAATGAGGTGCCCTGGTGGCATACTGTTTAAAAGCTCAGCTGCTAAGCAAAAGGTCAGCAGTTCAAATCCACGAGCTGCTCCTTGGAGGCCCAATGGAGCAGTTCTGCTTTGCCCTATGGGGTGACTGTGAGTTGCGATCAACTCAATGAGTTTGGTTTTATTTTTGGTATAGCAACCTGGTGGTGCAAATGCCTAAGTGCTCAACTGCTAACTGAAGATAGTTCAAACCTACTGAGTGGCTCTGCAGGGGAAAAAAACCTAAGGATCTGCTTCTGTAAAACCCTGTGAAGCAATTCTGCTCAGTCTCACAGAGTAGCTATAAGTCAAAATCACCTGGACCATGCCTAACAACAGCAACAAGATGGTAACTCAATATTTAACATTCTGAGAAACTGCAAACTCTTCTCCAAAGTGACTACTTCATTTTAAACTCCTACCAGCAATGTGTAAAGGTTCTAATTACTCTGCATCTCATCAACATTTGTTATTGTCTGTCTTTTTATTTTGGGGAGCCTAGTAGCCAACCAAGCCCAGCCAAGTGCCGTTGAATCGGATCCGACTCGATGAAGTGATACATCCTTGTGGCTTTGATTTTCGTTTCTCTGTTGATGACATGTAACAATTGTGTTGATTGGTTATACAAAGCATCTTGTCCTATGTTTATTGGCTGTGTTATGTCTTCTCTGGAGAAACATCTATTCAAATTCTTTGCAGCGATGTTTTAAATTGGAGGTTCATTTCCACCACTGGTGACTCCAAAGAAAGGCCTGGCAATCGACTTCTGAAAAATCAGCAGTTAAAATCCCACTTCTCCTCTGACACACATGGGGTTACCATGAATAGGAACTGACTCAGTGACAACTGGTGGTAGGAGTAGTAACTTACAGGAAAACAAGAACCTGAAAATGTATATCCCTTCGTTAAATAAGGATAGTATAAGGGCAGAGAATGTGGAAAAGGTACAGATTTTTTCTGAGGAGAAAAATGAAGAAGATAAACAGTAACATTTCAGTAAAACAGCATTCTAAAAATAAAACCCTTTAAGTTATTGGAGGGGCCTTTGGAGGGAATCTCAAACCCAGATGCTTTATACTTATTAGTGAATTCAGTCTTCATGCTTGGTGTGAGATGATTATTCATATTTCTATTTTACAGTTGAAGAAACAGCTGGAGGGAGGGTAGGCAGTTTCCCCGTGGCTGTACAGTGATAAAGGGAATGCAGCCATTTAAATCAGGCCTGTTGAACCACAAATTTTTCCACTGTTATATTGTTGGTGATGAAACAGTGTCTGACTGATTTTTTGCTGTGTCACTGTTATTAGCCTCCATTAAGCAAATCTTAAAAATGTGAAAAATTTTTTTGGCTTGCTTTGGGTGAAAATTTGCAGCTCCAGTTAGTTTCTTATTCAAGAATTTTTGCATGTATGGTTCACTGACATTGGTTACAATGCCCACAATGTGATAGCACTCTTCTCCTTCCCACCCCGATCCATCCATCCAGTCCATGCCACTCCTTGCCTTCATCTTGTTTTTGGATAGGAGTTGCCCCTTTGGTCTCGCATATTTGATTGAACTAAGAAACGGGTTTCTTCCATGTCTCATTGTTCATTCTATAGGCCTGTCTAATCTTAGTCTGAAAAGTGGGCTTCAGGAGTAGTTTCAGTTCTGAATTAGCAGAGTATCATGGGACCACAGTCTTGTGGGTTCCTCCAGTCTGTCAGACCAGTGCGTCATTTTTTGTGATTTGAATTTTGTACTACATCGTGATTCCTGTTTGAGCTGTAGGTGGTGGTAGCCGGGTACTATTTAGCTCTTCTAGGCTCGCGCAGTGGAGCCTCTGGTCATGTGGTCCATTAATCCTTTGGACTAATGTTTTCCTTGTGTCTTTGGTTTTCTTTCATTCTTCTTTGGTCAAGGTGGGATGGGACCAGTAGATGTATTTTACAGATGGCTATTTGCAAGTCTTTAAGACCCTAGATGCTACCCACTGAAGTAGTATGCAGAGCATTTTCTTTGTGAACTATGTTATGCTAACTGACCTACATGACTCCCTGAGGTTATGGTTCCCAGCCCTTAATCCCAGCAAAACACTTTCCAGATTCATCCATGCTTGCAATGTTTCATGGATACATCATTTTGCTTATCATTGTGAGTAATATTCCATTGTATGTATGTACCATAATTTGTTTGCTCATTCATCTGTTGATGGACATTTAGATTGTTTCCATCTTTTGCTATTGTGAATAATGCTGCAAGGTACATAGATTTGCATATGTCTGTTCATATGAGAAGAAACCCAGATGGTGTAGTGGTTAAGTGCTACAGCCGCTAACCAAAAGGTCAGCAGTTCAAATGCACCAGGCATTCCTTTGAAACTCAATGGGACAGTTTTGTTCCATCCTATAGGGTCACTATGAGTCAGAAATTCACTACACAGCAGTGGGTATTTGTTTGTTTGTTTGTTTTTGTTTTTTAAATTCATGCGAGGGCTCTTATTTTCCTAGAATTGAGACTTCTGAATAGTATGAGTTTTCTATTTCCATCTTTTTAAGGAGGCATCATATTGTTTTCCGTAAAGGTTGTACCATTTTGCACACCTACCAGCGGTGTGTATGAGTTCTGATCTCCGCACAACGTCTTCATTTGTTATTTTCTTATTACTCAGAGTCAGGATTGTGGAGGTGCGATGGCCTGTCATTGTAGTTTAAGTAATGGCTAATGACCATGAACTCTGACATAGCCAAGCCAAGTGCCGTCGAGTCGGATCTGACTGATGGCGACCCTAGGGGCCAGGGTAGAACTGACCCCCAGAGTATTCAAGGAGCGCCTGGTGGATTTGAACTGCCAACCTTTTGGTTAGCAGCTGTAGCACTTAACCACTACACCACCTGGGTTTCTTCTCATATGAACAGACATATGCAAATCCATGTACCTTGCAGCATTATTCACAATAGCAAAAGATGGAAACAATCTAACATTGACATACACGTCTATTAGTGCCTGAATTTCTTCTTTGGTGAAGTGTCTATTCATTTATTTTGCCCACTTTTCAATTGGATTATCTGACATTTTGGTGTTGAAGTGTTGTTGAAGTATTTTGTAAATTTTATAGATTGTGCCCTTGTGGGCTCTGTCACAGCCATTTTTTCTTTGTTTTTTTTCCCCAGCCTGTAAATTCTCTTTTTACTCTTTTGGTGAAGCCTTTGGATGAGCATAAGTGTTTAATTTTTAGAAGCTCCAGTTATCCAGTTTGTCTTCTGGTATTTGTACATTTTTAATTATGGTTTGTATTGTATTTATGTTACGTATTTGGACCTCCAGCATTGTCTCTATTTTTTCTTCCATAATCTTTATAATCTTAGGTTTCATATTTAGGTCTTTAGTTCATTTTGAGGCTTTTTTTTGTGTATATCATGAGGTATGGATCATTTTTTTATAGATGGAAATTCAGTCATGCTAGCACTATTTGTTAAGGAGACTGTCTTCCTTACTTAACGAGGGAGTGGTCCTTTGTCAAATACCAGCTGCTCATAAACCTACCCCTACTGTTGTTGATTCAATTATGACTCTTAGAGACCCTATAGGACAGAGTAGAACTGCTCCATAGAGTTTTCAAGGAGCACCTGGTAGCTAACCTGTTAAGCTAGCAGCCATAGCACTTCTCCTCCATGCCACCCAAGTCTCCAGCTGCTCGTAGGTGGATGGATTTACATCTGGGTTTTCAATTCTGTTCTGTTGACCTATATGACTGTTGTATACTAGAACCAAAATGTTCTGACTCCTACAACTGTATAATAGGTTCTAAAATCAGGTAGTGTGAGACCCCCCACTTTGTTATAAATTTGGCACTTTTAAGGAATGTTTCCTTTATTTAAAAGAAATGTGAAATCATACACTTACGTAATTGGGCTCCTATGCCAGACAGCAAACACCTCTTGAAATTAAAACGTTCTAATAAATCATATCTGCCAGTCACCACTTGAGTGGTTTGTAAAACTATAAATGTTGTTATACCAAATATGAAAAAATAGAATTGGAACTTAAGAAAAGTGTTTTCTCAGTAACCTAGTATTCTACCTTGATTTTCACTCAGAATTTCCCAAGTGACTTTTGACATTCACCAGAGTTTTTCTTACAAATGAAAACGGATGATATGCTGAAACATTCAAGTTATACATAATGGTTTAGAAATAGCCTTAAAGGTCTGCTTACATTTGTAAAGATTACTGATTTCCACAGAGTATGAAAAAGCTGCTTTCTCTGACTATAGCCTACCTTGGTATCAGATGTCTCACTTAAACAGTAGAATTTTTTGAATAAAGTGTCACTGGAATGATTTTTTAAAATGTATACCAAAAATGATAAAGTTAGAATCAGTACTCAATGACTAGCTCAACCAAGGTCACAGTTATTTGAAGAATTTGCATTAATTTGATCACTAATAGAATGTATTTAAATATTCATGTCAATAAAAACATGTACATATATAGGTGTAAAAATGAGCATGTTAGCCAAAACTTTTAAAATGATGTGAAAGAATAAACATAATAGTTACAGAAACTTGTGGAAATTGGAAAACTCAAGAGACAGCCAGTGTCTCAGGGGGAAAAAAAAAGTTTTGAAGTGGTAAGATTGGTGGAAGATACTGAAATCATAGTGAGACAGTTTATGGCTTTTTGTCTTCTCTGTTAAAACACCAATTAGAAGTAGATGGGCTGAGAGCTGTAAGCCATTTCAGTTCCATATCATTCATTTAACAACTTCTTACAAGTACCTACTTTCTATCAATGGAGCCCTTCTCAATGGTGCAGGGGTTAAAGCCTTGGGCTGCCAACTGAAAGATCAAGGGTTTGAAACTACCAGTGGGTCTGAGGGAAAAAGATATAGTAGCCTTTTTCCTTGATTCTAGCCTTGGAAACCTCATGAGACAGTTCTTCACTATCCTATAGGATCCTTATGAGTTGGAATCTACTCATGATTTTACTTTATGACAAGAACTGTATTAATCACCCTCAAGGTAGACATCATCCTTGCCCTCTAGGACCCTATTATCTATCTGGGGAAAAAGCCACTAATTACACAAAGGGTCGAATGGATGAAGCCCTGAAAAACTCTTTCTCCTGTGAATGTTAGAAGAATAATTGCTTAAAACTTCAGTTTTAAAAGCTCTGTTCAGAAATTTAATTTTCTTATACACAAGATTTTGCTTTTTGGGCGAACTTTATTTTTCCTTCCC
The DNA here is from genome assembly GCA_028571685.1 of Heterohyrax brucei. Taxonomy (NCBI): domain Eukaryota; kingdom Metazoa; phylum Chordata; class Mammalia; order Hyracoidea; family Procaviidae; genus Heterohyrax; species Heterohyrax brucei. The sequence goes on along the minus strand of CM053153.1, from coordinate 21,115,331 downwards.
CACGGCAATTAATGAGAGGAGAGATCAGGGTGGTATTCTGTAGTTACAGGGGACTGTTTCCATATAGCTGAATTAGAATACGTTTTTCCAAAGAGGGGGAATAGTCCATACAAAGTTTGCCTAAAACTTCATTTGGGATCACACAGAAAGAAACTCCAATAGTAACAACAAAATCTAGAGGGACCAAAGGCAGAATATGAAATCACAGAGTCAGAAGCAGCTAATGATTAGTGTGCAGAGGGTAGAAAGGCAAAGACGGAAGTTAAGGGGAACAGGGGCTTCTACGGTTTGAGAGTTCTTATGACAGGCAGTTATATCCACTAACACCTTCTGAGCCTACATCATGTGGGTGAATCCAGACACCTATGTGATACTTACCTTACAATCAGAAGACTTCTGGAGCATGTATGAACCACAGGAATCACATCAACATGTGTCTATTACCGTAAAGAGTTTACTAAAAAATGAATAATGAATTGATACTAAAGAAGATTGATTTTTCTTATAACTGTATTATTTCTGTTTTACCTTCTGTGGTTAAGTTCTATGCATGTAATTAGATTAAATTTCTATTTTATTTATCTTATGATAACTTTGACATTTATAAATTATTATCTGAAAGAGCTTCAGGGGATGTCTGGTTTCTTTCCTTTGGTAATTTGGCCTGCTTCCATTCAACAGTGGTCCATTTATCTCAAGTTCTGTGCCCTCTGCAATGAATGACATTTATTCCAGACATATCCATTTCCAGATGTGATAATAGGTAGCTTTAATGACAGAGAAAAATATCTAATAAAGAATAATAAAGAAAGATCTCCAATTGGGCATTAATATCTTTCTTAGTGATAAAGCTATCTCTTACAGTCTTGTTTATATGCATATACACATATATACACATTTGTAGTTTGAAGGGTGGTTTGAATTATATAAGCAAATAGCCAGTAGTGAATCATTTGACCCAAGAGACCTTGGGCTAAGACATGTCTGGTGGATGTTTACCCTCAGTGGTAGGACAAAATGAAGAGATAAGGACATTATCATCAGACAGGTGTTTTTTGTTTTTGTTTTTGTTTTTGTTTTTTTGTCTGCTTTTTGTTTTAAGAATATGATTGTCTGTGGGTCTGGAAAGTATTGTTTTTTAAATTTGTCTTAGTCATGTTTAACAACTTGGGGCAAACCTATGAACCCCAAACTTTCGATTGTATCACTGCAAGTCATCGCCTTCTGTTTATGAATAAAAATATCTTTGACAAATGAAGAATCTTCTTACTGTCTTTTCTTCTTTAGCTCCTCTTTTCCAACCTTTTTGGGAGAAATTTTAGCCTTTTTCTTCATGGGAAATGGTTTTGCTCCATGGCACAGTGGCTAACAACACTGCGTATTAAATGAAAAAAAGCACATGTAGAATGGAGTGCCAAAAGTTTTAATTAAATTACAGAAACATGAGCTAATGTAACTTCTGAAGCAAATTCTGCACCACTGCCATGCAAGAGGCTTTGGGAGCAGGGTCGTGAGAGTTTCATGGTCAAATATACTTGGAAAAAGTCTATGCATTTTCTTAGAGGGTAGAATTGCCATGTTTAGCAAATAAAAAAAAGGCCTCCAAGTTAAAATTGAATTTCAGATGAACAACAAATAATTGCATTCTTTTGGAAAAATAATTATTTGTTGTTCATCTGAAATTCACTTTGGGTATCATGTGTTTTGTCTGGCATCTAATCAGAGAATTACAGAGCATATTATTATTTTAATTTTTTTTAGTCCCAATTTGCCATTGAGAATTCAGTAGAGTTTCTGAGTAAAGAAACATTGGCAGAATACTATGGGGAAGAATAGGTGATTTGATTTATTGTGTTAGTTTTCTATAGTTGTGGAAGTGAAATACTGTGAATCGGGTGACCTATAAGAACTGACTTTCACAAACTCACAATTCGGGAGGCTAGAAGTCCACATCAGGTTAATGGTTGTGTTGATTTCTTTTGAGAGCCGTTCCCTGCCTGTGTTTTAACCTCTTGTATTTCCACATGTTGTTCGGCTTGCAGCTGCAGTATCACATGGCATCTTTCTCTGTCTCTCTGTTTCTGTGTATCATCTCCTCCTTTGTACGGATGTTGGTCATACGGGATTACGACTCCCCTACTTCGTGTCAGCCTAACCGACACTATCTTCAAAGAGCCAGTTTCCAAACAAAGTCACATTCACAGATGGAGAAGAGGGTTAGGACTTAAGTGTATTTTTGGGGGGGGCACAATCTAATATCTAGCAGTTGGCTAGACCACAGAATAAGGATGAAATCAAATTGAGGGAAAGAGTAATAGGAAGGTATTATAATAGTGGATACCCATGGTTTTAACCTGACCAAGAACTGTATCTTGTTTCACAATATCAACAGTATTTCTTTAGGGAATCACCCCTTCCCCACTTTCGTTGCTTGTGAAAGGGGTGGGTCTGTTCCAGTTCCTGTCTGCAGAGGTGGACTGGTGACATAGGCCTGGCCGTCCATGTACTTTTTCTGCTTGGTAACGGTGATTGGTTCAGGAAAAGGCAGAAGGTCCAAGCTGCCAGCCTGGAGCTTTTGTTGGCATGCTTTCAGAAGAGGCACTTGGGTTGTCATTTTGGTGGATCTGAAGGTGCAGCTGCTGCAGCTTTGTAGTTGTTGTTGCTGAAAGCCTTCCTGGAAGTGAAGCTAGCGGAAATGAAGCTAGGCGAAAGGAAAGAGCAAGGGGTGATCCAGGACATCCCTGAAGCCCTTGATTGGGCTGTGGCTGAGACCAACACTGAAGCGATAAAGCTGTTGCCACTGAGTCAACTTTAGTTCATATAGCTCATATGGGAGAGATTAGAACTACCCCAGAGCTTCCAACGAGCACCTGGTAGATTCGAACTGCTGACCTTTTAGTAAGCAGCCACAGCACTTAACCACTGCACCACCAGGGTTTCCTATTGAAATAATATGAGACAATAAATTGCTCTCCCTCTCCCACCCTCCTCCATCCTGCTCTTCCTCCCTCCCTCCCTTCTTTCCTTTTTGTTCTAAAGCTACTTTGAGTGATGTCTGTCACATGCAACCTAAACACTCCTAATATCTACATAAAAACAATTTGAAGACAGGTTATTGAAGATAACGTGTCAATTTCATGCTAAGCTTGGAATTTTGATCTGTCTTTAGTCATTGAAGGTTTCTGAGCAGGTGAAGAAGTGGAATTAGAGCTTTGACTGAGGAAGGTTAATATTGGGATAGAATAAGGAGAAGTATTCAACAATGGAATATGTAAATGAAAGTTCTAAACATTTCTTGGTGAGTAAGGATAGGACCCTAATTGGATTTTGAACAGGGCATGGAAACAAGAGTGACTTTAGAAAGAAAATTAAGATTAGAAAACCAATTAAATAAGGATGAGGAAGTAAGACATCCTCTTATTCATATGAGGACTGCCGGTTAAGTTTGGGAACTCATCCTAGAAAAAGTACTGTGTACTTCGGTCTCTTTCAAAATACTACCGTTGAGAAGCTATGTGCCAATGTCAGCACTTAGTCTGCACTTCAAAGCAATTTTGGAACTCTTTCTCTGGAATGACCATCAGAACTGTCGTCATATTACTCTTGATGTCCTGAATGCCATCAAAATGTCTTCTTTTCAATATTTCCTTTATCTTGGGGTAAAGAAAAAAGTCACTGGGGGCCAGATCAGGTGAGTAGGGAGAGTGTTCCAGTATAGTTCTTTGTTTACCGGCTAAAAACTCCCTCACAGACAACTGTACAGTGAAGTTCATGAACTTACTACTGTGCCACCATGCTCGATGGCCATTCCAGAAAGAGTTCCAAAATTGCTCTGAAGGATGGACTAGGCACTGGCATTGGTGCATAGCTTCCCAAGGGGAGTACTTCAAAGGTGACCATAGTGATATTCAGCAATGAAGTATGTAGCCCTTAGAACAGTTAAGTTCACGGACTTGTCAGATCTCATGTGTAATATTTTCCAGACTTCTAATAAAATTTGTTATTGTCAGGATATCTTGATTTGGTTTCCTTAGAGGTGTAAAAATCATTTCTAAAATACTGTAGTCTGGAGGAATAAATTAAAGGGGCAGAAAAGAGTACTTGTTGGAATTCCCTGAAACTTTGTGGTTCTGTTATCAGATTGTTACAAAGGTTATAATAGCTTGTACCAGAAGTTGAGAGACTTCCTCTTAGGATTCAGGACCTATTTATGTTGCTGAATAAACATCCATCTTTAAAAGCACAGCCATTAATAATGTGTCCGTTTGTACATTTTCCCCAACTGCTGCATTTCCCCCGTCTATGGGTTAACATGCATGGCAGTCACTGTTAAGCTTTTAATGGCCATTTATTTATTTCTGTAAAATGTTCATTCAAATGTTTTCATTGAACATCCAGACATTTATTAGTCATTTGTTTACTGCCACACAAATTTATGGAACCACGAAATGTACCATCTTGGTGAGCTGTCAGAGAAGAATTATAGCACAGAGGAGCATATTGTTTGGAATTTGTTAGAAGCTCATCCCAATACTATTAATTCTGTTTATTAGAGAACTGTGACCATTCAAGTGATCTCCCACAGACATAAAATGTGAACTTGAGAAACATACTCCCTTTCACATTGAGAGGCTATCACTCAGAGACTGAAAGAAAAACTAGGAGGAAGACTTGCTTCTCATGGGAGCCCATTTAGAAAATGAATAAATAGCTAAATAATTGACAATTTAATATACGCTTCTTGCCATAATGTTTTCTCTGGAGTCCATGTTTCAAAATGGCCAGTGACGAGGCCTTTCTGGTAATTCAGTAATAATTCTTTCTTGATGGTTCTGAAAAATCCGTTGCTCTTGTATTGATTGTGAGTCATGGGAGCTTCCTGTGATGCAGTCGAATCTTAATAGGAGCAGACCACCAGGCCTTTCTTCTGTGGTACTGCTACCTGGCTGTGAACAACCAACTTTTCAGTTAGTAGTCAAGTGTAAGCCATTTGTACCACCTAGGGGTCTTGATGGCTCTTGTCATTGTTAATTGTGATTAAATTGATTCTGACTCATGGAGACACTGTGTGTTTCAGAGTAGAACTGTTTCATAGCATTTTCAAGGCTATGGCCTATTCAGAAGCAGAGTGCCAGGCCTGTATTCTGAGGCAACGGACTTCTGGGTGGCTTCACACCCAAACGGCCAACCCTTTGGCTAGCAGTTAAGTGCTCGACAAACAGCTAAGCCATTTAGGGACTTCCTTGATGGATCCTTAATACTTACTTCTTAATTTCTGTTAATATTTAAATAAGTTTCTGAGCCATTTCTCTCACATCCCAAATTAATGAGATAAAAATGTGGTCTTTTGGAACACAGTAAAAGAAAGCTAGTTGCAAACTTTTTAAGTGAGATAGATTTGTGTTTAAATCTTCTCTCTGAGCTTTCTCTGCTGTATGACTTGAGATAAGTTGTCTTAAACTCTCTGAGTCTCAGAATCCTCCTCTGTGAAATGTGGAAAATAAGAGTAATAATGCAGTACGGTAAACAGAAAAGTTATCATAGTGATAATTATATCAGGTACATAAAATGTTTAGAACAATGCCTACTACACAGTAATTACTTGGTGAGTATTAAGTATTAATATCTATACTGTTAACATTGCTTTAACATATTTTATTGATGTCCTGGGGGCTACTGATCTTTGTACTGCTTTGTGTGATTTGATGTCCGATACATATATATCATCAAAAGATATTTTACTAACTGCCCTCATCATTTAGTGCTGCTGTAACAGGAATACCACATGTGGATGGCTTTAACGAAGAGAAGTTTATTCACATAGGCTACAAGTCCGAATTCAGGACCCTAGCTCTAGGATAAGATCTTCTGTCTCTGCTGACCCTGGAGGAAGTCTTTGTGTCACGTTAGTCTTCCTTTGATCTGGGAGCATCTCAGTGCAGGAACCTGAGTTCAAAGCACACAGTCTGCCTGGCACTGCTTTCAGGATAGTATGAGGCCCCCAACTCTCGCTTGTTTCATGTCCCTTTTGTGTCTTGTAGGATGAAATGATAAACAGCGGTGCAAGACACATTCCAGGGAAACTCTCTTTACATAGGATCAGAGGTGTGATTTAGTAAGGGTATTACCCAACCCCGCCAAACCCACCGCTGTTGAGTTGAATCCAACTCATAGCCACCCTATAGAGAGATTAGAACTGCTCCATAGAGTTTCTAAGAAGCACCTGGCAGATTTGAACTGCCAACCTGGTTAGCAATTGTAGCACTTAACCGTTATGTCACCAGGGTCTCCAAGGGTATTACGGTTCCACTCTAATGCAGTCTTGCTCTATTAACCACAGGTACAGATTTGGATTCACAATATAGAAAATCACGAAGCAGAAGACAACCACACAGTGCTGGGAATCATGGCCCAGCCAAATTACTGTACAGAATGGGGGGGGGGTGCGGTGGGAAGGGAATGGGACACAATTCAACCCATGACACTAACCTGCAATCGGAATATGATGACTGTTGAGCAGAATTTTTGCTTTCATCGAGAGTTTTCAGTTAAAGCTCTTGTTCTTAATTTAATTCCTAAAGTGACTTTCTTTACTGAAGTTCTAAATACTGTGTTTTAAGGCAGCATGTAAGGAAAGTCACATAATTTAAATTGGGGTATCCCTCCCTGCCCACACAGGGCCCTGGAATGTTAGTCAACTTTCCCTTTTGGTTGAGCTGCAGTCTTCAGAGCTGAGCAAGGACCCAGAATTGCCGTCTCCTGCACATTCCCACCACCCACTGCTCCTCCATTCACTGAACACAATTTTTCTGCTTCAAAAATCAACTGACACCTTTTGGTTATAGCAGAACATCCAGGATAGCATAAAATGATGCAGAGGAATGGAAATAAGGCAACAAGAGGAGTTATGTGGCACTATCAACTACTGTTAATGTCTTGCTAATTGGGCCAAATGGTCTCCAATCAGTATCACAAGTCAGCCAATGCAGTATAGTGCAGACTTCAAGAGTCTTATTCTAACAAGAAACTGTGTGATGTGTAAATTAGGTATGAGTCCTAAATTTTAATTGTACAACAGAATTACTTGTGATTCTTTTGATTAATATAAACACTATCTCTAAACTCAATAGATCTATGAGACTAGCATCCAGGATTTTTTTTTTTTTAATTATCACAGATCATCTATGACTTGAGTCAGGACTGAGAACTACTGAATTATGAGGCAGCATGGGAGTGAGAGTAAGATGCCAACTGGAAAAACAAAAACCCACTATCGTGGAGTCATTTCTGACTCATAGCTACCCAATCAGCAGAGCAGAACTCTTCCCATAGAGTTTGTAAGGACTGTCTGGTGGATTTGAACTGCCAACCTTTTGGTTAGCAGCCATAGCACTTAACCACTACGCCACCAGGATTTCCGAGATGCCAACCCACCCAAACCAAACTTACTGCCATTCAGTCGATTCTGACTCTTAGCAACCCTGTAGACAGAGTAGAACTGTCCCGTAGAGGTTCCAAGGAGTGTCAGGCAGATGTGCACTGCTGACCTTGCAGTCAGTAGCTGTAGCACTTAACTACTACACTACCAGAGATGCCAACCAAACCAAACCCACTGCTGCCAAGTCAACTGCAACTCATAACAATGGTGGCTCAGTCAACCTGATGATTAGACTATTCAACTGAAGCTATGATTCAGGGCTGAGTGAGTTGATGCATGCCTGTACAGACGGGTCTTGCAACAACTCGTAAGAAACCAAACTCCTCTTTGAAGGGCTTCACTCAAATTATTTGTATTGCAATCCTTCAAATAGTATGACCTTTTCTTTCTTTTTTTTTATTATGATTGAATGAAAATGTACATTCCCATGTAAATTTGCATGCTAACCTACATGCAGTTTCCACTGCTAGTATGACCTTTTCTAAGCCATTGAAAATTACATAGCCACGATGATCTCTTGGACCTTCCTTACTTGGCAATTCTTTATATTAAGTCTGACATCCAGGGTGTGGATGGGAGAGGGAGGGAAGTTCTGGGTGATGGGTTATCAGTGACAGCGTAATTAATGTTATTGTTATCACTAAAGTGTACATCTGAAAAGTGTTGAATTGGCATATGCTGTTATTTACATATATAGTAATAACTAGCTGGAGGAGTTCCACATTGTTGTTGTTAAGTGCCATCAAGTCAGTTCCAACTCATAGCAACCCCATGAACAACAGAACCAAACACTGCCTGGTCTTGTGCCATGTCTACAATCGTGTTTATGCTTAAACCCGTTGTTGTGGCTGCTGTGTCCATCCATCTCATTGAATGTCTTCCTCTTTTTTGTGGACCCTCCGCTCTACCAAGCATGATGTCTTTCTCCAGGGACTGATCTCTCCTGACAATACATCCAAAGTATGTAAGATGCAATCTTGCCATCTTTGCTTCCAAGGAACTCTCTGATTGTACTTTTTCTAGAACATATCTGTCTGTTTCTTTTGGTGGTTCACGGTACATTCAACATTTTTGTTCAACACCACAATTCAAAGGCATGGATTTTTTCTTCTGTCTTCTTTGTTCATTGTCCAGCATGCATATGATGCAACTGAAAATACCATGGCTTGTGTCAGGTGCACTTTAGTCTTCAAAGTGACTTCTTCACTTTTCAATACTTTAAAGAGGTCCTTTGCAGAAGATTTTCCCAGTGCAATGTGTCTTCTGATTCCTTGACTACTGATTCCATGGGTGTTGATCGTGGACCCAGGTAAAATGAAACGCTTGCCAACCTCAATCCTGTCTCCATTTATGAAGATGTTGCTTACTGGTCCTGTTTGTGAGGATTTGTGTGTTGTCAGTGTTGAGGGTCAATCCATACTGAAAGCTGTGGTCCTTAATCTTCAGCATTATTGTGTTTCAAATCTTCTTCACTTCCAGCAATTAAGATGTTGTCACCTGTGTACTGCAGGTTGCTAGTGAATTGTTCTCCAATCCTGATGCCTCGTTCTTCTTACAATCCAGCTTCTCAGATCATTTGCTTGGCATACAGATTGAAAAGGTATGGTGCAGGGATACAACTCTGATGCACACCTTTCCTGACTATAAACCATGCGGTGTCCCCTTGTTATGTTCTCACAGCTGCCTCTTGATCTACAAACAGATTCTTTAATAGTAAAATGAAGTGTTCTAGAATTCCTATGTTATGCCTATTCCCAAGAAAGGTGACCCAACCAAGAGCAGACATTATTAAACAGTATCACTAATATTGTATACAAGTAAAATTTTGCTCAAGGTCATTCAAAAGCACCTGCAACAGAAAAAAAAAAAAAAGTGCCTGCAACAGTATATTGACAGGGAACTTCCAGAAAGTCAAGCTGGATTCAGCATTGGACATAGAATCAGGGATATCACTGCCGATGGCAGATGGATCTTGTCTGAAAGCAGAAAATACCAAAAGGATGTTTATATGTGCTTCCTTAACTATACAAAGGCATTCGACTCTATGGATCACAAAAAACTATGGCTAACATTGTAGAGAATGAGAGTTCTAGAACACTTAATTCTGCTATTGAGGAATCTGTACATGGATCAAGAAGCAGTCATGCTACTAGAACAAAGGGATACTACACAGTTTAAAGTCAGGAAAGGTGTACATCAGGACTGTATCCTTTCACCATACCTTTTCAACCTATGCTGAGCAGATAATCTGAGAAGCTGGACTGAAGGAAGAAGAAAAAAGGAATCAGGATTGAAGGAAGACTGATTAACAAGCTGAATTATGCAGCTGACACAACCTTGCTTACTAAAAGTAAAGAGAATTTGAAAGACTTACTGATGAAGATCAAAGACTGTAGCCTTCAGTATGGATTACATCTCAGCATCAAGAAAACAGAAATCTTTACAACTGGACCAGTGAGCAACATCATGATAAACGAAGAAAGGATTGAGGTTGTTAAGTCTTTCGTTTTGCTTGGGTCCATGATCAGTGCCCATGGAAGCAGCAGTCAAGAGATCAAAAGGTGTATTGCACTGGGATAACTACCACAAAAGGCCTCTTTAAAGTGTTGAAAAGTAAAAACATCACCTTGAAGACTAAGATGTGCCTGACCCAGCCGCAGTATATTCAGTCACATCATGCCACATCATATGCACATGAAAATTGGAAAATGAATCAGGAAGGCAGAAGAAGAGTTGGCGCTTTTCAATTGTGGTGTTGGAGAAGAGTATTAAATGTACCATGAATTGCCAAAAGAACCAACAGGTCAATTCTAGAAGAAATACAATCAGAGTGCTCCTTGGAAGCAAAGATGGCAGGACTGTGTATGACATACTTTGGACGTGTTGTCAGGAAGGATCAGTCCGTGGAGAAGAACACCATGCTTGGCGGAGCGAAGGGTCATCGAAAAAGAGGAAGACCCTCAGGGAGGTGGATTGACAGTGGCTGCAACAATGGGCTTGAATATAAAAACAGTTGCTGGTAGGGCACAAGACTCTGCAATGTTTTGTTTTGTTGTGCATACAGTCATTGTGAGTTGGAACTGACATGGCAGCACCTAACAACAACAGCAACATATATTTAATAATAATAATTAAAGTAGAAAAGGACTTTTTGCTGACTCATCTGTGTTCATTGTCGGCAACCTCAGAATCAACCAGACTGTTTTAGTGCTAACGTCATCCAACAGACCAGTGTTAAAATCCCACTCTGACCCTCCCTGGGAAATTTGTCTTTTGCAAATCACTAATAGAGCAATTCTGTCTTCTCAAATATAAATTAGGGTTAATATTTACTTTTTACATGTACTAAAGTAGGAACTCTGGTGGTGTAGTGGGTTAAGTGCTGTATCTGCTAACCAACAGGTTGGCAGTTCAAATCCTCCAAGCACTCCTTGGAAATCCTATGGGGCAGTTCTTCTTCTCTGACCTCTAGGATTGCTGTGAATCAGACTCGACTCAGTGGCAGTGGATGGGTAAAGAGGAAATAAAGCCTGTTAAGTATATATTTATATAAAGCTTTAATGCTATTTTCTAGGACTCCTGAGCAACTTTTTAATAGAGGACAACAATTATTTTCATTAATATTAGGTAAAGGTACAAAGCATAGAGAACAAAGTACCAGGAAAATGTACCAAGTATTATCACTGATACTAGATACTACATCTGGAAGGAAAGGTTACAGGAAGCCACTTAAATAAACATGCTCAGTGGAATCACCTTACTTGTTAGACCCTTTCTTAACAAGAGCAAAGCAACATTCTTTTTGACATTTAACCCCTGTGATTTGTTAACTTTGTCAAAATCTCTGGACACATTGAAGGTGTCACTTGAATGACCTTACACTTATGTCTCAGTTTTTTCAGATGGCATGTTAAACCCTCAAGAGAGAAATGTTTATGAAGATTCAGCTGCATTTTCCAACAGAACAGTGAAGAGGAATTCACCATCTAGTTAAGAACTGAACTGACATGAATTTGATACTTATTCATGTGAATGTTAACATTCTGATGCTCCATTTGGAGGAAAATCTGTAAGAAGACCTTCACAATTTTCCATTTTATAAAAGAAAGATAATGCTACCAAAACAGTGGGTTTTGGTGACCAACTATCTCAGGTTGCCCGTGACAGAAGAGGTTTCCAGGACGTTGGAGTTTCAGTTTTAAACCTGTGAAAGTCCTGAGCAAATTGCAATGAGTTGGGTCAGCTTATTTGTTGCCCAAGATTCATTTTAAATTCCTTTTACATTAAGATCTCTCCTACAGTGTGCAATGTAGCAGTCAGACCCATGATTAGAAACTGCTGTCTATATTATAGGGATCCTGGTATCACAGTAGTTAGAACACCCAGCTGCTAATTAAAATGTCAGTAGCCTTGGGAACACTATGGGAACACTGTGGGTGGTTCTACTGTGTCCTCTAGGGCCACAATGAGTTGGAATTGATCTAATGGCAGTGGATTTGGTTTTTGGTTTGGTGCCTATTCTATCACCAACCCCTCCCATGTGCCAAGGCTAGTTTAGAAAAACAAAGACTGCTACCACGTGAGAAAGTGTGGAAAATCATACGTATTGAATTATCACTGACAGTCAGAAACACCTGATTATTCATGAAAATTGTTATATAATACCTATTTGCTGAAAAAATTTATTATCTTTGAAAATGCCTTGAAAACTATTAAGCCCTTTAAACATTCTGTATTATTACAAGTATCATTGAACAATAAATAACTTGTCCATTAGCATTTTGGTTTCATGTTATTACTTAGTAAGCGCCTGCATTGTAGTGGAAACCCAGTTCTCTCCTACAGCTGATAATCAAAAAGTCAGCAGTTCAAATCTTCCAGGTGTTCACTGGAAACTCTATTGGGCAATTCCAGTCTGTTTATAGGGTTGCTATGAATTGCAATTGACTCGACAGCACTGGGTTTGGTGGGTTTATGTTGTAGTTGTTAGGTACCATCAAGTTGGTTCTGACTCTTAGTGACACTCTTTACAACAGACCAAAACACTGCCCAGTACCGTGCCTTCCTTGTAACTGCTGCTGTGTTTGAGTCCATTGCTGCAGCCATCGTGCAACCTATCTCATCGAGAGTCTTCTTTTTCACTGTCTTGGTCCTTAGTGCTTCTCTAAGAGAAGTACCACAAGCAGATGACTTTAACAAAGACAGATTTATTTCCTTAGAGTGAGGTAAGCTAAAGAACCAAATTCAGGGTGTCAGCTCCAGGGGAAGGCTTTCTCTGCTGGCTCTGGGGGAAGGTCCTTGTCATCAGGCTTCGCCTGGACCAGAAGCTTTTCTGTGCAAGATCTTTGTGTCCAAATGATAGGTTCTGCTCCCAGCACTGCTTTCTTGGCATTTTAAGGTCTTCCCCTCTATGCTCACTTCCCTTTCATTTCTCTCTCTTTTTTTTTAAGTACACTTTATTTTTTAGAGAAGTTTAGGTTTACAGAAATTCACAATTACTTTTAATCATTTCTACTTTAAAAAAACAAAGAGCAAAAAAGAAATCAATTCTAAATCTAAAACTTGCTCTATGTTCTCTAAAATTGCTTACTTTAACCTTTCATTTAACCCTTTCATTTCTAGTAAGATAAAACATGGTATGGTTCTCATCTCAGGGAAACTTATTTACATCGGATCAGGGATGTGACCTTAACAAGGGTGTTACAATGCTACCCTAGTCCTTATTAACTTAGATTTACAATCACAAAATGGAGAATAACCCCATAACACTGGGAATCAAGTTGACACTTATTTTTGAGAGACACCATTTAATACATGACCTTGACCTTCTACTTTACCAAGCATGATGTATTTCTCCAGGGACTTGGTCTCTCATAATAACATGTCCAAAGTATCTGAGATGAAGTTTTGCCATCCTCCCTTCTAAGGTGCATCCTGACTGGACTTCCTCCATCACAGGTTTATTAATTTGTCTGGCAGTTCACAGCACATTCAACATTCTCCATCAACACCACAATTCAAAGGCATCAATTCTTCTTTGATTGCCCAGCATTCTTGTGCATATGAAGCGGATGAAACTCCTATGGCTTGGGTCAGGTGAACCTTTGTCTTCCAGGAGACGTTAACAGTTTTAAGAGATCCTTTGCAACAGATTTGTACAGTACAATATGTCATCTGATTTCTTGACTGCTGCTTTGAGGGGTATTGATTGTAGATCCAAGTAAAATCAAATCTTTGACAATTTCAGTATTTTTTCTGTGTATCAGGATGTTGATCAAGTTTTGAGTATTTTTATTTATGTTGGAGTGTAATCCATCTTGAAGGCGGTAGTCTTTGATCTGTATCAGTAAGTGCTTCAAGTCCTCCGCACCTTCAGCAAGCAAGGTTGTATAAGTGATAGTGAGAAAAGAAAGCTGCCTTTCAGTTGATTCTAACTCATGGCAAACCCATGAATTCTCAGAGCAGAACCGTGCTCCACAGAATTGCCATTGAAATCCTAGTGGCATGGTGGTTGAGTACTACATCTGTGAACTGGGAGGTTGGCTATTTGAATCTGCAGGTTCTCCCCGGAAACTCTGTGGGGCAGTTCTACTCTGTCCTGTAGAGTTGCTGTGAGTTGGCATCAACTCAACAGCAGTGGGATTGGCTTTTTGTTTGGGTGATTTTTGGTGACCACATTGGGAAGCAGTTCACCAGACCTTCTTTCTAAGGTAACCCTACAAAGATTTCAACCTCCAGCCCTTTGGTAGGTAACTGAGTGCTTAACTCTTTGTGCCATCCAGGGAATCACCTGAGTGAACAAGGCATTGATTGACATCCAAAGTATATGAAGTGTATGTTAATGCAGGAATCATCAATTTTGAATATGTTAAGAAAAAGAAAAAGAAAAGAAAGCTGTGAAGTCGATTCCTATTCATAACAACCATGTAGGACAGACTAGAACTGCTCCATAGAGTTTCCAAGGAGCACCTGGCGTATTCCAACTGCTGACCTTTTGGTTAGCAGACACAGCACTTAAGCACGATGCCACCATGGTTCCCTTCAATGTGATAGAAATCATTTATTTTAAGAAAAAGCCATAAGTGACTTTATTATCAGTGTCTACCAAGAAAAGACAAAATTTCACAGAGAATGGATAAAGTCTATTGAAGTGAGTTTTCTTTTAATGAATGGAGAGAAAGTGAAAAAAGACGTAACAAACCCCAGATGTTCCTGCAGTAGGAATGGAAGGGTTAATTTTATTATGGATTTCATAGTCCTGGGAAGTGTCAATTGATTAACACAGTTTACAGTTCTGAGTGTTTTAGTGAGCCACCCATCTGTTTCACAGAAGTTTGTTAACACAGCTGGAAAAGATGGAGCTGCCAAAGCTTTCCTAAGCCTTTTAAGTCTCATCCTTTTTTCCAGCGAAAGAGCTAAAACAATTAGAATGCCTTCTCTGAGGCACTAAGTAAGGGAGGAAAACATCTTTTTTTTTTCTTTTCTATTCCTCTGCCATGGCTGGAAATCATCAATGTATGTGGCATTATTGAAATAGAGACTTAATAGTAACTTTTAACAATCCTGAATTTGTTGGTTTCTCTCTTGCTGTCACTCTTTTCTTTCCTCAATAAATTATCTTCTAGTTTTCAAGGATGCAACATTACAAATTAGCCAAGAGGGCATAATCCCCACCCCAAAACACTCTTTCCATGGTTACATCTTCCCAGTCCCAGTCTTACTTTACAAACTGAATCTCTTGCATGTTGATTGGTTCTAAGCCATGCGTAGCCTTAAAATGAAGATAATCCAAAAAACCGTCTGTGCCACTTCAAGTTAAGGGCTGGATTCATTATGCACTTTAATTCCAGTTACAAAATATTGGAGAAAATATTGAGGTTGTTAAGGGTTTCATTTCACTTGGATCTGTAATCAACCCTAATGGAAGCAACTGTCAAGACATCAAATGAAATACTGATTGGGCAAATCCACTGCAAAAGATGTCTTTAAAATGTTAAAAAAGCAAAGTGTCACTATGGGGACCAAGGGCACTTGATCCAAGCCATGATGTTTTCAGTCATCTCAGACACATGTGAAAACTGAACAATGAATAAGGAAGACTGAATAAGAATTGATGCCTTTGAATTATGGTGTTGAAGAACATTTAATAACCATTGGCTGCCAGAAGAATGAACAAATCTGTCTTAGAAGAAGTATAGCCAGAATGTTCTTTAGAAGTGAAGGTAGTAAGACTTCGTTTTGCTCACTTTGGGAACATTATCAGGAGGGACTAGTCCCTGGAAAAGGACATCATTCTTGGTAGAGAGTGACAAAGAAGACCCTCCATGAGATGGATTGCTACACAGGTGGCAGCAGTGGGCTCAAGGACAATGAACGTGCAGATGGCACAAGACAAGACAGTGTTTTGTTCTGTCGCACCTGGCGTTGCTGTGAGTCAGAAGTGAGTCTAAACAACAACAGGCACTACAGTGCTTGTTAAACAGGACTGGGAAGGACGACAAAGGGCAGACAGCTGTTGACTGCTTACCAACATGTTCGGTTGTTTTAAAAACAGTTTCCTAAAACAGGGTATCAGGTAGAGAAAGGCTGTCACTCAGGGACTGTACTTTAAGGCTAACTACACATTTTATCATGCATGTTACTTTATAGATGAAGAAACTCGAACTCAGTTGGCGTAAGTTATATAGCTAGTGAGTGCCAGAGTCAGGTCTATAGCATACAGAATTTATTTCTTTCCTACCACGTCTTCTTTTTGGCCCAAATAAAAGAATTCCCACTTAGGAGGCTTTAAGCTATTTTAAATGTAGCAAAAGGGTTACTGGAATCCCTAGGTGGTACAAACAGTTAATGTAACTAACTTTTTAACAACAAGTTGAAGGCCTGAGTTCACCCAGAGGTGCCTTGAAAGAAAAACCTGGAGCTCTACTTTTGAAAAATCAGCTGCTGAAAAAACCCTATGTATCACAGTCTACTCAAACATACAAGGGCACCATGAGTTGAAGTTGGTTTAACAGCAACTAGTTAACTAGTTGACCAGAAAAAAACTTCAAACCTGTTATAGTCAAATTGATCCGACTTATAGCAACCCTGTAAGTTAAGAGGTTACGTATAGTAAAAGGATATGTATCTACAGCAAAACTTCTCTATTTCTAAATTTAAATACATGGTTGTAGACTTGAAATATGCCTAAACTCTTCAGATTTTTATTCTTTTAAAAAGGATTTATTACAGGCCAGTTATGTGACAGGCACCGAGCCCATTACTAGAATTAACAGAGGTCAGTGAAGTTGACTTGACCCGTACCTTCAGAAATCATAAGGCTTAGTAACATGTTTTTGTAGATTAAAAATACTTGGATCACCCCCAGATACCAGGATGCTGAAAGTCCAGTATGGGTGGCATCCAACCATCTGTGTTGCAATAGGACTTCCAGACAATTCTTACACGAGGACAGGTCCTCAGTATGGTCCTGCATATACTGGCAGAGATGGACTTTAGAACAACTTCCAGACTCAGAGTGTACAAACTGTAATTACAGACTATGTTAAGTACATTGTGGGAACAGAACAGGATGATATTAAAGAGAATAAGAGAGACATTGAATTTAGATTGGGATCGGTACAGGGAAAACTGATTTTCATTGAAGAGGGCTAGAAGAGTTAGGGGAATTTAAGGGGAAGAATGTAGAGAAAGAAACAAAGGGTGATGAAATTATTACAAATAGCCTGCAAACATCTGAGTTTCCCCTTTGAAGACATAATTAATGTCTATGATTTGTGCAAAGAAATTAAGCTTTGTACAATGAGGCTCTTATTCCTCCCAGTATCGGAGAGACAAAGGATTAAGTTTTGTAAGTTAAGTGACAGACAGCTTATGGACTTGCTCCCATCCCTGGTAAAGGCACAGCACCAGAAACTGATGAACTTTGAATATCAAAAGGCAAGATTCCTTACTGTAATCCATCAGGCTCATGCATTCTCATTGTTTTGATATGTTGAGGACCTTGCCTGGTAGCTACTTCCTAGGAGAGAGGCCTCTGGCTGATCCTCAGCTTTTTATTTTGAAGCTTCTAAGAGGCTATAAACCAAATACTTAAGCCTCCAGGTGTGGGGTGAGCCCCCAGGCTCCAAACAAGTAAGACTGTGTAGACTTCATGAATATGATCCTTTTGCACAGCCCCAAGTGGCAAGGGGTGTTGCACAGTCTCTGGAAGGCCAGTCTCTTTGGTATAATCAGTTCCTCTGAGCCTCCAGCCTGGGCTGTTTGACTCACACAGTGAGAGGCTGTCAGAGGCCTCAGTTAGCTTACTATGTCCACCAGCTTTGCACATCTCTAATATAGAGTTGATTGTGTCACGATGGTGCTGACCAGCTGAAAGCATCCTCTGTCTAGCATAGTAATGATGGGCGTTCATAGCTATGCCTCCTCAGTAGGTATCTTTTGGAGCCTCAGAACGGGTTTGAATTTTAGAGACTGGGTGGAAACAGGTAATCAGATTAACTTTCTAGATCATGAAATTCTCCTCACTCCCAAGGAGGGGGAAATCAATCAGTAAAAACAGATTCTTCTGTCTTTCCTTCCCTCTTTTCTTGGTGTATTTAAGGAAACCTTCACAGAGCACCTACTATAAGTCAAGTGTTCTGCTAGCCAAGGAAAAAGAGAAAACACAAAATCCCTATTCACAATGCCTTCACAGTCCAGTGAGAAACAGATGGGTAAGCAAGTAATTACAACAGGATTCCTTAGTATAAGGACAGAGAATGATTAGTTAAAATGGAACTGTCACATTGAACCTCTGACCTGGGTAAAACAACTTAGTGAAGGGCTTTATAGCCCAGTCTGAAAATGGATTGGGGAACTCCTAGAGGGTATTGCGAGTTTATTTTCTATTTTACAGGGTCAAACATGAATGAGAAGTCCATTTCCATTGCATTCCAGTGGATTCTGCCTTATAAAGACTCTATTAAGACAGAGTAGAGTTGTCCCGTTGGGTTTCCAGGGCTGTCATCTTTATGGAAGCAGATCTGCTGTGGAGTGGCAGGTGGGTTTACTGACCTTTGGGTTTTCAGCTGAGTGCTTAAGCCTTGTGCCACTGGGCTTCTGTGTTGAATGAATGAGCATTGATGGAGGGAAAATACTATAGCAAAGACAATAAAATTTTTACTGAAATTTGTACAGTGCTGATCTTATGCCATATACTTGAGGTTTTCCAAGGAATGTCTGATGGATTTGAACTGTGGAAAATCTTGTTAAGATTTTTTGGTCTAAAATAAAGTTAAAAGTTGGCCCTCTGTGGTATTGCATTTTAGAGCTTATTCTTTACTTGATATTTCTTTATAATATCATTCAAAACCAAAATTCTACCCAGGTGAAAGAACTCTCCTAGTTCGACTCCGAAAAAGGGAAGAAGGCCAGTGGGCAGGGATGGTTTCAGAATGTGGGAAGTTCTTCTTAGTTTTTGGTCCATAGCTATGACTTGGTATTATAACCAAATAACATACCTGTTGAATCCTTCACGTGATATAACTCATTATGTGGTCTTTTAGGGTGTCTTCAGGGCTCTAGTATCTCTCATTAACTATCTCACTCAGCTGTCTCTCAATAGTCCATATTTGTAACATAAATATTTATGTATTTTTCAATAAATGTTTCTTAGGTTAAGCATCTATATCTTTTAGGTAAAGCAAGAGTGGAAGTATATTTTTTAAAAACAAAGAATAAAAAGCACAAACATGGTAATCACATATGTATGTGTGTTTAGGATGGTGTGATTATGGGAAATATTTTTTTTCAAGATTTTATATTTTATCCAACATTATGTTACTTTGATATTTACAAAACAAAATTCCCAGCTTTAGAAATGGCTATCAGTTGGAGACAATTTATAGGTGACTGTCGCTGTGTGATTACTATTTTCCAGGTACTGTGTTTTAGATGTCCCATCTCATTTGAAAGAAATGGTGTTGACATGACACAGCTACCCAGAACATTATCTTCTAGTCTCTGATCTTTATTCAAAGCCTTCTCCCCCTTGTTCTGTCATTCCTCTGCATCTTTACCAGCCATAGAGACATTGAATTTTCTCACTGTGTAAAGTAGAAATACATAACTCTGATTATACAAAAAAGCCTACAATTCCTATAATGATGCCTGCTGAGGAGGCAAAGTCTGGATGCGACAGAAAAGAAAAAATATTATTAGCTGAATTTGAGACAGACAGCATGAACTGGCCTTTAGAAGCACTGTCTTATAAATTCAAGCACATAAACGATGATCTTTAATTATCTTTAGTATAAATATTTTTTTCTGTATCACTTAATAGTTTGGAGGTGGAGAATCTAGGGATATATAGTGGTTCGCCTCCAAAATGTCATCAGATAAGCTTTGGCCAGCTTCTTGCTTCGCCATTCTTGAGTATGGTCTGTCATGATCCAGCATGATAGCCAGAAATCTAGCTGGTGTAGCTCCATTCTAGGCAGCAGGACAGAGAATGGAACAAAGAAAGTTCATGAGTGCATGCTATGCCTCATTTGAAGTTTGTGGGAAGAGTCACCTGGTAGTGACACTCTGATGGTTACAATAGTGTGTCACCTTGGCTGGGCCATGAGTCTCAGTGTTTTGGCAGTTGTATAATGTTGTGATTGTTACCCTGTTGAGAGCTGATATGTGATCACCCCCACGATGAGGTCTGCTGTGAGTACTCCATCAACTGAAAGGAAGCATCCTTGGATTTGTGGCCTGCATCCAAATAGAAGCACACATTCTTGGCTGTCTCAGGGCTTTTCTTTGTTCTAGATCCTGAGATTCAGGGTGGTTTTAGAGAAACAAAAATGTAAGAATGAGTTTTCTGAATTGGTTCTCATGGCTGGCTAGTCTTAAATATACTAATAACTCTGCTTTTGTTAGTAAAGAGGGTGCTGCAAATCCATGGCTTGAGGTGAAAATTCAAGTATGAAAAATATCACCAGCAGTATATCAGGTATTGGTAAAAGGTAAGGGTCTGGGTGACTACATACATTATACCTTTCTACAGTTTTGTCATAATGAGAAGTATAAATGACCTGGTTCATCAGTCCTACATTTGCTGGACACACTGGCAAAAGAAAGAGATGCACTCAGGGCTTCAGAGTTAAAATTCAAGTGCCACATAAATGACCTCAAAGTGTCCACATGTTCCTTGAAGGAAAGCCTCATTTCTTGTAGTAACAGAGCTGATGTTGCCAAAAATCAAGACCAGAGTCTTATTGTAGGAGTAGCTGCATTACAACACCAACTAAACTACCAATCTCAAGATGTGTCTGAAATTAAAGTGAGGCCATTGAATGGAAAGAAACAGAATCCTGAAACTTGAGATGGGGACCTATGGACAGATAATCAAGATACTGGAAGGACTGTGCCACTAAATTCTGTTGAATTATTCTTGCCAACAGAACCAGCCATTTTACTCCCATCTGAAGACCTTACTCCAGGTTCATCTGCTAAATCACTCTGCCCAGTAAAAGAATTAGCCTCTTCATTCCCATTTCATGAAATTAACCCCAGTGCATCTAAAGCACCTTTGTCTGAATTATTGCCAGTGGCATCACCTGAAACAGATGCTTTACAAGACAATGCTGCATGTTCTCTAAACGTTCCCCACTTCTGGTACCATATGTCTTAGGCTGGGTTATTTAGAGAAAGCAAGACCAGTAACATGGATAAATACAGACAAACACACACACACACACATTTGGAGAGAGAGAGTGTGTGTATATATCAAAGAAGTGGCTCTAGCATTTGCAAGGCTAGAATACCTCAAGCTTGAGGATCAGGATGGAGGATTTGGTGGGTTCACGGTACCACATGGCTGTTGACTCCAAACTGGCAGACTCGAGAGCCAGACTTTTGCTCTCAGGCTGTGAAGATGGACAAATCCCAAAACAGACAGGCAAGGTCAGAGGTAAATTGCTATCCCAATCCCAAGAATTGGAGGTCAAATAAATAGGAGCAAGCTGCAGGATCCAGAACAAGCAAAAACACTTGAGCCTTGCTAGAAGGTCCACTTATATTCTAATCCAGGCCATACATCTGAGGAAACTCCCTTTCAACAGAATGGCTACTCACAGCAGATCTCATCAAAGGAGTCATCACTTATCATATCTCAACAGGGAAGTGATAACAACATTCTACATCTGCCAAAATATGGGAAGTTATGGTCCAGCCAAATTGACACACAATCTGAACTATTGCAGTAGCTTACAGTTCAGTGGCTAAAACATAGTCACATAGCCATTTCTATGTGCAAGGTAGTCAGAAAAAAATGGTCATTACTCCATGTAGCCATGTGTCCAGCTAAAAAAATAGGTGTCTATTAAAACAGAAGAACAGGAATAAGGAGGAGCCAGTCTGAGGTTTGTGTCACAGTTATTATGTAGGAAGCCCATACATACTTGCCCAATAATTAGCTACTCTGGCTCATGTATTTAGGAAGCACTTGAAAAGAGAATCCAAGTTACTCTCTCCCCAAGTAACAAAGCCAAGTTCAGGAATCCAGTGCTACTCTGCTCCTTCAGGGCCCATACGTAGCAACTAAGATCAGGAGGGAATTAAGCCAAGAAAGGAATCAATATGTAAAGGTGGTAGAAGAAAGAATAAAAAGTCACATGCCTACAGAGACTAAAGAAACCCTGGTGGCATACTAGTTAAGAGTTAGGGCTGCTAACCAAAAGGCTGGAAGTTCATATCTACCAGGTGCTCTTTAGAAACCCTACGGAGTCAATTCTACTTTGTCCTTTAGGGTCTCTCTCAGTTAGAATTGACTTTATGGAAACAAATTTAGTATCTTAATTTTTAGAGACTAAACCATGAACTAGGGACAACACAGCAGTCAATGTAACTATTTCAATTACAAGTTTAGTATTGATTAGTGTTAGATGACATTAGTCTGCTTAGGGATGCTGGTGAAGACTTGTGAGATAGTCAGATTTCCAGGAGCCACATAGGAGAATAGGCATGATCCCGAGAGGTTGTCCGAGCTTGTAGTGTTTTCACCACTAAGTGGTAATTACTGGGCAAACACTTTGTAAGGTAACAATTAAGTTTTCTACTATGTCAGCTCTGATTCACCAGTCACCACTTGTTAGAGCTGTGTATAAAGAAAGATATTAAAATTGCATCTAGGTTCTCAATTATGGTTCAATGCCCAGCTCTCTATGCTCCAGGCAGTATACATATTCACCAATCTTTATCCTGTAAGTATACTTCCTACATAAAAGAAATGTCAAGAGCTAAGCAGGTGTTGTAAGACTATGCCCCAAATTTGGCCTTCATTCAGTTTTAGAAGGGCAGGTTTTACTTTATTTATTTATTGTGATTGAGTGAAAGTGTATAATCCAGTTTAAATTCTCATGCTCACCTATGTGCAGCTCCCACTGCTCCTTGCCCAATGACAGAACACTCCTCCTTTCTGTTCTATACATATTGTATCCTCTTAACAATCTCCTGTCCCCTCTTCTCTACCCTCTCCCCTCCCCTCTAGTAGGAGGCCAGTAGGATGACATGCTATAGATGCATAGAACCATAAAGCACACATATGATGTGGTCATTCTGTGTCACTGAGTCCAGTCCATTTCTGTCTGAGGAGTCAACCTCAGTAATGATTTATTAACAGGGGCAGCATCAGGTCTAGGGGCCATGCTCCCAGGGAAACCCCCTAGTCTTTGGACCATCAGTTGTGGTCTTTTAGTGGAGTTCTCAGGTTGCACCCCTTTTTATTCTTGTATTGTTACTGAGACTTAACTTTGTGAGCCCCATCACAGCTGCCACTGGTGATGGCTGGGCACCATCTGGTTCTTCTAGTCACATGTTGATGTAGTCACCCATTCACGTGAGTCTTTCTGTCTTCTGTGTTCTCTTCCCCCCATGTCGTTTTTGTCCTTGGTGATCATATGTTCCTGCTGAGTTGGGACCATTTGGTGTACCTTAGACGGCAGCTTGCTAGCTTTTAAGACCAGAGAAGTTATTTTTTTTAAGTATTGTCGTTACTTAATTATTTATTTACTGTGTTTAAGTGAAAGTTGACAATTCAAGTTACTATCTCATGCAAAAATACGACCTTAGTTGTTCTCTTTAGAGTGTGACAGCATACTTCTCCTTTCCACCCTTCATTTCCCGTGTCCATTCAATAGAGGGGCCAGTTTTAAGCAAAGCAACAATTCTTAAAGACCAGATTTAGAAAGAAGTCCCACTTAAGGGACTAAGCTAACACGACTGGAAGGTGGATCAGAGGAGTATGTTACTGTTGCAGGGCTTCATGGGTAATTGAGTCTGATGTTGGCACTTCAGATTCTGACTCTAGTTAGCAACAAAATAGAATCATGGGTTGGGCAGGCTGAGACTGACTCTCTAGGAGTCAAATAATCAAAGGTGGCTAGAGCCATTGGATAATGAGATCTGGGAGTGCTAGCCCTTCTAACCAAGAGGTTAAAAATGACAGATACACATTTTTTTTTTCTTTTGCAAATACTTTATAAATAGATAGACTTAGGTCTCCAAGCAGTAGTAGGAAGCTGCTGGGGTAGACAATGAAAATATTGCAAGAATTGTCATTAGAGGTTTAGTATGGTATGAGTGTGTGGAAGAGCGGTAATAACCATAATCTAGTATAATTAATGTGGAAGCAACCTTGGCCAACAAAAAGCCTACGGTTCAAAATGCTGGTTTAAGCAAATCTTTGCCATTTTGAGGAGTGGAGATGTGGGGAGCCAGACTGTAGGCAGTTGTAGTGTATGAGAAAGAACACAGGATTTTTGTTTCCAGTTTTGGGATCTGTCGCTTCTCAGCTATGTGATTGAGATCAAGTCAGTATCTACCTTGTTACCTAGCATATGATACCTGACACAGGGTGGATATTTGTGCATGTAAAAAAAAATAATTTGGGCTATGATGTTAAATAGTAATAAAAAATAGCTATAAAAATTTGTTATAGTATGATTTTATAAATGAAATATATGTGTATATCTGCATAAGTATCATATAAAAAAACCACTGCCATTAAATCGATTCTAACTCGTAGTGACCCTATAGGACAGAGTAGAACTGCGCCATAGAGTTTGCACGGTATGCCTGGCAGACCTTTTGATTAGCAGATGTAGCACTTAACCAGTACATTACTAGGGTTTCCAAATAAAATATAGATCTGTATATTTTGTAGACACAAAAAAACAGAAAAGAACTACCAAATTATTATTGTCCTGTTTAAGTAATTAAAATCAGTGAAAGTATCACCTTCTCAAAAAAAATAGGAATGCTTTCGATTCAGTTGGTAGATCTCTGGGGTAAGAATCATGCATCTGGTAAAAAAGCTAATCAACCTACAGATCATCTTTGGACATTTCCAGTATTTTCTTCTCAGTGCTCATCATATTTGGTTATGATGCTGTCTCATGAAGAAGGCAGATCATCCATCAAATAGTCTTACATTTCCGTGGCTGAAACTCTTCCCCTTGGAAACCATTTGGTAGAATTTTAGTGTTTTTATTTTTAAACAATGTTTTTACTTTTAAGCATTTTATGTTATCTGCATTCTTTCCTCATTAGAGACAGTACCATACGATATACTATAACTAAATCATTTAAGCTTTCTCTATCATGTCACGTCTATCTTCTAGTGGCTCCCATAGGAATAGTAAGACTGAAGACAAGACATATCAAACACGTGGTCAGGATCCTAGCAAGACCCCAAGTGAGAGACTTTCATCAAATGACTTTTTTTTCAAAGATCTGGACAAGGTCAAGTAAACAACGAGTCACGTTGAGGCAAATAGCGACAAGCATCAACAGACGCTGCCTGGGTAGGGAAGGGAATTGTGTTATCAGAGCTCAGTTAGAGCTGGAGTTGTGACGAAGCTCCTGTGGGACAGGACAGGGGTTGTCACAGAAGCACACAGCCACTGCCAACCTGAGAGAAGAAGAAACACTGTGGCTTCTGTCGCTTTCCATCTTGATTCCCATTGGCCAGACCCAACCGGTTGACAGAGGGTGTGGGAATCCAGGTGACGTGGTCCACAAGTGCCAGAGTGGTTGGGCACAGAGCAGGGCAGAGAAGGGCAGATGCTGGACCTGGACCTAAAGGGTGAGACAGTTGAGAGTCCGTATAAAATCACCAGTACATCCAGCGTGTATTTTGCTAGAAGTACTAATTTTTTACCTTTTCTGATTTTTCAGCATTCTTGAAAGTTATTATTGTGTTTATACTACAGTTGTTTGTTTTTTCTTCAGTCACTCCACATGTATGTAAAAGCTGAACTGTGAATAAGGAAGACAAGAATTAATGCCTTTGAATTATGGTGTTGGTGAAGAATATTGAATGTACCACAGACTATCATAACGAACAAGTCAGTCTTGGAAGAAGTTCATTGAGTGCTCCTTGAAAGCAAAGACGACAGTCCTTCAGCTCATGCATTTTGGGCATGTTATCGGGAGAGTCTAGTCCCTAGAGAAGGATTGATATAAATCAGCCAAAAAGAGGAGGACCCTCAGTGAGATGGGTTTATACAGTGGCTGCAACAGTGAGTGCAAACACAGCAATGGTTGTGGGAACTGTGTATGACTGGGCAGTGTTTTGTTCTGTTGTACGTAGGTCTGCTATGAGACAGAACCAACTCTATGCCACCCACCAATGATAGCAACAGCTACTGTTTAGGACACTGACACACATGATGACCAAATAAGTTGTTCAAGTTCATGTCTGTGGAAATCAACAAACCAAAGACCCCAAATTTAAAGATTTCTGAATTGAACTGTATATTCTTTGCTAAATAAAGCTCTGAATTTTTTTTTAACTGTTATTCAGTGATTCATCTGCCTTTCCGTTCTCTGACTAGAATTCATTTCTCAGCCAGTCTGAGTCCCTGTTAACTGAGTTCCATTAGTGTTCCTGATAGGAATGACCTGACTTTTCCTTTCCAGTAATCTAATATGTGTATATTTATCTCTATCTTTCTATGACTGACTCAGATTTGTCCCTCTTTAAAAAAAAAAATTAAAAAAAAATTGTTGTTTTTGAAAATACACACAGCTAAACATTATTCTTTCTTTTTGAAGCCTTCCTAGAGTACCCTAGCTGATAGGGTGCCTCTTTCCCCCTTAAATCTTATACCTCTTATATTTTTTATTCACTTTAATGCTGTCACAGAGTGCTATTAACCTGATGGGTCACCAAAAAATAAAAGGAAGTAAAACCTAGGCAAGACACATAAATTGATCTTAGTAACAGACCTACTAATACTTAGAAATGGAATCTAATCCAAGGTTATCTTTTTTTTGGTTATTACGTTACTCTTCCTTAAAATGTTTACTTTGTTGTTGCTGTTGAGGATATTCACAGCAAAACACCAGTCCAATCATTTCTGCATGTACAATTCATTGACATTGATAACAGTCTTCCAGTTGTGCAACTATTCTCATTCTCTTTTCTGAGTTAT
The DNA here is from genome assembly GCA_028571685.1 of Heterohyrax brucei. Lineage (NCBI taxonomy): Eukaryota > Metazoa > Chordata > Mammalia > Hyracoidea > Procaviidae > Heterohyrax > Heterohyrax brucei. Next base: position 21,088,430 of record CM053153.1, on the reverse strand, counting down.
TTCTTTCTCATAACATAAGCTCATTGCTTTTTAAGGTTCCCATTTAATATTTCAAGGTGCTGTATCACTTTGATCCCATATAGATAATTCTTAAGAGAGCATAATGCTGAAAGCAGTTATTTTCTTACTAGTTAATCTAAACTATTGCTTGGTTTAAGAGGACTTCAGGTGAAATTTTTGGTTTAGGTTTTAAAGATTATCTCAGGCCCATAGTTTTAGGGGTTTGTCTAGTCTTTTAGCTGCAGGAAGTCTGGAAGATGTGAAGATTTGAAATTTTGATCTACATTTTTGTTTTTGTCTTTCTAAAGATACATATCATATAACACTTCATGTGGGAATGCTGAGGAGTATTTAAGAACTCTTCTAGCTTTTGATTCAGTTGGTAGATTTTCTGAGTATTTTGGTCAGAATTCTTCTGTAGATTAGCCACTATCAGAATTATGTTTGTGATACAACTATAATTGTACAAATATTCTGGTGACATTTTACAGAGCTATCACGCCTATAAAAGTGCTGCATGTCATTTTCTTTTTAAATTAGTTACGTAAAAGCTAATGAATTAGCACTCAATGGGAGACTTTGAAAGCTGGTGACCACTGGAGTCATGCAATAGAAGATGTGGCATAATTTAGATTATATCTTAAATCAAAATGCTTTTGAACTTGTGAATGCAGGAATACATTAAACTCTGTCCCTGTTTGAATGAAACTTGCTATGTATCATGTAAAAGTTGCGATAGCAACCACAGAGCTTTTTATTTTTTTGAAGCAAAAAAAGTTTTATTTGGCATATGTTTAAAGAGGGCAAAAGCAGGTAGTGGGCAAGCACACTGTTAGAGCGATGTCCGATCAAGCAATATCACAGATGAGGTAAGAATGAGAAAAAAGACAAAAGTGTGTTACCACAGCCATGCCTTGCCAAGTCCAGAGACTATTACAGAACAGACAAGAATGGGAAAATTGATGAACATACTACCGTAGCTGTGTCTGCCCAAGTCCACACAAGACCCTCACAGGGAGATGTTTGAACTGATCTCTTCAGTTTTTTTAGGACTGCGAATCATTGTTGGTACCTTCAATGATGAAGCCACTGTGGATACAAGAGTCAGCTTCAGGATTTTTTAACTTAGCAAATTCATTGCTGCGTTTTTAAAGAGCCAACCCTTGAAAACTGAAGATACCAATTTCTTTCTTCCATATCGTGCTTGCTTTGCTACAGATGCATACAAGCCAAGTAGACGCTATTTTAGCATTCTTTCAATCCAGCAGTGGAAAAAACAACAGTGTGGCATTTTACCGGTTAAGAAACTGCTATGGTTCTGTGTAAGATCTGGGCTTTCTTTGAATCTTGAATCTTATGTCAAAGAATTTTTTGAATCTTTAAATCTTGTCTCAAAGATTCTTAGTCAACACAGCAAAAGACTACAACTCAAGAAGATGTTTTAGGGTACTTTTGGAAATATTTAGAAGGTTTCATATTTCAAAACAGATGTATTATACCCTATTGATACAAAAGCGGCTTTGTTCTTCTAAATGCTTATTTCCAGTTCGACAGAACAATATTTACATTAAGGCCAAATACAAGGTAACGAACTTCTTTTTTTCTTAATGTTTGCTTTTGTTTTAATTACCAAATACCTGGGAAATCTCTTGAAGTTATTTGAAAAAGAAGAAAAGAAACCATGTAGTGTCTAAGGAAATTTTCCTTTTATGTGTCCCATAAATTCAGTTGTGTTCTATTAAAATGAAGTTCATGCCTTATTGGATTGCCTTTTCTTTCATGCCAGTTTATCTAGGAATAAATAAACTGATAATAGCAATGACAAGTGATAAACATAACTTTTATTTATGAAGTGACTACTGGTTCTAGGCAACACAGAAGCTGTGTTAAGTACTTACATGTATCCTTTAACTTGATCATAACATCTATCATGCAATAGAGCTCAGAAAAGTGCTTGTCTAAGATCACTTTTTAAATTACTTTTTTAAAGGCAGAGTCAGGATTTCAATCCAGTTCTTTGTTAGTCAAAATCCTATACTCTAAGTCCCATGCACACTTGCTGCCCTAACTACTAAAGTGTTATGATGGATATTATGGAGTGTTCCAGATAAATGTAAACATGATCTTTGCTCTCAAATATCTTACAGTGAATTTGAGGAGACAAAAAGGGAATAAGCCAAAATAAGCAATTAATAACATAGTGTTTCTAGAAGGAAGTGAAATGTGATACATGCTTACATCTATTATACCTAGTTTACAGAAAAGGAAACTCAACATAGCCTAAAAAAAGGCAAGATTACTAAGAAAGTAAGGCTTTAGATGGCTTCTGCTAGATGCATATGCTTTCAAAAGGGGCAAAAGGAAGGTGTTTGATGTTTTAATTTAGATGGGATAGGATTGAGTGTAACACAAACATAAAATCAGGAATAAGAACGATTAGAGGAGTAGGACAAAATTGAGCCAAGAGATAATCCTGACATTCTGTTTGTGTCAGATCCTATGCCAATGTCTTGTATTCTCGATCATGTTTAAGGATTAAGTAACTATGAGAGTTAGGTACTGTTTGCTCATCTTTGCTAATAATGAAACTGGAGCATATGGATGTAAAATAATTTGCCCAAGGTATACAACTGGTGACAAAACCAGAATAAAGCTGATGCCTTTGACTCACAATTGCGGGTACTTAGCCACTCCATTATATTGCATTTCAGGATATGTGAATTGGGATATTATGATACTCTTCCAAGGTGAAAGGTTATCACTCATGTTGAGTTACAAACGGGTATAACATAGAGTGTAGGAGCTACAAAGACATCCTTTGTTTAATCAATTCAACAAATATTTATGGAACACCTAAGTACATGGCATTACACCTGGTATTGTGGAGAAATCAAAGAAGAGTGAGGCAGGGTCTCAGACCTTGAGGAAGTTCTAATCTATTATAATAGGTGAGATTTGTGGACTAATAAAAAGCGTACAAAATATTATGCAATATGTACCTTTAGAGAGACAAAAACAAACAAACAGAAAAGGAGAGATCATTTCCAATTAAATGGAAGCCTTTTTTGAGATAATGGAATCAGATTATGAATAGTATTCTAACAGGATATGAAAAAGCAAGTGCATCACTGAAAGACTAACCGTGTGAACTCAAGAGATGCAAACCAAGATTTAACTAGTAGATGAGTACACAGAGGACTAAAATGGGAACAAAGGCTGGCAAGTTTGATGAGGTAAAATGCGGAGTCTTGTTAGTCTAGTAGTCTAGGTTTTACTTTGTAGGTGTTTACATTGTGGGTATCACTGAGGAGCAATGAAGGAGGCATATAAATCCCATAAATGAAGAGGATTTCTGTCCAGTCCTTGTCTGGCATACATTTGATTCTCAGTAAATGCTTGAAGGAATTGATGAATTGATACTAGACAGTTAAACCTATGTTTTAGGAAGTAACAGTGTATTAAGAAAATCTAAAATGAAAAGACAAAAGGAAAGCTGTATTAAAAATTTTTTAAATGGAAAGACAAGAGAAAAGAGGTTTTGTATTCAATTACATAAGAAATAGCAGAAATCTCATTGAGAATCTGGCCAAACCAAACTCCAAACTCACTGCCATCAAGTCAATTCCAACTCATAGTGATGCGCCATGGAGTTTCCAAGGAGCACCTGGCAGATTTGAACTACTGACCTTTTGATTAGCAGTCATAGCACTTAACCACTATGCTACCAGGGTTTCCAGGGTTTCTGGCAGCAAGGTAGAATTCAAAGGAAAGATCTGAGAGTTATCACTGATGAAGCCAAGTTAACACCTTTTGATTCAGGCTCTATGTAAACCAAAAACAAACCCACTGCGGTTGAGTTGGGTCCGACTCATGGCAATCTTAGAGGTCAGGGTAGGACTGCCCCATAGAGTTTCCAAGAAGTGCCTGGCAGATTTGAACTGCTGACCTTTTTGTTAGCAGATGTAAACCAAAAACAAACAAAAACCAGGCTCTGTGTAAAAAAGTAGGAAAGGGGTAAAATATGAGACGTTAACTTTCAAACTAAGGAAATATAAAATTCTCAACAAAAATAGCTGATTCCAGAGTTTGAGTTGATTTGTTCACATACTTGAAGAGTATTTTTGAAGGCTGATTATGTCAGGAATTTTTCTGGGACATTTGAAATACATCAGACAACAAAATCCTTGCTTACCTATAAATTACATTCTAATAGGAGGGAAGACTATAAAAATGAACCATACTTATTTAATATATTAGAATGTGATAAGTGCTATAAAAATAGAGAGTGAAAGGGGGATTGTAGTTCAGTTTGCTGTTGGGGGATGACCCATTGTAACTTATAATGGGGTAGTGAAGACAGGCATTATATTAAGGAAACATTTGAGCAAAGTACTGCAGGAAGTAATGGAGTTAGACATGGACATTTTGGCAAAAGAGGTAAAGAAGTCATTTGTTTCTAGGTAATAGTGAAGAAAAATAACATTTCTATTCTGTCTGAACACTGAAGATAGAGCTTCAAGAAACATCAGTCTTTAATGCCTGAAAAGTAAGCGAGTAGTTAAGAAGGGACAAAGGAGAAAGCTTTCATGTTTATCAGAGATGAACATAGACTTTATATTTATCCTCATTTAAAATATCTACCTGCCCAGAGAATTAAAAAAAAAAAAAAAACAACCAACAAACCCAGTGCCATAGAGTGTATTCTGACTGATAGCAACCCTATAGGACCCTATAGGAAAACTGCCCCATAGAGTTTGCAAGGAGTACCTGGCAGAATTGAGCTGCTGACTTTTTGGTTAGCAGCCATAGTAATTAACCACTACACCCATCAGGGTTCCCAGCAATGAGGTCCAGGAATTTGAAGCTTCATTAAGGTTTTCCCTAGGTTTAACAGGAAAAAAAAAAAAAATGGTTGCAGAAGATGAGTATTCCATGAATATTTGTATTCTCATATAATAGAAAAAAGCCAGAGAATGAAACTGCAGTTGTCAGTGTAACTAATTTGGGAATAATTTTGCCGATTTTGTTGTATTCCTTACCCTCCCGGCACACCAGTCACAGAACTTGACATAGAGAAGGTTCTCAGGACATGTCAGTGGAAAGAAAAGTAAGCGAACCCAGTGTCTGAACTTTGGTGAAGTGTACTGATGGTTTAGGCTATGTGACTGCCATTTAGCAGAAGAGATGTGAGCAATGTGACATGCCAGCTTGGACTTCGGGGCTCCATCTCCTGTGGACACCATCTGCTGATTCCAGGACCCCCATGACCTTCCCATACAGAGTCAAGTCCTCAGAAGGTCACTAGGTTCAGTTCCCTTCCTCCAGGCAATCAGAATCTCCAACATCAAAGCTAGTGATTATTGATTTTCTTTCATTAAAGCAGGTTCTAAAACATTTTCTGCATTAAGATGCTATTTTATCCTGAACCAGATCTTTCATGATGAAATTGAAGTTCATTTGCAACTGCTCTTACTGAGTGCTGAAGTTTGTAAGAGATGCTAACATTTAGGTCATTTGTAACTACAGTCCCTCCTCACAAGAACCACCCACCTGCTTTTAAAGTACGGTTAATCAGATGCTACATTTCCAGTACACAGTTGTTAATAACAGACTGAAATTTTGTTTTTACACAGTTTGAAGTATGCAAGCTTCAGACTTAGTTCCCCAGAAGTCTTCCACTTTGGTTCTTCTGCAAGTGAGCAGGAGATCCGAATTAGCGATAGCATGAAAATCCAGGTTTATATTAAATGGGCAAAACAGAAAGGCTCTGATTTTTTTTAAAATTGAATTTTAAAAGATCTCACCAAATGTTTTCTGTCTTCAGATAAGAAAGCCAAAGGCAATCGTATCAGCTTTTCTGGGTAGGAAGGTTATTTGTTTGCACTGTTGTTTAGTTTTATTCCTTAATGTGGACCAGGATGTCGGGGGTCTTTGGTGAGGGAAGCTGAGGAGAGTCGAGACTCAGGGTGGGACCTGGTGGAAGAAACTGACCGGGAGGTATGAAGGGAGATGGGGGTGGATGGAAGCAGAGATCAAAGAACCATCCTCAGCCTTCCACAACAGACAAGAAGCCTTTGGTAACTCTTTGATGTTCAGTTTGCCCTCTGCCCCCAGTCAGAAGAATGTCCTGAGACTTGAAGAGAAAGGATTCAGGCAGGGCCAGTTTATAGGTCTATGAGGCAGAGAGCATCTTTTGAATACCTTCTAAAGGAGATAGATGGAAAGATGACTGTAATTCCTGGCCTAGGGAAGCTTATGCTCTAGTTCGGTAGGCAGAACATGAGTGACTTGGCCAGTGAACTTTGCGGCGGCCCTTCAACAAACAACAGACATGTTTGATTATCATGGTTGTGATTTCCATCTTCAATACAATAGTTTATCAACTCAGTTTGTCTCAAGAATAAAAAAAATCACCTAAGCACAATGGCCTGTCTTTCCTGACAAGGTAGTGCCGCCTTGATTGTGCATAGATCCTAGTTCTCTGTGATCCATTTCTGGTATTGTGAGGTTTTTTGTTTGTTTGCTTTTTAAATTTCAGAGCAAGTGTGAGCTCTATGCAATGTTAAGGTCATACTGTGTTTTCTCTGAACAAACTAAATAAATAAGTCGTAACTTGTACGCAGGCCAATGAAATTCTGGTAGGACACTTTACTACTGTTATCAAGTTAACCTAAAATTCAGAACTTTCGAGAACTTCAACTTGCAACTCAAGTGGCCACCAGTTAAAAGTCAAGCTGTTAATGCTCTTGTGAAATGAAACAGGAATCCTGACAAGGTATGAATATGTGAATTAAATAATAACATGTGGTTTCCTTTTAATCAGTTCCCTTCTTCCAGGAAGGAAAATCCGTGCTAAATCTACACCTAATGCAGTCATGGCCCCACAAAGAAATTGAAAAAAGAAGAAAGGAAAAAAAATATGCTCCCTTTCTCGTTCAATCCGGAACACTGCCACTCTGATTGTCTTTGTTGTGGCTTCATAGTTTTGTACCTAGCTGAATGATTCTTCCACCCATTAGGACTGGAAGTACGTTAATCTCTCCTTTTGTCGTAACTGGGGAATAGGCAGAGCAGAGAAGATCTGTATGGAAAAATTATCTAAAACTACTTGTGGTTTCAGAAGCTACTGAAATTACTTTGATGTAACCTGCTTAATATGCTTGCTCAACCAGAATGATGTAGAATACTATCACTTGTTTGTAGATAAGGAAAATAATGTAAATAACATTTTCAACCTCCTCTGTCCCCAAAATGTTCCCATGTGCTGTCCTTTCCAGATTTTAAAGGACAAGAAGCTTAATGTAAGAGAAATGTCATGTAAAACACTGATTAACTCTATTTTTCCTTAGTGTACTGCACTTTTGCACTAGAAAATCACACATACATATTTAAAGCAACTTAGATTTTGAAAGATTAGTCAAATTAACTATTGAAATGCACTTTGAAGACAATAGTAGAAATTTGATAATTCTAGTGTTCTACCAGTTTCCAGTCTTTAGGAGAAAATACTGATATTATGCAGGGAGGGGCCAGGGGAAGGTGCTTAGAATATTTCAGAATAATCTCTTCTTAGTGATTTTACATTCCTCTTAATAAGTTTACCTTCCTTGACTAATAACAACAAATCTAATATGGAAAATGAAGCATACGAGGTAGACCATGTCATAGAAGAAGCAGGTAGAAAGTTACGAATATAACTAGATTTCAGAAGTCATGTCAAGCATTTCGTCCAAGAATGGAAAATACTACAGGGATTGGGATTATAATTAACTGGAAACTAAACTAAAATACTATATAAAAGAAACTGATTGGAAACCAAGATCAACATATATATATGTCTCTATCTATGCACACAATACTTATTGTACTTAGTAAGAAAGGTCTATGGAAGGCAGTGCAAAGCTTTTGATATCTGGAAGGGTGACAGTAAGCTAAGAAGTGACCATAGATATTTTGGTGGGATGCTTGGAACTTAGTGAACACATACTACTGGAAACTGTGTGTATACATGTTGGTACATGAATGAGAAAGAGGCAGAATGAGAAAGTGACCTGGTAATGTTCAATGTGTGTTCAATTTAAAATGTAGAAAGAAGGCCAAGAGGCCAATATCCTTAGATATACATTAGGATTAGTGTAAGCGACCACTCTGAGGCTTTTAAGAACTGTAACATTCTTTTTAAAAGAACACTGGGAAATCTGTAAAAATAATCAAAGGAATATGGAATGGCTTGATTTTTAGCACAACACTTTCAACCAACCACGGGCCATACTTTTTGACTCAGTTGCTATGGATTGAAGAGAAATGGAGTGGAGCGAAGAGAAGTGAAGTGAGCTGAAGAGAAATAGAGTGCTCTGGAACAATGTGGATGGAGTCTGAGAATTAGTAAAGGAAATTGATTAAACATTACTCTTTTCTGTCAAAAAGTGAGTTAAGGTAGAGACCCACCTCCTTAATGGTCATACTTTGGTACAGTTAAAGAGCCTTCATATTATGGTACTAAATTTGCAAAAGAAAAGAGAATCAAACATTTAAACAGTTCATGGCAAGAAAGATCCATACAATAAAACTATAGAATAAAAATGTACTGCCTGGGGTAGGAGGGGAAGGTCATGGTGTGAGATCCTTAACCCCTTGATTTACTGTGAAGTGGGGCCTGGGTTAGAAGAGCAACGCAGAACAGATGCATCAAAGTCTGGGTTATGTTACACTTATCTCTTACTTTTTTTTAAGTCTAATCTCTTTTTGACCATTGCAAAATGCCAGGGATATAATTGCCACTATATAAATATCAGAGCTGTACAGAAGATTTCAAAGGGCAGCTCAAGAAGACAGAGTGTTATAATGAAATCTGCAAACCTGGAGTTAGAAAACCAAAAAAGTAGAAAATGCTCAGCATTTCTCAAGGTGAAAAAACTGAAGAAAAAATTCAAGTCTTGAGTTACAATTTTTAGGGATTCTGTGGGGGATATATTGAATGAATAAGGAAGCATCGAAAGGAAATGGAAGGAATACATAGAGTCGCTGGACTGAAAAGAATTGGCCAGTGTGCAGGCATTTCAATAGGTAGCAAACCAAAAAGAAGCAGTGGTGTTGAAAGAAAATTTCTGAGTTGCACTAAAAGGCCTTGGTGAAAAATGAGTCTCCAGAACTCGATGGAGCATCACTTGAGATGTTTCAACAAACTGATACTATGCTAGAAATACTCATGTGTCTGTACCACGAAATTTAGAAGACAGCTATCTGGTCAACCAACTGGAAGAGCTTCGTATTTATGCTCATTCCAAAGAAAGATGATCTAAGAGAATGCAGAAATTATTGAATGATGTCATTAATATTACATGCAAGTAAATTTTTGCTGAAGCTCATTCAAACATGGTTACAGCAATAGAACAAAGGACTGCCAAAAATTAAGCTCTATTCAAAAGAGGAGGTGGAGAAATGGTTATCATTGCTGATGTCAGATAGATTTTTGGCTGAAAGCAGAAAATACCGGCATGATGTTTACTTGTGTTTATTGACAAGGCAAAGGGATTTGACTGTATGGATCATAACAAATTACTGATAATATTGTAAAAAAGAGCATTCCAGAACATAGGCTCATGCAACCTGTTTGTAGGCCAAGAAGCAGTTACTTGAAAGAACAAGGGGATACTGCATGGTTTAAAATTAAGAAAAGTGTGTCAAGGTTGTATCCTCTCACCATATTTATACAATCTGTATACTGACAAACAATCTGAGAAACTGGACTATATGAAGAAAAACAAGGCATCAGAATTTCAGGAATGTGCATTAACAACCTGTGATAACCAGATGATACAACTTTGCTTGTTCAAAGTGAAGAGGACTGGAAGCACTTACTGGTATGAATTGTACTTAAACATCAACAAAGAGAAAGCCCTTACAAATAGACCAGCAGGGAACATCAGGATAAGCGGAGAGAAAGATAAAGTTGTCAAAGATCTCATTTTACTTGGATCCACAATCAATGCCCATGGAAATAGCAGTCAAGAAATCTATAAATGTATTGCATTGGGCAAATCTGCTGCAAAAGATCTCTTTAAAGTGTTGAAAAGCAAAGTTGTCACCTCGAGTACCAAGATATGCTTGACCCAAGCCATAGTATTTCGATTGCCTCATACTTTTATGCATTGGAAAGCTAGATAATGAATAAGAAAGGTTGAAGAAGAATTGACATCTTTGAATTATGCTGGTGAAGAACACTGACTATGTCATAGATTGCCAAAAGAAAAGACAAATCTCTCTTAAAGTAGTACAACCAGAATGGTCCTTAGAAGTGAAAGTGGTAAGGTGATCTCACATACTTTGGACATTCTGTGAGGAAGGAGCAGTCCCTGGAGAGGAACATGATGCTCAGTAAAGTAGAGGGTCATGGGAAAAGAGGAGGATGCTCAATAACATGGATTGATGCAGTAGCTGTGACAATAAGGCTCAAACAGCAATGACTGCGAGGGTGGCCCAGGACCAGGCAGTGTCTTGTTCTGTTGTACATAGGGTTGCTACAAGGTGGAAACTTCATCATGGCACATCTAACTAAAAATAAGACATTATCCAAACTTCTCTAGAGAAATTTATCCAATGAGTATTAAAATCAGTCTAAGCATTCTATTTTTAGTGTTTCATTTCCAAAAGCAGAGATAATGGCGAATCACCTCTTTCCTATTAAAAGACTAGTAGTTTAGTACCTTTTAATGGCTTTTCTGTAGTTAACGTTTCTGTACTTGCAGTAGTGTTTGAGCAAAAAACGCTGGAGTGTATTTAGCTTATTAACTCCTAATTTAAGCAGTTGAGCAAATTATCCCCGCCTTATTATCCTGGTCATGAGGAAAAATACATATACCAAGATGGCAATGAACTAGAAAAGAAATCTTTGTGATAAGATATCACAGAGCTCTCCATTCCAAAATGTTTTCTTTAAAAGTAACCAGTTGCTGTCAAGTCAATTCCCATAGCTGAGTGACAGTGTATAAGATGTATAAGTTTTGGAGTTCAGCAGACGGAGGTTTGAGGACCACCTCTGGTATGCGGTAGTGGTAAAACCCATCCCAGGTTATTAATAATGTTGGACCTCTGGGTGTTCCTAACCTACAAAATGCAGAAAATACCTATTTAATAGCCTTTTTGTGCAAACTAGAGAAAACAATTTATATATAAAGACATAGTACCTGACACCCAGTAAACACTTACTAAAAAGCCATTGTTTTGCTACCATTATTTCTGAACTGTAAATCGTGGAAAAGCATGAAGAAAAATGTGCTCAGTGGGTTGAAGGCAAGGAACACAGTTTGTTATATCTCTCCAAGGAGAATGTAGGGGGCAAAAGTACCAAATAAGGTACGGTGTTGTAATAAGGAGGCAAATTTATTTTCAGGCCTTTTCTTTGAAACTTAGTCCTACCCCAGCACCTTCCTCTTTTGTGAGACATTCGTGGTTATAGATAAATGTGTCAGTTTTAACACGATTTTCTCATGATAAAAGATGTTATGTCTCTCCTCATCAGTCTTCCTTAATGTCTACAAACTGTATCACACAGAAACCAAAAAAACAAAAACAAAAGCAAAATCATTGCCATTGACTCGACTTTGACTCATACTTAGCTACTCTAAAGATAAGGCAGAGTGGAACTGCCCCATGGAGTTTCCAAGGACAGCCTAGTGGATTTGAACTGCTGACTTTTTGGTTAGCAGCCATAGTACTTAACCACTATACCACCAGACTTTCCACATAGCACACAGAAGCTATTTACTAAGTATTTAATCAGCTGCATTCATTCAGACACTTATCAGCACAATTAGGACAATTTCTTTGTTCATTAGTCTGGTTATTTGGTTTTATGATTTTTTGTTCCATATATATTTGTTCCATTTAGCTTAATGCAGATTGTGTTAATACCTGGAAACCATAAAAAGTTGTGTGGCTAACCATTGTGACTTTATTTTTCAGTTTATACGTACTAGGGCCAAATGATTGATTTTTGTTGCATGTCTCAGATTTTACTGGAAAATTAAACTGTTGAGAATTTGCTTTGCTTTTATTTTTGCTGTGACTGCTTTTTGACTAAAGCTGCTGCAATATTTTGTCCATTGCTTAATATATTCACTAGTATTTCCTTTCCCACTCAATTACAAAATGGCGAAAGGAAGAAGTATGTTCACTAGTGTTCACCAGTGTTTCCTTCCCCAATCAATTACAAAGTGGTGGAAGGTAGACTGTTTCCCTTACTTTTTTTTTGCCTCTTCAGTACTTGGTACAGCCAATGATTCCCAAATCTTTGTTGAATTGTAAAACCACGGCTTCCTTCCTGAGTCTTCCTTTCTTTTATTTTTCTTGCTTAACTTTTTCTCCTTTTTTTTCACTAGCATTTCCATAAGAAAGGGTAAAGGCTCGAACTTGTTGATTTTTCTCTTACAGATTTCTGGTACAGAGAAACAGCAAGACTGTCTTAGTCATCTAGTTCTACCATAACAGAAATACCACTAGTGGATGCCTTTAAAAAGAGAAATTTTATTCTGGCACCATCTAGTAGGATACGAGTCCAGATCCAACATGTCAGCTCCAGGGGAAACCTTTCTCTGCTGGCTCTGGAGGAAGGTCTTTGTCATCAGTCTGCCCCTAGACTGGGAACTTTTGAGGTACAGGGACCCCAGGCCATTTTCAAAGATGTGCTCTGCTCCTAGCACGGCTTCTTGGTCACAAGAGGTCTCCAACTCTAGCTTCTTTCCTATATATCTCAAGAGATTGCCTTAAGACATAGTACAATCTTACCCACTGAGTCCCGCCCCACCAACACAACTGCTGCCCGTTCTCCCTCATTAATATCACAGAGGCAGCGTTTACAGCATATGGGGACATCACAGCATACCAGGAGTCATGGCCTAGTCAAATGGCTGCATGCACTTTTACGGGGACACAATTCAATCCATGACAAATACCAAAAATAAACAAGTGAAAGTGTATTTAGGTACCGAAATCTAGATTTACCCAAGCTGGCCCCAAGTTTTCTAGATGTGTCTGTATTTTATTCATGATTCAATAAAGCAAATGGCTGTTTGAAAAGAATATAATTAGGAACTTGTAAGTTGATGGCACTTGGCTTGGCTTTAAGTTGAGTTTTGAAAAATAATTTTCCCAGAAGTGAGATGCTAGATTGAAGGATAGACACTCTTTGGATTTAATAGATATTGCCAGATTTATTTTCCAAAATTTATCAAAATCATCAGGTTCATTATCAGTGTATGAGATCTCTGCAGTTTCTGCTTACACAGCTCTCACAATGGAGCACTCATTCACTCCCAGGGAGACTCTCCCTTCTCTAAATGGTTCTCACTCTGTCACACGGAATCTGTATCCTCTCTTCCCCTTCCTACCTTCTGATTTTTCTTACCTCCATCCTCTTACCTCCTAAGAAATCTCACTTAACAGATATCTGCTCAGGCCTCCAAACTCAGCCTTTCCTCCAAGCCTAGCCGGGAAGCAAGTGCTCCCTTCTTCATCTGTTTATAGTTATCAGCATGGCCTGGAGGTGAAAAGCTTGCACCTTGGAGCCTGGTGAACTTACGTTTGATCCTGGCTGTGTCATTTCCTACAAGTTACTAAGTGTTTATGAGCTTCCCTTGCCTCATCTGCAAAGTGGACGTGATGATAAGAATGACTCCCAGAGTTATCACAAGGATTAAATAACGTAATGACATTGAAATGCTTCGGACGACGTCTGGCAACACTTGATCTAAGTTTGGGGGAATAGTCAAATGCCGAGACCATGACTTGATTCCTTCTAGCCAGGAAAGATGTTCTATGTAGTTCAACTGGAGACTCAGGTCATTAATCCAGGGATTAATGAGGTTTTATAGTCAAATGAGCTTGCAAGTACTCAAACAAGTCCTACTGAATAAATTTCTTTCCTGTAAGACTGTTCAGAGGCTTAATAAGCTAGTGTATATTCACAGCTCCTAAGACATAGGAGGAAGTATCCCCCCAGTTTTACTTTTAACTGAGGACTAACCTAAGCAAGGAATATCTTAAAGCATTATTGTTCTGAAAAACACTAGTTTGAGAAATATTGATTTACTGCGTGTGACATCTTGGTCTTCTCTGTTTTGATGGAAAAAACCATGCACTAGTTTTCTTTCTGGGACTTGATGTTTTGAGTAATGTAGTTAACCTTTGTAATAATAATAACAACAAAACCAACAGCAGCAGCAATAATACTATAATGGGTACTTTGAATGTTTTACATGCTTAACAAAAATATCTAGATTATAGAACATCACAGATGGAAGTTCCTCACTTTTCTGAAACTCACAGTGCTAGTAAGCAGTAGAGTTTGGACTCAGATGCAAGACACTCAGATACATGGAAATTTCAGTTCCCAATGTCTGCTTCTGTGACACCCACCTGATCTTCTTCCTAAAATCTAAATATTTAAAATAGCTGAAAAAAGTTACTGTACTCAGCTACATTTTTCTGTCAGTCTGCGCTCTTCTAAAATTCCACGCTATAATTTGTTTTCTTCCTGACCTAATGATTTCAAAATATGTGCCACACATTCAAACAGAATTCAGCTGTTCAAAATTTTCCCCTACTGAAAATACCCTCCGAAGAATTTGATTTAAGGCTGTAACCTTAGAATTGTTGTGTTTTCCTGTCTAAAATCGAAAGGGAAATGACCCAGCAAAGAGACTTTACAAATATTTTTTGTTTCCCACTAGTGCTACTTTGAACTCTTGACTCCAGCCTCTTTGAGAAAGAAACATAGACCCAAATTAAACTTCTCTAATGGGGCCAAGTAGCAGGGCAAGATTTCTCATTTCCCAGCTCTACTCCGAATGGACCACCAAGGTAAAACGTGATTTTAATCTCTGGGTTTATTATGATCTTGGCCTTTCTGCAAAAACTGTCAACGAAGGTGTTAATGACTGCCAACTGCTACAGGAAGGAGCGAGGGTCTATGCAGAGCTGAGCTGAGATGGTGCCTCACTTCATTTAGACCATTAAATCACTTTCTGTTGCCACCGCCTTTCAGCCACTCACAGTTAAGCCAGGTTGAACCAGTGACCCGCAAGGTTAAACCCTCGCATCGCGTTACCAAGCCAGGTTGCCTTTGGTCACAGGGACTGTTTTCCATCTCCAAGGCCGTGTACCGCTAATGACACCTGTCACATTCAATTGGATTTTTCCTATGGCCAGTGGAGCCTAGCATTAGCTTTCATTATCTTGTCTCTCCTTTGAACTAGACCATATTGGTTTATTAGATAGTCTGTGCTGCAGGACACTGTATGAATTTATAGTTTATTATCTTCCTGCTTTTTTTTTCTTGTAATAGGTTGCTTACATCAGATATAGGCATAAGGAGACAGGTTTCATGGAGCTGTTTAAACACGTCTTAGTTTAAGTATCAGTGGAAAGTTCCTTAGAAACTTGGAACTTTGGTGGGCATTGGGGTCATGTGAATATACAAACACTTTTAAAATTACATATGTGTGTGGAAATTATTATTTAGAAGATACTTTTTATGTTTAAAAAACATGCTGGAAATATGACTGAAAAACTGCTAATATGCTTAATTTGTAAAGGCTTTATATAAAATGATAGAAATAATGTAAAATATCTAACCATGACTTAAAAACAGATAACTAAACAGAACAGTTGCAAAAAATGCAACTGCCTAATAGGCATGTGAAAATAACTTCAATAAACCTGAGAAAGCTTCTAAGTGTTGATACAAGGAGTCGCCAGTGTCACCAAGCTGTTTTAAATCCTGTACATTTGTAGTATATCCTTTGAATCAACAAAATTAAAGTTTGCTTATGTAACCAAAGTGATTTGGGAACTTTTTTTCAGTGACTTCTAATATTTATCACTTTTAGTATTGTTGTGTCAGTGAAAGTTTAGCACCCACCTCCGTAGGAGAACCGGTGGTGTTGTCCTGTTTCTGTGGCTCCAGCATATCTCGACTCCCAGAAAAGGATCAGAAGCCCTCATGGTGTCATGGAAACCTGGGTGGCCCTGTGGTTAAGTGCTACAGCTGCTAAGAAGGGGTCAGCAGTTCCAGTGTGCTAGGCGCTCCTTGAAAACCCTGTGGGGTAGTTCTCCTCTGTCCTGTAGTGTCGCTGTGACTCAGAGTTGACTCTAGCGCAGTACGTATGTATGCCATATTGTGGAAAAGGCAGTGGGCTGAGAGAGGCTGATCCATGACGTGAGCAGTGGCTAAGACGACAGGCCCAGGAGCCAGCTGGCTGCATGTGAAGCCTCGTGTCTTTGGTGACACTGGACAAATCATGTAACTCTTGGCGTTTCCATTTCCTTTAGTATGAAAGAAGACCAATAGTAGGATCTATGGTCCTGGGTGGTGCAAATGGTTGAATGCTTGACTACTAGTTGAAAGGTTGGTGATTCCAACCCACGAAGAGGTGCCTGGGAAGACAGGCCTAATGACCTGCTTCCAAAAAGTCACAGCCTTGAAAATGCAATAGAGCAGTTGTACTGTGCACACATGGAGTCTCCCTGAGTTGGAACCAACTCAATGACAACAACAATGAGTACAACCCAACTTTGACGTGGATATGGGGGCTGTACACAAAATGTTTGCAGAGTGACTGTGCGTAGTAAGCAGACGATAAGTCTTGATTAAAGTTTCTGTGAGTCACAATCTACTTGACGGCAGGGGGTTGGGTTTGGGGTTTATAACTATTATCACCAATATCTGCTAGGTCAGTAAATGGTATGTAATCATAAGCAGTTTACTTCCCTCATGTGGTGTCAGTTTCCTCATAGAGAAAATAAGGGGTTAAATGCAGAGCGGCTTATAAGATCACTCCCAGTTTTCAAATATACAGTGATTAAGAGCCAGAAGTTTTAAGGCAGATAGCCTAAATTCAGGTCCTGACTCTCTTCACAGTACTGTGTAGCTTGGCACATGTTAATTAATCACTTTTATCCTTGATTTTTTCATCTGCAAATCAGAATGTAAAACAAGAATCTGCCACACAGTTTTTGCAAGGTCAAAAGGCAGCAAATCCTGACAATGCCTGGTGCTTGGCACAGAGAAGGAGCTCAATGGCTATTTTGTCAACAGTACTGATATTATTATAGTGCATAATAGTGTTAATGGTAGTATTTTAATATAATGTATAGTACATACAGTATTAGCAATATTAGAATTATTTTATTATAACGTCAGTGGTAGTGTTGATAAACTGGAACATAGAGGAGGGGCCAGGCATTCCTTGGAAAATCTATCAGGCAGTCTGCTCTGCCCTATAGGGTTCCTGTGAGTTGAAATCAACTTTCCAGCAGTAAGCTCTTGGTTGTTTTTTGGTATATAGTATGTTAACAAAATAAATGGAAGTTAATTTTTTTTGTGTGCTTTAGGTGAAGATTTATGGGGCAAATTAGTAGCCCATTCAGTGATTTATAAACATATTGTTCCATGACATTGGTGGGAGTCCCCACACTGTGTCAGCTTTCTCAGTTACCATCCCGGGTTCCGTGTTTCCATTTGTCCAGTTATCTTTTCCCTTCCTGCCTTCTAGTCTTTGCTTTGGGGCAGATGTTGCCCTTTTGGCCTCGCAGAGCTGATTGCTCTAAGAAGCGCTTTCCTCACTCTGTTGCTGTTTACTTGATAGACGTGTATATCATTTGGTTGAAAAGTGATCTCCGGGAATAGCTTCAGCCCCAGGTTGGAAGGATGTCTAAGGGCCATAGTGTCAGAGTTCTTCTAGTCTCTACTGGACCAGTAAGTCCGGTCTTCTTTTTTTTTTAATGAAGTTGATTTTTGCTCTACTTTTTTCCCTTCTTTGCCTGGGACTCCCTGTGGTGATCCTTGTCAGAGCGGTTGGCAGTTGTAGCTTGGCGCTGTCTAGTTCTTCTGGTCTCAGGCTAGTAGAGGTTGTGGTTCCTGTGGTCCATTAGTCCTTTGGACTAACTGCTTCTTTGAGTCTGTCTCTCTCTCTTTTCTTTTCCCACTCTTCCTTGCTCCAGTCAGAAGGAGACCAATATCTGTATCTTAGATGCTTCTTACCAGCTTTTAAGACCCCTAATGTTATTCACCAACACAGGAAGCAGAACATTGTTTTTATCAACTATACGTTATACTGATTGACCTGTCTTCTGACACTATGGTACGTAGCATTCAAGGCCAATAACTCAGTCCTGTAAAGTTTTTGGTTATGTCTAGGAAGTTTCCGTGAGTGTGCTTCCTGTGTGCTTTATTATATATGTGAATACAGATACAGCACATACAAATACATGTGTATAAATTTCCACAGGCCAACCTATATATGCGTGCGGCCGTACTCCCGTACGCTCTTCCACACCTCGTTAGATTGTGCATATTGTTATGTTTACCATAGTTGCCATTGTTCTTTCATACCGTTATTGTATTTCCTTGCTTTGCACATGGCGCTGACTTCTTCCTCATTGTCTTTCCTTATGTATCCTTGTACTGCTTTATACTGCCTTTTCTGTCACCAGAGTTAACATATGTCTAACTGTATAGTTAGTGATTTTCCCTCTCTCCTGTTCCCATCCCTGGTGACCATCGAAGAGTGTTTCTCTCTGTGTATAAACCTTTCCTTGACTTTTTTTGAACAGTGGTGTTGTATGATATTTGCCTTTTGTGACTGACTCATTTCACTCAGTAGGATGTCCTCCAGATCTGTTCATGTTGTGAAATGTTTCATGGATTCGTCATTATTGTTTATCATTAGGTAGCATTTCATCGTGTAAACATGCCATGGAAACCCTTGTAGCGGTGTGTTTAGGAGCTGCAGCTGCTAACCAAACAGTTGGCGGTTTGAATCTGCCAGGTACTTCTTGGAAACTCCGTGGGGCAGTTCTAGCCTGTCTTATAGGGTCACTGTGAATAGGAATCGACTTGACTGCATTGGGTTTGGTCTGTACCCTAGGTTGTTTATCCATTCATCCGTTGATTGGCATTTAGGTTGTCTCCATTGTTTCACTATTGTGAATGGTGCTGCAGACAACATGTGTCTTTTTATGTCTATTCATGAGATGGCTCTTCAGATACATACCTAGGAGTGGAGTTGCTGGATGATATGGTATTTCTAGTTCTAGCTTTAGAAGAAAGAGCCTTACCAGCTTCTATAGTGGTTGTACCATTTTACATTCCCACTAGCAGTATATAAAAGTTCCAGTCTCCCTACAGCC
Source organism: Heterohyrax brucei (assembly GCA_028571685.1). Lineage (NCBI taxonomy): Eukaryota > Metazoa > Chordata > Mammalia > Hyracoidea > Procaviidae > Heterohyrax > Heterohyrax brucei. The sequence continues at coordinate 21,069,242 of CM053153.1, read as the reverse complement.
TTGCCTGTATTTGTTTTCTGTTTTTTGATCTGCGCCATTATTGCCAGTTGTAAGATGGTATTTCGTTGTGGTTTTAATTTGCATCTCTCTAAAGATTATTAGATCATGAGCATCTCTTCATGTGTTTGTTAACCATCTGCATGTCCTCTTTGGTGAACTGTTTGTGTTCTTTATCCATTTTTTCAATTGGATCTTGTGTCTTTCTGTTGTTGAGTTGTTGAAATTTTCTATAAATTTTAGAGATTAGATCTGGAAGATAATCTTTAAAAGAAATAGTTATTGTTCAAGGAGCCCTGGTGATGCAGTGATTGAAGTGCTTGGCTGCTAACTGAAAGGCCATCGATTCAAAGCCACCAGCCGCTGTGCGGAAAAAGATGTGGTAATCTCTGTCCATAAAAATTACAGCCTTGACAACCCTGTGGGGCAGTTCTACTCTGTCCTATACATCTGTTATGAGCCACAATGGCTGGTTTTATTTTATTTTTTAAATTATTGCTCATCTGAAACACATCCTGACAGACATCTTAGAAAGGCACAGTAGAGAAAACTAAAGACACAAAACCAAAACCAACCAAATAAAAAAACCTATTGCTGTCCAGTCAATTCCAACTCCTAGTGACCTTACAGAACAGCGTAGAACTGCCCTATAGAGTTTCCAAGGAGTGCCTGATGGATTCAAACTGCTGACCTTTTGGTTAACAGCCATGGTGTTTAGCTACTGTGCCAACAGAGTTTCCAAAATCGTATTTAAGTCAACTAGGCTGACTTTTCTAGAACCAAAATAATTCTTTCCTCACATTAATTGAAAAATTGTGTTATATTTTTAACTTTTAGTTTTAAATACTCTAAGAGCCCAGTATGAGCTATATTCAGTCTAAGGGGAAAAATTCAGCAAGAAGAAAAGATGTCATTTTTAAAGAACGTGGCTTTTAAAGGGGCTTGACACCACTAAAAATTGGTCTTTGAAATGTGTTGAGCACTTCAAGACAAGGAAGAGCTGTCGCCCGACTCCCATAGCCAGGGAGTTGCTGCGTATCTGGCCCTTCTTTCCACAGACAAGAGCTCCAACAGGAAAAGTGAGAAACTGAGAAAGCAGGGACATTGATTTACAGTCAAATCTAAGCTGGGACTTTTGTATGTGTGCTCACTGGGCTCGAAAAACAGCCCTTGTAAACTGGGCTTTTGCACTCACCGGAGCTCAGCATTGCAGCCTGCCTGCTGTGATATTGCTCTGCACTTCCTGTTACAGCCAGCCTGCTGTGGTGATAACATTATGCTTTGGCTAGCGTATCAACCTGGGAACTCACTCAACGAGCCTACTTCTTGGTCTCTTTGGAGTTCCACTGGCTGATCTGACTGCCAAAGTCTGGACCTGGCCTCCTTCCTTGCAGTGAAAAGGCCACCATTTGAGGCCAGCTAAATTTAAAAAGAGAGAACAGTTATATGGCAATACGAATTATTTGGTTTACCCACAGGGTAGTTGCTATTCATTCTCATGATGCATTTGGGGAATGTGAGTTCTTCTTTTGTCTTAAATGGCACAGTTGACTTTTTTAATTGATTTTCTGCTTGGGCTGAAAATGTTCACTGCCACTCAGGGCAGTGCTGTTTCTTGGCACAGAGAAAAGGTTGCCGTGATGGGCTTGGGTAGAAACCTAAAAACCAAAAACTCGTTGCAATTGAGTCGATTTTGACTCACAGTCACCCTGTAGTATACAGTAGAACTGCCCCATAGTGTTGTCAAGGAGTCCCTGGTAGATTTGAACTGCCAGCCTCTTGGTCAGCAGCTGTAGCAGTCAGTCAACTACTACCCCACCAGGGTCTCCAGAGGCCTAAAATGATGGATTGATTTCCTTCTTGTCCCAATCAGTCATTAGTTTTTCTTCTCTGCTGTTGGTGGCTAGTGATTAAGGGCTATGGCTGCTAACCAAAGGTCTGGCAGTTCAAACGCACCAGAGTTTCCTTGTAAACTTGATGAGGCAGTTCTACTGTCTCCTATAGGGTTGTTATGTGTCAGAATAGACTCCAACAGCAACGGGATTTTTTTTGGTTTATTTTGGTTTGTTTTTATTGGGTATCTTTCACATATATACCACATTTTTGCCCAGTTTTATGTTTGCTCACTTCAGAAACAACTTCTTTTCCACTCTTGGGTCTTTCAAGATGAAAGCACATCTTGTTACTCTAACAAGTAAACAGTATGATTTTTCTAATATATCACTTGCTGTCCGCAACATGTTCTGTGAAATAGGATCCCCTGTGATTTGGACACGTGAACCCTGGGTTACAGGATACAAAGGCAGTCCCCTGGCTGCCCAGCCTGGTCTGCTGCTCTGCCCACCTGAGGAGCAGAAGCAGCCTGAGTACTGCAGCCCCCACAGCTGCCAGTCCACTGAACAAACCCAACAGCAGTATCCACTGGATGCAGGTGGCCAGTCTTACCTGGTGTGTGACTGCAGGCCTGGCAGCCAGATAGGACTTTGTGCATATCTGGGCACAGAACAGTGGGTTGTAGAGGGGTACACAGAGAGGTGGCCATGGGGACCAGGCGGGGAGCAGGTTTATGGGTTCTGGGAGCATGGACAGGGGTGGTGGCCCTGGCTGCCACTGCTCTGTTGGTGCGGGTGCTTCCTAATCACGGGCAGCTGCTACCAACTGAAGCCAGAACATTGCGAGCCCTCAGGCTTGTCCACAACCCCACTAGCAAGCCTGGCAGGTGCAGGTGAGTCCCTGTAGGCACTGCTTTGTGTCTGCACTGAGTGGCTATGTGGATGCTGGGTGAGTCAGTGAAGCTGAGAAGAGGGGAAGGAGGAGGAGGGGTAGGCAAAGGAGGAGATGCTGTAAGGATTGGGATGCACCCTGGGAGCCCCTACTGCTCATTCACTTTGGGGGTTTGGGGTCTTTAAAACCATTATGGGTAAATAAACACAAGGAGAGCTTCTTTCCCTTTAGAAACAAAACAAAACAGAAGCCTTGTAGGACCACAGATGTATATGGAGTTGGACCTTCTCTACATGGACTTTATATGGCACAGGGCCGTTGTCATTTTTTACTTCCGTTTACTCTTTCTTTCTCTTTCCCTTTGTCCCTCCTTTCTTTCCTTCCTTTATATATATATCAACGAACTCCTGTCACATGTCTGGCAAAGGATTAGGTGCTAGGACCATAATAAGGAAGAAGATAAGACCCTAAACGAGCTTAAAGAGCTTAGCATGGGTTTGAGGACAAAACTGAGTGAAAAAGCATTAACCTTGTGATCACTGGTACCTTTAGTGGAGAAGAGTCTAGTGTGCTCTGGAGGCACCCAGGTGGCATGCTTACCTAGACTTGGAATGGGAATGGGAGTCAGGAAAGTCTTTCGTGAGAGTGGAAACACGTAGCTGAGACGTAAAGGGTAAGCAGGAGTTTGCCAAATGAATCAAGGTGAAGTGTGACTTAGAGACAGGTATTTAATTAAAAGGGAAACATTCATTCAACTAATATTCATTCTCCAGACCAGATACACAGCTTTTTTACCAAGACAGTCAAAAGGCTTTTCCTATGGAGGTTACGCTGTAGCTGAAAAGAGAGATGGTGAACAGGATAGTGATGAGCGTAACAAAGGCCGAATAGAGCGGGGTCATGTGTGCTCTGCTTCAACTAAGACGCTGGTTGACTTAGGTGTCTGGATTTTAGTAAATGGATTTTGCTGGAGAAATAAACCCAAACGTTATTAACACATAGATTATACTGTAAGCTGCAAGAATGGGTGGGATTATTGGGTATAGATATATGGGAGCAAAGTCTGAGTCCTAAGTTGTTCCAAAGTCTGAGTCCTAAGATATTCCAATGTTAAGTGATTAAAGAAAAATCAATGAAGGAGAAAGAGAAGAAATGGCCAGTGAGTTAGACATTCTAGAAATCGAGTTAATCAGGTATTTGAGGAAGATAGGAATATTCAGTTGCAGTCTGAATGTCAAATGTATGTTCAAAAGTATGAGGGGAAACGGTTGAGGAACACTTTTTAGCGTGGTCTTAATTGGCAACTTTAAAATTGCCATTGTTTTCATGGGAAAACAGAACATAAGGAGCAGAGCAGAAACAGGTGGATAAGTTAGGAGGTTTTAGTAACAGTTCAAGCAGGACTTGAACTGGGACGAGAGCTGTAGAATGGGAAAAGTACCTATATTTGGGACAATTTTAAATGTGGTGTCAGTGGTAGATTTGGTATGGAAGAGGAAGAAAAGAGAGAAATGAATCTTCTAACAGAAATCCAGAGAGAAATGGAGTGGGAGAGAGAGAAGATAGATCATGGCTTGATCAGTTGTTGACACATAATTCAGTTTGACTGTACTTTCCACATGGATGCTTGCCATATTTAAGTATTTGGAATTTATCTTGAATGTTTGAAGTTGATGATATGAGGATATTACGCAGGAAGATGAATGTGATTATTTACAAGTTGGAGCCCTGGTTGCTCAGTGGTTAAGAACACAGATGTGAACTAAAAGGTGGGCAGTTTAAATCCACCAACCACTCCTTGGAAACCCCACGGTGCAGTTCTCCTTTGCCCTGTAGGGTTGCTCAACTTCATAGTAATGGATGGTATACTATAATTGTAATTCAGTATGAAGAATAAATAGGAGAAAGAGCGAAGGTAGACAGTCCAGTCAAGATACTTTTGTAATAATCCAAGCAAGAGATAGAGTTTATTCATTAAGGACCGAGTTTGTTTCAAAACGATGCTCATAGTAGTCACTAGTAATGCAGACTGATGAAGGAAACAAGACAAGTGCATAAGAGGCTTCTATGGCATTGCCACGGTCAGTTTCGGTGGTACTCAGAAAACCCAAACCCACTACCATGGAGTCGATTCCAACTGAAAGCAATCCTACAGGACAGAGTAGAACAGTTCCATAGAGTTTCCAAGGAACGCCTGGTGGATTCAAACTGTGGAGCTCATGTTTAGCAGATGGAGCACTTAACCACTGGACCACAGGGGTGTAGAAATCAGGAGGCAGGGCGCCAAGAGCCAGGGATCCCGAAAGCTACCATGGGCTGATTTGTATGGGAGACTTCGGTGAAATTTAGTTCCAGTAAATTCTCTAAGTTGTTTTCAGCAAGTTAAGGAAATGTCTTTCATATTTAGCAAAAAATATATATATATATTCTTTTCAGTTACATTTTTTCTTTGATAACATTTTATTTTTGATGTTTGATGGCAGAAAACACAACCAAACATATATCCACTCACAATTTCTACGTGCAAATTTCAGTAACGTTGGTTATATACTTCACATTGGACACCTGGCCTGTCTCTGTTGTTATTAGTTGCCAACCAGTCAGCTCCAACTCACAGCGACCCTAGGCACCACAGGATGAAATACTGCCCAGTCCTGTGCCGCGTCCACGGCTGTCATTATGCGTACGCCCATTGTTGCGTCCACTGTGTCAGTCCGTCTCGTTGACGTTCTTCCTCATTTCCCGCTGACCGTCCGCTCCAGCAGGCATGATGCCCCTCTGTCGCTACCTGTCTTACTTCGTTCAGGCTCTCTGCCCCTTCAGGTTCTCAGGGATGCTGTGGATGAACTCTTGTCAGTGTCTACTGATGCCCAGAACTCCTCACAAGTGCAGCATGCTCTGGACAAATACTCTTTATGAATTGGGCTACTTTGTAATTTAGTTTAGTGATGGCTTCATGGGATAGTTTTGGTTCAAGGTTTAAAGGTTATTCTGAGCCATTAGATTCAGGGATTCTTTGGTTAAACTTTTGTTTTTTTTTTTCCCAGTTGCCATAGAATTGACTGTGACTTATGGTGGTATGAAAACCCCAGTGGCGTAGTGGTTAAGTGCTACAGTTGCTAACAAAAGGTTGGCAGTTAGAATCCACCAGACACTGATTGGAGACTATATGGGGCAGTTCTTCTCTGTCTTATAGGCTTGCTGTGAATCAGAATCTAGAGCAGAGTTTTCTGTTTGTTTGTTTTATGGTGGTGTCATGTATGTTGGAACAGAACTGTGTCCATAATTTTTTTGGAAGTAGATTGCCATGCTTTTTTTCCTAGGTATATTTGCAACCTTTTGGTAAGTAGCTGAGTATGTTAACCATCTGTCTGCACCACTCACAGACTCCTATTTGAAACTAGATTATTCTCTTGTAATACAATCTACGAAGGGGAACAGACCGGTTAAATAAGAATCTTACTATGTTTTCCTGTGTGGTTGTTTGTTAAATTTCACATTGTAAAAGATCTGACCTGTGAATGCAGAGAAACGAAGATAAAATCCTGTTTCTTTCCACTGAGGACGCAATAAGAAATGCTCCTAACATTAATGGAACACTTAATTCTGAAGTGCAATGAACAGTGTGAGCTTATCCCAACAAAATAAATACAGTCAGACACTGGAGATTGACAAATATTAGTAAACAAAACAAAACACAAACAAGAGATTTCTGCCCATAAATCTTGAAAGAAGACTGCTTCTCAAAGAAGGAAGACTCTTCAGTGCTTATTTGTTCTTCTTTTTCAAATGATAAATATTAATACAACATGGCAAAGCAAATTACAGTGTTTAGTTTTCCAAAGATGGCGTGGGAATATGTAGTTAAGTGAAGAGTACAACCAGCTGTTTCCTCAAGATAGAAATTTCCCAAAAGTCATTTAAAAATTTTCACTACTTTTCCTTGGGAAGATCTAGGAGGCAACTTACTTTATGACTTCTCTTAAAATTTCATAGACATTGAGATAGTTCCAAAACAGATGGAAAGATTTCAAAGAGGAACTTTCATATTCTTTACTGGAGCTGGGGTCGGCCATCCCTCCCAATGTTGGTTGAGGATCCCGAAAAGGAAGAGCCTCCTCTTCTTTAGCTGTAAGATGAATCTCCAAGTGCTTTACACAAATTCATACACGTGTTTTAAAACTTTGAATGAGGATTAACAAGATTTCTACTCCACATATGGTAACAGAGAGTTTCTGGAAACCTTGGATAAAGTGAATGAGACATGACAAGGCTGCCAGGAAGTTTGCAGAGAAGCCAAGAATAGCAAACAAAATTCCTGCTTTACCATTTTAGCCACCAGACACAGAGAAATCCATAGATATGAAATGATTACAACAACAGGCGAAGATGTGGTCTAGAAGGAAAATCATGAACTACAAAACAAATCAGGAAACTTGGATTCTAATGTGCTTCTGCCTGTGTGTGAGCAGGAACCTGACCTTTGGGATCTTGCTCTGGAAAAGAGGTTCTGCTTCCCAATAAAATGCTCTGAATTGTTTGTGGAAATAGTTTACCAGGGTGTTCTTGGGTGTCTATTGTTTTCCTTACTGATATTTACTGAGTTCTACCTCTTTGTTGGTAGCCCCCAAAATGAGACCTCGTTCCTTGTAAGATGCTATGTCACCAGCTCTTGTTCAACAAAAATGACAGTTATAATATTCTAGACCATGCTATAATTAATCTCACTCTCAACCACTGTTTTCATTGATAAAACCCCCAAAACCAAACCCACTGCTGTCGAGTCAATTCCAACTCACCGCGACCCCATGGAACAGAGTAGAACTGCTCCATGGAGTGCGTGGTAGATTTAAACTGTCAACCTTTTGGCCAGCAGTTGTAGCACTTAACCACTACGCCACCAGTGTTTCGTTTTCATTGGTAAAGAACACCAATAAATGAAATTAGAATGGCTAAGAGTTCATGTACTGGAATCTTACTTCACAGGAGTAAAACCCAGCTTTGCAACTTATTCCATATATGAATTTGGATAAATTAATTGATCCATCAAGTCCAGTCCACTGTAAAATGGGACAGATAATAAACACTTTGTGAGGACTAAATGAATGTAAGTAACTTAGTACAGTGCCTGAGACATGGCAAAGAACCTTGCTTATCTTTCTCTTTTTCCTGTTTTCTTTTTAATACATACTTACCCAGACTCCTTTCTGTGCCATCCTCTGGATCATGGTGCCTGGAAGCTTGTGAACTACATTTCCTAGAATCCCTTGCCATCAGTCTTCTGGGGTCCCAAACACTATAATCTATACTCCCACTCCTTTACTACTGTTCTCACCAATGAAACCCCCAAAACCAAACCCACTGCTGTTGAGTCAACTCTGACCCATAGTGTTGTGTAGACAGACTGCTCCATAGAGTTTCCAAGGAGGGGACCATCAGATTTGAACTGCCGACTTTCTGGTTAGCAGTCATAGCACTTAGCCACTATGCCACCAGGGTTTCCTCTTCTGGGTTTGGATCCCTTTGATGAGAACAGTTTGTATGTGATTTTGAAGACAGAACAGTAAAATATATTAATATAGCTCCTCCTTCTTGGCTTCAGGGACAGGCAGGTACATGGGCTTTGGTGGTAGGCAAACATGAGTTTTTCCCAGTAGCTTCTAGAAGTTCTCCTGAGAACTGCCATGTAGTACTTACCATTGGCAGCTAAGATTACTGGCAGTCATTTTCGTGGATTTCTGTAATAATCAAATTTCTTGAAAGGAAACAGCAGTTTTTTTCTTAAAAGTCACTTCTGAAACTCAGTGATTCTATAACAACTAACCACCAAATTCTCTGAATTAAATGTCTTCCTCTTTTTCCCCCCACCTTAACAAATCCACGATATGTTTTCCTTCTATTTTTTAGGATTAGGAACACTGGTGGTATAATAATTAAGTGCTATAGTTGCTAACAGCAAGATTGGCAGGTTGAATCTACAAGGTGATCCTTGGAAACTTTCTGGTGCAATTCTACCCTATCCTATGGGGTCACTGTGAGTCAGAATTCACTTAATGGCAGTGGGTTTATTTTTGTGTTCTGTAGGGTCACTATGAGTCAGAATCAACTCATTGTTAATGGAGTTGGGTTATTGTAATTGTATTTGTTTACTTTGCCTTCTTATCTATTGGATTTTATCATTGGCTTCTAATTAATAGCTGTGAGCATTTAGGTTTTTCCTCAAATGACAATTTTAGTGAGTGCTTTCTGACCACCTTATCTAAAATTTCAAGCCTGCTTTAACTTTCCATACTTTCCCTGATTTTTCCTTAGCATTTATCACTAATTAACTTAATAGTGATGTTACTTGTCTTAGTCAAGTCTTAGGGCTGCTGCGGCAGAGTAGCTTGAACTTGGTAACTTGAAGCAGCAGGAAACAATTCTCTCACAGTGCTTGGAGGCTAGAAGTCTATACCAAAGTATCAGTAGGGCAACGGTCCCCCTAGAGACTCGAGGGAAGGCATCTGTCTCAATCACCTGGTACTGCTCTAACAGAAAATACCATGAGTGGAAGGCCTTATGAAGACACATTTTATTGTCACAGTCCAATAAGCTGTAAATCCACTCATAAGTTACAAGTCCATTCAATATCACAAATCATCACAGGACAGTAGGCCAAGGGTCCAGATTCAAGGAGAGCATGTGGGCACAGGAAACTCAGGTCCAAAGGACGTGCTCCACTCTTGGTCATACTTTCTTGGTGGTGTGAGGTTCCCAATTTCTTCTGCTCACTTCTCTCCCTGATATCCCACAAGTGACTGTAGCTTGATTCCTGTCTCACCAGAACAGCTGCTGCCCATACTCCATCATCAATTATCACAGTGGCAGGACTCGGAACACATGGGAGAAACGGCACCGTATGGGGACTCCCAGCCAAGTCAAATCAACACACATGTTTTTGGAGGGACATAATTCAGTCCATGTCAGCATCCCTCCTTGCTTCTTCCTGGCTTCTGAGGTGACCAGCAGCCTTTATTCTTCTTGACTTGCAAAGACATCCCTTCAGTCTCTTCCTCTGTTGTCACATGGCATTCTTCCTGTGTGTCTCTGTGTCTGAATATCCTCTTCTTATGAAAACACTTGTCATTGAATTTGGGCCTACCCTAATGTGGTATGACCTTACATTATTAGCTAGTGACATCTGCAAGGATCTTATTTCCAAGAAAGGTTACATTCACAGGTATCTCGGGTTAGAATTTCAACATATCTATATTTTTAAAGGGTCATAAGTGAACCACCAGCTCTTTATCTTATTGTCTTCCTAGGAGCTAATAATGTCATGCAGTTGAGGGATTTGGACTGTTACACTGCTGTCACCTAGGTCCTTGAAAGGTGTCTGGCATGTAGTTGTGCTCAGTAAGTACTTATTATTTGCCAAGCTTACTTCAAAGTCTTCTATATGTATTATCTCATTTATTCTTACAAAGAAACTACTCACCAGGGGTTACTATTTCCATGAGAGCGAAGACTTATGCATGGAAGTGGTGGAGTCTTTGAAGTCACTTAGACTGACTCCCAAACCTTCTTTTTACCATGCTGCCTATTTGAATGCCTCTCTTTCTGGTATTGAGCTCAGTGTTTTCTTGAAATCTTATAAGAGTGCCATCTGGTATATACCCATTTACAAGATGAGAAAGCTGAGCCCTAGAGAATTTAATGGTTTTTACAAGGTAATGCATCAGCTAAATGGCATAGGCAAATCAGAGGACTATGCATCTGAACACACTAGGGTATATTTTCAAAGATTATCAGGCACTTTGCTCATGAACTCAGATAAAACATACAAAGAGAAGCTATATTTACATATATATGTGAAATTTATGTGTATGTATATAAAATTCTTGAGAAAATCCAGAAAAATAGATTGAAATCTATATAAACTTTCATTGGAACAGGCCCATTTTATAGTAAAAGGGAGGTCTTCTTGTCAGATATTAATATAATCTTGATTGTAGTGTATTACTTTCACTAAATCAATAACGTTTCCAGGGTGTGAACCTCTTTAGCTTATAATAGGACACTGTGTAAATACCATGCCACTATTTCCAAAGCTCAGCAAAAACAAAACAGCTGTCTAATACAAGGCATTTTTACAGATGAATGAACAACTCATACTGATACAGAAAGGCCTGTTTTATGAAACCACACTGTAAAAAAGCAAGGGGGCCCTGCTTCTTCTTTGTTAGCATGAAACAGGGTTAAGAAGTAGTTAGCAGCCCCTCTTAGAATGTCTCTGTTTATAGATGCCCTTGTGGAAGAGGCTCTTCCCTCCTTCCAGTGATGACAGAAGGGACAGATTGTCCCCAAACAGGGATAAGATGCTTGAAATAGAGTCTCTAATTTCTATTAGGGAAAAAAGCGTTACAAATCAAGCAAATTTATTATGCAAAGCATAATTGCAGATGGGCTTTCTTCATGGGCTACCATCACACATTTGCATGCAGAAGGATGTAATTTGCAAATGAGCTGTTCTTCCTTTCCTAGTTCTAGTCTCTTCCAGACACCCAGGGTTTTCACTGCTGAGTCAGTAGACTACGCTAACCTGTGGTTTGTGAGGTGGAAGACTACACTGTTTTCTTTATTCTATGCACACAGATCTCTCTGTCAGTTTTTCAGCTCTAATCTAATGCAGTTGGCATGTGGACTATCTCATGCGATGTTTACTTCTGCCATGATAATGTTTTTAGCTTGTCAGTTACTTCTTTTTCTGAGATAAAAGACTATCAATATGCAAGGAAACATTTTCTTCCCCTATGTGATAATATTGTTATTGAATGCAGTCATGTCTTAAAGAATTTCTCTGTAATGGAAGAATGATGTCACTGGGAAGATGAGGTATAGCTTAGTAACTGGATGTATAGAAAGAATCCTAGGCTGGGAGTCAGGAGACCTAAATTCTGTCCTTGCTTGTTGCAAGTAAGTAACATCCACTGAGTAATTGACTGTGTGTATCCTTGGATAATTCCCTTATTAACCTTTCTGCCCATCAGAGGTTCGTTTGTAAAAGATGGAGACTCTTGAGTCCTTAAAAATGTAGTGTTTTACTTCACCTGAAAAGAAAGAAATACACACACACACACACACACACTAACCAAAGGGAGGGAATCCAGATTTTACAAATGTGTAAGTTTATTTACACGAAAAGTCAACTTTTGGATGTGTCACTAAAACAATTTATTCCTTCATACTACACCGGTGATGTCCAGGTGGAATGAAAACGACCACACTTGTGGTTCTGTACATCTATAGGGTGTCATCCTGCTGACCTCTGGCTGGAGGAAGGAGAGTGGGTAGACAGGAGAGGAAAGGAGACTGTTGGGAGGATGAGACATGTACGGAGCAGAGAGGAATAGTGTGCTGTCACCGGGCAGGGAGAGCAGTGGGAGCTGCATATAGGTGGGCATGTAAATTTATACGGGAATGTACATTTTCACTCAGTCATGTTAAATAAAAAAGAAAAAAAATGACCACACTTAATTTTTCCATATTGATAATACTGTTGTTGTTAGATGCCCTTAAGTGGCTTCTGATTCATAATGAATGACCCCACGTGAAACGGAAGGGAATGCTGCCCCACCTAGTGCCATCTGTACAGTCACTGCTGTGTTTGAGCCTGTTGTTGCAGCCACTGTGTCAATCTATCTCTTTGAGTGTCTTCCTCTTTTTGCTGACCCTCTTACCAAGCATGATACCCTTTTTTAGGTACTGGTCCCTCCTGGTAAGTCATCCAAAGTATGTAAGACAAAGGCTCGCCATCTTCCCGTCTAAGGATACTCTAGCTGTGCTTCCTCCAGGACAAATTTGTTCTTTCTTATGGCAGACAGTGGCATGTTTCATTAAATAATAATCCAAAGGCATCCACTCTTTTTCCATCTTCTCTATTTGTTGCTCAGCTTTCACATACACAAGAGGCAACTGAAATATCATTGCTTGCTCAGGCACACCTTTGTCCTCAAGGTGAGAACTCAGCTTTTTAACACTTAAAGAGGTCTTTTGTAGTAGGTTTTCCCAAAGCAACCCATTGCTTGATTTCTTGACTACTGTTTTCATGGGCACTGACTGGATCCAGTCAGTAAAATGAAATTCTTTACAACTCCTGTATTTTCTCCGTTAATCATAATGTTGCCTATTGGCTCCATTGTGGGATTTCTGATTTCTTTATGTTGAGGTATAATTCATACTGAAGCTTGTAGTCTTTGATCTCCATCCATAAGTGCTTTAAGTCCTCCTCACTTTCAGTGAGCAAGGTTTTGTCACGTGCATGCCTCAGAGTCTCAATGAGTCTTCTTCCCTTCCTGATGCCGTGTTCTTCGTTGTATAGTCCAGCTTCTCAGATTATGTGTTCAGCATACAGATTGAATAAGTATGGTGAATGGATATAACCCTGACGTACACCTTTCCTGATTTTAAACCAGGAATTATCCCCTGGTTCTGTTAAAATGCCTGCCTCTTGGTCTTTGTCCACATTTGCATGAGCACAGTGAAGTGTTCTAGAATCCCAGTTCTTTGCAATGTTATCCATAATTGGTTATGAGCCACACAGTTGAATGCCTTTACCTGGTCACTAAAACACAGTTAAACATTTTTCTAATATACTCTACTGTCAGTCAAGATCTGACATCACCAATGATATCGCTTGTTTCATGTCCTTTTCTGAATTCAGTTTGAATTTCTGACAATACCTTGTCGATGTACTGCTGCAACCACTTTTGAATTATCTTCAGCATAATTTTACTTCTGTGTGATATTAATGATATTGTTCAATAATTTCCACTCTCCATTGGATCACCAGTTTTTGGAATGGATGTGAACATAGCTGTCTTTCATCAGCTGGCCAAGTAACTGTCTTCCAGATTTTTTGATGTTGGTGAGTGAGACACTTTGAGCATTGCATCCATTTGTTGAAACATTTTAATTGATGTATCTGAATGTAATTATGAGAACAGTTCAGTATAATCAGACAAGTTTGTAGTTCTCTAGATTGTGGTATTTTTATCATGTTTGTGAATATAGTCTTCATGTTACATGGCCCAGTATTTTCCTTTAAGAATTTAGAACTACACTCTTCATTTGTTCTTGTGAAAAGCTATCATATTTACAGGATAATATGTGACAGAGCTAGGAAAGTGGTATGTAAGATAATCTTCTAGTGGAATAACGTGTTAGATAAGGCCAGTTTTGAAATCCTGCAGTTATATTGAGTTATTTAAAATTGGTAAGAACCACTTAAACCAACAGCACTTATAAGGCATAATAGTTTGGCTAACCTGACTGTGTGATGGCTCTGAAGGGCAAAGGAAACTTCCACTTCAGTCCCTGGCAAGGTGAGCAACGACTGCCTGTCCTTTAAGAGCTCCTGCTACATTTGTAGGGCATAGTGGGTTCATCCCGTTGTTTGAACTCAGTAATATTTGGAGAAATAGATGACAATGAGAGAAAGCACTGTATGCACTGTGCTTTTTGTACACTGGCCCTTTGGGATTTGTGACATAACTGCAAACAGGTAGGTGGCATATAATGCTGAAACACCTTCCCTTGTAGGTTTGGTGTTAAGGGTCTTCCATGGTTCCCGGTTCTCAACTGGTGACAGTCATGGAGTGTGTTTGCAAAATTTCAACTTTAGCAGACTGCTTTCTTCAGATGGAAGTTCTGGGAGGTTTCCTAGGTTTATTTATTTATTTGTATCACTAAAATGTGCTTTTGAACTGCTGCAAATTAACTTGTGCTGTTGTGCTACAAGTAAATGTGTACGGCTAGGCAGTTATTCTAATTCTCTTTGAAAAATATTTATCTTTGTTTATTCTTTCTTTGCAGCTCAGAGGAAACTCAATCCGTGTTGGAACAAGGCTCTCAAAGACATGGATTTAATTTGGTGGTGAGATGGTTTCAACATTATTCCCATGACCTTTTCACTTTCACCTCCTCCTTATGCATTGCCATAGAGGTAGAACTTTTAAACAACTCAGTCAGTCCTGTGCTAGAGATCTAAAGGAAACATACAGTCTGTATTCTTTTAAAACCTAAGGTGGCAAAGTGAAAATGCGCTAACTCAAACATTCCTAAAGCATACCAGTATCACACAGTAATATAAAAATGTTATAATCCTATAAAGTAGATAATCACAATCTTTTGTAAGGTAGCCTTTTTAAATGATTTGAGAAAGCTGATAACAAATTCGAGATTAAAACTAGAACTAGGTATTTCATTTGAATGATTCATATAGCTGTACCATTTTACTAGCATCTGGTTTATTTTACGTTGTCATAGTGTCATTACTTAAGCCAAAATATGCCTGAGGGCTAGCTCAAGGAAATAATAACTAAAATGGAAATAAAAACTGAGACGTAATAGGGTGTGTTCTTAGTCTTTGCAGTTTTACTGAAGAACACAGTGGGAAGTAAAAGAATCTCCTAATTGAGACTCCTCAGTGGGTTGACGGTCTTATTGCTTTCATTTTTTAAATACTAAATTTAATTTTAATCGATGTTGCTTCTTGGTGTTAGCTGCTGTTGAGTTGATTTTGATTCACAGTCACCTTGTGTGTATCCAGTGTGTTTATTAACATCTGTAGCATTCACATTCCTCATGGCCTTGTAATCCCAGGCCATCTCCTCTCTAGACATAGGTCACCAGAAAAAGGGAAGACAATCTACAGATGGACTTTGGAGACGCCATAATCTCCAAAACGGTTTGTAAAAGTAGAAGCCGATGAGTGCTGTTCTGGGGAAAATGATTCGAAGCGTTACTTTTCTTTCTCATTGTTGCATCCTCTTCACTAACTGACTTTGATCCAGAAAACCATTTATTATGCTGGTCTTTTACTTAGACATCTTGCTGTTATCCCTGTATCTTTACGTAGCGTTTTTCCTACTCAAAAGACTCTCCTGGATTTATCTCCGCCACCAAATAGTGTGATATCAAGTTTTAACTTTGGATAGGAGTTTTCTCATCAAGAACATGCAGGAAAAGTGTAGTACAGTAATCCCTCCGACATGATTTTCAGGAAGCCTTTGAAACCTTCAAACAAACTTCTACATGGAATCCCAAAACTGAGTTTTAAAAAAAATTAAGTTGCTTTTCTTTAAGGGTGCACATCTTACAAATGGGTGGGAGAGAGAACAAGTGAACCCAGTTAGAACAAACCAATAGCAAAAATGCTCTCTGAAATATGATGTCTGTATATTGCTTTAAAATATTTAAGCAGGTAGTATTTAAAAGATTATGCATAGTATTTTGTTTAGCCTTTTACCAAAATCCTCTTAATATTTAGTAAAGAATGCATAATTCAGTGAACATCAGTTCAAGAGCTAACCAAGAATCACAGTTCATGACTGGTCTCTGATACCAACCCTCCAGAAACAGGTACTTTAACTGCTTTCTTATGTGTGTCTGAATCAATAATCATGACTTCACATGACAACGTGAAAAAAAAGGCTTTTATTAGGGAAATGAAAAGTATACAACATATGCTTGTTGGTTAAAATTTTTAAAAGGTACTTCCTCTACATATACAAATAATAAATATTCAGGGAGGATTTGTGGCCTACACCCTTGGAAAAGATGTCCTAAGCTAAATCCCTAAAGAGTTGTGTGTCCAGCCTTGACTTCGGGAGGATTCGGGTTGTCTGATTCAGCTCTAAGTGTGACAGAATCCAGCCTTTGGAATGTTGTTGTGTCTGCTTCTTGAATATTGCTGTGTCTGCCTCAAGTGAATGTTTCTTGCGATACCTAAAACCAGAGTGGGCTTAGACTTCTTTGAACCAGAAGAACAGGTTGGAGAGTTTTGTTGCTGGTTTTTAAGGGTTGTTTGTATGTTTGTCAGGATTTATACTGAGACCTGGTTTCATTGTAACTGTCGGCCAGACTGTAGGTGGAGTAGCTAGCTCTGAGTCACCCTGAAGTTCTTTGGTAGTCACTGGTGGAGACCAGTGTGTTCTTCCTGCCCATTGGCTCCAATCCATTTTTCTTTGCTTTTTACTGCCCTGAGCTTCATCTATTTGAACAACATGAGCATAAACCACCCAAACTAAACCCACTGCCATTGACTTGATTCTGACTCATAGTGATCCTATAGGTCAGAGCAGAACTGCCCCATAGAGTTCCCAGGGAGTGTCCAAGGGTTTCCAATATGAGTATAGTGGACATAAAATTCATATACTGCAAAAATGACATTGTTTAACTTTGAGCCTGGTTTAATCATTTAAGTCTGTGATTTTCCTGCAATAACTTGTTTTGGTGCCAAGGCAACTTCCAGAGTCAGCTGAAAACCATTTTTGAAGCATGCTAAATGACAACACGGAAACCCTGGTGGCATAGTGGGTAAGTGCTACATCTGCTAACCCAAAGGTCAGCAGTCTGAATCCACCAGGTGCTCCTTGGAAACTCTATGAAACATTTCTACTCTGTCTTAGAGGGATTCTATGAATCAAAATTGACTCGATGGTAGTGAATGGTTTGGTTTGGGTTTTTTTAAAAGACAGCATGCTGTTTAGATAAAAAAAATATCTTCTTATTCTTAGTAAACTTAATATTTTATTGGCAAGATGATATATTTATTCAAAAAAACTCTTGTAAAACGTAGAGATACATAGTAAATGTGAAAATAAATGGTAGGGAAATATATACAATAATGATTCAAAGAGGGAGATAACCCTATGAATATTTCGACCAAGGCAGACACAATGTCAAAGCAAAACCTTTATGTGCTTGGGATTTAGATAGGACTTACTAGAGTGTGCCTTAGAAAAGAATAGAGTGACACTTGGGTTTTCTTGCTTTGGATGCATCATCAGGAAAGGTCATTTTGCTAGAAAAGGACATCCTGGTTGTTAAAGTAGCGAGTCAGCAAAAACGAGGGAAAACCCTCAGTGAGTGGATTGGTATGACAGCCGCAGCAAGGACACGAACACCCCGATCACGCAGGTGAGTCAGGGCTGGCCAGGTTTCCCTCCGTGAATACCGAGGGTCTCGACAAGCTTCAGCTAACCCGATGGCGACTAACCAGAGGTAGACTCTAGGCAGAGGGTCACGCTAACCAGCCTCTGAGGACACAGGCGAGTTAATTTAGGAAATGCTCCGAAGTACAGGCAAAAGAGTTCAGATTCTTAAGACTGTTTTTTCGCCTTTGTATTTTTTTTTTTCTCAAAGAAGTCTCGCTCACTCCAGATGGGATACCACCTGAGACTTTTGGAAAGGTATTGAATAGATAGATGTTTTGCTTCTTTGAGACCTACTAAGGAGGGGAGCAAACCCTGGTGGCATAGCGATTAAGTGCTACGTCTAGTAACCAAAAGGTTGGCAGCTGGAGTCTGCTAGACCCTCCTTGGAAAGTCTGTGGGGCAGTTCTGCTCCGACCTGCAGGGTCACTATGAGTCGGAATGGACTTGAGGGCAGTGGGCTTGGTCTGGGCTTTGGGACGGAGGGGAAAGGTGAACTCACACGCTACAGCAGCCAGCAGGAAATTAGTCCCTTTTCTCCTTCTTAGATACCTGCTAGGAAATAACTTTTGATTATTTTCCCAGAAGAAAGTGCAGGCTGGGATTTTGAAATTCATCTGACCAGTGCTTCCCCAGGATAGGAAATTAGTGTTGAGGTTAACGAGGGGTCGGGGTAGAACCCTAAGGCGTCCTCCCCTGAAACACATTGAAAGATCTAGTATTTACGAAGCTCGCCTACATTCTCTGCCCTGTAACCCATCTCCTTTTCCCACCTCTCCCTAATTTCTTTTTTCCTCCCTCATTAAGCTTTTCTAGTTTACTCTTAAGTAGATGGAGCAGGGTTGTAAATCTCCCGATACTGCAATAAATTTGCAAAAAAAAAAAAAAAAGTTGCTTTTTTGTTTCTCTCTCACCACTCTCCTTCATTAGCTCTCATCCTAAGGGATAGTTGGCTTGGAGGGATAAACTAGCTGTGTTCCACCCACGTGTTCTCAGTTTATTAAATTGAAAGGGTCAGTGTACATGGCTGCTAAATAAAAGGTTAGACGTTTGATGCCTTGTAAGAAAGTCCTGGAAATATCCCTCCCCAAAATCAGCCACTGGAAACCCTGGGCCTTCTCCCCTCACACATGTGGGGTCACCATGAGTTAGATTCTACTTGATGGTGATTGGTTTTTATTTGCTGTTAAAGGGGACTCATGTAACACACCGTGTATGAGAGCCTGTCTTCTGCTCCCTTTCCTTCCAAGTTAGCGGCTGAGCTGATGGGAGGAGGAAGTGCATTACAGCATTTAATGCAGTTGTGTTATTTGGAAATTTGGGACAGCAGATATTGAAACAGAATAGGAGTGTCAGGATTTATTGGGAAACAAAGCCTGTGAAAACTAAAAAAGAAAGCAGGGCGAGGTGGGGGAAAGCCTGCAGACCATAACGCAGGTATGACACCTATGAAAACAAAGGCAGAGTGAAATAGGATTAGGCAACAAAAACCACAACACAAATCAGACAATGTCTCGGTGAATCCAAATTCAAGCTCTCGAGGCAAGATTGATCATTAGAGCAGGCCTGTGCCGGCCAGCAGTCACGGCCCTGCTGTTTCTGTCCTTTCAGGAAGAACAAGCTCTTAGCTCAAAAAGCAGGGGATGATGAAAGCTTTAAGGGAGCTGTCTGCTAACTGCAGGTTCCTGGGTGGTACGAATAGTTTGCACTCAGCTACTAACTACTAGCAGCTGAGTGCCTTACCACTGTGACACCCCGGCTCCTTCACTAATGGCCAGAGTGACAGTTCAGATGTTCCCAGGAGCCTCCCTGGCAGAAAAGCCTGGTAATTAGTTTCTGTAAAGATTACAGCCAAGAAAACTGTGTGGAGCTCAGTTCTGCTCTGTAACACATAGGTTGACATGAGGCAGAATCAACTTGATGAGAATGGATTTGGGTTTGATTCAGCAAACTGCGCTCCCTGCAGTTGAGCGGTGAGTTCTTTGTTAAAAGATGTGAGTGATACACTGCTACGATGCCCACAGGTTTTTATTGGTGTCTGTTTCAACTGCCTTTGCGTTTCATAGATCACACTGTTGTAGGGTGTCAGTTGCTGTTTCTAGTGAGTTTGCTGCTTTTACTTTATCTCAGTGAAGCTGGTATACCATGGAATCTTTTCTCCTTTGTCTCGGCCCTGACATATTGATCTGTCCTAGTGTAGTGGTTTAAATTGAGTCCCCCAAAAGTTATGCTCAGATTTTAACTCCTGGTATCTAGCGACCTGTATGGAAGTCTGTGTAATGGCATTGGGTTATGTATGCAGGTTTGATGTCAGAAAAAGAAGACAGGCCATGCAAGGAGTTCAGAGTTGTTGTTTTCTCCTGTGATTAAACAAGCTTAGAGCAGGGAAGTAGTATCCATATATGTTTTAGAAAAATCAAACAAATGAATACTTTGATGATTTTAAAATATTAGTGTGTCTCTGAATCAGTTGGCCTGTTGCTGTCCAGTGGATTCTGACTCATAGCAATGCAATAGGACGGAGTAGAACTGCCCCACAGGGTTTCCAAGGTAAGCTGGTGGATTCAGACTCCAACCTTTCGGTTAGTAGCCAAGCTCTTAATTACTGCGTAACCAGGTCTCTGAATCAGTTATAGGACTCGTTTAAAACAAATTTCTGGGTCCAAATTCCAAGTTTTCTGATTCAGGGAGACTTTGGTGAGACTAAGGGCCCTACATTTATAGCAAGTCCCCAGATAACGCTGGTGCTACTGGTCTCACGACAGTACCTTAAGAACTACTAGAGTCAGCAAGGCCATAATTCAGTGTAATGCCTCATTTTTTTTTTATTTTTATTTAACATAACTGAGTGAAAATGTACATTCACATGTAAATTTACATGCCCCCCTATATGCAGCTTCCACTGCTCTCCCTGTCCGGTGACTGCACACTGATCCTCTCTGCTCCATACATGTCTCATCCTCCCAACAGTCTCCTTTCCCCTCCTCTCCGTCCACTCCCCTTCCTCCAGCCAGAGGTCAGCAAGATGATATCCTATAGATGTATAGAACCATAAAGTGCTTCCAACATATGATTACTCTGCATTGCCAAGTCCATTCCATTCCTGTCCAAAGAGCGGACCTTTGTTATAATTTATGGGAACGGGCAGCATCAGGGCCGGGGGCCATGCTCTCAGAGGAACCCCAAAACCGCTGGACCATCAATTGAGGTCTTTTAGTGGAGATCTCATGATGCACCTCTTTTTATTCTTGTGTTGCCAGTGAGGCTCCTCTCTGTGAGCTCCGTCATGGCTATCACTGGTGGTGGCCGGGCACCATCCGGTTCTTCCGGTCCCAGGTCGATGTAGGCACCCACTCTTGTGGGTCTCTCTGTCTTCTCGGTTGTCTTTACCGCATGCCATTTTGGCCCTCGGTGAGCATCCGTTCCTGCTGAGTTGGGGCCATTTGCTGTGTCCTCGGATGGCAGCTTGGCAGCTTTTAAGACCCCAGACGCCACTCACCAATGTGGGGTGCAGAGAGCTCTCCCAGCAAAACGCTAGTTGTGCTAATTGGCCTGGAATTCGCCTAAGAGCATGGTCCCCCGCCCCCTCCCCAGCTACTCTATCCTTGCAATATTGAGTTAAGATGGAAGGAGTACTCAAGTTATGCTGAAGTCCACTTAATGTTGTAATGCCTCGTTTTTATAGAAAATTTGCTCATTCCTCTCAATAACCTTTTACAAATTTAATCTTTACTACTTTCCATCCATGAAGTTTGTTCAGGTTATAATCCATTTTCCAAAGAAATGTATTATCTGTGCTCTTAGTAATCAGAAAGGACAAGTAATGAGGAAAACATATTACCAGCTAAGAATAAGTTTTGATTGTTTGTTTGTTTGTTTTAAGCAAAGCATGTTCTGGTCTCTGTTTCAGGCTATCTTAGCTATGAAGGAAGATTGGTCTGATCTTGTGTATGAGATGTCTGTGTGGTGTGATGGCTTTGGAGTCGGAGAAGTTGCCTGCTTGCTATCAGGCTGCGTGCATGGACTCGATCTCTTGCAGTACCACACTTCCCTCACACATAAAATGTGACTAATGACACCTTCCTCTCGAACTTACTGAAGGATAGATGAGATCAAATCCATTGCCACTGAGTCAATCTTGACTGACAGTGACCTTAAAGGGTTTCGAAGCAGTGACTGGTGGGTTTGAACTGCTGATCTTTTGGTTAGCAGCCAAGCTCTTAACCACTGTGCTACCACAGCCCTGATAAATGAAATAAAACCAAAAATAAAGTGAAAAAACCCAAACCCTTTGCTGTGGAGGTGACTCACTCACAGTGATCCTATAGGACAGGGTACAACTAACCCCAAGGATGGAAAAGCTGATAGATTCGAGCTGCCAAACGTTGGGCTAGCAGCCAAATTCTTAAACTCTGATAATTGAAATAATAATAAAAAAGAAAACCCATTACTGTTGAGTCTGACTCATAACTACCTTCCAGGAGAGAGTAGAAGGGCCCTAATAAGGTTTCCAGGGAGAAGCTGGTGGAGTCAAACTGCTGACCATTTTTGGTTAGCAGTTACAGCACTTAACACGACACCACCAGGGTTTCCAATAAATGAGATAAAACCCAACCCAACCCGTGGCTATTGAGTGGATTCTGACTCAGTAGAAACCCTGTAGGACAGCGTAGAACAACCCTGATAAAGTTTCTAAGGAGCACTTGGTGGGTTCAAGCTGCCAACCCTTTGGTTAGCAGCTGCAGCGCTTAACCACCGCACCACCAGGATAAATGAGACAGTACTTACAAAGTGCAGATATCAATTAGGCTGGCAGAATGTACTTATTTCCCTCCTTTTTTGACCTAAATAAAACTAAATTATGTGTGTGTGTGTACATTTACATAAGTATGTTGTTGTATGCTCTCAAGTTGGTTCTGGCTAATAGTGATCTTAATGATAGAGAACTACCCTGGAGGGTTTGCCCAACTGGAATCGTTAAGCAGATTGTCAGCTTCTTCTCCTGCGGAGCCACTGGCAGATTTGAAGTGTGAAACTTCTAATTAGCCAAGGGCTTAACCATAGCGTTATCAGGGCTTTTCATACTTACATGTATGTGAGGTCTGATAAGTCCGCAAACTTAATTGTTTTCAGTGCTACATACCTTGTGGCTGAATATCACGAGGGTCACCTTTGAAGTATTCCCTTTGGGAAGCTATGCACCAGTGCCAGCACCTACCACCCTTCAAAGCAATTTGAGAACTCTTTCTGGAATGGCTGTTGTGCGTGGTGGCAAGGTGGCAAGTTTACAAACTTAATACTATAGTTGTTTGTGAGGGAGTAAACAACGGACTGTGTTGGAACACCCTCCCTGCTCACCTGATGTGGCACCCACTGACTTTTTTCTTTACCTGAAGATAAAGGAAATATTGAAAGGAAGGCGTTTTGATGACGTTCAGGACATCCAGGGTGATATGATGAAGACAGCTCTGATGGCCATTCCAGGAAAAGAGTTCCAAAATTGTTTTGAAGGATGGACTAGGCACTGACGTTGGTGCGTAGCTTCCCAAAGGGAGTACTTCGAAGGGGACCGTAGTGACATTCAGCAGTGAGTATGCAGCACTTTTTCAAGGATGAGTTAATGGACTTAATTGGCAGTCCCCATATGTGTTTGTATATGTAAGCTTTATACACAAACTCGGAAAGCTGACCGATTGTTGCTGAGCCAATTCTGACTCTGTGTGTGTCTGTGTGTGTGTGTGTGTGTGTGTGTGTGTGTGTGTGTATGCTTTGTTTTTACTTCAGTTTTTGTGACACTGTTAGAATATTAAGAATGAGCACCAGAAAGCAGGGACCACGGTTAAAAAAATTGATTTTGTTTTTGTATGCACTGTCCAATAATTACTTCTCAGATTTAACCTCTTAGCTCTCTGGGGGTTACCTATGATGTCACCACATCCCCCCCACAGGCATCCTGTGCCCATGAGTAACCGCTCCTCCTGCATGTCCTGGCAGCCTGCAGGAGTCTTTGTTCTTCCGAGTGGGTGGGCTCTAGGGAGGTTATGCAGCCTCGGTGACCTTTGGATTCAGTGTGCTCTGCCTGGGTGTCTGTCCGGGCACTTGCTCCCTCACTTCTTATTTGCAAAGACGGTCCTGGTTCTACGAGCTGACTTGCTGTCATTGCATTACTCAGAAGGTCAAGAATGAGAAACACCACAGGCACATGCAGCAGTTTGGCTCAAGGAGCCTGGCCTCTGCCAAGGAGATACCTCATGCAAACAATTACTGGACTTCTTAATATCTGTGTTGAGAATCCCACATGGGAGCCACTTTGGGTGTTTTCTTGGGTGCTTCTGGATGTTATTAGCTTTGCCTTTGTGATCAGATAATGCCATGCCTGTTGTAAATAACTTTGCTCATTAGGAGCTGGTTAGAAACTATAAAGCTAAACTCAGTCAATTCAGTGAGGCAGCTGTGATGTGGTAGAAAGAGTACTGGATTTGCATTTTTAAAAGCCAACTGTAAATCCTAGATCTGCCCAGTAATTTAGCTAAGGGAACTTGGTGAGCTATTGAACCACATCCTTTTCCCCCTTTGTTAGAAGGGCAGTGCAGACTCAGTGAAAGCATATATGTGGATATATGTAAAAATGTAATATATCACATATACTGTGTTATATGCTGTGCACATATTGTATATATTATAAAGATACATAGTCTAACTTCTTGCAAACTCACTATCTGTCTAATTCCAGGAACTATTTCCTTTCCTCTGTTAGGGCTTAGTGTGTTAATGACTTCATAGTGACATCTCAATGAGGAAAAAGATGTGAAATCACTTTGTAAATGATAAAAATATGGCATATTATATAAGTATTACTACTTTAATATATTATAGTATACTATGTAATTATTAATCACTATTTTGTATTTATGTTACTTTTATTTAATGGGTACTGTGTATTACATACTATAATATGCATATGTTATAGATTATTTCTTCCATGTTCTATGTCAGTGTGTATTTTATATGTACAATTATATATTTTTATTATTATCATTATTTGGTATTATTATAAGCTGTTGCAGACAAAGTCATCTTTTTCCACAGGTCTTTTAGAGTCTTGCCGTGGTTCTTGGGATAAAGAGCAAAATCTGTAACTTGTCCAAGTCTTGGAGCTGTCATTCCCTGCTACCTATGAGTGTCACCTGTACTTTGCTCTCCCTCCTCTCTCTCCTGAAGCAACACTTCTAGTTTGTCTGCTTTTTTAATGCCAGTTGCTCCTCCACACCAAGGGCCCATCCCTTCTGCCCACATGTTTTTCTGTCTGCTTTTCCATCTGCCTGGAATACCTCTCACCCCAACTCTCTTATCTAGCTGACAGCTATTCGTCCTTCACATTTCCACCATGTGTCACTTATACAGGAAGCTGTTTCAGAAAGTCCCAAGAAAAGGAGACTGTTGGGAGGATGAGTCATGTATGGAGCAGAGAGGAATAGTGTGCTGTCACCGGGCAGGGAGAGCAGTGGAAGCTGCATATAGGTGGGCATGCAAATTTATATGGGAATGTACATTTTCACTCAGTCATAATAAAAAATAAAGAAAGAAAGTCCCAAGACAATTCAAACTCCCTTGCTAATATACCACATAACCTACTTCACAGCTGTAATCACCACTGGATGTCCTTTGGTTTCTTTGGCCTTCGTGAGATTATACCTGAGCCTGCTGAGGGCGGGTAAATGTGCACTCCTGCTCCCCACATGTCTTCTGAAATATAATGAGCACTAGAGGGAACAACAAGCCTGCCATGCCCAGGCCTGAGAGGTTCCCGGGAAAGAGGACTTTCAGTGGTCCTAGGCAAACAGTGATGAGCTGGTCACACTAGTGTACACTCAAAATGTGTTTCAAAGAAGAAATTTGAGAATTAAATTCCTTTATGTCAGCTTTCTATTTTTCTTACCAATTTATGACTCTTAAGATCTAAGCTTATTGTTCTTTTTTTCCTACAGACTTAGCAAGTGTAATATTCTACAGGTACTTGCTTTTGTATCACTTTCATAAATTTTTATAGAATTCCCTACCCAAGCTTTCTATTTCCTAGCTGCTAAGATATGAAGTGACCTTGTGATAAAATCTAATAATATTTGAGGGATGTTTCTTCCCAGTTCTACTGACTATATGACCTTGAAGGAGAAAAAAAAAGTTGAAGTGTTTTCCCGTCTGTAAACGTAGGTATAACAATTCCAAGAAGTCCTAACACGCCTGGCTGATAACGGAAAAGTTGGTGATTTGAGTCTACCCAGGGGCACCTTGGAAGAAAGTCCCGGTGATATACTTCTGAAAACTAGCCATTGATAATTCCATGCAGCAGTTTTAATTTGCAACACATAAGGTCACCATGAGCCTCTTTGATTCTATGGCAACTGGAGGCTTTTTAATTATTTCAAATTCATAGGATTTTGATAGCAATCAGATATAATCATCTATCTAAAATACCTAAAATAGTATTTATCGTGTAGTTTTTGCTGCTAGGTGCTGTCATGCTGGTACCAACTCATAGCAACCATAAGTACGACAGAACAAAACACTGCTTGGTCCTGAGCCAGTTTCACAATTGTTGTGTGATGTCTGAGCCCATTGTTTGCAGCCCTTGTGTCAATCCATCTCACTGAGGGTCTGCCTCTTTTGCAATGATGGTGTCAGATAGTAGATGCTAAACGTGTTTATGATTGCCTCTGGAAACAAAAAGTTCTCAAGCAAATACAGTGGAAAACACCCCTCTTTTCACTTGGATCATCTATGAGTACCACCCCCTTGCTGAAATACAGCCGGGTACTTCTTTTAATTGTCCTCAGTCAACCTGAATGTCCCTGGGGGGTGCAAATGGTTTAAAACTCGATTACTAACCAGAAGTTTAGCAATTGGGACCCACTGAGAAGTACTTAAGAAAAAAGGCCTGGTGATCTGCTTTGGAAAATTCACCTGAGAAACTCTATGGACTCAATTCTACTATGTGTATGTGATGCCTCCGTGAGTCACAATTCAGTGGGTGGTGTTTTTTTGTCAACTTGAAACATCTATGATTTATGAAATTCATCCTATGGCATTTCCTAGGGTTTTTTTTTTTTTAAATCACTTTTTATCCTTTTAGGCCATATGTAAAGCAGTTCTGTGCTTCGGGGTGATTTTCTTAGTAGATATGCATTTTCATCTAAGGCATTATGAGCAGTCTGGGGCAGAAGGCCACATGCCAGCTGCAGAGAGTGCAGGCCCTGTCCGCTTCAGGTGAAAGCCCCAGCTTTTGTCTCCGGCAGACTTCAAGGGACTATCTGAGGAGGTATTTATTTGGTTTACGGTAACCTCTCGTGTGTGCTGCATCTGCTTGGCAGTGACGGGTACAGGGCTCCCTTCTGGTGACTCGTGGCCTGCCTCAGACAACAGGCATGTTTGTAGTCCTTGGCTTTGATCTTTTTTGCCTGGTATCTAAATGAAGCCTTTCTTGTGCCTTCAAAGCAAAGTGACTTCTTTGGCTTCCCATTACAAGACAGCTCTTCTCCGCTACCATCGGAGTTCGCCTCTCCTCACCTCTCATGTCTTTGGCTGGAGGGCTGCAGAAAATTCCAGCTGAGGTGTAATTAAAGACAAAAAGATAAAAAAAACCGAGCCTGTTGTCATAAAGTCAATTTTGACTCATAGAGACCCTCAAGGAGAGAGGAGAATTTCCCCATAGGGTTTCCAAGGAGCAGTTGGTGCATTTCAACTGCCAACCTTTTGGTTAGTGGCCTGAGCACTTAACCTGTGTACCAGCAGGGCTCCAAAGTATGATGAGCAGGCCAAAATCAAGCAGAGGGAGAAATGACACCGGTTCTTCCTGGGGTGGTGTGTGCCAAGATTCCATTTACCTGATGGTGGGAACTGGGAGGTGGGAGTTACAATGGAGAAGAGAGACAAGTGTCACAGGGAACTCTTAAGACAGCAAGTAGCACTGTGGCTAAGGGTGTGGATGCTGTGGGTTCAAGTAGTCTGGACTGTGAACAGTGAATTATTAGCTGGGAGCAATCTGGCAGGCAACCAAGCCTCAGTTTTCCTATCTGTTAATAAGGTATCACATTATGTCTATCTACTATGAATATGAAATGAGAAATCCAAATTAAGTGTTTAGAGCATAACCTGACACATAGCAAGGACTCAGTGATTGCTACCTTTTGGTTCTTCAGAGGAATGATGTGCATTTTATTTATATTGCTTAATAACCCAATGGAAATGGTATCTCCTAGTTCCTCTCCAGGAAATGATACTGATTCATAATGGTTCGATTAGAATCTCTGCTTCTGTGACTATTCCCCAATTTTACCTCATCATTTAGTCCCCCTTTATGCTGCATACTGGAGGAACACCATCAAAAACAGTATCTACTTTAAAGAGCTATTTACTTTATTTTCTGGTTTCTTAAAGCTCAATTTTATAATTTCATTATAGGATTTAGTACCGTTTGACTTGAATTGGATATGTGATTTGTTAGTTGATACATGAGACTGCAGACACTTTGAGGTCAGGGGCCAGGTATCATACAGCCTGGACTCTAGCTCCTATAGCAGACCATTGATCATAACAAGCAGTGTGGTAGCTAATAGCTCAATGGCTAAGAAACCATAGTAATAACTTTTTTTTTTCTTTAATAGTATACACTCATGAGAAAATGACAGTGGCCCGGAGTACCCCATCATTCCTCAGTTTCCCTTTGGCTGTGAAATGTGAAACACTGAGCCTGACGCTTAGATGTGCTGTGAGGATAGAAGACAACAGCGTATGTAAAGCATCTGACACACATCAGTTTGATATTTCAATATTAACTGTTATTAATATTATACTAACGTAAATGAGTGACCCGAATCACAGGATCCTGGTAACTTCAGTTTCCTTTGATGCCTACTTGGAATCTCCTTTGTAATTTGTTTTCCTGTTGTGCACTGTGATTAACTAATCAATGTTTTCATACATTTTTAGAGGGACAATTCTAAATAGTGAGAATTTAGAAATTTTGGGGAGTGTGTGTGTGTGTGAACAAAGAAAGCAAACGAAATTCATGGCCATCAAGTGGGTTCTGACTCATGGCAACCCTATAAGGCAGAATAGAACCGCCCCCATGGCCTTTTCAACTCTTATCTTTACAGAAGGAGACTTCCACATTTTGTTTCCTAAGGAGCTGTTCAAACCACCAACCTAAGCCCTGGGCTGCTGAGCGCTTAACCCCTGCATGACCAAGCTCCTTTGTGTGTGTGGAACCAGAATATAGACATGATATCTGAGCGCCCGTAGGTTCCTTATGACATTTCATTGAGTTTATATGACAAACAGGACTTCTCAGAAGACTTTGTTGAGTGCTTTCACAATTCTGTGCATTTCCTCTGTGGTAATTTTAGAGGTTTTTAATCTCTGTCCTCTGACCACCCTTTTCTGAACTCTCCTGTCAGTGGGGGTGCTTTTTCAGCACCTGTTTAGATCTTAAAGGAGGGAAACAAAAGGACAGGTGTCCTAATCTTATCTCTGCTGTTTTATCTTTTCCAACAAATTTGTCATGTAAGAGTTTTCCTTTAAAAAGTTATGGTGAGTAGTTTTTCCTATTTCTCCAGATGTTTTGCTTCTTGATCTCGTTAATATTACTTACCAGATATTAGACTGGTAAACCCGTACTAGCCTGAATTGTCTATAATTCCTTGTCTCTCTCTCTCTCTTTTTGCATACTGTTCTTTATTATTAATTTTTCATTTTGAGAGAGAAGCATGTAAACAAGTCAGTGAAATACACGATTCTGAGTCTCCATACTTTTTGTTTGAAATGTCAGAATACAGCAACATCAGCTGTATACAGAATAGTTACCGAAGGCAAGTCAGACAATAACAAGCATAAACATAATTCCTTCTTAAATGCCACTGAATAACCTACTCTTGTCATTAAACCTGATTTTTTCTAACATTTGAAGATTTTTAAGAAGGCAAAATCCTATGAAGCTTGTTTGCATTCATACACGTTCTTAAGAGAGCTGACAGTGAGAGAGAGTTTAGAAAGAAACTAAAATAATTTTCTTTTTGTTGTCCAAGACAAAACCTTAGCTTTGGTTTTCCATAATTTGTTTCATAGGAATATGAGGGTGATATAAATTATTTATTATCATTCCATTCATGAGCTGTTGTGAAAGTTTTTGTTCA
This sequence comes from Heterohyrax brucei, assembly GCA_028571685.1. Classification (NCBI taxonomy): domain Eukaryota; kingdom Metazoa; phylum Chordata; class Mammalia; order Hyracoidea; family Procaviidae; genus Heterohyrax; species Heterohyrax brucei. Next base: position 21,039,358 of record CM053153.1, on the reverse strand, counting down.
GAAGTTTTTTACATTCTTAAAAAAATTGAGGGCTGTATTTTCTAAAGCAAAGAAACCAAAGTTTAGTTTAACAATTGTCATTGTTTTACATTTTTGCAAACCTCTTTAATTTCTGCTGTAATAGAAAGACAGGAAGTAGCAGGTTAGAAATCAAACAATGTACTGCACTGGGCAAATCTGCTGCAACAGACTTTTTTCAAGTGTTTAAAAGCAAATATGTCACCTGGAGGACTAAGGTGCCAAGCTATGATGTTTTCAGTCACTTCATATGTATGTAAAAGCTGGACAATGAATAAACAAGACTGAAGCACTGACACCTTTGAATTATGGTGTAGCTAAAGAATATTGACTATACCATGGACTGTCAGAAGAAGGAACAAATCTGTATTGGAGGGTGTGCAGCCAAAATGTGTCTTAGAAGCTAGGATGCTGGTGTGACCTCATTTCATGGATTTGGAAAAAGTTATTGGAGAGAGACCAGTCCCTAAAGAAGGATATCATGTTGGTAGCTTATAGAGCCAATGGAAGAGGAAGCCTCTCAATGGGATCAACTGACATAGTGACTGCAACAATGGATTAAAATATAGCAACAATTATGAAGATGCAGGCTGGGACAGTGTTTCATTCTTTTGTGCATGAGGTCGTTACGAGTTGGAACCATCTCAGTGACACCTAACAAGAGCAATACAAGATAGCTGTATTCTCATAGCTGCTTCTACATTCGGTCTCTTGCAATGAATTGTTTTGTCAAAATTATTTTGGTTGAAGTACATGACCTAGCTTCACAGATTTAAAATTGGGAAAGGGAAGGATATTTTAATAATGTGTCAGACAACTGTGGATATTTTTCTTTGTTACTAAATCAAAACTCTACAAGCATTACTTCCACAAGGGTCAATTCAATATGGAATCTAAAACCTCATTAATAAACTTTTTCTTATAATATATACACAAGAAAATGAGAGTAAAATAGGCAAATAATATCTTGTTGCCGTTGTTAGGTGCCACTGAGTCAGTTCCGACTCATAGCAACCCTGTGAACAGCAGAACAGAACACTGCCCGGTCTCGCGCCATGTCCACGATTGTTTTTATGCTTAAGCCCATTGTTGCGGCCACTGTGTCTATCCATCTCATAGAGAATCTTCCTCTTTTTCGCTGACCATCCACTCTACCAAGCACGATGTCTTTCTCCAGGGACTGATTTTTCCTGACAACATATCCAAAATAATAATGTCTTAGTAAGACTATAATAATAGTTTTGAATTATAATGGAGGTCAACTCTTGGGACAGGAATGGATTGGACTTGGCAACACAGAGTGACCATATCATGTGTGCACTTTATGGTTCTACACATCTATAGGATATCGTCCTGCTGACCTCTTATTGGAGTGGGGAAGTGGATGGAGTGGAAGGGACAGGAGATTGTTGGGAGGATAAGACATGTATGGAGTGGAGAGGAGAGAAAGAGTGTGTTGTCACTGGGCAGAGAGAGCAGTAGGAGCTGTATATAGTTGGGCATGCAAATTTATGTGGGAATGTAGATTTTTATTCAATCACAATAATTTTTTTTTTAATTAAAAAAAGAATAGTTTTGACCTTGGAGAATACATAAGGGTGTCTCGTGAACACATATGTACACTCAGACCACACTTTGAGTGTTACTGTCATGTTACCATAAATGCTTATAATCTATCTTGGGACACAAAGAACCAGAAATATTAGTTGATGAGAGAAGCCATTGCCTAACCTTTGCCAAGCAAACTCATGATAGAAGCAAAACATAATTGTCTTCCTTTTGTATTTCTGTTGTAGGATGTAGTCATATCAGGAATATGGAACTGAGGGAAGTGAGAGGCATGCAATGTGATATTTTGATAATGGCTGTAATTCTTGAGCATTAAATAGGGTTATAGCTACTGACCATTGAATTCTGGAAAGACCATTATTGCTCTTTTGGCATTACTATGAAAGTACACCAGGTGAGCAGCACTTCTAGTTCAATAGGAAAGAAATAGTAAAAGACAGGAGTAAAATTTAGGAAGAAATAAAAGGACTGAAGGAAAAACGTGGAAGAAGGGTTTGTAATGGGCCGAAAAAGAGATAATATAATTCTTAGCTGAAATTGCAAGGCTCCCAGGAGAACAGTAATTCTCATTCCTGTTGAGATGAATCTGACATTTTCTCCCCCAAGATCCAAAGAAGGTGAGTGACCAAGCGACTGAAGACGCCTATACCTTTAATTACTTCTCTTTATTCCATTTTCTCATTACCATACCCCATTTTTATTTTCTAGTTCAGAACAATGAAAGAGCAGGATTTGTTGTGACATTCACCAATACTTTGGTCACTTTGAAACTGTCAAAAGAAAAACAAACATGATGGAAACAAAGTCAAAGAAATCCAGAAATAAAAATATATCAATGTCAGTGTAATACGTTTAGTGCAGCATTGTGATACGTGCAGGTGATAATATCACCATTTCTGTTTTAACCAGAGGAAGGAGAAAGGGACTAGCGTTCGATGCACACCTGCTATATGCCTGGCACCCTGTTCTGTGCTGAGAATAGAGCATCTACTGAGTCAGTTAATGCCACAGATATCCCACACGTCTCCCTAGCAGAAAGCCTGATTTACTAGGAATGTCTACGAAACCTTAGACTAGACTCATTAAGCATATATGACAGTTGCCTATTCCTGCATAATTCAGAAATAGCATTTTACATTTTAGGACATGATATTTGGCTTATATATTTCTTTTCAAAAAATGACTCAAGGTGAAATAGACACTTCACAAGGCAAACCTGGGCTAAGCTTCTATTTTGTCTGTTATTTCAGCAACCAGCACAGCTGTGGTATTAAGCTAGGAATAAAAGCATAAGTTTAAAATAACCATCTAATATTCAATTTGGTTTACAAAATTAGATTTGGTTAAAAGTAAGTTTTAGTATAACAACTATAAGTGCAACATCGTCATTAAAAATATTAAAAAAAGTTTGAATTCAAAGCATTGATATTTAGCGGAAGGTGAAAGACTTGTGTTGGTTTGAGTCTTAGACTTGCAAGAGGTTTCCAATTTTTTGCTGCAATGAGTCAAAGAAAGAAAACCTGCCAAAGAGATTTATTGCTTTACATTTGTCATTCATAGAGCAACAATCCTTGGTAAAAAATTTTTTTAATTAATTTTTTATTTAATATAACTGAGTGAAAATGTACATTCCCGTATAAATTTACATGCCCACCTATATGCAGCTTCCACTGCTCTCCCTGCCCGGTGACAGCACACTATTCCTCTCTGCTCCATACATGTCTCTTTTTCCCCTCCTCTCCACCCACTCTCCTTCCTACAGCCAGACGTCAGCAGGATGACATCCTATAGATGTATAGAACCATAAAGTGCATCCAATATATGGTCACTGCATCGCCAAGTCCAATCCATTCCTGTCCGGAGTGGACTTTCGTTATGGTTTATGGTCAAGGGCAGCATCCGGGCCAGGGGCCATGCTCCCAGGGGAACCCCAAAACCGCTGGACCATCAATTGAGGTCTTTTAGTGGGGATCTCAGGGTGCACCCCTTTTTATTCTTGTGTTGCCAGTGAGACTCAACTTAGTGAGCTCTATTGTGGCTGTCACTGATGGTGGCCAGGCACCATCCAGTTCTTCCGGTCCCAAGTTGATGTAGGCACCCACTGATGTGAGTCTCTTTATCTTCTGGGTTGTCTTTCCTCCATGTCATTTTGGTCCTCGGTGAGCATCCGTTCCTGCTGAGTTGGGACCATTTGTTGTGCCCTTGGATGGCAGCTTGGCATCTTTTAAGACCCCAGACGCCACTCACCAACGTGGGGTGCAGAGAACCCTCTCAGCAAAACGCTAGTTGTGCCAATTGGCCTCGATTTCACCTAAGAGCATGGTCCCCTGCCCCCTGCCCCAGTTACTCTATCCTTGTAATATTGGGTTAAGATGGAAGGAGTACTCATGTTATGATTAAGTCCACTTAATATTGTTCTTGTTTCTAATGTGTGCTGTCACCGATTTCACCCAACCATATTCCTGGCCACTATCTAATCTAAACCCTCCCTCCTCTCCCCCCTCCCTCCTCTCCCTTGCAGCTGTCAAAGAATCTTTTCTTCTATATACAATTCTGTTTTTGAGATCTTATCGTAGAGGTCTCATACAATATTTGTCCTTTTGTCGCTCACTGCTTTCACTCAAGATAATGTCTTCCAGTTGAAACCAGGTCATGAGATGTTTCCTGGAGTCATCGTTTTTCTTTATCACTGCGTAGTGCTCCACTGAGTATATATACCATAGTTTACCTATCCATTCTTCTGTTGTTGGGCATCTGGGTTGATTCCATCTTTTTTCTATCTTGTTAAAATTTTAAAAGTGCTGTTAGTAGCAAGGCAATGCTGGTGATTGAATATACTCGTTAGTAAGCGTCACGTCAACGGGAACAACATCTAAAACCAGCTGCCCTCAAGTTGACTCTGACTTATAATGACTTTGTGTGCATCAGAGTACAGCTGTGTTCTGAAAGGTTTTCAATGGCTTGTTTTTTGCAAATGGATTTTTAGGTCTTTATTCCGAAGCCTTTCTAGCTAAACTTGAACCTGCAAACTTTTGGTTAGCAGCTCAGTACATTAACCTTTTGCATTACCCAAGAGCTCCGGAAACAATGTCTACCTCTTCAATATTGTATTTCTAGGGCCTTGTACAATACCTGGGTCATGGTAGTTGTATAGTATTTGTTGAATGTTTTGAAGGAATAAACGTGCAAATGAGCACTGTTGTTATTATTCACTTTTAGTAAATATAAAAATTATAAAAAATGAGTATATTTTAGAATTAATGAGGTTTCAAAGCAGTTTGCGTCTGCCCAAGTTTTTCCTGCCTGCGTGTCACCTGTAAACTGGGGGTGGACTAAGTGGGGTTGTCTATAGGCTCACGGAGGGGAGATCCTACATGTCAGATTGAGCCAAGAGAAAAAAAACCCAAACCAAATCCACTAGTGTCAAGTCAATTCCAACTTAGAACAACCCTATAGTAGAACTGTCCTATAGAGTTTCCAAGGAGCACCTGGCGGATTTGAACTGCTGACTTTTGGTTAGCAGACGCAGCACTTAACCACCACACCGCTAGGTTTTCCAAAGTCACCAGTAACAACAGAGGGCCAAGAAAGCAAGAGGAAAGCTCAACTAAGAAGTTACTCAGTTTGGAAAGAAAGGGGCCAAGACAAACATGACGAGTGAGGTGTTCCCGGGAGTAGGGGGGAGCAATGGGGTAGTGAAATTAATTAATTAAAGAGAGGATCTGGGTATAAATGTATGCACTAAGCGTGGGTGCTGTTCCTTTCTCTGGAAATTGCTGTAGCTGTATCTTCCAGAGGATGTGAAGAGATCCCAGTCACATAAACCACCAGTTGACACCCCGACCCCCAGTTGTTCTGTGTGGTGCTTGGCTAAAGGAGAATGCTTCAGAGACCCAGTTCCTACCCTCTCCCTGCCTGTGTGACTGAGGGAAGAGAATAATAGTGTCTTTATAATAACTATTATCATCTTTACTCCCCCATCCTCAGTGGGCCATGGCTTAGGAGGCTCCCCTGTGCTAAATGACCATAAGTCTACCATCTAAACCCAGGACATCTGATATTATCTTAGACCCATCGAGAGAGATCTTTCCTCCTTCAGAGAATAGAATACATTTAATACTGATTCATTCTGATGTAATATGATTATCAATTTCTCCGCTTCCAGAAACTGTAACACCAGAACTTGGAAAACATAATTTTCAAAGTTAGGGCAAGAGGTAGAAAAAGTGACTGTGTATATCAATACTCACCCATTTGCCTATGTGTGAAGGTAATTAGAAGCTTCCTGAATATAATGACGAGAGTAAAGGAAAAATAAACACTGCAAAATGGCGAGATAAATTACAGTTTATTTTTTTAATGCAAGCTGTGAAGCCAGAGTGCCTACTTTTGAATCCCTGCTCTGTTAGACTTCAAAGTCATGTGAACTAGTTAAATGAAAATTAAAAAGATTTGTGGAGGAATTAAATACTGAATACATAAGTAAATAGGTACATAGACAGATAAATAGATTGATAGATGGGTAGGCAGAGCGTGTACACAAGAGAGACAGCCATAGCCGGCACACAGTGTTTACTAATATGGTAGGCAGAAACCCTGGTGGTGTAGTGGTTAAATGCTATGGCGGCTAACCAGAAGGTCGGCAGTTCAAATCCACCAGGTGCTCCTTGGAAACTCTATGGGGCAGTTCTACTCTGTCATCTAGGTTTGCTATGGGCCAGAATTGCCTCAGTGGCAATGGGTTTTTAATATGGTAGGTATAGTGGGGTAGAATATAAGCCCTGTCTCCTGGTTTTCTGGTAGACAGAAAATATTTTGAAGGCTAAAGGACAAAAGCTCAATCATAGCAAAATTAAATATCTTTGTAAAGGCATTTGGAAAAAATGAAGCATAATGCTGTTTAAGAAGCTCATTGCCACTCACTGTTTATGCTTAGGGTCTGCTTGTTTATTCCACCATCATCTCTTTATTGGCTCTTGTATTTATTTGAATGTTTTTGTTATTACAATGACTATACTCTCTGACATGTTACATGTTAATGACTGGACCTCATGTGAAAGAATTTGCTTTTCTTACTTTCTGTTTGTTTGAGGTGCATTATACACAGGAAGACTGGTTGGGTCTGGCTTCAGCAAAATGGGATCCCGGCATTTTACCTCAAACATCCAGGAAAACAAGCGACTGTCTTCCCTTGGTTCCACAGTTTTTAACAAGAACAAACTAAGCCCTGGGCTTTAAAATGATTTGGTTTGAAAGAGCTGCAGTTATAGCACACTTACCTCTAAGAAATAAGCCACTGCATTCCAGAGCTGGGCCAGAAAGTCACCCTTCCTCTCTCAGGATCTGGCTCGAAGCTGGAGATGCTGGGGGGATTCTTGGCCGAGAGCACAATGCCCGTGGCACTCTTGCCTTTTTTATCCACCGGGAAGGGAACTAGTAGGTGCTTATTCTCCATGAACCAAACCTCTAGGTGCACCCTAAAGACATCAGGATATGTGCTCATGCCAGGATCGGGATCATATCAGTTCTGAAATGAGCTGCAAAGGGGAGAAAAAAATCCTTACTGTAGATTTTTAAATGACATGTGTCTGTCTTTCCATCTTCACTTGCCTGCTTCTTTTATTTATGTTTTGCCTTTGATTTGTTTTCAAGCCCTGCACTTCAAGTTACTGAAGAACCCAAGTTGTTTCCACTTGGAAAGTAACTTTCTGTTCAGGAAGGAAATCTGTAGAAAGAAAAAGTCTGAGCTGGACCCGTGCTAAATAACTCTGTCTCCCAGCGATTTCAGGACCTGGCACTTGCCGATTCCTCGCATTATTCTCTGAATGCCATGACCTATATGTCAAAATGAGAGATTGCTTCTGGATGTTTTTTTGTCTTTGAAAAGCAATACTCCAGGGACAAAGAAGTCCTTTGACTGAGCACTAGTGACGGCCATGAGGTGGGAGCCGTAAACCAGGCAAGCCCTAGCAGTGTGTCTGCTGACATTTTTCATTCCTGATATCCCACAAGTATTTTCGCTTCAACAGAGCTTCTGTGCAGATGAAAAGGAACTTTTTTGTTCCTTGATTTTGTTATATTTTGTTTGAGAATTTCCGACCAGCCTCCCAATTACACACTTGAATATATGCTAGTGAAACTATTTTTCACCACCTTTTTACCCTCTGTTTTACAAGCAAAAAGAAACATTAATACGTGCGTTGTTTCCTCTCTATAAATAGGTAAATGGGAATCCTTGCTTCTGCCTTCTCCAGACTGCCTTGCCTCTGTGCCCATGGGCTCAGAGATGCCAGCCCACAGCCCAGGCCCTCAGGGAAGTGCAAGCCAGCAGATTAGATCCCACACATTTAAAAAAAAAAAGAGGCATATCCAAATTTTGTAAACACGAATGACCTATTCTGAAAAAAAAGAACAAACTATTTTGCACACAAAGACAGCTTGAGATATGGGGGAGAAACTGCCCAAGTCAGTAGGAGACGGGTGTCTCCCTGCAAGTGACTTTAAGAAGCAGCTACAATGCATTTTCTGCATTTATTTAGAGGGAAGCAAAATTATTTCATACCTTTTATAATCCTGGAAGCCGTGGTGGTAGGCACAGTGGCTAAGGGCTATGGCTGCTAACCGAAAGGCCAGTGCTAGGAATCTGCTTAGAATGCAGGGGGCTGTTCTCCTCTGTCTGTAGGGTTAAGATGAATCCTAATTGACTTGAAGGGGATGAGGCTTATCTTTTTTACAGGTTATAAACTCCCTACGTATTTTTGCTGTTTGGTTTTATCTGGAGATGCTCTGCAAGACTTTTGCCCTCCTCCCTTTCTGTTTCCTCCAAAGCCTTCAGCTTACTGTCTTTGGTGGGAAATCCTACTCACTGACTTCAGTCCTTCTGTCTTCGCGCCCTCCTTCCCTCCCTCCTTCCCTCCCTCCGTCCCTTCTTCCCTCCTTTCCTTCTTACTCTCCTCCCTTTCTTCTCCTCTTGAGACACTTTTTGAATGTTTGTTGTGTGATAGGCAGTAGGTTCACTTTAAGAAAACAAAGCTATAAATAGGACACAATCCCTGTCCTTACAGCTTATGAATGCATTGGGTGATGCAGTGCAACTTTTTACAACTTAGTGTTTGTTTGTTTTAATAAATACACTCATGTAATCATCTCTTGCATCAAGAAAGCTTTTTCAATCCCTGTGTGGTCAACACTTCTCTCGTCAACCAGGACTACTTTACTGACTTTTATTGCTGGCGGGATTACTCAGCAGTAGAGTATAGTGAAGGAACTTTCGTGGTTCAGGGCTTAAGCATTGAGCTTCTAATTGAAAGGTCAGTAGTTGGAACCCACCAGATGCCTGAATGGGAGAAAGATGAGGCAGTCTACCTCTGTAAACTTTACAGCATTGGAAACTGAAATGAGCAGTTTCACTGTATCTTACGGAGTCGTGAGGAGTTGAAATCACCTGGACAGCACTGGGTTTAGTTTGGATCTTGATTTAGGATATTGAGTATATTCAGTTTTAGAAAATGCAGTCAAACAGTTGTTGGAACCAGTTTACACATTTTAAAAAAAAATTTTGTTGTAATGATTTACACATTTCTTTAGGTCATATATTATCAGTAATTCTTATAATCCTGTCTTGGGACACAAATACAGCCAAAAGTTGTTCAAAGTTGTAACAGTTTATACATATATCCACCTATATAAGAGTTCCAATTGTTCCATATCCTTATCATTTTTTTAAATTTATTTATACTGGTAAGCGTGTATGATATCTCATTGTGGTTTTCATTTTCAACTTCCCAGTAACTAATGATTTTGAATTTTTATGTTAATTGACAATTTGGGTGCACCCTTTTGAAGTATCTTTCTTTTTAAAATTAACATGTCTGATGTCACTTTAGTATTCTGTAAGCGTTCTTTGTGTAACGTGGCTATTGGTCTTACACTGGCTATGTCTACTGCAACAAGATTCCCCATTTGGTGGCTTTCTTTTTCACACTTTCACTTCTGATGAACAGGACATTTCATTTTAGTGAAATCATTTTTTTTTAATGCAGTCAGATGTTCTCTATGATTACCATTTTTAAAATCCTGTTTAAGAAATTGATGTTCATCCCAAAGTATTTCTTATCTTTATTTTTTTAACTGTTCACATGTAGATCTATGACCATCTGAATTTTTTTTCCTTGTGGTTTGTTTTGCATGATGTGAGATAGGGATCAATTCATTCAGTGCTGTTTATTGAAAAAACTAGTCTTTAGTCACTGCATTGTGGTGGTAGCTTTCTCATAAATCAGATGACTGTGCATATGTGTGCTTCTTATTGATAATTTACCGATCCTTGCACCATCTCAACTCTGCCTTTAGTTACTATAGCATTGCATCTTGGTATCTGATAATGGGAGATCTACACTTTGGTTCTTTCCTTCAACATCTCCTTGACTATTGGAGATTCTTTGCATTTCCTTAAGCATAGAATCACCCTGTCAATTTTGACAGAAATAACTTAGGCTTTTTTTGTCTTTTTACAATCAACTATAATTTACACAAAATTAAATTTACCCTGTAAACATGTACAAAGTATTTCCCTTTTAACTACCTGAACTGGAGCATTCGCTAATTCTAATTGTCAACCTGGTGAATCTTTTGCAATTTCTATTTGTGTAGTAATGTCATCATAGAATGATTTGTGCTATCTTCCCTTCCAAATTTTGTGCTTCTGTTTTTATTTACTTATTTCATTTATTCTTCATTTGTTTGTTTTTTGTTGGCAAGGCTTCCAACATGATGGTGCATGCAGGCAATGACGGCAGTTTTCCTTGTCTTGCTCACAAACTCAGTGAAATAGCACTCAAATTTTGCTGTAAAATGTGAAGTTTGCTTTGAGTTTTTCTCCCGGTTATTACTGAACAGAACAAGAATGCTACCTTCTCTTCTAAGTTTTCTAAGATTTTTTTACCATCAGTGGGTTTGTCAGATTTTTTCTGCATTCACTGAGATGAATAATGGATTGTCTCCTTTACTCCATAATATAATTAATTGCTTTGATTTATTTTCAGTTGTTAAATCACTGTTGATTTTGTGCTGTGAGCCTGCTTTGAAGATCACTGGCTTTAACTTGCTAACTATCTTACTTAGCATTTTGGGACCTGTATTTATCAGAAAATGATTAGTCCGTAATTTTCATTTCTTATAATATCCTTTAAATTCACTGGGAAGTGTTCCCTTTCTTAAATTTGTCTGAAAGAGTTGTGTAAGTTGTTGTTCTCTCTTAAATACTGTAAAAGAAAAAAAATGACTGAAACCATTTAAAATTATGGGTGATGTAACTGAGTCTCAGAGGGTGAAATAATTTGCCAAAGTCAGTCAACTATTTAATGGAAGACTTAAAAAAAGAACCTAGACTTCAAGGTTCAAGGTTTAGTGTTATGCTCACTCAGGTTCTATTTCAGTACTGTGTTTTTTTTTTTGTTTGTTTAATGCTATCTATATTAACCATGAATTGTTCTAGAAAATAGGCACTATTTTGGATATTTTAAGTAAGATGTTATTTAAGATATGATGTTAGAAACTAGAGTTAAACAGATAGATGCTCAGTGGCACTGAGTTTATGTCAACTTAGTGACCCTATAGGACAGAGTAGAACTGCCCCCATAGGGGTTCAAAGGAGCAGCTGGTAGATTTGAACTACAGCCTTTTGGTTGACAGTCATACTCTTAGCTGTCTCACCAGGGCTCTAGATAGATAGACAAAAAAAAAAAAAAAAAAATAGGTAAGTAGGTAGATAACAACTCAAATCCATTGCCATTGAGTTGATTCTGACTCATAGAAATCCTGTGTAACAGAGTAGAATTGTTCTATAGAGTTTCCAAGGAGGACCTGATAGATCTGAAATGCTGACCTTTTGGTAGGTAGGTAGGTAGGTGGATGGGTGGGTGGGTGGAAGGAAGGAAGGAAGGATGATAGCAAGATAGACAGGAAGATAGTGTGGAGCAGGTTAGAAAGGCCACTCTCAGGAATTCTAGAAATCCAGGGATAGCATAGATGTCATCACTAATGTCTCAGCATCCTGTAGTGCAGAGTTGGCAGACTCTCAGAAGGAATTATGGAGCCATGAAAGGAACCCCCACATCCATTGTCCACTCAAGTCACTAACTGTTGCTGCCAGAAAATAATGGCTTACTTGTTTTCAGCCATCTGGATGGTACATGAAGGCCTCCCACTGCTAAGCTAATGTAATACTGCTGGGAAAGAACTCTGAGAAGCATCACTTCTAAGAGTTACATCCATGAGGTACAGGAAGAGCTTATTAGAGTAAGGGTGCTTTTGAGTAGCAACAAACAACATCTGGCATAACATCAGAGTTTAAAATAAATATTAAACACATTCTTTTTCTTAGTGTATTTGAAATGGACAGTAAGAGTCAATAGCCTCCATATTATTTGCTACGCAATAAAAGCTACTTTCCGTCTTTGGTCCTTTCCTGTTTGTAGTTATCCATTTAAAATTGCAATTTCAGCGTTCTTTTACCAACCAAAGACTAAAGAAATGTTGAAATTATCAAATCACCATTTGTGTGTATTTATGCATGCTGTATGATTACATCTTGACATTGAAATAATTGCAAAATAAAAACTTAAATCCTCTATGTAGCCAATAACTACGTCTATTTAAAAGGGGTGTCGCCCTCAAAAGTTTAGACAGCAATACAGAGAACACCTGTTCACATCTTAGCTGATACTTGTGTTCTACAGAAGATACATTGGTAAATGGTGCTTTATTTTTGGTTGTGAGTCTATTTCAGAATAACTAAAATGGGACTTACCATACTTTTTTTTTTTCTAATAGTGAAAGACAGGAGTCTGCTTCATAGATGTTTTGAGGACTAACTAGGAAAATTCATTATGAACAGTGGGTCCTCAGAAAAGACGTATTCCATTATTGCTGCTTCTGAGTGATTTATGGACATCCTTGGCTGGTGTAAGGAGAAGAATAAGGCTAAGCTTGTATTAGAATACACAGATGTATTTTACTCACAGATTCCAGTAACCCATCCAATACTGAATCACACAGAGATTTGCTTTCCTTCTAAGCCCCCTGAGTCACTATGATATTTTCTAGGAAATAATAAGAATTCTCCTGTTGGAGATGGCTTTAGCACCTTGTAAATCTTTAGAACATTTTTTTTTCCTAGATTACATTGAGGCTAAGTATTGTTAGCATAAATATTTTATACTTTCCAATCCTCATTTTATTATTTCAAATTAGCTGTGACTTCCCATAAAAACAAATTTAAATGGAATATCAAGAAGTTTTATAATAATTGTTTTTCCAGGTAATTTAAAAATCTGTTTTAAAAATAGCCATTTTCAAGGCCTATAACTCTTTAGGTGTGCTAGTGATGCAGTGGTTAAGAGTGTGGCTGCTAATCAAAACACCAGCAGTTTGAATCTACCATCTGCTCCTTGCAAACACTATGGGACAATTCCACTCTATGCTGTAGGTTGCTGTGAGCTAGAATAGACTTGACAGCAATGAGTTTACAAGGTCTGACAAGCCTGAGAATTTAATTGTTCTAACTGTTACATACCAGCTTGCTGAATATCACTATGGTCACCTTCAAAGTACTCCCTTCAAAGTACTGATGCCAGTGACTAGTCCACCCTTCAAAGCAATTTTGGAACTCTTTCTGGAATGGCCATTGAGCACGGTGGCACAGTGGAAAGTTCGTGAACTTAATGGTATAGTTGTCTGTGAGGGAGTTTTTAGTCAGTAAACAAATAGCTGTATTGGAACATCCTCCCTACTCAATCTGGCACCAAGTGACTGTTTTATTTTCCCAAAGGTAAAGGAAATATTGAAAGTAAGGTATTTTGATGACATTCAGGACATCAAGGGCAATATGATGAAGACAGCTCTGATGGCCATTTTGGAAAAAGAGTTCCAAAACTGCCTTGAAGGGCACTGGCACTGGCATTGGTGCACAGCTTCACAGGTCAAGTACTTTGAAGGTGACCATAGTGATATTCAATAATGAGTCATGTAGCACTTATTCTAGGATGAGTTCATAAACTTAATTGTCAGGCCCTGTATGTTTAAGGAGACAATGTTATTTTCATGACAGAATTCTCATTTGCTATGCAGAAGACCTGGAACAGATTCCTGGCCAATGAACCTCGTGTGTAGCCAGTACCTGTGTGTTGCTGGAGGCTTGTATGTTGCAGTGATGCTGAATAAGTTTGACCAGAGCTTCTAGACTTAAGGAGGACTAGAAGAAAGGCCTTAGTGATCTACTTCTAAACATTAGCCAGTGAAATCCCTGTGGATCACAATGTCTGATTTACAGCTAATCATGAGGACGGTTCAGGACCAGGCAGTGATTCACTCCACTGTGCATGGAGTCGCCATGAGTCGGGGCTGACTTGTTGGCAACTAACAATAAAATAGCTCTTAAAAAACTTCACCCTTCTTGCGAAGAAATTGACTATTAAATTATTAATTTGTGTAATCATCTAGGCTCTAGTCTTGCTATTTCAGTTGGAGTGCAAAATCAGATTTTTTCTTCCTTTACAGAGTTTATAATACAATTGAAAAGACAGCTATTACTCAAAATAGCAGAAAATATAAAATAATTTTGATAATAATAGGTATAGGATTATATGAACACTTATAATCAAGAAAAAAACACACCCACCCAGTGTTGCTGATTCAATTCGGACTCATAGCAACCCTATAGGACGAAGTTTCCATAGAGTTTCCAGGGAGTGCCTGGCAGATTTGAATGCCAACTTTTTGGTTAGCAGACATAGCACATAGCTACTATGCTACTAGGCTTTCTGATAGGTAATTTAATTTATTCAGGGAGATACATGACGTTTCCCAGAGGAATTAATGTCTAAATCGAGACCCAGAAACTGATATGACTACACAAAGATAGAGTAAAGAACATTTATTGCTGAAATGACAGCATGTCCACCAGGTCCTATGGTAGGGAGGGGAGTATTTGAGAACTCCAAAAGACCAGCAAATCTGAAGTAGAAAGAGAGGAATCTTGGTATAGATATGGCTGACTGTAGAAATAGATACAGATCAAATTATACAGGTTTATATGAGTCAGAATAGACTTGATGGCAATGAATTTATTTCGATCATAAAGGAGTGCTGGCCGTTTGATCACTAAGCATGCAGCTGCTAATTTAAAGGTCATTAGTTTGAACCCACCACCACACCTGCAGGATGAAAACACCTGACAGTCTGCACCTGTAAAGGTTATGGCCTAGGAAACTTTATGAGGCAGTTCTACTGTATAATATATGGTCACTGTAAGTTGGAATGAACTCAGTAAACACACAACAGCAACTTATTGACCACGTTAAAAAATTTTGTTCTTTACTGTACAATGAGACACCAGTAAAATATTTTAAGCACAATCAGGTTTGCATTTTTGCAAATCTCTCTAGCAGCAATGTGGAAAATAGACAAGAAAGATGCACCAGTGGACGCTAGTAGAGTACTGTAGAGAGTGACAGTAGCTTACATCAGGGTGATGGTGTTACAGATGGAGAAAACAGGGAGAGAGGGGCTTAACGTATATTTAGGATGTAAAATGTAAATTGCCAGTTGAGAATGGAAATGGGTGTAGAAGCTGAGGGAACATGAATTGTTATGGGAAATTTAAATGGCTCTCTTAATATTGACTTTGGGGAAACAGGACCAAGTAACGTGCTGGAAGCTATGCCATCAGTATTCCAAATACTGGCAGGGTCAACATTGATGGGCAGGTTTCAGTGGAGCTTCCAGATTAAGGCAGACTGGGAAGATAGCACTAGTGACCCACTTCCCAAAAAGATTAGCCAGTGAAAACCGTATGGATGGCAATGACTCATGGTCTGGAAGGTGATCCCCTTGGAAGATATTCACTGTAGAGTCAACTTTAATGATGTGGTTGGAGTACAGCTTCCAGAACCTATGTTCACTGCTATGGGATGACTCAAAATGAGAAGAAACATCTTCAAACATTCATCAGTAGCTGGAACATGGCATGTATGAATCCAGGAAAGATTAGAAGTCATCCAAAATGAAGTGGAATAATTTAAGATCCATCTTCTAGGCATTAGCGAGCTGAAAATAGGCTGGTGAATCAAACAATCAAATGATATACTATGCCAAGAAGGATAAATTGCAGGGGAAGGCCATTACATTCATTGTTAAAAAGAGCACTTCAGAATCTACCCTAAGGTACGATGCTGTCAGTGATGGGAGAATATCCGTATGCCTGCAAAAAGACCAATTAATGTGACTACTAATCGAATTTACGCACCAAGCACTAATGCCAAGCATGAGAAAATGAAGATTTTTACTAATTTCTGCAGGCTGAAATTGATCAAGCATGCAATTAAGATGCATTGAAAATTATTAGTGGCAGAATAGCAAAAGTTGGAAACAAAGAAGTAGTTGGAAAATACTTCCCTGGTGATAGAAACAATGGCAGAGATCGCAAGATAGAATTATGCAATACCAACAACATATTCATTGGAAAATACCCTTTTTTCAGCAACATAAGTGGTGACAATATATATGGACCCAACCAGATGGAATATGCAGGAATAAAATCAACTATACCTGTAGAAAGACACAATAGAGAAGCCTGACATTATCAATCAAAACAAAGCTGGGGACCAACTGTGGAAGACACCATAAATTGCTCATGTGAGAATTAAAGTTTAAGCTGAAGAAAATTAAAACTAATTCCCAAGAGCCAAATTTATATCTCACCCAAATTTATAGAACATTTCAAGAAGAGATTTGACACGTTGGACACTAATAACTGTGACAAGTTGTGGGATGACATCATGCAAAAAGAAAGCCAAAAAGTTCATTAAGAAGACAAAAAAGAAAGGAGACCAAAACGGTTCTCAGAAATGACTCTGAAACTTAAACATCAAGTAAAAGGTCTTCCAGTGAAGATGTCCTATACTTGACAGCTCACAGTGGCAATATTTGTGAGGCTATAGCAGCCATATTCATCACTTTTTTTGATTAGTCTTGACAAATAGCCTTGAAAAGTTACACGGCTCCACAATGCTTAGAAATTATTAAAGCTTATTATTAAAATGAATGTTCTGTTTGCCAAACATTCCATGCATTATGTGAAATTTACGATGCACGTAATCATCCCACTGAGAGAACTACTTGACCATTTAATCAAAAAATGTGAGACAGCTGTGTCTGTTACCAATCAGGTATGTCAACAAACTGCATTTTCCAGTGAAAACATCACCACTGTTCATCAGAGTGTACGTCAGAATCCATCCCAGTCAATTTCTCCCCAAGCACAGGAACTCGGCCTTTTGTTCACCACAGTCTGGCAGAGTTTGCATCTGGACTTGAAGCTTTACCTTACAAAATTGTTTTAACTCAAGAAGTGAAGTCCAGTGACCATAGGTTGTGCTGTACTTTTGCTGACTTGGTTCTGGAGCAATTAGAAGCTGACACTGCCTTTTGCAGAAAAATCATCTTCAGCGATGAGGCCACTTTTTGAAACAAAATTGAAATAAAACTGTCACTTTTGGAGTGATAAGAATCCAACGGAGTTTCAAGAACATCCACTTCATCCCAAACAAGTTATAATTTAGTGTGGTTTTGGTCCCGTTCAATCACTGACCCTTATTTTTTCCAAGATGAATGAGGAAAGGCTGTAACTGTCAATGGTGAAAGATACCAAGATATGATAACTGATCATTTTGGGCCCCATTTGGAAGGTGTCGTGGTGGCCATTTACCCAAAGTTTTTCTCCACACGTAATGTTATCAATGTACTTCAAAATAATAAAACAACTAAAACTGTATCATTTACACAACTTGTATTCAATAGGACTCACTTATTGGAAGACCCTTTACATAGCAAAAGAACAAATGATGAAGTAAAATAGTTGAACAGAAGTTTTCAGAGGACCACTTGAGAAGACAAAGTAATGTGTTATGACGAGTTGTACAAAGACCTGGAATTAGAAAACCAAATAGGAAGAACACACTAAACACACTTGGCGTTTCTCAAGCTGAAGGAACTGCAGAAAAAATTCAAACCTTGTGTTGCAATACTGAAGGATTCTGTAAGTCAAGTGTTGAATGACACAAGAAGCAAAAGGAAAAGTGAAGGTTATGTGGTATCACTGTACCAAAGTGAATTGGTTGACAGTCAGTCATTTCCAGGCATTGATGGAATACCAGTTGGGATGTTTCAACCAATGGATGCAACATTAGAAGCACTCTATCATTTATGCCACTTATGCCATGCGTTATATGAAATTTGTGATGCACATAATCATCCCACCAAGAGAGCTATTTCACCATTTAATCAAAAAATTTGAGATAATTGCTTCCTGGACAACTGACTGGAAGAAATCTATGTTTGTGGCCTTTCCAAAGAGAGGTGATCCAACAAAATGTGGAAATTGTTGAACAATATCTTTAAGTCAAATCAAGTAAAATTATGTTGAAGATCATTGAAAAATGGTTGCAGATGTACATCAACAGAGCACTGCCAGGAATACAAGCTGGATTCAGAAGAGGACATGATATGATAGAGATCATTACTGTTGTGAGATGGATCTTAGCTGAAAGCAGAGATACTAGAAAGACGTTTGCTGGTGTTTCATTGATTATATAAAGGCACTTGACTAGGTAGATCTTAAAAAATTTTGAATACAATTGAATAAATGAAGAATGAGAGTTTCAGAACACTTAATTGTTCTCATGCAGAACCTGTGCATAGAACAAGAGGCAGTCATTCTAGAAGAACTAAGGTGAGTGTCAAGGTTGCATCCTTTCACTATACTTGATCAGTAGGCTGAGCAAATATTATTAGAAGCTGGATCATATGAAGAAAAACATAGCATCAAGATTAGAGAAAGACTCATTAATAACCTGAGGTATGCAAATAACACAACCTTGATTACTGAAACTGAGGAGGACTTGGAGTACTTCCTAATAAAGAGTACGACCTTCAGTACAGATCACACCTCAATATAAAGAAAACAAAAATCCTTACAACTGGACCAATAAGCTGCATCGTGATAAACAAAGAAGAGTGACATTGTCAAAGATTTCATTTTACTTTGATGCACAATCGATGCTCATGGAAGCAGAGGTTGGAGTATCAGATGGCATATTTCATTTGGCAAATCTGGGGCAGGAGACCTGTTTAAATTGTATGAAAGCAAAGAGGTCAGTTTGAAGACTAAGATGTGCCTGATCCCAGATATGGTATTTTCAATCACCTCATATGCACGTGAAACCTGGACGATGACTAAGGGAGCCTGAAGAGAATTGATGCCTTTGAATTATGTTGGTGGCAAAGAATATCAAATACAGCACGGACTGCCAGAAGGACAAACTAGTCTGTCTTTGATGAACAACCAGAAAGTGGTGACAGTGATGGTGATGGTGAGACTTGGTCTCACATACTTCGAAAGTGTTACGAGGAGGCATCCGTCGTGGAGAAAGACACTGTACTAGGTTAGGTAGAGGGTCAGAGGAAAAAGAGAAGGAAGATCTTAGAGGTGATGGATTGACACAATGACTCAAACGTAGCAACGATTGCAAGGATAGAGCAGGCCTAGGCAGTATTTCATTCTGTTATGCTCTGAGTTGCTATGTGCCAGAGCTACCTTGAGAACACCTAACAAGAACAACAAGTTCTCCTTCTAGAACTAGTGAGTCATTCCATTTGGTAGTGGGGCCCAAGAGTCCACTTGATAATCTCTGTAGGTTGTTCTTACATAGATTCAAGATTGAGATTAATTACATACAAGCTAAACTCATTTCCATTTCATTATTTATTTGTAGCCTGTGCTGAGCACAATCGTCTCCTGCCTAATGACTACTTAGGCTCTGTATTAAGGTTCTATATGTGCTGGTCATATGTGACACCTTTACAAAAAGTATAAAAAATAACTTGGTGCTAATGTGGTGATTTCTTAAGCTGCATCTCATATTAGAAACAGATTTTTTAAAAACGCTGCCTGTAGGTATTTTTAACACCCTGCCCTACCTTGTTCCATTTTAAAAAATTGATCTACTTTCTCTTCTTTTGGTGTGTGTTTGTGCACCCAAAGTGTGTGAACACAGTAAAGTGGTATGTTATGCCCCCTACCTCTTTCTTGAGTAGAATATAAAACTGGAGTTATGGTTTGTATAATAGCAAATATACATTGATAAGAATGTACGTCTAATTCAGACTATAAACTTGAGCTATCTGGTAGCCTTCTTGGTTACTAGCCAAGAGCCAAGTGCTGTCGCGTCGGATCCTGCTAGCTATGGTCTTTTAAGAAGGTGGTTGACTGCAGACATCAGGTGCGTCGAAGTAAATTTGTAGAGGTTATATGAAGGAAGGTATCTAGAGGAACAAAGTGAAATGGAAAGTGCTACGCAAGTATAAGGAAACACGGAACTTACAATTGTTAAACAATCATTTGTGAAAAGAAGGCTTTCTTTCGGATCAACAAATCTTTCTTTGCTCCTAGCTCTAAAGACTGTAATTTTAAGGATTTGCTAGGTGGGGACTTGAATTCTGATGACATCATTTGTGAAAATAACACAGAAAGTCCATGGTGGGGAGAATAAGAAAACTTCCTAAAAAACAGTTTGAAGGAATTGATTTCTCCTTGAACAAAAGCTAGATACAGTCAGTTCAGGCGTAAGATGGCTCTTTGTTGCTGCAGAAAATTTGACAAAAGACTGGGTCTAGGAATGGCCTGAACAACTGAACTGGAAAATGCTTCAGCAAGAATAAGAATATGATGCCTAGACTTCTACTTCTAGCCACAGTGAAATAACTTCCTTGTATCGATAACTGTAAATGTGAACAAAATAAGTAAACAATGAGTTTTCAGGACTCTGAAATAGAAAGTACCTTTGAAAGTTGAGCAACACAAAAGGTGAGCCCCATCTACCTACCAAGTCTCTGGATTCCCCAAAAGATCGTCCATAATTTAATTCACTATCAGAACAGAATTTAACTCTATTTAAATGAAGAAAACAAAACCCAAACCTCCTATAGTGTGCAATTTGTCATTCACAAAGACAAACCAATAATAAAAATGTCCTAAATAGATGACAAAAAGGGAAAATGTAACCCATAATTTAAAGAAAAAGCAGCTGATACTTAGAGACTCTGAGTTGGTCCATATGCTGGAAATATCAAAATTGGCAAAAAATGATTCAAAACATCTTTCGTATATGTGTTTCATGATCTAAGGGAAAAAATGCACTTACTGAAAAAAATATGCAAAATCTTAGCAAAGAATGGAAACTGTAAAAAAGAATCAAGTAGAAACTCTAAAATGAAATTATAAAATATCAGAAATGAAAAATTCACTAGATGGGTTTAAAGCAGACTGGGCAGTGTAGAAAAAAAGACCATTACATTTAAAGACACAGAAATATACATTGTAAAAACTAAAAATTAGAGAAAACAAGGTTTTTAAAAAGCACAGCTGAAATTGACAAAACAAAATATAAAAATAACAAAATACAGAAGACAAAAGTTAGATTTTTTTGAACAGATTAAAATAAAATTAACAAAAAAATCGAATATAAAAGGCTAATATGGAAACAGAGAAGATGCAAATTTTCAACGTCAGCAATGAAGAGGACGTTACTGGAGATGTTAAAAAGATAGTAAGAAAATAACTTTATGCCCATAAGTTCGATGACTTAGGCAACATAACTTTTAAAAATATACAATTTCTCAAAACTTATGACAAGAGAAAGAAAATATGAATAACTCAATAATATATTATGTATATATAGTTCCATAGAGCATCTCTGATTTGTCTATCAAATATTTAAAGAAATGATGTTAAGTCTAGATAAATTATTTCAGAAAATAGAGTAGTAGAACAGATCCTCCAACTTATTTTAAGATTCTAGGAAAATCATGATACCACAATCTGACATGGATACTACAACCAGAGAAAGCTACAGACTAAGACTCCTCACAAACATAAATACAGATATCCTTAACTAAATATTAACATATCAACCCAGCAATAATTTAAAATGATACTATATGCCAATCAAATTGAGATTGCTCAGTTGCAAGGTGCATTAAATATCCAAAATTCAATTAATGCAGTTCCCCCAATTGATAGGAAAATAAGATGATCATCTCAATACACGCAGAAAAACGGTTTCAAAAACTTCAACACCTACCAGTGGTAAAACATCTCGACAGAGAGCATTAAAAAAAAAAAATACCAGTCTTGAAAAGGGGATTTACAAAAATAATCTTAACATTACCATCAGATTTAATTTCGAAAGACTGAATGTTTTCCCCATAAAACTGAGAAAATAAAAACGTTTGTTCTCACTGTTTTTTGTTCAGCATTTTGCTGAACGTCCTAACCAAAGTAATAAGGCAAAAATAAGAAACAAAAGATCTACAGTAACTAGAAGAAAAAAATGGAAAAAGTGAATGAAGTCGGAGTACTTATACTACTTGATTTAGAGAACAACTACAAAGCTATCATAATCAAGACAGTGTGGAAGATGAGCTTGTGTGAGCTGGAATTGACCCAACGGCAGTGGTTTTTTTACTTGTTGGTGTCAGGTCCTGCCATGTTGGCTCCAACCCCTAGGGACTCTGTACAACACAACAAAACGCTACCTGGTTCTGTGTTGTCTTTGTCTTTGCTATGTTTCTGTCCATTGTTGCTGCCACTGTATCAGTCCATCTGCTTGAGGGTCTCCCTCTTTTTTGATGACTATTAAATTTACCAAACATGACATCGTTCTCCAGGGACTGGGTCTGTGCTGAAGTGTCTAAAATACATGAGACATAGTCTCACCATCCTTGCTGTTAAGGAACATTCTGACTGTATTTCTTCCAAGACAGATTTGTTCATTTTCCTGGCAGTCTATGGTGTATTATACATTCTTCACCAGCACTATAATTAATCTTAATATGTATTGCTAATATTAATACATACTAATGTATAGGATCTGACTCCACGGCACTTGGCTTGGCTTGGCAATGTATTAACATAACAGAGTAGAAAACTCTCGACAGTTTAGTGTTTTAATAGAGTTAAGACAGTTACAAGGAGGAAATGATAGTCTTCTCCACAGATGAATATTTAAATGGAAAAATAATGTATCTCAAGCATCTAACAGATGCTAGACCTAAGTGGAGGAGCCAGAACTCTAAAATTTCTAGGAAAAAATAAGAAGTTTTTGACATTGTGACAAGCAAATATTTAGATAGGATACAGAAAGCACAAAGTAGAAAAAAAAAATAATGACGTGCTGGACTTCCTCAAAAATAATAAAAAAAAACTTCTAAATAAAAGTCATTCTGAACAAAATGAGAGGACATGCCACAGACTGACAATAAATGAATGAGTAAATAAATAAAATAGATGCTGTGCAAATGTCTGACAAAGAATTGCATCCATAGCCCATAAAGGACTCTTACAAATCAAAATTAAAAAATAATAAATTGATAAAATAATGAGAAAAGGTTTAAACAATAACTTCTGAAAAGAATGCATAGATGGCCTTACTAGTACACAGACAAGTATTCATGTCATTAATCATCCAGAAAATGCATATTAAAACAGCAATGATAAACCACTTTGCACCTACTAAAATACATACAATTAAAAAGATTGGCCATATTATGTGTTAGTGAGAATGTGGAGCAACTGGTAGGAGACTTAAAGCATGCAATCATTTTTGGCAGTCTTTGACAGTTCATTACATCAATGAACAAGCAATTCTACCCTTGAGAAACATCCAGCAGGTGAATGGATAAACATATCGCAATATAATCGTATGGTAGAATATCTCTCAATAAAAAAAAAAAAAAAAAAAGTGAACTACTGACATACTTATTTACATGTGTTAACCTTAAAACCTTTATGTTGAGTAAATCAGTCAAAATAGTATTATGTGTTATCTGCATGTAAGTATCAGGACAATAGTTGCCTATAGGATGTTGACATTCACCAGAAGACAGGGGAGACTCTTTCTGGAAGGAAGCAAGTCTTGATTAATGAATGGGTTACATGGTGAAAATACTTGTCAAAACTGTATATTGTAGACCTAAGATCTAAATAATTAACTGCAGGTGACATTTCTCTCAACTGAAAAAAACAAAACAAAACAAAAAAAACCACAAACATAAGAATATGTGCATGTGCATAAAGCTCCACCACAACAGTGAATGCCCTAGACATCAGTAACTATCTCATTTATTTAGCTCACATAATGTGATCTTAGCAGAGACAAGCTGAAGGTTGATAGTGGAAAGTTAGACGTGTAGAAAAAGACCAATGAATAATGACTGCGGGTAACACTCAATAATATGTACTTGTTTCTGCACTGATACCCTCCAGTACAATTTTTGACTGCCTTTTTACTGTAATGTTCTATGACTTTACCTGTTGTTAAAACCCTTATAGGTAGTAATATCTTGTTAGGAATAACTTAATTAATAAATGTTGATTGAGTAAAATGAAGAACAGCCATTCCCTTTCTCTCTTTTATTTTAATTGTACTTCAGTTGACTCATGACTCATGGCTTGGCTTTAGTTGAAGGTTTACAGGACAAATGAGTTTCTCATTGAACTATCAGTACACATTCTGTTTTGTGACCAAGAATAAAATCCAAACCCACTGAGACTGAGTTGTGTGTGATTCATGGCGACCCTAGAGGTCAGGGTAGAACTGCCCCATGGAATTTTCAAGATGTGCCTGGCAGATTTGAACTGCTGACCTTTTGATTAGCAGATGTAACATTTAACCCACCATGCCACAAGGATTTAGGCTACCAATCCCACAACATGTCAGTACTCTCTCTTCTTGGCCTTGGGTCTTCTATAACCAGCTTTCCTGTTCCCTCTTGCCTTCTAGTCATTGCGCCTAGGCTGGTATGCCCCTTTAGTTTCATTCTGTTTTAGGGACCTATCTAATCTTTGGATGAAGGGTGAACCTCTGGACTTACCTCATTACTGAGCAAAAAGAGTGTCTGGAGCCATAGCCTCATAGGATTTCCCCAGTCTCTGGTAGGCCAGTTAGTTTGGTCTTTATTTTTGTGAGTTAGAATTTTGTTCTCTATTTTTCTCCAGCACTGTCTGGGACCCTCTGTTGTGATCCCTGTCCGAGCAGTCAGTGGTGGTGGCCGGGCACCATCTAGGTGTGCTGGACTCAGTCTGCTGGTAGAGGCTGTAGTACTTGCAGTCTGTCAGACATCTGGACTAATGTTTCTCTTGTGTCCTTGATTTTCTTCGTTCTTCTTTGCTCCAGACAGTCTAAGACCATTAGCATATGTTAGATGACCACTCACATGCTTTTAAGACCTCAGATGCTACTCACCAAAGTAAACTGTAGAACATTTTCATTGATTGAACTAGATGTTCCTCCAAACCATGGTCTCTGCAACCCTCAGCCCAGTAATTCATTCCCTCCAGGAGTTTAGATGTATCTATGGAGCTTTCATGATGTTGCCTTGGACAGGTTTTACGAACTTCCCCAGTGTTGTGTAATGTCTTACCCTTCACCAAAATTACCACTTACACATTGTTTATTTAGTGTTTTTCCATCCTCATCCTTCCCATCACTCATAATCATCAAAGATTGTTTCTTTTTGTGCATAAACCTTTCCATGAGTTTTTATAGGAGTGGTCTAATACAAAATTTTTCCTTTTGATGATTGATTTATTTCACACAGCATAATGCCTTCCAGATTGATCCACGTTGTGAGATGTTTGCAGATTCATCACGGTTCTTTATCACTTTGTAGTACTCCATGGTTTGTATGTACCATAGTTTGTTTATTCATTCATTTCTTAATGGGCATCTAGGTTGTTTCCACTTTTTTGGCTGTTGTGAACACTGCATCAAAGAACATGGCTGTGCATATGTCTATTTGATTTCTGTAGGATGGAATGGAACTGGTGGATTATACAATATTTCTAAGAAAGCACTGTATCATTTTCCAAAATGATTGTACCACTTTTCTTTTCCACCAGTAGGGCATAAGAGTTCCAATCTCCCCATAGCCTCTCCAACATTTGTTATTTTCTTTCTTTTTTATTTTACTTTTTTTCAATAAGTGCATGTAATGCTGAGGTAAGAAGGTATCTCACTGTTGTTTTGATTTACGTTGCTCTAACAACTAGTGACTTCAAGCATTTCTTCATGTGCTTGTTAGCTGCTTGAATGTCTTCTTTGGTGAAGTGTCTGTTGATTTCCTTTGCCCATTTTTTAATTGGTTTATTTGTCTCTTTGTTGTAGAGATATTAAGTTTTCCTGTAGAGTTTAGAGATTATATCTTTGTTGAATTTGTAATAGCCAAATTTTATTTCCCATTCTGCATGTTCTCTTTTTACTCTTGGTGAAGACTTTAGATGAACATCAGTGTTTAATTTTTAGAAGATTCCAGTTATTATCTTCTGGAGTTTATATGTTACTAGTTGTGGTTTGCATCCTGTTAATGGCGTGTATTTGATCCTCAAATGTTGACCCAATTTTTTGTTTTATGGTCTTTATAGTTTTGGGTTTTATTTTTAGGTCTTTGATCCATTTTGAATTAGTTTTGGTGTATAATGTGAGGTATAGGTCCTGTTCCAATTTTTCTGCAGGTGGCCTTCCACGTTTGCCAGCACTATTTGTTTGTGTAGTGTGTAAGCGCTAGGCTGCTAACCAAAAGGTCTGTGGTTTGAATCCATCACGTGCTCCTTGGAAACTCTATGGGGCCATTCTTCTCTGTCCTATAGAGTCATCATGAGTCAGAATCAAGTCCATAGCAGTAGGTTTGAATGTTTTTGTTTATTTGTTTGTTTCATGTTTTAACAGTTATTGTTAAAGAGATCGTCTTTTCCCCCATTTAATGTACTTTAGTCTCTTGTCAAAGATCAAGTGACTGTTGGTGGGTAGATTTATTTGGGGTTCTCATGTCTGTTCCATTGGTTAATATAGCTCTTGTTGCACCAGCACTGGGGTATTTTGAATATCATAGTTGTATACTAGGTCCTGAGGTCAGGTAATGTGAGTCCTCCTACTTTCTTCTTCTTCTTCAACAGTGCTTTACTTGTTTAGGGCATCTTCCCTTTCCGTATAAAGTCAATGATTAGTTCTTCCATCTCTTTAAAGCATGCTCTTGGTATTTGGATAGGAATTGCATTGTGTTTGTGAATTGCTTTGGGTCAGCTGACATTTTCATGACATTGATATTATCTATCCATGAACATGGTATATGTTTCCATTTATGTAGATCTCTTTTAGTTTCTTGTAGCAGTGTTTTGTAGTTTTCTTTGTATAGGCTTTAGGCTTTTTACATTCCTGGTTAGACTTATTGCTAAATATTTTGGTTTTTAGGCCAAAGGGGGTATTATAAATGGTATTGTTTTCCTGATTTCCTTTTCACCATTCTTTTTATTGGAGTATGGGAATACAATTGATTTTTCTATGTTTATACTGTAGTTCTGCTATTACACTGACTCTTTCCATTAGTTTCAATAGTTTCCCCATGGAGTGTTTGGGATTTTCTTTGTATAGTATTATGTCATCTCAATTTGAGACAATTTTACTTCTTCATTACCAATTTGGATGGCCTTAATTCTTTTTCCTGTTTTATTGCTCTAGTTAGGACTTCAGGAAAATGTTAAATAGAAATAGTGATAAAGGGCGTTCCTGTCCTGTTCTTGTTCTCAAAGGGAATGTTTTCATTCTCTCTCCATTAAGAATGATGTTGGCCATTGGTTTTATGTAGATGCTCTTTATTATGTTGAGGAATTTCCCTTCTACACCTATTTTATTGAAAGTTGTTTATTGGGAATGGATGTTAGACTTTGTCAAATGTCTCTTCTGCATTGATTGAAAGGATAATGTGATTCTTTTAGTTTATTTATGTGGTGGATTATGTGGATTGATTTTCTAGTGTTCAACCATCCTTGGATACCTGTTATGACTCTCACTTGGCTGTAAGGTACTATTTTTTAATTACATTAGCTAGAATATTGTTGAGAATTTTTGTGTCTATATTCATGATGCATAATGGTCTATAATTTTCTTTTTTTCTGCTGTCTTTGATTTTGATATCAGTGTTATTCTAGCTTCATAGAATGAATTCAGAAGTATTCCTTCATTTCCTATGTTCTGAAATAGTTTGAGTAGTACTAGTGTAAGCTACTGCCTAAATGTTCTGTGAGACTCTGTAGTAAAGCCATCTGGATCACGGTTTTATTCTGTTGAGAATTTTTCTAATTACCTTTATGGTCTCTTGTTATGAGTCTGTTCAGATGTTTAGCACCAGTTTGTGTTAGTTTGGGTAGGTAGTATGTTTCTAGAAACCTGCCCATTTTCTCTACATTTTCAAATTTGTTGGAGTATAGTTTTTCATAGTGCTGTTATGATCCTTTTTATTTCAGTCGGACCTGTTGTAATGTCCCCAATTTCAGTGCTTATTTAGCTTATTTGTGTCCTCTCCTGTATTTCTTTTGTCAATTTGGCCAGTGATTTGTTGATTTTGTTTCAGCCTTTCAAAGAGCCAACTTTTTGCTTTATTGATTCTATTATTTTTCTGTTTTCTCTTTCATGTATTTCTGCTCTGATGTTTATTATTTCCTTTCTTCTGGTGGCTGTGGGCTTCCTTTGTTGTTCTTGTCCTATTTTTTTGATCCTATTTTTTAATCCATTTTATCACTGTCTCTCTGTATGTGTAGATTTAGACAATTTATGTTTAGTGTATTATTAATAAGTATGACTTTATTGCTGTCATTCTGTAGCCCCTATCCTTTTGTGTGTGTGTGTGTGTGTGGTGTTGATGTTTCCTTTGTTTCTCTTACTCTCCAGTGCTGAATTTCTTTTGTTTGTGTGGTTTTTTTTTTATTTGCATTTCTTTCATATTTTGTAGATTTTGTGTTTACTGAGACTTGATGTTCTTTTCTTCTTTATTTCAGTGAGTAAATTTGCTAACTTTTTTGTGATTACCTTGAAATTTACCTCTGTGTTTCTAAATTTAGACCAGTCATTTAGTACTTGGGACCACTTTCACTTCTCCATTTGTAAGTTCTATACCTCTACTGTTTATTTCCTTTTGTTGTTGTTCTGATATTGTTGTCATTTATAGTTTGCTTAGTTTTTCAGGCCTCTGCTGTGGTGAGATACTGTGGTCCTTCTGTCTATAGAGCTGTGCTGGCTCTGTCTGTGGAACAGCTAGTCTCAAGTCACTTAGTTAGAATAGAGCTTCTTATCTAAGAGATAAATGAATTTCTATGAAACTCCTGAAGTTAGTTGCAAAATTCATTTATGGGTATATGTATGGATTTTTTTTTCTAGAAAGGATGCCCATTGCCTTTATTTAGTTTCTGAAGACTCAACAACCACATTTCAATAGCAAAAGCATTATCACTGTCATTGTCATTGCCTATGGTGGAATATCATTTCTAAAGATCAATATTAATAATGAAAGAACAATAACATGTAGAATTGAATTTACCTTTCCATGACACAAGTCTGGTCTAAGAAGATTAATTATTTAAATAAATACAGTCAATTTCAATAAAAACACATCTTATTTTTTTTAAATGATAGTATATTTACATAGTGCAATTTCTGTCACTTGACATCAAAAAGATGAACCCAGTGTTGCCCAAAATATTACCTAAGCAATCACTCCTGAAAATAGAAAGATGAGTAGAAATAAAGATGCCTTCTATTTTATCAGTATTTATTTAATAAGTACCTTGTCTTTAAGTGTTACATGATATACCTAGTATTATTACAAATTTCTGTAAGGTTTCTATGAGTTGGAATCAACTCAATGGCAATGGGTTTTTTGGTTTATTACAAATTTCTAATTTCATCATTATCTAAGTTATCAACTTTTGTTTGTGACTGTTCTTTGAATTCTTATCAGTGCAAAAATTAATGTAAAGATAGTAAGTGTTCAAACTATCTCCTAGTTCAGCAACAGAAACTTGGAGAATAAAGATCTTTACAAAGTGTTTTATGATGATTCTCCGTGGGCCTTTTGGAAGGTGGACCTTATTTTCTATACTGCAAAAAAGACAATTTATTAAGACAAACTATTATTGGAATGTGATGGAATGTAGACTTTTCTTTTGATCATTCGAGGCTCATTTGAAAGAAATGATAGAGAACTATTGATAACAAGGCTTGCTGCCTGAATTAATATATTAATTTTTTAAAGACTAGATTTAAAAATATATATATATTTTTTCAAAATAGTTGTTGAAGAAAATAATTTTCAGATAAAGTGGAAAATGAGAAATAGAATGCTTAGGTTGTTGAATTACGGTGAAAGCAGACCCTTCTACAGCATAGGTAGGGGGAAGGGCCAATTTCTACAGTCTCTACAGATAGGCTTTTTTGTTGTCATTTTTTGGATCTGGGGTAAAGCATATAAACCATAGAAATTTAGAACTGAAAAGGGAATTAAAGTGTCAATTCTAGTTTGAATGAAAGTTGTGGTTTAGTAGTCATAGTAGTAGTTTAAGTCAGAAGCATTAGATAAAAAATTGTAAAAACAAAGACACAAAAATAAGACATTTGGAGCCAGAATTCTAAAGTAGGACTTGCTGATTGTTCTCTTCATTTGGTAGGTCTCTTGCTTTGGAACTTTGGACAAGACATTTAAATGTTATATTCTTTCAAAAAATGGGAGACATAAATAACTTACAGGATTGTGATAAATGTCAAATGAGACAATTCAGGAAATCCTTTGTAATTAAAGAGATAGAACCAGTATTAGTCATCATTGTTTATGTTATTGGTATTACCTTTACAATGCTGACTATTCCCCCTTCAAAAACTTCATAATTATTCAATCTTCAGAGCAACCATTGGCTATATACCAGTAAATGGATACTTTACTCTAGTTGACCCTACATCTGCCCAAGAAATAGAAACTATGAGTCTTCTAGATTTGTTTCTTCATATCCCACATTGAATCCTTCAGCAATCCTGTCAACAGTTTCTCCAAATTATACAAGGGCTGCAGATTGAGTTTGGGAACTCATCCTAGAAAAAGTGCACCATACCTCATTATTGAATGTCACTATCATCACCTTTGAAGTACTCAACTTGGTAAGCTATGCACCTGTGCCAGTGCCTAGTCCACCCTTCAAAACATTTGAGAACTCTTTTTCTGCATTGTCCTTCAGAGCTCTTATCATATTACCCTTGATGTCCTGAATGTCATCAAAATAACTTCCCTTAAATATTCCGTTTATCTTCAGGTAAAGAAAAAAGTTAATGGGGGCCAGATCAGGTGAGTAGGGAGGGTGTTCCGATACAGTTATTTATTTACTAGCTTAAAAAATGCCATCGTACCCAGTGACCGTTCCAGGAAGCATTCCAAAATTGCTTTGAAGGGTGGACGAGGTGCTGGTGTCAGTGCACAGCTTCTAAAGCAAGTACTCTGAAGGTGACTGTAGTGATATTCAGCAGTGAGGTATGTAGCACTTTTTCTAGGATGAGTTCGCAAACTTAATTGGCAGACCTCATAGACTTAATCGTGGGACCTCATATATTAACTCTCTATTCTTTTCATCTACATTGCCACCACACTAAACTATTATCATTTCTTACCTGAATTATTACAATAATTTCCCAAATGGTGTTTCTTCTAGTCTCTTCAGCAATCTGGACTTCAGCCACACAGGTTTTTGTTGTTTCTCTAACATATCGGACAAAAACATTATCTTTCAGACAAGTGCACCTCTAAAGTGTGAGGCATAACATAAGAAAACAAATAGAAAGCCACAGATTACATGTCTAAATGAACAGCTAACAAGCTGTTAAATGAAACATATATTTTTCTTCCAAATATATTCTTATAATGAAGACTATAAGTTGTATGTATGCAGAGCCATGAGGTTTATGTGAACGAAGCTGGCAAAATGTGAAACAGTTTAATCTACTGCAATTATTGTTGTGTAGGTATCCATATTCTGGTTGAAGACCTAATGATATTTATAGAAAGTAATGCAAACACATATACTTTATAAACAATTATTTAATAATAATGTCAATGTAATTTTTCTCGCCTTCAGTAGCCTTCTATTTGTTGTCTTATGTTATGCCTCACACTTTAGAGGTGCACTTGTCTGAAAGATGTTTTTGTCTGATATGTTAGAGTAACAACTTTGACAATAAAACAAAGTTTGACACACAGTAGGCTCTCAATAAATTTATTAACTGAAAAAATGAAGGACATATCTCATTCTGATTCACTGTGAGTCAGATAGACTGCTCCTTGAAAATGAATCATTCTTTCCTCATGAATGTGGTCTTCCCCTTTCTCCAGCTTTTAAATGTCATTTCCCAAGAGTGCAGTCTTTTCTTCTGAAATGGTCAGTACAGGGAATTATGAAGTAAACCATTGTTCCCAGAGTGAGGGGTGTGACATTGTCAGAGCTCACTACACAATACTATTTATTCCTGAATTCATATTATGTCATAAAATTTCCCTTATTAAAAAGTCATCAAAGTTTTTCTTCATAAGTTGAAAGGAGTAAAATTTAAAATTTGTTAACAGGTTTCTTTTTTGCATATTTTAATCAGAGGTAAAATTCCAGTCTCATTTCCCTATGGCATCTCACGTAATACTAAGAATGATATAATAAATAATAATAAGTCAGAGTATACATTCTAAATTTGTAAACATTTGAGAAAGAATAGGTCAATTTTTTCCTTTTTATTTATGTATAGATAAAGAGTTTGCCAAGTATAAAGTAATGTTGAAATGATTTCAAGCAAGAGGTTTTGAAAGGCAGCTGATTGCAGATGTCTAATAGCAATCTGAATAGCAAGACTATATGCTGACTTCAGTGATTCTTGGCAATTTCCAACGCAGATCTGACCAGGACACCACATTCAGCAAATTGAGTCATCAATCTCTATTACAGCATATGTCTGAGAGTGAGAACAACTGTCTTGAATAAGGAAATCCTGCCATACAATTTAAGCCCTAAATCCTGTTTAGAGAATTTTTTTTAAACCATTCTTTTAGGATAAGCCTGCTGATGGCAAATTCTCTTACTTTTGTTTCGCTGGAGAAAATCTTGATCTTCCTTCCATTCCTGAATATTTTCATGGCTTGTTGGATTTGTCAGCATTTAATATGTCTAACCTCACAAAACCCTGGTGGTGTAGTGATTAAGTTCTTCTACCTTTGTTAACCAAGAGGTCAGCAGTTCAAATCCGCCAGGTGCTCCTTGGAAACTCTATGGAGCAGTTCTGTTCTGTCCTATAAGGTCACTATGAGTCAGAATCGACTCAACAGCACTGGGTTTGGTTTTGGATTTGAAAAATACTGTACTACTACTTTCTGATCAGAAACCTTGCTGGTATAGTGGTTATGTGCTACAACTGTTCACCAAAAAGATGGCAGTTTGAAATCTACTAGGTGCTTCTTGGAAATTCTATGGGACAGTTCTACTCTTATCAGCTCAAGTTGCTAAGAGTCAGAACTGACTTGACAGCAATGGTTTTGATTGGTTTCTTCTGATCATTGTAGTTTCTGATGGGAAATCGATTGACATTCTGATTGTTTTTTCCATATAGGAATGGTGTCATTTTCCTCTGGCTATTTTGAACATTTTGTCTTTAGCTTTCAGCAGTTTAAATAATATATCTTGGCATGGATTTCATTGGATTTATCTTGTTTGGGATTTACTTCTTGAACTTATAGGTTTATGTGTCTGGCCAAATTTGACAAGTTTTCAGCCCTTATTTATTTATTTATCTAGTTGTTTATTTTAATTATAATCAAGTGGAAGTATACAGTCCAAGTCAGTTTTGCAGGTCTGCCTGTCTACTTCTCTTTCTGTTCTGCTGACCCTGTGACAGCACACTCTTTACCTGACATTTCCCTAAAAGCAAAAGAAGTGAGAAGAACCACCTCCTTACAGACAGATGAAAGTAGAGTCCCCTGTCCCCACTCAGCTTCACACACAAGAAGCTGGAGCAGCTGATTATTGCTAAGGGAGCTTGGGAGCACTGGCTCCCCGTGTGGTCTCCATGCTTTCATAGTGGTGGTGACCTCATTAACACTGGCCGATGGTACAAGTCCTGACTCTGCTAGGCCGCTGTTAACATCACCCCCATGGGAACAGAGAAGGACATCTTGTTATTTCGTGGTAAGGACGGAAGTCTAGGATCACTAGTGGCCACTGACACCATGGGGGAAAGTCCTTACTGGGTCTTCACTGATATCACTGTGGTGGAGGTGTCGGAGCACCCCATTACAT
The DNA here is from genome assembly GCA_028571685.1 of Heterohyrax brucei. NCBI lineage: Eukaryota > Metazoa > Chordata > Mammalia > Hyracoidea > Procaviidae > Heterohyrax > Heterohyrax brucei. The sequence goes on along the minus strand of CM053153.1, from coordinate 21,005,508 downwards.
CCCAGTGAGGAGGCAAGTTGGGGGTTATTCCCTTGGCCTTTGCTGCTGAGATGGGTCCAAAGCTTATTCTTTGGTGTTCTACTGAAGTAGAGCAGTTATTGTCTAGAAGTTTTCTGCACTGTTAGGCTGCTTCTTTCCTGGTCATTTGGCTGTGGAGAGCAGGGTTTTGTCTCTGTCCATTGGCATTTCCAGGTTGCGGGCTTCTTCAACTCTAACTCTTGAGTATATAAAGCAGAAAAGAAAACAAAAGAAAAGGTGCTCACCAGTGTGTTATTTCTCGAGTATGAAGGTCCCTACTCAGTCTGGAAACCCTGATGGCGTAGTGGCTAAGTGTTATGTCTGCTGACCAGAAGGTCAGTGGTTTGAATCTGCCACACGTTCCTTGGAAACTCTGTGGGGCAATTCTACTCTGTCCTCTGGGGTCACCATGAGTCATAATCTACTTGACAGCAGAGAGTTTGGTTTTTGGTTTACTCAGTCTGGCCTTTTCTGTCCACCTTTTAGAGTCTTCTTGTGTTTGTTTTTATATAATGTCCAGGGGTTTCAGTTATACACACTGAGATGAATAGTGTAAGCACATGCTCTCCGTCTTCCCAGAAGCAGAAGTTTAGTTCAATACTATTTAACACTCTGTTGGATACCACCCAAAATTATTTCAAGCACCACTAGTTCATGCATTCCAGTTTTAATGCGCTTGTCTAAACTCTTTAATCTCATTCACTCTCACCCATCATGTCTTTTAAAGTAGCATATCATTTAGGCCACCTCTCCTTTTAATAAATGGATTTTCTGAGTCTGCACAGTAGGATTGTAATAACTAAACTGAATTTAGAGCCAGACAACCTGGAATTGTGTTTCACTTCCACCGTTTGCTACCTGGGTGGTCTTGAACAATTCCCTGAACCAGCATATGAGTTCTTTTCAGCTGTGAAATGGTGATAGTGATATCTTTGTCCCTATGGATTTGCTCAAAGTTTAAAGAGCAACTATATGTAAACATAATGTCCCTGACACATAATAAGTGTTTAATAAATATTTGTTGAATATAATGTCCACAGAGCACATTATTTGGCTGGTACTTGCCTCTTAAACAGGTAAGATTATTTTTACTGTAGGTACAGAATAGATACAGATTGGCACAGGGATGGAGCAGGATTCTGAACTGAGTAATCTGTGTAAGTTATATGCTATCTCTAGCCAGCTGCATTAGGGAAAAAAAGTGGGGGCAGCTAATACTACTTAAGCCGTAGCAGTCATATTCAACTGATATGCTGTCAAAAAACACAATCTTAGTGGTTTAAAACAGCAAAGGATTAGCTTAGTTTTCACTCACCCGTGCTCTGCTGTTTATGGAAGGCTCTCCAGGGAAGCTGTCTCTGTGTCCTGGCTCAGGTTAGGTTTGCACCTGTTTCAACATAAGCTACCATGTTTTCTGAGAAGTCAAAGAGAGCACTTAGCAATTAAGTGGCCTTTGCCCAGAAGTAATACAAGTTATGTTGTGGTGGTGGTGGTGGTGTACCATTGTATCCTTCTGATTTATAACCAAAAAAACTGAACCCATTGCTGTCAAGTAAATTCTGACTTATAGTCATCCTAAAGGACAAAGTAGAACTGCCCCAGAGGGTTCCCGAGGAGCACCTGGTGGATTCAAACTCCTGTCCTTTTGGTTAGCAGTCATAGCTCTTAATTACTTCACCACCAGGGTTTCCTGTGACCCATAGCAACCCTATATATGACAGAGAAAGCTGTACTATGGGGTTGCCTGGGCTGCATTCTTTGCAGGAGAAGGTTGCCAGGCCTTTTCTCACAGGGAGCAGCTGATGTCTTTGACCACCAGTGACTGGGTTGGCATTGTACCACTACGGTTCTGTTTCAATGTCAGCTACCACATTCGATTATTTCATTGATCAAAATAAATCACATGACCTAACCTCAAGGGACACGGAACTGCAAACCCTTTCTGTGGCTAGAAGGAAGAAAAGTGTGCATGTTGGTAAGCATCGTCGGTGTTTACCGAACTAGCCTATCTTGGTGAATTGTACAACAGTTCGCGCCTTTGTCCCTTCTTAATCGTTGTTGTTTTTGTTAGTTTGTCAAATTGGTTCTGACTCATAGAGACCCTATATACAACAGAATGAAACACTGTCTGGTCTTGCACCATGTCCATAATCACTTTTATGCTCAAGGCTGTCATGGCAGAGACTATGCAATCCATCTTATCAAGGATCTTCCTCTTTTTCGCAGATCCTCTACTCTACCAAGCATGATGTCCTTCTCCAGGGACTGATCCTGCCTGACAACATGTCCAAAGTATGGAAGACTCAGTCTTGCCATCTGTGCTTCCAAGGAGCACTCTGGTTCTTCCAGAGCAGATCTGTCTGTGCCTTTGGCAGTCCACGCTATATTCAATATTCTTCTCCAGCACCACGATTCAAAGGCATCCATTCTTCCTCTGTCTTCTTTATCCATTGTCTAGCTTTTGCATGCATATGAAGTGATTAAAAATACCATGGCTTAGGTCAGGCACATCTTAGTTTTCAAGATGATGTGGTTACTTCTCAACACTTTAAAGAGGCCCTTTGCTGCAGATTTTCCCAAAGCAATGCGTCTTTTGATTTCTTGACTGCTGCTTCCATGGGCGTTGATTGTGGAGCCAAGTAAAATGAAATCCTTGACAACCTCAGTCTTTTCTCCATTTACAATGGTGTTGTTTACTGGTCTAATTGTGAGAATTTTTTTTTTTTTTATGTTGAGGTGTAATCCGTACTGAAAGCTGTGGTCTTTAATCTTTGTCAGTGTTTCAAATTCTCTTCACTTCCAGCAAGCAAGGTTGGGTCATCTGCATAACACAGGCTGTTAATGAGTCTTCCTCCAATCCTAATGCCTTGATCTTCTTCATACAGTTATTCAGGTATACAGATACACAGCAAGCATGTGCATCCAAGGAGACTGTAATCCTCTTTCGCTCCTAGAGGTGAATTTTGTTTAATCTTTCAGAAATGACAGTTAATTCTTCTGGCTAATGAGTAGTGAGGAATTACTGCCGCAGAACTCTAGAAAATATTCATAGCCCTTAAATGGGAACATGTGAGCAATGCGTAACCTCTTCTTTCTTTTTTTGACCTAGTTGTGGGTTGACATGAAGCCAAGACTTGAACATGTACATTATGATCATACACTGTGTTGTCTGAGGACAAAGTTCACTACACTGAGTGTGAAAACCCCCAAAATGGAAAGAAATTGAGTTCTTAGTGTTTTCCATTTGAACCAATCAATTAATTAACCCTGTATATTAGGCACTTCAATAGATGAGTTTTTCTTTCATGTTTGTGTCTCTTTTTGCTGAGTCTTAGAGTTTGGGAACATCTCACAAATTATTATGAATATGCAAAAGTTATTATTACAAAAATTTGTTTTTGTCATTGAGCCAGCCAGCCAAGTGCTGTCGAGTCGGATCCGACTGACCCCCAGATGTATTACATATATTTGAAATTACATCTGGTCATGAAAATATTTTGAAATAATGTATGAAGGTATGTTGCTTTCTCAATCTCACCTCAAATAATAGAAAGGGAATTGAAGCATAATCTCTCCTCTTGTCTTTAGAAAACCAAAAAACCAAACCCCTTGCCCTCAAGAGGATACCAACTCATAGAGACTCTATGGGACAGAGCAGAACTACCCCATACCATTTCCAAGGAGTGGCTGGTGGATTCGAACTGCCAACGTTTTGGTTAGCAGCCAAGCTCTTAACCACTGTGCCACCCAGGGCTGTCTCCCATCTTTAGGGCTATAATAAATTCCTGTCCCCAAAGCAAAATACGCTCATGGAAATAGATGGTGCTTAGGGAAGAAAAAGTCCACTGCTGGCTGTTTCTTGCCTTCATAGACTGTGTTAATCCAAAGAAGATATCCGATTGCAGAAGCAGTTGTTGACTGATTAGCAGCTGGTAGCACTGCTATAGGAACAAAGAGGTAGATTGTTTCCTGCAAATCTCCAAGGCCTGCAGCTTCTGGCACTGCTCACCGTGGGTGCTTCTCCCTCCACCATCACCCTTAACTTTCAGAAGGTTGATACCCCGGTGGATCAGATTTAACATGTAGTGGAATTATGTGTGAAGTCAGTGATACACTTTTAATTATTTGAGAATTTAGCTTCAAAACTAATGCCTGCTTTAGTGACCTTAAAAGAAACTTAAGCACAGCAACTTAAGTCATCTTCCTTTATACTCGCCTAATAGAAGCAAGGCCATTCCTGCATCAAAAAAATCCACTCAGAGAAGTATGGATCAATTTGGTTATTTCTTAGATACGTATTAGGCAGACTGCAGGTCCTTTTAAACAGGATAGAACCAATGAGACCTGGTCCCTGTCTTTGGGGAGCTAGCAAGCAGGCCATAAGGGACGGTACAGAATAAAGACATAATACACAGAGAGAAGTGACAAGAATCTCAAGAGTAGGGCACATAAGGGATAAAGAAGTTTCAAAATTAGGAGTGATGTACTTGGGGGGATTAAGAAAAGATTTTGCAGGAACTCAAGTTCCCTGGGTGATGCAAATTGTTAAAGCATTTGCCTACTAAATAAAAGGTTGCAAGTTCTAGTTCATCCAGTACTTATGAAGAAAACTTGACCACCTAGTTCTGAAAAATTAGCCATTGAAAACCCTATGGAGCATAGTTTGACTCTGACATATTTGGGGCTGTCATGAGTTGGTCAACTAAATGGCAACTGGGTTTTGGTTGCTGGAAATGGGATAGAGATGGGTCCTGGAGGAATGACTGGGTTTAAACATAAGGAGGCACAAACAGGAAGAATTTCAGCATGACAACATGATAAAGGTAAAGGATTTATGTCTACCAACAGGAGTTTGTGTCCTAGCTTCACTCTGTAACTGGATTCACAGGGTCCAACAACTAAGTTCATGAGTTTAATTGGTCTAAGTACTATGGACCTCACTGCTGAATATCACTACAGTCACTTTCAAAGTACTCCCCTTGGGAAGTTATACACTGATGCCAGTGCCTAGTCCACCCTTCAGAGCAATTGTGGAACTCTTCCTGGAATGGCCATTGCACATGGTGGCAAGATGGCAAGTTCGCAAACTTACTTGTACAGTTGTCTGTGTGGGAGTTTTTAGCCAGTAAACAAGTAATGGTATTATGCCCTCCCTATTCACCTGATCTGACCACCGATGACTTTTTTATTTACCCAAAGGTAAAGAGAATATTGAAAGGAAGACCCTTTGGTGACATTCACGGCATCGAGCGTAATTCAATGACAGCTCTCATGGCCATTCCAGAAAAAGAGTTCCAAAGTTGCTTTGAAGGGTCAGCTAGGCACTGGCATGAGTGCATAGCTTCCCAAGGGGGAGTACTTTAAAGGTGACTGCACTGATATTTAGAAATGAAGTATGTAACACTTTTTCTGGGATGAGTTTTCAAACTTAATTGGCAGTCCTCCTGCAGCAATAAAAGGGTTAATCACTTCATCTTATAGACTTACTAGAAGAAGTCAATTCCATTGTATATGTAAAGGTAGTAGTATCAGGCTTTTCATCTAAGATATATTTATTATCATTCTTACCTTCAGCAAGTCTCCTAAAGAGATGTGTTTTGTTTGTTTGTTAGAGATGGGTTCTGCGTTTTAGTAGATGAAGTGTGTATAAAAGGCATTACAGAAGGCTGAGCAACGTAATTATTAATTCAGAATTGGAAACAGTTTGGGTATGCAGGACAAATGGAAAAAGAAGTTGAAAGCCAGGTGTGACTAACTGACCTCCAAGCACGGAGATTGGGCATATCAAGGTTCCAGTGAAGATGTCACAATATAGCTTTGGTCAGTTGGTTTATTGGCATGCTGGAGGTTAGAACTGACTCCACAGCAATGGATAGAACCATAGTATAGACAAAGACTAAAGAAGTGTGTGTCGACCTAGACAGACAGTCTAACAAGCCAAGAGAACAACGAATTGTTTAGTAGCAGTCTTCTTATTGTGATTTAATTTTCTAAGTGCAGAAGAGAAACATAGAGTTCACAGAGAGATTTGTGGATATTTTAGGCTTTTTATTAGGCACTGTGCCCTGGTAGCATACTGGGTATGTGCTATGGCTGCTAACCAAAAGGTTGGCAGTTTGAATCCAGCAGGCACTCCTTGGAAACTCTATGGAACAGCTCTTTTCTGTCCTACAGGGTTGCTGTGAGTTGGAATCAACTCAGTAGCAATGGGTTTGGCTTGGTATGCTGCAATTACATGACACATTTGTTGAAATCTCTTTGTCTAACCACCACCAATGTTGTTGCTACTGTTTTCAACTCACAGTGACCCCATGTGACAGAGTAAAATCTCCACCTAGGAGTTTTTGGACACCTTTATGAAAACAGATCACTGGGTCTTCCTCCCATGGAGCTACTGGATAGATTGAAACCACCAAACTTTTGGTTAGCAGCCAAGCATTTAAATATTTGTGCCTCCGGTATTCCACCACCATAGCTCCACTCAATTTCCATAGAAAATGGAGCTAAATGTTCCTATGGATTAGATCTTGATTAATTACATCAAGATCCTTCTATGTACATCATACCAGGCAGCCACCTAGCTGTGGTGCAGTGGTTAAGAGCTTAGCTAATGCCCAAAAGGTTAGCAGTTCAAATCCATCAGATGCTCTTTGGGAACACCATGGGCAGTTTTACTTTGTCCTGTAGGGTAACTACAAGATGGTATCTATTCAACTGCAGGAATAGGTGGTTTTTTGTTTCTTAACTCACTTGTTAGTTTGTTGAACTTTGACTGTACTGAGAGCTGACAAAATTGAACTTTTGGACCTGTGAAACTAAAGGCCAAGCAGGGAGATGCGGCAGAGAAGGAATGCTGAAGATCTGAGGCAGTGGGGCAGTCAGAGAATTTGAAGCTTGACTTGACTTGCTCTTGCTGACTTAGAAGATGAAGGAAATGAGAATAAGCCAAGGAGTGTGGACAACATCTACAAGCTGAGAATGAGCCTCAGCCAGCAGCTGGCAAAGAGCAAGGACCTCAGTCCAACAACCGTTTGGAACTGAATTCTGCCAACAACCTGAATGAGCTCAGGAGTAAATTCTTCCCTAGAGTCTCCAACAAGGAGTGCAACTTTGATAACCCCTTGTATTGGCCTATGACACTCTAGGAAAGAACCAGCTAAGCATGCTGTGCCCAGACTTTTAACTTACATAAACAATGAAATAGTAAAATTATGTTGTCTTAAGCCGCTAAAGTTTATGGCAGTCTGTTACATCAGCAATACAAAACCAATATACTATTAAATCGAAACTCTCTAGGAAATTTGTTCTGACTACAGAGTACCATGAGAAAATTCCCTACCTTCACACTACAGCAGAAGAGTGCTCACTAAATACCCAGACAGCCAGAAAGTTTGAGGTACGTGCAGTTGTTGTTGCTAGTTGCAGTGGAGTCGACTCAGACTTGTGATGACCTGATGTATAGCAGCAGGGTACATTGCCCAGTCTTGAGCCATCTTCCTGATTGTTGGTATGTTCGAGTCTATCATTGTGGCTGTTGTGTCAATGAATCCCATTGAGCACCTCCTTGTTGGCACTGACTCTTCACTTTCCCAAGTACAAATTTCTAGCAACTGGTCTTCCCTAATGATGTGTCCTATGTAAGCAAGCTGAAGTCTCACCTTCCTTGCCATAAAGGAAGACTCTGGTAACTTAGGACTGTTGGTTCATTCTTCTTCTTCTTCTTTTTCTTCTTTTTAATTGTTTTAGAGGAAGGTTTACAGAACAAGCCAGTTTCTTACTAAACAGTTAGTGTACATATTGTTGTATGACAACGGTTAACTAATAAACAACAGGTCAACATTTTCCCTTCTCAAACTTGGGTTCCCTATTACCAACTTTCCTACCCTCTCTTGCCGTCTAGTCATTGGCCCTGAGCCAGCATGCCCCTTTAGTCTCATTTTGTTTTATTAGCCTGTCCAATCTTTGGCAGAAGGGTAAACATCAAGAGTGATTTTGGTACTGACCTAAAAGGGTCCTAAAAGGGTGACTGGGACCATACTGTCAGGATTTCTCCAGTCTCTTTGAAGCCAGCACATCTGATCTTTCTTTTTGAAGTTAGAATTTTGTTTTGCTTTGTGCTCCAGCTCTGTCTGGGACCGTCTGTTGTGATCCCTGTCAGAGTAGTCAGTGGTGGTAGATGGATTCAGTCTGCAGGAGGCCACAGTAGATGTGGTTGACTTGTTCCTTCTTCTGACTGTACACAATATATTCAACATTTTTTGCCAACAACAGATTCAAATGCACCAATTCTTCTGCCTTCCTTTTTCATTGTCCAGTAAGCAGAAATTAAGAATTATTATAAGGTAGACATGAGATAACTGGATTCAGGGACTACAGAAGTTCTCTTCATAACAGAGGCTTCATGGTATGTGAATACAGCTGCAACTTCATGGTATAAAATTCCCAGTGCTAGGTCTGAAGGGATGGGAAAGAGGAAACAAGAGGAAGGAGAAAACCTAATTAGTAAGAATAATCATGAAAGAAATTCATCTAGTTTTCTGCTTTGCCTAGCTGTGGATGATAAGGATAATATGCATAAACCTACAGATAAGTTGGACATTCATGGGAATTATTATATAACAGGTGTTTCCCAGCCTGAGGGTACAAGAGTAGGGAGGGTGGGGTGAAGTTGGAAGAGTACCGAATCATAATTCCGTGACTTGTTTCTGCCAGTTAGATGTCTAGATTGCAAGAACTCCAGCTGGCTGCCTCTTCTGAGCCTTCGCTCACACGTCTAATGTTTTCACTTTCTGCCGGATCACTGATGCACGGAGCTTGATTGACTTTGCCTTGACATTGGTGTCAAATGCAGTAGCATCATACACACACTGTCTTTCTTTTGAGTCACTATTCTGATCGTCAGCAGCAGCATCACATTCACTGAGAATTTCCTACACGCTAGGGATATTGTATACATTATCTCATTTACAACAATTTTACAAACAGGGAAGCCAAAGTTCCGAGAGGTTTGATGGTGTGTACATGGCCTCAAAGTAGGAAGCCATGTTTGATCCCTTGAAGTCTGACTACTGAGTTCTTATTCTTTATTACACAATACATTTTCTCCTTGTATAGGGTTACCATGAGTTGGACCTGGTTCAATGGCAGTGGGTTTTTGGGTTTATAGGTGCTCTGAATCCTCTGTAAGTTCTACTCCAGGGCTGCTCTGCTCTGGACCTGAACTTGAGTATCAGGCTAGGGCCCTGATAAAGTGAGACAGCCTTGAGTTGCAGGAAATAATGAGTCCTTTAAGCTCTTTGTTGGTGTTAAATCACAGCCTCCTACCATATACTCTTTCCTGCAGCAGTAGCAAGCCTGAACTTCTCATTCCCTTCTAGGAAGAAAGGCCTAGGTTCACTGTCTAGGGACCCTCTTCAGATGTGCCTTCTAGCCTCTATTGTGAATTTGGACCTCTGCCCAGGCACCCTTCATTCCCTCTGCCTTGTTTCCTTCTTGTCTCTTCAAGGAATTTTCTCCTAGCTTCCTCAGCAGTGTTGCCTCTGGATATTGCCTGTAGGAGGACTCTGGGCTCTCTCCTCTCTGTCCTGTGGACCACTCCCCTACCCTCTGCCTTCCCACCCCAGCCACCTAACTCAGCCTAGCCCAGGACCTTGAAAAGAGAACTTCTGTCCAATTCTTTCATTTTAAGTCCACAGCTTGTTGAGAAAACAATGCTAACAGACTTTCAACTGACCAGACCTTCCCATCACCATTACACCACCTGTCACGGCAGTGGTCCTACTTCCCCACATGAAATTCTGAAGGACTTTAATTTATTTTAAATTGGATTCTACAGCAAATACCCTTATTTTAAAGTAATTCCAGCTGCTTCTCACCACCTTCAGCTGTCTCTGGAAATGCATTCGCTGAGGTTTCATCTGTATCAGCTGCCTGAGTCTCTCTTTGTTGCACACTCCTCACCCAGAGGGAATATTTTATTTTTTTGCAGCCATCCTGCATGACCCAGTTGGAACTCTACTGTGCTGGGTCTATACTTCAGCACTTCCTTTTTAACCCAAGCTGGGACTCTAAAACAGCCATTTGTTTAAAAAGTCATAAATGCATATGGTAAAAAGTTAAAACAGGACAAAAGTGTTTTTAATGAATAGCATACTTCCCACTCCATTTGGCCAAAGAAAACACTATTAACTCTTTCTGCTCTGGGTGCTTATATTTTTCTAGGGCCTGATTTCTCATTTACACATTCAGTTTTGTTTTGTTTTGTTTTGTTTTGAAGGAAGTTTTGGCTCTGTTTTTGGACACTATTGAAGTTCATCCTTTACTCCTCCCCTCCTCCCCAAAGCAATGTAAATGGAAAAGCTTTGGGTGACCTTGGTTTAATCTAACAGCCAGAATCGAGTCAGTCAAGTTTTGGTATTAACTGGAAGTCCTCTGTGGCCAGCACCCTTCAGTGGCCGTGAAGCACTTTGCTGTGGGCTCAGGCTCTCACCATTCACTCCATCTATCACCATGCCAGACCAGGCCCAAGCAGCATTTCTAAAGCTCAGCGTTACTGATTTCATTTTTTTTGTTTTGTCAAATTGCAAAAACTCATGTTCCAACTTTCTCATTGTCTTTACCTCTATTTTTTTCCTTTCCTGTGTTTTATTTCCACCTTTGCTAATGTATCACTAGAGAACCCCCGTCAACTAGTCACTGTCAAGTCAGTTTCAACTGGTGGTGACCCTGTGTGTGCTAGACTGGAGCTATGCTTCAGAGTTTCTACTGCTGATCTTTCGGATGGAGATCACCACACCTTTCTTCAGAGGCACCTCTGGGTAGACTCAACCTGCCCTCCCTTTGGACAGAGTCCCAAGCACATTAATAATTCCCACTACCCAGGGACTGCTCCACAATAAAAATAACTTAAAAATAGTACATAATGAAGACAAAATTCTCCTAGTTGAGGAAGATGTATTCAGATGAAACTAGTTATTCTAGAATCTCCAGTAAAGGAGCTCACGGTTTAAGAAAAAATTCAGGCACAAAACCATTTTACTAAATTTATAGAGGATGTATCTTTCACACAATGGAAGAACTTTCCTAAAACATTTTGTGGTGACATCAGGTAGAACTCAAAACAGAACGTGTGTACTGACTGGGTGAATGTTGGGTCTGACACGATTTGTGAATTGCATACCATTATAAATATTTAAAATTTGACTTTTTGTGGTAAACTGTGGCAAATATATGTGCAACAGGACATTTGCCATTTCAACATTCTTTATATGAGCAGCTCTTTACAACCACACAAAGCCAGTGAGCAGTAATTTCTCCCTGGGAGAGACCTAGTAGGAAGCGCTTTGGAAAGATTCAAGCCTCCTGGCCCAGAGCTCCTTTGGGCCTCTGACAAGCTGTGTGAACTTGAGCACAGCCATTTCATTCTGAGCTTCTGACTTGCCCTTTATTAAATAAAGAATAGCAAAACCTTGCAAGGAGAAGTAAAGATCAAAAAAGAGGTATTGCTGAGATTTAAGTGCAGTCACCTCCCTGCAATGAAGCAGTCACTAGTGACTAATGACTTAATGAGTATGAAGTTCTAACATTTCTTTGAGTAGATGCTGGCTGCCAGGATCTACTCTAAGTGCTTTACAAGAATGCAGGGCTGTAATACTCAGAACTGCCTGATGAGGCAAGTACTATATCTTTTGTATTTTGCATTTGAGAAATCTGAAGTGCTAAAAGATTAAATTGCTTAGCCGGGGGCACATGGCAAGCGAGGTTTGAGCAGAAAAGCAATCTGACTCCAGAACTTATATTCTTAACACTATTCTCTGCCTGGTCGTGATGCTTCATGTGGCCTCATTAACAGAGGCACTCAGGTGTCATTAGTCACTTTGGTAAGTGCTAGCATTTTTACCTCCTGAATATTTCTCAAATCTGTTCACCTTGAATTTATTTCGACTGTTTTCATTCAAAGCAGTCACTCGTTCATCCAAACAACCTCCTGCAGACCAGATGATTCCAACTCCTAGGGACACTATAGGACACAGTAGAACTGCCCCCATAAAGTTTCCAAGGAGAGGCTGATGGATTCAAACTGCCAAACTTTGTGTTCCCAGGGCTCCTCACTCATTTATCGATAAATAACTATTGGTCAAGAAGTCACTATCAGGCATTTGCTAAATGCTGAGGGTATCACTTGAATAAGAAAAATGTCCTATAATGAAGCTTATCATCTCACAAGGAAGACAACTCTAAACACCACTGTACAGAAACAGATACAATTATTTCAGTCTGTAATCAGTGCTCCACTTCTCCAGCAACCTCTCCACTGATTTGACTCCAGTTTTGCTCTATTCTGAACTATTCTTCACAAGCCATCAGCCTGATCTTTTCAAAAGCAAATTAGACCTTAACATTCTCTTTCTTAAAATGCTTCCATGCCCTTCACCCATCATCCTCAGGGGCAGGGTTAAGCCTAAGGCCCTTCAGTGACCTGACTTCTAATTGCTTCTAATTACTTCTCAAGTTACTTCTCTTTCTATTCTTCGCTCTAGTTTTTTCTGCTCCAGTAATTAAAATCGCCTGCGAGCTCCTCTGTACACATCATAACACCTCGTGCTTCTGTGCTTTTGTCCAGATTGTCCTTTCTACGGGAACCTCTGAACACACTTAATCTCCTGGTTGTTAGTTACGTTTTAAAAATCATCTCCTTAGGAAGCCTAAGAAACTTACTCTGGACTAGAAGGGTACCCCTTTGAAGTGTTCCTTCCTTCATCAAGTATTGTCTTTTTTTGTCATAGAATGTAGGTGCCAAGATTGTGCCTAGTACATCACTGGGCACCCAGAAAATTTTGGAAGAAATGAAGCAAGTAAATTAACATGTTCCAGTGTCTCCCTGTCCATCCCTGTGGTCCTTACCCCATTTCCCTCCACACCTGCATGCTAAAGGAGATTTATAGCTCCATCTCAGTGAGTAGAGTCAGTAATCTTTCCAACTCCTGTTTGTATGGACTTGCTGAATACTGAAGTTGTGTTTTACTCCAGATCACGAGCCTCAACCCTTTAGGGCTGGAAAAGCTCATAGCCCTAATAATTCACATATTGATACATTCAAAGATAGGAAAAGTAATTATTCAGTTTCTGTAGGCATAGGGATAAAAACAAGCATTGCCTTTCTCTGCAATGCTACATTCAACTTTCTTATGTAGCATAGCTGGGGAAGAGCAATTTATCACAATTTTATTATGTTTTATCATGTGTTGAAAGCAGGAATCACATAGAGTGAAGGTGTTTAACAAGCTATTCAGCTCCTCTGAGTAAACACATTGTCTGAGTTCAGTATATTAGTGAAGGCCCAGAAACATGGCCCAATAAAGATCATGACTAAACTGTGGATAGAAAAGATAGGTAGAGAGGTAAGTTGAAATTAGATATTTGAAAACTAAGTAACCAACACCACAACTCATTCACAGCATTGTTTTCATTCCGATTACCTTGTCATAAATGAGAAAATCTGCCATTGTTTAAAGTCTAATTTATGTAGATTTCCAAAGGGCATTATATTTCCTTAAATTATCAAAGGATTGTTGTACATGCAATAAAAATGAAAGAGTTAAGTTTTGACTTACATGAATTCAATGTTAATATTTGAAACTTAAGCGGAGGCTGCTTCATCGTGCTTTTCTGCCACCGTTTGTGAACATAGAAATTCAGAGCATATTCTGCATGTCTTAGAAGTATCTGATTAGAAAAGCCAATAAAGCCAAAGAACAGACAGGTTTCTTGAATGTTTTTGAAGTTAAAATTATGAACTACATGTTTCTGTTTTAGGGCAGAAGCAGTACCCAATCTTTACAGGATGCTGATAAGAGACTCATTCCCTAAGAAAGTGATTCCCTCTATTCTTCTTTTTCTGTGCAATAAAATAAGGCACAAGCAAATGAGAGCTTATTTACTGCTGCATAAAACTTGGGCCAACCAGGCAGGGAGAGGATGTCTGCTTTCAATTTCAACCATCTGGAAATATTACAGCTCAAAGCTGAGATGTTTCCAGTTTTCTTCTAGGGTAAGTAGTGTGTCTTCTCCCTAACTCTATGCTCCCAGGCCAATACAGATGTCATCAAAGTGACAGTGGTCTTAGGTAAATCCCCCCATAAATGTATGATTTCTCAGACACTTTCAGAAACCTTGAGGACAAAATATTCATAAGGGCCTTTTCCAATGTGAAAATTCCCACACGTTTTAAATTAGGGAAATTATTTGCCAAGTCATCATTTGTTTTGCAATCCTTCATAACTGTAGAACGAAGCTCTTTTTCATCTATTTAGTCTGAGAATTTATTTTTTCTTGAAAAAACAAGAATCACTTTTTCTCAAGAATATCTGGGTCTAGATATTTGCCGTGAGTTTTGATATTAGCCCTCTGAAGCATTCCTTGATATCTTGTTAAGTCCGTTAACTCCCCTGGGGCTTCTGTTTGTCTTTCTGTAAAATAATTCTCACCACCCACCAAACCCACAGATCTAGAGACCGCCCTGGACTTCAGAAATGTACCAGTGCTCCGGAAGGAAGTGCCATATGAATTCCAGGGAGCCAGTGTGGTCAGTGTGGAAAGGCTTCTATTAACCCCAGAAGACTAAGGTCTAGTTTTGCTCTCCACTTGGAGGCTGAGTGACCCTTGAGAAGCCACCTCTCTTGCTACCTGAGGCACGCCCCAGGGCATAGTCAAAGTTGAATTACCACTTGACGGAGTTTCTAATCCTTTTAGTACTTTACTTTATGTTTCATTTCATTATTTTCTTCTTTATTTCCAGTATCTACTTCTGTCCCATTTCATTTTTTTCTAAGATGTTTGTTTATTTACCTATTTCTTTTGCTTAGAATATATGAAAATTTTTGTAAGATCTCTGAGGTCTTCTTGGAAAAAAAAATCACTTGTAAATAACAAACCAAAATGACAGTAAGTGCTCAGTAAGTTCGCAGATGGACAAAGTCTTTTTTGCAGTTTCCAAGCAAGGGACCAAAGTGAACCAAAGGATCTTAATCGGTCCCATTTATTGGTTCTCGGTCTATCCTAAACGTAGAGGGAAGAGGATGCATTCAGTTCTCCATGACAGCTTAACTGTATGTTGGGACAAAGCAGATTTTGTATTAAGAAGGGCTGAAAAAATGATTGTACTCCAAGGGCAGTGGAGCAAGCTCATCCAGTAAAAATTAAAACAAGAAATAGCAACAAAGGTATTGAAGGTAAGATAATCACGTTAGTCATAGCTCACTACAGTTAAGTCAAAGAAGTGACCTTCAGTCATTGTCTCCAGTTGTCACTAAGAGCAATGGTACTTAAAGATAGAGGGCTTCTGTGTAGTGCTTAACAGTTCTTTTTATTATGTGATGATTTGAGGATTCACATATTTGTTGTTTAGGGATTTTCTCTTAGAAAGGATTTCCACCTCTTGGTTTTTGTAAGCCAGAATAAACAGGAATATAGCTATAATGATGATAGCTGGAGTACACTCCCAGAATGTTTCTGCTGGGTGTCTTTATTTCTAATTATCTTGACTACATTCAGTTGTAGACACTATTTGTAGATTCCCAGTAGTTAGTGGATTTAGTACTGGCATGAATAGCCCAATGGGCATCCAAATGTTTAACTAACCAGCAAAAATGTGGCTCATTAGGATTCACTTGAAAGAGGCTATATACACTTGGATCCAGTCGTACTTCCTTGGAATGGACCATAGGATCTTATTTTCTTGAGACCGGGAAATTATAAAGAAAAGAAAGTAAAAATGCAAATGTTTCTAGTTTATATCATATTTGATGTACACATTTGAAAATAAATAAAAGAGGTATCCAGTATTAAAAAAGAAACAAAAATAGAAAAAGAGAATTCTTAAAAGGATACAGAAATAGAGGACCCTTTGCAGAGAATCACAGGAGAAATCTGGACTGTGCTAATTAAGTACCTAAAAAAAAAAAATTCCATTGCTGTCGAGTTGGTTTCTGACTCATAGCAACCCTGAAGACCAAACAGAATTGTCCCATAGAGTTTGCATGGTGTTTTCAATCCCTTCCTATGCATGTAAAAGCTGGACAATGAATGAAGATGACTTAAAAAGAATCAACATGTTTGAAGTGCAGAGCTGGAGAAGAATATTGAGTATGCCATGGACTACCAAAAGAACAGGAAAGTCAGAAAAGGTGTGCATCAGGGTTGTATCCTTTTACTATAACTTTTCAATCTGTATACCAAGCAAATAATCCAAGAAGCTGAACTATATGAAGAAGGAGGAGGCATGAAGACTGGAAGAAAACTCAGCAACAACCTGCATTGTGCAGATGACACACCCTTGCTTGCTGGAAGTGAAGAGGATTTGAAACACTTACTGATGAAGATCAAAGATGACACCTTTCTGTATGGCCAAGCCAGCCAAGTGCCATCGAGTCAGATCCTTCTGTATGGATTGCACCTAAATATCAAAAAAATGAAAATCCTCACAACTGGACCAGTAAGCAACATCGTGATAAACGGAGGAAGGATTGATGTTGTCAGGGATTTCATTTTACTTGGTTCTGCAATCAATGTCCATGGAAGCAGGAGTCCAAAAGTCAAAAACACATCGCATTTGGACAAACTGGTTACAAAAGACCTCTCTAAAAAGATGTCCCCTTGAAGATTAAGGTGCACCTAACCCAAGACATGGTATTTTCAGTCACATCAATGAATGACAAGGACAGTGAATAAGGCAGACAAAAGACGAACTGATGCCTTTGAACTTGTTGGAGAAGAATATTGAATGTAACATAGACTACCAAAAGAACAAATAGATCTGTTCTGGAAGAAGTACAACCAGAGTGCTCCTTGGCAGCAAAGATGGTAAGACTGTTTCACATACTTTGGACATGTTGTCAGGACGGCTCAATTCCTAGAGAAGGACATCATGTTTGTTAAAGGAGAAGGTCAGTGAAAAAGAGGCAGAGTCTCAAGGAAGTGGACTGATACAGTGGCTGCAACAAAGGGCTTAAGCATATAAGTGATTGCGGGCATGACAAAGGGCTAGGCAGTGTTTTGTTCTGTCCTGCGTAGGCTCGCCGTAAGGTAGAACTGACTAGACAGCACCTAACAACAACAACAACAACAAATGAGTTCTGTCTTGGAAGAAATACAGTTCTCCTTAGAATTAAAGATGGAGAGATTACATCTCACATACTTTGGACATGTTGTTAGGAGGCTCAGTCCCTAGAGAAGGACATCATGCTTGGTAGACCGTCAGTGAAAAGATAAAGACTTTCGGTGAGGTGGATTAACACAGTGGCTGCAATAGTAGGCTTAAGCGTAACATTGATGGTGAGGATGGCTCAGGACTGGACAGTGTTTCATTTTGCTGTATGTGGGGCCATCACTGAACTGAACTGACTCTGCGGCACCTAGAATAACAATATAGGGTTTGTAAGGCTGTAATCTTTATGGTAGCAAATTGCCACATTTTTGTCCTTCAGAGTGACTGACAGGTTAGAACTGCTGATGCTTTGATTAGCAGCTGAGTACTTAATTATGGTGCAACCAGGGCTCCAATTAAGTACCTCAAACCAAAAATCTCAGTGCTGTAGAGTGAATTCCAACCCATAGTGACACTCTAGGACAGAGTAGAACTGTGCCATAGGGCTTTCAAAGAGTATCTATTGGATTCCAGCTGTTGACTTTTGGTTAGCAGTTAACCAGTTCACCACCACTGTTTCCAATAAATGCTTAGGTACAGAGAATTTGCCTTGGCATTCTGTCTTGGGTTTTTGCTATAATGTGTTAGTAGACACAGACTAGAAATACAAACTGCTCATAAAGATGACAAAAGCTGTAAAAATAACTGGGGGTGGGGGGTGTGGAGGTAGGAAGTAACTAAGAAGCTTTTAATGGATTTTGCATGGGGTGACAGGGGAACAGTGGAAAGAATCTCATCCTTAAGGTGAGAAATGGGATACCAAAAAACCAAATCAAACCCACTGCCGTTGAGTCAGGAATGACTCATAGTGAGTGACCCTAGAGGTGAGAGTAGAACTGGCCCATAGAGTATCCAAGGAGCACCTGGCAGATTTGAACTGCTGACCTTTTGGTTAGCAGATGTAGCACTTAACCGATTATGCTAAGCCAAGCCAAGTGCTGTCGAATTGGATACGACTCATGGCAACCCTAGACAACTTTGAAAAACATTCTCGTCATCCTAAGGAATAATAAAGAAGGAAAGGGGATGGGAAGAATGCCCAATCAGATGAACAACCATCTGTGATGCCCTTCAGATGGGGTACAAATGAGCTCACAGCCAACACTTACTACCAGACCTTGGTTAAACCCTCTAGGGCTTTCTAGCCCAGACAATTCAGCTGCCTCAGTGACCCAAGCAAGACCAGTAGAACCTTCTTTCAACCCACAGAAAAAAAAAAAAAAAAAGATGGTTCTTCAAAAAGAAGTATATATACCTTTTTCCAGTATATGTATCCCAAACAAAAGAGAGGCAAAATATTTATATGAACCATGCTCTTGTGTGTAAGACTAGTGTTTACTTTGCTTTACTTTTGTAGTCGGTACTTTTTTGAGAAATATCCATGGAATCCATGTAAAATAACATGGTATCTGAAGATAATAATTTGTATTTTTCCATTTAGGCAAAACAAGCTGATTTTCAAAGACTACACTACATTTCTTTTACACCAGATGCTTAAGCCATGAAAACTCCAAAGATATTGATTCAGTATGGAATTTCAAAACCAAGGCACATAAAACCAAACCTATTGCCGTCAGATCAATTCTGAATCATAACAACCCTATAAGACAGAGTAGAACTGCCCCACAGAGTTTCCAAGGAATACCAGGCGGCTTTGAACTGCCAGCCTTTTGGCAGCCATAACATTTAACCACTACACAACCAGGCTTTCCACTAGGGCGTATAGGAATATGTTTTTCTAAGAATCTTGGTGAAAGTTTGGAACTTGTTCATGAAACAATCTTCATGTTGTTAAAATAACTACTGACATAAAATAATGAATAAATGCTTTCATCTTAAATGTTGGGACAAATGGACACACAGTACAAGATACGGCATTAATTAATGCCCCATTTTTATACTTCTTTAAAAGTATAGGAATTAAATATGTTTGAGGGGTAGGTAAGCATGGGTTCTTTGTTCAGCTGTTGATCTCTTTAAGTCAGCTTGAAGAATCATTATTTCCTTTGTGAAGTGGAAACTGTGAATCTCATATTACACAAGACTTTTGCCATGACAACATAGTAACCACAGAAAGAAGCAAATCCATTCTCAGGCTAGTATTTAGCCTAGTGTTGCAGAGCTGTAGTAGTTACAATGGGCCACAACAGCTGAGATGATGGTGAAGGGAGGAAGATTTCCAGACCCATGGCTGGAAGTGAAACTGGCCCTGAAAGACACAAATCAAAGTTTTTCTCAGAAACTTGTTTAAGGTTAAAAAAATAAATAAAACAATAAAAAAAAAGCCAAACTCACTGACAACAAGTCACTTCCCACTCAGAGGAACTCTGTAGGACAGAGTAGAACTGTCTTACAGAGTTTCCAAGGAGTACCTGGTGAATTTGAACTGACAACCTTCTGGTTAGCAATTGTCACACTGAACCATTAGACAGGGATTCCTTAATATGTGTACCTGCATATTAAATGACAAGATATTGAAATAGTCCAAAATGTCTTAAGATAGCCTGAGGGTTTGAATCTACCAAGGAGTGCCTTGGCAAAAAAGGTCTGACCATCAACTTCTGAAAAATCAGCCACGAAATCCTTATGAATGGCTTGCCAATCTGCTTTTGAAAATTAGCCAGTGAAAATTCTGTGGAAAGCAATAAACCATTGTCCCATACAGTGCCAAAAGATGAGCCCCTAGTTTGAAAGTCACTCTAGATACACTGTGGCCATGACAGTGGACTCAAGCATACCATCAACGATGAGGATGCCATGGGACCAGCAAGCATTTCAACCTATTGTGCACGAAGTATCTATGAACTGAAATCAACCCCAAAGCAACTAACAGCAATAATAATCATTGTAATAATCCAGATCAGCGTAAAACCACTCATAGCAGATTAGTAGCAACCTTAGATGGGTCCCACCTGCCTCTCCCCACCCCCTACAGGGCCAGCTATGTAATTTGGCACCAGTAAACAGAATTCATATTCCCAGCTTCCGGTGAACAGAGTTGACTACAAAGTCTTCTCAAGCTGTTGCTACCATTGAGGATTTATCTGCATAGCTGAGGGATAGCGCCAGGAAAAACAGCTGTCTTTGCCCAAGAATCTAAGAGTATCTAGCAGTGGAATAAGCCAGAAATATCGAAGTGAGCTTTGGGTTTTGTACTCAGCTTAAAAGTGATCCTTTTCTTGATCTTCTCAATGCATTATCTCAAAGACCCTGAAAGCTAAATGTCTCGGAATAAAGTTTCTGCAAACAAGGCCAAGAATTCTAAAACATCAAGCCCATGTGCATAAGATCAGCTGTTGTCTCTGAACCTGTTGCATAAGAGTCACCAATCAGCTGACTCCACTCTCCCACACATGATAGCTAGTAACTGGACTAGTAGACTGACGATTAGACTCTACCCCCAGACCCAAGCCTGTGCCTCTCTTCCAGGCCAGACATTTGCTTAGGGACAATCTCTAGTTCTCACAGCAAGTTGAAAGAAGCATGAACTAGATGACTGTCCCAAAGGACTGTAATATGTGTACCAAGCAGGTCCTGTCAAATCAACTCTGGCTCATGATGCCCCATGTATGTCAGAGTAGAACTGGGCTCTATAGGCTTTGCAGTGACTGATTTTTTTCAGAAATTGATTGCCAGGCCTTTCTTCTGAGACACCTCTTGGTAAACTTCAACCTCCAACCTTTTGGTTAGGAGCTGAGTGGGTTAACTAGTTATACCACCCAACCAAAAAAAAAAAAGTCCCAAGCCCAAACCCACCACTATCATGTTGATTCCAACTCACAGCAGCCTTATAGGAGAGAGCAGAAGTGCCCCAAAGTGTTTCCATGGAGCACCTGCTGGATAACAACTGTGCGATCAGGGTTTCCTTTATATCAGCCAGCAATTCCATAATACATGTATCTACATATTAAGTGACAAGATATTGAAATAGTCCAAAATGTCTTAAGATAGCAGAAGTGTCTTTAACCACAGAAAACTCATACTGTTGACAATATTTGGCATGTGTTCTGGAAGTAATCAGTTGAATAGTTTAACCCCTAACCAGTGTTTCACTTAGAGACAGCACTGAAGAGGTTTAGGGACTGGACTGAGGAGACATGAGACATCACCTGGATCCTGTATGTTTTGATTGTGAGAACCTTCAGCTCAGGAAACATGTGCAAAGCTCTTCTTTCTCTCTGCACACTTTCCATTGCCTGTCTCATGGTCTGGGTTTTCTCTGTATTTGAAGGTGATGTTGGCTAACAGTCTGAATACAGGCTGAGCAAAAAGGTTGGGAAGACACATAAAGCAGTTGCTGTTGAGTTGATTCTGACTCCTGGTGACCCTGTATGTGTCAGAATACAACTGTGTTCACAGGGTTTTCAGTGGCTGATTTTTCAGAAGTAGACAGCCAGACCTTTCTTGCAAGGTACCCCTGGGTAAACTCGAACCTCCAGCCTTCTGGGTTAGTAGCCAAGCAGGTTAACCATTTGTACCACCTAGGGACTCCATGGTGGTGTAGTGGTTAAGTGCTATGTCTGCCGACCAAAACGTTGGCAGTTCAAATCTGCCTGGTGCTCCTTGGAAACTCCATGGGGGCAGTTCTACTCTGTCCTGTAGGGTTGCAATGAGTCCGAATCAACTTGATGGCAGTGGATTTGTTTTTCTTTACAGGGACTCCATCCACATTTTAATCTTAATTTTTGTAACTAGTGCTCCCAGCTCTTGTTGTCCCTCCTACTGCTGACTTATAGGTGGGGAAGCACTTGTTTTGAGCTGGGTAGGATAAAGTTTGGACTACAGAGAACCTCCGGGGTCTTGGGATTATATCTAGAAGATTGCTTGGTTGCTCTCACCATGTAGAACAGCACTTCTTGGGTGCTAGAGTTCCAAGTGAAGGTGACGATGTATTTTAATTCTGTATTTTAATTCTATTACACTAACACAGAAACCATCTTGTGCTTTTTGAGAAGCCAAGTTTTATGTTCAGGAGTTTGTAATTTGTGGACAGGACTACTGGGCCCCATAGTTGTCCCTCCACAAGCTGAAGTCTTTTTGTGGTAAATCATTTTATCCACTTACTTCTGCGTCATTTTACACAACCTCAATTTTAGATACTGTTTAAGCAAAGAGCAAGTTGCTCTGAAGTCTTCAAACTACACTTCCAAATTTGTAAAATAGAAATAACTTCAAGCATTTGGGTTGAGAAAGATATAGGAAAAAAAATGCCTCTTTGTATCCATGTTATGTGGAAATTGTATTATTTTTCTTTTGGTTAAAAATACACACAAATGTTCATCTTTCTGCAAAGGCCAGAAAATTGAAGCTAACTTTGTGCAACTTATTACATCATATTTTATATATATATAATTAACAGTTGCTGAACTTATCTGAGCTGATAAAAAGTGTCACTCAACAGCTATGTATTTGCCTCCCATGGTTTGGACACTTCATAGAACTGCTTTTACTAGATGTTTGAGTTTGTTCTCCCTGCTTGCATCAAGGGATGAAATAAGACACACTTTTATTAGAAACCCGAGTGGCATAGTGGTTAAATGGTACAACTGCTAACCAAAAGGTCAGCAGTTCAGATCCACCAGATGCTCCTTGGAAACTCTATGGGGCAGTTGTGCTCTGTCCTGTAAGTTCTCTGCTAGTCTAAATTGATGACAGTAGGCTTTCTTTATTTTTAACTCTACAAGTATAATTCAAGTGGGGAAAGTATATTTCAGGCCTTGGCTCTAGGAAAATCTTTGTTTCCCATGAAGAGAAAACAAGAGTTGAATTCATTGATGACATGGTTTATGTAATTGATGGTGTTCATCTTTTTGCCTTGGCTATTGAGAAATTCTGAATTAAGCTGAGTCAACGCACCTGGTCAAGACCTTATAAAATACATATATTGCAGTAATTTAAGTTCTGGAGTCATGTGCTATCTTATCCTCTTTTCTCATAAGGCCTTGAGTTTTTTAAATGTAAGGGTTTTTTTTTTTTTTTTTTTTAATTTCCTAGCAACAAATCCTTCAAAGCAGGAGATAAAATTGCATTAGTGACCATATGGCTAGCCTTTCTATTCTTGTACCCGGGAATATGTGTCTACCTCTCCTTTATAGCTGTTGGTGGGGGTGAATAATATTTCTGGAATGTTTACCTGTACCATTCTTTCTAAAGTTCAGAATCTCTCTCCTTTTAACCTTATATTTATCCTGGGAGAAGGCAAATTCTGAGGAACTATCCCTCTTTTTTTATTAATCAAACCTCAGTTCATGTTAACCCATTGTAGGAGTTTTGCAGATGCTGTAGCCTTAGGTATCAGTGAGTTTCTTGGTTCTCCTATCCAGAAGGGTCACCTTATGTAGAAATCAACTCCACGACAATGGGCAGGCCTCCCTTCTGTGGGACAAGGGTGAAATGAGGGGAATTTGTGCTTGGGGGCCATATCTAATAATTTATGGAATCCCTAAAATCAAACAAAGCTTTCCACTTCAAGGATTAATTTTCTACTGAAACAACATATATACTCTCATATAATCTAGGGACATGAAAAATTCATATGTACTCTATTGTAAAAATGTTGGTATTATACCTTATGGATAAATACCATGACCTTATTACACTAGGAGAGCATTTATCTCTTTCCTGCCTGGAGTCTCATTACACTTTACAAAGACTCCAGCATTGACTAATGATACATGGCACCCTTAAAATGTCATTTCTTTAGTTAACAGACAATTGCACTGATCTAGAGAGGCAAGGGGAGATTTATGGTTCACTTTGTCAGAGTTACTGATATGGATTGAGTTGTTTCAAATGACTGAAAATGAGGAGAGGTTGCAAAATTGATTTAGTAACATTGTGTTACTGATTTAGGAAATTTCCATTATAAGTGTTATATCCAAGTAGAGTGCTGTCTTAAGGGAGCTGATTGTTTGATCACCGTTTTAAGACATAATAAGACAAAAAGGCTACTTTGTGGGGTAAGTACTTTTCTTGAAGTTGAGAAGGAGTAATTCCTTGACCCAAACGTTTTCATCAGGTTTTAGTTGTGTTGAAATGTTAGCCTTAAGTTTTTTTGCAAAGATTATTTACATTTTTTACCAAGTAAACTGCAAGGCCAAGCTTCTGCTCTTCTGATTGGATGGCAGGGTATGAACTTCCAGGAAGATATGGCTAAGAGATTTTATTTGACCAGAGAAATGAGAGAACTCACAGGTATCAACACTTTCAAAGATTCCCAAACCATTCTTTTAATTACTTTTAATCCTGAACTTTTAAGAGCCACAGACTTCCTACAATTAGTACATTCTGAATGGTATCTCCAAGCAGACACTGTCTGTGAGCTTACGAGCTATTTGAAAAGTGTTGGCTTAGTTATCTAGTGCTGCTGTAACAGAAATACCATGAATGAATGGTTTTAACAAACAAATTCTCATACAATTTCACAAGTTAGAGGTCTGAATTCAGGAAATCATTTCTCGGAGAAGGCTTTCTCTTCCTGTCGGTTCCAAGGGAAGGCCCCTGTTATCAATCTTCCTCTGATCTAGAAACTTCTCAACACAGGGACCCCAGGTCCAAAGGACATACTCTACTCCTGGTGCTGCTTCCTGGTGGTATCACGTCCCTCTCGTGTCTGCTCCATTCTCTCCTTTGTAGCTCAAAAGAGACTGACTCAAGATCCAACCTCATCCTGTAGATTGAGTCCCACCTCCTTAATGTATTTGCCTCTAATCCTGCCTCTTTAATCATAAAGATTCAGTTTTACAACATACAGGATAATCACACCAGATCGTCAAAGAGTGGACAACCATACAGTACTGGGCATCATGGCCTAGCCAAGTTAACACACATTTTGGAGGCACACAATGCAATCCATAACAAATATATAGGTGTTAAGAGCTAGAAAATGAATTGTCTTTGCCTTCAGTAAGTAGAAAGGACAGAAAATGTCTTCAAACTGTTGAAAGAAGCATGTGATCTTGATTTAAATCAAGAAAATGTAACCAAGACCCTTTTTTCCTTGTGGCTAAGGTTTGTTTCAATTTCACTTTTAGTCTGAGTGGGCAAAGGGGTTTTATGATAAAAAACTTCTTTCTGCCCCTATAAAATAAATGTGTCCGTATATGTATATTAAGCATGTTGCCATTGAGTCAGTTCTGACCTCTAACTTGTGAAATCGTATGAGAATTTGTTTGTTAAAACCATTCATTCATGGTATTTCTGTTACAGCAGCACTAGATAACTAAGCCAACATTTTTCAAGAATAGCTCGTAAGCTCACAGACAGTGTCTGCTTGGAGATACCATTCAGAATGTACTGACTCAGAATAGAACTGTCCCATAGAGTTTCCAAGGAATGCCTGGTGGGTTCTAACTGCCAACCTTTTCATTAACAGCCACAGCACTTAATCCCTATGCCACCAAGGTTTGCAGGGGTATATTAAGTATACACACACATGCCTATGCTTCGGTGTGTATACCTAGAAGAAAGTTAGAGTTTACTTGTTTGTACTTTTTGACTTGGTAAAATGTAATCATTTCTGACCTTATTTCTCAGAGTTAATGCTCATAAATTATAAGGCATCAAGAGGATGACTGTTTAAGAAAAGATACCCTTAAGCCACACAAAGTACTGGTTAAATTCTACAGTAGTGGCCCTCTCTACTTTTCTCAATCATTCATTTGAGGTATCAGCTAACATTTGGTGAGGACTAAGGCCTGTATGTAGAAGTATGATGCAACTAACATTCATTTCTAATCTTTTGGGACCTAGATATATGGGGCAGTTTGGTAAGAATAATAAGCGTGAGAGTATTTGACTGATATTTAAGTAGCTGGAGATGAAAATTTGTAAACTAAGCATGTATTTAAGTTAATTATCTCCAAATGTCTTTGATTGCTTCCTCATCAAGAAAATGTACCATTAGCATGCAACCCAACCATATTTTTACTATTATGGAAATGTATTATGTATATTAGTAGATATCCACAAAAAATAGAAATTTTAAAATGTTGATATAAAGATGAATAAACAATATTTTGTAGATAATTGTATGATGCTCAGTAATGGTACACAAACATTTTGCTGCCATTAAAATATAATTGATAATTGCTTTAATCTGTGTAGAACTGGCTTTCCTGCAGTAATAAAAATGGCTTATCACAGGAAAGTTTATTCCTTGTTCATGCTGGAATCCAAGATGAGTTGTGGTTCCATTGATGATTTTTCTTGTGTAACTTCAGGGTGAATTGGCCTTATGATGCTGCACTACGTGCCTTCTGAAGTCACTTAAAAAAAAGAAAAAAAGGAAGTCAAATTAGAAGACCAAGCACGAAGTTTTAAGAGGCAGGCCCGGAAGGTGTGTATAGTTCTTCAGTCTACAGTCCTTGGGCAGAATTCAGTCCAGTGGACTTAATCTTACTGCAAGTGAGACTGGGAAATGAAGTCTCTCAGTGCAGCCAGGAAAAGGAAATGACATGGTAAACATCTAGCATTGTTTCTGCCATAATAATATTAATTACTGTTTTTAGTAGTAGCAATATTAATGCCTTCTGATTGATTTAATCAGAACACTATAAATCAGTAAGCTTAATATTTTATAAAATATTAGTTTAATGTATCTTGGTACTGAATTCTAAGATCTAGTTTTAAGTCCCCCCTCCCCACCAAAAGACTGTAAAATGTGTGGTTGCTGGAAAAGTTATTTCACAAAGATAATCCACTGCTGTCTAGTAGGTTCTGACTCCTAGTGACTTTGTAGGACAGAGCAGAACTGCCAGAAAGAGTTCCCAAGGCTGTCATCTTTACAGAAGCCAACTGCCACATTTTTCTTCCTCAAAGGAGCTAATGGGTTTGAATCACTGACCTTTTGCTTGACAGACAAGTGTTTAATTAGTGTCTTAGGGCTCTAAGTAAGAGATTTATGAAAGGATGTGCGTTTTTCTCAGCTGTCTACCAACACACAAAGAATATTATAGAAAATAAGATAGGAAATTGTACCGCAACTGAAAAAAGTCAAATATTAATAAAAATTGTACCGCTAATTATTATAATTCCAGTCAATAAGTTGTACACCTGTAAAAATTTATAAAAATTAATTGGAAGCCATTGATCAGAAAAGAGGCTATTTTTGCTGTAAGTAAATTTTAATTGTTGAGTTTTAGTGTTACTTCCAGACATATAGGGGAAAGAACAAACTACAGTGGAAAAAAATAAAATATGAGCTAGTGGCTTAAATATTTAAAAGTAGATAGTTATCTCTTCTTTAATCCATCCATAAACTAAATTCCTTACTCAATTTTGATACAGTAAAAGAACATTCAGTTTCAATATCTTATATTTTAAAGTTTTAATTAAAATCATTTTTTAACTTCCAAAATTATGATGCTACATACTCCCTGGGATTAAAATGTGTCTCCGTGATTCCAACAAACATATCTAGTTGAATGCACAGTATTGATAAAGCCAGAGTTCTCCAACATTTCTCCCCCAAGACTTTCCCACTGAAAATAATTAAAAAAAGACAGAGAGAGAGAGGCTGGCACCTGGACAGACAGACCAATAACAGAGCTTTCCAGGCAGTACATGGTGGTTACTTTGAGAAAAGATGGATTAGGGAAAGTCCGGCAGAGCAGGCCACTAACATAGCAGGTGTTTAAAGGTATTCCCTACACGCCAGGTAATCTACTGAAAAATCAGCGGTTGAAAGCCTATGGAGGACAGCCCGACTCTGAGAGTCACAGTGAGTCACAATCAACTCACTGACAGCAACTGGTTGGTTGGTTGGTTGGCTATATGCCAGGCACTATGCTAATATTTTGCACTGAGCAATGCAAAGGTCTTTAAGATATGTTTTATATATATATATATATAATCATTGCACAAACAGGGACACTAAGTTACAGACAGAAAATATATTGCCCAAGATTCTATGGTTAGGAAGTCCAGAATAAGGATCTGAACCAGTTCTGTCTGATTTGACACCTAGTTCTTTTTTTTTAAGTCATATCGTCTGTTAACAGTTGAAAATGTTCCAATGAGAGAAGGGCTTCTTTGATCTTGAACTGCAATTGACTATTTTATCCTTTGTAAACTGTTATTACAGATACTAGTTTATTGGAGCCAGATTATTGGAGATTGACAATAATGATAAGATTAACTAGAGTTTCACTTATTAGGAAGAGAGTTGTAGAGTCTCTTAATGGTCAAAGTTCATCAGATCCAGCCTTCTCAGTCAGTCAGGGAAGCCCAGAGCAGTGACATGACTTAACCAACTCAGACACATCTTGTAGCAAAGCTAAATTAGAATCTGGCTCTTATGATACCTAACCCAGCCATTTGTCAGCACAGATTCTTCCCAGTCTTTGGTAGCTGTAGCAGTGAAGTTGGACAACTGACGGTATTTCAATCTGTGTCTGCATTTCCTTGGCTGAATACGTCTGTATGTCCAGAACAAACCAGAATGTCCAGGACAAGGCTCTCTGCTAAGGAATCATCTCTACCCTACATTTATGCTTGCTCAGGAGCAGTGTGTGTATAGAAATGTTACAGCAGAATTTGCATTGTATATCATGCCATGGTTTGCTTTGATTTATTTACCCCTCCTGATACTATATTCTGTGTAGTTAAAAAATAAGATAAAATTAAAAAAGCCAGCCCTATTCCCATCAAGTCAATTCTAACTCATAGCAACCATACAGACAGGGTAGAACTGCCCCATAGAGTTTCCAAGGAGCAGCTTAGATTCAAACTGTTGCCCTCTTGGTTAGCAGCCGTAGCTCTTAATCACTGCCACTTCAGAGCTCTATTTTGTGCAAGGGAAACTTGCAACCCCACCCACTAGGAGTTGAGTCTGTTTATTTACCCTTCTAATGCAAGCTTACCCTTGTGATTCATTTGGCCAATGAGACAACAAGGGACTGGAGTAAACGCCTGAAAATCATTTATTTATTGAGACTTGCCCATTTCCTAGGAAACACTGGTGGTGTAGCGGTTAAGTGATACAGCTGCTAACTAAAGGTTTGACAGTTCAGATCCATAAGGTGCTCCTTGGAAACTCTATGGGGCAGTTCTACCCTATCCTACAGGGTCAATATGAGTACTTGATGGTAGTGAGTTTGGTTTTGGTTGGCTACTAACCAAAAGCTCAGTGGTTCAAATCCACCAGGCACTCCTTGGCAACTCCATGTAGCAGTTCTATTCTGTCCTGTGGGGTTGCTATGAGTCAGAATCAACTTGACAGCAGTGGGTTTGGGTTTGGGTTTTGGCTGTGTATTTCCTTCTCTTGGGACTACTGTCACTATCGCTGTGTGAACAAGTCTGGGCTTGGCTGTGGGACAGTGGGAGATATGTGGCATGTCACCCTGCTGACATTAAGCCAACCACCAGACTTGTGAGTGTTGCCATCCTCACCACTTAGCCCAAGCTCAGCTGCTAAGTAAGTCCAGAACAGGAGAACTCTCCAGCCAACCCAGAGAATTACCAGAAATAATACATTTTGTTGCTGAAGCCCAAAAGTTTGGGGACTGTTACATCGTGAGAATTAACTGACAAAATTTACCCTGCTTTGTTTTAACTGTCATATTCTCTTTGGCTTATACCACCAGATATTTGTTCCATGTGATGGTTATGGTGAGGACAGAGGAAGTGGTGAAGATAACCTAAGCAAAGGGGAGCAATTTTCACAATAATATACAATAACCTGATTTATTTACCAAAACCAAACCCACTGCCATCAAGTCGATTCCAACTCATAGCCACCCTATAGACAGAGTAGAACTGCCGTACAGATTTTTCAAGGAGTGTCTGGAGGATTTGAACTGCTAACCTTTAGGTTAACAGCTGTAGCACTTAACCACTGCACCACCAGGGTTTCCTACTTTTATTTGGAGGGAAGTAAATATGAAATCACTGTGACGAAATGTGCTCTAAATTGTAAATAGCCATATTGCAAGTGAAATAATTTTTTCAGTGATTATACTTTACTAAGAAAGAATTTTATAGAGAATCTTTTATTCTATTATCCAAATGCCCTAAACGGTTTCATTTGTAAGAAATCTTGGAAAGAATGTTAATTAACTCTCAAGCTAGATTTGGCCTCATTTGAGGAATAACTGTTAAGAAGCACATTTGCAGTGTTTTCTCCAGATAACTTTGTAATCCATAAAGCATCTCATATAAATACAAATATTTACTGTTGCTTAGAACTGTACATAAATGGCAAGAACCACCAAAAAGATTGTGGTAATTTCACAAGGTCAAAGATGTGATTGACAGTCATCAATCAAAAACCGGGTATTTTTATCATAAAGCAAACAGAAGTCCATTGAAAATATACACTATCTAATGGGTCATGAGTCAGATCCGACTCGACGGCACTTGGCTTAATGGGTTATGAAGTTTATAGTTGTCACTGTATGGAGAACTCATTCTGATACCAAATGCTAAGCTTTTTTCTTCTTGGGCCACTAATCTTAGTTTTGTCTTTGGTTAAACAGCACATATAGTGCACATAGAATGAGTGCAAGATTCAGAGTCAGAAGAATTCCGTTTGATTCTCAGTACTGTAATTATCTAGCCATCTTTTGTAGACTACTTAGACTACCTAATATCTTTATGAATATTCTTTTTATCTCTGAAATATTTTTTTTAGTTGCGTTGAATCAGTTTCAACTCATAGCTACCTTACATAGACGGAGACATTGTCCAGTCCTGTGCTGTCTTTGTAATCTTTGCTGGGTTTATCTCTGTTGTTTCAGCCACTATGTCATTTCATTTCAATGACAGCCTTCTTCTCCTTCATCAGTCTTCTACTTTACCGTACATGGTGTCTTTGGTGACATGTCCAAAGTAGGGGAGTAAAATCCTCACTGTCATCTCTTCTAAGGAGCATTGCGTCTGTATATCAAAAATAGCTTATATTTATTGAATGTCTATGGTAGATGATGTGTTTACCTGGAATATTTTATTAGTTCTCACACAAATCTTATGAGGTCAACATTTTTATTATCCCTGTTTCCAGCTATGAGGAAACGGGTTTAAAGAGTTTAAGTGACTTACCTAAAGCGACAAATCTTAGGACTTATAGAACCAGAATCCTAGCCAGTTCTGACTAAAGAGTCAGAATTGTAGTTACTCACCCATAGTCCTGTCTACATTCTACCTCCATCTCAGTTCACTTGGGAATTTTCTGTTTTTCAAAATCAAAAGATTATAATAAGGATGAAATGAGAATGCATACAAGGTCTGACTATTAAGTCTATGACCTTAATTGTTTTAAGTGCTACATAACTTATTGCTGAATATCACCATGGTCACCTTTGAAGTGCTCCCTTTGGGAAGCTACACACTGACACCAGTGCCCAGTCCACCCTTCAGAGCAATTTTGGAACTCTTCCCGCAACAGTCATTGCACATAATGGCATGGTGGCTAGTTTCCGAACTTAATTGTATAATTGCCTGTGAGGGAGTTTTTAGCCAGCAAACAAATCATGGTATTGCAGTACCCTCTCTACTTACCCAATCTGGCCACCAGTGACTTTTTTCTTTACCTGAAGATAAAGGAAATATTGAAAAGAAGACATTTTGTTGACATTCAGGACATCAAGGGTAATACAATAAGAGCTCTGATGGCCATTCCAGAAAAAGAGCTCCAAAATTGCTTTAAAGGTTGGACTAGGTGCTGGCATTGGTGTAAAAGTGACCATAGTATACAGCATTTTTTCTAGGATGAGTTTGCAAACCTAATTGTCAGACCTCATATTAAAGAGTTTATGCATTTGAGGGCACTGTAAATATTAGTGTTCCATAAACAAATAATTATAAGCAACTACCATGTGAGTAATAATCACTGCACTGAATTTCAACCAACCCGGTGTGTGGATACAGACCATTACTCGAAGGCACATGTGCTAAAGAGACACAATGTTCTTTCTAGATACCAATGTCAAAAAGTTAACAATACGTCCAAAATATTTCTGTTTCCATTAATAGCTCTGTCAATAATCCTCGAATGTATATAAATATTTTTGAATTAGTACATGTAACTTCAGTCGGTCCTACCTCTGCAGTAACGAGTTCCATATGTTTACTTTCAACTCAGTTGTTCTTTTGTGTGTGACCTGAAGTCCCTTTCAAGTTTCAAAGAATGCTTCTCATATTCTGGGATTTTATGAATGGCCAAAGCCATTTAACTTATTTCTAGCCTTCATGATCATACAGATTTGAACTACGTCTTTCCACATCTTTGTCTTTCCAGTCTGAAGAGTCACAGTATTTTTTGTACTCCTTTTAGGAGTGTTAGGTGTTGTCTATGTGATTCCAATCATCTGGCCAGAAATGGAGCAACGGAACATCAGGATGCATTCATATGTCCACCTGCTTGGCATTAGGCAACTGAGTCTCTAGTTTTTATCTGGATATTTAGGCAATACGTAGCTATACCTTCTTCTTTCTATGGGTTCCTGAGTGCTTCAAGAGGGTAATAAGGGTTAAGAGGAATAAATTAGAATGTTGTGGTGTCAACAAATCCAAGGAAACGATTGGATTACATTTCTGTTCTTTAGTTTTCAAACAATAAGATCATTTTCCTCTAGTGACTTGCAATGGCAGAGAACTGAAAATGGGCTTCCAAAAATGAAGCCTCCAAGAGTGTTTGGTAACTCTACGGGGACTTTGTTACTCTTTGGTAGATTTTAGAGTTAGGACATCCTGTGGTTTGGTAAGGATTAGAGAAAGTGGTCAGGGACGAATATTAAGGAAATGCTCTTTAAAACCCTTCTGTCAAATGAGACCATAATTGCCTAACTCATACAGTCACAGTACTTTTGTAGTGTGCTACACAAGACATCCTACAAGATAAATTAACTACAATGTTTGGATAGTGGAAGAAATGAACTGTTATAATATTACATGCAATGAGCAAAGTACTACAGTTTCTAATTAAATACTCAAGTTAGTTGTACAATAAACTATTTGTTGAACTTTTAAAATACAATTTGGAATCTTCAAATAAATAACTTAAGGCCATATACTTAACTTCAGACATTTATGCTGGGGCATATGGATTGCATTACTCCTATAAGGCTTTCTTGCCTCTCCACAGACAGGGCTTGATTGCTTGGTACAGCCTGGAAAAAAAAAGGACTCAGGTGGCATGGCGGGAGGGACTCTACTCTACCTTAGCTGGCAGTAAACCTAAGGCCATTAAAGAAAAAAAAAATCTTTACTCAGATTAGCTGTGGTCTGGGAGGTGTTGCCTTCTGGTTTTCCAATGTGAATGACACCCAGGGCAAAGAAATCCCGGGAGGGCTAAGGGAACTGTAGTGTTTCAAGAAGGATTTTTCAGCTCATACGTGTAGTTATCCATCTCCCAATCTTGACCTTTAAGAAGAAATTGAGAATCTCTCTTGTGTACAAGTATATAACCTCATGCACATATTTTGAGCTCTGCAACAGTTCTAAGTCTTTTGGAGTTCCCGTTTACTTCCATTTAGCCAGAGACAGCCTCTTAGTTCCCAGCAAAATGTCCTGAAGATGCACAAAGGAGGCTTAAGAGGCCTCTTGGACATGAAACCACTCTTACAAAACCTTTTGATGAGTCAAGTGTAAACAAACTAGATACATAGAGCCCAAATAATTTTTCTTGACAAATGCAGTTTAGCAAGCAAGGGGAGTTGGGTGGGAAAGGAAAGGGGTGGGCAAGGCTTAGGAAAGCATACCCAGAGTTTTCTGATCCCAAGGGTTACACCAAGTTT
Organism: Heterohyrax brucei; assembly: GCA_028571685.1. Lineage (NCBI taxonomy): Eukaryota > Metazoa > Chordata > Mammalia > Hyracoidea > Procaviidae > Heterohyrax > Heterohyrax brucei. The sequence continues at coordinate 20,971,554 of CM053153.1, read as the reverse complement.
TTTTTTGACTTAAGACCACAACCAGAGCAAGATTCATTCAACACTGCTGTTGGTCCAGCAGGAAGCCTGGCAACCAGATCTGACTCATTTGTTCTCTGACCTTCACTGAAGGTGACTCTGATACCGGGACTTCAGTCACACTTCTGCGTCTTAACTGATACAACAAATCCTCTTCTTGCTTAGAAAGTGTAAACAGAATCACGTCTAGAATTCAGAAGATGTAAGTAGGGTATCAGAAAAGGCCTTCTGTAGAAGAAGCAGCTTACACTCAGTTTTAAAAGATAAAGATTCTATTAATTTAGCGTTAATAGAAATCTGGTCAAATCAACAGAAAATAATGCCTCAAACAGTACGATGTTGTTGTACATCATCAAATTGATTTTCAATGTATAATGACCCCACATAACAGAGCACAGCTGCCCCATAGAGTTTTCCTGGCTGCAGTCTGTGTGGGAATAGATCAGCAGGCCTTTCTCCCACGGGGCCTGTGGGTGTGTTTAAACTGCCAACATTTCACTTAGAAGTCGAGAGGGCAACTGTTGCATAATGTATCGAGGAAAATATAGGTTGTCTAGATTCCTAAAATGTCAAAATTGAGAGAAGATGGAAATAAAGTTAAGAAGGGCTTATATGATGGCAGTCTTTTAAAGGTGATAGTCACCCTTGGATTTTAAGGAGGAAGAGAGTAATTCTCTAAGCTATCATGTTAGTTGGGACTTGGAGACTGGATAAGATTAGGTTAAGATTACAAACAGAAAGAAGGAGTGAAAGGATTTTGCAGTATCCCTGTAGGCCAAATAGAAAGGTATGACACTAAGAGCTAGAAAACGTGGAGAAATGATATAGGGCCTTCCAATCAACACAGACTGTGGATTTGAATATCTGTGTTCCAATTTCACCTTCATCACTTACCAGTTGTGTGGCCTTAGTAAACCCCTAATCTATCTCTCTCCTTTCCCATCTGTCAAATGGGTACAAAATAGAATGCAATTCAGAGTTGTTATCAGATTAATGAAGTTAACGTATGCAACAATTAAGCAAAAACTAGACATTATATTATTGAGTGCTACACAAAAGTACCATGTCAGTCTCTTAATGCCAATTTTCTTAATCTTTATAATAACCCTATGAGAAGGCACTATCAAACTATTTTGCAAATGAGAATATGCAGCTGGGAGAGGTTACATGTTCAGGGCCACACAACTAGTAACTAATAGAGGGATGGACATAAGTCCAGAGCTCCATGCTCCTAACATTTTGTAACCACTTCAATGAAAGTTCAGGCTTCCTTGCCTCTGAATGAAGAATATTTTTAATTTTAAAGGAGGAACTCAGAAACAGTACAGGGTGTAAGGTGTATTGTCTCCTATTCTGAGGTATATTGTCTATTCTTCACAAAAGATGGTTTGGTGTAGTGGAAAGCAGTGAGGGTGGAATTTAGAGTACCTGGTTTAAATATCAATCATTTATGACTATGATTTTGAGAAATTTTTTCACTGGATGTAGCTGAGGATTAAAGGTAAGTTGGGAAAAGCGCTTTGTAAATGGTAACGTGTGAGGTAAGTATTATTTATCATTCCCTTCCAGTGAGTCCAATAATAATCATTCATGATCACAAATCTCTTTTTCTCAACCATCAAAGGAAGCCAGCCATAAATGAAAACCATTCCTCTTCAAAATTATCAATTCTACACATTCAGAAACATTAATGATTTTGTCACTTATAATCACATAACGATTTGAGAAGGTAATTCATTAGTACTTCCTACCTCCTTCCATGGCACAAACTAAAGCCCTTTGCAGTTAGAAGAGTGCAGTTAAGGCAGTAAAAAATAAGTCTAAATTTCCTAAATGAGAATCTGGAGTTCACTGGGATTCCTTGAACATATTCCCAAGAGTCCAGGATAGTTTTCAATTTGGACACATCACATCAATCTCAATCAAAAAGTATATACATGGGCATGTTTTTGAGCATCTGATGGCAACCTCACAACCAATAATTGCCCCCACATTCAGAACTCTTAATAGTGTTTTTGCTCTGAGTTTGTTGTGACTAAGTAGCTCTACATTAGCTTAGGTTAAACTTAAAGAAAACAAATAATAAAAGGATGCAGAATTGCTTTGTAAATTGTGAGTTTCTGCCAAGTGAGGGCCAAATGACATCATGTTATGGTTTGCAGTAGTTGGAACAGAGAAGAGTGGTGGAAAAATTGACTGGGCTCCCAGCACACAGATGTATGGGCACAAGGACCACAAAATAACTGGAATCTTAATAGTGAGGGCCGTGTTCACTTGTGATGCTTTTTAGTTTCAAAAAACAACAACATCCATCATGTTCAGTAAAGGGTGCTAAATTAGACTTCATTGGTCTGAGTCTTTTGTCTGCATTTAATTAGTAAACGTGTTTGATAGTTTTTAGCTTAAAAGATTTCTATGCATAAGGAGTCAGAGTAGATTCAGATTTGTACCTGTTTTAGCAATATTATTTTAAAAATCATCTGAGTCAATTTGTATTAAGCAAATCTTCTCTTTCTTTTACAAAGTGTCTGCTCAGTTCTCAAGTTTTAGAAACACTAGAATGATGGATAATCAATGGATTAGATAGAATTGGGTCACACTCCTGGTCTGTGTCATCTTGGGTGAGTGGCTTCACTTGTCAATCTCAACTTCCTTGTTCTCTAAAATGTGTTCATTGTAATAATCATAAACACATTCATTTCTTACTGTGTATCAGAAATTTAAAGCACTGGATGTATGTCAACTCTCATCATTGAAAGAACCCTGCTAAGTAGCTACAAATATTGCTTGTATTTACAGGGAAGAAAATTGAAACAGAAAAATCAAGTATGCAGGGTCAGACAGCTAGCAGAATGTAGAAGAAAGTAGTCTTTTCAGAGCCCAGTCTCAACCACTTTGTAACACTGCTATCAAGCCACCGATATAACTTCTTATATTTTCCTCAAATAGCCAGTTCCTTGAACAGTGTCTAATATACACTGCAGTGCCTTCATATATAATTATAGAACTGAACTGTAGAATTGAACCTGACTCTAGACACAACCATCTTCTGTTGTAGAATGAAGCACTAGGTCATTGTCAATGGCTGCTTACTTCTCTCTGGAGAGAATAGGCCAGCTAGGGATCTTTCCAAGTCTGCAGTATTTTAAAACAAACTCATTGGTTGTTCACGCTCTTTTCTGTACACTGTCTCATTGAATCCTCCCAACAGACCTATGAATGATCTGCTCCTTTTTTTCAGATGACAAAAGTGTGTATCACAGAGGTTAAGAAATCAAGCCAAAGATTTATTGGTTAATAAAGCAGGTGGGATTTAAACCTCAGCTGTTTGTTTTTGTTGACTGTGACATCTGTAGTGTTTGCTTTTCTTTTCCCCTCCTCCCTGAATGGTGAGAAGCAGCTGTCCCCCGGTGTTAGATACAGTTGAGTCTGAATTCTGACTTCTCTCACCAGATTCATAAAACTGGATGATTACTCTCTTTTGACCCCATTTTTCTCATCTGTGGAAACAGGAATAAGTTTTAAATGATCAAAAGGGTTACATATGTTAGTATATGTTCAGATATCTAGTACAGAAGAACCTGGTACAAAATAGTTACCTAACACCCTACCTTCCAAAGCAAAAAAGCCACTGCTGTTGAGTTAATTCTGACTCCTAGCTGCCATATAGGTCAGAGGAACTGTTCTGTACAGTTTCCAAGGAGTGCCTACAGGGTTTGAACTGCTGACCTTCTGGTTAGCAGACAAAGCACTTAACTCCGACCCCACCAGAGTTTCCACATTATTTTCCAAGCTGTTCCTTCTTTTACCCTTCTCTGCAGCTTGGCTGCTAGACAACATGTTCACAGTTCAAATCCACCAGCTGCCCCTTGGAAGCCCTATGAGGCAGTTCTGCTTTGTTCTATAGGTCTGCTATGAATTAGAACCAATTCGGTGGTACCTAAAATCAACAATACACCTACCTGGCATGGTATGTTCACAAGCAGCCTGTTACCACTGCCACTGCCCTTTGCAGTAGCACATCTCACCTTGAATATATACACACACACACACACACACACACACACACACACAAAAAAAAGAAAAATGCCATCGAATCGATTCTGACTCATAGCAATCCTATAGATCTGAGTAGAACTGCTCCATAGTGTTTCCAAGTAGCTCCTGGCAGATTCAAACTGCTGACGTTTTGGTTACAAGACGTAGCGCTTAACTACTATACCATCAGGGTTTCTGCCTCAAATATCTGGGTCACGAATTTACCAGCAAGCTTTGCGACACTCGCCTGTCTTAACCAATTCTAGTTGACTCACTGACTCAGACTTGTTTCAATGTAAATTATTGAAAAATTGGTCTCTTTACTGACTATCAGGATTGTCCCTTATCCCCTGTTTCATTCCCAGTGCACAGTCTTAGCGTCTGGACAACAGCAGGCACAAAGCCCAGCAGAGTTGGAAGATACTGGCCTAAATGCTGTGATTTGAATAAAACACATTTCTACGGGAACCAAAACATGAAGCTCTCAATCTGCAATGCCAATTGTCCTCAGCTCTAAAACTATCCCTGAAAAGCGTATACATGGTTTAGCTCTTATCAGTCCAAAAGAAAACACTGAACAAAGTCATGAATTTATTGCATAAGTTTATAGATAATCTAATTTGCAAGCAAACCAACACGGGAATCCTCTTGGTAGCAGAGTGATGCACTGATAACATTTATGCGTGCATTCATTCACTTAACAAAACGTTGTATTGCCTCTCACATTCTAGACACTGTGCTAAGCTGAATATTCAGAGATAAATAAATGTCATTTTATCCCGCAGAGCACAATGTCTATTGGAGACCCTGCTAGATAATCTATTACTTATCATATAATGTTAAAAAAAAATTCTTACAAAGGCATCTATGGCCCTTAATCATTGTTATGTGTCAGAATGTTGAAAGCACTGAACATGTATTAACTCTCACTGTTGAAAGAACCCTATCAAATAGATATAAATATTATTTGTATTTACGGGGAGAAAACTGAGACACAGAACAACTTTTGTAAGTAAGTTTAAGATATACACTTTAAGATACCAAGCCAAGCTGAAACTACATTTTTATAGGCTATATCAAGAAATCCGAGGAAGAAAACACTAATTAACTTCTGTGCTTTCAGCTTTCTCTGTTGGGGTGTTCTTAGGGTTTGTCTGTATGATGTGCCTCTCCAGTTCTGTCTCGCAGAGTATGTCTGTAGTTACTTCTCTTGGAAGAAGAACTCAGAGAGATAAGATTGAGATTATGCTGCAATGTTAATGGGAGGTGGAGACAGACAAGTTTAGTTCTTTCTGCCTAGTAGTGAAATGAAAAGGACCATTTCCTTACTCTGAGTACAGGAAATAATCAAATCATACACTTGAGTGAATTTATAATTAAAGCCTGATGGAGAGTGGGGGTGGGAGATAGAGACAAAGGATGGGGTACACCATTTAATGTATCTTTTTTGGGAACTGAACTTTTAAAAGAGGGTAACCCAGGCTATCAAATTTCCTTTACGTGCACTTTACCCAACACACATGCAAGCAGCAGTCAAGAAATCAAATGACGCACTGCCTTGGGCAGATCTACAGCAAATGACCTCTTTAAGATGTTACCAAAACCAAACACTGCCATTGAGTCCATTCCAAATCATAGCAACCCTAGAGGACAGAGTACAACTGCTCCACAGAGTTTCCAAGGAGCTCCTGGTAGATTTGAAGGACTGACCCTTTTGTTAGCAGATGTAGCACTTAACCACTACACCACCAAGATTTCTTTTTAAAGGTGCTGAAAAGCAAAAGTGTCACTTTGGGAACTAAGATGTGCCTGACCCAAGCCAAGGTGTTTTCAATCACTTCATATGCATACAAAAGCTGGACAATGAATAAGGAAAACAGAAGAAGAATGAGAGCCTTTGAATTATGGTGTTGGTGAAGAATATTGAATTGTACTATGGACTGTCAGAAGAAAGAACAAATCTGTCTTTGAAGAAATGCAGGCAAAATGCTCCTTAGGAGCAAGGATGGTGACACTTCGTGTCACACACTTTGGACGTTTTGTCAGGAGGGACCGGTGCCTCCAGAAAGACATCAGGCTTGGTCAGTGAAAGAAGGAAGACTCTCAATAAGATAGATTAACACAGTAGCTGCAACAATCGGCTAAAGCATAACAATTGTGAGGATTGTACAGGACTGGGTACCACTGTGTTGTACACAGGGTCATTATGAGTTGGAAGCAATTCAACATCTAATAACGACAGTCCTTATAGAAGCGGATTACCAGATCTTTCTTCCATGAACTTCCTGAGTAGGACTGACACTCTGTCCTGTCACTTAGTAACCAGGCACCTAACTGTTGCATCAATATGGTTGCTTTTATTTTATCATACTATATAAAATTTATAAATACTACAGAGACAGGAAAAAACAAATTATTTGCCACCCGAGACTTCAGCCGGCCTTCCAAGAATCGATTCTGCTTTTTCTGTTGTAACTGTGGCCAAACTCTACTTGGGTTTGATACATAGGAAAGGCTTGCCTTCTTGCTATTCCACCTCATTCAAGCACGCAGTACAGAAAGTCACATTTTCCACTGTGTCTCTTGCTACTGGACCAAGAGTAGACATCCCTCTCTATGACCTTATGAGGGGTTTGAGGTTTGACTGGCACAAATTAGCTAATCCAAGGAAACATCTTCCATTCCTCATGGGATATTTACCCCCCAAAAAGTTGAAGGCTGCTGTGGCTGAGCAATTAAACATAGTTTCCAGAGCGTCATTAGCATGTCACAGTTCTGCATTAGCCCTGCTCCTTTCTAGAATTATAAGGGTGTATTAAACTGCAAGGTAAACAGTACCCATTTACTGAGGGATTTCTATGTGCTAGGCATGGTGTAAAGTATTTTTAAACATCTCCTTTAGTCTTCACAGTCCTAGGAAGGTTACATCCATATCTCAGATTTCTGTACAAGAAATGTGAGGCTCCAAGAAGTGAAGGAACCAAGATTTAAACTCAAGTCTGTCTGAATGTCTATCAGCTCTGGAGGAAGGACCTTGCCTTCAATCTTCCCCTGGTCAAGGCGCTTCTCAGGTGCAGGACCCTGGATCCAGAGGATGTGCTGTACTCCATGTGCTGCTTTCTTGGTGGTATAAGGTCCCCAGCTCTCTGCTTGCTTCCCTTTCCTTTTATCTCGTAAGTGATAAAAGATGGTGCAGGCCGCACCCCAGTGAAACTGCCTTTACACTGGATCAGGGATGTGAGCTGGATAAGGGTGTTTACAATCCCACCCTAATCCTCTTTAATATAAAATTAGAATCACAAAATGGAGGGCAACTACACAATACTAGGAATCATGGCCCAGCCAAATTGATACACACGTGTTTGGGGGACCTAATTCGATTCACGACACCACCACGTGCCGGTAGACAGTTCTGATGATGAGTTTGGCATTTGAGTAAGTTTGAAATGATTCAACTTGTTGAGGAAAGCCAGATTCAAGGCATGTAACCTTTGGCCAAGGTGCTAATCCAGACCTTTTTCAACAGGAGAAGGCTCTGCAGAAACAACCACAGTGCTGCTGCTATTGGAATAGGAACTGGTTTTCTGAAATAGAGCAGACAGAACCAATGGCTTGTTGACTATGCCTTGAACCACAAAACCTGCAAGCCATGTGCTCAAAAGGAAACCCAGACTTCTCAGGAGACATTATCTTTTCCAGATTGTACAAACTTTGGATAGCTAGGCTTAGTCAGGCTAATGCAGTTTAACAAAAAGCAAAGGAGGATGGGAAAGCAAACAAGCCTAATGAGGGTCAGCCTTTGATCTGTACTAATCAAGGCATTTCATGAGGTTCTTTATGACCATGTAGTACTCAGTTCCTAATGAAAACGGTTTCAGGAGATCTAAGACGCAATCATCTAGGGAAGCAAGCCAGGTATTAGGTAACTCAAGACTGCTCAGGAAACCAAAACAAAGTTAGAGCTCCCTTAGCCAAGTGCAATGTTTTTGGAGGAAAGGCAAAAGGGCCCAGGTAGCCAGAAATTTTCCTTGCTTTCATTCTTCCTGGGGAAAACACCAAGTACCTTGCATGTTCTGGGCATTCTAATCACGATTCCCAACCCTTGTACAGGCAGGACTACAGATCTTTTACTACCTTGCACACTAACGCCTGGTGGTTTACCTAATAATAATTTGCTTTTCCACTCTTGGCAGAGTACGGCTTGCCAGACGGACACTTCACTGGGTGTACATGTTCTGGAAGGAAGGAAATGTCTCGTGGGATGTGTCTGATGGGAAACAAAGATGTCCAGTGTATTACTCTACATTTCAATAGCACTTCATATTTGCACAGGGCTTTATCATAATGTTTTATTAGTGATTGCATACAAGTGCCAAATGAAGGAAATGGTGATGTTTTTACCATGCAAACAAAATGAGCCTCTAGACCACACAGAAAGGATTAGAGATTCCAGACCAAAAGTGACATGTTTTTGAGCTGCACTTTACGTTCTCTGAAGTTGCAGTTATGACTACATGGCCCAAACTGAAGGTGATTAACAACATGACATGGTGTTCTTAAGTATCCATACCAAATATAAAATTTTTATAAGGTGCAGTAAAGTGCATTGTAATGGAAAGAGCATGAGAGTGGTTTGTCACTTTCTCCTTTATTTTCATGACTCCCCATTTTTCTGGTTCTCTCAGTTCATCCTCAGTGACTCTTCGATTATGTCTCTGCTTGCCATTCACCCTCTAATAGTGACCATCCCCAAGGGTCAGCTCTAGGTCCTGTGGTTTTATCCTCTATCCAACTTTAAATGACACTACCATGTTAATAAATTCCAAATCATCAAATTGTTGTCTCTCTTCCAAATTCTGTCTGTGCATGTGCTTCTGGCTTTATTCAATACATGTTTCTTGCACTTATCACATACTAGGAACACAGGATAAAACAGTAATGTAAACGTGGGTTTGTTTTCATAGAGATAATAGGCAATCAAGAGCCAGCTACCTAAGAGAGACTCAAATTACAGGGCAGTCAGTGTTGTTGGAGGTGGAAATAATCAACACACTTGGCTGCTAACCAAATGGTTGGAGGTTCAAGTTCACCCAGAGGTGTCTCAGAAGAAAGACCTGGTTTTCTACTACCAAAACACCAGCTGTCGAAAACCCTGCGAAGCACAATTCTTCCGTGACACACTTGGTGTTATAATGCTTTAACAATATGAGAACAGAGAAACACCTGGGGAAGAAATCTTGGAAGAAATAAATTTGGATCTAATTCTCCCATTCTCAACTCAACTACTCAAACATTCATACTGCAAAGAAGTAATTAATAAGCCTTTACTGTGTAGAAGTCCAGAGTGAAAATTACAAAACCCTGAGTAAGATACTTGTCTCTGACCTCGATGAACATGCAAATTTCAACAAAATAAGAAGGTAGCCCACTTCACATCGACATCTGTTTTTCTTCATCTGTCTAGTTAATTTTCACTCTTACACTTTCAGTTCTGGTTTGCTTGGTTTTGCTTACTTTCTATGTGACTAGTAGAGAACTAGAAACCCTGGTGGTGTAGTGGTTAAGAGCTACATCTGCTAACCAAAAGGTGAGCTGTTCAAATCTGCCAGCCGCTCCTTGGAGACTCTATGGGGAAGTTCTACTCTGACCTATAGGGTCATTGTGAGTCGGAATCAACACAGTGCCGGTGAGTTTGATTTTGGTTTAACGGAGAACTGAGTTTTAGAAAGACAAGTTCCTGAGAGGAACGAATGGCTCATACCTGCTTATCTATTCTGTGATCAAAAGCACGTCACAGAGCTTCTTTGAATCTGTTTCCTTGCCCCTCCCCTAGTGGGAACTATTAGTAATCAAGGAGTGCTGTGAAGACCAATAACAGAAATATTGTCATTAAAAATATCTAACCATATAAATAGTGATTAGATTGTTTTAAAACTATTTTGACTGTGGTAAACTTACTTTAAATTTCAAAATTAAATTATTTGTGGTGCTATGAGCAATTACCAAATCCATTTAGAATAAGGTAAATTATAGGAATTTGATAGTATTGAATCTTCTTTATTTTGTTGTCTTAGTTAGGTGTCTTCAAGTGGCTCCAAGTTACAGTAACCTGTGTACAACAGAAGGAAACACTGCTTGGTCCTACTCCATTGTCGCAATAGTTGTGCTGCATCTGAGCCCCCTGTCGTAGCCACTGTGACAGTTCTTCTCGGGGGTCTTCCTCTTTTTTGCTGAACTTATAGTCGAGCACGGTGTCACTCTACATGGACTGGTCCCTCCTGGTAAGCTGTCCAAAGTACATGAGATGAAGTTTTCCTATCTTTGCTTCTCTGAAGCATTCTGTCTATACTTCTTATAAGACAACCTTGTTGATTCTTCTGGCAGTCCGTGGTATATTTGGTATTCTTTGCCAATACTGTAGTTCAAAGGCATCAGTTCCTCTTCAGTCTTCCTTATTCACTGTCCAGTTTTCACATGCATGCAATGCCACTGAAAATAACATGTTACAGCTTTGCTTTTTCACACTTTAAAGAGATTTTTTGCAGCGTATTTGTCCTGTGCAGTAGGCCATTTGATTTCTTGACTGCTGCTTCCACTGGAGTTGGTCTTGGATCCAAGTAAAATGAAGTTCTGGACAATTTCAAACTTTTGTCTGTTTATCAGGATGTTGCTTATTGTTCCAGTTGTGAGGAGCTTTGTTTTCGTGATGTTGAGGTGCAATCCATACTGAAGGCTGTGGTCTTTGATCTAAATCGGTAAGTGCCTCAAGTCCTCTTTACTTTCAGCAAGTAAACTTGTGTCGTCCTCATAGAGTATGCTGCTGATGAGCCTTCCTCCAATGCTGATGCTGTATTTTTCTTCATACAGTCCTACTTCTCAAATTATTTGCTCAGCATACAGATTTACTAAGTAATTGAATAAGTGTGGTGAAAGGATTTTAAACCATACAGTATTCCCCTGTTCATTTCAAACAACTGCCTCTTGGTCTATGTATAGATTTCTCATGAGCACAATTAAGTGTTCTGAAATTCCTATTTCCACAACATTATCCATAATTCGTTATGATCCACACAGCCAAATACTTTTGCATGTTAATAAAACACAGGCAAACATCTTTCTGGTACTCCCTGCTTTCACCCAAGATGTATCTGATATCAGCAGTGGTCTCCCTCGTTCCAGCTCCTCCTTGAATTTGGTTTGTATTTCTGGCAGTTCCCTGTTGATGTACTGCAGTAACTATTTTTGATTATCTTCAGCAGAAGTCCTATTTATGTGTGCTTTTAATGATATTGTTCAATAATTTCTGTATTCTATTGGATGACTTTTCTTTGAAATGGGTACAAATATGAGTCTCTTCCAACTGTTTGTCCAGGTTGCTGTCTTCCAAATCTCTTGGCGTAGGCAGGTGAGTGCTTCTAGCACTGCATCTGGTTGAAGCATTCCAACTGGTATTCCATCAGCTTCTGGAGCTTCCTTCCACATGGCTTGGACTCTTGACTTTAGTACTATTAGTTCTGGATCACAAGGCATCCCCTGAAATGGTTGAACATCGCTTTGGTGCGGTGACTCTGTGTGTTCCTTCCATCTTCCTTTGATGCTTCTTGCATCCCTCCGTATTTTCCCTGTAGCAACTTTAAATATTGTAACTCAAAGCTTGAATTTTTTCTTTAGTTCTTTCAGCTTGAGAAATGCCAAGCATTTTCTTCCCTTTTGGTTTTCTATCTCTAGGTCTTTGCACATTTCATTGTAAAAAGTTGTTCATATGTTTTTTGATATGCTCCAAATAATTTGTACAGTGTTCCAAATTTTCAAAAACAATAAGCACTGAAGTGTCAATTTTATAGAAAAGTATTTTAGAAATAATCAGCAAGTACCTCTCCTTTACAGCATTACAACTTTTGAGACTTAAAGTGCTTCAGTATCTTTCCTGGATTCATAGCACTAATTAAACACAGAGGGTGAATGAAAGCCCACGTCTACCGTTTCCTCATGTACCACATTCTCTTTGTCTAATTGGGTTAATTTCTTATTGGTGGCAAATTACTTAGGTCATATTAGGCCAAGCAAACAAGATCCCATCTGTGTGATATGTTACTCGGCTGGGTTTATTTTTCTGTTCTTATGCATAACTTAACTCCATACTGCACATAGGATGGAATAGGTAACAGACTGACATTAAGATAGAAGGACTCTCATAGGGCCTGGCATGGGAACTCACATCCCAGTATGCAGCTCCAAAAAGTCTGATTACAGATTCCTAGGAGCTCAATCTCCCACCATCTTCCCAAACCCGCAGTCTGAGTTACTATGTAAAATGAACCTCAAGATGACTCCTGAGAGATGAAGAGGAGGGTATCAGCTCACCAGCAGCCGACCCACCCTGATCAGCTGTAACCACAGAGGGCAAAATTCATTCACACTTCGAGCATGCCTCCTGAGTTCCAATAGGTGAATGACCTTGTGGCTTCAGAAATCCCACAGCAGAAGGTGAGAGAAGTGCAGTGCTGTAGAGGTAGGTGCTAAACGAAGCTGCTTGTTAGGTACTGGCTGGAGCAAAGGCCAGGAGGAGGTGACAGGAAGCACAAGAGGTGTCTAGCATAAACACTGAGCTAGTAACTCTCCATGTGTTACACATTATTCTATGAAACACTAATATAGGTAGTTCCTGATTTGCGACAAGATTTCATCCCTACAACTTGATGTCAGTGGTTCTGAAGTTGAATGTTTCTTTTCTTTCTCTTAGTTTTTGTTATTCTTACCTTTTGTTATCATTATCTTTACAAATCCTATCTTTGAACTTCTGCAAGTAAACATCTGCGAATGGTGATTCCGGAAAATTATGTGCTGCAATGTTATATGCAATATTACAAACAATGAGATGTACAAAGAAAGACAGATGATTCTAAGTGTGGTTCATTGTAACTTAAATATATCCTACATCAAGGGGCTACCTGCGTAAGACTACGTTTCAAAATTCTTTTCTGTACTTTCCACATTTAATCCTATCACAGCAACCTGTGATTTAAGCACTAGGACTGGCACGATGGCCGGTGTATAGATAAAAAATTTGAGACAGAGAGGTTCATTAAATTGCTGGAAGTTATGCGAGCCTTGATTGTGCTGTGGTTTAAGTGTTCAGTTGCTAACCTAAAGGATGGTGGTTCAAATCTACCAACCTACTCCTTTGGAGGAAGATATGGCAATGTGCTTCCTTCAAGAATACAGCCTTGCAAACCCTATGGAGCAGTTCTGAACTGCCGTATAGGGGCACTATGAGTCAAACTTGACTCAAAGGCAGTGGATTTGACTTGCTTTTTTATAACTGGGACTTCATCTCAAGCATGACTTTAAAGCCATGCTCAGAAGAAAATGTACTGCCTCTCAATTGTGAGGTCAATAAAAAGAGAAATGTTTTGACTTCTTAGTTAGAATCAGAAGAATGACTTTAAAGGATATGCCTGACCCTCATTTTTAACGATTTTTTAAAGAAAGTTGGAGTGACAGTTCAGAGAATGAATTAATTTCCAGGTTAAACAGCTACTATTTAAGTACTTCCTCAGCCCCTTTCCAGCTAGCTTGAGCAAACTAAAGTTTTCTAAACCTCCATTTCTTCTTTCGTGCAATGGATCATGTCTATTTCACGGAGGCTTTGTCAAAATTAAATGTATCTCAAGTGCTCAGAGCACTCAATAGGCCCTCAAGAAATAAACGGTGTTTTACAGTTCTGTGTATTTACAGGACTTTTATTATAGCACATGTGTCTTCTACTTTTGAAAGGCTTCTAAAGAAATGGGGTAGAAAGAGGCTTAGTGCTAGCAGCATGTGGCTCAGAACAAGGCAGGTAAATTACTTCTTTATGTACTTACTTTAGTTGAAGCATATTGAAAAATATTTTTCCTATCTGTGGCCAGCACAGAAAACAGTCCTAACACTAAGAGGGACTGAAATTCTCTCTGAAGAGAAGTTCAGGAATGGCAGTATGTATAGGGCATTAGACGCAGTGGATCTAGGTTTGAATCCCAGCTCCATGACTTTTACTAACCTGCCAGGTATTGTTGCTACCTCTTAAAATCACTGGGCCTCAGTTTTTGAATTTTTGAAATGAGTATAATGATGCTTACTTAGTAGACGTGTCCTGAAGGTCAAATAATGTCATGTAGGGAAAATGTCTGAGCCATAAAACCAGAAAAACACAAATCTATTGCCATCAAGTCAATTCTGATTCATAGAGATCCTGTAGGACAGAGTAGGAATTCTGAGGAGCAACAGGTGGATTCTAACCACCGATCTTTTGGTTTGCAGCTGAGCTCTTAGTCTGGATGATGGCAGGTGCTAAACAAATACTGATTTCTCTGGCTGTGAAGATGAATAAAGTTTGTGTGTTTGGTAGAGAAGAAAATAATAAGTCAACAATTTTTTTCCAGAAGGAAAAAAATCTTTTGTTGTGATTTTTTTTTCTTTTTTCTGCTTCCTTGTCTTCTAAAATAGGGTTTCTGAGAGTACCCTGTATGCCTATAGAAGTAGGCATGTGGTTCTTAGTCCTGTGAAAGGACAAGTGGCTATAGATGCTGGGACTAGTCCATGATATCATAGCTAATGTATTGAGACAGAGGGATTGACAAATAATGATGGGCCAATGCAGATTTAGTTAGCTGAATATGGTTTTTGAAGACTCAAACAGGTTTAGAAGAAGAATTTGCAAATTCAGGACATAAAATATGGGAGGGCTAGGGTGACCAAGAACCAAAGTTTGTTGGTGAGTGATACGAGAGTAGAAGTGGGGTCGCCAAAGGTAAGCACTGTACTTTCCATTTTCTGGAAGATTCTTTCCAAGAAATTTGAATGGAATGCATTCAACTTCACAGATGATTCTGGAGGACTATGGTTAAGCAGCATTTCTTGTAGTTGTGGAATTTCTGATGTCTGAGAAGAAGACTTGGTCTTGTGTACAGCTACAATTGTTTGTCCACTGATTGAAATTTGAAATTTGGCCAAGACCAGCATTGAACAAGTGCCAGGTTGCCACTTGGGAAATGGTTAAGTCCAAAATACAGCATCTACTTGACAGTGCTGGGTGCAAACTTCAGTGGCCTAAGTGTTCAGGATTGGCATGAGAAGCTTCATTGCTTAGCAGTGCTCTTGTCACAGGGGTCTTAGTAACTGCTAGGATAATGGTTACCAACCTTCAGTATACCTACAGAATCATCCAGGAACATAGTTTAATAAAAGTTTAGATAAACATCTCTAACTGGAATTCTGATTCAGTGGTCCCCAGAGCATGCTTTGGAACTCACCTCTCTAAGTCTCGTTGGTTTCAACTCTTCATCTTCTGTCCACATTCACATCAAGACATAACAGGAACTTGTAGCAGAGGCAGGTTATTAAACCCACTTTTCTTTCTAGGAACACAGACTACATTGCCTCTTGAAGTCAGGTGAAACCATAATGCTGGTTTCTGGAAAGCAGTGCGAAATGTCACTTCCAAGCTTGGCCTGTTAAAGTGCCCACGCGACCCTCATAATCGTTCCTTTCTGTCATTGGCCGGGCATATACAGAGTGTCCTGCAAGAGAATCTGAAGGCACAGAAGAGAAAAACCAAAGCCAACGCACTGCTGTTGAGTAGATTCTGGCTCAGCAATTCTATAGATCAGAACAAAACTGCTCCATAGAGTTTTCAAGGAGCACCCAGCAGATTTGAACGGCCACCCTTTTAGTTAGCAAAAGGTAGTACTTAGTCACCACACCACCAGGGTTTCCTAGGACATGAAGGGAACCATTAAATGGAATGAGCTCAAGTCTCTAAGTGGCTGGGTGGGACAGCTCCTGTGGCTCCAGATGCTCTGGTTAGTAATGTGAGTGAAAATTAAACATGCATTGTATCCAGGTACAGAGGTACTGCATTCAACAGCTAGTGTTACCTTCCCTGGGCAACACAAAACGGTTTTCCCTTCTGGCTATCATAAGAAAAAAATAAAAAAGCAACTGTAAGTCCCCCAGTTGACCTCAGCTTCAGGACAACTCTAACTTGGCCCTTAGTGTTGGGTAAAGTTGTCCTCATTTTGAAATCACTGAACTAACCCTTACTTGCAACAAATTCTTCATCACTATCACCTTTACTTGCTGCAGACACAGCTGTTAAATCGCTGAAAAGTCTTAGAGCTTTGTTATGAACTCAAAAAGACAAAACAACTTAGTGCCATCGTGTCAATGCTGACTCATAGTGACCCTAAAGGAAGGGCAGAGTAGAACTGCCCCATAGGGTTTCCAAGGAGCACCTAGCAGATTTGAACTGCTGACCTTTTGCTTAGCAGCTGTAGCACTTACCTGCTATGCCACCAGGGTTTCTATCATGTACTAAAGTAAGGCTGGTTAAGTGCTACAGCTGCTAGCCAAAAGAATGGTAGTTCAAATCTGCCAGGCACTCATTAGAAACTCTGTGGGGCAGGTCTAGTCCATCGACAGGGCCACTGTGAGTCGGAGCTGACTCGATGGCAGTGGGTTTTTGGTTTTAAGGCTAAATGAGAACCATATGCACCTGTTGCAACTTACATACAAATTCAACTTAAAAGCACGCTTAGGAGGGGGCCTGTTTGTAATACGGCGACTGCCTGTACTTGACACTAGGGATGGTGTGTTACTTTTTAATTTGACAATGTACACAATGAATGTAAATGTTCTGAAATTCAGATTTCGCAGTATTAGGTTCATATCGAAGCCAAGAGCTTGAGCTCTGGAATCAGATTTCTTGGGTTTGCATCCAAACTCCACCACTTTCTATGTAATTTTGAGAATTATTCATCCTCTTTGAGCCATAGTTTCTTATAAATATAAAATGAAATGAATGTTAAAACTATTGCCGCTGACTCAATTCCAACTCATGAGAACCCTGTAGGACAGAGTAAAACTCCCATAGGGTTTCCAAGGAGCCAGTGAAGAATTTGAACTGCCAACCTTTTGATCAGCACTCAATTTTTAACCACTACACCATCAGGACTCTGAAGGTAACGATAAACCAAAACCAAACCCACTGCCATCAAGTCAATTCTGGCTCATAGCAATCCTACAGGACAGGGTAGAACTACCTCATAGAGTTTACGAGGAGTGCCTAGTGGATTCACACAGCCAACCTTTTGGTTAGCATATCACCTAACCACTACATCACCATGGTTTTTGAAGATAATGATAGCACCCAATAAATGGTAGTATTAGAATGCTGTCTATTATTCCTGCTATCATTTCATATATGTATGTAACTGAGATTAGAAAACTGACAGGCCTTATGTGCTTTCTTTTCTTGCCCATATCGTCAGGTTACAAATCTGGACTTTTTATCCCACCTGTAGGAGAACCTGGTGGCATAGTGGTCAAGTGCTATAACTGCTAACGTAAAAGCTAGCAGTTCAAATTCAGCAAATGCTCCTCAGAAACTCTAAGTGGGGCAGTTCTACTCTGTCCTATAGGGTTGCTGTGAATAGGAATCGATTCAACAGCAATAGGCTTGGTTTGGTTTTTTGGTACAAGACATTAATGTTATGAAGCCAACTGTGTTTAAAGTATTCTCAATCTACAATGCTATTTAATAACACTTGTCATAAAGAATGGGCCTTTTACTGTAGCATCTATGTGATCTTATCAAACACTCAAATGGGTGGATGGATAGATGTGTTATCATAGTTAACAGGGACAGGCTATTTTTAACAGCTTTATTGAGATATAGTTGACATACATTAAACTGCACATATTTATGCAATTTGATGTTTTGACATACGTATGAGGTCTAACAATTAAGTCCATGAACTTAATTGTTCTAAGTGCTATATACCTCATTTCTCTATGGCACTGTGGTCACCTATGAGGTAGTCCCCTGGGGAAGCTATGCACCAGTGCCGTCACATAGTCCACCCTTCAAAGCAATTTTGGAACTCTTTCTGGAAAGGCCATTGTGCACAGTGGAACGATGGCAAGTTCATGAACTTAATTGTATAGTTGTCTGTGAGGGAGTTTTTAGCCAGTAAACCAAGTAAACAAATAACTGTATTGAAACACCATCCCTACTCACGTGATCTGGTCCCCAGTGACTTTTTTTTTCTTTACCTGAAGATAAAGGAAATATTGAAAGGAAGATGTGTTGCTGACATTCAGGACACCAAGGGTAAGGCAACGACAGCTCTAATGGCCATTTCTGAAAAAAGAGTTCCAGAATTGCTTTGAAGGGTGAACTAGGCACTGGCATCAGTGCATAGCTTCCCAAGAGGAATACTTTGAAGGTGACCATGGTGGTATTTAGCAATGAAGTATGTGGCACTTTTTCTAGGGTGAGTTTGGGAACTTAAGTGGCAGCCCTCATATAAATACCTGAGCCCATCAACACAGTCAAGGTGATGAACATACCCATCAGTTTTCTTGTACTCCTTTGCACTACTTTCCTCCTTCTTAGCAATCACTAATTGGTCTTCTGTTACTATAGATTAGTTGACATTTTCTAGAGTTCTATATAGATGAAACTATGTAGCGTGTACTCTTTTTTTCAGTCTGACATCTTTCACCCAGCATAAGCATTTTGAGACTTACTCATATTATTACAGGCATATATAGGTCATTCTTTTTTTGTTGCTAAGCAGAAATCCATTGCCTGATGTACCACAGTCCATTCACCTACTTATGGACACTTGAATAGCTTCCAGTTTTTGACTATTATAAAATCAGCTGTTACGTGTATTCATGTAAAAGTTTTAACATGAAAGTATGCTTTCATTTGTTTTTGATGAAATGACTAGATCATATGGGAGGTGTAAATTTCAGTTTTTAAGAAGTGGTCACTCTCTTTCCCAAAGTGGTTATACAATTGTCTGTATATTACTGTAAACATTGTACAAGCTTTCATGTTCTCATCAACACTTAGTGTGGTCAATCTTTTTATTTTAGCCATTCTTAAAGCCAGTTGCTGTTGAGTGGACTCCAGTTCATTGTGATCCTTGTGTGTCAGAGTAGAACTGAGCTCCGCAGGGTTTTCAAAGGCTGATTGCTGGAAGTAGATTGCCAGGCCTTTCTTCCCAAGCACTTCTGGGTGGACTCAAACCCCCAACCTTCCCGTCAGCAGCCAAGTACATTAACCATCTGCACTACCTACAGTCTCCTTTGCTGTTCTAATAGGTGTGTAATAGAATCTCTCTCTTGTTTAAGTTTGAATTTCCCTAATAACTAATGTTGAAATCTTTGTAGGTATCTGTTGGCTTCTTGATATCTTTTGTGAAATGTCTCTTCAAATCTCTTCACTAATTTTTTATTGAGTTATTTCTTTTCTTAATTTTCAGTTTCAAAATTTCTTTCTGAATTATATATACAGTGCTTTATGAGATATGTGATTTGCAAATATTTTCTTTCACTTTATGCCTTTTCTTTTCCTTTCTTGTAGCAGGACAAAGATTTAGAACTAATCTCTAAGAAAATAGGACCTTGGGGTAGAGTGATTTTCTTTCTAATATAAAATAAACCAACAACAGTGCTGAAATTGTATACATGCCACATATATCCATGATTGTCGGACTTTGTTAATACTTTGCTCAGTGACCACTGATGACATGTGTGTCTGTGGCCAATGATAATCCCTTCATTAATTTCAACTGTTCCCAGTCTGCCTTCTCTGCTTTCCCATGCACTTAGCTTTCCATTGGAAACCCTGGTTGCACAGTGGTTAACTTCTGAATCTGCTGACCAAAAGGTCTTCTTGGAAACTCTATGCCACAGTTCAGCTCTGATGTATAGGGTCACAATGAGTCACAATCAACTTGATGGCAGTGGTTAACTTTCCACTGCTAACAGAGAATGCTTTCTAATATGTGAATTTGATAATGTTATTGCCATTTATGATAATAAAAATGACATCTGGGGGTATGAATCCCCAGAGTCTGTATCATTTGCCAGGTGTATTCACTTCCTCTGAAGGTGGGACCTCAAGGGACCATACCCAAGGCTGTACATGTGACTAAAACGATGTCCCTGCCCCAATCTAACACACCATAAGAGAATCAACATACAAACAAGTGCAAAATAGTGCAAAGTGTCTTTGGTCAAAGGACACCAAAGGAGTAGATAAGAGAATGAGCTTTAGAGTACAAACATGTTTAAAACCCAACTCTGTCTGTTACTACTTTTGCAAATTGAGTGATTCATTTAGTATCTTTGTATTTCAGTTTCCTTTTGTCAGTAATGAAGACAGTAAAATGTAACTCCCAGAACTGGTATGAAGATTACTTGAGATAACGCATCTAGAATTTATTGCCCGGGAGACTATAAATATACAACAGGAAATAGACATTTAGATCAAATAGACTGGTCTACTTATTATTACTAACATTTAGAGTGCTTACCATGTGTTAGGAATTGTACATGTATTATTATTCCCATTTTACAAATGAAGAAACTGAAGCAAGAGGTTGCTATAAATGTGTCCGTATTCTTACACATTTAACAGGACATTTAATAAAGGCTTTTTGACTGAGCTTAAAGTCTTTAAATGGGCTTGCTGATCTATTTGTTGACCATCTGGTTAACTCCAGATCAGGGTTTCTCAATGCTGGGAATATTGACATCTTAAGCCAGATAATTTTTTCTGTGTGGGTATGGGAGATAGATTGGACTATGTATTGTAGAATGTTTACCAGCATCCCTGCCCACTATCTGCCAGCAGTACCCACCTCCAAGTTGTGACAACCAAAAAGTGCCCCCCAAACCAAAATACCAAACCCATTGCCGCTGCATTGATTCCAACTCACAGTGACCCCACAGGATGGAGTAGAAGTGGAGCCTTGGTGACACAGTATAGTTAAAGAGCTTGGTTTCTAACCAAAGGACTGCATTTCAATTACAACAACAGTTCTTTGGGAAAAAGTACCCACAAACATTGTGGTGTCCATTGCCATTGTGGAGTCAGTGGGGGGAAAGGGGATGGGAGTCCTTGCTGAGAACCGCTGCTCTAGAGTGAAGGGCTGTTCTGGATGTAGACGGAGTTTTCACTTCTATGAATCTGAATTAATACAGTCACCAAATTTTTTGCTTGAGATTTGTGAAGCTATAATTTTGCAATCCAACCTGTGAGTATAGTGCAGGAGAGACTAAACTGTGACTCCTGTTTAAAAGGTAAAATTTCACAGGTTATGACCAGGGTATTCCTGGTCATTTGTCACTGTTCTCTAAAGCTGGAGCATGTCTTTGGGATATCTTCCTGGCTATGTACTTCGGTAATGTTTTCAAGCTGTTATATACATGAGGCCAATAAACTCAAGCCAGGGAGAGAAAGCCCTCCAGGGAGCTGGCAGAAGGCCTCTAGATCCTGGTGGGAGCTCTCTGCCAAACAAGTCAAAACTGCAGCTTCTCTTGACCCCTGGCATGGCAGAGCTTGCAAGTGTTGTTAAAATATATTTTCAAGGGTTGGGAGGAAGGTGAAAATGAGACATCTGTCATAAAATTTGCTGATGGATCAAGTTGGCTACTGTTGAATTGACTGTGTTATATAGACACATCCTGTTGCAACACTTGTTTCTTTTTTAAAAAAAAAATATGGCTCCAAAGCTTGGTATTAGCTCCTACCTCATCATAAATTCCGTTCTCTGTGAAAGAGGAGCGTTGAAACTAGTGGTAACGGAAGCAGAGTTTGTGGACGACACCAGCTTCTTGGGGAGTGACAGCCACAATAAACGGGAAGCCAAGTATTTGTTTGCTTCTAGTGATTCACTGAAGGAAACTTTTGGGAGCTATAAAGTCCTTTGTGTTCATCAGCTCTTTCTGCCTTGGAGGCACTGGGTGGATTTGAACTGCTCACCATCTTGTCAGTAGCTAAGCACTTAACTGTTGTGCCACTAGGGCTAAGAATAGCAGTCTTAAATGTAGTAACCACAGGACTTGCTGTATTAGCTTGAGGGTAGCTGTTCCCCACTCCGGACTTTTTCAACTGTAATTTGAGTCTGGAATCAGGCTACACAATGTCTGAGTTCCTTCTCAAAAAGAAGTTTGCAATACTGTGTTGGAAACATAGACTTCATGAGCCCTCGCCGCAAAATTCCACTAACTCTTTTAATAATTTTTTAATTTAATTTAATTTATTTGGTGGCAGACTTTTAGATTTGGCACTTTTGGAGAGTGATGAAAATATAAAATTTATCTTAGCACTTTTCTAAAAGTCCATTTTAACATTCTTACCTCACTGCAAGCACCAACTAATTTCTCCTCTGAAAATATGAACTATTATTTCTAGCAAATTTTGTAGCTAATTGGTACCCAGGTAGAAAAAGTATTATAATAGAGGATTAACTGAGATGCTTTCAAATGCAGATTCCTTTAGCTCAGTAATAAAGTCACTCCTGAGGTTCACCCTTCAGCCAAAGATTGATAGACCCATAAAAACAACACGAGAGTAAAGGTGCACGCCAGCCCAGAGGCAAGGACTAGAAGACAGGAAGGGACAGGAGAGATGGTTGTTGGGAGCCTTAGGTAGAGAAAGAAGAGTGTTGTGGGGTTGGCAACCAACCTCGTAAAATAATGTGGGTATTAACTCTTTAATGAGACACTAGTTTGTAAACCGTCATCTAAAGTACAATAATAGAAGAAAAAGAAAGGAAGGCAGGAAGGAGGGAGAGAGGGAGTATAGAAGAAGTAGTGGGGAGGGAGGCGCAGATTCTCGGGCCTTAACTCTTGGAAATTCTAGTGCATTAAATTTGCAGTGGGCCAAGGGATCTGCATTTTTGTAAAGTTCCCCGGACTAGGATAATTCACCCTGCATTCCGATAACCAACTCTAAGTTTAGAACAGAAACCAGTTGCTTTTCGTTTGGTAGTTATATAGTTTATGATCCCTTGGCAGTTCTTACTCGCCAAACCATCCAGCTTTCTCCTTACTTAGTACACCACCATAATTCCTACTTCCAACAGTTGTCGATCTGTCAAGACAGCTCTGAAAAAGCAAGATCTCTCAAGTGTTATCCTGTGACCATAGTAGCTTCTCGCTCCTTCTTCTGCAGAACTGAAAAAATCTCTGTTATCGTCCACTGACACTTAAAAGAAAAGGAAACAGGAAATAATGACCCTTCATTTTAATCACTTTCGAATTTCCCCTCTTTCTATTTCATAAGCATCCACATTATTTTATCAGAGGTGACATGGCATATGAACAGTGAGACAATGCTGACACAAAGAAGAAATTCTTCTACAGAAGTATATGCACAATTCTTTAGATTGCCTTGCTTGACAGCATTGCCATCTTTCTCTGCACGCATTTTCCAAGTTACAGGCCAGAAAGCGAGATTTCCAGATGTGGTTTAAGTTCTGCCGATCAGGAACAGTGAAATCTAGTTCAAATGGAATTGTGTGGCAAGAGGCGCTTGGATGTGAGGCACCTGTTTTGCTTTTGCTCATTTAACTTGGTATAACCCTAAGACAGTAAGTCTAGAAGTGGTTTTATGTCTCCTGCCCAGGAACCTTAGTATCCAGAAGGCAGCCACGATTATTCAGTTGTCCAGCTTCTGTCTGGGGTAAACCAGGCCATCTCCCTGGCAGTTCAGCATTGCAGTGTTATCTTAGAAGTTATTCCTGGATGCACAGCTCTTGCAGTTCTTTCAGGAATTTGATAAATATCATAATCTCTGCACTGAGAGGCAGAACAGTTGCATGGCTGGGAACCAGAGTAATCCCACTGAAGTCATAGCTTAGCTAATTCAGTAGCTGTTTAACTTCAAGCAACTCTCAAGTTTTTTATCTGTAAAATGAGGGAGTCTCTTACCCCTAAGACTGTTGTTAGGACTAAATCACTATATGTACATATTACATATAGATTGGAGCCTAGTACGTAGACAGCATTCAGTAATGTTAGTTTTTATTATTAAGTCCTAGTTTGCTTAAAATAGTGAAAAATGTTCCTGTTTTCTGCTGCTGTATCTTGACTACGACAAAGTATGTTCAACTATGGCATCAACTGCTGTGGAGCTCTAATGGAGGAGCTGTGTGTGTGTGTGTGTGTGTGCTGGTAAGGCTCATAGACTTGAAGACAAACATGGTTTTCTTTTCATTGTGATTAAGTGAAAGTGTACAATCTGAATTACTTTTGCATGCCCACCTATCTGCAGCTCCTTCTGCTCTCCTCCTGTGACAGCACCCTCCTCCTTTTCATTCTATACCTGTCATATCCTCTTAATAATTTCCTGTTTCCTTCTCTCCAACCTCTTCTCTCCCATCCAGAAGGAGATCAGTAGGACAGCATGCTGCCATATACTGTATTTATGTACTATGAATGCCTGGAACCATAAAGAACACATGCTGTATGATCACAATGTGTCCAGTCCATTTTTGTCTGAACAGTTGATCTCAGTAGTGATTTCTGATCAGCAGCAGCTGGAGGTCCAGGGGCCGTGCTCCCAGGGGGTCCTCCAGGCTGTCAGGCTGTAAACTGTGGTCTTTTAGTAGAGAACGAATGTGATTTTTGATGACCGACTAACTGAATTTGAACACAGGCAAAATAAATTTCTTCAATCCCTATGATACACAGAAAATATCATGAAAATGGAGATCAAACAAAAGCATAAAGAAACACAGTACTCTATGAAATAATGAGCAAATACGACTTGCTTTCCTTTGTCCAGAATCTCCATTGTTATATACAGAATTTTGTCCATTGTTCTTTTAGATAGATGCTCTCAATTTTCATGAAATCCACACAGAAGTGATGATTTACATTTCCACACCTACAATTAGAAAGACTGTTCTGAAGTGCTATTACCCCTATCTTTTGAAAAATATGGATTTATTTCTTCTTGGCAAATGTTGAAAATTAGGGCAATCTGCCAAATAGAAGATGTTTTTAGAAGAAAAAAGAAGAGAGTTGATCCAATTTTACAGCTAAAGCTTTTCCAAGAGATTAAGAACTAGTATACAAAAAATAGGCAGGCAGTATCAGTGACTTTTCTAATTGCTTTTGAGAGACGCCTGTGCTCAATCCAATAGGATCTGTATAAAGGAAAAAAGAAAATGTGAATAATATTATTATCGTAATTGCTATTTCCTGTAGGTTTACCATTTGATAGGCCCTACCAGCTTAACCCTAACAAGATTCCTATGAGATAGTAATACTGTTACCCCCTTTTTATAAATGAAGAAACCAAAGCACAGAGTAATTAAGTAGCTTGTGTTGTCACATAGTTATACGTGACGCTGTCAGTGCTGAACACCACATAACAAGTGCAACATCAAAGTCAACGTCCTTGCTCACTGCATCATACTACCCTTTGGGTATTAGCAAAGTTTGGCCAGGCTTCAAACTTCAGGTCTAAGATACAGTTTCCAAGAGAGACAGATTCAAGTTCATTCCCATTTAGGATAAACAGGTGTAGACAGCTTGGAGATTCTTCTGATGAATCAGGGATAGACGACCACAAATCTCTTTCCAAATGCAGCAGGAGCCAATTTCCTTGTTTAATTGTGTGTGAGATGTAGCAGTTTATAAACTATGACATATTCAGTCATCCATACACAGGTAAATGCTCAAGGTGAAGAGTGAAATTACATCCGTCTTGTTTGAAGCTGTGGGTCTTAAATGCTTTTCAGGCTAATTGCCATAGGTAGATGGGAAAAGTGCTTGAATTTCATGGTGTGTTTAACCTTCCATTGATGTTTAAATTTCCAGCAGGCTGTGGTTCTGTCTTAGGACAGCACCCCAGCACCATTGGTAAGCACTGATGCTTCTTGGGAAGTGTCTAGGTGTTTCTAACTATCCTTAAAGTTTTAGAAAACATGGATGTATTTTCCCATTAAACTAACCCAAACCCAGTGCCCTGGAGTCAATGCCCACTCATAGAAACCCTATAGGACAGGGTAGAGCTGCTCCACAGTTTCCAAGGAGCACCGGATGGACTGGAACTGACGACTTTTGGGTAGCAGCTGTAGCATTTACCCACTATGCCACTAGCGTTTCTGTTAAGCCATGCTCTGAAAATTATTGTAGAAAGAAGGGTAACTTGTATTACAATGTTAGGCTGCCTGTGTATAATGTGAATCATTTTTTTTCTTTTTACATCCAGTAAAGAGGTATTTCAAATATTAGTAAATATTGTGAAAGAGCATTTTTTGAAATTCTCATTTTGCTTTCCAATAATAGTCTCTTTTTACTAAAAAAAAAAAAATTACAGCAATTATGAATTGAAACTATTTCTGAAAACACTATGAGATTTACAATTGAAAATCATGTAAAACAAATACTGAAAAAGCATACACATTTCCTCTGTATATTTTCCTAAATCTTTTGGACTTCCATTTTCTAGATTACATAAATGTTCACACTTTGTTAAGTTAAAACCCAAACCAAACCCACTACTGTTGAGTCAATTCCAACTCAGAGTGACCCTGTACAAGAGTATTAAATTAGAAGTTCTTTTTTAGATTATGCAAATGAACTGAAACTCTATGAGTATCTATTTTTGCATTGCTTAAAAGTTTTAATACAAATTCAAATAAAATACACATGCAAAAAAAATTAAAGAACTACAAAGAATATTTTACATACCTAATGTTAAAGTCTGTTTGGAGAAACCAGGCTGTTTACAGTCAGTCTGTCTTCACTTGGACCAAATGATGCTGGTCTGATGTGAGAGTATATAAAGTACCTTTCAGAAAAAAATGCAGATACATTCTGATGGTGATTCGGACAGAGGGACAAGTGAGCAGTGTATATTTTAATCTCACAGCTATGATCGAATTGGAACTGGTTTGAGCAGGCTTTGTTTATCCTATCTATCTAAAGCCAGAGCCAAAAAGTCTCAATGTTTTGGGTTGTTTTAAATGTCTGTTCCCATTTGGACAAGTCTGATAAGCTTATTTGCAGATAACCAGTACTCATGTATGAACTGTTTCATGTACATTGGTTGACCTAAGACATGTTTTGAAAAATAGCCTCCTCTGCATTGTGTCTGTATTTGTGTTTCAGGCACACGGGGTTTCCTTCTTCCTCACGTGTTCTGGGTAAATGTATACATTGGCAAAAGTGGCTTGTGATGGTTGGCCTATCAACTAGGAGATTAACGAGGGGACAACTTTTAACAATAGATCAAAGGCAAGTTTTATTGATGTGTGTTCCTAGGAAAGGGTGGGTCAGAGCCCAGTGACATAAACCAGGTTTCAGATTATTTAGTCCAGGTACAAAGAATGAGAGCAGGCATCTCTGTGGTGGTAGGGTAGCTGGCTAACAGAAGTCAGAGAGAACAGGAAAACGTGATGATAGCTGAGGAAATTTTGAATAAAGAGGTGAAAGGAATAAAACTTTTGTGGGGAGGACCAGGAAGAAATGCAAAATTCAAGACGTGAGTGCTAGGGAGGTCATGTTAGATAAAACTAACACGTAGTTTCCCAAATAGTAGTCTCTATTATTAATAGTTGTTTGTCTTCTGTTGATCTATTGGCAAGTGACATTACTCAAAAAATCTGATTATGTGTGTGTTTTAGCCTAGTCACTTATGAAGCTTGACCAAAACTAGATTAGTACAATTATTATGTGACTCAACATTAAGTATTCAAATCATTGATGTTAAAGCCAGGGCCAGCTTCCTGAGCTTCCTGGTGTACACATGGTCCTGTACTCAGAAAGAGCCCTCGTGCTTAGGGGTTAAATGCTCTGGTATCATTTGGAAATTCTTAATTGTTTTATCTTCAGATTGGAGCATTGTAAATTGTGTTTCGTAGGACAATGGAACTTAAGCCAGGTGCTTGGAACCTAAGCCTGCATGTCCTTCTGGCCCCTACTGCCTCCCTGTCTCCGTAGGCGGTGTTCTCAGCCATCCGTACCCCTGCTTCCTCCAAGAAACCACTGCTGCCCAGTGGGAGCCTGAATGGGGGTGCTGAAAGAATTGTCTTCATGTGGGTGTGCCTGCATCCTGAGTCATGGAGTGGGGCCTGAGCATCTATTAGGATCTGTGTTCACCCTGCATGTACCTCTCTGCCCAAGAGAGCATAGCATTGAAAATACTTTGTAGAAAATAAAACCACCATGACAGAGTGAGAGAGAGACTGCAAAATAGGCTTCTTATTTTCATTTTGAACTGGACCCCACAAATTATGTGGCTGGCTCTGATTAAAGCTTCCTTTTTGTTTTTTTTCGACTATAAAGAAGTTTACAAGTGATTATCTGTTCCTCATTAAAAACCTGTGATATGTAGATGACACAGTCTTGCTTACTGGAAAAATAATGAGGATTTGAAGCACTTACTGATGAAGATCAAAGACCACATCCTTCAGTAGGGATTGCATCTCAGCATCAAGAAAACAAAAATCCTCCCAACTGGACCAGTAAGCAACATCGTCACAAAGGGAGAAAGGATTGAGGTTGGCAAGGATTTCATTACCTGGGTCCACAATCAATGCCCAGGGAAGCAGCAGTCGAGAAATCGAAAGACACATTGCATTGAGAAAATATGCTACAAAAGATCCTTTAAATTATTGAAAAGTAAAGATGTCACCTTGAAGACTAAGGTGAGCCTGACCCAAGCCGTTGTATTTTCAATCGCTTGATTTGTATGTGGAAACTAGACAAGGAATAAGGAAGACCAAAGAAGAACTGATGCTTTTGAATTAGGGTGCTGGCAAAGGATATTGAATATACCATGGGCTGCCAGAAGCATGAACACATCTGTCTTGAAACAAGTACAGTCAGAATGTTTCTTAGAAGCAAAGATGGTGAGACTTCATCTTACTAACCTTCAACATGTTATCAAGAGTAGCCAGTCCCTAGAGAAAGACATCATGTCTGGTAATGTAGAAGGTCAGCAAAGAAGAGGAAGACCTTCACCTAGACGGATGGATGCATTGGCTGCAATAATGGGCCCAAACACAGCAATAGTTACTGGGATGACTCAGGACCAGGCAATGTTTTGTTCTGTTGCACAGAGAGGGTCACTTATGAGTCAGAAATTACTCGACAGCACCTAACAACAACAACTACTTTTCAAACGTTGTTTAAGGAATAGAATTCCTTTTTTATGGTAATAATATATATATATACAACAAAACACTTGCCAACTTAACAACTTTTACAAGTATAGTTCACTGACACCGGTAACAATATTTTACAGAATAACACATTTGTGACTTCTGTGTTTGCTGCCTACCCCCGCCACCCATGAGGTATTTGTGTAAGCATGCTGTGCTAGGTTTTTTTTTTCCTTTCTTTCTTTTCTTTTCTTTTTTTTTACAATAACATGTAAAAAAAAATTGACATAGTGGGGCTTATAAAAATACTCCACAGAAGGAGGGACTTGGTGGGAAACAAACTTGGCCAGTACACACGACATGTGTAAAAATACGATACATTCATCAGGTTGTGAAACTGTTATCAACATCCTTTTCTAAATTATTCTAGCATCATTAACACCAATCCAGTGTCTTTTAGGCAATGATTCCCTCCCTCATTCCTTCCTATCCCCTGTAACCACGAGTAAGATTTGGTATCTATACATTTGTCTATTTTGTTTCAAAGAATGTTATGGGAATCAACAACATTTAAAACACACCCAAGCAGAACAGGTTTTTTTATTTGTTTGTTTTGCTTTTCTGAAAGAAAATCATATGTATACCTACATGTGCATGTATATATATTTATCCCATTGCTGAGGAGCCACTAGTCAATTCTGTCTCATGGCAACCTGATAGGCCAGAGGGGCCTGCTGCATAGGACTTCCAAGGCAGTAACTTTTTACAGCAGCAGACTACTACATCATTCTCCAGCAGAGCAGCTGGTGGGTTCCAACAGTTGGCCTTTTGTTTGGCTGTCAAAGGGTTCACAATTATACCATCAGAGCTGCTTCATCTATGTCTATACCAAAACCAAACCCATTGCCATGAGCGGATTCGTACTCACAGCAACCCCAACAGGTTTCCAAGACTGTAAATCTTTGTGGAAGCAAGTTGCTAAATCTTTCTCCTGCAGAGTTTCTACTGGTTTCGAATCACAGAACTTTCAGTTAATAGTGGAGTGCTTTAACTGCTGCACAAGCAGGGTGCTCTCTTTACCAAACCTGTTGCTACTGAATCAATTCTGACTCATAAAACCAAAAAAAAAAAAAAACCTCACTACTGTCTAGTCAATTCTAATAGCAAGCCTATAGGACTGATTAGAATTGCCCCATAGGGTGTCCAGGGAGTTCCTAGTGGATTTGAACTGCTGACCTCTTGGTTAGCAGCCGCAGCTCTTAACTACTACACCACCCAGGTTTATTAGCAACCCTATATATATATATGTTATGTATGAAATACAACGATCCACCACTTCTGTTTATTTGCTTCCCTTCTTCCTAAATTGCAGCTCTGGTGGTGCAGTGCTTAAGAAATCAGCCAGTAACCAAAAGTTTGGCAGTACAAATCCAACTGATGTTCCTTGGAAACTCTATGGTGCAGTTCTGCTTTGTCCTATATGGTTACTATGAATCAGAATTAACTCCACAGAAATGGTGGGTTTTTTTTTTTCTTTTTGGCTTATTTATTCCCAAATTGACCTAGAGGCACATTCTTGCCATCTGAAAATTCTGAGAAATACAATCTGAAACCCAGTCAACTACTTCAAATGTTTCATTTGACTAAAGAAAATCCTGGAACCAGAAATTAAGTAAATTTTCCAGATTAACAAAATTTTTTCTGTCCAAATCCACATTACAGTCCAGATTTCTTGATTTCTAGTCTCATAGTTTTTCTTTTAAGACATGTCTTTAGTGCCTTGTGTAAGATATTTTCTTACTGTAGAGAAAAAAAAGAAAAACCTCCCTTCATTGTGTAGACGAGGTCCGACAATTAAGTCCGCGTACTTCATTGTCCTAAGTGTTACATAGCTCATTGCTAAATATTGCTATGGTCACATTTAAAGGACTCCCCTTGGAAAGTTATGCACCGATACCAGTGCCTAGTCTACCCTTCAAAGCAGTTTTGGAACTCTTTCTCAAATGGCCATTGCACACAGTGGCATAGTGGCAAGTTAGCAAACTTAGTTGTATAGTTGTCTGTGAGAAAGTTTTTAGCCAGTAAACAAAGAATCGTATTGAAACACCCGCCCTGCTCACCTGATCTGACCCCCAGTGACTTTTTTCTTTACCTGAAGATAAAGGAAGTATTGAAAGGCAGACATTTTGATGACATTTGGGACATCAAGGGTAATACGACAACAGCTCTGATGGTCATTCCAGAAAAAGAGTTCCAAAATTGCTTTGAAGGGTGGACTAGGTGCTGGCATTGGTGCATAGCTTCCCAAGGGGAGCACATCCAAGCTGACCATAGTGATATTGAGCCCGGAGATATGTAACACTGTTTCTAGGATGAGTTTGTGAACTTAACTGGCAGTCCTCATCTCCTTTATAGCTGGCATGGCTGGCACAGTGTTCTAGGGCATGCCCACACCAAAGACACAGGTCCTTGCTTCAGTTCTTCTCCCTCACCTGGATTGCCTCTTCCCTGCATTTCCACCCCCTTTATACTGGATATGCACTCAGACTCTGTAAAACATCTCTCATAATTCTCATAGCATCCCTACATGGTAAGAATTTGTACTGACTATACTGTATGGTATAGAATCTTATTCTAACCATGAAGACACTAAGGCTTACAAGGATGATAAAGGTCACCTAGCAAGGGATCGCAGAGTTGAGATTTGAACACAAATCAGGCTAAAAGCACAACCCTGTGCATGTAGACCTTAAGTCATCTTTCTTTCTGAAAGGAGGCAAAAATCAGGACTAGTCATCTCTGTGCTCCGCTAAGCCCTATCAGTAAGCAATCAGGAGAGATTTTAGCACATAATGGGCCTTCTCTCTCTCCTCCAAAGAGCTATTGGTGTTCACTGATACCAGCAGGCTACCTGTGGTTCCGCCGCTTTCTGGATTCCCAGGGGAAGATACAGATGATTCTCGATGCGACCTCCAGCAGAAGTACTTAAGGTGTAGCTCAGCAGTATGTTGCAGAGGAAAAGGAGAAATCATAATTTTTAATTACTACTCAGGCTTCTGAGGCTACAGCCCCAGCTGGAGCTAAAGAATTGTTGTGAGTCTGCTGCTATCTTGGACTGTTTTCTAGCAGCCACGATTAGTAAAGTGACAAGTTTTACTCGCTAGTAGCAACTCTGATGTAGCTTCTTATCTTAACTGATCATAACACTTAAAGAATTTGGTACAACTGGTGTCCTAAGAACTGGATGTTGGGTGTGAAGTTTGTTTATTGTACTAAAAATAGAGTGACATTTAGAGTTGTCATCTGTTTTATCAAGATTGCTCTTTTCCTGGCACAAATACTTACTATTTTTGCATCCACAGTCCCTAATCTTAGTGTCTAAATGTCATTTGTTCAAAAAAAAAAATAGCTGAGGCTCACAAATATCATTAGCCAAATTTTAGACCGTTTTATAGAGTAAGTAGGCTTGGCTTCTTTACTGGATTAAGTAAGTAATCCCTTGGGTCTGCTTTATTATTTTTGGATAAGTCTCTCATCTTAATCAATACTAAAAAACTTCTTCCCAGACACACAAAGAGTGAGATGCTCATGTTTTATTTTGCTAAAATTTGAAATGATTACATTTCACCTTAAGCAGTATTGAAATACTAAATAAAATAAAATATCTGAATACATTAGAAATGTTCAAGATATGTGGAAAATAGCCTTATGAATTTTTAATTTATTTAAAATTCCCAGGGATCCACAACTGCTCTGTCCTTGGAAGTTTTAAATGGAGCAAGACACACTTAATCATAGTCTATCATACATTTTCCTTTTTCATGTGTATAGTATACAACATTTTGAATATCTGTCATCTCCCAAAATTTATGCTAAGTCTCGGAGTAAGAGAATGAATTAGCTCTGCCCCTTCCTTTAATAACTGAAGTCAAGATTTTTAGGTGCTGTTGTTGAAACAGTACTAAGCCAAGCAAAACAAACAAATTCAATGTCACTGAGTCAATTCTGACTCGTAGCAACCCTATAACACAGGATAGAACTGTCCTATTTGAGTTTCTAAGACTATAAATCTTTAAGGAAGCAGACTAACACATCTTTTTCCTTGAGGAATGTTTAATGGGTTCAAATTACCATTTTTTTGTTTATACCCAAACACTAACCACTGCACCACCAAGATGCCTTGAACCAGGCACTAGTACAGCAAAGGCACACGTGCGTACACACACGTACACAAGTGGTTAGTTCTCCCTGGAGTTCATGACTGCAGGTTTGGGAAAGACACAAAATCAAGAAAACTTTATGGAATGGGAAAGGATATAATGGACAAAGGAAAACAGTATGCCAGATTTAATACACTTACATGCGTACTGCTTTGCTTCACGTAGATGATCTCATTTGACCTTTGCAGTACACCAGCGATTCTGTAGCAAATAGATCATCTCTGTTGTACCAGTGAAAATATTCTTGGTGGAGATCAAATAACAAGTAAGGGGTGGAACCAGGACTCCTCTGCCAATGGTTTCCTTTGTTTCTCTTTTTGATTTTAATCATAGTCATAGCCTCATTTCATTACAGATAAATGGCCTTAGCAATGTGAGGGCAATGACTGTGTCTGGTAATCTTGACTGTTACTGTCCCAGATTCCTAGTACATTCTCTACCTTAATGACGAACAATACCCCAATGAGAATATTGTAGCTTATCAAAGGCTTTCCACCCACCACCCAGCTGCTGCTGCTGCTGTTAGTTGCTTTAGAGTCAGTTCCAAGTCATGGCAACACCATGTGTGCACATCAGAACTGCTCCATAGGATTTTCGAGGCCGTGGCCTTTCAAAAGCAGATTGCCAGGCCTTAATTCTGAGGCGCCTCTCAATGGGATTGAACCATCACCCTTTCAGCTAGCAAGTCTAGTGCTTAATTATTAGCAACAGAGACTTCATACTGCGTCTCTGGTGTCATAAAAATAAAGAGGTGCTTTCAGTAAGGACACCAAGTTCAAGTTACAACACGCTGCCTGATAGCTGAAAACCTTGAGTAAAATCAGCTGATCCATTAATAAATTCCATTTTCTCTATGATCAGGTAGTTGTGTCCTGTCATAGAATTAGCATAAAGAAGAGTTTGTCTAAGAAGGAAACACATATTCCATTTTAGTTCAGTATAAATTTCGGTTTCGCACCAACCTCCTATTTCAGCCTCTTCTTCCATCACTCCCTGAATCCACAGTAACCCTCTACCAACCTCCTTTATTTAAAATCAACTGATTACTGATGTTAAGTGCATCTACAAAACATCTACATTAGTGTTGTGTTCAATAACTGAGTCCTGTACCCTAGGCCCTGGTGGTGTAGTGGGTAACTGCCAACTAAAGGACCAGCAGTTCAAATCCTCCAGATTATCCTTGGAAACTCTACGGGCAGTTCTACTCTGACCTATTGGGTCCCTAGGAGTCAGAATCAACTCAACGGTAGTGGCTAGCCTTGGCTATAACTTAGACAACATGGCACATAAAAATAACCATTACAGTTATTAATAAATAGGTTTGGTTCCGGGGTAAGTGTGCAAGGTCTTTTATAAAAGTTTAGCCTTGCCCACCGTCAGTTTTTTGCCCCATCATTCTGAGGCACATTCCTAGGATAAGTCTCATTTTACTCTAACTTGTATATTGCTAATGGATAGTATATAGGACCTGTTCAGGCTTGTATATCTGTTTTTAAAAATTAATCCAACAATAACAAATCAGGAGATTTTGCAAAACATTTCAGATTCTGTTCCTGTTGGAGAACTAAAAATTCTGGCAATGTTAAATCCACAATCCTATGCAGTGACTAACAACTATAGTTGAGTAGCTACTGTCCCGGTTTAAACAGACCGTTACAGTTTAGACAGACCATGAGGTACTGAGACACCACAGTCCCCACCATTCCTTACTGCCCCTCCAGCAGTCTCACTCTCAGGTGAAGTTTGTCGTTGCATTTGCATTGTTGATTTCATTAGACTATCAAGCTAGAACGACCTTAATCAAAATGGAGAAAAGCAAAGACTAAGAAAGCTGATGAATTTTCTTATACTGGCCTGTTTTATACAATACCATAACTTGACTGGATTCTGGAGACATCTGAGTTGAAATTTCTGCTGAGACCCTTTGACTTGCATTTCCTATGTCTTATTCCTTGAAAATGAAGAGTAACTTTAAGTATGGACAAGTGTATTGGTTAATTTTGGGTACCCTATGGCTTAAAAGAGCATCTGAGTTCCTGAAGTTTAGCAGTTTGGACTAGGCTTGGAAGATGGTTCTTCTGGTCTCATTAAGGCTTAACTCATGCGTCTGTTTCAACTGCTAGTCAATAAAAAGATAGTTTAGGATGATTATATCTGGGACTATCATTAATGTTGGTCAAGTTTTCTCACATCGTAGGAGGAGGCATGTGACTATGGCAGGTTCCAAGAAAGTAAGCAAAAGTGTGCAAAGCTACATGAAGCTTATACTCAGAACTGAGATTCTTTTGCTTTCTTCACTTTTTGTTAGACACAATGTTTGAGGTGTGCCCAGATTCAAGAGATTATGAAACAGATTCTAACTCTTAAAAGGATAAAGCTCCAAATCTCTTGTGAAGGATATGAATACAGGGAGATTGTACAGAATGAGGACCTTTTTGCAACCAGTCTTCCACACAGAAGGGGTAGAAATGGGAGAATGTCATTTCATAGCCGCGGTGCTACAATGACTAGAAGAAAGCCAGGTGTGATTGGGTTGGCTTTTTCCCCGCCTTATTGGATCTACTTGTGAGCATCCTGGGCATACTGAAGCAGAGGTTCGGAACATTGAAACTTCTCCAACTTCCACTTTGGCAGGCCGTCTTAAGTCAAATGAAGAAGGGTCCATCAGGCAGGGGAACTAGCAGGCAGTAACAAGGCCCCATCAAGTTAGGCAGCCCAGAAACAGGACCATCTGTTAGAAGAGGGAGGAGGTGCCTTTATACAAGTCAGAAAGAGCAAGGAGGGGAGCCGGATGACTTCAGTGGCCGAGCAGGCCAAGCTTTCCCCATGGCTATGACTAATGATATGATAAATGAAAAAGTATCCTTCAGCTGTCTGGTCCGTACAGCAGCAATGCGGATTGGCCTGTAAACCCTGGGAGCCGGGGAGGAGGTTCACAGGGCCCTCTTCAAATGGAAACAGATGATTTGTGTTCTGACATACAGTCCTGTGTATGGGGACTGCATCACTGCTTTCCACATTGTAAGCTCAAGTGGCCCAGCAGGCATTCCCGGCACAGCAGTGTGTCTGTCTCCAGCCACTCCCTTCTGTATTTTGGCTATGATGATTTCAAATCATTTCTATTGTATTTTTGGAAATAAAGAAGAAGTGTGATGGTTTATTGTGTCTGTCTTCTTAAGATTCTGTGGTATGTTATATCAAACTTAAAGGCAAAAACGTAGTATGTGTGTGTATTTATATGTTTTCATGAAAGTTTGTGTGTGTAGACACACAAATGGGAGAAAAGTCAACAGCAAAGTATGAGATGATGGTGATGAAATATTGAAATACAAAGTGGTGTGGAAAATGATTTAAAGTGTATAAAAGGTCCTATGATGGTAGAACAGTATATATGATGTGGAGCTTATAAAGGGGATATCTAAAATGCTTACTGTCGAGCTACATATTTTCATAAGACTAACACACTGCAGACAGACACCTAAAGGTGTTTCTGTACTTCCTTTTTCCCATTCATCTACCAGGCAAAACAGGTTCCAGACACTTCTTGCTTTAACCGCATCACAGAACTCTGAATCAGTTACATTTGTGGACCACAATTAAACTTATATTACCAGTATCATGGCACCTGATTAACAGTGATGGCTTCTTAATGGCACTTTCAATCTATGTATACTGCATGACTGTGAAGTGTGGTTTCACCATTATGAATCAGTTCTATAGAGAAAAAGACCTCCCAGTTCCAAGTTCAGATCTTTCTCCACAACACTGACAATTTATGACAATTTGATTTCAATAAATTAATTTTAATTAATTAATTTTAATTTTAATTAATTCAATCAATTAATTTCATGACAATTTAATTTCAATCAAAAATTTACCTGGTGTTCAAACACAGATACAAGTCCATTACTATAAATTAAAATGTAGGATGAAGATGAGTTAGACCCATGGCTGGGTTTGGCCTTTCCACGGCATGCTACCCAAACTTTTGATCCCGATCCAAAATTCGGACTACCCTGGCAATCTAAGGCAGGATTTCCTACTGGAAACTTCCCTCGAGAGAGTTTTTGTTTGTTTTGTTTAGAGACATAGTTACCACCAGAGATTTAGAAACAAATTTATATATACATTCATTCATTTTTCTAAAATGATCTAAAGTAAACCGATTTTTATGGGATACTTTGCTGATTCCCTGAGATCAAGAATTTTTGAGTGTAACAGTTATTTACTGTTCTATCCATACATTAAAACCATAAGAATATCCAATTCTGACAAGAAGGTAGGGGAAAGGGTTGATCTCAAACACTGCTGTTAGAAATCTTAATCAGTCCTGTCTCTCGGAGGGCAGTTTGGCAACAGGTCTGAAAAGCTCTCACAACATGCATTCTCTTCCACCCATTCTACTCCTGAGAATTTAACTCAAATGAGAGATTGGAAAAGTTAGTTGTGCAAAGATGTACATAAAAGAATGTGTAACTCAGTATTCTTAATTTCAGCTAAAAATAGAAAAAAATCTAAAAGCTTATTAACTAGACATTGGTTAAACAATGGTGATGTAGTGGGTAAGTGCTGTGTCTGCTAACTAAAAGGTCAGCAGTTCAAATCCTCCATGTGGTCCTGGGAAACTCTACAGGGCAAGTTCTACTCTGTCCTTCCTATGGGTTCACTATGAGTAGAGTAGACACAACAGTACTGGGTTTGGTTTGTATGTAGGTTTCCTTCAGAAATGGGAGCAATGCAGCTATTAATGATGTAAGTCTAAAATAAATTATGTTTCAAATGTTCTCAGTATATTGCTAAGTGAAAAAGCAGGTTGTACAACAGTGTACTATTCTACTTCAGTAACTAGAAGAAATTTTGAGCGCACATGTCTGTGTGTGTATGTGGTTACATATATTCATGAAGATTTGTGTGTATATACACATGAATGCAAGTTAGTAGCAAAGTAACCAAAGACTAAGAAGGTGGTATCACAGACATGATGGTAAGGTGATAACGGTGACAGTGATGAAGATGATGATTGCTGTCTGTTTTCTAATGTTTTATCCAGATTTTTAAACTCAGATTACCTGGATATATGAAAAGTAGACAAAGCGAATTTAGCTGAGCATAGATCTTGGAAGCAGGAACTGAACTGCTGCTCAGACATAATAAATTGCCCATAATAGTCTGACTGGTACAGAAGCCTTCAGGCTATTTGAATAATTCTTCTTAAGGAAGTTAAATTGCTAATCCAGTGGTAAATGGATTATCTAAAGCTATTCTTATAGAAAATCTTCTCAATAATGCATTTTCCTTACTCTTTCCATTTCCTTTATCCACATGACTTTAACCACTTTTTTTTATTTTTCCCTTCATCCTGGAGCTTAATTTGTAGGGCTCTATTAGAAACAGGGGCCTCAGTGTACAGTGGTTAAATGTTTGGCTACTAAACAAAAGATTGGCAGTCTGAATCCGCCAGCCACTTCCTGGAAAGCCTATGGGTCAGTTCTACTTACTCTGTCCTACTTGGTCTCTATGAGTCAGAATTTACTTGGCAGCCATGGGTTTGGTTTGAATTTATTAGGAAAAAGATGTGGATCCCATTTGGCACAAATCAGAGGATAACATTCTCAGCCCATGTACCTGACAGTCCAGTTCACAGAGACCCACATTCTCTGGCTGTATTTGTCTTATGAAAGCTCTTCCATCCTCACAGTCTCTGCCTCAGACGGGGAAGAAGGAAGGATATTCAGGTTTCCAAAACCCAGCAAGTATTTGGATAGAGTCCTCAGACAGCTTACTCTGTTTTTTTTCTTTTTTTCTTCTTGGTTTCTGGCTGAGACATGTAATGTAGAAACATTATAAATCCGTATCCCAGTCTTTAAAAAATGAAGAAATACCTGAGTAAAAGAAACAAAACCTCCTGAATTGGACAGGAAAAGAAGTCAATCCAGCTATACATAGTCTTTAGAAGCAGCAATCTTGATGGTGAAAGTATGTGTGTGGGTATCTGCTTTTGTGTGTGACTAAGAATGGTTGTTTGGGGGTAAAAAAAAAAAAAAATGGCTTGATGGCTAAAAATGAGGTTATTTGGGTTAAATGAGAGTTATTTGATTTCTTATTATTCAAAAACCAACAGTTTGGGGAGGAAGCAAGTCTAATGAGACACATTGATATACATGGTCTCAATTAATTTCTCCAGTAACCTTAAGCGGGACTTCTTAATATCCTCATTTGATAGATGATAAAATTAAAGCCCAGAGATAAAATAAGTTGTCTGGATTCATACTGTTCCTACATGGCACAGCCAGATTTAGAACTAAAATAGTCATCTTCTTGCTTAGATTTGAGAGACAAGGAACAGAACTGAAGAAAACATTAACAGTGTAAAAAGATAGTCAAAAACCAAACCCAGTGCTGCCAAGTTGAGTCTGACTCATAGCGACCCTGCAGGACAGAGTAAATTTCCCCTTAGAGGCTGCAAAGAGCACTGGCTGAATTTGAACTGCTGACCTTTTGTTAGCAGTGGTAGCACTTACCTACTGCACCACCAGGGTTTCCATGAAAGGATATCTAAAATATCTGTTGAAATCAGAAGAAGTGATAATGTTCCTCTCAGACTAATCTCTGAACGGTTAACAGATAAGAAGGCCGATGGACTGATAGACCATGACCGTCGTCCCAGACTGAGTCTGGGACAACCAGATGGCGCCCAGCAACCACTGACTACTCTGACACAGATCACAGAGAAGACCCTACACAGAGCGGGAGAAAAACACAGGACCAAATTCGGACAGAGACTGGAGAACCCTTGAGAATATGGCCCCCAGATACTCTTTTAGTTCAGTATTGAAGTCATTCCTGATGCTCACCCTTCAGCCAAAGACTAGACAAATATGTAAAACAAAACAAGACCAAAGGGGCACACCAGCCCAGGGTCAAGGACTAGAAGGCAGGAGGGGGGCAAGAAACCTGACAATAGGGAACCCAAGGTCAAGAAGGAAGACTGTTGACATGTTGTGGGGTTGGTAACCAATGTCACAAAACAATATGCATACTAACTGTTTAATGAGAAGCTAGTTTGTTCTTTGAACAGTCATCTAAAGTACAACAATTTAAAAAAGAAAAAGAATAAGGCAAGTAGGGAAACAAAGTGGTTATGGGAGAAAGTAACTGATGCTTTTGAGAAAATAAGACAGGTGTACTCATTTGAGTACAATCCACACTGGAAAATCACAGCTACCCCTCTTGGAGTAGACGGAGAATGAACTAAAATCCATGTTCTTTCTGTATGGGTTACATCCAAAAAGAAAAAAGAATGAGATGACTCAGATAGGCTTACTTTATAAATTCACCAATAAAGCAGGCCTCTGCATATACCCTAGAGAGCAGCAGATAAAAAATCAAGAGAGGGACCAGAAACATTACATTAGAAAATCTTCCTCCACAAGGTGGGAAAGGTTAGAAGTGTGGAAGAATCACTCCCACCCAAGTTTTTGTTAGCGCAGTCTGATAACTTCAAACATCGAACACTGTATTTTCTTCTTCTGCTACCATCAATTTCATCAATTTCTAGGATTAAAAAGAATCAGTCCCTGGAGAAGGACATCACACTTGGTAGAGTGGAGGGTCAGCCAAAAAGAGGAAGACCCTTGACGAGATGGGTTGACGCAGTGGCTGCAACAGTGGGCTTAAGCATAAAAATGATTGTGGACATGGCATAAGATTGGGCAGGGTCTCGTTCTGTTGTGCACAGGGTCGCTATGTGTCAGAACCAACTCGATGGCACCTAACAGCATAGGATTAAAAAAAATTAGGATATGACAAACCAGGAAATCTAGGTCTTCTCTAACATTCCTCCTCTCTTCCATCCCATCGCTTCCTGCCATTTTGTGCTCTAGAGGACTCATAACTACGAGTGGAAGAAGAAAAGTTTATATATAAAGCGAAGAGAGTTTAGGAAGATAAAATTACTAATAGGAAAGGCAATTGAGATCAGCTAACTGATGACTCCTTAAAGTTGGGATTCATGGGATAGTGGCAGCTGAGATTCCATCGTACAGGTGGGGCAGAATGAAGAAGAGCCCAGCAGCTGTGTCTTGTGGTTCTGAGACGTAATAGAGGGCAGAGGAGCGAAAGCTGCATGGTTTATCTAGGAAGCTTCCAGAACTACAACCCGCAGATAGCATGGAGGCACCTGGAAGTTCCAGCTTGCTGAAGGGAGAAATATAGATTAGCTAGGGAAAAGAGGCCTAGTGTAGCAGGTCCTGGAGGTCACAAGATCAGGAGAGGTGCAGGTCAACCTAAGCGGGCTGAGAGTATTACTGGTTGATCTGAAGACCAGATGAGTTGCGGAATGACACTGAAAACATCATACATCAAGAAGACAACAGATGGTTAGAAAGACCAAACTGGATGTCAGAAGAGACTCTAAAACCTGCTCTTGAATGTCAAGCAGCTGAAGCAAAAGGAAGAAACAACGAAGTAAAGGAACTGAACAGAAGATTTCAAAGGGCAGCTAGACATGACAAAGTGAAATAGTGTAACTACATGGGTAAAGACCTGGAGGTAGAAATACAAAAGGGAAGAACATGCTCCACACTTTTCAAACGGAAAGAACAGAAGAAAACAATTCAAGTTGCAATGGGGAAGGATTTTACCGGGAAAATATTAAAGAACTCAGGAAACATCGGAGGAAGACAGAAAGAATAGGAGTCGTTGTGCCACAGAGCACCGGTAGATGTTCAGTCATTTCAAAAGGAAGCATATAGCCAGGTGCTGTAGGTAATGAAGAAGTTGAAGCTGCATTGAAGAAAAACGAATCTCCAGGAGCAGATAGAGTATCAACTGAGTCGTTTCTACAAACAGATGCAGCACTGGAAGTGCTCACTCATCTATACTAAGAAGTCTGGAAGACAGCTGCCTGGCCAACCAGAGGGAAAAGACCTGTACTTATGCCTGTCCCCAAGAAAGGTGATCCAACCAAATGCATCGATTATTGAATAGTATCATTAATATCACACGAAGTAAAATTTTGCTAAAGATAATTTAAAAGCAATTGCAGCAGTATGTAGACAGAGAACTGCCAGAAGTTCAAGCAGAATCAGAAGAGGATGTGGAACCAGGGGATATCATTTGCTGACGTCAGATGGATCTTGGCTAAAATCAGAGAATACTAGAAAGCTGTTTACCTATGTTTTATTAACTATGCAAAGGCATTTTACTGTGTGAATTGTAACAAATTATGGATAATATTACAGAGAATGGGAACTCCAGGACACTTAGTTATGCTCATGAGGAATCTGTACATGGATCAAGAGGCATTGTGTGTGCACAGAACAGGGGACACTGCATGGTTTAAAGTCAAGAAAGGTGTGCATCTGGCTTTCACCATATGTTTTCAATCTGCATGCCAAGCAAATAATCAGAGAAGCTGGACTATATGAAGGATCAGGATTCAAGGAAGGCTCATTAACAACCTGTGTTACGCAGGTGACACAACATTGCTTGCTGAAAGCGAAGATGATTTGAAACACTTACTGATAAAGATCAAAGACCACAGCCTTCAGTATGGATTGCACCTCAGCATCGAGAAGACAAAAATCCTCACAAGCGGACCAGTAAGCAACATCATGATAAATGGAGAAAAGATTGAGGCTCTCAAGGATTTTGTTTTACTTGGTTCCACAACCAATGCCAATGAAAGGAGGAGTCAAGAAATCACACACACACACAAAAAGTATTGCATTGGGAAAATCTGCTGCAAAAGACCTCTTTAAAGTGTCAAAAAGTAAAGATATACTCTTGAAGACTAAGGTGTGCCTGACCCAAGCCATGGTATTTTCAGTCATATCACATGCATGTGAAATCTGGACAATGAACTCAGGAAGATAGAAGAAAAACTGACACTTTTGATTTGTGGTGGTGGAGAAGAATATTGACAGTATCATGGGTTGCCAAAAAAAGCCAACAGATCTGCCCTGGAAGAAGTACAAATAGAGGGCACTTTGGCAGCGAGGATGATGAGAATGCATCTTAAATAATTTGGACCTGTTCTCAGGAAGGATCAATGCCTTGAGAAGGACGTCAGCCTTGGTAGAATAGAAGGTCAGTGAGAAACAGGAAGACCCACAAGGAGATGGATTGACACAGTGGCTGCAACAACGGGCTTAAGCATAAAAATGATTGTGGGAGCGGTACAGGCGCAGGGTCGCTGTGGATCAGAACCGACTCAATGGCACCTAACAACAACAACAACTGGTTGGCTCTACGGCTGAAAAGCCTGAGGAGTATCAAGGTGGAGAGAGCTGTGTAGGAACTGAGACAGTCTCACAAGGTCACCATGCAGAGAAGCCTCTGGAGATCGAGAAACCTCTGGAGATCTCTGTGTGTAGCACAAAGCAGATGCAGTTATAAAGTGGTTGTAACTTCAGTACACCTGTGCGTTGCCAGCCTGAATCAAATGCTTCTCTACAAGAAAGAGAACCTTCCTTCTCCACCCCTCCCCACTTTCTGTGAAATTTTAGAACTGGGATCAGGTGAGGGGAAGTACAGCTGAGAGAGGGAGCTCAGAGTTGAAATGAAACTGAGATAAACCATTCTGAATTTACACAAAAAGCCATAGGATTAAACTAAAAAAAATTCCAGAAAAGAACCATATTAGTTACTCTGGTAAGGAGCATAAATGGAGACTCATAAGATAAAGAAAAAAGAAAAAAACTATTTATTTTTGTGTATCTCGGTTCCATAGAGTGTTTTGAATGGTGGATCAGTATAGCCATTTCTATGACTACATTGTGCTATTTTGTTGTGGTTTTCATTTAACTACTTCATCTGGGTCCTGGGAGCCAGTTGAATGAAAAAATTATTATCTCTCAAATGTGCTG
This sequence comes from Heterohyrax brucei, assembly GCA_028571685.1. Taxonomy (NCBI): domain Eukaryota; kingdom Metazoa; phylum Chordata; class Mammalia; order Hyracoidea; family Procaviidae; genus Heterohyrax; species Heterohyrax brucei. The sequence goes on along the minus strand of CM053153.1, from coordinate 20,927,451 downwards.
TAATTAAGAGAAGAGTAGATTTTACAGTCTGAATTCTAAACTGTTCCAAGGAAGACAATTCTAAGTGCTCCCACAGCAGAATAAATTTTCTCAGTGGTTCTTTGGATTTCAACCAAGACCTCAAATGAGATAAATCCAGGATGATAGCTTTTGACTGCAAGTATCTGAGAGTGGTTGCTGGGAGGCTGTAATCTCTACGGCAACCTTGTGTTTGGAGAGAGTTCATTTTAAATTACACTGATGATAAGAATTTCCTCAATGTATGATGTAATGGATTTTAATGCTCATTTTAGTTTTTTTTTACTTTGTGTAGATCATGATGTAAAAAGTTGAACCCAAAGCAACTACTGGTCTTACATATATTCTTCCTCTGCTGAGTGGTGAATTGCTGTTGTGGTCTCTACAAGGCAATTAAAAGGCATTTATGAATAACCATCAGAATTTAAATGTTCCACATTACTTGACATACAATTCACAGAATCAAAGAGCTGGAAGAGACTCCAGATTTTTCTAGCCTCCCAGGCACTATAATTTTGTAGATGATGAATCCAAGGTTCAGAAAAGTACTGTTTGTCTAAGATCGTTCAACTCAAAACTGATGGTAAAGCTGAAAGCAGAATCTAGGTCTTGGGAAAACCACTGTTGGGCTTCTTGTACTCTGCAAGTAATATAGTCCTGTTTTGATTCAATTCCACTGAAAATATAATCCTCTCTGAAGATATGTTATAAATCCAAAATCAGGAAGTGAAATATAGAGCTTAGAGAACAGTCTTTGATCAGACTTGATGCTCCCTATCATTAGCTGTGTGACTGGGTGACTAAGGTAACCTCAATGTGCCTAATTTCCAAATTTACATAATGGAGAAAATAACAGTGTCTACTATCTTTTTTAGGGTCAAGTGACTAACCCATGTAATGCTATTAGGGCTACACAGTAAAACTCAATAATCTTATCTTTTCATATATCTAGTGACGTGTGCCCATGGGAAGATACTCCAATGAAATGAACATGGTAGGGGATTGAAAGGCCAGTGGTTCAGTTTTCATGTCTGTAATCTGCTTGTATAAATAATATGATACTCTTTGGAAATGGGTGGGGATGTAACGTTAGTGAGAATCATTCAGCCTCTTATCACTGGGGCTCGTAACTTATTCGGTTGGCCATTTTTTATACCTTTTTTAATTATTTCTATCATGTTTAGGAAAGTTTTAAAGAAAAAGAGAACTCATCTAACTCTGGCTCTTTTACTGACACTTTGAAAATGGAGAACGAATGATCTAAATTCAAACATAGAGTATCCCACGAATGTGTTGTGATTCCAAATGCACTGCCTTTTCCCTCGATTAGCCCAAGTTTTACCCTCTCTCAGCTGGGGAATTCCTATTTGCAAATCTGTGTGTCTTCATTTAGATGAATCCTGGGAACCCAGACATATCACACAACATCTGGGAAACATGGGAAACCCTTCAGTTGGCCTCCCTGGAGTTATCTGGATGAGAAACATCTGTTACCATCTTTGCAGTAACAGGGTTTTTGACGGGTTTATTTTTCTGCTTTGCTGTGGATATTCCCAGCTCAACAAAATATTTTCTGTAAAGAAGTCATTACGAATAAGGTATGATAAACTCATGAACTTAAGGTGTGATCCATCATAAAAATACTGCAAAATATCCCAGCTATAATCATCTCCCATTATTGGAAAAAAATATATAGTTAAGATATCCAAAAGACCATACTTTCGGCTGCCTGCGGAACAGAGCCCAAGGAGCAAGCTGTGTTAGTGGTTTGAACACAACTGGAAGAAATAAAAACCATTAGGGCTTCAGACTGGTTCATTCTGGTTCCAGCTTCTGCTGAGAAGGTCTAGTAAACTCCCAGAAAGTTATACATAAGAATCAGCTGGGGATTTGTTAAAATGTAGATTCTGATTCTGTATATCAGGATGTGAAAATGTAGATTCACAGCAGAAAATTTATCAGAAATGCAAATTCTCAGCAGAGATTAGAAGTGGAATGAACCTGTTCAAAACCTGGTAAAAAATGCAGTGAAAACAGGTGGAAAGGTGTCAGAGTCATTGAAGACTCTGTGTAACTGTCTTAAGTCCCATAAAACAGTAACATATGGCAGATGTGTGTATAAATGAGATTAGGTTTTGCCAGACAAGTAAAATAACACAATTGGTTAAGTTTTAAAAAAATCACATCCTATCAAGAATTTCCCTGTATTCCATCCAAAATGTCTATAAAACTTTGATAATAGACTGATTCATCAACTGTAAATTTCATTCCAGGAAAAAAAAAAAGGAACTTCAACTTTCCCACTGTTGTCCTGTAGGACAGCAAAGAGAGGAACTAAAGATGTGTTTGCTGATTTCATGCTCACACAGACATGTGCCACTTTCTTTACCCCCACCTCATTAAGAAAACAGTCTAGTGGTAGAGAGAATAACTAAAATCATATTCAAGTTAAATATATATATATATGTATGTATGTATGCGTATATATGGAGAGAGAGAGAGAGAGATAAACTCTCTTGTGAATTAAATGGCTTTGGTTACACTGTATAAGTGAATATAGATGAGCTTGCTTGATTGTAAACTGATGTTCATCTGGATTTGAAATTTCACTAATCCACCTCACCCCTTTGAACTGGCTTACAGTAAGTTTATGACTGCAAATCAGATGAATGGCTTTAATCACTGTTTAAAGTCTATGAGATTCATAGATCCTAAGATGTAATTTTTTTTCCCCTGATGGGTGTGGGGAGAAAAGAGACTGGGAAACAAGCCCTTGGATGAAATACTTAGCAATATTTTTCTTTTAACTATTAAAGATCTGTTTACAGTCTACTGTGTCCCTTTTGGGTTGCACTTTAGTTAAATAAAATGACAACCATCCTCTGTTTATGACTGAGAGATTCCTGTGGATGTACAGTTGGGGAAATAATCTTTAACAGAGACTTCTCGAACACTCACTCCTCTCTCAATCCATAAGACTCTGTGATAACTCTGATTCTGGTTCAGAATACTCTAGGAGTGTGGCTTGTTGTATGAAAATGTGTCATAAAATTATAATACTGGAAATGAACTCTTTAACTGGTGGCCAGGAAAAAGGCAGAGGGATAGTACCTAAAATTTGTTAATTGTAAGTTGGTTGAACTGGTGTCCAGAGAAAAGCATTCTATAATAACACATTAAAATCATCTCACTTTAAGAAGTCTAGACTACAGAGAAGAAATGGAGAAGTCCTACATAGGGACCAACAATCCAGGCTTCTGACTGTTGGTCACGTAAGACACCTCCCAGCTGGGTGAATGAAGTCTTCCAATATGCCCCTCCCAGGGAGCAGCTTCTAAGTCTATCCACTCACCAATCTGTTGTGTGTGTCCTCTCCCACACCCCCACATCTACCTGAGTAGGTTCCCAGCAGAGCCAAGACGATTGCTCAGAGTTTCTGACTGCAGCGTCTTCACCACTGCACAGTGTAACTGCTTGCTGATGATTTTTTTAAAACAAAACTCTGTAAGGATGACCCCTGTGATAAAGAACAAACCCCTAAGTCAATTCCAGTGCTTCCTTAAAGTAATTTTGTCCTTTACCTTCTCTCTTTTCATGCTATGTCCAAGACTGCATCTTTTTCTTGGAAAAAAAAAAAAAAAAAGACTCAACCTTTTTCTGGTGGACTAATGGTTAGGTGCTATGGCTGCTAACCCAAAGGCTGGCAGTCCAAGTTGTCCAGGCATTCCTTGGAAACTCCAGTTCTACTCTGTTTTATAGGGTCCCTATGAGCTGGAGTCAACTAATGGCAGTGGGTTTGGTTTTGTCATAACTGTTTACAATTCCACAAGGGCATGGATCAGCCATTTTCCTCTTGATATTTTAGGTACTTAACCAGTTGGCATTGAGTTAATTCTGGCTTAAGTGCTAATTTATGCAAGTAATTAATAAAACCCTAGCCTTAGCATGACTACTTTTTTTCTTTTGTTAAAAGTAGTAATTTCACACTAAAATTACTTTGACCTTCAATTTTGGTGTCCTTACGTCTGTCTACTTACATAAATGACTAAACTAAAATCCAAACCTTTTGCCATAGAGTCAATTCCAACTCATAGTGACCCTATTCAGCAAGAAATTATAGGCATAGGAGTGAAAGTCTCCTCCTTGATTGATAAGGCAACTGTCTAATCATTTCCGGTCCTCTTCTCACACTGTCCTATTGGGCAAACTGTTTAACACTGGCAGAAATCAGTCTTGATGTCTCTATTTCTACACAAAATACTAGCTCTTCTTTACTGTTACAAAGATGATGAAGCAAGGCATGCTCTGGGACTTGATGGTTTGACAGGCTGGAGGGTCCCTGAAAGACATGGCCTCTGAACTCTCTGTTAGCCCAGAACTGAAACCATTCCCAAAGCCATCTCTTCAGACAAAGACTGGACTGGACTATAAGACATAAAGTGATACTGGCGAAGAGTGCGTTTCCTGGCTTAAGTAGGTACGTGAGGCTTACTGAGCAGCTCCTGTCCAGAGGTATGAAAAGAACAAGGAGGCAGACAGGAGCCAGCCGAACAGACACAGGAAGTGCAGGGTGGAGAGGCGCACTGTCACAGGGTGGGGAGAGCAGCTTGAGTTATGTAGCAGTGTATGAGTATGTGTGAGTTTTTCTATGACAAATTGACTTGGATTGTGGACTTTCACTGAACACACAATAAAATGTTAAAAAGAAAAAAAAGGACATGCTCTAGTCAACTGTCAAGACAAGTCAAATAGAGTTTGTCTCAATTCACTCCGAGTATCAATAATGTCAAATATCTTTTCAGAAATGACTTATTCTTTAGAAAAGGATTATATGTGTTTTCAAAGTTAGCATTGGATTTAATGGTCAGTTTACTGAGGCTTTAGTACTCTGTAGAAAGAGTTCTCTGTTGATGATGGATGGGGAATAGGAAGAATGCTTCAAAAGGATTTACAATCCTGTAATTGTGTCTTGACTTTAAAGACTTGGAGTTCACCTTTGTTAGGGTCCGGTGATTCTATTCATGAAAGTTGTCCCTTATCAAAGGTTGAACAAGCCAATTTTATCATTAGAACTGTTTGAGTGGTATCCTAAGTGAACAGTAAATCTCTTAAAACTGGAACCAGAAAATGGTTTGCCTATCTGTTGTTAGCAGCAAGGACCCATGGAAATCCCTTGGAGATTTTCCTTAATTTGGCTTGTTGTTAAAAAAGAAGGTTAAATAAATATTTTCATTAAAGCTCTAAAGTACACAGATCAGGGAGTAAAAGGAGTTTTAGAATGTTTGTTCAAAGCTTCTCTGGAATACTTTTAGGCAACTTTGGTTTACGTTGGGTGTTGTTACCAAGTTACCAAGGGTGGGAAAAAAATTTACTCTTTTTCTGAGGATGTTTGTAGGGTTCCGTTTGTCTGTCCCCCGACTCCCAGGGATAGAGTTCTGTTGCTGGGTTTCCTGATGGGTGTTTCACATTTTTATATGGTTTGTTGAATTTCATGTTGCCTTTTGTAGACAAGACTATTTGTCTTACCAAATGGAGAGCCCATTCAAAAGTCACATGCACAAGGAAAGGACTTCATTTATTTGTATAAGAGATACCAAATCTTGCTCTAGACAAGATACAGAAGAAGTCCAAAAATCGTCTGGGCCATGATTGATTATTAAGAAATCCTACTTGAATTGTCTCATTAGAAATGAAAATCATGCCTATGACCAAATTCCATTTAATTACCCAAGGCCTTATTTATTTAGTTTGTAAACCTAGGGTGTGAGGATTACATCAAATGCAGTAGGGAGGCTGTTAAAACAAAATGTTCAATATGTTTCTGATGCCAGCAGATTCTCTGAACAAACTATATACACTCACACTGTTACTTCATGAAATGCATGATAGGGAACTGCTCGGTATTTCTGGCTCTGGGTCTCTCTTATCTCACGTGGTTTTTCTTTAAGTCTGAGACCGAGTATACACAGAAGTCAGATAAAAGTCAGAATCCCAAGAACAAAAGGCTACATAGCCAGGAGACTTGATAATACACAGTCAAAAAGTATCCCATAGCTCAGAATCTGTTCTTGCTATCCAGACAAGACCAAATGACACTATCCAGATAAGACCAAAAAACTTTTATTTTACAAAAAAAGCCCCCAAGCAAGACATTTTTCTTTTCTTCTTTACTACTCATATCCAGATGATGAAACCCACCTACGCCCAGGATATGGGGAGACGTGAAAGGTGCTGGATTTTGAGCTGTTCCAGACACATATTAGCAACTCTGAGAAGGAAGGGACCACAGTCATCCCAAAAGAATATCCCTGTTTTTACTTTAAAACCCCAGGCAAAACATCATGTCCTATGTATTCTTTATGTGTATTATAATTTCTATGCATAACAAACGGTGTCAGTTGTCTCCCCCCTATACACATACCTCTTGTTAGTAAGAAATATGTCACTTATGTACTCCAAAAGTCTGCCCTCACCATTTTAGGTGAGTGGGTTGCAGGTAACTTGAATCTTCCTCTGGTATACCCCTGGCCCACGGTGGACCAGCCGGGTATTTCAATATTTTGGAAATGGGATACAGCATTCTAACTAGGCCTTGTTGGTGCTTAAAGGCTCAGATCCTCTGTCAAGTTTGGGAATAAAATCACTGTACAAAAAGCAGATAATGAGGCAGATTCTTAAAACAAAGCTTTTAATACATTAATCCTGGTTCCTAATTTTCAACTTTTTAGGCCTTATCCCTCTTGAGGCCTAGCTCTCTTCCCTGCCTTTGTATTTTGTGTAATATCTCTGAATTGCTCCAAAGAATTCCCCCTTTTGCTTGCTTTAGGTTGAGTTAGTGGCCACCCAACTATCCTGACGATGAGAATGGCTAGGTTATTTCAATTACAACTAAATCTTTTCAACCATAGTTCCCGGAAGAGTGTGTTCTGCAGTCACTGTAGTGTGTTAAAATATGTTAGCACATGGGGCAAAATAAAGTAATAGAACAACTGTTAGTCTTTCAAATCACATGCTAAATCTACACTCCATAAATTCTTCTCTATCAGCAAAATTATATTTTGTTTTCCAAATTAAATTTATTTCCATTCATGAATTTTACACCTTTGATAAAAACACTAAGTTATTTGATTTTCCTAAATATTTTGCTTAAAAACTAAAATTACATAAGCAAACAAACAACAAAACTTTTGATTCAGAAATTTTAGTAAAAAAGCCTACAGTTCTTAAGGTAACATAGAGTATGAGAACTTCTACTATTAAAGTAGAAGTCATTTTTGAACAGAATTTATCTGCACCTCTAAAGTACTGGCAACATACTCATAGGAGCTACTTTCCCACCTTTAAAACTAAAAGAAAAAAGTACCCACTACTGTCAAGTTGACAGAACAGAACCTCCGCATCAAGTTTCCAAGGAGTCTACAGTGGATTTGAACTACTGATCTTTTGGTTAGTAGCTGTAGTACTTAACCCCTATGCCATCAGGGTTTCCCAGCTAAGTCTAACTAAGAGATATTTTGCATAGAGGCTGTCGTTGTGGGAATGCTGCCCCAATACTGATACATATGATGTTTTAAGAGAACCTGAAAAATCTAAGATCTTATATGATTGTTTTTCCATTTTAGTATGCTAGCAAATGCAACCCTTACTTTATTAAAAAAAGAAGAAAGCCACCAAAATAGAGTAGCTTAAAATATAGTATTACTTCTCATGATTTTGCTAGTTTCCAGCACCTGAGCAGTTCTTGCATTGGTTTGCCTTGGCTCAGAGCAGCTGGGTTCAGCTGGATGTCAGCCAGGCCAGAAGGTTTAAGATGGCCTCATCGCTTGTCTAGTACTGGGTGCTGACGTCGCCAAGGGGGCACTCGTTCTCTGCCACGTGCACTGCTATCCCTAGCATAGTCAGCTAGGGCTGCTCTAGTGGAAATACCTCAGAGTGGATGGCTGTAACAAAGGAAAGTTTATTCTTACATAGTCTGGTAGGTTACAAGTCCAGATTCAGGATGTCCACTCCAGGGGAAGGCTGTCCCTCTGTTGGCTCTGGAGGAAAGTCTGGTATAGCATCAGTCTTTGTTCAGGGAGCATCTTGGCAGGTCTGAAGGACACAGTCTTCTCCCAGTGCTGCTTCCTTGATTGTGTGAGGTTCTCAGTTCTCTGCTGGCTTCTCTTTCGTTTTGTCTCTTGTAGGACAAAAGTATTAAGGTCGGGCCAAGCCTGCTCCAGGGAAACTCCCTTTACAGTGGAGCAGGGAGGTGATCCTGTGAAGACATTTACAGTTCCACCCTAATCCTTTAATGTACAGCACAGGACAATCACAAAATGGAGGACAGTCACAAAATAATCAGAATCACGGCTCAGCCACACCTATTTTTTGGGGGACACAATTCAATGCGTGACAGGCTGCATTGTGTGACCATCTCAGGATGCTGTTTGAAGAGAGGGAAGATGCTTAGAATGATGCTTAAAAGCCAAAGACAAGTGCCGTTGAGTCAGATGATGCTTAGAACATAGTGAACATTCAATAAGTATTTGTTGAAAGAAAGAATGAATGGTCTCGTTTGATCTTTGCAACCATCCTGCAAGATAATCAGAAAGACTTCCTTGAAGATTAGAACAGATTCTGGTTTGGGAAGCACAGTCTCTGGTTGCTAGCGTAGCATCTGGCTAAGAGGAGTTGGCGTGAATGCCATTTGCTGTTGTGGTTTTACAGATGGGAAAGCTGAACATGGAGATGCTGACTGGCTTCCCTAAGAACATAGATCTATTGTTAGAATGAAGTTTAAAATCTAGGTCTTTCTTGATGTTTGATATTTGGTTCCAGCCTTCTTTCACATTCTTCTCACCATATTCTGTTGTGTGCACACAACAAAGCAGGTAGTCTTCCAGGAGCCGTGGCTACAATGAAGAGCAAGACTGAAAAGACCCGTGGATTCAGGATGCGTAATAAGGGAGCCAGGCACTGATTAAATAGGGGCACAAATGGGTACACAAATCGTACACAAATGAGTACACAAATACAAGCGGTACTGTGACAGGGACTACAATGAAAAGTGCTATGGAAGACATACAGATTTTGACACTAGAGAAACAACAGTAACCCCCCCCAAAATCATTGTTTCCCTTGGTAATAATCCACAAATGTTGCATCACAGGACAGTTTTTTAGTGATCTAAGCATTGTGCTTTGATTCACAAGACCTAGTCCCAGATCTACAGCCACGTTAGCTAACAGTCTGACCACCAGTAAAACAAACTTTATTTTACATAGGGAGGCTAATACGTCGTATTTGAACTTGATGACAGTGTTTAAGGTGCTAGTATTACTGAGAATGCTCAGCTAAGCTTGAAATTAACTTGGCCTCTGAGATGCTGCAGTAGCTACAGTTTTGCAGACAAAAGACCCTGGGCCTAGTTTTGACTCTACTCCTAGCTAGTGGTTACCTTTTTACAAGTCAGTGCCCTGTTCCAAAATTAAAAAACAGATCGACTGCTGTCAAGTTAATCCTAACTCATACTGAGCCTGTAAGACAAAGTAGAACTGTCCCATAGGCTTTCCAAGGCTGAAATTTTTACAGAAGTGTTCAGCCACATCTTTAGCCTGCTTGGGTACAAGTGGGTTCAAACTACTGACCTTTTGGTTAATAGCCAAGTGCTCAATCACAGTACCACCAAGGCTCCTAGCACTCTCTTAAAACCATAGTTTTCTCATCCCGATGAAGGAGTTGGGTTGGATGAGTTCTGTGAGCTATTTCTGTGCTAATTCAGATAGAGTGTCTGCTCTTAGCTGCCGCCACTGTTTTCCAGCTCAGTCCTTCCCCCTGCTATGCAGATACCTCAAACTTAGCGCTTTCGAGAATGAACTTCTATTGGAAATCCAGAAACCCTTATGGTATAGTAGTTAAGAGCTGCAGCTGCTAACTAAAAAGTAGGCAGTTCAAACCCACCAGGTACTCCTTGAAAACTGTATGGGGCAGTACTACTCTGTCCTAGACCATCACTGTGAGTTCAAACAGACTGGACAGCAGCAGGCTTTTTAGTTGGTTGATTGGTTTTTCAGTTTAATCAGTCTACTGGAAATCCTAGTGGTGCAGTGGTTACAAGCTACTCAAAAGGTCAGAAGTTCGTATTGGCTAACTGCTCCTTGGAAACTCCATGGAGCAGTGCTGCTCTGTTCTGCAGGGTCCCTTGGAATCAGAATCACTACAGTATTATTATTATTTTTAATTGGTCTATTAGCATCTGGTTACATATCTATCACACCAGTTTGGGGAGGTAAGAATGGAAAACAGGAAGAAAGAAATACCAGCCCTAAAAAAAATGATGTCATATATACCTCACGCTGAGGTATGCCTGCTGATTTTTGTTTTCCTGTTCTGTGGCCCCCTGTAGCTTTTGACAAGTGCCGTCAGTGGAGGGAGAACTCTGAATTAATTAGCATTATGCTAATAGCATTTTAGCATCGGTTCCTGACTAGCGGCTTTGTCTCTGAACTGCTTTTATAAAGCTCACGGTAAACCTCTTTAATCTCAGCCTCAGAGAAGGCCTGCAAAGGGGGAATTTGTTCTTGGAAAGCAAATGCAAGGGGAAGCAGAGTGTTTTGCAAATAAGGCCTAATAGACAAGGCCAGGTGTGAAGCATGATTTATAGCCTCCCAGGGTACAAAGCCATATGTATTACAATGCTTTGGCTGCTGAGGGACATCCTGGAAATATGCTATTCTCCCCTAGGACATACTCGTGGCCGGGAACAATTCCTTGTCTTTTGTCTGCCACTGAGAAGAAAATCTCTGAGCCAGAGAGTATGGGCAGCTAGGTGAGCAGTGGTGAAAAAGAACAGAACTCTCCACGATGGAGAGACATCAGGCTTTAGGGCCCACTGGCCTGAGGGAATCGCCTTTTCTTAGACCCAATGGAAAGCCAAAGTCGTTCCCACCTGCAGCTTTGTTTTTTCCCAGGGGTTTTGCTACTTGAGTCTGTTTGAGATGAACAAAACGAGACTCAGGCTACATCATAGACATGATAAACTAGATTGTGATTTTTATTTATTTACTTGTCTATTTATCTGATTCATTATTTATTTATGTGTTTATTCATTACTGCCTGTCTTGCTGATCCTGTATACGGCAGAGAAGAAGCGCTGTTGTTGTGAGGTGCCATCGAGTTGGTTCTGACTCATCGTGACCCTATGAAAAACAGAACAAAACACTGCCCTGTCTTGTGCCATGTACCCAATTGTGCTTCAGCCCGTTGTTGCAGCCGCTGTGTCAGTCCATCTCACCGAGGGTCTTCCTCTTTTTCACTGACCCTCCACCCTGCCAAGCATGATGACCTTCTCCGGGAACTGATCCTTCCTGACAACATGTCCAAAGTATGTAAGACGCAGTCTTGCCAGCTTTGCTTCCAAGGAGCACTCTGGTTGTACTTCTTCCAGAACAGATCTGTTTGTTCTTTTGGTGGTCCATGGTACGTTCAGCATTCTTAGGAACAGCAAAAGCCCTAGAAGGGAATAAAATGAGGAGCTAGTGGGAAAGATAAGGGGAGAGATGATAGGAGAATGAGTTGGATTGAGCAGTCAGACATGGGTTTTAATCTCAGTCATATGCAACCCTCAATATTCACCTCTTGTTTCTTAAATCCAATTCTGTTATGTGTAGAATGGGTTTATAATTTGGAAGTACTTGCTCTTCTTTCAATAGTTAGAAAGCCCTCCTGAAAAAAAATGGAATACTAGTATTGTTATAGGAAATCAACCGACACCCAATGGGAGAAGAAGCAGCCGTTTATTATAATAATGCCAGCGGGCCAGCGGGGGCTCACAAACCTCCAACAACTGGCCCCGAAGGGGAAGTTAAGCAGGCTTTTCATGGGTTGGGGTCTTCTGGGCCGGGTGCAGCAGGGTATGCTGGGTGCTGAGTGCAGCAAGGGGAAGTAGCTTGGTGGCCAGTGTAGCAAGGGGCAGTGCATATTTAGTGCTGGGGGCAGCAAGGGGCGAATTTTCCAGAATGAGGCGGGGGGCGAATGGAGCGGGGGTACTGTTCAGTCTGGCTTCTACTTCAGTATTACACTGAAGGAGTCTAAGGAGACGTCACGATTAAAACAAAAGTAGTATTTCAGAGTAGATCCTGGAACCGAAAAATAATAAAAATGCACACATGCTGTCATGGATTGAACTGTGTCTCCCCCCAAAATGTGTGTAGTCATGTGACTGGGCCATGATTCTCAATATTTTATGATTGTCCTCCATTGTGTGATTTTTCTGATGCTGTAAAATCAAATTTCTACCTGTGGCTGACAGATAGGAGGATTATGTTCAAAGAGGAGGAGGGAGGGACTGCAGCTTCCTTGCTAAGGGAGTTTAGCTGGAGTGAGGCTTGCACCACTTTTTATCCTTTCATCCTACGGGAGATAAAGAGAGAGAAGCAGGCAGAGAACTGGGAACTTCACACCATCAAGGAAGCAGCACAGGGAGAAGAGTGCGTCGTTCAGACTTGAAGTTCCTGCGCCAAGATGCTCCCTGGACAAAGACTGGTACAACACGAGGACTTTCCTCCAGAGACGACAAGGGGGAAAGCCTTTCCCTGGAGCGGACACCCTGAACTTAGACTTTTAGCCTACTGGACTGTGTAAGAATAAACTGTCCTTTGTTAAAGCCGTCCACTTTGTGGTATTTCTGTTACAGCAGCACTAGCTGACTAAAACACACACAAACATACATACATACACACGAAAAATAGGTAAAATCTGAATAAAGTTTACAGTATAGTTCAAGGTACTGTTCCAATATTAAAGTCTTACTTTTGATAAGTGTACTATATATCTACAAATTACTGTCACTAGAAGAAGCTGCATAAAGATTGTGCAGTAATCCTTTCTACTATCTTTGTAACTCTTTCGAAAGTTGAAATTATTTCAGAATTAGAAAATTTAAAAAAATAAGAGGCTTGCTGCTGAAAATACTCTCCCCTCTCTTTGCAGCCTGAATCAGTCATATTTGTTTTGCAAAGCCCAGCCAACACGTTATTTCTTTGGTCATGTCTTGTCCATGTCTTGTTCCTCATTTCCCAGGACTGTGACATACCACACAACCTGAAGATTGTTTCCTTTAAACCTTGGATCCCTGTACCTCCACTCATTAGAGATCCATTTGTGCATAAAACAGATTGTTTAGAAATATAAATTTATTTGACAGAATGAAAATTTGTTCGTCACTCGTGTCTCATTAACAACCTACACTTCACTCAGAAAAATCAGGGTTTTGTTAGTGAAGAACAGTAAAGAGAAAGGTGGAGGCAGCTGGCAGCAGAAAGTCACTGAAGGAGGGAGGCAGAGGGATTGAGAAGCCGGAAGAGCAACGCATGTAAACATGCCCAACAGAGTGTCTTCCGTAAGGCCTTTGACAGGAAGGTCAGCTTCAGGATGTGTCTCAGTCTGGGCTTCCCTAAAAAGATGTTATGAGTCAAGGATAGAGCTCAAGTAATTGATCTACTGACATGATTACAATACTCATAATCAGATGTGGAATTAAACTAAAGAAGATAGACAGGGAAGAGAGTATGCAGAATCAAGCTGGTTACCACCTGAGGTAACAGGAGCTTCATCCTGCTGGGAAACTCCAGGAGTCAGTGAAATATTAGCCTCATTGTTTTTTCCCCTCCCAGAGGATGGAGCAGCCAGAGTATCTGAAGCAGTCTCATCATCGGTACCACTTTACATCTGGGGTACTCTCTGGAATTCCCAGCCCTCTGTGATACTGCCACTGAAAATTCTCAGACAGGAAGTTGACTGACATATATACAGCTAGCGGGGTTATTATAGACAGGGTATAAGCTGATAGACAGATATGGTGCCGTCAGACTCTAATTCAGCCATCTATTAGCTGGGGATTGGATGAGTTACTCTGCCATTTTCCTTGACTATACCAAAAACCAAACCACTGTTGTTGAGTCGATTCTGACTCCTAGTATTCTACAGGACAGAGTAGAACTGTTCCATAGAGTTTTCAAGGAGCGCTTAGAGGATTCGAACTGCTAACCTTTTGGTTAGGAGACATAGCACTTAATCACTAACCCACCAAGGAAAAACATCATAAGGTTGTGAGAAAGATGAAGAGATTGACTGTGTGAAAGCATTAACTCATGGTTTATATTATGAAAGTAACTATTCTGTCTCTGTGCAGGTTCTAACCAGATTTTCCCCACGTAGACTATGACAAAGAATCAGAACAATGGCCTTAAAGATTGTACTGGGGTAAGGAAACCAAGTGCACCCATGGCTGTGTATCACAGCCTGATGTAGGGAATGCATCCCCTTATTCAAGTGAGAAGATTCAAAGTGGATGAAGGAACAGAGGATTTTTAAGGCCTACGGAAGCGGGGAGTCCCTGGATTGCTTAGCTGCTAAGCAAAAGGTCAAAGGTTCCAGTTCATCCAGAGGTGTCTCGTGCCTAGCCATCTATTTCCAAAAGCCTAGCCACTGAAAACCCTCTGGAGCACAGTTTTACTCTGACATACATGGTTCGCCATGAGTTGGAACTGACTGCACAGCAACTGTTTTGTTTAAGGAACAGGAAAGTCTGTTTAATGAGTATCTTCCTTTCACCTGAGGCTGGAGTCTCCCAGGCATCTTTGAATGCAAGAACTCATTGGACCCCCAACATACACATTATTGTATTACAGCCTGTGGGATTGAGGCACCAAGATGTTTTTAACGAAGTACATTTATAGTACTTTGCCAAAGGCTTCTCATAGAAAAACTAATATATTTTCCATTTGGGGGGGCCCTAGGGAAAGATAATATTAAAAACTGTTATCCAGAGATTCTTCTTAAGGCTTTCCCAGCTTGACAGCTCGTTTTGTCTTATGTTCCTTTCCTTGAAGGCTGAATTTCAGTTGGTTACACACCAATGTTTCATCTAGCACCTGACAAAGTTAAACACACACCACACATTGTAGCCATGAACCTTATGCTGTAAACCTTCACATTGCTAGTACCAAACAATAGAGGATCCTTGATTTGATGACTGACTTTCTTGAAAGTAAAGAACAAAATGTCAGTCTATCAACTTAATAGGAAGAATTTTTTAAAAAATGCCTTTTAGGAAATTATTAGAGGTTACATACGTTCCCTTTCATCTTTCAGCTAACTTACATTTCTACCTCCATTTGGATAATCCAAGGTATGACAAGAGTCATTTAAAAAGTTATATCACTAGTGAGGTCAACTCTTCAGACAGAAATGAATTGGACTTGGGGACACAGACTGGCCATATCATATGTGCACTTTATGGTTCTATGCGTCTATACGATGCCGTCTTACTGGCCTCTTACTGGAGGGGAGTGGAGAGAGCAGAGAGGAAGGGATGGGAGATCATTAAGAGGTTATGACATGTATAGAATGGAAAGGAGGAGTGTGCTGTCAACAGGCAAGGAGAGCAGAGGGAGCTGTGGGTAGGCGGGCATGCAAATTTAAACTGGATTGTACCCTGTCCCTCAATCACAGTAAAAAATTAAATTAAAAAAAAATTTTGTTCGTAATGACCAAGTAGACTTACTAACGGGGACAAGTAGGCCACACCTTTCTCTCTGTTTAACTGGGAAAATTATGCTAATCAGCTTCCTATTGTTTAACTTCAAGATTTCTGTCTAGCAAGAGAGACAAGTTATTATGGGGAAAATCTAAGAATCAATTACACCTGTTAAGTCACAAAATGCAGGCTATCTTTTTTGAGTGTTTTTCGCAGAAGCTACTTCTACCCCACATTTTTTTTTCATCATTGTATTCAAATTCCCATTTCTATATGAGCAGGAAATTTCAGTTCACCTAATCCTCTCTTACTATCTCATTATCCAAAATTTCACAAGTACAGTAACAGTAAAAAATCTGATGTCCAACTATGTCATGTATTAACGACTCACATCTGGCAATAACAAATGTCAAGATGTGGGGTCAGAGTATCATTGGCTGTGATGATTAAAGTCATGTGTTATCTTGGCTGGACCATGATTTTCAGTGGTTTGGCAGTTATATAATGATATAACTGGAAGATATCTAGTGACTATAATCATCCTTCATTTTGCGATCTGATGTAATCATCTTCTATTTTTTGCAGAAATATGAGTTTAAATAATGATCTGTTCTTTAGAATCTAAGTATGTAAATAAATAAGGAGTGGGTATAGACCATTAACTAATCACCATAAACTCAATCAGTTGAGATCACTAGCTTAATTACTTCAATTCATCAAGCCTCACACTACCTCAGACATCTGTAGCAGTTCCCCACTTCTTGTAGGAACAGCTTGCAACACCTGCAGTACTAGTGCAGGGTAGTGCCAAAGGAGTTTTTCAGTCTGGACATTCACTACTTCCCTACGTAAATCATCACTCTTGCAGGGTAGTATCTTCCCTGTACCTCAAGAACACCCATACCTTCCTATTTCCATACATTTGGCATTTCTCTTTTATTCCTATTCAAATATTAACCACCTTATCAAAGACTGATTACAAGGACAAGAAAGCAGGAGGAGACAGGAAAATTGGACATACATAAATGGAGAATCCAAGGCCAAGAAGAAGAAATTGTTGACGTGTTTTGGGTTGGCAAACAAGGTCATAAGACAATACATGTATTAAGTATTTAATGAAATGTTAATTTGCTTTGTAAACCTTCATCTAAACCACATTGCTGTTGAGTCTGTTCTAACTCACAGCGACCCTAGAGGGCGGTAGAACTGCCCCATGAAGTTCAGCAGCAGTAGCACTTATTCACTATGCCACCGTGGTTTCTCTTCATCTAAAGCAAAAGAAAAAAAAAAAAAAGAGGAAGAGAACCGAACAGAATATTTAAAAGGGCAAATCAGCAAGACAAAGTACTAGAGTGACATGCACAAAGATCTGGAGCTAGAAAACCAAGAGGGAAGAACACACTCAGCATTTCTCAAGCTGAAAGAACTGAAGAAAAAATTCAAGCCTTGAGTTGCAATAAGGAAGGATTCTTAAGGGAAAATATTAACTACCACAGGAAGCATCAAAAGAAGATGGAAAGGCTATACAGTTTCATTATACAAAAAGAGGTAGTCGATGTTCAACCATTCCAAGAGGCATGGTACTGCAGGAAGAAGTCGAAACTGCATTGAAAGCATTGATGAAAAATAAAGCTCCAGGAACTGATGGAGTTATCAGTTAAGATGTTTCAGCAAACAGATGTAGCACTGAAGTATTCACTCATCTTTGCCAAGATATTCAGAAGACAGCTACCTGGCCAACCCACTGACAGAGATCCATATTTGTACCTATTCCTAAAAAAGGAAATCCAACCAAATGCAGAAATTATCGAACAAGATCCAACTCGATGACACTGGAACTGGTTATCATTAATACTACATGCAAGCAAAATTTTGCTAGAGATCATTCAAAAGCAACTGGAATGCTTCATTGACAGGAAAATTCAGGCCAGATTCAGAAGAGGGCAT
Organism: Heterohyrax brucei; assembly: GCA_028571685.1. Taxonomy (NCBI): domain Eukaryota; kingdom Metazoa; phylum Chordata; class Mammalia; order Hyracoidea; family Procaviidae; genus Heterohyrax; species Heterohyrax brucei. Next base: position 20,909,969 of record CM053153.1, on the reverse strand, counting down.
GGAACCACGGGTATCGTTGCTAATGTCATGTGACTCTTGGCTGAAAGTAGGGAATACCAAAAGATGTTTACTTGTGTGTTTTTGGGGTTTTTTTTTTAGTAGCAAAGATATTCTACTGTGTTGGTCATAACAAGTTATGAATAAAATTGTAGAAAATGGGAATTCCAGAACATGTAATTGCACTCATGAAGAATTACAGTCATGAAGAAGAGGCAATAATTCAAACTGAACAGGGTGACACTGCATGGTTTAAAGTCAGAAAAGTTGTGCACCAGGGTTGTATCATTTCCACAGACCTTTTCAAACTGTGTGCTGAGCAAATAGTCCAAGAAGCTGGGCTGTAGAAGGAAGAGCTGGGCATCAGGGTTGAAGGATGACTCATTCACAACTTGCTTTATTCAGATGACACACCTTGCTTGCTGAATGTGAAAAGGACTTTAAACATCTACTAATGAAAATCAAAGGCCAGAACCTTTAGTTTGAATTAAGTCTTGACATCCAGAAAACAAAAATCCTCACAACTGGACCAATAAACACTATCATGATAAATGGATAAAAGATGGAGGTTGTCAAGGATTTCATTTTACTTGGAGCCACAATCAACATCCCTGAAAGCAGCAGTCAAGAAATCAAAAGATGCATCTCACTGGGAAAATCTCTTTAAAGTGTTCAAAAGCAAAGATATCACCTTGAAAGCTAAGGTGAGACTTACCTCACCCATGGTATTTTCAGTCACATCATAGGCAAGCGAAAGCTGGTCAATGAACAAGGAAGACAGATGAAGTATTCACGCACTTTAATTCTGATGTTGGAGAAGAATATTGAATATACTGTGGACTGCCAAAAGAATGAACAGGTATGTCCTGAAAAAAGTACAACCAGAGTGTTCCTTAGAAGCAAAGATGGATTGACATAGCAGCTGGCACAATAGGCTGAAACATACCAAAGATTGTGTGTGTGGCATGGACTGGACAGTGTTTTGTTCTATTGTGTGTAGGGTCACTGTGAGTGGGTACTGACTTGACAGCACCCAACAACAACGAAGTACAATTAAAAAAAAAAAAAAAAAGACTGATTAAATCCCTATCTTCTCTATAAATCTCATGAACATGGAGTAAAGATAGACAAATAGATAAATAACTGATAGATTATTAGACAGATAGGTAGAGATACAAGTTCTGGAGACACAATGAAGTGGATTTTATTGTCATCTTTGCAATATACTAGTTTTGTAATGAAAAGAAAATTTATTACATTCTTTGATTTTCCTGTTAAATAAAGTATGTGTTTTATTTAATTTTTTATTGGAATAAAGAAGATGAAAATTGTCAAGAAAAATACATTATTTACTTATTCAACAACTATTAATTAAGTGCCTACTGAGATTTAGTGACTGGGGCATTATATAGGGACCAGTGAAATTGGTTAATTTGGACTCACTGATGACTTAATGCAGTTGTCATTGTGTTGATCCTGACTCAGTAACCTTATAGGACAGAGATAAACAACTCTAAAGGACTTTGAAGGAGGAGATGGTAATTGAAATCCCCAACCTTTTGGTTAGCTGCCAAGCCCTTGACCACTGTACTACCTGAACTGCATTGGCAACTTAGTAAGTAATATGACTACAGTATTACCCAGACACTCTACTCCTATTTACCCAGAAGAAATAAGCATACATATCTATACAGAGACTGAATCCAAGTGTTCATACCACCATTATTCATGATAGAGCCAACTAAAAGATGTAGTGTACAATAGAATATTGCTCAACAATAAAAATGATAAACATTTGATACAAACAATAACATGCATGAATCTCAAAAGAGTTATGCAGAGCTACAGGTGGAACAAAAAGGGGGGCACATATTGTATAATTTCTTTTATTTAAATTTCTAGAAAATGCAAACTAATCTATAGTGATGAAAGGCAGATCAGTATCTGCTTGGAGATGATAAAATGGAAAACGTAAGAAGAGAGGATTACAAAGGGACCTGAAGGAACTACCCCAAATGTGATGATATGATGTAGGCATGTATCAAAGTTAATCAAATTAAGAAGTGTGACAATTAAGTCAGTGAACTTAATTACTCTAAGAGCTACATGCCTCATTGCTGAATACAATTATGGTCACCTTCGAAGAACTCCTCTTGGGAAACTATGCCCCAATGCCAGCCCCTAGTCCACCCTTTAAAGCAATTTTGGAACTCTTTCTGGAATGGCCATTGTGCACGGTGGCACGGTGGCAAGTTCACGAATTTCATTGTATAGTTGTCTGTGAGGGAGTTTTTAGCCACGAAGCAAAGAACTGTGTTGGAACACCCTCCCTACTCACCTGATCTGACCCCTAATTACTTCTTTCTTTAACTGAAGATAAAGGAAATATTGAAAGGAAGAAATTTTTATGAGATTCATAACATCAGAGGTAATATGACAACAGCTCTGCTGGCCACTCCAGAAAAAGAGTTCCAAAATTGCTCTGAAGGGTAGACTAGGAACTGGCATCAGTGCATAGCTTGCCAAGGGGACTACTGTGAAGGTGGCTGTGGTGATATTCAGCAATGAGGTATGTAATAGTTTAAGTTCTTAAACTTAATTCCTTGCATAGAGCTTAAACTTGAGTAAATAATTGTATGTCAGTTATACTCCAATCGAAATCTTCTAAAAAATTAACAACAGCTACCTTACTTATTTGGTAGGTATACTCTGTAGTATTACACTAGACAGGAAGAAGTCCAAGCTACACTGGAGATGTCGGTGACAAATAAACTGTAGGAATTGAAGGAATTCCAACTGAGTTGTTTCAACAAACCGATGCAGTGCTGGAAGCCTCACTCTTCTGTGTCAAGAAATTGTTCATTCTTCTGGCAGTCCGTAGTATATTCAACATTCTTCTGTAACACCGTATCGCAAAGGCATTGATTCTTCTTCGGTCTTCCTTATGATGGTGTTTATTGGTCCAGCTGTGATGATTTTTGTTTTCCCTGAGGATTTTTTTAATTTTCTTTGTGTTGAAGTTATAATCCAGACTGAGGGCTACGGTCTTCGATCTTCATCACTAAATGCTTCAAGTCTTCCTCACTTTCAGCAAACAAGCTTGTCTCACTGTGTATTGCAGGTTATTAATAAAGCTTCCTCCAATTCTGATGCATATAGTTTCGTACCATCCAACTTCTTGGATTATGTGCTTAGCATACAGACTGAATAAGCATGGTAAAAGAATATGACCCTGACGTATATCTTTCTTAACTTTAAACCATGCAGCATCATCTTGTTCTGTTCTAACAACTGCTTCTTAGTCTAATGGGTTTCTCAAGAGCACAGTTAAGTTGTTCTGGAATTCTCATTCTTCACAATGTTATGCATAAACACAGTCAAATGCCTTTGCATAGTCAATAAAACACAAGTAGATGTCTTCCAGGTATTGTCTGCTTTCAACCAGAAGCCATCTGACATCAGCAATGATAGCCCTACTGGGCAAGGAAGGGATACAGCTCTTTGGTGATAGCTTCATAACCCCAAAATGACAAGGATGGTACATCTTTATTGGAACAGCCAGTCGATTCAGGGACAGGAGAAGAAGATATGTCAAAGAAAAAGGGAGAAGGCTCTTTGTTCTCCTTTTTGGAAGCTTAAGTGGGAATTCATAAATCAGGTGTTCAGAACTCAGAAAACTCCAGAAGGAATTCGACTTTCAAAAGTATATATATATTTTACTTATTACCTGGCTTTTTCACATGTGATTTTCACAGGACATTTGTCATTATCAAAAGAATCCCAGGGAAAGTTAACTATTATTCTCTCCTTTATTTTTGTTTGAGCGTATATTTGAAATGATACCAACGTACATGATAGCAGTTTTTCTCAGTTCTTCGTTTCTGTTCACAAGGTCTCTGGATTCTGAGAGGGAAATCTCCCTTCAAAGAATGAAGAGCAATGAAGAGAACTTACAGACAGGACGCTAGCTAAGCTTTAACTAAAGGAAAACTTTCATAGTCAAAACTGTTGCTAACTGTTGCACACTTTTCCGGTATTTAATTAATTTCCTGTCACTGGATCCTACTCAACGGCACTTGGCTCGGTCACTAAAGGTATCTGAGATACATTACATTCTGCAAGATAACATAACAGGGGAATGATGAAAGGGAGAAGGTTCAGAAGGGAGGTTGAAATAGAAGATATTCTCATTCTCTAGAGGAATCCACCCTAAACTATAGTCTGGTGCAATCACATTATAATGGTGCAATGCAATTACTGTTGTGTGTTTATGGTCTATCAAGGAGTTCTTGCAATTTTCCCATACTACGGAAGAGCTATGGTTTTCTTCTACATTCTGCCACTAATTTCTAGAATATTTTCTCCTCAGTATTCTTGGAAGAACCCTCCTGGCACAGCGGTTAGGAACTCAGCTGCCAGCCAAAAGGTCAGCAGTTTGAATCTACCAGTTGCTACTTGGAAACGCTATGGGGCACTTCGCTGTCCAACAGGGCCACCGTGAACCTGAATCGACCTGACAGCGGTAGGTTTTTGTCTTGCAGGGAGTGGATAATTTCAACAGAGGAGAGACATTGTGCAAATGGCTGCTCCTTGGCATCGAGGGAGGCGTACATTTGGCATTCTTCTCCAGTTGTCAAGGAGAAAACCCAGAGGGAGTTGGCTGTGCCAATAGGAGACAAGCCCTTCGCAGTACATCTTCATGTATCTCTTTGCTACTTGTCATATGCCAGAGTGAAAGGGAAGGGCCCCTAGGAGGGCACTTCTAATTACAGTCCTAGCATTTTCCAAGTGCAAACTTCTCTCTGAGAAAGGAAATTGAAATCACTGATAATCTGACACTTCTTCCCCCTCCATCTTTTCCAGGCAAGTTTTTGCCTCAGAGAATTTTCTCATCTATAATAATGACTTCCAGGTGGAAGAATTGGCATGTTCAGATCTGTTTGCTCTTCTCAGCCCTCCACAATTTCTACCCACCCATCTACCTACCCACCCTGAATCTCACTTATCAGGGTTTTTTGAAAAATGACTAGCCTAAGGCTCTTTGTGCTGCATTTTTTAAATGGGAAGATAAAGTAGAGCTTTAGAAGGACAGGACTGTGAAGAAAAGAGGGTATCTGCAAAAGAATCCATAACGTGGTCTCTGTGTTGCAGACAGTGTTGTGAGAAACAAAACAAGCCTGTTGCTGTGGAGTCAATTCTGACTCACAGAAATGCTACAGGCCAGAGCAGAACTGCTCCACAGGGTTTCCAAGGAGCAGTTGCTGGATTCAAACTGCCAGTCTTTTGGTTAGCCGCCATTGCTCTTAACTACTGTACCAATAGTGATACGCTGTTGCCGTTAGGTGTTGTTGAGTCAGTTCCAACTCCTAGTGACCCCGTGCACCATAAAGTGAAACACTGCCTGGTCCCGAACCACTCTCGCAGTTTGAGCTCATTGTTACAGCCACTGTGTCAGTGCGTCTTGTTGAGGGTCTTCATCTTTGTTACTGACTTTCTATTCTACTGGGAAACCCTGGGGGTGTACTGGTTAAGTGCTATATCTGCTAACCAAAAGGTCAGCAGTTTGAGTCTGCCAGGCACTCCTTGGAAATCCTATAGGGCAGTTCTATTCTGTTCTATAGGGTCGCTATGAGTTGTAATTGAATCCTTGGCAGCAGGTTTTTGTTTTTGTTTTCCTGCTTTACCAAGCATGACATCTTCTCTGGGACAAACACTATTACTGGAAAAAACAACAAAAAACAACCTAACCTACTGCCATTGAGTCAATTCTGACTCATAGCAACGCTATAGACAGAGTAGAACTGCCCCATAGAGTTAGTTTCCAAGGGTCATCTGGCAGATTTGAACTGCCGACCTGGTTAGCAGAAGTAGCACTTAACCACCAGGGTTCACAGTGTTATTAAAAACAAACAAACAAACAAAAACAAACCCACTGTCATCGAGTTGACTCCAACTAATAGTGACCCTACAGACAGACTTCCCCATAGAATTTCCAAGGAGCAGTGGTTTGATTATAGTGTTACAGGGAGCCCTAAATTCACACTCAGGAAACCCTGGTGGTGTAGTGGTTAAAGCGCTACGTCTGCTAACCAAAAGGTCAGCAGTTCAAATCTGCCAGACACGCTTTGGAAACTCTATGGGGCGGTTCTACTCTGTCCTCTAGGGTCACTATGAGTCAGCCCACCTCGATGGCCATGGGTTTAAATTTACACTTCCGCCAGGGAATGCATGAAACCTACAGAAGAAGGAATGGCCTGGGAGAAAGTGTGCCCTGATTTTGCCCAGTTGTGTCACGGACTGTCTCTGCTACCTAAATGATTCACTTTATCTGTCTGCATCTCAGGTTGTCCTCTGTAGAACACTGCCTTGAGTTGGTTTCCTTAATACCTCAAATCCAAAACAAATGTTTCTGAAGAAACCAAAAAAGTAGTTGGCAAGTGGAGGAATAGCTCACCATGCAGTATCTGGGATGCCTGTTTGCTTAACAGGGTTGGTGGTGGGATTGAAATGGGATGACACTGAATGACAAAAGGGTGAAAACTTACCCAGTGCCTCCTTGTCCACCTGTAAGGAAATGGCAGGATCTGATAATTAAAAGTTAAGGACTTGATAAGACCCAAAGATAGAAAATTATTAGAATACTGTAGATGAGACTGACACTGGAAAACCATGAAGATCGCTCTGCAAGACTAACAATTTCAGTTTGAGAGGACGTGTGTTAAATTATTTCTGAGATGTCTGCACCAAAGCTGTGACAGATGCTTCATGGGGCAAAACAAGATTAGAGGTTTCAATATAAAACATACACCCTCTATTCCTAGATGTAACATGGAGCCTGTTTTCCCAGTGGTTAAGTACTACAGCTGCTAACCACCTGCTCCTCGGAAATCCTACGAGGCAATTCTACTTTGTCCTATAGGGTTGCTGTGAGTCAGAATCTACCTGATGGCAACAGGTGTAGTTTTTGGTTTTAGACATGTCCTTCTCATAGGGTCCTGAGACAAACACACCACAAATACACTTATGCACATAAACACGCACACACAGATTAAAATCCTGGATCAGATCTTCAGTAAAATTTAATCCTTAAACTTACTGCTTTCTCATACATCTCTGCATTTGCTCTTTCCCCCATGCTGAGTGAGAAGGCAGTGAAAGCCGGGTCTTGTCTCTCACCATCAACAATTCTCCTTTTGGACTGTTTGGCTAAACCAAGGAAACCCTGGTGGCCTAGTGGTTATGTGTTACGTCTGGCTACGTCTGGTTGGCAGTTTGAATCCACCAGGTGCTCCTTGGAAACTCTGTAAAGCAGTTCTACTCTGTACCATAGGGTCGCTTTGAGTTGGAATTGATTCGACAGCACTGGGTTAGCCGACCAAAGGGTTTCTTATCTAAAGAAATACCTCCCCAAATCCCATAGACTTCCCATTGGCTCTGTGTTATAAGGATGCCAAACCTGCTGGGTACAGATCTCTTTAGATGTAATGAATGTACTTTGTTTAAATCAGTTTTAAATTCAGCCACTGAAATAAAACTGAGGAAGGGAATCGGTGGTATAAGGCAGGCATAAAAGGTGAGCAATAAGCCAAGATCACTGTCCGTAAAAGTCCACTAAGGTCAAAAAGCGACTCGACTGCATTTGGCTGGCCAAGGTCATAAAGGAGGCAAGATTTCAAAACAAACAAACAAATGAGCAAGAAAATGCTCCGGGTAACAAACACAAAGCGCCAAACAGTAGAGACAGACAAGCACAAAGTCAGTGACACCAAACATAAAACACAAAACTTAAATGCTGTCCATACAATTGCAGAGACTAGAAAATCTGTGACATCCGGCCTGTCTCTAACCAGTCCTTGTAAGTGTACAGTTCCCATCTCCCATAGCATACCTGCTCACACGCTGATACACCCACCCTGCCTACGTTACACTCTGCATGCTCCCGCCTCCGCTCTCACACGCTGCTGACTCCCACCTACACACTCCCACGCTGCAGACTGCCACCCCAGCATAGTATTTGCATCCCCACCCTCTTCTTGTGTTGCGGGAAAAAGATAAGTTTGGCCTGCAGAGCAGAAAACACCTCAAACACCAATTTGTTCAAAGAGGAAAGGGCTTCATTGCTAGCTGTGTGGGCAGACTCAGATCCAAAAGGGCCGCGCACCCCACCTGTCATCAAAACATCCCTTTTATAAGTTTTTTCAAGAAAGCAGACAAAGAAATTTCCATACAGCTTTCTAATTGGCATTAGCAGGTTTACAAATCTTCATACTGCTTTTCTATTGGCACCAACAAACGTAACAGAGGCAAGGATGAGCCATCAGTGTTAAGTCACTAGGAAGAAATTCCCCTTCCCTTAGAAGCAGGGCTTCATCTCCAACAATGCTGTGAGGGCAGGGGGAAGTGTCCTTGAACTGGTGCAGGGAGAGAAACATCTGGGCTTCTGTGAATCTGAAAGTGAAATCTTCTTCAAAGCTTTCTCCTCTCTCACTTTCTTTTCAATGCAGATGATTGGCTCTGGAATTCTCTTTTACCTCCTGAGTCCCTAAAATACTTCTACCTATCTGGGCAAATATTTCCTCTGTAATAAATTATGGACTAATGCAGTCTGAGTCAATAGCGCTTTTCTCACGGTGGTTTATGTATGGCTATCTTTGCTGCCATTTCAACAGTATGTTATTATTTGTTTATATACTTTGCTACTCCTCAAGGCCCTATGGTTTTGTTATTTTCTTCTGGGGAATTTTCATTCACTCCTGTGGTGTCATTGACTACTTATGAACGTGTTCTGGCGACGGCCTCCCTCTGATTCCCTGCCTGTCCTACACAGAGGCATGCTCACGAATACTTCCATGTGAATCCACTTGCAGCTTTTGTTGGGGAAGCAGATTATCTACTGCTTGTAAGCGTCTGACCTATAATTGGTATACACACACACATTTTAAAAGTAGTTACTTTAACACACCATACTCTCATATCTTTCCTAGGAAGTGTGCAGCGTTTCCTGAGTTCCTGCCTTTGGTAATGACATCGTCATTCACACAGACACTCACAAAAGGAGTTGTCCTAGAGAACTGTCACTTCTGCTCCCACCATCTAATTGGAGGATAAGTGCTTCTTTACTGTCTCTCATCTGTCTCCACAATGACTGTCTCACTGCAGACACTCATAATTACAATTATCTCTTAACTCTTCTCTTTGTCTACAGAATAACAGTCTCTAGTTCATCCACTACCCTGCTTCAGAGTGATGTTTCTGAACACCAAATCTGTATGACTTCTTTCATCTAAACTTTTAGATGGTTCCCCTATACTTAAAGGATCAGGCCCTAAGATCTCCAGCTGTAGTGCCTCTCCTGCGTCAGTCACCTGGTGACTGAATAGCACACTTTCCGTTAATAGCACAATGTAACGATCACCCCCCATGAGAAACTTTTCTCCGATCTCAGTGCTCAGTAGAAAGGATGACTGTCTCTTTTGTGTACCCACTGGACCTTGTACATGTATTTATGATGGTAGCTATTGGTTAAACACGTTTGTTTGTATCTCTACTCTCCCTTGCTAGACCAAGAACTCCATGAGGACAGCAATTTTGTTCCTTTTTGTTAGTATCTCAGTTACGTCTATGCTGACTGACAATGCCAAATATAATAGGAATTCATCATAAATTCATCATCAGTATGAATGAATTCAATTTTCTAACCCTTTCCTGTTTGAGATCCTTGAATGTCGGGACAATCCCCCATTTTATGTTCTATGTCTTTGGGCTAATTTGGATTGGGTCAATAACAATGTCTTTGGAAAATACTGAATGCTAGGAATGTGAAGAGGTGAATTAACAAGGGCAACTTTTGTGACCGTGGGAAGAAAGAAAAGGGGGAGCACGGAGGTGAGATTTACCGTATTATGTGCCGAGGATAATAGCTTAATAGGTATGTCTGGAAAAGACAAGTTTTTTGGAGGACTCGTAGAACCAGGATATGGCCAAAGACATTACTAGGCCATGCCACGGTACCTATTCTAACTTCTCCTCTGCTTTTCCATTGTCTAAGGACAGATCTACAATCCCAACCAAAACTTGACCTACAGGGCTTCCACTGAGACATCACCTCTCACAATGACAAATAAATCTTTCAGCCAGATTGGTTGGCAACTTTTCTCCCGAGAACAGAATGAGGCCGCTAAAGTTTATCTAGGTGCACACACTGGACTCACGGCTGTTGATTTTAGTTAGCTGTGTAGAAAGTGGCTGTTTGCTTTGGCTAATTCCTCATTAATTTCTCCAGAACACCTTTGTTATAACTTTTTTGTGAAAAACAGTTATTTATGAATTCCAGTTTGTGGATTAAAAATCTTTAGCTTTGGGGAGAGATTTTGAAGGAGTTGGTAAATCTCTCTGTGCATTATCTATGATTTGATTGAATGAAGTCCCCAACTTACAACATATAACTACGTATGAAAACAAAAATGAACAAACATTTGACTCTGTCGAGATCTGATTCATCGCAACCCTGCAAGGGAGAGTTGAAATGCTTCATGGGGTTTCCAAGGCTGTAATCTTTGTGAAAGCTGACCGCCACATCTTTCTTCCGCGGAGCGGCTGGTGAGTTTGAATGGCTGACCTTTCAGTTAACAGATGAGTACTTAACCAGTGTACCACCAGGGATCTGCTTATATGATACATACAGAACAGTAAATAATAAAATCTGTAATAATAATTAATAGCTGTGTAATATTCTTTAGTATAGTAAATATATTGTATTAAATTATATAAATTAAATATAATACTATGCCTTCAAATGAATCCAAATCAATTTGAAAATGTTACTGAATTTGTAGTACCTTTTCCTCACTAGGCAAACTTGGTGGCAAAGAGGTTATGCACCACCTCTGCTGATGAAAAGGCTAGCAGTTTTAGTTCACTGGGTGCTGCTTAGAGACTCTATGGGGCAGTTCTACTCTGTCCTATAGGGTTACTATAAATTGGAATTGACTGGACAGCAATGGGTTTCTTCACTATATATTTTGCCAATCAGGTGGTCCTAAAAATACGAAAAACTTTTGTACTTTTGTTACAGGGCAGGATCTGTGACTTTGTGTGTGTGCTTTGGTGTTACAAAGTCTACTTTGATATTCAGAGTAAAACAAAATTCTGAGAAGCCGTGAAAAAAAATAAATTAGTTACCACAGTTTTGAGCTAAGGTTTAAAGCTACATAGCTCTAAACCTAGGTACTTCTCTACCATGTGCCTGACTCTATAACACACTACTAAGTAAGCAATTGGCCGCCACTTTCTGATCTGTATTTTATGTTTGCCCATCTTCCTATCTGTTTTCACACCTCTTATTTCTCCAGTGTATACTTGAAGTCATCTGTCACATAGGGCTAGATTTAAGAAAGTTGCCCATGTGTCCAGTTGTGCCTTCCCACCAATCTGCAGGGCACCATTTCACTTGACCCCTACCACATCAGTGACGTGGTGAAACCAGTGTGAAATTGCTCACCCCAAATTAGCAAGAAAATACAAATAAGCCTCTGCAGATCTTGCTCAATGCAAGCTGGTGCTAGTGTGCTTGCTTATAAATCTGCCCTTCTTCAATGACTAAGAATTTAGTACCTCATTATGAACAGTTTATTCTGTGCTACAGACTGAACTCCCTCTCTTTCCCCAATCTTGCACTTTCCTCTCCTAAATGATTACCATCTCCATTGATGGTAAATCCATCTGTTCAGTTGCTCTCAGTGTAGAAGAGCTGAAGTATCAAACCAGCCAGAAGAAAGATGTACAGCAATTCAGGTACAAGATAATGTGGGCCTTGACTCAAGCAGGGGGAGTAAAGGTGAATAAGAGGGACAGTAAGGGACATCTATGAAATGAATCCTAGTGGGATTTTGTAATTAGTGGAGCAGAGTTATAAAGAAGAGGGCTGAGTCAAAACTTTCCCATCAATACTTACGGTGGAAGACATTGCTAGAGGTGGTTATTAATAACACACAGAAAGCTTAGTCAGTGGCGGGAAGCGGGAGGCTAGTTTCTGAGACCCAGATATGGAACGATGACTAGTTTAGAGAGAATGCCATCGAGAGGTTATAAAAATGGAGAGAAATTCATAAAATACCCAAAATGCATGATCCCTAATACCCCTGTTTTAGAACTAGAGGAATCTTATAATAAAAGACATCATTCTCTTTTTTTCATATATTGGGGTTGATATTTTATAAAGCTCAGCTTCATAAATCAGGTAGGTTTGATCTATTTTATAGAAATAGTAACTGGAACTTCACTTAAGTCACTTAAATGCTCTGAGATTCAATTTCTTCATTCATAAAATGAGGGTAGTGATACCCTATCTTACAGCGTTGTATTAAACAAGCTAATATTCATCAAGTATTGGATGTGATCATTTTAATGGGGGTGAGGATGGAGGGACAGGTCAAGTTGTTTGTACTTACTGCCTTCTGAACTTAGTCCCTTGTACTAATCATCCAAACAGCCAGCACTGCTGTCGAGTCGATTCTGATTCATAGTCACCCTATAGGTAGGTCATAGTGGAACTGCCCCATAGAGTTTCCAGGAAGCACCTGGAGGATTTGAACTCGAGACCTTTAAGTTAGTGGACGTAGCACTTAACCACTATGCCACCAGGGTTTCCAATCATCTAAATAGTTCCTACAAATTTATTACATATTCAGTTTTAACTGTTGTTTTGTGTAGGGAAGCATGGTTTTGAATAATCGAGAATTACTGTCTTCAGTGACAAATTTCAGTAAAGAGTACACCAGCTGCTGGCTTTCTCTTTCTCTTGGCGTGTATAATCATGCAGGGTGGTTCTATTACCTCATTTGAACCTGAGCCATTAACTTCCTGAAAATAAGTACATATGTGTTAGATGAGTGGTTTGTACCTGAGGGCTTTCTGCTTAGACTTCATGGTTAAGTGTGAGCATGTTTTATACTATAATCAAATGTTTGAGCATCTCCAAAACTGTGATAGTTTTCTAATCCTTGTCACTGAGACTTGGCAGTTACATGAAAAGAAAATTTGCAGAACAACTTGAAAGAACTTTGGGGAGTAGAGAGAGGGAGAGAAATTATCCCCCTGTTCAAAAACTGATTAAATGTGATCTTCCCCACCCTTTACTGAATTATCACACATATAAAATTCAAAAAACAAAAACTAAAAATATAGACACCCAGACATATCTGAGAAAGACTCAAAAGGATGTAAATATCTATTTATTGACAAAGGGCTGATTTACTCTCCTTTCAGTATGAAAAGCCCAATAAAGCTATACCGAAGTGAGCTCTTCTCTGCATTTTGGAGTATGTGTGTGTGTGTGTGCATGAGTACACACATACATGAAAATATAAGATACCAGAACTATTAGAAAAGTCTCATACTTTTATGTATATACTTAAGTATATATATTGTCTTAGTCACCTGGTACTGCTCTAACAGAAAATACCATAAGTAGAAGGCTGCATGAAGAGAAACTTTTATTGTCACAGTCCGCTAAGCTGCAAATCCATTTACAAGTTACAAGTTCATTCAGTAAGGGAAATTATCACAGTCCAGTAGGCTAAGTCCAAATTCAAGGACAGTATCTCGGCACAGGAACCTCGGGTCCAAAGGATGTGCTATACTCTCGGTCGTACTTTCTTGCTGATATAAGATTCCCAACTTCCTCTGCTCACTTCTCTCCTTTATAGCTCACAAGCTTGAAGCTTGAGTCCTGCCCCTCTAACACAACTGCAGCCCATTCTCCACCACCAATGTCACAGAGGCAGGATTCACAACACATGGGAGGAAGGGCACCATACGGGGACTCCTAGGCAAGTTAAATCAACTCATACATTTTTAGGGGGACACAATTCAATTCATGACATACACATATAGTTCATACTTAAGTATATACATATAAAGTATGAGGCTTTTAATACATCTGTCTTAGTCATCTAGTGCTGATAGAAAAGGAATGTCATAAGTGGATGGTTTCAACAAAGAGAAATTTATTCTCTCACAGTTCAGCAGGCTGTAAATCCAAATTCAAGACATCAGCTCCAGGGGAAGGCTTTCTGTCTCTGTTTACTCTGGGAGAAAGTCTTCGTGAATACATCAGTCTGGGAGCATCTGAGCACAGAAAACTCAGGTCCAGTGGGTACCTATTACTCCCAGCACTGCTTTCTTGGTGGCACAAGCTTCCCCTGTCTCACTACTGGTTTCTGTCTTTGATATCTCAAAGGAGATTGACTTAAGACACTACTCAATCTTGTAGACCTCATCATCAATAGAACTACCACTAATTCATCTTGTTAAATCACAGGGATAGAATTTACAACACACAGGAGAATCCCATCAAATAACAAAATGGTGGATAATCATATAACACTGGGAACCACAGCCCAGCGTAATTGATACACATGTTTTTCGAGGACATAATTCAATCCATGACAACATCCAATATTTCTATCTCTAATTCTGATTTTTTCTGAAACAATAGAGTTGTTGAATTTCCTGTCTAGTCTGTAAAATTCAGCCAAATATCACAATGTTCCCCAGGTCACATGCAGGTTGATATCTTCATTAGTGGTTTTGATGGCAAATTCTCTGACTTTGAGGATAAAAGTAAAGTGAAGAATGTGAGTGTCTGAACAATATTGACTGTGAATGTACAAATAGAAAAGATTCATTATCATACTACCATCATTGATTGGAAACAGGAAAGCCTTACATTAAAAGAACGGCCTCCTCCACTGTGTGACATTGCCTGAATCTTCTAGCCTTTCTAGGTCTCAGTTTTCTCATCGTAAAACAGGGCTAGTAATATATATTATAAAATCAAACCCACTACCATCAAGCCATTTCTGACTCATAGCAACCCTAGAGGAGGGATCACTCTCTGGAGTAGGACATTATGCTTGGTGGAGTGGGGGATGAGTGAAAAAGAGGAATAACCTCGACAAGATGGATTGACACAGTGGCTGAGACGATGGGCTTAAGCATAAAAATGATTGTGGACTTGGTACAAGACTGGACAGTGTTGTGCATAGGGTTGCTATAAGTCAGAACCAACTCAACAGCACCTAACAACAACAATGTGTGTTACATAAGGCTGGTCTGATGTGTCTGGCTTGCTCTCCCTTAATTTCATTCCATTTAATCCCTAACCCAAGTTCAACACTTTCTATTATTCATTCAAGAATGCCTACAAGACTGATCTCTGAAGACCCTACAGGGTACAGTGTTACTTTGCACACTAGGAGTTGCCATTACTCGGGACTGACTTGACAGCCATTGGATTGATATGTGGTGAAATAAACTAAAAAATTTGCAGGCCTGCTCAACAGAAGGATATAGCGTGGATGCTGTACTAAATATATTTTGGTTACTCTTTGCGTTGGTTCAAAAAACAGAAAGAATGCCTATGTGAGCAGGCAGATTTGAAGCAAATAATCTTCTCTGAAGTGTACATATAGGATTATTATACTGGGGAAATATTTCAAAACACAGTTTAGGAAACTCTTTCTCAGTATTACCCAATCAACAAGAACATTCTGGAGACATGTTTTTAACAGATGTCACTGCCTAGTGTTACACAGTCCTAAAACCAGAAAAATTTAATGTTCAGTTAAATACTGGTAAATTTATATTCATATAAATCTATAATAAAAATCACATTTTTGTCAGACCTTATTCCACGTCAGTGCAAAGTCCTCAGCCCACTTCTCAAGTCTGGTGGGAAAGCAACTCACTTCATAGTCACCCCAACAGGGAAATACCAGTAGAAAGGAAAGTGGGAAAGACAGTGGATTAAGTATTTCCTAACCCAGCGACATGGCAATTATACCTTGACTTTCTCCAGTTCTTCTAGTTTTGCAAGTGGGAGGCAACCGTGAGAGAAGAAGGGTATGATTTGTTCCTGATCGTGAAAGATGATTCCTCTCCTCCCTCCCTTTCTTATTAATCCCATATGGCAAATTTATCACTTCTTTGCTTACAGGAAAGAGGGCTAAGGATGTGGGTAATTATCAAAACATGAGATGCATGTTGGTTTTCTCACAGATACCATTTTAAGTAAAGGAAATAGAAAATGCATTTATTTTATTTAATTGAACACTCATAAAAGGTATTAAATGTAATCTTTGAATTTTAATATCCTACTAAATGTTTAAAAAGTAACACTGAGTTTTTAAACAACTAGACTTATATAATTATTGTATTAATGATGAGGAACTTCAATGAGATTTGCTCAGGGAGATGTTGGAGAAAGAGCATTATATTAAGGTATTTCTTTATAGAAGCAGTGGGCATTGACAAGGGTCTTCCTGTAAGACAGATTGCATTAGGTATTTTATATGCAGCTCGTTCAGTCTTCACATGAGCTCCTATTAGGAACACCTTACTATCCTTATTTGACACACAAACTAAGGCACAAGTCACATAGGCAGTGACAGTCAGGGTCTTAGCAAAAAGAGTATGGGGAAGATCCTGACTGACCAGAGGAAAAAAAACATGCTATTTGGGTTATAGTACATGTAAGTCTTTCTCTGCTCATGAAGAAAACAGCACAAACTCTCTCCTTTTAACGTTAGTAGAACTCTGGTTCAACAGTGTGTTTCCCATTTATTTAAATCTAGCATTTCTCACCCTTGGCACTGCTGACATCTGGCACCCAATAATTCTTTGTTGTTGGGAGTTGCCCAGTGTATTGCAGCATCTCTGGCCTTTACCTACTGGATCCTAGTAACACCGCCCTCTGGTTGTGACAACCAAATACCTCCAGACGTTTCCAGATTTCCCCGGGAACTGCTGATTGATCTTATCCAAACATTTCTTTTGGTTTAGAATCTGACTCCAACCTTTATGTGGTTATCATAGATGATACTGAACTACCTTATACACATATAATCCTATTTCTTTAATATACATTTTATAGACATTTCTAACTTTTCAGAGTACTTGCGTGAGTGAAATACCCAGGAAAAACATATTGAATCCCATTATAAAAGCACTTGGCTTGGCTTGGCTATACAAACAAGAAATTTTTAAAAAAATAATGCAAACAATTGAAAGGCGGGATCAAGTTTGGCAGAAAGAACTCAAGACATGGATCAGGGTTTGAATTTTTTACCTGCAGTCTTACTAGCAGACATTAGGCAACTCTCAAATTGTCTCAGTCTCTTGTGTGCTCATCTAGTGTCACCGCGAGTCGGATCCACCCCAACGGCACTTGGCATGGCAGCAAGTCAGGGTTGTAGTCCTGACTCTGCTCCCCTCATGAAACTGTTGGGTGGATCAAGTAAGAAGACAGGGATAAAAGTATAAAAGGTTCTCAGTTCTTATTGCTGTTGATTTTTTTAAGGTCGTTGAAAAATACTGGCTGAGCTCAAATTGAAACTGATATTCTTCTTCTTTAGACTAATTGTGTCAAATATGTGACTTCTCACTTCCCTGACTGTGCCCCAAGCCTTTTGCCTTAGAGTCAATTCCAATGCGTAGTGATCCTGTAGGACAGGGTAGAAGTGCCCTACAGAGTTTGCAGAGAGTATTTAGAGGGTTTGCCTGACTGTGCAGCTATTAGTAATCACAAGTAGCCTTCCTTGTGTGACCTCAGAAGTCCTTCACAGCACAGTCCTGGCAGCCACAGACGTAAGTAAGGTCTGATACAGAACTTGAGATCACGTCTATTGCTATTCTTGTGTTAGACAATGCTGCCACTTAGCTCTGAATCCTTCAGGGATCAGCTACTTTATACTTCACTTTTTATGTAGCAGAGTAAATGTAGTGATGTTCTTCAAGTCACTATTTACAAACAAAAACTAAAAATGCAAATTCACTGCCGTGGAGTCAATTCTGACTCATAGCAACCCTATAGGACAGAGTAGAAATTCTCCATAAAGTTTCTAAGGAATGCCTGGTGGATTTGAACTGTTGACCTTTTGGTTAACAGATGTATCACTTAACCACCACACCATCAGGGTTTCCATTCATAGGCCAATCAGGTGTAATTCACCAATCCAGTTTAGAGTCAATCAGAAATCTCAAGCTTCATTTTGGAGTTGTCCATTAGCACAACAATTCTCCAACTTCAGCCAGCATCTGAATTGCCTGGGAAGTTTGCTGAAATACAGGTTGCTGGACCATCGGCAGAATTTCTGATACAGTTAGGTCTGGAATGAGGCTCAAAAATTTGTGTTTCTATTGAGTTCCCGGGTGCTGCTGCAGTTCCTAGTCTAGGGATCAAGATTTGAGAACCATTGTACGGGTGACAGAATTAACCTTAAGAGCTAGATGACTTCAGTCTGAGAAATCCTCTGGCTTGTGTAATTTCTGTGATTTGGGGTAAAATGGTAGATTTTTCTATGTTGTAGTTCAGTGTTTTGTAAAGTGGTTAATGAAAACTGATCTGCGTACCTCATGGAGTTGTTTTGAAGACTAAATTGCATAAAGGATGTTGCAGAGTCTTAAAAACAGCAAGTGCTCCAGAGGAGAAAACATGTATTAAGGTTTTTGTTATTATTTGGGGTAGGTGCCTTTTTAGCGTGGAAGTCCAACCAGCTGTATATGGGCCCACCTCCTTCCCGGGCAGCTGAATGGCTCTCTCCCTTCTCCAGCTAGGACTGGCTGTAACAGAGAGCCACAGAAAACATGTCGGTCCCTAAGCAACGTTCCTATACCTTCTCCAGTGTGGCAAGGGTGTACATGAAGCAAATGTTTGCAGAACGTTCTGAGTCTTTGGCCCAAGCTTTCCCCTTTGTTGGTCTACAGGGACAAAAGTGACTCCGTCAATCAGAGATGAACTAGGGTGGAACCATCAGCACTGGCAGTTACTCCTCAGATTTGCCTGTGACTCATGACAGCAACTTGCCAGGGAGGGGGAAGGGGAGGAAATCATCTGGAAAACACCCTCAATAAAACTGAAACAAACAATCTGGGAAAGAGGGAGGAAAAAATGTTGAAACAAAGGCAAAACAAAGTCAAGGTCCCCTTAAGCTAGTAAACCCAGCGCCATTGAGGTGACTGCGATTCAAGGCAACTCCATAGTCTCCCTATAAGGCCTACGTAGCTCTTTCATTGACAGTGAAAAGAACTCAAACCTTGGAGTTCTAATTCTTGGCTCTGCACCTACTGGCTGTGTGTCACTGAGGACATTACTTCCCAACTCTGATACTTTAAACGTTCGATGGAGGCCAAGAGCGTATCTGTCTTTTTCAGAACTGTGTCCTCAATGACATGCATAGCTTAGCTGCTCAATAAATATTTATTCAATGAACAAATGAAGGAGTTATCACATCTCTCTTAGCCTCATCTAAGAATATCTTATTCCTAGACTGACATCTAACCACGTCTATAATTCTGTTGGCCACTTACACAGAATTGGTTCTCATTAATATCTGATTCCCAGGTTGGATGACTGTTTTATAAGATCTTAGTCGTAATCCATCTGTGTGCCTTGTCTCGTCCCAAATCTGAGCTAAAATCTGCCTTTAAAATGGTGTAATGGGTTTAAAGTGTTTGTTACTGCCATCCCTCTGTGCTTTGCATTAGTTAACTGTTTGCCTTATAACAACCCTGTGAGGTTGGTACTGTTTTTATCCCCATTTTGCAGATGAGAAAACTGAGATATTAGAGATCAAGTGACTTCTTGTAGTACAACTGGCAAACGGTATTGCCGTGATCTGAGCTCAGTCTCACTCCAGAGTATGTGGTCGTCACTATTCTCCCATAGGAAACCCTGGTGGCATAGGGGTTAAGTGCTATGGCTGCTAACCAGAGGTTGGCAGTTCAAATCCACCAGTTGCTCCTTGGAAACTCTATGGGGCAATTCTACTCTGTCTATGGGGTTGCTCTCTTTATGGAGTTGACAGTCCTGGTTTGGGTTTGGTTTGGTTGTTTCCCATGCTGGCTTTTAAAGGGTAAAGTATTTTATATGTGTTGTATCAGAGATGGAATCCCTGGATGGTGCAAGTGGTTAATGCATAAAGATTGGAGGCTTAAGTCTACCCAGGATGCCTCAGAAGAAAAGCCTAGTGGTCAACTTATGAAAAACTAGCCACTGAAAACCCTCTGAACCCAGTTCTACTGACACACATGGGGCCAACATAAGTCAGAATTGACCTGTTGGCAACCAGATAATATCAATTAAAAGTCACAACAACTCTATGAGATGATTACCGTTGTTATTCTCATTTCAATACAGAAAAAACTTAGGTTTAGGGAAATCAAGTGCCCTAGTTATCTGGTATTGAAGTGGAGCTGAAGTTCAAGTCTGACTGATATGAAAGTTCCCATTCTTAATCCTCATTTTGTTCTATGTGCATTCATACCTAGTTTCCTCTTCAGCCTTTTAAGTGACTGTCAATGCGAGTGTTTCTCAAACTTAAGTAATGCCTTGACACCATATAAAAAAAAGAATTTATAATCAATGCTAATTTTTCTTATTGGTGATATATAAAGATATACAAACATAAAACGACGTATCTGTCTTCTGTACTTTCAGTACTTTCATGACTACAAAAAACACAACAAATTTACAAATAATTAAAAATGACACCCCCCCATCTATAAAATTCAAATTAGCATCCTGGGTAACAGTGCCATTTCAGTTTGATGTTGATGGATCACCTCATACTGCACTGGCATTTACACATGTGTTGATTGCCATGGAGTTTTGGTGTGGCACACCTGACTGCTGTATGTCTTCTGCAAAGCCCCCTTCCGTCTGTTTTCATTATTCCAGGTACTAAGAAGTGTTTGTCCACAGGGTGCCATTTGGACTTTGCATGATGCAAAGACATTTGCTTGGTAAGTTCATCTCTCCTCTTACATAATTAGCTCACAGTAGAGGAAATGGTTTAATTTGGTACTGATTTATCTATTATACATTGCATGGACGACTGGTCTCTTTGCAAACTCCTGTGGAAAGTGAAGACAAATTCGATCCATTAACAGACTTCCTTGGAAGGTCACCTAAAATGGAAAGGTCCCTCTAAGGCTCTGAATCTTAAACAGCTGGACCCACTTAAGTGCCTTCAATAACAATAAAAACCCAACAACAACAACAGCAAAGTTGTCTCAAAGCAGGCCTGTTTGCATTGTAGGAAACAGCTAAGTATACACTCATGTCTTCGCAAACTCACACCAGTACCCCACACAGAGAACACCGTTATGTCATTTTATATGCCAAATTAAATTCAGTTTTAATAGGTCTTAAAAGATCAGCTCTGGAAAAATGGGAAGTGGGTTTTAAAAAACTAAAAACAGTTTCATATGTAAGAAAATTGAATGCCGATTAGATCCATGAGGAGGGAAACCAGCAGCATTTAGAGATTAATGTACAATCTCAAATTTTGATTAAAAGTTGAGTTACAAGTTCTGGAATCTAAGCAAGAAAAGGAAGGGACATGGAAAGACAGGTATGGGACACTTGTGGGAAATGTTTTCTTTTGAATTTTACTGTGTTCCATGAAAGGAAACCCTGGTTGCATAGTGGTTAAGTGCTATGTCTGGTAACCAAAAGGTCAA
The DNA here is from genome assembly GCA_028571685.1 of Heterohyrax brucei. NCBI lineage: Eukaryota > Metazoa > Chordata > Mammalia > Hyracoidea > Procaviidae > Heterohyrax > Heterohyrax brucei. The sequence goes on along the minus strand of CM053153.1, from coordinate 20,888,450 downwards.
CAGTTCAAATCTGTGAGATGGTCCTTGGAAACTCTGTAGGGCAGTTCTCCTCGGACCTGTAGGGTCACTATGAGTCAGGATTGACTCAATGGCAGTGGGTTTGGTTTCTGGTTTGGGTTTCATGAAAGAGGGAAAAAAAAATGCTCAGAAAAGGAGAAGCTAAAGTCCTATAGAGAGGAACTTCTGTAACCTCAGGAGAGGCTGAGGTTCCAAAGTAAGGAAAGCTGGAGGACAACGTCAAATGCCGAACCAAGGAGTTCTGGAGTCGTGATCAGAGAAGATCAAAAGCACTATAGTTAAAAGAGTTAACCTTTTCATTTTGTTTAATCTATAGAGAGTTGAGGAAAAGAGCTAACATTTGCAACTGATGGGCATCCTATTTTCAAAACTAATAATTTAACTATTTTTTGCATCATTTTTATGTGTATCAAATGGTCATGATAATTTTAATGACAGTAACTGATTCATATTTATTTGCATTCTCTATGCTAGTACCTGTAAACCAGGTGGTTTCAAGTGGACTCTGACTCACGGTGACCCCAGATATGTAAGAGCGGAGCTGTGATCCCTAAGGTGTTCAATGGCTGATTTTTTTTTCAAGTAGTTCTCCAGGCCTTTCTTCTCATGTCACTTGGTGTGCACTTTGACCAACACTTCTTCCTTCTATTGAAAAAGTACTTTATTATGCTTTTTGACTAGTCTGTTGGTAAGAGAGTCTTCAGTACTGCATACTGGTGAATGGCATCTGGGGTCTTAAAAACTAGCAAGCTGCCACCCAAGGTACACCAAATGATCCCAACTCATCTGGAACAGATGGTTACTGAGAACAACAAAGACACGAGGAAAAAAGAGCCCAGTTTACAATCCAAGTCAGTTGGCCATATAAAACCCGGCACTCACACTGCTATGCAACTCTAGCTGCTTTCTTTGCCCTGTGACAGCATACTGCTGCTTTCCACCATCTACTCTCCTGACCCTCTTATCCCTTCTCCAGGTGAGAGCTGCTTAGACAGCCTCACGTATATATTTAGGCCAAGAAGCGCATTCTTCATCAGCATCACTCTATGCCTTACAGTTCAGTCCACTCTCCGTTTGAAGAGTTGGCTTCAGTATTGTTTTAAGCTCTGAGCTGACAGATTCCAGGGGCCATGTCTTCAGGGGACCCTCCGGTCTGATGGACCATCAGGTGTGGTCTTTTCATAAAGCTATGGCTCTACATACCCATTTTTCTTCCACTACATCAGGGAGTTTATACTGTATTTCCTTTAAGGGCAGACATTGGTGGTCACCAGGCGCTGTCTAGTTATTTTGGTCTAATGCTGATGTAGTCTCGGATCATACGGCACTTTCTGTCCTTCATTCCCCTCTGCTCCAGGTAGATTGGGACAAGTTGATGCTACCTAGATAGCTGCTTGCTGGCTTTTGAGACCCCAGACACCACTCACTGAATTGGTATGTAGAACATTTTCTTGAAAAATACTTAGGACAATTAACCGAGATGTCCGCTGGAACCGTGATCCCCAGAGCTTTGTGCTTGCTACTCTGTCCTTCAGAATATTTGAGTGAATTTAGGAAACGTCTTAGCTTTTGGTATACTCCATCAATGCTGACCTCCCTTCTACTGTGAACTGTCACTCCCTTCACCTAACCCAATTCCCTTCTGCTGTCTAATCTGTAAATACCCATCTCTGTTGCTCCCTGCCCCCTAGCAACCATCAAAGACTTTTCTTCTGTATTTAAACCTTTTGTCAAGTTCTTATAGTAGCGATCTCGTAAAATGTTTATCCATTTGTGACTCATTAATTTCACTTAGCATAACATTTCTGAGGTAACTCTATGTTATGAGATGTTTCCTAAAATCATCATTGTTCTTTATTATTGCATAGTATTCCAGTGTGTGAATATATCATTGTTTGTCTATCCATTCATCTGCTGATGGGCACCTAGGTTCATTTCAGTTTTTGCTGTTGTGGACAGTGCTGCAATAAACATTGGTATGCATGTAGCTGTTAGTGGGACAGCCCTTATTTCCCTAGGATGTATTCCAAGAAGTGGGATTGCTGGGTCATACAGCATTTCTATTCCTAGCTTTATAAGAAAATTCCAAATCGATTTCTGAAGCAGCAGTATCATGTTACATTCTCACCAGCAGTGCAAAAGAAGAGTTCTAGTCTCCAAGCAGCCTCTCCAACATTTATTATTTCGTGTTTTATGGATTAATGCCAGCTGTCCTGGATTGAATAGTGTTTCCCAAAAAATGTGTGTGGCAGTTTCTCTAGGTCATGAATTCTGGTGTTGTTTGATGTTGCTCCATGTTACAAATCCTGCCTCTGTGGTATTAATGAGGGTAGGTGGGTGGCTGTTTTAGTGGGGCAGGATTCACTGTGTAAGACTGTTTTGTGCCTTGAGACACTCTTTTGAGATATAAAGGATAGAAGCTAGCACAAAGATTTGGGCACCTCATACTATCAAGGAAGAAAGCAGTGCCAGGAGCTGAGTGTGCCTTTTGGAAAAGTCTGTAGTCCTTGCTTCTCAGAAACTTCCAGTCCAGAGATTGATGACAAGGACCTTTCTCCAGAGCCAGCAGAGAAAGCCTTCCTCTGGGCCTGACTTCCTGAATTTGAACTTTTAATATACCGAACTCTGACAAATAAATTTTCTCTTTTTAAAACCATCCACCAGTGATATCTCTGTTATAGCAGTGGTAGATGACTGACACTAGCCTTGCTGAGGTGAAATTCTATCTCACTGATGTTTTGATTTGGGTTTCTGTGATGCCTAATAATTGTGAGCTTTTCCTCATGCATCTGCAGGCATCCTGGATGTCTACTTTTGTGAAGTGCCTGTTTGTATCCTTTGCTCACTGTTTAATTGGATTATTTGTCTTTTTTCTTGTTGAGATTTTGCAGTACTTTGTAGACTACAGAGATTAAATGCCAACTGGATTCATGGTAGCCAAAAAATCTTCCCCAATCTGTAGGTAGTCTTTTTAATTCTTTGGTGAGCATAAGTGATTTTTGGGAGTTCCCAGTTATCTGTTTTCTCTTCTGGTGTTTGTGGGTAGTCAGTAACATTTTCTAGTCTGTTTATACTGTGTATTGGGGCTCCCAGTGTTGTCTCTGTTACTTCTTCCATGATCTTTATTGTTTTAGATTTTTTGTTTAGGTCTTTGATCCATTTTGAGTTAGTTTCTGTGCATGGTGTGAGATGTGGGTTTTGTTTCACCTTTGTGCAAATGGCTATCCAGTTGTGCCAAGAATTTGTTAAAGAGACTGTCTTTCCCTCAGTTTGTGGACTTTGGACTTTTGTCAAATATTAGCTACTCATAAGTGGATGATGTTCTATCTGGATTCTCAGTTCTGTTCCGTTGCTGTATGTGTCTATTTTTGTGTCAGCGTCAGGCTGGTTTGACTACCCAGGCAGTGTAATAGGTTCTAAAGCAAGGTAGTTCAAGGCCTTTTATTTTGTTCTTCTTCAGTAATGCTTTATTTATCCAGGGCTTCTTCCCTTTCCATATCAAGTTGGTGATTTGTTTCTCCATCTCATTAAAATAGCCATCGGAATTTGTATTGGGATTGCATTGTAACTATAGATTGCTTTGGCCAGAATACACATTTTCAAAGTGTTAAGTCTTCCTAGCCATGAGCAAGTTAGATTTCTCCACTTATGTAGGTCTTTTTTGGTGTCTTGCACTAGTCTTAAAATTTTCTTTGTATAGGACTTTTACATCTCTGGTTAGATTTATTCCTATGTAATTTATCTTCTTTGGGGGGCGATTACAAATGGTATTGATTTGGTGGTTTCCTCAATGGTCTGTTTGTTGGTGTAAAGGAATCCAAGTGATTTATGTATGTTTATTTTATATTCTGATACTCTGCAGAACTCTTAGCTTCAGTAGTGTGTGTGTGTGTATGTGTGTGGATTCTTTAGGGTTTTCTGTGTATAAGATCATGTCATCTGCAAATAGAGATACTTGTACTTTTTCTTTACCAGTTTGGATGCCCTTTATTTCTTCATATTGCCTGATTGCTCTGACTAGAACCCCCAGGACAATGGTGAATAAAATTGGTGACAAACGGTGTCCTTGTCTGGTTGCCATTCTCAATGGGAGTGTTTTCAGACTCTCTCCATTTAGGATGGTGTTGACCTTTGGCTTTGCATAGATGCTCCTCACATACTATGGAATTTCTCTTGTATTCCTATTTTGCTAAGAATTTTTAACATGAATGGATTTGGGACTTTGTCAAACACATTTTCTGCATCAACTGGTAAAATCAAGTGTTTCTTGTCTTTTCTTTTACATGTGATTGATCATATTGTTTTTCTAATGTTGAACCATCACTGCAGCCCTGGTATGCAACCCAGTTGGTCACTGTGAATTTATTTTTTTATATGTTGTTGATTTCTGTTGGTTAGAATTTGGTTGAGGATTTTTGCATCTAAGTTCAAAAGAGACATTGATCTGTAATTTTCCTTTTTCTGTGCTGTCTTCACATGGTTCGGGTATCAGTGTTTTGCTGGCTTTGTAGAATAAGTTGGGAGTATTGCATTATTTTCTATGTTCTGAAATACCTTTAGTAATATTGGTGTTAACCCTTCTCTACAAGTTTGGTAGACTTCTCCAGTGAAGCTGTCAGGGCCAGAACTTTTTTAGTTGGGAATTTTTAAATTACCTTTTCTACCTCTTCTTTTATGATTCAGTTGTTCTACTTCTGTTTGTGCTAGTTTTGGCAGGAATTTTTTCGTGTTTCTAGAAATTTGTCCATTTCCTCTAGGTTTTCGAATCTGAGTACAGTTTTTCATAGTATCTGTTACGATTCTTTCAGTTTCAGTTGGGTTGTTATAAAATGGCCCATATCATTTCTTATCCAGGTTATTTGTTTCCTCTCTTGTTTTTCTTTTGTCAGGTTGGCCAATGGTTTATCAATTTTGTTAATTTTTTCAAAAAAGACTCGACGGCACTTGGCTTGGCTTGGTTTTGTTACCTCTTTTGATGATTTTTCTATTCTCTAATTCATTTAGTTCTGTTCCTTTTTATTTATTTAATTTCTTCTGGTGTGTGAGGGTTTTTGTTGTTGTTGCTTTCTTTTCACTTATTCCAGTTGTAGGATTAATTCTCTGATTTGGACTCTTTCTTCTTTTCGGATGTTTGCATTTATTGGGATAAACTGATCCCTGGTTGCTGTTTTTGCTGTGTCACATAGGCTCAGGTAGGATGTGTTTTCATTATCATTTGCTTCTATAAATGTCTTTGATTTCTTCTATAACCAAGTTATTTTTCAACAAAGTTTTGTTCAGTTTCCAAGTGCCTAATTTTTTTTCCCTCTCTTTTTATGCACTGGTTTCTGCTTTTATGGCCTTAAGCCAAAGCCAAGTGCCGTTATGACCTTACGTTCTGAAAAGATGCTTTATAATATTTCAATACTTTGAATTTTATTAAGAATTGCTTTGTGGGCTAATATGTGATCAATTTTGGAGAATGTTCAATGTGCATTAGAAAAGAAAGTTTACTGGGCTGCAGTTGGGTGGAGTGTTCTATGTATGTATATGAAATCAGATTGGTTGGTTATAGCATTTAGGTCTTTGTATCTACTCAACTTTTTTCTAGATGGTCTGTTCTTCACTGAGAGTGGTGTGTTGAAGAGCTATTATTATTGAAGAACTGTCTATTTCTCTTTTCAGTGAAGTTAGTGTTTATGTATTTTGGAGCCCTGTCATTAGGAGTATAAGTATTTAATGTGGTTATGTTTTCCTGGAATATTGATCTTTTAATCATTATATAATGTCCTTCCTTATCCAACATGTTGGATTTTACTTTAAAGTCTATTTTATCAGAGATTAATATTGCCACTCTTGCTCTTTTTTTGTATATTATTATATTGATATATTTTTTCCATCCTTTCAGTATTAGTTTGTTTTTGTCTTTAGGTCTAAAGTGTATCTCCTGTAGGCAGTATATGGGGGTGGGGGAGGAGAGGTTAATCCAATCTGCCACTCTCCATCTCTTTATTGGTGCAGCTAACTAACACTCAGCATGATTATTGATAGATATGAGCTTAGGGCTGTCATTTTAATATCTTTTTATGTGTGTTGTATACAATTCCTTTGTTCCATTTAATTTTCTGTGCTGAGTCTTTTTTCTTTACATGTTTTCTTTTCATCTTTTCCAGTGCTGGTGATTTTGTATTTGCTGAGGCTTCATGTTTTCCTTGTTTTTTATTTTGGTGAATACAGGAATGATAATTTCCTTTGTGGTCACCTTAATATTTACTTCTATTTTTATAAATTTAAATCAGTCTTTAATTTCTTTATAACTCCTTGACTTCCTCTCCATATGGAACATCTATGACTACAGTTCCTTTTGAGTCCCTCTGTTTTGTTATAATGTTTACATTTTTGTGATTCCCCTATTTGGGTTGATATCAAATTGCTCTGTTGTATGTTCTCGTCTTGGGTTGTTACCTGCTGTCATTGATTTTCTAGCCAAAGGGCTCCCTCGTGTATTTCTTTTAATTTTGCTTTTGCTTTTGCAAATTCCCTAAATTTCAATTTTTCTGGAAATGTCCTAATTTCACCATCATATTTGAAAAACAGTTTTGTTGCATAGTCCATTCTTGGCTGACAATTATTTTCTTTCAAGACTTTGTATACATCATCCCATTGCCTTCTTGTCAGCATGGTTTCCACCAAGTAGTGCTAGCTTAATCGTACTGATTCTCCTTTGTAGGTTATTTTTCTTTTATCCCTAGCCACTTTTAAAAGTCGCCATGAGTCGGATCCTACTCGACGGCACTTGGCTTGGCTTTGGCTCCTTATCTTTAGTGTTTGGACAAGTTTCATTATAATATGTCTTGGTGTCTTTCTTTTGAGACCTACCCTGTGTGGAGTTCAAGGAGTGCTCTAGATAGGTATCTTCTCATCTTTAATGATATCAGGTAGTTTTCAGCCAGCAAATCTTCAACAATTTTCTCTGTATTGTCCATTATCACTCTCCTCACCCTCCCCCCTGCAGCAGTTCTGGTACTCCAATCACTTGTAAATTGTTTCTCTTCATAGAGTCTCACATAATTCTTAATGTCTCTTAACTATTTCTTTAATTCTTTTACCTTATTTTTCCTCAAATATGTAGACATCATGTGCTTTATCTTCAGTTTCACTATTTCAGCCTTGCATTGCCTCAGTTCTGCTCCTTTGACTTTCTATTCAGTTGTCTAACTCTGTAACTTTATTACTAATTTTCTGAATTTCTAATTCTTGCTGCTCTATGCTTTTTTTGCATCTTGTTAAATTTGTCATTATGCCCTGCTGCATTTTGCTTCATCTTCTTCCTCACCTCTTGAAGAGTCCAAGTATTAGGACTCTGATAATCCCAAGAAGTTTCCATCCTCTGGAAAATTTAATTCTTTGGGGAGATTTCAGAAGAAATCATGGTCTGCTTCTTTAGGTGATTAGAAATTGTTGTCTCTGAGCCATCAGTAAGTCCTATGTGTTCTAGCTTCTTGTTTGGAAATATCCAAATAGATTGGCTATATGTGATTGTTTGGTTATTACTATCTTTGAAGTGCAAATGTCCTGTCACTAGGTAGATAGAGCTGTTACTAGACTTGGGACCCCAAGAGTGCATTTATTTTTCTTATATGGATTCACGTCAGGTGTCCAGGTCAGTCACCAAGTATGTGGTGCATGTTCTCACCTACTGTCATAGACGATGAGGGGTGATTGATATACGTATTGGTGTTGGATTACAGCTGCTGAGAAAGACAGAAGGCTAACAGCCCTCCCTACATGTCTTGTGAAGATGATATACCCCCTTGTGTCTGAATTTAAGTGAAGGAGCAGTTACTACCCTGATTTTCTGACTTTGGGGATCTAGCAGAATCCTCTTGCCTTTCCCCCCGTTTGTTAAATTGTTCTCCCTCTGAGTCCCAGAGAATGACTCAGAGTAGGCTTAAGGAATCCCACTTCTAGCTCAGTTAAGATGTCGGACTCCAGAGCCTGGTGCAATGCAGAGAAGAAAGGAGGACAATGACTTAGGGTGAGTTTGAAGAGTCCTACTTCTGGTTCAGTTAACAGTATTAGACTCTAGTGCCAGGCACAGTACAAAGAAGGGAGGGGCAGAAGGGAAATTGGCCTATATGGAAGGAAAGAATAGGACTGATATGTCACTGCCTAACTGTCCGCCGGCAGAAAGAAGACAGGACACACGGATGCGAGCCGCCTTGCAGGTTGCTTACTTTATTATTATTGTTCTCTCCCTCCTTTCCTGGTGCTTGCTCAATTTATACCCTAGATTCCTCCAATCCTCATGTGCCACGCTCTCCCAAGATGGAGGCCCACAATAGGCTAGCAGGAAGCCACTGCCCACAGGCATGCACCATGAAAGCCCTAGGTCTGGTAAACAAGGGTGTGTTTGGGGTGCTGTTCTGGCCCTGGGCGCCATCTTGGGCCATCATGACCCGCTTACCACATCTCCCCCTTTTTGTTTACATTAAAAAAAAACCGAGAAGGTGCCTGTCTTGGGTCCTCTTCGGCTAGGAAGCTCCTTACCCGTCATGGGGATACCTCACAGCTTGGTGAGGCCCCTGTCTTAGGTTGGTAGCACCCCCAGAAGAGGTTGCCCGTCTTTGACTACCCTTCTAACATGCTGAGCCAGACGCTTGCCGAGGGCTGTTCATCTTGCACGGCTGCAATGGCCTGTATAATCAGGGCCTGTTTCCATCGTCGCTGTCGGGAGGCGCGCCGGCCAATAAGACATATGGCAAAAATGGCACAGAGGAAAGCTACACTGAGTACCCCAAGTCCCGCCCATTCCTTGATGGTGGAAAACGCTGAGCTCGTAAATTTCAGCAGTCTACTGGCAGTGTGAGTATCGACTCACATGGAGTTGATCGCAACGATGGAGAGTCTGAGCTGTTCCAGAGTCTGCTCTAAATTAGCAGACCAGTTGCCCTGTAGTTCCAAAGAAAGAGACAGAGAGAGGTTAGCAGCTCTAGAGACGTTGCTGAACTGTACGGAGGTGACACACAATCCAGGAAGCCTTTGCTCACAACCCAGCTGTGCCAGCTGGAATAGCACATCCACTTGGTCCTGCAATAGGTCAACCTATGTGTGGCTGGGGTTGGTAGGGTGCACAGGAGGCGCATTGTTTTACTATGGCCCGAGCGGCTTCCCGCGATATATGGAAGCACGAGGAGAGGGTGTGAGCATTCACATGAAAACGTTTGTGAAAAGCTTTAGCTTGTTCAGTGGCATTAAGGATGAGAGTGGCTCTAGTGAGGTGATCAGCGGCGGCATCAATAAGCACTTTAAGGCATCAAGTAAGTGCCGAGAGGAAGGCTGGTTCCCCATCGCCTCTGGGTTTCACATGGCCTCCTAATCTCTGCAATAAAATAACTTTCCCTTCACCCCTACTCCCGGGGTCCTACTTACGCTAGCGTTTCACTTTCCCTTCGCCCCTACTCCCGGGGTCCTACTTATGCTAGCGTTTCACCTCTTCGGGCTCCTTGATTGAAGAGTGGGTCCCCGTACGGGCCACCACTTGTCACTGCCTAACTGTCCACCGGCGGAAAGAAGACAGGACACACGGATGTGAGCCGCCTTGCAGGTTGCTTACTTTATTATTATTGTTCTCTCCCTCCTTTCCTGGTGCTTGCTCAATTTATACCCTAGATTCCTCCAATCCTCATGTGCCACGCTCTCCCAAGATGGAGGCCCACAATAGGCTAGCAGGAAGCCACTGCCCACAGGCATGCACCATGAAAGCCCTAGGTCTGGTAAACAAGGGTGTGTTTGGGGTGCTGTTCTGGCCCTGGGCGCCATCTTGGGCCATCATGTCCCGCTTACCACACTGATACATAGTAGATTACACACAAAGACTTAGCTTTTGACGATCTGCTGCTGTTTCTCATTGGTTCCGGAGGTGAGATTGGACCCTCCAGACAATATCTCACCACATGGGTCACTACTGTGGCCACATCCATTTTCAGCAGACCAGTGGAATCCTATGTGCTTCTGGTGTTGTTTTCCCTTCCCTGTTGCTGAGTCCAATTTCTCAGCTTTCCCTTTGATGTTCAGGGCTCCTAGGATGTCATATGTCTGGATTTGTTTGTTCTTTCAGGTCTTTGTTCTTAGAGGGGTCATGGGAAGCATCTGTCTACTCCACTGTCTTGGCCTGGCCTCTGACCAATCCTTCTGTTAACAGCTGAGTGCATTTGCACTACCCAGGGACTTAATTTATTTGGTCATCTTGATATCAGCAACCACATAAGGTGGGACCAGTTACATTCTGTTTTTATAGGTAAGGAAATTCAGCCATAAAGATATTAAAGTTGTTCAGTGTTACGCATCCGTGAAATGATAGAACCAGAATCAAAGAGTGTACCTCTCTTATGATCTTGAAGCCTGAGATCTTTATCCCGAGAACCAACTTTGCCTCCATCAAGCACTTTCCATTAATAGAATCCTCTTAATGTAACATGCCCTAGCAATTAACTATCAAACCCTCTTATGTTATTGATGAGAAATTTGAGGCTCAGAGACATTAATTCCTTGAGATCATAGGACTGGATGTAAGCCCAGGTATCAAATTTCTGGCCCAGACACGAGGGGGAAATCCTTCTCCTGGAGTAGATATTCTGAGTTTGGACTTACTACCGGACTGTGTAAGCATAAACCTTCCTTTGTTAAACCCATCCACTCTGTGGTATTCCTGTTAAAGCAGCACTAGTTGACTAAAAGAGTTGGCCAAGGCACTGTTGGCTCCTAGGCTGCAACATTGGCTGTCAAGCAATTCAGTATACTGACAAGTTTAGTTAATAGTTTTTTTGGCAGCTTTTCAGTTTACCTTGGGCCAGATTACCTCTCTTTGTCATTACCTGCTTTGTCTCTGAAGATGTTTGAATTTGTGAGCTTTTGCTAGCAGATTCTTAGGAATGAGTGTGACCAGCTCTCTTGGTTTTCTCAGAAGTGAGGTTTTCCTAGGTTGTAGTAGTTTCAGTTTTACAAGCAGGAGTATCTTGGGCAAACTGACATGAGTTAATCACCCTATTAGATACCCATAAAATGTTCACTGCTTGGGAGAATGACATAGGGGTCTCATTTTACACACAACCTCAGCATCATTTGTTTCAATAAATATTTATTGTCAATCCTGTGCCAGACAATTGGAGCCAGACAATTACTAAGCATAAGCGATATGAGTAGGACAAAGAATCTATAATTTCAGTGAACATAGCATCTAATAGAGGGGGATAAAGCAAACTTGGCAACAACTGTAACCTCAGGCAAAATGATGAAAGTGGCAATAGAAGCCAAAACTAACATTTCTCTGTTTTTATTCATAATGGGATGATCTGTGTTCCAGCTGGGAGCCACTTTATATTATTGAGGTTCCTAAGAATCTGAACTCTTAAATAGAGAAAAATATAACAATACTAATACCTTGAAGGAAATCCTAGTGTCACAGTGGTTAAGTGCTACAGCTGTTAACCAAAAGGTGAGCTGTTCAAATCTACCAGGTGCTCCTTAGAAACTATATGGGGCAGTTCTATTCTGTATACAGGGTTGCTATTAAAATTGACTGAATGATATTAGGATTGCTATTGGTAAAGAATGAAAGATGCAGAGCTAATGTCAGATGGCAGCGGCTGCAGCTGTTTCTAGGAGAACCCTGCTTATAATAGGAAATCCACACTTTCAATAGGCAAATTATCTTGTCAGCGAAGTCAACAATTATGAGAAAGTTTCTTAACTACAGTCACTTTTTGTAGATGTGTGTTTTTCTTGCTTTAACTGAAGCGTCCCCAACATTTTTTTTTTTTTCCTGATGGACTTGTAGAGTGGGTAGGCTTGTAAAGAAACTTCTGAATGATATTAGCTGTGGAAGACAGGTAGCTTATAGCAGTTACTAAAAGCAACCTTATCATCATTTTCCAAGCTACCTTCACACTTGACGTCACTGCTGGTAAAGACTGGGCAGAAAGTCAAGCAGAGATCTGTCATACCCAAGCGCATAATGGTCCATATGTGTATGATGACTCAGCAAACCATTTACTAACCATTACTATACACCAAGTGCCAGATATACAGAGACAAATCAGAAAAAAATCTACCCTCAAAAAAATCTACTTAGACACAGTGTTAAATAAATAAGCAAATAAATGGATCTAATGCTTTGAAATATGTAAAACTATTAATTTACCCTGGAGCTTGGAAGGAGTGAAAGTAGTCTTCATGAGGGAACTGAAACTTCAGCAGAGAATTAATGATTCACTCATAGTTCAACAAAAGGAGCCCTGGAGGTGCAGTTGCTTAGCCCTTGGCGGCTAACCCTAAGGTCTGTGGTTTATCACTTACAGCCTAGGAAATCGTATAGGGCTGTTCAACTCTACTCTACACAGTTGCTGTGAATCAGAATCAACTGAGCTAGCACACAACAGCTGTTCATCACAAGGACAAAGGCAGGGCTGCCAATCTTGGCTGATACAGACAAGGTGAGCAGAGAGCCACAGGTGTGAAAAATGGAGAAAATTTGAGGAATGCAAGTAGTTCCTACGACCAGACTCTCTGTGGTTGACTGAATAACGGCATCCCACAAAGATGTTCCTGTCCTAAATCTCAGACCTTGTGAATCTGTTACCTAACATGGCAAAAGAGACCAAAGGATATTGCAGATGTGATTTAGTTATGGATCTTGAGATGACGAGATTGTTAGGAATATCCAGGTGAGCACAATATAATCACAAGAGCCGTGATAAGGGGAAGGCAGGATGCTCATAGTTACAGACGTAATGATGAATCTGAGAAATAGGACTGATGAGAAGAAGGAGCCACGGGCCAAGGAATCAAAGTGACTGCTGGAAGCTGAAAAAGGCAAGAAAATAGGTTCTACCCTGAAGTCTCCAGAAGGAGCACAGCCCTGTCAACACCTGGATTTCAGACTCCAGAAATGTAAGAGAATAAATTTGTGTTGTTTTAAGCCACTCCATTTATAGTAATTGTCACTGCAGAAATGAGAAATCAATATACTATTCTGTAGTTGAGTACTGTCAAGTCTTGTATCCCAGAGAACCTGGTGAATCCAGTTAGGGAATGTGAATGTTATTTGGTTGGTAAAAGGGAGTCACAAAGGGATTCAAGTTATGGGTAGCAAACCATAAAAATAGTAACCCTTCCCAAATTGCCAACCTATTCAAGATTGAGTCCAGTCCTGGCCCTGAAATTATCATACAAATTCTGTTACTTCTATGCCTCAGAAGGTTCTTCAGAAATTTAGAAGGGGTCATATGTTAACTTGAAAAATAACTTTTTGAAATGCTTTTCAATAATTGCTTTAGACAACATAGTTCAAAAATCAACCTTGAGATGGAAAACACCCAAAGTAGATGGATATCCTTGCTTCAGATAGGGGTTAGCAGTAGACCATTGTTGGTGATGAGGGTTTACTGAGTACTTTAATCTCAGTACAGGGGATGCTGAGGCATATATAGCATTCATGAGGCTGGGAATCAGTAGTGAGAATCTGGCCAAGCACAAGAACATTGGTGAGCCACTTGGCAATGCTGTCTTTGTATGTCCATAACAAGAGGCAGTATGGGGTGATGACAAGGACTGGGACTCTGAAGGACTGGGTTCTAGCACTCACTCAATGACTGTCCTGATGTAAAGGCCTGGACAAGTTAAGTTGTCTGTAAATTGTAGATGCCAGGGTAGATGACCTTTGAGGTTCCATTTCATTTGGAAATTTACAGGAAAAGCTGTCTGTCTGTTCTCAGTCTTTGTTGATGCCTACCACCAGCTTCCGTATCATGATCCAGTTGTTCTGGTCTTGGTTTTCTGATCTCTCACAATCTCTTTTCTTACTGTATCTGTCTCTCCAGATTCCTTTCTTAATAGGGAGTCTTATACAGCCTGGGTATTTTAGTCAGCTTTACCTAATTTGGAAACCATGGTAGCAGTGGTTAAGTGCTGCAGCTGCTAACCAAAAAAACGTCAGTAGTCCAAATCTACCAGGTGCTCCTCAGAAACTCCATGGGGCAGCTCTGAGCTGTCGTATAGGGTCACTATGAGTCAGAATTGACTCAGTGGAAGTGGGTTTGGTTTGGTTTGATGATGTAGATTTCAGTCATGTGTCATCCATTAAAAATTGTAGAACTTTAGCAAGCTGTTTAGTCTCTCCACTCGGTTAGTAAAATGTAGATAACAAAGAACTTGGTTCATGGGACTACTGAGGAGATTAATTGAGATGAAACTTATAAATTGCCAATTATAGCACCACTCGCATAATAATTAATCAGTATTAGCTTCTGTTACTGTTATGCTCATTAGTATAACTTACAGATTTGAGGCTTCTAAGATGTGATACTCCCAATGGGTATGTTCATGGTAGGACTCAATGGTAGACACTATTAGTTGATCACGAAACCCATTTCTCTTCTTCCTGTTCACATACTAGACTGCATTTCAGAGCCTCCCTTGCGATAGCAGATGGAATGTGAGAAGAGAGATGTATCCCTTTATGCCTCACCAAAAACCTCCTGTGAGGCTTTCCAGGATCCTTCCCCTTGAGCTTGAATCAGACGAGTAAAGCAGCCTCGGAAACCACAAGTTACACATTGCAAAACCACATGATTTCAGAAACCTATGTCATGAACATTTGTTGGACTTCATATCCAGAAGAAATAACATTCAATTGTGTGAAGCCACTGCAATTTTAGGTTTTGTTTGTCAAAAACAGCTGGGGTTACCCTAACTGATATTAGATGTTCTTAAACTATTTGGTCTCTGTCTGGCATGGACCAGAATTCGAGACAGAAACAAAAGTTCTACACACTGAGTTTAAGAGTGGGAGGGTTGCTGAGCTGTATTTATGTTTAAGAGTTTGGATCTATTCCCTTTTATTTACTGTCCAAGCAGAAACTTAGAACTGTGTCCTTGACTTCAGCCCATAAGGCCGTTACTCTTATCACGGCTTTGACCATGAAGAAGTCTCAGTGGCTTTCCTCAGCTCTTTGGGCTTCAGCAGTGTTGTAGTCAGATGAGTCAGGGGAATCGATTATTTTCTATTGCAGCACTCAGCCCCACAGTACTTGTTTGTACATTCATCTTCACTGCTGATGTGGAATGTTTTGTGAGGGGGAACCACACACACACAGACACACAGAGACACACAGAGACACACAGAGACACACAGAGACACACAGAGACACACAGAGACACACAGAGACACACAGAGACACACAGAGACACACAGAGACACACAGAGACACACAGAGACACACAGAGACACACAGAGACACACAGAGACACACAGAGACACACAGAGACACACAGAGACACACAGAGACACACAGAGACACACAGAGACACACAGAGACACACAGAGACACACAGAGACACACAGAGACACACAGAGACACACAGACACACACAGACACACACAGACACACACAGACACACACAGACACACACAGACACACACAGAGACACACAGAGACACACAGAGACACACAGAGACACACAGAGACACACAGACACACACAGACACACACAGACACACACAGACACACACAGACACACACAGACACACACAGACACACACACAGAGACACACACAGAGACACACACAGAGACACAGAGACACACACAGAGACACACACAGAGACACACACAGAGACACACACAGAGACACACACAGAGACACACACAGAGACACACACAGAGACACACACACAATGCACATATATGATATCTTATGTATAAATTATATGTAATACATACTTTATTTCTTTTAATCCTCGGCAGCTTATACACTGCTGACATATGGTTCTGGTTCACTAAGTGACTTTTTTAAGTGAGGCATAATGAAAAGAAACTCTGTGTGAGTCTCTCACCTCTGATTCAGCATGGAAAGAAAGGGATGATAGAAAAAAGAGTTTTCTGAGAAAATAATATGTCCATGAGGGAGGGGAGCTGCTCACTATCTAGAGCTGTTAATAGAGTGACTTTACATTTAAAACTCAAAGATGGCATGCGTGGACTAAGGTATGCCTGACGACCCAAGTCGTGGTGTTTTCAATTGCCTCATATATGCACGTGGAAGGTGCACTATGAAAAAGGAAGACAGAAGAAAGGATGGCTTTGAATTATGGTGTTAAGGAAGAATATTGAACATACCATGGACTGCCTGAACAAACAAACTTGTCTTGGAAGAAATACAGCCAGAATGCTCCTTAGAAGCAAAGATGGCAAAACTTGGTCTCAAATACTTTGGACATATTATTAGGAGGAAGCAGACCTTGGAGAAGGACATCATGCTTGGTAGAATGTTGGCAAAAAAAGGGACAGACCCTCAACAAGAGGGACTGACACAGTGGCTGCAACAGTGGGCTCAAGTATAGCAATGAGAGTGAAGATGACACGGGGCAGTATTTCATTCTGTTGCACGTAGGGTCCCTGGGAGTCAGAACTGGCTCAACATTACCTAAGAACAGCACCAGCATTGGGAACTCACAAGAGGCATCTGTGGATTAGAGTGTGGCTGTGTTTTATTGCTTCTCACGGTCCTTACTTCCAAAACAAAATTCATCCTCCTCTTCACTGATTATTCAGATGCCATGGAGTGATTTGTGCTTTCTGCTACCTTTAAATCACATCATGCAGCAGAGTTTTTTTTTTTTTTTTTTCAAACTGTATTATTAGGAGCTTCAGCTGTTTTTCTTCATCGACTTTTCAAATTTTTTAAAGTAGATTTGGATTTATAGAAAAGTTGTACCGATTTCTTTGTGTATTTTGGATAGATGTCCTTTACAGGTATGCATTCCTAAACACTTTTCCAAGTTTGCATAAGGAAATTAAAAAAAGGAGTCACAAAGTTTTTTTGCAGAGTAGAAATTTTAAATTTTAGTAGTCTAAACTTAACAGTTTTGTATTTTATGTATCATGTTTTTGGTAATGGATCTAGAAAGACATTCACAAATCCAGGTTCATGCTTTCATTTTCTTGTAAGTTTTATAGTTTTTACATACAGGCCAATGATTTATATTGAGTTAAGTTTTACGTATAAGGTGTAAGGTCTTTGTCTTAAGCTTGTTTGCTTTTGCATATGGACATCCTACTACTACAGTCCCACTGGTTGAAAAGACAGTCCTTTCTCTGTTGACCTGTCTTTGTGTCTTGAGCAAAACTCAGTGGAATATGTTTCTACTGGGAGTCAGTGAAGTGCTGGTCATTCAGCAGTTAAGCATTTGACTGCTAACTGAAAAGTCAGTGATTTGAACGCTCCAGTCATCTGTGGGAGAAAGGTGTGGCAGTCTGCTTCTGTAAAGATTACAGCTTCGGAAACCTCAGGGAGCAGTGCTATTCTGTCCTGTAACGTTGCTGTGAGTCAGAAGCATCTCAAGTCTCTAGGTAGTACAATTGTTAGTTGGTACACTTGGCCGTGAAATTGAAAGATTTAAGGTTTGAAGTCCATCCAGAAGTACCTTGGAGGAAAGACAGAACAGGCTGCTTCTGAAAAGTTAGTCACTGAAAAGCCAGAGGAGCACAGTGCTACTCACACACATGGAGTTATGTCATGGATTCAATTGTGTGTCCCCTAAAATACACCGATTCGACAGCACTTGGCCTGGCTTGGCTGGCTGAAATATATAGCTCGGGATTGGCTGGGCCGTGATTCCTGGTATTGTGTGATGATACTGTACGCTGTAAATCCTGCCTGTATAATGTTAATGAAGGATGATGAGAGGCAGTTGTGTTGGTGGGGCCGGAGTCAACTCAGCTTGTAAGATCGTATTGTGTTTTGAGGTAATCTCCTTGAGTATAAAGGAAAGGGAAGCAAGCACAGAGCTGGGGATCTCAGCACCAAGAAAGCAGTTCCCGGAGCCAAGTATGTCCTTTATACCCAGGGTGCCTGTGTGGAGAAGTGCTTAGCCATCAGGAAGATTGATGAGAAGGCCAACAGGGAGAGAAAGCTTTTTCTTGGAGCTGACATCCTGAATTTGGATTCTTAGTCTACTTTGCAGTGAAGAAATAAACTTATCTTTGTTAAAGCCATCCACTTGTGGTATTTCTGTCATTCATAGCAGCATCAGCTGATTAAGACACTTTCTATCTTCTCAGTAAGTTTGGGCAGAAAAATATTGAGATGGGAAAGATGAAGTAGTCACCAACGGACTGAAGGAAGCAGGAAGAGAAGCCCAGGATGTTACGAGGCACCTTGTGAGGCTCTCCTGACGCCGGAGAAAATCTAGGAGAGCTGCTTTCTTTTGTTCAATAGATGTGTATGTGTCGTGTGTTATTAACAAAATAAAAGTTAATATTTTTTGATCAGTTGTATGTCTGCTAACCAAAAGCTCAGCAGTTCAGATCCTCCATGTGCTACTTGGAAACTCTATGGGGCAGTTCTGCTCTGACTTCCAGGGTCACTATGACTCTGACACGACTGGACAGCAGAGAGTGGCAGTTGTCATCTGAGATGCTTTGTGAGAAAGAACACATAGAGACACAGTGGAAAGCAAGATATACCTGAACTCGTCTACAGAAAGAAATTAACCAATCATACAATTGCAATGTGACCTAATGTAAGATGAGGTAGGGGAAAGCTACTGCCGGAAAAATTGGAGTGACATCTAAATGAGACTTAAGGGAAAGGGAAGATTTGTCTTCAAAACTGAAACAGGATTGACTAGACAAAGAGGATGGATTAGGAAGAAAGAACTTAACAGCTATTCAACTCTTGCTCTGCACCAGCCCTTGTGTGATCTTCACGTGTCATCTCATCAAGGTGTCCCCTCAGCCACGTGGAGTCAGTGCTGGCCCTATTTAGATAAGAACAGACCGAAGTAGTTATGTGACTTGCCTGAGGCCATACAACTAATTTATGCGAGAGTCTAGTTGGGGACCAATGCCCTGAATCTTAGCCACTGGGCTCTGGTGGTGCTCTCACCCTTGTCCCTCAGTGTGGCCAAACTGGGGACATCAGATTCCGGATCAGGGGAAGTAATAAATCCTGTCCCCCACCCTTCAAATTTCTCATCACTTTTCTGACCTCCTGAAGATGGGGATTTCTTTCTGGCTTCAGTGGAAATAACCTTAAACAGCTGTTTTATACCATGATTCAGAAATCAGAGGCCGGCCTTTAGCCAGTTGGAATGTTAAGCCAAAGTATTGGTCATAACATCCTGAAAACAGAGAGAAAAAGCTCTGTGCAGATGTTTTGCAGTAATATTGGCCCCCAAACTTCCCAAACGAAGCCTTCCAGCCAGAGCCACCATTCACGCGCACCGTTCGTAAGCCAGTGACTGCGGTTTTCCCTTACTCGGAAGGAATACAGGGGAAGTAAGCTGGGGAGTCCACTGCTCTTAAAAGCCAAGAATTTTAAGTGCCAAGAATTCAAGAAGCCAAATTCAGAATGCAAAGCCCACCGGGTGAGGAAGCTACTCTGGGGTGCGTGAGCCTCGCTTGTGAGCGGCTCAGCACAGCTGGACCGAGTGAGGCTTGGTTTGGGAACCTCTGTTTGCTGCAGGCGGCCTGCTGGCACACAGCTCAGAGGGAAAGTCCAGCCAGGCAAGAATAGGATCCCGCATTCCACTGGAAGGAGCCCCGGATACTCTGGAAGCTAGAGGATGGGGAAATAGTCTAACAATGGGCCTTTCCATGGATTTCCCCTTCATATGCATTTATCTGAAAGGGAGAATGCGAAGAAGCACCGCTGGTCAAACAGAAAGCGGGTCTGTCCGCAGTGCCGGCACTGCGCTGACTTCATTCTTATGAGGGAGACACACATGATGCAGGCTGTTTGAAATAACTGATTATTTGCTTCTTTTGCGAGAGGCATATTCTGCTCAATGAAGCGAGCACTTAATAAACCTCAGTTGGAAGCAGAACAATTGAGGTAGTCTCTAGCCAAACGTTTCTCTCACCCTGACTAAACATCCGAGGAGTGAAAGAAATTTCTCACTGTTTTTCAAACATAGCAAGCTTTCTCCTTTCTGACTTGGTGTGGCTACTTTGTCTAGAACACTGCTGTCTGACTGGAATGCTTAATAATCCTTCTAGAGAATGGGGATGATGGTGGCAGAGGTGGTGACAATAATGAGAAGACTGGTAATAGTAACATCTAATAGCTATGACTCTTTGTTCCGTGCCTAGCGTTGTGCCAAGAGTTTGACGTTGCTTATTTCATTTATTCCTCGAAATAACTGCACATGTGCTTAGTATCTTGATTTTACAGACAAAGAAAGGTGGGCACAGAAGGGTGTGGTCTGCACAGGATACAGCAACCAAGCCCCAAACACTGAGCTACACACCGACCTAATGACCGAAATGAAATGTGTAGAATATATCAAGCATAAATATAAAAGGGTTAAATGTACTGTGGGTGGGAGCATAAATTGGTCTACTGAAGCTGAGGAGTCCCTCACAGTGCAGTGGTTAAGTACTACAGCTCTTAATCAAAAAGCTGGCAGTTCAAATCCACCAGGTCCTCTTTGGAAACTACCAGGCTGTTCTATTTTGTCCTATAGGGGTGCTATGAGAGTGAATGGACTTCATAGCAGTGAATTTGGGATTCCAGGTTATATAGATATAATTGAAATGAAAACACGTGTTCACTGAAAGATGTGTACAACATAAATGGAGGAATTATTTCTAAGAGTCCCAGATTAGAAACTGCTAAAATATAATTTTAAAAAGTAGACTGAATAGAATTGAATATATTTACACAGTGAATACTAATACACAGGAGGGCAACTTAACCTCTGAGAATTTAATTTTCCCACCTACAAAGTGGAGAGAATAAAATTTGCCTTGTAAGTTTAATAGAAGAAATAGAAAAGATGTATTGAAAGACCTAGAACTATAGATTATTTTACTGTTGTGATTACAGAATTAAATTTGATGTCCATTGTGGAGTTTTCCTATTGATTTCTATGCTCAGAATCACTAAAATTAAAAAAAAAATTGCTTTAAAATATTCACTTCAGTGTCATTCTTTCCTTGCAATAGTAGCAATGCTGTGTCTGGGGTGTGGAGCAAACATCACCAGTTGCTGTTGAGTTGACTCTGACAAATAGCAGCACTGTGTGTATCAGAGTAGAACTATGCTTCTCAGGGTCTCAGTGGCTGTTTTTTTGGAAATAGATAACAGGCCTTCTTCTGAGGCACCACTAGGTAAGACTCAAACAGCCAAACTTTAAGTTCCTAGGGCTTCCTTGGATAAATATTAAAAAAAAAAAAAATTAAAGAAGTGTTGCCATCAAGTCTCTTTTGACTCAAAGCAATCCTGTGGGACAGAGTAGAACTGCCCAGTAGGGTGGATTTGAACTGCTGACCATTAGGTTAACAGAGGAGCTCTTGATCACTGTGTCACCACGGTCAGCAAACATAGGGCCTCCTGTATTCATGTGGGATGTAGCTCCCCAGAACAAAGCTATTTTGGAATAATTCTGAACACAAACGAATCAGAGGTGTGCTTTGCCCCAGTTCTAAATAAGTCAGAGTTATCCAATAAAAGACTCACGTTTTCAGCTGAGGCATCCTGTCTATAAATACGAATCCCTGATTTTAAAATGTTCTCAGCATCTCTAATTACCAACTATGGGGAAGCCATGTAGGAATGAGTTAGACACTAAAATTGCAGATTTCAGAAAACTGATTTGTTTATTTTTAAAAAAGTTTTAACAGTATTTCATCTTTTTCAAATTTAAATAATTTGGCACTGGGAACAGGTTAAATTTTATCTCTGCCTTGACTGTGAAAGATGAGGAGGAAACTGTATGAAAAAGATTAAAATGGCTGAAATTTGTTCCCTACCGCCCTCCAAAATTTCTACCATAGTCTTGATAGTGGTATGAGATCTCTTTTACAAAATTCTCCGCAATTTGTATTTTTATGATTTAGAATTGTCTCGTGCTCAAAAATGTAAGAATTTGAGACTTGTAAGATTAAACAGTATTCAGAGAGACCAGTAAAGGCTAAAAATTTCCATTAATGGAAAAAGCATTGGGAAAACAAATGTTTATTCCATCATACCCAAACAGAAAAAAAAAAAAAATAAATAACACAGTGTAGCATTGTTTTATTGTTCTCTCACTGTGCAAATATAAAAACTGAGGTCTAAGGATAGCAAGGAACTTATGTAAGGCCCTGGAATCACTGTGTAGCAGAGCTCAAGTTTGGACTTTGTTGAGTTTTGTGTTTCTTAAATTGCAACTATCTACAGCTTTCAAAGCCCACCTCCAGATGTTTTCAGGTGTCTCAGTGTACTTAAGGGAGCACAGTGGATATTTTAAAATTTTGAGGGAAACAGTGATATGTCAGATGCCGGGGGAGTTGGAGGGGGACTGTAGCTCCAGGTAGTATGTTTTTTTTTTTAATCTTATGTGTTGATTTTTCGAATGGTTACTAAGTCTTTGGGACATAAATATGTATTAAGTTGCCTGGATGTAACTACTTAATGAATGAGATGGTTAGGTATTCCTTTTGATCTAGTGAATGTCATAAAAAAAAATTACTTAGAAACTAATGACATTGGGAACAAAGAATGTTTGCAAACCCCTGTTTTGACATTTGCCTAACCTGCTTGACAATGATCTCTTAATTGCAGGGTAAAATCAGACTGGCAGAAGTAGAAATATTTTCCTCTCCTCTGTGAGAGTTACAAGGCTTTGTTACAAGAATTCGACACAAGAATCAGATATATCAGCTCATGTTATCTTAATTAATAAGTAAAAGTCAGTGAGGCAGACACTGACCTGTGCGGTATATTCTCTTGTTTCCTTTCTTTAAAGGTACTTACATCCCTTTCCTGGAGCCCTGGTGGTGCAGTGGTTAAGAAGCTGCTAACCAGAAAGGCCACAGTTCGAATCTACCAGCTGCACTTTGGAAACCAAATAGGGCAGCTCTGCTTGTCCTACTGGGTTCCCATTAGTCAGATGGACTTGACGGCAATGAGTCTATCCTTCTGTTAATTAGCACATTTCCGCCAATTCCGTTATGATCATCTATGGAATGATAACACTTAAATACTTACCAAGGAAGTAAATACGAAAAATCTTAATGAGAAACATATAGAAATCATAGGTATCTAAAGACTTAGAATCCTTTCTTGTTAAATTCTCTAAGCAGATAAGGCAATGACATCTCACAAAACTTATTGATTATTCAACCTCTATTAACAAGAGTCTAATAACCAAAATGTATTTATATAAAACTTCAACAACTTAACAAAAAAAACAGCCCAGTAGGCAAAGGGTAGAATAGGCATTTCATGAAAGAGGACATTCAAATGGCCACCAAACACATGACAAAATGCTCACTGTTATCAGCCATCAAAGAGATACAAATCAAAAATACAATGCAATAGATTTTCCTCCCAGTAGGATGGTTATTTCTGCTGGATTCATGTTATTTGGAATGGGTATAAATATGAACCTCTTCGCTGGCTAACAAGGTGACATCTTTCAATTTTCTTGGCATAGAAAAGTAAGTAACTCCAGCACTGCATCTGTTGGTTGAAACATAAAAATTGATAGTCTTTCAATTCCTGGAACCATGTTTTTCACCAATGTCTTCAGTGCAACTTGAACTTCTTCCTTCAGTACCATCTCTTCTTTATCACATTGTAACTCCTGAAATGGTTGAACATCAACCAAATCTTTTTGGTACAGTGACTCTCTGTATTCCTTCCATCTTGTTTTGATGGAAGCCTGGTTCTGAAGAGGACATGGAATAAGACATATCACTGGTGACGTCAGATGGATCTTGGCTAAAATCACAGGATACTAGAAGGATATTTACCTGTTTCATTGGCTAAGGAAAAGATAATAATAAACTATCGATGACATTGTGAGAAATGGGAATTCCAGAATAGTTCACCCATGAGGAACCTACACAGAGACCAAGAGACAGTCGTCTGAATAGAACAAGGGAATACTGTGTGGTTTAAATTAGGAAATATACTGTAGAAGATAAGCTAGATAATTGGTATCTTCTAAAAACTAAACACTTCTGCTCATCAAAAGACTTTGCAAAAAGAGTAAAAAGAGAACCTACAGACTGAGAAAAAAGAAATTGGCTATAATAAATAGGACTAAGGTCTATAATAAATCAGACTAAGGTCTAATCCCTAAAATCTACAAGAAAAGCCATTGCCTCTACAACAAAAAGAGAAAAAAAAATCCAATTAAAAAAATGGGCACAGAAAATGAGTAGACATTTCACAAAGAAGACATTCAAATAGCCAACAGATACACAAGGAAAAGCTCCCAGTCACTAGCCATTAAAGAAACACAGTCAAAGCCCCAGTGAGACATCATCTGTTTTAGTCAGCTAGTGCTGCTTTAACAGAAATACTACAAACGGATGGCTTTAACAAAGAAGAGTTTATTCTTACACAGTCCAGTAGGCTACACATCCACATTCAGCGTGTCCACCCCAGGGGAAGGCTTTCCTTCTGTCAGCTCTGGAGGAAAGTCTTTGTATTGCATCAGTCTTTGGTCACCGAGCATCTTGGCGTAGGAACTTTAGGTCTGATGAATGCGCTGTACTCTCCGTGAGGCTTTCTTGATGATACAAAGTTCCCAAATTTCTGTGCTAGCTTCTTCCCTTTATATCTCAAGAGACTACCTCAAGCCACAAAACAGCTTTACACATTGAATCCTGCCCCACCTACACAACTGCTGCCCATCCACCCTCATTAACATCATAGGGGCAGAATTTCCATCCTGGAGGAACATCACCCAACACCAGGAATCCTCACCTAGCCAAATTTCTACACATGTGTTTTTGGAAACACAAATCAATCCATGACACCATCTCACCCCAGCATTACCGGCGTTAACAAAGGAATAACAAATGTCTGTGAGTCTGCTGGGAGATGGGGACTCTTTCACACCGCTGGTGGTAGTGAAAATGATACAACCATTTTGGAAAACAGCATGACGCTTTCTCAGACAGCTACAAATAGAAATACTGTATGAGCCAGCAATCCCACTCCTAGGAATGTGTTTCCTACAGAAATGAGAGTCATCACACAAGTAGACTTGTGTCTACCCATGTTCATTTCAGCATTGTTCACAATAGCAAAAAGTTGGAAGCAACCTAGATGCACATCAACAGATGAATAGATAAACAATGGAATACATACACAAGGGAGTATTATACAGTAATAAAAAACAACGATAATCTGTGAAGCATCCTATAACGTGGAGGAAACTGGAGGGCATTACACTGAGTTAAATAAATCAGTCACAAGAGGACAAGTACTTTGTGACCACTACAATAAAAACTCATGTAAAGGTTTACACATAAAAAGAAATAATCTTTGACAGTTACCAGGGAGGGCAGGCGTGGGGATAGGAAAACACTAAATAGACAACAGACAAGTGACAACTCTGGTGAAGGGTGAAAAAGTGCAGAATACTGGAGAAGCCAGCACAGCTTGTTCAAGGCAAGGTCGTGGATGCTCCATAGACGCACCCAAACTCCCCAAAGGTGAGTGGTGTCTGGTGTCTAAAAAGCCTGTGAGCCACCCTCTAGGATATGCCACTCATCTTACCCCTTTGAGAGCAGGAAAAAAGGGATAAACTGCAGAAACAAGGAAAGAGTAGTTCAAAGGACTAATGAATTACATCTACAACATCCCCCTGCAGAGTGAATCCAGTACAAGCGGGTAGTTCCTCACTACCACTGCTGACTGCTCCAACAGGCATCGAAATAGGTGGTCCCAGCCCCAACTGGAGAAAAACGTAGAACAAAATTCTAACTCACAAAGAAAGGCTAGACTTGCTGGCCTGACAGGAACTAGAGGAACCCCGAGAGCATGGCCCCTGAATATTCTTTCAGTTCATAATGACATCACTCCTGAGGTCCACACTTCTGCCAAAGATTGAGCAGGCCCATAAGACCAAACGAGACTAAATGGGCATACCAGCTCAGGGGTAAGGATTAGAAGGCAGGATAGGACCAGAAAGTGGTAATAGGGAAGCTCTGGTTGAGAAGGGAGAGTTTTGATCGGCTGTTGAGGGAGAGTGGAGAGTATTGACCTGCAGAACTAGTTTCTCATTAAACAGTTAGTTTAATGACCAGTGTCACAAAACAATTTGTGAACTAACTGTTTAATAAGAAGCTAGATCTTTAAACCTTGACCTGAAGTACAATAAAAATAAGAAGAGGAATGTTAATACATCCTTCAAAAAAACACATTAGGACAGGTATGTGTCAGGGCTGTATCATTTTACCGTATGTTTTCAATCTGTATGCTGAGCAAAAAAATCCAGAAAGCTGGACTATATGAAGAAGAATATGCCATCAAAGCTGAAGGAAGGCTCATTAACAGCCTTGCTGAAAGTGAGGAGGACTTGAACTTACTGATGAAGATCAAAGACTGCAAAGTTTAGGGCGGGTACACTTCAACATCAAGAAAACAAAAATCCTCACAACTAGACCAATAAGCAGCATCAAGGTCAATGGAGAAAATATTGAAATTATCATGGATTGCGTTTTACTTGGATCCACACTCAACAACTGTGGAAGTAGCAGTCAAGAAATCAAATGATGTGTTGTGTTAAACGGATCAACTGAAAAGGACCTTTTTAAAGTGTTAAAAGAGCAAAGATGTCATTTTGAGGACTAACATGCACCTCCTTTATCCATGGTATTTTCAGTCTCATATGCATGTGAATGCGAATGCTGGACAATGAATAAGGAAGACTGAAGAAGAATTGGTGTCTTTGAATTAGGGTGCTGGTGAAGAATATTGAATATACTATGGACTGCCAGAAGGATGAACAAATCTGCCTTGGAAAAAGTAAAGCCAGAGTGGTCCTTAGAAGCTAGGATGGTGAGACATTGTCTCACATGTTTTAGACATGTTATCAGGAGGGACAAGTCCCTGAAGATGGATATCACAGGGGTACAGTGGCTGCAGTGATATGCTCCAGAATCACAATGATTGTGAGGATGGGGAGGGACCAAGTAGTGTTCCATTCTATTATACACAGTGTCACAGTGAATTGAAACCTACTCAATGTTACTCAAGACCAGAAGGAAGATGGCTAAGGTAAGGATGTGCAGAAATTGAAACCTTTACCCATTGCTGGTGAGGATGCTAAACAGTGTGGACATTGTAGGAAATAGTGTGGCAGTTCCTGTAAAAACTAAACACAGAACTACCATATGACCTAGCAATTCCATTCATATATCCAAAGACTTGAGAGAAACTCAGCGTAAGACTCACACACCGATATTCATTGCAGTACTTGTCACAATAGCCAAAGATGAAAACAACCTAAATGCCCATCAACAGATGAAAGATAAACTAAATGTGATACTTAAAAGCAATGCCATACTATTCAGCCAGTAGGAGAAATGAAGTCTTTTGATACATGTTATAATATGGATGGAGCTGGAAAGTATTATGCTGAATATTTATAAGTCAATCACAATAAGGCAAATATTGTATGATGTCACATAAAAAGACAAAGCAAGTGCATAGGAAACAAAGTTTGGGAGAAAAGGGATTTTAACAGTGATCAAGTTGATCAAGGATATAATTGCACAGTTGATTATCATAGCCAAGCCAAGTGTCGTCGAGTCGGATCCGACTCATGGTTGCTGTCAATAATTTGTACCCCAGTAAAAAGTTGAACTAGAAGAATTTGTGTAATAAAATATTTACTAAAAAAAATTAAAAATGATTAGCTGCTGAGGCTGCCTACATAAAAGAAAAGACTTCATGAGATTTAGTTTCTTAATTTGGAGGTTTAGAGTCATGGTTTCGTGCAACATCTCAGGTAATTGACCTAGTAACAAGTTTAATGCCTCTTTTTGGCCTCTTAGTTTGATGGGTGCTGCATTAGATTTTAAAAGCTTATGAGTAGACATTCAAGGCACAACTGGTCTCTGTTCACCAAGAATGGAGGAAGAATGAGGGTTAGGAATAGGAGGTGGAAATAAATGTGTAGCTAACTGCTTCCATGAATAACTGACTCCTTTGCCATGGAATCAGAAGAACTGGATGGTACCTGGCTACCATTACTGAACAGTTTGATTACAGGTTCCATAAAAGAATCCTGGTCAAACAGGGGAAAATGCAAAACAGTATTTTAAATTTTCATGAAGTCCAGACTTTCTGTAACTATAAAAGTTGGATGAACCCATGAAACTATTACCTTCAAATAATCCTCAAAAGTTGAACCAAAAATACCCTCTGAAGGCTTCTTAAAATCAAACAGTAGTTTCACATAACTGGTGAAAACTGTATGCCTTGACCATTGTGCTGTTTAGAGAACTATTGATGTGGAATCCAATCTACAATAGCAACTCACAAGATTAGATAGGAACCTTAGAAGACAGTAAATGTATGTTATTGGGGAAGGAACAGTTCAGGAAGAGGGAGAATGGCTACATAACTTGGAGAATGTGATCAAGGTCACCAAATAGTATATACAGAAACTCTTAAACTGTGTATTTTTCCTTGTATATTCTCAAAACAAAAAAAAAACAAACCCAGGGCCACTGAGTTGACGCCAGCGTACAGCAACCCTACAGAACAGAGTAGAACAGCCCCATAGAGTTTCCAAAGAGTGCCTGGCAGGTTTGAACTGCCAATCTTTTGGTTAGCAGCCAAAGCACTTAACCACCATGCCATCAAGGTTTCTGTATATCCTCAAGGACAAAAAATGAGGGGAGTGAGCAAGTCGTCAAAGACTAAGTGCTGAATGTAATTTGCATTATTTTTTAATATCTCCATCTGAAAATAAATATTTGAAACAAAATTAATGAAAACTCGTCACTTTCTAATTTATTACATTTTATTATTATCTATATTGTTGACATTATTTATATTTATTGTATCTGAAGTTTCTGGGTGGTGCACACAGTTAATGAATGTCCTTCAGCCCTTTATTCAGTCGTTAAACAAATACTTAACATTTCCTATCTAGTCCCTTACCCCTGATCTTGTGAGGACTTATTCTAGTTGGGATAATTTAGCAAAACTTGCCATCTGACACAGGATGATTCACATTCAAACCATGTGGATTCCTTCATATTTGATATTCTATAGTTCTGTGATTCTGTTAGCTTTCAAAAAATCGGGGAATTTGGAAGAAAAATGAAATAAATCCTGCTCCTCCTTCAAAGTTCAGCTCGAGTCTCCTGTCCTCCATGACAGCGCTCTCTTTCTGCATACACACAAATACACACACGCTATGGAACTTGTAATAGCCTAAGTACAGTGCAGAGTTTTTGAGGTTGAGTGGAAAGAGGAGATATTTTATTTCTCGGATCCAACTCGACGGTACTTGGCTGGCTGGCTGATAGTGTTTCATTTGTCGCTGTGATCATTCTCTCTTTTCTCACAAGATATTTGGGATTCATGAAGTTTAAAGTAGCACTGAAGTTTGTATTTTTATGAAAAGAAATAATAATTCAAATATCCATTCTAAGCACTAAGACCCATGTTCTCACGCAGTTGTGAGAGTCTCAGTGACAAGGGGCTTTCTTCTTCTTCATGTGAACTTAGAAAGATGACCAGAAAAGGGTTAAGTAAGTAAAGGGGAGCTTGCTGCATTCTGATGATTTGTTTCTGAGGACAGACTCAATCCTGATGACAGTGCCATCCACGAGAAAGAGCCACTAGCGCGGACAGTCCTTTGTGTGGAGCCCTTTTCGTCTCACTAGATAAAGAAAGGAAGTGACACGAAATCAGAGCGTTTATTTTAACGATTCTATCACAACACAAACAACCGTCCTCCTTTCTAGCCAGACGGCACAGTTTTCCGTAGTCTCCTGCAGGCACCAATGAGAGCTGCACTAAACAGCCGTTGCTGGCAGTAGATAAGGAGAAAAGAAGAGTGCCCATATGAAGTTTATTTATTTTATCAGAGGCTGCAACTGTCAGAGAGACTGTAAATGCCATACACTCTATTCCAGACAGCCTGTCAACTTCAAAGAGGAGGTATGTGGAGAAGAGTCTGGAATCTTCTCATCACCATTAAGCAAATCCCTGCCAAGTTAAGCTGAACTTCTCTAGTGTCTGTGAAATGAAACACACACACACGCTGTAGGTTGAAAATTTCCTGGCAGGCAGGTGTTGTTGAGATAGTCAGTGCTTTTTAAGAGAGTCAAGAATTGCCAAGGAAGAAGACTTAGTACACAGTGGACAAAAACTGGATTTTGTATTAACCCTTGGCCCGTGGTGTTCCTGGCCTTTTTGCATTACTCATTTCAGGACATTTTAAGAAAGAGGACTGTGTTTTCTAACTGTAAATACGAGTGCAGCAGGTTGAACCAGGATACACCAAATATTTTCCTAACCGAGGGAGACCAATGTAGAGTTTAGATGCCAACGAGATGACTAAAGAGCCGTTTGTCTCGTATTCACTCATTTGGGCTGCCGGGAGTGGAAAGAAACAGCTGGTGAGAGCTATTTCTGCTGGGAAGCAACAAGATGCTGCATGCCACGAGAGACTGTTTTAAAGCCAAGGTATAGTGTTGTCATGGGTCTTTTATAGAAAGTTCAGTACTATGTAGCTTTCTTTCTCAATGAAGGTAGACACACACACACACACACACACATACACACACAAAGGAGTTTTAACAGGCCTAACCCCCACCACCCTGCCTTTCAACCACAAAGTACATTTATGTGATAAGACAATTTCGTATTCCACTGAAAACTTAAGTTGCTTTAAAAACAGCAATGAAAAAGAAGAATAAATTTAGAACTACAGAAGACATATTGTGCCACTTAGCGTGGAGTGGTGAGCCTGTGGTAGAATTCTTCTCTTCAACGCGAGTGGCTGGGGTTTGCTTAGCTGCCTCTCACACAGCTCCCCATCTACTCTCAGCTACAGCCACCGTTTGTTGTCACTGGAGGCCTGTGTGTTGTTCTGAAGCCCAACAGGTTTCAGCAGAGACTTAGATTATGACTAGGAAGAAAGTCCTGGTGATTTACTTCTTAAAATCAACCAGTGAAAAATCCTGGAGATTGTACCAGTCTGATTCCTTGTGCATTGGGTTGCCATGAGTTGGGCACTGAGTCGAAGGCTGCTAGCAATAGCAGCATTTTTCTATCTTAGCCCGTAATGGTGATCAGAAGAACTTCTCATGTTAGTTATAATGCAATGTGTTTACTTTTGATGGATGCCACAGAACTAAAGGTCTGTCCAAATTTCTTCCATAAGCAGTTTGTAATCACCTTACTAAAGTGTGCCAAGCAGTGAATATTTTAGAATGTTAATTTTCCCATTACTAACCCTTCCAATATATCCTCTAAATTTAACTTTTTAGTTTAACCTCCATCAAGGAAAGAACCCAAAACCAAAAAACCCACTGTCATCGAGTTGATTCTGACTCATAATGACTGTAAAGGACAGAATAGAACCACCCCCATAAAGATTCCCAAGAGCCCCTGCTGGATTCAAACAGACAACTTTTTGATCAGCAGAGGTAACGTTTAACCACTGCACCACCAGGGTTTCCAGGAAATAGTCCAATTTATATATTCTGGAGGATGGCTTCATGTAGTGGCCTATTCTTATTCCATTTAACATCTGAGGACTCACAATCCAGACATGCCAGTCTAGGGAAGAGTGTCTGTTTCCATAAATTGTTAGACTTCAAAACTAAAATTTAGGGAGCTTCAAGGTCAATATCCTTTTTCATAGGCGTATCCCCAGCATGTAGCCAATTGTCTGGCACGTAAGTACTCAGTGCTTGATTACTTGATTGGTACTGATGGCTGTTTTCAGACTCTCAAAGCCTTTATTTCTAGTATCGGTTCTTCTTATTAAAGACTCATGATAAAGAAATGGAAGGGCATTGTATAGATATTGAGTTGCATAGATGTCAAATATCTGCCTTTTGATTTTCTTTACTAATTTCCCGCTAGCTGGAAACCCTGGTGACATAGTGGGTTAAGGGCTATGTCTGCTAACCAAAAGGTCAGCAGTTCAAATCTGCCGGGCACTCCTTGGAAACCCTATGGGGCAGTTCTACTCTGAAGTCTAGGGTCACTGTAAGTCAGACCTGACTTGATGGCAGTGGGTGAGTCTTTCTGTGTGGTCATTCTTCTTTGTTCCTTTGCTTTGTTTTGTGTTATCTCATTCTCCAAAAAGCGACAGGCAAACACGCTAGATGCCCTTTCTTAACTGCTGCATCCTGATGCCAATCTCCTCTCAGTGCCCAAGAGTACAAACACGTGCACACACACACACACACTCACTCACCTTTCATGGCAACTTTTAAAAGCCAAAAAGGTTTCTGCTCTTCCTGTTCTCACTCCCAACAAGTCCTTAATGATGACCCTGTAGCATTGAGCTTGAAGCTATTTTTCAGAAGGCCCTTTCTGACCACTTTTCCTTAAGAACATCACAGTGACTTGACCAAGATCCCACATGAATTAGTTGCAGAAATAAAGAGAGGCTATGAGTCTTCTGACTCCCAGTTCAGTGTCCTTGTCACTATGCCCAGCTGAAGTCTTCTGTTTGGGAGACCTAATAGTCTCATAGAAAAAAAGTGAGATTAACAAGAGTCCCATTGTGTAATGATGCCTCTAGTGCTATACATGTCCACGACACCACACAATGAAGTGAAATGGTGCCAAGTCAAACAGTATGATCTGTGCCCGGAAGTGATCAGAGGATAATAGTATAAATGATTATAACCTCTCCCAAACTGTAGAACAGAAGTAAGATTGATCAGATGGCCACAGAAATACTAGAATGATGATGACCCAAGATGGATAACGGGAAGGAGCTTAGTGAGAGCTTGATGGCATAGTTTAAAAAAACAAACAAATCCATTGCTGCCGCCACACGCCTCTTGCTTTCCTGTAGACGGCACTGCTGCCTGCGTAGCCCCTGTTGTCAAAATTCTGTCTTGTTCCATGAAGCCTTCTTAACTATATTGGCCCTGGGATTTTTCTTCCTTCTCTGAAACAGTAGTCTGCACTTCTACTCTACTGAAAAATGTAACTTGTTGTTACACAGGTCTCAAAGACCCTGATGGCACAGTAATTGAGCACTACATCTGCTAATCAAAGTGTCTGCATCTCGAATCCACCAGGCACTACTTGGAAACTCGATGGCAATTCTACCCTGTCCTGTAGGGTTGCTATTAAGTCAGAGTTGACTTGGTAGCAGGTTGATCTTTTGGTTTTTATATAGGTCTTAGTTCCCCAGTTACACTGAAATTCCCTCTTCCTTCCTTCCACTTATTTGCATTTCACAAACAGTTTAATACAATTAACAAACACATCTCTGGTAATGAACTGGCCCAAAGATGGTTGGGGGTGAGGATGGGACTCATTAGGGAGCGACAGCAAGAGGCAAAGAGCCTTCCGGCTGCAGCTCAGAGGTGCGAGCCCCGTAGTTCTCGTCCGGTTTTTTCCTGATTCCCTCAGCCCTCCTTGTGGAAAGTCACTTGTGACCATGAGAGCTTTATTTAGCCTTCCTGAGTGTCCTAGGAACTTACCACAGGAGGAATAAGTTATTGTACATTTAGCTATGTGGACCGTAGTTTTAAAAAAAATTATATTTGATGAGTATTAAATTAATTAAATATTAATTAGAGCACCCACAAGTTTTAAAAAATTTATTCCTAATCTTTAAATGTATGTTTTAGAGAAGGAATGCATCTTTGAAATAGACACACACACATATATATACATGCGTATGTGAATGTCTGCCTACTGAGTTCATGAACTCATCCTAGAAAAAGTCCTACATGGCCTAGTGCTGAATATCACTATGGTCACTTTTGAAATACTCCCCTTGCAAAGCTACGTGCTGACACCAGTGCCTAGACTACCCTTCAAAGCAATTTTGGAACTCTTTTTCTGGAATGGCCATCAGAAGTGTCGTCATAGTACCCGTAATGTGCCGAATGTCATTAAAATGTCTTCTTTTCAGTATTTCCTTTATCTTTGGTCAAGGAAAAAAGTCACTTGGGGCCACATCAGGTGAGTAGGGAGGGTGTTCCAATACAATTATATGTTGACTGGCTAAAAACTCCCTCACAGACACCTATACAATTAAGTCTGCAAACGTACCACGGTTCCACAGTGTGCAATGGCCATTCAAGAAGCTTTGAAGGGTGGACTGTGTACTGACTGGCACTGGTGCATAACTGCCCAAGGGGAGGACTTCGAAGGTGAAAGTGACCATGGCACTTAGAACAGTTAAGTTTGAGGACTTAATTGTCAAACCTCGTGTGTGTGTGTGTGTGTGTGTGTGTGTGTGTGTGTGTGTGTACTATTTCTTATTATAAATGCGGAGTCCTGGTTGCACAGTGGTTAGGGCCTCAGCTGCTGACCAAAAGGTCTGCAGTTTGAATCCTCCAACTACTCTTTGAAAACTCTGTGGGCAGCTCTACACTGTCCTGTAGGGTTACTAAGAGTTGGAATCGACCTGACAGCAAGAAGTTATTATAAATATAATGATACTATGGCTAGCAATATAGATGACCTATAAAAAGTAGAAAAAAGTTAGAAAAATATACATTTTGTCAGGTTTTTTGTATGTCCAAATTTATAAATGTATTTCTACATCTAATAAACAAAATATATTTTTACTCTAATACAGATGTATTGAAGATACCTTGTATAAAAAATTACATAAGACAAAATTAAGGTGACAGTAATCCTATCTCTTTTTATTCTGCTTTGAACAAGTGTTATAATGCAAATATTTTCCAGTGCTAAAAAAAATCATGCAGGTTATCGAAACTTTTACTGTTTCCTTGTTATTGAATATTTGGTTTGTTTCCATCTTTCCTATTACACAGCATTCTATGAAAGATGATATATTACAGATGTGTATTTTCTCAATGCAGATTCCAGGAAATATAATCACTGAGATTAAGAGTATGAGTGTTTGTGTTGAGACACTTGACAAATAATCGTCTTTGCCAAATTGCTCTCAGGGAGGGCTGCAGGGACTCCATGACACCACATGCTTGTATCTTTTCAGTTCATTAAGTTGTTTTTTTTAATCCTTTTCAAAATTGATAGTTGAAAAAAGAAAAAAAAATTATTTATTATTGGCCTTGTTTGGTTAGTAATGGTGGTGAATATTTTCAGAAGTGTTTCAATCATGTACATTCATCATGTGAATTATTTCTTCACGAATTTTACCCATTTTTCTGTAATAACATCCATTTTTAACATAGTAAAGATATTGTCTTTACCTGTGTTGTTTTGAGTAAACATTTTCCATCATTATTTTGCTTTTTAACTGTTTCAGGATATATTTTGAAATAGAAAGCATAAATTTACACGATAAAATACATGTCATAGATTGAATTGTGTTTCCCCATTCCCCGCCACAAAAAAATATCTGTCAGCTTGGCTAGGTCATGAGTCCAGTGTTGTATGATTATCCACTGTTTTGTCATCTGATATGATTTCCCTATGCATTGTAAATCCCATCACTATTATACAATGAGATGGATTATAGCAGTTATAGTGATGACGTCTACAAGATTAGATAGTGTCTTAAGACAATCTCTTTTGAGATATGAAAGAAGCAAGCAGAGAGACACGAAGACCTTGTATCACCGAGCAGAGTGCATCCTCTGGGCCTGTAGTTGCAGTGCTGAGATGTTCCCAGACCAAGGGAAGGCTGGTGACACAGACCTCCCTCCAGAGCCACAGAGAGAGAAAGCTTTCCTCTGGAGCCAGCACCCTGAATTTAGACTGCTGGCCTACTGGGCTGTGAGACAATAAACTTGTCTTCGTTAAAGCCATCCATGACGGTGTTTCTGTTAAAGCAGCCCTAAATGACTAAGACAACAACACCCGCTAGATGTGCACAAATTGGTGAGCTTTGACAAATGCGTAAACTTTACCCCAATTAAGATACAGAAAAATTTTATAGCCCCAAACTTTTCTAACCACCCCTTTTGAAGTCAATTCCTACCTATTCTCAACCCGAGGAACCAATGATTTGTTTTGTGTTACTGTGGATTAGTTGTACCTTTTCTAGAATTTTATATAAATGGCACCATATAGCATGTGGTGGGGTTTTGTTTCTGTCTCTTTTCATTCAGCTTAATGTTTTTATGATTCATTCATGATGTTGTAGGTACCAGCATATTATTTCTTTTTATTTTATTCATTACATCATGATCCTATTTCCAGACACCAAATTCTGTTTTTTTATTGCTACATAATGAAAACTTGGCAGCCTAAAAGAATACACATTTACTATCTCAACATTTCTCTGGGCCAAGAATTGGCATAGCTTAACTGGTTCCTCTCTGTGAGGCTTTCTTATGAGTCTATAATCAAGTTCTTGGTCAAAGTTGGAGTCTCATTTGATGACCTGAGTACAAAAAGGCAGCCAAAGCCATGTGCCGTTGAGTCGGATCCGACTCATGGCAGGAGGACCATGTCCAATATCACTTGTGTAGTTCTTGAAAGGATGCAGTTCCTCCTCAAAAATATAAACAACCATTAAAAATAGGAAGATGGAATGTATGGTGCATGAGTCATAGAAAACTGGAAGTTGTCAAAAATGAAATAGAATGCTTTAAGATTGATATTCTAAGTATTAGTGAGCTGAAATGAACTGGTATTGGCCATTTTGAATCAGAAAAATCGGTGGCCTAATATACCAGGAAGGACAAATGGAAGAGGAGTGAAATTGTATGCATCATCAAAAAGAACATTTCAAGATCCACCATGAAGTGCAGAGCTATCAGTGATAGGATAATACCCACATGCCTCCAAAGAGGATACGTGATTTTATTCAAATTTTCATACTAAAGACTAATGGTAAAAATAAGAGAACTGAAGATTTTTATCAACTTCTGGAGTCTGAAATTGATCAAATACGCAATCAAGATGCATTTATGATTACTGATGATTGGAAAACAAAAGTTGGAAAGAAAGAATTGGTAGCTGGAAATAGAAACTATGGTGGAGATCTCATGGTAGAATTTTGGAAGGTCAGTGATCTACTCATTGCAGATATCTTTTTTCAACAACATAAATGATGACTATACACATAGACTCATCTCATGGCGACCCTAGGCGCTTGGCTTGGCTTGGCATACACATAGACCTTGCCTGATGGAATACAGGGATCAAATCGACTACATCTGTAGAAAGAAATGATGGAGAAACTCAGTGTCATCTGTTAAACCAAGGGCAGGGCTGACTGTGGATCAGACCATCAACTGCTCATACACAAATTCAAGTTGATGCTGAAGAAAATTAAAATTAACCCACAACAGTCAAAGTATGACTTTGAATATATTCCACCTGTATTTAGAGACTATCTCAGAATGAATTTGATGTATTGAACACTAGTAGCTGAAGACCAGATGAGTTGTGGGACGATGTCACTAAAAAAAATCCAGTGCCACTGAGTCAATTTCAAAGCCTAGTGAGCCGAGAAGACAAAGTAGAAATTCCCCCATAGAGTTTCCAAGGAACGCCTCTTGGATTTGAACTGCTGACGTCGGGTTAGCAGATCTTGCACTTAACCACTATTTACATGGAGGAAACAAAAAAATCATTAAAAAGATAGGAGAGAGAGAGAAAATGTAAAAGGATGCCAGAAGAGACTCTGAAGCTTGTTTTCAAATATAGAGAAGTTAAAGCAAATGGAAAAAATGAGGAAGTAAAAGAGCTGAACAGAAGATTGCAAAGTGTGGCTCAAGAAGATAAAGTAAAGTATAACAAAATGTGCAAAAACCTAGAGTCAAAAAACCAAAAAGGAAGAATGTGGACAACATTTCTCAAACTGAAAAAACTGAAGAAAAATCTGAAGCCTTGAGTTGCAATTTCAAAAAGTTCTGTGGGGAAAATCCTGAATGTAGGAAGCATCAAATGAAGATGGAAGGAATGCACAAAATCACTCTACCCTGAGGAACTGTTTGACATTCAACCATTTTAGGAGTGTAATAAAGTAGGATCAAGAGACAGTGGTACTGAAGCCAGAAGTGTATTTCACTGAAGGCATTGGTGGATTCACGGAATACCAACTGAGATGTTTCAACAAATGGGTGCAACTCTGGGAGCACTCGCTTGTTTATGCCTAGAAATTTGGAAGAAAGTTACCTGACCAGTTGATTGGAAGAACTCCATGTAGGTACCCATTCCAAAGAAAGGCAACCCAAAGAATGTGGGAATTATCAAACAAGACTATTATTATCAACTCAAGTAAAATTTTTCTGAAGACAATTAGAGTACAGTTGCAGCAATCCAATCAACAGAAAACCGCCAGAAATTCAAGCTGGATTCGGAAGAGGACGTGGAATGAGAGAAATCATTGCTGACGTCAGGTGGACGTTGGCTGAAAGCAAAGAACACTGGAAAGGTGTTTATTTGTGCTTTATTGACTACGCAAAAGCATTTCACTGTGTGGATTCTAACAAATTATACATACATTGTGAAGAATGGAAATTCCAGAACATGTAATTGTGCTCATGCAGAACACCTACATACAGCAAGACACAGTAGTTCAAACAGAACAGCTGCATGATTTCAAGTAAGAAAAGGTGTGCGCCAGCGTTGTATCCTTCCAACATGCTTTTCAATCTATGTGCTAATCAAATTGTCCAAGAAACTGTACAATATAGCAAAAACATGGCGTCAGGATTGGAGGAAGACTCTTTAACCTGTGATATGCAGACAATATCAATATTCTTGCTGGAAGTGAAGGGGAATTGAAATCCTTACTGAAGAAGATAAAGACTACAGACTTCAGTGTGAGTTACAACTTAACACAAAGGACAAAAATTCTCACAACTGAACCAATAAGCAACATCTTAAAAACAAAGAAACTGTTGGAGTTGTGAAAGATTTCACTTCAGTTAGATCCACAGGCATGAAAGCAACAACCA
This sequence comes from Heterohyrax brucei, assembly GCA_028571685.1. Lineage (NCBI taxonomy): Eukaryota > Metazoa > Chordata > Mammalia > Hyracoidea > Procaviidae > Heterohyrax > Heterohyrax brucei. The sequence goes on along the minus strand of CM053153.1, from coordinate 20,849,597 downwards.
AGAAATCAAAAGATAATATTGCACTGGGCAAATCTGCTGCAAAAGGCTTCTTTAGTGTTCTTTGAGGATTGAGGCGACCCAAGTCATGATATTTTCAACTGCCTCACATACATGTAAAAGCTGGACGGTGAATAAGGAAGACTGAAAAAAAAATGATGCATGTGAATATTGGTACTGGCAAAGAACATTGAACACTAGAATGAACAAATTTATCTTAGAAGAAGTGCAGCTAGAACGCTCCTTGGAGGAGAGAATGAGGAGACATTATTTCAAACACTTTAACGTGCTATCAGGAGGGATCAGTCCTTGGAGAAGAACATCATGCTTACTAGACAGTGAAAAACAGGAGGACCCTCAATGAAATACAGCCACACAGTGGCTGCAACAGTGGGCTCAAACATAGCAAACAATTGTAAGGACAGCATGAGACCAGGTAGTGTTTTCTTTCTGTTACACATACAGTCACTATGAGTTGGAATGGATTCAACAGATTCTAACAGCAAGCAACAAGAGGAAATAGACATTAACTGAATAATCTCAAAAATTTCTATAAGACAAATACAGAATTGACTCGGCAGCAGTGGAGTGGGGTTTGTATAAGAAGTATGTGGTGCTGTCGAACCTGTAACAAGTGAATGTGAACCAGTCAGGTGATCAGAAGGATTCAGGTAGGCCTTCCGATGTCTTAAGTCAGGCCTCTGTCTTATTCTACCCAGTAGCTCTTTCAAATCCTACTGTCCTCAGGCATCCTGTGCTACTACTAACTTTCCCACGCCAGTAGAGTTTCTCCATAGACTTCAAATAATTTTGATTTGGTGAAAAGTCTGCCTTTTACCTAGTGGTTTGAAGACTGATAGTATTTTTCTAAAATTCTTTTCCTTTTTCCTTAGGATAAAATTTTGCTCAGGATCTATGTATGTGAGGGCATTTTTTAATTAGTTTCTCTGAAATATGGTGGTCTTTGGTAAACTAATTCTTCCTTCTTGTATCAGTGAAGGACATTTTTCTTCAATTGTATCACTGGTTGTTTGAATTCCTTTAAGATTCTTCTATTAGCTACCACATTAATCCCTGTACTTCTTAAGCTTATTCCATGTTCTCTGTCTTCCCTAGGTGGCATTCTCATTCTGATCGTTTCAACTCTTTTTTTTTTTTTTTGGCACTGTTTCCCTTTTTCCTCCTTCTGTGAGAATTTCTCAGGCGTATCCTCTTCATAATTGATTTCTCCTGGTTAGTGTCTCTTTGACAGGTGAAATGCCACAATGTTTATTTTACTCTCTACTGTTTCTACTGTGGATTTTAATATAACTTCTATTGCGTTCCCTTACCTATACCACCTTATTTCTTCCTTATCTCAGTTTGGGGAAATTTTTCTCATACTATTGTTTCTTTTTCTTGGACTATTATCTTCCTGAAATTTTTACTCTTATTTCATAAAGGAAATGCCATACATCCTATTTTAAGATTTTTATTTTAAAATGTCCTTTTCCTTCCTACATAAAACACACCTCTTTCTTTTCCATATGGAAATCTTGGTTGTGTAATGGCTAAGTGCTGTGGCTGCTAACCAAAAGGTCAGAAGTTCAAATCCACCAAGTACTCCTTGGAAACTCTGTGGGGCAGTTCTACCTTGTCCTGCAGGGTCACTGTGTGTCAGAATTGACTCGATGGCAATGAGTTTGTTTTTTAGGTTTTCCTTTGCCATATAGGTATTGATCCCATAGTTTTTGTTTGTTTTGTTTTGTTCTGTTTTTTACTGTGATTGAGTGAAAGTGTACAATCCAGTTTAAATTTGCATGCCCACCTATCTGCAGCCCCTACTGCTTTCCTTGCCTGGTGACGGCACATTCCTCCTTTCTGTTCTCTACATGTCATACCCTCTGAACAATCTCCTGTCCGCTCTTCTCCACCCTTTCCCCTCCCCTCTGGTAAGAGGCTAGTAGGACAACATGTTATGGATGCATAGAACCATAAAGTGCACACACGATATGGTCACTCTGTGCTGCTGAGTCCTTTCTATTCCTGTCCAAGGAGTTGACCTCAGTAGTGACTTATGGACAGGGGCAGCATCAGGTCTAAGGGTCACGCTGTCAGGAGAACCCCCAGGCCTTGAAACCATCACTTGCAGTCTTCTAGTGGAGTTCTCAGGGTGTACCCCTTTTTAGTCTTGAGTTGCTGTTGGGACTCAACTTTGTGAGCCACATCATGGCTGTCACTGGTGGTGGCCAGGCACCATCTGGTTCTTCTGGGCACATGTTGATGTAGTCACCCATTCATGTGGGTCTGTCTTCTGGGTTCTCTTTCCCCTGTGTTGTTTTTGTCCTTGGTGATCATCTGTTCCTGCTGAGTTGGGGCTATCTGGTGTACCTCATATGGCAGCTTGCTAGCTTTTAAGACCCCAGATGCCACTCACCAACATGGGGTACGGAAGACTGATTTTGCTGTTGGCATTGGTTTACTTTGTAGTAATTTTCAAAGGAGAAATCTATCTGGACATGTTAATCACCAATAAAAGTGTGTGCAAATTGCCCTTGGCTTCTTTTACTACCTGTTTGACTGTTAGTTCAATTCTGAATTCAGATTAGTAGCCAGAGGGCTAGGGTTCAGAATGCTGTTTGATATACCTTATATTTTATGTCATTTCCAGGTTCACATTCAATGCACTTAGTTGCTTTATCTCTGTTGACTTGAAATGAGCTTCTCTGTAATCCCCAGTAGATGATTCCTTGTCATTCTAAACCTAAATTCCCCACTGTGTTATTTTACCAGAGATTAAGGATTTTCTCCATCTCTTCATCACTCACTTCCTCACCTAACCCACTTCCAAAGTAGATTCATTATGAAAGCATAACTCCCATGGTTCTTACTGCCTTGTAAAATGGAAAGGTACCAGTGATATATGTCTGTGGGTTTGTGTTTGGTGGGTTGGAGGTTAGAAAGAAATATGAAGGAAAGCAGTCTAATGCCAAAAACGTAGAACAGTCCAATGCATCAGAGGGGCAACTGCCTGATTTTGTTGTTGTTATTTCTAATACTTTAAATAGAATTTGAAGTCAGCTCTGTTTGAGTACAATGCCCAAGCTTGTTCTAGACACTGCTTCTAAAAGTTGACCCATTGCCTTGGATAGAATAAAGATAAAGCAAGATCCTTATCTACCCCATTTATGCTACCAGCTGCACAAAAGTGTATCTAGACTTCAAAGATACCAATATCTACACAGACAGTAATAACACAAGCTGGGTGATAAATTCTACAGTAGAGATGAGGTAAGGAACTAACGTTTCTCATACAAATATTAGATCCATTCTCACTGTAATACAGTAAAGTCTTCATTGTGCAGAACACTATTTTAAAAAATGGAGTGCTCAGAGATAAACAAGAGCTCCAGGACACTAGGCGTGGTCTGATTCCTGCTGAGACAGTGGTAGTGTCATTCCCCGTGGTCTGATTCATGCTGAGACAGTGGTAGTATCATTCCAAGTGGTCTGACCACTCCCAAACCAAGAAACAAACCCACTGCCAACAAGTTGATTCCAACTATTAGCATCTCAGTAGGGCAGAGCAGAACTACCCCATATAGTTTTCAAGCCTATAACCTTTAGGGAAGCCAACTGCCACTCAGAGGCAGATTATCCAGTGGGCAGGTCAGCATAGTGCTTACCTTGCTCGTTGGACCATCTATAATGAAAAACTTCATAGTTTTTCGCCTCATCAAAGATTTTGTCTTGGGTGTGGCTAGTATCTCTGTCTCTCTTGTGACCCCACAGCACCTTCCTACAGAAGAAAAGCTCCTTTTCAAGTTTACAGTCCCCAACAGGAGCAGATTACCTAGCAAGCAAGGTAAGCACTGGTTCACTTGTGTTTACTCACTAATCTGTAGCCAACAATGTGAAATTGTTCCCTACAGATGACCTGGGAAGCAAGGTAAGCACTGTGCTGACCTTGCCTGTTGAACAGTCCACTCTTGCTGCCACATCGTCCTCCTGCACAGCAGGTGGTGGCTTCCAGCTGCCACCCTTTGGGTTAACAGACAAGCGCTTAACTACTGTGCCACCACGGCTCCTTCTGGACACTACAGGCCTGTTAATTCAGCCCCAAATCAAATTAGCCTTTTGGCAGCCTCCACACACCAGTGAGTCACGGTGGGCAGTGAGTCAACTGAAATTGCTAATCCGTCTCACACGTGCAGCTGTTTTGCTTCTTCTCCCAGATCCTGGCCTCTCACAGTGGTTCTTCCAACCTGAATGCTGTGTTTTAGTCTTCCCTGAATTTGTTCATCTACATGTATGGAAATTTCACATGTGGCATATTCATCATGATGTAGAGAGTAACAGTATAAATTGTTATTAACTTGGCCTTGAAGGGCTAACTAAATTAGAAAAACATGCAAAGATTTAGAAGTGATGTTCCCATTCTTACGTCCAATACATGCACAGTTCTCTTTGGTCCTTCACCTGCAGGAAGTGATCAAATTATTTATTTGCATCTTTATTTACTCTGTAAGTGTCACTGCTGAGGAACTTTCTGGGCATTCTTAAACACAAGGTAGAAAGGTATTCTAGCCACACCACTTTGTCCCCCCACTCTGTGTTAAATTTGATTCCAAATATCTGTATGTTCCACTAAGAAAGATGGGCTTCTCTCTCCAAAATAACTGAAACACATTAAGGAAGAGCTAACATTCTATGAATATCTGTTGTGTTTATTTAGACTAGACACTTTATTTATATATGCTTTTCCATTTAATTTTCATGATAACTTATCAATACATTGATACGTGGTTCTGTCTGCTTCATAATGGCAAAACTAGAGGCACGGAGAAGGTAAGGATGTTGTCCAAGTTTACACAGATAAATGGAGGAGACAGAATTTGACCTGAAAATGTCATGATTTAAGACCTAGCCTCTTCAGCAAACTATATAGGCACTTCTTGCCAAAGCATAGATAGCTACCAAGTCTAGGAGACAACTTCTGGAGTCGGAAAAGTGAAAGGACTTCTACTGTAAGGGACAGATAATGAAGTCACGTACTTACTTTGCTCTTAGTTGCTGGAGCACCACCTAACAAGTAATAGGCACTCAGTGAATCATCACAAATCAATATGTGTCTGAGGAATGGTTAGGTATTTTCAGTTTGTCAAACTGACTTTCAATCAGTCAAAAAAAATATTACATTGTTAATGTACGCTCAGTAAGTCATGGGGTATTATGAGGCAGGTGGTAAAATAAGACAATCTCATTTGGATGAAACCCAACATACATGTGTAACATTCTCCAGTTTAATTCAGTACTAAAATATGTCATCTTGATCGTTGATGCTGTGGACATTTAGAGGTGGGAAACTAAGAGGGTTTCTGGGAAGGTATAGAGCATATAAGATGAACACAGTGTAATTTTCAAGGATAGAAAGAAGGTTAGTATGTTTCATGAGAAGAAAATTTCATGAGGAAGCAAAACATATGTAAGAGATTTCCCTGAAACCCAAACCCACTACATTCGAGTCGATTCCTACACCTAGCAACCCTATAGGACAGAGTAGAACTGCCTCTAGAGAGTTTATCTCTGAGATAAATGTCCAGGAGTACAATTAATGTGTCAGATAGTAAATGTATCCTTAAGTTTTGTTTTTTTTTTTTTTTTTTTATTGTGATTGAGTTTCTTTTCTTTTTTTTAAATGAACTGCCAAACTATTTTCTGGAGTAGATGTACCATTTTAGATTCCTAGTAGTAGTATATAACAGCAATTTTTTTGCACATCCTTGTCAGAATTTAATATTGTCAAATACCAGTAGTTTTATTTTAGCTCTTGTAATAGATGTATATCTCTGGGCAGTACAAATGGTAATGAGCCTAGCTGCTGAGTGACAGATTGGAGGCTTATGTCTACCCAGAGGTGCCTTGGAAGAAAGGTCTGGTGATCTGCTTCTGAAAAATTAGCCTTTGAAACCCCTGCCAAGCACAGTTTCATTTACTCTGACACATCCTAGGGTCACTGTGAGTTGGAGTTGACTCAACTGCCACTGGTCCTGGTAATAGATATTTACTGATATCTCATAGCACTCTAAATTTGCATTTCCCTAGTGGAAATTGATACTGAAGCATCTACAGATCCTCTTCAGTGAAATACGTCTTCTCCATGTTTTTGCCTATTTTCTAATAAAATTATTTTCCTATTATTAAGTTTTGAGAGTTCTTTACATATTCTAGGCACTAGTCCTTTGTCAGATATGTGGTTTACAGGTATTTCATTCTCTTAAGAGGGCCTTTTGCAAAGTTTTTTTTTTTTTTCCTTTGCTTTTGATGAAGTGCAATTTATCTATTTCTTCTTTCATGGGTGGTGTTTTTGATGTGACACCCAAGAACTCTTCATTAAACCCTAGCTACAGAAAATTTTCTCCTATTATCTTCTAAAACTGTGTCATTTTATGTTTTATACTTGTCTATGATTCACTTAACCTTGATTATTTTTTTTAAATTTTACTATAAACAAATTTTTAAAGTATAACTACATTACCACCAAATTGATTCCAACTCATAGTGACCCTACAGTATGAAATAGAATTGCTTCATAGGGTTTATAAGACCTGTAATCTTTACAAAAGCAAGCTGCCACATCTTCGTCTCAGAGTGCTGGTGAGTTTAAATTGCTGAACTGTGGATTAGTAGCTGAGCACTTAATCACTGCACCACCAAAAAAATTGTTACTGAGACAATTCCAGCTCACAGTGACCCCTATAGGACAGTAGAACTGCTCCAAGAACTGCTTCATAAGCTTTCCAAGACTAAATCTTTATGGAAGCAGACTGCCACATTGGCTGGTGGGCTCACACTGTTGACCTTCATAGCCACAGGGCCCCTTTAATGTATAAAGAAGCATATAATGAATACAAAGTCACTGTGTAGGTTTAACGACTGGTAATATTTTTGCCATATTTGCACAATAATTTTTATTTTAAAGGAAATATCAGACTTCATGACATTTTACCCCTAAATACTGTGTCAGTCTAAAAAGTGAGGAAGTTTTTTCTTCCTTAATGTGAAGATTATTATCCCACCCAATAGCATTTATTATAGCCAGACAAGTGTCGCCAAGTCAGATCTGACTCATGGCAACCCTAGGGGCCAGGGTAGAACTGACCTCCAGAGTATTCAAGGAGCGCCTGGTGGATTTGAACTGCCGACCTTGTGGTTAGCAGTGGTAGGACTTAACCCACTATACCTATCAATATTGACAAACGTCATTCGAGTTCATGGTCAGCTTTCCTTGCCAAGCCAAGGCCAAGTTGTCTTGAAAAATGTCTTTCACTGTTACTTTCTTCAAACTGGAATCTAATCACGTCGTAATAGATGTGTATCTCTGTGTGGTGCAGATGGTAATGAGGCCAGCTGCTGACTGTAAGACTAGAGGTTTATGTCCAGCAATTTGGTATGTTCTGTCTCTAATATATTGCTTCCTCTAATAACGGTTCCATTATCTTGCTTTGTGTTTTTGTAACACAATATTGGTTTGCTGAAGGAAGTGAGAAAGTTGTCCTGGACATCCTACCTTCAAAGTGCAGGATAAAAGGACAGTGAACCAGGTAAAGCAGAGCTTAGGACAGTTAGGCTGAGAAAGGGATGTACAGAAGCAACAAATTCTGAGTAGTTCACTCTAATGGACATTTATTGAGCCATGAGCACTCCTTTTATGCCAGCACCAAATGTGGGTAAAGAAGGCTTCCCCTCAAGAAGACAAAAAGACCCCCTGCAAAAGTTAGCAAATGTGGTGGGATGCAACCAAAAAAATACAAAATAAAAAAATCCCTAGGGAAAGAGGACTATTCGAACTGTGCCTTAAAAACTAGTTTGATTTTTTTTTTTTTAATTTTAATTGGGCTTCAGGTAAAAAGTTTACAACGCATGTAAGTCTCTCATTCAAAAATGTATACACAAGTTGTTTTGTGACATTTGCTGCAATTTCCACATCTTGTCGGCTCTCGCCTCCTTTCCCTTTACACTTTGGGTTCCCCGTGTCCATCGATCCAGTTTTCCTGTCCTTTCCTGCCTGCTTCTCTTTGCTTTGGGGCAAGTGTTACCCAATTCCTGTAACAGACTTTACTGAAAGTTCTCCAGCTGTGTTAGTGTTTCTTTTAGAGGCCTGTCTAGTCTTTGACTGAAGGGTAGAATTAGTGAGTGGCTTCAGTTCTAAGTTAGCAGGATATCTGGGGCTCTAGTCCCTGCCATATCAGTAGGTCTGTTCTTTTGGGGTGAATCTGACTACTGTCTAGCATCCTTCCCCTATTCTGTCCAGGACTCTCTGTTGTGTCAGGGCAGTTGGTGGTGGTAGCTGGCAACTATCGAGTTTTTCTGGGCTTAGGCCAATGGAAGCTGTGGGGCACGTGGCCCTGTCTGATTCCAAGAGCTGCAAACAGGAGGGAGGACAGCCAGATGGACAGATCAGCTTAAATCATTGTGTCGTGGATTTTTTCATTCATTCACTGAACACTTGTTGAGCAGTAGATGTACAAAGATAACAAATAAGGCAAATGAACAAAATAAATAAGGTATTACATAATCTCCAATGCAAGATAAACTTTCTTCTTCCTTAATTTGAGTCAAGCTGCATTCACAGAACAACTTGTGATCCTAAAATCATTTACATCTATAAAGGGTGTAACCTGAGTTTTCCTCACTTCGAAACATGACATCTTTGTCTCAGAAATGATTTTCTCCACCTACAGAGTCTGAGGAACAGGGGATGTGACAACTCTGAGACTGATAATCTTTATTTTTGTCCTTGAATTATTGTGATTAGTATGTTCTCTTAATTTCTACTTAAACATAAAAATACATTTTATGGTCTTATGAGGAAAGACAATTAAGTTCAATAAGTCATCCTCGAAAAAGTGCTTTGAAGGCTGGACTAGGTGCTGGCATCAGTGCACAGCTTCCCAAGGGGTGTGCTTTGAAGGTGGCCATAGTGATCTTCAGCAGTGAGGTATGCAGCACTTCTTCTAGGATGAGTTTATGAACTTGACTGTCAGACCTCATGTGATAGGCCTATCTTTTGTAAGTTTAAATTGAAGCTTTAAAGGCCAACCTTGTAGAGCTTCATGTGACAACATATTTATGTTTCTGTTTAGTGAGAGAACTTACCACTATGTACAGGTTTCCTGGCAAATGAACTAATTTTAACTATGGAGAACCGAAGAGAGGCTGAGGGGTATTTAAGATGACAGATGACCAAAGGTTGGAAGTTATGAGTCTCTGTCCTTGTTTAGTGTCTTACTGGATGGTTGCCTTCTGCTGTAACAGCTCTGAAACTCTGAATCCATCTGGTCAACAGTTTCTGAATGCCTGCCATGCGGGATCTGTGGACACTGTCATGAAGCCCAGGCCTCTTGTCTACAAGATGCCCGACAAGTGTTTGTCAAATGAGAGAATGCTGCAGAGAAGAAGGGGTGATTCTTTGCAGTTCAGTTCACTTGTTTCATGCACAGTGTACAACACCAGAGTAGCATGGTGCCATGACCTAGATTTGAACCTTGATGCAGAAACTCCCTGGTGTGATAATATAGGCTTGTCTTTTGGCTTCTTTAATACTCAATTTCTTTCTCTTTTTTTAATGCAATTTTTTGTTTGCTATTATTAGTTATAGAATATAGACAACACAACATGTGCCGATTCAACATTTGTTCATGTGCACAATACAGTGACATCAGATATCTTAATTATATTGTATAACCATCACCAACATCTGCTCCCAAATTTTCCATCACCATAAATGGAAACAGTGTTTCCTAAGAAATGATCCCCCGTTCCCCTTCCCTCCTGCTGCTGGTAACAACTATTAAATTCTAATCTCTACACATTTATCTATTCTAATCCTCAGTTTCTTAACTGGTAAAATAGCAAAAATTATTCCCGTCCAGCAACTATGTTATGGGTATTACCTAGCACAGAAACTGAGGTTTAGGTCAAGAATTTCTTACTTTGCCTCTTCTCTTCTCTTTCTCCTTCCACTCCCAGTCACTGTCTCCCTAGGGACTTCAAGGTCCCAACTAGGTCTTAAATTTTAAACTGGTGAGATCTTCATTCTCTTTCCATCAGCTCAAGGTGATGAGTAACCCCACTGTCCTGGATTTCTGGCCTTGGGAAAGTGACATAGACTTGAGAAGGATAGATGTTTCACCATTGTTATAATCCATCATCACCATTCTTCTGTCATGTTGCCATTAACCTCATCAATTATAGTAATTAACATTTATTATGTGCTTTGTATTGTCCAAGCACTATGATAAAAACTATACATAAGGAGCTCATTTAAGCCTGAGACAGTATTTCACTACTATTCAAAAATTTATCATTGGTTTGGCCAACTAATTAGAAAAGATTCATATTTATGCCTATTCCCAAGAAAGGTGATCCAACTGAATTTGGAAATTATCTAACAACATTGCTAATATCACACACAAGTAAAATTTTACTGAAGATCATTAAAAAGCAGCTGCAGAAGTATATCAAAAGGAAACTGTCAGAAATTCAATGCAGATTGAGACGAGAATATGGATCCAGGGATATCACTTCTGATATCAAATGGATCCTAGCTGGAAGCAGAAAATACCAGAAAGATGTTTATCTGTATTTCATTGACTATGCAAGGGCATTTGACTGTGTACGTCACAACAATTGTGGGTAACACTGCAAAGAATGGGAATTCTGGAACATTGTACATAGACCAGAGGCAGTCTTTCGAACCGAAGAAGGCAATGCTGCATAGTTTAAAAGCAGGGAAAAGGTGTGCACCAGGGTTGTATCATTTTACTATATTTATTCAATCTTTATGGTGAGCAAATAATCTAAGAATGTGGAGTGTATGAAGAAGAATGCAGATGGGGGCACAAAGATTGAAGGAATACTCACTAGCAACCTACAGTATGAAGATGACACAACCTTCTTGTTGAAAGTGAAGAGGACTTCAAGCACTTACTGATGAAGATCAAAGACCATAGCAGAATATAAAGAAAACAAGAATCCTCACAACTGAACCAATAAGCAATTTCTTGATAAATGGGGAAAAGATTAAAGTTGTCAAGGATTTCATTCATCTTGGATTCACAGTCAACACCCATGGAAGCAACAGTCAAAACATCAAAAATGTACTGCTTTGGGCAAATCTGCTTTAAAAGACTGCTTTAAACTGTTGAAGGGCAAAGATGTCACCTTGAAGACTAATGTGCACCTGACCTAAGTCATGATGTTTTCAGTCACCTCACGTACATGTGAAAGCTGAATGATGAATAAGGAAGACTAGAGTAGGACTGACACCTTTGAACTGTGGTGTTAGAGAAGAATGGGGAATATACTACGAATTGCCAACAAGGCAAACGAATCTCTCCTAGAAGTACAATCAGAATGCTTCTTAGGAGCAAAAAACGGTGAAACTATCTCTCACATTCTTTGAACATGTTATCAGGATAGATCCATTCCTGAAGAAAGACATCATGCTTGGTAAAGTAGAAAAGGTCAACAACAAAAAAAAAGAAAGACCCTCAAAGAGGTGGGTTGACACAGTGGCCGCAACAGTGGTCTTGAGCACAACAATTGTGAGGATGGCACAAGACCAGGCAGTGTTTTCATTCTGTTGTACACAGGGTCACTGTGAGTCAGAATCAACTCCACAGCACCTAACAACAGCAACAACACTCAAGCATCACAACAACCCTTTGAATTAGGAACTTGTAAAAAAAAATTTCATATCCAATGGAAGAAATAATGTACATAGCTGTTAGGCACTTAGTCACTAGAAAGAAATTTGCTGGATTCAAATGAGTGGTGATTATGAAAGTATCTACTTCATAGAAGTGTTATGATGATCAAATGAGTTGCAAATATAAAATGCTTTGAATGTGTTTCGTAGAGTGCTCATCTTAGCTGGTGCTGCTATATAACACAAATCTCATAGTGAAGTAGGTGTCTTTGGGGAAGAAAATGTTACTTTCTCATAGTTTAGGAGGCTCTAGGGAAAGTCTCTCTCTTCTGTCAGCTCTAGGGGAAGATTCCCATGTCTTTCAGCTTTTGTAGGCCCGGTGTTTCCCAGTCCGTTAGCCATCTTCAGGGAGCATCTATTTTCCCCTGTTTGTGTCTCCCTGTCTACACCGCTGCTTATAAATCAGAAGTGATTAGGTTTAGCATGCACACTCCATTCATGTAGCCCTTTTTAAAATACCAGAGAAAAAGCCCTATTCCTAAATGGGTTACATCCGTAGGTACAAGGCATTGGATTTCAGTAATATGTTTTGGGTAAAAACAATTCAACTCATAAGAGTGCTCAATAAATCTTATCTATATTTCTTATCTTCAGTTTGCAGATGAAGAAACCGACTTGGGGATTAATTGACTGGATTAAGTTTACGCAATTTCTAAATAATGGAAGTGAGATTTGACTCTATACAACCTGATTCCGCACCTTGCACTCAAAACCACCAAACTTCCCAGCTAGATACAGTCTAACGGTGAAACCCATCAAGCACTGGAAAACTGTTACCATGCCATCTAAACCCAAGGGCCAGAGCAGCCCCACAGATGATGAGGGCTGGCATGCCTTCCCTACATTTTGGAGTGAAAGTGAAATACAAGTGTGCTTGGAGATTTCCATCCCATTCTCCAAACAGGGTGGAGACACGTTAGTTTGAAATCCTTCAAATCTTGGGAATTGAATTGCAGCAAAGGTCAGGAGCAAGGATATGGGAATCTCTCATTTGCGTCTTGGAAGTTTGGGCTCAGCTGGAGTTTTCAAGGGCAGGAAATATTCCTCTCTGCCTTCTCTTTCTTCTAGGATTTGGTAGACTCAGCTTAGAGGCAAGCTTTGCAGAGTGTGGGTGGAGAGTAGGGCCAGGACACCTGGGGTGGCTTAGATTACTAAACTGAATGTGTAATCCAATCTCTATCAGAGATAGCCAGCAGTCGGGCTGCCCAGTCCAGGAGATTAGTCTGTGTGGTGTTGAAAGGAAAAGCTGTATCAAGCAACAAATCTCATAATTCCAACCTAGGCCTTCACCTCACAGCCCTGTCTTGGGTGCAGTTAGCACCAAATGTAGCTGAGGTTTGACATAAATTTGACAATAAATTAAAACACTGAGTGTTATTTTTGGAGACCAAACACATATTTTTCCTCTTTGTTGTTGTTTATTGAGGACATAGGTTTGAGCCAAACACTGCTGGCACCGTGAGTCGCACGTGACACAGTTGATTCTGAAGCAATCTCCGAGTCTTCTAACTGGGGAGTCCCATCAGTCCTAAATGAAAACCGCAGTGGCCAACACCTGGGGACAGCAAAGTTTGAGCAGAAGCTATGTAATGAGAGCAAGTGGCCAGGGGCCCTCCTTTTTGTTATAAGTATCTTGGAGTATACTTAATTAGATGTCCCAGAACATGCTCTTTGTCTCCCAAAAAGCTGAGTATACTGTATATGTTTCCTTACATATTTTTTTGGAGCTAACAGGCTATTGTTTTTACCAAAAGTAAAAACAGTTGATTAGGTAGGTTTAAGAGACCTCTTCACCTAACCAATGAACTCTGAATAAACGAAACTTCTGTTTGCAGGAGTTAAGTCAGACAGTACTATTCCCTCCCCTAGACGTGCCTGGCTTCCTCTCCACTACTCCTATGCCAGGACCAGCCCAGCTGATTCTCTATTCAGAGACCTGGCTCAGTGTTGTACACTTTTATACACCGCTCCTAGAGTTCTGACCCCAGACACAGAACTCATCTTTAGTGTAGACAGCCATGGCTTATGACCATTACACAGACCAACACATACTGGTTTAGAAGATCTCACATATGAGAAAGTATTTTACAGGTTATCTCATCCATTTAACCATTTATTCCTAAAGTTGGTCATGTAATTTCTAAAGATATGATGAGAAAATAATCTTTTGCAAGTCTTTCTTGCGTGAGCTTTACTATTTGCCCAAAAGTCAATGCTAGACTCAGTTACATACAATGTTCCTTTCAGCTCTAAAATTCTATGGTTCCTTGATTAATTTTAGTGCTTCCATCAACGCAAAGGAGCTTCCTTAAGCATATGGAGGATGTATTATGAATAATGAAACATAGTAGCCAAGGCAGAGTGCTTACAGTTCTCCATCATTCCCAAGGTAATGGTCAATGTCACAGGAATTTTAAAAAATTCTGAACTATCAGGGCAATTACTCTGAAAGGTATGGCTAATGAGAGCAACAATTTTCATGTTTGAAAATAGAACCCAGTTCTGTCAAGTCAATTCCAACTCCCAGTGACCCTATATGGCAGAGTAAAACCGCCCCATAGAGTTTTTAAGGAGCATTGGTGGATTTGATCTAGGACCTTTTGGCTAGCAGACGTAGCTATTGACTACTGCACCACCAAGGTTTCCAGAATATTTGTGCTTTTATCATAATATCTTGTTCATGAATAACGATAAGCAGTTTTTGGTTTGGAGATTAAAACTCTCTTCCTTTCTCTTCTGCTCCTCCCCCAGCTTTTCTCTTCCTTTGCTATTTTCCCCTTCTCTCCTTCCTCTTTCTTTTACTATCCTTCAGTATACTGATTTTAAACACTTAGTATCAACATTTCAATATTCATGGTCATAGCACTGTTCTGGCTATTCATTTATTGCCTATCAGCTCAGCTCGAAGTTACCTATTTTTCCTGCTCTAAGAAAATGGATCTTGGCCCTTTAAATATTTTTTTCTTTGCCAGCTGGTACAGTGTTAAAGTTTGTGGGTAGAGGTCACTGTGTCTCAGTAGAAAACAAGAAGAAGGTTCTTGCTCTCAGTGTTGGCAGATTTCCTGCAGCATAGCACTATTTGTATTAAAGTGGACCTAAGAGTGCCCTGGAGTACTTCTAGGAGGCCCAGAGATTTTGTTCCAGGATTGGCTATAAAGTGTAACATCTTCTTGCAGGCTTAGGGAGAGGTAGACTTGTTGCCATTTGGAGAGTTTCCTTTCTTTCTTTCTTTTTTAATTGATGTCATAACACGACATTATGAGAAAAGAAACTGATGGCTGAAAAAAAAAAAAAAGCAGTGTAGGATGCAATACAATGGACCTTGTACTTACAAACTTCCAAATCTTTGGAGCAGACCTAAATCAATAGAACCAGCACAGGGAATTTTAAGGAGAAGATCTGCTGATAAACAGAGGAAAATTTTTACTAAGACTGGGGACTCAGAAAAGATTATAAAGACATGTGCCTTTCAAGTGAGGGGTTAGCTTCATTATTCAGCAGAGCAAAATTTGCCAAATTGTAGGCTAAGTATCAACTATGTAAAATTCACTTGGGATTTTGCTAAGAACCGCAAGCTTGCTGGGACCCACCTGGGGCTTGCTGAATAAGAAGCAATGCTAAGCACACTGAGCGTGTGAAGATCTGCACTTCTAATGAGCACTGCAGTAGACGTGACGCGTGCATCCCAGCTGCGGACATGAGGCGCACTTTCCGTCGGCTGCCAATAGCATGGGCTGTTGTTGGCTGACAGTTGAATCACTCTTTAGAAAATGCACTAAGGCTGATGGAGTTAACTTGCCCCAAACTGAGTCTTTCCATCTAATTACTAGTCAATATAGGGGGCAGAGAAACTATTCAATTATTAATATAGCATACCAAGTGCTATATTACTGGAAACATGTGTCGTGAGGGAATGAAGGATGGAGCCTCTGACTCATGATTCCCAGAAAGACTTCACAGAGAAAGTTTATATTTCATGTAGGCCCTGAAGGGTGATGAGACAAAGTAAAGGAAGTTAAAGAAATTAATTAACCAAGCACATGGATAAGAACTGGTTGAATAAGCATGGTCATCTACTCATTTTTGTTCTCAAACTAGACTTCCCTCCCCCCATACAATTCACATCTGACAACTTAGCTTAAAGGCAGGGGTGGATGAGTTCATTTTATCAATGGATTTAGAGTAGAATCATTTATCCATATATTCTCCTTGACCATGGTAAAATAAATAAATAAATAAACGGGTGAGGTTTCAACATAATTGTCTGACTCCAGATGCTCAGCTGGGTTAGATCAACTCTGGAGAAACAGTTTAACCTTTAAACACTGATTATTACCCACTCATTGTGCTGTAGACTGTTATCTAGTTTATGAAGGAAATGATTCAGTCATGGAAAAAAAAGATAGCAAAGACCTATGGCATCATTGGGTTTGTCCCTTGCCAGATATTCTCATTTCTATGGAGATGCTTTCTTAATTGGACCTCATTCAGGTTGGGCTTCTATCTACCCAGTGAGATCCCAGATCTATAGGCCCAGAAGTAATGTTCTAAAGAATTTGGAAGGAGATCATTTAATGGGCTCACAGCAAATGAGCATCCTCAGTTTTACAGTTCTTTAGGGTCAATTAGTCTCTAGCCTTCTTTGTACTCCTTAATCTCTGGCTGTATTTCTTCTGCCAAAAAAAAATCTCCTTAGATGCTGGATTCGCCATCTGATGCCAAGATTCCTCCTTGGCTATCTTTGGTGGGATTTCTCCTGGGAGGGGTTGAAAATGGGGCAAGCTACAGCTGTGGTCATCAAAGGGTACATTCAGGATTGTTGTGTTTCTCTTCCTCACTCCCTGTTCTCCAGCTAGTCAGATGTAAAAAATGTTAATAGCTGTCAAAGTGAGTTAGAAAATTAAATAAAATCCAAGTCTATGAGCTTAAATACACATCTCTACAGTACTGATCAAAATGAAAAAGACAGCTGTACAGAGAGGGGGAAAGGGGAGAGAGAGAGGAAAGAGAGAAATAAAGAAGGAAGAAAGGGAGGAAGTACTTTAGTTTCACAGTCAATCTATGGCCAAGCTAACCAAAAAACCAAACCCACTACCATTGAGTCTATTCAGACTCATAGCAACCCTACAGGATAGAGCAGAACTGCTCAATAGAGGTTCCAAGGAGCACCTGGCAGGTGTGAACTGCTGATCTTTTAATTAGCAGCCTTAGCAGTTATCCACTAAGCCACTAGGGTTTCCAATGACCAAGCTAGAATTTTAGTAAGCATTTTGAAGGGTTTAGTTAATAGGGATAAGTGCTTGTTCTGTGAGAATAACAGAGGAGAGGGAAAATAGAGACTTTTTGTTTCGAAAAATAAAAAAAATGAGTCACTCTATAAACCTTCAATGCCCACCATGGCCTGTCCTTTACTTCAATATGCGATTAGCAGGTGCAAGAGTCCAACCACTATTTTATACTTGGATTATTCAGTCATGTTCACTGAATACTTCCTATATGGCTAGCACTGCTCTAGGCTGTGAGCTACAGACCATGCCCCTGCTTTCCTGGATTTTATACTTTTCATGGTGGGACAACAGTCAAGTAAACGAATAAATATAATAATTTCCAGTAAATTAATGACAAATGCTTTGGGAAAGAAAAAAAGCCAAAACAGAATAATGTGGTAGAAAGTGACAAAATGTGATGGTATTCTAGATAGGGTGGTCAGGGAGGGTCTCTGTGAAGAGATGACCTGAACATCAAGAAGAAGCCAACTATGCTAAGTTTATGGAAACGAGCACATTAGGCTAAGTAACTAACATTTTGAGGCAAATGGGTTGAAGAATAGTCCCAGTATGTTCAGCTAAATTATACTGAAAGGACTCCTAATAGCACAAAGGTTAAGCTCTTGGCTGTTAACCCAAAGTTGACAGTTGAAACACACTCAGCATCTGCAAGGGAAAAAGACCTGGTGATCTGTTCCCATACAAATCACAATATAAGAAATTCTGCAGGGTAGCACTGCTCTGTCACATGTGATTGCTGTGAGTCGACTTGGTGTCACCTAACAACAACAGATTACAAAGCAGCAGCCCAGAAGTCGCAAATTGAAAGGTTTCTGCATCATAAAGCAAACCCCATATACTGACTGGGGTAAAGAACACTCAGTTTGTAACCAGCTGTGAAGCTTTAGGCAAAGCTTTCAAATCAAGTGGATCTTGGTTGCTTTTTTTTGCCAGAAGGAACCTGGAACTCTCTCCTCCTTCCTTCTCTTCTACATCTTCCCTCCTTCCAACAGAACTGGGGACAGCTGACCGAAGACTACCTGCGGTGAGTCTACTACCAGGTACATGAAAATGGCCATTCAACTTTGATTTCCAAAAATACTTCTTCGGGAATTTTTACTACCTTAAAACTCTCATTTTATCTTTAATTGAAGGGACACCTCCCACATTGTTTGTAAAAGAGGAAATGTATTATTTACTAATGTGACAGGGCAATGCTTCTGTTCTGTCTATGAGTGGACATGTATACTGTGTTGGACTCTCTCCCAACCCAAGTTAAAAACAACTATGCTTAATTTTGTGACTCAACAGCTTACTACTCCAAGATAAAGAGTGGAACAAAAAACTTTCCCTTGTTTTATGAAGACATTGTGTTGTTTTCCAGTCCCCTCTCTCATGTTTTGGCAAAGTTGTTTCAAAGATTAGGTTAATGGTACATTTTCCCAAAGTATCTGGATTAAACTTCTTGTTGACCTTAAGAGCTGATCTAAAACACGTCACTTAGTTTTGTCTAAGCAACAGTGTGGGAAGGTTTCTGACAGCACCTGAGGGAAATGAAGCCTTTTTGAAAGGAGCCTGTTTCTGCAGCTCAGAGGCTGAGCCCAGCGAGCCCGAAGGTCCTCTCTCTTACCCCTGTGGTCTCCACACCTGGCTCTAGTTACTCAAGTAATAAGGAGGTTAAGCCCTGGATGTTGTTTCAAGATCTGGACTGAAAACAAATCCAGCTTGTGACATCAGGAGTTATATACCAGCGTTGTCTAAACTATGTGCTTCGGGATAAAACTGCTAATCCAGGTTTTGAAAACACTCCCAGTGGAAAGGATACCATACTCAACTAAGTGTGGGGATTTCTGGGTGCCATGATCTGTCTTGCAGAGAGCACCACAAAACTCATCAGGGTGTGCAAGATTTCTGAGAAATTCTGCAATGAAAAAGTCTGATGTGCTCAATATGTTTTCCCAAACATGCTTGAAAATAAACAAACCAAACCTGTTGCCTTCAGCTCAATTCCAGCTGATAGGAAGTGGAGCTTCTGCGTGGGGTTTTCAAAGAGTGCCCGTCAGAAAATTGAAACTGCTGACCTTTTGGTTAGCAGATATAGCACTTAACCACTACACCACCAGGGTTTCCTGCCTGAGAACAAAGCCCAAACCCACTGCCATCAAATCAGTTCGGACTTGTAGAAATCCTACAGGAGAGTAGAACTGCCCCATGGAGTTTTCATGGCATGCCAGGGGGAGTTGAGCTGCTGACCTTTTGGTTAACAGGTGTAGCACTTAACCACTAGGTCACCAGGGTATCCTGCCTGAGAATAAAATGCTTTTATTTCATATTGCAACCTTGGAACACTGATAGAGCAAGCACTTGTTTTGTTACTAGTTTTTCCTTTTCCAAGGACAAACCATGACATCAGTAGGCATTTAGTAAATATTGACAATCAACAGAATGCCTCGATGAAATCATATAAAGTGAAAATATTTTTGTGAAAGGACTTGTCCTGAAACCATTTTTTTTCCTCTAGAAACACATCTAACCCCCAATTCTTGAGCTCCTGGTGTTTGAGAAGCTCCACTGTAGGTGCTGAGGGACTTAGCATCTAGAACAAGATGATAGGAGCACACCACCACACATAGAATAAAAATCACTAAGGGTAACTCTAGGCTGCTGCAGTTGAGTCAATTCTGACTCATAGCAACCCTATGGGTCAGAGTAGAACTGCCCCCAGAGAGTTTCCTAGGAGCGCCTGGCAGATTTGAACTGATGAACTTAGGCGAGCAGACATAGCACTTAGCCACCAAGCCATCGGAGTTTCCATTACGGGTAACTCTGAAGTGCTACAGAATAAAGATGGAAAGTCAGTAAAGATTTCTGGAGGAGATGGTATCTGAACTGATGCTTAAAGGACAAGAGAGAATTACACGGCTAAGGGGGTGCTCTATAACCACGGGTGATGTGCACACACAGCAAAAGTCCTCGCATGTACTTCATTTAAACAATTACTAAGCACATGTAAACACAGCACATTTTCAGGACACCGTTACTGCCAGAGACATGCTTGTTAGATGACAGGAGTAGTAGTATATTTCAAGAAGCCATACAACAGGGTAGCGATTGTCAATAATACTTACCAAAGGCCATCAAAGGAAACCAAGTACTGTGAACTCAAATAAAAAATACAGTATTTGATATTTAAGTTAGTAAGTTAAAAGGCGTAAGTTTGTGGGATCTTTATCTCTTCAGTGAAAATTTTAGTGGATTCTCTGCTACCCAACCTTCTCACAACTGAAATACAGCTTGGTACCTACATTTCCCATTTCTGAATTGATGAAACTATGCTAGCCTCTCTCCATAATGTAAGTTACAGACCCTGCAGGGCATGCAGGACTTCTTTGTAAATGGAAAGCTAGAAACGTACCTTTTTATAACTTTGACTTGATGACTGCTTTCCAGTCTCTGTTGGGAATTTCATTTTCTCAGTCTCCACAAACTTACAGTGGGTGGATGGTGAAACGGCTGGGTGCTTGACTATTTGCCGAAAGCTTGGCAATTCCAGCCACCTCAGAAGTGCCCTGGAAGACAGTCCTGGTCATCTGCTTCAGAAAGGTCACAGCTTTGAAAACCTCATGGAGCAGTTCTACTCTGCACGCATGGTGCCTGTATGGGCTGGAATTGACTCAAAAGCAACTGACAACAAGCATGTGGCCAACGTGCTAGGAGCACGGCATGCACCGGGGAGGCTGTCTCACACAGTTGCCTCCCTCCTGGAGTTTATTCTCTAATGAGAGAACCACAGTAAATACAGGTTCCTGCTGGTGAACATTCCAAAATATTAAGCACTAAGACATTCATTAGAGAAATAACCTAGTCATGGTGGTCAGGGAAGGCTCCCTAAGGAAACCGTACTTGAGCTGAGGCCGAAGGAGAGGAGACAGACAAAGGTGGTGGTGGGAGTGAGGAGGGTTAGAGACGGGTTTGTTGAAGTGTCCACTGCAGGCCAGGAGCATGGCTAGTTGGAGGGACTCAACGAATTCCCTGGAGGCGAGCTCCATTTCTTGTATTAAAATCCCTACAAAATGTGGCACATACCCAATTCTTGAAAAACCCATTTGTGGTATGAATACTTTCACTGGGTCAATAGTCCTCCAGAGGAAGACTTTCTCTCCCTGGTAGCTATGGAGGAAGGTCCTTGTCACTCTTCCTCTGTTCTGGGGGGCTTCTCCACACAAGAATCCTGGGGTCCAAATGATGTACTGTGCTTCTAGCACTGAGTGCTTGTTGGTGTGAGGTCCCCGTGTCTCTTTCTGCTTTTCTGTTTTATGTCTCTAAAGAGATTGGCTTAAGACACCACCCAATCATGTACATAGTGTCTTGCCTTATTTACACAACTGCCACTAATCCTACCATGAGTCGGATTCGACTTGATGGCACTTAGCTTGGCTGCCACTAATCCCAATTTATTGACATCATAGAACAGGATTAACAATGCACAGGAAAATCACATCAGGTGACAAAATGGTGGACAACCATACAAGGTCTCACAAGTCCGCAAACTTAATTGATCTAAGTGCTACATACCTCACTGGTGAATAGCACTATGGTCACCTTTGAAACACTCTGGGAAGCTATGCACCATGCCAGTACCTAGTCCACCCTTCAAAGCAATTTGGGAACTCTTTCTGGAATGGCCATTGTGCGTGGTGTCATGGTGGCGAGTTCACGAACTTAATTGTATAATTATCTGTGAGGGAATTTTTAGCCAGTGAACTAATTAATGATGTTGGAACACTCAACCTACTCACCTGATCCTCCCCCCAAGGACTTTTTTCTTTATCCAAAGATGAAATACTGAAAGGAAGACATTGTGATGACATTCAGGACATCAGGACTAATACAACGACAGCTCTGATGGCCATTCCAGAAAAAGAGTTCCAGAATTGCTGGGCTGGGATTCCCTATATTCTGTGATTGCCCTCTGTTTTGTGATTTTTTTTGATGCTGTAAGTCCTAATCTCTGCCTGTGGATAACAGAGTGGATTATGTTAGGATTAGGGTAGGACTGTAAATCTCTTTGTAAGGTCACCTTCCTGCTCCATGGGCATCTCCCTGGAGCATGGCTTGTGTTATCCCAACAAAGGATAAAAGGAAAGGGAAACAGAGAGTTGGAAAGCTCATAGAACCAAGAGCAGAGTACAGCCTTTCGATGTGAGGTTCCTGTGCCAAGATGCTTTTGTTGAATTTGGATTCAGCCTACTGGACTGTGATGATTTCTCTTGTTGAACGGACTTGTAACTCGCCAATGGATTTGTGGCTTACTGGACTATGATGATAAAATTTCTCTTCATGCAGCCTGTCCCTTATGGTGACTAAAACAGTGGATTAAGCACTGGCATCAGTGCATAGCTTCCCAAAGGGAGTACTTAGAAGGTGACTGTAGTGATATTCAGCAGTGAGGTTTATAACACCCTTTCTAGGGTGAGTTCACTAGCTAAACTGTCAGACTTTGTACGATACTGGGAATCATGGACTAGCCAACTGATGCGCATATTTTGGGGGACACAGTTCATCCCAGCTCCAAGCACAGTCTGAATATAGAAAAGGAGAAGGACAGAGTGTTCTCAAAAGGTGGCAAAAAATTCTATTTCATCAGAACCATGAAAAATTACAAAATTTAAGGTCTGCAAGATGTTATAAGCAGACAGGCACAAGCCTTCAATGCTTTCTTAAAAATATCATGCTTTTATTGATAGTGGGGCAAGATTAAATATTTGTATCAAAGTTAAACCTCAGGAGGATAATTTTGACATAAATATAGACAACTTATAGAATGAAACAAAAATGGGGGTGGGGAATGAGGTTATCTTCAGTTGTTCCACAGATAAAGAAAATCTTCATCAGGATGAGAGAAATTGAGTTACCTGGCAAAGATGCAATCAAACAGAGGAGGGATATGTATGAAAAGATAGAACTCGGGCAACTGGCTGGAGATGATGCCATTCATTAACTGAGGATGTGACATGGAAGGCAGGCTTGATTGACAATATGATGAATAGTCAGGTTCCTGAGAGAGTATTGCTGTTTAATTACAAGCATACTCTCATCAAGTCATACTTTTAAATGTAGTTACCTATGTGGGGTGTTCAAACCCAAAACACCAAAAAGCAGTTCAGTTTGTGATAGTTTGTGCCTTATTCAAAAATACCCAAATATTGTATTTAGTTGTATCAAATTTCATTTCAACCCATCATTCTAGTATTTCTCCCAGTTGGATCATGATCTCTTGTGGCCCATCTTCCAATTTGGTTTCTAAATTTAAGTCCCAGTTCTTGATTAAATATCACCTAGTTGGAATCGTTTCAAAATCATTTTTTTTTCTTTTTTGATTTTTATACCTTAAGGAAACTCTGGTGGTGGAGTGGTTAAGCAGTATCACTAATATCATTAAACAGAAGATCAGCAGTTTGAATCTACCAGGCACTCCTTGGAAACTATATGGGGCAGTTCCACTCTGTCCTACAGGGTCGCTGTTAGAGCAACACTAGCTGAATGTAGTGTGAGGTTCCTGCACCAAGAAGCTCCCTGGACAAAGACTGATGCAATACCAGACTTTCCTCCAGAGCCGACAAGGGAGAAAGCCTTCCCCTGGAGTGGACATCCTGAATTTGGACTTGTAGCCTACTGGACTGTGTAACTTGCCTTTGTTACAGCCACACACTCTGTGGTATTTCTGTTAGAGCAGCACTAGCTGACTAAAACAGTCGCTATGAATCAGAGTTGACTTGATGGCAATAGATACACTTTAACAGAACTTATTACTTCTGTTTAAAGGGGCACCTCACAAAATCACACCTCTGTTATTTTACTTACAGTTATTCTTTCCACCTGGAAAGTTTTCAGTTCGCATTCAAATTTGCCCATTCTTAAAGAATCGCCCCAGATGCCGCACTACCATGAACCCTGCCTTTACAGAGTACACTGTATGTGTTTATCCCTTCTTTTTGTATCCTGATACCACCCTTTTTATTCCTTTTGTTCTGTTTTGGATTAAATGTTTGTATACTTATCATACTGAATTATATATCTTATATATAATTATAATATATAATATATAATATAACATAATATATAATTATAGATATTATCATAATGAATTATAAGCTCTGAGTATAAAGAAAATGCATACCTCCCCACTTCTTGCCCATAACAGGTATTCATTAAACTTGATTCAAAGCATATCTGCTGTGATGGTTAAGACTGTGTGTCAACTTGGCTAGACTATGATTCTCAATGTTTCGGCAGTTGTATGAAGTGGCAGGTGTGGGGCATGTGGTGTATGGCAGCTCACAGCCCCCTCAGCCCTCATCTCCCTATCTTCTGTCTCCTGATGCCTACTTCCTGTCTGCTCCAATTGCCTGCAGCTCCTACTGTCTTCTCTTTTTACCTCTGGTTACTGGGGCTTGAACTAGCAGCTCTTGGGATTCATCAACCATCACAGCCTGTGAGTAAGAGTGCTATTCCTTGACCTGCTGATCCTGGGCTCACCAGCCCCTGCAGCTCTGTGCATCAGCAGAAATCTTGCAGTCTTGCCTGCTACCTTGGGATCTACCCACCTTTACAACCTGTGAGTGGGACCTCTCATCGTTGACCTGCTGACCTTGAGTTCACCAGCTTCCATGGCTGCACAAGGCTCATACTCTGATCCAGAACTTGGGTATTTCAGCTTCTACAACTATAGGCAGTTTCCTTTATATAAATCTTTCTCTATACATGTTATATGTGCTACCGATTTTGCTTCCCTAGAGAACCTAGTCTAAGGCATCTTCCAGCATCCATGTGGTTGTTATAGGTATAATCAAGTTAATTTTGACACACGGTTACACTGGGTGTTTGGGGCTATTTACTGAAATAGATCTCCAAGTTTTCTTCTACAGAGCTGCTAAACCACACCTACTACTGTCAAGTCGATTCTGACTCATAGCCAACCTATAGAACAGAATAGAATGGTTCCATAGAGTTTCCAAGGAGCACCTGGCAGATCTGAATGCCAACCATTATGGTTAGCTGACTTAGCTGTTAATTACTGTGCCACCAGGGTTTCCATAAAGCTGCTGGTAGGTTCAAATCATACTTGTGGCATAGCAGTCTAGCAATCCGTGCCACTAGGTCCAACATCCATAAAGTATGTTAAAAGTAGAAACGTTCAATAGCGGAATACCAATACATTAATTTACAGCTGTCTTAGGAATGAAACTTAGTGTAAAGGGAGCAACGTAAGATACTGGACTAGAGCAATACTTCCTGTTCTTTCAGTGTGTGTGTCAATCATCTGAGAATCTTGTTAAACACTGATTCCTAGCCCCAGCCTGAAAGATTTTGATTCAGTATGTCTAGGGTATCTGTTGCCATTGAGTTGATTTCAATTCACAGAGACCCCATAGGACGGAGTAGTACTGCCCCACAGTTTCCAAGGAGTGCCTGGTATATTCCAACTGCCGACCTTTCAGTTGGCAGCTGTAGCACGTAACTGCTATGGCATCAAGATTTCCACGTCTAGGGTGGGACTTGTGAATTTGCATTTCTAACAAACTCCCAGATGTTCTAATACTGTTCATCTGTGGACAACACATTCAGTGCACTTCCTTAAGAGTGAAGTTTGTCGTCAGAATGTCTGGGCTTAAGTTCCTCCACTATACCAGTGTGCTGTTGAGCCTCTTTAAGCCTCAACTTTCTCATCTGTGAAATAAAAATACTAATGATGCCTTTTGGAAGCCTGCTAATGCAGTGGTTAAGTACTATGACTGCTAACCGAAAGGTCAGTAGTTTGAATCCAACAGCTGCTCTTTGGAAACCCTAAGATACAGCTCTATTCTGTCCTGTAGGGTTGCTATGAGTTGAAACTGACTCGTTGGCAATTGTTTAAGTTGAATGTTACCTTTCAGAATAGACAGGAGAATTCAAACAGCTGATCAATTGGGCATGCTTCTGTTAGTATCTGTCCCATTGTGTGGCTCCAAACAATTGGGTTTTAGCAGGAGTGTTTTAGATTACAAATAAAGAGAATTTCCTAAAGGACAAGAGTCATTGAACTACATCTTCAGGCCCAGTATAGCTCACTGCCTGTTTTGGTAATGTCTGTCTGTGAGCTAAGAATGTTTTTTAAGTGGGTAAGAAACATGAAAAGAATAATACTTTATAACATGCGAAGATTATGTAAAATTCAAATTTCACTGTCTTTAAAGTTTTATTTGACCACAGCCACACACCTTGATTTACATATCATTTCTGGATGCTTTGTGCTGTAACAGCAGAGTTGAGTAATCATGACAACTACATGGCCAGCAGAGCCTAAAATATTCTTTGGCTATTTACCATAAAAGGTTACTAATCCCTAATACAGCACCAAGTCATTTTATTAAAGAATTTGTAGAACTAGAATCATCAATATCTCCTTTGCCTACAGTGGCAGTAATGTTCAGTGGCTATAGTTCATTATAATGTAACTATTCCAAAGTACCAAAGGCTTCTTAAATGCCAACAATAAAAAGAGGAATTGGGGCACAAGAACAATTTGAGGGATAACTGGTAAAATGGAATCATTAACTTTAAAGCTCCCCAAACCAGGAAATGCTACTAGATGTCCTTAAAAATAAAAAATATTATCCTTTTCTTCTTATCATAAAAGCAATGTTTATGGTATTTAGAAACACAAAAATGTATACAGTATATAAATTGGTCATATTCCCGATATTAGAGATAACCACATTTAAGCACCCTTGTTTTACAAAATTGGGATGTTACTGTACAAAATATTTATAATTTAACATTTCTCCAATGTCTTCATATTGTCTCTGAAAACATTAATGACTAATGATGCCTCCTTGTTAGGTATGCCATGATTCATTTGATTATTACCCTTATGATTGGATATGTAGATTATTCAAGTTTTTGTTATTATATGTAAACAATAAACCAACATAATTTTTATGCAAAGTTGTCCCCCCTCCCATAGAAAATTACCATACTAAAACAACTTTTGTCTAAATGTGGGCAGCTTTCAAGGGAAGTAGAGGAAAGTGAAGTTCAGAGACAGAAGGGAAGAAAGTAACATTACTTGGGACAGTCAGTCTCACATACATCCATCTGGGGCATTTCTACCTTACGGGACCATAAGTGGCTTATGTAATCTTTGACCAACTATGCTTGTTTTTTTTTTTTTATATACTCCATTCTTAAACCTATACCAATACAATCAGGAAGTATGATTTTGTTTTGTTTCAAAAATTACCCCTTCCCCTAGAAAAAAAGGCAATAATCTTATCAAAAATATTTTATTTACAAAAGAATCAATTATACTATACATCCTATGCTGGAAATACATTGAATAATTGCTAAAATAAATACAGGCAATTAATTCAACCTTTTAAAAGAATGAGAGAATTTGACATTTGAATGTTATCAAAGTTTAACTTAGAACATAAATAGTTAAAAAGGCAAACTCAAGTTTTAGTCTCATTTGTTGGTGTGGTGTGTTTGTTTCCCACCAGCTCTCCAGTTAGTGAGAGTCTGAGTTTCATGCTATGTGTGGTTTTGTACTCCGAAGGTAGAACGTGCAGCTTTTTCTTAGGCAGGATTACTGTAACATGGATATCTGCATAAAAAGGACACAGAAAGGCTGGCAGCACATGGTTGAACACTCTTCCACCTGTCTCTGCTTCGCTGCAATGCTTTTCATGCAATTATTCATGTTCTCTGATTACATTTTTAACCAGGTCTACACAGCACCAACTACAAGGCAAGACTAGTTGTATTAAAAGTCCTGCTGGATAGTTAGGGTCCTGGAGTAACTAAAGCAACCAAGTTCAGAGTGCCTGGCTCATCCATTTTCATATGTGCCAATTCTTAACAGAGTCGTTAAACCTTGCTATTGTTTCTACTGTGTAAACATATTCATATAGGCCAAGTACAGGAGAAATGAAGCAATTATCTATATAATTCGGAAGAAATTCTCCCCGGAAAATAGCAGAGGGCACTTAGAGTTTGGATTTGCCAGTTTGGGATCTTTCTGCTTTATACTCCTTAGAATGTATCTGACTTTCCCACGTAAACCTCACATCTAACATGTCGAGTGTACTGGCAAGCTTTAAAAAGGTAAAACGTGTTCCATCCAGACAGCATCTGGGGAATTCAAGCCACAGAACAAAACCTTTGATGAACTGCATTGTGTTTATCCAAATTATATAGATAATTTTTTCTACTTTCCATTTTACTTGGCTCTGGGACAACACAGCCAGAATATCCAAAGATTATTCTTCTTGAATATTCATGTTTTGCCCAGTGCTGCATTCTTGGTGTTATTTTTTTCAAGAATTAGCATTCCCTTTTATCGTGTGAAAAAATTGCACTTTTCTACCCCTTTGGCCTTGATTTTCTATTTTTTTTGTACACACAAGAATGTACCCTATTTTTATGCCAATAACGCACGTCTTCTATGTTTGCCAGCTATGCTCTTTCTTCCCAAATTATTTTCATAAGCACACTATTCTAATTTTCAACTCAACATGTAAAAAATTGTCATAGCCATGCTTATGAAAATGCTTTTTAGGAGAGGGTATGGTTGGCAAACCATGGTAGAAGGCACCCGTTTTTTGCTTAAAAATACAGTACTTTATTCCCAAAGTATGACAGTTATATTGGCCTTTTCTAAACAAAATGAAAAAAAAAAAAAAAACAGTTAAAATATCCAAAGTTTAAATACTTTTTCACAGAAATAAACTATTCAATTTTAAAAGTTAGAGAGAGAGAAACATTTTATTCTTTCTATCATGAACAACATGATTCAATCAAGCTTCACATTTTGGGCAGGATTCTTTTAAGTATGAATTTTTTCAAAACCTATTTTATTAAAAAAAAAAGGAACAAGTGTATTTTGGCAGAGAATTAAAATAGAGAGTATGCAAAATTTGTTTTAAAGATTGGCATACAAACTTGTAAAACACAGTATAATTATATAAAAATACAGCACAGCCAACGGCCTTTAAAATTTCCTTTGGCATTTCATTTGGTAGAATTAAACATAAAATCCTTTCTAAAAAAATTAGCTATCAAAACAGTCCATAAGTTAGGTTCTGTAGGTTGAAAGAACTTTTCCTTGAGTTTCTAAAATCCTTTTCTTCCATGATAACCCACGTAAAGCATGGCTAGTGAGGTATATAGGGCAAAACAGTCAGGCTGATGCACAGTAAGGAAAAAAGTGCATAAACAAAGAAGCCATCCCATTTTCATAGGAATACAAGGCTAAATCTGAGTTTCTTCTTGTTCGATGTTATCATTTTACTTTGGCAGAATCAAAATAAACCCATAGAAATGTCTTTGTTCAAGTCCCAGCAGCAGTGATATGTCTCTTCTGGTGGCATTATCTGATGCCACAATACTGTACAGTTCCTAGGGGAACCAAGGTGATGTGTGTGTGTGTCTGCTTGTGTGACTGCAAACATCAAACAATGTAAGATCATACATCAAGCACCATGTCATACTGTTGCCCCTTCTTCCGCCTGCCACACTTATTGATAAGAACCACATACAGCGTCAAAAGCATGACCCAATAGCATGCGTAGAGCAAGGTTCCAACGATTAGAACGGTCTGTTTGGATTCTGAAAATGGCTTTTTAGATTCCTTATAAATGGTGAAAATCACACCACCCAGGAGGATTGTAAACCAAACCGAGACCGGAATGAGTCCTATGAAATTAACCACGATGGTTTTCCTTCCGGACGTGCCCCACCCAGCTTTGTTTATGGTTGCGATTGCAAACATCTTGGCAGGAAGTAAACTTGACATGTATAACACTGAGTAGAGAGACATGAAAACCATGACAATGTTTCCTCTAAGGCAGCTGGCGAAGGATGACTTTATGAGACCGACTAACTGCACAGTTAACAAGAAGAGAAGGATGTTCCAAATTTTTCCTCGGTAGAAGAGCTGGATAACCGTGGCGATGAGAAAGAAAGGAAAGAATCCAGTGATCACTGCTTCATAGGTCATCCACAAGTGATGTTTGTGAAACCACATGGCATTGTAGAGCCACTCTCGGAAGTAGGACTTGCTCCAACGGGTCTGCTGGTTTAACCACCTGAGATACTCTATAGGGGTTTCGGTAAGGCACTTGGATCGAGCTGTGTATTTTGTTGCGTAGCCCAGACTCAGCACCCGGTTCGTCAGATGCCGGTCATCACCAAAACTACATTGGTTGCCCATAAATTCCTGATTGTACCAGTCTTCTACAAATTCATGGAGCAAGGAGTTTCTGTACATTCCCAGAGGTCCGCTAATGCACTGGACGCACCCAAAATAAGACTGACAGGCTCTTTCTATGTTAAAAGCCATCCAATATCTCACACTGCTGAGGAAGGAGATCCACGAATCGTATTTGTTTAAAATCTGAAAAAAAATAAAGGAATGAACAAAAGAAACAAACAAATGTTAAGCTTTACCCTCAAAAACGCAACAAAACCTGTACCACCCTCCCTGTGGTCATTGCCTAGACTGAGGTTTGGTATTTTTTTCTTCTCCCTTGGTGTCCTTGTTCTTTTTGACATGGTTTAATTCTGTTTTCTCTGATTCTGTATTGTTGTTATGTGCCATCAATCAATCTGACTCATAGAGATCCTACTGGACAGAGCAGAAATGCCTCCTAGGGTTTCCAAGGAGTAGCTGGTAGATTTGAACTGCAGACCTTTGGGTTAGCAACCAAGCTTTTAACCACTGAGTCACCTAGATTAACTTGCTAGCTTGTTACTGTGTATTTTTTCCTCCTTCGTACCCTCTAGTCTCTTTTTTTGCTGTGGTTTTCTTCTTCTTGTCATTTTATTGGAATATAATAGTGAGTTTTTTTAAAAACCTCAGTTCTCAGTCCCCAAATTCGTCTCCCAGATACTCTTTCCTACAAGGTATTTAAGTCCTACTGTTTCCTGTTCAGACACCCTGGAGGTGGACTGGGTAAGAGCTACAGCTGCTAATCCACAGGTTGGCAGGTCAGATCCACCAGGTGCTCCTTGGAAGGTCTATAGCGCAGTTCTACTCTGTCCTATAGGATTGCTGAGTTGGAATTGATTTGATGGCACTGGGTGATCTCTTGTTCTGGAATCCCTCACGGTGTAGTGGTCAAGTGCTATGGCTGCTAACCAAAAGATCAGCAGGTTGAATTTACCACGTGCTCCTTAGAAACTCTATGATACAGGTCTACACTGCCCTATAGGATTACGGTTGGGTTGCTATAAGTCAGAATGGGCTGAACGACACTGGGTGGGTCTCCCGTTTTCTTCCTCCTTCCTCCACACTTTTCTGCAGTGCCAGTGATAATAGGGTTTGCTGTGGTCTTCCAAAATTTGAGCATTGAATTGATGTTTTCTACATAAAATTTATCAGCTTTCTCTTGGTACGATTTCTTGAATTCTCTCCTCTGTCTCCTTTTGTTCAATTTTCAGGTGGATACTGCATTTTCATCCTTATGTTGCTAGGCTATTTCTCTGTCCTCTATAGATAGTTTCCTTCACCTTCACTGTTGCCACACACATACGGCAAAACAAAGTACATTTTTAATTCAACTTTCCCATGTGCTTTTCACCTTGCACTAAAATCTGATTTTGCATTTGCAAGGGACTCTCTTGAATTATCATGTCTTTTCATTTATTTATTTTTCTATCCCCCAGATTACAAGTGACCTTCATTAATATTTATTTCATTGTTTCTCCACTGATAAACAATTATGAATCCTATTACAGCCTCCAATCTGTAGGTGTTTCTTTGCCTTTCTCACTAGTAGGAATTTTATTTGCTAAATTCTTCATTTGTTTTCTAATTTGGTGGTTTGATCAGTCACATATCTGCCACTTTTTAAGCACACACAAAGGATACAGAATCTGTTGCATGTCATAACTTCCATTTCATTACCCCTAAAATAATGAATTTTTAATATCAGATTTCAGCTAAACACTAAGTTATTACTTAGAAAGACATGGCAGAAATCATTATGCTTTTATGTACGCTGTTTAAAACTTATCAGTTCCTGTAGACATGTATTATATTCCAAACTGAAGGAAATTATTTCAATTCAGACAAATGAAGAGAGAGTACAGTGGCTACAACACATTATAATGCGTCTCCCGGGTAGAAAACAATACCTGGCAGAGAACTGGAGCCCTGGTGGTGCAGTAGTTAAGTGATATGACTGCTACCAAAAGGCTGGCAGTTTGAATCTATCAGACACTCCTTGGAAACACTGTGGGGCAGTTCTACTCTGTCTTATAGGCTTGCTATGGGTCAGAATTAACTCAATGACAATGGGTTTGGAGGTTTTTTGGTTTGCTACAGAGTTTTGGAAACCCAAGTTCATAGTAGTTAAGTGCTATGGCTGCTAACCAGAAAGCCAACAGTTCAAATCCAACACGTGCTCCTTGGAAACTCTATGGGGCAGTTCTTCCCTGTCCTCTAGGGTCACTATGAGTCAGAATTGACTCGAGGGCAGCAGGTAGGGTACACAGTTAGTGGATAATACACATGTGTTCAACTAATCAATGGACAAGAATTAGTGCTGTTGCAAAAAGTGAAGACATAGGTACCTGGACATCTCCTCCAACTCCTCCAACCATAGGGTCTTCTTCTAAAACTTTAACCATCTCCACAGATGAGGCAGGGTCCAGCATGGTGTCTGAGTCACAAACCTGCAAAGAAGAAAGTGAGTTAAAGAAAAGGAAGAACTCTGTGTGCATGCCATACCACCAAAACTGGGCATCTATATTATGTACTCAGTTGTATTACCATGAAACATCAGTAAGCAAGTATCACAGGGATGACAGAGTGTTGAGCTATATCACGGCCAACACAAAGGGCTTGTCTTTAGCAAGTTCACTGTTTATGTTCAAGGCATTGCTGGTTGGCACAGCAGAAGTAATGCGCTAGGTATGTCATGTAGGGTAAACTGTAGGGTAACTGGCTTGTCCTAGTTTTTCAAAGACATTCCCAGTTTTGGCATTTAAAGTTTCACATCCTGATAAACATTGCAGTCATAGGCAGACAGGGGCCACTGATTGCTAGATGTCTTTTTTTTTTCTCTCTCTCTCTCTCTCTTTCTGCTTGGCAGTGTCCTGAATAAGGCTTTTAGTGAACTTACCCTTAAGGTCTGAATGATGATGGAGAAATTCTCTAACAACATTGAATGTCAAGTGTGTTTCACAATTATCTGTTTTCCATTTCGTATCACAAATAAAAGAAGGGAGAGCAATAATTCTACTGATGATTGTATACTTAAGCAGCAAGATGTCCAGGTGTCCTTGGTTTAGCAACAATACTGCAACCTACAGAGAATTAGCATCACCTTCAAAGCACTCTATTATTCTAGAGCAGTGAAGTATTTATTTGGGTCATTTGATTTAAGAGCAGATGTAATCACCCTTAATCCATTCTAGAATTGCCAATCACTGTTCTTAAAAACAATCTTTGTATGAGTCTAAAAAAGGCATTTCTCAAGCCAAACCAAATAAAATCTCAACATTATTACTGGAAGTCATCAGAACCAGGGATAAGCCATTCTGTAGTCTAGACATGTCATTCCTGGTAAATCCCTGACAGACATTTCTTTTAGGGATTTGAGGCTATGGGATTAAAAACATACAGTACTGTCCTTTCGCGCCTAACTTCTGAACTAGTTATATTCTTTTCTACTAAATACAGCAAGGCCTGAGAATTCTGGGGCAGCAGTTATACACTGACCAGAGTTGGTAGGTGATAAACGGGTTTGACATCCCTATCCAGACAATGAATAATTCGTGGAGACTTGGGAGTTAACTACAATTCCACCATTTAGCCTGGCTGTACTCATTGAATTTCATCAAGGTTTAACCTACTTTTTTATATCAAAAATAACTAAACAGTTCTCCAAACTACTTTTTATAAAACTGTAATAGTCAGAATTTGATGCACCAGTTTTAAATGAAAGTAAAATAAAAACTAAGAAAACAATATGTCGAATCATAACTGTAAGAGTAAAAAGGAACTTGATATGTATGTATGGGGTGTAGTGGTCAATCTTGGCTACCAACCAAAGGGTTAGCAGTTCAGATCCACCAGATGCTCCTTGTAAACCTTCTAGGGCAGCTCTACCCTATCCTGTAGGATTACTATGAGTTGAAATCAACTTGATGGCAACAGGTTTTGTCTAGGTTTTTCTTTTTTGTTTGTTTGATACATATGTAGCACAAGCCCCTCACACGGTTAACAGGAAACCTCACCATTTCTTTAAAAAAAATTTAAAAAGCATGCATCTTGAACAGATGATCGCCAAGGACCAAAATGACATGGGGGAAAAGAGAACCCAGAAGACAAAGAGAGACCCATGTGACTGGGTAACTACATCAACATGTGACCAAAGGTGCCCGGCCACCACCAGTGATAGCCATGATGGGCCTCACAAAGTTGAGTCTCACTGGCAACGTGAGAATAAAAAGGGGTGCACCCTGAGATCTCCACTAAAAGACCACAATGATGGTCCAGGGGCCTCGGGGTTCCCCTGAGAGCATGGCCCCTGGCCCTGTTGCTGCCCTTGTCCATAAATCATAATGGAGGTCAACTCTTCGGACAGAAATGGATTGGACTTGGCGACACAGAGTGGCTTTGTTGTGTGTGCACTTTATGGTTCTATGCATCTATAGGATGTCGTCCTGCTGACCTCTTGCTGGTGGTGGAGGAAAGAGTGGAGAGCAGGGGATAGGGGATTGTTAGGAGGCTATGACATGTACAGAACAGAGAGGAGTGTGCTGTCACTGGACAGGGAGAGCAGTGGGAGCTGCATATAGGCGAGCATGCAAATTTATATGGGATTATACACTGTCAGTCATAATAAAAAAGAAAAGAAAGCACCTATCTCTTTTTATTAGTAGGTTCCCCCCCCCCCGGAAAAGTTATATGTTAATAAAAACTGTTGGTGAAAATCATTTCAGGGTATTATTAGAACTTATGACTTAAGGAGTATATGAGACATTTGTTTGTAAAAAGTGACCTTACCACCCCTCCAAATTTAACTAATGACAGCAAATTTGGGGTTAATTTCTATTTTATTTTTGCTTATTTAGAAGCATGCACATACAGATAATTAGCTTCTGGCATTCCATTTTGGTCCAACATGGTCTCATTTATTTTAGAAAAAAATAAAGAAGCAAAAAGCTAAGTATTAGTCTTTCCTAGCAGCAAATGTTGGCGTTGTTAGGTGTTGAGCTGATTTTGACTCATACTGACCCCGTGTGACAAAGCAGAGCCGAGCAGGTTCAAACTACAAACCTGTTAGTTAAGCAGCCTAGTACTTACACCAGGGCCCCTCATAGAACTCTTGCTAACTCTTGGGTATGTACCCAAGTGTCCCAAGCCAGAAGAGCCTAGCAAATGCCCCCAACAGTGATGCTTTGCCTCTCCCACGACTGGCCTGTCACCGATCTGTATATGACTATGAGCTGGGCAGGAGCTCTGTCACAAGGGTACAGAAAGGTGAAGGCACGAATCCAAGCCACCTTTTAGAATTCAGCATCCCGAGAGTTTATAGCCACACCCAGCTCTGTTGACTTAAGCTGGAAAAGGTAAAACCAAAAAGCTAAAATAAGACTAAGGACAACAGGAAAGGCGCAATCCGTCTGCTTGCAAGCGCAGCAAATCTCGGGAGCTGCCTCTTTGAAATGACTGCACTGGAAACACGCATCTGAGGTTCTGCAGAGTTAAACCGGCGACTGCTCCTTCCAGCTGCCAGCAGCCAAGTGCCAGGAGTTCTCTTAGGGAGCTTGTTCTCGAGCTGGCTCCCCGAGCAAGAAGGGCAAGCTCTCGGAAATCTCTCGGCGAGGGGCTTGTTATCGCGGGATCTGAGGCTTGAGCGCCACCCCACTTCCGGAAGCTGTTTTGTGCTACAACGCCACCTCTAAAACCATTTATTTTAGGGACAGTCGGTGACAGCGTGTGTGTTCAAGGGCCTGAGAGCAGTTATTTCGAGTGTGAAGAGTGTAATTCTAGCCCTTCTTAAAATAGTAGAGACAGGATTTGTAGTGTCTCCTCAGCAATTAATAGCAAGTATATAATTGCACGGTTGTTGGCTCTTTGGGCTAGAATCTTTCCGAGATGTAACACCAGTTCTGCAGAGCGTAGCCTCATGTAGGGAAAAGTTTCGGGATATGATTTGCACACAGGAAACAAAATTAGAGAGCAAATCAAAAAATGATGTTCTGGCCACCCTCGGTGTATGGTTTGTAATTCGTTCAAAGTACATGATCACAAGCCATAAGATTTCTCACTAAGCGATATGGAAATGAGGCAAAGTTGCCAAGTTTTGAGTAAAATAAGTGGAAAAATGTCATGAGAACAAGACTTTACGGTGAAGAACCAGCCATCTAAGCCCTAACCACAGGATCATCAACTGAAATGCATGACTATCACCCTTCCTTCCTTGCCATCCCAGCCAGGAGTCAGCATAACACACCCCATTCCTCCCTGTAGTTTAAAACAGGGGCCAGCAAGCTACAGCCTGCCAGCAAGTCTGGCCTGCCACCTGTTTTTGTATAACCCATGAGCTAAGAATATATTTTTGAATTTTAAATGGCTGGAAATAATTTTAAAAAGAACATTTTGTTACATGTGAAAATTCTATGAAATTTAAATTTTAGAGTCCATAAGTGAAGTTTTGTTGGCACCCATCCTGTTCCTTCGTTTCTGTGTTGCTTTGAGTTGCTTTTACATTAAAACAGCAGAGTTGAATAGTGGCGCTACAGTCCCCCAAATCCTAACATATACAGTTTGTCCCTTTTCAAAGATTGCTGACCCCTGATTTAACACAACTGATTGGGAGAAGAGGGTTGTACTTTTCATAAAGGCAAACAGACGTGACACAGGCTTTCAGCACCAATTTCAACTCTAGTTGTTTTTAAGTTGCTTCTGCCTTCATGTGTTATAAATAGCTGTAACTACATAATAAGCATAAAATATTAATGAACTAGATTCTCCTTAGCCTAGATTCAACCTATTATGAGTATCATCATAATCAAGAAGCCTAGATCAAATTCTTGATTTCTGCAACTAACTGTATCTATGGCCTTCATCAAATAATTTAACTTTATCATATGAGACACTGAATATTAAAGGACTTCAAGTATCACAAGGGACTGGGGAGATGTAGGATCCGTGGTGGTACAGCTGGCTGCAAACCAAAAGATCAGCAGTTCACATTACCAGCCACTCCTCAGAAACCCTATGGGCAGCTCTACTCTGTCTACAGGTCCCTCCTGAGTTGGAAATGACTCAGCAGCAATGGCTTACTGGTTTGGGGTAGTGATGGAAGCCGCTAGCATTAAGTAATAAACCTTATACTTCCTAGGTAATGTCTCATGGAAAGGACCATAACAATCATTAAACAGCCTCATTAAAAGGAACATGGCAATTGCTTACATATCAAGAGAACCATAGAACTGCTTTCATTGTCTATATCATTCCTGTCCATATTAATTTAGCTCACTGGCCTTAAAGTTAATCTACCTTGCAACAATTTAAGGAAAAATCCCTCTAGAAATAGTTATTTTTTTCTAGTGTATGTTTCTGAAATTCAAGACCTGATTCCAAAAGTCAGAATTCTCTGTTTCATTTTTTTTAAACATCTTTCCTTTCAGACTGACTGGTGGACCCTGTGTGCGTGCGTGCTCATCCTTGTGCACGCGTGCACTCACACATGTACACACACCATGACAAAAGGGACTGAGAATTAACCTAGAAAGAGGAAACCTTAATTAGTCTGGCTGTGGGATGAGGAAGCAGGTAGAAAATAAATCAAGATCCCTTTTGTTGCTACTGCTTTTACTTTTTCCATGCTTTTAAGGCTAAACCCTGTCTTAACCTTGACCCTTCTTTATAAGTTTGACTCAGTGAAACTACTTATTTCCCAAGTAAGTGGAATTTCCTCTTGGTCATAACCTGTTACCCAATAATAAAGTATTTAGAAGTTTGTGAGTGACTATGTCTCATGTATGGCCTAGAATGTATCATTGGTGTAAAAATATGTAACAGTTCATATTAGAACCACAGACTTTGAGCCTATAGAAATGTACACAAGTTCTTGCATCCAAACTTAAACTTGAATTGACATATTCACTGACCTTTGACCTCTAATTACTTTATTATATTCCCTAGAAAACAACCCCAAATAAGGATGTTTACATTACTTGCTATGGAGTTCAGCTTATTTACTTTCTGTGTGTTAGGTCCTTTGGACATGGTATTGGACCAGGCTTTGACTTCCTGCTCCGGTGAGTCATAGCTTATTTGCAGTAATAGTAGGAGTCGTCCTCTAGGTCTTTTAACCAGTGTCCTGTGTTTGTGCCTATGGATTTAGTTTTTGACTTCTTAGTGTATATGACTTCCATTTATTGGCATATTCACTGACCTTGGACCTATTCAATGTAATGTAAACAAGGATATAATCTTTGGTTTCGGAGAGATATGAATGAATATATCAATTTGTTTTTTCATCTAGTCCCTATCAACTGTGTTGTCTGCAGAAAACCTGCAGAACACCTAATTTGTGTGGCATTGTACCCATGCAGCAGATGGGAAAACCAATGTACAGTGTCAAAAAGACACTGTACGCAATTTAAAATTTCTCCTATAGCCAGTCAAAAGTTCAATAGTGTAGCATCATTGATCATATTACACTAAACTTGTAGAACTTTATCAATATCAGCATGACCTCCTCATAAAATAATTTTCTTGATTTTTAATTTACTTGTATTCTCAATTAATGGGATGTATACATATGTCTAGAGCTAATTTACCAGCCGTAGATTAAGTCATACATCAGACTGAAGGTGCAAATACAAAGTCATAAAATCATATAAGTTTAGGGCTTCAAAGACACTTTGAAATTAAGAAGTAAGACCATCACATAAGAGAGAGAGAGCCTCAAAGTAAAAGATAAGCTTTCTTTTGTGAGAAGGGTGAGGATGAGAAGGGTGCTGTTCTTCTATGGTAATTTGGCTTATGGTACCTAAACAAATAAATCAGTGAAACTATTACCCTCAATTCTGCCTTGTAGCAACCCAGTGTAAGTCACCATTAGTGATAGCTTATGATATAAAACCAAACCAACTCCATTGCTGTTGAGTCAATTCTGACTCACTGCAACCCTATAGACTGAGTAGAACTGCCCCCATAAAGTTTTCAAGAAGCGACGGGCAGATATGAACTGCCAACCTTTTGGTTAGCAGTCATAGCACTTAACCACTACGACACCAGAGTTTCCGGTGTATGGAACACGATGTCAAATTGAGCTAGTGGGAAGCATCCAGGTTTCTATAATACAGACATTTAAGCAGTTCTGAGCTTCCTTTTAGCTGTTTTTTTTTAAAGGAATTAAGAAGATATAAGTCCTTATTTGGTAGCATGTATGATCCAAGTTTTTAGAAAATAATTCCTGCCATCAGCCAACCTGAAATCTCATCCAAGCATTAAGGTGAAAAAAGGGGTCATTTGATTACACTGTTTTCCTCTTTAAGAAGGCTTCACCATGAATAACAGTTACAGAAGGTGCCAAGTCAAGGTGACGAGGTAGCTGGAAAAGTGGGAAACCAACTGTTGCCACTTTTAAAGCCTAAGTCATAAAATACTCTTATTCGAAATGGTGGGAATTTTCATTCTAAAGAAAAAAAACCATGACAGTCCATAGTGATGCCTCTTAGGAAAAAGTAAAAAGGGGGGTGGGGAGAGGATGTTATAATAGTCAGTAACCCAGTCTGAGGAAAGAGGCAGACTGCAATCAAAGTGAATCAATTACAGTCAAAGTGAATAATGTGGTAGAAACTGATAAATGCAAAGAAAACTCTGGTACCCCTCTTTGCTCTGTTTTGCTCTCACACTAGCAGACTTGGAATGTTCTTAGAAGGAAATCTGGTTGTCAGAGGAATTATAACAGCACTGAGTGTCCTACTGAACTGGGAAGGACCTCTAGAAATCTCTCTTCTGTCAGTTCAATTGATTGAGGCCCCTCGTGGGTAAGGCAAGGAGCTGGATTTAGAATTCAGCATATGATTAAGGCTACAGCTGCTACCCACAAGGTCCGCATTTCAAATCCGCCAGGTACTCCTTGGAAACTATTATGAGGCAGTTCTACTCCATCCTGTAGGGTTGGTTTGATTCTTTTTTTTTTTTGGTTTAGTTAAGCATGCTCTTACTCTTATCTCACAAAAGGAGGAATGCAGAGAAATATGTAACATTTTCAACATCAACCCTTGGAAAATTTCTTTAGGGCTTCTTTACAAAACAGGAACCCATCAAATGTTATACACAATTACATCTTTCTCACTAGAAGAATTCCACGCACCTAGGAAACTCTCGTGGCAAAGTGCTGTGGCTGCTAACCAAGAGGGCAGCAGTTCAAATACTCCAGATGCTTCCTGGAAACTCTATGGGGCAGTTCTACTCTGACCTATAGGGTCACTATGAACCGGCACTGACTTGAGGGCACCTAACAGTAACAGGATGCTGCCGGGTTAAACTAATAACAAAGTTGCCTCTTATAGTCTTCTCTTTTGGAAAAATGCTCAACTTGTCACAGATTTTCTACCTGGGAAGTCCCTAATACACATATCATTTTTTTCTTTGTTACATATACTGGTGGCCACTGCAGGTGTATATCCTTATTCAATGATAAGAGATATGAATAAAAAAGTTACCTAATCTAGATTTTGAAGGATATTTTAAAACTTTTCTGATATTGTTAAGTAAGAAAAAATAAGTCAACACAATAAGCCTCTCCCCCGCCCCCACCCCCCAAAACTACTGCCATCAAGTCAATACCAACTCATACTGACCCTACAGGATGGAGTAGAACTACCCCATAGAGTTTCCAAGGAGCACCTGATGGATTTGAACTGCTGATCTTTTAATTAGCAGCCACAGCACTTAACCACTACACCACCAGGGTTTCCCAAAATTGTTCTAAAATGAGAGAAACATAATAAAAGGGTATATGCTGGAAAATATTAAATGTGATAATGTATGGGGTCATGTATTTGTTCAAGATGGTTTTAATTGTGCTTACTCTGCTTTTCTCTATTTCCCAAACAGGCTACTATAATCCAACTGCCTGTTGTTGAGTCGATTCCAACTCACAGCAACCACATGTGTGTCAGAGTAGACTTGCATTTCATAAACCTCTCAGTGGATGACATTTTGAAAATAGGTTGTCAGGCCTTCCTTCTCCAGTGCCTCTGGGTGGACTCCAACTGCCGACCCTACAGTTAGCCACCAGATGTCTTACTGGGGAACTACACAAGTGAAAACCAAACCAAACCGACTGCCGTGGAGTCAGGTCTGACTCATAGCGACCCTAGAGGTCACAGTAGAATGGCCCCACAGAATTTCTAAGAAGCACCTGGCAAATCTGAACTGCTAACCTTTTGGTTAGCAGACATGGCACTTAACCCTCTACACCACCAGGATTTCCACAGGCACTACACAGGCTACTATAAACATATGTTATTTGGCAAGTAGAAGAGTGAATATATTCTTTTTAAAAAGTAAGCAAGATTTTTCCCTACTTTATGCAAAAAGGTCAGAATCTGCCCTTTTTGGAGTGGGGAGCAGCAGTCTCTCTAGACAATGCTTTTTTTCAGAATCAAGAAAACATTATTTCTCCTTTACTTTAAGGTTTTTCTGACTTTGTTTTCTTTCTTTTTTTTTATTTCTAATATATCTCTGAAAGTGGCCACATAAATTTGCTATCACACTGATTTTCTCCTAGAATAGAGTTTCCCTCAGTATTCTGTGCCAAAATTAATTATTTCAATAACAAAAAGGCTGAGACAGTAGCCATGGAGAAATCTAGAGATTTAGGCTAAGAGACACGAAGGGAGAGGTAGCGACTGATCAAGTCTTACTCCAGAGAAGACAGAGAGAGCAGACCCACAGTGCCCAGGGGTACAGGTAGGAAGGTTATCCTTGAGGCACAAGATGAGGCTGGGTAAACTTAAAACTATGAGCAAGAGAGAGGAAAGAGGATCATGACAGCATTCAAAACCAGTATTTCTGATTTTTTTCTTGGGTAAGAGGCAAGGTCATCTGTTAGTAGTTAAGGAGGGAGGAGCTTGGGAAAGGCCCTGGGAGAGTGGTGAAGGTATGAAATAATCGGTGCTCAGAACAATAAGCAAAACATCTATTCAAAATCAACTGAAGAGTCATGACCAATGCCAAGGACCCAGCTGCAACTTGAAATCAATCTTTTTGGCCATCTCTGCACAGTTAAGCACTATCCTCCCCACTTTAGCAAGTATGTGAGGAGATAGTTCATTCCCCTGCCCGAGTCGCATTTCTCTAGTGTATGACACTTGAACTTTGTTGCCTTCCTCCCCTCACCAATGTGCACTCCAAGTTTGATCACTTATAATGCTTAGTAGCCAACACTTTTAACTTCCTCTCTCTGTTGTCTTTATGTGGGTTCTACTCTGTAACTTCCGAATCCTGCGTCTGTTAGAATAGAAGATGAGAGTGCATCAGATCGAACCTTAGGAAATGCCATTTTTTGCAGGACAATGATGGCTAAACATCCAGAGATTTAATGATGAGAGACAGCAAGATGGAATCAACTGGTCTAAGGATGCAAAAGGTTTGATACTGTTGCTGGAGTGCTTGGAACAGACTGAGAGTCCCAGGAGGTGCCAGAGGCTTGCTGACAGCGACTGCTCAGGTCAGTTGTATCCGGGAGCTTCACCCGGAACAAAACCCACGTCCTCAATACTGCTGAGCTGTGCAGAGGCACCAAGGCTTTCGCAGGAAGCCTACTCTAGCGTTTCTTATTTTCTACTATTTTTTCTTGGACAAGCACAGCATAAAGTTGTCAAGGATACAAACAAAATTCAAAACAAGACTGATGGAAGAAAGGGGTTTGGGAGAAGCAGGTTAAGAACAGAAACAAGACACACAATGAGGTCTTGATTAGAGATGACCAATGTGGCAACTGCTCTAACTAGAGTTAAAGGCCAATTCTCTAAGCAGATGTTTTCTCACTGTAGGTCCAGAACATTACTCTTCAAATCCTCTGTGTGTTCTCCAACCATTTCTTCCTTTAAAAATGCCATGTCATAGCTCTTTGGGCCTAAAGTCACACTACGTAAAGACTGGCTGTCTTGAGACATCTGAAACAACCTTAACTGTGAAAGACTGAGAGTTGAGAAACTAGGAGAAACTTGAAAGAGAAATTCTACCAA
Source organism: Heterohyrax brucei (assembly GCA_028571685.1). Taxonomy (NCBI): domain Eukaryota; kingdom Metazoa; phylum Chordata; class Mammalia; order Hyracoidea; family Procaviidae; genus Heterohyrax; species Heterohyrax brucei. Next base: position 20,806,307 of record CM053153.1, on the reverse strand, counting down.
CTCCCTAGAAATGACATTATAGCCAGTTTTACATCAACTGAGGAACAGCTTCAAAGCTCTCCAGATATTAACTAGAATGGGCCCAAGGATAGCAACTAACTGGTCTTCTAATTTTCAGTTAAGGACTCCCACCACTCACCCACTGCTGTGGAGTTGGGTCCGACTCACAGTGACCCTATAGGTCAAGTAGAACTATTCCACAGTTTCCAGGGAGCACCTGGTGGATCTGAACTGCCGACCTTTCACTTAGCAGACATAGCACTTAACCCACTACGCCACCAGCGTTTCCCATTCAAGGCTAGATGCTAGACAAAAAAATAAAAACAGTAAGGAATAGTTGTCAGTTCCTTTCTGTAGAGACCCCATGGAAGGCAGAGCATGTAAGTCAGGGCACAGCTGTGCTCTAACTGTTCTCAGCAGCTGACTTTTGTCAACTAGATTATTGTATTTTTTTTTTTTTCACAAAAAGTGCTTGCCTTGTATGTCACCCTTCTCCAACGCTTCTAGGTGTTTTCCTAAGCAGCACTACATGCTTCTTATTTTTTTTACAGTAACATTAAAAACAGAGAGAAAGAAAAGAAAATTGGCACAGTAGAGCCACTTACAAAAATGCCTGGGGCAGGTTTGGCAAATAAACACAGAAGGCATACGTTATTTTTCTAAAAATATACTACCAGGCCTTTCCTCAGAGGCACCTTCATATTGACTTGAATCTCCAAACTTTCCATCAGCTGCCGAATGGGTAAGCTTTTGCACCACCCCGGGGCTCCACAGATTTGTAATATAATAAATAACCATAGTATGATAACTGAAAACACTTAATCATATTAACAGTATCAGCACTACTTCTGCTAAGCACTTTAAGAGCATTAATTGATGTGATGATATCAAAATTTCCATGAAGTTGGCTCACTCTATCCACAAAACTGAGGCTTGGGGACATGCTCTTGAGCAGCATCAAATAACTAGTAGTACCTGTGATTAGACCTCAGTCCACTGACTCCAAAGCCAGTGCCTGGTTCCACCCCACTACACTGAAAGTAACAAATGGGTGTGACTTTGGGGCAGTTGTTATTGTTATTAGTTGCCTTGGAGTTGATTCTGACTCACGGTGGGCCTTGCCTGCAGAGTGGGACTGCCCCACAGGGTTTTCAAGTCTGTGACCTTTCAGAAGTGGATCTCCAGGGTTTTCTTTTGAGGCATCTCTGGGGAGACTCGAACCACCAACGTTTTGGCTAGTAGTTGAGAGCTTCATTGTTTATACTACCCAGGGACTTTTGGGAGGGGCAGTAAAAGCATATGACAAGGCTCCTGGAAACTAGGATTTCATTTTTAAGAGGAGACGAAGAGCAGTCCCGGTGGATTGAAAAACAAACAAACAAACAAAAACAACCAAGACATTTCTCTTCTTGACATCATCAAGCCCAGAGAACTAGAAAGCTCACAGGGACCCTCCTAACGTCCCAGAGCAGAAAGCCTCCATGAGAACTAGAAGGGCAGAGATGTGAAGAGTGAGCAGTTAGGGAATTAATGAGGAACACAGCCTGCTGAAATTTTATGCAAGCAAAACGCCATCACAAATCCTTCCAGAGGCCAAGCTGCAGCGAGTGAGGTAATGCTGTTTGGGGAGTGAAGTAAACATGACTCTAACTTTGCTCTGAAAAAAAAATTTTTTTTTTGGTCTATTTTCCCTTCACGGTTTCTTTCTCTCATTTTTGATTTTTTCTTTTCTCAACTCTTTTAAATAAAAATTATTCTTACCTTCTCTGTCTCCCACGTAGGGGAGACGTAAAAAAAAAAAAAAAATTTTCTAAGCCTTCTCTGCAGGCCCCAGATTTTCTGGAGACCCTTCTGTGCGGGCAGACACTTACTTCCTTACAAGGCCAAGGGTTTTTGGAAAATGACGCTGACTTTGACTTGGCAGAACCCCGGGGGCAGAGAAGGTAAGGGGTGGGGCGACAAGAGGGAAGGAAGGGTCTCGTGTTCCAAATAATCTTGATTTCCATCCAATAAATCTGCACAACTTAAGGATTTTCATAGATAGTCTTAACAGTTTTACAAGTTTTTTTTTTTTTTCCTTCCAAAACTTGCTTTTAACAGTCAAGCAGTTTTCAAATGAGCTGAAAAGAGTACTGTATTCAGAGGGGACAAGGATGGGCCACAGCCTATGACTAGAGAGACACAAAAGCTGCTTTATTTGCATGCATGTTTGCACTGGCGGGACTGTGGAGACCTACCTGCACATAGTCCACACTGCGTCCCAGGGCTCGGAAGGCCGTGTACATGACTTCTCTTTTTCCACCCCACTTCTGCATGATACAAATGCTCTTGTTGGACAGGACCAACTGGGTTACATGTAGTGAGCTTTCTTTATGGGATTCCTCCGTCTCCCCAGGGCCCTTTTCATGGAAATTATTCTTCCAGATATAAGTGGCTGATTTATCCCTGCCCATAACTTCACTGAAGATGTCCATCATGTAAAGGTCATCCTCTGAGTTGCCATCTATGACCATGACAACTTTAATTCCAGGGTAGGTGAGCCTTTTCACAGATTGCAAGCATTTCCTTAAGTAGTCAGGATCTTCTTGATAGGCAGCGATGCAAAGGGCAACTGTTTTGTTCAACTTAATCGGTGTTTCCAGGGATTTTTTCATTTTCCGGTGCTCCAAAAAGGCAAACAGGCTTTGAATGATGAGGTGTGATGCTAAAAAGGCACCATACAGTCCAAAAGAGAAATAGTAATTATCCGTTTGGATAAACTGGTAGCCAACGATATAAGCAGCTGTGATTCCAAGGAGGAGAGAAACTCCAAAAAGCGTGGTTCCAATTATTCTCAGGATGCATAGAAACCTCTCACAATGCATCTGTAATATAATAAAGTGACAGGCTTGGTTAACCATTCTTGCCCCCTACCTGGTATATATGTACAGTATCATGGAGACATGGAGAGAATATTGGACTACACTCATCCAGGAGATCGAACACTTCATGTCTTATTTAGCTAACTCTTTGCCTTTCTATACCACAGTTTGCATCTCTGTAAAACAGGAACAAGAATGTCCTTCTGGAACATCACAAAGGCCTGCTCAAAAATCAGGTGACATGATAGTGCAATGTATTGTTGGAAATTAACCAAACTTAACTACCATCAAGTCAATTTCACCTCACAGCGACCCTATAGGTCAGAGTAAAACTGTCCCATATAGTTTCCAAGGAGTGCCTGGAAGATTTGAACTGTGGACCTGTTGGTTATCAGAGGTAGCACTATAAAACCAGGGTTTCCTATTGGACATTACTGTGTTAAACAAATACACGGCTGTAACATTCTCAGTGTCTTCAAAAACTTGTCTAAGTCTGCATTTTGCAGATTTGTTGTAGCAAGGCCTCAAACATAAATTTCCTAATTCCTGGGATATTCTTTATTCCTGAGCCACCCCCTATCTCTCTTTGCCCCCAGTACTGACCAGTGAACAATTCACAGAAGTTTTTGCAAAATTTCTTTCTGGAAATGTCATCTCCTCTCTAACGCACAGCTTTCGAATCTCACCTTTTCTGTGCAGTCAGCTGAGACTGGAGGTGAGGATACCTGGATTCTAGTTCGAGCTCTCCCACTAACTAGCTGCGTGACCTTGAGTGAGTCATATTACCTCTGGGTGTAGGGCTCAGGTTTTCAATCTAGTAGGGGAGTGTATTTAGAATCAACTGTCTCCAAAGTTCCTGTTGACATTAAAAATATTCTAGCCTAGTGTCTCCTGCACAGGTATCTATCAAAGACTCTATAATCCTGAACTACACTTCTTTGTTCAATTATCTGTCTTCACCATCCACCATTGCCAACCACCAGATAGTAAGATCCTGAGGATCAAGAACCTGGTCGCATTCATCTCTGTCCCCCTGGCCTACTATACCTCCTGAAACACAGTAAGTGCACAACAAATCTTTGTAGAAATAAGTACTAAATTAAGAAAATCACACTATGCTCTATTTCAGCAGTAGAATTTCCCATCTTTTTGAAAGCTGAAGCACATTAAACCTGCAACAAATTTCAGTCCTTAATAGCTAGCTTTGTACTCCTCCCTCAAGCTTGTGCATCTACTAAATAAGGTTTCAAATAGTTTCAAGACAGAGGACAATTTTTTTTTTCTGTATTCCATGAAGCATGTCTAATACCGGGCATAGGAGAGATGCTTGGTAAACCTTTTATTTCTTATTTTTCCCTCTATCTGATTCCTTCTTCTGCCAAGGAACAAGAATGATATAATACAGTGTCCCACACTTCAGTGATTCACACTAACTTCAAATTTTGGTAATACTTACATATAATTACTATTTAATCTTTTTTATTGAACTTAAATAATTTGTGAACACCAATGAATTTATTTTAAATGGAAACTTAGCACAGTTTTCTAAGAAATCTCTTGATATGTTTTTTATATCTCCCTAATCCATATTAAAACTTAAATGTCCATCTAAAATTATCCTAGTGGCTACCTGTTGCAGGGCCACCGTGCTGCTCACATCCACATTCTGTTCCCTGCAATTGTACCTGGATGTTGCCCTGAGCAGCTATGCAGTACACTACAGGGAAATGTCAGCATGGCTGCACACCAAATATGTTATGTCTCCTTCCGAACACAGAGTACCTAGTTTGGCCATGGAGTTCCAGCCTTTGGAAATCTGAGATGTACTACTTGAGCAGAGACTTTAAAGAGAGAGACATGCTTGACATACAGCAACAATGCCCTAGATGCCTGCAGAGTCCCAATGTAGAAGGAGCTGTGTCCTTGAAAGGCCACATGGGAGGAGGCCACCCCCCAATCAGAAACACCTAGGACTCTGTTAGCAAGAAATGATCTTCTGAATTTCCACTCACACTCATATGCATGACTTTTTTAATACCCACTACACATCTTGAGGTTTAGTTCATCCTAATTAACGCAAGTTAGGTAACATGAAACAGCCTGGAGACCACGATTTCAGCTTATAGTAGTCACTTTCCTTTGTTAAAGGTGACACTATTAGTCAAAGCCAAGAAATGAAATAGTGTTCATGAAACTGTTTTAAAAAACCAGAAATGCAAAGCTATTTAAAGTATCTGCTAAGTGAAAAACAAAACAAAAACAGAAAACTATTTCTATCAAGCTGATTCTGACTCATGGCGACACCATGTGTTACCAAGTAGAACTGTGCTGCATGAGATTTTCTTGGCTGTGATCTTTATGGAAGCAGTTCACCAGGCCTTTCTTGCATAGTGTCACTGGGTGGGTTTGATCCATCAGCTTGTGGGTTAGCAGTCAGTGCAAACCATATGTACTACCCAGAGACCTACCTGCGAACTAACCAGGAAGGTAGACAGCAAAACAAAGATGTGGCTCCATGTCTAGCAGCTATGTAGGACTTCAGAGTATGTCCTGGACGAGCCTAATCAAAGCAATGACACCAGAAATGCCAAATTCAGGTTGCTGGGGAATGATGAAATGCTGACTGCTCAGCAAAAGGCAGGAGAGCACAGCATCCCTTGTTAATTAACACAGCTGATGGGATACTGGACATTCCCCAAGGGCACATTAACTAAGGCATAAGGTGCTGGGAGCACCAGACTCGGAGCTGTCGTTTCCAAGACATGAGTCATTCTCACAAGAGTGAAAAATTTCAAAGAGACTCAAACAGTTCACCAGAGAGAAGCTTAAGTGTGTGCTTAGCTTTTCTTTGAAATCACCATAGCCAGCAAAAAAAAACAAACAGCCTGCCATTCTTTTCCATTATTCACATTTTCCTTGCTTTTATCAGCACACGTGGACACAACGAGTGTTCACATAGCATCTGCTGGCCACAGCTGAAGTGGGAACACCCTCTTACATCATAGATGTCTACAGAATGTCATTCTGAAGCCTGGGAAAAGTTACCAGTAAACCGCAGCAACATAGCTAGAATTGGACCTTTATATTTCTGCAAGACAGCTCACTGCTTCTTCACAGGACATGTGCAGCTTCTCAGCACAGGTCAAAGAGCCAAAGGCACACTGTAGAGCCGGCTTTGTGGAGGGAATAGAGAGTGATACACAGGATGTGTTTCTCTATAATTTCCTGTGGGTGATTTCATAGACAATCCCTAATTCAAACACTATGTTTTCAAAAGCACATTCTCCTTGTCAGCCATGTGGCTTTGTTGTTAAATTAGAAAGTATGGCAGTTAAATCCTAGACCATAGAGCTTACTGCTCCATAGAGAGGATTTAGAAATCTATACTTCATAAACATCCAAAACAGAAAACTCATAAGCTTATTTTTGTTTTTGCCTAGTATACTAGCCTACTGATTGCCTTTAAAATTGCTATTAGACTTGAAACCAGTTATTATTATTTTCTACAGAATTGTAGGCCCCACTAAGTTTTAAAATTTGGCTTGATGAACCCTAATGTATCCTCCAAAGTCACTGATTCACTTGTATCTCTTCAGTGACGTGCTCCTGAGGATATAAAACACTGCCTGGACTATGGTTTAAAAAAAAAAAAAGTTGGTACTCAGTAATTATCTGCTGAATGAATGAATGTAACTTTACCATTATTGCCACCATCGTCATCATCACAACAGCTAACATTCATTCAGCATTTAGTACATCCCCGGAGTGGGACTCTCTTTGATGGCTATGACTCGTTCTGTTTAACAGCATAATCTTGTTTAATCTTAAGGACTTCAAGTGGTAAATATATTATTAATCTCATGTTACACGAGACATAGACATATGAGGAAGAAACTAAGACTTTATTTAAGTAACTTACACAAAGTCACAAAGCCAGCAACAGAATCCACACAGCATAATGCCAGATGACCCGGAGGTTCTCAACACATATTTGCTGAATAGATTTGCATCATCATGACAAAATGAGAAGCATCTTTTTTATTTTCCAGGAGCAGATATAAAGTCTCATCAAGGGATTTTATGGGTCACTGGGTACCAAAGCTTTTTTCTCTCCTTTGACCTTGTATTAGCCACAGGGCAAAGGGTTGGGTGAAGGAGGCTGACAGTTTCTCTGGCTTTCATAAAGTGGCCCTTCAGTTTGGGATCTGGGAGAAATGGAAAGGAATTCAGATTCGTCAGCTTCTTGGAAAGTCTGCAGAGCTAAGACTAAATGATCCCTTAGCTTACCACTCTCTTCTAAAGTTGCTCTTCCACCCTGTCCTCCTTTCACTGCCTGTCACTCTCTCCTCCCTTGCCTTGCGTTATTTTCGAAGTCACAGTTACATGTTCCCCGTGACAACAGGGATTTGTCTGACTCAATCAACTGCTGTATCTCTTACTGAAAACCGGTCTCGGCACAGAGTCTAACCTCAATAAACACCTTGTGAATAAATGAATAAGCCCATTTGGTCTTGATCAGTGCAGACTGAGAAGACATGGATTCCTCTCCCATCTTTGACCTAGGAGTAGTACTTATATGCTGAGGGTCCACCTGACCCCTAAGAGGGGTCTTTGTCTAGCATGTTTTCTTCTTTCCTTTTTAACCAGCTCCATAATTTCTTGCTCAGCAGTCTCAAGGTCAGGAGACTCTTGTATAACAAAAACAGAAAAGGAATATGGCCCCCTGCAAGAATTTCTAGTCAATTTTGAGTTGTAATCTGGGTAATCTGATGAGTTCAGGAGTTAGACTGGGGTATGGGGATTAGCTGGATCAACTGTTGCCATGTATTTTATAGGCATCTCATATACTTAATGGGCAGGGGGATCCAACCAGTTGCCATTGAATTAATTCTGATTCATGAATGTCAGAATAAAATTGTGCACCAAAAGAGTTTTCAATGGCTGTGACCTTTTCGAAGTAGATCACCAGGACTTTCTTCCTCAATGCCTCTGGGTAAATTAGAATTACCAGACTTTTGGTGAGTAGTTGAGCACATAACCATTTCTGCCATGCAGGGACTCCAAACTCAAATCCTACCTCTGCCGTCTGCATATTTAACCTCATGGTTGGTCTCCTGGAGACCAGGAGGAGTTGGCTTCTGGAACTAGTCTAAGGATAGAATCCTTAAACAAGTTAAATAATACCTGTGATCTTCACTTTTTCTTCATCTATAAAATGGAACTAATCATATTGACTTTACAAAACAGATTATGAGATTAAAAGAGGAAACTCATGTAAAGTTTCTAAAATACAGGATTGCTACAGTTGGAGTTCAATAATGTTAGCTTCCTGCCAGCAGCCGCCTGACGGAACTGAATCTGCTGCCCTTTGACACTGTGTTTGTGAGTTAGAAAATAAAAACCGTGGCATGACAAAAGCCACATCAAGTGTGGGAGTCAGAAGAGATTGATTCAATCCCAGGCTCTGCCTTATATTAGCTATCTGCCACCAGGCAAGCCACTTGAAGGTCACACAAGGACTGCCAATTAAGTCTGTCAACTCATCCCTAGAAACAGTGCTAAATACCCTCATTGCTGAATATCACTCAAGTCACCTTCAAAGTCCTCCCCATGAGAAGCTATGCACTGATGCCAGTGCCAGGTTTACCCATCAGAGCAATTTTGGAACTTTTTCTGGACTGGCCATCAGAGCTGTTGTCATATTACCCCTGACGTTCTGATTGTCATCAAAACGTCTTCCTTTCCATATTTCCTTTATCTTCAGGTAAAGAAAAAAGTCACTGGGGACCAGATCAGATGAGCAGGGAGGGTGTCCCAATACAGTATTTCTTTCCTGGCTAAAAACTCCCTCACAGACAATTGTATGATTAAGCTCTCTAACTTGCTACCATGCTATCATGTGCAAATGCTATTCCAGAGACTTCCAAATCAGCTCTGAAAGGTGGACTAGGCACTGGCACAGCTTTCCAAGGGAAGTACTTCAAAGATAACTGTAGGGATATTCAGCAATGAGGTATATAGCACTTACAGCAAATAAGTCCGCGGACTTAATTGGGGGACCTTGTATGAACGAGTTACGTGTCCTTGGGCAATTTACTTCACATCTCTGACCTTCGGAGTTTTAGGAGTAAAAAAGAGACTCTCATTGATTTTAGTGTTGCTATCACTCATAGCTGAAAGCTCCAAGAAAGGCATGCTATATGCTCTATTCCATACTCTTCGTCACAGCCGCCCAGATTAGGACGAGCACAGACAGCAAATGCCTGGTGACATCCCCTCTTGGAGCATCCTTACCTCACTGGCAAAACACCTTTCTTTGCAGGGTGACTGTAACCAGTAAGGAAAATATAGGTATAGCCCGGCACTTGGAATACAGTATGCACTCACTGATTAGTCATTGTTGTGATTATTATTGCTGTCAATATTATTATTATTCAGTGTCTTCAATATCTTAACATAAAGAGAAATAAGTTATGAAGTGCATTTGTCTCTTTCCCCCCATTAAATTCTAAAACCCACAGCAGGCCGAGTTGGTGTCTTTTTTATCTCATAGCCAATATTCAGACAGATGCTGGGCAAAGGGTGATAGGACACATCTGTTGTTTAGGTGCCCCTGAGTCTGTTCCAACTCACAGTGACCCTAAAGAAAACCAAAAACCCTCTACCACTGAGTCTATTCCGACTCATAGCAATGCTATAGACAGAGTAGAACTGCCCCATAGAGTTTCCAAGGAGTGCAGGGTGGATGTGAACTCCCGACCATTTGGTTAGCAGCTTTAACAAGTAACCACTATGCCACCAGGGTTTCCTGTGACCCTGTATATTACAGGACAAAGCATGGCCTGGTTTTGTACCATCTTCAAAATTGTTGTTACGCCCGAGCCCATTGTTGCAGACACTGTGTCATTTCACCTTGTTGATGGTCTTTCTCTTTCTCACTGACTCTTGACTTAAATGTTAATTTAATGAATACATTATCTTTGACTGTACCTTATAACTAGCAGAACTGGTTCTGGAACACAGGTTTTACTTACTGCTGAACTCATGCTGTAGAGGAAGAATTATATGTAGAATGATTAGAACCGGGAATGGTAACTTACGCAAGTCAGGTTAAGTATGGAAACCTGCTCCCTTTTAGTAAGACATCTTCAGGTGGCAGCTATGTGCTGTGGAAGAAAGACCTGGCAGTCGGCTTCCTTTAAGATTAGAGCCCAGGAAACCCTATGACAAAGTTCTGTTCTGTAACACATGGGGTTGCTATGAGCAGGAATCAGCACAACAGCAGTGGATTAGTCCATGTGCTTGCTGGTAACAGGGCGGAAGGTACAGTGAGCAAAAGCTCTGAGTACTGGTTACCGAACTTTGCTCTACATTGCAATCTCCTCGGGCTCTTTTAAACTGCTGATTTGGGACTCTGACACCACTTTCAGATAATCGGTATGGGGTTCAACCAGGGTATCTGGATTTTTTTTTAGATGTCTCCAGGTGATTTTAACATGCACAGAAGTTTGGAAACCCCTGGCTTAAAATCAAATAAGATTTTCATGACCGTATTTGCACTGACACATGTCCCTTATGCCAACTTCCTTGGCCACTCTGTTCCCAGCTAGAAATAAGAAACAGAAATACTCAAACGAAATCCCCCAAACTGTTCACATTAGGGCACAGTACGCTACACCCTACAGGACACTGAGCAGGAGGACTTGAAGGCCTCCCTTCTGGCCTCTCCTTCCTGTCTGGCTTTGAAGTTTATCTTTTTCTCTCCATTTCCACTAAAGTTCTTCTAGCAGAGAACCTGGAGCAAGCTTGCCAAGTTAGAATTTGAATCCAGCTGTGTCTGGATCCAGAGCTTCATGTTTCTAGTTTCTCTTCCTTGTACCCTCAGTACTAATCAGTTACTCCCAGGGTGTCCATTATCCCAACTGCCCTACTGGTTTCTGAATATTCTAAACTTAGTTTGCAGTGTGAAAAATTACGCAAAGATTTGGCATGGAATCTTAGTTTTATATGAGGACTGCCAATTAAGTCCGACTCGATGGCACTTGGCTTGGCTTGGCCAATTAAGCTTGCAAGCTCATCCTAGGAAAAAGTGCTGTATTCATCGCTGCAGTCACCTTTCAAGTACTCCCCTTGGGAAGCTATGCACTGATGCCAGCACCTAGTCCACCTTTCAGAGTAATTTTGAAACTTTTTCCCGAATGACGACCATCAGAGCTGTCACTGTATGACCCTTGATGCCCTGAACTTTATCAAAATGTCTTCAATATTTCCTTTATCTTTTCATAAAGAAAAAAGTCACTGGGAGCCAGATCAGGTGAGGAGGGTGTTCCAATACAGTTATTTATCTTCTGGCTAAAAATTCCCTCACAATTTTTACACAAATAAGTTCATGAACTTGCCAACTTGCCACCGTACAATGGCCATTTTCCAAATGGCCAAAATTCCAAAATTGCTTTGAAGATAGACTAGGCACTGGCATTAGTGCATAGCTTCGCAAGGGGAGCACTTCAAAAGCAACAGTAGTGAATTCAGCAATAAGGTATGTAGCAGTTAGAACAGCTAAGTTCCTGGACTTAACTGTCAGACCTCATATGTACCTACTTTGGCTCTGGGGTACTATTTCTATAGGTGAAAACCACATGTAGCACTTCCTGAAATCTCTCCAGATCAGACTTAATTAGATGTCATTTCTCAATCTGAACTCTCATAAAACTTGGCTAATCCAGATAAAGAATAATCCCATTTAAGGACATTCCATTCATGAAGTCTTATATTCCATTCTTACCACTTACTAACACTTTTAAAGTGTTTATCCTTTCTGAGCAAGGTTTATTCATAAAATTTTAGTTCCAAGTTAGGAATGAATATAGGTAAAGTATGTACCACATATTAAGCATGTGATAAGCAGTAGCTATTACTTTATTTTTCCAATGGGCCAAATCAAGTCTTGACTTTCAGACTGGTTACTTAAAGACCCCTTTAGGTACATTTTTATACGATGATTTCCATGAAGATGTGAACTACATTTTGTCCACTTTTGAAGAATCTGCAGTACAGATGTATGTACTTACAAGGCATTCATTAGCATTTGGTTTAAATATAGTGATTTAATTTAATAAAATATTTAACATTATATTATCTAATTGATTCATACATAAGATTTTTCTAGACATGTACAAAGATATGTATGTATATGTGTGTGCACATACACACACACACACACAAATACATAGAAGCTCTGGTAGCATTATGGTTAAGAGGTTGGTTGGTACCCAAAAGGTCAGCAGTTTGACTCCACCAGCTGCTCCTTAGAAATCCTATCGGGCAGTTTTACTCTATCTATAGGGTGGCTATAAGTTGAAATTGACTCAGACAATGGGGCTATATATACACCAGTTCTACATATAGCTGAGAAACCCTGGTGGTGTAGTGGTTAGGTGCTACAGCTACTAACCAAAAGGTTGGCAGTTTAAGTCTGCCAGGTGCTCCTTGGAAAACTCTAGGGGGTAGTTCTACTCTGTCTATAGAGTTGCTATGAATCAGAATTGACTCGATGGCAGTGGGTTTGGTTTTTTGGCATCCACAGTTACATACTGCCTCTGGGTGGCACAAACTGTTAAGCATTCATTTATTAGACAAGAAGTTGGTAGTTTGAATCCATGCAGAAAGGTCACTGACTTGAAAACCCTATGAGTTAGAATAGACTGTACAGCAACTAACAAATGTATGCCCAATTTCCAAATAGATGGAATTCAAAGCCTGACTAATTTAAGCTTATGTGCAGTAGGATGCCACATTTTCAATAGCGATTGCTTTTAGGAAGGAAAGAGTTACAGTCAAGTTAGAGTGATGGAAATGAGTTTTCAACAGGGAGCTGTCCCCAACTCAGCTGTCATACCAGCTGCCACTGGCTCTGTCCCTGTAGCTTCATAGAAGACCAAAGCCTGGGTATGCAGGGATAAAAAGTAGAATCCAGACAGAGACAGTTAAGTTCATGCTCTGTTCTCCTATTACATTAGCTCATCATTCCCACTTAGTATGGAACAAAACTACTTGTTCTTAGATTAAAAATGTACCTGTATAAATATAACTTTGCCCAAGGGGATTGTCACCTTGATCCATAGACAGAATTGGTTTTTGTCCCACAATGGCAAAAATAGATACATCAATGTATGGAAGCCTAAAGTTTGTGTTTAAAAATTCAACAGAATCTTGTTTTAAACATCTTTTAGTTGGTAAAATTATGTCTGGAAAGTATAGGATTCAGTATTGTGAGGTGATATTCTAATAATTAGCCCCAAGCTAACTTACTTTCTAGCAATGGTTTCTTATTCATTTGTTGCACAACTTCTGTTTTTCAGGAAGGTAAAAAAAAAAAACCAAACCCAGTGCCATCTTGTGCATTTGGACTCATACTAACCCTGCAGGACGCAGTAGAACTGCCCCACAGCATTTCCAAGAAGTACCTGTTGGATTTGAACTGCCAACCTTCTGGTTAGCAGCCGTAACTTAACCACTACTCAGCACGGCTTCCAGGAAAATAGCTAACTAGATATCATTTTTGCTTTGTGGACAGTGACATTCATCTTTGACACTAGTAACAGAGTCATTAAGTCCTTAGATTTTTTTTTTTTATAGGATACATACCTGTCTTTGGTAAAGATTCAATCCCAGATACAACATGAGTAATTCTGCTAACATAGATTTGCCAATATATTTTTCTATGGACTCCCAACTCAAGTAATAAGTTAAGAAGAAAAAAGGAGAAGGGAAGATATTCCAGTTACAAGTTTTTAATCTTGAAATGTCCACCAAAGATACTGAAGCATTTGTTTTTTCCAGCAGCTGGAAACACACGCTACAATTGACACTTCACTAAAGGAAAAAAAAAGGGGGGGGGGGAACGTTTGGAAGCCTCTGCTGGGTGTTGGAGAAATAGAATTTCTTCCAGCAAGCTTGTTAAGCCTCTAGAAAAATGCAGTGAAAGCTAATAAGCTGTGTCAACTTAAGCACACTGGAATAAGCTGAGAAAAAGTTTAGAATTTAAGAGGCGTTTTTAATCCAATTCTCCTGTATATTTTAAAATTGTATGTATAAAGACATTAGTAAACATACAGAATTGTTCTGGTCCCTTCTATATAAAAATATTATTTCGTTCAAAATCTGTCATCATCTGCATATGGGTTAACTGTTAAGACAAACGGTAGTTACGACAAATGGTAATCCAGTTTAACACCTCCAAAGGCACGTTATCATTTGCGGTGAAACCAAGCCTTAAAAGCTACACTGTGGGCAGAGAAGTGGTTCTGCCTCTGTCTGACTCCACCCTTAATTGAGAAAGCCCAGCTACAACTTCCCTTTCTTTCCTCTACAGCTGAGCTGAGAGTCTATATAGCCTCTGGCCTCCAGTTGGGGGAAGCCCTTTATGGCCAATCAGGGCTTCCCGATCTATTGCGTCACGCCTCCCCCCTGGGTGACATCAAAGGCAATCCCATCCTAGCCACGTGGGTTAGAGGAGTGGAGCTTTTCTGGGCAACCGCTGTGAGACACGTTTGGCAGAGTCTGTCCCAAAGGGTGGGGGTGCTGAACAGGGCGAGGCTGACCCAGCTGGCTAGCTTCAGGGGCGCGCGAAGTCCGCGGGGCCAAATAACTCAGGCCGGACGTCGGGCGGCTGGAGGGCGAGGCGCTGGGAGCAGCTAGCACCTTCTGCTGTGTAATAGGACCCAGGTCTCCAAAGCACTCCTCCTCAGGCACCGCCTCTGCCTTCTCAGCCCCTCTTTCTAGCTTTAATGATCCTTTCAGCGCCGTTTCCCCTCCGCTGTGTTTCTTTGGCCAGAGGAAAAAGGCCTCACACGCCCTCACACAGACCCTCCTTTCAGACCCGCCCTCTTGTTCACAGGGACCCTATTCGGAGCCCCGGTTCCCGCTGGGCGGGAACCCGCGTGACGAATTCCGCCCAAGGTGTTGATTATCCATCTCAGCCCAACCTCTGGCTCACCGCCCACCTCGACTCAGTTCCCGCGGCCCCCCTCCTCATCCTGGAGCTGGGCGCTGCTGGGGCGGCACCCCAGGATCTCCAGGCGGAGGTGCCCTGCGCTACAGCTGCAGAAAGCAGCGCCAGCGTGCTCGGTGCCACGTCTGAATTGGCGGCCGGGATGCTGCAGCTGCGTGCGCCCAGGGCGCGCGGTCCCCACGCACGCCTGCCCACCCGGCGCAGAGAGGAGGGATGCGCGCCTTCCTCCCGCTCCTCCTGCCGGTGCCACCGCCGGCATCAGAGACCCCCGGGCCGAGATAGGCTTCCGGAGCCGCCTGAGCCGGGAGACCAGCCTGACATTTTAATGGGAGTGGGGGGTACAAACCAGGGAGGCCCGGAAAAGAGGGGGGAGTGGCTGAGTGCAGCCGGTAGCGGCGGGGAGGTGGCGAAGGCCCTCCTTCTCTGGGGTCCCGGCTCCTTAGGGCAGGGAGCCGGGCTCGCTTAACCCTCTGCATTCCATGCGAGAAGCGGGCTTCCCACTTGAAAGTACAACGCGCTGGGCTTATCCGGAGCTGTCGTCTCCACTTCGTGTGTGGGAAAGACAAGGGAAAAGATGGGAAGGAAGGGAAGGGGAGGGGAAGTAAAGGAAGAAAAGGAAAGGGACGGCTTTGCAGAATGCACTGTCCTTACACAGTGGGAATTCTTGTTTCCTAACTCTGGAGCCACTCTGCAGCTCCGAATGATGCAGAATGGAAAAGTACATCCCGGACGTTCCGCCTTCCCTAGCTAGGGAGCCTACCTGTGTCCCCAGACACAGCGGCTTCTGAGGAGCACGCAGGGACGGGGACAGTTCACAGACAAGGATGTGCTGCTAAGCCCAACAAGGAGCTGAACTATTCCCTGGTTTTCAGTCTGTTGGAAATGTTCAGACTTCAAACTTTTTCTACCCAAACCGGATATTATGTATATATTATGTTAATCCCATATATAATTTCTTCCCTTCCTGGACTATTTGAAGACCCTCACCGTTCACCAAAACGCGCTGGGTAACGTACCTTGTTCAGCTTTGGGTCATAAAGACGTCCTCAATCTATCTGTGTGGTCCCGGAGGGCCGGTGGCGAGCAGTTTCCCAAATTGAGGTAATAAGAGATCAGATGAATTTGAGACGACCGGCCAAAAAGAATAAAAAAATTAAAAACAACATTTAAAAAGGATGGGGGGGAGCCCTCAATGTTTGGTTCACCCCACTTTTCTGGGAAATTTCACTGTGATTTTCTTAACTAGTTCCGTCGCACTTCAGCCTTTTTTCCCTCTTTCTTGCTTTTTTTTTCTCTCTTTCTTCTTCTCCTTTCTCCCCAGTCCTCCTTCCCTAATAACAGAAAGTCTTTTTTTTCCGATATCACAAAAAAGCCGGGTGAAGACTCAGCAGAACCCAGGCGGAGGAAAGTCTTTGGCTGGGGCTGGTTCAAGTCCCTGGTTCAATGGGCTGCTCGCAGCCAGGACTGGCTAATTCTTTCCAGACGTCCTGACTTCTCCTTCCCCGCTGTTGTTGCCTTTCTGCCTCCTCCAACTTAAGGGGGTCTTAACAAGTGAGCCGGTGGGTGTTTTAATAGGGCGGAGGAGGAGTGGGGGTGAGGGGGGTGGAGAAGGGAGGTGCGCGCCGGAGAGCCGGGAGGGGAGGGCTCTAGGAGGGGGCGGGGGGAGGTGGGGAGGGGAGAGGGGGAAGGAGGCGGCTGGCCATTCAAAGGCCTCTCTGAGCTGGAGGCCGGTTCCAAACTCCAATGAATTCAATTAACTTGATTGCTAACGTGTGCAGAGCTATGCCCTGCACACAAGCCGGCCACAGCCCGGTTCCCTCTTCTTCAGCGGCGGAGCCCGGAGGTCACGCTTTTTAGAAATCTGCGATCTGATCTCCTGCCTGAATTATAGGGATCTCCTGGTGGAGAGAAACTCCCTGTGGGTGTTTAGTAATTCGTTTTAAGGCCAAATGGTGCCATTCGACCAAGTGATCTCTCTGGGAAGGAATAGCAGGGAGGGGTGCGTGTGTGTGTATGTGTGTATTTGCATCCTCGAAAACTCCCCAAACTAACGGGGACGGGCAACTGGTCCACCACTTGTTAACCCTTTCTTCCCGCCAAGTCAGATGTAAGCTGCAGTCAACTGTCAAAAAGTCTATTACACTGCAATTTCCGATCTGTGTCGGTTGAAAAAGTAGAATTTTTGTTGCATTTCTTTGTGCTCAAACGAGTCCTCTGAAGTAACGGTACGCAAACACTGCACACTGAAAATAAAATAAAAACCGACGTCCGGAGGTTTGGTTTGGTTTTTGGAGGACTTGAAATAGCGCGCTTTAACATTTTTCGTCATCTCTCAGGAAATGGCTAAAGTGGCTTGCCTTTTGCAACTCTTCTATGAAGGCAATAACTCAGACTGCTTGGCTTAGACAATCTCTTCTTGTCTTTCTTCCAAAGACCCAAAGCTGCGAAGAGTTACTGTTGTTCTAGTTACTTTCCTTTTTTTTTTTTTTCCCCCTTCCCTTTTCTTTTTGGCTCTTGCCACCAAATCTCCTAATTACTTAAAATGGACAGTAGGTGGCACTGTTTAGGAAAAAATGAGAGTGAGTCAATCCATTCACTGCTTGGTCTTTGGAGATTCTACTGAGACATTAGAGGGTAAAACAGATTTCTTTATGTTTTTCTTTTCTCCTGTCCTTTCTGGGACTTCTGTAACGTGATGACGACTTTCAGACTCTATCAAGATTTGAAAAATGGGTTCTTGCCCCTTATTACATGTATTGGTCAATAACGAACAAGTCCAAACAGAAAAATGGAGGGAGTCGGGAGCAAAGACAGCCCTTCACACAAGATGTGGTGTTTGAGGGATGTGATTAAGGGTCAAGGATTTTATGGCTATACCAGGTAGTCTGCCAACCGAGTCCCCTGAGACCGACCTGTAAAGTACCTGCCTTCACGGATTCCCCCCCTCCCCAGCCCCCACCACACACAGCTGTTCCTCCTCTGGGAAGTGTTACCTTGGCTTGCTGACTTCACACCACTCCTGGGAGACCCACTGACTCATTTCCCCCAGCAAACCCTCGCAGCTTCAGCCTTTGTTTGAATCTTTCCTTAGGTGGCTCAGCTCTGGAGGGACTGACAGGCTTTAATTTCAGAGCTCAATTTCATCCCGCCTCACTGACCTCAGGAAAGCCTGGTGGTATAGTGGTTAAGTTCTGTGTCTGCTAACCGAAAGGCGGCTTCGCAGTTCAAATCCACCAGGTGTTCCTAGGAAACCCTATGGGGCAGTTCTGCTCTGCCCGATGGAGTCACTATGAGTCGGAATCCACTGTATGGCAGTGGGTGTTTTGTGCTAATAATGTGAGCATGGAGAACATTTAATGAAACTGGGTTTCTTTATTGAATAAAACCATCTTCGTTGTTTCTACCGTTATAGCGGTGATTCGTGGCCCATCACCACACGAAACCCGTTGCCGTTGGGTTGATTCCGACTCATAGCGACCCTATACAGCACATGTAAAATGTTCCCTGAGAATGGATGAGTATAACGGACATCCATGCATCGCTATCAGTCTTCCCTCCTGAGAATACAGAGAATAGGTTAGCACTATTTAAAGCCAGAGGTATGAGTTTCTTGAAGGCAGAGAACTATCCCCAGGCGTTTTTGTTTCTCAGAGAGGGGACCTTAAATTCAAATTCTTTGTGATCCCGGAAGCCTATTTTGCCTCTCTGAACCTTCATTTCCTAGTTAATAAATGGGGAATGTGCCCATTCTGTAACTGTTATGATGATTGAACCTGTTAAATTATGGTGAGAGCTTAGCACGGTGTCTGTTACATTGTGGGTATCCCCAAAACAGCCACTTATAAAAGGTAGATTAAAAAGCACCAGTTTAGGAAACCTATGAGTCCCGGTGGCCTAGTTTAGAGCTCAGCAGCTAACCAAAAGGTCAGCAGTTCAAATCTACCAGTTACTCCTTTGAAACTCTGTGGGGCAGTTCTGCCTTGGACTACAGGACTGCTATAGTTGGAACTGACTCCATGGCAAAGGGTTGGGCTTTGGATTTGGCTTTGGGTTTGGTAGGAGATGTGAGATAACAGTTTGACAAACAAACTAGAGCACCATCCAGTTGAATTATATTAGCCAATTTTAATTTCAGCTTTCTCATTTCTAACATGAGCTGTTTGTTATTGCTGTCAGGTGTCACCCAGTCAGTTTCGATTCATAGTGACCCTATGTACAAAATGAAACACTGCCTGGTCCTGTGTCATCGTCACAATTGTTGTGATGCTTCAGCCCATTGTTGCTGCCCCTGTGTCAACCCATCTCATTGAGGGTCTGCCTCTTTTTGGTGGATGAAGCCTGACATCCTTTTCCAGGGCCGGATCTCTCTTGAAAACATATCCAGAGTATGTGAGACGGTGTGTCACCAATTCTAAGGAGCATCCTGCTTGCAATTCTTCCAACATAGGTTTCTTTGTTCTTTTGGCAGTCAGTGGTACATTCAATATTCTTTACCAACCCCATAATTCAAAGGTGTCATTCTTCTTCCATCTTCCTCATTCATTGTCCAGTTTTCCTCTGCATATGAGGTGACTGAGAACATCATGGCTTGGGTCAGGAGCACCTTAGTCCTTAGATGAGGTCTTCGTTTTTTAACAGTTCATGTTTTTCCCAACCCCACTACCACATGGTGTAATAGCGGGCAACTAGATTCTCCTATCTCAATCTGTATTCAATCAATTGTTTTGATTAAAGTACAGTCATGAACCTCTTAACATCTATGATGCCGTCTATGAAGTAGGACATTTTGCAATTCAGAACAGCATATTTTATACAGGTAGTCCCTGGGTTGTACGCTTAGCCCTGTCCTCTGTTCCATCAGCCGCAGCAACAGGAGCAGACTGGGTAGCAGCCCCTGCTGCCATCTAAGACCAGCTAAACAAAGCTAGAAAGTCATATCCACTTGATACAGGAGGCCAGTCTTGTCACCTCGCAGCTGCACTTGCCAGACTGGGACTTTAGGCACCATGTCTACGTCTGTTTTTTCTGAGAGCATCTTAACTTTCTCTTCCTCCTGAGTGCATGGATATGCACCTTAAATTAATCTTTTACAGTCATTTATGAATTTGTAATATCATAGCTGAGTATTTGAAAAATACTGATTTACTAAGTTACACAGATTTTATACATGTTGGTAATTTCATTATTCAATATATACAGAAAAAAATCACAGTCACTGATATCACAACCAATCTTATCAAATAAGTCTCTAAATATTAGGAAACTCATGGTCATGGTGGCAAATACAAAGTTTTCCAAAATTCTAGCTTTTCTCTTGAAAGTGCATATATTGTCACTAGCAATCCAGATTGTCAACAGTTTTCCTCAAAGTGAAAGGTTCACTTCATTTTTTTTTAAAAAAGAAAAGAAGCCCCCAAATAACCAAATTTGAATAACAGCAATTTGCCTGTCAGCTGTCTGTCACTTCAAGTAAAAATAATGTTCTATAATAAAAATAGCTAGCTCAGTTTACAACTCAGTGACATGAAAGCTTTTTCTCCAGACAACTGTGGTAACTTGGTATGCAGAAGTATTTTATGTGGACTTTCCATTTCTTCATACAGAATATTAAAAAAGCCATATACCCAAGGGTGGCAATGTAATGAAATTAATCACTTTTACCGCTTTATCAAGCGCTTTCTTAAATTAAACTGCCCCCACCATGAATGCATAGCAGTAAAGAATACACTACTTCTGGTAGAGTTTGATGCTGTAAGTGTTGGTGGTGAGAATTCGCCCCACTGATCCACGGGAGAAAGACCTGACAATCTGCTTCTGCAAACATTCTGCCTAGGAAACTTATGGGACAATCCTATTTCATCATATGTGGTTACTCTGAGTTGGAATCAACTCTAACCCACTGCTGTCAAGTTGATTGCGATTCATAAGACAAAGTAGAACTGCCCCACAGAGTATCCAAGGAGTACATAGGGGATTTGAACTGCTGACCTTTTGGTTAGCAGATGTAGCACTTGACCACTGCACCACCAGGAGTCAACCCTATGGGGTCTACATAACATCAATAACAACCTTCATTCAGACTTAGCCATTAGTAGTTGGAACTACCGTTGTTTTTACACATCGGGACAAATGTCAACAAAGTGAAAGATGTGAATAGTGTTTTACTGTAATTATAAAAAAGAGTCCTGGTGGCATGGTGGTTCAGCGTTCTCTTGTGAAACCAAGGGTCATTGGTTCAAACGCACCAGCACTCTGCAGGAAAAGATTGTGATTGCGGCCTCGAAAAAACCAGGGCTTTGAAGTTCCCTCATGTTAATTTGCATTTTAACCCCAGATATACTGACTCAGAATCTATATTTCAACAAATTCTGTGTAACTTCCTGGCAACTTGTTAGAAATGCAAGTTCTCAGGATGAGTTCGAACTGGAAGAAAACCGCTTGAAGCCCTGTCAGAAACTCTGTAGGGCAGTTTTACTCTGTCTTATGGGGTTACTATGAGTTGAAGTTGACAAGGTAGCACTGGGTGTAATTATGAAAATAAGTCTAACCTCTGAAGGAGTTTCAGGCCCCCAAGATGTCTGTGGGTGACACTGAAAGATGCTGCTTTATACTGTGCATACCACATATAGCTCTGATTACAATACTGGATTTTGTACTTTTGTAAGAATATAGACAGACTCAACGCACATTGAACAGAGATCTTGCAGTAAGTACAATATCAGTATCAACCCTGAAAAGTAAATTATGTCTTAAGGAGACAGAAATGTTCAGCATGGCACAGAGAGGAATCAGAGAATACCAGAGACATTGCAAAACTTCTATGAAACAATATCTCAGACTGATTGCCACTGAGTTGATTCTGACTCAGAGACCCTATAGGTTAGAGTAGAACTACCCTGTAGGGTTACCAAGGAGTGGCTGGCAAATTTAAATTGCTACCCTTTTGGTTAGCAGCTGAGCTCCTAAGCACTAAACCACCAGGGTTCTAAAAGATTTACAGGATATTTTTATACATGTGAGATTGCACATATTCTCCAGGACCCTAAGACTCAGCACCAGCACAGATTAAACCACTTTATGTGACATCTCTGTGAATAGTAGAATTTTATAGGTGTCTGCAACGTGTAAGGAAACCCTGGCAGTGTAGTGGTTAAATGCTGCAGCTGCTAATCAGTCAGCAGTTCAAATCTGATAGGCACTCCTTGGAAACTCTGCTATAGACTATTCTACTCTGTCCTACAGGGTCACTATGAGTCAGAATCAACTCAATGGCAGTTGGTTTGTTTTTCTTTTTGGTTTGGCAGTGTGCAAAAATGAAGGGTGACAAATCTAGAATTTAGTTTTTTAGCTCCAAGTTTAGACAATATACAAAGGTGTTTCAAACATCACAGAGAGACTGAACTGCTTGATCTTCAGTGTCCGTTTCATGTACCATCTCCCATGGTTCTAGGATTAATTCAAGAAAAATTTTGAAGAGGTTATGAGTATAATATGCTTATAGTAATCGCTAGGTTTGGAGATGTCATAGAAGCCTAACATGGATGCTTAAGAATCTATTAGACACCCCCAAAATAGAATAAAAGAATCATAAACAATCAAAATACTTGTTGACTCATCGATAAATGTATAGGTTTCTTTAAGCTTTATTTCCCAGCGTAACTTTGAAGATCTCCATGTATCAGGTCTAGTTGTCATTTACCAATCTTTGATCATTAAAAATTAGACTGTGAATATTGTTTAAAATCATTTTTAAGATGACCAAAATGAAAAAGAGGCAAAAATCCAAAAATAATCATCACCTTATTCATAAACATCCCTGAATAGACTTTTAAAAGTAATGTTAGAATGTTACATGCCTTAGGTTAAATCTTAAAAGGTAAATACCCGAAAGTACCCCATAGATCCTGTATTTTAAAAAGAAAAAGAAATTTTGAAACTATTTTAAATCACTGGATACATAGTTAGTCCAACACTTTTTGACAGCGCCTAACAACATCAGCAATAACTGCAACACTTTTAGAGAACTACAGTCTGGAAAGCAACTTTACGCTCATATTATTGGCCAATTTAAATTTTTAAGATTATCTCCAGACCAGTGTGCATTCCACATCCGAGGGGGAACAATCTATCTTGCACAGCCTAAGTGATACATTTGTCACTTGCAAAAGAAGAAATGTAACAAAAGCAGAAAAGACCATGAAGTGAAGGAGAAATGAAGCGAAGAAAGAGAAAGATTTTCTGAATTCCGAATGAAGGTATTTGCTGGAGAGACTCTCTCCCCAGTAGAAAGTACAGATTCCAATCTATTTACATAAGGTAGGAGAAAAGTCTTGGTTACCTGTCCAAAATAGCACTTCTATTCACTTTTCTACTTACCAAGTAACTCATGTTGATGGCAGCCTGTGGAACCCTAGTTGGTAAGTGCTACTGCTGCTAACCAAAAGACTGGTGATTCAAATCCACCAGCTGCTCCGGGGAAACTCTATGGAGCAGTTCTTCTCTGTCCTATAGTGAGGTCACTGTGAGTTGGAATCAACTTGATGGGAATGGATTTAATTTGGGTTGGTACGTAGTCCCTGGGTGCTATGGCAGCTAACTGAAAGATTGGAAATTTGAGTCTACCCTGAGGCACCTAGGAAAAAAGGCCTGGCAATCTACTTCCTAAAACTCTATCCACTGAAAATCCTACGAAGCACAGTTCTACACTGACACATACACGGTTGCTGTGAGTCAGAATTGACTCACTGACAACTGGGTGGGTTATCACAGCCCATTTAGAAACTAAAGAACAGCAAAGTGAGCAAAATTAAAATCATCTGAAAAAAATACCTCAACCCTGGCCCCATACGTTATCAAGTTTAACACCTGCCAGTCTATGCCCTTTTATTTACTTTTAAAACAATTTTGAGATTTTATTGTATTTACTGTTTTTTAAAAGTACTTAACAATATCAGAAGATTTTTAAAAGTATCCTTTGAGATCTGGATTGTTTTATTCAGATTAGTGGAAAAATGAAAACTAACCATCCTTCATTTAAATACTAACAACTTCTATTTTGCATGACAAAAGCAGAAAGTGCTACTCCATAAGGATGTCTGTAATCTCAATTTCCTTTGATACCTTAATAGTCTTAATTGCAATGACTAAGGAGAAAATTTTGAAATAAAATCCTGGTGGCTTAGTGAGTAAGTGCTATCTCTGCTAACCAAAAGGTAAGCAGTTCAAATCTGCCAGGCACTCCTTGGAAACTCTATGGACATTTCTCCTCTGACCTGTAGGGTTGCTGTGAGTCAGAATCAAGTGGACAGCAGTGGCTTAAGGAGAAGGTTTCGAAATGTATGTGTTTGTCCACCAGCCATTGCTAATAGTTTTTATTGGCAAGCTATTGTAAGTGATTATATCACAGTCATGCACCAAATAATGTCTGGTAGGGCAACATCTGACTGAATATCCATCCATGGTCTCATAAGGTTGAATTCAGTTCAGAAGTCCCGATCAGAGAAAAGAACACAGGGGATATAACTGGGTGTATCAAAAGGAACAATTTCTCACACGCAACACATGTATCTCATGTCTGGTACATACAAAGTGATTTGTGTTGCCAGGCATATGATGAATGGTACAGTGAGTAGATAACCTGTAACACATATGTCTTGATGGTCATGATAAACACCTATGTTATGGCTTATGCATTTTCTGTATTCCACTTTTCATCATTATTTTAATGTGAACTTTCCCTACTTTACAAATAAAAAGTTTACCCTATAGCAGGGTATGCTTCAACTCATAGGCAATCTCATTTCTTTTGAGTGTTGTATAATCTGTTTAATTTTCTTTGTAAAATATTGCTGTTAGGTGCATTACAGGTTCTAAACCCAGCAAAACAGGTGCTAGTAACAGAAGCAGCAAGAGACAAAGAAGTATCCACTTGGAAGTGAAATGTTGGGTATCCCATATAGCTCTGCTGTGTATACAATGTGGTGCTCACATGATATCCCAAACATAGAATGTCTTATTTCACAGAAGTGTCGTGGACTTTGGGAACCCTAGTGGCATAGTAGGCTAGGCACTATGGCTACTAACCAAAAGGTCAGCAGTTCAAATCCACCAGGCACTCCTTGGAAACTCTGTGGGGCAGTTCTACTCTGACCGATTGGGTTGCTATGAGTGAGAATTGCCTCAATGGCACTGGGTTATCATGGACAGTAACACATGACTGTATAAAAACCCTTCCGTTGAAATTATATAGACTTGAATCTTATTTCTGGAAAGTTTAATAGCTTTCCAAATTTTTAAAAAGCCCAGGAAAATATGCTTAATTTCTACAAATTGATTTATTTTTCACTAGGATTTTTGGGAAACCCTCTTAGCTGTAGTGGTTAAGTGATACAGCTGCAAACTAAAAGGCATTTTGAATCTACTAGGCACTCCTTGGAAACTCTATGGGGTGATTCTACTCTGTCCTATAGGGTTGCTGTGAGTTGGAAGTGACTCAGAAAGGAAACGAAGCCCACTGCAGCAGAGTTGATTCTGACCTAGAATGCCTCTACAGGACCTAGTACAGATGCCTCATAGAGTTTCCAAAGCCGTAAATCTTTACAGAAGAAGACTGCCACGTCTTTCTCCCTTGGAGCCATCAACTTTTGGGTTGGCAGTCAAGGACTTTAACCATTGTGCCACCAGCAGTCCACTTCCTAAGTAAAAACCAAACTGAATCTATCGCTGTTGAGTCTATTCCAGCTCCTAGTGACCATATATGACAGAGTAGAACTGCCCCATAGAGTTTCCAAGGAGTGCCTGGTAGCTTTGAACTGCTGACCTTTTGGTTAGCAGAGGTAGCACTTAACTACTATACCACCACGGTTTCCTTCTAGGTAAAGGGAATCTTTATTTTAATATAATTATGAGAGAATAAAAGCAACTTCATTCCTAGAAAAAATAAATATACCAAACATTTCTATGAAAAGTTTCCGAAGTTTCGTAGACTGCTTTCCCCTAGCCCTGTCCAGTGACAGATAAAAATTCCCTTAGCCAAGAGGTGTTGTCAGTCTTTGAAGTCTATAAAACCATCAATTTCCTCCAAATAATTGGAAAACACAAACGTTACGTTTACAATTATAGAAATGTCTCTAATTCTTTTCTATAGAGATTTGTACCCATTAAAAAAAAATGTATCATTTGGGGGGTGGTTCCCAAATTAAGAGAATCTTACTCATTTTGGAGAAGGTTTAGGGGAATAAAACTCTGATAATACAAGATTTTTCAAAAAATCCATTATATTTTTCCCCCTTCTAGTACTCAACTCATTTTTTTAGGAGATTTTACATTTTTAGGAGAAACAGAAAATCTAAATACATTTGCAAGCCTTCAAGTTAAGCCAGCCTTCAAAGACCAGGGAATGAATTCCTTAATGAGAGAAACCTGAGCCAATTCAAGAAAGTGAGACTTCCTACCTTTATCCAAGAGAGGTGTTAGTTCCAAGATCCAATTAGCAGGATTACCTTTCCAATGGCACCTGAAGGCTAGTACTGCCACTGTCTGTCTTAAAAGTGTCATTAAGAAGTGTGACTCCGTGCCTTAGTCATATTCTGACTACCTTGAAAGCTGTGTCAGCAAAACTTGAGGATAAAAGTAAGCAGTTATGATGGTTATCACAGAAATTCCATTTTTCTCTTCTACAGGGACTACCTTCTTCCATACAGTTGTCTTTCTAGTATTTTAAGGTTCCAAAGCTTACCAGCTTTGTGTGCATGCAATGCTTCTGTGAGTGTGTCAGGCTGAAGCAAAGAACCGGGACCTATTTTGACTCATAACTGACAGAGAGCACCTGCTGTTTGTTAACTCCAAATTTGTCAGACTTCTTTCTAATGAAGCAATTTAGGAAGTCGCCTCATTGTTTGTTTTGAAAAGCCAGGTGGCTCCAGGAAACAGAGGAAAGAAATTTAAAGCTGCTTCTCAAACTGCGGTCCTTGGGTGGCCTCCATCCTCACCAGCAGGGTGCTTTTTAAAATACAGTTTCTACAGCTCTGCCTCAGGCTTTTTGTCTTGGAATTTACAGTGGGGGTCCCAGGGATACACCCAGTTTGAAATCTTCCCCAGGTGATTCTTACACGTACTCCAAAGCTGAGGAACTTCTGCCTTAGCAATACTGAAAATAAAGACACTGGTTTTCCTGGGCTTTTAATGCCCAGTTCTTTCAAACTGGATTTTTGTTTGTAACTCTACTTGGATACTCAAATACTACCAGGGCCTCTTTTACAAAATACCAGTACAAATTCTAAAGAATTCCTCTGTTTAATGACAGTATGTTTGTCTTCAAGACTGAGAATTTATTTAATTAATGGATTATTTGCCAGGACATTAATCCAGCAATTTCCGCCACACAGTGAGGCAACTTCAGGTATAAAAATGAGGCTCTGGACTCTACCAGTGTGTTTCAGTACACTGTGGTTATTATCTGTGTGGTGTCTGGAAAATTGCTTCATCTCTGTAAGCCTCAGTTTCTCCCCAAGTGCTATGAAAAATAAATACCTTGCCATCCAATTGATTCTCACTCACAGAGACCCCATAGGACAGAGAAGAACTGCCACATAAAGTTTTCATGGAGCAGCTGCTGGATTCAGAAGTAGCCATAGCACTTGACCACTAGGCCAACAGGATTTCCCCAGGTAGAATGGAAATAGTAATCAGGACTTGGCTTTAGAAACTAATTGTGGTGACTGGATAAAATCAGCCTTTTAAAGCTATGGTAAGCACTTAATATGCGACAGTCATAATGAGTGGTGTTGCTGAAAAATGATTAAATGAAGAAACAAGCATACTCATTGCCCCCAAGAACCTGCTGCATGGTTACAGTGGAGATGTTCAGTTTCTGGTAGGATGCTTGTTACTGTACATTTCTAGATTGTGCTCAGAATCTGGGGGAGGAGGAGGCGGGAAGCTAGCCAAGTCTTCCTGAAGATTTAAAAGCTAAGGCTTTGCTGTTTTGATTTAAAAGCTAAGGATTTGCTTTTTTAATTCCCGAAGAAAAACCTTTTATAACACTGATTGATATCCAGCAGGAAGTATGTCATTCAGAGGATTCTGCTACATATTTACTAAAACAAACAAACAAAACAAAACAAAAATCAGTTGCCTTGGAGTTAGTAGTTCTGACTCTTGGAAACTCCTTAGGATGGAATAGAACTTCCTCATAGGAATTTCAAGGCTGTAATAAACTCTGGTGTCGTAGTGGTTAAGAGCTACAGCTGCTAACAGAGAGGTCCTGAGTTCAAGTCCACCAGGGGCTCCTTGGAAACTCTCTGGGGCAGTTCCACTCTGTCCTATAGGATCGCTGTGAGTTGAAATTGACCCAATGGCACTTGGTTTGGTTTTGGTTAGTTTTTATGGAAGCTGACTAGCATACTGTCTCTTTATCCCAAAGAGAGATTGGGGGATTCAATCTACCAATCTTTCCTTTATCATCAGAGGGCTTAACCACCACATCACCCAAAATGAAAAAAGCAAAGCTGCATTACCAGGATTTCTTTAATATATTTACTGAACCAAAAAAATAAAAACCCTGTGGCAGCGGAGTCAGTTTCAACTTATAGCGGCCCTGTGGGACTGAAGAGAACTGCTCTGTAGGGTTTCCAGGGAGCCCTTGGTGAATTCAGCTGCCCACCTTTAGGTTAGCAGCCAAGCTCTGAACCACTACGTCACCAGGGTTTCCAGGTATTTACTAGGTCTACCTGAATTATAGGAAGTCCCAAGTTTAAAAGGCCTAAATGTCAAATTTAACATGCACTTTTGAAAGAGTTGGAGGCTTGTATTGTTCTTTCATCACGTATTTACCTGGTAAAACTCCCTTCAATGCAGATCTGGTATTCAATAATCTCTTGCTTTATACCCATGCTTTCAGCTGAATGACCCAGGCTGCTCAGCAGTCAAGTGACATGCTCTGGGTCACAAACAATGAGTCAGACACATTGGGTGAAGGATTTTCACGCCAGGGATCCTGGCAAGTTTCTCCAGTGGGAGTGTCCGGGAATAAATGATGAGTTGAAAACAAAGTCTTAACTCTCTGCTTTTAGAGCTTCATTTAAAATTAAACATGTCTTCATTCTGATTTAAATTTCTGGAAAATAATAATAGCACTACAAAGCATTTTTAAACACAATAACTCAAATGTAGCTTTCCACCTTTCTTCCAAATGGTTGAATGTATGTTGTTTCACTGACTTCATTAGACTGAAATTATGCCAAGAGACTTTGCTTCTTGGAAATTCTAGCCAGTTTGGTCTGCTCTCTGCTTTCTCTTCTCGTTTTGTGTCCTTTCCTTCACTGTTTCCGTGTGTTTGTTTACCGTATGCTTACTGAGCAGCGGTAACAGTCCAGACACAAGCCCCTGCACTCGCAGTTCCAGGACTGCGCCTCCGAGTACTAACCAGGACTCATACACACGTGTCTAAACGCCTAATACTTTATACATCAGACTGGCAGAGTATTCAATAAAATGTGTTCTTCCTCCTATCTTTGCAAATACAAGGTCTGCCAATAAAGTTTGTGAACTCACCCTAGAAAAAGTACTGCATACTTCACTGCTGAATATCACTACAGCCACTTTTGAAGTACTGCCCTTAGGAAGCTATGCACTGATTCCAGTGCCAGTTCACTCTTTAAAGCAGTTTTGGAACTCTTTTTTCGGAATGACCATCAGAACCGGCTTTGTATTGCTCTTGATATCCTCAATGTCATCCAAATGTTTTCTTTCAATATTTCCGTTATTTTGGGGTAAGGAAAAAAGTCGTTGGGGGTCAGATTAGGTGAGTAGGGAGGGTATTTTGATACCGTTATTTGTTTCCTGGCTTAAAAACTCCCTTAAAAAAAACACCACTGCTGTCGAGTCGTGTTCCACTCATAGCAACCCTATTAGGCCAGGGTAGAACTGCCCCATAGAATTTCCAAGGAGCACCTGGCAGATTTGAACTGCCAACCTTTTGGTTAGTAGACATAGGACTTAACCCACTACGCCACCAGGGTTTCCCTAGAAATTCCCTTGAGGACAACTGTACAATTAAATTTGCTAACTTGCCACCGTGCTGCCGTGTGCAACGGCCATTCCAGAAAGAGTTCCAAAATTGCTTTGAAGAGCAGACTGGCACTTGTTTCAGTGCTTAGCTTCCCAAGGGGAGCACTTCGAAGGTGTCTGTGGTGATATTCAGCAGCGAGGTATGTAGCACTTAAAAGAATTAAGCTCACAGACTTAATTGTCAGACCTCGTATAACTTCATAAAAACTTGGAAGGCTAGTTTCAGACTCAGAGTTCTCAAGCCTCTCAGTGTTCCTGGCTCACATAGCAATGCAAAGAGAGCATGTAATCAGCCACCAATGACCTGGTGCTGGTCTCTCGCCCTTGATCTTTAGCCCCCTACTCCTTTTTTTCCCACCTCTGCTACCTCCTAGACCCTCAGGGACCTTACCCCCTTGTACTCAATTCACCAGTTTGTACATGCAAGCTCATATACCGGCCATGCGATTGGCTACTACTGAACCACACTTGGAAATCCTGGTGGCATGGTATTTAAGAGCTAAGGTTGCTAAAAAGGTCAGCAGTTTTGAATCTACCAAGCTCTTTGGAAACCCTACAGGGCAGTTCTACTCTCTCCAGGAACATCCCCGTCACTTGGAATCAACTTGCTGGCAGTGGGTTTGGTTTGTTTGGGTACCACACTTCAACTTTTGGTACTGTTTGAGGATGTTCTGCCATGTGGTTTCTGGCTTCCATCCAAGAAGCCCAAGAAAAAGCCTTGAACCCAGAACATCTCCAGTAAGGAGGCTGGGATTTAGGGCTCTCACTTGTCTGGGTAAATAAAGCATTCCTCTAGTACACTGTTAACATGTGTGTGTGTGTGTGTGTGTGTGTAGTCTATTATCACAGACCTCAAACCCCGGCATGACAAGTACAACTTACTCTGTCCCTCAAAGTGGGCCCCGGATCTCAGACCCTTCATGCCAAGTCTAAGGGCGATACTGCCAGGCTCCGTATCAAAGCATTCACAGATGGTTCTACCACTCTATCTAAGTATATCATTCTACCATCCCCAGAATATGTCTCACCACTTCCTATGGTCAGCTCAGCAGCGGCCCTGCTCTTTACTCTGATCTGGCCTTAATATTTCAAACCTGGTAGTGAAATCTCTATTTGCAGTACTCTAAATAAGTTATGAAACATTTCCGTCTTAATACCTGTTAGCCCACTTTGTTCTTTCTGCTTAAGATACTTTTTCTCTCTGCCTGCTCCAATATTCTTATTCATTTATTTTTCTTCTGATGATACTGCTGTCTGATCAAGCTTTCCTTTCGCATTCTACTCATAGCTGACTAATTTTCATAGTTATGTGTTATAGTGTTATAGCCTCTGCTACTGGTCATAAAACATTTGAAGACTAGGTATGTGACCTTAGTTACCTCTCAGTTCTTTAGAAATAGTTTCGTTCTTTCTGAAGACATCATGCTTATTCATATGAATGAGCCACAGCCCAAAACAATACAAAGAAAGCAAGTAAAAACTTAGAAATGTTGCCAATTTTTCCATATAGGTTCATATGTGTAAAAGTTATAGGATTGATGTGTAAAAGTTGCACGAAGAACATTTAATTTTTGTAACTTTTCTTCATTTAACTATACACTGTATATATTTTCAGTGTAAGTATGTAGAGATATATACAGTTGCTTTTTATGACTACAAATTAGATTCCTCATACCTCAAAGTTTATTCAGTATTTCTCTTGATTCATAATTTTCTTTATATTTCTTCCTGTTATCAAAGATAAAAACACTATACAATATTTTGCATTCTGTTTCATTTTACATCTTTTATGGCTAGTATAATTATACCCTTGGACTAAATTCTTAGCTAGAGTCTCTGTGATGTTAGACAACTATATCCTTGTTATCTCTTGAAGTACCTGATTCAATGGCTTAAGAATGACAGCAATTTAATCAATATTGGCTGAATCGGCACACTCATAATTAAATCAGCAATGGGTTACTTATGGCCGTTACATAACTGACCTAACACTATATTGTAGTTGGGTCTTCTGGAATGAACTGGTCTAGATTTATGCTACTTCTTTACATGGAACAGCTATTGCAAAAAAGACAAAGAAGTAAACTGTAGGACATGAAATACACAGAATAAGAGAAAACTACAGCGAACTCCGGAAACCATGGTGGCACAGTGGTCAACAACTACAACTACTAATGAAAAAATTGTCAGTTCGAATCCACCAGGGGCTCCTTGGAAACCCTATGGTGCAGTTCTACTCTGCCCTGTAGGGTCACTATGAGTCAGAATCAAATTGATGGCAATGGATTTGGCGACTTTGGTTTGGCAATGAGCACAAAAACTTCCCACTGCCAAAAATTGATTTCGACTCACAGTGACTCCATGTGTGTCACAGCAGAACTGTGCTGCATAGAGGGTTCAGTGGCTGATTTTTCAAAAGTAGTTCGCTGGGCCTTTCTTCTGTGGTACCTCGTAACCTTTCAGTTGGTAGCCAAGCGTGTTAACCATTTTGCATCAGCCAGGGATTCTGCAGTTAGTATTATATGTGGTTATTTATCCTCATAACAATGCTATGAAAAGATAGTGCTAACCTTATTACTACACCCGCTTTGCAGACAAGGAAGCTTGCACACAGAACAAATTACGTGCCCAAAGCGACTGGACTTGCAGTAGGAGTGGTAGGTCACTCCCTCTTTCTCTAAATCCAGTTTTCAGGAATATATCATCCTGCCTTTCACTTAAATAACAGTTTTGTACTCTCATCCTAAAGATCTCTCTTCCAGAAATCAGCTTCTTAGAATAACTGTCATTTGAACAGGCAGTATCTCCTTTTACCATGAAGAAAACACAAATTGCAGGACAGTTCCACCAACCTGGCCTTTCTTCACTGGTCTCTAACAGTGAGACCAGGTACACCTGACAGCTCACAGGTGTTAGCTCAATAAACTACTTCGCTGTTTCCTACAGCTGGTGAAGAGGGCAAGTCTGTTGAACATAGAATCAGTTCTGAAAATTTCGAGACCTGTTTAGGTAAGTAAGGAAATTATCTCACCTAAAAAAGCACAGGGGAGCCCTGATGGGTGACGAGCTTAAGAGCTCAGCTGCTGACCTAAAGGTCCACAGTTGAACTTCACCGTCTGGTCCTTGGAGACCTTGTGCAGTAGTTCTACTCTGTCTTACAGGGTGCTATGAGTCACAGTCAACCTGCTGGCAGAGAGGTAGCTCGCCGATGGCAAAGACGTATTACGTCCTATGCTTGGTTGCATTTGAGGGTACTCTGTCCCTGGAATTCAGGGAGATTGTCTTATCCAGTGATCAGACCCTGCCATTAGCTGAAAACAGCCTGGTATGTGTGCCCCACAGGGATGACCCAAAACAGCCTGGTATGCCCGTACTGGTATGACCAAAAAACTAAAAATAGCTTTTGTGTCAGCCACCTCCCACCTCCTTATCAGAGTTTTCTGCTGTAAAACCATAAATCTCTTTACCAGAGATTTCCATGACAAAACCATAAATAACTTTTGTGTCAGTCACCCCTCACTTCCTCATTGGAACTTTAAAGCCACAAAAACTGTCCCCACTGGCTACTGGGTGGGCTGAACGATGTCTAGGTTCAGATCCCATTTTCTTTCTCATTAAATAAACTTCCCTAGACTCTTCCACTTGACGGCACTTGGCTGGCTAGACTCTTGGACTGTGTGTCTTATCTCTTTCCCTATTTCATGCCATTCTGTTCCCAAAAACATCCTTAGCAACTGACACATTTCCTGATATATGTTCGATTTTTAAAACATGTTAATATAAAAAAGGGAGGAAGAGAAAAAGGAAGGGAAACTAAACCTCACATCAAATAAAATGTTATTCTATAATAATCAATTTTATTTTCGTAGACATGATTTTAAGTGTTTTATAATCTCTGCAGTGTTTAATCCAATTAAAGTAAGAGCAATTTTCAAATTACCTGTGCTCTTTGATCATAATGCATTTAAATAGAAGTTGATAACTGCTAAAAATGTCTCATATGTCTGGAAACTAATGAAGAAGTGAATACATTACAATTGGTTGAAAGAAAAAGCCATTTAAAATGACAAAATAGTTATATTTGAATGACAGTGATAATGATACATGTCAGTTTGGAGGGATACAGCAAAAACAGTTTTCAGAAGTAAATTTAGAGCTGTAAGTACAGTTACCTAAAACAAGAAAGATCAAAAACTCAAGGTGTTGGAAATACAGCACATCAATAAGAAACCTAGAAATACTTTTTAATGCTATTTAAGCATAAATAGCAATGAAGTGGAAAATAAAACAAACAAAAAAGGAAAATTAAAACCTAGCTATTAGTAAAGATAAATAAAATAGACTAATCTCTGGGAAGACTGATTTAAAAAAGGAACAGAGGTACAAAAACGTAGTGACTGCTGGGGCGAACAAAAATGTGGCATTAGTTTCAGAAAAGCAAAAGCTTTAAATAATCCAGGATCTGTTGCACATCGGGTCACTATGAGTTGGAACTGACTTGGTGGCACCTGACAGCAACAGCAACAAAAATAATAGCAACAAATGCCTGTTTCCTTAACCTTTGGATAATAGAAAATTAATCTGACAAACTTCTGTTTTGCTCATGTCATGTTTGCATTTAATGTGTAGTTAAGGATTTGATGAATAAAGAACTATAAGCAAACTAGAAGATAGTCTTTTATTAAACATTTTATTTTCCAAATATTTATTGATTTTCAGCTCTGTGCCAGACGCTGGACTTACTACTCGAAATCTATGAACATGGTACAGCTCTTTATTTATTTTATTGTCTTTATTTATCAGCATAGTGTAGTTTTAAGCTTATAAACCCTGTATATGTTTTTTTAGATTCCCATCTAAGTATTTAATTTTTTGAAGAGGCGGCATTATAAATGGATTTGTACTTAGAAATTTTGTGTTCACGTGTTTATTGCTAGGATATAGAAATAAAATGATGTTTTTGTATGTTTGTTTTTTTATCTTGCAAAATTTCTGAGCTCATTTATTGGCTTCAGGAATTTTGTTTTGTTTTAGGTTTCTTTAAACTTTCAATATAGACAATCTTGTAAATGTGGACAATTTTATTTCTTCCTTTCTAGTGTGTGACTTTTATATCTTTCTCTTTCCTTATGGCACTAATTCGATCTTCAGCACTGTGTTAAATAAGAGTGCTGAGAGAGGACATCTTTGCTTTGTTCTAGATTTTAGGAGTCAAGTACTCATTCTTTCACTATTAAGTATAACATTAGCTGTAGCTTTTTACAAACTAAAGATTTTTCTTTCTTTTTCTGTTTTTCTGAGTTTTATCATGACTGGGTATTGAATTTTGGCAAATGGTTTTTCTTTACTAATTGATTTTTCTTCTTTAGCCTATTAATATTTGGATTACATTGATTGATTTTCAAATACTGAACAGGACTTGCAACCTCTGTTATCATTTTAATGACTGTGATCTGTAGCGATATCTCATGTATCATTCCTGATACCAATATTTCCTATTTTCTTTCTTGTCATTCTGACCAGAATTTTAATTAATGTGACTAATTTTGCTTTTTTTTTAAGTCAGCTTTTTATTGTATTGACTTTCTCTGTTGATTTACTGGTTTTGTTACTGGACAAACTCAGGGTTTGTGACATCTGCCATGAAGTCAGTCTCTGAGACAGAAGGGAGAGTAATCAAAGGTTTATTGCATATCAATACACAGGCTACAGGGGAGAATGATCTTCTTCCAAAGCCTGTTAGTCTACTGTCTATAAAGAGAGATCTTTGAAAAGTTCTTGGGACCAGGAAAACATGGTGTGGAATGTATGATTTTCTTTTAAAGTCCCCTTGAAGGGAGTCTGGTGGTCTTCCCTCAATTCTTCCATCTGGTTGTATGGACATTCACCTGGGTCTGTGAGCACTATCTGGCATCATCTTGTCTTGTACATGGCCTGTGTGGGTATGGCAAGGGTAGGGGGTAGACATCTATCATTCCTTTATGCTCTGGTAGTTTTTGACATGGGAGGTGCTTTTAGGGCACTCCTGAATGTACAGATTTTTCTTTCAGCATACTTTCTGTAAAGGAAGCTCAACCTTTCTCTTAAGATGACTGTGCTTATGTCAAGGTGGTGCCTTGCAGACTCTGGTTTCAAGTCCCCCTGTTATTTTTAGCCTTCACAATCTTGGGAAGAGGGGCACTGACAGCTCTAGTTGCTTCTTGTTGATTGGGGCATACGAGCTGGTGGAGGTTATTTGTACTGGAGTTCATACTGGAGGCATGGCATGCCACTCTATCTTGTTGAATCCGATAGTATGCAGTCCTTGGAGAGGAGATACTGAGTATGGTTTTATCTTACCCTAGGACCTTTACTTTTGGTCTCCCATATGTGGTGCTTAGTCTGGGATGAGCTGGAAAATCAATGGGGTCAATCTGTCTGAGCATGGCTGTTTCCAGGACTGCTGTCCCAGAGTTAATATTTTGCTTCTTGGAACAAGTCGTAGGTTGTTGCCATTGCTCAAACATTGTGGGGGCATGGGGGCAAACATCCTTGGGGTACATTGTCCAACAGTAGTTTATTTTTGTTGCTCCCTGTTCTTTCTAAGCCCTCGTTGGAAGAACATATAGTGGTCAAAGTAGGGCTTTCTGTGCACGTCCCCAGAGTTGGTTTTATCTGGTTCCTTCTGAAAAACAACTTTAAGAAAGTTTATACGATTGTTAGGAAACTTAGCTCGGTGTCCCAGGATGTAGTTAATTATTGGATCTTTTTATCCTTTATTGTTTATTGATAGTTTGGGATTGTATTTTTATAGAGGCCCTCAGGCTCCCTGTCTTATTCCCAGCTGTTGACTAAAAAAAGAAGTACCATATTTTCTATAGGGTTTTGATAGTATGTGTGTTTTTTGTTAGACTATTCTGCTTGACACAATTTACCCCTGAGAGATTTCATACTCATAATTTGAATGGAAACCTGAATGGAGGTCTTTTCTTCTGTATCTGCTTCATGCTGAAAAGGGATGTAGGCCTGCCTATTAGAGTAGAAACCTCTCACTCACTGTGTTAATGTTCTGTAAAGGCTGGGATGACCATTACTGGATATTGGCTACAATGCATGAAATGTCATTAATTTTACTTGGAATGCTGTAACCTTGAAGACATGAGTCAATTTTTTTCAGTCTTACTATGAGAAAGATTGTAGAGTGACAGGATAGGACCATATCTTCAGAGGATGGTGTAGAATCAGTTATTTAAAGGATCTTAAGACCTGATTTAGTAACAGAGCTGTACATGCATGAAGGATAAATAGCACAGCTTTTTAGGTATGATAATAATATCCCGAACTTCTGATGTAGCTTGACTAAGTACTTTTTGTATATGTCTTCTGGCTGTTTAGTTTTTAACATATTAACCAAAAATATGAATCCTTTAAAGTCCTCATTTTTATGTTTTATGGAGTTTTAAATATATTTGTGTCCATTTTACTTTATAGTTTTTTGTCCCAGCAACTCAAAAGGGTAGTCTGGCACACATAGAAAGGAGTGTTTTCTTAACTGTGACCCCATCAGATGTAAGAGTAAACTTCACACAGTCCCACTTGGAAAATGGGCCCATTGGGTAGTTTAAGGTAGAAAAGGTGGCTCTCATGTCTAAATCAAATTTAATTTCCTGGCCTTCCACATCCATGTCAAGTGTAACCTAGGTCACCCATGAAGATGTTGATGGTGTGGCTGGGAAGGAGATGGGTCTCAGGGCCCTGTCAATGGTCTGTCTCTTTAGACTTCTCTTCTGAGAGAGTCAACAGCAGTGGGTTTGGTTTTTTTTTTGGTTTACTGAGAGAGTTAAGGCCTGTCCACCCAGGCCTTTGAGGAATTCAGCTGGGTATCCTGTTTTAGGGCCGTTAGGACACACCACCTTTTAGTGCCTCATTGTTTAGAGTACCTACACTGATGGAGGTCAATACTCAATGGCCAGAGAGGTGGTCCAAGTCCTTATCTCCAGGGGCCAACTGGATTACCTCAAGGTGGGCCTCAGAGAACTACACTTAATAGCTGGGCTTTCTTTTGTACCTGTTCCCCTCTCCCTCCAAATCTCTGTTATTAAACATTTTAAAGAACTCTTCTACCAACTGGGAGTGTGGGGTCTGAAGTTTTGCTTCAAGCTCTTGTAATTTTTGTCTTATATCTGATATGGACTGGGAATAAAATGTGTGACCATAATGGCTTTCCCTTCTCTATCTTCAGGATACGTGCTGGTATATATTTTAAAGAATTTACTGAGTTTAGTGAGAAAGAAAGCTGAACTGTCTTCAAATTCCTGACTAAAAAGGAGTTTAAGAGTGAGTCTTTACTCTTTTCAATTTTAGTAAGACACTTGGCTTTTAGGTCTGGCTCCTGAAAAGTCTGTACACAGGGGATTTTTCTCCATGTTCCCTTATGTTTATGAAACAGAATACCCAGAGTAAAATAGCTAGACTAGTTTATCTGGACCATTATTTGACTTAAATGGCTTTAGGGACCAGGTTCTTTTTCTTTTTCTTCCTAAAGCTCATAGTTCAAAAGGATATCTAAAGACACTAACCTGTATGGGCTACCTCAATCTCCATGAAAATCATAAATTTAGATCTTAGGAGAATCATATATATCTCTCATGATTCTCTTTTAGATCACAACATTACTATAATGAAAAACATTCAGTGGCAATTGCATACTGTCAGACTTTGAGATCCTAAGCACCATACAGTGTACTAGAAAATAGACTAGAAACACCAAGAGTGTTAGACTAATTATCTGAAATAACCAATGAAACTGTGACCCTGAGGTCTTTAATAAGGAAACAAATCTCACCAGGTGTTTATATATAAGTAGAATTAGTAGCAATTTTCCATGTGCTTCAGTAACAACTATATTTCATAAAACCTCAGTTTGTGTATTAATATGAATGTAGCAACTTTATCTATTAAAATACAGGTTTTTTATTTTTCAGAATAGAAAACCTAATGTCATTCTAATTTGTAAGATCATGACTAAAATTTTAGATACTTCTCTGGTTATGATATTTACAACTTCACTAAGTCCATCAACAGGAATTTTTAACCAGAGAATTATAATATCTAAAGTCATTAGATAACTTGTGAGAATGGAAAATGATTTCCTATATCTAGAAAGCAGGACCTTAAAACATCAGCAATATTTCCACATAAAACCTGTAGTATCTTTTCATTTAC
This sequence comes from Heterohyrax brucei, assembly GCA_028571685.1. Lineage (NCBI taxonomy): Eukaryota > Metazoa > Chordata > Mammalia > Hyracoidea > Procaviidae > Heterohyrax > Heterohyrax brucei. The sequence goes on along the minus strand of CM053153.1, from coordinate 20,767,160 downwards.
TCAGTGTTGTATAGTTATTTGCTGTTCCACCTGATTCTGGATCAGCTTTACTGGGCAAGATCACCAGTTACTGCGTTAGAATTTGGATATCTCAAGTCATAGACCTTTTCACAAGTCTAATATGTTTGTTGAGATATTTTGATCAAACATTTTTAGAAAATCAGTGAAAAGCTGTAAATGGCAAAACTTAATCATGCTTAATAAAGAAATAAATACTTTTGATAGTGACAGAACATAATTAAAAGCAAAACTTAAAGGCCAAATAAAATCTAATCTGTTAGAAAACTTTAGACAATAGTATTTCTAAATATAACCATTACCCATATTTTTAAAGAACTTCAGATACCATACATAATAATCTTGAGGTGTAATACCACTTAGTGAGGTATAATACCACTCATTGAGTTTCTCAATACCTATGTAGTATAAAAATAACTTTACAGGTAAATAATTTGAATTTTCCAGTCAAAGCATTAGCTTTGATGATGTTAGATTAAAATAAAGTTGTAGCCAAGTAAGCAATTAAAACCAAACCAAAGCAATGGCTGTGGAGTCAATTCTGAATCGTAGCAGAACTGCCACATAGAATTTTCAAGGAGTGTCTGGTGGATTTGTACTGCCAACCTTCTAGTTAGCAGATGTAGCACTTAACCAGTGTCACCAGGGTTTGTAGCATAGCTTTCGATGAAGTTTCGAAGGTACCAAAAGCATACCTTACTAACTACAGATTAGTAAGAAACCATACCAAAGTTATTTAAGTAAAGATCTTAAAAACAACAACAAAACAAACAGAAAGAAAAACACCTGAGCTATCTCTCCTTTTCTAAGTTCTGTGGCTTGGGTTTGTGTCCTGTTTTTTTTTTTTTTTTTTTGACTCAGGAGTTGTATTCTAATGAGAGGTCAAATCTCTGCCTTCAAGGGAGATTATACGAGGAATAAATTAACTTTTTACTCAGCAATTAGAGAAAATTTTGTTCTCTAGCAGTGAAAAACCCAAATCTTTCTAACACTGATGTTCTTAAAAATCTCATAAATTATACCAGTAAACTTTTGCTAGACAAACAAAACCCTTGGCCATATCACATAAATATTTTTCAATAAACCTTTTACAGTATATCCATTTAAACTGCAGAAAAAAAGGGGGGACTTACTCATTAAGACATGTAATAGATACTTTCTCTTGTTGCTTGAAAAGCAGAAGTGTATAAATTTAAACTATGACAGATATCTATTAGTTTAATATCAGTACATTACCTAAAAGGTCTTGGAAATTACTTTAAACCTATAACTGAAATAAAGTGTGTTTAAATATTACAGGTTTTCATTCAATTTTTACTATGTGTCATTTTTCCCAATCTAATTTTAACTCTCAAAGTTTCTCTCATCTGGCTTTGGAAATCCAAACCCTCTGGTCAATTCAACTGACCAATTATTGATATAGACATAACTTTAAATTTCTTGTTAGGGTTGGAACACTTTTTGCAGGCAATTTCAGCTGTCTCAGAATTCCCTGACAATAGAGAACTTGTTTTATAGTGCTTTTATGATACAGATTCACCCAATTTCTACTGATTATAATAAAGTAGCGATTCTTATCTACTTTTTGTCTTAAAAGGTCTCCACCCATTCGGAAAGGGTTTTTCAAAAGCCTCTCTAGAGCTATATGACTTGGAGGCTAGGGAATATGGAGGCTGGGGAATATGGAGGCTTGATCCTGCCTGGCTCCCTATTTCTTAACTCATGGAAGACACATATGTTTAAGTTGACTGTGGAATCATGGAGGGCAAAAGATCATCAATTTCCTTTTTATTGTTCTGGAACTGTTATTTTTACTTTAAGGCAAAACTATCATCTTTCTTGTTTGGGACCTTTAACTCAGTGCTGGGACCTTTAACTCAGTCTAGTGACAATACTTCTGGGTCTACTTGAAATTCAGCTTCCTTATCTGTCCCAGTTTAGCTCAAGCAAGCCTCTCCTCTGATTCGGAGGATTTTGACATGGAAGATCTTTTTTGACCTGCTGAGCAAGTGATTTGTCTCAAAGAATAAAACAAGAAATATTCCAAAATTAGAGCAGGTGAAGGGGTCTGATACAAGTAAAGACTACACTGGTGATGACAAAACAGACACATAAGAAGCATTTAACAGGCAAACAATGCCTTACAAAAACAGAGACGATTAATGAAACAGCATTGGGGAAAAGGAATTTTGAGGTCAAATTGACCAAAAATGTGATTGAAGGTCAAACTCACAAAGTTTTATACACATAAGAAAGCACTCAGTTTACAGGAAATAACACAATCTTGCAAACACTTTTTACAGAGAATTACAAACCTGGGGTCCCCACAACTGAACAAACTTGACAGAGGCAAACACAAAACCACATTAATATGTATTTACTTTATCAAGCATCATATGCATTCATTCTATCAAACTACATGCAGCTGGCCTCTTTGTCTTCCCCCTTCTCTCTCCCAACCACCTGGGGCGAACAACATGGGTTGTCAGCTTAGCTCTAAAACTGGCAAGCGCCTTCCTTGGGAACCAGTGGAGATAAGTGTTCTGACCTCAGTGTCACACTCAGTGTAAGGTAACTTCAGTGATGTCAGGAAACTCATTTATCCAGCCAATACTCTTGATCATTTGCTTATGCAGGCCTTGCATATTCACACACCAGTACACACACTGTCTGAGCTACCTCCATACAACACTCACACACCCAAGTGCTACCCTGTCAAAAACTAGCACTTTCTACTCATGGAATCGTAACCCAAAGTGAAACTTGTCCACCAGAAATACACGGGAGCTAGTGGCTCCTGGAAACATCCAGGGGAGGAAAATCTTTTAGCTACAGCTCTGCTTGCAACAGGGAGAGGAACATGTGCAACTCTGAGCCCACTCTTTGATTCCTTACCTCTAGAGAAGTGTGGTTAGATGCTGGCAACACCCTGGGCAGTGAGGGAAGTCAGTGGAGATCTTGTGTCTTGTGGCTGGTAAGGAAAGAAGTCCAGTGGCAGGACAGTGGGCCCCTGCACCCAGGTAGTATTAGGTTTCCGCATGGGCCACTAGAAATTTGTTACTAGACAAACTCTGGGTTTGTGCCACCTGCTGTGAAGCTAGTCTCTGAGACAGGAGTTGAAGTGAAGTAATCAAAGTTTTATTGTATATAGATACACAAGAGATGGGGGGAATGATTTTCCTCTAAAACCTGTCTGTCTACTGTCTAAAAAAAAGGGGTTTTTAAAGAGTTCTTAGGCTGGGAAAAGACTGTAGGGCATTCCTGACTTTCTTCTTTCGAAGGGGATCTGGTGATCTTATCTTGATTTTTCATCTGAGTTGTATGTTCATTTATCTGATTCTATGCACACTATCTGGGGTCATCTTGCCTTGCAGGTGGCCTGTATGGTATGGCAAGGGATGAAGAGAGATTGATCATTCCTTCATGTTTTGGTATTTTATGACATAAGAAGTGATCTTGAAGGCATTCCTTAATGTTCAGTTTTTTCCTTTAAGCACATTTCCTGGAAAGGAAGGTCAGCCTTTCTCTTACGATGGCTGTGCTTGTATCAAGGTGGTGTCTTGCAGACCTCTGGTTTCAGATTTGTTCTCCACTGACTCATGGGAAGAGTTGACTTCCTTAACATTGGGCAGTGGTAAAGATTCTATATGTCACTAGATGTTCTGTGACATGGCACAGCACAGAATAGGAGGAGTGGTTTATTGCTACCACTTGGAGGTGGCAGTCGAGTCTCCGCATGTGCTGTCCACTGACACCTAGGGGAGGAGACACCTTGTTACTTCCTGTTAGACAAGGAAGTATGAATCAGTCTTGTCTGATGCCACCCCAGTAGGAGACTGGGTGAGTTGAGGCATATTGTTACAGCCTAGACTGTTACAGTCTAGGCTCCTCACTTGGCCTCCATTGGCATGGATAGAGTCAAAGGTCTTTTTCTGTGCTATTTGGCTGGAGTAGAGCAACTATTATTTAACGTCTTCTGGCTTTCTCTCCCATGCCTTTTCCTACCCTTTAGGCAAAGAAAAGAGGCACTTACGGGGCTCTTTTTGGAAACCCTGGTTAAGTGGTTAAGTTCTGACTGCTGATGAAAAGGTTGGCAGTTCAAATCCACTAGGTACTCCTTGGAAACTCCGTAGGGCAGTTCTACCCTATCAGAATCGACTCTACAGTAATGAGTTTGTTTTATTTTGTTTTGAATCTGAATTCCTTGGAATGTGTAGATGGCCAGCTTCTTTAAGAATTCCTAGGTGGTCACCTTGTTTAGTGCTATAACCGGATCTGATGAAGAAAAAGAAAAACTGTGGCATTCCTTAGGTTCCATTGTCTCTATTCACTCTGCCTTCTCTTTCCACTTTTGGGAGTATTCTTATGACTATTTGATATATAATGTCTAGGATTTTTAGTTGTTATTAGCAGGAGGAATGGGTAAGAGCATGCTTGTCCCATCTTCAGAATAGGAAAAGCTGTATCTACTCCATCTTTCCCAAAGCAGAAGTTATTCTGTTTTTTCTTTTTAATTTTTGACAGTTATAATTATCATTGTTATTGCGTACTTGAATAAATCCACTACCATCTAGTTGGGTCTGACTCATAGAGACCCTATGGCCAGAGTAGAACTGCCCCATGGAGTTTCCAAGGAGTGCCTGGTGGATTTGAACTGCCAACCTTTTGGTTAGCAGATGTAGCACTTAACCCACTACACCACCAGGGTTTCCAAACTTTAATAATGTATACATAAATTAACAAAACATGTACATTTCAAGCTTTGCTTGAAATGATTGCTATCAAATTAGGTATGAATGAGAAACTATTAAAAATGTTGAAGCATTCTGCCCTGAGATCATGGTTAAAAGTTGTTAGGTTTTCACTGTACTCTAAGGAAATCAAAAATGGCAAAAGTAGAAGAAGTCACATAACATATGTGGTTTATAGAGACAGATGGCACAAGTTACATTAGTGTACATCAAAAGATTGAGAAGATTAATAACGTTGTATTATATGAGGTTAAAATTAAAATGTTGTCTTTATCTTAAGTTTTGTAATACTGCAATGTAATTTTTTTGTCTTGATTGGGGAAGATAAGGGAACTTTCGCTATATACCACTCAGTTAGATTTTCTACCCCTAAACACCTTCTTTTCAATTAGCCACACTGAAGAAGAGAAGTTGTCCTTTAGAAAATGTTTATTTTCAACACCTGGAACTGGATCATTATTGATTGAAGTCTATATTGTTTTTTACAAGTAACAGAAGAGTGCATTTGAAGAATAATTTTGACTTCTAAATACTTGAAAGTTGGCATTTAATATATGCTTTGTATATGAGCTGGTCCTTATTTTGCAAGTGCACATGCACGCACACACACACATACACATACACACACACAAATATACTTCACAAAACAAAGCTAGCTACATCCTTGCACCTGCAACTTCTGGGTGGCAGTAACTTGAATTACACTGGAACCCATGTGATGGAGATGTTAATTTCTGTACTCTCTTTGGACAGTGGAACAGATGCTGTCTTTAAACTTCAAAGGGATTTGCCTACTTTCTGAGATTCATTAATGAACAAAATCTTTTTACAGCCTGGCTAAAAAAAAAACAAAACTAACAAAACATACAAAGCAAAAAGATCAATGAGGGATTCATCAGTCTTTTCTTTCTGAAATGTTTTTTAGGAATGGAGAGGAAGTCAAATTCAAAACATTAGGTCTTTCCCAGGAAAGAGGACTGCACTGTATTTATTGCTTTTCAAATCTGACAGTTCATCCCTTAGTCTCTCATGATGGTGAACGCTGTAAATTTCTCATGAAAGGATGAGCTTTGGAAGACAACTCATTAAAGGGCTTGATAACAAAGAAAATCCAATTGGAAAGAAATGTTTTCAGTTTTTGTTCTTTACTAGGCTGGGCACTGCTGGCTGTCCAGTTTAGCTCACTTAGCCTTTTACAGGATGGACTGACACAGTGCACACAACAGGGGGCTCAAGCACAATAGTTGTGGGCAGGCATGGGAGCAGGAATTGCTGTATTCTGTTGTGTATGAGGTCACGATGAATGGGAACCAACTTGATGGCACCGAATTACAACAACAACATTTTATAATTTGTAGAGTATAGACAAGAGACACAAGTTAAGTAGTACTGAATTTTTTGACAGAGAAGATAGTGTCCAAAGTTCAGAAAATATGTTAGTTGATATTCTAACACAGGAACTTACGAAAATTTCTAAGTCTGTTAAAAATGTTTGTATTTCTGTGACATCAATGGATATATTAGAGGGGATTTTCTATTTTTTAAAAAAAGATTTCATATTTGTTAATGTGGTGCCTGCAACTATAGACATCTTCCATAAAAGTAAGTAAAAGTTTGGACTGTGAGTCTGCCAGACATGGATTGGAACAGCAGCTCTGCCGTTGACTAGCTGGAGCGTCCCGAGCAAGTCATAGATGTTTCCAACCTTCAATTTCTGCTTTTGCAAAAGTGATGTGATAATAAGTCTAGAATTCCTTAATCAAAGCTCTTGGGATCATACGTACTTCAGAATTTAAGAAGAAAACATTTTTACATGCAGGGTTGTGTCGAGAATGTGATTCAATATAATTCAAATATTGCATTACATTCTTACATCAGCATTTCACGCACCACGGGCAACGCAAAGCTGGATGAAGCTATCTTTGTTCTCCAAGGCCTTGCTGTTCTATGCAGCAGATGCAGACAGCTAGAGTGCTGTGCTAAGTAGCACTACAGAAACAAACTTGGAAGCTCAGAGGTAGGAAATTAATTCTAATGGTGTGTGGTGACTCAAGAAAAAATATGAACGAGGTCTTATTTGGATTGATTTTCCAATTAATTTTTCATGAATTGCCGTGTTCTTTTCAGTCTATCTTGTATAGTTTACTTCCTCTTTTGTGGAAACCATAGCAATATGCTCACATACTGATAACAAGCAAATACTTTTATCAGCTAAGCCTTGCTTTCCTCTAAATCCTCCACCGTTACCTTGATGCTAAACCCATCGAGCTGATTTGACTCATAGAGAACCTATAGGACAGAGCAGAACTGCCCCATAGAGATTCTAAGGATGGCTTGGTGAATTCTCCTGGTTAGCAGCTGAACTCTTAACCACCTGAATAGTGATACTTGGTTTGAAAAATTACAGATTTTATAACCTTTACTAACTTTATTATGCCTAATAATGATCTATATTTTTTCTCTTTTTTAAAAAGCAATTGCATTAGCTGTAATTCATTTATCATAAAATGCTTCTGTTCAAGGCTTTTTTAGTGAATTTACAGAATTGTTCAACTATCACTGTAATCCAGTTATAAAGTATTTCCATAACCCTCAAAAGACAGAATTTGTTAAGTTTTGAATGATAGAAAAGCAATGCAAAGCAAGCATTGTATATTATCTAATAGCCCAATCTTGCATATTAATAACAACCTTAGGTATTTTGAGCAGTATTCCATTATAAAAATTATTAATATTTCTGTAGTAAATCGCATAAGTATTCACACTAAATGGAACACATACGATCTTTAAATAGCCTCATGTCAGCTCAGTTTTACATCTTTCTTCTGAAAGAGCTCAAGTTAAATCACCCAATGTGTTATGAGACACTGTCGGGGATCAGAGCGCCTTTGATTTTGAAGTTGCAGATAAAGGGATTACAGGGCTGTTGCACCCACTGTCATAGACTGAACTGGGTTTGTGGTGGGATTCTGACACCTGTAGGAGTGGATGGAGTTCTAGTTAGAAGTTTTCTTTGTCACGTTAATGAGACTATCAGCATAGGATATGCCCATAAGGGAATCACTTTGCAATGATACAAAGAGCAGCAATAGGCAAAGACACAAGCAAAAAGGAACAGAGGAAGAGAGAAGCCACAGGGACTACGGAGGTTGTGAGTCTTCCTCAGAGCTAACAGATAAAACTTCTCCTACGGCTGGTACGCTAAACTGTAAGAAAATAAAATTCTGTTCTTTAAAGCCACCCACTAGTGGCATCTCTATTATTAGCACCAGGAGCCCAAGACACCCACCTTACAGGGTCGTTGTGGAAATTACAAAGATAAGACAGGTGCTCAGAACAGTGACTCAATCCCTCTCCCTCTTTACATGTATATGTTGATAGAGCAATTGAGAGATTCAACTTCTGCACTAGAAAGCATGTAGTTTAAGTTGCAAACATTGCATGTCCAGGAGAGTTGCTTCCAGGACCTTTGTTTTGTGAACTGGTGTGAGAGACCCTAGGTAAGGAGAGGAGGTGACATTTAGTAATTCTTGTGGATTAAGGTGTTCTTTTTAGCACTTTGCAAGTACCCCTGAATTTAATCATTATATCCACCTTATGATGTAGACAGGTATTATTATAATCCCGAAGGACAGCAGTGCTGGTAAAATTCTTACCTTCCATGAGGAGACCTGGATTTGACAGTTTGATTCCTGGCCAACGCACTTCACACACACCCACCATTTGATTGTCAGTGGAGATTTTCGTGGTGCTGTGATCCTGAATAGGTTTCATTGAAGCTTACAGATGAGGACAGACCAGGAAGAAAGGCCTGGCCATCTACTTCCAAAAATCAACCAAGGAAAGCCCTCCGGATGACAGCAGTTGGATCCCTTTGTATCTGGGATCACCATGAGTTGAGAGGTGACCCAACAGCTGCTAACAGTAACAACAGATTATAGATGATGAAAAAGAGGTGCAGGGAATTTAAACAACTTGGCTAAGGTCATGGAGCAAGGAAACAGTACAGATAAGATTTGAAGCCAGTCATTCTGAAATGCCAGGTTCTATTTCTTAAACACCATTAACATTGCTTAAACTCTGTGAGTTCATTTCCTCATTTTTGAAATGGAGTGCAAAATTTCAAATGTTATTGTTCCTGTGTTACAAACCCACAGAATTTTGAAACTGAAAAAGATGTTAGTGGTGATACAGTCCAAATTTACATTTTATAGCTAAAGAAAAGAACATCTAAAAATCAAGCAGCTTATTCAAGTTTACACCAGTTAGTGGCAGACCTCAAACCTAGGTTCCCTGGCTCCTCAGCAGATAATCTTTGTTAAATGTCAGCAAGGCATTATTTACTGAGGACACTCATATTAGTGTGGACTAATATAATAGCCCACATTTCAGTTTTAGAGAAGAAATAATAGACAGATTGATCTGTAACTGCTTGATACTTTACCTATAATCAAGGTATATAGTGAGGTTGAGTGGAGACACTAAGAAGAGGACAATCAATTCTGTAACAATTGCATGGACAAATAGGACAAATCACAGGAGAGGTAACACTGAAACTGAATCATGATGACAGAATAGAATTTGCCTAGAAAATGAAGAGGTAGAGTAAGTGAGGATGAAAAAATTGCTTGCTTAAAAGGCACCAGTGGGACAGCTGAAAGTTGTCTACCTCCTTACTGGAAATGCTGGTGGTGTGGTGGTTAAGTGCTACATCGACTAACCAAAAGATTGGTGGTTCAAATCTACCAGGTGCTCCTTGGAAACTGTATGGAGCTGTTCTGCTCTGTCCTATAGGGTTGCTATGAGTTGGAATCAACTCAGTGGCAGTGGATTTGACTTTCTGCTTTTTATCTCCTTATTAATCGGTTTCTGGTGGCATTGTGGCTAAGTGCTATGGCTGCTAACCAAAAGGCAGGCAGTTCACACGCACCAGGCACTACTTGGAAACTCTATGCGACAGTTCTGCTCTGTCCTGTAGGCTTGCTATGAGTTGGAATTGACTCAGTGTCAGTTTATCTCTTTGTTGATCAATTTCAGGCCCTCTGAGTGCCAAAGTGGAAATGAATTGCTCAGTGTAAGCCTACAAACTCCTTTTGGAAGTAAAACTTGCCATCCTTTCAGTATCGAAATGAATTAAACATTTTTGTCAGCTGCAGTTAGAGAGATATAGATATTTCTATTTGTTTCCGGTGCCCAGTTTTCCTGGGTGTCAGCTGTTAGAAGATACTCTCATTTCTTTCAGATTGCATGGTTTCTTCTTGTCTTATTTATCTGGCGCTGCTATAACAGGCTTTAACAAAGAGAAGTTTGTTCCCTCCCAGTCTAGTAGGCTAGAAGTCTGAGCTTCCAATGCTGGCTCCAGGAAAGGGCTTTCTTTCTCTGTTTGAAGGAAGGTCGTTGTGATTCCTCAGTGTTCTTTTGGTCAAGGAGCATCTCAGCACAGGAACCTCAGGACCAAAAGGCATGCTCTGTTGCTGGCACTGCTTTCTTGGTGGCATGAGGTTCCCATCTCTCTGCTTGCTTCGCTTTCGTATCTCAGACGAGATTAACTTAAGACACTATCTAATCTCAAAGACCTCATCAATATAACTGCCACTTATCCATCTTAGAACTTACCATGCAGGAAAAATCTCACCAAATGGAAAAATGGTGGACAGTCACACAGTTCTGGGATTTGTGATCCAGCAAATTGATAACACACAGTTCTGGAGCAACCTAATTCAATCCTGATGGTGTAGTGGCTGAGAACTACAGCTACTAACCAAAAGATCTGCTGTTCAGATACACCAAGTGCTCCTTGGAAACTCTTTGTGGCAGTTCTCCTCTGTCCTATAGGGTCACTAAGAGTCAGAATCAACTCGACAACAACAGGTTTGTTTGTTTAATTCAGTCCATGACAGTTCTCAATGAAGTCAAACTAAGAACATGACTATTTTATTATCTTTCATATTGTCATTGTATCCCTGGAATGTACTAGAAACTTAACAAGTTTTTGTATTTTTCAAATAAAAACTTTGTTGAATGTTTATAGGTGTCAGACACTATGCTAAACAGTTTGCATACGCGTTCTATTTTAGTTCTCACATCAAATATATTTAGCCTGGAAAGCTGGAAGCTCAGAGAGACTGATACAGATCCACAGTGACAGAAGGGGTCCAGACTCATGCAGTCCACTTGCCTGTGGCATTTTCAAAATGTGATAAATACACTTATAGTTATTTGCATAAATTTAATGTAGTTGGCAGTTTTCTAGGGTAAAATTCATTTTATGTTAATTGATATAACTTTAAAATACTGCTTTGTGTGGAATGACTACAATTGTTTATTACCTTAAGGACTATTAAAAACATCACGAGAGTCAATATACTTTCTAAGAAAATTTTGAAATAAGATACTAATATGCATTAAAACATTTTTAATTTGCAGTAACATTTTAGTAATATAATAGGAGGATCTATTTCCTGAGTTTTTTTAATATTAAACATTTGCTTTTTAAATATTGTTCTTATACAAATGATTACCATAGTAGAATCTCTTCTAAACAGCCCTTGAAAATTTTCTTTTTTAAATTGTACTTTAGATAAAGTTTATAGAACAAGCTAGTTTCTCATTAAACAATTAACACAAATACTGTTTTATGACACTGATTGTCAACCCAACAACACATCAACACTCTCTCCTTCTCAGCTATGGGTTCTCCATTACCAGCTTTCTATCTCCTTTTGCCTCTGGTCCTTGCCCTTGGGCTGGTGTGCTCATCTGTTCTTGTTTGGATTACGACTCTTCTTTAATCTTTGGCTGAAGGTTGTACCTCGAGTGAGTTCAGTACTGGGTCCTGGTGTCTGGGGGCCATATTCTCAGGGTTTTTCCAATCTCTGTCAGATAAGTAAGTCTGTTTTTTCTGTTTTCTTGTTTTTCTTTTTTTGTAAGTTAGAATTTTGCCTTACATTTTCCACAGCTCTGTCTGGGCCTTTTCCTTGTGATCCCCGTCAGAGCAGTCAGTGTGGTGGCTGGGTGGCATTTAGTTGTGCTAGATTCAGTCTGGAGTAGGCTGTGGTCCATCAATCCTTTGGAATAATCCTTCCCGTGAGTCTTTGGTTCTCTTCATTCTCCTTTGCCCCAAATGGGGTTCAATCAGTGGAATATCTTAGATGGCCTCTCACAAGCTTTTAAGACCCCAGCCATTATTCATCAAAGTAGAATGTAGAATATTTTCTTTATAAACCGTGTTATGCCAGTTCGGCTATGTGTTCCCCAAGACCTTCGTCTCCACAGCTCTCAGCCCAACAGTTTGGTTCCTTAGGAAGTTTGGATATGGCTATGGAGCTTCCATGACCTTGCCTTGGCCAAGTTGTGCTGCTTTCATATTGTTCTGTATTCCCTAGTAATCACCAAAGTTACCACTTAACTATTGTTTATTTAATGCTTTTCCAGAGACATTCCTCCCATTGTCATAATCATCAAAAGTTGTTTCTTTTTCTGTATAAAACTTTTCATGAGTTTTTATAGTAGTGCTCTCATGTATGTCTCCTTTTGTGATTGACTTACTCAGCATAATGCCCTCTAGATTTATTCATATTGTGAGATGCTTCACAGATTTAACATTGTTCTTTATTGTTGCACAGTATTCCATTGTGTGTATGTACCTTAGTTTGTTTATTGATTCATCTGTTGTTTCCATCTTTTTGCTATTTTGAACAATGTTGCAATGAATGTATGTACGTGTGTCTGCTTGTGTGATGGCTCTCCTTTCTCTAGATATATTATGTCCTAGTCACCTGGCTCTGCTCTATCAGAAAACATCAGGAGTGGAAGGCTTTATGAGAGAAATTTTTATTGTTACAGCCCGGTAAGCCACAAATCCATTTATAAGTTGCAAGTCCATTCAATAAGAAGTTATCACAGTCTGGTAGCTACAAGTCCATTCAACAAGGGAAGTTATCACAGTCTGGTGGGCGGAGTCCAAATTCAAGGAAAGCATCTTGGCATAGGAACCTCAGGTCCAAATGACATGCCTGCTCTCAGTCATGCTGCTCTCGGTGTTATCAGCTTCGCAATTTCCTCTGCTAACTTCTCTCCCTTACGTCCTACAAGCTTGTAGCTTGAATCCTGCCTCACTGACACAACTGCAGCCCATTCTCTATCATCAATTTCACAGAGGCAGGAATCACAATACATGGGAGGAAGGGAACCATACTGGAACTCCTAGCTGAGTCAAATCAACACGTACATTTTTTGAGGGGACACAATTCAATCCATGACATATTCTCAGAGGTGGAGTTGCTAGAGTACATAGTGTTTCTATTTGTAGCTTTCTAAGGAAGTGCCATATCAGTTTCCAAAATGGTTGCACCATTTTGCATTCCCACTAGCAGTGCATAAGAGTTTAAACCTCACAGCAGCCTTTCCAACATTTGCTACTTTCTGCCTTTATGGTGCGTACCAGTAATGTTGGGATAAGATGGTATCTCATTGTTGTTTTGATTTGCATTTCTCTAATGGCTAGTGATTATAAGCATTTCCTCATGTGAAAAAGCTTTTATGTTCACATAAACCCAAGACCAGTCTTTTGTTTTTGCTGCTTGTTTTAAAAACTAAACCTATAGATATGGCTATTCTCCCCCAAAAGATCCTTGCAGAATCAAAAGATGCCATCAAGCATTTAAGGACAAACGTTGCATGATCTCACTTTTTTAAGAAGACAAGAACAGACAAATTTAGACAGACCAATATTCATTGGTGGCTATGGGGATAACAGAGGGTGTACTCTTTAGATATTTGCTGTTGCTGGGTGCCCTTGAGATGGTTCTGGCTCATGTTGACCCTGTGCACAACAGAAGGAAACCCTGCCTTGTCCTTCACTGTCTTTACAGTCATTGCTGTGTTTGACCCCGCTGTTGCAGCCACCGTGTCAATCCACTTGTTGAATGATTGTGTCCATTTTGGTGACCCTCTACTCACCAAGTGTGATGCTCTTCTCCAAGGACTGGTCCCTCCTGACAATGTGTCCAAAGAACATGAGACAAAATCTTACCATACTCACCTCTAAGGAGGTTTCCTGCTGTACTTTTTCCAAAACATAGTTATTAGTTCTTCTTGCAGTGATTGGTACATTTAATGTTCTTCCCCAACACCATATTTATGAATATATCAATTATTTAGACCCTACCCAAAACACCAACCCCTCTGCCCTTAAGTCCGTTTCCACTTACAGTGACCCTATAGGACAGAGTAAAACAGCTCTGTAGAGTTTCCAAGGAGGACCCGGCAGATTTGAACTGCTGACCCTTTGGTTAGCAGACACAGCACATAACCACTATGCCTCGTGCCACCAGAGTTTCTCTTAAGGTAACCAAAGGCCTTGTCATTTAATTAGCAACGTGCATGAATGGATCAAAGAGATTCCCACTGTCCCTACCTACTATCCAGTGAAACCACAGCCAAGGGAATAGGCTTGGTGGAGTCAGTGGGGAAAAGAGACCTTTTTAAGCTTGACTTGATTTAGATCTTAGAGACTTATTTATGTTGGGAAAAGTGACAGCAAGCGTGTATGAAGTAAGCATAGCACAACAAAAATGAAAATGAATGCATGAGTACATACAGGCTGGTAAAGACACAATTAAAGAGAATGCTGACAAACCATAATAAATACAACTCATGTCAGTGAACAATTTATATAGGAACTGTCAAATGCAAGCCTAACTCGCTGTGTAAACCTTTGCCAAAAACTCATTTAAAGAAAAAATAAAACAAAACTTCTGAAGTGTTACAAGAGTTCATATGTATTACAGTTTTGTTAATTAAAGCGTCCCTTGGCACAGTGCTTAAGAATTTGGGTGCTAACCAAATGTTGGCAGCATGAATCCACCAGCCACCGCTTGGAAACCATATGGGGCAATTCTACTTGGCCCTATGGGTTCACTATTGGTCCTGAGCAACTGGAGGGCAACAGGCTTGTGTTCAATTCCTTAGTCTGACTCTGCAAAGATAAAGAAACTACAGAACTCTGGGAATAAGGTGAGGTGGATTCCTGGAACTGCTTTTCATGTCTATACAGTACTGCTTTTGAATCTTTAATAATCATTGGTAAGGCAACTCCACCCCACTTGATCCTGTTTGTTGTTTTAACTGAAGATCTCAAGAAACTAAATTGGTAACACAATTCTAGCAAGAGGTAATTTGAGTCAATTGTCGAGTTAAAAAGAACATGAAAAGCAGCAAAGACAAATGATTTCACAAACTCCTGGCAATTCCAACTAAATCAATCCAGTGTGATACAATCAAATGGAGCAAAGATCTACTGTGTCCCCTATGCTGTGGGAGATAATGAAGATAATTGCTGGTAAAATGTTTGTAATCTAATAGAGATAAAACATAGGGTCCTGCTAGATAATTCTACTTAGTGCTGTGAGGACGACGTGAATAGGTTGCCATGCAGCAGAGAAGGATGGGGAGGCACGGAAGCAAATAGAAGAATGTAGGAAGACATGAGGAAGGATTTGGTGTTCACAGTTGGTATCTTGAAAAGTGGACAGGATTTCTAACAGGGCTTTGAGCCATTTCTTTCCAGTTTATTCATGACTAAGGAAGAAAAACTAGAACAGTGTCCAATTTTTAAAATTTAGGTGAATCAGAATGATAACCAGAACAGGAAACATTATAAATTGTAGCGCTGATAGAAACCTGATCCTTCCCTCAGAAAACAAATGCAGTGTATGTGTCACAGAGCAACCAAATCTCTCGCTTGTGGAATTTTGAGCAGAGGAGGAAACAGTGAGTGGTGCCCTGCTCAAAGGTGGTGGCTGACCATACCACTCTGAAAGATATTATTCTCCTCAGTCCTGCCAATAGCCCATTTTTAAGAATCAGGCTGTGAAAGATCTCAGTACACCTCTCCTGAGTTTCCTATTCTAATGCTTCAACTTGAAATTCTTCCATTCCAGTTATCATTCTGGTCGCCAAAATTGCAAAAATTTGGATTCTGGTTTGCTCTCATAGTTCACAACTGAATCCATTCAAACTGGTTCAAAAGCCTGATTTCTAAAGGTCAGATAAGAAAAAAGACCAAGATGTTGGAATTGAAGAGGGAATGAAATATGTATCAAAGGTATTGTTATAGCAACTGATAGGCATTTAGGGGACAAGGAAATTGTGGTGTGGTTGGAGTGCCCTTTTGTAAAAGAGTTGCAGAGCTCTGAGGCCGTGAGCTCATATAACTCTTGATCTACAAAAGGATTCAGTGGTTTTAATTGAGATGGAGTAATAGAAAGTAATAAAGCCAGTAACAAAAAGTGAAATTACAAAAGCCGTCTTAGACTTTGTTACCAAAATCCAGAGACAAACAATAGAGAAGCAAACACCAAATGCTAGCAAGTTGATTCCTAGTCGTGACAATCTTATTTGTGTGAGAGAAGAACTGTGTTCATAGGATTTTCAGTGGCTGTGATCTTTTTGAAGTAGATTGTCAGACCTTTTATCTGAAGTACCTCTGGGTGAATTTGAACTGTCAACCTTTTTGTTAGTAGCCAAGTTCTTAACTCACAGCTACAACTACTTATGATTTGGTAGTTAAGAAGAAGGGAAGGACAAAGGGTCACCTGGAGGGAGAGCAAAGGGAAGAGGTGAAGTCTGTGCAACTTCAAGAGAAGGATGAGCTCACTGGAGTAGTGGGAATGCGGTATTTATAATGGGCATACTCGAAAGGGGGAAACCCTGGTGGTGTAGTGGGTTAAGTGCTACCACTGCCAACCACAAGGTCGGCAGTTCAAATCCATCAGGTGCTCCTTAAATACTCCGGGATCAGTCCTACCCTGGCCCCTAGGATCGGATCTGACTCGATGGCACTTGGCTGGCTGGCATACTTGAAAGGAGCCCTTTAACTGGTAGAGTGGTTAAACTGGTAACTACTGTAAACAAGAAGCTGGTAACCAACTTGGCTGGGAACCAAAAGCTTGGTGGTTTGAACCCGTCAGTGGCTGAGCAGAAGACAGATGTGGCAATCTGTTTCCATAAAAGATTATAGTCTTGAACACCATTTGAGGGTACTTCTGCTCTGTCCTCTGGGGTCAATATGAGTCAGAATGAGCTAGATGGCAATGACTATACTTCAGGATAAAAAATATAAATATGCATTAAATACTTGATATATTGTAAGCTACGTGTTATAACATGCATTAGTCTGCGTAATCGTGTAAAGAAAACGTAGGGTTTGCTAGTTTGGGAGTACTTTATGCAGAGCCATGAACCTCAAATGAACACACCCCTTCTCGCCTTTTAATTGATAACTGCTCAGTTCAAAGGTTTTACTGCAGAATAGAAATGAGTATTGGAAACCACAGTAATCTCAGAACCATTGGGAACACGATAAATACGTGTGGAATGCAGGTGCACGTAAGAATGCAGTTGAACTCAGGACAAGCAAGTCTGAGGGGCACTTCCTTGGAGGATTCGAGAACTGAGGCAAAGGCTTGAAATAGGAGCCACCAGGTGGAAGTTTAGGGTTTCTTTGTAAACATAAGAGATTTTCCTGTAAATACAGGCTGTGAATTTTTTGACGTCTGTAAAGAAATGATTCAATGAGTTGCCATCTCCACTTCAAGTTGACATTTTGTTTTTCTGATATTAAATAATGATAAAATAATTACTAGTGTTGAGTACATGGCCAAACATCAGGTTGGATTCATTCTGCAGCATTATATGAAATCCTCCCATCAACTTTGCAAGGTGACAATAATCTCTTTTATAGAGTAAAAAGCTGCAGTGCATAGAGTTTAAGTAACTTTCCTGATTTATTAAAGATCAGTACAGCCAGGATTAAACTCATATTCTTTCCATTAAACCAAAAATCAACATGTTACCGTTGAGTGACCCTATAAAACAGAGTAGAATTGCTCCACAGGTTTTCCAAGGGGTGGCTGAGTGGATTTGAACTGTTGACCTTTTGTTTAGCAGCCATAGCTCTTTCCCCCCAAAAACTAAACCAGTTTCCATCAAGTCAATTCTGACTCATGGGGACCTCATATGTTACACTGTGGAACCTTTCCGCAGGGTTTTCTTGGTTGTAATCTTTATGGAGGCAGATTGCCAGGCCTTTCTTCCATGGAACCACTGGATGTGTTGGAACAGCCAACTTTTAGGCTACTAGTTGTGCACTAGCCATTTCTGTTACCAGGGCTGACTTTGCATTCACGAGACACTATCATTTCATTTTTACCACAAAAAGCTAGTGTGACCACACTGAACTGATTAATCCCAGTCAAGAAAAAGTAAATTAGGTTTCAACTAACATGTGGCCTTATTTCTCCTGTTAGACACCTGTCCTACTACCACATTTGTGAACAAATCACTGTATTGGAATAGATTTTCAACCTCTGATTTTACATACGCTTGTCTTGGTTCCATCATCAGTTAACTTAAGAGTATTAGACTAGGAGTCTAAGGACCATCTCAGCTCTGTGATTCTATGACTCTAAGTTTTCATCTTCCCTTCTTACAGCACTTAATATTTCATCAAATCAGGTATCTTGGACTTCAGGTGCTGTGCCTGTGATTTCTGAAGACCTGGTTGCATAGCAGTTGAAACAAAATGTCATCGGTCTGAAGCCACCAGGCACTCTTTGGAAACTCTATGTGGCAGTTCTTCTCTGTCCTATAGGACTGCTATGATTTGGAATTGCTTGATGGCAGTGGGTTGGTTTGGGTGTCTAGAGAGGGGAGCCTCTCTCTACTATCCAGGGTGACTTTTCCCTTTCCTCTCTCGAGCTACTGTGCTCTCAGGCAGCTGAGATGAATAGGCAGCTCCTAGTTATCTCTAGACCACCTAACTCCAGGAGCTCATCAATTTGCCTGTTTGATAGTTCTGCTTCCCTGAATAGTAATTTAGGCCTCAAGGCTTTGTAGCTGCCTCTCAAATCATCACACTTATTACAGGAAAATTCGTATTAGGCCTATAATATAAATTGATTTGAAGTTTATTTAACATGTTGTTGTTAAGGGCCCTTGGGTTGGTTCTGACTTCATGTCCAATAGAAAACAAAAAACAAAAAACCAGACCAGTCCTGCAGTTTCCACACAATCATTTTTATGCTTAAGCCCATTCTTGCAGCTACTGTGTCATTCCATCTTGCTGAGGGTCTTTCTCTTTTTCAGGGACCTTCTACTTTCCCATGGACACCCTGAAGTGTAGTGGGGCTGTTAACCAAGAGGCTGGTGGTTCAAATCTACTCGATGCTCCTTGGACACTCTATGGGGCAGTTCTACTCTAACCTATACGGTTGCTATGAGTTGGAAACTACTCAGTGGCACCTAACAACAACCACTACTTTACCAAGCATGATGGCCTTCTCTGGGGACTGATCCCTTATGGCAGCATGTCCAAAATGGTCTTTACTGATCAGCAAGACCGTTCTTTCACTTAATGTTGGTGTTTAGAAGACCAGCCTGCTCTAGGCTCAAGATTCAAAAATATCACCTCAGGGCAATGGTGTGGGTGGGTCACCCTTGCTTTTATGGAATCTGGAAATAAGAGCTTTATGAGAATTAAAATCTCTTTCTCAAGCATGAAAACCAGCAACACAGCAGAGAAAATTACCTTTTATTCCTAAGATCTAAACCCACTGCCATCAAGTTGATTCTGACTCTTAGTGATCCCGTCAGAGGAGAATTGCCCTGTAGAGTTTCCACAGAGCACCTGGTGGATTTGAACCGCCTGCCTTTGAGTTAGCAGCCGTGACATGGAGTCACTATATCACCAGCATATCCTCTTATTCCTAAGAGATAAGAAAAAGCTCTAAAAAACTCGTCTGTTGAAGGGCACTTAAGAACAGTCCTCAGGGTTCCTCGGAAATCCGCATTCCAACACGACTTCTCATATCTACCAGACAGAATCCAAAGGGGGGTCCAGTCTGCTTAGTCTCCTCCGCACCCCACTGACAATGCAGACATGCCAGAGTTGAGCAACTGCCATCATGACTCTGTCAGGCCTTCTCAGAGTTGGACAGTGGGAAGAGGCAATTCAAGGGGTCAAAATAGAATCGGGTTCAAGCTGGACTGGGTCTCCAGCCAAATCCTGGCTCAGCCAGTGTCTAGAAGCAGGAGCCAAGTCTTTGTCAGCTTTGTCATAATTAGCTTGCACATAGACTTGCATTTCTTAATAACAGAATATGAAACCGAAGAGGAAGGTAGCAAGCTGTTAGAGCTCAGATTTCATTCCTGAATTGATCAGTAGTCACCCTACAGAGGCATTCTTTCAGTGCGTAATCTCAAGCCAGCTAGAACAAATAGGATGAAATAAGAGAAAGTTTCTTAGCAGCTGCTCCCAAACTTCCCCGGGATGTTGAGATTTGTCTTAGCGTGGGTTTTAGACTTTCCAGCAGCAGTTAGCGTGCTCAACTTTAGACAACCCCACGAATCCGGAAAGAGCTAACGTGATTCATCTGGGAATCAGCTGTAGTAACGACCTGTGTTCAAACGTAGGTTTTTTAGTCATACCTATTCCAGGAGCTGTGTCCTGTGAAAGGATAGCAAGTCATGGTCTCTGCAGCTCTGAGTCACTGCCCCTCACCTCCAGAAAGCCTGTAATCTAGTCTGATTTTGAAGTTGGCTGGACTTGGGGCCCTTGGTCAGGCTTGTACCACAAGGCTAGCTGGAGGAAAGGAAGTTTCATTCATTAAAATGACTAACAAGCAGCTCAGCAATTAGTACTGAGACCTTTAAAGGGTATGGAGATTACGCATACTTCAAAGTATTATTTAGCTAAGCTGCTTTTGTGATTTAAAAAAAAGAGAATTTCTGGGAAGATGCAAGACAGCGAAAGTTTTAGCAAAGCTGATGTGACTTCTTCACTTCTTTCTCTTTGAAAACCATGTGCCCTCACTTCAGCTCAGTGGGGGAATATGGAGAACCTGGTCCTTAGATGATGCAGTGGTTTATACACAACAGTGAACCTAAAGTTGGAGTGTTCGAATCCACCCAGTGATTCTCTGAAAGAGAACTGGCAATCCACTTCTGCTAAGATTACAACCAAGAAAGCTCTATGGAGCGGATACACTGTATAAACCTGAGATCAATGGAATAGACTTAACAGGAGCTAACAGCGGCAGCAGCAGCTGTATCAATAGCTTCACTTGGAGTGAGCTACAGATGTGAAATGGACAGAATGCCTATTCTCTCCAGGCTCACAGTTTGCTGATGAAGACAGACACATACATCAAAGAAAAATTAAACTGTTGCTATCAAGTCAGTTCCAACTCATAGGCCACCATTCATTACAAAGTACAACTGCCCTATAGAGCTTCCTGGGCTATAGTCTTCATGAAAGTGGATTGCCAGGCTTTTCTTTTGTGATACTACTGGGTTAGTTTGAACTGGCAACCTTTAGGTTAGTAGTCCTGTATGAAATGTTTGTGCCATCCAGCGATGTTCAGACATGTGCACATGTCATTCTAAATTGGGACACCTTGGAGGAGTGCAGAAATTATTTCCTCCAGGAACCTTTCTCTGACCTCACAGCTTGGGGTTTCTGAGTATTTATGTGAATACAGTGAACACAGTGCGTTTACACCAAAGCAATCATCACCATCTAATATCTGGTCTGCCCTTTTCAGTAACACTGTGCGTTGGTGGCATAGCGGTGAAGTGCAGTGTCTACTAACCAAAAGATCAGCAATTCAAATCCACCAGGCACCCCTTGGAAACTCTGTGGAACAGTTCCACTCTGTCCTGTAGTGTCGCTATGAGTCAGAACTGACTTGATGGCACTGGGTTTGGTTTTCATGTTTTTGATCCTTGTCTGCAGAAACCCTGGTGGTGTAGTGATTAAGTGCTATGTCTGCTAACTAGAAGGCTGGAAGTTCAAATCTGCCAGGCATTCCTTAGAAACTCTACGGAGCAGTGCTACTCTGTTCTACAGGGTCACTATGAGTCAGAACCAACTCGACAGCACTGGGTTTGTTTGTTTTTGTAGGATCATCATTTGCAGCTAGATGCGGCCATGTGACTACTCCCTGGTTGGTAAAGTGTGAGCGTAAGTACCCTGGTGGAACTTTAGAAACTAAAGAGAACTGCCTTAGCTGGGAGGTGTTTTTTACCCTTTCGTGTTACCCCTTGGAAACCCTGGAGGCATAGTTGTTAAGTGCTCTGGCTGTTAACCAAAAGATCCAGTTCAAATCCACCAGGCACTCTTTGGAAACTCTATGGGGCAGTTCTATTCTGTCCTATAGGGTCACTAGGAGTCACAATTGGCAAGACAGCAATGGTTTTGGTGGGTTACCCCTTGAAAGACAGATGTGCTACCTGATCTGAGAGCTGTCTTGGGCTATAAGCTGACCTTGAGGATGGAGTCCTTGTGCTGAAGATAGCTAATGGCAGAAAGAACCTGGATCCCTGAGAATGTTGTGGAGAGATCATATCAGGCTTGGAATTTTTTTGGCCTGAGAATAGCTCTTCTACATAGCTAAACCTAAGAGAAAAGCCAACATATCTTTAAAAGGTAAAAATTTACTTCTAACATTTCTACCCCATCACATGAGATCACTGTAAGTGGGAAACTCACTGTGGCACCCAACAACAACATAGCTAAACCTAATCATAACTAATACACCTCTTGTAAAACTTGCCACCCTGTATCATAATTGCTTACTTAGTTTTCTGATCCCCTGCGTATACGACTTCAACCTCCGTGAAAGAAGAGAGCTTGTTCATTTAGCTAGCCTTTGTAAGGACTTACGTATTGAATTAGCATGTGCAAGAGTCATCCCCAAGTGTAGTGGATGAGGAAGGACAGGAAAGTTGAGTATCACCAGTGGGAAGAGCATGTTATTTGACTGGCGACTTAAGGAGAGGCATTGGTTGTGAGTATGCACTGTGAATTGGCTGGGAGAATGTGAGGAGAAAGCTAAGGGGGTGTCACAGAGGGAATTGGCCTCTAAAACCATGTATCAACTTGGCTAGTCCGTGATTCACAGGATTATACAATTGTCCACCCTTTTGTTATCTGATATGATTTTCCTGTGTGTCATAAATCCACCCTCTGTGATGTTAATGAGGCAAGATTAGAAGAGGTATGTTAGTGAGGCAGGACTCAATCTACAAGATTAGATTTTATCTAAAGCCAGTCTCTTGAGATATAGAAGAGAGAAGCGAGCCAAGAAACAGGAGGACCTCATACCACTGAGACAGCAGCACGGGGAGCAGAACTTGTCCTTTGGACCTAGGGTCTCTGCACCAGAGAAGTTCCTAGACCAGGGGAAGGTTGAGACAAGGACCTACCCCAGAGCTGACAGAAAGAGACAACCTTCACCCGGAGCTGTTGCTCTGACTAAGGACTTCTAGTTCCTTAGACTGTGATAGAATAAATTTGTCTGTGTTCAAGTCATGCGCTTGTGGTATTTCTGTCACAGCAGCACTAGACAGACACGGGGAGAGGGCTGTGAGGAGGCAGGGGGCAGAGGTTACGAGCGTCCTAGTAGGAGGGACAGCAGCAATAGTGTCCTAGAAGCAGAAGAGAGCTTCATACGGGTAAAATAGGACACCTTTGGGAGTCTGGGGAAAAAAGGATGAGAACTGTGTTTTAGAAGACATGCTAGCTACTAATTAATATGTTTTTTGCCTCTATTCCTCCTTTGCTATATTCTGCTATGTATTTTTAGGAGGGTATGGATCCTGCAGAATACCTTTATGGCACAGTGGTTAAGAGCAGCCAAAAGGTCAGCAGCTGAGTCTTCCAGGCCCTCCTTTGAAATCCTATGGGGCAGTTCTACTCTGTCCTGTAGGGTAGCTGTGAGTTGGAATAGACTTGATGGCAGGAGGTTTTTGTTTTGTGTTTTAACAGATCCTGTAAGACCTACTTGAAAGATGCCCTTGCTGGGACACACAGGCGAGAACACAGAAATCAGAAGGAAAAGTGAAGAAATGCGCTTCCTTCCTCTGGTTTCTCGCTGTAACTCTTGCAACCTCGGGGCAACAGTTAGGAAAGAGCTAGCGGGAGCAACAGAGGTGAAGGTGGTGACAGTGGCGGCATACCACCGTGGCGGTGACAGCAGTGATGGCAGCAGCCAGAGGGTGCGGAGTCCCGGGCTTGCACTCCCGGAGCTCTGCATCCGCAGCGTCAGTCTCACGAAGCCACAGCCCTGCCTCAGACTGTGTGGTGCCCTGCAGCCAGGAGATGTGGCAGTTGCTCAGTCACCAACCCAGGCTTAATGTAACTTTCTCCTCTCTCCCTCCAATGTTCCAACACTTGTGACCAGTCACTCTACGAACTGGTGGTCTGATAAGACAACGATTGATACAGAAGATAACTTGAACACAGCATGTGAGCCCAAATCAAACAAAACACTAAGAGGGAAACCATTTAGGAGACCTCACCTTCTAGACAAAATCCAGACTCTTTAGCAGGGCACAAAGCCGTTTCAGACTTAGCTCGCATTTGTCCTCAGGCTTATAGACACAGGCATTCTTCTGGGCCTCCTTTTCATCTGTCCCCATGCTTGCTTTGTCATAATAATTTTTTTAAACAATATTTTATTATAATTTCATTGAAGGTTTACATAGGAGTTTAGGTCCCTAGTCAACAATTTTAACATAAGTTGTTCAGTGACTGTCTTAAGCTGTGTTTTCTAGTACAGCAAAACCAGTCAAGTATCTATCTATGTGTAGAGAAAGAGATTTATTTCAAGGAAATGACTCAAACAACTGTGGAGGCTGGTTAAGTCCCAGATCCGTGGGTCTGCAGTAGGCTGCAGGCTTCTGACTCATGTGCTGAACCCCAAATCTGCAGGTCAGGAGGTAGGCTGCTGGCTTATGTGCCAAGAACCAGAGATTAGAGTATGACAGAGAAAATACAGGTGCAAATACAGAATCCACAGGAAAGAACCTCATCAGAATACCCATATACCGTATTTCCATGCAAATGATACTCTCCTATGTTTGTTTGCTGTTTGTGCCCTCCTAGCAGGAGGCAGAAACCTCGGTGGCATAGTGGTTAAGTGCTGCATCTGCTAACCAAAAGGTGGGCAGTTCACATCCACCAGGTGCTCCTTGGAAACTCCATAGGTCAATTCTACTCCGTCCTAAAGGGTTGCTATGAGTTGGAACCAACTTGATGACAGTGGGTTTTTTGTTTTTGTTTTTGCAAGAGGTATTAAGTGCTGCTGTGCCACTTATAAAAATAGCTTCTGGGAGGTTTGGAGGTGTTATCTGCATAAAAATACGGTACATTGGATGTAGGCCACACCCCCAGAGAGACATTTCTTCCACCAGATGGGCTCCTCATATCAGATCACAAAACAGAGGATGATTGCATGCTATCTGCCGACCCACTGAGAATGATGGTCCAGCAAAGCGGACACACAACCTTAACCATCAAAGTGACATTGGTTACATTGCTCACAGTGTGTGAGCCTGCTCACTGTTTCCG
This sequence comes from Heterohyrax brucei, assembly GCA_028571685.1. Classification (NCBI taxonomy): domain Eukaryota; kingdom Metazoa; phylum Chordata; class Mammalia; order Hyracoidea; family Procaviidae; genus Heterohyrax; species Heterohyrax brucei. The sequence goes on along the minus strand of CM053153.1, from coordinate 20,741,978 downwards.
TTTCCATTAATTTAGGTTCTCTGCTCCTTTACATTCTCATCTTTGTTTTAAAGTATTTGCTGATATTTGGTTTCATTTATGTGATTTTCTTTTTTTTTTTTTTAGGGAGCACAGTAATGACAGTTGGCAGCCATGATTTTTTAAGCCCGTTTGTTATTTAGCTACAGAGTGACTTCAGGGATTAGTTTTGACTCAAGGTTTGAAGAGTATCTTAGGCAATACTCTTAAGATGCCTCCAGTCTTAAATAATCTGGTAGGCCTGTTTTGCTTTGTTTGTTTTCCTGGAAAATCTATTCAACACTTGTCTTCCATGCTATCAGGGTCTGTGTATTGTGATCCTGATTAAAACAGTCAGTACTGGGAGCCAGGCACTACCTAGTTCTTCTGGTCTCATGGTAGATGAGGCCATGTTGTAATAATTTAACATTTTGAGTTTTAATTGTTCACTGAATTCTCCTTTGATGTCATTGCTGTTGCTGTATTGAATTTATTCCAAAATATATCCAACATAAACATATGTAAGAGTGCATAGAATGCATTTATGCAGATTAGAGAATAAAAATAGAATGAATATCATTAACTCAAGCTAAGAAACAGAATGTTTGGCAGCACCTTAGACATCTCCCTGCACCGTCTTGTTAATTACATCTCCATTCCTCCCTCCCAGAGAACCATCACATTGAGTTTTTTCTGCACTGGTTACTCACTTGTTTCCTTTGTAGTTATACTGACTTTGAATATATCGGCAAACTATCTTTCTCTCTCTCTCTGTTTCTCTCTTTTAGCTTTGCGTGGTTTTGAACATTTTATATGCACGGACCAAAAAAAAACTAACCCCACTGCCACTGAGTCTATTCCAAGTCAGTGATCTTGTAGGTCAGAGCAGAACTGTCCCATAGAGTTTCCAAGGACTGCAGCAGATTTGAACTGCTCACTTTTTGGTTAGCAGACATAGCGCTTAACTACTACTCTACCAGAGTTTCCACATGAAGGGAATAATACTTCTTTCCCATGATGTGTTCTAGATTTTCTAACTTGTTGATACACGCAGTTGTCATTGGCTCTGTCTCTCTTTTTTTGTTACTAGCATAAATTCTCTATTACATGAATATGCCACTTCTTTTTCTTTCATTGTGCTATTAACTGTCGTTTGCATTACCTGCTTTTCCACTTCTGCTGTTATTAGTCATCTAGTACTGTCGTAACAGAAATACCATAAGTAGATAGTTTCAACAAAGAGAAATTTATTCTCTCATAGTGTAGTAAGCTAGAAGTGCAAACTCAGGACATCAGAACCAGGGGAAAGTTTTTCTGTGGACTCTGGAGGAAGGACCATGTCAGCAAGCTTCACCCAGACCAGGAACTTCTTCATGGGGGAACCCTGGGTCCAGTGACTCACTCAACTCTCAGCATTGCTTTCTTCTTGATTTGAAGTTCCTCCTTCTCTGTCTGCTTTTCTTTCCTTGTATCTCTTGAAAGATAAAAGATGTTCCAGGTCACATCCCAGGGAAACTCCCTTTATATTGTGTCAGGTATGTGGTGCGAGCAAGACTGTTACATCCAACACTAATTCTCTTTAACCACAAACAGAGGTTATGATTTATAACACATAGGAAAATTACAAAATAGAGGATGACCACACAATACCGGGAATCATGGTCTAATCAAGTTGACATATATTTGAGGGTGACACAATTCAATCTATGACAATTGCTAATGCTGCTGTAAATATTGTTGAACTTGTCTTTTATTATAAAAGTTATATTATTTTTGAGGTTTATATCTGAAAGTGTAATTGTTTGTCATATGGTATGCAAATTGTCTTAGTTACCTAGTGCTGCTGTAACACAAGTACCAGAATTGGGTGCCATTAAAGAACAAAAAAATATTTTCTCCTAGCTCAGAGGCCTAGGAATCAGAATTCAGTGTCTGGCTCATGGGAGACATACTGTCTTGTCTGTTTCAGCTTCTAGTAGCCACCAGAAATCTGTGTGGTTGTATCTGTCTGCACTGCCTGGCTTTCCTCATTGCTCATGTCTTTATCTAATCTGCTCTTCTTATGACTCAAAAGTAATTAGATTTAAAACCCACCTTACACTGACATAGCTAATTAACGTAATAAAGAAAGCCCTGTTTCCAAACCAGGATCACAGGTGCAGATATAGGAGCCAAGATATAAGGATATATTCTGACAGTGACACAATTCAGTCCATAACACAAATATTGTGTTTACTTGTTATGTTTATTGTTGTTAGATACCACTGCGTCAGCTGTGACTCACAGTGACCCTATGAACAACACAATGTAACACCGCCTGGTCTTGGGCCACATCCACAATGATTTTTATGCTTAAGCCCGTTGTTGTGGCCACTGTGTCACTCTATCTTGTCAAAGCTCTTCCTCTTTTTCACTGACCTTCCACTCTACCAAGCCTAATGTTCTTCTCTAGGGATTGATCCTTCCTGACAATACGTCCAAAGTGTGTAAGATGCAGCCTTGCCATTTTCCTTCCAAGAGCACTCTGGTTGTACTACTTCCAGAACAGATCCATTTGTCCTTTTGGTGGTCCATTCAACATTCTTCTGCAACACCACATTTCAAAGGCATCAATTCTTCCGTCGTCTTTGCTCACTGCCCAGGTTTTGCCTGCATATGATGCAACTGAAAATACCACAGCTTGGGTCAGATTCACCTTAGTCTTCAAGATAACTTCTTCATTTGCGAATACTTTAAGGAGATCCTTGGCAGCAGATTTTCCCAATGCAATGTGTCTTTTGATTTCTTGACTGTGGCTTTCATGGGCATTGACTGTGGACCCAAGTAAAATGAAATCTTTGACAATCTTTTCTCCATTTATGAGAATGCTGCTTACTGGTCCAATTGCGAGGATTTTTGTTTTCCTGATGTTGGGGTGCAATCCATACGGAATGCTATGGTCCTTGATCTTCATCAGTAAATGTCTCAAATCTTCATTTCCAGAAAGTAAGGTGGTGTCCTCTGCATAACGCAGGTTATTAATGAGTCGTCCTCCAATCCTGATGCCTCATTCTTCTTTGTATAATCCAGATTTTTGGATTATCTGCATGACATACAGATTGAAAAGGGATGGTGAAAAGATACAACCCTGACACACACCTTTCCTGACTTTAAACCATGCAGTGTCCCGTTGTTCTATTTGCACTACCACCTCTTGATCCTTATACAGATTCCTTAAGTGTATAGTTTGGTGCTCTGGAATTCCCATTCTCTGCAACACTGGCCATAGTTTAGTTTGATCCACACAGCTGAATGCTTTTGCATAGTCAATGAAACACAGGTAAACTTCTTTCTGGTATTCTCTGCTTTCAGCCAAGATCTGACATCAGCAATGATATCTCTGGTTCCATATCCTCTACTGAATCTGACTTGAATTTCTGGCAGTTCCTTGTCAATACACTGTTAAAGTCACTTTTGAATGATCTTGGGCAAAATTTTACTTATGTGTGATATTAATGATATTGTTTGGTTAATTTCCACATTCAACTGGATCACTTTTCTTTGGAATTGGCACAAATATGGATCTCTTCTAGTCAGTTGGCCAGACAGCTGTCCTCCGTGTTTAAATGCCTCTAAAAGTGCTTCCTAATTTATACGTCTACCAGCTTGGTATGAGACCTATTACTAGTGCTCTCACCAGAGATGATGTTCTAAAATTTTAATTCGCCACTCAGTGGCACTAGGTTTTAATATAGTTGATATGAAATGATTTCTCACAATCATTTCATCTTGCATTTTTATGATTACTAATGACGTTGTAGATCTGTTTTCATTTACTGATCCTCCTGTATTTCACTGGTAAGTACTATGTGTTTGTATTTTTCTTTTTAATTTATAAGGGGTCTTTATATATTCTGTATGTTAATATCAGTCGTAAGTGCTGCTAATATCTTCTAATTCATGACTTTTTTACTGTCATTATGGAGGTTTTGAGAAATAGAAATTCTTAATTTTAATGTAGAACTTTATCATTCTTTTCTCTTAAAATGTTTTTTGGCAATTGTTGAAGAAATAATTTCTTACACTAAGATGATAAAGATAATCTTCCATATTTTCTTTTGAAAGTCTTAGAGAATTACCTTTCATGTTTGGTAGTAAGCCCTTCTGGAGCTGATTTTTTTTTTTAATGGTATTTTGTAGGGGATTCAGTGTTATTTTTGGCTACATGAATTTTAAATTGTCCCAAGCCATTTGTTTTAAAATGACCTTTTTTCTCCCACAGTTCTATCATTTCATCTCTGCCGTGTATTTGGTATCCATAAAATGTAAGGGTCTATTTTTGAAGGATCTGTCTTATTTTTTTGTAATGCTCTGTGCCAATTCCACAAAGTTTTCAGTGTTATAGTTTTATTAGCAGTCTTTATATGTGACAGGAAAATTCTCCTCACATTGTTCTTCAAGACAATTTGGCTTTTCTTTTTTTTATTATTATTTTTTTTTAATATGACTGGGTGAAAATGTACTTTCCCATATAAATTTATATGCCCACCTATATGCAGCTTCCACTGCTCTACCTGCCCGGTGACAGCACACTATTCCTCTCTGCTCCATACATGTCTCATCTACCCAACAGCCTCCTTTTCCCTCCTCTCCACCCACTCTCCTTCCTCCAGCCAGAGGTCAGCAGGATGATATCCTATAGATGTATAGAACCATAAAGTGCATCCAATATATGGTCACTGCATCGCCAAGTCCAATCCATTCCTGTCCAAAGAGTGGACCTTTGTTATAATTTATGGGAAAGGGCAGCATCAGGGCCAGGGTCCATGCTCTCAGGGGAACCCCGAAACCACTGGACCATCAATTGAAGTCTTTTAGTGGAGATCTCATGATGCACCCCTTTTTATTTTTGTGTTGCCAGTGAGACTCCTCTCTGTGAGCTCCATCGTGGCTATCACTGGTGGTGGCCGCGCACCATCCGGTTCTTCCGGTCCCAAGTCGATGTAGACACCCACTCTTGTGGGTCTCTCTGTCTTCTAGGTTGTCTTTACCCCATGTCATTTTGGTCCTTGGTGAGCATCTGTTCCTGCCGAGTTGGGACCATCTGCTGTGCCCTCAGATGGCAGCTTGACAGCTTTTAAGACCCCAGATGCCACTCACCAACGTGGGGTGCAGAGAGCTCTCTTAGCAAAAGCTAGTTGGGCCAACTGGCCTTGATTTCGCCTAAGAGCATGGTCCCCTGCCCCCTGCCCCAGCTACTCTATCCTTGCAATATTGGGTTAAGATGGAAAGAGTGCTCAAGTTATGCTGAAGTCCACTTAATGTTGTTCTTGTTTCTAATGTGTGCTATCAGCAATTTCTCCCAACCAGATTTCTAGCAACTATCTAAACTAAACCCTCCTCCCTCACCCTCCCTCCCTCCCCTTCCTTGCAGCTGTCAAAGAGTCTTTTCTTTTATATACAAGTCTGTTTTTGAGATCTTATCGTAGAGGTCTCATACAATATTTGTCCTTTTGTTGGCTTTTCTTAAATAACTAGTTTAGAATCTGTTTGCCAGTTTTACAGATATCTTTAAAAGGAAATCGATAGAGATTGCATGAGATTGTTGGCTCAGTTTGAACTTCCTAAAAATTGAATGTGTGACGGGAGGGCAGGACAAGAGTTAAGGACGACTTCAAGGTATTTAGCCTGAGCAACTGGTGAGACTTCTATTTACTTATTTTTAAATTGTGCTTTAGGTGAAAGTTTATAGCTCAAGTTAATTTCTCATTAAAAAATCTACACACATATTGTTTAGTGACATTAGTTGCAACCCCACTATGTGACAACACACTCCCCTTTCTACCCCAGGGTCCCTGTGTCCGTTGACCAGTTCTTGTCCCTTCATGCCTGCTTTTCGACAGGAGACACCCATTTGGTCTCTTATCTGAATGAGCTGAGAAGCACATTCCTCATGTATATTATTTTTCATTTACAGTCCTATACTCTAATCTTTGTCTGAAGAGTGGGCTTTGGCAGTGATTTCAGTTTGGGGTTAACAAGGAGTCCAGGGGTCATAGTTTCAGTGGTTCCTTCAGCCTCTGTTACACCACTAACACCTTTTTTTTCTTTTATTGCTTTAGCATGAATTTGAGTTCTGCTCTACATTTTTCTCATGTCATCTCCGGGACAGTCATTGGTGGCAACCAGGCACCATCCAGTTCTTCTGGGCTCAGGTTGCAGGGGTGTTTAGGGATTTAGGGTGTTTAGGTTTCCTGTTTTGTTTAATTGTGCTATAGGCGAAAGTCTACAGTACAAATTAGTTTCTCACTGAAAAATATATATACACATTGTTTTGTGGCACCACTTGCAGTCCTTACAGTGTGCCAGTACTCTCCCTCTTTCCGTTTATATTCTTGCTTCTCTGTGTCCACTCATGCAGTTTTTCTGTTCCTTGTTGCCTTCCTATCTTTGTTTCTGGACAAGTGTTGCCCATTTGGTCTCTCCACTTGAGTGAACCAAGGAGCACATCCCTCAGGTATGTTATCCTGTGTTTTATATAAACTCAGTGCCATTGAGTTGCTTCTGACTCATAGTGACCTGATAGGTCAGAGTAGAACTGCCCTGTAGAGTTTCCAAGGAGTGTCTGGCAGATTTGAACTGTCGACCTTTTGGTTAGCAGACACAGCACTTAAGCATGATGGCACCAGGGTTTCATTGTTTTATATAGGCCTGTGTCATCTGGCTCAAAGGTTCAAAGGTGGACTTTGGAAGTAGCTCTAGTTCTGAATTGGCAGCGTGTCTAAGATGCAGGGCAGGTTTGGGGAGAGGATTCCACACATGTTGAATTTAAGCTGGACATACAAATTTGAGTCTTGTCAGCAAATAATGGCAGTTAAAGCCATGAAACTGGATAGAATCTTCAAAGAATTCATGAATGAACCCAAAGCAGTCAATGTATAGATATCCATAGAATATGGAGAATCTTAAAAAGGAAACTAAAAACAGCCACTGAGTTAAGAGGAAAACAGGAGAATATGGTTCCCTGGAAAGCTACGTTAAGAAAGTAGAGTGTTCTTTGTGCCAAACACTAATAACAGATAAAGTAAACTAAACACAGGTCAATGACAATTAGATTTAGCCCTTTGGAGGCCCTGGATGTTTTGGTGACGTGGTGGAGTTATATGGTCTAACTAGAACGGACTCAAGACAGACTTGCATGAAGGGAATTGGAGGCTACATTTTCAAGAACTTCAGTGCCCTAAAGGCACAGAGAAACAATGCTAGAGATGATTAGACTGTTCCAAGAAAACATTTTTGGTTTCTTTTTGTGGTTTGTGAAAAATAGAGTTTCTGATCCCCTTGGTACCCGGATTTCCGGATTCCGTGGGCAATAATGTGACCCACCCCCAAAGTATTGCCCTTAGATGATGTTTGAAACTAGAGCCTTGAGAAACTTGTTTTCTGAAAAGTTACTCTTAAATTAAACAATAGTCTAGCCTTAGGCATTGTACTATTTTAAATGAATCATCTACCTGAAGTTTCAGTAGAAACTCTAAAGGTCAGACTAGAGCTGTGCTTCATGGTAATTCAATAATTATTTTAGTTGTCCTAAGACAATGCTATATGAAATTCTTAATGACCACACACACACACACATATCCCTATGTATATTCACTTAAATCACTTAATTTACTTAAACCACATAAATTACTATTCTGGCCTTTTTTCCGTAACAGTGTTGATGAGAGGTGGTGAGTGTAAGAATCTTCAGAAGCACTTCCCTCTTTGAAACATTTTTGACTCTCCAGTTGTGGGAGAAAAGACCTGGTTCTCTGCTCCCATAAAGATTATAGCCTCGAAAACTCTATGGGGCATTTCTACTGCATCCTATAGGATTACTTTGAGTCAGAGTCGACTTGACAACGCACAGCAACAACAGGAAGAGTCTGAGTGTTATCTTATTTGTCGTTGTTGTCAAGTGCCATTGAGGTGGTTCTGACTCATGGTGACCCGACATACAACAGAAAGAGTGTGGGCCCTGAGCCACCCTTACCATCATTGTTACACTCGAGCCTGCTGTTGCAGCCACTGTGTTTGTTTAGCTGGGTAAAAGAAGTGTCACCTGCTTCTAGAGAGAGAGAAAAACTGACAGTGCCCGAGAGAGGGAATAATTAATAAAGCATGTTTCTGGTTAAGCTGCTAGCACTCGTTGTTTCCCCATGTACTGATTCACTTACAGATGGCACACTGGGCTAGCTTCATGTGTCTTCTTTGTAATTCTACTGTAAATCCTTTGTTTAGACCGAACCTCAGACTTGGTAGTGAGCCATAAGAGTTTGTAGCTGACTGATTAGCGCTTACAGTGTTGATGACTATGCTGTGCTTGATGAATTGCTAGCTTCCGGAGGTGTTTGAAGAAATCCCTAGGTGGTCAAAACAGTTCAGTGCTTCTCAACAACAATGGCTGTTTAACAGTGCAACTTGGACAGGCACTACCTTATTATGTAACAGCAGGATTTTAGAAACATGCAGCAAGTGTTTGGAGGAATAGAACAGAAATTATTTCCAGTCTTCACCACTCTTTCTACCTAAAAACCCTTGGCAGTGTCCGCACCCCAGTTCCTTGTCATGACACCCTCCTGAACAGAGAGCTCCTGCTATATAGTTCTGTGACTTACCACCAGAAACCCTGGTGGTATAGTGGTTATGTGCTATGTCTGCTGACCAAAAGGCTGGCATTTCAAATCAGACAGGTGCTGCTTGAAAATTCTATGGGGGAAGTTTACTCTGACCCATAGGCTCACTATAAGTCAGAATTCTCTCGATGGCAGTGGCTTTTGGCTACCTACCACTGGGAGCACAGGGACTGGAGAGTAAGAGATTCCATTGGTTTAACTGTAGCTTATAGCGGAGGTCTCGATTATAGAAGTTCTCTCTCATTCCTTTTTAAAAGGAATCTTCTTACACGGTCTCCATTATTTAATTTAGAGATGATTGCAGGTAGAAACCTTATCTGGTCCCTCCCTTTTAGATCAGTTCTTACACATCCTCCACCTGATATAAAACTGCCACCCTCAAAATGGTCCACTTTGGAACTTGTTAAGGAGTATAACAAAAAAGGTTTCTAAGGCTTGTCTTGGAAAGGTTAATGTATTGACAAAGGGAAAGTCTGGGATTTAAAAATAAAACCTGCCAATTTCATTTCTGGTCTAGACATAAAATTATTTTCCCTGACATAATTACCCCGTGTGGGATAACGAGCATGAACAGTCAAGCTCCTCGGAAGTACCGTCCCTTCCCAAAATTTATTTAACAAACATTTCTTGAGGACCTACTTTTAGGAATTTACGCATAAGTGAATAAATATTTGCTTGCCTTCCCCTCTGCAACTGTCTGAGTGGAAGTGCTAATCACTGCTTCTGTGAATGACGGTGACGGCCATGAGAACTGCCAATGAAGTTCATGAACTTAACACAGAAAAAGTGCTATGTCCCTCATTGCTGAGTATCACTACAGTCACCTTTGAAGTCCTCCCCTTGGGAAGCTATGCACCAATGCCAGTGCCTGGCCCACCCTTCAAAGCAATGTGAGAACTCTTTTTCTGGAATGGTCCAAAGAACTGTCACCATATTACCCTTGGTGTCCTGAATGTCATCAAAATGTCTTCCTTTCAGTATCTGCTTTTTCTTTAGGTGAAAAAAAAGTCACTGGGGGCCATATCAGGTGAGTGGGGAGGGTGTTCCAATAGTTATTTGCTTACTGGCTAAAAACTCCCTTGCAGACAATCATACAATAAAGTTTGCAAACTTGCCACTGTGCCACCATGCACAGTCGCCTTTCCGTAAAGAGTTGCAAGATTGATTTGAAGGGTGGGCTAGGCTCTGGGGTCAGTGCATAGCTTCCCAAGGGGGGTACTTAGAAGGTCACCACAGTGACATTCAGCAATGAGGTATGTAGCACTTAGAATAATTACGTTCATGGACTTACTTATCAGACCTTCTATTTGAAGGAACTGCCTTCTTCGAATCCGGTGACATTCTTGCTGTTTTCCTGGAACACCCTCTAAGATAATTTTGAAAAAAATCTAACCCTCATGAATTTCTAAATTGATACACAAACATTTGCACTATAAGTTTGTGTAGGTGTAAAATGTGTTATATAGAGTAAGATTAATATTGAATATATTGTAATCTTGTTGTGTCACTCTTTTAAATCATCTAGTGAAATCTGAGTTCCAGAATGATCTGTTGTATTACATTTAAATAGTTCTAAAGCCCTCTGTTGAAATAGAACTGGAATACCATAAAACCAACCTATTTAAAGCACACGTTTCCATGGTTTTCAGCATGTTCACAGGTCAGGCAGCTGCCACCACAATCTGAGTCTAGAACACTTTGATGTATTGACACGTGACTGTAAATAATAGGCTCGAGCATCTTTGATCGTGAGGATGGCACAAGACCAGGCAGTGTTTCATTCTCTTGTATATAGGGTCATTACGAGTCGGAACCTAGATAATTTCAAACATAGTAGAAACCCCTTACGCATTAGCGGCCACTCGCATCCCCCGCTACTCTTACCACCTTAGTCCTAATTTGCTAAACCAAGTGCCAAGTGCCGTGGCAGCTTGCTCATTCTGAGCATTTTACATGGAATTTTATTCATAAGTGGAATCATATAAAATGTGTTTTTTGATTGGCTTTTTTCACTCAGCGTGTTTTCAAACTACATTCATGTTATAATATGGATCACTACTTCATCCCCCTCCCCCCTCTTTTTTTTTGAAATCCTCACATTCTTTTAAAAAGACTATTGTGGTTAACTGTAAGTAGCAGAACATTGGCCATTTTAACCATTTAAAGTGTACAGTTCAGTGATATTAACTGCATCACTGCGTTGTACAACCACCACTGCTGTCTCTTGGGAGATGTTTTTGTTACTATCAACAGAGAAACTCAGGACCTCTTAAGCAATACCTCTCTGTCCCTTGTCCCCTGTTGCCTGGCAACCACCAATAAAATGTCTCTACACAATTTCCTATTCTAGATAGTTCATATAAGTGTGGCAATAAAACATTTCTCCTTTTATGTCTCCTTTGTTTCATTCAGCTTGTTTTTAAGATTCATGCATATCATAGCATGGATCAGAACCTTATTTCTTTTTGTGCCTGGATAATCCATTTTATGAGAATACTACTTTTGTCTTCACTGTCAAATAATGTTTCACTATTTGGATATTGAAGAGCCTGATCTCACAATGGTTAGAGCTCTCAACTACTAATCAAGGGGTTGTGGCTTTGCAGGAAGAAAATGTGACCTTCTCCTTTCACGGAGATTTACAGACTTGGAAGCCTTATGGGGTTGCTACCAGTCAGAATCAGTAGCAGTGGATTTTTTTTGAATACAGATATTTCACTATTTTTTATTCATCCATTCATCAGCTAATGGACATTTGGATCATTTCTACTTTCTAACTATTATGAGTGATGTTTATGAACTGTTTTCATTTTTCTTTGGTATATACCTAAGAGTGAAATTACAGGACTATAAATCTTTACATTTAAGCTTTTGAAGAAGTGGGAAAATTGTTTTTCAGAGCAGATGCACCATTTTACATTCCCAATGGCAATATATGAGGATTTTAACTTCTCCACATCTTCTCCAATACTTGTAATTATCTTTTTGATCATAGCCATTCTAGTGTATGTGAAGTGGTGACTCATTCTGGTTGTGATTTGCATTTCCCAAAGACTTAGGGTGTTGAACATCTTATCATGTGCTTATAACCCTGGCGGTGTAGTGGTTAAGCGTTATGGAGTTCACATCTTCCAGGTCCTCTTTGGAAACTCTAGAAGCAGTTCTACTCTGTTCTATAGGGTCACTATGAGTCAGAATTGACTCGACGGCAGTGGGTTTGGGTTTTGGTTATTGCCCATTTGTATATCATCTTTGAAGAAAGGTCTGTTGACATAATTTGCCAATTTTTTAAATTATATTACTTGTCATTTTACTATTGGATTATAAAGGATATTCAAATACATGAAATATAAGTGCCTTATCAAGTACAGGAAATATGGCAATTAAGTTTGTGAACCAATCCTAGGAAAAAGTGCTACTTACCTTATTGCTGATTATCACTACAGTCACCTATGAAGTCCTCCCCTTGGGAAGCTACGCACTGATGCCAGCATCTAGCCCACCCTTCAAAGCAATTTTGGCACTCCCTTTCTGGAATGGCTATCAGAGCTGTCACTGTATATCCTGAATGTCATCCAAATGTTTTCCTTCAATGTTCCCTTTATCTCTGGGTAAAGAAAAAAAATCAGTGGGGTCAGATCAGTGAATAGGTAAGGTGTTCCAATATAGTTATTTGTTTACTGGCTAAAACTCCCTCACAGACAGTGCTGTGTGAGCTCATGCATTGTTGTGATTGCAAGAGCCATGAGTTGGCGAAAATTTCAGTTCGTTTTGTGTAACTTTCTCATGCAGTCTTTTTAACACTTCAAAGTAGTAAACTTGGTTAACTGCAGTTGGTATAAAAGCATAATGAACAATTCCTCTGATACTGAAAAGGTTAGCAACACTGTTTTGATTCTTGATTTGGACTGATGGAACTTTTTTGGTCATGGAGAATTGGCTGACCTCCATTGTGCACTTTGATGCTTTGTTTTGGGGTTGTATTAGTGCATCCATGTTGTATCACCAGTGACAACACAGCCCCAAACATCGCCTTGCCTCTCCAAAAGATCTTGGCAAACTTCGACTTCCCTTTGCTTTTGTTCACCGGTGAGCCCCTTTGGGACCATTTTTGCACATACCTTTCTCAAGCCAAGATTTTCAGTTAAGATTTTCCTGTTTCTCTATTGTTGTTTACTTGGGCTACTATGCTTCTCACAGTTAGCCAATGATTTTGATGCACAACTCAAATAATTTTTGCAATGTTTTCATCAGTTTTGCTCATTACTGGCCACCTTAACCTCTCTTCGTCAGTGACAATTTCTCTCCCCTCAGAAAAACGTTAATCCATTTGTATGCTAATGTTTTGTTCATGGCATTATCCCCATAAACTTGAACTAACATGTCACTGATTTCACTTCCACTCTTGCCAGGTTTAAAAAGAAATTTACTGTTTGTTCATTGCTCTAATTCAAGCTCCAACATTCTCGTGATGGCACACAAAAGCATGCAGCAACAACGCTGAACGCCACTCAGCAAGACAGCCCCACATGTCAACATGAACACAGCTGTGAGGCACTGATAGACCAAGGTTATGAAACCTTAAGTTGTTTGTACAGTGCTGCCAAATAAGTGCATGGTGGTAACTTCATGAATGTAATTGTCAGACCTTGTACTATCCCCTTTGTTCTGTTCTAACAGTATCCTATTGGTCTGTGTATAGGTTCAGCGTGTGTACAAGTAAACGTTATGAAATTCTCATTCGTTACTATGTTATCTGTAATTTGCTAAGACCTGCAGAGTCAAGTGACTTAGCACAGTCAATAAAACACAGACTTGACTTTCTGGCAGAAACCCTAGTGGCATACTGGGTTAAGTGCTACATCTGCTAACCAAAAGTTCAGCAGTTCAGATCTGCCAGGCGCTCCTTGGAAACTCTGTGGGGTAGTTCTACTTTGACCTGTAAGGTCGCTATGAATTGGACCCGACTCGATGGCAGTGGGTTTTTGTGTTTGTTTGTTTGTTTTTTATACTTTCTGGCAGTTCCCTTTTTGATATACTGCTGCAGCCATTTTTGAATTGTCTTTGACACAGTTTGTCTTAGTCATCTAGTGCTACTACAAAAGAAATACCACAGTCTGGTAGGCTATGAGTCCCAGTTCAAGGAGTCAGCTGCAGTAGAATGCTTTTCTCTCTGCTTGGCTCCAGAGGAAGTTCCTCGTGTTGCGTAAGTCTTCTTTGATCTGGGAGCATGTCAGCACAAGAATCTCAGGTTCAAAGAATGCACTCTGCTCCCGGCACTACTTTCTGGGTAGTGAGAGGTCTTCTGTCTCTCTACTCACTTCTCTCTCTTATCTTTCAAAAGACACTGACTTAAGACACTATTTAATCTTGTCTTATTAAGTCATAGTGATAGAATTTGTGATACACAGGAAATCTCATCAAATGACAATAATGAACAGTCTCATGGGAATCACGGCCCAACCAAGTTGATACACACAGATCTGTTGTTGCTGTTGTTAGGTGCCGTCGAGTCAGTTCTGACTCATAGTGACCCTATGAGCAACACAATGAAACACTGCCCGGTCTTGGCGCCATGTCCGCTGTTGTTTCCACTCTTAAGCTCATTGTTGCAGCCACTGTGTCAACGCATCTCATTGAGGGTCTTCCTCTTTTTCCCTGATCCTGCACTCTATCAAGCATGATGTCCTTCTCCAGGGACTGATCTTTCCTGACAACATGTCCAAAGTATGTAAGATGCAGTCTTACCGTCTTGGCTTCTAAGGGGCGCTCTGGTTGTACTTCTTCCAGAACAGATCTGTTGGTTCTCCAACAGCACAATTCAAAGGCATCAATGTGTCTTCTGTCTTCTTTGTTCATAGTCCGGCTTTCACATGCATATGATGTAATTGAAAATACCATGGCTTGGGTCAGGTGCATTTTAGTCTTCAAGGTGGTATTTTACACACAGATTTGGGGGGACATAATTCAATCCATGACATAATTATACATGCACACAATATTAATGTGATATTGCTCAATAATTTCTGTATCCTGCTGGATCACCTTTTTTTTTGGAATAGGCATGTATATGGATCTCTTCCTATCAGTTAGCCAGGTAGCTGTCTTCCAAATATCTTGGCGTAGACAAGTGAGCACATCTAACATTGCAAGCATTGCTTAATCATCTCATTTGGTATTCTATTAATTCCCAGAACCTTGTTTTTCACCAATGCCTCAGTGCAGCTTCGACATCTTTCTTCAGTAACATAAATTCTTCATCATATACCTAATAAAATGGATGAATATTGACCAATTCCTTTTAGTACAGTGATTCTGAGTATTCTATTTTCTTTTGATGCTTCCCATGTCATTCAATTTTTGCCAACAGGATCCTTCAGTATTATACTCCAAGCATTGAGTTTTTTATTTATCTTTTTCATCTTGACAAAAGCTGAACATCAGCTTCCTTTTTGGTTTTCTAACTCTGGGTCTCTGCACTTAATAATACAGTAACACTTCACCTTGTCTTCTCAAGCCACCCTTTTTGAAACTTCGTGTTCAGTTTTTTATTTCATCGTTTCTGTTAAGTCTTTACTTCATCGTTTCTTTGGCTAGTCCGTGTTCAGGATTAAGTTTCGGAGTCTCTCCTAACATCCACTTTGGTCATTTTTTCTTTTCTGTCTTTTTAATGACCTTTTGCATCCTTCATATACAATGTCTTTCCACAAGGCATCCCATCTTTTTGGTTACTAGTGCTCACTGAGTCAAATCTATTCTTGAGATAGTTTCTAAATTCAGGTAAGACATACTCAAGGTCATATTTTGGCTCTCGTGGTCTTATTTTAATTTTCTTCATTTGTAGCTTAAACTTTCATGTGAGCATTGATAATCTGTCCCATAGTTGGCCCTAGGACTGATCTGACTGATACTTTTGAGCTTCTCCATCTTCTCTTTCCACAGATGCAGCACTTTTCATTCCTGTAAATTCTAGCCAATGAGATCCACATGGATAGTCATCATTTATGTTGGTGGAAAAATATATTTGCAATGACTATGTTTGTTGGTCTTGCAAATTCTATCCTGCTGTCTCCAGCGTTGTTTGTTTCTAGCATCAATACCGTATGTTCCAACCACTGATTCTTCTTTTCGGCTTCTAACATTCACATTCCAATCAATTATCAATGCATCTTGATTGTATGTTTGAATAATTTCATACTGCAGAAGTTGGTTAAAAACTTTTATTTCTTCATCTTTGTCATTAGCAGTTGGTGCACAAATCTGAATAACAGTCATTTTAATTTTGTGGATATTATCTTGTCACTGACATCATTGTTTTCAGGATAGATCCTAAAATGTTCCTTTGGATCATGAATGCAATACCGTTCCTCTACAAGTTGTCATTCCTAGCATAGCAGACTATATGATTGTCTGATTCAAAAATGGCCCATACCAGTCCATTTCTACTCACTAGTATATCATCATATACTCATATGCTGCGTCATATACTCACATAGCCCCTAAAATTGTGGCATAGTGGTTAAGCGCTGTGTCTGCCAGCCGTGAAGTTGGTAGTTTGAGTCTGCCACGTGCTCCTTGGAAATTCTATGGAGCAGCTCTACTCCATTCTGTAGGGTTGCTATGAGTCAGAATCAACTCAACAGCAGTGGGTTTCTTTCTCTCTCTCTCTTTTTTCTTAGGTTTAATGTTTAGGATACTAATCTTCAAGCTCATGTCATTTCATTTTTGACACCTTCAATTTTTTCTTCATTCATACTTCATGTACTCCAAATTCTGATTATTAATGTGTATTTGTGGCTGTTTCTCCCCTTGTAGAGTCAGGCTGCATCAGTCAACGAAGGTTGCAAAAGCTTTCCTCCATCTACATCGCTAAGGTCGACTCTAATTTGAGGAGGCAGGGCTTCCCCAGTCATATTCTGACTGCTTTCCATCCAGAGGAGCTCATCATCTGGCCTGTTATCAGACAGCGTTCTGCTGCTATCCGCAAGGTTTTCACTGGCCAGTTTTCCAGAAGTATGTTGCCAGTTCCTTTTTCCAAGTCTGTCTTAGTCTAGAATGGTTTCATTCTGTCTGTTTTATGTTTAAGAAATCTGTACCACACAGTAGGCAAGAAACTTGCAAAGGTTAGCTGGTGAGGTTTGAGATAGGCATCCACCAACAGTATGACTTTTTCCTTTTCCCACTGCACCATTCTCTCTTGAGGCTAAACCTAGGTATAGGTTGATTTTAATGTAAGATGCTGATTTTGAGGAGGATACAAGGAAGCCAAGATTCTTTTATCCCGCTGTTGTCTTCTTGTCCTCCTACATTTAGATCTTATCTATCTTGTGGTTCTTGCCAAGCCAACTCTGTGTCATCTTCCTCTGTAATTTTCGTAATATCGTCTTTGCTGTTCTTATATAAATTTGCTGTCTTTATTAAATGCTAGATTTGACTACATGTACAGAGTTCAATATATTACAAACTTGGGTTCTCATAGGTTACTGACCAAGATGTTCAAATGATAAAGGACAATATTCATTGGCTATTTGCTATATATGTAACACATTGTAAGCTCTGTGCCTGTGTTATTTTACATATTCCACTCAAAAAAAATTAATATTATTAGTCTCTCTTTACAGATAATTAAACCAAGCTGGAGACAGGTTAGATAACGTACCAAAATTGTACTCTTTACTGAGTAGAAGGGCCAGGCATTGAATCCTGGTAGCCTGGCATCAGGGCCCTTATTATGTAATACTACTTTTTGAGAAGTCCTAAAAGATGACAAAAGGTGACACTCAGGCAGATGAGGCTGCAAAAAGCTGAGAGGACAGCAGGTCACAGAGGTATTTCCAAACCAAGAGGACAAAAATCTGCCCAAGTGGTTGGGTGGTCTCTGGAAGAATAAAAAGTTACAAACCTTTTGGATATTAGATCAAAAACCGTCTGGAGAGCCAGAAGGAATAAACCCTCAGGGAACAAAGTATTCCCAGCGTTGGGAAAGTAATGAGATAAGCATAGCAAGTCAGACTGCAAAGCCCAGCTAGCTTGAGAGAGGAAAGGACACAGGTTCTTAGAGTTTCAGAAGACCTGGGAACCGTCGTGGCCTAGTGGTTCAGTGCTACAGCTGCTAACCAGAAGGTCAGCCTTTCAAAGCCACCAAGCACTCCTAGAAAGTTCCATCTGGCAGTTCTCCCCTGACTTCTAGGGTCGCTTTAAGTCTGAATCGGCTCAATGGCAGTGGGTTTTTTTGGACCGATGTGATAAACCCAATATTATGCTTTACTGAGCAGGGAAGTTGTGGGAAAAAGACCTGGTAAATTGCTTTTGTACGGATTTGTTGTTTTTGTTGCTGTGTGCAGTCTAGTCAGTTCTGATTCAGACTCTATGAGGCAGTTCTACTCTGTCTCATGGGGAGGCTATGAGGTAAAAACTGACTCAGTGACTCGTGGCTACAACAGCAATGCCTGAGATGACTGAATTCAGGTCAAATGCGACATTCTAGTCCATCAGCAGAGTTTACATCCTTAAGCACCATTCAGTATTTAAAAAAAAAGTGGGGAGGGGGGGAGTCCCTGGATTGTGAATGAGTCTGTCTTTAAGTCAAATTTGTACATAAATCACAACAGTAAGTAATGTCAGTTAGTCAAACATTTGTCTTAGTACCTTTGTACTCATAAAAATATTAAAGAAACCTTTCCATATACACTAAAGCATCGTTGTTATAATAACAGAGTGGCAACTATAATATTTGATACGTGGTGCACAGTAGCACCTGTGCAGTGCACCACTGGAAATCCTTGAAGTTCTAGTATAGTAGGCTTTATGCAGGGTTGGTGCAAAACCAGCGGTTGTATGTAATTCAGTCTTGGTAACTCAGAGACTGCTTGATAGAGTGCTTTCTTTCTTTAAGCTGTGTGCTTCACCAATTGCATTTGTGATTAAGACAACTGACACTGAGAACTGAATTTTTCTGAGCAGTGACGGCATTTCAAAGTCTCCTGAAGCAGCTGTTGGATAACACGGGGTGATCGGAGTCTCCAATAGCAAAGCTGCAGCCGGCAATGAGAGGCCGTAAGCTACCGACAATGCGTGTTATCTTTCCGAACATCAAGGTTTCTTTTCCCCTGAAAGCTGCACTGTACACAAGATGCAAATTTCATCTCTTAAAAGAAAACAACTTGTGTCACTGGAAGTTATATATGACAGTGACAAAAAAGAGAATCATTACTCCTCAGTCACTGGAATAATTGAAAACAATATATGAGAGGAAATGTATAACGTTCATTCCTCCTGTAACTTTTAGTGGAAACCCTGGTGGCATGGGGGTTAAGTGTTATGGCTGCTAGCCAAAAAGCCTGCAGTTCAAATCCACCAGGTGCTCTTTGGAAAGTCTATGGGGCAATTCTACTCTGTCCTGTAGGGTGGCTATGACGTGGAATCAGTTATAAGGCAGTCGGGTCTTTTTTTTTGGTGTAACTTTTTGTAACACCAAATACACACAAACATAATGCTCAAACTTAGTTTACAATGTACTGCTTCACACCATTATGGGAGGTATACTGTCCTTCCAAAACTATGCAGTATATTCATGAATTTTTCATAGATTGAATAATATTAAGAGTGTTTTATCAAGATTACTTAAGATGCAGTAGAACATAAGCCCAGAATACAATAACCTTTGTGTTAAGATTTGAGGTGAGACCAGCATCTCTCAATACGTGAACCACCAGAGCGTGGTGACAATTTGGCCTGAATCTGACTGTGTCTGAATGAAGTGCTTTTCCTTTTTGAACAATGAGAAATCTACTAGCATAAAGACCTCTTCTTCTTCTTTATTTAGTTTTTATATCATTTGTTAATTTTCCCTATAGTTGAAAAGAAATTTCATAGTCTACTTTTTTTTCTTTCTCTCCGTTTTTATTTATTTATTTATTTTATTTTCCTTTTGAAGGGAAGGGGTTACTTTTCAGGCAGTTTTCTTAGTCATTCTAGGCAGCTAGCCAGTGAAATATAGACTAAACAACACAGAGGATATTAATTTTACCTCATGGTACATGCACACAGCTAGTGGTGCAAAAAGCCCTCGTTTTAAGACTGACAATAAAAGGTTTGTGCGATGGTCTAGATTCCAACGTCACTGAGATCTTTCTGAGGGAGCTGGAAGGAGATAAGAGACCAGACCTCGGGGAATGATATGAAAATGGCTAAATAGAGATGGCTGAGCCAAACTTATACCAACATCAATGGGGTGAAGTAAATTAATCTCTGAGCATCTCTGGTGAAGAATTCGGAAAGGAAAATTTCATGAGTCACCTAAAAAAGAAAAAAAAAAGATCTGTATTTCACAGACACGTATATAGTTCTTCCTGGAGGTGGAGGAGGCTGGGTAAAATGAGTATTAAAAAAGTCAGACTTTCTTTTGATGAATAACATACAGAAAACAAACATAAATTAAATAAGGCTGGAGCTTGACAAATGTTTGGCAAGGTGAACATTCCCCTGAAAGCCATTTGTCTGATCAAGAAACAAATAGCACCTGCATCCAGGAAACCCTTGCATACTCCCCTTTTATTACTACCCTCTCCCCAAATACCAGCTTCCACTGTCAGCCCTGGCCACACAATGGTTAAGTTTCACCACTGACTCAAATGTCAGAGGTTTTAAGCCACCCAGTTGCTCCCAAAGAGGAAGATCTGACACCATGTTCCTGAAAATATTACACCTAAGAAAACCTTATGGGACAGTTCCACTGTCATATAGGGACTGACTCAGCTGCACGCACACACACAGACACACAGACACACAGAATCAGATTAGTTCTGCTCAAGAACGTTACATAAATGGATAATGAGTAGAAAATGCTGTATCTGTTATGCATCACTGAGTTTGATTTGCTAATGTTTTGCTCAGGACTTCTGGATCTGTATTCCTGAAAAATTAGTCTGCAATTTTCATCACTTACTATCATCATTTTATGTTTTGGTGTAAAAATTAATTTGACTTTATGGAAATTGCCAGGATATGCTCCCTCTGTTTCTGGTTGCTAGAAGATTATTTTGTAAAGGTGGTATTGTCTCTTCTTCAAGTATTTGGAAAAATTCACTAGCAAAGCCATTTTGATCCAGAGCATTCTATTATGAAGGCTTTTCAATGTAAGAATTATTTTTAATATATTTTGCAGTATACATATTTTCCATTGTTTTGGTGCATCGGTTTATGGTGGTTTCTAATCCAGTCTAAGTGGTGTCCTTATAAATAAAGGCACAGAGACAGAGAGACAAAGGAAGGATAGCTCCCAATGCAAGATGCATCTAGAAACCAAGGAAGGCTGGGCTATCAGAAGCTGACAGGAGCAAGGAAGAGTTTTCCCCCAGAGACTTCAGCGTGACCATGTCCTGATATACATGTTGATTTGGACGTGTAGTCTTTAGAACTGTTAGACAATAAATTTCTGTTCTGGTAAACCACCCAGTTATGGTCATTTGTTACAGGAGCTGGAGGAAACTAGCACAGCCTATTAACTTGTTTTCCATGACTACTTTTACTTTTCTTTTAGGAACTATCTAGTGGTTATAACAGGCATACTTGACATTAAAACGTACTGTAAAATTTTAATTTCACCATTCCCTCAATATTGATAGAACTTGACAACTCTTTCATTCTAAACCCCTTCCTCTCATATGAAAAATTTCATTATACATTTTCTTTCTGCATATGCTTTAAATCCAAGTATTAGAATTATTGCTTTATAGAGTTAATATTGGTTTATATTTACATATATATGTATGTTTTCCTTCATTCTTTGTTTAATTTTGGATTTCCTTATTTCTGCCAGGAATACTTTTTATCTCACCTAGTAAATTCCCTATTTATTTCAAAGCAAATCTTTGGTGTCCAAATTCTTGCCATGTTTAGATCCTCTAAAATTGTTTATTTAATCTATATTTTGGAATAAATTTTAGATCATTTATATCACTGTAAATTGATGACTTTTTTTTTTACCAGAACTTTTAAGATCTGTTGCCTTCTAGTGGCTGTTTTCTTTACCTGTTTTGAAGTCAGTGATGAGGACTTTTGTGGTTACTTTGGAAGTAATTTGTCATTATTCTCTGGCATTTTTAAAGTTTTGTCTTGAGCTTTAGTTGTTTGTCTATTATGTAACTGTGATTTCATAATTCTTTCGGTGATCAAGTGAGCTTCCTGAGCAAGTGGGTTGATTTCTTTCATCAATTTTCTAAAATTTATCAGTGAACATACCTTCAAATACTGTATATGGCTTCTACTTTATTACTAGTCTTCTTGGAATCTTACAACACCCGCATTACATCATTTGTCTGTGTCCTACATAGATTTTTATATTCTACATCTTTTTTCTGAAAACCCTAGTGGTGTAGTGGTTAAATGCTATGTCTGCTAACCAAAAGGTCAGCAGTTCAAATCCACCAGGCACTCCTTGGAAACTCTGTGGGGCCATTCTACTCTGTCTTATAGGGTCACTATGAGTTGGAATCAATCTTTTTCTCTAGTCTTACCTCTTTTTCTCACATTTAAGTTTGTACATTCTGTATTGATTATCTTCCACTGTATGCATCTGTTCCAAAGTTCTAAAATGCTTATTTGTTTGTTTGTGGATTCGGATTCTCTGTAGTTACTGGTCCTTTATTAAAATTTTCTATCATTCAATTTAATTTGATAGCCAACTCAATTTTCTTGACCATATTCATCAGTCATTTCAAAATTTGTCTGCTAACTCTTATATCTAGATGATCACATCTATAGATCATACTTTCTTTTTTTTCTCTTCCTTTGGTATACTAATCATATAATCCTGTATTTTTACTTATTTTTTTTAATTTACTTATGTTAAACATGGTGGAAAAACACAGTAATGCGTTTAGACATGAAGCCATCTTTCATTAGATAAGACGTGTCCTTTACTCTGTTAGACACAGAGTGTGTGTGTGTGAGTGTGTGTTTGTCAGACAGTAGTTACCTTAATCTAATTACAAACTGAGCTAAGTAGAGGCTATCTTACAATTGCAGTGATGAGCAGTCTACTTCTGGCTATCCTAGGTTTTAAGGAATGATCTTGCGGTGCTTTCTAATTGAGAAAATGGAAAGTCCTTTCCTTTACAGCTCTGGAAACTCATGGGACTTTTTATTCTTCTTTTGAAAGATACACAGATTCTGTGTTTGATGTCCTTAATAAATTTGATGTTCTAAATAACTAATTTAAATCAAATTATAGCAAACTTTTTTTCTAGAAGGGCCTTTCTAGCAGAAGTTGAGCCATTGTATACAGCAGATTATAATAGCCAGTTCCTTGTAGATACATCTAATATATTGTTTTCTTATCACTCTAATGTTTGTGCCATTTACAATGAACTGGTGACCAATGCATGAGTTTATTACTTTGACTCCACTGAGCATTTCATCTATATTGAGTGGTAAGCAGGGAGACCTGGAGGAGCATCTTGTGAGCAATAGGAGAATGATGGTGCTCACCAGGCATGCAGAAAATGCGTGCTGAAGGGTGCAGACCAGTTGAAGAGAGTTGGTATTAATTGGGAACCCTGTTGGCACAGTGGTTAAGAGATCAACTCATAACCAAAAGATCAGCAGTTGGAATCCACCACCTGATCCTTAGAGAGCCTACAGGGTACTTCTCCTCTGTCCTGTAGGGTAGCTATGAGTTGGAGTAGACTTGATGGCAATGGGTTAGATTTTTGGGTGTTAGCTGCAAAAAGAAGGAAAACAAATTTGTTGTAAAATGCCATCTTTAGTGTCATTGTCTTTATTTGGAATAAATTACTTGCTGTATTTTTGTTCAAATTTGGCATAGATTAAGTGGATGTGTTATAGAAACTCTGTGCTTTTGGTTCCTCAGGTGTAAAGCTTTTTAAGAGCTGTAATTGATTTTCACTTAGAGAAGATGCACAGAATCAGGAGTCCCCACTCCACAGAGTTGGCTGAAGTTTCAACTTGACCGTCAGTAACCATGTGACCTTGGAGCAGGCAGAGTAAGATAAATGACCACATTTTGAGTACACCCTGCACTATTTCATTTCTTAATTCTGTCTCCAACCAGAGACATTGTCTCCTTTGCTTCCTCTCAAGGTTGAGGATTAATGTATGCTCTTTTTGGGACTGTGGAAAGACAAATGATAATAATCTAAAAACCGTAAAAGAAAAGCAAAGTAATTGGCCCTGTGACCAGGAAATTATATGATGACCAGACCACCTCCAGGCCCCAAATACCAATTAAGATATCAACACATCTGGAAGGAAACCACTGTGACCACCTGTCATGGACTGACTTGTGACACCAAAAAGTATGTCTAGAAATTTGGCTGGGTTGTGATTACCAGTATTGTGTGATTTCTCCCCATTTTGTGATTTTCCTATGTTGTGTGTTAAATAGGATTAGGATGGGGCCATAAATCCCTTCCTAAGGCCACCTCCTTGTTCCACTGTAAAGGGAGTTTCCATGGATTACAGTTTGTACCACTTTTTATCCTTTTATCACACAAGAGATAAAAGGAAAGGGAAGAAAGCAGAGAGCTCAGAACCTCACACTATCAAGGAAGCAGTACCAGGAGTACAGCACATCCTTCAGACCAGAGTTTCCTGCGCCAAGATGCTCCCTGACCAAAGACTGATGCAACACAAGGACGTTCCTCCAGAGCCAACAGAGGGAAAGCCTTCCCCTAGAGCAGACACCCTGAATTTGGACTTACAGCTTACTGGACTGTGTAAGAATAAACAATTCTCTTTTAAAGCCACCCACTTTGCTGTATTTCTATTACGGCAATATTAGATGACTAAAACACCATCCAAAGAAGAATTAACCTTCTATAAATTCCTACAACTCATAAAACCTTTCTTCCCATTTTCTGTAAAATCTCCAGCTAATATCCATTTCATGGAGTCAGATTTGGGGGGAATAATCCCCCCTGTCTCCTTATCTACCAGTGTCTGGTGCACAGGGAACATCTTGCTTCTCGTCTCACCGTCCTCTCAAAGATTGGCTATTTGCTTACAGCAGGTGACACGAACACCTCTTAGGTCTGCAGCAATAACACTGAGTAAGTCCCTTGGTATCCCTGTACTGTGTCCCCATCTGTGATGCAGGGATAACAGTGTTATTTCATAGGGTCTTTGTTAAGTTAAATGAGTTAATATTTGCAAAGTTCTTAGAATAGTACCTGGGACACAGTAAGTGCTATGTAAGTGTTTGGTAAATAAATAAAATTCTAAGTGAGGTAAAGATGGAAACGAGATGGCCTTAAGAAATGCTTGTCCTTCCCCTCTCCCTTCAAAATCCTCAAAAATAATACCTAAAAAAAATCCCTCCTTTGGATGAAATGCAGTATATAATTTAGGTCATCTAGTGCTCGCTGAAAAGAAATACTACTTCTAAAAAGGGTTTTCTTTAAAAAGCTCATAGGTATGTGGATACATACAAATATTTGTGTAAAGGTATGAATTTGCATATATATCAGTGTTTGTCTACACAGATAAATGTAGAAAACACACAAATAAGTAGATGTATATAATATACATATCTTCATAATGAAATGGAAACCCTGGTAGTGTAGTGGATTAAGTGCTACATCAGCTAACCAAGAGGATGGAAGTTCAAATCTGCCAGGTGCTCTTTGGAAACTCTATGGGACAGTTCTACTCTGACCCCTAGGGTCACTATGAGTCAGACCCAACTTGTCGGCAGTGTGTTCGGTTGGGTGAATATAACGAAATAAATGTGTGTAGATATATAACACACATCTGAGGACCTCTGATTTTCTCTTTTGTTATTGTGTAATCCCTGAAATGAGACCTGCTTTAGATAAGCCAGTCAATAGGTTCTGTTCTGGAACCCCCACGCCCTGTCCCTCACCCCCCACACTCATTCATTGACAATGAAATCAAAACTGAAGGTGCAAAAAAGGCATTTATTCCCACCCTGCCCACCTTGCTCTGATTTCTGGTCTATCTTGCTTTCAAAAAAGGGTTCAAATAGGGAAGAGTGTTTATGTTAGAGTATTTGGCAACTGAGCAGTGGATTTTTTTTGGAGGCTTGTTTTTAAGGCCAAATTTGCTCAGGGTGGAGCACTGCTCTTGGCTTAGAAGCCACACATACTGCTGGCCTCTTAGCTGGAGAACACAAGAGGCCAGTTGTGCTGCGACCAGTCGCTGGACAGTTACCGGAGTGCAAAAACGGGAAACTCAGTTAGAGAAGGTTCTCAACAGATGGCCTTTAAGATAACGGAGGGTTTTAGATCTCAAAATATTCTTAGCCCATGGGAACCACTATATCAGAGTGCAAATCTTCCCAAACTTTTAAATTGGAGGCTCTCTGGTGGTCATTAAATTTGGCAATAGCTAAGATGATTTCTTGTCATAAGAATGCATAGTCCACGAAAGAATAAACTTTACAGGCATTTTTATTGACTCCTTAAGCACCCAGTACCAGCTACCCAAACCAAAAAAACCAAACCCTTTGCTTTCGCGTTGATTGTGACTCGTAGCAATCCGGTAAGTTTAAAAGCCAGTGGTAGCTTCAAGCCGCCCATCACCACAAAGCCAGACATGGAGATGGGGAGGGATGGTGCTTTATTCAGATGGCAGGTGATCTGAGAAGATGGAGGGTCAGAACTCTAAAAATCATCTTAACCTCTCATCTCAAGCCAGAGAGTTTTATAGGAAGAAGGAAGAAGACTTAGAGAGAGAGAGAGAAGAAAGAAAGAGTTATTCAGGTGCCCAGAGGGGAGTCCCTAGTCATGAGGGGTGTTGTCCAGGAACTGTGATATTATCTGGGCAGTGGTCTCAGGTCCCTGGACAAGGCCTGGAGTCACAGAGTGAGCGACGTCACCTGGGCAGTGTCTTAGGGTCTTATCTCAAGCCGAAGGATAGGGGGAGAGGGAGGCAGAGTGGTGGGGAGGTGGATGGGGGACCCTGTTAGAAGAACCGTGATGTTATCTGGACTCTAGCTTTTTCAGGCCCCTGGGCAATACAGGTGATGTTATCTGGCTCAGTTTATAGGCCAGGATCTGAAAAAAAGCCCTCACAGTCTCTAGGTTAGTCATTGTGATTTTTCTAGTCAGTCTGAGAGATCAGGCAAAGATTTTTAATCAGTATTTGACAATTATTAGCCTTTTCAATCCTATAGGACAGAGTGGAACTGCCTTGTAGGATTTCCAGGCTAATTTGACAGTTGATGGTCAAATTTTATTTGAATGCTTTTTTTATTCATTACACACACATTGGTAACATCATTTATTAACCATTTACTATTTCAACAGTCTTCATGTGTATAGTTCAGTGACATTACATGTGTTTATTGTGTTGTTCAACAGTCACCATTACAAATACCCTTTATTTCAGTGTTTTTCATGATAGCTAGAAAGGCAGAAAGAAGCTGTGTGCAGGAGTCCGAGGGACAAGGGAGTGTTGTGCTGTATTTCTCCCTTGAGACGCAGTTCTACCCTTTAAATTTTGTAAAATCAAGGTATGTGTTACAATCACCATGACATTTATTTTTTTGTTTTTATTTTCCTTTATCAAAAAAACAAAAAACTATTTACTTTTATCATCCTTTTTTTTTCTTTTTTCATTTTTCCTCCCTTACTCCTGGGAGTTTCTCTTTAAATTGCCATAGGAAGGAAGCCTTCCCAGTTTTCAGGGAGGCAACTATAAATGATCACCCTCCTCCTAAATGTGACGGCCTTCACACAGGTCTTGGCCCCCCACATTGCCATTTTTCCACTTCTCTGCTTCTCAATCCTTTCCTAGGTGAAATGACGGTCTTGTTTCCCTTCCTGAGAGCATGCTGTTGGTTTTTGTTTCCTGCCCTCCAATGGGTTCTTAAAAAAAAAAAGAAATCAAACTCAATGCTGTCAAGTCAATGCCCACTTATAACAATGCTATAGACAGGGTAGAACTGCCCCACAGCCTTTCCAAGGAGCACCTGGTGCATTTGAGTGGCTGACTTTTTGGTTAGCAGCCTTAGTACTTAACCACTACAGCACCAAGTTTCCCACGGGGTCAGCTCATGGGAAGCTTATGTACAACAGGATGAAATGTTGCCCACTCCTGCACCATTTTCATGACTGCCTATTTGTTTGAGTCCCTGGTTGTGGCTATTGTGTCAATCCATCTCACAGAGCATCTCTTTTCTTTTCCCTGGCTCTCTGTGAAACCTGCTTTTGCTGTGTGCTATCAAATCAATTCCTACTAATACCAAACCTATCTACACGATAGAGTAGAACTGGCCCGTCAGGCTTCCTAGGCTATAATCTGACTTGGAAGAAGTGTGATCACAATGTTTTCAGGTGGAGGGGATGGCAAGACTTTATCTTAGGTATTTTAGACATGTTGTCAAGAGAGACATGTCATGCTTGGGAAAGTAGGAGGCTAGCAAAAAAAGAGGAAGATCCTCAATGAGATGGATTGATAGAGTGACTGCAACAATGGGTTTAAGCATAGCAACAATTGTGAGGATGTTGCTGAACCCAAAGTGAGTTTTTTCCACCTGTCACTGTAGCCAAATTTCAGAGACGGTGAAAGATTCAAGCAATGCTTTATTAACAGTCAAGCATGCTAGCCTGGGAACAGTAAGAATAATTTCTCCAAGACTGTCCTGCTTGAGTTATAATTTCAGTGGTTTTTACAGCCAGATTTCAAAGGGATTGGTGTCTAAAGATTGTCAGAACAATAACAGGGAGTCACAAGATTCCATTACATCTTATTGAACAGTGTTAATTACCCCAAAGTTTCAGTATCTCTCTGAGGTTTTGGAATAATCGATTTACTACCCCAGAGACAGAGAGAAGAATGCACTCCTGCTCATCTTGTTTGGGGGTGATAACTGGGACAGGTGATAGAATATAGCTGAATAACCTAAGTGACTTTTATTAAATTCTTATATTCACTAACAAGCATAGCACAGGACTGGGTAACATTTTATTCTGTTATGCGTAGCCGTGGTATGAGTTATAACCAACTCAGAGGCACCTAACAGCAGCAGTCTTCATGGTAGCAGTTTGCCAGACCCTTTTTCTGGCAATACCACTGGTGAGTTTGAACCACAGTTGTTGGTTAAAAATCGAGTGCTTAACCATCATTGCTCCACCAGGGCTCCTTCTACAAAATGTAATCAGGAGAGTATCCTGACAAAAATGAGGTTCTCAGGAGAGGCTTGCTGACTTACTTCCAAAATATCAACCATTTAAAACTGCGAAGTTCTACTCTGACATACATGCAGCCACCATGAATTGGAATCAACTTGATAGGAACTTTTTATTTTTGTTAGATGTTCTTTTCAATCTTTTGACCGCCTTTTCACTTTTCTTGGCAGAAGTGTTAAACCCAGCCTCCACTTCCGGTTTTTGTCTTTTTGTCTATTTGCATGTTTGTCAAATGGTTCCAAAGTTCTAGAACTCTTAATCTTTAGTAAGCGTTGATAATTTTTCCCCATCTGTGTTAAATCCAAAATCAAATGCAAGTCTGTTGAGTCAATTCTGATTTATAGCAACCCGATAGCATAGAGTAGAACAGCCCCATTGAGTTTCCAAGCAGCAGCTGGTAGATTCAAAGTGCTGATCTTTTGGTAGCACCCAGGCTCTTAACCACTGTGCCACCAGGGTTCTCCTGGGTATATTAACTCCCTCAAAAACAAAAAATCAAACTCACTGCCATCAAGGTGATTCCAAATCATGGCAACCCTAGAGGATGGTATAGAGCTGCTCTGCAGGGTTTCCAAATAATACCTAGTGAATTTGAACTGCTGGCCTTCTGTTTAGCTGCCATGTCACTTATATTAGCAAATAAAAATTTGAGGAAGTTGAGGGAAACAATTAGAGCAATAGCTCCATTTATTTTTCCACTAGAAATTGTTAAGACTTAATAGAAGCTCTCTAAGATCACTTCTGCTTAATTGTATGTTAATTAAACTTCTTCTATATTCGAATAATTGAGAGATGTTTTCATCATAAATTTGTACTCCTTTAATTTAAACCTCTTACTGAAAGAAGTCTGCTGGCCTGGGCGGCCGTGTTATCACATTCCTGTTTAGAAATTCCTTAGCTTTGTTTCCTGTTACAGGTTTGGGGGAATAAAAAGCAATCTATGTGTTAAAACATAATCAAAGCTCACAGAAATTTGAACGTAAGGCTTTTTTTCTGAGCAGTTATTCTATATGCAGATAGGGGAGGCATTTTAATTCTAGAATAAGCAAATGGCTCTAATAAGTGAGACACAATGGAGCTGAAAAAGAGAAGAACCCTCAAAACCACTGCTGTCCAGTTGATGACAACTCATAGTGACCATCTGGGCAGAGTAAAACTGTTCCATAGGATTACTTAGGCTGCACGCCTTCATTTTTCTCCCCTAGAGAAGCTGGTGGATTCAAACCATTGGCCTCTTGGTTGACAGCCGAGTGCTACACCACTGCACCACCAGAGCTCCTTGTCAAGATAAGAGGAGGGAAAAACTTGGAAGATCAAGTATTGGCTAATGTTAACATGATGGACCCTTAGCTTCCCCCTGACTGACATCTACTGATAGCAGTTGACTTTCTGACTGGCTGCTAGGAACTTGGCCCTCCACCTACCCGCAGTCAAGAGATTTCTTGAGATTCAAGTTAGGAAGTAACAATGGGTTTCTGGGAAACCCTGGTGGCATAGTGGTTGAGTGCTATGTCTGCTGACTGAAAGGTAGGCAGTTCAAATCCGTTAGGCATTCCTTGGAAATTCTATAGAGCAGTGCTGTTCTGACCTACGGGGAGGGTCACTATTCAGAATGGACTTGGCAGGAACAGGTGTGTTTGTTTCAGAGAGTGGTTGACTAGCCTTTTCTAGCTGGATAAGACAAATTTATGTTTTGTCAGTAGTTTCTGGATGACTTTTGCTGGTTAATATTTGGCTCCTTGGATAACAAAACATTAAACTCAAAGTGAGATGTCTGCTATTACTTTTCCTCTTTAACATATGACAACCCGGGCATAGGTGATGGTCAGTGAAGGACTAGATTCCACTGCCATTGAGTCAATGCCGGCTCGTAGCGACCCTGTAGGACGGCATGAAACTGCCTCATAATGTTTCCAGGGAGCAGCTGGGGGATTTCAGTGGCTGACCTTTTGGATAGCAGCCCAAGATTGCCTTAGCTCTTAACCTCTGCCTTACCAGGGCTCAAAGAACTAAACAGAGCTGACCAAAATATATAGAACTTACAAGTCTGGGCAGATTCTGGTTTCTTCAATCTGTGGGCCTCTGGACAGAAATCTTAAGGCTTGTGGGGAGGATTGTGACTAAATGCTTTTAATTTTTTTCCACCTCTTTGAAAAAGATCCTCTGGATGACACAAAGAGGTAAGCACTCAAGGACTTCCTGAAAGCATAGATGGTTTGAGCCCCTTCACAGCTGTATTGGAAGACAGGCCTGGCAATCTGCTTCTGCAAGGTCACAACCTTGAAAATTCTGTCAAGCAGTCCTAAGTCCTACTCTGCGCACGCGGCGTTGCCAAGAGGTAAATCTATTTGTCAACGGCTCACAACGAGTTTTAGAAATTGGTAAGACTTGAGCTTGAATGATTGTCCTAGCATTCAGAAAAGGCCCTTGAGCACTGCAGTGGGTACAGCCTTTCATGCCAGTGAAAAGGAAGCTTAAGAACCAAGAGGTCCCTAATAATAAAATCCATGCAAAGGAAAAGACCACCTTCCATGTCGCTGAACCTGCTGAGTGCTCTTCTGACAAGGCCTGGGCACCATCAGCGGCTGAGTGTTTCCCTTAGATAGTAATTTCCTGCTCATTCATGCTGAGTCTCCAGATTGTGACCAAGATTACAGCCTTGAACTGACAGGCTGCAGATCAGCTGCTGGTATGCTATGAAATGCACTTATTTCTGTGGTTGCTGCTGTTTGTTATTTGCAGTGCAACATGTTTTAGTGGACTGTTGAGTCTAACAGGCCTGTCTGAACCCCAAGTGCTTAACTGGCAATTTGATCTTAAGTTTTAGCTTTAGAATTGTGAAATAGAAATAGTAATGTTTACTTTATAATGTTGCTTTGGGATTTCAATACGATGTACTTAAAATATGCCTAGTACTGAAGAAGGTGCTCATTCCTGTCCCCTCTTCCTATTTTATGATACCACTTAAAAATGAAATCACTCTCTAAAGAATTAGAGGGCTCTTCTTTAACTGGAAAGCTGGATGGTGTAGTGGTTAAGAACCATGTTGGCTCAGGGAAAGATCAGCGGTTCAAATCCACCAAGAGCTCCTTGGAAATCCCATGAGGCAGTTCTACTCAGTCCTATAGGGTCACTATGAGTCAATTGACACAACAACAATGAGCATAATTAACTCAATGGCAGTAGGTTTGGCAGAGCAATGAATGGCTAAGCACCGGCTGCTATGTGAAACGTTGACTATGTGAAGCCCTCAAAAGCTCTGCGGGAAAAAGACCTGGGGATCGCTGTCATCCTACGAGGCTGTTCTGCTTTGTCACACAGAGTCACTGTGAGTCAAAAACTCACTCAGTGGCACTATCGATAACCTACCTACTACTGTTGTATCAATTCCAACTCATAGAAGAGGGAGTAGAACAACCCCACAGGGTTTCCAAAGCTATAAATGTTTGCTGGGCCTAGACTGACACACCATTCTCTGGCACAGTGGCTGCTTGGTTTGAACTGTTGACCTTTGGGTTAGCAGCCAAGCTTTTTAACCACTGTGCTATTAGGATTCCTTCCTTATACCTACAGCATTCTCTAATTATAGGTTATATCCATCAAACGACAGAAGGACCATTTAGTAGCTAGTCACAGATGAATAACTGGTGGCACAATAAGTTTTTTTGAATGGTAAGTGGCAAATTAAACTTTAGGATTTTACCAAACAATGCCATTATAAACTAAAGCTTTCTTGTTTTTTTGTTTTTTTAAAATAATGGATTCAAAGAGGAGTATGCATAGGGCTGTTAGTTATTTATTTGGGGGGAAGGTGTTGAGATATTTTGCTTATTTCTCTAAGCAGAGTTTGGGGAAACCTCCAGGCTGAAAGAACCAAGATCTTACCCACGTGTTCTACACTGAGGGGTCTTTCCTTCCCTTCTGTTCTTCCTGAACTTAGTTACCTCAACACTGCCTCCTGGTGGTG
The DNA here is from genome assembly GCA_028571685.1 of Heterohyrax brucei. NCBI lineage: Eukaryota > Metazoa > Chordata > Mammalia > Hyracoidea > Procaviidae > Heterohyrax > Heterohyrax brucei. Next base: position 20,709,186 of record CM053153.1, on the reverse strand, counting down.
GAAAGGAGACTTTAAAAAAAGAAAGAAAGCATGAAGTGGAGAAGAGAACACACCAAATCCACTGTCATGGAGTCGATTCTGTCTCAAAGCGACAAAGTAGAGCTGTACCATAGTGTATCCAAGGAACGCTTGGTGGATTAGAACTGTTGACGTTTTGGTTAGCAGGCATAGCACTTAACCACTAAAATTGGTTTAATTACCTGTAACGATAGTGGAAACCTTGATGGCGTAAGTGGTTCAGTGCTACACCTGCTCAGCAGTTCGAATCCCCCAAGTGCTCCTTCGAAACTCTATGAGGTAGTTCTGCTCTGTCTATAGGGCTGCTATGAGTCTGAATCTACTTGATGGCAGTGGGCAGTGGTGATGTGCAATGACAGTGATTCCAAAGGAGAACTGAATTCTGAGAGTCAAAATGGGAACAGTATTAAATCCTGGTACTCTACTTCTACAGTTCCTTTCCTGAGCAAAACACAGTAAGCAGCAGGGTGGGCTGGATTTTGCGAGTTCTTTTGAAAGAGGAGCAATAGGCGTTCCTTTGGCACATGCTGGGCTGAGCAAGGAACAATCACAGATTGGTTGAAGCAGGAAGATGGAGATTACTTCATTTTACGTGTTTTTGGGAGGAACACTGTTTTTCCCTGCAGTCATTATAGTAAACTAGTGAAGACTCTTGGAATTTGATCAAATCTTCCTAGTAAATTATCAAGAGTTGAAAAGGATATTAGTTCACATCTGCTGTGGTATGAAATGACTAGCCCCAAATCACACAAGTAATCAGTGGTAAATCTTAAGACCAAGAATTGTCATTATTCACTGAGCCCATATGAAGTGCCAGGTATTGTGTTAGACAGGACTCCTTGAGTGGTGAGAATAAGTTGACCTCTTGATGAGTAGCTGAAAGCTTGTAGATTCAAACCCACCCAAGTAGACACCTTAGGAAAAGGTTGGATGATGGGTTTTCGAAATGTCACAGCTTTTGAAAACCCAGCTGAGCACAGTCTTATTCTACAATGCGTGTATCCACCGTCGCATTGACTTACTGGTAACTGTTTGTGCCAGATAGTAACAGGTACAATGAAAGATGAACAAAATAATACAGTTTCTACCCAAATGGGGCCACTGACAACCTGCTCTTTAACACAAATAATTCATTGTTGGGAGTATGCTAAAGACAAGTGACAAAATTGTTGGAAATTTAGACTCCCATGGAAAAGCAGGAGGAGCCCATGTGGCACAGTGGTTGAAGTGCTCAGCTGTTAACTGAAAGGCTAATGGTTTGAACCCACCAACTGCTCCGTAAGAGAAAGATGAGACAGCCTGCTTCTCTGAACATTTGTTGTTGCTAGGTGTCATCGAGTTGGTTTCCACCCACAGTGACCCGATGGATGGCAGAAGGCAGCACTACCCAACCCAGCACCATCCTCAACAGTCATTGCTATGCTGGAGCCCGTTGTTGCAGCCACTGTGTCAGTCCACCTCATTGAGAGTCTTCTTTTTTGACCCTGACCCTCTAGCTTACCAAGCGTGATGTCGTTCTCCAGGAACTGGTCCCCAAAGTACATGAAACAAAGTTGAGCCATGTTCACTCCTAAGGAGCATTCAGGCTGTACTTCTTCCAAAGCAATTTTGGTCATTCTTCTGGTAGTTCATGGTGTAGTCAATATTCTTTGCCCACACCACAGTTTACATGCATCTATTCTTACTCACCTGACTCGACGGCACTGGGTATTCTTATTCAGTCTTCCTTCTTTATTGTACAGCTTTTTGTATGTAGGAAGGGACTGGAAATACCATGGCTTGGGTCAGGTACACCTTAGTGTTCTAAACGAACTTCTTTGCTTTTAACACTTTGAAGAGGTCTTTGGCAGCAGATCTGCCCAATGTAATGAATGCTTGGTATCCCGATCTTCCATGCGTAATCATTGTGGATCTAAGTAAACATGAAATCCTTGATAACTTCAATATTTTCTTTGTTTATCATGATGTTTCTTATTCATCCGATTGTGAAGATTTTTGTTTTCTTTACCTTGAGGTATAATACATACTGAAGTTTGCAGTCTTTTCATCAGTAAGTGCTTCAAGTCTTCTTTGCTTTCAGCAAGCAACTTTGTGTTATCTGCATGACGCAGGTTGTCAACGAGTATTCCTCCAATCCGGACACCCTCTTCCTTTGCATACAGTCTAGCTCCTCAGATTATTTGCTCAGCATGCAGACTGAATAAATACAGTGAAAGAAAGAGCACAACCTTGACATACACCATTCCTGATTTTAAACTATGCTGATATTTCATGGGCCAGTTATTTTAGAAGTAGATCGCCAAGTCCTTCTTCCTAGTTTGCTTTGTCTATATGCTCTGCTGAAATCTTTCTAAGTGGATGACACTGCTGGTATTTGAAATACCAGTGGCATGGCTTCCAGCATCACAGCAACGTGGAAGCTGCTTCAGTACATCTGACTGACAGGTGAGTGGTGGCCATAAAGATGTCCTTGGAAACTCATAGCTGTACTCTCTCCTGGAGGGTCACTATGAGTTACAGTCAACTTGACAGCAGTGAGTTTAGTTTCATCTGACTTAGAGAAAAGAAGACTTTGTCACTGCTTGGCACAATTTTTAGAAGCAGTGATGTCAAGTCCTTGTAGGATAGAAAACATTTAAGTGATAATCGAGGGGTCCAATTTTTGCATCCCTGGCATGTGTCTATAGAAGCCCGGGTGTGTCAGAAATCTCTGCTCCCTGCAGAGGAAAGTCAGTACTTACTCATTTTAGCCAAACATGGGAAGTGTTTACCTGTCACTGCTTAAAGTCATTACCTCATACAATACTATAGTGGAGTAAGTATGAAATATGTGAATTAGTTCACAACATATTTCATCATAATGATGAATGTGGTTAAATGAACTGTGTATTTTTCTAACGGTGTAATGAACCCCCAGTGCATTTCAAAACTTACCAGGTTTTAGGCTTTTGTGTTTTTCTAAGAAAAGAAAACTTTTTTTTCTTTTTTTTTCATTTCTTCCTTACCACTTTGCCAAAATGAACCAGCATGGCTGAAAGGAAGTTCTCCCATAACATCTTAAAAACCAAACACACTGCTGTCAATTCCAACTCATAAGTACCCTAGAGGACAGAGTAGAGCTGCCCCACAGAGTTTCTAAGGAGTGCCTGGAGGATTTGAACTGCTGACCTTTTGTTTAGCAGCCCAAACACTTAACCACTGTGCCTTGAGCATCTTAGTTCTCCCTAATTATCCTGGATGGTTGGGGTCAAGTAATTGCCAAGTACTCATTTTATTGGCAATTTAATGATCTAAAGTGTTTAATAAATGAATTATAAGAATTTAAAATACCTAGATGGAACTTTATTTTTCTATTCTACAAAATGCTCTTGCAAAGCTATTATGAACAAACGTCTCTTTGCTTTCACACATGTTTGCAGAAGTATCCTGTTGGCTTAAGTTTGAATGAGATTAGTGGTACCGAACTCTCACAGGGATGTTTTAAGTGGAAAATAAGATGATGTAGACACAGAGCTTAGCACAAGACTGGGCATATAAATGCCTAATTAATGCTGTCAATTTCTGTTGTCACTTGCCAAGATAATTGACAAATGAGATGATAAAACTGGCAGCCAGTAGAAGTGCAAGCAGGTAGGTACCAGAGCATCACAGTAGGGCCAAGTCATAGAGAGATTTGCACCAAAGTTATACAATTCCATCTACGGTGGGGTGAATAAGACACAGATCAATCACATAATTATTGTGAAATTGTAGTCTGAGATGGAGAACTAAATCATCGAAGAATCTGGGAACAAATCAGGTCACTTCAGGAAGTCTTTGATACACAAATGAGAAAAAGCCAATGCTAAGGGCTGGGTTCTCAAATCAAAGCCAAGTAGTTGAAAATGATTCTTACATTCACCCACTCCCACAAAGGGACCAATGTTTCTTCCAAATCAGCTTCAGAATAAGGTCCCTACTGAAGTAGGCTAGCCAAGACAAAGTATACAAAGAAGGACTATCAGTTGGTTGAGCTTTCTAGTGGTAGACTCAAAACTGGCTAGGAATCCGGCAAAATAGGTATTTGCTCATTGCAGAAAAGTGGCTAATAGGAAGAAATTGATCTCCAAACAAAATCTGGAAGTCCCTATTTCTAGGAAAAGAGAAAGAAAAAGCAAGTATTTGGAGTCAAGATTCAGTGTTTGATTTACTGCTCCACCTTGGACAAAATAGTTCTCCTCTCTGAGTCTTAATTTTTTCTTTTTATTCTTGCAAACAACAATAAAACAAACAAAACCAGTGTGCTCTTTCAGTTGATTCTGACTCACAGTGAACCCTTATATTTCAGAGGAGAAATGCACTCCATAGGGCTTTCAGGGGCTGTGATCTTTTTGAAGTAGATCTCCAGGTATTTCTTCTGAGGCACCTCTGGGTGAATTCAAACCACCAACCTTTAGGTTAGTGGCTAAGCACATAACTATTTGCACCATCCCACGACTCTCTGTGAAAAGCAGTGTGTATTAGAAATATAGAGCTATTATGGCAAATGACAGGAGCCTGTGAAAACATCTTAAAAATCAAAACCAAACTCACTGCTGTTGAGTTGATTCTGACTCATAATGACCCTATGGACAGAGTAGAACTACACCATAGAGTTTCCAAGGAGCGTCTGGTGGCTTTGAACTGCTGACCTTTTAGTTGGCAACCTTAGCACAGAACTGCTACACTACCAGGGTTTCCTGAAAGTCTGTTATGGACTATAAATTATGTAAGATGCTTGTTATTATATCTTGTTACCTATTTCTTGTTGTGTGTTGATCTCTCTCCTCTTTTTGACCAACGGACATACATCTCCCACATTCAGAAGCTGGTAGGTTAGTCCAATGGCCTCTTCCCTTCTATGACAGGCATTTCTACTGACCTGAAACAAAAAGCTGCTCTGCTGTGACCAGAATTACAAATATTGTGAAGTTACTCATGCCTGGTTGCACTTCTCACAGAGGCAGAGAACACCTTTTAAACATATGCCAACGTGGGGAGAAATACATTGTCCAAAGTATCCCCGTGGAGGGCAACAAGAGAGGAAACAGAGTTCAGGTTGTAACCCCATCATCTCCTGACCTTTCCTTCTGTGTCCTCAACAGCAATAAGACATCACCTGCGGTTGAATTATTTCCCAGAGAGATGGGTGACCTCCCCCCCCAGAAGCTCTCCTTTTTATGAGAAGCCCTCTTCTGCCAATGGATCCCATTACATTATTGGCCCTGATCTAATGTTATGGTTTGTTTGTAGATTTATTATTATGATGGTCTTTCCATTTAGCCCACCCTCTCGCTTGATTGGAAACTCTGGTGGGACAGTTGTTGAGTGCCTAAGGCTGCCCACTGAAAGGTCAGCAGCCAAATCCAATCAGGCACTCCTTGGAAACTCGATGAAGTTCTACTCTGACCTATGGAGTCAATATGAATCAGAATTGACTCAACAGGAGTGGTTTTGGGGGGAGATTTTGGCATACTTTCTTAAGGGTATCTGGGGACTCTCCTGCTATCCTGTGCCTGAAGAAATAAGACAGGCAGATTATCTGATTTCAGAGTCAGGGAGGGGCCCTCTGAACTAAGCAGTGATTTCTTGCAGGGAGGAAAACATACTTCTGTGATTTTCATACACAAAACTCTTCCAAAACTTGGGAAACATGGGGCGTTGCGGAGGAATCTGAGATTGTTCTCTCATGAGAAGAGAACCATGACATCACAGAGGAGCGAGCTGCGTGAGTTTCATTGAAGTCAGAGCCTGCTGCCTGATTTCACTTTTAGGTGGAGTTCAAACAGTTTAAAACTGATGTCTGAGTGTCTTGTTGCTGAGAGTTTGGCAAAAGACAGAATGCAAGGTACAACTATCAAAATAAATTTATGGAAGGATCATTATTTGTTGTTGCTTAATAGTTGCTTAGGGATTTATACTTTTTTTCTCCTTCTCATAGTAATTTTTACGACATTGAGTGGAAAACTTTTCCTCTGCTCTGAAACCCAACCTGTTTTTTTTTTTTTTCCACAAACGATTATCACAGAATTTATGTTCTTTTCTCACCCAGAAGAATTACTGTGTCAGTGAAGGGACTTAGGAGACTGCACACATCTTCACCGTCCTCTCCCTCTGCATTTGTGTCCTTTTCGTTTCAGGCAGTTTTCCGTGGTATCCAGGCCGGAGGCAAAGGGCCTTTGTTCTATCCCCAGCCCCTCATCCCCGGGGGCTCAAGGAGCAATTGGGAACACATGTTTCTCTGGGGATGTCTTTTTTCCTACAATCAGGAAACTGTCTTCTTTTTCCTCTACCCAGGATGGGTAGTGCTGAAGACCCCCAATAAGTAGAAGAAATTTCTGTATTCACCTGATCCAGAGCCCCTTTCTTCCATTTATGAAACTAGAGTCATGCAGAGTTGAAAGGATCTGACCACTGTTACAGTGAGTGTCAGTTAGTACAAAAACAGCCTGATGCGCTTCACACCTGGCTGGTTTTCCACCATCCTTCTCCAATCCTGAAACAGTATTATAATTAAGAAGCCAAGGATTGATTTCCTTCTTGCTTCCTTTCTTTTTTCTTCCCTCCCTCCCTCCCTCCCTCCTTCCCTCCCTCCCTCTCTCCCTCTCTCATATTTTAATTACCTCATTCATTTCCAGTTGCAAATCTTTAACTTCCTATTTCTATTCCTACTTCGATCCCCAGGAACAGAAACCAGGTGTGAAGAAAGACTCCAAAACCTAATCATTTTTTCCCTTTAGCACCACATGAAGCACAATTTTATCAGCAACTAGAACTTTTTTCAGCAAATTTAACTCAAATTGAGAATGCTTTCTTCTTTTCCCATTCACACTGTCACTGTTATAGGTCAGACTCTTATGACATCTCACCCTGGCTCCTTAGACAGCCTCCTGCCTGATACTGTTGCCGGTGTATTTCCCTTCTTCCAGTACATCTTTCCTACCTCTGACTAACCTTCTAAACAACTCTGATCAAATTGTTACCTCTGTCAAATCCTCTTTGTGCTGGTCAACAGTGTTATTCTTGTTAGGTGCCGTTGAGCCCATTTCCGTTTATAATAAGGAGAGCAGAATTGTACCAGGGGGTTTTCTAGGCTGTAATCTTGAGTCAGGACTAAGATGGCAGAGTTGTTGGACACTTCCTGTGATCCTTCTAACAGCAAAAGCCCCTCAAAACCACACATTTGAGGACCAACTGCTTGGGCCCCTGAGTTGAATACTGCAAGAAAAGTAAATGGACACTGGGCTCACCAGCCAAGTAACAGCTCCAGCCGTCTAAGGACAAGATGTCAGAGACTCAGTGGTGCCAATGATCAAACTAGCTCACAGGACCAGCCTATTGGGGTATGTCAAAACAAAACAAGAAGCTAGAAAACAGCAGGAAAACATAAATAAACACAGTAACTTACTGATGGCTCATGGACAACAGTTAATATCAAATCCCTTAAAGCAGCAGACAATAATGGCTTCAGAAAACTCCCAAAACAAATCATCAAGGAATTTTCCAGATGAAGAGAACTTCCTGGAAATATTGGAGGTCGAATATAAGTGATTAATGTTTAGAACTCTTAAAGAGATCAGTAAGGAGATTAGGCAAAACACAGCACAGCACAATGACAAATTGAACAGGTTGCAAGAAAGCATAAAGAAACTCTGCAGAGATTCAGAAGACTGATAATAAAATTACAGAATTAGGCAACTCTACAGAAAGTCTGGTTGCACACTGGTTAAGTGCCATGGTTGCTAACCAAAAGGTCAGCAGTTCAAATCCTCCAGGCACTCCTTGGGCAATCTGTGGAGCAGTTCTACCCTGTCCTATAGGGTCCCTGGGTTTGCTTTTTTTAAATGGAAAGTCTAGGCTGTAATCTTGACAGAAGCGGATTATCAGGTCTTTCTCCCAAGGAGCAGCTGGATGGATTTGAACTGCCGACCTTTTGGTTAACAGCCAAGCATTTAACTGTTGCACTACCAGGGCTCCTGTGCTGGCTATTACCTCCTACATAAAAGTTCATGCCATAGCTTTACACACAAGGTCCCTGGTAGAAGTGGAGCCAAATTCTAATATCAGCCCTCAACCTCGAATACTGCAGACACTCCATCAGTATTTGGTCACTGAAGGAGTGAACATGGGCCATGGATCTGGGGACAGAACTCAACTAGGGAATAAGGCTTACATTCTCATTTGATGCAGGAGCAAATTTTAAAGATGTTCTACTCATTTATTCCATACTATCAACATTTGTGATGCTTCCGTTAATTATTACTACTATTATTATTGTCTATCACAGTCTTATAAATGTTTGCCAACATGCTTTCTTTAAATTTAAGTGAAGTCATGCTATTTATGGAGAGTGAGATTCAGGGGCATGGCTTTTTTGCCATCTCCCCCAATCTATGTTCGTGTCCTTGGGACTTCTTTGTTTATCTCACCTTACTTTCGTGTTCACTCTGTTCTGAGGAGCAACTTGAAAACCTTGAAACAGGTAATCTCTTCTAATACGAAGGATGTGTAGTATTATTTATGGGCTTGTTCCCCTAGAGATTGTATTTGTGTCTTTTCTTTCTTAGGTAGTGAGGTGCCAGGAAATGCCATTTGAGTTACTGATGATGTCATCAACCCAACTCAAATCTCTGCTCCAGAGGGTAGTTATCTGTTTCCCAGAGTCGCTCTGATGGTCTTCTCTGAAGGCAGCCTTGGGTAGGTGCACATTTGCGTTGGTGAAGGTTGTGTCTCTCAAGACACGGGTATTTGTGGGGTTGGAGGAGTGGGTGGTGAGGACAGTCTCCTGAAATCTTTGAGAACAGCTTCTTTTAAGATGGTGATGAAATAGCCCACAGTCAAGAAAAACAAGAAAAAAGGAATTTTAGGTCTTCTGAATTTTGAGTTTTTAAGAACAAAAGTTTTTAGGGAAGCTACCTATGATAGCCAGGGCAGGGGTGGGTGATGAGGATTGGTACTGTCATTTTAAATTCGTAGACACTGACTCATTGAATCAAATCCTGAGGATTGTGCTCTTGTGTGTGGCTCTGTTCAACACCTAAACATAAGCCCTGTTTGGACAGGTGCTTTGTCTGAATTGTCCCTGCTTGTATCATCAAAGCCACACATAATCTCAGAACATGGTAGATACTCAACATGTAGTAGGCACATGATACATAGTTATTACATGAATGAGTAAGTGATGCAATATACCTGAGGTTGTCTGGTTCTTTTGGCGATGCTGTGTGTTTGGTCACAAAATGCTGCAACCTTAGGAGTAGCTGCTCAGAGTAGCCCAGGATGGGTTTGCTATTGAAGGAGTGGGATCCTCCTACAAAGACCTCAGGATTCTGAGCCAGCAAGAGAACCTCTCCATTGCAGTGATTCTTCGGCTTCCACTCATAATATTGAGCAGTATCAGCCTTTATGGGATGATGAGAGTCTAGATCTGGTTCTATGTGCTGTAGAAGTCTGTTTGGTTCTTTCTTTTGGAGTGAGTGAGTCCTTAGAGTTCTTTGAGCAATTCAAACACAGTCTTGGAAAGAAGGTGTTGGGCCTTCTTCCCTCTGAGAATGTATGTACTTATGTTATTATACTAAACAATTAAAGAAATGTGGTTGCATTTGTGCCCCAAGTTTTTGGAGCAGTTCTTGCTTATTTGAATATCAAAGAATGCATTCGAATAACTCGGTGCCAGTGCAGCTGTTGTTAAGTAGCAGCTGATTCATGTGAGAGTGTGTCTGAACAGAGCTGTGCTCCGTAGGATTTTCCACAGCTAATCTTCAGGAAGCAGATCACCAAGCCTTTTATTTGAGGCACCTCAAAGTGCACACAAACCTCCAACCTTTCTGTTAGCAGTTGGGGGGCCTTCACTGTTCCACCACTCATGGATTCCAGAATAGCTTGGTAATAGGATATAAATCACAGGCAATTAATAGGCAGCCACATATTTTTGTAGCGCCACATACCAACACTCTGAATCACTCCTTCACTCGAGAAATGTAGAGCAGATTACACAGAACCTTTCCATACAGGCTAAAGCCCCTGGTGGCATAATAGTTAAAGTGGTCAATTGCAAATAGAAAGGCAAGCGGTTCATAACCACCAGTTGCTCTGTGGGTAAAAGGACCCAGTGACCTGTTCCTGTAAAGAAGACAGCCTAGGAGACTGGGGGCAGTTCTACTCTGTCCTATAGAGTCACTAGGGGTTGGAATTGACTCATTGGCCACAACCGCAACAAAACCACTGCTCTATGTGAAGGGTTGAGGACACAGTGAGGTAGACAGGACTAGATGGGACTGAGGACACCTGGCGTGTAGACCTTGCAGGTACTGTGCCGTGGGGCTGTCATGCAACACGGGCAGGTCACGTCATCAGCTGAGAGTCTCTCTTCCTTCCTCTGAAAACTGATGAGGGTAGAGAAAATAATCATTTCCTGTCAAGACTTAAGATTGTCTGGTCCCCCAAATAGGACGTTTGTCCAAGAATGTCTCTAAGACCACCTTTTTATAGGTTGTGCTCTGGCAAGTGAGAAACTGAAATGGTGGGATTAAAGGTTATAAACCCCAGAAGGTCCAAGAGCGGTAGTGTGTTTCAGGATCACTCATTCATACAGCTGAATCTGGTAATGATCACAGCATTTTTCCCTTAAAAACTGAATATTTCTTGTAGGTCATAAGTTGGCTGGAAGGTTTTGCTTAGCATGGGACCTTGGCAAGAAATTTTTGGTAGCTTAAATAAGTATTTCTCACAGATAGGCAACTGTGCCGTTAGACAAGAAACAACGGGACAAGCATAATAGAAGACACCAAGGACTTTAAAATCAGATACACACCTTCACAAGGCACTCAAAGAACCTCTTCCTCTTCGGGTTGTCCAGATTAAGGCTAGAGGCCATCGGAAGAAAACTGAAGAACAGTTATAGGGAAACAAAGGTATGCATGATTTAAGTGGGGGGGGGGAGGGGAAGATTAGCTTGAAAAACAGAAAAAGTAAATCTACTTTATATGATCAGAGAATCTGGGTTCAGGAGAGGGATGGGCAGTCTGAGTTTGAACCGTGTTCTGACCGTGATTCTGACTGATAATGACCCTTTAGGACCAAGCAGAACTGGTTCGTAGGATTTCTAAGGAGAGCCTGGTAGATTCGTGCCACCAACATTTTGGTTAGCACCCATAGAACTTAACTACTATGCCACTTAACTGACCATCAGTGGAAATAATTGAGGCAAATTTTCCGGGTTAAACACTGAGGCTGTGCTCCTGTGTGTAGCTCTGTACAACAGCCAAGAAGAAAATTAAAACAAAACACAGTGCTGTTATCAAGAACTTAAAACTCACTTCCTGAAAAGCAGAGTATGAGATTCTGAGCCAAAATAGAAACGCTACCCAATTTTACAATCGATAGTTGGCCCAATAGAGAGAGAAGACTGAGGAGGAGACACACACAGGTCCTGGCAGGATGGGTTCCCAAGACTACAGAATGGGATCCAGCCTGGGAGAACACTGGCTGAACTGGAGTTTTTTGGAGACTAAAGAGCGTAACGAGAAAGACTATCAGGGTGGTCTGATTTTAATCAGCACAAAAGGGGTTTTGAATGTTTATGGTATGAGTTTCAAAAACTCAACAAAAGCTAATACATCATCTTAAAGAGAACACTCTACTTGACTTGTAGTTACAGAGAACTCTCAGCCTAGGGAGACAGCCCATGTGGGCACGAGGGGATGGCGAATACGTGGGGAGAGAAAGATGTTTGAAAGTATTATGACAGAACTTTCCAGAATTTTTAGCCTCATCGTCAGAAAGTGTGAATATCAAGTAGTATAAATTAATCCATGATTAGACATTTCTTAATAAGCTGACAAAGCAACCAAAAGGAGAAGGAAAAATGCTTTCAAAGGAGCCAAAGTAAAACTGAGGGCAGAGTTGTCAGAAGAAGAGAATCCCAAAGACAAGGAACTACTATTTTCAAGATGTTCATAGAAAAAAAGACAACTTAGCTGAAGCACGACATTTAAATTTGAGGGGAAAAGGACTTTTTTTTTTCCTAAGAAACCCCAATTTGAAATATTGCCTCCTTTCCTTTGTGACTTCTTATTGGTAACAGTTAGTCACTAGTACTTTTACTCTTTTGCATAGTGGATGCTTACTTAGATTTACACAAATATTTGTCATTATTTTTGTTCAGTTATTTCACAGCTTCTTTCTGGGTTTAACTATTTTGCTCTGAAGTACTCCTTTAGCACTTTTTTGTTTCCATTTTTTCGGAAGTAGATCAAAAGACTGCTTTTCTTCCAAGATGCCATTGGTTAGATTTGAACCTCTAATCTTAGCATCTAAGAGTTCTAACTATTAGCATTACCCAGGGATCCCTCTCTCCAGTTTTCTCTTGCTGCACCACTAATTACCACAAACTTAGTGGCTTAAAACAACACATTTTATTATTTTGGAGTTTTTATGGTTAAGGACCATAGGCTGTTCTGACACCCAAGGCTACAACCAGGGTGTGTAATGGGCTTTGCTCTTATCTGAAAGCTTGACTGGGGAAGAAGCACTTACTTCCAGGTTCATTTGCATTGTTGGCAGAACTCATTCTCTTGGAGGTTTTAGGGCTGAGGGGCTCATCTTCTCATTGGCTGAAGGCTTGAGGCTGTCCTCAGGTCCTAGAGGCTGCTGGCAGTTCCCTGCCCTGTGGCATCTCTGTAGGAAATTACAGTAAGGTTCTTTGCTGCTTCAAGGCCAGTAGGAGAAGCTCTCTCTCCTGTCTACTAAGACAGAGTTTTGTATACGGAAAATCAATCAGGGATGCGATATCCTGTCACTTTTGCCACTCTCTGTTGGTCAGAAGCAAGCCATGTGTCCTTCTGCAACTGGGGATCTCGTTCACTGTGCACGGAGTTTCATTCTGTTGTGCGGACCAGATGGCAGTTAACAAAAAGCACACCACATTCTGAGAGTTTATCCCCTTGCACTGTTAGCCAACCTCCTTCTCCAGCTTTCACTTCACCAATCAGACTATGAGGGAGAGACCAGCCTTCTGCATTTTACAGGACTCTTGACCATCTCTCCTACTTTTTATAGCTCTGTGCCCAGCAAATGTTTGTGGATTGAATACATGAGTTAGCAAAGATAGCTCCTTCCTGAAAATGAATGTTTGCTTCCTGGGTCCCTGGGCCTCCTTCCAACCTGGGGACCCACCTGCCACCCCACCCAGACCCTAAGTGTGCTGATATACGGGCTCTTGCAGCTGTGGTGGCCACCCCACCTCAGCTGCGGCTGCGTCACTGGGCGGATAAAGGGATCCCCGTGTACCGTGGCACTTGGTTTGTTTGTGATCACTGGGGCCTCAGGGAAAACAGGCTGAGCAGCCAGCACTGCTCTTCATGATTCGGACTGTGCTTTACAGGAGGGCGGAGGGCACGGGTGGAGGATCCCTGTTTGCAGCCGAGGTGACTCCCCCTGCACACTGCTATGCTGCGTGCACTGCTCCCCAGACAGCCAGGGTGGGGCCTGGGCTGTCCTCTAGATGCCGCCAAGGCCACGGAGCAGTTGGGGGAACTCCCCCACCCTCTGCCAAGTGGGCAGCATTTAGCAGGACCTGGCTGGGGAATCCTGCTGAGTCACTTAGGACTCTAGTGGGCTCTGCTGCTTGCAAGGGGGCGGTGGTGGACTGCAAAACCCTCTGCCCCCAGCCAGACAGACAACGCTACTGTTAGCAAGTCTTGAAGCCCAAAGCTGCATGTAGGGGGCTAAGGCTTTGTCAACTCCCATTCGGAGGCAGGGGCCTGGCAGCCCTGAGATTCAAGTCAGGAAGAGTGGTCACAATGGACTCTACAGCAGTGGGTTTGCATTTTTTAGAGCGGAGGGTAGTGAAAATTGTTGGCAGTAGACTGCCAACCAAAGACTGGGTAGTTCATGCCCACCCAGGAGGTCCACGGAAGAAAGGCCTGGCAATCTGCAAAGATTCCAGTCAGGAAAAACCTATGGACCTGACTTCTATCCTATAATACACAGGGTTACCATGAATTAGAATCAATTCAGTGTTGACAGGTTTGTTTTTTTTTTTTTTGGTTTGGAGCTGATCTGAGACAGAAGTTCAGCCGTCTTGTTCCCTAATTTCTCAGTTCTTCGTGTTCCTGAACATTTTTGAATCGCACTCCCTTCCTCCGCCTGTCCCTGCCAAGGGAGGAACAAACAAAAACAAAAAAAACCTAGATCCCAGTTCCAAGATATTAAAAAAAAAAAAAATTTAAAAATTTAATTTAGTTGTTAGATTGAAAGAAAAACTACCGTGGGTAGATTGAGGTGTGAAAATGCATCATAAGGGCCTGATGATGACAGTTTTCTCTGCAGGTAAAAAGGGCATAGAGGGAGAAAGATTTTGCCTGGGATTCTGCTTCAGGCTGGGAAAAAATACGGAAGGCTCAGGAGACCTCAGCCCACCACAGTGTCTGTGCAGCATCTCTGGAAACTTGGAAGACTGCCCTGATCTTCAGACAGATTTGTGATACTGTATCTTTAAAAGCTTCTCCTAGGTTTCACAGCCCACTGTCAGTGGTATAAAATCTGGACCGCTTCCACTCTCATCTCTAAGGGGCAGCCCTGGGTTAAAGGAGAGAAGCTTTGACTGAGTGCGAGGAAGCTGCAGAGACTGGAGAGTAGGACTCTGAAGTCTGAGCAAAGGGTAGTGGGCCTGGTAAAGCTCTGTTTCATGCTTTGTTTCAGGAACTCTGGGAATTTGCTCAGCCAGGGATTTGACGTAATGATATTGTGAGAGGATTAGAAACCCTGGTTGCATAGAGGTTACGAGCTACCGTTGGTAACCAAAAGGTTGGCAGTTCAAATCCACCAGGTGCAGCTTGGAAACTCCGTAGGGCAGTTCTGCTCTGTTCTCTAGGGTCGTTATAAGCCAGAATTGACTTGAAGGCAATGGTTTTATTTGGTTTGGTTTGGTGAGAGGATTAGTTCATATGGAAAACCCATGTTTTGAATAGCTATGCTGAGGCCAGCGGTTGACTGTGAGATGTTTTGCACTCAGGAGGGGGCCCTAACTGTAGGACAGGCGGGTGTTGGTGCTGCCCCAGTGTGGAGAAGGGGCCCTGGTGATGCAGCAGTTAAGCACTCATGCAAAACTTGCCTGTTCTCAAGTGACGTTAGTATTCTTTTCTCTCCTCTTTTCCCTAGTGGCCAGTAATGTAATGATAACTAGCAGAAACTATGGGTCACATAGGAGTTAAGGAGAAGGGGAAACTGCTTAGCTCTGTACAGAGAGAATTGAAGGTAGGCCTTTTATGCTATGTTACTTGAAAAGGAGAAGGCTCATATCAAATGGATGGAACTGTCTCTCTGTACTGTCATGACTTGAGACATTAACTTAATATCTGGAAAAATCTTCAAGAGAGAAAAAATAACATAGGACAACTTGTGACCCACTTTAAAATGGTCAAATCTCTGGATAGCACAAACAGTTAATGTGCTCAACTGCTAACAGTTGGGATTTCGTATCTCTGAGAGGCACCTCAGCAGAAAGGACTGCAGATCCACTTCTTAAAAATCGGCCACTGAAAACCTATGGAACACCTTCTACTCTGATAGGGCAGGCTGCCATGAGATAGAGTCAGTTCTGTGACCACGGCTTACAGCTTTTGAAATGACAGCGGTTAGACATTCTTCAGCGTGGGAGCCCTTTATCTAGGGAGGCTTAGCAGACTACGGAAGGACTGATAACCACGTCCCGAGGAACGTGCCTGACGTGCAGGAGGGCTGGCTGTAGAATCAGAGCTGCGCTGAATACCCAGTGGGACTTCTACAGTGGTGCTGGTGACCATTTCAGGTAGTGGAGGAGAGCCAAACGCAGCAGAGAGATATCAGTCACCACCAATGGACATCCCATGAGACCTAGCCCATCAACAAATCTGTCTGCTGCTGATCCCATGCAAGGAGGGAGGGATGCTCCTGTTTCCACTGCACATGTGAAGGACCATTTCATCTTTCTGAGATTACAGAGCGCAAAAGGAGGCAGTTTACTTTTCAAATTATTGAACGCAGACGTGGAAATCCTTTCTTGTGAACCTTCTTCTGTTTTGTGGATTGGTTCTGGAATGTAGCCCAGACTCTGTCTCTAGCTGTCTGTGTGACCCAGGGTGGGCCACTTAACCCTCTCAATCTCTTTTTCTTTGTTGTTTCAATTTTTCTTTGACCATTGTTTTAACATAGATCTTTTCACCTAGTATTCTTTATAGCACCGTCATTTTTATTTTCCTGGTAGGACTTATCAATACTACTTTATGTATTCATTATTATTAATTTAACTCTCTATCCATCCATCAAAGAAATATGTATCTTTGTACACTATCATATTCCTTGTATCAGCGATACGGCCGAGCACCTACAGGTGAAGTTATATTTGTATAACAATTGGACTAATCATATCTATTAAGTATATGGAGTTGTGTTTTTTTTTTTCTTTTAACAAGCTGTTACATAAATTTGAGACGTTGTTACAATCTTTACTTGCTGCTTAGTATTTATTTTCCCTCTTGCTTTTCTTGGTAGGCAAAATCAGGAGAAGATATACCTTAATCACTTGAATCACAACTATTTGAATGATAAGAATCTAAGATTGTAACCGGAAAACCTGATTGTAGCTTCGCCAAAAAGCCAACATAGAGATGGGGAGAGATTGTGCTTTATTCAAATGGCCAGCAATCTGAGAAGATGGTGAATTAGCACTCTAAAAAGCTAGAGGGTTTTCTAGGAAGAAGGAGAAAGGGTTACAGAAAAAAAGGATGTTATTCAGGTGGTTGGGGAGCAGGGGTGAGTGGGTATTGTTGCTTTCTCTGGTCCCTAGGCAAGATCTGGAGTCATTAAGTAGGTGATGTCACTTGGTCAGTATCTTAACGTCTCATCTTCAGTAGGAGAGTTTGGGGTTGGTTAGTCTCAAGGGTGGGTTACAAGACGAGCCAGAGTCATGGGAGTTGTTGGAGGAACTGTGATGTTATCTGGACTCTGTAGCTTTCAGGTCCCTGGGCAAGGTGGGTGATATTATCTGAATCAAGCCCCTGGACAGGATCTGAAATAACCCTCGCAGTTGCCAGGTTAGTCATGGTAATTTTCTAGTTGGCCTGAGAGATTTTTAGCAAGGATTTTTAATCAATAGTTTACATTAGCCCTTTCAAAAGAGGACTATTTTAAATCCAAGACTATTTTGTGTATTTGAAGGGACATCACCCTTTCTCTCAGGTATCTTTCTTTGCTGTCAGTCACAGCCCTCGTTCTACCCTTCGATTCCAACTTGTGGTGACCCCATCTTTGTAGAGTAGAACAGCTCCATGGGGTTTTCATGGCTGTGACCTTTTGGAAGCAGATCTCCAGGCCTCTCTTCCGAGGTGCCTCTGGGTGGGTTTGAACAACATCAACCTGACAGTTCAGTGCTTCATCATCTATACCACTCAGGGAACCCCTAAGACACTACCAGCAAACACCAAACCCAACCCCCTACTGCTGAGTCAATTCTGACTCAGAGAGACCCCACAGACAGAGTAGAACTGCCCCAAAGAGTTTCCAAGCAGGACCTGGTGGATTTGAACTGCTGACCTTCTGGTTAGCAACCATAGCATTTAACCACTCTGAGGGTCAGTTCTACCCTGGCCCCTAGGGTTGCCAGGAGTTGGATCCAAATTGACGGCACTTGGCTTGGCTGCCAAGGTTTTCCTAAGACACTAAGGCAATCATTTATTTGGCTAAGATCTTGTACTTTTTAGTACGAATACCTATTTGCATATTATGGGTCATTAATTTTCAGAAATCCTGGTGGTTCAGTGGTTAAGTACTTGGGGGCTAATTGAAAAAACTGGATGTTCAAACAGACCAGCCACTTCTTGGGAGAGAAGACTCGATATACTGCTCTTGTGAAGGTATCAGCCTAGGAAATGGTATAGGAACAGTTCTACTCTGTCATACAGGGTCGCTGTGAGTCAGAACTGACCAACAGCACAGTACTTTTAGTTCAGATAAATAGCAACTGTCACTTGGTAAAGCCAAGAGAAAGGACCTGATGCAGGAATCCCACAGACATTACGCATCTTTCCCTATGAAAACACAGTCAGTAGAGCCTGCCGAACTACAGTTAAACTAGCATCACCCCTGTTTCATTATCACCCTGCTCCTTTTGAGGCTATATTATCTTGTGCATCCCCATTAAAGAAACCTAAACCAAGCCAAACCCACTGCCGTTGAGTTGATTTTAACTCACAGTGATCCTTACAGGACAGAGGAGAACTGCCCCATAGAGTTTCCAAGGAGTGCCTGGTGAATTTGAACTGTTGACCTTTTGGTCAGCCATAGTATTTAACCACTATGCTACCACGGTTTCCCTCCATTAGAGAAGAGGTTTTTTTTTTTTTTTTTTTTTTTTTTTTTTTTTGGCAGTTGTTTTATATGTACATAATTAAAAGGGTCTTTTCAACTTTTATTTCTGTCTCCAAGCCAAGAAATAGTTTCCCCTCAAATTCAACCTTCAGCTTTTTGAAATACCCAAAACTATTTGCAATTTTAAGTTCTTGGTGTTTCCACCTTGGAAATTAACACCAACACCACCACAGATCTGGGACTTCAGTCCTAGCTATGACATCTCATTCCACATAACGCAAGGCAAATCTGTGTCTAACGTTTTTACATAATGATTACAACAAAACTACAAATAGTTTTAATTTATTAAGCCTTACAATATGTTGATACTGCAAGAGTTACTCACAGGCGTCTTTTAATCCTTCCTCACCTGGTTGTCTGTAAAGATGAAATCAGATAACACTCTAGAATGGTGTCGTGTAAACAGCTAACTGGATACCCAAACTCCCTTCTCTCCCTGGTCTTTCATCACAGAGCTGTTGTTACTCTGTGTCTGCTTCAACTAAGTGGTGCCTTTCCCAGCAATTCTGCTGAGACATCATGGCTAAGCTCTCAGCAACGAAACGTGAGCTGAGGTGTCATGTACAAACTCTTCCTCGATGACTTAAGAAGAACTTTTAATTCTGGACTTTTTTTCCTCTCCTTTCTAGTGAAGAAAAGGATGCTGGCTAGAACAACTAGACAAGAACCCAGCAGATGAGGGATCTTGTTTAAAAGATGGCATCGCAGCTGCCGTCCCTAGTCCCTGAATGACCCACCTGAGGCAGATCTTTGGTCAGTTAGATAAGTGAGAAATGAAGGTCAGTTTCAAGCCACAGAACGAGGGCTTTATAGCAGCAACTGTTACCCTAACTCATACAAATATCAAGGAAAGTTCCCAGAAAAGAGAAAAAGCTGAATAAATGTTTGCTGTTGTTGTTATTATTATTACTAATAGCTTATCCCCTCACAAGAGCCTTCTTTAAGATGAGAATGACGGCAGGAGATGTAATTGGCACTGGAGTCAGGAGTTCAGGAGTCATTTCTCCTGAACCAAACAGGAGGACTCCATGGAGAACATGAATATTCTTATGGTTGTTATTTCAGTTACTCATTTGGCTTCCATTTTAAGTTTGGCTGTATCTGTATCTGTATCTGTATATATATCTGTGTATGTATACGTATTTCATGCATCTCCATTAAAGAAACCCAAACCAAACCAAATGTATACATATACATATATGTATATATTATATTCCTATATAATGTAGATATAACTCAGAATGAAGTTGTGGCAGTCTGCTTCTATAAAGATCTACACCATTGGAAACCATATGGGACAGTACTACTGTGTCCTGTAGGGTTGCTATGAGTTGGAATTGACCTGGTGGCAATGAGTTTGGTGGTTTTTTTGTTTTTTAAAAATATTATGTTATAGATCTTTAAGATAAGGGGAAGCTGAAAATAGCAAACTTGCTTAATGGATTCAGAATGAAACATATATGAGAAAATAAACTACCCCAGCATGTGACCCCCTCCAAAGATGAATGAGTAACCAGGTGCTGTTGACTTGATGATACCATATGCATCACGGTGGAACTGGGCTCCATAGTGCTTTCAATGGCTAATTTTTCAGATGGCAATTTCCAGGCCTTTATTCTGAGGTGCCCCTAAATAGACTCAAACCCTCCAACCTTTTGGTTAGCAGCCCAGCTAGTCAACTGTTCATACCTCCCAGTGTCTCTTGCAAATTCTAAGGAGGTAGTAGAGGAAATATTGGCTTGCACTTCTCAGTCTTTGGGCAAGTATTAGCCCTTAGAAAGCACAGGATTTCCAGGGGGCTAACTCAGACAAAGATAGAAGCAGCTCTGGTTGCTGTGTGTGTGAGCTGAAGTCCTGTTATGGAAGAAATGCTCTGTATTTCATTAAAATATGCTCTGTCCAGGCATTTTATCCTACCATTCCAGCTTTCTTTATTCTACCCAAAGACAGCATAGGCTACAACTGCTTAGATTCAGAAAAAGACTAGAACTAGTGGGTTGGAAGCCTGTTACTTCCAAAAGAAAGAATTGGGTCCTGGGCTCTGAGAGCAGGTCTCTCTTTGTCTGCCTTCCCCCCACCCCCGCAGTAACACTACCTTGTTGTGGTTCCAAGAAGCTCTGTGTGCACAGGAAAACCTGCATCTCATTTCTGCTGAAGTATGTTTTCAATTTAGAATTAGAGTTTCCAGATTGACTTGTGAACATCTAAAGGACTCAGTGTTACCGTGACATAACGTTCCCCAAAGACCAGCTGGCCGTCGGAAAAGAAATGGGCAGTGATTAGCTGGCTGTCAGTGGTCAAAGGTGCCGAGGTGACTGCGGAAACCAACGTGGGAAAACTGAGAAGGAAAGGGGAAAACAGAGGTGCTGGGTGAGGGGCAATGGTACAAGGGGATCATTAGAAACTAAACACAGTGTTAGAGGATGAAATGTGAAGAACCACCAGATGAACAAAGATGGGTACTGAAAAAATCATTTAGAATGTGTTTGAAAGACTACTATAAATAGGAAGAAAAACATCTTAAGAAAAACATTTTGAAACCAAGGAGTAGAAACCAGAATAAAAGAGAAAAACAATTTGCATCTGTAGAAATTAATGTGTTTAATGAGATTCACAGATGGTTTGGTAACCAATCATGATGTTATAGTTCTAATAATAATAAGGACAGTTTAAAGAAAAAGTCTTAATTCTAGCTATTGCTAGAATTCGTCATTCACTACTGCCACGTGTGAAGATCTGTTTACATGCCAGGCACTTTGCTGAGCCACCCAGCCAAGTGCCGTCGAGTTGTAGACAATATTACTTAACCATATTACTCTAGATTATATTACTTAATCATTTATATTCTATAGGCAAAATCAATAAAGATCAATAGATTGAGAAACTGCATCTTCCTTCCCCTTCCCTTTCGTTCTCTTCTCCCTAAAACAATGGTTTGATTAAGATGCATTTAAGCTATGTCTGAAAGTTTTGTGGTTTGAACCCACCCATAAAGATGAAAAGACCAGGGGGGTGGAGTCAAGATGGCAGACTAAACGCACATCTCCCTGGAAACCAAGACCTGAAATGATAATTAAATGGAGACTTCTGGACACCTAGTGAGCCCTGAGATGTGGCACAGGGCTGTTAATTTGGACTTCATACCAGTGAATGCAAAAGCTCCTCTCTTTCACTGACCCCACTCTTGACAAGCACAGGCTTGCATAGACCGAAGGTAACTCACCATTTTTATTGTTTTTTCCTGTGTCTTGGCCAGCAGGCAGAGCTGGGAATTGATTGGCTCCTGGTCTCGGACTCACTGCTCGTGGGACTGGAAAGTATAATTGCCATGTTCTGAGAGCCTGGCTTTGGACTCTATACACCTTGGCCACTCTGGCCTATCTGCCTCTGCCATGTAGTAGCCATACAGATGCACTTGTGCAGGATGCCATCCTGATCCACTAAGAAATGGAGAAGCCCAAGCAGAGGCCCCGGCTGGAGTTGGTTCCTAGACTGTGATGGGGCACCTGCTGGGGGGAGAGTGCTTTTCCAGCAGAGAGGCAGTCTTTTGCACAGTGTTGGCTGGGGCTGGGGCCCAGCGGTAGAGCCTGTGGACTCTGGGCATTTTGGCACTCTTGGCCTCTCTTTCCACTGGAAGCCTGGTCCTGGCTGGCTGGTGAGCTTGTGTGGGACGTCATCTTGTTTTTCTGGGAGGGGGAGTCATGCAAGCCTCAGCTGGACCTAATTCCTAGGCTGGGAGGCAGTGCCTACCCAGAAGAGACTGCTTTTCCAGCAGAAAAGCAGAATTCTGCACAGTATCAGCTACAGCTGGGGCCCAACAGCAGAGGCCAGCAGGCCAGTAGTCTTTGTGTATTTTGAGCTAATTTATAACATCTGGGGTTCAATATAGAGGTGCTTTGCCAGCTGGGAAGAGAGACGTATATTCCAGAAAACTTGATTGGCTTTGGAAGTTGTCAAATACTTTTTACTGTTCATTTTACGATGGTCTAGAGAAACAACCGTGGTCCATCTTCACAGTATCTCTCCCAGCCTCTACTGACCCACATGAAACCCAAGAAGCAACAAACTTTGGAGAAGACAGTAATGTGGAAATCACCCATGGCATCAGAAGGCCCCCAAAAGGAACCACCTCAGAACTTCCCAGACGAAGAAGCTTTTCTGAAACTATCAGAAGGTGAATACAAAAGGATTATATAGAGAGGCCTCCTAGACCTTATACAAAATGCAGCAGAGCAAAGCAAAAAATTAAGCAAGCTGCTCTACTGATGGAACAACAGTACTCAGGAATTCAACAGATCAGAAACAAAATCAAAGACATAGAAACTTCAATTCAAAGCCAAGAAAACAGAATTGAAGAAAAGGAAAAGAGAATTTCTAGTTTGGAAGACAGAGATACTGACTCCAGTATCTATGAAGAGAAATCAGAAGAAAGAAACAAGAAAAATGAAGAAGCACCAAGAAGCATGTGGAACTCTATTTAGAAGAACAACCAACAATTAACTGGAGTTCCTGAACAGGGAGGGACACCTGAGAACACAAAGAGTATTGTTGCTGAGCTGCTGACAGAAAACTTCCCAGAAATCATGAAGAAAGAAAATACACATAGCCAAGATGCATATCGAACACCACTCAATAGAGATCTCAGTAGAAAGACTTCAAGACATATTATAATCAAGCTTAACAAAATGAAACATAAGCAGACTGTTAAAGGCAGCAAGACTCAAAGCAAAGCTAGCATTCAGAGGGAAACCCTGTAGGCTTTCATCAGATTTCTCAGCAGAAACGATGCTGGCACAGAAACAGTGGCAGGACACATTCAAAGCCTTAAAGGAGAAGAACTTCCAACCAAGAGTTATATATCCTGCTAAACTATCTTTCAAATCTGAAAATAAAATTAAGACATTCCCAGATAAACAGAAACTCAGAGACTTTGTAAAAACCAAACCAAAGCTACAAGAAACGTTGAAAGAATCTCTTGGCTTGGAAGAACAAAACTGCTAACTTTATATTCTAGAAAGACACATTATCCAGAATCCTACTCAGTTAGGGAAGGCTCCAAACACAATCAAAGCTATAATAGTGAAAGAAACAATCTAGTGATCATATCATGCAAACTATGATATCATCATACTAAAAAGAGGGATGTACTACAGTTGTTACAGTCCTTCCAGATGGAGAGGAAGTTGACAAGACTGGTAGCAATCAAAATTGAGTTTATATATAGTTTATTAAGTGGGATCATAGGGGCAGCTGTAAAGCACAATAAAGAAGCAACATATCATATCAAGAAATGTAATACAGGAGTCTCAACAACCACAAAACCAACCCTAAAAAAGGTGAAATATCAACTCACAAAGAAGAAGATCGCAGAATAGATTAGTAAGAACAACAGAGAAAACATCAGCCCCAAAATAAACATATCACAGTGACAGCACTGAATACAAACCTATCAATAATTACATTGAATGTGAATGGACTGAATGCTCCAGTAAAGAAACATTGAGTGACACAGTGGATCAAAAGACATGACCTATCTATATGTTGCCTACAAGAAACTCACGTTAGACTTAAAAATAGTAACAAACTGAAAATTAAAGGATAGAAGAATATATATCGAGCTAACAATGAACAACAAAGAGCAGGTGTGACAATTCTGATCTCAGATAAAAAAGATTTTCATGTAAAATCCACCATCATGGAAAAGGATGGACACTATTTAGTGCTGAAAGGCTCAATATACAAGCAGAACTTAACAATATTAAGCATTTATGCATCTAATATTAGAGCACCTAAATACATCAAAGAAACACTGACTACACTCAAAAAGGAGACAGATCACTGCACAATAATAGCAGGGGACTTCAACACTCCACTCTCAATGTTGGACAGATTGTCTAGAAAAAAGCTCAATAAAGACAGAAGATCTTACTGCCACAATTAACCAACTAGACTTTGACATATACAGAACAGTCTATCCATCAGCGGACAACTACACCTTCTTCTCCAGTGCACATGAAACATTCTCCAGAATGGATCATGTATTAGGATATAAAGAAATTCTCAACAAAATCCATACCATTGAATTAATGCAAAGCATATTCTCAGATCATAAAGCCATAAAAGTCTAAGTCAATAGCAAAAAAAAAAAAATAGATAGAAAGTGGAACTCATGCAAATTGAACAACACCTTGCTCAGAAAACCATGGGTTAGAGAGGAAATCAAGGATGAAATAAAGAAATTTAAAGATTCCAGAGAGAACAAAAACACTTCCTACCAGAACCCGTGGGATACAGCCAAAGCAGCACTCAGAGGTCAGTTTATCTCCATAAATGCACACATTGGAAGGAAGGAAGAAAACAAACCAAAGAACTGACCCTATAGCTTGAACGAGTACAGAGAGAACAACAGAGGAACCCCTCAGTCACCAGAAGAAAACAGATGATAAACACTGGAGCAGAACTAAGCAAATTAGAGAATAGAAGAACAATTGAAAAAATTGAAAAGACCAAAAACTGGTTCTTTGAAAAGATCATCACAATCGACAAATCACTGGTTAAACTTACTAAAGAAAAATAGGAAAGGAAACAAATAACCCAAATAAGAAATGAGAGGGGGGTTGTCACAACAGATCCAACAGAAAACAAAAATATCATAGCTGAATACTATGAAAGACTGTATTCTAACAAATTTGAAAACCCAGAGGGAATGAAAAAATTCCTTGATTCATACCACCTACCAAAATTACCACGAGGTGAAGCAGAACAACTTAATAAACCCATCACAAAGGAAGAGATTGAAAAAGTTATCAAAAAACTGCCAACCAAAAAACGCCTGGGCCCAGATGGCTTCACTGCAGAATTCTACCAAGCTTTTAGAGAAGAGTTGTCTCCAATACTACTGAGACTATTTCACAGTATAGAAAGTGGTGGAATACTCCCAGATTCATTCTATGAAACCAGCATAACTCTGATACCAAAGCCAGGGAAAGACCCAACAAAAAAGGAGAACTACAGATTGATATCACTCATGAATTTAGATGCAAAAATCTTCAACAAAATTCTTGCCAATAGAATACAACAACATATCCAAAAAATAATCCATCATGACCAAGTTGGATTTATACCAGAAGTGCAAGGCTGGTTCAACATCAGAAAAACAATTAATGTGATCAACCACATAAATATCACAAAAGACAAGAATCACCTGATCTTGTCTATTGATGTAGAAAAGGCATTTGATAAAGTCCAGCACCCACTGATGCTAAAAACTCTCAGCAAAGTAGGAAGAGACGGAAAATTCCTCAATGCAATAAGCACCATTTATACAAAGCCAACTGTCTATGTCATCCTGAATGGAGAGAGACTGAAGCAGTTTCCCTTGAGAACAGGAACTAGACAAGGATGCCCACTCTCACCTCTCCTATTAAACATTGTACTAGAAGTTCTAGGCAGAAAAATTAGACAAGACCAAGGAATAAAGGGAATCTGCATTGGCAAAGAAGAACTAAAAATCTCCTTATTTGCTGATGATACGATTGTATATGCAGAGAATCCCAAAGAATCTGTAAGTAAACTACTCAAACTAATAGAAGAGTTTGGTAAAGTCTCAGGGTACAAGGTAAACATAAGCAAATCAGTAAGATTCCTTTATACTAACAACAAGATTATTAAGGAAGAAATCACCAAGTCAATACTATTTACTATGGCCCCTAAGAAGATAAAGTACCTAGGAATAAATTTGACCAGAGAAATAATAGACCTTTACAAAGAGAACTACAAACCCTTACTACAAGAAACTAAGAGAGAGTTATGTACATGGAGAAACCTATCCTGCTTATGGATAGGAAGACTTAACGTTGTGAAAATGTCTATTTTCCCCAAAGCAATCTACTTATATAATGCAATCCCAATACAAGTTCCAGTGACATTTTTTAATGAGATGGAGGAACAAGTTACCAATTTTGTCTGGAAATGGAAGAAGCCCCAGATAAGTAAAGCATTACTAAAGAAGAAGAACACACTGGGAGTCCTCTCATTATCCAAACTTTGAACCTATTACACTGCCACAGTAGTAAAAATAGCCTGGTACTGGTGCAAAAACAGACAGACAGATCAGTGGAACAGAACTGAGAACGCAGAGATGACATCATCTGTCTATGAACAGTTGATATTCGACAAAGGCCCTAAGACATTAAACTCGGGTAAAAAACAATCTCTTCAACAAATGGTGCTAGCAAAACTGAATATCCATCTGCACTAAATTAAAACAAGACCCATATCTTACACTTTATACAAAAACCAACTCAAACTGGATGCCAAAGCCAAACTGGATAAAAGACCTAAATATCAAATCTAGAACGATAAAGCTCATCCAAGAAAAAGTGGGAACAACAATGGAAGGTTTAATACACAACACAGACAGACTTCATAATCTGTCAAAGAAACCATAATCATCAGAAGAGAAAATAGATAAATGGGAACTACTAAGAATCAATCACTTTGGTCATCCAAAGACTTTATTAATAGAATTAAAAGGCCACCTGAAGAATGGGAAAAAATATTTGGCAACTCTATGTCAGACCAACACCTGATCTCCATAATCTATGAGGTACTACAAAATATCAATAAGAAAAAGATAAATCATCTGATTAAGTGATGGGCAAAGGAGATGGACAGACAATTCTCTAAAGAGGAGATCCAGGCAGCCAAAAAACACATGCAGACGTGCTCACGATCATTAGCTATTAAAGAAATTCAAATCAAAATGACAATGAGATACCATCTCACCCCAACAAGGTTGGCCATGATCCAAAACCCACAAAACAACAAAAGCTGAAGAGACTGTGGGGAGATTGGAACTCTCCTACACTGTTGGCGGGATCGCAAAATGGTGCAACACCTTTGGAAAGCAATCTGGCACTCCCTTAAAAAAATTGATATAGATAAACCATGTGACCCAGTAATTCCACTACTTGGAATATATTCTACAGAATCAAGGCCATTCACACCAATGGATACATGCACATAAATGTTTATCGCCTCACAGTCCACAATAGTAAAAAGATGCAATCAACCCAGATGCCCAACACCAGAGGAATGGATAGATAAACTATGGTATGTATACTCAATGGAACAGTATGCAATGATAAAGAATAATGATGATTTTAGCAAACATCTCATAACCTGCTTTCAGTTGGAGGACATTATGTTGAGTGAAAGTAGTCATTGTATAAGACGTCTATGATAAGAACTTAAAAGCAGACTCATGCATAACAGAAAAGACTCTTTGATGGCTGCAATGGTGAAAAGGGTGGGAGTGCAAGAGGGGGAGGATTTAGGTTAGATAGTTGTTAGAAATTTGTTTAGGTGAAATCGGTGACAGCACACATTAGGAAGAAGGTCAATATTAACTGGACTTTAACACAACTTGCATGCTCCTCCCATCTTAACTCAATATTGCAAGGACATAGTGGCTGGGGTGGGTCGCTGGCGACCATGCTCTCAGGGGAAATCAAGGCCAATTTGCACAACTAGCATTTTGATAATGAGGTCTCTTCCCATCCCACATTGGTGAGTGGCGTCTTGGGTCTTAAAAGCTGCCAAGCTGCCGTCTCAGGGTACAGCAAAAGGTCCCAGCTTAGCAGGAACAGATGATCACCGAGGTCCATAATGACAAGGGCTAAAGAGAACCCAGAAGACTGAGAGATCCACGTGAGTGGGTAATTCATTGACTTGTGACAGGAAGAACCAGATGGTGCCTGGCCACCACCAGTGATAGCCACTATCAAGCTCACAAAGTTGAGTCTCACTGACAACACAACCCTGAGATCTCCACCAAAAACCACAATTGATGGTCCAGGGGCTTCAAGGTTTCCCTGAGAACATGTCCCCTGGCCCTGATGCTACCCCTGTCTGTGACTCAATGAAAGTCAACTTTTCAGACAGCATGGATTGGGCTTTGTGATGCAGAGTGACCATATTTTGTGGGTACTTTATAGTTCTAGGCATCTATAGGATGTCATCCTGCTGACCTCATACTGGAGGAAGGGGAGTGGGTGGAGAGGAGAAGATAGAAGACTGTTGGGAGGATAGGACATGTATGGAGCAGAGAGGAAGAGTGTGCTGTCACTGGGCAGGGAGAGAAGTTGAAGCTGTGTACAGGTGAGCATGCAAATTTATATGGGATTGTACATTTTCATTCAATCATTAACAACAGAAAAAAAGTTAAAAGACCAAACCTACTGCTGTCAAGTGAGTTCCAACTCATAGTAACCCTATAGGGCAGGGTAGAACTGCTCCATAGAGTTTCCGATGAGCTCCTGGAGTATTTCAACTGCCAATCTTTCAGTTAACAGATTTAACATGTAACCACTACTCTACCAGGATTTCACTTTAAAGATTACTGCCTTAGAGACCCTATAGAGCAGCTTTACTTTGTCCTATGAGGTCTCTATGAGTAGGGATTTTAGGGACCATGTGGCCAAAATCCCATCCCCCACACTAAAAGGTAAGAGTTGCCTTAGGACAAGTTTCTGGGGCATATATATGAGAAGGAACTGGAGGGAAGACAGCTCTTTTCAAATGTTTGGCTTTCAATTTTTTGTGGGAAAAGGAAGCAGCATTTGCTCAGTAAGACTTCCTGTCTGCTTTTGGAATGTAGAATTTCTCTTACTATGCATCACCCAGGCACTGTTTGGAAATTTTATAGGGAAGTTCTAATCTGTTCTACAGAGTCTCAATGAATTGGAATCATTTTGATGGCACTGGGTTTGGTTTTTTTAGGGTTTTGGTATGCATTAAAAAAAAAAAAAGTCACTTTGACTATTGTGGCAGTGTAATAGGTTCTAAAGTCAGGTAGTGAGAGGCCTCCCAGTGTGTTTTTCTTCTTCAGTAGTGCTTTGCTTATCCGAGGTTTCTTCCCTTTCTAAACAAAGTTGATGACTTGTTTCTCCAGCTCATTAAAAAATGTCACTGGAATTTGTATTGCGATTGCATTATATAGGTAGATCACTTTGGGTGATCAACATTTTCACAATGTTGAGTCTTTCTATCCATGAGCAGGGTAGATTACTTCATTTATGTAAGTCTGTCTTCGTTTCTTGTAATAAAGTCTTGGATTCTCTTTGTAAAGATCTCTTATTTCTCTAGTTAGGTTTTTTCCTAGATGTCTTCTTAGAGGATATAGTAAATGGAATTGGTTTGGTGATTTCATCTTTAATAATCTCACTGTTGGTATAAAGGAATTCTAATGATTTACTTATGTTTATCTTGTATCCCGTTACTTTGCTGAACTCCTCTATTAATTCCAATGGTTTACTTATGGATTCCTTTGGATTCTCTGCATAAACAATCATATCATCTGCAAATAGGAGGTTTTTACTTCTTCATTGCTGACATGGATGCCCTTTATTTCTTTGTCTAGTCTAATTGCTCTGGCTAGAACTTCTAGCACAATATTGAAAAGAAGTGGTGAGAGTGGGCATCCTTGTCTAGTTTCCGTTCTCAGAGGGAATTCTTTCAGTCTTTCACCATTCAGGATGATGCAAGTAGTTGGCTTTGTGTAGATGCTAGTGATTGCATTAAGGAATTTCCCCTCTATTCCTACTTTTCTGAGAGTTTTAAGCATCAGTGGGTGCTGAACTTTGTCAAATGCCTTTTCTGCTCAATCAACAAAATCAGGTGATTCCTATCTTTTGTGTTATTAATGTAGTCGATTACATTAATTGTTTTTCTGATGTTGAACAAGCCTTGTATCCCTGAAATAAAACCAAGCAGATCATGATGAATTGTTTTTTTTTAATATGCTGTTGAATTCTATTGGCTACAATTTTGTTGAAGATTTTTGCATCTAGGTTCATGAGTGATATTGGTTTGTAATTTTCTTTTTTTGTGGGATCTTTCTGTGGCTTTTGTATCAGCATTATGCTGGTTTCATGGAATGAATTTAGGAGTGTTCCATCCCTTTCTATGGTGTGAAATAGCCTCAACAGTATCAGAATTAACTTTTCTCTAAAAGTTTGATAGAATTCTCCATTAAAGCCATCTGGACCAGGACTTTTTTTTGGTTGGTAGATTTTTGATAACTTTTTCAATCTCTTCCTTTGTGATAGATTTATTAAATTGATCTACTTGTCATGATCTTGGTGAGTGATATGAGTCTAGAAATTTATCCATTTCCCCTAGGCTTTCAAACCTGTTAGAGTACAGCCTTTCATAGTAGTCTGTTACAATATTTTTTATTTCAGCTGGGTCTGTCTCATTTCTTAATTGGGTTATTTGTATCTTCTGCTGTTTTTCTTTTGCAAGTTTAGTGAAAGGTTTATCAATTTTGTTGATCTTTTCAAAGAACCAGCTTTTGGTTTTGTTAATTTTTTCAATAGTATAAAAGACCTAAATATAAAATCTAAAATGATAAAGCTCATCCAAGATAAAATAGGATCAACAATGGAAGTTTTAATACACAATGTAGACAGACTTCAAAATCTTACAAAGCACATTCAGCAGAAGAGAAAATAGACAAATGGGAACTACTAAGTATCAAACACTTTTGCTTATCCAAAGACTTCATCAAAAGAATTTAAAGACCACCTACAGAATGCGAAAAAATATTTGGCAACTATATGTCAGACTGACACCTCATAATCTACAAGGTATTAGAAAATATCAACAAGAAAATAATAAATAATCCAATTAAGCAATGGGTGAAGGAGATAGACATTTCTCTAAAGAATATATCCAAGCAGCCGAAAGACATGTGCAGAATTGCTCACGTTCAGTAGCTTATTAAAGACGTTCATAGTGAAACTACAATGAGATACCATCTCACCCCAACAAGGTTGGCCGTGATCCAAGAAACACAAAACAACAAATGCTGGAGAGGCTGTGGAGAAGTTGGAGCTCTCCTACACTGCTGGTTGGATTGCAAGATGGTACAACCTCTTTGGAAAACTGTCTGGTGCTTCCTTAAAAAGCTGGAGATAGATATGACATTTCATCCTGTAATTCCACTGCTTGGAATTTATCCTTCAGAAACAAATGTTGTCACAAGAACAGACACATGTACATGAATGTTTGTTGCAGCACAGTCCACAGTAGCAAAAAGTTGGAATCAACCCCAATGCCCATCAACAGATGAATGGATAAGCAAACTGTGGTACATGTACTCAATGGAACACTATGCTATGATAAAAAAAAATTGACAATTTTAGGAAACATCTCATAACATGGTCTCATTTGGAAGAGATCACGCTGGGTGAAATCAATCAGTGTCAAAAGGACAAATTTTGAGACCCCTGTTACAAGGACTTAACAAGAGAATTATTAACAGAAGAAAATGACTATGTTGGCTTCAAGGATGGGGGGGCTGAGGGTTTATCATAGATGAGATAAGTGATAGAGGTTACAAATTTTATTGTTTTACTGTAATTAATAAAAAAAAAAGTTGAAAAAAAAGTTGCTGTCAAGTTTATTCCAACTCATAGTGACCCCATGTGACAGAATAAAACTACTCCATAGTGTTTTCTTGTTTGGAATCTTATGGAACCAGACCTCTAGGACTTTGTCACCACTGTTGGATGGGCCTGAACTGCCAACCTTTAGGTTAATAGTTGAATGCAAACCATTTGCACTACCCAGGGGCTTCTACCATGTTCATTTATTTGTCTTTCAGAAGTCCTTTCAGCAGGGCCAGCTTATGAAAAATCAGAAAATTACAGACCCTTTTAAGTTTCTTTTTTCCCTTTTCTACTTAGCCCCAATCCTATTTTATTTCATCCTTAATTAAGTTTATTTATCAGAATGAGTTTGTGTTTAAATAGGAAATTGGATCTAGTGTGCAGAAAATTTGAATCCCAAGGTCAAGTAACATCTGAAATCATATCCAAATGCTGCTCCTTAGGAGCTATGTGATTTTAGCATGACCATTTCTGGGTTTTCATTTACTTCATGGTAAAAATGGAAAAATAAACTCTATCCTTTATAATCCTGTACTCACAGGAAGTAGACGTTTAGCTGAGGAGATTATATGAAAGAGTTCACTTTTTCACAAATATCAACTGCATCATAAATAGTGATGTACATTTTTGAAGTCTAAGAAATCTTTAAAGAGTCAAAAGAATATAGTCATCATGATGTGCCAGTAATCTGTGGAGATTACATATGTGGAATTTGAGTTATCAATCCAAGTTTCTTCCTCCTTTTTTTTCCATGTCCCATAATATAACACTTTTTTTTGGCCAAGCCAATAGCGTACAATTTAAAGAGCCCCACCACTGCTAACCAGATGGCATAGTGGTTAAGTGCTATCTATGGCTGCTAACAAAAAGGCCAGTAGTTCAAATCCAACAGGCACTCCTTGGGAACTCTATGGGACAGTTTTTGTCCTATAGAGTTGCTAATGAGTAGGAATTAAAGGCATTGGATTTGGTTTACAGGTGAACCCTTTCTGCTAATGGATAGGTTAACACTTTAAACACACGTGGTAATTCTGGGTGGAGAAAGACCTGGCTGCTGCTTCCATAGAGATGGTAGCCATGGAGATCCTGTGATGAGCTCACTACTAATGGACATCTGCTCACTGCACATGACAACATCTATTTTCTCATGCTATTTTATCGAGTTATTAATATGTGTAGCTCCTTATGGGATGATGAATTTCTTGAAAGTTGCATTATGTCTTTATTTTAACGGAGCCTTTTCCAGGACCAACCTGTATGTGGTGCTTACCAGTTGTTGGCTGTATGTGAATTTGCTCAGTGCTTCATGTCCTTGTCATCTCTTTTAAGAGCCAAACTTCTGCCAGGGCCCAACGCTAGCTTGTTTTCTGTTTTGTTTTGTTTTAAATGATTTATAAAGAATACATTCTTCTAAAATCTGTCTCTTTACAAATTGTGTTCTTGTTGTAAATAGCCACTACCTACCCTAGGTGGGACAGGATTCTTGGTATCTGTTTATGAGACAGAGCTGATGGACAAGTCCTCCTAACAATGAATCTGTAATTTACTTACTACATTTTCCTTAATTCCAAAAATGATTGTTCCAAAGATATTCTTTAGAATAAGACAAAGAGTGACAAAGTTAAGCAAACGGTTTCTCTCTGCAGATTTTTCTTCACCTTTTGGCAGTGGAAGGAAAGGAAAACAAAAAGCTCAGCCTCCAAAGAAAATAAAATGTGTTGAGTCAAAATTTCAGCCACTTCCAGTGGGATAATTAATGTTAGAGTTAGGAGATAAACACCATCCAGTTTCACTTTGTACATGCCTGAAATGTTGGCTGCAGTTAATTCCATTTTTCAGACCTCATGACTATTTAGAAAATTTGATAAAAAAAAAATTCTCGCAGTGAGCGAGTGAGTTCGTTTTATCCACCTTACTTCTTTAGCTTTCTGGATTTTAACATGAAGACATTGATCAAATTTTGATGTCCAAGAATTAGTTTTAGCTTCTTTAAACTGGACATTCTGCAAATGAAATACAACAGAGAAATCACATTTTGTCTGAAAACTCTTCTAATCACAAAGTAGTTGCCTTGCAATGTAATTAATACAGAGAAATCTGAATGACTTTTCTTCATGTCTTTTTCTCCTGTGGAAATAGCTTAGTGAGTATTTAATGTTACAGCTGCTGCTTTGGGCTGAGTCCTATTATGCAAACTTTACATTACTAACAGGCACAAGGAATCCTGGTGGCATGGTGGTTAAGTGCTACATCTACTACCCAAAAGGTCAGCAGTTCAAATCCACCAGGCACTTCTTGGAAACTCTATGAAGTAGTTCTACTCTGCCCAGTAGAGTTGCTATGAACTCAACACCAGTGTGTTTATTACTATATATGTTTACAAAATTATCTGTTCTAAAATATAATTGCAGTCCCTGTGCTTAATACCTTAATAAAGACATTCTGGGTCTGGTTAAATTAGGTGAATGTGAGGCTATATTTAATCGGTGCTAATAATGACTTCTCAGAAGGCTCCTTCCTTGTCTTTGCTCTTTGTCCTCCTCACCAAATCTAGAATCAAATCTATTGCCATCGAGTTAATCTCAACTCCTAGTAGAACTGCCTAACAACAGAGTAGAACTGCCCCTTAAGATTTCCGACTATAATCTTTATAGAAACTGATTGCCAAAGAGATTATATAAAATGAAGTTCAAGAGCTAAAGACATTCTCACTGAAGGTTTTCTTTTCATCAAACTCAGTTGTGTAGTTACAGAAGATACACCCATAAATGCAATGTGTGATTTTTATTACATTTTCCCATAAATCATCTGTACATCTATCAACCAAATATTTATTTGTTTGAACTGTGCCTTTGGACCTATTCTCTGTGTGCTGGACACAGCACTGAACAAAATATCCGCATGATTCCTTCCGTGACTGAGAAACAGACAATGTGTAAGTAAATGTATGCTAGGAGAAAGGTGATGTCAGAGTAAAACAAAAACAGGGGGAGTGGAGGGTATAGGGATTAGAGTTAGGAGTCTTCATTTTTTATATTTAACTGATAACAGTGTTCAAGTCTCACCACCAGCACCCCTTTTCTTTTCTGCTCCACATTTGCGCAAATTGATAAGAAAGCCACATCTTTCTTCCAAGGAGCATATCTGGTCGGTCATCAGCCTAGCGCCTTAATTACGGCACCGGCCGAGCTCCCTTTACCCCTCACCAAAAACAAAATCAAAACCACTGCTATCGAGTCCATTCTGACTGTTCCATAGAGTTTCCAAGAAGCTCTTGGCAGATTTGAACCGCTAACCTTTCGCTTAGCAGACATTGTACGTAATCTCTACATTGCAATAAATTAAGAAAATGTTTTGCTTTTTCAAAGTTGATAGAACCTACTCCTGTTTCTTTGGCTTTTGCGCTTGCTCTCTCTGGGTGACTAAGTTTCCTAAACCTCTGATAATCAACTCCCTCCTGAGGAAGTTCTTCGGAGGTCAGAGGCTAATGGCATCAAACATCAGGCTGTCTGGTTTATTGTAAGGGTATTTAGTTAAGATCAAGGTCTCAGATAAAAGTGGAGCTGGCCTGGCTGGGAAAAGAACCAGCCTCTGATCCAGCAGAGTAATACTTCAAGGGGGACAGACAGAAGGAAATTCACTGAACACTTGGGAAGTCACGGTTTTCTTTTCTTTAAAATCATAAGATGGTCAAAGGACTTTCATTTAGTCATGGAAGATCCCGCCTCTTGAGTTATAATGCAAAATAAGAAAGATTCACTCTCACTGTTGGGATCAGCAGCAAATCAGATGATTAGAAAGGAAGGAAGTGAAAGTAAATGAGTGTTTTGTTCCCTGAGTTGAAACCCATACTCCCTGCGGTGGGAGGTCAGAGCTCACCACTCAAGGTGACACCTCATATTTTATCTAAGTGCTTTTCTTCTGAGGAGTTGAAAGCACCTGGCAGACATTAACTTTGTTGTGCAGTGAAAGCAGACACAGAGATACAACGAAATACGTGATTGCCTTGTTTCCACAGGCATTACAAGTTTTCTGCCTTTGACAGGATATACACAGTCTCACTGCTTCTCTATAGCTTTCTATCAGGGGGAAATATCTGAGTTTTCCTTGTCTCACAGGTATCCCTGGTGACATAGTGGTTAAGAGCTACAGCTACAGTTAACCAAAAGGCCAGCAGTTTGGATCTGCCAGGCCCTCCTTGGAAACTCTGGTGCAGTTCTACTTGGTTCTTTATGACTGGATGGCAATGGTTTGATTTTATATATATATATATATATTGGTCGACAGGTTTCTACCTTACATAGGTTCCAATTTTTGCAAATTTTAACTGTTGCTATCCAATATAGAGCTGCAGTCAAAAAGCTGAGCTTCTTGGACTATCAGTTTAATTATACCAATTTTTCTTTTCGTATTACTTTGTTCCCTAGATATACGTTGTAGAAACACTGGTGGCATAGTGGTTAGGTGCTACGGCTGCTAACCAAAAAGATAGCAGTTAAAATCCACTAGGTGTAATTGGAAACTTCATGGGCCAGTTCTACTCTGTCCTACAGAGTCACTATGAGTCAGAATCAATTTGATGGTTTTCAGTTTGGTTTTATATATAAATTAGAGGTAGACAACTATGTCTATTTGGAATATTTTTCACCCAGATTTTTATAGCTGCAAGGGGTTTTAGAATTTCCTGTGTATCACCATGATGTGCCTACATATGAGACTGTATGCTCTGTTAGTTGTTTCTAGTTTTCACTGTATCTCTTTCATTTATTAATGAATCCTACTGATTTCCAACTTTCAACTTAAGGAAAGTTCTTTAGAAGAACAGATAATCTCTAAAATGCAATGAGGAGTGACGGAGAATGTTTATAATTTGCACTGTAATACAAAACTTTCAATTTACAGATGAGGACATTAAAACCTGAGCAATGCCCAATGCTTTATCACTAGGAACGAAAAAACAAAAAACTGTTGCTGTCTAGTCAATTCCAGCTCATAACCACCCTATAAGAGAGAGTATAACTGCCACCACAGGGTTTCCAGGGAGCTCCTGATGGTTTTGAACTGGTGACCTTTTGCTAAGCAGCTGAGTTCTTTAACCACTGTGCCTCCAGAACTCCTTCATTTCTAGAAGAGGACAAACTTTACTTTGAAAGTGTGGAAACTTTACTTTGAAATTGCAA
Organism: Heterohyrax brucei; assembly: GCA_028571685.1. Classification (NCBI taxonomy): domain Eukaryota; kingdom Metazoa; phylum Chordata; class Mammalia; order Hyracoidea; family Procaviidae; genus Heterohyrax; species Heterohyrax brucei. The sequence goes on along the minus strand of CM053153.1, from coordinate 20,672,108 downwards.
CCTTAAAGAAAAAAAAAGTCCTGATTAGGACGGAACTCAGTCTGAGACCAGCTTTGGTTCTGGATCAGCATTAGATAATCTACGTGGTTGTGAGAAACTCTACCTCCTTAGGGCTTGGATTCTTCCCTAGGAAAAGAATGCTGCCTTAAATTATGGCCATGATTTCCTGCTCTTAAGAGTCTAGGCACCTGGTATCTGTACCTTGAATACTAGGAATTACTTTGCTCTATTAGCTATGGCCTCAAAGCCCACAGCTTGTATGGAACTGATGACTCATATCTGATCAGTTTTTTATCAACCATCCCGGTTGCCATGCCAACTTCATTTCCATGTTGCCAGATATTCTTCTGGGAATCAGCTCAAGAAGGTCAGAAGCACGTGTTACTTCCGGGAGCAGGTCAGCTGTTCAACATGCTCTGCTGGTTGCTGAAATGCCTGCCAGGAAACTACATTCCTTTCAGAAAAGTAAGTACCATTGCTTCTATGAAGCGCTCCCTGACCTCCCTAGCCACCTTCTGATCAATTATAGCTCTGACTATGTAGCTTATTTGATATTACCAAAAAAAACAAACCCACTGCCAGTGAATGGCTTCCAATTAATAAAGACCATATAGGACAGATTAGAACTGCCCCATAGAGTTTCCAAGGAGTGCCTGGTGGATTTGAGCTGCTGACCTTTTGGTTAGCAGACATAGCTCTTAACCACTACACTACCACGGTTTCCATAGTCACATTAAAACTGAAAAACTACGCTGTGGTCAAGTCGATTCTGACTCATAGTGACCCTATAGTACAGGGCAGAACTGCCCCATACAGTTTCCAAGGAGACCCTGGTAGATCTGAACTGCCAACTTTTTGGTTGGCAGACGTGGCACTTAATCACTATGCCACCAGGGTATTTGACATTGGCTCTTACTAATTGATTTTTCCCGTCTGTGTAACTGTTTGTATTACCTCTTCAGTGACTGTGGATACCATAAAGGTAAGAAATATCTCTTGCACTGCAGTCATTGTCTGTAGTGTTGTTAGACTTAGATATTCCAGGAATATATGATACTTTGCTGTAACAGTTGTGGTTACAAGAAAACATTCCTCTTTCTTTTTAGTCCTCTTATTCACCTCCCCACCCACTGTGACAAGAGCTGCTTGAGTGTGACTAATATTAGAATAACTTTACATAGAGTCGCCATGAGTCGGATCCCACTCGACGGCACTTGGCTTTACATAAGGTTTATTTGTATACCATGCATTTTAATTTTCATCATTACATTGCGAGATAGTTGTTATCTCTACTTTTGCAAAGGAGATAATGGAAGCCAAAGAGGTTAAATAACTTGCCTGAGGTTACACAGGTGGTAAGTGGCAGAGAGGACAATCAAGCCAGGATGTAGAGTTCAAGAGTGCTATCTCCCTGTCTTCCTACGACAAAGCAACAGCCTTACCTCATAGAAAAGTTTCCATACTTCATGCTGAGATACGGCCCAGGGGAGGTAGCACACGATGATGAAGTTGTTGTCATCCTTGAATGTTAGGCATATACTTTACTGTGAATTAGGTCTGGCCTCAAAGCCCCTAGCTTGTATGAAATTGATGATTCACATCTGATCAGTCTTTGTACCAATCATCCCAGTTGCTTTCATGTTGACAATGACACATGGCAACTTTATAATAGGAGAAAGCATTTTCCAATTCTGTGCCATCTTCATGATCGTTGGTATGTTCGACTACCTTCTCGTGGTTGCTGTGTCAGTCTGTCTCACGGAGGGTTTCCCTCACTTCCGCTGAGCATCTGCTTCACCAAATGCGTGTCTTTTTCCAGTGCTTGATCTTTCCGGATGATGTGCCCGAAGTACAATAAGTCAAGTGAAGTTCTTACCATCTCTGCTTCTAAGAAGCATTTCGATTGTATATCTTCTAAGACTTATAATACTGAAAGGCCAAACCCACTGCCATCGAGTCGACTCTGACTCACAGCAGCCCTATAAGACAGAATAGAACTGCCCCATAGTTTCCAAGAAGCACCTGGTAGATTTGAACTTCTAACCTTTTGGTTTAGCAGACACAGCATTTAACCACTATGTCACCAGGGTTCCAAGACTTAAAATAGTCCGTACCTCCCCTCCGCCCTCAAAAGAAACCATTACCATTGAGTTGGTTCCAACTCACAGCAGCCCTAAAGGACAGAGTAGAACTGCCCTGTAGGATTTGCAAGAGCAGCTGGTAGATTCAGACTGCTGACCCATTGATTAGTCGCCATATCCCTTAACAGCTATGGTGCCATCAGCATTACCATAATATGTTCATTACTGTTCATCATTGCCACAGTGTGAATGTGTCAGTTCTTCTCTTTTCCTTTTTCATTGTCTAGGTTTCTCATGAATGTGAGGCAATTGAAAAGGCCATGGCTTGGGCCAGACTCAACTACGTCTTTGTGGTTGCCATTTATTGTTGGCTACTATACTCTTACTTTCAGACATTTCTGGTCTTAGATAACGCTCATAGTTTTTCATTTGCCTTGTATTGTTGCCTTCTTCCTCTACCCCTCCTATTGCACTTAGAGATTTGAAACTCACTCATACTGAAATGTAGATGACTGCTAAGGTTTACTGAATTTCTTCTTCCGTCCAAACAAATCCATTGCCGTTAAGCTGATTTTGACTTATAGTGACTTTATAGGACAGAGTAGAACTTCCCTATAGGGTTTCCAGGCTGTAAATCTTTACAGAAGTAGACTACCTGGTGGGTGCAAGGACTGACCTTTCAGTTAGCAGAAAAACACTTAACCACTATTCTTCCAGGGCTCCTATTCTTCCTTAAACCAAAAGTAAACCTACTGCCATCAAGCTGACTCTGATTCATAGCAGCCCTATATGACAGAGGAGAATTCTCTTATAGGGTTTAAAAGGAGCAACTGGTAGGTTTGAACTGCTGACTCTTTGGTTAGAAGCTGGTCTCTTAACCATTACACTACCACAACTTCTCATGTTCCTAAGCAAAACAAACCAAAGCAATTGCCACTAAGTCTCTTCTGACTCACAGCAGCTCTGTTGGACAGAGTAGAAATGCCTCATAGAGTTTCCAAGGAGCACTTGGTAGATTTGAACCGCCAGTCTCTTGGTTAGCAGCTACAACACTTAACTATTATGCTGAAAGGGGTTTCTTCTTCCTTAAAAAACAAAAAAGCAAACCAAACCCTTTGCCAGTGAGTCAGTTCTGATTCACAGTGACCCCATTGGTTTTCCGAGGAGCACCTGGTGGATTTGAACTGCCAGCCTCTTGGTTAGCAGCCATAGCACTTTACTATATCACCAGGTTTCCCACTTGTAATTCTTGGAGGGCTAATGGTTAGCCAAAGAGATGATTTTTAATTGGTCCTAGTGGCAATATAAAAGAACAGTACTCCTTGCCTGTGATTTTCCTTCACAGACACCAGATTTGAACAAAAAAAAGAGGAATATATATGTATCTGGGAGAACACTGAGTGTCCCCGAGGCAGGTTTCTAGAGCCATGCTCGGTTTTCCAGGTCTCACAATCCTTCCATCACAGCAGTGGTCTGTGTGAAACACTGTGCAGCAATAAAATCCACAGGTTGAGAATAAACCAGGGTAGTGTTCCCAAGTGGGTATAATCAAAAGTCCAGACAGCTCAACTCCATAGTAACAATGAAACAAACAGGTAAGGAGTAAGTACAGGGGATGAAGTCAGCATCAACTAGGGAGTTACATGCTGGTGTCAAAAAATTAAAAAATAAATAGGTCGTACAATATCAATCTTTTATCCGCCCCATAGTAAATCATTTTACATGGGATTAAGATTAAATCCAGAAACATTTTCTGATTGAGAACGGTACCCGACTCCAGAAAATCATTCCTCTCTCTTAGTCTTTTACTGAATTATTGGACTTACACTATTTTTCCTCATTTATCTTTACCCCCAATATTCATATCTTTTATGTATTTAGGTCGATCTATTTTCAAGTTGGTTGATCCTTTCTTCTGTCGTGTTTGACATGCTCTTAACCCCTCCTATCTGTCTGTCTGTCTGTCTGTAAATTGGTTCAGAAATGGCTGAAGAGAGGGGCACAAGAAGACAGGTTGGGTTCTCATGGTGGGTCAGAGGTGGGGCTGAGATGGGGATTCTTTGCCCAGACCAGGGCCTGTAGAGTTTGAACTTTTTGCCTGTGCAAAAGAGGGAACGCATAGGCTTTCTTATCAACTGGACCAAATGTGGGGCACAAAAGAAACAGGATGGTGGTGGTGAGACTTGAGAGTTGTCATCAGTTGAATAAAAAGATGAAGACTCCTAACTCTACCCTCTATACTCCCTTTCCACTCTCCCTGTTTTGATTTTACTCTTTGACAATTACCACCTTCCTCCCATTATACATTTATTCATAAATTGCCTGTTTCTCAGTCACGGAAGGAAACATGCAGATATTTTGTTCACTACTGTGTGCGGCACGCAGAGAATAGTTCCAGAGGCATAGTTCAAACAAATAAATATTTGATAGTTGTATAAATGATTTATGGGACAATGTAATAAAAATCACACATTGCATTGATGGGTGTATCTTCTATAACTATACAGCTAAGTTTGATGAAAAGTAAACCATCTGTAAGAATGTCTTTAGCTCCTAGACTTCACTTAATAAAATCTCTTGGAAGCTTTAAGCCAAAGAATCTTCTGACTTCATCCCTCCGAGTCAGGCAGTTTCATCTCACTGGCTACCTATACATAAGTATTCCATCAGCTCCCTTTTCCTGTTCTACATTTAAATGTCTCATCAGCACCAACACAAAGAATCTACAATGCCCAAAACCGCACAAAGAATCTACAACAAGAAAAGCAAAATAAAAGAAGTGACTGGACTAGCATCCTTATTTCTCTGCAGAGTCAAGCCTCACGTCTTTAGAAGACCTATTTACTTGTTTATTTACTTTTCAAACTGTTTACTCCAGTTTCTTCATTCTGTCTCCTAAGGAGCCAGATGGCCCAGTGAGTAAGTGTTGGGCAGTTCAAACCCCCCAGTCACTTAGCAGAATAAATACATAGCATTCTCTGTCCCTAAAGATCATAGCCTTGGAAACTCTAAGGGGCCGTTCTGTGGTGTTCTGTAGGGTCAATAGCTTTCCCCCTAACCCCCTTGACTAAGTATAGATACTGGGGTTAATCACTAGATACTCTTAATTTATTTTAGCAACTCCTTAGCAACTGATTTCTTTATAACGGCTGTGGTCTTGTTCACTGATGGGTCCAATGTACTGAGAACAATGCCTTTAAAACAATTATAAGTTGCACAGTTATTAAGTGCTGTTGTTATTCAATTCTTAGTCAGACTCTATTTTTCTCTGACACCGTAACTCGAATAGTATGAAGATAATCTTGATGACCAAATAAGAGAGAGAGAAGGACAGTACATTTTCTTTGCAGGCTATTTGATGTGTTAACGCAGAGGTCTACTTTATTGATCATCTTTTCTGCATCTGCGCTATGCCACTCTTAAGTTACTGTCCACAGAGAGCTTTGAATTCAAATCTTCCTTGCTGTGCTAAGCTCAATAAATCTTCACTTTCTTTCCGCTGGGAGCAGTAGTCAGTTGTTGTTAAAAGAACACATTGTTGAGATTCTTTACGAGCCTGCCTTTGGGAAATGCTTTGTTCTGGAGAGAGCACCTTCCACGTAAAAAACTTAGCCCTGTGCCTACCACTTGGTCGATACTTGATACAGGCCATTTGCTTCCTTCTTCTTCCAGTAAATGCAGACGCAAAGTTCAGGGTCAGCGGATATGCTCAGAGTATATGTATGTGGCAAGAACGAAGCTATTTCTCACAAGTAGGGTAAAGGCTGAGTCCAGTTCTTGCACAGAATTAACAAACAACTGGTCAGTTCTGCAAAAACTGGACCAGTAGAACTTGTTCACACACCAAAAAGGCTTCAATCTGCCTCTTCAGGGTGAGTTTAAATAGTTCTGATTTCTCATTTTCTTTGTCTAGGATAGGTGGTTCAGAGGAATACATTTGAACGGCAGTGTGATTAAGGGATTCTTACACAGATGGCAGGAAAACAAGAACACACCTGGACATCAAGATATTCTTGAGGACCAAACCAAAACCAACCCTCTGCCATCAAGTCAATTTAAAACAAAGCAAACCCGCAGCCATCAAGTCGATTCCAACTCAGAGCAACCCTATGGAACAGGGTTGAGCTGCACTGTAGAGTTTCCAAGAAGCGCCTGGCAGACTTGCACTGTTGATCTTTGGCAAGCAGACCTGGCAGGGTTTCCTCTTGAGGACCGGTAGCCAATGTTTATATCAAGTTTTAGGGTTCTGTTATGCTGTCGCCTTTGGAGAAATTGAGGTATTTCCTGTCCTTCTCCTCTACAAATTCTTTATTTCTAGAAAAGGAAATTCTAGAGAATAAGTGTTGTGTTTCCATTACTGAAAATAAAAGAAAATTGGAGATTTGTTTGAATAGATTGGACATGTACATAAATATAGAACAGATCTAGTGGTTAATCAATGATGTTCCCAGGTGGCCAAAATTGGTGGTACACTGACATGTCCTTCCCTGTTAGACCTGGTGAGTAACCTTGAGACTCATTTATTCTCAGCCTGAGAGAGCATATAGATTGGGAAGACCCGCTTGTTACCACTCTTTCAGGCCCTTGAATAAAATAGAGAAAATAAGTGCATTCTTGGACAACATCGCAGATGGGAATTTGAAGTGAAAAGTGAAGAGAAAGACAGGAAAAAAATAGTCCCCACCAAAACAGATCTTGTTCGATCCCTCAGTGAAGCAGAAGTATGATAAAAGCTAAAAGACAAAGTGATTATAAAGATGTTTCAGGATGGACCATTTTCTTGAATAGGTGCTTTTTTCATGGTTGCTGCTAAGGCCAAGATAATTTTTTGTTTGTTTGTTTTTAGATGAGTACACATTTTCTTCTTTGTGTAAAATTAAATATATTGAAGTATATTCATATCATTGAAGAATGATCTAAAACAGTATTGTAGTTTCTCTCAAAGGAATGTAAGATTTACACCTTAACAAAGCATAGACATGTTCTTAACTAACCTTTCTATGATAGACTCGTTAGATTACATTCATTTTCTCTGTTAATTGTACCGGCTGAAGAGCACAGAAACTCTGCAGTTAGCAGCTTACTGTCCGGTGGGTGGAGACTCTGCTGGTGTAGTGGTTAAGTGCTATGGCTGCTAACCAAAATGTCACTAGTTCAAATCTGCCAGATGCTCCTTGGAAACCGTGCGGCGGTTCTACTCTGTCCTGTGTGGTCACTATGAGCTGGAATCAACTCGACGGCACTGAGTTTGGTTTTGTAACATCAAAAATTCCATCAATAACTGTATTTTTTTAAAGCTTTAAGTTACAGTAAATATTTATGTGCCTATTTGTCTCGTAGTTTTTCTCTTTTATTGACTTCCTGATTAATAAATATAGTCTGGATCTTGCTTTGTTGTTGAGGAATTTTCTACTTAGGAATTTATTGGTGGAGCCCTGATGGCATAGTGGTCAAGAACTCAGCTGCTAATCAAAAGGTCAGTGGTTTAAATCCACCAGCCACTCTTTGGGAACTGTACAGGGCAGTTCTCCTCTGTTCTACAGGGTTGCTATGAGTTGAAACAAACTCCATGGCATCTAACAACAATAATAACTTTAAAAAAAAATCATAGCAACAATGATGCTAGGAGTATAGGACAAAAATTATAATTCAAGTAAAAGTTGGAAATCCAGCTGCTCAGAAATCTAGTTTAAATGTGGCTTAAGCCCTACCTTCTGTGTGCTGTGGAAATTCCAAGTGTTTGTGGCAATTGATGGTTTTTCTTGGCACCCTATTCTTTGGCTCCTGAATTCACTGCACTGTCTTCTTTTATTGAACATCTACTTCTGGTGTGATAATCGTTCTTGATTCATTTCCTAGAAAAGTTGAGGGAGTTAAATAAAATATGAATGCAAAGTGTTTAGTGTGACACCTGGCATAAATTACGGACTCATCAAAAGTAGTTGGGTTGTTTCTATTAAGAGCCCTTATTATTTTGAATGTTGATGATAACTGTACAAAGTGATACCATTCCCACTGTATTTGTTAGAAACTGAGGATCAGAGAGGATACGTGGTTTTATTCAAATCTGCACGCAAATAAATAGCAAGAGCAGGATTTTAGCCTGGATCTAACCTCCCAAGACTGTGGTATTTAATAGTGTGTCTATTGGTAGTTCGGTGGTAGAATCTTCACCCTCCCGGTGAGACATGTGGGTTTGATTCCAGCCAACATACTCCGTACACAGCCACCACCTGTCTGTCTGTGGAGGCTTGCACGTTGCTGTGATGCTGGGCAGGTTTCATAAGAAGACCAGAAAGAAAGGCCTGGCAATCTACTTCTGAATATCAGCCCACAGAAACGGTGGGTCACAACGACAGAGCTGCAGCTGATCATTGGGATGGCATAGAGCTGGGCAGTATTTTGTTTTGTTTTGTTTTGGGTGTGGTTGTCATGACTCAAGAGCTGTTTCCATGGCATCTCACAACAACAACTAAACAATAACGCGTTAAGGGAAACCAAGACTACTATGACTGCAGCCAGAAATGCCACCTAATGCAGGCTAAAGAATTAAACAAGCAAAAAGGTGTATTTCCAATCTTCTTTTCAATATTGGTAGAATGTTTTTTGCTAAGAACAAACATAGTGATATCTAAAATTAATGATTTCCTCTGTACTAGGAAGTTTACTAAGTGGAGTATGGGATGTATAGTGTACTCTATGAAGTTGGCCTACAAATAAAGATATTAAGGATTGCAAGTATTAGAAAACTACCTAGGTTGTTCAACTATGAAGCATCGTAATGGGATTTGAACCCAGGCTGTGTCTTTAGAGCCCAGATTCTCCCTCACTGTGCTCCCATGGGGAAACAGATATATTCAGTATATTGATGAATGCATATTCATATGAAGCATGGACAATATATCCTCTGTTAGGAGTATTATCTATCAAGTACAGGATGAGAGTTTTGCCAGAGGTTGAAACCTCTTCATGAAACAAAAAACAATACTTTGGAGCTCTTCAGGCACACAGAGATATGATTATGAAACTAAGATGCTTTCAGCATGAAAACAGAAACATGAACATGATCATGAAGTTGTTATTTAACTTTGGAAAGCAGTGTCTTTGGAGAGAACACAGCCCAGACTTCAGAGAAAGAAGGTTGAAAGAAATTTAGAATTGAAATACAAAGGTAATTTGTGACTTAAATAAGCCACAAAAAAGCAATATGCCACTTTTTAAGTTAGAGTTTCCCTTTTATCAGTCTAGTTCCTTATTTAAAAAATAGATCAAAGACATTCAAAACATCTATAAATCAGTTTCAGAAAAGTCCAAAAGAAGAGAAAATGTATAAATTATTGTAGTAACTAGAATTTGTTATTAAGCTATGTAAGAAGTTCTTTTCAGTTATAGGAAACACCTTTGTGAAATATTTTGTGCTTTCTTTGTTTTCAGTGTTGTATGAGGAGACACTTAACCATGAACACAAAAGTCAGAGATGGTAGCCAATAAAAATGACTGCCAATCTCGGGTGGGTAACTCAGAGATAGATACTTAACAACACATAGTGCTAACATATTTTGACAACTAGTATTTTGCCTGGAATAAAAGTGAATTCTTTGTCACTGCTACCAGTTCTTCTCCTTCCCATTCAACCAGTTTAAGGAAATAGTTCATAGTTAATATTTAGGATTAAATATTAAAAATTTCATAGACATTATAAATACGGAGCTCTGGTGGCACAGTGGGGTCCCTGGTGACAAAGTCAGCAACCTCTTGTCAACCAAGTGTCAACCAAGAGGTTGACACTTCAAATCTAACCAGTCACTCCTTGGAAACCCTACTCTGTCCTATAGGGTCACTATGAGGTGGTATAGACTCAGTGGCAATGTATTTATTTTATTTTTTTGGTGGTACAATGGTTAAGAGCTATGGCTGCTAACCAAGAGACCAGCAGTCCTAATCCACCAGCCTCTCCTTGCAAACTCTGTGGGGCAGTACTACATCATTCTAGAGGGCCACTGTGAGATACAATCAACTTGATGGCAATGGGTTCTTTATCACTGTTATTATTACAAATATAACATTTTGAACAAGGAATACATGCCAGACAAGCTCAAGAATGAAATACAAGCATAGACTGCAAGCCCAATACCCCACTGCATAGCACTGCCTGATATATAGTGGGTGTCCATAATTATGTCAAAGTAAAAGAACAGCACAAACAATAACAATCTGATAGCCAGCCAAAGCCAAGTGCCATCGAGAACAATCTGATAGACTGAGTCGATGGTAAGCTCTCAAATTTGAGTATATTGTCAGTGTATGTGATACATGTTTTTTATAATTTTTTAAAGTTTTTGTTGCTGTTGAGTATATGAGATACACTGCAGAACATATGTCAAATCAACCATTTATTTCTACAGGTACAGCTCAACAACATCAATTACAGTCTTCGAGTTCTATACAACCATTCTTACCCCCTTTTACTGAGTTGTTCCTCCCCATTAATGTTAACTTACTGCCTCTTGAGTTTCCTAACTAATCTTTTGAGCTGCTGTTGTCAATTTGATTCTGTATATACATAAATCTTAAAAGAACACAGTGCTCAAGGCAGACATTGTTACTAGTTAAGCTAAACTATTATTTGCTTTAAAGACTTTAGAGAACATCTTTTGTTTATGGTTTAAAGATTATCTCAGAGCAATAGTTTCAGTTCGTCTAGTCTCCATGGCTCTAGAAAGTCTGAATTCCATGAGAATTTGAAGTTTTGTTTTGCATTTCTCCCTATTTGATCAGGATTCTTCAATGGACTCTTAGTTCAAAACGATCAGTAACGATAGATGGGCATCATTCAGTTCTTCTGGTTTCATGATGGAAGAGGCTGTTTTTCATGAAGGCTCAGCTCATGAAGAACAGTGGTACTTTGGGTGGCCAGCTGTGTGCTTTTAAGACACTATGCAGGGACCTGAGAGGTAGAGCAGAAGCAGTAAACATTTTATTAGGCCAGTTAATAGGGATGTCCCATGAATTCATGACCTTAAACCTCCACACCAGGAAGAAAATCCCATGAGATGTTTAGTTATACATAAACAGCCTCAGCAATACTCTCTCTTGCTCTTTTTGTGGTTGTTATAAATGTATCTATCATACAACTTTTGCTAATTCAACTTTTGATAGCTTTTCAACTTATTGACAACAATCTGCTAAACAACCCTACCCTTAAACAGTATTTTTCTGTGATCATAGAAACTCAAATCCAGTATTCCATAAACAATAATTTTCCCTTTCCCACTCTCCCTCCCCACTGTGACTGTGTTGTCCAGGCTGTGACCTTTCTAAAGCAAATCACCAGGCCTGTCTTTTGAGGTGACTCTGGGTGGGCACAAGCTGTCAAAGTGTCAGCTAGTAGTTAAGTACTTGGAACTATTTATATCACCTAGGGACTAACTCCTGGGTCTGTTACCAGGTCCCAGTGCCTGGCACATACTCAACAATATATAGCCAAGTGCTGTCGAGTCGGATACCATTTTAATTTCATACTATTTCTACCTTCTTTGTTTTATACCATTTTTACAATTTTAAACAAAGTTTTTGAAGATGGAAAAAAACAATACCTTTAAATTGATACATTTCATATATAAATCAGTTAAGGCTGCAAGACCCCTGCTTGCACAGTGGTTTAAGGACTCAGGCCACTAATGGAAAGGCCAGCAATCTGAATCCACCAGCTGCTCCTTGGACACCCTATAGGGATATCCTATAATATTACTATGAGTCGACAGCAATGTTTTTATTTATTTATTTATTTTTTTGTTCTAAATAATATTTAAAACTTAGGTGGACTTATGTGTACTTATGCTCACATTTTTTAAAATAGATTTTTGTTTTTAACTTGTCATTTTTCTTTATTGCCCTTCTGCACCAATTATTCCTTTCCCCTTGTGTAAGAATACTAAATTTTCTTACAAGACTCTTCCTGCAATCAGTTAAGTATCCATCGTGTCCTACCCCAAGCTATTATCCACTTTGGCTTCTGTGTTTGTTCCAGATCTGCGCCCAAGGATAGTATTGTTCAGAACACTTAAGGAGAGCATTTGGCCATTTGGGGCAGCAGCAGGTGTTGGGGGGTTGTTGGTGAGCTGTTAGTGGAAGCCAAGTATTCACTGTCTCTTTCTGCTTTTATTGGAATTGGAAAAAACTGTGATTTCAGTTTCTGGAGGTTATCACATGAAAGCAGAAAATGAAAGTGGAGAGAAACTGAGTCTTGGTCTCATGTCTGAGTCACTGGAATTTCTATGACTGGGGTTTACATGTATGTGACTCATAAACCAATAGCTTCTTTTTATACCACTGCGTTTAACCAGCTTATCTCTCATTTGCAACCAAAATAAAGTCAGTTGATTGTCTATCCCATGATGAAGCTACCAGTTACTCTTTCTTACTTTATCAAAGCCCTTACCTCTCTCCCTTCTGTCCAAACATCCTTCTAATTTTCTATTGGTACTCAGCTCTAGGTTTAGAAATAAGATGTCTAGTTTGTTCATATTTTACCCAAAATGTAAATAAATATCCTGTGAGAAGGTTTGAGATAGTTTAATGGCATACAGATTTAATTTCTTAGAAACATTCATTTAAAAAAATTATTTTTCAGAATCTTGGTTGAATTTTGGATAGCTGATACTGCTTGATTAGTGATAGAAGATATTACTGAAGAATGTCTTTGGAGACTCAGAGCCTAGCATCAGATCTCAGACTTGTCACTTCTGAGTGCTATACATTTGAGTTAGTTACTTAACGTTTTTCAATTTGACTTTCTTATGTTGCAACGTTGGGATGATAATATCTCACTGGGCTAAATGAGACATAAATACAAAGCCTTTGAAGCCAGGTACAGCATATGATGGGTGCTTGTTAAATATTCTCTACCCCTTTTCATTCATCTATTTTTTTTTATTATACATATTTTTTTTATTATGATTGAGTGAGAATATACAATCCCATAGAAATTTGCATACCTGTCAGTAAGTGGCTCCCACTGCTTTCCCTGCCCAGTGACAGCACACTCCTCCATTCTGTGTCATAGCTTCCTAACAATCTCCTATCCCCTCCTCTCCACCCTCTCCCCCATGTCCAGTAAGAGGTCAGCTGGATGACATCCTATAGATGTATAGAACTATAAAGTTCACACATGATATGGTTGCTCTGTGTCACCAAGTCTAATCCATTTCTGCCCAAAGAGTTGACGTCCATTATGATTTATGGACAGGGACAGGATCAGGGTCAGGGGCCGTGCTCCCAGGGGAACCTTCAGGCCCTCTGGACCATCAATTGAGATCTTTTCTTGGAGATCTCAGGGTGCACCCGTTTTTACTTTCATGTTGCCTGTGAGACTCAACTTTGTGAGCCCCATCACGGCTATTACTGGTTGTGGCCAGGCATCATCCAGTTCTTCTAGTCACATGTCAATGTAGTCACCTACTCACGTGGGTCTCTCTGTCTTCTGGGTTCTCTTTGACCCGTGTCATTTTGGACCTTGGAGATCATCCATTCCTGCTGAGCTGGGACCATTTGGTGTACTTCAGATGGCAACTTGACAACTTTAAGACCCCAGACGTCACTCACCAATTTGGGGTGCAGAAGACTCTCAGTGAAACATTTGTTGTGCCAATTGGCCCTCATTTCCCCTGAGAGCATAGCCTCCGGCCCCCACCTCAGCCACTCCGTCCTTGCCACATTGAGTTGAGATGAGAGGAGTAATCATGTTATGTTGAAGTCCAGTTGAAACTGATCTTCTTTCTAATATGTTCTGTCACTGATTTCCTTTTCATTCATTTCTGAGTTCATAGAAAACTTTCAGTTATTTAAATGATATCTATGTAACCCAGATTTCCTGTTTGTGGATTGCTTTTTCTCTCCCTAAACATTTATTGTTTTTATTGTTGCCACCGAGTTACCTCCAAGTCGTGAGGACCTTTCCCATAACCGAGTGAAGTGTTGCTGATTGGGGCACTCGCTGTCTTCACGATCACTGCAATGCCTGCATCCATTTTTGCCCTAGTTAGACTTTGCTTGTCACCGTGAGTCAGATCCGACTCAACAGCACTTGGCTTGGCTTCCAACCTGGAGGCTCATCTTCCAGCACTTCATTGGACATTATTTTCCTGTGACACATAGGGTTTTCCTTGGTTGATTTTTGGAAGTTGATCACCAGGCCTTTCTTCCTGTTCTGTCTGAGTCTGAAAACACCACGAAACCTGTCCACCCTGGGTGACCCTACTGGTATTTGAAATACTGGTGGCATAATTTCCAGCATCATAGCAACCTGAAAATCACCACTGTACAGCACTTTCAGGCTATTTATAGTCTATAATTCTTTTTTAGTCATCTAGTGCTGCCGTGACAGAAATACTACAGATGGCTTTAACAAACACATTTATTCTCTCACAGTCCTGTAGGCTAGTAAGTCCAAATTCAAGGTATCATCTTCCTGGGAAGGCTTTATCACCCTGTTGGCCCTGGAGGAAGGTCCTTGTGATCTATCTTCCCTGGGACTGGGGACTGCCCTGCACAGGACCCCCAGGTCCAAAGGATGCACCCTGCTCGTGGCATCGGTTTCTTGGTGGCATGAAGTCCCCAAGTCTCTGCCCCTTCCCTTTCCTTTTATTTCTTAAAAGGTATTGTAGGCCACACCCCAGGGAAGCTCCCGTTAACATCAGACCAAGGGATATTCACCTGAGCAAGGGTGCTACATCTCACCCTAATCCTCTTTAATATAATCTAATCTTGCCTCTTCAACCACAGGCAGAGATTAGGATTCACAGCACATAGGAAAGTTAGATCACTCACAACGTGGAGGACGACCACACAGCACTGGGAATTGTGGCCTCACTAAATTGACACATACTGTTTGGGGACGCAGAACAACCCACGAAAGTTCCCCTTTTACCTCAGAGGAGAAAGAGGTGAAGAGGGAGGAGAAACAATGTATATAAGCACTTCTCTTTGTTGTCACTTTGTTGTCTGACATGACAAAGAAGAAAGGTAAAAGCCTCGATTTCAGACAATTTGAGGAGTTCAGACTCTCTGGTAGCATGTACCTTTGTCCTCACGCTTCCTGTTGAAAACTGTATTTTCCTGAAAATGATGTTTTCTTAGAATAGCACTTTACTGTCCTTTACTGTATCATAGTGACCAAGGTAACTGACGGAAACCCTGGTGGCCAAGTGGTTAAGTGCTACATCGGTTAACCAAACTGTCAGCAGTTCAAATCTGCCAGACACTCCTTGGAAACTCTGCAGTACAGTTCTACTCAGACCTGCAGGGTCTCTGTGGCTTGAAATCGACTCGACTTGAGAGCAGTGGGTTTGGTTTTGTTGTTGTTTGAGGTAACTCCTGATTTCACACCCATTGAGGCACATCTGGAATTTCAGAGCCGTTACTGTGTGATACTGTGGTAGTCTAATAAGTTAAAATGTGCTTTAAGCACAGAAGCTTTCATTGTCAATCTTCCTGGTTTACCATCTCTTCAGCTTAATCCTGCTTTCCCCACCTGGAAGACAGCTAAGAAACCAGCTCAGATTTCCCTCTCTCAGCCTCCCTCCCACAGGCTTTCCTAATTCCACCCCATAGGAAGCCAAGAGGCTGCTTGGGCTTTTCCTCTGTTAGGTAAGCTTCCTACCTGGCTGCTTCCTCTCCTGCTGAGTGACAGGTATTTGTTTTTGTGCTCCCATCCTCCTGGCTGTCAGAATCCATTCCCCAGTGGAAACAGAGACATTTGTGTTTCTTCCAGACAGCAGTGGGTAAATTGCCAATTTCCATTTGACGAAAATAACTTCTCTTTGATGGACTGATCTTGTTCCTAAACCAACCCATCAAACAAACCAATAGGTTTTAGGCAACTTAAAGGTGGAAGGAATTGATCTGTTTGCAGGGATTGATCTGTTCTCAGCCCCTTTTGTGCCTTCTTTCTGATGGGCTCCACGTAGGCAGCTCATATTGACTTAACCAGCCCAAAAGGAGATTTAGCGTTCT
This sequence comes from Heterohyrax brucei, assembly GCA_028571685.1. NCBI lineage: Eukaryota > Metazoa > Chordata > Mammalia > Hyracoidea > Procaviidae > Heterohyrax > Heterohyrax brucei. The sequence goes on along the minus strand of CM053153.1, from coordinate 20,656,014 downwards.
GTTACCCCTGTTTCTAAGCCATGCTACATCATATGTCTCAGTATGCTTTACTTTATCATTATTTGAGAGTTTGGAAAAAAGTTAATGAATCAGAACATCAAGGGATAAGACAGAGAACTATGTACTTAACAAATTATATACAACAGCTAATAGTGAATGTTGGCTATGTTTGGGAGCCACTGGATGAAACACCATCTTAGCATTGGAAGTGCAATTTTAATGTCAAAAAAAATTAATAAACCTAAAGAACAAACCCAGCATTGAGTCAATTCCAATTAATAGTGACCCTACCAGATAGAGTAGAGCTGCTCCATAGAGTTTCCGGTGGACGCCTGGTGGATTTGAACTGCTGACCTTTTGGTTTGCAGCTGTGGCACTTAATCACTATGCCACCAGGGCTTCCTAATAGGTGCACATTAAAAAATAATGCTTTTTTTCCCCCACTTCAAAAAGGTAAAATGAAGACTAAGGGACAATCTGATTAAAAAAAAAAAAAGGTAAAATGAATGGCCTTAATATTACATACCTACTCCCAGCTGTTGTTGAACCAACTCTGACTCATGGCGATCCCCCCACCCCGTGTGTGCCAGAGTAGAACTGCTCTCCATAGATAAAGTTTTCAGTGTCTGATTTTTTTGGAAGTAAATTACCAGGCATTTCTTCTCAGCCTTTCAGTTAGCGGTCCAGTGCATTAATCATGGGCACCACCCAAGAACTCCCATCATTCTCTACCAGGTTTCAATTTTCCCCAGCAGTCTCAGGAATGTAATAAATGACAGATTGTTTTATTATCAAACTATTTTGCTCTGAATCCTCATCCTGATGCTCTGCCCAGACAAAGTGAGCAGCACACTCTAACTCGTTAAATAATTGACTATTTATTACTTAGCCTTCTTTCTAGTGACAAATGATTCCAGTTATTTGGTCCTGCCATTCCTACTTTGAAACACCAAAAGCCGAAACAGCAAAAATGCTTTGTCAAAATGCCATATTCTTGATTAATTTACATTTAATTGCATTACGAAAAAGACTGATGTTCACACAGGTGACATATCTTTCCTGCTTTTACCTTGCCTATTTGAAAGACTTAAAAAACAAACAAACAAATGAAAAAACCGACTGCCGTTAAGTCAATTCCGACACACAGCAACCCTATAGGACCAAATAGAACTGCTCCATAGAGCTTCCCAGGGATGCTTGGCAAATTCAAACTGCCAACCTTTACTTAGTAATCATAGCACTTAACCAATACGTCACCAGGGTTTCCAGAGTTTGAAATACTAAGGCAGTGTTATTTGCTTGTCTTCTTATTGTCTAAATTGAGGAATTGTCTTCAAACAAAAACATTATTGAAATGTTTAATATGTAAAACAAAAAACTCCAGATGTGTGCCTGTTTAATTAAGAGCTTATCAACCTCACACCACACTCCCCCTCCTCTGTCTGCTCTTTCCTTAACATCCCAGAAATCCCTTTGCAGGACTCTAGTTTGGCTTGGGCCAAGTGAGACAGGTCTAGGGACACAGCAGATTGTTTGGGAGAGTGTTATGTGTAGGAAGTGACTAATGTTACCATATCTGAAATGCAAGGGTGTGATCGGGGTAACACGTATTTGTAATGGTCAGCATTTACAGAGCCATGATACATTTACTGAAATCTGAACACCTTTTATTAAGACAAGCTTGTCCTTCAGTGGTGTTTGTGAAGACTGTCAAGATTAAAAGTCTGCCAATGCCATCAGAAAACAATATGAAACATTTCACATTTGAATATGAAGAAAGGGTAAGGCCATATGCCTTCACCAGTCTTATTCTTGCAGAGGAACAAGTACACTTGGTGTCTCTTCTTTCTGTTCTTTCAAGACTCAAAATCCCTCTGTTTTCTTACATAGGGATTTGCAAAGGTCAGTATTCAGTAAGATGGGAAAGATTTGGACATATTTTATAGAACTCCTGGGAGAAAAAGAGAGAGAGCAAGAAAGAGATTTTCCAAGTGATTATACGGATGAAATATTGTTGTGTGGCGTACACGCTTACAGCTGGTAATAATCACTCCACAACATCATACACTTATTTCCCGGTATCAAATATGAACACATGTGAGCCTTTCCCTTGAAGGGCACTTTTTATTCATGTTCTTGAATATAGGTTATCGTTGTCATCCTAACCCACTTTTATTAGAGTCTGTTTTTAATCAAATGTAAGGTCTTTCCTGGAGAACATTTCTTGTGGGTATAAAATGAAACCACTGAAAAATTAATAACAGCTATTTCTTTGATAATTCATTTAGTCTTCCTTTTTCATTTTTAAAAACATGCCTTGAGTAACTTGTGTATTTTAGAGTCTGTTGTTTGTTCATAAGTAGCTTACATTTTGGTTACATACTATAACACAGAGTTAGCAACTCAGGAAAGTAGTTGTCTTGGAGAACACTGTCGTCTCTCTGGTATTAAAGTTGTCTTAAATAGCTCTGAAGTGAAAAGCATTTAGGCCTGCTTTCGGTAAAAAATTTTAAAAGCAGTTATTTGTTATATGATATCATCTTTGCTGTAGCAGGCTGAAAACAATGGGCCCTGAAAACATATTTGCTTCCTATTCTCTAGAACCTGTATTATATTTTTATACAAAGAATTCAAGCCTTGTACACTTGCTTGCCAACTGTAGTCTTCTCCCATGAGATATTTTTGTTAGCATGCTATGCTAATTCTTTTCAGCAACATGTAAAAATATTGGTATAGTGACACAATGAAAATACATTGTAAGAGGAGGAAGAGATTGTCAAGCAGATGCAGAGGTGTGCATTATTTGCATAAAAATATGGTATTACTTTATATGGCAGAAGAGTCAATATGGGAAAATATGTGATTAATGATCTTGAGAAAAAGAGCTTACTTAGCTTGGATTACACGAAGGAAAATCCACCACTGTTGATTCTGACTCGTAGCAACTCTAAAGGACAGTGTAGAACTGCTCTATAGCGTTTCCAAGGAGCACCTGGCAGATTTTAACTGCCAACCTTGTGGTTAGCAGGCATAGATAGCCCTTAAGCATTAGTGGGTCCTAAATACCATCCTAAGCATCTTTGCAAGAGTAAAGTAGAAGGGGATTAAACACAGATGCTGTCTTGGTCATCTAGTGCTGTTGTAACAGAAATACTACATTTGAATACGAAGACAGGGTAAGGCAATATGCCTTCACCTTGTTCTTTCAAGATGGCTTTAACAAAGACAAATTTATTCTCTCACAGTCTAGAGTCTTGAAGACTGCATTCCAGGTGCCAGCTGCAGGGGAATGCTTTCTGTCTCCATAATTCTTGGGAAAGGTCTTTGTCATCAGTCTTTCCCAGATCAAGAAGCTTCTCCGTGCAGGGACCCTGAGTCCAAAAGTTGCACTGTTTCCTGGCTCTTGTTTCTTGGTGGCATGGAGCTCTGTTTTAGGGTTGTGTCAGTCATGTTTACCAGAAATTAATAGTTGTTTTTATTTTTCTCCCCTATGGGTCCACAAAGAAACCCTAGTGGCATAGTGATTAAGTCCTACAGCTGCTAACTGAAATGTTGGTAGTTCAAATCCTCAAGGCACTCCTTGGAAAAAACTCTATATGGCAGTTCTACTTTGTCTATAGGGTCACCATGAGTCAGAATTGACTCGACAGCAGTGGGTTTGTTTGTTTTTGTTTTCATAGGTCCACAAAGACTAAACTGTAATTTTGCAAATACTTCAGTTTCTAGTAGTCTGCTTTCTTAGGCAGAGAAGATATTCTTGTCACTCAGTTCACTTCTTAATAATGCGTTAGACCAGAGGTCAGTAACCTTTTTCTGAAGAGTCAAATAGTAGATATTTTAGGCTTTGCAGGCCATATAATCTTTCTAGCAAATACTCAGTTCTGCAGTTGTAGCACAGAAGCAGCCATAGATAATATGTAAGCAGATGAGTCTGGCTGATTTCCAATAAAGCTATTTGTGAATGCTGAAATTTGAGTTGATTGATTCTCTTCTTTTGAATTCTTTTCAGTATTTGAAAAAGGTGTAAAATCCATTCTTATTTAATGGTCCAAACCAAAAAAAAGAAAAAAAAAAAAGCCAAAACCCTGTTTGGCCCATGGCTGTAGTTTCTTGACCCGTGCTCTAGAAGGACACTTGTAAAAAATGTTTACAACACTCCCAGTGATATTCTTCTTGGTCCACAAAGCATGCAGTCCAATGGAAAATGGAAGAGAATCCCTCAACTGCAAAATTTCCAGAATCCAACAGTTCAGATTTCTGCTTGGGAGGGCTGTCATTGTCCTGATATTCAGCAGGCTTCGTTCTTAGAATGGAGATGTTCTTTGCTCTCAAGGAGATATTCACAACAACACTGTAGACTTCCTAACTGGAGAAAAGGTAACTTCATCAGGGAGGAAATGAAACCAAGCAAAATTTCATTTCCTCTCTAGTAGAGAAATACCCGGGCAGTGTCAAGTTTTTCCCCTTCATTCATCAACACCTGTTCCAGATGAAGGTAGTTCTTTGAAGGTCAATTAGAGCAGAACACTGGGCATCCCATGGAGACTCAAGGACTTCCTATAGGCCAGTTTCCTTACTCTGGAAGTCCTCAACTAAACAGGATTAACTTGTTCCTTTCCCCCCTTCTTGCTTTAACTATTAATATCTATTGAACAATCTTTCATTTTGCCAGCTATAATCACAAACAGCCACAAAAGTTGGACTGTTTATGCTTTTAACTTACAAAGATTTCATTCAGTGATTGATTTCATGTCTGGAGGGGAGAAAAAAAAAAAACGGATTACCTACACAGTGTAAGTAATTAGGTGTGAGCAATCCCTGTTCTTTGGGAAAATAAACGTTGCATTTGGAGCTGGAGATTGGCCAGCTAAACAGCAGTTTGGGAAACTTATTTTTATCTGCTCCTTCCTTAGCTGATGGCTCTTTCCACACACTAGGTCACTGAAGTTTTCTCTTTCATCCCTAACTGAAATGAAGCTATTTGCAAAATCTTGCATCTTACAGGAGGTGGTTGGAGAGAGAAGGCAAGAGAATCATTTCACCCTGCCTCAGACAAAGTAAGATGATTTTAGTGGTGTGAACAAAAAACATGGAAACCCTGGTGGTGTAGCAGTTACGAGCTGGGGCTGCTAACCAAGGATGGGTGGTTCGAACCTATGAGGCACTTCTTTGAAACTTTATGGGGCAGTTCTACTCTTCATGCTTAAAACTTTTCATGTAAAACTGTCTACAGGAGTTATTGGTTTGAGAATTGTGAGTGATGAATGTTGTATGTATAGTCATTTTCCTTGTGCTCAAATGGTTAGTTACAGTTTTCTTTATAGTATAGACTTCAGAGCCATGCCTGGCTTGAATTAAGACTTATTCATTTACCTTGTTACCCTAGGAGAGGTTTTTTTTTATTTTTTTTATTTTTTTTTATGTTTTATTTTTTTTAACCCTCCCATTCCTCAGTTTCCTCATCAGTAAAATGAAGGTAATAATAACATGTTCTGAGGACGAATGAGTTGATTCCTGTTCTTCATGTGACTTGCCTCATTTAATTATCATTATCCCAAATACCCCTATTGCCTATTGGAAAGGTAAAGATGCATGTTCGCCCTTGAAAACATCTGTATTGACATCAAAATATGATGTGCTTCTTCTTTCTTCTTTCTGTGTCTTTATATGTATACTAGGCCATTAACTAGAAACATGCTTTTGTTTCCTTCCTGGATCTGAAAAACTTAATTTTCAAGATATTTACATAGCTTCCCTTTGAGACAGACATCTCAGGCTTTGCCCTTTGTCCCTCCGCCTCCAGCAGGTGCATCTGTTTCATGTGGTTGCTTCTACTACAGCTCTTACCACATTACGTTAGCTGTGAACTCTTCATGGGAAAGGGCTTTTTAAAGTTTTATTTTTTCATCTTTAATCCCTTAGCTTAACATTAAGGCAGAAGCTATAGGTGCACAATGACTTCTCACTACAATAATTTACAAGTTAAAAATAATTTGGTATATTTGATAGTTACCATTAGAATTGCAGAAAAAAAAGCTTGGCCAGATTTTGGAACAAACCTAAGTGTCCATCAATACAATGGATAAGCAAACTATGGTATATGCACTCAGTGGACTACTACCCAATGATAAATAACAATGATGAATCTGTGAAACATTTCACAACATGGATGAATCTGGAAGGCATTATGCAGAGTGAAATAAGTCAATAGTAAAGGGACAAATACTGTGTGATGGCACTATTATAAGAACACATGCAAAGGTTTCCACACAGAAAGAAACAATCTTTGATAGTTACAGTGACAGGGGGAGCAAGAAATTTGAACTAGATAGTAGGTAAGTGGTGACTTTGGAGAAGGGGATGACTGTATAAAACACCAGAAAGTCAGCAACGCTTGAACAGGGCAAAGTCATAGAAGCTTCACAGACACATCTAAATGTCCTGGGTTACAGTCTGACGTCCACGGTCTTGGGGAAAATCTAGCTCAACTGATATAAAATAGTCTGTGAAGAAGATGTTGTATATCTGAGTGTGGCAAGCAGCAACTGGGGTGTGAAGAGCCTGGTTGGAGCAAAGGAGAATCAAGAAGACCAAAGACACAAGGGAAAGGTAAGTCTGAAGGACTAGCAGACCACGGTGGCCACCAGATTGAGCCCAGGACTGCTAGACAGTGCCAGGTTACCACCACCAACTACTTTGGCAGTGACCACAATACAGAGTCTCAGATAGCATGAGAGAAAAGGGAAGGAAAAATAACTCAAATTCAAGAAAAGAAAAAAGACTAGGACGACTCATTTGACAGATGCCTAGGGAAACCCCAAGAGCATGGTCCTTGGACACCCTTTCAACTCAACACTGAAGCCACTTCTGAGGTTTATCCTTCAGTCAAAGATTAGACAAGCCTATAGGAAACCCTGGTCATGTAGTGGCTGAAAGCTATGGCTCCTGACTAAAAAGTTGACAGTTCAAATCCCCAGGCACTCCTTGGAAACCCTATGAGGCAGTTCCACTCTGTCCTACAGGGTTGTTATGAGTTGGAATTGACTTAACTGTAGTAGGTTTTTTAGAGGCCAACCATAACACATATGAGGGTTGTGCTTCATAGTTCAATCATGTATGTGAAACTAATGGGCACATCAGGCCAAAAGCAAAGATGAAAAGGCAGGAAGGGACAGGAATACTGAACAAGTGGAAATCTGGAAACTGGGCTGGAGAAAGGAGGATGTTGACCCATTGCTGGGTTGGCAACCAATGTCACAGAACAGCTTGTGTATTAACTCTTTAATGAGAAACTAATTTGCTCTGTAAGCTTTCACCTAAATCATAGCTATAAGAACAAAAAGTTCTCTGTTCACTCTTAGTTTTTGTATATTGAATTGATGATAAAAACATTTCTATAGCCAGAGGAAGATAGATAACCAGATTTTACAAACTGTCCAGAAATTTTGTCCATCTGTCAACTTCTGGCTTCACTGTGTTGGTTCCAACCTTTGGCTTATTATTGCAGATAGTGATGTTGCAAGCCTGGGCTCGAGTGGGAGTCGTGGAAATATGGGTATAAGGTGACTTCTAGATTCAACCACTTCTTCTTGGCACCACTGTGATCATTTTGTCAAGAGACAACTGAAAGGCAATGAAAGTCACAAATTAACAAACACAAATATAGAATTAAACCAGCTGTAACACATACTTGTCATGGATTAAATTTTGCCCCTCCACCCCCAAAATGTGTGTATTAATTTGACTGGGCCATGATTGTTGGTATTGTGTGATTTTCCCCATATATTGTAAATCCTGTCTCTCTGTCCTATAGGGTCACTCTGAGACATCACCTGCTTGATGGTACTGAGTTTGGTTTGGGGTTTATGACATTAATAAGGGAGGATGGGCAGCAGTCCTATCAGTGAGGCAGGACTCAGCGTACAAATTCAGATTGTGTCCTAAGGCAATCTCTTGAGATGCCAAAGAGAGAAGCGAGCAGAAAGATTTGTGGCCCTCATAGCACCAGAAAAGGACTACCAAGGGTAAGGCATATCCTTTGGAGTTGGGGGCCCCTGCACCTAAGGGGCTCCCAGACCAGTGGAAGACTGACAAGGGCCTTCCTCCAGAACGAACAAAGAAGGCCTCCCCTGGAGCTGACACCATAAGTTGGACATTAGGCTATTTTTCTGTGAGAAAATAAATGTCTGCTAAAGCCATCCACTTGTGGGGTTGCTGGTAGAACAGCACTAGGTAACTAAGAGAGTACTTGGCCCTCAAACAGACAAGCCAGATTTTCGGTTTGGGCTTCTGGCATATAGCAGGAATATCTATGTATTATAATGAAGAGTTCATTAGACTATGAATTGGAAAACTACATTTTCATCTTACCTTTGCTATTTCTCAATTATACGAATTATGCATTGTCATCCTTTTTATTCTTGAGTTTCTGATCTGTACAGTGGGTTGGTCACAGTAAGAGCGGACAGTTTCTTCCTCTCACTGCCAGGATGTCTAGTAAACAGTTCTGGGTCAGCTCTTTGAGAAAAGTGCAAAAACAAAGAAAGAGAAAACTTCCTCTCTACTCAGTGTTTTTCCGGGTTAAATCCTTTGCTCCTTCCCTGCATCCTTGAGGGAAACCATTCCACTTAAAAAGCTATGGAGTAGCAATTATTTAGGAAAGCACTTCAGTAAACGGAGTTGTTTCTAGTATTAAAAAGCCCATAGGAAACATAAAGGAGGCCCAGGGAGCTGGCTAAGCCTTCTCCAAGGCGTTCCGTTCTCTTTGAGCTTCAATCTGTGTCTTTTCCATTCTCTTAATCCCGTATTGCAGAGCAGGGTCTATAATATTCATGCCTCTGAAGAAACTCCCACAGGCATTCTTTCTGGCTTGATTAGAAAGAGTCCATCCAGGTTGGCCCACCACACTCCGGCAACCGTAAGAGTGGAAGTTGTCTAAAGCCTGGACAGTCTATATGAGCGTAAGCTGCTGGCGGGATCAGGGCCCAGAGAATCAGCTCAAGTGAGTTCAATTGACAAGAAAATTTCCCAGCTGGTCCAACACCTGGCAGATATTCTTTTGTTTTCAATGAGTCCAGTGTTCCTTGCTCCTCATCTTTCAATCCTGGGCCACAGAAGCCTAGGCATGATGAGAAAAATATTTATAAATTAAAGGATACGACATTTCTGTGTCCGTTATAATGAATGAATATCTTAGATCCAGCCTTATTCCTTGGGTTAATTAGAGGGTACCACTCCTTTCCCTTCTCTGCATTCACTCTTCTTTCTCTCCTTCCAGGGCCTACGGAACTCATGTATTTGTCTCAGAACTCCAAGTGACCATCCCATCTTTACCTCTTTCAGACATCCATGAGTCCCCTGTCCTGAACTCCATTGTCTTCACGCTCTACTCTGTGAATGATTCAGTCATTTAACTGAGGATGAATAGATTCCAGTTCATCGCAACCCTAGAGCTGAACTGCCCATACAGTTTCCAAGGCTGTAATCTTTATGGATGAGCCCTGGAAACGTGTTAAGAACCCAGCTGCTAATCAGAAGATTGCCAGTTTGAATGTACCAGCTTGGAAATTCTATGGGACACTTCTACTCTGTCCTATAATGTTGCTATGAATCAACTCTATGGCAATTAATTTAGTTTAGATTTATTTTTGGAATCTTTACTTAACCATCCTTCTCCCATTAAGCAGCTGCTGGATTCAAACCACCAACCTTTTGGTTAGCAGCCAAGTGCTTAACCATTGAACAATCAGGACTCCTTTATAATGAGGATGGTATGGCTAAATCTATGAGATAATATTTTCTCTCATCAAAAAATTAAATTGGCAAGTCTACATTCAAATAAACCTGGTTATGCTCCCACATTCTGCCCTAGTGACCAGAGGCCTTCATCATTTCAGAACTCTGTGGGCTCCCACCTACTGTTACATACACTTACTTCCATTCTAGGGAAAGAACTTTCGATGGGGGGGGGGGGGGAAACACAGTGCCTTGAACTGATTTTTCCCTACTTGGTCATGCTCCTCAAAGTGAAACAATAACAGGACTGAATATTTCAATTTTGCTAAAGCAGAATAACAACTGGAAAGATAAGGGCACATGTACATTGCATAGCAACCAAATCTCTTGCCCACAGTATTTTGAGCACAGTTGGTAACAGCACTTTCCAGCTCAAAGAAGGCGTATGACTAGGCAACTTTGCTCTTCTCCATCCTGGCAATAATGCAGTCTCCCACATCGAGTTTCTAGAAGGACTCTCTGCCTCTTCTGACTGTTCCATTCCAGGGCTTCCATCCTGTTCTGGTTATCATCTTGGTTCACCAAAGATTTCAAAATTTGAGTCTCTTCTGGTTTTGCTGCATCAGCCATAACTAAGCCAGGGAGAACTAGTGTAAAGCCCTGGAAAAAATACATAAAACTGTGTGATGTACACTAACTCATACTGATAATAAACTGTTTAAAGGTGAGATCTTAAATCTTTCTTCATTCTTACCCTTGTTTTCCTCCTCTTCCCTCATCCTTCCATGTCTGTAATTCCTTGGCAATGTGTTTTATGAAAACATTTCTTCTACTGGATGTGTTAAGAGAGAAAGATTCATTCCAATCTGGCTCCCAACTTCATCAAGAACAAAATTATCCCTAAATACTATCACTGCCCAGCTCTGTTGGTGATCATCAGAATCACTGACAAACATCAGCTTAGATCATCCCCCTCCAGATGGATAAAGTCCAAGAGGTGTATTAAATGAAAACAAAACTTATCACATTTGGAAGACTCAAACCTATTCGAAACTTTCAAAATATATTCATTTATATAGCGGTTTTCTTTTGAAAGTACTGAATTGTTGTATTAAGTCTATATTGTTGTTGTTGGGTGCTGTCAAGTGGATTCCAACTCAAAATGACCCTAAAGGACAGGGTGGAACTGCCCCATAAAGTGTCCAATGCTGTAATCTTTATAGAAAAAGATTGCTGCATCTTTCTCCCATGAGGCCACTGGTGATTTCAAACCACCAACCTTTCGAGTAGTAGCCAAGCACTTAACCAAAGCTCTACCAGGATTGATTTTTAACCCTATATGGTATCCACATTTTTATTATTTCTCTGGTAAGAAAGAGATAAAATTTTCAGCTTCCCCAGCGAGACAGAAAGCAAAGGAACTGATTAAAATGCATTTGGCAGAAGAGTAAGCCCGTGTAACTCACCTCCCCATGTACTTGCCCTTAGGAAGTCACCCAAATAAAGCGAAGGGGAGGGTGACTCCTCCTCCGGGTGAGACACCATCCTGGTGACCTTTAAATTCGCTGTTCCCAGTGACAACTCCCTCCCTGCCTGAAGCAGAAACACTTAGCACAGGAGGGAAGTCCAGAGACTCAAAAGTGTCTACCCGCCTGCCCTCGCCTGCCCTCGTAGAAGTCACTGCCAGAGCACAAAGAAATTGATGCACAAAGTGGGGAAGTGTGTCTAAGTTTTCTTACTATTACTCTGGAGTTGTGTCCTCTCCCTTCTGCTGGCTGACTCTTTAAAAATAAAAACTTTTTTTTTTTTTAATTAAAAATAAAAAATGTGTAACAGCAAAGGGACCACACCCTCATTTTTTTTTTTTTTTCACCAGAGTGTTAGAGCCAACTTGAGCAAATAAAATTTCAGTTAAGTCAAGTTACATTCTGGATTGTTTTGTGGTAGTTTGTCCCTGTGTGGGAAATGAACAGTAAATAATAACAATGTGAGCAGCAATGTGAGCAGAAATGTGGCTTTTTATTTTTAAGATGACACATACAAAATAAACCAACGCTTGGTCAACATGAACTTTATGAAGGTCAAGCTACTTTCGTCTCCTGGGGAAGGCTTAAATAACACATTCAGAACAAGACCTTTAGCCCTTGCTACAGAGCATCAGGATTTCTTCTACCTTTAAGGAAATACAGTTTTCCCTGTCAGTCTATTGACAGGGCCAGGCAATATCTATGTAGAATTATTCCACTGAAACATGTCTATATATGGTTAAATTCTTCACACTCATTAACAATCCAAGGAATAGCTTCTATCTGTATGGAATAAAGATTGTAAGTAAATTATCATTAGTTTATTAGAAATTTTATTTGCAGTCTCTATTAAGTAATAATAATAATAAGATTTGGGAAACTAGGTCCATTATCATGGTGCTTGTTTTCTAATGTTCAAGATTCAGAGAACCATGTTGCTAGAAGATAGCAATAATACCATTTTTCTTTTTCTAAAAGATCAATAAAATTAGAGAAGAGAAATAAAATGCATCCCAAATGACAAATCACAACATTTAAAGTGACAAATATTAAGAAGAAAATAAATTGCAAGATTTTAAACAATAGATCAACATCAAGTATAGGAAACAGTATTTGAAATGCTAGGAAGAATCAACATAATCACTAGTACTATAAAATATTAGGCACATGCCTCCTGAGTACAATTCACAGTGATAGGCACAAAGAATTTAAAATATAAGTTGTGGTCCTTCCTGAATGACACTATAAACTACCTAGACTTATCAGACAGATAGAAAACACTCCACCCAACAGTATATATTCTACTGCAGTGCACATGGATAATCCTCCACGGTGGACCATATATCAGGTCAGGGGAAGAATGTTCCTGGCAGGGGACATAGCTGGAACAAATAAATAAGACAAGAATGGACTTGATAAGCTGAATGAAGGCCGTTGAGCTGGAGTGTATAGGAAAAGGGCAGGTCCTGTGAGATGAAGTCAGAGGGAAAGATGGGGGCTGCATAATCTGGAGCCTTGTGAGAATCATGCGTGTGGATTTAGCCTTAATGTGCCTGAAAAGACACTGGAGGATTTTCAATTTATGAATAAAAATTCAGTGGTCTTGCCACTGTAAAGAATTTTCTGTAATTTATTACTCTGAAATATATTCTCCCATTTATTTATAACCAAACCCATTATTGTTGAGTCGATTCTGATTCGTAGTGACCATAAAGGACAGAGTAGAACTGCTCCACAGAGTTTCCAAGGATCACCTGGTGGATTTGAACTGCCAATCTTTTGGCTAGCAGCTGTAGCACTCAATGAGTACACCACCAGGGTTTCCGTCTATTTATAAAGACAGAGATTTAAATATGTAAGTAAGATCCGTACCTGTTAATTAAAAACACAAAAATGGAAGACAAGAATATATTTTTCTGTTTATAATGAAATTAAATATTGGGTAAAAGTAAAACAATTAGGAAAAACAATGAAAGGAATTAAAGCACGTAAATAGTATCAATTCATAGACCATAGATCTATGTGGTAGAATTGGAAGTAATAACCTTAAAAGAAAAGTGAGCAACTGCACTAAGAAATGGCTATCACTGGCAAAAGAATTTTCGTGAAGTGACAAGACTAGCTATTAGCTAGTACCTTGCAGATTACTTGTGATACTGTGGCAAAAAACTGGTCATTATGGTTGAATAACCTCTACAAAGCAAGGCAAGTAAGTGTCCATGATTCTGGGACAGCTGTTTGGATAGAGAAAGTAAAATGTCCAGATGTTCTATCAACTTTACACCAATCAGCCTGTGAAAATGGCTATGAAGACCTCATTATCTTCCATAGTTGTAGGCACTGGGTTTCCAGGGAAGGGAGAAGGGAGAACTGTAAGTTAATTGCATTATATAAAGCATAGAGTATGCTAAACCAAAAGAAAAAACAAACAAACAAAAAAAACACTTGTTGCCATCTGAGTCCGTTCCAACTCAAAACAACCCTAAGGGAGCCTCAAACAGAAAGTAAACTTCCCATGAGAGTCCTCTTAAGTAATTCCCAATTTTTAAGATTTTAGTGTATTTAGTAATTTTTTTACTTACATTTACACTTAAGGTATCGTCGTTGATTTTTATATTAAACAATATGTGTGAAAGTACATTTTAAATGCCAGATGCTCAGTGAATGCTAGCTTCCTTCTTTTCTAGTTAATCACATCATTTGATTAGTTTGGAAAACCATTGAATGTAATACTGGCAGATAGACCTGAACTTGAAACTTAGCGCTTTCACTCAGCAGCACGATGGCTAACCTAGCACTGTTTGATGACTCTGCCTGCCCATATCCTCATTACTATTATTTTCTTATCTAAAGTTTGTACCTTCTTAATTTCCCTTTAACAGAGGGGTCAATCCAAAACTGCTTAATTACCATTAGTTTATTTGTCAGCAAAACTTGAATTTATGGAATTACAACTCCTTTTCCAATTTCCCTCAGAAATTATCTTCAAGACAAATACCTGATAACTGAATAGAATCCTGCAAACAATATTAGCAAGCTTTATTATAGGAAAAACAAATAAATATTTCCTCCTATTGGTTCTGTTTAGAAAAAATGTTTTGATTAATTGTATGTTTTAACTTAATTGATTTCTATCCTTTTGTCATTCAAACTAATAAATAAATAAAAACCCAGTCTCTGTTTACCCAATAATATTGGCATAAATTATAAATATTCTTTTACTTGTGTAGATGTATCTAGATGTTGCACAAATGTAAAACCAGAAACCAAAACAAACCCATGTCATCAAGTTGATTCTGACTCACAGCAACCCTCTAGGACAGGGCAGAACTACCCCATAGAGTTTCCAAGGAGTGCCTTGTGGATTCAAACTGCTAGCCTTTTGGTTAGCAGCCATAGCACTTAACCACGAAACCACCAGGGTTTCCTCCCCAAAACTCATATCCTCTGCCATGAGTTGATTTTGATTCACAGTGACACAAGGACAGAGGAAAACTGCCATGTAGAGTTTCCAAAGACAGCTGGTGGATTCAAAACTGCCAGTTTGAGGGCCAGCAACCATAGCACTTCATCACTGCACCACAAGGGTTTCCAACCACAACCATGGAATATTATCTCATGCTTTCTAGTGTGGTGATTCTTAAGCTCATCTGACCATTAATTCTTCAGAGGTATACTGTAAAGTTTTCATTGCTTGATTTATTTTTGCTGTAATTCAATCTACATCCTAGTATGACAGTTATTTTAGATTGAATAGAGAGATGAAGGGTAAAATGTAGATCATATTTTCTTAGAACTTGTAATAATTTTGACCATTATTATGTAGAAGTACTATCTGCCCAAGTAGCAAGTATTTCTACTCAAACTGTGATGTGTCTTGAACAGTGACCAATTAAATGTATGAGAAGTTTTATGTTATTGTTTTTGTTAGGTGCCATCAAGTCAGTTCTGACTCATAGTGACCCTACAGGTCAGAGCAGAACTGTCCCATAGCATTTCCAAGGAGCACCTGATGGATTTGAACTACTAACCTCTTAATTAGCAGCCATAGCACTTCACCACCATGCCACCAAGTTTCCTAAATAGATACTGGTTTTTGTTCTTGTTGATTTTGAACTTTAGATTTCTTTGTGTGTAGTACTCAAAACCTCAATATTTGGAAATGTTCCAGCAGCACACATGAAGGGCAGTCCTTTGCTGTATCATTAAATGTCAGTAACCTGTCACATCTGAGTCTTCACTCAAAAGAATCAGTCAATCAACCAATCAATGGACCAATCACCAACCAACCAAATAAACAAACAAACCTGTTGTCTATGGGTTAATTTGGATTCCTGGTGACCCTACAGAACAGACTAGAACTTCCCCAAGGGGTTTTCAAGGACCACCTGGTAGATTTGAGCTGCCCACCTTTTGGTTAGCAGCCAAACTCTTAACTGCTATTGTCTTCCAGGACAATGAAAAAAATATTTTTCTTGTTGCCATTTATGGCTTCTGGGAGATTCTGCTTCTTAAATTTAGTTTGCAGATGCTGATCAGCTTTTGCAATAACAACTACAGTCATCCAAATTGCCACTGTTCTTTGAGCACCTGTATGTAAGCCTCTGTGCTAACCTTCAAATCCTTCAAACTCTTGCAGTGTAGATCTTCCTCCCCTTTCACATAAGAGGAATTCTGAGTCTCCAAGAGAGTAGTGAACTCTCCTGAACTCAGAAAAATTGGGAAGTGGAATTTGAATAAACGTTTGTCTTCCTTCATAGCCAATACCTACTACAGTATGGTATGCTTTTTGTCTGTAGCAAAATTTGAATAGGTGATACTGATAAATCATTATCCATTATGTGCTTGGTTTACCATATTCTTCACTGGATTATAGGATTATATTTTAATCTATTGGGTAGAAAATTATGCGTTGTACATTTCAAGAGAGAGAATTCCGCTTTTCAGAAAGCCCTTCTAACTATAAATTTTGTGGTAACACAAACCATGAAAAATATAGCAACCTGTAATCATGTGCTGAAAGTTCTGCTATTTTTTGCCCAAGTGTCCCAACTAAGAGGTTTTATTTTATTATTTTTAGGGAGGCTTATCACTTACTTGTTACATATTCATAGATATGACCAATAGAATTTTTTAAAGAAGGTATTAAAATGTAACTGCCAAAAAGATGGTCATTTCTCACTGAAATTTGCTGTTACTGAATATGTAGATGGCATGGGGACTTTTCAAGCCAAGAGATTTGTCGTACATTTGGGTCTTCAAAATTCAGATATGCTGCCTGTTTATATTGTAACTTCAATCGTTCTACATTGTTTTAATCCAAAGTCATAATGGTTAAACTTCTTTCATACTCGATTAATTAAGTTTCATATAGTTTCACAGTTCTTTGTAGATTCAGGTTAGATACTTCTATTTGCTATATTTGTAAAACATACAATTTATAATATGTAACACATAGTTACCCTTGTACAATTTAAAGCAACTAAATAATGTTATAAAGATCTAATAATTCTTTGGTACATAGAAAAATTTGTCTTATGTACAAACAACTCTATCCAAGTTTAAAAATTTAAATTTGAAATTTTAGTCCAGCAGTTTCCTCATTGATTTTTCCTATTTTTTTTTACAAACTACTCTCAGTTTTTCTCTTTTTGCATATCAGAGGTTAAATCAAATAAGTTTTACAAAATCCTTTCTTAAATTCAGAAGAGTTCTGGAACAAGCACATAGCCTTGCTTTCTCTCAGTAGCTGTATGGCTACTTTGCGTAAACAGTTCTTCCGTGACCCGACCCTCTGCCTTTCCTTTGCTCAATATTTGGAGAAGGTTCCTTCTGCTCATATTCTAATAATAGACCTGGTCAAGCCACTTTATTTCATGGTGGCTTTGGGTGTGCAGTGACTAGATCTGTAAGCAGTTGTATAGTCTGTTCTTTCATTACCAAGAAAGCAAATAATTTAATATTTAAAAAAAAAATTCTAGTCTAGGTAAACAGAATTATGTGTTTTTAGGTGAGAATAGTATTTGGGGGCAGTTGAAGAACAATGAATATGTTTATCCATATGCATATCTGGGAAACCTTAGTGGTGTAGTTATTAAGTTCTATGTCTGCTAACAAAAGATCAGCTGTTCAAATCCTCTATGTGCTCCTTAGAATGTCTATGGAGCTATAGGGTTGCTGTGAATTGGGATTGACTCGATGGCAGTGGCTTATATGTATATCCATTTCTATAGCTATGTATAAACAGAACTTTTGAATAACTTTTTAAAAAGACAAAAAGTGAATTCAAATGATTAATCCTACCACTTCTACAAATGATTGGGTTTATAAATGATTACTTTTAAATAATTATTTTTTCATAAGTGATGAAATGATGAAGTCATCATTCCTAGCTAGCCTAAGAATGTATTTGTATAGTGAACAAGACAACTTAAGATTCCAGTGAACGCCTTTTCTTATGGCATGGCCTTTTTCTCTACAAATCTCTCTGTGTTTCATTTTCTGTTTGCAGGGTTTCTCCAAAAATAGAATTAAAATTGTCCCAATTCACTGTCTGTCTCTCTCCAGACTTCTAACCAAAGTGGATGTAATAAAAATAAAATTATTGAGCACATGGTTCTAATAATAAAGAACTTGAAAATCGTCATAAATAGCAAGAACATATATAAGTGTCTCATTTGGGGTAACTAACTAGTTTCCTGAAAGATTCACTACTGGGTCTTTAAATGTAGATTTAAGCCATTACACTGGTCTTTTCAAAAAGCAAGAAAATCATATTTTTAGAAAGTAATTTTAAAATTTTACGGAAGAAAATTTAGAACAAAGAAGCAAAGTGACTTACATTGATTAAGTAAATCATAGTGTAGCTTTGTAATAGACTTCCTTGAAACTGTTAAAAATCAAGTGGTTCTATAGTTGACATGAAATGGTCTCCAGGATATATTGCAGATTTGAGAAAAAAAAAAAACACAACTAAGTTTCAGAAAAGAATGCTTACTGTGAATACCATCCTTTCAATTTCTTCATCCCAAATCTTGGAATCATCCTTGATTCTTATCCTTTTCACCCAGCCCACTTTCTCCTTTAGTCATTGTTTGAAATTCTACTCAGAATGTGCTGGCTTTTCATACCCTCACTGTCTCCTGTGCAATAGATTCTTAATAGTTCTCCTTGCTCTCACCTCCACCCCTCTTCTGTCTATTCTTCACATAGCAGTTAGAATAATGTCTCTAATACACAACTCTGATCATACTCCTCCTTGGCACAGGCCCTCCAGCATCTTTCTAGCACATGCAAAGTAAGTCCAAGTCCCTGTGGTGCATTACAGGGGCATCCAAGATCTTCCCTCCTGGAATCTCTCCATCCTTGTCTCCTTACTCTCTCTACTCCCGCTCCACCAGTTTCCTTGCTGATGCTAGAACATGCTCAGCTTCCTACCATTCACCCATTTCATGTACCTGAAAAATCTTCCACCCTATGTCTCCATAGTCAACTCCCTTACTTTCTCAGTGAGGCCTACTCTGACCATCCTATTTTATTAAAACTGTAAACCATGATCCCTCCTTTCTCGCTAGCACTGTCTATTCTCCTTACCCTAGTCTGTCCGTTTCTTTCTGTCGTAGGCTCTACTGTCTTCTAATCTCATAGAAAGAGCTCTGGTGGCGTAGTGGTTAGGAGCTATGCTGCCAACCAAAGGGCTGACAGTGCCACTCCACCAGCTGCTGTTTGAACACCCTATGGGATAGCTCTACTCTGTCTCACAGGGGTGTCAGAAGTGACAGAACAGTAAAGTTGTTTTTTTGTTTGTTTTAAATGTAATATGCAATTTGCATATTCATTTTGTTTACTACTTGTCTGTACCTCTGATATAAAGTGACCTCTGTTAAAGGATGGGTTATTGTTCATTTTGTTACTGTTACATTCCACATAGCTAGAATAACCAAACCCACTGCTGTTGAGTCGATTCTAACTCACAGCAACTCTACGGGACAGAGTAGAACCGCCACATAGAGTTTCCAGGGAGTGACTGGTGGATTGGAACTGCTGATCTCATTTTGGTTGGCAGCAGTAGTACTTAACTACTATGTCACCAGAGTTTTCAATAGCTATAATAGCCCACTGCCATTGAATCGGGTCTGTCTCATAGCGACCTTAGAGGCCGGACTAGAACTGCCCCCATAGAGGTTCCAAGGAGTGCCTGGTGATCTTTTGGTTAGCAAACGTAGCAGTTAACCACTGTGACACCACGGTTTCCAATAGCTAGAGTCGTACCTGGTATATAAAATGTACTTAATGAATAGTTATAAAATGAAGGCTTTTGTTTGTCTAATAACACAGATCATAGTTTTAGGAATGGAATTTTTTCTCACCCCAAAGCATGTGTATACTTAGCTAGGCCACAGTTCCTGGTATTGTGTGACTGTGCACTATTTTGTCACCTGAAATGATCTTCCTATGTGTTACACATCCTACCGTTATGAAGCTAATGACACAGGAGTCAGTCTACCAGACTCAGTTATATGTTGAGTCAATCTCTTTTGAGATATGAAGGAGAGACTGATGGGAAAATGGAATTACTTGTCTCCAGGAAAGCAGCCCCCAGAGCAGAGCACATCCCATGGACCCAAGATTCCTGTGCTGAGAAGCTCCTAGGCCAGGGGAAGACTGATGACAAGGACATTCCCCCAGAACCAACCAATACAGAGGTCCTTGTCCTTGACCTTGCACCTTGAATTAGAACTTCTAGTCTCCTAGATTGAGAGAACAAATTTCTCTTTGTAAAAGTCATCCACTTGTGGTATTTCTATTATGGTAGCACTAGATAACTAAGACATGTTGCTTCAAGGGACAAACATGAACTGTAAAGAGAGGCTGCAACTGAACAAGCGGGAGGAATGAGTAGACCTTTTGGCTTTCACTTTCTACATCTCTGTAACATTAGAATTTTCAGAGATACCACTTCTATTATAGCAAGGCATATCTAGAATAAAAAAAAGAAAAGAAAATTATGCTTAATTCTACCATTTTAACACACCCACTACTGATTTTTCCTAAAAATGAGTTTGTTAAACAAACTTAGATGAAAATTCTTCTCTAGCTACATCTTTTTGGAATCTCATTTCTAATCCACTGTTTGAAATCTCTTTTAATTGCAAAGGAAAGATGCTTCTAAGTGTTTGCCTATGAGTTAAGGGGAGCACTTAAAGAGCTCAGTAGAACTTTCTGTGCCCTTTGTCCCTGACACTGCCTTTAGCTGTAGCTTCTGATGAAACTACATTTCAAGCGGGTGTGAATCAAGGGACTGGGGGTCTGTGTGGATGTATGCTAGTGACAGTTAACGCTTGTGTTTATATTCATAAAGTTCGTGAGACTGTAGATATCATTCATGGTTCTTTCCCCCCAAATAAGGCCAGACTTAAATCTAGGAGGGGAAACTGGGAGTAGATTGAAGGCATCATAAGAGTGTACTTATAGTAAAATATATTTATTTGCTGGAAATAGTGGCCCAAATAAACAGAGATAAGGGGTTGTCTGCAAGACTCCCATTAAAATTTATTCATGTTTTAGGGAAGGGTAAGGGAATACTGGAGCACAGCAGCACCATGCTTCATTCTGATCAAATAGCAATTTCCTAGCATTGTGCTGACACAACAAATTACAGGAGGGGTAAATTGTATAGGGTAAGCCTTGCTGTAGGGTTGCCATGAGTTGGAATCGTGTCAATGTCAATGAGTTTAAGAGGGAGCAGATTTAGGGGGGAACCAGCTGGAGCATGGAGTGACAGCAGAAGGGGGCAGGTAAGTGGAGGGGCTGTGGGAGAGTTGGGCAGCTGAAAGTCATTGGTTGGAAGGACATTGATCAGGGACCTTGAAATAAATCTTCTACTTCCGTATTGGCTTCACCATCGGCCAACAGAATTTATTGATCATTTATTCCCTCATTCACTCTCTGTTTCATTGAGCACATGCTGTACTACAAACATTGTTGTAGGAAAGAGTGCAGTGGTAGAAGATTAAGACAGGGCATGTGCCTTTGAAAGGGACCGTGTTGGAAATCAATGAGGTCAAGTGTCTGTTACTTCCTGCCCCAGAGCTGACCTTGTCAAGCTCACTTGGAGCTTTCTCGTCATTTCCTGAAGGGACCTCGCCAGTCCCAAAGCTGCCAGCAGCATGCAGTAGTTTACAGAGTCTGACTCCAGGCTTCTGCAGCAGCTCACGTGCCCAGCTGCTTGGATCATGACACAGAAGGCAGCTGTGCAGGCTCACAGGCCTCGCTTGGCCACCCAGGAGCTCTCCCTGGAGGGGAGACGCTGGAGCTACAAGCCCACCTGGCTACTGCAGAACACTGAGAGGTCACTCTGGAGTCCACAGACATCAACTTCAGCACTGACCAATACAGAACAGGGACTTTGGGGAGGACATTCTGAAACACAAAGCTAGACAGTATAAGGAATGAAGAGTAGCATTTAGCTTCTTGATTCCTGTTGCTTGGCATGGTGAAGAGCTTAAGACAGGGTCTGAGCAAATATAAAGCTCAGTTTAACTATACAACTGTATGTCTTTGTAACTGGAAGTTACTTAGTCACTACAGTGCTCAGTGGTCTCATCTGTAAAACTGGGAAAATAATAAAACCAACCTCACAACGTTGACATAAATCTTTTATAAAATGTTTATGTTATTTTTGATGATAAGTATTAAGGGGAAACATGCCAAGGAATTTCTCTGTTTTCCAGAATACAGTGGAAGTCAATGATAGTGACCTGACTGACCTTTTTCTTATTACCTTTTCCCATTTGTCAGTTTTTAGACCTTTTAGTTTTCATTCTCCTGATTTATGCTAATATTTACTGAGCATCTTCTTGTCAGGCGTTTTATAAGGTACTGAAGAGTGCAAAGGTGAAAGAGATACTGCTTTTTCACACAATGAGGTGTTAGACCAGCCAGCACAGCTTGCTGTGCCCCCAGTGTGTGTAGGAATCCAAATGTGTGTAACTTATCCAGTGTTCATGTTAGCTTCACAAGGAGGTTAGTATAATGACCATTTCACAGATGAAGAGCCTTAGACTTGACTGCTGCTGGCATATGATGTGGATTTCATGAACCAGAAAGAACTAGGATCGAATTCTACTTCTCTCCCTCATCCTCCCCCCCTAGTTTGTGACCTAGAATGATCTCTGGACTACTTTAGGCCTCAAGTTATCTGATTATAAAATGGAAATAATAACTACATTATTGAGTTGTTACTGAAATTAAATGAAATAGAATGCCTGGTATCAAACTCAGCTATCTGCACAAATAAAACATTCAGCAAATGATATTATCATTATATTGTGAGAGTTGACTCTAAAATATATAACTGCCCTCCTCTAGTTGGAGCAAATCCTGCAAAAGCCAGAAGCTATATAAGGAAGAAACATGTCAGAAAGGCAAATTCAAATATTTTCCACTAAAACTAAGCAATAGAAAAGTGGTAAGACTGCACCCTACCTAAGATGGCAAACTTCCAAGACCTGGCAAATCAAGTCAGTCCTTTCAAGTTCCAGCTCTCAGAGGTTTCACTGCAGTTATAAGGAAATAAATTAATGGACTGATTACTTAGAGAAGCATTAAAGCCCAGATTTGGGGTTGAATCTTCTATGAAATTAAAGTATATATTGTAGCCTTAATCTGAGTTGTAATTTCCGGTAAACGTGGACGGAATTGTCTGTGTTATTTAGGGTGTAGGCTATACTGTTGTAGTCGTTGTTGTGAGGTGCCATCATCTTGGTGCCAACGCCCAGCGACCCTCTACAACAGACCGAAACCCTGCCCAGACCTGTGCCATCCTCATAGTCCCTGCTGTGTTTAAGCCCACTGTTGCACCTACTGCCTCAGTCCTTCTCACTGAGGGTCTTCCTCTTTTTAACTGACCCTCGACTTCACCAAGCATGATGTCCTTCTCCAGGGACTGGTCCCTTCCATTAACAAGTCCCTAGTATGTGAGATGAAGTCTCACCATCCTTACTTCTAAGCGCATGCTGGCTGTCTTCCAAGACAGATTTGTTCATTCTCCTGGCAGCCTGTCATATAGTCATTATTCTTTCCCAGCACCATATTACAAAGCTGTCAGTTTTCCTGGGATCTTCCTTACTCATTTTCCATCTGTCATATGCATACAAGAGAACTGAAAGTACTACGGCTTGTGTCAGGAGCTCTTTAGTCCTCAAAATGACATCTGTGCTTTCAATACTTTAAAGAGGTCTTTTGCAGCAGATTTGCCTGATGTCCCAAATATGATGGCTTGAGTAAGATAAACACATCCTTCTTTCTTTCTTGAGCAGTAGTTTAGAAGTTAGTTTTCATAGCTGCCTGGCAGTTCTGCTCCAAATGCCATTCAGGGAACTCAATTCAAAGCTAGGTCACCACTCTAAATTTCACCCCACAAAAGATCTGAGAAAAAGACAAGTAGAGGGCAAGCAATTTCCTTTAATCAAGTGGTGTTGAAGTTGCAAATAATGCTCCCATCTATACCTTGTGGGTTCCAACTAGCTGCCAAGCAGGCTGAGAACTGCTGTTTACAGCAGGACAGTCGTATGCCCTGATGAAATCTCTCTTTACAAAAACAAACGTAAGAGGAGAAATACATAATTACAAAGACTGCCAATTAAGTTCAAGAACTCATTCTAGAAAAACTGCTACCTTCTTGACTGCTGAATATCACTATTGTCAGCTTCAATGCACTCCCCCTAGGAAGCTATGCACTGATGCCAGTGCCTAGTCCACACCCTTCAAAGCCATTTGGGAACTCTTTCTGGAATGGCCATCAGAGTTGTCATCGTATTACTCTTGATGTCCTGAATGGCATCAAAATGTCTTCCTTTCAATATTTCCTTTATCTTCAGGTAAAGAAAAAAGTCATTGGAGGCCAGATCAGATGAGCTGGGAGGGTGTTCCAACACAACTGGCTAAAAACTCGCTCAGAGACAACTATACAATTAAGTTTGCAAACTCGCCACTGTGCTACCGGGCACAGTGACCACTCCAGAAAGCGTTCCAAAATGGCTTTGAAGGGTGGACTAGGTGTCGGAACTTGGTGCCTAGTTTCCCGGGGGGTTACTTTATGGGTGACTGTAGTGATACTCAGCTGGTATGTAGCACTTAGGACAACTAAGTTTGTGGACTTAATTGTCAGATGTCGTATCTGCTACATTTATTTGAGTCTGAAAGGACTGTGATTTAAGTGTAGTTTACAGAAAGCTTCTTACCTTCGTGAAACCATTTATAAGAACTTAAACAGAATTTCTCTTCACTCGAGATTAAATAAGCTTGTCTATTGATTTCTTGTACTTCTCTCTTTTTCTTGAGACCTCAATCTATATAAAAAATTTTTTGCCTGCTTTTAATTTTCATTTGTCTGGCAAACTGTTATACATTTTCCTTCATTTTTCACAAATGACATCTCCCCAGCCCCTAGACCTCCTGGTCATCACTGATGTTGTCTTCTCTGTCCCAGGTTGGTGCTTCAGTCTTCTCCACCAGCAAAACACCCAAATCAAACCTAGTGCCCTCAAGTCGATTCCGACTGATAGTGACCCTACAGTGCAGAGTAGAACTGCCTCACAGAGTTTCCCAGAAGTGCCTAGAGGATTTCAACTGCAGACCTTTTCATAAGCAGAGGTAGCACTTAACCATTACGCCACCAAGGTTTCATCTCTGGTACAGTACAATGAAATGTCCACGTGTATACATGTTGGCCTCACTCCAAATCAGTTTCAGGATAATCTCTCGTGTTCTTCACCCTATCATGGTGTTATAGTAATACAGATGAGACCCAGGTAAACATGGTATGCTATAGTTTATTTGTAATAACCTGCATGTTTGACATATATAGGTAAGAGTACTTAGAAAGTCTTTAACGGTTTCAAAGAATTTAGACATACAGAATGCATAAAATCTGTACTTAGAAAGTCTTCAGCAGTTTCTAAGAATTTAAATGTATAGAATGCCTAAAATCTGTTGGTGACTGTAAACCTTATAAAAGTTACTGTTTTTAGTGAATGTTACTTATTGTAAATGTACCCCTTCTATTTAAATTTATCTCAAAATAAACTTGGTTATATGCCTTCTTAAATACATTTTCTAACCATATATATGCTGTTCAGCAAATAGACTTCCAAATATATATATATATATATACTGCTACTGGAAAGTTTAGAAAAATGTTCTCTGTCACTGTGTGTCACCTATAAGTTTTGGTATGTTTGTGAATTCAGACATGACATATGTTTGAATTTGGAGTTATTTACTGTTCCTTAGTCACATGTTCATCTGTCATTTTAACCTCAAAATACTCTGCATAACAAATACACTGAATAATTGTTTGTTGAATAAAAATTATTTAGTCACTCACTCATTATGTCTGCATCTAGCATTTTACTAAGCACAAGCAAAGGTATATAAAACTGTGCTTCCAAGGAGCTCACAGTCTAATTAGGCGAGAGGAGCAAATGCAATCACTATGGAAAGCTGCCTGATGAACAGGAGAAACTGCACAGGTCCTAGGCTGAGATTATTTAGGGATGCATCAACAGCTAAAAGTCAAATGTTTTAAAAGACAAGCAACAGTTTCCCAGACAAAGAAAAATAGAATGAAGTTTCAAATACAGTACATACCTGGGGATCCAAACACTGAAAAAAATACAAGCAATAGAACTTTTCTAAAGTAATTAAACTTATTATAAACAGTTGTTTTAAGAATGATGATATTGTGCTAATTAAAGTCTAGTTTGCTCAAGTGAGTAGTACATTGAAGATGATGTGAGACAAATAAATGTTGAGTCTGCTTTTCTGATTTTATGGCTAACACAAGTTGTTACTTTAGATATGTGTGAATGTATGGCCCTGTGTAATACGTGTGTACAGAATTCAAATGACTTGGTGCTATGGGAATAAAGATGCTTATAATAACCTCTGCCTACTTACCTCCCTTTCTGCAAAGGGCAAGGGCTATGGTGATCCTGAGCAAAGACATTTGTCAAATGAGTATGGATAGGGACCTCAAAGTCACTGAGATCCAGGGTCACCAGAGTTGATAGACGCCAATAATAACCAACTCAGAGAATTATCATGAAGATTAAATAACATAAAATAGCTGAAGTCTTTGCACAGTGATTGAAACAGGGCTTCACCAAAGTCTTACATACATGAAACCATTCTAACAAACAAAGACAAATAACTTTCTTAACCACTGTTTAATAGGAAACAGAGAAAAAGGGCTAAACATAAAGAATTGTTTTGCCAGAAGCTCAGGATCATTTGGGGAGAGGGAGAAGGGGAGAGGGAAATGAGGAGAGAGAGATGGAGATGGGGAGAGTGAAAAGGAGAAACTGGCCTCAAGATTTTGCAATAAAATCCCAGAAAATTGACACAGTTTTCCCAGGAGTGACTATGGCACACAATCAACCCAGCAAACCACGGAATGAGAAAATCAGCTTGTGGCCAACCCCAAGGACAACTTTCTAACCACAACCTGGGATGTCTGATGAGCCATAATACTAACTGTAATCCTAGATGAAAATGAAGGGAAAAATCCTTGGATGTACTGCTGTATTTCTCAGGGGAAATGCATGCAGTAATTCTTGAGGATAACAGATAAGGCCTTAGAAACCATGGAAGATTGTTAAAGACCTGCTTTCACTAGATAACTAAAGGGTACTCCTTAAGGAAAAGAAGCAATAGGCACGAATGTGGTATGGAACATGTTTTCCAACAGATCCAGTCATTTCTATCTGAAAACAGCTGTGCGCTTTAAACTTGTGAGTGCTTGCTAGCCCTAGGAATCAGATTTACTCATATAAAAACATCATAAAATCCTTGCTGTCACCCATCTTGCAAATAAGATTACTGAACTTTAGAGAGATGAAGCTTGATGTCACATACCTAGGAAGAAGGGCCTGGTGGCCTACTCCTGAAAAAAAAGATTACAGCCAGTGAAAACTTTATGAATAGCAGCAGAGCATTGTCTGTTACAGTTACATAGTTATATGTTCTATGTTATACAGCCTCAGTGATAGAAACGATGACAGGGATCACATGATACAATTCTGCAAAATGAACAACTTTCTTCACTGCAAATATGTTTTTTCAGCATCATAAGTGGTGATTCTACACATGGATCTCACCAGATGGACTACACAGGAATCAAACGGACTACATCTGTGGGAAGAGATAATAGAAAACCTCAAATATCATCAGTCAGAGAACATCCGGGAGCTGACCATGGAACAGACCATCAGTTGTTCATATGCAAGTTGAGGTTAAAAATATATATATAAAAGAAATTCATAAAAGCCAAATTACCACCTTGAGTATATCTCACCTGAGTTTAGATATCATCTCAAGACTGGATTTGACACACCAAACCCTGATGACTGATGATCAGGAAGAGTTTTGGGATGATATCACCGAGGACATCCTACATGAAGAAAGCAAGAGGTCGTTAAAAAGACGGTGGGAGGCAGGGAGACCAAAGGGACATCAGAAAAAACTCAGAAAGTTGTTCTTGAACACAAAGTAGCTAAAGTGAAAGGAAGAAATGAGGAAAAGAACTGAAGAGGAGATTTCAAAGCACAGATCCAGAAGAAAAAGTAGTTTTATGGGGATGTGTACGAAGACCTGAAGATAGAAAACCAAAGGGGAACAATATGCTCAGCATTTCTCAAGCTGAAAGAACTGAAGAGAACAGTTCAATCATCCAGTTGCAATCTTGAATTCTACAGGGACAATACTAAATGACACAAGACCAACTCTGCTGAGTTGATTCTGGTTCACACTGACCCTATAATGACACAGGAAGCATCAAAAGAAGATAGAAAGAATACACTGAGTCACTGTGCTGAAAAGAAGTAGTTGATAGTCATTTCAGGAGGTAGCATACCATCAAGAACCGATGGTATTGAAGAAGGAAGAGGTCTAAGCTGCACAGAAGGTGCTGGCAAAGCACAAGTCTCCAGGAATTGATGGAGAATCAGCTGAGATGTTTTAACATGTAGATGCAGGGCAGCTCTCTTATCCATGCCAAGAAATTTGGAAGATAGCTACCTATTCAGCTGACTGGAAAAGATCCTAATTTGTACACCTTTCAAAGAAAGGTGATCCAAAAGAATGTGGAACTTATCAAACAATATCATTAATATTACACACATGTAAAATTTTGCTGAAGATATTTCAAAAGCAGTTGCAGCAGTACATTGACAGGAACTGCCAAAAATTCAAGCCAGATAGAAGAGGATGTAGAAAGGGATTATTATCGCTGATGTTAGATAGATTATGGCTGAAAGCAGAGGATATTATAAACATGTTTCCCTATGTTTTATTGACTATGCAAATATGTTCACTGTGTGAATCATAACAAATTATGGATAATTTTGTGAAGAATGGGACTTTCAGAACATTTAATTGTACTCATAAAGAACTGATAATGAGACCAAGAGTTGGTTAGTAGTTTGAACAAAACAAGGGGATACTGTATGGTTTAAAGTATGAAAATGTGTGTTATTATAAAGTAATTGAGATGTGGTCACGTGTAACTGATGTACTTATTCAACCTGTTTCCTAAGCAATAATCAGAGAAGCTGGACTATATGATGAAGAACGGACTACCCAGGATAGAAGGAAGACTCATTAACAACCTGTGATATGCAGATAATATGACTTTACTTGCTGAAAGTTAAGAGGACTTATTGATGAAGTTCTGATAGTGCTGCCTTCAGCATGGATTATAACTCTATATAAAGGGGACCCCCTGGTGGTGTAGTGGGTTAAGTGCTACATCTGCTAACCCAAAGGTCAGCAGTTCAAATCCACCAGGTGCTCCTTGGAAACTCTATGGGGCAGTTCTACTCTGACCTTTAGGGTCACTATGAGTTAGACATGACTCTATAGCAGTACATTTGGTTAAGTTTGAGTTCTATATAAAGGAAACAAAAACTCAACACTGGACCACTAAGCAGCATCATGATAAACATGGGAAAGATTAAAGTTGTCAAGAATTTCATTTTGCTTGGACCCACACTCAAGTTTCATGGAAGCGGGAGTCATGAAATCAAAGACATTTCCTTGGGCAAATGTGATGCAATAGACCTCTTTAAAGGGTTAAAAAGCAAAGATACTACTTTAAAGACTAAGGTGTGCCTGATCCAACCACTGTGGTTTTAATTGCCTCATATGTATGTGAAATACGGACAATGAGTAAAGGAGACTGGTGAAGAGCTGGTACCTTTGAATTATGGTCTTGGTAAAGAATACTGAAGATACCATGGACTGCCGCAAGAATGTGAATGCTATGGCTGTTAACCAGAAGCCTGGCTGTTCAAATCTGCCAGGCACTCCTTGGAAACTCTACGGGCAGGTCTGCTCTGTCTGTAGGGTCATTATGAGTCAGAATTGACTCAGTGCCTGTGGGTTTGGTTTGGTTAGAAGAATGAATAAATCTGTTTTGGAAGAAGTACAAACAGAAAGCTCCTTAGTAGCAAGGATGGCTTGACTTCATCTCATGCACTTTGGACATGTCTTCAGGAGAGACCAGTCCCTGGAGAAGGACATCACAACAGGTAAAGGTGCAACAACAAAGAGGAAGACCTTCAGTGAGATGGACTGGCACAGGGACTGCAACAATGGTCTTAAGCAGAACAGTGATTGTAAGGGCAATGAAGGACTGGGCAGTGTTTTCGCGTTCTGTTATACACAGAGTCACTGAGTTGGAGGTGACTTGATGGTACCCAAAAGCAACAACAACAGGATTTAAACCCAGCTTATCCCAAATTCAAATTACTTAATACTCATAGGTATTCATCAGTCAAGGTGCATATTATGAAAACTTTTTGAAGACTCCACACTAACTGTAAAAAAAAAAAAAAAAAAAAAAAAAAAAACTCTAGTTTACACATTTGGGTAAAATAGAACTCAAGTTTTTATTTCTCAACTGAGTGTACAACAAAGTAGAGAAATCTTGCCTAAAGGAAGTAGCACTCTGTTATCTATCATGGCAAAAGGGGAGATTTAGTGTTAGCTGGACAGTGGTAAAAGAAGTGGGGAAAAACTTGCTGCTTTACAATGTCTTTAATTCAGCTTCTTCATGAAATTCATGTTGCATGTATTTTCTACTTCAGTGGCTAAGAATATGGGATTTGAGTGCTATTCTAATACCAAGGGGGATAAAGAGATATGAAACCTAAATCCTTAGGTCCTGTTTGGGGAAATATATCTATAAACTTTATTCCTGGAACAACTGTTTCCAGCATTTATATATAATATGTATTATGGAATTATAGATTATAAAATGCAAAATTTTAACAATTGATGAAAATCAGTGAAGCATATATTGGTGTTTTTTGTATTATTCTTGCAACTCTTAGGGAAGTCTGAATTTTATTAAAATAATTGTTGACACCTGTATCATACCAAACTATCAATAATCACTTTTAAACAAAGGTGAGAATGTAAAAGGACAAGGAAACTAGGTGAATGGAAATGGAACAACCAGAACTGAAGTAACAAGAATCTTTACACATTGTGAAGAGTACAACCAACGCCACTAAACAACTTATACAGAAATTATTGAATGAGAATCCAACATAAAAACCCAAACAAAATGCACTCCCTTTGAGTCAGTTCTGACTCAGAGTGATACTACAGGTCAGAGTAAAATGGCCCCATAGATTTCCAAGGCTGTAATCTTTACAGAAGCAGACTGCCCCAACTTCCTCTTGCAGAGTTGCTCATTCAAACCACTGAACTTACTTAGCAGGCAAGAGCTTTATCACTTTAACACCGGGTATCCTTAAACTACAACCACACCCCCAGATAAAAAGATTATGGTCTTTGTGGCTGGACGGTCCTGGTTGGAACATGAGCTATACCACTCGCTAGCGATGGGTGTTTGAAAGCGTTATTTAATCCTTTTGAGGCTTAGTGTTCTCATCAATAACTTGGGATAGATGAACCCAATCATGCTGACTTGTGTGTGTGTGTGAGGATCACATAAAATATTTTAATCATGCTTAGCAGAGTTTACCATACCATAAAATATTTCACATCATAAATAAAGTATTTTATTTACTCAAGGAGTTTAATTTATCTGTACCAACACAATTGCCTCTAGATTTCTGTAACAAGATTTTATGGAATCTAGGTTTCTTAAAATATCACTCTGATCCCAAAGTCTATCCAGGTATGTTACGTACCACATTTTGAATAATTGTACATCTCTTTGAGGAAAGTCACTTGACTTTCATTGGGAGGTTAATAATAAAGCTTTAAAAAGAACAACAGGCTTCTTTCAGGATTGCAATTTTCTCTCTAGTAGTAGCATTTATCAAAGTGAGATCTTTCCCGACAGGAAAACCCGCCAGTAGGCCCAGCCTCTCCCCAGTTACTTTACAAAAACATTTCCTTTTTAAGAAGCATACAAAATAAAACAGAAAACACATTGCTTAAAAATTATAATTGTCTAGAAATTTTGATCTGTATAAAAATGACACAATAATTACCGTAATTGTTTTAATAAAATTATTATAAATAATAATGTAATAATCAGAATATTGGCTTATACTGTCTCACACTTCTGTGCAATTTGAAGTAACTGTATGATTCCAATTACAAAACGTTTTTTAAATGACAGAATTATAAAGCTGTTAGTGGTTTCCAAGGGTTAAAGGACTGGGGTTAGAGGAGGGAGGTGAGCTTAGTTATAGAAGTGCAACACAGAGGAAACTTGTGGAGATTTAGTGATCGCGAAGGCATCTTTTTAGCATCTTCATTTGGGGGGTGGATACATGCACCTACACCTATGATAAAATTGCATAGAACTAATTACACGCAGACCTATACAGTAATGTACATGTTAATCTTGTACAATCTGGGTAAGATTGGTTGATTGGATTAATGTCAGTTTCTAGGTTGTGATACTACAGTATGCTTTTGCGAGATGTTACAGCCACAGGAAGGTAGTTAAAGGGTATATGATGGTTAAGGTTGTGTGTCAACTTGGCTGGGCCATGACTCTCCGCGGTTTGGCAGTTATGTAATGATGTAGTCATCCTCTAAGATGTGACCTGGTGTGATCAGCCAATCAGTTGTAAGAGGAGAGTCCCTGGGGGTGTGGCTTATGTCCAAAATATATATGATATTCTCGCCATACTTTCTTGCTTGCTCTAGATTCTGCATCTAGTTTGTCATCATTTGACCTTTTGATTCTTGAGACCTGAGCTGGTGGCCCATCATCTTACCTGCTGATCTTGAATTTGACAGCTTCTGCAGCCTTTGAGCCAGTAGACTGCTGTCTGACCTTCTGATCTTGGGTTCGTAAGCTCCTAGAGCTACATGAGTTAGGAGAAGTGGTGCAGCCTGACACCTGACCAGTGAGTGTGACACTTACCGGGCTTCCCTGCTTACCAGCCATTTCCTTCAGATAAATCTCTCTCTGTCCCTCTCTCTCTCTCTGTTCCTCTCTCTCTTCGGGTGGCTATGAGTCAGAATCAACTCAATGGCAACGGGTTTGGTTGTTTTTTGGATGCTTTGTTGGTTTTGCTTTTCCAGTGAAGTCAACCAGAGACACTCTATATTTTCGTTATTACTGTAGGTGAATTAACAGTTACCTCAATATAAAAATTTGAATTAAAAAAACTTTACTTAACATCTTTTGTGTACCTTGATGCCCATGGTAACCCTGAGAGGCAGAAGAGAGATATTATTTTTCTAGAATATTTTTTACATTTCACTGAGTAAAACTTTGGACTCTGTCCTACTTCCGGGTAGACTTACATTCTTCTGAGAGTAGTAACTAACCCTGAAGTGCTGGCTCCATCATCCAAAGACAAGCAAGTTAGTCAAATGTTTTAGGCTGTATTAGATCTGGCACTTGATGAATGAGGAGAAACTTCACTAGGAGGAATAGGAACAGCTTGAGTGAGTACAGTTCCTTGAGTACGCCTGGGGAGAAATGAAGTCATTATTATCTGATGTGACACCTAGAGCCACCCGCCTGGCAAGCCTGCCACCAACGATGATGGTCTGAGAGTCTGGAATCAATTAAGGAAAACTGAACTTCTAACCTGTGTGAACTGTAACGGTTGTGGCCTGGCCTGGCTGATCTCTGAGTTTCCAGAGGTTAATCACTGCACTCTGTAGATGACAAGGGGCCTCCTCTCTTTTCCTGACCCCATGGACTAAAAGTGGTGCCTTCTGACAGTGGTGGATTCGGTATTTGGTTTGATCTGAAGCCCCGTAGGGAGACAACCTTCTTTTCTTCTACTTTTAATATAGGAATTTAAAAAGGATTTATATAGTTTTGCCAAGAATGCACCTCCTATACCTACAGAAGTGCATGGCCCTGTAATAGTCAACATATTTTTATCGAATACTCATTTGAAATAAACTTTAAAGGGAGTACAAGCTGGATTCCGAAGAGGACATGGAACTGGGGATATCATCATGGATGTCAGATGGACCTTGGCTGAAAGCAAAGAACACCAGAAAGACCTTTACTTGTATTTCATTGACCATGCAAGAGCATTAGACTGTGTGGATCATACTAAACCATGGCTAACATTGTGGCGAATGAGAATTCCAGAACACCTAATTGTGCTCTTTAGGAATCTGTGTATGGATCAAGAGGCGGTAGTGCAAACAGAACAAGGGGACACTGCATGGTTTAAAGTTAGGAAAGGTGTGCATCAGGGTTACATCCTTTCACCATACATTTTCAGTCTGTATGCTGAGCAAATAATCCAAAATCTGGATTATACAAAGAAGAAAGAGGCATCAGGATTGGAGGACGATTCATTAATAAGCTGTGTTATGCAGACGACACCACCTTACTTGCTGGAAATGAAGAAAATTTGAGACACTGATGGAGATCAGGGACCATAGCATTCAGTATGGATTGCACCCCAACATCAGATAAACAAAAATCCTTACAACTGGACCAGTAAGCAACATTGTCATAAATGGAGAGAAGACTGAGGCTGTCAAGGATTTCATCCTCTAGATGGTCATATTACCTTTACAGTCTTAATTAACCTAAGTGGTGAAGGTCAGATCTTAAAAAGAAATTAAAGTTCTTACTGATACAAGACTGACTCTTAAAATGCAAAACTCAGCAGTATCTAGTAAACCCAAAAGCCTGGTTGAGCGGCTGAAACTTAGGTGGCTGAGTTCAATACTTATTAAATAGGTTATAATTTTAAGTCTCTTAACCATATTAACTCTATTTTCACATTTATAAATCGTGGTAGATAATAACTTCCATATCATAGGATTGTTTTAAAAAGAGAGTTATTAGAAGGGTTTATTATTATTGTTTATTATTATTTTATCTCAGGTTTTGGTTAACTTTCAAACCAGAAAGGACACCTTCACTTTTGAAATCATACTGCTGCCTAACGAACCCACACTCTCTCTATATTGTCCAGAGCAGGCTGGGCTGACGGCTTAGCTGTAACAGCTCGGGTTGCAGTCTCTGGGCTTACTTCCCAGCTCTGTCACTTATCAGCTGAGTGACGTGGCAAATTATTCAATCTGCCTGTGCCCCAGTGGCCTCACCTATTGTTGTTTTTAGTTGCCATGGAGTCAGTTTCAACTCAGGGTGGACTCATAATGCAGAGTAGAAGTGCATTCCATAGGGTTTGCATGGCTGTGAACTTTCGGGAATACAAAGCCAAGCCTGTCTCCTGAGGTTTCTTTGGGTGGGTTCTAGCCACTAACCATTCCATTAACAGTCCAGCACTTAGCAACCATTGTGTAGGATACTTGGCAGGAATGATTGTTATGTACATACCCTGGTGGCATAGTGGTTAAGTGCTATGGCTGCTAACCACAAGCTTGGAAGTTCAAATCCACCCGGCATTCCTTGGGGCACCTATACTCTGTCCTATTGGGTCTTCAGGAGTCGGAACTGACTCGATGGCAGTTGGATGTTAGAATGATGACAGATAAACAATGCATGTTTAATAGACGGTTGATATTGGTTGTTAGTTCGTTTTTCTGCTATATTGGATCCACACAGTCAAATGCTTTTGCATAGCCAATGAAACACAAATAAACATCTTTCTGGTGTTCTTTGATTTCAGCTAAGATCCATCTGACAGCCGTGATGATATCCCTGGTTCCATGTCCTCTTCTGAATCCAGCTTGAATTTCTGGCCCTTCCTTGTCGATACACTGTTGCAGCCACTTTTGAATGACCTTGAGCAAAATTTTAGTTGCGTGTGGTATCAACAATATTGTTTGGTAATTTGCACATTTGGTTGGATCACCTTTCTTTGGAATGGGCATAA
Organism: Heterohyrax brucei; assembly: GCA_028571685.1. Classification (NCBI taxonomy): domain Eukaryota; kingdom Metazoa; phylum Chordata; class Mammalia; order Hyracoidea; family Procaviidae; genus Heterohyrax; species Heterohyrax brucei. Next base: position 20,620,439 of record CM053153.1, on the reverse strand, counting down.
ATATGGATCACTTCCAGTCAGTTGGCCAGGTAGCTGTCCTCCAAATTTCTTGGCATAGATGAATGAGCACTTCCAGCACTGCATCTGTTTGTTGAAATATCTCAACCGATATTCCATCAGTTCCTGGAGCCTTGGCTTTTTCCAGTGCCTTCAGTGTAGCTTCAACGTCTTCCTTCAGGGCCATTGCTTGCTGATCAGATGCTACCTCTTCAAGTGGCTGAACAGTGACTAGTTCTTTCTGGTATAATGACTCTGTGTATTCCTTCCATCTTCTTTTGATGCTCCCTGAGTTGTTTAATAGTTTCCCTGTAGAATCCTTTGCTATTGCAACTAGAGGCTCGAATTTTTATTTCAGTTCTTTCAGCTTGAGAAACGCAGAATTTGTTATTCCCTTCCAGTTTTGCCTTTCCAGCTCTTTGCACATGTCATTATAATACTTCACCGTTCCTTCCTTTTGCTTTAGCTGCTCGACATTCAAGAGCTCGTGTTATCACCTGTGCATTTTTCTTTTTTTTTTCTTTAATGAAGTCACTGGGTAGTATAAAGGGATAATACACTCAGTTGCAACTGATAGACTTGGGGTTCAGTTCTACTCAGAGGCTCCTAAGAAAAGAGACCTGAGGATAGACTTCTGAAAAATCAGCCATTGGAAACCCTGTGGAGGACAGGTTGCCATGAGTTGCAGGTAAATTGCCAGGCAAATGGTTTTTAAAATTTGTCTTGTGTTCTGACTTCAAGAGAATCATTAATTCATACTCCATAAAAAAAGATTGTAAGCATATTTATGTGTGTACCACACACCACCACTTTGTTCCACCCCAAGCACATACACACCCCTAACCACCACGCTTGCTTGCCTGTGGGTATTCAGAGATTAAGCAGGATCTCGTGATCCATGTGTGAAGTCATAGAATTCAAGCAGTAATGACTGTAATTTTAAGGACGGTGGTGGGATTATGCAGAGATGTCTGAGGCTCCACAATCGACTGTTAATGCATGAACTTGCAGAATCACTTAGTTTTTGTCCCAGCTTATCTGTCACATTGGACCGGTATGATAAATGAATCTGGAAATTAGCAAACTCTGTGTGGTGTCTTTTAAGACCTCTAAGAGCAATGGTTTCTTTGCAACAAGCCTAAACATTTCCTGTTCAGTGCAAAAGGTGTTATTTTGTACCAACTCTAAACTGGGCACAAAGGACACTGGTGGTGTCATGGCTGAAGTGCTTGGCTGCTAACCGAAAGGTCAATTGTTCTAACTCACTACTGGCTTTGTAGAGAAAGATGTAGCAGTGTGCTTCATGAAGATTTACAATCTTGGAAGCCCCGTGGGGCAATTCTGCTCCATTCTATGGGGTGACTAGGAGTTGGAATCGACTAGATGGCTGTGGCATTTGGTATGCTAGGCACTGAATTTCTTGGCATCTTTGAACATAATCACCACTTCTCTGTGGGCAGAACTGTATTCTCTAGAGCTGTTTCACCAATAACATTTATTTTAACAATAAAATGCTTAGTCTACTGTGCAAATACAGCTTTCCTGATTAGGCAGCCAGCCCAGCCAAACATTGTTTGGGGTTATAATTATAGCTATTTAATTGTCTAGCAATCTTGTAATAACTGCAAAAGAATCTGAGTTAGTTTACACGTGGCAATTTAAAACTTGTTTTCTTCTCTTCATCTTTTTTCTTTCTCTTTAAAGCAGCATTTGGGCTAATTCTAGCCTGAAGCCCCAGAGTGCAATTAAGCCCCCTGCAAAATGCGTCTGGGTGCAGCCGCTCCCTTCTGGTTAAAGTAAGCAGCCGTACTCTAAGGCTGTTGCCATGATTTGTTTTAATTTGATAAACAGAATGGGGCCATTCTGAGACCTCCTGCCCCCTCCCCCTTAGAAAGGGGGTGTTCATGTCCAGCTGTGGGGAATTACTCACAAGAGGTTTAAACAGTGGAAAAAGAAAACATCCTCTTTCCTTTTGGATCCACCCAGCCCACCAAGGTTTACAGACTTAGCCAATGGAAAGCTAGACTACGGTTCATTGAAAAATCTCCCTGACAAATGGAGACCTAACATGCTTGAGGAAGCTAAGCAATCTGAAGGATTGGCAAAATGATGTTAGCGACACAGGGGAATGACAAATTGAAACCCTTTTGAAGAACTTTTGCTTCTGAGACAGCTTTCGGGTTAGTGACAAAGGATGTGTTAAAGAATGCTTGATGGTCGTATAACACGAATTGCACTGTGATTTTTGCAGGGCCATTAGACTTCCTCTTAGCCAACAATTCGCAACATCTGTATTTTCCTACTCTTACTTTAGTAAGTGTCTGATAAGGAATGGAGCCCTGGTGTAGCAGTGGTTAAGAGTTTGGGTGTTAATCAAAAGGTCAGCGGTTTGAATCCACCAGTCGTTCCTTGGAAACCTGATGGGGCAGCCCTACTCTGTCCTATAGGGTTGCTATGAGTCAGAATTGACTAGATGAAAGTGAATTTGGTTTGATTTGGATAACCTTCATTCATATCTTCTCTCAAATGATCCTTTTCTATACATTTTGTTTAGCTGTTTTGGCCTGTACAAGTAGGAAGCAGAGAAATTTGGTTAAAGGATAGCAGAGGAGTTTGTCCAACGATACCTTACAGTGAGTGGTCAAGAAGCTAATAAATCAATCACTTGCTGTATTGTAAGCCTCTCAAATAAAACATCAAGAACCGTGAATCCCATGTTATTCTTAAATGTTTTAAGTGTTGGCCTACTAAGACCTGTAGGGAATTGCTTTTAATGTCATGAGGAGAGTGGATTTGGTGCTTTAAAAATGAGCAGTATGTGTATTTTTCTCTCTGAATTACTTTTCAGTTTTCACGATATTTTTAAGAAAGGACTTGGGGGTAGGATTCTGAGACTGTCTAGGTGTGTATATTATTATGTTGAAAGCATGTAATTAACTTGTAACACTTTTGGTCTTGCATACTCTAAAATTTAAAAAATTGTGTTTTCTGGAGTGAAATTCAACAGAAGAGCTTCTATCAAAATATCTTTATGTAGAGTTCACAAAGTTGAGCCTCACTGGCAACACAAGAATAAAAAGGAGTATACTCTGAGGTCTCTGCTAAAAGACCGCAATTGATGGTTGAGGAGCCTTGGCGTTCCCCTGGGAGCATGGCCTCTGGCCCTGATGCTGCCCCTGTCTGTAAAGCATAATGGAGGTCAACTCTTGGGACGGGAATGGATTGGACTCAGTGACGCAGAGTGACCGTATCATGTGAGTACTTTATGGTTCTGTGCATCAATAGAATGTCGTCCTGCTGACCTCTTACTGGAAGTGGGGGAGTGGGTGGAGAGGAGGGGAAAGGAGGCTGTTGGAAGGATGAGACGTGTATGGAGCAGAGAGGAAGAGTGTGCTGTCACCGGGCAGGGAGAGCAGTGGGAGCTGCATGTAGGTGGGCATGTAAATTTATACGGGAATGTACATTTTTGCTCAATCATAATAAAAAAAAAATCTTTATGTGGAGTCGCCATGGCTATATACTTCAAAAGAAAAGCATTTAAAGAAAAAATTTCCTCTGTGCAAGACTTGATTAAATGAAACTCTATTAAATTTTTCTCTGAGCCCTCATTGAATGTAGCTGTCCCATAAATAATATGCTTTAAAACGACATTAAGCATTTGTATTTTAGTTTTAATTATCCAGATTTTCTCTGAAGTGATCAATGTGTAAGATGAATTGTTAGCGTTCTTAAAACCCACTGCTTCTCACATGCATATTTCCGTATACATTACCCTTAAAACCCGCTGCCATCAAGTCAATTTCAACTCACAGTGACCCTGAAAAACAGTAGAACTGTCCCATAAGATTTTCAAGGATTGGCTGGTGGATTTAAATTGCCAATCTTGGTTGACAGTCAAACTCTTAACCACCACACTCCTGGGGTTTTCGTGTTTGTGTATAGTGATATGAAAATAAGCTCATAATCAATCATTCAAAATTAGTTTCACTGCCCATTTTTTAATTTATTTTGAATGTTGCACCCAAATACGGTAACCCGATTAAATATCAAATGTAAATTCAGGTAACAAGCTGTATACACATGGTTTGCAATTTTAGAATCTAATATGATGTAAAAAAGCTGATTCTCAAGCAGAATAGCTTTTGTTTGTTTGTAAAAAGCTTTCATGATTAAACCTGTTTGTCTTCTTAAAACACAGCTTTCAAGAATATCATTATACCTACTTCTGTGGAAATGAGTTTTTCTTTCTTATAGTGTATATAATCATTAGGTGGATACATACTGAAATCAATGATGGTACCAAAAAACCCAAACCCACTGCCACTGAACTGATTGTGATTTACAGCAACCCTATAGACAGGGCAGAATTGTCTCATAGGGTTTCCAAGGAGCACCTGGCAGACCTGAACTGCTGACCTTCTGGTTAGCAGCTGTAGCACTTACCCACCATGCCCAGGGGTTTCTTCAATGACGGTAGTAACCCTGTAAAGTGGCTGGGATTTGCTGTAACTCTCCATTTTAAAAGATAACAAACATTTGGTCCTTACTCATTTTACTCATTTTTTTATAAAAAGAAAAGATATCATATCTCGGAAAGTACATTTGACGTAATTGCAAAAGCTCATTTGCTAAAACCAAAGTCAACATTTGGATGAGATTATTCTGGAGCAAATGCTAGGTTTATGTGAATTAGTCAGTAGTTGCAGTAGAGAGGTGCTTGCTCAGTGCTCTAGGGGACATAAAATCAAAACCTGAACTTCGACTTCTTTGCATCTTTTGCACCTGGGACCAAATGACTTCAAAGACAAATCTCCATCCTTCTCTCCCTGCCTCCATCGCTCCCTTTCCTTCTTCTTCCTTTCTTGAGAGACTAGTTTCCAACTAGAAAAAAAATCCTTTCCTTGCTAAATGTATTTTCCTTTCTCTTCCTTCAAAATAGTATTTGGGTTTTTGTCTTATTTCCAAGTTGTATCCCCAAAGTCTAACCTAAAATCTAAGAAGAAGAAAAAAAGAGAAGCAGCTGATGTCAAGTTGATTCTGACTCAAGGCAATTCCATGTAGTGGGTGTTGCAGAGGTGAAGTGCTCCATAGGGTTTGCATGGCTGTGCCCTTTCAAAAGCAGATCACCAGGCTTGTCTTACAATGAGTCTCTGGACGGGTTCAAACCACCAACTTTTCAGGCAGTCAAGTGCTTAAATATTTGTATTATCCTACCAAAGCCACTTCCACCAATTGTAACTCATGGCAACCCTATAAGGCGAAGCAGAACTACCCTATCAGAGTTCTCAGATTGCCACATTTTTCTCCCATGGAGTGGCTGGTAGGCTCCAACTGCTGACCTTTAGGACAGCAGCCAAGTGCTTAGCAACTGTGCCACCAAGCTCTCTTTCTTTCACCCAGACATTCTTAAGTCTAGCCTACCTGGTGCATAAAAGTTTTTCCAAAACGTTTTTTTGAGTGAAAGTGCGTAAACAAAATCATATATAATAGTGTAGAAAAGGTAAAAAATGTTCCCCTCCCCGCAAAAAAAATATGGAAGAAGAAGAAAAAAGAGCTAGATTTTTGGTATGCTGGATCTTCCATTGGTTTATCAATCCATATTTGTGCAAAATCCGTCCTATGCAAGTTCACACCTCATTGTGTCCCTCTTTGAAGTGTGCTGAGGCAGGGAGCTAAGCTACAAGGGTAATGGAAGTCTGCCACATAGAGGCAGCCTTCAAAACATCATTACGCTGGACTCTATGGTCTTTTAAAAAAAATCCATTCATGGCTAGAAAACGAACATTATTTATCCAAAAGGTTGCAGCTGTTATGTTCTCTTGAGAAAATAAGAAATTAAGACCTCTCTAAGCCAGGTTCATTATTTATTTTTTGGATTGCTTAATTTTAATGAATCAGAGACAAAAATTCCCAAATAGGCATTTATAAGGGCAAGTCCGAGAGGAAGGAAGGACTCAGAACTTGGGTTGGTCCTCATGGCTACTAGTTCTCCAACTCCAATCTGTTAAGCGATTTGTCTCCTCGTGTTGCTGGTTTGCCTAGGTGATGGTCTCGCACCAACAGAAACAGTCACTGGCATTGATGTATATAACACATTCCGCTCAGTCTATACTGGTGGCTAGTTCCGAAAAACAGGATAAAGGAAGCACTGAAACAAATAATGAAATGTGAAAACTTAAGCCCTCATATAAAAGAAGAAAACAAAAGGTAAGAGGAGAAAATGGATTTTCCCAGGAATGTCCACATCTCTACAGACTCCATTTTCAAAGTAGATTTTCTTTGAATAGGGTTTGGACTTGCCAACAGGCTATTAGGATATAATGCTCTACTCACACTCCTCCAAGAAAGCCTCTAAGGCTTGTTGTAATTTTTCCACTTTCCCAGAGATGGGTACAGCCAAGAGGAAGGCGTGAAGCAAAGTGGGCAAAAGATTGTGGGAGTGGGAGAGAACTCTGGATCGTATCCAGCCACCTTCAAAGGATAACCTCTCCCCAACAGAGCCAACCCTCAGGGGTAGATTATGCAAAGCCCCTGCCCGCCAGCACCCCTGAAAACCTGCCACCCTCCTCCATTCAGTTTTGAGGATTAAGAAATGAGAGGACTGAAAGCATCTATTTATCCTCCATCCACCTCAAGAATTGCTCTTCTAGGCTGGATCCTATGGATTTGTTGGTGGTTTAATCAGTGTCTTAGTGTCTTGCTTTTTTGTTTTGCTTTCTTGGGGGAGCTGTATTATCTGATAGTTTTATGTTTATTTTTTTTTTTAGAAAGGGTGCTCAGTTGTGTAACTCCTGGCTAGGTTTCCCCAGCCAAATGAGAGAAATCAGTGTTGGAAAAGACCTACTAGGTCGTTTTACCCTAACTCCTGCCAGTGGGAATTTTGCCTCTAAATGCGATATAAGTGTCCACCCCTTCCCCTGGGAGATTAGCTCCTACAATCCAATTAGTTCACACTGCCAACACATTTCCCCTGATAGTCAATTCACAATTAATATCATTGTGTTTCTTAATTCAGTCTCCACAAGTTAAACGTTTATTTTCCCTTATTGTTTTTAAATTTTAGATCACTGATAAGTCTATTTTCTTATTTCTTCTAAAATACACTCATTTATTTTATTTATATATTTTCCCTAGAATGTGAAGGGTTTTTTTTTTTTTTTTTTTTGCTAATATTATTTGCACAATTCTCTATCTTTGATACCAAGATAATGAAATTTTTTAACTTATCATCTGGGAACACATCTCATTAGCAGACTTACGTACAGCTGTTATTAAGCAGAGAATTGAGACACTTTAATTAAAAAAAAAAAATAGCCTTCTCCAATATTTTGCTTCTATTTTCCAGAATTTTTCTGGCATAGCAGCTAATGGCCTCAGATATGTTGGTAATTTTCACTGCCTCTTGTATTCATCAGATTTTCAGTTGAGTATGTGCTGGCCTGTTTGTCTGTCTGTCTCTGCGTGTGTGTTCAGGCAGGTGCATGTAGGTAACACAGAGATAAATTAATTTCATATGTCAGGTTGTCTGACACAGATGACTACACCCTGGCTCAGATGGTGGGGTGAGACATACAGGCAAAATTAAGGTTAGGAAGGAGGAGAGGAGAACATTACCATGAGAAATGTGCGGCCTGAAGAAACGAAGTCACTCATAAGACAGCCTTACTCCCTAGAGCGACAGACCCCTGCCAGGCTGAGGTGAACCACTGTGGGCCTAGGCGGCACAGTCCAACCACTTAGCCGTCCGCACCAGCGAGCGGCTCTCAGCAGCAAGGCTCTGCCCTCCTGGGCCTCACTTTCATCGTTGCCTAAGGTCCTGGCTTAGCTGTTGCCTGGCCTTCCTCTTTAATTCTCTGGCCCTGTTTTGGACGCCTGGTTACATTCGCTTGCCCGGTTCACCATGTCTCCTCCTTATGACCTCCTCTGGGCCTGCCGGGCTAAGGGAGGAGCCCCTATTCCTAGATCTTGCCCTCTGACTAAGTCCTCTCTTGCGGCTCCTCCCTTTCCTTCTGATCCAATATCAACACCTGCCCAAACCCCACTGTGTCTCTAAAACCCCAGTTATTTGCTTCTAAAAACTGCCTATGTCCTAGAATTAATAGTCAACTCTATCACAATCACAGTCCTCACTAGAAGTGGTCTGAATGTATGTTCCTTTAAAGAATTTTAGAAACAATGGAATCTTGCTTTCTCTCTTGTGTACATATCCTTAACATGGTCCCTTAGGGCCTACAGAGCATAAACCAGTTACAGGCCACTGTAACTGGCCTTTGCTCCAGTCATACTGGCTTTCAGTAGTTCCTTTATTGAACTACCACTGCACTCCTTGCCACCTTGGGGTCTTCATGCCTGTTGTGCTCTCTGCTTGCCTAAGTGTTACTTCTTCATCAGGTCATACTTACAGGGAACTTGGAGATATTGTCTGTGGTGGCCTTTCCCTGGGCTAAGTTAGGTTCCTGAGTGGCATCAGTGGTTTGACATCAGCTAGTAACTGAACGGTTGCTGGTTAGAACCCACCTGGCAGCACCATAGATGAGAGGCCTGGTAATCTGCTTCCATAAAGATTATAGCCAAGAAAACCCTAGGGAACAGTTAAACTCTAAGACCTGGGGTCTCCATGGGTCCAGACTGACTCAACAGCAGCAGGTTTGTCTCCAGGAGGCATGGATGGGGGAGCTAAGTTAGGTTCTGTTGCTCTACTTCATCGTGTGTACTCTATTTGCACCCCTAACACTAATCAGAAAATATGATTATTTGTTAAATACTATAAAACTCTATGATCGAGAAAGACAGTCATGTTTCCTGCCTCTTCCTCCTTGTGCCCTAGGGTATCACAGATGCTCAGTTAAGTAAACCCTTCAACCATGATGGCAAAAATAGAGAGCAGACTAAATGTGGATGAAGTCAGTCATCATGTTGTAGGTAATTATGCATACCATTCCATTTTTCCCTTTATGTGTGTGAACATACAATTCAATTTATATCAAAAAATAAGTTGACTTTGTGAAAATCTATACATGTCTTTTATCAGTCAAGTTTCATGGCTTCATTTAAAAGTCAAAGACTATACTACTTTTGCTTGAAAAGGGACTTTATTAGGACAAATAGTGAAATGGGAAATCATTTAATTCATGAGTAAATGAAAGTACGCTGGTGGGTAGTTAGAAATCAAAGGAGGCAGAGTCCATGCAGTAGGAGTCGTGCTTTCGTGATGTCATTGCCACTGTGCCACTGCCATCAACACTGCTAAGATCTCCAGGCACAATCACCGGGAGTGCTATGGTAACAGAAAAACCATAAGTGGATGGCTTTAACAATGAGAAATTTATTTCCTCGTAGTAAAATAGGCTAAAAGTCCATTTTCGGGCATCAATTCCAGGGCAAAGCTTTCTCCATTAGCTCCAGAGGAAAGTCCTTGTTGTCAATCTCATCCTGGACTTGGAGCTTCTGAGGCTCAGGGATGTGCTCTGAATCCAGCACTGTTTCTTTGCCCATGGTTTGAGCTCCACAACTCTCTGCTTGCCCCGCTTTCCCTTTATATCCCAAGAGATTGCCTCGAGGCACAGTATAATCGAATAGACTGAGTCCTGCCTAGCTAACACAGCCACTCACCTTTCCTCCTTCATTAACATCATAGAAGCATGGTTTACAGCTTATAGGATCATCACAAACTACTGGGAATCATGACCTACCCAAACGGATACACACATTTTGGGGGGAACACAGTTCCGTCTATGGCAGATATCAGCATTGCAGTACGCCCGCAGTTACTATCATGAGTGAATTTTGACTCTCCTATTTTTTAGCTTCAAAGTTCTGGGTGAGAGGACTGATTGACCAAGCACTGCTCAAGTAACGAAGCCCTGGATGCTGAAATAGACATATAAAGGCATCCCTCCTTCTGAACAGGCATTTTAAGGTAGAGAACCTCATCTCAGTTCTTCACACTAAGAGTTGTTGTTGTTGTTGTGTGCTGTTGAGTCGGTTCTGGCTCATAGCAACCCTATGCAAAACAGAAGCAAACACTACCCAGTCAATATGAGTCACTGTCATGGATTGAATTGGGTCCCTGCAAAAATATGTGTAGCCATGTGGCTGGGCCATGACTCCCAGTATCTTGTGACTGTCCTCCATTTTGTGATTTTTCTATGCTGTGTGTTAAAGGATTAGGGTGGAACTGTAAATCCCTTTATAAGATCACCTCCCTGCTCCACTGTAAGGGGAGTTTCCCTGGAGTATGGCTTGCCCCAATCTTAATCCTTTCCTCCTGCAAGAGATAAAAGGAAAGAGAAGCAAGCAGAGAGTTGGGAACCTCACACCATCAAGCAAGCAGCACCAGGAGAAGAGCGTGTCCTTTAGACCCGAGGTTCCTGTGCCAAGGTGCTCCCTGGACAAAGACTGATATAATACCGGACTTGCCTCCTGAGCGGACAAGGGGAAAACCTTCCCCTGGAGCAGACACTCTGAATATGGACATGTAGCCTACTGGACTGTGTAAGAATAAACCTTCCTCTGTTAAAGCCATCCACTCTGTGGTATGTCAGTTAGAGCAGCCCTAGGCGACTAAAACAGTTGCTATGACACTATGAGTTACTCCCCTCAAATAAAGAAAAGAGATGGATGCTGGATACCTCTCAAACAATCAGTCAATCAAATCAGCCAGGCAAGGAACCAGCCAATAGCAGTGGTTAATTTCAGTTGTCATCTTCAGGGTACACCATGCATAATGCCTGAATTTATGACTCTCTTACATCTTGATCATCTCCTCTATTGATTTCATATTATTAGTTCTTTCGGCCTCTTTTCCTAAGTCTATATTTTTGAAATTGTATTTCTGCTCTGAGGTATCTGAGTCATCACTCAGTTCCTTTTAACAGCAGAAGTACATCGTCTTAGGATGGGTTTCCTGGAAGCTGGGTCTAAATCAGGACTTCTTCTAACAGTGATGTATTGAGCCACTCCAAATGCCGTCGAGTCTGATGTATTGAGGGAAAAGCCTATAATGAAAGGAGCGAGGCAAGGTAAAAGAGAAGAACTGAGTGAGAGAAGGTGGCTTTTGGTAAAGTCTGTCCTTGACTTGATCCATAAGGGGAAGTCTTTGAAGCACCAGCCACGTAGCTAGCTTTGTTGCCATCCTTAAAACAACAGATAGTTCTTTATATATTATATCACACTAACCTGTTGTAGACTTTGAGGCATCACCAGCGAGGTGGGACTTGACTATCCAGGTGAAGCAGATGATGTTGCTGTTGTTGTTGTTGTTGTTAGGTGCCGTTGAGTTGGTTCCAGCTCACAGTGACCCTACGCACAACAGAACAAAACACCGGCTGGTGCGCCACGTCCACAGTCGTTTTTATGCTCAAGCCCATTTTTGCAGCCACTGTGTCAATCCATCTCATCGAGGGTTTTCCTCTCTTTTGCTGACCCTTGGCTCTCCCAAGCATGATGTCCTTCTCCAGGGACTGACCTTTCCTGACAACATGTCTAAAGTATGTAAGACATAGTCCTGCCATCTTTGCTTCCAAGGAGCACTCTGGTTATACTTCTTCCAGAACAGATCTGTTCTTTTGCAGTCCATGGTGCATCCAACACTCTTCTCTAACACCGCAATTTGAAGGCATCAGTTCTTCTTCTATCTTCTTTGTTCATTGTCCAGCCTTCGCACGCCTATGGTGAGATGGAAAATACCATGGCTTGGGTCAGGAGCGCTTTAGTCTTCAAGGTGACATATTTGCTTTTCAATACTTTAAAGAGATCCTTTGCAGATGACAGAGGGACATATTTTCAAGAGAAAACTGACCCTCACAAGAGCTGGGCTGGAGAACACCAGCAGGTTAAAGGTCATCTGGTAGGGGAAGCACAAGTTTACTACAGGCATCCCCTACTAACCTCTGCTGCTTTTGTTCATTTGTTGTGCTTTCACAAAAATCATGGAAAAAAAAAACCCAACAGAGTATAACTCACCCTTAAATAATTCTTAAACTTGTCTCCTTGACATACTGAAGGTGTAAAAAATGTTGTGGCTAAATAATGACAAACATCTGGACAAATTAGGCATCTTTCCAACAAAAGAACACTAGCTAAGCAACCCCAAAAATATAAACATTTGAAAGAACACAGATAACTAGCTAGACTAATTTCTTTTGGTCTCATCCAGATATTGACTACTGTGCTGGGCTGGAACGTGCCAAAGAACAAACTGTGGTGCTGGTCTGGAAAATAAAATTAATTCCTTCACATAGACCCCAAACACTGGAATTGAGATACCTTAGGTAGGAAAAAAACTTTGATGGTACTATTATTAATAATAGCAACAATAATTTCAAAGTTTTCTTCTAATTTTTTTTTAACATGCATTAACTCATTTAACTGTTCCCAAAGTGCTCCATGAAAATCTAGGTATTATCTCCATACGATCCTTAAGGAAACTGAGGCATAGGCAAGTTCCTGACTGATCTAAGGGTACTCAGCTAGTTAGTGGCAGAGTGGGAAGGATTTATTTGTGACGTCTGGGTGTGTCAACACGACCTCAGCATTTCCCAGTAGATCATAACTGACTTTGAATGACAGAGTCAGTGGAGTCATTCATTTTCTTCATAAATTTCTCATTTTCAAGTTCATGTGTTGAAATTTCAAAGAGTAATAATGCTCTGCCCTTTGGATGGAAAGATGTCTTAAGTGATCCTCTATCTGTGCAGCAAGGTCCAGCTAGTGGCAGTGGATATGACCCTGGATGTGACCCTATCCGGATTCGTGTCTCACCTGCTACCAGGAACATACATGAATGGGCTGTGGGCCCAAATCAAGCTTATTAATTAGTCAACCCAGAAAATTAATTTTAATTTTTTTAACGCTATCACCCATTAGGAGGAGACATTGGATGGTCAAGGACTCTACTACTAGCCAAATGGATGAATTGGCTAATGTTTGTTTATATGTATGTAAACTTCCAGGTTGAGTACCCAAACTGTTTATACCACCCAGGGACCTTCATGGTATATGTAAAGAAGATAAATAATAGCCTTAAAGAGAAGGCACCAACCCATCAGAACAATGACACATTCTACAATTTAGGAATCTCAAACCTAATAGCTCAGATAATTATTTTTTATTCTCACATTGATATGTTGTAATTAATTTGGGAAATAGAAAATAGAAAAAAATCACACTCATATGAAGGATAAGTCATTTCAGTACAGTCGGTAGGATGTGGTTAGAAGCTCTGCAGCACCGAAGTGCATTTAGGTGGCCTCAGAGCCATCATACATGACCCAGCTGGTGACGGCACTCCCAGATGTTCTAATTCTACACTTACGGTTGCCAGAGTGCATTGTGGTGAGAAAGAATGCCAGTTAGTGGTGTTTGCCAATAAAAAAGTGGTTTACTGGAATGAGGAGTCTCCACCACAGATGGATAAGAGTGATTCACAAAGAAAATATTGTGGCATCACTCCTCAGTGATTCAATACCAACCATTTCAATCAGGTTGTATTTCAGAATATTGTCCATAAAGGACAGCTTCAAAAGGAAATCCACTGCTATATCCCCAGCATCTGGTAGGGTTCTCGGTACATTGTTGGTGATGAATGTGTCTTTGTCAAAATACATAAAATTAATCTTCATAGATAGCCAGTATTATATCTGAAAGAGTTTTTGAGTAGTAGCATCATCAAAAGTTGTAACATTCATCAGGAGAAAGTTTCAAAGCTTTGAAAATCTCTAAATACGTATAACACAACTTAGCAATTTTTTTCTCTGCAAAATACATTGTATGGAAAGAATAAGAGATTTCTTTATATAATAGTTATTTATTAAAATGTTAAACTCTAGAGGAGAGCACAGGAGATTGTTGGGAGGACACGACAAGTAAAGAATGAACAGGAGGTGTGTGCTGTCACTGGGCGAGGAGACCAGAAGGAGCTGTAGATAGGTGGGCATACAAAATTGGTTTGGATTGTATACTTTCATTTAATCACACACACACAAATGTTACATCCTATTCCTATTGAATCACACTTCTATTAAAAATCATGTTTTGTATGAATAGCCTGGTAGTCTAAATTAATGATCTCTTTACCTCTTGCTAACATTTTGACACTCACTGAATGAGAAATGTTTGTGTGGATTGAAGCATTTGTTAAAATAGTTGCACAGATACATTTACTTTGTTAGAGGCACTCTGGTGGTGAAGTGGTTAAGTGCTGAGCTGCTAATTTTAAGGCTGGCCATTGGATTCCGTCAGCTGCTACAAAGGAGAAAGATGCGACAGTCTGCGTCTGTAGACCATAGCCTTGGGAGCTATATGGGACAGTTCTGTTGTGTCCTATGGGGTCATTATGAGTCACAATCAACTTGAATGGCAATGGTTTTGTTTTTCTGATATATTTACTTTATTACTTATATTGGAGATCCCAGCTACCATCATATTTGATATTCTCCTTTTTAATTTCTATTTCTGTTTTTCCTTCCTGGGTAAATTTAATTATCTTTAGTGTCTTCAACTTCCTGCCTGGAGAAATTTGTTTGATTTTTTTTTCCTGGTTTATTGCCGGAGTCATTGTTGTCCTTAACATAAAACATGATATTTTGCTAACTTCACCAGACTTGTAGCATTAGCAATAGAAATAGAGGAAACCATAACATGACTTGCAACACTGAGGACCTCTGGCTTGGCTAGAGTTACTCTCTAGCAGAACGACTCACTCTTGCTCATACGCCTCCCTTCTGACTCACACCTACCTCACCAGACACATTGTTCAAATTTGCACCTTATTAAAATATTCATTGCTTCATAACCTGAGTGGCTAAGGGAAAATTGTAACCTTCAACATTCAATCTGCAGATAACCAAAGCCACCAGTTCGGCCCCAAAGCCAGTTGCCACCTAGTCACTTACTACTCATGGCAACTCCAGGTGGGTCAGAATAGAACTGTGCTCCACAGGGTTTTTAATTAAAGATGGATTTTCCAGAAGGAGGTCATCAAGCTTTTTCCAAGGTGCCACTGCGTTGGATACAGAATCATCAATTTTTTGGTTAGCATTTCATGGAGTAGCTCCTAACCCTGATCCTAATGCATTCTGAGTGTCATTTTGTAACAGAGAAGGACAGATGTGGAAACAGAATCCCACAGAGGGGAAGACATGAAGATACCTACAAGCAGCACAGGAAAGCCAAGGATTGCAGCAGCCACCA
Source organism: Heterohyrax brucei (assembly GCA_028571685.1). Classification (NCBI taxonomy): domain Eukaryota; kingdom Metazoa; phylum Chordata; class Mammalia; order Hyracoidea; family Procaviidae; genus Heterohyrax; species Heterohyrax brucei. The sequence goes on along the minus strand of CM053153.1, from coordinate 20,605,250 downwards.
GAAGCTTTGAGAGTAATGCAACAGTTCCTCTCTCGAGGCCCTCAGAAAGTCCCTGCTCTGGACTTTCAACCACCAATTTCAGTTCTTTAAAACCACCCACTTAGCGATATTGTGTTATGGCAACGCTGGGATGCGCGCACACACACACACACACACACACATACAGATGATTGATTACATGAGTTCTCCAATTCGTTCCTTTATTCTTTCCTTTATTCACTCATTTGCTCCTTAAACATTGACTGTCGCCATAAGACCCTAAAGTTCCCTCTCTGAGGTGGTGCAGCAGCAGAGACTGAGGATCTGAAAAGCTTTGGGAGGTCCCTTCCATACCCCTGGGCTAAAGTAAGGCTATTTTTCCCTTTGCCCTCAAAAAGCGCATCGTGAACAAGGTTGGCTCCTGAGTGTCCCACCTACCCTTGACTTTCTTTGTTTTCCCTTTAATGGCCTAATATCAAAACTCTTTGGTTCACTGCAGAACGACCAACCTGGTATGCTCTCCTCCAGTGCAGCAGTCTGAGGTCTATGGGAATGGAGCAGAGCACATGGTATCTTACACGTACTGCATTCAGCCGGGAGCCGTTTGTCTCTGTAGTATTTGACTCATGTCTTTTTATCTTCCTTTGTCTTAAGTTGACTTAGTCTTCTAGTGCTACTTTAACAGGAATACCGCAAGTGAGTGGCTTTAAAAAGAGAAATTTTATTTTGTCGCCATTCAGTAGGCTAAAAGTCCGAATTCAGGGATTCAGCTCAAGGGCAAGGCTTTTTCTGCTGGCTCTGGAGGAAGGTCTTTGTCATCAGTCTTCCCTTGGACTTGAAGCTTCTGAGGTGCAGGGACCCTGGTCCTTTCCAAAGGATGCGCTCATCTCCTGGCATTGTTTCTTGGAGATATGATCTCTCTGCTGGTTTCTTTCCTTTATCTCTCAAGAGACTGTCTCAAGGAGCAAAACAATCTTATGCCTTGAGTCCTGCCCCTCCGACACAAATGCCACCTATCTACTGTCATTGGTGTTACAGAGGCAGGGTCTGCAACATGGAGGACCATCACACAATACCAGGAATCATGGCCCAGCCAGATGCCCACACACATTTTTTTGAGAATATGATTCAATTCAAGGCGTAAGTTAAAGACTTTGAAACACTGTCAGGGAAAGGTGAGAAAGTTGATTCATTTTAAGTCCTGAAAGAGAAACTAGTCTGCAGCTGGGTCTGAATATGCATGCATGTTTATAGGTTTAGGGTTCTGGGAGTCTACCAATGGTCGGAGAGTAAAGCAGGGCTGCCTAAAAAGGAGACAAAGCACCAGGCTAAGATACCTTGATTGTTTGACTACATTTGGACCCAGATGAACATGTTGAAACACTATTCACTTGCATGGGGTCTAACTCCTGCCTCCTCCTATGTTGGTTCCAGTGTTCCATACACCTGATATGTGGATCTGACATGTGGATCTGTCATTTACACTGCCCTGTCCTATATCTGCTACATCTGCTGACCAGCAGATCAGCAGTTCAAATCCACCAGGTGCTCCACGGAAACTCTATGGAGCAGTTTACTCTGACCTCTAGAGTCGCTATAAGTCAGACCTGACTCAACAGCAGTGGGTTTGTCCTGTATTACCTCCATATTGCCACATTCTCTCTCTGTCCCCTCTGAAAATTATGTATTCACCTATAAGACAGGTAATTCATGCTTTGTGGCAATCTCATGTCCTTCAGCTTTTAGGGGAACTTAGAAAAGATGGTACTAGGACTGTTTAGGTAAGAAATGGGCATCATAAAATCAGGCAATGGCCTGTCATTCTCATAGTAGGGTCCTCAAGGAAAGGCATCAGAGATAAATTGATTATTGGTGGGATGAATGAATGGAAGAAAAAAGAGTTGGTAAAAAAAGATCCTGAATATAGAACTCAATAACCTCGGGCATAGAAGGAATTTGATTGATACTGGAAAGGTTGGTTGTAGGGAAGGGTTAACAGTGGGCAAGGAATCTTCACTCTTGACACATGATCTAGGATGTGAGTCCCAAACTGTTTATGTTCAGATTTTTTTATATGAATGTAGTAGCTTTGCATACTTGTGCTCACAATATTTAAGGAGTTATTGTGGTTGCTGGTAGGTGCCTTCAAGTCAGTTCTGCCTCCCAGTGATCCATGTGCAACAAGACCAAAACCCTGCCCAGTCCTGTGCCTCCCTCACAATCAGGGCTAGGTGCTATCCCTTTGGTGTAGCCGCTATATCAATCCGTCTCATGGAGGGTCTTCCTCTCTTTTCACCTATCCTCTACTTTCCCAAACACGATGTCCTTTTCTTGGGACAGGGCCCTCCTCATAATATTTCCAAAGTACATGAGACAAAGTCTTATCTCCTTGTTTCTAAGGAGCATTGTGGCTGTACTTCTTCTGAGATAGATTTATTCATTCTCCTGGTGGTCCATGGTATATTCACTTTTCTTTACCCACACCATAATCCAAACACATCAATTCATCCTTGGTCTTCTTTATTCATTGTCCAGCTTTTTCATGCATGTGTCCACCTTTAACAGGAGAACACTGTGACTTGGGCCAGATGCACCTTAGGCACCAAAATGATGTGTTTGCTTTTGAACACTGTATAAAGGTCTTTAGCAGTAGATTTGTCCAATACAGTTTCTTGACTGTTGCTTTCATGGGTGTTGACTGTGGATCCAAATAAAAGGAAATTCTTGACAACCTCAATCTTTTCTCCATTTATCAGGATGCTGCTTATTGGCCATTTGTGGGATTTTTGTTTTCTTTGTGTTGGGGTGCAATCCATACTAAAGTTTGTTGTCTTTGACCTTCATCAGTAAGTGCTTCAAGTCTTCTTTGCTTTCAACAAACAAGGTTTTGTCATCTGCCTATCACAGGTTGTTAAAGAGTGAAATTAGATAATCTTCTATTAAAAGGGATTTCAAACTGCATCTTGGTCCATTCCTATCATGCAGAACCTCTGTAATAAGAGAGCCATAACACACAGCCCTTCCTCCCACTGTCATTTCTGGTAACAGAAAATTTACTGGGGTAACATTTCTGCTCTTAGGCTATTCTCGTTGTTAAAGAGTCCTTCCAAATATTGTCCTAAAAATTACAAATTGAAGAGCTTCCAGAACAGTTGCTGGCACATATAAAGCATTTAATTTCAGTCAGCGTTACCGATTCCAGATCAGAATCCTTATAAATTTGATTCTTGTATTCTATGTCTTTGTCGTCAAACTCAATGATGTTGTAAAAAGGAGTACCATTAATAGAAATCTTGAAGTTGTGGCACACTAAAAGGAAGAAAAACTAAAACTTGGCTTACTTGTTTTAAAATACTAGTAGCAATTTAAGTGTTCTTGCTACTGGTTGTATCAAGTATCCTGTAGCACGAAGTGTATGTGTATTTTTAAAGTGAATTTAAGTTGAATTTAAGAGTTGAATTTAAGAGCTAATTTCCTATTGCCCTGACCAGGCTGTTTTGGGGGCTCCCCAGCCAGGCTGCATGCTAGACTTCCTGGGCTTCCCTCTGCCTCTCTAATAGTGTTGTCATTCTACTTGATTATATGCTAAGCTCAGTCATCATAAAATGCTTCTCTATAAAGCATGGTTAGTAGCTTATAATTTTAAACAATTTGAAAATCTACTGTGATGGAGTCCTTTTTAAATTATCAGAACAAAAAGAAACACTAAATTATGCTGTACCTGTTCTGAAATCTAGATTAACGGTATTCTATAAATTCTAAGTGATATGTAGGGCATTCTCTCACAACAAATGGTCCCAATATTCAGAAGCCCCCTCACTTTAGAAAAAAATAGCCTGCAGCATTTTTTCAACTCTGTTCTTCTATCCAAAGACCAACTACTGAGCATCTTTGGAGGTAAACTCTCTTCCGGTAAATTGTAGGCTGAAAATGATTTGTATTTTCATTTCCAGATCACTGGGCTTCACAGCTCCAGTTGCTTTGTGTTGGTCAATGGTAGGTATCTGGGAGGGTCCTGGAGGCATCCCGCTTATCGTCACCAATCCTCTGTGGGTTTGCTCTGACAGCTTCCATGTGGACTCCAGAGAAGTGCTGGACTGCCAAAGGATTGTAAATAGGAGTCTTGGGTGGGGCCCCAGTCCTCCAGATGTGGCTGGTTTCATATTTTCAATGTGAATTCAGGGACCTACCCTTTTTGCTGACGGAGATCACAAGTGTCTCTGGCTTCATCTCATAATTAGAAAAATGTGGTAATTTGCGTGGAAATGATCACAAACAACCTTTTCTACCACCTCCGCTTGCAGCTATCAAGTACGATAAGCCTGGGCTCCTCTCTATACAAAAAATTTATACAAGGAAGTAACTTACTGAATGAGTCAACATGTGTCTGGCCAGAGCTTCCTTTTCTCTGTGGCCTCTCGTTTCTACCTTGCTCAGCTTAGTTACGTTAGGAAGCAGATTAAGCTAAGTTCCTGTGGTCATCTTTCCACCTTCAGATGATGGGTCATGCAGTGTCGGTAAGGACTAGTCAGTCTCTCCCTGCATTCTTAAGTATACTCCTTATAATGCACATTTCTTACCAGAATAAAAAAGAAAAACTCGAAACAAGTCTTGAATTCCTTTCTGCAGGCTATGGTACTGAAATCAGTACAAGACTTTGTGAAATGAAGGGGGAGCTTACCGGGAGCTTGTCAAATGCTGCTTAGTCTTTCCTTTGCTTATAACTAGCTTTATTCCCTCTGAAATATGATGTGTAAAAATGTCACAAAAAATAAAAAAAAAAAAACATTGCCATCAACTGGTGCCAACACATGGTGACCCCACGTGTGTCAGAATAGAACTGTGCTCCACAGGGTTTGCACGCTACCCAAAGTACCTGAGATAAAGTCTCCTCATCCTTACTTTTTTTTCTTTTTTATTGTGATTAAGTGAATGTATACAATCCAAATCAATTTTACATGCCTGCTTATCTACAGCTCCTTCTGCTCTCCTTGCTCTGTGGTAGCATACTCCTCCTTTTCATTCTATGCTTGTTGTGTCCTCTTAACAAGCTCCTGCTCCTCCTCTCCTCCCTGTTCTCTCCCATTTACAAAGAGACCAGTAGCACAGCCTCCTGTAAAAGCAGAGAACCATAAACTATACACAGTGTATGGTCACACTGTGTTCCCGAATTTAGTCCATTTGTGTCCAAAGAGTTGACCTCAGGATCCTTTCTAGACACGGGCAACAGCAGGTCTAGGGGCCATGCTCCCAGAAGATCCCCTGGGCTGTTGGACCATTGTTTGTGATCTTTCGGTAGAGTTCTTGAGCTGCACTCCTCTTTTTCTCATATTGCCACAGGGAGTCAACATTGTGTGTCCCATCACAGCTGTCTTTGGTTGTGGCTGGGCACCATCTGGTTCTTCTGATCACCTGTTGATACAGTCACCCGTTCACGTGTGTCTTTCTGTCTTCTGGGCTCTTTTTTCCCTCATGTCTTTGGTCTTCTTGGAGATCATCTGTTCTGGGTGAGTTGGGACTATTTGGTGCTCCTCAGATGGCAGCTTGCTGGCTTTTAAGACCCCAGATGCCATTCATTAATATGAGGTGCAGAAGACTCTCTTAGCAATAGGCTAATTATGCCAACTGACCTCAATGTCCCCGGAGAGCAAGGTTCCCAGACCCTGCCCCAGCTACTCACTCTATCCTTGCTGTACTGTGTTGAAATTAGAAGAGCTTTCAGTGTATGGTGAAGTCCAGTTACATTGGTCATCTTTCTACTGGGTGCTGTCACCTAACTGAATTTCTTTCAGCTATCTAATCTATGACCAACACTCTCCTTCCCTTCCCACCCTTATAGCTGTCAAAGAGTCTTGTCTTCTGTACATAAGTCTGTCTGTAAGTCCTTATAGGAGGTGTCTTCAGCCGTATTTATCTTTTTGCTGCTGACTGATTTCACTCAGTATGTCTTCCAGATGAAACCAGATTTTATGAGATGTTTCCTAAAATCATCAGTGTTGTTTATTATTGCATAGTGTTCCATTCAGTGCATGTACCATAGTTTGTTTTCATCTTCCCTTTAGAGAAGCATTCTGGCTGTTCTTTCAAATAGATTTGTTTGTTCTTCTGACACTTCATGACATATTCCATATGCTTTGCCAACACTGTAATTCAAAGGCATTAATTCTTCTTTGGTCTTTCTTATTTCTTGTCCAGCTTTCATATACATGTGAGATGATGAAAAATATCATGGCTTGGATCAGGCACACCTTAGTCCTCTAAGTGACATGTTTGCTTTTAACACTTTAAAGAGGTCTTTTGCAGCAGATTTGCCCAGAGCAGTGTGTCATTGTATTTCTTGGCTGCTGCTTCCGTGGGCATTAATAGTGCATCCAAGTAAAATGAAATCTTTGACAACTTCAATCTTTTCTCCATTTGTCATGATGCTTGTTGGTCCAGTTGTGAGGCTTTTTGTTTTCTTGTTGTTGAGGAGTAATCCACATTGTAGCCTGTAGTCTTTGATTTTCATTAGTAAGTGCTTCAAGTCCTCTCCTTTTAACAAGCCAAGTTGTGTCATTTGCATATTGTGTTTTGATAATGAATCTTCTAATCCTGATGCTGTGTTCTTATTCATATATGCCAGCTTTTCACATTATTTGCTTAGCATATAGATTGAATAAGCATTTTGAAAGAATACTACTCTGATTTACACCCTTCCCGATGGTGTAGTGATTAAGTGCTACATCTGCTAACCAGAAGGTCAGCAGTTCAAATTTACCAGGCACTCCTTGGAAATTCTATGGGGCAATTCTACTCTCTCTATAGGGTCACTATGAGTGGAAATCGACTTGATGGCACTAGGTTTGGTTTTCTGGTTTTTGATTTTAAATGATCAAGCATTCCTTTGGTATATTTATAGATTCCAAATGAGTACAGTTAATTGTTCTGTAATTCTCATTCTTTGCAATGTTATTCATAACTTGTTATAATTCACATAGTTGAATGCTTTTGATTAATCAATAAAATACAGGTAAACTTCTTTCTGGTATTCTATGCTTTCACCCAAGATCAATCTGATGCAAGTAATGATATCCCTTATTCTATGTCCCCATGTCCTCTTCTGACTCTGGCTTGAATTTTGGGCAGTCCACCCTTAATGTACTGCTACAACTGTTTTTCAATTATCTACAGCTAAATTTTACTTGAATGTGATATTAATGATATTGTTTAATAATTTGTATTTTTTTTATCCTCTTAGATAGCCTTGCCTTGGAGTAGTAGGTGTGTCTATGGATCTCTTCCAGTCAGTTGGTCGAGTAGCTGTCTTACAAATTTTTTGGTACGGACAAGTGAGTGCATCCATTTGTTGAAACATTTCAGCTGATACTCCATCAGTTCCTAGAGCCTTATTTTCTTGCGAGTGCCTTCAGGGCAGCTTGCACTTCAGTACCATTCATTCTTAACCTTTTGCCAACTCCTGAAATGGTTGAACATCCTACCAAATAATTCTATACAGTGACTCTGCTATGTATTTCTTCCATTGCTTTTGATGCTTCCTCTGCTATTCAGCATTTTTCCTATGTTGCTCTGTTGTTGTTGTTAGGTGCCACTGAGTCAGTTCTGACTCGTAGCCACTCTATGAACAAGAGAACAAAACACTGCCCAGTACTGCACCATGTCCACAACCATTTTTATGCTTAACCCTACTATTGTAGCAGCTGTGTTATTCCATCTCCTGGAGGGTCTTCCTCTTTTTTGCTGACCCTCTACTTTACCTAGAATGGTGTCCTACACCAGGAACTGATCCTGCCTTATAAATTGTCCAAAGTACGTAGCATGCAGCCTCACTATCCTTGTTTTAACTCTGGCTGTACTTCTTTCAGAATAGATCTGTGTGTTCTTTTGGCAGTCCGTGGTACATCCAATATTCTCCTCCAACACCATTCTGTCTTCCTTATTCATTGTCCTGCTTTCATTCACGTATGAGGCAATTGAAAATATCATGACTTGGATCAGGTGAATGAACCTTAGTCATCAAGGTGACATCTTTACTTTTCAGTACTTTAAAGACGTCCTTTGCAGCAGATTTTCCAAATGCAATGTATCTTTTAGTTTCCTGACTACTGCTTCCATGGGCATTAATTGTGGAACCAAGAAAAATGAAATACTTAAGAACATCAATCTTTTCTCCATTAATCATGATGTTGTTTACTGGTCCACTTGTGAGAATTTTTGTTGTCTTGATTTTGAGGTGCAATCCATACTGAAGGCTGTGGTCTTTGAGCTTCATCAGTAAGTATTTCAAATCTTTTTCATTTTCAACAAGCAAGGTTGTGTTATCTGCATAACACAGGTTGTTAATGAGTCTTCCTCCACTCCTAATTCCCATTCTTGTTCACATAGTCCAGTTTCTTGGATTATTTGCTCAGGATATAGATTGAAAATCTCTAGTGAAAGGTTACAACCCTGATGCCCACCTTTTCTAACTTTAAGCCGTCCGGTGTCTCCTTGTTCCGTTCCCACAACTGCCTCTTGATCGATATACGGATTCCTCATCAGCACATTTAGGTATTCAGAATTCCCATTCTTTGCAGTGTTGTCCATAATTTATTATGATCCACGCAGTTGAATGTCTTTGTATAGTCAGTAAAACACAGGTAAACATCTTTCTGTTATTCTCTGCTTTCAACCAAGATCCATCTGACATCAGTAATGATTTCCCTGGTTCCACATCCTATTCTGAATCCAGGCTTGAATTTCTGGCAGTTCTTTATCAAAATACTGTTGCAGGCAGTTTTGAATGATCTTTAGCAAAATTTTAGTTGAATGTGATGTTTATGACATTGGTTAGTTACTTTCATGTTCAGTTGGATCACCTTTCCTGGGAATAGGCATAAACATGGATCTCTTCCAGTTGGTTGCCCAAATAGCTGTCTTCCAAGTTTTTTAACATAGATGAGTAAGCACTTCCACTGCTGTATCCATTTGCTGAAATGTCTCAGTTGATACGACATCAATTCCTGGAGCCTTGTTTCCTACCAATGCCCTCAATGCAGCTTCAGCTTCTTCCTTCAGGAGCCTTTGGTTCCCAGTCATGTGTTACCTCTTGAAATGCTTGAATGTTGACAAGTTCTTTCTGGTGTAATGAGTCTGTGTACTCCTTCCATCTTCTTTTGATGCTTCCTGAGTCATTTAATATTTTCACTGTAGAGTTCTTCAGTATTGCAGCACCAAGCTTGACTTTTTTCTTCAATTCTTTCAGTATGAGAAATGCAAAGTGTGTTCTTCCCTTTTAGTTTTCTATCTCCAACTCTTTGCATTTGCTCCTCACTTGCCTGGTAGTTTGTTGTGTGGCAGGGGCTTGTGTGTTATGATGCTGGGAGCTGTGCCACTGTTATTCAAATGCCAGCACAGCCACGCCCAGTGGGCAGGTTTCAGCTGAGCTTCCACACTAAGACAGACTGGGAGGAAGGACACAGCAGTCTACTTATGAAAAGAATAAGTCACTGAAAACCTTATGACCAGCAGCAGAGCACTGTCAGATATAATGCTGCAAAATGAATCTCCTAGGTTGGAAGACACTCAAAAGAGGACTGGGGAAGAGATACCTTCTCAAAGTAGAGTCAACCTTAGTAATGCAGACAGAGTAAAGCCATGGGGACCTTCATTTGCTGATGTGGCATGATGCAAAATGAGAAGAAACAGCTGCAAACATCCATCAATAATCAGATTGTGGAATGTAGGAAGTATCATTCTTGTAAAATTGGAAATCAACAAAAATGAAGTTAAATGGTTAAACATTAACACCCTAAGAATTAGTGAACCAAAATGGATTGGTACCAGTCTTTTTTATTTGGACAATTACATGGTCTACTATGCCCAGAATGACAACTTGATGGAGAAAGGTGTTGCGTTTGTCATTAGAAAGAATCATTTCAAGATCTGTCATAAAGTACAATGTAGTCAGTGATAGTATAATACCCAAATGCCTACAAGGAAGGCCAGCTAATATGACTATTATTCAAATTTACACAAAGACCACTAAGACCAAAGATGAAGAAACTGAAGTTTTTACCAGCTTCTGCAGTCTGAAATTGATCAAACTTGCAATCGAGATGCATTGATAATACTAGTGATAGGAATGCAAAAAATTGTTGGTGTGGCAGGATGTGAAATGTGAAGAAACTGCTAAAAAATATTCATTAGTAACTAATCTTGAAATGCTTGAAGTAAGAAGCAAGGAAAATTGGAAATTGTCAAAAAAAAAATTCTAGACATTAATGAGCTGAAATGGACTGGTATAGGCAATTTTAAATCAGACAGTCATAAGATCTACTATGCCAGGAATGACAAATTGAAAAGGAATGGTATCACATTTATTGTCAAGAAGAACATTTCAAGATCTATCTTGAAGTATAATACTGTCAGTGGTAGGATAATAACCATATGCCTTTGCAGAAGGAAAACCAGTTAGTATGGCTATTATTCAAATTGAAATAGAAGATTTTTATTAATTTCTTCAGTCTGAAAATGGTCAAACAAATTATCAAGATGTATCGATAATTACTGGTGATTGTAATGCAAAAGTTGGAAACAAAGAAGAATCAGTAGTTGGAAAACATAGCCTTGGTGACAGAAACTACACCAGAGATATCATGATAGAATTTTGCAAGACTGACATCTTACTTGCTGGAAATTCAACATAAACAGTGACTATACATGGGAATCTCACAAGATAGAATACACAAAAATAGCATCTACTATGTCTGTGGGAACAGATGATAGAGAAGCTTGATGTCATCAGTCAGAACAGGGCCTAGCAGCCACTGCAGAATAGATCATGTAAAACGCATAGCACCAATTAGTTCAAGAGGTAGATAAATTAAATCTTCACTTTATTTGAGGTGAAATACTTTTAGTATTTTGAAGAATTCTGATATATTGTCTTTGAACCCAAAACAATATAATTGTTTTTAATTTTAAACTGGCTTTGCATATATACATATCAGTGAATATGAAGGAGAAAGTGGCACCAGGATAGGAAGAAGACACAGTCATCCTTGTGAAAGTGACAAGGACTTGAAGGACTTATTGATGAAGACAGAAGACTAAAACCTTCAGTATGGATTGCATTTTAACAAAAAGAAACTAAAAGTTCTCACAAGTGGGCCAATAAAGCAACATCATGATAAGCAGAAAATATTGAAGTTGTCAAGGATTTCATTTTTCCTGGGTCCATAATCAGCACTCATGGAAGGAGCAGTCAAGAAATAAAATAACGTGTTTAATTGTGCAAATCTGCAAACAACCTCTTTAAAGTATTAAAAAAAATGAAGATATCATCTTGAAGACTAAAGTATACCTGACCCAAGCCATGGTGTTTTCCATTGCCTCATATGTGTGTGAAACCTGGACAATGAATAAAGAAGACCAACGAAGAATGATGCCTTCAAACCATGGTGTTGATGAAGAACACTGAATATACTGTGCACCGCCAGAAGAACGAACACATGTCTCGAGCAAAGTACAACCAGAACACTCTTTAGAATCAAGGATGGCAAGACTTCATCTCACATGCTTTGGACATGTTATCAGGAGAGACCAGTCCCTGGAGAAAGACATCATGCTCAGTAAAGAGGAGGGTCAGTGAAGAAGAGGAAGACTCTCAATGGGATGGATTGATGCAGAGGATGCAAAAGTGGGCTCACACAGAACAACGATGAGGATGGCAGAGGACCCAGCAATTTTTTGTTGTGTTGTGTGTAGGGTCACTATGAGTTAGAACTGACTGGAAGCGCCTAACAACAACAACAACAACGAATGTTCACCTTCTCATAGGTTGTAAGCTTATTTTAACTACCCTTCCTTTGCTCAAATATTAGTTAGTGCTCCTTTTTTGGTGTAGTTACCTAGACTTCATCTTTTCTTTCCTAATCATCTCACCTGAAGTATGCAGAACTCTCCCCTCTTCTCTCCCAGCCTATGGGTTATTATAGCAGTGAGTTTCAAACGAGATGCCAGTGAGATAGATACTCCTCAGAAGGGTATATCAGAATTCTGGGGTACACACAAATCATTGTCTTGCAGTGTGACAAAGATGCTTATTGCCACATTTTCTATAATTTGGTACGTTTAGAAATAATCACAGTGTTTATAACTGAAGATGTGACTAAGTAAATTTTAAAACAAACAGGTAGTTAGGCACTACAGCTGCTAACCAAAGGATTGACAGTTCAAATCCACCTGGGGCTCCTTGGAAACTCTGTGGAGCAGTTCTTCTGTGTCCTATATGGTCACTGTGATGAAGATGGAAGACTAAAATCTTCAGTATGGATTGCATTTTAACAAAAAGAAACTAAAAGTTCTCACAAGTGGGCCAATAAAGCAACATCACGATAAACAGAAAATATTGAAGTTGTCAAGGATTTCATTTTTCCTGGGTCTATAATCAACACTCATGGAAGGAGCAGTCAAGAAATGAAATAACGTGTTTAATTGTGCAAATCTGCAAACAACCTCTTTAAAGTATTAAGAAAACAAATTTTATATAGTTTTATAAATTATTTGTCTACTTTTTATGGATATAATGATGCTTATAAAAACTATGAGTCAGATCTGACTCGACGGCACTTGGCTTGGCTATAAAAACTAGTGATTTGTGAGAAAGGAAGGCTAATACCATAATGTTTAAAATCCAGGATACAAGAAAAAGATATAAAAAATTAAGACACTTTCATATTTGAGGTTCAAAGCCACCCAAATTAAGGGTAAATGAACAGAGAAAAAATTAAAGAAACATATCACAATGATAAAAGTATCTCTCTGTATTCACTGGGATTGTAGAGACTGTTTTGTGCTTCTTTTCCCTGTTCTTTACCTGTCTAATGATTTGCAATGACCTGATATTGTTTTCACAGATTTTAACTATTAAATATTAAACATAGAATAAAAAGAAAACTAAGAATATGAGACAGAACTGGAGTTCATGCATTCATTTTATCTCCAACTTAGAAAACTAGATAGCAGGATAAGTTAGTTCTCTCCTCTCTTTGAGTCCACAAGATCATTCATTACATGACAGACACCCTTGCGTCACTATAGCTTCTTAAATTGTTTCCATCCCTCCATTCTATTAGGCTTCCATTTCAAAGTCAAGTAGACACAGCTCTGCTTTCAATTGCATTTACTTTCATTCCTGTATATGAAAAGAGCTCTCTTGCTGGAAGGAGGTTTTCAGAAGCCTATGTGTATACTGCATGTTCTCACAGTCTCATCTTAAGCTGCTTTTTAGGTATTGCCTATTCTTTGCATGGAGCAGGATACTTAAAGATAGCTTTGTCTGCTTCTTCCCTTTAGTTGGCAGATGCCTCTGAAAAAAGACAGAAAAGCCCATCCACTCTTGGACTGTAAGCTAGCCATTCATGTATTGAAAGTCGTTGGAGGCTGATGTAAGGTAGCAACCGTTCACAACGGGCGACAAGAGAACTCTGTATCTGACACAGAAGCCTGGGATGACTGTAACCAGCCCTTCCTTGCATGGAAATGGTGTTGCAGTGCTCCGATTGGCTGGGCTTAGACAGATTTTGAAGGGAGTGTGAGGCAGCCTGAGCTAGTACAATGCTTCCAGAGAGTGAATCTCCTTCCTCCTTCAACCCAGTAAATGGAAATCCAAGTGCTAATTGTATGGGTATCTGGAATTATACTCTCAAAACATGTGAGCTATTATGAAAAGAAATCACAGTACGAATTTATCATCTTGATAAGAAACCATTATGATATCTTTTTAGGTTCCAAGAGAAACAATCTCAAACATTTTTTTTTTCTTTCCCTCTGAGTAAAACTAAAACCATCCTTAAGGTGACCGGCAACAAAAAGTGGTTATTGGACACTGTTTTGTGCCTCAGGATTAATGGCATAAATGTGGTGTTTAAAAAAGCTAAAGCTGACTCTAGAAGTTTTAGGCTTAATTAATGAGTTAATGATGAGAATAGAGCTGCTGTCCTTTGGAGTTTCAAATTTCAATTATAAGCAGTTGTGTTCTTGTGCGATCATCTACAAGGAGCTGGGGTGAGTGATGGGCTGTTATTGAAGGACCAATTTATAATAATAGCTGGCTTTTGTATATGGTCCAAAGAGGTAGCAGGAACCTGGAATCTCGGTAACATTTCCATGAGAGATGCTGTGGTCAGATACTTGTTTTCAAGGTAACTTTCTGGAGTCCCATTTAGCCAAATTTGTCATGAAGAAAGTCTAAAAGAGATTTGAACACGAATTAGATTCAGATTCAGTGTACAAGCCAAAGTAAAAATGGCTTCAGACATATCTGATAAGTTCTTCTCTCAAAGATCTAGAAAGGAGTTTAAAACACATTTTTCTTGAGATTATATTGATACAAATAGGCCTGATTTTTTCTTAAGGTTGATTTTATTATCTTTACTAAATGACAGTGATGGTGTGGCTGGCAGATAACTGGGTGAACTTAAATGATGTTGACAGTCATTTCATCTGTTCTGGCTCCTGGTGATCTTTGAACCTCTATTTTGTTCCCTTACAAGGGGAAGGACTAACCAAGTGACACATAAGATAAAGCTCCAACTAACTGAAAAGTTGGAGATTTGAGCTCAGTCAGAGGTACCTCACAAGAAAGACCTGGCATTCTGTTTCCAAAAAATTAGTTACTGGTTTAGTGGTTCAAAGGTCACAACAGAGGTAATTAAAACAAAAACTGTCAAAAAAAAAAAAGAAAGAAAGTATAGCTGAGGATTTAAAAGGGAGCCAAAGCCAAGCCAAATGCCGTCGAGCCGGATCCGACTCATGGGAGAAAAAAATCAACTATACTCCTTGGAAACTCTATGGGGTAGTTTTACTCTGTCTTTTAGGGTCACTGTGAGTCAGAATTGACTGCATGGCAAGGGCTGTGGTTTTTGTTTTTTTATTCCCCATTCATTTTCAAAATATTTGTTGGTCAATGTTTATAAGTATTGGACATGACACAGGTTTTAAGACTACAGCTCTAAGAAACCCAAAGGCATTGCCGTTGAGTCAATTGCGACTCATAGTGACCCTATAGGAGAGAGTAGAACTGTCCCATAGAGTTTCCAAGGAGTGCCTAGTGGATCTGAAGTACTGACCTTTTGGTTAGCTGGCGTAGCATTTAACTGCTACTCCAGCAAAGTTTCCAGGGTTACAGCTACAGCAACAGACTAAGTAAGGAGCCCTGAAGGTGACCCCGCTGATACTCGGCAATGAGGTATTTAGCACTTTTTCTAGGATGAGTTTTTGAACTTAATTGACAGTCTCGGTATCAGTGAAGGGGCACAGATGAATACATGATGAGGTCAGATCTGATGATAGGAGGACTTTGCAAAAGATAAAAAGTATCTTTTGTTAAGTTACTCAGTTAGTCACATGTTCTCAAAGCCAGGTGCCCCATTCGGTTTCCAAAGCCGTGGTATTTGCAGAAGCAGACTGACACATCTTTCTCTCATGGAGAAGCTAGTAGCTTTGAACCACTGACATTTTAGTTAGCAGTCAAACACCTAAGGCTCTCTTATAGGCCTTTGTAGCATCCTAATATTAGTGCCAGATTGGTCCAATGTATAACTTCTTATCACTCTGAGCACTTGCATAAGTACCTTCTTTTCTGTCTTCCTAGTTACTTTGCCTTGACTCCAGCTCTTAAAACATAAAGTATTTAGTACAGTATACCTACGCTCTGGGATCTCAGGACTGAGATCTAAACCCTGTCACTTTTTTCCATACTGGGTTTATAAAGGCTTAGTTGCACAGGGATGGACTCCCTAACACGGTATCTGTGATGCACAAAATAGTGGCTCCCTGAACATGTACACACCCTGGTTCTAGACTGTGGAAATTTTATATTACCTGGCAAGATACTTTGAAGATGTAATTAAAGCTACAGATTTAAAATAGAGAGATTACCTTGGATAATCCAGGTGGGCCAATTCAATGATATAATCCCTTAAAAGTAGAGACGTTTCTCTGGCTTGAGTCAGAGAGATGTGGCAGAAGAGGAAGGAAGAAGAAATGGAGCCGACAGGAAGTCAGAGGGATTCCAAGTGCGTGAAGAATGTGATGCACTCTGCTAGCTCTGAGATATAAGGGTCCACCAACAGCATGGAAGCAGGGACTTCAGTCCTACAACTGCAAGGAACTGGATTCTGCCTGTAACCAAATAAGTTCAGAAACAGATTCTTTCCAGTGACCTCCCACCCCTAATCAGAGTCCAGACGATTAACACCTTGATTTTGGCCCTGTACAATCTGGACCCGAGAAACCAGCCGAACTGTGAGATAATAAATGTATGTTTATTTAAGCTACTAAATTTCTTTTTAGGTATTAGTTATAGCCACACTAGAACATTACTATGACATGCTTCTAGCCAGGGAAGAAGGATCAAAGTAGAAGTTCAAATTATAGAAATACATAGAATAAATCAATTTCAAGTGGGAGATTTTCCTAGTGATGATTTGTCCTGCTTTGATTTTAGTCTTATCTAATGTTAAAAAAAAAATGATTAATTGTCCATTAAGCTGGATGATGCTGAGTAGCAGCTTTTCCTTCTTACGTCACCCAAGTCAGTATAGAGGTCACAGCTATAGTTTGTAGCAAGATGAAGAGCTACGGGAAGAAGGCAAGAAATGGAGGGTGTAAAATGAGTCACTTGAGTAGTCATCAATTCTGCTCACCCTGGAGTCGCAAATAGATATTTTCTGACCTGAAGAGAGGTCTCTTTTGGAACTCTCCTTTTTTTTTTTAGCCCAACTTAATATAATCACTGGGGTAATTTTTTAAAAATAAGAATGGTTATATATTACGGATAAATCAAGCTGTTGACTTAATTTTTCAGTTCTCATTGGTTATGTACTCGCCACAGAATAGTATATGATATACTATGTATCCTTGAGATATGATGGATGGCTTCATTATCTGTAATGAGAAGCATTAATTGAGTAGGAACTCCCTATTTTGCAAGCAGTGGTTCTACAGGATGAATGTGAAATAGGATTGCCAAGAAAAATTTTGCTTTAATGGCCCTCATGTGCACTAGACATTTCTGTCTGCAAAGGATGTTTTTGTCTTCTTTGGGCTGCTTCCAAGATTTTATTTTGGGTATCTCTTTTGGATCCAAGCCCTCACTTAGATAACCCTCTCCTCCTCGAAAAAATAATAGAAATACTTGCAAGATGGAGAGAAGAAAACCACCACTAAGACTTCATGAACTTTTTGATGGTATTCTGCAACCACCAGGCCAGGACCTGGAAATGAAGAAAGCAAGCCACATCTAAGGAGAATCAGAAGAGAATGTTAACTTACGGGAAATAACAACCAAAACATGTCCAAATTTTGAAATTCAGAAAACCTCAACTGCTAGTTTTCTGAGATTCTGCAGATGTATAAATAACACCCGGGGAAATTCCATTTGTCGCTTGTGTTCTCTTTGGTCTAACAGGGGATTTCCTCAAGAGTTTATGGCTCAGAAGGATTGCATTCTGCCTTTTCTCTTTAAGACTGATGGCAGCTACCTTTGCTTGCAGACGAAACACCTAGAAAAGGCTCCCAGGTTCTGACCAAGCACCTAAAAAAAACCTTCCAAACTCACTGCTGTGGAGTCAATTCTAACTCATAGAGACGCTACAGGACAGAGTAGAACTGCTCCATAGAGTTTGCAAGGAGCACCTGGCAGATTAGAACTGTAGATCTTTTGGTCAGCAGCTGTAGCTCATGGAATGTGATGTGCGTTAGCTGCTCTTGTTTCTCTGCATGCATTCTCCAACCAGTAGTCACAGGGTGATTTTTGAGAATCTAACAATAGCATGTCAATTTTATGTTTAGACCTGCTGAAGGCTTAACATTGCCCTTAAAAGCCAAATCCCTAGGCTCTGTAGCATCTGAATCCTGCCTCTCTCTGACTTTATCTGCTAATATTTATACCCTTGTTCTTTGTATTTTGACTACACTATCCTTTGTGTTCCTTGACACTAAGAATCTCATTGCAAACTTAAGGCCAATTGTTGCCTCTATGCCTCCACATTTATTCTTGATTGACATCTTGTTATTTGGTCAACTGGATCCTGAGTCTCAGCTCAAAGGCCAGCGCCTTGCCTCTTTCTTCCCATTCCAGACATTTTCTTTCACTATTGTTACTTTTTTAATAGAACTTAGCTTAAAATTATTTATTCACTGCATGTTTATTTTCTATCTCTCCAAGCTTGAATATAAGCTCCAGGAGAGCAACAACTTTGTCTGTCTTCTTATTCATTAATTTCTATCTTTTTGAGAAGTGTTGAACACATAGGGAATACTCAATGACTGCCTGTCCAACTGACTTGTTCAAGATCGTAACCAAAAAACCAAAACTACTGCTGTTGAGCCCATTCTGACTCACAGCAGACAAAGCAGGACTGTCCCATAGAGTTTCTAATCAGCACTTGGCAGATTCGAACCGCAGATCTTTTTGTTAGTACACATAGCACTTAACCACTATGCTACCAAAGTTTCTTGTTCAAGATCATACATCATCTTAATTCAGAAGCCACATCAATCCACACTCAGTAGAGTATTTTTCCAGCGGTCATGTCATTGGTCATGGTTATGGCCTGGCATCATTAAATTATAAACCCCTTGAAGATAATATAGCTTTTGTGTAAAATCAATCTTGCCCACTTCCACATTTCCTAACACTAGCAAAGTAAAAAGTAGAAATGTAAGAGGACTGATTAATTTACCAACATTTTGATTAAACTGAGCAAGGACCTATTCAAACATGAGATGTCAAATACACATATATCCAAGTACACAGTATCTTTAGATCCAAAAGTTTTTCAGTGACCAGTTGAAGAAGGAGTCCATCCTAGCAGGCAGATATGCTGACGGTCGTGACTCGTATGATCCGATACAAGCTGCTCAGTCTCATCTCTGTCAGCCTGCTATGGGAATCTATCTCTGTAAGTGTCTTCTGTTTGGTCAGCTGGGTCCTGGAGCCTCATTTTATTTGTCAGTGTCTGCACTCTTCTCACATTGCTCAGTATTGCTATTAACGCTGAATACAATTCAGCAAGTTTGTTTTAAAATCTACATAGTTCAGTGTTTTCCGAACATTGTTGCTCTTGATATGCATTTTTTCTGGACATTTTCAGTACACCGAAAGAGCCCGTGTTTTCCAACTCTATCCACTGAAAAAGGCTGGAACCAATGGCTTTCCATTTTTAGAAAGAGAAAAATAATGAATTCATAATAGTTCCAATTCAAGTTAAATATTAAAAGGTTTCCTTTAAACTAATTTTATAAAAACGTCTCTTTTCTCTTACATTCAAAATCTTATTCTAAACCATTCCTAGTGCACTAATTTATTTGCTTTGAAAGTGTGTGTCAAACTAACATGACCAATGTAACAGAGAAGCCACTAAGTGCATTTCATGAGTCTCTCCTTAAATCTTTTTGTCTTTCGGATATAACTCACTGGAGTGTACAATTAAAATACTGTCTTTTAAAATCATTATAATTATTTTATAATCATTTTTCTAAAACACTTCAATGTCTTATAAGTGTATGTTTAATAAAGATTTTCCATAGTTCTTTTAAAATTTATGCTCAAGTACTTTATTTGACTTCATTTTGGAAACGCTCATGGTGTAGTGGTTAAGCACTACATCTGCTAACCATAAGGTCAACAGTTCAAGTCAGTCAGGCACTTCTTGGAAACTCTGTGGGCAGTTCCACTCTGACCTGTAGGGTTGCTGTGAGTCAGAACTGACTCAACAGCAGTGGATTTGGTTTGTTGGCATATTACTGTATCAGCTAATATTATAACACAAGATGCTTTGACATGCTGTAAGTTAGATCCACTCTTGTATTATTTCTTCCATCTGAGTATGTTTGTTTATATGTTATTTAATTTATTTATGCTAATATTATATAAACTACTTACTAAATTGCCTTCATCTTTTGTAGCTTCTATATCGACTTACTTAGGTTTATCATACATATAAATTTAGAATCTATAAGTAGAGCTTGCTTTACTGTTTCCTTTTACCTCTATGGTCTTTGGAAATTCTAGAGGTGTAGTGGTAAAGCTACAATTACTAAACCAAAGGTCAGCAGTTCAAATCTAGAAGGCTGTCCTTGGAAACTCTATGGGGCAGTTCTCCTCTGTCCTACAGGATCACTCTGAGTCAGACTTGACTTGACAGCAGTGGGTTTCTACAGCGTTTGCTTTACATAATCTAACACCTTAGCTAATTCCTCCAGTGTAACAATAAGTAGTACAGGAGACAGTGAACACCTTTGGTCGGTTCTATGATCAGTATTTTGTGTTTTCATGACAACAGGCTGTGAAGGCAGCATCTTGACATTTTCTAATAGTCTTTGTAGTCAAGCAGCCATTGCTTTATTCTTCCACCACTTGTTAGCTTTGTGACTTTAGCCAAAGAGCTTAACCTGTACGAGTTTTATTCGCTTTCCCATCTGTAAAATGGGTATAACTTACATCTTGTCTTTCTTTTATAAAACTTAATTTCAGTAATCATCATAATCACTGACTCACAGGAGATGCTCAACAAATGTTCAATATTTTCCCGTTGTTTTGGGAATGTTTCTAACGGAGCACATTATCACTTGAGGATTCCTTAAGAATGTAAGGAGAAGTAAAGGGGCCTGAACTGAAGAAATGGTGGCACTGGAAATCACTAGAACTGGTATAACATGCAAAGGGAGGCCGAAATACCCTGAGAGAAACTTCTAGGCAGCTGTCAATTGCTTCAAGTACAATGAGGTATAAGCAGCTTGAAAGAAAAATCTAGCTGTTATCTATGCACTGCCCTCTGGTGGTTAGGATCTGCGGCTGTAGTTTTAAAAACTGAACCATGGAAGAGAGTATTAGTAAAATCGGGGCTGGATTATGCAATAAACAAAGAACGCATGGGTCCAATT
Organism: Heterohyrax brucei; assembly: GCA_028571685.1. NCBI lineage: Eukaryota > Metazoa > Chordata > Mammalia > Hyracoidea > Procaviidae > Heterohyrax > Heterohyrax brucei. Next base: position 20,584,340 of record CM053153.1, on the reverse strand, counting down.
GTTCCTTCTCACCAGTCCCCAGCCACATCAAAGATGTGGTCAAACCCATATAAAACTGCTCATCAGAAACCAGCAAGCCAAAAGCCAAGTGCCGTCGAGTCGGAAACCAGCAAAGAAATACAATTAAGCCTTGCTCAGTTTAAACCAGTGCCTACGTGATTTACTGGTTAATCTAGTCTTGAATAAAATAGTAGTCTTTAGTGATTGCTTTCCATCTTCCAGGTCCCTTTTTAAATACTTTGAATGCATTCTCTCACTGAATTCTAACAGAAACCCAAAGAGATATGCCTATGCTCTCCTTTTCTACAAATGAGGACCTTGGTACAGAGGTTAATTAACTTAACCCAGATCACACACCTAATTACCTGAGATGTCAGGCGTCTAAATCAGATGTGTTGATTCTTATTTCCTGAGCTATTCCATGCATGACTATCGAGTATGGACAGAATAGTAGAGTTGGAAGTGCTTTAGTGGTCTTCTAGTCCACACGAACATATTCCACAAATAAACAAATTAAGACCCAGAGAGCAGAATTGCACAGTTAACTACTGAACAGTCCATGCGAAAATTCCCCAACTCCTAACTTTTGTTCTTTTTCTTACATGAAGCTGCCTGACCTTATTTGATTTAATTTGCTTTTTCTGTGATTGTTTAACTTTTCCCCAAGACAGTAGGCAGCCCTTGCATATCCTTGTAATGAAAAAAAAAAAAAAAAAAATAGGGGTGGGATAGAGGGGGTTAGTAATCCCTACCAAATTTGACAACTCATTAACTACCCTTTATAAAAGAGATTTAATTGCTTGCCTTATATCCTGCTTTAAGCTTTATTCTCCAGTAGCAAATATCAATTAAACTCTTAATAATGAAGAGTCTCACTACAGTTGACAAATAATCCTTTTCAGGAGAATTGCCCTCAGTGACTCTCTGCAGGCAGAATTTACAGTTCTTTCAGCCACAGTTCTTTGCTGTTGTTTCCTCTACATCAGATGCCATGGACCTGCCAGAACAAGAAACAGGCTTGGCCTTTGAGGGCATTTTCCCATCTAATGAGGTGGCCACTGCAAACATCAAGCTGCCAGCAGTGACAGGTCACTATAATTCCTGAGTGTTGACCATAATGGCATCCATGCAGATCAAACTTCCTAGAGTGATGTTCTGATTTTGCAGTTAAGTTGTTGACAATACAATGGTCTATAGTTGACAAGGGGGGGTGGGACTAGGCTCAATCTTGTTACTGCTAGTTGCTATAGATTCTGACTCATGCAGGATAGAACTGTATCACAGGGTTTTCATGACTGTGACATTTTCAAAGCAGATCACCAGATTTGTCTTCCAAGGCACCTTTGGGTGATGTCTTAGTCATCTAGTGCTGCTGTAGCAGAAATACCACAAGTGGATGGCTTTAAAAGAGAGATTTGGTTTTTTTCACAATCCAGTAGGCTAAAAGTGCAAATTGAGGGCATCAGCTCCAGGAGAAAGCTTTCTCTGCTGGCTCTGGAGGAAGGTCCTTGTCATCAATCTTCCCATAGACTGGGAACTTCTGGTGCCCAGGGATCCTGGTACCCTTCCCAAAGTATGTGCTCTGCTCCTGGCACTGCTTCTTTCCTGATGGTATGAGATCTTGCACCCTCTGCTTGTTTCCCTTTCTGTTATATCCTAAGAGACTGCCTCAAGGCACAATACAATTTTACACGTTGAGTCTTGCCCCACCAACACAACTGCCACCCATCCTCCTTCATTAACAACACAGAGGCAGGATTTACAGCACACAGGAAAGTGACACATGACCAGGAATCATGGCCTAGCCAAATTGCTACACACATTTGGGGGGTACTCAATTCAGCCCATGAAGCCACAGTTTGAACTGCCAACCACCTGGCTAGTAGTCAAGTCCTTAACTATTTGTTCCACCCAAAGACTCCTCTGGATCAACCTTAGGTAGCTCTCTGTACTAACTAGAGCACATACAAGCGCTGCACATTGACCCAGCAGATGTTGGCCTCCCATCAAGAGAGGTATTCAACTAGAGACCAGTTTACCAGTTGGCCAGACTGTAGAAGCAATGACTCAGGCAGTGAACTGACTAGACGATGTTCAAATTCCTTTCCAGTCTCTAGAGTATATGCTTCCTTGACTTGATCATAATTTTCTCTCTTCTCTCCTTTGCTCTGAATTTGCTTTAAGAAATATTTGTGATGTAGCAACATAGCCATAAAGACTTCAAAAGTTATAAAAGTGGCAAGTCATCGCCTTTGGGTAGGTACACATAAACCAGAAATAAGCATTAGTATTTGTATGTGAAGAACATTGTTTTGTGTTGTTATTTTACTGTATTTTATAGTTTGCATCATATTGTTTTTGTTTATAGTTTTTGTATTTGTATCATGTGCATTTTAGATAAAGGTCAGACATAAATATACAGCTCTGGAGAACTTAGGTACATTGTAGTCAGCCACAGCAGGTGAATTCTAATGGTGAGACTAGAGACTCAATTTCTCATGCACAAAAAATACGGGAGACAAAAGCACAGACAATTTCCCAATATTTCTTTCAATGTTTTCATTCCATGACTTTAGAATGGGAGAAAAGAATGGCAATCTGTATCCAAGAAGACTGCAGCTTTGGAAATTCTGTGAGCAATTCTACTCTGTCCTGTAGGTTGCTATGAGTTGGAATTGACTTGATGGAAATGGGTAGGGTTCTAGAAATGGCTTTGCGAAGCGTATCGGTGTCTCAGTGCACAGAAGTAGCAATAAAATCGACACTACACTAAGAGCTAAGGAATGTAGTGTTTAGCTTTGTTCCTGTAGATAACCTTGAACAAATCACTTGCTAAGGTCTAGGGTTATTATTTTTATCGATATTAAGGAAGGTTTAGACCAGATAATAGCTAAAATCTTCCTGCTCTGAAAAAAGTGATTTGACTTGATGTACACACCAGTTTTATGCACATGGTTAGGTGCCATCTACGTACTTTTCTCCCTAGGGGTCTGATCATTCATCTGAGGAACAGTAGAATCAGCTGAGAGAAGCAAACAAAAGGGACAAAAAACTCAAGGGTTACCTAGTGGCCATCTTCAGATGTACGAAAGCCAGTCAGATCAACAAGGGTGTCGATTTGTTTTCCATAATTCTGAAAGATTTGCTAGAAGGAAAAAAAAATTCACGTCAATGTAATAAATTTGCTACTAATCAGAGCTGTTTACAGATAAAATATTCCTCTGGCTTTGAGTGTGTTCCTTATCACTGAAAGTTTCAATAAACTCCTGATTAGATCATGTCCCTTGAGAATGTGTCATTATGGGAACCTAGGTCTTCTGCCTCATTTATAAAGTAGTATCAATATGTCCTTCTATTATCAATCAGATCTTTCAGAAAAGCTCATTTACCCCTGGCAAATCTTCCAAGTCAAACAGATTGGTCGTGGCCTTCTATTTGGTCATACGTGATTCCATCTCTAACGACTCCACACCCCAGAAAAAGTAAAGTATCCTCTGAAGGAAGCCCCCTTGCAGTTAAGTTCCATAAAGCATGAGACTTTCCAGTGCAGTCTCTGATTCGCTCCTCTTGAGTTGAGTCAAACTTCATTGTGCCGCTAAGTGAGGGGATACCTACCACAGTGTCAGGAAACTGACTGGTAAAGTATATCTGTCAGAGCCTCTAGCCACCCAGAAGGAGCTCCGGGAGTCTTAAGCCTTAGTGAACCATGAAACTCCAGGGCAGGCAGCTTGCAGCTGGGCATGTGTTTGCCTATGCAAATTCTATCATAAATCACCTCATCCTCAGCTAGAAGGCAAAGGTGAAGGCCAAGGTGACAGTGTAGCTTTAACAATGGGTCACAGACGCTCTGGATTTGAGGGGCAAACTAGAGATGAATCGGTTGAGTCCTCTATTAGGTTAATTACTTTAACTTCTATTTTGCCGATGATGAAACTGAGTTTCCAAGTACAGTAGAACTGCCTGAGTCTCAGAATGTTGTTTCTTATCTGAGCTTGTAAATCCTGCCATCTGGTGCTCTATTTTCTCTCCAACCAATATGCTGAGACAAATGCCTTCATTTCCTATTGCTGTTTCAAAAGGCAATTATGACGGGAAGTGCTGACAATGACACTAGGTCATTGAATCTTCCATGTCCCCTAATTGCTGACTGTGGAGTTGTATGTCACAGGCTGTTGCTAAACAGTCACAAGGCATTCAACTCCGTGTTGCCCTGGTGAGGAGTCACAACATGTGTTTCTTGACAAAATGCTTTCTCTTTTAAGAATATTTAATAGTCTCTCTCTGCTGGCTCTGAATAGTAATAGCATGAAATGGAAACAGGGGGAATGAATGGGTGATTTGAGGCACAGTGGGGGTAGTCCATGGAGAGAAGCTGTGGGAGAGAGAGAAAATGCAGAGGATGTTAGCTACAAATCCCCCTGGTGATATTAGAGCCCTGAATTGTCTCAACACGAATACAGTTTTTGGCTGGATTTCGAATTGGAAGGTGTGAGCTCTGCTCCTGTCCTGGAAACATACTCACTAGCTTTTAAGGATTGAGAACATTTACCCTGTCTGTGAGTCCACATTTTCTCACTGACAGAAAGGTGCTAATATCCTTGACCCCCGACATACAAGTACTAGGTGCACATGAGAATTGAATGAAAGAAGATGGCATATGGAACAGTGCTCTGAAAATTGTCAGTTGGCATATACATAAGGGAGATACCTATGTTTGTGTGAGGCTAAGGTGTCAGCAAACCAAAACCCCTAACCTGAGAATGACAAGTCGATTCCAGCTCATGGTGACCCTACAGGACCAAGTAGAACTGCCCCCCCACACGGAGTTTCCAGAGAGCACCTAGTAGATTCCAGCTGCCTACCTTTTGGTTAGCAGCTGTAACACTTAACCACTGCGCCAGAATTTCCTGGGGTGCAACAGAGGTTATTAAAGAACTGCAGAGTTTGCTACCGCTTCTTCACAGGCCCCCTTGGGTAATAATCCTTACTGTCATTTTCAAGATATGTGATATTGAATCATTTCTTTAAATTCCCGAAGCTCATTTTCCTTACCTGTAATGAAATGATAATTTCTCCTCTATCTTTCTCCCAAGGTGATGGGAGAAAAGAATGAACTACACACATGATGTAACATACTTCGAAACTTGCTAAATGTTAAGTTCGCAATTAAAAGAATCTTCTTCCTTCTGAGCTTCAGGCTTTCCTGAAAGACACCCGGCCTCCTGGGGGCCCCTGGTATAGGAATATTGCCGGGAGAGACCAGACCTCACATTCATTCTCTCTCTTTTTTTGTGCCCAAAGCAGTGCAGTGTAATAGTTAAAACAAGGCCTCTGGTGATAGATGCTTGTATTTGAATCTAGCCCTGCCATTTCCCATATACACGACTTTCTCCCCTTCCTGTCGGCAGCAAACAACTAAGAGCTCTGCTACCGAAAGATTGATGGTTGGAACTCAACCAGAGGTGCCTTGGCAAAAAGGCCTGGTGAATGGCTTCCAAAAAAAATGAGCCGTTAAAACTCTTTTGAAGCACAGTTCTGTTCTGAAGCACGTAAGGTCATCAAGAGTCTGAATGAATTCCACTACAGCTCCTTTTTTTTTTTAATATCTCAGTTTCCTCATCTATTAAGTTAAGATTAAAACATAAACTCATAAAGGTATTATAAAGAGTAAGTGAGCTAATATTATCTATAAAGAGCTTAGAGTAGTGCACTCTTTAAGTCCTAGCTATTGACAGCAATGACATCCTCCTGAGGCTCGGCCAGTCTGAGCTACCTTCCTCAGGGTTAGCCTGTGAGAAAGAGTTGCCTTGAAGGCCAGAGGAAGTCAAGGCAGGTTCATGTTTATCCCTAAGTTGATCTTGATCAGACATTGCCTCGTCTTAGAATTCTGCTCAGTGCTGGAGGTTCAGAAGGTTATCGCTGAAAATTTACCTAAGTTGGTAAACCGTGGAAACTCTAGTGACATAGTTGTTAACTGCTACAACTACTAGCCAAAAGATCGGCATTTTGAATCCACCAGGTACCCCTTGGAAATTTTATGGGGCAGTTCTACTCCATCCTATGTGGTCGCTATGAGTCAAAATCTACTCAACAGCACTGGGTTTGGTTTTTTGGCTTTAGTAAACCTTAGTGGCATGGCAGTTAACTGCTATAGCTGCTCACCAAAAGGTCAGCAGTTCAAATCCACTAGCTGCTCCTTGGAAATACCATGGGGCAGTTCCACCTTGACCTATAGAGTTGCTGTGAATTGGAATTGACTCAGTGGCACCAGGCTTTTGGTTTTGAGTGTCTGTTCACAGTTCTTAGGGACTTCCTGGTAAATAGCCTTAGTCTTGAGTAGTTTGATATACATTAATTTGTGGGAATTTTTCTACCAAGTTATAATGGAAACAAATGAGTATGGGACCAAATTCAGTTATCCGTATCAATATTTATCGGCCAATAGAAATAGTAGTCATATAGCCTCTTTCATGTTAGATAATCCAATAGCATCTCCAACAAATTAGTTACCTGAAGCAGGTGTGACCATATTCACACCATGATGTGTCTAAACAGTGTGGTCGGAGGCCCCTGAATAAAACCTTGTCCCAGTCAGAAGCCGGACAGGAAATATGCAGAAATTTCTAAAAGAATGGAGCTTAGTTCAATGTTTTTCTTTACAATTTACCTCTGTCAAAGCAGAGAATGCCTCAACAGTATTTCCAGACAATCTAAAAACATGAAGCCCATTTATTTTACCAGTGGAAACCCTGGTGGTATAGTGGTGAAGTATTACTGCTGCTAACCAAAAGACTGGCAGTTCGAATCCACCAGGTGCTCCTTGGAAACTCTGTGAGCAGTTTTACTCTGTCCTATAACATCTCTATAGGGTCATTATGAGTCAGAATCAACTCAACAGCAACGATCTTTGGTTTGGAGTTTTTAAATTTTACCAGTACTCATTTGTTGCATCCATTCAACTCTGGTCTTACCAGTTAAAGCCTCTTTTTTACATCCATTAGTTTAATTAATACAGTTTGTGGTCTTGAGTTTCATGAGTCAGAATCAAGTAGTGGCAACTGGCTTTACTGGTTCACATGAAGATAAAAAGAGGTGACACTTCTGTGCCCCTTGGGTAGGGTTTATGATCAAAAGCCTGGCGTGTAAATTCCCAATTAGATCAAGTAATGGGTGAAGATTAAAAGACTGCACGTACACTATTTAGGCTGAAGCAATTGTATAAAGTAAATTACAGACCACAGAACAGTTATAGTGAGAATATCTAACATATTTCAGAAAATGATACTGCCTTTGAGTCATTCTCTCCAAGAGTTCCTCAAAAAAAAAAAAGCTTCCTCTGGTTTTTCGGCCCAATCATCATCAAAGAGATGATGTTTGGAAAAGATCCAAATTCTTCAGACAACTTCCTCTAACTCAAGAATTGAAGTCATTGTTCTCCTTCGGGCACCGTCAGCTCCAGCCAGACCATTGCTCATGGAAAATTGCTCAAACAGGGAAATGCCCTCTCAGTTCTTTAGCTAGGTCATTACTGGTCTCTCTCTTGAATGTCCACTTCTGCTCATCTGACCCTTTGGCAAAGTGTCCCTAATTTTCCAAACACGAAATTCTCATTTACATGACACTCACCTAATACTTCTAATTTCATTGTGTATTTGCTTCTAATATGTGGTAGGTTCCTGAGGGCTGTGTAAATGTCTGATATATATGTACATATATCCATATACAGCCCTCTGACAGTGTATTCTTCAGAATTAAAAACAAAACCAAACCTGTTGCCATAGAGTTAATTCTGACTGATTAGCCAACCAATTTTTTGGGTGGGGAGCCGCAGTTCTTAGTGGAGTAGAAAGAAGACCTGACTGACTTGAATACTATCTCCCCAGCTTACCAGGTATGCCAATTCTGAGAGCCATTGATTTTTCATCTATAAAATGGAAACATTTATTTCAGGTTTACAAGTGTCAAATGAAACTTTATTGTGACTTCCAAGTATTACTGACTCATCTATCAAAGAATTCTAATGCAGTACAGTGCAGAAAACAGCAACTGTTTGTAAAGTGCTGTATAGCTGTGAGGGCCTTTTATCACTGGAACTCTTGGTGATGCAGTGATTAAGAGTTCGTCTGCTAACTACAAGGTTGCCGATTCAAATCTAACACGTGCCCCTCAGAAACTGTATGGAACAGTTCTACTCTGCCCTATAGGGTTTCTAGGAGTCAGAATTACCTAGATGGCAATCTATTTGGTTTCTTTGATTTTTTTATAACTAGAGAGAGCCCTAGTGGCACAGTAGTTAAGCGCTCATCAGCTAACAGAAAGTTTGGCCATTTGAATCCACCAGCTGCCCCATGGGCGAAAGATCTGACAGCCTGCTTCCGTACAGATTACAACCTTGGAAACCTCTTGGGGCAATTTTACTGTGTCCTGCAGGCTTGCTGGAAACCTTGGTTGCATAGTAGTTAAGAGCGACAGTTGCTAACTGAAAGGTCAGCAGTTCGAAGCCACCAAGCGCTTCTTGGAATCTCTAGGGAGCAGTTCTACTCTGTCCTATGTAGGGCTGCTGTGAATCAGAATTCACTCGACAGCAATGCCTATCTGTGTATTTATTTATTTAAATGGAGTCACTATGAAGTTGGAATTGATGGCAATGAGTTATTCCTCTCCTCTGAGTCCAAAAACAATATATCAACTTCTGTCAGGTCATTTTTATTTAGCTGTCTAAGAGATACACAAAGTAAGAGTAAAACGGAGCTCTAAATTTATATCCCATATCCTTCCTCACCTCCTTTGCCCAAACCTAGCTCCCCCTTGATGATTTCCTCATAACAAGACATGATGTGATAATTCACTCAGATGTTTAAGCTTAAATCCTTGAAGTCATTTTTGATTTGTCTCTTTTTTCCACTCCCCTCGTCTAATACACCAGCCAGTCCCTCCAGTTTTGTTTTGAAAACATACACTGAATGTGGTCACTTCTTACCAAGTCCATTATCTCGAAAGACCAGGCCAGGGTTATCTCTTCCTAAATTGCTATAAGGGTTTTCCTGCTTCTTCTTTTGGTCTGGAGCCTCTTCTTCGATAGCATACTAATCTTTTTAAAACATGAGTCAAGCCTTTCTCTCTTTAGAACTCTCGAATCACTTCCTTTTACTCTTGAAATAAAATCTTAATTCTTTACCACAGTCTGTACAGATAGTCACTTACAACAGAGTTCTGTTCTGACTCCTTTTTTTAGGTAGGTCAGTTCTGATATAAGCTGAAGACCTCTTTTTTTTTTTTACTAAGTTTTATTACCAGTATATTTGCAAGTCTGATATTTATCTTTTGGGGGACTGTAAACGTTACATGTAAATTTATAGATATATTTTAACAAAAAAATACGCGAGTCATTAAAAAAAGGTCGTAAGTGAGATTCAACACTTGAAAAAGTCGTAAGTCAGGGGTTACCTGAATCAGAAGATACCAGGCTGCATCTCTTACCTCATTTCTGTGTCTCTTATTCTGCTATGACCAAAATAGGCTTCATTCTGTTCTTCAGAAATGTTCATCTGTCTGCCAAGCCAAGTTCTGTCGATTTTCATCTGTTTGGGAGTCTTTAATCTGTGATTCCCTAGGAGTAGATCTTTCATGTCTCTTAGTCTATTCATGGGTCTTTCCAAATATGACTCCTCTGAGATTTCCTCTGGTCATCTTTCCTAAACTTCAGCTGTTTCATCCCTCTCTACCCCTTACTCTGCTTTGTATTTCTTAGTTGTAGGGATCACTTCCTAAAATTATGTTAACATGTCTAGTTGTGTGTGTGTGTGTATGCACATATACATATGTAAATATGTATGTTTGCTTGCATACACGTATATTTGTTTTGAGTTGGAATCGACTCAATGGCAATGGGTTTGGCTTTGGTTGGTAATTTTCTTAAGCGTGTCTATCTCTCCCACTGTAATGACACCAGAAGAGCAGGGATTTGGGCTCTTCTGCCCTGTTGTATTGGCTTACACTAGAACAGTGTTGACATAAATATCCCTTAACAAATATTTGGTGAAACAGGGAAAGAATGATTACTGGAGAGGCCTCAGAAGAAAGCTCTCTTGTGACTCTTAAATGAGCCTTGACATTTGAAACACATCAGTTCTTTGTGACTTTATGTGATGACAATCTGAAGGCTGGGGCCATTCAAGGAAGAATCAGAGCCTAGTGCCTATAAAAATTGAGCCCCTTTCTGTACTTTTTCCCCAGATGTAGTGTATTTATATTGATGTCGTCTGGCTTAAATAAGCAACCAGGTAAGACGTGGTGTCCATAAAGCAAACCAACATGTGTCGTGATAGCAGTGGGGTAGCCAGGCTGTCTTCAGAGTTGAGTGGGAAGGGAAAGTGGTGCTGTGCTATGAGGTGATTGACACTGTAAAAAATATCTTGGGAGTGTTATGTTACCTCCTCTAACTTCAAACGGGTCGGGGGGAGGCGAGTAAAGATTAGCAGTCTGAGGCTTACTCCTCTGAGGCAGAACTCAGACATCCCTCCTCTCTCGGCCATCTTTAGCAATTCTGACACTAAATGTTCCTCCTGCAGTGCTCCCTGCTTCTCTGTTGGGTTTGGTAATTCACTACAATGGCCAAAAAGAACTTACACACAGTCCTCATGATTATGGAGCTTATTAGGGAAGTAACAAGTTACAGTACATACTAAAGATGCCCAGGACATAGGACTTCTCTAAGGACAGACCCTTCCCAATCCTATTCACTGGTGTGCCCCCCTCTGGCCCTCAGTTTCTACCCAAAGATACTCAGCTTTCTCACTCCCTGGCTCCAGAAACCCACTGCGGTATCTCTCCAGTTTGTCTCTGCTTCCGTGGTAATGGTGGGGTCTTCTCCCTCTCCCACCTCTGGATGGCTCACATCAAGCCTGGTAGAACAGCAAAACTGACCAATTCCTTTGGTGAACTACAGCTACAGTATCGGCACAGCCCTCTCAAATCACTTGGTTAAGAATGACAAAAGCATGGTGAGAATAGCCACACAAAAGCAGCCCATCACACTGCAGATACAAATAGCCTTTGTTTTTGAGGTTCTTACTGATGCACTCACATTTCTTCTTTCTACTTCTTGCCATCCCAAGAGACTCTCTGGTGTTAGCTAACTGGATCCTGAAGTATCAACTCATCTCACTTAAAATCATAGGGCTATTTAAAATTTTCACAAACTTCAGATTTTCTGGAGCCCTGGAAGATGACAAACCCATGAAAATATTGCCCTGTGGTGATCTTTAAATCTTATGCCCCAAATATTCCCTGAAGTCTTCTTAAAACCACATAGTAGCTTAGCTTATCTATTAAAGAAAGCCTGCCCTTAAGATCTATCTATATGGATCAAAATGCCAGTAGCAATCAAAAGACAACCTCAGGGGGCAGTCATTTAATGTCAATGGGAGAGGAACAACTCAAAGGAGGAAGGTGAGAATGGCTGCACACCTTGCAGAAGGGAATCAATGGCACTAAACTGTACATGTTAGGAACTGTGGAAGTGGTGTATGTTTTGCTGTGTATATTCTCAACAGCAACAATAATAAAAACTAGTTTTAAAAGAAGAACAATCAACAGGCTCATATCACTCAAGTCACTCTACTCAAACCTAAGCATAGTATCATCTTCAGTCACTTGATAGTTGGTTCTTTATCCAACAGCTTTCACTATGCATCTAGCACTGTGACACACACCAAGACTGCAGAGATGAATAGATGACATCCCAGCACTGGAGTAACACGTGGTTGGGTGGCGGGAACACAGAAGAAGTGGTGTTTGTACACAGTGTTATGGCGGAAGAGAAGGGAAAGTGTAAAGAGAGTAGGGAGCTGGTTGATTTCAGCCATTTAAAGGATACAGGGAATACTTCTTGACAGGGGAACACTTTTGACAGTCTGAAAATGCAGGAAGAGGGCAATTTCTGTGGAAAGATTTGCATGTGACAAAGAAGACAGGAATTTTTAAAAATTGGAAAATCACTTTCAACGTAACTAATGTGAGTCCTGATATAAACACAGATTCTCGGTTTAACTCCTAAGTCAATACATACTAAATAATGAATTTGAGGAAAAAAAATAATAAACATTTTAAAGCTCACTTTCATCAACTATGAAATGGAAATAGAAGTATATCTGTCCTGGTGTTGCTATAAGGCTGTATTTATACTGAAGCCAGACCACAAAGGGATCACTTGGTGGACATGTTTAAGAAATTAGAAACTTACATGAATATTCTTGGCAATCTATTGTTTGATTTTAAGGAGAAAGAATATAATCAGATTCACAATTTTTTAATTTCAATGAGAAAAATTGAAAAAAAAAACTAGAAAGATCAAAGTCTACAACTTACAGCATGTTTTGCATTTCGACATAAAGAAAACAAAAATCCTCCCAACTGGACCAATAAGCAACATCACAATGACAAGAAAAGACTGAAATTGTCATGGATTTCATTTTACTTGGATCCACTATCAACACCCACGGAAGTCGCAGCCAAGAAGTCAGATGACGTGCGTTTGGCAAATCTGCTGCAAAAGACCACTTTAAAGTGTTGAGAGACAAAGACGTCACTTCAAGGGCTAAGGTGCACGTCACCCAAGCCATGGCATTTTCAATTGCCTCATATGCATGCAAAATCTGGACTAAGAATAAAGGAGACCAAAGAAGAAATGACATCTTTGGATTATAGTATTGGCAAAGAGTATTTAATATACCATGGACTGCCAGAAGAAAGAACAAATCTGTTTTGGAAGAAGTATAGCCAGAATATTCCTTAGAAGCAAGGATAGCAAGATGTGGTCTTGCCTAATTTGCACATGTTATTGGGAGGGACCAGTTCCTGGAGCAGCACATTATGCTTTGTAGCGTGACAGGCCAGTTAAAAAGAGGAAGACCCTCAACGAGATGTATTGACACAGAGCCTGCAACAGTGGGCTCAAGCATAACAACGATTATTAGGATGAAGCAAGACCAGGCAGTGTTTTCTTCTGTTACACACAGGGTTGCTAAGAGTCCTGACCAAATCGATAGTATGTAATAACACAAAACAACAGTTGCCACCAACTGACTTTCAGGCAGTGACAAGTCATCTATCTCCTCATCCCTCCCACAGAGAGAAGTTGAAAGGGCAGCTGCATGATTCCTCCCACTAAGTGGAATTTGAGAAGAGGAAACTTAGTAGTTGAGCTGAAAATTAGCTTTTTAAAAGGGGGCAGGGAGTGCTTAACACAGCCCAGAAGGAATTTCAGTTGGAGCTTTGACTAGGTTTGAAAGTCTCTATGCTTTTCCAGGTCCTTCCAGGTAACACACAGTCACAGAGAGAGCGGGAAGAAAGAGGCCAACCAACCTGTGTGGATAGTGTAAAATCTATGTAGTAGCTTTCTCTTCTCATACACTGGAAATTATGTGCTCATAGCTATTATTCTTAGTTTTCATAATACAAGCTAAGAGACAATCCAAAATGGCCTGTCTCTGAGATTAACTTTCTGCCTTGCCCAGATGTGAAATCAGCAACCTCCATCGGCAGTGACATTTTGTTCAGACCGTCTTCCCCAGGAGGTGGATTGCCTAGTGAAAAGGATTTGGAATTTAGAGTTGGGTACATCAGGGCTTTTAAGTTGGCTCTGCCACTACTAGGTGTGTGACTTGGGCATCATCATCAGCTTCCTTTTGTATTATTACATGCGAAGTGCTGTCGAGTCGGATCCACATGAGGACCAACAATTAAGTCCACAAACTTAATTGTTCTAAGTGTTACATACCGCATTGCTGGATATCACTACCGTCACCTTTGAAGTATTATCCTTAGGAAGCTATGTGCCAATATCAGTGCCTAGTCTACCCTTCAAAGCAATTTTGGAACTCTTTCTGGAATGGCCAGTGGCCAGGTGCCAAGTTGGCAAACTTAGTTGTGTAGTAGTCTGTGAGGGAGTTTTTAGCCAATAAACAAGTAACTGTATGGGAACACGCAGCCTGCTCACCTGACCTGGCCCCCACTGACTTTTTTCTTTACCCAAAGATGGAGAAAATATTGAAAAGAAGACATTCTAACAGCACTTGGGATATTAAGAGCTATATGACAATAGCTCTGATGGCCATTCTAGAAAAAAAGTTCCAAAATTGCTTAGAAGGTGGCCTAGGTGCTGGCGTCAATGTATAGCTTCCCTAGGGGAGTACTTCAAATGTGACTGCAGTGATATTCAGCAATGAGGTCTGTAACACTTTTTCCAGGATGACTTCACCAATGTAACTGTCAGACCTTGTAGGCAGCCGTCTGACTCGTGTTTTTGTCTTTGCCCTTCAATCTGTTCTTGACACAGCAAGTCAGAGCACACTACTCTGCCACTTTCCCCTTCTAACAGCTACCCATCTCAGAGTCAAAGCCAAAGCTCTGACAAGGTCTGACCTCATCAAATGTGCCCCCTTATTTCTTCCCTAGCCTGATCTGGTACTCCCCTGGTTCACTCTGCTCCAATTAATAAGCCAGAACTGTAGGCTCTGACCCCTGGGGCCCACGTGTGCGTCAGAATAAAACTGCTCTGCAGGATTTTCAGTCGCTGATGTTCAGACATAGATCACCAGGCCTTTCTCTATAGGTGCCTCGGGGTGATTTGAATCTCCATCCTACTTGTCTGTATCACCCGGGGACTACAACCTTACTGCCCTCAGTATTCCTCAAACGTACCTGGACCTGTCTTACTTGAAAACTTAGCTGTGATGCTCACTCCTTCCTGTCTTTTGGATCTTTACACAACTACAGCTATAGCTCTCTCAGGGACAATTTTCTCAGCAAATCTATTTGCAAGCTTTACCCACAATGCTCTATCTCATTCCGTGTTTCGTTTTGTTTTTTTCTTCTCTCTTATCACCATCAACCATACTATATGTTTTACTTACTTATCTCATTTGTTATCTGTTTCTACCAGTAGAATGTAAGCTTTGTGCAGGCAGGGAGTTTGGTCAATTGTGTTCATTGTTTACTTCTTAGTTCCTAGAATGAATGTCTGGCACATGGTAGAAATTGCAACACTGATGAGTGAGATAATGAATAAACGGAAGACACCAGGATTCTGTAAGACTCATTTGACATATATGAGAACATAATAGGAGAATAACATTTCCTAGCATTCTAGGTGCTAAATTTAGTACAAGTCTCTTCCTCTTCACACTGAAGCTGTGTGACATTATTTTCTAGATCTATATTCATATAACAGACTTAAGACATTTCTGACTCATAGTTCAATATTCCAGTTCCACAGTCCCATCATCAAGATTTCGTTGTGAAAATTAACAAATATTCTGTTTGTGGTTGGTTCATATCCTTTCACAGAGTAGAAACTTAAATAAGTATTAGTTTTCCCTTTTTATCTGTGGCTTCATTTTATATACATATGAAGAATCTCTCAACTAATAGACTCTTTCGAAACATCCAGCTACTAGCCAAAAGTGGCAGTTTGAAAATACCAAATTCTCCTTGGAAACATTATGGGGCAGCTCTACTCTGTCCTATAGGGTCACTACGAGTCAGCAATGACTGGATGGCAACAGGTTTGGGTTGTCTTGGATTTGCTTCTCTTGGTAAAACCTAAAATATCAAGTTCAAGTACTAAACAGAGATTTGATAAATCTTGATCTAAACACATAAGAGTACCTCCAATTAAGTTTGCAAAGTCATCCTAGAAAAAGTGCGACACAACTCATTACTGAATATCACTACAGTCGCCTTCAAAGTACTCCCCTTGGGATGCTGTGCACCTACACCAGAGCCTGGTCCACCCTTCAAAGCAATTTTGGATCTCTTTTCCTGGAATGGCCATCAGAGCTGTTGTCGTAGCACCCTGATGCCCTGAATGTCATGGAAATGTCTTCCTTTCAATATTTCTTTATTTTCAAGTAAAGAAAAAAGTCATCAAGGGCCAGATCAGGTGAGTAGGGAGGGTGTTCCAATACATTATTTGTTTACTGGCTAAAAACTCCCTCACAGACAACTATACCACTAAGTTTGCAAAATTGCTGCCATGCCACTGTGTGAAATGACCATTTCAGGAAGAGTTTCAAAATTGCTTTGAAAGGTGGATTAGGTGTTGACATTGGTGCATAGATTCTGGAGGAGAGTACTTTAAAGGTGACCGTAGTGATATTCAGCAATGGGCTATGAGACACTTAGAACAATTAAATTTGCAGACTTAATTCTCGGACCTCATATAAAAGATGGAGATGCCAGTAGCATTTCCCTCCTGCCTCAAAAGAGGATGATAAGAATGCATTAGCTGGCCCTTCCCAGGTCTGAGATATTCTGAGGATGAGTGCAGACCCAGCTATAAGAGCAGCAATTTTGCCGTGTAAGCTGCCAAGTTTCTTCCATCCCTGAGATGCAGTGAACAAAGGAGAGAAGGCCCTGGGGCTGCTTTGGTTAGATTCTGCTTTCCACAGAGAGCTTTTGAGACCACATGCGTGCTTCAGTTTATTTATCTAAGGGCTGCTCTTCAGGGCCAGGCCAGAGAAAAAGAGAAGGGCGCTGCCAGATGTGTTAAGGAAGGCAAGTGCTTGGAAAGCCTTGGATGGGGTTTCAGCTAGTAATTAGAACAACCAAGCATAATCTGGGGCACTCTGGTTTCCCTTCTCAAACCGCAGAACCCTGGGGGAAAGTATACTGTAACAAATAAAGGTGCCCTCTCAGCAAACGGCAACGTTCACAGATTTTCAGAAAACTTTTCATTCAAGAATCCAGAGTAGAACTGACTTACATCTGGGGCAGGGTGGGGGCAGTGGGGGGTGTTTGTGTGTATGTGACCTATATAACAGTGGATGATGGAAGCAGAAAGCTAAAATGGTCTGTAAGTAAAATCCCTCACTTCTGAGACTTGAGAGATGCTACCCACGGTTTGCTCAGTATGAGGTCCTCTTTCCTTTAGACTCAGTGTGGAAATTCTGTTATAGTGGCTATAAAAACGTCCTTCCTTTGCTGCAAGGAGTCTAAAAATACAGACAGAGACAATACAAAGAGGGTCCCTCAGCAAGAGAAGTCTTCAAGGCATTATGCATAGTGAATGAAGCCACAAAATAAAGCAGATATTGAGAAATAGGCTTAATTCCTATTATTAAAGAAAAGCAAGCCTCCTGGAGATGTGTGTAATTAAAAACCAAAGCACTAAAGGCATGTAAGAATGCAGGTGATACAACACCACCCCCTAATGAGCATCTTTGTGGTTCTCATTTGGTATATAAGGAGCCCCAGTGGTACAGTGGTTAAGGATTTGGCTGGTGACCAAAAGGTCAGCAGTTCAAATCTACCAACTGCTCTTTGGAGACCCTATGGGGCAATTCTACTCTTTCTCCTAAGGTTACTTTAAGTCATAGTTGAAGGGCTACTGGTGAGTGGTGTGAATGGTTAAACACTTGGCTGCAAACCAAAATGTTGGTAATTTGACCCTACTCAGTGACTCAACAGAAGAAAGAACTGGCAATCTATCCCTGTAAGGATTAAAGACAATTTTAATCTCTCGTATGGGGCCACTGCAAGTCTAAATCAACTCAGCAGCACCTAACAACAACAATAACATCTGTTACACTGAGCACCTGGGTAGTGCGAATACTTAAGTGCTCAGTTACTAGCCAAAAGGTTAGAAGTAAGAATCCACTCGGAGGAACCACAGAAGAAAGTCCTGCAGATCTGCTTCTGAAACGTAACAGCCTTGAAAACCTTAAAGCATAATTCTACACTGTACATATATGGTCTCAATGAGTTGAAATCAACTCAACTGCAATGGGTTTATATCATTTTTCATGTAAAACATAGTACTGGTTCTAGGTAATGAGTTAGAGCATAAAATATGCACAGTTGGTTTTTTTGTATTTTTATGTAATTTAGAAAACTGAAGTATCCACAGGTCAGTTAGGATCTGGGCTTCTATTGTCTCAGGTGTCTGGCTGGTATTAGATGAATTGTATTTTTACATCTACTTAAATGATTGAGGTAATGTGTTTATGGTAAGATGTATATTTGATGAGGTTCCAAATGATCCCTTCTGAAAATCTTCCTAGAGTTAACACACAGTCAACAAAGGAAACAATTTAATAGCTCTTTGCATTCCCGTGTTTTCTTCAAAACTTTGCACCTCATTAAGGATTACAACTAAGGAGATGTCACTGTTAGTTGGTGTGTAATCTGTTCTCACTCTAGGCGACCCCACGTGCGGGGAGTAGAACGGCACCATGGCTGTGACCTTTCTGAAACAGAGCACCAGGCCTGTCTTCCCAGGTACCTCTGGCTGGGCTTGAACCGTCTTCCTTTGGGCTGGTAGTCAAGCACTTAACCATTTGTGGTACTCAGGGACTCCTAGGGAGAGTAGCCACTTCCTCTTAGCTCTGTGTTTCCACCTATCTGTCTCTTGCTTACTAAGTAATCACTATTTTGAAATTATACATTATTCAAAGGGTAAGCTTAAAAATATGCAAAAACAAAGGAAATAAAACTCATATCTCAGCAAACTTTTGATATTTTAGAAGTAACAGTGGAGTTAAAGAGCAACTGTTTAAATTGAAGTTTCATATATATATGTATATATATGTGTGTGTGTACATATATATATATAAAATAGCAGAATATGGAGTTGGTGCTGACACTGTCAGTAATATCCCCTAACCTGAGTGAAGCAAAATGCAGCTGACAGATAAGCACACACATTATCAGGTGAGATTCTGGTGTGTGGCCATTGAAAAGTGACTCAATAGGTCAGAGCCCAGCATGTAGAGTGACTAAAGGCTCTCCAGAAAGAGTGACGTTGATACTCTGCCCTGGCAATGCAAAATTCAGACCACAGAATATCTGGCTCTTAAGGCCTTTCACAGTTTACCTCCTTGGTTATAACTAATCCAAAGAACAAAAATAAATGATAAACCCATTGCTGCAGAGTCAAGTCCAACTCGTAGAAACCCTGTGGGACAGAGTAGAACAGCCCCACAGAGTTTCCAGGGAGCATCTGGTGGACTTGAACTGCCGACCTTTGGATTAGCAACTGTAGGGCTTAACCACTGTGCCACCGGGGTTTCCAATCCAAAAACAACTATCAAACTATTCCTTTAAGTAAGGCCTTAAAACTGAAGGCAGGAATTTATCATTCTTTTAAAAGAGAGAGAAAGATGTCAGGAAACATCAAAGGGCTCAAATGATAGCCTGGTTCCTTCTCCGTTGCTCCTTCTTGTGTTGAAGATACGATAGAAAATTTTAATAGCAGCTCTAGCCATGTGTTCCTTGACTGAAATTTGACTTTAATCTTTTGTATTATGTGGAATAACATGCATCTGTCAAGATCATAAATGATTCCACTAACTTCATAGAAAATGGGCACAGTATTCATAATCATTATTTAGCTCAAAGTTCTACCAATCTCTTCAAAATCAAATCTAGCTATAACTTCTAAATCTCGTAAGCTGAATCTCATTACAAAGTCCTGCAACCTGAAAGGCTGATAAATAAAAGTAGACAGAACAGTTGTCTGAGATCCAGGGGCCTTAACACCATGAAGCTGCATAGACATCTTCCTTGTGCTGGAACTATTTTTTTTAAGCTATAAAACATGTTAATTTGCAAATGCATTTGGTTGTCCCAATTGCCCTACATTCAAGAACAGTACATCTCAGAAATGGTAATAATAGTAGCAATAATAATAATAATAATACTTATTACATGTCTGATACTACTGTAATTTTTTATACTTATTAGCCAACACAATCTTCACACATCTTATGAAATACTATTATTACTACTCTCATTGGAATCCTTGGTGGCATGGCAGTGAAGTTCTGTGTCTGCTAACCAAAAGGTTGGCAGTTCAGATCTGCCAATCACTCCTTGGAAACTCTGTGGGGCACTCTACTCTGTAATATGGGGTCTCTATGAGTTGGTATCAATTTGATGGTAGTGGCTTCTTCTTGGCTTCTTTCTTTACCACTCTTATGTATTTTTCAGAAATGGAAACTTGAATGAGGTTTGGCAAATACCCTGATGTCATTGCTGTTGTTAAGTGCCATTAAGTCAATTCAGACTCACAGTGAGACAGAGTAGAACTATCCCATAAATAGAATTTTCTAGACTGTAGCCTTACAGGAACAGATTAGCACTTTTTTTTGGTGGCA
Organism: Heterohyrax brucei; assembly: GCA_028571685.1. Lineage (NCBI taxonomy): Eukaryota > Metazoa > Chordata > Mammalia > Hyracoidea > Procaviidae > Heterohyrax > Heterohyrax brucei. The sequence goes on along the minus strand of CM053153.1, from coordinate 20,564,184 downwards.
AAGCTGCTGGGTACATTTGAACTGCCAACCTTTTGGTTGGTAACACAGTGCTTAACTACTGTGCAACCGGGCTTCTTTCCAATAACATTGTGCAGAGCAAATTTAAGAAAGATTTAGAAAGATTTACATGTAGGCATTTTGGTGACACAGTACAGGTCCCTAACCATAAGGTCATACTGCCTTTCATGTGCCTTTAAAAAAAAAATCTGTTGGCTGCTAAACTATGAGGTCTGACAATGAAGTCTGCCAACTTAATGTTTCTTAGTGCTGCGTATCCCCTTGCTGAATATCACTACCCACCACTGCCACTGAGTCAGGTCCGACTCATAGCGACTCTATAGGTCAGAGTAGGACCACACTGCAGAGTTTGCAAGAAGTGCCTTGCGTATTTGAACTGCTGACTTTTGATCAGAAGAAGAAGCACTTAACCCAGTATGCCACCAGGATTTCCATCAACCACTACCCTCACCTTCAAAGTACTCCTTTAGGAAGCTGTGCACTGCTGCCAATGCCTAGTCCGCCCTTCAAAGTAATTTTGGAACTCTTTCTGGAATGGCCATTGTGCACGGTGACACAGTGGCAAGGGGGCAAGGTAGCGTGGTGGCAAGTTAATGAACCTAATTGTGTGGTTGTCTGTGAGAGAGTTTTTAGCCAGTAAACAAATAACTGTATTGGAACACCCTCCCTACTCACCTGATCTGGCCCTCGACAACCTTTTTCTTTACCTGAAGATAAAGGCAATATTGAAAGGAAGACATTTAGATGACATTCAGGACATCAAGAGTAATACGATGACAGTTCTGATAGCCATTCCAGAAAAGGAGTTCCAAAATTGCTTTGAAGAGCGGACTAAGCTCTGGTGTTGGTACTTTGCTTCCCAAGAGGAGTGCTTTGAAGGTGACCGTAGTGATATTCAGCAATGAGGTATGTAGCACTTTTTATAGGATGAGTTCACCAACAAAGTTGTCAGCCTTCATATTACCACTAGGTCTATAATATTTCACGCAGCTTATCAGACCCCTGCCTACTCCTGCTCTTTGCCATTTTGTCAGATGCACTGCCCCCAACACACGCCAGAGTACAGACACATTGATTTTCTTTTTGTTCAGCAAGAGCTCCAAGCTGTTTGTCTCTTTAAGGCCTTTGGGCATGCACTTTGAGCTCCCTGTAATATTTTTCTCCATTTCAGTCCTGAATTCAACTCGGCCAAGTTCACTCTGTTAGCTCTAGATTTATCCCAGGCATCAGGAGACTGAAATCCACTGAGGCCCAGCAACAAGCACTTGGCCAGGAACACAGCAAGGGAGGAGAAGTCAGTATTTGAACTTGGTTTTCCCTGAGTCGACGGCACTTGGCTGGCAGTGGCTTTCCCTGAGTCCTTAGTCGGTTTTCTTTTCACTAAGTAAGAGTTTCCTTTTTCAAAACTGGTATCCAAAGATCTGAAAAGGTAATAAATATTTTTGTTTATTAAAGCTATTTATCTTCTCTCAAAATGTTACAGCTTCAATTTTAAAGCACGAAATTCTCGTTGCTTTTGCGCTAGCTTGACTTTCTACAGATGCGTGCTCGGAACACTTCGCTGAACCTTCATGGTGGTTTGGCAACGTTTCCACCTGTCCCTTGATGATTCCAGCTCTCACTACTCTCTCTCTCTCTTTACACAAGCCTCTACTCTTTGGCAATTAATCATGCATTGTCTTGCAACATTTCCTGAACCTCTGTCTGGTATTATTTAACTCTTACACTATTATTAAATTCTTAATATGTATCTCCAATGACCCTCCCAACTAGGCTGTAAGCTCCTTTAGGTTGAAGGAGAATGCTTTCCAAATAACTGGCAATAGATATCATTTGTGTGCATGTCTCAGCTCGTATGCAAAGTTCTACAATATGAGTTCTTACCTTCGCTTCTCACAATGGGTCTGTGAGAAGACAGGGACATTATACCCCAGGAAGGCAATGGAAGTCAGAGACATAATGGCCCCACCACATTCAGGAAACAAAGCAGACCTCTGGACTTCTGATTCTGGGTTTTGTTTTGTTTTGTCTCTGTGACACCCACCCCACCACCTAAGGCTGTGTTTTCGAGTTCTGAAGTGGTACAAGTGTTTGGTTAATATTCTGTGCTGCTCACCGAAAGGTTGGAGGTTCGAGTCTACCTAGAGGCAACTCAGAAAAAAGGCCCGGCCATCTGCAGATCAGCCATTGAAAATACTACAGCACATAGCTCTACTCTGCCACAGCTGGGGGAGCCAGGATTCAGAGTCAGATTTGTGGAGAACTGGTTCGAAGCTGTGCTTCATGTGCTTTCGTAGAACCTAGATCAGGGTCTTGAATGCAATAAATATTTAAAACTTCTTTGCGGATTTTCAAAGGTAGCCAAGAAAGTAAAAATCACTCAGAGTCTGAATCCACATGACAAACATCTGTATGAAAAGTAAACAAATGAATTCACTGCTGGCTTCTTCCAACATGTCGTTGTTGGGTGTCAAGGAAACAAATCACTGTGTCTGGGTTCTTTGAGCTTTTCCTTTTTTTTTTTGCTTATAAACTTAGGACTGTAAGTGTAGGTGGCAGCTTTAATCTTTTGCAACAACAGAACCCTGGTGTGTGAATTAAAGTTAACTTTTGCAAGTTTCTTTTTTCCTTTTTTCCATGCGTGCTTCTGTGTTCATTGTACAAGGAGTCAAAAGCTGTCCTTGGCCTTCAGCTCGTGACCAGTGAAGGAGGGGCACAGAGGCTGGGAGTCGGAACATGTGGCGGCCGAGGGTCCTGGCCGAAGAAGGGTAACAATAATAGTCATTTTTCATTTTCCAGCCCTTGGTGTCTAGAGGACTTAGGGGAATTTAACAAAATATACATAAAACCCAATTCTGAAAACAAAGCAACACATCCTCAGGCTTTAACAAAGCAAGGCCTGAGGGACAATAATAAACTGTCTCCTTCCTTTGCCACCAACGTTACAAACCAGAAGCAGTGACGCTGGGAAGAAAGAAGTCAAGGGTTGTGGGAAGGGTAAAAGGTGAAACTGAAGAGGAAATCAGGATCAAAATAAAGGTGCATGAACTCTCTTTAGATGTAGGAAGAATGGGTTTTTCCTCAAAAGCCAGCCACCGGACCCCCACCTCCAATTCCACTCCAGCAAACACACCCACCATCACCCAGCCCAGGAAAATACTTCTGAGAGATGAATTAATCATTTTGGCATATAAGGGAAGGAAATAAATTGTTAGGGTCACAGAACAGACGCGTAACTTGCTTAATATGTGATGATAGCATATGCATTAAAAAGCAAATGTCACTTGCATTACATTGCATAATAAAGCCGATTATTCTCAGTAGGTATGTTTTGTTCCATTTTTGTTACAAATATACATCTTTAGTTCCTATATCAGAGACTTGGTGAGAGGCTGAGGTTACTAATTGGTTTCTAATGAATCATCATTCAGTGGCAGAGAGACACTAAATATTAAAACAGATAGTGCTTGATCATATTCGTGGTTTTGATGAAGAAGTCATGAGCTTAATAAAGGCAGTTTCTCTAACCAGGGAGCCTGAAATACCGACAAGTACACGCATCTGTGCTAGCTAAACCAGATGTGGTTGCGTTGACTAGATAGAACTCATGGCAACCCCACGTTTGTTGGAGTAGAAAGGGGCTCCCTAGAGTTTTCAGTGACTAATTCTTCAGCAGTAGATCACTAAGACTTCTTTCCACAGCACCTCCAAGTAGACTGGAACCCCTATCCTTTTAGTTAGCAGCTGAGCGTGTGAACCAGGAGCTCCTCTCTGCTAGTCAAGGCACTGCATATTATGAAAACATGCAACATTTAAGTGATGCAGTAATACTGGAAACAGAGTGCTCTTGGGGACCCAGAGGAGGGAGAGTCTTTTTTTCTTTTGGAGAGTCTAGGAAAAATTCCCAGAAGAAGTAATATTGCCAAATCAACTGGAAGGAAGCGTTGGGTTTTGGTACATCATTTAAGATCGATCCTGCTGGCAGAAATTGCTGATGCTCTGCGAGGGCAGTGAGGATCATATTTGTCAAGTCTCTGCAGTCAGGTCAGTAACAGCTTTCGCCTTGAACCAGTGCTGATAGCTCACAGGCTCAGAGACTGGCAGGATGCTTTCCAATAGTGTTGGCACATTGTTTGTATATTTATGGGGACTCTGCACCAGGCCTTTTGATTGCATTAATGGTGTGTAAGGTTTTTGAATTTCTCTGGTGTGCACTGGGACTCTAACCTATATCTACTTCACTTTAAAGCTAATAAACTTGCATAATTACGTTGTGGTGGGAATGTGAATGGTGGAGATGGTGTGGACAGAGATAGGACACTTTTTAGCTGTGTGGGGGGGGCAGGAAACAGTAGTGATGGGTAGGGGCAAAGAGTATATACATTAAATACAAAAGCTGTCTCCATTCCATAAATATATATTTACTGAATATTGACTAAGTTCCAGATATCATGCAAGGCAGTTGGAGACACAAAGAGAAAGAAAATAACCTACCAATATAATATACAAGAGCAGCTCTCTCTCTTCTCTTTCTCTCTCTATCGAGAAATACATATATATGAAACCCTGGTGGCATAGCAGTTAGGTGCTACATTTGCTAATATATGTGTATATATATATTTACATAAAACATGTTGTCATTAAGTCATTGATTACAGCTCACAGAGACCCTATGAGCTAGAGTAGAACTGCTCCATAGAATTTCCAAGAAGTAGCTGTTTGATTTGAACTGACGACTTCTTGGTTAGCAGCTAAATGCTTAACCACTGCACCCCAGGGCCCCATATATGTGTGTGTTTATGTATAACACATATATGCAGTACATACATGATATACACACACATACATAGACATATATATACATATATACATAATATATAACACATATACATATATACACGTGTGTGTATATATGCATGGAGGTATATGTCTGCATATATGTTTGTATGTGTCTGTATGTATCTCTCCTTTCTTTGGTCATTATTTCTGCTCTAAGTTGTAACTAGGCAGTTTCTCCAATCACTTGACTTCAGTGATAGCTCCTATGTGTGCTAATAATCTGTGTTTAATTATTAAAGCCCTATGTTGTAGTGCTTGTAATTTCCTTGTTGTATTTCTTCCATAGATGATTTCAAGCTTCTGTGTTGATGTCATTAAGCACAGAATTGGGAACTAATCATGGACAGTCAGTTTTTGTTAGGTGGTGCAAGCTAGTTCTAGCACACCACCAGATGGCCCTGACCAGGACTGAAACTTAAAACCAAGGAGAAAGAGTGAAGAAGCCACCTTAAAAAAATCACAGCATGACACAGGAAGGAAAATGTAGTTACAGTGATGGTTAGAAATACAAGGGGTGCATAAAAATTAATAAATGCAAATTAAATAAAATACTTTAAGGAGAACATTTAGATATCTCGACTTCCTTGCTGAAAACGGGTCATAACTTCCCACTGACCATAAGCAAAAATCCGAAATCTTTACCAAAACCTACAAGTCTCTGCATCACCTGATATTAACTCTCTTCCTTACTACACTTCTTTAGTCTTTTGCAGTCTTAGAAAAAGGGCTCTACTCCTTTTTGCAATAAGCCTCTACATAAACAACTCCTTCTGTCTGGAAGGCTCCCAATGTATAGTCAACAACTCATATTCATTCTGGAGTCTCAGATAGAATGTCTCTATCTCAGAGAAGATTTCTGAGCACCTTTCTCTACCAGGTCGAGGCTCCTATGCGCTCTCCTGGGGTGCTCTAACGGAGTCTGTGGGTGGCAGAAAAGGTGAAGTGCTTCACTGTTAGCCAGAACGTTGGCTATTCGAATTCACTCAGAAGCTTTGGAGGAAAGATTTGGTGATCTGCTTCCCAATGATCACAGCCTTTCAAAACCCTACAGAGCCCGGTGCTGTTCTGAAACACACACAATCATCATGAGTCTGAGTCACATGAAAGGTAATTATTTTAGAATATTCTAAGTTTTTCAGCAATATTTAAAGAAATTTCTAATTTAGCAATTGGTTGTGAGCCTGTTTTACCTCCTCCCCTGATAAAGTGTGATTTGGTAGAGACTACTATGCCTGTCTTCATATGGGGTCTCTATGGATCAGATTTCCCTTGGTGGCAGTAGGTTCGGTTTTCTTGTGTGTGTGATTTGTTTACTGTCAAACCCTTGAACACCTGGCATAATACCTATGCATGTGTTAGATATTCCATTAGTAACTGAAGGAGGGATGGAGGAATTAAAAAAAAAAAACCAGGAATTTATTAAAACCTCAAATTTGCAAGTAGAAATTCTCAAACAGTTCTAATAATTTCCTTTCCCTTAAAAAGAATGGGTTTTATTAATATAGTTATTGTATCATAGAGTGTTAAGGGAAAGTAAAATCTTAAACCTGGGGGTCATTTTAGGTTCTTTAGCTAATAAGGAGGCTTGGTGGTGTAGTTTTTAAGTGTAGGGCTGCAAACCAAAAGGTCAGAGTTCAAACCCACCAGCTGTGTGGGAGAAAGATGTGGCAGACTGCTTCTGCAAAGTTATAGTCTTGGAAGCCCTACAGGACAGTTCTGCTCTATCCTGTAGGGTGCCTATGAGTTGGAATTGGTTTGATTGGCAATGATTTGGGTTTGAGTTTACTAAGTTAGAAGGGGAAGCAAACAGAGTAAATGTCTAGACTTTCTTTTAAGATCATATGAGTTGTATACTGCTGTCGAGTCAATTCTGACTCTTAGCAACCACATATGGCAGATCAAATTACCTCATAGCATTTCCAAGGCTATGAATCTTTATGGAAGCAGACTGCCACAACTTTCTCTTGCAGAGTGGTTGGTAGATTCTAATCGCTGACCATTTGTTTAGCAGCCAAGAGCTTAACCATTTTGCTGCCAGGGTTTATTTTGAGGAAGCATTAAAAAAAAAAAAATAACTGCCATTAAGTCAATTCCAACTCATAACAACCCTACAGGACAGGCTAGAACTGTCGCATAGTGTTTCTGAGGAAAAGCTGGTGGATTTGAACTGCCATCCTTTTGGTCAGCAGCCTGAGATCTTAACTTTGGGCCACCACCTGTAACTTATTGCTTTAAACCCATTGCCGTTGATTCTGACTCATAGTTACCCTAGAGGTCAGAGTAGAACTGCCCCATAGAGTTTCCAAGGAGTGGCTGGATTCAAACTGCCGACCTTTTGGTTAGCCAAGCCAAGCAGACATAGCATTTAACCACTACACCACCAGGGTTTCCACTTATTGCTTTACTAGTATATATTTATTTTTGAATCATTGTCCCATCTCTAAGAACCTCAAATCTGCTGGTTTTGCAGTAGTTTAATGAGTGATTTTCTTTTTCCACTTGGATTTTGCCTAAACCTGTCTCATCAAATCAGTCAATTCTCTAAGAAAGGGATCTTACCTGACTAAAAACTTGTACCAAATCTTCTCTCACTTCTCTGCACCCAGGAGGAGATGACTCTTGTTGACTTTGGAGGGATGGTTGAAGGAAGCACAGGTGTGGGAAAGAGAGGCTGTTTCCAGCACACTGGGGACTTTGAAGGTTGTAACCATGTTTTAGGACAACCTGATTTCCCTCCGGCACCCAGCCCGAGGCCCTGGGACAATTGTCCTGGCTGATGGTCAGAGCAGGGAACTGAGTCTCTCAAGCACTTCCAAACTATTTCCTTCAGCCTTTGTTGACTTCCAGGGATCCTGGTTCAACACTTGGAGGCAAGGCTTACTTGAAATATTTTTTCTATTAGCCTTTTCCTCTTCTCCCCTGGTGATTTGACACCTCCTTCCCAGGTAGATTTTCTTCTATATGATTGAAATTTGCATCTTACATTTCTAGCATTTCAGATCCAAATTCAATTTTGCCTTCCCTCAGGTTTGTTTCAAAGCTATCTCCTGTTCCTCCAGCTGCAGGGGGCTCCTCAGGCCGCGTACTGGTCTCTGCCCATCAAGGTATTTACGGCTTCCTTCGTCCGCCTCCCCGCCTCTGTAATCTCACCCAGCCTCCTCGGATTACGGCTGGAGAGGCAAGCCTTCACTTCCGGAGTTGGGAGTATGGTTTCTATTAGGAAGTTCGTTTCCCTCCTGGTGCTCACATACTGGCTCTCAGTGTCCCAGGCCACTGTTTATTACTGTCTTCCTCCTGCCACAGTTTGCCTTGTTACAGCATAATGATCCCATCTTAGTCTCTTTAATGGCCTGACCCCATCACTTCCTCTGAACCATACTCCATTTGGGGTGACATTATTTATGTTTTCTTCTTTGGCCTGGTGACAGGCTTGAGGCTATTCCTTTTCCCATGTGCTGGGTCAGAAAGCACAAGCCATGCACGTCGTAAGTCAGTAATTTATTTTTAATGTTCTCCATTCCAGGGCTCTACAGAAGTCCTCACATCTACTAATGAAGTCACAACAATTTCACCAAGTAAAAGAGTCACACTGGATAAACCAGAATTGCAATCAGTTTCCTCTTTTTATTGCTAAGTAAGGGGAAAAAAACCGTTCCGTCTTTTTCCCTCCTTCTTTTCCGCCTTCAGATTCTACTTTTATTATTTGCTGTACTTTAGATGATGATGTACAGACAAAGTTAGTTTCCCATTTCATAATTTATATAGGAATTATTCCGTAACACTGTTTGCAATCCCTGTGTTGTGTCAACGCTCTCCCATTGCCATCCTGAATTCCCCATTTCCCTTCATCCAGTTTTTCTCCCCCTTCCTGAATATTCATCTTTGCTTTTGAGTCTAGGTTGCCCTTTTGGCTTCAAATAGATGATTGTTCTAAGGACCCATTTATTCATGAGTATTATTGTTTATTTTATATGCATTTTATGAGGGTCTGACAGTTATGTTCGTGAATTCATCCTAGAAAAAATGCTACATACCTCACTGCTGAATATCACTATGGTCACCTTCAAAGTACTCCCCTTGGGAAGCTATGCACCAATGCCAGTGCCTAGCCCATCTTCCAAAGCAATTTTGGAACTCTTTTTCTGGAATGGCCATCAGAGCTGTCATTGTGTTACACTTGATGTCTGGAATAGCATTAAAAACTCTTCCTTTGAATATTTCCTTTATCTTCAGGATAATTGGCTTGGCTTGGCTCAGGATAATTAAAAAAGTCACTGGGAGCCAGATCAGGTGAGTAGGGAAGGTGTTCCAATACATCTATTTGCTTACTGGCTAAAAACTCCCTCCAGTGGAACACAGTAGAGACCCCAGAGATTCCACCATCCTCCTATGAATAGCTGATATTTGACAAAGGCCCTAAGATTTTAAACTGGTATAAGAACAGTCTCTTTAACAAATGGTGCTGGCAAAATTGGATATCCATCTGCAAAAAATTGAAACAAGACCCATATCTCACACCTTATACAAAAACCAACTCAAATTGGATAGAAGACCTAAATATAAAATCTAAAATGATAAAGTTGATCCAAGATAAAATAGGGTCAATAATGGAAGTTTTGATACACAATACAGACAGACTTCAAAATCTGATAAACAACACACATTCATTAGAAGAGAAAATAGATAAATGAGAATTACTAAGAATCAAATGCTTCTGCTCACCCAAAGACTTCATCCAAGGAATTAAAAGACCACCTACAGGACGGGAAAAAATATTTGACAACTCTATGTCAGACCAACATCTGATGTCCATCAACAAGAAAAGGATAAATAATCCAATTAAGTGATGAGTGAAGGAGATAGACATTTCTCTAAGGAGGATATCCTGGCAGCTGAATGACATGCAGAATTGCTCAAGATCATTACCTATTAAAGAAATTCAAATCAAAACTACAGTGAGATATCATCTCACCCCAACAAGGTTGGCCATGATCCAAAAAACACAAAACAACAAATGCTGGAGAGGCTATGGAGAAATGGGAACTCTCCCACATTGCTGGTGGGATTGCAAAATGGTGCAACCTCTTTGGAGAACAGTCTGGTGCTTCCTTAAAAAGCTGGAGATAGACATACCATTTGATCATGTAGTTCCACTGCTCAGAATTTATCCTTTAGAAACAAAGGTTGTCACACGAACAGACACATGTACAGGAATGTTTGTTGCAGCACAATCCACAATAGAAAAAAGTTGGAATCAACCCACATATCCATCAACAGATGAATGGATGAGCAAACTATGGTACATATACTCAATGGAACACTATACTATGATAAAAACCAATGACAGTTTTAGAAAATATAACATGGTCTCATTTGGAAGAGATCATGCTGAGTGAAATCAATCAGTGCGAAAAGGGCAAATTTTGTATGAGATCCCTGTAATAAGGACTTAACAAGAGAATTATCCATAGAAGAAAATGACTGTGTTGGCTATATGGGTGGGTGGGGGCTGAGGGTTTATCAGAGATGAGTTAATTGAGAGATGTTAGAAATTTTATTCTGTTACTGTAATTAATAAAAAACAAAAAGCAAAAACTCCCGCACAGACAACTATACAGTTAAATTTGCAAACTTGCCACAGTGCCGCTCTGCACAACAGCCTTTCCAGAAAGAGTTCCAACATTGCTTTGAAGAGTGGACTAGGCACTGGAGTCAGTGCATAGCTTGCCAAGGGGAATACTTTGAAGGTGACCATAAGTGATATTCAGCAATGAGTTATGCAGCACTTCAAACAATTAAATTGGTGGACTTCATTGTTGGACCTCGTACATTAAGCTGAAAGGTAACCTCCAAGAGTGCTTTTCATTTCCAAGCTGGAAAGGTATCTAATGACTATAGTCTTAGGAGTTCTTCTAGTCTCTATTGGACCAGTGAGTTTGTGTGTGTGTGTGTGTGTGTGTATTGGAATTTTGTTCTCCATTCTTTTCCCACTCTAACTGCAAACTTCTATTATGATCCCGGTCACAGTGGTTCAGCCCTGACAGCCAGGCACCATCTAGTTCTTCTGTCTCAGGCTAGAAGAGGCTATGGTTCCTGTGGTCCCTCAGTCTTTTGAAGTAATAATGAGTCTTTGATTTTCTTCAATCTCATTTGCTCTGGATGGAAAGAGATGAATAGTTGTATCTTAGAAGTCTACTGGAAAACTTTTGATATCTCAGTCACTACCTACCTAAGTAGAATGTAGAACATAGTCTTTATGAGCTATGTTATTCCAGTTGACCTGAATATGCCCAGAGACTATCATCCCTGGCCTTCAAGCCAGTAACTCCATCTGAAGAGCTATTTGATTATGTTTAAGAAGTTTCCGTGGCTGTGTCTTCTGTGTACTCTATTGTATATGTAAATATACATGCAACACATGCGAGTATCATGTAGGTAGAAATATCCACGGTCAAACCTATACATCACACACGTGGGTGTACTCCCGTACGCTCTTCCATGTTTATTCTCTAAGACATGTCTACTCATAAATTATTGTTTGTTATTACTGTTGTTGCAGGACTGTAAAAGTTATAGCATTTACTCTTTGTCATTTATTCTTGCGCACCTCCTACTGCCTTGGTCATGTTAGGCTGACTTTGCCCACGTTGTGTATTGCTTTTTCCTTCACTACAGTTAAGATGGTCCATGCTGCAGTGCTGGGCAGTGTTCTGCTACATTGTGTATAGGGCCTCCGTGAGGTGGAACCGACCCGACAGCACCTAACAATAGCAACAACACTTTCTCAGTAGTGGTATTCCCTCTCTCATCCTCCCATTCATGGTAACCATTATAGGAAAGATTAGACTGAACTATGAGACATAACATGTTTCCTGGCTCAAGTAAATGCATGAGACTAAATGGACAGCTCCTATCTGGAGGTGAGCTGAGAAGGTAGAAGGGGACAGGAGCTGGTTGATAGGACACAGGAAGTAGAGGGTGGAGAGAAGGAGTGTTGCATGTTCATGCCTGTTTAATTCTAGGAATCTTATTTTATTGTTAGTTTTTTCTGTTAGTAATTTTTAAACAAGGTGTTTAGTTTCCATGTGTCATAGATAGAATTGTGTCCCCCCAAAAATATGTGTAGCCATGTGACTGGGCCATGATTCCCAGTATCTTTTGACTGTCCTCCATTTTGTGGTTTTCCTATGTGGTATGTTAAAGGATTAGGGTGGGACTGTAAATCCCTTTATGAGAGCACCTCCCTACTCCACTGTAAAGGGAGTTTCCCTGGAGTATGGCTTGCCCTACCCTTAATCTTTTCAGTCTGCAAGAGATAAAAGGAAAGAGAAGCAAGCAAAGAATTGGGAACCTCATACCATCAAAAAAGCAGCACCAGGACAGCACCATCCTTCAGACCTGAGGTTCCTGCACCACGATGCTCCCTGGACAGAGATGGATGCAATACTGGACTTTCCTCCTGAGCTGACAAGGGAAAAGCCTTTCCCTGGAGCAGACACCCTGAATATGGACTTGCAGCCTATCGGACTGTGTAAGAATAAAGCTTCCTTTATTAAAGCCATCTACTCTGTGACATTTCTGTTACTGCAGCCCTAGCTCACTAAAACACCATGTATTTTATATTCTTTCCTACTTCTTCTTCTTCTTATAGTTTCTAATTTTATAGCACTGTGAACAGTGAAGATGCTTTTTATTATTTTAATATTTTTGCATTTGTTAAGTCTTACTTTCGGGGCTAAAATGTGGTCTATCCTGAAGAACGATCCGTGTCCATCAAAGAAAAATGTGTGCAGTGTTGCTGTTCAGTGGTGTGTTCTGTATATGTCTATGAGGTCAAGTTGGTTGACAGTGGTATTTAGATCTTCTGTGTCTTTTTTGAGTTTCGTTGTGGTTGTTCTATCCTTCACCAAACTTATTGTGTTAACATCTCCTAATGTATTGTAGGATTGACTATTTCTCTTTTCAGTGCCGTTAGTGTTCATTTTATAAATTTTGAAGCTCTGTTGTCGAGTGCATAAATATTTATTATGATTATGTCCTCTTAGTAGATTTACCCTTTAATAATTGTATAGTACCTTCCTTGTCTCAGATGTTAGATATTGTCTTAAAATCTTTTTTTAACAGGCATTAATATTGCCACTTCTGCTCATTTTTTTTGTTACTGTTTACTTCAGATATTCTTTTCCATCTTTTGATTTTTAGCTTGTTTTTTTAATCTATGTGTTCAAAGTGTGTCTCTTGTAAGCAACATGTTTGTGGCTCATATTATTTTTTATCCATTCTGTTACCCTCTGTCTCTTGACTGGCATATTTGACACATTTACAGTCCCTGTGATTGTTGATAGATCTGAATTAATTGCTTTCATTTTGTTGTACTTTTTTGTGGTATTGGTGGTTTCATTGTTCCACTTATTTTCCTGTACTGAGTTCTTTTTATTTATGGATTTCGGTTCATTTCCTTCATTGTTGTTAGTTTTGTATTTACTGAGTCTTTGTGGGTTTTCTTGTTTGTTTTGTTTAATTTTCTTTGTGGTTGCTCTGAAATTTACCTTTGTCTTCCTAAGTTTATGGGAATCTGTTATGTCTTGATATTGCCTTGACTTTTTCTGTATGAAAGTTCTGTGACTAACCATTTAGTCTCTTTTTCTTATTTTGAAACAGTTACAATTTATACACTGACATCTACAGTTCTTGTAGCTTTGTTTTGAGAATTCTTTATCATGGTTGGTACTTGAATCATGCTGTCATGTCTTAATTTCAGGTTGTTGTTTGATGTTGGTTCTCTGTCCAAAGACTCCCTTTAATATTTCTTTTGAGGCTGGGTGATTTTTTTTACAAATTTTCTTAACTTCTGTTTATCTGAAAATGTCCTATTTCTGCTATATTATTTGAAAGAAAATTTGACTGGGTATGTAGTTTTTGGTTGGCAATTTTTTCTTGCAGTGTTTTTATATATGTCATCCTGTTGTTTTCTTGTCAACATAGTTTCTGCCAAGAAATCCTAACTTAGTCTCATTGGTTTCCCTCTGTAGGTGACAGTGTGTTTTTCTCAAGATGCTCTCAGTATTCTTTTGTTGTCTTTGGTTTTATAAAGTTTGATTGTATGTTTTGGTGACTTTCTTTTGGGGCCTATACTGTATTCAGTTATAAAACTTCTTGGGTGATTGTCTTCTCATCTTTCACGATATTAGGGAAATTTTCTACCAGCAAATCATCAAAAATTTTCTCTGTGCTTTTTTAAATTTCTTCCTCTTCTGGTATTCCTGTCATGCCAAAGCTGCTCCTTTTCATAGTGTCTCATGTAATTCTTAGGCTTTCTTCGTTTCTCTTCATTCTTTTTCCTGAATGTTTCTTAAACAAAGTAATATTAAGGGATTTGTCCTGTTTCACTGATTTTGTCTGTCATTGATTCAATTCTACTGCTATGTCCTTCCACTGAGTTATTTAGTTCTGAAATTTTTTTGTAAGTTTCTGGATTTCTAGTTTCTGTTTTTGTACTGTTTCTAATTGTCCATTTGTTTTATCATTTTGTTTTTGTACTGTTTTCTAGAGTTTTATCTGTGTTTTCCTTGGTTATGTTTATATTTTGGTTGATGTCTTTCTTGACCTCTTGGCCAGCCAAGCCAGCCAAGTGCCATCAAGAGAATCCTATATATGTCTTTTGAATTCCATAATAGGTAGGCATTATCATTTCTTCTTCAGGAAGGTTTTCTGGCCCCTTATTTTGGTCACTCATGTGACCCATCTTGTCCTGATTTTTTTATGTAAGTTGATACTGTCTGAGGAATCAAGGTACTATTATACTTATTTATTGATTGTGTATTTGTCTGCTTTGTTCTGATCTTTTTGTTTTGATATATCTAAATGGGCAGAGCAGGCTTGCTACTTTCATCACTAGTTTGGCAGCATGGGGGACCTGACCACTTGTCTCTAGGTGGGTAGAATTGGAATAGCAGCTGGGAATATGAGCACAGTATCTGTTTGCTGGTTGTGCAAGGAAACTAAGAGTGGACTGAGCAGGCATCACCCACCATCTGTTCTTGATCCAGTAGTCAGGAGCAGGCAATGGTACTTGCTCAGTGAGATGTGATGCATGTGTGGAGGATGTGGATGGTAAGCAGGGCATGAAGTCACTACCACCCATCAGGTGGGGAGGTAGGTGGCAATTAGACACGTGTGCAGGGGTATGATCGTGTCCACTCATCAGGCTGGGCTGTGGGTGCATGGCAGCTGAGTACATATGCATTTCTGTGATTACTACAGCTTGCTGGGTGGGGGAGGTGGATAGCAAGTAAATGTGCATGTGCAGCCACATGGTTGCCTCTGCTCACAGAGTATGAGAGTTTGTGGCAGGTGAGCACATGCATGAGTGCATCATTGCTGCTGCTTACTGAGTCAGAGAATGGGTAGTAGACAGCCACATGCACAATTGTGTGGTCAGTGCCACTGGCTGGAATGGCAGGTATGTGAGTGGTGGGTGGGTACAAGTCTGAACATTTAGTTGTCACTGTTTTCCGGGTCAGGAAGGCGTGGGTGGTCGGCAGGCACAGGTGTGGGCACATGCTCACCACTGCTTCTTGGGCCAGGAGGTGTGTGCTACTCATTGGGTGGGCAAGGAAGATGGCAGACAGAGCTTGGTAAAGGAGTAGTGGGGGCTTGTACTATTGTCTCCGATCAGGTGAGATGGCTGGAGTCTGGTAACCTTCACCACTTATGACCAGTAGACCAAGAGGAAGGGACAAGTATCCCCTCAACATTTCTTGTCTGCTGGTGTCAGCACATGGAACTTGCCCTCGATCAAGAGAGAGAATGATGGATGTGGAGGATAGTGGGCATCTGGAGTCTAGGGAACCTGTGGCTGATACTCTGTTGACCCACTGCCTGGTAACTACCACTCATGCTAGTGTTCAGAAATGGTTGCTCATGTTAGTATACTTGACTCTAGATCATGGCTCACTCCCTATTCTGTGGACAGCAAGATCACTGGAATTTTTGCCTATCTTTCTGTTTTCCTTCCTTAGGTACAGATCTTGATCTGTTCACCTCGCTTCTCTCTGAGTGTGTCTGTACATTATTTCTGTCACTTATGAGAATGCTGAGACATTGCTTTCCTCTGCTTCTCACTTGGGTTACTGCTGAACTTTTCTGAAGGTGGCCACACTGAGCCAGGGTGGTTGACAGAGCCCCTCTGCTCCATGTTACTCTACATTTGCTGTGTTCTTTTATTCTAGTCCTTGTTTGATCCAATTCTTTCTACCTCTCTTTTGATGGTGAGGTTTCCAGGATTGTTATCTGCATCTGCCTCGCTTGGTGTTTGGGGGTTTACTCTATAGAGAGATGGTGTGAGGTATCTGACTAAGCCACAGTCTTGGCTCCCCACTCCTGTCTTCCCTTTTTAAAGGAAGGAGAGAAGAATTGTGCTTGTTTACTTGTGATTCTCAATAAGTGAGGCAGATTAATGCACTATGGAGAAAGAAAGACATGGGGCGAGGACTCCTGACTTCATAATCTTACCTTAAGTCCTGCTGCTTACATTATTTAAGTGACTTCTTTATACCCGAAAATCACATTGCGCTTTGTATTGTTCATTTGCAAAATGGATCTAGAGATATTTTCCCTGATTGCTGAAACATAATTAAATGAGTCCAGTGAATTTGAAAATCCTTTGGAAACAGAGACAGTAAAGTGTAGTAGTTAAGTATGTGGGCTTCTTAGTCAAACTAAAAGCAAAAAGCAAACAAAAAAAAATATTATTGAGTTGAATATGACTGATTAATTCCTGGAATGACCCTCAGTTTCAATTATGTACAGCTATTGTCACTCCCAGGTGACCATCAGTGATGTCCTGAAATTGAGACTTTAATTGCCAGCCTAGATACTCAAATTATCTAATGTTTAGGCAAAGGCTTTTTTCATGCTGCTGTTGCTGCTGCTGTATTGACTGTGCTAGTATGAGGATATAACCAAAGCAAAATCTCCTGGATGGGCTGTGACAGAAGGAACATGTCCTGGAGCCTGGGTTAATTTAAGGCTGTGTCACTTTCTGGCTAATTTGCATCAGAGAAAATAATGTCTCAGAGGCTATTTCCTTAATTATCAAAGGCCAGAAGTTTCTGTCTTCTTTTTAATTTTAAAAAACATTTTTATTATTAAAAAAAAGTATGTCCAGTGCTGCACAGTTACCCTAAAAATTGTACTGATTGTTACTATTACTTGTAGGTTAAGAGAGAACTTCTGTGGGAATATTTATGTGAGGAATAGAAGAGTCTCAAGAGGTTATCTGCCCTAAATTTTCTTTCCGGGAGATTTTCATAGTGCTGGAAATATCTGGGAACCCATCATTTGTCATGCATCTTGGCAACTGATGAATCAATATGTGGTAGTGTTGCTGTATAACAGTTATATGAGAACTGCAGAAATCATTCCCAGATACTTTTTGGACAGCATTGAGCTATAAATAAATTAAATTTAACAAAAGCATAGATGTAAATTATCCAGCTATAATATTACTGATAAAAAGTATAAACTATTTGGTTCCTAATACACTCAGTAAATCATTGAGCAATTAAATCCTTTCTAAAGGTTATTGATCTGAATGAGTACCTAACCAGATACTTCTAACTACCGAAAAGGGAAAACACACAGAGAAATTTTATTTCCTTATAGGAGAGTGAATCGAACATTTATGAAACATGAGTAGTACTGCCTGGATAAGCTTCGTGGGACAAGATAAAGACATTGTGTTTCCAAGGAGATGTCTTAGTCACTTAGGGCTGCTGTAACAAAATACCAAAATGTGGGTGGCTTTAAAGATCAGAAATTATGTTCTCACAGTTCTAGATACTGGGAGTTGGAATTCAGGTCCCCAACAGGGTCATGCTGTATCTGTCCTCTAGAGGTAAAGAGCCTTCCTTGTCTCCTCCAACTTCTGACAGCCTCCAGTGTGTTCCTTGGCTCTTAGATGTGTTGTCACATGGTGTCTTACCTTTCCCTCATGTGACTCTGTCTTCAGGTCTGCTCTTCCCTTTTATAAGACACCACTTGAGAAGGGATTAGGACCCAACTACTCCAGTGTGACCTAAACAAACAAGCAAAAACATTGCTGTCAAGTTGATTGTAGCTGATAGTAATCTATAGGACAGAATAGAACTGCCCCATAGTGTTTCCAAGGAGCAGCTGGTGGATTTGAACTGCTGACCTTTTGGTTAGGAGCCAAGCTCTTTACTATATAGATCCTCAATGTGTCTTTTTGACAGCACATTTCAATACATAACAGAAAGCCAATCCAAGTGCCTTCGAGTAGAAGGAGATTTTAACATTAGGGTATGAGAAGAGGAAAATATTTTAACTTACTTTGAGCCATGTTTAATTTTACTGTAAGTTGTCATTGACTAGCTTTCCTGCAAAGTCCACTTTCTCAAAAAGAGCACTCCACTTTTGGTGCCTTTTGAGTCATACACAAGGAAATTAACTGTAATGAGCATCATTTCCATGGTGTCTGATTTGCATCCTTACACTTCTATCAGGAGCCAACATTCCTGTACTACTTTGTTGAGTGTGTTTTTTTCTATCTTCTTAGTCAGGGAAGAGTGTTTCACTAGGCTTATCCTTCTGTGTGGGTTGGCCCTAGAACTAAACCTGTGCTCCAGGAGGTGATGATGAGATCTAGGAGAGATTTGCTCAGAACCATGGCAGAGCTTTTGGGAAGCTCTCTGCCATGGAAGTCTTCGGAGGATAGTGTTTGCTTGTGTCTTCTGACAAGCAAGGACTTTCTTTAAGTTCTGGCTCCAAATGGTTCTTGCATCCTGGAATCTACTCTCAAGCTCTGTTGATCATTGGTGAACTGCTTTAAAACGTATTTTGTTTGCATTTAAATCTTGACTTCAATCCAAATGTTTGAGTGACTCAGAATTTTAGATGGCAACAAATGATGTTCACAATATGAGGAGAAATACATCTTGATTCATATAGGAACATCTTTCCATTTTATTTTTTTCCATCTTTTAAAAGTAAAATTTTTCAATGAAGAGATTTTATTTTAAAGCAATATCTCTACATTATTTCCAAGATACTATTTCCTCCATTGTTCCCACTGTTTTGTATTATCTTCAAATCAACTCTTTGGTTCTCCCAATATCATGTTAGTGATATACTCATGCCTTCCTAGGGTTTCTTGTAAAAAGCAGAGTAATAAACACAAAAAGATAAAAATTGTAGAGATTAAATCTAGCTAAGGAAATAATTATAGCATCACTAAGTTATATATGGTTAAAGAACACAAGGAACTACAAAGTTGTTTCTTTAAAAGATGAGTCAGATACCAGTAATATATAAATATATATGCATGTATACATACATATACATACATATATATATATATGAAATAGGAAAGGGCATTCTAGGAAAAGAGAACTTTGCCAATAAGGTAGAAACTGAATCCAACACCTTCAGGGATTTTGACTAAAACATCTAGGATTATTTAAATAGAATAGTAGCAGCAGCAGTGAATACTGCTATTTAATTGCTATAATTCACTGACCATCAGTATGCACAGGTCTGCTTTGTCTCATTTGACTCTTATTACTCCAGTCATTTTAAATAAACAGTTATTTTATTTTGGCAAATGAGAAAGCAGAACCTCTGTGTAGTCAGGCAATTCCCTAAAGGGATAGAGATGAAATTAAACTAATGTAAAAATTTCTCATAATTCCACAATATCATGAAATACAGGACCCAAATCTTACCATTTTCAAATGCAGAGAACACAACTTTGCTTGCTGAAAGTGAAGAGAACTTGAAGTACTTACAGATGAAGGTCAAAGACTACAGCCTTCACGATGAATACACTTTAACGTAATGAAAATGAAAATCCTCACAATTTGGCTGATAAGCAGGATCATGATAGATGGTGAAAAGCTCAAAGTTGTCCAGACTTTCACTTCATTCGGATCCATAATCAATGCCCATGGAAGCAACGGTTAAGAAATCAAACTGTGTATTACACTGGGCAAATCTGGTACAAAAGACCTCTTTGAAGTGCTTAAAAAAAAAAAACAAAGACATCACTTTGAGGACTCAGGTGCATTTGACCCAAGTCATGACATTTCCAAGTGCATGCAAAAGCTGGACAATGAATAAAGAATACCAAAGACAAACTGATGCCTTAGAACTGTAAAGTTGGCAAAGAATTTAAATATACCATAGACTGCCAGAAGAACTAACAAGTTTGTCCTGGAAGAGGTATAGCCAGGATGTTCCCTAGAAGGGAGAAAGGTGAGACTGCATCTCACATATTTTGGATATGTCATCAAGAGGGACCAGTGCCTGGAGAAGGACATCATGCTTGGTAGAGTAGAGGTTGAGTGAAAAAGAGGGAGACCCTCAGTGAGATGGATTGACACAGGTGGAACAATGGGCTCAAGCATAACAATAATTATGACGCTGGTGCAGGACTGAACAGTGTCTTCTTCTGTTGTACATAGAGTCGCTGAGTTGGAGGTGGCTTGAAAGCACCTAGCAACAACAGGATTTAATCCTAGATCAGTTATTCCAAGTCAGATGATTTAATACTTGTAGGCATTCTTCAGGCTATTTTTCGAAAGAAAAGGAAAATGAAAATTTGGAGTTACACTTACCAAGATCAGTGTCTATTTGTAAAATCTAGAATAACTTGAGACTTCTTTGCATTTTGTAGTTGATTAAAGGTGTCCAAATGATGTTTGGTGCAGCAAGAGCAGTTAGAATGATCTAGGACAACACCTTGGGGTCGGTGGTTGTAATGCTAAAAGAATAGATTTAAAAAAAAAAAACAACCTTTTTCTTAACTTTTATTTGTTTTATAGTTGTTGAGAATACACAGCTCAAAGCATATGCCAATTCAAAAGTTTCTACATGTACAATTTAGTGATACTGAGTACATTCTTTGGGTTATGCAACCACTGTCATCCTCTTTTCCTGAGTTGTTCCTACCTCATTAGCATAAGCCCTGTATTTCTGTCGGTTTGTCACACCGTGTAGGCTTGCATGTTGCTGTAATGCTGGAAGCTATGCCACTAACATTTAGACGCCAGCAGGGTCACCCGTGGAGAACAGATTTCAGCCGAGCTTCCAGACTAAGACAGTCTAGGAAGAAGGACCAGACAGTCTACTTGTGAAAGAATTAAACAGTGAAAACCTTATAAGTAGCAGCAGAACATTGTCTGATATGTTGGAAGATGAGCCCACAGTTGGAAGTCACTCAAAAGAAGACTAAGGCGCTGCCTCCTCAAACTAGAGTTGACTTTACTGACTTGGTTGGAGTCAAGTTTGGGGGACATGCAAATAAATCACATGCAAGTAAAATTTTGTCAACGATGAGTCGAAAGTGGCTGCAGCAGTATGTTGACAGGGAGCTGCCAGAAGTTCAGACTGGATTCAGAAGACAGTGAGGAGCCAGGGATGTCTTTGCTGATGTCAGATGAATCCTGACTGAAAGCAGACAAAAACAGAAAGAAGTTTACCTTTGTTTTATTGACGTTGCAAAGGCATTCAACCATATGGATCGTGACAAGTTAGGGACACTTTGTGAAGAATGGGAATTCCAGAAAACTGAACAAAAACAACGTTAGCATAAACTCATTGCCCCTTAAGGTTCTTATCTGATCTTCGAGGTTGCTGCTGTCAATCTAATCTTTATAGATCAACAGAACATTTTTATTTCTTTTCTAAGTCTTACAGCAAATAGTTTTTGGTTGCCTACTCAACATTCATCTGATTTCCTCTTACCTCCGTACTAGAAACAGGTTGATTTTAGAGATTTTCACATATTCTTCCAAGCCAGTTCCCTCTATCCTAGCTCTGTAAGTAGACCCTAATTAGTTTAACCCAGCTGGACTATTCTGATACATTGACAGGACTGTGAAATAGCGGTTCAGTCATTCTAGAGAGATTGAATTTTCTAAGAAAATTCTGTCTCTGACTCTCTCCCTTGTTCTCTCTCTCTCTTCCTCTCTCCAGTGTAATACAAGTAAGGAAACATGCCATCTGGCTGCTCGCAGCTATGTCATGACTAGAAGCTGAACCAAGTTTATCATGAAGTTGATGCTATAAGCAGTGAACTAGGAAGAGCTGAGCTACAAATGAATAAATTCTGAAGCCTGATCTACCACTGAAAGTTATACATACCTTGACTGTTTAAGGCAGTTTGAGTTGAAATCTCTGTTACTTGCAGCCCGAAATAACTGGTACACTCTCTCATCTGTATAGAGGAGAAAGATCACCAAATAGAACAAATAAAATAAGTGAAAATGAAAGCTCTGTATAGATCAAGGTTGACAGTAACAGAGTAGAGTCTCTGTTCTTTGGAATGAGTTCAAATCTTTGTGTCTTTTAGAGTACAGAAATAATTTACTAATGTGATACAGAAAGAAATGATGCTGGAATGTTCATGAGCTGGAATCAGCTGAACAGCAATTGACCACAACAAAATCATAGAACTACTGCAGGTAATCATAGAAGTACTAGAGACCAAAAGAGAGAACACAAAACAGGAAAATGTTCATTCTTTTCAAAAGAGCTGAAGTACATCTTAGGAGCCATAGATTTTGTGGATCTCAGGGGAAAAGAAAGATTGTCTAGAGTGAACGATTATCTGGAAGATTTGTGAGTGTTTCTAAAGTGGAGATGTGATGATCCTTATGAGCTAACACAAGCACCTAAGTGTGTGTCAAACCAAACTTACCTCATTTTCTTTCATGAGAAAAGTTAACAACTAGGTGGATCAGACAAATTTCATAAGCAACATATCTGGATTTCACCAAGGAATTTGGCAAAGACTTGCATGATTTCTTGGCAGACAAGGCCAAGAAATATGCAATGGATGATAGTACAGTTAGTCACAGCTGGTTTAAGACCTGTAATCAATGTGGTTTTAATATTAGTTAAATGACACCTTTAAGTAAGGACTATGGTGTTCTGTCACAAGCATGTTAATGAGCCATCTCATTTAGTATTTTGTATCAATAAGGAAGCTATAGATGTCATTCTTGTTAATCTGCTGAGGCCCACAAGTTGCACTGGTTAAAAGAGATAGCTCATGATTAAAAATAAGAGACTTGTCATTTCAAAATGACCCCAGAGGCTTCAGTGCCAGTATATTCATGAGAAAAGCACATTTGAAAGTTATTTATTTTAAAAACTCACTCTTAGGGGAAAATATCTACTTTCCAAGTATAAGATGGTCAACATAATGTAAACTATGTGTAACCACAGTATGTATGTGTATGCACCTATGTGTCTGTTTGTATGAACACTTTCTCTCAAAAGAAATTACAGACATACACATACATATGGCATAGAAAATTCCTAGAAAAGAATTTAATCACATCTTTAAAGTCGAGTTGGCCAATGTTTTGCAACTTGTAGATCATGAAGAAGGTGACGTGGTGGTGCATTGGTTGCACACTGGGCTGCTGTTCCCAGCTGTTCCGTGGGAGAAAGATATGGCAGTCTGCTTCTGTAAAGATTGCAGCTTTGGAAACTGTTCTATCACATGGGGTCACTGTGAGTTGAAATTGACTTGTCAGCATGTAATAACAGCAACAACATGTAGGAGATGTGGTAGGGATGCTACTGGAAAAGAGGGCAGTTACTCTACCACCATTCTCTTTATTATTAATGTCAAGAACTAGCTCCACTGTGAGAAGTAATGGCTTGCAGGTGTATAGGACACTTAGGAATACATCTTTCTTGTTCTTGTAGCATTAGGTTGTGCTGTCTTTTTAAAATAAATATTTGTATTTTTGAGGCTTGGATTATAATCTCCTTGAGTAATAAAGACCCTTAAGTTCCTCTCATTATATTGGAGTTATCTTGTGGGGAGTTGAGGCTAAATTCAAGCTGCATTTTGAATTCCAAAGACCACCACTATTTCCCTGTGGGAGCTCCCAAGGCATTATTTTTAGAAAGAATAAACCAAGTGTTGGAAAAGGAAAGATGAAGTAGGCAGGACAGTTCTTGGGCTAAAGCCAACCTCTTTGTATAGACATTAGTTTTCCTCTAGAGGTAGATGGATAGATGCATGCTACTTAGTAGAAAAAAAAGTGGCACTTATACAAGTTGGGGACTTATGAAAATAGCAGAAAATGGAAGATTATTTTTAAAACTTTGAGGGCTGACTTTCTTGTTGCCTGTTTTGCTTTCTGTCTCTGTTTTTAATGGAACGTTTAACTTGTGCCTGTTCTGCCACTGTAGCTTTGGAAGCAGGTAGCTTGTATTCTAGGTTTCATAGATGTAGAGACATTTCTGTATTTTGGACCTGCAAATTATTTAAGACTTTTGCTATCATATGGGATGAAGATGTTTTTGCTATAACTTTTACTGGCTTTGCTATGCTGGGATGAATATGTTGCATGCTTCACAGATGTGATTTTGGGGGGCAAAGGGTGGAATGTCATAGGTTTATCTGTGTCCCCACAAAAATGTGTGTAGCCACTTGGCGGGGCCATCGTTCCCAATATTTTGTGATTTTCCTATGCTACAAATTCTAACATGTAAGATGATCCTGTTAAAAGAGGATTTAGGTGGGGCTGCAACACCCCTGCTAAGGGAGTTTCTCTGGAATGTGGCTTACGCCAACTTTTATCCTTTCATCCTACAAGAGATAAAAAGAAATGGATCTCTTACATATACATATGAAGGTGTATGCTCCGTAACATCAACAGATAAAAGGAAAGTGAAGCAAGCAGAGTTGGGAACCTCATACCATCAAGATAGTAGCACCAGGAGTAGAGGGAGTCCTTCAGACCCAAGTTTCCTTTGCCAAGAGGCTCCCTGACCAAAGACTGATGCAACACAAGGACCTTCCTCCAGAATGGACAAAGAGGGAAAGCCTTCTCTTCAAGTAAACACCCTGAATTCAGGCCAGCAGCGTACTAGACTGTGTAAGAATAAGCTTTTCTTTGTTAAAGCCATCCACTCATTGCAGTTCTGTTAGAGCAGTACCAGATGACAAGAACAGAAAAAGTCATAGCATACGTACTTGTATGTATCTGTAAGAGTTCTGTTCTATTTTTTCAATCATCTTTTGGTTCTTTTCCTATGGGTTCAAATTATTTGCCCTTCCACATTGTCAAGCTTGCTATGTCCTTAGAACTTCTATATTGGAGCAACACAATTCTTAAGGGGAAAATAAAATTGGTTATTGAATTTATACCATGTATTTTTAGGTATATAAATAAGTCATGAAGGGTATGCCAACAAACATTTGAAAATGCTTGTCTGCAGAGGATATAATTAAGAAAGATTTGGAATCAGCTGACTTTTAAATTATGCTTAACCTATTTTTTGGTATTGTTTGACATCCCTGGAATAAAAATGTATTTCTTTCCCAAATTAACATGGATATAGATTGAAGTTAACTCTAACTAACTTCTAAATGTCGCAGTAAAAAACAAAAAGAAAGAAAGAAAAACTACAGAATTGTTTGGTTGAGTTTCACGTAGGAAATGCAGTTTTCTCCACAGATTGACGTGAGCTCATCTTGAGTGTTTTATTTGTATTTACTCCTGAGTGCCATATTTCAAAAAGGTCAAGTGAGTGCTAGATATACTCAAAAGAGAAGTTTGTCTGGATCAATGGTTGTCTACAAGAACCAGTTTTACCACATAAGAAATGAGGAAAAACTAGAAAAGACAAAGAGAACAGTTATAGGTAAGTGGTAGAACTCCTGTCTTCCATACCAAAAAGCCAAACCCACTGCTCTGCAGTCGATTTCAATGCATAGTAACCCTATATGACAGAGTAGAACTGCTCCATAGAGTTTCCAAGGAGCAGGTGGTGGATTCAAACTGCCAGTCTCCTGATTAGCAGACATAGCACATAGCCGCTACACCACCAGAGTTGGAAACCCAGATTCATCTCCTGCCAAATGCAACCACCACTAGTCTGTCTGTGGAAGATTGTGTGTTACTATGATGTGGAAGAGATTTCTTATATAGCTACCAGACTATGAAGACTAGAAAGAAATGCCTTGTGATCTACTTCCAAAAATAAGTCAGCAAAAACCCTGTGGATCACACAGCCTGATCCCACTGCCCATGGAGTCACCAGAAGTCAAGACCAACTCTATGGCAGCCAGCAACAAGCTCTTCTAACCTAAAATCTAAAGAGGAAACAGTTGGCTACAACAATTCATGCTCATACAGGTAGGCTGACAAATCATTCTATCTCGTATAGACTTCTAAAATATGATGTTTAAATGATGGAAAGTATTAAAATTTTAAATCAATGTGTGAGCTTAATATTCATATCTGCAGTTCTTTTCTGGGCTGTGGGCCACCTGAGTGTGATCTCTGATCAAAGACTCTGGAAATTACTTTCTGAGAAGAATAGCTAGAAGCACCAGAGAATTTCTTCCTAAAAAATCCCAAAGGAAAACTTTTGAATAGTTAGAAAGGTTCAAAAAGAACATGACTCTTATTAAGTATGAGGTTCTCCAGTGTTACGTAAAAGCTTGATGACCACCAATTAAGGATACTGAAAATGAGATCCTTGCACTAAAGGAGAAGTTCCATTACCTCTAAACTTTTTTCAAATATAAAGTGTTCATCTGGTCCATAATAAAAGATATGCTTTTGCTGTACATATTTATTTTATTGTTCAGAAAGTCATTGTCAAGTGGGACCATAGACCATCAAAGGCACACTGTAGAAATTTTAGTTTTGGCTTTGTCTTTGAAACTTGCTAGACTTCTAGGATCCCTATTAGAAAATTCAAATATGTACTTATATTATTTTTTACCAAATAAAACTAATGTAAGTATCATCTGAATCTTTTCATTTCTTCATTCTAGTAGAATTTCTTAAACATGTCGTTGTGTTCA
The DNA here is from genome assembly GCA_028571685.1 of Heterohyrax brucei. Taxonomy (NCBI): domain Eukaryota; kingdom Metazoa; phylum Chordata; class Mammalia; order Hyracoidea; family Procaviidae; genus Heterohyrax; species Heterohyrax brucei. The sequence continues at coordinate 20,537,468 of CM053153.1, read as the reverse complement.
GATATGATTTTAAAACTATATATTCAACGAAGTCAGTTTTTTTCACATTTCTATCCATGTCACAGATATTATTTCTCTGTGCAAAGATTTCATTTATATTTGAACAGTATTGTGAAAGGCAGAACTTCATATTGAGTCCATAATTTCATTTTTTATTTTCCAGTATCTGTAGTTTTTTTGATTTTTAAAAATTTTCTTTCATATGTTTTATTAGATTTGATGAAATTCTCCATATACTTTTTTTAATTTTTACTTCTTTTAGAGGCTATATTTATAATATTTCTGTGGTTACTGTTAAACATTCAATATATAGTCTTAACTATTTTCTAATGGAGTCTGAAGTTATTAAGTGGGTTTGGCCTATGCTGAAACAATAAAAATATTTTAGAATGCACTAAGCATAAAAGGGAGTTCCAGTATGATGCAAATGGTTAAACACTGGGGAAGCAACTGGAAGTTTGACAGTTTGAATCTACCCAGAGTTACCTTGGGAGAAAGGCCTGGAAATCTATTTCTGAAAAATCATAAAACCCAAATCAAACCCACTGTTATGGAGTCAATTCCAACTAATAACAACCCTACAGGTAGAGCAGAACTGCCCCATAGAGTTTCCAAGGAGCACCTGGTGGGTCTGAACTGCTGACCTTTTGCTTAGCAGGTGTAGCCCTTAACCACTAAGCCACCCTGTTGCAATTTTGTTCTGAAACCCATGGGGTTGCCATGAGCTGGAATCAATTCAATGATGACAGATTTAAGCAGAAAATCCTCAATTTCCTTTATCCTTGGTATGAGTTTAAAGAATTTGAGTTGCACTTTTAAAAAAATGAATGAATTAATACTATTTCCTCTGAATTAATTGTTTCAAAAAGTGGGAAAATTGTATAATCAGGTTGGTTATACAGAAACAGACCTTATATAATTCTCTCTTCTATTTATGTCTTTACCTAATAAATTTATCCTTTAACAGCCTTTGTCAATTCTTGCCTTCTATAAGAATTCTTCACTGACCCTTAGTTGCTCAGTGGCTCCTACAAGCCTGAAATGTTTATGCACCAATTGTCTTGACTTATATTTGACCTTTAATCATGAATTACATCCTTGTGTCTTGTATATGGATCCTTGGTAGCCCAGTGGTTAAGAGTCCAGCTGCCAATCAAAAGATTGGCTGCTAACCGAAAAGTCAGCAGTTTGAATCCACCAGCCACCCCACTGAAACCCTGTAGGGCAGTTCTACTTTGTCCTGTAGGGAGGGTTTCTTTGAGTGGGAATCAACTCAGTTACAATGAATTTGATTGATCTTGCATTATATTTCTGTATTTTAATTTAGCCTTTTCTATGTTGGTAGTTTTCTATTTCTTCTTAAATTGGTGTTGCATCCCTTGAGGAAAAACAGCATTGCCTCACAGTTCTTTGCCACCGTCTATTGGGACTTTCACACAGCAGGTGCTCAATATATGCTCCTTGGTTGTCTAACAAGAAGTAAAACACTCCCAAAGGAATGGCAAGTCAAGATTTAGTGTGAGGTCATTAAAAGAGCCAAGGTGCAACTGATGGATTGTGGAAAGACTTCATGCTGTGTAATGTGAAAAGAAATGTCCTAGGTGGAGAAGGCCGTTTACTCAACACCCAGGCTGTCCTAATCAAGCTGTTCTCAATTCCCTCTCTTTGAGCTCTGGAACATCTGGAGATAGTTACATTTGTAGTGCAGAGCAGGGGAAAGAATCACCAAGCCACTGAGCAGCCAGAACCCTCACGGTTCTCAGTACAAGTACTGCCAGTTGCCAAAAGTATCAAGAATGCTTGGGAGAACAACAGCTTACCAGGATGCTTTTCTGCTTAGAGTTGTTATGGTATGTATGTATAAATTTGTGCATGCATGGGGCAGGGCTATAGAAATTTTGCAGGATATTAGCAGCAATAAAACAGAAGCACTCCAATAACAGAGTTGGAATTGGTATTTAAACACTAGTCATATTACTTGCTTGTTTTTTTGTGAACTTGGAAAAGGTAATTAAAATTTTGATCATCAACTTGCTTGTCCAGAAAACGAGTGCAACGGTATTAGCTTTCTAGCATTATTTTTAAATAGTAGAAAACATACACTGCATGGAAAGGGTTTAATACATTGGCCAGCTTGTGATACAGGAAAAAAAAAGTATCTTTATTAATCTTTTTATTATCACTTTAGTCAAGCAAAAGAAAATTTTATTTGTTATATTCAAAAAAGATGAAAGTAGGAAGTGGCCAAGCATGCTGCTAGGATTTTAACAAATGACAGAAGTGGGGAAACAGACAACCATGCCATCACAGCCGTGTCTGTCCAAGTCCAGAGAATGTTACAGAGCAGGCAAGAATGGCAAAAAGGACAAGCATGCCGTCAAAGCCGTGTGTGTCCAAGGCCATTTATTAATCTTAATGAACGAAATAAGAAGGCCAAGGTGGAGATGAGGGAACTGATGCTTGCTGGTGGAGGTTTACAAGCTTGAATGCTAACCCATGGGTTGGCGGCTCGTATTCACCAGCCACTCCCTGGAAACCCTATGGGCAGTTCTACTCTGTCCTAAAGGATTGCTGTGAACCAGAATTTTCTCTACTGCCATGGGTTTGGTTTGGTTTTTTAATCTGCCAATGGAAAGCTCCAGGGAAGAGTCATTCTTCATGTGGGTGAAGAACTCCTCCTGGTGAGGGTGGGTCATGTTGGCTCCCAAAAGTTATGAATACTTTCTGAGATCATTTTCCATTTTCTTTAACATTTTTGCTACCCCTACTTCTTGATTTGTCATCTACAAAGGAAGCCGATCAGGGGTGAAATGAAACACACAGCCACACAGGCACAATCCCCCCACCCCCTGTTTTTTGCTTTTTGTTCTTTCTCCTTCTTTGTCACAGAGGTTTCTTTTTATTAAAAAAAAAAAAGTACAGTAAATATAAAGGTAACAAAAATTTGCCATTTCAACAATCTCTACAAGTACAGTCCAGTGACACTAATTATGATCGTTGTGCCATTGAATCAGCACTATGAACCATTTCTAAATGACTTCTGCTATCTCGTATCAGGGATCTATGCAGGTTTTTTTATTTTTCCTACTTCTGTTTTTTTCTTGATTTCTTGCCACATAGGGAAGATGCTGTAATATAAAAGGTAAAGCACTGATAATAAACAAAGGAGCAGAAATTAGCAATTTTGTCACTACATGGTAGAACTCAGTAGATTTTTGAAATGTTCTGATGGTATTAAAAAAAAATCCCCAGCTGTCCTTCTGAAAGTCCCTTACAGGAGGGTGCAGATATTATGTCACTGATCATATGTCCAGATACATTCATGTAGTCAGGGATATAGCTACAGAAGCTTCTCAGTCTTTGTTTGATCATTCATTCATTTATCAAACAGACAATCTACTCTATGAGCTCATAGTTCCACAAGATGCTACAGATCAAGGCCCCTGCAGTGCTTTCAGTTTGAGTTTCAGGTTCACCTAGTAGGATTTTATGAAATAATTTTTGGATAAAGAGATTATGTCATAAGAGCTGGTGTCTGCTGATGCAGGCAAGTTAATGGGAGCTATCTCACAATTTCATGTGAAAAATTATACTCAAATGCTACCTGGAGGGTCAGCATGGTAATTTGGAAAGAGGTACAGCTGTGCACTGTGTTCTTCTAGTCTTCTAATTTTTGGTATCATTCTACATTTTCTTCTTGCAGTTGTCTTCTCATTTGCCATTTTGTGTCGGATACATGTCATGTGTCATACAAAAAGAAAGCAGTCACAAACAGGTTATGCTGGAGTGCCAACTGACGGATGACAAATGTGTAGGGGACACTTGGGTTTGAGGTGCTCTGAGTTGCCATGTGATTTCATTAAGTCCCTTCTCATCTGTGGGTCTCATATCTGTTATTTGAGAATGAGGACATGAGGTTAGATGACCTCTCAGATGTTTTTCAGCTCTAAAAGTTTTAGGATCAAATTATGTTCGGAGAAGAAGGAGACTGGAAGAAACAGAATGAGTTAAGGCAAGAACCAGGCAGATGTTGTGCAGATTCTAGCTGTTCTGCCAGCTGTGTGACTTGGGACACATTTCTCAGTGGTGGAGAAACAACATGGTGGTGTGGGTTGGAGCTAGGGATTAGTCTTGAGTTCATCTCTCAGCTTTACCATTGAGAAAACCTGTGAAACAGGGCAATTTATTTAACATCTCTATGAGTCAGATGCTACCCTACTGCACTTGACTTTTGGCTAATCTCTTTTTCCTCAAATTTAAAGGGCAATGAAACTATAGGCTTAACGTATAGATTAAGTCAGTTATCATTTGGAAAGCAGGACAACACTTAGTATATGGATATGTTTATATCTAATATTGCCCATCGAAATGGCTACTTTCTATTTTCTTAACAATTCAAGACCTCAGTTTCCTTTCTGAAGTTAGGGTGACAATGCTTGTGCTGTTGAGTTGTCTTTGTTACATTCTTATGTAGACTAAATAGGTACTCGATCACAATAACAGCAGCCACTTGCTAAGTACTAAGCCTGTGTGTGTTAGTGCTAGGTTGAGAATGTTACATGTCATTGTTGATTTTAGGGATTGAGGTAAGTGATGAAGACTTCATGGAGATGGGACTGGAGCTGCAGGTGAAAGGCTGGTAAGATTCATTATTTCCATTTCACAAAATATTCAGCATGTTATTTTTTTAAAGCAAACTCTTGTTTCAGACACTGTTTTAGGAAGAAGACAACTGAGACAGACAATGTGCCAACCCTCTGTCGAGCATACATTCCACATGGAGATGCCAACCCAGACCAAACTCACTGCTGTCGAGTCGATTTCAGCTCATAGTGGAATTGCTTCATAGAGCTGCCAGGAGCTCCTGTTGACCCTTTGATTAGCAGACCTCGCACTTAACCACTGTACCATCTGGGTTTCTGATGCAGTCAATATAAAAACTAAACTCAAATACACTGTTTTAGGTAGTAAAGATTACCATAAAGTAAATGAAGCAGTGTTAGGAAATTCAGAGCGATGGATGAGACATGAAATGAGATTTGGAAAATATAAGATTTATAGACACTGAAAATTCTTTGAGTATTTATTGAAGGAAGGCTAAAACAGCACTTTAGTGTAAACAAAATTAAAACAACATATTCCTTTGACTTGCATAATATTTTTAGTATTTATTGTTGTAAACATATAGGTAACCAAACGTTCACCATTTTAACATGTGTTACATGTACAATATAGTGACATTAGTTATGCTCATTATGTTGCTCAACCATCATCATAATTCTAAATTTTCCTATTACCCCTAAACAAAAGCTTTGTGTCCCCTGAAGAATGAGTTCTCCTTTCCCCCTTCCTCCTGGTCACCTGGTAACTACTAATAAACTTTGGTCTCTATACACATGCCTATTCTAAATATTTTATATATGTGGAATCACACAAAATCCTTTTTTGGGGGGACTGACTTATTTCACTTAGTATAACATGTTCAAGTTTTATCCATATTATAGAATATATTAGAATTTCACTTCTCTTTGCAGTTCAGTGATACTCTGTTGTATAGCAGTACCACATTTTGTTATTGATTCATCTGCTGATGGACATTTAGGCTCTTTCCACTTTTGGCTAATAGGAACAGTGGTGCAATACACATTGGTGTACAGGTGTCTGTCTGTGTTACTGCTTTTGATTCTTTTGAGTCTATATTTAGGAGTGGAGTTGCTAGATCATATGCAAATTGTATGTTTACCTCACGGGTAAACCGTCAAACCATTTTCCACAGTTGCTGTACCATTTTCCAATCCTACCAGCAATGGGTAGGATTCTAATTACTCTACATCTTTGCCAGGCACCTGGTGCTTTCTGGTTTTGTTTGTTTCATTTTTTAATCATAGCCATCTTAGAACGAAGTGGTGTCATATTGTTCTTTTAATTGTCATTTCCCTAACTACTAAAGACTTTGAACATCTTTTCATGTGCTTGTTGACTGACAAATTATTTTATAATCACTTTCTCTGCTATCTGACCTGGATTTGAAACTTTGGCCTGCAGTCTTCTCTCTTCTTTCATTGTTTCTCTATTTCCATATTCTCTGATAGATGGAAGACTTAAAATTCAGCACATACACATTGACTTAAATCTATACTGTCAGACATGTAAGACACTGAATATTTTTAAGTGAATTAAATGTTTATTTTAGAGTATTAGGACAAGGCCATACATAAATGCTGGTAAAAATTTTAATTTTAAAATTTTTGGAAGTCTGTTTTAGGTGCTTGGTTCAGGGCTTGGAGTGGGCATGGTTGTAATAGATCCATCTTTACTTCCATCCGTTATAGACCACAAGAGCATGAACATGGAAAATTCCTGTGACTTTTGAGAGGGAAAATAAAACAGTTGGAAAACAATGCCAGGAGGTTAGCTTTGAAGCTATGCATGCCCATCCTTGCTCGTCAAGCAACTTCGGATGGGATGCACATGGACACAGTGAAGATATGACTATCAACTGTAAGTGATGTCCAGGAAACCAAGGTACATTCAAGCCCAAACAGCTACAGAACATCTGACACCAGTTACGAATTTCCTTTTAATTCTTTAAAATTGGGAGTTATGTGAGAAGAAAATAGAGCTATACAGAAGGTCTTTCCCACACCAGAGATACAGAAACAGAATCATAAGCTGGTGTTTATGGAAGAAAGAATAAGAGCTCCTTTTTCTTGACAGTATCTCTACCCTAGACATTACACAATTTTGCACACCTTATCTCAAATGTAACTGTGCAATGGTACTTCCTAAACATGGACAGCAGTTTTCAGTGCACAAAGAATCACATTAGTGTGTACACGAACATCAATTATCTTAATCTGCGTACGAGGTCTGACAACTAAGTTCACTATCTCATGCTAGAAACAGTGCTATATACCTCACAACTGAGTATCACTACTGTCACCTTCAAAGTATTCCCTTTGGGAAGCTGTGCCCAGACACCAGAGCCTAGTCTACCCTTCAAAGAAAATTTGGAACTCTTTTTTTTGGAGTGGTCATCAGAGCTGTCATTGTATTACACTTGATGTCCTGAATATCATCCAAATGCCTTCCTTTCAGTATTTCCTTTATCTTTGGGTAAAGGAAAAATCTCGGGGGGGGGGCAGACTGGATGAGTAAGGAGGGTATTCCAATACAATTACTTGTTTTATAGACAATTATGCAACTAAGTTTACAAACTTGCTGCTGTGCCACAACATGAAAAGAACATTCCAGAAAGAGTTCCAAAACTGCTTTGAAGGGTGAACTGGGCACTGGCATCAGTGCATATCTTCCCAAGGGGAGTACTTTGAAGGTGACCACAGTGATATTCAGCAATGAGGTATGTAGCACTTAGAACAGTTAAGCTCAAGGACATAATTGTCAGACCTTGTATACTTGTTCCACAATGTCATTCTACCAAATCTATTTTATGGGCAGTGTTGTTGTTAGACGTTGTCAAGTCAGTTCTGGTCCACAGCCATCCTATATATGACAGAACAAAACTGCCCAGTCCTGAGCCATCCTCAAAACTAGTGCTATGTCTGAGTCCATTGTTGCAGCCACTCTGTCAATCCATGTCATTGAGACTCTTTATCTTTTTCACTGTCATTCTCCAGGAACTGGTCCCTCCTGGTAAAAAGTCTAAAGTATATGCTATGAAGTCTGACCATCTTCCCTTCTAAGTAGTTTTTTCAAGGCAGATTTGTTGGTTCTTTTGGCAGTCCATGGTATATTCAGTATGCTTATCCAACACCTGTAATTAAAAGGCACCAATTCTTCGGTCTTTCTCATTCATTGTCCAACTTTCACATGCATATGAAGCAATTAAAAATACTGTCTTGAGTCAAGTGTAGTCCTCAAAGTGACATCTTTGCTTTTGGAAACTTCAAAGAGGTCTTTTGCAGAAGATTTTATGGACACAGAGTAACTGAAAAATGTAGGTTCTATTTTAAAATTTGTAGATTAAAATCCCTACTTTCGTACTCTTTACTTTGGTGACTTTGAATATATGTCTGTTTTTTTCTCTGTGCCTCATTTGTCTCATTTGTAGACAAGGGATGCTTACGACATTGATGACCTTGAGGAGTAAGTACTCTGAGAAATGTAAAACACTGAATGTGGAACAATGCGGAGCCCATAGCAAGCATCCAGTGCTGTTAGCTGGATAATCCAATAATATTGTTGGAATATTACAGCCTAGGAAAGCAAGACTTTGGAAAGTTAAGTGAATTACCTAGGAGTACAGGGATAACAAATGGCAGCATTTGGCCTTAAGCCTTGTTTTCCTGACCCTGATCCATTTTTCTTATTGTTTAAATACACCTGCTTAACATTGAGGATGAAGATGCAAGATATACCTGTTGATTGTAAGGCATGTTCGTGATCTCTGTTTTGGGGGACAGAAAGGGATTCGTGTCATAAGGAACTCTGGACAAAGGGTGTTGATGTATATCTTACTCAACGCCTTTTATTCTTTACCCAAGCAGATTGGAAATTACTCACTGAATACAACCAAAAGTGAAGATTTTCATCAGGTCTTCTAAATAATCATATTGAATGATAAGAAAAACTGCTTTAGTTGATAGAAAACTTTCATTTAGGTAACTAACTTTGTAAAACTATTTAACATTTGTCAAATCTTTATTATTTTAGCAACCTGAAGTTTCCACGGCAGAACCAATGTATCAGACCTGACGAACAAAGAGACTAGCCTAGGGTGAGGAGCCCAGGAGATGCAGTTGGCCAAGTTCTCAGCTGCTAATAAAAGATTGGTAGTTTGAACTCACCAACCACTCCATGAGAGAAAGACGTAACAGTCTACTTCTGTGAAGATTACAGTTTTGGAAACCCTGTAGGACAGTTGTACCATGCCCTATAGGGTCACTATCAGAACTGCTATGACAGACATGGAGTTTTGAAGCTTAGAGTGAAGGAATGGGTACAGGAGCAAAGGAAAGGGAACGAATACCAGCATTTTCTCTTTATGCTGATCCGGCTATTTCACTCTTCCCACATTTCTTCAGCGATTTCCATTCCTCAAAGAATAAATCCAAGATGCTTAGCAGGGCCTGAGAGGCTTTCCAGGAGTTGAAAGTGCCTGACTCATCCCCCATCAATCTCCCACCCCTTCTTCTCTGTATTCAAGAGACACTGAACTGCTCGGCCACACGCTATATGAGCCCACGCATGCTTGAGTCATCCTTCACATTTTCCGTTAAGTGAATTTCCTTTGTCATCATTTCTTGGTCAGACTAATTCCTACTTATTTCTTAAGTCTTGATAGGCAATCCCTTCCAGCAAGCATTGGCTGAGGAGATAAGTCCATTCACACCCACGTAGTAACTTTATTTTGGCATTTATCTCATCATTCTAAGACTCTCTGTGTTTTCACGCCTCCACTTCCTGATTTGCGTTTCTCAAGACTCTTACTCGGCCATTTGTTCTGACTTCCTCTTTCCCGCTGACCATCACAGGCAGGGACTCTATCTCTATTTCTAGCAAATGCCACCGATTTCTGGAGCAGCAAGCAGTGCTGGTGGCACAATGTTTGTTTGCTAACTGAAAGGCTGGTGATTAGAATCCTCTCAGACTCTGGTGATCTGTTCCTGTAAAGATTAAATCAAAAACTCACTGCTGCTGAGGTGATTCTGACTCATAGCGATGCTATATGAAGACAGTAGAACTAGGTCATAGAGTTCCAAGGAGCAGCTGATGGGTTCGAACTGCCGACTTTATGGTTAGCAGCTGTAGCACTTGACCACTATGCTACCAGAGTTTCCCCTGTAAAGACTCTAGCCTAGAAAACCCTATGGAGCAGTTCTGCTCTATCACAAGGACTGCTTCAAGAGTCAACACTGAATCTATGGCAAACAACAACAAAGCAGACAAATGCCCCAAATAACCTCAACTATGTGGAACCTGAAAATAACACTATTCCCCCTCCTTTCTCCTCATACACCCCTACCACTTACCCAAGTTCAAGTTTCCACTTGGAAGATGAAATTTATCACAAGGTAGGAAACTGTGCTTTCTTTTCTTTTATAAAATCAGTCTCAGTTGTTCTTGGTCCTCTTTATTAGAAGTGAAACTTTCTCTACCAGAGAATTTCCAAAACCCTGGAAGCACAAGGGTACCATATACCGAAGTAAGCATGCATTCAACTACCCTGACTTTAGCTCAGCTTGCCCTATGCAAATTTTGTAAGCATTTGCTATGGGGTTTATTTTTTGTTGACAAATGTAATCATCTTGTGATTATTTGAAGCAACTGGTTGCCGGTGTATCTCCTTATTCCTGGTATGAGAGAAAATTTGGGGTCTTAAAAAAAATCATAAACTCATTATGTTTTAAATGTGCTAAGGAATGAATTTACAAAAGCTTAAAATTTCACCACTTTCAGCCAAATTAACATTTTCTGTGAGCAAGAATAACTTCTTCCCTTCCTCTCTCTCTTCTTCCTCTCCTACTCTCTCTCCTAGTCTGCTTCCTCTTCACTGGTTCTTCTTTGTGTACCAAATAGTGCCTATATCCAAAAGTTACTGCTACCTGGTCAATTCTGACTCATAGACTCCCTAAAGGGCAGAGTAGAATTGCTCCATAGAGTTCCCCAGGAGTGCCTGGCGGATGTGAACTGCTGACCTTTTGGTTAGCAGATGTAGCACTTAACTACTAGGCAACCACGGTTTCTGTGCCTACAGTAGCACTCAGTAAATGTTTTGAAAGTAAAGGATCATGCTGACTTATTTTCCTCAGACCGCCTTTGATACACATGTATATTCAAAATTTCCATCTCTATTGATTTATTTCACACACACACACACACACACACACACACACACACACACATTTTACCTCACTAAATCAGCCTTAACTCAGGTATCATCTGTCCTAAAGACCTCCATTAATTAAGTGGCATGCAATTTAAGTTTCCTTATCCATGTGCTGTTCTTCTCTGCACAGAGCAGTGTGGTGTGGTCTTGAAGAGCACAGTGTCTAGAAATCACCTGTCTGAGTTCAAATCCTGGCTTTGCCCCTTTGGCAAAGGAATTTAACCTGTCTCTGCCTCAGTCTCCTTATTTTAAAAATGTGGGTGGATGATGATAATACAATATCATGACACAATAATATAATGCAATAATACCTGTGATGATTAAGGTTGTGTGCCAACATGGGTGAACCATAAGTCTCGGCGGCGTGATATTACATGATCACCTCCATGGTGGATCTCCCATGAGTACCAATCAGTTGAAAGGGAGTTTCCTTGGACTTGTAGCTCGCATTGAACATAAAGCAATATTCTCATAGGTTATGGGCTTTTGATTGTTTTGGATTCTGCAGCTGGCTGCTATTCATCTAACCTCTTATTCTTGGGATTTGAGCTAGCAGCTTACCTATGGCCTCGCCTGTCAATCTTTGAAATTCTTTGATCTTCATGTCTTATGAACAACAGCCCTGTTCTCTGACCAGCTGATCTTGGGTTTGCCAGCCCCTGTGACTATGTGCACTGGGAGAAGCCTTTACACTGACCCATGGACTTGAATCATTCCAGCTGCTACAGCTGTATTTTATACATCTCTCCACACACATATTTGGAAACTCTGGTGACATAGTGTTAAGTGCTGCAGCTGCTAACCAAAAACTGGACAGTATGAATCCACCAGGTGTGCTTTGGAAACTCTATGGAGCAGTTCTACTCTCTCCTATAAGGTCACTGTGAGTCAGAATTGACTTGACAGCAATGGGTTTGGCTTTTATTGTTGTTGTTAAATATATATGCATACTTATATGTGTTACTGGTTTTACTCCTCTAAGGAACCCAGCATAAGACAGTACCCTCTTGGTATTTGTATTTTATATCATATGATGTATACATGTGTGTGTGTATAAATATGTGTATATGTATGTGTGTATATATATATATATATGAATTGTGGAACAATGCTAAGCAATATATGCATCTGCTATCATTATATTTTGTTGCAGTCTATATTTGCTATTAATATTTCATTATATTTACCATATTAAGGTATATATATAGTCAGTTATACATTTGTATCACTCTAAACTGAGAGTTTCTAAACCAGTGCTGTACAACTGAAATATAATATGAATCACAAATTCAAATCATATGTGGAATATTAAGTTATCTAGAAGATACAATAAGAAAATAAAATGAAATATGTAAAAATTAATTTGAATAATATATTTTAACACAATGTATCTGCCTCTATAAAGATTACAGCCAAGAAAACCTTATGGAACAATTCTACTGTGTCATATGGGGTCACTAGGAGTAGAAATTGACTTGATGGCACCCAACAACAGTAATACATCCAAAATACCATTTAAAGTGTGATTAATATAAACAATAATTAGTAAGATATTTTATTGTCCTTTTGTGTACTGGGAAACTGGTAGTGTCATAGTTACGTGCTACATCTTCTAACCAAAAGGTCGGCAGTTCAAATCTACCAGGCAGTCCTTGGAGACTCCATAGAGTAGTTCTGCTCTCTCCTGTAGGGTCACTATGAGTTGGAATCAATTTGACAGTGGTGGGTTTTTTTTTTCTATGTACTAATTTTTAGCAACCAGCTGTTACTGTTATACTCTCAGCACATTTCATTTGGGATTAGCTGCTTTTCAAAGCTCAGTTGCCACATGTGGCTGGTAGCTACTGCATTGGGGAGCTTAGGTCTGGAGGACAGGTACCTTCCCACTCTATTCCTCTGTCCTGCCACTGAAAAGAAATAAGTCCTGTGGCATAGGACCATGTTTAAGATGATAGATTAAATGAATAAAAACATAATTCAAGAATATAAATTTATAAAGATAAAAGTAGATGTATTTAAGTAAGGTAAAGATACCACTTTTGTGATGAATACCTTGATTCATGGTTTTGTCAAATTTGGAAGCAAGGAGAATTTTCTGGTGCAGATGTGTTATTTTCCAGTAGAGGGCAGAGATCTAACCTGTAAATAGACGGTATGAGCTTAAAGGTACCTCTTTATTTAGAGAAAATGATTAATATCTCAAAGAGTTCCTGGGCTCTGCAAGTGGTTAAACACTGGGCTATTGACTGAAGGACTGGCACTTTGAACCCATCAAGAGTTGCCTGGAAAGAAGTCCTGGCAATCTGTTTCCCCAAAATGACAGTCTTCAAAATCCTATGGAACGCAGTTCTACTCTGCACCACATGGAGTTGCCGTGAGTTGAATTGACTCCACAGCAACTGGTAATTGGTATTTGTATCTAAACTTTAGAAATGATGGACAAATAAAATTTCTTTCAAGAATTAAACAAAAAAACTATTGCTGTCAATTCCAACTCATAGCTGACCTTATAAAACCAAAAAATAAACCCATTGTTGTTGAGTCAATTCTCGCTCATAGCAACCCCACAGGACAGAGTAGAACTGCCCCATAAGGTTTCTAAGGAGTGCCTGGTGGATTTGAATTGCCAACCCTTTTGGTTAGCAGCCATAGTTCTTAACAGATTAGAAATGCCCCAGAGTTTCCCAGGACCAGCTGGTGGTTTCAAACTGACAGTTTTTGGTTAGCATCAGAAGTTTTTAAACACTGTGCCAACGCAGGCTCCCTCTCAAGCATAGGATTTCATTATACTGGTGACTCAGATAACTTAACCAATGGGTATACGTTGGGGGTGTAAAGTGGGAACTGTGTTTCTCTCCTCTGGTTTAGGCTATCTTAATAAGTAATTATGTTGTAGGTGGACTATATATTATAGTGCAGATAATCTAATAGGATTTACAAACTTCATCAAGAAGTGGACAGATCTGATCGTTTCTAGTTTTCTTCTGGTAGAAAGTGTTTCATTTGTTGTTTTATCAACCAGATTTCATAAAAGGGTTGACATATACTTCTGAGTCAGTGTCTCTGTATTGCCAAAAGTTTCTCAACCTCTAGGTCTTTTATCCAGTCTCTTTCTTTGTTCTTTGACAGTCCTTTGAAGTGCTGAGGCTTTTTTCTGAGCAAGCACACTGTCATGGATTGAACTGTGTCCCCCACAAAGTGTGTGTTGCAATTTGTCTGGGACGTGATTCCCAGCATTGTGTGACTGCCCTCCGTTTTGTGATTTTCCTATGCTGTAAATCCTAATATGGCCTGTGGTTCACAGATTGGATTATGTTAAAAAAGGTTAGAATGGGACTGTGACATCCTTATTAAGCCCCAGCTTGCACCACCTTTTATCCTAAAAGTGATAAAAAGAAATAGAAGCAAGCAGAAAGTCGGAGACCACCTGCCATCAAGAAAGCAGCATTGAGAGTAGACAGCTTCCTTCAGACCTCAGGTTCCTGCATTGAGACCAAAGACAGACTGATGCAACCCAAGGACCTTCCGCCAGAGCCTACAGAGAGCGAGAGTGTATGCTTTTGCCTGGATATGGCACTCTGAATTCAGACCTCCAGTCTACTGGACTGTGTAAGGATAAACTTTTCTTTGTTAAATCCATCCGCTAGTGATAATTCTGTTGGAGTAGTACTAGGTACCTAGGACACATGCCAAAATTTATGCATTCAAATGACAGTGAATTTCCCATGTAGCTAGTGCTCTTAGAAAGCACTGTCTTTATTCTCACTATACTGCCTACTACTATTTCTGTCTTGAGGCACTAATTTCAGAATCCACTTAAAAGCAACCCAAATATACTGAGCATTTAATTAATGTGCATTGTTTGTTTGTCAGACTGTACACTCATTGGCTCAATAGCCCACATTCAGTCACCAGATGTAAGTAGAGTCTTTGCCTCTTTTCAAAGTCAAGTCCGCCCACAAATAAAATGATTTTCTGAAAGTTTTAAAGGCAATTCCAAAAAGATATTGAGCAATAATCGTGTTATTAGAATATGCATACAATGGTCATGGCAACTGTTCTGAAATAGGATCTTTGAGGTGAGAGAATTCCCTGGGTGGCAGATCAAAGCTGTCCAAAGGTACCCCCAAATAAGCCGTGATGATAGGTTTCTGAAAGCTAACAGCATTGAAAAAGCTATGGAATGGTTCTACTATGCATGCATTGAGTCACCATGAGTCAGAACCAACTCAAGAGCAACAGTTAAGAGAGGATTTCAGGTATATTACTAAAAAAATAGTTATCTTAAAAATTCTGTATGCCATTATACAAAAAGTTGGGCTTATTTCTAAATAACTTCAGTGTTAAAAAAATAGATAGATGGATATTTGTCATGCCTACTTGTATTTATACTTGATACTCATTTCTGATGACATCTGTGAAAATCTTGACCGAGGAAACAGGGTAGGCTGAAAATAATAGCTCATATGTTTTTGGAGGCCAGTACAGAGATACCAAGTCCTTACCAATATCCTTACAAGGCACTTCTGAATTCACTCTAGTCTACTTGCAAGTCTTTTCTTGCCTGACTGTGTGAATGTGATCTGTCTCTAGCTCTACTCACTTCATTTTCTGCCTAATATAGAGCCCATTTTGTGTGTGTGTGTGTGTGTGTGTGTATTTCTTTTCAGTCCAGTTCATTGCTCACAACTGAGCACCCACTCTGCCAGCTGGAACTCCAAACATTTAGTTAGTGGGATAGAAACATAAAAAGTTAATTTTAATTTTGTATAGTCAGTACTATTATAGAAGGATGCAGTGGTTTCTATGGGAGCTTGTTCACTTATTTACCAAATATTCATTATTCAAGGCAAGATCTGATGACATAAGTTTCCTGGATCGAGTTTCGCTCTAGCTGAAGCTTGTAGAAAAGAGAAACATACAACAGATCTTAGTCACTCAGGAGAAAGGACCCATTTGGTTCCCCAGAGCCTTCCCTCAGCTCAGAATGATTTTTCCTTCAGCAGGAGTCTTGTCTCTCTGAGAAACTACTTTTTCTCCTGGCCCCAGTTCTCTTTAAATTGCCAAGTAATTCCGTGTTTTTATTGACTGACTCCTGATGTTTTTCTTTCCACCCTCTTCTTCCTTTTCCCTCCTTTTCCTGCTACAACTTGTTCTGCTTTCCTCATCTACATGTCTAGATATTATGTTCATCCAGTGCATGAAGATTTTTGTAAGCGAGTCTCAGCCATTATAGATTACATGTAACAAAAAACCAGACCAAACTCGTTGCTGTCAGTTCTGCCTCATATCTACCCCATAGGACATAGCAGACTTGTTCCGTAGTATTTCCAGCGATCGACTGGTGCTTTTGAACTGTTGACATTTTAGTTAGCAGCCAAGCTTTTAACCACTGTACCACCAGGGCTCCACACATTACATGTATTAAATTAATTATATATATTAAATTTTATATTTAAATGATATTTCTGGTTATTTAGGCATAAACATAGCCCTCATAATCCAAAGATACAAATAGTTCCATCTATATATGACTTTTTTAAGAAATAGAATTTACCATCCAAAACTCAAATGACCAAAAGAAATTCAAGGCATGATTTATGTTCCTTATGTGACACTGAAGTATTGCCTCCTAACATAAGTGACACTTGTCTCATTTTCTCTTCTGTTTATTTTTTCCTACCAGATAGTCAAGAGATAGTCATATATGACCCTCTTCATAATACCTTGCTGTTATTGTTAGTTGTCTAGACAGCATCAACTCAAGGTGACCCATGTATAACAGAATAAAAGTTGCCCAGTCCTAAGCCATACCCATGATCTTTGACATGTTTGAATCCATTGTTGAGGACATTGTACCAATCCATCTCACAGAGAATATTCCTCTTTTTCACTGACTCTATACTTTTCTGGCAGTTCAAATCCACCAGGTGCTCCTTTGAAACTTTATGGGCAGTTCTCACTATGAGTTGGAATTGACTTGATGCCAGTGGGTTTAGTTTTTTTGGTTTATACTTTACCAAACATGATATCCACCTCTAGCCATTGATCTTTCCTAATGGTATGTCCAAAATAAGCATGACAAAGTCTCCTCATCCTTGCTTCTTAGGAACATTCCAGTTGTATTTCTTCTGAGACTAATTTGTTTTTCTGGCACTCCATAGAGTATTCAACATTCTTCTTCAATGCTGCAATTTAATGCATTAATTCTTCTTCTTCTTCTTCTTCTTCTTTTATTGTCACACTTTCAAAAGCATGTGAGACAACTGAAAAGACCATGGACTGGATCAGATGCACCTTAGTTATCAAAGTGACATCTTCGTTTTGTAGACTGATTTCTTGACTGTTGCTTTTATGAATATTGATTTTTGATCCAAGTAGAACAGAAATGTTGACAGCTTCAATTTTTGTCTCCACTTATTATGGTATCGTTTATTGATCCAGTTGTGAAGATTTTCATTTTCTTTGTTTTCAGATGTAATCCCTATTGAAGGCTGTGGTCTTTGACTTTTATCAGTATGTACCTCAATTTGTCCATTTTTTGGCAAGCAAGGTTTGCGTCATCTGTGCTCAATATTCCACCTCCTTTCAGTGAAAGCATCGTTTGTTTGCCCTCCCACTCTGGGCCTTTGTTTTTCTTCTCTCCTTTCCTCTTTCTCTCCAAATTTTTATATAGATCAACTCATCCTTCCTTCCACCTCTGCGTCTTCTTTTGTTCTCTGGTTTTCTCTGCTCATTCTCTGACTTTATGTACATCATAAAGGAACAGGAATTAGTGCGACTGAGAAAATCTTCTGGAGTTCAGAAGACAGTGTTGTGGTATGGCAATAAGAGAGGTTCTCTTTAAAGGGAGGAAGGGTAAAAACTTGGCAAATACTCTCCCATTATCAATTTTCATCCTCATATATGCATATTTATAACTCACACACACAGTGAGATGAAACATTTTTCTTAATCCAGGGTAAACTGGACCTACATTCTGCAAGCAAACTATTGATTTTGTGGTGGTTTTACATTAATAAACTCAGTGTAACTGGGTCTTAGACTTTATTTATAGCTCTCCATTGTCACAAATTGAGGTCCAAAAGCTTAGAATCTTGTTTTGATTAAAATAAAACTTTGATGCTCTAGAAATGGGAGTTGTTAGATGTGGCTTTGCCCCCAACAATGTTTTTCAAATAATGTGTTGCAAATGTTGAAATAGGGTACCAGTATAAAATGTTCTCTAAGAATCTGGAGATTACAGATCAATGTCTTGGATAACAAACTAATATAATGACATCTACTGTTGGCTCCTACTGTCTTAAAGCTCCTACCGATCTTTAGAAAAGGCTCTGGATATGTTTCACATTGAAAAGAGCCAAAAGGAAGAAAAACAGATCTTGTTGACTTGAACTTTAGGTTATTTTCTAGGAAAAGTGTTGTGTGAGTCTGTATTTTGCTCCCTTTTCTCTGGATTTCTAAATGAACTATACTATAGTTTAAACCACATATTTTAGTGGTTGTTGATGACTTTGTGCTGGTTGTTTTTGTTTTATTTGTATTACCTTTGAGTCCCTTACAAAATACAGAGAAAAAAAATCTACCACTCACTTACCCAGAATAGTTCCTAGGTACACGGTGTTTCCTCAAAATGATGATGAAAAAGCCCAAGGAAAATTAATCAAGATGAGTTGAGAGTATTTTATATTCTGGGTGTTGGGCTAGATATTTTGGTGTTTTAATTCTTACTTACATCTCACAACGATTCAATGAGATCCTATTATTGTTATTTTATAAATGAGAATTCTGAGATTGAGAGAGGTGGTCCAGTACTTCATCACTAATAAAGGACATAGCTGAGATTTCTGTAGTTTTTCTCCTTGTAAGCTTTTTATTTCATGAAATATTTACACTATATGTATTTTTTAGTGCATTATCTATGTATTTGTATATTTATATCAAGTGTTGTTGTTGCTGTTAGGTGCCATCAGCCAGCCAAGGCCAAGCCAAGTGCCGTCGAGTCAGAGGTGCCATCAAGTTGGCTCCTATTCACAGTGATCCTATGCACAACATGTCCAAAGTAAGTAAGACAAAATCTTACCCTCCTAGCATCTAAGGAACATTCTGGCTATATTATGTTGAATGCAAACATTAAGTTGATTTTCTTTTTCAACCACTGCCCTCAAGTGTACTGTATTAGATCTCCCTTTTTTCTCTCTGACAGGATCTCAGGCAGTTTCTAGCTGTTCCAGTCATAGCTGTCTCCAGTTTCAGGCAGAATTTTCAAATTAAAAACTTGTCTGACTTCCAGGTTAGACTTGACTCTTGACTTTCACAGTCAAGCAATGGGAAGAGATAGTATAGTTTGTTCTCTCTCCCTTTCTCTGTCTCTCTCTCTCTCTCTCTCTCACACACACACACACACACACACACACACCTTCTCTTCTTCTAATTCCAGTGCTGCTTCTGACTTATCCAGGTTTGGAAATTGAATACAGAGGGAAGAGGAAGAACGGTGGAGTTTTCTCTTGGCTGTTGAATGCCTTCTTTGTGGCTATCAATTGTTCCCTGTTTTTATCACATCAGTTCTGACTCGTGGTGAACCTGTGTGTTGCAGAGCAGACCTGTACTTCATAGGGGTTGCAATGGCCATGACCTTTGGAAACAGATCACCAGGTGTTTCTTCCTAGTATGTCTGGTGTCTTGAAATGCTAACCTTTGCATTACTAGTCAAGTGTTGATCCATCTACACCCAGAGACACCAGATACGCCAAATTCAGATGCCAGTAAAGAGTGAATATAGTATAGTTAGATTGTTTTATGTTAAAAAAAATACTTAGTTAATGTAGCTTTTTAACTTAAAAAAAAAAGCTGGAAAAGTAATGGATGATGGTACCGTGTAGAAGGGAGTGATAGCAATTGGGGGGCAAAGTGATAAAGGAGAATTTCAACAAAACTGGTAAAAACACTCAAGTGAAAGAAAGGGAATGATTTGTGAAGCAAATTCAAGCATATTGATACAAATAAAATTGAGAAGACACATGAAGTTGATTCTGGTTTGACCAAAGAGATAAAGGAAATACAGATTGAAAGACCATCTGTCTTTGATTTGCCAAGTACATGTTCAATGAGGATTCTCATTCACAACATGTAAGGATTTGATGGGGATTCTGTAATTGTTCAGACTCTATGCAGAGTTTGAGTCAAGAAATAATAGGCAAACTCACAATGGGGATTGTGTGTTGAAGAGTAAGGAAGAAAAAGAAAAAGAATATATGTTTCCATTTAGGGAGAAAAAAAGCTTAGTAAATTTTACAAAGTGATGAATATTTGACTTCCAAGGACAGTGTTTTTATTCCTCATTATATTGAAGTTTGTATAAGGTATCCTCTGAGATCAACATCATATCAGTTGCCTATTGCATTGTCGCTTATTGTGTGGTCTCCTTGTCTATGAGAACCAGACATGAGAACTTTTTGTTTCTAATCATATTTATCCCAGTACTGTTTTTGACAGGCTTCAGATTTCACTAAAAATGTTCACAGAATCATAGGTGGCATTTTTCTAATAATTTGTAAGAACTCTATGAAACACTGACTTTTTCAATGAGAAATATGTAGAAAAGAATGTGTGTTTAGGTCCCTCATGCTGTTGTGACAAAAGAGGTCGCACACTATAGTGTGGATACACACCATTGAAAATTCCCCTGATTCTACTCTGACCTATAGGGTCACTGTGAGTTAGAACCAAGTAGACTGTGGCTAACAACACAACAGACTATATCAGAACTGTTCCACCTCAATCTCTGGTTCTTGAATGCTGGTCAATCTCTATAATAGTAATAATTCAAATTCCCATGATCCTTTCCTCCACTAGATCACAGAGGATGTCAGAACCCTAAAATAACAGATTCATTGAAGAGAAATTGTTGGATGTATTATCTCTTTCACTGTCTCTGAACTGTGGCAGGTGTGAAGCTTGAAAGCTGGTTTAAGGCTTGAGCAGATAGAGGATTTTTTTACTCTAGCTTATTTCTCAGTGGAAATATAACTCCTGTGAAAGTTTGGTAGGTTTCTGTTCCATTTGCTTCTAGGCAAGTTCATACGCTAGTAGTCATACCCAATGTTCTTTTTGTATGTGTTCTCAAATGTCTCTTTATTCCTTTTCATCCTTTACCCTATAACTTTCTCCTTCAAATTTAATGATGAGTACTTTAAAGCTCGAAGAAATTATATGCATCAGGAGAAAAGCCACACCCCTAAACTTTGACCTTCACTTTCAGTTTTGCCAAGCAAAGTTGTGTCATGTGCACAATACGTGCACTCAGTATTTCTCCTTTCAGCCAAGATAAGCTTTCGTTTCTCCTCCCACTTTGGCTCTTCACTTTGCCTTGGGTTTGAATGTTAATGAGACCTTTTAGTTCTAATCCTTTTATATGCCTATGGCTTGGTATGTTAGATAGAATAATGGCCTTACAAAGATATTTATGTTCAACTTTTCAGAGCCTGTGAGTACGTTATATCATATAGCAAAAGGACTTTGTAGATGTGACTTAGTGAAGGATTGGAGGAGGACAGATTGGTCTGGATTATTTGGGGGTCGGGGAAGGCACAATGTAATTACAATGGCTTTTATAAGAGAAAGGCAAGATGGTCAGAAAAGAAGATGTATCATTCAAAACAGAGACTGGAGTGATGCCAAGCCGTGGACCAAAAAAATGTAGCCTGCTTCTAGAAGCAGCAAAACTCAGGTTTTTATCACAATGATTCACAGAATTGTCTTTCACATCAAGCATTCCTCTTTGTCAGCCCCTTCAGCTTGAACGTGACTTATCACATTTCTATTCACATTTGATGGGTACATAATTATCACATTCACCTCCAAGATGCAAGAATAGACTGAGAACTGTAGAACTGTGGCAAGGAAAGAAAGAAAAGAAACCTTGATGAATATGTACAAGCTGCTGTCACAGTCACATAAGATCTTCTTGTGAAAGGGGATTTCATGCTGAAATCTGAATATGAGTAGGAATGACTAGGTAAAGAGGAAGTAGGATGGTTGATAAAAATTAAGCAATTAATAAATACAAAATAGAATGATTCGTGGATAAAATGGAAGTGCCAGGAACAGAAGATCATTGCAGGTGAAATACAGAGAACAAGGTAAAGAGTATTTAATGATAAGGGTAGAAGCAAATGCAGGAGCCAAATCACAGCAGATTTTATAGCTTCTGTCAGAAACCCTGGTGGTGTAATGGTTAAGTGCTATGTCTGCTAACCATAAGGTCAGCAGTTCAAATCTGCCAGGCACTCCTTTGAACCTTGGAAACTCTGTGGAGGAGTTCTCTGTCCTCTAGGGTCATTATGAGTCAGAATCAACTTGGTGGCCGTGGGTTATGTTACAGATTTTGAAGTTTGCTGTCTTAGGCTGGCTTCTCCAGAGAGGCAAAAACAGTGATGCGTATATGTGCATACCAAGGAAATGGCTCGTGCAGTTATAGAGGCAGGCAAATCCATGGGTCGGTATTCAGGCTGGAGGCTTCTCCTGACTCACATAGCTACGGGAGCTGGTGAACCCTAGATTGGCAGGTCAGACTATAAGCCACTGGCTCAAAGGCTGCTGGGGCTGATGAATCTGAAGATCTACAGACACCACGGCAGACCACTGGCTCAAGTCCCAAGATCTCGAGGTTAAATGATGACAAGATGAATTGGAAGCAGGATCAAAAGAAAGCAAGGAAGCTTTTTCAGAATGCCTATATACATATATTGGGTGCAAGATACCCCACAGAAAACTCCCTTTAAAACTGATTGGCCGATCACATCAAATCACATCATGGATAATGACTACATCATTATACAAGATCCAACAACAAAGTCCACAAACTTAATTATTCTAAGTGCTACACATCTCACTGCTGAGTATCACTACTTCACTACAGTCATCTTCAAAGTCCTCCCCTTGGGAAGATAGTCCTCGATGCCAGCTCCCAGTCCACCCTTCAAAGCAATTTTGGAACTCCTTCTGGACTGGCCACTGTGCACGGTGGCAAGCTTGCAAACTTAATTGTGTAGTTGTCTGTAAAGGAACTTTTACCCAGTAAACAACTGTACTGGAACTATCCCTACTACCTCATCTGTCCCCCAATGACATTTTTCTTTACCTAAAAATAAAGGAAATATTGAAAGGAAGACTTTTGGATGGCATTAAGGACATCAAGAGTAATACAATGACAGTTCTGATGGCCATTCCAGAAAAAGAATTCCAAAACTGCTTTGAAGGGTGGCCTAGGTGCTGGCATCAGTGCACAGCTTCCCAGGAGGGGTGCTTCAAAGGTGACCATAGTGATATTCAGCAACAAGGTATGTAGCACTTTTTCTAGGATGAGTTCACAAACTTGTAGGCAGTCCTCTTATACCTGCCAAAACACAGACAACTGCGGTCCAACCAAGTTGACACATTATCTTAACTATCGCATTTGTTCTATGTCTAATAAGATTCATTGAGGAAGTTAATATCAATGGATATTCATTATTGTAAGTGTCTTCTGACTGCTTCATGGAACAATGTATGGGGTGGGGTGCAAGTGTATGCAAGAAGATGGATCTAAGGTTGTTTGAGTAGTTTTCATGGAAGAGATGGTAGTTCTGTTTTGCTCTAAAGAAACAGAAATATAATGAGTTTGGGATATATTTTGGGTTTTTTCCCCCCACTGGAGTTCCTATCCCTTCCAGTTTAAAATCACACATGCACACACACACACACACACACACACACACACACACACACACACTCACTCACTCACATATACTCACTCATTCATGAGCCAAGTTTTCTTTCTTTTCATCATAATAATTCATCAAAAAAATTCAGCAATTTGTTTGCTTTTGCAAAAGAACACCCAGAAATGAGAATAGAATTGTGAAATGTGTACATTAAATTTAGATTAATAAAGCAAGTTATTGACTGCAAGTGGATTATTTTGAGTAAGAATTTAGGTTGACTGAATTGCATGGGTTGAGAAGACTCTAAAGCCACAGCTAAGGTCAAAAGAGTGCTATACCTGACTATTACTCTCCCCCACTGGTATAGAAAGAGGACAAATGTGCCATGTATTTGCATTAATATTCTGAAGTTGAGGAGAAAGTCTTATGTATACTCTGTCTGCAGTTTTAGATTTTTTTTGACTGGTTTGGAGAAAGCGAAATAGGCACCAAAAAAAAAAGAGTGTGCCAAGAAGGGCCACTGAGGCACTCACAGCAGCTGTTCTGCAGCAGAGAATTGTAAAGGAAGTATTAGCATAAGTGGGATACAATATATGTCCTATGATTGCAAAACCATACTGAATTCCCTGTTCATTTAAATTATGTTTCACATCTGGTCCACGTGTGCAATTGGAGATCTCAGAATTACATTTTCATGAAGGAAGATAAACATGCCAAATGCTTTACTAACTAAGAAAACTTATTTGTTTGTGAGTAATATGCATGAAAATGTGGCAAGGGGAGAGCTTTAGCTCTCTGGAACTGAGCTGTAGCGCTACTAAGTGAGAGAAAACTGCCTTTGTAAGGGGATATTTAAGAAGCTGTAAACTTTCACTTAATTTAACATAAGTTGATATTTGGAGACTGAAACAAAGCATAGATGACAAACAGTCGTTCTGGAGTCTTCCAGAACACCTAATTAAGAGAAATAAGCATGAAAGAAAGCAATGTTTGAATGCTTGAATTACTCAAACCATGTTGCCCAAATCCAACAGACAATTGCCTAACTCAAAGTTTAGCTTAATTGAATCTGCATGATACTAAAGCGTTCAGATAGTCTGATAATTAGAATTGAGGATAAAGAAGAGCTTGATGAATGGTGAAATGTGTTGACCCAAGAATGTAGAAGTATTTTATTGCAGATGATAATGATTTGGTTTCAATATGTTACATAAAATCGTCAAAAAAGATTACTTTTTTATGCAACAAATACAGCAAAGTAGTCTAGCACTCATTTGTGTAATTAGCCACAGTTCTGACATAATACACTGAGTCTTTCGCTAACTTCATTGCTTGTTTGCCTTGAGAAAGAGCCTAGGTGCTGCTGTGGTTAGAAGATTGGCTTCTAACAAAAGGGTGTCAGTTCAAATCCACCAGGCACTCCTTGGGAACTCTATGGGACAAATCTACACTGTCCCGTAGGCTGAGTATGAGTTGAAATCTACTCAACAACAACTGGCATTTGGGGTTGTTTTTCAGCTGAAGAGACAAGTGAAGCAGAAACATAATCTTACTCAATGGCCACAGGGTATATTCCAGAAAAGACATGGGCTCTTGCAATGTGTTTATCACCAAAAGTATCTATGGCTCTAGCCAGATCACTTGATCTCACTGGGCCTCATTTTATTTTTTTTTCTGTTATAAAAAAGGCATTAGAATTAACAACTATGACAATTAGGAGTACTCATGCTGCTAGTAGGTGAAGATTACTAAATATACCATGGTCAACCAAAAGAATGAACAAACTGGTCTTAGAAGCAGTACAACCAGAATGCTCCTTAGAAACAAGAACAGCAAGACTTGGGCTCACTGTCATCAGGGGAAACCACTTTTTACAGAAACACACGAGGACTGATAAAGCAGAGGGCTGGCTATGGCAAGGGTGGCCCTCAATGAGGTGGACTGACCCAGTGACTGAAACAATGGACCCAGATGTCGCAAAGCTCATGAAGATGTTATAGACTGGACCACATTCTGTTCTGTCGGACATAAGACCTTTGTGGGTCACAGGCAACTTGATGGTAGCTAGCAATAACAATAATGGCATCAGAAACCCAAGTAGTAGCAACTTAAACAAATAAAGGTTTACTTTTCCTACATAATAAGTGGTCTGGAGATAAGCAGTTAGTTAACAAAGGGTCGATGGATCTCTGACATCTTTAAAGACTCAGGCTTTATGTAACTGTCCGGTCCTCTTAGCTGTGTGTTTGCCATGGTCATAAAATAAGCCATAGTTTCGAACATTGTACCCACTTTCAAGGCACCAAAAGGAAGAACACACAGCGCTGCCTGTGGTGCTTTCTGTCTGTATCAGTAAAACAGCAGATTTGTCTTACATATCAGTGACAAGAAATATGGGAGAGAATCACCTTTACCTGGAAACGTAAATGTCAAAGTAAATATAGAACTGGCCACATTGCCACCTCAAACAAAATGAGGTCTTGTTAGCAAAGAGAAGGTATGGATGGCCCGGTTGCAGTGGTCACCAAGATCCCTTTTAGCTGCAAACCTCTATGATGGAGAAATCGTATAGACAAGGTTTAGTGACCTTGCCACGCTCATATTGGGAACTCTTTGTCCTGTTCTTAGGACTTTTTGGAGAAATGCCTATAAATGAGAAGAACTCATTGGTTTCTCTCATTTATGACTACAAAATATAACTATGTAACTTAGACACACACGCCCACAATCACTTGATTTTAAAAAGTAATTTTTTCTATTTATTTATTTATTTATTTTTGCTTTTTAACCAAGAGTATTTCACTGGGCATATCTGCAGCAAAAGACCTCTTTAAGGTGTTGGGAAACACAGATGTCATTTGAAGGATTAAGGTGCACTTAACACAGGCTGTAATATTTTCAGCTGCCTTATATGCATGAGAAAACTGGACAATGAATGAGGAGGACCAAAGAAGAATTATGCTTTTGAATTATAATATTTCCTCAGTATATTGAGTATGCTGTAGACTACCATTAGAATGAGTACGTCTGTTCTGAAAGAAGTAAGTCAGCATGTTCCTTGGCACCTAGGACAGCCAGAATTTGTCTCATGTACTTGAACATGCTATCAGGAGAGAATACCTAGAGAAGAACATCATGCTTGGTAAAGCAGAGGCTCAGAGGAAAAGAAGAAGACTCTTAACAACGTGGCTTGACACAGTGACTACAACATCGGGCTCGAACGTGACAATTACTATGAGGAGGCACAGGACCTAGCAGTGTTTCGTTCTTTGTACACTGAGCAGCTGTGAGTCAGAACCAACTCAACAGCACGTGACAGTAAGCAGCACCACCAGAAGCACCAGGGAGGATTCCAAGTTCTTAGAAAGTTTATCAACCTTACTGTTAGGATTCATGTGCTCTGTGACAAAACTCCAGCACAACATTCAATTAAAATAAGATTTCCCAAGATGTTTCCCTTTTTTGATCAGTAGCCAGATATCATATCTTCTTGGTCTGATTGTGTTCATTCTTTTTCTACCTTTCAAAACACAGCTATGAAAAGCATAACTGAAGTATGTTGTAGGCCATCAAGTCAGTTTCGATTCATGCCAACCTCACGCACAATAGAGCAAAACTCTGCGCAGTCCTCTGCCGTCTTCACATTGGTAAGCCCGCATCCGTTGTAGCAGCCACTGTGTCAGTTCATCACATTCAAGGTCTTTCTCTTTTTCTCTGACCCTCGGCAGTTCAAATCCACCAGGCGCTCCTTGAATACTCTGGGAGTCAGTTCTACCCTGGCCCCCGGACCCGACTCGATGGCACTTGGCTTGGCTACTTTATTAAGCGTGATGCTGTTTTCCAGGGACTGATTCCTCCTGGTTATGTGGACAAAGTACATTACATGAATTCTCTCCATCCTTGCTTCTAATGAACGTTCTATCTGTACTTCTTCCCAGACAGCTTTGTTCGTTCCTTTGGCAGTCCATGGTATACGCAGTATTTTTCACTCACACCATAATTCAAAGGCAGCAATTCTACTTTTGTCTTCGTTATTCATTCTTCAGTTTTCTCATGCATATGAGGCAATTGAGAACGCCATGGCTTGGGTCAGGTAAAACCAATATATAAATATATATAAACAATCTTAACTTTTACTTTGCTTGATTCATCAATCCTCTCACCCGTTTTCTGTTTTCTTTTGTGACTATGAATTGGAAATAAAGTACATGGCCTCAATACTCAAAAGACTGAGCACGCAGAAACAAAACTTAGCTCAGGTTTTACAAGGGTTCAGATATCTCAACAGCTATTTTCTTTTCCTGAATGATTGGGATCAAAGACAGTCACATTGATAATAGGGAACTTGAAGGCATTTTTCTGTTCACTCAAAAGATGAGGCTCAAAACAAGCGTTCCACCCAGATTCTCCTTATCTGTTATTTCAGTGGAAACAACCCATATTAATAAAATGACTCACCTTCTCTTTTCCCTACTGTATTTTTACGCAAATAATGTGCACCTTCTGCACACTCACAAGTGCAGCCATATCGATGCTCTTCCACATGTTGCTGTAACAAAATTAGCATATGGCAGTAGTTGGAACCCACCAGGCACTTCTTTGAAATTCTATGGCCCAGTTCTACTCTGTCCTGTAGAGTCACTATGAGTTGGAATTGACTTGATGGCAGTAGTTTTGGCTTGGTTTTTTATGGCACTTATGAAAAGTATCTGGTGACAGGGAAGGCTCTACAGGAAAACACACAGAGAAAGCTAATTTCATTTGCATAAGAATGTGATAAATTAAGATGATTTAAGATTTCAAAACACAGAAATTCCAAATCAACTGGCTTAAAATGATAGAGGATTTTATTGGAACATATATCTGAAAAGGCAGAGACAGGTGATTTCTAACACAGTTTATTCGAGGGACAACACTGATTCTCAGTGATTCTTTTGGCTTTCATCTCTTGAATGTCTCTTCAGCTTTGGGCTGGTTTCCTTCATAGTAGTAAAACTGTGTAAAGTTCAAATTTTGAAATCTGCACCAGGTATAATATCAAGAAGAGAGAGCTTTTCTTAGGTCCCCACGCTTAAACCATGGCAGCATTCTGGAAATTGTTCTGTGCTCTTTTTTATAGGCCTTGGGTACGGGAAAATCCCTGAACCAATACTTGACAGAAAGAGGGCTAAAATGTTCCCACCTGGAACTGCTGTTTAAGGATCAGCCTTGTCAGCTGGCCTCACAGTAGGGTTGTCTACAGCAGAACTTAAAGGGGTGAGCATTATCTCTTGCATATTTATAAAATGTTGCCCTATTGATGAAGTACTTCAATAATCATGAAATATGTATTTTTACAGACCCTTCAGAAACCCTGGTGGTGTCGTAGTTAAGTGTATCATCTGCTAACCAAAAGGTCAGCAGATCAAATCCACCAGGCACTCCTTGGAAACTCTATGGGGCAGTCCTACTCTGTCTATAGGGTTGCTATGAGTCAGAATTAACTCAAACACAGTGGCCTGGCTGACAGGCCCTTCAAATAACTCTCTAAAGCAGGTGTTAAAAGTACTGGTCCCATTTTTTAGATGAGGAGACTAAGGACCTAGCTTTCATGAGTTCCATAAAAGAACCAAACTCTAGAGCTGAGCATAGGTGTCCTTGTCTCAGTCTCTCAGCTCTTCTACTGGAGAGTCTTTGAAACACTGTCCCTATACATTACATGCCTCTAATATTGTCCAGGGATTGTGTCTGTGAAGGAGGAGCCTGTCTCTAGAAAGATTTCAGGAAGAATTACATTTCTTAGAAAAAACACACATGCACTAATGGTATCCATTATCTCACTATCCAGATATACAAGGGGACACTCCTTATTACCCAACAAACACATCAGAGTCTTGAGGCCTACTTGGTAAATGCAATGAAAAGGTTTAAAATTTACATATGTAATTTTCCAAGACTGTTTTTTTGTGTGTGTTCATATTTGTTTTTCTGTTGTTTTTGTTATGCCAGTTTGAAAAATGGGCTAAAACAGAATACAACATAGATTAGGGAACTGGGAAGTTTGGGGCAACTCAATTCAGCTCCAGGAGGAATTTGTTAAAACTCATGAGACCGGACAACACAGAGTGAACCCTAATGTAAACTACTAATAATGGTGTATTAATGGTAGTTTGTCATCATTTGTAACACAGGTATCACAGGAATAGAAGTTCTTCCAATGGGAGGAGCAGTATACAGAGAGGAGGGTGCCTATGGAAATTCCACCAGCTGTAGTTTTTCTAGAAACTGCAAACTGTTCTACAAAATCAAGTCTGTTCAAGCAAACATATTCCCATAAAACACTGACTTCATTGACACCTCCATTTTCATCATTTACAAAAACAACGACCTTGGCCAAGCTGTTCAGGACCCCCAGTGGCACAGTGGCTCTGTTCCACTGCTAATGAAAGATCAGCATTCAAAGCAACTAACAACATCGCAGCTGCTTATGTAGAGATTCATAGCCTTGGACACCCTGTGAGGCAGTTCTACTCTGTCCTATAGTGTCACTATAACTTGAAGTGGACTCCATGGCAGCATGTTATCCCAAGCTGTTAAGCTGACCTAAAATTACCATTCCAAATGCCACTGGAAAAGTCTAACAGTTTGCCACTGTAGACAGACCATGGCCTCCAGAATGTGTCAAGCCTTCCTCCTGTATCTCCTCTCTGCCCACTTCCCTCATTCATCCAGCTAGCCATAAATCCTTTAAGCTTTTCTTTCTCTGAAAACAGTGTGAACATACTTCGTATTCTGATTCTTGGCCATTTCTTTTGGATACAGTTTTGAATAAGGTAGATTATGGGATGTGTGCAAAATTGCATAAATGGTGAGAGAGAAATAAGACTTTGATCTAGCAATCATACTTCTCTGCAAACATCCTAGAGAAATAAGGGCAACTACACAAACAGACATATGCACACTCATGTTTGTTGCAGCATTGTTCACAATAGTAAAAAGACAGAAACAATCTAGATGTACCCATCAGCAGGTGAATGGAGAAACAGACTGTGGTAGACACACACAACGGAGTACTACTAAATGATAAAGAATAACGAATCTATGAAGCATCTTATCCCATGGAGGAAACTGGAGGGCATTATGTCATTAAGGTGGACTCTACTTGGAGGAGGCAGTGATTCCCCAGTCATCTTTTGAGTGCCTCCAACCTGAAGAATGATGTTCTACCGCTATTTATAAGGTTTTCACTGGCTAATTCTTTTCAGAAGTAGTCTGCCTGGTCGTTCTTTCTAGTTTGTCTTAGTCTGGAAGCTCAGCTGAAACCTGCTTGCCAAGGGTGATTCTGCTAATATCTGAATACACTGGCATCACAGTGACACTCCCACTCCACAGTATGACAGACTGACAGACACATGGGAAGAAGTTCCATAGACACATCCAAACTCCCTGAGGGACGGAATTTCTGGATTGAGCACTGTAGGGACCCTGGTCTTGGGGGACATCTATCTAAATTTATAAGTATAAAATGGAGGTGTCAATGAAGCCAGTGTTTTAGGGGAATATGTTTGTTTGCTTGAACAGACTTGATTTTTTAGGACAGTTTGAGGTTTTTAGAAAAACTGTGGAAGGATGGACCCCAAAGACTAGAAATGAAAATGACTTATTAGTTTTGGCAGAACAGTCAGTGCGGGTAGCTGGGCACCATCTAGTTGCCCTGGACTCAGTCTGGTGGATGTTGGTGTAGGTGTGGTCCGTCAGTCCTCGGGATTAGCCTTTCACTTGTATCTTTGGTTTTCTACATTACGCCTTGCTTCCACAGTGGTAAGACCAGTGGCGTATCCTAGATGGCCACTCACGGGCTTTTAAGACCCCAGATGCTAATCACAAGATTAGAATGTAGAATGTTTTCCTTATGAACTATGTTATCCCTACTGAGATATGCACTTAACATGTACAACATCACTAGAAAAAAGGAGGTTCTGGCATGTACTCAATACTCCTAAAAGGGCTACTGTTGTTACTGCTATTAATTTTGCCATGATTACCCTGATGGACACTGTTCTCACCCAAATAATACACAGAAAAGCACTTATTAAACTTTTACTATGGGGCGGTCCTACTCCAGCCTCTAGGGTCACCATGAGTCAGACCCGACTTGATGGCACTGAGTTTTTATACTTTAGGGGAGCCCTGGTGGTATAGTGGTTAACAGATCAGCTGCCAACTAAAATGTTGGCAGTTTCAATCCATCAGCTGTTCCTTGGAAACTCCACAGGGCGTATCTCAGTCATCTGGTACTTCTCTAACAGAAATATCACTAGTGGATGGCTTTACCAAAGAAGAGTTTATTCTTACACGGTCTAGTAGGATGCAAGTTCAAATTCAGGTTCTGGCTCTAGGGGGAGGCTTTCCCTTTTTGATGGCTCTGGAGTAAGGTCCTCGTGATGCATCAGTTCAGGGAGCATCTTGGGACAGGAACCTCAGGTCTGAAGGATGCACTCTACTCTCAGTGCTGCTTTCTTGATGGTATGATGTCCTCAACGCTGCTTATTTTGCTTTCCTTTTATCTCTTACAGGATAAAAGGTTAAAAGGTGGTGTAAGCCACATTCCAGGGAAACTCCCTCTATATTGGAGCAGGGAGGTGACCTTAGGAAGAGTGTTATCATCCCATCCTAATCCTCGTTAACAAAATTCAGTCTATTAATAACTTATATGGAACTGTGGCAAATGAAATAAATGAGGCCTAAGTATCAACCTGGAACTCAGAAGTAATTCAGCTATGGGAAAATAAAATAAAGCTAATCAAATTAGAATTTGGTTTACACAAATTTGGATGAAAGCATTGAGTTTCTCCTTCTGATACAATGAACAAGATGAAAACAGGGAGAGTTTACTTAGGTAGTTAGTACATGAAGAATCAATCATTTAGAAAGAAGAGATGAATGCAAAGAAGAAAGAAGTGTGGCTTCCAAGAGGATAAAGAAAGAGAGCAGAGTAGTCCATTCATTCGTTTATTCACCCAATGCATCTTGGTCCCTGCTATGCACTGCAACTGTACTGGGTTCTAGAGGTAAAACAGTCTGCCAAAATAAAGGAAAGGAACATTTACAGTGACTATCTAGGGAAAAACAAGCTTTCACAGACTCTTGGATACTCTAACCAGGACCCCAGCTGTGAAAACAAAAATTGATGAATGTAAGAAGATGTGTTATATAAAGGTAGTCTGCCCTTCTCTCTTAAATGGGTGACCCTATGGATATATATATGTATATATTTCTCTTGAAGACTTTAGGATTCTGTGTTTCTAAGAACATTAGAAGAAGTGATAAATCAAAACTAAAATCTAGGCCAGATGCAAAGGACAAATGCTGTTTTCTCTTGGCCTAATGTATTGAAAGCAAGATACTGGAGATCTTTGACCTAGTTCTGTCAGCTCTGGAAACATAACTATCAGAGAAGAAAACACACTATTAGGTATTCTGCAGAGCTACCAAAATATACTCCAGATTACCTTAGAGCTGCAGGATTCTTGATCTTCTTCTACTGTAATGTAGATTTTTTATTGTTACCAGATGCTTGGCTATGTGCCTTGGGTTACCCGGGTTCACTGGCCCAACAAACAAAACCAAATTGGAATCATATTGAGTACATCCATTTGATGAAATAATGATATGTAAGAGACATAAAGGGGGCAGCACCAAGGAGAAAAAAGATTGAAGTGCTGTCTTACCAGGGCAGAAACGCAGATGCCAAAAACTTCTAGGAACTGCTCTCAGTGTTATAAAGGAAGATTTAAGGTGTGAGCTAATTTCAGTGGCTACCAGGACAAACGGTACTTATATGTGATTCATGAGGCTTTGTTTTAAGGGGCTGGGAAAAGGGCTGAATATATATATATGTACATGTATATATATATACACACACACACGTGAGTGATGAAATGCTTATTCTCCCCATGCTCAAAACCTCATTGCAGTGATATTCATAAGCTTGTCTGCATAAAGTTAGCTTTCTAATACTTTTTATATTTATGCTAGATTGATCTTGGCAGATGCTTTTAGCAAATCCCTGCATTCAGTAAATCATACTAAACAACTTACCTTAAAGCACAGATTCCGTGTTTCTCAAATAAACAATACTAAAAGGAGCAACTTCCACAGTCCAGCTGAAATTCATCCCACAGGTTACCACCTTTCCTGGTTCACAGAATGCTGATATAACTGACTGTTCTTTAATGTGGACTCTTGAGTTCCTACTTCTCAAAACACTATGATGGGAGTAATTAGTGGCATCTGTGATATACAGAAAAGGACATGTGATGGGAAGCCAAAATACTGTAGGTAGACTAATTGCTGTGCCATTTATGAGCTGTGAGACCTTGGAAAATCATTACCTTGTGAGCTTCTGTACTCTTATCTATAGAAAGTGAATCATAATGCATACCTCGTCTATCTAATAAGAGGTGTGGTGACTTAGTGAGAACATGTATAAAATTATAAATAGGAAAATGCCTCAGAACTATGAAGTGTTGTTTTCATATGAAAATAACAGTACTTAAATGTGAAAATTGACCCAAGTATTTTGGGCAGCATTCCTCTGATATTGCAAAAACATTGGGACAAATCTTACATCCGTACTTCAGGTTACTTTCAAGTCTATCTGATTTGAAGGAGCCTCTGTTCTACATG
This sequence comes from Heterohyrax brucei, assembly GCA_028571685.1. Lineage (NCBI taxonomy): Eukaryota > Metazoa > Chordata > Mammalia > Hyracoidea > Procaviidae > Heterohyrax > Heterohyrax brucei. Next base: position 20,503,244 of record CM053153.1, on the reverse strand, counting down.
GTTGCTATGAACTGAAACCAACCCAATGGCACCTAATAACAATAAAAGGAAGTGTTAAAAAGCAGGGTGTTGCTGTAAGTATTAAGGTGAGCCTGACCCAAGCTTGGCTGGACTCAGGCTATAGTGTTTTCCATCACCTCGTGCACATGTGAAAGTTGGACAAGGGACAATGAAGCCTGAAGAAAAATTGATGCCTTTGAATTGTGGTGATGGTGAAAACTACTTGACTATGCCACGGACTGCCAGAAGAGCAAACAAATCTGTCTTGGAAGAAGTACAGCCAGAAGCCTTTTCAGAAGCAAAAATGGTGACTTTAGACATACTTTGGGCATGCTGAGCACACAAAAGACTAAAGTCTAGATGAAGGATATTCTAAGAAGAGTTTATATGAGTCACAAGGTAGACACAGGAGAAATGAAACTTGAAAAGGAGAGCCTGTCAGTGGGATAAGTTGAATAGAGTTGGATAATGATGTCTACTTTCAAATAGAGAAACTCTGGTGGTGCAATGGTTAAAGTACTTCAGCTGCAAACCGAAGATCAGCAGTTCAAACCCACTAGCTGCTTCCCAGGAGAAAGATGTGTCAGTCTGCTTCTGTATAGATTACAGACTTGGAAATCTTGTAGGGCATTTCTACTCTGTTTGGTAGGGTTACTGTGAATCAGAACCGACTTCACGGCAATGAGTGTGGTTTGGTTTTTGCCTTCAAATTTCTAAAATTTAGCCATGTGGATGAGAGATCAGTTTAATTCTTCCTCTGTGTGATAGCTAGGAACAGTAGGTAGAATTAAGAAGGAGCTGTGTTTAGTGGTTAAGTGCTATGGCTGCTAATCAAAAGGTCAGTAATAAGAATCCACCAGGCACTCCTTGGAAACTCTATGGGGCAGTTCTACTCTGTCCTATTGGGTCACTATGAGTAAGCATCAACTCAACAGCAACAGGTTTGATTTTATTTATATCAGGTCACTATGAACTCAGAGTCTGAGCTTTTCAAAGGTGGACAGAGCAGCCTCAGGAGACAGCAATTATCACTAGAAATATTCAAGCATGAATGAGTGTGCCTACAGCTGGTATATTAAAATTTAAAGTACTAGAATGAGCAACAATGGGCTTAAACATAGCAAGGATTGTGAGGATGTCATAAGGTGGGCAGCATTTCATTCTGTTGTACATAGGGTATTTATAGCACAGAGAGTGGAACTAGCAAAAATTTTTAGAGCTACAAGTTCTGGCATACAGTTGCTGCATTTTTATTCATGATAATTCTTTCACCTGTAAAATATCAATAGTATTAAGTAGTATTATTATTTTTACTTAATATTTAGTCTAAATGGGTATATTGTAGTTTAAATAAAACAATTTGTATGAAGGATTGACAAATACTAAGAATTAAGTAGATGGTGCTTGTTGCTAAATATCACTATGTTGATTACATTTATTTAAACTCAAATGTCACGATTTTTTATTTTTTTCAACAACATCTCCCATTAGATGTAGGTGGCAACTGACGACAAACTCTCCCTGTTGTGGTCTATCACTTCCAGATTCCTGAGCTGCTGTATAGATATTCTGGCGCCACACTCTGCCTCATGGTTTGTGCACTAGTAACTTGAATTCAAACCTACCCGAAGTTCTTCACAATGTGGTAATGTTTCCTAGTCATTTTTCACCACTGTTGTTTTCAGATCAATGGCTTTACACATACATATGTGTTGTGTGACCTCATGAGTGCAAGTTAACTATCATCCTACCTGGCTCCCATCTGCATCATCTGTAAATGAGACTCATAAGGGATCATAGCATTCTGTTGCCTAAACATCATTAATTACAACTGAGCTCATGAACATGGGCCCAAAAGTATCTACATTATGATTCTTGTTTCCTTCATGCAAGTATTAAATAAACTGTCAGAGTAAGGAAACAATTACATCAATGGAATTGCACTCAATAAACATTCATTGGCCAGCTTCAGCCCGCATATGATGTGATGAAAATACCATGGCTTGAGTCAGGCTCACCTGAAACTTCAAGGTGGCTTCTTTATTTTCCAAAACTGTGAAGAGGTCCGTTGCAGCAGACTGGCACACTGCAGTGTGTCTTTTGATTTCTTGGCTCCTGCTTCCATGGCATAAATTGTGGAGCTAAGGAAAAATGAACCCCTTAATAACCTTAACCCTTTCTCCATTTATCATGATGTTGCTTACTAGTCCAGTTGGGAGGATTTTTGTTTCCTCAATGTTTAGGTGCAGTCCTTACTGAAGGCTGTGGTCCTTGATCTTCATCACTTAAGTATTTCAAATCCTCTTCACTTCCACAAAGCAAGGTTATGTCGTCTGTATAATGCAGGTTGTTAATGAGTCTTCCTCAAATCCTGATGTCTCATTCTTCTTCATGTAGTTTAGCTTTTGGGGTTATTTCCTCAGTATACAAATTAAAAAGATATGGCGAAAGGATACAAACTTGATGAACACCTTTCCTGACGTTAAACCATGCAGTGTCCCCTTGTTCTTTTTGCATGACTGTCACTTAATCCATGTACAGATTCCTTAATAACACAATGAAGTGTTCTGGAACTCTCATTCTCTACAATGATAGCCATAATTTGTTATGGTCCACACAGACGAATGCCTTTATATAGTCAGTGGAACACAGGTAAACATCTTTCTGGTATTCTCTGCTTTCACTCAAGATCCATCTGACAGCAGCAATGATATTCCTGGTTCTACATCTTCTTCTGAATCTGAATTGAATTTCTGACAATCCCTTGTTAATATACTGTTGCAGTCGTTTCTGAATGATCTTTAGCAAAATTTAACTTGTATATAATAGTGATATTGTTGGGTGATTTTCACAGTTAGATCACCTTTCTTGGGAGCAGGCATAAATATGGATCTCTTCCAGTCAGTTGGCCAGGTAGCTGTCCTCCAAATTTCCTTGGAATAGACGAGTGAGCATTTCCAGGCTGCATCTGTTTATTGAAATATCTCAGTTGATATTCCATCAATTCCTGGAGCCTTTTTTTTTTTGGCCAGTGCCTTCAATGAAACCTTCAGCTTCTTTCAGTACCATAGGTTCCTGATCATATGCTACCTCTTCAAACAGCGTAACATCGACCAGTTCTTTCTGGTATAGTGACCCTGTGTATTCCTTCTATCTTCTTCTGATGGTCCCTGCATCGTTTAATATTTTTCCTGTAGAATCCTCCACTATTACAACTTGAGGCTTGAATTTTTTACTCAGTTCTTTCAGCTTGAGAAATGAGGAGCACGTTTCTCCCTTTCCATTTTCTACTTACAGCTCTTTGCCCATGTCATGATAATACTTCATTTTGTCATCTCAAGCTGTCCTTTGAAATCCATTCAGTTCTTTTGCTTCATCATTCTTTCCTTTTGCTTTTGCTGCTCAACATTCGAGAGCAAGTTTCAGGGTCTCTTCTGACATCCAGTTTGGTCTTTTCTTTCTTATCTGTCTTTTTGATGACCTCTTGCTTCCTTCTTAGATGATGTCTTTGATGTCATTCCACAATTCATCTGGTCTTTGGTCATCAGTGTTCAACGTATCAAATCTGTCCTTGACATGGTCTCCAAACTCAGGTGGAATATACGCAGGGTCATACTTCAGCTCTCATGGACTAGTTCTAATTTTCTTCAGTTTCAGTTTCAACTTGCATATGAGCAGTTGATGGTTTGTGCTGCAGTCAAAAGCTGGTCTTGTTCTGACTGCCTATATGGAGTTTTTCCATCATCTTTTTCCACAGATGTAGTCAATTCGGTTCCTATGTATTCCATCTAGTGAGGTCCATGTGTATAGTTGCTACTTGTGTTTGTGAGACAAGGTATTTGCAGTGAAGAAGTCATTGGTCTTGCAAAATTCCTTCATGTGACCTCTGGCATCACTTCTGTCACCAAGGCCATGTTTTCCAACTACCATTCCTTCTCTTTTGTTTCCAACTTTTGCATTAATTATCAATGCATCCTGGTTGCATGTTTGATCAATTGCAGACTGCAGAAGCTGGTAAGTCTTCAATTTCTTCATCTTTGGAACTAGTGATTGGTGTGTAAGTTTTAGTAATAGTCGTATTAACTGGCCTTCCTTGTAGGCATATGAAGATTATCCTATCGCTGACAGGAATGTACTTCAGGACAGATCTTGAAATGTTCTTTTTGACAATGGATGCAACACCATTCCTCTTTATTCATTCCCAGCATATTAGACCATATGATTATCTGATTCAAGATAGTCAGTACCAATCCATGTCACCTCACTAATGCCTAGGATATGCACGTTTATGCATTCTATTTCATTTTTTACAATTTCCAATTTTCCTAGATTCACATACCACATACATTCCATGTTCCAATTCCTAGTGGATGTTTGCAGCTATTTCTTCTCATTTTGAGTTGCGCCATGTCAGCACATGAAGTTCCCAAAGGTTTTATGCCGTCCACGTCTTTAAGGTCAACTCTGCTTTTAGGAGACAGCTCTTCCCCAGTCATCTTCCGAGTGCCTTCCAAAGGGGAGGGGGGGAGGGAGGTGGGGGCTCACTTTCTGGCAATGTATCTGACAATGTTCCACTGCTATTCATCAGGTTTTCACTGGCTAATTCTTTTCAGAATTAGATGCCAGGTCCTTCTTCCTAGTCTGTCTCAGTCTTGAGGCTCAGCTGAAACCTGTCCACCATGGGTGACCCTGCTGGTATGTAAATACCAGTATCATAGTTTCCAGCAGCAAGGGCAGCACACTAGCCCCTACAGTACAACAAACTAACAGACAAATAAGAAAGCCAGGAGAAGAACTGATTCCCTTGAATTGTTGTGTTGCAGAAGAATGTTGACTGTACCACGAACTGCCAAAAGAACAAGCATATCTGTTCTGAAAGAAGTATGACCAACATGCTGGACAAACTAAGCCAGTATAGAATTACTATGTCTAAGCATCATTCAAGGAACTTGTTTGCATGCACATTCTTTGGCTGCCTACCCAAAGCTCCAATTTAGAAGTGCTAGAATGGTGCAGATAAATTCACTGGTGCTGACATTTCATTGGTCTCATTTAAGAAACTTTGAACTCTTATGTTCTCTGTGGTATGTTTTGGTCAACACTATGATTCTATGAGACTCATGTACTGTTTCAGGTCAAAGACTTTACAGACCATTGTATTTGGTATCCAAATCCTGACTCTGAAACGTATGTACCGTAGGAACTTGAGTACAAGTTAACTATCATCCTATCTGGCTGTCATTTTCATCATCTGTAAGAGAAGTATAGAGCATTTTCTCTTGGATAATCTAGCTCTGCAATCAGCTACTGTGATTTCAGGTTTTATAATGGTAGTTGACACTGATAAGTTTTCAATAAACATTGAGTGTTATCATTAATGTATTCTAAATATAAAATGTTTTAATTATTTTTAAAGATTTACAAAAGGAGTTATGGTTGCTCAGTGGTTCAGCACTTGGCTACTAACCTAAAGGTCAGTGGTTTGAACCCACCAACCATTCCACAGGAGAACAATGTGGCAGTTAGCTTTTGCAAAGATTGCAGCCTTGAAAATGCAGGAATATAGTTGAGAAATACATTTCCAACTTGTTTTTGTTGCTGCCAAAGATTTAATATCTCTTTCTATTTTCCTGAGAAGAACAGCAAAGCTTTTCTCTTATGGACTCTGAGACCCCTTGGCCTAGAGAAGGAAGAACAGAATTTTGTACAGAATGTGAAAACCTAGGATCTTAGAGATTTTGAACCAGATTATCTGGGAGGAGAATGTTGGGGCCATGGATATATTCTAGTTCACTTAACTCAGAAGATGTAGAAAGGCACATTTCCTGATGAAAAAGATGTTGAGCACACAGGTGAATCAACTCAGATCATGTGGCACAATGACACTTGGGAACTCAACAGTAGAAATCAAGCCAAGGAGCTTTAGCAAAGGTTGTAGTAGCCAAGGATAGCATGTAGAAAATGGCTTCCATGAGTAGAGCACAGAAGAAAAACTAGCCCACCAGCAGACCACACAGCTCTGGTAACAGCATTCCATATGTAGCCAGAATAGACAGAAAACCTAGACTCCTCCCCTCACATGTTCTGCACTACACAAGTCCCAGGATTAATGGGTTCTCTTGTGGCTCATAGGGAGAGCTTCGGTCCGTAGGCTATGCAGGAAATACAATTCCCTGTCTATCTCCACATGTGAGAAAGATTAAGCAAAATAATATGATGGAGAGGCGGTAATATCTCAGAGTCATGGGAACAAAATGGTACCCATTATATTTAACTACCCAGTGACTCTGGGAGAACATTCTGTCAAGCCAATACCAAAGTCATATTATAGACCATGACCTCTTTCTATCCATGTGTTTGTTTTTTCATTATGGTGATTGGGTAGATAAACAAAAATGAAACCAATAACATCAATTTCCCCCCCCCCCCATAAACACCAAACAGAGACTCAAAAAATTTGGAACCATGTTGAATCTAGGTTCATACTAAATTAGAAGGGAGGAAGCCCTGGAGAATGAGAATGAGTCCAATAGAGAAGAGCAACTCAAAAATTAAACGGTTACATGTGAAACAAATAGACAACACCAGCAGTTAATGGACTGCCAAAAGAATGAACAAATCTGTATTTGAAGACGAACAACCAGAATGCTCCTTGGAAGTAAGGATGGTGAGACTACATCTCACATACTTTGGACAAGTTATGAGGTGGATTCGGTTCCTGGAAAAGGACATCATGGTATAGCAAAGGGTCAGTGAGAAAGAGGAAGACCCTCGATGAGTTGGACCTACACAGTGGCTGCAACAAGGGGCTTCCTTATGGGGAAGCTGAATATTCCCTTGAATGAGAAATTTCTGAGATGCAGGGACTCTAGTCCTTTCAGCATAGCAACAGTTGGGAGGATAGCATGATGCAGGACCCGGCAATGTTTCATCCTGTTGTGCATAAGGTCACTATTAGTTGAAACTGGCATGTTCACACCTTGCAAAGCGCGATGTGCTCATTTTGCATAAGAAAGTCCTAACCATCTAGATTGACAAGGAAGCCCGTGGATGACACAGTACCCTTTGAATGGCTACAAGTGCATACTGTGTTGCAGAACACCAGTGTCGTGTTCTGGCAATCAGAGCCTGGCATAACCCTGACTTCCAGATTCACTGTTTGCTAAATATGCATCCTTTTCTTGGGTAAAGAAATCCTGGTGTTATAGTGGTTAAGGCTACAGCAGCTCATCAAAAGGTCAGTAGTTCAAATCTGCCAGTCACTCCTTGGAAACTCGATGGGGTAGTTCTACTCTGTCTATAGGGTTCCTCTGAGTTGGAATCGACTTGATGGCAGTGAGTTTGATGGGGGTTTTGTTGTCGTTTGCTTTTTTGGTTTCTTGGGTAAAATATTTAATATTTGCCTTACATTTCTTTAATAATAAAAACTGGGCTAACACTTTTCAACTTGGCAAGGATTATATGAATAATTGATACATGAGATGCACATTTTAGAAACTCAGTTGCTTCAGTCAGGTTGAGAATACTCGTATCAACAGTAAATTTTGAAAAAATCAGTTGAACATCTGGTTGCTTTAGTATTATCCAGACATGTTGGATTGACTCTTACTTTCCAACCAGATGGAGAGTCTTTTGCTATCTGCCCAGATGTTTGATGTTGTGCAGACACGCTGGGATTATACTTTTAACTGTGCAAGGACATCCAATAGTGCTCTGTCCAAACAGATCTGTGTGCAAAGATGAAAACAACAAATTGGACCTAAACGTTTTAGAAACTGACTCTCTTTGCATAGTAGTTTTACAAAGTGTTCCAGGAAATTTAATTTGTGAAGTTTCAGATCTGACTCGACGGCACTTGGCTTTTGGCTGCTGAAGAGAAATGAATTTTCTTTTAAAAAATGACCACTGGAAATTTCACCCTCATATATACAAGGAGGGGTATAGATTAAGTACCTGAAGATGGAAAAGCTGTAGCTAATAAATGCTGGGTTTAAAGGCATCTATGACATTTTCAGTTGAGAGCTGGAGATGGTTCATACTGGGGCTTATATGAGCCAGTGGTTAATTTTTCAGAAATTCTGGGGGACAGTTGTTAAACCTAGTCATCAGTGAAAAGTAAATTATATACACATAAACATACAGTCGAATTACACTTAAAATGGTAGTAAACATTCAAAACTAATCACTTTCTACATTTCACTATCATCTGTTCCCTTGAGTGAAAATCCTAGTGCCATAGTAGTTAAGTGCTACAGCTGCTAAAGAAAAAGTATGGCAGTTTGAATCCATCAGGCACTCCCAGGAAGCTCTATACACTGTTCTATAGGGTTGTTAAGGGACAGAATTAACCCACTGACCATGGATTAAGAGGTTATTCTCTTGAGTTTACTTATGACTACCAGATCTGCAGGAACCCTGGAGGTGCAGGGGTTGAGCAGTCAAACTGACAACCCTTCAGCTGCTAACAAAAGGGTTGGTGACTTGAATCTACCAGCTGCAACTTAGAAGAAGGATGTGGCAGTCTACTTCCATAAAGATTTCGGCAGTGGAAACCGTGTGGGGAAGCTGAATCTTCCCCTGAACTAGAATTTCTGTGGTGCAGAGACTGTGGTGCTGTCCAAAGGGCACACTCAGCTCCCAGCACTTCCTTCTTTCTTAATAGTATGAGGTCCCCAAATGTCTCTGCTTCTCCCCTTCATATCTCAAGAGACTGCGTCAAGGCACGAAACAGCTTGCACAACAAATCTTGGACAACTGACAACAAGGACCTTTTTCACTGCTGGCAAAGAAAGTCTTCCCCTGGAGCTGACACCCTAAATTCAGACTTTCAGCTTACTGGACTGTCACAAATAAAATTTCTCTTTTTCAAGCCATCCACTTGTGGTATTTCTGTTAGAGAGGTGCTAGCTGACTAAAACACTAATATATCTACATGCTGGAAATATTTTCTAATACTATGCTGCTGTGTGTATTTTCCCGACGCTGTTCAGTGATAGCAGGAAGGTAGCTTGAAAGCAGCCACGGCTGGACTACTTGGTCCACAGAAAGCAACTGGTGCTACAAATCAGGTGTTTTGTTTGTTTTCTCTGGAGAGCCATTTTTAAATCATTAGTATGATTTGTGATCCCCTGTCTTAGCTATGGAGTGCTCCTGTAATAGAAATACCACAAGTGGATGGCTTTAAAAAACGGGATTGTGTTCTCTCACTGATTAGGAACCTGGAAAACTGAATTCAGGTCTCTAGCTTCAAGGAAAAGCTTTCTGTCACTGTTGGCTCTGGGGGAATGTCTTTGTCTCCTTTCAACATCTGTGGGCTCATTCCTTCAGGATCTCCATGTGTCTTGACATCAATTTTTCCTTGGATCTAGAAGGTTCTCAGCACAGGCACTCCAGGCCCAAAGGATGCATTCCCCTCCAAGCTCTGCTTTCTCAGTGGTTGCGAGGTCCCTCTTTCCCAGCTCACTTTGCTCTCCTGTTATCGCTTGTGAAATAAAAGGCGTGACTCGATCAAGGGTGTGACTTCTAAGGATGTTACTTGAGTAAAGGTATGACATGAGTCAACTCTCTTGTGAGGCTGTGACTCAAGATACATCCCACACTGATTCTGCTTCATTAATAGATACAAGACAGAATTTACAACACATCACAAAATAGAGGATAGGTGCATCAGATCACAAAGCAGAGGCCATCACACAATACTAGGAATCATGGCCTACCCATGTGGAGGGACACTTATTTGAGGGGCACACAATCCATGATGTTGCCTCATATTCTCTTTCAAGACAATCTGTCCATATTGTTTTAAACATTGTCCACTCGTTTTATTTCTGAAAAATCCTTGTTCTACCATCCATTCCATAAATATTAGATTTCACATCTCTCTAAGAAAACCCAAAACCAAACCCACCACTGTCAAGTCCTTTCCAACTCATAGAGACCTTTTAGGACAGAGTAAAACTGTTCCACATAGTTTCCAAGGAGACCCTGGCAGATTCAAACTGCCGACCTTTTGGTTACCAGCTATGGTACTTAACCACTATACCACCAGGGTTTCCTCTCTCTAAGAAGTGAGTCAGTATTCATAAATTCCACAATTGCACTGAAAGATTCATGAATAAACAATCTTCTATTATTCTGAAACTGTATTTGAAAGGTTCTTTAAGATTTAAAAGGAAAACAGAGAGTCTTGTCTTTTAATAAAGAGAAGGATGTCCAGACTGTGAAACTTCTTGGGATTCTGATTAAAGAAAAAAATATTTAATGTTAAAGGGCTTTGTTCAGAATTTACATTGTGAAAATACGACAGAATACCCATACATACACGCACGCACACACACACACACACATTGTGTATGTATACAAAAAAAAAAAAAAACCCCATGGCCATAGATTCTGACTACTAACAATACTGTAAGAATAGAGTGGAACTGATCCAAAGGGTTCCCAAGTGAGCATCTGGTGCCTAGTGGATTCAAACTGCCCCCCTTTCATTAGCAGCATAACAGATATATATATATATAAGAGCTATGTCTGCTAGCCAAAAAAGTCAGTAGTTCAAATCCACCAGGTGCTCCTTGGAGGCTCCGTGAGACAGTTCTCCTCTGTTCTATAGAGCTGCTATGACTTAGAACTGACTTGCTAGCAGTAAGTTTGTTCTTTTGGGGTGTGTGTGTGTATATATATGTATATACACATGTATACATATATACATGTATATATATAATCATTATTAATTATATATATTGTTACATACATGTATATATAATTATTATATTTATTATCATCTATCTCCTGAATTGCCTAGATTTTTGTCTGGAGACATTTCCCTTTCAGTGTTTTATTATTTCAGTTGTGACACCCATTTTGATCAATGAATTATTATGAGTGTGTTTCTCATTATCCGAGTAGCTGGCACATGTTTGGAATCATCCAATATGCTTGTTGTTTCATCAAGTATACTTTGAATTTCAAGTATTTTGGCTTTGAATAGTTTACTCCTTTTTTATGCCCATAGATTCATTATCCATATATCTTATGTTATATATTTTATTATCAAATAATATCTTATTCTGTCCTTTTTTGTGCTCCCTCCTTTATAGGTGTCTGAGCAACAGAGTTTAAGTGACTTGCCCAGTGTCACACAGCTAGGTAGTGTGGCTCCAATATCTTTGTAACAAATTCTGTATTGCCAACTTTTTTCCTCTGTCAGGATATCATATGTAGCCACTGTTTTCTCTATCTTCAGGTAATACAGTTTTTATAATATTTAACATCTTTACTCTCTTGACCTCATCCCCCTTTTGAAATGTTCTTACTTCTTTCTTTTCACAGCCCAAATTGGGTTTTTCTCTTATCATTAGTACCTAAATAATTTCAAGAAAAGCTTATGTAATTATTTTCAAGAACTCTCACGGAACGCTTACATTACGTACCCCAGAGAGCCTACCTTTCTTCTTTTATTTCTCATTGCTGTTCCTTTCCTTCTTACTTCCTCCATCTGGAAGAAAAACATATATAAAAGATGGCCAATAAGCCAAGTGCCGTCGAGTCAGATCTAACTCACGGCGATATAAAAGACAGGGTGAAAAAAAACAGGGGAAAAAATAATTTATCTTGCTGATCAAACTCTGTATGCTTCAAATTATTTTCTTTATTTATTTGATTCAAACAAACAGGTTTTAGTCTCTTCCCTCATATGATCAACCTAATACATAAGTTTGGGAAATGCCTATTAGCCTTTCCTTCATTTAACATTTTCCTGTCTGTTTTTCTCTAAGCTGTGAGCAATTTGTTAATGTTTCTTACAATAAATATTGATCAAAAATGTTTTGGGGTGAGTGGGTTTGAAAGTGAATGTTATTTGCCTCACTATGTTTTCACTGTGAGGTAGCCTATATTAGTGTCACATCTGGTCTCCTTATTCATTTCTTGCAATGAAAAGGGGATGGGTTATTTGATTAGTGAGGCTTGGGGAAGGAACTGAGCACGTGTGACTGAACTCCGTCATACTCTCTCTCTTTGGTATCCAGCTTCTTATAAGAAGGTCAAGCCTCTGACGCTCCGTGCCATAAATTTTATCAGAGTAGGCTGCCAGTTCTGTATTTCTACGGGTGAGTATCAGTCTAAGAGAAGTCTTGGATATAGACTTGTTATCACATGCCATATGCTTGACTCATGTGTTTCTCAGCCCTTTTGGACTTGAATGAGGACAGTAATTATTATTTACTGTCTTTCTGAAATCCTAAGTTGAATGGCTTTAAAATACAGTCTATTTCTTAAAATACCACTCTTTTAGTTCCAGGATTGACCACCTAATGATTAATTAGAAATACTCTGGATAGAGGTCACTATTGGTTATATCACATTGGGAGTCACTCTATAAGGTGATATGTAAACATATGAATGATCAGACTGTCCAGAAATGACAAACAGAGAGGAAAGAGAAGAGGACCAAAGGGAGAACTTTGTCGTTTGGGTAAGAAATGAAGACAGGAGGCATCTATTGAAAGAATAGGATGGATGCCAAGCACATGGTTGTAAGGAAGTGAAAGAGATGAAAGAAAAAGACAAAGGGGTTAAGAACAGTCTAGGTATTTGTGACTTTAAATGTATAGTCAGTCAGAGCAAAGGTTAGGCCATGGATGTGAACATGAAAGCAGCAGTTCAAGTAGGAGTATGGTAACAACTGAGGAAGGTACTGAGGACAGCAAGGAAGGAATGTCTACTCTATTGTTGTTGTTGTTACGTGTTGTCAAGTTGGTTCTAACTCACAGTGACCCTATCTACAACAGAACAAAGCACTGCCCAGTCTTGCACCATGTCCACAATCGTTTTTATGCTTAAACCCATCACTGTGGCCACTGCTGTCAGTCCATCTAGTCGAGAGTCTTCTTCTTTCTCGCTGACCCTCCACTCTACCAAGCATGATGTCCTCCAGGGACTGATCCTTCCTGACAACATGTCCAAAGCATGTGAGACGCAGTCTTGCCACCTTTGCTACCAAGGGGCACTCTGGTTGCATTTCTTCCAGTACAGATCTGTTGGTTCTTTTGGCAGTCCATGGTGTGCTCGACATTCTTCTCCAACACTGTAATTCAAAGGCATCAATTCTTCTTCTGTCTTCTTTGCTCTTTATTCAGCTTTCTCATGCATATGGTGCTGTTCAGAATACCATGGCTTGGGTCAGGTGCACTTTCATCTTCAAGATGACATCTCTCTATTACCGTCTAGTAATTTAGGCTGATGCCAGATTTTTGTTCAAAAGAATTTGAGTTCTATTGAATGAATATGTTATAATAAAATTCATCATAGTTTTATTGAATGTCTTCTAAGTGTCAGGCACTATTCTGGGCACTGCAGATTGGGTGATAAGTAGAGATGATGAGGTGTCTTGATGCCTTGAGCATCTATGTGTATATGGATTCTATTGTGCTGTAGTTGAAGGTTTACAGTACAAATTAACTTCTCATTCAAAAATTTACACACAAATTGTTCTGTGACATCAGTCACAGTCCCTACAATGGTTCAAGGGTCTCCCCTTTCCCTTTCCACCCAGGTTCCCTGTGTCCATTTGTGCAGTTGTTCTATACCCTCCTGTTTTTTCATCTCCACTTTTGCGAAGATATTGGCCATCTGGTCTCATACACAAAATTGAACCAAAAACGTTGTTCCTCATGTGTGTTATTTGTTTCATCCCAAAGAACTAAATCCAAGGATACTGCCATCAAGTCGATTCCAACTCATAGCGGACCCTATAGGACATCATAGAACTGCCCCATATGGTTTACAAGGAGTGCCTAGTGGATTCAAACTGTTGACCCTTTGTTTAGCAACTGTAGAATTTCACCACTACACCAAAAGACCTATCTAAATCTTTAGCAGAAAGGTCAACTTCAGGAAAGGCTTCAGTTCTGAGTTAGCAGAATATCCAGAGGCCGTAACCTTGGGGGTTGCTCCAGTCTCTGTCAGACCAGTCAGTCAAGTTTTTTTGTTTTTTCTTTTTTGTGAATTTGAATTTTGTTCTATATTTTCCCCTGCTTTGTCTGAAACAGTCTAATGTGATCCCTGCCAGTGCTGTCAGTGGTGGTAGCCAAGTTGAACTTACATTTTAATGGAAGGATGAAGCAATAATGAATGCAAGAAAAATATCACACAGTGATAAGTTCCAAGCAAGGAGTTTAAATAGGATGACGTGACAGAAAGTGACAGTTACAGCTCCTTTATATTGGGTGCTCACAGAAGGCTCTGTGACTAAGAGAAAGTCCTTCAGGTTGGTAAGATGGTGATGGTCTGAGCTGGCAAGGCAGGGACCACAAGGAGAATAGGTTCTGTGTCTTCCCACCCTCCAGTGCCAGGAATACCTAATTTCAGGAAAAATGACTCTGCCTTTTCTCTCTGAGAAAGGAACAAGCAAATGCTTTCTTCTTTGCTCTTGCTTGGTTCTGAGTAAGTTAATAAACATTAAATTCCCAACAATATGGGGTAGATGAGCAATTACATTTGAGTCTGAAAGAAGAGGAATTACGTTCTTTAGAATATTAGAAGCCTAGCTCATAGCTAGTTACATAGGTTGAGTTGGGTGTATTTTCCATTAACATTGAAGAGATGAAATCACTGAGTACTGGGCAAATGAGTCATGGAAGGCTATCTGTTGATTCTGGGGTATGTCCCAGGCCAGGAATAAGTGCTGTGATTCTTGTTTGAATTATTGGACTGTTCAAACTCCTCTAACTAACCCGAAGAGACAGTTCTGGCTAATTCTGCATTACATGTTGAATACTCACGTTGTAACGGCCACTGAATGGACTGACAAAGAGAAATTACACTAGCTATTAAAATATCCAATGACTGACTAACCTTAAAATATATTCAAGGAAAACAATGTCGCATATTAAGTTATAAATAATTTGAATTACAATTTCCAGGCATATTGTGGGCACATCGGGAAACTAAATGGTAGCTCTTCCCAAGCATGCTATTCATTTTTAGCCATAAAACAAAGGCATGAGTGCCATAGGCTATCACTTTAAGCACATGTAGGTTGTTTTTCTTGTTTCCAAACTCTCCGCCTACTGACTAGTTATCAAAGGTGACATCACAATAAAATCAGAATGCAAGTTAACCCTTAAAAACAATCCAAACCCATTGTCACTGAGTGACTCCAGACTCATAGTGACCCTATAGGACAGAATAGATTTGCCCCAGGGAGTTCACAAGAAAATCCAGGTGGATCTGAACTGCTAACCTTTTCGGTTAGCAGCCATAGCACTTAACCACTACACCACCAGGATTTCCTTACAGAAAGAAAACACCAGAATCACATTTTCCTGATTACTTAGAGAAAATGAAAGCTGTGACTATCTGGGTATTACTAAGAGCAATGAGTGCTTCCGTAAAATTGGAATCAACTCTACGGCAATGGGTTTGGTTTGGTTTTGGTTTTGAGAAAGGCCTAACGAGTGGTAACCTGAAAGCCTGATAAGAACTCCGACAAACAGAAGAAGCTGTGCTTTTGGTACTTACGCAGACTGCCAAGGCATTTGAAAACATGGTCTAAGGCTTTCTGAAGTGGTTGAAACCGAAAGAGCAGGAAATTGGGGGTTTCATGGGGCCCTTCATTAGTAAAGGGGACCTGGTGGTGTAGTAGTTAAAGTGTGCAGCTGCTAAGCGAAAGGTGAGCGGTTGAAGCCTACCAGCCTCTCTATAGAAGAAGGATAAGACAGTCTGCTTGAGCAAGGATTGGAGCCTTGCAAACCCCGTGATTCAAAATGGTCTCCACGGCAACGGATTCAGTTGGCGTTTTTTTACTGGTGAAGTGAAATTCTGGCTTTCAACACTGCTTAGTTCAGAAAGGACCTTTGACCAGCCCAGCGGTAAGTACCTGTCTCCTGTCTGAAATCTTTGCAGATCCTTGAAGTAATGGGCTGGGGCATCAAATACGTATATTTAGGGAAACCCTGGTAGCATAGTGGGTTAAATGCTATGTCTGCTAACCAAAAGATTGGCAGGTCAAATCTGCAAGGTGCTCCTTGGAAACTCTATGGGGCAGTTCTACCCAGACCTCTAGGGTCACTATGAATCCGACCCGACTTGATGGCAGTGGGTTTGTTGTTTCTGTATAGCGTAGGGAACCCTGATGGAGTAGCAGTTAAGTGCTATGTCTGTTAACCAAAAGGCTGGCAGTTTGAAGCTGCCTGGCGGTCCTTGGAAACTCTATGGGGCAGTTCTGTTCTGTCCTATAGGGTCGCTGGGAGTCAGAATCGACTCTGTGGCACTGGGTTTTTTTTGGCAGGGGGGAGTCTGGTGGTATAGTAGTTAAGTGCTATAGCTGCTAACTAAAAGACTTGCAGTTTGAATTCACCAAGTGCTCCTTGAAAAATCTGAGGGGCAGTTTTACTCTGTTCTATAAAAATTATGAGTAGGAATTGACTTGACGGCATTGGTTGTTTTGGTTTTGTGTGTGGTGTATGGAAACCCTGGTGGCATAATGGTTGAGTGCTATGGCTGCTAACTGAAAGGTCGGCTGTTCTAATTTGCCAGGCACTCCTTGGAAGCTCAGTGGGGCAGTTCTACTCAGTCTTAATAGGATCATTAGGAGTTGGGATCCACTGGATGGCAGTGGGTTTGGGCTGGTGTGTATGGTTTAGAAATCCTGGTGGTGCAGTGGTTGAGTGCCACAGCTGCTCACCAAAAGGTCAGCAGTTCAAATCCACAAGACACTCCCTAGAAGTTCTATGGGACAGTTCTAGTCCTAAAGGGTTTCTATGAGTCGGAATCGACATAATGGCAACAGGGGTGTGGGGGGGGTGTTCAGGAAACCCTGGTGGTGTGGTGGTTAAGAACTATGGCTACTTGCCAAAAGGCTAGCAGCTTAAATACATTAGCTGCTCCTTGGAAACTCTATGCGTCAGTTCTGCATGCATCTGTCCTATAGATCGCTATGAGTGAGAGCTGACACAATAGAAAAAGGTTTTGGTTTACTATGTTTTGAGACGACACATGGCTAAGAGTTTGACTGCTAACCAAATTACCAGCAATTTGATTAGAAACCCCCGGGGCATTGTGGTTATGTGCTACGTCTGCTAAACAAAAGATTGGCAGTTCAAATCTGCCAGGTGCCCCTTGGAAACTCTACAGGCAGTGCTACTCTGTCTTGTAGTGTCACTATGAATCAGAATCGACTTGGCAGCAGTGGATTTCGAGTGAGTTATATGAAGTCACTATGAGTTGGAACAGATTTGACAGCAGTGGGTTTGGTGTGCTTGGAGAAACCCTGGTGGTACAGTGGTTTAGAGCTAGGGCTACTAACCAAACGGTCAGCAATTCAACTCTACCATTCTCTCCAGGAAACTCTATGAGGCAGTTCCGTCCTGCCACACAGAGTCCCTGTGATTTGAGCTGACTCAATGGAAAGAGGTTTGGGTTTTTGATGTGTTTTGAAGGCCTATAATCAAGCAAAGGAAATTAAACTCTCTCTTGCCTTCAGTGAGCTTACCAGCTACAGAGAAATAGAGGCCCATGGCAACTATTTTGAGTCACAATAGGAGTTATTGGGAATTAAAATAGGAGTTATTTTGATACGCAGATAATATGGATTTGCCAAGGTTGTTAATAAAATGCAGAAGTTTAATACTTCAATAAGCTCAGAAACATCAGGGACATTTTCCTTTGGGAGGTGGTATATATTGGCAAGAATTTGTTAATTTTTCCTAAATTGCTCCCTTGCATGTAATATAGAGTAAGTTAAAATGCAATCATATCATCAATGAATGTTTACAACAAGAAACAAACTTTCAAAATCATGCATGGGCTCCAGATGCAGGGGGGTTAATTAATGAGACCCAGAAAGTCCCAGACAAAGGCCAGGACAGCCTGAGCCATTATACTGTATGTGAGGCTCCAAACCCACTCGCACAGCCCCCTGAGGGCGCTGAGGCTAACTGCTTGGTAATCAGTTTTGTTTGAACATATCTTCTTAGCAGTATTAAGAAATGCCAGTGAAGCTTAGTGAGGAGAGAATAATTCCTCCCCCACCCCTCCTCAGAGGATAGATTTCAAATGTGTATTAGGGCACTTGGACTATTTTTAAAATACAGAATTGTTTCTGATGTCCCCTCAAAAGCATTCTGTATCAGTGGCCTTCAAAGCTGACTTCATTCTGCCTCATTCACTGAGTCTATTAAAGTTTCCCAAGTCAATAAATAATTTTCTAGCACAGCATAACTCCCTCAAATGCTTCGTAGTCTGCACACAAAGGAAGCCAAGCCAAGCCAAGTGCCGCCAAGTCGGATCCTACTCATGGCAACCCTAGGACAGCTTTATTTATTAGCACAGGATCAGTTAAATACATGCACACATATAAAGATATGCATTGTTGGCCTCGAGTCAAGCTTTGACTCATGAGAATACCCTGGACAAGGGATGAGCCATCCCCATGATCAGCTGGGAGTCAAGTCCTTTTTTTTTTTGATCCATATGGTTTTGATTAGCTAATTTTCAAAAGTAGATCGCCAGGCCACCAGGCCTTTCTCCCTAGTCTGTCTTAGTCTGAAAGTTCCCCTGAAAGCCATTTAAACCAACAACAGCAGCAAACAGCCAAACCCCTTGCTGTAGAGTCAATGCTACCTCATAGCAACCCTATTGATCAGAGTAGAACTGTCCGGTAGAATTCCCAAGAAGCACCTGGCAGACTTGAACTGCTGACCTTTTGGATAGCAGACATAGCACTTAACCACTATGCCAAAGCCTCCAGTGGCATGTGTGTTGTACGTTAAGTGGGGAATTGAACCCCAGGATACTTCACAGAAAGCCAGAATTCTACTGCTGAACCACCATTGACCTCTACATATTTAAAAAAGAAAAAGATTCACTGCTGTGGAATCAGTTCTGACTTACAATGACTTTATAGGACGGGATAGAACTATCCCATAGAGCTTCCAAGACTGCCATCCTTATGGACGCTAATTGCCACATCTCGTTCGCAGCACAGCTGATAATTTCAACCCACAGACTTTTCAGTTTGTAAATGAATGCTTAACCAGTGTGCCACAGGACTCCTCTTAAATGTACAACCACCTCCCCTCTATTAAAAACAAAACAGAAGAACAACTGCCATAGAGTTGATTCTGACTTATATACTTACATACCTATAGGAAATGAATTCATACCATGGGCGCAGATACATGCAGTATTTTAGTTCTCAGAGGATCAAACAAATTTCTTTTACATTCATACCCCAGAATGCACTCCTGCATTTGTGTCCTCATGCAGAAATTCCTTTGGCTCAAACAGATCAAAAGCTCACACACAGTATAACGGTAAAAAGAGATACCTGTAAGTACCTTAGGAACCCACTTTGATCTGAAAGCTACAGCACATTTAGATTTTTGCTGACTTTTGATTTTGGAAACAATTTCGTTTAAAAAACAAAAAAAACAAAACAAAACCAAAAACCTCTTATTTACACATTATATTAGTATCCTGTTTCTATTACAACAAGTTTTTTAAGTTTTATATCTATAAGCCAAGTGCCGTCGAGTCGGATTCAACTCATGATATACATATATATATTGCACTTTAGATGAAAGTTTACAAAACAAACTGGTTTCTCATTAAACTGTACACATATTGCTTTATGACTAACAACCTCACAGCATGTCAACACTCACTCTTCTCAAATTTGGGTTCCCTGTGACCAGCTTTCCTGTCCCCTCCTGCCTTCTAGCCCCCAGGCTAGAATGATCCCTTTAGACTCATTTTGTTTTATCAGCCTGTTGGCTGAAGGGTGAACCTCAGAACTGACTTCATTTGTGAGCTGAAAGGATATCCGTGGGACATACTTTGAAGGTTTCTCCAGTCTCTGTAAGGACAAGAAGTCTATTTTTCTTTTTGCATTAGAATTTGGTTCTGTATTTTTCTCCAGCTCTATGCAGGACCCTCTGTTGCAATCCCTGACACAACAGTCAGTGGTGGTAGCTGGGTACCATCTGGTTGCCCTGGACTCAGTCTGGTGGAGGTTGGTGTAGGTGTGGTCCGTCAGTCCTCTGGATTAACCTTTTGCTTGTATCTTCGATTTTCTACATTACGCCTTGCTTCCACAGCGGTAAGACCAGTGGCGTATCCTAGACGGCCACTCCTAGGCTTTTAAGACCCCAGATGCTAATTGCCAGATTAGAATATAGAATGTTTTCCTTATAAACTATGTTATGCCAATTGAGACAGCTGTCCCCCAAGACCCTGGTCCCTACAGTGCTCAGTCCAGAAATTCGGTCCCTCAGGGAGTTTGGATGTCTCTGTGGAACTTCTTCCCAAGTGTCTGTCAGTTTGTCATATTGTAGGGGCAAGTGTGTTGCTGTGGTACCAGAAGTTGTGCCACTGGTATTCAGATACCAGCAGAATCACCTATGGCAAGCAGGTCTCAGCTGAGCTTCCAAACTAAGACCAACTAGGAAGAAGGACCAGGCAAACTACTTCTGAAAAGAATTAGCCAGTGAAAACCTTATAAATAGTGGTAGAATATGATTTGGTATGGTAACAGAAGACAAACTCCTCAGGTTGGAGGGCACTCCGAAGATGACTGGGGAATCACTGCCTCCTCAAAGCAGAGTCCACCTTAATGACATAATGCCCTCCAGTTTCCTCCATGAGATGAGGTGCTCATAGACTCGTTGTTCTTTGTCATTTAGTAGTACTCCATTGTGTGTGTCTACCAGTCTGTTTCTCCATTCACCTGTTGATGGGTACATCTAGATTGTTTCTGTCTTTTTACTATTGTGAACAATGCTGCAGCGAACATGAGTGTGCATATGTCTGTTTGCGTGGTTGCCCTTATTTCTCCAGGATGTTTTCAGAGAAGTGTGATTGCTAGATCATTTGATATTTCTACATCTAGCTTTCCAAGGAAGCATCATATGGTTTTGCAAAATACTTGTATCATTTTGCATTCCCACCAGCAATGCTCAAGAGCTATGATCTTCCCACAGTTTCTCCCATACTTGTTATTTCCTGTTTTTCTGATTTGTGCTGATAATTCTGGGGTCACATGGTATCTCAAGGTGGTTTTGATTTGCCCTTCTTCCTGGTAGCATAATCGTTAAATGCTACAGCTGCTAACCAAGAGGTTGGCAGTTCAAATCTACCTGACACTCCTTGGAAACTCTATGGAGCAGTTCTTCTCTGTCTTAAAGGGTCACTATGAGTTGGAATTGACTCAACGTGTTTGTTTGTGTTTGTTTGTTTGGTAATGACTAGTGATGATGAGCATTTCCTCATGTGTCTGTTTGTTCCTTGAATGTCTTCTTTGGTGAAGTGTCTATTCATCTCCTTTGTCTATTTTTTCAGCTAGATTACTTGTCTTTTTGTTGTAAAAGTGTGGGATTTTCTTACAGATTTTGTCTGGTTGTAATGGCCAATATTTTTTCCAGGCTGTAGCTTCTCTTTTTACTCTTTTGATGAAGTCTTCACATGACATAAGTGTTTAATTTTTAGAAGATCCCAATTATCTAGCTTATCTTCTGGAGTTTGTGTGTTGTTATTTATGTTTTATATCCTCTTAATTCTGTGTATAAGGGCTTCTAGTGTCAATCCTGTTTTCTTCTACAAACTTTATAATTTTTATCTTTATATTTGCATCTTTGATCCATTTTGAATTCATTTTCTATGTGAGATGTAGGTCCTATTTCACTTCCTTTCAGGTGGACATCCAGTTTTGCCAGGACCATTTTTTAAATACACTGTCTTTGTCCCATTGGATGGACTTGTCAAAGATCAGGTGACCACAGGTGGATGGCTTTGCATCTCGGTTCTCAGTTCAGTTCCCAAGGTAAATGTATCTGCCTTTGTACCAGTACCAGGCTGCTTTGCCTACCATGACTGTATATAGCAGATTCTGTGGTTAGGTAGTACAGGTTCTCCTTCTTTTTCTTCTCCAATAATACTTTACTTATCTGAGGTTTTTCTCTTTCTGTCTCTTTAAAGTATGTTGTTGGCATTTGGCTTGAGATTACATAATCACAACATTTTTTCAAACCATTACTAACATGGTATTGTGAGATGTAGGTAGAGAACATAAAACAGTGCATCAAAAAAATGGGCCCTTTGCTTGCTCTCTGTAAACAATAAAAGCTACTCATGAAGACAAAAAAAGGAAAATCCCTACCAATGCTAAGCAGCATCCTCAGAGCTAGAAATCCATTGATGAATAAGGCAGACAAAGTTCAGTCTCATGTGGCATTTATTAAGTGGGAAGTGAATGAATTAACTATATTAAAAGTTGTACTGAGGTAACACAAATGTGAGTTACAGTGAGTATGCAAAGTGACGTTACTAAAATGATGATTTCCAAAAGGGGAGGGGCAGTTTAAAACATGTAAAAGAATTCAGACAACTCCAAGAGTTTATTGTTATTACTGGGACCACCAATTAAGTTCACAAACTCATTCTAGAAAAAATGCTACATACCTCATTGCTAAATATCACTCTGGTCACCTTCGAAGTACTCCCCTTATGAAGCTATGCACTGATACCAGCATCTAGCCCACCCTTCAAAGCAATTTGGGGGCTCTTTTTCTGGAATGGCCATCAGAACTGTCATCATATTTACCCCTGATGTCCTGAATGTCATCAAAATGTCTTCCTTTCAACATTTCTTTTATCTTCAGGTAAGGAAAAAAGTCATAGGGGTGCAGATCAGGTGAGTAGGGAGGGTGTTCCAAGACAGTTTGTTTAGTGGCTAAAAATTCCCTCACAGACAACTATACAATTAAGTTCGTGAACTTGCCACAATCCCACCATACTCAATGGCCATTCCAGTAAGAGTCCCAAAATTCCTTTGAAGGATGGACTAAGCACTGGCTTCCATGCATAGCTTCCCAAGGGGAGTACTTCAAAGGTGACCCAGCAATGACAGTCAGTAATGAGATACATAATACCTAAAACAAGTTCACAGACTTGTGGGACCTCCTGCATTTGATGTTGATATCAAGGAAACTATGAGGTTCCTCTACAATATATTTCAAGGGGTCAGGGTTAAGGAAAGAATATTACTTAAGAAACAAATCACATGAAGTTCTGTGGCAGTATGAGACCTAACACTCATGTAAATGTAATCAGTATGGGATCATCTTGGATTAAAATCTGTGTTGCTCTTCCACTTAAGATCTATACCTTTTGGCAAGTGTTTCCACCTCTTTGAAGTGAGTCTCATTTCCATCACCTGAAATACAGTGGTACTAATAACCATAAAAATGGTATTACATGTTACTTGACAAGTTTAGTATCTGTCATGTGTTATGCGTTTGAAAGAGAGGAGCTGATTACCTTCTCCTGAAGACCTAAGTCATTTTGAAGGAAAGTAACTTAATCTTGGGGTCTTATTTCATATTGAGAATTCATTTAGAGGTAATTTTTGACAAGCCTATAAAACCCAAATAAGAGTGACTGTTAAGATGTGGGCTGTGAGGTAGCTACAGAAAGAATAAGATGACTTGTTAATTTCACGTTACCCAGAAGAGCCAAAGAGAAACAACGGCTGCATTTATCTCTTACAAATTATGACTGAGGCTAAGCTGTTGCTAATCCTTGGAACTATTCAGCCTTTTCAAGGGGGTGGGAGGGTAATGAAAGAAAGAGAAATCCCAGACAGCTCTAGGTAAATTTTTGCAACTGTTTACAAGACACGAAAAGGAACTCTATAGAAACTGAATATAAACAGCACATGTTATTAAACTCAAAACACATGAAAGAATAAAAGAAAGTTGCATATATTTTCTCAGTGTGACAGGGTCTGAGGCAAGTTTTGGGGAAAGTTGAATAAGACCACAAAAAAGGCTTTGACATTGTTCAGTGATCATTAAAACATCCCCCAAAGAGCATTTTCCCTCTTTAGCATGGGAACCCCTCAGAAACCCTTAGAATACATTAAGTTCTTAGTGGTTGTGTCCATTGTTATGTGGTGGATATTTAACAAAGAATCACAAATTAAGGGGCTTAACATGGCATTCATTTACTAGCCCGTAGTTGTGTCATTAGCAAGTATAGTACTGTGTGGTTAGGTTCTCTGCTTCAGGTCTCATGAAAGCCAAAGTCAAAGTTGTGGCTGGCTGGGTTCCAGTCTGAGGCTAGGGGTCCTCTTCCACAATTATTCTTATTTTTTGAAGAATTTAGCTCTTTGCATCTCTAAGACTGAGGTTCCGGATTCCTTGCTGCCTGTTAGCTGAGGTCTGCTTTCAGCTTTCTGTGGCCTCTTGCATCCCTTCTCACGTAACTGCCTCAGTCCTCACGCCAGCAAAAGTAAGTCCAAACCTTTTGAAGCTTTGAATCTCTTCACATTCCTTCTACTCTCATCCAGAGAAAGCTCTGCTCATGTTATTCAATTAGGGCTACCCAGATAATCTCTCTATTTTAAGGTTAACTGTGTGGCTTGTGTGCTGCTATGGTGTTGAACAAGCTTCAGCAGAACTTTCAGACTAAGACAGACTAGGAAGAAAGTCTAGCAATCTACTTTCAGGATTCAGCCAATGAAAGCCCTACAGACCACAATAGTCTGGTTTACAACCTACCTGAAGAATGGCACAAGATCAGATTGTGTTTCACTCCCTTGCACGTGGATCCCCACCAGTCAGTGTCAACCCAGTGACAGGTAACAACATGCTCTATGATACAACATAATCACAGGAGTCACTTCCATTGTATTGACAGGTTCCAGGTATCTGATTTTTAGAATTCTGCCTACCACAACCTGTATGCTGCTCATAGGACAGATGTTTAATTCAAGCGAGGTCATTAGCAACAAAATACTAGTTGTGGAGCTTGCTCCTTCTTTACAAATAAGCATTGCTAATGTAACTTGTCTTACCTATCTCATACCCGCATTCCCAGGAAATTAAAGACTGGCTTCTGCTTTAATCCTTCCAATTCAAAATGCATTCACATATTAAAAAGTATTGAGCCATACTGTGTGCCAAGACGTATTGAGTTCCCCACGTGCAACTCAAAGAAGACAAAGTCTTTTACCCAAGTAGAAGTTGTATTTTACTCCAGAAAGTGAAAACACAAACCAGCACAATTAAATATAAGTATTGTGCTGGAAGCCTATTTGAGGAAGACCGTAGTGGGTATGCGATGACATCTTTAGTGTGATGTGAGGAAGTGCAAAAAGCGGAAGTCTTGTGGACCACATAGGGAATTTACAGTTAGGTTTTGTTGTTTACTGATTACCCTTCTCAGAAATATTTGTTTAACCCTATGGAGCCTCAGTTTCTTCCAGTGTTTACTGGAAATAATCACACATGCTTCCTACTCTTATGGAAGCATTATAAATAAAATCACATATATGAAAGCATACACATAGCTCTTAGTATTATTATGCTTGTTTCCTTCTCAGAGAAAGCTTTTATAACCTGAACCTCAGCCACAAAAGTTCATGCAGAAGGTGAGTGATGTGAGTATTTTTATTTTCAGGTTCACAAGAGTCAAGCAAGAAGAAGATTTTTTTCTCAATCACTGCCCTGCTGGTTGGTCCATCAATCTTATATTGTTAGCTGGATGCTGTATATGTCACTTAGAATTTATAAATAGAACAGTAATTGTTTGCATTGTTTTGTCTTTTGGTTGCATGCAGATAATAGCCACCTAACATATGAAGATGACAACTGAACTTAAATAACAATACACCAACTACTCATTTAAAAGCAATCAAACAAACAAACAAACAAAACACCAGACTTACTGATATGACAGAGACTGGAGACACCCCAACAGTATGGTTCCTGAACACTCTTTTAACTCAGTACTGAAGTCACTCCAGAGGTTCATTCTTTGACTGAAGATTAGACAGACCCATGAAACAAAACTAAATGGGCACACCAGCCCAGGGGCAAGGACAAGAAGGCATGAAGAGGCAGGAAAGCTGGTAACAGGGAACTCAAGGTCAAGAAGGGGAAAGTGTTGACATGCCTTGGAGCTGGCAACCAATATCAGAAAATGATACATGTAGTTATTGTTGAATGAGAAACTAATTTGCTCTGTAAACCTTCATCTAAAACAGAAACAAAAAACTAACAGCTATGAACCCTGTTTCTCAATTAGCAAAATTTTATTCACTAAGATAAATTAGTGATTTTCAATTATTTTTTGCTTTTAATAAACAGCAGCATTACTTGTAAATAGATCAGTAGAAATTAATAGTTAACATCGTAAATCCAACTTGAAAGGCTTAACAGAGTCATTGTAAGAAGGCATCTAGGAAATACAAGATATAATTAATATTTTCATGTAAGTGGAGCTTCTGAGATTCTAGAAAGGAGCTTATAACCAGGTGACCAGTTCTTTACCTCAGGTATTATTCTAGACCTGTACTTACACTGCTGATTTGCTTAGCAGGTTTTCCTTCACAGGCAGGTAAAAAAAAAGTATATTTCATACACAACGCTTGAATGACTTCAGATTCTAAATTAGTGGGGCTGGAATTGCTAAGATATCCATCAGCATACATGTTCTTCCAGGTATTTTTCACTTCAATTCCTTTTCCACTTGCAGAATTCATTCCGTGGAAGAGAGGCTCAGCATTCGTATTAACTGTGAGAGTATGAACTTCCTGTGTTTCTAATAAACACTGGGGAGTTAAAATGACCGGGTTCTTTGTCAGTGTCATGGTGAATGACTTTGAAAAGGTGAGTGGATCCAACTGAACTTTGATCATCTATAAGATTTAACTAGGGATATTATTCGTAGCTAAGTTGGGGGGAGCTCATGTTAACTTGCTGTTTCTGCATTTTTTTCTTAAATCCTCAACTGGGGAAAATTCTTGTCAGATTTCAAGGCTACTTCTTCCTTTCACGGTCAGTGTAAACACACACACACACACAGAGTTTTTAAAGTGTTGTGTATCCACTCTCAGATTTCAAGGTTCCCTGCAACTACACAGCAATCTTACCCATCACTTTGATTCTGTTGAACAGATGTTCAACTCAATAACAACTTGGTGCTGAAAAATTGAAGAAGGTGTGGCTGGTCCTATCATTTTTATTATTTGTATGGAAGTGTTAGCCTGCACCATACTTTTCAAAAAAGAGTATGTTTGAGATCTAGCAATGAAGTCTGCAAGCTTACCTATTCTTAGAGCTACATACCTCACAGCTGACTATCACTATGGTTGCCTTTGAATTACTCCCCGTGGGAAGCCATGCACTGAGGCTAGTGCCTGGTTCATCCTTCAGAGAAACTTTAGAACTATTTCTGGAATGGCCATTGTGCATGGTCAAAAGGTGACAAGTTGACAAACTTAATTTTATAGTTGTCTATGAGGGAGTTTTTAGCCAGTAAACAAATAACTGTATTGGAACACCCTCACTACTCACCTGATCTGGCCCCCAGTGACTTTTTTCTTTACCTGAAGATAAAGGACATATTGAAAGGAAGACAGTCAGGACATCAAGGGTAATACAATGACAGCGGTGATGCTCATTCCAAAAAAATAACTCCAAAACTGCTTTGAAGGGTAGACTGTGATGTCAGTGTATAGCTTCCCAAGTGGAGTCCTTTGAAGGTGACCATAGTGATATTCAGCAATGAGGTATGTAGCACTTTTTCTAGGATGAGTTCACGTACTTAATTGGCAGCCCTCACGTTACCATTTGGAACGAAAAAACAAACAACAACAACAACAAAAAAAAAAAACAATAAAAATGTCTTTGCTAAAATCCCTAGATCTTTTTTGTTTTCGTAAGACAGGAGATGGATCTTGTGTTTTCAAAAAGGTGTGAGAGTAGGGCCCCGTGGCTAGAGGAAAGGACACGATGGGCTAGACAAAAAACTTCCGTCTCAGGTGGTTGCCATTTTGCCAGTCCAGGTTGGAGGAGCCTCAAACATATAGGCAAAAAGAAGTTGGCTTATTTTTTAGCAGATGGTTGTCTGCCCTTCATGCAAAATATCCTCAAAAGGTTAGGTGGAACAGTGTTTTCTTCCACAGGTTGAAAACTGTGAGAATTACCATTTTCTTAGTTTTATTGACTTTTATAAGATTTATCAAACAAATTACCACATTTTAGAATTGTCTATTTAATCTTTAGTACACAGCTTGTTGTGATTGAGGATTGTGAGGGAAGGTCTGCATCATTTTGCCTCTTAACTCAGCCCAACTTCCCTTTGCTTATTTTTGCAAATGCCTACAGATGCTCTAGTAATCAAATAGTTATTGAAACCCCATGTAAACTAACCAGAACATTTGTGTTTAGTTTCCCTATGGATTGTGCAGGGGTTTCCAAAATGATGCAAAATATATTTAGCTAGCTTGTTTAGCACTTGTTGAGCCTAACATTAAGACAAACGGAAAATAACTGTTTCCAGCATTGTATGAGTCTGGTACACAGTGGCTTTGTCTATTACATCACTGATTAGGAAGAGATATGAAACCAACAGTCCGAAGAATGGATCCTCTTTAAAAACAAACAAGATGACCATCAGCAGGGGGAACCATTACAGTCAGCAGAACACTTGTGTGAGTTGAAACAACATAGAGTCATGAGTCAAATCCTTTCTTGCATTGAGCGACACACTGGGGCTCCAGTACTAAACAAAAACAGTTATTTTCTTTTCTACTTCTATTGTTTTTTTGTTTGTTTGTTTTCCTTTCAGGTATACAATAGGGAAAAATGGCCTGGTTCATTCATTTACATTCTTCATGTTTTGACTGCCTGTTATATGCTAAGCATGCTTCTGATTCCAGGGAAATAATGATGAAGAAAATAACTGTAGCTCAGTGGATCCTACATTTCAGAAGGGGTTAAAAAAAGAAATGTGGTAATTGAGTAAATTGTATTCTGTACTGGAAGAAGGGACGAGTAAGACTATAGTTAGGGAATGCTAGAGAAGGTCACTGCTTTAAAGATCAGTGACTCGGATCCATCAAGTCAGCTTCTATTCCTGGTGATCCCATGTGTTAGAGAAGGACTTTGCTCCCTCATTCTGAGGAAGTAGATTACTGGGATTGCTCGTTAGGTGCCCCTGAGTGGACTCAAACCTCCAACATTCTGGTTATCAGCCGAGGGAGTTAACAGTTTGCACTACTTATTTTAAGTAGTCAAAAGAAAGCTTTGTTGTTGGGGTAACCTTTGAATAAGCATTCTAAAGTGAGGGAATGAACATGCGTATGAGAATCTCTGGTTTTATTTTAAGTCTCTAATGAATTTATCCATCATGCATCTGTCAGTTTGTCACACTGTGGTGGCTTACAGATTACTGTGATGCTAGCTGTGTCACCAGTGTTTCAAAGACCAAGCAGATTTTCCCCTGGTAGACAGGTTTCAGTGGAGTTTTCAGAATAAGACAGAGTAAGAAGAAGGACCTAGTCATATACTTCTGAAAAAGTTGGCCAATGAAAACCTTATGAATATCAGCAGGACATCCTCTGATATGGTTATGGAAGATGAACCCTTAGACTGGAAAGTGCTCAGAATATGACTAGCGAAAAGCTGCCTCCTCTAAGTAGAGTCACCTTTAATGATGTGGGTGAAGTCAATTTTCAGGACCTTCATTTGCTGATGTGGCACAAGTCAAAATAAGAAGAAACAGATACAAGGATCCCTTAATAATCAGAACATGGAATGTACGAGGTATGAATCTAAGAGAACTGGAAATTGTCACAAACAAAAAAAAAGAAATGGAACACACAGACATCAATATCTAGGCGTCAGTGAGCTGAGATGGACTGGCACTGGCCACTTTGAACCAAATAATCATATGGCCTACTAGGCCTAGAATGATGAAGAGTAAAGACATCGTATTTGTCATGGATTGAATTGTGTCCCCCCAAAAATATGTGTAGTAATTTGGCTGGGCCCGGATTCCCTGTATTCTGTGATTGCCCTCCATTTTGTGATTTTTCTGATACTGTAAATCCCAATCTCTGCCTGAGGTTAACAGAGTGGATTATGTTAAAGAGGATTAGCATGGGACTGTAAATCTCTTCATAAAATCACCTCCCTGGAGTGTGGCTTGTACCACCTTTTATCTTTTCATCCTACAAGAGATAAAAGGAAAGGGAAGCAAGTAGAGAGCTGGGAACCTCATACCATCAAGAAAGCAGCATCAGGAGTGTGGTCTTCAGACCTGAGGTTCCTGCACCAAGATGCTCCCTGACCAGAGACTAATGCAGCATAAGGACTTTCCTCCAGAGCCAATAAGGGGGAAAGTCTAGCCCTGGGTGGACACCCTGAATGCAAACTTGTAACCTACTGGACTGTGTAAGAATAAATATTTTCTTTGTTAAAGCTATCCAACCTCCTGATATTTCTGCTAGAGCAGTACTAGATGACTAATACAGTATTCATCATCAAAAAGAACATTTCAAGATCTATCCTGAAGTACAACACCATCAGTAACAGGAAATATATGCATAAGGATACAAGAAGAAATGGGAATTTCAGAACACTTAATTGTGTCTGAGGAATCTACATGGATCAAGAGGCAGTCATTCAACAGAACAAGGGGACATCACATGGCTTAAAGTCAGGAAAAGTGTGCAACAGGGTTGTGTCCTTTTACCATATCTTTTCAATCTGTATACCATGCAAAGAATCCAACAAACTGGACTATGTGAAGAAGAATGAGTCATCAGGATAGAAGAAAGACTCATTAACAACCTTTGATATGCTGATGACACAGCCTTGCTTACCGAAAGTGAAGAGAATTTGTGGATTGCACCTCAACATCAAGAAAACAAAAATCCTCACAGCTGGACCAGTAAGCAACATCTTGATAAACAGAGAAGCCATTGATGTTAAGAATTTCATTTTACTTGGTTCCACAATCATCACCCATGGAAGTAGCAGTCAAGAAATCAAAAGACTCATTGCATTGGGAAAGCTTGCTGCAACAGTCCTCCTTAAAGTGTTGAAAAGCAAAGATAACACTTAGAAGACTAAGCTATTTTCAACTGCTTCATGCGCATGTGTAAGCTGGACAATAAGTCGGGAAGACAGAAGAATCAGCAACTTTGAGTTGCGGTGTTGGAGAAGCATATTAAATGCACCATGGTCTGCCTAAAGAACAAACAGATCTGTTCTGGAAGAAGTACAACTAGAATGTTTCTTGAAACAAGGATGACGATACCATGTCTTACATGCTTCAGACATGTTGTCACAAGGGATCAGTTCCTGGGGAAGGACATCATGTTTGGTAAAGCAGAGAGTCAGTGAAAAAGAGGAAGCCCCTCAATGAGATGGATGGACACGGTGGCTGCAACAATGGGCTTAAGCATAAAAATGATCGTGGGCACCACACATTATCTCATTCTGTTGCACATAGGGTCACTGTGAGTCAGTGCCAACTTGTGACACCTAACAACAACAAGGAAAATCAGTTAATATGACTATTACTCAAATATACACACCAATCACTAATGCCAAAGACGAAGATTTTGACAGCTTTTATCTACTTCTACAGTCTGAAAACTATGAAACATGCAATCAGGATGCATTGATAATTACTGGTGATTAGAATGCATAAGTTGGAAATAAGGAGGAAGGTCAGTAGTTCGAAAATATGGCCTTAGTGATATAAACAAGGCCAGAGACCACATGATAGAATTTTGCAAGACCAAAGACTTATTCATTGTAAATAACTTTTTCAACAGCATGAATTGCAACTACACATGTCAACTTCACCAGAAAGAATACACAGAAATCATATAGACTATATTTGTGGAAAGAGATGATGGAGAAATTCAACATCATCAGTAAGTACAAGGCCAGAGTCCCAGGGTGGGACAGGTAATCAGTTGTACGTATGCAAGGTCAAGTTGAAACTGAAGAAAATTTGAGCAAGTCCATAAAAATCCAAATACCTGGAGTATATCTTGCTTGAATTTGAAGACCAACTATCTCAAGGATAGATTTGACTCAATGAACACTAATGACCCAAGCCCAGACAAGTTGTGTGAAGGTATCAGACATCATACATGAAAAAAGCAAAAGATCATAATGAAGAGAGGAAACATAGAAAAGACCAAAATGGATATCAGAAGAAACTCTGAAATTTGCTTTTGTACGTTGAGTAGCTAAAGAAATGGAATAAATGATAAACTAAAAGAACTGAACAGATTTCAAAAGACCACTTTAGAAGACAAAATATTATAATGAAATATGCAAAGACCTAGAGATAGAAAACTCAAAGAGAGGAATGCATTTGGCACTTTTCAAGCTGAAAGAACTAAAAAAATTCAAGTCTCAAGTTGCAATATTGAAGGATTCTGTGGGCAAAATATATGGATGCTGTGAGCCAGAATTGGCTTGGAGGAAATGGGTTTGCTTTTTTTGGTTAATGAGTCCTCTCAGCTAAACCCCCTTATTGTTAGTTTCTTTTCGCTGCAGTAATTACCACAAACTTCGGGACTCAAAACAGTATACATTTATTCCCTAACAATTCTGGAGGCTAAAAGTTTGAAATCCAAGTGTCAAAAAAATCCCATTTCCTTCAAAGAATCTAGGTGAAATCTCCCTTGGCTTTTCAGCTTTTGGTGGCTTGTGGCTACATAATTTCAACTTCCACCTCCTTTTTCACATGTCCTTGTCTTTTTCTTTCTGTCTCTCCTACGTGTGTCTCTTAAAAGGATGCTTGTCAGTGGGTCTGAAACTCACTTGAACAGTCCAGGATGACCTCATCTCAAGATGCTAAATTTAATTACTTCTGTGAAGACTCTTTGGCCAGATGAAGTCACACTCCCAGGCTCTGCAATGTAAACATATCTTTGTTGGGGTACCATTCAACTTACTATCTCCATTGAGATGCTCATAGCAACAAGACTGACCTTTAAACAGTCTCAAAATTCATGAGAACACAGTTACGCCCAAAAGGAACTATTATGTATACATATATATACAATTTCAGCCTCTTTAATAATGCCAGCATTAAAACTTGTCCTTAGAAACTTGGGTCTTAGAAAGAGGTTTACTTGTTGTTTAAACTGAAAATGTTTGCAATAAACAAGCAAAATGGAAGCCCTGATTCTGAATCTACTTTTTGGTCTCAATTCGTGCTGAGTATGGTCCCGACTCGACCGCACTTGGCTTGGCTATGGTCTCTCAAAGAAAAACTACAAGCAGTCTTTCTCGACTTCAACATCACCCACTAACCTGTTTTTCTTCATTTCCTGTTTGTGCTCATACATATACATGTAGTATTGCTTGTGATGTGTTGACTACCAAGAAGAATATGCCAATTACTGGTGAAATCTAGTCCAAACGCTGTTTAAAATGCAACTAGTGCCTGGATCGGATCCGACTCGATGGCACTTGGCTTAGTGCCTGGATCACCCACTTGTCTGTCTGTTTGTCATACTGGGGGGGGGGCGGGTTGCGTGTGGCTGTAATGCTAGAAGTCATGCTACAGGACTCCGCATGGTTTAAAGTCAAGAAACATGTGTGTCATGGTTGTGTCCTTTCACCATACCTTTTCAATCTGTATGCCAAGCAAATAATCCAAAAAGCTGAACTATATGAAAAAGCGTGAGACATTAGGATAGGAAGAAGACTCACTAAAAACCTGTGTTACAACAATGACACAATCTTGCTTGCTAAAAGTGAAGAAGATTTCAAACACCTACCGATGATGGTCAGACACAACAGCCTTCAATGTGGACTGCATGTCAGCTTCAGAAGACACATTGCATTGGGCATATCTGCAGTGAAAGTGTGGAAAAGTAAAGATGTCACCTTGAACAGTAAGGTGCACCTGTCTTAGTTCGAGTTCTCTAGAGGAATAAAAGCAGTGTGTTGTATATATAAATAAAGAGAGAGATTGAGACTTGCTTCAAGGAAAAGGCTCAGGCTGACAAGTCCCAAATCCTTGGGTCAGGTGTCAGGCTGGAGACCTCTGCTGGCTCATGGGATTGTGGAAGCCGGTGAATCTAAGATCCTTGGGTCAGGTAGCTGACTGAAAACTTTCTCAGTCCGAAGAACCAGAGGTCATGCAATGAGAAGAACAAAGGACTGAGAGAGAACAAGCCTTTCTGGAACATGTAGTTTTCATACTGGAGACTGACAACACCACTGAGGGAACTCCTCTTGATTGACTGCTCGTGTGAGATCACATCACAGAAGACAATGCCTTTATATTACATTAGAGAAGAGCACCTGTCTGCCAAACCACTGAGAAGCATAACCTAGACCTGTTGACCCATGACATCAAAGATCACAGCAGCCTTATTTTTTGGTCACTTTGTTCACAAGTTCATATATACGGTAAAAGGTGAGTGAACAAATAGAAATTTAGTTACTGTTGGGCAGACTCCAGTGCATGTGTGTCGGAACAGAACTCTACTCCATAAGGTTTTCAATGGCAAACTTTCTAAACTAGAATGACAGGCCTTTCTTCTGAAGCACCTCTGAGTAGACTCAAGTATCCAATCTTGGTTAAGAGTCGAGTGCCTTAACCATGCACTGGACCACCACTGAGGGAATCCAGGACACAAAGCAGGTGCTCATTAAACACATGTTGAATGACTAAATTATTCTGGGCCCTGTGACAAGCACTGTGAATACAGAATCAAGTGAAATATGCTCCCTGACCCATGGATCTAGTTAGTTAGCAATGCACAGCTCTTAAGAATATAATAGGAGCTTGGAAGGTCCTCTTGCACCAATTCATACCTTTGGAATTCCTTTTCCTGTTGACTCTTCATAGCATAGAAAAGAACACATTTTTCTTCAGCTTAGGTTGGTCACAACTTTCAGGTCCTTGCCTAGCTGCTGTGAATTGTACTTGGGTTGTGACTTTCCTCTGAAACAGCCCATGTTCCCCTACAAGTAGAGCTCCTGTTGGATAAATGGGGCAAGTTGTGAGTGTAACCACTTCCATAGTCTGTCCATCTGCAAATCCCATCCCCTTTGATAAAAAGGCATTATTTGGATTTCTGTCATTAAAGAAAGACTCATATTCAGAAGCATTTGTTTAAAACAAAATGTATGTGTTACTTACAAATAAGTTATGCAAATGAGACTAGTCTTGAAAAGAAATGCCACCCAAATATTGAAATAATAATTCTGTAAATATTATTTGTATCTGTATCAGATTTGAGAAGAATGCTTCTCAATACAAAGACAAAAAAATGAGTTCTTTAGGATTTCAAAGATTATAGAATATGTCAGCATGGAGAAAAAAGCAGAGGTTCTTTTCACAGATCTGCAGTAGAAAAGTAATTTTCATTACAGAGTTAGTGATTTACAGAACAAGTCACAAGGTTCCATCTATTTTGAAAACTCATGTTTGACAGGTTGATTGTTATATTTTGATTTGACTTGCTTTGTCTCAGGGTGTAAGTATTCTCTCTCTCTGTGTCCCACTCCCTGTATGTCTCCCTCCTTCCTTCCCTGTCTCACAGTACACGGGGTGCACTTTGACTACTGATGACAGAGCAAGGGTACTAGTGTGGGTCGTGTTGGATTCCTTGCCTCTAAGGCAAGACTGACACAACGTTCATTCTCATGGTAGATTTCTGAACTGATATGATTCTTTGGGTCTTTTCTTTTTCTTTGGTTGTTTTATTTATGTGACACAGTAAGAGCTGTTAATGAATACAAGAAGACCTTACTGTGTAGTTAATAAAATTAGTCTTTGATAATACTCAGACTTGAAAAATAATCTGGAGATTTTGTATATTTCCTGGGGCTGTTTGACTTTTGCATGTCAGAAATATCTTATCGTCTCTATCAGACTGCCTAATATACCAAAATCCAGTAATCATGCACTTTACTTTTCCAAGGTTTTATCAAACCTACCAATTGAAGTCTACCGGGTGCCCTTTGGAAGCCCTATGTCATGTTTATACTCTGGCTTATAGGGTCACTGTCAGTCAGAATCAGCTGGATGGCACTGGGTTTGGTGGTTTAGTATCACACATGCAGGAATATCCTTTGTATTCTGAGATCTCCTAGTTTTCTATGTTCCTGCCAGAAAAAGACATCATTTAGTTTCCCCTAGGACTCAGAGTCCTTTAGTCACAGAGCAGATACTTTTACAGGAAAGTTACCTTCCAGAGCTTCTTAGACATCAATTGTCACTTATAAATTATTTATGTCATCTAGGTTTCTAAAATAAACACATTCCTTGTGTACACAGAAAAATCTATTGAACATAAATAAAAGATGTAGTCATGGTATTTTCTTTCATCCCCACTAGGCAATGGAAAGTGATGAAAAGGAATCTGGCATACAAAAGACTTGAGGAAAAGCAGATTGTGATAATTACTCCAATTAAATGATAAAGATGACCTTTTATAGTAGTGTTTGCACTGAGGTGGTCTGACAACTGACTAAATGACTAATTGTGAGTGTTCTTTTAAATACCAAGCCAATATGCCAAGGTAGCTCCAGCTGTTCCTCCACCTTCTTCCCTGCCATATACTAGTTGAAGGCTGGAGCCTCTGAGCTGCCTGATTTTTCATAGCTCCTTAAGGTGAGTCTGCAAAGAGACAGGACCTTCTGCTCACGTTTTCCCATAGTCCCTAGAGTAATGCCTTGCACACAGTAGGGTTCAATTAGTGACTTTTTGTTGTCGTTGCTATGGTTTGTTTTGTTAATGTGCTTTGCTGAGTGTCTCAGTAAGTGCTGCAGTCACTGCTATCTTTTTCCTGGTGGCACAGTAGATAAAAGCTATGGTGGCTGTCAATAAGGTCAGCAGTTTGCATCTACCGGCCACTCCGTGGAAACCCTATGAGGCAGTTCTTCTCTGTTTCATAGAACTGCTATGAATGAGGATCAACTTGACAGCAATGCACTTTTTATTGTTATTATTATTTATAAATTCATTGTATGCCCTGGATGGAACAAATACTTAACATACTCAGCTACTAATTGAAAGTTTAGTGGTTTAAGTCTCCCTAGAAGTGCCTTCGTAGAAAGGCTTGGCAATTTGCTGCCCCAAAATCAACCATCAAAAATCCTATGGAACACAGTTCTACTCTGATGCACAAGGGGTTGTCTCGGTGGTACTGATACTGGTACTGGTATGAATTCAATGAAGGAAGTGTGTAGGCTTTTGAATTATTACAATACCAGTATCAGACATGATATTTGCAAGTAATAGATACTCTGTATAGAGGTGGGGGGAAAGAAAGCATGAACCGTCAAAGCTATTTCTCAAATGCCCATAAGAGCACTGTGGTGCAATCACTCAGCCCACATCTAGAAACCAAACCCTTGGGTCCTAGGCCAAAGCCAAGTGCCGTCGAGTCGGATAGTGCTATTTTCTATAACCCATTCTTTTGCAAACTTTGAGAGTTCTGGTTCCTTATCAGGAAAATAAGCAGAAACCAACTTGGCCTGCCCTTCGAAGTTTTTGAAAAGTTCTGTCAAGATGATATTGGTGAAAGGGCACTAGGAATTGTAGGCTTCTGTAGAAAAAAATGTGATCAGACATGACATGTGATCCTGATGTTGATCGGGGAAGTAATTTGAGAAGTGAGCTAGTATTAGTATTATAAATTTATAAATTATAAACTCTCAGCCAGAATCGGTAAATTTATAAGAAGTTGGAGAATACTGAATTTGTCAGCATTCCCACAAGAATGTTCTATGTGGTTAGAAGAAGTTTTTGATACACTAGGCAGGAGGTAGCGAGGGAGACTCCACAGCACTCCCATCCGAAGAGGCATGCTCTCTTTGCGAATGATGCTCATTGAAACTCATTGCTGAGAAGGGTTTGACTCATAATCTGCAGGTCTTTTGTATAAACAAGTAAACAAAAACCAAAGTTGTTGCTGTCAAGTTAATTTTAACTCATTGCAAACCTATGGGACACAGTAGAACAGCTCCACAGGGTTTCCTCAGAGTACCTGATGGATTCAAACCGCCAACTTTTTGGTTAGCAGTTGTAGCTCTTAACTACTAGGCCACACTACTAGTGAGATGCAAGTCTGGGGCCACAGGTATGTTACTTGGAAAACAAACAGATTTTTCCCAACAACTTTTCCTGGAAATTAATCAAAAAGCCAAATATTTTATGTCTTTTTAATACTTGACAGCTAAAAATACCAAATTAAAAGCATTTTTGAGATGTACACTGATTGTAATCCAGCCTCAGTATCATCACGCCACAGAACTGTATTAGACTATTTGGGACCTAAGGAGCCCTACCGGCATAATGACTAA
Source organism: Heterohyrax brucei (assembly GCA_028571685.1). Lineage (NCBI taxonomy): Eukaryota > Metazoa > Chordata > Mammalia > Hyracoidea > Procaviidae > Heterohyrax > Heterohyrax brucei. The sequence goes on along the minus strand of CM053153.1, from coordinate 20,465,103 downwards.
GTGTTTGGTGGCTAACCAAAAGGTTGACGGTTCAAACCCACCCAGAGGTTCCGTGGGAGAAAGACTTGACCATCTGCTTTTTTAAAGATTACTCTGTCATATATGGCCACAAAGAATGAAAATCCACAGTACCTTACAACAGCAGCAGATGGAACTTCAAGCAAATCTGGTCTGTGTTTCATAAAGTTAGAACATATTAAGATAGGTAGAACCTACCAGCTCAATAGTCTTAGCCAAAGAGCTTAATTTCACCCTGTATTGTAGGGAAACAGAGCTGTAGCCAGAAACCAGAGTCCACCTCATCACCTCATAGTCCACCAAATGTCTTAATGAGTGTTTTGTTTTGTTTTGTCTTTTGTAGTATTGATTAAAATGTAATGATACAGATCAGGTATCATGGCATCTTTTCCTATTTCCTTTCTTTAAATTGACAGGCCTTGTTTTAGTCAGCTAGGGCTGCTCTAACAGAAATACCACAGACTGGATGGCTGTAAAAAAGGAAGATTTTTTTCTTACATAGTCTGGTAGGCTGCAAGTCCATATTCAGGGTGTCCGCTTCAGAGGAAGGCTTCCCCCGTTGTCGGCTCAGAAGGAAAGTCCAGTATTACATCAGTCTTTGTCCAGGGAGCATCTTGGCACAGGAACCTCAGGTCTGAAGGATGCACTTCTCCCAGTACTGCTTTCCTGATGGTACAAGGTTCCCCATTCTCAGCCTGTCTCCCTTTCCTTTTATCTCTTGTAGGCTGAAAGGATTAAGGGTGGGGCAAGCCATACTCCAGGGAAACTCTCTTTACAGTGGAGCAGGGAGGTGATCTTATAAAGGGATTTGCAGTCCCACCGTAATCCTTTAGCATGCAGCACAGGAAAACCACAAAACGGAGGACAGTCACAAGATGCTGAGAATCATGGCCCATCCATGTGGCTATGCATATTTTGGGGGGGACACAATTCAATCCATGACAGGCCTATACTTCAAACCCAGCAGAGGAAAACTGATAAGAGCTTGCTAATGGATGTCAGAATCTTTGATCATGTTATGTGAGTGTTTCTTCATGTATTCCTCAATTCATCAAAAATGCATTAAATGTCTAAATGGTCTAAGCATCTGGAGCTGCATAGAGAATTACAGTAAATACAAACAAACATTGTGTGTATGTGTGATCTGAAATGTTTGCTAGTTGTGGTATGAGAGAAGAAACATACCATTAAAATAAAACATTTGACTCTTGGGCTGATTTCCAAGATGAGTCTGGGGGTGGGGGAAGTGTCTTTTCTATATTCGTTCTATAGGACTGTGTTGAATCAAGAATATAAAGCCAAGAGAGATTTGTCTGAAGTATTCTCTTTCTCTCAGGCAAATTAAACTGACTGTTGACATTCAGAGTCTGCCTCCACTCATCTTGAGATTTATCAGCACCTCTTATTATCCTAGAAGCAACTTGACGGCAATGGGTTTGGTTTGGGGTATGGGGTATTATCATCCATAAGGAACTCCACTGGCTCAAGTGGTCAAGTGTTTGGCTGTGAACCAAAACATGGGTGGTAGTTTGAACCTACTAGCTACTCCATGGGAGAAAGATGTAGCAGTCTGCTTCTGTGAAGATTACAGCTTTGGAAACCCTCTGGGGCAATTCTACTCTGCCCTATAGGGTTGCTGTGAGTCAGAATTGACTGGGCAACAGTGGGGAATGGGTACTGAGGGGTAAAGACAAAAATAAGACTGCCCCAAATAACTCTGTGTTCGAAAATAAGCATCAATTGCACACACAACTTCCAAGTCAGTTTGATGATACAACTGTTCTGATTTATTCCTGGAACAGAAGATGCAAAGTGGCATATGTGGAAGGGAAGGTTAATTGGACTTGTGTGCTCAGAGAAAGTTTCCTGAAGATAGTTAAGCTTAAGTCACATTTAGAAAGAGAAATAGGAATTTTTCATAGATAGAATTGTGTCCCCCCCTAAAAACATGAGCACCACTTTGGCTAGGCTACATGTTCCAGTATTGTATGAGTTTCTGATATGTTATAAATCCTGCCTCTGTGATGTTAATGAGGGAGGATGGCTGATAGTTGTAGCAGTGAGGCAGAACTCAATCTACAAGATTGTATTCTCTTGAGACAGTCTCTTGAGATGTACAACAAAGAAGCCAGCAGAGGGGATGTGGGCATGGGTCACCAAGAAAGCAGTGCTGGGAGCAGAGGGCACCCTTTGGATCTAGGCTCCCTGCACATAAGAAGTTCCCTGACCTGAGGAAGACTGAGGACAGGGACCTTCCTCTAGAGCCATCAGAGAAGGCCTTCCCTTGGAGCTGACATCTTGAACTGGGACCTTTAGTCTACTTTACTGTGAGGAAATAAATTTCTCTCTGTTAAAGCCATCCACTGGTGGTATTTTCTGTTATAGAAGCACTGGACATCTAATACAGGATTAAAGGCAGAGATGGGCATGTTGAATCGGAGGACCAATGTGCTCTAAGAAACAGATACTATAGTAAATATGTTCATCCCTCATCTTATGATCAATTCATGATTGCTACAGCAAAAAGAGCAAGCAACTACAGTGACACAGGTGTTTTCAACTATTAATAATCTGAAACACTTACTGATAAAGGTCAAAGACCACCGCTTTCACTACAGATTGCAATTCAACATCAAGAAAACAAAAATCCTCACACCTGAACCAGTAAGCAACATTATGATAAATAGAGAAAAGATTGAGATTGTCGAGGATTTCATTTTGGTTGGCTTCACAATCAACGTCCATGGAAAGAGCAGTCAAGAAATTAAAAGATGCAAGCATTGGGAAAATCTGCTGTAAAATATTTCTTTAAAGTGTTGAAAAGTAACAACATCACCTTGAAGACTAAGGTGTGCCTGACCCAAGCCATGGTATTTTCAATTGCATCATGTGCATGTGAAAGTTGGACAATGAATAAGAAAAAGGAAGAATTAATGCCTTTGAAATGTGGTGTTGGAGAAGCATATTGAATACATCATGGACTGTCAAAAGAACAAAGAGACTTGTCATGGAAGGAGTACAGCCAGAGTGCTCCTTGGAAGCCAGTGTGGCAAGTCTACATCTTACATACTTTGGACATGCTATCAGGAGGGATTGATCCCTGAAGGACACCAAGACTGGTAAAGTAGAGGGTTAGTGAAAAGGAGGAAGACTCTCAATAAGATGGATTGACACAGTGGCTGCAGCAATGGGCTTAAGCATAAAAACAATTGTGGTCATAGCACAGGACCAAGAAGTGTTTTTTTCTGTTGTGCACAGGGTCACTATGAATTGAAACCAACTCAAAGGCACCTAACAACAACAATTTAACATGAGTAGGGAAAATCCACCCCTTTACGGTCCATTAGTGAGAATTTGCATGGAGTATAATAGTGCAGTTACAACGTGGTTGAAGAGAGCCACATCTTTATAAAAAGCGCGATCACACTTAATTAAGCACTGACTGTGAAATTAAAAGTTAAGATTGGGAGCCCTCTCTGAAATGCACATAGTAAGTTCTGCCTGAGACCTTTGTCCCTCTTACCGTTTTACCCCTGGTGTCTTTTTTATTTTCTGATAAGCTCTTCTATCTCTTGTTGGTTTTATTATGTATGATCATATCTGTTAATGGGATCCCTTGGGTGATGCAAATAGTTAACACACTTGGCTGCGAATTGAACACTCAGAGATTTGGGGCCACCCAAAGATGCCTCAGAAGAAAGCCCATGCAATCTACTTCCCAAAATCCAGCCACTGAAAGCCCTGTGGAGCAGAGTTCTTCTCTTTTGTAAGTCGGTTATCATAAGTTGGACTTACTCAGTGCCAACTGGTTAACTGGCTATGTGTCTACAATTGCAGGTGAAATACTGCAATACTAAACCCAGACTTTCACCTGTCCAAGTGGTTTTACAACTATATTTTCAGAATTCTTAAGGGTTTCCTAAAGAACATCTCCAAAAAGCCAATGATATTCCCAGCTGCCTTCCTTTATTTACCTGGTCTCTGGCAGCTCCACATTGGTCTGTTATATAAATTGAAACTTTAGGTAAGACTTAACTTGAACAAAGAATTTTATGCTTTGTTACATTTGAAAATCACTGATTCTAGTTTGTCATCTTCTAAGGATACATAAACTGAGGTCCAGAGAAACATGACCCTATCAAGAATAAATAACTGATCACAGAACTACATTTGTACGTGAGTCTTCTCAGGCATCCATTCTGTTAGGTCGTTGTAGGCAAGAGTTCTGCTCTGCCATGTTAATCGCTGTAAAGGGAGGTACCTGCAATCTAGGAAACATAGAGCGACATGTGGGTCACCAAGTAACCAGAGTTTCTACTCCACTGTACACTAACCCCATCAGAGATTCTTCTCTTAGTTTCCGCCAGAAACTCTCTACCACTCTCCTTGTCCGTACTTAATTCAGTTCAGCCAATATTAACTAAAAATTTCTACTACCAATCTAACAGTTTTTCTGACTGCGGTGGCCTACGTGATACTATGATGCTAGAACCTAGCAAACTAGTCTATCACATAACAGCAGGGTCACTCGTGGTGGACAGTTTCAATGGGACATCCAGAAGAAAACAGTATAGGAAGAAAAGCCTGGCAATCTAGTCGTGAAAGTTAACTGATGAAAACCTTATGGATCAAATGCCACAGTATTGCCCATGTTGTGCTAGAAGACGAGGCCCCACAGTTGGAAGAGGCTCAAAATACATGGTGACAGGGCAGTGGATTCAAGGATTCAAGTGCTTTTGATGACAGTACAAGACCAGACAACATTTCATTCCACTGCACTTGGAGTCACTATGAGTCCGAGCTGACTCAGTGGCTGCAACAATAACTTACTACTCTGTTCACACTTGGAGATATCAGGTCAAAAGCAGGTATTGGCCTTGTAATGTAGTTAGTCACTGAACACTTCTGAATAGGAGATTACAGACATCTGATTCCTTCAGTGAAACAAACTATATTGGAGGTACGTGTCAAGTACACAGAGGAAAAAATTTATGACTATCCTGTGAATCTAGCCACACAAGTGGGAGAAGCGATACTTGATTTGGATGCTGAAGGGTGAGTAGACATTGCCCAGAGAGAAAGGAGAGAACATGCATTCATAGCAAAGGAGAAACCAGGAGCCAAAGACTGGGTTTTGAAAGTCTGTCAGGGTTTGAGCAATGGTGAGTAGCCCTGTAGAGAGTGGAACACAGTTTGCTTTGAACAAAGATTGTTGCAATGTACTTGTGCAACAAATGAGTTGACTTAGGTCAATAAAACTTTGGGTTTGGGGATCATCATGTATTTGTGTCTTTGTGTATGTGTATGTGTGTATTTAAATATGAATCTATCCCCAGATGGTTTTTCTTCCTTTCTTTTAATTTCTTTTTAATTATGGCAGCTATTCACCAAACATGTTTTTGTTTATCCCAAACTGAGTATACAGTTTCAACATATGGAGTATATTTTGTTTTACTTCAGTTTATCTTAGGAAATCAGCTTTCCTAACTCTTGTTGGCAGTAGACCCAAATGATTTTTTTAAATCCATCTTTACTTCTTTCTTCTTCCTTATTTCCTTTCAGCTGTGATTTCTCTCCATTTCTTTCCCTCCCTCAGTCCATCCCTCCACTGGTCCTTCCCTCCATCGGTGGGACCCTCCATCCCTCTGTCGCTCCCTCCCTCCATCTCTCCCTCTTCCCCTTTCTCTCCACCTCCCCTTTCCTTCCTTCTCCCTTTCCTTTGTTTTCCTTCTGAAATTTCATGAAAGACTTCCAAGGTTGATGAACCGGCTTATTTAATGGCAGGAGCCAATGGTTCCCTGGCTTGTAAATGTTTAGTCAGCCTGGAAAATACACAAACTGCAAATAAAGCTAACAAACAAGTCAGGGACAGCCTTTGTTCTTTCTTTCACAGTATCATTAACCCAGCATTGAAGGTTCTTCGTAGTCTGAGCCCAACCAGTATAACAGATTTGCTCTGCGAGCTGTGTTTTCAGACCTCAGGTATTTGCCTCCTCTCTTTTCGCCTTCTCAGCCTGGTCTGCTCCACTCACCCTTCCAGATCCAGCTCAAATGTCCCTTCCCCTATAATACTGTCAGGCTGAATCAATCATTTCAGTACAGCCAGAATTCCCCTTAGAAACAAGGCGGGTGAGATTTTTGTCTGACTTCCGTAAGGAGCCCTGATGGTGCAGTGGCTAAGCACTTGGCTGCTAACCAAAAGGTCAGCAGTTCAAACCCACTAACTGCTGCTCCTCCGGAGACAGAAATGACAGTCTGCTTCCATAAGGATTACAGCTTCGGAAACCCTATGGGGGCACTTCTATGCTGTCCGGTAGTGTCTGTATCAGCCAGAATTGACTGGATGGTGTTGCTCTGGTTCTTTGGACATGTCATGAGGTGGGACCAGTCCCTGCGAACAAAAGCAGAGGGTCAGCAAAAAAGGTAGACTTTCAAGGAGATAGGCTGACATAGACTGCAATAACGGGCTCAATACGTAGCATCGTGAAGACAGAGCAGGACTGGACAACGGGTACTTCTGTTATACATGGGGTCATGTGAGTTTGAGACGAGTCCACGGCACCTAAGAGCAGCAACAGGGTTTTTTTATTTTCCTCTGTCGTTAGCATAATGTGATTGGTACTTATTTTTGTATATGTCTCCTCCACGAGACAGAGGTAAAACAATGATTTTTTTATTGTTCCTGTTACTGTGCCTGTCTGAAAGAGAGGCTAGGACCCAGTGGGTGCTCCATAAATTCTCACTGAGGAAATGCTTGATTGATGAGAGATCACAAATCACAATCTTTTGACAAAACGCATGTGTGGTGGAGAGTAGGGGGTTGGGAACGGTCTTTAATACATATACAACTCTTTCTAAAAGTCCTTTGAACATCTCCCAGTTTGGAGAATGCCAGAAATGTCAGAATCTAGGTGTCAGAGGCTGGAAGCCACTGACAACACTGAATGTCATAAGGTTAACAGGGGGAGTTAACCCTTTCTTGGTGTTTAAACACAGGCAGCTGGAATGGGGCATCTACTAGGCTGCAAACACAACAAAAGCATAATGATCTGTTCATGATCATTTCTTCAGTGACTCCAGACCAGGGTGATGACAAAAGCATTGATCATTCATGCCAGCTCTGAAAACTCGAGTTGGTTGTACTATGCTGAAATTGTTTCTGAAGGTAAGAGATCTCAAGGCCCATGAGGAGAATGGGAGGAAAGAATTGTGGCATCTGTGATGTATACTTCTTGTTGTTGGGTGCCACTGAGTTGCTTTGCTACTCATAGCAACCCCATGTGACAGTCCAGAGCTGCTCCGTCGAGTTTTCTAGTCTGTAATCTCTGTGAGAGAAGATGATGAGGTCTTCTGCTACAGACATTCTGGTAGGTTCAGACTCCTAAGCTTTCGATTAGTAGCTCAGTGCTAAATAGTTATGCTACCAGGGCTGTTTGAACTCCCCTGAAGAGCTGGCTGTACCTTTCCTCTTAACATGCCTGGCACATTACTTGATACACCATGTATGTTCCATAATGGCTGCTGACCAGACAAATGGAAACCCTACTGGCTCAGTGGTTGAGTGCTATATTTGCTAATGAAAGGTCAGCAGTTCAAATCCACCAGGCACTCTTGGAAATTCTACTCTGTCCTGTAGGGTCGCTACGAGTTGGAATCAACTCAACAGTAATGAGTTCAGGTTTGGGTTTGAATTAAACACACATGATTGAAAGAAGGTTGTCTAACCTGATAAATGGCCAAATTGCAAATCTATCAGCTTTGTTGACGAAGCCATTCAACTCCTGCCTCCTTCCCCGGCTATTACTATGCTTGTCTTTCCTTTTTTTTCTTTTAATGATGGTGCTACTTTAGAGTTTTTAAATCATATTAAACCCAAACCAGAAACTCTGGTGGTGTAGTGATTAAGAGTTTTTGATTACTAACCAAAAGGTTAGAAATACGAACACACCTGACATCCCTTGGAAACCCAGTGAGACAATTCTGGCTCATTACTATTGAGTCGATTCCAACTCATAGCAGCCCTATAGGACAGAGTAGAGTGTCCAAGGGTGCCTGGTGGATTCGAACTGCCCAGCTTTTGGTTAGCAGCTATGGCACTTAGCCACTGAACCAAGAGGGTTTCCATAGGGTTGCTATAAGTTGGAAATCACTCAACAGCAGTAGGTTTGGAGATTTTGTTGTTGTTGTTATTGTTTGTTTGTTTGGGTGTTAAACTAAGACCAGTCTCTAACGAGTCAATTTCAACTCCTGGTGAACCCATCTGTGTCAGAGTGAAACTGCACTCCACAGAGTTTTCAATCTGATTTTTCAGAAACTGATCACCAGGAATTTTTTCCAAGATACCTCTGGGTATATTTGAGTTAGTGACCTTTTCATAGTACTAGGTGACTATCGTAGTACTAGCTGCCTAACAGCACTAGCAGACTGAATGTTTGCAGAACAGAAGGTCATAAACTTGAGTTCTTCATTAAGAAAAGATAGCCATGTTTACTGCACTTATTATCACTTATACAACATGTTTTATTTTCACTTGAACATGTTTAAGCTAGCTAAATAATCTAAATAAAGAACTTATTTTTATGACTGAAAAGGACATATGGGTTAAACATGTCACAAATCTGGATCCTGAGTATTTGTTTGTTAATTGTTCACTTGCTTCTAAAATACCTAATGTGACAGTCCTTTTCTGATATGCGTCACCGGATGCACTCTACCTTTCCTGCCTTTCTTTGACTGAGCTTCAACTTAGCCTAGAGATAATGTACTCTATGAACCAAATGCAACTCACTGTCATCTAGGACAGGGCAGAGCTGCACAAACTTTATTGGCAACATTGAGCAGTTTCAAGCAGTACATGACCACGGACTTCTAAACCACGAGGGCAGTCAAGCTTTACCACACTGGCCTTACATTCAGAAGTCATTTATTCCTTTGTAAAGAGACCTGGTGGCTCAAAAGTTGCCACCTTAGCTGTTAACTAGAAGCCTGGATTTGAACCCACCTTGTATATCCACCTGGCAATCTGCTTCTATAAAGGTTATAGCCTAGAAAACCCTATGGGGTAGTTATACTGTCACATGATGTCCCTATGAGTTGGAATTGACTGGAAGGCACCCAAAAACCACCACAGTCTCTTCAAGGAGATCCCCCCATCTTCTGCTGCACAGAGAAGATGTCGTCTAGTCCTAACAGCAAAGTGAACCTGAAAGGAATGTGACCAAGACTTCCCACATCTGAGTTTGTTTTCTTTTGTCTCAGAACAGTTCAAGTGACCAACCCTCAGTCACCAGTTAATAAATTTGTCCTGTGAAGAAAGTCCCTCTCAGGTCTTCAGGCTCTGAGACAGTCTAGCCTTTCTGGTCTTCTGGTCTTCACATGGACTTAAAATCTAAACAATATGGTTAATCAAATTATGGATGCCTACTGTCTGTCAGTCTGAGGATGGCTTCTTTAGAAACAGCCAGGGGATGCACACTGAATGCTTTGAAGCACATTTTTTGTCCCAAGAATTACGCTAACTTCTGCCAACAATTGTCTCTGGCTCTGTTAATGTTGAAACAGAAGCTATTCTGTAAGCCTCAGTTTCACACCATGAAAAGATCTCACTCTACATTAAAACTTTATCAACAGTTTAGGGAAAATGTTATAATTTTATAAAATGAGACACCAGCAAAATCCCCACAAACCTTCACACTAACACAGCAGTGTTGCATTTACAGGGCACTTTCAATGGCCTTGCATCACTTGGACTTTAAGTCTTGTAACAACCACTGGAGTTAGGAGAGTTTGAGTTTGGCCAGGAACCCCACTTCATCTCTGGACTCCAGGGAGTGACGGGTCCATTGGGGTCATTCTGGTCCTTGAACAAACCATCTTGACTCTCACCAAGAGCATCTGCTTCTGCTATTTTTTTCTCTTAGAACTTCTCACCATTCCCTGCTCCCTTTTTGTCTAGCTAACACATCCTACCCTTCAGGTGTAATAAGTTCAAAGAACATTTTCTCGGAGAAGTCTCCCATGATAACCCCAACCCACAACATTCTTTGTGTACAATTGCACTACCGAGTTTCTGTTTTCTAGAGTATTTGAAGTCAGTCGGTAATCATTAACTTTTCAGTGTAATTATTTTAACATTTGTCACCCTACTAGGCTGAACATTATTTAGTTTTTTGCTTTCTATTGTGTCCATACAATGGTTTCCATTGAGTCAATTCCAACTCACCCATGTATGTCAGAGTAGAACCATACGCCATGGGGCTTTCAGTGTTTTTTCACAAGTGGATGACCAGACCTTTCTTTTACAATGCCTCTGAGTGGACTGGAACCTTCTGCCTTTTGGTTAGCAGCCAAGTATGCTAACTATTAGTATCACCCAGGGACTGTGTATAGCATGTGATTAACACATAAGAGTTCAATAAACATTTGGAGTTCACTGAAGGTATATCCTTCTTTTACAGTAGAGAAGTTTGAGTTCAGAATAACACGCCCATGGTCATGTAACTAACAAGGATTTTTTGAGTCGGACTATTGAACTTGTATTTCAGCACTGACATTTATTTCCCTTGATAGCTTTCATTGAGTCTCTGGTTCTGCTTTCCTTTATCTGTTATGTTCAGATAATAGAACCTAACTAACAGGATAGTTGCAACTTTTATAAAAGATAAAGTATATGCATATATATGAAGATGGCCAACTAAGTTCACAAACTCATCCTAGAAAAAGTGCTGCATACCTCATTCCTGAATATCACTGTAGTCACCTTCTAAGTACTCCCCTTAGGAAGCTAAGCACCAATGCCAGCACCTAGTCCACCCTTCAGAACAGTTTTGGAACTCTTTCTGGAATGGCCATTGCACGCAGCGGCAAGGTAACAAATTTGCAAACTTAATAGTGTAGTTGTCAGTGAGGGAGTTTTTAGCCAGTAAACAAATAACTGTATTGGAACCCTCTCCCTACTCACCTGATATGGCCCCAATAACTTTTTCTTTACCTGGAGACAAAGGAAATACCTAAAGGACAATATTTTGATGACATTTAGGCCATCAAGGGTGACATGACAACAGCATCAATGTTCATTCCAGGAGAAGAGTTCCACGGTTGCTTTGAAGAGTGGACTAAGTGTTGGCATCAGTGCATAGCTTCCCAGGGGGAGTACTTTGAAGGTGACTGCAGTAGTGCTCAGCGACAAGGTAGGTAGCACCTTTCCTAGGATGAGTTTGAGAACTTAATTGGCAGTCCTCATACATGCATACATATTTGCATATATATTTGTATATGTGTGCGTCTGTGTGTGTGTTGCCTGCATGTAGTGCTTACAATAGTGCTTGTATACTCAAAATACTTTTAACAAATTCATCATAGTTTTTATAAGTCTGTTAGCTGATCTTGTGCCTCTTCTTACAAGAGGAAAATCTGAAAATAAAAGAAGTTGTTGATAGAATTTGTTTTCCTTTTTCTTTTCTCCTTTAATTCACAATGAAGTGACAGGAGAAATTACATAATTTTCAAGGCAACAGAAAAAGAAGCAAAACTATTTTTTATTTAGTTTATCAAACATTTTCCTAAATGCCAGCTTTAGTGTTTATTGCTGTCTCACTTACACTCCAATTAATAAAGACTATCTGAATGGCAGACCCAAGGTGGGAAGGCCAAAAGCTTGAGGAAATTCAATAAAAAGTTCCCCTGGTGGAATTATAGAATGAAATCACAGTGTTATTTCTGCCAGATTTGCTCAGGGATGGAGCTAACTAAACAGTCATGATGGTAGTTTAAAAAGATGTCTGCAGAGAAGGTTTATACAGTTAAAAAAAGAAGAAGAAGAATGAAAACAGAGGAGAATACATATCAAATTTCAATTGATATTTAACTCAAGTTTCTTGGCGCTTAATCTTGAGTTTGATCTACTGGGCCACCTGAGATGCTCTGTATTATTATGTCCAATGCATAATTTGTATATTCTGTATCATATTCCTTAACTATTAAAGGCTGAGCAAAGACTAAGAATATGTATAGTAATTATACTACCTGAAATAGCAAGGAAATATAAAAACACTGTAATTCAAGGATTCTGTTTCAAGCTAAAAATGAAGGAAGGATATTGGAAAATTGACACTTATGATTTCATATGTATTATCTAATTTGTTTAACTTCAAACCTTCTTTAGTGCAGCTAGGTCAAAAGTAGTGTTTATTCATCTTTTAGGATTTCAGCTGTGAGAGCTGCCTGAGAACACTGACATGAGTAGAGAGATGATTGGTGAAGAATACTTATATCAGGGACTGCCTAAGAATGAACAAACTTGTCTTGTAAGAAGTATAGCCAGAATTCTCCTTACAAGCAAGGTGGAGAGACTTCATCTCACATACCCTGGATACATCATCAGGAGAGACTAGTCCCTGGAGAAGGACATCATGCTTGATAAAGTAGAGAACCATCAAAAGAGAGGAAAACACTCAGTGTGATAGACTGACACAGGGCCTGCAGCACTGGGCTCAGATATGGTGATGATTGTGCGGATGACACAGAACAGGGTCACCATGAGTCATGATGAGCTCTGTGGGGACCTAACATCATTTCAGCTTCTCTGTTGTATTGACTCATTTTGTCCTGGTGACATAAAGCTACAGTTTGTAGAGTTTTCTATTGTTGCACCTTCACATTTGCTAATCTTTTTTTCTGCAGTTCCAAATATGCATTAATCTCATCCATTTTATTTTTTACTGCAGATGTAGCAGTTATTATCAGTGGAAGTTCAATTTACTTCTTCTTTGAAGTGTATCTTTTGTCTCTCTGTAATATTTTTCAGTGTTTTCTCTGAATTCTTGAATATATGGTATTGAGTTGTAATATCTGTTTTAATTTCTTTTCTACTAATTTTATCATCTGTACTCATTCTGTGTCAGTTTCAACAGTTTGACTTTTTAGTATTGATTCTTCTCCTCCTGCCTTGCAAGCTTTGTACTTTTTTAAATTAGAGGCCATATATTTATTACCATTGTATTTTTTATTTTCAGTATTGGATATTTTTGTTTCTTTAAATATTCTGAAACTTTGTTGTGAGATGTGATAACAATTTATTCCTTCGGATTGTTCTTTGAAGCTTTGTTTGACAGGGTCACAACAATCTTCAGCATAGAATTAAAGGATTTCTGGTAAGGCCAAAGTGCCCTGCTGCTGCAGCAGTGAAGTCTTCAGCAGTGAACTAAGAAGTTAGCAGTTCGGATCCACCAGTTGCTCCTTGGAAATCTTGTGGGGGAATTCTACTCTGTCCTATATTGTCACTATGAGTCAGGATCCTACTGGGAGGCAACAGGTTTGGTTTTTGTTTGGTGGTAGAAAGGTTAAGCACTTGACTGCTACTTGAAAAGGTTGTTGACTTGAACCCATCCAGTGGCTCCATGGCAGAGATCCGGCAGATTCTTTCCATGAGGACTGCAACCTACAAAACCCTATGGGACAGTTCTACTCTGTCATATGGGCTTGCTGTAAGTCAAAAATAAGCTCAGCAGCATGGAACAACAATCATCCACACTACTAAGGCATAATTTTTTTGAATACCCAGTGCCCAGTAGGTAACGACTATTATGAGGTTTTCCACTTTGGTGAACCAAGTGCTACCACTTACCGCACTGAGTGAGCCTTGGGTGTTATCGTTCCCTTGATTCTTTCAATGATAGCCTTGTGTACTTATTTCATGTGTGTGTACTGAATAGTCACTTTATTCTCATAAAACAAAAGTGGTCTTTTGCAGATCTTTGCAATTCTCTATCAGGCTGTTTCTTCTGCATTACTCTAGTCAATGAAGTCTTTCCTAAGGGTTTTGAATTTTTGCAGAGAAAGAGATCATGGCAATACTCTGCTTAAATGATCTTATTACTCCTCATTGAAGTTTGAATTCAGAGCTCATAACAAACATGTAATGCAGCACTACTGTGTATTATTTTAAAACTCAAAGTCTGCATGCCCTGCAAAAACCCAGAGCCGATGAGTTGCCTCCTACTCGCAGCAAGACTGCCCCATAGGGTTTCCAAATCTATAATCTTTACTACAGAAGCCGACTGCCGCATCTTTTTCCCCACAGCAACTGATGGGCAACAAACGCCTTTTTGGTTAACAGCTGAGTTCTTACCCACTGCACTACCAGAGCTGGTTTAAGCCTCTAAATCCCTGGCAGTTGGTTATCCCGCGATATAGCATGACTGACTACACTCAAAGTTGCTCTGTGTCATATTGCATTTGTTCATTTTCTTCACAGCTTAAAACGCCTTGAAATTATGTCTTTCTTGTTTATTTTAGTGTTTCTCTCCCAGAATATTCATTCCATTAGGAAAAACAACTTTGGTTTTCATTCTGCAAAGTTGACTCTGGCCATTCTGGCTATTTGAGACAGAAGCATTGGAGAAAATTACAAATCTGTTTCTGTTTTTCTTTTAATAAAAAGTGGAGATAGTATATGCTGCATAGTATCAAAATGTTTTCAGTAGGACAAAAGAACCTCACTTTGGTAGTCTTCAAATTACTAAATAATTAAATATGAGGAAAAGACTCAAAATGCTTCAGAATAAGAGACTCACCAAGCCAAAATTTCACTAAATCAGGGGCATGCAGCTCTGTTATTAAAAAAAAAAAAAAAAAAAAACTGACAACACAATAGCTTATAGAAGCCACGCAACATTTCAGCGCAGAATTTGATTTTGCAAAATAAACTTCTTTTTTCTTGGATTTCACCCTCTGCAGTTATTGTGACCACATGTGGTGACAGTGCCAGAACATTCCTCCCTGTGTTTCATGCCCAAAGTGTTCCCTTTACTCAGGGCTTCTAGCAGATGTGCCTACTTGGTACATTTTTGCTGGTAATAACTTAAAAAGATAACCAGTCACGTCCTGTGCACAAGAGGAAAGTGAGAACTACATGATTACCTTTTTTGCTGTTGGAGGAAGAATTGAACTCTGGAATACCCCCTTTACTCTTACTGAGCTAACAAGCAAAGGCATATATAATTTATTATTTTTAAATCACTGTAACTCTCAGTAATATATTTGGTAGGGTAAAAACTCCTTCAGCATTGCTGGTTGCCGGTGAGCCACTTTCTTCCGCAATGAGCCTATGGATAACAGCAGCACGATACGTTGCCCTCTGCTATGCCATCTTGACAATGGTTGGTTGGTTTGAGCCAATTGTTTCAGCCACGGTGTCAGTCCATCTCAGTGAAGATCTCTCTCTTTTTCCCTTATCCTCTGCTTTACCAAGCTTCTTCAGCAATTGGCCCCTGCTAACAATGTGTCTAAAGTAACTGAAGTGATGTTCCACCATCTTCCCTTCCAAGGAGAATTCTGACTGTACTTGTTCCCAGATTGATTCAAAATATTAGCACTAACAAAAATAAAACAAAACAAAATGTTTTACTTGATATCGTAGCTACAAAACATTGCAAAATTCAACTTTGGTTGGTTATGTTGCTGTTGTTGTTTAACGTCATTGAGTTGATCACATCCCATAGTGACCTGTGGGACAGAGTCGAATTGCCCTATAGAGTTTCCAAGGAGCATCTTGGTGGATTTGAACTGTTCACCTCTTGATTAGTAGTCAAGCTGTTAACCACTGCTCCACCAGGTTGGTTTTACTTATCCTAAATTTTGTGATTGCTAGAAACTAGAAATCTGTGGAAGCTTAAAGTGGACAGAACTACTGTATCTCACAAGTTTTCTACCTTTGACAGGGTACAGTCTTGTCAGTTTTCTGTCACTGTAATTAGTGGAAAATAGTAGTCTCTCCTTATCTGTAGAGGATACATTCCAAGACTTCACACAGATGCCTGAAACCCTGGAGAGTACCAAACACTGCATATACTATGATTTTTCCTACACACACATGCCTATGATAAAGTTTAATGTATACACTAGGCACACTAAGAGATTAACAATAATAATAATAAAATAGAACAGTTATGACAATATATTGTAATAAAGTTATATGAAAGAAAATGGGATAGCATGACATTTCATCATGTCATGAATCCAGTTAACATTTTAAAAAACTGTAACTCCAGTAGCTGAAACTTTTGAAAGAGAAACTGCAGATAAGGCAGACGAATAGATATGATTTTTCCCTCTCTGGCAGGTTTTGACCTTACATAATTTCCAGATTTCACAGATTTTGCTCTATAAACTGGTGTATGCAATGTCACTGGCAAATCACAGGTCTGTAGAAGGTGACGTTAGGTGAACATGTTATATTTTAGCTGGTCAGTTTGGTGAAAGCTTAAACCCAATTTCTATTCAAGTCAAATTTGATAATATTATCTTTACCCATTGCAAGATCTGAAACCTGGTAAGCAGTGGCAGCCATAGGTGTTTTAGTCAGTGTAGTAACCCCCCCACCACATCTGAGGTACCAACCTCTCAGTTACCCTGTCAGCCACAGTTCAAAGGTGTTAAATGAGTTCATAGATTAATGAAATTACATACTATCCTGCTCTGATATTCATATAACTTTTATTACAGTACATCATTATAACTGTTCTATTGTATTATCAGCTATTGTTGTTAATCTCTTACTCTGCCTGATGTACAAATGAAACTTTATCACAGGGATGTATGTATAGGACAAATCATAGTACTTACAGGGTTGGGTACTGTCCTTGGTTTCCAGAATCCATGGAAGATCTTGGAATGTATACCCCCTGAATAAGGGGAGAATGCTGTACCTTTTTGTTAGGAAGTGAAAAGATTAAGAAATCATGCCATTCCAAATAAATATTTCTTCCATTGATTCTCATTAATGTCCAAACTTTTACCATTCATTTTTCTTTTAATTTTATGTCCTAAGAATTTATTGATTTTCTGCAAGCAAAATGGTGGGGCAGTGTCTTAGACTGGGTTTTCTAGGGAAGCAAAACCAGTAACACATGTATGTACAAGGAAGGATTTATATATGTATATAAAGTACAAGGAAAGATATCTATCTATATCTATATCATATCTATATCATATGATCCATCATCCATCCATCCATCATCCATCCATCCATCATCCATCCAACCGTCCATCATCCATCCATCATCCATCATCCATCCATCATCCATCCATCATCCATCATCCATCATCCATCCATCATCCATCCATCCATCCATCCACCCATCCATCCATCCACCCATCCATCATCCATCCATCTATCATCCATCTATCCATCATCCATCTATCCATCATCCATCCATCCTTCCTCCCTCCATCCTTCCTCCCTCCATCCTCCCTCCTTCCTTCTCTCCCTCCTTCCCTCCCTCCCTCCATCCCTCCTCCCCTCCATCCTTCCTCCCCTCCATCCCTCCTCCCCTCCTTCCCTCCCTCCTTCCCTCCCTCCCTCCCTCCCTCCTTCCCTCCCTCCCTCCCTCCCTCCCTCCCTCCCTCCCTCCATCCCTCCATCCCTCCCTCCATCCATCTATCTATCTAGGAAATAGCTCATGCAATTGCAGAAGCTGAACGTCCCATGTCCTGGCACAAGCCTCATGTGGCCACGGGAGCTGGTAAACCCAAGGTCAGCAGGTTAAAGACCAGAGATCTAGATCACTGGTTGTATAGGTCAGCGGATCCCAAGCTGGCAGCGAGACAGAGCTACAGAGGCTAGCGAACCCAGGATCAGCAGGTCAGGGAACAGTACTCTCAAGCGCCAGCTGTCAGGGTTGATGAATCCAACAGCTGCTAGTTCAAGTCCAGGAACCAAATGCCAGAAGAGAGCAGGAGCTGCCAGCTATGTGAGCAGACAGGGAGTAGGTAGTGAAAGGTGGAGAAAAGAGAGCTAAGGGGCAGGAAGCCACCACAGTCCCTGCCCTGCCACTTAATACAGCAGCCAAACATGGAGTAGCCACCACAGTACACCCCTTGTCAACTTGGCATCTGCACTTATCTCACCTCACCATCCGTAGTCTCTGAAGGAATAGAATTACAAAGTCATACTTATGTCTAACAAGACACAACTAACATGTGTACAACTGAAAATGCATTAGCCCATTTACATCTTATGTTTCATAAGTAAGCAAAAATATCTGATACACACAAAACAGGAATACTCATAATAATTACAGTCCTCGTTTCTGCAACTGGTCACGTGCCTGTAACTGATATTCAGAACTACCTTCTTCTACAACCCATTCTGTATTCCCTTTGCCCTCAGCAAGCACCTCAGCTGGTCATGTTTCTTTGCCCAGTGAGGTGACTCAAACCTTCATTCCTGAAGGGTCTGGGCTATTATCAGTCATTTTGGAATTTGATTGCTGTAGTTTTCCATTGATCTTAATCACAGGATGTGTTAGTAGTAGGAGGTGTCCTAAGGGATCTCCTGCATTCCAAACATACTCTTCTTTACCTCCATTATGTAATGTCAATCCAATTTTATCTTCACAGTTGGGATCAATCATACCAGCCAGTATTGTGACTACCTTCTTTGTCTGTTGATCCAGAGATGAAGTGGTGACAATTTTAGCTTCCAGTTCAGTGGAATCATTGATGTGTCTCCAGGTGGCAGCATTCCTCCCTTTGAAACTAAGACAGTTAACCCTGCAGAGCATAAGGTCATGGGGACAGGAAGCAAAAATCTTGCAAGCGGATCACTAGGGGTAACAGTGAGTGGTGTCACTCCCATTTCCACCCCTTGATTCCTGGACCAGTGAATTCTAGCTATGGGAGAATCAGCACCATATATTGGATGCTGCTTTAGAGCATATACAGTCTCGTGGAGAACATTTTTCCAACCCTACAAGGTATTGACACATGGCTGGCAGCGTAATTGTGTCTTCAGGAGGGCATTCCATCTTTCTATCAAGCCAGCTGCTTCAGGATGATGGGGAACATGGTAAGACCAGTGAATTCCACGAGCATGGGCCCACTGCCTCACTTCATTTGCTGTGAAGTAAGTCCCTTGATCAGAGGCAATGCTATGTGGGATACTATGATGGTGGATAAGGCATTCTGCAAATCCACAGATGGTAGTTTTGGCAGAAGCATGTCATACTAGGAAGGCAAATCCATATCCAAAGTAAGTATCTATTCTAGTAAGGACCAAACACTGTCTTTTCCATGATGGAAAAGGTCCAGTGTAATCAACTTGCCACCAGGTTGCCAGCTGATCACCTCTAGGAATAGTACCATATCAAGGACTCAGTGTTGATCTCTGTTGCTGGCAGATTGGGTACTCAGCAGTGGCTGTAACCAAGTCAGCTTTGGTGAGTGGGAGTCCTTGTTGCTGGGCCCGTGCATAACAACTGCCCCTGCCACCATGACCACTTTGTTCATGAGCCCATTGAGCAATAACTGGGGGAGCTGGGGAAAGAGAACGATTGGTTCCCACAGAAAGCGTCATGTTATCTTCTCGATTGTGAACCTCATCCTCTGCTGAGGTCACCCTTTGATGAACATTCACATAAGACACAAATATCTTCACTTTTTTGGTGCTTTCGGAGAAGTCTATCCACATACCTCTCCCCCATAAATCCTCATCTTCAGTCTTCCATTCACATTTCTTCCAAGTCCCTGAGTAACTGGCCGAGCCTTTGGCCACAGCCCATGAATCAGTATACAGCCGCACATTTGTTCATCTCTCCTTTCAAGCAAAGTGAACAACCAGAGGCACTGCTCAAAGTTCTGCCCATGGGAAGATTTGCTTTCAACACTGTCCTTCATGGAGGTCCCAGAAAGGGGCTGTAGTGCTGCTACTTCCAAGTGGTGCCAGCATATTGTGCAGAACAATCTGTAAACCAGGCATGAGTTTTCTCTTCCTTGGTCAGCTGGTCATAAGGAACTCCACATGAGGCCATAGGTGCAAACTGGGAGTTGGAAGGTAATGTTACAGGAATGGAGACCATGGGCCACTTCCTCATGCAATTTGCTTGTGCTTTCAGGTCCTGCATGGGCCCAATCTTGTATATACCACTTCCATTTAATGATGGAGTACTGCTGTGTTCATCCAACTTTATGATTCTGTGGGTCAGACAACACCCAGTTCATGATAGGCAGCTCAGGACTCATGGTAGCTTGGTGTCCCATGGCTAAGCATTCAGTCTCTACTAAGGCCCAGTAACAAGTCAAAAGTTGTTTTCCAAAAAGAGAGTAGTTATCTGCAGAGGATGGCAGAACTTTGCTCCAAAATCCTAAAATTCTACTCTGTCATTCACCAATAGGGGCCTGCAAAGACTCAACAGCATCTCTATTTGCCAATGACACTTCAAGCACCATTGAATCAGTTGGATCATATGGCCCAAGTGGCAGAGCAGCCTGTTTAGCAGGCTGAACCTGTTGCAGAGCCTTCTCTTGTTCTGGGCTCCACTCAAAGGTAGCAGCCTTTTGAGTCACATGATACATAGGCAGAAGTAGCACACTCAGATGAGGAATATGTTGCTTCCAAAATCCAAAGAGACCCATTAGGTGCTATGCCTCTTTTTAGTTGTCAGAGTAGCCAGGTGCAGTAACTTATCCTTCACTTTAGAAGGAATATTGTGACAGGACCCACACCACTGGACCCCTAGGAATGAAAGATGCCTGAATTTTTGTGGGATTAATTTCCCATCCTCTAGCACACAAATGTTTAATAAATCCAGAGTCTCTGATACTTCCACTTGGCTGGCTGGCTGGCTGATACTTCTTCCTTACTAGGTCCAATCAGCATAATGTCATCTATATAATGGACCAGTGTCACATCTTGTGGCAGAGAGAAGCAATCAAGTTCGCTGTGGACTAAATTATGACATAGGGCTGGAGAGTTAATGTAGCTCTGAGGCAAGCAAGTGGAAGTGTATTGCCGGCCTTGCCAGCTGACTGCAAACTGCTTCTGGTGGTCCTTGAAAACAGGTATGGAGAAGAAAGCACTAACCAGATCAACAGCTGCATGCCAAGTACCAGGAAATGTATTAATCTGCTCAAGCAATGAAACTACATCTGGACCAACAGCTGCAAAGGGGGTTACCACCTTGTTAAGTTTGCAACAATCTACTGTCATTCTCCAAGATCCATCTGTTTTTCACATAGGCCAAATAGGCTAGTTGAATGGGTATGTGGTGGGGATCACCACCTTGCTTTCTTCAAATCTTTGATAGTGGCAGTAATTTCTGTAATCCCTCTAGGAATATAATAACGCTCACTCTGTTTGTCAGGGATCCAATGTGGGAGTTCTGCCAATTGCTGAGTATATCTATTTGTCATGGTTTGAGTTGTGTCCCCCCAAAAATATGTGTAGCCACATGGCTGGGATATGATTCCCAGTATCTTGGGACTCTCCTCCATTGTGTGGTTTCGCTAAACTGTATGTTAAAGGATTAGGGTGGGGATGTAGATTCCCACATAGAATTACTTCCCTGCCCTGCTATAGGGGGAGTTTCCCCGGAGTATGGCTTGTCCCACCCTTGATGCTTTCAGCTTGCAAGAGATAAAAGGGAAAGAGAAACAAAGGACAATTGGGAGCCTCGCACCATCAAGAAATGTGCACCGGCAGAAGAGCGCATCCTTGAGACCTGAGGTTCCTGCGCCGGGATGCTCCCTGGACAAAGACTGATGCAATTCCGGACTTTCCTGCAGAGCCAACAAGAGGAAAGCCTTCTCCTGGAGCAGTCACCCTGAATATGGACTTGCAACCTACTGGACTGTGTAATTACCCTGAATATGGACTTGCAACCTATTGGACTGTGTAAGAATAGACCTTCCTTTGTTGAAGCCATCCACTCTGTGGTATTTCTGTTAGAGCAGCCCTAGCTGACTAAAACACTATTCCAATTATGCATTCTGGAACTGGGGAAATCACTACAGGATTGGTTCAGGGCCCCACTGACCTACTGTGAGACAAAAATGAGCCAAGGCTCCATTAATAACCTGAAATCCACATGCCCCCACTCTGACTGGTGGGCCACAGTGATGTTTTCGGCTTCCTAGAATTAGTGTCAGTTCAGAGCCAGTATCCAGTAGTCCCTGAAAAGTCTGGTTATTTCCTTTTCCCCACTGAACACTCTCTCTTAAAAGGCCATAGATCCCTTTGGGAAAGGGCAGGAGACAGAATAACAGTATAAATTGTTGGCAGGGTATTGAAATTCTTCCTCAAAGGGACCTGGCCTCCTCTTCATTCAAGGGATTGTGGGTCCTTAAATTTGCTCAAGTCTGGGAATTGATTGAGGGACTGTGACTCTATATTCTGGTGATTTGAGTTAGACTGCTGTTCACCTGACCTAGAACTCATCATTTTATACAGATCAAGTAAATATTTAGTAGGCTGATTATCTATTTCACTCCTGGGGACACCATGACTAAGTAGCCAATTCCATATGTCCATATGAGTCAGACTATCATGATTACTATTTTGCCTCCACTGTCCATTACTGTAAGCATGCCCACCTGCCTTTGTCAACTGAATGCAGTCACTTGACCCCTACCACCACGGGATCCAGTCAGCTCATTTTAGTTAGGTGTCTTAATTAGGTTAGGGCAGCTCCCACTATCATATCTGACTTACGTAAAATGGCCATCAGCAGACTTCAAGAATTCTGGAGCTCCCTTCACAAATTTGTTTCTCATGGTTGTGGTAAAAGTTGTGTCCTCTGGACATTCTATGTGTGGATTTGAAGGTCTAACCAAATAAATCCATTCTGGCATGCCAATTTCCCTAAGCCTTTGGATACCCTCTTCTATAGTACCAAGACAGGTCTGACAATTCAACTTGATTTAGTAGGCCACCGCATCATCCATGCTTCAGCAATCCAGCAAAACAAACTATTAGGTCCTTTCATAAATTCTTGAGCTGAAACACTGAATGAAGAATCTGTGTACAGTGGACCCGTGTCATGAAATTCAAACTGATCCAACTTTGTGTTCCTTACAGCATTATCCCACACCCTTAGCAGCCATTCCCATGCATATTCTCCAGGTTTCTGTTTGTATGTATTAGAAAAGTCAATTAGTTCCTTTGGAGTATAGTATATCTCCTCCTGGGTCACACTTTGTACTTCAACTTTGGGCCTTGCTTGGACTTAAGTGTAGTTATAGATCTAGAAGCCAAACTAGGTAATGTGGAAGTGTTTTTAGAACCTTCAGCATGTTCTGGTAAAGCATCTGCAATAGGCCATGCCCCAGGCAGGGGCTATTTAGAGGCTGCTGGGCTACAGCCAATCTTATTAGATTGGAGGGGAGGGGATAATGGCTTTCTTAAGCGAGGCAGTTTAGCAGACAAACACAAAGTAATCCCTTCACATTGGTGTGGTTCTGCTGGCAGGAGTGATTCACTGGTCTTTAGGAGCTCAGTGTCCCCACTTCCGTATCATCTGCCCATGTGTCTCCATTCCAAGTTTCAGGGTCCCATTTTTTTCCCAGTCAATGCCCTTACTTCAATTGCTGATACTTCTCGAGACTAGCAATTGAGCTGGAGTTGCAATTCTGCCATTGTAATGATAAGCATCTGGTTTGGCTTTTGACAGTACCTGCTCTGCTATTATAGGCAATAGAGTTTCTTTTAAAGCACAAGTGGAAGCTTTGAGGTCTATTACACAGCATGAGAGCTTGGATTCCAAAGCCCTGAGCTCACATCTTTCTTTCACCGGTTTATCTAATGCAAGTAGGACCAGCCAACCAACTTCCTTATACTTCTCATCCTCACATAATTTCAAAAAATTATCACACGTTTTCACCCTTAGCATTACCTTTCACCAATATCTGATCTATTGGTAGTGCTGTTATGTGGATGTGTACCGCCACCTCAGCCCATGGACTACCATGACACTTTTTACTGGTACAAGCAAGGTTATCAACAGTATTACTATTAGCCAGATTCAAAAACCACTTGAAAGGATTCATTTTTACAATTTTGTTTCCCTAGAACCACTCCTGTTACCAAATTGTTTTAGGCTGGGTTTTCTAGGGAAGCAAAACCAGTAACATGTGTATGTACAAGCAAAGATTTATATATATAAAGTACAAGGAAAAACATATATATATATAGGAAACAGCTCACGCAATTCAGAACCTTAACATCTCAAGTCCTGACACAACCCTTACGTGGCCACGGGAGCTGGTGAACGCAAGGTCAGCAGGTCAGAGACCAGAGTTCTAGATCACCGGTTGTATAGGTCAGGAGATCCCAAGCTGGTGGCGAGACAGAGCTGCAGATGCTGGCAAACCCAGGATTGGCAGGTCAGGGAACAGGACTCTCAAGCGCCGGCTTTAAGAGTTGATGAATCCAACAGATACTAGTTCAAGTCCAGGAACCAGACACCAGAACAAGCAGGAGCTGCTGGCTACATGAGCAGACCAGCAGTAGGTGGTGGAAGGTGGAGAGAAGAGAGCTAAGGGGTGGGAAACCACCACAGGCCCCAGCCCGCCCCTTAATGCAGCAGCCACACATGGAGTAGCCAAGTTGACATAATCCTGACCACCACAGTCAGTCTATCAAATGTCTCACATGTTTGAATTTTATTCCTGAAAAAAGGATCCAAGTTAACCCAATGGGCATGTTGGGAAGGAAATGTGCTTCTCATGAGACAGATAAGCCTATCAGGGTCCAGAAAAGTCTACATGTATATTATAAGTTGGCACTTATTTTGACCAGCAAGTTAATTCTCTGTGAGACTTTGTCCATAAAGAGTAAGATATCATCCTCCCTACACTGTCTTCAGTTCTCATTCCAGATTTGACCTATTCAGTTCTGGCTATGAAGGTTAACCTTGAATGAGATGACTTGGGTGCTTTTCTTGATGGATCTTGTAAGTGTTCGCTCATTTGAGTGGATTGGGCAGCTAACCAAAGGGTATGACTTCAAGGACACCAACACGAACTCGTGTCCTCTGTAGAACTTTCTGGTCTTCTGAAATGGAGGTACTGACATTTTACTAATGAAATTCCAATGTTTAGGTCAAAGTAGTAACTCTAACAATAACACATACTCTATTTCTCTCCTTGTTGCCAGCTTTAGATTTTATCATGAAATTTTGCTCTTTTTGTGCAAACAAGCTTTAATAGGAGAGGCAAATGAAACTTCTGGTGGTATTTGAAATACTACTGGTATTATTTTCAGCATCATAGCAACACACAAGCCACTGAAGTATGACAGACTGACTGATGGTGAAATAATGCGTGTTGTGTTTATTATATTTCAAGCACTATTTTTGAAGTCTATATATAGATTCAATCATTTATTCACAAAAGTCTCATAATGTAGGTATAATTTTGATTGTTGAAAAGTAAAAACAGTCATAGAGAGGTAAATATAAATTTCATGTCACACAACAACTTAGCTATCTGTCCTAAATCCCCCCTTCCCATTTACAGTTGCACCACTCTCCTTGATAGTAGAAACCAAAAATCATAGAATCACTGTACATACAAGCCTGGATCCTTGCATGACCTTGTGAAGCGGATAAATTTATTCATGCTTTCTAATCACCTAATTTGGGGCTGTTACATCTGAAAGAATGATACATATTGATATGTATTTTTTCTCTTCTTCTGTTATCTCTATATTTTTTATCTTCTTTAACTGTAGTTAGGGGTTAATTTATTATAGATGGAGCCCTGGTAACACAGTGGCTAAGAGCTCAGCTGCTAACCAAAAGGCTCACAGTTCAAATCCACCAGCTACTCCTTGGAAACCCCGTGGGGCAGTTGTACTCTGCCCTATAGGATCTCTATAGGGTCGCTAGGCGTGGAAATTGACTCAACAGCAATGAATTAAGCAGCACTCAGACAAATAGGTTGTTGTTGTTAGGTGTCAGTGAATCAGTTCCAACTTGTGGCAATCCTGCGTATGAAAGAGTGCAGCAATGCCTGATTCTGTGCCATCATCACAATCTTTGTTGTGCCTAAGCCTATTGTTGCAGCCCCTGTGCTGATCCATCTCAGTGTGGCTTTTCCTCTTTTTCACTGATCCTCTACTCTACCAAGTATGACGTCATTGTACAGGGACTAGTCCCTCCTGAATTTGTCTGAACTACATGAGGCAAAATCTTGCCATCCTCGCCCCTAAGGAGCATTTTGGTTTGGGTCTCTTATATGTATATACTGCCCATAAAATAATATCTTTCCAGAATTTTGGAATGGCTAACAAATTCTTAAGTGAAATGGAAGTGAGCAAAGTTTCAGATAAAAGAAAGTCCTCATAAGTAACTTCATAGTCATGGCACAATAGCAAAAAGATGGTTTATGATGTCTGCAAGGAAAATAAATTTATACACAGGCTTATGTGTCTGATCTTATCATTATGCTATGAGCATATTGGGAAACCCTGGTGGTGTAGTGGGTTAAGTCCTACCACTGCTAACCACAAGGTTGGCAGTTCAAATCCACCAAGTGCTCCTTGAATACTCTGGGGGTCAGTTCTACCCTGGCCCCTAGGGTCGCCATGAGTTGGATCCAACTTGATGTCACGTGGCTGGCTTGGCTATGAGCATATATAGCTATTGGGACAAAATAAAATGGACCAAGATCATGAAATTGATGTACAAAGACAATGTCGATTTTTAATGCCCCACTTAAAATAATAAGAGTATACTCAGCAAAACATCCAGCAATTCAACAATTTCTGTATGCACAATTCAGTGACATATGATAATATTAGAAACCTGCAATCATTCTCACCTTCCTTTTTTCTGAGTTGTTCCTCCTCCATAATATTCCACTGCCCCCAAGCTTCCTAGATAAACTTTCCAGTAGCTGTTGTCAGTGTGATGCCATAGAGCTAGATCTTGTAAGAGCATAATACGCCCGGCAGACATTCTCTTTTTGTCATGCTAGGTAACAGTAGAAAACCCTGGTGGCATAGTGGGTTAAGTTCTACCTCGGTGAACCAAAAGGTTGGCAGTTCAAATCTGCCAGGCACTGCTTTGAAACTCTATTGGGCAGTTGTACTCTGACTTCTATGGTCTCTATGAGTTGGACCCGACTCAATAGCAGTGGGTATTTTGGGTTTTTTTAGGTGACCATAAATGTTTTAGTCAATAACCAGGTAACTGTGGGGTACTCAGGTGGTACAATGGTTAAGAGTCTGGCTGCTAACCAAAAATCTGGCAATTTGAATCCACCAGCCTGTGTTTGAAAACCTATGCAGCAGCTCTACTTTGTCCCATAGGGTTGCTGTGAGTCAGAATCAACTCAACAGCAAAGGGTTTGTTTCAGCCAGCCACGCAGGTAATGTGATTAACATCCGATAACATGGTCTTTCAACATAAGAGAAACAGTGCATTCTCATAGCATTTTGGAGCTGGTTCACCGTTCTTTCTCTGTAGCGCTTGCTCACCTACCAAGAAAAGAGGAACTGAAGATAAATGTGATGTTTACCTGCTCAGAAAAGGTGAGGGCAGTGCATCACAACCCTCATGCTCTCACCAACAGAATACACATCAGACCACAAGCCAGCAAGTCAGCTAAGTGGCTGAAGAGGAAGACAGCTATAAGCTTGTACTGAAGGGCAGAGCAGTGGAGTGACATTGTAGAAAGAAAACAGCAAGGCTGAAATCTAGAGGCCATAGGGTGGTAGCTATGAAAGAAAAGATGAAATGACAGGAAGGGCTAAGGATCAGGGCCAAGGATGTCCCAAACAATGTCAGTTTTTGAATATACAATGAAAACTTATTGCTACACAATCAGAGATACTCAAGTTCATGTAACCAATATTTCTTTTATGTAATCAAGATAAACAGGAAGCCAAACTGTAATCAGAAGCTACTGCATAGTTTTACGAAAACTAGATATACCCAGAATCTGTGTAATCAGCTCCCTGGGTCCCTGTAGGCAGATCGACGCTCACAGGAAGCCAAATCTTAATCAAAAGGTTATTTCACAAACACGGAATCGGATGTAGGGAGTTTGATGATTCAGATATCTAATAGTGTGTATTACAACAGCCATATTCCTGGTAGTGGAAGCAGATATGCCACAAGAATTCATAGGAAACTTAAATTTCCCTTGATCACTTCTGAATCCAACTCCCTATTACAGACATATTCAAGTTCTCTGCATCTTGCCGCCTATACATGCTGACCCATTTTTGCCCCTCTGCTCCTCACAGGATATGGCCCCTATTCTTTGCTGAGCAGCATTCAGTGAGCATGAGCCTGTATGTACTTCAGACTTTGCTGAACAATTTGAGGGCAGCAGTCCCACATGGTGACAGTGGTTGTCTTAGTCATCTAGTGCTGCTTTAACAGAAATATCACAAATGGATGCCTATAAAAGGAGAAATTTTGTCACAATCCAGAAAGCTAAAAGTCCAAAATCAGGGTGTCAGCTCCAGGGGCAGGGCTTTCTCTGCTGGGTTTGGAGAAAGGCCCTTGTCATCAATCTTTCCCTGGACTGGAAGCTTCTGAAGCACAGGGACTACAATCCTTTTCAAAAGACACACTCCAGCAACTAGCACTGCACTCTGTGTTGATGGTATGAGGTTCCTGAATCCCCCTGCTAACTTCTTTCCTTTGTATTTCAAGAGACTGCCTCAAGGCACAAACCAATGGTATACATTGAGTCCTTCCTCTCCAACAACCGCTAGCCATCCACTCTCCTTCACATTGTAGAAGCAGGATTTACAACATGGAGGAACATCTCACAACACCAGGAATCATGGCCTAGCTACATTGCTACACAGGTTTTTTTGGAGAACACAGTTCAGTTCACAACAATGGTAAAAAGGTGGTGATATGTCACAGTGAAACACAGAAAATACTTTCTTACAATCTGATCTTTGTTGTTGTTAACAGCAGAACATAGACTATTTCAAGCATTTCTATATATACCAATCCAGTGACAAGGAGTGCATTCTTCAAGTTGTGCAACTGTTGTCACTGTCCTTTTCGGAGTTGTCCCCCCCAAATTAAACTCACCTGTTCTTCTTATAAGTCTCCCAATAATGCTGCCCTCAGAGAACCTCCTATTTCCTGCCTCTTTCAGCCAATTTCTGTCATCTCCTCCAGGTCTTCTTTTCTTCCCTTTCCTTTATTCTCCAGCTTTTTCTTAGTGCCATGGTTCTTAATTATAGCCAATAATTAAAAATACACAAGGAGTTTTATAAAAATACCAATGATTCTGTCCCACTAAAAGAATAAACTTAAAAGTTCTTTTTTTTATTATGATTGAATGAAAATGTACATTCCCATATAAATTGCATGCCCACCTATATCCAGCTCCCACTGCTCTCTCTGCCCAGTGACAGCACACTCTTCCTCTTAACTCCATACATCTCTTATCCTCCCAACAACCTCCCATCCCCTCCTCTCCACCCACTTCCCTTCCTCCACTAAGAGGTCAACAGAACAACATCCTACAGATGCATAGAACCGTAAACTGCACACATGATATGGTCACTCTGTGTTGCCAAGTCCAATTCATTCCTGTCCAAGAGTTGACCTCCATTATGATTTATAGACAGGGGCAGCATCAGCGAAAGCAGCCATGCTCCCAGGAGATGTCCGAGGCGCATAGGCCATCAACTGTGGTCTTTTAATGGAGCTCCCTTTTTATTCTTGTGTTGCCAGTGAGACTCAACTTTGTGAGCTCCATCATGGCTATCACTGGTGGTGGCCGGGCACCGTCTTGTTCTACTGGTGACAAGTCAGTGTAGTCACCCACTCACGTGGGTCTCTCTGTCTTCTGGGTTCTCTTTCCCCCAAGCCATTTTGGTCCTTGGTAATCATCTGTTCATTCTAAATTGAGACCATTTGCTGTACCCTCAGATGGCAACTTGGTAACTTTTAAGACCTCAGATGCCACTCACCAATGTGGGGTGCAGAGGACTCTCTTAGCAAAATGCTAGTTGTGCCAATTGGCCTCGGTTTCCCTTGAGAGCATAGCTCTCGGCCCCGCAACCCAGATACTCTGTCCTTGTAATGCTGGATTAAGATGGTAGGAGTAATCACATTATGTTGAAGTCCAATTAATATTGATCTCTTTCTAATGTGTGCTGTCCCATATTTCACCCAACCAAGTTTCTATCAGTTATCTAATCTAAACCCTCTCCTCTGTCTTTCCTCCCTCCTCACCCTTGTAGCCATCAAAGTGTCTTTTCTTCTATGCATGAGTGTGTTTTTAAGTTCTTATCATAGGGGTCTCATACCATATTTGTCCTCTTGTCGCTGACTGCTTTCACTCAACATAATGTCCTCCGACTGAAATCAGGTTGAGATGTTTCCTAAAATCGTCATTGTTCTTTATCATTGCACAGTGTTCCATTGAGTATATATATCATAATTTACCTACCCATTTTTCTGTCGTTGGGCATCTGGGTTGATTCCATCTTTTTATTATCATGGACTGTGCTGTGATAAACATTCACGGGCATGTAACAGTTGGTATGAATGGCCTTAATTCTGTAGGATATATTCTGAACAGTGGAATTACTGTGTAAAATGGCATGTCTAGATCCAGCTTTATAAAGAAGCACCAGATTGTTTTCCAAAGAGGTTGCACCATTTTGCAATCCCACCAACAGTGTCAGAGAGTTCCAATTTCTCCACAGCCTCTCCAGCATTTGTTGTTTTGCATTTTTTGGATCATGGCCAATCTTGTTGGGGTGAGATGGTATCTCATTGTCCTTTTGATTTGAATTTCTTTAATAGCTAATGATCATGAGCATGTCCGTGTGTGTTTTTTGGCTGCCTGGATCTCCTCTTTAGTGAAGTGTCTGTCCATCTCCTTTGCCCATCGCTATCAGTTTCTATCAGTTATCTAATCTAAACCCTCTCCTCTGTCTTTCCTCTCTTCCCACCCTTGCAGCCATCAAAGTGTCTTTTCTTCTATGCATGAGTGTGTTTTTAAGTTCTTATCATAGGGGTCTCATACCATATTTGTCCTCTTGTCGCTGACTGCTTTCACTCAACATAATGTCCTCTGACTGAAATCGGATGATTTATCTCTTTCTTGTTAATATTTTGTAATACCTTATAGATTATGGAGATCAGGCATCAGTCTGACATATAGTGGCCAAATAGTTTTTCCCATTCTGTAGGTGGCCTTTTAATTCTATTAATAAATTCTTTGGATGAACAAAAGTGTTTGATTCTTAATAGTTCCTATTTATCTATTTTCTCTTCTGTTGTTTGTGGTTTGTTTGACAGATTTTGAAGTCTATCTAAGTTGTGTACTAAAACTTCCATTGTTATTCTTATTTTTTCTTGGATTAGCTTTAACATTTTAGATTTGATATTTAGGTCTTTCATCCAGTTTGAGCTCATTTTTGTATAAGGGGTATGGTTCTTGTTTCAGTTTTTTGCAGATGGATATCCAATTTTGTCAGCACCATTTGTTGAAGATATTGTTTTTTTCCCCAGTTTAATGTCTTAGGGCCTTTATCAAATATCAGCTGTTCATAGGAAGGTGCTGTCATCTCTGGGGTCCCAATTCCGTTCCATTGATCTGTCTGTCACTTTTTGTACCAGCACCAGGCTGTTTTGACTGCTGTGGCAGTGTAACAGATTCTGAATTCAGGTAGTGAGAGGCCTCCCAGTGTGTTGTTCTTCTTCAGTAGTGCTTTACTTACCCAGGGCTTCTTCCCTTTCCAAACAAAGGGTTTGTTTGGTGGTTTGTTTTTCCATCTCATTAAAAATTGTCACTGGAATTTGTATTGAGATTGCATTATATAAGTAGACTGCTTTAGGCAGAATAGACATTTTCACTATGTTAAGTCTTCCTATCCATGAGCAGGGTAGGTTTCTCCATTTATGTAAGTCTCTCTTAGTTTCTTACAGTAAGGACTTGTAGTTCTCTTTGTAAAGCTCTGTTATTTCTCTGTTTAGATTTATTCCTAGGTACTTTATCTTCTTAAGGGCTATAGTAAATGGTATTGACTTGGTGATTTCTTCCTCAATAATCTTGTTGTTAATATAAAGGAATCCTACTGATTTACTTATGTTTATCTTGTATTCTGAGACTTTGCTGAACTCTTCTACCAAGTTTGAGTGGTTTACTTATGGATTCTTTAGGATTCTCTGCACATGCAATCATATCATCTGCAAACAGGGACATTTTGACTTCTTCTTTGCTGACGTAGATGCCCTTTATTCATTGGTCTTGTCTAATTGCTCCAGCTGGAACTTCTAGTACGATGCTGCATAGGAGAGGTAAGAGTGGGCATCCTTGTCTAGTTCCTGTTCTCAGTGGAAACTGTTTCAGTCCCTCTCCATTCAGGATGATGTGGGCAGTTGGCTTTGTATAAGTGTCCTTTATTGCACTGAGAGATTTGCCATCTATTCCTATTTTGCTGAGAGTTTTTAGCATGAATGGATGTTGGACTTTATCAAATGTCTTTTCTGTATCAATAAACAAAATCAAGTGTTTCTTGTCTTTTGTGTTATTTATGTGGTTGTAAACCCAAAAGTTCTGGTAGTGAGACTCAAGAATTTGTTTTTATCTTTTAAATTTATCTAGTTAATTCTAATAAACAATCAGGTTTGAAAACTGCTATATGACTTCACTACATTTATGACAGTATGCTTTTTCTTCATTAGAAAGATAACTAAAGTACTTCTGTAAACACTGTCTCCCCACCAGAGGACCACCTCTTCCCTCTGCTTTCTGTCTTTAATACACTGTTTCCCCATATTTGATTTATTGTTTAACTTCTCTTTCCTTTGCCAAATACTAAGCTTCCTGAAGACAGGACTGGGATATTAGTCTTGTTGATTGATGTTTCCCAGAACCACAGTGTCTGAGGCACATGAGCCAGCCAGTAAAAATTTTGGTGAGAGATCCTATGAATGTAGAGTTTCAGAAAACTTGTAAAAGGAAGGATTTCCTTTATCTGTGTATAAAAATCAAAGTGGAAAAAGATGTAATGATGCATTCTTATACTACTACTAAATATGGTAGCTAAAATATTTCATAGTAATTCAGAGCCATGAAAATACATGATGACTAATTTCTCCTAAAATTATCATGCTAGATAATTAAATTTAATTGCAAGCAAACAATCTGAGAAGAAATAAGCAGCTGCTAATCTTCTGGTCTTTCAAACACTAATTCTCTAAGTGACAGAAATAAAAAAAAAGAATTTCAGACAACAGAGGATGCTATCAAATATGTTTTCCTGGGAGGAAATAAGTAAACAGATTAGAGAACTTCAGCAGGAAGCCTCTAACCTAGATTTGCTGCTGTTTGAGAACTAGGAAAGAAGATATCAAGTTAATCCTTGTCTAACATTTATGTGAGTGACATCAGAAGCGGATAAGCTTTTTTCACAGCTGAGTTCCAGATGTATCCAAAGACATTTTACTGTCACTGATGTCAACTGTGTTCTTGACTTTTCACTAATTATGACATATTGGTCATTGTAAACTCACGTCATTTCAGGCAACAGCTTTCCCTCATGGCTGTATACAGTGCCCATGTGATCTCTGTTCTATCACTTAATAATGATGATAATAAAAATAATAACTGCTATATGATAAGTTCTGACTGTTTGTCATGTCCCTGCATTGTAACCATCACAGCAAACTTATGGTAGTTATTACAGTCTACATTTTACAGATAAAGCAAGAGCCAGAAAGTATAAGCAGATTGTGCAAGTTCAGAGTTAGGAGACAGTTCAGTGGAGACACAACTGGGGTTTTTCTTGCTGTCATGCTTCTTGCAAAATATTGTTTCAAAAAAATCCCTAAAGAAGAAACTCCAGAGACGTAAAGCCCTTCTGAAGAAGACAAACACACTGAGAGGCCTCTCACTACCTGAATTTAGAACCTATTACACTGCCACAGTAGTCAAAACAGCCTGGTACTGGTACAAAAAGAGACAGATAGACTGGAATAGAGTTGAGACCCTAGAGATGCCACCATCCTCTTATGAACAGTGGATGCTCAACAAAGGCCCTCAGATTTTAAACTGGGGTAAAAGCAATCTCTTTAACAAATGGTGCTGGCAAAATTGGATATCCATCTGAAAAAAAATTGAAACAAGGCCCATATCTCACAGCTTATGTACAAACCAACTGGAACTAGATAAAAGACCTAAATATCAAATCTAAAATGATAATGCTCATCCAAGAAAAAAATATGATCAACAAGGGAAGTTTTAATACACTATGTAGATGGACTTCAAAATCTGATAAAGCACAATCAACCAAAGAGAATATAGATAAATGGGAACTACTAAGAATCAAACACTATTGCTCATCCAAAGAATGGGAAAAAATATTTCACAACTATATGTCAGACTGATATCTGATCTCCGTAATCTATAAGGTACTGCAAAACATCAATAAGGAAAGGATAAATAATCCAATGAAGCAATGGGCAAAGGAGATGGACACTTTTCTAAAGAGGAGATCCAGGCAGGCAAAAGACACATGTAGAATCGCTCATGATCATTAACTATTTAAGAAATTCAAATCAAAACAAGGTTGACCATGATCCAAAAACTGCAAAACAACAAATGTTGGAGAGGCTATGGAGAAATTGGGACTCTCCTACACTACTGATGAGAATGCAAAATGGTACAACCTCTTCAGAAAGCAATCTGGCATTTCCTTAAAAAGCTGGAAATAGATATACTATTTGACCCAGTAATCCCACTGCTTGGAATATATCCTACAGAAGCAAGGACAGTCACATGAATGGATACATGCACACGAATGTTTATTGCAGTGTAATCCACAACAGTGAAAAGGTGGAATCAACCCAGATGCCCAACAACAGATGAATGGATAAATAAACTATGGTGTATATACTCAATGGAACACTATGCAGTGATAAACAACCATGATGATTTTAGGAAGCATCTCATAACTTGGCTTAAATTGGAAGACATTATGTTGAGTCAAATGAGTCAGTGGAAAAAGGACAAGTTTTGTATGAGACCCCTACTGTAAGAATTTAAAAACTGACTCATGAGCAGAAGAAAAGACTCTTTGATGGCTGCAAGGGAGGGAGGGGAGTGAGGGAGAGGGCTGGCTATAGGTTAAATATTTGATAGAAATTTGGTTGGGGGAAATCAGTGACAGTACATATTAGAAAGAAGGTCAGTTTAACTGGACTTCAACATAACATGAGTACTCTTCCAGTCTTAACCCAGTATGGCAAGGACAGAGTAGCAGGGGCAGAGCTCTGGGGACCATGCTTTCAGGAGACATAGAAGCCAGTTGGCATAACTAGCATATTGCTAAGATAGTCTTTGCCACCCAACACTGGTGAATGGTATCCGGGGTCTTAAAAGCTAGCAAGCTGCCATCTGAGGTACACCAAATGCTCCCAACTCAGCAGGAACAAATGATCCCAAGGATAACAACGACATGGGGGAAAGAGAACCCAGAAGACAGAAAGACCCATGTGAATGAGTGACTATATCAACACATGACCAGAAGAACAAGATCTTACCTGGCCACCACCAGTGACAGCTGTGATGGGCTCACAAAGTTGAGTCTCAGTGACAACATGAGAATAAAAAGGGATGCACCCTGAGAACTCCACTAAAAGACCACAACTGAGGATCTGAAGTCCTCAGGGTTCCCCTGGGAGCGTAGCCCCTAGACCTGATGCTGCCCCTATCCATAAATTATTACTGAGGTCGACTCCTTGGAGAGGAATAGATTGGACTTGGCAACACAAGGTGACCATATCGTGTATGTACTTTATGTTTCTATGCATCTATAGGGTGTTTTCTTACTGGCCTTTTAGTAGAGGGGAGTGTAGACGGTGGAAAGTAGGGGACAGGAGATTGCTAAGAGGACATGACATGTATAGAACAGAAAGTAGGAATGTGATGTCACAGACCGAGGAGAGCAGTAGGAGCTGCACATATGCAGGCATGCAGATTTAAACAGATTGTACACTTTCACTGAATCACAATAAATAAAGAAAAAATCCCTAAAAAGCCAAAGTCAGGATTAAACACAAACATTAATTTCGGTTCTTCTTTTCAGCTTCTGGGTCAACAACTCCAATCAGATCAGTCTGTAGAAAACTAAACCATCCAATTAGCTAACCAACAAATCTACAAATAAATGAAGTTTCATTTTAATGTTTGTGAAACCAAAAACAAAGTCCATGGCTGGGATAAACTGTTGCTGTTAGCTAATAATTAAAAGATTGGTCATTCAAATCTACCCACTGATGCTGCAGAAGAAATGCCTGATCATCTTTTTCTGTATGACTATAATTATTGAAAATCCTCTAAAGTGCAGTTCTACTCTGACATACATTGAGTCCTTATAAGTTAAAATAGAGTAGATGGCAGTAGGCGTAGAGTCAAAATATGTAGTTGATAGACATGTTTCCATAGTTTCATTGACCTTATTAAGTATACAATTATTAAATAAATCACAACTACAAAGTCTTCTGTCCATCTGCATCTTATGAAAGGAGTCCCATGACAGTGGTTAAGGGCTCGGCTGTTAACAGAAATACCAGTGGTTCAAACACACCAATGACTCCATGGGAGAAAGATGTGACTGTTTTTGTGAAGATTACATTCTTGGAAGCTTTGTGGAGTGTTTCTACTCTGTCCTCTAGGGTTGCTATTAGCAGAAATCTACTTTATGCAATGAGTACATTTTATATGGCCTAGTTAATACTACTTTAAAAATTTAGTGGCTAAAAACATGTCTATATTGATTTTGTCCAGCCAAAAAAAAAAAAAATGTGTTTTCTAACCTGCTATCGAAGAAAAGTTTCAGACATGAGAGGTAAGGGGGTGGCCAATCCAAGCCATCTTCCAGATGTTAAGATGTTGAGGTAGCCAGTGACATCCGCCAGCTGGAACATAGATGGCTTTGGGAAGGGATGATTTCCCCCACGGAACTAGTGTAAGTCATTGCTTTAGACTTCAAGGCAAGTTCCTTGATAGAGGTCAAATCCCAAAACTCAAGAGAACAACCAAATGAAAGTTTCTCTTAAAGGAAGGATGTAATTCACTGAAGACCTGATTTCCCAAGGAAAGTAATTTTAAAGGATTTATCAGTGAGACACAGAAAATGCCTTATCATATGATGATTCTCTAACCAATGATGAGCAATTATTATTTTCATGTTGCAGTTATCTGTAATGCAAGCCTGCACCCATCTCCTGGTTCCTGCCTCCCACTGATTTCCCAGATCACAATGACTTCCACCTGACAGTTCTGAGCTAGTCCTGGTTTTTAGGGACTAACTCTAGGCCAAAAGGAACAGCTACTCTAGGACTCAGCCTTCATATCTGATCATGGATCCCAATTTCACCCTATTCCTGAGATACGGTTCATATTTGGTATCCATCTCCTTGTTTTGTTCTTTGTACTTGTCTTTTTTACTTTGGAGAATTTGTTTGGAGTCCCATACCTCTGAAACTGAGAGCTTGCTTTGTTCTTTTTATGTCAATTTCCAAGAACTAAAGGTCCGGTACTGGCCCTTTGCCTAACATGTATGGCATTTGATACTCAGTTACGGACTTCCTCTGATACCTACTAGCTACCTAAATTCCTGACTGTCACTTACTCTGAATTCCCATCCTCTTGATAAACTGCCATGTGTCTTTCCTCTAACCCCTATTTCATAACCAATGCTTGCATGGGTACCATTTTGTTATTATGCCCTTTGCATTTGTGTTTATGTTTGACGGACTGGATTTCCTCCAGTTACGTGTGGCTTCTCTCTTTCCTGTACCGATTTCCCCAGAGCCTTTCTGTTTGCCCCATCCAATTGCATCATGAGGGCTTGGGCAGATGGATGACACACAGACCCAACTGCTGAATACGCAGACAAATATCCCACTCGGGTCACTGTGGGATTGCAAAACCCCACATACCATATAGCTCTGTTGGCACATTTTCTAGCAGGAACCATTCCTTTTCCTGAAAGTAATCACAACCAGAAGCATTATGTTTTGCAATACCCTAGGAAACCACTTGAATTATTTTGCAAGAGTGAGGAAAAGATGTAGTGTCAGCCCTGGAATCTTCTTCAGTTAGAACAAGAAAATCAGGTCTATTCTATCTTGATCACAGCAATTTCTTGTATATTTTGCAAACACATGTATGCTTGTATTGTTTTGTAGACTTAGGTGTGTAGATCTTATATTTTCCAAATCAAATTGTGAGGCTATCTGAGCCATGGAGATGCTTAATTCTCAGAAGCTGTAAGAATTATGATGGGCTCTCACTTATTTGGGATTTAATACAAAATCAAAATTCCATACACATTTCTGACTTTACATCAACTCCTAGCCCTCTAGGTGATGTTTTGTGATGTTCATTTTGGCACTTCAAGGACTAATTTGGATACAGCAGTTGCTGTTAAGTTGACAAAAATTGTAAAAATGTGATTAACAAGTACAAATGAATGAATGAATGAGAAAATAAAGTGTGTGTTTATGTAACAGATTCACATATAGTTGTGTATATAAGACTGAAGAATAATTAATGTCTAAGTTATGGTGTTGATGTGGAATACTTAGTATATCTTGGACTGTCAGAAGAATAAATAAATCTGTCTTGGAAGAATTACAACCAGGATGCTCCTTAGAAGCAAGGATAGCAGTTTATCTTAAGGACTTTGGACATGATACCAGGAGGAACCAGTCCTTGGAAAAGGCCGTCATGGTTGGTTGAGTAGAGGATCAGTGAAGAAGAGGAAGACCTCAGTGAGAAGAACAGACTCAGTGACTGCAACAGTTGGCTCAAGAATGACAATGAATGCAAGGATGGCACACGGCTGAGTAGTGTTTCATTCTGTTATCCATATGGTCGCTGTGAGTCAGAATCAACTCAGTGGCACCTACCAACAACTTTTGTCTATTGATTTCAGCTTTCTCTCGGTCTTCTCTGCCTACATAATGGCCGGTCAACAGCTCCATTCGAGTCAATCTATAGAAAATGAAACGATTCAATTAGCCAACCAACCAAGCCACAAATAAA
This sequence comes from Heterohyrax brucei, assembly GCA_028571685.1. Classification (NCBI taxonomy): domain Eukaryota; kingdom Metazoa; phylum Chordata; class Mammalia; order Hyracoidea; family Procaviidae; genus Heterohyrax; species Heterohyrax brucei. The sequence continues at coordinate 20,426,265 of CM053153.1, read as the reverse complement.
TGAAGTATCATTTAGATATCAGTAGAATCAAAGCAAATGCACACACACACACACGTATGTATGTGTGGTCAAATTTAAAAAACATATTTGTATACAATATTTCATTAAAACTCTCAAAAGCCACTGCAAATTAAATAGTACTCTCATTTTAATAGACACAGAAGTCTTAAATTACCTGGTTGAAATGTCTGGCAAAACCAGAACCAAACATAGGTCCCATCGTTCTGAAACTCCTACTATTTCACCAGATCACATCTACTCACTGCCATAGTCATCACCTAAAATATGCAAGGATCAGTAATTTCCACTAGTAAACAGTAAGTTATACTTGGAAATTGTACAGATAATCTCAACAAAGCATTCGGTCCAGTGAATTTACAGTATTTTGTATTTACCTGTCTTCAAGAAAATGGGAAGGAAAATTCTGTCATTTCCCCTTCTCTAGAAAGGGAGAAGGTAGTAGAATCAGCAATTATCTGTTCCTGAAAATGCAGCCTAGATATTTCATTTATTTATTCATTCAAACAAAATATTTTTATTGGGAATTTATTAAGTATGAAGAATTGTGTTACGAATTGAGAACACAAAAAATAAGAAAAACACTGTGTCTACTGTGAAACCGTTCTTCATCTAGTGGTGAAACAGAGCACCAAACAGATTTCTTCTAGTTTGACCCCCTGCTAAGAATTTGCATTTCTAGTGAATTTGTTGTTGAGAATTTACATTTCAATTCCCTGGGAACTTGTTAGAAATGCAAATTGTCAGCTGGAGGTCAAACCAGATTTAACCAGCTTTCTCAACTCTGTAGTAAAGTCTGTAAATACCTTAATAGATGTAAAAGTCTACCTTGAAGGCTAAAGTGAATTTGACCCAAGCCCTGGTGTTTTCAACCACCCAATATGCATGTGAAAGCTGACCAATGAATAAGGAAGACTGAAGAAAAATTGATGCCTTGAACTGTTGTGTTGGATAAGAATAACGAATATGCGTACCACGGACTGCCAAAAGAACAGACAGATCTATCTTGGAAGAGGTGCAACCAGAATGCTTCTTAGAAGCAAAGATGACAAGACTATGTCTCATGTACTTTGCACATGTTGTTAGGAGGGATTACTCCTTGGAAAAGTATAGCATGCTTGATAAACTAGAAGGTTGAGGAAGGCCCTCAACAAGATAGACTGACACTGTGGGTCCAGCAATGGGCTCCAGTATAACAGCAACTGCGAGGATTGCTGCTGAACCAAAGCAAGTCTGTTTCACCTGCCACTGACAGCTGAATTCAGAGACAGGGGAAAAAGGTTCAATGCCTTTTTAGCAGACAAGCATGCAGGCCTGGGAGACAGTGAGAATAACTTTTCCAAAAATTGTCCCACTTGGATTATGATTCCAGTGGTTTTTATAGCCAGATTACAAAGGGATTTGCATCTGGAAAATTTCAAACCTTGTCACAGGATAGAACAGGGAGTCATAAGATTCCTTTACATCTTACTGCACAATGTAAATTCATTATCTCCCTAAAGGTTGATTTACTACCCAGAGACAGGTGAGGGAAAGTGAATCTATAGATTCATTTGGGACAGGGAATGGAATTTAATTTAGCAGTCTAGATGACTTTGGTCAAGTCCCAGCTACTAACAGGATGGTGCAGGACTGGGTAGTGTTTTGTTCTGTTGTGTACAGGGTCACTATGAGTCAGAATTAACTTAGCAGCGTCTAACAACAATGAAAACTTGAAGCCTGAAACAGGCTCTATTACTGGTAGCCCATAAGGCTTCATTGGGCAAAAAGTCACTTAAAGTAGGCCTAGAAATAAAAATCAGCATCTCTATGTGAGGAATTCAGCCTGTCAGAAGTTCACATATTAAAGCTTAATGCAATAAAATCATGAAAAGTGTTCTAGGAGTGGTGTGCTGTGGAGAAGGGAGGGTTGTATGAGTTTGGAAGTTAGTTTAGGGTCATGTTATTTGGGGATTACTCTGGGTGCTATTTCGGAGTGCTGATGCAAGTTATGAAATCTGGCCAAATGCCATAATTTAGTTTTCCCCAGGAACAGACCCTAAGGCAAGGATTTGCATAAAGGTTTGTTTGGAAGTAGCCCTGGTGGGGCAATGCTTATAAAAGACCGATGAATCAAACCCATTCAGTGACTCCACTGGAGAAAAATCTGATAATCTGTTCTAGTAAAGATTACAGCCTAAAAAACCCTATGGGGGCAGTTCTACTCTGTTATATGGGGTTACTATAAGGTGACACTGACTTGACAGCACCTAACAACAACCACAAGAAACAACAAGTTTTGGAGGGTGCAGTCTCAGAATAAATGTAAGGAAATGAAAAAAGATGAGTTAGAGCAAGGAAGAAAGCTGTTAATGAAGGTTACAAATGAGTGGGTGGCAACCAGGGTTCAATTCTGTTGTGGATTTGCTGAGAAATTCTGTCCCACCAAGTCAGAGGAAGCCAGGGCACTCATCTTTATTCTTAATCACTGAAATTTCTGGTCTGTCCTGTACTAATACTCTCATAAAAGAAAGCCTTCAGGCAGAGAGACAAAGAATTGTTAGGCTGTAAGGGAGATATCTGTAGGTGACATCCTGGGTGGGCCAAGAGCTATGACGTGCAGAAGTATTTTTCTTCTTCTATCTGGGGGGCACTAGCGGAAACCCGTGTGAGGAGCTGTGAATTTAAATCATTAGGGTTTTTTTCCTTGTAGTCTCTTTCAATGAGCCTGCCTCCATGGTCAATCTGAAACACGCCCAAATCCCATCACCCTTGATGGGGTCTGATGGCTTGCCGAGGGGGTTGGCCTTTTAAAAAGCTGAGGCACCCTAATTGCAGTCAACAGGCTTCCTTTGAATGCCTATGGGGCTTGGGAAAGCAAATTGTGTGGTTGTTATTTGTCTTCCTTGGGGATATGTAGTATCAAAAAACAAGGCCCACCTTCCAAGGCTTCCATCTCTTTTGTTTCTCCAGATTGCAGATGACATCCTTGTGTGGGATGCATTAAGATCCTTTGTGTCATGGTATCAGCTGGAGGCCTGCTCAGTGTACTCTCTGGCAGCTCTCATTATGAGGAATAATGGGCAACATGTTTCCTTAAGATTTGTTATCTTTTCTCACTCAGCCCCAGCCAACGTGTCTGCGGAGCATGTTCTGGGACCTTCTTTGGTGCTGTAATGTGGAAGGCAAGATAGCAGAGAGGGATTTATTATGGGATCCCAGCTGAGAGCCCAACATCTGCTGACTATTCTGTAGCTTTCTTTGAACATAATTAAATACAATCACCAGTCTCCCCCTCAGCCTCCCACTATACACCCCTTTAGAAAAGGGTATGAAGCTGATTTCAAACCTATGTGGAGAAATGCTGAACAATGAGGCTAATCCAGCCTCAATTCATCCTTCCATTTCTGTTGAAGAAGCATTTATTTCGTTGGTCTGATAGCTCCGCTTTTCTTTTCCTTCTTCCCTTCCTCCCTTCACACCTTCCCTCCTTTCCTTCCTTCCTCCCTTCTTCTCACCCTTCCTGTCCTCTTTTACCCCTTCTTCCCTTCGTTCCTCCATCTCTCCCTCCTTTCTTCCCTCCTTTCCCTACGTTCCCCAAACACTTATACACTACATTTCAGTGCTCAGGTAAAAAGATAAACAAGACAGGCATCTGCTCTTAGGTATTAAAAGTTATTATTTAGAAGAGCAAGCTCGGAATTACAGTAACATGATTGCCAGAAAAGTACTGGCTTTGAGTACAAATGCTTCTTTACCATTTCCTAGTTATTTGACCTCTCTAGAATTCCTTTCTCCATCTCTAAAACAGTGACTGGTATTTTTTAACCTCATAAGGTTGTTATAATGTATAACCTAGTCAATACTCCCTAGCTTGTAACTCAACACATTGTAGTTCTTTGTTTCTACCTGCCTCAGGTCTTGCTTTGAAAAAAAGGAGTAGACATTCCCTGTGCTCTGAAAGAAAAAAAAATATGTTGAAAGAAAGACTACACAACCATCTCTGACCAAGACAACACATTTCCGTGTGCAAAGAAACACAGCATTTCAGAGCTGGTAGAAATGCCCTGCAGTTTCCAAGGAGTACCTGGTAGATTTGAACTACTGACTTTTTGGTTAGGAGCCATAGCTCTTAACTATACAAGGTTTCCCTTTCTTTCCACAGACTGGGAAATAAAGACCCTTAAACAATATGCTTCAAGGCACACAACTAGTAGAAGATATAGGCTTGGATGAAAGTCAAGTCTCATGAGTTCTTTCAGTAATCATTCATTTCTCTGCAGAGTCAATTTGTGAACACAGGCACCCAGTCAAGACAGAAATGGTTACTGTGCTACTGGATTACACTTTTTCTCACTTTAGGGTAAATTCAACTACCATGTTCATCTTATCTCTGTAAAAGATAAGGCGAACACTGGATTTTTATGGCAAAAGAACATCACTTGCTCAGTCATCACGTCTCTCCATTTCTGGCCAAGAGTACCTGTGAAGAAACATTCTATAACATGCAACTAATGGACTATTCTGGAAACCCCGATGGCATATTAGTTCAGTGCTACATCTGCTAACCAAAAGGTCAGCAGTTCAAATCCATCAGGTGCTCCTTGGAAATGCTATGGAGCAGTTCTAGTCTGTCCTATAGGGTAGCTATGAGTTGGAATCGACTCAAAAATGATTTTTAATAGACTATTCATGAAAAAAATGAATATTAAAAACTCTATAATATTACTATTTTATTATTTATATGTCTTTGCTGGTGTACTCACCTGTGTTATCTCACACATATACACACAGCATCATTCTGTACATAATATTTTGTAATCTTTTTCACAGAATATTAGAAACTTCTTATAGAATTTAAAGTTCTATCTCATTGACTGTACACTAGCCTAATTTATGAGAGAATGGACACTCATTTAAGCAAGCCCCTATCATTGGTACATCAGCTTATTTCTAAATTTTGTACTGTAAGTATCTTTTGATGACTTTTGAAGAAACTATAGGGGTTATTTTTTCCTCCATAGTATATTCAAGTTCCCAAAATACTGCATTTATAATAACATAACTTCACTAAAATGTCTACAAATAATTGACTTCGGTACAGTTTTATACTTTACAAAATGCTCTTATGTTCACTGCTTTTTAGATCTTCACAATTGTCTTTCAGGATGGTTGGAGAGGTGTTATTCTATTTTTTAAATGAAAAAATCAAGGCTTCCAGTGTAATTGGTCTTCTTAAGAGTCTAGAGAGTATATGGCAAATCATAAACTGACCATGAGAGCCTTCTTTCAATTCTTTCTTTTCTTCCTGCCTTCCTGACTGCCTGCCTTCTCCCAACCCCCAATAAAAGAAGGTAGTACCTCTATTCTCAAATTGCCTGTTATTCAGCAGGAGAAAGTGATAGAAAATCTGTTTATATTTTCAAGTGAAAAAAATAAAAGCTCACCATGACAGAATGAAGAAGTGACCCTTAAATCAGATAGGAATGTTATGGAAATCATCCTATAAAGTTAAAAGGTAAGGAAAGATTTACTTCAGATATAGCTCAAAATTCCCACTGATGATTTAAGGTTCCTGTAACCAATTATAACCTCACTTTATCTCCACTTTTTTGAAATTGCAATACTGTATGCAAAAAATAGAGGGCTTCTCTATACTTTCAGCCATCAACTTCTTCCCCAATCCAAACTCCACTACATTTAGTACTGTTAATTTATGGGCACTTGTTCCCACTCCACATAATCTCCCCAAACCTTAGTGCCTCTAAATTCTACTCATCACTTGGAACTCAGTTTCAGGTTTATGTCTTTTATGATACCAGACTTACCTCTTACGGCTGTGTCCTTGAAATGCAGAAATCCTACAACTTGAGGGGAAAAAACTATAACCATCTCTCTGTAAAAATTTCCATTGTCTGACATCCATTCAAGAAACACTAGATTGCCCAATAGTAGTAGTTGGTATTGTGCATTGAACCAGGGTTACAGGGAAATGTAGGGTATTGTCACCGCCCAGAGAAGTCATTCCTACATATCTGTAGCTTCTGAGTCAGCATGAGTGTTAAACATTCTCAATTTTCTTGGAAGCTCAGAAGAACCTCAGAGCTAGTTTAAAAAAAAAAAAAAATTAGAACATTTGTGTGGGCATCACACAGATAGGAGACAGGCCAGAACTGGAGGATGGAAAAATGTCCTTCAAACATGACAGAAATGAGGTTCCTGGGGTAGCTGATGATTGACAAAGAGGCCTACTGGGTAGGCCTTGCCTCCAGAAATCACCACTCCTAGATCCTAAGAAATTGCTGGCAGTACTCAGCAAAACTGTGGCTTTTAGACATGGATTTAGTTTCATGTCAACAGACTTCTCTATAATTAAAATCATTGAAAGAATTTAGAGGATTTGAGTAATTTCATCTTCTTGTCATGAGATATGAGGCAACAGAGGAAAGGTGTTTGGGTTGATAGCTAAACCGTTAGTTAAACCCTATTCCTAGAGATAACACTTAAGAACTCAGGATGTTTGACATTGAAAACCAAGTTACTAGTACTGATTGCTGAAAGGCATTTCTATAAACTGAATGTGAGTTGCTGAACAATTATGGAAAGTCACAACCTGGGGAAGAACTAGATACTAAGCTAATATATTTCAGGCTATTAAAGCTTAAGATGGCAAGCGCAAAAAAAAAAAAAAAAAAAAAAAAGCCATTGAGATGGATCCATTTTCTGTTATTAAGAAGAGTCAGGAACATAGAAAGCTTCTGTATTCTGGAGAGATTGACCTGCCTTTACAGAAAAATACATTTAGTTTCATAATAAATAATTGCATTGGTTATCTATTGCTGCATAACAAATACCATAAACTTAGTGGCATAAAGCAACACACAATTACTGTCTCACAGTGTCTATGAGTCAGGAGTCTGGGCATGGCTTTCTTTGGCAAGGCCTTTTCAAGGTGTCATGCAGACTTTGATTGGGAGGCTTAGCCAGGAAAGAATCCACATCCAAACTCACTAATGTTACTGGCAGAATTTATTTCCTTTGGTTGTAGGATGGAGAGCCCCAGCTTCTTCCTGACTGACAATATCCTTGCAGAGAATTTCAAATCCTTTAATGCTCTTTGCATATCTCAACTGCTTTGCACTAATCCACTATATTAGGTTGATCTATTTGTGATGATGTTTCTTCCACCAGACTCCAGACTAATGAAGGGAAGCTCTAACGTCTTACTCCTTTGCAAGCCCCCGGTAAGTAGACTTGTACAGTGCTATTTGAATGGATGGATGAATTACCAAGACAGTTCTGCTCAGTGTATACATATGTATCTATAAATATAATGTTAAATTTTGTTTCAGGTGGGTTTTTTTTTGACTGGCAGTTCTTACACTGTGTAGATGTCAGTGTATTGTAATTATTATTTGCATTGCAGTTATTGCTTTGGATAGACTCTTAAAAATTTATATCCATTGTGTTTTTGAACTATATATTGCAAATAGTCCCCCTTACTGATTCCATATCCTTTAATTTTACTCTTTTTTATGGTAAGTTTGACAAAAAAGAGATATTAATTTTTATTCAAATTGTATCTTTTCCTTTTGGGTTTTCTGTGATGTTATCTTCTCTTATTGACATGAAAAATTAAACTGTTCATAATCTTAAGTAGAACACAGAAATTTACTTGTTCTTTGGCTAACATGTGTATCATAATTAGAATAGTCATGTAAAATAAACTTTGAATACACACACACACACAGTCCAACAGAGAAGTCCATGAACTTAATTGTTCTAAGCACTGCATACTTCTTGGCTGGGTATCACCACGGTCACCTTCGAAGTACTCCCCTTGGGAAGCTATACACCCTTCAAAGCGATTTTGGAACTCTTTCTGGAATGGCCATGCCACTGTGCCATGGTGGCATTACGGCAAGTTCACTAACTTAATTGTATAGTTGTCTGTGAGGGAGTTTTTCACCAGTAAACAAGTAACTGTATTGGAACACCCTCCCTACGCATCTGATCTGCCCTCTAATGACTTTTTTCTTTACCTGAAGATAAAGGAAATATTGAAAAGAAGGCATTTGGATGACATTCAAGACATCTAGCGTAATACAATGACAGCTCTGATGGCTGTTCCAGCAAAAGAGTTTCAAAACTGCTTTGAAGGGGGGACTAAGCACTGGTGTCGGTGCATAGCTTCCCAAGGGGAGTACTTCAAAGGTGACCATAATGATATTCAGCAACAAGGTACATAGCACTTTTTCTAGGATGAGTTTGCAAACTTGTCAGGTGTCGTGTAGGTGTATCACAGTATGTAGCTCGAATCAGGTGCTTAGCAAACAGTTCCATAACTTCCACTGTTATTTACATCATGACACAGAGGAGTTCTGGTGATATAATGGTTTAAATCTGACTGCTAACCCAAAGGTTCACTTGGCAGCATGGGAGAGGGACCTGGTGATCTGCTCCTGTTTGGATTACAGCCTAGAAAATCATAAAGGCAGTTCTGCTGTGTCACATGGGGTCACAATGAATTGAAAATGAACTTGACAGCATTTAACAACAACAGCTGACACACACACACATAAACTTGCAAACACAAATGCAAAAACACAAACATATCCATTCTTGTGCCCCTAGTTCAGAGACAGAGCGTGGGTAGAAGTTTTATGTCGCTGTCACATTCTGCTTTCCCCCAGTGATGAAGATGTAATGACTTCCTTGTAATACTTAGCCAGGCAAGCCAAGTACCGTCGAGTCGGATCCAACTCATGGCGACCCTTAGAGACATTTAAATAAATTGTTCAGGCGAAGGCTCGTGATACGGGGACCCAGAGACTGCAGACCCATCTAGAGCTAAATTTCAGGGAGAGCGTCTTGGAAGTAAAGAGAAGACACCGTACCTCCTAGAATATAAATGCCACAAGGAGAGGCATTAGGCCTGCTTTGCTTACCACTATACGCTGAACACTTAGCATGTTTTTTAGCACATACACCAAAAAAGCAAACATATTGCTGTGAGCGCTGATTCACATTGACCCTATAGATAATGATTAGCGTGTAGTAAATGCTTAATTCATGTTTTAGTCAATGAACGAGTGAATTCCTGCATCGTTTACACAATACATCTAGGCAACGGTGAGAAACATATTGGCCATTATCCAGTGTAGCTTAATTCTCAAAGTACTTATTGAGAAACTCTCAGAGGGGTGGGGAGCCAGAGTGCAATCAGGAAACATTTCTTTGTAAAACTTTCTAGTAAATTCCCCAAAGAGAGCTTAAAACTAGTTGGGAGAGTGGCAGTGGTGGGGACAGGGAGGGGGCGAAACGATGAATCTCTAATCCTCAAGTAATTGCTGTTATATCTTTCCTCATTTGAAATAAAGTCACTTTTATGCTTGCTTTTTATTAGTAATTTTATATTTTTTTCTTAATGAAGGCCTTCAAAAAATAGATGCTTAGACCTCACCAAATCTGGTTTTATCCCAAGGAACAGGTCAGCATACAAATAACTTAATATAATCCTTATTCATCACAATGCGGAATTCTGGTATTGGGCTAAGTCACCAAGGTGTGTCCTTGTGGAGAAAATGATGATCTTTCTTTCCCTCACCATTCTGTTACACAAGACAGATAGATTAAACTTTCAGAAATACGAGGAGAGGAACACAGCCGTACCCCATCTCCCAGAAGATGATACAGACACCCTGAGAACTTGTAAAGCTACTTCAGGAGTTATAGATGAAACTGATTCCTCTTTCAGCTTAAGACGGACAAATGTGGAGGACCCTGGTGGTACAGTGGTTAAGAGCTTGGCTGTTAACTAAAAAGTTGGCAGTTTGCACTCACCAACCACTGAGAGAAAGAAAGATGTGAAAGTCTGTTTCCATAAAGATTACAACCTGGGAAGCCCTATGAGGTAGTTCTACTCTGTCCAATAGGGTCGTTATGAGTTTAAATCTACTAGGTGGCTGTACACAGGGCAGATGGAGGCAGAGACAGCTTTGAAAACAGTGGTCCATATGAAGTATATCTGGAAGATGGCACTAAGTTCTTCAAGAGTTTTGTTGATTAAAGGACATAGTAATCACTCAATCCAGGAAACAAAGTACAGACTGTGCAGGTTGCATGTTATGCAACCCAGGGTAGACCCAAGCACCAACAAAAGGACAGACCTCAGGAGACAGGGGGATCAGACAAGATACCCAACATAGACAGGTTTAGTACAGGAAGATAACAAACATGGCAGACACTGAATTATCTGCTGAGCCTGTGTAACAGTTACCTGCATGTATTAGTTTGGCTTGGCGATAGTACCGGTCATTGATTAATCACACACTAATTTAGATATTCAGAAACCCTGGTGCTGTAGTGATTTAAGTGCTACAGCTGCTAACCTGAAGTCGGCAGTTCAAATCCATCAGGTGTCCTTGGGCCAGTTCTATTCTGATGTATAGGATCACTATGCAGAAGAATAGACTTGATTGCAGTGGGTTTGGTTTTTTGGTTTAATTTAGATATTGCTATGTGGGTCTCTTCTAGACGTGGTAAGTATTTATAGTCAGTTGACTTCACAGAAAGATTAGCCTCCATAATGTGGGTGGGCCCCAATCAAACTGATACAAAGATCTTAAGAGCAAAATGAGGTTTCCCAGTGAAGGAAGACTTTCGTCTCAAAGCTATAACTTAGAAATCCTTCCTGAGTTTCCAGTCTGCCAGCCTTGCCAAATTTCAGACTTGGCAACCCCCATAATCACATGCGGCAGCTCTTTAAAAGGCATCTCTGTTGCCCATTGGTTCTGTTTCTTAGGAGAATCCCACTAAGAAAGCCTACAATATGTTCTAACTTTCCTAAGAGTGGTTTCATCCTTCCTTGTATGTGATTTGGGGGTAAAGCAGGGGAATTCGCTGCTATGTTTGTAATACATAATTAATTCTTTCTTTGGCTACATATGATTACAGCAAAGGAGAACAGATATTTTGTCTTCCAGGAAAATGAATGAAGCCAGTAATTATTGATAAGGGCAACCGGTGACACAGAAGTTTCAGACACAATGTGAACTTGAAAGCTAAGTGTTGCAGAGTTTAGCCACAGGAAATCAAAGTCAAGGCAGGAAAAACTTATCTATACAGAGAGAGAAGGAAAACTCAAAAACAGAGAAGGGAAAACTTATCTAAGGCTGAAGAGTTCGTGTTTAGTTAGTTCTTGGTCTCCTAAGCTAGTCATGCTCTTTGCCTTTGGTTTCATAATCTGTTGTTGCTGTTGTTTGTTTGATTGCTTGCTTTTTTTAACTGAAAATAACGGCTCTTATAGGTTTTTTTTTGTTGTTGTTTTCTTTTCCTTTTTATTTTTCACTGTTAAGTCATGTTTTATTCAGCTAGGGCTACTCTAACAGAAACACCACAGAGTGGATGGCTTTAACAAAGGACAGTTTATTCTTACATAGCCCAGTAGGCTACAAGTCCAAATACAGGATTTCAGCTCCGGGAGAAGTCTTTCTCCCTCATCAGCTCTGGAGGAAAATCCGGTGTTGCATCAGTCTTTATCCAGGAAGCATCTTGGCGCCAGAACCTCAGGTCTGAAGTACGCGCTCTTCTCCTGGAGCTGCTTTCTCGATGGTGTGAGGTTCCCAATTCTTTGCTTTCTTCCCCTTCCTTTTATCTCTTGTATGATGAAAGGATTAAGGGTGTGACAAGCCTTACTCCAGGGAAGCTCCTTCTACAGTGGAGCAGGGAGGTGATCCCATAAAGGGATTTACAGTTCTACCCTAATCCTTCAACATACAGAACAGAAAAATCACAAAATATTGGGAATTGGGACCCAGCCACATGGCTACACATATTTTTGAGGTGACACAATTCAATCCATGACAATGGTTCAGCCAAAACTTTGGCTCAGATACCATTAATAGTGTGTAGGTAAATTGCTGTTTTGTGCATTCAAGTCTATTGTGACTCTTAGTTACCCAATAGGACACAGTACAGCTGCTCCCTGGATGGGCTGGTAGGGTCACTTGACCTTTCCATAGCAGCCAAGTGCTTAACACTGCACAGCCGAGAACTCTGGAGCATTGAATAAATAGGTATTTTATAAGACTATTATCTTTGAAGTTTATACAAACCGCATGTACTAGTCACCTATTTCTGCATAAAACAAATCACTCAAAATCTGTAGCTTAAAACAAAACTTCTTTATTAAGTGTTCCAGTTCAGTGGATCAGGTTCATCTGAGTAGTTCTTCTACATGTGTTGTATCCCTGATGTGGTTACAGTTATCTAGCTGTTATCTGAGGCTGGATAGTCCAGAAGTCTCCACATATATGTCTGGTGGATGGTGATGGCTATTTATAGGTCTTCTTTCCCTATGTCATCTCAGTGTTCCACATGTACAAGGACAGAAGCTGCAAGGTCTCTTAAAGACTACTCAGAAGTTATACAAACTGTATTTATTATACCCTATTCTATTTGTTGGAGCACATTACCAAGCCAGCCCAGAGTCAAGAGGCACAAATTTGATAGAAGGATTTGCTCAAAATGTGCATTGTTTTTAATCCATCAGGTTCCCAAAGCAAGTCTAAAGAGATTCTGGTCAGTCATTTGAACAAGTGTCAGAATATAATAGGAGCTTGAATACAACTTTGACTTAGCCGAGGAAAAATTTGAAAGCGAGAATATTGTCTCATTCATAAATCATTATGAAAACATTGAATTATGATAATTGTTGTCATTAGTTGCAGTGAAGTCAGTTCTGATTCATGGTGGTGTGGTACAACAAAACGAAATACTGTTTTTCCTTTCCCAACTTGATGATTGTGGCTATGCTCAAGTTCACTGTTGTACCAACATGTATCTTGAAAGCCTTTTGACCTAGGGGCTTATCTATATTGACAATGTTCAGTCGTGATCTTTAGGGTTCTCATTGGTTAATTTTGTAAGTAGATTACCAGACCTTTATTCTTACTCTTTCTTAGTGTGCAAGTGCCACTGAAATCTATTTACCACGCGTGAACCCAATGGTGTTTGAAACAGTGGTAGCATAACGTCTAGGATCATAGCAACACACAACTAACCACTGACAAATGGGTGGTGGGTGCCAGTTGTATCTCATATTTATAACCCACAAACTTTGTTTTCTTCTAAGTTCTTAACTCTGATTTTGTACAGATGTTTTCATATACATAGAAATATATAAACTTAAGTACTATTTACATATAAACGTGCTGTTATTCACAAAATGTATATAAATACATTTCCATATCAAAAATATTTTAAAGTTTCAATCCAACTCCTTTACTGTGATTACATAAGAGAATAAAGCATTTCATATAAATATATCTCAGAAATTCTTTCAAAAATCCCCTATAGCATATTGTTTGCCTTTTCTCTACATTTGTTTATACGGTGTGTGATAAAGACCACACAGAATCTCTGTCCACATACTTAAAAAGAAACACACAAGAAAATCTAGGAAGGACATGTTGGATACTTTTTTCAAAGTATCACCTGATATGACTTTTCAATATGGGATACACTGGAAAAACAAAAAGGGTATTTTTAGGAAAACAGTATAGACCAATATTAGAAGGTGTTGAACACTATAGAATACTAATTTTTATCTTTACTCTTCAACATGTGCCTTGCCGACCTTTCCTAGTTTCAAATGGCCCTGGCTCACTGATCCTACACACTTCTTTCTTCAGTCTACTGTATCAGCATGTTTTGATCTGCATATACTTTCCTTTTAAAGAGGCAGGTAAGCAATCTGGTTTAAACTGCAGATAATCAGAAATTACAATGAGATTAAAACTGATGCTAACCAGAGGTTAACAAGGAATGGTATCCCTTTCAGTGATGCAAGCATATGGACTAACAGAGCACTGAAACACAGAAAGCTTTAAAGAACACAGAAATAAGCGTATAAATGAACTTTGTATTGGATGTGTGTGTGTGTGTGTGTGTGTGTGTGTGTGTGTGTGTGTAAAATACAGATTATTGTATAGATCTTCCATTTTCTAGGGACACAATTGTCAAATTACAGCCTGTGGACCAAATCTGACCCATCCTTGGTTTTTATAAATACACTTTTATTGGGACACAGCCACAGTTATTTATGTGCTACCTTTAACTGTTTCTGCTCTACATCTGCAAAACTGAGTATTCATGACAGAGTCTGTTTGGCCTGCACAATCTCAAATTTTTCTCATCTAGCCCTTCACAGAGAAAACTTTGCTAACCCTTACTCTAGGGCTTAGATTTTCTTTAGTTGTGTCACTGTAAACAAAAAACAGGAAATGAACGCAGGAGATATATGTGTTCACTAAGCAATACACCTTTTTAAAGTACTACCAAAAGTTTAGATTTGTATTATGCTTCGACATTTGCCAGCTGTGTAACTGTTGATAAGGTCTTTAACTGTTGATAAGCATCCTTGACCAAGTTTTGTGAACCACAACGATTCAGTGGTGCTGTTGTTAATTGCCGTCAAGTCAGCTCTGACTCATGGCAATCCCATGTTGCCCAGCCCTGTGCCATCTTTAGGATTATTAATATACTCAAGTCCATTGATAAGGCTGTTGTGTATTTTGGTCTAACCTAGGGGCTTATCTTTCAGCACTGTATTGGACCATATTCTTTTGTGACCCATAGGGATATCATTGGCCACCTTTCAGAAATAGATCACCAGGCCTTTCTTTCTAGTTTGTCTTAGTGTAGAAGCTACATTGAAATATGTCTTCCATGCATGACCATGCTGGTATTTGAAATACTGGTGGCATAGCTTACATCATCAAAGCAATAAACACGATGCCATAGTATGCCAAGATGGCAAAGAGTTTGTAAAAAGATGTAACACCTAGTGAACTACTGTTATTTATAGCAATCATTGCAGCCCTGGTGGTACAGTGGTTAAGAGTTTGGTTGTTAACCAGAAGGTTGGCAGTTCAAGTCCACTGGATTCTCCATGGAAATCCTATGGAGTACTTCTACTCTGTCCTATAGGGCTGCTATGAATTGGAATAGATGGTTGGGCAACAGGTTTGATTTGGGTTTTTATAGTAATCATTAGTATTGTTGACCAAAATATTTTGCTTTTTCCTCCTTCCACAAACTGCAGAATCATAAATCCCTGTTCTCCTGGAGGAAGGTATGGCTATGAAACTTGCTTTGGTGAAAAATCAAAAAAAAAACAAAAACCTGTTGCCACTGGCAGATTCAAACTGATGACCTTTCAGTTAGTAGTCAAACAGTTACCCACTGTACTGTCAGGGATCCTTGCTTTAGCCAGTGAAATGTGAATTGAAGTGACCTGTCTCACTTAGCAGAAGGAGTCATTTGATAGAATCTTAGAAGCAAATCCTACTATGGTCTCTGGGAGATAAAAGTTGCCTTTGAGACTTCCTCCTGAGACTCCACTCAGTACTCTTACAGATATCTTGACACTCAGCGACTAAATACAATGTCTCCTGAATGTCATCCTGAGACAGAGAAAGGACATTAGCTAAAAACTTAAGAAAATCCAAATAAATAAAGTGCTAACACTAATCATATCAGTATTGTTTCATTAGTTGTCACAAATGCAACAGCATTTAAAATATTAGCAATAGCAAACATTGAGTATAAAATATACCAGACCTCTCTGTGATTTTGACAAATTTTCTATAAATAGAAAGCTGCTACAAATTTTAAAACCTTTAAAAAAAATGTCTTGAGACTAATATGTAGGGATTCATATTTTCATGATAATAGCTAGGCTTTCAGAGTTCTGTCAAGAATTGGAACAAAACATTTCCTTTTACCATTCACATATGTATCTACTTCATTCATTCATCAACACATCAGTTCATTCAAATAAATATTGTGGAATAGCCAGCTTGTAACAGATACCACATCAGACATTATGTCACATGCCGGGAGACATTTTTGATCAGCTCATAGAGTGTAATCACATTTTTTCTTTGTTACCATTTGTAGAAACAAGCTTTGAGACATTCTAAATTTTAATCGTTTTCCCTCATTGGCATTAACATGAAACATGAACCAGTAGAATCCTTGGTTTTTGAAGGACATACAGATTGAGTTCAGGCATCTCTGTAACACACATATATTTTAGAATTTATTGTTACTGAAAGGAGTAGATATAAATCTGTACTGGCGTGTCTACTCAAAAGCAGAACACAGAGATCATTGTTGAGAGATGAGGGTGTAGTGCTGAGGGAGACAGCAGAGCAGGACACAGATCTATGCAGTTTCTGGTGCTAAGTAGTTGGCAGTATTCTGGTGAATGTATTAAAGACAGAGAAAATCTTTTTAAATCTAGTGAATTTTAAACACAGTCCGCAGCATCATTAAAGACAGAAAACGAAGACAGAATTTTGACCAATTACAAACTAAAAGACTGAGAATTCTCGGCAATCCCTGATCCAAAAAAAAACAAACAAACAAATCAAACCCATGCCGTCAAGTTGATTCCAACTCATAACGACCTGACAAAATAGTGTGGAACTGCTCCATAGAATTTCCAAGGAGTGCTTGGCAGTTTTGAACTGCCAACATTGTGGTTAGCAGACATAGCACTTAACCACTCCACTGTCACCAGAGTTTCCGTGACGGACACTCTAAAGCATAAAAGCAGCTAAGTCAGTCCATAAACAAAGTGAAGCAATGAGATTTAGCAGAATGTGCAAAGGAATTGACAACAGAGTTTTCATTCTTGGTGTTAAGAAATTAAGAACTGTTACTACCACATATCAGGACCCTGGTGACACAGTGGTTAAGCATTTGGCTGCTCACCAGAAGACTGGCAGTTCAAATCCACCTGCTGCTCCTTGGAAACTCTACAGGGTCAACTATGAGTCAGAACTAAAAAAGAAATTAAATATTGTTACTACCATAAGTCGGATACGATTCGACGGCACTTGGCTTGGCTTGGCTACTACCATAAGTATTTATATTTTGTGAGTACACATATACACATACATAGATTTACGTTAGTCCTATAGTAAACTTTATAAAATTCTCAATTCACTGTGAGAAGCTTAAAGTAAAAAAAAAAATCAAGCCATGAAGTGTTATGTATACATATAGGTGGAATCCATGAGAAGGCATATTTTAAAGTTGTTGTATATTACATGCTTAGTATGTGCCAGATATGTGTTGTATGATTTTATATGTATTCCCATGACTGCAATATGAGTTGGCATTACTGATCCCATTTACACGTGAGGTATCTGGTTCATGTAAGTTAAATAATCTGGCCAACCGCAAACAGCTAATTAATATTGAGTGCAGAGTCAAACCCCAATCTTCCCAACAGCTACAGTCAAGAATCTAATTACCAGAGGAAGTGAAATCAGCTATGATCCCCATAGTTCTATAGAATGCTGCTTGTGTTAGGATTGAACAGTGTGTGTGTGTCAGCTTTCGTGATTGTCCACGATTTTGTCATCTGATATGATTTTCCTGTGTGTTATAATTCCTAACTCTAAGATGCTAATGAGACAGGATTAGAGGCAGTTATGCTAATTAGGCAGGACTCAGTCTCCAAGATTAGCTTTTGTCTTGAATCAATCTCTTTCAAGATGTAAAAGAGAGCAGTGAGCAGAGACAAGATGATCTTGTACCACCAAAAAAGTAGTGCCAGGAGAAGAACATGTCCTTTGAACCTGAAGTGCCTGCACTGAGATGCTCCTAGATCACAGGAAAATTGATGACGAGAAACTTCCTCCAGAGCTAACAGACAGAAAGACTTGCCCTGCAGCTGGCACTGGGAATTCAGACTTCTAGGGTCCTAAACCATGCGAGAAAACATTTCTCTTTGTTACAGCCATCCACTTACGCTATTTCTTTTATAGTAGTACTAAATGACTAAGATGGGGAGAAGAGTGTACTAAATACATTTTCACTACTAAAATTGACCGTGATGAGCTGATTAGTAACAGAGAGTGGAAGAAGTCCTATTCTTTGCCACGGTTACATCTGAAACACTGATGTCTCCGAATAGGAGGCTGCTTAAAAAGGCAAACTGACAACTCTTTCAACCTGGAGTGTAGCGGGTAGGCTAAGAGTGGGGTTACTAGATCAAAAAAGGATTTCTTTGAAAAGCAACATCCACAGTTGAGTTGGAATACTGTCCAAGTTATCCAGTAAAAAAGGAGAAAAAACAAAACACTGTTGAAACAATTCTGACTCATGGCAACCCCACATGTGTCAGAGTAGAACTGTACTCCACAGGGTTCTCAGTGGCTGATTTTTCTGAAGTAGACCACCAGACCTTTCTACCAAGGCCTTTCTGGGAAGAGTACCAGAGAAGAATTGCTGCAAATTACAGTATGAACACTTGTCAGTTTACTAGATAATTTAAACTTTTTTCCCCCAAAGTGGTTGTAGCAATTTATACTCCACTAGCAATTGGTAGTAGGCCTTATTTGGCTCCTTGTCTTTGTCTAAATTTTATAAAATCAGGTGGCAGGGTGGTTAAGTTCCAGCTGCTAACCAAAAGGTTGGCAGTTTGAATCCACCAGCCACTCTTTGGAAACTCTATGGGGCAGTTCTACTCTGTCCTGCAGGGTTGTTATGAATCAGCATCCACTCAATGGTAATAGATTTGGTTTTCAGTTTGGTCTCTGTGAAATACTGACCCAGCATTTGTATCTCTCTGATTTATTAATACAACTGAACAGCTTTCTGTATATTTATGGTCACTGGTATTTCTATGGCTGAGAAGTCTATTTGTGTGGTTCCTCCCCATCTCTTCCTTTATAACATGTAAGAGTCCTTTTTATAGTCTGAACATGAGATCCCTATCACTATTCACATTACAAACATCTTCTTGTTTACGGCTTCTATTTTTCACCCTTTGTGGTATCATTTGGTAATTAAGAATTTCTATTTGAAACTTTAATTGAATTTATCAGTTTTATCCTTTATACTTTGTTTTTTATAATCATTATAATTTCTTTATGTGTTACTCTTTGTTTTGTTTTGTTTCTGCACTGATGAACTGTTTTCTTCTATCATGTAGGTGGTATTTAAATCACTGAAACCAACAGAAACTTAGTCTTTAAGTTTTTATTTGCATCTAATCCTTCTCAAAAACTATTCTGGTCTTCTTCCCACCTTCCTGCCTGAATTTTCTTTGTGAGATATAACTGTAACTAATTGAAAATTATCCTAAATACCTCAAAGTCCAAATTAATAATTACTGCATATTGGTTTAGATGTTGGCTACATCCCACCATCTTTACTTTGCAGATTATATTCTTTTTGAAAGGTCAGGACTTCAGAGGTCTCCGTGATTGTCAATGGCTTGTAGCCCAAAACATTGCAATCAGGCCCTGTGAGCTCTGACATCTCGAATGTGGAGAAATCATTTATTAAGAATGAGAGAAAGAAAGATTTTCCTTCTAATCCCACATTCTTTTTTTGTAGCCAGAATTGCATTAAGATGCAATCATTTGCTCTGATTTTTAAACACACTTGAATGGATTGTTTACCTTAAAAATGGTGCAATTAAAGATTTTCAGGTTTCTATTCAGCCATGCAATGTGGCTCTTGGCCCAGGCTTTCTCTTAACCACAAAATTTCCCACTGAACAATAGATGCACAGAGGTAATTCACAATCTTTGTAAGAGACAAATAAGCTTCCAAATATTTCTTCTTTGTTAGGTGCTGAAAAGCAGAATTCTGGAGAAATCTGCAACTTAGAAGACATGTGTTCTAAACTTAACTCTCAGGAGAGAATCACTTTCTCAGCGCTGTGTGTGTGTGTGTGTGTGTGTGTGTGTGTGTGTAGGGAGAGAGAAAGAGCCCTGGTTGTACAGGGCTTGACAGAGCTTGACTTCTAATCAGGTTGTTCGAATTCACCAGGCACTCTTTCATTTGATTTTTGGCTAGTTCTTAACATATCACAGTGTAAAATTATTTTATTTATTTATCTTCTTACTGATGTATTTTCCAATGTACCATTTAAAAATTTCTCAATGCCAAGTCAATTCTGACTCATCATGACCCTATAGGACAGGTTTCCAAGAAGTGGCTAGTGGAGTTAAACTACTGAACGTTTGGTTACCAGCCAAACACTTAACCACTGTGTCAATGGTGTACCATAAAATGAAATAAAATCTGTTACCATTGAGTTGCTGTTCTCACCATAAAAAGTGGGATCTTGTTTGTTGTAGTCTACATTATCCCATAATAGATAGATAGTCATAACTCTTCACTGAATAAGAAACTAAACAAAATATCTTGATAACATTGGTGCCTGGTATTTCTCTTTTTCCTCCTTCTCTCTGGCTTCATGGAGAGGACAAGGCCAGTATGGGTAGACACAGTGCTAATTTACTACTAAAGGTACTTTTCCATAACTTTGTCCCAACTGTTCTAGGGTTGCTGCCTAACCTGCTTCTTATTACCTCTGTCCAGGCAGGTAGGTGGGCCCTTCCATGAAAGTCTCTTCAATCTTTCATCTGATATCAGTGTTGAAATGTCTAAAAAATTGATTGAAACCAGGAGTCTCAGGCTTTAAACACCAAGTAACTATCTACCGCTGTGTAACAAACCACCAGGAAATTTAGTGGCCAAAAGCAACATTTCAATAATCTTTCCCTGGGTTCTTGGAGCTCGGGAGTTCAGCTGTGTGTTTTTCATGTGGTATTTCTCACTCAGTTTTGGTTAGGTTGGAGACAGTCATATAAAGAAGACTATTCACGTATTTGGTGCCTGATGATGGATGGCTGAAACCAGGTACCTACCTGGTCGGGCATCTGTCTCCAGATGGTTACTCTACATTCTAGCACAGTAATCACAGGAATACAGAAGAGAATGTCACAAGGAAGTGGAAGCTGACAACTTTTAAGCACTAGAGCTGAAAACTGGCTATGTGTCATTCCAGCAATATTCAGTTGACCATCAAAGTCATGAACCCCACCCAGGTTCATTGTATTATTGCAGCTGGCTTCTTAGTGGTTCCATCTAGACAGAGTAGTCTGCAAGTGGTTGGTTCCATTTTTCACTGCTTGGTAATCTGTAGTGCACAATTTCACCTGATTTTCAGCACACCTTTGATTGTAGCACACAATTTCACACAAGTTTCACCACATCCAAGATGTGAAATTGTGTACCACAGATTAGTAAATTATCACAATTAAGTCCATGTGTGCCTTTCTTACTGTAGGTTGTTGCGTGGCGTGCTTACTGGTTGATCCACCCAAGCAATCACAAGCAAACACATATTGTGCACATGGGAAGGCCAAGGATTGGCTGAGATGATGACCCATGGCAATTAATTCCTCTGACAGACACATAAATTGTGGTATTACGAAATCAGCTTTGGAAGAAAAGATCATTTGAGTCATTCATTGGCAGCTGCTGAAACAGTCTATTCATGGGCAACTACAGCTGGGCAGCTCCCGTCTCCTCACCGGTAAGCAGCTCGCATATTCTAGGTATTCACTTGGCACCTTGGAGACGAGTCTGTGAGCTAACCTTATTGCTGATAAAGACGGGATGCTTGCAGTGGACACTGATGTTAGTCTTGGAATGTCTCTGCAGCGCTCATCCTCTAGGCTAATGACTTATAAATATCAATGTGTGTCTAAATCATATTGTGATTTAGGTAGAATGCAGACTAACTTAGCAGATCTGAGGTAGAAACAGAGAACGTGCATTTCCAACCAAGTGCCAGATGGTACTGATGCTATCAGTGTGTGGACCACTTACTGAGTAGCAGGATGCTTATCTCTCTCTGTCTCTATCCTCCTCCTTATCTTTATCTCTTCTCTTTCCCTATACCTACCTTTAGTTGTATACATACATACACATGGAAACATTAGCCCTTCAACATCTTTCACACGTACAGTCCAATGACGTTCCCTCCCATTCATCATGTTATGCAACCATCACCAGTACCCATTTCGAAATTTTTCCATCACCCTTAACAAAAACTCAGTGTCTCTTAAGTAATGACTTTCTGTTTCCCTCTTCTATCCACTCATGGTAACCACCAATAAATTTTGCTCTCTATACATTTGCCTGTTCTATGTATTTCCTATAAAGAAGAATATTTGATATTCGTCCTTTTGTAACTGACTTATTTCGTGCAACATGATGTTTTTAAGTTTCATGCATGTTGTAGCATGCAACATGACTGCATTTCTTTTTACAGATGAAGAGTAATATTCCATCATATATGCATACAGCTTTTTGTTTATCTATTCATCTGCTGATGGACGTTTAGGTTGTTTACGTCACTTGGTTATTGTGAAGAATACTACAGTGATGTTGGTACATGTATCCATTGATATCGTTGCTTTCAGTTCTTTTGTGTATAGAAAGAAGCATCACTAAGATGATATAGGGAATGCACACCACACCAAAATGACTGTCTATAAAATTTTTGTACAGTGTTTCAGCATAAATTTGTTATTTTTGTTAAACATATCCTTGTAGTCAGTTGTAACAACAAAAACAATTTTTTATTAGCCCAGCTTACATGGATCCTTATATCTACAAGGCTTAAACTAATTTACTTTTTGAACTGTCTAATTTTCTCCACAGTTGTCATCATCACCCAATTAAAATGATGTTCTGAATCCAATGTTTTTTTTCTGCATGGGCTACAAGTACACACTCTTGCTACCGACATTTTTATAGGCTTTGACTTGGTCAAATTTTCTGGTGTTTCAGCTACAATATTGTGGTAATTAGTATTGGTGAACTGACATCGATAACTCTTTTTGGAGTTAAGAAGTAATTAAAGGAAAAGAAGAAGTGATACATAGGAATTACGATTTATGAGTAACATTAGCACAAAAAAATTACTAAGGGTTCTGTGTAGTTTTCCACGAGAAGAGGTCCATGAGTTACCACACTGGGTGACATCAACTCTAGTAACACCACAGCATATAGACCTAGGAGAGCACTTGTTGACTCAGATGGTAGTTCTATGTGTCACTTTTTGAAGACTTGCCAGACTCCTCCATAGCAGTAGCACCATTTTAAAGTCCCACCAGCAGTCCAATTTCTCCACATCTACACCCAAACCTGTTTTAATGAACCACTAGAATTGTGGTAAACTTGTGAAAGAAGTAATATTTTATGACACCAAGTGTCTCGTGAGATGAGCCAGCAGATCCCACTGTGAAAATTGAACAAATCATAGGGAAAATCAGAATTTTAACACTTGTAAGGACCTAAAAAGTTCTTGTATGGGTCAGCTAAAAGGATGGGAGATGACTCAAATAATCAGTGACAAAACACGGATGTCCACGCATTTGTTTTCCTGATAGTCACTAGTAGACTGAGGGGACTAAATATCTGGAGAAGGAATGACCAGATTGTAAGACACAGGACAAAAGGACCAATGGCTTCTGTGGTCTTTCAGAGAGCAGATCGTAATGGTAGTATCAAAACTAGAATTATTACAGGAAAAAGTTTAGAACCTTATGACCTGTAACTTGGTTGAGGGCAGCTTATGTGTGTCATCTGTTTGATAAAGATCTCACTTCAGAAGAGAGCTATCACGTACCCACTTACTTGTTTTGGCAAGCTGCCCACACTCTTCTGTTTTAGAGATGGAAATTCAGTATGAGGTAACAAGTCTCCACTTAGCCATGCTTATCAGTCAAAATCTTTCTCGTACACACCCTTTGTGGTAGATTGGGTATAACATAGCCTCAAGCTAACTATCTCTATGCTTCTTAATTACATGGGAAAATTGACTTGCATGTAGGAGACAGTACAGGATCTAACATAAGTTGTTTATGTTTATATTTGTTCACCAAGAAACATTGGTTACTCAGTTCTATCCAGAGCAATCTTTACCTTTGTCATTTGAAAAGAATCTGATCTTAGAACTATGATTTCAAAAGGCAGGAAAGGAAATTTGTTTCCAGATACTGACTCTATTTTCATTAATGTTTGAAATAATTTTACTATATGGAAATACCTGTTATTCCACATTAAGAAAAAAGATTCAAATGCCAACAATAATATCAATCATTGACATATTTTACTTTGCAGTTTCAATTTAACTAAGCTTTTTATACTTCACTGAGTGCAATGCGGAGTATTGTTCTAGATACGATGGAGGAGGAATGGTCATAGCTGAAGTTCTCAAGAAAGCACATCTCGAGCTGACACTTCATGTGGAAACAGGCTGGAAGCTTAATTGATGAGGGTGAATAAAAATAGCAGTGAAAAAAGAGAAGATGAGAAGCAACTCATTGAGTTACTCTGATGGACACTTTACTGTAAGCCTCAAAGAGAAGCCAGAGGGTGCTTACCAGGAATGTTGTCCAGGCACACAACACTTTCTCCAGAGGGGCTGCAAAGAACACTGTAGCTGACTATTTCACTGAAGGGAGACAAGAGGAGAATGTGTCTGCTTGGCACCTCCTAAAACGTTGTTCATGGTTTACTCCATGGAGATCTGATTTCTCTGAGGCCTGCAGATCACGTCCTCTGACCCCTCAGTGGTCACTCAGTAAGGCAGACCCCATGTCCCCTAGAATGACATTTTTTCCAAGACCAAAGATGGGTACATAGCATGAATAGAGCTCAGGCTGAACTATCAAATCAGACTCTATTCAGCCAGCTTGGGGAGTTTGGTTAAAGAGCTGGGATAAGTGGCAATGGAGTCGCACGATAGTGGTGTGATGAGAGGATTAGGATGGAGGCAGTGGGGTCCTGCAGACTCAATGCAGCGAAAGTATCTTAGGTGGAACGCAGTGATCTTGTTTAACAGAGTTCACCCATTGCTGCACAACATCACATGCTCTTCAATAGATCTTGTTATTACGCTACAATGAGACCACCTTTTAAATTTTTTCTTTCAATCAAGATTCCTTCACTCTTTCCCTACTTTGTTCTCCTAAAGATGAGCTGGGCTCTTAAAGTTGGTGTTAACATTACTGTCTCTACCAAGATAGTAAGTAACCTCCAGAGTGGTATCTGGCTGATGGTAACACTCAGGAGCCAAGTGATACACAGAAACTTCTTTTCACTTCTGAGTAGAAAGATACCCCTCATGACACCAATTGCTAGCCTTTACAAGAATTCATCTTAAGTAGGCAGCAAGGATATTTATTTTGGCTCTGGCCATTGACTGAAGGCATAATTGCCTCCCCAGATAAACTATTGTCTGTTTTCCAGGAAGGCATACAGAGGATAACTGTCAGAGTAACAAGAGATGGGTCTTGGCTTTCCTGTGTGCACACAGCAAAATTACAAAGGTGCTTGTTGATGGCAGTCCAAATGTCATGAAGCTCTGGCCAGGGCAATCTTCTATAAACATGTGGAAACAGGACGGCACTTCACTTCCCTATAACATTTTTGCAATCCACAGAACATTTTGTAATCTCATTCAAAGGTTACCCACTGCTTGTCATTATCACCATTTTTCAGATGAGTGAATCAAGGCTCAGGACTGGCAAAATGATTTGCCAAAGCCACATAACTATTAAAGATAGAGCCAGAAAAAAGTGCTTCAGCTTTCTGAATCTGGACCCTCTGACTTGCAACTGCATCACAGCTAATTTTTCAGTCCTAGCTGAGTGGATGGCTAGAGAGGGGACCAAACACTGAATAATACCTGAGGCTAAACATCTGCCTAATACACTTGTAGAGACTTGCCAGGGATGTATGCCCCAAACCACCCTTCCCCATTGAGTGGATGCTCTATGACATGCAGCAGAGAAAATAATAGAGACAAGCCATCTATGTGAATTCAGCAGCTTTCCAGGCACTGATGCTGAATCCAGAAATCCCACTGAAAAATAGTGTATAACCTTCTTAAAATAAATTAGAGAGTCCATTTTATCATACTCCAGTGTGTTTTCTGTCCCCCATACATATAAAGGAAAACCTAGTGGTAGAATGGTTAAGTGCTACAGCTGCTGACCAAAAAGTTAGCAGTTCAAATCCACCAGGTGCGTCCTGGAAACTCTAAGTGGCACTTCTACTCTGTTGATTGGGTCACTATGAGTTGGAATTGACTTGATGACAGTAGTTTTGGTTTGATTTTATGTATATAAAGCAGGAAGTAAGGGGAGCTGGAAGTATAGGTTGCCTTCAGTTTTATTTTCAACCTGTAATGAACATTGTGTGAGTCTGTACTGGATGAACTCTGAGACGTTAGGGTGGGCAACTGAGAGAGAGAAGGTGGCTTCCATCTGCTGTAGCAAGCTGAGCTGTTGTCTCCATCTATTGAGTCCTCATTGGAATCAAGCTGAGCTGATGGGTTGACTGACGGATGCCCATAAAGCCTTTCCTGACACTGGGATGAAGATATTGGAAATAGCAGGAAAAAAGGAATCTGTGCATGGATTGTGTCTGAGCCAGTGACAACCACAGAAGTATTTTGTGGAAAAGAGTTAGATGTCATGCAAAAAAGAAGCTTCAAGGTCCCTTCGCTCTAGCTCAAATCCAAGCACCAAAGGATGTAAATGTTCCTGTGACTAGTTGGAATAGATACTGTCTTTTTGGTAGAAGGAAAGAAAGTGTGTAGTAGTTCCAGGGCCCACAGAATCTCATAGAACAACATTCCATTGATGTGAAAGTTCTGAAATGGTATGGACTAAAGTCACTGACATCTGGTTCTCCCTTCCGAGTCCCAAACTAATCTCTGAAAACTAAATTCACTGCATATACCTGTTTTGCTGAGTCTGAATTAATTAATTTGCCTTTTTCTTTTAATTTAGTTTTAAAGACAATTATAACTGAAACTGGACATTGAAAGTGTAGAGGGTTCTAACTGAATCAAGCTAAGTCCTAATAGTTTAGGTGAGGAATTTGCTGTCAGTAGATGTGAAAGAAGACCTCCAAGGTCACATAGACCACTGGTGGTAGACCTGATAATCCTCCCCCCCCCCCCCCAAAAAAAACCACTGCCGTCAAGTCAGGTCTAACTCACAGCGAACCTAGAGGTCCGAGTAGAACTTCCTCATAGAGTTTCCAAAGAGCACCTAGCAGACTTGAACTGCTCACTTTTTGTTTAGCAGACATAGCACTTAACCCACTACACCACCAAGGTTTCCAATCTAATAACAGGAGCTACATTTATAGAGTGCTTATTATATTCTAGAAGTCCTGGTGGCGTATTGATTAAGTACTACAGCTGCTAACCACGAAGGCCAGCACCTAGCAGACTTGAACTGCTCACTTTTTGTTTAGCAGACATAGCACTTAACCCACTATACCACCAAGGTTTCCAATCTAATCACAGGAGCTACATTTATAGAGTGCTTATTATATTCTAGAAGTCCTGGTGGCGTATTGATTAAGTACTACAGCTGCTAACCACGAAGGCTCCTTGGAAACGCTATGGGGCGGTTCTACTCTGTCTGTAGAGTTGCTGTGAGGTGGAATCAACTCGGTGACAGTGTTTTTTTAATCGTTGTTTTTGTTTTGTTTGTTTGTCTTTTTAATTATGTACTAGTTAATGCAAAGCACTTCACACAATGTTGTCATTAAAATTTCATCCCAATCCTTCTTTGTCAAGTGAAGAACATGAGAATTAGTAAAGCAAAGGTGAGTTTCAACCCTAAGTTGTGATATGAGCCATGAATACTTGAGTCCAGACTGATGTTCTAGGTTGGGATACAGAAACAACTAGTTTGCTGGCTACTTTCCAAACTTCAGAGCTGGAGAGCTGTAAGAGACTGGTCATGAAGTAAAAATAATGTAGAAAATGAAATTCCTTTACGAATTACAAAGGCAAATCCCTTTCTTTGCATTATGTTTTCTCTCCCTCTCTCAGCTAGCCTGAATAATTTTCATAAATGAAAACTAAAAAAGCATACTTCAGATACACAAATTATGTCTATTTTTTTAACCAACTTCAATATTTTCTCCATCTTCATTCCTTTGGAACCCTTCTGATATTTTTTACATGGTCTTAGATCATTAAGCATCATAAAAATGTCTCTCATTTTTAGAGCACTTCATTATTTGAGCTTCTGAATCATTTTCTTTGGAAGCAGAATTTGTACTGAAAACTATTTGTCTTTTCTTCTTCTCTCTCAATTTAGTTCATTCCTCTAAGCCAGGCCCTTAGGATTCTCCATTATGCCCAGCCTGGTGGTGCAGGATCAAGAGCTTGCTGGCTAATCAAAAGATTGACAGTTTGAATCTGCCAGGATCCTTGGAAACTCTGAGGGGGCAGTTCTACTCT
Organism: Heterohyrax brucei; assembly: GCA_028571685.1. NCBI lineage: Eukaryota > Metazoa > Chordata > Mammalia > Hyracoidea > Procaviidae > Heterohyrax > Heterohyrax brucei. Next base: position 20,398,109 of record CM053153.1, on the reverse strand, counting down.
GTTTTGCCAAGCCAGCCAAGTGTGGTTGAGTCAGATCCAACTCATGGCGACCCTGTCTTACACAGTCATTATGAGTCAGCATTTACTTGATAGAAATGGGTTTGCTTTTTAGATTTATTGTATATACTCATCCTCTTCATTATTATCTTCCAGTGACTTGTGCCTGCTCCCTATACCACAGCCAGGTTCCCTGAACTCTGCTTTTCAGACACACGTATCTCTGATTGTAGTCCCTGAGCCTCCACTTATTCTAATTTCTTGCAATAGAGTAATGCTGTCTTCTGCCTTTACTTCCTCTTCCACGACCTCTTTTAGTGAAAACAGTACCTAACCATCAAGCTGCATCAAAAATCCCATCTTCCACAATTACCTTCTCTGTCTCAGCCTCTAAAGCAGGATTTGCTCTCTTCCTTCTATGAGTTCCATAGTACTCCCCTTTGTTAACTACTGAAAGTCAGATTCCCAGAGGAGATTGTTCCGAGGTGGAGATTGACTCCTTACACCACCACAGACTTCTCAGGAACCTGAGAGGGCCTGAGAGCCTTCAGAAATGGATTTACTAGGACTTTCTCTAGGATGCATCCCATACCCATGCCAAGAAGTTCTTAACATCTAACTGGGATCCTTCCTACTTCAAGATTTGTATGACACAATTATTATTGGGAAGTTCTCTAGGGATCACAGCTCTGGAGAAGTAAAGGAAGCAGGTCTGGGAAAGGAAAACACTGAGCTGCAAGGTTATCACTTCAATGGCCACAGCCAATGCCTTGGCGCTCTGGAGTTGTGACAGCTCTCATGTGGAATTGTCTTGTATTCAGACAAAAGGTCCTGGACCTTCTACAGACCTGTGTCAAGTAGTCATTGAATACAAGAACCTTGGGTGAAGTGCTTGTCTTCAGTCAACAGCAAAGGTGAACTCCGTTGTGACCTCTCGGGTACCTACAATCCCTGCAGCTGGCAAATGGAATGAGGACTTCTGTTCTGAAAGCGGCAGGAGGAGAGGGATAGAAACATGAGTGGCTACCACAGTACTCTCTTCAACAACTTTTATAGAATTGGCATACTGTACTTTGTAGGTCATTTCCTTATTTCCTTTAAATCAGAAACTACATTGTAAGTATTTCTTGAATTCGTTGCAGCTGTTAGCATATAGTTCACTGTGTATAAGGGATAATCAACAAATAATCTGCTGAGATGAGTTCATTTCAGTAATCTTTCAAAGAACTTTCACTTTAAAAACATACCAGTAAGATACACCAGACACAGGGAGGAGCCCTGTTTGCACAGTTGTTAAGGCACGTGACTGCCAACCGTATGGTCATCGGTTTGAATCCACCAACAGCTGTGTGCCAGTCTGCTTGGGCAGACATTTATAGCCTTGGAAACCCTATGGGGCAGTCCTCCTCTGTCCTATAGGGTCACTATGAGTCAGAATCAGTTTGATGGCCATGAGTTCTGTGCAGACACAAGGGAGCGGGAATGCAGACACAAGTTACCTCTATTTTATTGCCATTGCTATATGAGGTGCTGGTATGAGGAGAGCTGGCCTATAGTGTTTTATTCCCCTTAATCTTTTTTGGAAGCAGATTGTTAGGTCTTTCTCCCATGTAGCCTGGAATCACTGGTCCAGTTTGAACCACCAACCTTTCAGTTAGCAGCCCAGGGCCTCACCATTTACTCTCCTAGGGTTCCTTTACATCTGTTTTACAGAGAAGAGAATTGTAATGCAGAATGTTAACTGGAGGTGGTCAAGAACACAGAATTAATTTAAGTTTCAGTCAGTTAAGCTAGGTCTCAGAAATCTTAAGCCGATTGTCTTTGTAGAAAAGAAAACAAAAATAACCAACTATTCAATATAAGGAAACTCTGGTGGCATAGTGGGTTAAGTACTACATCTGCTAACCAAAAGGTTGGCAGTTCAAATAAACCAAGTGCTCCTTGGAAACTATATGGGGCAGGTCTACTCCAACCTCTAGGGTCGCTATGAGTCAGGCTAGACTCAAACGGCAGTAGGTTTAGTTTTTTGCTTTTTTATTCAATAGGAATTAGTGGCTCAGCAAGGTCTGCAGTCAGATCAAGGGTTAATAACCTTGCTCCCTAAAGGCCTTCTCAAAAAATCCCATTTCTGGACCTCTCTGAGGTGCCTCAACTTGATAACTGAGTGGACTTCCTCTTGGCACGTAGTCATGGGCAAAGAGCCAGAACTTTCAAATGAGATTTAAGACAACTTTGGTCCATTGCCCAGACTGAAAACTGTGGAGGGAGCAGAAAGCATCTTCCAGGAATTTTTGAACCAATGGCCAAGAAGAAGATGATCCGAGGTACAATTCTTAAACTCATTTTTTGGAGACGTGCCAGTTACACAATCAGGTAATTTCATAAAGAAGTTTTGTTTAAGACAGTAATATCTCCTTTCCTCTTCTATCCCTGTCCTTTCATGGTAGCACTACTGTTCTTCTTCCCCCCAAATCACAGCATTTGCAGAAAAAGTCACCTCTGATTAGCCTGTTTCTAGAAAATACTGGCAAACATCCTGCTGCCTGACCCCGGGCATGTGCACAAATCTGCTTATGTTGCACAGATGTGGGCTGTTACAATAGGGTTTCTAGTTCATTCTTATGCCTGAGAACTTTGAAAAGTTAGGGCTGAAAATAGAACTGGTTCTTCCCACCTGTACAACAGAGTTCTGGACATTGGCACCTTGACTGATTGTCACCTTTTCTCTTAGATTCTTGATGTACAGGAATAGACTCTAACATAAAAATCACATGTAATCCCTTGCACCCTGGATTTATATCCCAAGTTTTTAGAATGGCTGCCTGTGTCTATTCAATGGCAGGCCTACAGTCTTAAATATGGCTTTTGCTATGTTATACTCCTATTCAAAAGCCATCTGGCTCTCTTTGTAATAACTTACTATAAAGTCAGACTATTCCTTAGTTTAGACTTCTTTCCCTTCTAAGAATGAATTTTAAGTTGCTTTTCAAGCTCTGTTGATCACTTCTCCATGGTATAAGCCCTTCATTTCAGCAAAATTGTCCTGTATATTCTTATTTTAGATGTAATTCTTAAAGTTGACAATTTAAAAAGACTTGTTCCTTTCCAACTGTCTGGACACTGACACACACTTTGAGATTGCCCAAATCCTGGAACTAAGATTACCAAAACCCAAGCTACTTCTTTCTGCTGATAGAAATTAGCTGATAGATACCTAACCTCTATTGCTTATTTAACTGATACATTTTAGTAACAATCCACATGCTCAACTAGAAATGTTTTCAAATAGACTGTATTATACTTTATGTTTTTGCATATAACACACACAAGCAGCCACACACACACTCCATTTTCACACCAGCACAGTGTTTGTGATTCTTTTTTTTTTTTTTCTCTCCTACTGAGAAACCATTCGTTGTCCACAATGGTTGAAATCCTCAAAGTCCAACTCAGATACTACTGCCTCCTTGAAGACTTCCATTGTCTTATTCTCTGGTTCATCTACAGTCCACTTTTGCTTTGATCATATTGTTGTGTTCATGTTTCATGCTATGGTCACATTTCATGTCTCTTGTCAACAGTAAGCTGAAACGAAGGAAGAAACTAGATGTCAACCATCTTTCTGTTCCTCACATATCTGGTAGAGTACACTGACAGTTAGTGCTCAATGAAAGATTGAAAAAAATGTTAATTATATACTCTAATATTTCCTGAAATATATGACATCACAAATTTTGTAATTTGTAATTGTCATGAGCACCTCAGAAATTCTTATCTTTTCATGGGAGTTAACCATATATACATAGCACAACTTTTAAATCGATTGAAGAGGCTGTTAAAATGACTACAGGTATGTAATCACTACCAAGATCAATGCGTAGAACACTGTTTGCACTCTCAAAACAACTGCACACACGGTTGACACACAGTAAATTCCCTAAAGTGAACACTATTCTGGTTTCTGTCACCTTCAAACATTTTTGCTTGTTTATACGAATGGAGTAATACAGTATCACTTTATTACTATATCTAGACTCCATTGCTTCTTTTTTCTTCTCATTATGATTACAGACTTATTCTTTTGTACTATTAGTTCATTCCTTTTTATTACTAGAAAATATTCCATTTTATAAATATATGACAATATTAAGCTCTTCTAATGACCATAGGGAGCCCTAGTAGCATGGTGATTAAGAGCCAAGATGCTAACCAAAAGTCAGCAGTTCAAATCCACCAGACACTCCTTGAAAACCTTATGGGGCAGTTTTACTCTGTCCTGTTAGGTCTTTGTGGACATTTGGGTTATTTCCAACTTTTTGTAGCTAGGAACAAATCTTCTCTAAACATTGCTTTGGTGTGCATGCGACATGTACACTTTCTGGTGTTTGACAAGGAGTAAAACTGGCAGGACACTAGGTAGCACACATACTCATCTTCCACCGGTATTGCCACACAGTTTCCAAAGTGGTTCGGCAGTTTTCTGCCAACATAGTGTGGAAGATTCTGTTTCTCTCTCCTTCACTCCCACTTGACATTGTCCGACTGTAAAAATTTTAGCCATTTGAGTGAGTGCGTGATTGCTTAGTACAGTTTTGATGAGGCATTTCTCTGGTAAAAAATGATACTGAGCACATTCTCATATGCTTTTTGACAACTCGGATAATAACCTCATTCATGAAATCACAAGTGTTTAAATCGAGTTGAGAATTTATTTACAGTGAAATCTGTGACCGCTGGAACTTGATGAGACTGCTTTGTTTTTCCAGGTCTCACAAGTTTTCCTCCTTTGAGAGGGTACCACTTTACCATTTGTCTATCAGTCTGTATTAGCGGAGCATATTTGAATTTTCCTTCTCTGACAGGTTTCCTCCTTACCCAGGTTCTGGCTTTCATAGGTTTCACTGTATAACAGCATATTCTAAATACAAGTTGTTTGTCAGATATATGATTACAGATATCTCCCTGAACTCTGTAGCTCACAGTATATTTTTCTTAATTATGTTTTTTTATGAACAAAAAGTTATTAATTTTAATGAAATATTCGTTCAAGTTTTTACTTTATTATTGCTGATATATGTATTCTTGGGAAGAAATTTCTGCCTCACCCAAGATTATGAAGGTCTTACTTTAGACACTTTATAATTTTACCTTTCAAAGTTAGCACTAAGGACCATTTGGAATAAATGTCGGCTTATGATGTGAAAGGAAATCCTGACGGCGTAATAGTTAAGTGCTATGGCTACTAACCCAAAAATCAGCAGTGAAAATCTGCCAGGTGTTCCTTGGAAACTTTTTGAAGGTAGTTCTATTCTGACCTATAGGGTCTCTATAAGTTGGAACCTACTTGTAGGCAGTGAGTTTTGGTTTATGGTGTGAGAAAGGTATCAGATTAATTATTTTTCACAGGCCATCCAATTAATCTTAAGTAATTTATTTAAAAGGCCACTCTTTTCCCATACCTTGTCATATTACTTTGCTGTAAACCACGGAAAAGTTATGTGTGAGTTCATTTTTGGATATTCTACTTAATTTGTCTGTATGTCTATTTTTGTGGTAAAATAATGGTTTTTAATTGTTGTTGCTGTTTTACTGACTTTAGCTACGTTATTGTATGTATTCTAAAACTTTTCTTCTCTCAGATTTTCTCTGATACATTTGACCCTCAAGACGAATTAGAATTTAGTCTCCTATTCGCCACAGAAAACCGCAGATGTGTGAGATTTGTAATTAGAGCTGTACTGATTGCATAAATCAGTTGAGATGAATGGCATCATTAAAAAATTAACTATGAATGGTATAGTTTCACCTATTTAGAACTTTAAAAAAAAATTGTGTCAGTAACCTTTTGTAGATTTCAATGTTCACTACTGACTTCTGTTAAATTTATTCCTAGACATTTGGCATTTTTGATGCTGTTCTAAACGTAAGATTTTCTCGTGTTCACTTTTTCTTTGCTTATTTCTAGTAAATAGAAATCCAGTGGATTTTATATATGACCTTGTATATGTTGAGTTTAACCATATTCGATTATTACTTGTTTGTTTTTTACTTTTTTACTCTTACAGTCTTTTTTTTTTTTTTTTTCCTATTTTACTGCATTTGTAAGTCTAAATACCAGTGAGTGGCTTAAAAGGATAGAAATTGATTTTCTGTCAGTACTGGTGGTTAGATGGTTCAATTCAGGGTGTCAAGAGGACCATGGTCTCTCTGAAAGCTCTAAGAGAGGATTCTTGTTTGCCTTTCCCAGGCTCTGGCAGCCTTGAGTGGTCCCTGTCATTCCTCGGTTTACAGCTCTGCCTCCCGCAGCATCTGCCTCCCGTGGTCATGCTGCCATCCTCCCTCTGTGTCTTTCATGTCTCTTCTTTTCTTTTATGAGGACACCACTCATATTGGATTAAGACCTCATGATAAGATACCTCAAAACATCCTCAAAACCCTAAATCTAAATAAGATCACTGTCATGGATTGAGTCATGTCCCCCAATGTATCTGTCAGCTTGGTTAGGCCGTGATTCACAGTGTTATACATTGTCCTCCGACTTGTCACCCTATGTGATTTTCCTATGTCTTATAAGTCCTATCTCTATGATTTTTATGAGATGGTATTAGCAGCAGTTATCTTGATGAGGGAGGACTCAATCTACAAGATTATGTTGTGTTTTTGACCTTTTTTTTCTTTTTCCTTTTTTTGACATATAAAAGATAGAATTGGGCAAAGAGACACAGGAGACCTCATATGACCAAGGAATAAGACTCAAGAGAAGACATCATCTTTGAATCTGGGTCCCCATACTGAGAAGCCCCTCAACAAGGAAAGATTAATGACAAGGTCTTTGCCCCAGAGCTGACACAGAGAGAAAGCCTTCCTCTGGAGCTGGCACCCTGAGTTCAGGTTTTTAGACTCCTAGACTGTGAGATAATAAATTTTTCTTTGTTAAAGCCATCTACTTATGGTATATAGTGCTGTTATAGCAGCCCTAGATGGCTAAGACACTCACTTCCACAAATATCAGGGTTAGGATCTAAATTTATCTTTAGGGGGACAAAATTCAATGCATAACACAAAGTTTCTTTGTATTTCTACTCTGTCAAGAGTTTTATCATTGGTGATCACTTGTATTAAATGTTTCTTACGCAGCTATTGAAATTGTCATATGGTTTTCATCTTTTAGTCAGTTAAATTGCAATTTATTTCCAAATGTTGAACAAACGTATCATTCCTGAGATGAGCTCAATGCTTTATATTATTGACTTGTTTTCTATGTTTCTAAATTTAATTTTCTAATACATTATTTGGTTTTATTTCATTCATGTTCACAAGAGAAGTTGGCCTGTAAATTATTTTTTTCTTTCTTGAATTTTTTTGTCAAGTTTTTATATTAAGATCATTTTGAACCCCTTAAGACTACTTGCCAAATATTTCCTATTTTTTCAATTCTCTGGAAGACTTTATTTAAGATGGTGTTATCTCTTCTTTTAATATTTGGTAGAATTCACCAGTGAAGACCTTTGGATCTTGACATTTCTTTGTGAAAATGTTTTGAGTTAAGACTTCAATCTTTTTCTCATATTTTCTATTTACCAATGTTAGTTTCAGTAAGATGTGTTTTTCATTTACATTGCCACGTGTATTAGAATCAAATTTTCCCTAACACCTTCTCATTTATTTGATCTGTGAGATACTCAGTGATATACTCTTCTTCATTTTTGGTATTGACATTTTGTACCTTTATCTCCTGATGTAAATCATGCAAGGTATTTGTCAAATATATAGCTTGGTATTGACTTTTTTCTAACAAAACTGTTTATTTTGAGGTAATTGTGGATTCACCGGCAATTGTAAGGAATAATACAAAATAATCCCCTGTACATTTTATCCAGCTCTTCCCCAATTATAAAATTTTGCAAAACTATGTTCCCATGTCACAACTAGGTTATTGACACAGATTCAATCTACTCATCCAGACTCCCCATGTCTTACCTGTAATCTATGTGTGTATGTATATTATATGTTTAGTTAGTTGTAAGCTGTTTTATCACATTATATATTTGTGTATATCACAGTGAAGATACAGAAGAGTTAAGGATTTCTCCTGTTGTGCCACAGTTTTGTAACCAAATTCTAATGACAGAACATAACACTTAAAGGGGACATACAGATGCTGTTTTCTAGTGGCCTTCAGTCTATAGTTTGTGGCATCCCGAAGAGAATGATGTTTCAGTTAGGGTGAATCCCCTCTTATCTGTCATAAATACTAGGGTTCTGCATGAAACTTTATTCTAAAAAATGGAGTTTAGTTTTACTGCTAGAACAGATTTTATTGACTATTCCCACTATAAAACAGTAAGTATTCTGATTATCTATTGCTACATAACAAAACATGTCAACACTTAGTAGCAATTGTTTTAGTGTTACAACTCACATTTTTAAGAGTTGAGTCAGATCAGCTAAGTTGGTTCTGATACGGTTGCTATCAGTTAATGACAGAGGCAAGAATCATTTGAAGATTTGTACTTACGTGCCATCGAGTCAGTTCCAATTGACAGTGACTCTCTGCACAACAGAACAAAACACTACCCAGTCTTGTGGCATGTCCATAATCTTTTCTATGCTTAAGCCCATTGTTGTGGCCACTGTGTCAGTCCATCTAGTTAAGGGTCTTGCTCTTTTTTGCTGATGTTCCACTCTTCCAAGCATGATGTCCTTCTCCAGGGACTGATCTTTGCTACGTACCTACATAGGTGGGGGTAAATAAACAGCTGGGAGCTGAAACAACTGAGCTTCTTAGGCATAGCCCTCTGTCTAGGCATTTCTGGGCATCTATCCACTGTCTTTACCATGGTGACTTCAGGGAAACAGAAATTCTTTCACAGCAGCTCGAGGCTCAAAAGGTACATTCCTGAAAAGAAGCTGGCAGAGACTGTATGACCCTTTCTAGCCTAGCCACTATTCAATTTCTGCCACTTTCGGTTCGTTGGAACACTCACAAAAAGATCTAGAAAGTTTCAAAGACAAGAGTGCAGAATCTACCTCCTGATGGTCATGCAGCAAGAATTTGGAAGAGCAGGTAGGATGGAAAATGTCATGGCCATCCCTGTAAAACACCGTATGACATAATTAAGAAACCAGAGCTTGAGAGGAAATGCAACACATCTATATAGACTGAGGTATTTGACTTTGGTTCTGGATTTCCCCTCAACATTAATATGTAAAGCAAACTCTACAACTCTGTGAAGCATGATTTTTTTTTTTAATTTTTAAAGTTTTCATTTAAAAAAAATTAAAGTTCTTATAATGAAATATGGTAATTATAAAAAACGGTAAAAAATCTCAAGAACTAAAATGTTATAAAATACCAAATACTAAAATTATGATAATTCTTTAATATTTAAGAAGACTCAAGAATTTTTAATAATACTTTTTTAAAAATTCCTGATAATAAAATGTTGTAAAAGGTAATATACAAAGACTGGGGCGGAGGGAATCTAAGTTGTTATTATTAATAATAGTAATATCACTACTAATTATTATTTTGATGTATCCTTAGGTTATGCTTGAACATGTGTAATAACTGAAAGATTATCATTACACAAGGTAATTAATTTAGTTTTTTGAATAGGCCTGATGGGAACTGTGTGGGGCAGTTCTATTCTGTCCTGTAGGGTCACTATGAGTAAGAATTGACTCGATGGCAGGGGGTTTGGTTTTTGGTTAATGGTTTGAAAGATTTTCTTACACTGAGTCAAATCCTTACTCACTATCCCGTTGCCACTGAGTGGATCCTGACTTACAGCAACTCCACAGAACAGAATAGAATCGCCCCATAGGGTTTCCAAGGCTGAAATAGTTAAGACAGCGAACTGCTACATACTTGTCGTATCTATGCAATTCTGTTCCCTCGAACAGAGAGATATCACTTTTTCTTCTATATGAAGGGTCATTGTGTGGTACCTGAAAAGCCATGGAACATTACATCAAAACCAATACATTTAAAAGGAATAAGTACAATAGCTTACATGTAGATAAAAGGAAAGAAAAACAAATTCTGCCTATGTAGTATGTTGTCACTGTTAGGTGTCATTGAGTATGTTTGAACTCATAGCAACCTTACCTGCAACAGAACAAAACACTGCCCATTCCTGCACCATCTTTGCAATTACTAGTATACCCGAGCCAATTGTTACAGCCACTGTATCAATCCATCTTATCAAGGGGCTGCCTCTTTTGTGCTGAGCATCTATTTTACCAAGTGTGATATTCTCCTTCGGGAACTGGCCCTAACTGATAACAGGGCCAGAGTACGCTTCCAAGGTGCATTTTGACTATACCTCTTCCAAGATGGACTTGTTTGTTCTTTTGGCAGTCTATGGCATAATCAATATTCTTCACCAACATCATAATTCAAAGACATAAATTCTCCTTTTTCATAAATTTTCCTTCTTCATTGTCCACGTTTTACAAGCACGTGAGACAGCTGAAAGTACCGTGTCTTAGTTCAGACAAACTTAGTACTCAAAGTGACATCTTGTTTTTTAACATCTTAAAAAGTTCTTTAACAGAACATTTGCCCAATATGGTGTGTGATTTCTTGACCGCTCCTTCCATGGGCATTGATTGTGGATTCAGGTAAAATGAAATCTTGGACAGCTTCAATATTTTCTCTTTTTATCCTGATGTTTATTGACCCAAAGAGCCCTGGCTGTGCAGTGATTAAGCACTCAGCTGCTAAAGGAAAGGTAGGTAAGTTGAACCTACCAGCAGTTCTTCAGAAGAAAGATGTCTGTAAAGTGTCTGTAAAGATTACAGCTTTGGAAACCCTACAAAGTGATTCTGCTTTATCCTAGAGGGTTGCTATGAGTCGAAATTGACTCAACAGAAAGGAGTAAATTGAGGTGGTGGGGTAATTGGCTAGTTGGAAACCCTGGTAACTTAGTTAGTGCTTAAGTGCTATGGCTATTAACCAAGAGTTCGATAGTTGAAATCTACCATGTGTTCCTTGGAAACCATATGCAGTAGTTCTGCTCTGCCCTGTAGTGTTGCTATGAGTCAGAAATGACTCAGCGGCAAGGGGTATGGTTTGGGGATTTATTGTCCAGTTGTCAGGATTTTTTTTTCTTTATATTAAAAAGATTCCACACTGAAGGCTGTGGTCTTTGATCTCCATCAGTAAGTGCGTCAGGCCCTCTTCACTTGCAGCAAACAAGCAGTGTCATCTGCACATCACAGGTTGTTGATGGGTCTGCCTCCAGTCCCGATGCCTTGTTCTTCATCAATAGTCCTAATTCTCAGGTTATTTGCTCAGCATAGAGACTGAATAAATGTGATGGAAGGAAAGACACATTCCTGATGCTTACCTTTCCTGATTTTAAATTATGCAATATCTGCTTGAACAACTGCCTCATGGTCTTTGTAGAGATGCCATGTGAATACAATTAAGTATTCTGGAATTTCCTGTTTTCATAATGTTATTCATAATTTATTAAGATCCATACTTTTTGAATGCCTTTACATAAATAATACAGCACAAGCAAACAACTTTCCAGTATTCTCTACTTTCAGCCAAGATCCTCCTAACACCAACAATGATATCCCTCCCTTTATGTTCTCTTGTCTGTTCAGCTTGACTTTCTTGCAGTTCACTGTCAATGTACTACTGAAGCCACTTTTAAATTATGTTAGCAAACTTGACTTGCATGTGATATTAATGATATTGTCAAATAATTTCCACATTCCACTGGATCACCTTTCTTTGCAATGTTCCCAAACATGAGTCTCTTCTAGTTAGCTGTATTCCAAAGTTCTTGCCTTAGACCACTGAGTAGTTCTGACATCGTATCTATCTGTTGAAACAGCTACATCAATTTCTAGAGCCTAGTTTCTCTGCAATGCCTTCAGTTTTTTCTCATATGCTACCTCCTGAAATGGCTAAATCTCAACTCATTCTTTAATACAGTGACTCTGTGTATGCCTTCAATTTTCTTTTCATACTTCCTGTGTTGTTTAATTTTTTATATAGAGAGTCCTTCAACATTACAACACAAAGCTTGAATTTTTTCTTTTGTTCTTCCAGCTTGAGAAATGCCTAGTGTGCTCTTTCTTTTTGGTTTTTTTAACTCATGATCTTTGGACATTTCATTGTAATATTATACTTGGTCTTCTTGAGCTATGCTATGAAGTTTTTTGTTCAGCTCTTTTACTGTATCACTTCTTCCGTTTGCTTTACTTGCTCAAGAGCAAGTTTCAGAGTCTCTTCCAAATTGCATTTTGGTCTTTTTTTTTTTTTTCACTGTCTTTTTAAAGACTCCTTGCTTTCTTTGTGTATGGTGTCCTTAATGTCTTCCTGTAACTTGTCTGATCTTCAATTATTTGTGATTGATGCATTAAATCTATTCATGAGATGGTCTCTGAACTCAGGTGGGATATATTTAAGGGTGTGCTTTGGCTCTCATGAATTTAATTTTCTTCAGCTGCAACTTGTAGCTGTCTATGAGTAATTGATAATCTGTTCCATAGCTTGCCCCTGGCTTTGTTCTGACTGCTGATACTGAGCTCTTCTATTGTCTCATTCTGTAGACACAGTTGATTTCATTTGTGTGTATTTCATCCTGTTAAGTCCACATTTGTAGTCATTGTTTATGTTATTGAGGAAAGGTATTTCCAATAACTAAGTCACTGGGCTTGCAAAATTCCATCTACAATCTCCCTCTTCACTTCCATCACCACAGCCACATGGTCTGACTACTGATACTTCTTCTTTGCCTCATACTTCTTTTGTTCCAATCACCAGTAATTGTCAATGTATTTTGGCAGTGTGTTTGATCAATTTTGAACTATAGAAGTTGGTAAAAATCTTCAGTTTCTTCATGTTTGGATTTGGTGGTTGGTGCATAAATTTGAATAGTAGTCATATTAACTGTTTTTCCTAGTTTGGGTTGTTAGGTGCCAACCAGTTGATTCCTAGCCACAGTGACCCTGGGTACAACAGACTGAAACACTAGCTGGTCCTGCACGATCCTCGTAATCATTGTTATGCTTAAGCCCAGTGTTGTAGCCACTGTGTTAGTTCATCTTGTTGACAGTCTTCCTCCTTTTTGCTGACCCTCTGCTGACCAAGCAATGTCCTTCTGCAGAGACTGGTCCTGCCTGAAAACATAGCTAAAGTATGGGACATTAGACCTCACTTCTAAGAAGCATTCCGGCTGTACTTTTTCCACGACAAATTTGTTTGTTCTTTTCGCAGTCCATGGTATATACACCATTCTTTGCCAACACCATAATTCAAGTGAAGGCACTCATTTTCTTCAGTCTTCTCTACTTATTGTCTGAGTTTCACTGGCCCATTTTGTCAGAAATAGGTTAGCAAATTTCTTCTTTTCAGCCCGTCTGGCACTACATTACACAAGACTGACAGACGAGTGGTGGCTATATAGCATACCCATTACCTACTGCAATCCAGTTGACTCATAGTGGCCCTCCAGGACAGGCAAAAAAGCAACCATATAGGACAGGTGAAATAGTGCAGAGGGTTACTACGGAGTGTCTGGTAGACTTGAATTGCAAACCTGCTGGTTGGTAGCCACAGCTTTTCACCACTACCTCACCAGGCTTTCTAAGCCATATAGTATAGGTAGTATTTTTTGATTGCTTACCACTTTTCCAGAATTGGCATCATTTAATAAGTTTATTTCTCTGGCTTTATTAGTCAGAATTGACTTGACAGCAGTGGGTTTGGTTTGGGTTTATTATTATTATCAACTTATAGTTGAATAAAAGCCTGCATTCTAAAAGATTAGTAAGGTTGATGAAGGGAAGAATGGGTGAGAGTGCTGAGGACAGAAAGACTATCACTACATTCTACAGTTTATGTTTTCTTTTGATCTACTTCACTTATTTTACTTTAAGTTAACTTCAAAAACACATGCTTCAGTATAAATCAGGAGAACACCATAGTTTCTTTCTTTTGTCTGATGAGGTAATGAAGAACTGAGTATCAGAAACTTTTGTGTGATACTCCCAAGTTTTCAACCCATATATAGAACTAGTTCCAGAACTTTCATGTAGATCCCGCTGGTACAGGTCCAAGGAGGTTGTTTTGCAGATTGGTCATGAAAAGCAGAAACAAAGTATCTCAAGATGTTGAGACTCTGTAAACAAAATCTGTAATTAATGGTGATGAGTAAATAGAATTATGAGAGTAACGGAAAAGAGTGTGATGTCGTTTCAGATTTGGTCGTAACCAAGGCTGTCATTTTTGGGTTTCGGACCATAGGCAAGATCTCTATCTTCTCTAACCCTTGGTTTCCTTGTTTGTCGAATGCTCACTAGGGCGGGCAGTGGGGGAGACCATTGATAACAACAGAATACATGAATTTTTCTGAGAATTAATGTGTGTAAATACTCCTCAAATTATTAAAAATGTCATTCACTCTCTAGCTAATTTTATAAATATCGTCTCACTGAGCTTTGCCCAAACTTTCATACTTTCAGTATATATCTGTGTATGTGTGTGTGCATGCATGTGTGTATTTTTTTAATGAAATAAGTATATACATACATAATGAAATAGGTACATACATACATACATACACAAAGGTTGGTGCTGTGGATCACTTTACTTCGTTTACTCTCAGCAATGAGTGTGAGTTCACATGTCCATGGATTATGGACTACTGTAGTAATGTGTCTGGTGGACAAAGAATTATGACTTCAGATGTGGAGCATAAATCATTTCTACTGATATGAGTTCTATGTTCTTGAAAATATCCTATGCTGTAAATATAATGGTGCTGAAACTCAGCAGTGAAATTATGTATGGTCTACACCAAATGTGGGGTCGCCATGACTCGGATCCGACTCAATGGCAAGTGGCTGGCTGACAACAAATGTTGTTCAAAATAATTTCCCTCTAAAATTACTGAAAGTTGGCAACAGAATGAACTAAAATAATGCACTGTTGCTATCATAGGAAAATAATAACATTAATAATAATGCTGATAATAATTCAATGAGTTATTATATATAATTCAATGAATTCACTCATTTTTAATCAGTTCTATTGACAAAATATATTAAAACAATAAAAATATATTCAAACAGTATTCAGTAAGACCTTAAACTGAAATCTAAATTTAGTAAAATTTCCTTCATATTTTCTACTTTTAGATAGTAGAAAAATGTAAGAAAAGTAAACAGAAAAGAGAGACAAAAAAGGAAATGAGGGAGGGAGGGAAGGAGGGAAGGAAGGAAAGAGGGAAGGAGGGGAGGAAAGAGGGAGAGAGGGAGGGAGGAAGGGAAAGAGGGAAGGAAGGAAGGGAGGGAGGGAAGGGAGGAAAGGAAGGAAGGGACTTCCTTTTACTGAGGGTCCATTATAGGAATATAATTGAGAATATGAATGTTTTGAGAGAGGATAGATACAAAATTGTGGTGAGAACCAAGGAAAAGTCATTAGTCATTAGTAGGAACAGCAACAATGTCTCTTTAATACAGAATCTGGCAATCCTTATTGATGAGAACTATAATTTATAGGAACCATTACCAAACCTTAGATTTGGACAGAAAGAACGAAGATGTTGTGGTTGCAAGGAGTTAACAAATATTCATTGAACTATTTTATGAGCCATGATATGAAACCTTCTTTCTAATTATTAGATCATTGAAAGCCCATTACTGTATTATGAAAGCTATTATTAAAAGCCATTGTTAAGAAAAATGGGACTGAAAAAAAGTAAAAGTATTTGCCCAAGATATGATACAGCCAGAATTTAAACCCACTCTGTTCTACTTTGTTTTAAACCTTGTTTGTTTGATGATACCAAAGCAAAACATATTTTTTAAGAAATCTAAAAATAAAATTAAAAGGAGTTTGTATGTTTTTTTCTAAATACAATGTGAATCCATTAGAGCACTTAAAATAAGATTGTATCAGGCAAATGCATTAAGAAGGGTGAACTGACTCGATTATAATATTAGAATGAGATTCAGGATTAATTAGACATTCTATTTTACAGAATATAATGTAGTCATTAAAATGTATGATGTAGCTAAATGAACAGAAAATGAACTGGTGAGAGATGTGATATGATTTATGTTGAAATAAGTACTTTCATGTTCTGTTTGCAGAATTGATTATAAGTGCCATGAGTGAAAACCGTTTAGGAGGTCTTAATACGGGAAGACTATAATGGCTTGATCTAAGCTGTTAGCAATATAATTAGAGAAAAATGAATGGATTCTAAATGCCTTTGGGATATAAAATTAAGGATCTTAAGGATAGATTATAAAACTAAAATAAATGGTTGAATAAAGGATGATTCTTGGGTAATGCCTTTTCCATGGAAAAAAGTTGAAACAAAACCTGCTCTTCCTATTCTGAACCACTGTTTCTCAAGAGAGCTGCCTTGTTTTACTTCAGTGAGGAAACAAGATTTTCTCTAATTATTTTATACACCCTTCCTAACATTCTACAACTGAGTTAGAGCTCAAATACACACCAGTGTACACAGACACACAAAACACGTCGGGTGCATACCAGATTGGCAAAAAGTTCAGCACTCGTAGAGTCTCTGTGATTGCAGGAAAATACTATTGTTGCTCTTGTTGTTGGCAGGTGCCACTGAGTTGGTTCTGACTCATCGCAACCCTGCATATAAAGGAACAAAATATTGCCTGTGCCATTCTCATAATTTTTATGCTCAAACCTATTGTTGCAGCAATAGTGTCAATCTATCTCTTTGATGGTCTTTTCTCACTGACTGTCTACTTTATCAAGCAGGATGTCCTTCTCCAAGGACTTGTCCCTGCTGAGAACATATCCAAAGGACATGAGATGAAATCTTGCTTCAAAATAACATTCTGGTTGTACTTCTTCCAAAATAATAGCAAAATAAAAAATGAATTCATGAAAAATGAAGATGGAAGATTTATGATGAAGTTCTTAGCAAATAAATTGTTTTTTTATTACATTTAAATGTTGTCAAGGATTTTGTTTTATTTGGGTCCAGAATCAATACCCATGGAAGCAGCAGTCAAGAACTCAAACAATACATTGCACTGGGAAAATCTGCCACAAAAGAACTCTCTAAAGTTTTCAAAAGTGAAGATGTCACCAAGACTAAGATGCGCTTGACCCAAACCTTGGTATTTTCAGTCACTGCGAAAGGTGGACAGTAAATATGGAAGACCAAAGAAGAATTGACATTTATTATTATGATGATGATTGAATGAAAATGTACATTCCCATATAAATTCGCATGCTCACCTATATGCAGCTCCCATTGCTCTCCCTGCCCAGTGACAGAACTCCCCTCTTCTCTGCTCCATACATGTCCTATCCTCCCAACAGTCTCCTATTCCCTCTTCTCCACCCACTCCCCTTCCTCCAGCAAGAGGTCAGCAGGAGGACATCCTATAGATGCATAGAACCATAAAATTCCCACAAGACATGGTGACTCTGTGTTGCCAAGTCCAATCCATTGCTGTCCAAAACATTGACCTTCATTATGGTTTATGGACAGAGGCAACATCAGGGCCAGGGGCTATGCTCCTGGACCATCAATTGAGGTCTTTTACTGGAGGTCTCATGGCACTCCCCTATTTATTCTCTTACTGCCAGTGAGACTCCACTTTGTGTGCTCCATCGTGGCTACCACTGCTGGTAGCCGGACACCATCCAGTTCTTCTGCTCACAAGTCGATGTAGAGACCCATTCATGTGGGTCTTTATGTCTTCTGGGTTCTCTTTTGCCGGTGTTGTTCTTGTCCTCTGTGATCATCATTCCTGTTGAGTTGGGACAATTTGCTATACCCTCGGATGGCAGCTTGGCAGCCTTTAAGACCCCAGATGCCACTCACCGATGAGGGGTGCAGAGAGTCCTCATTAGCAAAATGCTAGCTGTGCCAGCTGGCCTCGATTTCACCTGAGAGTATGGTCTTCGCCACCCCCCCACCCGCCCCAGCTACTCTGTCCTTGCAATACTGGGTAGAATTGACATTTGTGAATTACGGTATTGATGAAGAATATTGAACATGGCGTGGGCTGCCAAAAGAATGAACTATATCTGTCTTCAGAGGATTCCAATCACAATGCTGCTTAGAAGCAAGGATGGTGAGATTTCCCCTCCCATACTTTGTATGTGTTATCAGGAGGGACCAGTCCCTGGAGAAGGCTATCATGTTTAATAGAGTGAGGGTCAGTGAAAAAGAGGAAGACCCTCGACTGGATTAACACAGCGGCTGCAACAACTGGCTCAAGTGTAGCAACGCCTGTGAGCATAGCAGGACTGGGTGGTATTTCCTTCATTGTTTGTAAAGTTACTATGAGTCAGAACTACTGGAGGCTGGCAACAACAGTAAAATATTAAATACAAATTAGACTTGGTTCAAAATGTGAACAAACACAGACTGAAAAACCAGTTGCCTTAAAAGCAGCTCTGCCTCGTGCACTGTCCATGTGTGTCAAGGTAAAAGTGGGCTCTACAGGGTTTCCAAAAATTCTTTTTCTGAAGGAGATCATCAGGTACCTTCTGGGGAGACTCAAACCTCCCAACTTTGTCCAGCATAGTCTCAAAACTAGAGGATCAATGACAAAGAGAGATTTTTAAAATATTGGTTTTATTATCTTACTAGTTAAATATACAATAGCCAGCCAAGTGCTGTCAAGTCAGATCCGACTCATGGCCACCCTAGGGGCCAATTTTAATTAAGTTTGTTCATTTTTTTAGGGTAACCACTAAGAAAAATAAATACATATATGCCAGATATATATGGTTTGCGTAATTGCAGGAAAAAATAGAAGATTCCAAAGAGATAGCTGTAAAACAAAACTAAACACTAAAAATTAGGATAAATACAAAACACTGAATGAAATGTGGGGATAATTTCAACTATATCAATAATCAAATTAAATGTGAATGGATCCATTTCTTATAGTAAGAATAAGATCATATTCCATTATATAGATGTATTCTACATATGAAAGATAAAACTGAAGCAAACTTTTTTAAAAGAAATATAAATGTTGAAAATAAAAGGGATATAATAAAGGTATATGAAGGTTTACATCAATAATCAATATATCAATATAATCAACATATAAGCCAAAATAGAACTCAATCCAAATTATAATAGCTCAGTATGGTTACCTTAAAAAGACCAAAACCAAACCCATTGTCATGAAGTTTGTTTCCAACTCAGTGTGATCCTACAAAGAGTAGAACTGCCCTTTTGAATTTCCAAGGGGTGCCTGGTGGATTTGAACATCTGATCTTTTGGTTCATAGCTGTAGCACTTAATCACTACTCTGCCAGTTTCCATAGTTTACTTTGTGGTATATCATGTTATCAATGAATGATACACCTCCTAATGAACAGAAATGGAAAAGCTCCAAGATAAACTTTTAAGAGGAACACAGATTATAAAAGACTGCATACACTATATATATATATGTTGCATATGCACTTTCAAAAATGATTGGAAAGACATGTACCAAGCTCTTAACAATATCTATACAGCAGGATCCTGACAGAAAATGACAAAATTCCATCAACCACTACAGCATTAAAAAACAAAAAAAGAATAACACCCAACCCACTGCCATCAAGTTGATTGTGACTCATAGCAACCCTGCTACCTTAGGTGATATTTGTTCAATCATATTTTCTACCAGAGAGTATGTTGCCATTTATGTTCATTACTATCAGTACACCTCATATATTGTTGTTATGTGCTAGTAGAGAAAGAAGGAAGAAGAGAACAAACCAATAAAAAATGAATGAGCGTTACATAGAACTGCTAAAGTTTCTGCCTCTGTAGCTGGTCATGAGGCCTATATTGACTCCTGATTTCCTTCTTCCACCATCCTTTTACATTCTATGTATTCCGTACATTCTTACAGTACTTTAGTTGTCAGGACTCTACCTAGTGAGTGGCTTAAATTCTTCTTTAGAAAGATCCAAGTCTTTAGTGGTCCTATTTTTATCATGTTGACACAGTTTTCGCTGTTACAATCCATACTCAGTATGACAGATAAACAGTTCTTCTTGCCACACTGTGAAGTAGCAACCCGTTTTCTCTCAGTAATTGGATTTGGTCATGCAGTTCTATAGAGTTAGCCATTTCAGAGTCTTGTAGTTCAGTGGTATTAGCAGTTTAGAATACCGGGAGATAATCTTTGTTTCTGATTTACTGGAATAGCAAGAGTTATTGAGAATGAGAACCTTTAAATTGTTAGAAGCAAGGGCTTCGAAGAGAAGCAAAAAGCCTTCTCTACACTGGGTCATATTAGGTATAATAATGAAAGTGGTCACTTTCAGCTTCATCAGTTTTCTTTTTTCATGGATGTTACTCTGTATTCAACAGATTGCTGTTTATAGTTTAATCATAGTGACCCTATGAACAGCAAAATGAAACACTGCCTGGCCCTGGACCGTCCTCACCATCATTGCTTTATTTGAGCCCTTCGTTGCAGCCACTGTGTCAATTCATCTCACTGAAGACCTTCCACTTTTTCATTGACTCTCTACTTTACCAAGTGCTGCAGATAGAATTGTGTCCCCAAAACATGTATCAGTAGCACTGTGTGATTATTCACAGTTTCATCATCTGATGAAATTTTTCTATGTTATAAATCCTACCTCTACCTCTTTGTTATTAATGAAATGGGATTATAGGCAGTTACATTAACAAGGCAGAGCTCAGTCTATAAGATTAGTTTGTGCCTTAAGTAAATCTCTTTTGAGATATAGAAGAGAGAAGTGAGCTCATAGCACCAAGAAACAAGAAACAGGATAAAAGCACATCTTTTGGACTGAGGGTTACTGTGCTGAGAAGCTCCTGGACCCAGGGAGCAAAGTCCTTTCTTCACAGTCCACAGAGAAAGAACGCCTCCACCTGGAGCCAGTTCCCTGAACTAGAACTTCTAGCCTACTAGATTGTAAGAGAATAAACTTCTGTTTGTTAAAGCCATCCACTTATAACATTTCTGTTGTAGCAGCACTAGCTAACTAAGATACCAAGTGTGATGTTCTTATCTAGTGACTGGTCCCTCCTAATAACATTTTTGAAATATGTGAGATTAAGTCTTAGTCTTGTCACCCTTGCTTCTAACGAGCATTCTGGGTATACTTCTTCCAAGAGAGATCTCTTTGTTCTTCTGGCAGTCTGTGACATACTCAATATTCTTCATCAGACAAAGAACAATAGTGATTTTTGGAAGACGTTATGCTGAGTGAAATCAATCTTCTTCATCAACACCTTAAATCAAAGGATTCAATTCTTTATATTCTTACAAATGTATCCATTTTTGTTCCTTTATATATCCATTTTGTATTCTAGGCTTTATTCTAGGCACATGTTGTGAATGTATTTGTGTGTGTCTAACATATTTCTAACATTATTAGAAAGTATAACTTTAGTAGTTTTATAACATTTGTGTGGAATTTTAAAATGTTAATCCAATCCTTAGATCACTTAAGAATGTTTTCTATTATGACTAATGCTGCAATGAACATCTTCAAGCATAAATCTTTGTATGAAATAAGTCATATTTTGGCAGGTAGAGATGGTAAAATTTGTAAGAGAACTCTGAACAAGTTCATGAAGGCAAATGTGACGCCTTATTTGAGAAAAGTGATGAATCTCATGTGCCTGAAGTGTGAGGACTGCTAACTAAATTCATAATCTCATCCTAGAAAAAGTATTAAAAGTGCTACATGCCTCATTGCTGAATATCACCATGGTCACCTTTGAAGTAATCACCTTGGGAAGCTATACACTAGTGCCCGCACTTAAGTCCACCCTTCAAAGCAATTTTGGAACTCTTTTATGGAATGGCCATCAGAACTGTTATCGTATTACCCTTGATGTCCTGAATGTCATCAAACTGTCTTCTTTTCAATATTTCCTTTATCTTTAGGTAAAGAAAAAAGTTATTGGGGCCCAAATTAGATAAGTAGGGAGGGTGTTTCAGTACAGTTATCTGTTTGCAGGCCAAAAACTCCCTCACAGACAACCATACACTTAAGCTCACGAACTTGCCACCGTGCCACTGTGTGTAATGGCCATTCCAGAAAGAGTTCCAAAATTGCTTTGAAGGGTGGACTAGGTGCTGGCATCAGTGCATAGCTTCCTAAGGGATGTACTTCAGGGGTAACTGTAGTGATACTCAGCAATGAGTTACTTAGCACTTAGAGCCACTAGGCTCACAGACACAATCGTCGGGCCTTGTATAAGTGCATGGGGGATG
Source organism: Heterohyrax brucei (assembly GCA_028571685.1). Classification (NCBI taxonomy): domain Eukaryota; kingdom Metazoa; phylum Chordata; class Mammalia; order Hyracoidea; family Procaviidae; genus Heterohyrax; species Heterohyrax brucei. Next base: position 20,375,873 of record CM053153.1, on the reverse strand, counting down.
GAGAGCTGACAGTGGCAGCTCCTTGGAAGCTCTATCGGGCATTTCTGTTCTGTCCTATAGAGTCATTATGCATTGAAGTCAACTCAATGGCAGTGGGTTTGGTTTGGGGGGGAGGAGGGGGACCTTATTATTATCCTGATCATTGATGATATCATCTACTTTATTTCTAGTGTCCATTTATTTCACAGCCAAGGCTTCTTTCATCTAGAACTGGAAAATAAGAGTAGCCTAGTTTGGATAACACTGGCTTAGGAATTTGGTTAATTTAGTATCAAATTATTGACACTGCGACCATGGGCATATTACTTCATACTTCTGAAGCTCAATAACTTCAAATGTAAGATAAATGTCTTCTACACATGAGGATAGTACAGGACTGGGCAGTGTTTCATTCTGTTGTGTGTAAGGTTGCTGTGAGTCAGAGCCAACTCAATAGCACCTAGCAGAAAAAGCATAGGTAACTACTCTGAAATTAAAGTAAGGTAATGTATTGCCAGCCAAGCCAAGTGCCATCAAGTCAGATCTGACTCATGGCAACCCTAGGGGTCAGGTAATGTATTAGGGTACCTAATTTAATGGACCCCTTTTGACACATTGGTTAAGTGCTCAGCTGTTAACCAATCCACCAGCTTCTCCTTGGAAATTCTATGAGGTGGTGGTGTTCTGTCCTATAGGATTACTATGAGTTGAAACTGACTCAATAAGAAATTTACCTAACTTAATAGGCATATAACAGTTTTGTTATTAAAGTTTTTATTAGTATTATTATAGTTACTGCTTTTCTTTTAAGCTTTCATGGTGGCAATTTAGATTTTCCCTAAATATGATGACTCTAATATAATTAGATTTCAGAAATATCCATCCTTATTTTTTAATTAGAAGCTCAGAAAAGCAAAAGGACTAGCATGCCACAATTAATATTTCTAAAAGGTAGTTTCCCTTGGTAAATGGAGAGTCAGTTATAGCACAAAGAAAAATGAGCATTTTCCTCACACGAGGCAGAATACCAGGAACAAGTTCAGAACTAAAAAAAGAAGTGTTCAGACTGGGAAATGGTGGGTTTCTATATGGCAGCAATGCCACCTTGTCTGAGATTTGGATCTTTATTTGCTTGCCTGCGAGTTTGGGGAGGGGTTATATATTGTCCCCTTTGAGTCAATGTGGTCTTGAACAGAAATGAAGGATGGCCACCATTCCATCTTGACTCCGCAGAGCCTTCTAATCAAACTCTAGGTACAGTATCTTTCTCTTAGCCTCCTTTGTGATCACCTCCCCACCCCAAAGAGGCAAAAACATCTGATTCATGAGATTCAACAGTTCATTCCTGCTCCTTGTCTGTTTCTGGGGCCTAGACAAAAAGGGAGGTACCTTGGCTTTGCTGGGAAATCAGCCTGAGCTGAAAAGTGCCCAGTCCTAGGGGAAAGAAAGTCCTTCTTGCTAGAGGGAAGAAGGGCAGGGCAACTCCCACTACTGTGTGGGAACCAGTTCAACTTACAAACATAAGACATCTATCCTCTTATTATTACAGCCTCTGCAGCAGGACTAGTGATAAGTCCTATCTTTAAGACACTATTCCATGGCTAGAAACCTTGGTGGTGTAGTGGTTAAGTGTTATGGCTGCTAACCAAAAAGTCGGCAATTCAAATCCACCCAGCATTCCTTGGAATGTGTAGTTTGACTCTGCCCTGTAAAGTCACATGGGAACCCTGGTTGTGTAGTGGTTAAGTGCTACAGCTGCTAACCAAAAGATCGGCAGTTCAAATCCATCAGGTGCAACTCAGAAACTCCATGGGGCAGTTTTAATTCTGTCTTACAGGGTTATTATGACTTGGAACTGACTCAAGAGCAGTGGGTGGGTTGGTTGGTGGGTTGGTTGGTGAGTTGGTTGGTGGGTTGGTTGGTTTTACCCTATGGCCACTCCCTGGTTACATAGTGGTTAAGTGCTACATCTGCTAACCAAAAGGCTGGCAGTTCAGATCCTCTGAATGCTCCTTGGAAACTCTATGAGGCAGTACCACTCTGCCCTAAAGGGTTGCTATGAGTCAGAATTTACTTAACAGCACTGGGTTTGGTTTGGTTTTTGGTATGACCACTCATGTATTCACTTATAAAAACAATCATCATAACAAGGGAAAATCATTATATAACCCTTTCCATGTAACAGCTTCTAAACTGCTTCTTCCCAAACTGAGATGTTTTTTACTAACTAAGTTTAAATTAAATACACATAAAATACAAGTCCATTCTTAATTATTAGATTTAACAGTGAAAATTGCTGTTGAAATCCTGTAAAATTTTTGAATGTTTACTCTCAATTAATGTACTTGTCGTGGACCAGTAACAGTTTGCAGACCAGAACTGCTGGTGAACAGCGCTTAAGTTATGCTACTCTGAGCACAGCATACGTATGAAGCTGTTTAATCTTCAAAAGACTTCGTGATTTAGGAATTTCTGTTTTCTCCATTTTACAAACAAGAACAACGAGGGAAGAAGCAATAAGCGACCAGTTCAACGTCATACACTTTAAAAGTTTTATAGAGGATTTCAACCCAAGCTCCAGAATTTACACTCAGCCAGAACACCCTGTGGTAAAAACAGTTAAATTCTTGGCTGCCATCCAAAAAGTTGGCAGTTCAAATCCACACAGAGTGCCTCAGAAGAAAGGACTGGCAATCTGTTTCCAAAAGGTCACAGCCATTGAAAACGCTATGGAGCACATTCTACAGAATCTACTTGAGAGGAACTGGTTAAGCACTTGAGCTACTCAGGGACTCCAGATCATAACAGCTTAGTCTTTAGCTCTTCCAATGGGGAGTCACTGAAGGGTTTTGAACAGATAAATGATATAATCACATTTCATTTCTAGCCAAGTTAATTTGGATTTCTTGAGATGTGTTAGGAAGTTCTTTTGACCTAGATTCATGTACAGTCTTCTGCCATGAGGATCATCAATTTTCTAAGATTTTCTGAGTCTTTCTTCATGTGTAAAATGAATGAATTTACAAAATTTCTTCTGCTAACACCATGTAATTGTGGTTAGACTTGAATATGATATTTATGTGGCATCAGTATTAACTATGAAACAGATATATTATTGTAGCTAACTTATTTCATGGAAAAATTAGCAATGTGGGTGCAGTAAAGGGAATGAGCATAGTCAGTACAGCAAATATCTTTGCAAGTTTAAATTAGAATCTGGACAACTGAACTTGCACTAGAGTCATATCTATACTGTTTCTTGATAGTTTGTGGTAGTGACTTATAAATGATCCCAAAACCCATTGCTGTTGAGTCAATTCTGACTCATAGAAACCTTAGAGACAGAGTAGAACTGCCTTATAGAGTTTCCAAGGAGCATCTGGTAGATTCAAACTGCAGACCTTTTGGTTAGCAGCCACAGTTCTTAACAACGGCACATCAGAGCTCCTTATAAATTATAGCTACTTTTAATGGGGAAATATAGGACTTCCTGGGAAATCCTGGAAGATACTATCATCAAACTTATAAAAACCATACATTAAAAGAGAGAGATGCTACTGTTAGGCCTTTAATAATGGGGAACACCTCTATTTTAAATTTTTTGAGAAAGTATTCTAAAATGTTAAACACCGAGACCTCGTAATTATAGTTTAAACACTGTGGCACTACATGCAAGTTCCTATTTTGTCTAGGAAATTGGCTTTAGTGACATTAATCCAAAATTGAAAATACTAAATGAAATCATATATAAGGAAAAAACTGGAAGATGATACGTTTGTGGGGAAATAGAAGCAGGATTGCATAATCAACTCAGGTGTGGGTATAATTTTAAGAGTATTTTTATATCTAGCAAGACTTTAACTTTACGTGTTATTTTTGCTTTCATGTCAATTAACTTTTTCAGAAACATTGTTGTCGTTAGATGGCAGTGGGTCAGTTCCAATTCATAGTAATCCCATATACAACAGGATGAAGCCTTGCCCAGTCCTGCAATATTCTCACTATCATTGCTATGCTTGAGTTCATTTTTTGCAGCCACTGTGTCAATTCATCTTGTTGAGGGTTTTCCTCTTTTTCTCTGACATTCTACCAAGCAAGATGTCCTTGTCCAGGGATTGGTCCATCCTGTTAACATGTCCAAAGTGCATGAGACAAAGTCTTGACATCCTTGCTTCTAATGAGCATTCCGACTATATTTCTCCCAAGATAGATTTGTACTTTCTTCTGGCCACAGTATGTTCAATAGTCTTCACCAGCACTGTAATTCAAACAGATCAATTCTTCCTCAGTTTTCTTTATTCATTGTCCTCCTTTCACATGCTTGTAAGATGACTGAAACATTACGGATTAGGTCAGGCACACCTTATTCCTTGAAGTGATAGCTTTGCTTTCTAAAACTTTAAAGAGGTTTTTGCAACGCATTTGCTCAATGCAATTCATCCTTTGATTTCTTGAATACTGTTTCCTTGGACATTGACTGTGGATTCAAGTAAAATGAGATCCTAGACAGTTTCAAAATTTTCTCAGTTTATCATGATGTTGTTTTATTGGTCCACTTATGAGGATTTTTGTCTTCTTTATATCGAAGTGTGATCCATACTGAAGGCTGTGATCTTTCAGTTTCGTGTTTTAAGTCCTCTTCACTTTCAGCAAGCAAGATACTGTCATCTTTATATTGCAGGTTGTTAACAATTCTTCCTCCAATCCTGATGCCCTTGTTGTTCTTCATACAGTCCATTATATCAGATCATTTGCTCAGCATACAGATTGAATAGGTATGGTGAAAGGATACATCCCTGACACCTACCTTTCCTGACTTTAAGCCACCCATTATCCTCTTGTTCTGTTAGAACAATTGCCTCTTGGTCTAAGTTCTGGTTTCTCATAAGTACAATTAAGTGTCTTGAAATTTCAGTTTGAAATGTTAGCCATAATTCATTATGATTCACACAGTCAAATGACTCTACACAGTCAATAAAACACAAGACTCTTTCTGATATTCTCTGCTTTCTTCTAAGATCCATCTGATACCAGCAATGATTGCTCTGGCTCTACATTCTCTTCTGAATCCAGCTTGAATTTCTGGCAGTTCCCTGTCCATGTATTGCTGTAACCACCTTTGAATGATACTCAACAAAATTTTACTTGTTTGTGATACCAATAATTTTTATAATTTCTGCATTCAGTTGGATCACGTTTTTTTGAAATGGGTACAAATATGGATCTCTTCCAGTTGGTTGGCTGGGTTCCTGTCTTCCAAATTTCTTGATAGAGACAAGTGAGTACTTCCAGTACTGCATCCATTGGTTGAAACATCGGAATTGGTCTACCAATTGTTGGAGACTTGGTTTTCATCAGTTCCTTCAGTGCAGCTCAGATCTCTTTCTTCAGTGCTACCACTAGCTGATTATATGCTATCTCCTGAAACAGCTGAACATCACCCATTTCTGTTTGGTCCAGTGATTCTGTAGACTCCTTCTATCTTCTTCTCATGCTCCCTTCGTTGTTTAGTGCTTTCCTTGTGGAATCCTTCAATGTTGTAATTCAAGATTTGAATTTTTTCTTCAGCTCTTTTACCTTGAGAAATGTTGGTTATGTTCTTCTCCTTTGATTTCGTATCTCCAGGTCTTTACATATTTCTTTATAATACCTTATTTTGTCTTCTCAAACAGTCTTTTGAAATCTTCTGTCCAGCTCTTTTACTTCATCATTTCTTCTTTCACCTTAGGTACTCCATGTACAAAAGCAAGTTTCAAAATCTCTTCTGGCATCCATTTTTGTCTTTTCTTTCTTTCCTGTCTTTTTAATGACCTCTTGCTTTTTTTGTATATGATGTTCTTGATGTCAGTCTGTAGCTTGCCCGGTCTTTTCTTATTAGTGTTCAGTGCATCACATCTTCTCTGGAGATAGTGTCTAAATTCAGGTGACTCAAGTATGACTCAAGGTCATACTTCAGGTTTTGTAATTTTTTTCAATTTCAACCTGAGCTTGCATACGAACAACTGATGGTCCTTCCACAGTCACCCCTTGGCCTTGTTCTGACTGATGCCATTGAGGTTTTTCCATTGTCTGTTTCCGGAAATGTGGTTGATTTTATTCCCATGTATTCCATTTGGCAAGGTTCATATGTTGATCTGCCATTTATATAGTTGACCAAAAGTATTTGAAATGGAGTTGTTGGTCTTTTAAAATCCTATAATGTAATCTCCAGTGTCATTTCTATCAAGAACACATGTTCCAATTACCAATCCTTGTTTCTATGTTTCTCATTCCGATCACCGGTAATAATCAACAGATCTTTATTGCATGCTTGATCAATTTCAGGCTGCATAAGCTGGTAAAAATCATCAGTTTCTTCATCTTTGGCCTTAATGGTTGGTACATAAATTTGAATAATTGTTATATTTACTGGTCTTCCTTCTAGGCATATGGATTTTATTGTTACTAACAGTGTTGTACATAAGGATAGATCTTGAAATGTACTTTTTGACAGTGAAGGTGGCACCAAGTCTGTTCACATTATCATCTCTGGCATGGTAGACCATATAATTGTCCAACTCAAAATGGTCAATACCAGTCCTTTGAGCTCAATAAGGGCTGGGATATCAATTATGCATTCCACTTCATTTTAGATAACTTCCAATTTTCCTGGATTCATACTTTGTATTTTGGGGGTTCTGATTATTAATGGATGTTTGCAGCTGTTTTTTCTCATCTTTGAGTTGTGGCACATCAAAAAATGAAGGTCCCAAAACTTGACTCCATTCACTTCATTGTGATTGAACCTCCTTTGAAGAAACATCTCTTCCCCAGTTATATTTTGTGTGCCTTCCAATCAGAGGTGCTCATCTTCCAGCACTGTATCAGACAATGTTCTGCTGCTATTCATAGCAACATCATCTAGGATTATTAATATTGGTTTGAGAAAAAGATACTGAGAATTATAGAGTTTAGAGAGAGCCCCAGTTTTTCAAAGGTAAATGTGAAAGAGCTGAGATACAGCACCTTTCTTTTGGCCTGAAATTCCAGATTCTTTTTTAAGTGATGTAACAGTGCCTAGTAAATCTTCCTGTTGTGTGGGTACCACTAAGATTTCCTGGCTCATAAACTCTAAAGGCGGTGTAAGTAATACATATGAAAAGAGGAATGTTTTTGATTAATTTCAGTTTTGATCAGACAGTGGTTTAAGGGAAAAAAAAATCCATAACATTTCAATGTGTTTTATTATTGATAGAAAATCTAGGCTATAGCACAAATTTTGCCACCAACTATTCAACTTACTATGGCACAAACTGTAATTTGTCCACTAAATAAAACTTTAGAGCCTATTCCATGACAAATACTGAGATAAGAAATAGGCAAATAAGATAAATAGGACATGAACTTAGTTGACTTCGAAGAGTGACAATCTGTTGCAATGAGTCATGCAGTCCAGTTTATGAATCACACACTACTTGAAGAAACTTTCTATGGAAACCTTTGTATTCCATCCGAAGACAGCTACAGTGATGACTACACTTGTATATACTCTGTGTGTAAGTTTAAGGATTGGCAGATGGAATCCAACTTCTCAATGGTGGGCATCCACTGTAAGCCTCAACTAGATCAGTCATCTCAGACTGAAGTAATAGAAAACCAAAATACGTAAGCAAATCAGTAATAACGAAGGTATGCACTGGTCTCAGTGGTAATCTACATAAGGGAACAATGAGCTCTCCTAACAGGAGGGCAGGGACAGCTTCCGAAAGGAGGGGATGCTTTGGCAGTATCATGAAAGTGAGCTCAGAGGTCAAGAAGCCTCTCTGGGAATTCAACTTCTGAAGTTATGAAAAAGCAGAGATAGATGGTCTTTGAGGTTCTTTGTTGTCACAACACTTTGATTTTGTGGAGTTCAAAAGACATTCAGAAGCTCATGTCCTCCTTTCTATCAGCACCTCTTGACTCTGGTACCTAACATCTCCATGTGCCAAGACATCTTGCCCAAAGAGACATGGTAAGAACTATTTTTGAAAAAAGAGGAAAAGAAGAGATCTAGAATAAGGCTTTACACCTTTACAAGGAAGTGTCCATGGATCAAGGTGGTTCTTGTTTAAATATAAAAACAAGGAATCCCTCTTTCTCCAGCAGCGCCTACCTCAGGATTTCTCCCACTATGTCGTCAATAAGGACGGGAAGTCTGCCATCCGCCCTGCTGACATTGTGGGTAGGGTCACTCTAGAGCAACTACACAGCACAGGAACACACAAAAACATTTCTCAGAAAGCAGTATTTCTCCCTTTTCAGTTGAGACAGTGTTTTGTTTTTGTTTAAGAATCATAGAAACTGCGAATGAACAAGCTGCGTTTGGTCATCTAATCTTCCCTCTGGGGAGCATGCAAGTTGCGTGTTCATTCTCCTCTCATCCAATTTCAAGTGGAGACTCCAATGTTGAGTTTCTACCACACTCTCTGGACAATTACTCTGTGCTTCAAGTCAGGATTTCATGAGTGTTACTGCGACACTGGAAGGATAAAGGGAAAAAGAGAACCTCTGACTAAAAAAACATTTTGTTTTTGAGGGGGCCATTAAAAGAAGTTAACTCTCTATATAGATATTATAACTCAATAATTATAAGAAATACATTTCTCTAAGATGAAATAGGCACTGATTTTGTTAGAATTTTGATTAATAGTATTTTAATAATGTTATTACACTCCCACTTTTCCTACTGTATTGCATGGAATTGTGTTTGTGGAAGAAGACTGAAATCATTGAATTTTGTGGATATCTTGAATTTTTTTAAATTTTATTTGCTTTTTTACATGTTGAATATTCTAAATATATCAAACCTAGAAGTAATTCAATATAAGGTGTATGTTCTAAAAGGTTTGTGTGTGTGTGTGTGTGTGTGTGTGTGTGTGTGTGTACATATGTGATAAATTTAAGTTTTAAGTGTCCACTGAGTGCCTACCAAAAACAAAACAACCTTATACAAAAACCAACTCAAACTGGATGAAAGATCTAAATATCAAATCTAAAATGATAAAGCTTATCCAATAAAAGGTAGGAACAACGGAAGGACTTCAAAATCTGTCTAACAAACCACAAACAACCGAAGAGAAAATAGACAAATGGGAACTACTAAGAATCGATCGCTTTTGCTCATCCAAAGACTTTATTAACAGAATCAAAAACAAAACAAAACAAATCCACTGCCATCGAGTCATTGCTGACTCATAGTGGCCCTCTAGGACAGAGCAGAAATGCCCATTAGGGTTTCCAAATGGTGGCTGGTGGATTCAAACCGCCAACATTTTAGTTAGCAGCCAGAACTCTTAATCACTGAGCAACGCTAAATATTTTACTTAAGTTTCTCTTTCATTCCTCATAAAACACAATGATTTAAGTATTTTATTTATATTCTAGAGATTATCACATTGTGATCACCACTATGTATTCAACCTGGTCTATATATTACTCCAACTTCTGAGCATATTTTGGAATAATTGAAAAGAAACTACATACATCAAGGTCATAGAATGATGGTAATGTTATTGATGCCATAATCACTGGAAGCACTCTAGGGGAATAGGAAAATACACTGAGTTAGCTCATAAGTCTTTTTATGCATGTTAAAGAAAACTCATCTTTTCAATGCAACCTTTTAAAATTTCACCACAATTTTGGTCTTTTCTGCTCAATGGAACAATCAAGGAAATCATGATTTACTCAATGTCTGAATCCAGAATAAGTCCCAAATGCAGTAATGTAAGATGATGAGGGGAATCAAAGAGTTAACTGTGCAAAGAGACCTTTTATTGACTCTCATATCACATCCTCATTTAATGTGTGTTATTCAACACGGGGAAACTGAAATTTTCATAAGAAGAGAGGGATATATTAACTTAAATGTTTATGGAATTCATAATATGCAAGGTATTCTTATTAGATCCATGAGGAAGACGTAATCTTTCACAGCAAGGAGCTTCAAATTTACCCCAGTGATCTTAGAATTTAGAGATCGAGAATGTCTTCTAAAATCTCTGGCAAAGTCGCTACTGATGATGTTTTAACATATAGTTTAACTGTATTGGAAAGAATTCTGTGATCCCTTAAGAGTTCACTATACTTACAATGAGGAGCCCTGGTGGCGCAATCATTAAGCACTCAGGAGTAGCCAAGAGGTTGTTGAGTTGTTGGTTAAAACCCTCCAGCCACGCATGGAAGAAAGACCAAATGATCTGCTCCACAGAGTTACAGTGTTGGAAACCCCATAGTGTAGTTCTACTCTGTCCTATAGGGTCACTGTGAGTCTGAACTGAGTCAGTGGCACATAACAAACAACACTTACAATATTTCACCTCCCAACCAGATGCATATTAAGAAGTAAAGCAAAGCAGCTGAGTCAAAAATACAGGGAGCCTACTATAGCTGTAATTGGGTTCTAATAAACCCAATGATATCCTGAGAGCTAACTTTTTTTGGTAAAGATTTTCCATCATTTTTCTCTTTCTTGTGTATTCTTCTACAGATCCTCATTTTGTCATGAATCAAATCCTGTCAATTAGCAACCTTACACATAAAGATTATAAAATGGTGATCACTTGCACTTTCTTTGCCAAGCCAAGTGCCATCGAGTCGCATCCGACTCATGGACAAAGTTCAAAATCAAAATTGCCCATTTTACTTGTCTCTTGTGATGATCATATTTCTTCCTCATCTGCTGTTTGTACTTAGAATCTGATTTTATGACAGAAGATCAAGTGAAACTCCAATTGTTTGCCAGTAGATGGGGATTTACAAGGTTGGCATCAGCCAGGGAAGAGGTATAAACTGGCTGGCTGCTTCTAGGTCTTTTACAAATTGAAATAAGAAATGCCTCTTGCAAGTAGTTCTGAAAGTTTCTCCTGCTCAAGGTTACCACTCTCAGTATTTAAATTTGCTTCTCAAAGAGCTTTTGTCTGCCTTTCCTCACATGTTCCCTTCCCCTTAGTGTTGATGAGAACCTCTCACCTTCTAGTCAGGAGCAGGAACTGGAATATTTCTCCTTTCTTAATGTAAAACATGACATTCTGGATCTGATGCATTACTACTTGGTTTTCTTACTGCAAAATCTGACTTGTAGACAGTTTTCTATCACCCTGAAATTTTCATACCTTGGTATCCTATTAATAATTAATTTCCTGGTTTTGAAATTCAAGCATATCTATTTGATTTATTAAGAAATTAAGTCCTTGTCATATCCCGATGAGAGCTATAAAAAAAATCAAAGTGAGATTTGAATGAAAAATATCCTTCTAGAAATGCTTTTCTTTTTCTTGATTTTATTCTGTTTGGTAAGCAATCAAAGCTGATTGGAACAGCCAGCAAACACGTGGAGATTCAATATCATGGAAAACAAAACCTTTAAAGATTATCTCCTAGAAAACATGACATAGAGTGTGCCTTTTGATTTACATAAGTACTTAAAGAGTTGCCTGAACAGCAAACAAAGACTTATTGTGCCTCTTTATGACACTTTGATACTTCATACTTCATACTTGGTGTGAAAATAATGAACAAGAGTAAATAGGGAAAGATAATGCTTAAATTGCAGGTATACTTTGTCCCAAAGCAAGAACAACTACTTTACTCTCATGACCTTGTGTTTGTTAGTTGCCATGGAAGTGGATCCAACTTATGACAACCTCAAGTGCGATGGGACAAAATACTGCCCAGTACTGTGCCGTCTTCATAACTGGTGGTTGACTCCAATCCATCGTTGCGGCCATTGTGTACTTTAAGTGCTTTCCAGCCAAGGAGACTAATTTTCCAGCTGTGTATCAGGTAATATTCTATTGTGGTCCATAGAGCTTTCAGTGGTTAAAGTTTTGGAATTTTTTTCCAGGCTTTTCTTCCTAGTAACCCTAGGCAGTGCACTACCTGTCCAGTTAACTTTATCAACAGCCCAGATCTATAGACATTCCTGGTCCTAGGAAAATTAGACATAGTCACATTTTGGGAGGTGATAGTGTCACAAGTAAAAACAGGATCAGTCTTTCCCAAGTGCCAAGAACAACAAGAATTTAAAAAAATAATAATGGTATCATCATTTTGGGAAAGTTTTGGGGTCTTTAATATTCTAAGCTTTGCATAGAAATACTTGTAACTAACTTACATAAAATTTTGAGCTTTACTCCAGGAGACATGCAATTTTTGAAATGTTCAGTGTTTTTAAGAAAATCTTCATCACTAAAGGAGATTCTCTGCTCAGCATTATCTTGCTGTAGTGTAGATAGTTGTCCTCTGTTTCATCCTTTATAACACTATCTGTGTCTCTATTAGAGTAATAACTAGGTCATTTATTTCTGTGTTTATTTTTTCTATAGTACATGCCATAGTGGATGCCAGATAAACATTGAGTTTAATAAATGGTGATTGAATTAGAAAGCTTTCTTCTATTGTTGGTTTTTGTTTGAAGTAATGAATGAAAGCAACTTCATTTCCCCTTATGCATATAAAAAGACTAATTTAATACCATGCCCCAGCCTCGTAATGTGCCCCCATCTCTGATTGTTCTTTTATTTGTGGCAGGAACCATGTCTAAACCATTTTTATGTTCCCAACATCACAGAAGTTCATACAATCCTTATTGAGTGTATAAGTGAAATGATCAAATAGGATGAACCCGAAGTTCCCACTCAAGGATTAAATTCCTGATTTACCCACCAGCACAGAGCTCTAAATGATGAGCAAAAATGGTAATATAATGTTTCAAAATAGATGTCATCGTACATCCACATTGTCCATTGTATAATTGATTATCCTTCATCTGGATGATCTGTGGAGTGTTACAATATTAAAATCCTCATACAGAGTGTTAACTAGACTTAGCAAAGTACAGAAACAGAGGAGAAATGCATGGAGGAAGCCATGAGAAAGGCACAGAGAAAATGCTGACCACTGGGTTGTTTCTAGGTCTGTGTTGTTTGCTTTGACTGTCCTGCTTCTGATTAGTAATACTTCTTGTATATTGAGTTCTTAACACTGTAACAGTCACAAGTTGAGAACTTTCCATGGACTGTCTTGTTTAGCTCTTATTTTAAACTTAGGAGGAGATACATGTTACTTAAAGGAGAGGAAAACAAAAGGTAGCGTATACAAATATCTTGTCCATTTCATAGTAAAAGGTATGGTTGGATCTGGAACATTTTCAGTTTTCTGACTTGACAGTGAAAGCTCTTAAGTACTACTCCATGCTGCCTACTGTTAACCTGTGTAATGGGGAACAAAAGTTTGTATTGTGTGATCATGTCAAGCAAAACCGAGCTAGTACCATAGCAAGAAGAACTAGTAGCAGTGCCCTTAAGTTATAAAGGAAAGAGTTCCCTTCAAACAGAAAGAAATTTCCAAAGGCTAGAGCTACCCAACAATAGTCTTCTCCTGGAACAAAGCCTGATGCACTGAAGGTGCTCAATAAAAGGCTGATTGAATGGGACAGGCTGTAGCTAAGCGCTGGATGTGTGACACTCATGACAGTAACTGTTTAAGTTCAACTGCAGCTCAGTAACTCTTTTGGAAGATGTTGGACAGAGGTCCTTTGCATCATAAAACAACTGGGTTTTAAACGACCTCTGAGTGCTTTCCAGAAAACCTGATAATGTAATGGTTAAGTGTTCCGGCTGCTAACCAAAAGATCGGCAGTTGAGATCAGCCATTCACTCATCTGAAACTCTATGGAGCAGTTCTATTCTGTCCTACAGGGTCGCTGTGAGTTGGAATAGACTCTACGGCAGTGGGTTTGGCTTGGTTTTTTTGAAAGTGCCTTCCAGAGTCTTTCAGTAGTACAACAGTTAAAGGACTCATGTGTTAACTTGAACTGTTATAAGTTCAAGTCCACTCAGAAGCACCTCAGAAGAAAGGCTTAGAAATCAACTTCCAAAAGAACAGCCACTGAAAATACTGCAGAGAACAGTTCCACTCTAACACATGTGGGTTTCCCATGAGTCCGAATTGTCTCAACGGCAATTATTGTGTGTGTGTGTGTCTGTGTGTGTGTGTGTGTGTGTGTGTGTGTGTGTGTGTGTGTGTGTGTGTGTGTGTGTGTGTGTGTGTAGGGAGTGGGTAGTGCAAGTGTTTTTTCAAAACTCTTATCTAATTAATTTATGATTATGTGATTATCTGGATACTTCAGAAGAAAATAGGAAAGTAGGACAGAGAAAGAAGAAGGCAGACATACAGATGTATGTAGGATCTGATTTTCCTAGCCTATGGATTAATTTTCTATTATTTCTATGATCTAGGAATAAAAGACTAACTTCTTAGAGATTTGCTAAACTTGTTCTGTGGAGACTATTCTACCCTAAAGGGACTTTAGTGGAGGACAAATCCCCGTTTTTTAGAAGAAGCTGAGGCAATGAGGGAAATGATACAGCCTTCTGCACCCAAAGAGGATCATAATTGATTTCGCCACCAATTCCCTCTGCCCAATAACACATGTAATGCAATGAAAATTAGCACACAGACTTCTAACCTGCGAGGGTCAGTTTTACCATCCTGATGCAAGAGGGTGTTCTCCCAGGGGGGGTTCTCTAGGACTTCCAAAGTTTAGAAACCAAGTCAACTGTCAAAAAGTTTCTCAGAGTTGAGATTATATTCAGAAAGTCGATTATTTGGATGATGGCTAATCAGTGTCCTTGACCAACAGGTATAACTAATACCTGCTTATGTACTGATCAAGGTCAATATTGATTCAGTGCTGTGGATCTTTTCCAGCAGAAGATGGTCTAGACTTTTCAACAAAATGAATTTAACTGGCTTGTTTATCACAGTTTATAAAGTGCTATATTTTTTCTTACTCAACTAATTCAGTTTTGAATTAGCTGGCAGTTTTGCTTGCTCTGTTTTGATTAAATTGCCTTTATCAAACAGAAAAGTCTTTGATTTAGATGTTTTGGAAAGAGATATCGTTCTTCTAACTTGGACTAAACTCAAGGAAACTCCCAGCTTGTTAGCATATAAGGCCACTTCCCTTCAACTGTTATCTTTGTGGTCAGCCAACTGTGAATGTCTTGATCATGATTGATTTCTTTGGGACTAAAGCCTGATCAGAATTCAATTGCTTAGTGATTCAGGCAGGGAGGCCCTTTCCACTGACTTGCATAATACATAGTGTGAATCTTTTCCCAGTGCTGCAGGGTTTGATTTCCCATAAGACATCTGTAAATGTCAAATGAGCTCAGAGCTAAAGTTCAGAAAATAAAGAATCCAGGTATGAAAATGCATGCCCACACATGTTGAAAAATAAAATTTTATAAGCATGAGATACAATACACAAAACTCAATGTCCACTAATAGTTACTGAGCAGCTGTCATTTGGGGGATACTGCCAGAAGTTGTGATGCCACTGATCTTTCTTTTTCTCAAGGAGATGTTCTCATCCTCCAGCTGGTGAGTTCAGGTTCACCCTCACTACTATTCTGGGAATTACCCTCAGTTAAAGGGATCTGCTTTGCTCAAGTTTGCATCCTTCCCACGGGGGCAACCTGTGTCCACAGACTGGTCCAAGCAGAGGGTGGATGGCCTGAGCCCCTTGCCTTAAAGTAGGACAACTGAAGGGCCACCTCATCTCTGGATCTCCCTGTGGGATAGGTGAGGCCTCTATTGCAATTGCATCATAGTTCAGTTTTTCCCTTTGTCCAGAGTAGTTGTTGCTGTTAGGTGCATGGAGTCCATTTTTTGACTCATGATGACCCCACATGTTACAGAGTAGAAATGCCCCGTTGGGAGCCCCTAGGCTGTAATTTATATAGAAGCAGATCCTTCTCCTGCAAAGCCACTGGTAGTGCTCAATAAATTTCCTGCTTATAAGTCTCCATCTCAGTAATGTTTCCCAAGGCACCTTTTCTACAAAGGGTACCCTGCTGTGTACTGGGAGTAGATGGCTGTTGATCATTGAAGAATGGATTTGCTTACACTCTGTCCTGGGCTTGCTTACAATGTAGTGGTGGAGACAGAACAATAAGCAACTAACTATGCTGTAAAAAAAGAGTCCCTGGCACAAATGGCTAAGCAGTGGACTACTAACCAGGAAGTTGGTGATTCAAATCTACCCAAAGACACCTTGAAAATAGGGCCTGATGATCTCCTTCCAAAAAGTCATAGCCTTTGAAACCTGATGGAACAGTTGTACTCTGTACACATGAGGTTGCCATGAGTTTGAATTGACTCTGCAGCAACTAACAAAAGCGACATACTTTAGAAAGTTAGACCATTCCTCCTGTAAAGCGGAATTACCTTGGTCATCTTTCTCCGGTATCTTCTCTTCAGAAATCCTGGTGGCATAATAGTTAAGTGCTACACCTGCTAATCAAAAGGTCAGCAGTTCAGGTCCTCCAGGTGCTCCTTAGAAACTCTAAGGGGCAGTTCTACTCTGGCCTGTAGGGTTGCTATGAGTCAGAATTGACTCAACAGCACTGGTAAAGACAAATATGGGTTTTCAGCCACTTGGAAGCTGGGCGATTCTACTGGCAGGTTTTTTGGTTTATCTTCTCTTTAAAAAGAAAAAAATAAACAAAATACGGTTAACTCAAATGTCTCATGTGCATAATTTTAACCTACACACCATTCTTTTTCAGAAGGCAACAGGTCCAGGTGTACCACAGAGGGGCAGTGTGGCCTCGTGGTTAAGAGCACAGAATCTAGAGACCAGTGGCCTGGGGTGAAAATCCTGGTTTTACTGCCTTTTATTGTGACCTTGGGCAAGTTTTAGTAATTATTATCAAAGTGAATTTAAAAAAAAATACTTTTAATACATGATTTTCATCACTATTTGGAGTAGTTACAGCTCTTTGGTTTCTCTCTAATTTGTCTCTTGGTCTCTTTCAAGCAAACACACTCTTTTGGGAAGAAATCTTCCAGATCAATGCCTCCTGAGTGACTTGAAGAATGTCACTGCCTGACAAGGGAGGACAGTTCCCAGTGACTATCAGTGATTCAGGTAAACTGTGCAGTCTGTCACTCCTTTCACAGCTCTCAGGCTGCAGCCAGGACTAGAGGAACAAAAGGTTTAAGGTCAAATATTTGAAAGTGTTCATTCTATTCGCTCACCTTGGCATCTCTTCATATACAGTTCCCACACTCTTAAGTAGACGGTACCCACATGTGTCAGGATTGACTTGATGGCAACAAATGACACCACACATATGTGTTTTCTTCCAGAATGTCAAATTTTTCATGGGCAAGAGCTCGTCCCCCAGTATCTTTCTCTCACAATCTCTAGCACATGATTGGCATATGATAAATGCCCAGCAAATGCCTGATGAACAACATTCATTTGTAAAGCTTTGGAATGGAGAATCACTGTGTCGTGGTTAGGTGCCACTAGTCAGTGACAACTCACAGAGACCTTTAAAAAAAAAAAAAAGCAGTGCCATTGGGTCAATTCTGACTCACCACAATCCTATAGGACAGAGTAGAACTGCCACATAGACTTTCAAAGGAAAGTCTGGCAGATTCGAACTGCTGACCCTTTGGTTAGCAGCCTAGCACTTAACCACTACACCACCGGGGTTTCCCACAGAGACCTTAAGTATTACAGAAGTCTGGCTGAGTGAAATGCTAGGTGAGCTTGCACCATCCTCGTGATGATTGCCGTGTTTGCATCACCGGTTGGTTGACTTACACATTCAAGGGAGCCAATATAATCTACTGTCATACGTATTTGAAAGTTTCATTAACATGCCGCACCTCACCCCCATGTCTTTGTACCACAGACTTAAACAGATTTTTCCACAATCTCCCCAGCTGGATTCCATCAATTCCAACAAGTTTAACAGAACAACAGCCGCTAATATTTGTTGATTGCTTCCTAGGTGCTGGGCATGGCTTTGATACACTTACTTTAATCATCTCTCTTATTCCTCCTAGTAGTCTTGTGAGCTAGGGAATGTTATCATTCTCATTTTATTAACGAGGAAAGTGAGGCACAGAGTTTTGAAGAAACATACCCAGTTTAAGTAAGTGATTGATCTGGAATTCTTCTGTCACCAATCTGACTCTAGCTTTGCCCACTAAATTACCTACCCACTAGTCTATAGTAGAAATACACCACTGTTATTTTTTCCTCCATGCTTATTCTTCCCCTTACAGTAAGATCTAGAATCTCTCTACATCTGTCCTTCGATGTCTCCTACTAAGATTTCCCTCAATACTCAGCCCATCTATATTTTCACAAAACCTCTCTGGGCTGTATCATGTTTAATGAAATTGTTGTTAGGTGCCGTTGAGATAGTTCCAACTTATAGTGACCCTCTGCACAACAGAACGAAACACTGCTCAGTCCTGTGCCATGTCCACCGTTGTTTTTATGGTTAAGCCCATTGCTGCAGCTACTGTGCCAATCTGTCTCATCGAGGGTCTTCCTTTTTTTCACTGACCCTCCACTCTACCAAGCATGATGTTCTTCTCCAGGAACTGATCCTTCCTGACAACATGTCCAAAGTATGTAAGATGCAGTTTTGCCATCTTTGCTTCCAGGGAACACTCTGGTTGTACTTCTTCCAGAACAGATCTGTTTGTTCTTTTGGTGTTCCACAGTACATTCCAGATTCTTCTCCAACACCACAATTTAAAGGCATCAGTTCTTCTTCTGTCTTCTTTGTTCATTGTCCATCGACGCACTATTATATATTTCTCATGCACTTTCTATTAATAGTCTTACTTGATGGGTTTGCCTCTCTGGACATACATTCTTCCTTGCCCCACCTCGTAGCACCGGGCCTAGTACTAGGTCCATAATTAATACCAAATACCGATTTAAGAGTCAGTGGAATCTCAGAGTATAATTGTAAGCACCCTGAACCCAGAAATTATTACCTGCTAGTATCCTACTGGAATCTTTATAACAACTAGACACTGAAACACTGGCACACTAAACGTTTTTTAAATCTGTGTGTGCTTGGCTCCAGCGTGGCAACCACTGCCAAGAGATAAATTGACAGAGCTCAGTGAACTGGGGAAGACATACACAAGTGAGAAGCATAGCATCAGAGTAAAACTACATGCCAGAGGGCTCTTAATAGCTGATTTTTTGGAAATAGATCACCAGGCCTTTCTTCCAAGATACCCCTGAGTAGACGTAAACCTCCAGTCTTTTGGGGAACAGCTGAGAATATTAACCATCTGTACCATCCAAGGACTTCTGTTTTATAATAGACTGACATAAATTCCCACAGAATGAATAGAGAAAAATAAAATCACTACTATTCTAACCTAAAGTATAAGCAGACTATGTAATAAAGTGCAAGGTATCACCATGAACAAGGTACACACATGTTCTCTACAAAAGATTTCCAAAAGTTATTTAGAAACTTCATCTCAACTGTTTACTGTTTTTTCTGGTATCTAGTGGTAAAAGTGAATGTCACAAAAGCAATCCCACTGTATCCAGCAGCATGTCAGAATTCCCTTTGGTAGTAATTAGACATTTTTTAATAAAAAAAAGAAAGAAACAAACCAAGCTTTTCTCCTGTCAGAGAAAGTGTTGGCTAGAATAAACTATACAGCTAAGTGGGGCAAAAATAACTGGATTCAAAGCTGAACAAACAATTAGGAACTGAGAAACTGTAAAGCAAACTAATCCACGGTGGAGTTGTTTCTCCAGAAGCTTCAATTACTGATAGAGTTGCTGTTTTTCATTTAGACTCAAAGCCCAGGCAGACGAGGAATGCAAGATTACCTCTTCCCACTGATTATTCCGTATGAAGTAACAAACACACACAACGAAAATATAGATTCTGCTCTGTAACAAGACTGGTATGTGCTTAAGCCAGTTTAATGTGGGTTTAGAAAGAGTATACACAACCTGCGCAAAAATAACAAATGAACATGTGTCAAGACTGAAACAAAAAACAAAGTTCCAGAGGACAGAACTGTTGAGATTCTCCCCGAAGCACATGTATAACAAAGAAGACTATGGGGGAAAGCAGAACAAAACAAAATAGTCTGGTGGGCTTTCAACGAAGTGGCCTTTAGCCCAGAGCCAAATTCTTCCCTCTGTCGACTCTATTCACAAGTCTTCCCCTGACCTTGCACCACTTAAATGGAGCTGAAGGGAGCTTTGGGGCAGTGTCTTATCCAGGAAGATGAGGGGTCAATCCTGGTAGTCAGAAACCAGCATCCGAATTAGAGCAGGAGTGTGCATGAGGATGAAATTGGAAGAATGACCCATGGGTCCTGTCACTTTCCATCACATCTTGATTTGATCTCTTTCTGTAGCTTTCTAACCTTAGATCCCATTCTCTCTGAGTGTCACTCTGATCCTCTGCTCATGCTTACCATGAGCTCCAAAAGCAAAAACTAAATTTTCTGTTTCCCAAATAAAACTGACAAGTGTGATCACGTGCCACATAACTGAGACCAAAGAGGAATTGAATTAGAATGATGTAAAAGTCTATGTTTAAATATTTTATTTTCATCCTTACAGTGGAATCCTGTATAACTAGTAACTAGCTGTGATCCAGTCAGTTCAAACTCATGCAACCCGTGTCTGTCACAGTAGAATGGGTGCCACAGGGTTTTCAGTAACTGTTTCGAGAAGTAATTGTCAGGTGATCACAGTGAGTTTTGGTTGGTCTTTCAAGGTCCGTTGGTGTGGTCTTGGAACCTCTAACCTTTTGGCTAACAGCAAAGCAAGCTAACCAGTCACTTTACTCAGGGACTCTGCAAAACTGTATGTTTAAAAAACAAAAAAAGTTATATCTGGCATGAGTGACAAAATCAGCTCTTAGACAAGGATTCTACACAAAACTCACTCAATCAGACTCACCCTGAGTAGATGTAGTTTCCTCAGGAAAACAGTTTGAATACTATTATGAATTTAACTGTGTCCCCTGCACCTGACCCCCTCCCAAATGTGTGTAGCCATTTGGCTGGGCCATCATTCCCAATATTTTGTGATTTTCCTATGCTGCATGTTCCAGAGAATTAGTGTGGGACTGTAAATCCCTTCCTAAGGTCACTTCTCTTCTCCATTGCAAAAGGAGTTTCCCTGGAGTATGGCTAGCATCACCTTTCATCCTTTTATCCTACAAGAAATAAAAGGAAAGCGAGGCAAGCAGAGAGTCGGGAGGCTCATGCCATCAAGAAAGCAGCACCAGGAGTAGAAGCACATCCTTCAGACCTGAAGTTCCTGCAC
Organism: Heterohyrax brucei; assembly: GCA_028571685.1. Taxonomy (NCBI): domain Eukaryota; kingdom Metazoa; phylum Chordata; class Mammalia; order Hyracoidea; family Procaviidae; genus Heterohyrax; species Heterohyrax brucei. Next base: position 20,354,740 of record CM053153.1, on the reverse strand, counting down.
TAGGATGCTCCTGACCAAGGAAGGATGCAACACAAGGACTTTGCTTCAGAGCTGACAGAGGGAAAGCCCTTTCCCTGGAGCAGACACCCTGCATTTGGACTTGTAACCTACTGGACTGTGTGAGAATAAAGTTTTCTTTACTAAATCCATCCACTTGTGGTATTTCTGGTACAGCAGTACTAGATGACTAAAACAGATACAATGAGATGAAGTGCCAGTTTCACTATGGGAGCAGGAAGTGGCCTGTTCTCTAATAGTATAAATTATCTATTCTTTCAGCAGCAATAGTCATTCACAGTCACGTCACCTTGTCTTGACTTATGGTCCTTTTCTTTGCCTATCTTGACTGTCCCTCCTAATGTTACATATTATATATCTATACAAAAGCCCAGTGGTCCCTGGAACCTTGTTCCCTCCAGGAAGTCACCCCACTCCAGATACTGTTAGTTTCTCATTCTTCTCAATTTCCAAAGTACGTGATTTTGTGCACAAATTATTTACCTTTTTGTGTTACAGACACTTGGCATTCTTGTGTAATCTATAGGCCCCTCCCAGAAACAATTTTTTTTCTTAAATGTATAAAATAACATACCCCAGGTTACTAAGAACTGCCCCATAGAGTTTCCAAGGGGTGTCTGGCAGATTTGAACTTAACTCATTATGCCACCATGGTTTCCAAAATGATGATAGATGGATAATATTTTGAAATATCTGCAACAGTGTGGTATGATATGGCAATATCTGGAGATCTATTGAACATTTGTAAGTATTGCTAAAACCGCTGTATATTTGTGTGCTTCCTTTTTATAACAGAAGGAAATGCTAAACTTCATGTTGAGGTTACTGAATCTGCTGCTGAACGGAATCTCATATCATCTGGCTAATCCTGGCAGCTGACTGGGAATGTCAGGGTTAAGGACAGAGTTTCTTCTCTTTTCAGTCCTCCTTCAAAGAATGGACCAGTTCTCAGCCCTTGTGCGAGTTCACCAAAAAGCTGTCGAATATATTGAAATTAACTTATGCATAACTAAATTGTGCCAAGCCAACCACAGGCATTTCCAGAATCAGCTATTTATACCTTCATTTGACATAAGCTCTATTTTGCCTTGTAATATATTTAGTTGTATGCGTGCCTGTCTCTTCCAGTAATTGCATAGTCTTCAGGCTGCACTCTGCAGCCAATTATCTCTATCTGGGTAATAAGCAATTAAACAAGAGGAGGTACCAGTACATATGTGAATGGATTAATAAGATGTTATGAGAAGGGAGAATTAGTATGTTTGCCAAGAGAGTAAGCACAGCCAAAGTTTGATGCAAGATTTTGGACTATAGTTTCCTGGAAAACTAATAGAAATAGACAAGCCGAAAACACAATGAGTGAAGTTGGGGGCTTGCAACAAAATGATCTTCCATTCCCTTCTGAATTGCAATTATTTGTCTTCCCCTTTAAAATACAACAGAATTTGTAACTGCCTGAAATGTGATAGAATATGCAAGTTCATAAAATCAGCCTTGAAATCATAAAACAGTATTCACTTCTTCATACACTTTGAAGAAATCATATTTTTTATTTTTATTTTTTATTATGATTAAGTGAAAGTTTACAGTCCAAGTCAATCTGCCATATAAAACCCTGAGCCCCCAATGCTGTGCAACTCTATCTGCTCTCCTCACCCTGTGACAGCACACTCTTCCTTTCCACTCTTTACTTTCAATATCCCCTCAACCAACACTTATCCCCTCCTTTCCCCCCTCTCCTCTCCCTTCTACAAAGGGGTCAGTTGGACAGCCTCATACGGGTATTATACCATGAAGCAGACACACCATATACATCGCTCTACGTCCCGTAGTCCATTCTAACCTTTGTCTGACGGGCTGGCTTGAAGAAACCACATTTTTTCTTTACTGATAGTAGGTAAGAATGAAGACAAAATGAAAGTATCATGTTGTGATAAGATCTATGCTCAATATGTCAGATTTTTCAGTTTTCATCTTTACTTATAGGAGGAAGAGCATAAAGGATTTGGATGGCTCTTTAAAACATAGAAGAAGGGAATATTGTGATAATTTGCCCACATATAGCATGTAGGATTACCCAAGCAAATAAGGTAATAAGAAAAATATATATGTTTCTAAAAAGACTTATGAGTTTGTAGTGTTGCAAGCATATTGAAATCAGTTGGACGTTTGGATATAAAGGAGTAGAATTCTGCAGAAAGTTAAAGTGTAGTTTCTTTGAATTCCAGAACTTAAATTTTTTTGCTTGCCTTGCCCTCAGTATATCAAATGGAGTTTCTGTAATGTACTTGTTAAGAGTACAAACACTGGAATTAAGAAGAAAATCAAACCAAATCCACTGCCGCTGAGGCAATGCCAACTCATAGCAATCCTAAAGCACAGAGTAGAACTGCCACCATGGAGTTTCCAAAGAGCACTTGGCATGTGAACTGCAGACCTTCTAGTTAACCACTATGTCACCAGAGCACCCAAATCAAAAAGAGGGGGTTTATATTTTAACTTACTACTTATGAGACAAAATAAATGACATACTTAGCATGATGCCTGGGTCATTAAAAATTCTCAGTTGCTAAGAATATTATTGCATAGTGAAATGAGGTCAGGAGTGGTGGTAACAATTTGAAAATCATACTTTCAGAGAATAGATGATTTGTATGAGAAAAAATCAAAAAGAATGAATTTCTTGAGGGGTAGTGTGAAAATAGAATGGGATAGACTAGAGAATTTATCCTTGGGGAAGAAACCAAGAGGAAGAGAAGGAGAAACCTGAACAGGAAATGTAAAAGGGGTTATCAGAAACCACAAATTGATTTATGATAATTTGGTGACATTTAAATATTACAGAAACAAAAGTTTCAAGGGCAATTAAGGTTGAGAAATTTCACTGAGTTGGATAATTGGAAGGAGACTCATAAAAGTGCAGTTTTACCAGAAACCCAGAAAAATCACTGAGAAAAATATAGGAAAGAGAAGTAATAAATACAGGATAACTGTTTTGCCAGTGACTGGAAATAGAAGTATCAGCAGTAGATGGAGGGTGTAGCAGGATCATGAAAAGTTTTGTTTTCTGTTTTCAGGAAAAGGCAAAGGCTAGATGACCCTTTGGAGAAGAAGTGGAGATGACTGGGGATACAAACACAGATGTGGTAATTGATGAGGCAAAGCCCCACAGAGGGTGAGGAAGTGAATTTAGAGTTTGATTGACTGGTGGATTATAGGAGAAAAGAGGGAAACATCTTTCTTTGAAGGAGGGAAGATGAATTAAAACATGAGGGTAGTTAGAATGCAAGGGCATAAAGTAGTAGATAAAAAGGCTCAGAGTCTTCAGGTGAACATGGCCTGGGTCCATCCACTCAAGTGTAAGGTGTAAAGGAGAGCATACTGTGTCTTCTGTGGCTTCAGGACTGGCCTATAATCTCAATGCCCTTCTGTGCAGAAATGCCACCCCAAGACCAAGGAAGATGGATTGACACTTAGTTCTCCAACTAAGTGTGAGCGATGTTTCTAAAGGAGAATGTTATAGTGGCTAAGGAACAACGCCAATGTGTGGATCAGCTAAAGAGTGCTTGCCCACTTCACAGTTAGATATAAATTCTCAGTATTAATAAACGTAATCACTTAGGTTTGAAGTTAGTATCTTATGGGTGAAAGGAAGAGTAGTATGATGGATAAAAATTACTTTAAACTGGTATTCGGCATGAAGAAGCCAAGATCTGCAAATGCCTCCTATGAGATCTGGCCTTTATAATGCTGAGATCCATTGGATTTCAATAGAATTCTGACAAGTTGGTGCAGAACAATTCTAATCCCATCCGGTTGCTCACTCTTTCTCTTGCATTATGCAGTGTTGACATAGAGGCCACATTTCCCAAGAGTTCTCTTTTTCTCAACACAGATGTTGTTCATATTGTGATGTTTTAGTTGACTATTTCAGATTTATCCATTGTTTTCTTTTCATGGTGTGACTAAGTCCAACTGCAGCAAAAGTTTGACCTGCTCTCTAAGACAAAGAGTCATATATCTGCCTTAATTCTTTATTCATGAAGAACTTCTCAAGGGCTCAGGAAACTTCCTTGAAAAATTATATACTCTTCTGGGGCCAGGCAAGTACTAACTGAGATACATAGTTTTGAAATCAAGCACATTTGGATACTCCTGATCTATTTACCATTCTTTTACCTTAGAGGGAAACATATTCTATCACCTCCAATATATATAAATATGCAGGTATCACAAATTTTGTTTTATGCAGCATCCTCTTGCTCATAGTGAAAGAATGAGTCTGATGTATTTGTGATGGTATCTCTTTACAGTGCCCTTTGCTTCTTACATGAAAGTGTATTTTATTTCTGGCACCTCTTTGGGTCAGCTGGGTGGGTCTCTGATCTCTCTTCAGGACGCAGGCTGGCAGTCTGAATCTAAAATCCTAAGAGGTATTCACATCCCAAGAAATGACTTCTTTGGAAAAAGAGTGATACAATGAGTAAAGAAGTGGGGGAAGGTAAAGGAAACTAAGGAAAACAAATGTATTCCAGATGTTGGATGGCAAGTTTCCACTCAGAGAATAATAAATGCAGGCGCTAGGCTGCCAGATGAGGTTAAAGAGCGTGGATACCAACTTAATTTAATAAAAATTAGATGCTCTTTGGGGGGAAAGCCAGTGCCAACAGAGACAAATGATGATTACATGAAAATGTATTTTCTTTTCTAGCCCTGCCCCTCATTCGTATTTGGTGAAAAACAGATATTCTTAGACATAATCAGGATTAGCAAAGAATCCATTGTTACTGAGCTTTAAATATCCAAGAAATATAATTTAAAAAAAAAAAGACTCACTTACTATGCATATGGTGCTGTTTCCCTCAGGCTGCTTACAGGTGGTATAAGAGATCCAACGCTCTAGAGAGAAAGAAAAAGAAATAAATTATATGTTTATCATGAGCACGTAGATTCAGCTGATATTCTTCCTAAGCGCTTGCTGCATGCCTAGCAAGTATTCGACTCATACAGTGGTGATATTATCCCCTTGAAACGCTGGTGGCATTGTGGTTAAGAGCTACAGCTGCTAGCCAAAAGGTTGGCAGTTCAAATCCACCAGCTGCTCCTTGGAAAATCTATGGGCAGTTCTATTCTGTCCTATAGGGTTGCTATCAGTCAGAATCAACTTGACACCAGAGGGTTTGGGGTTTGATTATCCCCTTAATTAATGCCCATGGTAGCTCTACACGGTAGTTATTCCTTTCTGGAGTTAAAGATCAGAAAATCTGATGGTAGACACACTATGTGATAGTTCTAAGTGTCAGATAAAGTTGATCACCAATTCCTGCATACAAGTCCAATATATTATTCCTCTTTTCCACAACTATCATGTAACTAGTTATCAGTATTGTATTAATTTTCTATGGCTGCCATTAAATAAATTATTATAAACTTAGTGTCTTAAAGCAGCATGAATTTACTATTACAGTTCTCTGCTTAAGTTCCAATATGAATTTCATTGGGCTATAACCAAGTTGTCAACAGGACTGTGTTCTTCAGGGGAGGTTCTAGGGGAGAATCCATTTCCTGGGATTTTTCAGCTTCCAGAGGCCACCCACCTTCCTTAGTTTGGGGCCCCCTCCCTCCACCTTTAAAGCCATCAATGTTGCACATCTCTGACGTTTCTTCCGCAGTCACGCTGCCCTCTGGTTTTACCATTCTGCCCCTGTCTTTCACTTTTAAGGACTCATGATGACAGTAAGTCCACCTGGAAATTTCAATTTAATCTATTGATCTCAATGTTCTAAATCACATCTGCAAAATGACTTTTTCCATGTGTGTCACATACTCACAGATGCCGGGGCTTGGGGCCTGGATATTATTTTAGTCATATGGTACTGTTCTAACAGTACAGTGCAGTACTTAAGCAGTATGCCACCAGGTTTCTGTTAATTCTTTCAACAGTCCATGGTACATTCAATATTCTTCTTCAGCACAATTCAAAGGTATCAGTTCTTCTTAGGTCTTCCTTATTCATTGTCCAGTTTTTACAATTATATAATGCAATTTAAAACATTGTGGCTTGGATCAGATTCACCTTAGTCTTCAAGGTGACATGTTTTCAACACTTCAAAGTGATCTTTTGAAGCTGATTTGTCCAAAGCAATGCATCTTCCAGTGCCAGTTGAGACAAAGCAGAGACAGCAAGACTGCGTCTTACACACTATAGATATGTTGTTAGAAAGGGTCAGTCCCTGAAAGACATCATGCTTGCTGGAGTCGAGGGTCAGCAAAAAAGAGGAAGACCCTCAACGAGACAGACTGAGACGGTGGCTGCAACAATTGCAGACACGGTGCTAGACCGGGCAGTGTTTTGTTCTGATGTGCACAGGGTCGCTGTGAGTCAAAACCAACTTGACAGCACCTAACATCAACAACAGCTTCCATGGGTGTTAACTGTGAATCCAAGTAAAGTGAAATCCCTAACAACCTCAATCTAGTCTCCATTTACCCCGATGTTGTTTACCGGCCCAGTTGAGAGGACTTTTGTTTTCTTGATGTTGAGGTGTAATCCATACTGAGGGCTGTAGTCTCTAATCCTCATAAATAAATGTTTCAAATATTCTTCACTTTCAGCAAGCGAGGTTGGGTCGGCTGCATAATGCAGGTTGTTAATGAGTCTTCATCCAATCTCGATGCCCCATTCTTCTTCATATAATCCAGCTTCTTGGATTGTTTGTGCAGCATACAGACTGAATGGGTATTTGAAAGGATACAACCTTGACACCCACCTTTCCTGACTCTAAATCATGCAGTGTTCCTTTGCTCTGTTCAGACCACTGCCTTTTGTTCCGTGTTTCACAGATTCTTCATGAGCATAAGTAAGTGTTCTGGAATTCCCATTCTTTGCAACATTATTCATAATTGGTTATGATCCGTGCAGTCAAATGCCTTTGCATAGTCAAGACAACCAAGTAAACATCTTTCTGGTATTCTCTGCTTTCAGCTAAAATGCATCTGACATCAGCAGTGATAGTCTTGTTTCCCCATCCTCTCCCGAATTCGGCCTGGATTGCTGGCTATTCCCTGTACATGTACTACCGCAGCAGCTTTTGAATGATCTTTAGCAAAGCTTTACTTGCACATAATATAAATTATATTGTTCAATAGTTTCCACATCCAACTGGATCACAATTCTTAGAAATAGCTGTAAGTATGGATCACATCCATTTGTTTGGCCAGGTAGCTGTCCTCCAAATTTCTTGGCATGAAGTGAGCACTTCCCATGCTGCATCTATTTGTTGAAATATCTTAATTGATATTCCATCATTCCTGGAGTCTTGTTTTTCACCACTGCCTTCAGTACACCTTTGACTTCTTCCTTCAGTACCTTTGGTTACTGATCATAGGCCACCTCTTGAAACGGCTGAGCATTGACCAGCTCCCTCTGGTATAATGTCTCCCTGTATTCACCTCGTCTTCTTTTGATGCTTTCTACACACATGCTTTCTACAACCTCTCAGCTCCTCCAATGAAGACTCTCTACCATCGTGTCTAACACCACTGCTAGGGTTCATCCTGCTATTATGCTTGTGACTTTTTCTGTTTATAGAGTTCTACTTCCTGAATGTTCATCTTGACTTTTATGTCTTTTTCCATACTTAAGGATGAATTCTCCTGACTGTCTTAATAGCCTGTGTTACTGTTGTTTGGTATCATCAGGTCAGTTTCAACTAATAGCAACCTCTGCACAACAAAATGAGACCCTGCACGCTCCTGTGCCATCCTTACAACCGTTGTTATGTTTGAGCTCGTGGTTGCTCTCACTGTGTTGAGCCACCTCATTGAGGGCCTTTACTCCTTTTCCCCAACCCCCTGCTTTACCAAGCATGATGTCCTTCTCCAGGGACTGAGCCCTCCTGATACCATATTCAAAGTATGTGACATGAAGTCTTGCCACCCTGGCTTCTAATGAGCATTATGGCTGAACTTCTTTCGAGATCGATTTGTTATAGCCTGTGAAGAGTATGATATTACTCAAGGGAAGAGAGGTGCAGAATGATTTCTTTTCTACAGATAGCTCATCAAAAAAGCAACCTGTTGCCACTGAGTTGGCTCACAGTAACTCCTAATGCAGACAATTCATGCCAGAGGTCGACTTCTAGGAAAGACAATCTGAGATGAATTTTTGTGCACAAGGTGTTTATTGAGGTGTTGAAACCAATAACTGAAAAAGGGAAGAGAAGGAAGCAGAGGGAGAAGCTGTAGTGTGAGGCAAGCAAAAGAGCCTTGGACAACCCTACAGGGAGCTCTGCAGCTAGAACTGCTCCTCATAGTTAGGCAGGTAAACTAGACTTTTATGTATGCATCAGTGTGTCATAGGATGAAAGTTGCCTCCCTCTGCAGGCAAAATGCAACCTAGCTGGAATCTGTAGGCTGCCTCCAACAGCACCCACAGCAGCTGGGCAATCGTTCCATGAAGGGGGTCTGGGTGGTACCTCACAGTGCCCACCATGGTTCTTCTCTCTTCTGGCCTCCTGTTGTTTGTTGTCTATTAGAAAGTTTTATTTTTACTTTACTGTTTTCCTTCCAATGTTACTCCTTAACCTTCAATAGTTTTATGTCTGTACAAACTGTCTTTCTTTCACCTGGCTGTGTGTAAATATGTTCATTATGCGTCATACAGAAGACACATGGTATTTTTAATGGCTTATATAATACACACCTTATTTCAGATATCACATGAACTCATTCTAGAAGTGGCATATGACCAGGAGTCATTTTGTATCATTTATGGCTGTCCAACAAGTCTGTGTGGTTTGAAAGATTATTGTGTTTAATCTCTTGGATTGTCTCGGGCTGTCTCATAATAATATGGGAATTTCTATATGTTTTGCTTATTAATTTATTTCCTTTTTACCCTTATAAACTTCATTTCTCTCCTTCAAAAGACAATAATTTTAGTGTGTTTAAAGTGCATGGTATTTGTGTCTGTGTCTGTGGGGGGGCTCGGGGCTTTGAAAGTGTATTGTTGTTGGGTATACTAAAGTTATTAATTCTCCCAAGTAAGCCAGTAAATTTTGATTCTTCTGCCACCATTGCCAATATTCCCCATAGCATCTTCTACAGAACTTTGAGAATATTAGATGTTGGATAATTACTATTAAATTGCCTTAAAAAATGTAACTGCTCTTGCTGATTTCACTGAGTTACCTTTGAAAGAAGTTGGAAACTGTGAAGTAAAGAATCACAAAGTGTTGAGAAATACACCAGAGAAAAGACTGCAGTCAGAGGATTCCTTGTCAGAGGCCATGTTCAGTCCTTTTCTAAGGCAAATTCATTATTTTTACAGCTGGGGAAGCCTGAGAAAATGTTCTAGTTTGAGACCTCACCTTTTTCACATTCTGATGCCAAGCTAAAATAAATTCCTTGAAAAAAAAAGAAATACTCCAAAAGCGAAACAGGAAATAACAAACAGAAAATTCTCTCTCTTTTCTATTTTCCCTTGTCCTTATGAGCTTATTTTCTTAGTGTCGATCTTTTTCCTGTCCTCTGACTTGATGTCTCTTCATGCTAAAAAAAAAAATAGGCAAAATTCATGTGGTTCATTTTCTGTTGCCGCCCAGTTTTATTATGTCACAGACTCTGGTGTGAGACTATTCATTGCAGCCACTTTTCTACAAGGAAATATTTTCCACATCTCCTTCTATTTCAAGTCAAATTAACACACTTTTTTTTTTCTCATTCTTTCTCAGTCAGTGCTAGTGGACTCCATCACATGGTGCTGATGGCCATATCTTCTCTTATAAGGAGCAATATTTGGTGAGATAAACTAATATTTAGGTGGACAATTAGAAAAAATATTTAAGTATGGGCCTTCTAGTATATTTGTATAGTGTAACTAAATTATAAGATAGCTTTATCAAAATGTCAGAAGATTTCACAGTATAACAGCAAACATGAAATGTTATGTCTTTCTTAGAGAATCAACTTGCTTATTAGCATATAAGGCTATAAGAAGTTCTTCATTTAAAAAAAAACCACTTAAATATTTTCATAATCAGTGTCTTCCACTCGTATTACTCTCCCCATTTTTCTAAATGGACAATTTATTAACATTTACAAGACACTAGAGATCTCCAGATTTAACCCAGAATATATTTCACTTCAGATAACAATGACAGAGTATTAGAGTGTTTGCATTGAGACTGGGGCTGGGCACCAGTTTCAGGGGACATCTAGGTCAATTGGCATAATGAGGGAAGAAAAATATATTAGGATGGAAACGACAGAAGTTTACTTCTCTTGGAAAATGAGTCAAACAGTAGGCATTACCTAGGTGACATGGTGGCTACCTAGTATTGCTTCTGGCATAAGTTTCAAATCTTCTATTCTATCATGATGGCATGTGGCTTTTCTCTTCACGATCATTTCATTGTCTAAGATGACTGACGGTGCTACAGCCTGTACATCTGTGCTGAAACCCAGACAAGGGAGGAACGACAGGACAACAAGAGCAAGAACACCTCACCTGGACTTTTTTTAAAGAAAACCTTATTGAATTTTTCTCCAACATTACTGCTAACATCTCTTTGGCTGGTACTTGGTTAGATGACTACACCTAATTACAAAAGAGGTAGATGTACATAACCATAACATAAAAATTGCCATTAAATTGATTTAACATCATGGTGACCCTGTGTGTGTCAGAGAAAAACTGTGCTCCACAGGATTTTTAATAGCTGACTTTTGGGAAACAAAACAATAGTTCTGTCTTCTGAGATACTTCTCGGTGGACCTAAACATCCAACTTTTTTATTAGCAGCCAAGCACCTTAATCATGTGTACCACAGAGGAACTCCTGGGTGACCACATACCCTCATAAAATCAAAACTTCTATTATTAAGAAGAAGGGAAAGACTACAAGTTGTGTCATAAAACTATTGATCTCTTTGACAATTGCTCTAAAAACAAGAGCTGACAATTAAGTTCAAGAACTTAGTTGTTCTAAGTACACCATACCTCACTGCTGAATATCATCACTGTGGTCACTTTTGATGTACTCCCCTTGGTAAACTACACATTCGCACCAGTGCCTAGTCACCCTACAAAGCAATTTTGGAACTCTTTCTGGAATAGCCATTTGGCATGCTGGCATAGTGGCAAGCTTGTGACCTTAATTGTATAGCTATTTGTGAGGGAGTTTTTAGCCACTAAGCAAATAACTATATTGGAATACCCTCCCTACACACCTGATCTGGCCCCCAAGGACTTTTTTCTTTACACAAAGATTAAGGACATTTTGAAAGGAAGATATTTTATGACATTCAGGACATCAAGGACAATTTCACAACAGTTCTGATGGCCATTCAAGAAAAACAGTTTCAGAATTGCTTTGAAGGATGGACTAGGCACTGACATCTGTGCATAGCTTCCCAGTGGAAGTACTTCAGAGCTGACTGTGGTGATATTCAGCAATAAGATATGCAGCACTTTTGCTAGGATGACTTCACAAACTTGTCAGTCCTTGTATATGCTGCTGAATTAAATTATTATGATGATGGTTGATTAATTTTCCAACCTGTTCTTATCCATAACTTCCAGTAGTTTATTCCATATTGATTCCGGGCTTCGCCTTTTGAATTGCCTTGGCCAACAAGACAATAACAAACTCACCAGAAATAAACCAAACCAAACCCACTGCTGGTGAGTCTGGTCCAACTCATAGTAACCCTATAGGTCAGAATAGAACTACCCCATAGAGTTTCCAAAGAGTGTCTGACAGATTTGAACTGCCAGCATTTTGGTTAACAGACACAGCACTTAACCCACTACACCACCAGGATTTCTCATCAGAAATGGAGCTTTAAAAATGCTTGTGTGTCTCTACTATGTCTCTCTTGAACTTCCACACAACCCACATTAACCCAAACACACAGCTGTCAAGTGGTTTCTGACTCATAGCAGCCCTGTAAGACACAGTAGAACTCCCCTGTAGAGTTTCCAAGGAGCAGCTCAGAGTTGGACTGCTGACCTTCTGGTTAGCACACACAGCACTTAACCATTATGCCACCACGGTTTCCAACCCTACATTAGCCACTTGACAAATGACAGATCATGCAGAATGAGCATTAACATCTCATCTGGAATATCCTAGAATGAAATAGTCTTTAACGAATCTGCCACTGACATAAATGCATGAGCAAGCCCAGCTGAGGACAGCTGAAGCTGGCCCAAATGAGCGGAACCACCCAGTTGACTCATGGACTTAGGAGAAATCATAAATAATTACTGCTTTAAACCACTGAGTTCTGGAGTAGTTTAGTACACCAGAAAACTAGCTTGTAGTTAAACATGAAATAGCTTTCCACTGATGATTCTCTCTGCCAAAGAAAGAAGGTGAGATATGACTAACAGAACTATTATGATAAGCACCTACTTGGGATGTTAGGAGAGTAGAAGAATAGTTGAGTAAAAGTATGACTAATGTTGAGATAGAAAGTATTTGTGGCTTCAACAATCCCTTTCCTCTTCTTTTTCCCCTTTCCTCTTTCCTTTTCCCTCTTTCCTCTTTCCATTCAATATCCTTCTCTACCTGGTGCTTCAGACTCAAAAACTATGTTCCCGTCTCTGTGGATGATCTGCAAACTATATGTCCAATTCTACAATGCTTATTTCAATTTACTAAGTCATATCTAGTTCAACACTCAGGTTGAAGCCATTTGGTTAATCAAGTAAAGTAAATCATTAGTGTAAGGCTACCAAACTGAAGACTTACCTACATATAACCATACGGTTTAGGATTTAGGCAGTGATTTTTAAATTACACTACATTTCAGAATTGCCCAAAAAGACATTGCACATATTCTTTTTGTGGATCACCAAAATCTAAAGAGGGAACAATTTGGTGCACCTTTCATTAACTCATAAAGACAGGTACCTATTGAATCTAGCTTAGCCCCTGCTATCAAGTCTGTTCTGACTCACAGAGATCCTATAAGTCAGAGTCAAACTGCTGCAGAGAGTCTCCAAGAAGTACCTGGTGGATTTGAACTGCTGACCTTTTGGTTAGTAGGCATAGCATTTAACCATCATGCCACTAGGGTTCTGCCTTACTAACTGAAAAAAAGCCAAAGCCACTGCTGTCAAGTAGATTCTGACTCATAGTGACCCTATAGATCACAGGGTATAACTGCCCTATAGAGTTTCCAAGGAGTGCCTGGCAGATCTGAACTACCAACCTCTTAGTTAACAGATGTAACACTTAACTACTATACTACCAGGGTTTCCATTACTAACTGAAGAGTGGAAAATAATATTACAAATGTGTTCTTTTTCATAAAGATGATTCGTTAACTTTTTTTTTACTTTGACAGCTGTATCATGTCAGAATGATACAGTTAGTTTCAAATAAATCCATTCAACACTAGTTGAAACAAATAATATTTTCTTTTCTATTTTCAAATGGCAATGAATTTAGAGACAGCCAGCGGCTGGCGTTGGTTTAATAGCTCAGTGGTGTTAGATTGTCTGTGAAGTTCTGTTGACTGTGAGGTTCTGTTGGCCTTTTACAACAGGTGTCGATGCAGACATCATATCTATTAAGGTGGAGAGAGGAAGAGAAGTTTCAGTATCCTCTATACAGTAAAAATTTACCAAGAAGATCTGTTTCATTAGAATTGTGCCAAATAGCTATCCCTGACTGAAAGGGAAATGGAAGACACCACACAAATCTCCTAGGGTAAAAAGATAGAAAGACAAGAGGGAAACAAAGTGTGTAGAAGACTGCCTACTTAGTAAGCCTACTATAAGAGATGTCACGAATCTAAAAATTAAAAAAAGATAAAATAAAGCAAACTGATCAAGTTTACAAATTGTATATAGCAGCAGTATCAAAGTCTGTCTTTCATTGTATAAATCTGAAAATTAAATGAGAAAGTTTCAGACAGAAAGAAATGAGCTGAGTTGCTGCTACATGACAGGCCTTGTTCTTGGGGATGGGAACAAATGACATCAATCTAGATGTTTCTCTACTTCCAGAAATCATTTTCTGGTAAGGATAACGAGATAGCAAACAAGTAAGCAAATAGCTTATATAAATTTAAGAACTGAAAAAACAATGAAGAAGATGTAAATAGAATAAAAGACAGAAAGTAATTTATGACTGACAGAAAGGGAAGGGAGTGTCGTGGATTGAACATATACCCCCAAAAATATGTGTAGCAATTTGGCTAGGCCACGATTTACAGTATATTCAATATTGAATATACCATGGACCACCAGAAGAACAAACAGGTCTGTTCTGGAAGAGGTGCAACCAGAGTGCTTCTTGGAAGCAAGGATGGTGAGACTGTGTTTTACATAGTTTGGATATGTCAGGAGAGATCAGTACCTGGAGAGGGACATCATGCTTGCTTGGTAAAGTAGAGGATCACCAAAAAAGAGGAAGGCTCTCAAGGAGATGGATTGACACCGTGGTTGCAACAATGGGTTTGAGCATTAAAATGATTGTGGGCATGGTGAAGGACCAGGCAGTATTTTGTTCTGTTGTTCATAAGGTTGCTGTCAGTTGGAACCAACTGAACAGCATCTAACAACAACATGATTTCCATCCAGTATTGTGTGACTGTCTACCATTTTGTCATCCGATGTGATTTTTTCTACGTATGTGTTACAAATCCTATCTCTCTGACGTTAAAGAGATGAGATTAGTGGCTGTTTTGTTTATGAGGCAGTACTCAATGTAAAAAATTAGATTATGTCTTAAGCCAGAATCTTGACATATAAATGAGAAAAGTAAACAAAGAGTCGTGAAGACTTCATACCACTAAGAAATAAGCTCCAAGAGCAGAGCACTGCCTTTGCACCTGGTAGGAGAAGCCCCTAGACCAGGGGACGATTGATGACAATGACCTTCTCCCAGAGCCAACAGAGAGAGAAGGCTTTCCCTGGGGCTGAACCCTGACTTTGGGCTTACAGCTTGCTAGTCTATAGAAAATAAAATTCTCTTTGTTAAGCCCATCTATTTGTGGTATTTCTGTTACAACTACACTAGATAAATAAGACAGAAGGGATTACATCAACTAAGATGGTAAGGGAAGATTTCTCGGAGGCATGAATCGACCATAATAAGAAGCTATAAGAAGATCCAGGTGCAGCATTTCAAGGACATAGCTAGTAAAAGAGATGAGCAGAAACGGATTTTGTGGTTTAGAAGAAATCTATACCAGTGTGAGTGAAAAATCAACAGGTAGAAAAAGATTAAAAGCCAGTGAGCAAATCTGAGAGGACCTAGCTCATTTTAGGGCCTTAGAGTTGGATCACCATTGACTGATATTTAAGCAATGGAGTTTGTGATTTAAAGATTACTTTTAAAAGATGATTTCTATGTGAAAGTGTGAAAGACTGTAATAGTGGAAGCAGGGAAGCTTCTGAGCCCTGCTAGGTGAGAAATACAGTATCTTAGACAGTAACAGTCGCAGTAAAGAGAAATGATCAAGATGTACTTCAAAGGTTCATCCTGCCGGACTTCCTGATTTCTTAGATGTAAAAGAAGAAAAACTAGATTAGTCTAAGATGACTCCTAAGTTTTTAGACATAGTAAAAGGGAGTGTCACTTACTGAGATGGAGAAAGCTTGCAGGGCACATGGAGGAATAATATTTCTGTTCTTCTCAAACTAATATTGAAGTACTCATTGAACTCACAAGGATAAACATAAAAGATGTGAATATGTGTCTGCAGCTATGGAGAGATTTAGGCTGGAGAAATAATTGAGTTTTCAGTATTACTTGATGCCACAGAATTTCCAGGGGAAAAAAACATAGAGAAGAAAATGTGACAGAAAACAAAACCCTGCAACCTGCCAACACTTAAGGAGGAGGTAGGAGAAAGAGACAAAAAAAAAAAAAAATCCTGAGAAGAAGCATTTGGTGAGGTGAGTACAAGTTTGAGTCACCAAAACTGAGAAAGAAAACATTTCTATTGCAAAATAAACAAAAAGTCAGATCATCAATGGCTGAATGAGTCAGAGAATTTGTGTGAGATTAGGGAAGAGTATTAAAGGTGGGTTCCGACGGTGGGCTCACCAGTGGCCTAAAACCAAAAATTAAAACTCATTGCTGTTTGAGTTGATTCCGACTCATAGTGACCCTAAAGGACAGGGTTTCCAAGGGGAATAATTAGTAAAATATTTGGGTTAAAAATGCAACTGGAATGGACAGACATTTCACTAAAGAGCAGATCCAGGCGGCCAAAAAACACATGCAGACATGTTCACTGTCTTTAGTTATTAAAGAAAATCAAATCAAGACGACAATGAGATACCATCTCACCCCAACAAGATTGGCCATGATCTAGAAAACACAAAACAACAAATGCTGGAGAGGCTGTGGAGAAAGTGGAACCCTCCTACACTGTTGGTAGGGTTGCAAAATGGTCCAGCCTCTTTGGAAGGCAATCTGGCGCTTCCTTAAAAAAATGGATATTGATATACCATTTGACCCAGTAATTCCACTACTTGGAATATATCCTACAGAATCAAGGCCTTTCACACCAACAGACACATGCACCAGAATGTTTATCGCAGCACAGTCCACAATAGCAAAAAGATGGAGTCAACCCAGATGCCCAACAACAGAAGAATGGAGAGGTAAACTGTGGTACATATACTCAATGGAGCACTATGTAATGATAAAGAATAACGATGATTCCAGGAAACATCCCCTAACCTGGTTTCAACTGGAAGACATTATGTTGAGTGAAAGTAGTCAATGACAAAAGGACAAATATTGTATGAGACCTCTACGATAAGATCTCAAAAACAGACTTCTGTATAGAAGAAAAGACTCTTTGACAGCTGCAAGGGAGGGGAGGGGGGGAAGGTTGAGACAGGGAGGATTTAGTTTAGATAGCTGCTAGAAATCTGGTTGGGAGAAAGCGGTGATAGCACACATTAGAAACAAGAACAACATTAAGTGGACTTCAGCATAACTTGAGTACTCCTTCCATCTTAACTCAATACTGCAAGGATAGAGTAGCTGGGGCGGGGGGCAGGGGTCCATGCTCTTAGGCAAATTCCAGGCCAATTGGCACAGGTAGCGTCTTGCTAAGAGAGCTCTCTGCACCCCACATTGGTGAGTGGCATCTGGAGTCTTAAAAGCTGCCAAGCTGCCATCCGAGGACACAGCAAATGGTCCCAACTCAGCAGGAACGGATGCTCACCAAGGACCAAAATGACATGTGGTAAAGACAACCTAGACGACAGAGGGACCCACAAGAGTGGGTGCCTACATCGACTTGGGACCGGAAGAACTGGATAGTGCCTGGCCACCACCAGTGATAGCCACGATGGAGCTCACAGAGAGGAGTCTCACTGGCAACACAAGAATAAAAAGGGGTGCACCCTGAGATCTCCACTAAAAGACCTCAATAGATGGCCCAGCAGTTTTGGGGTTACCCTGAGAGCATAGCCCCTGGCCCTGATGCTGCGCTTACCCATAAATTATAACAAAGGTCCACCCTTTGGACAGGAATGGATTGGACTTGGCAATGCAGAGTGACCATATATTGGATGCACTTTATGGTTCTATACATCTATAGGATATCATCCTGCTGACCTCTGGCTAGAGGAAGGAGAGTGGGTGGAGAGGAGGGGAAAGGAGGCTGTCGGGAGGATGAGACATGTATGGAGCAGAGAGGAATAGTGCGGTGTCACCAGACAGGGAGAGCAGTGGAAGCTGCATATAGATGGGCATGTAAATTTATATGGGAATGTACATTTTCACTCAGTCATGTTAAATTAAAAATAAAAAAAAAATGCAACTGGAATGGTAAGAAAGAAAGAGAGTGTCAAGAAAGAATATGAAGTATAGGTAATTATTTTGAAGAGCTTTGTTTTCCCTAGCATTGGAATGCAACCCTCTGTCAACAAGCAGATTCTGACTCATAGCAATCCCAGAGTTTCTGAGCTATAAATCTCTATGGAAGCAGACTTCCCCATCTTCCTCCCACAGAACTGCTGGCAGTGCTGAACCATCAGCCTTTCAAGAGTCAAAAGGCATTTTGTCTTCAGGTAAAATCAAGGTACCTTTAATTTTTAGCTTTATATGTGAAGACCATATCAATTCTGGATTTCTTTTGTTCATTCCCAATTTTCTTCTCTTTATTTAATTATGATTAGCTATGATTTTTCTTTTATTTCTACATGAATAAAGGGGAGAGATTTTGAGACCGTAAAACGTGACTCCAGAAACATATCCATTATGTGTCTTTTTCTTGTGAAACATTTTACCAAATGAACCATATACACCTTGCTTGCGAGATCTCGCCATTGTTCCAGAAGTCCAGTGTATGTTTTAAGTCCTATGGATGAAGTGCCAGAAGCAGAGGCTTAATAGAATACATTTTGAAATATAAAAATACTTATCCTGGAAAAATAATTGATTTTTTAATTCCTTGCCCCCTTTCGCACACAGCTTCTTTTTTTTTTTTTTTTAATTTAGAGTACAGTTATATCCAAATTTTTGCTTTATTTTGTAGTCAGTCTCTTAACTGGCTGAAAAGTAGCCAGATGAAATGAGTTGGCATTAATTTTCCACTCTTGCCTCAGAAGCCTGGTACCACTGCTTCCTCTCCTAGACTTCTGCTTCAGGCACTCTAGACAGAGTTGTACCTTACTACCACCTACTACTTAATTGTCTAAAAGGAAAACTCTTGTGCCCATTAAAATTCAATTTGTCAAAGAACACCCTCCTAAATACCATTATTTCTGTTAAATCGTGTCAACTGGAATCGTTCAGGAACTGTACATAATCTCTTCGGCAGCAGTAAACTTCTGCTTCTACACAGAATGTACTCTTGGTGCTGTGTTCTGGACATAGATCTTTGTGGAAGATGGAGTGCCAAAGCTTGAAGAATACTTTCCGTGTGGTCTGGTCTTTTCATGAAATAAAGCCTTCATAAGTCATAGCAAGATCTCAAAAGACTTTCATACTTTTTATACTATTTCTACTATGACCCTGTAGGATGAAGGCATGTTGGGCTGTATTATCCTTGTTTTACAGTTGGAGAGACTAACTGATACTCTTTATTTTGATTGTGTATCTCTCCTAATGTCACTGTATTCTCTATGAAGAGTGTTGGTGCTTCACTGGAAGTACATCTATTGTTCAATTTTCAATATAATCCATTATGTTGTTACTACAGTTCAATTTTTTTGTTTTATTTCTGCTATTAGTATTGCAGATCACATATTTTTTTTCTAAAATGTCTAACTATCTTAATAACTTCCCAGATACTTTCCCTACTCTGTTCACTTGTCCCCTTCAGGATGCTGAGGAGCTAAACAGCTATGTGGGGGTAGATTGGGTACAAAGAATGTTCCAGACAAAAGGAATGTCAGCTTGGAATGTTTTTGAGAAGTTATAAGATGGTGACTATCACTGGAGACTGAAGTATAAAGTAAGGAGTTGAGATTACAGAACAAAGAGGAAACAGGTCATTTAGACATTTACATTCCACGCAGGAAGGTGTTATAGACTGAATGATGTCTCCCCAAAAATCTCTCATCTTGGCTATACCATGATTCCCAGTATTCTGTGCTTGTCCACCGTTTTGTTAAGTGATGCGATTTTCCTATGACTTGTAAATCCTGTCACCATGATGTTAATGAGATGGATTAACTAAAAAAGCCAAACCCAGTGCCGTTGAGTCGATTTTGACTCACAGTGATCCTATAGGGCAGAGTAGAACTGTGGCATACAGTTTCCAAGGAGTGCCTGGAAGATCTGAACCATCGACCTTTAAGGCTGCAGACGTAGAACTTAGCCCCTGGGCCACCAGGGTTTCCATGGAGATGGATTGGCGGTAGTGAAACGGATAACATTTGTAAGATTAGATTGTATCTAAAGACCAATGTTTTTTGAACTATAAAAGAGAGAAGAGAGCAGAGTGACATGGGGACCTCGCACCACCAAGAAAGTGGCAAAGAGAGAGCATGTCTATTGGTCTTTCTGGTTTCCGGGAGTTTCTCTAGTTTCTGTTCTTTTGCCTCTGCTCTGAGATCCATTCGCCATGTCGCAGAAGCCTGATCTCAGCAAACTGGCTTTGGCTTTTGGCTAGTTTTAACCCATGAACAGGAAATAATAGAGGCAGTTTGGACACAGAAAAAAAAAAGGAAAAACCCAGGGTATTTTTTACACATGCCTTGATTTTCCTTAATATTTCACTTTCTCTCTTCCTGACCACTTTCTTGAAGCTTGCATAGATGGCTCAGATTACTGTAAATTGTTTGCTTGGTGCTGTTGCTTGTTTGCCACATTGGAATTATCACTTGTTTGTATCATATCTAATATAATGGCCACAATTTTTATAAAAAAAAAATCTCTATTAAAAACAGCTAAAATTTAGACTTTGTATATATGTTTCAAATAAAACCCCAAACCAAAACCCACTGCCATCAAGGCAGGTCCAACTCACAGCAACCCTAGAGATCAGAGTAGAACTGCCCCATATAGTTTCCAAGGAGCACGCGGAGGATCCGAACTGCCAGTTTTTGGTTAGCAGATGTAGTGCTTCACCCACTGCACCACCAGGCTTTCCATATTTACCACAGTAGAGGTCAATTTTATCTTGATTTCAAATCTGTTTAATGCAGAAAATCCTATGCTATCCATTGTTCTAGTATGCTCTGCAAAACTGTTAGCTACAGCTTTCTACAAATACTCAGAAAGGCAGGAGTAACTTTTGGACCTTGGCTAAAAAAATGGATTTTACTAGGCTCCTTGGATTTTGTAAGGGAAAGAGGCACTTGCAAGTGATAAGTCTTGATTCATCACACTTGCATGCATTCACACATACGCTACAGAACAGTAACAAAACCTTTTTTTTCTGCTTTTTTTCTTTTGCATCATTAATCATTCCATCTAGGGCTTGCAGCTTAAACCATTTCAAGTATAGCTATTTGAAAAACGAAACCTAGTGCCACCGAGTCAATTCTGAGTCATTGTGACTCTATAGAACAGAGTAGAATTCCTCCACAGAGTTTCCAAAGAGTGACTGGTGAATTCAAATTGCCAAACTTTTGGTTAGCAGATGTAACATTAACCACTATGCAACCAGGGTGTCCATATATGTGATAAAAACATGTACTATGTCTCACCATCTAATGCAATTTTGCCTCTTTTTCTCTCTTTCTCAGAAACAATAAACTTCTTAAAGCCTTTGTCTTAACCATATTTGAGTGTCCTAGAGCCCTCCCGTAATACATGTGGGAGACAGCCAACAACTGGTGGTTACAATAAACTGAACTTCAAAGTACCTAAATATAATATGTTAAAAAGTAAGTGAGAATTTATTGCCACTTTGGGATATTATTAAGTAAGCTTCTCTCCATCTCTCCTCAGTATATAATATTATTAAGGCTCTAAAAATAACATATACCTCTGTAACATTCTGCTCAAAATAATGTGGGGCCCACATTCTATAAGACCATGATGCAAATGTATTCCAGTACCAAACTTGACACATAGCTGGAGATGAAGAAATGGATGCTGGTTAATAAATAAATTCCCAGATCTGGAGACTGTAAGTCTCATTAATCTTTATGACCCCATTTTATTCATATTTCTGTATTAGTATTCTTCTCACCAAATATTTCTTAGTATGTTTTCATAAAATTGAATGAATAAAACAATTTTTAAAAGTTACTTTTCCCCTGACTTTATTCTCTGGGAGTCTATCATTTTTATTGGTCAAGGAGTTGAAAATAATATATTACTCCCTAGAAGGTATTTGGGAGACCCTAACTGGTTAGTACTGTACTTTACAGTAGGCTTCTTATTTTGTCCTTAATACATGACCTACGAGCAAACCTCTTTCCTTAAAGCCCAGGCAAAATCCCAGCATAGTCAATAGTTGTCTACTTTTCTAACACAGTTTACTGTGAGTAGTTGAAGGCAGAAATAACATTGTATTTATCATGTGTTATATTAGCTTCAAACCCAACTACATTGCATCAAATCCACCTTGTCCCTCAGAACATATCACAGCAACAGAACACAGCTAATATTTAGTAAACATTTACTGAATGAATGAATGAATGAATAATTTAGTGAAACGATGTTGTTACTGTTGTTAGGTGCCACCAAGTCAGCTTTGACTCGTATCAACCCTGTGTACAACAGACCAGAACATTGCCCAGTCCTGTGCTGTCCTTACAGTCGCCACTGTGTTCGAGCTCATTGTTGCAGCCACTGTGTCAGCCCGTCTCACTGAGGGTCTTTCTCCTTTTTATTGACCCTCTACTTTATCAAGCATGATGTCTGTCTCTAGGGACTGATTCCTTTTGATAACATGTCCAAAACACGTCACAGAAAGTCCTGCCATCTTCACTTCTAAGGAGGATTCTGGCTGTACTTCTTCCAAGACAGATTTATTTGTTCTTCTGGAAGACCAGAAATAGTCAATAGTCTTTGCCAGCACCGTAATTCACATGAATCAATTCTGCTTTCTTCTTCCTTATTCTTTGTTCAGTTTTTGCATGCATGTAAGGCAATTGAAAACACCATGGCAGTGTGTTGGATGCATCTTAAAGTGGCATATTTGCTTTTTAACACTTTTGCAGCAGATTTGCCCAGTGCCATGCATCATTTAATTTCTTGACTACTGCTTCCATGGACGTTGATTGTTGATCCAAGTACAATAAAATCCTTGACAGCATCAATCTTTTCTCCATTTATTGTAAAGTTGTTTATTGGTCCAGTCATGAAAATTTTGAGTTTCTCTATGTTGGAGTGTAATTCCTACTGAAGGCTGTAAAACTGCCCTGAAAAGCCAGGGAATGGAGCAGCCAGCAGTACTTCCAGGAAGGCACTGAGAAACACCCTTTGGCAGCCAATATCAAATCGTCAGTCTTGAAGCTTAAGAAATAAAAGTTGGGGCCAAGGTAGCATAGCTCAAGCCAACTATTCTTCATTCCCGAGGCCACTGATTGCCTCACTAAATCCCTCACTTTGCTGAATATGTGAAAGCAATTATTATTTCAGAATACAAGACAAATATTTGAGAAAATTGTTTTTATTAGTAATAAAGATTATAATGTCAAGGCATGGATTACCACACCATACAGCACGCATTTACATTATTTGAATTTAGTTAAGTGTAGTCATGAGAAAATTTGACAAACTATGTCTCTAAATATGTCTCCCAGGCCTCCGCATCTTGAACTACTTTTATAATTGAACCATTTTGATGTTCTTAGTACGCACTTTCCCATAATAGGACAAGACTGCAAGGATCCTATAAAAATTTCTAACGTTTTAGATTCCTTCAGAATATTGATGGCATAGTGATTATTGACCATGGATGCTACCCAGAAAGTTGGCAGTTCAAATCTGCCAGATGCTCTTTGCAAACTACAAGGCAGTTCTACTCTGTCCTATAGGGTTACTGTGAATGAGAATCAACTTGATGGCAATGTATCTGGTTTGGGGTTGGTTTCAGAGTATCGGAGATCTCTTCAGATCTTGCCCCTGACTCAGTTTTGAATCTTCACTGCCGTTTTACTTCTCTGTCTGCTTGCCGGTTTCCTGGCCCCTGATTCTGTACCATAGACCTCACGCTTTGTTCTTACTATCAGTTCTTGGTACTGCTCCAACCGGGATGCTGTTTTAGAGATTTTCCACGGTAGCTACTTGCTCTATTGTTAGGTTAGTTTTAACTTTATATTGATGCTCATCTTTAGCCCGTAGGTCCTCAACCTTCATTCAATAAAGGTTTAGGGACCCTTTCTTTCTCTAGAAGGAAATGTCAAACAAGAAGCAGAAAATCATGTCGTTCTCAGCAGCGCTGTATTCTTTTCCTCTTTTGAAATCTTTCTCTCTGCGTATTTCATCTGCCCAAGCTTATTAAATTGTTCAAGAAATAGCTCAGGTTCAAGTCATTTGTGAAGCTGTTCCCACAGAACCTATTTGTGTCTGATCACTGACAGCACGCTTTGTTTGTACCCGCATTATACTGTTATTTCCTCATGTTTCTGGTGATTCACTTTCTTTATTATAAACCTATGTTACTCATGTTTTTTATCTGTAATCATCTTCTAATGTATATTAATTCACAATAACTGAATGATTATTGTGACTTTTGAGGGTTTTAAAGGAGCTATATTATACAATTCTTGGTATCTCATTTGCTTTTGTAATCAGGTACTGTGAAGTCAGTTCCAACCCATAGCAGCCCTATATACAACAGAACAAATCATTGCCCAGTCCTGCACCATTCTCACAATTGGTGTTATGCTTGAGCCCACTGTTGCAGCTGCTGTGTCCACCCATCTTGTTGAGGGTCTTTCTCTTTTTCATCAGCCCTAGGCTTTACCAAAAATGATGTCCTTTCCAGGGACTGATCCCACTTAATAAGATGTCCGAAGTATATAATACATGGTTTCACTATCTTTACTTCTAAGGAGCGTTCTGGCTATATTTCTTCCCAGACAAATTTGTTAGTATTTCTGGCAGTCCACAATATGTTCAATATTCTTTGCCAACAATATAATTCAAGGACATAAATTTTATTCACTCTTCTTATTCATTCTTCAGTTTCCACATGCCTGTAAAATGACTGACAACCCATGGCTTGGATCAGGCATACCTTAGTCCTTAAAATAACATCCTTGTTTTATAACACTTTAAAGAGATCTTTGGCAGAAGATTTGCCCCATGCCCTGTGTCTTTGGATTTCTTAACTGCTTCTACCATGGGTGTTGATTGGAGATCCAAGTTAAAAAACAAATGCTTGACAACTTTGTCTCCATTTATCATGATGTCACTTACTGGTTCAGTTGTGAAGACTTTTGTTTTCTTTACTTGGAGGTGTAATCCATACTGAATGCCATGGTCTTTGATCTTCATCAGTAAGTGCTTTAAGTTGTTTTCAGTTTCATCAAGCAAGTTTGTGTCATTTGTGTATAGCAGATTGTTATTGAGTCTTTCTCCAGTCCTGATGGTTCAGTCTTCTTCTTGTAGTCCATCTTGTTGGATTATGTGCTCAGCATACAGATTAAATAAGTATGGTGAAAGGTAAAACCATGATGCACACATTTTCTGATTTTAAACTACACAGTATTCTCTTGTTTTATTTGAAAGACTGCTTCTTGATCTATGTAGTTTCCCGATGAGCACAATTAAGTGTTCTGGAATTAACATTATTTACAATGTTATCCATAATTTTTATGATCTACACAGTTGAATGCCTTTGAATAATCAATAAAACACAGATAAACATCTTTTCTGGATCTCGCCAGGCTTGTATCATACTATACTTGGCAAAATGCTTTCCACACAGAGAAATTATAAAATAGTACGTACATGAATACATAAACTCACTAATCAATTATTCGTAATTATTCATAATATTTGTTTATAATCATAAAATAATTTACTAAATTATGTGGTCTTAAGTACTAAGAGTATTTGTATATTTTAAATTCAAGTCTTTATAACACAGGTGATTTGCCTGTATTTTGTCCTAGTCTGCAGCGTGTCATTTTTTTAACCATGTTTTTTGGAGAGCCAAAATTTTCAATTTTGATGAAGTCCAGGTTATCATTTTTCTTAATTTGTGTTTGATGCTTATGTTTAAAAATCTTTCCTAATAGAAAACTATAAACATTTTCTCCTATACTTCCTTCTGCAAGTTTTATCATTTCTGCTTTTGTATTTTAAGTCTATGATCCATTTAGAGGGTCTTTTTTGTTTATTTTGTCTTTAAATGAGTTTTGATGTAATAATCAAGGTTCAATTTCCACAGGGAGATGTCCGATTGTTTCACTACCTGCTGAGATTATCCTTTCTCCTTTGAATCACCTTGACACTTTGGCTGTAAATTAATAGAGTATGCAGTTGCACTAACCCACTGCCCAACTCATAGTGATAGAGTAGAACAGCCTCACAGAGTTTCCAAGGAGCAGCTGGCAGATTTGAACTGCCAGCTTTTCCGTTAGATGTCAAACTCTTAACTACTGTACCACCAGGGTTCTCATAGTATATATGTAAACCTCTTTGTCTTTCATCATGAGATAGTGGCAAGACAGCTATTTGGGAGGTATAATAGGATTTAAATCCTGTCTCTATCATTTTACTGCTGTGACTTCTAAGGCTGTTTACCAAAATAATCAGTTTCCTGGTCAAGAAAATGGTAATTATTATATTTAACTTATGAAGTTACTTTAAAAATGCTGTGAAACAAGACACACTGAAATTTTAGCTTCAAATAATGTTGAAAAAGCAGTCATGCTGCTTGTTTTCAAAACTATCTTTCCTTCTGAGTTAGATTGGTAGCCTCTTGAAGATAGGGGTGATTGTTTTCCTACCTCCACAAAATGAACCACAATCTCCACGACTAGTTGTGTTTCATGGTAGAAAAGACGCTGATAAGAGTTTGAATTCTTGAATAAGACGGTAAAAAGCTTGATAACTGGCTGTATAATTAAATTCTTACACCAACAAAGACTCAGGGGAAGTCAAGAAGCTTGGGCTGTGTCTGCCTCCCTGACTCATAACCATCCTGCTTTGTGTTACTCTCACCACTTCACGGTTTAAGTGGATGGAAAATTATACATAAACCCTTGTGGTTTAGACTAAGGTTTTGGTGCATTTTATCCTCCGTAAGTCATTATTTTCCAGAGTGTATTCTGTCCAGGAGCCCTGGTAGTAGCATGGTTCAGAGCTACTGCTGCTAACCAAAAGATTGGCAGCTTGAATCCAGCTCCTTGGAAATCCCATGGGGAAGTTACACTGTGTCCTATAGCATTGCTGCGAGTCAGAATTGACTTGATGGCAATGAGTTTGGGGTATTATCTCCACTACCATAACCAAAACAAAAACCAAACCTACTGTCCAGTCTATTTCAACTCATAGCTTGATGTTCAATATTTAATAAGTCCCACAAAGTTGCCTGTTACTTCAGGAAGAGTTTTATGGAGTGAAGAATACATTGTTCTCCAGGATTTTCTTTTTAAACTAGATGTAGCTATTTTTCAAGAATAAGTTGTTAAACTGGGAATTGAATTAATTTGGTTCAAATTCCATCTCTGCCTTTGAACAAAAAGGGAGTTGCTTAACTGTCTTAACTGTCAACTGAATTATTCTCATAAATTGCAGCCAAGTCACCCCAAAAGCCTTTGCAAGCTTGAATGAGATAATGAATGTAAAAGCACGTTGTAATCACTAGCATCCTATACAAATATAAGTCATTGTTATCACTGAGACTCAAAATCTACTTTAGAAAAGAATATGCTATTAGTTGATCAATGAAAATGACCCCTGGAAACCTCTTTCCCTAAATCAACTTGTATTCTACTAAAATGTAGCACTGCCTGTCATTTACCATGTGTAACGCATGGCTTTATGTGCAGTAAGTCTTCTCCAATTTCCCTTTAAAATGGAAATGCCTCTGAGAAGAGTGACAATTAAAATCTCAGCTCAGAGTAAATAAGTTCCAATGACCTTAAGTCAAATACCTGGCACCTAAGTCACAGCTGCATGTATCTTTCTCTCCACTCATTCTGACCAAACAATATGAAGTCAGAACATTGAATGCTGGAAAACTGGGCAAGAGGAGAAGGGAAAGAAACACTGGAAACTGAAGAGTAAACGTTTAGGGAGATTGAAAAAAGTCTACTTTTCCAATTAGTCCAGGTTAAACAGATGGATAGAAGATATTAGGAATATAATGCATTGATGATCGTAATTGCAATCTGTATTATTTACCAGGCTTGTTTAGGTACAACTGACGTAAGGAAACTGCATGCATTGAAGAGTACAGTTTGATTAGTTTGGGCATATGTATATTCCTGTGGAACCATTGCCACAATCCATAAAATGACTACATTACCCCCCCAACTTTATCCCTGCTGCCCCTCACCTGCCACTCTTCCCAAATTACCATCAACCTGATTTCTATCTCTCTACATCAGTTTATATGCCATAGAATGCTACATAAATAGAATATACTTTTGTCTTTCACCCTGCATAAATATTTTGAGATTGATCCATTTTATAACGTGTATCAATAGTTAATTCCTTTTTATTGCTGCATGTGAATACTACAGTTTGTCTACTCACATGTTGATGGACATTTGAATAAACCCCATCTTTAGCTACTGTGAATAAAGCTGCTGTGAATATTAACATGCAAGTCTTTCTAAGGAGAACTTTTTTCATTCTCTTAGATGATTATCTAGGATCAGAATGACTACATCATGTCAAACACGTACTTACCTTTGTATAAAACTACCAACTGTTTTCTAAAACAGTTGTACTTATTTTACTTTACTATCTGAAGCAGCTCTTCTTTGGAGTTCAAAGTCACTTGGCAGTCAGACAGTATAAGTAGCCAACTTTCGCCCTCTTTGGCCGACCTTTCCGTTTTCACAGCATAGTTCCCACTCCACTGGAGAGAAATATAATTTAACAACAATCTGTAACCAAAGAAACATCGTGGTGCCCATCCAAGTCTTTAAGTGAGAATGAGATGTACCAGTATGTCACCATGCCAAGATGCAAGGACAGTTGCACAATACATTTCATAAGACTCAACAGGCTGATCATCTGCCAACATAATTTAACTGTTAAAACAGCCAAAGCCATCAGTTTGAACTTTATACAGCCTAAATATTGGGTTACTTTCCAATAGCCCAAATGGCCAAAAGACCGTGCCCTAAGCTATTATGTGCTCCATGGGAGACATGGTGTACCAAATTTTGTTATTTTTTTTTTCCATTTGTCTTCTGATTCTTTACAGCCTCATGTGATATTCTTAAATGTGTTCACATATTAATTAAATAGTACTTAACATTTCTATTAATTTATTCAGTTTGAAATTATTGTTACTATTCATTGCCTCTTTTGATGATATACGAAAATAAGGCTCAGGAATTGTAAATTTGGTTTCTTACTAATGAAGCAGCAGGCAAGAGAATAACTCTCACACCTGAAACAAGTAAAAGTCCTGAGCATATATAAAGAACAACAGTTTCCATACACTGGAAATCAAGAAAAAAAGATGGTGATCCCTGAGAGGTAGAAAACAATTGAGTTTAACCCTATGGTTGCCCCAGGCTACTGCCTTCAGAGAATTTTCAGGCCACCGTGAAGGCAAGAGGTGTCTACTGTAAGCCCTAATAACTCCCTTAGTTGAGCAGATGGAGCTGAGTAGGAGATCAGTGTGCTAGAGTTTGCAGAGCAGAGGACCAGAGAGTAGAGAACTCATGAGATTCTAAAGTATTGGTAGTAAAGATAAACATATAAGGTGATAAATGAATAAAGAGTCTAGAAATAGGCACAGATTTCAACAACTGGTTTCAACAAAAGTGCAAAATCAGTGAATTAGAGGATTAGACAGGCTTTTTGACCAGCACTGTGGAAATGAATAGTCACCTGTAAAAGTAGGAACTTTCATCTATACCACGAAACGAACAGCACTGAACTGAAAACTAATTGTGGTACTAATTTAAAAAATAAAATTTTCAAGCAGAAAATGGCAAAAATCCTTTGTGAGGTTGGATTGAGAAAAACTTTCTTAGCTGTAACACCAAAACCATGGCCTGGAAAGAAAAATAAGTTAATTAGTCAAACTTCATCAAAGTTAAATTGCCTGCTCTTTGAAAGATACTATTAAGAGAATGAAAAACTGACCACAGAAGAGGAAAAAATATGTACAAATCAAACATTTCATGACAAACTTTTATCAAGAATATATAAAGATCTCCTAAAGCTCAGTAATGAAACAAGCAAACCAATAAAAATATGAGCACAAGTTATCACCAGATTCTTCGCCAAGGAATATATCCAGATAGCAGTTAAGCCCATGGAAAGATGTTCAATATCATTATTCTTTGAGTAAAAGCAAGTTAAGTTCACATTGGGTTGCTATTAAACAACCATTTGAGTGGCAACCATTAAAAAGAGACTAAAACTCACAGATCCCAGCAGACAGGTAAAAATAGAGCCATTTTGGAAATTAGTTTATTAGGTCCTTAAAAATTAAACATATACCTACTGTATGGTACAACCATTCTATGTTACATATTTAAACAAGAATTTAAAAGGTCAAAGAGAGAGAAAAAGGTTCATAACCATGATTACATTTATTAAAACTCTAGAAAGTGCTAAGTAATATATAGTGATAAAGAGTAGATCAGTGTTTGTGTATGGTGCATGGAGAAAGTCACGCAACCGGGAGATGGCATAAATATTACTTAATTCCCATACAAGCACAAAGCTAGCTGATAGGATCTGAGGTCAAGGGATGATAAATACTTGGCTCAAGGTCACAGATCTGCCTCGTATATTAAGAAGTAAATACAGGTCTTCTTGACCCCCTACGGAATACCCAACTTCTAGCTAAGGTAGAACACTTTAGATTATAAAAGCTTTATTCAGAAAATGTACAGATGTCATCCTTGCACTATGAAAGAATCTCTGAGATTATTTGCTTTCAAAACTCCCATAAAAACAGTATTACATCCCAAGCCTAGACCCTCTCTGATCTTACTCTTGTGGAAGAGCATTAGAAAAGGGATAGGTTATCAAGAGATGAGCAGCCGTCAAGAGTAGGAAATAACAGTGCAGTCCAAGGTGCATTCCCCATGTCCTTGTACCCACTCGTGCTCAGGCATACGCCAGTCTCTCTCATCCAGTGAGCAATGACTTCAGAAGGGAAATCAACCGCCTAGCACTGCTGGATTCAAAGATCCTTTAATGTTCAGAAGTTTGTAAAGTCCAGGGTTAAGAAGTGATTCTGTTGATGCTTGTAATTTATTACTGTGCCCCTTTGTCAGTTAACAGTTATACAGTTAACTAACTGGCACTAGATATAATCAAGACGCCCTGGAATTTGATTTAATAATGACCACTGTTTTAGTCATCTGATACTGCTCTAACAGAAAACACTGTGAGTGGATGGTTTTAAAAAAGAGAAGTCTGTTCTTACACAGCCCAGTAGGCTACAAGTCTGAATTCAGAGTGTCCGCTCCAGGGGAAGGCTTTTCCTCTTTGTCGGCTCTGGAGGACTGTTGCATCAGTCCTTGGTCAGGGAGCATCTTGGCGCAGGAACCTCAAGTCTGAAGGA
Organism: Heterohyrax brucei; assembly: GCA_028571685.1. Taxonomy (NCBI): domain Eukaryota; kingdom Metazoa; phylum Chordata; class Mammalia; order Hyracoidea; family Procaviidae; genus Heterohyrax; species Heterohyrax brucei. The sequence goes on along the minus strand of CM053153.1, from coordinate 20,323,616 downwards.
TGTGCTCTTCTCCCTGTGCTGCTTTCTTGATGGTATGAAGTTCCCACTTCTCTTCTTGCTTCCCTTTCTTTTTATCCCTTGTAGGGTAAGCACAAAAGATAATGCAAGCTACACTCCAGAGAAACTCCCTTTACATAGGAAGGGTTTTAGAGTCCCAGTTTAATTCCCTTTTAACGAATCCTGCCTTGGAAACTCTGGTGGTGTAGTGGATAAATGGTATGGCTGCTAACCAGAAAGTCCACAGTTCAGATTCACCAGACACTCCTTGAAAACTATGGAGCTGTTGGTTTCAACTTGACAGCAGTGGGTTTGTGGTTGGACCTATCAGACATAGGCAGGGATTAGGATTTACAGCATAGGAAAATCACAAAATGGAGGGTAATCACACAACACCAGGAATTAGAGCACAGCCAAATTACTACATACATTTTGAGGGGACACAATTCAACCTGTGTGTCTAGAAATGACTTTTATAGAACAGTTGAATAGGAGTTCATTGGCATATACATTTTGGTCTTAGTTTCTATTTTTTTTTTTTTTTTAGATTTGAAGCTATACAACAGTTGGGGGAAAAGAGTCCTATTGAAGAAAGAAGGTCAGATAGCACCTGTGACTAACACAATGTTCCCTACAATTCATGCATGAATTGTGCTACTTGTTTAATAAATGTTCACTGAGCACTTTTCTGTATTCCAGGAATTTTTCCAGATTCTGGGCTGCAGTTTCAAACAGGGTGACAAGGGTAGGCTTCAGTCAGAAGTGTGATTTGAATAAATGCAGGAAGGAAGGAGGGAAAAAAAATAAGGACTTAAGGAGGGAGGGAAGCAAGGAGACAATGTAGACAGGGGAAGGAGCTTGTGCAAAGGCCCTGCATTTGGTGTATGGCTGCATCATTTAAGGAAGAGTAAGAAGGCCAAGTGCAGTACAGGAGACAGTGCGGACAGCAAAGCCGAAAGTATTTATTATTTCTTTCCAGGGGGTGAAAAAAGTTTGCCAACTTCTCTTATAGATTAAGGTAAAATGACTGAAATTTCTGAATGTTAACATATTTATTTATTCAACAAATGTTTAATAAAGGTCTCCTGTATACCAGGGGGAAACCCTGGTGGCATAGTGAGTTAGGTGCTACGTCTGCTAACCGAAAGATCGGCTTTTCAAATCTACCAGGCACTCATTGGAAACTCTGTGGGGCAGTTCTATCCTGACCTACAGGGTCATAACAAGTCAGACCTGACTCAATGGCAGTAGATTCGGGGCTCTTTTTGGTGTATACAAGGTTGTTTGCAAAACAGGGAACTCAATGCTGTCTGTGCTGATAACGTCTCATTGTTTTCCTACACATCGCTGAAGAGCTCTGCCAAGATCATTCACAGCCACTTGAAACAGCACATACACTGGATAGTCTTTTTTTCCTATTAATATACACATATATTAATTTTATTTTGTTGACGTTATTGAGAATGTACACAGCAAAACATACATACACCAACTTTTTCTACATATATAATTCATTGACACTGATGACATTCTTCAAGCTCAGTATCCATTCTCACCCTCATTTTCTGAGTTGTTCTTCCTCTGTTAACACAACTCGGTTAACACCCAAAGTTCCTATCTAATCTTTTGAGTGACTGCTGTTGTTTTGATCCCATAAAGATAGTTCTTAAAAGAGCAAGACAAGTCAAAGAAATCAAGAGCATCCGTATTGGCAATGAAGAAGTAAAGATTTCCCTCTTTGCAGATCATATGATTTTTTATACAGAGAATCCAAAGAAATCCATAAGTAAACTATTGGAGCTAACAGAAGAGTTCAGCAAAGTATCAAGATACAAGATAGCCAAGATAAACATAACTAAACCAATAGGATTCCTTTATAAGAACAGCAAGATTATTAAAGAAGAAATCACCAAATCAATTCCATTTACTATAGCCCCCAAGAAGATAAAATACCTAAGAATAAATCTAACTAGAGAGGTGGGAGATCTTTACAAAGACAACTACAAGACCTTACTACAAGAAACTGGGAGACACTTAACATAAGTGGAGTAATCTGCCCTGCTCATGTATAGAAGACTCAATACTGTGAAAATGTCTATTTTGCCCAAAGCAATCTACTTACATAATGCAATCCCAATACAAATTCCAGCATCATTTTTTAACGAGATGGGAAACAAATCTTCAGTTTGTTTGGAAAGGGAGGAAGCCTCAGATAAGAAAAGCACAAATGAAGAAGAACACACTGGGAGGCCTTTCACTACCTGACTTTAGAACCAATTTCACTGCCACGGTTGTCAAAACAGCCTGGCACTGGTACAAAAAGAGACATATAGACCAATGGAACAAAGTAGAGACCCCAGAAATGTCACCATCCTCCTACAAACAGCTGATATTTGACAAAGGCTGTAAGATTTTAAACTGAGGTAAGAACAACCTCTTTAACAAATGGTGCTGGCAAAATTGGATATCCATCGCAAAAAATGGAAACAAGACCCATATCTCACACCTCTTACAAAAATCAACTCAAATTGCATAAAAGACCTAAATATAACATCTAAAACGGCAAAGCTCATCCAAGATAAAATAGGATCAACAATAGAAGTTCTGATACACAATATAGACAGACTTTAAAATCTGACAAACAAAGCACATTCATTAGAAGAGAAAATAGATAAATGGGAATTAATAAGAATCAAACACTTCTGCTCATCCAAAGACTTCATCAAAAGAATTAAAAGACCACTTACAGAATGGGAAAAAATATTTGACAACTCTGCATCAGACCAACAGCTGATCTCCATAATCTATAAGGTACTACAAAATATCAATAAGAAAAAGATAAATCATCCAATTAAGCATTGGGAAATGTAGATGGACAGACAATTCTCTAAAGGGGAGATCAGGCAGCCAAAAAACACATGCAGACATGCTCACGATCATTAAGCATTAAAGAAATTCAAATCAAAACTACAATGAGATACCATCTTAACCCAACAAGGTTGTCCATGATCCAAAAAATGGAAAACACTAAATGCTGGAGAGGCTGCGGAGAGATTGGAACTCTCCTACGCTACTGATGGGATTGCAGAATTGTGAAACCTCTTTGGAAAGCAATCTGGTGCTACCTTAAAATAATGGATATAGATACACCATTTGACCAAGTATCTCCACTGCTTGGAATATATCCTACAGAATCATGGGCATTCTCCCTAACTGATACATGCACATGAATGTTTATTGTAGCACAGTCCACAATAGCAAAAAGATGGAATCGACCCAGATGCCCAACAACAGAAGAATGGATGGGTAAACTAAGGTATATGTACTCAATGGAGCACTATGCAATGATAAAGAACAACGATGATAACAGGAAACATCTCTTAACCTGGTTTCCACTGGAGGACATTATCCTGAGTGAAAGTAATCAGTGACAGAAGGACAAATATTGTATGAGATAAAAACCTAAAAGCAGACTCATGCATAACAGAAAAGACTTTGACGGCTACATGGGTGGGGAGGGGGGGAGGGCGAGGGGTGAGCGTTTAGGTTAGATAGTTGTTAGAAATTTGGTTGGGTGAAATTGGTGACAGCACACATTAGTAAGAAGATCAGCATTAACGGGACTTTGATACAACTTGTGTACTCTTCCCATCTTAACCCAATATTGCAAGGACAGAGGATGTACATTTTCATTTCATCATAATAAAAATAAATGAATAAATTTTTTAAAAAATGCATAATGTTCATGCAGACTTTTTTTTTTTCCTAGTTAAGCTCATCTACTGTGTGGTTTTAAGAAGACTTCAGGAGCTACTTTTTGTGTAAGGTTTATAGATCACCTTAAGGTAGTAGTTTCAAGGAGTTCATCCAACCTCCATGGATGAAGTCTGAGGTTCGTAAGAATCTGAAATTCTGCTCTGCATTCTCCCTCTTTTGATCAAGATTCTTCTATGGAATCTTGGATCGAAATGCTCAGTAATAGTCACCAGGCACCTTCCAGTTTTTCAGGTCTCGTGGCAAAGGAGGCTGTTCTCCATGGAGACTATCAGTCCTGCATTCCAGATCCTCTTTTTATTTCCAGCTCTTCCTCTGTTGCTCCAGATGAACAGAGAACAATTTTCATGACTTGGATGGCCATTTGCAAGCTTTTAAGACCTCAGGTACTACTCAACAAACTAGTAGGTAGAACGGATACACTGAATTTGTTATTGGGCAATTAACTGGGATGTCCCGTGAAGCCATAGGCCTAAATCTCCAAACCAAGAACAAAATCCCATGAGGTTTTGGGTTGTACATAAGCAGCCTCAGTAGCTATTCTTTTTTGTTGTAACTTAATCTGTCACACAACTTTTATCTGTTCAACTTTTTGTGATATACAACTTACTGATACTAATTATAGTATTCAGCTGTGCAACATTACTCTTGATCAACGCAATATCTCCATCACTGTTAACCCCACTCCTTCCCCCACTTCATCTTTGCCCTGGTAACCACTAATAAATTTTGAGCTTTATGTATTTGCCTTTTCTCGTGTTTTCGTATTGGTGAAGTCATACAGCATTTGTCCTTTTGTGTTTGATTTATTTCACTCAGCTTAATACCTTCAAGTTCCACCCCTATTGTGGCATGTGTCGAGACTTCATTTCTTGTACTGACTGAGTAGTATCTCATTGTACATATGTAGCACAGTTTGTTTATTCACTCAGCTGTTGAATATTTAGGTTATTTCTACCTTTTGGCTATGGTGAATAGTATGCTGAAAGGAACATTCATGTACAAGTCTCTATTTGAGTCTGTATTTTCAAGTCTTTTAGGAGTGAAATTGCTGGGTCTTATGGTAGTTGTATTTTTAGTTTTTTGAGGAATACCCACAATGTTTTCCACCATGGCTGTACAATTTTTGCATTCCTGCCAGCAGTGGATAGGTGTTCTAAATTTTCCCACATACTCACCAACATTTGTTATTTTCTGGGTTTTGTTGTTGTTGCTGCTGTGTTTTGTTTTTATTTTTTAATCTTAATTATCCTAGTGGAAATGAAATGGTATCTCGTGGTTTTGATAACTTATTTGTTATCTTGGAAAAATGTGGATATATCTCTTCTTATATGTAGATCAGATGGATCCAACTTCTCAAGACTCTAAATCATCTGTCCATTTATTTATTTATTTTTATTATGATTGAATAAAAATGTACATTCCCATGTAAATTTGCATGCCTGCCTATATGCAGCTCCCACTGCTCTGTCTGCCCAGTGACAGCACACTCTTCCTCTCTGCTCCATACATCTCTTACCCTCCCAACAAACTCCTATCCCATCCTCTCTGCCCACTCCTCTTCCTCCAGTAAGAGGTCAGCAGGACAACATCCTATAGATACATAGAACCATAAAGTGTACACATGATATGGTCACTCTGTGTCGCCAAGTCCAATCCATTCCTGTCCAAGAGTTGACCTCCATTATGATTTATGGACAGGTGCAGCATCAGGGCCAGGGGTCATGCTCCCAGGGAAATTCCCATGCCTGTGGGCCATCAATTGTGGTCTTTTAGTGGAGACCTCAGGGTACACACCTTTTTATTCTTGTGTTGCCAGTGAGACTCAACTCTGTGAGCTCCATCACGGCTATCACTGATGGTGGCTGGGCACCATCCGGTTCTTCCAGTCACATCGATGTAGTCACCCACTCATGTGGGTCTCTCTGTCTTCTGGGTTCTCTTTCCCCCATGTCATTTTGGTCCTTGGTGATCATCTGCTGCTGCTAAATTGGGACCATTTGCTGTACCTCAGATAGCAGCTTGGCAGCTTTCAAGACCCTGGACACCACTCACCAACGGGGGGAGCAGAAAGCTCTCTTAGCAAAATGCTAGTTGTGCCAATTGGCCTCGGTCTCCCCCAAGAACATGGTCTCCGGCCCCCCACTCCAGCTACTCTGTCCTTGTGATATTGGATTATGATGGGAGGAGTGATCATGTTATGTTGAAGTCCTGTTAATATTGATTTTCTTTCTAATATGTGCTGTCACCGATTTCACCCAACCAAATTTCTGTCAACTATCTAATCTAAACCCTCCCCTCCTCACCCTTCCTTCCTCCCTCCCTCTCCACCCTTGCAGCCATCAAAGAGTCTTTTCTTCTATGCATGAGTCTGTTTTTAAGTTCTTATCATAGGGGTTCTTATCATAGTTCTTATCACATGGTTCTTATCACAGTTGTTATCATGGGGGTTCTTATCATAGGGTCACCATAAGTCAGATCTGACTCAACAGCACTTGGCTGGCATCATAGGGGTCTCATGCAATATTTGTCCTTTTGTCACTGACTACTTTCACTCAGCTTAACATCCTCCAGTTTAAACCAGGTTATGAGATGTTTCCTAAAATCATCGTTGTTCTTTATCATTCATTGCATAGTGTTTCACTGAGTATATATGCCATAGTTTACCTATCCATTCCTCTGTTGTTGGGCATCTGGGTTGAGTCCATCTTTTTCCGATTGTGGACTGTGCTGGGATAAACATTCATGTGCATGTGTCAGTTGGTAAGAATGGCCTTGGTTCTGCAGGATACATTCCAAGCAGTGGAATTAATGGGTCAAATGGTGTTTCTATATCCAGGTTTTACGGAAGCACCAGATTGCTTTCCAAAGAGGTTGCAGCGTTTTGCAATCCCACCAGCAGTGTAGGACAGTTCCAATTTCTCCACAGCCCCTCCAGCATTTGTTGTTTTGCATTTTTTGGATCATGGCCAACCTTGTTGGGGTAAGATGGTTATCTCATTGTAGTTTTGATTTGAATTTCTTTAATAGCTAATGGGGGAATCAGCTATGTCCGCATGTGTTTTTTGGCTGCCTGAATCTCCTCTTTAGAGTAGTGTCTGTCCATCTCCTTTGCCCGTTGCTTAACTGGATGATTTATCTTTTTCTTATTGATATTTTGTAGTACCTTATAGATTATGGAGATCAGGGCTCGGTCTGATATATAGTTGCCAGACATTTTTTCCCATTCTGTAGATGACCTTTTAACTCTATTAATAAAGTCTTTGGATGAGCAAAAGTCTTTGATTCTTAAGAGTTCCCATTTATCTATGTTCTGTTCTGTTGTTTGTGGTTTGTATGACAGATTTTGAAGTCTGTCTACGTTGTGTACTAAAACTTCCATTGTTGTACCTACTTTTTCTTGGATGAGCTTTATTGTTTCAGATTTGATTCTTAGGTCATTCACCCAGTTTGAGTTGGTTTTTGTATAAAGTGTAAAATACGGGTCTTGTTTCAAATCTTTGCAGATGCATATCCAACTTTGCCATCACCATTTGTTAAAGAGATTTTTCCCCCCAATTTAATGTCTTAGGGCCTTTGTTGAATATCAACTGTCGATAGGAAAATAGTATCATCTCTGGGGTCTCAATTCTGATCCATTGATCTATCTGTCTCTTTTTGTACCAGTACCAGGCTCTTTTGACTACTGTGGCAGTGTAATAGGTTCTAAAGTCGGGTAGTTAGAGGCCTCCCAGTGTGTTCTTCTTCTTCAGTAGCACTTTACTTATCTGGGGCTTCTTCCCTTTCCAAACAAAGTTGGTAATTTGTTTCTCCATCTCATTAAAAAATGTCACTGGAGTTTGTATTGGGATTGCATCGTATAAGTAGATTGCTTTGGGCAAAATATACATTTTCACAATGTTAAGTCTTCCTATCTATGAGCAGGGTAGGTTTCTTTGTTTATGTAAGTCTCTCCCAGTTTCTTGTAGTAAGGACTTGTAGTTCTCTTTGTAAAGCTCTGTTATTTTTCTGGTTAGATTTATTCCTAGGTACTTTATCTTCTTAGGAGCTATAGTAAATGGTATTGATTTGATGATTTCTTCCTTAGTAATCTTGTTGGTATAAAGGAATCCTACTGATTTACTTATGTTTATCTTGTATCTTGAGACTTTGCTGAACTCTTCTATCAGTGTGAGCAGTTTACTTATGGATTCTTTAGGATTCTCTGCATATACAATCATTTCATCTGCAAACAGGGAGATTTTGACTTCTTCTTTGCCGATGCCAGCAAGCCAGCTGATGCAGATGCCCTTTATTTCTTGGTCTTATCTAACTGCTCTGGCTAGAACTTCTAGAACAATGTTGAATAGGAGAGGTGAGAGTGGGTATCCTTGTCTAGTTCCTGTCCTTGAGGCAAACTGTTTCAGTCTCTCTCCATTCAGGATAATGTAGGCAGTTAGCTTTGTATAAATGGCCCTTATTGCATTGAGTAATTGGCCATCTATTCCTATTTTGCTGATAGTTTTTAGCATGAATGGATGTTGGACTTTATCAAATGCCTTTTCTGCATCAATAGACAAAATCAGGTGATTTTTCTCTTTTGTGTTATTTATGTGGTTGATCACATTAATTGTTTTTCTGATGTTGAATGAGCGTTGCATCCCTGGTATGAATCTGACTTGATCATGATGGATTATTTTTTTGATATGTTGTTGTATTCTATTGGCAAGAATTCTGTTGAAGATTTTGGCATCCGGATTCATGAGTAATACTGGTCTGTGGTTTTCCTTTTTGGTTGAGTATTTCCCTGGCTTTGGTACCAGAGTTATGCTGGCTTCATAGAATGAATCTGGGAGTATTCCATCCCTTTCTGTATTGTGAAATATTCTCAGTAGTATTGGAGGTAACTCTTCTCTGAAACCTTGATAGAATTCTGAGGTGAAGCCATCTGGGCCCAGGCTTTTTTCCATTGGTAGCTTTTGGATGACTTTTTCAATGTCCTTTGTGATAGGTTTATTAAGTTGTTCTGCTTCAGCTTCTGAAAATTTGAGTAGGTGATATGAATCAAGGAATTTGTCCACTTCCTCTAGGTTTTCAAATTTGTTAGAATACAGTCTTTCATAGTATTCTGTTATGAAATTTTTGATTTCTGTTGGGTCTGTTATGATAATTCCCCTCTCATTTTCTTATTCAGGTTATTTGTTTCCTTTCCTGTTTTTCTTTAGTAAGTTTAGCCAATAGTTTGTCAATTTTGTTGACCTTTTCAAAAAGCTAGCTTTTGGTGTTTTCAATTTTTTCAATTGTTCTTCTGTTCTCTAATTTGTTTAGTTCTGCTTTAATCTTTATGATCTGTCTTCTTCTGTTGCCTGAGGGGTTCTTCTGTTGTGCTCTCTCTACTGGTTCAAGCTGTAGGGTTAGTTCTTTGATTTGGTTTCTTTCTTCCTTCCAAATGTGTGCATTTATGGAGACAAACGGACCTCTGAGCACTGCTTTGGCTGTATCCCACAGGTTCTAGTAGGAAGTGTTTTCATTCTCATTGGAATCCATAAATTTCTTTATTTCATCCTTGGTTTCTTCTATAACCCATGGCTTTTTGAGCAAGACGTTGCTTAGTTTCCATGAATTCCAATCTCTATTTATGTTTTTTCTGCTATCGATTTCAACTTTCATGGCTTTATGATCTGAAAAGATGCTTTGCGCTAATTCATTGGTATGGTTTTTGTTGAGAACTGCTTTATGTACTAACACATGGTCTATTCTGGAGAATGTTCCATGTGCATTGGAGAAGAAGATGTAGTTGTCCACCAATGGATAGAAAGTTCTGTATACGTCAGTGAGGTCTAGTTGGTTAATTGTGGCAATAAGTCTTCTGTGTCTTTATTGAGCTTTTTTTCTAGACGATCTGTCCAATATTGAGAGTGTAGTGTTGAAGTCTCCCACTATTATTCTATGTATCTCATTTTTGAGAGTAGTCAGTGTTTCTTCAATGGATTTAGGTGCTCTAATATTAGGTGTATAAATATTTAATATTGTTAACTACTGTTTGTGTATTGATCCTTTCAGCAATAAATAGTGTCCATCCTTGTCCATGATGGTGGATTTTACATTAAAATCTATTTTATCTGAGATTAGAATTGCCACACCTGCTGTTCTTGATATATATTTTTCCATCCTTTAATTTTCAGTTTGTTCATATCTTTAAGTCTAAGGTGAGTTTCTTGTAGGCAACATATGGATTGGTCATGTCTTTTGATCCAAGATGTCACTTGCTGTCTCTTTACTGAAGCATTCAGTCCATTCACATTCAATGTGAATATTGATAGGTATGTGTTCAGTGCTGCCATTGTGATATGTTTATTTTTGTGTTGATGTTTTCTCTGTTGTTCTTATTAATCTGTTCTGGGACATGCTTCTTTGTGAGTTGATTTTTCAGCTTTTTCAGGGTTGGTTTTGCAGTTGTTGAGACTCCTGTATTATGTTTCTTGATTTGATATGTTGCATCTTCATTGTGCTTTATGGCTGCCCCTAAGATCCCCTTTAATAACTACGTATAAACTCAGTTTCAGTTACCACCATTCTCATCAACTTCCTCTCTGTCTGGAGGGACCATAACGACTGTAATACATCCCTCTTTTTATTATGATGACATCAGTTTCCATGATATGATCTCTGGATCATCTCTTTCACTGTTATAGTTTTGATTGAGTTTGAAGCCTTCCATAACTGAGTAGGATTCTGGGTGATGTGTCCTGTGTTTTCTTCTAAAATATAAAGTTAGTGGTTTTGTTCTTCTAAGCCAAGAGATTCTGTCAGTATTTCTTGTAGCTTTGGTTTCTGACTCGATGGCACTTGACTGGCTTGGTTTGGTTTTTACAAAGTCTCTGAGTTTCTGTTTATCTGTGAATGTCTTCAGTTCATTTTCATATTTGAAAAATAGTTTTGCAGGATATGTAATTCTTGGTTGGAAGTTCTCCTTTAAGGCTTTGAATGTGTCATGCCACTGTCTCCATGCCAGCCTTGTCTCTGCTGAGAAATCTGACAAAAGCCTGCAGGGTTTCCCTCTGAATTTTAGCTTTGTTTTGACTCTTGCTGCCTTTAAGAGTTTCTGCTTATGTTTCATTTTTGTTAGGCTTGATTATAATATGTCTTGGAGTCTTTCTTTTGAGATCTCTATTGAGTGGTGTTCAGTATGCATCTCTGATACCTATATTCTTTTCTTTCATAATTTCTGGGAACTTTTCTGTCAGCAGCTCAGCAACAATACTCTCTGTGTTCTCAGGTGTCTCTCCCTGTTCAGAAACTCCAATTAAGCATAGGTTGTTCCTCTTAATAGAGTTCCACGTGCTTCTTAATGCTTCTTCATTTTTCTTATTTCTTTTTTCTGATTTCTCCTCATAGATGCTGGAGTCGGTAACTCTGTCTTCCAAATCAGAAAGTCTCTTTTCTATTTGTTCCATTCTGCTTTCTTGGCTTTGAATTGAAGTTTCTATGTTTTTGATTTTGTTCTTGATCTGTTGGATTTCAGAGTACTCATGTTCCATCAGATCAAACAGCTTGCTTAATTTTTCACTTTGCTCTGCTGCATTTTGTATAAGGTATAGGAGGGCTCTCTACATAATCCTTTTGTATTCAGCTTTTGATAATTTCAGTAAAGCTTCTTTGTCTGGGAAGTTGTGAGCTCCTTTTGGTGGGGGCCTTCTGAAGCCATGAGTGATTTCTTGGCTATGGTTTTCTCCAGAGTTTGCTGCTTTCTGGGCTTCATGTGAGTCAATAGAGGCTGGGAGAGATGCTGTGAGGATGGACCACAGTTATTTCTCTAGGCCATCTTAAAATGAGATGTAAGAAGTATCTGACAACTTCCAAAGTCAGTCAGGTTTTCAGGTGTATAGGCCCTTCTTCCCAGCTGACAAAGTAAGCACCTCTATGTCAAACTCTAGATATTGTAAACTAGCTCAAAATACAGGAGAGCTACTGTCCTGCTCACCTCTGATGTCAGGCCCCAGCCATCGGTGACACTGTATAATACTGCTTTTCTGCCAGAAAAATGCTCTCCTCCAGGCAGGCATAGCCTCCCAGTCCAGGAATTAGGTCTAGCAGAGGTTTCCATCTGGGTGTCTCCACCTCCCAATGGAAGAAGATGGTGTCCCACAGAAGCTTGCCACTTGGCTGAGACCAAAAGAGATGCTAAAGGTGCCGAGATGCACAGAGTCCAAAGCCAGGCTCTCAAAACATAGCAATTTCATCTGCCGATCCCACCAGCAGTGTAGTTATGTCCCAGCTCCACCCACAGGCCAAGATAGAGGAAAAAAAACTAAAATGGTGAGTAATCTTGGGTCCATGCAAGCCCACACTCGCCAAGAGCGGGGTCAGCAAAATAGAGGAGGTTTTGTGTTCAGTGGTATGAAGTCCAAATTAACAGCCCTATGCTACATCCTAGAGCTCACTAGGTGTCCAGAAGTCTCTGTTTAATTATCAGTTCAGGTCTTGGTTTCCAGAGGGATTTAGGGAGACATGTGTTTAGTCCACCATGTTGACTCTGCCTCCTCTGTCCATTTATTTTTATCTGGAAAACATAAACTTAACTTTTAAGAAACCAGGGACAGCAGAGGATGAGTTGCAGATCACTGTGTTGGAAGCTTGAGAGGCACTCACAAAGGTAAAATGAAGGAGGAAGTTTTGGTCCTTAGATAAGTAAGAACTATATATATAGTTTGATATTTGTTGGTTAGGAAGAAGACAGGAATAAAGATTTGGGCCAGAAATACAATTTCAAGAATTATTGCTACGTACGCAGTAGTTGTACCCATGGAAGGAGAACAAAACTGAAGAGTCCATGGATTATTCAGGGAGGTTAGAAAAAACAGAAGACAAAAGTGGAATTCCATTTACTGATTTTATTTTTCAGTGATACTATTTGCAGCACAGTAGTTAAGTATTGCATCTGCTAATCAAGAGGTTGGCAGTTCAGTCCTCCAGATACTCCTTAGGAACTCTGTGGGGCAGTTCTATTCTGTCCTATAGGGTTGCTTTGAGTCAGAATTGACTCGACAGCAGTGAGTTATTTGCCAGGAAATGTGTAGAACTGTTCAAAGTAGCATAGTAAAAATTGAAAGTGGGGTGAGATATTAAACCAACCCAAACCCTCTGCATAACTCAGAAAAAGTAATGACTTACTTGGGTGAATCTGCAACAATAATGTGCCTCCACAATATAACACATTTAACTATATTTTAAACCCATTTCTATAATTATAAGTAATTTATGTTTACACAACAAAGTCATCCAGGTGATATTTTTAAATATTCAAATTATTCAGAATACTATGTTGCATGTACCTTGCTTCCTTCAGATGTCTTTATTTTACATCTTACTTAAAACCTGTCAAGAGTGGCTACATGTGCTTAATGATAGATTTTTTTTCCTAAGCTTACCATTTCCTAGCTCATTCTTTAGCTTTAAAAGTTGTTTCCCATGCTAGCAGAATCAAAGCAATGTTGCCATGTGATGAACTTTCCATCCTCATGGTACAGACTACAACAAACAATGAAATTGTCCACCCCTTAGTTCGTCCCCTGCCACCTTTCTGTTGATGACCCTGAAGTTCATCTTTAATGGGGAAGCTGTTAGGTACACTCTTGGTGGGCTTGAGTTCTCAGAGGTATACAGTTTCACAGAGAGAGCAGACTTGGGGCATTATTGCCATCAGGCCCCCCACCTCCCCCTGGTTTTTTTAAACTGCTTTTAAATAAGAACAAGTGAAGCAGCTAAACACATGGCCAATCTGATTAGAAAATTACCTGGCACTCACTACAAAAAAACCCTGCAAAATAATTCAAACTAGGAAGTGCATTATTTTCGACTAGATATATTTTAAGTGAAGCATTTCCAATGAATATAAATAATTTCATAATTCATTTATTTGACCCTAGATTCTTCTGTTGCAGGATATAAGGATAAATCACTGTTTTCCACAATTCTGTCCCTCTAAAATGATATTAGTCTAGATCAGGGTTTCCACATCTTAGCATTACCCACATTTTGGGTCATTTTCACCTCCCCACAAACACATATGATTTTACAGCATAGTTGTTTATGCATCTCTGCTTAAAAAAGACCTTTCTTTTCTTTTTTTCATCATTTACAACTCAGTTTATCTATTAGCATCTGTCTTGGATTGAACTGTGTCTCTCTAAAATATGTGTCAACTTGACAACCATGACTCTCTGTATTGGGCGATGGTCCACTATTTTGTCACCTGAAGTGATTTTCCTATGTGTTGTAAATCCTTCCTCTATGATGTTAAACAGGCTGCAATAAAGGCAGTTATGTTAACGAGGCAGGACTCAGTCTACAAGATTAGGTTGTGTCTTAAACCAATCTCTCTTAAGGTATTAAAGAGAGAAGCTAGCAGAGAGACATGGGGACCTCTTGACACCAAGTAAACAACACTGGGAGCAGAGTAGGTCCATTGGACTTGAGATTACAGAGCTGAGAAGTTTTGGGCCTGGGGAGATTGGTGACAAGGACCTCCCCCTAGAGCTGACAGTGATTGAAAATCCTTCCCTTGGAGTTGGCTCCCTGAATTTGGACTTCAAGCCTCCTGGCTCTGAGAAAATAAATTTCTCTTTGATGAAGCAATGCACGTGTGATATTTAAGTTGTAGCAGCACTAAGTAACTATGACACTGTCCTTGATGAAACCTTCCTTAATAACTCTGGGCTCTTAACTCTGGGTTCTATGTCCTTCCATCCTCAGTATTGCTCGGTAACTTGTCTATCATTGTTTTTAGCGTGCAGAAGTAAAACGATCTGTTTTGCTATGTCTCTCCTCCACTGCATAATACATTTTTTGAGAAGTAGTGTCATATAATTAATTTGTATATAATCTGTGTGTCATAGTTCGAATTGTGTCCCCACCAAAAACATGTGTAGTAATTTGGCTGGGCCATTATTCCCCATATTCTAAGATTGCTCTCCATTTTGTGATTTTCTTATGCTGTAAATTCTAATCTCTGCCTCTGATTAATAGAATGAATTATGTTAAAGAGCACTGGTGGGGGACTGCAACATTCTTAATAAAGGAGTTTCCCTGAGTGTGGCTTGTGCCACCTTTTTTTCCTTTCATCCTACAAGAGATAAAGGAAAGAGAAGCAACCAGGGAGTTGGGGACCTCGTAACATCAAAAAAGCAGCACTGGGAGTAGAGTGCATCTTTCAGACTTGAGGTTCCTGCACCAAGAGGCTCCCTGACCAAAGATGGATGTAACACAGGGACCCTCCTCCAGAGCTGACAAAGAGGGCAAGCATTTCCCCTGGAAGAGACACCCTGAACTGGGGCTTATAGTCTACTGGGCTGTGTAAGAATAAGCTTTTCCTTGTTAAAGTCACCCACTTTGTGGTATTTCTGTTAGAGCAGCACCAGATGACTAAGACACTATGCCTTGAAATGGGCTACAAATAAAGAAGTCACTGTATAAGTTGTTGAATAAATGGATTAGTTTCACCTTAGTATCTTTGAGTTATAACTGGTTACTTTCTTTAACAATGACACAAAAAGAAAAATATAATTTTATAATCATACAGTCTCCATAGGTCACCTATAAAGTTATACAGAGCTCAAGTTTCCAGATGACGAGGCATAGACAATTCAACAGAAATTCATTACCTTTTTGGAAAACAATTATGTGACACATTTTGTTTGTTTGTTTTTGTTTTCTCCTACTGATTGCCCACAGGCAGAATTGTCTTTGAGGATAAAGGATGGCATTTGTTATTTTAAGGAATTTTAATAATAATCAGAAGTAGAACATGACTCATAGAGCCTTTAAGTGGAAGCAAAACAGTTTCTGATTAAAGTTTCCAGATCAGGTAAATATATGACCTATCTGGAAGACACATGATTTTGAGCTCTGAAATTAAAGTAAGTTGAAGGAGCCCTTGAGGCATGGTGGTTGAAAGTGCTCAGCTGCTAACCAAAAGATTGTGTGTAAACCCACCAGTTGCTCTATAGGAGAAAGACAGACGTGGCAGCCTGCTTCTGTAAAGATTACAGTATTGGAAACCCTGTGGAATAGTTCTACCCTGATTAATAGGTTTGCTTTCAACTGGAATCAGCTCAGTGACAATGGATTTGGTTTTTTATTTTACTGAAGTAAGTTATAGTCATATCAGACCTAAAATGATTAAACGAATAGTACATAAATGGTTAGGGTTCCTAGGTGGTACAAACTGTTTACATTTAACTACTAACCTAAACATTGAAGCTTTGAGCCCGCCTGGTGGTACCACAGAAGAAAAAGCTGGTGGTCAGCTTCCATTAAAATTACAGTCAAGAAAACCTAGCAGAGCAGTTCTCTATAACTCATCTTGAGTCAGAATCAACTTAGTGGCCACTGATTTGATTTGTTGGATATAATTGCTTGAGTGATTCATAAAGCCAGCAATCAGGAAGGAAAAAAAAATTGTAATTAGGTAGGCAAAGGTTTCAAAGTAATATGTTTGATAATTTATGATTGTACTGGCCTGCCTGCTTTGTCCTGTGTGAGTCCTCAGCAACTTGTCTTGCTCAGCCCAGTTTCCCTGCCCCTGCCCAAAAGAACTCTCATTATTTCCTCTTTCCTTTCTAATATGGAGCCCTGGTGGCATAGAAGAGTTCAGCTACTAACCAAAAGCTTGACACTCCCAATCCACCAGCCACTCCTTGGAAACCCTATGGGGCAGTTCTACTTTATTCAACAGAGTCTCTATGAGTTAGAATCAACTTAACTGCAATGGGTTTTTTTGATTTTTTGGTTCCCAACATGGCCCAAAGATGGTGGTAGAAGCTCTAAGTGGCTCACAGAGAAACTATACCATAGCTTAGCCAGATTAACTTCTGCCCTGGGAATAAAATCCAAACTCTCACTTGACTGTTGCTGTAAGTTAAAACTGAAATGCTGTTGTTTATCAGGATAAATATCTGCCTAATGATCTCTTCTCAAAGACACCCATAGGCTAAGATCACTGAAGCCAAGTTGCATGTGTATGCAATAATGATGTAATATGTGAACAATTCATTATGATCCTTTGCCTTTTACAAAGATCTTTCTTTGGGGAGGAAAAGAAAGTATTTTTCCTGTTTTATCATTCCTTTCTCCACTCAGTAGCTTCCAGGGTTCAGCAATCTATGACAATCTTCCTTCAGGTGAAAACAAGTGCCTGGACTACCCTAGCTGGTTGAGTTTGGAAACTTTCTGTTACTTTTTCACTTAATTGAAGACCACTTCCGCTATAATTCTCTGGGGGAAGTTGGAAATGTTGTCGTTAGGTACCATCAAGTCGGTTCCAATTCATAGTGACAGTGATCACATGTACAACGGAAGGAAACACTGCCCAGTCCTGAGCCATGCCCACAATCATTTTTATGCTTAAGCCCATTGTTGCAGCCACTAAGACAGTCCATCTTGTTGAGGGTATGCTTCTTTTTTGCTGACTGTCAACTTTACCAAGCACGACATCCTTCTCCGGTGACTGATCCCTCCTGACAACATGTCCAAAAGTATGTAAGACATAGTATCTCCAGCCTTGCTTCTAAGAAACCCTCTGGTTGTACTTCCACCACAACAGATCTGTTTGTTCTTTTGGCAGCCCATAGTATATTCAAGTTGGAACTAGTATTCCTTAAGTCTACCGAAATGTAAGGTACTTCCTCATTGCCACAAGGACGCTGTAGACATACAAGGTCTGACAATTAGGTTCACAAACTCATCCTAGAAAAACTGCTACATATCTCAATGCTGAACATCACTACTGTCAACTTTGAAATACTCCCCTTGGGAAGCTATGCACTGGTGTCAGCACCTGGTGCATCCTTCAAAGTAATTTTGGAACCCTTTCTGGAATGGCTAACAGAGCTGTCATCATATTGTCCTGAATGCCATTGGAATGTTTGTCTTTCAATATGTTCTTTATCTTTAGATAAAGAAAAAAGTCACTGGGGGGCAGATGAGGTGAGTGAGGGGTGGGGTGTTCCAATACAGTTATTTGTTCACTGGCTAAAAACTTCCCCACAGACAACTGCATGATTAAGTGCAGGAACTTGCCACTGTGCTACCATATGTAATGGCCATTCCAGAAAGAGTTCCAAAATTATTTTGAAGGTTAAGCCAGACTGGCATATTGGTGCATAGCTTCCCAAGGGGTGTACTTCGAAGGTGACGCTGTAGTGATACACAGCAATGAGGTGTGTAGCATTTAGAATAATTAAGTTTGCGGGCTCAATTGTCAGACTTCATATTATACTCACAGATGCCTCTAGAAGAAACAGCAGGACACCACTGTGTCAGTAGGAAGCCAATGCAGACACAGAAGCTACTCTACATATTTCAAGCAGAATGGAACTGAATACTGGGAATCAGTTGCTTACAGAATCATTTGACGGCCTGGAAGGCTGGAAGTCAACAGGGATGCAGCTGTACTATTGAATCCAAAGACACATCCTTATAGACACGATTCCAAGCTCCAAATGTTACTTCACCCCTTGCCACTGCCCACTCCCACCCGTGAGTTGCATTCTAACACTAGAAAATTGAATCTGATGACTACATTGTTTCTAAATAATCATATCTCTTGCTATTGTTCTCAAGAAGGAAGCCAACACCTTGCGTCAACCTTCTGAATCTCAGGCAAAGGAGTCTTGGAAATACAGTTTTCATTTTTGTTTTCTTTTGTCCTAAGAGTTCTGCCCCGGTAATTTCAACTGACATCTATGTATAGCTTTTAACAAATCCCTGTCCTCAGATCTGATCTTCTTGCTCTAATTTCCAACACATAATTCCAAGAACTATTGAGAACTCCCACAGGTATGCTATACCATTACATCAACTCATTGTATTTTAAGTAGAATTAAAAGGAAAAAAAATACCAACTATTTCTCCTTATGTGACAATTTTACTGATACATCTTTCTTCCAGTTGTTTAGCTCAAACTTTTAATCACAGCCTCAAATTTCTGGTACTTTTACTTGATACATGGTTAAATGGTGAAAAACTAAAAAGAGTGAATTCACTACACAGTGTTTACAAAACCCATTTATCTGTTGTCATTGAGCTGGCTTTGACTCAGAGCCCTATGGGTTAAGGGCAGAACTGCTCCATGGCTAATTTAATCTTCCTGGGAGCAGGTGGTCACATCTTTCTCCAGTGCAGATGCTGATATGTTAGAGCTGCTAACCTTTGGGCTAGCAGCCCAGCTTTTTAACCAGCGAACCACCAGGCCTCCTTGTGCTCACATAATCTTCCATAATATCCAATCTCTTACTTTGGTTTTTCTTGAAAGTAGCAACAACTGTTGTCTATATTCCCTATCCTGTCATAATGTGCAGATAATCTGAATCACTATGGATTTTTACTTTTAAAAATGTCAGTTAGGAATGCTGACACCCCTTAATGGAAACTGAGGAGCCTAATGCAATGACTTTCTGGATGGAGAAGTTACTACAACGTAAGTTATAAAATTACTAGAGTTTGCCAAAGCCAAGTGCCTTCGAGTCAGATCCAACTCATAGTGACCCATGAGTCAGATACTAGAGTTTAGAGTTAGACAAATCAGAGAGATTCAAATTCTATCATAGACACTAGATATGACATCTTGGGGAAGTTAAGTTCCAGTTTACTTAACTGTAAAATAGAAGCAACCATGGTGGCAATTGTTGCAGGGTGGCCGTTATGATGACTAAATGTGACAGTATTACAAAGCAATGCTTAATGCAGTGCAAGTACAAAGCAAATAATAATAAATTTTAGTTGATATTAATGTGATCGTTAGAGATATTGATGCAACTGCTTCCCTCTAATAAATGCTATGGGATAGTTATGCAATTGCTATGATTTGACAATTATTATTATGCCTCTGGAGCTCTGTTGGCACAATAATTAAGAGCTCAGCTGTTAACCAAAATGTCAGCAGTTCAAATTCATCAGAAGCTCCTTGAGAACCCTAGGGGCCAGTTCTAGTCTGTCCTATAATGGTCACTATGAGTTAGAATCAACTCAGTGGCCGTGGTTTGGTCTTACCACACCTGTTTGTGGATTCACAGGTAGGCGCTGAGTAGAATCAGAGACCTGTAGTACAGTGCAGTGTAGAATCTTAGGGTTCCCTGTTGGTGACAGATGAGCTATCTCAAGAGAATTCGAAGACAGCAAGACACTAACTAGGTCTGGTAATCAGCCACACCATCAACTTACCAATATTGATATATAATGAGCAATAACCGATTTGGGAGTTTTAGGAATGAAATAGAATTTGAAAACCATTGTCCTAAGTCATTACTAAAAATTTTTCCTTTCTCCTGAACATAATGGTAAACATAGTTGATACATGTTTTTTAAATATATCATTTAAGTTCAGCTATAACTTACAAATATGTTACACTGAACATCTTAACAAAGGACACCTAAAACACTAAAGGAAGTGTTTCTTACATTCACTTATACCTCTGTTTCTGTTAGGAAAATGTCATTGAGTATTTGTTAAAACAGGACTGAAGGAGTTAGCTATAATGATTCTTTAGAAATCACTAGAGATTATACACACGTGTTATATTGAAGATGTATTTAGTTCAGAGATTGTCATACAAAAACAATGTAACTGAGGAGATAAGCTTTGCATAACTCTGTACATGGAGTTTGCTCAATGGAAATTTGTTAAATAAATAAACAAGCTAATTAAAATCAATTTGTGCTTAATTTGTCATTTGTGCTTTTCTGCTTCAATTTCAATTGCATTACTATATTTGAAATTTTTTATCATTATTATTTTTTTTATTATGACTGAGTGAAAGTGTACATTCTCATATAAATTTTCATGCCCACCTATATGCAGCTTCCACTGCTCTCGATGCCCGGTGACAGCACGCTATTCCTGTCTGCTCCATACATTTCTCATCCTCCCAACAGCCTCCTTTCCCCTCCTCTCCACCCACTCTCCTTCCTCCAGCCAGAGGTCAGCAGGATGATATTCTATAGATGCACAGAACCATAAAGTGCATCCAATATATGGTCACTCATTTCTATTTTAAGTACATTTGTTTCTGCACTTGAAGTAACTTATTTTATGTCAGTTTCTGAATGACTAAACATTTGTAAAATGCAGGTTATGCAGGTAAATAAATCTTCCATCTCTTAGGTTAGCAAGGGTTAGAAGCAATACTGTCCCTCTGCCAGCAGCTCCCAGATATATCCACTTGAAAAGAAACTCCAGGCAACATCTGAGAGGCCACAGAAGAACAGGGTTCAAACAATAAGGATGTTCATAGAGGGGAGGAAGTCCTCACAAGGCGAGAGCATATGGTGTTCCACAGCACTCTGAGATTCCAACCACGAGTACCCCCTCAGAAACCCCACTGTGGATCATAGGCTTCATGGCAGCAGAAGACTTGCTGAAAACTGATATCATTTGGGCTTGTCTCACTGCAAGACAATATGCAGAACATTTAAAGTAGTCCAGTATTTTGTCCCCACAGTGACTGTGGGAGGCAGGGAGCAATCTCCATCTAACTGGCACAGGCTGCCCTTTAACGGGAAGGCAGCAGAGTTGTGCAAGGCGAAGGAGCTAGGGGAATGCTCTCAAAACCACACCTCTGCCTTCTGGCACCTTAAATCAACTGAAAAGTGCTCTGTGGGGACTGTCTCTCAGAACATTTTTACGCTCTTCGTGAAAGCACAGGAGGTCCATGGCAGAGCCTGGCTCAGGAAGTGGACTGGAGAGCTCATTCTTAAAGAAAAAGCCTGTGACCTCAAGAGACGGCAGCCCACTTGGAAGGATGACCATGGCTACATCAGGATCTATTCCAGCTAGCTGTGGACACTGCCACTGTGGAAGTGTCTAAGTCACCTAGTGTTGCTGTAAGAAAGATACCGTTAGTGGATGGCTTTAACAAACAGACATTTATTCTTTCACAGTCTAAGAGACTAGAAGTCCAAATTCAAGCTACGAACTCCAGGGGAAAGCTTTCTCTCTGTGTCAGCTCTGGGAGAAGGTTCTTGTCATCTATCTTCCCTGGGATTTAGGAGTTCTCAGCTCAAGGACCCTGGGTTCAAAGGACACCCTCCGCTGCTGGCTCTTCATTCTCAGTGGTGGGAGATACCTCTCCTCTCTGCTTGCTTCTCTCTTTTTTATCTTGGAAGATACTGACTCAACATACAACCTAATTATATAGGCTGTGTCCTGCCCTCATTAACATAACTGCCTCTGATCCTGCCTTATTATCATTATAGAGATTAAGATTTACAACACAGAGTAAAATCACATCAGATCACAAAATGATGGACAACTCCACAATACTAGGAATCATGGCCTAGCCAAGTTGACACACATTTGGGAGGAAACACATTCAATCTATATTAGAATACGTAGTAGAACAGATGGTAAAACACACACAGTCATAACTTACCTGGGAAGCAGTGTATGCTGAAGGAAAAGCACAAATCAATTGCTCTATGGAATCAATGGAAGGAAGAACTTTGAGAATAATTATTCCCATTTACATAGAGGTGCAGAAACTCTGGTACTGGAATGGTTAAGTGCTACAGCTGCTAACCAAAATGTCAATGGTTCAAATCTACCAGATGCTCCTTGGAACCTCTATGGGGCAGTTCTATTCTGTCCTATAGGCTCTCTGAGTTGGAATTGACTTCACGGCAATGGCTTTAGTTTTTTTTTTTTTCATATGAAGAGATGCAACCTCTAAACATCACTCAGTAAGAAGGAGCCCTGTTGTGCAATGGTTAAGCACTAGGCTGCTAACCAAGAAGCTGGCAGCTGGAACACACCCAAAAGTTTCTGCAGAAGGAAAACTTGGTGATCTGCTCCATCCAAGATACAGTTTAGGGAACCCCATGGGGCAGTTCTACTGTGTCCCATGGAATCACTGTGAGTCCAGATTGATTTGGCAGCACCTAACAACAACACCAAATCATAAAAATGGTACACTTAAAAAAAAGCTGGAAGAGTAAATTTGAAATATTCTCATCTCAGGGAAAAATAATTGTGTATCATGTTATTTTACCTTTATTGAATTAAAAGTAATTAGAATTTCATTTAACTGAAACATTCTACTGGAATTTTGAATAAGATTGTATTACATTTATAAATTAACTTGGAGAGAATGGATATCTTACAAATATTTAGTCTTTTGTCTACAGGCTTATCTCACTGAATGAACCCACTTTTCTCTAATTTAGCCAAGAGGATTGGGTTGGCATTTTTGCTTTCTTATATAATACACATTTTTCATTGTTCTATCCTGCAGTTTGTTTTGTCTTGGTAAGTGTTTAGATTTCTTGTATTAAAGTATTGGGATGGGAGTATGGGGTAAGCTCATATAGCGACCCTGTCCAAAAATAATGTCTGCCTCTGTGGTGAGCTTAGTAAAGCCTATGGAGCCTTGAGACCAAAAATGTGTTTTCCAATGAGATTCACTCTCGAATGTTGTCATAACCTTTGTCGCACACTTCTTTCTACACACACTATCCCTCCTAAAGTCTAAAAACAAAAAGTTAAGCCATCTGATTAGAATGGATAAAAAAGGATGAATTAGTGTCAAGAAATGTATTCCCTGCTGACAGAACATGTTTCTGCCCACCCCTCAAGGACACAACCTTCAAGGTGAGCCATTTCTGTGGGAAAAAGAAATTGCTATCAATTTTAAAAGTTTTACTGAAGTACATTTAAGGAAGGAAAAAAAGTATCACTTTTCTCTGAACCAAGAAACTAGATCTGAATTTAGATACCAACACTGAGGCATTACGGTCACTAGAAAGAGTTAATGGATCATCTCTGTACTGCATAGCTATTGCATGGATGTGAAATACTTTTATATGAGATTATTAATAGATGCCCACACACTTCAGAAAAATACACAGATGTGTGTTTTTTAGGATTCAAATTGAGGGATATCACTGAGTCCTTGGTATCTATTCTGGTACTAAGGGAATGAATGCCAGGTTAAAACCAAACAAGACCCCTTACTGACTCACACGACCCTATAGGACTGATTAGGATTTTCAGGTAGGCACTGGTGGACTGAAACTACCGACCCTTTGATTAGTAGCCAAGCTCTTAATTACTGTGTCACTAGGGCTCTGGATGCCAGGTTAAAAAAACTCACTGTCATTGAGCTGTATCCAAGTCATAGTGACCCTATAAGTCAGAGCATAACTGCCCCATAGAGTTTCCAAGGAGCTTCTGTCAGATTTGAACTGCCAACCTTTCGTTTATCAGACATAGCATTTAACCCACTATGGATGCCAGCTTTGGAAGCCATAATCTATATCATTTAAGATTGACTGTAAAATTTAAGAATTATCTCAGGCTAATAGTTTCAGGGGCTTATTCAGCCTCAGTGGCTCAGAGAATCTAGACTCTAAGTGAATTTGATACTCTTTTCCACAGCTTTCCCCCTGTTGATCAGGATTCTTCTATAGAACCATTGGTCAAAATGTTCAGTAATAGTAGCTGGGCACCATCCAGTGCATCTGGTCTCACAACAAAGGAAGTAGTTGTTCACGGAGGTAATTAGCCATGCGTTCCATTTTCTCCTCCTGTTTTTGACTCTCCTTCTTCTTATGTTGATCCAGACAAATAGAGAACAATTATTGTAAATCAGATCGCTTTTTGTAAGTTTTTAAGACACCAGGCACTACAGAATGAATTAGATAACCTTTGAAACTTAAAACCATAAACCAAAAGTATCCTCTGAAGTCTTCTTTACACTAAACAATTACCAAAAACAAATCCACTACCATCTAATAAATTCTATTCATGATCCTACGGGGTAGAATAGAATGGCCCTATAGATTCCTGAGACTGTATGTGAATCTTTATGGAAGCAAACTGCTATATCTGCCTTTCCTGGAGCAGCTAGTGGGTTAAAATCACCAACCTTTTGATTAGCAGCCAGGGCTTGACTACTGCACCACCAGGAATCTTCAACAATAGTTTAGCTTGATTAGTAAAGATTGTCAGGTTTGAGCATTGTGCTCTTGTAAATAATTATGGATCAAATTGACAACACCTTGCATAGAAAGCTTAGATGGCCGTGAATTTAGGTAAGTTGGGAAAAGCAAGTCTGAAAAGAAAGCTGAGAACGATTGGGCAACTGGAGGAAAGTAATCAGCGTCACTGAGTTGTACATGTAGAAACTGCTGAATTGGTGAATGTTGTGCCATGTATATTTTCAACAAAAAAAAATGAAATTATTCTTTTTTAAAGATTATCTTTAAAACTATTAGCTACAGGTACAAATGTCGGGGATAGCCCCATCTCAACACAAGATGATGGTGACATCTCTTGAAAAGAGGAGAGGGTCTGAGATCAGCAGTCATATAATCAAAACAGAGCATCTCCAATACCACCCCCAAAACAAAAAAAGTTTTGAAATAAATTGTTTAAACTATGTGCATATGCTTTGAATATAAACACATATAACACAATGCAAAATTTTGTCAGAAGATACTTTACACCACATGTTCAAATCTGAATGGATAGTCAAAGACCAAAGCTAAATTTTAACTGGGGAGAAAAAAAAATATTTTTACTTTTTATTTAAGAAATTACAAATTCAACTGCATGTTTCTCTTTTCTTTAATTATGGTATTCATCATCACATCTTACTCAACAGCAGAAAGGCTAGCCCTGGTGTATAACTGCCTTAGGAAATTATGATGTGAATTATCGTTATTTTTAATGTTGGTAAAATATAAATCACCCACATATCTTACTTAGAGATTTCAAATTAGTTTCTATAATTGCTTTATATAATCAAAGCTGAATTTTTAAGTGAAAATGACACCAAACTCTAGTGATAAGGGGCAGAGAAAATTACTGGCCAGAAATTACAACTTCCAAGAGCTAACAGCATTTAAGAAAGATTTGGCTGAAAATGATGGTTTCTCATATGGGATAAGACCTATGCTCAGAGAGAATGTCTTTCAAGTCTTGCTCTCACACTCTTGAGGTCAAAATCAAATTATTGGCAACATTTCTTTGGAATACAGGCCAGTTTTCTTCACATTCTATCAACCTGTTCCAGCACACTGATGAGTGTAGAATATTTTGAGACTTGAAAACCTGGAAATGCTAATAATGAGGAAGCCTAGTATTTCTGTCCTGAAAAATAATGAAAGACCTGGAGGAACAGTCATCCAAGTTCAATAAAAGAAACGAAGCTTTCACCCAAAAGGTGGTCAAATTACAGGGAAAATCAATGTGGTATGATTAATGCTGGCTCTCATTTGCAGCCAATACCCAATTTGGACTGAGCATGGACCAATAAGAGGAAATCCAAAAGAGTGAATGGTAACAAAGGCGGATCCAGGCTTTCCACAGTTGAAGCTTATATAATTTGTGGAGCCGCTGTTTAGAAAACTAATTCTAAAAATTGTACTTTTGCCAATTCTTCTGACAAAGATTAAACTGGACTAGAAGACCTTAACAATACTACGAAGACTATGCTTCTTGCTTAACTGGGTACAGGAGACTGAATAGACAGCTCCCATGTGGAGATGAGATGATAAAGCAGAAGGGGACAGGAGCTGTTTGAATGGACACAGGAAATACAGGTGAAGAGGAGGAATGAGCTGTCGTGGCAGGGAGAGCAGCTAGGATCATATAACAATGTGTGTATAAGTTTTTGTTTGAAAAATTGACTTGAATTGTAAACTTTCATTTACAGCACAGTAAAAAAAAAAAAAGTCATGCTTCTGCAAATTTGTCACATACAGCTGAGTACACCATTCTATGGTTTCTCCAAGAGACTTAGAAAAGACACACATGAGTTGAAGACCTGAAGCTTAAGCTTTTTTCACTTTACTGTGTAGCTACCTCTGAGACACAGACATAATGGAGTTGAAAATATATAGGTTAAATATTTCCCTCCAATGGGGGAAGATTATGTGTGATAATATATGTACAGTACCTAGAGCATAACTGGCAAAATTTCAAAGTTCATTTCTTTTCCCATAGTTCCGTTTCTATTCTATAGATACCTACAACTGATTTGAAAAAAAAAAAAAATGGCAGCAAGATATCAAAGTTCTTTGAAGCAGTTCTAAAGAGGAAAAGCTGATAATGTTCTTATATAGATTTTTTAAGGACTTTTCTTTAACATATGTATGCTTTAGGTGAAATTTTACAAATCAAATCAGTTTCTCATTCAGCAGTTTATGTACAAATTGTTTTTGTGACTTTGGTTGCAGTCTCTATATGTCAGCACCATCCTGTTCCACACCCTAATTTCCTGTTTCCATCCATCCGATTTTCCTGTCCCTCCCAGCCTTCTCATCATTGCTCTTTTGGTCTTGTATACGCGAGTAAACTAAGAACCACATTTCTAACTGGTGTGCTACTGTTTGTTTTACAGACCTGTCTAATCTTTGACTGAAGAGTAAACTTTGGTTTACTCTAAGTTCTGAGTTGAAAGAGGAATGTCCAAGGGCCATAAAGTAGGGGATGTTTTGCTAAGGTTATTTCAAAGCAGACATTATAAACTAGGAATTTCAATATGCTTTAAAGACAGCACTTAGCAACATCCAGTGACTTATAAGCAATAACCTCTTCCATTTCCCTCCTTTTCATCCCTGGTAACCACTAAGAATCTTTACTTCCTATAAATTGTTCTCATCTTTTTACATCACCGTGGTCACTCAGTATTTGCTCTTCTGTGATTGACTTATTTCACTTGGTATAATGTCCTCGAGCTCTAGCCATGTAGTAGACCGCATTTATCTTTCTGGGTGTGTAATGCTCTATTTTATATGACTAATTGTCTCCATGAATAATGTCCTCCTTTGCCATGAGATCAGAAGAACTGGACTGTGCCATCACAGAATGTTTTGATCAAAGATTCTAAGGAAGAATTCCGGTCAAAAAGGACAGAGCAGAAATACACACACACATACACACACACACATACACAAATACGGAACAGAATTTCATATTCTCATGGAATCCTGACTTTCTGGAGCCACTGAAGTTGGATGACTCCTCAAAATTATTAAGACTGAGGTAATCCTCAAACCTCAAAGCAAATATATTCCCTGAAGTTTCCTTTAAATCAACCAAACAAAAGACATTGCCCCGGAGCCAAATCACACTCACAGCAACCACATAAGACAGAGTAGAACCGCCCTCATAAGATTCAAGAAGAGAAAACTATGCAAGGATGTAAATATTAGCAGAGAATGTTTGTGTGGTGACTATCTTCAAACACTAGCTACCCCACAATCCAGATTATTTTATTACCTTGCATATTACAGGTCACTGAAATACCTTGCCACTCATGACTCTTATAAGGTTGTTTTCAGTTTGATTTAGAACTTTTTTAAGTCTTTGGCTTTAGTATATATGTTGTGGATACTATAATTGCTTTCTTCTTCCTTTCTTTCTTCTTCCTTTCTTTCTTCTTCCTTTCTACCTTCCTTCCCTCCTCTCTCTCTCTCTCTGCATTATTTTGGTAATTAATTCAATAAACCCTTAATGAGAACCTGTTTTCTTGGGATTGGTATTAAAACATTAATATGCTGAGACCTACTCCCAGGGTGTGAGGAACCAACATGTTAGTAACTAATTATGGTTAATGCAAGATGAAATACTTTATTTGATCATATGTCAGTGGTATGAAAGAAGCAATTTGAACAAAGGGATCAAGTTTCCAGGTAATTACTTGTCAGATGCAAACTTTTATTTCAGAAGCTTCGATTTTGGAAGAAGGCAAAAGTGAGAGTCAGCAAAATGTTGAAGAGCTGTTAGTGTGAAATGTGGTCCCTCCCTGTTAATCCTGAAAGTCTCAGTAAAGTAAGTGAGCTGGTGAGATGCCAAGTATAATTTCTGATGGGCGATGGAGAAGGAGCCAGGTTGTGCGTATGAGGCCTGACAGTTAAGTCCATGAACTTGCCACTGTGTGCTTACTTTGGCAGCACTGTACAAACAACTCAGTAAGGTTTCATAACCTTGGTATATCAGCTTTGTTTGTGTCGACATGTGACGGCATCTTGTTGAATAGCATTCATTATTGTTGTTGCATGTTTTTGTGTGCCATCTCAATAATGTTGGAGCTCCAGTTAAAGCAATGAATAAGGATTAAATTTCTTGTTAAACTTGAAGAGAGGGGAAGTGAAATCAGAGATATGTTAGTCCAAGTTTTGGGAGATGATACCATGAAGAAAATGGCAGTGTGCAAATGGATTAAATATTTTCTAAAGCAAGAGAAAGCATCACTGGTGGAAAGAGGTCAGGTCAGCCATTCATGAGCAGAACTGAAGAAAACATTGCAAAAATTTGTCGAATTGTGTGCCAAAATCATAGGCTGACTGTGAGAAGCCTACTTTTAACTGAAAATCTTGATGTGAAAAGGATGTGTGCAAAAATCATCCCAAAGGAGCTCATCAGTGAACAAAAGCAAAGGAGAGTCAAAGTCTGGCAAGACCTTTTGGAGAGGCAAAACAATGTTTGGGGCCATATTATCACTAGTGATGAAATATGGGTATACCAATATAACTCCAAAGCAAAGCATCAAAGGGCACAGCGGAAGTCAGCTGATTCTCCATGACTAAAAAAATTCCATCAGTCGAAATCAAGAGTCAAAATGATGTTGCCACCTTTTTTTGATATCAGAGGGATTGTTCATTATGAATTTGTACCAACTGGACAAAGAGTTAACCAAGTTTGGTGTTTGGAAGTGCTGAAAACGCTGTGTGAAAAAGTTAGATGAAAATGACCTGAACTTTTTGCCAAAAACTCATAACTCTTGCATCACGATAATGCACCAGCTCACACTACACCATCTGTGAGAGAGTTTTTAGCCAGTAAACAAATAACTGTACAGAACATCCTCCCTACTCAACTGATCTGGGCCTGGTGACTTTTTTCTCTACCCAAAGATAAAGGAAATATTGAAAGGAATTCCATTCAGATGGAATTCAGGACATCAAGGATAATATGATGACAGCTCTGATGGTCATTCCAGAAAAAGAGATCCAAAATTGCTTTGAAGTGTAGACTAGGCGCTGGCATCAGTGCATAGCTTCCCAAGGGCAGTACTTCAAAGGTGGCCATGGTGATATTCAGCAATGACATATGAAGTACTGTTTGTAGGATGAGTTCTAGAACTTTTCAGAACTCAGATCCAAACTTGGAATTATAAAAAGTGTTACCAATTTCATCTGATCATCTTTAATTTCACACAGTGGGGACAGAATCAGCATCAGCCCAAAGCTGATATCTAGGAAGTGGAAGTCAGACATACCTCCTCCTTCAACCTTTTTACCTCTTCTGGCACCAACCATCCCTCTCATGGCATGTTCTGCTTCTAGGTTTGATAATTCCTTGCAGGGGCTACACAGAACACACAGAGAATACACATGATTATGGGGCTTATTAGCGGAGTAACAGGTTGTAATTCAGGATGGGAAATTACTCACAATCAGACAACTTGTTGGCCATGTCCAGAAGCAGGCCTCTTCCAGGCCCTTGATCTCTCAGCTTTGGCCTCTCATCCCCTCTAGTTCTCTTTCCCTTGGGCCTCTTGGGCTTCTTGGGCTGCCCTGACCCCTGCCCTGCTTGGGCAACTGTGATAAAGCTCCTTAACTTCACTGATAAGTGCCCAGAGGCAACCTACTCCACCAGTAAGCCTCCCTCTCTCCCCCGACAAAGGTGCTTAGACCTCTTACTCTGTGGATCAGCTAGCTTAGCTCTACCAGTGAGTGCCTGGAGGCATCACACTCTACCAGCAGGCCTCCTGTCTAAAGGTACTCAGTTTTCTTGTACCGTGGGCTGGGAAGCCCACTGCACTGGCTCCTGGTTCTGCTGCTGCCAGTTCTCTACTGTGTTTGTCACAGCTTTTTGCCCTTGTGCCATCTCCAGTGTTATAGCTCTCTGTCTCCTGGGTCTAAGACATTCTTAGTGCGCGGTCCCTAGGACATGATGTGCTCCCAGCTCTTCTTTCTCGGTAGTAGTGAGGTCCCCCTTTCCACCTTTGAGATGGCTCATTTTAAGCCTGAAGGACGAAACTGGCCAATCCCGTAGTTAGGACTCTGAAACTTATTTGCATTATTAGCAAGCTGTCTAATCTATCTATATGGTGGGTCACGAACACCTTATTTGCATAGTCTCATCCAATCATTTGGGGGAAATTACAAGACCACGGATGGAAAGGTAATCCATCATACCAAGAACTCAAAAAAAACAGAAAGCAAGGACCCTAGAACAGAAGTTGATGAAAACATGATGAAATGTGGAATCCATGAGGAGAAACTTCAGAAACTTCGGAAACTTCAGAACCTAGAATTGAAATTGGGGCCAATATTACCAGATCTTTAAGCATCAGAGGGGTTTTCAGCACTCCCTGTAAGTACATACTTTATGATGAAGGATGAGTACGAGAGCACACAGTAGAGAATGTCCGAGACGATTTTGTCGCCTTATCTCAGAGGCGCATCTATCTGTCCATCTTATTTACATTAATAACCAGAGAATGGTACTGATTCACATTCATTTTTTTCCCTCAGTAAAACTGATGTGTCTTATCATAAAACCAGGTAAATACGGGTATAGATAGTGCTTCCAAATGCCTCAATCTCTACTCCTGGGACAATGAGTAATGCGTTTGCTGAAGAATTGTATCCGTATTTGTGCAAGAACACTGCCCTGAGGAATGCTGGAAGAAAGGGAAAAGAAGGAAAAAGACAAAGACAGAAGAAATGCTGATGGGAACTTTAAAAGAGATGATACTTCTTGCCATTAAAAGTGAGATAGTGATACCGGAAGGTACACCTAACTCCTTGATCTGGGGGGTTTATAGGAATCCAGGGAAAATGGACAACTATTGCAGTGGCAGTGTAACATTACTCTTCCATTCCCAGAGGTAATCTACTGTGCTAGAAGCGTAATCCCAGGACAAAAACAAGAAACCAAACCCACTGCTAGCTAATCAATTCCAACTCACAGTGACTGTATAGGACAGAGTAGAATTGCCTCATAGAGCTTCCAAGGAGCTCTTGGTGGATTCGAACCACCAGCCTGTTGATTAGCAGCCATACATTTAACCGCTATACCACCAGGGTTTCCAATTCCAGGACAGCTTTGATTACGTCATTTTTCTTTAAAAAAATATCTCTAGTGTATGAGCGTGAAGACTGAGGGAAGGAAGATTACAGTGCTCAGGTACAGAAAGGTAGTTATTCTTCTGCTACTTTAGGTCTATACAAGACTTCTCTTTTGTTTTGATTGGTGTTATATTTCCCTTCTTTGTCTCTAAATTCTAACGTTTATTTCTTCCTAAAAGGAAGAAGCACATGCATGTGTGTGTGCATACACACACACACACACACACAAGATCATAATTTAGGGTTGTTTTATGGAATCCCTCAGTGGTGTGAACAGTTAAGCACTTGATTACAAACCAAAATGTTGGTGATTCAAATCCAGCCAGAGGTACCTTGGAAGAAAGGCCTGGTGATCTACTTCTGAAAGGTCACAGCCTTGAAAGCCCTGTGGAGCAGTTATACTCTGCGCACATGGGGTCTCCATGAGTCGACACGACTCTCCAGAAACCAGCATCAGTAACAATGCATACAGAGTATTAAATATGCATAAATTGTATTGTGCTCTCTCTCTCTCTCTCTCTCTCTAGTTTTCCACTTAATACTGTATTTTTTATTTATCACTGTATGTCCGCCTGATACATCTAACCATCACATAGTTAGGAATCCAGCACATTTACCTAGTTATAAGAGCTCTAGTTTGCCTCCAAATCCTCACTATACATGCCATGTCACAATTGACATACCTTTCCATTTCTTTTAAAGACCTGTGCAAGGCTTTGGCTGGGATATAGAGTCAGAAGTAATAATACTGGGCTCCAGGGCTTGTATATATTTCATTGTGCTATATTTTATCAGATCACTTATTAATTTGATTAGTAAAGTATAGCAGAACACAAAAACTCATTGTCCTCAAGTTGCTTTAGACTCATAGTGACAAGTAGAATCTCCCTGTAGAGTTTCCAAGGAGCCCCTTGAGGACTTGAACTACTGACTTTTTGGTTGGCAGTCACAGCACTAAAGTATAAACCTGTGTTTTATTGACTATGCAAAGGCAATTGACTATGCGCATCATAACAAATTATGGATTACACTGCAAAAAATGGGAATCCCAGAACACTTAATTGTGCTCCTAAGGAACCAGTACAGAGATTGAGAGGAAGTCATGGGAACAGAACAAGGAGATACTATGTGCTGAAAATCAGGTAAGGTATGCATCACAGTTGTATCCTTTCACCATACTTACTCCATCTGTGTGCTGAGCAAATAATCCAAGAAGCTGGACGAAATGAAGAAGAAAGAGGCACCAGGATTGGAGGAACACTCATCAACAACCTGTGTTTTAAGCATGACACAACCTTGCTTGCTGAAAGTGAAGAACACTTGAAGCACTTACTGATCAAATACCACAGCCTCCAGTATGGACTGCATCTCAACATCAAGAAAACAAAATTCCTTACACTTGAACTAGTAAGCAGCAGCATCATAAATGAAGAAAAGACTGAAGTAATCAACACTTTCATTTTACTGGGACCTACAATCAATGATCATGGAAGCAGCAGTCAAGAAATCGAAAGATGCAGTGCCTTGGGCAAATTCATTGCAGAAGACCTCTTTAAAATGTTGAAAAACAAAGATGTCACCTTGAAGGTTAAGGTACACCTGACTCAAGCCATGATGTTTTCAATTGCCTCATATACATGCAAAAGCTGGATCATGAATAAGGAAGACAGAAGTAGAGTCAATGCCTTTGAACTATTGTTGGCAAAGAATATCAAATATACTAGACTGCCAAAAGAACAAACAAATCTGTCTTGGAAGAAGTAAACCAGAAATGCTCCTTAGAAGCAAAGATGGTGAGACTGACTTAGTCTCACACTCTTTAGACATGTTATCAGGTATACCCAGCCCCTGGAGAAAGGCATCATGTTTGGTAAAGCAGAACCAGTGAAAGAGGAAGACATCAGGGAGATGGACTGACACAGTAACTGCAACAACAGGCTCAAGTATAATAATTGTACATAGGATCACTATGAATCAGAACTGACTCAACAGTACCTAACAACAAGACAACAAAGGGTAAACTGGGGAGACAGACTTCTTGTCTCCTCAAATCTCTGTCAATACACAGTGATAATCAGCATCCTAATTTTTTCCCTTTGGATGGAGAAAATTGATATTTTACCCTCATTTTTTCATTGATGCTACCCTTCCACCCCAATAGACAGTCTAGATTTTGGTGGCTGTACATAACGTATACAGAACAATACACATACAACTGAAAGGTAATATATTTGATTCTGAAATAAATATTTGGTATGAATTTAGTATGAGTAAAGGATTTCAACATTCTGGTAGTGTGATCTTTTAGGGTAAATTCTTTGGAGATCTCTGATCAATAGTCAAGTTTAGGAGAGAGTCTATAGCATCGGGACCCAGCGTTTTGTATATTCTTGATTTTTCTAATACTTCTTCTAGGGAGTTATTTTCAGTACATGAGACAGCCATGATTTGGTATTAGCTTTAATTATGTGGGAGCCCTGGTATCACACTATTTAAGTGTTTGGCTCCTAATTAAAAGGTCAGCAATTTAAATCCACAAACAGGTCCTTGGAGTCCCTGTGAGGCATTCCACTCTGTCCTGTAAGATTATTGTAAGTCAGAATTGATTGACTCAGCAACAACAGTTTTTTTGGTTGGGTTTTATTTCTGTATGTAGTAGACATCTTTGTGTGTGTGTTATTTTCCTAATTCTGCCACGCCCTTCTGAGGACTGATTTCTCTCATGCACAAATGCACAACTATTTGGAGGAGTGGGTATGATAGTTGCATCTGCAGTCAGTGACCTTTTTCCTCTGCCCACTGTTACTCAGATAAGGAAAGCGCACAGAATCTA
Source organism: Heterohyrax brucei (assembly GCA_028571685.1). NCBI lineage: Eukaryota > Metazoa > Chordata > Mammalia > Hyracoidea > Procaviidae > Heterohyrax > Heterohyrax brucei. The sequence goes on along the minus strand of CM053153.1, from coordinate 20,288,896 downwards.
AGAAAAGTATCTCAGTGATCGCCAAAGTCCTATACTCAGATTTCAGGCCAGGGAAAATACAGGGAAAGAAGAGAGTAGTAGGCTGAAGGGAGTTCCCACAACCGTACCCTTCTTTCAATAGCTAAGAAACCCTGGTGGTGTAGTGTTCAATTACCATATCTGCTAACCAAAAGTTTGGCAGTTTGAATCTCCCAGGTGCTCCTTGGAAACTCTATAGAGCAGTTGTACTCTGTCCTATAGGATCACCATGAATCAGGATTGACTAGATGGCAGTAGATTTTCAATAGCTGACATAGGTTGATGGAGGGAGAAAAGCCTGAAGTCCATTTCATTGAGTGTGGGTCTCATGAAGAACTATTTCAGCCTCTATCCAATCAGGAGAGAGAAAACACTTCTCAGCATTCACTGCAGTATCAGTATGCTGAGAACATGTTTCTGCTGCATAGAGCCATCCCCAGGCATAAATGTAATGCATTGCATTGTACTGTACTATAATCAATACAACACATTACAGTACAGTACATCACCAATTTCACCTCCAGTCCATTCTGTTGATATGGTTAGTTGCTCAAGGTGTTCCTATGTGTGCAGAGTAGAACTGCTTCATAGGGTTTTCAATGGCTGTGACCATTCAGAAGCCCTATCTTCTGAGATGATTCTGGATAGGTTCAAACCACCAGCCTCACGGCTAACAGTCAAGCACTTATCATTTGCATCACACAAAAACAAAAACCAGTGCTGTCAAGTTGCTTCTGACTCGTAGTGACACTACAGGACAGAGTAGAACTGCCCCATAGAATTTCCAAGGAGAGTCTGGTGGATTTGAGCTACTGATCTTTTGGTTAGCAGTCATAGCACTTAACCACTATGCAACCAGGGTTTCCTTTGCAACACACAGAGACTTCTAAATATTAAAATTCACACCTGCAACCAAAATCAGCAAACAGCATCTAAAAGGTATGGTGTTAGTTTCTACTAACTTAGTTGGAAAGCCATCCACAGGGAGTGTCATCAACAGTTGCATGCAAGCTTGAGAAAGATGGATCTAAAGGACTTTGCCTTGGAGTTTCTTTGGGCTGAGTTAAACTAATCACCGAGATACATTGCTTGATTCTGTGCTCTTTCCTTCCCCAGAAGTATAAAATCTAGACATTCCAATTTCAGTTAGTCTTCATAAAGGATGTGACCTTGGTGGATTATGTATGAGTTCAATAACTATACAGCAGCCGATTTCAGTAGAATAAGCTAGTTTGAGTTGGCTTTTGCTCTTTGCAACCAAAACATGAGATCTGACAATTAAGTCTGTGAACTTAATCATTCTGAGTGCTACATAACACCTCATTTCTAAGTATCACTGCAGTCACCTTCCAAGTGCTCCTCTTGGGAAGCTATGCACCAATGCCAGCACGCATGGTGTCAAAGTGACAAGTTCTCAAACTTACTTGTATAGCTGTCTGTGAGGGGTTTTAGCCAGTAAACAAATCACTGTATTGGAACACCCTCCCTACTCACCTGGTTTGGCCCCCAATGACTTTTGTCTTTACCTAAAGATAAAGTAAATATTGAAAGGAAGATGTTGGACAACATGCAGGTCATCAAGGGTAATATGATGACCACTCTTATGGCCGTTCCAGAGAAAGAGTTCCAAAATTGCTTTTAAGTGTGGGGTAGGAACCAGCACCACTGCATGCATGGCTTCCTGATGGGAGTACATCAAAGGTGACCAGTGTGATATTCAGCAATGAGGTAAGTAGCACTGTTTCTAGGATGACTTCTTGAACTTAATTGGCAGTACTAGTAATTGTTACTAAGAGTTCTTTCTTATGGTGTGAAATGTACAAATGTCTTGCTCAGATGACTTAATATGGAACAGAGAATATAGTAACAAAACATATGGTGATTTCTTCTAAAGCACCTTGACTAACGCTTTGAACGAACACACTCGTATGTGTACATATAAGCTATCACTGCACAGTCAACTGTGTGTGTCTGGGGGAACATTTTTAGAAACAGAGCTCTGGTGGTGCGGTGGTTAAGTACTCAGCTGCTAATTGAAACACTGGCTGTTAAAATTCAATAGCGAAGCAGACTGAGTTCTAGTCTGTCCTGCAGGGTTGCTGTGAACCAGAACTGACTTAACAGCAACAAGTTGTCTTTTTCAGTATTTTAGAAGTTTTTTTTTAAGTAACACAAATTTATTTCCAATAAATATAGTTTTCTTGGTTTTCATTTGATATGTTCTTAAATTCAGTTCTTTGTAATCTTACACCAACCACATAATTCATTTATCTATAAACCCTACAATGTAGTAGCATCTCTTTTATAAACTATAGTTATTCCAAAAACACTTGCTGAAAACCAAGAAACAATAGTTCAGTAATACTAGATTCTTGAGACAGATGAACACTGAGTCAAAGTAAAGTTGTTCGGAAAATGACAAGAGTTTATAATCTTCAGGAAAAATAAGTAAAATAATAATGTGTTTACCAGTCGGGGAGGCAGGAAGGCTGAGTCAAACAACTAAGAGAAGAGGTTTGTAGAAAGGCTATTTGGGGGAGTAAAATTACAAGACTCCCCGTCAACCTGGCTGTGCCTAGGATGAACACATAGTGACTGAATTTCCAAGGAGCAGCTAGTGGATTCGAACCCCTGATCTTTAGGTTAGGAGCCTTAACTCTTAACCACTGCACCACCAGGGTTTCCTACAGTACGTAAGTATAGAAAAAGAATGAAACTATTAGATAAATTTGCACTTAATAAAATAAAGTCAAATTAATAATTATATGTATTAATAAAGAGTTGTTGTAGTTAGGTGCTGTCAAGTTGGGTCTGACCCATAACTACCCTAGAGGTCAGAGTAGAACTGCCACCGAATAAAGAGTGACAAAGAAAATTAAACTGCATTGGAACAAGACGGTAGGAATTCTGTCACCAACACTTGGTCCTTCAGTGTTCGTCTCTATGGCAGCAGTAGCAGTTGTTAAGGGATGTCTGCTGAGAACGCCACATTCTAACCACATCAAGAAAGACTAGTAGCTTAATTTATGGCTGACCAGTGTCAACTCCAGAGGAGTTTATGAATCAGAGAAACTAAGAGAAAGGCCAAAGTCACGCTCTAAAAGACTGTCAGAATCACAGCTGACGGCTAGATCACAGTTTCTGCAAATCTAATGCTAAAGGTAAGTAGAAAAGATAAGCAGGTGTCCAGGGAACTGTGGGCTCAGAACAGAGCAGAGAATAATGAATGCTATGTGGGAGAAACGAACACGTTACTATTAACCAGATTAAAAATTTCAGTTGGAATCTAGTTTCACTTTCTAGGACTTAAATTTCAACCTCAGTGATTTAAAAGAACAAAAATGTGCTCTTTCATGGTTCTGAGGACTAAAAGTCCTCCTTCTGGGTGTCAGCAGGGCTGTGCTTTCTCTGAAGTCTCTGGAGGAAGACTCTTCCTTATTTCTCCCAGCCTCTGGCAGCTGAAACTGTTTTCTTCCTTATCTTGTGGCAGCTTAACACCTCTTTCTCTCCAACTTTGCCTTCACCTTTGTCATTCCTGTATCTCTTTACTTATGTCTCTTTTCATTTTAAAAATACACCAGTCATCTTGCATTAAGATTCACCTGACTCCAGTGCTTAAAAAAAAAAAAAAGCCATTGAGTCATTTGTGGCTCATAGCGACACTTTAGGGCAGAGTAGAACTGCTCCACAGAGCAGAGAATATGATAACAAAATTTGGGGTGATTTCTTCCAAGGCATCTTGAGTCATACTTCGAGTGAACATACACATAGGTGCACACATAAGCTATCACCGTGCAGTTAGCTATATGTGTCAGGGGGAATATTTTTAGAAAGAGAGCTCTGCTGGTACAATGGTTAAATTCTTCAAACCCAACAGCTGTTTCACAGGAGAAGGATGCACCAAGGAAGGCCTGGTGGATCTCAACTGCCAATCTTTTTGTTAGCAGCCCTAGTGCTTAACCACTGCATCACTCCAGTTATTATTGTTGCTAGGTGCCCTTGAGTTGACTCCAACTGAGTGCAACCCTATCCACAACAGAACAAAACACTGCCTGGTCCTGTGCCATGCCCACAGTCATTTTTATACTTAAACTCATTGTTGCAGTCACTGTGTCAATTCATCTTATTGAGGGTCTTAATCTTTTTCACTGACCCTCTATTGTACCAACCATGATGTCCTCCAGGTATTGACCCTCCTGACAACTCCAGCATAAACTCAAAAAAACCAAAAGCCCCTACCTTGAGCTCATTCCAATTCACAGAAACTCTGTAGGACAGAGTGAAAACTGCCTCACAGGGTTTCCAAGACTTACACGGTAGCAATCAGCAAAAAGTGCAAAAGATAACCCGTTTGTAAGCTCATCACATTCAAAGAAATTGAGAAACACAAAAGAAAATAAAAATCTCAATAAATATTGATAATTTTTTTGAAGAGTGTATTCTTAAGAGTTGATTTTTACATATGATAGATTATTTGAAATAATAAAGATTATGGACAATTTTCGGTTAATTTGAAATTTGAATTTACAGTATGTTTACCAGAATCTACTTTCTGTTCCAGTTGCTTACTATTTTCATGTTTCTGCTTGAGCACATACTGACTGATTTCAGCCACTCCTTAACTGACTATTCTGAAGTGGTCATGTATCATTTTCTCTACTCAGTAACCTCAGCATGCAGGTGAAGATTTCTTCTGAATTTACTGGGCAGCCAATGCTATAAAACTCACTGCTGTGGAGTTGATTCCAACTGCTACCAACCAATCTCACAGGGTTTGCAAGGCTGTGAATACCTAGGGAAGCAGACTGCCACATCTTTCTCCCATGGAGTCACTGGTCCTTTCTAATTGTCAAATTTTCAGTTAGCAGTCAATGGCTGCTAACCGAAAGATCAGCAGTTTGAATCTACCAGCCAATTGAAACCCTATAGAGCAGTTCTACTCTGCCCTGTAGGGTAGCTTTGAGTCAGAGTCAACTGAAGGGCAGTGGCTTGTGTTGTAATACACACATTTTTTTTTCCTCTCCTGAAATTAAAGTGAATAAGAAAAAAACAATCTGATGTTTCAAGATTCTGGGCAAAATTTCTGTAATACTGTAAACCTTTTTGGCAAGCTTCCCCTGAGAACACTAACAAACCACCACCAACAAAAGCTGTGTAAGCATTGGGCAGTGCCTGAACCCTGGGGGCTGCAATAGTTTGCAATTGGCTCCTAACGAAAAGATCGACAGTTCATATTTGCCCGGCGACACCACCACAGAAAGGCCTGGCAATCTGCTTCCATGAAGGTTACAGCCAGGAAAACCCGGCGAATCTCAGTTCTACCCTGTTACACATGCGGTCGCCATGACTAGGAATCAATTCAAAGGACTCGTCTACTTGTTTTCATTTGGTACAGGCAATTAGAATGCCATGAATATGACCTACTGTGTGTATTTCCATTTATTAATAGTTTCCAAAAAAATGGTCTTGTTTTATTGACTGTTGCCTAATAAATGAATGTGTTGTCAGCACTCTAATTCTGACTCAAACCATTAATACTTAAAATAATAAATTTAGCCTTCTGATGAATCTTCTTGGAAGTGGAATATTACAAAGTATGTTACATCTGCTTGTCTCCACGGGGCATTTATGCTGCCTTCGTACAGCACTCAGATTAGAAAGCAATGCTATTTTAATTTTTATATTGTTTGCAAAATACAGCATTGATGCATAATATCTCATTTCAGGTTTTCTCAAAAGTCTTTGATCTGATCTCTAGTTACCTGACTTGGTCTAAGCCCTCAGTCCCAGCCAATAGTCCAACAGGGACCCTTTTCTCTAAACATCATGACCTATTCAGTATGATGTTATTTCAAGATTTTCTAAAGTAAAATTTCCTATCTCCATTAAGAAAATTGTACTGCAGAGACATTTTACAAGGAAATGCTCAAAGATATTTTTTGACCTCTAGTTTGTGTGTGTGCACGTGTGTGCCAAATTCAATGTTTTCATTCTAGCGAAAAAAAAAAAAAAAAAAAAAAAGGTGTTCTTCATCATTGTCTTATTTCCTATATTTCCCTTTTTTGTTCTTTTTCTTTGTTTTTAGCTGTCGTGTAACTTTTTGGTTCCACTCATGCCTTTTTCCGTCTGCTTGTGTGAAACAAACCCCCTGTCTATGGTGGAGGTAGCGTTTTCTGACCACAAGATGAACCCACCCTGCTTCCTGGACACTGAAAAGATCCCATTGTGACAGCAGGACCCTGCGTGCTCTGAATGCATTACCAAGTGCACTACTGGCTTGTTTCTTCCTCAGCGCCCTCGGGGAAGGAGGACACTTTCTTTGCAATCACAGAGTGATTGAGTCCCGGGATTAAACAGACCACAAAATGATTGCAAGCATGCCCAGATTCTTGTGTGCTGGGTTAATTATCTTTCCTTTGGGGTCCCGGAGCACTTTCTCCTTACAGCTATTAAAATGCACTCATCACATTACATCTGAAAGCATTTCTTCATCCGTTTACCAAATACATTTACTGTGTGCCTATTCTCTGCTAAGAATAAAACAGAGAAAACCCCTTATTCCTCAAAGGGCACCTAATCAAATAAGAAGAAATGGAGTAGCAGGAAAAAGTACAGAAAGGGGCTAATAAGAAAACAGCGAGCATCAGGATCTTTCCCAAAAGTTTGCCTTTCAGATCCATCTGGGGATCAGCAGGAAATTCCCTGGGATGAACAACGAGAATTCTACTGCAGTTACAAAAGTGAGCTTCTATGTCACAGCTGAATCCTGGAATAGTAGAAACTGAAAGTTCTCAGCAGCTTTCGAAAGGTTAAGGGTTCTAGTCCACCGAGAGGCTCCTCAGAAGACATGCCTAGTGATCTACTTCTAAATAATCAGCAACTGAAAACCCTACTGAGGACAATTCTGCTATGACACACATAGTGTTGCCAGAAGTTGGAACTGACTAGACAGCCACTGATATGTTGTATGTGTGTTTTAATACAGCAGCTAGCAAAGATTTTTTCCCTTTCCTAAAAACAATCCTGTCAAGTAGAGGTTTGCAATAGATTCTTATGGTAGAAGAGAAATACGAGGTTCCCTTATCAAAATCTCTGTTCCTTTGATACTCAAAAATACCACATGATTTTTATTATAATTCATACATTTTAAAAGTAAACAAAAGGAAGATGCATTTGAGAGGAAGAAAATTGAATAGTAAATACATATTACATAGTAAATACACATTACAAAATTCAAATAGAAGCATCCCTTTTAAAATGTGTGATCTTTTTTTTTAATTCAGAATCCAAAACTTAATTCTTTCTTAAGCAACCTATTTTTCTCAGGACTTAATCTTCAAAAATAAATTATTGTAGTGGTGGTGTTAGAAGCTCTGGTCAGCAAAAATATACTTCACATATGTTACTTTTAGTAAATTACAAAACATGTCTCCAGGTGGACCCCCATTTGTTTGATGGGTGACATTGCTCTTATTTTAAAATGGGGATGAGGACATATGGCCCCCAGAGCATTCAGTGACTTCACCGCAGTCACATACCTAGCAAGAGCCAGATCCAAGGCTCTATAGAAGAAGAATAGAATCAGGGCTTCTTTTTGCTCTACCTCCTGGGAAATTCCCACATTAGCACTGAGTCAGTGTGGAATGAATAGATGCTTTGAGAAATAGAGTTGTCCCGGTCTGATCTAAGTTAGCAAGCTTTCATTTTGCTTAGACAAAGAAAACAAAATGTTAGGCTGGCTTCTCAGCCCGAGGGCCTCCGGGTAAAGGAAGCTCTCTATATTGCAGATCCTTTCAGCTACATTGAGCATGAATTAGCAAGGAGAAAGCACACATTCTGCACGAATACCAACACATCCGGATGGTTATTTACCTTCTCAGGAGGACAGGTAACCTGATGCAACCACGGATTCTCCAGACTTTAACAGGCAGAGGAGAAGAATGTGGAGAGGGACCTTATGTTTGCATAGTATCTTTTAAGTGAGACATCCCAGAAGACTGGGAGACAATAGTCAACACTGCTATGAAGATGTGAAACACTACCCATCAGTAAATACGCAGGAGACCCAGACGACAGTTCTCTCTATCCCCTACAGCTGAAGAGGAACTATCACGAAACAAGCCTCCTAAATAATTAACCTTACTTGATTTGGGGTTAAAAGCTCCTGGAGGAGACCTGAGGTTGTAAATTAAAGTTCTCTGAATTCTGTTTTGAGGGAAAATCTTCAAGGTGAGCCAGTCATAGTAGGATCCCCTTAATATTTCAGAGTTAGCTACCCCACTTCTTCTTCTAAGGTTTTGCACAAACATGATCTTGTCTAATTTATGCAAAAATGGAAGTTGGCAAGAACTATTGTCCACATATCATGGGCAAGTGTTGATGTGTGCCACTGAGTCAGTTCTCACTCATAGCAGCCCTATAGGATACACTGGATCTACCCCATAGGGGTTCCTGAGCCTGTAATCTTTCTGGAAGCAGATCATCAAGTTTTTCTACTGCGGAGCTGCAGGTGGATTCAAGCAACCAGTTAACAGCAGAGAACTTCACTGCATTAATAAGCCTCCTAGCCACTCCTCTGAAACTCCATGAGCCAGTTCTAGTCTCTCCTATAGGGTCGCTATGAGTTAAAATCAACCTGACAGCAACAGGTTTAGTAGGATCTCAAGTTCTCAGCAGTGCAAAGGTGCAAACATTCAACAAGATCTTCTGCTAAGCAAAAGGCAAGAGGTTTGCATCTACCCAGAAGCACCTGAAAAGAAAGTGCCTAGAGGTCTATTCTAAAAAATCTGCCACAGGATACCCTATGGAGCACAACTCTACTCTTACACATAGGGGTCATCATGAGTAGGAATTAACTTGATAGTAACTGGTAATAGAAGTTTAATACAAGTGAAAAAATATCACTACTTTCTAAAGGGGGTAGACACTGTAAAAAGAAGGCTGTCTTAGTCATCTGGTACTGTTCTAACAGAAATACTACAAAATGGGCGGCTTTAAGGAAAGTTTATTCTCAAAGAGTACCATAGGCTGTAAGTCCAAATTGAGGGTGTCGGCTCTGAGGGAAGGCTTTCTCTTTGTGAGTCAGCTCTGAAGGAAGGTCCCTGTGGTACATCTGTCTTTCTTTGGTCACTGAGCATCTTGACTCAGAAGCCTCAGGTCTGAAGGACAAATTGAGCTCACAGAGCTGCTTTCTTGATAGTATGAGGTTCGCAGTTCTTTGCTTGCTTCCCTTTCCCTTAATCTTTTGTAGGATTAAAGGTGGTGCAAGCCATACTCCAGGGAAACTTCCTTAGTAAGGGTGCTGTAGTCCCACCCCAGCCTCTTTTAACATAATCCTATCTACTGACAAGAAAAGACTGAATTTAAAGCATAGAAAATCACAAAATGGAAGGGAATCATACAGTACTGGGAATCATGGTCCAGACAAATTGTTCCACACATTTTTGGGGGGACACAATTCAGTCCATGCCAAAGGTCATTTTGTTTTACTGTATACCTGGATGAAATTGAATGTAAGAAGTTGGGTCAGGAGTGGAGTGTCAGTGGTCCCAAAGAGAGATGGACAGTTTTAAATAGCAGTGAGAATTGGGGAGTTTCTGGGGTCAACATAGGGGAAGGAAGAAGGAGAAAAGAAAAACATTAAGATGAGGGTGAATTCTGGAAACCACCTCGGGGGAAGTACATTGAAAATCCCTGATGGGCTGGGTGAAGACACTTTTAAATTTAATATGCAAGCAAAATATTTTACCATCTAGAATACTGTAGTTATTATCTGCTGTTGAGTCGGCTCTGACTCATAGCGACCCTATGAACAACAGAACGAAACACTGCCCGGTCTTGTGCTATGTCCACAACCATTTTTATGCTTATGTCCACTGTTGGAACCACCGTGTCAATCCCTCTTGTCAAGGGCCTTCCTCTTTTCCACTGACCCTCCACTCTATCAAGCACGATGTCCTTCTCCAGGGACTGATCTTTCCTGACAACATGTCCAAAATATGTAAGATGCAGTCTTGCCATCTTGGCTTCCAAGGAGCACTCTGGTTGTACTTCTACCAGAACAGGGCTGTTGGTTCTTTTAGTGGTCTGTGGTACATTTAACATTCTTCTCCAACACCACAATTCAAAGGCATCAGTTCTTCTTCTGTCTTCTTTGTGCATTGTCCAGCTTTCCCGTGCACATGATATGATTGAAAATACCCATTTTAGTCTTCAAGGTGACATCCTTAGTTTTGAATGCTTGAAAGAGGTCTTTGCAGCAGATTTTCCCAACGCAATATGTCTTTTGGTTTCTTGACTGCTGCTTTCATGGGTGTTGATTGTGGACCCATGTAAAATGTAATCTTTGACAACTGCAATCTTTTCTCCATACAGAATATACAGGAGTCAAATAAACTACACTATGGAAAGACACTATGGAGAAGCTCCATATCATCAGTCAGAACAAGGTCAGAAGCTAACTGTTGAACAGACCATCAATTTCCCAAAAGCACGTTCAAGCTGAAGCTGAAAAAAATTAAGACACAAGAGCTAAATAAAAGGCTTTCCAGCAAGGATATCCTATTTTTGACAGCTCACAGAAGCAGAGATATTTGTGAAGCTATAGTGGCCATATTTATCAAGTTTATTTTTATTAGTATTGACAGACAGCCATAAAAAGTTACACAAGTCCACAATGCATAGAAGTTATTAAAGTTTATTATCAAAATGAGTGTTACATTCGCCAAACATTCCATGCTTTATATGAAATTTATGATGTGCGTACATTGTCCCACCAAGAGAACAATTTATGTTTAATCAAAAGATTTGAGACAGTTGGTTCTGTTGCCGATCGGACAACGCCTGTGCATCAGCAAGCCACGTGTTCCAATGAAGACACCGCCACTGATCTTCGGAGTGCAGGCGAGAATCCACAGGAATCAATTTCTCCCGAGCACAACAACTGGGCCTTTTGTCGACCACAATTTGGCAGATTTTGCATCTGGACTTGAAGCCTTACCCTCACTAAATTGTTTTAACTCAAAAACTGAAGTCTAGTGACCATAGGTTGCACTGTACATTCACAGACTGGGTTCTGGCGTACTTGGAAGTTGCTCCTGCTTTTGAATGAAAACATATCTTAAGTGAGGGGGCCCATTTGGGGAAGAATGATTTTGTTAAAAAACAAAACTGTAACATTTGAAATACTGAGAATCCAATGGAGATTCAAGAACATCCACTTCAACCCCCAAAGGTTACCATATGTTGTGGATTTTGGTCCGGCAGAATCACTGGCCCTTTATTATTTTCCAAGATGAAGAAGGAGAGGCCGTGACTGCCAACGGCGAAAGATACTGGGCTATGACAACCAACTACTTTTGACTCGATTTAGAAGATGCTATGGTGGCCATTTACCTAACAAACTCTTCCATACATAATGCCATCAAATACACTTCAAAATAATAATAATAAAAACTGTATCATTTACACAACTTGTTCTATTCAAGTTCTAAGATAGGACATTCTTATAGGAAGACCCTTTACAACCTTGAGTATATCCCACTCAAATTTAGAGGTCGTCTTAAGCTTAGATTGGACACATTTTACACTAACGACAGAAGACTAGACAGATAGTCGAATGGCATCCAGGATATCATACATGAAGAAAGCAAAAGCTCATTAACAAGGAAGAAAAAAAAATAGATGTCAGAAGAGACCGAAACTTGTTCTTGAATACAAACTGGCCAAAGTGAATGAAAGAAATAATGAAAAGAAACAGATGAATAGACAATTTCTAAAGTCAGCTCGATAAAACAAAATATGATAATGAAATGTGAAAGACTCAGAGTTAGAAAATCAAGAGATATTTCTCAGTCTGAAGGAAGAAGAGAAAAAGTCAAATCTTGAGTTGCGGTATTGAAGGATTCTATGAGCAAAACATTGAATAATGCAGGAATCATTAAAAGATGGATGGAACACACAAACTCATTGCACCGAAAAGAATTTATAGAAGTTCAATAATTTTAGGAAGTAACATATTATCAAGAACCAATGGTACTGAAGGAAGAAGTCCAAGCTGCACTGATGTATTGGCCAAAAAAAAAAAAAGGAGCTTCAAGGACTGACAGAATACCAACTGAGATGCTTCAACAAATGGATGCAATACTGTAAGTGCTTCCTTGCCCCATGAGGAGAAATTTGGAAGAAAGCTACCTGGCCAACTGGATAGAAGAACTCCATATTTCTACCTATTCCAAAGACAGGTGATTCAAGAGAATGTGGAAATTATATAACAATATCATTAATACTATACTCAAGTACAACTTTGCTGAAGATAATTCAAAAACAGTTGTAGCAGTACATGGGTAGGGAACTATCAGAAATTCAAGCTACATTCAGAAAAGGATGTGGAACAAAGGCTATCATTGCTGATGGCAGATGGCTAAAAGAAGATAATTTACCTATGTTTTACCAACTATACAAAGGTGTTCAACTGTGTGGCTCATAACAGATTGGATAACATTGCAAAGAACTGGAATACCAGAACACTTAACTGTGCTTAAAGGAAACCTGTGTGTGGAATAAGAGGTAGTTGTTCAAACAGAATAAGTGAATACTGTTGCTGTGAGTTTGAATTGGCTCAATGCAACTAGGTATGGTTTTGGTTTGGTGTGGTTTAAAATCAAGAAAGGTGTGTGTTAGGGTTGCAACATTTCACCATACTTATTTAATCTGTATATTGAGCAAATAATTCAAAAAGCTGGACTATGCTAAGAAGAATGGGGCATCAGGTTGGAGGAAGACTCATTTATAAACTGTGTTATATACGTGACACAACCTACATGCTGAGAAAGAAGAAGACTTAAAATACTTACTGATGAAGATCCAAAGCTATAACTTTCAGTATTGACTATATCTGAACATAAAGAAAACAAAAATCCTCACAACTGGATTAAAAAGCAACATTATGATAAAAGGAGGAAGTACTGAAGTTGTCAAGGATTTCGTGTTGCTTTGATCCACAATTAGTGCTAAAAGAAGCAGCAGTCAATGAGTTAAATTATGCATTGCGTGGGGCAAATCTGCTGCAAAAGATCTCACTAAAAAAGTGTTGAAAAGCAAAGCACATTCATCAGAAGAGAAAATAGATAAACAGGAATTACTAAGAACCAAACACTTCTGCTTATCCAAAGACTTCCTGAAAAGAATTAAAAGATCACCTACAGAATGGGAAAAAATATCAGGCAACTCTATGTCAGACTGACATCTGATCTCCATAATCTATAAAATATTACAATATATCAACAAGTAAAGGATGAATAACCCAATTAAGCAATGGGCAAGGGAGACGGACAGACATTTCTCTAAAGAGGATATCCAGGCAGCCAAATGACACGTGCAGAATTGCTTACGATCATTAGCTATTAAAGGAATTCAAATAAAAACTACAAGGAGATACCATTTCACCCCAACAAGGTTGGCCATGATCCAAAAAACACAAAACAACAAATGCTGGAGAGGCTGTGGAGAAATTGGAACTCTCCTATACTGCTGGTGGGATTGCTAAATATTACAACCTCTTTGGAAAACATTCTGGCATTTCCTTAAAAAGCTGGAGATAGATATACCATTTGATCCTGTAATTCTACTGCACGGAATTTACCCTTCAGAAACAAAGGTTGTCACATGAACAGACACATGAGCACAAATGTTTGTTGCAGCACAGTCCACAATAGCAAAAAGTTGGAAACAACCCCAATGTCCATCAACAGATGAGTGGATGAGCAAACTATGGCACATACACTCAATGGAACACTATGCTATGATAAAAAGCAACAACAAGAGTTTTAGAAAACATAACATTGTATCATTTGGAAGAGATCATGCTGAGTCAAATCAATCAGTGTCAAAGGGACAAATTTTATATGAGACCCCTGTTACAAAGACTTAACAAGAGAATTATCCATAAAAAAAAAATGACTGTGTTGGCTTCATGGGAGGGTGGGGGCTGAAGGTTTATCATAGATGAGTTAATTGGTAGATGTTAGAAATTTTATTCTTTTATTGTAATTAATTTTTAAAAAATCAAAGATGTCATTTTTGAGGACTAAGACGCACCTGACCCAAGCCATGGTATCTTCAATTGCTTAATATGCATGTAAAAGCTGGACACTGAATAACGAAGACCAGAGAATTGATGTATTTGACCTATGATGTTGGTGAAGAGCACTGACATTAACATGGATTGGCAGAAGAGCAAACAAATCTTTTCTAGAAAAGATTCAGCCACAATGGTCCTTAGAAGTGAGGATAGTGCGACTTTGTCTTGTTTATTCTAGACACATTATTAGGACAGATTAATTCCTAGAGAAGGACATTATGTGAATTTAAATAGAGTGCCTTAGTTATCCAGTACTAGTATAACAGAAATACCACAAGTAGGTGGGTGTAACAAACAAAAATTTATTTTTTCACAGCTTAGCATGCTAGAAGTCCAAATTCAGGGTGCCAGCTCTAGGAAAGGATTTCTCTGCCAGTTCTGGGGAAAGGTCCTTGTCTCTTCTGAGCCTCTGCACCTACCCAGGCAGTCTTCATGCTGTTTGGTATTCTCCCTTCTTCCATCTCCGCTTCTGTGGTGTCATGGATTGAATATGTGCAGCCCTGTGGCTGGGCCATGATTCCCAGTACCTTGTGACTGTCCTGCATTTTGTGGTTTTCCTATGCTGCATATTAAAGGATTAAGGTGGGGCTGTAAATCTATTGCCTGAAACTACCTTAAACTAGCCCATAAAGTCATTAACTAGACATCACTTTATTTCAATTAATAAAGAACGTTTGCATTGGTTATTGTGCTCTTTTAAACAATGACCTACATGAGATCAAAATGATTACAGTCACTCTGAAGCACAAGTGAGACCTTTAAAGGACAGACAGTCTAAGTCAACAATGATGAAACAATACGGGTAGAGTCAGTGAGAATGGTGACACTATGTGAAGTATATAATCAACATTATTGAACTGTACATGCAGAAATTGTTAAAAGGGTATATGTTTTATTGTGTATACTCTCACCAAAAACAAAGGTATATGTAATCTTTTCAAATGGAAAATCTAAAAGAGCTTCTAACAAGGGTAGTAATGGAGGGATGATAAAAGGCTTTTGGTGGGAAGTCACATCAGAGATGAGTTGCAGTTAGAAAAACAAAAGAATTAATGGAAACTGTGTCAGGGTGAATCAGTCAGATGATTAATGAGCTTCCGTAAATGAGACCTAGACATGCCTACATACACTAAATACAGTGACACGTGCCTTGCATTTGGTTTTATTACATGTTTCCAGAGAGCGTGGATTAGATGCAAAATTTTGTCCACGCAATCAAACATTTATCATCAGAAATTTGTAACTGGTGATGAAAAACAACGGGAGAAAAAATTAAAAAGGAGGAGGAAGAAGAAAAGTAAAGAAGAGTAGAAGGATCAGGATCAGAAGGAGGAGAAAGGAGAGAAAGAGAAAGAGGAGAAGAAATCATGTCCTTTACACGCTTTTCTCATGCAGAATTGTGGCTTTTGCAAGCACAATTTAAGATAACCATCTTTGTTCAAACTCCTCCAATAATTATAACATCTCATCACAAAGAATTGACTGTCAAATTAATTCACAAATTAAACCACAGCATAACATATCTCTGTGGGAGCTACAGAACTGAGATAACTAATTTTTTTTTATGACATTAGAGATCATTTCATCCAACTTTCTCATTTTACATATAATGAAACTAGGGCTGAGTTTAAATGTCAGCTGCCAAATTACACAGTGGGTTTGCAGCAAAGTCTTATTAAAAATAATAATGGTATTCTATGGAGATATACCATTAAAATACCATAAGAAATGAACTCTGGGAAACAGAAAGTTGTGAATATGTCTATTTCCATTATCTAATATTATTCCTACAAACAACAGCTTTGTACTTTTGAACGGTCATATTATTGGCTTCTCTCTCTCTCTCCCCCCTCCCCTGCCTTGTGTTTTATATGTTTCCCCAAATAATTTAGAATCCAGCTTTTATTCTATCACCCTTTGTATTTTTCCCAAGTTTGAGACCAGCAAGGCTATAAATCTTCTTTAGGAAAGCAGACTGCCACATTGCTTTAACTACTGCACAACCAAGGCTTCCTAGAAATACATATAGACGTATACATCTTTATTTCTTAAGTTATCTATTTAAACACACACACACACAGTTGCATCAATTTCAACTCATAGTTAGCCTACAGAGCAGAGTATGAGGTCTGATAATTTTCTATGAGCTTAATTGTTCTAAGTGCTACATAACTTGTTTCTGAAAATCACTACAGTCACCTTCAAGGTACTCCTCTCCAGAAGCTATGCACCTATGCCAATGCCTAGTCCACCCCTCAAAGCAATTCTGGAACTCTTTCTGGAATGGCCATTGTACACAGTGGCATGGTGGCAAGTTCACAAACTTAATTATATAGTTGTCTGTAAGGACGTTTCTAACCAGTAAACAAATAACTGTACTGGAACACCCTCTCTACTCACCAGATCTAGACCCCAGTGACTTTTTTTCTTTACTTAAAGAAAATGTTGAAAGGAAGGTGTTTTGATGACATTCAGGACATTCAAGGGTAATACGACAGTTCTGATGGCCATTCCAGAAGAAGAGTTCCAGATGGCCTTGAAGGGTGTACTAGGCACTGGCATCAGTGTATAGCTTCCCAAGGGGAGTACTTTGAAGGTGACCGTAGTGATATTCAGCAAAGACGTATGCAGTACTTTTTCTAGGAGGAGTTCTGAGATTTAATTGGCTGTCCTGATTTCCAAAGAGTACCTTGTAGATTTGAACTGCAGACCTTCTGGTTAGCAGCCATAGCCCTTCACCTCTGTGCCAGCAGGGCTTCCAGAGTTGTCTGTAGCCTGAGATATTACCTGACTGCAAAGGCCGATGCTATGCAATGACTACCCTCTCAAAAAAACATGCCCTAATGTTCGCCAACTCAACTAGATCGGCCTTCTCTTTGAAGTTGCCCTATATTTACTGAGAAAAACAATGAGATCCATAAACATGCTTTTTTCTTTCCTTTTAATATCCCAGGATTGCACTAAAATTTTCACATGTTTTGTATTGCTTAAGTCTTACATTTATTATGGGAGGGGGTAATTTCAGTAGAAAGATGTGGCAATTGAGGCTCAGAGACAGAGGCACCATATAGTAAGTCACACAGGTTCCTTTCACATTCAAAAACAAATTTCTTTAACCTGGCTTATGTGGTGTAAACCAGTTGCCATCGAGTAGTGATGACCATATGTGTATCAGAGTAGAACTGTACTTCATAGAGGTTTCAGTTCCTGAGTTTTGCAGAAGCAGATCGCCATGCCTTTCTTCTGAAAAACTTCTGGATGGGCTCTAACTACCAACCTGTAGGCTAGCCAAATGTAATAACAGTTTCCTGCCCGAGGAC
Organism: Heterohyrax brucei; assembly: GCA_028571685.1. Classification (NCBI taxonomy): domain Eukaryota; kingdom Metazoa; phylum Chordata; class Mammalia; order Hyracoidea; family Procaviidae; genus Heterohyrax; species Heterohyrax brucei. Next base: position 20,271,418 of record CM053153.1, on the reverse strand, counting down.
TCTTTGAATGATTGACTGATTTACAGTAATTATTTGTTACTTTCTGTACCTTCATCAACAAAGAAAATTAAGAAAACAGAACAGTAAACATTTAAGGCTGTGTCGGATCCGACTCGATGGCACTTGGCTTGGCTTGGCATCAAGATGGGAACCCTGGTGGCATAGTGGCTGAGTACTACAGCTGCTAACAAAAAATGTTGGCAGTTCAGATCCACCAGGCACGGCTTGAAAGCTCTATGGAGCAGTCCAACTCTGTCTATAGGCTCACTATGATCAACTTGACAGCAGTGGGTGTGATCAGCAAGGATGTGCTAACTTACGTTGCTGAAAAAGCATAGCTTTGGCTGAGAACCACAAATATTTACTGCTCTCTGAAGAAACATTTCCACTGAAGGTCTCGCTCACAGTGGTCATGTAGCATTTAGGGGACAGAGCAATCAACATCTCAACCACAGCTCTCTGTCCCATTAGACAGAAAAGAAATGCTGGGAGTTGGCTTATCAGTGACACCATTCCTTTCCACTCACAATTTATTGGCCAGAACTGGACACAGGATCCCACACAATCATCAGAGGGCCAGGAAGCACACATCAACGTCATTCAGAAAGGAGGAAAACCTGGAATATTTGTGCAGAGAAAGACACCCACTGGGAGAATGAAGGAAAAGAAAAGAAAGAAAAGAGAAAACGATGGAAAGCAAAGCCAAGGAAAGAGTAAGAGAGTGAAAATAGTAATTAAGGATTAAAACTGTGACAGCATTTTTGACATGTTGCATCAACCTGCATGAGTTAAAGTCCCAGTTATTCAATCACACACAGACTGAAGAGTTATTGTTAAGGGGCTTTGCAATGTAATAGCATTTCATCAGTCAACTTTAAGTAAGGGAGATTACCTTGGATAATCTGGACGTGTCTGATGCAATCAGTTGGAAGGCTTAAATACTAGGGTGGGTCTTCCATGAGAGTGAAAAGGAATTCCACCTTATCAGCTCTGTGGGGTTAGAAAGTATGGAGATTATGAGCATGGCATTTGCTGTCATACACCTCAAGGTTCAATGTGGTATCCTCTATTTGAGTGCTACATCACTTGGAGCCAGTTATTTTAACCCATCTGCAGTGACAAAGCATCACTGGACTTTGGTAAGAATTGAACAAAATGGCATTTGCCCGTGCATCCTGTAATAGAGCATTGTCATATACTGGTTAGGATAGCGTTAGACCTTCTCTGTCCTTGGGTTCTTAGTGAATACATAGATATATGACTGTGGCATCTTTTTTTTTATCTTCAGTAGAACAGAAGAATTAATAAATTTTATTACCCCTAACTGGAAACCCTGGTGGCATAGTGAGTTAAGTGCTACGTCTGCTAACCAAAAGGTCAGCAGTTCAAATCCACCAGGCACTCCTTGGAAACTCTATGGGGCAGTTCTACTCTGATCTCTAGGGTTGCTATGAGTTGGACCTGACTTTATGGCAGTAGTTTAGGTTATTACTACTAACTTTAAGAGGAGTTTTTGAAGAAATCAATGCCGAATATACAGGTATGTGCTTTTCTCCAGATCTTTAACATTTGTGTAGCTACCAATCCAAAAACATATATACACACGTACATATACATATATACATATAAATTTACATATGCCTGTACTTCACACGTGCTACTCATGTTATACAAAACACATACACATATAACATATGATCACACACACATATTTGTGCATATACTTGTATATGCTTGTATATGTATGCATGTGTATGTATAAGCAAGTCCCAGTTACCAATGAATCTCTCAGAAAAAAAATTAGCTAATGCAATGTAAATGCAGTATAATATATTGTCAAGTGATAATAAGCCTTTTGAAGAAAACTAATTGACAGAGAATGGAGAATTGAGAAGGAAACATTTTTTTAAATTGGTAGTATTTGAACAGAAATCTAACCGAGGATTCTCAGCAAATAATCTGTGCAGAAGGAAAAGCAAGTGCAAATAATCTGAGATAAGGATTAACTTGACAATTTCAAACAACATTAAAAAGTAAAAGAGGTTCAGAAAAGAATGAGCTAGGCAAGGGATTCATTATAACCTTTCTCAGGTGAGGTCTGAAAGCTCAGGCACCCTAACATTGTGCCAAGCTCAACTAATTTGACACGGTTGAGCATCAGTGTTCTCCACATTTTGCCTAGGCTGCTGAAACAAGGCAACATGATGCGATGGGTCAGTTTGAAGGAATCCTTGGGTCATATAAATGGACTTCACTTAGTGTCCTAAGCTCTTTTCAACACCATTGTTCTCTCTTTTCGTGTGTTACCGTAATGACTGACGTGACAATGACAGATGTAACACATATTTGTTTGTGCACTGTGGCCCTTTGGAGACTCAACAAACCACTGTAATATCTGAACCTTTTTTACCCACACAAGAACCAATTTTTATCTCACAAGTACAAAATCACTCCCATCAGGAGTGTACAATGTAAACAAATGGGCATGACTGTGTTCATGTCTTATGGCTAATATCAACACTATCTCAAGTAAAATAGCCCCATAACAGCTATGTTTTCATTTTGTTATAACAAAAGAGTTTTTCCCACCACCTAGGTATCTCATGGGGTCATGGTGGCGCAGTGATTAAGAGTTCAGCTGCTAACTAAAGGTCAGCCGTTCGAATCCACCAGTAGTTCTTGGAAACCCTATGGGGCAGTTCTGCATTCTACAAGTTCACTACGTGCCTGAATGGACTGAACAACAATGAGTGTGCTATTTTTCCAGTTTTATTACTGCATCTTAAGGCAAGAAATTTAACACATACAAGTTCACTAACTTGTGAAAGGTGGCACAAGTAGCATTGAAACTTGTGTCTACAGCTGCACTGTCTGAATTGCAATAACTCCCAGTAAAGACCTGAAAAAAATCACTTAAGTTATAATCTGTTGGATAAAATAAGCCATCTGTCTTCCATGAGGAAGGCATTTTGAACAAATGATAAAATTTGGAGAGATTCACATATTCCATTCCAATCACCCAATGATTCTTAACTACAAAAAGTCACTGTCAATTGACTAGTTGGTCACAGTATTTTATGAAGTTGATCAAATGCAGTACAATTAGAACTTGCCAAAAACACAAAATAGGAAGGGAGTTGTGAGAACCAATAGGAGAAGCTAAGAAAATATTTCTTTTCTCCCTATTCTTTGAAAAACAAAAACCAACTTTTTTCTCAGGGTTGTTCAGAAAAAAAAAAAAAAAGAAAACTTTGGGACAAATTATCCCAGTGCCCATTTCTCACCATCTCTCTTATAGAGATTTGGCTTTGGGAGATTTTAAATCCAGAAGCTGCCAGATTTTGACTCATTTATCTTGGCAAGTGGTGTGAAGACAGGCTTCCGAGGATGACAAGCTCTGGTATTTCAATTCAGGAGCAGACTGTTTGGTGAAAGGGGACTATTAGGGCCCTTTTCCCAGGGGAATGATCAAGATGGGGTCTTCTGAAATGCTGCTGCACTCATAAGAAGGTCACAACAAGGGAGTGCTTGAGGAGAGCAAAGAGGAAGGGCCAAACCAGGAAGAACTAGAAATGAAAGGACATCAGAACATGAGACGGCCCGCTTTTTGTGAGCATCGTGTTTGGGAAGCAGGCCAAGCTGGTCTCAAGTCTCCACGGAGCAGAGAGCCTGTAGTATGCTTTGCTCAGGGATAGCCAGCGAATATACATTTTGAGATTCTGGCACTCACATTCATTTAGCACTGATCCAAAACTTGCATATTCCCTGGGTCCTGAGTTGTACAAGGAATAAAGCTAGATATACGTGGGCCAAGTAATCACAGAAGAGAAAAAAGGAAAGGTCCTGGCTTCTAGAGAAAGCCAGCTTCTCATGAGCAATGTTAACATTGCTTTGTCACCATCCCTAGTAGTCCTCAGGGGCACTGGTAGTCCCTACTAGAGGCAGTGAGTGGGGACAATACACTCTCCCTTGAGTTAGCATTAAAGGCTAGATGTCCCTTGGTGATCCGGAGAAAACCTGCAGGAGGAACTTAAAAGCAGACAATTTCTTCAAAGATTAAGGCCACTTTGTATGTGATTTGTACCAACGGATAGCACTATAGGGGCAGAGGACTGGGTCTTAGGTGGGTTGTTACAGACAGTTGGGTATTAGATGCCCAATACAATGTATAATTTTTGTTAAATATTTGCCTGGGTCAGGGCTTGGCAGATTATGGCTCCTCATTCTAATCTGGTCCACCACCTGTTCTTGTAAATAAAGTTTTATTAGAGCAGAGCCACGCTCATTTATTTATGTACTAAACATGATTGTTTCCAGACTACAACAACAAAGCTCAAAGCATTACCACTAGGCCTTTACAGAATATGTTTGCTGACTCCAGGGCTGCACATGAGGGCTGCATGGAAAAATAAAATACAACCTTTTACTTGCCCACAAAGGCACAATGAATTTGAAATGGATTATTTTTAAATAACCTAATGCATGCTAAGGAAATCCCGGTGGCATAGTGGGTTAAGTGATAAGTCTGCTAACCAAAAAGTTGGCAGTTCAAATCCGCCAGGCACTCCTTGGAAAGTCTATGGGGCAGCTCTACTCTGTCCTATAGAGTCGCTATGAGTAGGACCCGACTCAGTGGCAGTGAGCTGAGTTTTTTAATGCATGCTAAGAGAAAAGAAGACACAAGTTTAGGTCAGCCAGAGTAAGAGAAATCCTTTATAGAGAAACTTCTTGTCTGAGCTTGAAGGAGAAATAAAAATTGTTCAGTCCATGAAAGCAGTATGCTTCAAGGCATACTGCCTGTTACGGGAAAAATAAGCACATAGTATTACTAGAGTGTAATATTGTAACACGAATAATATTAATACTTGAAAACTACTATCATAGTGTACATATGAAGTGGGTAAATGCAAGTAGGAAGAATTCGTGAGACGGAGGAGGGAGCGCTGAGACTCAGAAGTCTGTGTTGTGTTCTTTAAGATGGGAAGCCCCTGAAACAATCAGAGTCTGAAGTTGTGAGGTTAACACAATTGCGTTTCTACCTTTCTCTGGATAAAATGAGTTAAACAGAAAGAGAGAAAAACCAAGGAGACTAGAAACTGGCGAGGTACTACAATTTTTGATAAGTTGCTGTTGCATCTGTTCTGACTCTGTTGACCCCCTGTACGACAGAGTCAAACTGCTTCCATGATGTGTCATGGGCTGTAACCTTTACAGCCGCATATTAACTGCCCAGCCTTTCTTTGGTGGAGCTGTTGGGTGGGATAGAAACACTGATCTTAAATTCTTAGGCGAGCACAAACTACTTGAGCCAACATGCCAGTGAAAGAGGATCTGAACAGATGTGGATCTAGTCAGGAAAGAGAAGATCGCAAAATTATGAATGATGGATTACGAAAATGCTGAGACTAGAATTAGCAGGTCTGGGTGATTCATGGTGTAGGGGGACCTTCAGGGTTGGAAGAGGAAGAGGGAATAACCAAGGATAATCATGAGGCTTGGGGCTTGGGTAACCGAATGGGTGGTCACACTGAAAATGCTACTCTAAACTTTTTCAATTCTGAATATTTAATTGCTTTCCTTTCCATTTTTTTCTTATAAAATATTTCAGAATTACACACAAAAAAAGTATTAAAAAAAACACTGCCAGTGAGTCAATTCCAACTCACAGCAACCCTACAGACAGAGTAGAACTACAGATTTCCTGTGCCGACTTTCTCGTAAGCAGCCATCGCTACACTACCAGTATAGAAAACTAAATAATAATCTTGTCCACATTTTCCATCTCTCGAGGTACTCTCTGGACCCTCCCTGGCCTTTTTTCTGGCTTAATCATCAATGTAATGAATATCTTCAATTTAAAAGATATGTTCTTCTGCATTCATTGTGAGTATGTAAGTTCCTAAACAATTTCAACTGATTTTACATGCTTTTAAACTTTACCTATTATATGCATCCTTCTGCATCTTGCTTTATTCATATAAAATTATGCTTTTTGTATTTAGCAGGGCTCAAATACGTGGATCTATTTCATCCTTTTTTTTAAATTTAGTTCTATATAATATTCCACTGAATGTATAGTTTACATTTTTTATATGTTCTATTGGTAGAGAGATTGTTTCCATTTTTTCCTAATGCAAATAATATTGCTATGAACAGTCTTGTGCATGTTCCCTGGTGTACTTTTAAAAATGTATTTTAAATCTATTTCTGGGTCAAAGTAAATATGAATCATGACACTTACTACATGTTTCAGAATTGCTGTCCACTGCAGTTATGTCATTCACACCCATGCCAGCAAGACATAGGAATCACGAGATTTGTTTAAATGTTTCTCAACGTTGTTGTTATGAAAGAGTCCTTTATTGTGATTTTAACTTCGTTTCCTATTTGTGACTGAGATTCGGTTTTTTTTCATATGCCTGTTAAATGATCTGGACTTCCTCTTCTGGACTTGCCTATTAATACATTTGCTTTTTTTAAAATTTTTTTGCCTTCAGCTGTTGATTTGCAGAAATTTTCTATGCATACGTTGAAGACAGTTTTTCGGAAACCCTGGTGGCATACTGGCTAAGTGCTATGGCTGGTAACCAAATGGTCAGCAGTTTGAATATAGCAGATGCTGTTTGGAAAACCTGTGGGGCAGTTACATTCTGTCCTATGAGATCACTATGTCAGAATTGACTCGTTGGCTATGGACTTGATTTGGTTTTTGTTCCTTTATTAGAAGAGAGAGAGAACAGGAATAATTTAAACTCTAAAAAAGGGGCATTTTTTCTCTTTTTGTTCAGCAATGCATATTATTTAACAAATAATTATTTTATGTACAATATTCCAGTTCTGTAAGTAGAAAATTGTATCTTCATGAATAATACAGGTTTTTGTTTTTCATTTCTAGTTTCTATTTTATTTTGTCTCTTATCTGAAATGCTTAGAACTTCAAAACAATTGTGGTAAGCATTTTGATCTTCTTTCTAATAAGAAATGCCTCTAATTTCTCAGCTCTCTTTATTTTAAAATTCTCAACCCTTGTCAATCTTACACGTGAAAAAGGAAATACATTTCTCATGTATTACTTTCATTTGTTCAGTAATTAATAATTTTAAGTAAACTTTCAAGTGTTTATTAGTTCTTGGTATTCTTCTTTTATGAATTGCCTCTTTGTTTTCCTGGTCCATTCTTTTTTCATTGAGATTATCTGATTTATTTTAAATATACTTGCTCTTTTTTCCTACAAATGGGGCAAGCAGTGCAAGTAAATGACAGGTTAGATGATGCTAGCTGAGGATACAATGATACATAGTACAACTGGGGTTCCTATCTATGGGTATTGATTGTGGATCCAAGCAAAATGAAATCCTTGACAACTTTTCTCCATTTATTATGGTGTTGCTTGTTGGTCTAGTTGTGAAGGTCTCTCTACCCCACCCCCATTATGTTGAGTTTTAATCTATACTGAAGGCTGTAGTCTTTCATCTTCACCAGTAACTATTTCAGGTCTTCTTGACTTACAGCTAGAAAGGTTGTGTTGTTTGTATAATGCAGATCTTTAATAAATCTTCTCTGGTCCTGATGCCATAATCTTCAAATAGTCCAGCGTCTTGGATTATATCCTCAGCATACAGATTGAATGCCGTTAGGTGCTACAGAGTTGGTTCTAATTCATAGAGGCCCTATGAACAACAGAAGAAAACACTGCCCAGTCCTACACCATATACACAATCATTTTTATGCTTCAGTTCATAGTTGGAACCTCTGTGTCACTGCATCTCATTGAGGGTCTTCCTCTTTTTCACTGGCCCTCTACCAAGCATGATGTCTTTCTCTAGGAATTGATTCCTCCAGACAACATGTCAAAAGTATATAAGACACAGTCTCTCTATCCTTGTTTCCAAGGAGCACTCTGGTTGCACTTCTTCCACGGCAGATCTATCTGTTCTTCTGACAGTCCATCATATATCCAATATCCTTCTCCAACACTACAACTCAAAGGTGTTACATTCAATTGGATCACCTTTCTTGATAGTGGGCATAAATATGAATCCAGTCAGTTGGCCAAATTTCTTGGCAAAGATCAGCTTGCTCTTTTGGCATATTCAGTATTTTTCTCTAACGCCACAATTCAAAGGCATCAATTCTTCTTTGGTCTTTCTTAGTCATAGTGCAGCTTTCACATGTATATGATATGAATGAAAATACCATAGCTTGGGATAGGTGCACGTTAGCCTTGAAGGTGACATCTTTACTTTTCAAAGCCTAAAGAGGTCTTTTAAAGCAGATTTTCCCAGTACAATGAGCCTTTTGATTTCTTGACTGCTGCTTCCATGGGCACTGACTGTGGAACCAAGTAAAATGAAATTTCAACCTCAGTCTTTTTCTCCATTTGTCATAATGCTGCTTACTGGTTCAGTTGTAAGGATTTTTGTTTTCTTAATGTTGAAGTGCAATCCATACTGAAGGCTGTGGTCTTTGATCTATATCAAAAAGTGCTTCAAATCCTCTTCACTTTCAGCAAGCAACAGATTGAATAGATGAAAACATTATTTTTTTTAAAAAAGAGAATGACTAAAAGTAATGCAGTCACAGACCTTTAATATGAAAAGGAAGTCAAGGTTATATGAAGAAATAAAAATTGGCTTAAATTTAGATAAATAGAATAAATATTGAGGTAATTACAAAGGAAATCAACAATTCTACACACCAAAATAAAGACCAAGGAAAACACGAAGTCTCAGCAAATAAAAAAACAACAATAATGAAAAAGATTAAAAGAAAACACATAAAAAAACAACTCAGCACAGAAAATCATACAGAACAAAGAAATTAACAAGAACACACGAAAATGGCAGCAAAGTGAAGACACTATACTTGCACTTATCAGTGATTCTCATGAATATGAATGGATTACATGTACCTATAAAGAAAAAGATAGTGACAGAATGGATTTAAAAAGCAATCCATCTATATGCTCCCTACAAGAGACACATCCTAGGCTTAAACATGAGAACAAACTAAAACTCAAAAGATGGAAAAAATATATCAAGAAAACAAAATTCAAAAAAGCAAAAGTGGAAATACTGATTTCAGATAAAATAGACTTTAAAGTAAAATATACTACACTGGATAAGGAAGGACACCATATAATGATTAAAGGGTCAATACCCCAGAAGGACATAACCATATTAAATATTCACATACCAAATATATGGTTCCTAATTACATAAAATAGTCTCTAACAGCATTGAAAGGGGAGATAGACAGCTCTGCAATGATAATAGGAAACTCAACACACCACTTTGAGTGAAGGACAGAACATCTAGAAAGAAGCTCAGTAAAGACAGAAGATCTGAATGCAACTATCAACCAAATTGACCTTATAGACATATCGAGAAATTTCCACCTAACAGCAGCCAAGTACATTTCTTTTTGAATGCACATGGAACATTCTCCATAATAGTGGGGGGGAAAAAAACCCACTGCCATCGAGTCGGGTCCAACTAAGAGCAACCCTAGAAGTCAGAGCAGGACTGCCCCATAGAGCCATAGAGTTTCCAAGGAGTGACTGGAGGATTTGAACTGCTGACCTTTTGGTTAGCAGACATAGCACTTAACTCACTATGCCACCAGGGTTTCCAAAAAAATTCCAAATTGTCAAAATATTACAAGGCATCTTTCAGACCATAAAGTTATAAAAGTAAAAATCAATAACAGAAAAAGGAAAGCAAAATATACATATATATCTCAAACTCATAGAAACTCAACAACACCTTGCTCAAAAAATACGGACTTATAGAAGAAGTCAACGACAGCATAAAGAAATGCACAGACTCAAATGACAATGAGAACACATCCTACCAGAAATTTTGGGACATAGTAATAGCAGTGCTCAGATGTCAGTTTATTTCAATAAATGTAAACGTACAAAAGTAAGAAATGGCCCAAATCAAAGCATCAACTCCACAACTTGAACAAATAGAGAGAAGGAAAAGAAGACGTTGGGCACCAGAAAAAGCAAATAATAAAAATTAGAGTAGAAATAAATGAATTAGAGAATAGAAAAATAATTGAAAGGGTTAACAATATCAAAGCTAGTTCTATGAAAAGGTCAACAACATTGAGAAACTATTGTTCAAATGGACAAAAGAAAAACAGGAAGGAAAGCAAATAACTCATATAAAAATGAGATGGGTAATATCACAACAGACCACAGTGAAGCTTAACAAAATCATAACAGAATACCATGAAAACTGTACTCTTCAGAAATTCAAAACCCTAAAGGAAGTGAACTAACTTCTGGAAGCACACTAACTACCTAAACTAACACAGAGGTAGAACAACTAAATGTATCCGTAACAAAAAAAGAAATTGAAAGATAATTTTAAAATTCCAAACAATAAAAAGCCCTCATCCTGATAACTTCACTAGAAGATTCTATCTAATTTCTAGAAGAGAGTTAATACCCCTTTTACTAAAGGCATTCCAGAGTATAGAAATCCATGACTCTTGTCATGGATTGAACTGAGTTCCCTAAAAAATGTATGTGACTGCTTGCGCTAGGTTCCTCCATTTTGTAAGTCCTGCCGCTATTTTATTAATGAGGGTAGATGGGCAACAGTTGTGTTGGCAGGGCAGGACTCAATGTGTAAGATTGTTTTGGGCCTTCAGGCAGTCTTTTGAGATATAAAGGAAAGAAGTCGCAGACAGATTTGGGGGACCTCATAACACCAAGAAGCTGTGCCAGAAGCTGGGTGTATCCTTGGGAAAAGACTGGGGTCCCTGCACCTCAGAAGCTTCCAGTCCAGGGACCACAGAACCTTTCTCCAGATCCAGTAGAGGAAGCATTCCCCTGGAGCTGACACCCTGTTTGGACTTTTAGCCAACCGGGCTGTGACAAAAATAAAATTTCTCTTTTTAAAGCCATTCATTTGTGGTATTTCTGCTAAAAGAGCACTAAATGACCTAAATGACTAACACAAACCCCAAACTCAATCTGTGAAGCCATGGTAACCCTGATACCAAAACCAGATAAAAACATCACAAAAAAAGAAAATTACCAACCAACATCTCTCATGAACTTAGGTGCAAAAATCCTCAACAAAATCCTAGCTAAGGGAATTCAACAACATTTCAAAAAATAACTCACCATGACCAAGTGAGATTCATACCAGGGATGCAGGAGTGGTTAAAACCAATCAATGTAATCAGCCACATACCTCAAACAGAAAACAAGAACCACTTGATTTTATCAATTGATGCAGAAAATGCATTTGACAAATTCTAACATCCTTCATGGCAAAAACTCTCAACAAAGTAGGAATAAAAGTAAATTCCTTAACATAATAAAGGGCATCTAGCCAGGAAACTCTGTAGGCATAGTGGGTAATTGCTACAGCTACTAACCAAAAGGTCGACAGTTTGAATCCACCAGGTACTCCTTGGAAACTCTATGGGACAGTTCTATTCTTTACTGTTGGACTTCTATGAGTTAGAATTGACTTGACAGCAATGGGTTTGGGTTGTTTGTTTGTTTATTTGTTTGTTTGTTTGTTTGTTTACACAAATCCAATAGCCAACATCATACTAAATGAAGAAAGTATGAAAGCATTACCCTTGAGAACAGGAATCAGATGAAGATGACATTGTCACCACTTTTATTCAAAATTGTGCTGGAGGTTCTAGCTACAGCAATTGGAATAGAACAAGAAATAAAGAACATCCAAATTGGTAAGGGAAAAGTATCTTTATTTTCAAATAATATGATCTTATATACATAAAACCATAAAGAATTCACACACACACACACACACACACACCATAAAGCTATTGGAATTAATAGATGAATTCAACAAAGTGTTAGGATGTAAGATAAACATACAAAAATCTGTTAGATTCTTTCACACCAACAAAGAGAACATCAAAGAGGTAATCACTGAATCAATACCATTTATAACAGCCCCCCAAAAGGTAAAATACTTAGAAATAAATCTAATCAGTGCTATTAAATACTGGCTCTGATGCTGCCCTTGCCCATAAATCATAACAAAGGCCCACTCTTTGGACACGAATGGATTGGGCTTGGCGATGCAGAGTGACCATATATTGGATGCACTTTATAGTTCTATGCATCTATAGAATATCATCCTGCTGACCTCTGACTGGAGGAAGGAGAGTGGGTGGAGATGAGGGGAAAGGAGACTGTTGGGAGGATGAAACATGTAGGGAGCAGAGAGGAAGAGTGTGCTGTCACTGGGCGGGGAGAGCAGCGGAAGTTGCATATAGGTGGGCATGTAAATTTATATGGGAATGTACATTTTCACTCAGTTATAATAAAAAAAATACCTTTATAAAGAAAACTACAAGGCACTATTACAAGAAACCAAAAAGGACCTACGTTAAGTAAAACTACCTTGATCATGGATAGATAGGAAGACTTAACACTGTGAAATCTATTCTTTCCAAAGGAACCTACAGATACAATACAATCCAAATACAAATTGCGATGACATTTCTTAAAGAAGTAGAAAAACAAATCACCAGCTTCATATGGAAATGGAAGAAGCTCCAAATAAGTAAAGCAGTACTGGAGAGGAACAAAGTGGAAGGCCTTATGCTACCTGACTTTAGAACCTGTTAGACCACCACAGTAGTCCAAACAGACAGGTACTGGTACAGCAGTAGAAACATAGAGCAATGCAACAGAATTGAGAATCTAGACCTAAAATCACCCATCTATGAGCAGCTGATATTTGACAAAGGCCCAAAGTTCACAAACTGGGAAAAAGAAAATATCTTTAACAAATGATGTTGGCATAACTAGATATCCACCTCCAAAAAAAAAGGAAATGAGACCCATATCTCACACTGTGCACAAAAACTAGCTCAAAATGTCTCAAAGACATAAATATGAAATCTACGATGATAAAGGACAGAGAAGAAAAAACAGGGACAATGATGGGAGCTGTAATACATGGCATAAACAGAATGCAAAACATTACTAACAATGCACAAAAAAGCAGAAGAAAAAACAGGTGACTGAGAACTCCTAAGTATCAAACACTTATATTCATCCTAAAACTTCACCAAAAGAGAGAACAATCTACAAACTGGGAGAAAAATAGAGGGTACAAAAAATTCGATCAACATCTAATCTCTGCAATACACAAGATACTGCCAAACCTCAACAACAAAAAGCCCAAGAACCCAGTTAGAAAATGGGTGAAAGATATGAACACGCACTTCACCAAAGAAGGCACTGACATAGCTAACAGATACATGAGGAAATGCTCACAATTGTTAGCCATTAGAGACATGCAAATCAAAACTACAACAAAGCTGGTGTTAAAATAAAATACATAAAATAAGTGTTGGAGAGGCTGTGGAGAAACTGGAATACTCACATACTGCTAGTGGCAATGTAAAATGGTACAAGCACTTTGGAAATAAATTTGGGTCTTTCTTCAAAAGCTAGAAACAGAAATACCATACAATCCAGCAATCTCACTTCTTGCAAAGTATCTTGAGAAGAGTTGCCCCACAAATAGATACAAGCACATCAATGTTCATTGCAGCACTGTTCCCAATAGCAAAAGGATAGAATCAACCTATGTGCCCAACAACAGATAAATGGGTAAACAAACTATGGCCTACTCACACAATGGAATACTCTGCAATACAGGAATTTGGGAAACATCTCATAGCATGGAGGAATCTGGAAGCCATTATGCTAAGTGAAATTAGTCACTTGCAAAACGACAAATATTGTATGAGACCAGTATTATAAGGATGTAAGAAAAGATGTAAACACAGAAAAAAAACAGTGTTTAGTGGTTATGAGGGTAAAGATGAAAGGAGAAGTATTTTCTCTTATTAGATAATTGGCAAGAATTCTTTTCAGTGAAGGCAGAGATAACACACATCAGAGATATCAGCACAACTTGGACTAAACCAAAAGCTAAGAAGATTCCTAAATAAAAGCAAATACTTCAAAAGACAGAGTAGCAGGGCCAGTCACATGAGGGCTATGGTTTTAGGAGGCATCTACGTAGATTGGATCCAACTCAACGGCACTTGGCTTTGGCTAGGTCAATTGGCATAACAAAGCTTGGTGAGAAAATTTTTGCATCCCATTTTGGTGAGTGGTGTCTGGGGTGTTAAAAGCTGGTGAGTGGTCATATAAGAAGCATCAGCTGGTCCCAACTGATGGAAAACACCAAAGACATAAAATACAAGCTCAAGAGACAGAAAATGCCGCATAATCCAGAGACCACAATCGGCATGAGACTGGAAGAACCAGATGGTGCCCAGCTACCACCAATGACTGCCCTGACAAGGAACACAACAAAAAGTCCCTGACACAGTAGGGGAAAGACGGGATGCAGAACTTGAACTCTATTAGAAAGACCAGACTTACTGGTCTGACAGACTGGCCCCCAGAGTGTCTCTCATGCCAGAAGTGAAACGTTCCCAAAGACAACCTTTTAGACAAAGATTGGTCCAAATTATAAGACATAAAATTATACTGGCAAAGAGTGTGCTTCTTGACTTAAGTAGACACATGAGATTAACTGGGTAGGTCCTGTCTACACGTAAGATGAGAGGGCAGAGAAGGACACAAACTAGTTTAATGAATATGGTAAACACAGGGTAGAAAGAACAGTGTGCCATCAGTGTGGAGACAGCAACTAGGGTTACATAACAATGTGTGTGTAACTTTTTCTATCACAAACTGACTTGAATTGTAATCTTTTATTTAAGCACAATAAAATACTTGTTTAAAAAAGAAATCAGAAGATGCAATGCACTGGGCAAATCTGCTTTAAAATGTTAAAAAGCAAGGATGTTACCTTGAAGACTAAGCTGTGCCTGACCCAAGTCATGGTGTTTTCAGTTGCCTCACATGCATTCAAGAACCAGACAATGAGCAAGGAAGACCAAAGAAGAACAGAGGCCTTTTAATTAATGGTGTTGCAGAAGAATATTGAATAAACCACAGATGGCCAAAAAATGAACAAATCTCTTTGAAATAGCAACCAGAAAGCTTCTTAGAAGCAAGGATGATAAGAGTCCTGTATGACATACTTTGAGGCTATTATCAGCAGGAATCAATCCCTGGAGGACATGATGCTTGGGAAAGCAGACGTTAGCAAAAAAAAAAAAGGAAGATCTTCAACAACTCAACAGATTGATGTGACGGCTGCAACAACAGCCCCCAGCATAAGGATGATTGTGAGGATGGTGTAGGACCACGTGGTGTTTCCCTCTATTGTACACACAGGGTCGTTATGAGTCAGAACTAACTCAATGACAACTAACAACAAGCTCTCGTAAACCCTAAAGATATTCCTGTTTTGTACGGGTGCTGTGACTTGGAACTGACTTGATGGCAACAAGCTTGGTTTGTTGGTTTTTAGTATCCTGGTGACACAGTGGTTAAGTGCCCCAGCTGCTAACCAAGAGGTCAGCAGTTTGAATGTGCCAGGTGCTCCTTGGAGACTCTGGGGCAGTTCTACTCCGTTCTATAGGGTCTTTATGAGTTGGAATCAACTGGAGGGCACTGGGTTTGGATTTTTTTTTTTTATGCCAAGAAAATATAAACTTTCAAACTAATAAAGAGCAAAAATAAGGTCACAAAAAGAAAATACTACGTCTTTAAAAAATGTCCATTAATTAAAGGCCAGGAGGCATCATTTTCTCAAGAGTTTACTTTGGACTCTTTCTCTGGCTGATAAATTGTGTCTTTTTTCTGTGCGTTAATTTTTTGCTTTCTTTTCAGCCTAAATCAGGGTCTCTGGGTTTAGTCAGATCCCACCACAGAGCTGGTTTAGTTTGAGATTTCTTCCAATGCTCTGTCTAACTCTTGCATGAAGCCTTCAAAAAGTAGCATCGTATGGCTTGGGTGTCATCAGATACAAGATACAGACAGCCTGGGAATGTGGAACCCCTTTGCATCTCCCTTTACAAACAAACAGACGAACGCAATCATGAAACGTGAGTCCTTCTGTAAAACCTCTGACAAAAACTACTCCTGGGTAAATGAAAGCTGAATTTATTAGGTGAGCAATATACTAAAGTGGTAGCAAGACGAGCAACATGAGAAGAACAAGTTTCCAAGCAGGATCACTTGGCAGGGACAGATTCTGCCTGCGAGGGTGAATCGGGTCTCTGTAATGGAATCAAGTGCGCTGCTGCGGTCCCTGCAGCTCTGCATCTTGCCTATGCAAGAAGGAAAACAAACAGACTCCATGGCAACTCACTGAAACTCAAACCTAGATTTCCACCTTTGTTTTTCTCCTGTTTTAATCTAACACTGTCGCCCTAGAAGTTTCATAACAACTAATATTTGATTTCTTCATTTCAACATTTCTGACCACCTGCCTCCTCCTAATACAAGTTCTGAAATCCAGCCTCATTTCTCCTCACTGTCTAACCTGTTGTCTGATCTCTAACTTTCAGCTTTGTCCTTTCCTGTCCAGCTATGGTGGTAGTATCACAGTATACTAATGGAAGTTTAGAAGATGGAACCAAATTGCTTAGGTTTAGATCTGACCTCTGCAATATATCAGCAGTATGTATAAGTTTGAGGAAAGCACTAAATCTCTTAAATATCAGCTTTGTCAGCAAGGGAGAAAAATATTATTTTAATGGATTAAATGAAGTGGGACGATTTGATAATAAATAACAACTATTATTGTTATTGTTCACCAGAGCCCTGCTGGAGTAATGGTTAAGAGCCCAACTGTTAACCAAAAGATTGGTGGTTTGAATCCAGTAGCTGCCCCTTAGAAACCCTAGGGGCAGTTCTACTCTGTCTTATGGGGTCGCTATAAGTCAGAATTGATAACAATAATACTATTGCTATTGTTCAGCATTTACAGCAGTCCAAGTCCAACCTTAGACCCAGATAGAAGTGAGAATTTAAAACTATGAACAGCAGAAGCAGCAAAGAAGCTTCCTTAGTCATTCAACAGAATAGGGCCCTTGGTTGAGCAAATTCCAGGGCCTGCAAACAGAAGCAAGTAATGCTGCCTGTCCATCTTTTGTTGTGAATTTTTTCCTTCTTTCATGTTCCCCAGACCCTCTTCAAAACCTGCTGTACTTCCCTGGGCAACAGTTGCTCCAAAGTTTATGTGTTAGTCACACTGAAGGGGTACATATTGTATGTGTTTGTGTGTTATGTCCCAGGATCCTCTGTACCTCTGAGTGAGTCAATCACAAAAGACTTAAGACCTCACATGGCAGGAGGCCTCCAGTACTGTGGTCCAGCTCATTGGTTAAGGTCTGTTTGAAAAATGAGAATCAGTGGCAGCCGTGCCTCCAGAACACGACCACTGACTCCTCTTAGAGCTGAGTAGAAGTCTATAAAGAGTGAAGAACTCAATCCACCTTCCACTGCTCAGTTCTGGACGCGCCAGCCACAATTCATCAATAATTCATGGCTTATGCAGTCTAGTTCAGTCCCTGTGTGTCCTTCTGCCCAAAATTCCTTGAATTCTTGAACAAGGAAGGTATAACCACATCATCCTTGGTGCTCTCAGAGTTAATACTGACACCACTGTAGGCAAATACATCCATCTCTAAAGGCTTTGAAAAGTTTTGATTCTCACCTTTAAGCATAAGATATATTTTTTACATCCATTATGTATTACATATGGTTCAATGTGCATGTCACACATTATTCTGGTTGCTTAACATGAACTACCTCATTGGATCTTTAAAATCACCCCATGATCTAAGCACTACTGTCGTCTCCATGCTTGCAACTGATCACAACTAATTAATGACAAGTAGACCTGACTCCAAAGTCTGTACTCTTACCATCTCACTGATTAATATTTTTCCTGGCATCTTTTACATATATACATATATATATATATGTGTGTGTTTTACATATATGTATGTGTATATATAAATATATGTTTTACAAATATGTGTTTGTGTGTATGTGTGTTTTACATGTATATATGTATATACATAAATGACTAACCAAAGGAAATAAACTAGCTTGGATACCACTGCTGCCTTCTAGGATCCTAGGAATTAGTTTAGTGTAAAGCCAGAAATTCAAGTTCGGCTCAAGAGAATAGAATATCATGATTCTTGCATCTTCATTGTTGAACTCTACACAGTGCAGTTGAGGCTGAGTCCTACTCATAGTGACCCAATATTTGACAAAATGAAATTCTGGCCAACCCTGCACCATTCTTAAGCCTGTTGCTGTGTTTGAGCACATTTTTTTTTCTACCCAACAGCCTTTATTGAATTAAATGGGCACTTGTATTACAAAAGAACACATCCTTAACAAAAAAACAAAAAGCAAACTGTTGCCATCAAGCTCCTTCTGTCTCATAGTGACCCAGTAGGACAGAGTAGAACTGCTCCATAGTGTTTCCAAAGAGGGCCTAGTGAATTCAAATCGCCAACCTTTTGATTAGCAGCCTTAGCACTTCACCACTATGCCACAAAAACCCATTGCAATTGAGTTGATTCTGACTGATAGTGACCCTACAGAACAGAGCAGAACTGCCCCATGTGATCTCCAAGTAGCACCTGGCAGATTTGAACTGGTGACCTTTTGGTTATCAGCTGTAGCTGTTTGAGCACATTTTTGCAAACACTGTGTCAATCCATCTCATAGAAGTTCTTCTATTTCCCTGACCCCCTTTACCTTGCCAAGCATGGTGTCCTTCTCTAGGGACTGGCCCTTTCTGGTAACATGTCCAAAGCGTGTGAGATGAAGTTTCACCATCATTATCTTCCGAAGGAACACTCTGGCCGTACTTCTTCTAAGACAGGCTTGTTTATTCTCCTGGCAGTCCACAGTACATTCGATATTCTTTGCCAACACCACAATTCAAAGGTATCAACATTTTTTGAGTCTTCTTTATCCACTGTCCAGTTACACAGTCTCCTAGATTTACCTATTACTTGATTTTTCCAAGAATGTCATCCATGAGAAAAGCTCATGATTGAGGCAGAATCACGTTACAGCGAGGCTGGAGTACTGACTCACTTACTTAAGCCAATGCTCCCCAAATTTTAGATTCTACTGATCAGAATAGAGATCTATTTAGAGTTGCCAAAATTTGTTTTATCGTTCAAGTCATTAAAACGTCATCTACTTTTACCATCAATTCTTAAAACAGAAAGATGTTTAACCCCAAATAGCAATTATAGCAATAATAACAATCAGTTCAGAATAAAGAAAAAATTAAACTGAAAACTAATCGACTTTCAGGAAATTTGACTATTTCAGTTTCTTCCATTCTCATGATATTTCTTCTGAAAATGTTGCCACAGGTCTGCAACTTATTGTATGTGAAATATTGATTTGTGTATTTCTCTCCTCTTTTATGGCTATTTCTAGAAAATGGAAAGAGAAAAAAAGAAGCATTTATGCAATGGAAGACATTGTAAGCATAAAAAGAAACATCAGCTGGGATATGTAAGCAAAACTTAATGGGGACAGTGAGTTTTAAGCATTCTGACATCTTCAGGAAAGAAAAAAAAAAGATTCCTTACCAAAGTTTTAAATCAGTAATTTTCAACTCAGGCTGCCAATTGCAATCACCTGGAGAATTTTAAAAGAAATATGATATACTAATCCCACACCTAAGGACTCTGATTCCATTGGTCTTATATAGTGCCTAAACATAGATATTTCTTTAAGAGTGCCCCTCATAAATCTAACCAACAGCTATAGTTGACCTACTGACTGGCCAAAATCATTGTTGCTACTGTTAGAAACAGCAAATGATCAGTGAGGAAAGTATTCTGTATTTACCCTTGGAAAACAAAACAAAAATCCATTACTATCAAGTTGATTCCAATTCACAGTGACACTGTAAGAGAAAGCAGAGCTGCCCCAGAGAGTTTCAAGACGTATCTGGTGGATTCAAACTGTTCACTTTTTAGTTAACTGCCATAGCATTTAACCACCATGCTACCAGGATTTCCAACAAGACAAAGCAAACCAGAAATTGAAGATTGAGTTTTTCAGGAATATTCAAATATCCTGTTTTTGCTCTACGAAACTAAAGGTAAGAGAGTTTAACTAGCCTGCCTAGAGAGTGGTTAGTGTGGTATTTCCCCTAAACATTACGGTTATAAAGGTATTCCTTGAAATAAGTAAGTTGATCTACCACACTAATTTAGTGTGAAAAATATGTTATATAGTTTTTTAAATGGTATTTATTCTTTACGAAATGAATATGTTAATACAACTCTGACCATTTCCCAGACAGTTACAATTTTGGAACAGATCTTAGACCTGGCAAAAGCAGAAAAGGCAATTGGGAGTTGATTCTGTTTTTGGACAAAGCATCTCAATAAATTTCAGGCCAGTATTTCTCAAATACTGATCACTGCCTGCAGAGTGAGGAGCCCCAATTCAAGTGAGCCGGTACTAGCCAAAATGTCAGTGGTTCAAAACCACTAGTGGCTCCAGGAAACAAAGGTGTGAAAGTCAGCTTCCTAGAGATGTATAGCCTTAGAAATCCTATGGAGTTGCTGAGTCAGTGTCAACTCAACAGCAGTGGCTTTCAATTTGGCAGCACAGTGGTTAAAGTACTTGGCTGCTGAATGAATAAGCCCTGATTCAAACTTACCAGCTGCTCTGTGGAAGAAAGTGTGGCAATCTGCTTCCATAAAGATTATAGCCTTGGAAATCTTGTCAGGAAGTTTTATTGTACCCTATACGAAGCCTAGTGGGGTAGTGGTTAAGTGCTATGGCTGCTCACCGAAAGGTCAGCAGTTCAGCTCCACCAGATACTTCTTGGAAACTCTATGAGACAGTTGTACTCTGTCCTATAGGGTCTCTATTAGTGAGAATTGACTCCAATGCACTGGGTTTGGTTAAGGTTTGTGGGATGGCTGTGAGTCAGAATCTAATCAAGGACAATGGGTTTGGGGGTTTTATTTCTCAAAAGTATTCCTAGAAGCAAGTACGGCAAGCCTTCAACTTGCTAATTTTGGAGACTTTATCAGGAAGGACCATTACCAGAAAAGGACATGTGTTTGGTAGACAGCCAAAGAAGTGAGAGGAAAACATCAATGAGATGGTTTTAGCTACAGCCTGCAGTATGCGTCATACACAGAAGCGGTGCCCGAGACATCTCAGTTCCATTACCTAACGTAGCTGGTGCTTATTCATTTGGGAAATTTATCAGAGAAAACACCAGCTTTCACCTTTCTAGATTTGCAAGCCTCACATCTGGCAAGACAACTGTTTCTTTCCCATCAAAACAGAAATAAAGAAGCTTAATTGGCCCACAAGTCTATTTCTGATTTTCCTATGGCTTTTCCCACTCATATTAGGATTTGGCCCTTAAATAGCTGTTCTCTAGTTTTCACAGCAGCTTTGTTTCTACATGGACAGTAAGAACATTCCAAAATTGAAAAACTATTTTAGAAATAGTTATATGAGAAAAAGTGAAAATAATATTTTAAGAATGCCTCATTACAACTGAAAGAACAAGCCCAACTCAACTGTAATCCCTACTGAAATTTAGTAGAATACCTTCCTATCTATCTACCTATCATCTATCCATTTTATATATGTATATATAGCTATATATAGTTCATTGTTTCTATCCATATAATATTGGCAAATATGCTATGGAAAATTATAAATATATTGTATCCTAACCTTATTAAAAATACATATGTGCCTGATGCTATTCTGGGCTCTGGCGATTCAGCAAAACTTAAAATAAATTCCGCTTTTAGAGGATTTATATGCTAGTGAACCATTAAGGGAGGAAAATGGTGGGGAAACAGGCAATCACCAAATAAAACTATAAATAATGAAGGTAATTTCAGATACAAATATTAAATAGGATTATTGATAGAGAAAAGGTTATTGTATGCTTTATAAATGGAGGTGCAATAGTAATCCTATCTAATACAGTGATTTTTAAGTCAATTTTATGTAGGCATGATTTTTACATAATAAACTGCTTCTATATAAAGTGTGTAATTTAATGAGTTTTGACAGAGATCTACATCTGTGAAACTATCACAACAATCAAGCTACAGGTGTATCTGTCACCTTGAAAATTTCCTTGTAGCTTTTTTAATTCAATCTCTGCCCCAAGACCCATTCAACCACTTACTGACTTTCCCACCATAGACATAGTATTTCATTTACTAGACATTTGCATAAATGGAATCATGCAGTATGGACATTCATCGTATTGTAGTTTGTATCAGTACTTCATTTTTATTACTGTGGTATTCTATTGTTATAGGTATATCACATCTAGTGTGTTCACTCCTGATTGATGTATCTTTCCAGTGTAAAAGGTATTATGAATAAAGCTTCTATGAATATTTATGTGCAAGTCTTTGTGTAGACATACTTTCTTTTTTTCTGTGAAATATTCATAAGTGTTTGGGGGAATATCACAAATAATTTGGCTATGATACAGTATGAGGTTTAATTGTTGTATTTTTTAAAAAATAAATTCCTAAACTGTTTTCTAAAATGTTCGTTGTTACACTACCAACAGTAGTATACAACAGTTCTAGTTCCTCCACATCCTTGGCGTGGAATTGCCGCTGTTTCTAATCTTGGCCATTCTTGCCATTTATCATTTGTGAGATACTGATTTGCTCTCTCTCTCCTATGTGTGTGTAGTGGTATGATATTGTGGTTTTACTGTGTATTTCTTAGTGAATAATGACTTTATGTGCTACAGTCATTTGTTAACTTCTCCCATGAAACATCCTGAAGATCAGTCAACTGGGAAGGACTATGTTGACTGTTGTCTTTTTAATTACTTGTCTTTTAATAATTGAGTTGTAAGATATATATATCATACCACTGTATATGAACACAAACACGTAAATGTGTATACACATACATATATATATGTATAATCCATCATCATTGAGTTGATCCTGACTCATAGTGACCCTGTAGGCCAGAATAGAACTTTCCCAAAGGATCTCCAAAGAGCAGCTGGTGGATTCAAACTTCTGTCATTTTGATTAGCAGCCTTCATGCTTAACTGTTGCACCATCAGGGCTCTATTTATGTATTGTCATGGATTGAATTGTGTCCCCCCGAAGTACATGTAGCAATTTGGCTAGGCCATGAGTCCAGGTATTGCTGATGCTCCTGTGTGTTCCTATATGCCTCCACGATGTTAATGAGGGAGGGTGTCAGTGGTTGTGTTAGTGAGGCAGGGCTCAGTCTAAGAGTATGTTATACCTTGAGGTAATCTCTTGGAGTATAAAGAAAAATAAAGCCAGCAAAGAGCTGGGGGCCTCATACCACCAAGAAGCAATACTAGAAGCATAGCATGCACTTTAGAAAGGACTCAGGGTTCCTGTGCCTCAGATGCTCCCAGTCCAGGGGAAGGCTGATAACAAGGACCTTCCTTCAGAGCCAACAAAGACCTCCCGTGGAGCTCAAGCCCTCAGATTGGACTTTCAGCCTACTGTTCCCTGAGGAAATGGATGTGTCTTTTTTAAAGCCATCCACTTGTGGTATTTTTATTACAGGAGCACTAAGTGAACAAAACTAAACCAAACCCACTGCCACTAAATCAACTCAGTGAGCTGAACTGCCTCCTAGGATTTCCAAGGAGCAGCTGGTGAATTTGAACTGCTGACCTTTTGGTTAGTAGCTGTGACACTTAACCACCATGCCACAGATGGGTGAGAGATAACTTAAAAATACTATCTAGAAGACTTTTACACATGCACATACATTGCAAACATTTTCTCTGAGACTGTGACTTGTCTTTAAGTTTTCTTAATACGTCTTTCAAAGACCGATAGTTTCTGACGTTGAAAACAGCAAACTTGCCACTTCTTTTTTCCTTTTATGACTTGGGCTTTTGGGTCCTATCAATGAAAACTTCTCAAGCTTTTCTCTATAACTTATTCTAGAAATTTTACAGTTCTGCATTTTATGTTTGGGTCTATGATCCATTTCAAGGTAATTTTGGGGTATAGTATAACAGTTGGTGTTCATTTTTTCCATACATTTATACAAATCCTACAATTCAAATATAAAAAGACAATTAAAAAGAAAATAATGGGCACCATCTGTTGAACAACTACACTGTCCATTGTGGTGGCCTTGAAGTCTTTGTGGAAAGTCAGCTAATTTTCTATGTGTAGCTCTCTTTTTGGATGTTTTTGTCTTCTATTATTTGAGGCCTGACCATTTGCCATATTGATTTTTATAGCTTTATAAGTCTAGAAATATAATAGCATATGTCCTTCAAATGTTTTTTAGTTTAGCAATTCTAGATTATCCGCACTTCCATACAAATTTTTGAATAAACTTACAATTTCTACCAAAAAAAAAAAAAACTTGTATAAATTATACGGAAATTGCTTCAAATACATAGACCATTCTGGGCAGAACTGGCACCATAATAACACTGAGTCTTACAATTTCTGATTCTCTAATTATGTAGGTCTTCTTTAACTTTTCTCAAAAATGTTTCATGATTTTTTTAGGGGAAACCATGTGCTTTTTGTTTCATTTATTCCTGAGTTCTCTTCTTTATTTATATTTTAATTTTTATACTTTCATAAATAGAAAATGGAGAAAATATTCTATTTTATTTTTCAATGTTTTTGCTGTTAGTAAATAAAAAATACAGCCAAATTTTTATATTGACTTTGCATACTGCCAGCCAAGCCAAGTGCCATCAAGTTGGCATAAAGCAGTGATGCTAAATTCATTTATTAAATCAAGCCGTTGCTGTGCTGTTTTTTTACATCCATGGTTATGGTTGTGCAAAGGACAAAAAGACATTTTTATTTCTTCCCAAATTTTGTCTCTTTCTCGCTTAACGACCCTATGTATTACAGTTGTTATAACTTGGCTGCTAACCAAAAGGACAGCTGTTCAGTCCAACAACTGCTCTTGGGTAGAAAGATGTTACAGTTTGCTTCCATAGTGATTAAAAAACTGTTGCCACTGAGTCTATGTCATTATCCATAGTAACCTTATAGGACAAAGTAGAATTGTCTTGAGGGGTTTTGAAGACTGTAATCTTTGCAGTTGTAGACAGCCACAGCTTTCTCCCATAGAGCCGCTGGTGAATTCAAACTGCTAACTTTTCCTTTTTTAGCAGATGAACATTTAACCACTGCACCGTCTGGAAAATGGGCCATTTTCTATATTTTGTTAAGGTGCTGCATTAGAGTTTTATATTCAAATATGAAGCCAATTTGTGTGTGTGTGTGTGTATAGCTGAATTAGACTCACTGATATTTGCTAGGCATTTTTACGTCTATTTTTAGGAGGACTATTGGTTGGAGGAAACCCTGGTGGCTGGTGGTCAAGTGCTAGTATGCTAACCAAAAGACTGGTGACTCGAATCCACCAGGGCTCCTTGGAAACTCTGTGGAGCAGTTCTTATCCTTCACGTACAGTCACGACAAGTGTAAATCGACTCGACGGCACTGGGTCTGGTCCTACTGGTTGGCACTTCTATTTTGTAATGTTTCTGTCATGTTTTGCTGTTGGTTCCATACTGGCTTCATTAAATGGGTTTGGATGTGTTTTCTCTTCCTCTTTTTTTCTAAGAGAATTATGTAAGATCTGCATTGTTTATTCTTTGAATGTGCTAGAGAAACTGCAGGGATTGGTAGTTTTCTTTGGGGAAAGGTTTTCCCAGTCAAATACTACTTCTTCAATATTTATAAGACTTGTCTAATTCATACTACTTATAAATTTTGGTAAGTCGTACAACTTTGGTAAGTTCATAAATAACTTAATCATTTCATCTAGACTATTAAGATGATTGGAAACCTTAGTGGCATGGTGGTTAAGTGCTATCTGTGGCTGCTAACCGAAAGGTCACCAGTTCAAATCTGCCAGACTCTCCTTGGAGAACTCACTGAGGCTGTTCTACTCTGTCTTATAGTATCACTGAGTTGGCATTAACTTGAAGGCTTTTTTTTTTTTTTTTTTTTGGTTATTAAGATGATCACCATAAACTGTCTGATTATGATATTACTACCTTTAAAAAGTCTCTAACATCTGTAGTAATAAATCTTCTTTTATTGTTAATGTAGATGATTTATTTTCTCTCTCTTTTTTTGGTAGTCTAAGTAAAGAATCATAAATGTTCCTATTCTTTTCAAAGAGTCAGCATTGGACCTTGTTAATTTTCTCTATTTTATGTCTACTTTTCTTTAGGTTAAGTTTTGTCTTTATCATCTTCATGCTTCTATGTATTTTGACCTTGGCTTCTAACTTCTTAAGGAGTAGCTGTAAGCCATTGATTTAGAACTCTATCACATTCTAATATAACCATTTATAGACACTTCCTCTAGGCAATGTTTTATCTATATTCCACAAATTTTGATATGTTATGTTTGGAGTAATCTGTTTATAATAATGGAAACCCTGATGGTGTTGTGGTTAAGTGCTACAGATGCTAACCTAAAGGTCAGCAGTTCAAATCCACCAGACATTCCTTAGAAATTCTATGAGAAGTTCTACTCCATCCTATATGGTCACTATGAGTCAGAATACTTAGTACATTAATATTTAATTATTGGTATGCATAGATTTAGACCTCATTATTAGTTTGACTCTTTTTTGTAGCTTTAGGAATATATTACTTGTTCCCTGGTTGGCCTTCTGCTGCTTGTTTTTCAGAATTTTGTCTTCATTTTTTCATCATTGTTCCTGTCATTCCATTTTCTAACACCTTTTAAATTATTTGAATAATGTTTTAGAATTTCAGAAATTTTGCTTTGGGGCTATTGACTATGCTTTGCTTTATCTTTTTAAAGGTCATTAACTTTTCTTCGTGTATTAATTAATAAATACTGCAACAGTTCACGTGAAATATAGAAGGTTTGCAAACATTTACCCATACTTGCTTTTCTTTTTTTAGTTGGCAGTTCTTCTGTCTGTAGCTGCAGTTCTTAGAATCTGCTCCTAGAAATGAGCCAGAGACTGAAGCAGAGTTTACACACAAAGTCTTGGAGCTCTCTCTCTGGCTCTTTCCTTCACAGAATTTTCCCCTCTCTTCCCAGTATGTTTGGCTGTTACCAGCTATATCTGCTAGTCACTCAGAGAGTCAGTCTTTCTGTGCCATATTGCAACTGAGGCTCACTGAGGCGATAATTTTGAGTTTAAAATAATAATCACAGAGTCATGTGAAGGCCCAGGGGAAGAACAAACAATAAATGAAAGAGCACATGAAAAAACAAAATATAGAACTGAGTCGAGCAATCCAAAAAAAGAAACTAATAAGTCTGAATCATAGTTATACAAAATCAACTGTAAAAGAAATTATACATAAACATACACGCAGTTAAGAGCTTCTAAGAGAAAAACAACAAATCATCTCTTGGTTGTGGGCAATTACAAGTAATTTTTGTTTTCTTTTTCACATATTTTCAATGCTCAAGCATTTCATGTTAGGTTAAAAATAACTAAGGTTAAAAACAGCAAACTGACTATCTAAATGATTGAATGTCAGCTTTCTAGAAAAGGAAGAATGCATGATGAATTGGTATAGTGGAATCAATCCAAAGGAATATGCTTCTTTATTTGTTTTATTGATTGTGTGACATCAAATATTCCCCAAATAGACTGTTAAATTGCTATTCTGTACTGGCGATTTTTTTTCTGGAATTTCTGAGATTCTGTTCAGGACTCCTTGAAGGTCAGTGTTTTATTTTGGTATTCCTGTATTAGAACTCTGAACAATGTGGATCAAGATCATATTGTTCAAATTTCCAATTACATATGTTCGTTTTACAGATTCAGATTATAGAAGACATCTATTGGAGATGTGCCTTATTATCTTCAGCCAGTTTGAAAGCCGCCCTTATTTACCAAGCTTATTCTATTCTTTCCTTGGAGCTGACACTGCTTCTGCTTCCCCTCTTGCCCAAGGCTATGTTTTTCCTCATTTTATTCCAGAAATACACTTAATATTTAAGACTAATTCCATTTAAAAATCCTCCCTAAACAGAGGGATGAGATAGGGAAGAACACTCTAATCCTTTTAATATAATGCATCTGGAGTGCTGAGCGCCATTATCACATGGCATAGGAAAGACGTCCTAAGTGGACCTCTCCATAGATGAAGCACATTTCAACAAACGTTCAGTTTTGTCAATCCACAATGCGGTATCCAGGGCGTAATCAGAAACTCCTTTATAAGAAGTGTGTCCCGATGGACAAGAGTATTCAAGAGATGGGTTAGGATACAAACAGCATCATACTTAACAGAAAGGAGTCAATACGAATGAATCTTCAAACTCTGAAGACTCTCATTTGAAAGAAGTGTGCTGTGACCTTATGCTATGTGCCTGATGGAGCCAACGAGTTCACATTAAAAACAGATTTGAAGTCCTTTTAGTTCCAGTGTCTTTCTGAGATGCAGTGGTTCTAATTAACTGAAGAGACAAGAAAAAAAAAAGAATATAAACAATGCAGATGGGAAAAAAAGCTTTAGTCTGTACAAATACAAACCAGTTTTATATTCTCCAGCATACGCATATGTCACTATTACACTGAATTAGTTTCAGCCACCTCTATCTCTGTCTTGATGTCACTGCTATGACTGTATATAAATTTAAGCACCAGTTAAAGATGTCTGTGTTTTCTTTCTTTTCCACACCTACTACAAC
Organism: Heterohyrax brucei; assembly: GCA_028571685.1. NCBI lineage: Eukaryota > Metazoa > Chordata > Mammalia > Hyracoidea > Procaviidae > Heterohyrax > Heterohyrax brucei. Next base: position 20,242,801 of record CM053153.1, on the reverse strand, counting down.
TAATGGATAACAAAGTCTACAGAACTTTCTCATTCCAATTCTCCCATGTCTGATTTTACTGTTAGTAGCATAGCATAGGAAACCCTAGTGACATAGTAGTTAAGTGCTATGGCTACTAACCGAAAGGTCTGCTGTTCTATCCCGCCAGGCACTCCTTGGAAACTCTATGGCACAGTTCTACTCTGCCTCTAGGGTCACTATGAGTCAGAATTGACTCAACAGCAGTAGGTTTTGGGCTATCATAACTCAAGCTCTAAAATTATCCTCCTTCTGGTTATCCTTACTTTCCTGACCTATAACTAAGCCCCCACAAGCTAGCTTTCTAATGTGAACATCTCAACACTTAACCCTGGTGCTTTCTTATAGTTGTAGCTGAGTCGTTTCCAACTCGTGGCGACCCCGTGTACAGCGGAACGAAACACTGTCTGCTCTGGTACCGTAGCCACAATGACTGTTGCGGTTCCATGTTGCAGCCGCCGTGTCAATCCATTTCCTTTAGGGTCTTCTTGTTAATAGCTTACCATTACCTAAAACAGTTGTTTGCATTCTTTTAAAATTTGATTCACGAGTGCCAGTGCTTCACACAATGATTCTCTGCTGCCATCAGTTCCATTCTGACCCAGAGGAACCTGATGGGATGGAGAAGCTCTGCCCCCCCAGGATTTCCAAAGAGCAGATGGCATGTTGGAACAATGGACCTTTCATTTGGCAAGCAAGCTGTTAACCACTGCTCCACCAGGATTCCAACGCAGGTATCATCTAATAATTAGTCAGCAAATATCTTTTTTATGTAATTTCCAGACCTCTCCCTCCAATATTCCAGTGATTGTTGTCATTGCCTCCTTTAATTGGGAAAACGTGTACTGGGAAAATGGAGACAAAAGGAACAACAGATTTTGTAATGAGTGTACATTAATCTTGAAAGCAACTATATCCACTGGAGAAACAGTAAATCCAATATGTGTGTGCAAAACAGTGCATAAACAATGCTTGGCTCACCTGTGCACACACAGCCACTGCACACACCAGTATACAGTCAGAAGAATCGTTAGCTTGTAGAGAAGATCCACAATTTCTTTCCTCGTTATCATAACCTCTACTCAGTCAATCCAGCACCTTTCATCCCATCTCTTACGTTATTTACTTCCTATAAGATCTTAAGCTGATCATGGACTGTTACCTTTTTGCCTTTTTAATTTTCTTAGCTTCATGTAAGATTTTGCAGAATTTGTGCTTTATGAAATGCATAACTTTATAGAGTCAATACCTGCTTATTCATTCACCTTTTTCCCTGTAATGTAGAATCCATTGAAGCAGAATTTTGGCTTTTAAGATTCCAAATATTTACTCACTACTACTTCTTGGCATATTTAGTTTGTCCGCAGGACTATATTGTACACATGAAGCTTCATATGCAAACACACAACCACTAAAATCATTTAAGCTAAATAAATATTAAAACAATAATTAAAATGTAGGCCCTTTTTTTTTTCCAGTTTGGGCCATTTCTAATACTCATCTGAAGCACTCATTTCTTTTAGCGGCTAGAGAAACAACTAACATTTCATTTTATGACTAGAGCACACACTATGAATGTTGATAGTTTGGATCTGCTCACCAGTACTTGTGTCCAAATAGACTTGTTATGGAATGGATGACAGTTTCTCTTTGGACCAAAAATGGACATTTGTCCAGATCCTACTCTTAGTTGGAAGCAAAAGATAGTGGAAAACTCCATGCCTCTGAAGAGACTCAGAAATAAAATGTATTGAATTATGTACAGGTTTTGTTAAGTTCTTACCATTTATTCTTCATTACAAAATGATCATATACAATTTGACATGTTTGTGCAGCATAATTAATAGCACCTGCCCTAAAAATACGTGTTCAGCGAAGCCTTGCACAGGTCCCAGCACCAACAATGCACAGCGTGAACTCCAAACACTGAATATAGTCATAGAAAATGCAGATGGAAAACAACTAGACTGTTAAAGGATAATTTCCCCCTGGGGTTAACAGTGAGTCAGTAGAAAAGTAATGTGAAGAAAAACTCAACTTTGAAATCTTTGATGTACGGAGATTTTCATTGTTAAGCAAATGGTTTGTATAAGGAAACAACATACAAATAATAATTTTTTGAATATCCTCTTCAAACAAAGCCCTGGGAGAGGTCTATAGAAACAAGAATACAAATATTGGAAACCAGGAGGAGAAGCAGTCTTTGATCCCATGGAACTGTCTTCAATCTGTTAGTGTTTTGATGCCCACGATCTTCCTTCTGTCACCTCCCACTCACTCTTCACTATATGTATTTGAGTTCTGCTCCTGCATAGCAGTGTTATGATATTATCAGGTGCCATCAAGTCACTTCTAACTCATAGCAACCCTATGTAGAACAGAAGGAAAGACTGCCCTGTCCTTCACCACATCCACAATCATTTTTATGCTTAAGTCCTTTGTTGCCGCCACTGTGTAAATCCATCTTGTTGCCGGTCTTCCAGTCTTTTGCTGACCTTCCTCTCTACCAAGCATAATGACCTTCTCCAGGGACCTATTCCTTCTGACATGTCCAAAGTATGTCAGACATAGTCTCTCTGTCTTTGCTTCCAAATGGCACTCTGGTTGTACTTCTTCCAGAATAGATCTGTTTGTTCCTTTGGCAGTCCATGGTATAGTCAACATTCTTCTCCATCACCACAACTCAAAGGTATCATTTCTTCTTCTGTCTTCCTTATTCATTGTCCTGCTTTTGTGTGCATATGATGCAACTGAAAATATCATGTCTTGGGTCAGGTGCATCTTAGTCTTCAAAGTGACATCTTTACTTTTCAATACTTTAAAAGAGGTCTTTCACAGCAGATGTTCCCAGTGCTGTGAATATTTTGATATTTTGAATGCTGCTTCCATGGGCACTGATGCGTAACAGTAGGCACTGCAGCTTGCCTAATCCAATGTCTATTTTGACTCTTTGCTCAGTATTATCAGAATCTCATTTTTTATCTGCTTCATCATCTTCCCTTTAAAAAAAAAAGTATTTCCAGGAATGTTTGGAGACAGAAACATTAAAGATCCTTCACAAGTTTATCCACTGTCCTGAAAGAGTCACTGTTTTTGTCATCTGATACTGCTTTAGCAAAGAAAAATTTAGTCTTACACAGTCTGGTAGGCTACAAGTCCAAATTCAAGATGTCCATTCCAGGGAAAGGCTTTCCCTCTTTGTTGGCTCTGGAGGAAGGTGTTTGTGTTGCATCGGTCTTTGTGTTGCATCAGTCTTTGGTCAGGAGCACGCTGGCACAGGAACCTCAGATCTGAAGGACACCCTCTACTCCCAGTAGAATCTCATTTTTTATCTACCGATATGTTGCTTTCTTGATGGTATGAGGTTCCCCACTCTCTGCTTGCTTCCCTTTCCTTTTATCCCTTGCGGTGCAAGCCATATGCCAGGGAAATTTCCTTTACAATGGAGCAGGGAGATGGCCTTAGGAAGAGATTTGTAATCCCACCCTAATCTTCTTTAACATATAGCATAGGAAAATCACCAGATGGAGAGCAATCGCACAACACTGGCAATCACAACCCAACTAAATGTCTATACATATGTTTGAGGGAATACCAATTCAATCCATGATAGTCACTAACCCAGGGAGGTGACAGATTTCTTGATTTGATATGAAGATCATCTCTGATACAGCACATAATTGTGTCATAATTGTTGCCACAATTGACACATTTTTTAGGATTAAAAAAAAAGTAGTCATTTTTCAAATTGAAATGTATGTGAATGTGTTACTTTAAACTTTGATCAGTAATAATACACACTCTATAATTGATAGAACAAAGGAAACAAAGAAAAATTAGAACAACTCTGACCAGTGCAAACCCCACTGAGCAAAAACAGAAATCAATGTTAAAATATTCTATTATTCTCTTCCTGAATTTGAAATACGAGACATTGGCTTGGTCACACAAACTAAGGGGGAGAAAAAATTTTAAGAAAGCTAAAATTGAAATCAAATAAAATATTTCTCAGTATTCTTTGGGGTTCTAAATGAAGGCGTTAGCAGTAGCTATGGGAAAGAATCCATCAGAGTTGCAAAGACGCTATATTTTAGTCTGAGAACCCTGAGTCCTAGGAAGGAGTGCCTACTGAGGACTTTTTTTTACAGTGCAGCCTTCTAGAACAGAAGGGTAAGCTTTCTGTGGTTGTGGTACAGTGAAAGTGCTTCCTAAAGATGAATCATATTTTAGAGGTAGGATTGTGTATCTCTTTTAAAAAATTTTATTTATGCTGTTGACATTGCTGACTTATCCTTTTATTATTCCACTAAAAAATACATTCACAAATTTTACAGGATTGTATTCACTAAACTAGTGATCTAAGGACATGATGTGCTTGAAATAAGGAGAGATGAGTAAAAGATGATGCATAATTCTGGGCTAAGTGGGCTGCTTTCTGGCAAATGCAAGATGGAATCAGACCAAGTTCTTGTTTTCCAGGGGTGTAGATTTGTTTAGCCCAAGATATAATTTTCCACATCTAATTCACCTCTTTCATACTTTAAAAAGTAGGTGTAGTCAATCTTTAATGGCAATTTCTATAGTAATTCTTTGGGGGGGAATTGTTTTTTTATGGTAAGTGAGTCGGTAACAAAACATTGGCCATTTCAACAATCTTCACATGTACCGTTCAGTGTCATTAACTATGTTTATCGTGTTGTTCGATCGTCATCATTAACCACTACCAGACTTTTCCACCATCCTGAACAGAAGCTCAGTGTCCCCTAAGAATTGTACTTGCCTTCACCCTTTCCTTTCACCTGTTCCTGTGAATCACTAATAAACTTTAATCTCTTTACCTAGTCTAGACATTTCGTATAAGTTGCATTATACAGTATTTTCCCTTTTCTGATCAACTTACTTTACCTGGCATAATGTTTTGAATGTACTTATTTTAGAGAAAAAGTCTTCAACTACCTTAAATTACAGAAGGAACACATTCTAAAATGAGAATCAATTAAGGATCTTAAAAGTATTTCATAACTGAGGGAAGCAATACATTACAATGGAATGATCACAGGACAGAGAACAAGGATATTTAATTCTTTATTATATTAAACTATAACATATTAGACATAGCTGTCTAGAACTCCTAAGAGTTTGTAATATGTTTTCTTCTTCCTTTTCACTCTCCTTTCCCTCTTTCCTTCCTTTCTCTTACTCTTTTCCTCTTTTTCCCTTTCTTTCAATTCCATTTCTTTTTTTTTTTGTTTAACTAGTGGTAAAATTCTTTATGGTATTACAAAGAATCTTAAAATGTGTAGTAAAAGTGGCATTGCAGTTATACAAATTTACTTTGCATGTATTAGAACTTTAACTTGATGATAGAAACCTTTACACAAGAAGATTATGGAAGGTGCTGTAGTTCTACTCACCCAGAGAATCCATATCCTTTGAATAAAATGTCATCAGATTCTCTGAATAGCTTGATGAACCCATAAAAAGCAATATTCAATTTGTCAAGTCTCTGGTATCACAGAAAGAAGGTCACCAAATGAAAAGATTTTCATTCCAGACCTGATCCAGTCACTTGTAAGCTATGTGACTGTTGACAAATTATTTAAGCTTCCTTCTTCTTTGTTTTGTATCTTTAAAATGAAGATAAAGTGCCTCCTTGTCAAAGATGAGGTTGACATGAAACAAGTATAGTAACCAGCTCACCTTTTAACACCTAAAACCCCCACCCCACCAGCAAAAAGCTTCCTTTTCTGCAAGAAGCACTCATTTATATTCTCTAGATTTGAATTTCACAATATGTGATGCGATATATTTGTCTAGACGGAGCCACTGTGCAGCCTCAGAAGCCTACATTGACTCAGTAGCCCATTTGCACTTGTGTAACTGTCCTGCATTGCTCACATATGTGCAACTTCCTTTGGCACACCAATATCACTGGAGACAGAGAGCAAATCAAGTTCCCATGCATTTTATCAGGGTCTGTAAGTGGCAGGAAAAAACACAGAAACTGATATTAAAACCAGACAAAGTTGAGGGTTCCTTAAATACTCATGGGAAGAAAGTCACGGCAGACGCAGTACATAGCACTTTCCAGTAATTTCTATCTCTCCATCATTGTTTCCACAGCATCGTGCTAAGTCTTATTTTAAATCACACAGTTTGACTACTATCATATAAATTAAACCTATATAGCAAGACTTACTACTTGGTTTCAGCTAGCTGTATTCCCTGAGCTAAATTTTCTTATGTTCAGATTTAGCTGTGCACCTCAACTTTTCTCAGCCATGATTTAGATACCATACTTATGTTTAGAGATTTTCCAAAAATATGTAGTTGCCCACCACTGGAAACTAGAGACAAATTCATTCAGTTCTGCCTAAGGTGTATTAGGGATTCCTGTGGTGAAATGTTTGTGGTCTGAAAACTGAGACTTTCAGGTAGCCTTGGGAAACTCTTTGGCTGATGGTTCTTTGGGGAAATCTATGTGATGCACTCTATGAGAAGACATTTCAAAGTAGTTGGTGCATAGTGATAAAATGAATTCAAATATTACCCATTCTTATTATTTGCTTTGTCTTATAAAGGAGTCTCTGGGTGGCATAAATGATTAAATGCTGACTCCTAACTGAAAGTTTGGCAGTTCAGATCTACTCAGAGGCACCTTACAGAAAGGTTTGGTGACCTACTGTTGAAAAGTCATAGCTTGCGAAAACCTGACGGGGCAGAATCCTATCTTGAAACACGTGGCGTCTCCATGAACCATAACTCAAACCCAACTGTTCTGGTTTTGGTTTGTTCTATAAGGTTGTTGTAAACACTGAATGACTGAATACTGAACCATTGCTGTTAATGGGAATGTGAGGCTAGATCCTTGCAAGCCTCTGATTACAACATTTTTATAAACCAATCACTACATAGCCTTGTTTTATGTACATTTCTATTTAAAGACACATTAGTTAATTTAAAATTTAAAATATTGCCATGGAGTCGTTGCTGACTCATCATGACCCCATAGAACAGAGTAGAACTGTCCCATAGAATTTCCGAAGAGCACCTGGCAGATCTGAACTGCCTACATTTGGGTTAGCAGCCATAGCACTTAACCACTATGATTACTGAATACTTATTGTTCATTCATTAACATTGAACTCACAGCCAGCAGCACTATAATTCATGCCTGAACAAAGCTTATCTAACTTACGTATTTTCTCTATGGGGCATATCATAGCTTTCTTGTAGTTAGGAACACTGGAGAGCACTTTAGGACATTTTAAACAGAGAAATCACTAACAAAATGTAAAAACATGGCAATAGATAGACAAAGAAGAACATTTTTAACAGTGTAAGAGCTGAAGCAAAAAAGCAGAGTATAGTCTTTTCGTCCTCAGTTGGGATGACACAGGACGGGTGATTCAAAGTTTTGGCCACTCTGTACACATCCATAAATGACCACAATACTGTATGAATACTGATTTGAGTATTACAGATACATTTTAGTGGGTAGACAAATTTGCAAATAAGGAACCCACAAATCATGAGCCCCAACTGTATCATTACTGTCTCTCATCTCTGCTTGATTTCCAGGTGAAAATGATAGAATGGGAAAATAGCATGGAATAAACAAAGGAGCTGTTCTGTACAGCAACATTAAACACTTCAGTGGAACAGAATGCACTTGGAACCCAGAAGCAGTTTACCATCAACAGAATTACTCTGGATTTTAAGATGAGAATGGGAGATGATTAGGTAATAACACTCATATAAGGCCTACAAGAATCTCGACATGCTAGAGGAAATAAAGGTTGAGGGTGAGAGACATGAGGAAAGGGACAAATAACTGTAGGAATTTAATATCTGCATACCAAAACCAACCAATCTGCTGCTGTTGAGTTCATTACAACTCGTAGATTTGAACTGTCAACCCTTTGGTTAGCAGTCGTAACTCTTAACCACTATGTCATCCTGGTATCTTAACATCTGCTTGGTCTTGGAAAAGTTACCCTCTTGAAATTCAAATTTATATTTATTCATTTATTTCTAAGTTCGTTGTTATTTGCTGTTAATTGCCATGGAGTTGATTCTGACTCCTGAAGAGCCCAGTGCATACAAAGTACAGCTCCTCCACTGTATTTTCAAGGCTCACAACATTTTGGAAGCAGATTGCCAGGCCTGTCTTCTGAGACATCTTTTGGTGGGTTCCAGCTGCTAACCTTTTGTCTAGTAGTTGAGCACCTAACCATTTGTGTCACCCAGGGATCATCCTTATTCATAAAGTAAGTAAATCTGAGAACTGACCCATGAACTCAAGTCCTGGTTTTTAATTCTGCTCAACCTTGCCTTATTTCAAGGCTCTGTCATGCCGATGGGAAGCCCTGGTGGTGTAGTGGGTAAGTGCTATGTCAGCTACCCAAAAGGTTGGCAGTCGAAATCTGCCTGGCACTCTGTGAAAACTCTGTAGGGCAGTTTTACTCTGCACTGTAGGGTTGCTATGAGTGGAGTTGACTCAATCGCACTGGCTCTGGTTTTGTTTGGTTTGTATTATACTGAAGATTTAGAAATTATCACTTTCTTTTATCTAAAACTTATCTTCTTTTTTTAAAAACAAAGTATTTTTGAGTATAGAAAGCAACATGGACTGTACATGTTACAAAGAGAGGTAATTTTGCAATCAGCAGGCCTTGTCTTTTCCTCAGCTCATCTATCAGCATGCACATTATGCAAGCTGTTAGACATGGCTTTCTTGTCTGAGGAAGCAAACCAATCCTTTAAAAGTTTCTTCTTCAAAGCATCGTCTCACTGAAACACTAACTCCGTGAATATATCAATCCACCAAAATCTGCTTCAAATCAAAAACACACTGCTGCCAACTTGATTCCAGCTAACAACTATTTATTGATACTATCATCAATATACCGAAAACTTGTTGGTGGAGTGGTTAAGTGCTCTGGTTGCTAACCAAAGTGTTAGCGGTTCAAATCCACCAGGCACTGCTTGAAAACTCTATGGCATCACTATGAGTCAGAATAGACTCGACAACAATTTTTTTAAATCATAGATGTATAGTCTTTTAAAAGAATATTTTAAATATATTTAATCATTATAAATTTCCAAAAAGCATTTTTAAAGGAATGTTTGATGTGTCAAAATTGAAGATTACTCAGTGACTTACTTTTTCTCTTAAAAATATTTTTCTTATGACTATAGCTAAAATATCAGCATTTCATATGTGGAGATGTCATTTTATATACAGATCTTTTTAAAGCTGTTTCTTATGGTGTCGACATTTTAGTATTTTGGGGGATATTTTCCAAGTGTTTTTAATTGAAAAGTTTGCTACATTTCCATATTACCTTCCAAATAATAATAGTAAAACTTACTGATTTCAGTTATTGGGTAACTTACAGTGATTAAAGTTAATCTGGATGGTTTCAACGGTGTTTGAAAATTTTTATAAGAGATTAATTGGCCAGGGTTTTATCTTATCACCGTAAGAGCTAATGAAGAAAATTTCCCTGGTCTCTGCCAGCTCCCTGATACTGGTGCTGGAGAAACTCATACAGAGCAAGAGGTCCCTCTGCTGGTAGAAAGACAGGAGATTTGGCACAGAGCGCTTGCTGGTCGCTGGATCTCCGAGAAGCTTCAGCGCGGAGTGGAAATCGCAGGGTTAGAATGTGAGGGAGACGACAGACAAAATGAGGATTGATGATACTAAAAAACTAAAAACCTGGTTGCCATCAGGTCAATTTCAGCTCATAGCGACACTACAGGACAGAGCAGGAGTACCCCATAAGGTTCCCAAAGAATGGCAGGCAGACTGAAACTACCAATCTTTTGGTTACCAGCCAAGCTCTTAACCACTGCCCTACCAGGGCTCCCTGAAGACATTATCCCCATTGCTGTTGCGGTAAGACAGCATAGATAAGACAGAATAGGACTGCCCCATGGGGTTTACCAGCTGAGGTCTTAACCACTGTATGACCAGGAGGACCCCGTCTTCAAATCGTAGCTCCACACCCTCGCATTAGTCCTACCAATGTATTCCACCTGAATTGTAGACTTTACAAATCAATTAAGGCATGCTTTTGGGTAAACCATACATTTGGTGAATTAAGTAAGTTAGTCGTTCGGATAAATTACTCTTTGAGCAGTAGGCCTTTCAGGAAATCAGTTGTCAGGGTATAATTCTATTTATAAAAATAAAAGGTAAGATTACTAAAATTTTGTATCTTAAATCAGAATCCTTCTCAGAGTTTATTTCATATTTGCTAAAGCAAGCATTCAACACCTTTCCTTACTAAGTAATTTATAAATTGAACAGGCATTTCTTGAGTATGTATTCAGTACCAAGTACTGTTTGGGGTAGTAGAATGCATGTTGTGAAGGTATTTTACAGACATTTTAATATGCACGTAATATGGCAGAAATCTGCGTGGAACACAGAGACAGGACAAACTACGGTATTGGCTAATTACGTTGCAGCAGTCGTAGCAGGAACTGATAAAATAGTATCATGTCCAGACAAAGTTTCATAAAGGAGACGTATTTTAACCTGATTCTCACCAGGTGGAACTGTGAGGTGGATCCCAGAGGAAATGTGGTTAAAAGAAGCAGTACCATGCGGTTGGTGTGATTTAAGGGTGGAGTGGATAGGAGAAAACAGACCAGAAGGGAAGGGAGCAGCATGATTAGGGAGAATCACAGCAAACATGCAAGGTTTTGAGCGGGAAGAAAACAATAAGAACATCTGGATTGTGAGAATTCAGTGTTTTTAGGATTGTATTAGATGAGTTAGAAGAGGCTGCAGTAAAATTTCAGGCAGAGGGACCAGTAAAATCAGCGTTTGCAACAGGTCATCAGCAACAAACTGAAGCAACCCCTCCAGGTTGCCATGTAGGGACTGATAGGAGAGGTGTTGAAAAAGTGGCAAAGGATGATTTGCGGTTTACAGTATGGTTCAACAAAACAAAGAAATGGACATAAAATCATGATTAGTTCCACGGGAAAGAAGCTTCCCTTTTTTGGATATGTTGAATATAAAATTCTGTGATACACCGACAAAGTCCACAGGCAACTATTGGTTACTGAGCTGGTTACTAAGGCAACCATGACAAGTGACTTTGTATTCAAAAAGGTGGCTGGAAACTTGTCTACATCGCTTTTACACATAGCCTAGTAGGTCAGTATTAGGTATATGACCACATTTAGCTGCAAGCCATTCTGGTAAGTGTCTTCATAAGGGCAGCTATTCAGTTAAAACTTCCTTTATTAAAAGGAAGGAGAAACATTGCAGAAAATGAGAAAAAAGTATTATTTCTGAGGACGTATAAGTGGAGCTATCCAGTGGTAAGGATTTCACACCGTTAAGAAAAAAAAAAAAAGCCTGATACTCTTGTGCGATGTTAAATACTTAAGTTTCAAAAAACAAATTAAACATTGTGATCAAACAAAATAAGATGGGAGGAAGGTGCTGTCTTGTTTCTAAATCACTACCTTATCCTGAGATTCTACTATTCTTGAAATAATACTTGAACCCTGCATTGATCTGCATGTCACTAGTAAATGTAATATCTGTAGGCAGTATACACAATATACAGTGTCTTGATCACAGAAGAGAGATCTAGCCCAGAACTGTACAATATGTAATATGTACAAAAATAAGAGAAGATATATACATTCCTATTTCTGTCCATTTGTATGTATATACACATATACATATTTCCATATGCATGGGTTTACAAATATATAACCATAAAACCATAGATACACAACTACATTAATACATGTATCTATGAACTGATAAGATCATATGTAGAAAATACAACAACAAAAAGGCAAGAATATCAAACACAGAACTCTTAGGTAAAATATAACTTAGCTCTCTAGGAAAAAAAAAAGAAGAAACTAAGAAGGACTAAAGTAGGAGAAAAATTGTGGTTCTTGGAAATTGTGTGATGAGAAGTTTTGAGAAGTTCCAGAAGCCAAACTAAAGCCACATTAAGTGAGGACTGAAAGGGATCTACTGGATTAGATGGTTCTCTGGTTATTACACATCTTGATAAAATGTGGTCAGTGAAGTATGGAACCATAATTCCAAAGAGTTGAAGAGTGGATATGAGATGAAAAAGTAAACCTTGTAGAGGGAACAAGAGATTAAATTAACACACACAAACATATCCACATACTAAAATACACTAAGACATAGCGGCTTTGTATTTGATTTGTAGGCTGTGGAAACATAGCAGATTCCTCTTGTTAGATTTTATTACATTTTAGCATAGACTTATTCTGATGGAATTAATGTTTTATATTGGAGAGAGAATTAGAGACATTTCCTGAAAAACTTGGACCTTTTTCTCACACATAATTAAGCTGGAAATGTTTTTGCCTATAAATACCCCAAACATTCTGCCTTTTTGTAATCAGGGCTATGCTGTGACAAGTGAGTTAACATAATCGACGCACAGTAAGCTTTTAAGGAGCCTAGCTTTAAAGTCAAGAGAAGGGATAGAAAAAATCAGGAGGGAAACATAGAGAATGCAGAGCGGTTGTTTCATCACCACCATCATCCCCAACATTACTACTTTAGGATGAAAATATGTTTATTCTCTGAAAAAAATAAGTCAGATAAGGAGAGACAAAAATACAATGGAGAAAGAAAATGAGTGAGAAAGGAAGTGGAAGGAGAGACAAAGGAAGCAGGTAAACCAACAAGGAAGAAATCAGTGTCCTGAAGACAGTAACTAAGCATTTAGCTGAAAAGGCTGGATGAGAAGGAATGTTTAACAGCTAATAAAGGAAAACCAAAACCACTGCCATAGAGTGGATATCAACTAATAGTGACCTTATAGGACAGAGTAGGATTTCCCCATAGAGTTTCCAAGGAGTGCCTGGAGGATTTGAACTGCTGACCGTCTGGTTAGCAGATACAGCACTCAACCACTACACCACCAGGGTTTCCAATAATGGGAAAGGATAGTTTTTTCTCTAGAAATCTCTATATGAATTTTATATTCTTGTCAACCTCTTCCTTCACAGGTAAAAACACTGACACTCAAATAGGTTTAGGGACTTCTGCAAGGAAAAACAACCAATTAATATCAGAGATACGTCTTTTTAGGCTTTGTCTTAGGCTGGAATCTCTAAAGAAGCAAAACCAGCGAAATGCACATGTATGTATATATATATATATGTATAGATGGATGCATATACCACACACATGCATACATATATTGGTGATGCAGTGGTTGAAGATTAGGTTGTTAACCACAAGGTCAGCCGTTTGAATTCACCAGTTGCTCCGTGGAAATCTTATGGAGTGGTTCTACTTTGTCCTGTGAGGTTGCTCTGTGTTGGAGTTGATTCAACAGCAATGATATATAAAAAGAAAGAGATAGAGACAGAGACAGGAAAGAGACTGAAATCAGAGTTGTGCACTTGTAGAGGCTGGAAAGTCCCAAGCCCGTGAGTCAAATGTCAGACTGGAGGCATCTCCTGACTCACATAGCTACAGATGAACCCAAGATGCACAGGTCAAACCACAGGCTGCTGGCTCATAGGCTGTGGAGGCTGATGAATCCAGGATCTGCAGGTAAGACACCAGGTTGCTCATGCAAGTTCCAAGAACCAGAGTCGAAAAAATGATGAGCTGGATGCAGGATCCAGAGCAGAGCAAAAGCTAGGGAACCTTGCCGGAAAGTTCTTATGTATTGGATGTAGGCTATACCCCTACAGAAGCTCCCTTTCAATTAATTGGCTGCTCATAGCAAATCTCATCATAGAGGAGATCACATTATATCAGAGCTCATCATAGAGATGGTAACATCATTACATAACTACCAAATTTCATCATAACTGCCAAATCACAGAGAATCATGGCCCAGCCAAGCTGATACACGACCTTAACCATCACTAACTTGTTTAGTGGTTTCTATATTTCTAATAGTCTTTGTCATTTTTCTTTGAGTCCTTTCCAGTTCTTCCTTGCCCTACTTAAAGGTTTATGTTCTTAGTCAGTCATGAGTCTCTAACGGAATTCAGTGAACAGAATGCTATGAGGTTATGGGACTGTGCTTCTTTCAATGCATCTCCTCATCACTTTTTTATCATTGTTTTTTCCTGAACTAGCCCTCTTAGAACTGATTGATTGCCTTTGTAAATAAGACATAACCTATCCCTGAGCCTTCCAATGACTCCCAGCTACCAGGCAATATTTAGACAGTGTCCAGCTGAGATGCTCTACACGATGTCCTCCTGTGCAGCAGCCAGGTTAAACACACCAGGCGTAATTGCTCTCAGCAAAGTAGGGAAGAAAAGAAACAATGCTCTTCGCATGGCCAAATAAAAAAATAACTTTTAAGAACAATGAGAGATTATTTTTCTCCTTTTACCAAAAAAGAAATCCTAGCCTTGTTTTCTTGACCTCTTTCCCAGTGACTCATATTTTTTGTAGGCTTGCTCATCAGTTCTCTGTTCTCTAGTCACCAACATCCGAAACATTCACCTCTTACTCCACCATGAGGGACTTCTTGGGGAATGTCAGATGACAGCAGATGGGAGATACTGAGACCCAACTTAGACTTTTCCAGATCATTGACTGTGAAGATGCAAATGTCATGAAGATAGCAGCACTCTGCCATGATTTTCATACTAGGTAAAGACTACACCATTGTAAATAAAAGGAAAGGACATAGACATCAACAGCAATGTGTACACTTAATACTTGATTGCTACACCATCCAAAGCCACTATAGTGTCACCAAGAGAAAATATACAACCGCTTTCAGTCAGTATCTACCATCCCTCCGGCCCTCGGCACTCGTCTCTCAGCCACAGGTAGGCTTGGCTTCATGTGCAACTGACTGAGCTGTTGTTCCAGAGGATTCTGGGAGTTATTTCTACAGCATGAAATTTTAAGCTGGTGGTGGTCCAGAGAGGAATAAATGTCATTGCTATTGTTGTTAGTTGCCATTAAGTGAGTGCCAACTAATGATAACCCTGAAAGTACAGCACAGAACTGCTCCATAGGGTTTTTAAGGCTGTGACCTCTTCTAAACAGATTGCTAGGCCCTTCTTCTGAGGTAGCTTTTGATGAATTCCAATCACCAGCCTTTGGCCACTAGTAGTCCAGTACATACCATTTTAGCCACCCAGGTTCTCCTGTAAGAACAAAGAGCTAGAGAAATACACAGTCTTTCCACACATTGTTCAAGAACTCTGAAAGTGCATCAATAAACTGTATTCTGCTATGCCCATCTGCCAGAGAAGAGCTCCTGATGAACTCAGACTAGCCATCCACTTCATCTCTGAGCTGCGGATTTTTTTTTCTCTTCAATTTATGGACTTCATTTCTCCTAATTTTTAAAATTAGATAAAAATTAAAGATAAATAAAGGATAAAGAAAATAATCAAAATTACCTCAAATTCAACCCCAGAAATAAACTTTATGAGAACACTAGTGCATTTCTTTTCCATCCCTCTCTTTTTCACTTGCAGTAGGAGAAAACATGTGACACCATAAGAGTGCCAGGGAGTTCAGTGTATTTTCACGGAAATTTTGACTATAGATTGGAAGCATAGCACTCTTTCAAATTTTCTTCTCCAGGATTTAAAAAGAAATTATAAAGGAGACACAGCTTTCACATATTGATTAAACTACAGCATCACTGAGTCAGAATAGACTCAATGGCAGTGGTTTTTATTAATAAAACTGACAAATCAGAATGAAAAATATTAACATTGTCAAAGTCTTGGTTCATATGGCCCCAAAGCTCTGACACTACGTTGTTGTTGTTAGATGCAGCCCAGTCAATTCTGCCTTATGGACACCTGTACAGGCAGAGGAGAATTGCTGCACAGGGTTTCAAGTCTGTGACTTGTTGAAAGAAGATCAGCCGGCCTATCTTCTGAGGTGCTTGTAGGTGGGTTTGAACTGCCAATCTTTAGGCTAGTAGTTAAATACTTACTGTTTGCACTACTCAGGATATAGTATTGTGTGTGTAGTATGTAGAATATGTATAGATTGCATTTCCTTGCTTAACTGAATAATGTGTGTCATATCTATTCTTCCCCTTCTCCATTAAATTTGTTTATTTATTCATTCACTAACTTATTTATTTGTTTATGGTATTAAAAAAATGTTCATATACTTTGAGCCAATAAAACAACGCTTGGGAATTTATTTTAAAAAATATTCATAGATACGAATTTTGTTTTGGCATAGAGAAACATCTATTTATACTCATCATCAATTGAAGAAATGCAAAAGCCTCTGTGTTTTGAAGTGGCCACATGATGTATTTAGCTGTAGATTTCAGGAATTTCAGGTAGCATGCTTTGACCTAACTAAGATTCATGAAAATCATCCTTTTTAAAAGGACTCCTTTTTAAAAGGAGTCCAAGCTGTGGGGCATTATGCTGTAACTGCTGTTGTAATTAAGGCTTATATTCAAGGATATTCTGCTACCAGGAAATGAAAGGTCTGGCACATCCTTACGGGGAGAGACCTAGTCTCACTGTAGCATTTCCTAGCTATCCTTAATTCATTGAAATACTGAGTTCAAAATTTGTGGATTTTCCCTCCTTCCCACGCCCATAGAAACAGCCAGAGGACAACATTGGCTGTCTTCGTCTGTACCCACAGAGACCCTCCAAGTTTCCCGGACACTAGGCAATCCTCGACTAATGCAGGCCGCTGATACAAATACTGGGTATTGTCTGTGAGACAGGGGAAGGATTGTGGATGCCCCAGACCCGCCTGTGGCTTCAGAAAGTCTGTTGTTTTAAGAAATGGCCTTCTCTGTGACCTGCTGGCTGTTTCAAAGGGATGATATGTCAGTCATCATCAAGGAGACTTGGCATCCACATAAAGATGCAAGAGCTGAGTCAGTGAGCTCATTACAGGAAACCGGGCATCACCGTGCTGCAGTGGTCTTCTGCTGAAGTAAAAAGCCGCCTTTGAAGGAGACTGAATTGCAAATCTGGGTTGAGAATGTGCCCTTTGAGGTGACCTTTTGGAGCTGAATCTTTATGAACTATTGAAAATGGAACCTTAAATAATAATAATTGTAGTAGTTTTAAGAATTTTTTTCTTCCCTACCACAAACCAAGTCTAGATCTCGGTGCTGTCAAATTTCCTCACCTCTCAAAATTCCGTGGGTTTGCCGTTTCTGAATATAGTCATCTCAGATCGGCTCTTCTTCACTCTTTTGAATTTATGTCGATGTTTGGGGCATTTAAAAATATTCTGAAAATATTTTGAAACTGACAATAGCAAAACCGAGTTGACAGCACTATATTGATAAAGACCATTTTGTGTATCTACAATGTTCTTTCTTTAAGGAACCAAAAAGTCAAATGCTAGGACTGTCATTAACTTTCAAGCTGCATATCTTAAACAAAATGAAAGCCATTGTGCAATTTGTCTTTCTGGGTGACAGTCCAATATTCATACATCCATTTCCAAATAATGTATAATCTACTGTGTGCCAGTCATTGAGACACCAGCATGAATAATAATAATAAGAGGAAACTTTAACAGAGGTGGCCATGCAAACATACATGGTACCATGTTGTTGCTGTTGTGTACATTTAAGTTGATCTGACTTAAAGAGACCCAATAAGACAAAGTCGAACTGACCCGTAAGGTTTCCTAAGCTTCAGTGTTAACGAGCAGCTTATCTGGTCTTTTCTCCTGAAGAGCTACTGGTGGTTTTGGACTGCCAACTTTGCTGGCTTAGCCTATGCTTCCGCCCTGCACTGCCATATGAAATCCATATGCAGTGGTGTTGAACCATTTTCTGTCTCCAAAACACATGAAGGATACGACAGAACTTCACCAGTGATAATTGCACCTGTGAGTAAACATGAGACCCTGGGAAGCAGAGAAAACAGCTTACCCAACCATAGTCAGGTGCCCAGGAACGACTAAAACACACTCAGCTGGCTGCAACTGCAACACAGTAGGACAGAGAAGAAGGAGGGCTGCTAACTGTGTTCAGACTTCATTAAAAAAAAAAAAAAAGTTGCCATAAACGTGATTCAGGCTTGTAGCAACCCCATATGACAAAGTAGAACTGTGCTATGCTCTGTGTTCTATGTAGAGTTTCCAAGGAGTGGCTTTTAACCACTGCCCCACCGGGGCTCTTTTGTGCAGAAGCTCAGCAGGCTAGAAATTCTGAAGTGCCTTGGAAGTCCTTATAAGGAGTCTGAGCTTTGTAAAGGCAAATGGGGAGCCACTGGAGGGTTTTACAGAAAGATCACATGATAGAAAATTCCATCAGGTGGTACTGTGAACATCTCTGATTAGAGCAGATAGAACTGGGATATACATACTGCTGAATAACAGTTTCAAAGGCACAACACTACTTGAAACTCAATGCAGCTTTCACTTCTTCGAAACAATGACCTGGACTGCAAGCCGGTCATGCTCTCAGTCATCATCAAAGACTTCTTGAGAGTTAAGTTAGGGAAACATTGGCACTTATCTGCTGCTATTTTGATAGGGAGTCAGGGGAGGAGGAGGGGACACTCTGATAATATGCTTATTTCCTTTCCTAGGATACCTAAGAGTAATTTTGTAGAATTTTTAGTCCTTCTGCTGTGTGACAAGGTTGGAGAGTTCACTTACTCCATCTTTCTGAGAAAGGAAGAGAAGGAGGAAACACCACTGGCCACACGTTGGCCCTACTACACAGGACACTTTGCACTGCAGGATCCATGGGGTATTATTCTGTCACCATCTCTGGCTGTTCCTTATCTGGAAAACGGAGTTCTTAATTCCTACTTGACATGTCAGCTGTGAGAATTACACAAAATGCATGCAAAATGTATAGACTGATTGGTGTCTGTTTTACAATGGGTGATTAATAAATCATAACTATGTAATTATTCATATAAAAAGATTCTGTGAACCACAAGGTAGAAACACCTGGATTAAGGATGTATGGAAAAAAGAATGAGAGTAAGGCAGACTCTGTTTTGTTATCAATAATATTTCATGAAATTTGAACATCCTCATGTTCTGGAATAAGTGCCTTTTAAAAACAAGAAGTACCAACAGATGCGAGGGTGGAAGACGTCGGGTCAGATCAGCCAACTATGTGGAGAGCTGTGGCGTCTGTCAGGATGGTATCTATCAGAAGAGATTAGTGTGCAGCCAAGGCAGACAGCTGTGGCTGAAAGGACCAATGGAGGGAAGAAGATAAATGTGAGGAAACTTTAAAAACGAACAGCAAAATCCAATTTTATCTTATCACAGGAGCTGCTGAAAGACAGTCTCACAGTGATCCTTTAAAAGAAGCTTCCGGAAACCAAGCTGTCAGAAAAGGAAAGTGAGGAGACCTGGAAAATCCTGTGCACTAACAGAAGCTGAAGAAATCCACTTAGGATTCCCTTTGGGCATGTGAACTAAACTTCAGTCCCCTCAAAGCTGACCATATGCTTGAAAGTTATAACCAAAGAATGAGCTACCCCCAAACCTCCAAGTTTACCTCAAGAGCAAGTACCTTTCCTCGAAATGCCCAATTTAAATTTATAAAGACTGTAACATGACATAACTGTGTGGCAGTTTCTGAGGATAACATTGAGAAGAAAATGGCCGTGGTGTTTGTCCCTATAAGCCGCTGCATTCTAATAGGGGAGACTAGTATGAATCAATTAATCGTTCAATGATCACTGATGAAAAAATGTGCAGATACTATGAGAGGATATACCATTGTACAGAGCCCTGTTAGCGCAGTGGTTGACATCAATGGCTGCCAATCAAAAGGTCAGCAGTACAAATCTACCAGCTGTTCCTTGGAAACCCTAAGAGGCAGTTCTACTCTGTCCCATAGGATCGCTATGAGTTGGATTCAACTCAACGGCAACAGGCTTGATTTTACACCATTGTACTCATGACTAGTTTTTACTCCATGAGTGACGGGACATCATTGAATGACTGACAGCATTGCCTGCCACAGTGACATGGATAACATGTCCAGAACCCTTTTGGTTTTGTTTTTTTTAAATATTTATTGACTGAAAACTCTACTTTGGCAGGCCAATGGTGTCCTTCATTACACATTGTTCATCTGGCAACAACGGATTTGCCTGCTGTGTTTTTGGAAACAGCTGTTCTCAGCTGGAACCCCCTGAGCTTATATTCCCCCAAATGCATGAGAGGCTATGGCTAAATGGAAAAGAGTGGCCTTCTCCCAATTCTGTGACTCCCTTCTGCCTATACCCTGAATCTCAGGAGCTCGTCTCTTTCTTGCGAAGCTCAAAGCTCATCCAGCAGACAAAAAAAGGACAGATAAAGGGCACATCACTCCTTCATTATCCTTGTCCTTCTGGTCTGTATGCCATACATGCTGTAAACACACACACAAAAACTTTTCTTTCATTCCTGTAGATACAAATTGTTTCTCAGGCACGCTAATTCATGTAGATAAATTAGATTTTATGTGTAATGTTGTTGTTGCTGTCACTGAGGCAACTTCTTGTATAACAGAAGGAAACTTTACTGGATCCCGTGCCATCTTCACAATTGTTGGCATGTTTAAGCTCATTGTCATAACTATCATGTCAATCAACTCGCTGAGAGTTTCTCTCATTTTTTTGTGGTCCTCTGCTTTGCCACACCAGATGTCCTTTTCTAGTGATTGTCCCACTGATCTGGTAACTAGAGTAAGGTAAACTGCCATGAAGTTTTGTCACCAAATTTTAGCTGGTTTTATTTGTGTTTTCCTTTGGTTAATTTTTTGCATGGTTGTTATAAACTTTTAATTAGTTTCAAAGTTCTGATAAATTTTATGTTCTTTTTCCTTATTTAAAAATGTTCTTTTCATTGTAGTAACACGTACATAATCTGTAATTTGCCAATTTCACCATTTTTAAGTTTGCAATTCAGTAATATTAATTATATTCAAAGTACTGTGCAACCATCTCCACTGTTCACTTTTTATGCCTTTTTTAAAATTTGATTAAGTAAAAGTTTACAATCCAAGTCAATTTGCCATACAAAACCCTGAATGCAGGCCTCTGTACAACTCTGTTTGCGCTCCTCACCCTGTGACAGCATGCTCCTCCTTTCCACCCTGTACTTCCAGTAACCACTCAAGCAATGCTTGTCCCTCCTCTCCACCACTCTGTCTCTCCTCTAGAGAGAATCCAGCTGGACAGCCTCATATGTGTGTGTGTGTGTGTATATATATACATACATACATACATACATGTGTATGTGTATGTGTGTATATATACATACTTTCATACACATATGTTAAGCCAAGAAGTGCACACACCATCTGCATCACTCTGTGTCCCGTAGTCTTGTCCATTCTTTGTCTGAAGAGTTGGCTTCAGTAGTAGTTTCAGCTCTGCTCTGGCAGCAAGTCCAGGGGCCATGTTCTCAGGGGACCTTCCAGGATGTTGGACCATCAAGTCTAGTCTTTCAATAGAGTTCTAGATATGGACTCCCCTTTTTCTCACACTTCA
The DNA here is from genome assembly GCA_028571685.1 of Heterohyrax brucei. Taxonomy (NCBI): domain Eukaryota; kingdom Metazoa; phylum Chordata; class Mammalia; order Hyracoidea; family Procaviidae; genus Heterohyrax; species Heterohyrax brucei. The sequence continues at coordinate 20,221,315 of CM053153.1, read as the reverse complement.
TCAGGGACTCTACATTGTGTTTCCTGTCAGGACAGTCTTCAGTGGTAGCTAGGCACCATCTAGTTCTTCTGGTCTCATGCTAAGTAGTCTCCCGGTCATGTGGACGTTTCTGTCTCCTGAGTTCATGTTTTTCTCCTATCTTTAATGTTCTTGATTTTCATCTGCTCCAGTTGGGTTGAGACCAGGTAGTGTCCCTTAGATGACAGCTTTCTGGCTTTTAAGACCCCAGGTACCACTCACCACTATGGGATGTAAAACACTTTCCTAGGAAAAAATACTAGTTATGCCAATTGACTTCAATGTCCCCTGATACCATGCTCCCCAGACCCTTGTCCCAGCTATGCTGCCTTTTAAAATGTTGGGTTGTATTTTCAAAATCCTTAGCTTCTGGTGTAGCTCAGTTGTGCTGACCTCCCTTCTACTACCTGCTGTTACTGTCTTCACCTAACCAAATTCTTGTTGACTATCTAATCTAGGAGTAACCCTCTCCCTCCCTCCTGACCTTTGTTGCCACAAAGACTATTGTCTTCTATGCATAAGAATTAGTTGCTAGAAATCTGGTTGGGTGAAATCAGTGATAGCACACATTAGAAACAAGAACAATATTAAGTGGACTTCAGCATAACTTGAGTACTCCTTCCATCTCAACCCAATATTGCAAGGACAGGGGGAAGGGGGCAGGGGACCATGCTCTTAGATGAAATCAAGGCCAAGTGACACAACTAGCTTTTGCTAAGAGGGCTCCCTGCACCCCACATTGGTGAGTGGCGTCTGGGGTCTTAAAAGCTGCCAAGCTGCCATCCGAGGGCACAGCAAGTGGTCCCAACTCAGCAGGAACAGATGCTCACCGAGGACCAAAATGACATGGGGGAAAGACAACCCGGAAGACAGAGAGACTCACATGAGTGGGTGCCTACATCGACTTGGGACCAGAAGAACTAGATGGTGCCCGGCCACCACCAGTGATAGCTGTGTTGGAGCTCACTAAGTTGAGTCTCACTGGCAACATAAGAATAAAAAGGGGTGCATCTGAGATCTCCACTAAAAGACCTCAGTTGATGGTCTAGCAGTTTCGGGGTTCCCCTGGGAGTACGGCCTCTGGCCCTGATGCTGCCCTTGCCCATAAATCATAATGAAGGTCCACTCTTCAGACACGAATGGATTGGACTTGGTGATGCACAGTGATCATATATTGGATGCATTTTATGGTTTTGTGCATCTATAGGACATCATCCTGCTGACCTCTGGCTAGAGGAAAGAGAGTGGGTGGAGAGGAGGAGAAAGGAGACTGTTCCGAAAATGAGACATGTATGGAGCAGAGAGGAATAGTGTGCTGTCACCAGGCAGGGAGAGCAGTGGAAGCCACATATAGGTGGGCATGTAGATTTATATGGGAATGTACATTTTCACTCAGTCATAATAAAAAAAAAAGAATTTTCTTAAGTCCTTATAATATTGGCCTCATACACTATCTGTCCTTTTGCAGCTGACTAATTTCACTCAGCAATGTTTTCCAGATGATTCCGGGTTATGAGATGTTTCGTAACATCATTGCATAGTGTTACATTGTGTAATATATACCACAGTTTATCCATTCATCTATTGATTGGCACCTCGGTTGATTCCATCTTTTTGCTATTGTGGACTGTGCTGCAGTAAACACTTGTGTGCATATATCTGTATGACAGCCTTTATTTCTCTAGGGTATATTCCATGCAGTGGGATTGCTGCATCATATGGTATTCTGTTTCTAGATTTTTAAGAAAGTACCAAATTGCTTTACAAAGAAGTTGGAATATTTTGCATTCCAACCAGAGGTGTAAAAGAGCAGCAATCTTTCCACAGCCCCTCCAACATTTGTGTTTTGGGGATTAGTGTCAGGTTTGTTGGGGTGAGATGGTATCTCACTGGATTTTTTATTTCGATTTCTCTAAATTCTAGTGATCATGAGCATTTCCTCATATGTTTTTGGCTGTCACTCACTTCACCTAACCAGTTCCTGTTGACTATCTACTCTACAAATAACCCTCTCCCTCAGCACCCTTGTCTCCATCAAAGCTTATTTCTTTAGTGCATAAGCCTGTCTGTATCTATCCTTCTCTTATTGTCTAATTAGGTTATTCATCCTTTTCTCGGTGATACTCTGCAGGACCTTGTAGATCATGGGGATCAGACATCGATCAGATTCTTGGTCGCCAAATATTGTTCCCAGCCTTTAGGTGCTCTTTTTACTCTATTGATAAAGTCTTTGGATGAGCATAAGTGTTTCATTTCTAGTAGTTCCCATTTATCTATTTTCTCTTCTACTGTTTGTACATTGTTAGTAATATTTTGTAGTCTGTTTATGCTGTGCATCAGAGCTACCAGTGTTGTCCCTATTTTTTCTTCCATAATCTTTATCACTTTAGATTTGATATTTAGGTCTTTGATCCATTTGATAAATTTTATGAGTTTTTGTAGAGGGATGGGACTTTTTTTGTGGAGGGATGAACTTCTCTGCTTCACCCCTTTTGCAAACACTTCTCCAGCTTCCTTCAGACTCACGTTTGCATCTGTATTTTTGATGCCTTTAATTTTCCAATCAAAAACACAAGAAACTAAGAGAGCCCCGGGTAGAACAAATGCACGTGCGTGCACGCAAGCACACATGATAATAATACAAACGTAGTTCTCTTTCTGGGCTTTTTACTGTTTCCTAACTGCATATTTTTCTGTTGTCGTGGTAGCATGTTACTGTCTCAAGTATTGTGGCTTCAACACAGAGCTTGCAATTGGGTATTATAAACTTTCTAACATTTTCCTTACTAAAGAGGCCTTAGCTATGGAGTAAAGGGAGGGAAATATCTACAACCCAGGAAACAACCTGAAGGATTTCTTGGTGTTTCCCTGCCTGTGATAATGGTGAATGACCACAGCATCAACCGCTATCATCAAGGTATAGAAGATCTCAGACCTCTCAGGAACTAAGGTCTTGATTCTTCTACTAAGCAGGCAACATAGCTAATGTACAGGCTGAAGGAGACAGGACTCTGGATTGCTTGGAGGAAGGGAGATGTAATATAATAGCAACATGTTTTACTCTGGGTTCTGTAGAGGAGAACCAGTGAAGTGTATGTGGATACGCAGGAAGAGATTCAATGGCTAGAAAGTTTCAAACTCATTGATCAGATGGCAGGCTGAATACTTTCCCTGATTCACACAGTTTCAGGGGCTGAGGAACCCAAAATCTGCTTGTAATGTGGCAGGCTGCTGACTGACGGTGTTGGGGCAGCTGTCTATTCCACAATCCACAGATCACTTGTCAATGAGATGAAAGCAGAAGTATAAGATCAAGGGAGGGACCAGAGACAGACAGACACAGACAGAAATCTTTGCCAGAATGTCCATATATATTGGATGCAGACAGTCCCCTAAGGAAACGCTTCTTACATCAGATCACAAAATGCAGGATAATTACATAATATTGAGGGTTATGGCCTAGCCAAATATGGACACACCACATTAACTATCACACAACGCATGCCAGGGGAAAAAGCTATGATAAGTCAACATAAAGTGGCATCTCCACAGCCTCTTTTCCTGTCTGGTCCTGTGCCTTGCTCACAGTCATTGCTCTGCTTGAGCCACTTTGTTGCAGCCACTGTTTATCACCCCATCTTGTAGAGGACTTCCTATTTTCTGGTGACCCTCCACTCTGCCAAGCATGATGTCCTCCAGGAACTGATTCTTCCTGACAACATGTCCAAAGTGTGTAAGATGCAGTCTTGCCATCTTTGCTTCCAAGGAGCACTGTGGTTGTAACAATAAACTTTTCTTTGCTAAAGCCATCCACTTGTGGTATTTCTGTTAGAGCAATACCAGATGACAAAAACAGATGGCATTTCATTGTAGTTTTGATTTGTATTTCTCTAACAGATAATGATTGTGAGCATTTCCTCGTGTATCTTTCAGTCACCTGAATGTCTTCTTTGATGAAGTGCCAGTTCATATCCTTTGCCTATTTTTTAATTAACCAGCTTTTTTATCTTGTTGAGGTTTTGCAGTATCTTGTGGATTTTAGAGATTAAATGCTGGCTGGATATGTTGTGGCAATTTTTTTTTTCCAGTCTGTACATCCCCTTTTTACTCTTTTGGTGAAGACTTTGGGTGAACATAACTGTTGGATTTTTATGAGTTTGCAGTTATCTATTTCTTCTTCTTGTGTCAGTGTATTATTAGTAATATTTTGTATCCTGTTTATGCCAAGTATTAGGGCTCCTAGCCCTGCTCCAATTTTTTCTTCTATGATAGTTATCATTTCAAATTTCATGTTTAGGTCTTTGATCCATTTTGAGTTAATATTTATGCATGGTGTGAGGTATGTGTTTTGTTTCACTTTCCTGCAGATACATACCCAGTTATGCCAACATCATTTGTTAAAGGAACACCTTCTCCCCAATTTATAGGCTTCAGATCTTCATCAGATATCAGCTGATCATAGGTAGGTGATTTTAAGTTGGATTCTCAATTCTATTCCCTTGGTCTATGTACCTGTTGTTGTGCAAGTACCCAGCTGTTTTGACTACTGTAATCATATAATAGGTTCTGAAGTCAGGTAGTGTGAGGTCTCCTGCATTCTTATTCTTCTTCAGTAATGCATTACTTATCCAGGGCCTCTTTCCTTTGCATATGAAGTTGATGATTTGTTTCACCATCTCCTTAAGAAATGCCATTGGAATTTGTATTGGGATTGCATTTCTCTAGATATTTTCACAAGGTTGAGTCTTCCTATCCATGAACAAGGTAGGTTTCTCCACATACATAGCTGTTTTTCAGTTTCTTGCAGTAGTGTCTTGTAGTTTTCTTTGCATAGTTCTTTTACATATCTGGTCATATTTATTCTTAAGTATTTTATCTTCTTGGGGACTACAGTAAATGGTAATGATTCCATAGTTTCTTATTTGATGGTCTTTTTGTTGGTATAAAGGAATTCAATTGATGTTTGTATATTTGTCCTGTATCCTGATACTTTGCTGAACTCTTCTACTAGTTCCAGTAGTTTTCAGGTGGATTCACTGGGTTTTTCTATATATAAGTTCATGTCATCTGCAAATAGAGATACTTTTATTTCTATCTTTCCAACTTGGATGCCATGAATTTCTTTTTGCAGCCTAATTGTTCTGACTTGAACCTCCAGCACAGTTTTGAATAAAAGTGGCAATAAAAGGAACCTTTGTTTCCTGTAAAATAAATTATTGTAAAAAATTAATAAATTATATAAAGTTGGGGCATTGACTCAATGCCTTCCTCATTGTCTTTGCTTTCCTGAGGAACAAAGAGATGAGTTCATTTTCCCACCTCCCATGTTTATTGGCATAGACTTTTATACAGAAAGTTTGAAGACACCTGAAAAACTCAAATCTTAACTGAAATCAATAGGAACATTCTGAGTGACTATATTAGAAGTCATTATAAAATATTGGGCAATTAGCTTGTGGATTTATTCTAAAATAAATTTGGGATTATGACAGGACATTTCTTCAAGTTCAAGTTCCTATAAAAATGATTAAAGCATATTGTTGCTCTTATTAGGAGCCATTAAGTCAGTTCTGATCTTATGTACAACAGAACCCAACATTGCCAGCCCTGCACCATTCTCACAATCTTTGTTATGCTTAAGTTCATTGTTACAGTCATTGGGTCAATACATCTCATTTAAAGGCTTCCTCTTTTTAACTGGCCTTCTAGTTTACCCAGCAAGATGCCCTTTTCCAGTGATTGGTCCCTCCTAAACAGAAGACTTCAGAGAGCAGCTCGAGAAGACAAAAGAAAGTATTATAATGACATGTGCAAACAGCTGGAAAGAAAAATCAGAAGGGAAGAACACATTCAGTATTTCTCAAGCTGAAAGAACTGAAGAAAAAAATCAAGCCTCGAGTTGCAATAATGAAGGATTCTACAGGGAAACTATTAAACAACTCAGAAAGCATCAAAAGAAGATGGAAGGAATACACAGAGTCATTATGCTAGAAAGAACTAGTCAATGTTAGGCCATTTGAAGAGGTAACATATGATCAGGAACCAACGGTACTGAAGGAAGAAGTCAAAGCTGCATTGAAGGCGTGGTGAAAAACAAGGTTCCTGGTATTGATGGAATATCGATTGAGATATTCAGCAAACAGATGCAGCGTGGGAAGTATTCACTCATCTATGCCAAGAAATCTTGGGGACAGCTACCTGGTCAACTGACTGGAAGAGACTCATGTTTATGCCTATTCCAAAAACCGAATGTGGACATTACCAAACAATATCACTGATATGTGAGTAGAATTCTGCTCAAGATCATTCAAAGGTGACTACAACAATATATTGACAAGGAACTGCCAGAAACTCAAGCAAAAGGAAACACTGCCTGGTCTTGCGCCACCTTCACATCGTTTTTATGCTTAAGCCCATTGTTGCAGCCACTGTGTCAACACATCTGATCAAGGGTCTTCCTCTTTTTCAGTGACCCTGCACTCTACCGAGCATGATGTACTTCTCCAGGGACTGATCTTGCCTGACAATATGTCCAAAATAAGTAAGACACAGTCTTGCCATCTTTGCTTCCAAGGAACACTGTGGTTGTACTTCTTCCACAACAGATCTATTTGTTCTTTTGGTAGTCCATACAAGGTAATTCAACACTCTTCTCCAACACCACAATTCAAAGGCATCAGTTCTTCTGTCTTCTTTGTTCCTGGTCCAGCTTTCACATGCATGTGATGTGATTGAAAATGGCTTGGGTCAGGCGCATTTTAGTCTTCAAGGTGACATCCTTACTTTTGAATATTTTGAAGAGGTTTTTGCAGCAGATTTTCCCAATGCAATGTGTCTTTTGATTTCTTGACTGTTACTTCCATGGGTGTTGATTGTGGACCCAAATAAAATGAAATCCTTGACAAACTCAATCCTTTCTCCATCTATGATAGTGTTGCTTACTGGCCCAGTTGTGAGGAATTTTGTTTTCTTGATGTTGAGGTGCAATCCATACCGAAGGCTGTGGTCCTTGATCTTTATCAGTAAGTGTCTCAAATTTTCTTCATTTCCAGAAAGCAAGGTGGTGTTGTCTGCATAACACAGGCTGTTAATGTGTCATCCTGTGATCCTGATACCTCGTTCTGCTTCACATAATCCAGCTTCTCAGATTATTTGCTTGGCATATAGATTAAAAAGGTATGGCAAAAGGATACAACCCTGACACACACCTTTCCTGACTTTAAACCATGCAGTGTCCCCTTGTTCTGTTTGCACAACTGTCTCTTGATCCATATATAGATTTTTTAGGAGTATAATTAGGTGTTCTGAAACTCCCATTCTCCCCAACATTAGCCGTAATTTAGTATGATCCACACAGTTGAAAGCTTTGGCATAGTCAGTGAAACACAAGTAAACATCTTGCTGGTATTCTTTGCTTTCAGCTAATATCCATCTGACATCAGTGATGACATCCCTGGTTCCATGTCCTCTTCTGAACCCAGCCTGAATTTCTTTGTCAATATACTGTTGCAGTTACTTTTGAATGACCTTGAGCAGAATTTTACTTGCATGTGATATCAACGATATTGCTTGGTAATTTCCATATTCAGTTGGATCACCTTTCTTTGGAATGTGCGTAAATATGGATCTCTTCCAGTCAGTTGGCCAGGTAGCTGTCCTCCAAATTTTTTGGCATAGACAAGTGAGTACTTCCAGCACTGCATCTGTTTGTTGAACTATCTCAATTGATATTCCATCATTTCCTGAAGACTTGTTTTCTGCCAATGCCTTTAATGCAGCTTCGACTTTTTCCTTCAGTACCATTGGTTCCCAATCATATGCTGTCTCTTCAAATGGCTGAACATTGACCAATTCTTCCTGGCATAATGACTCTGTGTATTCCTTCCATTTTCTTTCGATGCTCTCTGAGTTGTTTAATGGTTTCCCTGTAGAATCCTTCATTATTGCAACTCGAGGCTTGAATTTTTTCTTCAGTTCTTTCAGCTTGAGAAATACTGAATGTGTTCTTCCCTTCTGATTTTTCTTTCCAGCTGTTTGCACATGTCATTATAATACTTTCTTTTGTCTTCTCGAGCTGCTCTTTGAAGTCTTCTATTTAGATCTTTTACTTCACCATCCTTCCTTTTGCTTTAGCTGCTCGACATTCAAGAGCAAGTTTCAGAGTCTCTTCTGACATCCAATTTGGTCCTTTCTTTCTTTTCTGTCTTTTTAATTGACCTCTTGCCCTCTTCATGGATGATGTCTTTAATGTCCTTCCACAGTTCCTCTGGTCTTCAGTCATTAGTGATCAACACATCAAATCTGTTCTTGAGATGGTCTTTAAACTCAGGAGGGATATACTCAAGGTCAGACTTTGGCTCTTGTGGACTTGTTCTAATTTCCATCAGTTTCAATTTGAATTTTCCTGTGAACAATTGATGATGCATGCCACAGTCAGCACCTGGTCGTGTTCTGACTGTTGATATGGAGCTTTTCCATCATTTTTTTCCACAGATGTAGTCTATTTTGTTCCTATGTATTCTGTCTGGTGAGATCCATGTGTACAGTCACTGTGTTGGTTAAAAAAGGTATTTGCATTGAAGAAGTCTTTAGTCTTGCAAAATTCTACCATTCAATCTCCAGCATTATTTCTATCACCAAGGCCATGTTTTCCAACTACCCATTAGACTGGCAAAAATTTAAAACTATGACAATAGTAAGTGTTGATGAAGATGATGGGAAATTGAAGTGAGACATACCACTGAGGGGCGTGTTCATTCTTTAAAAATGAATCCAATAGCACGTGGTAAAATTGAATATGTGCCTATTTATGACCCAATCATTTCTATTTTATTTATATATTAGACGAAAATTCCCAAATCTCCTAAATGTAAAGCATAATATCAAGAATGGTATAATATTACAGGAGTAGAAACTGAGTAAATTTACACATATGTCATATGAATGAACACTGGTAAGAAAACTGAATGAGATCTGTGTAGAAAACATGTAGATCTCAGAATGTAACACTGAGATGTGGCAAATTACAGAAAGGAAAAATATAATGTATGTGAATTAAAAGCACACAGTGAAGGAAAATCTTTATTCATAGACACAAATTTATGCAATTTTTTCTAATATTTCTATTACATGAGGCAGCACAGTGGTTAAGCACTTGGCTGCAAACTGAAAGTTCAGCCATTCGAATCCACTATCCACTCTGCAGGAGAAAGATGTGACAGTCTACATTCATAAAGATTGCAGCCTTTAGAACAATGTGGGACAGTTCTGCTTTATCGCTGAAGGGATATGGGTTGAGAATGAGTATGGCTACAAAAGGGTTAAATTTGGCTTCAGTTTATATGCACATACCATTTACAGATATTTATCTCTAAGTATATATACATTATATATTTGTGTATATATGTACACATATATGTTTATATAAATATATGTATGTGCATAAAATATGTATATATGTGTGTACACATGTGTGTAATGTGTATATGTACATATACATATATGTGTATATGTACGTGTACATTTATATATACATACATATATACTCTTTAAATTGGAGCAAAGAGGAAGAAATCTAGCAAGTAAATTCCAGGTGGTCAAAATATGTGTTTTTACAAAATGCAGGTTTTTACAAATACCATGTCATTTCATTATATTTTCTCTTTTCATTGTTAAACTAGAGATTGAAGGAATTCTCTTGCTTTAAAATTTGGTGAATAAAATACATGTACCAAAATTGAAAAATGAAGTGTCCTTCAAGACTCATACTGAACCGCCTTATCCCTTTGTTACTCATCTGCTGCAAGTCCCACTCACCAGATGGAACCAGTTATAATTCTTTAACTTTGTTCTTTATTACCATTGTTCTATGTACCTCATTGTCACTCAGTTGATTCTGACTAATAGTGACCATGTAGAAGAGAGTAGAACTGCCCCATAGGGTTTCCAAGGCACAGCATCTGGATTTGAGCTGCCAACCTTTTGGTTAGCAGCTGAGCTCTTAACCACTGTACCAGCAAGGCTCCATTATTGCACATAGTATGATTAAAATGCTATAACTTGGTGTTCTTGATTCATTGGCTTGAAATGTCATCTGATAACTTCCAAATGTGGAAGATGGTGATTTAATATTATTATATCCTCCTTTCCTTGATTGCCATTCCTCCATCCTCTCTATATAGTGACTTTCAGTGGAATTGTAAATGGTTTTCTATGTGTACAAATCAATCACATCTTCTGTCATTTCTGTCTCATCCTGAAATGATCCTTTCTAGTTAACGTCCTGTTCACCTGCTTCCCTCAGAAACAACTGCTATTTTTGTTTTTTTGCAATTTACTCCAGAAATACCCTCTCATCATCATTCTAAAAGCTCCTTTGTCTAATAGTTTTTCTACAATCTGTTTTTGAATCTCACATCTCCTTTTTTAAAAGTTATTTATTACAGTAAGAATAAAATTTCTAACATCTATCAACTATCTCATTTATGATAAATTCTCACCCCGCTCCACCCTTGTAACCAACACAATTATTTTCTTCTGTAGATAATTCTATTTTTAACTCCTTAGAATACAGGTCTCATAAAATATTGGTCCTTTTGACACTGACTGATTTTACTTAGCATGATATCTTCCATTTGAAACCATGTTGTGAGATGTTTTCTAAAACTGTCTTTTTTTTTATCATAGCATAATGTTCCATTGAGTATATGTACCATAGTTTGTTTATCCATTCATCTGTTCATGGGCATCTGGGTTGATTCCATCTTTTAGCTATTGTGGACTGTGCAACAACAAACATTTGTGTACATGTGTCTGTTCATGTGACAACCTTTGTTTCTGAAGGATAAATTTCAAGCAGTGAAAGTACAGGATTGAATAGTGTATCTATTACCAGCTTTCTAAGGAAGCACCAGATTGCTTTCCAAAGAGGTTTTACCAACTTGCAATCCCACCAGCAATGTAGGAGAGTTCCAAACTCTCCACAGCCTCTCCAGCACTTATTGTTTTGTGTTTTTTGAATCATGGCCAACCTTGTTGGAGTGAGGTGATATCTCATTGCAGTTTTGATTTGGATTTCTTAAGTAACTAGTGATCATGCGCATGTTCTCATACGTCTGTTGGCTGCCTGAATGTCCTCCTAGTGAAGTGTCTGCCCATCTCCTTTGCCCATCTCTTAATTGAGTTATTTACCTTTTTCTTGTTAATATTTTGCAGAACCTTGTAGATCATGGAGATCAGACAATGGTCCAGCATGTAGCTGCCAAACACTTTTTCCCATTCTGTAGGTGGTCTTTTAACTTTTTTGATAAAGTCTCTGGATGAGCAAAAGTGTTTGATTCATAGTAGTTCCCATTTAGCTATTTTCTCTTCTGCTAATCATGCTTTGTTTGTCAGATTTTGAAGCCTATCTAAACTGTATATTAGAACATCCATCGTTGATACTATTTTTTCTTGCATGATTTTTATTGTTTTAGGTTTGATATTTAGGTACTTGATCCATTTAGAGTTAGTTTTTGTGTAAGGTGTAAGACAGGGATGTTGCAGATGGATCTCCAATTTTGCCAGCACCATTTGCTAAAGAGACTGTTTTTTACTCAGTTCGCAATTCTAGGGCCTTTGTCAAATATCAGCTGTTCACAGGAGGATGGTGGCATCTCTGAGGTCTCCTGTCTATTCCACTTGTCAATATATCTCTTTCTGTACCAGTACCAGGCTGTTTTGACTACTGTAGCAGTGTAATAGTTCCTGAGGTTGGGTAGTGTGAGGCCTCCCATTATGTTCCTCTTCTTCATCCAGCAAAAAGTCCAGTAAAGATACAGAAGCTCTTATTGCAATGATCAACCAACTTGACCTTATCAACATACACAGATCTTTTCACCCATCAATGGATAAGTACACCTTCTCTAATGCACATGAAACATTCTCCAGAATAGACCATGTGTTAGGTCATAAAGCAATTCTCTATAAAACCTAAACCATTGATTTACTGCAAAGTATCTTCTTGGACCATAGAGCCATAGAAATCAATAGCAGAAAAATCATAGGCAGAAATTCAAACTTATGGAAACTGAATGACACTTTGCTCAAAAAGCCTTGGGTTACAGAAGAACCAAGGACAAAATAAAGAAATTTATGGAATCAAATGAGAATGAAAACACATCCTACTAGAATCTATGGATATAGCAAAAGCGGTGCTCGGAGGTCAGTTTATCTCTATAACCATACACATCTGGAAAGAAGAAAGGGCCCAAATTAAAGAATTAACCTTACAGCTTGAACAAGAAGAAAGAGAGCAACAGAGGAGCCCCTCAGGCACCAGAAGAAAACAGATTATAAAGATTAGAGTAGAATTAAATGAATTAGAAAATAGAAAAACAATTGAAAAAAATTAAAACAAAAAGCTAGTTCTTTGAAAAGATCAACAAAGTTGATAAACCATTGATAAACCCACAAAAGAAAAACAGCAGAAGATACAAATAACCAGATTAAGAAATGAGATGGGAGATATTACAGCAGACCCAGCCAAAATTAAAAATATCATAATAGAATACCATGAAAGACTGTACTCTAACAGGTTTGAAAACCTAGAGGAAATGGAGAAATTTCTAGATTCATATCACCCACCAAGATTATCACAAGGAGTAGATGAACTTAATAAATCTATCACAAAGGAAGAGATGGAAAAAGTCACATCTCCTTTTAAACTGATTTACTCTCTGTCTTTGGTAGAACATATTCATGAAATCTTTCCATAAATCCATGGGAAATAATTATTTTTAGAACTATGCCTCCTAAAAAATAAACTCATGGTATCCTCTTACTCATCTGAGATAATCAGACATTGAAATATTAGCTGAAAGGGAAGGTCCTTCAATTTTTGAAGATAATGATATCTTTTTTAGTGGTGGAAAGTTTCCAGCATTCTGTTTCTAATTCCTAGTGTTTCTCTTGGTTTTACTAAATTGAACCACTTTCTTAAAATCTTGTCTTTATCCCTAGTGTTTGATATTCATAATGATATACGCTGAAGATCCCCAAAAAGTCTCATCATATTACAGAACTTTTTTCACATAGGAAATCATTTCTTTCTGTCTTGTAAAATATATTAATTCTTTCTTTGCTGATATTTTCTCCCATGCTCCCCCAAACCAACTGAAATGTGCCTCCATTTTTCATTTATAGAAATTTTTGATTGTTTTATTTTGCCATTTTCTTTAAGTTCCTTGAATCTTTCTCCTAATAGCTTTAGCCACTATCTGTAACTTCCAAAGCCTATTCATTTCTTAACTCTGCCTTTACAGAGCAAACTACTCTTACAGATGGTTTTTCTTGTGCATGTGCTCATGTTATTGTGTCATTGTCACACACACACACACACACACTGCACTCATTTTTATTTTGTTTTGTTCTGTTTTCATCTTAGGGTTCAAAACAAATCCGATGGCTCTAGAATTTCCATTAATATTGAGAATAAAGTGCACGCACTATTTACATACAGAGAGACAGACTACAACCTGTATGTGTCTTAGGAGACCATTTTAATTATTCTTTGATCTGGTTATTTCACTGAGGGGTTATAAAACATCAGTATTGTTATTTTCTCTACAACTGTCTAGAATAGTCTCTTCCAATCCTGCTAGATTCCTGGTTCCTTTTCCTATCCAAGAGAGCAAAGAGATACATGGGATAATCACCCTCACCATGGGCAGAGATACAGACGGCATTATTCTTAGAGTTAATCAGAGTGGCTTGAGTTGAATTTCCTCGTTTAGGATGTAATTCTTCAGTTTATGATTTTCTTTTTTTTTAGCTAAGTACCTCATCAGCACTATCTACTGTCCTTAATGATTTAAAGCCTGAGAGTCTCTGGACATCTGGTTTAGATTCTAGAGAAAAACAAAAACAACATAGCCTTGTTTTCTTTTTTCTTCCCAGAGTTGGCAAAGAGTAGTAGCTCTATGAAGGATCAAAACAGATTTTTGCCCTAGCTGTACAAAAAAAAACCTTGTAGAGGTTTTCAGGAGTCTCTAGTTACATGCTGCAGTACTAACTGAAAGGCTGCTGGTTCAAAATCACCCAGGGGTAAATTGGAAGTAAGTCCTGGCAATCTGCTTCTTGAAAACTCTATGGAGCAGTTTTACTCTGCACACATGGGGTCACTGTGAGTTGAAACCAACTTGATGACAACTGCCAACAACATACAGATTTTCAGTCAATTATAGTTTTTTAAACCCAACCATTACCCCAAAGTTGAGACATCGTAAGATGCACTGGTATCGGCGGTGTGACTTGACTGAATGCTAGCACTTTCTCTGACGGCACTGAGGTTGCAGCTCCCTTTACTCTACCAACTCAGTGACCCTTCTTCCACACACCTTTAAATCTTCCAAAAGATTTGTTATCTCTTGTCTCATGCGTGTCCCCAACATCTGGAGGAGCAAAGCAGATACAGGTTCTTTCCAAAATAAAAGTGCTCTTCAGATTTCTATGAATAACTTCCCACTACTCCCTCTTCTCTCTTCTACATTTTATCTCAGTAAAAGACGGCACCCACCCAAAAACCCACTGCCATCGGGTCAGATCTGACCCATAGCAACCCCAGAGGTAAGAGCAGAACTGCCCCATAGAGTTTCCAAGGAGCCCTTGGTGGATTTGAACTGCTGCAGACAATGTAAAAAATAAAAAGTCAGTCTTTATTTGATCTTAACCCTACTGTACATACAGCCTTGAATAAGTTATTTGCATGTTATTTAGTTTTAATGGTCTCAACTATAATATACAGGTAGTCTGTGCCACCTCAATCATTTATTTTGAGAAGATAATTGGTAAATTCTTACAGAAAATATAAATAAATGCCTTGCTCTGAAAATAATGTCTTATTGATCCATAACTCTTCTTTCCTTCTCAGAGGCAAATACTGTAGGGACCCTGGTATCAGTATATGGCAAAATAGTGTTTTCTGAAAAAGCTCAGTGGCGCTGAGGAGGTCCATGGAGAATTTACTCTGGGGTCTTGAAATTGCTTGTGTTCTAACTGTTTGTAAAATTAAAGCTTCAGCTAGATTTATCTCCTTACTTTAACCAAACGACTTAGGAGAATGTTTGGCATCTCATTATCCACATCACTCTGGAAGTAAATCAGGGAAACCAAGGTGCAGGACATACCCTGAAAAAAGAAAAACTAAACCTGCTGTCAGAGATTCTGACTCATGGTGACCCCGTGTGTTACAGAGTATAACAGATTATGCTTGGGGGTGGGATGGGGTAGTTGGCTGTAATCTTACAGAAGCAGATCATCAGGCCTTTCTTCCATGGCAATGCTAGGTAGTCTAGAACCACAAACCTTTCAGTAAGCAGAGGAATGCTAACTGTTTGAGCTACCCAAGGACCCTTTAGGGGCCCTTAGTCTGCCTCTGCCTGTCTGCTCCTGCAGTAATTTACCCCATCGAGGACTTTCCTGTCTTTGAACTGGAAATGAATTAATGATACCTGCATACCTACTTCCCAAGGATTAAGTGGGGACCACGTGGCATACTTTGAATGATATTTCTGTATATTTAAGTGTTTATGAAATTGCTTTCAAAGCAGGATTTACTGAGATAAAACTCACCACACATAATTAACCTTCTAAAGTGAACAGTCCAGAGGATTTACTACGTCCGCAGTGTTGTGCAACCACCACCTCTATTTTCACAAGATTTCCATCTTTTCAAAGTGAAATCCCTTGCCAATTAAACTGTCTCTCCCTTTCCCTTTTTCCCACAGCCTCTATCGGCGACCAATCTGTGTTAGGTGTCTGTAACTTCATCTAATCTGGATATTTCTCATATATGTGGAATAACACAATAGGTGAGATTTTGTGTTTGGCTCCTTTCACTCAGCATAATGCTTTTGAAGTTCATCCACACAGTAGACTGTATCAGTATTCCATCCATTTTTATGGCTGTATGTGTGCTGTATGTATATCCCACAATTTATTTATCTATTCACTCGTTGGTGGGCAGGTGGGCTATTCCTACTCTTTAGTTATTGGGAATAAAATTTGTTTTTAATATGACTTATACCCCTTTTTTTTCTTTTAACGATGATTTGATTTGAATCACTGATGCTGTGTGTTAAATATTACCTGTAATTTCAATAACAGAAACTCATTTATCCAATATTGCTTTATGTCCCAAAAGAGACATATTTCACTCTTTGCTAGTAGAAGTAATAATAATAACCATATTGTTCATTGCCACTGAGTCAGTTCCAACTCACAGAGATTTTATAGGACATAATAGAACTGTCCCGTAGGCTATAAATCTGTAGGAAAGCAAACTGTTACATATTTCTCCCATGGAGTGGCTGGTGGGTTCAAGCAGCTGACCTTTCAGTTAGCAACCAAGTACTTAACCACTGGGCCACCAGGGCTCCTTAATAACTACGTTAAACATATTTTGACGAGATGTACGAAAATGGGCTAGATTGTTCGCTAGTTCCTTTAGAATTATATTGCCAGTATGGTAGCATTATCCCCATGTGACAAGTGAGCACTTGAAATGTGGTTAGTCTGAATCAACACAGGGTGGAAATATAAAATGCACACCAAAGACAGTACAAAAAAGAAAGGAAGTGAAGGAGGGAGGGAGGGAAAAAGGAAGAGAGGAAGAAAGGGAAAGAGAGAGAGAGAAAGAGAAAGGAAGGAAGAAAGAAAGAGATGTGCCTTACATGTAAAATGAAACCACAAACCAAACCAGTTGCTGTGACATCAATTTATGCTCGCATCCACCCCACACGTTGCGCAGCAGAATTGCACTCCATAGAGCTTGAAAGGCTCTGACCTATTTGAAGCCGATCACTAGGCTTTCTTACAACGCACCTCCAGGAACTTTGGAACAGCCAAGCTTTGGGCTAGTAGGGGAACACATAACCTGCTTACACCACCTAGGAACTCCAAATATAAAATACACACTAAAAAAAAAGTACATTAAGTCTCACTAATGATTTTACATTATTTCTTGAAATAAGTTTTAAAAAACTGCCATCGAGTCCATTCTGACTCATAGCAACCCTATAGGATAGAGTAGAACCATTCCATAGGGTTTCCAAGGACCACCCAGTAGACTGAAGCTGCTGACCTTTTCGTTAGCAGTCGTAGCTCTTAACCGCTACACCACCGCGGTTTCCTGAAATCGTGGTGTGTTAGATGTGTTGGGTTAAATGAAATATACTGTTAAAGCTGATCGCATTTTTCTTTTGAACATATGTACCAGAAAAATTTTAAGTACATATGTGGCTCATATTATGTTTCTATTTCATAGCACAGATGTAAATATTTTAGATAGCAGTGGAGAAGTTAGATTGAGGAACCTGCCTATATTCCTAACAAATTTATGTGATCAATACTCACACCCCAGTCCCAGTGGAGACTGGTCTAAGTCAAGTTAACAAAACCACATCAGGGGTCTGCCTGAAAATAATTGTGAATTTATCTGTGACATGTGTAGTACAGAACAACTGGATACAACCAAAGGAAGGAAGAAGCCACCGTGAGACACATCCCGTTGTAGAATGAAAGACAGAAAGTAATATGTACAAATCTAAGCCTGGCATCAGATTTTGGAGAAAAGGAAGACAAATATTAAATAATTTATTACATTGAAATATGAGTGACAAAAGAATCCTATTCTTTCCATTCAGCAGAGTAATCAAAAAATCAAGGAGACGAACTACATCAGAACAAAGAAGGAACCACAATATCTCTTTCTCTGTAGGTGACTGAGAGATCGTTAGGGGAAAAGGCCAGATGCCGAATATCGGGACAGTCAATGAGAGTTATGACACAAACGGAGAAAAGCCAGATTTAAACCAAAATGGATAGACTGTCAATTTCTGTCACAACACTTGCTGTGTGGGTATGATATGACAAAGCGTAGTGTGCTGAGTAGAAAATCCTGATAAAGAAGAGAAACCTGATGCTCAGTTATTCTACATCCACCCAAAAGAAAAGCCCATTGCTGTCACATTGCTTCTGACTCTATGTGACAGAACAGAACTGTGCCAAAGGATTTTCAAGGTGTACCTGGTGGAACTGAACTGCTGACCCTTTGATTTGCATCCACAGCTCCTAAATACTCTGCCACCAGGGTTTTTCTTGGTCTACATACTGCAAAAACTAAATCCACTGCTGTCCAGTCAATGCTGACTCTTTGTGACCCTGTAGACAGATTAGAACTGCCCCATCAAGTTTCCAAAGAGCACCTGGTGGATTTGAACTCTCAACTTTCTGGTTAGCAGCTGTAGCACTTAACCAGTACACCACCGGGATTTGGTTAGCATCCATAGCTCTTCACTGCTTTGCCACCAGGGTTTCTGTTGGTCTACATAGTAGACACAAAAGAACGACTACTTACCAGAAAATTCAACAGCCTAGAAAGCTAGTCTGATCACTTGATCAGAGAATCAAATTCAACCTTAGAGAAGAAGCAAAAAACCTGGAGAATGACCTATCTAAGGATTATGAACAAAATGGGACTAGATATCAGTGGGAAGCAGACCCTAATGCCATGTATTAATAAGTATCTCTATTTGCACCCTATTAGGGGCAACTCTCTGGGTGAATCCTGAAGAACTGTAGTAAACCAGTTGTCATCAAGTCATTTTCAGCTCACAGTGACTTCATTTGTGTCGAGGTAGAACTGCCCGAGATAGAATTTCCAGTAGTTGAATTTTCCGAAGTAGATTACCAGGCCTTTTCCCCAAGGTGCTACCACACTAGAAAGAAATTAATCAGAGTCTACACCAGATGCAAGCAGTGTCAGCAAGTGTCTTCTTGAGATTTGAGGATTTAGAAGTTCACCTGGTGAGTATCTCCCTGTAATAGCAATCCATAATCATTGAAAAATTTCTCCTTTGTGGTCCAAGCATTTGAAGACTCCACATGGCAGACTTAGAGACTGTCATATGTTACAATCTGGAGGACATAACATTATTTGAAATGCATAGTAAATTGTCCTAGGAACAGCAGTTGATGGGTAGATTCAGAAAAGGCAGCATTAGAAAGAGATTAGGATATTCACTATGCTTTAATTTATAGGAAAAGGTGAAAAAAAGGATACTACTCTCCCACACCAAAAAGTAAAACAAAACAAATCTGATGCTGTGGAGTCCATGCCAACTCATATGAACCCCAAAGGACAAACTAGACTCGCCCTCTGGGCTTCCAGGGCTGTGATCATTAGGGAGCAGATAACCAGGTCTTTTCTCCCACAGAGCTTCGGGGTGAATCAGAAACACAGAAATTTCAGTTAGCAGGTGAGTGCTGGGTGCTTTTTTTTTTTCTTTTGCAAATAACGTGTACTTTCTACATTTGTTTGGAACCTCAGCCACCTCCCACCAAGATATTTTAGTAACTGAAAATAAATCTAAAAAGCATAAAAGTAAATAAAGAAATTTGGCAATGGGTCAATTATGAAAACACCTTGCAGGAGGAGGAAGCAACTGACTGACAAATCGAGTGCGCATTATTTGCATAAAAATACAGTAACTACTGTGCTTCTTACTCTCTAATTAAAAATGAAAACATTGTCACGAAATCAGTTCCTACTCCTAACAACCGTGTTTGGCAGAGCAGAACTGCTTTTTAGGGTTTCCAAGGAGCAGCTGGTGAATTCATACCACTGACTTTTCGATTAGCAGTCAAGTTTTAAACCCTACACCACCAGGGCGCCCCACAGAGCCCAGAAAACCTGAAGGGATTTAGAGAGCAAAAAAATCCATGAAACTAGACAAAAACGTACTATCACTATGTGAAACATAAATGTCCTTTGGACCCTAAGATAGCACTGTTGCTGCTGCATTGAGGTCCCCCTGGATTCCTTCTAGATTTTCTCTTACCATCTCCTGACTTCTGTACACCTTGCCTGACCTTCTCCTTTTTCCGGTAAAAAAAAAAAGTGACTGCTACTGTCTTTCGGCTGGATGGAGACACTTGAGCACATAGACAGAGACACTTTGTCAGCAACTGATGCGATACAATGAAAGCCAAGGATATTTCCATCATCTGATGGGTTTTCATTTAACTGCACTGAGCAAGCTGAATTCATCAAAAAAGATAACTCGCTTTGGTCAATTTGGGTTTATCTTTCTTGGGGTTTTATTGCTGTTACGGTTAACCCTCAGTGCACCAAAGTTGCAAATTCCCTTAGCATTCTCTCTTTAGAGTAAAGCCTGGCTTTTCTCAGTATTAGCTTCAGCTTCAGCGTCAGGTCTTATCTTCGGTACTAGGTCTTATCTGTGGTGTTGTGTCCAGCAGAATGTCTCTGTCTGTGCTCTTGATTCTCCCCACCCCAAGACAGCTGTCATTTGTTACATGATACTTGCTGATGAGGTGGTGGGACAGGTTAGGAGACATTCTACGTTTTCCCAGACTTAGTGTTACGCAGATGCTCTGTCCTTGAATGTAGCAGTGGGGTCCAGGCAGTGGACAGAGCTCAGTCTACTAGGAAGAGGGAAAGTTTAATATAAGGAACTATAAACTATGAACAGGAAATTAAGTGTTATGCAGGGATAAAAGAATCCCCTAAAAATATTTTTTGTTTGAAGGAGAGCACCCTTGACTAGCACCAACTTTGATGAGTGGTCTCCTAGTCATCTTTGAGCAAAGTGTGGCTGAAGCCTGCAGGATAATGGAGAGTCTCCTGAATTACTCAAAGACTTGAGATTTTCCACCATGGGCACCTGAGTCCTTGTCAGATGAGGTCAGTGGACAACGAGGAAGGGTGAGCTAAGACTGGTAAGTAGAAAACACCTTCTGGAGTGTTGGAAGACCAAAATTTGGTGGATGGAATTCACTTTCTAGGGAACTGAAGAAATTCAGTATGAATCCATCTGTGAGCTTCACGGAAAACTAATAGAGACAATCAGCTTTACCCAGAAAGTCCCTGGGAAGCAGTAAGCTTGGGGTAGGAGAGATGCTGTTGTGTTCTCGGGAAGCTGGCTAAGGAGTTTGTTGAATTCTCCAGAAAACTGACTGTGTGAGACACTAACGAAGTCATGAGAAAACCAGCTGAAGCTCCCAGGAGTTCCTTAAGAATCTGCCTATATGGGCTGTGGCTAACCTTGTCAGGAAACTGAATGAAACTTTCTTCAATTCTGATCTTGGGATGAGCCATTTGATTCGCCTCATAGATGTGAGTGGGGTATCTGTGAAGGTCACCATGTGGGAGAGACAGCAAACTCACCAAAAGGAAGCGAGCTGGCTACCTGCCAAGCATGCTGGGAACTAGGCTGTAGATGATGCTACTGGAAAGTGAAGCGGGCCCCCAAATCAGCTGTGCTACCACTGCTGGTGTTCCCTGAGGGTTAGCTCTGCTTGGTGTCCTGCTTAGCAGCCCAGCTCCTCAGAAGAAAAAGCACACCAGAACCCTAAGGACAATCTCCATCCTCCTTCCTCTCCCTCCAGTGCCCTCTACTGTCAAATTTAAATAATAATAATAATTATCAGTTCTAACATCACAGGACAATCTGGTGAATTTGGAGCTGAGAGTAAGAAGTTGGTAAGTGGTCTGGCCCATCCTCTGGATTCAACCCCAAGAGCAAGACACAATCAACTCAAAAATCTAATTTTGTCAGTTTATATTTGAGATCATTTCTGGGTCAGTTATGATCCAGTCATAAGCCAGGAATTACCAAGAATATGAAATATGAACTGTTTACCAGGAATGAATAACTAAGAGAGGATAAAACTCTAAAAACTAGCCTGCTGCTGGGAGATAGTACCCCAGGAAGGCATAGACTTTAAAAAGGATAGTCTTGCCCCGAGTGGGACTTGGACTTTGTTCAATGACATATTTGCTGAATTGTGCTGGTTCTGAGCTGATCCACAGTGGGTGGGATGAGGCCAGTGGCTAGAAAGCTACAGGCTAGTGCTGGCTTAACATGCCCTGGAGCCCTGGTCATTTGAGAATGGTGGTGTATTAGGACAGACAGGCAGAGATGAGTCCCAATAGGGTATGAGCTGGCTGAGATACAAAAAAAAACCCACCACCAAGTCAATTCCAACTCATAGTGGCCCTACAGCACAGAGTAGAACTGTCCCATAGAGTTTCCAAGGAGCACCTGCTGGATTCAAACTGCTGATCTTTTGGTTATCAGGCATAGTAGCGCTTAACCACCATACCACCAGAGTTTCCTGGCTGAAGTAGCTGAGTGAAAAGTTCACTAAGAAGTCTTTACCCAGGAGTATTATCAAATTTTCAGGGTAGCTAATTAGGCACCAACTCAGATCAGAAGTTGCTGGCCAAGAGCAGAGTGCAGTGAAACTCTGGGAGCCTAGTTAGAGTGTCCACAAAAGCTGCCTGCAGGGAAGCTGTGAAAACACCACCTGAAAGACACAGAAAATCAGGGGGGTGCACACAAACCTCTTGGTGAAGATGCTGGTAATACATCTCTGGTGTGATGCCCACCAGCTGTCCCACACACAAGCTCCTCACCACTGGAACAAAAAGAAACAAAGTACTCCAGAACCGGAAGTCCCTTCCTCTTCCAGTGTTTCTTCAGCAGCCTCACTGACAAACCTTGATAAGAAAGACACGTTCAGTATTACTGCAGGACAGTGAAGGGTAGGCTTGGGGCTGAGGGGTGTGACTTGATGGCTGGCATGCTGAATGTCAGAGCTCTTGGAGGTGCAAAAGATTCTTGTGCTCAAATGCTACCCAGAAGTTTAGAGGTTCAAGTTCACCTAGAGGAAGTTAGGCCAGGCAATCTACTTCCAAAAACTCACCCACTGAAAATCCTATAAAGTACAGGCCTCTGGCCACATACGCAGTCACCATGAATCTAGAACTATTCCAGGGCAGCTAGCAACTTGTAATGCTGAAAGTTGAGTGCAAGACCTTCTCAGCAATCCTTTCCATTAATAAGCTAGTTCCAGTACATTTTCTTGCCCCCAGTTTCAGGGTAGAAGGTATTCTGCTACATTCTCCCAACTAAGAAAAGAGCCCCTGCTCTGACCCTAATGGTGACTGAAAGAGTTGCTGCTCTTCTCCATGAACTTAAACTTGGGGGTTACTGGAGAAGGAAGGGCTTTGCATCCTCCTTGCTTCTTTTCTTTCTTTTTCCTTTTAATTTTGGTGGACATCTACAGAGCAGAATACATGTATTCATCTATATCCACATGTAAAACTCAGTAACCTCTTCACCCTATCTCTATCCATATTGTTTCACCATCTTTGACTTAGATTTGTGGCCCCAAACTCCTCATCTATGCTTTAGAATTACTGTTGACAATTTGATCTCATACAGCTACTTCTTTAAACTAGTCTGTGTCCTTCTCGCAGTGGCTGCATTTCCCCTTCATCAGACCTGCCCCAAAGGGCCGTGTTCTCTTGGCTTTCTCCTTGTTTCAGATTTTCCTGGGCAATGCCCAGTGAGGGTACTCAATGACACTGCGCTAATCTGCTGCTAAAGACCTCTTGGAAGTATTTGCCACAAAGCATATCTCCTTGAAGACCAAGTGTGACTGACTGAAGTCACGGTATTTTCAGTAGCTTGATGTACATGTGAAAGCCAGACAACAAGAAAGAAAGACCAAAGACGTATTGACACCTCTGAACTGAGGTTTTGGGAAACAATATTGAATATACCACATACTTCCAGAGGAATGAACACATCTATCTTAGAAGAAGTACGGGCTAAATGTTCATTAGAAGCAAGGATGGTAAGACTTCAGCTCACATACTTTAGACACGTTCGCAACAGGGACCATTTCCTGTAGAAAGACACTGCTTCGTAGAGAGCTGACACAGTGTCTTCAACAATGGGCTCAAACATGACTGTGAGGGTAGTGTGGGACCAGGCAGTGTTTCATCGTACATCACACAGCGACTGTGAGTCAGGATCAATTCAACGGCATCTAATAATAATAACACTCCTTTAAAAGTTAAATTATGAAACATTTCTTATCCCCCTACACTGGAAGTTTTTGAATCATTGTAATTTCCTCCTCTTGCATGTCATATCCCAGTTAAGACATCCTATTTTAAGTTTAATATGATAGGTGTAAATTTAATGCAGCTAGGTTTGACTGAACTAAGACTGCGAGGTTCTGATTTAAATTTTATTTTAAAACATCAGGGTTAAATTGTGCTTTTGAATTATACATCATCTTTAATTTGGGTGTTATTTATTTATTTTACACATACATCCACATATTTATATCCATATACATTATATGATGTGACAATAACAATATTGTCACTGTTGTTAGTCATTGCTGAGTTGACTCCAACTCATGACGACCCTATGTGCTACAGTAGAGCTGTGCTCCACAGGGTTTTTGATAGCTTATTTTTTTGGAAGTGGATCACCAGGTCTTTCTTCTGAGGTGCCTCTGGGAGGATTCCATCACCCAACCTTTCAGTTAGCTCCCAAGAGTGTTAATCACTTGCACCACACAAAGACTCCATCAGACATTGCTACGCTTGCATGCCATTGAGTTGATCTCAACGCGTAACATTCCATGTGACAGAAAAGAACTGCGCCATAGGACTTTCTCGGCTGTGATCTTTACAGAGAAACGGTGGTGCACAGTGGTTAAGAGCTATGGTTGCTAACCAAAAGGTTGTCTGCTCAAATCCACCAGTTTCTCCTTAGAAACTCTGTGGGGCAATTGTACTCTGTCCTGTAGGGTCACTATGAGTTGAATCAACTCAATGGCAATGGATTTGGGTTTTTTGTTTGCTTTTCTATCTGCTTGTTTAATCTCTACAGAAGCAGATCCACAAGACCTTCTCTTTAGCAGCCTTGTGCTTAAAAGTTGTGATGCCAGGGCTCAAAAATAAACAAACAAAAAAAATGCATAAGAAAAACACATAAAAGTACCTATTCCACATCATCATTGAGAGCCCTGGATTTCTCTAAATTTCTTTTTAATGGCTTTTCCTTTTTTTATCGTGGTTATTTTGTTACTGCCTGCTCAGCGACAGGTTCTTATATCTTCTGTGAAGCACTTGGTAGACTATTCACATAATTAAAAAAAAGACTATATTCCATTTCTAAATTCCAACATGGTTCAATTTCCTCTATAATTTAGCACCTTCATCAACGAATAACCTCACATTTTTGCTGTCCATTGCTTTAAATACTGTCTGCTCTTCCAACATCCCTTGGATTTAATGTCCTCTGAACTGGTTTCCATCTTCTGTCTTGGCCCTCAGGGTATTCCACTGCATCCTATGTGATAATTCTGTAAAATAAATCTGACTTTGCATCAACTTCAAACACTTTAAAGGTTTTTCATAGTAATAAAAATAAAATGGTCTTTTTAGTAATACATGTAAGGGTCTATTATTAGTTCTAAAGGTCTATTATTAGTTCTAAAATTCTGTAACAATCTATTCTCTGTATTCTAAATTTATCCATATTGTTTATACTTGACAATCTTTATTATAATTATTATTTTGTTGTTTGAAAGTAACATGATTCTACCTGACAGGATTTATACACAAGTTGATTTTGGTCATAACATTTTTCTCTAGCCAAAATCAACATTTTCTCCAGTTTTTCCCTAATTAACCCTTTTCTTTCCTTTAAGCATTTCTGGAAGGATGCCTTTTTCCTGTTAGGACAGAGTGCTCCCCAAACCAGGTACATTTTTTGGCAGAATTTTCCATGCCAGGGTCACAGAGCTGCTTGATTGGGACAGAAGTCTCAGGCCTATGGGGATGAAGAGGCTTCTGGGGCTGGCCCATTGATTGTGGTGGAGTCCCTTTTCTCAGTGCTCCCTGACCTGCCTGGGCTGCCAGTGGGAGAGGAATCTCAAGTTTCACTGAGAAGAAGAGCTTATTCCCTGGCCACTTATTGCTAGTAAGGCTCCCTGATGGCTCCCCTTGCCCGTATTACCAGCCTTGCCCATTTGGCATCATCTGTGTGGCTCCCATTCACTGAGAGCGAAATGAGTTTCTGTGGGCTGCCTTCTGCTGCTACATCCATTTGAGTCCGAAAATATGGGTTCTCTTGGGTTTGGTTAATAGTTGTAAGACCCACTGCCATTATATGAGGTCTGACAAGTTCAAGAACTTAATTGTTCTAAACGCTGCATACCTCATTGCTGAATATCACTACGGTCACCTTCAAAGTACTCCCCTTAGGAAGCCATGCACCAATGCTAACACCTAGTCCTCCCTTCGAAGCAATTTTGGAACTCTTTCTGGAATGGCCATTGCACACGGTGGCAAGTTCATCACCTTAATCGTATGGTTGTCTGTGAGGGAGTTTTTGGCCAGTAAACAAGTAACTGTATTGAAACACTCTCCGTACTCACCTGACCTGGCCCCAATGACTTTTTTTTTTTTTTTTTTTTTTTTGCCCAGCCAAGCCCAGAGACAAAGGAAATATTGAAAGGAAGACATTTTGATGACATTCAGAATATCAAGGGTAATGCAATGACAGCTCTGATGGACATTCCAGAAAAAGAGTTCCAAAATTGCTATACCTTTCACCTAAAACACAGTTTAAAATATATACAAAGAAAGATTCTAACATGATTTCCTGAGTTTAGCTACAGGGAAAACCGCTTTATATCCGATAGCTATAAACATAAATGTAAACAGAAAAATAGAAGTGGATGCAGATACAGGTGCAGATTTAGGTCTATCTTTAAAAACCAAAAAGCCAAATCAGTTTCCATTGAGTCAGTTGACTCCTGGCTCTTGCAATTCAGAGGAGAACTGCATTCTACAAGGCTTGCAAAATTGAATAACCTTTGAAAACAGACCACTGTCCCTTCGATCTACCGTGCCCGGTCAGTTAAACCACCAGCCTTTCCACTCAGTAGTTGCTCGCTCAACTGTTTGTGCTACCCAGGATGATTAACAACCCAGTTGTTTGTCACACAAAAAAAGAGAGTTTTAGTTGCATTGAACATGTAAAAATTGGTTGTTGACAGGGTCCATCTGATCAGTTCTGCCTCACAGGGACTCCATGTGCAACAGAATTAAATGCTGCCTGGTCTCGTGCCATGCACACAATAGTAGTTACTGAGCCACTGTGTCAAAGTGTCTCACTGAGGGTCTTCTTCGTTTGCACTCATCTTCTACTTTACCAAGCGTGATGTCCTTCTTCAGGGTCTGAATCCTCCTGATAACACTTCAAAGTATGTGGGACAAAGTCTTACCATCCTAGCTTCTAAACAGCATTCTGGCTGGACTTCTTCAGAGACAGATCTGTTCATTCTTCTTGAAGTCTATATTCAGTATTCTTTGCTAACACCATAGTTCAAAGGTTTCAATTCTGCTTTGTTCTTCCTTATTCATTACCCGGCTTTTGCATACATATGAAACTCCAACCCCGACTCGTTGCTGTCAACTTGATTCTGACTCATAAAACACCATGGCTTGAGTCAAGAGCACCTTGGTCTTCAAAGTGACATCTTTACTTTCTAAAACTTTAAAGAAGTCTTTGGCAGCAAAGCTGCCCAATACATTATTTGTTTGTTTTTTTTTAATCTGTACTTTAGATGAAAGTTTAAAAGCAACCTAGAAGCACATTAAACAATTAACACACACACTGTTTTGTAACATTGGTTGCTAACCCCACAAAATGTCATTTCTTTCCCTTTTCAATCTTGGGTTCCCCATTATCAACTTTCATGTCCTTTTCTGTCTTCTTGTCCTTGCTGTTGGGCTGGCAGGTCCATTAAGTCTAGTTTTGTTTTGTAGGCCTGTCTAATCTTTGGCTGAAGGGTGAGCATCAGGAGTGACTTTATTACTGAACTGTATGGTTATCCTGGCTCCATGTTGTTGTGGTTTCTCCAGTCTCTTTTGCCCCCTATAGGATTTCCAAGACCATAAATCTCCCCAGAAGTAAATTGTCTCATCTTTCTCCTGAGAAGTGACTGGTGGATTCAAACCACTGACCTTTCTTTTAGCAGCCAACTGCTTAATGAATGAGCCCTCAGGGCCACCTAACTATATACTAAAACCAAAAAAAAAAAAAAAAAAACCTACTAGATAAGAAGATAACTTGATAACTTCCCTTGATGACTTTGCTTCTATACCAATAGATTACTGCAACATGGAGCAGATATCACTGCCTTAGTGTACAAAGTATTGTGACTTGTCTTATTAGAATATTCTGTTGCTTACTGTCTTTGATAAAACAAGTTGTTATGTTGGGAGGGCCCAAATGGCAAAGGACTGAGGGAAGCTTCTAGTCAATAGCCGGTGAGGAACTAAGGTCTTCTATCCCAAAGTCCATGATTACACTGGACATAGTCTACTCTGGAAAAAAGCAATATTTATTCCAATCAGTATCAACAGAAGTACAGATTTGCCTCACCTTTCTAAGGGCTTTGTGTAAATGCAGTCACCACTTGAAGGACCACAGAATGTCTGGTTTGCATACATGGAACCTTGCTTAGCTACCTTGGGCAAATGAACCCACTTCACAACAAATGAGCTTTAACAGCAAATACATGGCCATTGAATTCCCTGGTTCCACAATATGTGTCATCATTTAGGGAACGTTATCACTGCTGTTGTTGTTGGGCCTTGTTAGGTGCACACCTTCCACTTGTGAATTTCAAATACCTACCTTTGGACAGGTCGGCCTTGGCTTGGTGACCTGGAAGTGTCCGGGAGTTTCACAAGGACTGCCAGTTAAGTTCATGAACTCATCTTAGAAACAGTGCTACACACCTCATGGCTGAATATCACTACAGTCATCTTTGAAGTATTCCCCTTGGGAAGCCATGCACTGATGCCGGTACCTAGTCTACCCTTCAAAGCAATTTGGAAACTTTCTTCCTGGAATGGCCATCAAAGCTGTCATTGTATTACCCTTGATGTCCTCAATGTCATCAAAATGTCTTCTTTTCAATATTTCCTTTACATTGGGTAAAGAAAAAAGTCATCAGGGGCCAGATCAGGTGAGCAGGTAGGGTATTGCAATACAGTTATTTGTTTACTGGCTAAATACTCCTTTACAGACAACTATACAATTAAGTTTGCAAACTCACTACCTTTCGATAAACACAATGGCCATTCCAGAAAGAGTTTCAAAATTACTTTGCAGGGTGTACTAGGTGCCAATGTCAGTGCATAAGGCAAGTACTTTGAAAGTGACTGCAGTGGTATTCATCAATGAGGTATGTAGCACTTAGAATGATTAAATTCATGGACTTAATTGTCAGACCTTGTTAAGTCCTGCCTTAACCCCTATAAGTAGACTGAAGTAAAAACTTTGGGGGGGATGGAGGGAAGGATCCCAGTTCCTTTACCTCCATATGGAATACATTTTAAGGGATAATTCCTAGCCAGAGCATGGATGCTAGTATCCAAAGAACTCCCAGAAGTGCCCTCAGGTGACAGTGTGAGGATTTGCTGCCTGACTGACACCTAGTAATAATTAGCAGTACAAGACTTTTCAGGTTAAAATGTATTATGTGTTGTGATTCTTAAAACAAAAAGAGATAGGTTAATCCATCCCAAGAAGTACTGTTTCTATTTCACGAGTGCTTATTATTGGCTTCCCGACAGCTAGATAAGCCACGTGGTCAGCTAGCCCAGACTAAGTTTTTGAGGATCATTGCTGAAATTCAGTAACCTTATATATCAAGAGTTCTGGTTGAGATCTAGCTCTCAGTGAATTGGTAGATTCCTCATCATTTACCACTGGTTACTTTACAGGTAGTAAGATTCATTCATTCAACAAATTTATGTTGAGCACACACTGTACTATATGACAGAAACTTCTAGATTCTAGAAATATAGTAATAAACAGTAGGGACCCATTTTCAAATGAGGTAGTCAAGCAATGGTTCTCTGGCCTGTTCCAAGCAGAAGCAACAGCCAATGCAAACCACAGAGGTCCTGGAGTATAGGAAGCACAGAAGGCCCCTGGGTGGTACAGATGGCTTGCACTTCACTGCTAACCGAAGGATTGGCAGTTCAAATTCATTTAGCAGCACCACGAAAGAAACGACTGATGATCTGCTTCTTTAATGATTACAGCTAACAGAGTCCTACAGAGCCTTTCTACTCATTAACACAGAGGACCACCCAGAGTTGGAATTGACTCAAAGGCAACTTCTAGCAAAGGCAGATTTTGCCCTTTACCTCTCTCGCCTACCACTCACCCTTGTTTTCTATTTTGGGAGGAGCTTGATGAGCAGAAAAAGCAGCTGAATCTGAGAATCAAAATAGAAAACAAGAATATTTCCATCTTCCTGATGCAGAGTGACTGTATCTTGTGGGAATTTTATGGTTCTATGCATCTGTAAGAACTCATCCTGTTGACCTCTGGCTGGAGGAAGGGGAGTGGGTGGAGAGGAGGGGATAGGAAACTGTTGGGAGGATAGGACATGCATGGAGCAGAGAGGAGGGGTGTGCTGTCACCGGGCAGGGAGAGCAGTGGGAGCTGCATATAGGTGAGCATGTGAATTTATATGGGAACGTACATTTTCATTCAAGCATAATAAAAAAGAAAGAAAGAATACTTCCGCCTTCCCCACTGCTACTCAGAAAAGATGGGTCAGGACTGAGTTGGCTACCGGCTAGGAGAAAAATCGAAATTGGACCTGCCTTTTGCTATTAGATTTCACTATATTACTTAATATCAGAAAATGTGACTGTTCTAACACCAAACGTAACATAACATAACAAAGAAAGTAACAGAGTTTGCCAGATATATCATCCAGGGCAGAAAAGGAAGGTCAGATGAACATTCTGAGGAAAGTGATAAGAAAGAACTCTTTCCTAAATGGTCCACATGGAGTTCAGTCTGTTCAACGAACAGTTAAGTAAGTCATTTTGCCAGAGCTAATTGTTATTCAGACTGTGCTTACTGCTTCTTACTCCCTGTGGTGGATATTCTCTGAATAAATTCAAAGTTAATTAATATATTTGGCCAGGTCAAGGGCTCTGTTGGAAAGAAAAGGATAAACACCCTAAACTTAATCCCTTTGAATTGGATTTTTTTCACGGCTAACCCAATATGATATGCATCTATATTCTCAATACTTAATAAATATCAAGTGATGGAGTGCTCTTATTATTTGTTTCAGAGATTTTCTGAGAATAGAATGAATTACACAATATATGCCTTTCTTTAAACAACACGTTTTCCTTTTCTGTGTATCCTATACCAAATTTTTTTGTACTTTTTAGAAAATGTTTATATTCTTTTTATTTTATCATTTTAGAATACTAGATATATACTACATGATGTCATTATGTTAAGAAAATTATTTAGTCTTGGGTTCATCAAATACACGACTCTAAATAATATATTTTATATGTGTCATAACCTGAAGTTCTTTGTTCTTTTCCAAAATACACCAAATGTCTTCTTAAATGTATTTTCTATTTTTAATGCTAATGTTTTCTAAGTCTTTAAAACTGTTTTCATCCTGTCATGATCCTCACTCAGTGACATTGTCATTTGAATTACCAGGACTCCCCAAAAACTACACCAAATAACAATACAGTCTAGTTAAAACTGATGTGTTTGTGATTTTGGAACACACGTCTTCCAACCAGATTCCTACTAATGAATAACTCATTCTTATAGACAAGTATGATTTTGGAAACATACATATTATAATATTCATATTGCATTTTTTGTTTGCTTGGCCTTGGAATTTAAACCTGTGAATTTCTGAGTCAATATACATGTACTGTTTGAGAAGTTAACTTGTTTATAAAAACATACAAAATACCCAAAGCTTTGATCAGATTAGAAAGTCGAAAGAATAGCATCCCATGCCTCATGGGAAAGATGTTGCTACTGTCTTCTCCATCAAGTGCTGTTGGAATAATCATGACTCTGACAGCTGAGCTGCACAGACAGCCCGATAAAGGTAAGAGAAATCATTCTTGCTTCTTGCTAGGTGACATTCTGAGTGTATTGATCCTTAATTCTTCCTTTTGTAAAATAAGGGAATTTGTTATTCATAATGTTATCTCAAAGTGAAGTTAAAAACTCTAACTTGAGAATAACATTGATTCCTAACTGTGTGAGCTTAGGCAATTTTAGTCAAGGTTTTGTTTGCGATTTCTTTTTAAAGTTGTTTTTGTTGTTTGCTTTTATTCTATAAAATTTAGAATAAATAATAGTAATAAAGTACCTAGTAGAGTGTTTGATATATTTTAGTTCTCCCTCATTATGAAGAATTGTATTTGGCACTTTAGAATATGATTGTTACATTAACATTCTATTTTAATAACTGCTCCTTCAAAAATAGGAATTACCAGCCAAGTTTCTCGAAGTCATTGGGGAAAGGGAGAATAAAACATAATAATACATATTCTGAAATATCTTTAAGAGATAATTACTTTTCCTATTGCCAGGGGGAGAGGAAAGCAACTTTTATCTGGTTATACTCACAGGCACCCTGATAGGAAAGCAACTACATGTGTTTCTTGGCTGTTAGGTGAAATGCCTCACATTAGTGTTATTTTTTTTATTTCATGGGCAGGCAAATCATTTGCTTATTGAAGGTTTAATTTTTGTTTCTTCTTCAACTCCTGGACTTTTCCACTAGTTTCTTTCCATATATGTTTTTCCTTCATCCTTCATTTGTTTTCTATAACGGTACTCAACACTTGTCAGTATTTTTTGTTTTAATACAAATAACACATTAGTACTATTCCTGTTTCTTATGTATTAACTCATCACTGAGTTAATTCTGGTTCACTGCAATCCTGTAGGACACACTAGAACTGCTCTCTAAGGTTTCCAGGACTGTAATCTTCACGGACGTTGACCACCGTATCTTTCTGCTTTAGAGACTGGTGGGTTCAAACCTCTGACGTTTCTGATCAGCAGCCTAGGACTTCACTATCCTGCCACCAGAACTCCTTACAGCGCTGGAGACGAGACTCTGCAAACCACATTTCTGTTCTGCCTAAAACTACCCAATCGACTTTTGCCAGTAGGCGGAACTAGACACATAATTGCAAGGCTGGAGGAGGAATAAGAGACTTTCTTTTTCCGGTTTACTTCCCGTTTCTACGAGAGTCACAACAGAATAGTTTTTTACGTCAGCAGTGGCAACTCATTCCCGAAGTTACTTGCAAAATAAGCTTTATCATATTCCACCTGAGATATCTGTGCCAGCTGGCTTGTCATGCTTCTTTACAGGTCTGTGTCCCTGATCAATGAGGCCTTAAGGTTGGAAAGAAACCATGTATGTGAAGCATCGGTGTTTCAACATAGGTAAAAGTAAATATTAATTTATAAGGCTTGAAGTAGTAAAAAATTTGCATTTCCAATGAAAACTTGAAAAGCATAATAGAGGAAATGCCAAGTTAAAGGGAAAACATTATTACTGAGAGCAGAGGTTAGCAAACTACCTGTGGGCTGAATCTGGCCCACCAGGTGGCTTTGTAGATAAAGTTTTATTGGGAAAAAAACCACATGTGGTCTGTTTGTTTGTTTTGCATATTTTCTGTGGATACTTTTGTTATTTTTTAATTTTATTGTGATTTAGGTGAAAGTTGACAGCTTAAGTTAATTTCTCTTTCAAAAAACTTATACACAGATTGTTGATACTGATTATGATTCCCATAATATGAGAGCACGTTCCCCCTTTTCCATTCTGGGTTCCCTGTGTGCATTTGTTCAGTTTCTGTCCCTTCGTGCCTTCTCACTTCACTTTTGGGCAGGAGTTGCCCATGTGATCTACTATATTTGATTGATGTTGCTGCTTATTGTCTTGTTTAATAGGCCTGTGTGATCTTTATTTGGAAAGTGGTCTTTGACAGTGGTTTTGGTTCTGAGTTAGTAGGGTGTCCTAGGGCTATAGCCTCAAAGTTTCCTCCAGTTTCTGTCAGACCAGTAAGTCTGGTCTTCTGTCATTAATATGAATTTTGTTCCACATTTTTCTCTCGTTGTACTGCGAGCCATCAGTGGTGGTAGCTGTGTACTGTCTTGTGTTTCTGGGCTCAGACTGTTGGAGTCTCTGGCTCACGTGGTCCTTCAGTCTTTCGTTCTCTGGGCTAATGCTTTCCTTGTCTCTGATTGGCTTCATTCTCCTTTACTCCAGACAAGATGTGACCAATAGATGTATCTTTGATGGCCACTAGCAAGCTTTGAAGACCCCAGAGGCTACTCATCCAAGTGGGTTGTAGAATATTTTATTTATGAGTTATGTTATGCCAGTTGATCTAAATATCCCCACCAGACTATGGTCTCTATTCTCTCCCTGCCTGCCCTCTTATCCTCCCTACCACCAATACCACCCCAGTAACTCAGTTCCTCAAGGTGTTTGACTATGTCTAGGAAACTTCTATGTTTTGGTCAACTTGTACTGATTTCCCCTTCACCAAATTGAATCTTGTCTACTATCTAGTTGGTGATTTCCCCTTCCCCTCCCTCACCACTCTTGTATCCATCAAAGAATGATTTTTGTGTGTGTGTATGTGTGTAACTCTTTTCATGAGTCGTGGTGCAGTGGTCTCATGCAATATTTCTCCTTTTGTTACTGACTTATTTCAGTCAGTCTGATGCCTTCCGGACTCATCTATGCGAGGTGTTTTGAGTCTTCATCATTGTTCTTTATTGTTGAGTGGTATTCCATTGTGTGTACATACCATAATTTGTTCATCCGTTCAGGTCTCAATGGTTTGTTTCCATCTTTTTTGCTATTGTGAAGAGTGCTGCAATAAACATGAGTGTGCATGTGCCTCCTCGTGTGAGTGCTCTTATTTCTCTAGAGTATGTTCCTAGGATTGGGATTGATGTCTGTTATTTCTAACTTTTTAAGGAATAGCCATATCATTTTCCAAAGTGGTTGTACAAATTTACACTCCCACCAACAGTGTATAAGGGTTCCAGTCTCCTCGCAAGCTCTCTGACATTTGCTAGTTTCTGTTTTTTTAATCAGTGCCAGTAATATTGGAGTGAGATGGTGTCTCACTGTGGTTTTGATTTGCATTTCTCTAATATCTAGTGATTGTAAGGATTTCTTCATGTGTCTCTTAGCCACCTGAATGTCTTCTTTAGTGAAGAGTGTATTCATACTCTTTGCTAATTTTCTAAATGGATTTTTTGTCTTTTTGTTGTTGAGCTATTCGAGGGCCTTACAGAGTTTAGAAATTAGACCTGCATTGGATTCGTTATAACCAATTATTTTCTCCTCTCCAGTTTGTAGGCTCTCTTTTTACTCTTTTAGTGAAGTCTTCTCGTGAGCATAGGTGTTTTAGTTTTAGAAGATCCCTGTTAACTAGTTTATCTTCTGATGTTTCTGTATTGTTAATTAGGGTTTATATTCTATTGATGTGGTGTATTAGGGTCCCTAATATAGACCCCATTTTTCTTCCATGATCTTTATAGTTTTTCATTTTATATTTAGGTCTTGAACCATATTGAATTAGTTTGTCTATAATGAGATGGATGAGTCCTGTTTCACTTCTTTACAGATGGACAGCAAGTTTTGTCAGCATCATTTGTTGGAAAAACTGTCTTTTTGTGACTTAATGGACTTTGGTCCTTTGTCCATGATCAGCTGACCATAGCTCGATAGGTTTACATCTGGAGTCTTCATTCTGTCTCATTGATCAATGTGTCTACTATTCCAGGATCAGGCTGTTCTGACTACCATAGCTGTACAGTGTTTTCTGAGGTCAGATAATGTATCTATTCTAGTAAGATAAAATGATGCCCTTTCCATAACTCAAGTGATCCAATGTAATCAGTGTGCCACCAGGTTGCTGACTGATCACTTCGAGGGATGGTGCCAAATGGGGGACTCTGTCCTGGTCTTTGCCACCTGCAGATTGGGTACTCAGCAGTGATTCTAGCCAAATCAGCCTTGGTGAGTGGAATTACATTTCTTCCACCCGTGTATAACCTCCTCCTTGCCACCATGGCCATTTTGCCCACAAGCCCATTGAGCAATGACAGGCATAGCTAAGGAAAAAGGATGATTGGTCTCCATAGAATGCATCATACTATCTACTTGACTGTTAAAATCATCCTCTGCTGAGGTCACTCTTTGGTGAGCATTCACATAAGACACAAATAACCTCACTTTTTTGGCCCTTTCAGAGAGGTCCCTCCACACAGCTCTTCCCCACAAATTCTTGTCTCCAATTTTCCGATCATGTTTCTTCCAAGTCCCTGACCATCCAGCCAAACCACTGGCTGTAGTCCATGAATCAGTATACAGTCGCACATCTGGCCATTTCTCCTTCCAAGTAAAGTGAACATCCAGGTTCACTGCTCAAAGTTCTGCCCATTGGGATAATTTTCCTTCACTACTGTCCTCCAAAGAGGTCCTGTAAAGGGGCTGTAGCCCTGCTGCTGTCCATGTTTGAGTAGCACTTGCACAGTGATCTGTAAACTAGGCATGAGTTTTCTTGTCTTCAGTCAATTGATCATAAAGTACTCCCCACGAGGCCACAGGTGCAGACTGAGAGATGGAATGTAATGTGACAGAAATAGCAACCATAAGCCTTTGAATCGCCTCTGCATGTAACTTGCTTTTACCTTCAGGTTCTGCTCAGGCCCAGTCTCATATACACCACTTCTGTTTAATGATGGAGTGCTGCTGTGTGCATCCAACTTTATGACTCTGTGGTCAGACACACGCAGTTCATAATGGGCAGCTCAAGCTGCATGGTAACTTGGTGACCCATGGTTAAATGTTCAGTCTCTGCTAAGACCAAGTAATGAGCCCAAAGCTGTTTCTCAAAAGAACAGTTATCAGCAGACAGTGGCAGGGCTTTGCTTCAAAATTCAAAGGGTCTACACTGTGGTTCACCAATAGGGTCATGCCAAAAACTCCAAACAGCATTTCCATCTGCCACTGCAACTTGAAGCATCATTAGATCAGCTGGATCATGTAGTCCAAGTGGCAGAGCAACTTGCACTGCAGTCTGAGCCTATTGTAGGGCGTTCTGTTGTTCTGGGGCACACCCACAACCAGCAGCTTTTTGAGTCACTTAGAAAATAAGCTGATGAAGCATACTCAGATAAAGAATATGTTGCCTTCAAACTCCAAAGAGGCCCACTAGGCATTATGCTTCCTTTTTAGTTGTGGAAACAGCCAGATGCATTAACTTATCCTTCACTTTTGAAGGAATATCTTGACGTGTTCCACACCACTGGACCCCTAGAAATTTCACTGAGGTGAAAGTGCTTGAATTTTATGGGATTGATTCCTCACCCTCTAGCATGAAAATGTTTCACCACTAAGACCAGAGATACTGACACTTCGTCCTTACTAGTTCCAATCAATATAATGTCATCAGTATAATGGACCAGTGTGATATGTTCTGGAAGGGAAAGACAATAGAGGTCTCTGCTGACTAAATTATGACACAGCGCTGAAGAGTTGATATAGCTCTGAGGAAGGCAAGTGAAAGTGTATTGCTAGCCTTTCCAGCTAAAGTTAAACTGCTTCTGGTGGTCCTTTGAAACAGGTATTAAAAAAAGGCATTGGCTACATCAGTGGCTGCATGCCAACTCCAGGAGATATATTAATTTGTCCAAGTAATGAAACTATATTTGGAAAAGCAGCTGCAACTGCAGTCACCACCTGGTTAAGTTTTTGATAATCTACTGTCATTCTCCCCCACTTATCTGTCAGTTTATCATACTATGGGGGCTTGTGTGTTGCTGTGATGCTGAAAGCTGTGCCACTGTATTCACATACCAGCAGGATCAACAATGGTGGACAGGTTTCATTTGAGTTCCCAGACTGAAACAGACTAGGAAGAAGGACCCAGCAGTCCACTTCTGGAGAGACTTAGCCGGTGAAAACTTTATGAATAGCAGAAGAACATCATCAGATAAAATGCCAGAAGATGAGCCCCTTCTGCCAGAAGGCAATCAAAAGATGACTGGGGAAGAGCTGCTTCCTCAAAGCAAAGTCAATTTTAGCAATGTGGATGGAGTCAACCTTTCAGAACTTTCATTTGCTGATGAGACAAAATACCTGTGACATCTGTTAATAACTAGAACATGTAATGTACAAAGTACGAATCTAGGAAAATTGGAAATTGTCAAAAGTGAAATGGAACAAATTAACATCAATATCCCAGGCATTAGTGAAATAAAATGGACAGATATTGACCATTTTGAATCAGACAATCATATGGTCTGCTATGCTAGCAATGACAATGTGAAAAATAGTGGTATTCATGCAATCATCACCAAAAAAGAACATTTCACTCTTTGAATAGGAATGTATCGGAATCAGGGACACAGAGTGACCATATCTACACTTTATGGTTCTATGCATCTATAGGATGTTGTCCTGCTGGATGCTTAGTAGAGGGGAGTGGAGAGGGTAGAGAAGAGGGTACAGGAGATTGTAAGGAGGATATGACATTTATGTAACAGAAAGGAGGAGTGTGCTGTCACTGGGCAAGGAGAGCAGAGGGAGCTGCAGGTAGGCAGGCATGCAAATTTGAATTGTATTCTAAACTTTCACTTAATCATAATAAAAAAAAAGGAACACCAGTTAATACAACTATTATTCAAATTATACACCAACCACTAAAGCCAAAGAAGAAGAAAGTGAAGATTTTTACCAGCTTCTGCAGTCCAAAATTGATCAAACATGCAATCAGGGTGCACTGATAATTGCTGGTGATTGGAATGCAAAAGTTGGAAATAAGCCTCCAGTTGCAATAGTGAAGGATTCTACAGAGAAAATATTAAACAACTCATGAAATATCAAAAGAAGATGCAAGAAATACAGCGTCATTATATCAGAAAGAACTAGTCGATGTTCAGCTATTTCAAGAGGTAGCACACGAGGTCCAACAATAAAGTGTATGAACTTATTGTTCTAAGTGCTACATACTTCATTGCTAAATATTACTATGGTCACCTTCAAAGTACTCCACTTGGGAAACTATGCACCAATGCTAGTACCTAGTATGTCCTTCAAAACAATTTTAAACTCTTTTCCCCCATTGACTCCTTTTGTCACAAGTAAAGTAAACTTGCTAGCCAAGCCAAGTACAAACTTGCTAGAGCTAAACCAAAAATTATGTCTCCTCAGTGTATTCTCACAAGAGAAAAGACCAGGACCCTTTTTAATCCCAGGGCCTAAGGCCCTGGTGGTAACACCATGTGTCATGGATTGAGTTATATCCTACCAAAAACGGTGATGTATCAATTCAACTGAGCCACGATTCCTGACATTGGGTGATTTTTTTTCCTGTTTATTGTAAATCCTGCCTCTGTGGCATTAATGAGGGACGTGGGAAGCAATTTCACTGGTGTAGGCAGAACTTGGTCTACAAAACTGTATTGTGCAATTGTGTGTTGAAGCAGTCTACTGCGATGTAAAGGAAAAGGAAGCAAGCACAGTGTTGGGGACCTCATATCACCAAGAAAGCAGTGCCAGGAGCAACCTTCAGACTTGGGGGGCAAGGAGGAGGTCCCTGCATAGGAAACCTTCTAGTCTGGGGCAAGAAGGTCAACAGAATAACCCTTCTCCCAGAACTGACACCCTGATTTTTGATGTTTAGCCTACTTTACGATAAAGAAGTGATTTTCTGTGCGTTAAAGCCATCTTCTTGTAGTAGTTCTGTTATAGCAGCGCTAGGTGACTAAAACACTGTCATCCACCAGCCGCGGAGCCAAGCAATGACCGGACTGCTTGCTATGAAGTAACTGACACGGCTGAGACCCTGATTCAGACTGTCAGTCTACAGGCCTGGAGAAAACAAATTTCTGTTCTTTAAAGTCACCCACTTTGGTATTTCTGTTGCAGCACAAATAGGAGGTGAAGACATCTGGTAAACTTACTCTGTACCCAATTTGACATCTCATTTAATCATATTGTACAAAGCTTCACTTGGGTGCAGAATGATACAAAGTTTATTAACCACTTGCTGTTCACCAGGCAACTTTCTAAGTCATTCTTCTCATGATCTCATTTAGTATCTCAACAACCCTGTAAAGTAGGTTTTACGGTTGAAAGAATCAGTGCAGAGAAGCAAGTAACCTGTCCAGGTATTGTCAGATAGCGACAGATGCTGTCCTGCTCTTCTTCAATTATTCAGACTCTCTCCTGCTTTTCTCTTCCCCCTTCCTTCTTTGCCTTGGGTTTCTGTCCTACCAGCCTTTACCTTACATTAATTTCTTCAGAAGTATTTTCTTAAGTAATTGAAAGCCAAACCCCTCATCAACCCAAGCTCTGATTCACAACTATCCCTTTGCTTTTTATATTGTTTACTTATTTTAAGCACAGGGTGAGTACGCATTGTTAATAAAATGTTTTCATTTGTTAGATGCTCTTAGGGAGGCTTGATGTTCAACAAAATTATAAATTCTTTTACTGTGAAAAAAAAATTCTTATGATTTTTCTAATGGCCAAAAAAAAAAAAAAAACCCCCAGTTTGCAGTACAGGTTAAGAAGGTTGCTATTAGGACTGAAAGAGGTAAAAAATATAAGCATCTTTCCCTAATATAACTTGATTACGTGCCAAATAGCAAGCAAGCAATCTGTGTCAATTTATAAATGACATAGCAGACATAGAAAAGCATACTAACTATTCCAATGTCATTTAGCTGATTAGCGGAACATTCTTACCCTAACTACATCTTATGAGATCCTTCATTGATTCCACACCACCAGCTCCATCAATACCACTCAAAATTTATCTCCCAGTGTGGGCAGCTCCTGAGTGGAACAGCAGGGTCCCAAAACTGACCCAAGGGACAAATCTAGAATTCAGCACATACTGATCAGGAACCAAAAAGAAGGATGAGAATGCTCCATGAAATCAAGAGAGAAGATCAGGTCTGAGGGTTAAGAATTTCTTTCTAAACAAGTAAAATCAAGTCAATATCAAATTAAGCTGTAAGGAGAAACTGGAAAGTGATGCCAGGAGCAGAGGCAAAGATTACCTTCAAGAGAGTCATTTCCAATAAAATGAAAGGAATTAGACTATGCAGACCCGAAATTAGGATCCAGAATCCAACCACACAACAATAGCAAGTAGGCTAGAACGGAAATTCATAATAATAAACAATTGCACACATGCAACAGAAAAGTGCTCCTCTCTGCTCCCAGAATAAGGTACCTTTCTCTTTGCTCTAATTTTCTGTGGAGCCCCACACGGAGGTAGAGCTTATTCTTCTGCAAGGAATAAAGCTAGAGAGGGACAGGTCCCACTGCTGGGCTTCCAGGTGGTCTGAACTGCTGTTTACTGTAGGAATCTGGCCTGTGCTGGATATGATAATTAGTCATGGCAGGGAATGTCTTATTTCCAACAAGGGTAGAGAAAATCTATGGAGTATAATGAGTGCCTTCATTAAATCAGAAACATGATGGTTTTGCTTTCTACATCTTGGCTCCAATTGGTGATTTTCTAATTTAAACTGAACCAGGCCCACTCTCCTTCAATATAAATTTTAAAGGCCAAGAAGTAGCTCTGGGCTACCTTAGGCAATGCCAGCCTATATACTCCTGACAAAGCACGGCGAATAGCAGAAAATGTGTGCCCATTGTGGACATGAAAGATAGTTGCTCATATCTGAATATTATTCTGGAAAAATTTGGCAAGTGCACTTCCTTAAGGTGAATTAATTTCCTCAATTTTGCTTGGCTTTTATTGCCTTCTCAAAATTTGGACACATAATATCAAACAGATGGCTGAAACAGTGAATAAATAGGTCATAAAGGAGTTTTGTATACTTCATTGTTCTGGTTTATGGCTAAACCCAGCAATCAGCCTCTTTTGAAACCTGGATAAAATTGCTAGTTTCACTTTGTTTGAGGTCCAGGTGATCTGGAAGAAATAAAATTTCTTCAGGACTGAGTTTTCTTGGAATCCTTTCTTCATGTAATTTGCTCAAGAAATCAAGTTAGCCTCTCTGAGGTTCTTCAAGCTACAGGGCTTAAAACAAGCCTGCAAAAATAATGTCCTTATCAATGTTCATCCAGAGCAAATTTCTTAACTAATTAGTTAACCAGATATCAAGAATGCTGAATGGAAAAAGTTTAAATAATAGAGTGGCAATAAGGATATAAAAACGACAGAGAGGCTGTGTTGACACTGTGAATGAAGAGTTCAGATTAACAAATACACACCAGTTGAGCAAGTGAAGTCCCTCCGGATAACAGAAGACTACATTCAAATAACCTTCAGCAAGGCATCATGTTTCCTTTTCCTTGTATTCTGTGAATGAGGTTCTGAATTTAAATTGTTATTCATTGTTTCTTCTACACCATCAACTGAAGGACTAATTGAGACATGGACCCATATTAAGTTATATGAAACAAGACAGTTACATAATATAATGAATTACAAGACATTAGGGAAACAGAGTCTGCGGTAAATAAGCGAGTTTCCGTCCCATCTACAGAGGCAGATCTTACCTCTGTCATGTGTGTTTTGTTAGATTTCCTTTCTCAAGTAAATCAGAAATCTTACCTCACAGATTCAGCTCAGATAAGATGTACAAGACTTGTTTGACCACCTCCTACTTTCTGTTATTAATTCAACAATTAATAGTAGAATACTTACTATTTAGCAGGAACTATTTTTGCTCCTGGAAACCCTGGTGATGTAGAGGTTAAGTGCTATGGCTGCTGACCAAAAGGTTGACCAAATTCACCAGGCATTCCTTGGAACCTGTAAGAAGCAGTTCTACTCTGTCCTATAGGCTCGCTGAGTCGGAATTGACTTGGTGGCTTGGGGTTTGGTTTGGTCTTGGATATTCTAGGTCCTGGGAGATCTACCGGTAAGCCAGACAACAGAGATTTTGCCTTCTTGGAGCTTACACTCCTAATAGTGGGCATAGGCATTAAACAAATGAGCACAGAAATCAATTTCTGTGAAAATCAGTCATAAAGTCAATTGCATAGGCAGTATCCACAACTACTCAGTATACATACAGGATCTGAAAGAAATTCAAAATAGACTCCTGTCATGGACTGAATTGTGTCCTCCCAAAAATAGGTGAAGCCATGTTGCTATAATTCCCAATCTCTTGTGACTATCCTCCATTTGTGGTTTTCCTAGGCTGTATGTTACAGGATTAGGGTGGGAGTGCAAATCCCTTCATAGGCTCACCTCCTTGCTCTACTGTAAGGGGAGTTTCCTTGCAGTAGGGCTTGCCCCACCGTTAATCCTTTCATCCTCAAGAGATAAAAGGAAAGAGAAGCAGGCAGAGAATGGGGAACCTCGTACTATCAAGAAAGCAGCACTGGGGGAAGAGCACATCCTTCACACCTGGGGTTCCTGCCCCAAGACACTGCCTGGACAAAGATTGATACAATACTGAGCTTTCCTCCAGAACTGACAAGGGGGAAAGCCTTCCCCTAAAGCTGACATCCTGAATTTGGACTTGTAGCCTAGTGTGTAAGAATAAACTTTGCTTTGTTAAAGCCATCCACTCTGTGGTATTTCTGTTAGAGCAGCACTAGCTGACTAAAACAACCCCTTTATTGATATTTTAGTCATACTTTCCAATGCACAAGAGGAGTAGGAAATTTGGAAGCGAATCTTCCACCTTATTTCAATAACATTCCATCAGTTTTTTTCACAGTGGTGTACCCCCACTTCTGATCAGCGGAACAGTCACGTAACTCTATTCTCACGTATGCAGGGAACCCTTTTCCCCTTGGACCTTCTATTTTTGGTTTCATATCTGAAAAAAACAGAAAGGACAAATGATAACATCCCACTTCTATCTAGAGCCATCCTGTATTTTCTTTTAAATGTCATTCTTGTCACTATTTGAAATTTGTTGGTTTGTTTCTGTATTGTGTTTACTATATGTCTCTTTAAGTCACTTATGGAAAAGAATAGAAGTATATTATCTTCTCTATTTATCTCATGTAGGTTCATTAAAAACCATCACAGTCTTTCCATTTTCATTGCTTTCTAAGCAAAAAAATCTTCATTTCAGTATTATTCAGCAATTGTTTAACCCCACTAAAAGAAATACTTTTCTTTAGAAAATTGGACTCAGTACAAACCTGTCAAAACCTAACCTCTTGCCATTGAATCAATTCCAACTGACAGTGACCCAACAGAGAAGAGTAAAAACTGTCCCATAGAGTTTCCAAGGAGTGGACAGCCAAATTGCCGACCTTTTAGTTAGCAGTCATAGCACTTAAGAAGTGTGCCACCAGGCTCATGATAAAGTGTAGTGAAGAGAAATTTCAGTGGATTGAAGGCAGAAAAGTTTGAGTTTCTATTCTAATTTCCTACTTACCATTCTAAGGACCATAAAATGTAAACCATATGTCAATTGAATTACATTTGGCCTGAACCCTAATTCTATCCTTTTTCAAAGCACAAACTTTATTGATTCCAAATTTCTTACTTCAGGTTTTCTCTGCTCGGTACCCTTGCTTCAAGCTTGTTGCCTGAGCACTACTCACATCAAGCTGGAGACTATCTGGAAAAGTTGTAAGTTTTTAAAATGGGCAAAAATGACTGCTGGATGCACCATCCTAGTTATCTACTACTGCTGTAACAGAAATATCACAGATGGATGGCTTTGACAAAGAGAAATTGATTCTCTCACAGTCTGGGAGGCTAGATGTCCAAATTCAGGATGCCATCTCTAAGGGAAGGCTGTCTGTCTCTGTTGGCTCTG
The DNA here is from genome assembly GCA_028571685.1 of Heterohyrax brucei. Taxonomy (NCBI): domain Eukaryota; kingdom Metazoa; phylum Chordata; class Mammalia; order Hyracoidea; family Procaviidae; genus Heterohyrax; species Heterohyrax brucei. Next base: position 20,176,742 of record CM053153.1, on the reverse strand, counting down.
GGGAAAAGTCCTTATCATCAATCTTCCCTAGTAGAGGAGCTTCTCAGCACAGGAACTATGGGTCTGAAGGATATGGTATTCTCCTGGTTTTCATTTCATGATGGTGTGAGGTCCTCAAGTTTCTCTGCTTACTTTTTTCTCTCATATCTTAGGAGAGATTAGCTTAAAATGCAATCTTGTCCAATAGACTGAGTCCTGCCTCATTAACATAACTGCCTCAAGTCCTGTTTTATTAACATCATATAGGTAGGATTTACAACACGTAGAAAAATCTCATTAGATGACAAAATCACAAATCCTGAGAATCAGGGCCTGGCTAAATTGACACACATTGTGGGAGGACACAGTTTAATCCATAATGACCCTTCCAATTTATTTGTGCCTTTCTTTTCTTTGAGCTGTTTTACAAACATGTAAATTATAGAAAAATGGAAACAAAGATATTTGCTATACACACAGACACACGTATAACAAAGCAAGGAAAAAAATGCTAAAAACAATTGTCATCCTCTTTCTGCAACTGATCACACTGTGGAAGCTAGTACTTAGAACAGCTTTCTTCCACTAGCCATTCTGTATTTCCTTTGACTCAGCAAGCACCTTAGCTGGTCATGGTTCTTTACCTGGTAGGATGACCCAAACTTTCACTTTTCAATGGACTGGGTTGTTGGTAGTCATGTCAGAAATGTGTTTCTATAGTTTTTCACTGACTTTAATCATAGGGCATGGCAGTACTAAAAGGCATTTTAAGTGAGCTCCTGTATTTCAGACATTTTCTTCTTTCCTTCCATGATGTAATATAAATCTGGTGGCAGTCTTTCAGTTCAGTGAAATCAGTGCTGTCTCCTGGTGGGAACATTCCTGTCTTGAGAAACACTACTTTTAGACTCGACAGTTATAGGGTTGAAGGCAGAAGAAGCAAAAATTTTGCAAGTGGGTCACTACAGGTGATAGTGAGTATTGCCACTCCCACTTCCACCCCTTAATTAGTGAGTCCTGTCTAGGGGAGAACTAGCACCACATACTGGATGCTGCTTTAGAGAATACTACAGCCCCCTAAAGAGCATTGCCCCAGCACTGCAAGGTATTACCACCTGTTGGTGCCATAATTGTGTCTTTAGAAGGCCAGTCCATCATTTTATGAAGCCAGTTGCTTGAGGATAGTGAGAAACATGGTTGTTGTTGTTGAGTGCCTTGACTTGATTCTGACTCTTAACAGCCCTATGTACAAGGAAACAAAACACTGCCTAGTCGTAGATCATCCTCGTAATTGTTATGCTTGAGCCCATGGTTGCAGCCACTGTGTCAGTCCATATCCTTGAGGCCCTTCCTCTTTTTCACTGACCATCTACTTCACCAAGCATGATGCCCTTCTCCAGGAACTAGTTCCTCCTAGTCACATTTCCAAAGAACTTGAGACAAAGTCTTGCCATCCTTGTTTGAGAGAAGTAAAACGAGAAGAAATAGCTGCAAACATCCATTAATAACAGGAATATGAAATACATGAAGAATAAATGTAGGAAAACTGAAAATCATTAAAAACAAAATGGAACACAAACACTGATATTTTAAGCACTGCTGAACTGAAGTGGCCATTTTGAATCAGAATCTACAGTCTACTATATGAAGAATGGTAATTTGAAGCAAGTGGTATTGTATTCAACATCAAATATCAAAAGAATACTTCGAAGTCTATCCTGAAATGTAATGCTGTCAGTGACAGGATAATATTCATACACTTACCATTATTCAAATTTGTATACCAAACTCTAAGGCCAAAGATGAAGAAATTGAAGATTTCTACCAGATTCTGCAGTCTGAAACTGATTTAACATGCAATGAGAATGCATTGGTAATTACAGACACTTGCAATGTCAAAGATGGAAACAAAGAAGAAGGATTGGTAGCTGGCCTTGGTGATAGAAATGATGCCAGAGATTGCACGACAGAATTTTACAAGACCAATGACTTCTTCCCCACAAATACATTTTTCACCAACATAAATGGTGACTATACACACAGACCTCACCAGACAGAATACTCAGGAATCAAATTGACTGCATCTGTGGAAAGAGACAACAGAAAAGCACAATACCATCACTCAGAAAAAGGCCGGGAACAATTATAGAACAGACCATCGATTGTTCAGTTCAAACTGAAACTGAAGAAAATTAGAACGAGCCAAAGTAGGACTCTGAGTACACAATACATGAGTTCAGAGACCATCTCAGGAATAGATTTGATGCATGTTTAACTCTAATGACCGAAGTCCAGATGAACTGTGAAATGATGTCAATGACATCATCCATGAAGAAAGCAAGAGGTCATTAAAAAGACAGGAAAGAAAGAAAAGATGAAATGGATGTCAGAAGAGACTCTGAAACTTGCTCTAGAAATTCAAACAGTTGAAAGAAAGGACTAGTGAAATAAAAGAATTGAACACAAAGATTTCAAAGAACAGCTCAGGAAGACAGAGTAAAGTATCAAAATGACATGTGCAAAGAGCTGGGAATACAAACCCAAAGGGAAGAACACACTCTGCATTTCTCAAGCTGAAAGAACTGAAGAAAAAATTCAAGCCTCAAGTTGCAACAGTGAAGGATTCTATAAAGAAAATATTAAATGACACAAGCAGCATCAAAAGAAGATGGAAGGAATACATAATAATTATATGAAAAGGAACTGATTGATATTCAACCAATTCAGGAGGTAATGTATGATCCGAAATCGATAGTACCAAAGGAAGAAGTACAAGTTGCACAAGGCATTGGTGGAAAGCACATCTCCAGGGAAAGACAGAATATTCACTGAAATGTTTAAACAAATGATGCAGCACTGAAAGTGTTCAGCAGTCTATGAGGCCTGATAATCATATTCACAAACTCGTCCTAGAAAAAGTGCTACATACCTCACTGCTGAATGTCACTACAATCACCCTCGAAATACTCCTCTTGGGAAGCTGTGTACCAAAGCCCGCACCTAGTCCACCCTTTAAAGTGTTACTAAAACTCTTTTACTGAAATGTCCATCAGAGCTGTCACCAGATGAGGTTTGACAGTTAAGTTTGTGAACTCATCCTAGAAAAAGTGCTTTGAAGGGTGGATTAGGTGCTGGCATCAGTGCATAGCTTCCCAAGGGGAGTACTTTGAAGGTAGTTGTAGTGATAGTCAGCAGTGAGGTACGTAGACTTTTTCTAGGATGAGTTTGTGAATACAATTCTCAGACCTCATATGACTGATCTTTGTGTCAGTGGACTGACACAGTGCCTGCAACAATAGGGTCAAGCATAACAAAGATTGCTAGCATGGCTCAGGACCAAGTAGTGTTCCATTCTGTTGTGTACAGGGTTGCTATGAGTCGGAACAAACTCAACAGCATCTAACAACAACACAACCGACTGGGGTTCATACGAGTTATGCAGGGATGGCTCAATATTAGAAAAACAGTCAGTATAATCCATCACATAAATAAAACAAAAGACAAGAACCACCTGATTTTATAAATTGATGTAGAAAAGGCATTTCAAAAAGTCCAACATCCATTGGTGATAAATACTGTCAGCAAAACAGGAAGAGAGAATAAATTACTTACGATCCTATTCTATGGCACTGGGTTTTTATACAAAGCCAACAGCCAACATCATCCTAAATAGAGAAAGTGTGAAAGCATTTCCTTTGAGAACGGGAACCAGACAAAAACATCCTTCATCACCACTCTTATCACCGTGCTGGAGGTCCTAGACACAACAATGAGTCTAGAAAAAGAAATGAAGGGCATCCAAACTGGTAAGGAAGAAGTAAACGTATCTCTATTGGCAGATGATATGATCCGATACACAGAAAACTCTAAAGAATCCAGAAGAAAATTACCGGAACTAATAGGAGAGTTCAGCAAAGTATTGGTATACAAGATAAACATTAAAAAAAATCAGCTGAATACCTCTATACCAACAAACAGAAGTTTGAGGAGGAAATCGTCAAATCTCCCTGGTCACATTCTGTTAACCCAGAACTAAAACCATTCCTAAAGCCCATTCTTCAAAAATCAGTCCAATCTATAAAACATAAAATAATACTTGGGAAGAGCGTTCTTCTTAGTTCAAGCAAATACATGAGACAAAATGAGTGCCTCCTGCCCTGAAACAGAATGAGAAGGAAGAAAGGGACAGAAGCTGGTTGAGTGGACTCGGGAAACCTGGAACTGGAAAGGGGAATATACTGTCACGTTACAGGGATTACAAATTAGAGTCACACAAAAATATGTATGTAAATTTTTGCATGAGAATTTAACTTGAGGCATAAACTTTCACCTAAAGCACAATAAATAAATAATTTAAAGTGTAAAATTAGATAAAATATAAACTTAAGTGTATAATATAAAACTTTGTTTAAAATATAAAATAAAAATATGAAATGAAATGTAATAGTAATTAAATAAAATACATTGTAAAATATAAAATAAGATCAAATTTTTTACCTTACAGATAAAACAGTCTGTAAAGTACAACTAAATGCAAATTAAATATAATTTTAAAATGTAAAATAAAATATGAATTACATTAAGTATAAAAATAAAATGTAAAACAAAAAAATCAAATTAAAAATAAAATTTTTAAAAATCACCTAAATTATTAAAATTTACAGTAAAATATAACATAAACTAAAAGTAAGATAACACAAAATAAATGAAATTTAAATATCTAAAACTACTAAAATATAAACTAAAATAAATAGAAAATAGAAACAATAAGTTAATATGTTAAATGAAAGATAATAAATTATGCAATTTTTTTGTTTAAGAACAGAATGTGCTCACTAGGAACAAAATTCCAGGACACCTTGAGTTTTTGTAATTTAAATTACGCTTAAAAAACATTCCTTTGTCTACATTTTACATCATGTTAGTGATTGGCATCAATGTCCAGATGATGGACTCTTGACTCTGACTGCTCTTGGCTCTTGTCTTGGACTCTGGATTTTACTTGGCCTTGTCAGATATTGATTTTTCCCATGGCTGCTCCATTTGCAAGTTCTGTTTTCTGTCAACAGCATGAACTGAACTTCCCTTGCAAGAATGAGATATAATCAATTGACCACAGTTTTCTGGAAAAGAAATATCTCTCATTCCCAGAAAATGGTCAGCATCTGTTGTGAATGGGCATAAAACCCAAGTGGGCAAAAATCCATGATTTTTGTTGTTGTAGTAGCTTTTATTTGTTTTTGGTTTAGTTTTCAGAGAAAAACTCTTTTATTCGAACATGTATAGTAGGATTTCTTTTCAGGGAGTTTGGATACTCTAGAAGGAAAGATTATAAAGATGATAAATATCTCAAACTTCTTTTCTCATTACAAGGAGTGTGAAGAAAGGAGAACTGGGTTCTTGACTGATAATGGACACAAGAAGAAAAGAAAAAGGAAAGATGTGTTCAGAGAAAGAAAAAAGTAGATACAGGGCATGGAAGGTTCCAAACACACCTGGAAATAAAGCATTTCTCCCTTATTTTCTGATACGTTAAGGAGTGGAATCCCTGCACATTGATTAAGACCCAAGTAAACACACAGCTGTCACTAAAAGAGGTATGTCTACAGGCTATACCATGTGGCTTACAGGGTACATTTTGCAAGGAATATGCATGAGCTTGGGAGTACGACAGATGTGGGCTCTGCCTCTAGCTGGCTTTGTCACCTTGCACGATTTATTGGAAACCCTGATGGCAGCACTGTTAACAGCTACAGCTGCTAACAAAAAGGTCAGCAGTTGAAATCCTCCTTGGAACTCTATAATGCAGTTCTATAGGATTCCTGTGAGTTGGAATTGACTCAATAGCAATGAGTTTGATTTTGGGGTGCTTTGGTGACTGAATAGATGCCCACTGGGGTTAAAAACAACTATTCATATTGTTTTATAAATTAAATCAGAAAACATCTCAAAAACATTCATCATGGTGCCTTGCATATACTCCATGATAATTACAGTTACTTAAGAGAGATTTAATGTGACCTTTCTCTTCGTCACCAACCTCCCACCATTAGTAGGATCACTATTCCACTGAAACCTATTCAAGTTGTCTCCTAGAAGGGCAGCCCTTGTAAATCTCAAGTACCCCAAGAAAAACTTAGAGAGGAAGGTTAGGGAGCCATCAATGAAATATTCATTATACAAATAAATAGAAATACAGAACCACACTGCCCACATCCAACACTCTATCACCCAGTTTGACTACCAGATATATAGTCTGGAAAGATGGGAGTTAGAGGAACAAATTGTTTTAATCAAAATTCCAGGAAGCTTCAGTTTTCTATTTACATAGCAGTTAATCGAACACAGAGGGTTGCTACTTCCAAATCATTGCAAATAACATTTTGGTGACACTTTGGATTGCAAGGCAATCAAATACATTTATTTTTAAGTCTCATATTTAATCTTCACAGCAAATGAGAGAATAGGCTCAGATAGGTAAATAGATTTGACATGGCTGCTAAAGCCATTAACTATCAGAGCTAGAGTTAAAACTTAGAAAGACAGCTTTGTTCTCTTCCTTAAACAACATTCCTATTTCTATCCCATACCTTTACCCATTAAGTGCAGAATTCTAAAGATTTGTGTAGGGAAATCCTTGTTATGGGAGATAAAATATTTATTTGTTTTCAAAAAGAAGTTAGAAAGGTACAAAGACTTATATCTCTTTTTCAACATCATTTTGCTTAGAAAAGGAGTGATACAGGGGAGGCTGTCAACCCCTTACCTAGCTGAGTGCATGCAGCCAGATATCTGTGCCTACACCAAACTCCCCTAACCATCTAGGACTATACAAGATAGCCTGCATCATGCACATGGTGACTGATGGCCTGAACACCTGACCTGAATTCATACAAGAAAAATAAACAGGCTTCTGAGTTTATACATAGTTGTATCTTTAACCACCTGATGACAGGATGTTAGAGTTTCAAAGGCATCAATAATTATACTAGCACATATGATCAGGCTATTTGACCATTTCAAAACAAACAAAGCAAGAAGGTAGGACACATAAGCAAACAAAATAAATAAATACAGTAACTTAGATGGCTTAGAGAAAACAGTCAATAGCAAATCACATAAAGTAGCAGACTATGATGGCTTCAGAGAAGTCCAGAACAACAACAACAAAAAAATTAAGAAACCTTCCAGTTGTACAGAACTTCCAAAAACCCCACTGCCATTGAGTTAAGTCCAACTCATAGTGACCCTATAGGTCAGAGTAGAAATGCCCCATAGAGTTTCCAAGGAGCCCGTGGCAGATTTGAACTGCCAATCTTTTGGTTAGTAGATGTAGCACTTAACTCACTACACCATCAGGGTTTCCAGATGTAGAATATGGAACATTAATATACAGAACTCTTCAGGAGAGCAGGCAGAATGCAGCAATGCATAATGACAAATTGAACAGACTGCAAGAAACCATACAGAAACAGCAAATAGAAATTCAGACAATCAAAAATACAGTTTCAGAACTGGACAACTTAACAGAAGTCAAAGGAGTGCAATTGAGGCAATGGAAGGCCAAAATAGTGATACTGAAAATAAAGTACATGAGGAAAAATCAGATAAAAGAAAATAAACACTAAGAATTATGTGGGACTCTATAGAGAGAAATAATTTACAAGTGATAACAGATAATATAGAGAAAATCTTGAAGATCTGTTGACAGAAAACTTCCTCGATACCATAAAAGATAAGAAGATATTTATCCAAGATGCTCATACAACACCACACAAAGTAGATTCCAAGGAAGTTATGAAGACACAATATAATCAAACTAGCCAAAACCAAAGACAAAGAGAAAACTTTAAGTGTAACTAGGGATAAACAAAAAATAATCTACAAAGGAGAGTCAATAAACTAAATTCAGACTACTCAACAGAAACTACATAGGCAAGAAGGCAATGGAATGACATATATAAAGCCTTGAAGGAGAAAAATTGCTAGCCAAGAACTATATATCCAGCAAAACTGTCTCTCATATATGATGGTAAAGTTAGGACATTTCCATATAAACAGCTGTTCAGAGAATTTGCAAAATCTAAACCAAAATTACAAGAAATAATAAAAGGATTCATTCAGTTAGAAAATCATTAACATCAGACAACAAACCAAGACTGGAACACAAGTCAGAGCAAACAGATAATCAATTCAGATGCAGAAATCACAAAACTTAGTCAAAGCTAAAAATTGAAAATAGGAAAACTAATATGTCATTATGTAAAAGACAAAACATTGTAACAAAAGAGAGATTAAGAAATACAACTATAGATCTTTCATATGGAGAACAAAGGGTCGTCATGAGTCGGATCTGACTCCACGGCACTTGGCTTTGGCGTATAGAGAACAAGTCAAGGTAGTAGAAAGAAAAAACTGGTACAAGTTTAGAAAAATAGAGTTAAATATTAAGGGACCTACAAAGGAAATTGACAGCCAACACGTCAATAAAAAAGACTCAGCAAACACAAAACAATGAAAAGGATGAAAAGGAAATACATAAAGAAAAACAAAGCACAGAAAATTACGTGGAACAGCCAACAATACACAAAAAAAGCATCCAAATGATAGCACTAAACTCATACATATCAGTAATTACACTGAATAAAATGCATTAAATGGAAGAATAGATGAAAAAACATGACCCATCTATATGATGGCTACAAGAGACACACCTTAGACATAAAGACATAAACAAACTAAAACTCAAAGTATGACAAAAAGTATATAAAGCAAACAATATTTGAAAAAGAGCAAGAGTGGCCGTAACAACATCTGATAAAACAGAATTCAAAGTAAAATCCACCATAATGGATAAGGAAGGACACTATTTAATGATTTAAGGGTTAATACACCAGGAGAACATAACCATATTAAACATTTACACATTCAGTGATAGGATTCCAAATATGTAAAACAAACTATAACAGTATTCAACAGAGAAGTAGCAATACAATAATAATAGGACTTTAGCATACCACTTTTGGTGAAGGACAGAACGTCCTGAAAGAAGCTCAGTAAAGATATAGAAGATCTAAATTCCACAATCAACCAACTTAACCTTACAGACATATATAGAACACTCACCCAACAGCAACCAAGCATATTTTCTTTTCTTTTAGAGAATTTGCAAAAGCCAAGCCAAAATTACAAGAAATAATGAAAGGATTCCTTCAGTTAGAAAATTGATTACATCAGACAACAAACCAAGACACACATAGGACATTCTCCAGAATAGAACACATATTAGGCTATAAAGCAAGGCTTAATAGAATCCAAAACACGGTAATATTACAAAGCATCTTTTCTGATCATAAAGCCATAAAAGCAGAAATCAGTAACTGAGAAAGCAAAGAAAAACAATCCAGGATGGAAACTGAGCAACATCCTGCTCAAAACCTACTGAGTTACGGAAAAATGTCAAGAATGGAATAAAGAAATTCACAGAATCAAATAAGAATGAGGATACACCCTACCAGAACCTTTGAGACACAGCAAAAGCAGTGCTCAGAGTGAAAGGGAGGCCTTAGCCAGCCAGATTCAATCTTGCTACAAACAATAGCACAGTAGTTAACATAGTAGTTAAGACAACAGACAACCGTGTTATAAATATTGAGTCCTGAGAGCTTGATTTCCCTCATCCATTAGAATTTACCTGGTACTGGTCCTAAGTCACATGGCTATTCTTTCCTTTTAGAAACATTGATTAATTGTTCTGTTTATACCCTTTCAGTTATTCTCCAAGACTACTGAACCGAATCATCAGGTAGCTGGATGATTATGAAGCCCCAACTTGTTGGGGCCATGGAGACACCCCACAAAAAATGTTGTTGAAACATCAAAAAAATTACTTGAATGGACCAGGAAAAATATTAACCAGCATCACCACCCTCACTTAATCAACCTTTATAACCTCCAGGCTTAGCTTATACAGATAGGCAAGCTTTGGAGGAGCTGATTACCCCTTGCCTTGTATGTCGGTACTCAATAAATGTCCTTATTTAATCACCACACCTCCTGTCTCAGTATTGGCTTTGCAGACAGGCAACACAGATCCGCCATTGCAGTTACAAGAGGTCAATTTATAGCAAAAAGTGCTTACATCCAAAATGAAGACAGAGCCCATATCAAAGTATTAAGTCTACAACTCAATCAAGTAGAAAGGGAGCAGCAAAAGAATCCCTCAAGCTACAGAAGAAAACAAATAATAAAAATTAGAGCAGAGCTAAATGAATTAAAGTGTAGAAAAACAGTTGAAAGTGTTAACAAAAACAAAAAATGACTCTTTGAAAAGATCAACAAGATCTAAAAACCATTGGCCAAACTGACAAAAGAAGAATAGGAGAGAAAGAAAATAACCCAAATAAGAAATGAGATGGGAACTATCATAACAGGCGCAACTGAAATTGAAAAGCCATAATGGAATGTTTAATCTTTTTTTATATCTCAAAAGAGATTGACTCAAGACAGAGCCTACACTAATTTTGTCTCATTAAGATAGCAAACACATCCTTTCCCATACAGGATTATCACCACAGGCACAAATGTTCACATTTACAACATATTTTGGGGAAACAAGTCCATCCATGACGTTATACACCTTGGCTCCCCCAAATCCGTACCCTTGTCAACAGTAAAACAATTCACCCATAACAGAATACTATGAAAAACAGTACTGTAATAAATTTGAAAACATAGAGGAAAGGGATACATTTTGAGAAACACGTGATCTGCCTAAACTAATGCAATCACTGAATCAATACCATTTATGATAGTCTCCAAGAAGATAAAGTACTTCGACATAAATCTAACCAGGGATGTGAAAAATCTACACAAAGAAAACTACAAGATGCTACTTCAAAAAAAAAAAAAAAAAAAAAGAGACGTACGTAAGTGGAAAACATACCTTGTGCACATATAGAAAGACTCAACATCTTGAAAATGATTTTTCTACCCAAAGCAATCTACACATACAATGCAATCCAGATCCACATTTCAATGGCATTTTTTTAATGAGATGGAGAAACAAACCGGCAACTTCACCCTAGAGAAAAAGGAGCTGTCACAAGAATAGATACAGGCACAATAATGTTCACTGCAGAACTGTCTGCAATAGCGAAAAGAGGGAATCAATCCAGGTGCCCATCAACAGAACAAATTATGTTGTATTCACATAATGAAACACTAGGCAATGATAAGGAACAATAATGAATTTCTGAAACATAATGTAGAGGAATCTGGATGGCATTATGCTGAGTGAAATTAGTAACCAAAGGATAAATATTGCATGAGACTACCATTATGTGAACCCAAGAAAAGTTTTAAACATAGAAGAAAACAGTCTTTGATGTTCATGAGGGTGGGGAAGAAAAAAGTTTATTCATTAATTAAACAGTAATCAAGAATTATTTTAGGTTAAGGGAAAGACAACACACAGTATAGGGAAGTCTGCACAACTGGATTAAACCAAAAGCTGTTTCCTGAATACAACCAAACACTTTGAGGGACAGAGTAGCAGGGGTAGGGTTCTGGGGACTATGGTTTCAGTCTTCGTCTAGGTCAACTAGCATAACAAAGTTTATTAAGAAAATGTCCTGCATTCCACTTAGGTGAGTGGCATCTGGGGTCTTAAGGCTAAGAAGCAGTCATCTAAGAAGCATCGGTTGGTCCCAGCCCACCTGAAGAAAAGGGGAATGAAGAACCCAGAAGACATTAGAAAAATATGAGCCCCAAAGACATAAAGTGCCACGTAAACTGGAAACTACATCAGCATGAGACCGGAAGAACCTGATGGTGCCCAGCTACAACCAAAGACTGCCCTTACAAGGAACTCAACAAAGAATCCGTGATGGAATGGGAGAACTGTGAAATGCAGAACTTAAACACTAGTAAAAAGTGCAGACTTTATGGTATGACAGACTGGAGGGTTCCCAAAAGACATAGTCCCTGAACTCCGTTAGGCCAGAACTGAAACCATTCCCAAAACCAACTCTTCAGACAAAGATTGAACTAGTCAACATGATGTAAAATGATACTGGTGAAGAGTATGCTTCCTGGCCTACGTAGGTACAGGAGACTAACTGGACATCCAGAGGTGAGAAGAGAAGGCAGAAGACGGGGTCAGGAGCTGGTTGAATGGACATAGAAAATACACGGTAGATAGGAAGAATGTGCTGTCAGTGTGGGGAGAGTAACTAGTGTCACAAACAAAGGGTGCATAAATTTTTGTATGCAAAACTGACTTAATTATAAACTTTCAGTTAAAGCTCAGTAAAGAAAAGAAGAGGAGGAGGACAGGGAGTGAAACAGAAATAAGTAAGTCTGTCTTCTCCAAGAATGAGAAGAACTACAGTGGTTTCCAGAAAAAGACAAAAAGCAACTGACCGCTCTGACTACATGGCATGTCCCATATTTTTGTTTTCAAATTCTGCCTAATGATACCTCTTTCTAACTGAACAACATTTGGCAACTTCTATCTTCCAAACCCAAGCAACTTAGGTAAAATTTTTTCCACACAGCACTGGTCCTTTTCCTCAGTTGAATGTTTCCATAGTAACCATTCAGCCACATTTTTGTCATTTCTTCAGAGGCTAGCATTAAGAGAGTACAAGGACCAAGTAACAAAGCAGGAGTCGACTTATACCCGAACTCTTGGCTCAAGTCTTCAAAGGTAGCACCCAGCAGTAATATATCTGCATGATTCCTTTTTCCTATGTATTAGCAGTAACTTCTTCCTTCTCACCTGCCACATGTAGTTGATCGTGAAGCCCTGTTGATAACACTTGTTATGTCCCTGATGCTGCCTGCTTCTCTTTAGCAGCACTGAACTGTGCTTTGGAAACTCTGGCAACATGGTGGTTACATGCTATGTCACAGTTCAAATCTACCAGGTACTCCTTGGGAACTCTATGGAGCAGCTCTATTCTGCCCTGTAGGGTTGCTATGAGTCAGAATTGACTCAACAGCAGTGTGTTTAGTTTGATTTTGGAACTGTGATTCAGACCACCATCATCCCTTCCAGGAATTACTGTGACAACTTGTGAACTGTTTTCTTGCTAGCTTTCCTCCACTTCATCTATTTTCTATCAGCACCCAAAATGACCCTACAAAAATGTAAATCTGATCCCACACTTCTCATCACCCCTTTGTTTAAAATTCATCAGTGATTTTCATTTACATATAAACGTACATGGGGGGAAATTACCCTAAAATAAAATAGTGTGGGAGAAGGAATTGTTCAAGTAAGTATTTGCCATAAGGAATAGCAAAAAGGTGCATATTTCCAGTGCCTAAAATTTTGCCAACCCCACACTTCACTGCAGTTAACATAGAGCCCCTTTGGTGACAGCTACTGGCCCAGGTGTTTTCTACTGTTAATAATAGTAAAAATGGAGGTGACATTGTGGCTAATGACTTATTCTGGAAAGAATAGAAAGTGATTTCCAGCTGAGGATGGGGGAAAACAAAACAACTTTATGAGTTAAATTGAAAGAATACTTTGAAAACTTTAAAGTTAAGGAGGAGAGGACATTAGGGACAGCTTCTCTGTAACTAAAAGACAGAAAAAGATGAGGTACAAAGTTTTGCTATACATTAGAAGTGCAACCCCCACAATTGGTGTTTTATATAAAAGTGTATTGAAAACTTAAACTGAACTTCAGTTTTTTAAGTGTGGAACTGAAGCTTCTTTAAATGTCACAGCAAGACAAACCTGACCCACTCACTACCTTGATATATAAGAACTATTCATTAACAAACTTGAATTTTTCCAAATTTCTCAGAAACTTAAGAAAAATAAAGTTTGCCTTAAGCCTCTCTAGGACTTGCTTTGGTTATTACTAAAATCCATCAGATTGTCACCCACTCCATATGCTACAATTATTTGTTTCACCAAAACTTGTTTGTTCAGATCTGTCTCCCAGGGATATAAGAGGCCTTACTCCAAGTGTTCATTTATTTTCCCAGCAGCATGATAGCCACAGTATCTGATGGAGAGAAACTAGGGCCAAGACCAATGCGGGGAAAACACTTCTTTAAGCATTTCCATATGAGGGTCATTATCATATGAAACCACATCAGATGTCAGAACATTTAAAATAAAGATTATGTTGAGGTTCATTATGACCCTCAGTGTCTGTTTAACAGACTGAGAAAAACAAATTTTATTCCTAGTACCCATCTACACAAAGATCTGTGTACTGGTAAGCATGCTAATTAGAAAAGTGATGATTAGAAATATGGATGGATGGGTGGGTGGGTGGACGGGTGGACGGACGGACGGTCGGACGGACGGATGGATGGACGGACGGATGGATGGATGGTAGGTAAGTAATAAGTAGCTAAGAGGAAAGAAGAAAGAGAGAGAAAATATGCACATACAGAGTCTAAGTGTTTTACAGTGGACCTGACTTTATGTAATTGTGTTTATTTTAATAATTACATGTCTTAGTTATTTCGCACTACCACAGTGGATGGTTTTAACAAACACATTTTTTTATTCTGTCACAGTTTAGGAGGCTTTATGACTATTTTCATACAAATAAACATACAAGTCACAAGATAGCTCTTGTCAGTTTATGTGGTTTGTGACCACAAGCAGCATTTAAAATTCCAGTTTGAACATCAAGTTTTTGTAGGCCATGAGCGAGAACCCAGTCATAAAGTGGGGGCTTGCATGTCACAGTGATGCTGGAAGCTATTTTGGCAGTGTTCAGACACCAGTGGGGTCACCATGGCAGACAGGTTTCAGCTGAGCTTCCAGACTAAGACAGATGAGGAAGAAGGACCCAGCAGTCTACCTCTGAAAAGAATTAACCAGTGAAAACCTTACCAATTGTCAGATATAGTTCTGGGAAATGAGTACCCCAGGTTGGAAAGCCCTTAAAAGATGACTGGGGGAGAGTTTGCCTCCTCAAAGTAGAGTAAAACTTAATGATGCGGTTGGAGTCAAGCCTTGGGGACCTTCATTTGATGATGTGGCATGACTCAAAAATGAGGAGAAACAGCTCCAAACATCCATTAATAATCTCAACATGGAATGTATGAAGTATGAATCTAGGAAAACTGGAAATCATCAGAAATGAAATGCATAAACATCAATATTCTGGCCTGAGTGAGTTGAAATCAACTGGTGTGGGACACTTCAAATCAATCATATGGTCTACTATGCCAGAAATTAAAACTTGAAGAGGAAAGATGTTGCATTCATTGTCAAAAAGAACATTTCAAGATTTATCCTGAAGTACAGTTCTGTGGTAGGATAATATCTCGATGCCTATGGGGAAGACCAATTAATACAACTATCATTCAAATTTATGCACCAACCACTAACACCAAAGATAAAGAAATTGAAGATTTTTACTACCTTCTGTAGTCTGAAATTGAACAAACATGCAATCAGGATGCATTGATAATACTAGTGATTGGAATGCAAAAGTTGGAAACAAAGAAGAGCGAGCAGTAGCTGTACAAAGAGCCTTGGTGATAAAAATGATGCTGAAGGGCATCTGATAGAATTTCTTGAGACCAATGGCTTCTTCATCGCCTTACCAGATAGAATACCCAGAACCAGTGCAGTCAAGTCGATTCTGACTCATAGTGACCTTATAGGACAGAGCAGAACTTCTCCATAGAGTTTCTAAAGAGTGCCTTGTGGATTTGAACTGCCAACCTTTCTGTTAGCAGATGTAGTACTTAAACACTACACTACCAGGGTTTCCAGATGGAATGCACAGGAATCAGACTGACTACATCTGTGGAAAAAGACAATGGAAACACTCAAAATCATCAGCAGAGCACAATCAGGTGCAGACTATGGAACAGACCCTCCCACCCGTTTAAACTAAAGAAAATTAGAAAAAGCCCATGAGAGCCAAAGTACCTCCTGGAGTATATCCCACCTGAGTTTAAGGACCATTTCAAGAACAGATTTGATTTCTTAAAGACTAATGACCAAAGACCAGAGAAGTAGAGTGACATCAAAGGCAGCACACGTGAAGAAAGCAAAAGGTCATTAAAAGAGGGAGGGAGGAAGGATTGAAGGACAGAAGGATGGGAAGGAAGGACAGAAGAACAGGGGGGAAAGGAGGAAGGACAGGAGGCAGGGCCGGAAGTAAGGAAGGGAAGAAAGGAGGGATCGAGGGAGGGACCAAACTGGATGTCAGAAGAGACTCTGAAACTTGCTCTTGAACATCAACTAGCTAAAGCAAAAGGAAGAATTGAGGAGTAAAAGAACTAAACGGAAGATTTTAAAGGGCTGCTGAAGAAGACAAAGTATTATAATGACATGTGCAAAGAGCTGGAGATAGAAAGGAAGAACAACGCTGTGCTTATTAAGTTGAAAGAACTGAAGAAAAAATTCGAGCCTGAAGTTGCAATAGTGAAGGATCCTACAGGGATAATACTAAACAATTCAGGAAGCGTCGAAAGAAGATGAAAAGAATATACAGTCGTTAGATCAAAAAGAATTGATGTTCAACCATTTCAAGGGCAGTATTTGATCAGGAATCGATGGTGCTAAAGGAAGAAGTCAAAGCTGAATTGAATGCATTGGTGAAAAACAAAGCTCCCAGAATCGATGGAACATCAACTGAGATGTTTCCACAAGCAGATGCAGCGCTATAAGGTGTGACAACTAAGTTCGTCAACTTATCCTAGAAAAAAGTGCTACATACTGCACTGCTGAATGTCGCTGCAGTCACCTTCGAAGTACTCCCCCGAGGAAGCTATGCACCAATGACAGCATCTAGTCCACCCTTCAAAGTAATTTTGGAATTATTTTTCTGGAATGGCCAGCAGAGGTGTTGTCATATTATCCTTGATGTCCTAAATGTCATCAAAATGCCTTCCTTTATCTCTGGGTAAAGAAAAGAGTTGTTGGGGGGCAGGGTGAAAACTCCCTCACAGACAACTATACAATTAAGCTTGTGAGCTTGCTGGCATTCCACTGTGTGAGCTGGCCACTCTAGAAAGAGTTCCAAAATTGCTTTCATGGGTGGACTAGGCACTAGCATCACTGCACAGCTTCCCAATGGGAACACTTTGAAGGTGACTGTAGTGATATGCAGCAGTGAGGTACGTAGCACTTAGAACAATTAAGCTCATGGACTTTATTGTCAGACCTCATGGAAGTGCTTACTCATCTATGCCAAGAAATTTGAAAACAGCTACCTGGCCCACCAATTGGAAGAGATCCATAGTTATGCCTGTCCCCAAGAAAGGTGATCCAACCCAGTGTGGAAATTGTGGAACTATTCCATTACTATTACATGCTAGTAAAATTTTACTAAAAATCATTCAAAAGCAGCTGCACGAATACATTGACACAGAACTGTCAGAAATTCAAGCTGGATGCAGAAGAGGACACGGCACCAGGGATATCATTTGCTAATGTCAGACGGATCTTGACTGAAAGCAGAGAATACCAGAAAGATGTTTACCTGTGTTTCACTGACATTGTGCATTCAACCATGTGGATCATTACAAATTTTCAATAACATTTTGGAGAATGAGAATACCAGAACACTTAATTGTGCTTAGGAGGAATCTGTGCACAGATCATGAGGCAGTAGTTTGAACAGAAGAAGGGGACACCACATGGTTTAAAGTCAGGAAAGGTGTGCATCAGCACTGTAGCCTTTCACCATACCTATTCAATCTGTATACTGAGCAAATAATCTAAGAAACTAGACTACACGAAGAAGAACGTGGTATCAGGATTAGAAGAAGACTCGTTAACAGCAAGCGTTATGCAGATAATACAACTTGCTTGTGGAAAGTGAACAGGATTTGAATCACCTACCAATGAAGATCACAGACAGCATCCCTCAGTAGGAATTACATCTCAACATCAAGAAAACAAAAACTGACAACTCAACCAGTGAGCAGCATCATGATAAATGAAGAAAAATCAAGTTTGTTGAGGATTTCATTTTCCTTGAAGTCACAACTAATTCCCACAGAAGCAGCAGTCAAGAAATCAAAAGATGCATTGGGAAAATCTGCTTCAAAGGACCTCTTTAAAGTATTGAAAAGTAAAGATGTCACCTTGAAATCTAAAGTGCACCTGACCCAAGCCATAGTATTTTCAGTGGCATAAGCATGCAAATGAATAAGAAAGACAGAAGAACTGACATTTTTGAATTGTGGTGTTGGAGAAGAATACTGAATTTATCATGAACTGCCAGAAGAACACAAGGATCTGTCCTGGAAGCAGCACAGACAGAGTGCTCCTTAGAAGCAAGTATAATGAGACTATGTATTACACATTTTGGATGTGTTGTCAGGAGGTATCCAGTCCCTGGATAAGAACATCATTCTTGGTACAGTAGATAGTCAACTGTAGAAAAAGAGGAAGACCCTCAACCAGGTAGACAGACACAGTGGCTGTGACCACAGGCTTAGGCAAAAAAAATGATGGTGGGCGTGGCACAGGACTGGGCAGTGTTTTGTTCTGTTGTGTATAGGGTCACTATGCGTGAGTCGGAACCAACTCGACGGCACTTAACAACAAACAACAACAAAGCAGTAATGAGCATTGGCTTTGGGGTCCAAACTGGGCTAGAGACCCAGCTTGGCAATTATTAGCTATGACTCCGGGCAGTTTAATCCTCTTCCCCAAGCTCATTAAATTCATCTGCAATAGTAAAGATAATAAAATCTAGCTCCTGAGGTCTTTGTGAGAATTAAATAATGAAACTCAAGCTAAACCATTTGCTGGATACCTTGTAGTGAGTAAGTTTTTGTATAAATGTTAGCTATCACTAAAAAGATTGTTAATATCCTTGAAGGAGCTCAATTAACTGTTCTGGTATTCTCTGGTATTTTCTTTGACTCTTGAACAAGATGTGATAATATAAATTTTGGTAGCTGGAGCTATATAGTTTATTTGCAAGGGACAAGCATCGCTTGTTCCTTGAGGTACACCTCCTTCCTCTCATTTTTCTATATATTCCAGTGTAAGCCTTTTTTTTCCTATGCCTACATTATTTTCAGGCTTCATTGCACATGTAGACTATTATAGAACTCAATGTCTCACACTGCTTTAAGATTTATCAGTGTTAAATCTTCCCATAGAAAGATTTCATTTAACCATTTTTCTTTTATCTTCATAGTCTTCCCCCATCATTCCCTCATTCCTTATATTTTTTTATGTTAAATTCTTATTATCATTGTCTCTGAAGAAGAATTTTTGGAAGAGAGAGGTTTATTCATTGTGGATAATGATTAAGGCAAAAATATATTCTTAATGCAGAAACTTGGAATGCACATGTGATTAGAATGTTCTTTTCTTGTTGCAACTGCTACTGGAATCGACCAACTCTGTGGAAAATAAAAGTAAGAAGGTAATGCTCTTTTCTGCTCAATTAAGTCTTGCCAGAGAATGTTTTGTCCTCAAAAGGCCTACTTTTAAAAATGGATCAAAATTATTTAATACAATTTTGATCTATAATCTACATATATGTTTATTCCTATCATAGAAACATTGATGCCGTATTGTGTTTCTGGTAACCATGAAGTCAATTTCAACTAATAGCTAGCCTGTGTTACAGAGTAGAACTACCCCACAGGGCTCTCCAGACTGTAATCTTTACAGGAACAAATCAACAGGCCTTTCTCTCACAGGGCAGATAGGTGGATCTGAACAGTCAGTCTTTTCAGTTAGCAGCCAAGCACTTCACTGTGTGCCGTTAAAGTGAACTCTCCCTCAGAAATATTTCTATAACCTTTTGTATTAAATCATATGTGGAATGATAAGTTTCTTTTTCATTTTCTATTTTACTTTTTTGTAGCCATTGTAAGTATAGTGGAGTCCTTCAAAAAAAAAAAAACCAACTGTAGTGCTATCGAGTGGATTCCAACTCACAGCAACTCTACAGGGCAGAGCAGAGGTGCTCTGTAGTTTCCAGAGAGTGCCTAGTGGATTAAAACTACTGACTTTTTGTTTAACAACCATAGCACTTAACCGCTATGCCACCAGAGTTTCCAGTATATTCCTTGCATTTCCTTATTTTGGTGGCTTTTCCAGTGGAAGGAAACCCTGGTGGCATAGTGGGTTAAGTGCTATGGCTGCTAACCAAAATGTCGGTGGTTCAAATCTACTAGGTGCTCCCTGGAAACTCCATGGGGCAGTTCTACTCTGACCTCTAGGTTCGCTATAAGTCACACCTGACTCAGTGGCAGTGGGTTTGGGTTTGGTTTCCATCCAGTGGAAACAGTAGGAGCTACTCAAGGATAATAAAGTTACCTCTCATTTCCAAAGCTATTTGGATTTATTACAAAGGTCTAATTGGGAAACAAACAAGTGAAAGAAGTTAGAGGGCAGAAAAAAAGAGCAGGTTATGCTATCCCAGAGAAAAATGGTCAGTGGGACCACAACTGATGGGAACTACACTTTACCCAATGCTGGTACCCCTACAAAGGGACAGGTCCTTAGAGGAGATGCATATCCAGTGATTCTACAGAGATTATGTTAGAGATTGCATGAAGCCAGGAACTTTGCCAAAGCTGAATTTCATCTTGAATGGTGAAATTCTATATATTCCTATGTAACTAGAAAATCTCCTGTAAGTTTTTATCATGATGTTTTGAGAGTCTTGCCCTCCCAGTGTACTTCTTCGTACCTACATCATTACTTCTGCCTCTATTTATGTGCTTATCTCTCTGACCTCTCTCTGCCTCTGTTTCCATGACTCTATCTATTCCTTTTTCTCTGTTTCTGTCTCCCCTTGCTCTTTCCCACTTTTGTATAGTTTCCTGCATAACCACACACTGGCTCAAAATCTAATTCTGAATGTAATGACTTGATGATGACATAAGTATATTGTACCTTCTCTCCTATCAACTCGGTGTGAGGTTGCCTTCCATTTTACATATGGGAGTAAGTTCTCATCTTAAACTCCATTTATCAATTGCCAGTGTGATCATCAACAAATCCCCTTTCTGACAAACTGTAATATACTGCAAAGTGCTTCTTAATTTACATCACAATTTTCTCAGGGGACTAACATGAACTGCTCAGTGAATTTTTCTACTTCCCAACTAGCACCAACACTGTTTTACAAGAAATCAGCAGCTTCTACATAGCACCTTAATTTTCTGAAAGCAGAAACATGGAGAATGGTGACATTATTTCCTTTGATATCAAACTAAAATGGCAAAATGTGTATTTTTCTCTAGTCTCTATGCAGATTTAAGAGTACTCTACTAATGTGACATGAGTGCGCCTAGAGAAGGAATTGTGGCATTGAATTTGCTCATAAGTCCTGAGCAGAGTCATACCATGAAGGCGAATGGGTCGATTTTGGTATAATTATCAAGAGTTCAAATTTCCTAAAAGGTAATCCACGTTTATACTGCATTTACATGTAAAATAGTTCCAACCAACTTAACTCATTCCCCTCAAGATCAAATTGGCTTTGTAAAAAAACTAATCTGTGTCTTGGTCATTGATGGACCTATCTGAACCTCCTTTAACTACCTTCCAGCTAAAGTTCGTAGGACTCCTACTCCCTATTGACCAATCTGAACGTAAAAGTATAGGGCCAGAGATGAAGAGGCATGACTGATTTCCTCTAATATTAATCCTTGTGTACACAATGGAAATTTTCAAATTAAATTTTTTAAATTTTAAAATAAATACACGCAGATAAAGTGATTAATCAGAATCAAATAGTTAAAACCACTTTCATTCTTCAGTGTTTGGACATTTGGTATGTGGCAATGCCTGTTTCCTATCTGGAGTACTACTTCAATTTTGATTTTGAATAACTCATCTATGTGAACTAACAGTCTGAAGTTCTTCATTTTCTCTACTAATTTCCATCCCAAAAACTAGAGATGAGGCTTGTAACTACTGTGTGACAGACGAGCAATGTGAGAAGCTTATGGATGTTTACCAGCAAATTCAGTGGAGATGTGTTGAGTTTCTACTGTATAGCTAACACTGTGTTAAATGCCTCAGAGGACCATAAACATCACATAAGGAAGTTCCCCTCTTCCAAAGCGATAGTCTGAGCTACTTCAGCAGACAAACTACCAAGAAATAAGAAACCATACAGGGGAGAGAGATGAGTAAGTATACAGTTGTCATCTTTGTCTCTGCAAAGTGTCATTTCACTGAGATATTATTGTTCCTACTTTACAGGGAGGCAGTTGGGAAAAGTAGGTAGTGAGAAGTAAGAGTGATAAATTTTAGAAAGTCAGTATTTGTTGAGCATTTACTATATCGCATATACTAAAGAACTTAAAGCTATTATTTAAGCTAATTTTCACAACAATCCATTTAGACGGTTTTGACAATTTCCATTTTGCAAGTGAGGAGGCCTACCCAAGTTCACACCACTAATATGTGGCAGAGCAAAGACACGCTCCAGGTCTGTTGCTGTTATTGTTAGGTGCCCTCAAGTCAGTTTCAACTCATAGCGACTACTACATACAGCAGAATGAAATACCACCCCATCCTGTGCCATGCCCGCAATCATGTATATGCTTGAGCCTATTGTTAGAAACCCTAATGGCAGAGTGGTGAAGTGATATGGCTGCTAACCAAAAGATCAGCACTTCCAATCCACCAGGCGGTCCTTGGAAACTCTGGAGGCAGTATTATTCTGAACTATAGGGTCGCTATGAGTTGGAATTGACTCGACAGCACATAACAATAACAACAACATTGTTGTAGCCAGTGTTGTCAGTTCATCTCATTGAGGGTTTTCCTCTTTTTCGCTGCCCCTTTACTTTGGCAAGCACGATGTCCTTTTCCAGCGACTGATCTTTCCTGACAACATGTCCAGTGTACATAAGATATAGTCTTTCTGTTCTTGCTTCCAGGGAACATTAAGGTCTTCCTTTATCTAAGACAGATCTATTCACTCTTTTATGAGGCTGTAGTATATTCCACGTTTGTCTCCAACTCAACAATTTAAATTCAATTCTTCTTCTATCTTCCGTATTCACTGTCCAGCTTTCACTTGTACATAATGCAACTGAAAATACCATGCACCTTAGTCTTGAAGGTGAAATTTTTGCTTTTCAACAGTTTAAAGAGGTCTTTTGCAGTAAATTTGTCCAATGCAATGCATCTTTTGATTTCTTGACTGCTGCTTCTGTGAATGTTGACTATAGATCCAAGTAAAATGAAATCCTTGACAAACTCAATCTTTTCTCAGTTTATCAGGATGTTTCTTATTGGTCCAGTTGTGTGGATTTTTGTTTTCTTGATGCTGAGGTGCAATCCATACTGAAGATTGTGGACTTTGATCTTCATCAGTGTTTCAAGTCCTCTTCACTTTCAGCAAGTAGGGTTGTGTAATATGCACAATACAGATTGTTAATGAGTCTTCCTCCAATCCTATTGCCTCGATCTTCTTCGTATAGTCCAGTTTCTTGGATTATTCACTTGGCCCACAGACTGAATAGTTATAGTAAAAGGATACAACCCTTATGCACACCCTTCCTGACTTTAAACCATTCAGTGTCCCTTTCTTCTATTTAGACAACTGCCTTTTGATCCACATGCAGATTCCTCATGAGCACAATTAAGTCTTCTAGAATTCCCATTCTCTGCAATGTTATCCATAATTTGTTGTGATTCACACAGTTGAATGCCTTTTCATAGTCAATAAAACACAACTGAACGTGTTTCTGGTATTCCCTACTTTCAGCCAAGATTCGTCTGACATCAATCAGCAATGATATCCCTGGTTCCATGTCCTCTTCTGAATCCAGCCTGAATTTCTGGAGCTTCCCTGCCAATGTATTGCCACCGTTGCTTTTGAATGATCTTCAGCAAAATTTTACTTGACCATGATACTAATTAAATTGTTGCATAACATCTCCATTCAGTTGAATCACCTTTCCTGGGAATAGGCATAAACATGGGTCTTTCAGTTTGTTGGCCAGGTAACTGTCTTTCAAATTTCTTGGCATAGAGGAGTGAGCACTTCCAGGACTGCATCCATTTGTTGAAACATCTCAACTGATACTCCATTAATTCCTGGACTCTTGTTTTTTCATCAGTGTCTTCAATACAGTTTGGAATTCTTCCCTCTGCACCATCACTTCCCGACCATAGGCTACCTCTTGAAATGGTTGAACGCTGATCCATTCTTTCTGCTATAATGACTCCACATCTACCTATCTCAAAAGACAATATCTTTAAGTGCTAAAATATTTGTCAGAATTAATACATTAAAAGAAGTCCTGGGGTGGAGTCAAGATGGTGGACTAGACACACATCTCCTCAATTCCCTCTGAAAACTGAGGTCTGAACTGATAATTAAACAGAGCCTCCTAGACACCCAGTGAACCCTAGGACATGGCATAGGGCTGTCAGTTTGAACTACATGCCACTGATCAGAAAACTTCTCTTTCGCTCACCCCCACCCTTATTGAATGCTGGCTCTCATGGACTGGAGGTGACTTTTAACTTTTTTTTTCTCTATCTTAACTGGCAGGTGGGTCTTGGGCCTAACTGGCAGCAAACCTCAGCCACACTGCTAATGGGACCAGCAGGTGGGATAGCCACACTTTGAGAGCCCAGCTCTAGACTCTGTGCCCCTCAGCTCCTCCACCCTCTCTTTCCAAACCTCCACCATAGAATCAGCTATTCCACAGTGGGCAGGAGAGCTTGGGCAGGATGCCAACTTGTTCGACTGGGAGGCATAATTACCCACACGGAGGCTTCAGCAGGCCCTAATTCTCAGACTGGGAGGCAGTACCCACCATTTTGTCTCTCTGTCTTAGCCAGCAGGTGGGGGCTTGGGCTTAACTGGCAGCAAAGCTCAGCCACACTGAGATGGGATCAGCAGGTGGATGGCTCTGGTATCTGTGCATCTCAGCTCCTCCACAACCTCTCTTTCCAAACTTCTGCCACTGAACTGGCTATTCCACAGCAGGTGGAAGAGCTTGTGCAGGATGCCATCTTGTTCAATGGGAGACAGAGTTACCCAAACAGAGGCCTCAGCAGGGCCTAATTCCCAGACTGGGAGGCAGTGCCCACTGTTTGTTCTCTCTGTCTTGACTGGTAGGTGGGGCTTGAGCTTAACTGGGAACAAAGGTCAGCTGCATTGCTAGCAGGATCAGTAGGCAAAATAGCTGCATTTTGAGAGCCCAGCTCTGGTCTCTGTGCACCTCAGCTCCTCCAACCTCTCTTTCCAAATCTCCACCATTGAATCAGCTATTCCACAGTGGGCAGGAGAGCTTGGGTGGGATGCCATCTTGTTCAACTGGGAAGCAGAGTTACCCAAACAGAAGCCTCAACAGGGACTAATTCCCAGGCCTGGAGGCAATGACAGACAAGAGAGCATTTTTTCAACAGAAAAGCTGTGTTTAGGACAGTGCAGCAGACGACAACAGGGCACTAGCCTTTCCATACTTTGAACTAGTTTACAGCATCGGGGGTTAGATGCAGAGGTGCTTATGCTTACTTTGACAGCTGGGAAGAGGGGCTTGCACACCTGACAGCCTGACTGTTTCTGGAAGCTGTCAGATAGCTTTTACCTTCCAATATAGGACTACTTAGAGAAATAACTGTGGTGCATCCTGGAGGCATCTCTTCCAGCCTTTACTGACCCTCATCATAGCATGAGCTGACAGCCCAACAGTGACTCCATAAGTAGGGCCATGCCTTTGCCAATCAGGAGATGGAGCCTGCTACTCCAGAGACTCCACTGGGCCCAGTCATTGAAGTACACAGAGGTGACTGGTAATGACCTTCTTTATCAGACTGTGCTTTAGTTCCTGTTAAGGTAACACTGGAGAAACTAAACTACCGCTAGATACCCAAAAAGTAACAAACTTTGATTAGAGACAAAGAAAAATTCACCTGTGGCTGAAAGCCCCCAAAAGAAAGAACCAAAGAACTTCCCAAATGAAAAAGCCTTTCTGAAAATATCAGAGGTTGAGTACAAAAGGGTTATATAGGGAGCCCTCCTAGACATTATACAAAATGCAGCAGAGCAAAATGAAAAATTAACCAAGCTGTTCAAACTGATGGAACACCAGTATTCTGAAATCCAACAGATCAATAACAAAATCAAAGTAATAGAAAATTCAGTTCAAACCCAAGGAGACAGAATTGAATGACTGGAAAATAGTCCTTCTGACTTGGAAGATAGAGCTACTGACTCCAGCATCTATGACGATAAATCAGAGAAAAGAAACAAGAAGAATTAAGAAGCATGTGGGATTCTATCAAGAGGAACAGTCTGTGATTAACTGGATTTCCTGAACAGGGAGGGACACCAGAAAACACAGAGAGTATTGTTGTTGAGCTGCTGACAGAAAATTTCCCTGAAATTATGAAAGAAGAGAATAAGATATCCAAGATGCGTAATGAATGCCACTCAATCTAGATCCCAAGAGAAAGACTCCAAGACATATTATAATCAAGCTTAACAAAATGAAACGTAAGCAGAAACTCTTAAAGGCAGTAAGACTCAAAGCAAAGCTAACATTCAGAGGGAAACCCTGTAGGCTTTTGTCTGACTTCTTAGCAGAAACGATGCTGGCACTGAGGCAATGGGATGACACATTCAAAGCCTTGAAGGAGAAGAACTTCCAATCAAGAATTATATATCCTGCAAAACTATCTCTCAAATATGAAAATGGAATGAAAACAATGGTAGATAAACAGAAACTCGGAGACTGTAAAAAACCAAGCCAAAGCTACAAGAAATACTGAAAGAAGCTCTTGACTTAGAAGAACAAAACCACTAACTCTGTGTTTTAGGAGGCAATATAGGACACATCATCCAGAAATCTACTCAGGGAAGGCACAAAACTCAATCAAAGCTGTAATATCAAAAAGTTATCCAGTGATCATATCATGAAATCTAGGATATCATCTGATTAAAAAGAGAGTTTTGCTACAGTAGTTACAGTCCTTCCAGATGGAGAGGAACTTAATAAGACATGTATAAGCTAAAATTGGGTTTAAACATAGATTGCAAAGGGAGATCACAGGGGTAGCTGCAAAGCACAATAAAAACACAATATATCAAATCAAGAAACGTAATACAGGAATCTCAACACACACAAAACCAACACTGAAAAGGGTGGAAAATCAACCCATAAAGACAACTATCCCAGAACAGAATATTAAGAGCAGCAGAGAAAACATCAGGTCAGAAATAAACACATCAGAATGACAGCACTAAACACATACCTATTGATAATTATGCTGAATGTAAATAGACTGAACACTCCATTAAAGGGTCAACAAGTGACATCTTGGATGAAAAGGCATGATCCATCTATATGGTGCTTACAAGAAACTCACGTTAGATTTAAAGATAAGAACAAACTGAAAATTAAAGGATGGAAGAATATATACCAAGCTAACAATATACAAAGAAGAGCAGGTGTGGCAATGCTAATCTCAGATAAAATATATTTTAATGTGAAATCCACCATCAGGGACAAGGATGGGCACTATTTATTGCTGAAAGGTTCAATACACAAGCAGGACTTAACAATGTTAAATATTTATCCACCCAACTCTAGAGTATCTAAATACATTCAAGAAACACTGACCACATTCAGAAATGAGATAGATCACTCCACAATAATAATAGCAGACGTCAATACACCACTGTTGGTACTGGACAGATCTTCTAGAAAAAAGCTCAGTAAAGACACAGAAGATCTTATTGCCACAATTAGCCAACTAGACCTCATTGACATACACATAACTTTCTATCCATCAGCAGTTAACTACACCTTCTTTTCTAGTGCACATGGAACATTTTCCAGAATAGACCATGTGTTGGGACATAATGCAAATCTCAGCAAAATCCATACCATTGAATTATTGCAAAGCATCTTCTCAGAAGTTAAAGCCATTAAAGTCTAAATCAATAGCAGAAAAAACATAGATAGAAAGTGGAACTCATGGAAGCTGAACAACATTTGCTCAAAAAGCCATGGGTTATAGAAGAAATCAAGGAGAAATTTATGGATTCACATGAGTATGAAAACACTTCCTACCCAAACCTATGGTATACAGCTAAAGCAATCATCAGGGGTCAGTTTGTCTCTATAAATGCACATCCAGAAGGAAGAAAGAAACCAAATCAAAGAACTAATCCTACAGCTTGAATAAGTAGAAAGAGAGCAACAGAGGAACTCCTCAGGCACCAGAAGAAAGCAGATCATAAAGATTAGAGCAGAACTAAATGAGTTAAAGAATAGAAGAACAACTGAAAAAACCAAAAAGACCAAAAGCCAGTTTTTTTTAAAAGATCAACAAAATTGACAAACCATTGGCTAAACTTACTAAAGAAAAACAAGAAAGGAAATAACCCAAATAAGAAATGAGAGGGGAGGTGTCACAACAAGTCCAACAGAAATCAAAAATATCATAACAGAATACTATGAAAGATTGTACTCTAACAAATTTGAAAATCTAGAGGAAATGGACAAATTCCTAGATTCATATCACCTACCAAAATTACCACAAGGTAAAGCAAAACAACTTAATAAACTCATCACAAAGGAAGAGACTGAAAAAGTCAAAAAACTACCAACCAAAAAAAGCCCTGGCCCAGAGGGCTTCACCACAGAATTCTACTGAGCTTTTAGAGAAGAGTTAACTCTAATACTACTGAGACTATTTCACAGCATACAAAGAGATGGAATACTCCCAGATTCATTCTATGAAGCCAGCGTAACCCTGCTACCAAAGTGAAGGAGAGATCCAACAAAAAAGGAGGACTACAGACCAATCTCACTCATGAATCTAGATGTAAAAATCGTCAACAAAATCCTTGCCAGTACAATTCAGCAACATATCAAAAGAATAATTCATCATGACCAAGTTGGATTCATACCAGGAGTGCAAGGCTGGTTCAACATCAGAAAAACAATTAATGTGATTAACCACATAAACACCACAAAAGAAAAGAATCACCTGATTTTGTCAATTGATGCAGAAAAGGCATTTTATAAAGTTCAACACCTATTCATGCTAAAACTCCTAGCATAATAAGAATAGACAGCAAGTTCCTCATTGCAATAGGGCCATTTTTACAAAGCCAACTGCCTACATCATTCTGAATGGAGAG
Organism: Heterohyrax brucei; assembly: GCA_028571685.1. Lineage (NCBI taxonomy): Eukaryota > Metazoa > Chordata > Mammalia > Hyracoidea > Procaviidae > Heterohyrax > Heterohyrax brucei. Next base: position 20,147,664 of record CM053153.1, on the reverse strand, counting down.
AGACTGAAACAATTCCCCTTGAGAACGGAAACTAGACAAGGATGCCCACTCTCACCTCTCCTATTCAACACTGTACTAGAAGTTGTAGCCAGAGCAATTAGACAACATCAAGAAATAAAGGGCATCTGCAGTGGCAAAGATGAAGTAAAAATCTCCTTATTTGCAGATGATATGATTGTATATGCAGAGAATCCTAAAGAACCCATAAGTAATCTACTCAAATTGATAGAAGAGTTCAGCGAAGTGTCAGGATACAAGATAAACATAAATAAATCAGTAGGATTCTTTTATACCAACAATGATATTATTAAAGAAGAAACACAAATCAATATCATTTACTATAGCCCTCAAGAAGATAAAATATGTAGGCATAAATCTAACCAGAAAAATAACAGACCTTACAAAGAGAACCACAGGAAACTAAGAGAGACTTACATAAATGGAGAAACCTACCCTGCTCATGGATAGGAAGAATTAACATTTTGAAAATGTCTATTTTACCCAAAGCAATCTACTTAAAATTCCTGTGACATATTTTAATGAGATGGAAAAACAAATCACCAACATTGTTTGGAAAGGGAAGAAGCCCCAGATAAGTAAAGCACTACTGAGGAAGAACACACTGGGAGGCTTCTCACTGCCCAACTTTAGGACCTATTACACTGCCACAGTTGTCACAACAGCCTGATACTGCTATAAAAAGAGACATATAGATCAACGGAACAGAGTTGAGACCTCAGAGATGCCACCATCCTCCTGTGAACAGTTGCTATTCGACAAAGGCCCTAAGACTTTAAACTGGGGTAAAAGCAATCACTTTAACAAATAGTGCTGGCAAAATTTGATATCCAGCTGCAGAAAATTGAAATAACACCTATATCTCACATGTTATACAAAAAACAACTCAAACTGGATAAAAGACCTAACTATCAAAACTAAAACAATCAAGCTCATTCAAGAAAAACAGGATCAACAATGAAAGTTTTATATACACAGTGTACACAGACTTCAAAATCGTCAAACAAAGCACGATCAACAGAAGAGAAAATAGATAAATGAAAACTACTAAGAATCAAACACTTTTGCTCATTCAAAGGCTGTATCAAAAGAATTAAAAGACTATCAACAGAATGGGGGAAAATATTTGGCAACTATATGTCAGACTGATGTCTGATCTCCATAGTGTGTAAGGTACCACAAAATATCAATAAGAAAAACTAAATAATCCAATTCAGCAATGGGCAAAGGAGATGGACAGACACTTCTCTAAAGAGAAGATCTAGGCAGCCAAAAGACACATGCGGAAATGCTCATGATCATTAGCTATTAAATAAATTCAAATCAAAACTACAATGAGATACGATCTCATCCCAACAAGGTTGGCCATTGTCCAAAAAACACAAAACAACAAACGCTGGAGAGGCTGTGGAGAAACTGGAACTTTCTTACACTGTTGGGGGGATTGCAAAATAGTGCAACCTCTTTGGAAAGCAATCTGGTGCTTCCTTAACAAGCCAGAAATAAATATACCATTTGACCCAGTATTTCCACTGCTTGGAATATAGCCTACAGAATCACACCAACAGACAGATGCATATAAATGTGTATTGCAGCACAGTCCACAATAGCAAAAAGATGGAATCAACCCAGCTGCCCAACAACAGATAAATGGATAAACTATAGTATATATACTCAATGGAACACTATGCAATGATAAAGAACAATGATGATTCTAAGAAGCATCTCATAACGTGGTTTCAATTGGAAGACCTTATGTTGAGTGAAAGTAGTCAGCGGCAAAAAGACAAATATTGTATGAGACTCCTACAATAAGAAATTAAAAACAGACTCACGTATAGAAGAAAAGACTCTGCCACTGCAAGGGTGGGGTGGGAGGGAGCGTGAGGGTTGGTTATAGATTAGATAGTTGATAGAAATTTGGTTGGAAGTCTCCTTGTTCTTCTGTAGGATTCTGCTGATGATCTAAAATGTGTCTGTTTTAGAGAGCTACATGCTATCCAAATATCCCTCCATCCCAGCCTAAAAATCACATTGCGTTACAGAGAAGACTTTCATCTTCTTCTTGCAGATGACCTTTGGCCTAAATCTGACAACCACAACAGATAGTCCAACCTACCTGCATGCCCACCACAGACAGCCAGTTTCATTCCTAAACAACTCACTAAATAACCAAAATTCCTTTGCCTCCTTCACAAACTGGCTGTTGTCTAGAGCCAAAATATTCTCACCTGAAAAGCCTAGGGAACTAAAAGATGGTAGGAAAGGGAGTTAAAGAAAGTCAGATCATAAACACCTGTCCAATGTGAGCTGGTGACATGGAAAACATCTCTGGGAATTTACTTTCCTTATTTTAAGAATGAAAACTTAAAATTCAAGTGGCCCAGATAGACTTGCAACTCAGGTAGCTGAGTAGATTTATGATGGGAATTTCAAAAACTTTTAATATCAAGAATCATTTGGCCAAAAATGTTTCTTGAATCTTATATGGGTAAATAAAGTAAAATTCTCTTCCAATGTACTTCTAACAAATCAAGGAAAAGTTATTTGACTTCAGACCACAAAGGGGCTCTTGAGAATTAATCAGATAATCTAATCCTCTGTCTCTAGGCAGGGTGACAGCAAGAGCTGCCTGGTGTCAAGCTATTTAGGGAAATACTGAAAATGCAGTTAACTATCAAGGGACTTCATCTTCTTGACATCAATCATTTATATGTTTTGAAAATCCTTTCTCTTTTTTCTTCTTTCCTCTCAAGTATATTTCTTTTTTTTTTTTTTCAGTGCAGTGTCTTTGCCCAATCATTCCGACTGGTGAAAGGTTAAGTCGCTTAGATTTATATGCTGAATAAAAATTCTGCTGAAGATAAATCCCTGTTAAAGTTATCAAGGTAAAATCCATTTACCCAGTTTTTGAAATTTTCAGATGTTTGGCATTATACAAAGAAGAAACATCAAAATAACTGTCTACATTTTTCCTTCAATGACACATCCCTTATCTAGCCTGCTCAAAGGCCACCTTCACATTGTGAGGCCAAAACCTTTCAAGATATATAAGATTCTGAGTTCAAATACAAATATGTATTCCTTGGGAAGAAGGAATACATATCCTAGCCAAGTAATTTCCTCTCTTTCTGAAACTTACAGAACTCTAGGTAGCCAATTTCTTTTTCTCAAACCAGTGGTAGAGCTCTAGACAGGGAATGGAACACTTTCATGTTTTTACATTAAACATTTTGATATTGTCTCAAAATCATTGTTGAGCATGCATTATTTTCATAGTTACAATTAAAAAATTTTTTTTTAATTTTAAAAAATTTAAAAGACAATCCCCAAAAATAAATTTAATGGTCTTCATTAAGTATGGCAATCAACAGGGGAAAACTACTAACTTTGTCATCCTGTCGCATTACAGGCAAGGGGCATCTGGTGGGTGGGACTTCCTGAGATGCTAACATTGAGCTTCCTTATACACTCAGCCTGAGGCTCTGAAAAGCAGTGAATTCAAGAACCAAATCAGAAATCAAAGCAGAAATCCACATGTTCAAAATCTTCAGTATTGTATTACATTTCAAATACCCTTGAAAGATAACAGCTGGGACTGGGAGGTCAGCCCTGCCTTCTCAGACTCCCTCAGCAGTAGTAGTCAGTACTCCTTCATCTGCAAGGTCAGCCCCATCCTGGTCTTAAACTTATGTGAATTGGAACAGAACAGTTTGAGGTGCTTCCAGTTTATGGGGTTAACACTGCTATCAGCTTATATATGTTGAGCTTGGAGAAACTCTTTATTCCCACATATCGTGAGCCATAACCTTACATTTATCCCCATTCTTCCCTTATTGACTTGTCTTTCTTCCTCATTTCTTGTTTAGTATTTCAATTCCCCCCGAGAGTAGATCTTACTCTGAAAGTACATGGACTTAACCAGGGCCTTGGCAACATTTCACACTTCCTTTCAACTCTTCCTCTCTGCAGAGTAGGAATTTGTGGGGACTTGCTCTGAATTGCTTGTTAACTGAGGATATTCTTTCTTACCTGATGCTGAACATTATATACATACCGGAATCCGTCTGCATGCCTGCAATTATAACCCCTTGAAAACTGACACTAACCTCGATTAAACCCAATGTTCTGGAGCTGCTTTGCTCATGGCATTTCCAGAATACCTTAAAGGCCAATTCTATGACTACAGCGTTTCCACACTCTGGTCACTCATCCTGTTTCCTTTCATTTATAATCTGCCTACATAAATGGTTCCCTGGGTGATGCAAATGGTTAATGTGTTTGAGTTGACTCAGAAGAAAGGGCCTGGCAATCTGCTTCCAAAATACCAGCAACAGAAAACCCTAAGGATCACAATTCTAGTGTGGTATTTTCAGCTTCTACGGTTGGAGGTAATGGGCCCTGGTGAAGCAGTGGCTAAAACAATCAACTGATAATCAAATGGTCAGCTGTTCAAAACTACCAGTAGCTCCATAGGAGAAAAATGTGGCAATCTGCTTCCATAGAGATTTATAGCCCTGAAAACTCTATGAGATCACTGTGAGTTAGAAGCAACAGCACTAAGGGGTTTTGTTTTGTTTTGTAAGTTGGAAATAAATTTTATCTTCCACTGAGAATACTGTGAATCCCCTTTGGTTAAGAAAGAGATACAGATGCTAGAACATTAAAAATCAGCAAATGTTCACCATAGTCATTTTCTTAGGTTGGCCAACATCAGAAAAGACTCTCACAGTTATTCCAAATACACATTGCATACACACACATACAATCCTTAACATAAATTTTTATTCCTAATAAATTCACTCACCAAAGAGAAGCTACTCTAAATTTTTCCTGTTAGCTGAATGTAGCATAAAAAAAAAAATTCAAACCCGCTGCGGTTGAGTAGATTCCAACTCTTAGGATCTAGGAATAGAGAGGAAAAATATAAACAATTCCCCTTTAAAGATTCTGTTATAATAAACAAGATCAGACTTAGGCATCTACATTTTGGAAAAGGTCCAAGGATAAATCTGCTTCAAATTTCTAGTTAAAACTCATCACACTTAATAACCCCTATGCTTCCTTCTAGCTCTAAAATGGTATGGAATATCTGAGTTTTTGTACTCTCATGTACGTCTAAGAAAACATGATTAAGAAGCAACAAAAATTAAAATATCTTGGAATTCAAGAAATTTAGTTTATATCGATTGTTGGGAAATAATTATTAATAATGTCCTCTTTCATTCTAAAATGATCCCTATTTGGGCAATAAAATATATTCTCCACTAGTTGTAAGGAACTCTTCTCATTTAACAAATTGAAGAATGAGAGCACTGCAAGGTATAGGGAGAGTAGGATACAAGTCACAATATTTAGCTAAGAAACACTGGTCCCTGTCTATGAAAATTAGCCCGTAGGGAAGTTGGCCAGAATAATCTCTGCAACTATTTAAAGACTGAAGACTTACTGGCATATCCTGAGCCATGGGTATGGGCTGCTGAATGTCACCGATATCACCTTATCACCAGTCTGTGTTTTTACCATTTCTTCTCTAGCACAGAAACCTCAAAAGTCACAGTTCTCTGTGATTTTAATAGTAGTACTGGCAAGCTTCTTTTTCAAGAGTAACTATAACATTTGAAAGCTATTAATGTGTCATCAGTATTTTATGGTGACTTGTGAAGCTGTTCTCAGAAGTTATGATAGACACTGAATTCTTCTGAGAAATTAGCTATTGATTCTCTTGGCTTTACAATGTCTGAGCCCTTAATGAAGCCAGATATTAAAATCTGAGAGGAAACTTTCATTTCACCAAGGACACAAAATACACAGCACCACAAAAAAAGATCACTTCTCCATAAAAGTGAATACAGATGACTCCAGCGTATGGATAGCTAAAAAGACAGCAAATGTAAAATTAAAGTCCAGCCTAAATAGCCTAATGTCTCAAAGATTTTAATTTGGCGAGATGTAATGAAAGTCTCCCGTTTACAAAGTTCATAAAAGGCTTAAAAGAAAAAAGGAAAAGGTGACTCACTGCACAGTGACTCAATTCCATGTCAACTTGATGCCCTAACTATTCCTTAAAAGATGTAAAAATATACTTATCAGAAAGTTGAGCTTTACTGACAAAACTAACAATTGACCTGGAGAAGCAGGAGTATGTACTGGGGAAGAGGTAAGTCAGGTGACCACGAAGGATCTCAGCTGCATGTAGCTTTCCGCTTCATGCCAATGAGAGAAGGGTGACTGTTTAGCGCTACACTTGCCCCGACAAAGGAAGTGGACAAAAGGATTCCAGGAACGATGGCAGTAGAAAAAAGGATAGAAGCTGATCAGGAGTTAGTCCACTGCCTTTGAGTAGTAAGCATTTTTGAACTGTAGTAAGGGAGACAGTAAATAAAAGAGAGATGTGAAAAAACTTCAGAAAATGTAATTCATGAGGGAAATTAGACCTAAGTAAACAGAACAGATAATATCTGTGGATCGGAAGACTCGATATTAAGATGCCACTTCCCTCCAAACTCTTACACAGGCTTGGTGTAATCCCCATTGGCATCACATGTAGGCTTCTTTTAGCAGAAACTGAATAAAAGAAAACTCATTCTAAAATTTGAATGGAGATGTAATGGACCTGGAAAAGTCAAAACTAATTATTTAAATAAAGACCCAAACTGAGACCTTACTTACTGTATCTGGTCTCAATACCTACTGTAAAACTACAGTAACTGAATCACTGTGGAACTGGTATAAGCAGAGACAAATAGATCATTGGAAAAGAAAAGAGCATCCAAATAGAGCTACTTTGACACTGTCAATCTATCTTCAACAAAGGTGAGACAGCACAAGGGAATGTCTTTATGACAGATGGCACCCAAGCAACTGGGTGATCACTGGGACAAAGAATTTACCTTCACTCTTCTTCATTCTTCATGTCTTATACAAGAATTAATTCAGGATGGATCATTGACCTAAATGTAACAGCAAAAAAAAAAAAAAACTTGTAAGAAAATTATACAGGAGATTATTTGCAACCCTGAGCTAAGACTTCACAGACAGGACTCGGAAAACAGTAATGATAAAAAGAAAAAAAAAATAGGTATAGAGATACATTGATGTATGTATAAAAGATATACAATGTATACCTATATTAAAATTTATTAATTAAGCAAATTGTTTTTATATCATTAATCACAGTGCCGTTAGGTGTCATCAGGTTAATTTTGAACTCACAGTAACTGCAAGTGACAGGTCAGAACTGGCTCCCAGTGTTTTCTAGATTATAATTGTGACAGGAACAGACCAGCAGGTCCTTCTCCTGCAGAGCTACTGGGTGGATTCAAACTGCCAATCTTTTGGTGAGCAAGCAGTTAGCTTAACCGCTCTGGCACCAGGGCTTCTTAATAATATATTAGCAAAAGGTAATAATGTATCATATTTTATACAAAATAAAACATTTTATATATGAGGACTGCCAATTAAGTTCGCAAACTCATCCCAGAAAAAGCACCACATACCTCATTGCTGTGAATCACTGTGGTCACCTTTGAAACACTCCCCTTGGGAAGCTATGCACTGATGCCCTCACTCAGTCTACCCTGCAAAGCAACTCTGGAACTCTTTTTCTGGAATAACCATCAGAGTTGTTGTCGCATTATCCTTGATGTCCTGAATGTCATCCCAATGTCTTCCTTTCAATATTTCCTTTAAGGTCAGGTAAAGAAAAAAGTTATTGGTGGCCAGATCAGGTGAGTAGGGACAGTGTTCCAAAATGGGTATTTGTTTACTGGCTAAAAGCTCCCTCACAGACAACTATACAGTTAAGATAGCGAACTTGCAACCATGCCGCTGTGCCATTCCAGAAAGAGTGGCAAAATCGCCTTCAGGGGTAGACTGGGCACTGGTGTTGGTGCATGGCTTCCTAAGGGGTACTTCAAAGGTGACCATAGTGATAGTCAGCAACGAGGTATGTAGCACTTAGAACAACAATTAAGTTCACAGACTTAATTGTTGGATGTTGTATATATTGCACTTGGTCAAAATTTAGAAAAAGAATGTTTATAAAGCCAATTTGCCCTGGCCCGCTGGGCATTTCAGTGGAGGAGCGGGGAGGAACCTGTGAAAAGAAAAACGGGGCAAGAGATGCGAAGAAATGGAGGCAAGATAAGATTCTGATCAAGCCTCAAAAAAAATTTATTGCAACAGTGGAATATATACACACTGAGGAGGGGAGGGGTTTAGAATCGGGTGATATCTGGTATGAGGCACTTGGCGTTTTATGCTTGGTTAGGCAGTATGCCTGGACAGTGACCTGGGCAGTGACGTGCGGGCAGTTTTCGCGCATGCGCGTTTTCAGGGGCTTTCCAGACTTCCTGTTTTTGGGGGCCTGAAGTTTTTTCATGGCCCCCGACACCAATTGTTTAGAAAAGACTAGGAAAAATTATAAGGAACTCGTACAGCTGATATATGACTCATATCCCTCATGGATAAAGAACTCCAACAACTCGCTAATCAGAAGAAAAATGACTGAATAAAACTGAGCAAGACTTGCTCACTTCACAAAGAGTCGAAAAAAACAGAACATGATAAATATCAGTCATCAGGAAAATTAAAAAACAAAAACGTAAAGCCGCAACACACTGACTACAGTCACTAAAAATGAAAAAGATGAACAACACTAAGTGTCACAAAAAAAAGTGTTAAGACCGGATTTCTGCTCTGTTTGGTTAGGAGCATATAATCACCTTGGAAAACCGGTTGGCAGCTTCTTATAAACTTAAGTCACATCAATCACGTGGCCCAGACGTTTCATTCCTGGGTATTTACCAAGCAAGAAAAGGGAAAGCAGATTTTTATACAAAAGCTGGGTTTAGAATATTTATAGCAGCTTCATTCATAATCACCACAACTGAAAACAACAAAAATGTCTGTCAACAGGAGAATGGGGAAATAAATTGTAGTAAATTGATACAATGGAATTTTAAGCAGCAATTAAAAGAAGTTAATGAGGCGTGCAACAACGTGGATGGGTCTCAAAAAAGACTAGAGTGAGCAAGATAGCCAGACACAAATGAGTAGACAGTGTATGATTCCATTAATGTCAATTTCAAAAATGAATTTATGATGATAGAAATCAAAGAAGTACTTCAAAGATAAAAATTTGCTGGAATGGTATAAATGCTCAATTATTTTACAGGTATGTGGATTATATGTATGCATTTATCAAAGATCATTGAATTGCGTTCTTAATATCTGATTGTTTCCCTATGTGTAAATTATACATTTTGAAGGCAATGGTGGTCCAGTGGTAGAGTCATGCCTCCAGTGCCGGAGGGCTGGACCTCCTAGCCGATGGACCTCATGAGGAGGCATCACTTATTTGTCACTGGGAGCTTACAGTGTTCGACACGTTTCAGTAGTCATCCAAGAGTAAGATGGACTAGGAAGAAAGGCCTGGTGATATACCTTCCAAAAATCAGCCACTGAAAGCCCTATGGATCAGAGTAGCCCTGTCTCCGTTACCTAGTTCTGTTACAACAGAAATACCACAAGTGGGTGGCTTCACAGATGAAAAACTTTTTCCCACAGTTTAGGAGGCTAGAAGATGAATTCAGAACACAAGCTGTCAACGAGGGCTTGCTCTATCTGTTCTGTAAAGAGGAAGGCCTTGTACCTTTTTAGCTTCTGTTTCTGGGTTCCTTGGCAGTTGTGTGGCATGTATGTTGCCTTCTATTTGTGCTATTTTGTTTGCTTGTTTCATCTGTTCTTTTGTATTTCTGAAGAGACTGACTTAAAACATACCCTGCACTAATATTGTCTCATTAACCCCAATAGGATTATAACCACAAATATAGGAGTTGGAATTTACTGCTCACATTACTGAGGGACACAGTTCAATTCATACCAGATCAGATCCGCAACTCATGGGACAGCATTCCATGTCATTGTGCGCAAGGTAGCCATGAACCAGTGACCAGCTCAATAACAGCTAACAACAAGAAACTATATTTTGTGAAATAAAAACAATAAGTGAGTAACAGAAACATGAAAGTAGTGAAATAATGAGTTTTAAAAAGTGGACTATTTTGAACATTTCTGGGAAACTTGTGATTTAATGAGGAATTTTTATATCCCTATTTGAAAAGGGAAACCAGCTTCAATCTGAATAGATAGATAGGTAGTATGAGTAGCCTTTGAAGTAATTACACAGTTACCAGACAGATGAGGGGCAGAGTTTAAAGGGAAGTGAAGTACTAGCTTTGGAATCTCCATCTGTTCCCCACTTGGTATCCCCAGAAGCATACCACGGGATTTGGCATGAGGTTCACAAGCAGGAGTTGGAGGGAGGCGGGGGGAGCCCTGCAAATGCTCTGGGGGGAAATAGCCAGAGTGAGACTCCTCTACCCTAAACAAAGAATCCTGTGATGACCTACAGACTTTTCATCCAAGTTTCCCCCTTAAAAGGTTTCCTTTTTGCAGTCAAGCCTGTTGGATGACTCGTGGTGTCCTCAACCCATGACTCTACTCTCCATCAAGACTGTATCAAGTCCATGACTGAGAGTTATTTGCCTGATGGGCCAGATTCCCATGCTCTATAATAGCTCTGAGGGAATCCAGGATGGAAGAGAGCCTATGTTAGCAGTGATGATAGCCTTAAATCTTTTTCCAAATGCCAGAGTCAAATTTAGAGCTCCCACATAATGTGAATGGCCAGAAATGCATTCCTCTGAGGCTGCTCACCCAACAAAGTGCATGATTTGCCCTTGAAAGTTCTTCCTCTAGTGACCCTGCGTTGGACACATCCAGACTATCCCTTTGCTAAGAAGTGGATTCTGAGACATAGCAATCCTATAGCACAGAGTAGAATTGTCCATAGGGTTTCCAAGTCCATAGCCTTTACAAGAACAGATCACGATACCATTTCCTCACAGAGAAACTGCTGGGTTTGAATTACTGATTCTTCAGTTAGCAGCTACATACTTTAACCACTACGCTACCAGGGCTCCTCATATCATCAGTAAGGTTTTTGAATGTACTATCCTTCTTTGGGGAGCCCTGGTGGTGCAGTGGTTATAAGCTCAGCTGCTCACGGAAAGGTCACAGTTCAAATCCACCATCTACCCTGTGTTATAGGGTAAGAGTCAGAATCATCCCATCATGCTCTTTTCCCATGTGACTCTTTCTCTCCCTTCATACAGACCAAGAGCTAGTCCCCAACAACATTGTGTCCTAAAAAATGTCCCCAGACGATATTGCATTTGAAATTCTCTACTTACACTCGTCACTAAAATGGAATCTAGATAAACAAAAACATTGGTGTAAAACCTCAAATTTTAAAGAAAAGTAATTGTAAGTGGATAATCACATGACTTCTAGATAGTGGTGAGATTACAGAAGGAGAAAGGTCTGTTTATAATTTCCTGTATTTCAATGTTTTCTACAGTATACTTCCATTATTTCTCAAATTGTAAATACCATTTAGAAATCAGAACAACTACCAAAAATATACTACCTGGATTACAGAAGCATCACCAAATTCATGCAATAGCTTCTGACTCTCTTTCTTCTTTCTTCTTCTTTTTTTTTTTTTTTTCCGTTTCTTTCTCTCCCCACTCCCCTGACCTCATTTTCTGATTTAAAAAAGTCCAGGGCATATCTCCTTGTTATTTGGCAGAACAGATAGACATATATTTTTATTTTATTTATTTTTCCAGCTTAGGCATTTTCCTTCTCTACTCCCCCGCCTAGTCATAACCAATGTCTTTTGTTCATTCCCTGGTACATAGCAGATAATTTACAAATTTCAATGGAATGCATGCCTTAAACCAAACCAAACCCACAGCCGTTGAGTACATTCTGACTCATAGCAACACTATAGACAGGGTAGAACTGTCCCCATAGAGTTTCTGAAGAGTGCCTGGAGGATTTGAACTGCTAACCTTCTGATTAGGAGGCATAGCATTTAACCACTATGCTACCATGGTTTCCATACCTTGAAGAACCATGAAAAAATACCAATGATAGCTTTTATTTTCTGGTACCCTCTAATTACACCCAGTTCTGGTCTGACACCAAAGCCTCAGTAATTGTACTGACTGCTTTTCAAGTAGGAAAATTCAACTATAGCTAAATGTCTCCCTAAATTTTCTGCTAATTGACTAAAACTTAGAAATATTCATACTGATTGTGTTGGGAATATTACTGATAATAATAATTTTCCTAGGCCTATATTTACAGCTCAATATAGAAAGCTATAACCTATGCATTTCTAATATATAAAGAATTACTGGAGAAGCTATGGGATTAAACATTGTTTTATTCAAGAGTTGTCTGAGAAGAACATATTAAATAAGCACATCTTAACGTAAATTAGTTTGCTAGGCCATTTTCAAGCTTGACTTAAGGACCCTGTGTGAGATGAAAAAAACACAGCACATAGGTAGAGAATATAGAAAACAGATTGTTACTAATGGTACAATGAAAAGCATCCAGTGCCAAACCCTAGCTCACTTTTTTGTTACAGATACATGCCTGTTTTTAGGGAGCCTTGGTCAATCAGTGAGTACGTGTTTAGTTACTAATCAAAAGGTTGATGATTTAAGCCTCTTAGCCCTTCTCAGGGAAAAGATGGGTCAGTCTGCTTCTGTGAAGATTACAGCCTTGGAAACTCTACGTTTTAGTCTGTCCTGTAGGGCCACTACAAGTCAGAATCAACTCTATGGTGATGAATTTGGGGCTTGTATTTATTATTAATAATATTCTCCTAACCAATGCTTTGAGTCTAGAAATATCTTTTACCAAATGATGCTACTTTTTCAAAATCCATTCTGACCTAGATCTCAAGAACTGTTAAGAAAGACATTGGAGTCTAGTCTTATCTCTGCCACTAACCAGTAGTTTGCTTTGTATAAGTTAACTTACCTCCTTAAGCTTCAGGTTACTAATGTGTGAAGTGAAAAGTTTGAGAAAGTTTTTAAAATTTTGACAGGCATCTTACAACTCTGATACACTACAGTTCAGTGGTTTGCTAGCTTTGAATAACATATAACCAGAGGTAGAAACATAAATGGCAGCTTCAATTCACAGACTCATGGAATGAGAATTGGAAGAGACCACCAAGATTATCTAGGGATCATAAAATCTAACCTTGGCATAGGAAAATGACAGGTTCATTTTTAAAAGAAAATGTTATGCAATGAATAAATGTAGCCAAAGATTTATAAATGAAAAGCATATGAGAAGAGCAATTTTTTTTCTGCACTACTTTGCTTCTGAGAATATCAGGATCAGGGCAAAAGAAAGTTTATCACTATAGAAAGAGAACTACAATTTTGTTTTATGCTTACTATTTCATGGATATTCTGCTACGTCTTAATATGCCCATACAAGAAAACAGGATTCAGAGATATAAAATAATATGTATAAGGTTATTTAACATATCCAAGGTTTTACATCCAGTGACCAGAAATTCATAGATACTCAAACTGTGTTTTTTTGCCTCTAAAATTCATGCTCATTTTAACCTCTCACATAGAATGTCCTATTTTGATACATTTTTTTAGTACTCAAACTTACACAGAACATTAATTCTTGATATGATTTAGCTCTGAAGCACAGAGAAGATAAGATTCTTCTTAGATAAGCCACATGGCATTGCATTTCATTTTATCTGATTATTAATTTCTTTCTTGGAAATATAAACCAGTTCACAAGGGAAACAGTCTAACTAATACTCAGTCTCTCTAACTTCAAGGATGTAATTGTCTGTATAAAGAATTCTCTGGAGTTACACTAAAATTGTTTGACATTTCCTCATTTTTACCCTTCATCAGTTATCACCATAATAGTCATGGAACTTCACAGTTACATCAAAATGTTTATGCTAGAGAACCACGAAAGGATAAAGCCAAATTTTTTGACTTCAGGGTATTTATACATACATTTTCTTGTAGTTTCATAATTTTTTATTTTTTATCTTTATCAAATAATCTTATTTTAAAATTTGGCATATCCTAATAACTCATGTTATCTAGTTCTCAAAATGTCTCTGTGCTTGTATATGAACTGAAGAAAAAAAATGCCACCTTGGTTACAATCTCAAATCTGTTTGGATGTTGTTCTTTTTCTTTTTTAAAATATCAAGAGGATCAGAAATATAAGCATAAATTTACCTGGTCTTGTATTAACAAGAAAACCCTGGTGGTATAGTGGCTAATTGCTACATCTGCTAACCAAAAGGTTGGCAGTTCACAATCACTACACACTCCTTGTAAACTTGATGGAGCAGTTCTATTCTGTCGTCTAGGGTTGCTTTGAGTGGGAATCAACTCAGTGGCAGTGGGTTTGGGCTTCAAGTTTTGTAATAACCAAAGACAACAAATGGTAAAGCAGAGAACAGATAAAAAGAAGACTGGAGTGAAAAGAACAAATATCAAAACAAAATTTCAGAAAGGGGTAAGGGATCTTATTAAAAAGACGCAACAATGAAAGACATGATTGTCAATTTTTTCTGTCAATATTTGCACATAAGAATTACCAATGAATTCCATGTAGGACAAAAAAACCAAATGCATGCACACACACACACAGTATTGTAAGAGGGCACTCAAGACAAAGAAAACATATTAAAAGCAGCCAAAGTATAAAGAAATCACTTAAAATTTACTGATTAGTATATTGACAGCTGACTTATCATCAGCAACAATGGAAACCAAAACATAATGGAATGCTGTCAGTGTGTTAAAGGGGAAAAAATTGTAAACCAAGAGTCTCATCCAGCAAAACTCAATCTAGAATAAGGTAAAAATAAAGTTGTTTCTGAGAACTATGATTATTGCATATTTGTGATAATACATATGCAGCCCTAACATTGCACCATAGTTGATTGTGCAAGCTGAAACTCTGCTGTGATCTTAATAATCAATTAGAAAAATTATAATTATCTCAATGCCTTTAAAAATAAAAATGTCAAAAACTGTTGATGTTGGTTATAAATATATACAGAAATTAGAAGAGAGTAAACTCAAAATTTTAGTACCTTGTCATTTAAAACATAAACACTGAGAAAGTGTTTTTTTTTAGTTTCTTTCATTGTATGAACTTATCAACAGTAATCTGAACAGTGCTTGAATGCTTGTCTTAGACTGGGTTTCCTAGTGAAACAAACCCAGTAATATGTATAATACGCACAGGGAAAGATTTACATAAAGGAAACAGAGCATGCAATTGTAGAAGCTGAAACGTGCCAATTCCTGGATTGGAGCACAAGCCTCACATGGCCATGGGAGCTGGTGAACTCAAGGCTGGCAGGTCAGGGAACAGTGCTCTCATCTGTTGGCAATAAGGGTTGATGAATCCAACAACTGCTAGTTCAAATCCCAGGAACCAGACGCAAAAAAAAGTGACGAGAGCAGGAGCTGCTGGCAATGTGAGCAGACAAAAGTAGGTGGTGGGAGGGGACTGCCCACAGTACAGAGCGACCGTGTTTTTATGCCTTGAATTGTGTGCTGCTCTAACAGAAATGCTGCAGAGTAGGTGGCTTTAACAAAGAAAAGTTTATTCTTACACAATCCGGTTGGCTACGAGTCTGAATTCAGTTCATCCGCTCCAGGGGAAGGCTTTCCTCCTTGTCAGCTCTGGAGGAAGTTCCTTGTGTTGCATCAGTTTTCAGGGAGCATCTTGGGGCAGGAACCTCAGGTTTAAAAGATGCGTCTTACTCCCGATGCTGCTTTCTTGACGGTGTGAGGTTCCCAATTTTCTGCTTGCTTCTCTCTCTTTTTTATCTCCCATAAGATTAAAGGATAAAGGGTGGTGCAAGCTGTGCTCCAGGGAAACTCCCTTAGCAAGGGTGTTGCGGCCCCACCCTAATTCTCTTTTCACAAAATCATTCTATTAGCCACAGGCAGAAATTAAGATTTACAGCATCAGAAAATCACAAAATGGAGGCCCAGCCAAATTACTACACATACTTTGGGGGGATACAATTCAATCCATGACAGCCCACAATACAGGGTATCTTTTTATGCCTTGAATTATACTATTTTTATCTAAATTTTACTCAGCTTCCAAATTTTAGCCTTTGTGCTTTCAACATCATGAAATACCTCCAAGAGTTGCTTTGATGTGCTATTTTTGAAAGCATCCCCTCCACTGGTATATCTTTTTGTTTGTTTGTTTGCAGCTCTTACCTCATTTATGTTGACAAGACCATCTTCCTAAATCTTCTAGCTGTATATGAGGTCTGACAATTAAGTCCATGAACTTAATTGTTCTAAGTGCTACCTACCTCATTACTGAATATCACTACAATCACCTTCCTAGTACTCCCCTTGGGAAGCTGTACACCAATACTAGCACCTAGTCCACCCTTCAAAGTAATTTTGGAACTCTTTCTGGAATGGCCATTGCTCACAGTGGGAGTCTGGCAAGTTCGTGAACTTAATTGTATAGCTGTCTGTGAGGGACTTTTTAGCCAGTAAAAAAAATAATTGTGCTGGAACAGCCTCCCTACTCACCTGCTCTGGCCCCCAGTGGCTTTTTTATTTACCCAAAGATAAAAGAAATATTGAAAGGAAGACATTTTGATGACATTCAGGGCATCAAGGGTAATGTAACAGCAGCTCTGACGGACATTCCAGCAAGAGTTCCAAAATTGCTTTGACGGGTGGACTAGGCACTGGCATCAGTGCCTAGCTTCCTAAGGGGAGTACTTTGAAGGTGATCATAGTGATGACATTCAGTAATGAGATATGTAGCACCTTTTCGAGGATGCGTTCATAAACTTACTCAGCAGTCCTCATATCTATTGTCTCTCAAATACTGGCACTGTTGATAATCCCATGGTCAGCTATTTATTTTATAACTCCATTTATATTACATTCAAGTATCATGTCCAGCATGATAATTTTTGTTTGTTTGCTGCACTTTCGCCTTTATAGGTCAATTCCCTCTTTTGGTTAACCATTTTTGTGTAATGTTCATTTATCACTAGGAGACAGGGAGGAATATAGCTATGTTTTGCTGTATATAAACTAACTGAATAACAATGCGACATGATCAGTTACAGAAAGACTTTGAAAGAAGTGATGTCCTTAGTCATTGATCATGATTAGCATTTATTGTTGCTATTGTTACATGCCATCAAGTCAGTTTTGACTTCTAGCAACCGTATGTACAACAGATGGAGACACTGCTCAGTCTTGTGCGATCCTAGCAATTTGGGTGTCTCAGTCATCTAGTGCTGCTTTAACAGAAATACCACAAGCAGCTGGCTTTAAAAAGAGAAATTTTATTACCACAGTCCAGTAAGCTGCAAGTCTATATCTACATTATTATCATGGTCTGTAAAGCTACAGGTCCTAATTCAGTGTGAGAGCATCCTGGCACAGAAACCTCAGGTCCAAACGATGCACTCTGCTCTCAGTGCTGCTTTCTTGATGGTATGAGGTTCCCAACTCTCTCTGCTCACTTCTTTCTTTTATATACCACAAGTTTGCAGGTTAAGTCCCACCTCACCAACACAACTGGTGCCTGTTCTCCCCCATCGATATCATAGAAGCAGGAGTCACAACATACTGGAAAAATCACTCAACACTGGGAATTATGGCCTAGCCAAATTGATACACACATTTTTTGAGGGGACACTGTAAATCCGTGACACATTTTATGTTTAAGTCAGTTATTTCAAACACTATTTCAATCCATCTCAGTGAGGGTCTTCCTCTTCTTTGCTGACCCACTACTGTATGAAGCATGTTTGTCCTTCTCTAGGGACTGATCCATCTTGACAACATGTCTAAAGTATGTGAGATGAAGTCTCACCATCCTTGTATCTAGGGAGCATTCTAGCTGTACTTTTACCACAACAGATTTGTTCATTCTCTGACAGTCCATGGTGTATTCAAATGTTTTTGTACACTACAATTCAGACCTCAACTCTGCTTTGATAGTCTTTATTCATTGTCCATCTTTCACATGCATAGGAGGCAATTGAAAACACCATGGCTTGAGTCAGGTACACCTTAGTCTTCAAGATGACGCCTTTGTTTTTTAATACTTTAAAGAGGTCTTTTGCAGCAGATTTGTCTTTTAATTTCTTGACTGCTGTATCCAAGAATAATGGTTGTGGATCCAAGCAAAATGAAATCCTGGGCAACTTTAATCTTTTCTCCGTTGTTCATGATGTTGCTTATTGGCCCAGTTGCGAGGATTTGTTTTCTTGATGTTGAGGTGTGATCCATATTGAAGGCTGTGGTCTTTGATCATCAGTAAATGCTTCCAAGTCCTCTTCGCTTTCAGTAAGCAAGGTTGTGTTATCTGCATAACGCAGGTTGTTAACAAGTTTTCCTCCAATCTCGATGCCCTGTACTTCATATAATCCCGCATCTTGGATTAGTTGCTCAGCACACAGATTGCATAGGTATGGTGAAAGGATACAACCCTGACATATACCTTTCCTGACTTTAAACCGTGCAGTGTCCCCTTGTTCTGTTGGAACAACTGCTTCTTGATCCATGTACAGGTTCCTCATGAACATAATTAAGTGTTCTGGAATTCTCATTCTTTGCAATGTTATAAATAATTTGGTATGATCCACACCATTGAATGCCTTTGCATAGTCAATAAACAAACATCTTTCTGATATTCTCTATTTATCTGACATCAGCAATGATATCCCTAGTTCTGCAACCTCCTCGGAATCCCACTTGAATTTTTGGTGGTTCCCTGCTGACATACTGCTACAGCTATTTCTGACTGATCTTCAGTAAAATTTGAGTTGTGTGTAATATTGGAACTGTTTGTTAATTTCTGCATTCACTGGGATCACCTTTCTTGGTAACAGGCATCAACTATCTTGGGACTAGGTTTTGACTCATAGTGACCTTACGTGCAACGGTAGGAAACATCACCCAGTCCTGCACCATCCTCGCAATCCTTGTTATGCTTGAGACCATTGCTGCACTCACTCTGTCAATCCACCTCATTGAGGATCTTCCTCATTTTCATTGTGTTCTTCTCCATGGACTGATCTCTCCAGATAACATGTCTAAAGTATGGGAGACAAAATCTCACCATCCTTGCTTCTAAGTAGCATTTTTGCTATATTTTTTCCAAGACAAATTTGGTCATTCTTCTAGCAGCCCATAATGAATTCAATATTTTCATCAACACTGCAATTCAAAGATATCAAGTATTCATTGTCCAACCTGAAGTGATTGAAAACACCATGTCATGGGCCAGGCATACTTTAGTCTTCAAGATGATATCTTTGCTTTTCAACACTTCAAAGAGGTCTTTTGCAGCAGATCTGCCCAGTGCAATGCATTTTTTTGATTTCTTGACTTCTGTTTCCATGGGCATTGATCATGAATCCCAGTAACATGAAATCCTTAACAACTTCAAACTTTTCTCCATTTACCATGATGCTCCTTATTAGTTCTGTTGTGAGCTTTTTTTTATGTTGAATTGTAATCTATGGTGAAGAAGTCTTTGGTCTTCATCAATAAGTGCTTCAAGTACTCCTCACTTTCAGCAAACCAGATTGCATCATCTGAGTATCATAGGTTGTTACCGAGTCTTACTTTGACTGTGATGCCACATTCCTCTTCATATAGTCCAGCTTCTTAGATTATTTGCTCATCATACAGACTGAATAAGCATGGTGAAAGACTACAACCTGATGCATACCTTCTTTTCAATTTTAAACCACACAATATTCCCTTGTGCTTTCTCAAGTACTGTTTTTATTGCACAAAGGAAAAGACATTGACAAACTTGAAGACATTGCACACTTGCTTAAGTAGTGTATGTATGTTAAAATAGCTAAGGTAAGCACTAAAATGATATACATAAACCAAAAACCCAGTGCCATCAAGTTGATTCCTACTCATAGCAACCCTATAGGACAGAGGAGAACTGCCCCTATAGAGTTTCCAAGGAGTGACTGGGGGATTTGAACTGCCAGCATTTTGGTTAGCAGACATAGCACTTAACCTCTATGCCACCAGGGTTTCCAAAATGATGCATTTTTTTCTGTTTTTTCCCTTGTATAATTTGAGAATTCGTGTGCTCCAAAATAATACATATAGAGCACAAGCATTCCCAAATTATGGAGAGGGGAAAAAAGAGGGAAAAAATTATTTAGAAATTCAAACAACCATAGCAGCAAAGACATAAACATAAGAGAAACAAGAAAAACAGAGGGTAAAATAGAATTTAACAATATCTTTTCACAGTGTATGAAAATTAATGATATAATGCGTGTGAAAGTTACAGTCAAATTTCAGGCCTATGCCAGGTGTTTAACAAATGCAAACTAATTTGAATCAAAAGGTAACGTGCAACAGAGATCTTTCTACTTCCAAATGTCTTAGAAATACCTTGGATTCAGATTGAACTTCAAAAATAAGGAACTCCAATGTTAGTTCTATATTAAAATGTTCAAGTATTTGTGTATCAAGAGTTTTCCCATATTGTACAAATATAATACATTCAAACTATTTTAGATCATGTCTACTAATAGAATCCTTGAGTGGCCCCTCATGGTTAGGCATAATTTTATTATTGAATTTTTTGTCTTCATTTTTTGTCTTTGTTGTAAATATGTCTATCACACAATTTTGGCCAATTCAGCTTTTTAAAGGTGTACAACTTATTGACAGCATTTACAACAGTTGGCTGTGCAACCCTGCCTTTAATCAATGTGATTTTTCTGTTACCACATATCAAAACTCAGCACTCCACAAGCAACAACCCCTCCTCTTCTGTCTCTCCCACCCCTGGTAACCACTAATAATGTTTGCATTTTCTTTTCTTTGTATAAGGAGTTCATACAACTTTGGGCCATTAGTGATTGATTTTGGCACAGTGGTTAAGAGCTACAACTGCTAACCAAAAGCTTGACAATTTGAATCTATCAGCCCCTTCTTGTAAACATCATAGTGGCAGTTCTATTCTGTCTTAGAGGATCACTATGAGTGGGAACCGATCCCACAGCAATGGGTTAATTGGGTGGTTAGGTAATGTATTGGTTATCATGTTCACCTCACAGCTGAAAGGTCCCTGGTTTGAAACCAGGCAGAAACAGAGTTCTTCTAATACTTAATTCTGAACACATTCGGGCTCCTGACTCTAGCAGTTAAAATTAGAGCTCCTTGCTAAGTAGTGTACACGTTCAGTGGGAAAATGCATGTGCAATGTCTACTCCCACTTTTTTGCAAATGCTAACATTCGAGACAAAGTTTGATTCTTCTTTAGTAATCACTAAAGATTTCTACCTTAAAGTATAACACTTGATCTTGGACCTGATAACTGGACTAAGTTCAGAGTGTTTAATAATCACTCAACACAGCAGCCTGCATTGGAGTGGACGACTGGGATAAAGCCCAGAGAAAGTTAAAATTAATAAAATTGGAGAAAATAGCTGCCATGAGGAAGACAAAAGAAGTCTGTTTGCTTATTTTAGAAAAAGAAGAAGGGTCAGAGTAAGATGTGAGATGTTTAATAAAAATCCTTCATCCCACAGACGACTGAGGTGGTGAGTATTCAACCGTTTTTTCACTTTTCAATTAAGAATGCACATGGTAGTGATTTTCAAAAAATACTGAGTATTAATTCCTCAAGGCTAAAGAGAGCAAACGTATCAAAATGTCATTACCAAGAAAGGACATGAAGTCACTTTCTCTGGACAGTTTATGAAAAAGAGGCGTAAATAAGAAAAGTTCTTTTTTTAAGCACTGATTATAAAGCAAATTTTGCCAGGTAAAATGGGGACACATATAGACTTCTTATTTTATTTTTTAGTTTAAACTTCAAGGCAAGCCTTTGAGGACAAAGAATTATTTAACTCATTTTACAGTTGAGGACACTGAGAATTAGAGAGATTTAGCACACGGCCTAAGGTCACAACACTACACAATAAGGGATTCAAGACTCAAATGTCAGATTTTCTGATGCCAGTTCTTCTGAAGCTGCCTCACCCTTAGGGTTTGTTTGGGCTGATTTTGCAGAATACAACACCACCTCCAAGTGAGAGGCAACGTGGTGAACAACTAAAGCTTTACTAAACTCATGCTTAACATTCCCCCGGTACAAGGAGTTTTCAATATAGGATCCGAGAGTAAACACCAGAGTTTGTGAATCATGGAGTGTCTGTCACAAGTACTCTGTGCTTGTTGCCTGAAAGCATCCATAACCAGTCACAAGTTGCCTTTGAATTGATTACAACTTATGATGCCCCTTTGTGCGTCAGAACAGACCTGAGTTCAACAGGCCTTTCAAAGGCTGATTTTTTAAAGTAGATTATCAGACCTCTCAGGCACCTTTTTGTAAAGTTGAATGGAAAACCTTTAGCTCAGTAGCTGAGTGCTTAACTGTTTGTGCCACCCAGTGATTCAAAAAGGAATCATAATCAACCACAGATGAATGACTATTACTGTGACTATTTTGTGGACACAGGAATTTGATTGCATGTAATTTTCAGATATGACAAAATATTCTTATTTTATTTGTTTGCTTTTTTCCAACTATTTAAAAATTTTTTAAAAACTCTTTAGTTCTTGGGTCATACAGAAACAAGCAGTGGGTTGGACTTACCTGTGGAGGTACTTTGTAAACCCTTCCCCATCAAAAAATCTACAGGAAGCCATGGGCCAGTGTGGTGGATAGCATCCAGTTTATGGAGAATCAAAACAATCTTCCCTGGAAAGACAGCTGAGAGAAATCTGAATTGGAGCCCATTGGAAAGCAAACCATTTTAATGAATAGTCTTCCTTTGTTTATGTCTGGCAAGGTTGCCCACCGTCAAGAACATTCTCTGGATTACATTACGCAGTTGGACCTCACTAGGCGTTGGTTCAGTCACCTCACAATGAGAATCTCTTGGCATCAAGCATGTTAACAGTCTGAAAATGGCCTCTCGCTGGAAAGAATGATAGTTCAATCTCTAATCTTAAATTAATTGTTCTTTTTAAAAAAGTCAGGTTGATAAAATATAACTGAGAAAACCACTTCTCAGAGATAAGTATTCCTGGAGACATTATGAATTTCACAAAAATGAAAAGTTGACAAGTATTAGTGTAACTTGAGCTTCCAGAGATTTAGAAGGAGATAGACTATCTTCCTGGTAAGATTTGGGTATAAGTCAAGCCCTCGCTGGTATCAGAATCAGGGTATGAGACAAGGGCTCACCAGCATCAGAATTAGGGTCTTCACTGACTTTTAGCCCTTTCAGTTCAAATTCAAACAAAATTTAATGATTCAGGTCACCTGTAGTTTGCAAGCAAGAAAATAGTCATGATAATTGTAGGCTTACCCGTTTGTTCATACAGCAACAGCTTTTCCAGAAAATTAACGAACAAATCCCCATTTCTTACTTCAGCTTCCATTTGCTGAAGAAATGGATCCACTGAGGATAACTGGAGATTGGATGCTTCCTCTAAAATCTAGCCCTAAGCCCCAAATTTTTATTGAACAATTGACAAGAGTAGTGGCCCGACTAACCAAAGTGGGTGGGGAGAAACAACCTCCTGTTTGTGCCTTTCAGAAAGAGGTCAGTCAGTTGCCATCAAGCCAACTACAGTTCATGGGAACTTCAAGTATGTCACAGTAGCACTGTACTCTGCAGGGCTTTTGATGGCTGATTTTTCAGAAATGTGTTGCCAGGTTTTTTCCTCCAAGGCACCTCTGGATGGACTCAAACCTCCAATCTTTCTGTTAGCAACCATGTGTATAAACTGTTCACACCACTCATGGCTTTCTATTGTGCTAGGGTAGCCATACAGACAGAGAATACATTTCATCACTAATACGCGAACAGCATTTTCTTGCATTCAGCAGGTGTGTGACAAATGTTGACTAAGGAGTTATGGCTTTAATGGATCAATGAGTGACTTCTCAGTGAGAAGGATTTTGCTGTGCTTCCTGACATACCCAAGCTCAGTATTTAGCAAACAGTAGTGACGGTGCTGGAATGGATTCTCTTCTTACAGAAATTCTTATAAATTGCTAGCAGCTACTCAGAATCAACTCAGCGGCAGTGGCTATGGACTGAGTGTTTCTTCCCATGGAGCAGTAACTCTTGATTCCTGTAAATGAGGCACTCATGTAATTCTCGTTGTACAGACAGAAAGTCAAGATCCTGCAAAAGTAAATAAGGTGCAGAGATTATGTAGAAGTGACTTTACTTAGATGCAAACCTTCTTCAGTTTGACTCAAAAATCTAGGCAGTTAACTAGTACCCAATGTACTCTCTTAATCAGCAAGCTTGCTAATTGTCCTCATTGGGAAAATGATATGAAAATGAGTGTTCATATTAATACACTGGTTCTCCTAGGAAAGGCCCTTACACACTCATTCTGCTTCAGGGCACTCTGAAGGAAAGCAGGATTAAATTCTCAGAGTTATATTAAAATCCAAAATCCAGGAAAGTAAAAGCAATTGGGTCAGCTTTTAGATAAACAAGTCTCCAAAACACTTCCCTTCATTTTTACTTTTGCCTGCCTTGTTATTAACTATATATAGGCTCCATTAACAGGTCCCAGGTGGTGCAGGCAGTTTGTGCTAGGTTGTGAACTGAGAGGCTGGCCGTTCAAACCCACCCAGCATGCCATGAAAGACCTGGTGATCTACTTCGGTAAAGATCACAGCTGAGAAAACCCTACAGGGCAATTTTACTCTGTAACACCTGGGTCACCCAAGTCAGAATCACCTCAACGGCAATGAGTTTGGCTTTCATTGTGGATTTTGACTTCACTTATCAACTTCCAATCCTACCATGTTGTCTTCTAAATACATCTTTTGTTGTTTCTTTGATGTGTCTTTCCTTGGGTAGCACAGTGACAGTAGGAAGATAAACAATGATTCAGTATGCACCTAGTCAAAGATGCACACTTGTGGATTAGCCAACACACAATACACTCTGAAAGCAAGAACTATTTTTATGTTAGGGGTGGAGTGTGTAGCAGACAGTAAAAGTTCCCTCTGTTATTAGCCATTTTTTCAAGAAATTAGCTCATTCTTCTACAGAGAATAATGTGAATAACAGGGCGGAGCCAAGACTTCCACAAAGAGATAAGTTAGGCACCAAAGAGTGTACTGGTTCAGCCAAACACAACAGTCAACAGACTTTTCATTGAAAATACATTTTAAACATATCACTCCCTATTTCAGTTTGCTTTGTCTTCTAAATATTTTTCCTTTGAAGTTTCTAATGTATAAGATCCATCTGACTGTGCTTGTACATTCTATAGGTTTGAAGTAATTGTTAAAGGAAAGGGAAACCATCTTCTTAGACAAAGTCAATAATAACATAATCATTCACCCTGTGTTAATTACTAAAAAAGTGGGAAACCCATGGACCTGTTCAAATTACACATGTTTGTTTAGCAGGCATGATCTTATTTAAAAAAACAAAAACAAAAAAAAAAACAAGTTGCTAATATTTAGATACCCACACAAAAATCTAGCTTTTAACTTAAAAAAATAAACCAATATATATATCAATTTCTGTAGGGCAGCAGTCAGCCAAAGATGAATGGACACTCAAAACATATCTAGCCCAGCTTAGCATTAAGCCAGCCTGCTGAGCTAACGGACATTACTACTCTGGCCCCTGAGGAATTTTGAGCTCATAACCCCCAATATCCAAAATTTAAGGAGTTTTTATTAAATTACATTCAGTTGGGAGAAGGATCCTTAAAATTCAGAATTTTAGATGTTATCTTAATGCCAGTGTCAGTACTGTCGTCTCAATAATTACAGATATTTAAAATTAGAAGTGCTAACAATGTTCTTTTTCCATGGTTCTCAAACTCATTTGTTGTACCCTTGGAAATCTGAAATGTCCCCAAACAGATGGGTATTCCTCCTCATACGCAAGTTAAGCATCTTTGTTTTGACCTGTTTTGCATGTTGGACTACAGAAGTGTGAAATATTTTACAACATAAAAGAGTTTCTCCCCGTTCTTGTACCTTCCTATTCTATTAACTTCCTCTTATTTTAAAAAAACTGCCATCAAGAACCACTGCTGTTAAAAGGAAAAGGCCATTCCCTTGATGTTTGTGGGAAATGGCTTTAAACATCTTCAGATGTTTGAATCAACTAAGAAATGGCAAAGCATGATTATCTGTTCTGTTCAGAATATTTCCCTCAAGGATTTTTAAGTAGAGTTCAGTTTGCACTGTTGGTTTACACTGGCAGAGATGAGTTAGACTCATTATTAACATCTTTTGGATTGATAATAGCATTGGGCACATAACTTCTCCAAAATGAATCAGATTACTTGTTTAAAACTTACCTAAGACCAAAAAAAAAAGACCTTTCCTCTCACAGAATCTTCTGCAGTCCAACCTGCAAAACAGATCAAAGCAAAGCTGCTTAGCTTGTATACGAGGAGGAATTGCCCCTTCAAAACTCCTTGGGAACAGTGAATGGGTTTGAGAACCATGGAAAAAGAACATTGTAGTTTTCAGTCACACACTATCTGTAATTACTGAGGTAATTGCACTGACACTGGCATTATGATAATATCACTTTCTTATACAGTTCTAACAGCCACGTACTTGAGTAAAAAAACAAACTAGATCCATTGCTATCAAGTCAATTAAGACTGGTAACGTCTTTGAGCTTCTTCTTCCATAAAATATGGTTGCTAATAGATGGCTGCAATATACACAAATAAGTATGTGTATGTAGGAGTCCTGGTTGCACAGTGGTTAAACATTTGACTGCTCACCAAAATCAAAAGACCGGCAGTTGTAATCCACCAACCACTCCTTAGAAACCCTATGAGGCAGTTCTAATCCATTCTGTAGGGTTACTATGAGTCAGAATCTACTCAATGGTAACAGATTCTTTTTTTAAAAAAAAGTATATAATTATTTGTGAGTATATATACATTGGTTCAGTGGTTAAGACCTCAGCTGGTAGTCAAAACTTCAGCAGTTTGAATCCATGAGCTGATCCTTGGAAACCTTATGGAGCAGTTCTGCTCTTTAGCATAGGTTCCCAATGAGTCAGACGCAACTCTACAGCAATGACTGGTTTTTTACATATAACAACAGCGTATACATACACTTTCATACTATGTTAACATCCACTCATGCAATGTCTGACTGCACATATATCTGTGGTCCCATAAGGTTACATAGGCAGTCACTGGGTTATGATTTTCTGGCTTACATACAACCCACAGTTAGCAACCAACCCCAGTAAAGCTATTACATTAAAAATTTGGGGTACCTACAATAGTTCATAGTAAAAAAAAAAAAAAAAAAAAAGCGTTACTTCTCAACTCGCATCAAAACACTATTATTATTACTCTACTATCATGTTAAAAAGTTTTAGTGTATCTAGAGGTGTTTCTTTAACACGTTTTTATTCCTAGAAAGGTACACTATACACTATACATTAAGAAAAACATTTGACTAATATTAGATACAAACTGTACCTCACTGTACTAATTTACATGCAAATCTGACTTAAAGACAGACTTAGGAACAGAACTTGTTCATAATCTGGGGGCTGCTTATATATAATAGGGTGCTTGCACACAACATCCAAATTACATAACATCCTGTTCAGAAAACACTTCATGGATGGTAAGCAAAGTCACTTTGTTTAATGTGTGTGTGTGGTTTTGTGTATATAGCATGTTATATAGACTTCCCAGCACTCTTGGGTCCATTCCTTCTCCATCATGAACCTAATAGGTTCACACATGGTTGAGTCCATGCCTTGATTCCAAAGATAACAAAACACACGCTAAAGCTATAAAAAGCACGTCCCTGAACTATCAGTGGAGTACTACTTTCTTGTTTTGATTGCCAAGCTAATAATTTAGAATGTAGAAGATCTGGAGCTATCTGTGGGCATCTTTGCCACTATGTGATAAGTGCCTACCAGAGAATTATGTCAGCAGAGAGAAAAGCAGAGCTGAGGAAAGGAGAGGGGAACCTTTTCATTCTATTGCCGTGCCTGGAATTAGCCCAGACTTTGTTCAGTTGTTTGAGTCAATATATTTCCTTAATTTTAAAAGTGAATCCATTTGAGTTTTTCTGCCACTGGCAACCAAAAAGCACTAATAACAGAGTTCTACCAGGAAAGACCAATTGCTAGAAATTGATAGATGGCCAGTGAAAATGAAGGAATTCCTCAATAATGTGGATTGACACAATGCCCACAACAAGGGACTCATGCTACCAACAATCATGAAGATGGCACAGGACCAAGCAATGTTTCATTCTGTTCTACAGAAGGTCTCCATGAGCTTGAGCCAACTTGACCGCAACTAACAACAAAAATAAAAGCACAACTCTGAGATGACTCTGCTAATTAAATGAAATAATGTAAATAAAAGCAATGTGGAACTTGTCGAGTACTAACTTCAGTCTCCTCAAATCAACATTTCAGGACAGCCCATGATCTTAATCCAGAAAAATTTTTAATGTTTTATCACCAAGTTTCATAAGTCTGACTATTTCTGATTCAAGGTGAGCCAAACAACATCATGTCTACTGTGTATTGTTTTTGTTCAAAAGCCATGATTACTTCAGCTCGTACTCAGTCTTTAACCTATAATATTTCCAAACAGCAGCAGTTCTGCCAATGCACTATGGAAATATCCTGCCAATATTTACTACCAACAAGTCAGTGACAGATGCCAGAGATACTCAGGTTACTTTAGATTGTTGCATGCCAAAACTCTTTGAATTTCTAGACCATGAAAGCTCATATTACCAGAATTTTACTGTGTTTAAAGCATAGAAATTGACAAGATTAAAGAAAAATAAAAAGTGTCATTACTTTGGGAGTAGAGAGGACCAGGGAAGAATTTGAAATGTAGGAAACTAGCAGGATCAGAAGGAGACATTGAAGAATTTCAAGTTATATGAAACATGTAGAAAGACAAACATGGGAAAATGTCCGTGGTGACATACACTAGACCATTTTCAGTACAGTTTAGGAAGAGAAAAGAGATTGGATAGACAAAAGAGTATATGAAAGATAAAGAAGTGGAGGTAGTGATTATTGGCTGTTCTTCTAGGAAGTCTCAAAATGGGGCAGTGGTGGATTTCTTCAGAATGAGAAGATCAAAACCAACACCAAACCCACTGACACCATGTCAATTTCCACTCACTTGTTAGGCGCTATTGAGTAAGTTCTGAAGCATAGCAACTCTATGTATAATACAATGAAACAATGCTTGGTCTTGCACCATCATTATAATCATTGTTATGCTTGAGCCCATTGTTTCAGCTACTGTGTCAATCTATTTCATTAAAAGTTTTCATCATTTATGCTGATCTATTTGACTGAGCATGATGACCTTCTCCAGAGATTAGGCCCTCTTGATAATATGTCCAGAGTACATGAGATGAAGACTCACCATCCTTCCTTCTGATCTGCATTTTGGCTGTATATCTCCCAAGACAGATTTGACTGTTCTTGTGGTAGACCATAGTATATCCAATATTCTTTGCCAACACCATAATTCAAAGACATCAATTCTTTTTTTTTTTTTTTTTTTTTTTTTGGTCTTCCTTATTCACTGTCCAGCTTTCACATGTCCAGGGAGGTGATTGAAAACACCATAGCTTGAGTCAGGCACATAGCCCATGAAGTGACATCTTTGCTTTTCAAGGCTTCAAAGAGATCATTTGCAGTAGATTTGTCCGATGAAGAATGTCAGTTCTTGAAGGCCACTTCCATGGGTGTTGATGGTGGATCTAAGTAAAATTAAATACTTGACAACTTAATTATTTTCTCCACTTATGATGATGTTGTTTACTGGTCCAGTTGTGAAGATTTTTATTCTCTTTATGTTGAGATATAATTCATACTGTGTATTACGGGTGGTTAATGAGTCTTCCTCTAATCCAGATGCTTGATCCTTTATCTGTCTAGCTTTGTGGATTGTTGCTCAATGCAGAGACAAAGTATGGTGAAAGGATACATCCCTGATGAATATCTTTCCTGTGTTCTTTTAAACCACTCTGTTTCCTCCGTTCTGTATGAGCAACTGACTCTTGGCCTTTCTCCAAGTTCCTCATGAGTACAATCAAGTCTTCTGGAACTCCTGTTCTTCACAATGTTATATCGTGATCTGCATAGTCAAATGTCTTTGCATAGTTAATAAAACATAAGAAGATACCTTTCTGGTACTTTCTGTTTTCAGTCAAGATCTAGCTGACATCTGCAATGACAGTGCTGGTTCCCCATTTTCTGCTAAATTCAGCTTGAATTTCTGCCAGTTCTCTGTCAATATACTACTACAACTGCTTTTGAACAGTCTTCAGCAAAATATTACTTGTGTGTGACACTAACGATATCATTTGATAATTTCCACATTCTGTTGGGAATGGATACAAATATGGATATCTTCCAGTTGGTTGGCTAAGTACCTGTCTTCTGAATTTGTTGACATAGATGAATAAGCATCTCAGTGCTGCATCCATCTGTTAAGATACCAGAATAGGTATTTTGTCAACTCCTAGAGTCTTGTTTTTTGCCAATGCCTTCAGTGCAGCTTGGGCCTCTTGCTTGTATCATTGGTTCTCGATCATATGATACCTGCTGAAATGGTAGAATGTTGACCATTTCTTTTTGGTACAGTGATGCTGTAAACTCCTTCCATCTTCTTTGGATATTTCCTGTTTTGTGTAGTATTTTTCCCGTAGGATCCTTCAATATCGGAACTCAAAGTTAGAATTTTTTTCTTCCAGCTTGAAAAATGCCGAGTGTGATCTTCCCTTTTGGTTTTCTGTTTCCAGGTCTTTGCATATGTCATTATAATGCTTTACTTTGTCTTCTTGAGCCCCCCTTTTGAATTCTTTGGTTAGCTCCTCTCCATTATTATTTCTTCCTTTTACTTGCTCAATGTTCAAGAGCAACTTTCAAAGTCTCTTCTGACATCTATTTTGGTCTTATCTTTTTTTCCTGTCTTTTTAATGACCTCTTTCTTTCTTCTTTTATGATGTCCTTAATGTCATTCCACAGCCAGTCTGGGTTCCAGTCGTTAGTGTTCAATGCATCAAATCTATTCTTCAAACTCAGAGCAACCTTGTCAGACAGATTAGAACTCCCTATAGGTTTCTAAGGCTATAAATCTTTGTGGAAGCAGGTTGTCACATCTTTTTCATGAGAATGAGAGGGCTGACCCAAACAGAAGTTGACCCAAGTCTATGCATTAATCTAATTTCTTATACATAATACAATTAAGTTAAAAATTCAAATGTCAAAACAGCCTCTGGTATTTTGAACTTGTGATGCTTCATGAGCTCTAACAGACGGTACATTTCTTGAAGATAAAAACAATTATTTTTATATCTTTGAATTCTCAGCTCTGTGAATGGAACAGAGTGGCTATAAAATTGTAATACCCATGTAAATAAATAGCTAAATTAAAATGCTGATAAAAACAGTTGCAAATTAGCTTTTACCTTGTATGCAAGAAATGTAAATCATTGAATTAATATGTTGGAAACTTCACATTTTCTACTGAAATAATGACCCAGAATGGCATAGAAGGCAATTACTTATATTAAAGGCATTATGGCTATTTTTTAAATTTATGTCACAGTTTAAAGAACAACAAGCAAGAAAAATATCCTTTTAAAGGAAAAAGACTCCAAAGTAATGAAACAAATTTAAAAACTTTAAGAAACAAATTTCCCTTTAAGTGTCTACAGAATAATAAATGTAAATTCAACTAGCACAAATTTACAAATATGTCTGACCTG
Source organism: Heterohyrax brucei (assembly GCA_028571685.1). Lineage (NCBI taxonomy): Eukaryota > Metazoa > Chordata > Mammalia > Hyracoidea > Procaviidae > Heterohyrax > Heterohyrax brucei. The sequence continues at coordinate 20,115,927 of CM053153.1, read as the reverse complement.
AGAAAACAGTCCCTATTATTCTAATTGAAACTCCAAATTCCTACCTAAAGGAAAAGACTATATGGATTTCATATTACCAGTTTGAACAAACTAGTAGATGGGGAAACAATTGCAAATCAGAAAGTAAGTCTTGACTGGGCCCAAAGTAATTTCCCAGACTCTCACAGGTCTGCTTCTCCAAGGCAGAGCCTGAGGCGAGGGTATATGTGCCAAGTGTTTGTTAAGGAGTGCTCCTGGGAACACAGGGAGAAAAAACAAAGAGTAGGAAATGCAGGCTAGGGAAAATGGAAGATGCCAAGAAAGGCTGGGATTTCAGGCATAGTCCCAGCCTCAGCTGGGTTGCTTTAGTCTTGCCCCAGTAACTCATCAGGCTACAGGCAATGCTGGGGATGCATTTGGCTCTTGTTCCTCAAGGTCAGTCCTCTAGAGAAAGTTATATATTCTAGTGTAGCAAGCAGTAGAGTATACACCAGTAGGTTGATAGGTGCACAGTACCAGTAAAAGACAGCCAAAAGCATCTGCAGAGAATACCCGTGATGCTTCCACCCAGGGCTAGGTGCTTTGGATTGGCCTACTCAGCCTCTCTTCTATCCTCATTTTGTTACAATAGATATAAAGCCAGAAATGACAATTTTTCACACTTCCTTGCACTTAGCTTTCTATATGAGAAATGTTGTTGTTGTTTGGGGCTGTCAAGTGGACACATAGCAAACCCATGTGACAGTAGAACAGCCTCATAAGGTTTTCTTGGCTGTAATCTTTATGGAAGCTAACTGCGAGACCTCTCTCCTGCAGGGCCACTGAGTGAGTGTGAACTGCCAGTGTTTCCGTTAGCAGCCAAGAGCTTATCCACGGCAACACTGGGACTTGTCGTATAACAAACAGAGTCTGTGAGAATCAGAAAGTGGAAATGAGGTAGAGGAAACTTTTCTGCAGCTTTTAAGCTTCATTGCTATCTGTTATTGTTAGGTGTCACTGATTTTTTTGGACTCACATTGACCCTGTGAACAACAGAACAAAACACTGCCTAGTCCTGTGCCATCCTCACAAGCATTGTTATGATTGAGCCAATTGTTGTAGCCATCATGCCAATCCATCCTTCTGAGGGTGTTCGTTTTTCACTGACCCTCTACTTTACCAAGCATGATGCCATTTTCCAGTGAATGGTCCCTCCTGATAACATGTCCAGGGTATGTGAGATGAAGTCTTGGCATCCTTGCTTCTAAGGAACATTCTGGTTATATTCTTTAGGACACAGATTTGTTCATTCTTTTGGTAGTCCATGATGTATTAAACACTCTTTACAACATCACAGTTCAAAGGGGTCAGTTCTTCCATCTTCTTGGTACATTATCTAGCTTTTGTGAGCATACTGGGGCAATTGAAAATGCCATGGCTTAGGTCAGGCACAACTTAGTCTTCAAGGCGATATCTTTGTTTTTCAGCACTTTAAAGGAGACTTTACATCATATTTGCCCAAAGCAATGTGTCTTTTCATTCCATGACTGCTGTTTCCGTGAGTATTGATTGTGGATCCCAGTAAACTGAAATCCTTGACAGTTTCAAGCATCTCTCCATTTCTCAAGATGTTGCTTATTTGTCCAGCTGTGAGTATTTTTGTCTTGTCTATATTGAGGTATAACCCATACTGAAGGCAGTGGTCTTTGATCTTCATCAGTAAGTGGTTCAAGTCCTCTTTACTTTCAGCAAACAAGGTTGTGTCATCTGCATAATACAGGTTGTTAATGAGTCTTCTTAGAATCCTAATACCCCATTCTTCTTCATACAGTCCAGCTTCTCATATCATTTGCTGTTTAGCATGCAGATGGAAAAGTATATGAAGGATACAACCCTGACATACAATTTTCCTGATGTTAAACCACACAATATGGCATTGTTCTGTCTGAACAACTGCCTCTTAGTCTAACAGGTTCCTCATGAGCACAATTAAATTTTTTGGAATTCTCATTCTTTGAAATGCCATCCATGACTTTTTATAATCCACACAGTCTAATGTGCTTGCATAGTCAATGAAAGACAGGTAAACATCTTTCTGGCATTCTCCACTTTTAGCCAGGATCTATCTGACATCAGTAGTGATATCCTGTATTCCACATTCTCTTCTGAATCCAGCTTGAATTCCTGGCAGTTTCCTGTTGATGATACTGCTGCAACTACTTTTAAATGATCTTCAGCAAAATATTACTTGCATATGATATTACTCAATAATTTCCAAAAGAAGTGAGGCCAAGATGGTGGAGCAGTCAGATGCTTCCTATGATCCCTCTTACAACAAAGACCATTAAAAAAGGAAAATAGATAAATGGATTATATGTGACATTCTAGTAGATCTAAACATCAAAGGCAAAGTTGAGAAATTAGACTAAGCAGCAGGGAGAGAAGTTTCAGAGGCAATGAGGGGTGGCCAGATCTGACTCAGTGAGAGTCAACACCCAGTTGGCGGGATCCACTGATACCAGCATAGTGAAGCAAGCAGTGACATTCAAAGTGTGTTTTCCACACTGGGAAAGACTCTACAGCAGAAAGTTCACTGGAACTGAGCCAGTTCCAGAGAATGACACATCCCCTGTACCAGAAGTGGACTTCTTATGTGCTTGGAGCCATTTTCCCAGCCTTGGAGAGGGAACAAGTTAACAAACAGGAAAAAAATAATCTGCCAGCCCTCCTAAGCCAGGAACTCAATGCAGAAATAGTTCCTTTGCCCAGACACAGGCATTAGGGGTCCATGGGCTTTGAATGCCTTTCACCCCTTCATATATCTGTGTGAGCCCACTATAAAAGTGTAGACTTCATTAGCACAGTACAATAGGGTATATATCCAAACCTAACTTTACTGTATCAGCTAAATAGTAGAAAGATAGTTTTCTGACATTCGATACTGAGTTACCTATTAAGCAGAGTCTTTACCTACCCAAGGCAGGGACCAGAGGACTGGTGGCTCCACCCACATCACCTAACCACATGCAACAGGGGTCCCAGAATAATTGGCACCTCCCAGTCCTTACAACCAACAGCACTGGCACTCATAGCCTGGTTGCAAAACCTACCCACCCACATGCTTTAAGGAACAGGGACATTCTATACTCGCCAACACTCGGGTAGGGTGTCAGCCTCCAGCTTTGTCAAGTGCATACAGCCAGATACCTGAGCCTACACCAATTGCCTCTGCCCATCTAGGACTATAGAGGAAAGACTGCATCACGGAAAGACTAACCTGGACATCTGAACTGAGACCATACAATAGAATCAAATGGATGTTTAAGCTCACATACCTAGCAACAGCTATAACCACCTGGTGATAGAACATTAGAGCTTCAAAGGTGCTGGTAATCAAACTAGCTCATATGACCAACGTCTTTGACAATTTCAAAACAAAATGAAATAAGAAGCTAGAACACAGTACTCAAACATAAAATAAATACAGTAACTTACTGATGGCTCAGAAGCAACAGTCAGTATGAAATCACTAAACAAGCAGACCATAATTGCTTTAAAAAGCTCCCAAAATAAAGAACCAGGAAATCTTCCAGATAAAGAGAACTTACTGGATTAATACATAGAGCTCTTCAAGAGATCAGGAAGTAGGTCAGGCAAAAATGCAGAAGAAGCCAAGAAAGACATAGAAACAGCAACTGAGGAACTTCAGAAGGTTAGAGCAGAGCATAAGGACAAAAATAAAGTCTGCAAGAACCCACAGACAGATGCCAGTAAACAGAAATTTTACATTTTAATAATAAAATTTCAGAATTAGACAACTCAAAAGAAAGTAAAAGGAGCAGAACTGAGGCAAAGTAAGTCAGAATTAGTAAGATTGAAGATAAAACACTTGACACCAACATGATTTAGGGAAAATCAGACAAAAGAATTTTTTTAAAATAAAGAAACTAAGAGTTGTGTGGCTCATTGAAGAAGAACAACCTATGAGTGACTGGAGTATCAGAAAAAAGAGGGATAACAGAAAATACAGAGAGAATCGTTGAAGATTTGTTGACAGAAAACCTTCCTGATATCGTGAAGAATGGGACGATATCTACCCAAGATGTTCATTGAACTCCATGCAAAGTAGATAACTCCCTAAAAAGTCACCAAGACATATTATAATCAAACTTGCCAAAACCAAAGATGGGTTTGGGATAAACAGCAAGGGATAAAAGAAAAGTTATCTACAAAAGGGAGTCAATAAGACAAAGTTCTGACTATTCAGCAGAAACCATCTAGGCAAGAATGCAATGGAATGACGCATACAAAGCCTTGAAGAAAAAAATTGCCAGCCAACAATTATATATCCAGCAAAACTCTTTCTCAAATATGATGGAAAAATTAGGACCTTTCCTTTGCAAATTCCTTAGAGAATTTGCAAAAAAAGCAAGCCAAAATTGCAACATATACTAAAAGGAGTCCTTTGGTTAGAAAATCAATAACATTCAATAACAACCCAAGATTAGCATGCAGGACAGAACCATCAGATCTCAACCCAGATAGGGAAATCACAAAAATAAATCAAAACTAACCCACTGAAAATAGAGAAACTGAGCCATTATATAAAAGACAACAATATTATAACAAAAAAAGAGGGATTAAATGTGTTTATAGATCTTTCATATGGACAGGAGGTCAAGGTGATATAGAAAATAAAAGACTGACTTAAATTTAGAAAAGCAGAGGTAAATATTAAGGTAATCACAAAGGAAATTAAAATTTTCACACATCAAAAAAATAAATACAAGAAAAATATGAAGCCCCAGCAAATACAAAACCAACAAAAATTAAAAAGATAAAAAGAAAAACAATTTGGCATAGAAAATTAAATGGAACAAAGAAACTATCAACAATGTACCAAAAAAGGCATCAAGATTACACCACTGAACTCTTACCTATCAATAATGATGTTGAATGTAAATGGACTAAATGCACCAATAGAGAATGACAGAATGAATTTTTTAAAAAAATCATCTGTGTACTGCTTACAAGAGACACACCTCAGACTTAATATATAATTAACTAAAACCGGAAGGATGAAAAAAAATACATCAAGCAAATAACATTCCAAGACAAGCAAGAGTGACAATATTAATTTCAAATAAAAATCCACCACAAGGGATAAGGAAGGACACTATATAATGATTAAAAAACCAGTACACCAGGACGACACAAGCATATTCAATATTTACACACTCAGTGATAGGGCTACTAAGTACGTAAAACAAACTCTATCAGCATTGAAAAAATAAACAGACAGCTCCACAATGCAACTAAGACACTTCATCACACCACTTTCAGTGAATGACAAAACATGTGAAAAGAAGCTTAAGAAAGACGTGGAAGAGCTACAGCCACAGTCAACTTTGACTTCAGAGACATACACAGAACACTCCACCCAGTAACAAGCAAGTATACTTTCTTTTCCAAGGCATACAGGACATTCTGCAGAATAGACCACATACTACACCATAAAGAAGCCTTAACAAAATCCAAAGTGTCAAAATGTTACAAAGTATCTTTTCTTACTATAAAAACAAAAATCAGTACCAGAAAAAGCAAGGAAAAAAAAATACTAAACATGTGAAAACTGAACAACTTGCTCAAAAACCACTGGGTTATAGAAGAAATTAATGACAGAATAAAGAAATTCATCGAGTTAAGTGAGCATGAAAATACGACTTCCCAGAACCTTTGACTCACAGCAGAAGCAGTACTCAGAGGTAAGTTTATAGCAACTTATCCACATATCCAAAAATAAAATACAGCCCAAATCAAAATGCTAACCCTACAAATAGAACAGATAGAAAGGGAGCAGCGAAAGAAGCCCCTGAACCCCAGTAGATACCAAAAATAAAAATTAAAGGAGAATTGAATGAAACAGAGAACAGAAAAATAATTGAAAGACTTAACAAGACCAAAAGCTGTCTCTTCGAAAGATCAACAATGTTGATAAACCATTTGCCTAACAGATGAAAGAAAAACATGAGAGGAATCAAATAACCCAAATAAGAAATGAAATGAGTGATATCACACCATACTCAACTGAAATTTTAAAAAATCGTAACAGAATACTATGAAAAATTATACTCCAACAAATTTGAAAGCTTAGAGGAAATGGATACATTTCTGGAAACGTATGACCTACCTAAACTAACACAAACAGAGGCAAGACAGCTAAATAAACTTATAACAAAAGAAGAGCATGAGAAAGTAATTCAAAATCTCCCAACAACAACAACAACGAAAGCTTTGGCTCTGCTGGCTTCCTGGAAAAGTCTACCAAAATTTCAGAGAAGAGGTAACATCACTTTTACTAAAGGTATTTCAGAGCATAGAAAAGAATGGAAAACTTGCAAACTCATTCTATTAAGCCAACATAACTCTGCCACCAAAACCAGATACATACACCACCAAAAGACAAAATTACAAGCCAATATCTCTCATGAAATTGATGCAAAAATTCTCAAGAAAATTCCAGCCAACAGAATTCAACAACATACAAAAATTAATAATAATTTACCATGACCAAGTGGAATTTCTACCAGGTATGCAGGGATTGTTCAACATTAGAAATACAATGTAATCAATCAAATAAATAAAACAAAAGACAAGACCACATGATTTTATCAATTGATGCAGAAAAGGCATTTGACAAAGTCCAACACCAATGCATGTTAAAAACTCTCAGCAAAATAGGAGTAGAAGGGAAATTCTCAATGTAATAAAGTGTATTTATTCAAAGTTGATGCCAACATCATCCTGAATGGCGACAGTCTGAAAGCATTCCACTTGAGAACAGAAACCTGAAAAGGATGCCCTTTATCACCACTGTTATTCAACATTGTTTTACAGGTATAGCCAGAGCAATCAGACAAGATAAAGAAATAGAGTGCATCCAGATTGGTAAGGAAGAAGTTAAAGTATCTTTATTTGTGATGATATGATCTTATATCATATAAAACCTTAAAGCATACACACACACAAACCTGCTGGAACTAATAGGAGAGTTCAGTGAAGGATCAGGATGCAGGATAAACACACAAGACTCAGTTGGATTTGACTACATCAACAAGGAAAATGTCAAAGATGAAATTGCCAAATCAATACCATATTGATTTACATTACGGTATTGATTATATATTACAATAGCCCTGAAGAAGATGAAATACTTAGGAGTAAATCTAACCAGAGATTTAGCATACCTATAGAAAGAAAACTGTTTATAAGACACTACTGCAAGAAACCGAAAGAGACCTATATAAGTGTAAAACATACCTTGCTCACAGGTTAGAAAGACTCAACATTGTGATAATGTCAGTTCTACCCAATGTGATCTATAGATACAATGCAAACCTAATCCAAATTTCAGTGACACATTTTAGCGAGATAGAGGAATGAATCACCAACTCCATATGGAAAGGTAAGACGTCCTAGATAAGTAAAGCATTACGGAAGAAGAAAGTTGGAAGCCTCACACTACTTGACTTTAGAACCTATTATACCACCACAGTACTCAAAACACTGTGGTATGGGTACAACAACAGGTAAATGGAACAATAGAACAGAGTTGAGAATTCAGACATAAAATCATCCAACTGTGAGCATGTGATATTTGACAAAGATCCAAAGTGCCTTAAATGGGAAAAAGATAGTCCCTTCAACAAGTGGTGCAGGCATAGCCGGATACACATCTGCCAAAAAATGAAACAAGTACCATACCTCACACCATACACAAAAGCTAACTCAAACTGCATCAAAGACCTAAACATAAAATCTAAAATGATACAGATCATGGAAGAAAAAAATAAGAACAAGGCTAGGAGCCCTAATACATTACATAAACAGAATATAAAACATTACTAACAATGCACAAACACCAGATGATAAAATAGATAACTGGGAATGCCTAAAAATCAAACACTTATGCTCATCCAAAGCCTTCACTAAAAGAGTAAAAAAGACAACCTACAAACTGGGAAAAATCTTTTAGATATCATCGTCTAATCTCTAAAGACTGTAAGATACTGCAAAATATAACAAAAGAAAGAACAAATAACAAAATTAAAAAATGGGCTAAGGACAATGAATAGACACTTCACCAAAGAAGACATTCAGGCAGCTAGCAGATTCATGAGGAAATGCTCACAATCCTTGGCCATTAGAGACGTGCAAATCAAACCTACAATCAGTTACCTTTTCACCTCAGCAAGGCCGGTATTAGTAAAAGAAAAAAAACAAACAAAATAATAAGTGTTGTAGAGGCTGTGGCAAGACTGAAATATTCATATACAGCTGGTTGTGAATGAAAAATCATGCAACCACTTGGGAGATCAATTTGATACCTTTTTAAAAAACTAGAAATAGAAATATGAGGACCGACAATTAAGTTCATGAACTCATCCTAGAGGAAGTGCTACATACCTCATTGCTGAATATAACTATGGTTATATTTGAAGTACTCCCCTTGGGAAGCTATGCATCAACACCAGCTCCCAGTCCACCCTTCAAAGCAGTTATGGAACTCTTTTTCTGGAATGGCCTTCAGAGCTGTCGTCGTATTACTCTTAAGGTCCTGAATGTCATCAAAATGGCTTCATTTCAATATTTCTGTTACCTTCAGATAAAGAAAAAAGTTATTGGTGGTCATATCTGGTAAGTAGGGAGGGTGTTCCAATACAGTTATTTGTTTACTGGCTAAAAACTTCCCCACAGACAGCTATACAATTAAGTTCATGAACTTACCACCTTGCCACTGTACACAATGGCTGTTCCAGAAACACTTCCAAAATTGCTTCGAAGGGTGGGCTAGGCACTGGCATCAATGCACAGTTTCCCAAGGTGAGTACTTTCAAGGTGACCATAGTGATAGTCAGCAATGAGGTATGTGGCACTTAGAACAATTAAGTTCATGGACTTCATTATCAGAACACATACCACAGGATCCAGCAATCTCACTCCTTGGACTACACTGTAGAAATAAGAGTTATCACAAGACTAGGTATATAATACTCACTGCAGCACTGCCCACAAAAGCAGAAAGATGGGATCAACCTAGGTGCCCACTGATGAGTGAAAAAACAAACTATGGGATATTTGTACAATAGAATACTATACAATGATAAAGAACAATGATGAATTTGTGCAATATCTCTTGACATGGAGGAATCTGGAAGGCCTTATGCTGAGGGAAATTAGCCAGTCCCAAAAGGGCAAAATACTGCATGAGGCCAATATTACAAGAACTTGAGAAAAAGTTTAAACACAGCAGAAAGCATTCTTTCTGCAGGTTGACGGGATGAGTGGGTAGGGAGAGAGGTATTATTCATGAACTAGATAGCAGACAAGAATTATTTTAGAGAAAGGGAAGGACAACACACAGTACAGGAGAAGTCAGTGCACGGAGATTAACCAAAAGCTGAGACATTTTCTGAACACAGCCAAAAACTTTGAGTGCAGAGTCACAGGGGCAGGAGTCTGGGGACCGTGATTTCAGGGTCAATTGGTCTAACAAAGTTTATTAAGAAAATGTTATGCTTCTCACTTTGGTGAGTAGCATTTTTGGCATCTTAAAAGCTAGCAAGTACCATCTAAGAAGCATCAACTAGTCCCAACAAACCTGGAGCAAAGGAGACTGAAAAATATCAGACATAAGGAAAATATGAGCCCAAGAGACAGAAAAGGCCACATAAACCAGAGAAGAGACTGGAAGAATTAGATGGTATCCAGCTGCCAACAATGACTGCCCTGGCAGGGAACACAACAAAGAGTCTCTGCCATAGCAGGGAAAAAATGGGATGCAGAACTCAAATTCTATTAGAAAGAATAGACTTGATAGTCTGACAACCTAGAATGTCCCCAGAAGATATACCCACCAGATTCTCTGTTAGCCCAGAACTGAAGCTATTCCCAAAGCCAATTCTTCACACAAGGATTGGACTGGACTGGAACACACAAAATGATGCTGGCAAAGAATGTGCTTCTTAGCTTAAGTAGATACATGAGACTAACAGGACAGCGACTGTCCAGAGGCAAGGTGACAAGGCGGAAGGGGGACAGGAGCTAGTTTAATGGACATTGGAAATATAAGGTTGAGAGGAGGAGGGTGCTGTCTCAGTGCCGGGAGAGGAACTAAAGTCACGTAAGAATGTGAGTGTAGGTTTTTATATCAGAGACAGACTTGAATTGTACTTTCACTTGAAACACATATTTTAAATAAAGAAGTTAATACATTTCTAAGCCAAAAAATAATACCTTCTACATTTGGTTAGATCACCTTTCTTTGGACTAGGTATGAATATGGATCTCCTGGCCAGATAGCTGTCCTCCAAATTTCTTGGTATATATGGTTGAGCGCTTCCAGAACTGCACACACTTTTTGAAACATCTCAGTTGATGTTGTCAGTTGCTGGAGACGTGCTTTCTACCAGTGCCTTCAGTGCACCTTAGACCTCTTTCTTCAGAATATTCAGTTCCTGAGCACATGCTACCTCCTGGAAAGGTTGAACATCAACCAGTTCTTCTTGGCATAGTGAGACTCTGTGTCTTCATTCACTCTTCTTTTGCTGCTTGCTGTGTTGTCCAATATATTCCTCACAGAATGCTTCAGTATTGCCACTTGAGGCTTGAATTTATTCTTAGGTTCTTTGGGCTTGAGAAATGCTAAGCTCATTCTCCTTTTTAGTTTTCTATCCTGAGGTCTTTGCACATGTCATTGTTACACTCTACTTTGCCCTTCTGAGGCACCTTTTGAAATCTTAAGATCAACTCTTTTATTATGTCTTCCATTTACTTTAGCTACTGGCCATCCAACAGCAAGTTTCAGAGTCTCTTCTGACAGCCATTTTGGTTTTATCTTTCTTTCCTGCCTTTTTAATGACCTCTTGCTTTCTTCATCTGTGATGTCTTTGATGTCATTTCACAACTTATCTGGTCTTTGTCACTGCTTTTCAGTACATCAAATGTATTCTAAAAATGGTATCCAAAGTCAAGTGGGATATATTCAAGGTCATACTTTGGCTCTCAGGGACTCATTCTAATTTTCATCAGCTTCAACTTGAACTTACCTATGAGCAATTGATGATGTGTTCTGCAGTTGGCCCCTGGCCTTGTTCTGATGAGCAATATTGAGCTTTTCCATCATCTTTTTCCATAGGCCTAGTCAATCTGCTTCTTGTGTGTTGAATCCAGTGAGGTCCATGTGTATAGCCATTATTTTGGTGAAAACAGATACTTGCAGTGAAGAAGTTGTTGGTCTTGCAAAATTCCATCCTACAATCTTTGGCATTTTTTCCATCACCAAGGTTGTATTTTGCAACTACTCGTTCTTCTTTTTTGTTTCCAAGTTTCAAATTCCAATTACCAGTAATTACGAATGCATCCTGACTGTATATGTGATTAATTTCAGACTGCAGAAGCCAGTAAAAATCTTCAATTTCTTCATCTTTGAGCTTAGTGGTTGGTGTGTAAATTTGAATGATAGTCATATTTATTGATCTTCCTTATAGGCATCTGTTTATTATGTCATTACTAACAGCATTGTATTTTAGGATAGATCTTGAAATGTTATTTTTGACAATGATTGTGATGCCATTCCTCTTCAAGTTGTCATTTCTGGCATATTAGGCCATATGATTCCTCAATTCAAAATGACAAGTACCAGTGTATTTCAGCTCATTAATGCCTAGGATATTGATGTTTGTGTGTTCCATTTCATCTTTTACCACTTTTACTTTTCCCAGATTTGTATTTCTAAGAGCATGAGATTGTGAGAAGTACTCTTAAGAAAAAGGTTTATAGGCTGATTACTAACATAGCCTTAGTCAATCTAAGTGTCTGATATATCTGTTTAAGGACGGTTTAAAGAAAGGACAAAGGAGAACTATTGTGATATTTATGACGGGAAGGCCAGTCTCCCGCATGCATAAAAGGTCAGGCATAGTCATCAGAGGAGGCCAAGGCTGATATCTCTTTCATCCTAAAGATGTGAAAGAAGTGACCCTAAAAGCAAAAGGAGTCCTAGGAAACTTGCCCTGCACAGCCATACAATCAGACAAATAGCTCACAGGACTGTAAGGTCCGGGAAAACTCTACAGTTACAGAGAAAATAAATATCATGATATAAGGTCAGTGTGCGATAACAAAGAAGAATGGAAACACAGGAAGAGAAAAGTAGAGGAGAGGAGAGAGAGCTGAGAAACAGCAGGACGAAGAGAAGACTCAGAAGTAAGTGCATAAAGAGATAAAGTAGTTGTCTGTGGAACTGAGAAGTTTCACCTACCAAATAGAGAGGCTTTTACATGAAGCATTATTAGAATCTTTTCTTCCCGGAGGTAGAAGAATAACCAGATTAATTAAATTGGACTTGCTGTCAGACTTCCGGGATATTTCTCCTAAGTGTGTGACCACAGGCAACATACAGTTTCTATGAGCTTCAGTGTCAGAACTACCTCCTAGGAAGGATTTCAGAAAGAAGTAGTTAAGGTGTCATGTGTGCAAGCTGTGACAGATAAGAAGATTCCCTAAGGTTTATTGCTGTCATTAACTGCCCTTCTGTTGGCCCCTGACTCATGCTGAGTCATACGTAATGGAACAGAAAGCTGTCCAGTTCGGTACTGTTCCCAGTTCTGTACTGCCCCCTTGATCAGCTGCATACTGGGCCATTGTAATATGTAGGGTTTGGATTGACTGATTTTAATAAATAAATCAATAGGCCTTTCTTATCAGCACATCTTAGTCTGGAAGTTCCACTGAAACCTATTCAGCACCACAGCAACACGTAAGGCTCCACCAACAGACAGATATGAGTTACACCGGCCAGAAACAGAACCCAGGTCTCCCAGTAAACCACCACTGCACTCTCACTGTGATTGATAGGCCATGAATTTTCCAGTTATTTGCCACCACGGGGTGATACTTCAGTAGCCCCGATTGGTCCCACAACTCTAGAGAGCTCGTAGCTGAGGTAGAAAGGGTCAGTTTTCTACTTCAAGCAACCAAAATTGGCCTCTGACTACTTTCTCTCATTCTCTCCCACTTGAAGTCCTGTTGCAGTTATGGTACAGGGTAGTACTTATTTTTTTTTCATACTTTCAAGTGGATCATATTGAATTTTTATTTATTTAGTGTATCTAATCCTATTTCTATAGTATTTCAAGATAGCTTCAAAAATGATATGTAATAGATGAAAGTATAAATTAAAAATAAATATAACACAGAGTGGTAAGAAAACCAGGAGTAGGGACATAAGTAGAGTTAGGAGTGCAACTAAAAGTCACTATTGGGTTGGCCCTCTTAACTTTGTGACAGAAAAGTGTAAAGGCATCATTTTCTACCATATCTGGATCAAGAGCAAGTTTCCTCAACCTCAGCACACTGTTGATATTTTGACCAGATAATTCTTTTGGAGGGAGGGAAGTGTCCTGGGCATTGTACGATGTTTATCAATATCCCTGGCCTCTACCCACCAGATGTCAGAGAAAACACCCTCCCGTGCCCCAAGTTATAACAAACAAAAATGTCTCCAGATGTTGCCAAATATCAGAGGGACAAGGGGCAGGTACAATCATCCTAGTTACAAACCAGTGATCTTGAGTAATTATTTAAGTTAAGGGGAATTAGAAAGTCAGCCAAAACCTTAAATGATCATTTGTAAGTGAGAACAAATTTTTGAGGTGACAGATTTATTTACTTATTGAATTTGAGAAACCCTGACGGCTTAGTTGTTAAGTGCTACGTCAGCAGTTCAGATCCATCAGGCACTCCTTAGAAACTCTATGGGGCAGTGCTACTCTGACCTCTAGGGTCGCTATAAGTCACACCGGACTGCACGACAGTGAGATTGGTTTATTTGGTTATTGAATTTGAGTTAGATGAAAGTTAAATTTGGGGGGGCCTACCTTAGAAGTGAGGAGACCTGAATTGTCATGCTCTTTTGCTTTGTGGACTTGTTGTTTATTTCCTTTGTCCTGTCTTCTCATTTGTGACTTGTGAGACTAATAGCATGATCACTTACAGTTGTAAGTTTTCACATTATGTAACTATGAAAATGAGACTCTGAAAATCATTACTGAAGAATTTATGGAAAGCCCTGATAAGAAGGATTATAAAGTTAAGATGTAATGTTTAAAAAAGCATTCTTTTGTCCACAAAAGTATCCAAAAATGATTAGACATGCTGAATTTTACAAAGCACAGTGATCTGAAAATCACAGTCTTAAAACAACAATATTTTTATTGTTTGTGATCAAGATACGAACATTCCAGTTGTTCTCAGGGAGAGCAGCTCACTTGACTTCCCAAGTTATAAGTAACACATTGTTGAAAGCAACAGCTCTGTTTTCTCTCCTTCCTTCCTGGTGTATTTTTATTTCCTTCTTAACAGAGAGTTCAATCTTCAAAAATTATATGAGAATGTCATTAGAAGTATGTTTATTTGGAGGATGATTAGATACAGTGCTCACAGATAACAATAATCATAATGCCTATAAAAGTATATCTGATGTTTCATGCACTTGCCAAGCACGACATCATTGTTTTTTTTATTCCATAGCCCATAAAAGCCTCATCACCATGGTGTCAGTGAATATGATTATGATTCCCATTTTCCAGGTGCATCAATTGATCTCACAACTCTTAAAGGATACAGTTGAGATTTGAAAACTAGGTATTTCTGAATGCAGAGTCTGCACTCTTAACCATTTCCATCTTTCCCTTGTTACAAGGCCTGCACAACTATTTACCAGGCAAGGATCAAGAGCATCAGAAAAGTGGAAAGAAGCGATCTGTTGCTCCCTCTGTTACCAGGGAACAGAAAATAAAGACGGCTTCCCAACACTTCTTAAATGCATAAATAATGGATGTCTGAAGTTCCAGCATGGGTGGTATCTTTGTTAGACCAAAAAGACCTGTTATTAGGAGGGTACCTCACTGGATACTCATCTCTACCCTCCTTTCCCTGCCAAAGCATTTAAAAAAAAAAAGAAAAAAAAAAACTCCTGTTGACTTAATTCCAATTCATAGTGACCCTGTAGGACAGAGTAGAACTGCTCCATGGAATTTCCAAGGAGCACACCACAGATTTGGACTGCCAACCTTCTGGTTAGCAGTCATAGCACTTAACCTCTATGCCACCAGCAAATTAACAAGAGGAAATAAAGGTATTTCAGGCAGAATAAATTCTTTTTAGGTCCATGGCAAAGGAAGAGATAGAAAGCACCCTACCTACTATCCTCAAAGTTGTTGTTCTCCTAGTGTCGTAGAGAAATCATTACCTCCCAGAAGACAAAGATACGATACCCTTGTCATGTTTCATTTCTCCTTCCTCTGATTGCCACACACTTTTGGCAAGTACATAAGCACTTTGCCTTCAAGACCTCTGCTGTTCTCCAACACTGTGGCCCCTTGATACTGGTCTCTCTTTTCAACCTCAAGATGAACTTGTAAGCCTTTGTCTTTTCCAGTGGTCCCTTAAGCCCTTTTGCAAAGATTATTTCTCACATCAGGGCAGGTATTTTAGTCATTTACACCTCTCTCATCAACACTCCATCAAATCACTGCCATATTGGCTTTGTCATATCAGGAGAATAAGTTTTATAGTAAGTCAGAAAGCTTATCACTTGAAGTCTCTTGGAAATATAGTCTGGCAGCAAAGTTGCCTGAAGACTTACCAAGTTAATACATACGTGTTTCTGAATCTTGTTATTCACCAACAGATGGTAATAGATATCCCCACGAGCATAACCCTGGGTCTGGATTGAGACTGGATTAATTTGCCTTCAGGTGCAAGCAGAGACACAGTAAGTCACATTGTGCCAGTGGGCTGCTTATGGCATTGACAGTCCTGATTTCTTAACAAACCTCTAAAGGACTGTGCATCCCTCCTATACTCATGTATGGATATTTTCTATCAAGTTGATTCCCATTCATAGTTGAAAATACAGATGCCTTTTAGGCTAAAGTCTTGTTTCCAACACAAACAACGCTGATGAAACAACAAAAAAAAAGGTTTTAGTATCAATTATAAAGTATAAATAGAGGTTAAAAAAACTCAAGAAACAAAATAAGTGTAAAGAAGTCAATAGAATTCTCACCACTGCTAAAGAAATAAGATTTCCAAACTGAATAGCATTCTGTACATTCTGGTTTGGCCACGGTTTGGGGAAAATAAAATAGAAATGCCAACCTACTAATAATGTGTTAGGGATAATCAATTCTAATAAGAACATCTCACCCTGAAGTACTTACAGCATACTCCATCATAAGAGAAGGAAACAAGATCAATGCAAAATATTTCCAGTTTAGGTACACCTTGAAAAGACTTGTCACAAAGGACAATTTTATTGCTGTCACTGTCACAGTTGGCAAGCCATCAGTACTTCCTCCCGCAAAACAACCTTCAACCTATAGAATAGTTCTCTTGCTTAGAATGATTAACTCAGTTGTTGGAACTAATGTTCCAAATTAACAACAAAAAAATTAATTTACTCAAATTAGCAAAACCACTTAATTTTTTAGAATTTTATCTATTCAGATAATTATAATACAAGGGACCCAGCAAGTAACTTATATTTAAGGAAGAACGTCTTGCCGAATGTTACACTCAAGACAAACGTGTGAGATTAGACGTGCAGCCTGATGACGTATAAAGCCCTCACTCGAGAGCACGAGGACTGGAGTTCAATCCACATCTCCTTTGAGGACTTGATATGTGATCAGGAAGAATTTCCTCATGGCAGCTTCAAGAAAAGCAATTAAGTGGAGGTCCAAGGGAAATATCCTTTAGGCTTATTCAATTTTAGCCATAATTACAAAAATCACAGGCTGGCTCATGTTCTATCAGGTATGACGTGATAGTTCTTTAATTGATTTTATAGTTTCAAATTAAACTTCTTTTCTATTAATAAAAAGTTCAGTCTAATATTGTAATCCATGTATTCTTACGACAAGATAATTACCCTCTGAATACAAGATCACAGGGCTAAAATTTAAGCACACGACAGTTTAGCTTGGCTTTGATCTTGTCAAACTTCTCCAGTGATTAACATTTCATCATTTGTGTCATTTGAATAATTTTTCCATGTCTAAAGACAAGAGCTGGAAATTGGAATTGTCAGCCTCCCTTTTAAGCTGCTGGCATTACTTTTATTTTACAGGTGTGTCAGGCAAAAGGAGCCATGTCTCTTCTAACACAAGGTAATACAAGAACCCTTGGAAATAAAGACTTTTCTGACATGTATTAGAGATTTCCACAGTATATGGAACCAACCAAGGAAACACTCAGAACTTTAAAGTTTCTGCATTATCAGTGCCTTCCAGAAGAACTATAGGAAAACTGACCAGGACAGTTTTAAAGCATTTGCCCATTTTCCTCAGCTGTTAACATCTTAACCCAGTGACTTGCCTAACGCCCATTAAGAAGGTATAAGCAAGGCAATGTAAGACACTGCATCTCATGAATGGTGTAATGTAGATTTTGCCTTATAAGGGTACCGCCTCCTACCACATGTTCATACTATGCTTTGTACTTTATTAATTCATTTAGTCAACAAAATTTGGGGGAGCTTTTATTATGTATCAAGTGCTAGGCTAGGATCTAGAGATACAATGATCGATAATATAGAAAGATTTTTATCCCTATAGATTATGTACTTCTATAAGGCTGGGAAATAATTTAATAGGCTAACCCATTCTAGATGTTGAAGCTGAGACATATATATAAGTGTTAAAAATTCAAACAGAATTAAAAGATAAACAGAACATCTCAAAGACCAGTGATAACTACTGCCTTTGAAGAACTGAAAGAAACTCAGAATAAAAACTGAGCTTGGGGCTCAGGTGAGGGAGTGATGAAATATACAAAGCTTGAGAGTAAACAGATACGCAAATGGCAAAAAGCTTCTTAAGACAGTTAAATAATGAAAGCATCCCTTTGGAAGAGAGAACTGAGGAGCAAATCCATGACACACTACCAGTGTCTCCATGGTATTGTCTCAAAGAACTTAGACTCGTTGGCCCAAAGAGACACATACTGGGGTAAGCATGTGCTTTATTTACCCCCTCGTGTCTATGATAGGACTACCCCTGTAGTCATCGCTTAGGAGCTGTCTACAAACTGTTAGTAGAAGTTCTCAATGCCAACTCTGACCTTGTTGACATAGCATCACCCACTTCTAGGTCCCTCTGATATTACTAAAAACTACTTTCACTTTGTTCTCTTCTTTACCCATTCTCATACCTAGCCCGTATCCACCTCCAATCCCACCCAGTCAGGAAATCTATACTGCAAGTTATAACTGATTATTTACTCCACATCAGGAAGTAGATTAGTTATTCTGCTTGACATATTTACAGACTTCATCTCTATTGTTCACCTCGTAAAGAGTCATTATGTTGTTATCCTCATTATTTAAGGATGCCATGAAGAAGTTAAGTAACTTGCCCAAAATCGCACAACTAATAAGTATTGAATGTAAATTTAAAGTCCAGATTTGCAGAACTCGAAAGGTACTTAAAGTCAATAAATCATGTCTTCTCAATATTGGTTTTCTTCATTCTCCAAATGGACCCGAAAAAGCTGATGAGTCCCTGAACCCTGTTTTCCGTAAGCTAGATATGACTTGCATTCCTCTGTTCCAGAAATTAATGGCATACTCATAAATGGTTATTGAAGTCCTCGAAACCAAAAACCCAAACCCATTGCTATCAAGTCAATACCAACTCATAGCAACCTATAAGACAGAGTAGACTGCCCCATAGAGTTTCCAAGAATCACCTGGTAGATTTGAACTACCAACCACTTGGTTAGCAGCCTAGCATCCAACCACTACATCACCAGAATTTCCCCAAAGTTCTCTACCCCTCCCAAAAGCTGGAAACTCTCCTGTACTTCCTCATGCTTACATTGTCCCAGGTGAAAATCTCTTTATCCTTTCATCTGCTCCCCAAACAGGTCCCCCCTCCATTCACTGCCAGAAGCCAGATTTGTCTCAGCAATTTCCTCCCTATCTCACTGCAGTCAGGAAGCTACCTGTTTCCTGCTTGTCTGGACAAAACAACATGTGGAAATGGAAGCGATTACTGAAGTTTCCATAGCAGTGCTTTCCTGCCTGAAAGAGCTATATAACTGTTGCCATTCATTTCTGAACTCGGCTGATGGAGATAAAGACAGGTTCACAGTTCTCCAGCTAGTCAGTGCTACTCTGCTTATTTCAGGATTACAATCAAAAAGGGTGATTTTATTAGAAAGTGTGTATACACAAACTTAACTTCTTAAAAAAAAAATCACCAAAAAAAACTTCTAAAGTGATTTTTCTTAACAGGATGGCCTTTATCCTTGACTAGAATACACAAATCATTTTAATCTATTCCTTTCCTTTCTTTTCTCTCAGCTCCTCTCGTTCCCTTCCCTCAGCTCACATCTTCTCTCTTTAGCGAGGCACCTTCCACATCACAGACTGAACTGTGTTGATTATGAAGGCAATACAAGGCAAAGCAGCATCATGTGAACCTGAATATATGTTATTGTTGAAAGTTCAGTTTGGGAGACAGTAAACACTTGGAGGGGAGAAAGCAGAGCCAAATACAGGAAAGATATTATGTATCAACAATTAAAAAATAACACTGACTATGCAATATCTACAAAAGTGGCAAAAACATCTCATTCATTAAGCCTGCACAACTTGACCAGTGCTGTCATAGATTGAATTGTGTTCCCAAAAAAAACCTGTGCAGCAATTTAGCTAGGCAATGATTCCTGGTATGGTGTGAGGTCCTTCCTGATGTAAATCCTGCCTCTATGATGTTAATGAAGGTAGGTTGGCTGTAGTGAGTTGTCAGGACAGGAGTTAATGTGTGGGATTGTATTGTGGCTTCTGGTGGCCTCTCAGGGTATAAAAGAAAGTGAAGCAGGTAAGATTTGGAAATCTTATACCATCAAAAAATCAGCATCAACAGTGGAACTTGTCCTTCAGACCCGAGGTTCCTATGCCGAGATGCTCCCAGACCAAAGACTGATGCAGCACAAGGAACTTCTTCCAGAGCCAACAAAGAAGGAAAGCCTGTCCCTGAAGCAGACACTGTGAATTTGGACTTGTAGCCTACTGGACTGTGTAAGAATAAACATTTCCGTTTTTAAAGCCACCCACTTTATTTCTGCTAGTATTTCTGTTAGAGCAGCACCAGATGACTAAAACAAACTCAGTGTCATAGAAGCATCATAGACACATCCAGACTCCTTGAGAGACTGAATCACTAGGCTGAGGGCTGGGGACCATGGTCTCATGGACATCTAGCTCAACTGGCATAATATAGTTTACAAAGAAAAGGTTCTACATTCTACTTTGGTTAGTAGTATTTAGGGTCCTAAAACCTTGTTAGTGACCATCTAAGATAGCCCAATGGTTTCACTCCATCTGAAGCAAGGGAGAATGAAGAAGACTGAAGTACACAAGGAAAAGATTAGTCAAAAGGACTAGTGAACCCTAACTACCACAGCTGCCACCAGCCTGATCCAGCTCACTTACCACCCAGGTACTACAACTGACTGCTCTGACAGCGATCACAACAGAGGATTCTGCAAGAGCTAGAGAAAAATGTCAAACAAATTTGTAACTCACACAAAAGAACCAGACATACTTATCTGAGAGGCCCTGGAGAAACCCCGAGAATATGGCCCCCCAAATACCCCTTTAACTCTGTACTGAAGTCACTCCTTAGATTCTCTGTTCAGCCAAAGATGAGACAGGTTCATAAAACATACACTAATAAACACAGATCCACGATATAGGAGACTAAATGGGCATGCCAACCCAGTGGCAAGGACAAATAGGGGTGAAAAACAATAAGGGTAACTACTTCCTTCTCCCTTGCTTCAGATGTAGTGAAACCAATGGACTATCTTAAATGGCTAATAACAAGCTTTGAAGATCCTGGACATTACTCACCAAAGTAGGATACAGAACATTTGCTTTACAGGAAAGCTGGGTGAATGGAATGGGGAACCCAAAGTCAAAAAGGGGGGAGTGCTGATACTTCTCAGGACTGGCAACCAATATCAAAAAACAATATGTGTATTAATCATTTAATGATGCTTACTTTTCTCTGTAAACTTTCATATAAAACACAATTTAAAAAACAGAGAATAAAGAATATTTGCAGTTACCTTATTTTGAAAGAATTTTGTTTGTTGGAAAGAGGTAGGAAATTACCTGTAACCACACTGTAGATGCCAAACACCATCCGTTGGCCTTGAAAAGCAACCAGTAGCCATTGAATCCATGTTTTAAAAATAATAATAAAATACCCAACACTGGTAAAAGAAACAGTCACTGAAGACAAAATAAGATAATTTTCAGGTCAGCCCAAGCCAAGTGCCGTCGAGTCAAATCCGATGTACGATGTTCAAATATTTACCAACAACTGATACTAGAGGTCAAGAGAAAATAGTTACCAAAAGTTTAAGAGCATGTGTTCCCTTTTGCATTGCATTGCATATGCAAAACTGTAGAATTTTACACTAAACAAAATTTGAAAAGATGTTTATATAAATATGTCTATTGGTACAGAATTTGCAACATCTAAAACTTGGAAATAAAATATAGAAAATTGATTAAATTAGGTTAAGATTTCAAATGGAATACCATGTAGTCCCTAACAATGATTATGCCATATCTCTGTGTATTGACTTAGACATTATTCCATAGTCAACATACTAATAAACTACAAAGACAACAGTGAAAATTCTGTACATAGTATAATACCATTGTGTAAGAAATTGATATGTGCATGCATAGAATAAAGTCCAAAGTCATGTTTTAAAAAAGTCCCATTTGTGCTCCTAAGATTCTCATAAAATATGTCTAGCCCCTCTTAATAAACAAAGACCCTGAGTCCTGGAGAGAGTAAGCAGTTGGCCCGACCTTTTGTTAGGAAGATAATATAAATGAGTGGAGCAGCCTGGGAGAAAGTGGGGTATAGCAGAAACAGCAGGAATGGGGCTTCTTCCACCTTTTCAAGAGACTCTAGAAATCCTAATTTTAATGTGAAATAGCCTAGCATGTATTTTGCGTCTGTGGGCCAGTGCATTTGACAAGTGTGGGATGTTTGGCTTCAACAAATGAGCTGGAGTTGACCCAGACCCCAGCCCAAGTCTTCTGGCTCTTCAACCAGGATGGAATCCTTATGCTACCCTCTCCCTGCAGCAAAGATGACTCCACACGTGCATACACAGGAGGAAGATGGGGCAGCCAGATGGTAGAGGGTCTAACAAGGCAGCTCTACCAACAGGCAGAGAGAGAACAAAAGAAGTGCTTATTGAAGAAGACATTTCAAACGTTACTGTCATCAGCAATAAGGGTAACTCCTAACATTTTCTTTCAACAATATTGATTCAACTTGATTTACTTGAGAGAAGAATAACACAAGAGAACACTCTTTCTCCTTTTAGTCTCTTGTCAGTTAAAATAAATGCCGTATCTGAGCACTGTGCACTGAACTAAAATTTTGGATACTTTTACAGTCACACAGACCACAATGGAAATTTCTCATTTACTCTTTCTCCCACTACACGTGAGATTCTGTATTATACCTTCTAGCTCTGTGACTAGTACAACTTCCGTATCCAAGAAGTATCTATTGATTTAATTATGCAAACTACTATAAATACAAGATGCTTTCTAAAAATACACGAATTTTAAACAGAAATTTACATTTCAAAAATATTTTGAAACATAGCAGATGTATTTTAAAACACAGACAGTATCAAATGCATAAAGAAGCAATTATTTTTAATTTTATAACAAGTGTTTTAAACAAAACCATGAATAATATTTGCATGTGAATTTAAATTAAAGGATAAATACACTACAGAAGCACATAATAATTGTTATTAGTCTATAATATAACATGGGGAGGGAGAATTCATATACTACTTTCCTTTCTGCATTTTGTCAATTTCAGAATTGTTAGCTACATGTAGATACTAAGAGAGGCTTTTCTCTGTCAAAGCTTTGTAAAGGAGAGGGGCAAATTCTGCTTCCAGGACCAATGGATCTTGCTATCAGAGCTTCTTTGATTCTTGTTGAGTTTTTCACTAGGTAAAAGGAAAGCTTACTACACAAAAATAAGAACATTCTGTGGAGATACACAGTCTAGTTTCATATGCAAGTCACTCACTGCCTGAGCTATGTATACTCCTCTCAAGAGACTAGATAGCACCATCTCTAGATATGTTTTGAATTTAACCAAAGAATCAGAGAATGTGTACAGTTAAGTTAGAATCATTCAAATGGGTTCTTACTGGCAATGCTGAAGAAAAGATTCACAAAATTCAGGGTTACCTCTTGACTTCTCATAGAGCTGAGACATCAGAGAATCAGAAAGATAACAGAAATTAGAGAAGCTTCAAAGTGAAGCAATGAATTTGTTGCAATCAAGACAATTCTAATTTACAGTAACCTTATAGGATAAAGTAGCTATGTTCTTCATATAGTCCAGCTTCTTGGACTGTTTGCTCAGTATACAACTTGAATAATTATGATTAGAGGATACAACCTTGACGCACACCTTTTCTGATTTTAAACCACACAGTATCCCCTTGTTCTGTTTGAACTACTGTCTTTTGTTGTACATCCAGTTTCCATCCACAGGAACACAACAAATTATTCTGAAACTCTCCTTCTTTGAAATGTCATTCATAATTTAAGATCCACGTTGGAAGATGGACAGCCAGAATGCCCCTTAGAAGCCAAGATGGTGACACTGTGCTTCATGTGATGTAGGCATGTTGTCAGGAGGGACTTGTCCCTGAAAAAAGAACATCATGTATGGTAGAGGATCAGCAAAATGAGGCAAACCCTTAACAAGATGGACAGACACAGTGGCGACGACAATGGGCTCAGACACAGCAACGCTTGTGAGGGTGGCACGGAATAGGGCAGGGTTTTATTCTGCTGTACAGAGGGTTTCTATGGAAGAGAACCAACCTGACAGCACCTCACACGCAGCTGGAGGGAGTAGACACATCCTACAGGATTTCCTAGGCTGTAATCTTACGGGAACACATTACCACGTTTTTCTCCCATGGAGTAACTGGTGGGCTCAAACTGCCAAGAGCCTAAACCATTGCACATGATGGTCCTTTGCCTTGAACAATCAATGAAAAAACAAACTTATTGCTGTTGAGTTGATTTTGACTCATAGTAACCATGTAGGACAGAGTAAAACTGCCCCCATAGGGTCTCCAAAGAACAGCTGGTGAATTTAAACTGCCTACCTTTTGATTAGCAGCAGAGCTCATAACCGTGGAGTGAGGAGTAAAAGATTTCAAAGTGAAACCAAGAGTCGAGTTTCAGTAGTGCTAAGTTTGAGAAGAAATGACTATATATGTGAAATGCATGATACTGAAGAACACTCCACATTACAGACAAAATTCTGAGGTCTATGTCGGATCTGACTCGATGGTACTTGGCTTTGGATGTCTATATATATATATCACATATATAATATATAATCACACACCTACTGCCACCAAGTCAATTCCAACTCATAGCAACCCTATAACAGAGTAGAACTGCCCCACAGAGTTTCCAAGGAGCACCTGGTGAATTTGAACTGCTAATCTTTTCGTTAGCAGCCGTATCACTTAACCACTATGCCACCGAGGTTTCCTATAACATGTACTATATATAAAATCATGAAATAGTAGGAATCACCTTCAGAGAGAATGTTCAGAGAGGAGACAATCATGAAAGCAGGAAATACACGTTTAGGTAGGAAACAAACTGAGGCTAGTAGATAACACATGATTTGCTAAGTATATGGCGTCAGAGATGGAGAGAATGCATATCACAGTAATGATGTTCATCCACTCCGGAAAGTACTTGGCCATAGCAGAAAATGAGTATAGTTGAGTATAAACAAGAAGGACAGTGAGTCACTGATTGAATAAGTGAGATTTCATTCTGTCTCTTTATAACTAGAAAACTGAAAGGCCTGCTTGAGTTTCTTACTAGTACAAACTAGCATGTTCTCATCAATCTAAATATTCACGTATCTCCCTGGTTTACAAAACTCTGCTGTGTTCATATGACTTCCAGACAATCCAGCTTCCCTCTAAGTAAATGCAAGAAAAAAGGAGACAAGGAAAAAAGAGAGTGAAGGCAGAAAGGAAGGAAAAAGGGAAGAAAAGAAGAAAGTCCTCTATATGCATGTGTAAAAAAATAATATACACCCTGTCTTTGTCATAACCATCCAGCTTCCCTTTTTATTTAATATAACAGTTTTTCTCGAGCACAAATGAAAAATAGACATTTCGTTCAATTGTCAAAAAAAAAAAAAATCAAAAGAGTTGTTTGTTGAAGGCCAAAAACTCTACTAATGACTGAATTCTTCCAAGTCCACTATTTGTTTAGGCATCATAGAGATAAATGATCCTTACTTTTCTGGAGTTTCATTTCAAATACCATTTTTTTCAATTCTTTAAAAATATATTTACCTTAATTCGTAATCATCAGTGGGTGAGATTTTGCAACATGCCTTGAAACCACTGGAAACAACAGCAGATTTGGAAATCCCTGCTGTAGATACGGCCTGAATCATTTAGTTGTTTTGCTGTTGTGTAGACAACGCCTTCAGGGCCAGTGATGGATGGGTGATGGAGTCAGCTAAGTCTACAAAACGCACGCTTCAAGTGGCAGCCAAGGTCAAAAGACCAAGCTGGCTGAACCTTTGCACCCAGTGTACTGTTCCTGTTCTTTCCGGGGCTCTGGGGAGGCCCTGCAATGTGGGGGGCAGGCTGAACATCAGTCCATTCTCCTCCTACTCCTCCACTTAAGACACACTGTCACTTCATTTCCATGATAAACTCATATGTTCTGTTCTCCATGTCAAGCATGCCACCCATGTTCAGTGCCAAGACAGAAAAAGTGATTTTGCTTGGCTGAGTTAATACAACATATTGAAAAATCCCACTTAACAAATGCAGGTTGATTCAGCCATTCCATTTTTCCCCAGTCCTATTTACTGAGGAGTATACTTTGGCTGCAATGTGTATTAACAAGGAAGCCTGTGTTTTCAGTGACTTGCTCTGAATGGGCCCCATTCTTACAGAGTCTTCTCCTATGCTGAAGGGAAAAGGCCTGACAGATGGGGGAGAGTAATTCAAAGAGAAAGATGTGCTGACAGCTGTGAATGAATAGCTTTCCTCCTCTAGGGCTCCAGCTCAATTCAGCCCCCAGGCTCAGGGAACTTACTCACTCACCAGAATCGCAGAACTGCGGTCAAATCCAACCAAGTCCTGGAAGTGATTAGGGAAGAGACCTCATTCCTGAAAAGGCAGCCTTTCAACTAGCTAGATGTGGTATTACTTTTAACTAGGGGGTAGAAGAGATGAAGTTTTCAGACTCCAGGTTTTAATAAGTCTCTCATTTCTCCACCTACAATAGCCTCCTGTGTTTGGTATGTGATGAGCTGAATGGAGCCACCACGTTGGAATAGTTGTGGACTATTCAAGAGCAGACTGGTGGTAGACGTTATCAAAGATACTGTACACTGTGACAATAAAGCAGAGGGATAAAGGAGGCAAACACAACTACAATCACACCCTCTGTATGCCCAGCATAGTACAATACGACCAGTCTTAGACGGGAGGAGTAAGTCCTAGATTCAAGCCTTACACTGGTGCTGAACTGGTTGATACTTAATACAGTATTAATATTATTTAATCTCTAGTTCAGGGGAAGAAAACTGTTCCTCTGAATCTAGACAGCTGGTTTTCCGTATTATTTGTGTTATTTTTCAATTGTATCTGGCATGCTTTTAAAAATAAAAACGAATTTGAACGCTTGAATGCTTTAGCATGGTAAAATCTCTCCTATCGTTTGCAAGCCCACCACTTCCTTTTGGATTTCACTTATCAATAGCTATACATTCATTCAATAAATTTTTATTAAGTACCCACTAGGTGTCAGGAACTATTCTAGGTACTAGGGAGTCAGCCATCAAAAAACAGAGAAAATGGATTGCTGCACAACATGATTAAAGCAATATCAATATCACTAAACTGTACACATAAAAAATCTTCAACTGGTAAGTGTTGTGTTACACGTATCTTTATAAGCATTTTTTTAATAGAAAAATGTTTGTTCTCATGAAGCTCATGTTTCAATGAGGTTGATCAGACTACAATTAAATTAACAGACGAGCAAGTAGTATGTCAAACAGTGTAAATGTTATAGAGAGAAAAAAATAATAGGCTGAGTGCTGGAAATAAAGATTACAATATAAGGTAGAGTTGTTAGGGTAAGCTCTCCTGATCACTGATATTTGAGCAAGGTCTGAAAGAAGAGGTGCACACCACAGAGACATCCCAGAAGAGGAGATACCAAGAGCTGAGGTCTGGGTGGTGATTGTACTTGGAGTATGGCTAGGGCAGAGGGGATGAACAGGGAAAGTGGTAGGACACGAGGTCAGAGAGGAGGAGGGAAGACTGTGCAGGGCCGTATGGATGAAGGACTTCGACTTCTACCTCGGATGAGGTGAGAACCTTTCGAAGAAATTTCATCTAAGAAGGGACAAGATACCTTCTATTTTTTAAAGATCATTCTCACTATCATTCAGAAAATAGACTGGGGGCAAGAAAGTTCAGAAGCTAGAAAGTCAGGAGATTTTTGCTGCATCCTGATGAGCAATAATAGTAGCTTGGTTCAGAGTGTTGGCTTTGGAAATGGTAAGAAGTGGTCAAAATATGAATATATTATGAAGATACAGCCAAGAAGGTTTTCTGAAAGACTGTATGGAGTATGAGAAAAATTTCAAAACTTTATAGCTTGAGCAACAGGAATGTACAGAATCATTATTTAATGAGAAAAGGAAAATTGGGAAGATGGAAGTATGTTTAGCGGAAATCTGGAGTTTCCGACACAAGAAGCTTGACATTCAAATGGAGAGCCTGGCAAGGAAACAATCAGATATGTAAGTTGAGAATTTAGAGGTGGTGTTGAAACTAGAGATTAAATTTGGACATTGTCAGAATATAATAATATTTGAAGTTATGATATTGGTTAAGGTTATCAAGAAAATGAGTGTAGGTAAATAGAAGGGATCTGAGGAACACGCAAGAACATGAAATGTTCTTTCTACAAGCAAAGAACACTGAGAAGTGATCAGAGAGTTAGGAGGGGCCCATTATTGTTAAGGTTGTGTGTCAACACGGCCAGGCCAAGATTCTCAGTAGTTTGGCTGCTATGATGCAGTTTGGCAGTTGTATAATGATGCTGTCGTCTCCATGAGGGGATCTACTGTGAGTAGCCAATTAGTTGAAGGGGACGTCCTTAGGAGTATGTCTCACATCCAATACGAGTGGACTTTCTGGCAAGTCTCATGAGCTTTTGCTTGCTCTGGATCCTGCATCTGGCCCCTGTTCATCTGACCTCCAGTTCCTGGAACTTGAGCTACACGCTTACATACCATCTGCCTGCTGATCATGGGATTCTTCAGTCTTTGGAGCCTAGGAGTCAGAGCCCTGTTGTCTGACTTGTCAATTTTGGGTTCACCAGCCCCTACAGCTATATGAGTCAGGAGAAACCACCAGCTTGATCCATGTTCCAGCCTCTACAACTGTGTGAGTCATTTCCTTAATGTAAATTTCTGGGTATGTAGATAGAACTTAGTGGTTTTGCTTCTCTAGGTGACCCAGCATAAGACAAGATCCAAGAGACAGTGATATTCTAGCTTTAACGTCAAGAAAGTAATTAAGAGATCTAACTTTTATGTTACCGAAAATCAGAGTAATCCAATTTTGTCTTTGAAGAACCAGATACTAAATATCTCAGGCTTTGCAAACCATATTGTCTTGTTGAAACTGTTCAACTCTGATAATAACATCGTAATAAATAAAGAAAATATTGAAGTTGTCAAAGATTTCCTTTTATTTGGGAAGCAGCAGTCAGGAAATCAAATGATGCATTGCACTGGGCAAATCTCTTAAACAAGACCTCTTTAAAGTGTTCAAAAGCAAAGTTGTCACTGTGAGGACTAAGGTGTGCCTCTGACCCAAGCCACAGTATTTTCAGTTGCCTCGTGTCATGTAAAAGCCGGGCAATGAACAAGGACAATCAAAGAAGAACTGATGCATTTGAATAATAGTGCTGGTGAAGAACACTGAGTACACAATGAACTGCCAAAAGAACAAATAACTCTTTCTTGGAAGAAGCACAGCCAAAATACTCCTAAGAAATGAGGACGACAAGACTTTATCTCACATGCTTTGGATCTCTTACTGGGAGGGACCAGTCCATACAGAAGGACATCATGCTTGGTAAAGTAAAAAGTCAGCAAAAAGAAGAAGACTCATTGAGATGGACTGACACAGTAGCTGCATCAATGGACTCAACACAGCCAGGACCATAAAGACAGCACAGGCCCAGGCAGCGTTTTGATTCTGCTGTACGTAGGGTAGCTGTGAGTCAGAACCAACTTGATAGCACCTAACAATAACATGGCTGGCTTGGCTCGTTCCTAGAAAGCTTTAGTTACAAAAACAGGCAGCATGCTGGGCTTAGCCTTAGAGCTACAGTTTTGTCCAACCCCATCCGAAATAATGGCTTTCTGATCATTGATTCATGAGGGATTAGATTACATTCTCAAAGTGTATAGGTGTGTGCTTCTACTAAGGCAGAATACAAAGATTCTAACCAATTTAGAGATTAGAATGTTGTGAGACAGACAAACGTGTACACATGATCACTCTTCTCAAGACAAAGCTCAGACCTCTCCTCTGTCAGTCCTGCTCTCATAAAAGACACCTTTAAAAAAAGCAGTCCATCCAGAGGTCACAGGAGCAGAAGTTCTGTTTCTTACCAGTCAATGCATATGGTAGACAACCCAAGTAAAATCCTCCACCTTCCAAGGACTTGCCTTTCAAGATGCATTTTCTATTGGCAGAGGGATGGGCAGGAGAAAGACGAGGGCCCTCATGTGCTGATTTCTGCTTTAGTGTTTATACTTAGGCTATAACTGAAAGAAGATGTCTCTACTGAAATCGCAAATTTTCTTGTGAGTTCACATACAACAGTAGTATGTCAACAATAGTATGTCCCCACTTGCTCCAAACGCTAATCTAAATGATGCGCACTTACAGGTTGCTCTTTAAGCTTCCCAAGCTCTGTTCTAGACTTGGGACAAATGTTCCCTACAGCCACTTCATTACAGCAGTGCTCCAAGCCCTGCTCCTACCTGTGCTCACATCCTGGCTGTGACAGAGCTCTGTGATTTGTCTTGGGTATGGCTTGAACTTTCTTTTCTTCTGATCTTCTTTTTCTTCCCTCTTTCTCTCTGTTTCTCTCTCTGTGTCTCTTGAACTAATAACTCAATTTCAGCAGTTCCACCCAGTTCTGATTTAGCAATCCCTGGCTTTGAATTACTCAAGTATGTCAGAAATGCTCTTTCTGGTAACTGCACCATTGGCTCCAAGTGAGAAAGTGGCAACTTTTGGCTACACTGACCCAAGACTCTGAGCTCTCAGTGTATACCTGGAGAAGAATATGGGGGTAAGTGCTAACTCCTCCTGGTGCTTTAAACTCAGAGACATATCTTAGCATTTCATCAGGTTTCTGTCCACTGAGACATCCTTCAAGTTCTCTCACAACTTGAACATCATCTCACTGTCACTCTCTTCCCATGTGATAAGTAACAAAGCCTTGGATTCCCCTCCCTAGGTATAAATCTCTTCCATGAGCTTTCATCTACAGACGAACTCTATCCAAGGATAGAGTACAATGGCCCCTGGTGGAGAAAATTAGGGGGCATAATAACTGAGGACATTCCAGGAAAGGTAGATCTTGGAAATAAGATCTCACATGGAGAAATATTAAGACTTTTAGCAATGTTTCAGGTTATAGTGATTTGTATAAGCTATATAAAAAGCAAAGAGATGAATTTTCACAGGGAGATCCACCAACTAATTCTAGACCAAGGCTTAATGAGAGTCCAGTGGACTGACTGGATGGATGGATGGATGGTTCCCTCTACATCTTTAAGATGGAAATGGAGAATGGGTCACACTGAGGGGAAATGATAGCTGGGCCCTGCTCCAGAGTATTCAAAGATCACTGGGAAAAAAGCAAAACAAAACCTGTTGCCATTGAGTCGATTCCAACTCGCAGAGACCATTGAAGAACAGACCTAATAACTCTGGTGCCTCTTTGTGAGGCCCTAATACTTAGGTTTGTGTTTGTAAGGCTAGTCCTCAAAACAATATTGACCGTCTCCTATTTTGGCTTTGTATCCTTCTTTCCTCTCTGCCTTTTTTAGAGCAACCATGAGCACTTCATCCCTATTCCAATTCCTATTCCCTCATAATTTTCTTTCCCTTGTCTAAAACTAATGGAAACTGCAGTGGCCTAGTGTTTATGTGCCTCATCTACTAAGCAGAAGGTCGTCAGTCTGAATCTGCCAAGCGCTCCTGACCTACAGGGTCTCTGAGTCACAATCAACTCAACAGCAAATTGGTTTCATTGTCTAAAACTACTTGAGTACAACATTTTTGCAAAGGACATGTTACTGACATACTTAAGTAATTCAAAGCTCACAGAGCTCAAACTATACCAGGTATTTCCATTTTCCAATGAATGCGCTAATGGAGCAAATACTCATCACAATTCACTAAGTCTCCTAATTTTGATATTTTTCATGTCTCAGTGAATTTTTAGTTCAGAAGATTTCGCATAATTTCAAGTTGTATGCACTAAATTAAACCTTACTGGTGCTCTTTTAATCTCACTTTTTCAAAGTAACATGATTCAAAGTTATATAAAATATGATCCTTTACTACAATTAATGGTCCTAAGGCCTGGGGATTCCCCTGGGAGAATGGCCCATAGACCAATGATTCTCCTAATCATAAATCGTTACTAAGGTCAACTTTTCAGATAGGAATGGATTGGACTTGGGGACACAGAGTGACCATATCATGTGTGCACTTTATGACTCTACGCATCTATAGGATGTCTTCCTACTGGCGTCTTACTGTGAAGGAGAACAGAGGTGGACAGGAGGGAACAGGAGATTGTTAAGAGGCTATGACACGTATAGAATGAAAAGGAGGAGTGTGCTGTTACCAGGCAAGGAGAGCAGAAGAAACTGCAGATAGAAGGGCATGCAAATTTAAACTGGATTATACACTTGCACTCAATCACAAGAAAAAAATAAAAATAAAAATAAACTGTTCTATATATAGAATATGTATATATATATATATATATATATATATATATGATGCCTTGATTCTCTTTGTGGACTTATTTTCCTATGGCCATTCCTAAACTTTGAAAGAGGGGCTAAGGGTGAGGGCACCTGGATTGAGAGAGGTGAGAAGAGCTATAATCATGACTGAAATTTGTCACCTTTTGAGCACACACAAGGCAAGGATGAAGGAGAATTCTTTGGAGCAACCTTACCTTTCTAATATGTGTGTAAGGAGTTAGCATTTGCTGAGTTTGCTTTCTAAATCTCATCCTTTTACAGCTTTCCCAGACCAACATCTTCTCAGCCTTCAACTTTAGCCTCTTCCTCCAGCATGCTATCCAATGTTGTTTTCTATCAAGTGCATTTGTGCAGGTTGTACTCTACACAAAGGTATCCATCATGAATTGAATTATATCTCCTCAAAATGCATCTGTCAATTTAGCTAGGCCATGATTTCCGGTATGGTGTGACTTTCCATCATTTTGTCATCTGATGCTATTTTCCTATGTGTTGTGATCTTAATAGCACGAGATAGGTGGCAGTTATGTTGGGAGGCACTAGTCACTCTGCAAAATTGGATTGAGCTAATCTCTTTAGAGGTATAAAAAAGAGAAGTGAACAGAGAGACAGGGGAACTTCCAACTACCAGAAAAGTGCTGGGAGCAGAGTACATCCTTTGAACCCTGGAGTTCTTGTGTGAGAAGCTCCAAGTCCAGAGGAAAACTAATGACAAGGACCTTCCTCCAGAGCTGATAGAGAAAGTCTCCTTAGCTGAGGGCCTAAATTTTGGGCTTCTAGCCTACTGTGAGGGAATAAACTTCTGTCTGTTAAAGTCATCCACCTGTGTCATTTCTGTTACAGCAGTAATAGATGACTAAGCATCCAGCCACAGGAGTTAGGTAAGAATTTAGTGTTGTATCTGCACCACAAGCCCTGTGCCATGTGCTAAGGAGAGAGTGTTGTGTTCCAGTTTGCACAAAAGCACACAATGGTCCAGTACTGTGATGATCCACCGCCCATTTTATTTCTTCCTTAGAACTCTTTGAAACTGTGAGTATGACTTAAATAGGTTGCTTTCTTATATATTTTTCTGCCAATTTATATTCACTGCAAGTAAAATAGCATGAGTGTTTCATTGACCATTGTTGCAAAGTGGTCACAAAGGGATAGTAGTTGACAGAAAGATGACAACAGACACAGGCAAAGTCTTGTCATGGAGAAAGTATATGACATAAAGACGACAACTGCAGAGCAAGAGATCAAGAAGCTGCCCCCAGCTGGTGAGAGGAGCAAGTTCCTAAGCCTCTCCATCCCCTAGAGGGTATAAAGCTGCTAACGGTACCACTGCTAGAAAAGAGGAGCCTTTCAGAACAAATACCGAGTGAAACCGCACACAGTGCTGTTACTTAATCAAATCCAGAAATCATTCTTTAGCCCAACTAATTGTTTCCCATCCTTTATACGAAGCCTCAGGTCCCAAGCCATGGTGTTACCAAGACGTCCCAGCTTCCCCACCATTCAGTAAGCCCACTCAGTATTCCTTCCCTGTTGTTGCTATGGTTTGAGTCTCCCGCTTAGACACTAGAGCCTTAACGATAGAAGAAAGAAAATCCAAGGCCCTTTTTAAGTCCTTGTTTGAGATTACCTCTCTTATCTCCCCCTGAGCCTTCTTATAAAGCAGTCTTTTGGATTCTTTCTGTCAGCACCATCACTTTACCCATCTACAAGGGCCTGGAATGTGGTAGGTGCTCAATACATACGTGTTAACCAAATAGAGTCTAAGAGGTTTTCGATGCCCAGGTTAGAAGTGTAGCACATCACCCACTGCTAACACAGCCCTCAGGCTACTAGTGTGCTTGAATAAAGGGTCTACGTAGTCAGCAGGAAGTGTGTGAAAGCCACAAATGTCAGGTCTTCACTCAAAAAATATTTTTAAGAAGAGTAAATTTCCTCTTATCAATAAACACTACAGGACAAAAATCAAAACCAAACCCACTGCCATCAAGTCGATTCCAACCCATAGTGACCCTGTAGGACAGAGTAAAACTGCCCCTGTAGAGTCTGAAAGGAGCACCTGGTGGATTCAAACTGCTAACCTTTTGTTGGCAGCCATAGCACTTAACTGCTACTCTACCAGGGTTTCCCCTATAAGGCAAGTAACATTTATATAACATTTTGAGGTTTATAGAGCAAATTCAATTTATAGTAGACCTGTTGCTGTCATCTGATGCTTTCAACAGCATTATGAAGTAGGCCTTGTTGCCCTTTTTACAGACGAAGAGACTGAGATACAGGAAGGTTAGATGGCTTCTCGTCCAAAGTCATCCAACCGGTAAGCATGCCTCTTTGACTTCTAGAGGCTAGTTCTTCTGATTCCAAATTGTGAATGAAATCAAGTATGTTGTTGTTGTTGTTAAGTGCCATCAAGTTGGTGCCAACTCACAGCAGGCCCTACGTACAACAGAACGAAGCACTGTCTGGTAGATCTTAGAGAAAAGTAACATAAGGCTCTGGCCACAGCAGGCATCCTATACTCAGCTATGTAGCCTTAGTGATACCACAATCCTCCCTTCCACACTGTAGCTCTTAGAATCTAGTTGGCAATCAGAAGCCTTCTTCATCTTGTGAATCAGAAAGGCAAAGCAGAGTGTGTTCCAATGAACTTACAAGATGTGTTAGTTAGCCATAACTGCAACCAGCACCAAGTGTCCACATTTAAACCAGTGGTTTTCAAGCTTTATTCAAAACTAAAACAGGTAACCGTTTCATACAACAAAATTGTGTGTGGAATCTCAAAATAGATAAGAAGCAAAGCTTACCAGTTTTATAAAAGCCAATCTATCAAACTGATGCTGATCCTATCTCTTCCAAACTCTAAGCAGAAAACTATCAAAAATTTTCAGAAACTTTGAACTCTGAGGGAAACTTATGATTCTATTAATAACCCTCAAGGCACTTGTCATTTGTTTTGGAGATTTCTTGGTTCCCAGTAGTCTGGTACTCATGGTTCAGAAGGCAGGATTCTAGACCTCCCATCTGCCTTTGTGGGACTGCCCAATCACTTCTGGGAACTCTAGCACCTGCTCACGACACTGCAGCAAGATTCCTCTACTCAAGGGACACTCAGGTTCAATTCCCAGTCAGTGCACTTTATGCACAGCCACCACCCGTCTGTCAATGGAGTCTTCCATGTTGCTATGACTCCGAACAGGTTCCAGTGGAGCTTCCAGACTAAAATGCACTAGGAAGAAAGGACTGGTTATCTACCTCCAAAAGTCAGCCAATGAAATGTCTCTGAATGACAACTGATCACAAGAATGGCACAAGACCAAGCACTATTCTATTCTATTATGTGAACAGTCACTTTGAGTCCAGAGTCAACTCATCAGAGCTAACATCAGTAATTGTCTAAGGGGGTAATTGTGAAATGTTAATTCTAAAGCTAATGGTATAGGGTATAATTGACTATTATTTCATTTACAACTTGCAGGAAACCTTTGAGACACAGAGATGGGGGGCGGTAGCACATAACTAATCTAATAGTCCACAACAGATAGAAACAGACAGATGCAGGCTTGGGACCCAGGTACCCTAACCTGTGCTCTGACCTCAGCACCACCACAGTGACTCAGTCTCCTTGCACTTGAGAATTGGTCTGGCTTCAGAAGAACAGCCTCAAGTGACAGACCAAGGACCAACATACCTGCTGCTGAAGACACTGCTGCTTGCTCTCTAGCAGCTGCAGGCAGAGCTGGAATGCTTATGTGGAAAACAAACCAGGAGCTCTCAACCTTCAGACCTCACCCTCATAGGAAAGAAACGTACACACACACACCCCCCAAAAAAACTTTTAGAACACTCAAATGTTAGCATGTATCTACCAAAAGGCTCTCTAGTCACTTTGTCATTCATATGAAGGATTTCTTAATTTATAAATGGTAAATAAAATTACTGCTTACCCATCTAGTTACTAATATATCTACTATTGGGAGAATGGCACAGGACCAGGCACTATTTCGATCTGTCACACTAAGGTTACTGTTCATCACAGTCAATTCCATGACACCAAAAACAAACTGATTCATGGAAATGGCATTCTTCTTCTCCAATATAAAAAGAAGGGCAGGGAGAAGTTTTAGCAAAATACAATTTACTGATCTAACTACCTAGGAAAAGCCCTCTGTTTTTGTCTACAACTATGAAGCCATCAGGAGATCTAGACTATCATAAATTACAGCATTAGCAGAGTCCTTGAAAATTGAAGCTAATATACACTAGTACAAATCAGAGTAAAGAAAATCTTTGTTCAAATAATCTTATCATAGTCACTGTTTCTGAGATGTATTTGATGAAAGTAAAATCATGGCTTTTGGGTTATGTTCATAATATAGTGGAACCACTTCAGCAGTCTTCTATCTGCAAATTTACTGAAATTATTCATTGTAAAAGAAAGACACACAGATCTGAAGTCCACTAAGTGGAGAAGCAATAGGTTTTTTTTTTTAATGACTACTGCTGGAAAAACTGGATGTCTACCTGTAAAAAACAATGAAACAGGACACACACCTTGCACGATACACAAAAACTAACTCAAAACAGATCAAAGATCTAAATATAAAGTTTAAAATAATAATATCATGGGATAGAAAATAGGAATAACACTACAGCCCCTAATTCATGACATAAATACGATACAAACTAGCACTAACCATGCACAAACACCAGAAGATAAACTAGATAACTGGGAGATCTTAAAAATTATAGGTGTATGCTTGTTCAAAGATTTCACCAAAAGAGTAAAAAGGGAACCTACTGACTGGGAAAAAATTTTAGCTATGACATATCTGACATGGGTCTAATCTCTATAATCTATGTAATACTTCAACACCTCAATAGCAAAAAGACAAATAATTGGATCAAAAAAATGGGCAGCCCAGGGCAACCCAGGGCAGCTCTTCTGGAAGCTTCTTGGTCCCTCCGCTGACTATAGCTGCTTCTTGAGTGCTTGCTCAGAGCTAGGGCCTAGACTGGCAATGGACACCAGGATCCGGTGACAAAAGAGCCTTAGTCCCTGGCCCTAAGGAGCAAACTATTTGTTGTCAATAGCAGACAAGAAGGCAGTACACGGTAGGACTTCTAGAGCTATACAAATTTGTCCTCTTTTTCTTCCTGGGCACATGGCCTCCCAGCTGGAGATTACTTTTCCTAGTGTACCTTACAGTTAGATGTGGCATAATGGTGTGAACAGCAGCAATTATGAGCAAGTTCTGGGCCTTGGGTTTAAAGCACTGGGCATGTGAACCTCCATTCTCCCTCTTCCTGTGGGCTGAGCAAAGCTCTGGCAAGCAGGCAGTGTCAATACCTAGGGCAGGACTTTCAACTGGGGTTCTGAGGTATTACTAGTCTGGAAAAAGAGGCCATGATTTAAAAACAGCAGAAAGCCCACAGCATTACTTTTGGTTTGTTATTTTGTTTTGTTAATAAAACCTGTTGTTATCAAGTCAAAAAAAAATGGGCAAAGGATATGAACAGACAGTTCACTAAAGAAGACATTCAGGCAGCTCATAGATACATAAGGAAATGCTAGTGATTGTTAGCCATTACAGAAATGCAAATTAAAACTACAATTAAGTACCACCTCATGCTGATATTATTGGCACTAATCAAAAAAAAAAAAAAACAGAAAACAATAAATGTTGGAGAGGTTGTGGGGAGATTGGAACCCCTCACACACCATTGGTGGTAATATAAAAGGGTATAGTCCCTGTGGAAAAGCAATATGGCACCTCCTTAAATATCTAGAAATAGCAATATTATGACATCTAACAAACTGACTACTAGGAATTTATCCTAAAAAAAAATAAGAGCCATCACACCATCAGACATATGCACACTCGCGTTCTTGGCAGCATTCACAGTAGCAAAAAGATGGAAACAACCTAAAGGCCCATCAACAAATGAATGAATCAGCAAATTATGGAACATAGACACACACGTGATGGTATACTACACAATGATAAAGAATAATGTTCAATTGGTCTGACAATTAAACCCACAAAATTAATTATTCTAAGTGCTACATGCCTCATTGCTGAATATTACTACAGTCACCTTCAAACTACTCCCCCTGGGAAGCTACGCACTGATGTCAGTGCCTAGTCCAGCCTTCAAAGCAAATTTGGAACTCTTTCTGGAATGATCATTGCACACAATGTCACAGTGGCAAGTTCACGAACTTAATTGTGCAGTTGTCTGTAAGGGAATTTTTAGCCAGTAAACAAATAACTGTATCAGGTCATCCTCTTTACTTACCTGATCTGACTTCTGGGGACTTTTTTCTTTACCTGAAGATAAAGGAGACATTAAAAGGAAGACATTTTGATGACATTCAGGACATTAAGAGTAATATGACAACAGCTCTGATGGCCATTCCAGAAAAAGAGTTCCAAAATTGCTTTGAAGGGTAGACTAGGCACTGGTATAGGTACATAGCTTCCCAGGGGAAGTACTTCCAAGGTAACCACCGTGATATTCAGCAATGCAGTATGTAGCACTTTTTCTAGGATGGATTCACAAATTTAGTTCTCATACCTCGTATGCTGAATGAAATAAGTCCTTCACAAAAGGACTCACATTGCATGAAAAGATTTACACAAAGAAAAGGAAAACAAACAGCAATCTTTGACAGCCGCAAGGGAGAGACAGGGTGAGCAGAAAAAGTCATTGACTAGTAATAGACAAGTGCTAACTTTGGTGAAGGGAAAGACAACACACACTATTGAGGAAATAAGTACAACTTGACCAAGGCAAATTTATAACAGTTTCCTAGATATGTCCAAATACCCTGAGGGATTGAGGGACTAGGATTGAGGGCTGGGTACCTTGGTCTTGAAAGTCATCTAGGTTCACTGTCACAACATAGTTCGTAAAGAAAAGTTCTACATCCTACTTTGGTGAATAGCACCTGGGATCTTAAAAGCTTGCTAATGGCTATACAAGAGGTGCGGTTTGGTCCCATCTCATATATAGGAAAGGAGGAGAGGGGAGAGGAGAGAAGAAAAGGGGAAAGGGAGGGCGAGAAGAACTATACAAGATACATATTTATTACCATCTCATATATAGGAAAAGAGAACGAAGAAAACTACAGACACAAGGAAAATATTACTCCAAAAAACCAATGGACCACATGAACTCAGCATCCATCAGCCTTGGCCTAGAACTAAACAGTGCTCAAGCTACCACTAACAACCAGTCTGACAGGGGTCACTACAGCGTGTCCTGGATACAGGAGGAATCCCCAAGACTATGTTTCCCAGACACCCTGCTAACTCAGAACTGAAGTCACTCCCAAAGTCCATTTTTCAGGGAAAGCCTAAACAGGCCTATAAAACAAACAATAACACACATGAGGCCTGTGCTTCTCAGTGCAATCAAGTGTACAAGACCAGATGGGCAACACCTGCCAAAAGCAGAGACCAGTAGGCAAGAGGGGACAAAAAAAATTAGACAAATAGACATGGGAAACCTAGACGGAAAGAAAAAGGAGGAGAGTGCTGATAGAATGTGGGGATTGCAACCAACTCACTAAACAATTGGTATGTAAATTTTTTAATGAAAAACTACTTTGAATGGTACACTTTCACCCAAAGCACAATAAAATTACAAAAAAATAAAGCCAAAAATTAGAGAGAAGATAATTGATTCCATCTTTGAATTTCCTGGTTACTCCTCAAATTCAAGTAGGTAAAACAGACCAAACCTGAAATGTTGGCGTTACTGTTTGCGTTTTATTTGGGATACAGCACAGATTACAAAAAGCAAAAGCCCAAAGGAATCAAATGAACAAGAATGACATTACAATAGAAATGTTTAGAAGTTGAATGATGACTATTTTTGGCTGCTGTATAGAGTCCATAAACATAGTAGCTTTAACTTAAGCCAAGGTGTGCAAACACCTGGGTTAGAGTCCTGCTTTCTTCTCGTGACAGATGTGTCATGTCTGGACAGTGCCTCTACTTCTTGGTTTCCCTATTTGTAAAGATTAAAATATATATATATATGTATATATATATCTTCCTAACTAGACTATAAGCTTCTCTGTTAACACCTAACATGGTTGCAAAGATACTTTGTAATTTCTAATGCAGGGTGAAAACTATGTTCTCCTTTATCTGCACAGCACGTATCAAAAAAAGTAAATAAATTTTTATATTTAAAAATCAGGATATTTCATTTAAAATTTTAGACTTCAATCTTCTCTTAAAAAACCAGCAGTTCTAGGAACAAATGGAATCGTACGACTACATTGCACCAAACCAACTGATGTCAGTTCTGACTTCTGTCAGTCCTGTGCGTGTCAGAGTAGAGCTGTGCTCCCTAGGGTTTTCAAGGGCTGACTTTTTCAGAAATAGATCACCAGCTCTTTCTTCCAAGGCACCTCTGGGTGGACTCAAACCTCCAACATTTTGGGTAATGGTTGACAATATTAAACATTTGCACCACCTGGTTCTCCATTGGATAGCACTGGAAATAAGTATCTGTTGCTCCCTTGTAAAACCATGATCACTCTTCAGTTTTCTTAGTCCTCACCATTCCCTACTGCATTACCCAGGTACCATTTCACACACTGAGACAATCTACTGAGAACTTGAGATAATAAATTTACCTGTCTAGGCACTGCCTTAAAAAAAAAAAAAAATGCAATGCAAGGGAAGATTAGGTATTAAAATCAACAATCAGTAGATGTCAAATGAGAATTGCTGAACACAATTGTGCTAGATAAATATAGTGCATTGATCACTTCACTGCAGAGGCTCTTACTGGCTTTCAATAAAAATAATCTGCAACCTAAATCTGTAATTCAATAACATCCTTTCTGTTTTCCAACTACTGCTGCCATAGAATTATCCCATTTGACTGTGTCTAAATGTTCAAAACTGCTCTTCACATGGAATTGCAATGACTGGACTGGATTTTATTTCTGGGATGGTGAATGACTTATAGGTAATGGTGTAGATACTACCCTCATATAAAAGGAGAGGGAATGCCAATAAAAACTTTGCCTTTTAAAACATAATTACTCAGGCTACCAAACAATGTTAGGAAACAGACAACTTTGCCAGAGGGTACAATTTAATGGCAATTGTCTTTAGGTGGAAAATGTCAAAATCTGAAATTCACACATTATATCACTGGAAAATTATTTAAAACTTCTATTTGAGAATGCTTAAAATACCATTAAATTACAATCATTAAGAAATTTTAGCTTCAGATACTTAAAAATAACTAGACATTATCTTAGGCAATTAACCCTTCAAGTACATTTTTTAACTGCAAAGAATGTCTTGATCTTGGATATAGAAATTAATCCTTCTTCAGTGCCCAAACCTAGCCCATACGACTATTTCAATTGCCAGAGGAGATGAAACTGTTTAGACTCACAAACAAGGCAGCCAAATACAAGATTGCCATTTAGAAGCATTTCACACACAGGAGCTAAGGATAACCAACCCAAATTTTCATAGTGCGGAGGACCATGGCCATTCCAAGTCAACAGGCCTTAAAAAGAAGTCTTACGTAACATAAGATGAGACAGCATACACACAAATATGGCACAGAGAATTTCCTAGATGAGACAGCAACCTAAAAAGTCCCAAATTAGAGACACATATGTATGACTGGCACCTGTGTCATACCTAATGAGGTGCTTCTACTATCTAGGGGGCCCGGGAGGTGCAGCAGCTAAGAGCTACAGGTGCTAACCAGAAAGTCACAAGCCGCTCCTTAGAAAACCTCTGGGCAGTTCTCTTCTGCCCATAGTGTCATTATGAGTCAGAGGCAACTCGACGGCAATAGGTTTGGCTTTTATACTATCTAGAGTCCTGTACTTTGAATTATATTAGGATGTATCTAGGACCACTGCTGAAGAGTAACCTACCACGCTATCATGGTTGATTTCAAATTCTGG
Organism: Heterohyrax brucei; assembly: GCA_028571685.1. Taxonomy (NCBI): domain Eukaryota; kingdom Metazoa; phylum Chordata; class Mammalia; order Hyracoidea; family Procaviidae; genus Heterohyrax; species Heterohyrax brucei. The sequence continues at coordinate 20,073,720 of CM053153.1, read as the reverse complement.
AGAAACTTTGCCCAAAACTTCAGATTAGAGGTTTTACAGGACACATCATCTCTATTGACTGCCATCCACTTAGGGATACATATGAATAAAGACTGTATTGGGATTAAGGACATACTGGGATGGAGTTAGATGTGGGGCTTAGAAGACTTAAAGAAAATCACCGTGCAATATTTTCAGACCAGATCACGGTATGATCCTTCTCTATAACGAACATTAATTTACAAAGTTTCTGTTTGGGTCTGAAGGACCCCAGAAAACATGGCTTCCAGATTGTCTGTTAATCCAAAGCTAAAACCATTCTCAAAGCTAACTCTTCAGACAAAGACCAGAATGGACTACAAGACATGAAATGATACTTGTAAAGAATGCACTTCTTAGCTCAAGTGGACAGGTGAGACTAAATGGGCCGCCTCCATCCAGAGACGAGATGAGCAGATCGAGGTGGACAATGCGTGGTTGAGCGAACACGGAAAGCACAAGGTGGAAAAGGGGAGTGTGCTGTAACGTTGTAGGGAGAGCAAGGAGGGTCACATAGCATTGCGTATATAAATGTTTGTAGGAGAAGCTAATTTGAACTGTAAATTTTCATTTAAATCACAATTAAAACAAAAATGTTTCTCTCTTGGTGGACTACTCGTCACTCTTCACTGCAAACTCCCCGAGCCTGTTTTCACTCCTTTGCAGGCATCTGATAATAATATTGTTATTGGTTTTCCCAATACAATGTTGTTAGCTCATCAGCTGCATCGAGCTCATTCGGAAGGCATTTAGCTCATAGATGGTGTTTTAATGCACAGCATCACAAACACGTACATATACACAAAGTAATTCACAAATACATGTCAGCCTAATTTAAATGGCTACCTCCATGTTTTAGCTTGTTTGTGATCAGGAAAAAACACAGTTCTAATAGCAAAGCCTTATTAATTCTTTCACGGACAAGGAAATTCATTTGGGAAGCAGTGCTTTCTAAAAGGTATCACACAGATCTGAACTTCTGTCTGTTCAAGACCTAATTGCTAATTTTATTGGCTATGACAAGGACTGGCATTTAAGTTCATGAACTCAATCTAGAAAAAGTACTACATGCCTGCTTGCGGACTATCACTGTGGTCACTTTTGAAATACTCCCCTTGGGAAGCTACGCACTGATACCAGAGCCTAGTCCACCCTTCAGAGCAGTTTGAGAATTCTTTTTCTGGAATGGCCATCAGATCAATCATCGTATTACCCTTGAAGTATTGAATGTCATCAAAATGTCTTCCTTTCAACATTTCTTTTCTCTTTCGGTAAAGAAAAAGTCACTGGGGGCCAAAGCAGGTGAGTAAGGAGGGTGTTCCCACACAGTTATTTGTCTACTGGCTAAAAACTCCCTCACAGACAGCTATACAACGAAGTTAGCAAACTTGCCATCATGCTACCATGCACAATGTCCATTCCAGAAAGTGTTCCAAAATTGCTTTGAAGGATGGACTAGGCAGTGGCACCAGTGCACAGCTTGTCAAAGGGAGTCCTTCAAAGATGACTCTAGTGATATTCAGCAACAAGGTATGTAGCACTTGAATCAATTAAGCTCATGGACTTAATTGTTGGACCTCATATGATTCATAAAGAAAACCCAGTTCTGTTATACATCTGAACTCTAATTACTCTCTCTCAGATGTCTGAGTAGGAAGAATAGCGAAAGAGGCAGCACTCAGGCATGCAAGACTCGTCCCTGTACCTAGATTTCAGCCTGGAGTTGGGGGAGACGAAAGGATGGGGGTTAAACTCCATTGCTGAATGCTCTGTGACCATGAGCAAGTGTTTTGCCCTCTCCAGGCTTCAGTTTTTCTGTTTGATAACCATGCGATTGCCTAGTCATTACCCCGTAATAATACTCCATAATCCTGCTGTCTAGCTATTGTTCCATTATAATATTCCACAATCCTACAATCTCGTCGCTTTCATCCAAGGACTACATTCAATAAAAAATGCTTTGTATTTCTCTCCCTCTGTAATTAACCAACTACACTGACAAAGTGCACGGTGTTCAATTTGGTTTTGAAATATTTTGCTTCCAACATGGTTTCTTAAAACAATAAGGATGTTATAGCAGATTAGTTTGTCAGTAGGTTGGCATTAAACTGTTTTCTTAGCTGTGTTAAACGACATGAATCAGACCCACATGTTTCACACATGGACTATGATTTATGAACCCTGAAATAAACTTTGTATTTTCTTTCATTGGAATAATGTTTTTAATCTAAATTCTGAGGTTATTTGGGGAGGAAAAAAATCACCCTCTTAAAAATTTATTTTAATGACTATGGTGAGGTGAGACTCAACTCTTCAAATGCACTCTCTTACCCAACTTCAAAATAAATTATTTCCATTCATAGAAAATGGGCAAATAACAGCAAACACGCCACCCTGTATACTCAAGTGACATAACTGGCTAAACTTCTTTTTAAAAAAGTCTTAACAATAGCTTCTGCCCGCTGTCATCAAGAGGTCAACAAATGCTGAAAACTAAAAATTAATTGTCTTCCTGTGTGATCGCATCTTAGATATGTTTAACTGAAAAGGAAATTAGATCAGAGTCTGAGTCTTTGCAAAAATGCAGAACTGTACTCAAACTTTCCCACATAGTGAGATGTGCTCCATTTTTGTCCATCCAATAACTTGCCGTAATGTCCTACAAGACTTGTATTCATCCCAGCATCACCGCCACCACCAAATGACTAGTTTGTCAAGAAATGAAGCAACGAGCCAGATACCACTGAGTCAGCTCTGACTTATGGCAACTCATACATGTCAGAGTAGAACTGTGCTCCACAGGGATTTCAGTGGCTGATTTTTTGGAAGCAGATCACCAGGTGCCTCAGGGTGGACTCAAACTGATAACCTTTCATTTAGCAGCTGAGTGTGTTAATTATTTGCACCATCCAACAAAGGAACTTTAATTATATCTTGGAAGCTACATAGAAGGGACATTTTAACTGAAAGACACCAAAAACCATTAAAAATATGAAAACTTTTTTTGATCCAGGAATAAGAGCATTTAAGGAGACTCTCTGAAGAAGATAAATCATTTTTCCCATTATAGGAAGTGATTTAAAAGAATATATCCTATGATAGTAACAGAGATGGTAGAAGACATTCACAGGCAGAGGGTATTTCATTATGACGCCTACAACTTAAGAGAGTTTTACTCCTGAGCACGCATACTGAACGGGTTTTTGTAATAGCAATTAGGATATAAATCAGTGGAACAGGACAAATGTGTTGCTGAACTTAGTTGAGGCAGAAAGCTGCCAAAGACTGAAGTTTAAATAATTGCAAGCAAAGAGAAAGAAAACTCTATAATTATTGAATCATCAGCCCATATATAAAAGTGACCACTCCTGCATAGAATTTACCATGCACAGGAGTAGAATATGGGTTAACATATAGACACAGAACAAAGGGGATTAAAAAAAAAGGGGGACCCAGACTAGATCTAAGACTAGTGCTTCTGGTTAAGGACTTCACCAAAGGCTTAGAATTTTCATTAACAAAAAAAAAAAAAAAACTTGTTTCCAACAAGTAAATTCTGAGTCATAGAGACTCTGAAGAGCAGAATAAAACTGCCCCATGGCATTTATAGACTGGTCAGTTCAAACAGCTAATCTTTCAATGAGCGCTGAATGCGGAACCACAGTGCCACCAGGGATCCTTCAGGAAAGTGACTAGACCCAGTAGAATCCTTTGCCATCGAGTCTCTTCCAACTCGTAGCAACCCTACAGGACAATGTAGAACTACCCTGTGAAACGGAGCAGGCAGCACGTAGCTATCTTTCATTCAAGGGTAAGACATGTGTACAGCCTTTGAAAAGCAGATCTAAGATCGTAAAACATGCACTGCAGACCTAGCCAAACCAGACTTATCCAACTGGTTACTACTGCCAAGGACAACCATTCCTTCTCAATGTCCATATCCATTCTGGCAAACTTGTCCATCTTTCTTTCTGTCCAATAAATGTTATTTTGTGGAACACTTAATTGTGTGTGTGTGTTTTCTGTTCTATTCAGGCAACAAGTTCTGTCTCTGGTGAATTAACTCATGACTTTCTTCCAATTCTTGACTGGGGTTTATTGCAGTCCTTCTTGAGGAGGAGACACATAAATTGCTCTCACTTCCCCAGGCAACCTGGCTCACGTTTCAGTTCCATGTTCTTCTCACCCTTCCCCAACTCTTTCTGCTGCAGAGTTTCATCCCACAGATATCACCCTTTATAAGTGGTCACTCTGCTCTTCCGAACTATGAGAGAATAAACTGCTGTTGTCTTAAGACATCCAGTTTGTGGTCCTTCATTACAGAAGCCCTTGAAAAATAATATCAAAACCAAAACCTCTGCTACTGTTCAGTCCATTCCAACACATAGCAAACCTGTAACACCAAATAGAACTACCCCCTAGAATTTCCAAGGCTGTAATCTTTCCGGAAGTAGATTGTCACATCTTTCTCCTCTGAGGAACAGTTTGTGGGTTTCGACTACCAACATTACAGTTAACAGATAAGTTTTAACCACTGCACCACCAAAGCTTCTGAAAACTGATGTCGTGAGTGATAAACCTTTAAGTTGCGCACAGTCACCAGCTCCCATATGGTATGCACTGAAGTTCAGTACAGGCACAGGAGGGGGTGTGTGATACTGTCAAGGGGAGAGGACAGCAGCCCAGCAGCAGGTAGAGTGAGACTCTAAGACCATAACACCCTCAGTGGTGCCCACCTACCTGAAGGAAGAAGGCAGAAGACTCCTCCCACTTATTGCCAATTCAGAACAGCCCTTCTGGGCCCTTTCTCTGTCAGGCGCCAGCTTGCCCAGCTTTCTCAGCTCTAACCATACTTCTTGTTCTCTTTTCTTCTTTGCTGCTGTCTCAGACAAATTTCAGGCCCTGACTGTTTCAGGGAAGGTCTCAGTTTCCATTCCGACTCTACAGCCACTGACCCCAAGTGACAGACACACCATCTATCTAGGATTCGGTTCACCTGGTGACCCAGAGACAAGCACGTCTTTGCACCAAAGGGAACTCTCCTCTAGGAGCAAGTGGGAATCTAGGCTTTTATATGCAGTTAATAGGAAATTAAAAATCCTCACAACTGGACCAGTAGGCAACATTGTCTAAATGGAGAAAAGATTGAGGCTGTAAAGGGTTTTACTTTTACTTGGGTCCACAGTCAATGCCCCTGGGAGCAGCAGTCAAGAAATCAAAAGGCGCATTGCTTTGGGAGAATTTGCTGCAAACCACCTCTTTAAAGCATTCGAAAGTAAAAAGACTAAGTTGAAGACTAAAATGCGCCTGACTCAAGCCATGGTATTTTCAACCACATCGTATGCATGCAAAAGCTAGACAATGAATAAAGAAGACAGAAGAAGAATTAATGCCTGTCTTAGGCTGGGTTTTCTAGGGAAGCAAAACCAGTAATACGTGTAGGTACAAGGAAAGATTTATAATATATATAGAAAGATAGATAGATACAGATATAGGAAACAGCTAATGTAATCACAGAAGTTGAATGTCCCAAGTCCTGGCACAAGCCTCACGTGGCCACGGAAGCTGAGGAAGCCAAAGTCAGCAGGTCAGAGACCAGAGTTCTAGATCACCAGTTGTGTAGGTCAGTGGATCCCAAGCTGGTGGCGAGACGAAGCGGCACAGGCTGGCGAACCCAGGATCGGCAGGTCGGGGAGCAGGACTCTCAAGCGCCGACTGTAAGGACTGATGAGTCCAACAGCTGCTAGTTCAAGTCCCAGAACCAGATGCTGGAAGAAGAGAACAGGAGCTCCTGGCTACTTGAGCAGACTAGCAGTAGTAGTGGAAGGTCGCGAGATGAGAGCTGAGGGACAAGCCACCACAAACCCCGCCCTGCCACTTAATACAGCAGCCAAATACGGAGTAGCCAAGTTGACATAATCCTGAACCACAATGCCTTTGAATTGTGGTGTTGGAGAAGAATGTTAAATTATCTTGTATGGACCACCAAAAGAACAAACTTCTTGTGGAAGAAGTACAACCAGAGTGCTCCTTGAAAGCAAAGATGGCAAGACTGCATCTTACATACTTCGGACAGGTTGTCAGGAAAGATCAGTCCCTGGAGAGGGACATCATGCTTGGTAGAGTGCAGCATCAGTGAGAAAAGAACAAGTACCTCGACAAGATGGATTGACACAGTGGCTGCAACGATGGGCATAAGCATAAAAACGATTGCGGACACAGGGGAAGACCAGGTAGTGTTTCATTCTGTTGTTCATAGGGTCACTGAGTCGGAACTGACTCGACAGCACCTAACAGCAGTGACATTATTTTCTTCCTGTAATTTATGTTTGAGCCCTGAAGGAATCCTGGTGGCACAGTGGTGTAGAGCTACAGCTGACAACCAAAAGGTTGGCGATTCAAATACACTAACTGCTCTTTGGAAACCCTATTGAGGCGGTTCTACTTCATCCTATACGGTTGCTGTGGGTCAGAAACAACTCACTGGCAGTGAGTTTACTGTATGTTTCAAGTGTAATCTTACTATTGTTTTTATATAGTTTCAAACTAACAACCCCTTCAGGTATTTCAGGGTCATAAACTCGAATGTCTCTAGGAGCCTGGCAGGTATCATAGTTGTGATAATGGCTGCATATGAAACAGCAGAGACTGTGGAGACTGTGGAGACTGTGGAGACTGGGGAAGTGGAAGAGCACAAACCTAGCCCACCCAGAAAGCCAGTGCCAGCGAGTTGGGTCTGACTCATAGCGACCCTACAGTTCAGAGTAGAACTGCCCCCATAGAGTTTCCAAGGAGCATCTGGTAGACTTGAACTGCCGACTTTTTGGTTAGCAGACATAGCACTTAACCCAGTATACCACCAGGGTTTCTAATGCAACCAAATAAAACACACATTTAGGCCAGATTTTTAGCTCCTGGACTAACAGATGATAACTCCTGAGACAAATGTGACAAACTAGCCATTTCTTACCCATTTCTATCTGGTATCACCATTCCAGGTGAGCTACATGCTTATTAAACTCCATTCTCCTAGATGAGGTGGCTGGTAGATGCCATCAAGTCAATGTTGACTGATAGTGACCCCAAGTGACAGAGTAGAACTATCCCTTAGGCTTTTCTTGGATATGATCTTTACAGAAGCGCCGTTCTCCCAATGAGCCAACAGACGTCTCAGTTCACAGCTGACTGATGAAGCATTTACTCCACCAGGGCTCCGAGGTGAGGTCAGCTTGATTGAAAAAGCACTGCAATGGCCACAGCACAGAGGTTCCAGGCAAAGACAGTGTTTCTCAACCTTGGCCACGCATCATCATCTGGAGACTTTAAAAAATGCTGATGCTGGCTTCACATCACTAGAGAGTCTAACGCTGTTGCTCTGAGGTGTATTCTCAGGCCTCAGAAGATTTCAGTGTGTCATCAAAGAAACATCATACCTTTCAGGAGGCCACTTCAACAAGACTTACAACACCCTGTAATAGAGAGGCACAGTTCTCTTGCACAAGCCTTGCTTCCAAAGTCATTAACATTTGTTTTATCATTTTGTTTTGTTTTTTAATAAGACAAAAAACAAACCTGTTGTCACTGAGTCAATTCTGACTCACAGTGAACCTATAGGCCAGGTGCAACTGCTCTGTAGAGTTTCCGAAGGGCTACTTTTGTGAATTTGTACTGCCAACTTTTGGTTAGCAGGTAAGCTCTTAACTGCTATACCACCAGGGTTTCCTTTTTGTTTCTTTTTTAATAAAGCGTATCTTAAACTTGGAAGAAAAGTCCGTTGATTGGAAGAGAAAAATAAGCTGAGTATTTCAACAACAGCAACAAAAAACTTTTTGCTTTCAATGACTATATTCGAACTCATAGCAACCCCATGGGAGTACAAATCTGCTCCAAAGGGCTTCCAAGGCTGTAACCTTCACAGAAGCAGACTGCCACTCTCGTCTCCCACCGAGCGGTTGGTGAGTTTTCATTGTTGACTTTGCAGTTAGCAAGCAAGCACTTAACCACTGTGCCACTAAAGCTCCCGTGTGTACTTAGACAACTAGAAATTTCAGAGTACCTGAGTGGTACAAGCCCTTAATAAACCTAGCTGCTAACTGAAAGTCAAAGACCACAGCCTTCAGTGTATGGATTATACCTGAGCATCAAGAAAGCAAAAATTCTTGCAACTAGATCAATAAGCAACATTGTGATAAATAGAGAAAAGACTGAAGTTGTCAACGATTTCATTTTACTTGGATCCACGATCAACATCCATGGAAGTAGCAGTCAAGAAATCAAAGGATGCAATGTGTTGAGAATATCTGCTGCAAAAGATCTCTTTAAAGTTTTTTTTTTAAAAAAAAAAAAAGCTGTTACCTTGAAGGCTAAGGTGCACCAAGCAATGATGTTTTTGATCTGCTTATACGTGTGTGAAAGCTGGACAATAAATGCAGAATACCAGAGGAAGAATTGTCGCTTTTGAATTACGTGTTGGTGTAGAATATTGAACATACCATGGATTGTCAGAAAAATGAATAAATCTATCTTAGAAGAAACACAACCAGAATGTTCTTTAGAAGCAAGGATGGCAAGACTTCATTTCACATACTTTGGATATATTATCAAAAGGGACCAGTCTCTGGAGAAAGATATCATGATTGGCAAAACAGGGAGTCCACAAAAAGGAGGAAGACCCTCAGCGAGATAGACTGATGCAGTATCCACAATGGTGGGCTCAAATAACAACGATTGCGAGGATGGTGAATAGCTGATCAACACAGTGAAAATTCAAGTCCACTCAGCGATGTCTTCAATGAAAGGCCTGGAGACAGAGTCTGAAAGATCAACATAGAAAACACCACAGAGCACACAGTTCTGTGCTGGCATACACAGGGTCACATCAAGCAGAGTCAATACAACATCAACTGGCTAGAGATTTCACTGGGATAGTACAGCACATTCTTGACTTTTTATTATAACAGCCAATTTCTAACCCAAAGTTTTCCCAATAGTACCTTAGTACATAATGTGCCACCTCGTTGCATGACTAAAAGAACCCAGAATTGTTTTTTCAGGAAGAACAACTCATCTCTAAGGGTCTGAGAAACATTTCTGGAATAAATTCACAGAAAAAGAAATCATGTTTTGTTTAAAGGACTTGTGGGCATACATACCATTCCAGCTGACGGATTCACCTACCAGTGTTGTGAGTCTCAATTCCCTCATTGCCTTGTGGTGTAAATGATGCAACTGAGATTCTTCAATAGCCAAAGGGTAAGGAAGCTGTGCTTCTCTCATGGGGTTGTGGGCTAGGAGACTGGATGAAGTTAATGTTTTATGGGTTCTTTTCTTTTTAACTATGAACCACATTCTTTAAGCAAACACACATACACACAAGCCATCAGGCACACACACACACAAAAAAAAACCCATAGTTTTGTAACAATGTCTTCCATAAATACTCAAGACTACATTCTGGAAAATTGCTACACTGAAATTCCCAAGCCCACTGCCTGTGGTGTGCTTATCATAGGGCATTTCAATCCAACTAACCTCATCTAGAAGCTAGACTTTAGGAAGCACACAGTGTTCCTTGAGTAACAAAGGATACAAGAGAGAGATGTTTCTTGAGTTGTATCATGGACCGCCAAAAGAATAAACAGATCGATTCTGAAAGAAGTATAACCAGAATGCTCCTTGGAAGCAAAGATGATGGGACTGCATCTTACATACTTTGGATATGTTATCAGGAAGGATCAGTCCCTGAAGAAGAAGGATATCATGCTTGGTAGAGGGGAGGGTCAGCAAAAAAGAGGAAGACCCTCGACAAGATGGATTGACACAGTGGCCACAACAATGGACTTAAGCATAAAAACAACTGTGGACATGGTACAACACCAGGCAGTGTTTTGTTCCACTGTGCATAGGATCACTATGAGTCAGAACACACTCCATGGCACCTAACAAAAACAACACATAAGAAGAATCACGAAACCCTGGTGGTGTAGTGGGTTAAGTGTTACCACTGCTAACTAAAAGGTCAGCAGTTCAAATCCACCAGGCGCTCCTTGGATACTCGATGAGGCAATTCTACTCTGCTCTCTAGGGTCGCCATGAATCAGACCTGACCCGACGGCACTGGTTTTTTTTTTAAGACGAATTGCTTTCTTTCCTGTATCCATATAGCGCAATGGTCTCCAAAGATCTTCTTTAGAGTAGTATAAAATAGAATGCCCCAACAGGTGCTCTGTGAGATGCTTTTCAACATAAGGAATCTTTGAGTGGTACGATTGTTAACTGCTTTGCTGCTAACCAGAAAGATTGGCAGTTCAAACCCATCCAAGCAGTTCCCTGCGAAGAAGACCCGGAGATCTACTCTCCTAAAGGTTATAGTCAAGAGAACCTTATTTTGAGAGCTTGGCAATGCTGACTAGAAGAGTCAAGACTCTGAATAAACATAACTTTCTCCAGAATCCCAGGGTTCTTCTTCTCTAATTATTATTTGATAAAACATTAGAGTCTGTGGAATTAATATTTGGTGGAGTATACTTTTGAAAACATTTGTGTTCAAGGCAGAACACTGAACCCAGCAGTGCGAGGCCAGGGATCTGGTCCCGCAGCTGCCTTGAACACCTGTGTAATCTTTCACAAACCACTTCAGTTTGGCTTTCCGTTTGTAAAGCTAGAAAAAGAAAAAAAAAAGTGTCTTCAAATTTGAGCCTAAAACTTGGACATTTCTGGATTCCAATGACTGTTCTGTCAGTCAGTGTTACTGCAGAATTAGCACCTCTTATCTACAATTTAAAAAGACAGAAAGTTCTGAAAACTGAAAGCATTTTGTAACTTAAGGCCTAAATCTGGCTTGAGGTAATGCAAGTCCATTCATATTTTCATGTTTTCCCACTTGGTGAATATTCAAACCCAGGTAGCAGCAATGTCAGTCTTTAATTACCGAGTTCTAATACACACCCTGTTGTAGCTAGTATGTGAAATACAATGCTATTACCTATGTCAAATCTAAAAAAGTCTGAATTCCAAAACACATGCTCCTCCCCAAGGTTTCAGATAAGAAACTGTGGAGCTCTCCAAGTACTTATCTGTGCTTGCTGTGCACCACACACTCTTCTGAATATAAATTCATAAGTCTTCATAGTAGGCCTATGATATGGCAACTACTACTACTATCATTATTATTATTCTTGTTTTCAAATGTGAAAGACCAGGCACATAAAGGTTGCGTAATTTGATTGATGCAACATGGAAAGCGAAACGAGGGCCTGGATTCAAATCCAGGTAGTCAAGCACTACAATCCAGCTTTCCGGGTTGAGTCAGCTCTGACTCATAGTGACACTGTGTATAACCAAATGAAACCCTGCCTGGACCTGTGCCACAGAGCTCACTGTTGCAGCCACTGTGTCATTTCATCTGGCTGAAGGCCTTTCTCTTTTTTGCTGACTCTCTGCTTTACCAACCAGGATGTCCTTCTCTCGGGACTGGTCCCTCCCGATTACATGTCCAAAGTACATGAGACGAGTCTGTCCATCCGCATTTCTAAGGAGCATTCTAGTTGTGTACATGCTAGTGTATACGAATTTATGAGTCCTGTTTAAACTACCTTTGATTTTCTAGGAAACTCTGGTATTGTAGTGGTTAAGCGCTTTGGCTGGTAATCAAAAGAGGTCAGCAGTTCAAATCTACCAGGTGCTCCTCGTAAACTCTGTGGGGAAGTTCTGTCCTGTCCTACAGAGTCGCTGTGAGTCAGAATCAACTTAATAGTACTGGGTGTTCAGAGTTTTTATTTTCTAATCTGTAAAATAACAAACTACATTTCAGGGAAAATAGGCAACTCACAATGGCTCTTGCAAAGAAGAATCTACTGTGAATAATCAGTAACTCTCATGTAATATTAGCCATGTTCTGAAGGGCAAGAGACAACACAGGTAACTGAAGGAAGGCCCTACCTGGGACTAATTACTTTTTGTTCAAAGCCTTCCTACTCTCCTGTGTAATTTAGACACCTACATAAAAACAGTGCTGTGCCTAGAGGCACATTACAAATTAACTAGAAGCCCATTGCAGCGTGCCATTTGAAATTCAAATGAAACATTACAATCTCATATCAAAGCTGTTTAATATCAGGAACTGGGACGTTTGGGAGTTGATGTATAATGAAGGCACTGAGGCTTCATCTACCAGCAGCTGTTTAGCAGGTACCCCCTGATCAACACCTAAAAATCAGACCTACAAAGCACCTATCCAAACCAGGGTAACAGCGGGACAAGCCACCAGGGAGATGGAAGGACAATAAACTAAATAAGCTCGATTGATTTTTATATCTCCCTAGGGTTCTATATATTTGGGGGTTCAAGTCTCCCTTGCCTTCCAGGTGCATTTGGTTTCCATCTTTGAGTCTAATCTTCGAATTCACCAGTCCTTCCTTTGTCCTCATTTCTACACTACCTTTACCTCCAGTCTGGTTAGCATTACCCCGGTGACCTTAGGCTGATTGTCTTTGATTAAATCCAAGGATTTCCTCTTCCTGGACCCACATCAGGTAACAGAGCAAGAATAAGAAAAGGCTGAACCGTTGTACTATCATGGCCAGAGCTTCAAGGTCAGCCTCTGACTTCAGAGACCCCACCCACTGGGAGGTTCTATCTCCGAGTCACAGAGGCCTACAAGCTTCGGAAAATTTGTATGTGTGCCAAGGAAGTGTTTTTCTCTAAGAATCCAGTTTCTCATTTTAAAAAGTTGGGCAGAGAGAACCATGGTGGGGGGGAGGGGGAGAGTGACATATTAAACCAAAATAAATTAGTCCAAATTAGTCCAAAAGGTAAATAAACAAATCTTCTGTGATTAATCATACTACAAGGTCATTTAATGTGCTTGGAAGAGATTCAGAGCAAGTGAATTCACCAGTGTTTTCAACAAAAGCATACTGCAAAGAGTAATTAATGCAGAGCTCACAAGTTAGGAATGTTTTGTAAGAGGTTTGGGAGGGTTCACCTTAAAAGGTATAAAACGTATGTGGCATAAGGAAATTGTTATAACTAGGGTGACCAGCTGTCATGAAAAGTAGAATCATCAATATTTTAAATATAAAAATGAACATTATCAAGCAACTATACTCTACCAAAAGCAACTGAAAAACAAGCAGCCAGTCTTTTAAGTGATGCACATCTGGGCTCTGTGTGTAACGCTCTCCACTATTCCAGCAACACAAACCCTCAGAATACTCTTGCAAAACAGGTTAACAATGCAGTTTGCTTCCTACTTCAAGCCAAAATCCAGTCTTGTCTGAGCAGAACGGTCTCTCCTCCCTAATCCCCAGAACCAAGTAGCCATGGAAATTTTAGTGAGGGGAACAACATTTCCAGCTGGAGCAGGGAATGGGGTGAACTTGTGAGATGATTTCTTTGTAGAAAGGAATGAGTTTCTATATGTAGTAACAAAAGTGAACCGGATCAGAAGAGTAAGTGGTTGTAGTCATTATTGCTGCCTACAAAGTATCCCACTTCTCCCATTTATTTGGTATGATTGCTTTTCCCCAAATTTCTGAAGATGTCATTAGATGCCATTGAGTCATCTCTGACTCACAGCTACCCCATGTATCACAAAACAGTATGTTGCCCAGTCCTGTGCCTTCCTCGCTAAAATACGTGCATTCCAGCACATTGTGGCAGCTATGTGTCAATCCATCTCGCTAAAGGTCAGTCTCATTTTAGTTGATCCTCTACTTTGCCAAGCATGCTGTCCATCTTCAGGAACTGGTCTCTCCTGACGACACGTCGAAAGTAATCAAGTTTTGCCATCCTTGCTTGTGAAGAAGAGTGAAGAATTATTGACTCACTGGAATTATTGTACTGGCAAAGAATAGTGAACATATCATGGACTGCCAGAAGAACAAATAAATTTGTCATGGCGGAAGTACAGCCCTGAAGACAAGTGTGACTAAATGATTTGTCTGGGCTAGAGAAACATGAGCACCAGCAGTGTGAGTAATTTTAAGAGAGAAAATAATTTATCACTTCTTTCTCCCTCTACCATAATGACCAGCAATATTCTGGACTTTGGATACTATATGAGCGTGGGACCTGGAGAGATAATTTGCAAAGTACAAGAAGAAGGAAAAAAAAAGTCGACAAGCAAAGAACCTGTGGCATGGGCAAGAAATAAATCTTGGGGTCTAAGCTGCTGAGATTTTGGTATACCCTAGCCTACCTTGGCTAATACAACCTCAATTCCATATTTTCTAGCAAAGCATATACACAAGGAGATGAAGCTACATTACATTTAGCTACTGAAATATGTGCCAAAGGATTTCCTGTGACACTCCAAGCAATGCAACTAAAAAAAAAAAAAAAAACCCAAATTCCGTAGCAACTCTACAAAACAAAGTAGAACTGCTCCATAGGGTTTCCAAAAAGTGCCTGGCAGATTTGAATTGCTGACCTTTTGGTTAGCTGACAGAGCACTTAATCACTCTACATCACCTAAGTTTGCACTAAAGACAGGAAAAATTGTCAAATTCCACTAAATACTTTTACAAAATTCTCTAAGCATTGAAGTAGTGGCGGGACAGAATTACACATTATTCAGGATGGTCAAATACCAATTTATCAAACTTTACAGAGACTTTGAACAGAAATTGCTTAACTTCAGGCCATATGTGACTCAACTGGAGAAAAAACAATCAAGCAGGATAGTGTCAACGCCAAAACTGAAGAAAGGGTAGATAGCACAGAGGATTATCACTGTTGTTGCTGTTAGATGCCATTGGGTTGTTTCCCACTTGCGGCGACTCCACGTACAATAGAATGAAGCCACGCCCAGTCCTGCGCCATCCTCCCAACGGTGGCTGTCTTTGAGCCAGGGCTTTGAACCGGTTTGTTCCAGTTTGAATCTCTGCTGAGAATTTGCATTTCCACCACAGATACATGAATCAGAACCAGGTGATTCTTAAGTCTAACAAATTTCTGGGATCACTGCTCCACTAGCGGGTCTCAGAATTGTTCCCTAACCAGCAGCAGTATTATTAGCATTGCCTTGAAATTTGTTGGAAATGCACATTCTGAGCAGAGGTTTGAACCGGAATGAACCAGGTCAGAGCCCTGGTTTTTAGTCCACTGTTGCAAACTGTGTCAATCCACCTCAGTGAAGGTTCTTACTCTGTTTTGCTTACCCTTAGCTTTACCAAACAAGGTAACTTCTCCAGGGAGTGTTCCCCATTGGTAACATGTGCAAAGTATGTCTTCAGTTCTTAAGAAGCATTCCGGCTATACTTCTTCCAACAGAGATTCACCCATTCTTCTGGAAGCCCTGTTTTGTTGTTGTTAGGTGCCGTCGAGTCAGTTCCAACTCAGAGACCGTATGCACAACAGAGTGAAACACTGCCTAGATCTGTACCATTCACACAGTTGTCTTTATGCTTAAGCCCATTGTTGCAGCCCTGGGTCAGTCCATCTAGCCGAGGGGCTTCCTCTTTTTTGCTGACACTCCACTGTACCAAGCATGATGTCATCCTCCAGGGTCTGATCTTTCCTGACAATATGTCCAAAGTGTGTAAAATGCAGTCTTCCATCTTTGCTTCCAAGGAGCACTCTGGTTGTACTTCTTCCAGAACAGATCTGTTTGTTCTTGTGGCAGTCCACGGTACATTCAGCATTCTTCTCCAACAACACAATTTGAAGGCATCAATTCTTCTTATGTCTTCCTTCTTCACAGCTTTCAAGTGTGTATGATGTGATTGAAAATACCATAGCTTGGATCAGATGTGCCTTCGTCTTCAAACTGACTACTTTTTAATACTTTAAAGAGCTCCTTTGTGTCAGATTTTCCCAATGCAATGCATCTTTTGATTTCTTGACTCCTGCTTCCATGGGAATTGATTGTGGATTCAAGTAAGACGAAATCCTTAACAGCCTCAATCCTTTCACCATTTATCATGATGTTGCTTACTGGTCCAGTTGTGAGGATTTTTGTTTTCTTGATGTTGAGATGCAATCCAAACAGAAGGCTGTGGCGTTTTATCTTTATCAGTAAGTGTTTCAAATCCTCTCAACTTTCAGCAAACAAATTTGTACCATCAGCGTGACACAGCTTGTTAATGACTCTTCCTCCAATCCTGATGCCTTGTTCTTCTTCCTACAGTCAAGCTTCTCAGATTATTTACTGAAAGGTAAGGTAAAAGGGTACAACCCTGATGCACACCTTTTCTGATTTTAAACCAGCAGTGTCCCCTAAATTCAAAGTAGCAAAAAAGCATTGTCTTAACTTATTTGGCAGCATTGTTCTTTCCTGTTTGGTGGTGACATAATTATGTCTCTTAAGATCGATGTTTTTGTTGTTGTTAGGTGCTCTAAGTTGGTCTCACACTGACCATATGTACAACAGAACTAAACACTACCTACTCCTTCCCCATCCTTACAGTCATTGTTATGCTGCAGCCCATTGTTGTAGCAGTCATTAAATCAACCATTCGTTGACAGCCTTCCATTTGTTCTCTGGCCCTTCTCTCTACCACGTCTGATGATCTTCTCCAAGAACTAGACTCTCCTGATAACACATCCATATACGAGACAAAGCCTCACCATCTTCATTTCTATAGCATTCTGGCTGTACTTCTTCCAACAGACTTGTTTATTCTTCCAGCAGTCCATGGATCTAATCAATACTCCTCACCAACACAGTAATTCAAAGGCATCGATTCTTCTATCATCTTCTTAATTCATTGTCCAGTTTTCACAAGCATGTGAGGTGACTGAAAACACCATGGCTTTGGTCAGGCTCACTTCATTACTTAAAGTGACATCTATGCTTTTTTTAATACTTTAAAGAGACTTTTGCAGCAGACTCACCCAATGCAAAGCATCATTTGACTTCTTGACTGTTGCTTCCACAGACATTGATTGTGGCTACAACCAAAAGGAACAAAACCCACTACTGTCAAGTTGAGTCTTACTCATAGTGACCCTATAAGACAGAGTAGAGCTGCTCCATAGAGTTTCCAAGGAGCTGATGGATTCGAACTGCTGACTGATTCGGCACTTGGCTGGGTTGGCTGGCTGGCATTTAACCACTATACCACCAAGATTTCTGTTGTGGATCCAAGTAAAATGAAATCCTTGACAACTTCAATATTTTCTCTATCATGATGTCTCATAATGGTACAGTTGTGAGTGTTTTTGTTTTCTTTATGTTGAGTTGAAGTCTGTGGTCTTCAATCTTTATCAGTAAATGTTTCAAGTCCTCTTCACTTTCAGTAAGCAAAGTTTGGTCCTTTGTGAATCACGGGTTGTTCATGAGTCTTTGTCCAATCCTCATGCCATGTTCTTCTTCAAATTATGCAAATTCTCAGATTATTTACTCAGCACACAGATTGAATATGTACAGTAAAATGATACAACTCTAATGCACATATTTCCTGATTTTAAACCACGCATGATCCCTTTCATATATCCTGTCAACTGCTCTTAGTCTACGTACAGGTTCCTCACAAGCACAATTAAGTGTTCTGAAATTTCTACTTCTCACAATTTATCTGTAATTTGTTATGATCCACACAGTCAAATGCTTTTGCATAGTCAAGGAGAAAAAAAAAAAAACAGGTAAGTATCTCTCTGGTAGTCTCTGCATTTAGCCAGAATTCATCTGACATCAGCAATGATATCCCTTTCTCCACACTCTCTTCTAAATTTGGCTTGAGTTTCTGTCAATTCCCCTGTTGATGTATTGCTGCAACTGCTTTTGAATGATCTTTTGCAAAATTTTACTTGTGCGCACTATTAACAATATTATTTGATAATTTCTGCATTCTGTTGGATCACTTTTCTTTGGAATGGGTATAAATATGGATCTCTTCCAGTTAATTGCCCAGGTAACTATTCTTCAAGCTTCTTGGCATACACAAGCAAGCACTTTCAGCACCACATCTGGTTGTTGAAATATCTCAGTTGGGATTCTGTCAATTCCTGGAGCTTTGTCTTTTGCCAGTGTTTTCACTGAAGCTTGGATTTCTTTCCACACCATAGGTTCTTGATTATATGCTGCCTCCTGAAATGGTTGAATGTCAACGAATTCTTTTTGGTACAGTGATTCCATATATTCCTTCCATCTTTTTGGACGCTTCTTTCATCATTTAATATTTTCTCCATAGAATCCTTCAGTATTGCAACTCAAAGCTTGAATTTTTCTTCAGTTCCTTCTGCTTGACAAATCTCAAGTATTTTCTTCCCTTTTGGTTTTCTATCACCAGGTCTTTGCACATATCATTATAATACTTTTCTTCGTCTTTTCTAAGTGATCAGCTCTTTTACTTCAACATTTCTTCCTACCAGTTTAGTCACCTTATATTCAAGAACAACTTTCGGAGTCTCTTCTGACATCCATTTTAGTCTTTTCTTTCTTTCCTGTCTTTTTAATGACCTCTTGATTCCTTTATGTATAATATCCTTGATAGCATTTTGTAGCATGTATGGTCTTTGGTGATTAGTGTTCAATACATCAGATCTATTCTTGAGGTGATCTCTAAATTCAAGTGTGATAGGCCTCATGAGCTTGTTCTAATTTTCTTCATCTTCAACTTGAATTATCATATGAGGAACTGATGCCATTTCACAGTCAGCCCTTGGTCTTGCTCTGACTAATGGTATTGAGCTTTTCACTGTCTCTTTCACAGATGTAGTCAATGAGATTCCTATGTATTTCATCTGGCAGGATTCACATGTAAAGTTGCTGTCTAAAAAGGTTAAAAAGAAAGGTATTTGCAATGATGAGGTTGTTGGTCTTGCACAATTTATCACGTGATCTCCAGTGTTTTTCATGTCACCAGGGCCATATTTTCCAACTACCAATTCTTCTTCATTTCTAATTTCCAAATTCTAATGATTGCATATTTAATCAATTTCAGACTCCAAAAGTTGGTAAAAAAAAAAAAAAAAAAAAAAAAAAACTTCAATTTCTTCATCTTTGACCTTAATGATTAGTGTGTAAATTTGTATAATAGTCTCATTAAATGCTCTTTCCTGTGGACATATGGACATTATTCTATCACCGGCAGAGTTGTACTGCAGGAGAGATCTTGTAATGTTCTTTTTGACAATGAGTGTCATTTCTCTTTAATTCGTCATTCCCAGCACAGTAGACTGTATGATTTTCTGAATCAAAATGGACAGCAACAGTCTATTTCAGCTCATTAATGCCTAGGATATCCATGTTTATGCATTCCATTCCACTTTTGATGCTTTCCAATTTTCCTAGGTTCATACTTTGTACATTCCATGTTCCAGTTATTAGTGGATGATAGCAGCCATTTCTTCTTATTTTGAGTCATGCCAAATCAGCAAATGATAGTCTGGAAAGCTTGATTCTACTCAGATCACTAAGACTGACTCATTTTTGAGGAGGTAGCTCTTTTATTATTTTAAATGACTTCCAATCTGAGGCACTCATTTTCTGCACTGTATCAGGCAATGTTCCACTGCTATTCATAAGGTTTTCACCAGCTAATTTTTTTCAGAAATAGACTGTGGGGTACTATCTCCTACTCAGTCTTCATCTGTAAATTCAGCTGAAACCTGCTCATCATGGGTGATCCCTCTGATACCTGAATACTGGTATATTCAAATACTGACTTCCAGTATCGCAGCAACATTTTATTGATAGAATCAGTAAAATGCAATACTATAAAAGTAGTAATAATCACTAATAATGTTTATGGGATAAATTTTCATGATTTACTTCAAGAGAAAAAATAGAGTATCAACACATTCTCTATGTTGAGAATAAGGCCCATCTATGAGGAAAAAAAATCCTTTCTTCATATGACCATGACTGAACAATATGTACATAAAAATACACACGTGTCTGTATACAGATTTCATGTTCAGGTTTGTCATGAGTGAAGATTGAGGTGAAATATTCATCTATAAAGATACCCTCTTGGAAGCTCCAAGGCAGTGATATACTGGGCCAATAAAATTGGTACCACAATTTTTCCACCTATCAAATAGGAATGAGAACAATGACTATTCTGCTTCCCAAGGAAATTTTAAATGAATGTGAAGAAACAGCTTTGAAATAAAAGATGTTTTCTAAAACAAAGCATCAAAGTGTCCCAGAAGGGGAAATGCCCAGGAGACCACCTAAAATATCCTGTGTGAGCTGGTACATAGTGTCCTGATATTTTGATCTGGAATATGGCTGCCACCTGTTTCCATATCATGTCTGAATTGTTGGAAAGACTCAGAGACATAACAGATCACTTTGTGAATCTGATGAAAGTTAAAGGCTTTCTCTCCATGGGGGGAGAAAAATAAAAGAAGACATACAAGGCTTGCACAGAATCAAAGGAATTTTGGAGAATTTTCAATTATTATCCATAGTCTCTCTCACGAGAATCTATGAAACCTAAGTAGAAAACCTTTGTCCTCTTCTGAACAACCTTGAGTGACTCTGAAAGTGACTTTCATGATTCTGTATAATCTCTAGAGTCTAAGGGTATATGTGTCCTAAAGATGAAGGTCAAGTACAGATTAAAGAATCATTGGTTCGGAGAGTCCCTGGAAACAGTGTAAACTGGGCTGGTAGCCAAGAGAATCAAATGTAAGGGGAGAGAAAGGGACTTTGTATCAGCCTTAGGAAAAACAATCTACAACACATGACTTTCCTCATTCATTTAATCCTCGTCTACCAGCCACCGTGTCATTATGTGATTTACTGTCCCTTTAAGATGACCTAGCTTTGTAGCTCCATGCTCATTACTTCAAATCTAGACTTGAGGTTTGGCTGCAACTCAAGACTGCAACTATAAATGTTAATGTAAACACATAATTTCTAGCGGTATGATAAAAATCAAAGCAATGTATTTTCACAAAATCAGTTTGCAAATGTACCATTGTATTGTAATTTCTTTCTACAATCTATAAAACTCTGGTCAAAGTGTTTGTCCAAAAAGTGCCCAAGGGAAGGCTGATATGAGCCACTGTGCTCCCTCTGTTAACAAAGGCAGTTTATCGGGCTGCTCGCAACAGCACCCAAGAGTTTAGATTAGCTCCGTTTAACAGAAGGTTTGGAGGATCCACTAGGTTCTTTTAAGATTTTATAATCCAAAGAGAGAAGCCTTTCAACTCAGAGGCCAAGGTAGTAGTTACTCAACCAGGACCCTAGAGGGGCTAGCCCTTATTTGTGATGTGGTAGTTACCAGAGCAGAGAGGAGAATTAAGCCTGAAATCAGTGAATCTGTAGATTCTGTCCTACCGAACTACACTTTGTCACAGAGATGTGCACAGAGGATATCCCTCGCAGCATTGTTTATAGTATCAAAAAGATGGAAACAAAGCAAAAAAAAAAAAAAAAAAAAAACATGATGTCAAGTTGATTTTGACTCATACTGACCCTATAACCAAAAAAAAGAAAAGCCATTGCTGTTGAGTTAGTTCCAACTCATAACAACCCTACAGGACAGAGTAGAACTGCTCTATCGATTTCTAAGGAGTGTCTGGAGGATTTGAACTGCTGACCTTTTGGTTAGCAGACGCAGCATTTAACAATCATACCACCAGAGTAAAACTGCCCCAAAGGGTTTCTGTGGCCCCAGCAGCCTGCCACATCTTCTCTGGTGGTAAAGCTTGTAGGTTCAAATCGCTGATCTTTCAGTTAGCAGCCAACTGCTTAACCACTGTACTGCAAGCTATCCTTGAAACAACGCAAACACCTGTCAAAACATGTTACAGTCACATGATAGAAAACAATGTGGCTGTCATGGATTGAATTGTGTCCCCTGAAAAACATGTGTAGCCATGTGGCTGGGCAGTGATTCCCAGTATCTTGTGATTGTCCTCCATTTTGTGGTCTTCCTATGCTGTATGTTAAAGGATTCGGATCCGACTCGACGGCACTTGGCTTTGGCATGTTAATAGATTAGGGTGGGACTATAAATCCCTTTATAAGATTACCTCCCTGCTCCACTGTAAAGAGAGTTTCCCTGCAAAAGATAAAAGGAAAGAGAAGCAGGCAGAGAACTAACCTCACGCCACCAAGAAAGCTGCACCAGGAGAAGAGCATGTCCTTCAGACATGAGGTTCCTGTGCCAAGATGCTCCCTGGACAAAGACTGATGCAAGACCGGACTTTCCTCCTGAGCCAACAAGGGGGAAAGTCTTGCCCTGGAGCGGACATCCTAAATTTGGACTTGTAGCCTACCGGACTGTGTAAGAATAAACTTTCCTTTGTTAAAGCCATCCACTCTGTGGTATTTCTGTGAGAGCAACGCAAGCTGACTAAAACAGTGGTTTTTAAAAGAAAGTACCTTTTTAAAATGAGAAACATTTATGCATTGTCATGGAAATACCTCCATAATTAGTGCTAAATTAAAACCATTATTGAATACTATTTATAGTATGATAACATTCATATGTTTTTTTAAGTGTGTATGTTTACACATATAAGCCCACAAACTCATAGAAAAATGTGTGGAAAGGTAAGTAACGAAAGATGAACAGTCACTACCTTTGGAGAGCGGAAGCGCTGGGGATGGCGTAAGGTGGAGGGGTGGGGCAGGGAGACACAGGGAAGAGCATGGAAATGAGACCTTATTTTTCCTCTGTATGGAAGAATGGGAATTTCTTAAGACTTAACTGTGCTTAGCAGAACTGTACATAAACCAAGAGAGTCATCTGAACAGAATATACGGTTTAAAACCAGGAAAGATGCACATCAGGGTTGCACTTAATCTGTATGCTGACCAAATAATCCAAGAAGCTGGACTCTGTGAAGAAAAATGGAGCAGCAGGATTGGAGGAAGACTTATTAACAACCTGCATTATGCAGATGACACAACTTTGCTTGCTGAAAGTGAAGAAGACCTGAAGCAGTCCTGATGGAGATCAAAGCCTTCTGTGTGGATTACATGTCAACATAAAAAATAAAATTAAAAAATCCTCACAACTGGACCAGTAGGCAACATCATGATAAATGGAGAAAAGATAGATACTCTCAAGGATTTCATTTTACTTGGATCCACAATCAGTGATCATGGAACAAGCAGTCAAGAAATCAAACAACATATTGCACTGGGTAAATCTGCCACAAAAGACCTCTTTAAAGTGTTGAAAAGCGAAGATATCACATTGAGGTCTAAGATGTACCTGACCCAAGACATGGTATTTTTAAATCACCTCATATGAATACAAAAGCTGGGCAACAAATAAGGAAGATCAAAGAATTGATGCCACTGAATTACAGTGTTGGTAAAGAATATTGACTATGCC
This sequence comes from Heterohyrax brucei, assembly GCA_028571685.1. NCBI lineage: Eukaryota > Metazoa > Chordata > Mammalia > Hyracoidea > Procaviidae > Heterohyrax > Heterohyrax brucei. Next base: position 20,050,456 of record CM053153.1, on the reverse strand, counting down.
ACAGACTGCAAGAAGAACAAACGAGTCTGGCTTCGAAGCACTACAGCCAGAACGCTCCCCGAAAGAGAGGATGTGGAAACTTCATCTAATGTATTTTGGGCATGTAGTCAGGAGGGACCAGTCCCCAGAGAAGAACATCATGATTCGTAGAGGGTCAGCAAAAAAGAGGAAGACCCTCAACAAAAGAGACTGACACAGTGGCTGCAACATAGGTTCCAATATAACAATGATTGTGAGGATGGCATGGGACCAGGTAGTGTTTGGTTCCCTTGTACGTGGGGTCCCTATGAGTTGGAACCAACCCAAAAACACCTAACAGCTGGACCAACATGCGATATAATATTTGAATTTTCAATAACGAAAACACATACATGAATATTGTGTTATTTTTTTCAAAATAAGGTAAAATAATTCAATTATGCCACAGCATGGGTATTACAGATTGAATTGTGTTCTCTAAAAATATGTATTGTAAATCTTAAGACCTGAATCAGAATCTACTGGACACTCTGAACATAACTCACAGGGCTCTCTTCCTCTCAGAGCTCTCCCTTGTTTCCTCCAGGTAAACTATCAAGCAGTATTGTCATTGTCAGTCGGAAAACATGGAGCCCTGGTGGTGTGGTAGTTGACAGCTTGGCTGCTAACCAAAAGATCAGACATTTGAATCTGTCAGCTGCTCCTTGGAAACTCTTTGAAACAGTTTTACTCTGTCCTATAGGGTTGCTATGAGTTGCAATCCACTCGACATCAAAAAGTTTGTTTTTTTATCTACAAACTTAGACTCCACAACCTGGAGAGCAACCATCTTTGTATTTCAAGTGCCTAGATCAGGACCAAGCTTATGAAATAGTTCAAAAGTATGAATGTAGGTGGGTAGGTGGATAGATAGATGGGTGAGTGGGTAGGTAGGTGGGTAGCTGATTGGATAGACGGATGGGTGGACAAACAGACCCATGGACTGATGGATGGATACATCTTTCTCTAGATGTTCAGGAGTCAGATTTATCTTGTGGGAAATACATGGATGTGCTTTTTGTGTTTCCAGTTCAAACAACCTTATAGAACTCAGATTACGTATTTATGCCTGATTTTTTTTTCTCTGTGGATCCATGGTGGCACAGAGGCTATAAGCTCATTTGCTAACCAAAGGGTCAGCAGTTCAAATCTACCAGCCACTCCTTGGAACCCCTACAGAGCCATTCTCTGTCCTATAGGTAGTTATGAGTCTGAATCAACTTGATGGTAGAATTGTTTTTGATCTTTCTCTATGAAACGGTGCTTTAATGATGCTTAAATGAGAGTAAAGAAATAACTCCCTCAAGACCGTTCCTTGTGGGTCTTCATGACTTGCATCTTGGTAGGAACCGTGGGTCCCATGTCATCTTCCCTGTGCACCGCCTACCCTTGTACCATGTGTCTACTATCAGTCTTCTTTGCATATGGCTCTGCCCAGGTCCTGTTAACCACGTCATCCTCCTGCCCCTTCATACCTAGCAGTGGTGACAGCTCTCTGTTGATATCCATTAACACACACCTTTCTGAAAATCCTGGTCACAGTCGATTATCCAGTTGAAGTGTATTGTGTGTTTCATGGCAGCCTCTGACTGACACAACCTAGTAGCACGACAGACTTTATTCTGAATGGTCATGAGCCTAGCTAATATTTAAAGGTTCCATTACTGGACCCACCACGCATCTGTCAGTTTGTGACACTGTGGGGGTCTTCCTGTTGCTGTGATGCTAGAAGCTATGTCACTGGTATTTCCAACACCAGCAGGGTCACCATGGTACAGTTTTCAGCAGGGCTTCAGACTAAGACAGACTAGGAAGAAAGGTCTGGAAACTTGCCTTCTAAAATTAGCCAGTGAAAACCTTATGGACTAGAATATTGTCCAATATAGCCCTAAAAGATGAGAGGCACTCAAAATACACAGTGACCGCAACAATGGGCTCCAACATACCAACCATGATGAAGATGGCATCCAAGTGGGAGCATTTTGCTCTGTTGTGCATGGGCCTGCTGAGAGTCACCGCTGATGCAACAGCAACTAACAACAACAATTACTGAGAAAAAAGGAAAAAATGTATACTGGGAGTAAAAACAGTCTCTGCCACCTTCAGTGGAAACCCTAGTGGTGTAGTTAACTGCTTCTGCTAACCAAAATGTCGGCAGTTCAGATCCACCAGGCACTGCTTGGAAACTCTACAGGCAACTCCACTCTGCTTTATAGTGTTACCCTGAGTCGGAATCAACGCAATAGCAGTGGGTTTGAGTTTTCATTTGCTTGCTTGTTTTTGTCTTGTGCTACCTTCAATAAAGGCTTTTTCTCCTTATTTGAACTTGGAGATCACAGATCTAGCGAATGCAAAGGCTCTCTTGCTCCCAAGGCCCTGATTGTCTAACAACTTACGCTACACTACTCTCCTCCAAGGTAGTTTTCACTTCTCTGCAAAGGAGCAAAGGAAGGTGTCTGGATGACCACAGGTGACCAGTGTGTCCAGACTCTTGACCAGAAGCCAAGGAGGCTAACTTAGATTCTATTTCAATTTCCATTTAGAGGTGTAAGCAGATTCACAACAGTTAACAACTTAACGGTTAGAGTAGATGCTGTCTGGTGTGGCATCCCTGTCACAGCCACGGGATTGCTTTCCTCTTGTCAAGAGATGTGAAAAGCAAGTGGTTTGGCCCCATCCTTGCCCCTAGAAATGCTGGCACCTCCTAATCCCCAGGTCTGTTTTGTCAAGTCAGGCCTGTCTACACCAGCCCATCCTCTGGCCCCAGGCTGGATCAGCTTCCTCCCAGGAAAGCTAGCTTGACAGCTCATATTTCTTCATCCTGAAGTCCCGCCAGCACTAGCTTTTAGCTTGTCAGCATCTCGGCTGCCACTTCCCTGTAACACTTCCCTGTAACACTGGTTTGATTACGGTGAAGGCGTTGTTTAGGAGCATTAAAGTGGCTTATGATGAACAATTAAATGCAGTTTTTTTTTTCCCTTCTCTAAGTGCCCAGTAAATTTGAATTTCATTGTCTAGTTACAAAACAGTCCACCCCAGAGAGCATCTGAAAGGGATTTCCACAAGATGATGAGATGGGCTTTTTAAAGCTATGAGTCACTATCATGGCAAGCAACAGACAGGCCCCTGTTGTGCAGGGGTCCTGGTCAGGGCCCAAGGAGCAAAGCTTCCTGTGAGTGGGCTGCTCGTGTTTGCTTGTTGCTATAACAACACCTCTGAAAGGACTTCTGGGGTGGGGGAGGGCGTGGAGAGGTGCTACCGTTCAAAGTCACCGCAAGGCTGCGTTCAGGTCCAGGTGAGCATCCTCCCGGTGGTTGACTGGAAATACCAAGCCCTTCATAAAGTGAGATAAAATTTTGGTAGGAAAACTTTTACATGAGTCTAATTTTCGTTGGTTATTTTTAGCCTCTGTGCCAGACACATACACACACATCACCTCTAATCTTGACAAGACCACAGGGAGGTAACTAGGACAATCTTTATTACAGAAAAGGAAACTGAGGCCCAGAGAGATAAATAATACTGAGGCCCCTCAGCAGGTGTGAATGAGGGAAAGACGGAATCCCAGACTGGCCTGGCTCCAACCAGCTTCACATGAATGAAAGAACAGCCGAGGTCCCATGTCCCGGCCAATACAGAGCTCTGAGTTTTAAGAAAAATCAAGACGAGGGAGCTATCTAGGGCAATGCTCTTCTGTCAGAGTTTACAAGTGTACCCAGAGGTGGCTGTCCCCTGATGGCAAACCCTTTTCTCATCGATGCCAACCTTAGAGCCAGTTCAGCACTCTGCTTACTTCCTAAAACAAAGTATATTCTATGAAGTGTTGGCGAGAAACACGTTTTATTAAAGGTTTTGTTGGGTAGATGGATCTAAGCTAAGCAACATATAGTACTTCAGCCTCAGAAAAATCCCCTTAACATGTCTCTTGCCCCAAAATCTCTCTCAGGACACCCTGTCACCGTATCAATTTGTCTGCTTTCCTCTCTGTGTCTCTGAGTCTGTTTGTATCTCATCTGTCTTTGCCACCACCTCATGGGATCTGTCTCGTTTTCTCTTTGTTTCCCAGGATCTCTGTTCAGGTCTGTGTCTCCACCTCCTTCTCTACCCATCTCTATCTTTCTGCCTTCCCCAATGCCAGTCCCCATCTTCCTGCAGACAGCCTTCAGCCTCCTTCCCCTCTCTTGGTCTCTAAAACTCACTCTGTTTCAGGAAGAGCCATTTAGCTCTATCCAGGATTCTCCACACTCATCACTTAATGCTCTCTCACCAAGTACAGTACTAACCATGGTACCAAGGTCACAGCTTTATGTACATAGAATCATTTTTTTCTTTTATCTATCTTAAATAGTATACTCCTGTTTCAGTGCTCAGAAATTCACGAGTTTACTCATTGCATATTAGATAAACCAAGGACTGCAGCCCAGCGTAACCATTCATAGCTGTGAGATCTGAGTGGTCAACTGAGGCAATCTAAACTGCATTTCTCACCCTCCATGGAGAAGACACAGGTTTGATTCCCAGTCAGTGTAACTCATTGTTTCATTGTACCACCCGGCTGTGAGTGAAGGTTTTCATGTTGCTATCTGTGGAACAGCTTTTAACAGGGCTTCCAGACTGAGAAGGGATCTGCTTCAAAAAAATTAGTCAATGAAAAGCTGATGGAGCACAATGGCCCAGTGCACAATCATGGCAACAACATAAGACTGGGCAGTATTTTACTCTGCTGAGCAGGGGTCGTCATGAGTCTGGGCCAACATGATAGCACCCATCAGTAACAGTGTATGGATTATACTTATGCCAGTGAGTTCTTATAAGGTTATGCCTGAAAATTCTTCCCAAACCTCAAAATATTTTAACAATATGACCAACCATAGTACTGCAGCTGCTGCCTTTGAGTAGGCCCAGAAATACCAACCTCATTACACAAACAGGGCTGTTCACAGGAGTGCAAAGGTATGAGAAGAAGAAAAAGATGGAGGAATCACCAATTGGAAACCAAGAAAGGAAGCCTTTGGTCATTGATGCCTACTGAAAATCAGTGCTCTCCATGCATTTATTTGCTCACTGTGTCAGTCAGGATCCCCAAAGAAAATAGATGGCCTACTCAAATTGGCTAATTTAAAGGAATTAAATGAAAGGACTGTTTTTCAAATGTAACCCACTGCTGTCAATTCAATTCCAACTCACAGCAACCCTACAGGTCAGAGTAGAACTGCTGCTTAGAGTTTCCGAGCTGAGCCTTGTAGGTTCGAATTGCCGACTTTCTGGTTAGCAGCTGTGGCGCTTAACTACTACGCCACCAGGATTTCCTTTCACATGTAGGGTGTGCAGAAACTACACAAGTAAGAGCAAGAACCAAGGGCATGCCACTGTGAGGGCTGATACCTCTGCCAGCTCTAAACGGGCAAGTGGCAGCAGCATGACCAGAACTGCAGACAGAGGACCATGTGAGAAAGAGGCAGGTAGTAGCTATAACCATCAGGTGAGGGACATAAGCAAATCTTGGGGACATCCTAAAAATGGAGGTGGAGAAGAAATATACTCCCCACCCCACCCCCAGACTCTCCTTCCTTCCTTTGAAATCCCACTAGTGCTCCCTTTGGCCAAACCCAGCAGCTGGAAACCATGTAGAGCAGCCTTCCAAAGCCTAGAGCAGGCTGGAGAAGGGTGGAGAGTGGTTCCAGGGGAGGAAACATAGATGACATTGAGCATATTCAGTCTCACATATGGATATGTCATGGGCACACTAGGAAAGACACTTAGTGTCTCTCTGAGTCTATGACCTCTAATGAATCAGACAATTCAGAACTGCCTGAGACCATTTTGATACCATAGAGAACACAATCTATCTGGAAATGAGACCAATAGAGGTAGGCAAAACTGAGTAATAGAGTAAGATAAAACTGTAGCAAAAATTACTTTAAACCCCTAAATCCAGCTATATCTGAAGCCAATAAAACCTACAGCTATCTGGACGATTCCCTGGATACTGTAAGCTGAGAAAATCCAGTTTTCTTAAACAAGCTCATATTGCTTTCTATCACTTGAAGCTAAGAGAGTCCCAAATAATCCTTCTTTTTGGAAACTGGGATGATAAGAAATTAACTTGAAAAATTGATATGTCCACCAAGTGACAGAACTATAATTCTCTTTCAATTTTAGCCACCACGACTGTGCTCTTTCTACCACATCTTGCAATGTCCATGAGTGTCCCTGATGGTCACTTAACCCAGTGACGGACCATCAGTTTCAGATATGACTCTTTCTGCATCAGCCACTGATACTTTAGAGACCCCACTGGAGACACGGTCCCATGGAATCCTTCTCTCCTCTTGCACTTCTCCTTGTCACGTGGCTACATTGTCCTAATCTATAAAAACTGGTTTTTAAGATCTGAATTAGATTAACTAAAGGAAGTAAAAGCTGGTATTGTGTAGTAAATAGAAGAAAATAAGTCTTGCTCAGTTGGGATATATCTACAAGACAAATTTGCACAATGGACCTTGGAGTGAAGGACAAGTCCCATTCTGACTGGTGGCAGGATGCCACATTTTGACAATCGTTTCAACAACGGCAGCCTGATGGGAAGGCGATGCTGCTGATGCTTCTTGAACAAACAAAAACCAAGCCCATTGCCATCGACTATGAATATAAGCATCTTGAATAATCCTTTGAAAAGATGCAGCCCTCTTTCCCACTTGACAATTTGTTAAGCAGAGGGAGAAAAGATCGCACAGGAAAAAAGGAGTTGACTTTTGAAAGCTTGAACAATGATAGCCATTAATTAAAGGATGAATGTTAGTAAAAAGAGTCATACTCCTTTTTCTCTTGCATGGAGATTTCAAACACAGCAGTGTTCTTGGCCTTGGAATACACTGTCTTGGTAACTGGATCCTCACCTTGTGGCTGAATCAATCAAAGACAACACACAAAGCAGAGGACAAGAACCCCCAGAAGATCCTCTGAACACACACACACACACACACACACACACTCTCACACATTCAGTGTACATATCCCATAGATTTTTACCTGCTAACAAGTGAACTTGAATGAAGTTAGCCTGCTTAGAGGATGAACTCCTGCAAGCCAGGATGCCTAGCCAAATGCAAGGAGGACAGAGAGCAGAGCAGATTAGATCTGGAGACCCAGAAACCCAAGTATGGTTCTTGGTTCTGCTGCTTCATATTTAGGCAAACATTGAGGACGTTACTTAACCTCCCAAGCCCCATCAGTAAGGTGAGGATAACAACACCTACTTCTTTGACTTGCTGTGAAGATGTATTTGGAGAACATAGCTGATATTCCATAAACAGTAGCAACTGTTACTAATTCCTCAGCCTTAGACACTGCTTGGGTCAGGTCTTCCTCGTAGGCCCTCAGGCATGGCGTAATGTTTAACGCTTAAGTGCATGGTTTTTAGCTTCAGACAAATTTGAGTTCAAATACTGGCTTAGTCAACTCCGAGTTCTGTGACAGTACCATGGATCAGTCAGCTTTTGCTGCCTAAGAAACAACCACAAAATCTCATGTGGCAATCAGGTATTTATCCTACATGTTTAAGGGTGATTAAAGGAGGGACTGCTCCAAAATGTTGCCCTTGCTCATGTATCTGCAGGTTGGCTGGGAAGCTTTATATGGGGTGGCTCTGATCCATTTATATCCTATTCTACTCCTGGAAGCAGTAAATTATATTTTCCAGACCTGGGTATGTTTTTCGTGACAATGGAAAAGCACGTAACGGCAAGCAGAAACATACAAGACATCTAAAGCCCGGGCGTGACACTGGAGCACCATGACTTCTGCCGTATTCTGCTGGTCATAGCCACTCTCAGGGCCAAAACCAAAGTTAAGCAGCATCAAGATACTCCCCATCCCTTGATGGGAGGAACTGTCAAGTCACGTGGCCGATGGTGTGCATCACGGGGAGGGTAAAGTGCTGAAGATACCATGTAGTTCAAGGTCTCTAGGATTGTTTCTCCTCACCAACATCGAAGACCGTTAACACCGCCAGCCCACTCCACCTTCCCCCTTAAATTTATTCACACAGTTGCTCCACATGTCTAGCAAGAACTGCACTTAAAATGTACCAAAGGAATGCCTCATCACAATAACAGGAGAACAACTGTTACCATCAACCAGAGGGAAATAGAGGAGAAGATACAAAGGGTCAGGTTCAAGAAATTCATCCGGGTTAGGACGATCTGTTGGCAAGTCATCTTTTCTTGTTCCTCCTCGGACCTATAGAAAGGCGTAGTGCATTATTAGAGGAAAATGCTCTCTTCAGAGCTAGATCAGTGGTGAGATACGTACTCCCAGGAACAAAAAGGGCAGGAAGTCTGCCTGCTATCACAGCTTTGATTGGCCCCATACAAATTCTGTTAACTCGGTCAGCATCAGAAATAGAGGATACAGACAGCGTAATTCTCCACATCTAAGAGTCTGTGACTTTAACCCAAAGCCAGACTGAAGCAGGTCAGAAATCAAGGTTCGCAGACACCAGGGACTCCCTTGGCTTAACTTATCCCTTTTATTATTTTTATTTTTATTTTTATTTTTATTTTTATTTTTATTTGTTGCTTGCTTGCTTGTAGTCCCTGGGTGGCATGCATTATCAGCTGCTAACAGAAAGGCTGGATGTTCAAGTCCATCCAGAGGTACTTTGGAAGAAAGGCCTGGTGATCTCCTTTGAAAACTCAACCATTAAAACCCTGCAGAACACAGTTTTACTCTGACCAGCAAGGGCTGTCCATGAATCAGACCTGACTCAATGGCAACTGGTTACTTGTTCCTTTTTTGTTTTTTCAGTTTCTGGTTTTTCTTTCCTCATGGACCATCCACAGTATGCATAAAGCAAAAAAAAAAAAGAAAATACAAAGTCTGTGGAGAAACAAGAAATGAAACATGACGGCTGTCCGAGAACAGCGGAGTATATATAGACGGACAGCAATCAAAGTGAGCACAGGCTACACACCTACTTTCAAGCCCAGCTTACAGGGAAATTACAGAACTTCTCCAGGGAGACCGGTGTCGGAATCACCCACAAACCAGCCCCAGGACTGCTCAGTCTGTCTCCTGCTACTCGCTGGCTTTACATCTCCTGTGTGGGTAAAACCATGTGTGGTCTGTGTGACACACAGAGATGCAGATCCAGACTGTGGCTCAGACACCAAGACACTTCCTTGGCATCAGAAATCCTGGGAGCTACCTGACAACAACGTAAAGTCAACACGTGGTAGTAGTAGCTTCATGGGCTGTCCAGTTCTCTGAAACTAAAATCATTTTGTTTACGACACACTGTCTATGTACCAGGCCCCTCAAGTTGGTTGGACCAGAAAGTTTAAAGTATTCTGACTCTCCTGGGTTAATCACAAAAGCTGAGCAACTGTCTGTCACCTCGAGGCTACAAAGGCTCCCCTGGTGATCTACTTCTGCAAAATCAGCCTTTAAAACCCCTTTGGGGCACAGTTCTATTCTGACACACAAGGGGTCACCGTGAGTCAGAACTGACTCAACAGCAACTCCCCCTGCTCTGCAAAGAAAGAGAGCTTTTGTTTCCAGAGCAGTTTACATGTTCCCAGTGTTAGGCACTTGATCCTCATAGCTATCCTATAAGGAAGCATTTCATCCTCTTTTAAAGATCAGGAAACTGGGCCTTAAAGAAGTTAAGAAATTAACTTACCTAAACAAGTAGGGACAGCAGTGATGATTCAATGGTAAAATTCTCAAATCCCATGCAGGAGACCCAGGTTTGACTCCCAGTCAGTGCACCTCAAGGACGGCTACCACCTGCCTATCAGTGGAGGCTTGTGTGTTGCCATGATGCTAAACAGTTTTCAGTCCAGACTAAGGCAAACTGGGAAGAAAGGCCTGGTGACCTACTTTAAAAAAATTGTTCTGAGGTCTGTGAAGGCCATATGTAGCCATGATTCTCAGTAAGGACCTCCTACATCAGAATCGCCTGTAAAAAGTGGATGAAAATGGTCCCTTAGGGAAGGGTCGGAGCTGGGAGATACTCATTAAAATACAGATTCTTGGTCTGCTCCAGATCCAGTAAATAAGACTCCGTGGTTGTGCATCTGTGACAACTTCCTTTGCACACTGGAACCTGAAAGTCACCCACCAGAACAACAGCAGTCCACCCAAAGGCCATCATGAGGTTATGTCAGAATTAGAAGTAGGTTCAAATCGTACCCCGACACTAACTAGACCTCCTACGAAAAGTCAATTAACTTCTCTAAATCTCAGTTTCTGTGTCTGTACAATATGCAGAGTACAGTGTTTTCCAAGGTCCTTTCAGCTCAGGAAGAGGAAGAAAAAGAGAGAGGGAATCCTTTAATTCCTACACCAAAGAGGTCTTCTATATTATAACATGTAGACTTTATGAACTAGTAATCCTCAAGTTAGAACCAGTCTCCAAGTGGTTTTCTTTGTGTGTGTGTGTGTGTTGTTTTTTCTCTTTTTAGATAAACTTTGTGTTCTAATTGATTCTGTTGTCAAAATTACTCTATTTCTCACTTTTCTTGAAAAGCTTGAAAACTTGGCAACATGGCACTCACATATCTGCTTGTGCACAATTTCTTGAGCTTCCTAAGAGGGACTGTCCCCTCGTTTTGAAGGGGCATAGACTTTCCAGAGCAAGAGAGGCCCTACCCTACCCCACATTCCATATCATCTTACAGAAAAAAAATAAAAAGAAAAACCATTGCAAGCAAGTAGAGTTCTAGTCACAGCAACCTATAGGAAGAAGTAGAACTGCCCCCTCAGGTTCCCAAGGAGCGTCTGGTGGACTCAAACTGCCAACCTTGTGGTTAGCGGCTGAGTTCTTACCCCAGATCTACTTCACTTACAACATCTGGCTGTCCTTGAGGGCGCTGAGTTTGAAATGCTCTGTGTAGTCACAGGATATCCTGACTAAGAGGTTGGTAAAGGACAGACAATAGGTAAGACTTTTGACACCCCTCTACTCACAATGTAAACTCTGATAGTGTAGTGGCTAAGTGCTAAAGCTGCTAACCAAAAGGTTGGCAGTTCTAATCCACCAGGAGCAACTTGGAAACTCCATGTGGCAGTTCTACTCTGTCCTATAGGATCTCTATGAGTCAGAATCAACTTTATGGCAACTTTTCAAATTTAGCTTCCTCACTAAATTGAATAAAGGGCTTCACTGATTTTAAAAAAACTGCCAACAACACTAGAGATGTTTTCGAAATTATTTTTCAAGTACTTTCCAGGAAAGAGATTCAAAGTAAGAGGCAGATTATAGGAATACTCAACAATGCAGTTTTACTCAAAATAGCCCCCTAAAAATTGACCTTGTAGCACTTTCAATGTACTTTTAACAACTAATATAATAAATTGCATCCAACAACCAATACCAATAAGGTCACCCAATAAAACGGAGTTTATAAGGGCTAGATAACTAATGAAAAGAGCCCTGCTTGCCCAGTGGTCAAGCGTGTGGCTGTTAACCAAAGGCTCAGTAGTTAGAAACCACCAGCTTCTCCATGGGAGAAAGATGTGATGGTCAGAACCCATAAAGACTACAGCCTCAGAAACTCTGTGGGGACAGTTCTACTCAGTACTGTCAGATCACTGTGAGTCCGAATTGACTCAAGAGTAACAGGTCTGGTTTCTGGCTTTAGGGAACTGATAAGAGATCATTCAGAGGACGTACCAAGGACACCACTACAAGTATAAAATAAAATCCTTTCTCTGCTTCAGAATCACCTGGAGTTTTTTAAATAACTGCTGTCCAGGACATATTCCACAGATTCTAACTCTATGGGTTGAGAATCAGTCATTAGTATGTTTTTTTTTAATATTTTTTCAGAAGATTCTAATCTAGATTTGAATCTACTCTTAAATCCAGTAGATTTAAAAACATTATATTACACCTCCCGGCACTGCGGACAGACCACACTAGCCAGCCAGTCATCAAACACAATGAATGCAGTTGCTGTTGCTGTCAGGAACCAACAAGTCAGTTCTGACTCACAGCAACCCTATGTACAACAGAAGGAAACACTATCCAGTCCTGTGCCATGCCCCATTGTTGCAGCTACGTGTCAATCCATCTCATTGAGGGTCTTCCTCTGTTTTGCTGACCCACTGCTTTATCAAGCATGACGTGCTTCCACAGGGACTGACCCTCCTACTACGTGTCCAAAGTATGCAAGACATAGTCTTGCCATCCTTGCCTCTAAAGAGCATTCTGGTTGTACTTCTTCTAAGACAGATCTGTTCATTGTTTTGGCAGTCCTTGGTACATTCGATCTTCTTTTCTAGCACCACAATTTCAAAGGCATCAATTGTTCCATCTTCCTTACTCATTGTCCAGTCTTTTTGCATGCATATGACACAATTGAAAATACCACAACTTGGGTCAGGCACACCTTGGTCTTCAAAGGGACATCTTTGCTTTCAACTCTCTAAAGACATCTTTTGCAGCAGATCTTTTGATTTCTTCACTGCTACTTCCATGGGTACTGATTGTGAGTCCGAGTAAAATTCAATCCTTGACAACCTCTACCTTTTTTCCATTTATCATGATATGCTTGTTGGTCCAGTGGTGAGGATTTTTGTTTACTTGATGTTGAGGTATAATCCTGTAGGCTGTGGTCCTTGATCTTCAATGGTAAATGTTTCTAATCCTCTTCACTTGCAGCAAGCAAGGCTGTGTTATCTGCATAACACAGATTGTAAATGAATCTTTCTCTGATCGTGATGCATCATTGTTCTTTATATAGCACGTTTCTTGGATTATTTAAGCAACATACAGATTGAAAAGGTGTAGTGAAAGGATACAACCCTGATGCACACCTTTCTTGACTCTAAACCATGCAGTGTCCTCTTGTTCTGTTCAAAGAATGCCTTTTGATCCATGCACAGATTCCTCATGAGCACAATTAAGTGTTCTGGAATTCCCATTCTCTGAAATGTTATCCATAATTTGTTATGATCTACACAGTTGAATGCCTTTCTGTATTCAATAAAACATAGGTGAACACAAGTATTCTCTGCTTTCAGCAAAGATCCATCTGACATTAGCAATGATATCCTGGTTCCATGTCGTCTTCTGAATTCAGCCTGAATTTCCAACAGTGCCCTGTGATTGCCACTTTTGAATGACCTTCACCAAAATTTTATTTGCATGAGCTGCTAATGATATTGTTCAATAACTTCCACATTCTGTTGGATCATCTTTCTTGGGAATAGGCATAAATATGGAACTTTTCCAGTCAGTTGGCTAGTAGCTGTATTACAAATTTCTGAGCCTATGAGGTCTGACAATTATGTTTGCAAACTCATCCTAGAAAAAGTGCTACATACCTCATTGCTGAATATCACTACCGTCACCTTTGAAGTACTTCCCTTGGGAAGCTACGCACTGATCGCAGCACCTACTATATCCTTCAAAGCAATTTTGGAATTCTTTTCCTGAAGGGGCCATCAGAGCTGTTGTCAAATTACCCTTGACGTCCTGAATGTCATCAAAATGTCTTCCTTTCAATATTTCCTTTATCTTCAGGCAAAGAAAAAAGTCATTGGTGGCCAGATCAGGTGAGTAGGGAGGATGTTCCAATACAGTTATTTGTTTACCAGCTAAAAACCACTTCACAGACAACCAGACAATTAAGTTAATGAACTTGCCACCCTGCCACCATGCCCAATGGCAATTCCAGATAGAGTTGCAAAACTGCTTTGAAAGGTGGACTAGGAATTGGTGTCAGTGACTGCTTTCCAAGAGGAATACTTTGAAGGTGATCGTAGTGCTATTCAACAATAAGGTATGTAGTACTTAGAACAATTAAGTTTGCAGACTTAATTGTCAGACCTTGTGGATGAGTGAATACTTCCAGCACTGTATCCGTTTGTTGAAACACCTCAACTGATATTTCATCAATTCCTGAAGCCTTGTTTCTTGTTAATGCCTTCAGCAGTATCTATAAACAATAGCTTCATTCCTAAGCTATGGAGGAACAGATTCTGGGATCTCCAAGATCCCACCCAGGTCAAAGAGTCTATAGTCTATGGACTGTTACACAATGGACACAGAAGGAGCCAACATCTTCTGTCTTATTATGACTACTGAAAATACTCCAGCTGGGAATTTCTATCACTCTTTAAGCAGTTAAACTACCAGAAGCAAAAATAATGAGTTTTCCACAATACAAATGATACATTGTCATTTGAGGGGGACACAGCTGATGTTATGTTCTTAAAAGTACAGTGTTTCACATGAAAAACTCAGAAACCTTTTGGTTAGATCACAAGTGGAACCAACCATTATCAAAAGTATTTTATTGGCCTTATTTCCTGTCAATCTGTTTGTAGGCTGGGCTGCCTGGAAAGCAATTAAAGCTTTTCTTCCCACGTGCCAGGAAATGAACAATTTTATTCCAGTTCTCACTGTCAGGAATAGCTTTTCTTTCTCTATTTGTGGTTTATCAACAATCCCAGGGACTGATGAACAACTCCCTAGCAAAATGGGCCAAGTTAGAGGAGGGATGGGTGGTTTTTCTCATGTCATTTCCTGCTTTCCATCAGATAATCTAGGTAATGGTAGAGTGGGACACATAGAAGAAGAGATTTCACACTTTATAAATGAAAACTCCTTCCCTTCAACCACACTTTAATATAGTTTAGCCTTGCAAACACTACCTAGTCTGTAAACTGGACAGACGCTCATCTGTGTATCAGAATGCTATGTGGTATCATTAAACTCCATGCAATAAGAGTTAATAATGTTGACAATAAACAATGTTTGGCCTGTGCAGGCTGCATTAGCACAGAAAAGAAAACCTTCTTCATATTACCATACTGTTTGGGGAGCTTGTTTAATTACGCCTATCTTTTGTCCACTTCCTAGATTAGACAGAACATGATCACATAAATTAAAATAACCACCACCAACACACACTTTCTCTGCTGCCTTTACTCTCCTTCTGACATCTGTTTATATTCCAGGATAGCTCTGGTCACTGCTTGATAAGAAAACCACAGTGTAGGTGGAGAAGATCCAGAAAAAGTTAAATTAATGACCCCAAAATTTGGTGAGCTGCCATATATAGGACAGAACATCCAAAAACACAGCCCCACAGGCTGAAAAGGGATATGGTTGAAATTTATTAAATCACTATGGATGTGTACAAAATAACTATATGTTGGTTCAGCAAATCTCAAATATCGGCACTAGAGAATACCCACATCAAATCCTTATGGATGAAATTACAGCTTATGTTGGTACAGTGATTTCTGACATACAAAGCAACACCCTGTGAAATTGTTTTCTTTCCTTCATTTCACAAATAACAAAATCTGAAGCTAAGATTTTAAGGAACTCGCCCAAGATGAATAGCTAATGTATGTGAATACCAATAACGATAATACCTAACACTTATTAGGTTTTTACTACGTAAAAACTTACTACAAAGCATTCTCGTGCCTTATCTTGCCCTTTTAATCCTGAAACAACTCTTTGAGTCAGTTTTTATTATTACCCACCCTATACAGCGAGAAAACTTAGACTTAAAAAACCATGGAAATAAAATAACATGGACAGGATATAATGGAAGAACTTTGTAAACAGGCCATCTAATTCCAGTATTCATACTGATCAGAAAATTCAATGCCAGCATCCCTAGGCCATTGTCCTTCAGCAAATATATATGTATGCTTATATTCCAAAAAGGATTCGATGATAGCATTACAAACCTGAGATTAAAATTCAGGTCATCAGAATCCAAGTCAGTGGTTGTTTCCTCTAAACCACACAATTTTGGACAAACAAAAGGAGTTTTGTATAATAGAGATTAAAATCATAAGCCTTGTTAACTCCACAGAAATCATCTAGCTAAAATACAAGTAGCTTCAGTAAGGGTTAAGATCTATTCCTGTTTGATATACATTCCCAAAGAAAGTTGAGACACTGGTATACATTCCTAGCCTTTGACAATAACATCAGGACAGCAATGTTGTTTTTGTCAGAAGTGTCCTTTGTCAAAGACAGAACACTAAACTGGATGCCTGGTAGGTCCACCATACAAAACAGTTCTCATAGCTCTGCAGAAAAAGGAAGTCAGAACAGCACAAAGGAAAAGGCAAGACATGGATCAATATAGGTGGCTCAGCCTTTAGATGGGACCTGTTTACCAAATCACAATGTCTGCCAGTATTAAAGGCCAAGGTCTGTGATAATTCTTGAACCTGTTACTTGCCTTTGGCTGTAAGACTTCCCTGAGAAGAAAACAAGAGGTCCTAGAGCCCAGTGCCCTTAGGCAGATTAGGCTTTTTCAAGGTACGTGCCTCTGCTTATACTCTCGTCTTAGACAACGGTGCTTCCTCTCTCTGACCTTTACCTCTGTTGACTGGTTGACTGAGGGTCTCTCTCCATTTCCGGACCTTGTATGTTCCTTTCTGTTCTTGCTTCCTTAGTCATTTTGAATATTGACTCTGATTCCTCTTTTCTCCAGACCAAAAGCCAAAAAATCAAATGAAACCCACTGCCATCGAGTCAATTCCAACTCAAAGCAGCCCTCTGGGACAGAGCAGAACTGCCCCATATAATTTCCAAGAGTGCCTAGTGGATTCGACCTGCTGACCTTTCTATTAGCAGCTGTAGCACTTAACTACTATGCCATCAAAAGGACTTCAGAATGTCAAGGGCATCATGATTCTAGAAATAGCTAATAAATACAACAACCTGAAAAAAAAACCCACTCATCCGTGACTCTGAGTTTAAGGCTTAAGTTTGGCACAGTTTCACAGTATACATTTGCACTCTGAAAACATCCATTGATTTTAAGGCAAAATATTACAATTTATAAAATTACAGGAAAGTATCATTGAAGCCATTCCATTATTCACTAAAAGTAAATCTAGGGAGCACCTATCACAAGTCATGCATCAAGCAAGGTATTGTAGGTAACATGAAGATGAACAAGATTTGACCCCTCCCTCTGGTACAATTCCGTCTGATAGGGGGAATAAGGCTATTTAATGCATTAATCGTGGTATCATAGTGTAAAAAGTACCAACAGATGAGATAGTCCATACTGTCACCTTTGGTTATGCTCATTAAATGACATGTTGATTAAATGAGACAATTAATTAAGTGTAAAATTAAATGCTATGGGAAGTCAAAGGAAGAAGAGAATCCACCACAAGACAACAGGTCCATAACCCCAGGGGCAGGGGAGTTGTGGGTGACCAGGAGGTCACAAGAAGCCACTTGTGACCTTCCAAGATGCATCCAAGATAAAAGAACTCACTCTTCTTGTTGCTGTCACTAGCTTCCCTTGAGTCACCCCCAATAACAGCAACCCTACACAGAACAGAAAGAAATACTGCTCAGTCCTACATCATCACCATCCCTGGTTGTAGGCGGAGCCATGGTAGTTTACAGGATTTTCACTATTTTCAGAATCAGATTACCAGGCTTTTTTCCATTCCATCCCAGTCTGGAAGCTCCACTGAAACTGATTCACCATCATAGCAACACACAACTTCTGCCGACAGCTGAGTGGTAGCTGTACAGGAGATGCATTGCTGAGAATAGAACCCAAGTCGCCCATACACTCACTGAAGCACCACTGCTCCCACTTCTCTTCTTACCATCCTGCAATCAGTCAGAAAGTCTCTGCTTTCTCCTAGAAATCTGACATGCAACATAATTAAAAATCTACTTGATAGGAGAAAATTAGGAAATCAAGAGGCTTAAGGGTGGAGAATACAGTCCACTTAAGAAGTTAGATAGGGTTTTCATGAAAGTGACTTGCTTGGGTCCCGGGAATTCAAACACCATCCTTGCTTGTAGGCTATAACTCACAGAACAGGACAGAAGGGTATGTGACAAAACCCAGGCTCTGGTAATTTCTAATCCTTATGCCAGGATCACAGTATGTTGGGATCAGTAGTCACCAAACAGTATTTCATCCAAGTGGAAAGGCCATGGACTGTGTTCCTGGGTGGAGTGCAGTGACACCAACCAGCCTTGATGGGAGGCCCAATAAGAGTAGGAATCATTCAGATGTGATAGCCACTCCCCTCCGTGTCTCCTCCTCCTTCCACTGCTCACAAAATCTAGTCTTTAATGCCAGGCAGGAGATTTAACCCATTTGGCTTTGTTTGTTTTCCATTTTAATTCAGTGGTTCTGCATTAAAGGAAAGAAGGAAACTCTTGAAGCGGTCACAAGCATTTCAACAGCACATCATCACCTACCAGACGACTCTTCACATACATTAGATATATTGCCTTGTTTCTTTGCAGCACTCCTGTGAACTTGGTTTTATTATCATGCCCATTTAAAAGATGAAGACCTGAGGACCAGAGAGAATGAAGGACTTACCCAAACTGACACCGTTATGGGTAATTAGCAACTCAAATCCCTGATTCCAAACTTCACCTTTCCTGTCCTACATCCTGGAGGCTCCCTGCTGAAACCTGAACGACACCAGTTGCTTGGGATAGCTAACTGACCCAGTGGAAGGTCAACTCCTCCAGGTAAAACAACTTAAGGAGGTAAAAAGGAAAAATTCCTTAAGGTACTATCGGTCAGAGGAGACAGCAAAAGCAAGGAAAATGGAAAGCTTTCTGGCACAAGAAGCTTCACAGTTTTAAAGAAGATATAACTAATTCTAACTTACTTCTCCCCCTCCCAACCCCCCACTGTTCCACAGAAATAATTGTCAAGGACACACTCTTGGCAGAGGAAATCCCTGCAAGCTAGCTGTGTAATTCTATGCTCTCTCAAAGTGGCCATCATAGGTCATTCTTTATAAAAGAAGCCAGTCCAGTGATGCTTCACCGTAAAAGCCACCATGAATCAAGAGCTAGCTGCAGTCCAGCACAGACAGAGAGGTTAGCAAGTTGGCGATGCGCCCATGAGTGCAGATGGCCTTGTGCTGGCCCGATAGCAGCCTCTCACCCTAACTGCCAGAAGGCTGGGTTTGGAAGCATTGCCTGAAAGATGGCAGACCAGCACAGAAGAAAGAAAGCAAGCACCTTAGGCTCCAGCCTCGTTTGAACTCTGGCCCCCAGATCACCCCCCAGCTGTGGATACCCTCCCTTCCACTTTCAGTTTCTTCAGGAAATAATCCTAATCAGTGGGGAATGCAGCATCCCAGAAACCCATAGCCTCAGACTGATAATGAGAAAAACATCAGGCAAACACAGATTGAGGTTCATTATACAAAACATCTAATCAGTACTCTTCACAACTGACAAGGTCTTGGAACACAAGGAAAAACTGAGAAATTGTCACAAACCATGTGATGACAATGTCCTGGGGTGTCCTGGATTGGGCCCCATACAGAAAAAGACGTCAGTGGAAAAACTGGTAAAATTCAAATAAAGTCTGGAATTCAGTTCATAGTAACATTGTTGTTATTAAGTGCCCTAGAGGAGAGTCTACTCATACTGATCCCATGTGATGGAGTAGAACTTCCCCTGCAAAGTTCCCCACAGGCTATTCTTGGCTATAAACTTTGTAGAAGCAGATTGCCAGGTCTTTCTCTCTTGGAGCTACTGGCTGAGTTCAAGCCACTAATATTTCAGTTAGCAGCCAAGTGCTTAACTTTTTGTGCTACCTGTCCATAGAACCACCCATAGGTTTTGTAAGGTTGTAAATCTTTATAGAAGCAGATGGCTGCATCTTTCTCTCACAGAGTGGCTGATGGATTTGAACTTCCAAGCTCTCAGTTAGCAGCCAAGCACTTAACTACTATGTCGCCGGGGTTCCTTCCATTTGTGCCACCAGAGCCCCTTAATAGTAATGCACCAGCATTAATCTCTTAGTTTTGATCAACATATCATAGTAACATAGGTGAGAACAGGGAGGAGGACAATGTCTCTTCAAGAGGAGGAAGAAGGACCCAAGTCTTAGATGCCCTCTTTTGTATCAGCACCGGTAGGTGATAAGCAAGTTTGAAATATTTGTGTATCATGACAAAGATGAGCAGAACACATCTCTTGATCTAAAATAACATAGAGAAAGGAGGACTGAAATATTGAATATGTTTGTTTAATTAAATTTTAATTTATTCATTACTGAACTCATTAAGTTAATCAAACCATTTCTTTTGCATGAATTCCTTGGTTCTGTAGACCTGTATTGAGCACCCACTGTTTGTCAGGCCCCAGTACTGTGGAGACACACAACAGACAAGCATTCAGAAGCCAAGCAGATGAACACACAGTGATCAGTTCTGTGACAGGGTAGCAAAAGGAAAAAATCCAAGCAATTGCCATTAAGTTGATACTGACTCATGGCAAAGCCATGTAGCCCCATAGAACTACGCTCCATATGGTTTTCTTGGCTGTAGTCTTTACAGGAAAAGTCCCTAGGTGGCGCAAGTGGTTTGTGCTCAACTGCCAACCTAAAGATTGGCAGTTTGAACCCACTCGGTGGTATCTCAGATGAACAGGCCTGACAATCTACTTCCATTCAAATTACAGCCAAGAAAATTCTATGGAACAGCTCTACTCTTCAACATAACTGGGGTCACCATGAATCAGAAACACATGTTTGGCAACTCCCAACAACAAATCTTTTCAGAAGCAGATCACTAGGCCTTTCTTTCATGGCACCGCTGAGTGAGAGTGAAGTTCCAACCCTTTGCTAGCTGTAGAGTACTTAACCATCTGAGCCACCCAGTACCTTGCTAGGGAAAGGCAGGGGTGCCTTTCAGAGAGGAGTTTCAGAAAAAGCCTCACCAGGAAGGTGACAGGGTTCAGTGACTCACACACACACCTGGCAGATGAGCTTTCCAGGCAGAGGAACGAGCCAGTGCAGAGGTCTTGAGGCTGGAGTCTTGAGTAACAGCTGGAGCTTAGAGAACAAGGGGAGTGAAAGGGTGAGAGAAGAGCCCAGAGTGCTGGCTACAGGCCAGAGCACATCGATTCCCATAGGCCTCAAGGCTGGAGGCTTCACGAGCTCTCTCCTGGGGTGACTAACAGAGAGGACAGCTTGGAGTTCCACCTCTGCTCTCTGCACTCTGCAGGTGAGCAGACAGAGGGGGGTCTGGACAAACAAGCATGAAATGTCCAGAGTAAAAGGATCTCAAAACACAAGACAAGCAGTGTCAATATTCTGAACATGGACAACCTGATATTCAGTCATACCAATGGTATTTTTTAAGAAAATTGGTGCATAGATTTTGTGAAATATCATTTAAGTGGAGTTAGAATGTGGAGATGGGATGTAATTCAGAGCTGAAGGGAAAAACGATGTCTCCATGCAGTCAGAAGGGAATGTGATACCACAGTCTATTAAAAGCCACCCCTTAAGCCTGAGCTCAGTTCTTCCTGCTGCCATTTAGGACCATTTCTTCTTGTTCTGCTTGACAGAAGGTAATAAACCAGAGGATAGCTTGAAAAATACCCTCTAATTGGCTGCATTTCCAGCAGAAATTAAGCTGGGTCACATACGAGAAGAAAGCAGAGCAGCCAACTTCCCATATACACCACAGACACACACTCACAACACATAGAAACTTACAGACACACACACACAGAAACTTAACGTGCTGCCACATAAGGTCACATACATACACAGAAACTCACACAGATACACACATACTCTCTCTCACACACACAGAGGCATACCACACACAAGAACACCAATAGCAACGACAACCAGCAGACTAAGTCCTTGGTGCATAGCTCAGTTTCACTGCCAGCATGCCTCTTCACAAGGTAGATCTTTCCTCCGACCCACGTCCTGAACTGGCATCTTCCTCCCATCCCACCCGACTCTTTCCCTGGCAGCACCTCTACCCCAGGTCTCAGCATTATAACAACCTGATTGCTCAAAGACAGACACATGGTCTTCACATTCTGAGGGATCAAATCTCTAGACAGACACAGGAGCCACGTACTAAATCAAAAGAGCCCAATCCAACATTATACAGTTTACCTTACACAGGTTTAAAGAATTCCAGAATCTCTCCCAAGTCATTGCTCTTTTCATGCATCCTCCAAAATTAAAAATTATTTTCGAATTTCAAAACTTGGAAGCATTCTCTTTTCTTATTCATTCTATCTCCTTTCACAGCTAGGTGTTCTACTTACTGGCCTTTCAGATTCATTCTCCACTTGTTGCTGTCCTGCTGAGCCCTAACAGACCAGCACCCTTGGATTGCATCACCCAAGTCCCTCTATCATCTCTGGCCCCTTCCCATCTCAACGCTGCAGCTGCTGAAGCAGCCTCTCCTCCACATTCTCATCAGCTTTGTTGACACGAGTTCCTCCCTTTGTTCTTTCAGCCCTAGAGGTAGTAAGGGCAGTCCACCGCACTAGTCTCTGGGTGCTTCAGTAGACTTTGTTGGTAGCCTTAATCCCAATCACACTGTTATAGGGAGTTCCTTTACTGAAATCTCTCAGGCAAACTATCTGAATGGAACCCCATTTTCTGCAGCAACTCTGCTAACACAGCAGACCTACGAGTCCTCTGCTAACACAGCTCCTCTAGTCCCTGGATACAGTAGTCACTTTTCTTTCTGGGCACAAATCCAATCCCACTAGCTTCTCTTCTAAAAGTTCTCAGCAGATGTGCAGACACTAAGCCAATGTTCCTGAGGCTTAGCCCACATTATTTCTTTCTCTTGTCCTGATCACTCAGACTTTTCCTGAGTATCTCCAAAATTATTCACGTCTTCATTCCTACACTCACCTATTCAGTGAGGACTTAAGGCATACCAGTTGCTATACGCACAGTGGTGACTAAGGCCTCGTACCTATAGAGGATACCAGGCAGGGAGGGAGAAAGATGTAGAACAATAATCAAATCCATAAAAAAGACCAACCAGTCTTACTGCTCTGATAGAGACAGGCCTTGAGACCATGGCCTGAAGACATCCTTCTAACATGGAACTGAAGGCATTCCTGGAGACCAAATTTCAGCGACATAATAGGCAGGCCAACAAAATAATAACATCTGAGAGGAGTGAGCACCTTAGAACAGTTTATTACATGATACGAAAAGAGCCAAATCTGTCCAAAGCAAAGACAAGAAGGCAGTCAGCGGTAGGAAAACTGGTCAAAAAGCAACAGGGAACCCAGGATGGAAATGGGGAGAGTGTTGACACACTGAGGGGACTGTGACCAGTGTCTTGGGACATTCTGTGTACACGTTGTTGAATGAGAACAGTTCTGGCTCTGCAAACCTTCACCTAAAGCATAGTAAAATATTTCAAAAATAAAAAAAAAAGCATAGTACCTGCTTTTAAAGATCTTTCTAACCAATGAAGAAAAAAAGTAAATAAACTGAAACGGTAAGAGGAAAAAGTTATGTGACTCCATCTGAAGGAAAACTAACTTTTCTTGGTTGGCAAAAAGAGTGCTGGCCAACATAAGGTTCACAGTGAGCCATGAGACAGGGGAAGACTATCATACACGAAAGACAGCACGGGCAAATACTGAGAGAGAACACAGCGTGCAGAACCGTGTGCTCAGGGAGGCTGGAGCGAAGGCTGCACAGCAAAGGAGGAACAGGAAATGAAGCTGGGGAAAGAACCCAGGGCGGATCATGAAAAGCCTGGCAAGCTAACTTTAGGAGTTTTGATTTGATCCAAAGAGCAATGTGGAATCACTGAAGAGTTTAAGCAGAGAAATACCATAATCAGATACATGTTTATGGGAAATTTCAATACAGCTATAGAACTGAAGGCAATAAGACTAAGCCCAACATAAAATAATGGCCGTCAGATCTAGACTGTTCCAGTGACTCATTCCACCTTTTGTCTGGTAGCACCACCCCTGCTCCAGGTCTCAACATTATAACAAACCAATTGTCCAAAGGCACCAGGTCTTCACAAACACTCTGAGTGATCAAATCTCTAGACAGACACGGGAACCATGTGTTGTATCACAAGTGCTCAATCCAACATTATCCAGTAGAATCAAAAAGATGTTTACAAACTGGAATTACAAAGACTCCATTATTAGGACATAGCAGGTCAGTGAGATGGAGAAACTGACAGTAACACCCAAAATCTGTGGTTTAAGCAAAAGTATGATGGTACCACTCACAAACACAGCACACACAGGAGGAGGAGGAAAGTCAGGGTAAACACAAGTGGCTCCTCAACAGAGCTTGAAAGGGCCCCGGTTAAGAGTGCAGCTGCTAACTGAAAGATGGACAGTTCTAACTCACCCCCTGGCTGCAAGAGAGAAAACCTGATGATATGCCTCCAGAAAGGTCATGGCCATGGTGACTCTATGGAGTAGGTCTACTATATTATATAGTATGTTAGTTATCGAGTGCAGCTATAACAGAAATACCACAAGTAGATGCCTTCAACAAATGAAAGTTTATTCTCTCATAGTCTAAGCTAATAGGAAGTCTAAGCTCATAGGAAGCTAAAAGTGCCAATTCAGAGGATCGGCTCTGGGGGAAGGCTCTTTCTCTCTCTGTCAGTTCTGAAGAAAATCCCTGTCCTCAATCTTACACTGCTCTAGAGCTTCTCAGTGCGGGGATTCCAAGTCCAAAGTATGAAAGTTTATGGCTCTGCCTTCTTGGTGGTATGAGGTCCCCATGTCTCTCTGCTCACTTCTCTCTTTTATATCTCAAATGAGATTGACTTAAAATACACCTTGATCTTGTAGATTGAGTCTTGCT
This sequence comes from Heterohyrax brucei, assembly GCA_028571685.1. NCBI lineage: Eukaryota > Metazoa > Chordata > Mammalia > Hyracoidea > Procaviidae > Heterohyrax > Heterohyrax brucei. Next base: position 20,025,818 of record CM053153.1, on the reverse strand, counting down.
CCGTTAACATAACTGCCCCTAATCTTACTTCATTAATATCACAGAGATAGAGGGTACAATGTATAGGAAAATCACATCAGGTGACAAAATGATGGATGATCACACAGTACTGGGGATCGCCACCTAGCTGAGCTGAAGGATGCTTTGGGGGGCACACATTCAATCCATGACACATGGAGTCTCTATGAGTAAGAATCAACTCAAAGACACCCAAAGACAATAGGGTTTGAGGTTCTCATTTGACTTCCAATGGAAATGTTTACCCAAGCAGTTGAGTGTACGGCTCTAGTCACCCATCACAGTTGGCCTGTTCCTGGGATCCCCTTACTGTCCTATCGCCTGTCTGCTTTGAATGCATTTCCAGTGGCTACTTTCAGCCCTTCTACCCCTTTCTTCTTCCCCTTCCCCTTACTCTCTCAACAACATGGTTTTCCTTTAAAGTGCCCAAATCACTTTCCAGAATGCTGAAACATTTAATTTCCTCATAATACAAATCTCTGGCATCCACAGCTTGGCTCGGAAACCTAGGTTTCCTCCCCTCCTCCCCAGTCTACCACCTCCGTCTTTGGGATGGCACAGAGCTCCAGATTCCAAGTTCCAAGAAGGGATACTTCCCCATATATGAGTAATTCAAGCTCGGTCCCTGACTCCAGCCACAGTGAAGGCCCCCAAGTCCCCTGTAATATTTGAATATGAAATATTTTCAATAAGCTGTGGCCTTGAGAGTAAAAGGTAAGCATTCCCACCTGCAGGAGATATCAATCACTCATTCAGGAAGTCAAGGGCTCCCGCTCAGAAAGTAAAGCATCAGGACAAGAAAAAGACATCTTCTGCTAAAAAGCAGGTGTACCTAAGCTTCCAAATACCTCCACCCCATTCCTCACTGAGCTCGGCCTCCAGGGTCCAGGATAAATCTAAATCAACCTTCCCTCAGCCAAAGCCAAATCCCTGCCAAGAGAGTGACAAACACATTCATTGGTCAAAGCTAAATCTTCGGCTCTGCTTTTCTCATCAGCTGCAACCTGCACCTGCAGCTGAACTCTTGCTCTCTCCCCAATGACAAGAACCAGGGAAGGAACACACAGTACTTCTTGGGAAGTGGACATCAGTGCAATCCCACCCTCGTTGGCCAACACATCTTATTGCTTCAAACCAACATTTATCTATTGAGCACCAACAATATGCCAGACTTGGAACTACATGTCAAGTCACCATTTCTGTGCTTGAAGAAATTGCTGTTTGGAAGACAGTAAAGAAGCATAATGAATATCATAATGTATTATGACAATTTAAAAAAACATTTTCCACTGACTCAACCCAACTCTTGGTGCATGTCAGAGTAGAATTGTGCTCCATAGGGTTCTCAGAATTAAATCATCAGGCCTTTCTTCTGTGACACCTCTGGGTAGACTTGAATCTCAATCTTTTGGCTACTATCCAAACACATTAACCATTTCCACCACCCAGAAGCCCAACTATAGTAAATAAAACCCAGTGCCGTCAAGTTGATTCTGACTTGTAGAGACCCTGGAGGTCAGAGAGGAACTGCCCTATAGAGTTTCCAAACAGCGCCTGGAAGATGTGAACATCTGCCCTTTTTGCTTAGCAGTTGTGGCACTTAACCACTACGCCATATACAGTGTCCTTTAAACGCTAGGGAAACCAGGCGCTAAAGCAATAAATCCTTCCTCGTCAGATAGGAAGTGAGGTAGAAAGGTTAAGAAAGAGGAAAAGGAGCGCTGAAATAAGTAAGATGGCAAGGAAACAATCCTGGAGCTGAAGGCAAGCTGTAACAGGCTTCACGTGCTAGGATACAAAATAAGAAGTTCAGTCTGAAAGCATCAGGGAGCTTTAACAGAGCAGTTCTTAGTTTGGAGTGCCTATTTAACTGGACTACTAAAGCCATGGTCCACAGACCACAGAGCAATGCTGTTGCTGTGTGCCACGGAGTGGCTTCCAACTCGTAGCATCCTCTATGACTGAGTAGAACTGCCTTTTAGAATGTCCTAAGTGTAACATTTATGGGAGCCCTGTTGACACACTGGTTTAAGAAACTGGTTAAAGCCCTCAACTGCTAACCCAGAGGTCACAGTCTGAAACCACCAGCTACTCTGTGTGTACAGACTTACAGCCTCAGAAATTTTATGGGGTTGTTAAGAGTCCAGTCTATTCAAAGGTAGTGAATTTTTCAATCTTTATGGAGCAGATCACTGGGTCTTTTCTTCTGGGGAGAGGCAGGTGTGTTCAAACCACCCACCTTTTAATAGCCAAGTGCTTAACCCTTTCAGCATGGCCCCTTACAGCTGCAGTACCAGTCCACAAAGCTGATCACCAAAGCTGAGACCGAGCCTCTCCAAACACGATAGTGAGGAGATAATCAAACACTCATACCAGATCACGGGCTATTACAGGTGTAGTCACACATGTAGGATGAGTCTCACATGGGGAAAGCGTGACTAGCGTTGTTTGTGATGGACTGGACATCGTTTTACATTCCCCACATTTTGAGAAACTTAGATTTCATCCAACCCACTTATTTCATAAATAAAGAAACTAACAATCAAAGATTACAATAATACCAACATTTGTATTGTGTTTTATGAATTTTCATACCTTTTTGTGCCTTTACGTTTCCCTCTACCAAGATTGCTCCCTCCCTCTCATCTTTCGGCTGCCTAACCACTTCTTACTCACCCTGAGAGTTCCAGCTCTGGCATCTCTGCTTCTGTGAGGCATTTAGTGCCTGTCTCTTTGCTGCACACTCTAAACTCCTATAACACAACTTTATTGTAGCTATCACTACATTTCCTTGTAATTATTTTCATATGTCCATATCCTCCCCTAGATTTTGGAGGGCAAAATTTATGACTTATTCATCTTTTTTCTACAATGCCTATTACAAATGCTGTCTTGATCCCAGGAAAGTGGAGGTGATTCGCTAGTGTGGGTCACAGGACTTCATCTGTACCCATCAAAATACAAGGGAGATGACCTACATGACCAACCTTGTAGTCGTGGGATGGGGCAGAGCATGAGAGAGACACAACAATTGGAATTGCTAGGACCCATGGAAGCTCCATATGGGAAAAATAGGATACACTCACCAAAATAAAGAAGAGGTAGGAAGAAAGACCTGGAAATCTACTTCCAAAACTCAGCCAGTCAAAACTTTATGATTACAACGGTCTAAGCAGCAATCAATTGTAGGGATTGGGCAAGACCAGATGGCATTTCATTCCATTGTGTGTAGAGTTGCCATGAGCCTAAAGCCTACTCAATGGCAGCTAATAACAAGAGCAATCCCAGATACAAAACACAACAGCTCTCCACAGAACCTTTTCTACACACTCAGAAAGTGAGATAATTAATCTCAAAGAATTTGTCAGTTCCTCATGTTTTGCACAAATCTAAGCACTGAGCCACCACCAATATTTGCTTTCGACAGAAACCAGGCACAGCATCTTTGGAGTGGAGAGCACAAGGAGGGGGCTACAGAAGGATCTGTTGGACACATTTCTTCTGTGGGTAGATGGTTGCAATGGTTTATTGCACATCAAGAAAATCTATACAAATCTCATTTGAGCTCCAACCCACCCAGCTATAAAACTGTCAACAATGTAGCATCATTTACAGTTATTTTTGAAGCACTGACTGTAAGTGTCAACATAGGCTGGCCAGTCTCTTCACATATTATTCATTCCAAGGTTTTATCATTTCACATTCATACTTGAAGTTTCTCCGTGGTGTATGAGAAGTGCCATGATGGATAAGAAGACAATCTTGTCAATGCCCCAAACATGCAGAGGCGGCAAGAGTATGTATTTGGTGCTGTGACTTCCTTTCCACGTGGTATTTGCTCGCCACACTCTGTCTTAGGTATCCCGTGATGAGCGGGAAATCCAGACCAAAATAGGTACTGGAGATAATATAAAATGAAAGGAACATTTTACCTCACCTCTTCTGCTAGAAACCAGGGGCTTCAATTCAAATGCCACTTAGTTCTAACCTGCACAGAGTGCTCCCTGAGGGCAGAGACCTTGTCTCTCTCTCTTGCTTTCTATTACATCTACCATTTCTTATGTAGTTCCTGCCATCTAAAAGGCACATATGAAATATATGAATGAAAGAGTGGGTTTTTTTTAAAGGATTCTGCCTTTTTTTACATAAACCAAAGCATAGGTAAGAATCAAACCATTCTATGAAGTTAACCAATTTCTATTCATCAAAAAGAGCTACAATATAAATAGCACTCTATCAATACATGTATGATTCAACAATATAAACACATATTTGATTCAGCCATAGCACAGCTGATAAACTACCTAGATGTTGGTGAAACTTTAACCAGGAATAACAAAAGTAGCATCCGACTTAACGACGCGTGTCCCTCATCCTCCTACCCGTTGTCATATTCTCTATTTCTCCCAGGCCAAGGAGAACTGGTCATCAGCTTGTATCAGAACTGACTAGTTAGGTGAACTGAAGAACTTCTCAGGTTGAAATCCTATTACTCTTCAAAGTTCAGTCTTTTCCCTTTTTATCTGGTTTTCTTTTCTTTTTTTTTTTTTTTTGGAGAAAAGTCATAGCCATCCAGAAGTCTATGAAGGTAAGGAAAGCATTATTCATTTGTGCTTATGTTCACTAATAACTACAGACATTGTTTTAAGTGCTGGGGAAACAACAGACAATAATGTGGACAAAAATCTCTGTTCTAAGAAAGCTTACAGTCTAGGGCACAGAGACGTCAATGAGCTAGGAAGCATACTCAAGTGTCAAGCATCTAGTGGTGACAAGTGCTATGAAGATTAAGCAAAGTAAAGCACTTGGGCCAGTTTCGTAAATGGTTACTTGGAAGGCCCTTCTAATCAGATTACATAAAAGTAGAAAACTGAAAGAAACCATGGCATAATCAAAGCCAATTTCTAGACACAAGCATTCCAGCCCATAGGAACAGCAAACGTGAAGACTCCAAGGCAGACATATCTCTGACATGCCTGAGAAACTTCAAGGGGGCCAGAGTACCTGGAATTGAGGGACAGAGTACCAAGAGATGAAATCTGAGGGGAGTTCAGGGGCACTGGGCCATTGTAGGAAACCCTGGTGGTATAGTGCTTAAGTGCTATGTCTGCTAATGAAAAGGTTAGCAGTTCAAATCCACCAGGAGCTCCTTAGAAACCCCATGGGGCAGTTTTACTCTGACCTGTAGGGCCCCTCTGAGTCAGAATTGACTCAACAGCAGTGGGTTTTGGTTGGGACACTGTAGTTAATTTTTTATTAGTAAAATTTCAGAGTCTCTGAAGGAGAGAGAAAAACTACAAGAGATGGAACTGCATGATAATCTCACATTATCTTTAAAATAAACAACTTAAAAGTCATGAGAACAAGAGATTACAGGGGATAAAAGAAAAAAAGGGGCCTCCAGTAGGAAAGACATTGGAATAGTCTAGGTGCGAGGTGATAGTGGCTTGGTCCAGGGAACAGCCCCGAAAGATCAACTAGCTAATATATGTCAAGTACTTGGCCCAGTGTTTGGGACAAAGAAAACCTGAATATATAGCTGCTGCCAATATTATTATTGATATTATCTTTCTATGTGCCAAGAACTAGAAAGAGCCTGCCATTTGCTTCACCTTATAGGCTTTTAGGAACAATTCTGGGTGATTAGAAACTTTTGCCTGATAAACATCTGTTATTATCATGATGCCAAAATAGATGTGGCTGGTGAATATGTAATGTGTTCAGTGTGCGATCCCTGAGCTCAGCAGTTCTCCTTGGGGCTGTGTGTCTTTACGTGCGAGGGTGTACGTGTGAGGGTGTGAGGGTGTTAGTGTGAGTGTGTGGGTATAAGTGCAGGCAGCATATATACAACCGAAGAGTACACCAGAAGCACACAGGAAATGGCTGGTCGCATAGCCACTTATTGTTTGCTCTTCTGTGCCCTGGCACTACCAACTTCCCTGTCCTGTCTGTTCTCTTTCCTCTGTGGGACCCCCAAAGAGTTTACCTTTCTTCTTCCAACATTCTGCGTCATCCCTTTGCCAGGCATGCTTGTTCTGACTCACGTAGCAGGAGAAACCATCCAGTCCCCTTTTTTATCTCTCTCCACGATTCCTTAGCTGCCCCGCTATGACTGGGATGTGTTGCAGTACCCATCTGCTATGTATTCCTGCTGACTTTGATGTCTTCCAAATGTTATCTGATAAATAGACAGAACCCATCTGGGGCCAAGCTCTCTGGAAAGAGGTCACTTAATCAAACATCATCCGTGATTATGGAAGATTTACGACCTGTGCAACAACTTGCTGGAAGTCATGGGCTCTTGGCTCCCAGTTGGCAATAGAGAACAGAGTTCTTTCTGAGCATTCATCTTCTTCCAGAAATCTCATTTCCCTCTGAACCTTTTAAATATACTCACCCCCCTATGATTTTCTTTGTTTTGCAGTGAGTCTTACATGAAGTCTTAAAGGCACACAATAAATTGGAGTGATTTCTGAATGAACCAGCTTCCTCGGTGGTGAAAATGGTTTGCTGCTGGCTACCAACCCAAAGGTGGGTGGTTTGAACCCATCCAATGGTGCTGTGGAAGCAAGGTCTGGTGACCTGCTTCCATAAAGATTACAGCCAAGAAAATCCTATGGAACACAGTTCTATTTATAACGTATGATGTTGCCATGAATTGCAATCAACTCGATGACAACAGGTTTGGATTTTTATGTTTGTTTCTGAATGAACCTGCATAGCACTCACTCTCTAAGTCTAGCTCCCAGTACCCACCAAGAGAGCAGAGAGGAGAAGGCCACCATCTGAGAATGAAAAAGAATTGATTAATAGAATCACGCCAGTCTAATAGAGAAATGGTTAAACATCATGCAATTTAAGTCAGAATCGCTGAGTTGGAGTCTGAGTTTTATTCTGCCGTGCATTAGCTGTGTGATTTTTGTTGATCAATCTTCCTGAGTATCATGGATTCAATAATGTCCCTCCAAAATATGTGTCAAGTTGGCTAGGCCATTATTCGCAATACTGTGTGGTTGTCCACCATCTTCTCACCTGATGTGATTATCCTGTGTGTTGTAAATCCTAACCTCTGTGATATTAATAAGGCAGTATTAGAAGCAGCTGTGCTAGTGAGGCAAGACTCAAATCTACAGGATTAGCTTATATCTTGAGTCAATCTCTTTAGAGAGACAAAAGAAGCAAGCAGAGAGGAGGGGTACCTTATGCTACCAACAAAGAAATGCCAGGAGTGGAGTGTATGCTTTGGACCTGGGGTCCCTGAGCTAGGAAACTTCTAGACCTCAGGAAGATTAACAGCAAGGATCTTCCCCCAGCACCAGCAGGGACAGAAAGCCTTTCCCAGGAGCTGGCACCCTGAATTCAGACTTCTAGCCTCCTAGATTTTGAAAGAATGAATTTCTCTTTGTGAAAGCCATCCACTTGTGATATTTCTGTTAAAGTAGCGCTAGACAACTAAGACACCAAGTCTCAGTTTTCTCATCTTTTTCATGGAGATCTTTATACACACACAATACGTTTGTGCAAGATTCATTGAGCAGCATGTGACTTGGTAGAACAATGGGTAGTCTTATCCAAGGAGACATGGCAGCCATCTGTCCTCACTAGCTATCTGTTTGGACATGCCTTTCCAGAAGGAAGGCAGAGTAATTATCTACTTAATTCATAACAGTGATGAAATCAAATTTATTATCAAATTCCTTCCCCCAAAGAAGATTTCAGCTTTTATTGAAGAATTCAATCAAATATCTAAGAAAGAAAAAATAGTAGTCTCACATAAAATTTTCCAGAAAATACAAGAGGGGGGAACACTTCCTCAGTTCATGTTATGTATTCAGCATAACCCTGCTACCAAAATCTGACAGAGTTTATTTTTAAAAAACTTATAACACACGCTGATATCCCTGACAAACATGCCTGCAAGAGTGTTTGTACAGTACAATGTCTGTTTACAAGTGAAAAAATTAAGGCTTAGAGAAGTTAAGGAACTTGTCCAAGGAAATACAGCTAGAAACTGGCAGATTCTGAATACAGTCCAACATTTCCTGAACTCAAGATCTGCTGTGCTTAACCAGTATGTTACTGGACCCTCTACTACGATTCTGTAGTTACTGGGTAGCACAAACAGCTAAGCAGTCATTTGCTTACCAAAAGATTGGAGGTTCAACTCTACCCAAAGTCTCCATGGAGGAAAGACCTGGCAGTCTACTTCTCAAAACTCAGCCATTGACAACCCAATGGAACAGGATACTACTCGGACCCACACAGGGTCACCACGAATCAGAATCAACTCAACAGCAACTCGTTTAGTTGGTTTGGTTTACTACGGTTATCCAACTAGATTAGCTCTAAAGGACTGAATTGCTAATAGGTGGATCACGCAGACAACAACATCCCCTGCTTGATCCCAGTAGCTCCCTCAGCCTCACCTCTGCTCTTCAAGGCCACTGTGTGTTCCACTCCTTTGCCTGAGACTGAGAGGGACAGACTCGCAGTGTCGACTCCATTAAACCTGACAAAGTCACAGTTGTTTGAGAGTTAGAACCCCCTAGACACACATGTGTACCAGGAAGGCCCAGCCTCAAGCCAAATGCATATTGAGAAGTTTGACACAAGGCCAGGGCATGTCTTGCTTGTTAATGAAACAGCCCTGCAGGCACAGAAACTGCTGGGAGCAGTTAGGGCCTACCGTCTCCTCTCAGTGCTCCCCTCTCCAGCGGGCTCTCTTCTACTCCCTTCAGCAGTTAGCTCTTGAACCTCAAAGGGAAAAGGGCGGGAAGGGTGCTGAGGTTTCTGAAGGCTCATTGTACAGAAGTGCTGTGCTGTCCAAGAAATTGTCCCCTGGTTGTCTGTCACTCCACAGACGAGTGCCCGATGAGGAAATTACTCCAGCTCTATTCTGCCCAAGTCTGTGAATATCCCCCCCAAAGCAGTTCTGCTTTCAAATCCACAGAACCTCTTCAGAGCATGCACTCAATGCCTTATTAATAACACCCACCTCTCAAACCCTTATAAACATGAAATAAAGCCTCGTTTACCTACTCACAGGCAGAGGTGTCAGGGCACATCTTTGGCATCAAAACTAGAATATCTTCATTGAAAATGAGCCACCCTGAAGTCTAAGAGTGGCGGATAGAGATAGAGAGCTGCCCTAGAGGTGACCCCAGCTTATAGACACTGCACATATGACAAAATGAGGTGCTACCAGTCCTACATCATCCTGCTGATTGAAAGCATGTCTGAGTCAATCTTTGTGACTATTGTACCCATCCGTCTTCCCAAGGATCTCCGTCACCCTTGCCAGCCCTCTGCATCAACAAACATGATGTCCTCGTCCGATGACTGCGCTCTCCTGATCTGTGGGTTTCTTAGATTCTGCCTTGAATTATTATTTGATTATCTCTCTTACACGTCCAGCGCAAGCTAAGTTGAAAAAATGTTCTGTTCTCATATACAAAGTTTTTTAGTAGCTAATTTTTGGAGGTAGATTGCTGGGCTTTTCTTCCTCATCTTGCCAAGCTTTTCTGAAATCTGTCCATCACGGGCAACCCTGCTGGTATTTGCACTACTGGAGACATAGCTCCAGCATCACAACAACCCATAGCCACCACGGTGTGACAAACTGATAGGTAGTGACAAACTGGCAGCACAAATCAAAGTATCACTGAGTTCCCATAGAATCCTACATCATCCCAGGAAATAGCTTTCATTCCTTTATGTATTCTTTCTATAAACATTGAGTCAGGATGTATAGTAGGTGCTTTGGGGAACACAGACAAGTAAATTATAAATCTATTGCCCTCCAGCCGGGCCTCTCTAACCCCAAATCTTCCTCTGTATAAAGGCAAGGGCTTGGCCTGTATGGTATGACCTGGGTTTCAGTGCCTGTCCCTCATCTTCCTCACCCAAGCAGACACAAGTAACTGCCCTGCCCTCCAGCAACTTACAGTCTAAAACATTTAAGGCCAAAATGCCTAATCAGTTAACAGTTCAAGACAAAAACTGAGAATCCCTTAGTAACAATTCAGAGAGAAAGTGCTAACGAATTTAATATTACATGGAAATAGAAAGGAAATCCTGGTGGTGTCGTGGGTTAAGTGCTACGTCTGCTAATCAAAACGTCGGCAGTTCAAGTCCACCAGGTGCTCTTTGGAAACTCTATGGGACAGTTCTTCTCTGACCTCTAGGCTTGCCATGAGGTGGACCCAACTCAGTGACAGTGGGGTGGTGATGGGTGGTGGCAGAAATAGGAAATCTGTTGTCTAAGTCATCTAGTGCTGCCATAACAGAAAAGCCACAAGTAGAAGGCTTTAACAAAGAGAAATTTATTCATAGAAAGGTAGAAAGGTAGGCTGAAAGACCAAATGCAGGGTGTGAGTTCCAGGGAAACTCTGGCTCTGGAGGAAGGTTCTTGCTGTTAATCTCCCCTTACACTGGGAGCTTCTGAGGCACAGGGACCCCAAAGCTAAAGAATGTGATCTGCTCCAGGTGTTTCTTTCATGATGGCATGAGGTTCCAGAAAGAAACTGTAGTGCTGCCCCTGTCCACTTTTAAATGGTGCCTTCATATGGTACAGAACCATCTGTAAATCAGCCATGAGTGTTTTCTTCTCGAGTCAACTGGTCATAAGGAACCCCCCATGAGGTCAGAGGTGCAGACTGGGAGATCAAAGGTAGTGTGATAGGAGTAGAGACCATGGGAATTTGGGCCACTTCCTCATACACCTTACTTATGCCCTCAGGTCCTGCTCTAGCCCTATCTCATATATACTATTTCCATTTAATGATGGAGTGTTGCCGTGCATGTCCAACTTTATGATTCTGTGGGTCAGACAACATCCAAATAATGATGGGCAGTTCAGGCTACATGGTGACTTGGTGTGCCAAGGTTAAGCATACAGCCTCTACTAAGGCCTAGTGATAAGTTAGAAGCTGTTTCTCAAAATGAGAGCAGTTATCTGCAGAGGGTGGCAAGACTTTACTCCCAAATCCCAAAGGTCTGTGCTGGAATTCACCAGGAGGGGCCTGCTAAATATTACAAACAGCATCTCTATCTTCCATGAACACTTCATATGCCACTGGATCAGCTGGATCACATGGCCCAAGTGGCAGAGCAGCTTGCACAGGAGCCTGAACCTGTTACAGAGCCTTCTTTTGTTCTGGGCCCCACTCAAACTAGCAGCTTTTTAAATTCCTTGATAAATAAGCCAGAGTAGAATATCTAAATGAGGAATATGCTGTCTCCGAAACCCAAAGAGGTCCACTAGGTGCTATGCCTCCTTTTTACTTGTCGGTGCTGCCAGATATAATAACTAAAGCATAACTTTAGAAAGAATTATCTCAACATGCCCCATACCATTGGATCCTTAAAAGTTCCACTGAGCTGGAAAGTGCCTGAATTGTTGTGGGATTAATTTCCCACTCTCTAGCACACAAATATCTTACCAGTAAGTCCAGAGTCATTGACGCTTCTCTCTTACTAGGTCCAATCAGCACAATGTCATCGATACAATGACATCTTGTGAAAGAGAAAAGCAATCGAGGTCCCTGAGGACTAAATTATGACATAAGGCTGGAAGTAACTCTGAGGTAGGCAAGTAAAAGTGTATTGCTGGCCTTGCCAGCTGAATGCAAACTGAGGCTGGTTGTTCTTTGAAACAGATGTGGAGGAAAAAAGCATTAGCCAGATCAATAGCTGCATACCTGGTACCAGGAGAAGTATTAATTTGCTTAAGCAATGAAACTATATCTGGAACAGCAACTGCAATTAGAATCACCACCTGGTTCGGTTTTCAATTATCTGCTGTCAGTCTCTAAGATCTCACTGTTTTTTGCACAAACCCAATAGGTGAGTTGAATGGGGATGTGGTGGGAATCATCACCTCTGTACCCTTCAAGTCCTTGATGGTGCCAGTAATCTCTGCAATCCCTCCAGGAATGCAGTATTGCTTTTGGTTTATTATTTTCCCAGGTAGGGTCAGTTTTAATGGCTTCCACTCAGCTTTTCTTATCACAATAGCCCTTACTCCATTTGTTAGGGTTCCAGTGTGGGGGTTCTGCCTGCTGTTGAGTAAATCTATTTCAATTATGCATTCTGGAACTGGGAAACTCACTACAGGGGGGGTTCCAGGACCTACTAGACCCACTGTGAGGCAAACATGAGGCAAGAGTCCATTAATAACCTGACCTCCAAATGTTCTCACTCTGACTGGTAGGTTAGCACAGGCCTGCACTCTCCAGCATCACTCAGCAGGTTCCATTATGGGAGTGATCACATTATACAACCACTGAAACACTGAAAATTGTGGCCCAGCCAAGCTGACACACAATTTTAACCATCACAAATGGGAATTGAAAGAGATGCAGTAGCCAGCCTCAAAGATGGCCCCCACTAATCCTTATATCTGGGTTTTTATGCCTTTTATAGTCTCCTGATAATGTATCAGTTAAGAATTATCTCTGCAAAAGGTCAGCAATTTGAATTCATCAGCCACTCCTCGGAAATATTGTGATGAGGTTCTGCTCCGAACTATGGTTTGCTACAAGTTGGAATCAACTCAGTGGCAAGGGAAAGAGGTCCCACATTGAATAGGGCTGACTTCTATGACCAATAGGGCACTGAGGAAGTAAAGTTAGATCATAGAAGACATTGACGTTTCTGTCTTGTGCTCTCTTAGATCACTCATTCTGATGAAAACCCGCTACCACACCGTAAGAACATTCAAGCAGCCCTCTGTAGAGACCCACATGCTGAGGAACTGAGGCCCTCTGCCAATAACACATGAGTAAACATATGATCCTCCAGCCATGGTCAAGTTTTCAGAGGACTACAGCCCATCACACCCTGACTATACCTCGTAAGAAATCTGAGTCTCAGCCACCCTACGAATCCACTCCCAAAGCCGTGACCCAAAGAAAATATAAGATAATAAATACTTGGTCATTTTAAGTCATTACATTTGGGATTTATTAGCTGCATGTCAATAATGGATATACCAGGCTTTAAAGAAGTGGGAGAATTTCAGTGCTCTGACGTGGCAATGGAGGGAGCCTTCCAGACTAGAGACAAATGAAGGGCAAAATCGCAAGTCATATCTGTGGGATTAGAATCTTACCTTTCATAAAGTAGCAGAAAAAGTTCTAAGTTTGGGGACCCCTTTGCAGAGTGAGAATTCTCCTGAGGGAGTTGAAACTTAGTTTCTAATTGAATCAATAGATGAAATATTTTCAGGCCCTCCCCGAGGACAGTGTGACAGCTGCATTTCTGAGGAGTCCTCTCAGGAATCTGTCACATCTAAGTTCACAATGAAAAATGGAGATGATGTTGTCACACGAAACTCAAGAGCAGAAAAATATACCCCATCTGCCAAGAGGAGGGGGCAGCAAAGAGACAAGAAGTGAGCCATTCACCACTTTTGCAAATCTGTGTTATTTACGTTTTTACAACAAGTAGGTTAAAAAACAATATTTTCAATTCTATTGTAGTTAGCAAACAGGAATTTTTTTAAAGTTGCTTAAGTAATCCAAAGTCAATCACACTGGATTATTTGGTCAATGTCACTGAGAGGGTCTGCCTGTTCCCTCTTGTATTCAAAGGCCTGTGGAATTTATCTTTATTTTTTTTCCTTTGGAATGAACTGTAGAGACCCTCCAACTAGTTCCATTGCTAATAGGGGAAGCATAAAAGGATAGGATTTGTCCTCTAGATTCCTGTCAATGTATGAGAAGAGAAAAGAGGGTGTTTGTTCCTTGTGGGCTCAAAATTAAAGCTTCCTCCCTTGACTGTAAGTTCTCAATACAGAATTCCTAAAACCAGCTTCCCAGCTGGGCTGCAATCACATCCTGCAGCCTGATGAGAAGAATTTCTTCTTTCAGCCACCTGGATTCCCAAGGGACTGTACAGAAATCACTGAAGTCCTGGGGAAAACAGCCCTTTAAATTAAGATCTTAATATGTTTAAAATATATCTTCAGGTACAATAGTAGAACCTCTTAAAAAAATCAGAAGGCACTAAGGCAGGGGAGTTGAAGGTCCACTATAGTTATAACTAAGGAAATAGATGTTATATAAATTTTAAGGGAACTATCAAGAAGGAAGCTATAACCTTAGAAAAACTCAGATGCTAGTTACCAGGAATGTACTAATTGAAAATTAAATCTCAGCAATTCCAGTTGAAGATCTGTAAGGACACACACACACACACACATGTGAGCACACACACACCCACACTGTCATCGAGTCAATTCCAGCTCCTAGAGACCCTACAGGACAGGGTAGAATTGCTCTTTAGAGTTTCCAAGAAGCAGCTGGTGGATTTGCACTGCTGACTTTCAGGATAGCAGCTATAGCACTTAACCACTATGCCACCAGCGTTTCCAAGTAAGGATACAGTACAACTAAAACCTTTTTTTCTTCTCTACTTTTCTAGGAGGAAGGAGGCAGTGGTTCAGAAGTGGAGACTTGGGAATGCTAGCATGTCATTTTTGTTGCTAAATTGTTTAATAATTTCAAAAAGATATAATAAAAGAAAGGAAGAGATGCTGTCACCATCCAAAATGTCAAAATACCAGACCCATAGCTGTATTTGACTTTATGCCCCCACAGTACCTGAAATCCAAGAATTTATATTGACTTAACTTATATAATACTTAAAATAGAAAAAGCAGTGGCTTAGTCTAAGCTGGGAACTCACTGCCATCCAGCCAATTCCAACTCATAATGACATTACAGGATAAAGTAGAACTGCCCCATAGGGTTTCTGAGGTTGTAAATCTTTATGGAAACAAACTGACACAGATCTCTCCCACAGAGCAGCAGGTGGAATTAAACTACCAACGCTTTGGTGAGCAGCTGACCTATACCACTATGCCACCAGAAAAGCTGTAAAAGTGGTTAGCAATCTCAGAAGCCAGCAGAGAAGTACCCAGTTGCGCTTTTGTTTTGTCATTGTCCTCTTCACCCCGTTGGTAAGAGATGGAGTCCCAACCTAAGGATGACCAAACATGCAACACTCAGCCTTGGAGAGACAAGACTCACAGTGGTTTACTAGGCTTATATACTCACAGCCCAGGAAAGAACACCACGTGCTACACACTGTACTAGGCCACGAAAGGATTGCAAGCAAGAGCAAAGTGAACCAGCAGGAGCTCTGGGAGGCAAGGTTTGTAGTAGCAAGAGGGTGAGGTGACTTCTGGTCCCTATGGAAGGATGGGTGTGGCTTGTTTAATTAATTTCATGGAATGGCAGGGAAATTAACCCTTTAGGTTGAGAACCAGTTGGAGTGGAGTTGGTCAGGCTGATGAGAGAATTAGCTGGGTGGGGAGCCATCTCTGGCAAGAAGAGATTAAAAGCACAATTTACATTTGGGGCTTTCTGAGGCTCAAAGATGTCAAGAGGGTAAATGAAATTTTAGATTCTAGAACACAACTCTGTGTGCGTATACCATCAATGATAACTCTTCTACACTTTGGGAAACACTGAATCAGTGGACTGGGCATCCACACATCTTTGGTGTTTGACTAGACTGTGTTTTATAATTGAGAAGAAGGCCACAAACTTAATATAATAATGATACTGAGCTGAGGCAGGTGATCAGTTCATGCTCATGTCAGAGTCTTGGGTGCCAGGGTGTTTATAATCTCAGACAACTTCCTTTAGAGCTCAATGTTCTCAACCATAGAAACAATTTGTACCGTAAGGTCCTATCCAGCTCTAATATCATCTACTGTTCTATGTTACATGTCCTACTGTTCCTATTACTGGGGCTGACAGCAATCCACATGTGTCAAATCACTCATGATTCTAATGGGAAAAGGGGATTCAGTCAATCTTTGGGATGGTTCCTATTTACGCTATAGATGCATTTCTCTCCCAAAGAGATCATATCAAAATTACAAAGCCCAAACTAAGGCACATCTTATTTCATCTTCCTTCATGTTTTGCCAGCAATTTCTAACTATTAGTTGATATTCTTGCAGGGTCCAAAATGATGTCTCTCCTACCCCTCCCATGAGGTGACTCTATTTCCTGCTGTGACTTAGGAGAAAAAAAGGAAGGAAATCATAATTCTATTTAACAGGCACACGCTGGCTATTAGTCAGCAATAAATACCATGTTGGTGATGCAAAGCCAAAGAATAGCTGTCCAACTGAAGAACGTTTCCCTTTCTACTAATTCCAGGGCTTTAAATCTTGTTATTTCCCTTTATTTACCAAGCTCAGAAGACTCTCACTTTCAAAAATGAACATATGTTAAAGAGATCATATAATTATAGATTTTGGAACTTGGAGAGGGGTCATCCCATTCAACCAATCTGTTACACAGATGAAGAAATTAAGACTCCTGGTCATATAGCTAAGAAGAAGCAGAGCTAGGAAAAGATTCAGGCTCTAAACCTGCAGGCACGGTAACGTAGTATGTCAGTCACACAGCCTCTGCCAGGTTTGGCTGGACTGTGTTCAAGTCATTTACCTCTCTTGAAGTCAGTTTTTTTCATCCACAAAATGCAGATCATAGTATCTACTTTACAGGGTTATCCTTAAAATCAAGTCAGATACACCAGTGGCTCAAAGTTGAAGGTTTGAATACATAGATTCTAATTCAGTAGGTCCCAAAAGAGGGGTGGATGAGCAAGATTCAGCATCTCTAACAAGCTCTGGGATGATGCCAGTGCTTTGTGTAAACAATAATGACCTTGAAGTGACTCAACAGTGCCACACCAATTGTCATAGAGTCAACTCTGACTCACGGAGACCTCTTGTATGTCAGAGTAGAACTGTGCTCCATAGGGTTTCCAGCGACTGAATTTTTGGAAGTAGATCACCAAGACTTCCTTCCAACAAGACACTTCTGACTGGGGTAGTAAGTAAACAAGCCAATGATTCTCATCAAATGATTGCATCATGGAGAAGGGGGAGAGGTAGAGGAGAGCATTCAATTTGTTTTGTGTTGTTTGTTTCAATTCCATTAATAGGTGGTTTCAGGCCACACTGTTGACCCAACAGCCCATCTGGGCTCAGGTCAAATACATGAGAAAACAAGTGACGGTGATGGAGACATTTTCTGGCAAATGACACCATGCCAGCTCAGAAAAGGGCCAATCTAGGCAAATCGCTAGCTGCTAGGAATGCAATGTTTGAAGGGGATGAACAAATTACCAAGGAATCCACAGTCTCTACTACTCATAAAACTGTGTGAAACATCATACTAAAAATAGGTGCATAGTATGTCAGGAAGCTGTGAGACTGAAGCCTGTGTGGTCAATATTGAAATGACCAATGAGGGTCAGAGGGTAAAAGTGTCTGTTCCTAACATCTCCCAAAGCCCTACCATAATTCTTAGAACCCTAGCTCAAATAGTAGTCCCACCCTCACTGTTTGTTATGAAGTGATATATGAATCTGACAATTATTGAGCACCTACTATGTGCGCTTTGACTGAACAGAGAACTGCTGCACTGAAATGGGATAATTATCTCAGTCCTGGAAGAAGTCAGGAAAGACCTCCCAAAAGCCATAATGTTGATGCTGGTTCTAAATACGCAGTAGAAGGTAGTTATCCTTTCAGTTTGGCTGACCTGGTTCTTTCAAATGAATCATCCAGCTGAGAACAACTAGACATAAACTAGCACAGAAAGTGTGAAGCACAGAGTCTGACACATGTAAGTACTTGATAAATGGAAATTCCTTTCCTTTTGCTTTCTTAATTTTGCATCATAAAGGACTTAAAGTCACATATTCCATTTTTCTGTCACAAACATAGCCAGTTAAGAACAGTATTTTTTCTGCAGGAATTTTGAAGTTGTCAGTACAACTACCCTTCAGAAATGCATTCCCACATCTCAAGATCTTTGTTTCATTCTTCTTACCCAATAATGAGGCCAGAGAATTAGGAGGAGGCAGACAGGCACAGCACGGAGAGAAAGAGAACAGGATGAATGAACAACCTAAAGACAGAAAAAAATACTCAGCCAGTTCAGCCATTGAAATACACCCAAAATAGGAAGGCAAATTTAGTGAACGTCAAGACTTATGGGCAGAGCCCTAGTCCACATTGGAATTTGGACTTTATGGGAACTGGATGATGTGTAACTCAAAATTAGGATTCAGACAAAACTATGGTCAACATCTAACCCATGACTCACAGAGAAAGTTGAGTTTATCCCAAGTCTCTACTGAATCTTAACCAAGGTTAATTTGAAAACAAATTCTTCTGTTTCAAGATAATGGAGCATTGACTACATGAATACATATGGAATTTTGATTTCAAAGTTCAAGATGAGGGAGATCAAAAGGATTCCTATCAGTATGGAACAGAAAACAAGATTGTGTCGAGAGAGAGAGATGCTTCTTCCTGGCTTCCTAAACCAGGATCTACTGCTTGGTGGAGTAGAAGGTCAGCAAAAAAAAGGAAGAACTTCAATGCAATGGGTTGACACAGTGGCTGCAACTATGGAATGAAGCATAAAAACTATTAGTGGCATGGCACAGGACTAGGCAGCCTCATTCTGGTGTTCATAGGGGTTGCTATGACTTGGAACCTACTTGAAGGAACCTAGCATCAACAACTGCCCTAGAATTTCAGAAATTCCTGGGAAATGTTGAAAAAAAGTCAATGCTGAGGCCTACCCCCTGGAGAAAGAACAAGGATTCACATTTTTTGAGCTTTCAGGTGATTCTAACAGTAAGCCAGGTAAGAACCTGTCTTCCACAGCATTGGTTTTAAAATCTAGAACATGAGAATCATGAAAGTATTTGAAAGGATATATGTCCAAGGCCCTATCTCCTGGAAACTCTGATTAGATATATCTGCAAAGAAACCTTCTTACTTCAACATATTCCTGACAAGAATCCTTCAAACAAAAAGCTGCTTAAGTAGGAAATTTACTATTAAATCGTTAGACCTGGAGAGAACTCACCGTCTACTCAGGTCTCACAGTGCTACTCTCCATGGACACTGGAAGTCCTAGAGCCTCTAGGGGTCCTTTGTAATCCACTTACAGATCCAGAGCAAAAGATCAAGTTGCGCTCTCCACATGCTTCCAAGGTCCTTGACATCATTTCCATCATCCAGTTTGCTAACTGTCCAAGGTGTCCCTGCCTGCTGAGAGGTTAAAGAAAGGTGAGAGGCATCTACAGAGACAACTGTCTGGCCTTCAAAGACTTATCATCTCCCCTAAGCTGGCTTGTAGCTCCAGCCCCAGGAGCCAGGATCTACTAAAGCATTGTTCAGTGTTCAGTGGTTTTAGCAGAATAGGACACTGAGAAGTGAGAACTTAAAAGCAAAATACTCAGTGTTCAATTTATATTCCAACATAAATGTCATGGGCTATGAGCCAGGTTGTTTTACTAGACTTGACTTTTTTTCTGATACCTAACCTCACCCAGCTGGAATTCTTCTTTTATGCACCATCTTCTCTGGAAATGAGGTATTTGCCATGAGTAAAGAAAACAGAATGTAATGTCCTTGGCTTTGTCAACCCCTATCAACAACAAGGTTTTACAGGTTTATGCTATAGGTCTAGCTCACAGCAAATGTATAGGTTACAAAAGATCTATGACAGAATTGAATGCCTGATCTCATGCTGAGAAAGAGATTGAAGAGCAAAAAAGATCAAGACATCCTTCCCAAAGATTACGTGCCATATACTAAACTCACCATTAACGAGAAGAAGATGGCAGGCAGGAAATTATTAGTCTTTCAGTTTGCTACTCTATCACTCTCCTAATATTTATCATGTGCCTACTACTGCCAAGAAAAACCAAGAGGAAGTAGGTTAAAAACAGCAAGGTGAGAGACAGAGCAATGGACAAGACAGATGTATTCCTGAGCTATCATACATACTTTATTTACATTATATTTAATCTTCACAATAACAGCTTCACTAATGAGAATATTGAGGTTCCAAGGTTTAAGAATTTGCCCCATGTCACACAATAGGTTGATATCAGCGGTAGGCCACCAACTCCAGCCTTCAGACTCCTTTAGCCATAGCTTCTTCTGCCATCCTAGGCTGTCTTCCTGCATTTCAGATGGAAAAGGTTGATACTGTGCTTCTAACTGCACTAAAGCACCAGAAGAACAAGTTATTAAAGTGGATCAGGATATTGCAAGCTCATGAAAACTAAAACTGACAACCATTTGCCTTTCTTAACCCCTGGGTATAAAAATCCAGAAACAGACAAGCAAGTAACAAGATACACTACAAGGTGACTGCAGAAAACAAGCATGAAATGCAAGGTTGCTCACTGTCTCTCCAATTGCCCTCCTTCCAACTGCAAAGCCTCTCATCTTGGGCATTTTCCACTCATTTAGTAGTTCAGTCATTCAGCAAATATTTGAGGGCCTACGATGAGCTCTGGGCTATATAAGATTGTATTCTTATGCTTATGGAGTTTACCACTGGTTAAACCAATATCCGTATAGTTAAACACACTAAAAGTAAGTGTCAAGAAGTGCCATGAAAGAAATAGAACGTTGGACAACAGCTTATGCCGTGAGAACCTGATTTAGATGAAGCTCCAAGTAAGAACTCTACAAGAAGCTGATAGTTAGACTCACTCCTGAGATGGTGAAATAGCATTTTACCAGAAGCCCCAAGCAAAAGAACATGGTCTCAGATGGCCTGTTAACGTCACATCGTTGACCAGTTGTCTGTTATGGTTACAGTGCTTGCTGAGCCATGCAATAAGCTGTTCATGACTTATTCATATAGTGGTAGCAGCAGGTAGCAAGACAAGGCAAACTTTAAAGCACAAGCACTATTCAAGTTTCTATTGTTTCACATTTGCCATTGTTCCATTGACCAAAGCAAGGCATATGGCCAACGCCAGAGTCCATGTGAGAGGAAACTATCCATAGGCATAGACACGGCAAGGTATGGACAGATCAGGGATCAATTAAGACAATATACCACAAAAGATCCAAGGAAGGCTCTTAACCCTAAAGAGTAAGGTGAGGCTTCCCAGAGTAAAGAACATTTGAATAGAATCATCCAAGTTTAACATTGAAGAAGCAATGGGAATTAGTCAAGGGGAAGGAAAGAAAAAATATTCCTGGAAAAGGAACCAGCATGATCAAAGTCTTGAAAGTTACTTGTGTATTGGCCTTTGTAGTAACTGAAAGAAGGACTATATTACTTGGTGGTAGATGTGAAATGAAGGAGTAGTTGGGAATGAAACTGGAAAGTTATATTAGGGGGCAAAGGGAGGTTCAGTGATAGAATGCTCACCTTCCATGCAGGAGAACCAGGTTCAACTCCCGGCCAAAGCACTTCATATGCAGCAACCACAAACCCACCAGTATTGCTCTGATGCCAAGCATATCTCAACAGAGTGTCCCGACTCAAACAGGAAAGAAAAGTCACGCAATCTTCTTCCCAAAATAGCCAATGAAAACCCAATGGATCACAATAGTTCCATTTGCAACCAATCGCGGAGTTGGCACAGAACCAAGTAACATTGTGTTCAATTGTACATAAGGTTGCCATGAATCAGTGGCCAACTCAACCACAGCCAACAAAGGCAACCTTTTCTTTGTTAGAGGAAAGAAACCTGAGCATTTTTCTTACACATGGGAAAGATTCAGTAACAAAGAAAGGCTGAAGACAGAGTAGAGAAGAGAGAATGATTCTCAGTAAAAATAGACAATAGTCCTATACATATTCCTTCTGGGCCTTTCATCCTCTAATGGGCTCCATCTCATCAGTTCCAGCCACTGGTCTTGCTGTGTGGGATTCCTTGGGTAAGAACACTGTGCACTGCAGCTCCACATTCTATGACTACTTGGTCAGGAAGACCCATCTCCAGCCACTGGCTACTCCGCTAACTTCACTGATCTCATCTTTCTCATTCTGTGCAGTGGAGGAGCTATTTGCCCCTTTAAAACTTGAAATGTGAACTTGAAGAGAATGGCTTTTGGACACATTTCCCAAGGGGAGGAAACACCCAAAGTAGTAAATAATTCCTCCACTTCACTCTACACCCATTCTACCCCCTGCAACACCACCTGTTCTCCTCACTTGAAGACACCCCTGCAGAAACCACAGAGAAGCAGGAAAGGACTGAACAAGAGTGTTTTGTTGTAAACAAGGTACAGATGCCAGAACGTGTTAACTCTTTTCAAATATAATGAACAAGTACCAGGAACAGCAGTCATTACAGCCTCTGAGCATGTAGGGCAGAGAAGCAGCAAAGGGCATTTTCCAGCATAAGTCTGTGGGTCTTGATTATAATGATTGTTTCTCATTCTGGTTGTTTATGAATAATACTGATCTTTATTTCCTTAAAGATGAGCTGAACAAGGGAACCATCTTGAAGTGATCACTCATTCTGCAGGAAGGGAATATGATCAAAATCTAAAAGCCTGTTAGATTGCCTTTATGCTGACCTCCTTTCATTTTTATAGTATTTGCCAAAACATATTTAATCCCATAAAGCTCCAAGATGTACATTTTTTGGCTCACATATGGACAGCCTTACTCTATTGGAAAAAGATGCTGTATGTCTTCCGTTTCCAAAGCAAGCTTCTCAGAATGGCCTGGCTGGGCAAGGCCAGAGGAAAAACACGAAGGAGGGTCCAAGGATCTGTACCAGATGGCTCACCCACATTGGACATGACAGCATAAGGGGGTTCCGAGAAATTGAACAGTCTTAGAAAGCAGTGGTGGCTGTGTTCACAAGATGGACACTGACTTGCCTGAGCAGGAAAGGGCTCCGAAGGGATCCCATGTCTTGGCGAGTCATCCCGATAACAGCATGGTCAGCCTTTGCCCTGAAAGGCTTCCCCACAATTCACAGGGACCTGCCTCCCGAACCACAAGGCCAATTCTTTTGACTAATTAACTGTCCAGATTCACACCAAATCAGCAGAAGTTATCAATGGCTCAATTTCTCAATCCTGCTCTGCAAAGAACCTCATTATGTCTTCCCACACCCTGCACCACTGCTGAGTCTAGAGTTTCCTTTTTCTCTCCTTTTATTACACTAAAGTTACAGTGCTTAGAGACAGAAATGAGTCCACCTGCCAATGTGCCAGAGCCTTCTCCGGATATGACACAGATGTGGACTCCACTCAGCGCCTCACAGCACTACCGTCCACCTCCTGACTTCTCAAATCTTTCCCCTACCACTGCCTTTCTATGTGACCTTGAACTTGGTGAACATTCATTAACCACCTTTGTCTCAAATTCCGTGTCTGTAAAATAGGGAAATAACAGTCACTACCCACAAAACTGGAAATCCTGGTAGCATCCAATTTAAATGATGTCGTGACTCTGAAGGCCATCGTACAGTGATTGACACCATAAAATACTCAATAAACAGTAGCAGTTAGTTTCCTTTTTGTTATTGTTATTAGTTTAGTATTAGTCATTAGTGTGGCTATTGTAATGGATTGAATTATTTTTCCCCCCAAAAAATCTGTGTAGCAATTTACTTAAGCCATAATTCCTGGTATTGTGTGATTTTCCTCCATGTTGGAAGTCCGGCTTCTGTGACGTTAATGTCAGAGGATGAGCAGCAGTTGTGTTGGCGTGGCAGGACTCAATGTGAAAGATGATTTTGTGCTTTGAGGCAATCTCTCTTGCTACATAAAGGAAAGAAGCTAGCAGAGAGATCTGGGGCCTCATGCCACCAAGCAGCAGTGCCAGAAGGTGAATGTGTCCTTTGGAAAGGACCAGCGACCCTGCACCTCAGAAGCTTCCAGTACATGGGAAGATTGACGATAAAGACTTTCCTCCAGAGCTAGCAGAGAAAGCCTTCCCCTGGAGCTGAATCTGGACTTTTAACCTACTGGACTGTAATAAAATTTCTCTTTTTAAAACCATCCACTGTGGCATCTCTGTCATAGCAGCACTAGATAACTAAGACAGCTGTTGCTACTACCTTTTCCAGTGACTCTCAAGATCCTTGAGGGCAGTGATTGAATTTGGCTTTCCTTACAGTAACAAACACAGTGTCATGGATTCACATTCAGTATGTGCTTATTCAAAAAGATGGAAGAGAGAAGAAAGGAAAGGAAAGAAAGTGGAAAGGAGAAGTGAGAGGGAAGCCAATGAAATATTTACATTTATAATTTGGTGAGCATACCCATTTACACCCATTGAGGTGAAAAATAAAATAAAGTAAAAACAAAATTAAAAGGTGTCGCAAGGCTGCATATGGAACAGACACAGTAGTAGAAGAGAAAATGTTCAGCTGGGTTCTCACTGACTGTGTCACCATGGCCAGTCCCTATCTTTACTGCCCAGTTTCCATGTGTCTACACAAAAAAAGAATAAACAGTACCATTTCCGAGTTTCCTTTCACCTCTGAAATGTCTGTGTTTTAATGTGAGTATACCCTTCACAGCATCAGTCATTAGGCTAGCACAGATCCAGTCAAGAGCAGAGGTTCAATATGAAGCATCAGAGAAAATGAACAGGATAGAGAAATGGTGGTGATCATGAAAGAGGAGGAGGAAAAGGAGAGAGACAGAGAGACTGAGAGATCCATGAGCATAAACATGGAGAATCGGTGTAGAATCAACCCGAGTCTACAATATTTACTAAGAAAAAGATGAGGCTCAAACAGCTACTTGTTGACTACTGACAATATCTGAGGCATTAGAAAAGGTGCCTTCATGTATATTTTTTAGAAAACCAGGTTGAAACTCCCCATGTGAGACAGAGGAAGAACCAGAACTCAGTCCATGCTTCAAAGTCTGTAAGTCAGATGGGAAGGGAAGGGAAAATGGAGAATCATGGATTCACACATCTCTAACATTGTTCTATACAAGGGAGCAGGGAGGGACTGCTACAGGCAAAAACATCACAGAACCATATGACACAACTGGCTTCACTAGGGATAGGGTAGCCAATGGGTCCCTGGTAAGCTGAAATTGAGATCTAGAACCCTTGATAGAAACAGTTGGTTGATCAGCTTTGGTCAGTAGAATTTAAAAATAAAGACTGATTGCTGAGGCTTTGTTTGCATGCAAGCAGAGTCTGGTTGTGATTTCAGTCCAGGCTTCCTATAGACCTTAAAAGCTCCCCACCTTCCTCAACTGCTGCCAGGGACCAGAGGCACCCTCTAAAATATAGATAGACACAGCCTCTGTCTCTGACTTGCAGAATTTTTCCAATTTTGGCCTCTCACCCTTTGCCTTAGAACTGTGTTCTTTTCTGTTTTCCTTGATTCCTCCCAGCTACTTCAAATAGAAGCAGAAAAGGGCTGAACAAGATTGACTTGAGGTGCTTTGGACAGTCCATCTAGGAGCCCATCCCCACATTCTGCCCAAGCACTTAGGGAACTCTACATCAGCACAGGCTCTGGGTATCAGGCATCTACCTGATACAGGAATGTTTCACAAAGTCTTCTCATGGTATCTTCTTTTAGTCTGGAATGTGAACAATGTAACATGTGAATGAACTGGGCCCACAAATCTTTACCTGGTTTTATAGGAGCCTCACCCAGCACCCAACAGCAGGCACAAGGGGGTAGGCTTTCCAGTGGTTACTCAGAGAGGGATCATTCATTCTTAGAGAAAGGATACATGCTTTGAGCTCATTCCTCTCCTTCCAGTTTGTTGCCGTGGAGTCTTTCCCAGTCATCCTCCCTCTTTTTGGAATTTTCTAGCTTTCTGTCTTCACCTAGTCTTTACCTCTTATCCATTAGATTCCAGCCTAACCATCTCCTGTTCAAGGAGACCTTCCCAAACACCCAGTCTAAAACAGACTACTTTCTAGTATGACTTTATTTCAGAACACTCATCTCTGTTTGCAAATATTCGTTCATTGATGTGATTGCTTGACATCTGCTTCCCCTGATAAACCATAAACTCCATAAGGCCTGCTTTTTCCTGTCCAAAACTTTGTGTGGTGCCAGATACACATAGATTCAATGGATGTTTACTGAATGAATGAATGGATTCAAATGCAATTCCTACTTCCCGTATATCAAACCCTCTCCTGTTCCAGGCCAACAGGCAATTGCAGAGTATCCTTGGTATGACCTCAACCTCCTTTAATAGCATTTAGTCTTTCAGTCAGAAAGACAAAGAAGATGCCTAGATCACCCCAAAACTACACAGTAATAGATGTTCAAAGAATGACTAAGCTACCAACCTGGCCTTTTAGACCCCTAGGGTCTTAGAGCCGAAGTGACATTAGGTGCGTGCTTGGTTCAGCCTCTGAAGCTGGAAGCTCAAGGGCAGCTCAAAGACTTTCTCAGATGTTCCTCATTCAATCAACCCTGGAGATGCAAAATCCAAAGGGCTAGGTACTCCACAGAAGAATTGACTAAATATCAACAAAAATCTATTTTAAAATGCTATAAACCAAGTAACCTTGGCCATATGAAATAAAATGCCTACAATTCTTTAGGAACATTATCGAGGTAGACTATTTATGCAGAACAAAGGACTCCAAACAACTGACTGCACTGCACATTCTGATCTTTCCCAGACATTCACCAACTGAACAAGATACTTACGAATACCAAGATGTCTGAAAGTATTTTCATGACAGTATTAAGAACAGATGAAGAGCTGTATCTGAAGAAAGAGTTGATGATCCCAACACTTGAGATAATGACTGGATTGCATGATTTATCAAAAGGATAGTAAACCACAGAAGAGCTAAGACTAGTCATTACCAAAGAATGAAAATAATGTGCATTGCAAGATAAATATACATTGAATAAAGTATATAGAACCTGAAGAATACTTAATACCCACAATTCAGCTGTTCCTATCAAGCTACTGTAGTTAGCACAGTAGCATGATGCCGCAGGCATTTTTTGCAATCAGCAGCCACCTGGCTATAACAGCTACTCTGATGGATACTTTGAAATGTATGTATTTTAGGAAAGAAGTACCCAGAATGGTTGGAATAGCACGAGTTTCAGAGTCACGGTGAGCTTAATTTGAATTTCTGATCTCCCACCTACAAATTCTGAGCTATTGAGCTGCCACATCCTCACCAACGAAACACAAGTGGCATTACCTACTTTATAGGGTTAGGTCAAAGATTAGCAAACTACAGCTTGTGGGCCAAATCTAGCCTACCATCTGTTTTTATGAGTTTTACTGGAACACAATCACACCCATTCAATGGCTGTTTTCACGCTAGAACAGCAGAGCTGAGTAGTTGCTATAACCAAGCAGCAGAGACCACACGACCTGCAAAGCCTAAAATATTTAGTATCCTGACGCTGGACCAACAGGTAACATCATGATAATAGGAGAAAAGATTGGAGTTGTCCAGGATTTGATTTTACTTGGATCCATGATCAACACCCATGCACACAATAGTCAAGAAATTAAACAACAGGTTGTGTTGGGCAAATCTGCTGCAAAAGACTCTTTAAAGAGTGAAAAGTCAAAGATGTTGCCTTGAAGACAAAGATGCGCCTGACTCAAGCTCTGGTGACCTCAGTGATCTCATATGGATGCAAACAATGGATGGTAAATAAGGAGGACAAAGGAAGAATTGACACCTTTGAATTACAGTGTTGGTGAAGAATCTTGAATATGCCATGTAATGCCAAAAGAAAGACTAACTTTGTCGTGAAAGAAGTACATCCAGAATGATCCTTAGAAGCAAGGATGGTGAGATTTTCTCTTATATACTTTGGACATGTTATCAGGAGGGTTCTGTCCCTGCAGACGGACACCATGCAAGAGGAAGACCCTCAGCAAGAGGGAGGAGCACGGTGTCTGTAACAACGGGTTAATGACCACGAGGGTGGCACAGGACCAGGCAACTGTACATGGGGTCATTATGTGTCAGAACCAAGTGGATGGCGTCTAACAACAGCAACAATCTCGTCTTTACAGAAAACGTTTTCCATATCTTTCTTGGTATAGACTATGTGCTTACTGTGCCCTGCCTGGAACACCCTTCCCCATTTTCCTTTACTTAGATGATATCTTCTCATCGTTCAGGGTCATTTGTTTAGAGTAAATGTCCCTTTCCACCAACGTAAAGTTAGATCTCTTTGCTCTATGCTCCTACAGCACCACTTTGTCTCAAAGACTTTGCACATTTGTAAAAATACTTGTTGATTCCATGAGAATCAATAAGATGTCTACCTCCTGCATTCTTGCTTAAAATACTCCAATGAATATTTTGGCTAAATTCCATACAGTCCTAACCCTCTGTCCTACCACCCTGTTCTTGGCAGGCATTCCTGGCAGTGATCAAAATTTTATCTAATATAGAAAACCTCAGTTCAACTAAGAGTCACTAGAATGGAAAAAACTTCTAACTCCTTCTTGCAATTCACAATGGTGAGGCTATTAGCAATAAGCCAACATTGTCGCTATGGACAAGCTTAAGGAGCTCTTCATAGAACCCAAAATTCATTTTATCAACCAATATCTGTCTCTGTCTGTCTCTCTCTCTCTCCCGCTGCACCCTTGCTTCCATTACCAAGGGTATATTCTTTAAATTGCACACATTAGATGTTCCTATGGCATAAATCTAGCCTGGGTCTATGGTTTACCCAAAAGCAGAACCCAAGACAGGCCTCTGGGGCCACATTTGGTATGGGACACATCCCAGGGAACGTTGTGAGGGAGTGGACAGCAAGTCAGGGCACAGAGGCAAACCAACAAAAGCACTTGAACAAGGAGCTTCCCACCATGGGCAGCTGGGCTGCACCCTGCAAGCTCTCCTGAGAGACCGTGGAACACACCTGATGATTGTCCCAAAGAGGGGTAAGGAGGCTAAAGCATTATCCGCTAACTCCTGTCCCATACTGATTGCGGCTGGCTCATGGGGCATTAAATCCTTGGTACTCGCCGCCTGCTGGCTCACGACACGTGAAGCAAGCACCCTCCCCAGGCCAGAGATCACTCTCAGGAAGAAAGAAAGACAGGCAACCTCTAGGGTAGGATGAGGGAGTGCGTGGGAAACCCACAGCGTCTGCTGTCCTATCCACAGAGCTCTCTGAGCCTTATCTCAGTTAATCCCTACAACACCTCTGTTCTGAATCTTCAGATTCCTGTTACTCCATTTTACAGAGGAGAACGTGAAGCTTATAAAGATTAAATAACAACTTTCCCTGGGCCACACAGCCTAATTCCAACCTCCATACTACACTGCATCTCAAGGTCCAGAGAGGGCTATTAACTTGCCCAGAGCCACTCAATATACATCGACGCCACCACCAGAAATACGAGCATCACCTCTGGCTTGCTGCCACTTCTCGCCTTTCAGCCCTGTCTCACTGAGCCCCATGCCTTGCAAATGCAAAGTCTAATGAACAGTTTAACCAAAAACACTGATGTGGTTTTTTGACTCAGCAAAGCAGACACTGCATGCTATAAGTCAAAACACGTGTCATCTGCTCTGGACTATACATTAAGTACCTCCCTGATCAGGGATGCTCTTCCTACCCCCTGCTGCGTGGAAATAGCCCAGAAGGAAGCTCGTCAGAATCAGAATGTACTGGAATGTGTAGAAGAGAAGGGACAGTGAACACCTAGATTTAGCCAAGCCTGGATCCACCCGGGGCTTCACTTTTCCTAGAAGTCTCCCGAAGGGCCACAGCACTGGCTCAGCACCACAGATGCACACCCGAAGCAGAACGGTGGAGCAGCAGCCTGAGTCGCAGTGACTGTCGCCTAGAGCCAGGTTGGTCCCTGGAGAGTGACTGACATGGTGAGATAGAGGAGGGGTGAGCAATGGCATTGGAAAAGGAAATAGATGGACAGCTGTCAAATGTATCAGTCAGCAAAGGTGGAAAAGAAAGAATTTGTAATGCGCAGCTAAGCAATCATTCAGTGGAAAGCCTGGTGGTGTAGTGGTTAAGTGGTATGGCCTCTGACTGACTGTCAGCAGTTGGAATCGGCAAGGCACTCCTTGGAAACCCTAGATGGCAGTCTGCTTGTTCTACAGGGTTGCCGTGAGTCAGAATCAACTCAAAGGCAATGAGTTTGGTTTTTTACGTTTGTAAGTATTCAATCTTCACTCCCCAAAATACCTCTAATTACCCCATTATAAAGGTGAGAATCTGAGGACCATTAATTTGAAGAAGGTAACACAGCTAACAGAATCAGAGCCTAGATTTAACTCTTCCCAAACATGCCAGACCCCAAAACTCATTCCATCACACTTTACGGCCTCCGACAGGTGTTTGGTGAGCACCTACTTTGTGCTAGATCAAATAAGCTACAATGTATAGAATTTCAGATAGGACTGTCTGTGTCTTGTTCAAGGATCCCTGGTGGCACAGTGGCTAAGCACTCACCTGCTAACCAACAGGTCAGCTGCTCCTTGGGAGAAAGCTGTGGCAGTCTGCTTCTATAAAGGTTATGGTTTTGGAAACATGATGGGTAGTTCAAACCCGCCCTACAGAGTCGCTGAGTTCTACAAGAAACAAAGGGGCTTGGGATTTTTGATGACTTCTTAAATGCTGTGTGCAGCGCAGTGCCTGGCCCACAGTAAAATCCGGAGATGCCCAGAGTCTAATGGGGAGTGAGGGAGATAGGGGAGTCTATATGCAGAAGGAAATGTATTTAACTATCATTGGAATGTTTTACACAAAGTGCTGTATGTGTTCCCAGTCACAAGAACCTGGAAGGAGGGGTAGGAATGATCATTGCTAAGAATAAGAAATGTCTGAGTGGAGGGACTAAGACCCAGATTCAAGGATGTGTACCACATACTCAGGAGGTAGTGAGTGGACACAGCTGGGTGGAGTTTGTTGTGGTTTATTTAAGTAAGAAATGGGAGAAGAACTTAGGAGATGAGTTGCAATCACACTAACTTTCGCATGCCAGTTTGGAAGGCTTAGGAAATAATAGCTTCTGGTACATGATTCCCATCATACGCCAGCCTCAGCACAACTGACATTTGGGGCTGGTTAATTCTTTGTTGTGAGCACAACCCTGTGCAGAATAGAGTGTTTAGCAGCAAATTTGGCCTCCTGCTAGGTGCCTATAACACCTTCTCATCCCTCCCAGCTGTGGCTACCAAAAATGTCTCCAAACTTTGCCAAATTGAGTGAAATTAGTTCACTGACACTCATTCTTCAACAGTCAGTTCAGGCATTACCTCCTCCTCCCCCAGGAAGTCCTCCCTGACTATACTCCTCATGCCCACTGGTACTTCTGACATACCTTCACATGTTGATCCTTACTGCAGCTAGAACAGTATCTTGGAGGAGAGCTTTATCAAAGTCATCCTTCAAAAAAAACTATATTTATTGCCATCAAGTTGATCCTGACTCATGGCAGCCCCATGTGTTACAGAGTAGAACTAAGCTCTGTAGGATTCCACACTTCAGTTCTTATTCAACATATCTTTCTTTGAGATGGAACTATAAGTTCTTTAGGCTAGACAAAAAGTCACTCAACAACTGAATCCCCAGCTAGCAATGTACACAACCCTAAAAAAGCTCATTGCCATTGAATCAATTCGAACTCATAGTGATCCTAGCAGACAGAGTGGGACTACCCCATAGGGTTTCCAAGAAGCAGCTGGAGGATACAAACTGCCAGCCTTTAAGGTAGCAGCTGAACCCTCAACCACTGCGCCACCAGGACACCAGCAATGCACGTAGTGCAACAACAATGACAGCAAAGATACCCGTTGTCACTGAGTCAGTTCCAACTTGTGGCGATCCTATGTGTTACAGAATAGAACTCCTCCACAGGGTAATATTACAGAAGCAGGTCACCAGGCCTTTCTTCTGTGGTGCCACTAAGCACCAACCTTTAGGTTAGCTGTCAACCGCCCAGAGACCCACCCTAATGCTACCACCTACCTGTGGTGCCAGTAAGTAGTAACCTTTAGGTTCGTAGTCGGCCATCCAGGGACCTACCCTAATGCAACAGTAGGTGCTCAATACATGTTTGATGAAGGAATAAACGGCACAGTACAGAAGACTCCAGAATCAGAGGTATCATCCACTGGAGAGCCTAGTGACTGGGCTCCGCCCCTGGGCCACGGCTGAGCCTTATATCCCAGTTGGAGGACAGTGCCAGTGAGGTCAGTAGACACAGGTACACAGGGACCCAGAGACCCAGGGACATCGGGACACCGGGACACAGGGAGGAAGAATGAAGAAGCTCACGAACACCTGTGGCTTCTCATCCCCCAAATCTCTGCCTTTGGGTAGAAATAAAGAGAAAGCCAAAAAAGAAAACTAGAAAAAAGAAGAAAATACTTAACGTTCTGCTGAATACCTGACAGGGGTTGGGGTCTGCTCTTTGAAAATGCCACAGCAGGTGGCACGTGTCTCTAGCAAAGAGCACATGAGGGTCAGAAAACTGATTATTTCGATTTAAGGGCAACAATTTCCAAAACCAAATTTCACAATAACTTTTTAATATTTGGTAAATAGGAGCCATTACTATACAATCAGTATGCAATTTTTTCTCAAAATGATTATGCTTTTTATGTAGAATCCCCACAGTAATGCCAACCCCCACCCCCACCCTCGAGTTCACACATCTCAGTTGCTCTACCTGTGGTACTGGGCTGACAGTAACCACTGCACAGATTTTCATGATCATTAAGTGAGTACATGCTCATGAAGACCAAAATGTTAAAAGAGCGATTGCCAGGCCATTAGTCTCGCGGGGCTGACGGTAAATTCAAACTGCAGACCTTTCGGTTAGCAACCAAGCGCTTAGCCGTTATGCCCCCGGGAATTCAGTTTTATTGTGTCATATGGAATCGCCGTCAGTCGGAAATGACTGGACAACACATAACAACAACACTATATGTGCACATAAAAATTGTTAGACCTTCCAACATTGTCTAATGTTTAGTAAGTACGCGTGAACCATAGCTGGCGGTGCAGATGGTTTACAGGCTGGACTGCTCGCCAGCAGGTGGTCAGGATTCAAACTTCTCTCTCTGTCTCACTCTAAAGCCCATCTTTGTTCTGCCATTCTGCCCCCTAAATGCTTGACCCATCTTTTGAGGGGAATTGAGGGCTAAAAGGAAAGGTGAGGCTTCACGGTCCACCTGGACATCATTGAGGATCAGAGAAACTAAACAAGAAAACGCTGGGTACCGGAGACGCAGTCCCTTGTGCTTTGGTGCCCTCTGCTGGTCCGAGGAGTCAGCTGCTTAGAATTAGGGCAGCACGTGGCAGCCAAGTCAACCAGAGTGTCAATCTGCTCTTTGAAATAAAATCTCCCTAACATCAAGGTCGGGACCCTATTTTGTATTTGTTTAGACAGAGGAGCAAGGTTTCTGCTCCAAAAGCTTTAAAGGAAGAAGGTTAAAAACAATAACCATGGTGTTTATGGAGAGCTTATGAGCAAGGCACTGGGCGGGCAAAGGTCACTAGCTGCGTTCACTTACTCGATCCAGTTTGGACCAGCAGGGTAGCGATGTAAGCAGAGGGCAGCGGTCTCCGGGGCAGAAAAGGCGCTTGAGGTCCTGGGGTGCAGAAAAGGAGGGGTACACACATATACACACCTGCACATACATGCATGTACACGCACCTAAGATTAAATAATAATACATTCATTGGTTAATCTTAAAGTTAATTATCTATAAAATTGGGGTAATAGAAGCTGTGTTTTATGCCCTTTCTATTCCAAGTTTCACGTCACTGAAGTGTTAAAAGGACATCTGTTAACAACAGCAGTAGGAGATGTCATAGAAGAAAAGTTAACATGGATTGGAAGTCCACCATGCGTATTTCTTTCTTCACATGTATTTCTTTCCATCCCCATAGCCACCCTACTAGGTAGGAGCCATCATCCCTACTTTTCCAAATTCGGAGAAGTTAGATCACTTGCCCACAATCCCAGAGCAGGAGAGTGGCAAAGCTGAGCTTGCCAGCCATGACCCTTCTCCGACCACAGCCAACTTCTCACTCTGTGCAGGAACATTCTGGAAGGATTCTGACTCTGTCTCAACCTCAGTGAGCAGACACAGTGGATCTCAGACTTTACAGCCAAAGGAGAGGAAGGAGCAGATGCTGGCTCACGCTCGTCAGCATCTCAGAATCAGATAATTGTCTTTTAGCCCATAAGAGGCAGCATTCCGCTCTTGCCTGTTGGAAGAGTCCCTATCTTGGTAATGTAAAGGCTTGATTCTAAAGATGAAGTCAGACAGCCTCCTCGGGGTGACTCAGTTGTTCTGAATCATGGTGAAAACAAGCATTCTGCCATCTGGTGATTCCCTTGGGGCTGAGGTGGAATTCCCTCTCCTCCATCCTGCTCTCCTTAGGAAAACACCTGCCCTGGGTGGTCCAGATGGCCAGAGGCCTTTGCACAATGAACAGAGGTTGCTGATACATGTGTGACCCCTTTGCAACAGGAAATCCTCCCCTGCAAAAAGACATTCAGGGAGATTTTCCTCCTCGTAAATGGCTCGTTAGAGAGGGAACAACTTTCGGGGGAAAGAAAGCACGCAAAGACCCCGGTTACTGTCTGCTGACCCCCTCATCTTCTAATCAGCAAGCCCGGGTGCCAGTCTGCTTGCCACTACTGCATTCGTTACTACAGGGACCCTTGAAGAACCATCCCCCTCACTGGGAAAAACAAGAGGGAGCTCTTTAACAACAGGAGGTTTTTTCCCCATCCCAAGCTACTTCTGCACTGTCTCCAGGCAGCCTTGTCCCTCTGCTGGTGGCTATCAGTAGAAATCCCCTCCTGCTGGGCTTCACGCAGCAAATCCAGAGATCTCCAACTCTCTTTCAACACCCAAGGGTCCCTAACATCTCTCAGGACAGGGGAGACCCAGTGTAAGAGGCTAAAGTTTACTCTTGAGTATGGGGCGGGCTTGGTTACCCATGTCCTCCAAACCAGGCAGCAGCTGGAACTTCTAGGAAGCCCCTCAGAAGCCCTGGACCACCTCCTGCTCATCACTTTGTCCCACGCTTCTTTCTGGTCGCATGAAGAATTCAGAAGCAGAGCAAGAGAAGGAGAAAACACTGGTGGTGTAGTGGTTAAATGCTACAGCTACTAACCCAAAGGTCAGCAGTTCAAATCTGCCAGGTGATCCTTGGAAACTCCATGGGGCAGTTTTACTCTGTCTGTGGGATCGCTACGAGTTGGAATCAATTGGATGGCAGTGGGTTTGGGTTTTCTTGTTTGTTTTTATTTTTTGTAATAGAAACAAAAGTGGAACAGAGTGATACTGAAGAGGCTTATTCTGCAGTCTGTGCTAAGCAGGGCCAACTGGAGGGTTGTTTGCTTGGTTGAGGGTAAAAACCATGGTGACGGGAGCTCTGAGATTGACTCACTGACAAACCTGGATGGGTCTTCTTCTTCATTAAGTTTCAGTACCTTTATTTATTGAAACCAATAAATAAAGTACCTTGTTGCGTGGTGTCAAGGAGACAGTGAGTAGTGACTTAATATCCACATTAAAGAAAAGAGAGTCAGAGGTCTTCTTCTGTCACTAAAGCAATAAGACTGGGTTATAAGTACCTGGTACTCAGATTCCCAAACTACGGCAGAATGAACTGGTCAACCACCCCACCTGGTGATCTGCACCCACAGGCTCACATCCTTGAAAACCCACTGAACATTTCTACTCTGTACTCATTGATGGGATCACCATGACTTGGAATCAACTCAGCAGTAACTAAACAATAACCATAATTCTAAAGTAGATGGACAGACTGTCAGAATTGTTGAGGAGTATGGCATGTGTATGCTCATCAAAAGGAAAGGGAAATTTGAAAAACACACTTATAGGAAAGAAATATTCTCTTATGCTCTCCTCTGGAATTTTTAAATCTGATATTAATTAGTTTATTTTCTGCTTCTTAGTTTCACAGTTAAATCTGTCTGGTTTATAAATGGAAAATTATTGCTCAAAATTCTCCACTGTTTTTTAGCTGGTCAGTTTAGATGTGTTCAGAGTTCTGTCTTTGCCATTCTTTTGCAAGACTTGCAGCAGATTAGACCTTTTGTCGTCAGCTACCATCAAGTCAATTTTGACTCATGGCAACCCAGTGCACACAGACTAGAACTGCTCCATTGGGTTTTCAGATGAAGATCACCACGTCTGTCTTCTGAGGTGCCTGTGGGTGGATTCAAACTACCAACCTTGTGGTTAATAGCTGAGTGATTAACCATTTGTGCCACATAGGGACCTTGTAAACAAAAACCAAACCCACAATTGTCAAGTCAATTCTGACTCAAAATTACCCTATAGGACACAGTAGACCTGCCCCATACAGTTTCCAAGGGATGCCTGGGGAATTTGAACTACCGACCTTTCAGTCAGCAGATGTAGCACTTAACCACTATGCCACCAGGGTTTCCAGGGACCTTATAGCCTCTGCTTAAATATCTAGTCTTATTTCCTCCTCCAATGTGAACTCCAGCTTCATATAAGTAAAACAGCAAGAACTTTAGAGCCAAAGACAAGAATCCAAGTCCTAGTTTGTCTGCTCCCTAGCTTGGACAAGTGGGTCAATTTTCTAAAATCTCAGTTACTTTGTCTGTCAAATCCTTGCCATACTCTAGCTTCCAGAGCCAGAAAACACGCTCCTCTTTCTAATGCCATTTAGAATGCAGATTCCCCAAACGAAAGGTAGGTTAACCTGAGCCTAGGTAAGGGCAAGGGGTCCGCAGGAAGGCCAAGGAGTAGAGAACTGGTAGACCCAGAATACAAAAGCCAAATCTAGTCAGCTTCACACAGTCTCTCCCTGAGCTGATACCTCTCAAGTAGTCACTGCTGTGGCCTGTGCAGTAATAGGGAATCAGAAGGCACAGAACATTCCAGGCAAAATAACGGTCCCCAAATGCATCCACAACCCAATCCCTAGATCCTGTGAATATGCATTACCTTATGTGGCAGAAGCAGCTTTGCTCATGTGATTAAGGATCTTGAGGTGGAGGATTAACCCAGTGGCCCGAATCTGATGTTCAGGCAGTCAGATGCAATAAAGGAACCCCAGCCAGTCCTCAAACCCAGACCAACCATGACAATCCACCTATCTCTGAGGCAGAAACAGCTACATTTTTGTCAACACTTATACAGATATGTAAGTGTAGCCCTTTAGTTTTTTCTTTAATTAAAATGAGATCACAATAAATAATTTTTTAAACATGAAGTTGTCATTGTTGCGAGCACTCCAGTTGATTCTGGCTCATAACAATCCTGTAGAATAAACAAAAATTGCCCCTGTAGGCTTTCCAAGGAGCCGCTGATGGATTCAAACTAGTCACCTTGGGGTTAGTACTCCGAGCTCTTACCCACTGCGCCACTAGGGCTCCAGAGTAGGGTTGCTTACACATGGAGTTGCCAAAACCTGTGCCGCTGAATAGATTTGACTTAGACTCATAGTGACCCTGTAGGACAGGGTAGAAATACCCCCAGAGGATTTTCAACCAAGGCTGCAATCTTTACAATATACAGCATTGGGTAAATCGACAACAAATGACCACTTTAAAGTACTGAAAACCAAAAACATCACTCTGAAGAATAAAGTGCACCAGATCCAAGCCATGGGATTTTCCATCACCTCATAAGCATGTGAACTGTGTGCAATGAATAAGGAAGACCGAAGAACTGATGCCTCTGAATTATGGTGTTGAAGAAGAACCTTGAATATACCATAAACTGCCAGAAGAACAAACAAA
The DNA here is from genome assembly GCA_028571685.1 of Heterohyrax brucei. NCBI lineage: Eukaryota > Metazoa > Chordata > Mammalia > Hyracoidea > Procaviidae > Heterohyrax > Heterohyrax brucei. Next base: position 19,988,260 of record CM053153.1, on the reverse strand, counting down.
TCTGTCATAGAAACAGTGCAGTCAGTGGGACTGGTGCCTAGGGACCACAGTCTCAGAGGATATCTAGGTTAATTGGCATAACATAATTTATTAAGAAAATGTTCTACATCCCACTTTGGTGAGCGGCATCTGAGGTCTTAAGAGATTGCTAGTGGCCATCTAAGATATGTCAGTTGGTCCCATCCCATTCAGACCTCAGAAGAATGAAAACCAAAGACACAAAGAAAATACCAGCCCAAAAGACTAAAGAACAAAATGAATCAGAGACTGGACTGATCTGAGACCAGAAGAACTAGGTGGTACCTAGATCGCCCTGACAAGGAACATGACAGAAAGTCCTGGGCAGAGCAGGAGAAAACCGTAGACCAGAACTCAATTTCACGTAAAAAGACCAGACTTAATGGTATGACGGAGACTGGATGAGCCTTGGAAACTCTGACCCACAGAGGTACCGTTAACCCAGAACTGAAACCATCCTCAAAGCTCACTGTTTAGATGAAGGTCAGATGGACTACTAAAAATAAATATATAAGGAATATGCTCCTTAGTTCAATCAGATAAACGACACCAAATAGGCAGTGCCTTCCCAAAAGCAGGATGAGAAGGCAGGAAGGGACAGAAACTGGTGGTATGGACACAGAGAACTCGGTACGGAAAGGGTGAGTATGCTGTCACATTGTGGGGATTGTAACTAACGTCACAAAACAATATTGAATGACGAATTAGCTTGGGCTGTAAACTTTCCCTTAAGCACACTTTTTAAAATGTTCTAAAAAATAAACAATTAAAAAGCAAAGTTACACACACCAAAAAAAAAAAAGAGAGAGAGAGAGAGAGAGGAGTACAGCCAGACTGCTCCTTGGAGGCAAACATGGCAAGACTTCGTCTGTTGTACTTTGGATACGTGATCAGGAGAAACCAGTGTCTGGAGAAGGACATCATACTTGGGAAAGCAGAGGGTCTCAAAAAAAAGGAAGACCCTCCAGGAGATGGACGGACTGTGGCTGCAACAATGGGCTCCAGCATAGTAACGATTGTGAGCGTGGCGCAGGACCAGATAGCAGTTCACTCTGCTGTACTCTGGGTGGCTGTGAGCTGGAAACAACCGCACAGCACCTAACAACAATCGTTACAGGAGCAATTACTTCTCTCTCCCGAGGAGTGGCTTGTAGGTTAAAACCACTGGCACTTTCAATAGCTGCTGAGCACTTGAGACCTACACCACCAGGCTTAAACCTGAAGTCAGGGCTATCTAAAATACAATAATGCTAACTGCCCATCTTTGCTCAACTTTTCAGCTTGTATCGTGACAGATATTACAAAATGGCTCTCTCAATCTCTAACTCCCTTGTAGGACACTTTCCCATACACTGCTCTACAAAGTGAGAGGTTTTCTTTTCCCTACACCTCTGCAATTAGAGTTTCCCACATGACCCAGTTTCTCCCAAGCCAGCACACACCCATGAAATGTGCGAGGCAGGCAAAGCCATCAGGAACAGAGCCATGCAGTGCCTCTGCACAGATGGTAATGGAGACATTTGGTTGCTCTGGAAGTCCCTCAGTGACACAAATGGTCTGAGGGTGACTATTAACCCACCCAGCAGTCTCACAGAAAAAAGACTTGAAGATCTGTTTCTGTGAGATTACAACCAAGAAAACCCTGTGGAGCGGTCCTACCCTGTAACACACGAGTTCGCCATGAGTCAGAATCAATTCAACGGCAAGGGGGGCTGGTATTTTTGTTGCTTTCTGGTGGCCACTGTATTAGGGGCCGTGGCGTCCAATACCTACCGTGGTATCAAATGCAGCAGAGAAATTTCCATTTTTATTTTTCACACCATTCAAAACTTCTTTGCCATGTTACCATTCTACATCACAAAGCTTTTGTATTAATGTTTTTGGTCAAGGGGGACCTTTCTGAAGCTAATACATTCCAGCACCTGAAGGTTCCGTTTGCTAGGACCCTGTCTTTGAAGCCACCACGTTTCTAAAGAAATGAGACACTACAGAAGACTTGAATGTCAAATAAAGAGTACTGAAATTTCCTATGTTGACATACAAATCACCTTAGAATTAAGCTTGTCAGTGTGCAGGTTTGTCAGAGAAACAAAGACAGTAATAAGTCACTTGTACACCATTTATTATTCATTCTTCAAAAATATTTAATGGTTGACTATGCTAGAATGGAAACCCTGGTGGCATAGTGGTTGAGTGCTACAGCCACTAACCAAAGGGTTGGCAGTTCAAATCCACCAGGTGCTCCTTGGAAACTCTATGGGGATGTTCAACTCTGTCCTATAAAGTCACTGTTAATTGGAATTGACTCAACAGCAGCAAGTTGGTTTGGGTTCTATGGTGGAATACAGTCCTTGCCCTCCAAGAGCTCACAGTTCATTAAGACAAACATACAAGAAAACAAGAAATGTTAAGTGGGTGTTCAGAGTACAATGGGCACCCAGTCTAGCCCTGGGTGGTCAGAACAAGTAGTCCAGGAACAAAGGACACTGAAGGCTCAGCAGTGATAGCAGGGCATCAGTGAAAGAAAGTTAGAATAAAAGCTACAGGCAAAGTGAACAAAAGGTGCAGACATCCTAAGGTAGGAAGAGTAAGAAGGACTCACTCGGGGTTGACATCAAACTGTCCAAAGTAAGATGTATTAAAGACCCAAGGGACAGGACCAAGCAAGTTCTCGATTACAGAAGGACCTTGTCTGGCATACACGAACTTGATGTATTTCATTAGAATGAAGAATATCCTAGAAGAGTAGATCTGGGCAAGAAAGAGAGCAAGCCAAGAGCAAAGCAAGTATAAGGATGCTGGACACCTGAAGATAGAGAAATGTTCGAAAGGAGATGAAAACTCCAAAAAGCAGCTCCATAGAAATTACATATGGCCAGTCCCAAACTTTCTGGGGGAATGAGACCCAGAGTGCAGGAGGACCTGGAATGTCTCTCAAAGAGCCCTGGTGGTGAAACAGTTAAGCACTCAACTGCGAACAAAAAGAATGGCATTTAAAACTCACCCAGGAAGAAAGACCCTGGCAATCAGCTCTCACGCAGGCGATAGCTCAAGAAACCTGATGGGGCAGTTCTACTCTGTCCCATGGATAGCAGTGACTGGGAATTGGCTCAATAGCACCCAGTGCCAACAATACAGCGTCCTTCATGGCTTCCTAGATATGCCATGTAATACTGCCCCAGAGAGCAGGGACCCAACAAACGTTCCCTTCAGAGGAGGGTCCACTGCAGGGCTGAGGGCAGTGTTGGAGACAGCAGGATGTGTCCCCCTCTTCCCAGTAAGAAGAGGTGGTGTTGTGTCTCAGGTCGGGCTCTCACTGTCGCTGGAGCTGCTCTGGGCCCTGCTAGCTGCAGCCTGTTCTGCGTGATTAGTCAGGGCAGGGGAAGCCCGCATCTGGAGCTGCTAGCAAGGAGAACCCAACACAGGGTGCTGAGAGGGAGAATTTATGACTCATCAACCTTCCAATCTCTGTTGAGAAAGATGTCCCCACCACAGCTCATGCAAAGACATAGTCCACATCACCAGATTGAAAGCAATGCAAAATTAAAAAGTCCTTTTTCAAAGGTCCCCCTCCAGAAAGCTGAAGCCAAGTAAAATATGCAATTACTTCCAAGCTGAATGCTGGCTTGGCAAGCCCTCCAGCTCTCCAGCTGTACATTAGGGCCCTGTCTCCGTGCATTAATTGACATTTAAATCCTAACTTTATTGTTTCTTGAAGGGGAAACATCTCCCAAATTAAAAAGAAATAGAAAATAAAAAAGTCCCTCATCTGAAGAATCCAGCAACAACTTTGGTCTGAGCAGTTCCAAAATCAGAAGAATCCTTTCCTTTAATTCTTGGCAGTTGCAGACAGAAGAGGCAGGCTGTCTTCCTCGGTTAGGAGAGCTATCAAGAAAACCATACTTACACTTACCTCGGTTTGCAGTGCATTCCAAACCCACCTCAGCCTCTTACTAATGGTCCTAAGAAATCTTCCACTTTCCAGACTGAAGGTAATAATCCTTTCTCAGTGTAGTCATTAAGACTGAATGAACAAAATAGTACTAATACCAAGCTCAAAAACTCAGGCGGCGTAGTAGTTAAGTGCTACGGCCGTTAACCAAAAGGATGACACTTCAAATCTGCCAGGTGCTTCTTGGAAACTCTATGGGGCAGTTCTACTCTGTCCTATAGGGTCGCTAGGAGTCAGCATTGTCTCAGTGGCACTGGGTTTGGTGCTCTCAGAATGCCAAGCTCAATGAAGAGTTGGTGGCTCAGTGGTAATATCTTTACCTCCAATGTGAGAGACCCAGGTTCGGTTCCAGGCTGGTAACCCTCCTGTACAGCCACTACCCCTCTCTCAGTGGAGGCTGCTGTGTTGCTATGATGCTGAACGGGTTTCAGAGGAGCTTCCAGACTAAGACGGACTGGGAGGAATCAGCCAAGGCAAACCGTGTTGATCCCAATGGTCTGATCCACAATCAATCATGAGGATGGCACAGGAGCAGACAGTGTTTTGTTCTGTTCTACATGAGGTCACCAGAAGTTGAGGGTTGACTAGATAGCAGCTAACAGTGACAGCAGTGTTCAGTACCCAGCTCACAGTAGAAGCCAACACAAGGCACTTTGCTGTCTAGTTGATTGGTTCTCTCTACTGTGGAGAAATTCATCTGACAAAGGCAAAAGAAGAACTTGGAAGATCAGTGTTCTCATTGGCTTCTGATTTCCATGTAGCCCACCCACTTCCTGAGATACCTCTTGAGATACATCTACAGAAAGGCAAATGGACGAAAGGACCAAGAAAAAAATATACAACTGAAGTTAGAATTGCAAATGAGACTGATGTCCATAAATCAACTATCCAATTCTTATCACACATTAATACATTCATAGTCTTAACAAACCAGAAGTTCTCTTGCTTCAAATGTCATAAAATTACTGTAGGCAGAGGGCCAAAGCATGGTACCCTGCCACCTGCATCCCTGCTCCATTCTTCCACTAAGACATGTCCTGGCCTTGAGTCTAGAGAACATCAAATGCTGCTGTGAAATTCATGTCTGATTGCCTTCTTTTCCGTGCCATTTCAGCCCTGGGTAGCAATCTGATATAAATGTTATAGCCTTCCTCCCACAGCCACCCCCAGCAGTTCTGTCTCCATCTGCCACAGAGGAAAAGTGAAAAGTCCCTGGGGCAAAATCTTGCAGAGAGCTGGAGTAGGCTGTGAAGAGTGAGCTAGAGGGATTAGGAGAGTGACTGGAGAGGGGAGTTAGTCGGCTGCTCCAGGAGAGGAACAGACTAGCCACCACTCAGGGCCTCAAAGCTTTGTCAAGACAGTATCTTAAGAAAACTGCATTGCAGAATCAAAATGTTTTCCATTTTTTTAATCTGTTTATTGAGCCTGCTATTCATTTGATGAACATTCGTATACATTCACTACATGCCAGGCTGGCATCATGCAGCACTAAGTATGCCAAGATGAGCAAAATACATCGCTACCTTCCAGGAACTAGAGACTATCAAAGGAGAGAGATACTAAAATAATCATAGTGCTGCCTTGTTTTAAAAGAAGTACTTGCCAAGAACCTGTGGCAACCTAAGATGGAGCAAGAAGGAAGGATTTCTTTCCTTCATTCATTTTTTTCACAGTGACATCAGAGGGGAGGTAACAGCAAGCTGGAGCTGAAGAAGGAGCTGTTCTTTGCCAGACAAGAAGGTTGAAGACAGACATTCCCAGCATAGAAAGTAAGAGAGCTTTATAGACTCAAGAAACTGAGTCCATATATCTGTGGTATGAGTTACTTGAAAGAGTTGATAGAACATTGTTCCAATAATCTAGGGCTACATAAAAAATTACCCTCCAAGGACATTATGTTGAATGAAAGTAGTCAGTGACAGAAGGACAAATATTGTATGAGACCCCTATGATAAGAACTTAAAAGCAAACTCATGCATAACAGAAAAGACTCTTTGATGGCTGCAAGAGTGGGAAGGGCAGGAGGGCAAGTGGGAGGGTTTAGACTAGACACTTGTTAGAAATTTGGTTGGGTGAAATTGGTGACAGCACACATTAGGAAGAAGATCAATATTAATGGAACTTCAACACGACTTGTGTACTCCACTCGTCTTAACCCAATATTGTAAGGACAGAGTCACTGGAGCCAGGTCCATGCTTTCAGGCAAAATCGAGGCCAACTGGCACAACTAGCATTTTGCTAATGAGGACTCTCTGCACCCTACATTGGTGTGTGGCATCTGGGGTCTTAAAAGCTGCCAAGCTGCCATCTGAGAGTACAGCAAATGGTCCCAACTTAGCAGAAATAGATGATCACCAAGGTCCATAATGACATGAGGGAAAGAGAATTCAGAAGACAGACAGACCCACATGAGTGGATGTCTACATCAACTTGTGACCGTAAGAACGAGATGGAGCCAGGCTACCACCAGTGATAACCACGATGGAGCTCACAAAGTTGAGTCTCAGTGGCAACACAAGTATAAATAGGGGTGTACCCTGAGATCTCCTCTAAAAGACCACAATTGGTGGTCCAGGGACTTCAGGGTTCCTCTGGGAGCATGGCCCCTGGTCCTGATGCTGCCCCTGTCCATAAATCATAATGAAGGTCAACTTTTCGGACAGCAATGGATTGGACTTAGTGCCACAGAGTGACCATATTGTGTGGGCACCTTATGGTTCTAGGCATCTATATGAGGTCGTCCTGTTGACTTCATACTGGAAGAAGGGGAATGGGTACAGAGAAGATAGGAGACTGTCAGGAAGATAAGACATGTACGGAGCAGAGAGGAAGAGTGTGCTGTCACCATGCAGGGAGAACAGTGGAAGCTGCATATAGGTCAGCATGCAAATTTATATGGGAATGTGCATTTTCATTCAATCATAATAAAAAAAAAAATTACCCTCCCAAACTTAGAGGCATAGAACAATTTTATTTGTCTCCCAGCTTTGTGGACCAGGAACTTGGGTGAGGCTCAGCTTGTATATTCTAATACTCCAAATGGCATCAATGAAATTCATCATTAATACTCAGCTGGTGGGTGGCTTAGTCTGTAGACTTTGAAGGGCTTCACTCACAATGGTGGCATTTTGGCAAGGGTAGATGAAAGACCAGCAACAGAGCACCTACACCTGTCCTCTAGAGTAAACAGACTTCTTACACGGAGTCTCAGAGGCCCCTGAAAGCCATCTGAGAGGAAAGAAATGGAATCTGATAAGCCAAGCTTAAGACCTGGACCAGGAACACACAAGGTATCACTTTCATCATATTCTATTGGCTAAAAACAATCACAAAGCCTGCCCAGAAATGAGGGGAGACAACCTGGCTATAGAAGGAGTGTTCAAGAATTTGCTCTCATCTTCCACTTGCAACAGAGATGCTTTTGGAGAAAATTCATAAGGGCTTTGTCAATCATACTAAGCAGTTTGTCTTTTATACTGTTTGCAATAGAACAGAGAAAGAGATTGTTCCTAAGCAGACAATTAAGATAATTAGCTTGTTTTTCTTGTTGCTACTGTTGCTTTAAGGATAATCACCCCATGGCGTTGTATGAAGGAAACGAGGTAGAGTTTATTGACCAAAAAAGACCAAGGTGGGCTAAGCAACCAGTGATGACTAACACCATCAATGAACAACCACTTGAAATGGAGACATGGGAGACCAAGCAGAGCAAAGGAATAGTTGCAAATACCTCTGAGGTTTCTGGCTTGGGACACTACGTGGGTGATGATCCCATTAACAGAGGTTGATTATGGTCATAGTTCGTTATTTTGAAAACTTGCTGATATCAGTATGTTACTGCACTTTGGCTCTTACAACACCTCCCATCTTGTTCTTGCCTCTCCTCATCTCTTTATTTCTCCATCCTCTTTCTTCACATCCAGGTATAAACTCTTGAAATTCTGCTGAGCATCTCAGCACAGCATCTTCACTCCAAACCTGTGGATCTCCATCCTTGACTTGTACAGGAAAGTTCAAGGTAGGCTGCATAAGAATCTTCCAGAGGTACTTATTAAAAAGTAGTTCTGGTGGCCTCTCACTGGGTTCAGACTGGGTCAGTGTGATGGACTTCCAGGCTTGGAAACAACTGTGGTCAATGAGTGATTTTACCAAGTTGGAACAGTGAGGAATAGAAACACTCCAAGGTGTTAATGGAAACTGAGCCCAACTCTGTTTGAACGCTTCTAAACTTCCTCTAGGAACAGAAAGCATTTGAAAACATGGAGCTTGGTGCTTGATGAGAAACAGGACGCTGCTGTGCTGGCTCTTTTCTAATCTTGACTTTAAATGTGATCTTTTATCAGAGGCACACATGTTTTCAATACCTTCACATGTGGCTGTGGTTAGATCAGGAAACCAATTCCCTACTAGTTGAAAGGTTTGGTCTATCTTTCATGCCTACCGAGCAGCAGTTTCTATCCCCTGTTAGGGAGACCCCAGGGAAATAATTAATCAACCTGCCTGCTTGCAACACTTTCAGAACTTGGGTCACAAAAAGTACACTGTCCCCAACAGATGGCACAGTAACAACGTAGAGACCCTCGCCCTCCAGCCACCACCATCACCTCTGTTTCTCAGCAGTGACCAACTGGTTGGCACCATAAGCTTCCTCCCAAAACAGCCCCTTCGTCCCCTACATGCCCAAGGCTTCACTGTGGTCCTGCTAGTAGTTCATATTTTAATCCAAAGTCCAAGCAAGCATGATGGGCAATTTCATTGAAACATTCATTGCCTGGGATTAGGTAGAGGTTTGCCTCCCAAACAGCCAGGTTCCATTAACCTCCTAGGCTTGAACTAGATCAATGGCCCTTAGAAGTTTCCAGAGCACACATATCCAAAACCTGGCCCCGCTGGAAATCAAAGACGGTCCCTGCCACTTTTGCATTTCTAAGATCTCAGGATATTAAAAAATGAAGACTTGCCCAAACAGGGTAGTATATTTAAGTTATGCGAAGAACACCTTTTCCTCTCAGTCATGTCAGTGTGACCACCTGTATTACCTTGTTTGGAAGTACTACCAAAAGTATGGGGACATTGGTTGTTCAGCGGTAGGATCCTTGCTTTCTGTGCAGTCAATGCGTCACTTCCTGTGTGTCTGCACGGAGGCTTGAGTATTGCTAGGATGCAATACTCAGCAGGACTTCAAGACAAAGAGGGACTAGGAAGAAAGGCCTGGTCGTCTGTTTCTGACAATCAGTCACTGAAAACTCTACAGATCCCTGTAGTCTGATGCACAACCCATCACAGAGACGGCACAAGACCAAGTAGTGATGTTTTCCTTGGTACGTGGGATCACCATGATTTTCAGGTCAAATCAAGGCTGGGTTCCAATCAAAAGTCTAAACTCAAGGCCTTTTACAACAGAAATGCAAGGCCTTTGTCCAAAAGCTACCCCTATCTAGCCTCCCACCCATCTCGGACCATAATAATAGTCTCCACACAGAGAAAACCCCGTAGCCAGAAAAATTGATAACGAAAACCGGCAGAAGAGAGAAGACTTAGCTAGAGTAGAGTTCAATTAAGATTTTAGTCACACTGCCCTATCAATAGCCTCCTACCACTGCTTTCTTTTCTTATATTTTTAATATTTTATTTTATTTTGTTGTTGTTGAGAGCATACACAGAAAAACATATGAGATCTGACATTTAAGTCAATGAGCTTAATTGCTCATTGCTGAATATCATACATTCACCTTCAAAATATTCTGCTAGAGAAGCTGTACACGAACACCAGCACCTAGTCTACCCTTCAAAACAATTTTGGAACTCTTTCTGAAATGGCCATTGCACACAGTGGCATAGTGGCAAGTGCGTGAACTTAACTGCGTAGTTGCCTGGGAGGTAGTTTTTAGCCAGAAAAGAAATAACGGTATTGGAACACCCTACCTACTCACCTAATCTGACCCCCATGGATTTTTTTTTCTTTACCAGAAGATAAAGGAAATATTGAAAGGAAGACATTTGGGTGATATTCAGGACATCAGTGGTAATATGATGACAACTCTGATAGCCGTTCCAGAAAAAGAGTACGCAAATTGCTTTGAAGGACAGGCTAGGCCCTGGCATCAGTGCATAGCTTCCCAAGGAGAGTACTTTGAAGGTGACCATAGTGATATTCATCAATGAGGTATGTAGCAACTTTTCTGGGATGAGTTCACGACCTCCGTTGGCAATGTTTGTGTACCAGTTCAACCCATTTATACAATTTAGTGACATTGATTGCATTCTTCAAGTTGTATAATCATTCTCACTCTCCTTTTCTGAGTTGTTTCTCTTCTGTCACTGCCCCCTAAGGTACATATCTAACCTTTCCAGTTGCCATTGTCAATTTGATTCCATGTTGTTGTTGCTAAGTGCCAGTTCAGACTCATAGCAATTCTATGCACAACAGAATAAAACACTGCCTGGTCTTGCACCATGTCTACAATTATTTTTATGTTTGAGTCCATTGTTGTGGCCACTGCGTCACTCCATCTTGTCAAGGGTCTTCCTCTTTTTCGCTGACCCTCCATTCCAAGCATGATGTCCTTCTGCAGGGATTGATCCTTCCTGATAACATGTCCGAAATACGTAAGATGCAGTCTTGCTATCTTTGCTTCCAAGGAGCATTCTGGTTGTACTTCTTCCAGGACAGATCTGTTCATTCTTTTAGCAGTCCATGGTACATTTGACATTCTTCTCTAACACTGCAATTCAAAGGCATCAATTGTTCTTCTGTCCTCTTTGTTCATTGTCTGCTCAAGGCAGACATTCTTTACTAAGATAAATGATTAGTTGGTTTTACATAGGCTTCAGCAGATGTTTTCAGATTGAATTGTGTCCTCCAGAAATACTTGTCAACTTGACTGAACCATGATTCACACCCAATATTGTGTGACCGTCCACCATTTTGTCAACTGATGTGATTTTCTTATGTGTTGTAAATCCTATCTCTATGATGTTAACGAGGTGGGATTAGTGGAAGTTACCTTAAGGAGGGAGGACTCAATCTGCAAGTTTACATTGTGTTTTAAGTCAATCTTTTCTGAGATATAAATGACAGAAGCAGGCAGAGAGACATGAGAGACCTCATGCCACCAGAGGGTGCAGACCATGTCCTTTGGATCTGGGGTTCTTGCTCCAAGAAGTTCCTAGACCAGGAGCAGAGAAAATCTTCCCCTAGAGCTGACATCCTGAACTCAGACTTCTAGCTTCCTAACCTATGAGATGCACTGATGGAAGTGCTTATTTGTCTATGCAAAGAAATTTGGAAGACAGCTACCTGTCCAACTGACTGGAAGAGATCCACACTTATGCCTATTCCCAAGAAAGGTGATCCAACTAAATGTGGAAATTATCAAACAATATCATCAATATTACATGCAGGTAAAATTTTGCTCAAGATCATTCAAAAGTGACTGCAACAGTATATTGACAGGGAGCTACCAGAATTCTAGCCAGATTCAGAAGAGGATGTGGAACCAGTGATATTATTGCCGATGTCAGATGGACCTTACCTAAAAGCAGAGAATACCAGCAAGATGCTTACTCATTGACTATGCAAAGGCATTCTATTGTGTGGACCATAACAGATTACAGACAACATTGTGGTGAATAATACTTAATTGTGCTCATGAGGAATCCGTACATTAATCAAAAGGTAGTCCCGAGAACAAAATGAGGGGACATTGCATGTTTTAAAGTCAGGAAAGGTTTGCATCAGGTTTGTATCCATTCCCCATGTCTTTTCAATCTGTATGCTCAGTAAGTAACCCCAGAAGCTGGACTATATTAAGAAGAACAAGGCATCAGGATTGGAGCATGGCTCACAAACAACCTGCATTACGCAAATAATATAACCTTGCTTCCTGAAAGCAAACAGGATTTAAAACATTTACTTATGAAGATCAAAGACCACAGCCTTCAGTATGGGTTTCACCTCAACATCAAGAAAACAAAAATCTTCACTACTTAACCATAAGCAACATCATGATAAATGGAGAAGGGACTGAGGTTGTCAAGGATTTCGTTTCAACACTATGGAAGAAGCAGTCAAGAAATCAAAAGATGTATTTCACTGGGCAAATCTACTGCAGAAGACCTCTTTAAAGTGTTGAAAAGCAAAGATTTCACGTCGAAGACTAACGTGCACTTGACTCAAGCCATGGTATTTTTAACAGCATCATATGCATGTGAAAGCTGGATGATGAATAAGACAGAGAGAAGAACTGATGCCTTTGAATTGTGGTATTTGAGAAGAATATTGAACATGCCATTGACTGCCAAAAGAACAAACAGATCTGTACTGGAAGAAGTACAGCCAGAGTGCTCCTTGGAAGCAAGGATGGCAAGACCATGTCTTAAATAGTTTGGAAATGTCGTCAGGAGGGATCAGCCCCTAGAGAAGGACATCATTCTTGGTAGAGAGTCAGCAAAAAAGAGGAAGACCCTCAAGGAGATAGATTGACACAGAGGCTGCGACAATGGGCTTAAACATAAAAGCGATTGTGGACATGGTCCTAGACCAGGCAGTGTTTTGTTCTGTCATTCACAGGATTGCTAAGAGTCAGAATCAACTCGACAGCACCTGTCAACAACAAACTGTGGGAAAATCAATTTCTCTTTGTTAAAGCCATCCATTTGTGGTATTTCCATTACAGCAGTAGTAGATTACTAAGACAGGAATTTTTTTATGTTATTCCAGATAATTGTGAATGTACCAAAACTTGACAAATGGTCATTTCTTAAGGCTAATTACAATAATAACTCAAATCACATTAGTAAAAATTGTATGTTATTACATTAACATTCACTGGTCTCTATCGCACCGAGAATGGATTTTTAGACATGCATAATTTTGTAACATCATACATCGGTCATTTGGAAAATGTCAGTTCACCAAGTTATACACAACTTCCAGCTGTTGGCACAAGGCATTATGCAATATGAAAAAAATCACTTTTGTTAATGTCAACATCCACAACATCAGAGGAGAGTACTGAGAAGATGTCATATTCCTGGTTGCAGAAAACAATTCCCCATAATCTTAATTTCTGCCTGAAAGCTTGAATTTCATCACTGGCAATAAATGCTGCCAGGATTTTTGTTTTTGTGGGTTTTTTGAAGTGACAGACACATTTTATTCATTTGAGAAAATATCTGCCAAATCTCTTTTTTTTAAGGAAGAGTCTGAGATAGATTTTTCATAATGAACTGTGGGGAAACAGCCTGTACTAAACATCTCCTAACGCTCATCCATGTACATGGTGATCTATAGGTGATAAACTACACACTTAAAAATGACTAACATGACAAATCCAAGTTATAAATATTTTACAACAATAAAGTAAATAGCAAATTAAAGTAAATGATGTAACCACATTCCAGTGTGGGAAATTTGGGAATCTTTGTGAAGTACAGACTGCTTTTGGAGGATGTAATCATGTCAATTCTGTCACATGGTGACCCTCTAACAGAGCAGAACTGCCCCCATATGCTTTTGGAAAGCATAATCTTTATGGGACAGATCACTGGGTGTGGTGGTCAGGATTATGTCAATTTGGCTACTACATATTTGGCTGCTGTATTAAGTGGTAGGGCGGGGTTTGTGATGGGTCCCTGCCCCTCGGCTCTCATCTTGTGACCTTTTACTAGGGCTGCTGGTCGCTCATGTGGCCAGGAGCTCCTGCTCTCTTCTTCCAGTGTCTGGTTCCAGGACTTGAACTAGCAGCTGTTGGACTCATCAGTCCTTACAGTCAGCACTTGAGAGTCCTGCTCCCTGACCTGCCGATCCTGGGTTCACCAGTCTCCGCCACTCCTGCTCCCTGACCTGCTGATCCTGGTTTTGCCAGCCTCTGTCGCTTCGTCTCTCCATCAGCTTGGGATCCACTGACCTACACAACCGGTGATCTAGAACTCTGGTCTCTGACTTGCTGACTTTGGGTTCCTCAGCTTCCGTGGCCATGTGAGGCTTGTGCCAGAGCTTGGGACATTCAGCTTCTGTGATTACGTGAGCAGCTTCCTATATCTGTATCTATCTATCTATCTCTATATATATATTATAAATCTTTCCTTATACCTATGCGTGTTACTAGTTTTGCTTCCCTAGAAAACCCAGCCTAAGACACTGGGTCTTAGTCGGTGGGTTCAAAACACTGACCTTTCGGTTAGCACCCAACAGCTTCATCACTGTGTCACCAGCATCCCCAAAATACAGATTGGCAAGAGGAAATATATGCTAATGAATTTTAAAAAAAAGAAAAGAAAATTTTATGCAGAAAGAACTTGTCTTCTTTTCATCCCAAATGTAAGTGTTTTTATTTCTTATATTTTAGGGTACAATTACCACTAAATTCTGTTTTAGTCAGCTGGTGCTACAGAGTGGATGGCTTTAACAAAGCAAAGTTTATTCTTACACAGTCCAGTAGGCTAGAAGTCCGTATTCAGGGTGTCTGCTCCAGGGGAAGGCTTTCCCCCTCTTCAGCTTTGGCAGAAAATCCAGTATCGCATCAGCCTTTGTCCAGGGAACATCTTGGCACAGGAACTTCAGGTCTGAAGCACACACTCTTCTTCTGGTGCTACTTTCTTATTAATGTGAAGTTCCCAATTCTCTGCTTGTTTCTCTTTCCTTTTATCTCTTGTAGGATGAAAGGATTAAGGGTGGGGCAAGCCATACTCTACAGAAACTCCCTTTACATTGGAGCAGGAAGGTGATCTTATAAATGAATTTACAGTCCCACCCTAATCCTTTAACATACAGCACAGGAAAATCACAACATGGAGGACAGTCATAGAATACAGGGAATCATGGTCCAGCCGCATGGCTATACATATTTTTGGGGAGACACAATTCAGTCCATGACACACGCCTAGCATTTTTCATATATTGTAAGCATGATTCCTGCTGCTACACGGCTTTCTTGCTGCATAATATTCTGTCGCGTGGCTACATAATAATTTAATAAGCTGTCGTCTGGTCCTTTAGACCTGATGTCAGCTAACTAAAACTCCCAGGGGGCCAAATCTGGCCCATCACCTTGTTTTGTATGGCTTAGATGCTAAAAACTGGCTTTTACATTTTTAAATGGTTGAATAAGAAATCAAAACAGAATACTGTTTTGTGACATGTGAAAATTACATGAAATTCAAATTTGTGTCCAAAAATACAGTTTCCTTGGAACATAGCCATGCTCGTTCATTTAGCAACCTCTCTGGCTTCTTTTGCAATGCTTTGGTAGAGCTGAGTGGTTGAAATAGATACTCAGATGGCTCAGAAAGCCTGAAGTATGTCTGTACTACCTAGCCCTTGACAAAAAATGCTTGCCAACCTCTGCTTTACCCAGTTCCAATTTATTCACCATTAGAAAACAATACTTCCATTAGACTTTCATCAAATAACTTTCTTTCTTTTGGATTATTTTCCTGGGATAAATTCCCAGAAATGAAAGTGAGCCAGCAGGTACGAGCATTTTGATGGCTGTGTATATATGAAGCCAAATTGCTTTCCACAAGGACTCTACCAATTTCCACTGGGTCCCAGAGGCCTATGAAGATGCCAATTTCATCCTTCTGTGGTCCCATTGTACCTCAACCTTTGAACTGTTTTGAAGTTGTAATGACTCCCATCTCTTAGAAGTGGCCACATGTATGACTGCATTTCATCATAATCCAATCCAGGAGGCAGACACATCCCCTGGTAACTTGCTTTTTGGTGTGACATGCTCACAATTTAAAATCTTCAGGACTGAGGCTGGTCATGTTCATTTTCTCAAACAACATCACCTCTTTGGATCATCATTGGCTATAATACAGACAAGCCTTGAGTGGGCTCAAAATCTTAGCTTCTGAATTTAAATTAATTGCCTGTCCATTCAAAAGACAAGTATAACTTAGAAAAAGTCAAATGTCCATCAACCTTTCACCTTTCCACCCCACGAGTTTCCCCAATGCTCTCATTTTCAAGGTTAAGACCAGAGTGATACAGTTAGAGTCCCCTGGGTGGGGAGAATAGTCAAGTGCTCTCCTACTAGCAGAAATGTTGGTAGTTTGAATCCAACTACAGGAACCTCAGAAGAAACCTTGGCAGCATAGTGCTTAACTGTTATGTCTGCTAAACAAAATTTTCGCAGTTCAAATCCACCAGGCACTCCTTGGAAACTCTGTGAGGCACTTCTACTCTGATCTATAGGGTCCCTATGAGTCTGAATCAACTCAGTGGCATGAGCTTTGGTAGAGGTGCCTCAGATAAAAGGCCTAACAATCTGCGTCTGAAAAATCAGCCATTGAAAATCCTGTGGAACAAGGCCCTACTCTGACACACACGTGGTTGCCATGAGTGGAAGCTGACTCTATGGTAATTGGTTTTACAGAGCCCATGGGTGGTGCAAACAGTTAAACAACTAGTGTTTCTAATCCACTTAGGGTATCTTGGAATAAAGGCCCAGCACATACTTCTGAAAGATTACAGCCGGCAAAAACCCTAGGGAGCACAGTTCCACACTGATACCCATGGGGCCATCAGGAAGCAGAATTGATTCAGTGGCTACTGGTTTGGGTAATACAGCTACCGCTCGAAACCATACTGTTAATTAACAAGAATGCATGACCAGATTATCTATCAAGTGTTCCTAGCATCTTCCTCTGGACTGATCAGTGTAGTGGGCGATACTGAATAAATCAAAATCGTCAATTAGATTTGTCTTGATATGTGCAATAGTAGATTAGCCAATAGTGGTCAAACATGAAGGGCCAAAGCTCTGACGGGTCTCAATTTTTTTATCCATATAATCTACTAGAAAGCCATAAGTGTGCCAAAAAGAAACTGTTATTCAGCACTCATAAGGCAGCAACCTTTCTCTTTAAATCCTTAGAGATACTTGGAGCCATTTGATTAGAGTCAACCCAGCTCCAACTCATGGCCACTCCACCTGTCAGAGTAGAGCTGTGTTCTGTAAGGTTTGCAATGGCTAATTTTTCAGGAGATTACCAGGCCTTTATTCCAAGTCACTTCAGAGTATATGCAAGCCACCAGCCTTTCAGGGACCATTGCGTCACTCCGGACTCCAGCTATTGGCATAGACTGTCTAAAATGATGAAAATAGAATCTGAGGGGAGGGGAATGGGACTGGCAACCCAAGTTACTTAGACACATGGCAGATGACTCCATAAAATGGTACACCGATCTGATTTTTGCTGTTTGTTGAGTTCTTTTTTGACAGCTCTATTATGTTTCCCAAAGTTACAGTGCTTTTCTAGTAGGAAAGTGAGACCGTCATCCTCCCCACTGCCACCCACTCCCCTGCAGTCCCTCTCTCATGAGATGCTAGCCCACAGACTACCTTGCCAAGATCTGGAAGGAAATCAAAGGAAAGAAAATACACCAGTCCCAGCCCCATCATTTGCCAGCGTGTATCATTCCGGTATCCACAGACTGGCACTAATGTTCACAGTCCTGTTTCTGATTTGGTGACCCCAATCATCTGCATGAAACTCCTCTGAATTTTGTCCAGGAAAAGAAGCCGGAACTACAGATTTAACTTCTCTTTCCACCATACAGATTGCATTAGAAAACCAACTTGAAAAAGCCTTCCCTCCTCCTGGTCAGTCTCTATACAAGGACAGCAAGGGAACCTCATAAACGGAAATCAAAGCCTGTATTATTGAATATCAAAGCTCACTCTGAAACGCCACAGCCCTCCAGCCTACCCCTCACCTCTCTACCCTGCACTGCTGTCTACCTTCCTTCTGACAGCTTCCCCTTGGACCTCCAAAGCTCCCTGCTGACTGCTTTCCCACTCGTAATTAAATTCAGAGTGTGTCAGGTTCACAAAGCATCCTACTTAGTCGTTGCTACGTGTTGTCAAGGCAGTTCTGATTCACGGCGATCCTCTACACAACAGAACAAGACAGTGCCCACTCCTGTGCCATGCTCCTAATCATTGTCACACCTGAGCCCGTTGCTGCAGCCACTGTGTCAGTCTATCCCCTTGAGGGTCTTCCTCTTTTTCAGTGGCCCTCTACTTTACCAAGCATGATGTCCTTCTCCAGCGACTGACCTTCCTGACGAGATGTCTAAAGTACGCAAGATGTAGTCCTGTCATCCTCGCTTCTAAGGAGCACTCTGGTTATACTTCTTCCAGGGCAAATCTCTTCGTTCTTTTGGCAGTCCATGTTATCTAGAAGAATGAACCAAAAAAAAAAGCCTACTGCCATCAAGTAGATATCAATTCACAGTGACCCTATAGGACAGAGTAGAACTGCCACATAGAGTTTCCAAGGAGCACCTGGTAGATTTGAACTGTTGACTCTGGTTAGCAGATATAGCACTTATTCACTACACCACAGAGTTTGGAGAAGCTAAATGCCAGGACCCAATTGTGATATCAAGCAGGGACACTGAAAAACACACAGGAGAGACCCAAGATAAGGCAGGATGCAGAAAGAAGCAGTAAGTGAGGACCCCAGGGACAGGAGGAGAATCATACAGGAAGAGGGCTCAGAATCTATCTCCCAGCAGAGAAGTCAAGGGCAAGGCCTTGGGCAAAGATGGTTTTCCAAAACTGCTCTGAAAAAATCCAACTTTGTACTTCTCATAATGACAAGGATGCTGATGGCATGTGGGTGAGCAGACACCAGAGCCTCAAAGCTGACAAGGTACCCTTTGCACAGTTCCTACAGGAAGCCAGGCCTGGTTCTGCCCTGTGAGGGGGCTCTGACAGGCAGGCCCTGTGGGAAGCCCAGATCTGAAGGGGCCCATGCGCCAGGCCTGTTCACTTTGTGCTCTGTCCAGTCAAACACTGGGGCCTTCAGAGGAAGATAGGCTGTCAGGCGGAGTTAGCTGGGAAGCTTCAATAGAGTGGAGGGGGGCTCAGAAATCTCCACTGTCAAGCCAAGCACAAAGTTAGCTCTGACTCTTGCTTGAAGATGTTCAAACAGTGGACACCCTTTCATTCTTGATGTAGAAAGAAGAGCTTTCCCCCATAAATTTCTCTGCTCCACGGAATAGAAGTCTTTCTATCCCAACAAAAATGAAAAGTTCTTTCTGGCAGTAATGGAGCCCAGCTCAGGCAAACACTCTTGGTGGGCTATGATTAGAAGCCAGAAAAAGAAAGAGCTCAACCCACTGCCATCAAGTAGATGCCAACCCATAGGCACCCTATAAGACAGGCAGAACTGCCCCATGACATTTCTAAAGAGTGCCTGGTCGATTCAAACTACTAGCCTTTTGGTTAGCAGCCACATCCCTTATCCACTATACCACTAGGATTTTCCATTAGAAGCCAGGTATGTGTACATGGGAGTCTCTAAGAGGCACAAATGGTTAATAGGCTTGGCTGTTCACTGGAAGATTTATGGTTGGAGTCTACCCAAAAGTACCTTGGAATAAAGGCCTGGTGAGTTGCTTCTGAAAACTCAGTCAGCGAACATCCTATGAAACAACTGTACTGTGACGCCCGTGATAAGAACTGGTTGTGATAGCTACAAGTGAGTCTATTCACTGTGCAATGATTTGCCCTGAAATATTTTTCCTGTCTTCCCAAAATAAAATGCTTTCTCTCTGAAACCAGCAACGTTAGGGAGTTGTAGGGCCAGGGAGCCACTTGTCATACCCACTGCCTTCAAGTGGATTTCCCACTCATGGTTACCACTTGGTTTGAAAACCAAAAAACCACACCCACTGCCACTGAGTCAATTCTGACTCATGGCACCCCTATGGGACAGAGTAGATCTGACCCATCAAGTTCCCAAGGAGGACTTGGTGGATTCAAACCACTGATGTTTTGGTTAGCAGCCAAAACACTTAACTACTACACCACCGGGGTTTCCACCACTTGCTTTAGCCATCCCCGTTTCCCCACCACAGAGCACAGCCCTGCTCAGTACCAGAGCCGGGCAGTGTCTGACCCATTCAGGTGGCAGAAGAAGAATGGAAAATGCTCAGGAAATTAAGAAACCACTATGCCCTTCCTTCTTCACCAGAGAAAAGTAAAGGCCTCTGTCCAGAGTTGGCCAATTTTTTTCAATAAAGGGCCAGGTAGTAAGTAGTTTAGGCTTTGTGGGCCATGAAATAAAGTGAAGGCTATTACATAGATACTTACATAGTAGACAACAAATTTTCATAGTCTTTTTCAACCACTTAAGAATGTAGAAATCATCTGTCTTAGCTACCTAGTGGCATGTTGACGCAAACACCACAGTGAGTACAGAAATTTATTTTCTCACAGCTCCAGAAGCTCAAAGTCAAAATCAAGGTCTCAGCTCTGTAGATGCCTTCCTTGTAGGCAGCCCTGGTCATCCCTTTGTTCCTCGGCTTGTAGGCAGTATTAAGATGGTGACTGCTTTTCCTCTGTCTCTATGTGTGCATGTGTGTCAATTCTGACCTTTTTGTCATTCCAGAGTAATGAGGTTTCAGATCTACCCTACATAGCTACAGACTCATTAACATAGGAAAATCCTATTTCCAAACAGGATCACATCCATGGATACGAAAAACCCAGTGCCATTGAGTCGATTCTGACTCATAGCAACCCAATAGCACAGAGTAGAACTGCCCCAAAGAGCTTCCAAGAGCGCCTGCTGGATTTGAACTACTGGTCTTTTGGTTAACAGCCAAAGAATTTAACCACTACGTCATCAAGGTTTCCACAAATGTAGAAGTCAGGATTTCAGTACAAATTTTGGGAGAAGCAATCCATAGCACCATTCTCAGCTCAAGAACCACAAAAATAGGCAGTGGGTCAGATCTGGCCCACAGACCAGTGTGCCAACCCATGTCTATGTCCCCAGCTATTCCGCCCAAGGTTTATCTGTCTTTTTTCATGTTTTAAATGTGTGCTAACTTATTGAGCTTTTTTTTCCTCAAAGCAAAGGAAGATAAGATGCACTGAATTGTTATTGGTTTTTTGAATCATTAAATTACTGTGTTCAACTTGTGCCCAGATTATAGGTGTAAACAGCCAACTCATACATAATTAAGTTTCACTTCTGATTCATACTATGTTTTCAAATGTGTGTAAAATGGTTGGCAAACCTCAGTTATCACTGAAGAAAGCACACTGAATTTTTTTAAACCTAAGTCATGATAATATTGTAGGGCAAATGAATTACCCAGAACCATGTCTATTAACTATTAGACTAAAGAATACTGATTGAGGGAAATAAATCAGTCATAAAAGGACAGGCCCCGTGTGATCCCACCTATACGAAATATCTAGGCTAGGGAAGTATACACAGACCACAGTGGCTACCAAGGACAGGTGGGAGGGACGGAAAAGGAGGACCCAGTGCTTAGGGGGCACAGCTTCCATTAAGAGCAATGGTATAATTTGGGAACAGTTCATGGTGATGCTTGAAGCATAAGATGAACATAATTAATGTCACTGAACTGTGAAAATTTTTGAAATGGGAAATGTCTTGTTATATGTGTATTTACAATAAAAAAAATCAATAATAATAATAATTACCAGGTAGCTTGGTTTTACTCTTTAAAGTCAGATAGATCTAGATTCAAGAGCTAATTCTGCCCCTCATTCCCTGTGCTACCTTGTGAAGGTACTTAAACTCTCTCGGCCTCACTGTCTTCCCTGAGTAAAAAGAGAATACTGTAATCAAAAAAAAAAAAAAAAAAAACGCTATCTCAATGTGACCCTATTGGATAGAGTAGAATGACCCCATAAAATTTTCCAAGGCTATAATCTTTACGGAAGCCGATTATCACCTCTTTCTCCCACAGAGCAGCTGGTGTGTTTAGACAGCCTTTTAGTTAGCAGCTGGGCAGGTAACCACTGTGCCACCAAAAACAAACACAAAAGAACATCACCATCAAGTCAATTCCAACTCTCGGTGACTCCACAGAACAGAGTAGCGCTTCCCCATAGAATTTCCAAGGCTATAAATTTTTACAGAAGCAGACTGGCACATCTTTCTCCCCCAGAACAGCAGGTGGGTTCAAACTGCCAACCCTGCAGTTAGCAGCTGAGCTCAAAAACCACTGCACGACCATGATACCTTAAATAAAGGAAAATGAGGACACCTATCCTGTAGGCTATAGCAAGGATTAAAAATAATACGGGATCCCAACTAAGCAGGAACGGATGCTCACCAAGGACCAAAATGACATGGGGTAAAGACAACCTAGAAGATAGAGAGACCCACATGAGTGGGTGCCTACATCGACCTGAGACCGGAAGAACCAGATGGTACCCGGCCACCACCAGTGATAGCCGCAATGGAGCTCACTAGGTTGAGTCTCACTGGCAACACAAGAATAAAAAGGGGTGCATCCTGAGATCTCCACTAAAAGACCTCAATTGGTGGTCCAGCAGTTTCGGGGTTCCCCTGAGAGCATGGCCCCTGGCCCTGATTCTGCCCTTGCCCATAAATCATAACCAAGGTCCACTCTTCAGACAGGAATGGCTTGGACTTGGTGATACAGAGTGACCATATATTGGATGCACTTTATGGTATTATACATCTATAGGATATCATCCTGCTGACCTCTGGCTGGAGGAAGGAGAGTGGGTGGAAAGGAGGGGAAAGAAGGCTGTTGGGAGGATGAGACATGCATGGAGCAGAGAGGAATAATGTGCTGTCACCGGACAGGGAGAGCAGTGGAAGCTGCATATAGGTGGGCATGTAAATTTATACGGGAATGTACATTTCCACTCAGTTATATTAAACAAAAATAATAATAGTAGTACGAGAAAAGCACTAGAGCTGTGGACATTTAGTAAATGTTAACTATTCTGTTAAATTCTTAGCAGTAAGGGCACTGGGTAATGTGTGGCCCACATCTTGGACAGTTAGACACCTCCCTCCCTGACTTAACAGAAGAGATAATTAGACAGTCCCATACTCTGAATATAATTAACCACTAGCATCCTAAGACATTCAAAATCTCCATGTTTTTTCAGCCCTCTAGGTAAACACAGGAAATCCTAGTGGTATAGTGGTTAAGTACCACAGCTGCCAACCAAAAGGTTGGCAGTTCAAATCCCCCAGATGCTCCTTGGAAACTCTGTGGGGCAATTCTATTCCATCCTGTAGGGTTGTATGAGTCGAGATCAACTCAACAGCACTGGGCTTGATTTTGGCTTTTAGGTGAGCACATTCCAGCTAAGCTTGCCTAATTTTCACACGATCTAAGACAAAATTTTGATTCACCCAGTCTCATTTAATCCCTACTGCAACCTAGAAGGCGATCAAGACAGGTATTATTATCTCTATGTTGGAGGCCAGAAAACAAACCCAAAGATGGCCTTGAAGTCAGGGACTCTGAGGTTGAATCCCAGGTGAGCCATAGGTGAGTTATCTGAGCTTCTGTGACCTCTCTCAGCCTCAGTTTTTTTCCTATACATAAAATCGGCATCTGTTTCCTCGGTCACACATGGGAGACTTTACATGAAGCCTGGCACAGCATTT
Organism: Heterohyrax brucei; assembly: GCA_028571685.1. Taxonomy (NCBI): domain Eukaryota; kingdom Metazoa; phylum Chordata; class Mammalia; order Hyracoidea; family Procaviidae; genus Heterohyrax; species Heterohyrax brucei. The sequence continues at coordinate 19,964,852 of CM053153.1, read as the reverse complement.
GACACATGGCTAGGGCTCAATAAATACGAATTCAAGCTGTATGTTCAGATGACAAAAATCAGACTTAAATGGGGTGCATTGACATATGCTTCTTCAGGCCATTTGTGGTGGGAAATGCATGAGACAGGATTCCCTAAGAGTCCCAAAGCTTTTGCAAAACGGTTCTCAGGGGATTGGCAAATTCTTTGTGTCTCCAAACACACAAAATTACTGCCAAATCCCAGAGCCTACTGACCTGTTGGAATGCCTTGGTCAGACTAATAACAGCAGTCTTGGACTCTCAATATTTTCTTTTTTCTCTCCGTCTACATCTGGAGGGTTGCTGCTGCTATATTGTAATACCCAGTGTGGTCTAGCCCCATTACTGAACTGGAACTAAGAAGGATGGTACAAAACAAAATTCCTCATCACCTTCTAGTAATGCCACACACAGAGGCATCAAAAACCTACTTAGATCTGCAACAAAATGCTCCTGAGAAACTATTATATGTCAGGTAGTGTGCTAGACACATCAAATGCAAAAATGCAGAGGACACAGATCATGTCTGCCGTCTAACGGAGACGCATATTTGTAAACAGGGAGTCCCTGGGTGGCACAAACAGTTGAGCTCTTCACTACCAGCTGAAAGGTTGAAAGTTCAAAGCCACCCAGAGGTACCTTGGACGGCAGGTCTGGCACTTGCTTCTGAGAGATCACAGCCTTACAAACCCTATGGAACACAGTTCTGCTCTATAACACCACAAGTTAGAATCACCTGAGAACAATTGGTTTGCTTGTTTTTGGGGGGGGGAGATGAGGAGGACTATTGTCACAACGCAGTATGACAAAAGTCATCATAAAAGAAAAATCAAAACGCTAAGAAAACAAAGTGCCTGGGAACTTTTCACAGGAGAGCTAAAGATTTTTCACAAAAGGTAGCACTGATCTGGCTTGTCAAGGATGAGTAAAAGCTTCTCAGGTGAACAGAAGGTGTCCAAGGAGACAAAATTACACTAGGGCTCAGAAAACTTGGAGAGAGAAGATGAGCACGAGTCAGTCATGAACAGCTGGACATCCAGGGCAGCTGATTTGGGCTGCAAGTGACAAGAAACCCTAACTCACAGTGGGTTCAGTGATGTGGAAATTTCACTTGATTATCTCAGTCACGTATTTCCCGATTCGATGGGTTCAGCTGCTCCACAGCCTTGTGTGCTAGTCGGCTCGCAGTGGCTTATGCTGCAAAACAGTTCAAAATCTCAGAGGCCCACACTAACACAGTCCATATCTTGGTCGGTTGGTGTGATTGCTCTCCACTGGACTCAGCTGAGCTTGACCAGGCTCAGTGGGTCACAGTTCGGTTCCGCTCTTGTGTCTTCTCATTCCAGAACCCAAGTTGAAGGAGTAACCACTAGATGCACCATGCAGTTGTCATGGCAAACAGTAAACGCTTCTGTGCAGAAAGAGCAAATCTCACATGCACTCACATCCGTTAGGGAAAAGACGTCTCATGGCTGGTGCCAAAGTCAGCAGGTGGGCAATGTGGCAAGGGTTGGCAGGAACCAAGAACTATAAAATAATGATGGGCAGTTGTCATCCTCATGGAAAGGGGCAGTGAGAGAATGAGATTGTAGGGGCAGTGTGAGAAAGAAATTGTAGGGGCATAACATCGTGTGGAAAACACTGGTGGTTAATGGTCAAGTGCTGCAGTTGCTCATCAAAAGGCAGTTCAAATCCACCAAGCACTCCTTGGAAACTGCGTGGGGCAATTCTATTCTGTCCCATAGCATTTCACTATGAGTTGGAATTGATTTGCTGGTTTTGGTTGGTGGGTGGGTGGGTGGGTTTGGTTGGTTTGGATGGTGGGTTGGTGGGTTGGTGGGTTGGTGGGTTGGTGGGTTGGCGGGTTGGTGGGTTGGTGGGTTGGTGGGTTGGTGGGTTGGTGGGTTGGTTGCTTTGGTTGCTTTGGTTGGTTCGTTAGTTCATTGGTTCGTTGGTTCGTTGGTTCGTTGGCTCTTTGGTTTGGTAACATCTGGATACTGTCCTATGTGATTGATTTTCATATACTCCTATGATTTTGTGATTTGTTTCCCCTTTTTACCTCTCCTGTTCTCCCTATTCTATGAAGTTTAAAACTAACTTATGTTCCTCTTAAAGAAGCAGCACAGCACTGAAGTGAGACCACCAGAGCATGGGGAACCACCTTGTGGCCAAAACCAGAACAGCACCAAAGGTACCCCAGAAGAATACCCACAGAAGGTTAACCTGCCCACCTGAAAGGGGAATTAACATTCCTCAAATTCATCAAAATTAAGCCCTAACCCTATAAAACTCTTCGGTCTGTCTCTAATAGAGAGACTTTAGTAAGAGCCTATTCCTCTCTGTCTTTTGTGTACTGTTGTACAAGAAAGCCCTCTTGCTACTCACTTCTCCCCTGTCTCAACATTGGCTTTGCAACAAGCAGCCAGCATCTGTGTTTTACAATAACACTATTACACAATCAAAGACCATCACCAGAATACATTGTGCTGCTGTGCTTCACTATCCATAGCTAATTGGTGCCATCCTGGCACTATCAGCAGAAATTAGGGCTATAGATTTTTTTGGTGACTGCCAGCACGGAATAGAAGCTCTTACTATCACTCTGACAGAACCATTAAGTCATGTGTCAATCCCTGGTCCAGGGACAATCATCAGAGGCTGTCCTCTGTTGATTGACTGAGGATGATTAGGATCTAGCCCTACTGACGGAGATGAGGTCAGCCTTCCTTGAGTTCATCTGAAGAGGACAGATGCCTGAGCAAATGACAGTTTTGCTAGGGAGGAAAAGCACAAGAGGATGAATTCTTGGTCAGCAACTTCCGATCACATGACACATTACACTAAGCAAATCTGCGGTAAAAGATCTCTTTAAAGGTTGAAAAGCAAAGATGTCATTCTGAGGACTAAGGCACACCTGACCCAAGCCTTTGCCTTTTCTGTGGCCTCATATGCGTATAAAAGCTGGATCATAAAAAAGGAAGATCAAGGAGGGATTGATGCATTCAAATTTTGGTGTTGCTGGATAATTTTGAATATACCATGGTCTGTAGGAAAAATGAACAAGTCAGTCTTCAAGGGAGTAGAGCCAGAATGATGCTTAGAAGCAAGGATGGCAAGACTTTTCATTACTTTGGACGTGTCACCAAGTGTGACCAATCCCTGGAGAAGACATCATGTTTGGTAGAGAGTCAGTGAAAAAGGACACACTCAGTGAGATGGATTAACACAGTGGCTGTGACAGCAGGTTCAAATGTAATGACTGAGAGGAGGACACGAGAGCAGGTGACATTTATCAGTTACACATAAGGTTGCCATGAGTTGGAGCCAACTCAACAGCACCTAATAACAAAAACAATAACTTTCAATGTTCACTAGGAAACCATGGCAATGTACTGGTTAAGTGCTTCACTGCTAACCAGAAGGTTAGCAGTTTGAATCCACCAAGTGCACCTTGGTGAGGCAGTTCTACTCTGTCCTATAGAGGTGCGATAAGTCGGAATCAACTCGACAGCAATGGGTTTTGGGGGTTTCAATATCCACTATGTACGCATGTTAATAATGTGAGGTATTATTCTGTAGAATCTCTTTATAAGCAAAAGCATGATGTGGCAAGTTCTAATTTTAGGAGACGTCGCTGTCTCCTCCCACCTCTCCAATCACCTTCCTAGGGCTCTGCTGGGAAGTAGATGTGTTTTTGTTTCCCCAAGGTTCTATCTCCAACCCTCTGACCACCTTTCTCAGGCTTCAACTAATAATACATTATGCTCACAAGCCCAAATCAATACTGTCAACACTGGTTTCTTTTGGACTCCAGATGCCTATTTGTAACTGGCATTGGCCTTCTCCAACTTCAAATGAAACTGAAAACATGTTACATCTAGTCCATTCATGGTTCCCTTGTTCAGTCATTCTTTCACTCATCTACTACCCATTTAATTATTAATTATTCCCTGTCAGTCTTTTTATTTCTTTTCACTTCGTCTCCTCCTCCATCCCCCCAACAAAAAGTATATTCACTGGGAATTGCTTAGTAAATATTTGTTGCATTCATTATATTTGTACAGATGGCTAACTATGAAATTCTGAGATGCAAAGCAGAAGAGGATGCCCTTCCAGTACACTATGCTATATCTCAGTTTGTGAAAACACTTAGGAAACAAAAATCATTTTTCTGCAATTTACCAACAGAAGAGACAAACAACCCAATCAAAACATAGGCCAGAGACTTGAATAGACCTTTCACCTAAGAGGAAATACCAGTGGTGAACAAGTATGTGAGAAGATGCTCTATGTCATTAGGGAGATGCAGATCAAAACCACAGTGAAACACTTCCTAATCTCCACTAGAATGCCCAGAGCACTCTTTCCAAGGGGAAAATTCCTGCCGCTTCGTTTCCCCTCCGGACATTGTGATGAAGAATTCAGCCTGTCCCAATGAGACATGCATGTCACTGTAGTGCCATGAATCCCCATCTGGGGCTTAAAATCCTCTTTATGAGGGACAAAAGTGACTGGGCAATTCTCCCAGCATGGGCCTTCTTTGAAATGGATGGGAAACCCGTTCCTGAGTTTTTCCCTGGGGCTCTCTGTTTCCAGTTCCAGCCTTTTTCTCTGATTAAGGGCAGGCAGCCCCCAGGAAAAGCCCACACATTTCTTAGAGTCAAAGCTCTTAGCTAGAAAGAACCTTAAAAAGCTCCCAAAATGCCAAAACCCAAAAATCAAACCCACTGCTATCAAGTTGATTCCAACACATAGTGACTTGATGGACGGAATAGAACTGCCCCATAGAGCTTCTAAGGAGTGCCTGGCAGGTTGGAACCACCAACCTTTTAGTTAGCAGCCATAGCACTTAACCTCTATGCCACCCACGTCTCCTAAAACACTGATTACAGTCAAGTCAGCTCCAGCTCATGGTGCTTCCATGTGTGTCAGAAAAGAACTGGGCTCCGTGAGCGTTTCAGTGGTGAGTTTACAGAAGCAGATACATCTTTCTTCTGAGGTACCACTGGGTGGACTCAAACTTCCAAACTTTCAGTTAGCAGCCAAGTGCATTAACCTTGTGCATCATCCCAACAGGGGAGGAAAACTGAACCCCAGTGAGCTTACAGGTTCCCTTATACCTTCTTACAATTGATTCCTTCTCAACATCCAAGTCTGAGAGGGTCTTCTTTGGCCTTCCAATTCAATGCTGCATCCTTCAGTCATGTCATCCTCAAGACTTCTTGTAACTCTTATCATTTATCACTGAGAGCAACCACATGGAAGGCTTGAGAAGAAAATCCAAATTTCTTATCCTAGCTAAAAAAGTCTTCTCTAGTCTCATTGCCACCACTTTCTCCACCTCCCTCCACACTCCAGTCACTCGGCCTTCTCCCTGTTCCTGCAAAGGACATGTCAACCTCATTGCTACCTCAGGGTCTTTGCATTTACTCTTCCCTCAGTCTGACATGCTCTTTCCTCTAGCAGCTTCTTGTCACTCAAATGTAATCATAAATATCACCTCTTCAGAAAGGCTTTCTGTAACCAGCTAATCAAAAGCAACCACCAAGTTATACACAAGTGCACCATCATATTTGAGTATTTTACAGAGAACACATCACCACCTGCTATTGTCCTTGTTACTAATTCATTTACTTAGTAGTGTCCAACTACTCCACCACCCCCATGTGAAGTCTACGAGAGAGTGGACTTGGCTATCTTGCTCACCACTGTATTTCCTGTCCCTCAAATAGCACCTGGCCCATTGCTGGTGCTCAAAATTTTTTACAATCAGTGAGCAAAGGATGCACTAAACCAGTGTCTTCCAACCTCAGGACTATCAACAACTTGGGCCAGATCTTTCCGTGTTGTGAGGGGCTGTCCAGTGCATTGTAGGATGTTTAGCAGCATCCCTGGTCCCCACCCACTAAATGCCAATGCCACCCTCCAGTGGTGACAACCAAAACTATCTTCAGGCATTGACAAATGTCCCCTGGAGTACAAAACTGTTGAAAGTGCTCCCAGAGAGTAGAAACTACATCAGAAACCACTGGATACCTAACATCCACATATAGTATGTGCTCAATATATGTGCAAGAAGAAAGAAAAATTAAGGTTTCACAGGTTGCTAATAACAGAGTAAGGATGCTTCCAGAACCCAGTCTCTTGACAGGAGTTGGCCACTTAGATTTACATGACCCTAAGTAACTCACAGAGCCCTGGTGGTGCAGTAGTTAAAAAAGCTTGGCTGGAAAACAAAAGGTTGGCTGTTCAAATCCACCAGCTGCTCCTTGGAAAGCCTATAGGACAGTTCTACTTCGTTCTTTATAAGGTTGCAGTGAGTTGGAATTGACTCAAAAGGAATAAGTTTGATTCATTTTTGCTTTTCTAAAAACAAAAATAACTCACAGGAACTCTGGTGACACAGTGGGTAAGTGCTCACCTGCTAAACAAGAGGTCAGCGGTTTGAACCCACCAGGAACTTCACGGGAGAAAGATGCAGCAGCCTGCTTCCATAAACATTTGCAGCCTTGGAAACTGCGGGGCAGATCTACTCCATTCTATAGTATCACTGTGAGTCAGAATTTAACTCAACAGTGGTAAGTTTGGGTTTTTTTGGAGTAAATCATTTAACTTCACTACGGTTCTGCTTCATTGTATGTTAAATGGAAATATCAGAAATCTTACATCCTGACTCTACTTTCTAAATCACAAAGAATGACACAGACATACTATGAATTGCATATTGACTCCAAGATTAAGTAGTTTTTACTACACCTCTCACTGACTCTTGACTGAAATAGCTCCAGAAGAGAATGTTATCTTCCCATTGCCGAAGCCCTCATCTGGTGCGTACCTGGTGTCCAGTTTGGGGATTTCGTGAAGTTATGCCCCTCTTTTCTCCTTCTTCTACTTGTGTACATATTCACAAACAAGGTTTCCATTTGAAACAGCTGCTAGGAAAATTCTGCCCTGCGCAATGTAGTCACAGGAAGATCCTGGTTGTTCGTGATGCTCTTGCTGCTTCCGTTTACAGGAAAAGTATTTCCCACTTTAAGAATTCACCTTCCTTCAAGCCCCATTCAAGTACCATCTTCCCTTTAAAAAGCTTGTAACCCAAAACAACCAAATCCATTGCCATCGAGCTAATTCCAACTCACAGAAATCCAGTAGGACAGAGTAGAACTCCCCCATAGCATTTTCATCAGGTATCTAGTGGATTCAAATGGCCAACCTTTTGGTTACAGCTGTAGCACTTAACTAGGCCACCAGGGTTTCCTAAGAAGCTTCTAGACAAAATTAATGTCTTCTTCTTTTATTCCATAACATCGTCTTATTTTTCTTTCTAGCACTCAAACCAAAACCAACCTTGCTGCTGTCGAGTCGATTACAACTCACAGCGATTCCTGTAGGACAGAGTGGAACTGCCTCACAAGGTTTCCAAGGAGAAACTGGTAGATCCAGACTGCTGAACTTTCTGTTAACAGTTGAGCTTTTAACTACCAGCATACCAAAGTGCCACTATAGCACTGGTCAGTGTCTCCCTTGTATCAGAAAAGTAGATGGATCTCCAGTCCAGCTAGACTCCGAGCTCACTGGCGATGAGATGGTATTCTCCTTGGGAGTGTTGGGAGATGAGATTATAACAAATTATCACATCTAAAAAGGGAAACAAAAACAGCTACCTAAAGTATGCTCCCCTAGAAACCACAAATCATTTTTTTAGATTAGGAAAGACAAGCTATATGTGTGTGAATTTTAAAAGAGAGCGTACTTTGCAGGGTACCTGTTTATCAAGGCAACACACACACAACACAAGCTGAGAGTTCCATCTCATGGAGAAACCAACCACTGCGCCATTAGCTGTCTTGGCATTCTCCCACCAGCCCTTGGATATGAGTGAGAGAGTGTTGGGGAATGAGGAACAGAACTCCAGCAGGCACTGTGGGTTCTCCACCAGCACCTGTCCTCTCTCCCCACCATGCCAGCAATGTTGCCTGTGTGTCGTGGTCAGCAATAATGTCCACGTGGCTTACAGTCAGCCTTTACCCCCCCTGCCCTCATCAGTCTGAAGTGGGCACAGCAGCCTCCACAGCAGACAAGGTCTCAGAAGAAATTGCTGCCTGTTATCTGGGTTTTGCTGTGTGGGATGAACTTAGTCTCACACGTGCCCACTGAACCACAGGAAGCCTTAACTCCAGCCTCTGTGGAATGGGCTGGCCATTCCCTAGGCCCAGGTTCTGTCTCTGTCTCCTGCTGGAGCTCCACCCTTCCCTGAACCTGAGCTCTTAGAGTGAAAATCCATATAGTACCTAATGTGTTGAAGAGTCCTGGTTGTACAATGAATAAACATTTGGCTTCAAACCAAAAGGTTGGTTGTTCAAACCCACACAGCAGCTCCTAAGGAGAAAAACCTGGCAATCTGTTCTCTGCGGGTTTTCTGCCATAGCAGGTCAATTTGAATTGACATCACCTGAGTGGTACCTAAAAACAAAAGCCTAATGTATGCGGCTCAGATTCTGCTGTGAATGAGCAATTACCCCAGAGCCTAGGTATTGTCAACCTCCTGGGGCCTCCCACTGAAACAGCTTTTGCTTTTATATTGGACCTCCCTGTCCAAACACACACATGCTCCAGTACGCAAGAACTGCCACATTCTTTGAACACTGCCATCAGGGTCCCCAGGCTGCTCTGTGCAGGGCAGTTACTCCTGCCAATTCGTTTTCACCAGCTTTCTCCGGCTAGTCCTGGCTTTCTCTCTATTCCCGGGGCCAGCCTGTTACAATCCCAGCACACCTCCCAATATGGCACCTACCTGCTGGCTGAGTTCACACAAGTAACAACACACCCACCTATGTGAACGACCCCAACATGCTTTACACGTGCTGTCTGTCCTGTTCACGATCTGACAATAGGGAAGTTTTCTGAGTGCACTGAGTCCAATTTTATTACAGAATGGCTGATACTGAAATGTTTTTTTTTAAGTATTTGCATCATATTCAATTACATCAAAACAAACCTGCTAGGTATGCTTTGTAGCATTCATGATACACACAAATTTAGACAACACAAGGTAGTTGTAGATGTGCTGATCACTCAACTCATCGTAAAATGTGAGCAAAGTCAGTGATTCCCAGCAAATACTCCTTTATACAGTATGTGACTGCAATTCCATAGCATGATTAGAGGGGCACAGATGGTGAGTTCTCGTACTCGGTCATGGAAAGGTCAGAGCTCTACACTCAAACACCTACCTAAATCAGGAAGGTAAGACAGAAGTGACGTGAGCAAGGCAATTTGAGCCTTACTCAAATTGGCATGTGACGCATGCCACAGCTTGAGGGATCAGCTATTACTCGGCTCTACCTGAAACTGGGGACCAAACAAACATGTTTGTTGACAACTACAAGCCCATGGGGAAACCAGGGTGGTGAAGAGGCTAAGTGATATGGCTGCTAACCAGAAAGTGGGCCGTTGAAATCCATCAGGCACTACTTGAAAATCCTATGGGGTAGTTCTAACTCTGTCCTACAGAGTCCCTGTGAGTCAGCATCGACCCAACAGATTTACCAGCCCGTGGACCACAATTTGGAACGGTGGAATTAGAACTGAGATAAATAGAACTTGGGCTATTGACAAGCAAGTGCCCACCCCAACTGAGGAACACTGTATCCTGGTCCTCTGTGCTCACCCTTCCCATTCTCTTCATCACATTTCCTCCCCTCCCCCATCGTCAGTACTGGTTCAGGAAAGAAAATAGACAGCGTAATAATCCCCTGAGCCAAGATTATCATCTTCGCAGTAATTCTGTGTTGTTTGTTGTTAGCTGCGCTCAAATAAGCCCCCAGTTCACAGAGACCGCATATACTACAGGCACCGGCCATTGCAATAGCTGCGGTTTTCAATGCTGATGTTTCTGGAAGCAGATCACCTAATCTTTGTCCCCAGTCCATCTTAGCCTGGAAGCTCGAGAAACCTGTTCAGCCTCCTAGCAGCACGTGCTTGCACGGACAGATGGGTGGCGGTTACGCTTGAAGTACAGTGTCTGGGGATCGAACTCAGGACTTCTACATGGAAGGTGAGACTTCTACCACCACATCTCCCACTTCCCCTCCGGGTAGTAGGTCTAATTATCCTCCCCGGGTTACAGATAAGGAACGGGCTTAGAGAATGGACCACCTCAGTCACTTGCCCAAGGTCACAGGGAAAGCAGAAGAATAGCTTGTTTGATTCCAGAGTTCAAGGACTACTGAACTGGCTCAGGAGAGGACCTCTTAAAAAATATCCTTTTCTGGGAACTCAGCCTGGTTTCCTTATCTGCAGAAAACGTAGTAACAACTGACTTCTGTGAGCAAGCCAGGGGTTCTGCGAGAGTTCATCGCGTCACACAGGCAACACACAACCAAAACCCACTGGATTTCTCCGGAAGAAGAGCGACTTTATCGCTGCAGCGTAACCTGACCATCCTCCACACAGCTGCCGCCAGAATGATAAATCTGAAACCGAAATTGGATCCTGACACAGCCCTGCTTCAATCCCGCCACGGTGTCAAAACTGCTGGCTCTCCTCAGTCTCTGCCCTGCGAGCCCGAGTGGGCTGACTGTTCGGATGGAGATGAAGCAGACACCCTGGAGGGAAGCGGAAAGGTGCGGAGGCTGGGAACCAGGCTGAGCCAGATAAACCATGGATTTATGGGAGATTAGAACAGTGAGTAACCATCTATCTTCCTACATTGTCCTCACCAGTTAAAAGAATGGACTCTGGCCACCTTCCTTGGGTCTTTTCCAACCTTCAGCATCCAATGTGGATTATCCTGTTTCCAGAAGACCTGGCTACTGAGCTCTCCCTGCGTTCCCCATCAACACAGGGGAACACAGGTGGGCAGTGGTCCTCTACCTCCGCTTAGCTCTTGTTTCTCACTTTAGGTGAAGCGGTCATTCCCACCCAAGCCATTTCTCAATCTGGCTTCAGATGGAATACATACCTCCAAGTGGTTCCAGGGTGATTTTTCCAAGAGAGGGGCTAAGCAAGGGCAAGCTGTCAGCCAAATGAGACCTCATGAAAAATCAGTTAGCCCATTCTGACCAGACATATAAAATAGTCTAATAAATGACTCCTCAAAATGTCGGGGAGTTTTTCCATCTTTCCATGTTAAGGTTATAAGGGAGTCACTGAAGCACAGAATTAGTCATGCAAGCTATGGAAACCAAATATCTAAGCAAGCCAAAAATAAGAAAAGAAAGAAACGTCCAAAGCCCCATTCCTTTCATCTGTGTTCCCGTCTAGTTGTTGCAAAGGCCAAAGATTAATTTCATAAATCTGCTTGATACGTGGAGAGGAGACTGCTGCAGAGTCTAATGGCTTGGAAAGACAATTTGGTGGATATATTCAGTAACAAATACACCAGAGGAGCCTTGGTTGTGCCATCGCTTCCCCCAGAGGGATGCCTGAGAATCAGACTGTGAGAAGGACCTCAGTGTTCTTTGAAAAGAGAAGACTGGGTCCCTTGAGGTGGAGTAACTTATTCAGAAGGACACAGTTAGTTATGAACAAGACAAAATGCTCTAATACCAGAGGCATTTTCTTTTCCATCGAGCAGTGGTCCTAGGACAGGAATCCAATCACGTGATGACCCCTCAAGGCATCTATGTGCACAAGAAGTTTAAAAAAAAAATAGTTGTCATTGAATTGACTTTGACTCGTGGTGACCCATGATGTCAGAGTAGTACTGTGCCCCATAGGATTTTCAATAGCTGATTTTTTGAAGGTAGATCACCAGGCCTTTCTTCCAGAGCACCTCTGACTGGACTCGAACCTCTCGCCTTTTGGTTAGCAGCAGAGTATATTAACCCTTCACACCACCGTAGGACTGCAAAGTGTTCTGTTGTTGCTGTTGTTGTTGTTGCTAGGTGCTTGTCCAGTTGGTTCCTCCTCCTAGCAACCCCAGGTGGTTTTCTTGGCTACAATCTTTACAGGAACAGATTGCCAGGCCTTTCTCCCTAAGTACCACTAGATGGGTCCAAATTCCCAACCTTTCAGTTAGCAGCCCAGTGTTTAACCACTGTGCTACCAGGACTCCTTCTAAAGAGTTTTAAGGGCTAAAGGCATTTTATTATAAACTCAGTCTGTATCAGACAGCAAATGATTCTCCTCTCCTTCCTCAGTCACCTTTTCCCACTCCACAAAAAAAAAGAAGAAAGAAAAGTGACACTTCACACCAATGCTAAGGATGCAACAAATCCAGGGTGCCAAACAAAGGAACAACTCAAAATACTGATACCTGCAAAGCCTCCATGAATAAGAAACAATTAATTTTATGACTATTCATTGTGTATTAATGTGCAATGTACAACCATTTCAGTTGCTGATGAGTCAGTTCTGATTCGTGGCAGCCGCGCGTGTGCAGAGTAGATCTACACTGCACGGGGCTTTCAAGGTTGTGATCTTTCCGAAGCAGATCTCCAAGCCTCTCTTTCCACGTACCTCTGGGTGGGTTTGAACCACCAACTTGTTGGTTAAGAATCAAGCCCTTAACCATTTGTGCCACCCAGGGACTCTGTGCTGACTGCTGCGGCTACTAAACAAAAGATCGACAGTTTGAATCCACCAGGTGCTCCTTGGAAACGCTATGGGGCCATTCTACTCTGTCCTATACAGTCACAGAATTGACTGGCCAGCAACAGGTTTGTTTTGGGGGACTCTGTGCAGTCTACACACATGTTATTTTCATCAATTGTGAGCTAATAATAATTATAGCGATAACTAAACCCAAAAGAAATATGTTTTGAAACTTGGAGCATTGAAGTCATAGGAAATAAGTTTTATTTCAAGTCTTAGACATATTTTTGGTACAGAAATTTGAATAAGTTGATCAATAAAAGACTTTCAAACATAAAAATATACAACATTAGAAGAAAATGCTATGATGTAAGTAGAATGGAAATGTGATTTGTAACATGAAATAGAATTTGTGATGTAGAATTTCCCACTATTATATAAAAACCTTTCGGGGGGCAGTTTTGTTTTTTTTAAAATCAATGTTACCCACCCCCCTAGAAAAAAAAAGTTGCTGCCAAGTCTATTCCAGTTAAGACTAGAATTGTCTCATACGGTTTCCAAGGCCGTAGATTTTCAGAGCTTCAAACCAATTTGAGCCGGTTCTCTTATGGCCGGTGGACAGATGGCTGGTTTCTCATCCACCTCTAAAGGCCAGCTTCTCTGCAGGTCCTTCTTCACACTGCTCCCTTTGTGAAGAATGCTCCTCCTCTCTCGTTCTCTGTCTGCACTTGTCCAAAGCTTCCCCAGCCCACCCCCCATCTGAACCTCCTCCGCTCTTCTTCCACAGAAGCTCCAGCTTTTCTATTAGCGCCCTGGGGAGTCCCTGGTACTAGAGATGGTCAACGCACTTGGGTGCTAATTAAAAGGTTACTGGTTCAAGTCCATGCAGAGGCAACTCAGAAGAAGGACCTGGTGATCTACACTTGGAAACACAGCAGTGGACTCCTAGCAACCACTGACAACTCTGTGGATCACAGGTCTACTCTGAAGCACTTGAGGTCACCATGAGTGGTTTGGTTTCAAGTTGGTCACATTCTACCTCACCTAACTCTACCATCTGCATACCTCCTTGATTAAACAGTCAGGTCTCTAAAAGAAAAAATGATGCATTATTTATTTTTGTTGATACCCTGGCACAAAAACTATACAGTGTGATAGCCACTCAATTGTTTTTAACTGTAACAATTGACACTTCAAAGCATAAATCAACACAGCATAAAAGAACTTAGAATGATATAACCGACACATGTGGCTTGGCCTTTCCATTTATTGAGCTACCCTAAAAAGTTTGCAACTCACCATGTCAAGGCCAAGTTTCCTGGAGCTGCCACTGGCACATAGTGCTTTGGAGTCTAGGTGGAAAAAAGTGCCACTGCCTCCTCACTTGAGCTTCATACATTGCTGCCTAAGAGGTAATTTTGTGAGTCACAACTCTCTTTCCACCTTACATAATGTACTAATGAAGAACTGTAATTGGAAGCCACAACAAAGGAAAGATGAAGTTCTGACCCATGCTGAGTTTCTGGAACATTCAGGCTTTTTGCAAGCCAGGTCTACATTACTGGGAATGTTTGTTCTGGCGCTGACCACCAAGTCTTCAAAAAAAGCAGCTCATATTTTTCCCTTCCCGTCAATCCATGTAACAGTTTAATAGACATTCTGACTCAATAACCCAATTGGCATTTATTAAGCAGTAACTGTGTGCCCAGTACCATCACCTATGCCTTGTAATTGGCCCTAGGAAGGATAATTCCAACAAAAATAGTCATAGAAAGGGTTATGCAGAAGGCCCCTGTGGTAGAGGCTGCAACTTGTCCACATAATACCCACTGTCCCTTCGTCCTTTAGTAACAAAAGTGTAATTTGAGTTAGAGAAGAAAAGCACCCACTAAAAACCTTATGGGCACATTTCCACCCTGACACACGTGGAGTAAAATGGACTGGATGGCAATGGATCTTTTTTTCTTTTATGTCTTTCTGTTCTTTACTTTTCCTTTGTTTTCCTACCCTTTCTTTTCCTAATGGTGATATCCAACCTGATACATGCCCCTGACATAGCCTTTTGAATCCAAACCCTCCACAATACTTAGAAAAGAAGAACATGTAAGGTCTAGCTGGCAGAACTAGGCAAAAATAATCAGGTAAAAGTGGGTCAGGAATTAAGAAATACACTCTCACGAACTGAATTAAAATAAAGCTAAGGAATAACAGCCATGTCCTAGCCCTCCATGCCTAATGTATACCCATTTCAACTGTTCAAGTTGCCAGGTAAGTGACCTGGCAGGTCAAAGTGCCAGGTTATGCCTATAGGGCACTGTCAGGTGACCCCACAAATTTCCCCTCAAACAGGACACTTTTAAAAGTGAATGCGGGCCCGAGGGCCAAAATGGCATGCGGTAAAGACAACTGAGAAGACAGAGAGACCCACAAGAGTGGGTGCCTACATCGACCTGGGACCGGAAGAACTGGATGGTGCCCGGCCACCACCAGTGATAGCCATGACGGAGCTCACAGAGAGGAGCCTCACTGGCAACACAAGAATAAAAAGAGGTGCATCATGAGATCTCCACTAAAAGACCTCAAATGATGGTCCAGCGGTTTTGGGGTTCCTCTGAGAGCATGGCCCCCTGCCCTGATGCTGCCCTTTCCCACAAATTATAACAAAGGTCCACTCTTTGGACAGGAATGGATTGGACTTGGCAATGCAGAGTAACCATATATTGGAAGCACTTTATGGTTCTATACATCTATAGGATATCATCTTGCTGACCTCTGGCTGGAGGAAGGGGAGTGGACGGAGAGGAGGGGAAAGGAGATTGTTGGGAGGATGAGACATGTATGGAGCAGAGAGGAATAGTGTGCAGTCACCGGACAGGGAGAGCACTGGAAGCTGCATATAGGGGGGCATGTAAATTTATATGTGAATGTACATTTTCACTCAGTTATGTTAAATAAAAATAAAAATTAAAAAAAAAAAGTGAATGTGGGCTCTGTTAGTAACCACATCAGGACAGTGGACCCCAAACCAGGGATATTTCAAATAAACCAAGTCACTCTTTCTTTGGACTGCCTAATATTCACCCTGTCACACACACACAGGTTTTGTGGCAAGAGCCCCTTATATATTTTGGGGCAATCATCTTCCTAGAGGTAGACAGTCTTACTGGGACTGCTAACTAGGGAACCCCTGACCCAAGCTAGGCCTGCTGAACTTGGGAGTTTGAACTTGACCTGAAAATGGCACAAAAACTTAAAACAACAGGAAAAGCACATTCAGTCCAGTGGCTTCTGCCAGAGAGACCATGGAAGTCTTTCCGCTACCTGGACTCCTTGGTACCAAAACCAAAGCCACCATCACTAAGTCAATTCTGACTCATAGCAATCCTATAGCACGGGGTAGAACCGCTCCAAAGAGTTTCCAAGGAGTGCCTGGCAGATTTGAACCACTGACCTTTTGGTTAGTCAGCCATAGCACTTAACCACTATACTACCAGTGTTTCTGGACCCCTAGGTTAAGATTAGCCAATACACATCTTACAGATCGCAGCAAAACATTGTCCAAGTCATGTGCTTTGGGCACATCACCAGAAAGCATCACTCACTGGAGGAGGACATCATGTTTGGTGAAGCAGAGGACAAGCAAGGGTAAGAAAGACCTTCAGTGAGACAGATGGGCACAAACAGTCACAGTGGTGGATTCAAACATGCCAACAGTCGTGGGAATGATGTTGGCTTGTGCATAAAAGGTAACTATGAGTGTGAATCAACTCAGCAGCTGCCACTTCTCTATCTAGACCCTACAGTCACCTGTTCTGTATGAACCTGGCTTTCCAGCTCTTCCCATCAATTCCGTAAGGTACCTTACACCACTGTAATAAATTCCTTTTCTGCTTATTAAAAGTTCTGATGGATAGAATTACCTTAGGCTTTAGACTACACCATTCTGACTCCAAGTTCTACCTCTGATAGACACTGTGTCCTCAGGCTCAGTTTTCTAACCTATAAGAGCAATAGAATGCATACTTTATAAAGTCGTTTTAGAAATAAGTGAGATAACGTATGCCAAGCACCTGGCTTAGGACCTGGTTCAACCATCAGCTCATGTTAATTTCCTTCTAATCTTCCTTTCTCACAGCTAATGTTGTATATACATTTGCTCTTGATATTTCAAACCCACATTTAGAGAAGGGCTAATCACTGGGGTGATTTTAAGTACACTAAAGTCAAGCTAAGTCACAATGTCCAACAGAGACTGAGGTGTGCGTCTGAAAACCTATAAAGAAAAAAGAAAATGAAGAGATTATGTGTGACTGTC
The DNA here is from genome assembly GCA_028571685.1 of Heterohyrax brucei. Taxonomy (NCBI): domain Eukaryota; kingdom Metazoa; phylum Chordata; class Mammalia; order Hyracoidea; family Procaviidae; genus Heterohyrax; species Heterohyrax brucei. Next base: position 19,947,981 of record CM053153.1, on the reverse strand, counting down.
CCTCTCAGTAAGGATAGGTGGGGTTATGCTACAACAAATAGCCCCCAAACCTCAAACAACAACGTTTATGTCTTGCTCATGCTATCTTTTTGTCGTGAGTTGGCTAAAGACTGTGCTCCAGTTCATCCCCACACTGGCTGAAGACAGGGCCGCCGTCTTGGGAGTGGCCTGTCGCTGTGGCGGAGGGAAAGAAAGCATGGGGGTGGGATCTCACAAGTTCTTGACATTCTCTCCCAGAGCTGACACATACCACTTTTGCTCATGTTCATTAGCCACAGCAAGCCACACGACCATGTCTAACTTTACTGGGCTTCCCACCATGGGCTTAGCAGAAACAAACCATGTTTGTTTCTTAATGAGTGCCATAAGGAGCCCTGGTAGTGTGATTGTTAAGCTTTGGGCTACTATCCAAAAGGCTTGTGGTTCAAATCTACCCAACACCTCCATGAAAGGAAGACCTAGTGATCTGCTTCCATAAAGCCTGCAGCCTAGAAAACTCCATGGGTCCGTTCTGTCCTGTAGGATGGGGCCACTACTGGTTGGAATCAGCTCGATGGCACCCAGCAACAACAACGAATACCACAGACTCATAAACTTGTCACCTTAATTTTTTGAAATACTACTCTTGCCCTCAGTCCTGACTCTGCTGAAAGGAGCTTCCTGCTTCCAAAGTGCACAGACTGTCCCTTGAAGGAGTGGGAGCCAAGTAAAGCCACTACTATAAGCACTTTTTATTAGGTTTCTTACCCCAGCAGAGGTCACCAGCCCCTCAGCACATGGTCACAGAAGGTTCTATGAGGGTCTGCAGACTCAAAGTTCCAACTGTCCATTGTGAAAACCAATAATGCCATCTGCTCTCACACTGTTCCGGTGTCTGTCCAGTGCCTTGAGAACCCTCTCAGACAAAGGGCCCTCGCTCCTGCAGACAGCGGACAGCAACAGGGCAGATGCAAGAGGCACCTAAGTCAAGATTTCTCAGAGAATTTTCAAACATCTTTATCCTGCCCTGGGTCTCCTGCCAGCTTCCCTACTTAGTTTGTCTAGAGGAATTTTCACAGACTGTTTATATGAAACAAAGATCTATCCCACGGTGCACAGACAGCTCAGAAGCAGCCACTTTCCCACCTTCTGCTTCCAAAAAAGTAGATTTTATCCTGCCAAGGCAGCCAAACTTCATTAGCACTACTGGTGGCCAGAAATTGATGCTCATCTTAAAAAAAAAAAGGAAGAAGTAGTTGTCCAGTATTGGGGTAGTTGTTTTTCACTTGGCTCTCTTGTTGGCAATAGATGGCCTGGATAACCTGCTAGGGTGTAGTAGACCCCATGCTGACAGAAACGGGGTAACGTGGCAATAAGTCCCTGCCTCATAGGAGTGCACTGAGGATTGAACGTGATAATGTCTGTGAAGGGAGCCCTGGTGGTGCAGTGGTTACATACTGGATGCTAACTGACGGGCTAGCAGTTAGAACCCATCCAGCAGCAACAAGGGAGAAAGGCCCAGGCAGTCTGCTTCCATAAAGACTACAGACTAGGAAATTATGTGGAGCAGTATGAACTAGAATATCTTCTGGGGCATTTCTACTCTGTCACGTGGGGTCCCAGGAGTCAAAATTCACTCAGTGGTGCCCAATAAGGCAACAAAGCTGATGAAGAGCTTGGTATACTGTCTGGCCACAGCCTCACCTGGCTGATGACATGTGTTCTCTTGAGCAGTTCTGCTGCTTCCTGAGCTGCCTGATGGGCTCGGGGCTCAGGCTCAAGAGGCAGGTAACTCCAGATTTTATTCCTGACTCAGCTCAGTCACTGTGCGGCCCAGCGCAGCTTACTTACCCTCTCTACCCTTCAGCTTCCTCCTCCTGAAACTAGAAATAAGGATTGTACACACCACAGAACATTACTCTGCAATGAAAAATCAGTATAAACAAACCACTTAGCAGAATAATAGGCCCAGAAGTTTCCACGAAATAATTAATATTCAACCAGTTCTTGCCATCAAGGCACCTTCAACGCATGGCCAACCCACACATGTCAAAGTATAATTGTGCTCTGTAGGGTTTTCATGGCTGATTTTTTGGAAATAGATAGCCAGATCTTTCTTTCAAAGAGCCTCTGGATAGACTTGGCCCTCTAATCTTCCAATTAGCAGCTGAGCACATGAAGCTTTTGCTCCACCCGGGGACTCCTCTATACATGCTACTGGCCAAGGCTCATAAGGAAATTGGTGTCCCTCATAAGGAAATTGGTGTCCCTGGGTGAAGCAAGGAAACCTTGGTGGCATAGTGTTTAAGTGCTACAGCTGCTGACAGCTCAGCAGTTCGAATCTACCAGGCACTCCTTGGAAACTCTATGAGGCAGTTCTGCTCTGTCTATACGGTTGCTGTGAGTCAGAATCAACTTGACAGCCGTCAGTTTTTTGGTTTGAGGTGAAGCAAATAGTTCACATGCTCACTGCTGATGGAAGAACTGGAGGTCTGAGTCCATCCAGAGGCACCTCAGAAGAAAGGCCTGGAGATCTGCTTCTGAAAAATCAGCCAATGAAGGCCCTACATATTGCAGTTATACTCCAACAAGCACATGAGGCTGGACTCACTGGCAAGTGGCTTGGTTATGTAATAAGCAATCAGGGCCCTAGCCAAATTGGGGTCTCCAAATCTTCCTTTCAATATAGGACTATTGACTATTCTTTCTGGGCAGTAGTTTTCACACTCTACCCAAGGATCCAAGACATCCCCTCAAAAGAGGAAGGAGCTGAGGGGGACAGGGAGGGTTTCACTCCTCCTGTCTTGGGGAAGTCCCATTTGTTTCTGTTCCGCAAACTGGAGACACTGCACATATTTCATTGTGCAAAGGAGGCCACTGTGGAGGAGAATCTGTACGTCTGTTCTTATGTGTCACTCTTTGCCCTCTCATTCTTGGGTCAGCTTCTCAGAAATGAGATCAATAGAAAGAGCCATTTCTCCTTTATTCTTTCCTTCACACAGTCAGTAGTCTTCTTTCATGCATTCCTTTGAATGGCCCTTGGCCAATGTCAGAGTTACAACCAGGAATAGACAAAAAAGTCTCTGAGGGCAGGCGGGTTCTCTTTTAGTTGGGTAGAGAGACAAAGTACCAGTGTATTGAGTTCCAGTGATGGCTGGGGTGATCCAAGAAGAAGAAGCAACTGAGATTGCACAGCAAGCTATTTATTAGGGTCCCACAGCTGGAGGACTTCCAGAAGCAAGGAACCCCCAGAGGGAAAGGCCTGGAAACTCCTGGAAAATAGGAGAAGGAAGAGAGGTGGGGGGAAGCTTACTTGTCACTTTGTGATGAACTCCTGCTTTTGCAGCAAGGTGGGGTGTCACTGGATTAGGGTAATCTGAAGGACAGATGCAGTTCAGCGTTCATGCAGCTAAGAGTTCTTATAACTACAGGAGCTTATCTAAGTTAACAGGTGAGCCTGGTGGTACAAATGGTCACGCACTAACAAAAAGGTTAGTTGCTAATAGAAGGTTGGCAGGTCAAACCGGGACTATGAACTGGCTTGTTCCAGTTCAGCCTCCTGCTGAGAATTTGCATTTCCATGCCAGATATACTGAACCAGAATCTACGTTTTAACAAGATTCCCAATGATTCTCAAGCATAACAATTTTTGAGAACCACTGCTCTGCTCATGCAACGCTGGTGGAGAAGCGATAAAGAGCTTGGGCTCTAACTGAAAGGTCAGCAGTTTGAATTCACCAGCTTCTCCATGGAAACCCTGCGGGGTAATTCTGCTCTGTCCTATAGGGTCAATGAGTCAGGATCAACTCCACGGCAGCAGGTGTTGGTTTGGGCTCTGCTAGTGGTTCTTAGAATTGGTCTGTGCCCAGAAGCATTAGCATTGCCTAGGAACCTGTTAGAAATACAAATTCTCAGTAGATGTTGGGTGCAGTCTTGAAGCATATATCCAGCAGGCAGATTCTAGTGGCTACACATTGGCTTATCTGAGCTCTTTTTGATACAACTGGATATGTACAGGTTTGAGTTTGGAGCTGGGGGGCTTTTCTGGGCTAACTGGCGTGAGCAAGCTGTGAAAAAGGAAATAACTTCTTCATTGGCTGTTTTAACTCATTTCGTAACAAACAAGCCACGATAACTCAGTGCTATATGCATCAGGATAGAGGCAAATCTATACTGAAAAAGAAACCAAAACCAAACCCGTTGCCATGGAGTCAATTCCAAGAGCCAGGCTGCAATCAAAAGGTGGACTGGTTGACATTACCAGCCATTTCTTGAAAACCCTATGGGGCAGTTCTACTCTGTCCTATGGGGGAGCCATGAGTTACAGAGTGACTCACAAGAAGATCAAATAAGACTTTGGGGTTCAAGAGGAACTGGGGGAAAATGGTGTGTAAACTGAAACCAAACAGCCGGTATGGCAGGATGAGCAGAGGGGGCAATTTCTTTCTAGGTAGAAACCCAGAGGTGAGAGAGAACACGGAAAATTTAGGAAATGTCAGTTGCCCGGCAATTGAAAAGGCCAACAGCTCCAAAAAGACAAAAACCTGCTGCCACCAAGCCTACATGACAGAGTAGAACTGCCCCACGGAGTTTGCAAGGACAGCCTGGTATATCTGAAATACCTACTTTTTGGTTAGTAGACTTAGCTCTTAACTACTATGCCACCAAGGTTTCTAATAAGACAAAGAAGAAACAAAATATTCCCACAGATGAGCATCCAAGATCCAGTGAAATCCTTCCTAGCCGATGGATGCTTTGTTTGCAGATCAGGTTATAAATTCACTGACCTGCTGCAAGTGAGGACCTGGCAAACCAACTTGTCTCCCAAAACGTGTCCCCTTTCAGGAGCAGTTTTATTGGTCACTTCGGCAGAAAGATGTTATTTTGTGCATGGGTTTGAAGACACACAGTGGGAAAGGCACAGCTGGCTGTCCCCGCCGCAGCTGGCATTGCTTTCCCTGCCTCTCGGCAGTGCTTTCTCCCTTGCACTGCCCAGTTCCCGAGTGAAGGCACTGAGATGCTGAGAGACGCCTTTGCAAAACTTTGAAAGCCTAGCTCTTCCCAGAGCTCAGGCTGGGGTCTTGAAACACAGAATGTGCTGGTTGAATTCAAGATCCTCAAAGGAGGTACAAGTGTGAATGTTCTCAGATCGTGAACAAGGCCATGACTAGTGTTCACTTCAGGAGCCCAAACTGCAAGCCAAGAGTATAAACCTTGATGTCTTTGCTGTGCACAAGCCCTGACCTGAGAAGCATGTGCAGGAGCCTGGGCCCAGAGTCAAGGAGGAGAAGTGTTGTTATCTCAGTGGTGCTGAGCTGCAATAAATCGCAACAATAGTAATAGCTAGGGCTTACTGAGCTCCTTGTTCTCTGCCAGGTGCTGTTACAAGGACTTTGCAGAAATCAAATGAACTCATCTCTGAAGTTTTATGAAGCAGATAGTGCTGTTACACCCATTTTGCAGAAACAGAAATTGTTTCAGAGCAGCAAAGTAAAAGTAAACATTAAAAAAAAAACCCAACCCGTTGCTTTTGAGCACATTTCAACTCATAGGAACCCTATAGGACAGAGTAGAACTGCCCCACAGTGTTTCCAAGCAGTAAAGGTGGATATAAACCAAAGCAAACTCCACCGCCATCAAGTCAATTCTGACTCATAGCAACACTTATATAAACCACTGCTGTCAAGCCAAGTCCAACTCATAGCAACCCTATAGGACAGAGTAGAAATGCCCCACAGAGTTTCCAGGGAGTTCCTGGCAGTTTCAAATTGCTGACCTTTTGGGGGTAGCAGACACAGGACTTAACCACTAAGCCACTAGAGTTTCTGCAACCCTCGATAGGAGATAGAAAATGGACAAGAGTTTATAAATGCTATAAAACAAACAATATTGTCATTTTTTACCAGAACTGACCCTCCACCCCAGATAATTCGTACACAGGTCCCTAAACAGAGGTATCTCCAGGGTATCAAGGCACACTGTACTCAAGGAGCAACACTAAAAGCCAGGAGGACTCCCTGCATAGTGCAAATGGTTGATGTGCTTGGCTGCTAAGGTTAGAAGTTCAAATCTACCTAGAGACACCTGGGAAAACACATCTGCTGATTTGCTTCCAAAAAAGTGGCAACCTGGAAAACGCTATGAGCCTTCTACTCTGCGTAGATGAGGTCAACATGAATCAGAACTGACTCAAAGGCAACTAATGACAACACAGGACATTACAAGGCAGCAGGGATTCAGTAGCAGAACTCTCGTCTTTCATGTCAAAGACCCAGGTTTTGTTCCTCGCCAATGCACCTCATAAGTGTCCTAACCAACTCTGTCACTGGAGGCTTACGTGTTGCTCTGATCCTGGACAGGTTTCAGAGGAGCTTCCAGACTAAGACTGAGTAGGAAGAAAGGTCTGGCAATCTACTTCTGAGAATCAGCCAGTGAGACCCCCATGGATTACAACATTCTGCTGTACAGCTGATCATGGGGGTGGCACAGGGCTGGGCTGTGTCGTGCATGGGGTCTCCACAAGTCAGGGGTCAACCTGATAGCCACTAACATCGTGGTGTTGCTATTCACCAGCTATACAATGGGGCACCTCATTTGTCCCTCTGAGCCCCGGTTTTCTCTTCTATCAAATGCAGGTATTAAATGAGAAATTCCCAAAGACTCCACTAGAGCTGAAATTCTGTGAAACGACACAGCCCCACCTTGGCTTTAACTAGCAATCAGTCTCCTGCACCCAGGCTTGGATGCTGGGACATCACAACACTCCTCTCTGCCTGTGCCAACTTGGGTTTAGGCTAGTGTTTCTAAAACTTGCTTAAACCCCAAACACCAAGTCTGTCTCACATAAAAGATCTATGTCATTCTTCTTCAAGGAAAGTATCAGCACCTGAAAGAAATGAGACCTCTCCAACAAAAACTCAAGCCATTTAGAGGTCATAGTAGAAGAAATCACTTTGTGTCAGATCTTAACATAAAAATATGTAACTGAGAATTTTCCTGAATGCTTGCAATGTTCTTGTAAATTGTTCCCAACAAAATGTTACATAGCAGAGAGATAGATAGTAGGCTGACAGACAGAGAGACAAATAACTAGACCCTACCCTGTACAGACATAGAAACCCTAGAAGGTAAGTTGCTGGAATCCTTCATCCGTATCATCCCTGTGTCTCTCAACAAGTCAAACTGCCCTGTGAGAACCAAGCCCCTGGCTCTCTCTGCTATAGAAAGTGAAGTATGGAAGCGTGACTGACCTAGCAGCAAAAAATTAAAATGGTTCAACAAAGCAACCAAGCCTCACTATCAAGTGGATTCTGGCTAATGGTGACCCCATGTGTGTCAGAGTAGAAATGAGGACCAAGGTGTTTTCAGTGGCTGATTTTTCAGAAGTAGATTGCCAGGCCTTTCTTCCAAAGCTTCTCTGGGTGGTCTCAAACCACTGTCCTTTCACTTCGCAGCTGAATGTATTAACTGTTTGCACCATCAGGGACTCCCCAGAGTAGTTATCCAAATCAGACCAAGCCCAACGCCAACGAGTTCATTCAGTCTCATAGTGATCCCATAGAACTGCCCCAAAGGGCTAGTGAATTCAAATTGCCTAGGTTTTGGTTAGCAACCTGTGCTCTTAACCACTGTGTCAGCCCCAAAGGGGTTAAATCCGCCTGGTTTTAGGGAGGAGGAGAAGAGAGATGGAAAGATGCAGCCTCCTTCATTTACTACATTTTTATTTCAGAGTTTTCTGTATGAACCTGAGCAGCCTCGTCACCCAGGATGGACGTCCTTCAAAATCTATCTTCTCTGCTCCTAAGACAAATCCATGTCGGTGCCGACAGAAACAACCCAGGCACTGAACAGTTCTGGCCCCAGAAAGGTGGAATTTGCTCCAAAGAAGGCAGAGCGCGGCCACGCAGAGGCACGTGCACCCGCCGGGGACGGCTGAGCCTGAGCCCGCCCTCCGGAAAGCTGGGGTGGGATCCCATTACCTCGGAGGGCTCTGGAGGTTTTCCTTGGCATTTGGGTCCCCCTAGTGGAGCATGGAAACTCTGGTGGCGCAGTGGTTAAATGTTACAAGTGTTAACCAAAAAGCTGGAAGTTCGAATCCACAGGATGCTTCTTGGAAACCCTATGGGGCAGTTCTATTCCGTCCTCTGTAGTCACTATGAGTTGGAACTGACTAGACAGCAATGTGTCTGTTGACGTTTTGTCTTCTGATACTAACAGAGCAGTGAAAGTGCACTAGCTGCCTCCTGGAGGAGGCGAGATTAGAGATGAAAAGACACAGGAGGCTTAACACCAGCCACCCAAAACTGGTGATTACCTTTTCCCACCGGCAGCCCAGGGGAATGAAGCCGCCTCTGCAGCCAAGCGACCAATGCAAAAAAAAAAAAAAAAAAAAAATTGCCATCAAGTCTATTCTGACTCAAAAAAATCAAAAACCAAACTTGTTACTGTTGAGTCAATTCCAGCTCATAGCAACCCTATAGGACAGAGTAGAGTCGCCCCCACTGAGTTTCCAAGTAGCACCCGGTGGAGTCAAACTGAGGACTATTCAGTTAGCAGCCCTCTCAGTTGACTACTACACCAACAGGGCTTCCTTCTGACTTAGAGTAAACCCTAGTAACACGCAATTTACGCCTACTGTTGACCCAGTGGCATAGTGGTTCAGTGCTACGGCTGCTAACCAAAAAGTTAGCAGTTCAAATCCACCAGATGCTCCTTGGAAACTCGATGAGGCAGTTCTACTCTGACCTAGAGGTTTACTATGAGTCACAATCAAGGACGGCACTGAGTTTGCTTGATCAGCAACGTGCAGCAGGAAGAGGGCATTGTGTCTTTCATGCACAATAGCACAGGACGGGAGCAGATGGATTGAGGGGGAAGGCTAGTCAGCATACAATGATTCCCAAACACTACACATCACAGCGAAGTGTTGGTGGTTCAGTGGTAAGATTCTTGCCTTCCATGCAGAAGACTTGGGTTTGATTCTTGCCCAATGCTTCTAGCACACAGCTGCTGACCACCTGTCGGTGGAGGCTTCTATGTTGCTCTGATGCTCAACAGGTTTTAGCAGAGCTTCTAGACTAACACAGACTCAGGAAAAAAGGCCTAGTGATGTACTTTTGAAAACTAGACAGTGAAAAGTCTGTGAACTGGAACAGTCTAATCTGTAACCAATCACCAGGATGGCACAGGGCCAGCAGCATTTCATTCTGTTGTGTCTGGGGTCACCAAGAGTCAGGGCCAAGGTACCAACATAGGGAACAACTACTAAGTGTCAAACATGCAGAAGAGTTCAAGTTTCAACAAATACCTACCCAGTGCCTCCACTTGTCAAACCGCGGTGCTGCAGAGATACCTCAGAGCCCTTGTCCTTTAAGAGCTTGTTTGTCTGGTTGTGGGACTATGGTGGCCATGGAAACACACTTCTCAGATATCCTGCAAGAGAAGCTGCTGCAGACAGCACAGTGGACAGCCCCAGCTGCCATCGGCGTGAGTGCTGAGGTCATGCTTCCACTAGGCTGCTCCTGGCCCATAGCTGAGCATGGCCAAGGTGATAGATTCACCCATCCTTTGCCAGTGCTGGAGTCTTCCCATAGAGCACTCTGGCCCAGCCACTCTCCATCAGCCCAGCCAAGACTCGTTCAAACTGTGCTACAGTTTTTGGTTTTTCCTACCCAATCCTTCCTTCTCCCTCTCCTTTCACAGATGTCAGACCTGCCTTGAAGCCTGAAAGCTCTCCTTAGCTACTCCTGCTCCCTACCTTTTGAATTCACAGGCATTTCCCCAACCAACCTGTTGCGCTTCTGATTCCATCTTGGTGTCTGCTTCTTGGAAAGTCCAGACTGATGCAGGAGAAATCACACAAGCCTAGAATTTCACTTTGTGGTCAGAGATACCACGTGAGCCAGGTAGGCACAGAGTAACACGGGATCACCTCCCCCAAACTCAAAGCAGGGAAGACAGGCTTTTGGGGGAGACCAGGACATGAGACTAGACTGAAGGATTTAAAGTTGATTCCCTTTTCTTCCACTTTCCTGATAGTACTTTACATTGGGAATTAGTATACAATTAGTATATCATCTCCTCCCACATTTTCTTTACAATTGTTAGAATCTTGAATTTCCTCCTTGAATTCTCAAAAAAAAAAAAAAAAAAAAAAAGCAGGGTGGGGAAGTTCCAGGTGGGAGATGAAGGTATTTCGTTTTTTACTAAAAAGATAGGCAACAAGTCTTCTGGAAAGTTCTGCCAGCCCTTATTAGACGTGCAGTGGATTCTCTTTCCAGAACTGTTACAGGGGGTGGGAGCAGTGAGCATACTCAAGAACGAGGTCATTACCAAAATCTTCATCCTTCTAGAAAGCTAATAAGGCTACAAATTCTTCTTATGCAGCTCCCCAGGGCAGGGGTGAGGGGAGACTAATGTTTTATATCAATAACCAAGAAGATAGAGTCAGATGTTTCCCTGTCCTCAGACCACTTCTCGGGCTCTTCCCAGTCCCTCCTGGCCTCTGAGCAGCGTGTTCCTCACCAACTTCCTGCCTCTGCCCAGATACCCATCAGAGAAAGAGCAGGTGCTTGTCTGGATAACTTCACTGGGCAATGGCAGGCTTCTGGTTCTCTCCCCACTGCTGCGTTCTGTACGTGCCCAGGCCTGATGTCAGGGAACCCCAGGAGCTAATGTCTGTCAGGTATAGCCAGCCCTCCAAAGAGTCACTCATGATGTTCTCATGCCTTCTGGGCTGTCCACCCAGGAGTCTCCATTCACTTCCACACTGTCTCCTCCAGTGCCCTCAGGTCCCCAACTCCCCGCTTCTCTTCCCTGTGAGTAAGTGTGACTTCCCTCGCTGTAAGTAAGACCCGCCACAGCTTCAACCCAGGGTCAAGGCATTTCTGCCAGCCTGTCGGAATGGGCTGGCTGTTCCAACGAGAGGGCAGTGCCAACCAAGAGCAGCAAGCACACGGAGGGACATCTCCTCTCAGCAACAAGCACGCATCCCTTTGTCTCAGGACCTCCAACCTTCCGCACACTCTTCCCAAATCACAGCCTTCCCTTCCTTCCTAGCAAATTTTCTGCCATTCTTTGACCAACCCTCCTATCCTTTCTGATCCCAAATCTGTCCTCACTTCTCTGTTGCCCAAAGTTGACCGGGCAGCCCTCTCCTCCAATTCCACAGTGCTACTGTCTTGATTCAGTTCCTGGAAATGAAGCTCGAGATCGAACTTCATCAGGAAACCCTGATGGTGTAGTCCTTAAGAGTTACAGCTGCTAACCAACGCACTGGCTGTCTGAATCTACCAGCTGTTCCTTAAGGAGCCTGTAGGGTCGCTATTAGTTGGAATCAATTCAACAGCAATGAGGCTGTTTATTTGCTTCTTTCTTTCCTTCTTTCCTTCCTTCTTTCTTTCTTCCTTTTTGGTCTCAGGATCAAAACGTAAATGAGTCAAGAAGCATGCCTGGCAGAACAAGAAGCTGGACTCCGAGACAGTCACAGAGACAGCTTCAGCCAATCCCACTGGGACCTCAGGAGCTGGGGTGGCCCCTTTGAGCTGTTTACCTTTGTACCTTGTGTTGCCAAGTCATGGGATCCAGGATGATCCCTGGGAGGAGACATGAACTTAGATGAGTTCACCTTCTTCCACCAAGAACAATTCCTGAAGACTCAGATGAGAGACACCTGCAGCCAACGTCCCCGGGGACTGGTGCAGAGCAGCCTGGGTCCTAAAGGTGGCCAAGGTGACAGGGCATAGCATCACTTCCACACCCACTGCGTTAGCATGGTTATCATGCAGTATCTTCTTTCTTTCTTTCATTCAACAAGCATTTACCAACATGGAAAGCCCTAGAGAAGCATCACAGGGGAACTGCCGTCATACTAGGCTGTCAGCTTTTTAAAGACAGGAACTCTTGTTTTCACCTGTCTGACCAGGGTCCACACCAGGTACATAGTAATCACTCAGTAAACAATGATTGACTGACAGAACAGTGGTGAGATCGAAGAAGGACCCGCAAATAACATCTCTTTCCCCACTCAGGTTCAAAATTATTTGAGAGATAAAATCAGATATATTAAGGCCAAAAATGCTGCCTTTTATACTGACAACAGGTACTGCTGGAGAATGTGGCTTCTCCCTCCCCCCAAAAAAACCAAACCCACCACCATCAAGTTGATTCCAACACATAGGAACCCTATGGGACAAAACAGAACTGCCCCATAGAGTTTCCAAGGTCTGCCTGGTAGATTTGAACTGCCAGCCTTTTGGGTAGCAGCAGTAGCACTTAACCACTAAGCCACCAGGGTTTCCCCATGGTTCCTACTTGTGGGCAAATGGGCCTCATAGCAGGAGGCCCAGAGTTAGTCAGACTTTTCCATCTGTTCAGGGAAGTATTGGAAAATCACAGGCCACAGTGATACACTGAAGTTGGCAGAAGAAAACCAGTGAAGAATACTGAATATACCACAGACTGTGGGAAGAATAAAGAAATCTCTCTTAGAAGAAACACAACCAGACTGCTCCTTAGAAGCAAAGAAGGCAAGACTTCAACTCACCTACTTTGGACACGTCATCAGGAGAGACAAAGTGCTAGGAAAGTACTTCACGGGGAGTAAAGCAGAGGGTCATTTAAAAGAGAGAAGCCCCCAATAAGCTGGATTGATGCCAGAGCTATAACAACCGGCTCACATATGCCAATAATCCTGGAGATCATGCAGTTTTGTTCTGTTGTATCTAAAGCTGCCATGAGTCAGGATCAAGTACAATTCCCAGGCAGATAGCAGAGACAGAGAGGAGCTATCTTTGGGATGCTAGGAAGAGGAAGAGGCTGAACTGGGTCTGTCCCCCCATAATTTACCACCAGAGATAAGTTGCCCTGCTCCTGTGGAAAGCAATGGGGCAGAGAAAGGCAAAGTTTTCTACTAGGGATGCGGTCTCCATGTGGTAGATGCACCAGGACTAGGGAGGAAACCAACCAGACCATGGATTGCTTTCCAGCTCCTGATTCTGATTATCAGAAAGCCAGCTCCACCCATGAACTTCCCGTGTGCCTGAGCTAATGACAGCACTCACCCTAAAAAAAAAACCCTCAATGCCATTGAGTCAATTCCAACCAGCAAATCTCTTTGACGGTAAGCTAGTCGTAGTAGGTTCTGGGGTCCAGGCAGTATAGCGGTTAAGTATTTGGCTACTAACCAAAAGATCAGCAGTTCAAAACCACCAACTGCTCCTTGGAAACCCTGTAGGGCAGTTCTACTCTGTCTTACAGGGTCTGTATGGGTCAGATTCAACTAATGACAATTTTGGTGTTGTTAGGTGCTGTCAAGTAAGTTCCAACTCACAGCGACCCCTATGAACAACAGACCAAAACACTGTCTGGTCTTGCGTCACGTCTGCAATTGTTTTTACGCTTAAATGGCAATAGGTAGTGGGGTAAACCTGCAACCTTGAGTCCTTGTCTAACAGAAGACAAAGAACTAAATAAAAAATATATTAACAGAAATTTACGGTGTACGTATTCCAGGCTGAACAACACTGGTAGTAAATTTGGAGTAGATGACTGATTCCACATGTGCGGTTACCATAGAAATAATTCCCCTCTAACTTCCCACGCAGGGTACTAGGACAGTTTCCCTGAGACACACATGAGTCTCTAGCATAAGCCCCATAGTCAAATGCCAGAGAAAGTCTCCTCTATGGCAATGACTGTATGATACTCTTGAGTGGATTACAAAACGGAAATTGGCAGCACTCAAATCTGAATTAAACAGAGTGAATTTGGTCTGGTGTCAGATTCCTCTCCTGTAGCCATCCCAGCAACAAAAGGTGTGCAATTCAGTCCCAGAAGAATGAGAAAATTAAGGATTAGGGCACACAGAAGAGGCAGCATAGTTTCTAATCAAGATTCCAAAGCCAAGGAAAATCCCAATATATGGACTCCAACAGTGGCTTTTCTGCTTGCAATTAAGATTGGCAACCAGCTGCTCTTGAGTCCGTACTGACTCAGGGTCACCCCTCGTGTGTCAGAGTAGAACTGTACTCCACAGCGTTTTCAATGTGACTTCATGAGATCACCAGGCTTTTCTTCCAAGAGTGACTTGAACCACAACCTTCGGAGGTGTGAGCACATTAACTGTTTGCACCACTCAACAGAAACAGATATGGTAGACCTGAGAGAGGCATGTGGCCAGACCTATGAGAATGGCGTGGAGTGTGACTATCTGGCACCACTCATCAATGCCCACCAAAGCATCCACCATGGAAGAGGCATGGAGAAGGTGAGTAGACAGGGTGACACGGCCAGCTGGCGTTAGCCACAATGGCAAAAGGAGCAAGACACTTGAGTTTTAAAAACAGACTGCAAGTAATTTAAAAAAAAAAAGCCGATAAACAGAGTAATAAAACCATCAGGACGTGAGTCCAGTCTAGCTTTGGGGATCAGTCTGAGAGTTTTAACTAATCTCAAAAGCATTTATGAATTTCCTCCAATTCGGCTATAGCCACCTTGATGATACAGATACAGTGGTGATGGTGACGGTGGTAGTATTATTGTTACCCACTATTAAGCTGGCCCCCAACTCATGATGATGCCATGCGTTGAGTTCCTCCACGGTATTTGGCTGTACTCTTTATGAAAACAGTTCAAAAGGCATGTCTTCTACGGAACCGCTAAACCAAACCAAGTCAAACCAAACACACTGCCATCAAGTTGATTCTAACTGATTGCAACCCTATAGGACAGAGTAATATTGCTCTATAGTGTTTCCAAGGAGTGCCTGGTGGTTTTAAACTGCAGATCTTTCGGTTAGCAGACGTCACAGAACCACCACGCCACCAGGGTTTCCATGCATTCAAACTTAGCAGGCAAATGAGAATCGCTTACACCATTCAGGAGTCTAATGACACACAGAGATGTAGATGTAGGTATAGATTTAGATAAAGATGTAGATATATTCTCCTCTGCTGTTTCCTTGCCTTTTTCTCTCCTCCTTTTTTGGTAGGAATATAAAGGGAGGGAAACAGAAGGAGAAAGATTTTAAAATCAAATAGCAATAGAATAGCAGAGTTCCAACAAGGAAAAATTTCCAGTGCACAGACCCTCAAAAGATGTTATCAAACAGCTCCCCACAAATACTGAAGAGGTGGTTAATAAACTGTATCTACAAGGCAGTGTCCTTCCTACTTGCCCAACATAAATAGCACTTGCCATTGCTCCAGAGCAGTCGGCTCTTGGCAAAGCTGTATCATAGCAACATTCAGCCAGATAACTTTCAAGGCAAGTATTGAAGACTCCTTTGGGGCAGCTACAGCTGTCATAGCAGCTAGGTAGAACAGAGACAACTGGATCAATGGTTAGAATACTGGCTATTAGATAGTGGAGTCGGCCACAAACTTTATATGTGACCTTGACCAATTTCCTGACCTCTCTGATCCTCAGTTTCCTCACTTATAAAATTAAGGAGCTTAGGCTACATTCATTTTCATTCAGTTAACAAGAACATCTGCTAGGTGCCAAGCTTACAGCCCTTGTGTAGGGGTGTAGGGGTGGGGTAGTAGAGACAGCCACGTGATCTCCCAAGTCATTTGCAGATCTGAGCTGGGACTCAGCATCGCAAACCTGCAGAGATATGGGAGCATTCCCCAAAATCAGTACTTGCGTCATAGCCAAAGCTTCCATCCTCTTCTTAATGACTCTTCACAGCATCCTCTTTCTTGGTTAAAAAAAAGAACACCGTGGTAATGAGCTGGGTGGGAATCCCAGTGATCAGAGACCTGCTGAGTCAGCCTGCCTCCTCCTGGCTGTGGACCAGGTCCTTGGTGCTCACCTGCCTCGCTCTTCCCCAGAGAGGCCACCTCTCTGCTGCCTTCCCAACTGCGAGGGCTGATTAGCATTTTGCACATTCCAGCAAACTGAGTTCTGCACTCTCACCTGTCTCCTTGGCAAAATACAATGTGGAAGTGCAGCAGGTGTGAACACAAAGCACATTTACATCATTGGCCTAAGTCCCAGGGCAGAAATGCCACAGGACACTCTCTTCTTTCCTTTCGTCTTTCTCCCTAGCAAGTTTCAGAGAGCGATCACATAGCCCAGCAACTAAATTCCACATGGAACCCTTTCACAACTGAGGGAGCTTTCTTCACCTACTGGGAAACTGCACTGTGGCTCCAACACAAAATTCCTGTTGCTTCTAATTACCCTATTAAGGGTTTTGAGAAATATATATAAATAATATAAATATAGTATATGTAGTAATTACAAAACTATTCGAGGTGTCCTTCTCTGACCGGTTTCCGCCTGACTCAGGTTCTAGGTTTTGCAGATTTTTAGTATAAAATGAATAAATGCTATGCATTATTTATACATATATAGGAATCCCTGGGTGTCACAAGGTTGAGCGCTCAACCACTACCAAAAGGTTGGCGGTTCAAACCTATGCATAGACACCTCAGAGTGAAGACCTGGTGATCCGCTTCCAAAAGGCCACAGCCATGAAAACTCAGGGGAGCAGCTCTGCTCCACACACACAAGGTTGTCATGAGTTGGCATAGACTTTGTGGCAGCTACACACAACAGATACATAAATGAAAACAATTTGCCAGAGTCAATTCTGACTCACAGTGTCCCTAGATGACAGAGATATTTAGGTAGATAGCTAGATGCTGTTCTTGCTGTTAGGTGCTGTTGAGTCTGTCCCAACTCATAATGACTCCAAGCACACAGAATGAAACACCGTTCTGGCTTGCACCAGGCCTGTGATTGCTTTTGTGCTTAACCCCATCACTGCAGCCACTGTGTCAGTCCATCTTGTTGAGGGTCTCCCTTTTTGTCACTGACCCTCTACTTTACCAAGCATGAAGTCCTTCTCCAGAGACTGATCTTTCCTGACAACAGGTCCAAAGTATATAAGATATGGTCTCCACATCCTTGCTTCTAAAGAGCATTCTGTTTATACTTCATCCAAGCAGATGTGTTCATTCTTCTGGCTGTCCACGGTATATTCTTCTCCAACACCACTATTCAAGGCATCAGTTCTCCTGTCTTACTTATTCATTGTCCAGCTTTTGCCTGCATATGATATGGTTGAAATACCATGTAACTTAATCTTCAAGGTGACATCTTTGCTTTTCAACACTTTAAAGTGGTCTTTTGCAGCAGATTTGCCCAGTGGACTGCACCGTTTGAGTTCCTGACTGCTGTTTCCACGGGTGTTGATTGTGAATCCAAGTAAAATGAAATCCTTGTTTGTTTATCATGATGTTGCTTACTGGTCCAGTTGTGTAGATTTTTGTTTGCTTGATGTTGAAGTGTAATTCATACCAGAGGCTGCGGTCTTTGATCTTCATCAGTGTTTCAAGTCCTATTGACTTTCAGCAAGCAAGATTGTGTTATCTACATAATGCAAGTTGTTAAAGAGTCTTCCTCCAACCCTGTTGCCCTGTTCTTCTTCAAATAATCTAGCTTCTTGGATTATTTGCTCAGCACGCAAACTGAATAGGTATAGCGAAAAGACACACTCCTAACACACACCTTTCCTGACTTTAAACAACGCAGTGTCCCCTTGTTTTCTTTGCATGACTGCCTCTTGATCCACGTACAGATTTCTCATGAGCACAATTAAGTGTTTTGGAATTCCCATTGTCTACGACATTAGCCATAGTTTTTTGTGAGCCACACCTTTGCATAGTCAGTAAAACTCGACATCTTTCTGGTGTTCTCTGCCTTCAGCCAAGATCTGTCTGACATCAACAGTGATATCCCTGGTTCCACACCCTCTTCTGATCAAGCCTAAATTTCTGGCAATTCTGTGTCAACGTACTGCTGTAGCCACTTCTGAATGATCTTAGCAAGATTTTACTTGTACGTACTATTAACAGTACTGTTCAGTAATTTCCACATTTGGTTGAGTCAGCTTTCTTGGGAATAGGCATAAATATGAATCTCTTCCAGCCAGGAGGCCAGGTAGCTGTCTTCCACATTTCTTGGCATAGACGAGTGAGCTCTTCCCGCGCTGCATTTCATTTGCTGAAACACCTCGATTGATACTCCAACAATTCCTAGACACTTGTTTTTGCCAATGCTTTCGTTGCAGCTTCGGCTTTTTCCTTTAGTATCATTGATTCCTAATCATATGCAACCTCTTGAGATGGTTGAATGTGGACCAATTCCTTTTTGTGTAATGACTCTGTGTATTCCTTCCATCTTCTTTTGAAGCTACCTGTGTCCTTTAATATTTTCCCCATGGAATCCTTCACTGTTGCAGCTTGAGGCTTGAATTTTTTTCTACAGTTATTTCAGCATAAGAAATGCCAAGTGTGTTCTCTTTGTTTTCTATCTCTAGGTCTTTGCACACGTCATTTTAACACTTTGTTTGCTTGAGCCACTCTCTGAAATTTTCTGTTCAGTTCCTTTACTTCAACATTTCTTCCTTTCATTTGAGCTACTCAGCACTCAAGAAGAAGTTTTAGAGACTCTTCTGACATCCTTTTTGATCTTTTTTTCCTCTCCTATCTTTTTAAAGACATCTTGCTTTCTTCATACATAATGTCCTGATGTCGTTCCACAACTCGTCTAGTCTTCAGTCGTTAGTGACCAACACTTCAAGTCTACTCTTGAGGTGGTCTGTAAACTCCGGTGGGACGTACTCAAGGTCGTACTTCGGCTCTCGTGGGCTCCCTATAACTTTCTTCAGCTTCAGTTTGAATTTGCCTGTGAACAGTTGATGGTCTGTTCCACAATCCACACGTGGCCTTGTTCTGACTGATGATATTGAGCTTTTCCGTCATCTCCTTCCGCAGACATAGTTGATTTGATTCCTGTGTATTCCATCTGGCGAGGGCCATGCATATTGTCACCTGCAGAGCTACCTCCTGAGGCCTAAGGAGTTCCAGTTCATGCTTTGAGACATTAAGCTGACACCAGCCGCTAAAGACTGTGGTCTTGGCCATTTGTTAACAAGTCTCCACATAATATGTTTTGACCACAGGCCGCAACTGACTCAGCAGTTATTTGAAGGCCCCACAGCTCCCTAGGTTTCCTAGACATAGAATTTAGACTTTATCCTGAAAAGATTGGAAGTCATGATGAGTATTAAGCAAGGAGTTCTAACCCCTGCACCAGGTCCTTTCCCATAATTCATTCTGAAGTAACTAGCCACCGTCAGCAGCCATCAATAATTCCTTTTTTCCCTGAACACATATGACATTTCATCGACTAGAAACCTATTCTCTCTCCTTTGAATTTTGCCTGGTTTATGACTTGCTTTATCCTGTAGAATACAACAGAAGTGATACTGTACCCATTCTGGGGTTGAACTTGAAGATACAAAGCAGCTTTGTTTTTGACTCTGAGTGATGAAGTACCATGTGGAAAGAAAGAGGTCATGCAGAGGGATAGCAAGGTGGGTCACCTCCAGTCTAGCACAGCGGGCATATGGATGCAGTTGAGTGCATTTCCCCCAGCAGACACCCATGGAGCAGAATAACAGCCCAACTGAGCCCTATCTAGGCTCCTGATCCCCTGAATCATGACAAACAATAAATCACTGTTGCTTTAAGCCACTAATTTTTGGATGGTTTTTTATATAGCACTAGATGGCTGAAACACATTTCATTTCACTTTTAATATAACCCTACAAGGGAATATTCCTCTTTTTACATATGAGAAAAACAAGACTCAGCAAAGCTTCAACTTGCTCCAAGACATAGACCTGTAAGGGGTTGTAAGAGGCATCCAAAACTGAATTCAACTTCGAGAGACGCCAGAGCCTGTGCTCTCTTCACCAGGCATAGGAACAAGCCCAGTGTTCCCCTGAAAGATTGTATGCTTTAAGCCTCTATTCCAGTTGGCCTCGGTGTCGTGCATTGAAGTGTGTCCCCCCGAAAAACGTGTACCAACTTGTCTGGGCCATGATTCCTGGGACTGTGTGATTTTTTTTCCCATGTGTTGCAAATCTTGCCTCTATGATGTTAATGGGAGAGAATGGGTGACAGCTGTGTTAGCCAGGAGGGATTCAATCTAGAGGCATGTTTTGTGCCTGGAGGTGATCTCTTGGGATATAAAGAAAAGGAAAGGAAGCAGAGAGCTGGGAACCTTGTACCACCAGGAAGGAAGCAGAGTTGGGAGCACAGCTCATCTTTCAGATCTGGGACCCTGAGCCTCAGAAGATCCCAGGCTAGGGCAAGGCTGATAACAAGGACCTTTCTCCAGAGCCAACAGAAAAAGGCTTCTCTGGGAGCTGACGCCTTGAATTTGGATGTTTAGCCTACATTCCCGTGTATAAATAAACTTCTGTTTGTTAAAAAGCACCCACTTGTGGTATTTCTGTTATAGCTGCAGATGGCTATAGCTGCTTAGATGGCTAAGATAGCAGTGTCCATTCCAGTCGGTCAGAGTCTATGTTCTACTGTTCATTAAGTTTTTTAATACCACCTCTCACCCTTAATATACCCTTGTGCATAATAGGAAGCACACCATTACAAGAGGCAAAATCATGACCTTCTTTGGAAAACGTTGTAAGAAAATAGCCCTCAGCCTTACCTTTCCTGGCCCTCCCAACCTGACTGGCTTTGAAGATAATCAGAAGTTGAGGATCAGGCATGGAAGTGACGTATAGTCTCCCGGGTCTCCAGGGCACAGCTCATACACAACCAGGAACAACTGCCAGCAGGTAGGCCCTACACACCAAAAAAAAAGAAAAAGAAAAAAGAAAAGAAATGACAAGCACATTGTAACATGTGTATGTTTTCTTCTTCTTCCCATTTTCCACTTTTTTCTCATTTTATCTCATAGTTTTTGCTGTCTCTGTTTTGTTGCTTTGGAAAGCCCCTTGGAGTACTATTCTGGAGTAAAACTACCTGATTTAATTCAATTTACTGCTCCTGGAAGCTGGTTTTATTTCTGGTGTTTGATGCCGGGCAATAAACAAGATGCTTCCGTTTTTCCCAATTCTAGATTCTGGTCTCTCTTACATCTCCAGAGTTAGAGAAGCTCACATTTATATCATGATCCATCATTTATGGAGACTTTACTGAGAGCCTGGATGGAGAGAAACAAAGAGATTTCTGTGTAAATATTGTTCCATATACTCACAGAAGAAATGACACTGAACTAGTTAAGCTCCGGTGGTTGTATTCAAGTATTTACCAGTTTGTTCTTCTAGGCTGACTGAGCCAAAGGACGGAGTACAAACTCTTTGGTTTTGTAACACCTTAAACTACTCCTTTCTGTCCATAAGAACTTTCCAGACAGTGTGGCAGACCAAGAAAGGCACTGAACTTAGAATCATATGGGCAACATGGACTTGTGTCAACCCATTCCAACTGGTTAAAGAGATGGAAGATGTAACAGAAAAGAAACTTAGGAAACTTAGGAAATCATCATCTGAGCAGCTCAACTCCCAGAAAAAGAGAACTTTAAAAAAAAAAAAAAAAAAAAACCCTTCTGAAATAATTCAAAGTATTTCCCAGTACAGAATGGCATACATTTCTAGACTGAGAGGGCACTTTAAATACCCAGTACAGGAGTCCTAATGGTGAACAGCTAAGCAGTGAGCTGCTAATTAAAAGGCTGGCAGCTCGAACCCACCCAGCACTTCCCAGGAGAAAGACCTGTCCATCCACTTCTGTAAAGATTACAGCCAAGAGAGGACTATAGGGCAGCTCTACCCTGTCCCACTGAGTCACTATGAGTCCGAATTGACTTCACAGCGCCAAGAACAAGGTTCATAATCACAAATTTTCAGAATAATAGCAGCAAATAGACAATCTCAAAAGTTTCCAGAAAAAAGCTTATTCAAAATATCAGAATGATTTTGGATTTCTCCAGTAGTCACACTAAACCAAACCCACTGCCATAGAGAGTTCTGGCTCATAGTCACCCTATGATAGTTACACTAGAAGGTAAAATGCTGTGGAGCAGTGCCTTCAGAGTTCAGTAGAAAAATCTTTTCCAGACTAGAATTCCATACCTAACAAAGCCAAAAGAGAAAAAGTCATTGTCATCAAGTCAATTCCAACTCATGGTGACCCTATAGGACAGAATAGAACTGCCCCATGGAGTTTCCAAGGAGTAGTTGCTGAATTCCAACTGAAGACCTTTCAGTTAGCAGCCAAGCTCTTAACCACAAGACATCAATTAAATGTAAGCATAGAATACATGATAGGTCTCAAAATATTTACCTCCCATTTATCCTTTCTCAAGAAGCTACTAAGAAATTTGCTCCTCAAAAACCAAGAGATACTACACACCAGTGTTTGTTGCAGCACTATTCACAATACTGCCAAAGGATGAAAACAGCAGGATTAAATGGATGAATGAATAAACAATATACGGTCACTCAGCTTTAAGGAGAAATGAAGTCCCAGTGCATACTACTACGTGGATGAGCCTTGAAAACACCACTCTGAGAAAAATAAATAAGTTGCAAAAGGACAAATACTGTATGTTCTCATGTATATGAAATAAGCAAATATAAAACCATACCAAAAGTAAACAATAAAAACCATCGCCATGGGGTTGATCCAACTGGTAACAACCCTATAGGACAGAACAGAACTGTCCCATAGGATTTCCAAGGAGTGCCTGGTGAATTCCAACAGCCAGCCTGTTGGTTAGCAACCATAGCTCTCAAACACTGTGCAACTAGAATTTCCAAGCAAATACATAGAAGCCAGATATTACTAGTGGTTATGGGAGGGGGGTGAAGGCAGAGGAGGGAAAACACAGTTTATGTTAAGATAATAGAATAATTCAGAAAAGAGCAGCAATAATGGTTGCACAATATGAAGAATGTCATCAGTATCACTAAATTATACATGCAGAAATCACTGAGTTGGCA
The DNA here is from genome assembly GCA_028571685.1 of Heterohyrax brucei. Taxonomy (NCBI): domain Eukaryota; kingdom Metazoa; phylum Chordata; class Mammalia; order Hyracoidea; family Procaviidae; genus Heterohyrax; species Heterohyrax brucei. Next base: position 19,925,177 of record CM053153.1, on the reverse strand, counting down.
AATGAACTTTGCCTGAAAATCCTAGTGGCACAGTGGTTAAAAGTGATAGCTGCTAGCCAAAAAGTTAGCAGTTTGAATCCACCAGACCCTCCTGGGCACCACAAGGGGCAGCTCTATTCTTTCCAATAGGGTTGCTGTGAGTCAGAATTGACTCAACAACAAGTATTGTGTATATTTTCATCACAGTTTAAAAAAAAAAAAAAACCTAGGAGATAAACCAAGAAAGAAGAAGACACCAGGTTTAGGAAGGAAGGATGTCAGTACAAGAAATGGCCAAGGATTTCTCAAGAGGACGGCAAAGGGAGATCCAAGAACAACAGCTGTGAAATAGGCCTGGGAAGAGACTCGCCCAGCCTGGGACAGCTCAGAGGGACACAGGAGAAACTTCTCCAAGAAATGACAGATATCTGATGCATCTGACTATGCTGAGAAGATATACGGATGTAGGATGAATTAGTGCCAAATGCAAAAAAAATGAGGAAAAAGAAATGCAACTGATAAGTCCAGGAAAATCAAAAAGTTGTACAAGAAAATGAAAGTGATCATGCCTCAGCTGTGAATAGTATTCATATAGACAGAATAAGAAAAACCCTAAATGTTAATCTAATCAAAATATGAAATAACGATTACAGTATAATAGAAGGGTAAAGGGGTTAGGGACCGTGCATGATGATAGGACAGGATCAGTGGTGAGAGAGATCTAAAATAGTGAGAAGCTAAGAGAGGATGCCTAAACCTGGGAGTAAAAAGGAACCCTAGAAGATATGGCAGTAGTACTAAAAACAAGCCAAAAGAATTGAATGGGTTGATTCTAGAAAACAGGAAATGGTGGGACAAGAGGGATAGACTAGTTTTCAAACTGTTTTGTGGAGTTTTTTGACCATGTTATATAAGTATGAAACTTTGATAATAAAAAACAAAAACTAAGTTTTAAAATAATGATACATTGGTGATAAATCAAAAGGATGCTGTTAATTTGATTTGCCTTTGGCTGGCTTGGCTTGTTAGGTGCACATGTAGACACACAGCACCATTTGGGCAGCACATTCTGCAAAGCACTTAAATGCATGAAAATATTTCAAGGAAGTGTTATTGATGGCCTGGGCCAGTCTGTCTTTTGTAAGCAGTTATTTTCAGGAAAGTATACTAATTAGAGCTAGAATAATCCAACAATACCACAGCCCATCAATCAGTATATAGCAATAGATATTCGATATCCTTTGGCATAAAAAATAGTGTAAACTATCATTCCTGGCACTGAAAGTCTTATTATTCAAGTAAAGAAATGAAACATAAACTCCTGTAAAGTTAAATGACAGTACCAAATGTTACAATGTTTTATTAAAAAAGTAAAAAGATTTCACAAGACAAAGCCTGACTATTGCTAAATAAATACCATCTACTGCAGAACTGTTAGAATTAGGGGCCTCGGAGAACAGAGAAATTACAAGCTGGGGCTTGAAAGATGAGCTGGATTTGAATGGGTGTGGGAAAGGAGGAATTCAAAGTGTGGATCCAGGAAAGCAGAGGGTGTTCTTGCACAACAAAGAGATTGCAGTGCCTAGAACCAAGATGGTTGAGTGACAGGTGGCTGAACAAAATGTCAAGATAAGGTTTTAGCCTTTGACCTGAGGAAAAAGAGAATTCCATCAACCACAGTGAGACCTAGAGGCTAAAGTCAGTATTCTACTGAGATGCATGTCCGTAATTCCATCTGATCCCCAAACCCCAGGCTCCTACATCAGTGTTCATTGCAACACTACTCACAACAGCCAAAAGGTGGAAACAACTCAAGTGTCCATCAGCAATTAGATAAACAAAAATTGATATGCACATACTGTGGAAAATTATTCAGTTATAAAGAAAGACGAAGTTCTAATACATGCTACAGTATGCGCGAACCTCAAAAACTTGATGCTGTGTGAAATTAGCCAGAAATGGACAGAAATTCTATAATCCTACTTCCATGAAATATCTAGACTATTCTAATGCACAGAGAATAAAGTTTATTGGTGGTTGCCAGGGGATCAGTGTAGAGCCGAATGTGGCATGATTTCCTAAGAGGTATTAATTTTCTGTTGGTGGGTAAAAAAAAACTTTTGAAAAAGAATAATGGTGGTGGTTACACAGCATGGTGAACATAACTGTTGTTCAATTGTACACTTAAAAACCATTTAAATGGCAAATTTTGTGTTATATATGTTTTACCACAGTAAAATTTTTTGAAAAGTAACAACTGAAAACACAAAAATGGTTTCTGATCTATGTTGTGGACCAGAATTCCCTGTAAGCAGCAGTTATCTCTTAGCAAAAGCATTAATTGTGAGTAATACAAATACATTTTTCAACATCTGTACTTTGGTGAAAGCCTCATGGTATAACTTACGGGAGAAGACTCTAAGGGAATATAATTTCATAACTCTTATGTACTTATAAAGTTCCAAGACTGTATCTTTCAATGGATGAAATAAGTGAAAGTGTCCTCAGTTCAGACAAAAGGTAGAATAAACATGCAAATTAGCAAAAACAAATCTTCTGACATGTATGTGACACATAGATGCCACATGAAAAATATCTGGACCACTGGGAAATCAGAAGCATTCTATATGTAGTAGCTAGCACCAGACAGACCTAAATACATAAAAAGTACTCAAAAAAAATCTTCTGATTTGATTTATAAGTAATTAGGAGGGATCCAGTACGCAGGTATAAGAAGCAGAAGTCTCACGGAAGCATGGAGGTGACTTGAATTTATAGCCAGTTGTGGGAGAGCAGGAGGTTGTGCCAACAGTGCCCAGAAGAGGGCAACCAAGAGCTGCTGAGGCGGCACTTGCTCAGAAGGATGGGCCGTTGGTCCCAGTTAAGGAAAAGCCCCCTCCCCCCCTGCAGAGAGGAGAAGGCCAGAATCAGCCCAGAACTGAATGGTAGAGGAGGCAAGTGGTAGAGCAGAGCAGTAGACCAAAGGTGGTCAACACAAATAAAAAACCATAGACCAAGAAGAATCATGGAGAAGCCTGAAAGCAGAAAAAAGAGACAGGACAGCCAGGGGCCAAAGGATTAGGTTCAGGAATTTAGCAGCTCTGATCATGCCCCTCCTCTGCTCAAAAGCTTTCTATGGCTCCCTACTTTCTACAACCCAAAGCTGAACTCCTAAGTCCAACAGAGCTGATTAGACTCAGTTTTCCTTTGCACCGGGAAACTGAGCAGAGACCTTGCCCTCGCCTGGTAGGGTGTCTTCTTTGTATTAACTTTGGTTTCCTCAGCAGCCCTGGTGGCAAAGTGGTTAAGAGTTCAGCTGCTAACCAAAGTGTTGGCAGTCTGAAACCACCAGTCACTCCTTGGAAGCCCCATGGGGCAGTTCTCCTCTTTCCTACAGTGTTGTTCTGTGTCAGAATCCACTCATCATCAAGAGGTTTGGGTTTCTTGTTTGGTTGGTTTGGTTGGCTGGTTGGTGTTTTGGTATCCTCAGCAGCACCACTATCTGTCAGCGGGCCCTACTGCAGTGGCTTACATGTTAGAAGTTATGGACACCAGTATTTCAAACACCAGCAGGGCCACCTGTGGTGGACAGATTGTAGTGGAACTTCTGGAGTAAGCTAGAAAGCAAGGCCTGGAAATCTACTTGCGATCACAACAGAACATTGTCTGACCCGCTTGCTTTGTATGCACCATCAGGAGGGCTCAGTCACTGGAACAGGACATCGTTGTTGGTGAAGGTGAGGGAACTAGGGGTTCCCACCTAGTGAGATGGATTGGCACAGTAGCCACAAAGATACTCTCAGATCTGTTGGCAGTTGTGAGGATGACACAAGGCTGGGCGACTTTTTGTTCTGTTGCACACAGGTCACCATGAGTCTCAGTTAACTCTGTGGCAGCTGTCTATCAATCATCTCTCTATCTCTGTCTCTCTCTCCATTTCTCTACTATCTCCAGCAGAAACAGCTCCCCTTCTGAGGCTCCCTGTGAGAAAGAGAAGTGTCAACAGGAAGAAAAGTTTGGCTTCCTGTGGAAAAGCCAGGCTTAATGCCAGCTTTCCCATCCCAGGGCATTCCCACAGAAGTCTCTCTCCTGGTGACCAAGGAGGCATTAAGCAGTGGTTCTGGCCCTCCAGGGAAGCATGGCTTATTGTAGAGGGTTGGCACAGCAGAAGAGTGCCAAGTCACAGGTACCCACAGGAGCGTCTCATTCAGCCTGAGGGAGTACAGAACTTTTCAAGGAGAAAGCGGCACTTGAGCAAGGCTGGAAGGATCCAGGGCTTTCTCTAGCCACAGTACATAGTGATCATGCATAGTCTAAGGTTGAACACCAAGACACGTAAACCAGATGCACAAAAGTGGACATCCTTACCCACCTCTGAGCTTTGGTTTCCATCCTGTAAAATAAGAAAATTAACCAAAATCACATCAACTGCCATTGAGTCGATTCAGACTCATAGTGACCCTATAGACAGAGTAGAACTGCCCTCACAGAGTTTCCAAGTAGCACCTGGTGGATATAAACAGCCAACCTTTTGGTAAGCAGCCGTAGCACTCAACCACACCACCCCCAGGGTTTCCACAATAAGAAGCTTGAACATAGCAATTCCACCTAAAAGTGGAGTGATCCAGCATGACTGCCCTTTTCTGTACACCACATTGGCATACTGGTGGGGCACCAATCAGGCCCAAGGCCAAGCCTGCACTTTCTCCTAGACAGCCAGCTCAGAAGTTCATTTCCACTCCTGGTGCCCATGGCGAGGTGTGCCTGAAATGCAGCTGAAATGCTGGTTACAGATACATGCAAGGGAGGGCAGCTGGGCTGGCACGGCCTCCTCCCCAGCAGGACCAATGCTAGGGGCTGGGGAGGAGCTTTCTGAGGCCACTGTCCTTGACCTGTATGCATTCTCCCTGCTTCTAAGGAACACTTCCCTTCCAGGAAGCTCTGAGTTAGAAAGCCCAGGAGATGGATTTGGGCACACGTTCCCATCACAAATGCCAGTAGAACTGAAATATCCAGCAAAGTGCTTTCCAGGCCTCCAAGGCCTCAGAGACTTGGAGGCTAAAAGAGTAATGAGTCCAAGGGGGTGGTGGAGAGAGACCTGAAGTCAAGCCCGGAAACATGACTCTAAGCCTGGCTCAGACAACTGCTAACTCGGCAGCTCTGGACCAAATAACAATAATGATGTGTGGATGTGGGTGTGGCTGTGGCTGTGTGCGTGTGCATGTGCAGATGCATGTGTGTTTCCCTCCCTGTGCCAGGCCCAAAGGAGGGAATATCACATGGACAAAACAAAAAAGTCCTTGCCATCCTGGAGCTTCCACACAGGAAACAAAGGGACACATGGCAACATGCCAGGACCCATTGCCATTGAGCTAACGCTGATTCATGGCAAGATCCCTTATGTGTCAGAGCAGAATGGTACCTACAAGGTTTCTAATGGGTGATTTTTTTAAAAGTAGATTGCCAGGCCTTTCTTCTGAGTTGCTTCAGGATGGATTTGGACCTCCAACCTTTCAGCCAACAGTCAATTGTGTTAACCATTTGCAATACCCAGGGTCCAAACAACAGGGGTTGACAAAGTGCTATGGAGACTAGAGGATATTAGCTACTCCGATAGAGAATAACTTCCTGTAAAGGTGGCATTTGGTATACAGGTGAGTTCAAAGAGGGACCAAGAGGAGAGGGTGTGGAAGGGACAAGAGAGGCTTCCCTCCACTTTCTGAACACCAAGTTCATATTACCTTCTCTCTAAAACATCCTGCAGCAATGAGCCGGCTCTTCTTTGATCTCTGAAGTGTTGGCTTGTTCCAAATGACTCGACACTTTATTATTCTGATGCTGGTTAGCATTCATTACTGTCACGAACATTCTACATGCTCTATGGCTATGATGCTTCATAGATGTCTTATCTCTCCAATGTCACAGTCAGGGAATATATCTGGTACTTTCTTTTATCTCCTGCCTGCCGCACAGTCTCTGGATGTGAAGGAACCTTAAAGATCATTCTACCTAGGCCCACCCTTCCCATAACAGGTGACTCTGCAAGACTGATGTTCATGCCTCCTGCCTTTTATCTTGTGCCTACGCACAATAGGCTACAAAAATAGGACTTTTCTGGTTCAACATCAGCTAAGGCCCCCAAGAAAGTAAGAACCAACTGTTGCCCATTTCAAAGTGAAGTATGAGCCCACCAAGACCTACAGAGAAGGTAGTCAAGAAAAGGTTCAAAAACCTCCAATTGTTCACCTGTCTCCAGATACAGAGGTTGGACAGGTGGAGATGGCGTTGGCATTAAAGATTTGGGACGGAGCTGTCCATGTTTGTACTCCCATCCTTCCTCAGTGGAGGACACTGTCGTCTTATCTCAAGTTGAGGCAAACAGCCTTCAATGAAATCTCTTGTAAAGCTTAGTACATGCTCCACAGAACATGGAGAAGTCAGTGGACTGGTGTCTGTCTCACCCTAGCAATAAAAAGGGGAAGAGATCGGGGCCTTCTCCACTAGGATGGAGTGGAGGAGTAGTTGTGCTGAGAGTGGTTTGCTTTCCCCCAGACTGTGAGAGCAAAGGATGCATGGAAGTTTCTCGTGAACCAGCCCTGTTCTAGGAAGCCTGTCTCAGATGCTAAGGAGTGAGGGTCAAGGAGTGGAGACACAACCAGAAGGAACAGGTACTGTCAATAAGACTAACTGCAGGATACCCACTGGTGATGGGGCTGAGTGCAGAGAGGCTGCAAAGAACCCCTGAAGGACCACAGGACGAGAAAGAATGGGTCAACTTCCAACCCCAGGTGACTAGAACAGCACCAGTACAGTAAGTCCTTTCCCACCCTTTCCTATTCTCTCCCTCTATGTCCCAATCCTGAGGAGCTGGAGAAAGCCCAGGAAAGGTGGGAGGAAAACTCAAGCACCAAATGAAGCAAACAGAGACACAGCAACCCACACTCACCCGGTCTCATTCTGTGTAGCTGAGCTGGAGAGAGAGCGAAGCCTAATTTTCTATAAAGATCCAAGGGTTTGAGTCCTTATACAAAGCGTACATATTATTCACTAAATGGAAACTGAATTCTTATGGAGTAGGAGTAACTGGGTGAAGTCTTGTTAGATAAGAGTAGCAAAAGAAGTCATAGGATATGTCCCCAATTTCACTGAGTAGTGGGATACAAACTACAGACCAAGTTTGATGGGACAGTGGGAAGCCAAGAAAAAAATTCCTTTCTGGTGCATCCAACAAGCTCATACTTGTTCAATGGGATGCTTATATAAATAGATGATTTCAAAAGCTGGGTACTTGTTCAACAGAAGGATTATATAAATACACAATTTTGAAAGTTGGGTATTCAAATCTTTTTTTTTCTTGCAGAATAACATATCATAAGCCTTTTCCCTTAAAAGAAAATATTCATCTGCAAATTGAACATTCCACCATATGGGTATGCCGTAATTTATTTACCCAATGTATTCTTATTATATCTAGGTTCTTTCCAATGTTTGCTTTTGCAAGTCATGTTAAAATCAAATATTCAGTGCATAAATCTTTGTACACATATCTGATCCTTTCCTAAAGGAGTGGAGTTGCTAGATTCATGGGTAGAAACCTTTTTGAGAGCTTTTTTTCTGTCTTTATCATCAAAGAGACACAGGATCTAGAAATTTATTTTCACTAAACAGAACTGAGTTGTGCAGACCAGTCCTACAAAGACCGAATATCTTCCTACCTTCCCTTAGCTTCTCCTAGGTGAGTGGCGAAAGACTGAGTGCAGCTTAGAGAGGTCTTCCCAAACACAGTCATCTAAATTGAATAAGAATTACACCTGAACAAGACCAGCCTTTTTTTCCTATTTTAAAAAGAGACAGACTGACACACACCAAGAATTTATTACCTAAGACTTGTGTCACTGTGTCTTTTCCTGAGTCCTTCAGAGGATTCATTTTTCAGAGAGGCAGTATAGACTATGATGGACATCATGGCTCTAGAACCAGATGCTTGCAACTCTCGCAGTAACCAACTGGGCGGACTCGGCCTCCTGGGGACCCCAGGTGACTCAGAGGGGAACTGTGCTCCATAAAGTGTGCAAAAGCTGATTTTTGGAAGCAGATCACCAGGCTTTTCTTCTGAGGTACCTGCAGGTGGCTAGAACATCCAGCCATTCAGTTAGCAACTGAGTGTGTTGCTCCCTCCATGCAGAGACTTTGCTTGTGACCCTACTGTGTACTAAATGTGTTATGTCTATGTCTTGTTTTCTCGTTTATAAACCTTCCAAACTAGATAAAGTTCCAAAAGTGCTTAGCAGAGTGCCTGGAACTCAGCACTAGCACAGTAAATGATGTCACTAGTTATCTTTGTCTGTTATCTTGAATGGAATAATTGAAGCCAGATCAGCTACATCAGTGACTCTCGACTGGGGGTAATTTTGCCACCCAGGAAACCTTTGGCAGTATCTGTGGACGTTTGTGATTGTCACAACTGGAGTTACTGGCATCTAGTGGACAGAGCCCAGGGATTTTGCTAAACACTCTACAATATAGAAGACAGCTCCCCACAACAAAGAATGATGGGATGCATGTGTCAGGAGTGCTGAGGTTGAGAAGCCCTGAGTTAAACTTACCCTGGAACTCACCCGAACACCAGCTCCCACACCCAGACCAGTCCTACACGCCTGTTTGGGGGATCCCACTTTTGTGCTGCATTTCCCTCTCACTGTTTCTATGGTGGAAACCCTGGTGGTGTAGTGCCTGAGAACTCAGCTGCTAACCGAGAGTTCAGCAGTTCCAATCCACCAGACATTCCTAGGAAACTCAGCAGGGTAGTTCTACTCTGTCCTACAGGGTTGCTGCTAGTTGGATTAACTTGACGGCAGCTGATTAGTGGATGACAAAAGGGCCCGTCTGGTTCTGCCGTCTCTGGAGCTCACTCGAGCTGCACTTGCAGTTCCCAAAAAGATCCGTCCTTTTATTTCATGCCAATGAAACTTGGCAGACAATGCCAATGCCCTCTCTCTCCCTTCCTACCCAGAGCGCCATTTTCCAACTGTTGTTGTTAAGTGCTATCAAGTCAACTCTGACTCCTAGTGACCCGATATGACAGAATAGAACTCTCCCATAGAGTTCTCACAGCTGTAACCTTTACGGGAACAGATTGCCAGGTCTTTCTCCTACAGAGCAGCTGGTTGTGTTCCAATGACCAACCTTTTGTTTAGCAGCCAAGTACTTAAGAAAATTCATATCCATCCTCCAAGTCTCAGTTCATGGATCTTCTTTTCTGCAACATTTCTGAGCCCAAACAGATCTAACTGTTAGCTTTGGCCATCACTGTATATAAAATCACATTACAGTGCTTCTCAGGTAACACTGCCCCTAGCTCTGCCCTCTTAGGCCAGGAGCCATCTGAGGGCGTGAAAAGTGTCTGTTCACTCTCAAGTCCCCTGAGCATAGTACCTGCTCTGTGATAACCAAACCCAAACTCCCTGCCATTGAGTCAATTACTACTCATAGCAACCCTGTAAGACTGAGTAGAGCTGCCCCTCTGACCTTCCAAGAAGCACCTGGTGGATTCATGCCGCTGACCTTTTGGTTAGCAGATGTAGCACTTAACCACTACACCCCCAGGGTTTCCTTGCCAAGTAACAAACACTCAAAAATACTTTGTTGAATTAATGAGTGAGTGAATGAGCCAATGACTCCTCAGATAAACGAACAAGCTGTGTGTCCTGTTTCAGGCATGTATGCGCCTCTAGTTTATTCAGACAGCTAGTTACTTCCCAATAGCTATTTTCTTCTTCCTCCTTATTAACTAGAACCCTAAAAGAAGCTTATCTTCATTCTCAGCCTCCTGGTGTACAAAAAACTAAGTCTCAGCCAATGTTAAATAAGCAGAGATATGCAGGATATGTTGAATGGCTTATTGATAGAGACAGAGAAGATTGTTTTTAATTCTGCCTTCCTGTTGCCTGGAATCCATTTGCAATGGCAGGAGCATCAGCAGCCATATGTGATCGTGTGTATGGAAATTACATATGGCAGACTAGAAAGATAGAAGGCTTACTGGTCTCTAACGATGGATAGAGTTGCCTTAGCAACCCGGCGCTGGTGACATCCAAATTTTTTTGGCATGACAATAAACCTTTGCATGGTTAAGCCCCTGTAAATGAGCCTCTTTATACAAATTTAATTCTAAAACGTATCTCAAGGATTCCCTTCCTACTGAGAGGACACACCTTTATCTCTGAGTGTTATATGTTCACTTTCTATTAATGGTTCTGGCTTTCCCCGAGCAGTCTTAAAGGACTAAAAGGAAAAAGTATCTCCCAGCTCATGGTCTTTGCATTACTGCTGCTGGCCTCTCTTACTACTCAACACTCAGGGGGAAAAGATATCAAATTTTGCTACTAAAAAAGTGCCAGGAAATTATTATAAATTCAGTTATCAACCCCTCTGGCAGCAGATGAATGCTGTCACATTTCTTCAGGACAGTATTAATATTTTACAGATGAAATCAAAGCCCTGGAACACATCTGTTCTCCTCCACTGCTTCTCAAAACCACAACCTCTCAGTCTCACAAAGAGGACAGGCTTCCACCCTGCCCCGTCCTGGGCAAAGCTGCCCTCTCCCTTCTATCACTTCTGCCTTCTTGGTAGATGCTAGTATTTTCTGGCTGTTATCCATCTATAGGGAACCTTGGTAAAGTAGTGGCTCAGGGCTGTCTGCTAACCAAAAGGTCAGCAGTTCAAATCCTTCAGGCACTCCTTGGAAACTTTATGGAGTAGTTGCTGACAGCATCTGGTTAGTGGAACACAGCATCTGGTTAGTGGAGCATCTGGTTAGTAGGGTCACTATGAATCAGAATTGCCTCGATGATATCAGGTTTGATCTGATTTATCCATCTGTAAGACTTCCAAGTTTAACATGAAAGATCCCTAAATTAGAAAGCCCCCTTGGTGACACAGGTGTTAAAGCACTTTACTGTTAACCAAAAGGACAGCAGTTCGAACCCACCAGCCACACCAGGGAAGAATACTGTGTCAGTCAGCTTCCAAAAAGATTTATAGCCTTGGAAATTCTATGGGGCCGTTTTACTCTGGCATCCAGAGTTGCTGCAAGTCAGAATTGACTCAGTGGCAGTGGATTTGGTTTGCTTTGGTTCAGTTCAGTTCAGTTATTCTCCTCATGGTCAATGGGCTGGTTAAGACTATAAAGTTCAATTTCCAGGACATTTTTATTCTAAACCTGGAACTCTTTGTTCACATGAAATCTTAGATAAGAAGTTGTGATGGTTAGGATTGTATGTCAACTTGGCTGGGCCGTGATTCTCAGTGTTTACATGGGATCACTCCCGTGATTGCATCTGCTGTGAGTAGCCAATCAGTTCAAGGGGAGTTTCCTTGGAGACGTGGCTTGCAGTGGTAGATAAAAAGATGTCCTGGCTTTTTGCTTACTCTGGTTCCTGTGGCTGCCTCCTGGTTTCTTGTCCCCTTGACTCCTCAGGCCTCATGCATGTGTTTACCCTGCTGCAGTAAGTTTTCCAACACTCTGCAGCTCCATCAGTATGTGCTTGGAAGCACCCCACTCCATCAGAAAGCATCTTGCACACAGGCACTCAGCTCTCTTGCTCTGTAGGTCAAATCCAGCACCATCTCACTCTGCTTTCCTGGTTCTGCCACTGCCACTTCTCTGCTGCTGTCATCTGCTGTTGCTGCTTCTTGCCATCTGTGTTACCTGCAGTGTAACAGCTCTATTCCTTCTGAGTCCTCAATCTATTCATAGTTTCATAATTGCTTCCATGTTCTGAGTATCTGTTAGAGCAACACCCCACTCTCAGTACTAAATTCTGTCTTAGTCATCTAGTGCCACTGCGAGAGAAACACCACAAGCAGATGGCCTCAAAAAAGAGAAATTTGTTTCTTCACAGTCCAGTAGGCTACAAGTCCAAATTCAGGACATCAGCTATAGATGAAGGCCCTCTCTCTCTCTCTCTCTCTCTCTGTTGACTCTCGAAGAAGATCCTCATCATCAGCCTTCTCTTGGTATGGGAGCTTCCAGTTCTTTATGGGCCTAGAGGCAGATGCACCCAGGACTCTTGATGCCATGTTTGGCATCTAGAACTTCAGCTCCTTCCATTACTTTTACTACAGTAACTTCTCAGCTGGCATGCTGTTCACCTATCATCTGAGCAAAGGGAGAATACAGTCCTTGCTTTTTCGTGTCATCACCTCTTTTCCCTTTTCTGTAGAACCTAGAGTAGACAAAAACCACTGCTATTGAGTCAATTCTAACTCATAGCCACCCTATATCACAGAGTAGAACTGTCCCATACAGTTTCCAAGGAGTGCCTGGTGGATCCAAACTGCCAAACCTTTGGTTAGCAGACATAGCACTTAACTACTACACCACCAGAGGGGACAAGGAATAATAAAATCCTCCCTCATCTTGAGCTGCCAGTAGAATTCTCATAAAACGGTAACTTGTCCATGTAATCCTCCTAAAACTTGTTCCACATTTCTCCTAAGAGTAGCTACCATTCTGAACTGCAGGTAGAGATCAAAGATGGTCCTCTAAAGAAGCAGAGAGCCAGAAGACATGAATATACAGACTCCAGCGTAAGACCACCTGAGTTCCAGGTGTTCCTACTTGCACCATCTTTAATACCCTGGGTAAATCACCCTCCTTGAGAAGCAGTTACTGTGCTAATAATAGTAACAAGAGCAACAACAATAGTAACACTTGCACTGAAGACTATGAAGATGAGATGCAGTCATTCGTTATATACTCAGTTTGTTGACCATGTGGGCGGAGAGCTGGGTGAGGGTGGGTCTCCATGTGAAAGTCGAGGTCTACAATCATGAAGAAAAAAGAATGAATACTACAGGAGCAAGCAGCCAGTGTCCAACCTGCTGATGTGAGGACCGTGAACCATCCTGCAAAATATTTTGTACCTACGAGTTCATTCTCCTTCAAACCCACTCAACCAGAGATGAAGAAATTGGAAGGATAAGATGTCTCTGTTCCCTTTAAAAACTAAACTTGATATAATGAGTTCCTGATTCTTCATATCCAGGGTCGATTGACTTAAGTCGTGTGTTTAAAGAAAACCTACCCTTCTCTCAAAAACATACCTCAATACAACCATTAGGTCAAGATTTCAGCTATCAATTAGGATTCTGCAAAATGTCAAGTAAAGTGGCTTACCATTTGAGAGAGGACAGCTGTTGCCTTTTTCTTCCCCCAGGAAAAAAGTAAAGGACATTATTATCCTAAATGAAAATGACTAAAGCACAGTTGTTTTCCTTTCATTCTTTATCCCCAGTGGAAATTTACATATGATGGAGCTGTAGTCCATTCCTTCACACCAGCAGTGTGCAGAAATCTCTGCTCTTGTGATCTCCGTAGCAGCAACTCCCAAGTGGAGACCAAGGCTGTGTTTGCTCTGTGAATTGGATTTGACTTTTATCTGGTGAGTGCAATCAGTGCAGACAAGCACGTTGGAAGACTCAAGCCTGTGATCATGTCTGGTTTTGAATTCTGTGTGTGTTTTGGCTCTCTGCGTTGGTCAAATTCATCAAATGAATTCTAGTCTGTTCGTTGTTTTATGTTGTGGTGAAGTAGCCTTAGAAGCCTCTGGGCACTTTCGATATTGGCTTTCACTCTATACTGATGAGTCTGCATTTTCCAGTTGTCTAAGATGATGATGCTACTGACTCACTTTCTGGGTCAATGAGAACCTGCCCTTTGAGTTATTTTCTCTGTAGTGGACCCTTCCTTTTGTGATGTCCTGAAAACAACACTGACCTGTGGCTACTGAATAGAGTTAAACCCATGGTGAGGGAGCTATTGTGAAGCCGAATGAGGGCACCCAAATGGGAATTAGACTCGTGATCTGCCCTTGTGAGCGGTGACCAATGGAGTGACCAGGTCCAGTGCTCTCAAGTATAGGTCAGGCTTTTCTGAAATGGGAGTGCAAAACCTCCACTTGTTTTGTGCTGGGAAGATCCTATTTTTAGAATGAAAAGACAAGCTGCAAACTGGGAGAAAATATTTGCAAGCCACATATCTGACAAATGCTTTGAATCTGGAATACAGTAAAACCTGTGAAAGTTGGAACCTGTATAAGGCAGAATCCTATCAGAAAAGGAAAACACAAATATTTTCCACTAAAAGAAGAGATAGAAAAGAGGGAAGACTGTGCCCTGTCAGAGGCGGAAAACTTTCAAGAGCCGGGAAAACAAGGCAGTCCCGTTGAGTTCCCCTCCAGCTCTCACAAGTTTCATTGTATATAAATACCTGTCAAAATAAAAAATTAAAAATCCAGTTAGAAAATGGGCAAAAGACACAATAGATATTACACCAATCAGGAGATACTGATGCAAATAAACACATGAAAAGTTGTTCCGTGTCCTTAGCCACTGTCCAAGCCAAAGCCAAGTACCGTCGAGTCAGATCCGATTCACGGCGACCCTAGGAAACTGCAAATTAAACCAGGAAGGGTATGTCATTATGCCCCTCAAAACGGCTAAATAAAAAACAGTAATAACAACAAATGCTAGCAAGGACACAGAAAAACTGAGTCACTCATCCAGTGCTGGTGGGAGTCTAAAATGGTACAGCCACTATGAAACACAGCGTGACAGTTTCTTGCAAAACTAAACACGCACTTACAGTATGACCCAGCCACCGCACTCCTGGGCATTTACCCAGCAAAATGAAAACTTATGTTCACACAAAAACCCATACACAAATGTTCATAGCAGCTTTATTCATAGCAGCAAAATACTGAAAACAACTCCAGTGTCCTTCAGTGGGTGAATGGAAGACTCTACCGTTCTATGCCTCCGCACAATTGAATGTTGTTGTTGCTAATTGCTGTCAAATGGATTCCAGCTCACAGTCCCCTCTCGTGTTCCAGACTAGGACCGCTTCACAGGATTTTCAAAGCTGTGACTTTTCAAAAGCTGATTGCCAGGCCTGTCCTCCAAGACACCACTGCATGAGTTTGAACTGGCCAACTTTCAGTTAGTAGTCAAGCACATAACCATTTGTGCACCCAGGGACTATACTGCTCAGTAATAAAAATCAGTGAACTACTGGCACACGCAACAACCTGGAAGGACCTCAAGGGTATTGTGTGCAGTGCAAAAAAACTAGTCTCAAGAGCTTATACCATGTATCGTGCCACTTACATAACATTTCTGAAATGACAAAGCTATAAACAGAGAATAGTGGTTGCCGGAAAGAAGAGGGTGAGAGACGCAAAAAGATAGCAAGAAAGGAGTCTTTTATGGTAAGGCAACGGGTCTTTATTTTGATGGAAATGGTAGTTACACAAACCTATACATGGCAAAGAAATACATAGAGCTAAATACACATATGAATAAATGCATGCTGAAAAATAGAGTGCATAAGATTTTCTGGTTGGCAGTCATACATTGCTGTCATTGAGCCCAACACACAGCAACCCAACAGTAATACACCAACATCAATTGCCTGGTTGAGGTATTGTCCTCTAGTTGAGTAATATGTCACCATGTCACCTCATTACTGGGTGAAAAGTATGTGCAACAGTTTGCACTATTTTTGCAACTGCCTATGAGTTTAAAATGAGTTCAAAGTATAGTTACGAAAGACCCTCTATTTGTCCTCCTTCATTTATTCACTTAATCATTTGTTCTTGATATGAAGTCTAATGATCATCATCCCTGACCTCACCCCAAACAACCCTTCAACCTACAGCAAACTTCCATTGTTCATTTTTCAGAGCAGCGCTGAGATCTGCCCATGATCCATCTAGACTCTTGTGTAACGTTCTGTCTCTGAGGAAGCATCAAGGCTGCATCTCGAACAATCTCAAGTCTCAGAAAAATCACTCGTGCTGTGGTATGCATTAACTTATCCAAATTCTTCCTCTGTCTTTCCAAACAGTGCTACTTCTAAAGGTAATGATTCCCATACGCTTACCACCACTGTTTGAAAACACTCACACTTTGTAGTTGTGCTTCTATCTTTTGAAAGAGGAGGCAGTGGTGGTTCAGGGGCAGAGTTCTCACCTTCCATGCAGGAGACCTGGGTTTGATTCCCAGGCAGTGCACCTCATGTGCACTACCACATCTCTGTCAGTGGAGGCCTGCATGGTACTGGGATACTCAACAGATTTCTGCAATGTTTCCAGATTAGGACAGACTAGGAAGAAAGGCCTGACAATCTACATCCAAAAATCAGCAATGAATACCCTGTGGATCACAATGGAACATTGTCCAGCTCTCGAATGATCATGGAGGTGACACTTGGACCAAGCAGCATTTTGTTGGAACCCTGGTGGTGCGATAGTTAACAACAGCTGTTAACCAAAAGGTCAGCAGTTTGAATCCACTGGTCACTCCTTGGAAACCCTATGGGGCAGGTCTACTCTGTCCTCTAGGGTCATTATCAGTCAGAATTGACTTGATGGCTCTGGGCTTGGGCATGTTTTAATTGTCATTCTTTATCCTTTTCAAACTTTATAGGTGGCCCTCTTCTTTGAGTCTACTGGAATTTGGCAAGTGAGTTTACGTACAGGCATCTTTTCAGTGCCCTTCAGGAATCTGTAGCATTTACTGATTTTTTAAACTTTTCCATCTTCTATATTTGCATCAGTACCTTTTGAGTCCTTGCTCAAATATGGGTTCTTAATAACTGAGTTTCCCTTCTCCTGCACGTCCCCTGCGTGTCCTTGTCTGAGCACTGCAATTACCAAACTGCAACCTTCCTCCAAGTATCTGTCCGCTTAGGTTCAAAACCTAGATCCACAGAGCCAACCTTTAGCATTTAGGATCACCTGGAAGGCTTTCTACATGCTAACAATTTTCAGAAGCATCAATTTTCTCACAGATGTTTTTCTTGCCTTCTACATTTCTACCAGCTGAAATCTGAGTAAAATGAGCATCAAGGTAGCTGTTATCAGAGGAACCGAGAGACTATGTCCCAAGAACATCAGTCAGCACGGAAGAATGTTTCCCGGCTACACACAGCAAGCAGAGGCAGTGACGGTGAAAAGTTGAAGGTGGCAGACCTTTACATAGTGACATCAACATATTTTAGCTGCCAGCTGGGAGCTGTCTGCGCCGCTCCTTTCCTTTGCTCCTCAAAGTCTGAGACCCAGAGTGACCCCTGGGCTTGCTGGCCCCAGGGACAACTCTGAAAGTAACTACAAATTCAGTTTTGTTTCTAATGCTTCTCTGAATAATAAGCATGATGTTCTTGGCCTGTTTAGATAAGAAAGACACTGTGTAAATATTTTTAGCAAAGGAACTGCAGTGACTATTAGATCTCTTTCCCGATTCACAGCTGGCAGGCTTCATTTTATGGTTTATTTATTTTTAAACATTTGCCTGTGGTGTGCTTTCTGTCTGTGTTGTTGATTTACTCAGTTGCTCACTCATTTATTCGACGTCATTGCTTACACACGTGTTATGGGAAAGTCCCCAGGGTACGAGGAACACAACTGGAACAAAACCCTCGCTCCGCAAGAAAAGCTAGCTTTCTTTAAGGGGTTGGCACATGACCCAGCCAAAGCCAATCAGCACATCACATAGTCCTGGATCCAGTGATTGGCTCCCAAATGTCACATGTCCGAAGACATCCAATCAGAATCAGGGAAGACTCGTGCCTCAGCACCGTGGCGACAAGACACTTTTCTCGCGGTTCTGGTCCGTACGCTTGTCGCACGGAGGTGTCTGTGTCGTAGCAAAACCCAAACAACCAAAGCAGTGGCTGTCGATTCAGTTTCTACTCGTGGCCAGCGTGTATGTGTCGCAACAGATGTATGCTCCACAGAATTTCTTACGGTAGATTTTTTTTCGGAAATAGACCACCATCCGTCTGCCGAAGCATCCCCGAGGAGTCCTTTCAATCAGCAGCTGAGCGTGTTAAATGTTTCCACCACCCAGGGAACTCCCCGGTACATAGTAGGTCCCCAATTAGCATTTTTTAGTTTATTAATTCCAGGATTTTTCTTTGAGTGAGCAAAAATGAACTACTTTTTCTTGCTGTCCCTGGAGACTGAGAAAATGCAGCCGCTTGAGCTACTATCTTGCCACCACCTGGACCCTGAGACTGGCCCACCCAGAGGAAGCCTTGACATTGGCCATGAGTTGTCCTCAGCCTTTTCAATTGCAAAAGCCAAACGAAGTCCCAGTTTGCAGTGCCAGTTTGGTCCAGTTTATCTCACTGGTTACTAACCAAGCTTTAGTTGAAAAAAAATGGAAAGCTCAAGGCTTATTCATAAGCCAGAGCATTGAGCTCCTTGGAAAGGCCAACTGCGGCAGGAGGTAAATTAGAGTGTCACCGAGCTGCTTTCCGTGATGGTACAATCCTGATTGGACAGGACAGTAAGCTCAGGAAGCAGGGCGCTCCGCAGCCCGGAGCCTGAGACTGATGGACCAATAGAAAGGACTCTTCACCTGGGGTCAGAAGACAGAATCTTAAACTTGGCTTTTCTATTTCATAGCTCTGTGACCTGGAATAAGTCAGTTAAGTTCTCTGGGCTCAGTTTCCTCCAGGACTTCAAACTTGTTCATTCCACTTTTGAGAATTTATATTTCTAACAAGTTCCCTGCTGAGCATCTACTGACTATAGGCATTTTTGCTTACTTTCAGCATACCACCCCCTCCTCCATGCATAAAGGTTCCTTAAAAAAAGGTTCCTAAAAGTGGGAATATGCAAAGAAGATTATTGGGTGTGCTTTCAGTACAGTGCTGGGCTTGACTTTCCATTAACTGAGTGATTTTCAGCTCTGTTTGGGCAGACATTAACTTGTAAATTTTAGTCCGGTAACAGTTGCAACTTTTGCCTCAGGTAGAAGAATGAGTTCCAGTAGTTACAGTTTAGGTATGGCCCTGTTGGATGTTAACTGTCTTTGAATCTAACTCAGTAATCTTTCTGTATTCAGTTTCCTATTGTTCTTATAACAAATCGCATGAATTTAGGACTTACAAGAATGTTATTTATCGTCTCACAGTTCTGGAGGTCAGGAGTCCCAGATTAGTTTCACAGAGGCCAGAAGTCTCAAATCAAAGTGGTGACAGCAACTTCTGGAGGTTCTAGAGGATTAACCCATTTCCGGCTTCTAAATGTAGCCTGCATTCCTTGGCTTGTGGCCATATCACTCTGACCTGTGTTTCCATCCTTAAATCTTCTTTCTTTCTCTCTGATCTTGTGCTTCCTTCCTATAAACACCCTTGTTTTTACTTTGGACTCACCCAGAAAACTTCAAGATAACCTCCCCGTCTCAAAAACCCAAAACCAAACTCATCACTGTCAAATCAATTACAACATACAGTGACCCTATAGAACAGATCCGACTCCACGGCACTTGGCTTGGCTGGCATAGAACAGAGCAGATCCCCCATATAGTTTGCAATGAGCACCTAGCAGATTTGATCTGTCAACCTGTTTGTAGCATCTGTAGTAGCTCTTAACCACTGTGTCACCAAGGTTCCCCTCATCACAAGATCCTTAATTTTATAACATCTGCAAACTTTGTTTGACCACGTAAGATAATACATTTGCATATCCTGGGGATTAAGATCCTTAATTTTATAACATCTGCAAACTTTGTTTGACCACGTAAAATAATACATTTGCACATCCTGGGGATTAGGATGTTGACATCTTCAGATGAGGTAAAGAGTTTTATTGTCTAATACACATTTCTTACATTGTTTTTGTTAAATTACCTGTATATACATTTACCTAGGTTCTCAAAAGATCTTTGGATCAATTTTAACATCTTACTCATCCTCTCCTTAATTAGTGAGTTAAATGAAATCCTGGACATGGTATCTTTTATACTTGTCTAAGAATTATGATTTGCATTTTTGCAAATTAAACTTTAACATAGCTCTGTGACCTTGTACAAGTGGATGAGCTTCTTCAGATTTCAGTTTGCCTATCCATAAATGGGAATAATAATGATACTTAAATCTTAGGGCTGTGGTTGTTGTAGGCACCAAATAAGACCATGTATGAAGGCCAGTTAGTCCAGTGCTTTGTGCCTCTGAAACCTTCAGTAACAGATACTGGTGGTGATGATGACGAAAACTGGGGTGATTGCCCTGAGTTCTGTCTCCGTACCCCGGAAATCAGAATGTTGTGACTAGTGCTCTCCGTTTTCCTTCACACCAGTCTGTGGTTTCGTGACCAGGGCCATAGAGCATCAGGTACCTTTATGCAACTTGCAAAAAGCACCCCCTCTAAGAAAACAAATAACACAAAAGGACCTCTTGCTTAGAACTGGTACAACCCCAGCCAGAGCACATGGCTTGGCAAAAGGGTGCTGGCTGGCTTTCAGTTCCCCTGCCCCCATGCTGGGCCCCTCTGTGCAGTGTGCAGGCTGTGTACACTCTACAGGGTGGCCCTGACTCTGATTCTAAAATGAAATGATGGTTGTGGCTATCAGAGGAAATGTCCCACTAGGCCACCTACATAAAAGCAGCGTGATGTTACAATCAGCTGACAAGGGAGGCAGGACTTCTCTTTGTTTTGACTGCATGCCAGAACACGGCAAACTGCATCAATCACTAGGAACCTTATTAGCATCAGTAATAACAATCTTACACACATATACATTTGTACACAGACAAATGTGCATGCGCACAAGCCAAAAAGAACAATCTTCCCAAAACAATGAACAGCCATTATTTAACAGCCTAACTAGCCAGCGTTTCCTTAATGACATACACAATGATGGGTAAAACTTCCTCTTCAAATGTAGCCCACAGCGACAGCGTCACTTGCCACGGGATTGCTTGACCTCAAGGTCATGTTGCTATAAATATGCAAATGTGTTGTGTAAATATTTATACTCAATCTTTTTCTTTTTTTAAGAAGAATTAATATTAAGATAAGTCAAGAAGCCTTGCAACCCAAAGTGGGATCTGAATCATCAACCTCAGAATTACCTGGGACCTTCTCAGAAATGCAGAATCTCAGACCCCCGCTCCAGACCTGCTGAAGCACAATCTACATTTTCATACGATCTCCACATAGTTCAAATGTACATGAAAGTTTGAGAAAACTTCTCCAAGAATTGAATAAATGCATATCATTCTGAATAGCTGGTCCTCTTTGTAAGGAAAATCACACCATTGTGATCAACCCAGCGGGAATGGCCCGAAAAGGAATGATCTGATACACTCCCTCCGCTCACACTCATTAAGGGCTTACAGTACAGTGGGGTTTTCTTATATATGGCCTCCCCGGTCTTGGGTTTATAGTTCTGCCATAATGGTTGGCTAGGCCACAATCTTGCAAGGGATTGGTTAGTTTACCGTGCAAATAGAATGTATAAGGGATTAAGTGATCTTGCTGAAACTGGTCAATTATTATGCAAATTGAGTGATTTGTGGTCTATCAGGAGGATTGGTCAGATCATGGTCTGGCCTGGAGGATCATGCCCTGCAATTGAATGTAAGGGCCAGTCCCAAAGAGGCTGAGGGGGACTTCACTACCACCAAGTAGAACCTGGAATGAAATGTGTCCTTTGGACCCAGGGTCACTACTAAACCCAGGAGAGAGACAGCTGGAACACTGAAGACAGCAGGAGATGGCGAGAAGTGGCAGGAAGCACAGCAGAACTCAGAGAAACCGCTGCAGCAGTATGAGAAGCTCGAACCAGCATGAGGAGGCTACAGTGGGTTTGCTGGCCTGCAGAGCAAGGGAGAGCTGTTGTCTGGGACACTGTACACGCTAGGTAAGTGGTGTGTGCTGGGCAGTGTTCGGAGTGCCCCTAGTAAGACAGGGGAAACCCTGGTGGCATAGTGGTAAAGAGCTATGGCTACTAACTAACCAAAAGGTTGGTAGTTCAAATCTACCAGGTACAACCTAGAAACCCTGTGGGTAGTTCTGCTCATTATAAGGTCGTTATGAATTGGAATCAACTCGGTGGCAGGAGCGATTTTGGGGGGAGGGTAGAGGGGGTTGTGAGATAGGTAATGTGCTTTTGTTTTTCTCCAGCCAAGTTCAGCTGCAAGGATGGAGACGGAGAGAGTTGGATTTAGCAAGGCCGGGGGATTGCCAGTTAACTATCATTACGTGAGAAAGGAGTAAAGAAGTCGAGACTGCGTGCAAGGGAGTGACTGTCATGAAAAGCCAGATGCCAGAGTCAGCTCTGACTCATGGTGACCCCGTGTGTATCAGAGAAGAACTGTGCTCCACAGGGTTTGCAGTGAGTGATTTCTCCCACCCACATCACCAGGCCTTTCCTCAAGGAGCTTCTAACTCTTCAGTTAGCAGCTGACTGCATTATTTGTTTGTGCCTTCCAGGAATTCCAACTTGAACAAAGGATCATGGGATTTAAGCTGGTTAAGAAAGGATACGATGAGTCCAACAAAATAAGGAAATATGGGTTCCAGTGGAGTAAAGTAAGATCTACAGTAAAAGAACTAAGAGAATTAAACTAGAGCCTTAGACAGTGGTAGGGAATGGGATTCTTAAATTTGGAATTATAAAAAGAATACCAAACCAAAACCAAACCCACTGTGGTTGAATCAACTCCCACTCATAGTGACCCTATAGTTCAGCATAGACTGCCCCATAGAGTTACCAAGGAGCACCTGGGGGATTTGAACTGCTGACCTTTTGCTTAGCAGACGGTGCACTTGACTACCACACCACCAAAGTTTCTAAAAGGATACAGTTAGTGGGAATTCCAGGGTCTGGGCTGTACAGTCCCAATATAGTAGTCACTAGCCACATGTGGCTTTTTTACATTTTAATTAATTACAACTAAATAAAGTTGTCAGTCAGTTGTCTGTTGTCTGTCAGTGGAGACTCGCTTGTTGCTGGGATGCAGGAAGCTATGCCACTGGTATTTAGGCACCAGCAGGGTCAACCATGGTAGATAAGTTTCAGCTGAGCTTCTAGACTAAGACTAGGAAGAAGGATCCGGCAGTCTACTTCTGAAAGGAATTAGCCGGGGAAAACCTCATAACTAGCAGCCAAACATTGTCAGATACAGTGCCGGAAAGTGAGCCCCCGGGTTGGAAGGCACTCAGAAGGCGGCTGGGGAAGAGCTGCCTCCTCAAAGTAGAGTCAATCTTAGCGATGCAGATGGAGTAAGACGTCTGGGATCTTCATTCACTGGTGTGGCATGGCTCAAAATGAGAAGAAACAGCTGCAAACATCCACTAATGATTGGAACATGGAAGGAATGAAGTATGAATCTAGGAAAACTGGATATTGTCGAAAGTGAAATGGAATGCGTAAACATTGACATCCTGGGCATTAGTGAGCTGACATGGACTGGTTTTGGCCATTCTGAATCCAACAATCATACAGTCTACTATGTTGGGAATGAAAACTTGAAAAGCAATGGTGTTGCATTCATCATCAAAAAGAACACTTCAAAATCTGTCCTGAAGTACAAGGCTGTCAGTGATAGGATAATATCCATATGCCTACAAGGACAGCCAGTTAATACAGCTGTTATTTAAATTTATGCACCAACCACTAAGGCCAAAGATGAAGAGCCTGAAGATTTTTACTAGCTTCTGCAGCCTGAAATTGATCGAACATGCAATCAGGATGCATTGATAATTACTGGTGACTGGAATGCAAAAGTTGGAAATGAAGAAGAAGGATCATCAGCCTTGATGATAGAAATAATGCCAGAGATCGCATGATAGAATTTTGCAAGACTAATGACATATTCATTGAAAATACTTTTTTTAAGCAACACAAACAGTGACTGTACACAAGGTACTCAAGTCCCGCACCAGATGGCATACGCAGGAACCAAGTTGACTACTTCTGTGGAAAAAAGACAGTGGAAAAGCTCCATATCAGCAGTCAGAACACGACCAGGTGCTGACTGTGGCACAGATCATCAATTGCTCATATGCAAATTCAAATTGAAACTGAAGAAAATTAGAACAAGTCCGCAAAAGCCAAAGTCTGACCTTGAATATATCCCTCCTGAGTTTAAAGACCATCTCAAGAACAGATTGGATGTGTTGAATACTAGTGACCAAAGACCAGACGAATTATGGAATGACTTCAAAGACATCATCCATGAAGAGAGCAAGAGGTCATTAAAAAGAAAGAAAAGACCATATTGGATGTCAGAGGAGACTCTGAAACTTGCTCTTGAACACTGAACAGCTAAAGCAAAAGGAAGGAATGGCGAAGTAAAAGACCTAAACAGAAGATTTCAGAGAGCAGTTCAAGAAGGCAAAAGAAAGTATTATAATGACATGTGCAAAGAGCTGGAAAGGGAAAACCAGAAGGGAAGGACACACTCTGCATTTCTCAAGCTGAAAGAACTGAAGAAAAAATTCAAACCTCGAGTTGCAATAGTGAAAGATTCTACAGGAAAACTATTAAACGACTCGGAGAGCATCAAAAAAAGATGGAAGGAATACACAGAGTCATTATACCAGAAAGAACTAGTCGAAGTTCAGCCGTTTGAAGAGGTAGCATATGATCAGGAACCAATGGTACTGAAGAAAGACATCAAAGCTGCACTGAAGGCCTTGGCGAAAAACAAGGCTCCTGGAATTGATGGAATATCAACTGAGATATTTCAACAAACAGATGCAGCGCTGGAAGTACTCACTTGTCTATGCCAAGAAATTGGGAGGGCAGCTTCCTGGCCAACTGACTGGAAGAGATCCATATGTATGCCCATTCCAAAGAAAGGTGATCCAACCAAATGTGGAAATTACCAGACAATACCGTTAATATCACACGCAAGTAAAATTCAGCTCAAGATCATTCAACAGTGACTACAACAATATATTGCCTAGGAACCGCCAGAAATTCAAGTGGGGTTCAGAAGAGGACATGGAACTAGGGATATCATCTCTGATGTCCGATGTATCTTGGCTGAAAACAAAGAATTGCAGCAACATGTTGTGTCCCATTAACTATGCAAAAGCATTCGACTGCGTGGATCATACTAAACTATGGCTAATGTCATGGAGGATGGGAATTCCAGAATACCTAATTGTGCTCTTAAGGAATCAGTATATGAATCAAGAGGCAGTCGTGCCAGCAGAAGGGGACACTGCATGGTTTAAAGTCAGGAAAGGCGTGCACCAGGGTTGTATCCTTTCACCATACCTTCTTAATCTGTATGCTGAGCAAATAATCTGAGAAGCTGGATTATATAAAGAAGAACGAAGCATCAAGATTGGAGGAGGACTCATTAACAACCTGTATTATGCAGATGGCACCACCAAATGAAGAAGATTTGAGACATTTACTGATAAAAATCAAGGAACACAGCCTTCAGTGTGGATTGCACACCAACATCAGGAAAACAAAAGTCCTCACAACTGGACCAGTAAGCAACACTGTCATAAATGAAGAAAGGATTGAGGTTGTCAAGGATTTCATTTTACTTGGGTCCACAATCAGTGCTCTTGGAAGCAGCAGTCAAGAAATCAAAAGACGCATTGCACTGGGAAAATCTGCTGCAAAGGACTTCTTCATGGTATTCAAAAGTAAGGATGTTGCCTTGAAGACTAAAACACGCCTGACTCAAGCCATGGTGTTTTCAGTCGCATCAGAACGCATGCAAAGGCTGGACTAGCAACAAAGAAGACAGAACAGGAATTGATGTCTTTAAATTGTGGTGATAAGAATGTTGAAAGTACTGTGGACCACCAAAAGAACAAACAGATCTGTTCTGGACGAAGTACAACCAGAGTGCTCCTTGGAAGCAAAGAAGGCAAGACTGCTTGTTACATACTTCGGACATGTTGTCAGGAAAGATCAGTCCCTGGAGAAGAATATCATGCTTGGTAGAGTGAAGGGTCAGCAAAAAGTGGAAGACCCTCAATGAGATGGATCAACACAGTGGTCACAACAATGAGTTTAAGCATAGAAACTACTATGGACATGGCACAAGACCAGGCAGTGTTTCATTCTGTTGTTCACAGGATGGCTGAGTTGGAACTGACTCAATGGCACCTAACAACAACAACAACAAAATTAAAAATCCAGTTCTCCCAGATGATCACCAAGGTCCATAATGACATAGGGGAAAGAGAAGACAGAGAGACCCACATGAGTGAGTGTCTACATCGACTTGTGACTGGAAGAACAAGATGGTGCCTGGCCACCACCAGTGATGGAGCTCACAAAGTTGAGTCTCACTGGCAACACAAGTATAAATACGGGTGCACCCTGAGATCTCCACTAAGAGACTGCAATTGATGGTCCAGGGGCCTCGGCGTTCTCCTGGGAGTAGGGCCCCTGGCCCTGATGCTGCCCCTGTCCATAAATCATAATGAAGGTCAACTTTTTGGACAGGAATGGATTGGACTTGGTGATGCAAGGTGACCATATTGTGTAGGCACTTTATGGTTCTAGGCATCTATAGGAAGTCGTCCTGTTGACCTCATACTGGAGGAAAGGGAATGGGTGGAGAGGAGAAGATAGGAGACTGTTGGGAATTTAAGTCATGTATGGAGCAGAAAGGAAGAGTGTGCTGTCACCATGCAGGGAGAGCAGTGGAAGCTGCATGTAGGTCAGTGTGCAAATTTATATGGGAATATACATTTTCATTAAATCATAATTTTTAAAAAAAAGAAATCCAGTTCTCCAATTGTACTAGCTACATGTCAAGTTCTCAGTAGCCACATGTGGCTGGGGGCTACTCTGCCAGGCAGCACAGATGCTCAGAATTTCCACCATCATACTGTATCCAACTGAGTAGCATCGCCCTAGGGTGCGGGCATGGGCATTCCCAAACGAAGTAGATGATGGGCAAGATCTTTGAAGGGCACTGAGTTATCTACACAGATATAGAAGTCACCAAAAATTTGGACAGGAGTATTTTTGGAGAATGACAGTGAACTGAGAGCTAAAACCTTCAAGCTATCAGGACAGCGGGGTCAGCAAAATACAGCTACCAGGAAGAGTCAAAGCTGTACATTTTTAGTGAAGGCAGGAAATAGTCTGAAAGGGCCACAGAAGACAAAGAGGCTTTGTGTTCTTATAAGCCGTCTCTTTCTCTGACTCTCCTGCCTCTCTCTCGTAAGGACCCTAGTGATTACATTGTGCCCACTCAGAAAATACACAGTACTCTCCACATCAGAAACCCAGGTAGCGTGGTGGTTAGGAGCAACAACTGCCAACCGAAAAGGTCAACAGTTTGAATCCACCAGGTGCTCATTAGAAAACCTGTGGGACAGTTCCACTCGTCCTGTAGGGTTAGTATCAGTCAGACTCAGTAGCAACAGGTTTGATGTTTGTTTTCTCCTGATGACAAGACTCCTAATTTACTCACATCGACAAAGCTCACTTGCTGTGTAAAGTAATATTCACAGGCTCTGGGAGTTAGGACATGGACCTCTTTGGAAGTCCATTATTCTGCCTAGTATAACCAGTTTTAGTGTAAAGTAGAAGAGTGCTTAATAAGACTGGAAATCCAGGCTAAAGGATTTGGACTTCTGCTGATAAATAGCAGGCAGAAATCTTCTACTTTCAAACTGGCATCTTCACATGTTTCAAAATTTGAAAACTACAAAAGAATAGCCAGGAAAAATTCTCTCCTCTTCTCCAGCTGTCCAGTTTCATTCTCTGGAGCCAACAAATGTTACTTACCATTTTCTTATCTATTCTTTCAGAAATGATCCCTACCTATATACTGTTTTTTAATATAGATGTTAGCAGAGTCCAAAAATTGCTCTGTAACTTCCTATTTTTCCCTCAAAAATGTATCTTGAGTATTATTCCATAGGAGATCACGAAAAGCTCACTTGTTTATAAGGGCATTTAACATTCAAAAGGGAGCCTTGGTGGTACAATGGTTAACATACTCAGCTGC
This sequence comes from Heterohyrax brucei, assembly GCA_028571685.1. Lineage (NCBI taxonomy): Eukaryota > Metazoa > Chordata > Mammalia > Hyracoidea > Procaviidae > Heterohyrax > Heterohyrax brucei. Next base: position 19,897,399 of record CM053153.1, on the reverse strand, counting down.
TGTAACCAAGAGGTCAGTGATCTGAACCCACCAGTGGCTTGGTAGAAGAAAGATGTGCCAGTCTGCTTCCATAAAGATCTGCAGCTTTGGAAACACTGTGTTTGGGTCAGTTCTGCTCTGTACTGCAGTGTCACAGTGAGTTGGCATCCACTCAGTGGCAGTGGATTTGAGTTTTGGTTTACTTTGGTGGCAGAGAGTACTGGTTACAGTGTTCAAATGTATAGACCAGTGGTTCTCAACATGGTTGCTCTTTAGAATGGCCTAGGGAGTTCCAGCTATCTGGTTCCATGTGACAAACCACTCTATAACTTAAAAAGCGTAAAGCAACACCATTTTATCAGGCTCACTATTTGGAGGGTCAAAGACTCTGGCAGGGCACAGTGGGAACGGCTTGTCTCTGCTCCATGGTGACTGGGGGCCTCAGCTGTGTCAGGTCAAAGATGGGGAACAGCTAGAAGGGCTATATTGGAGCCAGTTATCTGGGGCTTTGGCTGAGATGGGAGTATCCCAAAAGGTTTCTTCACTCACATGTCGGGTGCCTGGGGGGTGGTAGCTGGAACAGCTGGGGCTGGCTGGATCTCTCTGTCTCTCTCTCCCTGTCTGTCTCTCTCTCTCTTTGTGTGTACATGTTTCTCTCTGTTCTCTGTCTCTCTTGCTCTCTGGCTTCCAAGGCAGCTAGCTTGGGCTGTTTCACAGTATGGTGGTCTCAGGAGACCTAGACTTCTTATGTGGTGGTTGGTTTACTCCAGAGCTAGAGGCCAATGCAAACACTACAAAGCTTCTTAGGACTTGGCATTGGAGGTCCCAGACCAACTCTTTGATTACTTGGTCAAGTGCAAGTACGTAAACAAGGCTAGATTCAAGGGGAGGGTGATAGATTCTACCTCTCAACGGGAGAAGTGGCAGAGAACTTGCAGCCAACTTGAGTCTTCCACATCTGGGTGACTTGGGCGTACAGCCAAGCTTGAAACCCTCTGTTACAGGTGTGCCATAGCTTATTCCCCAAGTCGCCAATTGATGGATATATAAGTTGCTTTGGATATTTCACTATTGAAAGTAATATAGCACTGAATATTATTACAGTCATTATTTCACATTCAGGCAAGTATACCTGGAGGATAAAGTGATGGATATAAAATTGGTGGGTTAAAGACAATGAGCTTAAGTCTTTGAACAGTAAAGTGAGCCACATAAGAAACTCAAGAAATTTCATCTGTTTCTACTTCTTACAATGGAGCAGAGGGAAGAAGTGATCACAAGCAAAGAGACCAAGTGGAATGGTGTCATATGCTCTGGGGGACTGAGGATAAGGAACTGAAATTTTTTAAATTGTGTTTCAAGTGAAAGTTTTCAATTCAAATCAATTTCTCATACAAAAACTCATGCACACTTTGTTAGGCAACCTAAGACCTAAATTTTGGAAGAGGCGCAGGTGTGGGCAAAGAGAGAACTAAAAACACTATGACTCTCAATAACAAAGAATGAAAGAGAGAAGTTCCTTGGATGATGAACTTGGCAGCAATGACTCTATGCATTGTAATGACTCTATGCATCACAGGTCAGGGCAGGTTTCTAGGAAGAGATGGGAATTGAAGAGAATCTAGATAAGCAGAAGGGAACGGGAAGGTAGCCTTTTCACAGGCATTTTATATGACACAGTCAGAAGACCTGGAGGGAGCTCCTTCTTGAGACTGTCCAACTCAATCACTTGGGGTGAGCCCAGTGCTTGGCACAGAGTAACCCAGAACGCCAGTGTTGTTGAGTCAATTCCAACTCATAATGACCCTACAGACAGAATAAAACTGTCCCATAGAGTTTCCAAGGAGCGCCTGATGGATTTGAACTCCCAACGTTCTAGTTAGCAGTCGTAGCACTTAACGACTATGTCACCAGGGTTTGTCACACAGTAAAGTGCTCAAAAATACAGTGTCCAGCCAGAGCCATCAAGTCAATGCTGACTCATAGTGACCCTATTGGACAGGGTTAACACTGCTCCATAGAGTTTCCAAGGAGTGCCTGGTGGATTTGAGCTGCCAACCTTCTGGTTAGCAGCCACAGCACTTAGGCAGTACACCACCAAATACAGTGCACTATTCCCAATATTATTATTATTCTAAAATTCCTATTAAGAGATTAATGATTTGGAACAAGACTTCAGGTGAAAGCTATTATTGCTCAGGCAGACTTCCGTGGGGCATGACAGGCCTGGCTAGGCCACAAGTCTTCAACCATAGACCCCATCTGAAAAAGGTGGTGACTTTGGCATTCTGTTCTAGAACCATCACCAGTATGCCTTCCTGCCATGGGAAAACCACTGGGAAAGGACACTGGCTAGACAGAGACCTCCCTAGAATCCCATTCCCTACCCACCATCACCCTCTCAGAACTAATACCTTTCTCCTTACCACCACTCTCCAAATGTGACACTAGGAACTGATTTTCTTTAGGGCTGGGTTAACAGATTTCTAAGAGCATGTGTGGAGAGGATCTGCTGTATTCTGTGCTGGATAGGCCTTGTCTAAAGAGTTGTTCCAGCTCTGGGTGGTACATGGTGATGAAAAGAGGAATACTTGGATAGTACGTTATGATGTTGCTAATCTGACACATCCTTTGGGTCTCAGTCTTCTGTGACAACTCTGAGATTATGTTCAAGTGTCCCAATGTGCACTTCCTTCTACAAACTCTCATCCGCAACAACAGTTATCACACTATGAATGTCGTTTGTATATCTCCCCTGTAGCAGAGACTCTAAGATGACCTTCAGTTATTCCCAGATCCTAGTGTTCATGCCTTCCCATAATCTCCTCCTTTGGAGTGTAGCTGAGACCTGGGGCTTTCTTCTAACCCATGGAATATGATAATGTTATGTTACATATGTCTCCTTCTTAGCAAGTAGTCATGTTGGAAAAGCCCCTAACGCAAGGAACTGTGAGGGGTTTCTGGTTGCTGCAGGTGGCCTGTTGTACCTTACGGTGAAATCCAACCAAAAGTCCACCAAGAGTCGGGACCCAGAATCAAACCGTGGCAAGGAAATGAATTCTGCCAACACATAAAATGGGCTTGGACACAGAAGTTTCTCCAGTCAGGCTCCCAGATGAGCACACAGCCCAGCAGACACTTTGACTGTAGCCTTCTGATACCCTGAGCATGGGACCCAGCTACCGCATGCCCAGATTTCTGACCACAGAAACTGAGATGATAAATGCTTGTTATTTGATGCCTCTGTGGCTGTGGTAATTTGTGATGCAGCAATAGAAATAGAGGTCAACTAGGCTAAAAGGTCTCTGAAGGCAGGGACCACGTCCATGATGCTCCCCGTGGCATCCCAGCACCTGGTACAGTACCTGGTACATAGTATTGCTCAACAAATATGTGTTGAATAAACGAATGCGTGTCACCCCGACAATGTGTCCAACCACTCTGTAAGCAGGATTGTTTTATTTCCAGCTTCACTAAGAAAAGGTAAGTGACACACATCCAAGATTTACAAAGAAAGAGAAGTGACAGAACGGATACTAGCGTCTCTTGGAACCAAATCACAAGCTTACTCATTAAGTCAAGCCAAGCCAAGTGCCGTCGAGTCGGAGACCATATCTGTAAGAATAGTGTAGCCCTTAACTACGTAAGCTATTGGCTCTTGTCCACACCCATGGCAGAGACCACTAATCAATCCCAGTACATTTTCAGGCTCTGTCCATTACAAACCTTTTCAGCTCAGCATTTCAGCAGCCATGAGCAATGGATCAGAGCTGGCCCCCCAGGCAAGGACATCTATTTCTCATCCGAGCTCTAAGGTTTCTTCCTAGGAATGGAGCCCTGGAATGCCAGTGGCTAAGAGCTCAGCTGCTCACCAAAAGGTTCCACCAGCTGCTCCTTGGAAACCCTATGGGGCAGTTCTGCTCTGTCATGTAGGATTGCTACAGGTCGAAACTGACTCGACAGTGATGGATTTGGTTTGGGTTTGGTTTCTCTAGGAAATAAATGAGTGAGCATATGGAGAAATGGTACCCAGGAGAAGAAATGCCAGAGAAAAGAGGTTAGAGGTAGGGGAAAAACAGAAGTAAGTATTCCTAGAACTTTCCCTGTAAAGAAAAGCATCCCAACATTTTCAGGTAGGAAATTCTACTAATGTGCTACGGCTGGATTTCTTGTGGCTAAATGCCCCTAAGTCAGCTGAAGGATTCTTCCTTCAGCAGTAATTGGACATGGCAGTTAGAACTTTTATTGGGGCCCTGGCCATGCCATCTCCTGACTTCGCTAGACATCTGCTAATGACTGTACCAGGAGTGTCATAGATTAAACATTTGCTCTGACTGCTAGTCTGACTATTGTGATAGTCACGGTGAATGCTTGCCCAAAAGGCTGCAGTTACAACATGTAAACAGTAATGTTCAGAAAAGAAAACTAATTCTTTGAACCCAGGAGTAGATATATTGCCATAAATGGGATAGAACCCTTAAGAAGACAGATGGAAGAGTGAGAAAAGCAATCAGTGAGTTAGTTGTTTGTTTTTTTACTTTCTTTTTTTTTCAGAACAAGTCTATTAAGTCCATTTTGCTCTAGGCATTGCACAGACCAGAGTCACCAAATATATTGTGCTGACAATGTCACCTCTTGTGCTTATGGCAGGCATTACCAATTAATCACATCGTACTTTTCTCCCTGTCCCCAGCTTGATCTTGGAAATCTTCTCAACACAAAAGTTCCAGGCAACCAATATCACTCTATCAGTGCTGGATCTCAAGGCAAAAGTACTTGCTATTCAAGGTTGTAGACACAGTCCCAACTTTCAGGTAATGAAGCAAAAAGCAGTAGAATAAAGCTATCACAATTAAAAGCATGAATACTAGACTCAGAGTGCCTGGGTTCAAAGCTCACCTATGCTACTCACTAAACATCCCATGCCTCTTTTTTGTCATCTGTAAAATAACAATAATAATAACACCTACCTCGTAAAGCTACAGTGATGGTTCAGTGATTTAAAATAGGTGCAGATCTTGGAAGGTTCCTAGAAAATGTAAGCATTGGCTACTCCTTCTCCTTATATTCCGATACTCTGATTTCCTGTGCAAAATCTAGCTTTCCTACCAGACTTCAAGATGTTTAAACATAGGGACCATACTTTATCTTTATTTGTCTTCCCTAGCACTTAATACACAATAACAGCTGAGTCAAGATTGGTTAAATGATTGAATCTAACCCTTCCCTTCATACTGGCTACAGTGCAGAGAATCACTTTTATATGGCTCTTCTAGCCATAGTCTTTTGACTCCCACAGAATGTGGGCTGGGCCACAGCCTTGCAGAGGATTGGTAGATCGGAGCTGGCCCCAGGCAAGGACATCTATTTCCTGCCCAAGCTCTAAGTTTTCTTCACTAAGAAGTGACTTGAAAATTCACCCAACCAAACTGAGCCCCTTGAAGACCAACTAAGGGATTAGTCAATTTGGCATCCTGCTTGGTTGGTACAAGGGTCAATCCCACCGAGGTTGGTGGACCCTCATCATCATCAAGAAGATTCAGGAGCAGAGCGCTTCCTTTGGACCTAAGGTCCCTGTACCAAGAACCTCCTAAACTCAGAGGAGAGAGCTGTCACATTGAAAAATGGGAGACAGCCGGCTTGTCAGATGATGGAGAAGGGTTGAGAGGCTTTGGATGGAAGGCTAGCTGGTGGAGCTGGGTGCTTCTGGGCAAGTCTGCCAGAGCTGAAAGAGGTGTAACACTTGCCTACATGGGGCAGAGGCCTGAGTGTGACCCACGCAGGGGTTGCCCGCCTCCCCTCTGGGGCTGTGTGGCCGAAGCCACATAGCCCTTGGGTAGGTTGGGGTAGGCAGAAGAAGCAATGATTTGAAGGCAGCATCTGACCTGAACCATGGCATGCCAGCACAGGGACATAAGAATGGACACGGGTAATTTAGGGACGAGTAAGTGATGCCCCTTTGAGAATCTATTGTTATGATTCGCTGTTTGCTTTCTATAAACAATAATGATGGCTTTCACTCTGCCTGCTCTGTAAAAGTGTCTTGTGTTCAGCTGGATCTCAGATGAAGAGAGCATGCATGGAATGGTTGATGCCAAGGAGTATACACGCCTCATTCTTAGCAGTCTTAGGGCCGCCTGGGGGTGTGAAGCACAACCTGTCTGCGTGTGCAGTGCAGACAGACAGACCACTGTGGGCACACTCACATCCCCCTACTCACCCAGCTAATGGTGGATGTGGGGGCCTGACAAAGGTCACTTAGGCTATTAAGCTACATTCTAACTGGACAAACAGGTCCTCATTCCTCTCCCTGTCTCTTCCTCCCCATATCTCTGAAGATACAGAGTTAATTGAGACCTCAGAGGGAGGTAAAAATTTTTGGATAGTTTACTCTGCTAGATTATCCTATGACAAACATTTGGTTGTGACAAACTAAGTCTACTCTGTTTGATTTTCCTTGACAAACTTTTAGATGCTGTTTGTTAGATATAACGAAACCTTAAAACGTTATAACGGAATGATAGTTTACTCTATTTGCTCATCCTGTAGCAAATTTTTAGACAACTCACACTGTTTGTTAGATGTAATGAGACCTTATAATGCAATGAAATCTTATGACTCCTGACTCTTGTTCTGTGACAAGCCCTCTCCCCCTTTGAATTCTGGCTATAAAAACCACTGGAAATGTAACCCAAGTGGGACAGTTAAGTGGCCTGTGTCCCCCAGACTGCAGATCTGCCAATAAATTATTCATTGAACTCCAATGCTGTCTCTGCACTTTCAGTTACAGTGACAAGGGAATGAACCTAACTTTCAATTCGGCAACACACCCACCCACAAGCCTAGCACATTTCTGCCTCCTGTGTCTTCCATGGTTTTCCACCTACCACCCTCCACCTTAAGTGGCAGGAGACCGGGGTGCAACTTCCAACCAACGCACTTCAGGTGCAGCCACTATCCATCTGCAGGGGACACCTGTGTGCTGCGGGGACGCTGGCAGCCTTCAGCAGGGCTTCTGGACTCAGGTGGACTAGGAAGAAAGGCTGGGCAGTCTACTTTTTAAAAATCAGCCAGTGAAAATCATGTGGACCAGAAGGGTCCAGCTCTGCTGTACAAGGGGTTGCCAGGAGTTTGGGCCCAGTTCAACGGCAGTCAGCAACAACTACAGCCCTCTAGTTTGTCGTCTCCCCACTTCACTCTCCCCACTCAATCCCCCCACCAGTGTTCACTGGAATCCTACCTACCCTTCCCATCACTCCCAGCTAGAGGGGTCATTCATCTGTTCGCCAGACAATTCCCAGGTTTGTGCCTTCTGAGAAGACCGTCCAGTCTTACTTCCTGCCCCACCTCGGTGGTGGGTGAGGCTGTGAAACAAGTCCTGGCCCACGACAGAGAACCTGAGAGCTCGTGTGAGACCCCCCCTCCCCGCCCATGACTTCAATCTCTCCTTCCTCCTGCCACTGAGGGCAACATCCCAGCTAGCAATTCCTACCTCGGTGGAAGTTTAGAATGACAAGGAGGAGAAACCGCAGCTGACCCCTCGCAGCCTGACCAACAAAGCATAAGAGGAAACCAGCCTTTTTTTTTAAGTGTTTTAAATCTACATGTAATACTTGCCAATTCAACATTTTCATGCATACAATTTAGTGGTATCAATTACATCAGTCATGCTGTGTAACCATCCCCAGGAATCATCGCCAAATTCCCCATCACTGTGGATGGAAAGTCACCACTTCCTAAACCATTGCTCCCCCTCTCCCTCACACCTCTTTGGGCTCCATACATTCACCTCTTCTAGAAAATTCATGTAAGTGAGATCATGCAATACTTGTCCTTTTGTGACTGACTTCTTTCTGGGGGAAAAAAACCCTTTGTGTATTTCTTACTTGTACAACACGGCCTGCCTAATCTATCCTGACCAATACCTCAGCACTCTCCTTGAAGCCCAGTTGGGCTAACCTAACCTCCAGTAATGTTTTGCAAGAACAGAAACAATCTTTTACCCATTTTTGTCCCCAAACCTAACAAAGTGCCTAGCATATAGTAGGTGCTCATTAAGTAGGAGTTGGATAAACGAGGAGTTGAGTCTATCTGGTCCTGTGTCTGGCTTCCCATCTGTAAAGTTATACAAATAATACATTTCTTTCTCTCTCTACCTTGCAGGACTATTGAAGGATTCAAATAGTACACTGCCTTTTCTATTTCTTCCCCTTTCTTTTTCTTTGTGTGTGTGTGTGTGTGTGTGTGTGAACCATAAAATGGGCACATTCCAATCATTACTACTAAAGGTTAAGCTACTTAAAAAAAAAAAATTTCTGGCACCTGACTTCCCTGAAGAGGTAGGCAAAGTTCCCAGAACATAACAAACTCTCGGATTATATTCATTCATCAGATACCTGGCACAATTCCAGTTTGATGATTAATTGACCCCCCACAATTCTTGAATTATTTTGATGTTCTTAACCTTAGGAATTAGCACAGTGGTTAATTCTCAGCATGTACTCACCATTACGTTAGGTGTTTTCTTTGCCATTATTACCTACAATCTTTAAAAGAATTACATGAGATAGGTACTGCATGACCATTTTACAGATGATAAAACTGACCCCAGAATCCGTAAGTAAGTTGGCCAATATCAAATGGCTAGAAAGTGGTAGAGTCAGGAGTGTGATCAATAAACCCATATTTGGATTCCTTGGAATTGAAGATACTCGCCACAGCACTGACAGACCTCCCAGGGAAGGTGATAAACTGGACACTCTGAACTGGGCAGAGAAACGCCACGAAGATCAGGTTTATGCACCCAGAAGCCCCTCAAGTGAAAGAGTCCAGATGCAGACCGAGAGATCTACAACCCATGTACCTAGCTACCACACCACATTGCCACGCCAGTGGAACAGGGCATCTTCAGATGGCCAGAGTCCCAGCCCAGGACCTGCCTCTGAGGTCTCCGAATCATGGCCCTTTGAACCTGGGATCTGAGAAGACCTTATATCTCTCAAAGTCCTGGTGGTGATCAAGATAATCCTCCCAGGCGGCGACTGAGGCCACCATTATGTGCAAACCCCAAGAGGCCACTTGTGTCTGTTTAACTTCCTTTGCACAGAGCCTCACACAGTGCCAGCCCAGACAGGCACTTAATCAGCTCCTTTGATGGAAATACATGGAGCTGTTAAGGCTGCAAAAGTATTCATTTTCCCTGCACCTACCTAATATCTGATGTGGACATGGAGCAGTGGGAGGCGAGCAATGAGAATAATACAATAAAAGTACAAATGAAACCAAAGGCAACAGAGAGAACGCGACAAAGGCAGACCAAACACCGGCTGAATGTTTGAAAGCAAGGCTTTTATGTGTTTGAGGCTGAATCCAAGAAAATTGCTGCCACCCCTGTGGGTGGTTGGAGGGTTCTTTTCTCCCGGGTTGCTGCATTGTTTAGGAGCCTCCGGTCTGTAATCTCACAGGTTGGGAGCACGGCCTTGAAGTCCTCATGCACCAGGGCATGCGTGAGTCAGCCTGGGAGTTGGCCCGGCCCGGGGCCTCTCGGGGACTCCAGGCCCATCTCTGGCACATGGGGGAGAGCAGAGACAGGAGTGGGTGTTTGCTGACAAGCAGCTTCATGGGAATGCTTGCCTTGGCAGTTCTCAGTGCTGAATCAGGAAGAAAGCCGGGCAGAGCGCCTGCAGGGTTCAGCCGGGAGAGAGAGAGAGAGAAACAAAACAGAGCCTGAGGTGGGAAAACAGCTCAGTACAAAGCAATAAGGAAAACCCACTGCTGTCAAGTCGATTCTGACCCATAGCAGCCCTGGAGGACAGCGTAGAACTGCTCCATAGCGTCGAGTTTCCTAGGAGCAGCTCCACTAAAAAACGCACTGCTGTCAAGTCAATTCTGACCCATAGCGACCTTATAGGACAGAGCAGAACTCTGTCACAGAGTATCCAAGAAGCACCCCGTGGATTCAAACCACTAACCTTTTGATTAGCTACCATAGCACTTAACCACTGTGCCACTAGGGTTTCCAAGGAGCAGCTGGTGGATTCGAATTACCAACCTTTTGGTTAGCAGTTGAGCTCTTAACCACAGCTCCACCAAGACTCCAAAGCAGTAATAGCAAAACCAACAGTCTCATTACCTAAAGATCATTGTTACTGTTGGGTGTCATCAATTCCAACTCATAGTGACCCCCTGTGACAGCAAAGCTGTCCCACAGGGTTTGGTAAGCTGTCATCTTTACAGAGCAGATGGTCAGGATCTACTCCCACGGAGACACTGGGTGTGTTCAAACCACCAACTTAGGGTAAGTGCCAAGAGCTTAACCATTGAGCTTCCCAGGCTCCCTGAGGTTTCGTAAGGGTTCCTAATGTGCTTTGTCGGTATGTCCCCACCACAGCCTGCTGAGGTCAGTGAACCCCAGGAGGAGCTACATTACTTTCACTCCATATGCAAAGCCCTGGTGGTGTAGTGGTTAAGAGCTCAGCTACTAACCAAAAGGCTCACAGTTCAAATCCACCAGCTCCTCTTCAGAAGCCACGTGGGGCAGCTCTACTCCATCCTGTAAAGGTTCTACCAGTCAGAATCAACTCAGCAGCAATGAGTTGGTTTTGTTGGTTTTTTCACACAAGGAAACTGAGGTTAAGAGCGGTAAAGAGATCACACACAGCCAACTGATAGCTAGAACGGAATTCAAACTCAAGTCCGATACCAAAACCTGATGCCCTTACACCACTAATTCCTTGTCACACCCCACTTCATACTACCCTCTGTTCCATGTGGTCTCACGTTGTCCTCACCTTCTTCCAAATTGCTTTCCAGAGTACTTGAACCATTTTTTACTGTCAATAGCGATATATTCAAGTTTCAGCTGTTCTGCATCCTCACCAGCACAACTTCCTGTTTTTTTGCTTTTTTTTTTTTAGCCAGTCTGATAGTTATGTAATATAACCAAAGGACAGGCTGACAAAAGAGATTTTGGAAAGGGGAAAAGAAAATCACAGAAGGTCCAGACATCCAGAAAAAAGGAAAAATACAGGTAGTGATGTCGGGCATCCCCTTTGAGTAAAACATTATTAACTCTTTTCAGGTTTTGCATTGGTCCTCTCAAGTTTCAAGATTAAAGACCCAGAAGCAGAATATTCTTTGTCAACACAATTCAAAGCCATCAATTCTTCTTTAGTCTTCTTTATTCGTTGTTCACCTTTCACATGCATACAAGTCAATTGAAAATGTGGTTGGAGTCAAGTGCACCTCAGTCCTCAAAATGATCATTGCTTTTCAACACTTTAAAGAAGTTTTTGCAGCAGATCTGCTCAGTGCAATATTTCATTTGTTTTCTTAACTGCTGCTTTCATGAGTGTTGATTTGAGATCTAAGTAAAATGAAATCCTTGACAACTTCAATCTGTTCTCCATTTATCATGATGCTGCTTATTGGTACAGTTGTGAGGATTTTTGTTTTCTTGATGTTGAGGTGTAATCCGTACTGAAGGCTGTGGTCTTTGATCTTCATCAGTGAGTGCTTCAAGTCCTCTCCACTTTCAGCAAGCACAGTTGTGTCATCTGCATATCGTATGCAGTTGTCGAGTCTTCCTCCAAGCCTGATGCCCCCTTCTTCTTCAGGAAGTCCAGTTTCTCAGATTATTTCCTGAGTAAGTATAGGGAAAGGATATAATCCTGACACACACATTGTATCTCATTGTTCTGTTCAAATCACTGCCTCTTGATCCACACACAGGCTCCTCGTGAGCACAATCAAGTGTTCTAGAATTCCCATTCTTCCCAGTGTTATTCATGATTTGTTGTGATTCATACAGTCAGATGTCTTGGTACAATCAATGAAACACAAGTAAACATCTTTTTGGTATTCTCTGCTTTCAGCCAGAATCCATTGGACATCAGCAATGATCTCCCTGGTTCTACATCCTCTTCTGAATTTGGCTTGAATTTCTGGCAGTTCCCTGTCGATATACTGCTGCAGCCAATTTTGAATGATCTTCAACAAAGTTTTACTTGCGTGTGATATTAATGATATTGTTCAATAATTTCCACATTTGGTTGATCACCTTTCTTTGGAATAGACATAAATATGGATCTCTTCCAGTCAGTTGGCCAGATAGATGTCTTTCAGATTTCCTGGCATAGATGGGTGAGCACATCCAGGGCTGTGTGTCTTTTGAAACATTTCAACTGATGACCTATCAGTTCCTGGATCCTTGTTTTTCCCCAGTGGACTTCTTCCTTCAGTATCCTCGGTTCCTGATCATGTGATACCTCCTGGAATGGTTGAACATCAAACACTTCGTATTGATATAGTGATTCTGTGTATTCCCTCATCCTTTCATGTTTGCTACCTACTTTAGTTTTTTTCCCCACAGAATCATGTACTATGACAACTTGAGGCTTGAATTTTTTCTTCAGTTCTTTGAAGCTTGAGAAATGCTCAGCATGTTCGTCTCTTTCAGTTTCCTAACTCTAGGCATTTGCATGCGTAACTGTAACACTTTACTTGGCTCACTATAGCCCTTTAGAATAATGGTCCAATCTCCCATTTCCAAACTCACCCAGTGTGACTCAGCCTGGCTGCCTGGTTTCTCTGCTTCAGCACCAGCAAAGAAGGACAGGGAACCTGCCACCAGTTCCCGACTCCTCCCTGGCTCCTCTCACTCTCAGCCAGTATAACAGAGATGTTCTCTGTCTGAGAATTTCTGTTAAGTCTTTATCCCCCCTTGGCCTCCACTCAGTCATAGGAGCAAAGATGGCCTTCTGCCTGTCAGAGTGCCAATGAAAAGAAATATCCAGGATACTGGAGAAGGATGTAGTACACAAACTTGATTAATTGTCTATGGCCTGTCAGATGAAGACACAGAAGGCAGATTGCCCATGGGCGCAAAACCTGGATGAGGTGGCAGAAGAAGCATTCAGCATCAAGTAAAAAGCAAAAAACAAACCCACTGACATCAAGTCAAATCTGACTCACAGTAACGCTATAGGACAGAGTAGAACTGCCTCATAGGGTTTCCAAGGAACAACTGATGGATTCAAACTGCCGACCTTTTAGCTAGCAGCAAGCTCTAGCTTGCCTAACCACTGCACTGCCGGGACTGCCAGCATACAGTAGGGAAGTTTTAAACCAGCAATGCTCTAGGGTGATGTGTCTTAAAGCCAGGCTGTGCATAGAGCCACCTGGCCACCAAAAAAAGAAAAAAAAAATCAGCATCAAGTTGATTCTGGCTGTTAGCACCTCTACAGGACAAGTGAAACTGCCCCACAGAGCTTCCAAGGAGCACCTGGTAGATTCAAACTGGTTAGCAGCTGTAGTACTTAACCACTACACCACCAGGATTTCACGAGTAGCTTTTAAAAACTACCTGATTTCCAGTAGGGAAGAGGTGGATCCCAAGTATCAGTATATTTTTATGACTTCCCAGATACTTAGGCACAGAGAATATAAGATGGGACCAGAAGGAAGAAATAACAGTTGTGATTTTTTTTTTTTGAAGTAACTGTTGTCATTTCATTGTTAAGCAATGCCATAGGTTAGGTGTTACTGTACCCATTCCAAAGGTGAGGAAACCAAGGCTCAGAGAAATCAAGTACCTTGCCCTAGTTACTATTGCCTTTAGACAAAAAGCCAAGATTGCCATCCAAGACTGTCTGAGAACAAAGATCAGGGCCAGATTACCCAATAAGCAAGACACATAGGGGCTCAGTTGTGTCTTCCCAGCAATCTGCAGTGCACAATGTCACTTGTCCCCTACCATGTCAAAGATGTGGTGAAAACCATGTGGAATCACTCACCACAACCTAACAAGTAAATACAAGTAAGCCCCTTATTACTTTGGTCAGTGCAAGCTGGTACACACTGCGCTTGCTGGTTAATCTGCCCCTGCCAAGGGCCATGACTCTCGATATCATAGCACGTTTCCTGCAAGTAACCCATTAACCTCTTGCACCTCAGTTGATTCAGACTCACAGTGACCCTATAGGACAGAGTAGAAGTGTCCCATAGGGTTTCCAAGCAACAGTTGGTAGATTTAAACTGCTGACCTTTTGGTTACTACCAAACACTTAACCTCTGCACCATCAGGACCCCTTCCCTCAAGTAAGTTTTTAATAAGATTGATGACAAGAGAAAGAGACAGAGAACCCTAAAAAAGGTATGTCACTGCACAACGCAGGGCTGACCTAAGTACATCACGGTGGGAGAGAGATCTGGAAGCAGGAAGCGGTCCTCGGCATTCAAGAGAAAAGAGACAAACCCACTGACAGGAGGATTGAGACTGTCTAAATCTGCCTGCCCCTTTCCAAGGTTGCTACAGGCTAGCCCTGATCCCAAGAATGTCTCTCACCCAAAATGAGTTCAATGGGCTTGTTGGACCTTGTGCTGTGACTTGAAATTTCATGGCCTGCTGGCTGGTGTTTGAGAGCTCTCAGCATGGGTCATCGTCTCCAGGCTGAGAATAAACCAGCGATGAGAATAAACCGACATCACAGCAACCAGTCTTTCCTTATTTCTGCCACCGACTCCGCTCTTCTCTGACAGCTGTCTCTGCAGGCCCAGCAGCCCATCTGCTGACATGATCTCCTGCTGTGCTGAGCTTCCTCTGGGACTGCTCCAAGACCAGAGAAAAGCTTTCCATTTCTACGTCTCTGTGCTTGCCCCATAAAGTCAAACCGAGTGGTATTTAAGCATCACATTTGGAGAAGAAGGAACATCCATCTTTGCTTTCTTGATTACACTGCTCATTGACAATGAGATGCTCCAGACACTAAGGCAATCCTAAGAAGAACAATTTAAAAACCAGACTCTTCCAAGCCTCCCACACCATGCTCCCAAAGTCTCAGAACATCTTTCAGTGGACACTGTAGGAATCCCTGGCTGTGAGAATACAGCTTTGGCTGCTGACCTAAAGGGTGGAGCTTCGCAGTCACTCAGAGGTGCCTCAGAAGAAAGGTCTGGTGATCTACAATACAAAACACCATCGAAAACGCTACAGAGCACAGCTAACACTGACACACGTGGGGTGCCATGAGTCAGAATCAACTCGATGGCAACTGTTACTGTTTTTTTTTTTCCAGGAATTTAAGGAGCTAAATTTATTTTTTTAAATCATGTATTCTATTTAATCTCTAGAAGTGGACTTTCCAGTCTTGGAGTAAGTCACGTGTAGCACTCAGAATGTGCTTATCATTGACAACCTACGGAAGCCAGCTTCCTCCATCTCCCAGTGCTGCCTGCCCCAGAATCTATCACAGAGAAGATATTGAACTCAAAAAAGTGATGCCTTTGAACTGCTGCTAATAAATATTTTATAATGCCATTCATTCAGGAAACCAGGATTAGTAAGCACAATCTCATCATTTTTTCATGGTAAATTGTTTGGACTTCAATGTATCATCTGCCTTGGATTGTTATAATTTAATGAAAGCTACTGTCTGGACTCAAAAATGCAATCAATAAAACCACATCCAGACATTCTCCTGTCCAGAATTTGTATGTGTGGCAAAACTGCCAGAGAGAGCTCATCCTTTCTCTAAACAGTAGACCCCAAGTGGGATGACGTCACTGTGATTCCCCAGGGGCCATGACCCAGCTCAGAGCCCTGTTTCCCCGGCCAGCCCTGACTGAGCCAATGTGAAAACACGTGACTTAAGCTGTGTCAGTCAGATTCTCTTTCCTGGGAATTCACACTTGAACAAAGAGACAAAGTGATGGAAGGTCTAGAATTAAATCATTAGGCTGATTTAAAAAAATAATAATAATCCATTGCCATCAGTCAGTGCTGACTCATAGTGACTGTATAGGACACAGTAGACCTGCCGCAGAGGATTCCAAGGAATAGGTAGTGGATTCCCACTGCTGACTTTTGGTTAGCAGCCACTTAGCCACTGGACCACTAGGGCCCCAGTGTGGCTGGTCACATACTAGAAAGTAAGTCTACAAGCTGTCACCATGGAGGTTCTAGAGGCATGCTTTTCTTTTTTCTTTTTTTGCTTTTTCTGAGACCTCTGAGCTCTCCCGGTAGTACTTTTCTAAGAAATGCCTCTTCATGAACCTGAACTAGACCGAATCAGTTTCTCTTGTTTGAAACCAAAAAGTACAATACAGAGGAAGTCAGCACAAGTAGACTAAAGCAAAAGCTGGGGAGTTTCCTGAACACAGCCAAATACTTTGAGGGACAGAGTCTCTGAGATAAGGGTCTGGGGCTCATGGTTTCAGGAAACACTTAGGTCAACAGGCATAACAAAGTTTATAAAGGAAATACTCTGCGTTCCACTTTGGTGAGTGGTATTCTAGGGTCTTAAAATTATGCGAGCAGCCATCGAAATGCACCAATTGGCCTTAAATCACTTGAAGCAAAAGAGAATGAAGAATATCAAAGACCCAAGATAAAACTGGCCCAAGAGACAGAAGGGCTACACAAACCAGACACTCCATCAGCCAACGACCAGAAGAACTAGCTGGTGTCCAGTTACCATTAGTGACCCCCCTGACCAGAAACACAACAAAGAGCAGACGCAGGAGAAAAGTGTGGGGCAGAACTCAAATTCATGTAAAAAGACCAGATTTCATGGTTTGACCGAAACCAGAGGAACTCTCAAAGCCATGACCCCCACAAACTGTTGACCCAGAACTAAAACCATTCCTGAAAACTGCTCTTCAGACAAGGATTAGATTGGACTACAAAATATAACATAATGCTGGTGAAGAGTATACTTCTTAGTTCAAGCAGACATACAAGACCAAACAGGCAGCTCCTGTCCATCGGCAGGATGAGACGGCAAGAAGGTACAGCAACTGATTGAATAGATACAAGAAACCCAAAATGGAAAGGTGGAGTGTGCCATCACATTATAGGGACTGCAAGAAAAAAGAAAAATAATAATAAACCAAGAATACCTTAACAAACTCCCTTGATACCATTCTGCAGCATACGTAGGGTCTCAGCATCAGAAGGTCACAGTGTCAGAAAGAACTACGAGGTCACCTGGTCCCTTCTCACCTCTAAGCAGAAATAAGTTGTCACCATTGTAGACAAGTAGGAGAAGATAGGGAATCTCTGTCATGTTGTCTTTAAGCCTCTAATGAAAAATTTTCTAAATCCCACCTTCATACTCCACACTGAGATCTCTTCTTCCCTATGTCCTTTCTTCCTCCTGATGCAATGCCAACAGTGTGGCGAGTGGCTTAAGAGGTGGGCTTTGGAGGTGGACTCCCTGAGCTCAAGTCCTTAGTTGTGCTATTTAGGGTACTTTTTAACCTCTCCATGCGTCTATTTCCACATCTATAAAGGGGACAATCACAGTACTTACTTCAGGTAGTGGCTATGAAGATTGGCTGAGCTGATCCGTACAAAGTGCTCAGAACTGCACCCCATCCTTCCCTCACTTCTCCCACAGCCGCTTCTACTGCAGGTGCACCAGCCCACTTTTCAAAGCCACATGCTTCTCCTTCCTGCCTAAAGTCTTAGGGATCTTTGCACATTCTGTTCTTTCTGCCTGGAAGGCTACCTACCCCGCATCTATCTAGTCAGTGATAAGTTGCCAAAATTAACCCACATTCCCTACCCTTTCCATAGCCACACTCTTTGCTCAATGATTTTACAGCTGTACCTATCAGGAGATGAGTCTGTATCCTCCACCCCTTAAATCTGGAGTAGTCATGTGGCCTTCTTTGACCAATAGAATTGAGTAGAAGTGACAGTGTGCCAGTGTGGAACCTGGGCCTCAAGAGGCCTTACATGCTCACTCTCTCTCTCTTCTCTCTTTTCTCTTTTTGTCTCTGTCTCTTCATTCTCTCTGCCACCATCAACCCTGACAAGTGACCATGTGGATGAGCTCAGGCTAACCAGCTGCATGACAGGAACCTGTCTCCACCACTACCTCAACCCACAGGCAGGCAGCCCCAGAATCAGAGACACTGAGCTGTCCATCATCTGGTCATAAATGCATGATGGTCTCACTGGAGCAGCTGAGGCCAGAAGAACCACCCAGCTGAACCCCGGCCAAATTGTGAACCTGCTGTATTATAAACCCAATGAGTGACTGTCATTTTAAACTACTAAGTTTTGGGCTGGTTTGCTGGATCGCAAAAGCTAACTAACACACACCCTGTCTAAGCTTCAATTTCCCCAATGATATAACTGGAATAATGAAAATACTAATCATAAAGTCTACCTCGTAGAATGATCATGAAGATTAAACGTGATAATGCTTCTAAACTGCCTGTTTTACATCATTACATAACCATTAGCTATCACAAGTGTTGTAATGAGAATACTAAATTCTTTATTTTGCCTCTCATCTGCAAAATTGCCATAATGAGATCTAATGAACAGAGCTATTGTAAGGAATTGAGAGAATGCATGTGTGGGCTTGGCATCACGGCAGATACACGAGTGGTTATGATCAGTGTATTATTGTCACTGCTGTCATCAACTATCATTAGAGGGGACTGGCCCTTGCACACAACTTACCACCATCACACCACCATCAGAGTGTCCTCGCCTTGGCTCCAGTCCTTACCAGGGTACCACCGTGCCACGGAGCTCACCTTGTGCCAGGAGAGCATCAGGATCCAGTGCTGGATGTTCCCTTAGTCTCTTGGTCTCCTTAAACGTCCACCACCCTGCGAGCCTCGGCCACCAGAGGGCAGCCTCACCTTCCAGCCACACAGAGATGTAGCGGTCCTGAAGGTCCTTTTTCCAGCTCCTGATGCTCCTGGCCACATTCTCTGAGGGCCCAGAATATGGAAAACTCCGGACTGCCCATCTGTGTGCCACACCTTCGCTGTGGCCGCTCCCCTGTTCCCATCCAACCTTCCCTTCTGCCTGGGAGTGGCCCCCTCCCCCCAAGCAGCGTGAGAGCAGAAACTGGTGGTAAGGCTTCCCAGCTCCGGGCAACCTCTCAACCTACGTGAGTGGTTTCATAATTCATGCCTGCCCATCAGAGGACAGATTTAGCCTGCTGCCTGCTGAGTCTGGAAATACTAAATATTAAAATATCCCAGACACTCGCCCTTCCGACGCCCTCGCCTCTCTCAGATTCACACGCACTTGGTTGCACAAACAATTCTAGGGACACATCAATTTGCCAATTAAGTAGATTTTAAACACCCGTATGTATAAGTTTCATGAAAGCAGACGAAGAAATACTCAGGACCATATATTAGACCTTGACTTTGGAGACACTTTCATCTCCTTGCTCCAATGCCGGTGTATTTTCTTCTGCGCTGTGTTGGTGCTTAAACTCCTCACCACTTGTGGCTATGCTACAGGACAAAAGGTTCGACGAGTCAAATTCGCCTAGAGGTGCCTCAGCTTCAAAAAAGTCACAGCCTTGAACACGCTAAGGATCACACACGTGGAGCCACTATGAATCACAATCGACTCCACAGCAACGACAACTTGCAACAAAGGGAACCAAAAATCCTATTTGAAGGATTTAGTGACAGAGGCAGAGGAAAAGCCCTGATTTTCGGGTAATCCTGCTCATGCTGCAGAAACACTCTCCATCCACCCAGGACAACACCCAGGAAGCGCCTGGGAATTACAACCTGTCATTGTAGGGTGGTCAGTGGGTGTGAGTATCGTTTGAGGAGAAGGGAAGCAGAGTCTTGTATTTGATAAGGAAAGAAGCATGTGTGTTTGTATGCATGTATACCATGCCATTTTACCAGAAGTCTTCGGAGTTCCTTCATGCTTATCAAAGACTAGCAAGTATTTCCACCTTCTTTGTTGACTTTTTAAAACTTCCGCTAAAAGAACTTCTAGAAGGACATCTTGCTTGGCAGAGTGGAGGGTCAGCCAAAGAGGGGAAGACCTTCAACAAGATGGATGGATACAGCAGCTTCAACAATGGGTTTAAGCACTGAAACAACAGTAGGCATGGACCAGGCAGTGTTTCATTCTGTTGTACCTGGGGTTGCTATGAGTTGGAACTGACTCAACAGCACCTAACAACAACAACGAAAGAACCCATTGCGACTACAGAGTTAATTCCAACTCTCTTAGACCTCATGTGTTACAGAATACAACTGAGCTTTGTTGGGTTTTCTTGGCTACAATCTTTATGGAAGAAGATCACTAAGACTTGCTTTCGAGGTACCACCGGAAGAATTTGAGCCACTAACTTAGAGGCTGGTAAACCCCAAAACCAAACCCACTGTTGTCAAGTCGGGTCCAACTCATAGCAACCCTAGAGATCAGACTACAACCCCCAGGAAGTTTCCAAGGAGCGCCTGGTGGATTTGAACTGCCGACCTTTTGGTCAGCGGATGTAGCACTTAACCTGCTATTCCACCTGGGTTTCCTACAAGCTGATAGTCAAGAGTAAACCATTTGTGCCAGCCAGAGACCATAAAAGGTTATCAGCTGGAAAAGTGGGTTTAGGTTTTTTTTTTTTGGAGGGAGAGGAGTTAGTGGGGCAGTTACCCACTCAGATTCATCTCAGAAGAAGGCACTGGTCCTAATCTCTTGAGAGGTTTCATTTGTTTTCAACCAGCAGGAGTTTGGTGATGCCTATAGCAGCCAACCTTGCTAAGCTGAATTCATTTTTTATGGATTCAAATTCTCACCACCTTATCATATCTGCTCTACAAGTTTCCATGTTTCACTTTAATATATCCTTATGTTTACAGCTGATTTTCACATGTGTTAGTCAAAGAAGAACCCTAGTTGCTCAGTGGTTAAGAGCTATGGCTGCTCACCACAGGATCAGCAGTTTGAATCCACCACCTGCTCCTTGGAAACCCTGTGGGGCTGCTGTCTTCTATCCTCTGGGGTCACTATAAGTTGGAAGGGACTTGACAACAATCAGTTTGGGTTTCTGGTTAAAGAGTAAGAGTTGACTCACCAGCAATGGGCTTTAGTCAAAAAGCAGATGCAGATGTATATACTCTATTCCATGTAGCATTAACACACAAGCATGCTTTCATTTATTTACTTGTTTTTTAATTGTGGTGCAATACAAGCACTTTCTCACATACTTACACACTCCATCTGCAATACCTGATATGAATGCATAAATTGCAGGCTATGAAGCTCAGTGTCCCAGCCCCTACCCACAATAGCCCTGGAGGTAGATACTGTTACCCTTCACCTTAAGGAGGGAAAAATCAGGCTCCAGAGGTGGGTGAAGGAATTTGTCCCAGGTGTCCCCAGCAAATAAAGGGCACAGTCACAGAGCCTCCGAGCCAGGCTCTCTAATTCCAACCTAGCATCCTTTCCACGGCAGCACATCTGTGTCCCTTGCAGGCAGAAGAAACAGCCCTCCTAGAGTGAGTGGATGTCATTTCTGCCTGTTGCCCCAGGTCCTGGGATTCTAAACTTTACATAGAAACTTCCAGATACACAGTCATGTGTCACTTAATATCCACGGTACATTCTGTGAAGTGGATATTAGATGATTTGAATGTTGTGTAAACATATCATATACAGGCAATGCCCAGGTTATGAATATGACTTACATATGACCTGTAGATATGAACCAGTCCCCATAAAGCCAGCACTAGCTCTCCTGTTCACTTACGCACCATTTGGGCCATATCCAACCAAACAGATATTCATAGTCCCACGAGGTTATAATGCCAGCCAGCCAGCCAGTGCTGTCAAGTTGATGCCAACTCATAGTGGCCCTGTAGGTCACAGTAGAACTACCCTATAGAGTTTCCAAGGAGTATCTGGTGAATTTGAACTGCTGACCTTTTGGTTAGCAGATGTAGCACTTAATCATTATGCCACCAGGTTTTCCAGGTTATGATAGAGAATGTATCGACTGGATGTGTCTAACATCCGTTAGTCAAATGTTTGTCTTAGTATACAGTATACAGTGTACCTTTAATCCATAAAAAATTGTCGGGAGCCATGGGTGAGCCCCCAGGCCCCGACATACAGGAAGCTTGTAGGGCTGAAAAAGCCTGCGCGCGCCAAGTTTGAAAAAGCCCGCGCCCGCGAAATTCAAAAGGCCCGCGCGCGCGAAAAACTTCCTGCCTGATGTCACTGCCTTAGTCCTATGTATATCCAATCCCCAGCCGACAACTACCTCACTCCAAATGTCACTCCATCCCTACGTCACTTGATCCCTCCCTCTATCCCTGCTGCTATAAATATACCTCATTTTAACAATAAAACCTTGAGGCTTGATCAGAATCTTGTCTTGCCTCCATTTTTCCGCCTTTCTCGCTCACTTTCACAGGCTCCCCCTCGTTCCTTCGTTGATTTGTCCCGCGGGCCGGGGCAAAACTGGCGCCTCAACGTGGGGCCCGAGGTACGGAGCTGCTGAAAGAAACCCACCACGGAGAAGGAAGTCCTGGCCAGGCCTCCTGAGCTGCCGCACCGGGTGTGAGTTAGCTCGACTGGAGTTTCCACGGGAAAAGCTGCTCGTGAGTCAAACTCGTCCTGATCACCGCGGGAGTAGCCGCCCTGCGAGTTTGGTCTGAGAGGTAAGTGGTGGTTAGAGACATGGGGCAGGAATTAAGTTCACATGACTTGTTTCTTACCGGCATTGAAAGATCATTGAATAGGCGGAAAATTAAGGCGAAAAAGAAAGACTTAGCTCAGTTTTTTATGTTCCTATCAGACATTTGTCCGTGGTTTCCGCAGCAAGGCACCATCAGCCCGCAAATCTGGAAACGGGTTGGAGATTGTCTGAATGACTATTCTAAAACTTTCGGACCCGAGAAGGTCCCAGTCACCTGTTTTTCTTATTGGAATTTGATAAATGATGTCCTCCAGAGCTCTCATAATGCTCCTGATGTTCAACATCTCTCCCAGATGGGTGAAAAGGTTATGAAAGAACGGTCCCGTCCCCCCTCCGCCTGCCCCTCAGTTTCTCTTGATATTCCAGAAGAACCTCAAGCCTTTGGAACACACACACCCCCGCAAGGGAGTCATACTGACCCCCCCGAGGGCCTTTACCCATCCCTGAGAGCTTTCATTGATAAACCCGATTCTAACCCATTGTCCCCTGAGGGTCAGACCACTCTTGAAGAAAATGCCGCTCATTACCATGAGAATGCCTACCCCTATACCCTTACGGCCCCTGCCTTTCAAAGACCTCCTCCTCATCCTCCAGGCCCTCCTAACCTGACCGCCCCACCCCTTGGCCTGGAACCCAGCTGTCCTCCCCGATCGACTGAAAACTCCCTTGATCAGGATATATCAACGCTAGAAAAACTTGTAGCTCGCAGACACAGACAGTTAGATCTCCAAAAGGAGCTCCAAGCCCTTGAGCAAGAGCTTAACTCACTCCGCCTAGCCCAGGATCCTAAAACTCGATCCGGGAACAATGTGTCAAAAGGTGCCCCAGGCCGTCCTAGGACTCTCCTCACCTTTCCGGTAACTCGTAGCCAGCACGGGCAGATAGAGACTGAAATAGAGAGTGAAGAAGAGCAAGAAGGCCCTGGGATAGAAGAGGAAGAAACTGAGAATCCTGATATAGATGCTGTCCAACCTGACAGCCTTAGCCCCCAGAAATATCGCCGCTTAAATGTGAAACATGTTAAAGACTTAAAAGCGGCTGTCAATAACTACGGCCCGACAGCCCCTTACAGTATAGCATTGCTTGAGAGCCTTAGTGACCGATGGCTTACACCTAATGATTGGCATTTCTTGGCTCGGGCCTGTTTATCAGGGGGAGACTTTGTTCTCTGGCGTACCGAGTTTGCTGAACAGTGCCGACGTAATGGAGAAAGCAGGACCTCCCGCACCTGGACAAGAGATAAACTCTTGGGGCGGGCTCCATATGACACCAATGAGAAACAGGCAAATTTTCCCCCTGGTTTATTATCACAAATACAAAACGCCGGCCTTAGAGCCTGGAAACGTCTCCCCCCCCAAGGGCGCAGCCACCACCTCATTGGCTAACATCCGCCAGGGACCCGATGAGCCGTATAGTGAGTTTGTCAGCAGATTAACTGATGCTGCCGAAAGGCTAGTGGGAGAAGGTGAGACTGGCAGTGCCTTTATCAAACACCTTGCCTTTGAAAATGCTAACCCCTCTTGCCAAGAAGCCCTACGACCTCATCGCAGAGGAGATCTCTCTGATTACGTCCGACTTTGTTCGGGTATTGGAGCCTCTCATGCTATCGGCGTTGCCATAGGAGCAGCGCTTAAGGGCTTGAACCCCAGCTCATTACAAAAAACTTGTTTTAATTGCAAGCAGCCTGGCCATTTTGTGTGCGAATGTTCCCTGGGAAAACAAAATCGTGGGCCTCCCACCTCAGTGTGCCCCCGATGCAAAAGAGGCATGCTTACCTCCTTACCAATCCGGCAAGAGAGGTATGGGTACTGGGGCGAGTGCGAAGCAAAGCATTGCAAGGGAAAGTTAACACTAACTCCTCTACGTTTCCCTGGGGCACACCTGGCTTGCATAGAGGTTGGTATCTATCTCAACATCAAAACGGCTCTGCCTCTCCTCCTCAAAAGATACCAAGAGCCATAAATTCCACGCGGAGGAGCCTTGGTCAATACCCCCTCGCCCAGTTAAAGCCCACCTCCCATGAATTAAAACAAAAAGGGAGGAGATGTCAGGAGCCATGGGTGAGCCCCCAGGCCCCGACATACAGGAAGCTTGTAGGGCTGAAAAAGCCCACGCGCGCCAAGTTTGAAAAAGCCCGCGCCCACGAAAGTCAAAAGGCCCGCGCGCGCGAATAACTTCCTGCCTGATGTCACTGCCTTAGTCCTATGTATATCCAATCCCCAGCCAACAACTACCTCACTCCAAATGTCACTCCATCCCTACGTCACTTGATCCCTCCCTCTATTCCTGCTGCTATAAATATACCTCATTTTAACAATAAAACCTTGAGGCTTGATCAGAATCTTGTCTTGCCTCCATTTTTCCGCCTTTCTCGCTCCACTTTCACAGGCTCTCCCTCGTTCCTTCGTTGATTTGTCCCGCGGGCCGGGGCAAAAAATTAAATAACTTCTAAGCCCACTGCCGTCGAGTCTGGTCTGAAATAACTTCTAGATACACTAAAATATCTTTAACATAATAATACAATGGCATTTTCATGTGAGTCCCAAGGTAGAACCTGTTTGTTATGACAAACCATAGTATGTACCTTGAATTTTTAATGTAATAGTCTTTATGAGGACTGGTTCCTCACCACAGACTGTACATAAGTCATAACCTGGGGCCTGCCGGTACATAATATGGTGCATTGCAACGTCCAAATCACGTGATGTCCCATGTCACAGAATGTACCGTGTATATTATTCATCCCGTGACTGTTTACTTGTAAGTTTCTAGGTAATGTTTACAATCACCAAAGACAAATGAAAATCAAATTTATAGATATTGATAATAAAAGACAATAATAATGATGTTTTTTTTAAAAAAGATGATTTGACTTATGTTAGAAACAGCTTCCAGTGGAGTCCTTGTGACAGAACCCTGACTGTGTATCTGTAAGTTTCTACATAACGTTTAGAATCCTGGGACCTATGCTGGGACAACAGGCAGAAATGACATCCAGTCACTCTTTCTAAAAGGGCTGTTTCTTCTGCCCGCAGGGGACACAGACGCAGCACAGCGGACAGGATGCTAGGTTGGAATCAGGAAGCCTGGCTTGGAGGTTCTGTGACTCTGCCTTCTATTTGCTGGCAACACCTGGGACTACCTGTAGTTATTTTACTGTAACACTCTTCACTCTTCCTGTCTCCTGACCCGTGGATTTTAGACTTGCCTCCCTGGCCTCTAGGGTCACCATGAGTCGGCTCCAACTCAACGGCACTTGGCTGGCTGGCCTTTGTAATCACATGAGCCAGTTCTTTGAAGAATACACACATACATGTGATCCTTTTGTTTTTCATTCATGTTCTTTCCAGTTTTTGCCTTTTAAGCAACATTAAAATAATGTCATCCGTTATCTTTTTTCTCCTCATTCTGAAGTATCCTTAGGATGAATTTCCCAAAATAAGACTGGAGGCAAAGCTATGACGACATCTTTTGGTTCTGGAAACATGTCCACAAAGTGTTTTTCAAAATCGTTGCACCAATGTCACCCCTGCTAGCCATTCATGAATAAGCCAACCTCGTTAATATTTATTTAAACTAATTTAATTGTATCAATGAAAACTTTAACATTAATTCACTTCTTTAATAATAGGTAAAGCTGAACATGTCTTCATATTTGTTTACTGTATATTTTTATATGACCTGATTTTTCAAGTGTCTGCCAATTTCTCTCCTCTCAAGCAGAATTAATCCCATCTTTCTTGATTTTCTCTTGGTACCCAGCTCCTATCTCTACTGCTACACTCACCACCACGTGGCAATTACTGGCTCATGTGTTTGTCTCCGACACTTTCAGCTGCAAGCTTCTTGAAAGAAAGACCATGTATTCCTCCCCTAGACCTGCTCTGAAGGACATGGTAGCCTCTAGCTATCTGTAGCTGCTAAGCACTTAAAATGACATTAAGTCCAAATTCAGATACACTGGAGTCCCTGGGTGGCCTCAAAGGTTAACTAATTGATGACCAGCTGGACACTTGGCTGTTCAAACCTGCCCAAAGGCATCTCGGAAGACAAGTCTAGTGATTTGCTTCCAAAACATCACAGCCTTGAAAGCCATCTGGAGCCCAGTTCTACTCAAGTATGTGTGTATCCTTGCATTACATGCCTGCTGGCCAGGGCTGCCTCGAGTCCTGATGCTTAGACCAGTATTTTCAGATATGTTATTTAATAAATGCTTAAGAATCAATTTATAGGCTGTCATTCTTCCTTGGCAATTTGATTATGGCCCTTTGTTGAAAATTATCATCATCTTCAGTTGAAAATTCTCATTAAAGGCAGCTAGGAAGCTAGACTACGGTTAATCCACCACAATTTAAAACAAACAAACAAATAAATGCCATCTAGCCAATTCAGACTCACAAGGAACCAACAAAACAGACTAAAACTGCCCCATAGGATTTCCAAAGAACAGCTGGTAGATTTGAACCACCGACTTTTGGGTTAGCAACCAAGCTCTAAACCACTGCACCACCAGGGATCCTCCAGTATTGTTAGCACAACAAACACACATTGAGCATCTGCTGCTGCCTGGCACTCTTCTAGACTTTCGGGATAATCAGTGAAAAAAAAAGTAGGCAGAGATTCCGCTCTTAAGGAGCTCACGTGACAGGAAGGGGAACCAATGGCAAAAACGAACAAATCACCCAAATCAGCAAGGTAGGCACACACTTCACTATGTTTACTTACTAATGCGTAGGAAGGCTCCAGCACTTCCTGCCCGGGTCTTGGGCGAACACCTCCCGTACAGATTAGCAAGTCAACACAAGGAAGTCTATGCGTAACTTGCTTACCATAAGCCAGCCTACAGTACTCACTGGTTAGCCGCTGAAGTTAACAACATTGTGTGCTGAAGACAGTATGTGCTTTGGCAGAAAGGAGAGGGAAGCTTGCCTTCTGAAGCAGGCAGGTCTAACCAAGAGCCCTGATGACATAATTAAAGTACTCAGCTGCTAACCAGCTCAAATCCACCAGCTGCTCCAAGAGAGAAAGATGTCGCAGCCTCCTCCCATAGAGATTACAGCCTGGGAAACCCACTGGAGTGGCATCACCATGAGTCAGACTAGACAGCTTTGGGTTGGGTTTGGGTTTTTTTTCTGTTGCTGTTGTTATTATTTTCTTATTGAGAAGATGAGATCTTAAGTAAAGACTTGAAGGAGATGGAAGCTTACCAAGTGGCTTCCTGAGGCAAGAAGATTTTTAGACAAGGGAACATCCAAAGTAAAGAGCCTAAGGTGGGCCCTTGTAACTAACAAGGAAGTGGACAACTCACACTCTCATCTTGAGACCCCAGTTTCTAAATCTCTTGCAGGCCTCCTTGCTCTAAGTCCTCTCCAGCTCATTCACACTGCTCCTCACAATACCACCACCTAATCCCTCTGAACGGCCTAGTGCCCACTCTACCAGCCACTGCGGCCCACCACCCCCACACCGGCCCAGCAGCGCTACTACCTCCCCCACCACCGACACCCTGCCTACCACCACCATCACTCCCCACCCTCCACCCCCACTGTCAGTCCCCACCCCCCACCCCCGTCACTCCCCACCCCCACCCCCACCCCCACTCACCCACTGTCTCCCAGCCACCCACCCTCCTCCCCACTAGAGGAGGCTTCAGGTTGTCTCTCAGGTTGTCTGAATTCTAGAAAAGGCTGAGCCTGGAGTGCTGGGGGAGGGGGGTGATTGGAGGCAGACAGGGCTTATTTATAGATCAGGCCAGTCTGTGGGCTGTTTTGCAAACCTGGCTCATCTTTGGAAGAGCAGCCAGTCGCGGAGAAGATACTCCCAGAGGAGGCGCTTAGCTCGTTTTCCAGCCAACAGATCCGACTGAGCTGGGTTAGCCAGGAAACAGCAGGATCGTGGCAAATTTCTATTTAGAGTACTTCTTCACTGGCTTTCCTGGCCACTTCTTGTCCTCCTGGAGCCCTGCTAGCACAGTGGTTTAGAGCTCAGCTGCTAACAAAAAAGTCAGCAGTTGGAATCCGCCAGCTGCTCCTGGGAAATCCTAGGGGGCATCTCTACTGTGTGCTCCAGGGGTCGCTATGGGGCAGAAGGGGCTGGAGGGGTGCGGTGTTTGGTTTGATGCTCTCCCTTCTACCTCTCTTCCACTCTGCCACGCAGGCCTCACCATGTGGTATCTGTGCCTCGTCGGTAGTTCAAAAGCTGACTTCATGTTGCATGACCCCACTCATAGGAAATAATACCTAGCACAAGCAAGTGTATCCCCCTCTCGTCTGTCAGTTTCTCGTACTGCAGGCCTTGCGTGTCGCTGTGATGGTGGAAGCTATGTCACCGGTATTCAGATACCAGGCAAGGTCGCCCATGGTGGACAGCTTTCGGCTGAGCTTCCAGACTAAGACAGGCTAGGAAGAAGGACTTGACTGTCTACTTCTGAAAAGAATTGACCAGTGAAAACGTTGTGAATAACAGCAGAACACTGTCAGCTCTAGTGGCAGTGAATGAGCCCCCCCGGTTGGAAGGCACTCGAAAGACAACTGGGGAAGAGCTGCCTCCTCAAAGTAGAGTTGACCTCACTGACATGGATGGAGTAAGGCCTTCAGGACCTTCATCTGCTGATATGGCATGACTCAAAAAGAGAAAAAAAATAGCAGGAAGCATCCATTAATAATCAGAATGTGAAATATGCGAAGTATGAACCTAGGAAAATTGGAAGTCATCAAAAATGAAATGAAATGTGTAAAACTCAATATCCTAGACATTACTGAGCTGAAACAGACCACTATTGGCCATTTGGAATCAATCATACCATCAACTATGCTGGAATGACAACTGGAAGAAGAATGGCTTTGCATTCATCCACAACAGGATTTCAAGATCTATCCTGAAGTACAATGCTGTCAGCAATAGGATAATACCCATACATCTACAAGGAAAGCCAGTTAATATGACTATTTTTCAAATTTAAGCAGCAACCACTGGGGCCGAAGAGGAAGAAACTAAATATTTTTAACAGCTTCTGCAGTCCAAAATTGATCAAACATGCAGTCAGGGTACATTGATAATTACTGGTGATTGGAATGCAAAAGATGGAAACAAAGAATGATTGGTAGCTGGAAAATGTGGCCTTGGAGATGGAAATGATGCTGGAGATTGAATGGATAAAGTACAGGGTCCATGAAAGAGAGAAAGACCCTCAACAAGATGAGTTACAATTCAAAGGTATCAATTCTTCTGTCTTCCTTATTCATTATCCAGCTTTCACATGCAAAAGAATTAACATTTTCGAATTGTGGTGTTGGAGAAGAATACTGAATGTACCACAGACTGCTCAAAGAACAAACATTATCTGTTCTGGAAGAAGTACGAGAGTGCTCCTTGGAAGCAAAGATGGCAAGATGCGTCTTACACACTTTGGACAGGTTGTCGGGAGGCATCTGTCTCTGGAGAAGGACATTATGCCGAGTAAAATAGAGGATCATCAAAAACAGGAAGAATCTCAACAAGATGGATTGACACAGTGGCTCCAACAATGGGCTTAAGCATAAAAGCGATTGTGGGCGTGGCTTGGGACAAGACTATGTTTCATTCCATTGTGCACAGCATCACTGTAAGTCAGAACCAATTCAACAGTACTTAAAAGTAACAAAAAAGCAAATGTACAGAGATCAGTGTTCGTTAGTGTTTACTGGGGCAGACAGACGGGAGGGGGGACATTTAATGCTTACCAGCCCATTGAGCTGCTTTTAAGGTGATGGGAAAATTCCATAATGGCAATGATTGAACAACATAATGAGCATACATGCCACTGAACTATGTATGTGAAGACAATTGAAATGGCAAATATTTTGTTACCTATGTATTTATCACAATAAAAAATATTTAGAAAAAAAAAATTACCTCTCTTTTCTATCCAGACCTTTTCCTCTAAGCCCTGCTACAGAACTAGCTGTGACCTCTAAATGCCACTGCACCACCTCCTCCCTCTGCCAGAGTGTTCGTCTCCCCTTGTCCACCTGGAAGACTCCCCCCCAACACACATACACTTCCTGTTAAAGGATTGGTTCAAAAGTCTGCTTCCCTAAGAGCACAGGTTCTGGAGTTATGCTTCAAATCTCACCTCTACCACTGTCTATCTCATGCTTTGGGCAAGTTTCTTAACCATCCTAGACTTTCACTTCTTCGTACATCAAATGGGGTGATAATAGTGTGTACTTCATGGGGTTGTTGTGAGAATCCTTCTTACTTACTGAGGAGTCACTGCTGACGTGCAGTGGCTCTATGTATGACAGAGTGAAACCCTGCCCATTGCTGCACCGTCCTCACAATCACAGCTACGTCTCAGCCCGTTGTTGCAGCCACTGTGTCAATCCATCTCACTGAGAGTCTTCCTCTTTTTCAGTGGCCCTCTAATTTGTGAAGTATGATGTCCTCCTACAGAGACCGATCCCTCCTAGTAACATGTCCAAATTACGTGCGATGTTGTCTCACTATCCTGGCTTCTAAGGAGAACTCTGGTTGTACTTCTTCCAAGACAGATTTATTTGTTCATTTGGCAGTCCATGGTATATTCAGTATTCTTTGCCAACGCTACAATTCAAAGACATCAATTCTTCTGCAATCTTCCATATTCATCAACCAGCTTTTGCATACCTATGAAGCCACCAAAAACACTATCGCTCGGGTAAGACTGCACCTTAGTCTTCAAGGTGACATCTTTGCTTTTTGGTGCTTTAAAGGCTCTTTTGCAGAGGATGTGCCCAATGCAGTGTGTCTTTTGATTTCCTGACTGCTTGCTTGGATGGGTGCTGATTATGCATTCAAGTACAATGAAATCCTTGGCAATTTTTGTCTTTTCTCTGTGTATCATAATGTTGCTTATTGGTCCAGTTGTGAGGATTTGTGTTTTACATTGAGGAGTAATCCACACTGAAGTCTGCGGCCTTTGATCTTCATCGATAAGTGCTTCAAGTCCGCTTCACTTTTAGCAAGCAAGGTGGTGTCCTCAGCATAATGCAGTTTGTTAATGATTTTTCCTCCAGTCCTAAGACCCTGTTCTTCTTCATATAGTCCAGCTTCTTGGATTATTTGCTTAACATATAGATTGAATAGATACGGTGAAAGGATACATCCCTGACATTGTAGGAATCAAGGGACTTATGCGTACGACCACCATCCGTCTGTCGGTGTATCCTTCTGGGTCAGCTTGCAAGTTGCTATGACTCTGGAAGCTATACCACCAGTATTCACAATACCAGCACGATTACCCAAGGTTTCAATGGAGCTTCCAGACTAAGACAGACTAGGAAGAAGGACCTTGCAATCTGCTTGCAAAAATTGGTCAGTGGAAACCCTATGGCTCACAACAGACTGTGGCCCGATGTAGAGCTAAACGATGAGCCCCCGGGTTGAAAGTTACTCAAAATGCACAGCGACTCCAACAGTGGACTCAGCATATCAGTGATAGTGAAGATAGTCCAGAACACAGTAATGTTTTAAATTTTTGTACAGGAGTCACCAAAAGTCAGAGCTGTCTCAGTATCAACTAACAATGACAACAGTGGGCATAAAAAGATTGTCACAAGCAGAAGCATGTGAGGACTGCCAATTAAGTTTGTGAACTCATCCTAGAAAAAGTGCTACATACCTCACTACTGAATATCACTATGGTCATCTTTAAAGTTCTCTCCTTGGGAAGCTATGCACCAAGGCCAGCACCTAGTCCACCCTTCGAAGGAATTTTGGTCCTCTTTTTCTGGAATGACCATCAGCTGTCATCATATTACCCTTCATGTCCTGTATGTCATCAAAATGTCTCCCTTTCAATATTCACCATATCTTCAAGTAGAGAAAAAAGTCACTGGGAGCCAGATAGGGTCAGTAGGGAGTGTGTTCCAATGCAGTTCTTTGCTTACTGGCCAAAAACTCCCCCACAGACAACTATACAATTAAGTTTGCAAACTTGCCACCATGCCACCATGTGCAAAGGCCATTCCAGAAAGACTTCCACAAGTCTTTGAAGGGTAGACTAGGCACTGGTGTTGGGGCATACTTCCCCAGGGGAGTATTTCGAAGGTGACAGTAGTGATACTCAGCAATGAGGTATATAGCACTTAGAACAGTTAAGTTTGCAGACTTAATTGTCAGACCTCATATAATAAGTGGGAACACTGATACTGTTTTTTAAAACATTGTCATTATTACTGCACCAACAGCTGCTGCTCCTGGTACCTCTGCTCACACAAGTAAAAAAGATTTCCACCTCCCCCATTGTGTCCCCATATGTCTTAGCTTGGGGTCCCCTAAACTTGGTATTGAGTGCTGCCCAAAGAGCAGGCTTGAAGGGCTTGTATACTGCTATTTTATTTTAGGTATGATTCCAGGAAAATCAATGAGGAAGTATGAAAGGGGAAACAGAGAAGAGCCAATTAAGGGTGTGCTAACGAGAGGACCACTGACAGTCTGTCTTCTTGGGGATCCCCAGAGGAAGTGTGAGGGAACAACTCAGATCAGCCCACCAGAGGACAGGGAAGCTGGGGCTTTTATCCCCCAGTTCCTATCAGCATTGGTTTGAGGCTCAGCGCCAAAGCAACAATTCCCCTCACTTACAGATTGCACCTGTTTGCAGCAGAGCTCACATCTGTGGAGCCCAAGAAGCCTCTCTGGCCAATTAGAAAAGATGCAGGTATTTGAGAGAGGAAGCTGTCAGTATCCTAGGAGGTATCCTCCTGATGAACTCAGGTAAGCCAAGATGATGCTGGACAGAGGATCAATAGCATCTGCTACATACATAAACACACATATGTATACATACATACATATATGTACACATACACACATATATGTACATACCTGAGCCCCTACAACATGATTTTTATTATTAATTAGTGTTCATATCTGTTTCCTCCACCCACAAGTGTGAACAGAGATGTATCGTATTCATTTTTGTATAATCCACTCTAGCACAGTCCCTGGCACATGACAGGAGCACAGTAAACACTACATTGAATTGAATTGTATCAAAATGACATAAACTGATATGATTCCAATCAAACTTTGAAAAGCACTATAGAGGTCCCACCACAGGGCTTGAAGGCTGTTTCTGCAAAGATGAAACACTGGTGCTTTTATAACCGGTGGTGCTTTCAAACTCTTCAAGCTTTCTAGAAAGAGAACAAGGCAGAGGATGTACATCTAACTTTATAGCAGGTTGCTGTACTTTCCAGATGTTCATTGCTTCTCTCTACAGGGTTCTTTCTTACTGAGTTCTTCTCTGAGGGTGGATTATACACCATCGAGCTCAGCTTGGTAGTGTGACTTATTTTAGCTAATGAAATACAGTGATACCTGTGAGAGCCAGAATTCAATGGGAAACCCTGGTAGTGTATTGGTCAAGTGCTATGGCTGCTAACCAAAAGATTAGAAGTTTGAATATACCAAGAGCTCCCTTCAAAACTTTATAGGGTGGTTCTATTGTATTCCACAGATTTGCTATGAGTCAGAATTAACTCAAGGACAACAAGTTTGCTTTTTTGGCTTGGCTTTGTTTTCCAGGGTCTTATAACTTTTCCACCTTTGACAGCGTGCAGTCTTACTGCTTTTCTATTGCTTACTTTAGCAGAAAATAATTTCCTTTTCCTTCTTAGCAGGTTTCCACCTTACACCTGAGTTTTGAAGGTTTTGCTGCATAAGCACCACCTCCAAGAAGAGGACTTAAGAGTGTTTATGGGCTTTTGCAATTTTTGTTTGTCCCAGAATGAAAGGGGCATGGAACAGAGTCACAGCCCTCTTGCACTGAGCGTAAATACGTGCAAGAAAGAAGCGTGTGTTGCTGTCAGCATCTAAAGCATGGGTGTTATTTGTTACTGCATCATAGCTTAGCTTGACTGGTACAGCCTCATTTTCTCCTGTTTGAGACCTAAAGAGATGAGAGGAAGGAAGAGACAGGGCCAACAGGAGGCAGGAGCAAAGAGGACTCAGCAAGCAAGCCATCAAGACCCAGCACTTCCTGTCTCCCCTCTGTGTCTAGAAGATGCCTGGGGCATGAAGTGAGATGAGGAGCTCAGGTAAACCTACTGTTTTCTCATGAACTGAGTTGTGAACTTGACCTCCTGGATAGAATGCAAGCAAGATGAGGGTGGGAACTGTGTGTGTCTTATTTACCAATGGTATCTATGGTACTGTACTCAATAAGCACTTATGGAAAATAGTAAAGGAAGAAAGGAAGGCAAGTACTACAGTCTTAAATTTAAAAGCAATCTACCTGGCAGTGATGAAGAAAAAAAAAAAGGAGAAGGATTTTATTTAAGCATCCAAAAAAAAAAAAAAAATACTAGTGAATAGGACAAAGACTTGGCTTTATTCATAATCTAAAAATGAAAGCAGTGAAAAGCCAGTTTTCATCACTAATTAGACAGTGACATGATAGAGACCCAAAACTGCCCAGTCATGGCACATTTGCAAAGAAATGTCAACACTGCTGAAGGGAACTGGTACTATCTAATGACAGTAGCTGTCACAAACTTTATAAGTTTGCCAGCACTTTGAGCTAGCAATTCTACCTCAAAGAATTTATCCTAGATGAAAAATCACAGATGCACAGAAAAATGTGACTAAAAGAACTTTCTTTTCCAGAAGTGTTTGTGATAGTGAAAAAAATGAACACAATCTAATAAGACAACAACTGAAGAATAAAAAATTAAACCATGGATCACTCCACAAAGGAAAACCATAAAATTATTCTTGCACAAGAATATTTAACATCATGTAAAGCTGACTATAACATATTGTTGCGTAATTTTGTAAAGCAGGCACATGCACATACAAACCAATAGATTTGATGTGACGTAATAACTGTTTGGAGTGCTTCCTGGATGGCACAAATGGTTAAGCGCTTGGCTACTGAAAGGTTAGCTGTTCGAATCCACTCAGATGCATCGTGGAAGAAAACCGTGGAGATGCGCTTCCCAAAAGTCACAACTTCAAAATCCAATGGACTCATCAAGAGTCCAAGTGGAGTGGATGACAACTGGTCTGATGTGTGTGTGCACATACGTGCACATCTGTCAGTTACCTCTAATGTCAGAAATGGGAGATATGGGAGAAATGGGATGATAGTTATAGAACTGAGAAGGGCCTAGAAGAAGGTGGAGTGTCACTCAGCTTGCCGCCTGTCCAAATAGGTTCTCTATTTAATATGGAAGTCCTGAGATCAGGTGCCCCGGGACACCTTCTTGGCTCTAATCCATCCGGAACCCATTTGAGACATGTAAGTATCTGAAGAAAACACACAGTTTTCCAACAAGAGAATATAGTCAAACACCAGAGAAAGAAGTGAAATCCCCCTTCAGTAAACTTTTCAACCTCCAAATTTTCATCATTGAAATAAGGCTACCTGCTGGTTTATGTTACTTGAATACTGATTAAAATGAGTTGGCTCTATGAAGTTACCAAGATATATTAACAAGAAAAAATAAATCAGTGTATAGATACTGGTCCTCCCAATCTCTGATTGTTAAGTCCTTTTCCGTATCTCATTTTGTGTTCTTCAGCTATCCTTGAAAATGGGGCTACTCAGTGGTGCAAATGGTTAGGCACTGAACTGTAAATCTGGTGAACTACTTCCCTGAAAGTCTTGTGGTTGCAAGCAGCCACCCATGGCACCTGGAACAACAGAGGGAGACAGTCAGGAAGAGGAGGAGAAAATGTGTCTGTGGTTAACTGTCTCCAAAAACAACTGCCTCTTTTGCCGTGAGACCAGTACTAAATGTATGTCCATGTACCATTACTGAACAACTCAATCATTCTTTGGAAGAATCCTGACCAAAATGGGGAAAGTACAGAATAGAATTGCAAATTCTCATGTCATCTGGACTTTCTAGAGTCATTAAGGGTGAATGAACCCCAAATCCTTTGCTCTGAGATAGTCTTTAAACCTTAAGCCAAAAATATGCCCCGAGGTCTTCTTAAAACTGGATGGTAACTTAGCTTAACCAGTGAAGAATGTCTTCCTTGAGCATTACACTCTTTTACAAACAATATGAAATCAAACTGACAACAAGAACCAGAAAAGTTAGTGGGAACCTTAAGAGGCAGTGAGTTTATGTTAATGGAGAGGAACAGTGCGGAAAAGAAGAGTGAGAACGGTAGGTTGTACAACTTGAAAAATGTATTGATGTCACGGAATTGTACTTACAGAGGTTGTTAAACTGATGTGTGTTTTGCTGTGTGTATTCTCAACAACGAAAATAAATAAAATAAATTTTCAAAAAACCCTGTAATATGCAACAGAGAAAGTAAAAATTTAACTGTGGTAGAAGGAGTTGGGGAAGAGACTAGAAAGTTGTCATAGTCATCTAGTGCTGCTATAGCAGAAATACCATAAATGGATGGCTTTAACAAAGAGAAGTCTGGTAGGCTACAAGTCTGAATTCAAGGTGACAGCTCCAGAGGAAGGCTTTCTCTCTCTGTAGGTTCTAGGGGAAGGTCCTTGCATCAATCTTTCCTTGGTCTGGCAGCATCTCAGCACAGAACCTCAGGTCCAGAAAATACATTCTGCTTCTAACGCTGCTTTCTTGGTGATACGATGTCCCCAGCTCTCTGTTCATTTCCCTTCTTTTTTATCTCTTGAGAGAGAAAATGTGGTACAGGCCACACACCAGGGAAACTCCTTTTATACTGGATAAGGGATGTGACCTTAATTAGGATGTTACAATCCCACCCTAGTTCTCTGTAACATAATCCAATCATGCCCCCAAACCACAGGCAGAGATTAGGATTTATAACATATCAATAATTACAATCACAAAATCGGAGATAACCACACAATGCTGAGAATGATGGCTCAGCCAAATTGCTACACACATTTTGGAGGGGACATAATTCGGCCCATGACAGAAGATGTCACAGGAAAGATGACATTGCAGCCGTAGCTTGAAGGACGACCACGAGAGAAGCAAGAGAAGAGGACTTTGGGCAGAGGGACAGCAAGCAAAGAGAAAGAGAGGTAACACTTGTGTAACATGCTGCAGGAGTAGGCGAGCAGAGACTGTTGGTGACATGGTGTTTTCCTGACAATTTCCGTAAGTCAAGGAGATTACATCTTTGTCTACTAATGTTATAAATTAGAGGCTTCATTTGTAGTCTCTGGAATTTAGGTTACAGTGGGAAAAGCCTGAAGGTCACCGTATTTTTATACAAATAAAGCAAATATTCTAAATTTTTGCCAACTGTGCCCTCCCTGAATGAGGTATTTTGTAAGCACATTATACTAATATTTTTACAGCATGTAAAAATTGGCATAATATACTTACAAAACTGTTGTAAAGATGGAGAATGTGGCTGGCAAAAGGAAAAAAAACACATTATTTGCATAAAAATATGGGAGTTAGGAGCCTACTCACCCACTAAGAAGTCATGAAGACCTAAAGCAGTTCAGTAATATCAAGGATGTAGCCCAACATAGTAATGTACATTTTCATTCAATCATAATAAAAAAAAAAAAAAGAATGTAGCCCAAATTGTCCAAAGTCACACTTTAGTATGGGGCAAAAAGTAAAAAGTCCAACCAGAAGATTAATATGTTGTTGTTAGGTGCCATGGAGTCAGTAATGAAATATTGCCTGGTCCTCTGGTCCTGCTTTGTTCGAGTCCCATTACTGAAGCCACTATACTAACCTATCTGGTTGAATGTCTGTCTCTTTTTTGCTGACCCTCTGCTTGACCAAGCAACAATGTTCTTCTCCAAGGGCTGAACCCTACTGATAATCCGCCCACAGTAAGTGAGATGAAGTCTCACCATCCTCACTGATAAGAAGCATCCTGACTATACTTCTTCGAAGACAGATTTGTTCATTCTTCTGCAGTCCAAGGTAGACTCAGTATTCTTTGCCAACACCATGGTTCAAAGGTTCAAATGGTTCAAAGGTTGGTATGCTGCATCCCAAAGCATCACTTTCTCCTGTCTCACAGAGGTGCAGTGTAAAAGGGTCTCCAAGAATGAAAGGACAGGCTGCTTAAGGAATTTTTAGAATAAGAGGTGAGGGCAGTTTGAAAAAAGTACCTTATTTACAGCTTCAACTAAAGACCTACTTATGGTGGGATTCCATGTCAGACACCCCTTGGTCAGAAGATCAGTCTTCTAAAATGCGCTAGACCTTTAATAAGGACTTCATGGAGAAGGAGGAGACGGAGCCTCACGGGACCCTGGAGAATGAATAGGACGTGGGCGGGTGGGGGAGTGCTGCAGGGGTCCCAGAAAAGGATTTCTGTATGCCGCTGTTAAACCTTTCACAGTACCTCACAGTCTAGGCTCAGCACACTTGCTCAAGTAGGTCTTCTTTAGATTCAGGTAACAAAAATCACCTCGGTCAAGCTCAGTGTACATGGCAGCATTTGTAGGAGAGAGATTGGGGTGTCTTGTGGACCACTACCTTACTTTCAGCCAGTTGTAGAGATTGACTGCTCTCTCTGAATCCAAGGCCTAGACTTGGCTCACATGTCCCCTCCCCAGCCAATCATCGCCTGCCTAGAGCCTTACTCACAGAGTGAAAACACAGCTCTTTGGGCAACTATCAAAAAAAGTCCTTTAAGCTGGAGTGGACCCCCCCTCCCCTGCTCCCATTTTCGTAATCCGGTCAAGGAAAAGGGCATATTTATGTTCCTTCTTTCCTAGAAATGAAGCTTCTGCTCAAACCAATCGCCATTAAGTCAGTTCCAAACCATGGCACCCGCTGTGTGTCACAGTATAACTGTGCTCCTCAGGGTTCTCAGTGGCTGATTTTTCAGAGGCAGATTGCCAGGCCTTTCTTCTTAGTCAGCTCTGAATTTAGATGCAAACCTCCAGCTCTCCAGTTATCAGTCAAGCACGTCAACCATTTGTACCACTGAGGGAGGTTATAAACCCAGAAAACCCAGTGCTGTCAAGTCGAATCTGACTCATGGAAACCCTATATGACAGAGTAGAACTGCTCCATAGTGTTTCCAAAGAGTGCCTGGCTGATTTGAACTGCTGACCTTTCGGTTAGCAGATGTAGAACTTAACCACTATGCCACCAGAGTTTCCTAGAACTACTTAAAAAACTGAATTTGGTGTGGAAAATAGTTTCTTTAGCAAACAGGAATATAGGATATCCAGTTAGATTTGAAAATTTATGGGGATAAAAAAAGTTTGGTCTATGTATGTTCCATGGGATATATGGGACATATTTAATACTTGGCTTTTAAAGTAAGACTATTATTTATTTATCTGAAATTCACGTTGAAGTAAGAGTCCTTCATCTTTTCTGCCAACCCTAATGAAAAGGTGATGTTTTTTGCAGGACTGTCATTTATGAACAATTTCAAAGTAAAGACCACGTCTTTGGGAATTTAAATGCCTAAGACAGATGTAAGGGTTTTCAGTACACCAAACTGAGGACACGTCACGTGAGCCAGCATCCTGAGAGTAAGCAATGGATCTGCATAATTATCACCACCTTAAATTGCTTTGTTGCATGGAGTCAGCTTATTAAATATGTATTTCAATTTTGGAATAGTTGGCTGAAGAACTTGAGTATCAACAGATGGGAAATCCCTGGCTGCAGCCATGACCTTGATCTGTCATGCTAGTGCGGACCACGTGCCCTAGAACACTGTTACACTTCCTAATGGCATTCTCCATGGCCTTTGGACAGGGAGCTCTGGTCTACCTTGGGGCTGGATTGGGAAGGTGGGTGGCCCCAGTGGCTACCTAGGTGAGTGCACAGCCTGTTTTGGCATACGTCTCTTCATATGATTTAGGTCTTCCCTCTCTATGGAAAGAACACTGTTTCTGAAGTTAAACAAGTTTTAAACTACTGTAAATTCAACAAGCTTTATCATTTTGAATAAATTACAAAACTTCTCTGAGGCTCAATTTCCTCATCTGTTTGTTGGAGATAAGATTATTACTCATCTTAAAAGGTCATAAGGAAGAGTCAACGACTTTCTATTTATTTGCATGTAAGCTCCTATGGTGATCAATCCCTCTAACTTTTCTTAGTCTCTCCACAATGATTCCAGTTTTTGCTTGACTTGCCTCTATATTGTCTGTGTCCAAAAAATAACCAAACCCATTGCTATCAAATTGATTCAATTTACACAGTTCCCAAGGAGTGCCTGGTGGATTTGAACTACCAATCTTTTGGTTGGCAGTTAAGTGCTCAACTACTAAGCCACCAGGGTTTCCGAGTTGCAATGTTCAACCATTTCAATACTGTCCTTTCAGCCATGCTGAGATGTGTATCTTATTCACAGTGTCTGCTAATCACTAACCATGCTGCTGTTGCCACCTCACAATGATCTCATGTATAACAAAACAAAATATTGACTGGTCATGCCATCTTCACCATCATTGCTGTGTTAGAGTCCAACTAAAAAAAATTCATTGTTTTTCTGAAATTCAAGTTCAACTGGGAGTTCTACATCTTTTCCACCAACCTTGGTTGGAAGGTAATGTCTATAGCCACTATGTCAATCCATGTCAGTGAGAGTTTCCCTTCTTTCACTGACCCTCTGTTTGACTAAACATGGTGTCTGTGTTAGGCTAAGTTCTCTACAGAAGCAAAACCAGGGAAATACGTCTATACAAGTATGTGGAGAGAGATTTGGTTCAAGGAAATGGCTCACACAATTGTGGAGGCTGGCAAGTCCGAAGTCGCTGGGTCAGGCACTGGGCTGGAGGCGTCTCCTGACTTGTGGCTGCATGGCATATGAATCCCAAATTGGCAGCTCAGATGGCAGGCTGCTGGCTCACATCTCAACAAACGGAGGTCAGATGATAACAAGTCAGTTACAGGATTCAGGATTCAGCTACAGGCAGACCATCCCCTCCCAAAGAAACTCCCCTTTTAACTGATTGCCTGCTCACAGCACATCTTGTTACGGAGGCAATTGCATTATATTACATGATGGAAGAACAGTCAGTCCAGTGTCTGCCAAGCCACTGAGAGTCACAGCCTAGCTAAGCTGATGCATAATGTTAACCATTGCAATGTCCTTTCCAAGATTCTGCTCTTTTTAATGACATATTCAAAGTGAGCAAGTCAAAGTCTCACCATTCTTGCTTGTAAGGAATATTCTCGTTATATTTTTTCTAGGAAAGATTTATTCATCTTCTGGCAGTCTACAGGATATTCAATATTGTTCCTAAACACCACAGTTCAAAAGCATCAGTTCTTCCTCTGTCTTCCTTTTGGGTAGTCTAGTTTTCTCACATATATGAAGCAATTGACTTTAGAGATGTGTTATTCCACTACCTCTGAGTCACCCCTCTTGCTAGCATAAAATCATAAAACTCATCTATGCTACCTACTCATGAGGTTTTCTCTGGCTAACGCTTTTCAGTAGTAGAACGCCAAGTCCTTCCTCCTTACTCGGTAAAATGACAAAAAAGAGGAAGACCCTCAAAGAGATGGATTGACACAGTGGCTGCAGCAGTGGGCCCGACCATAACAACAATTGTGTAGACAGGGTCACTATGAGTCAGAACTGACTCAACGACATCTGCCAACAACATACCAATATGCTACCTAGCCTCACCTGGGTTGCACTGTGCTTAACAAGCCTTCTCCTCTGCTGCAGTGGACCCAGAACTTGCAGGATTTCATGGTTGAAGCAGAAGCTGTGTTTTCGTTTTGCTTTCTTTCTTACATTGTGCATTGACAGGGAAGATGAGCAAACAAATAGGATCTGACCATTTGGAGTCCTGTCTAATCCCCAGAGAAGGAGGTGCAACTAAAAGGACTGAAGAGATGGCTTTCACTGAGGGAATATGAGAGGTCCAGGAGCACAGGTCATGCTGCTTTGGGACGGAGGTAACAAAATACAAACAAGTATGTGGTAGACGTGCACTAGTAGATACACAAGGGTTTGGGTCTCAGTCCCCCTGTACTTGGATGGAGCCAAGTGACCTGCTGTGACCAACGAGCGTGAGCCAAGGAATGTGGGCAGAAAAGGTAACATAACAACAAACAGATTCTTAGTATTATTAGAAAGGGCACATAGCATTAGTGGTCGTGTGCTGCCAATTCCAACTCATAGTGACCCTGTGTGACAGACTGCAGCTGCCCTGTGAGGGTTTTCTAGGCTCTGATTCTTAGGGAAGCAGACGGCCAGGTCTTTTCTCAGGAGCAGTCACTGGTGAGCTCGAACCACCAAGCTTTGGTTAGCAGCTGGGGACTTAACCACTGCACCACCAAGTCTTCTGAGAGTATTAGCACATGGTAAAAAATCCTGATTTCTAAGCATCTTTCTTTTCTAAGGATTCTTTTTTAATGGTGATAGATTATGTCCTGGACTTGGGGAAAGACACTCGGTAGACACCATCTCTACTTCATTCCATCCTCGTCACAACCCACAGGTAATTGTTGGGTTTACCCTCTTTGTGTTTTGAGGAAACTGAGGCTGGTGGTCAGACTGCCTGTGTTTCTTATTCCTTGCTTCTCTTCCCAACCCATCTCCTTCCCTGTATGATTTTCTCAGCTGTCCTCACAGTTCTAAGTAGGCCTCTGGACCTTCAAGATGCTTCTCCAAACCATTTATTCTAAAATACTACGTCCATTCAGCAGCTACTTGATACCTAATTAGGCATGACAGGCTCTAGGCCCCAATTAAGAATGAGACCGAACAGTGAGCGCTGGTCTCCTTACTGATGATGCTGGTTCTGTGCTATACCATGGCCTAGAGCCAAAGGTCTCAACTCCAGAGTGGGCATATCATCAGACATTTTATTTAATTCTGATGATGCTCAACTCCCAAAGAACAAACCAAACCTGTTACCACTGAGTTGATTCCTAAGTGGTGTAAACAGTTTTCTTTTGTCTACTAACTTCAAGATCAGCAGTTTGAAACCATCCAACGACCCCACAGAGGAAAAGCCTGCTGATCTGCTCCTGTAGAGACTGTTGCTGTTAGTTGACATCTAATCATTCCAACTCAAGCCATGAAAACTGTGGAGCAGATCTAGTCTGTAACATGGAGTCCCCATGTGCAGACCCCAGCTAAGACCAATGGAATCAGAATCGTGGAGGCTGGGTCGCACATGCAGCAAGGGTTGACAACCACTGGCCTTGAAGGTCTGTACAAACCTCCTTTGGGTTGACTCGACCATCCTGGGAATTCTTCCTAGCTGGGCTGGCATTCACTTTGGTCACACACTACCCTCTCTGCACCTGGAAGAGGCCTCTTCTCCCAGCTACACCAGATTACCTTTTCTAAAACACTACTTCTGGGTGCCCATACAACCTCCTCCCCTTGGAATACCTATTCCATGCCCCCAAC
The DNA here is from genome assembly GCA_028571685.1 of Heterohyrax brucei. NCBI lineage: Eukaryota > Metazoa > Chordata > Mammalia > Hyracoidea > Procaviidae > Heterohyrax > Heterohyrax brucei. The sequence goes on along the minus strand of CM053153.1, from coordinate 19,853,654 downwards.
CACCCAGGGGAAGATGACTAAGTTCTCAGTTCAAGCATCACCTCCTCTGTGGAAGCCTTTCCAATTCTCCTTTCTAACATTATAAAGACCCCTTTCTCCTTTCTGTCCCCATGACATTGACAGCAAGGATCGTCTTCCATCATCATACCTGTGACATTTATTGCCCTTGTCTGTAAACGTGACAACGTACAGAGGAAAACCTTACACTGGTTGATCTCGCTAAAATCAGAAACATGGCTACTCACCAAACATCCTAGCTAAGGGTACAGTAGGACTTAACTGCTGGGTTAGAAGATGCTCAGTTTTCAGAAGTTATCCATCTAAAATTGATACCAACACATGAGAAGATAATAACAGAAGTTCTTCATTAGGCAAAATGAAATGTATTTTATTGGCCACAAAATGGCAAACCTGGATAAATTTTGGGTACATACATTGTTGTTGATATAGTCAAATATTAGGAATCCTGTAACACACAGCGTCAGACGTAGAGTTGAAAATATGAAACTGTAAGTCAACTCAGCCGTATTCTAAGAGCAAGACACCCAACTCTCTGAAACTCAGTTTTCTCATCTATAAAATGGGGATAACACTGCCTCTACTTCTCATCAGGTTGGTTTTAATCATTAAATAAAATAAATCTGGAAAAGCATTTTGCAAATATATAAGCTCTATGCAAATATAAGAAAGAATTTTCATTTTCTTTCCCATTGTATTTTTCTTTTTCTTTCACCGATGTCAACATTTTTACCTATGTATGAAAGACATCAAGATGTCCATTCAGGAATAATCAGCTAGGAAGCGTTTATTTTAGAAAGACTGTGTGACATTGTGAGGGGGATAGCATAACCTTCTTGGGAAAGAAAAAAAAGTAAAATAAATTATTCTATTTTGCTGAGGCTCTTCCATGCAAGCTGTAATAGAAAATCTCTTGCACCTGAACAATACAATTGTATTTAGATTATCAAGCATAACCAAACGGTGACAAAAGCTAAAGAGAGTGAGCAAGGGAAACCAAACAAGTTGCCGGAAAGTCATGACGCTCCCACGAGTGTCCGGGCAAACTGTCCTCCATGATGGTTTCAGTGGTTGACTTTTGTGAAGTAGATCGCCAGGCCTTTCCTCTGAGCTGCCTCTGATTAGACTCGAACTCACAGCCTTTCAGTTAGCAGCCAAGCATCCTAACCTTTTGCATCACGCAGGGACTGCAACAACAAAGCAAAACAAACTATTGAAACTGGAATTTTGAAAGAGTTGAAGATCCAAAGCATGGAAAACAAAATCTCTGATGTCTTTTGTTCTCCTCTTACTTCCTCATTCACTGTGACTCTCTCCCTGTGTGAACTAAACCTTTCCGTTTTGATCAACACAAGAGGGATATGTGTATGTGTGTACGTGTGAGTGTGTTTATCCTTCTGGTCTTTCTGGGAGCTTTGTACACGTGTCTGTTTGTTTGAGTTGCGGTATGCAATCTTATTTTCGATAAAGTAATACCTGAACATCGTATTGAAGTCTAAGAGGAGTGTCGGCACCATAGAAGGCTGGGTCACAGCTTTTGCTAGGGGTCGGGTAGAGGACACGAGGACCACTTGACAGAGCTAGCAAGAGAGATTTTATTCTTGAGTTGGAAGGCATCTTAAACATCATCTATCCAACACTGCATTCCTCCTCATTTTACAGATAACAAAATCAAGGATGACCAGAGAGGGAAAGTGACTTGCCTAAATTCACACAGCTATTAATTTTACAAATCTTCCCAAAGGATCTACAAGATGCAAAGTGTTTTTTATTGTCTGATGTAGTTCCAAATTGAAAAAAGTATGACCTCCAGGCCCCGTGAGTGCACAGCCCAAGAGAGGCAATTAAGTGTCTGATAACACAAGACAGAGTGAAATTAGGGCTAAAGAGAAGTGAGTGAGAAGAGGGAGAAGGCGACAGAACCAAGAAGAGTTCAGTGTGGAAACCAGAAAGGTTTTCATGTGGAGACTGACATTAAGGGTAGGATGGGTCACATCATGCCCACGCTGGTGATTCATTCACCAAGGACAAGATTAAGAAACCCTCTTGGGAAATCACATCAAAATACGAGACAATTATAAAATACATAAGACAAGAAGGCACACTGAGAATGAACACAGGCTGGGAAAAGACAAGCAGAAAGCAGTTATCTCAAGAGTGATAAGGCACATCTCTCTGGGAAAAATGCACACAGACACATACACAACACTTGTGCTTGTACAAAAATAATACAAAAACCATTACCATCAATAGCTGGCAACCCCATATGACAGAGTCCATGCCCCACATGGTTTCCAAGGACCAGCTGACAGACTCAAGCCGCTGATCTTTTGGTTAACAGCCAAACTCTTAACCACTGTGCCACCGGGGCTCTGTAAACCAAAAACCAAACCAAGCTGATTGCCAAAGAATCCACTCTGACTCACAGCAACCCTGTAGGCCCCCATGCAATTTTCAAGGAGCATCTGGTGGATTCAAACTGCCGACCTTTAGGTTCATTCATACCTCTTAACCACTATGCCTCTAGGGTGTCCCTAGGACTCTATAAACCAAACCAATATGCCAAACCCTCTGCTGTCCAGTCGATGCTGACTCACAGCGACCCTATAGGACACTATAGCATTCATAAAGATGCAAAAAAAGCAGGGCAGGGAGAAAATATGAGACCACCAGATATAAGGGGCCATGCGAGCCAGCATCCACGTCAGCACGTGACCAGAAGAACTAGGTAGTGCTGGCCACCACAAATGACAGCCCAGAAGGGGTACACTGAATGAAGCCCTGGGCGTAGCAGGAGGAAAAGAGGAGAAAGCTAGAACTCTACCAAAAGACCACTCTTGATGGTCCTTTTTAAATGGAGGTTCCCTGGAAGCATGGCCCCCAAACTCTCTAACCCCAAACCGCTTCCCAGACAAAGACTGAACTGGGCTACATAAAACATAGAGTGAGGCTGGTGACAAACAAACGTTTAAATAGGCACACAGGGTTGTGCGAGAGGCTCTTCACTGGAGCTGAGATGATTGAGTGAGAGGGGCCAGACCTCACGAGAAGGTCCAGACAAGAGGGGAAGCGTGTTGGGGGGTGAGGGGGCAGCTAGAACAGCGGGGAAAGTTCTGGTGTTCTATGGCAAAATGGTAGAGATTGTAAAATTGTTCTTACATAACAATAAAATATATTTTTTAAAATGCAAAATAGCAAGTCTAACCATGGTTATATTTACCGGTGCGCAGGTTACAACTCTCTCATGTATTTTTTTAACTACTTCATTTTTTATTAATTTTTAAATATAGCTTTTCATAAAATGTGTTCAATTCATCAGATGTATGTCTAAATGTATTTTACTTATGCCGTTGAGAATATGCCCAGCAGAATATACACCAATTCAACAATCTCCACATTTTCATTCAGTGACACTAATGACATTCTTCAAGCTGTCAACCATTCTCACCCTCCTTTCCCGAGTTGTTCCTCCTCCACTAACATAAACTCACTGCCTCTAAGGTTCCTACCTACTCTTCTGAGTTCTCCATTTTATCCCATTGAGATAATTCCTGAAAGAACACAGTGCTCAAGGCAGGCCTTCTTTGCTAACTGAACTTAACTATTGTTTGGTTCTAAGAAAACTCAAGGGATGTTTTTGGTTTAAGAGAATGTGTCCAATCTCACCTGATCTCACATATAGTCGGGGAAATGCAGTTAAATCCATAGCCTCACCTGTGGGCTGCCTCAGGTGCTGTGCAGTCTGCAGAGGCTCTCACAAGATGCCCAGATTTCCGCTGCAGCTTCCAATAGACAGCAGAATCTGGTAAACTTGGATGGCCCCTGCCCCACAACCTCAGGTCAAGGGGAGACGCTTCACTTCAGAGAAGAAGGAATTTCCCTGGCCCAGGCACATCTCTAGCACAGGCTGCAAGAGAAAACTCTGCAAAACCCACTCCCAAAGCAAAATATGAGGTCACCAGGCCAAAGCATTAGGTTTGAAATTCTGACACCAAGAAGGGAGAACAGCCGCTGAAACGTGCGTGACGTCGTGACTGCTGGGGTGGGCAAACAGTGTCAAGGATTTTGTCTTTGTTCACACAACTGTGACTGGCAAATTGTGACATCTCAGGGTCAGACCCGCAGAGTAGCAAGGTGAAGTTTCTCGCTTCCCTGCCTTAGGCACGCGGACAGAAGAGAGAAGCAGCCTAAGAACAATGAGTAGCCTGAGAATGTGTATTTAGAAACTAGCAGCTAGCTTTTACTCATGTTTATGCCACTGCCAGCGCTGGGATAAATGGTTGACAAGTCTGTGTCTCACTGCAGGCTCACGACAGCCTTAAACTGGTGCAATTATCATCCTCATCTCACAGGTGAGAAACTGAGGCTCAGAGGTGACCGCTGCCCAATACAGATGGCATTTGAACCCAAGCAAGTTAACTCCTGAGCCTGACCCTGTCTACTGGTGTGCCTGGAGGGTTGCAGCAGTGTTGACTACTAATCAAAGGGTGGGAGGTTCAAGTCCATCCAGCTATGTCCTGGAAGAAAGGTCAGACATCTGCTTCTGAAAAAGCAGCCAATGAAAACTCTGTGGAGCACAGGTCTGTTCTGACACACAGCCTGAGCTGGAGTGGACTCCATGGCAACCAGTATACTCTGTCCCACAGAGCTAGCAGTAGCAGGCAAAGCAGGGCTGGGCAGCAGACCTGACCCTGGGCCGGCCCGGCTCCAAAGCCCAGGTAGACTCCAAACAGCCCATCTGTGTAGTCACTGGGCAATAATAGCGTATGACCAGGCAATAAATGTGTGCCCTGACACACACACACTCATACTAACGCCTTGCTTTCATTCCTGCCTTTGTGCCACTGTCTTTTCAAAGTGTCCTTTAGGTACTGCAGACCCAAAAGCCAAAAACAAAAAAAGCAACCCACCACTATCAAGTCAATTCCTGCTCACAGCAGCCCTATAGCTCAAAGCACACTGCCCCATAGAGTTTCCAAGGAGAGCCTGGTGGATTTGAATGGCCAATCTTTTGGTTGGCTAACTTAGCCTTAACCAAGGAAGCCACCAGGGTTTTCTGTAGGCCTCTTCTGGTTTAGACCACTTGGGGGCAGCACTGAGATTCCCCCACCCCCACCCCGACCCCAACGCTGCTGCTGCCCCTGGATGGTCTATGCCAGAGAAGGCCTGGCCCCGGAAGAACGGGGCCTCCACAGGTGAGACACGCAGTCTGTCTGAGTAACTCCTGAATTCTGAGGCTTAGGTCGTCCCAGAAAAAGATACAATGTTCACGGAGAGATCTAAGTCCCACCCAGCTCTAGGCCTATTCCTGGCCCGCCCCACCCCACCTTCTCTCCAGCTGGGTAATAATGGGAAAGTTGTAGCTACAATACTTGTTACAAATCAAATTGTGTGTCCCCCTGAAATATGTGTTGGAATCCTAAATCCTGTACCTAAATCCTGTGAATGTGATCCCGTCTGGAAATAGCGTTTTCAGTGTTATCTTAATGAAGCCCTACCAATATAGGGTGTGTCCCAAACCTAATTACTTTTGAGACAGGAAAAGGGTGAATTAAACACAGGTGGGCAGATGAGCCAATAAACAAGGTAAGCATGGACGGACTCACATGTGCTTGCTTACTAATCTGTAGTGAGTGATTTTGCATGGTTTCACCACATCAAAAGACGTGAAATTGTTCACTACTGATTGATAAGTAAGCACAGGTAAGCGCGTGCTTACCTCAGTTCCTAGGCCATCTGCCCCTACTGGGGATTGCAAATTTGAAAAGAGGTGTTGATTGTATACAAAGGCACTGTGGAGCTGGGAGGGAGATGCCAGCCGCACCTGGAAGCAGAGTCTCTGACATGGTGGGAAAATGTAATACTGTTCATGACAGATGATCTGGTAAGCAGCGTAAACCCTGTGCTTACCTTGCCTGTTGGATAATCCGCCCCTGGACACAGACAAACAGCGGGGAAGAGAGCCATCCAAAAGCCAAGGAACCGAGGCACACCCAGTGCTACGAAGGAAGGAAGGAAGGAAGGAAACGAGACAGACGGGGCCCTGGCTTGGACTGTTAGCTGCCACAACCACGAGGAAACACACATCTGTTGTTTTAAGCCACCGACATGTGTTACATACAGCAGCACTCAGTAACTAAGATAACACTGAAGACCAAAAATTTGTCAGATTGTTCAGTCAGGTACCTAGCAGGCCCTGAAAGACCCAGGCTTTGAGCAAGGGAGGGAGAAAACCCACTGCCGTTGAGTCCACTCTGACTCATAGCGACCCCATAGGGCAGAGCAGAACTGCTCCCACGGAGTTTCCAAAGAGAGCCTGGCAGATTCGAACTGCCAACCTTCTGGTTAGCAGATAAAGCACTTAAGCACTATGCCACCAGGGTTCCCAAGGGGAAAAAAATGTATCACTGAAATATAAGTCTCAAGTCTCATTCGTGAAAAATGGAAATTTCAGAATGTGGCAGTGGGGTAGGTGTCAAATACAGATGACCCAAAGGGGAAGGAGATGGTATTAGAGAAAGGAACTGGTGAGGGGAGAGCCATCCCAGGTGGGTGAAACCATGCACTTCCCTAAGGAGGACTGGGCATCCCCAGGTGCAGTAGAGAGCAGCCCAAAAGGGAACCAGCTCTGAACATGAAACCCACCTGAGGTGGCAGCGAGGAGCTGGGCCATATGGAGTTCCACCCTCATGGTCTCACCTCAGGGCCCTGTACACAGCTTCTTAAGGAGATGTGGAGGCTGCTCACCTCCAGCATCAATTTCAAGGTCAGTGTCATTGGGACCAACTCCTGGGTACCTCCTCTGGGATACAGAGACCACATGGGTCACTGGAGGACAGTTAGTGGAATATGCAGGGATCACAGGATCACAGTCCTACAGTGGAGGAGCTTTGACCCACAGGAGGTCCCCAGTAACTTCATAGACGAATCCGTGCTGACAGTGAGGAATCTGTAATAATAATAATACAATAAGAAAGGCCCATTGAGAACTTAGCATATGGCAGTTACTGCTCTAGGCTTTTGCAGGAAGTAATTGCATTTAATCTGTCTAAGAGATACTGTGATTATGATTTGTATGACACAGACACCAATATTAAAGGAGATGAGGTATGTGACACTGGTTTTTTAAATTGATGATGAGGATGATCATGGTGACAGAGGTGATGATGATGGCAGTGGGGGTGATGGGGGTAGAGACGACAGGGGGATGGTGATGATGGTGGGGGTGGGGGTGGTGGTGGCGGTGATGGGGATGGAGGTGATGGGGATGGAGGTGATGGGGTGGGGGTGATGGGGTGAGGGCGATGGGGTGGGGGTGATGGGGTGGGGGTGATGGGGTGGGGCAATGGTAGTGGGGGCGATGGGGGTGGGGGTGATGGGGTGGGGGTGATGGGGGTGGGGACGATGGGGGTGGGGGCGATGGGGGCGGTGGGGGTGGGGATGGGGATGGGGATGGAGGTGATGGGGTGGTGGCGATGGTATGCATGGTGACAGTGGGGGTGGATTGGTAGCAGTAACAATACAGATGTCGATAGTGCCTTTGTCATCTAGTGCTGCTGTCACAGAAACACCACAAATGGATGGCTTTAACAAAGAGAGAGTTATTCTCTCACAGTCCAGTAGCCTACAAGTCTGAACACGGGCAGCTGGATCCAGGGGAAGGCTTTCACTCTCTGTCAGTTCTGGAGGAAGGTCTTTGTCATACATCTTCCTTTGGTCTGGAAGTATCTCAGCACAGGTACCTGAGATCCGAAGGACACATTCTGCTCCCAGAACAGCTTGGTGACATGAGGTCCCATGTCTCTCTGCTGGCTTCTCTCTTCTGTATCTTGAAAGAGTTTGGCTTAAGACACCATCCAATCTTGCAGATCTAATCAACATAACTGCTGTTAATCCATCTTATGAAATCACAGTGATGAAATTTATAACATAGGAAAATCCGATCAAATGACAAAACGTTGGACAATCATGTAATACTGGGAATCATGACCCAGCCAAATTGGTACGGACTTTTAAGGGACATAATTCAGCATTAGTGCAGTGGGTAAAGATATAGATTTGGAGTTACTCACAGGCCTAGGTTCAAATCCCAGCTCCACCACTTACTCATTGTGTGACCTTAGGAGATCAACAGCTCTGAGCTTTGGTTCCCTTATTTATAAACGGGAATAACAGTATCTGCCTTGTGATGTTTTTGGCAAGAGAAATTGCAAGTCAATTTCTTAGCACAATGCCTGGCACTAGATACTCAGTGGCTACTGCAGAGAACAAGCGTGGTAGGGTGGCAATAACAGTAGCAGTAATGACAGAGATGGGGTACCCAGGAGATGCCAGAAGCACCCCACAGCAGAAGATGAGCCAGCACCTGATCGCACTCTATGCGACCCTTCAAGCAGAGTCAACCTTAAGAGCCTTCTCTTTGAGGCAATATTTTCAACGGGCTCCATTTCATCCCAAGGAATGCTGGTGGCACAAAGGTTCATCACTCAGCTGCTTACTGAAAGATCAGTGGTTCAAATCCAACAGCTGCCCCACAGGAGAAAGGCCTGGTGATCTTCTTCCACAAGGATTACAGCCAGAAAACCTACAGGGCAGCTCTGCTCTGTCACATGGGGTCACTATGAGTCAAAAATCAATTCAACAATCCTTAACAACAACAACGTGTTGAGTCCCAGTGGCTCAGGAAGACCTTCCATGCTCACCACATTCTAAGCACCACTCACTTAACAATTAACCAGGCTGACCCAAGCTAACCTGGGAAAGAGACAAAGGTTACCTCTGGAGCTATTGCACCACCTTTCTCCCTATCCCTGCACCCTGTGGCCTCAAGCTTCCCTAGTCAGTAGGCACACCAATTTATGCCATTCCCTCTCCCCTCCAAATCGTTCCTCATACCATTCTGTGCCCAGTCAAACTTTGCCACTTGGTCTTCTGTGGCCTCAAAGCTACTGCTAATAACTAGAACAACAACAGCTAACACACAGTGAGGACTTACAATAGCTACTCAGACTCAAAAACCTCACTGCCATCAAGTCGGGTTCAACTCATAGCGACCCTGTAAGTCAGAGTAGAACTGCCCCATAGAGTTTCCAAGGAGTGCCTGGCAGAGTTGAACTGCTGATCTTTTCTTTAGCAGTTGTAGCACTTAACCACTGTGCTACCAGGGTTTCGTACTATATCCAGTTTATTTATTTTATTGGATAGTGTCTTACAGTGGTAGAGGTGATGGGGTGGGGGTGGGGGGATGAGGGTAGAGATGAAGGGGGTGGTGGGGATGGTATGGCTGGTGACAGTGAGGGTGGAGTGGTAGCAGTAACAACAGAGATGTTGTAGTGCCTTTGTCATCTAGTGTTGCTGTCACAGAAGTACCACAAATGGATGGCTTTAACAAAGAGAGAGTTATTCTCTCACAGTCCAGTAGCCTACAAGTCTGAACACAGGGAGCTGGATCCAAGGGAAGGCTATATCAGTTTATTTAATCCCCATAACCCCCCTGTGAGTTTGGTAGAATTATTAGCCCCCATTTTACAGGTCAAGATAGTGAAGTTCAGCTTACAAATTGCAGAGCTGCTACCCAACTGGATTTATGTTTCCTTCTGGATGCTAGGCTCATCCCCCCAAACAGTGCTGCCTGCCTTTCAAAGACTTAACCCTACAGAAGGAGGGGATCAGAGAAGCAGGACAGAGGTGTCAGGTTAACAATGCATTTGGCTGTTTATTAGGTCTCTCTAGAAAAAGAGCTCCCACCACCAGGCTCTCCGGAGACACGGGCCTGACATTGCCATGGGCTAACTGTCATGGTTCCTGGAAGTAGTGTGTCAACTCTGGGTCTGAGACTGTGCCTTCTGAAAAGACAAGCTTTTAAAAAGGAAATGCTGTGGTTTTATATCAGCAGCTCCACTTCCAGAATCTTGTCCTTCAGATATATTTGCACATGTGTGAATTGACATATGTACAAAGTTATTCACGGTTTGTAACAGAAAAAAACTGGAAACAATCCAAATGTCTATCATAGGGGACTGGTTAAATAAACTGCATAACAGACAGGTGATGAAGTACTCCGCAGTCATTTAAAAAAAAATAAAAAAGGATGCGAACTTCCCACTGTTAGGAATTTGGAATGAGCTCTGCAACAAATTACTGAGTAAAGGAAGCCAGACGGCATGTATGTTATGCCTCCACTTATGTTAACCATGGGGAGGGCAGAGAATCAATACACGTGTTTTCTCATGTATGCCTAGTTTGCCTCTGGGAGAACACATAAGAAACCAGTGCCAAGGGATCTTGGTGGCTGGGGGACCAGAGTGGGACAGGAACTTTTTGCTCTGTCCCATTATGTTCCTTGTAAATTGGGGCATTTACACCAAAATAAACTGTGTGTGTGCGTGTATGTGTGTGTATGTGTGTATACATGCCCACTCACTATCACTGAGTCAATTCTGACTCATAGTGACCCTATAGGACAGAGTAGAACGGTTCCATGGAGTTTCCAAAGAGCTCCTGGTGGATTCAGATTGCCAGCTTTTTGGTTAGCAGATGTAGCAGTTAAACACTATGTCACCAGGGCCCCTAAATACATACATATATGTGTATATAAACACATATACAATTCATTTTAAAAAAAATACACCCATGTTAGTGCCAAATTCAAAGAAAGGTAATCCAGCAGAATGTAGAAATTATCAAACAATATCATTAATATCACACACAAGTAAAGTTTTGATGAAGGTCATTTAAAAATGGTTGTGTAGTACACCAAAAGGGAACTGCAGAAATTCAAGCTGATTTCAGAAGAGAACATGGAACCAAGGCTATCACTGCTGCATCAGGTGGATCTTGGCTGAAAGCAGAGAACACCAGAGAGACATTTACCTGTGTTTTATTGGCTGTGCAAAAGTATTTGACTGTGTGGATCATAACAAACTATGGATAGCATTGTGAAGAATGGAAATTCCAAAACAGTTAATATTGCTCATGAGGGATCTGTATATAGAACAAGAGGCAATTGTTCAGACAGAAAAGGGGGTACTGCTTGTTTTAAATTTTTGAAAGATGTGCATTAGGGTTGTATCCTTTGACTAAACTTATTCAGTTTATATACTAAGAAAATAATCTCAGAAGCTGAACTAGATGAAGAGAAACTGGGTATCAGGATTGTAGGCAGACTCATTAACCACCTGAAATATCACATGTTGGGGATCACACTGCAACAGGAGAGACCCGGCTCTGAGAGATAGAATATTATAGAAACCTAATTTTTATCAGAGCCCAGAGAAGGCCTTTTTAAGACAGCACCTCCAGTGAGATCGACATGAGGTTTAAGTGCAGTCCCGTGGTGTGTCCAGCGCTGGCATCTCATTCACCCTACAGATGACTTAGCAGCAGCAGCAGCAGTAAGAGCCCTGCAGTTCTGGGGGGTAAAAAGTCTGCGAACTGTGAGGCCCAGTCTTGGCCTACCATGTACTTGTATGTACTACACACAAGCAAAGAATAGCCCTCATTCTTCAATAGTTGGAAAAAATACAAGAAGAAGAATATTTCATGACACATGAATGTTTTTAAAAATGCAAATTTAGTACCCATAAATAAAGTTTTATTAAGACACAGCCACTGCCTCTCATTGATACATTGCCTGTGATTGCTTTTGAGCTGTAACTGTGGAGTTCAAGAGAGCTAAATCAGAGACTTTAGGGCCCAGAAAGCCTAAAATGTTTCCCATCTAACCCTTTACAGAAAAGGTTTGCACACCTCTGTGTTTGTGGCGGTGTTGCCAAGGCGATTCCACCTCATGGCGACTGCCATTGTAACAGAGTAGAACTGGCCCATAGGATTTTCTTGCCTGTAGTCTATGGAAGCGTATCCCCTCTTGTTTCTCCGGTGGAGCTCCTGGTGGGTTTGAACTGCCACCCTTTCAGTTAGCAGCCAAACGTTTAAGCATTAGGCCTTCTAAGCTCCTTAGTGTAAGGACTAAAGGGGTCCAAAGATACAAGTAGGAAAATCTATTGTGATGTTCTTGTATAGCATGAACAAGAGACACCAATGAAAAAGGGAAGGAAGGAGAGAGATGGGAGAGAGGTCCTGGGAGTGTTCTGAAAACTACAAAGGGCCGACAAATCCTGGGCCTCTCCAGAGTTTTCTATATTAGACGTGGTTGTAACAACTTCTCTCAGCAAGACTAAGAGACTTCAGTGGTTCTGACATCAGCTCTAACATGCTGCAGTTCTGGGGGCCTTTATGAGAAGAGTAGAGAATGATTTCAGACCTCAGTGACTGGCAAGCCAATGGTGTCACACCATAGGTGTGTCATGCCAGTATCTTCTGAGTAAGCCTGGTGCTGGGGTATAAATAGAAGCCACTAGTTATCAGGATGCGTTCTGGGGCTGAGGTCATCCTCCCATCATGGCAGACCCCAGCTGAGTGCTGTGTCCATATCTGAGCCCCACACCAAGACCAAGTCAGAAAAACATGACAGCAGTTGAGAGGGAACCAAAAGTTGACTGGAGAACGTTTTGTTTTGCATGCCTTTGAGTTGAGTTTGACTCACAGTGACCCTATTAAAGTAGCACTGCCTATAATGTTCTCGGTGAGGTAGTCTTTCCTGGAGCAAATTGCCAAGTCCTTTCTCCCATGGAGCTGCTGTTGAGTTTAAACTGCCAGCTTCTTGGTTAGCAGCCAAGTGCTTAAGCACTGGGCTACCAAGGCTCCATATAGAGTCTTAATTATTTGCATCACTTAAATATACATATATATATGTGCTTCTTAAATACTGCAAATGTTTAAACACTCAACTACTGGCAATAGGTTGTTGGTTCAATTCCCTCTTCTTCCTGCAGAGACTCCTTGGAAGACAGGCTGGGCGATCTGCTTCTGAAAGGTCAAAGCCCTGAAAATCCCATGGAGCAGTTCTACTCTGCATATACGTGGTCACCATGAGGCAGAATGGATCCAGCACCAGTTAACAACATACAAGGACTGCCAGTTAAGTTTGCAAACTCATCCCAGAAAAAAGTCATCCTAGAAAAAATGCTTCATACCTCATTGCAGAATATCACCACAGCTACCTGAAAATACTCCCCTTGGGAAGCTATGCACCAACACCAGCACCCACTCCACCATTGAAAGCAATTTTGGAACTCTTTTTCTGAAATGGCCATCAGAGTTACTGTCATAGTGCCCTTGGTGTCCTGAATGTCATCAAAATGTCTTTTTTTCAATATTTCCTTTATCTTTGGATAAAGAAATAAGTTATTGGAGGCTAGATTAGGTGAGTAGGAAGGGTGTTCCAACAGTTATTTGTTTATGGGCTAAAAACTCCCTTACAGACAACCATACAGTTATGTTCGTGAACTTGCCACTGCCGTCACGTGCAATGGCTGTTCCAGAAAGAGTTCCAAAATTGCTTTGAAGCCTGGACTAGAAACTGGCATCTATGCATTGCTTCCCAAGGCGGAGTAATTTGAAGGTGCCCATAGCGATCCTCAGCAATGAGGTATGTAACACTTTTTCTAGGATGAGTTCACAAACTTTATTGACAGTCCTTGTATATATTTGTATCTGTATGTGTGTGTGTATATATAATTTAAACATACATCTATACAAAAATGTGACAGTGCTTTCTTCTGGGAACTGAAATTGAGTGATATCAATCTCATGCATTTTTTTATTCAGTTATGCTTATGCATTACTTCAACAGATTTCATTTATGCAGATTTGCTAAATTGTCAGCAATTAATATGTGTGACTAGATAAGAAATGATAATAGTAACAGATAACAGTTACCAAGCACTCCCTTTGGGTCAAGCACTGCTACTCAGTCCATGAGGCAGAACAGAAGTATGCCCAGATTCCCAGGAAGCAGGTATTATCATTACCCCCATTTAGTATCCATAGATAAGGAGACTGAAGTTTAGAGAGGTCAACACTGGAGCTAGAATTCAAGTCCCGGAACCTCTGCACTGTCACCACCGACCAGGAGATAAATGGATGCATCATGATGAATGAATGAATTCAAAACGATAAAGCAACAGCAGGACATGTGTTGTCTCCTTTGAGGCTTATAAAATCTTCCGAAGGAAACTAAGCAGGCATCACTGTTGTTGGGTCCCACTGAGTCACTGTCAACTCAAAGCAACTCCATGTGACACCTGTGAAATGCGGTCACTGAAGCTTATAAAGGTTGTGGCACTTAGTTGAAGTTCACAGACTAAATTCAGAACCCTGACTTAAATCCAAGTCTTATCACCACAAGGTCCAGGCTGTTTCTATGTCACTTTTTCAACATAAAATGAGGATAATAGTACTGACCCTGCCAACCTTACGAGAATACCAAACCAAAAAAAAAAAAAGAAAACAGAAAACCAAGCCCACTGCCACTGAGTCTATTCTGACTCATAGTGACCCTGCAGGACAGAGTAGAACTGTTCCATAGGATTTCCAAGGAGCACCCAGCAGATTTGAATTGCCGACCTTTTGGTTAGCAGACGAAGCACTTAACCACCACACCACCAGGGTTTCCTGAAGAGGATAAGTGAGGATTACACCAGACAGGGAAATCAAATATATAATAAACCCCAAGATTTCTTCATTCTGTGAACTTCAAGGTCCTGCTAGAAATTTAAAAACCTGAAGTCCTAGGTGTCACCCTACTGATGCTGTGGGTTTTCATCTCAAAGCATGGGACATTTTATACCAAAGCATGGGACAAAGAGATTCAGACATGGAAGGAAAGAGTATCTATCTAGTGTGCTTCCTTTCTACTGGCCACTTCCAGGTACTCCATAAAGCCACACGAACATTCAGAAAGGTCACCTCTGTCCCATTCTGTTACGGGAGGTTATATCTTTAGCAACCATTCCATGTCACAGCTGGTAAATTGATATTTAATAGTTCATCATTTATTTTCAGGGTTTTATAATGGAAAAATAATCATATGGAAGGATATGTCTCAAAATTATCACCAAGGCCTGGTGAAACTGAAAGTTTTCTTTATTTTTTGTTTGTTTCTCTATATTTTCGGTTTTCTTTTCTTGCTCATTAACAAAATATTTATCTGGTGCACACACACACACAGATCAGACAGGTGACAGGCATGATTCTGCAAGCCACATTTCAGTTCCAAACCCTTACTGGCTTCACCGTGTCACCTTTCGGTTCACAAGCCAGCGTGTGTTATTGTCAGCCCTTTAGACTAGGGGCTCCTCCAGCCTCACATTGTGGTTTGTTTCTCCTCCCGCCACTCCTAAAATTTTAAGGCTTCCCCGCCACGTCTCTCGTTGTTGTTAGCCGCCATCATCTCAGCCTCTGACTCATGGCCACCCCATGAGTACAGAGTAGAACTGTTCCAAAGGGTTTTCTTGGCTGTAATATTACAGAAGCAGCTCACCTGGCCTTTCTTTCAAGAGCTGATGGGTGGACTAAAGCCACTAGCCTAGTTCTTGCCAAATCGTAACACAGAAGCTCTCCCTACCACCCTCACCCCCACCAGCAGGCTTCCAGAAAACACTCGATGACCTCTTGTCTTTCTTTGGTTTACAGTGTCCAGACAAAACTTTGAATCCAGGGTCTACAACTTTTTGGTTCCATTACTTTGGAGAAGCTATCTTCTTCCCTAGCTTTCGTTCACTGTACATGTACAATTCAGTGACGTTAAGTTACATTCATCACATTCTTCAGCCATCCCCACTGCCCCGTCTTCTATTCCATCACACTTTGGAGAATCTCGGACCTTCCTGAAGTACACTTTTGTTATCTATCAAATGGGGAGAACAATGCCTGTAGGGTACGATGAACATAAGGATCTGACAAACTGGTGCATATGAAGAGCTTGGCTAGGGACCTAGCCAAGCCAAGCCAAGTGCCGTCAAGTTGGATCCAACTCATGGCGACCCTAGGGGCCAGGGTAGAACTGACCCCCAGAGTATTCACGGAGCTCCTGGTGGATTTGAACTGCTGACGTTGTGGTTAGCAGTGGTAGCACTTAACCCTCTACACCACCAGAGTTTCCTGCTAGGCACCTATGAGGTCCTCAAATGTGACTGCTGCTACCAGAAGTCATCTGGAGAAATACTGAGGCTGCCTGAACCTAGATGGAGCTCAGATGCACAGAAAGTTGGAACTGTGCCATGGCTAACAACTCTGGCTCTTCTTTTCAGCAGTCATTCAATATGCAATCATTGGTCTCTACTTGCTTGAAGCAGCAGCAGCAGCAGGAGACCCAAGAATTGGAGAAGGAACTGGACTATAGGTCTAACTGCCTCCATCAACTATTGCCTCCTTAGCCATGAGACCTGAAGAATTGGATGATGCCCAGTTCTAATTACTCAGCATTTTGATTAAGAAATCAATCACTGAATCTTGAGCAAAAGGGGTACTACTGTGGAACACAACTTTAAGTTATTTTAGAATCCAGACTTAACGGATCTATTGAGACTGAAGGAACTCGTAAATCTAGCCTTCTGAAAAAAAAATCTTCAAACTATGAACCAAAATTATCCCCTGATGGCATCTTTCAACTAAACAACTGTTTAGCTAAATTGATAAAGACCATTCCCCATAAGCGTGGTGCTCTTTTGAAGAATTATTTATATGACATCAAGATGTCCACATTAACTCAAAATCACATATGAGAAGTTTAAAGGGTAGTGAGTCTAAGTCAGTGGTGGTGAAACACTGAGGACAGAGACAGCAAGAATGGTGACATTATGTGAAACATATAACCAGTGTTAGTGAATTATACATGTAGACATTGATGAATGGGTGTGTGTTTACATGATCATTAAATACATACATGGCTCTAGCCTGGAATGAACCTGATTTAAATCTTATCTTCCTCCATTTGTCTTAGGCAAATTACTAAGTCTTTCTGAGACCTGACTTCCTATCTGTGAAATGAGCATACCAATGAAACTTCACTTAGCAGTGGTTCTCCAAATGTGGTCCAGAGACCTTGGGAGGTCTGCAAGATCCTTTTCAGGGAATCCTTGACGTCAAAACTATTTTCACAGTGTAGGTCAAAACTATTTTCAAGTGTAGAGTTTACCCAACGCTGCATGCCATGTCGCAGAGTCCTGGGGAACCCAAATGGTTAAGTGCTTAACTCCTAACAGAAAGGGTAGAGATTCAAAGTCACCTAGCAGAGCCTTGGAAGTCAGGCCTCCTGAGGTGCAGCTGGTGGGTTTGAACCACTGACGTTTCAGTTACAGCTGAGCTCTTAACCACTACAGCATGGGGCTCCATGTATATAAACATAATACGAGGTCTGACAATTAAGTCCACAAAGTTAACTGTTCTAAGAGCTACATACCCCATTGCTGAAATATCACTATGGTCACCTCTGAAGTACACCCTTTGGAAAGCTATACACCAACTCACAGCGACCCTATAGGACAGGGTAGCACTGCCCCATAGAGTTTCCAAAGAGTGCCTGGTGGATTCGAATTGCTGACCTTTTGGTTAGCAGCTTATAGCACTTAACCACGACACCACCAGGGTTTCCAGAAACTCCACAGTACCAGTGAAATCCAAATGCCCTGGAGGCACGGAAACTCAGTAGAAATTCCAGCGGGTTATCAGGTAACTGGCTCCTCATCCTTCCCATCCTACTAAATTCTCTTGCCAGCCAGAATCAGGAGGTGATAAAACGAAAGAGGAGCTTCTTTCCTTACAGAATACCCTGCTAAGTCATTAACCGCCAAGAGGAGGTACAGCCATCTCGTTGAGGACCTCCCTTTTTTTTCTTTTCAATGACCCTCTACTTTGGAGGACTGACTGGTCCCTCCTGATAACATGTCCAACTGACATGAGAAGAAGTCTTGCCATCCTTACTTCTGTGTGGCATTCTAGCTGTTCTTTTCCCAAGACAGATTTCTTTCTTCTGCTGGCAGTCCACAGTATGTTCAATATTCTCCACCAACACTATAATTCGAAGACATCACTTCTTCTTCAGTCTTCCTTGTTGTCCATCTTCCAAACGCATATGAGGTAACTGAAAATATGGCTTGGGTCAGGGCCGCCTTAGTCCTCAAAATGGCATCTTTGCTTTTTAACACGTTAAAGAAGTATTTTTTAGCAAATTTGCCCTATGCTGTGTTTCATTGGATTTCTTGACTGCTGCTTCCATGAGCATTGGATCCAAATAAAATGAAATCCTGAAAACTTCAATCTGTTCCCTGTTTATCAGGATGTTGCTTATTGGTCCAGTTGCGAGGCTTTTTGTTTTCTTTATGTTAAGCTATAGTCTGTACCGAAGGCTGTAGTCTTGGGTCTTCCTCAGCAGGTGTTGCAAGTCCTCTTTACTTTAGGCGAGCCAAGTTGTATGATCTGCGTATTGCACATTGTTGATGAGTCTGCCTCCAATCTTGATACCCTGTTCTTCTTCATACAGTCCAACTTCCAGGATTATTTGTTCTGCATACAGATGACTAAGTATGGTGAAAGAATATAACTGTGTAATCTTTCCTTATTTTAAACCACAAAGTATCCACTTATTCTGTTTGAACAACTGCCATGAGCACAATTAAGTGTTTTGGAATCCCATTTGTTACAATGTCATCCATAACTTATCTATACAGTCAAATGCCTTTATACAGTCAAGAAAACACAGAAACATCTCTCTGGTATTCTCTGCATTCCACCAAGATCTGTCTGACATCAGTAGTGATACCTTCCTTGTTCAATGTCTTCTTCTGAATCTGGCTTGAATTTCTGGCAGATTTGATCTACTGGTGCAAATGTACAATTTTACTTGTGTGTGATATTGACTTTTTTTGATAACTTCCATATTGTGTGGGATCACCTTTCTTTGGAATGGACACAAATATGGATCTCTTCCAGTTGATCAACCAGGTAACTGTATTCCAAATTTCCTAGTACAGATGAATGAGTGCTTCCAGTGTTGCATCTGTCTGTTGAAATATCTCAATTGGTATTTCATCAATCCCTGGAGTCTCTCTCTCTCTCTCTCTCTCTCTCTCTTTTTTTTGCCAATGACTTCAGTGCCGCTTGGACTTCTTCCTTCAGTACCGTTGGTTCCTGATCATATGGCTGAATGGCAACCAATTCTTTCTGCTACAGTGACTCTGTATATTCCTTCCATATTCTTTTAAGGCTTCCTTCATCATTCAATATTTTGCTTACAGAATCCTTCAGCATTACAACTTGAGGATGGAATTTTTTCATTTCTTTCAACTTCAGAATTGCTGAGTGTGTTCTTCCCTTTCAATTTCTAACTCCAGATCTCCACACATTTCATTATAATGCTTTAATCTTCTCAAGCCGCCCTTTGAAATCTTCTGTTCAGCTGTCTTACTTCATCATGTCTTTCTGTCACTTTAGCTACTCTTATGCTATTATAAGAAACACCAGTAGCATAGTGGTTAAGGCCTAAAAGTTGAGAGTTCAGATTCATCAGCAGCAATTTGGAAATGCTAGGGGGGACTGCCTGGCAATGGGTTGGGATTTTTTTTTTTTTTTACTTACTTACTTTAATTCTTTATGTTCTTATGCTCAAGAGCAGGTTTCAGAGTCACTTCTGACATTCGCTTTGGTCGTCTCCCTTTTTAAATTCCTCTCTTTTAAATGAACTTTTTAATTTTTGTATGTATGATATCTTTGATGTCATCCCACAAATGTCTGATCTTTGGGGTCACTGGTGTTCAATGCATCAAACCTACTCTTGAGATGGTATTTCAATTCAGGTGGGATATACTTAAGGTCATACTTTGGCTCCTGTGGTCTTGTTCGAATTTTCTTCAGCTTCAATTTGAACTTCAATGTGAGCAGTTACTAGTCTGTTCTGTTGTCAGCCCCTGGCCTTGTTTAGACTGATGATATTGAGCTTTTCCACAGTCCATTTGATTCCAGTGTATTCCATCCACCAAGAACTGCATGTATAGCAGCTGCTTGTGTTGTTGAAAAATTGTATTTCCAATGAATACGTCATCTGTGTTGCTAAGTTCTGTCATACAATCTCCAGTGTCATTTCTATCACCAAAGCCATATTTTCCAACTACTGATTCTTCTTTGTTTTCTCAACTTTGCATTCCAATCACCAGTAATTATCAATGCATATTGCTTGCATGCTTGGGCCAATTTCAGCCTGCAGAAGTTGGTAAAAATCTCCAATTTCCTTATCTTTGCCACTAATAGTTGGTGCATACATTTGAATAACAGCTGTATTAACTAGTCCTCTGTAGGACTATGGATATTATCCTATCCCTGACGGAGTTGTCTTTTGGAATAGATCTTGAAATGTTCTTTTTGATAATGAATGTAACAACATTCCTTTTCAATTTATCACTCCCCTACAGAGTAGCCCCTATGATTGCCTGATTCCAAAGGGCCAACACCAGTATATTTCAGCTAATGCCTATCCATTTTCTAGCATTCCATCTCAGTTTTGATTACTTCCAATTTTTCTTGATTCATACTTCATATATTCCATTTTCCAGTTATTAACAGATGAATGCCGCTGTTTCTTTTCAGTGAAGACCCTGGATAGCAATAAGACAAGTCTAGTAACAGTGCAGGAAGATGAGACCTCAGGTTGGAAGGCATTCCGAACATTATCGGGGATGGAGTGAGCTTTGGGGACCTTCATTTGCTGAGGTGGCATGACTCAAAATGAGAAGGAACACAAGAAGAGTACAGCCTGGAGAACTCTATGGGGACTGTTTCATTTTGTCCCAACGGGTCGCTGCGAATCTGATTCAACTGCAAAGCACCTAACCCATGAGCTGAATCCACTTCAGGGCACACAACCACAGAGGGAGACCTGAGAAAATGTCGTCTACCGACCTTCTACCTAGTTTAAATTCAAACCAAACCCGTTCCCGTCGAGTCGATTCCAGCTCATAACGACTTTATAGCGACCTTAAACTCTGCCCTCACAGTTTCCAAGGAGCACCTAGTGCACTGGAACTGCCTCGCATTAAGTTAGATGACGTAGCACTTAAACACTGCACAGCCAGGTTTTCCTCTCCCTAAGTTTAGGAAACGAAAATGCCACAAGGTCACCAGAACTTGGGCCATGCAGTTGGCACCCACGGCCGGTCGTCCCCACCCACTTCTTGCCGCTAGCCCCTGCGCAGCACCGGGCCACCTGTTGTTACCATCCTGCCCGGAGTCGTGTCAGAATCAGCCGCTAGAGTTCGTCCTAATTCCCCGGAGCCAAGGGTAGCCGGGAATCCCCGACGCGACGCGCCTCTCATTCGCCGCTAGTGCCGATGCGCCGCAGAGCCTCCCAACCCCGGGCTCTCTTTGTTTTCTTTCGGCACTCAGTGTCAAAGCTAGACCCAGACAGCAAGCCCTCGTCCCCGCTCCGCTCTAGCGCGCTCGCGCCCAGCCCACAACTCGGAGATGCTGGGACGTTGAGATACCAGCCGAGAGGAGTCGAGCTCCATCCATCCGTAAGAAGCGCGCTCCGCAGACAGGTGGCTGTGTGGGGTCCCGAAGCCTTCCTGGGATCTAGAATTCGTGGAGCTCGCTGGCCAAGCACTGTTGGGGGAACGCAGGGCCGGGGAAGTCAAGTCAAGGCTCTCGAAAGGCCCCGGGAGAAAAGCAGCAAAATCTTGGCCTACCTTTGCTCTAAGGCGCCCTAGGGGATCCCGAGGGCATCCGCGGGTAGAGTTCCTCCCACCCAGAACGCAAATCCCAAACCCCAAAGTGCGTCCCCTCACTTGCGAGGGACTTCCCTGCTAGTGCCGCAGGGGTGTGCTTTGCACTGAGTCTGCAAATCCCAGCGACCGAGTTGGAGTGGATGCCTGTTTGTTTACTGGATCTTAACGGAAAAGTTTGACGATCTTTAACCAGCTCAGACCTGGTGCAAGCGGAATCCCAGACTTCCCCGGCGAAAGCTATTCTTTCCAGTCGTTACATAAGCGGAAGCTTCTTACCGACTATCCCAGCTCTCTCATTACGGTTCCAAGAATAAACTGCGAATTGCTTCAAAATACATACATAGATACATACAAACATACATATATATGTATATAGTTGCTGTGGTTGTTTTTCCTCAGCCCGAAAGAGTGCGAGGGCGCAGGTAGCGACCCGGAGCGCATGTCACCCCAGCTCGTGCGCAGCCCCCTGCGCTGCCGTGGGTTCGCTGGGTCTGAGCAGCAGCGCCCCGCGGTCCCTCAGCCCTCCACTCCACGTGGTCAGGAGCAACAGTTTGTTTAGCTCATCAGTGACACCTTGAACTTTTCATGAAGAAAACGGGTACTGCACCGGGCAGGATTGGCCGCGGCCGCCGCGCCGGGTCGTGCTGAATATTCAATGATCTCGCTGCGCCTCCCCTCCTCTTCCCGCAGAAATGCCACCGAGTCCGTTACCGGGCTCCTCGGACTTTTAAGTTCACTGACCGCCCCCCACCTTGGCTTGTCCCCAGCGCTTTTAGGGCTGTCCTCCCCCCCGCTGCCGCCTGAAAATGACATTTCGCCGGCGTCTCCGGAGGGGGCCGAATTTCACTTTGTAACTTTCTGCGGAACCCGAGCCCGGGTGGCAGCTCGGGTGGTGGTATCGTATGCAAATACGCATGCTGACGTTACAGATCATGTGGGTTTTGGCGTAGATTCCCCACTGATCGAGGCATTTTTCCCCCTTCTTTTTTTTCTTTTTCTTTTCTTTATTATTAATTTTTTTTTTTTTTAAATTTTGGACCACCGTCCTCCGTGCTAGGCTTTTCCTGTCTGTCTGTCCGCCCGGCAGGCTGGCTCTGCCGGCTGTTCCCACGGAGCCCGAGCCGGGCGCCCGGTGGGGAGTGGGGAGTGGGTGGGGGGAGCCAGCAGAGTTCCATTTTGGAACGCCCGCGCCCGCCGCGTCTCTGCGCTCCCGGTTGGTCCCGGCGCTCCCAGCCCCAGCGCAGGTAAGAAACTTCGCCCCGCGCCCCGCGCCCCGCGCCCCCGCTGCCGGCCCCGGGCCCGCGCGCCGCGCCAGCCGCTCAGCCCAACTTTCCCATCGCCGCCGCCGCCGCCGCCGCCGCGGCCCCGAAAAATGTGTTGTTCCTGGGACTTGGCCGGGTTTGGGATTGGAGGGGGCAGGGTGGCCGGGGGGGGCGCGGGTTCTTTTTGCAGGGGAGGGGAGGCCATGAAAGGCTACGCAGGGGAGGGGGCGCGATTTTTTCGAAGAGTTTTGATGACAAGTTTGGGTACATGGGAGCCAGGCGGAGGAGGAGGAGGAGGAAAAACATGTCTACGTTTCCCTATGTCGACATAAGCCACAAAAAAATATGGCGTCCGCTTTCGACAGGGCGTTACGTAGACCCGACTGGGTTCTTATTTATTTATTTCGCGGCGGGTTCCCTCCCTCCCCGGCCAAACTGCGGCGCTTTGTGCTCACGGAGCAGGTCCTGCGGGGACTCCACCGGGACGGGGCCCCGTCTTGGCGGGGTTCGGCGGTCAGGGGGCTGCGTGTGGCGGCACCCCTCCCTCCCCCGCCCGTCTCCCCGCTCGCAGTGACGATTCGCCGTAATGTGGTGGCAGGAAGCATGACGCCGTGGGTTGAGGCTGCCTCGCCTCTCGTCGCTCCCGGTGGCTGCAGCCTGCCTGCGCGCGGCGCGGGCGACGCCGGAGCTACCTGGCGGGGGGTAGGGACGGTGCGCGGCGCAGTCCCCACGCCCTGCTCAGGTGCCGGGGGGACCGCGTGGGGAGGGGCCGAGGAGGGTTCGGGGATTCCGGACCCTGCCGCCTGCGGCCGGCTGGCCCATGCCCCAGCCTGCTCCTGCCACCCAAGCCCACGCTCGTCCCTGCACGGCCGCAGGCGCTCCTCGTCTGCCCCACAAGAGGTTAATCCTTGCTGGTGTTGCAGCTTCTTTGTGGCTTCCCCGGGACTTGGTATCCTTGGCTTTGCCAACTTGCCCTTTTCCCAGCCGCTTTGCAGGAGGCTGCGGAGAAAGAGATGAGCGGAAAGTTGGAAGCCAGCGAGCATCACAGGACGGTCCCCTTGGCCTCCCTGCCTCGCGGAGCTCGCGAAGAGGAGGGGGTTTGTCGGGCTGGGGCGAAAACTTGACGAGGAAGTCAAGTTGTGATTTGCTCAGGCTTCCACCTGATTGATTGGCTTCAAAGCCAGTGGGGCCTCTGCCTTCAGCTATTTCCGATGGCCTGTTGTTTGGGGGAGGGAGGGCGAGGAACACTGACTTTCCTGGGACCCGTTTCCCCGTAGAGAGCTTTCATCCAGCTTGGGCACCAGCCCCAGGGGTCACTAAGTCTTTCAGGCCCTGGAGTTCGTCCCCCAGGTGATCGCTGGTGAGCCCTTTATCTTTCCAAGTTAGCGCTCCCAGATCTGAGGCAGATCTTGTTGGGTAGGATTGGGGGGGCTCTGTCCCCTTCTTATTTGGGGTCGCCGAACCTTCCAGAATTGCCCTCTGAGCGGGTGCGCGCACACGTACGCACTGACAGGGGTGAATTACCCAGTAACCAAGGTAAGCACGGACTTACTCATCTCTAGTGAATAAAACATGAAATTGTTCACTACCAATGAGTGAGCAAGCACAAGTGAACCCGCCTTTACCTTGCCTTACTGGGGTCATCTGCCCCTGTCAGGGACTGTCTCTTTGAAAAGATGCTCTTTAGGTAGATACTGCTGGGATTGGGGGAGAGATGCCAGCTCTACCTAGGAGCAGAATCTTTGAGGTGGTGAAAAACATGTGAAACTGTTCCCTGTAGATCTGGTAAGCAAGATAAGCACCGTGCTTACCTTGCCTATTGGATAATCTGCCTCTCCTCACCCACACACATATTTATTCACACACATACACAAATTCTCATTCACTCACACGCATGCAGACACACACACACACACACAGTCACCCTTTTGTTTACAGTAAAAATGCCTTTAGAAGTGAAGGAGGTGGGGCTTTGAGAGCACTTCAAGATTTTAGTCAAAAGGTGGTTTTCTGTTTCTGTGGGCAGGGGGTTCAGGCAGTTCAGTCCCAGAACAGTCTTGTCAAAAAGCATTTGGATAACAACCAAGTGGAATAAATACCTTGTAAAACTGCATGTTTAATAGTAAAAATAGATTAATGGAGCCTACAAGTGGCTGAATGGGACTAATACATATAGATTTCAGTTTGAAAGCAAAGTTATGAAAACACTCACGCACACTTTTTAAACCAGAGGAGAAAATTGTGAAAGTAAGACTGAAATGTGTCACTGATGATAATTGTACCCAGTCTGTGGAAGTACTGTTGGTGTTTAGATGCTCTGATGTACACCTGTAGCTTTCCATCTGGTTAAGCCACTGAAGCCAGTTTAGGAGTTGCCTGATGTGAACAGGTCTTGCTGGGAAAATTCAGGAGGCCATTTTCAGGGTAAATCAGATCTGTTAACTAACCTCTATTTAAAGGAATAAAACCCTGGTGGCATAGGAGTTAAGTGCTACAGCTGCTAACCGAAAGATCGGCCATTCAAATCTACCAGGCGCTTGTTGGAAATCCTGTGGGACAGTTCTGCTCTGTCCTGTAGGGTCACTGTGAGTCAGCATTAACTTACTGGCAGTGGGTTGGGTTGGGGTTTGGGGTTTAAAGGAAAAAATCGAAATGATGCACCTGTTTGTTAGCAAGAAAGAAGGATTTTTTTTTCCCGTACTGTCAATACAGAATGTCCTGACGTAGCTGAAAGGTGACCCTATGGGATAGGGTGTCTGCTTCACATCAGGGCCCTGTGATGGGTGGGGTGCTGCGCATTTGACAAAAAGAATAACGGCAGTGTTCAGTGATGGTCGCTTACACTGTTATAGTATGCTAGGCCTGCTACTGTATGTTTTATGTGCTTTATCATTAAATTCTCATCCTAAACTTCTAAGTACTCTTTGTATCCCCAGTTTACAGTTGAGGAAATGGAAACTCAGAGAGGTGAAGCAGCTTACCCAAAGTCACACAGTAAAAAGCCGAGTCAATGCTGGAAGCCAGTCTGACTTCAGAGCCTCAACTGCTCTGTTAGAGCAGCTTCCAGGATAGAGTCAGCTGGTGTCTGAGTGAAAAAGTCAGAGGGTAGGTGCAAACAGGGAAGAGGAAGCAGTAACCGCAGGGCTACCTGGTGGCCTGAACTCCTGGGAACATGCCTGGGGTTCATTCTTTTCTTCCTTCATTTAGCAGCCATGCTTTGGCTTATTTAGTCATTTCAGCAGCTGTAATGTTCATGAGCATAGTCAGAGCCCAGAGGCATTAAGTGCTTTTCTATTCCAGGGACTGTTCAAGTGCTTATGGTTCAAGTATTTTGCCTTCACGACAACCCTGTGAGGTAACTTCTCTTGTTATTACTTGCTGTGAAGTTGGCTCTGGCTTATGGCAAGCCCTGTCCGTGGTCACCTACCTAATTGTTGGTAAGCTCCATTGTTGTGGCCCTCTGTGCACTTTGAATGCCTTTCAGCCCAAAGGGCTCTCTATTGGCCAGTATTCTGCTGTGAGCCACAGGGTTTTCCATTGGCTGATTTTTCACAGGTAGATCTCCAGGCCTTTTTTCCTAGCCTGTCTCAGTCTGGAAGTTCTGCTGAGAGCTGTACACCTTGCATGACCCCACTGGAATTGGAAATATCAACAGCATAGCTTCCATCATTATCGCAAACTACCACAGGGTGGGAAGCCCTCTCCGCTTCTTCTATAGATGAAGAAGCAGAGGTGTGGAAAGGCTAACTGACTTGCCTGAAGCCATAGTGGCAGACCCCAGAACACGTGCTTTCAGCCAGTGTGCTGCTGCTGCAAGCAGAGCACAATCGTTTGGAGACACAATGGGATGGAGTTCCCTCCACCCCCTACCCTCTCAAGAATGTGAGCCGGCTGGCAGGGAAACACTCATGGGCCAAATCAAGCAGGGTTAAGTAAGTGCTATAATTGAGAAAAGTGCTGCCGTGAAGCACAGTGAAGGGTGTGATTATTCTGCTCCGAGGGAACACGGAGAATTCCCTAGAGGGGGTAGCATCTGAAGTGACCCATGAATGACTAGGAACAGTATCTGGAGAGGTGTCATGTATCATGACATTCAGCTGTTAGCAACAGAAATCCTGACCACCAGTGACTTCACCAGATGGAGGCTTCTTTGTCTCGGACAAAAGAGGGTGGGACATGGCGTTAGGCCTACCACTGGGAACCCAAACTCATACCTCCATGGGTAGAGTGTGGGCCATTGGCTCAAGATTTATCATCTCATGGTAGGAAGGTGGCTGTTACGTCTCCAGGCCTCACATCTGCATTCCAGGAGGCAGACAGTAGGAAGAGTCAGGGGCAAAATGATTTTACTTACTATGGCTTTGCAGTTATGTTTGGGAACAACACTCCTCCCAGGGCCTTCAGACCTTAACTTACCCACCTGAACTATGTCATGTGGCCACCCAAACCTGCCAGAAGGGACAATGAAATATTTTTAGACAGATACCATGAACAAGTTGGGGTTCACCTTATAAGATGGACGGAAGGAATAGACGGGTATGGTTGTTCCACTGAAGGTGCAGAGGTATCCCTGATAAAAATAAAACTGTGTCCCAGAAGCCCTGAATATGCTGGGAGGGCGGAGAAGGGGCTGATGGGAAGCAGGGCGCAAAGATGATACAACACGGAGGAGGCTGGCGTTTGATCCATAGGTCCTAGAGAGCCACAGCAAGTTGCTGAGGAGGACATGTCACGTCTTTTAGGAAGGTTAAGACTGACAACAGGATGCCTAGGGGAGACAAACCAGTTAGGTTTTTATTGGAAATAAAATGGGTTCTGGAACATTTTGGACCAGGGGACAGGTTTAGCCTCATGGCAAAAAGAAGACAGGAGACAGTAGGGAACCAAGGGGTGATGGAGAGATTTGCTTTTAGGTCTGGCCAATACGAACCCAAATTTATCTAGATGTTACTCAGCTGTTACCAGGAGGTAGCTGTCTCTCCTGTTGCTATAACTGAGTGAGTGGAACTGAAAACGCTGGAAAGGGTGCTGCTAACGCCCCAAACATTCCTCTTGCCTTGCTCCTGACCTCAGGCCCCAGCACCAGCGTCACTTTTCACCAGCAGACTAACCTTTGCTTTAAACTGAAGGGATGGTGTCAGAGGACCTGGGAGGGCCGTCTGTTGCATCTCCCGTACTGGGTTTCTCTAGCAAAGACCACCATCCCTGATTCACTTTGCTTCACCTCTTAGCTTTGTAACTGGGCAGTTACACTGTTCAAAAGCTGATTTTTTCCAAGTAGATTGCCATGTCTTTCTTCAGAAGCATCTCTGGGTGAGCTAGCCCAACCAACCATTGGGTTAGCAGCTGGACTGTCAACTGCACCATCCACAAACTCCCAGGAAACCAGACAACAGCCTTCCCTTTGTGCTGAGGTTGAAGAAAGAGATTTATGGTAGGGCCTAGCACAGTGCCTAACACGTGGCCTATGCTCAGTAAACATCACCTGTTATCACCCTGGCTGCCACCACTACCACTCTCTCCTCTGCCACCACCTCTAGGATGTCACTTTATTGTATCCTTGAGGTACTAAGTAATTACCAGGAGGGCATTTATATCACTGATTCCGGGACCTGCCTCTCCCCACCTCATTGCCATTCCCCTCCACGCCTCCTGTGCGCAGGCGCTCTCAGAACCCGCGTGCCAGGCTCGGCACCTGATGAAGTAGAAAGCCATGCCGGCCTGGATCACAGGGGACCCTGGTGCAGCGCTCAGGTGCTGAAATGTGCTGCGTCATGGTCAAGCCCAAACCCTGCCCTCCCGAGAGGATGCCGGGCTGCCTGCGGGCGGCTTAGGTAGACAGTAACGTGGATGTTATCTTTAGTATTGACAAGGCAGTTTCATTTTTAACTGGGAAAAAAAAACCTCTCTTCTGAGTCCCCTCCTCCACGCTGCTCTAAGGCCCCCACCCTAGACTGAACAGGTTGTGATTTTAAGAACATCCACCCACAATCTGTTTCCTGTTCTTAGGCTTATAGCCATGTATTTCAGAGAGGTTGATTGGCAGTGGGGTGTGTGTGTGTGTGTGTGTGTGTGTGTGTGTGTGTGTGTGTGTGTGTGTGTGTGTGTGTGTGTGTGTGTGTGTGTGTGTGTGAGCTCTTAACCACCGCACCATTCAGAGAGGTTGATTGGCAGTGGGGTGTGTGTGAGTGAGTTCTTAACCACTGCACCACCAGAGCTCTTTCACCCATGAAGGATAGTTATTAAGGACTGTGACTCAGGTATCCACTTAGGGACAAAGGGTTTGTGTGCACAGGTTCACAGGCTTGTTAGGGGACAGAAGAGTGGGACACTGACACTGGACTAATCTTTCAGGGGAAACCAGCAGAGCCCTGGGAATCCTTTACTGCTAGATTCGGAGTCAGAAGTAAAATCCTCTCTGCCCAGGGAGAAAAACAGTCCCAACAACCCCATATCAAGTCTCCCCCAAACTTGAAAATGAAATAAAAATAAGACCAAGGCCACAACGGCTCTTGGGCTCACCCCTGTCACCCCCCCCCCACCATGAACAGTTCACCTGTTGAAAGCCTTGGTTCACGCACCTTCTTCTTCTTTACCCACCATTGTTAGAAACACCTAGAAGATTAAATCTTGTTACACGATGTTGCATATTTAATACATAACAGAATCTGCAGTGAATAAAATGGTTGTCCTGTTGATCCTAGAAAAAAACAATTATTTTTTTTCCTCCATTGGCTAATTTTTAGAAGTGGATCATCCAGTCTTTTTTCCCAGTCTGTCCTAATCTGGAAGCTCTTCTGAAACCTGCTCACTGTGAGTGACTCTGCTGACGTTTCAAATCCTGGTGGCAGGCCATCCAGCATCCTGGCAACGTGCAAACTCCCACTATAGGAGAAACCCACACATGGGTATTGGCTGCCCCTTACTTGTTGAAACCTGCTGCCATCAAGTCAGTTCCAGCTCATAGCGACACTACAGGTCAGAGCAGAACTACTCCACAGGGTTTTTGAGGAGTGGCTGGTGGGTTTGAACTACTGTCGTTTTGGTTAGCAGCCTTTGGTTAGCTCTTAACCACTCTACCACCAGGGCTGTTTGATCTGTGAGGGATAGTTATTAAGGATACCTGTGACCCAGGTATCCACTTAAGGGCAACAGGCTTGTGTGTACAGGTGCACGGGCTTGTTGGGGGATGGAATAATGGGGCTCTCATGCTGGATGTGTCTTTCAGGGGAAACCAGCAGAGCCCTGGTAACCCGTTACACCCGAGTTCAGAGTCAGGAGTGGAATCGCTAAAAGCAGCCAGACTGAGGTAGCTCGTGTTTTGCAAGCGAGCACTCCCTGTCGGAGATTCAGGGGGAACTTGCTGGCAAGGTAGAGGGTGCCAGCTGTCGAGAAGGGTAAGGGATGAGTGATGAGAGTTCCCAGGCTAGAGGACTCCTAGGGCTGCTGGGATGCCTGCAGCTCATGGGCTCCAAAACATCTGCAGAAAGTGAGAAGGGACCAGAAACCTAAATTAAAGAAGAGGCAGCATGCATGCAGGGCTTGTGGGGTGGTGGCGGTTTAAACCGGTGTGTTGCGGGAAGACTTACATGCTCCACAGGGGGCTGACATTCATGCCCTCCCCTTCATTCTGTGTCTCCTGTGGCACCAGCCTTGACCACTCTGACCCAAGAAAACAGACGTAGAAAAGCTCCCTCACACACAAACTCACCAGAAACACACAGTGTTCCTAGCCTTAAGAAGAGTGACAGCTCTTGAAACTTGAGCTCCTACTATTTGCTGTATGCCAGGCAGAAGGCCTTGGTGGTTCCAGGGTAGAATTCCTGCCTTAACCACACAGGAGACTTGGCCTCAATTTTCAGGGCCAGTGTGCCTCAGGCACAGCTGCCACCTGTCTGTCAGTGGAGCACTGAGTGTGACTTCGATGCTGAAAACAGGTTTCAGCACAGCTTCCAGAATAAGAGAGACTAGGAAGAAAGGTCTGGCGATCTACTTCCAAAAATCACCAGTGAACGGTGTGAATCACAGGTGTCCTAGCTGCAGCCTATCATGGGGACAGTGCAGGAGTGGGCGGCTTGTTGTTCCATTGCACATGGAGTCACCATGAGTTGGCAGCAGCTAGCAACTGTGCCAGGTACATGGTCCCCCCTCCCACTGTGTGATGCTATGTCATCTGACCAGGCAGACTAAATTCAGATGGTGGTCTAGGCCCATTTTAAAGATTGGGAAGCTAAAGCTCACAGATGTTAGGTACTTGCTCAAGATCACACAGAGAAAGTCACAGAGGTAGGATCCGAATGCAGATCAGTCTGACGGCAAGGCTGATGCTCTTACCATCACTGAGTCTCTCTGAAGTTCTAGTAGTCTTCTGCATAACAGCTGCACACCAGCCTGGAACACAGTGCTGTGGGAAGGAATGGGTTTAGAAGATGCTGCAGCGCACAGTCGTGGTGCAGTTGTGTGCATGTGTCTGTGTGTGTGGCTGAGATTCATCAAAACAGGAGAGAATTCCAAATCAGTGCCTATTTTCCACAGCACACACCCAAACCTGCAAAAATAAAAAGATGATTCTAAAGCCTCTGTCAGTGTCTGCAACAGAATATTCTCCAGCGGGAAATGCACCCTCTCTACCCTGTCCTCTCCAGCTTGCTTCCGTGGGCCTGGACAGAAGGAATCCCAATGGGCTGGCACAATCAGGGAAGTGCAGAGAATCTGGACGCTATTTTGTGGACACTGCACAGCCTTGCCAGCCAATGGGGGCAGGCGGTGGAGAAGGCAGGCACCAGGAGCGTGGAGAGTGGCTGTGTTGCTGTTTTCATACAATAAAAGAGGATCATTGTAATTGTGAGCCTGTGAATCATAATGCTCAGCCCAGGGCTCTCCCCAGCTGCAGAGCCAGTTAGTTAAATAGCTCACAGAAAACTCCTTTCAGCTGGTATTACTTTCCCGCTGTTCTTAAGATATGAGACCAGACTGGACCGCTCTGACAACAAAGCCATCTCAGGCTCCCCCAGCCCTGAGTGTACCAGAACTCGTGTGGGATCTCCCCGGCCTACAGAGAAATACCCTCAGAGTGTTTTCATCTGCACCACACCCCTGTCTGTGTGGGAACAACATCTTTTTCTCCCCCACTTTTAATTTATTTTCTTTTTCATTGTTGTTGAGCGTATATGCCACAGAACATAACCAGTCCAACACTTTCTACATGACGTTGATTACAATCTTTGAGTTGTGCAGCCCTTCGCACCCTCCTTTTCTGAAGTGTTCCTCCTCTGTTAGCATAAAGTTCACTGCTTCTGAAGGTTCCTGTCTCATCTTTGGAGTGGCTGTTATCAGTTGGATCCCATATACCAAAACCAAGCCCACTGTCATTGAGTCAATTGTGACTCATAGCAACCCTATAGGAAAGAATAGAACTGCTAAACAGATTTTCCAAGGAGTGTCTGACAGATTTGAACTGCCAACCCTTCGGTTACCAGATGTAGCACTTAAACCACTAAGCCACCAGGGTTCCAGATCCTGTATACATAGATCTTAAAAGAGCTCAATGCTCATAGCAGACATTCTTTGCTAGTTAAGCAAGTATTGTCTGGTTTTAAGAGGACTTAGGGGATATTTTGATTTAAAGTTTAAAGATTATCTCAGGGCAGTAGTTTTAGGGGTTCTTCCAGCCCCAGTGACTCCAGAAAGTTGGGAATCTATGAGAGTTTTAAATTCTGGTCTGCATTTTCCCCCTTTTGATCAAGATTCTTCTATAGAGGAAAACAGCTTCTTTAAAGATACTTACACACAGGCTGGCCAGAGCTGGATGTCATTGCCAAGTTGATGATGGTGGATGGAGTAGTAGATTGGCTAATAAGAAAGGTAAGCACAGCGCTTAGCTTGCTTACCAGATCATCTGTAGGGAGAAATTTCATCTCTTGGATGTGGTGAGAACCACATGAAATTGTTTACTACAGATTAGGCAGTAAACACAGGTAAGGCCCTTTATTTCTATTGGCTTTCCCTGACCAACCAGTTCGCAGTTCTCTCTCGCTACCCTTTCTTTTCCTCCCTTCTCAGCACCCACTGAACCCGTGCCTGCCGGAGGAAGAAAACATAGTCCCTGCTCTCAGGGAGTTCACACTCATTTGCCACTTCACAACTATGGAATCATCGCAGCTAGCCCTAGCTGACACCGTAGGCGCTGTTCTCAGGGCCTAGGGTTAGTGCTTGACAGTCCTAAGAGGACTTATCCCTACTGAATGGATAAAGGAGGACACAGCAGGGAAGTCCCCAGGCCACGCTTTCCGGGGCCAGACAGTCTTAGGCCACACCGGGTGCACATGAGGCCTGGGCACTCACCCTGCACGCAGCTGTGGCTCCAGGACAAGGACTCTGGTTCCTGCACTGACACTCTGAGTGGGTGGCTGAGCTTTATGTCAGTGCTGAGGATCACAGCCAAGAAAGACGTGTGGCCCTACCAAGTAAACAGATGAAGGGCAGAGGCACACCTTGAACGTGGGTCTTTGGAATCCAAGATCTAAACACTCTCACCCACATCAGGCATGGTGTCTGTGTGGCTACTACAGCCAGAAGTAGCTAATTGGGTCTCCTTTGTAGGATGGACAGGTCACTTAGGGACAGAAGAACAGGTGACTGCCCAGTTTAGATTGCCCAAAGTCTTCCTGAAAGTAAAGGAACTTTAAGGCAGTTTAGGCAACTTTTAATTGAGCAACAAATACTAATTTGGGCATCATATGAATCATCAACTATGACATATAGGGAGCCCTGGTGGAGCGGTAGTTAAGAGCTTGGCTGTTGCCCAGGTGGTTGGCAGTTCAAAGCCACGAGCTTCTCCCTGGAAACCCTTTGGAAAAGTTAATCTCCCCCATCCTGTAGGGTCTCTATCAGTCAGGACTGACTCCATGGCAATGAGTTATTGTTTATGATAATGATGTCACTTTTGTGCCAGGCACATTGCAGTCTGTGACATGTATATTATCGTTGTCCATTGTTTAAAATAGTTTTGTTCAGATGTAATTGGCATACCCCAAATTCACCCATATAAAGTGTATAATTCATTGATTTTAGTATACTTTGACTTGTGCAGTCATCACCATAATCTAATTTTATAACATTTCCATCACTCCAAAGAAACCCTGTACCCATTAGCAGCCACTCTTCATCCATCCTGTCCCCTGCTCCCTCCCTCAGCCATGAAACCAAAAGCCAAACCCACTGCCATCCAGCTGATTCCTACTCTTAGCGACTCTATAGAAAAGACTAGAACTGCCTCATGAGTTTCCGAGGAGCATCTGGTACACTCGAACCCCCAGCACACAACAAGGTATACACACGCTCAATTGTGCTTACTTACTCACCTGGAATGCACTGTTTCACCACATCTTTGGTGAAAAACAAGTGAAATTGTGCAATTAGCAAGTAAGCCCTTCTTACCTTGCTTATTGGGTAACCCATCCCTGGTTGGTGTTGCTCTTAGCCTTGTTTCACAGGTAGGGAAATTGAGGCACAGGCAAGATACCAGGCATTCTGTGTAACTAGCAACTCTATAGGACAGAGTAGAGCTGCCCCATAGGGTTTCCAGGGAGTGCCTGGCGGATTTGAACTGCTGACCTTTTGGTTAGCAGCCATAGCACTTAACCACTACACTACCAGGGTTTCTGACACTCCATACAGAAGAGGAAACATAACATGCTGCTGCATAGCTGTATAACCTTAGGCAGACCTCTTACCTCCCTCGGCCTCAGTTTCCCCAAAGTGGGATAATCCCCTAAGTGTGTGTACTAGCACTATGATTAGACCCCAAGAAAGCAGAGGAGCAGAATCCACTCCCTGATCTGTCTGACCAATTCAACTCACTACCCAGAACCAGGTGTAGGGTGAGGAGAGTGAGGCACTCAGAGAGAGCAAGTTAAGGGGACACTCACTCTCAGGCTTGTGCAAGGACAGGGTCAGCAGCTGAGCAGGAGAGCCTCCTTACAGGTTTTGTCCTGAATGCCCCACTTGCCTTATCCTAGTCCTGGCACTGCCCAGCTCCTGTCTATAGAGCACTGTGCTTGGTGTTGGGAGGGACACAAAGATGACCATGCCACTGCTCCTTCTCTGCCGCAGCTCTCAGTCCCGCTGCAGAACCACGTGGTGACAGCCCACACAGCAGCCTTGCTGGACTTGCAGAGGTGGAATTGCGGCTCTGAGGTTGCCGGGAAGGATTGCAGGCATTACATGGATAATGCCTGCAAACTGCTTAGCAAGTGCCTGGCTCCTGGTCAGTGCCCTGCTATGCTATAAGGCTGCAGACGGCCTCACTGCAGTTCAGGGGATAACCTTCTGCCTTGGCTGTATAACCGGGGACCCCCATTTCCACCTCACAGAAGAAGAGTCTGGAATGAAGGGAAGCTAGACACACAGGTTCCCTCAGACCTGTTGAGCATGTCCCAGGAGTTGTGGTTCCCATTCACAGAGCCCAGCACTGGTTTACTGCTGTTGTTTGGTGCCCTCAAGTTGGTTCTGGCTCATAGCGACCCTGTGTCCAACAGAATAAGACACCATCTGGTCCTGTGACATGCTCACAACCATTGCTATGTTTGAGCCTGTTGTTTCAGCCACCATCTCTGTTCATCTCATTGAGGGTCTTCTACTTTTTTGCT
Organism: Heterohyrax brucei; assembly: GCA_028571685.1. Classification (NCBI taxonomy): domain Eukaryota; kingdom Metazoa; phylum Chordata; class Mammalia; order Hyracoidea; family Procaviidae; genus Heterohyrax; species Heterohyrax brucei. The sequence continues at coordinate 19,818,110 of CM053153.1, read as the reverse complement.
GATCCTCTCACCTAATGAAGTATGATGTCCTTCTCTGGGGACTAATTCCTCCTGATGGTGTTTCCAGAATATGTGAGATGACGTCTTGCCATCCTTGCTTCCAAGGAGCGGTCTGGCCGTACTTCTTCCAAGACTTTCAAATCCACAGTAGCTTTCGGGTTTCCACGGCCAGGTTCTGGACACTGTAGCTGGGCTGTCGTCTCCAAAGGTAGAGTGAGTTCCTGTGCCGCCAGCTATGAGAAAATGCCTGATGGGTGATAAGCATGGAATCCAAGGCAAGCCATGGAAAGTTGGCCTTGAGTCCTTTCTGCTGAGTGGATGACCCCTCGGTTTTCCCCAGCTAAGTGAAGGGCATAACCATAACCTTGGGCATAACCAGATCAGCCTGGAAGGAGAATTAAGGAATAAGTGTTGAGATTTCTAGGTGAACAACAGATGCATCACTTAGAGAAATGACAGGAGCTGTCTTGCCTGGTTTGGTCAAAGGCCACATAGATTCTGCATGTGGGCTAAATGGACTCATTTAATAAACCCAGTGCATGGTGCCCTGCCTGGGGAAAGGCAGCTTGCTGGTAGCAGCTTGGGACCAAAGGTGCTGAAGCCTCATGGCCCCTCTCGTCCCCTGCACACAGCACGCCTGGTACCTCCCTGTTGGCACACCCCAAGCAGTGGGTATCTGAGCTGCAAAGCCAGAGTGGGTTTTGGAAGTCTGCTGTCCTGATCTGTCCACCTGTAGCCTCACGCATGTGTACCAGAGCCATGAGTGGACCCCGAACTCACTGGATGCTGGGGCGTTGCTCTTCAGCTCTCACTAATCCACCCCCTGCCTTGGCTGAGTGTTGCTCAATTCGTAGTTGTTGAGTTGACTAATGAATCAAAGAGAAGTTAAACTGCGCATGTGCGAATCGAAAGCATCAAAGGGAAGTTGCGCATGCGCCGTTTGTGTTGCAATAGCATGAAAAGTCACGCTGGGCATAACTACCCAGAGTGAACAGAAACTCTGCCGGAGCTCATCCGGTCTGTTGTACCTACATTTCCAATACAAGGGAATGAGGAAGTCTCTGTGGAATAAAGCCACGCCGTGTCATCTATCCCCATTCTCTCCCCACTTTGAATCCACTGATAATGTGGTTCTAGAACACTACACCTGGCAGTCTTTCACTCACTTCCTGAATGCTTTTTATGATTGTCGGTGGCCCAGAGGTCACGAACTCACATGCTTTCAGGGGCCTTGCAGGTAGTGTGGAGCAGTGCAGTGGGTCAGGAAGAGGCCAGCAGAAAGTGGTGGGCGCTGGGTCGGAGTGAAAGACATGGACTTGACCTGAAGGCATTCGAGTGAGTGAGTGTGTGTGTGTGTGTGTGTGTGTGTGTGTGTGTGTGTGTATGTGTGTAGTACATAGATATATAGTCAGAATTCCTGTCCACTGTGCAGACTTGGGACCTGTAGGATTAAGTCTAGGTTCCCAGCCCTGAAGTGGGAGCTCCCTGAAGGCTGACCTCTGCCCACCAAGCTTATTTTGCTCTACTCACTTCCCCGTCTGCCCTGTACCTCACCCCAGTGGTACCTGACTGTTCCCTGAACCCCATACATGCCCTCATTCATTTGCTCATGCAGTTCCTTCTCTTTGAAGGATTCACCTGTAAGTTTAGCAAAATCTTACTCATTCCTACCACAGGGAAACAAGCTTTCTCTTCCCAAAAGCCAGTGTGCCATGGATGCTATCCATCAGGAATCTCAGCACGTGGATTTCAATCCATTCACACATCTGTGCCCCTGGAACACTAGACATAAATATTATGCACACCCCCCACACACATACCAAAGGGAGTCTCTTATTGATCTCTGTGTTCCCAGCACCAACATAGGGTTGGTCCACTCAGTAGGTCGAAATGAATATTTATCAAGGGACTATGTGGTTTTAGGAATGAGGAAAGGACTCATTGTTGACAAAGGCATTTTCCTATTTAGAAGCTTGTGCTTCGAGGTTAAATCTATAACAGCCATTGATTGACATTAAGTCATTTCTGACTCACGGCAACCCCATGTGTATGGAAAGCAGATAGCCAGGCCTTTCATCTAAGGCACCCCTGGGTGGATTGGAGCCATCAAACTTTCAGTTAGTAACCAAGCACTTAACCATTTGTGACACCCAGCAACTCTGCTCCCAGGTTAAAACCTGTTGCCATTGAATCAGCTCTGACTCATAGCAATCCTACAGGACAAGGCAGAACTGCCCCATAGGGTTTCCAAGGAGCACCTGGTAGATTTGAACTACTGATCTTTAGGTTAGCAGCTAGGGCTTCTCTCTTGTGTTTGCATTTCCAAAATGGAGTTAGTTGCTGCTTGCTGGTGCCCCTGGTGGGAGGTCCTTGCCACAGCTGGGAAGGACTGGTTTCTGGACAATTTCCTAACAGGAAGCAGTGAAGGCAGCTTCGGTTCCAGGCAGGCAGTGTCCCAGTGTCCCAAGTTCAGAGTCTCCTGGCCAATATCTGCCAACCTGTCTGCCTCCCTGGCCTGGACCCATTGCCTGGTCCAGATATCAGGCCTCTGTGTGCAGCCTTGATCCGTTGCATCCCTTTGGCTTGGGTTTAGTCCTGTTCTCTCTAGAGCACCATATCTACTTTCGCCATCTTCTTGTGTCTGTGACCTTGTAGCCCATAGAGCAAAATCACGGAGTATCTTTCTACTGCTTCAGGTATTGAGCTTTCTTTGTCAGAGTTTGAAGTTAAGAACAAAATGTACTTTAAAGGTGGTGTGGAGGAAGAAACAAATGCTTACTGTGTGCTAGCCATTGAACCAACATGTTGCTTATGGTACTTTGTCTTCTTTTAGTTAATTCTCCCAATATACCCACTTAGTAGAAAATTTTATGCCCATTTGATACATGAGAAAATTGAGGTACCAAAAAGTTAACTTGCCTGAGTTAGTATGTGGCAGAACTGGTACTCTCATTCTCAAGATATTTGTTTTCCTGCCATTTTATCACCAATTTTTTTCTCTGGGAAAGGAAGAAAATAGAAACCAACCTGTCAATAGAGAGGCAGCCAGATTTACTAAATTTTAATGAGCTCACTGGGCTGTTTTGTGTGATGGGAAAAATGACCTCACTGGAATTGCAGTATAGTAGAGTGTGTGTTAAGTAACAGAGAGAAAGTGACCATTCTGTGACAAAGGTGCATGAAGTCTCTAGGACAGGTACTAGATGAGATACATGTAGTCAGGTGTCTTAGGCTGAGTTCTCTAAAGAAGCAAAACCAGTGAAGAGTACTTACATATACACAGAGAGAGAGCTTTAATATTAAGGAAATAGCTTTCACTTGCAGATGCTAGAAGTCCCAAGTCCGTGGGTCAGGCATCAGGCTGGAGGCTTCTCCTGACTCACGTAGCTGCAGGGGCTGGAGGAACCCAAGACCAGCGGGTAAGACAGCAGCCTACTGGCTCACAGGCTGCAGAGGCTGACAAATCCAAAATCACAAGTAACTTGGCAGGCCGCTGGCTCAAGTCCTGAGAACTGGAGGTCAGAAGATGGTGAGACAGTTGCAGGGTCCATCCAGAGTGAGTAAAAGCATGTGAGCTCACTAAAGCATCCATATACAGTAGGTTCAGGCCACACCCCCAAAGAAACTTCCCTTACAACTGACTAGCTGATCACATTAAATCGCATCATTGGGATGATTACATTATATTGCAAAACTGGAGGATAACTGCATGATAATGTAACTGCTAAAACACTGAGAATCATGGTCCAGCCAAGTTCTGGGGTAGAGAGCCACTCTGCTGATCTGCTAAGAGAAGGAATCTCAGCCCTTGATGCCACTTATGCCAGCGCCATGTCAGCCAAGCAAACTAGAACAAGTGTCACCAAGCTGCTCACCCTTCCTCTGAGCTATGGCCCTTTTCCTCTGCTGGTGCCCCAGCTCACCTTCACGTGCTCCTTTTCTGAAGCACAGGACACGGCAGTGAGATTTGAGAACAGATCTTAATCAGGCATTCCTCTGCTTAGCTCTAACTCTGCTTCCTCCTGGTTTGTGGGCCACCAAGCCTCTTACTCAGTTCCTAGGAGACCTGAGAGGCAGGAGAGGGTAGAGGCTTGAAAACCAGTTCCGACCCAGCATTCCACCAGCTGCTTGACCTTGGGAAAGTCACTTAACTTCTGCCAACTTGAGTTTCTTTATCTGTACGATGAGATAGTTGAACTGACTAAGCCAGTTTGGTTTTCCCCCAAAACAGCAGATCGTGAACCATTATAGGTTATGCGATCACTTTAATGTGTCAAACCAGCATTGTTTAATGTACAGAACAAAATGGAATGTAATAGACCATACCAGAGTATGGATGAAGTGGTCAGAAGAAGGCTGTTGTTTAGGGAACTTCGTGTTGTGTTTGTATATGTCTCTGTATTAGATTGTGATGTACCATGTACTTCTTATCAGCTTTTTTAAAAAGTCTGAAAAACGTTAGACTAGACCAGTGGTTAACAGACTTTCTCTATAAGGACTGTTGTTATTATGTGCCATCAGGTGGACTTTCAACTCATAGCAACCTCATGTGACACAGTAGAATTGCCTGTCCCCTGAGGTTTCCGAGGCTGTGATCTTTACATGAGCGAGCACTGGATCTTTTCTCCCAGGCAGCCACGAGGTGGGTTTGAACAGCCAACCCTTTAGTTAATAGCTGAGTGCTTAACTGGTGTCAAGGGTTAGATAAATATTTAAGGCCTTGCCAATCATACAGCCTCTGTCACAACTAAGAACCAATTACTCTGCCACTGTAGCACAAAAGCAGCTGTAGAGAATGCGTGAATGAACGTGTATACCTGTGTCCCAATAAAACTTTATTTACAAAAGCAGGCAACAGATCCCATTTGGTCTTTAGTTTGCCAAACCCTGGATGAGACTGTCTTAATCCAGGAGAGAAAGTAAACATGTATAATATAGATGGCTGCAGGCCTGTGCTGTAGACATGTGTAGTATAAGAAGGGATGTTCAATAGTGTATCTGTTTTCCCACAAAACCAACTACAGAACATGAAACTCAACAAAATCTCCATAGGTGGAGGAAAAACACCAAAAGGAGAGGATACAGGGTTGGGGGAGGGTGGGGGGAGGTAATTGGCTAAATTTTAAAAGCTTTGTTATCAGACCAGAGGTGTAAAACGTGTGATCACGGCAACAATGAGATCCGAGGACGTGGATTTTTTCTTTTTTTTTCTGGTGTAAGCTCAGACAGCACTTGGCTTGGCTTGGCAAGCTCATACAGTATTATTGTTGCTGTTTTTAATCAAGACAATACTTCACCGAGAAGATAGAGAGACCCACATGAGTGGGTGCCTACATCGACTTGGGACCGGAAGAACCGGATGGTGCCTGGCCACCACCAGTGATAGCCACGATGGAGCTCACAGAGAGGAGTCTCACTGGCAACACAAGAATAAAAAGGGGTGCATCATGAGATCTCCACTGAAAGACCTCAGTTGATGGTCCCGCAGTTTTGGGGTTCCTCTGAGAGCATGGCCCCCGGCCCTGATGCTGCCCTTTCCCATAAATTATAACAAAGGTCCACTCTTTGGACAGGAATGGATTGGACTTGGCAATGCAGAGGGACCATATATTGGAGCACTTTGTGGTTCTGTACATCTACAGGATATCATGTTGCTGACCTCTGGCTGGAGGAAGGGGAGTGGATGGAGAGGAGGGGAAAGGAGGCTGTTGGGAGGATGAGACAGGTATGGAGCAGAGAGGAATAGTGTGCAGTCACCGGACAGGGAGAGCAGTGGAAGCTGCATATAGGTGGGCATGTAAATTTATATGTCAATGTACATTTTCACTCAGTTATGTTAAATAAAAATAAAAAATATAAATAAATAAATAAAATAAAATAAAAAGATAATACTTAAAAATCAGAAGATTTTATATAAAATATGGATCTCAAGAGTCTCTTTAGAAAAATGAGAGATCCGGCAGACGTTTTAATGTCATTTGTGCATGGCTGCATTTAGCTGGAGTGGCGGCAGCCACAGATCCACAAGGCTGTGTTCCCACAGTCCCTGCCAATTTCTGTGGTTCCTCAGCGTACACCCCACTCTCTCCAGCTTCTGCCTGCCCAGAGCCTTTTGGTATTTGGGCTTTCGGTTCTGGACTGTTTGAATATGACATCCCTTCAAGCTCCCAAATCCTACACCCTGGTGTCATTTTCTACCTGCGATGTGATCTTGCAGACGTGACGTGCGCTATGAACCTCAGTGCTCTGGCTTGTAAAATGGGACCACTTTTACTCACAGGAAGGGAGCGTTTTAGAGATGAGTAGAATAGCATATTAAAAACAGCTTTTAGAACACCAACGCTTTCTTTACGAATGTAAAAAAATATCAAGAGCCACACTGGACTCTGTATTTGAGGTTTTAATTGATTTTAAAGTAAAATATTGGCTTTTACAGTAAAAAGAAAATTGTACTGGAGAGAGGCCATCACCTGTCTGTCAGTTTGTTATACCTTGGTGGCTTACGTGCTTCTGTGATGCTGGAAGCTGGGCCACAGGTATTTCACGTGCCAGCAGGTCACCCATGGTGAACTGGCTTTAGGGGAGCTTCCGGATGAAGACTAGGAAGAAAGGCCTGGTGACGGTTCCGAAGATCAGTCAATGAAGAGCTCATGGACCACAACAGAAGACTGTCATGTAAAGTGCTGGATGAAAGCCCGGCGGGTTGGAAGGCACTCAGAATAGAATACACAGTGGCCTCAGCAATGGATTCCAACATGCCAGAGACCGTGGGGGTGGCGTGGGACCAGACAGCATTTCGTTGTGTTGTATGTGGTGTCTCCATGAGTCAGAATCAACTTGATGGCAGCTAACAGCAAACAGTTGGCAAGGGGACCCAAAAGCAATGCCACCCAGCTGGTCTGGGAAGACCTCGCCTCAGATGCAGAGTCCTTAGCTGTCTCCAGACCTCCCGCCAGCAAACATACACTTTCTTACCCTCTGAAATGTCCTCAACCTAGATATAGATTATGAGAAAGAGCTGACACTTATTTTCTCTAGAGACCTATAAGCTACTCTGGTGTGGAAGTGAGCCAGCCTGTCCCCAACCCTCACACTCAGGAACATCCTGAAAAAGTTGATCTGCAACTCAGCCCTGGAGGCCGGGGGCTTGACTCTGGGCTTCAGGGGCCCCAGGACATACCCCCTGGGCTCTGAGATGACCAATAAACTTTGCCTCACTGTTCCTTCAGTTACGAAGTGGGCTGGGGAAACGTCAGAGATAGAGGAAATTTGGAAACAAATGCTGAACATTCAAGGAGAAGAAATGCTGAGAGCATTGACCTGCGGTGGTCAGTACAAAGGTTCGAATCCTGCGTCGTCGGAAGACCCAAGGCTGTGGCTTCTCCCCTCTGTGCACGGTGGGGCCACCCGTGCCGGCCGCTACTTCATTTGCAGAGATGAAATGAATAGGAGAGAAAGGGGCGTGTGAAGTCTTGGCAAGAAAAAGGTGTCTTAACACACAGGCCTGTGGCTAAGGTTTTTGGCACTGAGGATGGTGCTCAGTTGTCCCGCATAGTGTTACGTGAAGGAGCGGTCCGGAGGTCTGTAAGTCCACCGAACACTTAAAAACCATCTCCAGCGTATTTGGTAGAACGCCGTTCGAGTTTGGTTTTGCATTGAGGATCCTGCCTGAGATAAAGAAAATGGACATTTAAGGAGCCCCTGATCCCTGTCGCGTGCTAACGATGGGAACCCGGCGGTAGTAGCGCTGACGGCTGACAGCAGGCAGCGAGTCTCAGCACTGCGCATGCGTTGACTTCCTCCCTCTCCCTGCGGCCCTACGAGCTGTCACCTTCGCTCTCCTGGTGAGACAGGCCTGACTGTCTGCGTAACAGACGAGGAATCCAAAATTCAGAGAGATGAAGATGCACTCTAGGCAGGGGCAGAGCCAAGCTTATGGTTAGGTCTAAAAATATGTGTATATATTACCATCAAGAGGATTCTGACTAATGGCAACCCTATGTGTATCAGAGTAGAACTGTGCTCCCTAAGATTTTTAATGGCTGATTTGGGGAAGTAGATTACCAGGCCTTTTTCTCATGCTATCTCTGGGTGTATTCAAACCTCCAGCATTTGAATAACGTACATAAACTATTCGCACTACTCAGGGACTCCCCTAGTCTGGTCTAAGCTCATTCTAAACCCAGTACACTTTGTGAGGTTGGTGGTATGTGGTGGAATGCAGGATTGATCAAGGATTAGCTGTCAGTGTCAAGGAGGCAGTAGTTGGAAGCTTTATGGGTATTCAGCTAAGCCTATACGTTCCATGTGCATCAGAAGGGTTGTGGATGCGAGGCATTTTATTTATTCCTACAGGAAATATTCCAATACCTACTGTGCATCAGGCACCACACTAGAACTAGGAATACTGCAGTGGTGAGTAAGATATTGCCATCAGTCTAGACTTCTTTATGTCTCCATGGAAGTTTCTAGATACTTTTCAAATGTCCTTGAAAGGTAACGTAAAAAGAACCTCAGCCCCAGCAATCTGTCCAGGAATGTCAGAAGTTTGCGTTTTAGCTCTGGAAATTCTGCATTGGCTCAGAAGGTTAAGGACTCTCCTTAACGGATGGATCCAGTGATTAACCAGCCAAGTGTGGGTTGGTTACCAACTTTGCACTCTTTCCTATGGTGAGTGATCAGCCAACTAATATGAAAGCCAGTGTTTGAGATCATTTAGTCCAACTCCTGAAAACCGGGGCAGCGTGGTGGTTAAGAGCTATGAGTGCTAACCAAAGGGTTGGCTGTTCACATATACCACGCACTCCTTGGCAACTCTGTGGTCCAGTTCTACTTTGCCCTGTGGGATCGCTATGAATTGGAATCGACCCAATGGCAGCAAGCTTGGTTTTGGTTAGTCCAACGCCTTGGGCTTTCTAGAAGAGGAAACTGAGTTCCATCCATCACTTTAGCATGTTCCCATTTTAATGCTAAATTCTGAACAAGCAGTATCAATGACGGAAACAGGCTGCTCTCTCCCAAAGACTTGTATTAGAGAACCAAAATCAAAACAAACCTGTTGCCATCAAGTCAGTTCCAATTCACAGCAACCCTATAGGACAGAGTAGAACTGCCCTATAGGGTACCCAGGGAGCAGCTGATGGATTGGAACTGCTAGCCCCTTGGTTAGCAGCCAGGCTCTTAACCATCGAGCCACCAGAGCTCCCTTCAAGAACCAAGGAAATAATATTTTACCAATCCTCATCCCTTATGCCTTTTCAATTGACTTGAGTGGTTTTGTTGTTATTTTGTTTGTTTCTTAGTATCGGAATTTCGTGCAAATTTCTTTGACAAAGTTAATCACTTCGGGCATTTGGGGGAGACCGAGTGGTATAAATCTGGAGAACTAAGTCTATTAAATATTGTTTGATGACCTTTACACTTTGTAGCTCATGATTTAAATTTTGGCATGTGGTCCCTAGAACGTAAGACTGTCCCTTGGGTATCTCAGTAGAGTAGAGGACTTGGTTGTAGCCCGTGAGCCACCATGGTTCTCAGCAGGACTCCACCCTCTAATCTTCCTTTCAGTCTCAGCAGAGACTGTCACCTGTTCGTCCGCAGCCCTCCCCTTTGCTTTGCAGGAGTCATAGGTACTTGAATGTACTTTTGAGGAAAGAAAATGCTGTTGGTTCCTCACAGCTCTTCTTGTACACCTGCAATTCAGGTGCCCCAGTGGACAGCAGACGCCACTCCCCATCATGTCCCTTTCACCCCACCCTCACCGCCCATCCTGCCCTCCTCCCATGCCCAGGTTCCAGGAGTAGTTACAGCCAGCATCTTGGCAGGCCCCCATCTCTCTGTTCTGCTAGACCCCCAAGGAAGCTGGTACCTACAACCTTTGACTTCTGCAAAACAAAATCAGGGACTCTTTCTTCCACCAAAACTCTGTATCTGTGCTGGATGGCACAGCAGAGACCCCACACGGCAGTGACTACCCATGTGTATAATAGGTGCACTGTGGTATCACCGAGGCAGGCAGCACCAGTGGACCCACAGTGAGCTTATTTGGGATGAAGGCCGATGAAGATTTGATACCCTGATGAGTTGTCTGACAGCTGATGGAATAATGTTTGTACTGTGTGCAGTTGGTGACCCTAAATGCAGGTTAATGGTGAGTGCTTGAATTAATCATGAGACGAGCTAGTGGTTGGAAACCGTGGTGGCATAATGGTTAAGAGCTACAGCTGCTAACTGGAGTGTCAGTGGTTCAAATCCACCAGGTGCTGCTGGGAACTTTATGGAGCAGTTATTCTCTGTGCTGTAGGGTCACTGTGAGTCAGAATCCACACAGGTGGGGCTAGTGGTCACCTGACAGCCCAATCTTTTCCAAAGAGGTGAGAGGAAGACAGGGAGACTGGAAGGACAGTAGGAATTTATTAAACTGGAGGAGCTAAAAAACAAAGAACTGTTTTTTTTCTTCCCTTTCAAAAATGTGGGGGGCCTCTCCTGAAAGAGTTATAAAAACAAAACAAAAACCTGCAACTGGAAGTCGTGGTATGTATACACAGGTGCACATACAGCCCAGCTGAAAAAGTTGAATATTTCTGAGTCTTTTGACAGTGAATACGTGTTTGTGTACAGCCTTAACCACAGAGGAGGCACTCAGTGAAACTGGGGCCTTGTTTTGTGAGTTCCCAGTTCCAGGTATTCAGCTCTGTAGTCAAGGTTCTTGGTGAGTGAAAAAGCTGTGTGTTTTTATACTGTTTGGCAGTTTGGTTAACAGCCTGAGAAAGAATTCCTCATTCTAGGTGTGTGGGAAAGGACTGTTACTTGCTAATTGCTGACTTCACTGGCATCCCTTGATGGTGCAAATGGGTGATACACTTAGCTGCTAACTGAATGATCAGAGGTCCCAGTCTATCCAGAAGGGCTTCAGAAGAAAGGCCTGGCAATCTACTTTGGGAAAACCAGCCCCTGAGGCCACTTGAAGTACACTTCTACTCTGACATCCATGGGGTCACCATGAGTTGGAATCAACTCATCTGCAGCTGGTTTCACCTACTTTATTAATTATCGAATACCTGTAATAAAATTGGCAGGGGCACTTTGGGTAGATTATAGTTTTTAATGAAACAATTGCATAAGTAAAGATTTTCCTGTGAATTTCCCGTAATGACCCTTTTTGTGAAATGGGGTTTCATGAGTCAGGACTTGAAAGCATTCCTTATGGACAGTTTGACCAGGGCCCAATACTTGAAGATGTGGAGAACATAAATGGAATGTTTTTGTTTCAGAAGAGAAATCAAGACACAAAGGAAGCAGAGGTGTTTATTAATCCTCTCCACCCCTCACCCTGAGTGTGCGTTTGGAGAAGAGTTCAGTCATTCTGGGCGTTCTCCGTCTTTCTGTTTGGATAAACCAATGTAGAACTTTATTTTTCTGGAATAAGTATGTCTCCACATCACTTTTTCTCTCTGTTTGTGGTGTTCATTCTGCCCACCTGAGGATGGCAGGTTTCCTGCAGACAGGGATCATCTGTCAGAGGCCTGCCAGCCACCTGGCTCCCTTGGAGCACCCTGTTAACGCAGAACTTTCTGGAAGCCCTGTGTAAATGGCATCGCCTTTCCACCGTAATTGCCCCACCGAATGGTTGTGACGTTTGCTTGAAAAGCCTGCATGGCATTGAACAGACAGGCCACTCTGCACTGCTCCAGCAGGGTCCCAGGGCTGCCTGTCCCAGGGAGCGGATCCAGCGCAGTGGCCCTGCAGCTCCCTTACAGAGAAGCGAGAAAGGGAGAGAGAACTGAAGGCGAGCCAGGGACCTGGCAGGTTCTGCTGCATGGGCCTGGCTGGATGAGTTAGTGGTCACCTCAGCAAGGGGCGGGACTGGCCGGGGCTGCCCTCCCTTCCCTCCTCCTCTGGAATGCAGCATTCACTCAGTGCTCTGTGGATCCCTGGTTCTCTTGGGAAATCACTTTTTCCGGGGCTGGAGGAGGCTGGCCAGCTGCCCCCTCCTCCACCCAACTCCCCACCCCCAGTTGGAGATCTTGGGGATCAGGTGGTGGCAGTGGGGGACACTTTGGGAAAAGAGATGGAAGTGAGGCGACCAGAGGTGCTGGGAACCTCGAAGCAGTCGGTGAGGACTGAAACACCCTGTCCTTCTCACCCCCCTGTTCTGAGTGTCAGAAGTAGGTGGGGACTCTAGGACGTGGGCTGTGGGGACTGGAAAGTGAAAGCCAGCAAGCAAAGAGAACCGGATTTCCACCTCCCTGCCCCCGCTCCACTCCTAACAAACAACCCCACAACGTCACCAGGAGCAGAGATGCTAGTGTCTCTTAGGCTGGTAGGTGGTGTGAGCCCGACTTTGCGGTTTAACCATCTGGTGTCTTTTTGTTAGAGACAGTCACAGTGGCTGTAGTCACTCCTCAAGCCCAGGGCTTTTTCTCACCTGTAAGCTGGAGTTTCTCTGTGGCAGCCAAAGCAGCCTTTGTTGTGTCCACTGCGTCCCTCCTTGGTGTAGCGGAGTACAACCATGCTGCATGGGAACTTCGGTGACTGATTTCTCAGGAGTAGATCACCAGGTCTTTGTTCTGAGGTGCCTTTGGGTAGATTGATACCTGCAACCTCTTGGTTAGTAGCCACGTGCATTGGTCCCACTCAGGGACTTCCCAGTGTCTCCAGACACTGCCTATTGTCCCCAAGGGGCAAAATCACCTTGTCCTCCCTTTTCTACCTCTCCCACCCCGTTGAGAACTTCTGGGTGAAATCGTGCCGCTGTTTTATTTTCTTCACAGCCCTCCTCACTCTCTGACATGATTTTCTTCGTCTCTTGGTCAGTGGTTCTCAGCCCCAGCGGTACCTTGCCTTCATGTGAGAAGCTATAAAAAGTCCAAGTGCCTAGCCCCACCCCAGTAATTAAACCAGCATCTCTGAGAGGGGGTCTGGGTACCTGTACTTTTTATAAGTTCCCAGATTGTTCTGGACCCCTACTATCTGTCCTCTGTCCACAGTTGTGTTGGTCAGTAAACAGAATGGTGCCTGGCACGCAGTAGGAATGGAGTGAAGATTTCCTGAATGAATGGATGCCTTGGGAAACCTATCGTCATAGACAGATGTTTTGGTGGGGATTCTTTCATTCAACAAGCACTCGTTAAGTGGTTGCTATGTGTCAAGGAACTCTATGGGGCATTTCTACTCTGTCCTAAATGGTTGCTGTGAGACACAATTAACTTGACAGCAATCAGTGTGTGGTTTTTTGGTAGGTGTCAAGGAGCCTTGGTAGCACAGTGCTAAGCACTTGGCTGCTAACAGAGAGGTCGGGAGCCTGGTTCAAACCCACTCAGGAGGAAGATGTGGCAGTCTTCTTCTGCAAACAGGACAGCTTTGGGAGCCCTGTAGGGCTCCTACTCTGTCCTTTAGGGTCACTATGAATTGAAATCAACTCAGTTGACCAAGGGCATCAGTTGCTTTACAGACGGTCAGATGGGGTGCTAAATTCTAGGGATGCAAATGAACAACACTTGACCCCTGATTTCTAGCAGCCTTCATCCTGGAAGGCTCAGGTGCAAGTCCACAGGGCTGCCCATATAATGAGGGCATTGCTAGCCTGGCTGGTACCTAGAAAGCAGCTGGAAGATAGATTAAGTAGTTCTAAAATGACCCTTATGAGCTTTCCTGTGTGTTTTATTTACATTATCACACTTGAATGTCCTCATAACTTGGTGCAGTAGGGGAGGTTCCTGTTTCCCAAGGAGGAAGCTGAGGCGCTAGGAGGTTAGGAAGTTCCCCTGAGGTCACCTGTCCACCTGCAGCACAGGCTGGATTCCAACCCCGACCTCTCTGGAAAGCCCATGATCTTTCTAGCTTCCCTGGCTGTATCATAGAACAGAGGGCTCTGGATTCCCTGTGCACATGCTGCTTGGCCCCCTCTATGTGCACAAAGGACTGAGAGCCAGTGAGGTGGTTCCCAAATCCCCCTTCTGTCCTCAACCAAATATACGGTCACCCTCCATAGGCTTCCTGTCCCTGGAAGGTTTCTGGTAAAGACCCTGTCTGTTTCTGTGAAGCTAACAATTGGAGTGTCTTAGTCTGGGTTTCCCAGAAGTAGACCCAAGACAAAGACTCCAGTGTGCATAGGTTATTTGAGATACGGAAGAAGATGCACTGGTAGGAGAGTCAGGGAGTAAGACAGGAAAAAGAAACCAAAACCAAACCTGTTGCCATCCAGTAAATTCCAATTTGTAGCCACCCTATAGGAGAGCGTAGAACTGCCCCATAGGGTTTCCAAAGCTTGTGGGTTTGAACAGCTGACTTTTGGGGCAGCAGTCAAGCTGTTAACCACTAAGCCACTGAAGCTTCTTCAGAGAAGACATGTGACCTGACCAAACCCCTTGCTGTCAAGTCAGTTCAAAGACAGAGAAGCAGCCCTACAAGACAGAAAAGAACTGCTCCATTGAGTTTCCAAGGCTGTCTTCTTTGTGCAAGCAGACTGTCACATCTTTGTCCCACACAGCAGCTGGTGGGTTTGGACAGTCAACCTTTTGGTTAGTACCAGTAATATCTAGCTCATGGCAATCTTGTAGGACAAAGTAGAACTGCCCCATAGGGTTCCCAAAGAGTGGCTCGTGCATTCAAACTGCCAGCTGTTTTGGTTAGCAGCTGAACTCTTAACCCACTTAACTCCACCAGGGTCAGAGAAGCTAAGTCCTCAGTAAGTGGGGCATTACTGGTATCAAGCAAGTTACCACTGTGGGCAGAAGGATCGTAATCCCAAGGGGAGCTCTGAGCAGCAGTGCCGAGTGAATGCTTGCCGCTCAGAGTCATCCTCCCCTGGGTGTTGAGAGAGACCTGGTACTTACTCACCAATTCTCAATGGTCACTGGCAATGGGTGGCTCCCAGAGGGGGCATAATTTCCCTGAACTTCAGGCCTCCCTTTGGGGAGCCAAGTGGGCAGTTGAAACGAGAGAGAGCCCCGGGTGAGGACACATAGATGCCTGTAGTTAGCAGTGATTTGCTCCACAGTGGGAAGGGCAGTGGTCTGGGGACAGGTACCAACAGCATCTGTGCCAAACACAATGAAACACTTCTTAGTTATTGTTCTTTTGTAATTGTCAGTCCCATTTATTGTTGTAGATAATGTTGTATGATAGATGTGAAGGATTGAAACAGAGAGTAAGACTTTCTGGCCTTAAGGAGCTGAAGTCATGAATAGATCACCCCTTATAAACATCATCCCTCATCAGACATTCTCATGGCAACATCTGAGCCCTAGCTCCTTGCTACAGCATTCATGGCTCTCTGAGATCTGGACCCAGGCTGCCTTAGTCATCTAGCACTGCTGTAACAGAAATACCGCAAGGGGGTGTCTCAAAAAGAGAAATTTCATTCTGGCACAGTCCAATAGGCTACAAGTCCAAATTCAGGGCATCAGCTCCAGGGACAGACTTCTGTCAGCTCTAGAGAAAGGTCCTTGTTACCAGTCTTCCCCTGGACCAGGAGCTTCTCCACACAGGAACCCGAGGTACAAAGGATGCACTTTGCTCCTGGCACTGCATTCTTGAGGTCCCCCGTCTCTGCTCACTTCCCTTTCCTTTCATCTCTACAGGCCGCACCTCAGGGATACTCTGTTTACACTGGATCAGGGTTGTGACCTCAGCCAGCATGTTACATTCCCACCCTAATCCTCTTTAACAGACAATCATAATCACAAAACAGGACAATCACAAAAGAGTGGACAGTCACACATACTGGGCATCACAGCCTAATCAAGTTGACACAGACTTCGGAGGGGGGAAACAATTCAATCCACTCATAGTCTCACTGTTTGTCGTACTCCCACCCCCGTCTAATCTCTGCTCTCAGATTTCTGAGTGGCTTCTAGCTCTTCAAATACTCCTCTTTCTCTCCCCTTTCGGGACCTTAGCACATTTCAGTCCCCCTTCCTTGTTGCCAGAATATCTCCCTACTTTCCTGAGTCAGCTCAGTTATCATCTCCTCCAGGAAGCCATCTCTGCCCACCATCCCTGCGCCCACTCCCGTGGTGCCCTTGGCCTCTGTGAAGGCCTCAGTCCTTATTCTTGTCATCATCATGGTCATCATACAAGTAGGTAATCCCCTCTTTACCCATCCATAAGCTTTGGGGAGGCAGGCTCTTTTGTCTTTTTCATTGGGCATTAAAGCCAGGCCTGGGTGTAAAAACTAGACCTGAAATGGAAATTCAGCTGAACTACTTACTAACCATGAGGGCTGAGCTGGAATTTGAAGCCTCAGTTTTTGTATCTGTAAAGATGAGTATAATAATATTTACCCTAGTATAGAAGAAATCAAGTATGAAATAAAGAAATTTATGGAATTAAGTGAGAATGAAAACACATCCTACCTGAACCTATGGGATACATACAGCAAAAGCAGTCATCAGAAGTCAGTTTATCTCTATAAATGGACATATCCAGCATGAAGAAAGGACCCAAACCGAAGAATTAACCTACAACTTGAACAAGTAGAAAAGGGAGCAACAGAGGAACCCCTCAGACACCAGGAGAAAACAGATAATAAAGATTAGAGCAGAACTAATGAATTAGAGAATAAAAGAACAATTGAAAAAAATAACAAAACCAAAAGCTGGTTCTTGGAAAAGATCAACAAAATTCATAAACCATTGGCTACACTTAAAAAAGAAAAACAGGAAATAAATAACTCAAATAAAAAATGAGATGAGAGATGTCACAACAGGCCCAATTGAAATAAAAAATATCACAAGAGAATATTATGAAAGATTGTATGTACTCTAGCAGATTTGAAAACCTAGAAGTGGACAAATTTCTAGATTCATATCACCTACCAAAATTATCACAAGGAGAAGTAGACCAACTTAATAAATCCATCACAAAGGAAGAGATTGAAAAAATCATCAAAAAACTGCCAACGAAAAGCAGTCCTGACTGTGATGGCTTCACCAGAGAATTCTACCAAACTTTTAGAGAGGAGTTAGCACCAGTACTACTGAGGCTATGTCACGGCATAGAAAGGGATGGATAACTCCCAAATTCATTCTATGAAGCCAGCATAACCCTGATACCAAAGCTAAAGAAAGATCCCACAAAAAAAAGAAAATTACAGGCCAGTGTCACCCACAAGCCTGGATGCAAAAATCTTTAACAAAATCCTAGCCAATAGACTTCAACAACATATCAAAAACATAATTCATCATGACCAAACTGGATTCATACCAGGGATGCAAGGATGGTTCAACATCAGAAAAACAATTAATGTGATTAACCACATAAATAAAGGATAAGAATCACCTGATTTTGTCAATTTATGTAGAAAAGGCATTCAACAAAGTCCAACACCAATTCATGCTAAAATCTGTCAGCAAAATGGGAATAGAGGGGAAATTCCTCAGTGCAATAAGGGACATCTACACAAGCTGACCACCTACATCATCCTGAATGGGGAGAGACTGAAAAAATTACCCTTGAGAATGGGAACTATACAAAGATGCCCCCTCTTACCACTTCTAATCAACATTGCACTAGAGGTTCTAGCCAGAGCAATTAGACAAGACAAAGAAATAAAAGGCATCCACACTGACAAAGAAGAAGTAAAAGTCTCCCTGTTTGCAGATGATATGATTTTATATGCAGAGAATCTTAAAGAATCCGTAAGTAAACTACTGGAACTAATGGAAGAGTTCAGCAAGCTATCAGGATATAAGATAAATATAAGTAAATCAGTAGGATTCCTTCATACCAACAAACAGATCATCAAAGAAGAAATCACCAAATCAATACCATTTACTATAGTCCCCAAGAAGATAAAATACCTAGGAATATATCTAACTAGAGAAATAAGAAACCTAGTCAGATCCGACTCAACGGCACTTGGCTTGGCATACAGAGAGAACTAGAAGACCTTACTGCAAGAAACCAAATGAGATTTACATAAATGGAGAAACATACCCTACTCATGGATAGGAAGACTTAACATTGTGAAAATGTCTATTTTACCTGAAGAAATCTACATATACAATGCAATCCCAGTACAAATTCCAGTGTCTTTCTCTAATAGATGGAGAAACAAATCACCAACTTCGTTTGGAGAGGAAAGAAACCCCAGATAAGTAAAGGACTACTGAAGAAGAGGAACACAGTGGGAGGCCTCACACTACCCAATCTTAGAACCTATTACACAGCCACAGTAGTCAAAACAGCCTGGTACTGGTACAAAGAGACATATAGACCAATGAAGCAGAGTTGAGACCCAGAGATGGCCACCATCCTCTTATGAACAGTAGATATTTGGCAAAGGCCCTAAGATTGTAAACTAGGGTAAAAAAAAAAAAGTCTGTTTTAACAAATAATGTTGGCAAAATTGGATACCTGTCTGCAAAATGATGAAACAAGACCCATATCTCACACTTTACACAAAAACTAACTCAAAATGGATCAAAGACTTAAATATCAAACCTAAGACAATAAAGATCATGCAAGAAAGAATAGGGTCAACAATGGAATTTCTATTACACAGCTTAGACAGACTTCAAAACACGATCAACAGAAAACAGATAAATGGGAACTACTAAGAATCAAACACTGTTTTTGCTCATCAAAAGACTTTATCAAGAGAGTTACAAGACCATTTACAGACTGGGGAAAAATATTTGGCAACTACATGTCAGACCAATGTCTGATCTCCATAATCTACAAGATACTGCAAAATGTCAACAAGAAAAAGGTAAATAACCCAATTAAGCAATGGCAAAGGAGATGGACAGACACTTTACCAAAGAGGACATCCAGGCAGCGAAAAGACCCATGAAGAAATGCTCATGATCATTAGCTATCAGAGAAATCCTAATTAAAACTACCATGAAATACCATCTCACCTCAACAAGGTTGGCCTTAATCCAAAAAACACAAAACAACAAATGCTGGAGAGGCTTTGGAGAGATTAGAACCCTTCTCCGCTGCTGGTGGGATTGCAAAATGGCGCACCCTCTTTGGAAAGCAGTTTGACACTTCCTTAAGAAGATATAGCATTTGATCCAGTAATCCTGCTGCTCAGAATATATCCTACAGAAACAAAGCCTGTCACATGAACAGATACATGGATTCAAATGTTTATTGCAGCACAGTCCACAATAGTGAAAAGATGGAATCAACCCACATGTCTATCAACAGATGAATGGATAAATGAACTATGGTACATATACTCAATGGAACACTATGCAGTGATAAAGAATGATGATGATTTTAGGAAGCATCTCATAGCCTGGTTTTATGTGGAAGACATTATGCTGAGTGAAAACAGCCAGTGGCAAAACAGCCAGTGGCCATCTGAGACCTCTGCTATAAGGAATTAAGAATAGACTTATGTACAGAAGAAAAGACTCTGACAGCTACAAGGGTGGGGAGGGAGGGAGAGTGTTGGTCATAGAGTAGATAGTTGATAGAAATTTGGTTGGGTGAAAGTGATGACAGCACACAGTAGAAAGTAGATCAGCTTACCTGGACTTCACCATAAACTGAAAGTTCTTAACTCAATAATTGCAAGAATAGAGTAGCAGGGGCAGGGCCTGGGGACCATGCTTTTGGGGGACAGCAAGGCCAATTGGCATAACTAGCCTATTGCTAAGAGAGTCTTCTACACCCCATATTGGAGAGTGGCATCTGGAGTCCTAAAAGCTAGCAAGCTGCCATCTGAGGTGCACCAAATGGTCCCAACTCAGCCAGAACAGATGAACACTAAGAACAAACACACAAGGAAGAAAGAGCTCGGGAGACAGAAGGACCCGTGTGAATGAGAGACTGTATCAACATGTGACTAGAAGAACCCAGTGGTGCCCGGCCACCACCGAAGACAGCCGTGATGGGGCACACAATGTTGAGTCCTTGTGGCGACACAAGAAAAAGAGGGGTGAGGCTCAAGAACTCTGCTAAAAGGCCACGTTTGATGGTCCAGCAGCCTGGGGGATCCACTGGGAATATCGCCCCTAGACCTGCTGTTGTCCCTGATCAGAAAACACTGCTGAGGTCAACTCTTAGGACAAAAATGGGCAGGACTCAGGAAAACACTATGACCATAGGTGTGTATACCTTATGTTTCTATGCATTTACAGGATACTGTCCTATTGGTCTCTCTCTAGGTGGGGGAGAAGAGGGTAGAGAGGGGAGGACAGCAGCTTGTTAAGAAGATACGGCGAGTATAGAATGAAAAGGCCGAGTGTGCTGTCACTGAGCAAGGAGAGCAGAAGGAGTTGCAGATAGGCGGGCATGCAAAATTAATTTGGATTGTATACTTTCACTAAATCACAATAAAAAATAATAATGCTTACTCTAAAAAAACCCAAAACCATTGCTGTTGAGTCAATCCTGATTCATAGAGACACTGTAGGACAGAGTAGAGCTACCCCATAGGGTTTCTAAGAAACAGATGGTAAGTTCAAACTGCTCACCTTTGGGTTAGCAGCCAAAGTCTTAACCACCGCACACAGGGGTGTTGTAAGCATTATCGAAAACTCAGGGAAACTGCCCTGGGTCCAGTATGAGCAGGTGTCTGATTTAGGACCCCAGGAGGAAAGAGGTGGCAGGTGCAGATGGCTATGAGGAGAGTGAAGGAAGGGACTGTTGGCAGAGGTGGGGACAGGGGTGGGGAAGCATCCTGGGCTTGGGACAACTGAAACTTCTACCTCCTCAGTGCCAGAGGGGTAGGAAGAGGAGTGGTTACAGAAACCTAAGGGAGGTGTAGCTCTAGGACAGTGGCTGTCCCACGAGATACCAAGAAATGCACTTGTTAGGTGCCGTTGAGTTGATTTCAACTTGTTGTGACCCCACATAACAGAGGAAGATTTCCCCTGGGGTTTTCTATGCTATAATCTTCATGGAAGAAACCCTGGTAGCCTAGTGGTTAGGAGCTACAGTTGCTAACCAGAAGGTCAGCCGTTTGAACCCACCGGGCAGTCCTTGGGAACCCTGTGGAGCAGTGCTGCTCTATCCTATATGGTCACTCTGAGTCTAAATAGGCTCAGCGGTAATGGGTTAATCTTTGTGGGAGCGGATCTGTAGGCCTTTCTCTCAATAAATAAACTGCTGGGTGGGTTTAAACAGCCATCCTTTTAGTTAGCAGCCAAGTACTTAACTGATGTGCTACCAAGGCTGCTTGTAATAAGAAATAGGCACTAACATTTCCAGTGGCCCACAAGTCAGACCTGTGACCCGGGGGCTCCGGGGAGGCTGTGCTTCCCTTCATGAGTCAGTTCCTCCAAGACCGAGACGTGTGTAGAGGTGAGTGGTGCGGGCCTTGCTCCAGTCCCAGCTCCGGCTGCCTGAGCGGATGAGGGGAAGTTTCTGTGGTGAGGACAGTGCAGAGGCAGAGCGCCTGCAACCAGCTCGGAACCCCTGCTTCCTGGTGGGCAGGCCTGGTCAGGGTTGGGTTGTTTCGTTGAGGGTCTAGGTGGGCGGAGATCCCTTAACCTGCTGCACCCAGGACCGTGTCTGCAGGCAGCTCAGCCAGTTCTCTCTCCCAGTGTTTGGCCAAGAACCTAAGGAATATCTCGGAGCTGTTCTACTATGCACAGAAGTCTGTGCTGCACTGGCATAGTGGGTTAAGCACTATGTCTTGCTAACCAGAATGTTGGCAGTTCAAATCTGCCAGATACTCCGTGGAAACTCTATGGGGCCATTTTACTCTGACCACTAGGGTCACTATGAGTGGAACTCGACTCCACGGCAGTGGTTATTATTCTACTCTGGCCAGGCACTCTTCTCAACACTGTAGCTCATTGAAGCTACCTTTAAGGGGTAAACATTATTACCGCTGTGCAGAGAAAGATTTACGGAATTTTCCCTGGGGTCTCATGGACATGGAGGGCGTGGTAGATAATACCCCCATCTCATTGTTGGTTGGCCCTCTGACCTCATGCCAGGTTTTCCCATTGGTAGAACTCACCTGGAGGCTACAGGGTGAGGGTGCCCCTTGATGTAGCCCACCAGGGTCAACAGAGCAAGGTGGGAGAGGTGGAGAGGGATCTGAGGGCGAAGGGTAGATCTCCAACACAACAGGCGTAGGAAAGATAGGAGCTGCTGTTGCTGCTGCTACGAGCCCTGGCGGGGCCTTGCTCAGGTGTTTGGCTGCCAATCGAAAGGTCAGTGGTTCAAAGCCTCCCAGTGGCTTCATGGGAGAAAAGACCTGGTGATCTTCTCCTATGAAGATTATAGCCAAGGAAACCCTAAATGAGACAGTGTTACTCTGTCTTACAGGGTCACTAAAAAAACAAACAAACAACAACAACCCATTGCCCTTAAGTCAGTCCCACTAATTGCAATCCTATAGGACAGAGTACAACTTCCTCGTAGGGTTTCCAAGGAGCACCTGGTAGATTCAAACTAATGACTTTTTGGTTAGCAGCTGTAGCACTTAACCACTATGCCACCTGGGTTTCCATAGGGTCACTGGGAGTTGGAATTGACTCAGTGGCACCCAACTGTAATAACTGCTGCTGTGGCTGTTGTTATGGGTTCTTCAGAGCCTGGGACAATACCTGACACCTAGCAGGTGAGCTCATATTATTTTCCGTTAAATGAATGAACTACTGACCTATTCACTACAAATTATAGCAGAGTCACTTGGGCTCTAAATTAGCATAGTTGTTGAATAATGTAATTAAAAATATTATCCCTTTAAGCATCTGGTAATGTAGGAAATGGCTCACTCCTAAGCGTTTTCATAATCCTACCTATCTGTTGACTCAGTGAATTCTTTTTGGCGTTTATTCAGGATTTCCTTTCTGCATGGGAAGAAAAGCAAAAACACAATAGTCCATGTTAATGGCTGGAAAGAGAAAAATAGAGCTGTCCCTTCAAATGGAAATGTTAGGAACTTAGAAGTGGCCTTTTCCTTTAGGTGGATAAGTTAACACTCCGGCTGGAGTCCACATAAGTAGGAATTTCTGGAAAGTAAGTGCTTAATGCCTTAATCAATGGGTGTCACAATCAGGAGTGAGATTGTGGTACTAAGGCATGAGACAAGGCTACGTAAGGGTGTGAGAAACCAGGATGGCTGCAAAGAATCAGTAAGAATTGCTGATACTGTGTGTTTTCCACGTGCCAGGCTTTGTCCTGGGATGTGACATGTGTTAATTTATTCTATCCCCATAACCATCTTTTGTGCTGGGTGTTGTTGTCAGCCCCATTTTACAGATGAATAAACTAAGGCGCAGGGAGATTAAGTAAATTGACACTGAAGCAGTCAATTGAATCCTCCTAATTCGAGTCTGGATAGTCTGGCAGCAGATGCTGTTCGGTTAACTGCTGTGCCTGTGGCCCTCTCCTTTCCCGTGACATTGCTAACCTAACCCACTGTCGGAGATGTACAAGACCTCACTCAGCCCTGTTGTTTTACAAATAAGGTCCAGAGAAGTACAGTGACCTGCCCAAGGTCACCCAGCAGGAGCGTTGAGACGGGTCTTGTCTGTTTCTGACTCTGAACCAGCCTGTCGCCCTGAGCAGGTCGCTTACTTTTCTGTTTGTTTGTTTGCTTACACATCTGTAAAATGAGGCTAGTAATTATACCTTTAAATATTTTTAAGAGAATAATGGACATCATGCTTGGTGGAGCGGAGGTTCAGCAAAAAAGAGGAACACCCTCGAAGAGATGGATTGACACAGTGGCCGCAACAATGGGCTTAAGCATAAAAACAACTGTGGCCATGGCGAAAGACCAGGCAGTGTTTCATGCTGTTGTGCCTAGAGGGGCTGTGAGTCAGAACTGCCTCGACAACACCTAATAACAATGAAGACAACAACGATGCTCATTGGTGGCGTAATGGTTAAGTGCTGTGGCTGCTCACCAAAAGGTCAGCAGTTCCACCAGGTGCTCCTTGGAAACCCCATGGAGCTGTTCTACCCAGTCCTGTAGGGTCACTGTGAATCGCAGTGGACTTGACGGCAGTGGGTTTGTTTTTAGTTTGGAATGCTCACTTCTGGCCTGACTCTTGTTCCATATGAGGGGCATGTGTGCCATGTGTGAACACCTCTGATGCACTACAGAAGGCTAGACAACAGCAATCCTACGGATCAGGGCTAGCACGTATCAAGCACTGGCTCACCAAAATGGGTTGACACAGTGGCTGCAACGATGGGCTTAAGCGCAAAAACGACTCTGAGCGTGGTGCCAGACCAGGCGGTGTTTCGCTCTGCTGTGCTCTGCTGTCGCTATGAGTCGGAACCAACTCTACAGCCCTTAACAACAGCTGGGCCATGAGAACCCTAAGCACATCTGTTAAACCACATAATCTTCACAACTCTTCCAGGCACACAACAGTTACACAAAAGGGAAGCAAGGAAAGCAAGCTACCAAAACAAGTTAAGTTATTAAGATTTGAACCTGGTTACTTTGTGTGGGCACGCTACACGTGGAGTCCAGAGCTTCAGGGGAGGACCTGGCGTGAGGCTGACCTGGCCTTGGGTCTTGGCTCTCCGCCTTGCCAGCTGTGTACGTTGGCCTCATTGCCTGTTACTGCCTCACATGGGCAGAGGGGTACAAATTGCACCCACCTTACCCAATCTTTGTGAAGGTGAAAAGAAATACAGGTGGTCACCTCTGAAAGAACTCAGAAGAGAAATGGTCAGAAAAGGTGTGGCAGACAAGTTTAGGGGAAGGGGTGGAGCAGGGGACCAATTTTTCCTTAATTATTATAAGCCTCTGTAGTATTAGATTTCTTGACCATGTTGCTGCCTTTAGCAGCCATTGAGTCAATTCAGACTTACGGCGACCCCGTGTATGCAGAGCAGAACTGCTCCCTTAGGGTTTTTGAGGTTTTTCCCTTTCAGAAGTAGCTCACCAGCCCTGTCATCTTAGGAGCGTCTGGGTAGATTGAACCACCAACCTGTGACCTGGTAGTCAAGTGCTTTACCGTTTGCACCATATAAATCCAGCACGTGTGCAACACATGGCAAACCTTAAGAGCCTAATGAATGAGGTTTGTTGGTTTGTGTGAGGCCCAGTGCCTTGCTGTCACTGTGTCCTTAAAGACTCAGGAAAGACCCAGGGGTTGCTGTTTCAGCTGAGTGCAGTCTGATGCTCCAGATTTACAAAGGGATAGAGGGAAATGAGTAGACTTGAGACAAAGCTGCTTTGGCCAAATGAGTCACTTTTGCTTCCCCTTCAGCCCGTGTGATTCTCCCCTCTGTAGGCTCATAGGAGAAGGTAGCTGGACTCACCTAGCGCCCGTCTTAGGTGCCTTTGGTCTCTGGGTTCCTTGGGCTGTTTCTCAGGCTCTTATGTCAGGAGTAGAGAGAGGGGAGGTGGTCACTGGAATCCAGCACAGGCTCACTAAAATCAGGTCAGCACAAACTAGCTTTGTTTCTTAAAGATGATTCTTGAGCTGTTAAAGGAGGAGAAAGCCATAAATCAAGCATCTTGGTCTTTATTAAGGTGTTACAGAAAACCACTCGTGAACTTTGTGGAAACGTGGTGGTGAAATGTTGGATGCTACCTGGGAGTAAATTTGCAGGTGAGGTGAACGCATCAAAGGGTGTAGATAGAGCTGAACGAAATCCTGTAGTCTGAGGTTGCTGGTGATGAGCCTGGGTACTTGGGCTCACCTCCCTTCAGTCCATATTTTTATTTGTGACTTAAATAAAGACCTAAATGCCAGCCATAGAGACCATAGGGTACATAGGCTTTGGAACTCATACTGCTACTTACTAGCTACCATGACATGTGACGACCTTTCATCTCTAAAAGCCTCAGTTTCCTTGTGTTACCTCATTGGCTTGTTTTGCAGATTAAGTGTGACAATTTATGAGAACGTGGGGCCCCATGTCCAAGACCTGGTGCACATTCAGGAAGTGGGTGTTATCATCTCCCTGTGGTCAGTGGTCACGTGAAGCTCGGAGAGATACTCTGGTGGTGTAATACTTTTAAGCACTATCACTGCTAACCCAAAGGTCGTCAGTTCAAATGCACCAGGCACTCCTTGCAAACCCTAGGGGGCAGTTCTACTCATCCTGTATGGTCACAGTGAGTCAGAATCAACTCAACGGCAGCGGGCTGGGAGAGAAAGAGAACATGTTGGGAAGAAGAGACTTCCTAAAAGGTCTCAATGGAACAGAAGAATGGAGCAAACCGAACAACACAGAAGGCAGTGCTCAGTCCCCTGCAAGCAGGAGATGTGAGCCGAGGGCATCACAGATGCTGAGTGAGAAAGCTGTGTGGATGCAGCCCAGTAGAGACCAGCAGGGGGACAGTGGGAGGGAGGAGTGCATGGATATCTTTTAACAGCGTCAGCAGCAGAGCGATGTCCAAAGCCACTGACTCCCTCTTCCCCTAGGATCACCAGCCTTGCTACAGAGTAGGGTTCAGTTGGGAGTGTTGCATGTGACTGAAGCTTCATCACACTGTTCTGTCAAAGGAGAGTGACCAGTACTGTAGACAGTCCAGAATCAAGGAGCTTAAATTTTCACTTTTTAATGTCAGGAAGAGTTGGTGTTTGAGTTTTAGGGCTCCATTAAGGCCCCTGAGTGGCATAACGATTTGCACTGGACGTCTAACCTAAAGAAAACCCTGGTGGCATGGTAGCTAAGAGTTACCTACAGCTGCTAGCCGAAAGGTCAGCAGTTTGAATCCACCAGATCCTCTTTGGGACAGTTCTGTTCTGTACTTTAGGGTCAGCGTGAGTTGAAATTGACTTGATAGCAATGGATTTTTTTTTTCCCCCTTTAAGGTTTTCAGCTCAAACCCATTTGGCAGGGCCATGTAAAACAAGGCCTGGAGATCCAGTTCTGTAAAGATTACGACCAGGAAAACCACGTAGAGCATTTCTGCTCTGTAACACACAGGTTCGCCATGAGTGGAAATGGACACAACCCTGATAGCTGATCAAGTTCAAAACCCGATGAAACAGACATAAGAGTCAGATGGGTAGAGATCCAAATAGCCACTAGACTACTGGTAGAGTCAGACTAGAAAATCCACTTCTGTCCAGCTGACTCCCACTCCTGGCAACCCCACAGGTGTCGGAATAGAACAGTTCTCTACAGGGTTCTCCAAGACTGATTTCTTTCGGATCTCCAGGGCTTACTGCTTTCCCACTCACTTTGTAGATGAGAAAACTAAAGAACAGGAAGATGCAGTATATAGATGAGCTGGATTCAAAGAGCAAACGGTTGCACTTCTGAGCCTGTGCTTTTTTTTTTTTTTTTTTTTTCTTTTGGTGTTTACTGAGTTGTTACATGTGCTTTTGATTTTTTCTGAAAGTATACATAGCAAAATGTACACCAACTCAATTTCTGCATGTACAATGCAGTGACTATGATTGCGTTCTTCAAGGTGTGCAACTCTTTTTCCAGATGTTTCCTCACTACCCCCTACACTTTCTATCTAACCTTTCGAGTTGTTATCAATTTGATCTGGTATAGTTCTTCAAAAGAGAACAATATTTAAGCCAAACATTCTTTACTAAGTAAGCCAACCTATCATCTGATTTCAAGAAGACTTTAGAGGATATTTTTGGCTTAATGTTGAAGTTTTAAAGATTCATTTAGCCTCAATGGCTCCAGAAAGTCTGGAGTCCGTGATAATTTGGGATTCTGTTCTGCATTTCCCCCTGTTGATCAGGGTTCTTCTGCTGAATCGTTGATCAAACTGTTGAGTCCTGGTAGCCTGGCACCATCTAGTTCTTCTGGTCTGACGGCAAAGGAGGCATTTATTCCTGGAAACAGTTAGACACCTGTCCCATTTCCTCCTCCCATTCCTGACCCTCTGCCTTCTTCTGCTGCTCCAGGTGAATAGAGAGCATTTGCCATACGTTGGATAGCTGCTTGCAAGTTTTGAGACCACAGACGCTGTGCAATGAACTGGGAGGGAGAGTGGAAGCACCAAAGAATTGTTAATAGGCCATTTACCTGGATGCTCCCTGACACCGTGACCCTAAACCTCCAAACCAAGAAATCAAATCCCATGAGGTGTTTGCTTGCGCATAAGCAATGAGTCTGCACTCTTAACCCTTCTACTCACTCAGAGTGACCAGACCCAAAGAAGGTTACCCCGGATGCAGGACACCAAGAACCTGTGTCCACTTCCTGGCAATAGCTGGGAAGTGGATGAGCCAGCCACCTCTCACTTTCTCATGCTCTCACCCTTGAGACACTCCTCTGTGGCAGCTTTCCATCCAGCACGGGGATATTCAGAGCTTGATTTGCAAGCCAAGCCAAGCCAAGTGCTGTCGAGTCGGATCCGACTCATGGCGACCCTAGGCCAGAAGATGTTCAAATTGGCCATAGAAAAGATGTCTCAGTGACTAAAAGACTGACCATTTCTGCAAGGAGTTATTCAAATAGGGAGAGAAGACTTTCTCATAGATTGAAAACAGAACTCAGTACATGGAAGCTGCAAGTCTCCTGTTTAGTCGCAATTGGGTGGAAAGAGAAGATTTGAGCCCTGAGCCCAAATCCAAACCCAAAGCTCTAGCTACTAACTAGTTGATGCTGGCTGAACAACCACACTCAGAATGTGGCCCACAAATCACGGGGTTCCCTCATCTCATCTCTCTGTCCAAACAGCAACATCAAGAAAGAGCCATGGCCGTTTCCTGGGCACATCTACTTGGACTCTGTTTCTAGAACAGGCTTTCCACTGAGTAGATTTTTTTTATTCTCTGGGAACTGACTGGCTGTGTCTGTGTTACTAACTTGGATTGTAGAAGCTTTGACACCCATTGGCCACGTTTAGGAGTTTATGTTGCTATTACTGTTGTGAAAAATCACATATTGGTCCTTACCATCTATATAGCTATGACTGATTTTTTTTTTTTCCCCTCTTCCATCTCATGCAACTTTTGCTCACAGCCTGCTCGGCGTAATTGACACATTGGCTCAGGATGCCAAAATTGCCAACTCCGAGCCTTGGATCAATTAAATCAGTTATGACAGACGTGATTATTTACAAGAAAATAGAAGTCACTATAATTAAACCTTCCAAGGAGGACATTTGGGTGGAGAATGAGAAAGCCCAAGTTTAATCTAGCATGCTGTATCCGCATTCCAACTTCAGTGGGTTCTTCTCTGCTCTGTGAAAGGTGTTGGAGTGTCTGAGTCCTTGCACAGCCTCTGCCACTTACCAGTGCTCCTGACCAGACACTGTGACTGATAGATAGATGGACAGGTGAGGCAGTGGCGCAGGCATTGGATTTGGCACCCAAACTGGTTTTCAGTTCTCAGCTTAGCCACTGTATCCTCAGCACTCATTTTTTTTTTTTTAAGCTCTAAAATATGGATGAGGAGCCCTCATGGTACAGTGGTTAAGCAGCTGTTAACCAGAAGGCCAGCACTTTAAACCCACCCAGCAGTTCTGCAGAAGAAAAGACCTGGTGATCTGCTCCTGGAAAAATTACAGCCTAAGGAACCCTAGGGGACAATTCTCCTCTGCGGTAGGGTAATGATGAGTTGGAATTGACTTGACAGCACACAACAACCACAAAAGTGGGTAAAGAAAGCATGCTACTCTCAGCATCACTGAGTGAGCTTTGATTCATGGCGACCCTGGGTCTGACTGTATAAGACACTGCTTGGACCTGTGCCGTCTTCAGGATCGTGGGTGTGCTTACATCCACTGTGGAGTGCCTTCCAACTTAAGGGGCTTGTCTTCCAGCACTCTACTGGACAATATTCTGTTGCGATCCATAGGGTTTTCCTTGGCTAATTTTCCAAAAGTAGATTACGAGGCCTATCTTCCTGCTCTGTGTTAGTCTGTAAGGTCTGATGAAGCCTATCTACCATGGGTGAGCTTGCTGGTGTTGGAAATACTGGTGCCATAGCTTCCAACATCATAGCAACACACAAGCCACCACAGTATGACAGACGGATGGATGGGTGGCAGACCTCCTCATAGGGTTGTGAAAATTGTAAGTGGTAAGAGCAAGACAAGTATCTAGCACTGTGCCTGGCATAAGGTACTGAGTATTAGGTTTTCTTCCTCAGTGACTCTGGCAAGGTCTTCATTGTACTTATGTTGGTAGACACCCAGATCTTACAGGGTTAGGCCAAAGCAGCCTGTTATGAAACTCCTAACTTGAATCGGAATGTGCCTCTCCTCCAGGAAGCCTTCCTAGATCACTCATCATTCAGAGATTTCTACCTGCTCAAAACTTAGGAACTTTGCTGTGATTTCCACCGATTTGACCAAAGGTCCTGCACTGCCTCCTAACAGCCCTCTGCACCAGCCTGTCTCTTCTGTTGTTGGCCGTGGAGGTGAGGAAGTAGGGACCATGTGTAGAGCCAGGTGAGTCACGGACACCCTGAGTACCCTGTAGGTATTATGCTCAACAACATGTGGTCCATTCTAACATTTCATCCAGATCGAGACCTAAGACTGGGCTTCCAGTAAGGAGACAATTGGTACCCAGGCACCACCCTCCTTCTTTCTCTGTGGAGATGGGTAAAGCACACTAACCCCAAAACCAAACCCATTACCCTGGAATCAACTGTGACTCATAGCAACTTTACAGGGCAAAGTAGAACTGTCTAAGGAGAGTTTTACCTACAAGCATCTAAAAGGTTCTCAGTCCTTCCTGTAGTCACTAAACACCGTCACAGTCGATACTTGGGTCTGTGTCACAAACAAAGCAGCTTCAGTCAGACCTAGCCTGAGTCTCAGCACTGTTGGTTGCCAGTTTCCTTTACCTGTTAAATCAGGATCTGATTCTGGCTAGTCGGGGTGGCAGTGATGTTGAAGGGAAACTATACTGAGACAGCACTCAGCACCATTCTCCTCCCCTCCCCTGTCAGTGTCTCACACGCACACACAAAACCTTCCTTAAAAATGTGTCTTTGAGGAGACTTGGCATCCAGGACTCGCCCTGGGAGGAATTTGTTTTTGTTTTAATGCCGAGAACGTTTGCATGAAAACAGGATCTTGGTTGCTTAGGAATTGATCAACTCCTGCTGCAGCTTTTCTTCCGCCCAAGTACCAGTTCCATATTTGTCACAGGCAGAAGAGTAACAGCAGAGGTGACAAGGACAGATAGAGGATTGTGACCCCTCAGGAAGGGACACAGAGGTCCAGTCAGTCCCGAGTGGATGGGAGCTGGCAGGTAGAAGTCGAATGTGAACACCATGTGTGAGTGACGCTTTCCTCTGGGCCTAGTTTTGTTCTGGATGTGTGAGGGAGAAGGAAGATGCCAGACATCTAAGATGTGATCTCCACCTGCAAGGAATTTCAGGACCTTCTGGACAGATGCTGTACCAGCATATGAGTGGATACAACGAACAGATTAAAAGTCACAAGAAAGACCCCGGGTAGGTAGGAGCAAGCGCCACCAGCAGAGACTTCTGGAGTGAGGAGATATTGGAACTTGGGGTTTGCTGCTTCCCAGCCGGGTAGCCTTGGGCACATAACCTAATCTGTCTGCGCACTCCAGTTCCCTCACCTGCAGAGTAGCACACCCATCTCCCAGGGTTGTCATGAAGATGAAATGAGATGCTGGCATAATGAGATTGTTGGCATAAACTAAAAAAACTAAAAAAAACGAAACCAAATGCTTTGCCATCGAGTTGATTCAGACTCATGGCAACCCCATGGGGTTTTCAGTGGCTATGATCTTACCTAAGGAGGTCACCAGGGCTTTCTTCCGTGGCACTGCTGAGTGGATATGAAGTGCAAAACTGCCGACCTTTTAGTTTGTAGGTGAGGGCAAGCTGTTGGCACCATTCAGAGACCTTGGAATAGAGTAAGCATTCAATAAATCCAAACAGTCATTATTAATAGTTCTTATTATTATACTTGTGTGCTCTCCATCCTAAGGAAGAACCTGGTGGTGTAACAGTTAAGTGTTACAGCCACCAACCAGAAGGTCAGCTGTTCAAATCTGCCAGGCGCTCCTTGGAAACACTGTGGAAACACTACTCTCTGCTGGGTTGTTACGAGTCAGAATTGACTGAACAACAGTGGGTCTGGTTTTGTTGTCGTTGTTCCATCCTAAGGAAGAGGTAACCCCTGAATGGCCCCGGACCTGTTTTTGCAGAAGGAGTGACTTGGAGTTGAGTTTTGAAAGGTGGAGAAAAAGAAACTCATTAAAGGGAGTTTGTTACTGTTTGGTTGTCCAAGCTATTCCTGTCTCAACTGCGGTCAATTTTGATGGAGGTTTTCAAGACTCCATAGAAGAGAGAGAAGGATGAAATCTTGTCTGTTTGTGCCCCTAGCCTGGTGCTAGGGGAGGACAGAGATGAGAAGGGCCCAGGGTGGGAAGTCCACAGTAGCCTTTTGGTCTCACTTCTGGGGTGGTTTCCGGTGGGGTGGTTGAATTCCCCGGAAAGAGCCAGGACAGCCTTCTCTGTCTATGCTCTTTAATTCCTGCAAATCAAAGCTGCCAGCCCACAGGAAGCATCTGCTGGCCAAAGCCAGGTTCCCAATCTTGGCTTGTCGATCACTAGCTTCTCTTCCCATCTGCCAGTCCGAGAACATCCATAAATCCAGCTTTCAGAGTCCTGGGCGGGAGTGCTGGCTAGGCCGCCATGGACCTCAGGCATATCACAATGGAAACAATTGAAAACCACTTGGCAAAAAGAAGGGTGATCTAATGTTTTATACCAAGAATGCATTTTTCCTTGCCATTCTTATTCAAATCCCAGGGAGCAAGCCGGCTGTGCTGGAACTCTGTCAGGCCAGTACGCTGCTGCTGGCTTCTTCTCTCTCGGTCTCCCCCAGACTCAGATCCCCCTGAGGGAGCAGAGGCTGTGGGGCTGGCTCTGGCCTCCTTGCAGACCCTACAGGAACAGATTGGGCCTTAACTGCCCGGTCTGCCAGGCATCCTGGGGCCCCTCGGAGGCAGGCGAGGATGCGGCCACGCGGGCCTGTGGAGAGGCCCATATTTAGCGCCAGGGGAATGTGGGCCTCTGGCAGGCGGCCTGGAAAAAATGGCCGTGTGCTGAGGGCGAACGCCGCCGACATATAAATAGCACCCGTCTCCCTCCGCTCCCAACTTGCTGTGTCTGTCACTGGAGGGTTGGCAGTTTAGATTCAAGAGGACTTAACAGGACAAGGTGGGGGCGGTGAGGGGGGCAGGCGTTGGATTGTGCAGTGGGTTCAGCTGCTGTCTCGGGATTAGTAAGAACTGCCACTAGACTGTCAGACTGAGAGCAGGACACATTTGGGAGAACAGAGTTACTACTGATGTAAGGCCTTTTTATAAGCCGAATAATCATTGCAGGAAAATTAAAGGAAGCTCTGACTCCACGAGGTGGTTTGAAAGGAGCTGTAGCGCCTTAGAAAAGGAAAAATCAGCTGCCTTCTTCCTTCTGAAGGGTTTCTCTCTGCTCTCAGCAGCTCTGGCTTCCAGCTCAGATCCTGCGACCTGGTGCCCGCAGGCCTATCGCTGACCTCCTTCCCGGAGGGCTTCTCGGTGGGTTTGCTTCTGATGAAGCGCTTGTCTTCCCTGCAGAGCTCCTGAGTGTTTTGCTTACCAGGAGGAGGGTGCCGGAATTATAGGGCGTTAGGAACTAAAGGAGTGTGACGTGGTGGATGTAGAAAGCCACCCAGCCATCCACACCTGGGTAGCTGTAATAGGTGGTCAACGTTCCAGTGATTTCTGAAGGAGAGGCAGGCCGGTTCTTCAGGATCAGGAGGCCTTGCTGGTACCCTCAGCTCTGCCGGGCACTCCTGGGAAGCGGTGCCAGGGCTCCTGATTTGCTGTCCAGGCTTCTATGCAGAGGGAGTGGAGGAGCCCTGCTTGGTTGCTGAGATAGACAGAGGTGCTCTGGGGTGTATGGAGGCCTGGCTCCCCTCCACCTGTCCATGGACAGAGGCCTGGGGCACCCTGTCCATGGGTGGAGGCCTGGGGCATCCCTGTCCGTGGGCAGGGGCAGAGGCCTGGGAGGGCTCCCTTGTTCATGGCACCCTCCATGGGCAGAGGCTGGGGCACCCCCACCCTGTCCATGAACAGAGGCCTAGGGCACCATCCATGGGCATCTGTGCCTCATCTCCGAGCGGGCAGGGTTGGTGGTGGCTGTGTTTTTCCTTTGTTGTGGCAGCTGTGGCTTTTGCTTCCATGGCAGTGGTTTGGAAATGAGTTGATTTATTGTAGTCTCCTCTAGCAACTTCACAATTCTCATTTCTTGTTTCCTTTGGAGTGCCATCTGAATTCAAGAATGTTAGAAAGAAATTGAGGAGCAGAGAAACATTTGTGTCTTTTGGACACTCTTCAAAAGAGGATCTCAGGACCCCACAGAATGCAGGCAAGGGGGCAGATGTGAGGTTGTGAGTGGGTGGACGCTGGAACTTATAGAGTGCTCAGTATGAAATGGCCATCCAAGGGAGTGGTTTTCAAACTGCGTCCTCTGGAGCCCTCTTGGGAGGGGGGTACACGGGCACATCCCCACTGATGCCTCTAAGGCCAGAAGAGACAGGGGTCCGTCAGACCCTCAACCCAGCTGCAAACGAAACAGCTCTTCTCTTACCTTTATCAGGTATTAGATTGTACTTCTTAATAAATAGATTTCATGCCTTGCGGAAGGATAGAAGCCAGCATGGTAGCTAGCCCAGTTATTTTTAAAATAACAGTTGCTAACAATGGATTGCAAACAATCCCATGTGTTTCAGAGAACTGCTGTGCTCCACGGGGGTTTTCAATAACTGATTGTTGAGGAGTTTGCCAGGGCTTTCTTCCAAGGCACCTCTGGGTAGATGCCAACCACCAACCTTGCAGTTAGCAGCCAAGTGCCGTTCAGTGTTTGCACTGCCCCTCCAGGATTCCCCAGTGATCTCAGTGATAAGTAAACAAAAGCCAAGGCTGTCCTCTAATTCAGAACCTCTGTCTGTGTTGCTGCTGTGATCACAGCTGTTATTTTGGGAAGGTGAAATTTTCCAGAGTGTTGGAACTGAGAGGAACCTTAGTAACTGAGTTCCAGACAGGTGATGGGATTTGCTCAAGGGTCAGTCAGTGCTGATTAAAAGAGCCAGGACATATCCTAAAAACTGAAAATGGCAAGTTTTGACTTGAGACAGCTTCCCAAAGGAAGTGACACTGAGCTGAGATAGAAAGATGACTGGTGACAGCAAAATGACAAGGGGCAGGGAGAGCATTCTCAGCGAAGGACCCACTCTGCATCTCTGTCTAGTGCTCAAACACACTCCTAGGAAGCAGTGACTTGGCCAGATGACAGCTCTGGTGGGAAGACATTTCTGTGTCTGCATGAGTTCTAACCAGGGGAAAGGCTTAGATGTCCCGCCTGTCGGGTAAGGGCCCGGCTCCAGGGGCTCTCGGAGAAGCCCCAGACTGACACGGAACCCCAGCTGTTGTGAGCAGAGCTGCTCCGCGAGAGAGACCTCCCTCTTGGTGCAGAAGCCTGAGCAGTGGTGGCCTGGGCGCAGCCGGGAAGGTACACAGCAGCAGGGCCTGAATACATATTGTGCCTCAGCTGAGGTGACCAGAGAGAACGTCAAGGCCACCTCTTCTAGACAGGAAGGGACATCTGCGGGATGAGGTGGTTCATTTTCTGTAAACCTCCCTGAGGCCCCCAGGGGTGAACATTAGCCAACCTCCCAGCACAGGTACTTCCCATGAATATTCTGGTTTGCCCCCTAGACCTTGTTTCTGGTCCTTGAATGTAGAATTTATTCCATATCACCACTGAACGAGGACTTAGGTGGAGATCTGAAGATAAATAATTGTCATTCAGATACGCTTTTAAAAATAAATAAGCTCTCTTAGCAACACAACAAGAAGCTGTAGTTGCATAATGGTTAAGCTCTCAACTACTAACTGAAAAGTCAGCAGTTCAAACCCACCAGCTGCTCTGCAGAATAGACCTGGCAACCTGTTACCTAAAGATCACACCTGGGAAACCCTATGGGGCAGTCCCACCCTGTCATATAGGGCTGCTATGAGTCAGCGTTAGCTCAGCACCGAGCAACAACAATGTGACATCTGTGAGAAGGATTCCTGTTCTTATATTGAATTCCCTTGAGCTCGTGAATGTGTGAAAAATGTGTTTCTGATCCTGCCTACCGATGCTGTCTCATCTTTTCATGCGTGACATATTTCCAAGCTTGCTGAGTCCAGCAGAGCTGAGAGCAGGTGCAAGACAGCAGAGGACAGCCTGCCATCGTCATCAGCCCTGCAACCAGCCAGTGACCTCTGGCCACGTACCCTTTCTGATAGGCTGTCTTGGTCTCCTAGGATGGCCCTAGCAAAAGATCACAAGGCAGGTGGCTTTAAACAACAGACATTTCTTGTCTCCTGGTTCCAGCGGCCAGAAGTCCAAATTGAGTGGACTAGCACTGTCCACACCAGGAGAAGGTCCCTCCCTGGCTCTTCCACCTGCTGGTAGCTCTGGGCATCTCTTGTGTTGTCTTTTAACCAGTTGCTGCCCGGTCAACTCCAATTCATGGCCACCCCACACCTTATCAGAGAAGAACTGGGGGCTTCAGAGGGGTTAGAATCTGCCCTGCTTTGCTGTGACTTTGTTAATTGATAAACTGACAATACCTTCAAAGAAAGAATCTGTTCTCTGGCCTTAAAAGCTTATAAGCCGCCATCTGAGGTATTTCCCTGGTCCCACCCCATCTGGACCGAGGAAGAATGAGGAAAATCAAAGACACAAGGGAAAGATTCATCCAAAGAATTAATGGACCACAACTACCCAGCTTCCCCAGATAGAGTCCAGCACAAGTAGATGGTGCCCAGCTATCACCACTGAGTGCTCTGACGGGGATCACAATAGAGGGTCCCAGCACAGCAGGATAAAAATAGAGGACAAAATACTAACTCACACAAAAAGACCAGACTTCCTGGTCTGACAGCAATTGAAGAAACCCTGAGAGTATGGCCCCTGGACTCCCTTTTAACTCAGTAATAAAGTCATTCCTGAAGTTCACCATTCAGCCCAAGATTGACAGGCCCATAAGACAAACAGTAATACAACCATGTATATGAGACTAAATGGGTACACTAGCCCAGGGATGAGGACAAGAAGGCAGAAGGGGACAGGAAAGCTGGACAAATGGAGGGAGGGAACCCTGGGTGGAGAATGGGAGAGTGTTGACACGTTACAGGGATGGCAACCAATGTTACAAAACAACATGTATATTAACTGTTGAGGAGACACCACTTTGCTTCGTAAACCTTCATCTAAAGCACAATAGAAAAGAAAGAGGAAGAGGAAGAGAATGATGCAGGCAGGGAGGGAGGGATACAGGGAGAGAGGGAGGGAGGGGCCAGTAAGCCTATTTCTAAATAAGGGTGTATTCTCAGCTGGAAACCCTGGTGACGTAGTGGTTAAGTGCTGCTACCGCTAACTAGAAGGTGGGCAGTTCAAATCCACCAGGCATTCCTTGGAAACACTACAAAGCAGTCCTATTCTGTGTATAGCATCACTGTGAGTCATAATGAACTCGATGGCAGTCTGTTTGGTTTGCTTTGACAGGTGGAGGAGTTAGGGCTCCCATAGGTCTTTTGGGGGGACACAGTTCAATTCAAAATACATGCATCTGTGGGGCAGGGATGAGCCCACATACATTGATGAGATTCCACGGCTCCATCCCATCGGAAAGGAAGAGATGCCATTGTCATGCTTTACTTTTCTCTGTGTCGGCATTTCTCAAGGAGTATTCAGAAGAGCAGAAGACCCGTGAGCTGCTCTGTGTCAAGGGTGATCCTGTGTTGCACCAGTTGCAGACAAGCTGCACACAGGTTCATCCCACACGCTGGCTCTCTGGTCAGGTGTCAGCAATTCTCAGACCTCGCTGTCTCAAGCAGCCATCACTACTGCCACCATCAGCATCTCTGTCCCCTTCCGTGGCTCTCTTCTTCTTGGGAGCCCTTTCACATTCCGGTTGTGTGTTTACTGTTGTATTGTGTGTCTCACCCACAAGAGCAGCGCTCTGTGCAGCAAGTCACTTGTCTGTCTGTTCAATGCTGTGTCCCTAGTACCCCCAGCCCTGCCTGGTTCGATCAGATGTGTGTCAGAGGAACCAGTGACTAGAATCCAAACTGCAGGGCTCCTCCCTAAGGAACTCAGCTTAACTTCATTTGGCTTCAGTATTTTTTTGAGAATTCTTTCTCCTTTAGTTGACATGTCTGGGTCATCTCATCACTCAGTCCAAGTCTGCCCCTGGGAGGTCAGGCCTGACCGCCCCATGGAGTAGCCTACCCCTTGCCCTGCCCGTGCCCTGCTCCAGCTCATCACTGTGATTCACTTCCTCCCCGATGCTAATCACCAACGGAAACTAGCTTGTGTGCCCACTTACTTGTGTGTTGGCTCGCTGCCCTGACCAGCCATGCGTGAGGGCAGGGACCTCATCTGTCCTGTTCACCAATGACTGCCAGTGCCAGCAACAGTGACTGGGTAGTGCTCTAACAATTTTCTGAATGAATAACCCTCCTTTCTGACGAAAACCAACCAACCAACCTACTGCCGAGTCTGTTCCAACTCATAGAGACCCTGCAAAACAGAGTAGAGCTGCCCCATAGAATTCCCAAGGAGTGCCCAGTGGATGGGAACTGCAGACCTTTAGGTTATACTCACTGTAGCACTTAACCCCTGCACCACCAGGCTTTCCCTTTTCTGGCTAATCCCGATTAATTGCCTATAGAGTTTGAATTCCACCAAACATGGTCTGGAAACAGCTGCCTTCTGTCAACCCTGGTGACAGATTCCCAGCAATTATAGCACAGTGGCTGCTCCTACTTCTATAAAAGTATGCGGTGTCAGAGCTAGAAGAACGCTGGAGACCCTCCTGGCCAGTGCACTTGCTTTTCAGAGGCTCAGACTTCCTGCAATTTCAGCACTGGTCCCTCAGGCCACCTGTCTCTTCTCTGGTTTTCCTCCTGTATTAGTTTCCAGCTGCTGCTGTAACAAGTTATCACCAACTTGGTTTACAGCAGCTCACATTTATGATCTCGCAGTTGTGGACAACGAAAGACTGAAGTGGATCATACTGGGCTTAAGGTTTTGGTAGGTGTTATGGGCTGAGTTGTCTCTCCCCAAAGTGTGTGTCAACTTGGCTAGGCCATGATTCCCAGTATTATGTGGTTGTCCTCTATTTGGTAATGTGATGTCAGTTTCCTACGTGTTGTAAATTCTAACCTCTATGGTATTAATGAGGTAGAATCAGAAGCACGATGTCGATGAGGCAGGACACTGTCTACAGGATTAGCTTGTATCTTGAGTCAATCTCTTTTGAGATAATAGAGCAGAGGGGAGAGGAACCTCATACCACTAAGAAGGAAGAGCTGTGAGCAGAGTTCATGCTTTGAACCCAGAGCCCCTGTGTGAAGAAACTCCTGGAAATATTGATGACAAGGATCTTCCCCAAGACCCTACAGAGACACAAAGGCTGTCCCTGGAGCTAGCACCCTGAATCCAGACTTCTAACCACCTAGACTGTGAAAGAATAAACTTGTTTGGTAAAGCCCTTCACTTGGGGGATCTTTGTTATAGCAGCAGCACTAGGTAACCGTGTTAGCAAGGCTGTTCTTTCCAGAGGCTTTAGGGAACAATTCATTTTCTTGCTTGTTCCAGTTTTTAAAGCTGCCAACATTCCTGGCCTCATAGCTCCTTTCCATCTTAGAAGCCAGTAGTGGCTGGTTGAGTCCTTCTCAATGTACCTTTGTTCTGGTATTGGTTCTTCTACCTCCCTCTTCCCATTATAAAGACACTGGTGATTACACTGGACTTACCAGATAATCTAAGATAATCCCCTCACCAGAAGATTCTTAACTTTATAACATTTGCAAAGGCCATTTTGTCATGTAAGACGTCATTCCTACAGGTTCCAGAAATCTGGACATGGGCGTTTTGGTGGGAAGGGGAGGACATTATTCTGCTGACATCACCTCCCCTCACATCTGCCCCTTGGTACATCTCAGGCAAAGGCACAGTCTGTGTTCCCTGTCTCCCAGCACTCTCTGTCCCCTTCTGTCATAGCACTTGTCACATCTGTATAGCTCCTACAGTGGCTGGCTGCCTGGCAAGGCTGTGACTTCCTTCTGGCAGGGACTGGTCATCTTGGTGCCCAACCCTGTAAGGACATCCTTGGCTCTTAGGAAGGACAGAGCCAATGTGTCCTTGTGTCACGGCCAGTTGTCCCTCGTGTGGGCTTGGCTGAAACAGCAGTGCTCTGTCTTCATTTTACTGCTTCCTGTCCCACTTGGTGACCCGAAGGGATTCCCCCCACTAAGTCATGGGGCTCGAGCTGTACTGTGGGGTCAGCCCTCACAGAGATCAGGAGGGGACCCAGGCACTTCCATGCTTTTAGTCTACTGACATATTAAAACATGAAAAATATTAAATATGAAAATATGACAAATTTAGAAAAGTTAGATTTCTAAAATGATTAAAGGCAACAAGCTAATTCCTTTGACACCCAAAATACCAGACAGTAGAAGCATGTTTGCACTAGCTTACCATATGGTTTACAGTTAAAATATGTCACACATATTGCCCCAAATTCAGGACTGCCGCAGACAGTTGTTTTGCACAGACAGTGTCACAAGTTTAAATTTGATGTCCTTACATGAGGGAGAGCCCTGGTCTAGGATGCCTTCCTGTCCGCACACCCCACACCTGCAGCTCCTGAGAGGGGCCTTGCTGAGAATAAAGACTGAAGGAGCAGCCTCCAGGCAGGCTGTTGTTTAACACCCTAGACCATGTGGCAAGTCACTTCCCTTATTCAGGGTCCCCTGAGGGGCTCAGAGTAGTGACCTCTGAGATTCTTTTTCATGAACTTCCTCTTATCCAGAGGGCTCTGTGGCAGATTCTGCCGCCTGGTTTCTGGCAGATTATTCCAAACACAGCCATGACGACAGTTTTGCTTCTGCCCTGAGCCACCAAGTGATTGCATCACAGACCTTCCTTTCACGGATGTCCTAATAGATCCCTTTTGCTCTCCTTGTATTGTTAGGCTTGTATTCATATATAAGAGGCCCCGGTAGTACGGTAGTTAAGCACTCAGCTGCTAATAAAAAGGTTGACTGTTCAGAGACACTCAGCAGCTTTATAGAAAGACCCGGTGATCTGTACCTGTAAAGATTACAGTCAAGAGAACCCTCTGGGACAGTTCTCCTCTGCCACGTGGATTTGCAGTGAGTTGGAATCAGCTTGCCCTTCACAACTGTTGTCTATCCCAGGCTGGTCCATCCGTTCGCTCATGTGCTCCTGTGTTCAGCAAGCGCTGTGACTGTCCTGTATTGCATGCACTGTGCACTCCCAGGTTGCAC
The DNA here is from genome assembly GCA_028571685.1 of Heterohyrax brucei. NCBI lineage: Eukaryota > Metazoa > Chordata > Mammalia > Hyracoidea > Procaviidae > Heterohyrax > Heterohyrax brucei. The sequence goes on along the minus strand of CM053153.1, from coordinate 19,776,918 downwards.
TTGATGATGTGTAGTATGATATAATTAAAAGGGCACAGACTCAGGTGGACAGCAGAGACCTAGATTCAAGTCTGTATTGGCCAGTGTCTGTCTTCACCTCACTAGGCCTCAGATTCCTCATTTGTGAAGTGTAAGGCCTGTCCTAGAACAGGCTTGCAAACTCAGAAACCTACAGGGGCCAATCGGATAATGGGAATGAGGGAAGCCAGCCAGAGGTGAGCAGTAGGGTGTGGTGGTGACTGTGGCAAATTAGAGTCTGTGCCTATTCTAAAAGGGACAACTGCTACACAGTTCCAGCTGAAGGCTTGTAGGCTCAGTGTTGTCAGATAGCCGTCTATTCTTTACTGTTGTTCAAGAAAAGTTGGAAATCTTGATTTTTATGAGATGTTTGTCAACATTTATAGATCAAAAAAAAAGTGTCTAAGCCAAATTCCGCCCCTTGGCCACCAGCCTGTAAATCCTGCGTCAGAGACTCTGTAGATTGCATCCCAGCTTTCTCTCTGCTGGTTGAGTGTGAACACACACACACACACACACACACACGGGTGTGAATCTTCGTCACCGCAGTCAAGTCATGTATTTAGACTAAGCACTTAATTGTCGCTGGCACATAGTACCAAAAAAAAAAGCCCAGTGCCATTAAGTTGATTCGAACTCACAGAAAACCCCATAGGATAGCGTATACCTGCCTTGTAAGGTGTCCGTGGCTGTCATCTTTACAGAAGCATACTGCCACATCCTTCTTCAGTGGCGAGTGATAGTCTCCCTCCTTTAGATCAGCAGCCAAGCACTTAACCACTGTACCTGCGGGGCCCCTTTGGCAGATAGTAGGTGCTCAATAAATGCTATATACCAAGAGCTAGATCTGTGTGTTATACTGCTGTGTACACCCCCAGAAACACCACAGTGCTGGGTATACAGGGTAAGAACCGATAGTACCTGCTTGTTAAATCTGCAGATTTAGTGACTTTATGGATCAGATATGAAGTGGGGTCAAGGAGCCCACGGGTTTTGGCAAAATGGGTGCAATATTTGGTAAAGAAGCTGAGTCACTAAACTGCTTAAGAGAGACCCCTGGACTGTAGTTTATCCTCCTTTTACACAGGTGAGAGATACAGTCTGGGGAGAGCAGGACTGTGTGCCGTTTTGTTAGGCGGAGGCAGCAGGCTCTCTGAGCTTCATCTCCTTTTATTCCTTCAGGCTGTAAATTTCTCTCCCACCCTTCTTTCCTCCTTTGTTGTCCCCTGACAGAGGCCTTAACAGACAACTCAAGGACACATCTTGCTAACCAGGGACAGGCCTTGGGCTCTGGGCAAAAAAGAACCCCCTTATTCCCGAAATCTGTGACTGGAAGGGTGATCACACCTTCTCCAGCTGAAGGCAAAACAAAGAGACACTTGAGCCCAGTGGCATGGTCCCCTTTTCTTCACTGGAGGGAAAATGGACCATTCTTCTTGCCGCCAGATTCCCACCAGTCCTTGGTTTAACCTCCAGCTGTGAGAGGCCCCAGTTTCTAGAAGGTCTCTCTGCTGGACCCTCCAACAACATATTAGCATATTTTGCATTAAAAAAGGACTCAGAAAATGAATTAAATGATTGGCATGGTGTTTCAAAAGGTTTTTCCAAACTACTGGTGATTGTATGGCTTTCAAATGCACCCTTAACTGCCTGCAGTGCTTGCTGTCCTGGCAGCCAGCTTAATCAGGAGACACTGTACCAGGCGGGGGCATATTTTAAGGCTCCTGGTACCCGATTGCCTGAGCAGTACCTGGAGACTTGCTAAAGAGAACCTTGTCCTAGTTTCTCAGCAGAGCTCGAAGCTCGGTTTCCTTCCTGGCAGAGCTGAGATTTACATCAGCTCCAACGTCTTTTGATGAGAGGGCCTGGGTCAGCCTGCTGGCAGTCAGCTGAGGCACCCGGCAGCATGGGCGGGACCTGGGTCCCGCTGGACAGGGAGCTAACAGAGGGGAAGCTTGGGCAGGTTTGACACTTGTCCACAGCACATGGCTCTGTTTAACCGAAAGGGTTACATTAAAGGGAAAAGGTGGAAACTTGGAGAACGTGCTCTGGGAAATGCTGACTTCACAGGTGAAAAGGGTGAATTCCAGAAAGGCTGTTATTTACCCAGGGTTACAAATCGTTTTGATTCTCCTGGGGAGTAGAATTCAGATTACCTAACAACTTTAATCCCGTTCTGTTATTTTTTTATAAGTCTATAGCTAAAACAAGGCATCCCAAGGTGGCACAAAGGCTTAACACATTCAGCTGCTAACTAAACAGCTAGAGATTCAATGTACAGAGAGGCACCCCAGAAGAAAGGCCTGGCAGTCTACTTCTGGAAAATCAGCCATCACAAATCTTGTGGAGCACAGTTAGTTCTACCCTGACACACGTGGGGTCAGAGTTGACGGCAACTGCTATTGACAAACAAATACCCATCGGGGGCTAAGGGACTGGGGCTAGACAGAGGTCCTAAGGGGATCGGAGATCTAGGAGCTTAGAAAATGCAAAGCTGTGAGAGAATCTTAGTATCTTTTTTTAGAATAACAGCAGGTTTTTACTTTTAATGCTAATAAAAATAGTGTTACAATTACTAGCATTTGATGCTCTCTGAGTGCAGTCATATATGTACATGGTCTCATTTAATCCTCACAACAACACTGTGAAGCAAGTTAACACTGATATAGCCCTATTTTACAGGTGAGAAAACTGAGGTTTGAGAGGTTCATTAATTTGGTTAAATGTCACCTAGATCTGTCTGACTCATGATCAGAATCTTGAGGGAACAAATGAGAGCAGGATGGTTGGGAAATGGAAGGCTGCAGGCCGCCAGCCCCCTGGGAAGCATTAAGAATAGAGACGAGGTGAGGGAGGGAAGAGCTGGGGTGCCCAGCAGTGGCTGATGGAGCCAGAAGACTCCAGGCAAGAGAGCAGCGTGGAGTGCTGGTGCAGGAACAAAAGCACCTCTCTGAACTGGGTTCTGGCGTCAGTGGGGAGAGCAACTGTGACTTCAGGGTCAAAAGCACAGACCCAGGGCTAGGAGAGAATAAGATCAATTTTCTGTTTCTTCAAGAACAGAGGGTGGGGTAGGGGAGAGAGGTGTATGTGTGTTTCAGAGAAAAAGAGAAAGATAAAGAAGGTAGGAAGGATGGAAGAAGAGAGGAAAGAGAGAAAGGTGTATGTGAGAGAGAAGAGGGAGAGTAGGAGGCTGAGGGGTGGGTGTGTCGGGGTGGGGGCCACCAGCAGAGATTGGTAGAGAGAGTGCCCTCCAGCCACCTCAGCCTGGAATTCCGTTGTGTGAAATGAGGATGAGAGGTTTGGTTACAAGGGAAATCAAAACCTGTAAAGAGTAGAAAACCAAGACCCATGGGCATTTCCACCAGGCTCCCAGCTGAGCGAACAGCTGGAGATGCTGTCCCTATTACAACACCGTGTTTGGCCGGAGTGTCTCTCGTGCTGTGGTGAGATAACTGTGTGGGGATATGGACTATAAGCCACTGTTTTAGTTGTCTAGTGTTGCCCTAACAGAATACCACAAAGTGAGTGGATGGCTTTCGCAAAGAAAAGTTTATTCTTACACAGTCCAGTAGGCTACAAGTCTGAATTCAGGGTGTCCGCTCCAGGGAAAGGCTTTTGCTTGTTGTTGGTTCTGGAGGAAGGTCCTTGTGCTGTATCAGTCTTCTGTCGGGGAGCATCTTGGTGTAGGAACTTCAGGTCTGAAGGATGCACTCTGCTCATAATGCTTTCTTGATGCTGTGAGGTTCCCAGTTCTCTGTTTGGTTCCCTCTCTTTTTATCGCCCTGTAGGATGAAAGGATAAAAGGTGGTGTAAGCCACACTCCTGGGAAACTGCCTTAGCAAGGGTGTTGCAGTCCCTCCCAAATCCTCTTTTAACATAATCATCCTATCTGTTAGCCACAGGCGGAGATTAGGACATATAACATAGGAAAATCACAAAATTTTGGGAATGATGGTCTAGTCAAATGGCTACCCACCTTTTGGCGGGGACACAGTTCAATCCATGACAGTCATGTATGGAGGCAGTCCTAGTGGATGTGGGGGCTTCCCTCGATAGGGGGAAGGGAGTAGGATTCATTTGACCTCAGATATTTTCCCTGACCCTTAATGAGTTTGCTGGATGGTGCATGGGAAAAGACTCATGGAAGCCTAATTCCAGACTGTTCTTGGGAAGAGAAACAGGTAGCATAGGTTTTGGCACTGGAGGTCAGTTCTACCCTGGCCCCTAGGGTCACCATGAGTCAGATCTGACTCAACGGCACTTGGCTTGGCTTGGCACCAGAATCTTATGGGCTGTTTTTGTTTTTTGTTTTTTTTAATTTTGCGCAGAATACCCAGGAGATGACAGAAAATAATTTATTTACCCATGGCAAATTGAGAGTTTTTAATCTTTTTTTAAGAGTCATCAAAATACTGTTTCAACAAAAAGTTAGAAAATGCTTCCTTGACTGAGTCAGACATTGAATGGAATATTCTACAACTATCTAAGTAGTGGTTATGAGGCCCGTGTCCTAAAGAGTGGTGTTTGCTCTGGGACATTAGTAAAACAAGCAGTAGACAAAATGGATTCTTAGTAAAATGACAGTTTTTTGAGGGATCCAGATGTGCTGCTAGTCAGAGAGGTTAAGTAAGTTGCCCAAAGTTGTACAACTAGTAAACAGTGAACCAGGACTGAAATGGGGCAGGTTGACTCCCGAGCACGTCCTCTTAACCACAACCACGCTGTGCTGCCAAGGGCATTTTCTCATATATTTCAACTCCAAATCTGCAAACTGTTTACCCATTTGTATTTAAACAAGGACTGTGACCTTTTCCTCTCAAAAAAGAGCTTTTAAAATAGATTTTATCTAACAGTGGTTACAGTTGGGTAGTGAAACTATGGATCATATTTTTCTTTATGTTTCAGAATTTCTTTAATGTGCTCATATTCCTCTTATAAGAATAGGTTACGTGCTGTTGTTGAGCTCCGGTTGGCTCCTGTTCACAGCGACCCCGGGTACCATAGCACGAGACACTGCCTAGTCTTATGCTGTTCTCATCACTGTGGTTTTGGTTAAAGGCCCTAGACTGGCCAAAGAAATGTCAGGAGCATATTACAAAAGGCCAAACTTGCTATTTTGATGCTAAAAGGCAATGGATGTGTCCCTCTAGACAGGGAGGGTCTGAAGTAGACGACTTTGGTATGTTAAGCTTTGGGGGTGACTCAATATCTGATGGAAACCCTAGTGGCATTAGTGGTTAAGTGCTATGGCTGCTAACCAGAAGGTTGGCAGGTCGAATCCGCAAAGTGCTCCTTGGCAATTCTGTGTAGCAGTTCTCCCGTCTTACAGAGCTGCTATGAGTCAGAATTGACTAAACACCAATGGGTTTGGCTTGATTTTTTTATTTTTATTTTTTTAACATCCAGTGGAAAGCCCACCTGAGCAGTTGGTACCAGACCCCTGCTCTGTTCTTTAGCCCTATCCTGGAAGTCACTTTAAGCTGTAGAAAGTTCTTGAATAAGCTAATCTTACTGGAAATCCTGGTAGTATGGTGATTAAGTGCTACAGCTACTAACAAAAGGTCATCTGCAGTTCAAATCCAGCAGGCACTCCGTGTAAACATTAAGAAGTAGTTCTCCTCTGTTCTGTAGGCTCTCTATGAGTCCATCTCAGAAGCAGTGGGCTAACTGTAACCCCAGCAGTTTTTAAACACCACCCTCTTTTCCAAAACAAGAACCACTTAATTGAGCGCAGTCCCCTGCAGGTTGTCCAATCTGCATTTGGTGGTCAGAGCTGACGAGGGTGCAGTTCAGCTCATTTCATTTTGAAACTTCCTAGCAGGTTGGCTAGCAGGTATCCATGTGGGAGGAGCCCTGGTGGCGCACTGGCTAAAGCATTCGGCTGCTAACCGAAAGGACTACAGTTAGAACCTACCAACTACTATGTGAGAGAGAGATGTTGTAGTCTGCTTCTGTAAAGATTTACAGCCCTGGAAACCCTATGGGACAGTTCTACTCTGTTCTCTAAGGTAGCCGTGAGTCAGAATTGACTCAACAGTCTTTTTTTCAAATACATGTGGGGAATAGAGATTGAGAATTTGGATTCTTTTTTTCAGAAATGCTACCACATTAGGGCTTCCTTTGAGTCCCTCAGAGTGGCCACCAGGTAAACAGCTCCATTTGTGTCCCTGCTGGAGGCACAGAAGGCAGCTTCCACACTTGCCAACAGATAAATGTCTCCTGTGTCTGCCAGTGCTTAATGGCTTTTAGTGGAATTAAGGCTGGGAAAAGGGGAACTGACTGCCTTTTCTTGGTGAACCTGAAACACCAGAGAGACAATTCCATTCCAGACAGACCTCCTTCTTCTCAGATTACTGATGGGCAGGCCAGTCAACTCCCTTTCAGGCCTTTCAGGTAAAACTGCAAGCCAAAGGCCACCCAGATTCAGGGTGACTCAGGGCAGGATCCAAGAGACTGATGTCAGGCTTTGTGTCTGGGAGTTTTCACCAGCGAAGAGATTTGCATTTCTAATAAAGGCCATGCAGGGTGTGCTTCAGCCTGGTGGCTGCAGGTCTCTTAGCTCTCCACAGGCTCTGGGTCAGGGAGCAAGGAGAGATCTGGAGCATAAATGAATAGCTGTGGGAAGAGAAGGCAAAGCACAGGGCAGGCGGGTGCCAGGGGCGCTTCTTGGTGGGAGCCCTTAGAGAGTTGTTGTAGCAAGCCACCAGCGCTCTGCTAGCCCTCCTCGAGAGCCTGTCCCTCACATGGCCCTTGTCCCGTAAAACCAGTTTCTGTCCAGTCACTTCCAGCTCATGGCAACCTGACGTCGTGCATCAGAGCAGAACTGCAAAGGATTTTTCCAAAATAGATCCGCAAATCTTTCTGTCCAGGAGCCTCTGGCTGGACTGCAGCCTCCAACCTGTCGGTTAGTAGCCCAGCTAGTAACTGTTTGCACCATCCAGGGGTGAAAGAAAGGTATTCAATGTTGTAGCCTGAGATCCTGAGATTTATGGTTACTTCTCTGAGAAGAGATTACCGGGCGTAATTTATAAAGCATTATTATAAATTATAAAGCATTATTTATAAAGCGGAAAATTGAGGAAAGAAAAACAATGTGTCCAACCTGTGGCAAATGGTTCAATAAATCAATGATTAAATAAAGTAATGACTAGGTAAATAAGTAGTAGAAAGCTTTTTAAGTCAAGCAGTCAGTCTGTTTTAGTCATATGATAAAGGGGGAAAAAACTGTTAAATGAATAAAGCAGGCTACGTACTGTACAAGTAGAGTTAGTTGTTATTTAAAAAGCGACACACACAGGAATAGGCTAAAATGTGAACACAGTTAATCCTCAAACATCAAATCAGAGATAATAATGTTTCTTCTTTCTCTCTAAATTTCCTACAGTGGATATATGTGTGTTTGTGTATGTGTGTGTATATATTTCAGACTAAAAAAAATGATTGTATCTGGAAGCAGAAAAGCATCATATGCCCTCATTTCTTCTTTCCCTCTTTCTCTCCTCTTTTTCCTTTCTGTCAGAACATAACCTCGCTGTTTCCGGAACCATCCGTGTTCCACCCAGCCAAGCATTCAATGGATCAGAGCTAGCAGCCCACAGAGGAGGATACAACTAAACGTGAATGTTTCTAGTTCCCCTAACTTGTGCCTTCATGCATTGATGGGTCCCTCCAAGCCCTTCTTGAACTGGTTTATATTTTTAGCTGGTACAGCCTCACTGGCCCAATGAGTTCCATGTGTTTCCCACCCTTGGTGTGAAGTGGCAGAGAGGCCTGCCCAATGCCTGTCCTCACATGACCTCCTTCCGACTCCAAGGGTCCTTCCTGTTTTTGCATTTCTACCATCGAGGGACCAAAACAAGAACAACAATTACACATTCCCATTAGCAAAGAGACATCACGGATTGTGTGGAATTGTAGAACGTCTGCATCGGAGGAGACGTTTTCCCACAATATGGGATTCCACACAATGGGAGTTGGTTTTCCAGAAATGCAGTAGAAATTCTGCATTACCCAGGATACTGTGGTGCTGGGGGAGATTTTGTTTTGCTTTTGCTGCAACTGGATAACAATGGTTACACCTTGTTTTGATCAGAAATTGTAGCAATATTTGATTCTTTTGTTGATGGGAGTAATTGATGTATGAGAGGCAAAATCTTTTAAACTTTGGGGTCTGAAGAAGGCACTGATGGAACTCTGCTAATATGGGCCAGATGTGTTGATGGGGAGGGAAAGCATATTCCAGGCCTCCTGACAGATTAGAAAATGGGCTCGGAAAGCATGGGGCGTTGGACTAGAACCCATGCTTCCAGACTCTTAAGGCCTAGGCCTCTCTGTTTAAACCAAAGTCTGAGATATGTTCCCTGTCCTGGGCATTATTCAGTAGACTTCAAATTTGTACATCCTCCAGCTGAGGTCTGTCTTTCTAGATTGAGCCTTTGGTTTAGAAAACAATTGATTCTTTTACTTGCCCTTGATCAGTTTAGTTGCCTTTCTAGACCCTTGATTTTTCCCACACCTGTGGACATGCAGAATTCCAGGTGCGGTGGGATGCAGTCAGCAGCAAGGTGGGGTCTGGAATCAGACAGCTTGGGTCTGAATGCTGATTCCCCTGTCACCAGTCCATGATTCTCAGTGAGTGGCTTAACTTCTGTGAGCATCAGTTTTCCGTGCTGTAAAATGGGGAGAATACTAGTGGTCACTGCCCTAAAGGGCTCTTAAGGGAATTAAATGAAACAATGAATGAAAAGTGCTGGCCCAGTACCTGGTACCCAGGACAATAAATATGAGCCGCCATCATTGTCTTTTCTGTTGGTGTTCTACGCAGAACTGTGGCTAGAACCATATCAGCTTTGAACCTCCTTTCCTCCTTGGCGGTTTGTTTGCTCTATCCTTTAGGGGACAACAATCAAAGAGCTGATCACTCACGGTCTTAGTCTGGGTTAGCCAGAGGAGCAAAACCAGTGAGACGTGTGTGTGTGTGTGTGTGTGTGTGTGTGTGTGTATAAAATAAATGTATGGAAAATAAATAAGCACCCCCCACTTCCCTTCCCTTTGCTGTCACAACTGCTAATCCCCCCAGAGAGTTCCCGATGGTGGGGGGATGATGGAAGCACCATGAGCCTGCAGAATGACGGGGAGTCAATTGATGACTTCTCCTGGTTTGAAGCCCTTGTCCTCCCCATAGTCCCTGTAACCAGCTGGTCATATAGGAATTCCCTGAAGTACTTGGCACCTGAAAATCTCCTTCCAGGTCTCGAAGGCCCCCCTGTGTCTGAAAGTCTCCCTTCCTGAATCCACCATGTGCTGAGCACACCTGTGAGGTGTCAGATGTTCTGGGCCTACACTGCTGAGCAAGACTCCACTCGTGCCTTCCAGGAGCTCACAGCCAGGGCGAGCCAGGCACAGACTGGGAGCCAAAACACAGTGCGAGGCTCACACGTGTAGGGCGTTGGCAGGCAGCGCTCCCGGCAGAGGGTGACCTGAGCAAAGGCTCAGAGGTGTGCACTCATATACTTAGGCTACTGTTGAGCACTTCTTGTTCTCCAGTGGCTTTATTTCATTTCCCTAGCTAGACTGTAAGTAGTTGCTAGGCAAGGAGTCGTACTGAGTCCTCTTTCTTCCTTTGTTGTTTGCTGCCATTGGGGCAGCCCCTCCTTCGCGGAAACCCCATTCAAACAGAAGGCGATGGGTTGCAGATCAGACCATTATGATCCATAAGGTTTTTGTTGGCTAATTTTAGTAAGTATGTCACCAGGCCTTTCTTCCTAGTGTATCTTAGTCTGGAGGGAAGCTCTACAGAAAGCATCTTCACATGTGTGATTATATATGACCTGCTCAGCAGCTTTGTGAGGTTGCTCTTTATCCCCATGTTACAGATGAGGAAACTGAGGCAATCAGCTATGCAGAGGCCAAGCCAAAATATTGCACTGAGAGCTGAGGTCCAGCAGCACCACCCTTGCTCTCTCCCTGTGGTCAGCACTGGAGAAGTATGTGGAGATTTGGTGCTAGACATCAAAGACTTGTGCTTAAAACTTTGAGAGGAAGGGGACACAGGGACACATGGGCACAGTGCAGAGGGGCCTGGCTTTGGAAGAAAGACCCCTGCCTCAAGTTCCAGTTCCACCAGCCATAAGTTGCATGCCCTTAGATAAGTCACTTGTCTTTGGGATTCAATTTCCCTAACAGGGAATTGAGGAGCTGGTGGGAGATTCTATATCATAAATCTGTGGAAGTGGAATTGAGTACAGTATTGTCCAGTACTTCCCTCTCTCTTGGTACTCTCAGTCGCAGCAGGGCAATGTTCCCCAGACCCCTCCCCACCCCCCCATCATGCAGGTCTCTGCCATCCCCTTTGAGTCACTCTGCAGTTGACCCAATCTCCTGCTCAGTAGAATCACCTGGGAGCTTGTTAAAATGCTGAATCCCAGGCCCCCTCCTAGAACCTAAGGCATCTCAATTCCTGGAAGATGGGGTCCTGGGAACCTGCATTTCTCCCCCTAAACACGCTCAGGAAGTTCTGATGATCAGCCAGATTTGGTATTTGCTACCTAACTTGAGTGGTTCCCAAAGTTTAGAAGGCATCAGAAACATCTGGGGGGCTTATAACATGGCTGGACCCTACCCCTAGAATTTCTGATTCCTTTGGTCAGGAGGAGAGTACTCAAATTTGTATTACTAACAAGTTCCCAGATAATGCAGGGACCACATGTCAAGAAGCACAGCCCAACTCATTCCCTGAGAGCCCAACAAGCATCCTAGTTAGGGAGTCTTTTGTAGGCAGGGGTGGCTGGGGAGTAGCCAATCAGCATGCGACTATTTTCACAGAGACCGTGTGAAGGCAGTACCCCTGCCATCAATATTATTGAGATCAGCTACTCTGACACCACGTGCCAGGCTCTGTGCCTTATGTCTTAAACCCTCTTTCTAGCAATCACCCATAGTTTGCAGATTCAAAAATTGAGAATCTGTGAGATTAAGTAATGGCCTCAAATATACTCACTCCAGGTAAGAACAAGACTTTCTAGAACGAAGTCCAGGCTATTTCCTTTACTTCATAGGCCTTCATCTGCTATCTCTGCCTCGTTGTCGTGTTGTTGTTGTTGGATTGTTATTGTTAGATGCTGTTGATTCCAACTCATTGCAGGCCCCCTGTGACAGAATAGAACTGCCCCCACAGGGTGTCCTAGGCTCTCAGAAACAGATTGCCAAGTCTTTCTCCTGTAGAGCCACTGGTGGGTTCGAACCACCGACCTTGCAGTTAGCAGTTGAGAGCCTAACTGCAGTGCCATGAGTGACGCTCGTTATGGGAATTTCAAACCAGGTTCAGAGAGGGGTCACAGTACAGGTCGGGGGTAGTATTTAGGGTTGCTGGAGTCTTTCATTATGTCCCCACAAATTGTACCCTGCTGGCAGTGGCCTTTGGCTCAGGACAGAGCGGCTCTTTTCCCGGTTTTAAGGGACCTTCCTTGTAAACGGAGGGTTGTTGCATTTACAGACTCTGCCATCCTTGGATGAAAACAACGTGCTGCTCCTGAGGCCTGAAGGAGCCCAGCTTGGTGCGGTTCTGCCCAGTTCTGGGTGGGCTGGTGTTCTGGTTGCCTCTCAGGGTCCTGGGAAAGAGCTCTCGGCATTGGATCCCAAGAAACATTTGATTCCGTGGAAGCAGAGACGCTCGTGTCATGACCTGACTCTTCTAGTTGGTGGCTTTGTCTGGAACATGCCTCCCCCCACCTTGAGAAGATTTGCCCCTTGTTTAACTGGATGCTCATTGATTGGCAAAGAAGTATAAAGCATAGTGACAACAGGGCATTTTCTGCACTGAGCTTTTGTTATTCTCACCATTCACCAGCACACACGCACATGTTCAGATCCCAACTCGTGCTGCCGTCTTCCTTCATTTCATTTTATACCTGGCAGAGAGACCTCAGAAGTCATCAAAGCCACCTGAGGCTTTCCTATTGTGTCTCCTGCTATTCCTCTCTACTCTGCAAAAAAAAAGAGGGAAGCAAGTAAAGGAGGGAGGGAGGGAAGGAAAAATTGTAGTCAGACTTTAATCCTTGTTAATGCCTTCAGAATGTTAACCTTCTGTTGTAAGATGACATTCTTAGATCCTAGACAGATGTCATCTTGGTGGCATTGGTTGGCATTGTAACTGGTGTTAGAAGTCATCAGTTCTAGTCCAGGATCTGCCACTGACCGTAGCACCTCCTCTGAGCTTCATATGGTGAATCTGAGCTGCCTACCTCCTAAGGGTGTCTTGAAAGAAAAAGAAATCATGGACAAGAGCTGGAAAGGACTCTAGGAACCTAGGTGTTCTGATTCAGTAGTGAGAAAGCCAGGGTCCAGAGAGATGAGGTGATTTTTGTGAGGCCACCCAGGAAGTTGAGGGCATGGACCTGGCACTACAACTCATGTGGAGTCATGGCCGACATCCTTGCTGTTTCTTTCCACGTGGTTGCTTTGCAGATGATGAGGGCGGTGGCCAGGGAAGTGAGGGAAGGTAACCCTGGAAGGAAAACTTCTCCTCGAACATCTTGAGCCAGAGCTCCTCCTTCAGCTTCAGAAACAGAACCATGTTGCTGCCATCTCTGGTTCTCTCTGTCACACAGAGACACACAGTTCTATCAGAGCCCTGTTGGATTAAATAGCTGCAAGGCAAGGGCTTCTCTTTGCAGGAGGGAATCACACACACTTTCTCCTGCTCATGGAGAAATCTATTGGACTTTTTATCCAACGTTGAACGTGGGAATGTGAGACATAAGGGAGTGATGCTTACAGTGAAGGAGACTCCTGCTTCCAGCTACTTTGCGTTGATCTGGTTTGGTGGCCTTGCTCTTGCCTAAGGCGTTACTCCCTGTCATCCCATCCCCCTCCTAAAACAACAAATATATTGCCATCAAGTCTATTCCAACTCATGGTGACCCTATAGGACAGACTAGAACTGCCTCATAGAGTTTCCAGGGAGTGCCTGGTGGATTCAGACTGTCAGCCTCTTAGCAGCCGTAGCCCTTAACCACCACGTCACCAGGGTTTCCATCTCTCTCCTACAACTACATGCATTCCTGTTTCCCTGGCTTAAAGCACATGTATGACAGAAACAAAGAACATGGGCTGTAAAGACAGATGGATGTAAGACTGGAACTCTGTTTCTCCGTGTGACCTTAGGCAGATGTGTTAGTTTCTCTGAGATTTAGCCTCCTCATCTGGGCAATAAGAATACCTCTTAACGTTGTGAGGCTAAACCAAGGGACCTCCTAAAAAATGCTTAATACCATGGGACACATATTAGATGCTCTATAAATATTATCTGCCGCTATTGAAGACATCAGAGATGACCTTGAAGATCATCTTGCCATTGTTTTCATAAGGGAATTAACAAGTTTATAATTTAAATGATACGTCTTTAGGCCTCTGGGCACTTCAATGCATAATTCAAGCTGGTTTTCTACTCAGAGAAGAATAAACATTGTCCAAGTTTTAAGGACACCATATCTGTTATCTATGGAATACTGAGATTCTAACATAGTGATCTTCAGTCATATCTTCCTTATCCAAACCCAAAACCCACAGCCATGAGTCAACTCTAACTTACAACAATCCTACTGAACACAGTAGAACTGCCCCATAGGGTTTCCAAGGCTGTAATTTTTACTGAAGCAGACAGACATATCTTTCTCCCATGGAGAGGTTCGAACCACCAACCTTCTGGAGAGTGGCCAAGCCCATTAACCAGTGCACCACCAGGGCTCCTCTTATATGTGAGAGGAAGCCCTGGGGAGTTGCTGACAGCATCGTGCTAGGCTGCTAACCACAAGGTTGGAGGTTCAGGTCTCCCCGGAGGTGCCCTGTAAGAAAAACTTGGCAATCTGCTTCCAAAAACCCACCCTTTAAAACCCTACAGAGCACATTTCTACTCTGATACATGTAGGGGCGCCATGAATCAGAGTCAACTCTATGACATCTGTCACTGGGATATCTGAAAAGGGTATAAAATTGCAAATAACGAAAAGTACTGTGACAGTAAAACTGGAAACCATTGAAACAAGAGTGAAATCACAAAAGCCCGATTGTAAATGAAGCAGAAGATATACTTGCATTGCACTTTCTAGTTTGTAAAGCATTCTCACACACCTGACTTCAGGAATCCTGGGAACCAGCCTGGAAGGTGGATATTATTCTGCCCATTCTGCAGGTGAGGAAATAGAGTCTCGAACAAGTGGCACAGCCAGGACTCCAGCCCAGGTCTTCTGTTGCTCAGTGTGAGAGAGTGGTCAATGCACAGCTGGAAAGACAGGCAGGAGCCACATCACACAGGGGCATCCAGGACTTGATAAAAAAGAAACAAAAAACTTTATATGTCGTTCTTAGTCCAATGGGAAGCCTCTGGAAGGTTTAAGCAGATGGGTGGGGAGGCCTGTATGAGGTGTATGACAGTTAAGTTTGTGAACTCATGCTAGAAAAAAAAGACTTGCTGAATATCACTACAGTCACCTTTAAAGTTATGTTGGCAATCTTGCTGCCGTGCCACCATGTGCAATAGCCATTCCAGAAAGAGTTCCAAAATTGCTTTGAAGGATCAACTAGCTGCTGGCATCAGTGCAGGCTTCCCAGGGGGTGTACTTTGAAGGTAGTGATATTCAGCAATGAGGTATGTAGCAGGTACAACAGTTAAGTTCACTGACTTAATTGTTGGACCTTGTATGCCTTCCAGAAGATCACAGGTTAGAGTGGGGACAGCAAAAGTAGAACCAGGGAGGCCAGCGGGGAGGCTGTTAAGGCACTTCCAGCAGGAGATCATTGTGGGGATAAAGAAAAATAGCTGGATTCAGAAATATGTAGGTCAAAAGACAGCTTTCTTGGTGGATTGGACACAGATGTTAGCAAGCAAGGGAGAACTAAGGACGATCCTCAGCTTCCAAGTGGATTGGTGGGTGGGTAGTTGATGGTAGGAAGGTCTATGGGAGAGACAGGATTCTCAGGTGCGGGTGTGGATTGGGGAGGAATCTAGAAATCTGTGGGAACATGTTAGGTGACAGCCACCTAGCACTTACTTTACGGGAAGCCCTGGTGGTCCAGTGGACAAATGCTTGGCCATTATCTGAAAGGTTGGCTGTTCAAACCACCAGCCACTCTGTGGGAGAAAGAGGTGGCAGTCTGCTTCCACGAGGATTACCTTGTCTCAGTTATCTGGTACTGCTCTAACAGAAATACCACCAGTGGATGGCTTTAAAAAAAGAAATTTCATTTTGTCACAGTCCAGTAGGCTAAAAAGTCTAGATTCAGGGTGTCAGCTCCAGGGGAAGGCTTTCTCTGCTGGCTACAGAGGAAGAAGATCCTTGTCATCAATCTTCCCCTTGACTGGAAGCTTCTGGGGCGCAGAGTCCCAGGTTCTTTCCAAAGGAAACAATCAGCTTCTGGCAGTGCTTTCTTCCTTGATGATATGAAGTCCCCCAAACCTTTCTGCTAGCTTCTCTCCTTCCTATCTTGAGAGACTGCCTCAAGGCACAAAAGAGAATCTTACACCTTGAGTCCTGGCCACCAACACAGCATCCTCATTTACAACTTACCCTCATTTACAACAGGGAAGACGCCACACAATACCAGGAATCATGGCCTAGCTAAATGGCTACACAGATTTTTAGGGGGAACACAATTCAATCCATGACACTGGCTGTTCTGTTCTGTGCTTTTAGGGGTGCTGTGAGTCACAACTGAATCAACGGCAATAGATGAGCTTTTAGCACTTAGTTCTAGAAGAAGAATACATTTGTCTTGTATACCGGCCTTCTGAAGGCCAAGAGCAGGTCATGTTCACGTCTGTCCAGGCATTTAATAAATGCTTTCTGTGAATTGGTGCACTTAGACCCCATCACCACTCAGCCTGTCTGTAAAGAATGCTGCTGTTGGCTCCACCATGTGCTGTATCCCTCCCACCGCCCAGCAACCGGGGAGCAATCAGTGACCTGTCCTTGGAACGCTGGGCCTCATACAAGAAGCAAACAACCAAAAAACCCACCATACCCTGCCTGCTAATGTTTCAGGCTTTGGATAACTTTTTCTTCTGCCAATTTCCACAGGACCTTTTCTCTGCTGATAGTTTGAAAAGTGGTTTATTTTTTTCTTTTGATGTTGTGCTTAGGCCTTAAATGATCTTTGCCCTGCAGTAGCTTCTGAATAGATAAAACCTAGTCAACTATTAATAACAGCAACAACTAGCAACACTTGTAGAGTGTCATTCAATTAAAAGGCCTCTTTTATACACACAGAAACGCTGGTGGCATAGTAATTAAGTGCTACAGCTGCTAACGAAAAGGTTGACAGTCTGAATCCACCAGGCACTCCTTGGAAACCCTATGAGGCAGTTCTACTCTGTCCTATAGGGTCGCTGTGAGTCAGCATCAACTCGACAGAAGTGGGCTTGGTTTATTCTTGGTTTATACCCGTTACTTTATTTTAGCCCCACAGAACTCTCTGAGTTAAGTGTTGAGCACTACTTGAGAGGCTGAGGAAGGCAGTGGCCAAAAGCACGTATAATTGTGATAACAACACCATCTACCTCATGGGGTTGTCGGGAGGATTAAAAGGATTGAGTGAGGGGGAAGACTTGGAACTGGGCCTGGCTCGTGAATGTCAGTCCCTGTTGAGATTAGAATTAGTTTGCAGATGGAGAAACGGAGGTGCAGTGAGCGGTGGTGTACAGACCCCCACCCACCTGGTCGGTTGTGGAATCAACTGCAAGTTGTGCACACTGTTCACGCCAATCTCAAGAGGAATTTGTTGGGAAGTACTATTCAGCCGGACAGAACAGCTGCTCCTTTCCCTGTGGAAGCTTCCCCACCACTCCTCCAGCCAGTACTCCCGACGTTTCTCCCTTCCAGCTGGGGTAGGTTGGGCACACCATCAAGGGATGCTCTGAGCCGGCCCTCTTCTCTCCGCCTCTGCTGCTTTGCTACCCTAGGTGCCCTCTGCCGGTCATCCTCCAGACTTTGGGGCGGCACTCAGGCCCACTGCCTGCACTGCCTTCTTTCCTAACCCCTTGTTCAGTGTATTTCTGCAGTGTGGCAACAGGCCAGAGCCCCGCAGTGCAGTACGTGAAGTCATCCATCTCAGGTTAGTCCCCACATTGTGAGTCTTGCCTCCCCACTAGATAGCGGGAGTCAGAGGTCTTGTCTTGTACATTGTCACACTCCCTCTTCCATGTGTCTGGCCCAGAGCAAGTACCATAATGTTTTACAAGTGACTCATAAAAAATAATAAATTTAATAATCGCCAGAACTATCTTTGCAACAGGTGGTGTACACATCCAAGTGGGTTCTCGGGATCTCTTCTGTTATCCCAAAAGTGGAGCCATGTCTTGGAACATCAGGGATCTGCCACCCCAATCACACCACTCTGTGCGCCATCCCAGCTGTTGGCAGATCTTGCCCTTTGAAGGGGACTTTAACAGTCAAATTTCTGGAATCCAGAGTGTGACTTCTCTCGAGAAATAAAGTTGTGGGCTGGGCAGTTAAAATATAGAGCAATTATGACATAGTATTCCCCAGCTTTAGGCTTTTTCAACTCTGTAATTCTTAGCTCTGAAGACAGTCTCTGAAGAAGACAGCTTGCAAACATGTCTTGGACAGGGGTGCTGTCACTGAAATACATGTGAAGGCTCTGCTGCTGGGACCCCTTTGGTTCTTAGCCAGGCTGGTTCTGGCGAGTGTGTTTAAAATTCTCCCTCAAAATACATTTTAAGGAATGAATGAGTGCCTGTGGAATGAAACCTCATTAGCTCATAGCCAAAGTGTATATTTGAGAGACTAAATGTGTGTAAAACCAAACCAGACTCATTGCTATGGAGTCGATTCTGACTCGTAGCAACCCCACAGGACAGAGTAGAACCACCCCATAGGGTTTCCAAGGAGTGCATGGTGGATTCGAACTGCCAACCTTTTGATTAGCAGACGTAGCTCTTAACCACAACACCACCAGGGTTTCCTAAGTATGTATAGTTGTGTGTATTTCTGAATATGAATGCCTGTGAGACAGAGGCAGCTTCTAGGTGGTACAAAAGGTTGACAATCTGAGTCCACTCAGAGATGACTCAGAAGACAGCCTTGGTGATCTGTTCGTAAAAAGCCAGCCATTGTGAACCCTATGGAATACACATGGGGTGGCATACAAGGGGTCACCATGAGTCAGAGGTGACTCCATGGCCTGTGGGTGAGAGAAGGCCCTTAAATCAGCCCTGGCCCCCAAAGCAACCATTGGATCTGCAAGCAAGGCCTCCTCTTAGATTGTCACTGGAGAGGGGCAGGACACAGGGATTGGCTGTGCTGCTTCTGCCTTTTGCCTCTTTCCCACAAAACCAAACCCAAACCCATTGCCATCAAGTCTATTCCAATTCATAACTACCCTACAGGATGGAGTAGAACTGCTCCATAGGGTTGCCAAGGCCATAAATCTCTACAGGAGCAGACTGCCACATCTTTCTCCCACAGAGTAGCTGGTGGTTTCGAACCACAGACCTTTTGGTTAGCAGTCAAACACGTGAGTCACTGTGCTGCCAGGCTCCCTGCTGTGCCCCCATTGGCCTCCACATTGGTTTCAACCCAATGGATGGCTCCACTGACCTGAATCTAATGACTGTGTTCTCTATCAGTAAAACACTCTCCACTACTGTCCCTACTTCCCCCACCCCCGAGGCTAACTGATGCCTCAGTAAGTGTTCCAAGAGGTTTGTGGTCACATTTTCAGGCCCAGTTTTTTCTCAGGCCCCACTGTTGATCCTTATTGAAATGATGAAGATTTGACCAGGCGAACTATTGGTGGCATGGGGGCAGGGAATGTTTTCCCTGAATTCCCAGTATTTGGTTTTCAGTTCAGTAAAATATTTTCCTGGACATCAAAGAAAGAGGGAATGGACAACTGTCATTTCTTCAGAGACTGATTTCTAGCCAGTCAGCAGAGGTTCCTAGGAAGCCAGTACGCCCAGACTCTGCCCCCGAGGCCAGAAAGGAGCAGCCAAGAGAGCTTCATCGTGGGAGTCACGGAAAGAGGAGGTCGTATGGAAATCCAGACCATGTACAGTTCCTGAGTGATTGTTACGAGTCTTGGGGTGCCACTAAAACCTGTTTACCATGGCCACTGCCACAACAGGGTCTCTTCATGGCAACTTGCAGGTGGGCTCCACAGCTGTCACTGAAATCAGCAGATGGGATGGAATTCCCAGCAAGGCCCTGGATCAGTGCAGTGGCTGCCAGGGAACTTTCCCACTGACAGCACAGGGGGCTTTTTCAGGGTGGCAAGGTGACGCTGGGGCGTGGGAAGGGCCCTCAGCTTTCCTGCTAGAGGCCAGATTTACCAGTCCTGTATCTCGGTGGTGCAGCCCTGAGGCTGAGTCTCCGGTCCCTCTGGAGTTAATACTACCTCCTTACAGGTGAGCATCTCTGGAGTCAGTCCCGGCTCTGTAATTTGCTTGCTGTGTGACTCCGGGCAAGTTGCTTCACCTCTCTGTGCTTGGTTTTCCTCACTGTATTATTCTCTTAGGTCTGCTGTGACTAATTACTACAAACTGGGTGGCTTAAAACAGACACGTGTTCATTCTCTCACAGTTTTGGAAGCCATAATGTCAGATGCCGGAGGCACACACCTTGGAGGCTTGAGGGGGCAATCTTTCCTTGCCTTTTCCAGCGTCTGGGGATGACATGACTTCTGGCTGCATCACATCAGTCCCTGCTGCCATCATCACATGGCCTTCTGTCTGTCTCTCCTCTCTGTGTCTCTACAAGGACACATTATTGGATTGAAGGCCCACCTGGATAACCAGAATGATCTTGTCTTGAGAACCTGGTGGTACAGCGGTTAAGAATTCATCTGCTAACCAAAAGCTCAGTAGTTTGAATCTGCCAGCCACACCTTGAAAACCCCATGAGGCAATTTTACGCTGTCCTATAGCATTAAAAGTGACTTGATTAGCAACAGGTTTAGTTTGGGAATTTTTTTTTTTCACATTCTTAGATTCAGTGGAAACCATGGTAACATAGTGGTTAAGTGCTACAGCTGCTAACTAAAGTTTGGCAGTTCAAATCCACCAGGCGCTCCTTGGAAACTCTAGGAGGCAGTTCTGCTTTGTCCTTTAGGGTTGCTATCAGGTCACTGTGAATCAGTATCAGTTTGATGGCAGTGAGTTTAGTTTCTGGTTTTTAGATTGATTACATCTGCAAAGACACTTTTTCCAAATAAAGTGACATCCTCAGGTTCCTGGGATTAGGACATAGACGTACCTTTTGCGGGGGCCACAATTCAGCTCACTCCTCTCCTTCACATGAGGATGATAATGGTCTTATATATGGAAATTAACTGAATTAATGTGCTAAAGTGCTCTGAGCAGTCCCTGCACACATCAGACTCGGTGTTGGTTCCCGTCATGATCCTGAGTGCCTGCCTCTGTGAGCCATTACTTCATGACTGTCATCTTGCTCATCGTAGCTGACTTATTCAGCAGCACCCCAAACTCAACATGTCTCAAATCTAGCAGTATGACTCTCTTCCAGTCTACAACATCTCCGTAAACACTACACTGTTTGTTGCATTCCGGGGCCAGCATCCTTCAGTATGAGCCTTGCTTCCTCTTTTGCTCCCATACTCTGTTCTACCTGTAAATTCTGCCCATTCTACCTCCAAACATGTATCTCCCGTCTAACCGCTGCCTTCCAGGACCACCATGGTGCATCCCACCAAGGAGCACCCGTCATATGGGGAGGAAACAGAGTGGCGCCCCCTGGAGGTGTGTGGTGGACAGCCTGAGTGACCCGGTTCAGGGACTCTGCTTCTTGCCGTTTCTACCAAGCCACTGCCATCAAGTCGATTCCAACTCATAGCAACCTTACAGACAGAGTAGAACTGCCCTGTAGAGTTTTCAAGGAGCACTTGGAGGATCTGAACTACTAACCGTTGGGTTCTACCAGTATCTCCCAATTTAAGCCACTGCCACTCTGATCCGGATCATTGCACTAGCCATTAACTGTCCCCGCAGCCTTGCTTCTTCCCCTTACCACAATCCTCATGACCTTCCAGGACAGTCCACTCTCTTCAGAGCTGGTTTTTAAAATCCTCGATCAGATGCTGTCATTCCTGTGCTCCAAACCCTCCCCATCTCACTGCAAGCAAAAGGCAAAGCCCTTAGGCCAACCCACAAGGCCCCACACAGTCACCTGCCCTCTCTCTCTCTGCCACAGACACTTGCTGCTTTTGCTTAACCTTGAGCGTGGCAGTGACACACATTTGCCTGCATTTGTACTGTTTTCTCAATCTAGAACATTCTTTCCCCCATTCTCTGTGGTTTTCTCCCTCCCTTCATGCAGGTTCTGTTTGGAAGTCAGCTCCTCAGAGAGACTTCCCCAGCCATCTAGGGTCATGTGGTGGTTGCTGGGTGCTGTCATGTCCCTTCTGACTCACAGTACCCCAGTGACACAACAAACCTCCCCCCATAGGGTTTTCTATGCTGAAAACTTTACAAGAACAGGTCACCTGATCTTTCTCCCCTGGAGCCACTTGATGGGTTTGAACCTCCAACTTTTCACTTAACGGCCAAGTACTTAACCATTGTACAACCAGGCTTCCTGTATGGTCATAGCTAGAATAAAAACAGAAGTCGCCATGGAGTTGATTCTGATTCACGGCAACCCCATGCATGTCAGAGTAGAACTGTGCTCCGTATGGTTTTCAGTGGCTGATTTTTCGCAAGCAAACTGCCAGGGCTTTCTTCCAAGGCACCTCTTGGTAGACTCATACCTTTGTTTGAGGCATTAACCATCTGCACTACTCCAGGACTCCATAAAGCCAAAAAAAAAACCCAAACCTGTTGCCATCAATTGCAATTCATAGTGACCCTGTAGGACAGAGTAGAACTGCCCCATAGAGTTTCCAAAGGAGCACCTGGTGAATTTGAATTGCTGCCCTTTGGGGTAACAGCTGTAGCACTCAACCACTATACCACGAGGGGATTCAATAGCTAAGATAAAAATCAAACCCACTGCCATCAAGTCCATTCTGACTCATAGTAACCCTGTAGGTTACTGTCTCATAAGGTTTCCAAGGAGCAGCTGGTGGATTTGAACTGCCAACCTTTTGGTTAGCAGCCAAACACTTAACCACTGCTCCACCAATGCTCCTTACCTTGACACATAGCAGACAGCTTATCACAGGTTTTTTCTTCCAAACACTACTGCTGCCTTTTTGTGTTTCTTGGTGTGATGTAATTGTCTGCTTTCCCCTACTAGACTTATGCCTCATGAAGAGGAGGGCTCTGTTTGAATCACTGCTAGATCCTCAGTACATGGCTCTTGTCAGGACGTAAGAACCAGTTCCTGGATGACAGTGTACTGAACTCTTACTATGTAAGGCATTATTTCATTATCTCAACCTATAACCTTCCGAGGTCAGTACTTTCATAGCCTCGTTTGTCAGAGACTTGGGGGCTCAGAGAGAAGGAATGTTCCCCAATTACCCAGCTAGTAAGTGGAGGCAGCAAGGGCTGAACCAACTAGCCTTAATCCAGAACCCACTTTCTTTTCTTTCCTAAGAAAATATGCACATCAATTCATGTAAACATGCTCCCGTCTAACGGTTTCTACACACAGTCTTCAGTGACATGTGTTCCATTCTTCACACTGTGTCAAAATGCTCATTATTTCTGCTCTAGTTAACTCCCTCCCACTAATTTAGGCTCGGAGCCCTCTAAGTTTCCCATCTTGACTTTACAGTGACTGTGGTACATTTGGTCTCATGGAGATCATTTCTTAATAGATACACTTAATAATAATAATAATAATACACTTAATATTTAAGTGTAACATTTTTTACTTTTTTAAGCTAAACTTTTTTTGTTTCAAGATGACTTCAGGGTATAATCTCAGTTTAAGATTTGAAGAGTGTGCTAAAGCAATAGCCTCAGGGATTCCTCCAGCCTCAGCGGTCCGGTCACCCTGGATTCTTTGGGAATCTGAAGTTTTGTGCCACATTTTTTCCCTGTCTATCAAGATCCGTCTGTCATGTCTCTAATGGAAACATTCGATAACATAGCCAGGCACCATCTAGTTCTTCTAGTCTCCTGTCAGAAGCACTGGTTCCTGGAAGCAAATCATCTTGCAGTTCAATTGCTTCTCTGACCTGCGGGTTTCTGTCTACCTCCTCTGTTGCTCCAGGTGAACAAAAACGTGTTGTCTCCCAGGTGGCCACTCCACAAGCTTGTAAGACCCTAGACACTGCTTACCAAGCAGAGATGTAGAACAGGGCCTTTAAGAACAGTACTCTGCCAAATGACTGGGTTGCGGAATCCACTTTCTTAATCACCATCTGTGATGAGACTGGAAAGAAGGACAGTAGGTGAAAGACCTCTGGAGATGAAGATGCTGGATGGAGGTACCCAGACAGCAGTGAGTCCGCACTTCACACCCAAGCAGATGACTGGGTATTGATTTGGGTTTCTTTCCTGTTTTGTTTTTGAGCTTCTAGAACTGTTTTGGCCACCTCCCTGGACGGGGCAGCTCAGGGCAGTAAGACAGGTGGCTGTGAAGCACCGTGGCACTATTCTGTTACTGTTGGACTTTGGTGGCCCGGAGTGCTCCTGAATGGGGCATGCAGGCTGTATGAATATGTCCTTTATTCTAAAAGCAGGTCAATCTGTTTCTCTGCCTTTAGTAAACACAGCGTGTTGATCAGAATCAAACATTTCAGTGAGCAAAGAGCCCTAGACGGAGTCAAAAGAGTCAGTACCCACTCTACTGCTAAAATGCTCCATGGCCTTGAAAGGTAATGAGATATAACTCTTATTTACTGAATCTTACCTTTTGCCAGGAGCCGTGGTGGCACCATGTACCGATTAAACGCTCAAATGCTAACAGAAAGCCTTGGCAGTTCAAACCCACTGGCTACTCTGCAGAAGAAGGATGTTGTGGTCTGCTTCTGTAAAGACTGAACTGAAAAACTAAACCCATTGCCGACCAGTGGATTCCTACCTACAGCGACCCTGTTTGACAGACGAGAACTGCCCCTGGAGTCTCTAAGGAGCGGCTGGTCATTTAGAACTGCTGACCTTTTAGTTAACAGCCAGGCTGTTAACCACTGCACCCCCAGGGCTCCCCATAAAAATTACAGCTTTGAAAATCCTATGGGGCAATTCTCTTTGTCCTATAGGGTCACTGTAGGTTACAGTCGACTCAGTGGCAACAAACTACCATGAGCCAGCCTCACAGCAAATACTTGATACTTGTTAACTCATATAATTCCCCAAACCACTCGGGGGGGTGTAAGTGCTGCTACTGATTTCATATAATACTGTCACAGAGGCACAGAGACTTTAAGTGACATGGCCCAGCTCACATGGCTCATAATCATCAGAGCCAGGGTATGAGCTCAAGCAGTCTGTCTGCTGAGGGTGAGTTTCAGCCCATTCTCCATGCTGACTACTCACCGTCTAGGCTGTGAATTAGGGACAAGGCTCTCACTCCATTGTATTATCGATGCCCTTGGGTCATCAGTGTGCAAAAGATGCAGGACACTGAGGGAGATTTTACACGGATGTTACAGGGAAAGGTATGAGGTACAGGGTTCTTAGCTACTTATTTTGAGTGATGAGAATTTTTTTTTTCATTTCATATTTGGTGAAAATATACACATCAAAGCAAGCTCCCTTTTGACAACGTCTACACAAATTCTTCACTAACACCAGTTGATGCTTCACAGTGTAGCATCCTTCTCATTGTTTGTGCTTTACTTCACCCGGGTTAATTTAGGCTTGCTGTCCCCGACACTTCTCACCTACACTGCAGAGTTAACTGCTGACCATTTGGTCCTTGTACAGATTTTTTTTTTTTTAAAGGCACAATACTTAGGGTGGCCTTTACTTTTGGAGCTAAGCTGTTTTTCCCCTCTAAAGGTGACTTCAGGGGATCATTTGGGTTTTAGGTAGCAGTCTTGGGGGGTTCTTTTATTATCAAGTTTTTGACTGTATCTTACTGCCTTGTCATTTGCTGTTTTTCTTGCATGGATGGTTTGCAGAAATAAGAGTCCCACTGTGCACACTTACCTTGAGGCAGTGTGTGCACGTGCGAAAAGGAAAACAAAATTCTAGGTTCTCCTGGTCTTGAACTTCAAAGCCATCTCACACTTTTTTCCTCCTTGAATTCACACAAAGACCCTGGGTATTCCCATTTTACAGATGAGGAAACTGAGGTGGAGAGAAGTTAAGAAAGCTCATCTTAAGGTCCCTCCTCTTGCCTCCAAGTATTTCCTGGGTCTTTCCCATGGGCTTTTCTTACTTTACAGTCATAATCTTAACAAACATATCCTCTGACTGCTCCCATGAACCACTCACACTCATTGCCACAGATAAATGAATAATAAATACTTGTCGTAATGTATTGAGTGCCTTCTCTGTGTCAGGAATTATGCTAGAGGCTTTTCCAGTCTAATTTACTTTTAATCTCCACAATGTCCCTTGGAGGTAAATTGTACTGTGATACCTATTTTATAGATGGGATGCCTGAGGCTACACAGGCCAGATCCACACTGTACCCAGTCACACAACATTCATGTGTGTTAACATGGATTGTCTCACGTCCCTTCCTGGCTCCTGGTCATACAGGACAATGTCTGCACTCCTCAGCATGATGGACAGGCTCCCACCCCTCCAGCCACCAACTGCTTTCATCTTCATTCTCAGCTAGCTCAGCCACTCCCTGCTTCCTGTTCAGGCCCCTCAGGTCCCCAATTCTTTCCCCTACTCCAACTCACACCCCCACCCCTCTTATGAAGGGGAATTTGCTACCCATCCTCCTGACTGACTGGGAATTTACCAGGGAGAAGGCCAAACAACACCTTCTCTCTGCTACCTCCTTTGCCCTCGCCATTCCCCACACGTCTCCATGCCCTGCTGTCTCTCAGCCCTGGGCACCCTGAGCCTGTCTTGTTTCTAGCCCAGATGACAATTTGTCACGGCGCGGCACACCATAACATAGTACAAGGGATGTAAAACAGCGGGGATCCATGTGGTGTGGAAGGACAAGGATGTGTGAACCCCACCTAACCCCATTCCAATGGCTTTTTAAAATGCTGAGCCCATCAAACAAAACAAATTTGTGGTAGTTATCCAATCAGCAGGGCCACCAGTTTGAAACTCCTAGAAACGCTCAAGGAGTCTTGGGCTTGTTTACATTGTCCATGCTGAGATGAGGCAGTCAGGGAAGGATGCAGGGAGGGAAGCAGGGAGGCAGGGAGGCAGGAAAGGATGCAGGGAGGGAAGGAGGGAGAGAGAGAGGGGAGAAAGGGCAAGGAGGGAGGGCAGGACTCATCTTTTCAGACTCTGCAGTTTAGCTTCTGGAAAACATGGCATTCTAGACCATTCAATCTGCAGATAACTTCCTGTGTCATTACTCTGAGCATTCCAAAAACACTGAAGGGAAACAGCAGAGTTCAATGGTTTAAAGTGTGTGTTTTTCATAGCAAACAAATTTATGCTTGATCTCGAACACAGCCACTTACTTGCCAAATTACCTTAGATGACCTATTGAGTTCTCTGAGCCTCACATTTGTCATCTATGGATTGGGGATGATGACACAAGCCCCGTGGGGTCTGTGTGGGGATCAGTGAGATCATGCATGGCCACCATGCCTGGCATAAGGCACACAGGCATCTCTCCATTCAGCAAACACTGACTGAGCACATACTCCATGCTGAGTGCTCTTGGGGGTGCTGGCAGTGAGCAGCCAGAGGGGCCCCTTGATCTCATTCTTGAGGAGACAAGGAATAAACAAGTAATTTGAGAATAGGCCACGTGCTGTAAGAGAAAGTAAGGAAAACAATCAGCTGCTGTCCAGTCCATTCCCATGTGCGCAGAGCAGAACTGCTCCATAGAACTTTCAAGGCTGTGACTTTTGGGTGCAGATCACCAGCCCTTTCTTGTGAGGTGCTTCCAACCAAAACCCACAGTCATCGAGTCGATTCCGACTCATAGCGACCCTATAGACAGAGTAGAACTGCTCCATGGTTTCCAAGGAGTGCCTGGCAGATATGAACTGCCAACTCTTGGTTAGTTGACATAGCACTTAACTACTCTGTCACCAAGGTTTCCAAGGTGCCTCCAGGTGGATTCAAATTGCCAGCCTTGCAGTTGGTAGCTGAGGGCTTAGCCATCTGCAATACCCAGAGGCTTAAGAAACAAACAGGTATGGAAACAGAGGACAGCAGGGGAGGAAGCTGGGTTCAGAGCTGAGGAAAGTCCTCACCTTTGCCAGGAAGAGGATGTCCCGATGAAAACCTGGGGGCAGAGTATCCCAAGCAAGGAGAACAGGCAGTGCAAAGACCCACGGGTGGGCATTCTCAAGGTGCCTAAGCCAAAACCAAACCAAACTTGTTGCCATAGAGTCAATTCCAATTCATAGCAACCCTGTAGGACCAAGTAGAACTGCTCCATGGAATTTCCAAGGAGCAGCTGGGTTCAAACTGCTGACCTTTTAGTTAGCAGCAGAACGTGTAACCACTGCACCCCCCAGGGCTCGCAAGGCCTCTATTGGCTAAGAATATTCTTGATGGTGGTTGTGACACCTGCCACCCCTGCAGGGGGACAGGACTGCTGCCCTCCAGGGGTATGCTCAGCTGTATCCGGATGCGAACCGTAATTGCAGCAGAGAGATCAGAGAGCCTAGACTGAGCTTACCACCTGTTGGAAGAGGTGGGAGTCGTGGGAGAAGGGGAGTGAGCATTCCAGGGGAGACTGAGACACTGTCATTGGCGGCTGTGGCCAGAGCTGGTTTGGGGGCCAGTGGGGGAGGGGAGGCCGGCGGGAAGGTCGAGGTGCCGCCGTGGGGCTGCCGTGGGGCTGAACTCAGCGCGGGCTGGCAGGCACAGCAGCAGCCTCACTGTCACACCCGGGCGGCAGGCAGGTCGTCAGTCAGAGTATGTCGCCCTGCTGACAATGGAAGGCTCTGGATGAGTCACAGCCAGCTGCACATCTCAGCAGGGAGAGCCACGGCGGCAGCGGCAAGGGAACCTGGCATGTTTTCCAGGACACTTCCTGAGCGTTAGGCAAGGGGTTCTCAGAAGGCAGGTGCCAGCGGGCCGAGAGAGGCTGGAGGGGCGCGGCCAGGCTGGGGCCCGGGGCTGTGCTTCTCAGATTCTGGCACCCCGCCCTCTGGAGCCCTTACTGAATGGGAGCTGGTTGGTGGTCCATTGTCTCCCTCCTCTCCCCGAGCCCCTAGCGCCTCCTGGACTTCCGGCTAAGATCCACAGCAGGCTCCTTGAGGTCTGCGTACGGGCAGAGCGGCTGATTGGGAAATTGGACATCTGAGTTCTGGTCCCCCAAAACTCAGATTCATGGCCAAAGACGTGCGTTAACGCAGCTTCTCAGGCCTTTGGTTTCCTCGTCTATAAAGTGATGGAGTGCGTTGGGAGCTCTCCAAGGTTCCGTCACAGGACCACTTCCTAAATTTTCCTCCATGTACAGGAGAACCAACCAACCCATTGCCTGCCGCTGGATTCTGCCTTACAGCTGCTATCAGGGAAATGGAGTTTTCTTGGTTTTTAAGATAGGAGAAGGAGCTCTAGTGGCGCAGTGGTTAGGTGCTCGGCTGCTGACAAAAAGGTCAACAGTTCAAACCCACCAGCTGTTCTACAGGTGAAAAGTGCTGAGGATTTGCCCCATAAGCATTTCAGCCTAGGAAACCTAACGGCGCAGATCAACTCTTTATAGGGTCACTATGGGTCAGAATCAACTGGACAGCAGTGGGTTAGGTTTTATTTTTTATACATAAATAGGTAAAAAATGAATGCCCCAGCCGGGTCTACCACTCTCGCTCCTAGGTCCTGCCTCCCTACTCCCACCTGACATTGAGGCGTGGGCACCCCAAGAATGACTGTCCCTCCTGAGAATGGGTACCAGCATCAGTACCAAGAGGGGGTCTAGTATGAGCTTCAGCCACCTGTGTGCAGTCACTGGCTTTAAGCATGCCACCTGCATGAGCCTATAAAAGCCCTCAATTCAGCTTAAATAAAACTTTCACCAGGAAGCCTTTACAGGTGACCCCAGCCAAAGTCACCACCCTGGCCCATCTGTGCTCTTTGATAATCCTGTCGTGGGCATTTTCATTTACATGTGGTGTAATTATTTGTGTAGATACCATAACCCCTCTCCTGATTTCTAACTCATGGGAAGCAGTAACCCAGTTGCCCTCATTTTTCTCATGCCCACCACTCGCCTCCCTTTCAACTCCTGATGCCGTTTGTACTCTAAATATTGAATAGGTGTTTGTGCAATAGATGGAGCTTTCTCTCTTCCATGCAAAAGGATTGTTTCCTTTCAGAATGACGGTAGCCAGGACTGTGAGAGCACCTGCTCTGCACTGGGCTGAATGTCAGTGCTACCATCTGCACACTCTGGGTCCTTGAGCAAGTCACTTAACACTGTGATGCCTCAATTTCCTTTCCTGTACAATAAGAGTAATCATAAGTAGGTGAATGGACAGATGGATGGACGGACGAACAGAGAGATGTCAAATTGACTCCAACTCGTGGTGACCATGTGGACAACAGGATGACACGTGGCCAGTCTTGCATCATTCTCACTGTCACCAGCGTATTCTAGCCCGTCACTGTAGCCACTGTGGCCGTCCATCTCATAGAGGGGCTCCCTCACCTCGCTAGCCCTCTGCTCCACCAGACACGAAGTCCTGCTCTAGCAGATGATCCCTGCTGATGACATGTCCAAAGCAAGCAAGTTGGACAATGTTCTGTTATGATCCACAGGATTTTCGTGAGCTCATTTTCAGAAGTTGATCACCAGGCCTTTCTAACTAGTCTCTCTGAGTCTGGCAGCTCCACTGAAACCTGTGCACTGTGGGTGACCCTGCTGGTATTTGAAATACTGGTGGCATTGCTCCCAGCATGACAGCAACACCCCAGCCACCCCAGCACAGCAAACTGACAGACAGCTGGCTGAGGACACTCGTAGCGCCTGCCTAATAGAGTGACTAGGAGGAGTGAGTCAACGCATGTAAAGTGCTTGACAGAGTGCCTGGCACAGGCTTGACTCAGTAAGTGAGGTTGTTATTAAATTTCAGTTTCTATGCAGATTCTTATTTGATTTTTCAAAAATATATTACACCACCTTGCATGATTCTAGTTTGCCTGTAGCTAGTTGCCAAAGCCTTTCCAATCTTTGCATTCCTTGGCTCTGTATGCCTATACCCTGCTGCTGGTACGTCCCTCCCCGGCTATGCTCTTGCTCAGAGGAGGGGCCACGAGAAGGGAGAGCTGGCCCCAGTTGCTAGCTTCACTGCTTGCCAGCTTGGGGCTAGCAGCCGCATTCTGTGCTCTTACTCAATTCATGTGACTCGACAAATTTGGAATTTGTTCGGGAGACAGTTTTTCCAGCTATGAGTCAGTACATTTGTGCTCTCATACACACAGGAAAAAAAAAGGCGAAAAGAGAGAGAGTTTAGGAAGAAACATTTAGTAGAGCAAAGTGGAAACCTCTGGAAATTCTGTTTTGACCCTGAAGGCAAGTAATACTTGAAGACATGTAATCAAGTCTTTGAAACAGGATGCAGCATTCTCCTTCTCTGTTCTCAGCCCCTGTGTTGTACATAGCAAGATCCAGTTCACATGCATTTATTCAGCACCTTCTGCATACCCAGATTTCTGTGAGGCATAGTGGGGAGATAAGAGATGTGTAAAGGAAGGGACTCAGACCGGCCTTTATGAAGCAACTGTCACATGTCTGGTGAAGACCCACTGGTATAGTTGTTAAGAGTTTGGGCTGCTAACCAAAAGGTCAGTGGTTTGAGCCCACCAGCTGCTCCATGGAAGACCTATGGGGAAGTTCTACTGTCTCCTTTAGGGTCGCTATGAAGAGGAATTGACTAAATGCAGTGAATTTGGTTTGCTTTGGTTTTTGGTTTATGTGCCAGATAGTCAGGAGCGGGGCAAACGTTCCAAGTTTATGAGGCAGTGTGAGAAAAACAGAATGACTTAGACAGGTGTGGGTTCAAATCTTAAGCAGTCATATTATCTGATTCCATTTTACAGATGACAGAGTTGAGGCTCAGGGAAAGATAAAAGGGCTTGCATGATCACAGTGCTGTTATATGGTAGAAATCAAATTCCAACCCCAATTTCTAAGTCTCCACCTGGTATGTTGTCTCTCTGATGATCTGTCGTCGTTGGCTGCCATGCACTCGGCCCTGACACACAGTGACCTTGAGTAACGGAATGAGATGCTACCCAGTCTGCTCCGTCTTCGTGATCATTGTATGTCTGAGCCCACTGTCGGGGCTGTTGTGTCCATCCGTCTGCCTGAGTGCTCCCCTTGTTTTCATTGACCCCCTGTTTTACCAAAAACAATGTCTGTTTCTAGCAATTGGTCTTTCCTAATGACGCATCTGGGCAGAACAATATTCTGTTGTGATAGATGAGGTTTTCACTGGCCAGTTTTCAGAAACAGATCACCAGGCCTTTCTTCCTAGTCTGTCTTAGTCTGGAAGCTCCACTGAAACCTGTCCACCACGGGTGACCCTGCTGGGGTTTGAAGTGTCGTTGGCTGGCATAGCTGCCAGCATCATGGCAATACGCAAGCCACCACACTATGAGAAACTGACAGATGGTGGTGGGTTAAATTATCCCTAGGAGCCAAGTTTCTACACCAAGAGGGGAGCAGACATACCCACTCTCAGTGATAAATGTTGGCTGTCATCCTTCTGCCTCCGTCTCTGTGTCGTAACCAGGTGGAACTTTCTCACAGATGAGTCACTTCGGTCCCCTTTTGCCATCTGCCTTGGATTACTGCCTGTGAGGGATTATGAAGAACCCAGTTCTTGCCCCGGTTGAACCTCACTTGGCTGTTGTTATTTATTTTAAAGAAAGAAACCGCCTTCCACCCAGAGGGCTTGTATTTCCAGCTCACTTACATCTCTTTTGCAAAGGTCCATTTTCATAGATTCCCGGTCTCCAGGGAGCTGTGCCTGTTCCCCAGAAACATGAGCTGTAATCAAAAGTGCATTCACCCCCCTCCCATCTGCCAGCAGCCAACCTGGAGCCACATGGGAGCCCTGACGAATCAAGCTCAGGCCTAGGCCAGGTGCCCAGGGAGAATTTTTCCCTACACAAATCAGATTGCCCCGCAATTGCCCTTTCCAAAGATGGCAGCACCCCAGGAATTGCTTCTCAGGCTTTCTGGGGACCTGGAGGAGTCAAGGGTAGATCAGGTACATCCATCCATTCAACAAACACTTTTGAGGCCCCTGTGGCGGCCATAACGAAGTCTTGAAATAGCGAACATTTATTGTTGCACAGTCCTAGAGGCTACAAGTCCAAGATCGTGACAGGGCCATGCTCACTCCAAAGGCTGTAGGAGTGCTTCTCCCCTAACTCTGTCAGCTTCTGGTGATTCCCCACAATCACTGGTGCCCTTGGGTTGGGGATACAGCACGTCAGTGTCTGCCTTCATCTTCCCACAGCTGACTTCCCTCTGTGCCCGTGTGTTCTGGGTCTCTTCTTCACACATCTGATGTCCCTCTGTGACTCTGTGTCTGTGTCTCATCTTCACGTATCTGACGTCTGTGCCTCTCCAGATATCTTTCTTCACGTATCTGATGTCCTTCTTTGCCTCATGGAGGCACTTAGCCACACATCCATTTCTTCCTCCTCTTTCTGACTCTCCTTCTTCCTCGGTCGCACCAGGCAGAGACCAGTTGTTGTATGGATGGCAGCTTGAAAGCTTTCAGGATCCCCGGGGCTGCTAACAAGCTAGGAAGCAGTATCACTCACCATTGCCTATATCCCTTTTTAGAAGGACACCAGTCGTATTGGATTTGGGTCTGCCCTACCCCATCCTACCCCAGTATCTTAGCTACTGTTTTTACACAAATAATACACAAACCCTACTTTTCTCCCAACTGAGACCTCCACCCCACTCCCCCAGAGGTTCTTGTAAGTGCACTGTGCTGTTTTTTTTTTTTTTACATGTGGATGTAAAAAAAAAAATTATCGTAACACCGTTATGAAAACTACCTCAAAGGGGAGGGTATGGTTGGCAAAAAACAGAGTAGAGCCCATGTTATTTGTGTAAAACTATTGTTAATTATATCTGCAAAAATCCTATTTCCACACAAGTTCATGTATTGAGGTTCTGAGGATATTAGGACTTCAGCGATCTTTTTAGGGTACACAGTTTAACCCATAATAGCCACTGTGTTCCACTGAGCATCCAACTCTTGAGTGGTTTTTCGTTACTCATAGATAAAGACCTAACTTCGTTTTCTTTTTCTTTTGCTTTTACTCTTCGTTTCCTCCTCCCTCACTCAACCCCTGATAACCACTAATCTACTTTTATCTCTATGCATTTGTAAATTCTAGATATTTCGTAGACGTGGCATCATACACTGCATGCCCCTTTTGTATCTGGCTTAGTTCACACAGCAGAATGCTTTAAAGGTTCATCCATGTTGTAGCGTGTATCAGAATTTCATTTCTCTGTATGAGTGAATAATACTCCGTTGTATGGATGTACCCGACTGTGTTCATCCATCCATCTGTCGCTGGACACATAGGTCCTTTCTACCTTGTGGCTGTTGTGAGTAGTAATGCAGTGAACACTGCTGTACAAGTATGTTGGAGTTGCTGTCTTCCAGTGTTTTGGGTGCACATGTACCCAGAAGTAAAACTGCGAGATCATGCAGTATTTCTATGTGGAACTTTTTGAGGAACTGCCAAACTCTTCTTACGTTCACAGCTGCACCGTTTTATATGCCTACCAGGAATGCACGAGGGTTCCAGTTTCTCCATACTCTCATCAACAGTGGTTAATTTTCCTAAGTTGTTTTATAGTGGTCATTCGTAGCGACTATGAAGTAGTGCCTCACTGTGATTTTGTTTCAGAATTGATTCAGGGGCAATGGGTATTGGTTGTCTTTGTTTGTTTGATTGATTGATTGAACAACTAATGGGAGCTCAGACTGCTAGTCGAAAGGTCAGCAGTTTGAACCCAACCGGGCACTCCTTGAAAACTCTATGGGGCAGTTCTACCATGTCCTATAAGGAATAGACTCGACAGCAGCAGGTTTGGTTTGGGTTATAATGACTAATGATGTTGAAGACCCAACTTGGTAAAAGTCCTTCAAGTCCCTAGAAGACCTGGCCCTTGTGTCTCTCTGACCTTCTGGGCTCCAGCCACTGTGAGCAGCCCACAGTCTCTGGTGCCCACCCTGCCCCGACGGGCCACGCACACCATTCTCCAGCTTGCCCCACTTCTCTCTTCACCCTTTCACCGCTTTGCTCCTGCTTGCCTTTTCGGCCTCCCTTGCATCTGCTGTGTTCTCTGTGGTCCCGCTTCCAAAGCCTGCCTCCACAGCATGGTCCTGCAGCCAGCATGATGTCCTGGACTGAAATCCTGGCCTTCGATGGCTGGCCCGTCACTGATGACCCGTAAAGAGTGAAGACACAATACTGAACAAAGCAACACCACCTTCCCACATCTGCCTGGACTGTCCATTGTGCTTGATAAGTTTTAAGGGGGAACTGTTGTGAAGCAAATGCAGATCAATTCTACAGCAGAATTCTTACTTTGGCAAACATTCAAGACACTGAACTGTACCCACAGGTGTTGGGTGGGTCTGGACTCAGCCAAACCTGTCCTCTTGGAATTCTTCCTTGAGGGATAGGTGGGGGCTGGTGAAGAGATGGCGTGGTTTGCCAGCAACTCCAATCACGTAGCCCCAAGTTTAGGAGTGGGGGGTGGGTTGCGGGGGAGGGAGGAAATGGGAAGATTTTTTTCTGTCAGGCCTGATTTCAGACCTAGCTCTGGACTTGGTACTCCTGTGACTGCCGGCACTTTACTCCATCTCTCTCAGGTTCAGGTTTCCAAATGCCTGGCAGGTAGGTGAATATCTGCTGTTCACAGTTGCTCTGGGTAAGGAAGTTTCGATGAATGGAGGGCCCAGCCCCGTGCCTAGCAAACAGAGGGAGCCCTTGGGAAGTGGTTATTGGGTTGGTTATTAGCTGGTGATGCTATTTTCTGGTCTTTTGATGGAAGGGTTGTTATGGGTGACCAAGGTGAAATATTTAAGACTGCTTTTCTAGTTTGTGGAGACCCTAGTGGCGGAGCAGTTAAGTGCTACTTCTGCTAACTGGAAGATCAGGAGTTCAGATCCTCCAGGCGCTCCTTGGAAACTCTGTGGAGCTGTTCAACTCAGTCCTGTGAGTCAGAATTGTCAACGGCAGTGGGTTTGGGGGTTTTGGTTTCTAGCTTGCAGAGTAGCAAGCCCTGGTGGCGTAGTAGTTAAGTGCTACAACTGCTAACTAAACAGTCAGCGGGTGAAATCTGCCAAGTGCTCCTTGGAAACTCTATGGGGCAGTTCCACTGTGTTATATGGTGTTGCTATGAGTTGGAATCGATTTGATGGCAGTGGGTTTGATTTGGTCAGCTTGCAGAATGATCACTGAGCTTGGACTCCACAGGGATAGCTCAGCCTCTTCCAACATGTTTCAGCTCAGCCTTCCTCTCCTTTCCGGTTTGGACCTACTCAAGCTAGATCCTACAGCTCCCTTTCCCTACCCCACAGGGGCTCACCCTCCTCAGTACAGTATTCTCACCTCAGGACAAACTCTGGTTTACTAGACTCAGAATATGTTATTTCTATGTAGCTTCTTTAGAGGGAGTGACTCTCAGGGAATCTCTGAGAGAAGCAGGACAAAACCCATGTCTGCGTGCTCCTAAGAATGTCAGGGACTGGGTCTTAACATATGTATGTATCTCTAGTGATTAGCATAGAACCAACTATGTACAAAAAAAATCCCATTACCATTGAGTTGAACTCCAACTTAGTGGCCCTATGGGACAGAGTAGAACTTCCCCATAGCGTTGCCAAGGAGCACCTGGCAGATTTGAAATGCCTACTTTTTGACTAGCAGACATAGTACTTAACCCCTTATACCACTAGAGTTTCCCACAAACTGACTGGTGGGTTTAAACTTGCTGATCTTTCGATTAGCAGCTGAATGCTTTAACCACTTTGCTATCAGGGCTCCTTCCAGGTATGTGCAAATGCTCAATAAATGGTTGTTAAATTGAATATTCTGTATATTCAGTATTTAACAGTATATCCAATGTTTAATGATGGAACCCTAAACAAATCCACTGCCATCGAGTTGATTCTGACTTGTAATGACCCTATAAGACAGAGCAGGACTGCCCTATACGGTGTTCAAGGAGTGCCTGGTAGAGTCAAACTGCTGACCTTTTAGTTGGCAACCATAGCTCTTAGCAACTACATCGCCAGGATTTACTGATAGATATTATATATATTAGGAGCTCTGGTTGTGCAGTGGTTAAAAAAAAACTCAGCTGCTAACTAAAAAGTCAGTGGTTCGAATCCACCTGTGTTCCTAGGACATGCCCCTCTGGGACAGTTCCGCTGTCTCCTGTAAAGTCACTATGAGTCAGAATCAACTTGACAGCCATGGGCTTGTATTAAATATTACACAAATACATATCTACATATATATTATACAAGTATACATTTGTATAAAGATAGTAGTTATAACTTCCATTATATAGGCATTTCTCAAGAAAATGATACATGCATTTCTATAAAATCTCACCACCTGCAAAATTAAAAAATAACAGGGTTTGGGGAACTAATGGATTTGCAGCAGGCCACTTACAACTCAGGCAACTCTGTGATGAAGCACGAACTCAGTGATAACACTGACCTACCACAACGCTCAATTTTAAGTTTTATTTAAATTATAAACAAAAAAGACAACTACGGTTACTATAGGGCTGTATGTTGAAACAAAAAGGGGAACTGGCTGGAAGGAGGCTACCGAAAGTTTGAGACTGCTGAGCGGCGAAACCGGGGGTGAGTAGATAGCTTTGTCAGAAGTTGCAAGTGGAAAGCCAGTTGCAGGCTTTGTCAAAACATAGTGGTGATGGAGGTGGACAGTCTGGCTGCCGGCCCTTGCACAAAGACCAGGGCGAACTGAGCCGCAAGCCCTTCCACGACAGAGCACATGGCCACACGGAGCTGAGGAAGACAGTATCGTGGACAGTGTGGAGTCCTCTCTGCGTACTACACTCAGCCGTGCTAGGGTAGGCTGTGTTCAACCACTGTAACTTTGTGGTATAAACAGGAGTGTGCTGGGCACATTTGCCTGTGACTCATTGCATCCTCTGTATAGTGTTGATATCATTCCCCTCCATACTTCCTGTGAGCTAACCCGCTTATGGAAGCAAGTCCAGTAGAATGAGCTATAAGACTCCTTGATAAACCAAGAATGCTGGCTGGCTAGTTCCCATTGAGAAAGGCAGTAGTCATGCATCTTAGGTGGGTTGCAGACTGTTCTCCTCTTGGTCCATGAGTCTGTTCAGTAGACCTACTTTCAGTAAGCCCTCGGGCTGTTGTTATTGTTACTGGGCACCGTCATGTTGATTTAGACTCGAAGTGACCCCGTGACAAAATTAAACTGCCCCAGGAGCCGATCGCCAGGTCTCTTCTCCAGAGGAACTGCTGGCTGTGTTCGAGCCTCCGACCTTTTGGTTTGCAGCCGAGCGCTTAGCAGTTTGCATCTTCACCTTAGGAGCAAAGGGTGTGTAATGAGGGTGTCACAAAACCCTGTGGAGCTGGGGGACACCGAGCAAGAGTGCCCTAAACCTGTGTTGTGATCCCCTCCCCATGGGGGCAGCTGCACTCCCCTGGTCGTACCCCCAGGCTTGAAGTCAGAGGGCCTCCATTCTAGGTTGTCCAAGAGCTGTGTGACTTCAGGAAAATCACTTCACCTCTCTGTGCCTCAGTTTCCTCAGCTGTGAAATAGGACTAGTTTCACCCTCCAGGCTCTTTTAAAGAGTGGGTAAGCTCGTGGATGGGTGGCTCCCCATCAGCCACAAAGGGCTTCTCCTTACAGGTTGTTGTCCTAGCTTGGGTCACCTTGTGCCACACTTGGCCTTCTTTTACCTTTTTCCACTGGATGGTTAACTCTCAGGGCAGCAGGCAAGAAAGTTCAACTCTCTGGAATCAAAATAAATTAGTCACTGGTATTAAATGCAGAAGCTTGAATTCCCCTGTAGGAAGGAGGCCAAGAACCTGCAACTGGGGAATTTTGCTGGCCTTTGACAAACCCAAGAAGGGGGAAGTCTGCGTCCAGCGTTTGACACCTCCCTCTCTGAGGCTGTTCAGCACAAAGGGAAACCCCCTTTACAGAGCCTAAGGCCACCCCCCGCCTGCCTGTCTGCCTCCATACCCTTTTATTTTGCTTCCCCAAAGGTGTCATGGAAAAGAACACAGGCTTTCGAATCACAGCAACATTACGTTTGAATCAGCTCTGCCGTTTACCAGTTTTGTAACGACTCACTTTGGGAGTCCACTTTCCCCACCTGGAGAAAGGGCTACCAAGTCTTACCTCTCATGATTAAACAGAAAACCCAGTTGCTATCCAGCCCGTCCCAATTCACGGGGATCCCACGTCTGTCAGAGGAGAACTGTGCTCCACTGCATTTTCAATGGCTGATTTTTTCAGAAGGAGATCTCCAAGCCTTTCTTCTGAGGCACCTCTGAGTGGCCTCCAAGTCCGAACCGCTCAGTTAGCAGAGCAGCCGAGTGCCTTCACCATCCGCACCACCCAGGACTCTTCCCGTGATTCAGAGAATTATAAACCAGGGCTTTGCAAACTTGAACATGAGAGTCACCTGCAGATCTTATTAAAAGACAGATTCTGATTCCATGGGGCTGGCTGGGGCCTGGGAAGCTGCCTTTCCAGCAAGCTCCCAGGTGATGCGCTATCACCTTGGACTAGCAAAATTAAAGATCAGGTGTGTCAAGTACCTGTCACAAGATAAATACTCAGTAACTGGAAGCTATTCCCATGAAGATGATTTTTTTCTCCAGCCAGTGGGTTCTTCTTTGAGAACAGGAGAGATGAATAAAGAGACCTCAGTCCGCTGCAGAATTCATAAGGAAACAAGAAAAGACAGGTCTCGCTTTAGCAGCGATGGGCTGGGCCTGGGGAGGGATCCGAGTGCCACCCTGTGCAAGCAGGTGGCCTGCAAACCTGGGGCTCAAGCCTCCACGTGCCGGACTGCAAACACATCCTCTGAGCCTGGTGCTCACAGGGTTCTCCTGGCTACAGCTCTCCCGAGGAAATTTCAAAGACACGGGGTTGGCTTGGCAGGAGTCTCCCAGGATATAAATACAGTTTGGGGCTTTCGTTTTAAAGATTGCAGTATCTCTGTGGCTTGATGCCTGTGTGCCAAGCTTCCGCCGCTTGCCCTCGCCAAAATGGAATCCTGAGGGGCATGCTGCTTGCTGCTCGGAACAGAGCCAGAGGCTCAAGGAGAATGGGAGTGAGGTAAAAAAACGAAAATAAAGGAGCCCTTCCACCTCCCCGTCGCACGGGGCCTTTAGTTTTGCTCTTCAGAAGGCCTGCCTCTCACAGGCTGCTGAGTCATCCAGGGTTAGGGTCTTGTCTTTTTGTCCCTCAGAATCTCCAGCAGGCCCAGAGATCTCAAGGTCGGTGGAATGAGCATCTCTGGCCTCACTGCTTTCTCCTTGCCACCTGCCCTCCAGTCTCCCAGTGACTCGGTCCTGCTAAAAAACAGAGTTGGACGCCTGATGGCTCGGCCTGGCTTTTAATATCAAGTTTCTCTTCTTTGTAGGTCTTGACGCAGTGACTACCCTTGGGGTCAACTAGCCGAAAACCATACCCAGGATGTAAGCAGTACGCGACACAACAGGTAAGTGATGCGCTGCGGGGCTGGGTTGGCATTCAAGAAGGGAAAGGAGGTGAATGGAAGGGACTGGGCAGCTGGGTGTGAGTCTGTCCAGGAGGGCAGCTGGGCCTTTGCAACTCTGAGACTGTATCTGTCACCCAGAGCCACCTGGAACAGCACAGTGCCGAGAATCCAGGTGTGAGGCCCACAAAACGAGCTAGCTTCCTGCCAGTCTTGCCCTACAAGCAAGCAAGCAGGCAGGTGGCTGGGCTGTCCTCTGTCCACTCAGCCTCACCAACCAGAGAGCTTACTCTTGGAATGGTTTCCAGGGAACCTCTGGCCAGCGTTAAGGACACAGTCTTGGAATAGAGCAGGGGAGGGGGATGTGACTCACACCAGATTGTTAACTGTAGCCCCAAAGATGACTGAAGGAAAGTGTGAAAGATGTCTGTGGACATTTGATAAACTGTCACTGGGAAGAGGAAAATGGGCAGCCATTGTTTCAACCTAAGGAAAGAGCTAGGCAAAGGTGAGATAGGATCACTGAGAGGTGGTGAGTTGCCTGTTGCTGGTAGAATTCAAGCATTTGTAAGGTTGAAGAGGGATCAGTTTTGACTAGAGCATCAAAAGATGCAGTGATGATCTAGAACCCCCTGAGGGGCCATAGGAGGAAGGAGAGCTAAGGCGAGCCGAAATGGACCATTCAGGCCTCTGCACACACACACTGACCCACCCATACACTCCAACACTCTTCATTTATAAACCATTTGGAAGCCAGTGGGTGAGATGACCCTCAGTCTCTCCTGTGACGTGTCACCCACCGGCCAGCTGTAGCTGAGCTAAGCCCAGAAAGAAGCACACGTCCCAGGGGCAACCCCAAACACATGGATGCATGTGACAGGTTCACCAAGCATGCAGGGAACTTTGATGAGGGTCTCTGGGAGCCTCCTTCCATACCAGGACCACCAGCTAGTCAGCCTATCGAGAGAGTTGACCCAAGATCCAGAAGAAAAGGCACAGGAGATGCTGTGACAGGAGACCCCCAGGACTCCTGGAAGACAGAAGAGAGTGGGACGCGGGCTGACAGTCTACGGGAAATCATGGTTGGAACCCTTTGGCAGGAAGGGGCTGGTGGTGCCAGACACACAAGTGATCATGAGGGAAATCTCAGCCTAAACCAAATGGAAAATCACGTAGGAGGGATACTTGTTTCATTTCTCATAGAAGGGTCTGGGTAATGAGCACACAGCTGTCCTTTGTGCTTTGTAAGGGGTCTTCTTCCGGGGTCTGGGTCAGTAAATATTTACCAAGAGCCCCTGAGGGCAGTGCTCTTCGTCAGACTGATGGCTGGATGAGCACTGGGCTTGACAGCCGACAACACACACAGACTGTACCTTCAGGGACCCCGGAACGCAGTCGAGGGAGGGGCACAGGGGGTCAAGAGCGGTGCACAGTGGGCTTGAGCCAGGATTTGGCGCTTTCTTGGCAAATCTTCAAGCCAGAGTTGGGCCATGGGGACAGAGCCTGTGTCTTCATACCCATAAGCGCTGGCACACAGTAGGCACTCAGCAGATGACTACTGAGCGACCGACCGTAAGGGAGCAATGAGGAAGCCATCAGGGGAGCAGATGTCTCTGGCTCAGAGCTGGGGTCTTGAGACAGACTCACCGGTTGCTGAGTCGACTCTGACCCATGGTGACCCCACGTGTGTCAGAGCAGAATTGTGCACTGTAGGGTTTTCATGCTGATCAAAATGTCCAGCATGCTTTGTGAACCCATCACCTGCATCCAAGCCAGGTAATTGTCAGGGCACCTCTGGGAAGACTTGAACCTCCAGCCTTGCAGTTAGTAGCTGGGTGCGTTAACAAATTGCACCACCTAGGGATTCTGGAGTGAAGTTGCCTAGGCTCAAATCCTGGCTCTTTCAGTAGCTGACAGCTTGGGACAACAAGTTGTCAACCACTTTTTGCTTCAGCCTCATCTGTCAAATGGGCACAATGGTAGTAACTACCTCCATAGGCTATGCAGATTCAGTGAATTAATTTATGTAAAGTGATTTGACCTTGTGTGTGTATACAGTAAGTGCTTAGTAAAGATCAGCCGTGATTGTGATTCTAAATGTGGGACATAACTCTGGGCTAAGGGTCAGGGCTGAGACAAGAAATGGGATGTGTCAAAGGGTAGAGCTGTGGGCTAGGAGAGAGGCTGCAGCTTGGCTTTGGGGAAGCAAGCAAGCATATTCTCCACAGCTGAGATGCTTGAGGGAGAAGTCAAGGGTGGCTCCATTGTCTCTGCTTTCCACCTTGGATGGCCGATCCCAGTTCGTGGTCTGACGACAGGGCCAGTAAGCCAGTTCCACCTTTTGTTACTAGTTGGGGGCTGGGGAGTCATGGAGTATGGTTAGATTTCTCATCCGGTGAGTGGGAGTACCCATGTTTGCTGCCTTTCCTCCTGGAAGTGGTCTGGAGAACTGAGACGCAGTAACCCAGCACAACAACAAAAATGCAGTTGCTGTCAAGTCGATTACAGCTCACAATGACCTCATGTGTGTCAAAGTAAACCTGCACTCCATAGAACTTACAGTAGCTGATTTTTCAGTAGATTGCCGGGCCTTTCTTCCTAGGTGCCTCTGAATGGATTCAAACTTCCAACCTTTTAATTAGTAGCCCAAGCACATTGGCTGTTTATATCATCCAAGAGCTCTGGCACAAGGAAAAGATTCTGCTAATGTAGGTGGAAAAATAACATAAGAATCGAGTTTGGCTAAGGAAACTAATACAAGAATCGATCTTGGGTAAAGAAAATAATATAAGAATTAAGTTGGGGTAGCCTGATCTCCAGTCTGGTGTCCCTGCTGTCACAATCACTTCCCCATCCCTTCTCTAGTGGAATCTAGCTGTCTCCTCGGCTGACACACACACAGCTGGTCACTGGATTCTCAGAATGATGCTTCACTTTGCAAAAAGACACCCTCCACTATCCCAGGATTTGTAGCAGATTTCAAATAAAAATTGTCTTTGGCTGACTTATTTGTCAGGGTTACCCTCCTCACATTAGTTAGTCCTCTTTCTGGGCTGAATGAGCTTGCTCAGGGACCTACCTTTTTCGGTCCCCACCCTGTCACCTTAACCCTAGATGGATAGCAGAGTCATAATATATGCCGTGTAAGTATGTAGTAAATCGTGTATGACACAAGTATGGCCCCTGTGCCTGTGGAGTCTAACAAGTGTCCTTCCTGCCCACCTCCTTTCCCTGTATGCTCCTTGACATCTAAATTCCACATACAACTGGCAAGTGTTCACAGCCTCACTTACACCTGTGGTGGGAAGGAGGTCAGGGTGAGGAGGTGTTTCCTGGGACAGCTTGAAAGGCAGAGCAGTTAGAGGTTTAAATTTCTGGCTCAGCTCCAAGATGGACCAGTTATGTAGCCTCTCTCTCTTTCAGTTCTGTTCCACCTCTATTAAAATGAGACAATTGGGCTAAATTGGGAGTATCAGAGAGATTTCATCTGCCATCTCTAAATCAGTTGGTTATCACTACCAGAGGCATGGTGTTGGGAAGGATTCTGAGCCATATCCAGGAAAAGATGTGCTATGTTTGATTAGTGATGTCTGCCAAGGGAGCAAGAAGGAAGATTATAGTAAGCATGCCACTTTCTTCTGCCATCTCTAGACAAAGCACTATCTGACACCTCTGCCTCCTCTCATGCTTTCTGGTTTTCTGTCAGTAGCCTTGTTTTACAGCAGAGAAGCGAAACACAGGAAAATCTCATTAATCTAGACTTACTTTAAGCCCAATCTGAGTGAGTTAAAAAACTTCAGATATTTGCTGCACACAGATGAAGTTTTCTCATCATTCAGGATACAGAGCAAGCCGAGCCCAACTGATTGGTGCTCATGGAGGAACTGCAAGGTTCTCTGTTTAAGACAGGGCTTCAAACCAGTTCTTCTTGGTTCAGTCATGGCCAAGGAAGCAACATCAGATCAGACCCAAATTTTTTAAAAAAATTTTGTTCTACCTATCAGAACAGGGAAAATTACTGTCAAAACTCTGCTAGAAACTTAATCTCCCTCTTAGAAAACAAACTAAAAACGAAACCCACTGTCATAGATTCAATTCTGATGCATTGTGACCCAATAGGACAGAGTAGAACTGTTCCATGGCATTTCCCAGGAGCACTTGGTGGATTCAAACTGCCAGCCAAGAAGCATCTTAATACACGTTGCATAGCAACCAAATCTCTCGCCTATCAGATTTTGCACAGAGTCTGAAACAGTCGTGCCCTGATCAAAGGTGGTGGCTCACTGTGCCAGTCTGAATGTGTGTTACTCTCCATAGTCCCACCAATAATCCAGTTCACACATCAGGCTTCTGAAATGCTCACTATGCCTCTTGTGAGTCTCCAATTCCAGAGCTTTG
Source organism: Heterohyrax brucei (assembly GCA_028571685.1). NCBI lineage: Eukaryota > Metazoa > Chordata > Mammalia > Hyracoidea > Procaviidae > Heterohyrax > Heterohyrax brucei. The sequence goes on along the minus strand of CM053153.1, from coordinate 19,732,744 downwards.
GTCTGTGATTTTTCTCATCCCAGTTATGGTTCCAGATCACCCAAATTTTAAAAATTCAGATCTTTTCTGGTTTCACTTCATGGGCCATGACCGAATCATTCAGACTGGCTCAAAGTCGTGGTTTAAGAGGCTTGATCACATGGCCCAAGGAACCTGGCCTATACTTCTAGGGCACTTACTCAGAAATGAACAGGATGTTGCTGGAAATAAAAAGTCACTCAATGGGCAGCTCTGCCTCTATTTCACATTTCCAGGAAATTTGAATTAGAGGGACATCAGTGAACTAGCTGGGAATGAGCGGTCTTCCTAGCAGTCTACAAGGTCTGACCTTTAAGTCCATGAACTTAACTGTTCTAAGTGCTACATACCTCATTGCTGAATATCACTATGGTCACCTTCAAAGTACTCCCCTTGGAGAAGCTATTCACCAATGTCAGTACCTAGTCCACCCTTCGAAGAAATTTTGGAACTCTTTCTGGAATGGCTGTTTGTACATGGTGGCACAGTGGCAGCTTCATGAACTTAATTGTATGGTTGTCTGTGAGGGAGTTTTTAGCCAGTAAACAAATAACTGTGCTGGAACACCCTCCCTACTCACCTGATCTGGCCCCAATGACTTTTTTTCTTTACCTGAAGATAAAGGAAATACTGAAAGGAACACATTTGGATGACATTTAGGACGTTGATGGTAATACGATGGCAGCTCTGATGGCCATTCCAGAAAAAGAGTTCCAAAGTTGCTTTGAAAGGTGGACTAGGCACTGGCATCAGTGCATAGCTTTCCAAGGGGAGTACTTCCAAGGTGACTGGAGTGATATTCAGCCATCAGGTATGTAGTACGTTTTCTAGGATGAGTTCATGAACGTAATTATCAGACCTCGTATGCAGAAGATGAGGCAAATAGAATTGGGTTTCCCTTCAGTTGCCTCAACTGTAAAATGAGGAAGGGACACAACTCCCAAAGGTATTTGGGGGCTAAAACGTAGAAAGGGTTCCACATGCCATCTTGCTCACAAGAGGCAGACAATAAAGGCTGTATCTTCTCACCTCATATCACCTGCCATCCACATTACCACTGAAAGCCTAGCTTTCTTCTTGCAATATGTTCTATAAGACAATGCTGCAGATCAATTTTTAAAAACAGGAGCATACTTTTCAAATGACTCTTATTTGTTTTTCAGAGTTCTTCCTAGCAGTCTGTCAATGGCACTTTCTCCAGTGCCCACTTCACTTTTCAACTTGAGTTCCTCTGGTCTCTGTCACCTGGGGGGACTGTGGATGCCCCGAGGGTCCTGACATGCCCACAGGCAGATGCTTGTGTTACATAAATGAGTTTATGAGTGCTGCGGGGAGACAGTGGAGGTAGGCAGGTTCAGGGAGTGGAGCTCCAGAGCTCCACAAATGCGCTGCTAAAGATGGAGAGTTTGCAGGACACCGTGAGCAGATTCTAGAGGTTTACAACTGTCTTAGTCATTTAGGGGGGCTCTAACAAAGATACCATGAATGGGTAGTTTTAAAAAGAGACATTTAATTCTGTCTCAGTCCAGTAGGCTACAAGTCCAAATTCAGGGCATCAGCTCCAAGGGGAAAGCTTTCTCTGTTGGCTCTGGAGGAATGTCCTTGTCACCAGTCTTACCCTGAACTGGGAGCTTCTGAGGCTCAGGGACTCTGGGTTTCTTTCAAAGAACTCTCTGCTCCCTGCACTGCTTCTTGGTGGAATGAGGTCCCCAGCTCTCTCTGCTAGGTCCCCAACTCTCTGCTAGCTTCTTCTATATCTCAAGAGATTGCTTCAAGGCACGATATACTGTTATCAGATTGTGTGTTGCCTCACCAACACAATCACGGCCGTAATCCCTCATTAACATCACAGAGGCAGGATTTACAACATACAGGAACATCACACAATACCAGGAATCATGGCCCAGCCAAATGGCTACACCCGTTTCTGAAGGGACACAATTCAATCTATGACAGAAACCACGGGAGGGATGTGGGGCCAGGTAAGATAGTCATGGGGCAGAGGGTGGGCTGCAGGCAGGAGAGTTCAAAGCAAAATAGCTCTCAAGTGGGGGCTATTAGGGTGGCTGAGGTAGAGGGAGTGACCATCCAAACTGAGACAGTCACAGCAGCCTGGGAGGAATCACCAATAGAGAGAAAGAAATGTCCGTACTTGACCATGGAAAGTGAGGAAGGAGAGGTCAAGAGTGAGTGCCAGTCTCCTGGCTTGGAAATCAGAAGAGAGGGATCCTGCTAAGCACTGAGGTGAACTGATACAGAAAAGGTCATGGGTAACCCATTCCACACTAGAAATGTTGAGTTGGACACATCTCTGGAAAGCCTGTGACCCAGGGGACAGTATAGACAAGAATGAAGCAGGTCTGGGAGTCCAAATGACTGTATTCAAATCCTGACTCAGCCAACCTACCAGTCGTGTGGTCTCAAAGTGGTCATTTAACACTATGAGCCTCAGTTTCTCTATCTGCATAATGAGGACTGGGCAGTTGTTAATACTATCTCTCTGATGGGACCCGTGCGTAGAATGTGTTAAGAATGATGTCTGGCACTGAGTGGATTCTCAGTAAGTGTGAGATTATTACACTTATGATTTTAGTGGAAACTCTGGTGGCATAGTGGTTAAGCGCTGCATTTGCTAACCAGAAGATTGGCAGTTTGAATACACCAGGTGCTCCTTGGAAACTCTATGGGGCAGTTCTACTCTGTCCTCTAGGGTCGCTATGAGTCAGAATCCATTTGACAGCACCGAGTTTTCTTTTCTGGTTTTAAGACATTACTATTACTGTCGATATTCATTTTAGTAGTAGTATTTGCACCATTGTCCTCGCGGAGGTGCCCGTCATGGGCTTTGGCACATAGAAGCAAACTCAGGACAAGATAGATGAATTGGGAGTGCTCATTACATAGGCCAGTGATTATCAGCCTGGTGGATGTGTTCCTAGGAAGGAAGACATGAGCATCACCTGGATTCTTTTTTAATTGCATCCTCTTCCCTGGGTGTGATACAGCCGCCACCTGACTCTGGTTCTAGGAAAAAACAGTGCGGGCCGACATTGCCATTTCCAAAGAGCATGTGTGACATCCTTCAGGCCTGTTGGGAAATAACAATGATGGACAGACAGCTGATGGAGGAGGCAGGGGAAGCCCTGGGGGTGATTGGGCTCTGTCAGGAACAGCTTAGAGCCAGAGAGCTGGGCTGAAGACAGAACCTTGGGACAGTGTCAACATGTAAGAGGCAAGACAGGAAGAAGTTCAGTGTGGAAACCAACAACACCACAGTTACAGCTAGTATGAAAATCAGTCAGCCCTAATAGTTATAATTCCATGATAAGAGATTTAGATCTTCTGTAGATTCAGGTGCAAGTTCAAGCCTGACCTCCCATTCAGTAGTGTGGGAGGGGGTCTTTGCTCCTTCCCTCCCATGGCGGGAATGGGCTCCAAGTGTCTGAGTTAACGCAGAAATAAAGAGAGAAGAAAGCACATCTCACCATTTCCCAGCTGTTCAACTAGAACTTGACCCTAAGCTCATCCCGTGGTATTTGCATGCCCAGAATTTATTGGCCAAGGAAATTGTAACACCTGAAACTGTTAGATAGGAATACTTAAGTTGATATTTGATTAGAGTAGTCAGACTTTTGGTTACAAGATAGAAATCCAATTTAAATTGACAGATGTGTAAAACAGAAATACAGTTCTTGTAATTGAAAAGTCTGAGCAGGGTTGGCTCTGAGCCCAGCTGGATCCAAACAGTGTCAGCAGGTGTCATCTCTCCCCGTCTCTCATCTCAGCTTTCTTGTGTGGGGGCTTCATCTAGGCGGGTCCTCTCCCCTAGGCCCTACACGGGGCAGACTGGTGTGACAGCCAGCACTTTCTCCTTTAGTCACCCCCCGACAGAAATCAGGCTATGCTCCGTAGGTGTGACTTTCAGTAAATGTCCTAGAATTGAGAGATGAGGGTCAAATCTTCATCTCTGTGAGACAAAGATGAAAATAATTCTTGTTTCCAATGGGTGGACTGTGCTGTTTGAGCCACACCAGAGACCCCACGAGCTGCGAATGGATGAAGGAAAGCTGATCAGAGGAAAGGAAGCAAGATCAAAGTGCCACGTGTGAGTCGCGCAGAGCAGTAACTGCTTAGTTGTTGCTTAATGCTGTTGGCTCAGCCCCTCTTCTTGGCAATCCCATTTCGTGGTGATCCCCGATTCATAGTGACTTGATGTACAACAAAGGGAAACACTCTTCAGCCCTACTCCATCCCCGTGATGGGTTGCAGATTGAACTGTTGTGATCCAGAGGGTTTTCACTGGCTGATCTCCTGCAACCTTCGGTCTAGAAGCCGTGCTGATACCTGTTGAGCATCATAGGCCTCCGCTGATGAAGGGGTGATGACTGAGCACATGGTGCACTGATGGCAAATCAAACGTGGGTAGAGGAGTGACTGGAGTTCTCAGAAGACACCCAGCAAGGAGCACTGAACCTAAGGCAGGTGTTTACTTTCAAGGACAGTGCGAAGGTGACGTCTGTGTAGTTAATGTTTTCCCAGAAGGGACACTCCACATGTGAGTATCTAGTTTACTTAGCACGCCTATTGTAATTGTCTGCAGAGGTGTCCTCCTCCCCAGGGGAACCAGGCAATGTCCCTTCAAGTGCCATGTCTTCCTCCCACTCCTGCAGACAGCGTCAGCCACACTAACTAACACTGGGCCACACTAACACATGTGAAATTGGTGACTCTAGATTATAGGAAGTAAGCACAAGTAAACTGGTGCTCATCTTGCTTACTGGCTTATCTGTCCCTGTCAGGGATTATAAATTTGAAAAGAGGCTTTGATCCTGGAGAAACATGCTGTGAAGTGAGGAGAGAGAGGGATGCCAGCTATACCTAAAAGCGGAAGCTTTAATGTGCTGAAAAAATGTGAAATTGTTCACTACAGATGATGTGAGATCACTGTGCTTACCTTGCCTGTTGGCTAATCTGCCCTTGTCCCACCTGACGCCTGGCCAGTGCTCTGTAAACGGTTGGTGACTGAGCAGCAGCAGTGTGGGTGTGTGGCAAGGCTGCTACTTTCAAAGCGGTCGGCACTCCTAGCTCTGGTTAAACCTGTTTTATATTATGGACAACAATGTACCTGCTTCCTATTGCTGCTGTAACAAGTTGCCGCTTCCACTTAAAACAACACTAGTGTATTATCCTACCTACTGGAGTTCATGGGTTTCACTGGGCCAAAATCAAGGTGTCAGCAGGGCCACATTCCTTTCTGAGATCTGTAGGGGGAATTGTTTTCTTTTTAATACCTCTTCCAGCTTCCAGAGACCATCCAACTTCCCCAGCTTGTGCCCTCTTCCACTTCAAAGCCAACAGTGGCCAGTGGAGTCTGTCTCAGCTGCATGACCTTGCCTCTGAGTCATCCACATTTAAGGACCCTGGTGATTACCTTGGGCCTACCTGGATAATCCAGGGACCTTTTCTTCTTTTAAGGTCAACTGATTAACAACTTTTAATTCCATCTGCAGTCTTCAATCCTTTTTCTGTGAAAGTAAATTTCACAGATTCTGGAGATTTCGGACCTGGGCGACTTTGGGAGACCATTCTTCTTCCACCCACTGTTTTAACAATCATCTATTCTAACGTGTATCAAGCACTTGCCCTGTGGAAGGCAGTCTGCTAAGTCCTCCATGTATCTTAGCTGTTTAATCATCGTAACTGCCCAGGCACAGGGATGGGGCAGTGAATAGCCCCATTTTACCACTGAGGAAACTGAGGCACCAAGAAGTTAGACATTTCCAAGGTCAGAGACCCAGTAAACAGTGGAGTCAGAGGTGGATCACAGATCCCTAACACCGCACCCAAAAGCCATGCTCAAAGTCAGCTGGTGTAGGGTGTCTGGAGCCTCAGCATGGTAGAAAGTGGAGATTCTTTTCTACAGTAGTAGAGGTAGACGGGGCTGGGGAGAATTCTCAAGTACCAGACTGCCTCAGTGTATGTCCCAGCTGTGTCCCTTACCAGCTGTGTGACCTTAACCACACCTCTCTGTGCCTCTCTTTCCTCAACTGTAAAATGGGTATGATGAGGCTCCCATGGATCACCATTAAAAAAAGAAAGAAAAACATTGCCCTTGAGTCAGTTCCTATCCATAGTGACCATATAGGACAAAGTAGAACTGGCCTATGGGGTTTCCAAGGAGCAGCTGGTGGATTTGAACTGCTGGCCTATTGATTAGCAGCCAAGCTCTTAACCACTACGCTACTGTGGGTAGCTTTATTTTGAAATTTAAAGTAACACAAATCCCAAGACCCTGGTTTGGTTTTGTTTTTTTTTCATTAATTATATATATGTTTCACCCTTGCCATTCCTTTAGTGAGAGAAAATCCCATTATCTGCTGTCTCCTTTTCCTCACTCTCCTTTTTTGCCATACAAGGCAGCTAGGCAGGATCTAGGCAATGCTGCCTGTTTCTGGGCAGCCCATGACTAAAAATGGTTTTAAATTTTTAAAGGATTGTTTAAAAAAGGAAGAAAAATAATATATGAGAGGCTACATGCAGCCCACAAAGTCTAAAATATTTACTGTCCGGCTCTTTCTGGCCCCAGAAAGAACACAGAGGCAGAGTCACCCTGACCTGGGTGTGGGTCCTGCCCTGGGTGCTGTGGCTGGTTAACCTTTAGATGGGAAGCACCACGGGCATCCCCTCAGTGGTGGCCTCACTGGCAGGTGTAGCAACAGCAGTGTCCGTGGCAGTGGCAGTAGCAGGTACCGGTAGTAGTAGATGTGATGTCAGCACTGACTGAGATTTTCTGGTGGGCAAGCACAGTGGTAAGAGCTTCATCCCATTTAATCCTCTTAACGACTCTCTGAAGGCAACAGACCAGCTACAAACCCCCTTTTACATGCGGGAAAACAGGCTGCCTAAGGGTTAAGCTTCTCATCCACAGTGGCACATTGGGATGCCGGGATTTGAACCCAGACAGTCTGCCTCTAAACTCATCTGCATTTCCTCCCTCCTGTAGCCCTTAGCTCTCTCGTTAGGTGAGGACCTGTGGTGAGGCCTTCCATCTGTAACTTCTCTGGTTGCCCTTTTTCCCAGTTCTGTCAAAATTCTTTTCCACTGTTGAAGGGAAACAAAAAAGGAAGAGCTGTCAGAAATAGCTCAGATGCAAATGTCTAAAACATCCTACATTCATTCATCTGTCCATCCATCCGTCTGTCCATCTGTCCATCTGTCTGTCTGTCCATCCATCCATCCATCCAAGAAATGGAGCACACCAGGAACACATGAGAGCCCTTGTCCTTGACACTGACACCTAGGGCAGCCCCACGACTCTGGATCCTCCAAATTCATTGTTAACAGGAGGCTCGCAGGAAAGCTTATTAAAGAGTCCTGAGCACTTGATTAATAGGCTGCCATTCGACACTACCAGACTATTTCATTGCCCCCTACACCCAGTTACCATGACGACATTATTTCAACAAACAGCTCCTTAATATTTAATGAAAATTATGCTTCTGACAGGCAAGCAGTAGAGCAGCAGCTCTACAAAGGACTTGGAGGAGTCGATGGACATTTTTGCACAGAGCCATCGGCTTCCCCTTGGCCCCGTATGCCTGTAGTTGCCTGGAAATGCAAATGTTCTGAAACTGGGCACCAATGTGATGCCTTAGTTACATGCAACAATTGAGGGTTGTCATTTTTTAATGGAGAATGTCACAACGGCTCTGTGGGGACAGGGTAGCATGATAGCATTATTAAACACTCCTTTGTACAAGCAATCCACTAATTTCACCCCTGCTCATTTGAGGCTGCAGAAAGCCTTATTTGCTTCCTGTGTCCTGAATCAAGGATTCTAAGACTGGATTTTAAGACTGAGTGGAGTACCCAGAGCTTATGTCAGTGTGGGAAGGAGCTGCCTTTCCCTTAAAGAGCATCTGGTCCTGCCCAGCTGATGCACTAACAAGCAGGTACAGGAGTTGGAGGACCCAGTCCGCTGCTCTCAAGGGGGTGAATGCTAAGAGGGAAAAGACCTCAGATACACAGATCACTCTGTAGAAGCCTCCACCTCTGTGAGGATCAAATGTGTGCCCCAAACCAAACTCGTTGCAGTCGAGTTGATTCCAACTCATAGCAACCCTATAGGTCAGAGTAGGGCTGCCCCACAAAGTTTCCAAGGAGCACCTGGTAGGTTTGAACTGTCGACCTTTTGGTTGGCAGACAGCGCTTAACCATTGGGCCACCAGGGTTTCCCAATGGGTGACAGTCCTATGGAAAGATCAGTTATTCATTCCATATCCTCAGTAGAAAGGAGGAGTGGATAGCAATAATAAAGCAAATGGTGTTACAATGGGGGCCTATTAACTGTGGGATATAGGTTAAGTTACTTCACCCCTCTGTGCCTCAGTTTTCTCATCCATAAACTGGGGATAATAATACTACATTGTCAGTTATCCTGAGATCTGAAGTGAGATAAACTCTGATAAAGTGTTAAAACAGTACTTAAAATACTTAAAACCAGGGGCACATGAAAACAGAAAAGGTGCTATTGAGTCTATTCAGACCCGTGGCGACTCTGGGTGGATCAGAGTAGAACTGTGTTCCAGAGGGCTTTCTTTTTTAAAATAATTGATTTGGTTGTAGAGAATATATACAGCCAAAATACATACCAAGTTTCCACCGTCACAATTCAGTGATGCTGATGACGTTCTCAAATGGGGTGACCGTTCTCGCTCTCCTTTTCTGAGTTGCTCTTCCGTCACCACACGAACTCAGTGCCCCGAGTTTTCTGTTAGCACTCTGATCCCATGCGGACAGATGCAAAGAAGCATAGTGCTCAAGACAGACATTTTTTGCTAGTTGTTTGGTTGTAAGAAGACTTCGGGGACATAGGGTTTTCAGCGGCTGATTTTTCGTGCATTGCCAGGACTTCCTTCTGAGGTGCCTTGTGGGTAGACTCAAGCCTCTAACATTTTGGCTAGCCACCAAGCACATTAACCATTTGCACCACCTAGGAACCCTATCACACACCACACAGACCTGTTGCTGTCCAGTTGATTCTGACTTACAGCAATCCTATAGGATGAGTAGAACTGCCTTATAGGATTTCCAAAGTGTGGCTGATGGATTCAAACTGCCGACCTTTTGATTAACAACTGAGCTCTTCACAGCTGAGCTCTTTGGGTTAACAATTGCTACCAAGGCTCCAGGGGCCCCAAAGTAAGCATTAAATAAATGCTAGCTAGGCTGTCGTGTTCCCAAGGTACTGCGCATACAATTAAAACAATAGCTAACATCTGGTAAGTGCTTACTCCAGGCACTGTGCTATAGTTGGGAGTCAGATGATAACAGACTAGAAACGCCCCATTGGGCCTTCCTGGCTGTAATCTTTAGGGAAGCAGATTGCCAGGTCTCTCTCCTTAGGAGCTGCTGGTGGGTTCCGACCATCAACCTCTGGTTAGCAGCCAAGTTCTTAACCATTGCACCACCAGGGCTCCTTCCTGAGCTAGATATTATTCTCCCTCGCAGGTGGTAAACAGAAGCTCAGAGATGTGGGAGAAGTCACCCAAGTGTCATGATGCCAGGAACAGGATTTGAATCCTATGTGTCTTGACCAGACACAGTACACAGGGCACACACATACAGCCTCACGGGGTGTACCTGCGTATGTACTTGCGTGGTGATACTGGAGCGGACAATATTGCCCGCGGAGCGCACTCACATGGTGCTAAGCGAGCACACAGTTTGGCCCCGCAAGGCACACACGTGCCAAGCTATATGAACGCGCATACAGTCCCTCTGGGCTCCCACGTGCTATGTGAGCACACAGTAAGGCCCCGCGGGGAGAGCATGTGGTGCTATGGAGGCACGCAGTAGGGCCCCCACGAGTGCACACATTTGGTACTTTGGGCGTACACGATGTGCTATGGACAATTAGGTTTGTGCCCTCCACGCTCACACGTGTGGTGCTATGCAGACCATGCAATTTGTCCCTCCCGGGCACATACGTGTGGCGCTGTACGCGAGCATTCAGTTTGTTCCTTCCTGGCGCGTACCTGTGGCGCTTTGTGAGCATGAGGTTTGTCCCTGAAGGGCGCACACGTGTGTTTCTATGCGGAGCACGGGTTTGTCTGTCGCGCAGGGCGCACACGGTTGGCACTATGCAGAACACATGGTTTGTCCCCTACAGGCGCATACATGTGGTGCTATGCAAGTACGAGGTTTGTTCCTGCAGGGCACATTAAGTGTGGTGCGCGGTTTGTCCCCTGCGGGCACATACATGTGGTGCTATAAAAACACGCGATTTGTTCCTGCAGGGCATATAAGTGTGGTACTCTGCCAAGCACGGGGTTTGTCCCCTGCGGGCACACGCATGTAGTGCTATGTGAGCATGACGTTTGTCTCCGCAGGGCACACACCTGCGCGAGTGCACAGTTTGTCCCCACAGGGCACACACGTGTGATGCTGTCCAGTAACCTTTTGGCCCTGTGGGCACACACATGAGGTAAACACAGACCTGCGTTGCTGGCTGTCTGAGAGAAGTGGCTATAGACGCCTTTAAGGCTGGATCTTCCAAGATAGTAAACTGGATTTGAAAGAACCGAAGGAATTGTAAGTAGGAGGACTCCCTCGGGGAGCCAAGCCTACAAATGAGAAAGCTTCAGCTATGTTTGGAGAAGGAGCCCATTCTGTGTGACTACAGGGAGCCCCTGACTTCACGATTTGGTGCCATCCCAGAAGTTTTGTCCTATATCGGTTCTAAACACCTCTTTTTTTATTTTTAAGTTTTCATGGAAACTCTGGTGGTATGGTCAGCAGTTCAAATCCGTCAGGCGCTATCTGGAAACTCTATGAGGCAGTTCTACCCTGACCTACTGGGTTGCTATGAGTTGGAATCAGCACAACAGCAGTGGGTTTGGGGTTTTTTGTTTGTTTGTTTGGGGGGGGTTTCATTTTTCATTATTATTGCCTTTTACTATTAGTATCTTTATAAAGCCAATCTTTATCACTGGGAGTTGGTATGAGAATGATAACATCAGCAAATTATTCACTGCATCACTGCATGTAGCGCGTATTAATTATGATAAGATGTACAAAAGGCAGGCGGCCCTAAGTGCAGTTGGTTGGAACCCTAATACTTCCTACATCAGGGACTACCTTGTGTTCAGAAGGCAGGCTATCAGCACCGGTGGGAGTTTATCTTAAACAAATGTGACCTTTCTATTTAAAGTATACATTGGATTTTTATTTAAAATAGGTAGATTAGAAGAGTAAGAGCAAGACCTAAGAGAGAGAGTGCAGATTTAGTTTTCTGTTTATTCTTGTCAGGGCTTATTTGGGTGGAGTGGGAAGATACTGGAGTCTGGTGGTACAACAGTTAAATGCTCAGCTGCTGACAGAAAGACTGGTGATTTAAACCTACCTAGTAGTAGGTATGATAACCAAAAGGTTGGAGGTTCAAATCTGCTGGGTGCTCCTTGAAAACTCTACAGGACAGTTCTACTCTGACCTGTAGGGTCACCATGAGTCAGACCTGACTCGGTGGCAGTGGGTTTTTGTAGGTGGGTCATAGCATCTGTGCAGGAGAAAAGACCTGACAATGTCTTCCTGTAAAGATTCCAAAAAGAACAAAAATCAAACCCTTTGTTTTTGAGTCGACTTGTGGTCACCCTATTAGAACAGATTAGAACTGCCCCACAGGGTTCCAAGGAGCAGCTGGTGGATTTGAACTGCTGATCTTTTGGGTCTGCAGCCAAAAGTCTTAATCCCTGCACTACCAGGGCTCCCCGGTAAACATTACAGCCTAGGAAACCCTACGGGGGCAGTTCTATCTATCACCTAGTCATTATGAGTCAGAAGAGCTGAGTAACACCCAACAACAATAAACAGTCTGAGGATGTACGTACTGTGTGTTTGTACGAAAAATAAAGACATTTCTTGCTAGTGCCTCTAAAAGCAAACCAAGAGACAGAGAAAAAGGTTTGAATGGTATAACAAATTAGTGTCAAAGCCACAGTGTGTAACATTTTTTAAGTATCTATGTGTGTACCCATTACTTACTGCACTGTGCAGACAACTCAGTGGACAGCTGTAAGCTTATATTTAGCTCACCAATCTCCAGGGTTCAGCTGCTCCTGGGTTGGAACTGCTCAGGCACCTGAGATCAGCTAAGGGGCCCTCAGGCAGCTCTGCTGGGCTCACACATATTTCTAGGACTAGCTGGGTGATGGCTGATCTTGGATGCCCTAACCTGGGGTAGCAAGGGTAACTTGACTGAGTGGCACGTGTCTTTCATCCTTGGCATCTGTCCCAGGCATGGTTCCCCTTGCCGTGGCACAGGAGTGAGGGCACAGGTAGAAAGGGGCATGTGCTTTTTCATGCCTCAGCTTGTATCACGTCTGCTAATATCCAACTTGCCGGTGCAAACACATGGTGCATGTACAAGGAGCTCCAGCAGGTACCATGTCAAGGAGCACAGTATAGGGAGTAATCAAGAATCAGGACTGTGACTGCAATCAGTGACATACTTCCCAGCATCCACCTGACCAAACATCAAGCTGTAAGGGAGACGGAGAGCTCAAAGACAGACTTGGCATATTCATATAACCTCCTCTGCCCTGGAAGCCACGTGGTAGAGTTGACCTCAGAGTGTCCTCAGTGTGTGTGGCATTAAAAGTTAGCATCTGTGCCTTCTGTATCACACCTAATCCTCAACATACAAGGCAGCTACCGTGACACGTAGAATCCATGGCTAGACAGCAGAAGACCTCAATAGTGCTGGGGATGATTGCTTGACCCTAAGCCACTTCCTTGCGGAACAGAGACAGTGGAGCTCTCTAGGGCAAACTCTGGGTTTGCCCTAGAGGCACTCTGCTGGGAAATGTATGTCAAATGAAAGAAAGGACTGTTTAAGAATTTTTTTTTTTAATTCTGCCCCTTTTTTGTTTTGCTTTGTTTCATAGTATCACAATACCTTGAGTTTATTTTGTACCTGGCATTTTCCGTAACAATAAAACCAAAACCTTAAATGAAAAAAAAGTTGCATCAACTCAGTTCTGACTCATGGCGGCCCTCGTGTCAGAACTGTGGTCCCTAGGCTTTTCAGTGGCTGATTTTGCAGTGGATCACCAGGCCTCTCTTCTGAGGCACCTCTGAGTATCCATAACAGTGTGTTGTGTGCTGTCTAGTTGATTCCAACTCACAGTGACCTTTAAAGGCAGAATAGACTTTCTGAGGCTGAAATCTTTATGGGAAAAGATTGCCAGGTCTTTTTTCCTGCAAAGCGGTTGGCGGTTCACACCAACAACCTATGGTCATCAGCCGAGTGCTAACATTGCACTGTATTGCCAGGGCCCCTGGTCCGTAACAGTAACTATAAGGACTAGTAATATTCCCATTTCATAGATGATAAAACTGAGGCCCAGAAAGCTTACATGACTCCTCAGAATGAAGCCGTGTGTGTCAGGCAACGTAATCTCTCTCTGTACTGCCACCAGTTCCCAACACAGCCCTTAGCGGCCTTCAAATCCTGATTCAGCCACTTCTAGACATGTGGTCTTGGACTTGCCTCTTACCCTCTCTGAGATACTGCTTCCACACCCAGAAGGTAGAGAGAATTTTACCTCCCTCATAGCGTTGTCATGAGAAGTAAATGAATGTTGAATTAATGGCTAAAATATCTCAAGTGCTGGCACTGTGTCTGGAAGTGTACCTATCCCACTCTCTGGTAACACAGAGGCTAAGAGCTATAGCTGCTAACCAAAAGGTCAGCAGTTTGAATCCTCCAATCCTTAGAAACCCCGTGGGACAGTTCTGCTCTGTCCTGCAGGATTACTGTGAGTCTGAATGCCTTGGTGGCAATGTATATTTGTTTGTTTTATCCCTCTGTAGGTCATCCTCACATTAACATTGTTATTAGCTCCACTTTTGCAGATAGGAAATCAAGACTTAGTGACAGTGAGTGACTTGACCAAGATCCCTCCATGGTGGGGTGGGATGCAGGCTGCCTGACTCCAGATTCTCAGCCCCGAGCTCCCCTTCCCCCTCCCCAGGAAAGGGTCAGCAGGGATGCCATGAATATGAGCTATTATTGTCCCTTTAGAACACTGAGATTCAGAATCTGTAGGGGAAGAGCATACCACAGTAGAAGCCAATATGAGACCCTCTGCCGCCTTGGAGAGCATCTGAAACAGATGCTGCCCAAGTATGTGACCCTTTAGATAACAAGGGAATCTCATTTGAAAACTCTGCACTTCGCTCCCCAAGAAACAGAGAGGAGGAACAATCTTCCACATTCAAAGCCTGAGTGCACGAAACTCGAATGACTCACAAGACAGTTGCATCATCTCTGTAAGTCCTACCACTTAATGAACACCAAATGACCTATGTGACCGAATGCCTCGGACTCAACGTCAGTACCACCGACAGTTCACTTTGTGGGCACGCAAGCGTTGCTGGAAGGATCCATGCTTGAGTGCTCAGCTCCTCCACCCTCTCTTGATGCATCTCATCTCTACAAAGCTTTTCCAAAGCACCTTGACAGCAAAGCCTCTTCTGTCCTGCAGGAAGGTGATGGCAGCAGTTGAGTGTCTACATTTTATAGATCAGGAAACTGAAACCTAAAGCAGTTAAATTATGTCTGCCAGCCACTGGGGTCTATAAAGGAGGCACTTACTAAAACTGTTTCTTTGCATTTGATTGGAATCCTGAGTCCAAATTTCCCTTCTACCATTTACTAGCTGTGTGACCTTGGATAAGTTACTTGACTTCTCTGCGCCCCCAATTCTACTCTTAGAATTGTTGTGAGAATTAGATGAGCTAATTTCATGGGATATAGTCAGAACAGTACCTGGAACAAACACAGGAAGCACTTGATAAATATTATCTACTGGCATTATTAAGGGACCCTCAGTGGTACAATGGTTAAGCACTGCTCTGCTAACCAAAAGGTCGGTGGTTCAAACCCATGCAGTGGCTTTTCGGGAGAAAACCTAGTGATCTGCTCCCATAAAGATCACAGCCTAGGAAGCCCCATGGGGCAGCTCCACTCTGTCATGCAGGAACACTATGAGTTGGAATCCACTCGACGACACCCAACAGTACTTGTATCGTTGTGTGTATTTTGATTAATCTTAAATGAAAATAGAGGAAGTTTTGACCAATGTAGTTTGTGGATGAAATCCTTTAGAACCTGGATTCTATTACTGGGGCATGGGGATGGAATCACAAAAGGCATTTCATGGGATGAAAACATATAGGAGTTATTGGAATGGAGATTTGCCCAAGGTTTCCCTGCTGGGCTGAGGCCACATGAGTCCAAAAGCCAGATTCCCTCATCCCCAAGGTCTCTTTCTGCCTTTCTAGGCTGCCTGGGTCTCTTAAGACGGGGCTCAGTCGTGTGCAAAACCCCCCTTCTACTTCTTCATCTATCATTATTAGAAAAGTACGTGCATTCAAATGTGCCTTTCCCTGAAACCAACCACCAGCAAATTTAATGAAGCTGTGAACCCAAATCGAGGATCCAGTTTTTATCTCAGAACTCTTAATTAAGCACTAAGTCTAATGAGCTTAAATCAGTCTTCCTTCTTGATCCTGTACTTGCCTCTCTAGAAAAAGAATACCATTTAAAGAGTAGCTCCTACCTGGAGGTTCTGATTTTAGCGGGCCCTAGTCAGACTCAGAATTGCTAGCTTGTTGTCTCACTCTGCCTTCAAGACATCTGTCTTCTGGGCATTATTAATCTCTCCGTTCTTGGTCACTTTTCAGACACAGACAAGCGTTGCTCTCCAGTTTATCTTGTTGTGGTTCTCGCTTCCTGGAAGGAGTGAGTGGAAACAATAGCCTTTACTTGCATAATTCTGTACACTCACACACACTCTTTTTATTTAACTTCTAAAGCCAGCAGATGAGGTTGCGGTTTCTGCAACCACTGTGACCAGTTCTTTGCCTCCACCCTCAAGAAATCTTCATTAATTTTTTAAAGTTCTTTCTTCCTCTAAAGACTCAACTCAAAATTTCACAATAATGTAATACATAGAGTTAGACCTCGGGTCCCCAAGGACTCCTCCCTTTCCTCCCAAGTAGGCAGGGTCAGCGGTGCTGTCTGCCACTTCCTGAACACTGCTTCTACCACCTGATGCAGACCCACCCGCTTTCACCTGGACCTGAATGATTGCCCACTTATGGTCTGGCTTCCTGCAGTCCATTCCTTGCCTGTCCACCGGTTATCTATATAGAATATGAGCCAGATTGCATCACGCCCAGGGATCAAAGCCATCTAATAACTTCTCCTTGCACTTGGACTATCCTCTTATTGCCTTGCCCTGGCTGTCCAAAGCCTGAATGATCTCAGCTTTGCCTGCATCTCCAGCTCCTTGCCTGTCATGCGCCTCGTCACCTATGCTTCGGCCACCCTAGTCTAGGCCTTAGCTGTTCCCTCTGTGCAGATTTTTCTGTCTTAGTCTAATTCCCTTGAAAACAGAAGCTAAGGCAAAACTGGTAACCCTTTCTGGGTGGGATGGGGTGGGATGGGGAAAGGTGTAATCCCAGGCAGCTGCAAGGCATAGGGAAGGCTAATGAGGTAGGAAAGCCAGTGATCCATAATGCATTCTTCAGCTGACCATCATTCCATGCGAGACTCTAGCTAGTTGCTTGGATAGATGGATGGTTCCAGAGAGGCCATCTGGAATATGGAATATATGACCTTACGTATGCAAGATACCATACACATCCCCCAAAACCACTACTCTCTGCAAAATGGCACAGTCAAAGTCACAGGGCTTAAGTGAAAATGGGGCTAGGGACACAATACTGGAAAACATTGTCAGGGACACGTTAAAAAAAGATAAGAACCTAATCGAAACAGCAGCGCAGTTTGACGCACATTAAATGGTCTCAAAATACGCAGATACTTTCGCTTTGTGAGAAGAGCTGAGTTCGCTACAGAATCAGTGTCAGAAAGGTTGCAGCTTGTGAATTATTATAAAGTGGTGGCAGTGGCTGTGGTGGTGTTTACATTGAGTTGCCATCAGGTCGGTTCCGACTCACAGTGACGCTTACGTATGACAGAAGGCAGCGTGGCCCGTCTCGCACCAGCATCGTGATTTGGGACATGATTGACTTCAGTCAAGCAGATTCAAAGTCACAGGAGGAGGGTGAAATCAGACAGAAAGTTGTCACACCAGCTGTGGATGGGTGTGGCTCGTAAAATAAGGTAAACTGAAATACCCAGCAGATGTTGGAGTTGCGTGCATGTGTGTTTTCTGTGTACCTGTGCAACTCAGTTCAGCTGTAGACAGGTTTTTGTGTTGACATAGTGTTGTCTGTGGATGAAATCAGGCATAAACAAATGCACAACTCGTAGTCTGTTCAAGTTGTTCGTTATACATCAATCACAGAGCAAGAAATCTGCTTTTCTGAAACAAGTGTTACAGCAGAATTGATGGTACTGTGTCTAGTTGGATTTAGGGGACATCCTGAGGTCTTTCAATTAATTACATCTGCAAAGACCCTGTTTTCACGTTTGGTCTCTTTCACAGGTGCCAAGGGTTAGGACATGTCTTTGGGAGGTCACAGTTCAGCCTAGTACTGGCATTCACTCTCCTCTGTTTACGTAATGGGTAACATGGCCTTTGTGGAAAGCCACTGGAGAAGCCAGCGCTCTTGAGTCTGGTCAGAGGGCAGCTGAGCCCGGTAAGCAGGCTCTCATATGGCAGGTGCGAGGCTGGCCGTGCTGAGCCATGGTGTTCACAGTGGGGGCTGGAGAGGGTGATAGAGAAAACTGGCAGATCTTGAGTGAGTGATGGCAGCTCAGGGGACAGATAGGACTAGGAACGAGTGATGGAAGCCCAGAGGGCCGGTGGGGTGAGGCAAATACAGTAACAAAGAAGACACACAGACTGGGCCCAGCTCCTCCTCTTGCCCTGACCCGTACACGTCAGCCTTTAATTCCTCAGATTTCAGCTCTTCTAAGGATGGAGGCAAGGGCCACAGACAAAGCAGTAACCACACTGCAAAAATCAACTGCTGGCTCTAGAATTCAGAATAAAAAGGGAAAGCTATTGGAGCAGGGGGTGGCATGGCTTGATTTCAATTTTTTTAATACTGCCCTGAGGATGTACCACATACCCACTGCCATGAAGTCGATTCTGACTCACAGCAACCCTACAGGACAGAGTAGAACTGTTCCATAGAGTTACCAAGGACCCTCTGGTGGATTTGAACTGCCAACGTTTGGTTAGCAGCTGTAGCACTTAACCACTACACCACTAGGTTTTCCAAGGGTGTATAGGAAATGGAAATGACTGGAGAGCACTCATCAAAGCCGGAGGCTGTTCTGTTCCATCATTCAGCAGGTTCTTGGGTGGCCCAAATGGTTCTCACCTGGCTGCTAACCAAAAGGTTGGTGCTAGGGAAGAAAGACGTGGTGAGCTGCTTCTGTAAAGATCACAGACAGGAAAGCCCTGTGGAACTCAGCTCTACTCTCTAATGCGTGAGGTTGCTGTGAGGTGGGGTAGACCCGACAGCAGTGAGTTTGGTTTTACAGGTTCCATCACGCAGGGAGTGGTGGCAGGGAACAGGGTTAGAAAAATGAAGCTGGTGACAAAGTGGTCAGATTTGGGCAGTATTTAGGTGGAGAAGCCAACAGGCGTTGCTGATGGCTACGTTGATCATAGTCACAAAGGGAAAGCAGATCATGGCCTCTGATGACTCTGCTGATGAGATGTTTATGGCTCAGGGAAAAACCACTGAACTGGGGATCTGCAGACCAGCGTGACCTGAGTTAGCAAGTCAGTGGAAGCTAAAGTCATGGAGATGTTGAATTTGTCACCTCTAGAGGAAGCTCTGAGGTCCAGTCTGCTCAGTAACTGGCATTTGACTGTGACTGGAGCCCACACACCCACTGAGAATGAAATGGAAGAGACACAGGGAATCTGTGCACACCCCCGTTACTGCCAAGTATAGCAAAAGACTTCTCCTAGGCTGGGTATTTTTTGTTGGAGGTTTAGAATGTCATTGAAAGTTCTCATCATAGCAGTACCAACAATAACAAAGCGTTTAAAATACTGACTCTCAGTGGGAAGAGGGATGACCTTCCCCTCCCCCCAAGGACATTTGGCAGTGTCTGGAACATTTTTGGTTGTCATGGATTGGAGGAGAGGGTACTACCAGCTTATGGTTAAATGCTCAACTATGAGCAGAAAGGTTGGCAATGCAGATCCACCCGAAGGCACCTCAGGAGACAGGTCTGATGATCACCTTCCAAAAGATCACAGCCTTGAAAACCCGATGAAGTAGTTCTACTCTACTCTGTGCACATGGGGGGTTGACTTGATGGCAGCTTAACAACAGCAACATTACTGGTTTCTGGTGGGTAGAGGCCAGGAATGATACTAAGCACCCTACAATGCGCAGGAGACAGCCTGCACAACAGTTAGTCAATCCCAAATGTCAACTGTGTCAAGGCTGAGAAACCCTGCCTTAAAATCAGGGTTTCAAGCTGGTTCAAAATGGTTTAGAAATGACTGTCTTAGACAAGGGCAGCGTATGTGTTGCATAGCAACCAGATTTGTTTCCTATTGGATTTAGACCTAAGTAGGAAACAGACAACAGTGCCTGCTCAAAGATGGTTGTCCTGTCAGTAATCCAGTCTACCACATCAGGTTCCTGCAGGATTCAGAGTGGCACAGTCAGCTGCCAGCTTTGAGCAGGGCACTGTTGTTTGTTTCCTACTCACGTCAAAATATGACAGGCAACAGATTTGGTTGCTATGCAACATGTATGCTGCCATTGTTTATGACGGTTATGACGGAAACACTTCAAACCAGTTTGAAGTCCTGCTTTATAGCCAACATTGGGGTAATGCTTAACCCTCTTCAAGACTATTGCAAAGGCCTGCTGGGATTTGCTGGTTAAGGCTACACTTGTTACAGGAGCTTCTTCTTCTGTTTGTTTGGGAAGCATCAATGAAGACTCTAGTACACTTATATTTGGATCAAGTTTCCAAAAGGCTGCCAATGCAAGAAAAAAAAGAAACATGTATAAGAGTATCATAAAAACTTATGCAATATGATACAAGAGTATTAGCAGAATTATTAGAATCACCATAATAGTTGACATTTATTGAGTATTTTCCAAAAAGGCAAACACATAAATAAAAAATGCTACTGCCATGATTGTTGGAAGAAGGAATGGAAATAATAGGGAAGCTGAGATAAAGGAGGAGATCTCATTTGAAGAGTGTTACTCAGGTCTAAGCAAGAAAGTTTTTGAGCTTTATATGCTGAAGTCTCAGCCCACCCTAAGACATAGGCCATATTATTATTTCCATTGTATAAGTCAGAAAAACAGAGAGACTAAAAGAAGTCAAATCATGCGTCCAAAGTCACAGAGCGACTAGGTGTAGTGTCAGAGGAGGGTTTGGACCAAATCTAATCAGCTGTGAACACTGTGCACTACCACTGCACACACAGCACATACACACACGTGTGTGTGTGTGTGTGTGTGTGTGAGACAGATTGATGAGTGGGTCGGAGAAAGAAGAAAGAAAATCAGACAGAAATACAAATAAAGGAGAAAATAAGACAGTAGGGGGCAGGAGGCCTGTGGTAGGTGGGAGCTAAGGGCAGGGAGCCCTGTCCTCTAGAGTGCCTGGAGCTGGTGGCAGGTACCCGGGTCTGAAGAGGATTCCCCCTCCCCCCGGGCACCCTCTCCCTACTTCCGCTGCCCTGTGTCCAGTCCTCTTCCTGTGGACTGTGCCACCCTCTGCCTTGCTTGCCTGCCAGGGCTCATCTCGGGAGAGTGTGGGGTGGTGACCCCGGCTGACCAGTGTTTCTCTTGAACCCTAGCCAGCCTGAGCACTGTGTTGAAGCCAGCCCACAATCCTGGGTGGCCCTGGACAACTTCACAGTTGTATGGAGGCTTCCAAGCCAGCACAGCAGGACCCCACACACACTTCTCCAGGAGTGTTCTCTTTTAAAAAGGAAACATGAGAACCAGGCAACAGTCGTCCCATCCTTAAATGAGGACTGAAAAAACCAAGAGTGGCCATGAGTCTATTCCAGTTTATGGCAATCCCATGTGTGACCAAGTAAAATTGTGCTCTATACGGTTTGATAGCAATGGCCATTTAGAGGCAGATTGCCAGGGCTTTCTTCCAACAAATCTCTGGGTGGTTTCAAACTGCCACCCTTTTCAGTTAGCATCTGAGTGCTTAACCATTTGTACTATCCAAGGTCCTCTTCAATGAGGACCCAAATCCACTGCTGTTGAGTCCGGCTCATAGCGACACATAGAGGAGAGTACAGCTGCCCCATGGCGTCTCCAAGGCTGTCTTCTGTATGGAAGCCGACTGTCTCATCTTTTTTTCCTGTGCAGTGGTTGCTGGGTAATAACTGCCGACCTGTCAGCTGGCAGTCAAGCACTTAACCACTGTGCCATGAGGGCTCCCTAAATGAGGACAAGCTGCCCATGATCTCAGGGTTGTCTATAGTGTCATAGGACAGCCTGCCATGTTCAAAGTCCAGAAACACACAGGTGACCACTTTTCCCCCTCCAAAAGTTCTCACCCCCTTCCAATGGGTCCCTTTGCTGACCAAGAAGTGAAGACACAGCTGCCTTGCCTGGTATTTCCATACCCTTTATCAGGAAATCCTGGTGGTACAGGAGCTAAGAACTACATCAGTTAACCAAGAAATCAGCAGTATGAATTCCCCAGGTGTTCCTTGGAAACCCCATGGGGCAGTTCTACTCTGTCATATAGGGTTGCTGTGAGTCAGAATTAACTCAATGGCAGTGGGTTTAGATTAGGTAAAGGGAGACCTGATGGGCCAGTGGTTAAGAGCTCAGTTGCTAACCAAAAGGTTAGCAGTTCGAATCCACCATCCACTCCTTGGAAACTCTATGGAGCAGTTCTACTGTGTCCTTTAGGGTTGCTATGAGTCAGAATAGACTCAAAAGATAGCAATGGGCTTTTTGGGGGGGAGTGTCAGATGAAGTCGTTCACCATTTTTTTGGACTCTTCTGATTCCATCTTCTCATTTTTTATCCATCTTACTGTCTGAGCCCTCAACCACACACTCACAGAAAAACTCCCATGGGGACATAGATTTTTGTCATGGTCACCTTTTCTCCCTCCCTGCCTAGTATGGTGCCTGGCAAGGGGCATGTTCTCAAGGAATATTGGAATCACAGTGCACTGAATCAGTAACAGCCCTGAGCCATGGACAGGAAACTTAGAGAAAGGCTTTATTCTGTCCCATTCCAGAAGGTCTTGGCGTGGCCTCTTGGCTCTCCTTTTGCTTTTCAATCACCAGAATTGATTTCTTCTGTCCCTCTCCCAGGGTCAGCCCCAGAGAACTGTATTAAATTGCAATTCATGTTGACATTTGTTTCTCTTCTGCTCTCTGTCTTGCTTTGAAGGGGGTACAAGGTGATGGCGAATTGAGGAGCTGATACTAATCACATCACGAGGAGGTGTGAGCACCAGCAAGAAGGTTTGCAATTAGATTAGGTGACACTCTTGCCTGGAGAACTGCATTTTCTAAGGGTATACCAAGGGGGTGATGCCTGCTCGAGGGGAGCTGGCTCCTCTTCAAACAGGCTTCAGGAGAAGCCGCTGCAGAGCGGAAGAGGGTGTGGCTGCTGGCATTCTCTCCAGCATAATTGGATTTGCACGGCTCAGGTTTTAGCGGTCAGCTTCTATGAGCCTTTTTACAGCTGAAATTCACAAACAAACCCGTGGGCTCTCACCCTCCGGCGTTGTTCCTGCTCTTTTTGTTGTTCTAGCTAGAATCCAGGGTCTTGATGTCACTGATGTTAGTGTTACTGTTGTTAGATACTGGAAAGTCTATTTCCCATAGTGACCCCACGTACAAGGGGCCGAAACACTGCCTACGCCGTCAGTACAGTCGTCGCTGTGTTTGAGCTCATCGCTGCAGCCACTGTGTCAGTCCGTCTCACCGAGGGTCTTCCTCCTGTTCTCTCTGTTCTTTAATAAGCACGATGTTCTTTGCCAGGGACTGATCTCTTCTGATAACATCTCCAAAGTATGTGAGATGAAGTCTACCTTCTAAGGAGCTTTTTGGCTATACTTCTTCCAAGACATATTTGTTTCTTCTTTCGGCAGTCTACGACATATTCGGTATTCTTTACCAACGCCGTAATTCAAAGGCATCAACTCATCTTTCGTTTTCCTTATTCATTGTCCAACTTTTTTGCATCCATATCAGGTGACTGAAAATACCAGGTCTTGGCTCAAATGCACCTTTAGTCTTCAAAGTGACCTCTTTGCTTTTCAGTACCATAAAGACGTCTTTTACAACAGATGTTCCCAGTGCAATGCATATGTTATTCCTGTACCGCCCCTTCCAGGCACATTGATTGTGAATCTGAGTTTCAACAGCTTCAGTATCTTCTCCATGTTCAATATCCTTGCCAGGGACGAGGTATTTTCACACCTCCTGTGTTCTGGAGGTTGTCTCAAAAAACAAGGGAATGAGGCCAATTTTGTCCCTTCCTTGTCACGCAGCCATAGCCTAGGATCCATAGAAAACCACTCTGGCCAAGGGAAAAAAAGGTGAAAAACCAAGCCCAATACCATCAAGTCAATTCTGACTCATAGCAACCCTATACAGTAGAGCAGAATTGTCCCATAGGGTTTCAAAGAGCACCTGGTGGGTTTCAACTGTCAACTTTTTGCTTAACAGCCAAGCTTTTAACCACTGTACCACCAAGACTCCACAGAGAAGTTGTGGTGCTTTGACCATTCAACCAATTGAATGTTACAATTCCAACTCATGGTGACCCCAGATCACAGTACAGTTGTGCACCAAAGCTTTTCAATGGCTGTTTTCTCAGAAGTAGACCACCAGGTCTTTCTTCCAGGGAAACTCTATGTCAACTTGAACTTCCAACCTTTCGGTTAGCAGCTGAGTGCTTTAACTGTTTGCATCACCCAGGAACTCCAGTTTGGATCCTGGGAAGATTCCCCATCCTCTCACTTGTGAAGCCAAACCCTTTTGAAAGAAGCTTTAGTAAGAGTGCCAAGCATTTCTTTTTGAATTTTTTCATGTCTTCCCATCAGCCTGCAAGTTATTAGGACTGCTCTGAGCGTTGGTAGTAGTGAGCACTCAGTGTCTTGGCCTCACATGCTCCACAATCGGAACCTCTGCAAACACAGAGGCTCAGAGTCAATTCAGGGAGCCTAGGTGGGGCAGTGGGTAAGTACTCAGCTGATAACCAAAAGATTGGCAGTTTGAACCACACTGGCAGCTCCATAGGAAGAAAGACCTAGAGATCTGATCCTGTACAGATCGCAGCCTAGGAGGCCTGTAGGGTAATTCTACTCTGTCACATGGGGTCACTATGAGTCGGAATCAACTCAGTGGCACACAACAGTAACAAAGTCACTCTTGTCACATCCCATGATACCACTTGGCGGGTATAGGAGGGAGGCAGAAGGGTCTACCAAAGTCCTGCAGCCCTGTCTTCTCCCTGGATGGATTCTGGAAGTTCCCACAGATCTTTCCTTTTTTAAAGACATAATTTTGTCGTTGTTTTCATTGTGGTGTATGTATATATATACACATATGTATATATATGGTCAAACATTTGCTAATTGAGCAGTTTTTCCACACAGAACTCAGAGATGTTGATATGTCCATCACGTTGGCTAATCACCACCACTCTCCTTTTTTTAAATTATTCCACTAACAGTGACAGAAGCTCAGGGCCCTCTGAGCCATGACTCCCCTTTCCTCCTCCCTCCTACCCCAGTAACCACGAATAAACTTTGGTCTCTGTGTGTTTGCTTATTTGATCTAAGTAGGATTGTAACGTGTTGACTGCCTCAACATGTTTTGGGGATCCATCCATGCTGTAACTGTATCAGTACAGTTTTCTAATAAAAGGGATAAAGGTCTTTTCTCATAATTACTTTACTTCCTGCCCTCTTCTCCAGTTTTCTCTTGCATAAAATGGACAGGACCTACTCCATGAGATTCTTGTGAAGATGTGCCCAAATAATGAGTTGAAAGCCTTCTGACGCAGTGATGGGAGCAACAGCCATTTTTTGAATGCCAGTTCTGTTACACACTAGGCATAGTGTCTCAT
This sequence comes from Heterohyrax brucei, assembly GCA_028571685.1. Lineage (NCBI taxonomy): Eukaryota > Metazoa > Chordata > Mammalia > Hyracoidea > Procaviidae > Heterohyrax > Heterohyrax brucei. The sequence goes on along the minus strand of CM053153.1, from coordinate 19,707,634 downwards.
TTAATTCTACAGAAACATCACAAATTGAGTTTTTGCTCACTTATTTATTATAACAAGTATATATTGAACGTATGTTGTTGTTAGGTGCCATTGAGTCAGTCCCAACTCAGAGCAGCCCTGTGTAAAATAGAACAAAATGGTATTCGAGCGCAGTGTCACAGACACTGTGTCAATTCATTTTGTTGAGGGTGGTGGCCTTTTCCTCTGACTTTCGATCTTACTAATAAGCATGGTGTCCTTTTCCATGGGTGAATGACGTGTCTGAAGTATGCGAGGTAAAGTCTCACATCCTTGCTTCTAAGGAGCCTTCTTCCAACACAAATTTGTGTGTGCTTCTGGCAGTCCATGATAACATCCAGCATTCTTGGCCAATACCGTAATTCAAAGGCATCAATTCTTCTTTGGTCTTCCTTAATCCAGGGTCCAGCTTTCACATGCATGTGAGGTGATTTAAAATACCAGAGCCTGGGACAGGTGCACTGTAGTCAAAATGACATCTTTGCTTTTTAACGCTTTAAAAAGATCTTTGGCAGTAGATTTGCCCTGTGTTTTCAAGACTCATCCATGCTGTAACCCAATGAGCAACTACAGCATGACAAATATTATACAACAGACTGGGAGCTGTTGAGAGGATGGAGGGAAAAGAAAGAAACTCTGAAAATGAAAGCTATCAGGCAAACTTCATCATAGCCAAGACTGGAAAGGCCAGAAGCCGAAGTTCCCACTCTACCTAGAAGTTTAAAGTTAACAAGTATCTATTTCTTCTTTTCCTTAGTCAATACACATTAGTTCAGTCTCTTTGGTAAGCCAGGCACCAGAGACTCGATGATGGATCAGGTGTGGAATCCCTCCGACGGGAGTGTGGTCCCTGGAGTCCAGCTGCCCAAATTTTGAAGACCTTTTCTCTGACCTTATGAAGTTAATGTAACCTCTCTGTACTTTAATAACTCCATCTATAAAATGGGGATAATAAAACCGATTTCACAAGTTAAACTGAGAGAATCCATATAAAGCATCTAAAACCGTGTCTGGCCCATAGATATTCTGAAATACATTGTAGATATTACCATCATCCTCCTCATTGTTTTCATGGGCCCTCTGATACATTAGGAAGGTACAGGAGATGTATCCTTAAACAGTAACAATAACCCAGTGGTAACTGACCTTTCTGAAAAGCCTCGAGCCTCATTCCTGATGGGCTGCATTCCAGCTGGTTAATGGTTGTCCTCACTGCATCTGAGTAGTGTCAGAAATGTGATGTCCGTGTTTTTGTACCTGTGGGTTACAAGCAAACCTCTTCCTTTGGTTAGAAGTAAAGATATTGCTAGAAGTATTGTTTTGTTGGGTTGCACCCCCTGCCTCGAGAGGTCTTAGCTGGGTAACTGAGACAGTCTTCATCTGGGGCCAGCAGTAGGCACCAGGTACCCAGTGTTTTCAGGTGGCAAAGCTTTGTTCTTGCCTTGAGGCACTCCACAAAGCCCTGAGATTCTCAGACTTTGCTGCTGATTACATTTCTTGGCCTGAAAATCAAGTCTAATTGTTTCTAAAAACCATCACGTCCCACTGTTGGGTTTTGAATTTATCCCCTTCAGATGGGGAGTTTTGTGTTTTGTCTGTTTGTTTTGATTTTGGTTTTCTTTTTAATGTGTTGTTTAGAAATTTAATGAAGTAATTGAGTTTCCATTTACCAAAGCACATTGTTGAAGGCACAGGAAAACTCAAGACTGGGTTAGACTCCCAGGCTATTGCCTCACATAGGAAGTGATTTTTTTCCTAACAAAAACTGAAAGTTTGTATTTTCCTTTAAACTGGTCAGTGGTGAGACCTTGACCCTCAGACCTGGGTCAACTATCTGTAGAACCTAATGGCTCGAGGTAGAGGCCGAGAGAGTGAGCTGTCTAGAAGATAGGACAGATTCCTGTCCAGCCTGACGAGAACAGCTTTGTTCATCTTGTCACATGTGATACACGGAGTCACTAGAAGCCTGCCTCTTGGCTTAGTCGAGGCCTCAAGCAGTATTGCCCAATCTGGAAACTCAAAGTCATGCAGAGAAATCCAGGGTGTCAGTCCTGTTTCCAGACCTGAGAATGGAAACCAGGCAAGGGGTACCAACTAAGGCATCACACTGTGAAAACAAACTACATTTAATCAGCCTTTCCAGGTATGTGACAAAGCTTTCTCAGTTGCTTCCTAAACAGCGTTGCCAGTTTTTATCAGGAAACCCATCTTATAAACAAGGAAATAAAAGCTCAGAGAGATGAAGTGACTTTCCCAACTCAACAGGGTCTCAGGTTGGTGGAAACAGTGAGCACTCGGCCACGAGCCCCACAGCTGGCAGTGTGAACCCCTCTGGATGAGCGTCGGAAGACAGGCCTGGCAATCTGTTTCTGAAAAGTCACAGCCTTGAAGACCCCCTGGAAGGAGGCTCTTCTCTGCACACACGGGGTCACCATGAGTCGGGATCAACTCTGCAGCAACTTGACAGTGACACCACAGCTAGTAAGCAGGGGACTCCAAGCTCTTGTCATTCCAATAGAACATCAGGGGAAAGAAATGGTGGATAAGAAAACGGTAGAAAAAGCATCAGGAGAAAGTTGGTGGTTGTGTTGGTGGTGGTGCTTTGAAGCATCAGTTGAAGCCGTAGCCATTCGCCAGGTAGTGACGATGCTACTTTTTTGCTTCCAGGAAGGGGTCTAAAAACTACGCTACAGATAACAGATTCAGCTGCATGTTAAAAAGAGACTAAGCTTGCGAACATGCCTTCCTGGTGTCAGAGGCAGGACTAAGCTCTTCTTTCTGCTTCTGCTCTTTTTCCTCTCCCACTCTGGTCAATCACAAGCTCCTCAAGGTGAGATTCTTCCTTTTAGACAGAATAGAACCAGCATGTCCTAATCATCAAAAAAAAAAAAAAAATAGCAGCAAGTGCTCATTTAGTGCTACCTGCTGGAAACTCTGATGTGATTAAGTGCTATGTCTGCTAATCCAAAGACTGGTGTTTCAAATCCACCAGGCGCTCCTTGGAAAGTATGGGGCAGTTCTGCTGTGTCCTGTAGGGTTGCTTGCACATCAGAATCAACTCAATGGCAATGAGTTTGGTTTTTTTGGTTTGGGCATGTCACATTGTTCTAAACATTCACCTGCATCATCTTCTTAAAACTTCATAGTAATCCCATGAGATAAAAGTACCATCATCATCACCGTCGTTTTACAGATAGGGGAGCTGAGGCACAGCGAGGGTGGTCACTCAGCTGGCAGGTGGCAGCAGTGGCAGGATGTGTAGCCACTGTTAGCCAGGCTAATCCCTGCTCTGCTCGTCACCACCTGACGCTCTACGCTGATGCCCCAGCTCCGCAGAACTTGCTGCCAGCCTGTTCTTCCAGCTGCTGCGGTGGCTTTGCACCAACTTGTCCAAAACTCTCACTAGATCTTCCCACCACTTCACAGAAGTCCCGTGTACACCCAGCGAGGCACTTGGCGAAGACCCAAAGGACAGCCTCGCGGCAAACAAGCGTCATCGTCAGCAGCTGCTGATTCACCCCCCCAACCCGTGGTGGCTCCCCAACACAAAATGGAACACTATTCCATCTGATGCCATCCCCACTATCAATGTACATCTGACTGTTGTGATCCATTCTCACTGGTTGATTTTCAGAAGTAGATCACCAGGCCTTTCTTCCTGCTCTGTCTTGGCCTGGAAGTTCTGCTAAAACCTATTCAGCATCACAGCAACACATAAATCTCCACTGACAGGTGGGTGATAGCTTTGTGCTTGACTGGGAATGGAACAGGGAGGCTAACATTTATACCACTGGCCCACATATGCTTCACATTAAATTCTTCCTGGGTCTAAAACATAGAGCTGGACACTGATTCCATGGCCTCACCCTGTATTCTTGGAACTTTCAGTTTCCTGAGGGCAACGGTATGTCTTGCCTTTTTCTTTATCTCCCCTCCTAGAACTACCGTTCCTTCAGCCCTCCTCCCCCACGTCCCCACTAAATTCTTCCGCATGGCACTGAGAGCGTTACCGCTCGCTAACAGAGATTCACAGCCTTTCTTGGCCACCGCGTCTGGATCAGAGCAGAGACTTTGTCCCCAACACATAGAGCCTGCTCAGCCACAGTGGATGCTCAGTAAGCTTACGCACTGCTGAAGCTCACAGTCTAGATTGTCTTTTCAGTTGAGACCCAATGGGGGCAGTTCACAGTTGCATAAAGAGACAAAGTGCTGAATAATAAACCCTCTGAAGCTGTAGGAGGAGGGGTGTCCCGTGATAGGCTTGCCCAGAAACACCCTTGGAGATCTTGACCCTCGTGAGAAAGGCCACCACAGGTGTTTTGTCTTTGTCATACCTGAGTTGAGAGTGTTGTGTCTGAAGCTCCTCTCAACCTAATTCCACAGTCACACCTCCCACCCCCACTTCCCAGTCTCCTGCCTTATGTGGAAAATCAATGTATTTCAAGTAGGAAGCAGCTAAGACAGAGAGGTTTCACCTGAGGTGGAAATTATGCAGGCAGCTTCATGCAAATTGGAGGGAAAGACAAAAATAGAATGGTGTGAGCTGATACAAGTGAACTGGTAATTGGATGCAGTTTCTTTATTCCCCAGTTTGCAGCGAGATGGGCTGGTAGTGAACCCCATTGAATCAAACAAGGCTTTTGGACAAGGGATATACATGGAAGAACAAACTGCTATTATTTCTGATTTTCGGCAGAGACATTGACTGTTTTGTACCTTGAGTGTATCATGTTTCTCCCTCTGCCTGTCTCCCACGTAAAAAGGGAGTTTTAGGGGCAGGAGAAGGAGCCCTGGTTGTTCAGTGGTTAAAGCACTTGGCTGTCAATTGAAAGTGTTTTGGTTCGAACCCACCAGCCACTCTGCAGGAGAATAATTGGGCAGGTCTGCTTCCATAAGGTTTTACAGCCCTGGAAACCCTATGAGGCAGTCTTACCCTGTCCCCTAAAGTTGCTATGAGTCCGAATTGACTCCATGGCAGTAGATTTTCTGGTCTGGGAAACAGGAGACTTGGGATGAAAACTGTTTATAGTTGTGGTGGCTTCTGTCCTTTGTGCATGTGGGTTCTGATTTCTGAGGTTCAGTCACGTTCAAAATGTATCAGTCCTTTTGTCTCAGTCTTGACCTGTTACCAGTTGCAGCTGAATTGATTCTGTCTCATGGTGACCCTATATGTGCTCCATAGGATTTTTGACCCTTCAAAAGCAGATCCCCAGGCCTTTCCTCCAAGGTGCTAGGCCTAAGCATTTGTGCCATCCCAGAACTCCAAGGTTTAGACGCTTGTTTACAGAAGCTCATAGAGGTGCTTGGCAGCTGTCGATGAGGCCCCGAGGTACCACCGAACATGGGCAGGTCTATGAGCATTTGCTAACTAGTCTTCCTCCAGGAAGCAGCAGGGATTACGTCCCGGAAAAGGAAGCACTGAGATTCTGAATGAAGAGCCATGCCCTCTCCACCCAGCGAAGCATGTAGTTGCTGTTAGCGGCATTTACCTAGCCAGCTATGGATGCTTTGCAGTGCCCGCGGCTTCCTGTGTGTGCTGTGTGTTGAGTTTAAGGGGCTTGGGCAGATATTTTTTATAGTTATGTATTTATTTTCAGGAGTGTTAGGAAAAAGTAAAACCGGCTGATCAAACCTGTGATTTCATAGGTCTGTGCTGAAAATCATGCTATTTGTGTTGTGTGCCATCGAGCTGATTCAGCTCATGGCCACCCTGTGTGACATAGTGGAGATGCCCCATAGGGTTTCCCAGGCTGTAATAGTTACAGGAGGTTATTGCCAGGTCTTTTCTGTCTCAGAGCGGTGGGCTGGATTTGAACCGGCAACCTCTTAGTTAGCAGCCAAGTGTTTAACCATTGTACCCTCTAGGTATTACAAAATGACTTGATTTTTTACAGACTTTAAATTATTAAGAATAGCAGAAGTAGTATTTGTTTAGGGCACAGCTCACAACAGTGTGGTACAAATGACTAAAGGTAGAGAAACCATGGTAGAATGTGAGGATTTTTTCGTAAATTCTTTCATAACCACCGTGCATGTGGCTTGTCCACAGGGCATGTGAGGGCCCGAAACACTGATAATCTGTGGTGTTCCTTCCTCTGTTTACTCATGCATTAAAATGGGGAATGAAAACTTCTCAAGTTAGCTTAATATTAACATTTCCAGTATTTTTGGATGGTCACTGTATTAGTATTACTACCCAGGTTACTATTACATTAAATACATGATCTTTTGCATCCACATGTCTGCCAAACATATTTTAAAGTTAATGTTATAACTGTAATTATTTATAAAACTTAGGACATAACTCTGTACATAAATGCCATGCAGTTGCAACATTGCAACAATTGATTTATTCAAGTTCCTTGGCTTCTGTGCGTCATCTGGGACAGGAGTTCCCATTGGTTGTTAGCAGGACAGGCTGTTAGCAGCAGATCCTTGTGTTTGTATTGTGATAAAAAACATTGCTAGCCAGCCTGGCTGGAGTTGCTGGATGTACAAGACTGTTGTCTTAGGTATCAGAAACCAGGTATCCATGAATATAACCCATCCTTGCACTTGGCTGGCTTGCCCAATAACAGTAAACCCTGGTGGCATAGTGGTTAAATGCTACATCTGCCAACCAAAAGGTCAGCAGTTCGAATCTGCCAGGTGCTCCTTGGAAACTCTACAGGGCAGTTCTAGTCTGTGCTATATGGTCACTATGAGTTGGAATCAACTTGATGGCTCTGGGTTTGGTTTTTTCGGTTGGCTTTCCAGTAACAGCTCGTGGTGGATCCAGTTGCGTATTGGATGAGTGTGACAAGAATTAGACGCAATAGGCCTCCCCACTTCTTGTTTTTTAAAAGTAGTATATTCTCATGAAACCGACCGAGATAAGGAGTTTCAGTTACACAAGAGGGGACCACAAGAGACAGATGTCCGTGGAGATGGTGAAGTAGTAGGGACCTCATGGCTTAAAGAACCTTGTGCGTGGACCCTATGTGACACTGCATGAACTTTATTCCAGCTGCTACCTTCTCGTGCACTGGAGCTGACGGCAATGTCATTGAGCACTGTGAGAGTTCCCTTCTACTGCAGCACTCACTTTTCCTGGCATCCCATCTGCTTGGCACCTGTGGCTCTTTGCTTGGCACAACTGATGCCCTTGTTTTGCTGATACCCGAAGCACATGCTTACCTTGCTTACTGATCTGTCCCTGTCTGTCCCACACCCCTCCACCACGCTGCCTTCCTGGTGTCTGCAAAAGGGGAAGGAAAAGTCAGCAGGTATCCAGAACACTTTGGGGTGGCTAAACAAGTGCAGATCCTTGATCCCCTCCCCAAGACAGCCTGATTCAGGCAGCCTGCACTGAGGCCTGGGAACATGCATTTTAATAGGCTTTTCAGGTGGATTGGTGGTTAAAAAAAAGGCAGGAAAAGTTGCTGTGAAGTCAGTCCTGTGTGGCACATGCTCCATAGGATTTCCAATGGCAGATTGTTCAGTAGATTGCCAGGCCTTTCTCCCTGGGCACCTCTGGGTGGACCCACACCTCCATCCTTTCCGTTAGCTGCCCAAATGCAGTAACCACATGGACCACCCAGGGGGCTCCCAGGTTGGTGGCAGGAGGTCCTAAGCCTCTGCTGCCCAAAGAAGGTGGTTCTGCTTTGACAGAGAATACTCACGCTCATTTTCCCCCATGACCTAAGTCTGCTCTCTGGGAATAAAATCTCTTAAAAGCTAATTTAGATGTTGAGCAATGCCTCCTCTTGAAAACGCTTGTTCGTGCAGAATTGGGGTCTGCTTGGCTCATCAGGGTTTCTCAGCTCCGGTACTGCTGGCATTTGGGATAGTTCACTGTGATGTAGAGTGGTCCTTGCCAGTTCAACATTTCCTATGTGTAAAATTCAGTGGCATTGATGACATTCTTCGTGTCCTGCTAACTGGAGGATGCTGAGCAGCAACCCTGGCCTCCACCCACTAGATGCCAGTAGCACAGCCACTCCCATGTTGTGACAGTGTCTCCAGATGTGGCTAGATGTCCCCTGGGAGGAGCAAAATCACCCACTGGAACTAAGTGCTAACTTTCTTCCCTTTCCGATATGCCTTTTGGAGTCACAACTGGACTCAGAAGACAGAGGGGACTTGCTAGCCTCCTGTTGCTGGCACGAGGGACTTGAAACCTCAAGTCTGCACTCGTGATATGCACACACTGGTAGATATCCATCCTAGCTGCACAGCCCCTGAATTTTTTTCTGCCTTTTTTTTGGCTTGGCTTGGCTTGGCTTTTTCAGAAGTGCCCCAGGCCCATGCTAGGTGGAAAAGGAATGTTTCAGGAAGTCAGTAAAGCAGCAGCAGTAGCCTGAAGTCTGGAGTCAACCTACTTCAGATCAGCTGCAAACTCCAGATTCCTCCCAGAATCAGCTAGCTGGGAAAGGTCAAGGGCTGGTGAGCTGCCCTTCAAGGGTAGTTTTCAACTCAGCCAACAGGTGTTATATGCCTTCTGTGTACTGAGTACTGCAGAAGCTGGTGAGGAGGTAAGAATGAGTAAGACCAAGTCCTTTCCTTCAAGGGACTCGGGTCTATTAGAAGGAGCTAGGCAAGTGCCCCCCGCAAAAAGCTCCATAGCTTAATTAGCTTTAGGCACATTGCCTGGGTTCAAATCCTGCTCCACCAGCTGTGTGACTTTGGGCAAGTTTCCTAACCTCTCTGAGCCTCCATTTCCTCAGCCATAAATTAGAAATAGTAGTAGTACCTTAAAGCTATGGCTGCTAACCAAAAGGTCAGCAGTTTGATTCCACCGGGTGCTCCTTGGAAACCTGTGGTGCAATGTTACTCTGCCCTTTAGGTCGGCATGCGTCAGAACTAACTTAGTGGCAACAGATTTGGGTTTGGGTTTCCATACTACCTTACTTCAAGGGGTGGTTTGGAGGATTAAACTAATTTGTATATATTAAAGAGCTTCGAACAATGCCCAGCACATAGAAAGGACTATATAAAAAAGGCCAGGGATTAAAAATAAGCCTTGAACTCAAGACACTTAGGGCAAGTAATATCATTTCTTTGGGCCTCAAATCCCTCATCCAAAAGATTGGGACAGTCACAGAATTTACCCTACAGGATGATCCAGAAAAGTGCATAGCCTAGTCTGGCACATAGTAAACACTGAATACATTTTAGTTGTCTTGTATTTTGTTTTGCTAATAGTCCTCCGTGTGTGTGTGTATGGTAAAAATACACACACTAAGGCACTTGCCAGTTCAACATTTCCTACGTGTAAAATTCAGTGGCATTGATGACATTCTTTGTGTGCATTAGTTATTTTTATCATTATTGTGACTGTTGCTATCATAAATGGATTTCTGTCAACCAAGCTCGTGACATCAGAGGCCAGTTTGAGGGTCCACACAAACTGCATGTTTCAGTCCATTTTCTGACATGTGAAAATAGGAAGCTGGATTCCCAAGGCTTGCTGAGACCCTTAGAACTCACCCAGGGGAGATGGTTCTGGGGTTCATGTGGGCATGATCCATTGCCACATGGGCTGTCCCAGCCTCTGGGCCTCAAGGACCTCTCCCACACGTAGACATTCCGGCACTTCTTCTAGCTCTCCTTCTCTCTAACACTCTCCCAGCTGAGCTATTTCAGCTACCTTTCTAGCCCTCATCTGAACTTAATCTTTATTAGCTGTGTTAAGTGTGATTAGACTGTCTCCAGGCTCTGCTTACTGTCCGGCTTCTTTCTTATCTGCCTTTGAGATAACTTTATACCTAATCTTATCCGCTTGACACCGAATTTCTCTTTGATTCTCAGTTTGGAGAGGGCCTTGCTGGCACTTCTGAGTTCTACTAACAGATTCATGCTAGCAGACCAGGGCCTTGAGTCACCCTTTCTCAAAAAGTGTTTACCATATGCTTGTTTTGTGTCATGAGATGAAGAACCATGAAGTATGACCAAGCTCTTGAATGAATTTAAAATCCAGCTGATGAAGTAAGATGCCCAGCCTCCAGGGACTTGTCGGTAACTCTGAGATAGATACCTGTTTCAGCTGGAAGGTCTTACAGGAGACAATGGCACTGAGAAAGAGGTCCTGGGCAGGGATGGAGCTCAAGGGGCAGAAGAGGAGCTTCTGTATACAAGGGTCTGTGGGACTTGAAAAGTAAGTGTCCACTGCCAGGCTGAGGAGCTTGGGCTTCAGTGTGTAGACAGTGTTGTGGTTCTGGTTCTTGGTTCTTGCCCTTGTCCTTGTCCTTGTCCTTGCTTTGTTCACCACCAGCGAGACAGCCCCCAACTCATGACAACCCCATGCACAAGGGAACAAAAAGCTGCCTGGTCCTCCACCATCCCCATGGATGCCAGTCATACTTTTGTGGTCTGCAGGGGTTTCACTGATTGATTCTCAGAAGTTGATTACCAGGCCTTTATTTCTTGTCCATCTTAGTCTGGAGGCTCCACTGCTGCTGTTCAGCATCAGGGAGCAACATGCAGACCTCCTCTGACAAGTGGGCGGTGACGATCCATGAGATGCCTAGTGAGGAATTGAACCTGGGTCTCCCTCATAGAAGGTCAGAATTCTACCACTGAGCCACCATTGACCCTCTGTAGACAAGAATCCAAACCAAACCCATTGCTGTTGAGTCAGTTCCAATTCATAGTTAAGCCTATAAAACAAAAAAAACCCCATTGTAGTCAATTCCAACTCATGGCAGCACTATGGAGACCGGGTGGAATTGCCCCGTAGGGTTTCCAGGAGCACCTGGTGGATTTGAAATGCTGACCTTTTGCTTAGCAGCTAAAACTCTTAACTGTAGTGCCACCATGGTTTCCAGTGACCCTATAACCCACTGCCTTTGAGCCAAGTCCGACTCATAGCAACCCTAGAGATCAGAGTAGAACTCCCCCATAGAGTTTCCTAGGAGTGCCTGGCAGACCCTATAGAGACCCATAAAAGACTCTGGAATGCAGAATGGTGTATTGTCCTGGTATCTGCTGATGTTCGCTTTCTCCCTACTCTTGCCTCATCTTCATGAAGGCAGAGCGCTAGAAAGATGAAGCTGTGTTGCCATATTGAGTGGGCAGGAACACAGAAAGCTAGAGAGCAAACAAGATTGCCTCCATGTTTCAACAGGCTGGGGAAGGGAGGTGAATAAAAACCGCTCAGAATGGTGGGCTTCCACTTCCAGGAAGATGGAGTAGATGCACTTTTCTCTACTTCTCCTCCTATGTGCAACTAAAAATACTGGACAGCACATATAAAACAAACAGAGAAGACTTACGCCTTAAAGAACAACATGTGATAAGTTCCCTGGGTTTTCTTTTTGCCTCATGCACCCCAGATTTGCAGCTGAAGAGGCTGGCAGCCCATAAATATCAATGGGCATAGACCCCCCTGCAAAAAAATCGTTAACAAAAGCCTACACCCTCTGTCCAGAAGACCAAGAAAAGGGCAGTTAAGAACACTTTTGGAGAATACCACAGAAAAGTTGTGGTCCTACCCCAACCCATGCCAGCAAAGACCAGATGTTGAGCGTAAGTTTCTACCTTCTCCAGGCTGTAGCAGGAACCCGCAACATCCCCTCCTTCTTGTGCCACGGTAGTATCACAGACAGCTGAGTAGGGAGTCAAGACCCTCCCACTGCCCTGCAGTATGTGGCCACCACTTCTCCCATAGGGTCACTGGAGACCAGGTGGGAACAGTAACAAGGCACTCCTACCTCCTCAGCCAAGAGGGTATCAGTTGATCCCTAGTGAGAAGATGGGACTCCTACCCATGTCACGTAGTAATGAGAACCCCCCATGAGTGCCAATGGGGGCCAAGAAGGGAGTATGGACCCCCACTTGGCAGTAACAAGATAACACTACCTCCTAATCAGAGCACTGCCTCAAGAAACCAGCTAAAACAGAAGGTTTAAGTAAGATCCAAAGTCTTTTAACAGAATACCCAAATGTTCAGGCTTCTATTTTTAAAATTACTTGTCAAACTAAGAACCAGGAAGTTCTCAAAGTGAGTGAAAGAAGATAATCAATAGATGCTGTTTCAGTCCGCAAGGGCTGCTCAAACAGAAATACCACAAAGTGGATGGCTTTAACAAAGGAAGGCTTCTTCTTACACAGTCTGGTAGGCTACAAGTCTGAACTTATGGTGTCTGCTGCAGGGGAAGGCTTTCCTTCTGTCAGCTGTGGAGCAAAGTCCTTGTGTTGCATCAGTAAGGGAGCATCTCGGCACAGGAACCTCAGCTCTGAAGCACATGAAGCTCATGAAGCAGCTGGTGCTGCTTTCTTGACGGTGTGAGGTTCCCAGTTTTCGGCTTGCTTCCCTTTCCTTTTATCTGTCGTAAGATAAAAAGATAAAGGATGGTGCAAGCCACACTTCAAGGAAAATCCCATTACATTGGAGCTGGGAGGTGAACTGAAGAAGGGATTTACAGTCCCACCCGAATCTTCTTTAACATACAGCACAGGAAAATCACAATATAGGAGACAATCATAAAATATTGAGGATCATGGTCCAGCCAAATGGCTACATATATTTTTAGGGGGACACAATTCAATCCGTGACAGATGCCAACACCAAGATGACACAGACATTAGAATTATCTGATCAAGATTTTTGAAGCCATTTAGTTGCTTTAGTAGGCAACTACAAACATGCGTGAAACAAATGAGAAAATAGAAAGTTGTGGTAAAGAGACACAAAAGATATAAAGAATCTTGTGGAAATTTTAGAACTGAAAAATATAGTAGCCAAAATTAAAAAAAAAAAAAAAAAAAACTCACTAGATGAGCTCAGCGGCCAAATGAAGAAGGCAGAAGAGTCAGTGAATTTGACTATAGAACAATAGAAATACTCAATTTGAAACAACCTACCCACTCATCATAACAAACCATGATACATACACACAATAGAATACTACACAACCATAAATAACAATGATGAATCCAAGAAATATTTCACAGCATGGATGAATCTGGAGGACATTATGCTGACTGAAATATGTCAATCACAAAAGGACAAATACTGTATGAGGACACTACTATAAAAACACATGAAAATCATTCCGCACAGAAAGAAACAGTCTTTGATGGTTATGGGAGGGGGTGAAGGAACACTGACTAGAGAGTAGGTAAGTGGTAGCTTTGGTGAAGGGTAAGAGAGTACACAGTACTGGAGGGGTCAGCACAGCTTGACCAAGGCAGGGTCAGGGAAGCTTCATAGATGCATCCAAACTCCTGGAGGGACCAAATCACTGGGCTGAGTGCTGGGGACTCTGGTCTCTGTGGACATCTATCTCAATTAAGATAACAGTTTATAAAGAAAATATTCCACATCCTACTTTGTCAGGTAGCATCTAGGATGTTAAAAGCTTATGAGGAACACACAGTGATGCATGTGGTATGTGTACTTTATGGTTTAACATATATGTATGAGGCTGTCCCACTGATTTGTTTTTAGAGGGAAGAAGAGAGGGTGTAGAGGAGGGGACAAGGGGGGGACAAGTGTTGGTTAAGTAGATAACTGGAAGTAAAGAGTGAAAAAGAAGAGTGTGCTGTTACAAGGTGAGGAGAGCTGGTAGAGTTGCAGAGAGGTGGGTGCTTGGGGTTTTATATGGAAAATTGACTTGGATTGTAAATTTTCACTTAATCACAATTTGAAAAAAAAAAAAAGCTTATGAGCAGCCGTCTAAGATATTCTACTGGTCCCAACCCATCTGGAGCAAGAAACAGTGAAAAAAATGCAAACACGTAAGGGAAAGACTAACCCAGAGGACTAATGATCTACGAGTACCGCAGCCTCCACCAGACTGAGTCCAGCACAACTAGGTGGTACCTGACTACCGCCACTGACTGCTCTGACATGGGCCACAATAGAGGGTCCCAGAGGCAGACAAAAATGCAAGACAAAAGTCTAACTCATAAAAAAAAAAAGACCAGATTTATTGATATCACAAAGACTGGAGAAACCCTGAGAATATGGCCCCGGATACCCCTTTAACTCATTACTGAAGTCATTTCTGAGGTTCGTCCTTCATCCAAAGATGAGACAGGCCCATAAAACAAAACAGGACTACGCAAGGATACCAGCCCAGGGGCAAGGATGAGAAGGCAGGAGGGGACAGGACAGCTGGTCCTGGGGGACACATGATTGTGAAAGGAAGAGTGTTGACATGTCATGGCATTGGCAACCCGTGTCACCAAACAATGTGTGTATCAACTGTTTAAGGAGAAACTCATTTGCTATGTAAACCTTCATCTAAGCCAAGCCAAGTGCCGTCGAAACTACAGTTTAAAAAAAAGAAGGAAATTACCCAATCTGAACAAAAGAGAATAGACTCGGCAAAAACTTTAAAAAACCAGAACAGAGCCTCCGGGATCTGTAGGATTATCAGAAAAGAGCTAGCATTTGTGTCGCCAGAATTCTGAATGGAAAGGAGAGAATAGGGCTTCAGACTGGTTTATTCATGACCCTAGAAGTGAAACCAGAACAGACCAGAATTGTTACAACTTGGCTGATCCAGAATAACTGAAATGAGAAAAGTTAGGGGTTGAAACCCTGGTATGGAGACTCAGAAGAGGCATAATGAGCCCTTTCAGGATCCATATATGTGAGATTGGATTACTGGCAGGACTGGGGAGAACAACACACACTCAGAATGGTGTGATTGGCCACCTTCTTTGAGCAGGGCGTCACTGTTTCTGACTGCTCAAAGTCTGAGGGCCAGACAGACTGGTTGCAATATCACGACCATGCTGACCTTGTTTTCTAAGCAGGAGATTATGTATCCAGCTGGGCTTCGAATCATAGTTTTTTCCATTTCTGTTATCACTGCACTTCACCAAAATTTTGAAAGTTTGGGTCTGTTCCAGTTTCACTTCCTTAGTTGTGACTGCACAAGGAAGAACTAGTTCAAAGCACTAGGGGAAAGACAGCAGGTCTGAAAGTGGACTCCAAGAAATAATGGCTGGAAACTTGCCAAATTTAGCAAAAGACATAAACCTACAGATGCAAGGAGCCCTAAGCAGGATAAACTCAAGACAGTTCTCACTGAAGCACATTGTTCTCCAATGACTGTGAAATAAAGACAAAGAAAACATCTTGAAAGCAGTGAGAGAGAAATGCTGCCTTATCTATAGGAGAAAAAAAAAACATTCAAATGACAGTAAATTTATTATCAGAAACCATGGAAGCCAGAAGGAAATGGTATAGAATTTTCTGAAGAGTTGTCAACCTAGACTTCTACATTTAGCAAAAAAATCTGTCCTTCAGGAATGAAGGGGAAATCAAGGTATTCATGGAGGAAGGAAACTGAAACCAAACCAGGCGCACTGTTGTTGAGTCAGCTCTAATTTAGAGTACCCCTGTGGGACAGAGCAGAAATGTCCATAGGGTTTCCAGGGAGTGGCTGGGGCATTTAAAGTGCCAACCTTTGGGTTAGCAGTCAAATAGTGAACCACTGTGCCACCAGGGCTCCAAAGATGAAGAAAAATGAAGAGAATTTGTTGCCAACAGACCTGTGTACACAAAAAGAATGGCCAAAGAAAGTTTTCTAAACACAAAGGGAATGATCAAAGAAGGAATCTTGGAACATCAGGGCAAGGAGTAGCCTGGGGACCTGATCTTATTGACACTGAGTCAATTCTGACTCATAGCAACTTATTTAAAAAAAAAAAAAAAGTTGCCATCAAGTCTATTCCAAGCTATAGTACCCTATAGGACAAAGTAGAACTACCCAAAGGAGTGCCTACTGGATTTGAACTGCTGACCTTTTAGTTAGCAGCTGTAGCACTTAACCACTATACTACCAGGAGAGAGTAAAACTATCACACAGGGTTTCCAAGGCAGTAATGTTTATAGAAGCAGACTGTTTGAACTGCCGAACTTTTGGTTAGCCATTGAGTCCTTTAACCCCTGTGCTACAGGGCTCTTTGGGGACCTAATAAAGGGATACAGTTTGCAGTCAATACATTTAGCTCCTTGTCATGTCAACAGTAGGATGATCTGATCCAGAACAGAATTTTTTAGGCTATTCTATTTCCTCCCCAGCTTCTCTTAGGAACCTAAAACACAACTTTTAATTATTTGATACGACGCAGCTTCCTGCCAGAACTAAGATACTGTTAGGAAATGAGTCAAAAATTGTGGAAAAATCGTATCAGTTCAAAATGTATCTATCTAGGTCCATTTTCAATACCAACTTTGCAGAATACAACACCTGGAACCATGCAGCTACTAACTAATTTTCAGAATGGCCAACAAAGTGACATACAGTGAGGCCTAACAACTACTGATATGATCACTTGTTAGAGAAATTGAATGGAGTCCAGCAATTAAATAAGCTGTATGCTAAAGCTCGAATTAAAAAAAAACAAAGCTGAAGTTTCTTAAGAGCTTACATCTCAAGGATTTATTACGTTTGCCAGGATGTCTGGTGACGCATTAATGAACAAATCAGAGACAACCAAAGTCCATCAGTAAGGTTTCTGCTCAAACAGTGAAATCTGGTCAAGAGAAGGAGCTCTGTGTTTGCTGAGAGGAAAAGGAAACTGTGATACCTAGTTGAGTGAAAAAAGCAAATCACTGAATAATGCATCCAGCGCAATCCCTTTTGTAAAACTTAAACTCCGTGGGTGGATGTGTTTGTGCGCGGGAAAAGGATGTACATCAAACTGTTAAAAGCAGTTACCGCTGGGGAGTGAAAAAGAGCAGCAGAGTGGGGAGGAGATGCTGTTACTTTAGACACTTCTGAATCATTTAGATTTTCGTGAATATCATAAGTTGATTCTGTCATTAAAATTTTAAAGTAGTTTCAAAATAGAGGACAGTGCAGAATGTCTCATCCCAGTGGTTGATCATCCATTTGCTTAAACCCCTGTGAACCGTAGTTTTCTCAAGATGGGAACCCTCTCAGGAGTGTTGGGAAAATTAAAGGTATAAAGGGACACAGACACTACCCCATCAGCAGGAAGTCAGTCTGCCTGACCCTTAATTTGGATATCTGGGGTCAGGTCTAAGGATGTTTTCTTGTCTGTAAGACAGCAATGTCCCCTTCACTGTAGGGGTATTATGAGGATTAAAGAAGATTAAAGACGTATAATACGTCTAGACTGTTTGTTGTTAGCTGGCGTCATGGTGACTCCAGACATGACAGAGACACTGCGCAGTCCTGTGGCTGTCGCACCGCCTACACAGCCACCACTCTTCTGCCCTTGGAGGCTTTGGTCCCTACGATGCTGACCAGGTGTCAGTGGAGTATCCAGACTAAGACTAGAAAAAAAGAGGTCTGGGTCAGCCATGGAAAATCCTATGGATCGCAGCAGTCCGGTCTTCAGCCAGTCATGGGGACTGGGGAGCTGGTGCTCTGAATTCAGACCGCTAGCTTATTGAGCTTGGAAGGCATGAATTTCTGTTTCTTAAAGCCATCCACTTGTTATAGTTCTGTTACAGCGGCAGGAGATGACTGAGACAGTACAGAGCCAGCCAGCGTTTCCTTTAGTTATGTGTGGGGTCACCATGAGTTGGGCACAACTTGACGGCAGGTGCCCACAACACAAAGCCGTGGGAAGTCTGTGTTTCCCACATCGTACCCACCTGGCACTCAGGCATTCAAGACATCAGCTCCCAAACTAATTCTTCAGAGGACTCATAAACCATTTGCTGGCGAACAACTGGGGTTGGAGTATTAACGCAGGAGAGTGAAAGCAGAGGGAAATCTAACGCTTTATAAAAAACGTGGTGGTTCCCCAGCCTTGTTTTGCACAGTGATTGGCCCCTGCCTTGCAGGCTTCTGGGCCCACCTGATCTTCAGGGCAGCTGGAGACCTGTCTGGCCCCAGGGGTTAGTGGATTCCTCGGCTCTGCAATTTTCTTTTGTGATTTCCTCCCTCCCACTATGCAGCTTCGCTCTAACTTGTTCTGTAATTTAAAACCTTTTCCTTCTGGTTCCAAAAAGCTGTGGAGCTCGTGGCTGGAACTCACCTGCACTGTGGCTTGAATCAAGTTCTTCTGATTTGGGCTAATAGCCAAACGGAGTTAGATCTGGTAGAAATGGGACAGCTGGATGAATGCACGCTGCTCTTTAAGTTAATTTATAGACTCTGCATCCCTGGAGGTTTCTCAAAATAGACTAGGAACTCACCATTCTTCCTCCCTCGCCTCAGGGGCCACACAGGATGGTAATCCACCTTTTCTCCTGCCCCTCAAACCTGTTCTTCCTCCTGGTTCCCAAGGCAAAAACCTGGGAGGTGCCAGATAGGTGTGGGCTCCCCATCCTCCCTGTCTGGGCCTCGCCCCATATCTTGGTCTCTTCCAGAAGCCCTTGGTTCACCCCATCTCCAAACATCATCTACCCTAAGGCCAGCATGATCTTTGAAAATGCAGGGCTGATCAGGCGTATCAGACCCTGCCCCTGCCTTCCTGGGCTGAGTGTGAGTCCAGCCTGTCCAGGACCTGCCTCCCGTCCCCAGCCTGAGCCCCGTAGCCTTCTCAGGCTCTCCTCCCACCCCAGGAATTGCTCACTCCCCAGACTGGTCTGCCTCACTTCCTAAACACACCACACCTAAGCCGCTGCACACATGTCCTCTTTTGCTCTCTACTTGTGTACCTTCTGTTTGCACCTCAAAGCAAAAACTTAGGAATTCCTGCCTCAGAAAATAAACCCAAGTGGAGAATATCAGAGCCAAGGAAAAGGCTGGAAGGATCTAAGAATACTACTACTGATCTCAGCACATTGCATAATCTTCAGTCCCTGTAACACGCCACTTGTTCTTGTATTATTGTTGTTATTAGTTGCCGTGGCGCAGACTCTGACTCATGGTGATCCCACGCACCACAGGCCACAATGCTGCCTGGTCCTTCACCAACCCCCTATTGGCTGTAGGTGACACCACTGTGACCCAAAGGGTTTTCATTGGCTGATTGGGGGAAGCAGATCACCAGGCCTTTCCTTCTACTCCATCTTAGTCTGGAAGCCCCACTGAAACCTGTTCAGCCACACGCAATCCGCCACAGTACAGCCAACGGACAGACACCTTGAGGTAGGTCCTGGCTCTGCAGATGAGGACACAGACTTCAGGGCTAAGTGACTTTCTAGCCAGTTCATTGTGAAATTGAGATTTCAGTTTCAGGCCTTTTTGTCAGCTACGACATTCTGCTGTCTAGGGCAGTGTTTTTCAGATGTACATCACAATTCATAAGTGAGTTGTGCAATCAGTTCAGTAGGTGGGGCAAAATGAAAATACAAAGCCTCTTGGTCAGAAACAGAAAACATAAAAAGAGTTTTCCTTTCAAGGTCTTACTGCCAACTCGTCATGGTGGTTTCCAGTGGTCATTTAAGGTTACGTTCCCTGGGGCATGGGGATACCGGAGGGTGACTGCTGACCCTCACAGGCACCCCAAGCTGCAAGGCTGTGCCCCGCTGAGGACAGTGGACAGAGCAGTCGTTGGGTGGGGCCAAGGAGTGGGTGCTAGAGAACCCATGTAGCGTGGTAGGCCATGAGCATGCTGGGGCTGTGAGTCCCAATGCGGGTTGCATTGTCCCAAACATACCACCAACAGAACAAACTTAAGGATCAAGCATTTCAAAATAAAAAATTTCGAATTTTAAGAATTTCACAACTAAGAGTACCAAAAAAACAAAACCCACCGCCATCCAGTCGATTCTGACTCATAGCAACCCTATAAGGCACAGGAGAACTGCCCCAGAGAGTTCCCAAGAAGCGACTTGTGGATTTGAACTACCGACCTTTTAATTGGCAGCTATGGCACTTAACCATTATGCCACCAAGGTTTCTGAACGAGTACAGAGCATTGAACCCCAATCCTGGGGCCCCCTGTGAGATCAGGAGTCTAAACCACATGCGTCCCTGACCCAGGAGGCCAGCCAGTGAGTGTGCCGTGATAAGGAGTTGTCAGTCCAGTGGGAGTTACTAGAATGTACGCAGAGTTCTGCTACACAATCCTTGGGCACTAGGCTGCAAAGTGAAAGATTGCTGGTTCAAACCTGTCCAAAAGCTCCTTAGGAGACAGACCTGGAGTCCGTTCACATAAAGGTTACCGCCTAGGAAGCCCTATGGGACAGTTCTGCTCAGTCCCATGGGGTTGCTGAGTTGGAATCGACTCGGCAGCACCCAACCACACACTTACCCATGACTGCCACATAAAATGTATTTCTCACCATGGCTGTCAGTCAAAAATGTCAGCAAACCACTCAGTGGGGTCAGTACTTACTATTCAACTCTTGGGTTGCTTGGTAGGCTTTCTGCCAGCTTTAGAAGTGTTCACCTTCTCGAGGGGTTGACAAAGGAGGAAGGGGCCACACAGAGACAGGATATGTGAAGGAGGGTGAAGGTGCGAATGGATGGAGTTGAGGGGACCAGGAGGCCAGGTACGCCACCTCCGGGAGCTCTCCCTGCCCCAGGCAGCGCTTTACCTACCCTGCCATGCTCAGCATCCTGTTCCCTCCTTCCCCTTCTGTCTTCCCTGGCTCTTCCCGTACACAGCCCAGGGGGTGGCAATATAAGGCAGTAGAAGTGTTTCCTCCAGCCTGTCCCTCTCCTTTCTTGGGGGCAGGGACCAGGAGAGGAGCTGGCCACCACCAAGGCAGAGAGGGAAGCAGTGGAGAAGACAGAAAGGGGACACAAGCCCAACAAGTATTGACTGAGGTCTGCCATGAGCCAGGAGTCCCTGGGTGGTGCAGTCAGTGAATGCATTCTATTGCTAATCCCAAGGTTGGTGGTTCAAGTTCCCTCAGTGGTGTGTCACAGGAAAGGCCTGGCAGTCTACTTCCCCAAAAATCAGCCACTGAAAATTCAGTGGCACACAGCTCTACTCTGAAACCCATGGCGGTCGCCATGAGTCACAGTGCACTTGGCAGCAGCTGGCCACTGGGCTGTGTGTCAGGCCTCATGCTAAGCCCTGGGGATACAGCAATAAACCAGATGGGGACAGGTCTGTCCTCATGGATCCCAGGGACGGTGGGGGAGACGGACCTCTGACAACATGATAAATAGCCATTACAGACCGCAGGAGAGAGAAGGGAGCTCTGAGACCCTATGGCGGACTTCACCTCCCTGGAACAGATGGAGGGCTGCCTAAAGAAATGGCACTTCCGCTGATTCCTGAGAGACAAGGAGGAGCTACAGGTGGAGGTTTCCAGTGGCGAGAGGGTGGAGTGAGTCACCTCCTACAGAAGGGGAACAGGTCCACCCAAGGCTCGAGTGGATACACTTGAGGAACCACTCACCAGGACCAAGGCCAACGTTCAGAGGCCCTGAAATGAACAAGAGGAAGACGCAGGCTCAGAGCTCTAGGTTTCCGGTGGCCTGAAAGTTCTCTTTCATGTACTTACCTGATGGGCTCACACCTGGAAGCTGGCTCACAGGGGCCATAACCTGGGCCCTCACACGACTAACTGGCTCTGAAAACGTGTCGTATGAGTCCAGGGCTTGGCACCTTGTGCTTGCTCAGAGAGGGCTTATGAAAGGAAGCCAGCAAGCCAGCAAGTAGTGCTTAGGAGCTGCTCCTATCGTCCCACTCCCGGTCCTGGCAGCCTATCCTTAGCCGGGCTGCCTGGGCCAACATGGGGCTTGTTCTAAGCCAGAAAGGAGGCCTGGTGGTGCAGTGGTTCAGTACAGGGCTGCTAAGTGAGAGGTGGGCTGTTCCAACGCACCAGTTGTTTGGCAGGGGAAAAATGACCTGGCAGTCTGCCGCAATAAAAATCACAGCCTAGGAAACCCTGAGGGGGCAGTTCTGCTCTGTCCCATGGGGTCGCTGTGGGTCAGAAGAGACTCAACGGCACAAGAACATTCAGCCAGAAGGAAGAGCAGAGAACTAACAGGAGCTTGAGTCCCATAAGCCCAGGGTCACTGGAACCATCAGCGGTGAAGTAGGCAGGGCAGGGCAAAGTGGTCCGCAGCTTGAGTCGGTGGCATTGCCTTGGCCTGGAGGGCATAAGGGCCTCCAGTCCCTGATTCGGCTGTGGCCTGCCTTCAACCCAGTTAGCAGCTGCTGCTGGAGCTGGAACAGAATGCTTGCCGGGTACTGGTTGCCGAGGCCTGCCCTTTCAGCCTGTTGCTTGACATTTGTTGGTTTCCGGGGTGGACCGCTTATCCAAAGCCCAGCTAATAAAAACTCACAGCCAATTTCCTTCCTTACAACAGCAGACCCCTACTCACTAATAAATCTTAGGGATTAATCTGGAGACTTCAGTCAGCTCCCAGAGAGGTGGGCTTCTCTCTGCTGCTTTGTTACCTGAGCTCTTTCATCCCAGTATGGGATTCTTCCAATGTTCCAAGTCGGTGTCTGTGATTCAGTCATTCACAGAGAAACTGCTTTGGGGTGGCAGGTCTCTGACTTTAAGATTGCTTCTGCTATGTTCGATATTTTTATCTCATTCCCAAAAGGGAGCATCCGACTTGCCTTCCTTCTCTTCCCAGAATCCACCTCTGGGCTGGGTCCTTCCCAGTTGGTCCTCTGCAGCCATCTTGCTGATGTTCCCCCTTTCTCAGAAGAACTGTGAGCATCACAGATGCCTCGAGAGGGAGAGTGGGAAGGCCTGCGAAACCATCTCATCCAGTCCTGATGCTGTACAGACCCACCCAGAGCAGGAGTGACCTTGCCTGGGCCACGCAGCTGTGAGGGAGCAGCAGGTCGTCCTGCTCGCCGGCAAGGGCTCTTTCCACAGAGATGCCTTCACAGAGTTACAGCAGATAACCACCAACCCTAGAAATATGGCCGAGCAGTGCCGGGAAGGGGAGCCCCATGGAACTTAGCCTGCTTCAACTTCCCACTAACCCTGCAGCCTGGGCTCTCTCCCACCATCCTGGTACTTTGCAACCCGAAAGCATAGGTGTCCTCTTCACACTTGGAGATTTCTCTGAGTACTCCTCTTGGATCACTTATGAGAAATAATGTGTAAATTACATGAAATCATTAGCGGTCCTGTACTGATTGGGGATTTCAGTGGGAAAGGCATCTATCTACTTCTTCTTTTGCTTCCTTGGCATCGTGCTGTGAGCTGGGATTTCCTCTCCCAGTTACAGGGAATTACTAGGACCAGTCCAGGCCTTGGGTTCTAGCAGGGTTGCAGAATTTCTCCGGAGAGCAAATGAAAGCAGAAAAAGCCCTATTGGTGGCTGATTCCAGTCCTCCTTAGTTGTCATGGAGTCTTAGCTGGCTTGTAGATGGGAAAGGACTGGCTGGCTTGTCCTGGTGGATATTTTTCCTCCTCCACAAAGTGGTCTGAAGACCAAAGGAAGGATCTATACTGCATGTCAGACAGGGAAAGGGGACGATGGATATTCACGTCACCCACTCTTCCTAAATGAGGGTTTCAGATGCAAGTTTTAAGGGTTGGTGCCCGCTCCTCAGTCCTCCTGCAGCCGGTGGGACATAACGCCAGCCTTGCTGGCCCCAGACCATGACTCACCCGAGTCTAGGCCGCAGCGGGAAGGGCAGACAGGCCTCGGTGGGTTTCAAAAGCCCGCCTTGAAGTGGAAATGGCAGGTGTTGGCTCCTCGTGCCTTTCAGAACATCCGCCTGGCTCTTTGATGAGATTACAGGCCCTTTCATCTCAGCTGTAGCCCCATTTTCCACCTTCTCAGCAAGACTGCAAAGACGGTTCGGAGGCAAGAACAAGGGGAGGAGGCGCACTGGTGGCCGGTCCCCACCGCGCAGGGCGACCCAGGCAGCGCCTCTTCCAGCCACCCGCCTTTGAGCCTCGGAGACGGCAGCGAGCGCAGAGGGCCAGGTTGGTGGGTCTGGGGGTCCCTCCCGAGGAAGTTGCGGTGCATCCTGGGAGCGCTCTAATCAGCTCTCAGCTTTGTGCAGGGGGACTTCAATCCAGCGGGCAGAGGAGGGGACTGAGGTGGCCTTTCTCTTCTTCCTTTCTTTTGCCTTTTGAATTTTTTTTAACCTAGAAGTACTTTATTCAGTCTGGGGCTGAGAACATAACACACCTCTTGCACGCTTGCGTTCTGTATACACGTGCACACACTGGGTTCTTTGCTGCATTTGCTCCTGACTGATCTTCCTTTCCAGGTTGCCTTTCCTTAAAAAAATGCAAGCAGGGTTTCCTTCCCAGATCATGCAGTGAAAGGCCAGGACAGGGAGCTTTGTCCCTTGGCTACGTACTATCGCCTTCCTTCCATCTCTCCTGCCTATCAGGTACACGTTTCCTATAGGGCGCTCCCTCTGTCCAACTGCCACCTTAGGAACTGAGAGGGAAAGTGGGGGAACGGGTGACCATCGAGAACAGCCAGCCTCTGCCTTCCACATCCACACTCCCGCCCTCCGCAGCCCCTCCTCTTCCTGTGTATCCTGCAACCCTGGTCTCCTGAGCTCCCTGCCCTCCCAGATCCACATGGATCCCCCACCCCATGTTCCCTTCCTACATTTCCCAAGTCCGGGAGGCCCCTCCTCTTCCAGATCCACATCCACGACATCACCTAGCTGTCTGTCGTGTGAGGAGCCTCTGCCGCAGCTGTAGGCAGCTTCCTTTTCTGTGCACGTGGCACATTCATGTCTCAAGGTGCCTCAAGAGCCTGGCGCTGCAGTAACAGAAATGCTAGACTCAGGGGCTTTAATGAATAGAAATTTATTTCCTCACAGTTCAGGAGGCTAGAAGTCCAAATTCAGGACACCGGCTCTAGATGAGGTCTCTCTCTGTGTTGACTCCTAGGGAGAATCCTCAGTTCAGCTTCCATAGCCCAGAATTTGCTCAGTTTCTTGGAGACCTCCACGTGGCATCCCTCTTACCGCATTTGTGTTTGCATGGCCCTGAGCCTAAAGCTGCTCTTTAAGAAACACCTTCTACCGAAGTAACCTTATTAACATTAAGAAAACTGTATTCCCAAATAGGACTACTTCCATGGAGATAGGGGACACAATTCTGTCCAGAACCCCAAAAATCCCAAACCCATTGCAATCAAGTCCAACTCATAGTGACTTTGTAGGACAGAGCAGAAATGCCCCATAGGATTTTCGGGGAGCTGCTGGTGGATTTGAACTGCTGATCTGTTTGTTAGCAGCCATAGCTCTTAACCACTGCACCACCAGCTCCATAACATGTGATATTTCAGTTATAACCTGTGTTTCTCAGAGCTCCCAGCCTTGGTACACATTTGGGTCATCTCACATAACCTTTTGTTTTGGGGCCTCTAGCCTCTGACCGTCTCAATCCCCTAAGTATCTCTGGTAGTCCTCAGGGAACATGTTGTGTGTTCTTCATTCTGACGGGACACTGTGTGTTACCTCCTGCTCCTGACAGAGGTGACCACCTGTCCCTGTCTCTCTGAGGCCACAGTGCCTAAGCCACACTTCCAGAACACCCAGGCCACCACTGTATCCCTCAATGCCCCCATATCCACAGGAGACTCTGCTGTGATGAGGAGAATCCTTCTGCCTGGGGAAACTCTCCCCGCTGTGAGTTACATCCTCACACAGGGACCACTGACCCTGCTGTTTCACAGGGAGATTCTTGTTTGGGCGGCTCCATGAGCTTCCTCTTGCACCCTGCTCCTGGGACCTGGAGCAAAGAGTGATCTGATGAAGATTAAGTAACTAACTTTAGTCAGAAGTGCATTTCATCCTGATGACAAAGGCAGTGTTCTGCAGTCAGCGTAGATGCCTTCCTAGGGTACATTACTTACAAACAACTCCTTAGGCCTTAAGAAAAAAAAAAGAGACAAACCTACTGCCATTGAGTCAATTTTGACTCACAGTGACCCCACATGACAGAGTAGAACTGCCCCTATAGTGTTTTCAAGACTGTAAATCTTCGTAGAAGCAGACAGCTGCATCACTCTCCTTCAGAGCAGCTGATCAGTTTAAACCACCAAGTACTTTAGCTGCTGTGCCCCCAGGGCTCCCCTTGGGTCTTAAAGTTAAAAAATCACTGGTAGGCCTATCCTATCTGAATTCCAAATATGCCTTCACATTTCTGAATCGTAAAACAAACATAACACAGGCCAAGATAGCACATATTCTTATATTTCATGTTCCTTGCCCAGAGCAGACATCAATAATCAATCACAGCACAGCTTCTTCTTAGCAAAGGCATTAGGATTCTTAGCACACCAGTCTGAGGTACCTCAGGCCATTCCTCTTCTCTGAAAGCTTTCTGAATTCCATCTTTTGGAGGTGATCTCACCTTTCTTTTACCTTT
This sequence comes from Heterohyrax brucei, assembly GCA_028571685.1. NCBI lineage: Eukaryota > Metazoa > Chordata > Mammalia > Hyracoidea > Procaviidae > Heterohyrax > Heterohyrax brucei. The sequence goes on along the minus strand of CM053153.1, from coordinate 19,681,482 downwards.
CATCACCTTTAGGCTCTCCTGCTCTTGACAGGGCTCCTCTAGACTTGTAGTAATAAACTTAAAAGTTAACACTTATCCAGCTCCTATCTTGACCCACACTTAATTAAATTCATGCAGTACTCAACCATAGGAAGTGGGACCGTTATCATCCTCATTTTACAGATGTAGAAACTGAGATACCTCTCAAGTCAGAGACCATGTCCCACTCACTTTCATCATTTCAAATCATTCAACGGACATTTTTACTAGGTACCCATATCTGCCAGGGGCTGCAGTAGGCCCTAAGGACAAAAGTACTACCTAGCACAATATTTGGATGTAGCACTTAGAATCACTTATTCGAAGGGCAGTTTTCATGGATAGATGAGACACTGAAGAATTTTTTTTTAAAGTTGCTGACGAGTCAACTCTGACTTGTAACCACCCCCTGTGTGTCGGGGTAGAACTGTGTTCTATGGGGTTTGCAATGGCTAATTTTTCAGAAGTCAATCTCCAGACCTTTCTCCCAAGGTACCTCTGGGTGGACTCGAACCTGCAAACTTTCAGTTAGCAGCTGAGTGCTTTCACTGTTTGTACCAAGGTGAACTGGAAGCTGAGGGAGTAAGAAGCTCATTGAAAAATTTCAAGTGAGTGGGAGAACAGAAACTAAAGCTGGAGTCTGACCGGAATTTCTTATTTCCCAGCTGCGCTCACAGATGCCAAGACTTAGCCTTTTCCATAACACTCCTGGGCCAGCTGATGGCATCAAGATTGGGGAATGAGCAAAGCCACCTGGGGCGTGAGTGGGTGCTGTGGGGGAAGGGCCACACCAGCACCTCCATTTGGGTCTCAGTGCCTGGGGGGCAGGAGGGGGCAGGCTCCACTCCCCGCCCTGTGCTGGCTGTTGCAGCACCCCAGGAGACTTCCCCCTTAGGCCCCCATAGCCTCTGTGCCAGGCACATTCAGCGAGGGCTGCTTTGCTACCCCGGAAGGAAGACCCTCAATGCTGGCTTCTGGGGTCCTGAGCATCCACGGCCTCACCGCAGTCACCACCACGCTTAGCACCTTCCCTGTCTCTTCTGCTCTTCCTGGCCCCTATTCCACTTCCTCTGATACACCCCAGACAGTCCTCACCCCTTTCTGACAAAGACTCTAGTTGGTTCAGACTTCCAAGTCTTGGCCGAGACTAGAGGTCAGTGCACCTTTCCTATAAAAAGGGCCAGGTAGTAAATATTTTAGGCTGTGTGGACCAGAGGGGCTTTGACCCGACTGCTCAGGTCCACTGTTGTAACATAGACGCAGTCATGGGCACGGCTGTGTTCCAACAAAGCTTTATTTATAAAAACAGTCTGCCGGCTGTCGTTTGCCAACCTGCGGCCCAAACTGTTCCACACCTGGAACATCTGGCTACCTCATTTTGTAGCATCCCTCCCTTCCTGTCCTTCGAGGCTTGGCTACAGTCCCACCTGGTCAGGAAGCCGCCGCCCTCCCGCCCTTGTCACCACCAACAGCGCTCATGTCTACCTCTCTGCGTTCTGTCCCTGACCACCTCCCGTCTATTGCTCATCTCTCTCCACTTAGTTTCGGGTGCCTCTAGATTCTCTCGGACCTGCAAGTCTGGTCTTTGTTTTGTGAATTTGACTTTTTCTTTCATTTTTCACCTGCTCTGTCCAGGACCCTTTATTGTGATCCATGCCCTAGTGGTCAGTGGTAGTAGCCGGGCACCGTCTATTGTTCTGGGCTCAGGCTGGTGGAGGTCGTCACTTGTCATTTTATATCTGTCACTCATCTCACCCCACTCAGAGGCATGCATCTTAAACCTACTCAGACACGATATTAGACGTAACAAAAGATCGGGCTGATACTCAGTGGCCACGCAGTACATGACGGGTGGTGTGGACAGTTTTCTTGATTACAGTGTCTGAGTCAGGCAGTGGCTTCTGATGCACTGTTTCTGCCCTAACCCCTGAGGACAGGACCCCATTTAGTCATTCCACATGCACTTACTGAGTTCTGACGGCATGCTGGGCACTCATATTTCTCCCAACGTTTTATTGTAAAAGGTTTCAAATATTTAGAAAAGTTTAAAGTATTTTGCCAGTGCACTTCTGTATACCCCTCAGTTATAGTCCACTATTCATGTTTTACTTTTCTTACTTTAAGGAGACTCGGTGGCACAGCAGTTAAGCACTTGGCTGCAAACCAAAAGGCTGGTGGCTCAAATCCCCCCAACTGCTCTGTGGGAGATAAACTTGGCCATCTCCTCCCATAAACATCACAGCCTAGACAACTCAATGAGGCATTCTGTTCTGCCACAGAGGTACACTGTGAGTCAGAATCAACTCAGTGACACCTAGCAGTCCCTGTGTTCTCACATATTTATCCATCTGTCCATTTCTCCATCCATCTATCTTTGTTTCTGCCTCATTACAAATCAAAGTAAATTCAGGATACCAGTACTATTTTCCCTACATACTTCCGTGTGTATGTCATAAACTAGAGTTCAATATTTGCAGATTTTTCTTTTAGGAGAAATTTACAGGCAGTGAAATGCACAGACCTTAAATGTACCTTCACCAATTTCTGAAAAATGCGCACACCTGTAACCGAATCCCCTGAGCCAGTGGGCCGTCAGCATCATCACTCCATATGGTCCCTTCTTGTCACCTTCCGGTCAGTGTCCTGTCCCCCATCACAGCCAGGGAACCAATGTTCTGATTTTTTTCCACCATAATTTTTTATTATTATTATTATTTAGTGGGCTAAGTTTATATTACTTACACATCATGTTATGCTTGCTGAAATCAGATTCTAGGAATAAAAGACTGTGGTTTTCTCAGTACCCTGAGGGTATAGCAATTAAGAGCTAACCGAAAGACCAGCAGTTCAAATCCACCAGGGGCTCCCTGGAAACTCTATGGGACAGTTCTGCTCTGTCTTTTAGGGCCGTTATGAGGTGAATTGACTTGACAGCAGTGGGTTTTTAGGTAAAAGTTTACAGAACAAGTTAGTTTCTGATTCAGTCATTTGTATGCTAAGTGTTGGTGACATTAACTGCGATCCCCTCAATGTGTCAGCACTCTCCCCTTCCCCACGCCGGGTTCGCTGATTCCATCTGTCTGTTTTTCGTATCCCCTCTTGCCTTCTCATCTGTCCTTTTGGGCAGCTGTTGCCCACTTGGTCTTGTATACATAACTCCACTGAGAAATGTGCTCCTCACATGTGTTGTTTATTTTATAGACTTGTCTAATCTTTGGCTGACCTTCAGGAGTGCCTTCAGTTCTGAGTTAAAAGAGTGTCAGGGGGCCATAGTCTTGGGGGTTCCAGCTTCTGTCAGACCAGTAAGTCGAGTTTGTGTGTGTGTGTGTGTGTGTGTGAATTTGAACTTTGTTCTAAAAGGGTCTTCCAGTAAGAGCATCATATCTTTGAACTTGAATAAAACAAGTTGTGTAAATGACACCATATTAATCATTTTATTATTCTGAAGTACATTCAATGGCATTATGTGTGGAAAAGAACTTCAGGTCAACAGCTGCCATGGCATCTTCCAGATGGGGCCAGAAATAATCCGTTATCATAGCCAGATAACTTTCGCCATTGACAGTCACAGCCTTACCTCAGTTATCTTGGAAAAAACAAGGGCCAATGATTCCACTGGACCAATATCAACACCAAACAGTAACCTTTTTGAATGCAGTGGACATTTCTGAATCTCCCTTAGATTCTCATCACCTCAAATGCAACAGTTTTGTGTGTTAACAAAACCATTCATCCAAAAATGGGCCTTGTTGTTGAAGGTGGTGTTTTTGGCCAAAAGCAGGGGCAACTTGCAGTAGCTCCCGAGCCCAGTCAGCAAACATATAGTGCAATCAAAGGTCATTGGACTTCAGTTCTTGAGTTAGAACAGTTTTGTAAGGGTAAACTTCAAGTGCAGATGCAATTGTGGTCAATGAAAGGCCCAGTTGTTGTGCCCTGGGACGGATTCTAGCGTCCACTCTGATGAGTGGTGGAGATGTTTTCACTGGAACATGTGGTTCGTTGATGCACAGGATATGGCTGATTGACAGCAGACCCAGTGGTCTCAAATTTTTTGATTAAGCATCAAACTGTTTTCTCGGTGGGATGATTATACACATCATAAATTTCATGTAACACCCAGAATGTTTGGCAAATGGAACACCCATTTTGATAAGAAACTTTAATAATTTCTATGCATTATAGTATCATGTAACTTTTCATGGCTGCTTGCCAAAATTTATCCAAAAAATGTGACAAATGCGGCCACTATAGCGTCACAAAAAATGCCACTGTGAGCTGTCAAAAATATGGCATCCTTACAGGAAGACCTTTTACATTTTTCTCTTGCTCTTTTGGACCCCTCCATCATGGTCCCTGCTAGAGGAGCCGGTGGCGGTCGCCAGGTACCATCCAGCTGTTCAGGCTTACACCAGTGGAAGCTGTGGTAGTTGTGGTCCATTCACCTTTGGGAATAATATTTCTCTTGTGCCTTTAGTTTTCTTCATTCTTCTTTGCTCCAGACAGGATGAGACCAGTAGCTGTGTCTTGGGTGTTCACGCACAGGCTTTTAAGATCCCAGGTGTGATGAGGCAATGTGGGATGTAAAACATTTTCTTTATGAACTGTGTTATGTCCGTTGACCTAGATGACCCCATGACCGTGGTCCCCAGCTGTCAGCCTCAGTAACTTGCTGAAAATAGATAATGCAGAAAATTAATTCATGAGTAAATGGGTAGCTGGCCAGTGTTTTCACATCATCAATGTAACGTTATCTGCATGTTTGCACGAGGATTTATGTGTTTTTGCAAAAATTTGAATTATATGGTCTACACTGGTATATGGCTACATTTATTTTTGTCTTTTTTAACTTAAAAGGCATACTTTACATACAACTAAAGTCACCCTTTTTTGTCTAGATCCCTGTGACAAACACATGTAGTTGAGAAATGGCCGCTAAAATCAAGAGCTAGAACAGTCCTATCACCCGAAGTATTCCCTGTGTCTGTTGTAATCAGCTCCCAGGCCTAGCCCTTGGCAACCACTGATTTTTATCTCTCTGATTTGCCTCTTCTGGAATTTCACATAAATGGAATCATATGGCATATTATAGCTTTCGCTGTGACTTAACATTGTATGAGGATATCCCCATGTCATATGTTCTTCAAAAGTATTATTTTTTACTGACTACCTGACTCTCTCTGCCATGTGCTCTGCAGTTCATTGTGGCCTCCTTTCAGACAGTAGCAGTGAGAAGTACAAGGTCATGTTGGAGAGAACAAGAATGGATCTAATTAATACTTGTCATCCTTCATAGGGGGCACCGGCTTTTCCACTTTCAGGCCAAAGTGGCCGAGCTTCATGTAGACAACTAGACCAGACCAAACCACAGTATAAGGACGCTGGCCATTCATATCTACTTCCAGGCTCTTTATGCATGTGTAAACCAAAAAAACCAAGCCAGCTGCCACTGAGTCACTTCCGACTCATGGCAACCTCATGTGTGTCGGAGTAGAACTGTACTCTACAGGGTTCGCAACAGCTGACTTTTCAGAAGCAGATCACCAGGGCTTTCTTCCGAGTTGCCTCTGAATGAACTCGAGCCTCCCCTAAACCTCTTCATTAGCAGCCAAGCATGTTAACTGTTTCCAGAACCCAGGAACTCCAAACCCACTGCCATCGAGTCAGATGCAATTCGTTGGTGACTCCATGTGTATCAGCGTAGAACTCTGCCCCATAGGGGTTTCCAATGGCTGACTTTTTGAAAGTAGACCACCAGGCCTTTCTTGTGAGACACCCCTGGTGTGAACTGAACCTCCAGCCATTTGATCAGCAGCTAAACACAGTAACGTTTTATGTCACCCAGGGGTCCTTCTGTGTATATAAGCCTTTGCTTATAGATAGTACTTCTGGATTCTTGGATTCAGATTCTGGTTTCCTCAAGGAAATGGATAGAGGAATGTCCACGTACACACACACACACACACATGCACACACACACACATGCACACACACACCCAGGGTCACATGTTGCATGTGAAAGGGCCAAGCACAGGCCAGCACTTGGTCTGGTTTCCCTTCTTTCCCGTTTTCCCCCGAGGGTCTGGTACCACCTTCCTTAAGAATGAAAGAGTTGATGTTACAGAAAGGGCTGAAATGCTACAGCACTGTTCACAATGGCTAGCCAAAAGGTGGAGGCAGGAGTAATATAGGTCATTCTAGAAGTCACTCAAATTGCATCCATCTGCGGATGAGTGGATAACTAACACGCAGTACATGCATGCAGTGGACTGTCACTCAGCCATACAGAGACACGCAGATCTGGTACCTGCTGTGACACAGAGGAACTTCAGAAGCATCGTGCTGAGTGCAGTGAGTCAGATGCAAAAGGACAGATAGTGGCTGACACCCGCCCCCAACTTATCTGGAATCTCTAGAACAGGTAAATGCACAGAGACAAGGGCTTTTTCGGGGTTACCAGAGGCCGTGGGGAGAGGAAGTGCAAGTTTTTTAATGTGCTGAAGACAAGATTGTTACTCAGTTGAGGCTGCCTTCCTACTGTGATCAGAAGACTTGAAAGAGAATTGAAGACAGGAGGTATTTTGCAAACAATGAGTATAGCCATTGGAATCCTGATCCTTTGGGAGCAAATACACAGCTTCTAGAGCTGCCCCGCTGATGCAGAATGTATCCCAGTGCAAGAGGCGAGCTTCTGGCTGGGATAACACCTGTAGCTCTGAGGACTAAAGTGGCACAAGACCTTGTCTGCGTTCATTTGGCATGCTGAAGTTTTAGAAACGTCTTCTGCACACCAGCCTCAGACATGCTGTCCTCCCTTCCCGGGGCCCTCCTGAGGCTTGGGGCCTCCCAGCAAAGCAGTCAGTATCCTAGTGTGTTGCTATGGGAAGACTGGCAACATCACTTGTAAGTCCATGAAAAAAAGATAGGGGAAAAAAAAATAGGACAAGTAGGATTTTTTTTAAAAAGTGTTATGAAACTAGGGAGGGAAAAAAATTATGTTTTACCGCTAAATATATCCACTTACAAAATCAGCAGATGTTAGGGCTTATACAGTGTCAGTCCCTCTGTCCAGCAGAAAACTCCATGCAGACACTGAGATCTCTAGATTGGTGACTAGAACTTTCCATGTTTGCCAAATGGGTGATGTGATTGTAGGTCAACCTAGAGTCGTGAGGGCAGGGGTGGAGACAAGGACCCCACCTCTCAGTGGGAGTGTTTAAAAATTTCTGGCTGTCTTCCTTTAATCTCTCACAGTGTCGTTGTTGTTGATAGGTGTCATCAAGCTGGTTCTGACTCATAGCGACCCTTTGTACAACAGAGTAAAACACTGCCTGGTCTTGCGTCATGCCCACAATCATTGTTATGCCTGAGCCCATTGTTGCGGCCACTGGGCCAGTCTCTCGGTGAGGGTCTTCTTCCTCTTTTTCACTGAACCTCTGCTTCACTGAGCATGATGTCTTTCTCCAGGGACAGGTGCCTCCTGACAACATGCCCAAAATATGTAGCAGTCTTCCTGCCCTTCTTCTAAGGAGCGCTCTGGTTGTCTGTCTTCTGAGACAGATCTGTTCAGGTTTTTTGGGCAGTCCACGGTACACTCAATATTCTTCTCCAACACCACAATTCAAAGGCATCAATTCTTCTTCTGTCTTCCTTATTCATTTTCCAGCCTTTACAGGCATATGATGTGATTGACAATATGATGGCTTGGGTCAAGCGCACCCTAGTCCTCAAGGTGACATCTTTGTTTTCAACACTTTAAAGAGGTCTTTCGCAGCAGATCTGCCCAGTGCAACGTGTGCTTTAATTTGCTGACTGCTGTTTACTTGGGCATTGGCTATGGATCTAAGCAGTGTCTTCCATAAACTCCCCATGAACCAGGCATTATGCTAAGAGCCAAGGGAAACAAAGATGACTAGACAAGACCCTTCAAACACTCATCACTGGTGACAATGGAGTTCAGATAGTACACCCTTCAAGGTTGTCAGCTTCCTGCAGAGTTGTATGTGATCTGGAATTTTGGAATTTTAGAGTGACCCTGCTTACTCTTCCTCGAAAGAAAGTCTGAGAAGCTGATGGTAAAACCTGAAATCACAACCACAAAGCAAGACCTACATCCCAGCCTTTGGTCCATTGTACCTTTCCTCCCTCCCTTACTGGCCATCCTCTTTCCTGGTTCCTTCTGGTCCGGGACTCTGTGATGTTCTTAGCAGACACTGCAAACATAAGCCCGTCAGTCAACATGCAGTCAACAAATGTTCACTGAGCCCTTCCTGTGTACCAGGCAGTGTGCTAGGTGCCCAGGGAAACAAAGATGACTAGACAGGGCCGTTCAGACACTCATCACAGGTGACGATGGAGTTCAGATAGTACACTTTTCAGGGTTGCCAGATTCCTGGAGAGTTGTATGTGATCTAGAATTTTGCAATGGTTCTAATTATAAGGGCCCCGTGGGTATGCTGTCTGTGGCAGATTCCTATTGATAACACAACTGCTTCTCCATTTCTCCTGAGTATAAATCCAAGCATTTAGGCATCACTTTGCTGTGCTGTTTCATTTCAAAACTAGCAGAATCAGCCAGATTGGCTTTCTCCAGCTTCTTCTCCAAACCACATATACCTGGAAAGAAATACTCCCTGCTTTGGGTGGTGAGCAGAGAGTAACTGGCCTCTGTCTCTGTCTACAGGGGTCACACCCCAGACCTGGGTATGGAATGGAGGGGGGGATGGAATGAAGAAGAAGGGAACCCTAAATTGTAAGCTCCAAAAGGCAGGGTTTCCTGTGCCCAGAACAGTGCTGGTGTGTATTAATTCCTTAATACCTATTAATTGAGTGAATGAATGAATGAACCAAATGGAGAAGAGCCAGTGGCCAGACAAAAGCACACCCCATATCCAATGGTCCTGATGCTAAGCAGCCAGGGTGCCCAAGGGTCTGAGTTGTTACTGCGGACCTCACTTCCACTGCTAAGGAGGGCCTGGTGGTACAACAGATAAATGTCCCACTGCTGACCAACAGGTTGGTGGTTCAAACCCACCCAGCAGCTCTGTAGGAGAAAGACCTGGCGATCTGTTCCTGTCAAGATTAAGCCGAAAAAACCAAACCTGTTGCCATTGAATTGATTCCATCTCAAAGCTATCCTATAGAACAGAGAACTGCCCCATACGGTTTACAAGGAATAGCTGGTAGATTTGAAATACCAACCTTTTCATAAGCAGCTGAACACTTACCCACCGTACTACCAGTAAAGATTCCCAAACCAAACCAAACCTTCTGCTGTTGAGTCAATTTTGACTCATAGTGACTCTACAAAACAGAGTAGAACTGCCCCATAGAGTTTCCAAAAAGTACCCAGTGGATTCAAACTGCTGACCTTTGGGTAAGCAGTCATAGCACTTAACTACTATGCTACCACTGTTTACCAATAAAGATTGCAGCCTATGAAACCCTATGGGGCCATTCTCCTCTGTCATATAGGGATGCTGTAAGTTGGAATCGACTCAACAGCTCACAACTGCTGCTGGTAACAATACAGGAGTATTAACAAGCCTCTATTCTTCCTTTGAAGTGAGTCAGTGACATCCTGCTATTAAGAAAAATAAAGGGAGCCAATATAACTTTTTCTCTTGTCAGCTGTTACTAGAACTCCTAGAGGGTAGAAAAGGGAAAGCCCACTAAAGTGCTTCCTAGTTGGCCGTGTAAAAGAGGTCTCCACTTCAGCCCAACCACTCAGCATCAGAGCGGGGGGGTCTTTGGTCCAAGATAACTTTGATTCAAGTAACTTAGCTGATTTGGATGAAATTTAGCAGATAGATGTGTCAGGCAATACTAATGTGATGTTCTCCATGAAATCAAGTCATTGAAGAGGAGTTTTTAGTAGGCTTGTCTTCTGCAAATGGCATTAGACATCAAGGAACTAGGTAGGATAGAAGAAATGTAATGGTGTGTAATTAATGTTCAGTAAATGTTGCCTGAGCATCTACTGTGTGCACCTACTTCACAGGCCACTATGCTTGGTGCTGTAGAAAACACAACAGTGATGACAAGCCCCTCACCCAAAATAAGCTTTTGACCTACTAAGAAAGAGACACCTCTCAGCTGGCAACTGCTCCAGACCCACCCAGCAGCTCTACCGGAGAAAGACTTGATGATCTCTTTCCACAAAGATTACAAACTAGAAAACCCTATGGAGCAGTTTTCCTCCATCCTGTAGGGTAGTTATGAACTGGAATCAACTCAGTTGCACACAACAGCTATGGCAGATATCAGTGGGAAATTCAAAAGGAACTAAGCTGACAGAGGGGGTTTGGAGCGCTTCTTGTGGGAGAAGGCATTGGAGCTCGTTTTCCGACAGGATAAGTTGTCCTTCTGTACAAAGATTCCGGAAGGAAGGCCATGCCGGGCAAAGACAAAAGCTGAGCAAGGCCTGGAAGTGGGTGAGAGCAGAATGCCTTCAGAAAAGGACGAGTGCATTTGAGGGTAGACCAGAAGTGTAGCTTATGTCAGCATCCACCAGGCTTTGAAAACTGTGCTGAGGAATCTGGATAACATTTAGGGAACCTTGGTGGCATAGTAGTTAAGTGCTATGTTTGCAAACTAAAAAGTTGGCAGTTCAAATCCAACAGACGTTCCTTGAAAACTCTATGGAGCAGTCCTACTCTGACCTACAGGGTCACCATGAGTCAGAATAGACTTGACAGCACTGCGTTTGAGTTTTGGCTTGAGGGAGAGCCAGAGAAGGGTTTTAGAAGAGGTAATGGTATGCTGCTGTCATATTTTAGGCAGATCGTGCAGCAGTGGTTTGGAAAATGTCCAGTGGCAGAGAGGGGAGGTTCACTGGGAGGCCGTTGTGACAGGACAGGGGACAGGACAGCCTGACCTGGAGCAGTGGGCATAGGATGGAAGGAAGGACAAACGGAATGCACAGAACTTTGTAGCAACTGCTCAAGTGCAATGGCAACCCAACTTCATGAAGCCACCCACCAGACAGAAAGAGGGGGATAGCCCCCAATCTGTGTGTGTCCTCCCTGGGGGCAATGCCCACTTCCCCATCCAGATCCTCGGGGGGCAGCTGATCCAAGACCAGCATTTCTCAACCTGGGCTGAACATAGAAACCATCTGAGAGGGCTTTTAAAAATATAGATGCTTGGACCTCCCCCTGGAGAGCCTGACTTGATTAGTAGGGGGTTCCGCCTGAACACTGTTGGTGTTGCTACGTACTGTCAAGTCACTTCTGACTCACAGCAATCCTGTGTACAGCAGAACAAAACACTATCAAGCCCTGATGCCATGTCCATAATCCTTTAAATGCTTTGCAGCCACTGTGTTGATCCTTCTTGTGGAGGATCCTCCCCTTTCTCACTGACCCTGTACTTTACCAAGCATGATGTCCTGAGCACTGGGGTATTTAAAAGTGCCTCCACGTCGTGCGTAGAGACCAGTGAGATTATCTTAACAGTGACGGAATGATTTGGAGAAGAACAGTGAGAGTGAGTGCACAGCTTGAAATCTGTAATCAGTTATTGAGATGTACATGTAGAAATTTGTTGAGTTGGTGTATGCTTTATCACACATGTTTTGACTACAGTGAAAGTGTTTAAACTCCCCAGCTGATTCTAGGGTGGAGCCAAGGGTGAGAGCTTCCGCCTGCATAGCCATCTTCCCTTATGGAGAGGCCAGGTACTCGTGCCTCTCTTCTCCCAAGCTGCTGCCAGCTTGCCGTTAGACAGTAATTTGTGTGGCTTCTTGATTAACACCTGCAGCCTGCACTCGATGGTAAGCTCCATGAGAACTGGGGTTGTATTCATTTCCAGTGGCTGCTGAAATAGTTTTCAAAAAGGTGTTCCATCATTCTGTCGGGCCAGTGCTTCAGGATGATGGATAAGGACCGTGGATTCCAGAAACATGGGCCCACTGCTCCACTGACATTCAGTGCCTGCATATCGTGCAGAACCACCTGGAAACCAAGCCCGTCTTTTCTCATCCTTAGGCGACTGGTCACAGGGAACACGGGTGAAGGAACACGAGGCCATGAGTGTTGGCAGAGCTGCGTTCCCTCCCGATGCCTTAGGGAAAAACCATTTCCTTGCCTCTTCCAGTATCTAGAGCAGCATTCCCTGTATTCCTTGGCTCGGCAGCTTGGCACCTTCCGTCTGTGACTCTGCTGCCCTCTGCTTCCGCACGTGGCCTTCTCTTTAGTCTCAGGTTTCCCTCTGCCTCCGTCTTACAAATGCCTGTTGTAGGTGCATTTGTGAGGCTGTGGCCATTCAGTGGTAGAGCTCTTGCCTTCTGTGCAGGAGACCCAGGTCTGATTCCCAACCAGTGCACCTTTACAGACAGCCACCGTCTGTCACTCAGGGGAGGCTTCCGTGTTGCTCTGGTGCTAAAAGGTCTCAGTGATGCTTCCAGACTAAGATGGCCTGGGAAGAAAGGCCTGGTGATCTCCTGAAAATCAGCCAAAGAAACCTGTTACAGATAAACAACAATCTGATCCACAACCCATGACGGGGATCGGTGCAGGACTGGGCAGCACACTGTTTGTCGTGCAAGAGGTCGCAGGGCAGCTACACAGCAGTAACAACAACAACCAAGTGCATTTCGGATGCACCCAACCTATCATCATGGCAACCATCTGTGTCTCCATGAATTGCTTCTGGTTTCTGAGTCATGTGCAGAACCATCTGTAAACCAGGCCCAAGCCGGAAGGATCTCGCTTCAGTTCCTGCATCAGTTCAGCAGGTGGCTCAGCGCTGTTTCCCGTTGCCTGTTTGTATAAACAGGAAGGTACCAGCCACCAGCCGGGGTGAGGAAGGCTCCAAGACAGATCACTGAAGAAACCACTTCTCAGCCTCAGTGGCCTCCTGGGAAAACAGAGGTTAACTGCGCTTCCTGCCCTGCCTTCTCTGCCTTCCTCGGCTCCAACAGCATAATGCACATGAAAATGGTTTGTAGACTGTAATGCACAATCAGGACCTGAGAGAGGCTTATTACCATTGCCATCATCACTGTTATTATTATTTATATGGAAGATGCGGGAAAGACTAGACAGTGGGCCAGAAGAACCAGGTAGACTGGTGATTTTCTACAGCAGAGCAGCAGTCGATGAAATTGCTTAGAAAATGCAGAAGAAGAGTTCTGGAAGAGTGGGAAGCCCCTGCAGGTTCTTTCCCAAACTTAAATAAGAAATCACACTTTTCTAGAACTTTCCACACTAGATGGGCTTGGTAAGGAATTTGACCCCTTGGTGCCCAGTAGACCTGTTGCTGAGAATCTGTAGGATGAAGCAGAACTGCCCCATATGGTTTATCAGACTGTAAACCTGTTTGAAAGCAGATTGCCTGGTCTTTTTCCTACAGAGCCACTATGTGGACCTGAACCACCAACCTTCTTGCTCAGCAGCTGAGTGCTTAACCACTGTGCTACCAAGGCCCCTTCCCCCCCAAGTTTGTGATCACAGAAATGGCCTTACCTTCCCATCTTCCGTCTGCATCCCACATATACAGCTGAGAACCCTTGCAATAGACGGGGGGCCAGGAAGGAGCCCTGGTGGCATGCAGTTAAGCACTTGGCTGCTAACCAAAGTGTTGGCAGTTCGAACCCTCCCAGAAGTTCCGTGGAAGAAGGACCTGGAAAGCCACTTCCCTGAAGATTATAGCCAAGAAGACCCTATGGGAGCCCTTCTACTCTGTCACATGGAGTAGCTGTGACTCAGAGGTGCCTTGATGGCACCCAACAACAACAAGGAAAGTAAAGATTAAAAAATAATAATAATGACCATGTCCTATAGGAATAAAAAGCACCAGATTAAAATATGGGGTGCTAAGAATACTGCCAGACCTATGTACTGGGTGTAGGGGGCCAGCTTGCCTACACACCTGGTCCTTGGCCTGTTCACCACGACATGACAGCAAGGTCAGCCTTCACTCTTACAGGGGTCCTGATGAGTCCAGAGCTGATTTGGGGTATTATCTGGGGGAAGGATTGAATACTTCAGTCTGAGTAGGATAGAATTCACCAGTGGTTCCCAGAGACCGCATGCTAGCACCTTTTGGGCCCCTGTGCCTTTGTGTGGGCCTTACCACCTCTCCAGGCTTTGGTATCCTCGCTTGTAAAATGAGAGGAGCTGGACAAGACCAGACTAGGGTTTGCAGTCTGTGGCCCATAGTCCTCCAAAAATCCTGGCCAGATGGAAGCAGTTTGATTGTAGTGGGATGCAGCAACAGGAGACTCAGAGCCTGCACCCTTGGGGAGCTGAAGTTATTTATGCAAGAATTAGGCACTGCTGGCCGCTGGGAAGGGTGGAATGTGGTGCACTTGACCCAGTGTTTCTCTGCCTCAGCTTTGAGCCTGGAGCAGTACCTGCTGAGGTTCAGCGACCTGCCACAGGGCATCCATCCCTTATACAGCCTTTTAAAGAAGCAGAGGGGAGGAGGAAGGGAGTGAGAGAGGGAAGAAAGATGGGAAAGAGGATGGGAAGAAGAACGGGCCTTGGCACCTAACATCTTTACCACAGTGCTGGGAGATGAAAAGGAAAATACTTAGGAGGTCAACTTAAAGGCAGCTGTAGCTCTAGCAAGGTCAAGGAAAGTCCTTCACTTAGCAGAGCAGATGCCCTGGGTGCAGGGGTGTGTGGCTGCAGATGGGAGGCAATGCATGCCCCATCATTATTTGTTGGAGTATGGGGGTCTTCATAGAGAGTTCTCAACCCTGGCTGCCCACTCATGTCACATGGGGAACTTAGAAACCCATGCATGCCTGGGGTCCCAGCCCGCAATGCCGATTGATCTGACCTGAGGGGTAGCGTGAGCACTAACATGTGATACGTTGATTTTAAAGGAACCTTCAGGGGGATTGATGGAGGTGAGGAAGAGGCAGAGGGGAGACAGGGTGACCATGCAGGGGGTGGACAGCAGCTACAGTGGCCCGGATGAGGGTCCCAGGGACTTGGATAGGGTGGTAGCAGCGGGAAATACAAGAGGGTCAGGACTTGCTGAGCCATTTGGGGGGTAGAGTTAAGAAGAGGTGCTGGTATGTGATGTGTGTGCAGGTGTAAGTCACTCTCAAGACTGTCATTTAAAATGGAGGGCAGGGGTTGTTTTGTGGAAACTGAAAGCAGATCTTGGCCCTTTTGGATCAGAACACAGCACAGCAGAGGCTTCAGCTCATGGCCCACTCCTGAGAACAGCAGCTCAGCTGCTCCTGAGTGGATGGGAGCCAGGCCTCCACTGCTGCCGGGAGGTGGGAGGGCTCGACCGAGGAGGGGCATGCAGTGAGGGGAACCTCACAGTCTACAAGGTCATCTTCACCACAGTATTAGTTTCTTATTGCTGCTGTAATAAGTGAGCACTCATTCAGTGGCTCAGAACAATGCAGAGACACTATCTTAGTGAGAGGTCCGAAATGGGTCTCTCTGGGCTAAAGTCAGGAGTCCGTGAGTGGCACAGATGGTTAAAGTACTTGGCCATCCACCCAGAGACACCTCGGAAGAAAGGCCTGGCAATCTGCAGCCAGTGGAAGCTTTATGAAGCACAGTTCAACTCTGACACACATAGTGTTGCCATGAGTCAGAGCTGACGCACCAGCAACTAGAACTGGGCCGAAGTCTGGCTATTATCAGGGTTGGTTCCTCTTGAAGGCTCTATGGCCGAGTCTGTTTCCTTGCCTTTTCCAGCATTAAAGGCTGCAGGCATTACTTGGCTCACGGCCCCTTCCTTACATTACTGCAGTGTTTTCTTTCCGTGATCACATCTGCTACCAATTCTGACCCTTCTACTTCCCTCTCAAAAGAACTCCTGGGATTATGCTGAGCCCACGTTCGTAATCCGGGATAATCTCCCCATCTCAAAATCCTCAATTTAATCACATCTCCCAAGTTCCTTCTGCTGTTTAAGGTAACATTCACACGTTCAGGGGTTAAGATGTGGCTGTCTCTGGGGACCGTGATTAGCCAACCATACTCAGTCCTGCAGAGGAGATACAAGACACAGCCCTGGATGCAATTTAGGTCTGTGCAATTCTTGTCTGGGATTTAACTGGCTTAGGTGAATAGCTTTGGGGAGGAAATCCTATCAGAGTAGGGATAAACCTGCAGCCTGGATCCAAGGCTTGGAGATGAAAGGGAGTCTCTTCAAGGTGGAGATAAAAGAAGTTCAAGAGAAATAAAGCTGTGGACTTAGG
Organism: Heterohyrax brucei; assembly: GCA_028571685.1. Lineage (NCBI taxonomy): Eukaryota > Metazoa > Chordata > Mammalia > Hyracoidea > Procaviidae > Heterohyrax > Heterohyrax brucei. Next base: position 19,665,293 of record CM053153.1, on the reverse strand, counting down.
GTTGCAAAGGATGGGTTAGAGGGATTGGAGACAGGGATAGGGAATGGGAATTTACAGACTCTAAGGGACTGCTGAAAAGCCCTGTCTCGCCCTGGTGAGTGCCTAGGGAGCAGAGAAATCTGGCAGCTCTCCCAGCTCCAGGAAATCGGAATATGCCTGAATGATCACAAGGAGGGAAGCGCAAAGGTTACACCGGGAATTGTCGATGTAATAAATCCCTTTAGTCTCATGGCCTCTCTAAATGTTTTGATAGCACTATTTGATGGATGGTAAATCAGGGTAGGCCCATCTTCAGCATTTGATAGTGCCTTACTTATTTATGTATGTGACAAATAAAACCAGAATTGATCTCCTTTTTCTTTCTGTCTCAGCAAGATTCTTTTTTTTTTCCCCTTTACTCCCCACCCTTGCAGAAACACATCACTCTTCTCTCGGCCCTAGTTTCTCATGTTTGTGGCTGTGTGGGTGTGGGCATGCACGTGGTGGTGGCGGCTGTTGTGATTTTTTTTCCACACAGAGAAAGACTGCTCTGTCTTGGAGAAAACGATAGCATCAGGAATTATGCAAAATAATGAAGGCACTTGTCTTCAAAGTAAGTCTTAATTTTATTGCCTTTTTTTTTTGGCAAGATTATTGCTCAGAGAAAGAGAGTAAAAATGGCATGATATGATAGATTTGTGATGTGAAACCCAGGAAGATGTATACAATTTCCTGATCTTCGTGGCTGGCATCTAGAGTTCATGATCTCCCCCGTCATCTCCATGGGATCAAGTGGACCCATCTCCGTCATACACTTTTGACATTCTGGTTTCTGCTTTATAATACATCTTAGTGGAGCTGCTAGCACTCCATCCTCAACATTGCTACCACTTACTGGGCATTCGAGTCCCAAAGTAGTGCAAGTTATTAATGCTCTCAGCTGCTAACCAAGAGGTTGGGAGTTCAAGTCCACCCAGAAGCACTTTGGAAGAAAGGCCTGGCAATCAACTTCTGAAAAATCAATTATGATTTATGGAGCACAGTTCTTCCCTGACACCCATGGGCTCGCCATGAGGCAGGATCAGCTCTGTGGTAATTTGTTTTGCTGTTAGTGGCCATCAAGTCGATTTTGACTCATGGTGACCCCATGTGCAGAGTAGAACTATTCTGTAGAGGTTTTGAGGCTATGACCTCTTAGAAGCAGATCACCAGGCCTGCCTCTCTAGGAGCATCTGGATGGGTTTGAACCACCAACCTTCCCTCAAGGGTAACATACTGCAACTTGTTGCCTTTGAGTCAGTTCCAACTCATAGCGACCCTATAGGACAGAGTTGAACTGCCTTGTAGAGTTTCCACAGAACAGGCTGGTGTGTTCAAACTGCTGCCCTTTTTGTTAGCTGAGCTCTTAACCACCCTGCCTCAAGACTCCTTGATGGCACCTGAAGAAACAAAAAACCACTGCTGCAATTATAACTCATAGCGATCCTATGAGGGTGGAACTGCCCCATGGAGTTTCCATGGAGCACCTGGCAGATTTGAACTGCCAACCATCTGGTTAGCAGACAGAGCACTTAACCACTGTGCTACCTGGGTTTCCCAGTGGGAAACCAGCACTTGTTTATTGAGCATTTACAGTTGCCTGTGGTTGTGATGGGGTTTTTACATTCATTATTCCATTTAATGCTCACAATCCTATGAGGTGGGCATCAGCCCCAGTTTCATGTTTGGGAGAGGGATAGTATCTTGCCAAGGTCACACAACTGTAACTGTTGGATGAAGCCTCACTTCAAACTAGGTCTTTCAAGTCCAAATCTAGTGGACTTACCCACTCTGCTTAACTGGCTTCTCAAAGACCAGTTCAACTGAAAACACTCTGATCCCACTGTGATGCTGTAGATAGACAGTCACCCAGCAGAATTTATCAGCCAAAGACATCACCTCTGGGAGTGACCCCACCCACCTGCCTCAGGCAGAAAGGCCACTGAAGTCTTACCGTGAGGATTGTATGCTTCTGTGCCTTCCCAAATCACATGGTTGGCCTTGGCTACAGGACAGACGTGGGCCACCTCTAAGGGCCTTCCACTCCCATGCTCTCAGGACCTTGTGGATTCTGGGTTTCCCCCACTGGTTTTTTCCATTAAAGATGGAGTGAGGCATTTGTGTGCAAAGTCCGTATTTATAAGCCTTGTCAAGGCAGTGCTTCATTTTGATCGCTTCAGAACACCATGAACTCTAGTCTCAGTGCTCATCCACATCACAAAAAGGACTCTTTCGGGCTCAAGTTTCCGGTGTTTGAGCTAGAGTTGCAGATGCCTTTATTTCTCCTCCATTTGAGACCTCTGTAGAGCTCTGTACTCTATCGTTGAATTTGACTATCCCTGAATTGTCCTAAATAGGGAAAAGAAGAACTTTTTCCTATTATAAATCAAGAGTTTTGTCGACTTGACGGCACTTGGCTTTGGCTGGCTTGGTTTTCATGTTGATGAGTGAAAGATGGTAATTTTTTTCAGTGAAGCTTTTTAAGACCTTCAGAAAAGTGCCTTTGGAAGAACAGCATTTTTTTTATAAGAGCTGAACAATAGGGAAAATTCTTTTACAGTCACCGTGTGGAGTGCCACATGTAGTCAGTGAGTCCCCTCCTCTGCCTTCCCTGCCATTCCTGGTCTTGTTGAGAATCCCCTTTCTTGATACACAGAGATCACCTCAGACATCCCCTCCTCAAGGAGGCTTTCTCTGATTACATCACTGAAAGTAACTCTTAGTCATCCTCCCATCATGTTTAAAAACTCCCTGTGTAGCACGTTCCACTGCCTCTGAGTTCTTTGTTCTTGTTGGCTTTCTGTCTCCCCCTTATAGATAGTAGGCTCCTCTGAGAGTTGGAATCATGGGTCTTAGTCCCTGAATGCCTAAAGCAGTGTCTGGCACAATGTGCCACTCCCACCGTCAGCTGGCAATGAGTCAACTCCAACTCATGGAGCCCACAGGTGCGTCTGAGTGCACCTATGCTCCACAGGGTTTTCAGCAGCTGATTTTCCAGAAGTAGGCTTTTCTTCTGGAGCACAGCTGGTTGGACTTAAAGTGCCACCCTTTTAGTTAGCTAGCCACAGGTACTTAGTCATGAAAATGAATGATTGACCGTCTCAACCATATTCTCTTTTCTGAGGCCTGTGTTTCAGTTTCTAAAACAATAGGTCTTTGGCTACATATGTCTTTCTAATGTCTGGGGATGTTTGAGGGGGGTGATGGGGCATTAGATGGAGTTAGGTAGCATCTCACAGTGAGCTAGCCCCCCAGTACTCCTAGAGAAGTCTTCAAAATGGGAGCAGCTTGGTCAGATTCGTATTTGAGGACATGACGCTCAATCGTGGCATCATTGGTGAGGTATGTGCAGAAACCTGCTGCTAAAAATAAAGCATTGAAGTTTGTGAATTATTTGCTTCTCTTGAGTAGAGAAGTGTTAGTCGTAAGAGAATGTCACTTCCCCTCGCTTTCCTCAAGAAAAGGGAACAGCGTGGAATGTTAGCCAACACACCATGACTGGCAGGTCACCCTGACTGTTGCGAGTGGGTGTGTCACCTAGCATGTCTGTCATGTTGAGAAAAAGCTAAGAATTGCTGCTTTCAAGAGGAATGGTGGCAGTGAGGAGGATGACCTGAGGCGGTGTGTCATTTAGGGTGTTTCCGGTTACCAGTGAGAGAATACCCCATGGAACTGGCTTAGACAAAGTGACGTCATGGAAAAGTCCACAGACATGTTGGACTCAGAGGGCTCTTCCTTAATGACAGCCTAGAGAATCCTCTGGGGCAGTTCTTCTCTGTCACACGGAGTCACTCTGAGTCGGAATCCAGGGCAGTTAACAATAGCACCCGGGGCGGGGAGCTCACCGAGGATCAGGCACAGGACCCAATGCTGCATTCCCATTAGCTCTCTGGCTACTCTCAGCGGTCCTGTGATGCAGGTACCGTTGTCGCCCCGGTCTTACAAATGGGAAGGCTGAGGCTGAGAAAGCTTCGTGTATCTCATCCAAGACCCCATGCTCAGATGTGGTAGAGCTGGGCCTGGAAAGCACACATGTGTTCACTCCAGAGTTGGTGCTCTTCACCTCTGCCACAGACAGCAAGAATTGGCACAGGAATATAAATACTGGCATAATAATAATGGAAGGCTGACTCAGGTAGTTCTAGGTGATATGGTTGTGCTTCCCATTTTTGTTTTGCTTTGCTTAGTTTTTTAGGAAAGAGGAGCCTGAGATGTCTGTAACCCAAAGAGAAGAGACCCCCAGCAGAGAAGGAGGATATTTGAGAGAGTGTATGAGGGCAGGGCTGGAGTTCCTAGCAGTGGGAGGACAGTTGGAGGGTCTTTGAAAAAGAAGGCCATTTCCTCCTCCAGAATGAAGAAGGAGACAAGGAAGAAGGCAGGCAACCATGATCTTCTCAGCAAGACACAAGGCAAATCTTAAAAGCTTGCAGGCAGCTATCCCAGACAGGACGTTGGTCTCTATTTGCCTGGAGCCACAGAGGAAGAAGGAGTGTCAGGGGCCGGAGGAGAATGTGCTAGCTGTGCCTAACTGCCTCCGTGAAAAACTCCCTCCTTTGCCATAGACCAGAAGAACTGGATGGTGCCTAGCTAACATTACTGAACTTTTCTGATCAAAAGATTCTATAGAAGAATCCTGAATACAGATAGAGAAAATGCAGAAGAAAAGTTCAAATTCTCATGGACTCCAGACTTTCTGGAGACATGGAAGTTGAATGAACTTCTGAATATATTACCCTGAGATAATCTTGAAACCTCTAACCAAAAATATCTCCCGAAGGCTGCTTAAAACGAAATAATTGTTTAGCTTAACTAGTTAGAAAATAAAAGGTGTGCCTTGAGCAACTGTGCTCTTTTAAGAACTTTCTCTTTGGGATTCTTTTGCTAATAAATGGCGGAGCCAACATTCAACCCCGTGCAGCCTGGTTCCTACAGTGGGGGTGAACAGGGAGCACCAGTGTGGGGAGGGGAGGGAACGAGGCTCCTGGAGGCCAAGTCATCACCTACTGAAGGCTGATGGAGTCTAAGCTTTGGCATTCATTATTGCTGAGTAAATACTCGAGTTTCAGGTATACACGGAACCCAGAACAGGGCTACCTTTCCAGGTAGCTGGTTTCCTCAGCCCCTGAATACAGATATCCCTGTCTGAGGTCACTACCCTGACCCTACCACTAGCAAAACACCATCCTGCTCTCAGACCACCTGCTACCAAAATGCAAGAGCAGCGCTAACAGGGTGGTCCTCTTGGGGGAAGCCGCAAACTCTCCATGTCCTCCGCTGGTGACCCGGGAAGCTTTTTCAGCTACGAGGCACCAGGCAAGCTGCCTTCTCTTTAACTAGAGAGTACCTCAGAGCAGCAAGTTTTAAAAAAAGGCACAATTCAATTAAAATCTTGCTCCTTCAACACACCTAGGGGAAGAAAGCCACTCAATCTGAGAGAAATCTAAGATACAACTGGCCTCACTGTCAGGAAGTAGAATTGTCAATAATTAGAACCTGTGTGGTTTCAGGGAGAACAGAGTCCTTACGACAAGATCATCCAGACTCCACCCCCTCAGTTGTTTGACCTTGAGCAAGTGATGGAGTTCCCTGAGCCTCAGTTTCCTCATCTGTAAAATGGTGATCACAGCCCTCTGCTGATACTGTAGGCACAGGAAAGATTATGCATTGTAAATGATTCTCATTGCTACATTCTCCTGCCTATGGTTAGCTAGACTGGCAAATGCTTTCCTTTCTCTGTAAAACACTGCCTTTTTGCGCAAGTGAGCAGTAAAAGGTAAACAAAGATACAGATAACAGGAAATCACTTCTTGAAGCTCAACTCCCCCAAACCACGAATTCCGCTGTAGTTTCTGTAGATCCTGTTTTTCTGAAGTCATTCTGCAACGTATTTATCAAGCACCCAGCGTCTGGGTGCATCTGGGCTCTGCTCTTTCTTACCATCAGTATTTTGTGCCTTTCTTTTTCTGTTTCTGTATCATACTAGGAGCTATCATTGGCCTTAAGAATGCGATATTTCACTGTATGACCCCACTAGGTGTGTGCAGCTGGACATACCTCCTGGTCTGTATAGGACAGAGTTGGCCTGGGCTCAGGCAGGTGTGAATGACAAAAGGCCAAGTGATATCTTGTTGCAAAGGTTCCCAAACCTGGCTGCACATCAAGTTCCTTGGGCTGCTTGTTAAAAATGCAGATTCCTCAGGTGAATGAATAAATAAAATGCGATACGTACACACAACAGAGTGTCAGTCACGCATAAAGAGACATGAAGTCCTGATGCGTCTATAACATGGGTGAACCTCGGACACATTCTGCTGCGTAAAACCTGTCATTGCAAAAGGCCAAATACTGTGTGATACCACTCATATGAAATAGCTAGGTTAGACAAGTGTACAGAGATCAAAGTTTATGAGTAGTTACCAGGGGTGAGCAGGACGGAAGGGAAAAGGGGGGCTCCCTGCTTAGGGGACACAGTGCTTCAGTTAAGAGTGGTGGGAAAATTGGGAAACAGTAGTAGTTGAATAGCCTGATAAACATAACTAATGTCCCTGAGCTATAGACATGAAGAATGTTGAAAAGGCAAGTGATTAGTACACATATCTTTACTACAATTTCAACAAGTTTAAACTACACAGAGACAACCCAGTCGTAAAATGGGCAAAGAACTTGAATGAGCCTTTCACCAAAGATGGCCAGCAAACACACCAAAAGATGCTCAGTATTACTGGTCATCAGACAGATGCAAATCAAAACCACAATGAGGTGCCATTTCGTTCCTACTAGTAACAAAAACCTGGTGGCATCCTGGTTAAGAACTGTGGCCGCTAACCAGAGATCAGCAGTTCACTTAAACAAGATGATCTTGGTAACCCTTTGGGGCTGTTCCGTTCTGTCCTAAGGGTGGCTATGAGTTGCAGTTGACTCAATGGCAGTGAGTTTTAGGGGGAAGGGGTAGCTGTCGCAATGGTTGAGAGCTACAGTGACCTATGCTGCTAACAGAAAGGTCAGCAGTTCAAATCCATCAGTCGCTAAGGCTCTATAACAGTTCTGCTCTGTCCTGTAGGTTTACTTTGCGTAGAAATCAACCGGACAAGGGGCTGGCTAAGGTGAAGAAATAAAAAGGAAATAAAAAAGAAAAAACAGAAAAGTCATAAATGTTGGCAAGGATGTCAGTTCCAAACTAATGAATTAGAGTTTTACCCATTGCTGGAGAGGATGCAGAATGATACAACTGCTGTGGAAAACAGTGTGGCAGTTCCTCAGAAAGACTAAAACTAGAGTTACCTACCAAAAACTTGCTGTGGAGCAGATTCCAGCTCAGACTGACCCTATAGGACAGAGTAGAACTGCCCCACAGGGTTTCTAAGGAGCTCCTGGTGGATTCCAAGTGCCAATATTCGGTGAGCACCCAAACACCTGACCAGGCACCATCAGGGCTCCCACTGAGGCTGAGGCCTCAGTACTTTGACAAAGCGCTTTTCCTGATGTCTGATGGTTTGGGAACCATGCTGTATGCTCACCGCCATGATTCAAGTTGAGATTCAAGGTGGGACGAGAGAAATCCAAAAACTCAAGAATCGTTTCCTGATTAACAGAACAAAGAATGGACACAAGGATGAGACAAGAACTGGGGGTGGAGGGGGGCCTCAGAACAAAACCCATGTGGCTGCCTCTCCTTTCCCACCCCTCCCCCACACCTCCCCAGCAGAATTCCTTGCTCTCTGCGGTGTCCTTTTGTATCTTTAAAACACAAAGGGAAATCCCTCCCACCTGCCACCACCCCCCAAGACATCACCCCCGTGGTGCACTGTGGAGGAATCTGGTAACAGCTCCCTCAGAAAACCTGGCAATGCTAAAAGCATCCTTTTTGGCTTTGATGTCTCCCTTGACAGGATGCTTCCTTTGATAGTTCTGAGGCAGCCCTGTTATTTCCTCTGATGGCCCCAGTGATGAGAAGCTGCATCCCCGCCCAAGACCCAAGGTGTGATTCCTGGAGAGAAACACAAGTGCCTTCAGGGCCAGAGCCTGGGGGAACCAGGCTGGGCAGCTCTGACCCCCCAGCCCCTCCCCGTGACCATGGGGCCCCTGAAGTCTGACTCCTCACCTCTCCTTACGTCTCGATAGAGAGGTCAAGAGTCTAGACATTTCCCTTATCCTGATAGCGGGTCCGCACATCAGTTCATAAGGACAATGTCCGGGGTCGACCTGCCTGTTTGCTCTACTTTTCTTTCCCCCAAGGTTGCAAGCCACTTGTGGGGGAAGGTCAGGAAATGACTCCACCCCATCACTAGAGGCACATCGGAAGAAATGCCTGGCAATCTACTTCCAAAATATCAGCCATTGAAAACCCTATGGAGCACAGTTCTACTCTGACACCCATGGGATCACCAGGAGTTGGACCTGACTTGAAGCAACTGTTTAATTATTGCTGTTGTTGTTAAGTGCAAGTCTTGATAGATGGAGCAGAGGCAGAGCAGATAACCCAGAAACAACCCTAGTGGATGTAAAAAGTCGGTATATGACAAAGGTAGCTGCACACATTGGTAAAAAAGAAGGTAGGAGCACAGTACATGCTGCTGAGGTGGCTGGTGACTCTCAAGAAGAATGATTCCAGTTGTGTCTTCTGCCTTTACCCAGAATAAACGGAACTCCACATGGCTAAAATGCAAAAAAAAAAAAAAATACTCTGAGAAAACCTGTATTAGTATGTCTCAACTATCAAGACAGGGGACTGCTTTCTAAAAGCAATGAATGAAGTCACAAAAACCAAACCAAACCAGTGCCACAGAGGTGATTCTGACTCACAGCAACCTTACAGGACAGAGTAGAACTGCCCCTTAGAGCTACCAGGGAGCACCAGGTGGATTTGAACTGCTGACCTTTTGGTTAGCAGGTGTAGCACTTAACCAGTGCACGACCAGGGTTTCCAGAATGAAGCCACAGGAGAAGGAAAATGTTAAATTTTCGGCCTAGCAATTAAAACTGCTGTATGTTAAAACAAATAGGAGGCAAGATGTCGCATGCAGTTTGCAATCAGCTACTCACTTAAAGGCTGGCAACTCAAACTCACCCAGTGGCTCTGCGGAAGAAATGTCTAGCAAATGGCTTTTGTAAAGATGAGAACCCAGAAAATGCTCTGGAGCCATTCTGCTCTGTAACACGGGGTCCCTGTGAGTTAGGGGCCAACCTGACAGCTGCTAACAACAGCAGCCACATATGCTAGGGAACACAAAAGCACCATACACAAAACTAACAGGTAAATGATAGACTGGAAAAATTTAGTAAAGTATTAGCATTCTTAGAATATGAAAGAACTCTTACAACTCTTACAAGGGAACCGTTCAAGTGAAATGAATGAACATCAAAACTACAATAGGGGTGCGTGTGCGTGTCTGTGTGTCTGTATGTGTGTCTGTGTGTACGTACACAGCTATACTCACATAGAAAAGTCTGAAAAGGAATATATAAAATATTTGGAATCGCTTGTCCTTGAGACTTTTATGCACTTTCTGAATTTTCTATGGCAGTTTTTATTTTATAATGAGACAGAAAACTTACATATGCATTTTCTAATACCTGTTCCACTGGCTGACCTCAGGTAAGCCTGCCTCTGCCAAGCCAAGTGCCATCGAGTCGGAGCCGACTCATGGCGACCCTAGGGGCCAGGGTAGAACTGACTGCCTCTGCCAGCCAAGGCTGACTGCCTCTGACAGACCTTAAATGAAAGCAGCTTGTAAACCCAGAAGCATTTGGTCTGCAGCACAGTTCGTCAGCACCACCCCAGCCACCCCAGGAGAAGATCTCAGCTCCTTTGTTCTCCTCCCCTGATGCCTTGGTCTCCAAGTGGGAAATGAGGGCCACATGCCTGGCTGCTCCCTTGAGCCTGTTTTGGCCATCCCTCCCACCATCTTCCCAGAGAACAGAATCTTTCCTTTTTACCTGCACCCACTCTCACACCCTCTTTGGGTACCCATTGGGGTGGGCCATGGGAACACCTGCCAAAGAAAAGGCTATTTTCTTTGGCATTAAGAAGAGACACTGACTTGTCTTTGTTTCTGTTCCACAGATAGGGTGCTGCCTGACATGCTTAGCGACTGGATTGTTCCTGGGCTGTAGCCATTCTGAAAACTTAAAGCACTCGACTTCAGCATTCAAGGAAAGCCAAAGCCATTTGCCAGAGAATAAAGCCAAAATCCTTTCGTCTTATTCTAGGAATTTCACTGTCCCACCCCTACACCCCAACCCCTAAAAAACAAGCCATTGCACCCCAGCAGGAGGCATGGCAAGCAAACGCAAGTCTACAACTCCCTGCATGGTTCGGACATCCCAAGTACTGGAGCAAGAAGTGCCCGAGGAAGGGGACAGGGCCAAAGAAAAGGGAATGGCCACGCCACAGGTGGATGTGGCCAAGGACAGCTGGGCAGCAGAACCCGAGAATGCTTCCAAAGAAAATGACGTCATCGAGGTGAAAGCTACAGGGGAAGCCCCATCCAAAAAGCTCCAAGGGGGGTACGAATGCAAATACTGCCCCTTCTCCACACAGCACTTGACTGAGTTCACAGAACACGTGGACATGCAGCACCCCAATGTGATCCTCAACCCCCTCTACGTTTGTGCCGAGTGCAACTTCACGACCAAAAAGTACGACTCCTTATCCAACCACAACTCCAAGTTCCATCCCGGGGAGACAAACTTCAAGCTGAAGCTCATCAAACGCAATAATCAAACTGTGTTAGAGCAGTCCATTGAGGCCACCAACCACGTCATCTCCATCACCCACGGTGGCCCCACGTGTGGTGACAGTGATCCTGGGATCTCTGTGAGCAAAACCCCCATCATGAAGCCTGGGAAACCAAAACCTGATGCCAAGAAGGTGCCCAAGAAGCCCGAGGAGGCCCCCAGCGAGAACCACGTGGACGGGACTGCCCGTCTGGTGGCCGACGCAGCTGAGATCCTCTCGAGACTTGGTGGCGTGGAGCTTCTCCAGGACTCGCTAGGGCATGTCATGCCTTCCGTACAGCTCCCACCAAATATCAACCTTGTCCCTAAGGTCCCTGTCCCACTGAATACTACCAAATACAACTCTGCCCTGGACACCAACGCCACCATGATCAACTCCTTCAACAAGTTCCCTTACCCAACCCAAGCTGAGTTGTCCTGGCTCACAGCTGCCTCCAAACACCCAGAGGAGCACATTCGGATCTGGTTTGCCACTCAGCGCCTAAAGCACGGCATCAGCTGGTCCCCAGAAGAGGTAGAGGAGGCCAGGAAGAAGATGTTTAATGGCACCATCCAGTCAGTGCCTCCAACCATCACTGTGCTACCCGCCCAGCTGGCCTCCACCAAGATGTCACAGCCCATCCTTCAGACAGCTCTGCCATGCCAGATCCTTGGCCAGACCAGCCTGGTGCTGACTCAGGTGACCAGTGGGTCAACTACTGTCTCTTGTTCCCCCATCACTCTGGCCGTGGCTGGAGTGACTAACCATGGCCAGAAGAGACCTTTGGTGACTCCCCAAGCCGCCCCCGAGCCCAAGCGTCCACATGTCGCTCAGGTGCCAGAGCCCCCACCCAAGGTGGCCAATCCACCACTGACGCCAGCCAGTGACCGCAAGAAGACAAAGGAGCAGATAGCACATCTCAAGGCCAGCTTCCTCCAGAGCCAGTTTCCCGACAACGCTGAGGTCTACCGTCTCATTGAGGTGACCGGCCTGTCCCGGAGTGAGATTAAGAAGTGGTTCAGTGATCACAGGTACAGGTGTCAAAGGGGCATCGTCCACATCACCAGCGAATCCATTGCCAAAGACCAGATGGCCCTAGCAGCCACCCGACACGGTCGCACGTACCACCCATACCCAGACTTTACCCCACAGAAGTTCAAAGAAAAGACACAGGGACAGCTTAAAGTCCTGGAAGACAGCTTTTTGAAAAGCTCTTTTCCAACGCAAGCGGAACTGGACCGGCTGAGGGTGGAGACCAAGCTGAGCAGGAGAGAGATTGATACTTGGTTCTCGGAGAGGCGGAAGCTTCGGGACAGCATGGAGCAAGCTGTCTTGGATTCCATGGGCTCTGGCAAAAAAGGCCAAGATGTAGTGGCCCCCAATGGTGCTCTCTCTCGACTCGACCAGCTGTCCAGCACCCAACTAGCCAGCTCCCTGCGCAGCCCTTCACCAGCAATTACAAAAAGTCAAGAGCAAGTTCATCTCCTGAGGAGCACGTTTGCCAGAACCCAGTGGCCTACTCCCCAGGAGTATGACCAGTTAGCGGCAAAGACTGGCTTGGTCCGAACTGAAATTGTGCGTTGGTTCAAGGAAAACAGATGCCTGCTGAAAACTGGGTCTCTGCAGTGGATGGACCAGCACCAGCACCAGCACATAGCGGAAGATCACGGCTATGATGCTGTCTCAAGAAAAGTAACAAAACCCATCATCGAGAGCCCAAAGAACGGGAGTGAGGGGCTGCAGCAATATAACAAGGACCCCAAAAAGCTCTGCGAAGAGGACTTGGAAAAGCTGGGGTCCAGGGTGAAAGTGGGCAGTGAGCAAGTGAAAGACTGTCTTCCCATAAAGCCCTCAGAGGCCACCTCAGACAAGTCAGGGGGCAACAGCCGGGATGGCCAGGGCAGCGAGGAGAACGAGGAGTCGGGTGTGGTAGATTGGGTCGAGGTCACTGTTGGAGAAGAAGATGCCATCTCAGACCGATCCGATAGCTGGAGTCAGACTGCACCCGAAGGCCAGGCAGGACTAGCCGACTCAGACTCTGACAGTACCCCCACCCAGGCTGGCCAGGCCTAGACAGGTAAGGTACCTGTTCACTCCAGGCACATAGGGCAGTGGGGTGAGGGGAGTTTCATTTCTTTTGGTGCCCTGATCTCATTCTTGGCCGTGGTCACTAGTGGCCGTCAAGTCAACTCCAGCACATGGGGACCTCTTGCGTGCAGAATGGAGCTGCTGCCTGGGGCTCTCAAGGATGCATCCTTTGAGAAAGCAGATTGACAGGCCTGGAATCTGAGGTGTCTCTGGGTGGGCTCAGACCACCAACCTTCGGTCTAGTGGTCCCTTGTTTAACTGTTGGCACCACCCAAGAAATTCTGGCTTCGCATCAGTGTGTTGTCAGGGCAAACACTGGTTGTAGGGTGCAGAGCGACTGCAATGGATGATGGCTTCTTTTTAAAGTTATCGGGAAAAGGAAGAAACTTACAGGCTGGTAGATTTTATGTCCGTATTTGCAAGGCATGGTAATGCGTGCTCCCACTACGGCCTCTGGCATATTTGGACACCACCCTTTTGGGCCTGTTCATTCCAGACTCTTGTCACATTAAGAGAACAACACACATTCCATGCATTTTGTGTTGTCCACTGTAAGAGGAGAATGTGGGAAGGATGTAGTTTTCTTTTTTTTGAGAATAAGCATCGAAGCTTATGAAGAGATCTAAAGTTTTCTTCTCATTTCAAAGGCTTTTACAGTACTCAGTGCCTGCCTCGTCATGGCTAAGAGAAGGTACATTATGTGTCTCATTAGGTAGCCCTGCTAGAAGCTGCTAGGGTGGTTACCCATAACCCCTTGGATCTGGAAGAGACTGGTGTGTGTGAGGCCTGTGGAGCCAGGAAAGCCAGGGGAAGGGAGGTTGCCATGGTTACTAATGGCCATGTCATCCCTATAATGGAACTTGCCACTGAAGCCCTTGGTGTCTGTGCTTCTAGAGAGGTCGGCACAAATCACAAATGGGGCCTAGAGCACAGCAGCTTGTTTGGGGGTGACATTAGAAAGGGGTACAGGTGGCGGGAGGAGGAGGGAGGGAGAGATCTACCTGTGGTGAAGCCGAACAATTACCAGGGCAGCTTGCAGGGAGGAGGGGGAGGAAGGTGCGATTTGCCCAGGTTGGCTTCTCCAGCGGTCACTTAAAAGGTCTTGCGTGTCATCTTTAAAAATAGTAACAACATAATAAAGTAGTAATAACAAGAAAAATAATAGAATAAAGGTGAAAATCTCTAGAATGACGTATGAGGTCCCAAAGGGAGTCCTGGACACTGTCATACCTCTCTGTTAATGAACGCAGGTGACTTGGCCAGCCATGCTGCTCGTTCATTTGTTCAGTAATACACCGACACATGGAAAAGAAACAGAATTCTCTAGAAACCTTGCTTTTGCCAATTCTGTTGGCTGTTAAAAGAACAGTTGAATGAGCCGCCAAACACAGGAGTTTCAGGGCCATCAAAGCTTCCTTCTCCTGTCACTCTCTAGGGGGACAGTTAACAGGAAGTGAGGACACAGCTTGGGGCGGGAGCGGGGATGGCATGGAGACCAGGGAGCTGGAATGTGCCACTCACCAGTGGTGCCACTGAATACCCACCCGTCTCCATGTGGCCCCCTCGATTTCTTCCTCTCTCTGGCTGTTTTCCCAAGTGCTTTCTTAGGAGACCATATAATCTAGTCACATCTCTCTTAACTGAAATGGAGTGACTTTTCTAATTCAATCTGTAATCAGAATGCTCCCAACTGACCTTTCTATCTTTGAGCTTTGCTGATGGGTGGCCTAAAATGAGATGGCTTCTTTTTTCTCCCACCCCAGAGTAGACCGCAAACTGAACTGAGCCAAATCCACTGCCATGGAGTCGGTTCTGGCTCATAGTAATCCTACAAGTCAGAGTAGAACTGTCCCCAAAGCTTCCAAGGAGCGCCTGGCAGATTTGAACTGCTGACCTTTTAGTTAGCAGCTATAACACCTAACCACTACATCACCGGGATTTTCAGAGTAGACCATAGAACCTAAAATAAAGATCAAACCTGCTGCCATCAAGTCAATTCCAACCCTTAGCAACCTTATGGGATAGAGTGGAACTGCTCCATAGGGACTCCAAAGCTGTACTCTACAGAAAGCAGATTGCCACATCTTTGTAACCCAGAGCGGCTGGCGGGTTTGAACTGCCAGTCTTTCAGTTAGCAGACGAGTGCTTTAAGCGCTGTGCCACCAGGGCTCCTGGGTAGACATAGAGATTAGTTCAAAAAATATACATTGAGCATCTAGTTAAGGTGCTTGGAAGCCAATGGAAAGATTGGTGGTTCTAGGCCACCCAGAGTCTCCTTAGGAGAAAAGCCTGACCATCTACTTCCCAAAACCCTGCAGAGCACAGGGTTTCTGACAGACATGGAGTCTCTGTGAGTCAGGCTCAGCGCAGCAGCAACTGGCGTGTGTCCATTGTGGTGCTACGTGCTAGAGCTTACATGATGAACAAGACAGGGTACATGGCCCCTGTTCACACGGACCCCACAGGCCAAAAAGAGGAAAGTGCACTTTACTAAACAACCTAATATGGGGTGTGTGGAAATGTCACAGCTGAGTACAGGAGCACATAAAGGGGCAGAGAATCCAGGGAGGCTGCCTGGAGGAAAGAACATTTACCTCGAGTATGGAGCTAAGTATAGGAGTAGTTCATTTGGAAGGAGCAGATGGCCAGGAATCCAGAGGCAAAAGTTGCCAGGAGAGGTTTGGCATAGCCACAAAGAAGAGTTTGGGGTTCAGGAAATAATACGAGATAAACTCAAACAAAACCTGATGGTTTGCCACAGCAGTAAAAGCTATGCTGAGCCAGTTGTGTCTGCTGAATTTGGGTGTGAGGCTGCTTCCTGGCCCTGGATCCCAGGGTGAACTCACTGCATCCCCAGGGTCTTACTCTCTCAGCTTCTTCCTACGCTTTTACTTCTGACGGATGTTTACTGTTTCTGGGTGACAGCCCTGCCCAGTGGGCAAGACAGAAGATTTGGGGTTGGCTGTTGAATTATTGTGAGACAGTGCAGAGATGTAGTAACTAGCTGTTCCCCTCAAAAGTAGGAACACCCAGAAATCCTGTTTTATGCTTAATTATGGTAAATGACACACATGTGAGCCAGTGATTCTAAGATCTGCTCGATCCCTGGTGACCAGCAGGTGTTCCTCTCGGGTCATCCCTAACAGACCTCCTGGCATTTTGGAGGTGCCATTATATCGAGAAGGAGCCCTGGTGGTGCAGTGGTTAAGCTCAGCTGTTAAGATTACTAGTTAGAACCCACCCAAGAGCCCTCGTGGTCTGCTCCCATAACAATTACAGCCTGAAGACCCTATGGGGACAGTTATGCTCTGTCTCACTGGGTCTGTACATGTCAGAACTGACTCAACAGCACATAAAACAACAACATTACATCGAGGAAGGGGCAAGTCTGCCTTCTGCTGAGATCTGCATTGGTGGTAGTATCCCAAATTTTCCCAAGTCCTGTACAGAAGCACCCCTTAATTGAGCCATTTGATTAAGAGGGAAAAACTCTCTCCAAATTCCTTCCCAGCTTTTGTGAACCAAGCACAGGGGTCCCTTGAAATTCATAAATATTCAGCGATGTCCTGGTTTAAAGATGTATCTATTTAGAAACTTTCCGGTTGGGTTCATGTGTTACCTATATAATAATCCTTAAAATGATTCATGGTTTTGACTTCATCAAAGGTCTTATGGATGTAAGAGAGAGAGACAGACAGAGACAAATGGGTGAGTGGCTGAGAGCTAACACTAGGACTGGATTTCTTCTGTAGAAATGAAGCATCCCTGGGCCGAGCCCTCTGCTTCAAGCTTTGCAAGGCTCCTGACAGCCTTTGACTCAGGCCAGGCTCACCGCAACCCTACGGACCAACCAGGAATCATTCTGGGCCTTTGGGTTGTGTTGTCTTGATTCAGGCTCTGGGTCTGAATTATTATCAAGTCAATGCCTTGAGAGACCTGTCCTACTAAGAAGCTGATAAATAAATTCCTCCTCCCCTAAGAATGTCTCAGGACACTTGAGCAAGACACTGTGAGACACATGCCTTAATGGCTGGCCAGATGGAAGATCCCTTAGTGGAACCATAAAAGTGCCCATTTATTGGTGAATGCCTTGTTCCCAACATTGTTTGAAGCATGTCTGTGAGGTCATTGAAATATGAGGTCTGACAATTAAGTCTGTGAACTTAATTGTTCTAAGTGCTACATACCTCATTGTTGAGTATCACTATGGTCATTTTTGAAGGACTCCCCTTGGGAAGCTATGCACCAATGCCAGTGCCTAGTCCACTCTTCAAAGCAACTTTGGAATTCTTTCTGGAATGGCCTTTGCACATGGTGGCATGGCGGCAAGTTCACAAACTTAATGGTAAAATTGTCTGTGAGGGAGATTTTAGCTGGTGAGCAAATAACTATATTGGAGCACCCTCCCTACTCACCTTGTCTGGCCCCTGATTACTTTTTTCTTTACCTGAAGATAAAGGAAACACTGAAAGGAAGGCATTTTGCTGACATTATGGATATCTAGGGTAATACAAAAGCTGTCTAATGGCTATTCCAGAAACAGTTCCAAAATTGCTTTGAAGGGTGGACTAGGCTCTGGCATCAGTGCACAGCTTCCCCAGGGGAGTCCTTCCAAGGTAACTTTAGTGATATTCAGCAATGAGATACATAGCACTTTTTCTAGGATGAGTTCGTGAACTTAATTGACAGCCCTCATATCATGACACACCAGTGGGGTAGGTATGTCTTTTCCCCATTCTACAGAGGGCAGAACTGAGGCCCAGAGATAATAAACACTTCCTTACCAACGAAGTGGTGCAGCCTGGATCCCACCTCTCTTCTGTGATGCCAGGGCTCCAACCGCTGTGGCCCACAGCCTCCCCAGTGGTGGCACCGCCACCGTGGTCCGGGTCATGAACTGGATGTGTTCATTTCTTAATTCTACCTGGGAGTGGAAATGAATACAAAACTTAACTTGTTCAGTCAGCCAGAGTGTTGGCATCCCCTCTGTGTGCCTGGCACTGTGCTAGTCTGTGCACTTTTGCCAAATGACTGACATGGTCCCTGACTGGATCTCTCCCTAGTGAACATGAGATGTGGACACACAGACACACAAAAGCCCAGCAGGCTGACCCATAAGAGCTATGCACATAGAATGCTAGAATTGCTCAGAGGGACCACTATGGCTTTTCCAAAAGCTGTCTCATGGAAACCGCCCCCCTAAGCCCACTTGTGCCAACAATCACCCCATTTATTTTAAACAAAGAAAGCTGAGGCTCAGGAACCCTCAGTGACTTGCCAGAGCTCACGCGACCAGCGTCTACATCTGACTCCAGAGTTCCAACCACAACTCTTGCCACCTCCTGGTTTCTGACAGTTTCCAACTCCCGATGATTAGGGACAGCTCCAGGGAAGAGGCTGAATTTGTGAAATGTCAGAAAAATACTCTCCATAGAGTTCAGCCTGCTTGCAATGTTCAAAGCTGCTAAGTGGTGCATCCTGGCTATAATTTAGGATTCAGAATAGGTATCTTCCAACAGTCTGCTCAGGTGAGCTGTCCAGATACAGATACATGAATGGATTGGTAGGTGGGTGGGTGAGTGGATGGATGGATGGCTGAATAGATGGATGGGTGGGCAGATGGGTGGCTGAATAGATCGATGGGTGGGCGGATGGGTGAGCAAGTGAATGAGTGAATGCCAGTACTGTAATTAGTGCCAATTAAGTTTGTGAACTCATCCTAGAAAAAGTGCTACATACCCCATTGCTCAATATCACTATGGTCACTTTCAAAGTGCTCCCCTCGGGAAGCTGTGCACCGATGCCAGCACCTACTTTACCCTTCACAGCAACTCTGGAACTCTCTTTCTGAACTGGCCATCAAAGCTGTTGTATTACTCTTAATGTCATGAATGTCATCAAAATATCTTCAATATTTCCTTTGTTTTTGGATAAAGAAAAAAGTTCATTGCGGGCCAGGTCAGGTGAGTAGGGAGAGTGTTCCAATACAGTTATTTGTCTACTGGCTAAAAAAATCCCTCACAGACAGCTATACAATTAAGTTTGCAAACTTGCCACTTTGCCACCGTGGGCAAGGGCCACTCCAGAAAGAGTAACAAAATTGCTTTGAAGAGTGGACTAGCCACCGGCATCGGTGCATACCTTCCCAGGTGGGGAGTACTGGGAAGGTGACTGTAGTGATATTCATCAACGAGGTATGTAGCACTTAGAACAATTAAGTTCACAGACTTAATAGTCAGACCTCGTGTCTGTTTCCCTCTCTCTCACTACTAACAGGCCCTACCAGCTTTTAAGACTAAAACAAACCTGCAGGCAGAGAGTATATCTCATCATTAACCTGGAAATCTCAAGTGCCTGTTCATGGAACTAACCTGAGAATTAACAGGAAGAGTTGGTTTTTAGTTATCTGAGGCCTGGATTTCAGTCCATTTTGTCTATCTGCCTCATTAGCTGATGACAGTTTTGTACGTGTGAGCAGCGTTAGGGAAAGATCTGTTGGAGCATCTGTCTGTGGACACTTCCGGGTGATGCTTCTCTGGGGCTGTCCGTTAGCTGTGCTTCTCTGGCATCCGATGGGGAGTTAGCTGTCACCATGTCTGTGTACCTCATTCTGGAACTTCCTACCCAGGAAGTCTCACTGTCCTTTAGACGCTCTGTAGCAGCTTGTTGTTGCCGTTAGGTGCCATCAAGTGGGCTCTGACCCATGATGACCCCACGTACAACAGAATGAAACACTGTCCGGCTTTGTGCCATTCTCACAATTGTTCTCATGCTGGCATCCATGTGGCAGCCACTGTGCGTTCTGAGTACCTTCCAGCCAAGGGGGCTCATCTTCCAGCACTGCATCAGACATTGTTCTGTTGTGACCCATAGAAATCTCACTGGCTGATTTTTGGAAGTAGATCACCAGGTCTTTCTTCCTATTCTCTCTTAGTCAGGATGATCCACTGAGACCTGTCCACCATGAGTGACCCCACTGGTGTTTGAAATACGAGTGACATAGCTTCCAGTGTCATGGCAACACACAAACTATGACGGCGTGACAAACCAGCAAATGGATGGTGGTAGCAGCTTAAAACCCATTGTCATCAAGTCAGTGCTGACTCATAGTGACCCTATAGGACAGAGTAGAACTGTCCCCACAAGCTTTGCAAGGCTGTAATCTTTACTGATGCGGACTGCCACATCTTTGTCCCCGGTGGGTTCAGACAGCCGACCTTTCAGTTAGCAGCTGAATGCTTAACCACGGTGCCGCCACGTCTCCGCCAACATGTGCAGAGGCCCTGGTAGCAGGTCAGGAACCATGAAAGGCAAGGCCCCATTTGCAGAGGAAGGATGCAGGCTCCAAGGAGGTCAAGTCACTAGCCCAGGGAAATTCACAGTGAGTGGCCCGTTTCATTCACCCATCAAGTATGCTTGACATTGTGGCTATCTCTGGAAACATGGAGGTGGTGAGCTTGTCTCTGCCCTCACAGACTTCATAGTCTGATGGTAAATGAAGCTTTGATCAAACAATCTGCAGTCAGTGGTCATGCCAACAAGTGTTTGAAGGTGCGTGGTGCTGTGAAAGAACAGAGCGGAGGATTCGCCCTGATTTAGAGGGTGGGGGAGGCTTCATGGGGAGGTGGTGGATGAATTAAGATCCAAGGTGAGTGGATATTAGGTCGGCAAAGAGGGGAGCCTGATGGCACAATAGTGACGAGCTCAGGCAGCTAACCAAAAGTCGCAGTTCAAAACTACGAGCCACTCCTTGGAAACCCTGTGAGGCAGTTCTACTCTGTCTTATAGGGTTGTCATATGAGTCACAACTGACTTCACAGCAATGGTTTTGATTTTATGATTGGGCAAAGAGGAGGGGAACACCGTTGTAGGCAGGAAAACAACATATGCAAAGGCCCTGTGGCCACAGGGAATACTGCATATTAAGAGATCTGAAAGGCAGCCATAGTGGAGGTGATCTGCCAGGTCTCATACTACACAGAAGTGCAGGGGTTAAAAGCAACAGTATTAGGTGGACTCACATACAATGTCAATTTTCCCTGAAACTCCTCCCACTCAGCAATCAAGTCTCTATGTAGCTTTTATGTATGTTTACTCCCATAGAGAAAGTTTGATTCTCTCTGAGCTACTCAAAGAGCGAGCAAACAAGGCAGGTCATCTTGCAGCTTCTGACATGTTCAGACTTCTCTGTCCCAGTGGTAAATGGAGGATTAAAAAAAATAATAATAAATACCTGTTGCCATCAAGTTAATTCCAACTCATAGAACTGCCCCAGAGGCTTCCCAGGGAGCAGCCAGTGGATTCGAACTGCCAGCCTTTTGGCTAGCAGGCAAGCTCTTTGTTAAGCACTGTGACCCCAAACCAAGCCCACTGTCATCAGTTCAACCTCATGGTGACCCCATGTGTTACCGAACAGAACTGCTGCATAGGGTTTTCTTGGCTGTGATCTTATGGAAGCAGATCACCAGGCCTTTCTTCCACATGCTGCCAGGTGGATTCCAACCATGAACTTTTAGGTTAACCGTCCAGGGCAAAGCACTGGTGCTACTCAGGACCCCTAAATGGAGGACAGATGGAGGGGAGTTCTGGAGCACCCTCCTGCCTGTACATTTTACCTTTCTCTCTTTTATTACTAAGTTTCTATAACCTTAATGCATTCTACAGAGTAGTTGACTGTTGTTGCTGGATTAAATGAGATAATATGTAGCAGTACCTAGAACAGGAGCCTGGCATTACCGGCAGCCCCTGCCTGGTAAGTGCAGAATCTGAAACTGCTCATACTTCTTGGAACAGCCACCTGCCTCCTGCCTTCCCAAGGTGGCTTTTTCGGCTGGGTGTTATGCTGTTGGCTATTATTAACTCATCCAAGGGGTGGAAGGTGGGCCAAGGTGGGGGCAGAGTGTACCATTTGCTGAGCACTCAGTGCACAGGGCACTGCTCCAGCACTTTGCATGGAAGAACTTAAATTCAAACCTCACAGCACCCCTCTGAAGTACATGTCAGTGTCTTCATGTGATGGCTGGTGACAATGAGACACAGGAAGGTAACCTGTCCAAGCTCGTGCAGCCAGAGAGGGGTGGAGCTGAGACTCCATCCCAGACTTCCATGGGTAACTATGTGGGAAGTGTGCTTACTAGTGACTGTAATATACACTTCCATTTGGTGGAGATCTGTTGGGCTCCTCTGAATAGGATGCCTTGATGAGAAAGGGCAGGGAGACCTGGTATCCCCCTTAAGGTGCCTTTAAGGTTCCCTGTGAGCAGCCTTGGAAAGATTTGCCTGGCCTGTGGATCCTGGGTGAGGGCAGTGGTGGTTGAGTGGACAAGAGTTCCCTCCCTCCAGGTGGCATTCCCAGCCAGTGAACCTTAGGTGCAGCCGTCCGTCAGTGGGGGCTCGTGTGTTGCTCTGATGCTGAGCGGGTTTCTGCAGAGCTTCTTCTAGACTAAAATGGACTGGGAAGCAAGGCCTGTGCTCTGCGCCCAGAACTCAGCCAGTGAAAACCCTGTGTCTCACAAGGGTCATGAAGATGGGTCATGACTACTACTGAGGGTGGAGACAGAGCAGGACCAGGCAATGCCTTGTTCCACTGTGCAAGGGGCCACCAGGAGTTAGGGGTGACTCCGTGGCTGCTAACAACGGTGACAACCCAAATCTCAGAAATGTCCCAAGCCAGAAGCTGCCTAGAACAGGTCCAGGTAGCGAGAGCTCTGACCAGACATGCCAGAGCAGGCGCAGGTCCAGAGTGGGGTGATTGTAGCTGATTCTTGGCGTCATTCACCAGGGGTTTCCCCATCCACTGGGAAACTGTTCTGTGCTTCATACTGCCACTTTTTCCCTTTCTCAATTCTAATTAAAATCAGCCCCCGCCCCCATGAAAATGTGACTCAGAAATATTACTGAGATGAGAAATCACTATGAGGGTGTTTTCCATCCTTGTGGAGCATGCTGCTGTTCTCTCCCATTACCTAGAGCCTCAGGAAAAGCTCTGCAGGGAAAATTAAAGAGAAACAGAAAGCCTGCTATGAGGCTCTTATATGGGAAAATGACTCAAATTGTTCCTGCTTCCCCAAAGGGAAGAGTAGCAGGGAGGCAGACTTAGGTTCAGAATTAGATGGTATTTCTTAGGCACAGTGGTTAAGAGCTATGGCTGCTAACCAAGAGGTTGGTAGTTCGAATCTATCTGGCATTCCTTTGAAACCCTATTGGGGCAATTCTACTCTGTCCTGTAGGGTCACTATGAGTCGGAATCAACTTGATGGCAATGAGTTTGCTTTTTTGTGTGTTTTTTAACATTCCACATAATCCCTATGATAGAAAGAGATTGCTGGGGGAGGCAGAGGCTCTGTCCTAGGATGTATTTACGGAGAAGCTGGGTGAGTCCTATACTGGCTACGGGAAATGGGTCAGATGTCCAAGAACTTCCCTTCTGAACCTGAGATTTGGTCTCTGTGACTAGACGAGCCTTCAGGTGGTTCGTTCTCTGCCGTGGTGAATGCTTCTGACCAGTTAACAGGACTTCGGATGGAAGCCCTGAGAAATTTGTGAGAGGCCATTGCCCAGAATCACTGTGATCTTTAAAAAAAAAGAAAACGGTGAAATGTGGACTTAATCATCCACCTTGTTTAACCAGCCACTGCTAGGACAGCAGCAGGGCTCTCTCCTCCTGTTTTCATTCTTTAACAAACCCCTGTTGAGTATCCTGTGTGGGCCAGCTGCCATGTGGGGCTATGGGCACGGTCCCTGTCCTCACGCATCTCACACTAGAAGGACAATTAACTAGGCAGTTTCAAGAGGCAGGGTCACAGCTGTGGTGGGAGAACAAGCGTGAGAGCAGGTGCAGGAGCTGACTGAGCCTGGGAGCAAAGGCTGTGGGGAAGAAGCAAGAAGCTAGGACCTGCGGCCCAAGGGGAAGGTAACTGAGCCACACTGTGACAGGGAAACTACACACATGATGGACATCCAGGGATCCTTCACTTGTGAGCAAGTGGACCCACAGTGTTGGAGTAGACAGGCCCTGGGGCTAAAGGAGGGACTGGGGCCATGTCCTCAGGCAGAAGGCAGTGAGAGGCTTTTAGCAGAGAGGTAGAAATAGCTATTACCAAGCATGACCACCAAGAGTGTCAGTCTCTGCCCCAGCTGGGCCTGCCTGGATCTGGGCCGCTATCTGCATTCAGGGAAGAACATGCATCGCTGGCAGTGATGAGAGCATGGGGTGTGTCTTGTCTGAGCCAGCCACTTCCTCCAGTGTGAGCAGAGTGGGGACACCCTCCCAGTTCATCACCCCAGCCATCGCCCACACTGCTGTGCGGCTTTCACTGGAAAAGAAAGCAGACGCATCAGTGGTGTCCTCTGTATCTCCGTCGGCCCCACCCTGTCCAGAGAGGCTCCAGCTCTGCCCTGTTTCCAGTGTCACTCTGTTAAGTGTCCCCTGCCCCTACCCCTACACACCCTGGGAAAAGTCAAAGGAAAGAGTTCTGAGGATGCTTCCAGGACCCAGAGCCACCAGGGACCTCTATTGCTGGGACCTCTCAAGTCTGTATCAATGCATAGTGACCCCATGCGGCAGGTCCTCCCTGTGGTTTCCTAGGTTGTGCCTTTAGGGGCGCAGATCACCAGGTCTTTCACCCACACAGCCATGGGGGAAGAGAGGGGAGTGCAAACTGCCAACCCGGCAGTTAACTGCCGAGCGTCTAACTGTGGTGCTACCAGAGCTCTGATATCTGCAAAGGCAGAAAATAATAATAATTGACTTTTATCTCCCTTTTATTTTTCCTTTTAAGGCCCTGTGCAGCATTGTTTCTTTATTAACTCATAGGGTTGGAGGATTATGCATGTTTGTGCCCCTAAGAAGTTACTCAGAGAATCATAAAAAACACCTTGCTACAGTAAGAGTCCCCTTCTCATTTGGCATTTTATCCAAAAGGCAAGTTTTTGCGCATCACCCAAGAAAGCAGGCTGTTTACAATATGAAGGAGAATGGAACAGCTCACTCCTAAGGTCCTGTCTTTTGGAGGTCACTTTTGCACCTCCAGGAAAAATGAAGTGCTAGCTACTGAGTATATGACCTGGCCCAGACCTGTGTCGTTGCATATCTGTCACCCTCCCTGCAGCCCTGTCTGCTATGCATGATCGTGGTGATGCTCTAGAAGGCTGTCACCAGCCCCAGCACACAGTGCGAAAGCAGCAGATCTGAGATTCCAGATTTCTCCAATTTCACATACACAGGCGGTTCTTCCCATCACTCCACTCCTGCACTATGACCTGGCTGGCACTCTTCAGTGGGGTTGCAAGGAGGAGGAACAGATAGGGGCCACCCTCCTCAGGCCTGTTTTCTGGAGCCTTGAGAGCTGTGCAGGTAGAATTCAACCAGAGGCCATCTCCCTTCCAGAGTGGTGAAGACTGGTCTGCTGGGGCCAGCCCCAGTCCTTGGGGAGTCAGGAGAAGGCTGGGTATGGTCAGCTGTGCCCAGCAAGAAGATGAATGTGGCTCTGCATGAGATGAGGAGTAGGGCGTGTGGTTCCTGCTGGGTCCCAGGACCGCCATCCTCAGCCTAGCTCAGAGACACTGGAAACGACGACGCTCACCCTTGTAACCAGGTGGCTCCCTTGGGAGATAGGGAGCCTGGCCCAGAGTCAGGCTGTGTGGCAAGCAGTTCAGAGCCCAACTAAGAGCTAGACTGGCCAAGATAGAATCCAGGCTCCACTACTGACCACTTGCCGGATTTTATTTGACTGCTTTCTGCCTCGGTTTATTCACCATAAAATGGGTGTAACAGTCACCTGTCAGGTTATTGTAAGGAATGAGGTGATCCATACTATCACTTAGCCTCAGGCCTCGCTCAGGTTAGTTGTGAAGTATTAGCTAGGATTTCTGATGGGGCAACAGTTAAGCACTTACCTACTAACCAAAGGGTCGGTGGTTTAAACCCACGCAGAGGCTCTGTAGGAGAAAAGACGCAGCGGTCTACTCCTTGGACGATCACAGCCTGGGACACCCTATTGGGCAGTTCTACCCTGTCATGTGAGGTCACTACAAGGCAAATATCAACAGCATCTAACAGCAAGTATTAGCCCTCCTCACCAGGGCTTTCAGCGTGATCACTGCTGTTTTTGACGGTGTACTGCTGACCAGTCAGGTGACTGGTGGAAATCACTTTTCCTCCCTGGGCTCCCATGTTTTTCCTCATGGAAAAAGTGATGTTGGCAACATCACGTATTGGGATCTCCATAACTCTTAAGAGTCTGTGACTTCTGCTGCCTCATTTTCAGATGGCATCAGATCCCAGGGACACCCCTGAGGTCCGGGTTCATCCTCAGACATTTCTTTCACAAACTGGTTTCTAACTCCAACATGCAGTCTTACTCCCAGGGGTTTCTGGGAATATGGGCACATGAGACATCCAGGCATTAGAAATCAATGCCAGTGTAGATAATCTGCCAGTGTCTTTGCCTAGACTTCTGCCTCTCAGTGCCCCCGTGCAAAGACCACTGCTCCAGGCCGTCTCAGCAGTTTTCTCAGCCAGAGAAATGGCAGAGCAGTGACATGGCCTTAGCAAGAGGGAAGCAGGCAACAAAAAAGCCTGTAGCCTCAGGAAGCTAGATGTGATAAACCTCTAGCCCTTCATGGAGGCCCTTGGACTGTTTGAATTACTTGAAATTAGATTAGAGTTAAGCATTTCTCCATGTTAACTCTTCATAAATACGGTTTGCTTACTACGAGCACAGACTCTGGAATCAGTCTCTGAGCTCAGATCCTACCTCTGCCTCTTACTAGCTGTGTGTCCTTGAGAAAGTTACTTAGCTTCTCTGTGCCTCAATTTCCTCACCTGTAAAACACGGCCGATTACAGTTATCTCAACGCTTCTCAGGTTTGTTATGAAAACTAAATTAAAAATTCCCTCAAAAGTTGTCATGCTTATTACTATTATATATCTAGTGTTCCTGGCGGAGTAGTGGTTAAGTGTTATGTCTGCTAACCAAAAGGTCGACAGTTCAAATCCTCCAAGTGTTCCTTGGAAACGTTATGCAGCAGTTCTACTCTGTCCTACAGGGTCACTATGAGTCAGAATCGAATCAACGGCAGTGGGTGTGGTTTGGGATTTTGGTGCCTGGAAAAAGCTCCGTCTAACAAAAATAACCAAAGCATGCACAGCATCACCAGCTGCCGGGCATCATCCCAAATGCTGACCTAGATCAATTCATTTAATCTTCACAGCAAGGTGATGCTATCTTCCCCATTTTACAGAAGCACAAACTGAGGCACAGAAGTCCCCACAGCCAGTAAGTGGGAAAGCCAGGGTCCAAATCCAGGTGTGTCTAACTCCAGTGCCTGTTTGGATCCACTAAGACTGGCTGCCTGTCCAGGGATAATGATGCGGAGAGAAGCGCACAGGCACGCGCATGCACACGCCACTGCTTTTAACTTGCCCAGAAGGTCACCGTATTTTCAAACGCCTGCTTCTGGAGGCACTTGCAATAGCATCGGACTGTGCAGGCCCCAAACTTGAAGGCCATTTGTCTCTCCTCCAAGCCCCAGAGAGCTTCGGAAGGAGTCTTACCCTGGAGATCCAGGAAGAAGCAACCACAGACGGACGCCCCCCCCCGACTCCCCCAGGAATGACGGCCATCTCTCTGACTTCTGTCTGCATTTGTGTTCTCCTTCCAGGGGTGTCCGTCAGAACGGCTGTGCTGGTGAAGATGCTGTCTTGGAAGGAAGTGGAGAACTTCCCTCTCCCGCCCACCGTGGGGCACCCTTCCCAGTGACTCCCGGGGGAGCTGCGTCCCCCGTGTGCCTGGACGGGGCGGGAGCCCGGCTGCTTCACGGGAGCCTCCCAAGGGTGGGTGGGAACTGTTCACAGTGCCAAAGTCCTACTACCGCGTCTCTGGTGGGTCCCTGTAAATAGTTCGCGCCTCTGTCCTGGCTGCCACCTCTTGCTCTACTGGACCCGATTTGTACAATGGGGATTTTGTTACCTTTTTAACCAAGGGCAACTTCCTTTTCCAGCACTACCATCCTAAGGTTTTTTTCCCCAGGAGGGAGGGCTGATCACATGTGCTTTTTCTCTCCTTTCTCCTTTTGTTTTTCTTAATTTTATTTTTCCTTTTTTTTTTGGAGTTTAGCATTAGTGCCATTATATCGTCTGGATCTTAAGTAGGAGAATTCAGTTTAAGATTATTTTAGAAGTTGGCAGTTTCTCGCTGGAGGACTAGGATTTGGGCCCCCGTTTCGGCCTGGAGGGCAGACGGTCCAGATCATAACCATGCCCAGTTCTCCCCCAGCGGCCTTTCTGCCCTGCACCGGGTTTTCTGAACTGCCACGAGGTAGGGTCTGATTCCTCAACTCCCTGGCCTCTTAGGAATCCTGAGTCCCTATGTGGGGCGTCTGGGCTAAGCGTGCAACTAAAAGAAAGCTGATTCCTCAAACCCATTTAGAGGTGCCTCGGAAGACAGGCCTGGTGATCTGCTTCCCAGAAGTCTCAGCCTTGAAAACCCTGTGCAGCAGTCCCGCTCTGCGCACAAGGGGTGACGGTGAGTCAGCAGCTGGCCTGGATTGTTTGGGCCCTTGGCCTTGGGGCCAGCGCTGGGAGGACCCAGAGGGCTGTCCTCTTTAAGCACTTTCTTCATTACCAGCAGAAAGGGCTTCTATGTTTGTTAGCATTATTATTACTACTTTTATGAAATTAAAACAAAAAAAGATCTTTGTATCTAGATGGTACAACGATGAACAGCTTTGGCTTTTATTTCTGTTTTTAACTGCCTTTTCTTGGCATGGTAGTTGACAAGATTTCAGCTTGAAGCCTCACCAGGAATTGATTTTTTTGTTGTTGTTGTTTGAGTGTTCGTTTCCGGGCCAATTTTAGATTCCTGAGTGCACTTTTCCCCCCCGACCCAGTTCTAACTTTTAAAGAAGAAAAGCCACGAGACATATCTGGTGTAAATGTTGCAATATGAACTGTGTTTGCAGACCCTTCCCCCGCACCCCCGTTTTCAGTACACTGCACAAAACAAAATGCTAGGGAGTTTGAATAGAACCAGTTTTTCTAACTTGTTACCCATTTGTTGTAACTCAATAAAGCAAAGACTAAACATTTTTATAACGTTTTCCTCTGCTCCCCCGTCTTCATTGCCGTCGGTTCCCAGGGTGCAGCACGGGGAGGCGGCTCTGACTCGAGCCCTTCCCAGCCCCAGCTGGTTCCTGCCACGTGTCTCATGTTCTGTCTGGGTGACATCAGACATCGCCAGTGGGATTTTAAAAGCCACGATTTTAATTCCACAGTTTAAAAAAAACTTAAAACTTATTTTTTTTTTTAAATAAGAAGCTGTGTGAGCACCTCTCTTGGACACCTAAGTGGGTTCTAGGGGACACTTCCTCATGGTCTTCACAGCTGGCTCACAGAAGAACGTCATCCCACAGAGAACTAGAAGGCTAGGCCGCGCCACTTCCCCCCCTTGGGCTGCTGGCATCCAGAACACCACCATTTCCCCAAGATGACTGAGATTCAAGTATCTGCCTGCGGGTGAGCTTGCAGACACCCTGCTAGTGCAGGACTCTCATCTAGACCAATGTAACAGCATCACCTCAGGGCCAGTTAAGGTTCTGAGTCAGAGACCTGGAGCAGAGGCTGGGAAAGTGCATTGCTAACGAGTTCCCAGATGAGGCTAATGGCTGCTGGTTCCAGGGACGACACTCAGAAGGTTTGAAGTTTAAACCCACTCAGCAGCAGCACAGAAGAAAGGCCTGGCAAGTTGTTTCCCTAAAGATTATAGCCAAGAGAATCCTGTGAAGCGCAGTTCTGCTCTGTAAACACATGGTGTCACTGTGAGTCAGAATCAACTCAGTGGCAACGGGTCTAGTTTTCTGTTTTCACAAACTTTTTGCCAGTTTACTGAACTTAGTACATGTTTATTCTTCAGGTAGAGAGTTCCTCTCTTTTCCCTTCACTGCCCCCAAATTCAGGAAGTACTCTGAAACATCGAGATTCAGGCCAGGCTGGCTTTGTCTGTAACATCCCCTCAGCCTGCCCTCAGCAGCTCTCACTCCCTCTCTGGCCTCTCTGGGGTCCCACAACACCATGTCACCACACACCTCAGGGATGTGTTTAGTCAGTTCCTTCAAATTGGGACCAGGGGCCATCAGTCCTCTCATAGTGCGGTCACCTCAAGACTGCCCCAGTTCTTCACTATTCAGCAAAGTTGAATACAGTTACCTTTTCAAAAATAAAAACAATAGCATGTTTTATTGAGTACTTATTACATACAGGTCAGGCTTTGCTAAGTGCTTGCCGCGTTTTCTTATTTTACCTTCACAACCCTGAGAGACCAATGTCCCCATTTTGCAGATGAGTAAACTGAGGCTTAGTGAGGTTTCGTAAGGTGCCCCAGGAAATGCAGATACTGAGTTGTTGTAGTCTATTGATTTTCCTTATTATGCATCCCTCCCACTTCTGGTAAAAACAGCCTTTTTTTGTAGGAACTACCCTCCCCATCCCATGAAGTTCTGAGTAACCCTGTTCCACATGTGATCTAAGCCTGACGAGTCATGGCCCCTAGCCCCAGTGATAAGTCTGAAGAATGGACTTAGGAGCTCAGCAGGGTGTCCCCTCCTGAGAGATGGACACTGGAAGAAACAAGCTCACTCTTTCTGCTTGGGTGGAGATGTCCTGGGCTGGCTGAGACCAGAAAAATCCCCCATGGCTAGCACTCTGAGATGCTCTTTAAACTTGAACTGAAACCATTCTGGAAGTCCCCATCCAGCCAAATAACAGACTGGCCCATGAAATAAACAATATCACCTGTGAGTACTGTGGTCTTTGGGAAGAAAAAAAAAATCATCTCAGACCTGTAGACAGTTCCCCTACAGCAGATAGGAACTGGTAAGAGGAGGAGGCTGGGAAACGAGATGAACGGAAGTGAGACAATCAGAATGGAAATAAGAAGAATGTTCACACAATATGAAAATAGTACCCAGTGTCACTGAACAATAGGCATAGAAACTGTCAAAGGGGAACCTAATTTGCCATGTAAACTTTCACCAAAAACAGTAAAATGTAAAGAAAAGATGTAGGCCTGGGACTGACTGCAGCTCTCTCCCTCTCTC
Organism: Heterohyrax brucei; assembly: GCA_028571685.1. Classification (NCBI taxonomy): domain Eukaryota; kingdom Metazoa; phylum Chordata; class Mammalia; order Hyracoidea; family Procaviidae; genus Heterohyrax; species Heterohyrax brucei. Next base: position 19,634,374 of record CM053153.1, on the reverse strand, counting down.
CCTTTATAGAGATAAATCTCTCTATAAAGCCCAAGAAAAACCAATCCCATTGCTGTCAAGTTGATTCATAACTCAGAGCAACCCTACAGAACTGCTCCACTGGGTTTCCAAGGAGCACCTGCTGGACTTGACCTGCTGACCTTTCAGTTATTAGCCAAAACCACTGCATCATCTCGGCTCGTCTCTATACACATGTGCATAGTACATACATGTACACACACATACATACAGACACCTACATAGACATATGTACAGAGAAGGGCTCCTTATAACCAGTACTCTGAATTCATGCTTTTAGCCTCCCAAACTGTGAGAAAACAAATATGTTTGTTAAAGCCACCCACCTGTCGCATTTCTGTTCTAACAGCACTATGTAACTAAGGCCCCATCCACCCGTGGCGTGTGGCACAAGGTAACAGGTACCATCCACCTGTGGCTTGTGGCACTAGGTAACTAAGGCACCATCTGCCAGTGGTGTTTCTCTTGCAGCGGCACCAGATAACAAAGGCACCGTCCACTGGTGGCATTTCTGTTGCAGCGACACCAGGTAACTAAGGCACCATCCGCCTGTGGTGTTTCTTCTGCAGCAGTACCAGGTAACTAAGACACCCGCTTGCAGTCACACACTTGCCACTCTGACATAACTTAATTCCTCACTTAAGGGAGCTTGAGAACAGACACCTGACAAAAGCAAAGGGAAGAGCTGGCCAGGGCACTTTTGATTCGAATGTCCACGTGAAGAGAAAGCGCTGGTAGCTGGTGGGATGGAAACACAAAGGGAGGACAGCTGTACCCCTTCAGCCATTCAAAGGAAAGGCCTCGTCAAGCTCTGTCTTCTCTGCTGGGGCTGATGAAAGAAGAAACATCAGGACAAGGGGACTTGATGGACAGGCTCCTTAGGGAGGCGGAAGGGCACAGGGGAGAGGACCTCTGCTGGTTCACTCTGAGGTACACTGCTCTCTGCCTTCACGCTTCCGACTGTGACGATGCCCAGTGAGGTAACCAACCCCCTCGCCCCCTGAGATGACGCACAGCAGCCCCCATCCACAGAGAACGGCTGCGGGGTGACTGGGCCCCAGGCAGACGGGGCCAGCCCCATGCTGGGAGAAGAGCTTCCGTTTCCACTTGGAAGACAAGGGTGGCAGTAACCTGGAGCTTCCAGGGGTCAGAGCCCTGCCAGGCAAAGGAAGGGTTCTGTGGACAGAATGAGGCAAAGAAAAAAAAAAAAAAAATCAAAAGGGGTGGGGTAACGAGGGGAAAGAAATGGTGATGCTGACATGGCAGTCGTGGCACCAGCAATGACAGTGACATCATTTGGGTCACCCTGGACCTGGCCATTCCTGAAGCCAGCTGTCTTTCCAGTTCCATAACATCCCACATACTTCTCTTTTTGGCTTCAACTAGACACCTTTCAAGTTGGGTTTCTGCCGCTTGGCACTCAGAGTTCTGATGGGTAGATGAAATGATGAGGTAAAAATCAAAGAAAAGATATTTAAGTAACCACATGTGGCTAGCGGCTGCCGTGTTCGGTAGCACACCTATGAGACTTGCTGCTCAAAGGTGTCCCCGGGGAAAGGCAGCATGCCACCACCTGGAACTCGTCAGAAAGGCTGACTCTCACCCGCCCCCAAGCAAACACCAAACCCGGTGCTGTGCAGTCTATGCCGACTCACAGCGGCCCTGCAGGACACAGCAGAACCGCCCATCGGGTTTCCGAGGAGCATGTGGTGAGCTGGCACCGCAGGCCTTTCAGCTAGCAGCCACAGCTCTTAACCACTATGCCACCAACAGCAATTAGACAAGATCCCCAGGTGATTCCCATGATCAGTGTGAGAAACTGTTGCCATCTAATCAACTCTGTGCATGGTGACCCCAGCTGTGCCAACGTAAACTGTGTTCCATAGCACTTTTAGTGACTCGTTTTGTGGACGCAGGTCAACAGAACTTTCTTCAGAGGTGCCTCTGTGTGGACTTGAGACCCCAACCTTTAAGGTTAGCAGCAGAGCACATTAACTGCACCACCAGGTACCCTGAAGCTTCGGCTCAGCTCTAAAGGCATTGAACAACTCCTTCCCACACCTCCTCCAGCTGACTGGGGAAGTGGTGGGCAAAATCCAATAATAAACCACAGAAGTCCCCAACCTGTTGCCAGAGCGAGCAGGGAGGTCAGGACACGAAAGGACGGAGGCAGTGCTTCACTGTGAGCTGAAATGTCCTTCGAGGCACCACCACCAGGGACACAGCCACTTCTAACCCCCAGCTCTCGGAAACGACAGCTCTCACTTCCTGTCACAGCACAGTCCCAACAGGTCCACGAGAGGCTCCCTCTTACTGGCTCCTGAAAGCGCTGGCTGTGAAATGCTTTGCAGCTGGCCCTGCATCTAAGCTGCAGCAGAGTCTTGTCATTGCTCTGGGGGAATGATGAAATTAAAACACATCCCACAACATACTGTAAGTTGGGTATCTCACAGAGTATAGGAGGCATGCTGCCCTAGACTCTCAGAACCTCAAATCTAAATGGGGGAAAAACCTTCACCCAAAACAGTCTCCTAGGCTCTCTCAGTCTGGATGCTTGGAGGAAACAGAGAGAATGCTCACACTGAGTCGCTGTATGACGTTGACTAAGGAGACACAAAGGGATAGGCAAGGTTTTAGGGTCCCTGGGTGGTGCAAATGGTTAACATGCTCAACTGCTAACCAAAAGGCTGCAGGTTCAAGTCTACTAGAGGCACCATGAAAGAAAGACCTGGCAATCCAAATAATCAGCTACTGAAAACCCCACAGAGCAGTTCTACTGTGATGCACACAGGGTCTCTGTGAATCAGAAGCAACTTGATGGCAGTTATATAACCTAAAGGGTGGAGGAGGTTCAAGGGGACCCAGAGATGCCTTAGAAGAAAGACCTAGCAATCTCTTTCCCCAAAGTCAGCCACTGAAAATTCTATGAAACACACCTTTATTCTGACACACATGGAGTTTTTATGAGTCAGAATTACCTTGCTGGCAACTGGTTTGTGAGACAGGATTTGGGGAAACCAACTAGGGAGGGTACAGGATGTGCTAGCCACCTCTAGAAAGAGCTCTGGTGGTGCAAGGGTTAACAGAAAGGTCAGTGGTTCTAACCATGGGAGAATGATGGGGCAGGCTGCTTCCATAGAGATTATAGCCTTAGAAACCCTGTAGGGCAGTTCCACTCTGTCCAGTAGGGTCACTAGGAGTCAGGAATCAACTCATCAGCAAGGCTTGGGAGCCACCCCTGGGCCTTAAAAAGCATGTGAAGGGCAGTACTAGACCCTGCAGAAGGTAAAAGCAGAGTGTGCTGCCTGCCAGATGACACATGACCTTCAATGGACCTAGTGGGGAAGAAGGTGAGGGAACACAGATCCTGACATCAGTCTCCTGCCCAAGTGAACCTCTAAGTGACTGCCTAAGGGTCCGAGCTCCCCTACATCCCCAAGAGACCAACCCTCAACTTTCCTCACTAAGAGCCCAAGGGTGAGCCAAGTAGGACAGCACAGAGACAGAAAGGCAGGACTTGGGGAAAGAGAGCCTATCAATCTCCATAAAAAAGGAGAGAGCAAGACGAGACAGGATGTTCAGGAAGTAAGAGTCACTGCAGTCGGTGGAAGGGGACAAATGCTTCCAAGTTTGGGCTAGTGAATGGTCTCAGCAGAGTGCAGATTGTAAGAAAACTGGACAAGAGACTAAAGAGTATGTGAGACATTCTTCCACGGGTTATACATGGAAGCCTGTTCAATATCCTTTCAGAAACATGAGGGAAAAATCAAATTCTCTTTTCAACACCTTTTAACCACTTTTTGATTTATCTGAACTACGCTTCATTGCGGAAATCCTGGTGGTACAGTGGGTTAAGTGCCACATCTGCTAACCAAAACGCCAGCCATTCAAACCCTCCAGGTGCTCTTTGGAAACCATGGGGTAGTTCTGCTGTGACCTCTAGAGTCGCCATGAGTCGGATCCAGCTCGATGGCAGCGGGTTTGGTATGCTTCATTCTGTAACTGGTTCTAGGATGGGACAGTACGCGTTATAGCTTCATTAAGGTGACAAGGGATGTCACTGAACTGGACAACTCAACTGGCTAAATGGCTGTATGCTAGGCTGTGTATATTCTCAATAACAAAAATTATTTTAAAAAAATAAGGTCACAGGATACTCACCGAGGACCAAAACGACATGGGGGAAAGACAACCCAGAAGACAGAGAGACCCACATGGAGTGAGTTCCTACATCAACTTGGAACCGGAAGAACCGGATGGTGCCCGGCCACCACCTGTGATAGCCGCGATGAAGCTCAAGGTTGAGTCTCACTGGCAACACAAGAATAAAAAGGGGTGCACCCTGAGATCTTCACTAAAAGACCACAACTGATGGTCCAGCAGCTTTGGTGTTCCCTGGGAGCATGGCCCCCGGCCCTGATGCTGCCCTTGCCCAAATCATAACGAAGGTCCACTCTTCAGACACGAATGGATTGGACTTGGCCACGCAGAGTGACCATATTATGGTTCTTTGCATCTATAAGATATCATTCTGCTGACCTCTGGCTGGAGGAAGGGAAGCGGGTGGAGAGGAGGGGAAAGGAGACTGTTGGGAGGATGAGTCATGTATGGAGCAGAGAAGAATAGTGTGATGTCACCAGGCAGGGAGAGCAGTGGAAGCTGTATATAGGTGGGCATGCAAATTTATATGGGAATGTATAGTTTCACTCAGTCATAATAAATAAATAAATAAATAAGGTCACAGCCAGTTGTGGAAAAAATGTGAAATGAAACTGAAAAAAAGCAACTGAAAACATGTCCTGCTATTGATTTTTTTTTTTTTTTAACAGTGGCTGTCAAATCAATTCCAACTCATGGTGACCCCATGTGTGTCAGAGTAGACCTGTGCCCCACAGGGTTTCTAAAAGCCGATTTTTCAGATGGAGATCTCCAAGCCTTTCCTTGGACGCACCTCTGAGTGGGTTCAAAGTTCCAACCTGTCATCTTGCAGCCAAGCGCATGAACCATGTGCACGAACCATGTGCACCACTCAGGGACTCCTGCTAGTAACAGAAGTTAACGCCGTGTTACTCATTTCTACTGGCCACACTCGTGTCCACACTTGCTCCCACTCTTCCCTATCTACAAGGAGTCATTCTGAGCCAGGGAATGAACAGAAACCCAGAGGACAACGACTTTCAGGTGCCACGCGTGGCAAGGCCTGGGCAGGGTACACAAGTCCTGGGTTCTGGCCCCTGCTTTACCACTAACGGGTTGCATAACCCTGCGCAAGGCACTTGCCCCTCTCTGAGCCTCAGTTCTCTCATTGAAGAATGAGAGGGTTCAGACCAGATGACCGTTAACTGTTCATTTCTACCCAGAGATACTGTGATCATAACAAGAGCCAGAACCAACAACTCTGTTAGGAAGCTCCAAGCTCCAGCTCCCTATCCCTACCCTCAACCTCAGGCTTTGGGGGAATTTTTCAGAACAACAGTGATCTAAGCAACCTCCTGAGCAACAGCTCTAAAGCTTTTCAGCAAACGCTGTGAGCAAGCTCCCCTGGGGAACTTGGAAGAAGCATAGGTGGCCATACACAGTGCCTAATTAAAGAGCAGCTGACTGCAGGACGGAGAACTCAAAGGGAGCCAGCGCAGGGGCACTTCTCCCGGCCCTAACCACATCATTCAGTGTGTTGCCCCGGCCATGCTACATGTACAATGGTGTTTGTTAAGAAAACAGAGAACCTTTGTGTGAGGTCATATAACCAGATGCTCTGCAAAGACAGCTGCCCTTACCCTGAGACTAGACACAGTCTCCTAGACTTTGTCTCCACCGACAAAGGTGCGTAAACCTTCCAGGAGCTGGCCTGGGATGGGATGGAGGGCTGTTGTGGCTTAAACCCACTGCCATTAAGTTGATTCCCATAAATGACCCTATAGAATAGAGGAGAACTGTCTCCTCTTGTTTCCGAGGTGCGCCTGGGGGATTCAAGCTGGGACCTTTGGGTTAGCAGCCCTAGCTTAACAACTAAGCCACCAGGGTTTCTGTTCTGGCTTAGCACAATGAATTTCCCTGTGTTGCTTTTGTTGTTGGGTGCTACTGAGTTGATTTGGACTCACAGCGATCCCATGTGAGTCGAGGAGGGTGTTCCCGGCTGTAATGTTCACAGAAAAGGATCGCTAGGTGTTCTCTCCCACAGAGCCGCTGAGCAGGTTCGAACTGCCCACCTTTCAGCGAGCAGCCAAGCCCTTAACCATCTGAGCTACCAGGGCTCCTTGAATTTCTCTATCTAGGATTTGAAATCAACACATGTTCCAGAGGAAGGCTGCACGAGCGGCTCACTGGTAGAATACTGGCCTCCCATGTGGGAGACCTGGGTTCAAGTCCCAGCCCATCCATCTCATGCACAGCCATCACCATCTGTCAGTGGAGGCTTACATGTTGCTGTCGTGCTGATCAGGTTTCAGTGAAGCTCCTGGACTGAGACAGACCAGAAAGAAAGGCCTGGCAATCTCAACGGCCCAGCCTCCAAGTGATCACAGAAGACGGTACCACGCCAGCAGCATTTGTTCTGTTGTGTGTGGGGTCACCTCGAGTCAGAGCCCAGATCGATGGCAGCTAACAAACAACAAGAAAACATTCCAGAGAAATTTTATGCGGGGCTTCTGACATCTTCACATGGCCAGCAATAGCTGTGGTGGAAAAGCTCCAAGGAACAAGGGCTTTCATGGAAAATTAGAATTTTGATCCTCTGCATTGAGAAACCATGGAATTTTCCACATCAAAGAAGTAAAGCCTGGACTTCAGCGATATTTCTGCAAGGCTGGGCTGAGGAACCTGCCCAAGGCCACACAACCAGTAATCGTCAGCGCCAGCCTTTGAACCCAGCTTTCCCTGAGACCAAAGCTCATGTTTCAACCACAGGGCTCCAGCCCCTCCATCCAGGGGCCGTGATGGCTCAGGACCAACTGCAATACTGGACACGGCACCTGGACACACATCATGGTCAAGACGGGCTAGCCTCCAAAACCCCGAAGGATGTCCACCGCTCCCAGGCCAGGGGGCATGGACAGTCCTCCTGGAGAGCTGTCAGGCTCGTGGTCACAGAGGCAGACTGAGAATGGGGGAAAGGGGACAGGGACAGCCTTTCAAGGAGCGGTGCAGAGAAATAAAAATACAGATTCTCAACAACTTGGGTGTCAAGTGACTTGACTACACACTCCTATATTACACAAGAAGAATCAAGGGCCAGGCGACTACAGGAATGTGAAACCCATGTCATGACCTGTAAAACCCATGTCATGACCTATGAAACTGTGCTCTACTTAGTTTTTTAACCCACTGCCTCCCTAAGCCAATTTCTCTCTTTTTCATCTTCTCATCATTCCAGAGAAACCAGGATGGAGTACCACGCATCTGTCTCTGCTGGGCTCTGTCTCACAGGATTGTGTCATTTTATAATCTCTTCAAGCAGCTGCTCGTCCCCCATGTAACTGAAAGTCAGCACCTTTTCTCACTGGGGTTTACAGCCCTGATGCCTGACACACACAGGCTCTTGAAGAACTCTGCTATAGGACTGAATGAGTGAAGTGATGAGGAAGAAATAAACAATGATCTGTGTAACTCACAAGACACTGGCCCACTGAGATAAGACCATAAATTTAAAGTTTCTTTTTAAATAACCAAGGGCAATGCATGGTCTTGATTCACTTTCATTTTGATCAGATCCACCATGAAAGGCATTTGGAAGCAAATACGAAAATCTGGAAGGATATTAGATGACATTAAGAATTCTTATTGTTACTATATTAATGGTTCCAGTGGTTGACGGGCTGCTAACCGAAACACTGGAGGTCTAAGCCCATCCAGGGGTGCTGCAGAAGAAAGGCCTGGTTATCTACTTCCAAAAAAGTCAGCCATTGAGAATCCTATGGAGCACAGTTTTACTCTGACACACAAAGTCAGAAACAACCCAACGCCAAGTGGCTTGGTTTTTACATTCTTCCAATTCAACAAATGCGGCTGAATTTTAGTAGGTTTTTAAATGAGTCATTTCCATGAACAGGCCATGACTTATTTAACCAATCCCATACTGATGACCATGGAGGGTGTTTCTATTCTTTTGCTACTAAAATCTTTGTTCATATATCTTTATCCTTTATCTGATTCTTTCCTTAGGATAAATGGGGGAGAAATCCAAGATCAAAGCCAAACCAGAAGGATTCAAGGCCTGTCTGAGTCACAGACAGCATCTGCAGCTGGCTGCCTGCCTGCCTGATGCTCTAGCTTACCCACGCCTCAGCCTGCAGCAGGCAGAAGGACTGCTAAGGAGGCTGGTCCCTCACTGGCCTGAGCTGTGTGTGGGGAGTGCCAACCAGGCTGACACTAAGACACACACACATCATTGCCAACACAGATGACTTCAGATTCCAGAGACACACACTGACATTCCCTAGACATAAATGTTAGAGCCTAGACAGACTAATATCCTCTCCCAAGATGCCAGAAACAGGGGCAGATTAAGCAGGAGGCAAGGTAGACATGGGATTAATCACGTTTACTTACTAGTCCACACTGCACAACTGCACAAAGATGTGGTGCTGTTCAGGTGAAACTGTGCCCTACAGGTCGGCAAGTAAGCACAAGTAAGCCCATGTGTACCTTCCTTTTCAGGCAATCCCTCCCTGAAAGGAAAACCATGGTAAGAATTTAGAAGCTGCTCTGCTTGGGGATGGGGACAGAGGCGAACCCAGAGACCTCACAGAAGACCAGCACATGGTAGGAAGAATACAAACTACGCAGACCACACAAGTCAAATCTTGCCATCTTGGGTGAGTCCCATAACCTGAGCCTTGACTTCCCCATGCGAATAATGGGAAAGCAATGCCCACATCGTGGAGCTTTCTAAGGGGTGACTCAGACAGCAAATGTAAAGCGCTGGTGTACTGCTGGACAGTCAGGGTCTCAACAGGATACATTTCTCACCACACATTTCCATCGAAGAGTCTGTGAAGAGACATCAAATCAGCAGGGGCTTCTTGGGTACAGACAGGTTAACAGACCAAGCAAGGGGTGTCAAGGTACCCATATACTAGCAACAGTGGGAAGTCATGCTGTCCACAGGGCTGGAGGAACAGGTGGGGAAACAGAAGACTCAGGGAGAGCCAGAGCCATGTAGAAGGGAGCACTTCGCTGGACCTGTGCTTGTAGCTACTGCCAATGGCATGTCAGCAGAGCAGAGAAGTCGTGATGAGGGAGGGCCAGGCTCTGCCTCCCCTGCCCTTCTGTCTCTTGCCAGCACCTCCAAATGGCTCCACCAGCTGACAAGGGGCTCTGAGGGACACACACCCACTCGCATGCATGTTTCTATCTCTGCTGTCCCAGCGTGGGGTTCATGGGCTGCTTTTTGCAGCATACCCACCACAGAGTGTGGTCGTGCCAGGTCACATCATCAGGGTGACAGGCGGTCTCTTAGTTATCTAGCACTGGATGACAGAAATGCCATAAGTGGATGGCTTTACCAAATGAAGTTTATTCTCTCACAGTCTGGTAGGCTAGAAGTCCAAATTCAGGGCATCAGCTCCAGGCGAAGGCTTTCTCTCTCTGTGGGCTCTGAAGGAAAGCCCTTGTCATCGATCTTCCCCTGGACTAGCAGCTTCTCAGCACAGAGACCCTGGACCAAAGAAAGTACTCTATTCCTGGCACTACTTCCCTACTGGTATGAAGTCCCCTAAGTCTCTCTGTTGGCTTCTCTCTTTTATATACTAAAAGAGATGGGTTACATACAACCCAATCTGGCAGGCTGCGTCTTCCCTCAATACCATCACTGCTGATAATCCCACCTCATCAACATCAGAGAGACACGACTGACCACACACAGGTAAATGTCATCAACAAAACCTTGGAAAATGACACAATACTGGGGATCATGTCCCATCCAAGTTGACAGACATATTAGGGGACATAATTCAAATCCATGACACTGAGGAAGACAAAAGCCCAGATGGACTCACGTAGATGCCAGCCTGGGCACAGATAAATGAGCAATCAACTCAAAGACACCAAAATGCACACGTGTTGGAATTCATCTAGCTCAGCCTTCCCTGCATTAGAGTTGAGAAAGGAGAGCCCACTGCAAGTAACCCATTATCTGAGGTCGTCTTCAAGACACCAGCTGCCTTCAAGTAGAAGCTAATTCATGGCACGGCCCTGTTCCTGGGCAAACCCAGGCCCAGACCTGAAATAGCATGACTGTAGAACAAGGTTTTTGGTTTTGTTCTGCTGTAAACATTAAAGGTTGCAGTCATGCATCCAGGTTGTCTTTGACAGAGTTATCAGTGCGTTTATTCCTTAAACTGCTGAACCATAAAAGGTAGACTGTCCATAAACTTTGCCAGGTATAAACGATGAGAAATCACAGCAGCCTCCTCTTTTATAGGCTCAAACAGGTAAAGGGTATGAGCAGTCTTCACATCACAAGTAATTACAAAGGACAAATCATCCTCCAAATGCAAATTCTGATTAACCAGCCCAAGTTCAAATGGCAGCCTGAAGTATGTCATCCTTTACTGTGGTAGAAGGTGGTTGCCTATGTCTCACTCCTGACCTATTCATTTCTCCCTCACTTGTGATCACAGTAAGATTTCCTGATAAGCATTTATTGAGCACCTACTATATATTCATCACTGGACCACATCTTGTCCTTGCAGCACTTGCTTGCCATTTGCTTTTCTCCCGCTACCCAACACACACGCACACGTGCACATACCCACACCAATAAGGGACTACATTGTTCTTTCAGTGACAAGCACACCTCAATCTCTGAGTATAGTCACTGGTGCGTGTCCACCTCACAGCCAAGTATTTTTACAATCATTATACCTGCAGAGAGACCTGTGCTTCTTAATCCTGCGATGTCAATGAAACAGTCACTACTTTCTCTGACCTCCCGTGCCCCTGACGTACGCCTGCTAGCGCATTTATCATCATACAGAACTCTAAGTGGCAAGAGTCATAGCTCAGTCTATGGCTGGCACAAAGTAGGTGCTTTGTTTACTGATTACTTGAATGGTGAATGGATGAGGTGATGAATTAATGGATCAAGAATATATGGATGATGCTATCTGGGTGGACATCTAACTTGCTGAACGGCTGAATTTGGGAGGGAGGGATGGGTGGAGAGAGGGATGGGGAAGGGGGGATACATGGATAGGCAGAGGCATGGATGGGTGGGTGCAAGGGTAGATGGATGGACTGACGGTTATGTGGCTGGACAGGCAGATGGATGAATGCTTGGTAGATGAACAGATGGATAGAAGACTTTAAAAGTATTTCTCTTACTTATGACTTTAGGATAATAACCTGTACTCTGCCTACCATTGATGACAGTGCCACACTAAGTAAAAAAGCATAATAACTGCACCAAACCCCAAAATCCGTTGCCATTGAGTTGATTCTGACTCACAGCAATACAATAGGTAGAACTGCCCCAACAAGGCTGCCATGGTGTGGCTGGGGGACTCAAACGGCCAACCTTTGAGTTAGCAGCCAAACACTTAACCACCAGGGCTCCAGTAACTGCACAGTGCAGTGAAACCAACCAACCACACAGTGTAGCATACAACAACAAACTTGGGACAGAAACAACAGGTTCTACTTCCAATTTTACCACTTAGTACCTGTATGTGATCTGAACAGATCCTTACCCTCTGTGGCCCATACTCCATTGAGTGCTAACTCACCCTGGTGGTTAAAATCGGGTGGTTACTCTGGAGACCGACCACTATAATATACTAACCTATGTGATAATGTATGGTCATAAAAAGTGACCATGATCATGACAGTAGTGATGACAACATACGATATGGGTTATCTCTCATCTGGTCAGTATCCATAAGGCAGGAACATTAGGTTTATCTCACTAAGCTTTGCAATCTTAGACACTGATCATCTGGTCTCAGCATTCACAGTTCCTCAACTACAGCAAGCTACTTGTTCAGCTTCCTTCTTCCCAAGATTCAGGTCAGGACCACTTGTGCCTGTGACCAATACACGGACATATGCCCTGGGACCTAAGCCCACAGCTATGAAGGAAGGTGAGGAAGTTACTGGAAAAGATTACATGGGACAATAGAAGGAGGGAGGTTGGTCAAGTCTTCACTGTTGAGTTGCTTTCTCAGCTGCTCTTGAATTTCTTTTCTTAGAAATTTGGTATGCATCCACAATGCCAAAATCTTTCATTGAGTTTTCACTTACTGAGTGTCTGTATGTCAAATATCATAATTGCTGGGGAAACAAAACTGAAAAAAAGATGGTCCCTGCCCTCAACAGAAAGAGTTGCTAGGTGAAACAAGTGGTTAAGCACTGGGCCACTAACAGGATGCTTGTTGGTTCAAACCTACCCAGAGGCACCTTAGAAGAAAGGCCTGGTGATCTGCTTCTAAAAGATCACAGCCTTGAAAACACCAGGGAGGAGTTACTTTCCCTCTGTACACATAGGGCTGCCATAAGTTGGAACAGACTTGGAGACAACAGCAGCAGCAACCCTTCAAGAGCCCTCACTAGTCTAAACCCTCCGTTGACTGAAGGCCACTCCAGAACCTTGGACAGTTCATCCTTGCACACCCAAGACCATACACAGGAGGCACTGAGGGTACTTCTGTCACACTAAAGGAGTTCAACCTAATGAGGCAGGCAAACAAGTCGGTCAACAACTGCAACTGGGCACATGCTGGGAGCACTGGGGAGACAGAGGGAGGTCAGGGTTAACTTCCTGGACAAGTGGCATCTACACTGGGTTGTGAGACAATTAAGAATCAACTATAAGTGGGCCAAAGTTTAAGCACAAGCCAGCGGGCAAAAGCTTAGCTTCTTTCTCCATCTGCCTCTCCGTGCGCAGTTGATGGAATTTTTCCCTCTCCAGTGGAAACAGCCTTCAGTGGTTCCATAGACATCTCAGTGTGAGGTCTGTTCTGGTCTCCTTATGACAATTACCTGTCTGGAAGGCAGGTAGGAAATCATATTGGGCATTCCCTCTAGCTTGACAGGCCAAGGAGAGATACGGCTTCAGATGCAGACAGGAGCAGAGACCAGAAGGCCAGAGAGGGTCCAGGCAAGAGTGACTTCCATTCTTGAGAATTTTCTACTGTTCACTGTATGAGCCCGGGGCCCCACAGGTGGCATCTCTACCGAGCTCAGGTTAACAAAGGCACAGAGAATACCCTGAGCCATAACGTGCCTTGAATTTCAGAAAAGGTGATATGGCCATGCTTGGCACCTAGAGCTTGTCTATCAGCCTGAAGCTGGGCCTGGTGCCAGCCTGTCTCTCCTGAGGCAGGGAATGTGCCCTCGTACTGTTAGGCATAAATGCAAACCCTCGGCTCCAAATGCCCAGCCTCTGTTTACCCTCCACCCACCTTTCCCGACTCTTCTGCCTCAGCTTCCTAACTGCTCCATTTCTCTCGCCTTAAGACACTGCACACGCTTTCCCCTCTACCTGAGACATCCTTCCTAGCCCTTCTCTGTCACCCAGGTAGCTCCTGCTCCTCTTTGGGACTCAGCTTAGAAGGAAGCACTTCCACAAGTTTCCATGATTCCATCTCTTCACATCCAGCCAAGATGCCTCTCCTTTGAGATCCCATTGATACGCAGACCACACTGAATCATAATGGCCGGTTCTGTGCCCCTGTCTTTTCTCCTCTCTAGCCCTAGTGCCTGAAAAAGCACAAATGTCACTTTCAGGACTAAGGTGTGCTTGACCCAAGCCATGGCATTTTCAATAATCTCATATGCATGCGAAACCTAGAAAATAAAAAAAAGGCGACTGAAGATGAACTGATGCATTTGAATTGTGGTGTTGATGTAGAATCTAGAATATACCACAGAGCACCATACAAACAAATCTGTTTGTATAGCCAGGATGCTCCTTAGAACGGAGGACAGTGAGACTGCATCTCCTATAGTTTTGACACGTTACCAGGAGGGAACAGTCCCTGGAGAACATCATCATCCTTGGTAAAGCAAAGGGTGAACAGAAAAGAGGAAGATGTTCAGCAAGATGGAATGACACAGTGAGTTCACAATGAGCTCAGTCGTATCTAGTATTGTAAAGATGGCACCAGACCGGACGATGTTTTATTTTGTTACACATACGGTCGCCGAGAGTCCAAGCCAACTCAACAGCACCTAACAACATCCCCAGCGCACAGCCCAGCGTCTGACCTGCAGAAGGCACTCAAACAAATCCAAGTTGTTGGCAGTGTCACGGGAGACCATGAGGAGTTGACTCTGATCAGGAGGACGAGAAAGCCAAGGCTGCTCCTCAGGAGAAGGACCCTTTTGGGGAGCCCAAGAGTGTTTCTTCTGCAAAAAAAAAAATCACTCCCTTATATTTGCAAAGAATCCCTGGGTGGTACAATTAACATACTCGGCTGCAAACCACAAGGTTGGAAGTTCAAGTTCACCCAGAGGTACCTCTGAAGAAAGGCCTGGTGATCTCCTTCCAAAAAAATCAGCCATTGAAAACCTCTAACACCCTCAACAGATGAACGAATGAACAAAACACGACACACACACACAAATGGACTTCTCAGCTACACAGAGAAATGAAGTCCTACAGCACACTGCAACACAGATGAACCTTGTATGCAGACTGAAAGGAGTCAGTCATGAAAGAAAAAAACACTGTATAATCTCACTTATATGAAATAAGTAACACAGAAGCCAAAGCCTATTAGTGGTTTCTAGGGGTAGGAGGAAGAAAAGTGAAGTTTTTGCTTGGGGAGTATTGAGTGTATGGCAAAGGTGTGAGAAAATCAGGAAAAAGGACAGGGCTGTGCAACATACAGTGGAGTCAATGTCACTCATTTACACACATGTAAACCGCTGAAATGGTGAATGTTTTGTTGTATATGTTTTTAATGAGAGAGGACAGAGGAGGAAAGGAAAACTCTTCGGAGCACTGCTCTACTTGACACACATGGAGTTACAGAGTCAGAACCAACTCAACAGCAACTGGACGAGATTTATAACAGGCTTTTGCACACACCTTTCGATTTCATTTTCCCATCAACTCTCTTGGGTAGGTATTATTCTGTCCTTCCTACAGGTGGGGAACCTGAGGCCCAGAGAGGATGGGTGAGTTCCCCAACAGCACACACAGAGACAGAGAGGGAGGCCTGGAGCCCAGGTCTCTCTGACTCTGTTTCCCCCAGCATCCTTGCTCTTCCATTGGTCTCAGAGCAATGGCATTGCCAGCTGAGCCAGCCAGCCTGACAGCCAAGTGAGAAGTCACTGTTGAGACATTGCACAAAGGTCCCCCGTCTTAGTCACCTAGTGCTGTCAGACCAAATACCACAAGCGGATGACTTTAACAAATACAAGTTTATCTCTTCACAATAAGCTAAGCTAAAAGACCAAATTCAGGGCATCAGCTCTAAGGGAATGCTTTCTCTCTCTGTTGGTCTTCTCATCAATCTTCCTCTGGCCTAGGAGCTTCTCCAGGTAGGGACCCAAGGTCCAAAGGTCAAGCTCTGCTCCTGGTACTTCTTCCCAGTCGTCTGAGGTCCCCACTCTCTGCTTGCTTCCCTTTCCTTTTACCTGTGGTCAGACAAAAGGTGGTGCAGGCCACACTCCAGGGAAACTCCCTTTACACTGGCTCAGGGATGGGACCTTAGTAAGGGCATTACGATCTCACCGTCATCCTCTGTAACATCAATTTACAAGCACAAAATGGAGGGCAACCCTCCAATACTGAGAACCCTCCAATACTGGCCTAATTAAGTGGACACAGATTTTTGTGGCACACAATTCAATCCATGACAGACTCTACCATGCCAGCCTGACCATCCTCCACAGTGGAGTTTGAGAGGCTCGATCCATCACACCCACAGCTAGCCCACGCACACACGCATAACTAAACACCACTTACAGCTCTGCAGGATGCTGTATGTATCAGTCCATGTCCATCAGGACAGCAAGGGAAATAGGTGGTAATTTAAAAAGTAGTTATATGCCCAACAACAGAAGAATGGATAGGTAAACTATGGTACATATACTCAATAGAGCACTACGCAATGATAAAGAATAACAATGATTCCAGGAAACATCTCCTAAGCTGGTTTCAACTGGAAGACATTATGTTGAGTGAAAGTAGTCAGCAACAAAAGGACAAATACTGTATGAGACCTCTATGATAAGATCTCAAAAACAGACCTGTGTATAGAAGAAAAGACTCTTTGACAGCTGCAAGGGAGGGGAGGAAGGGAGAGTGGGGGGGAGGGTTTAGTTTAGACAGTTGCTAGAAATCTGGTTGGGAGAAAGCAGTGATAGCATACATTAGAAACAAGAACAACATTAAGTGGACTTCAGCATAACTTGAATATTCCTTCCATCTTAACCCAATAATGCAAGGATTGAGTATCTGGGGCAGGGGGCAGGGGACCATGCTCTTAGGCGAAATCGAGGCTAATTGGCACAACTAGTGTTTTGCTACGAGAGCCTCTCCGCACCCCGCATTGGTGAGTGGTGTCTGGGGTCTTAAAAGCTGCCAAGCTGCCATCTGAGGACACAGCAAATGGTCCCAACTCAGCAGGAATGGATGCTCACCGAGGGCCAAAATGGCATGCGGTAAAGACAATCGAGAAGACAGAGAGACCCACAAGAGCGGGTGCCTACATCGACCTGGGACTGGAAGAACCGGATGGTGCCCAGCCACCACCAGTGATAGCCATGACGGAGCTCACAGAGAGGAGCCTCACTGGCAACACAAGAATAAAAAGAGGTGCATCATGAGATCTCCACTAAAAGACCTCAAATGATGGTCCAGCGGTTTTGGGGTTCCTCTGAGAGCATGGCCCCCTGCCCTGATGCTGCCCTTTCCCACAAATTATAACAAAGGTCCACTCTTTGGACAGGAATGGATTGGACTTGGCAAGGCAGAATGACCATATATTGGAAGCACTTTATGGTTCTATACATCTATAGGATATCATCTTGCTGACCTCTGGCTGGAGGAAGGGGAGTGGACGGAGAGGAGGGGAAAGGAGACTGTTGGGAGGATGAGACATGTATGGAGCAGAGAGGAATAGTGTGCAGTTAACGGACAGGGAGAGCAGTGGAAGCTGCATATAGGGGGGCATGTAAATTTTCATGTGAATGTACATTTTCACTCAGTTATGTTAAAAAAAAAAAAAAAAAAAAGCTGCCAAGCTGCCATCTGAGGACACAGCAAATGGTCCCAACTCAGCAAGAACGGATGCTCACCAAGGACCAAAATGACATGCGGTAAAGACAACCTAAAAGACAGAGAGACTCACAAGAGTGGGTGCCTACATAGACTTGGGACGGGAAGAATCGGATGGTGCCTGGCCACCACCAGTGATAGCCACGATGGAGCTCACTAAGTTGAGTCTCACTGGCAACACAAGAATAAAAAGGGGTGCATCCTGAGATCTCCAGTAAAAGACCTCAATTGATGGTCCAGCGGTTTCGGGGTTCCCCTGAGAGCATGGCCCCCGGCCCTGATGCTGCCCTTACCCATAAATTATAACGAAGGTCCACTCTTTGGACAGGAATGGATTGGACTTGGCAATGTAGAGTGACCATATATTGGATGCACTTTACGGTTCTATACATCTATAGGATATCATCCTGCTGACCTCTGGCTGGAGGAAGGAGAGTGGGTGGAGAGGAGGGGAAAGGAGGCTGTTGGAAGGATGAGACATGTATGGAGCAGAGAGGAATAGTGTGCTGTCACTAGACAGGGAGAGCAGTGGAAGCTGCATATAGGTGGGCATGTAAATTTATACGGGAATGTACATTTTCACTCAGTCATGTTAAATAAAATAAAAAAACTGAAAAAGAAATACAGCAGAACAAAATGAGAAATTAAACAAGCTATTTGATCCAGTGGAACACCAGTACTCTGAAATCCAACAGATCAAGAACAAAATCAGAGACAGAAACTTCCATTCAAAACCAAGAAAACAGAATGGAACAAATGGCAAAGACACTTTCTGACTTAGAAGGCAGAGCTACTGACTCCAGCATCTATTAAGGAAAATCAGAAAACAGAAACAAGAAAAATGAAGAAGTATTAAGAAGCATGTGGGGCTCTATTAAGAGGAACAATCTATGATTAATTGGAGTCCCTGAACAGGGCAAGACACCTGAGAACACAGACAGTATTGTTGCTGAGCTGCTGACAGAGAACTTCTCAGGAATCATGAAGGAAGCAGCAGTTACAGAGGGCTCGGAGGCCGCTGGCAGTGCTGTGGACATGTCTGCACCACATGTTTCACAAGCACCAGCTCAGTGAGTTCTCTCACAACCATCTCATGGAGCAGCACCCATCGTTCCCTTTATACAGATGAGGAAAGTGAGGCTCATGGATATTTAATGACTTGCTGATGGCAGCAGTAACAGGCAGACGCCCCAGTCTGTGCTGAATATCAACAGAGGTATGGATCTGGGTTCTGTAACCAGCTCATTAGGCTGCCTCTGAAACCCAGTGTTCTCACTTGTAACGAAAAACCAAAACTAAAGCCACTGCTGTCAAGTCGATGCTGATTCACAGCAACCCCACAGGACAGAGTAGAACTGCCCATAGAGTTTCCAAGGAACACCTGGTAGAGTCGAACTGCCAACCTTCTGGGTAGTAGCCGTAGCATTTAATCACTGTGTCATCATCAGGGTTTCGGGTTATAATCCCAGCCTCAGAGGGAAGCTGTAAAAAACAAGTTCACAGTAGAGAAGGGAAGGAAAGCAAGGCAGGAACAACTATTTACTGAGAAGTCAAACGATTTACACAGATGAGCTGATTTAACTCTCCCCACAAGAGGAGATTCTGGGTGTTGAAAACCACAAGGGGCTGGACTCTAACCAAAAGTTTGCAGGTTCAGAGGCACCTAGGAAGGAGCAGCTTAGTGACCTGCATCCAGGGGTCACAACCATCACAAACTCCAGTTTGCAGTTCTACTGGGCAACACACAAGGTCACCACAACTCTGAACCCTTCCAGGGTAAGGGGTCAGTTGATTTAATACACACAATAGCTTTGGGCGGCAATAGTCCCCTTTCCCATTCTAAAAGACAGCCAGATGACTTCCTTCTAGCTCTGGCATTTGGGGTGCATCTCAAACATGTAACTCGGAAACCTCCAAGGGTCTCCAGCCCCAGCTTCCCCCTCCCTCCTGAAGCTCCCAGTTTCTGCCCAGGGAAGGACTCCTCGTCCCAGTTCACCCTGGACCGTGGACCGAAGTCCAAGCAGCCTGCCCACAAAGCCACACCCATAACTCTTTGCGTCGTCTTTGTTCCCCAGGCCCGTGCCCCCCACATCAGGTGCCCAGCACAGAGAGCTCCCTTTCCAACCCCCCACTGCTTCCAAGAAAGCCATTGTGAAATGCACCCACTCAAAATGCTAAAAGATGGAGTTTTTATTTTTCAAGGGCCCATTCCCTAATCATGAGAGGCCACTTACTGTGAGTGGGGAGCAGTAATGTTGATTAATGATTATACATTTCTCAAGACAGCTGGAAAGGCTCAACTGCGCCCCACGCCTCAGCGCCCTGCCCCCTCCCAAGGTACACGTCACTCAGGGCAACTAAGGGGAAGTTGTAACCTTTAGGCCAGTGTGCTCTGGGCCCTGAGCACAGGGGTCCCTCCTAGGTCCCAAGCCACCTAAACTCAGCACTGTCTTCAGCAGGCCTGCTCCCACCCCTTCCATCCCCTTCCAGAAGGGAAGTGAGGAGTCCTGAGAACTCCTTTCCTCACTTCAGCCCCTGCATCTCCCCTGTGATTTTTCACAGTGAGGACCAGAATGCTAATAAGACCCAGTCCTCCAGGCAGTGCATCTGAATGATTTTTAAAGGTTTTCCTTTATTCCCTTTCTCTGTGTCACAGACACCAAAATTATTAATGAGCAAGTGTTCCCAGCTTCCCTCCCCTCCATCGCTGAAGGAAACTTCATCCTTGTAAACTCAGTTTGCCCCACACTTCTCTCTACCAATGGTCTCCACTTCCTTCTGAAGGGGGCACCCTTCCGGCCAGGCTAGTTCTGAAGTTTGGGGGACATGGAATCCAGAGGAGGAGCTGAAAGTGACCAAACCAGAGGTGGGTAAGGAAAAGAAGGGGGAGAAAAGTTATGAAAGACTCAAAAATGTGGGTCTAGGGAGGAGGCTTCTTGGAAGTGGAAAGTCACAGGTTCTAAGCCTCGGTGTGGTGGAAAAAAATGGGATCAAGACACAATGAGAGTTTTCAGAGTCTGTGGGGCGACAGGAGCTGAGATGTGTCAGTCGTTAAGCACTCAGCTATTGAGGTTGGTAGCTGGAATCCACCCAGAGGCACCCCGGAAGAAAGGCCTCGTGATCTATTTCCAAACAATCAGCCACTAGAAACCCTTGCAGAGCACAGTTCTCTTCTGACACACACGGGGCTGGAACTAATTCAATGGCAACTGGATCAAAGCAGTACGAAGTGATGTCCGGGGCTGAAGGGGAGAGAGGCCAGGAGACAACAAAGGGTTGACAGCTCCATGTACCACTAAACCCACTGCCCAAAAGCTAACAGAAAGGGCAGCAGTTCGAACTCACCAACCACTCTTCAGAATAATGGTCTGGCAGTCCACTCCTGTAAAGATACAGCCTTGGAGGCCCTGTGGAGCAGTTCTACCCCGTCCTCTAGGGTTGCTGTGAGTTGGAATTGGCGCTTTAACCACTGAACCACCAGGACGCCTTCACATGCTACAAGAGGGAGGGTAAAATGGTAGAACCATTTGCTCACCCAACAGACAGACATGCATATTTGCACCAAAAGATGTGTACGTTCACAGCAGCACTATTCATTATTTCCTAAAACTACCAAATGCCTGTTAATATTAAAATGGAAAAATTATGATGTATTCATACAATGAACACAATCAGGCAACAAGAATTAAAGCACTGCAATTATATACAACAAGAAGGATGACTCTTGCAAATATCATGTTAAATAAAAGAAAACCAACTGAAATTAAGCTGCCAGCCGGGCGTACTTCCTTTGGTAGCCCCCAGAGAGGTTCTTCTCCTTGCCACTTCCAGCTTCTGGTAGCCCCAGGCCTTCTATGGCTTGGTTTGTGGCCATGTCCTTGCACTCTCTGCCTCCACTTTCACATCACCTTCTCCTCTGCATGCCTCTGTCTTTTCCTCTTCTATGAAACCTCCCCTAGCTGTCTCTTCAAATGATAATCATCATCAGACGCAGGGACTCCCATGATCATCCAAGACAATCTCTTTATCTCAAAATCCTATAGTTAATTTCATCTGCAAAAAGTCTTTTTCTCAGTAAGGTTACAGTCACAGCTTCTGAGAATTAGGACAGGGACATATCTTTTGCAAAGCGACCATCAACCCACAACGGACGACTTATCAGAATCTTAGGGAGTATGCATAATGAAATAATCTTCCATTTTTTGAGCAGCAGAATTCCCCTGACCTAAAGTCTTATTCTGCATCTGGTGATTAACTGTGACAAGCCTTTCTAAGGTGCCCTGGTGACGTACACAGTTCCGAACTTGGCTGCTAACCAAAAGCTTGGTGGTCTAAACCCACTCAACCACACTGCGTAAGAAAGACCTGGCCGTGTGCTCCTGCGAAGATTACAAAGAAAACCAGAGAGGGCAGTTCTACTCTATCACATGGAGCTGATGGCACCTCACAGTACGTTGGGTAAGTCTGATTAACTGCAAGGCCTCTATTCTGCTGAGTAGAGATGTCCAAGGCCTCTGCTAAACTGAACTAATGGAAAGGCCATTTGGCAGAAGAGTGGGGAGCAAGGGGTGGAGCTGTTTGAAAGCTAAAAAGAATTTACGTTGTGAAATGTGTTTGTTCCTTCAACAAATGTTCTCTTGTGCCAAGCTTTGTGCTAAGCGTTGAGTCTGTAGTGATGAATGAGACAGCCACGGTACCTGCTCCCAAGAAGGGGACAGACAGGGGAGACTCCCTTTCCCTGAATGTACCACATCAACCTCTCCACCACTTCCCCGAGAATCTTCAGCAAAACCCAGAGATTTCCAATAAAATGGGCTGGATGGCAGAGACAGAGAAAATACAATCTTGTTCCTAAGTTGGGATAAGTCCTAATGAGGGTGGGTTACGTGTTCTAGTAGACCAGCAGGATGTTTTAAACATCCCACATCTAGCTCCTGCTTTTTTTGGCAAGAGCACCCTGATGTGCTTTCGGAAAATAACCTCTCTCCCATTATGGGCAGTCTTAATGGAACTGTCAGTCAAATATTCTATTTGTTTTTTCCTGAGTCCCTAGCCACAGGAAAAAACACAAGACACAAGCTAAACCAATGTAACTCAGAAGTCACATCCAAAAAGGAGAAACACAAGAACACGACAGAAAGGTCAACTTCATTTATCCCTGCCAGAAGTCTGATACGAGCAGTTCCTACCACCTAGACCCGAGGCTGGTCCGATTTCTGTTATTTCCATGTAAGGTATCTGAGCTACTCTAGATCCTTCCAACAACATCTTTTTGGTTGTCAGTCCGACTTTTTGGGGTACCCTAGACTGATGCGTGTGATCACCAGACATCCCAATCCCTCTTCTCCAGTAAGGAGTCTGGGCATCTGCGGGGAGTCTCTGGTCTCAAGGAGATGAGGGCCTGGCCTGGGAGGGGGGGAAGAGGGAAGGTAAATGCATCTTACATCTAAAGAGCCAGGTTTATGAGTTCTGCAGTCAAAATAAAAAGTCTCCCTTAAGCAAATGTCTTTCATTAACAAGGACACTATCAATGCCAACCCTCAGAAAAAGGCTCACACACTGCCAAGGAAGAGGGAGGGAATCAAATTCATCTGGGTCAGGTTAAAGCTTCAGGTGACAAGGAACACCAGGAGCTTAGTGAACACTTCCTGAGGGAGCCCTCAGCCTAGAGCCTGCATCCAATTCCATGCCTCCAGGATCTCTCTGGCCCAGGGCACATGGCAAGAGATGGGTGCATCTGCACCAGCCACAGGAGAATTCTCCTGGAGAAAGTTAAATTTATGCCTTAGATTAATCTTTGCAAATGCTCTTGCCTACTTGCAGTCTGTGCAGTCTCCTTCTACCCATCGCATCCAAAGCCCTCACATCCATTATGAAAGAAACATGCTTCGTAGCTACTTAGCTGCTTAGCTGCTTTTAAAAAATGTTTCAGTCTTGACTCCATTCTTCCCACTATCCACTCATCTCTGCTAATACCCTGTTCCAGGGGACTATGATGCCCTTATGTGAACCAAAAAGAGAAAAAAACATCCTTTAAGGCTCCTGGGAGACCAGGCCATTAGCTTTCTCCCAATCAAACTGGTTGCCGTCAAGCTGATTCTGACTCATGACCCCATGTCTGTCTGAGAACTGTGCTCCAGATGGTCTTCAATGGTTCATTTGTTGGGAGCACTCACCAACTAGGTCTTTCTTCTGAGGCACCTCCGGGTGGACTCAAACCGCCAACCTTTCAGCTAGTAATGGAGTGTGCTACTGCACCACCCAGGGACTCTGCCATCTCCTTACTGATGCTGTGTGCCAGGGAGTCCAACTCAAAGCATCCTACAGGACAGAGGAGGGCTGTGAGCTCTACAGGACACAGCACTGGGACCACTTCTGCTAACCAAGAGTTGACTGTGTGAACCCACCAGCGATGCCACGGGAAAAAAGGCCCAGCAATCTGTTCCCATCGAGATTGCAGCCTAGGAAACCCCATGAGGCAGTTCTCCACTGCTCTACAGGGCTGCTGGGAGTTGGAACACACTTGACAGCACATAACAACCTTTACAGAAGGCTGGCAGGTCTCTTACCCCACAGAGCCACTGGATGGGTTCAAACTGATTACACTTCAGATGGTAGCTGTGCACTTAACCAATGTGACACTAGGACTCCTTACATCCTGTCCCTAAACCCATGACCATCCAGTGGATTCTGACTCACAGCAACGCTACTGGAGAGAACAGAGCTATTCCATAATTTCCAAAGAGCACCTAGTAGATTTCAACTGCTAACCTTCCGGTTAGTAGCTCAGTGCTTAACCAATGAGACACTAGGACTCTTTCCACCTGCCCCTAAACAGGCCAAGTCCTTACCTGACCTATTACCCAGTCCAAATTTCAATGTAGTACAACAAACACACAAGGATCGTTATGTGTTGGGCACCACACTATAGATCGGGAACACAGAGCTATTATGAGGCAGTCCCTGCTCTCATGTTGCTCACAAATACAAGACAGCCATCAGGCCAAGACTGCAGCTGTGATTAAGTGTCACATAGCACAGATCCAGAGCCTGTGGGCCATACACGAAGGCGGTTCTTCCAGCCTATCATACCATCACACAGACTTCCTTGAGGAAATGTTGAGGCTTGCACCTGAGGGGTGGGCAGGAGGGGTCAAGAGAATTGCTGTTCTTTCACTGGTGCCTTCTGCAAAGTGCCCCCAATCCAGGAAGAGACTGTGTTCTAAAAAGTTCAGTTGACGGTCTGGAGCTCCTGATACATTTTTCCACAGAAGCACAGTTATAGATCGTGGCTAGGTCTCCAGGCTGGACCAACACCCAATTATCTACACTGTGCTACGCCACCCCCACCCATGAATAACCTTTTAACTGGCCTCATTTTTATGGGAAAACTACATTGCTTCCTGGAGTCCAGTGGACACTCCTGCCCACAAACCCTCCTCATCCTCATTAAGTACCAGCACTTCTCTCTCCGAGACATGTCTCCAATCCCTCTGCTTTGATTCAGGTGAGCCCTTACCTTCTACCTGCACTGCACCAACCAACCAAAACTTTGGTCTTACTGCCTTCTGCATCACCTGTTGCTAGCCTTTATGCCCAGGCTACAGTCTATGTCCTTCGATACAATTAAGAAAATCTTTCCGTTGTTCCCTGTGGCCCAAAAGCGAGATCTAAACTACGACATGAAAACTCTTCCGCAATGAAATCTCGACCCACCTCGCCAGCTTCTTTCTCTACCATGTGTTCTCCCCCTGCCCCACGTCACCTACCCTAACGTTCTTACTCTCTGCTGAGAACGGCTTTCCCCTCTCGCTGCCTGGAGTTTCTCATTGGTCCTTCACTCTTGTACTCTAAGAGTCTAGAGAACAGCCTGGACAGATGCAAAAGGACAGGGTCTATGACTTCAGGGGACATCTAGGTCAATTTGCTAACAAAGATCTTTAAGCAAACATTCTACATCCCACTTTGGTGAGTGAAGCCTAGGATCTTAAAAGTTGGCAAGCAGCCATCAAAAAAGCATTCATTGGTCTACACCTACCTTGAACCAAGAAGAAAGAAGAGCATCAAGGCCAAGGGGAAAGGACCAGCCCAAGAGACGGCAAGAGCAACATACAATAGAGACTACGTTAACACAAAACTGGGAGAACCAGATGGTTCCCAAAGACTGCCGTTATACGGAACTCAACAAAGAGTCCCTAATGGAGCAAGAAAAACATGGGATGTAGAAATCAAAACCCAGTAAAAAGACCAGACTTGATGGTCGGAGGGACTAGAAGGTCCCTGGAAGACACAGCCTCAGAACTCTCTATTAAACCAGAATTGAAACCATTCAGGAGGCCAACTCTTCAAAGACTGAACTGATATATTAAGACATAATGGTGAAGAGTGTGCTTCTTGGCTTGGGCAGATACAGGAGACTGACTAGACAGCCCCTGCTCAGAGGTCAGAGGGAATAAAAGAGCTGGTTATATGGACATGAGAAACATGAGCTGGAGAGAAAGAGTGTGCTATACAGTGTGGGGACAGTAGCTAGGGTCGCATGCCACAGTGAGTGTAACTTTTTGCATGAGAAATTGTAATTGTAAACTTTCCAATGAAAAAAAAGATATGGTCTGTCTTCAGGGTGTGTTATTTCTTCTGACCCAGACAACCTGGCCCAGGGTAGGTACTCACACAGTTATTAAGTGAATACAAGTAATTATAATACCATTTGATGAACTGCCAGAATACAAATAAATGGACGAAATGTCTTGGACAGAGGGTTGCAATCTTGACAGACCAAAGATGGTTGTCATCTTTATGGAAGCAGATGGCCGTCTCTTTCTCCCACAGAGTAGCTAGTGGGTTCAAACCACTGGCCTTTTGGTTGGAAGCCAAGCCCTTCACCACCATGCCAACAAAGTGTTCCTGCCTACTTCACAGATGAGCTTAATCACTGGTTCCCAAACCTAGCTGAAGATCAGGATCAATGGGAACTTTGGAATAGGCACAATGAGAACCACGCAGGGAAGCTGTGTTTTTTGAGTCTCAAGTGTTTCTCATGGATAACCAAATTGGGAAATCATAAACTGGAGACTTAATTAGTAATCAAGTACCTGTCATATCCCTGACAACGGATTTGTGCCCGACCCAAGCACTGCTGTGAAGAGGAGCACATGGAGCAGCATCCTGGACTTAATCACGCACATAAGGATCACCTCACATGATATTCCCAAATTCCAGCTCCAGTCACTAGAAATACTCTGCAAAGCAAACAAGAACTGCCAGTAAACACTTGCTTCTCAGCCCAGCCTTCAATTCTAGCAGCGAAGAGTCTGGTCGGGGAGGAGTGTTTCCACTCCTCAGAGTATTAATATTCAGACATTTAAAGGGCAAAGAACCTCACCGCGTTGGCAAGAAATGATGCTGTTTGCAACTGCAACTTCTCCTATTATGAGATCAGTGTCACTCAAAAGGTAGTTCAGAACACACTGACATTGGCAATGGGCTGTCCTTCAAACTGAGCAGCAGTGTCCCCACTGTTTTTCTATTTCCCCAGAAACAGACGGATGCACAGCCCGGGCTCCTTCTGTCTTCCCACCTTCGATGCTCAGAAGACGGCCAGCCCAAGGCCAAGGATACAGACTGGGACTGCTCACCCTCCCTCCAGAAAACACAGCTCAGCGAAAGTTATGGCATCTGCTTTCACGTCTCTGTGGATTCATACCTGGAAAGTGGATTAAACTAACCCTACATAAAGGGTCCCAAGGCTCAGACCCATGGGTAGAGACTACAGAAATGCCCTAGGAGCACTTGACAGCCAGATGTGCCTCCTCTGCTAACCCAAAGTTCTGAAGCCTCCTGTTTCCTTACAAGTTAAACCCAGGAGCTGTGCCAAACGTATTTATACAAACAATTATAATCACTTTAATAGCAAAAAATACTGGAAACTACTCCCAAAACTACTGCCCAGAGATATCCCCTGAAGTCTTAAAACCAAACAACAGATAAGCTTCACTAGTTCAAAAAGGAAGTCTGCCTTGAGCATGAATGTCCTTTAAGAGCTACCTACATGGGATAAAGTTGACAACAGCAACTGGAAACCCAGACAGGAACTTCCGAGCAGCAGTGAGTGTGGGCGAATGAGAGAGGACAACCCAGAAGAGGAGGGTGAGGGTGGCTGCACAACCTGAAGAATGTCCCCAGTGTCCCTAAACTGTGTATGCAGAAACTGTTAATTGATGTGTTTTGCTGTGTATATTCTCAACAACAAATAAAACTTGGAAGGAAAAAAAAAGGAAACTCTCTAAATGCTCCCCAAGGGACAACACGTTCCATACATTACTAAATAAGTTCTATGATTACAATAGCTAACGAGGTTGCTAAATGAATAGCTAAAGAGGCACAAAGAGGGATATGGAAACTTGGACAACCTTCGAGTCATACATTTTAATTTATAATTTTCACCAATAAAAAGGTTTAATTACAAAAAGGGAAGTTCACAATACAAAATAATAAGGATCTCTTTTGCCATTCACAGAGACACCACTGTTGTGTCTTGTCTTGCCAAGTCAAAACTCCAAGAGCTTGCTTATGTGAAATGACTCCAAAAATAAAAGAAAGGTAATCCAGATGAGATCAAGAAAATTATCAGCCTCCCAGGTGTGCTGAACAGGAAAAATCATAATGAACTCTTCCCGTAACTGAAGTCTGAAGAATGCTCGTAAAGCTTCCCAAGCTACTCTCGGCTGGTGTATGAGGGACAGGAGTTCACCCCTCACGGGAACGTCCAACAGTGGCTCCCACTCCTGTACCATGAGCACACACCCAACAGAGCAGGAGCGAAGGCCCCACAATTTTACTGTGGCCCCAAGTCAACAGCAGAACTTACGACTGCTAACGCTTACAGTCTCCCTGCCTACTACCCTCTATTATGCCAATTACACGTGGACAGGAAGGTACACCCCAACTTTATTAGAAACAAGGAGCTGTCCTCAAACCCCTGCTTCCTTGCACAACACAAGCCACCACTTAGGAATGGGAACTAGAAAAGCCACACTGGAAAGAAAGAGATCAAAATCTTTCCAGCTGACTCAAAATACAGCAACTGCAAAGCACTGGCCCTAGTAGTCTGCTTATAGAACAAATGCATTTAAAAAAAAGGGGGGGGGGAATATATACTGTCACCTTCAAAAAAACTTTATTTGGTGAAGATTCTGACTCTGATGAAAAAAGCCCACTTACGAAAAAAGAACTGTGAGTTTTAAGGTGGTCTGCTTGGCAGAGCTTACAGATTCATGAAGAAAAATAATTAAGACCCTCAAACCCAAATGATTCCAAAGCCACAGCAATCTCAAAGTACGTGTCCTTCGCTCCAGTGTGCTTCTGTTATAATCATCTATGTACACAGGAACCACACTGTCTTCAAATTAACTGATGCACTTGGCAAAAAAAAAAATTAAAAAAGACCACGGAAACAGGGCAGGAGATTCTTCTCCTCCACCATGAACACATGTCCAGAGTACCAGTGAATCCAATCAGTGCACAGGTGCCTCTCAGAGACTGCACCTCCCTGTGGCAAATGTGACTTGGAACCTCACAACACGACGACTCCAGGCAAGCGCCAAGCCGGAGACCCCGAGAGTCTGTACACGGCCACTAGAATTTTACACCAACCCTGTGGAAGACACAGCTCAGCAGTAGTTTCTGTTACATAAGTTACGGGCAAAAAAACCGCCTAGCAACAAAACTCATACCTCATCAGTTCCAATCAGTGGCCCTCACTGACCCAGTAGTGCTTTTTTTTAAATAAAAATATCTGAAGATGTGGCAAACAGTCGCATCTGACATCAGGTCGCAAGCCCACAGGCAGAGCCAGTTCTTCACCCGCTGCTCCCGTCTTCTCTCCTGTTGGTGCAGGTTTGCCACAAAAGGGGGAAGAGTTGTGTGAACGAGTTCTTTTGTGACCAAGCCTTGGCAAAAGTCAATAAATATAAAGAGCTCATCAGAGGCAGAGCTGTTTTATGGGCAACCTCCTCTAGTTGCAAATTTAAGGGCTGGGAAAAAGAGGCAGGAGGCGTGTGTGTAAGGAGGGAAAAGGCCCTCGGACAAGGGATGGTTACTCACCCCCAGAGGCCCAGCTCGGACCCAGCAGATGAAGCCTGACCCAACCCATCATGCAGACCAGAAGGGAAGAAGAGAAGACACCAAAAAAGTAGTCAGCTTTGAAATTTGCACAGCTGGTATTTGTTCTTCACAGCAGGACAACGTGAATGAGTGTCACAGAACTGGAGGAGCACTTATGTTTTTCTTCAGGATTTAAAAAATTTTGTCTTGTATCGCAAGACTACATTCAGAGTGGGTCGGGTCCGCCGGCTTCGGCTAGAACTCAGGTAAGCACACCCAGCACTGGGAGGGGGCTGCATCTGAGGGGAGTGGCAGGTGGGCAAGCTCAGGCGGCTCTTCACTGGTCCCCAAGCCGAAAGCCCTGGCCCCAGTTGTGTCGCCCACCGCCACCGTTCTGATCAGCAGCTCGTCTCATGCTAGCAGGGGGCACACCAAATCCTGAGACCCCTCCTCTTCTGCTGGGCAGCCAGCGGTACCTAGGCCAGAGAGAGGGACAAACAAATCAGAGGAGAGGCGATAACAGTCACTCACAGAGTCAGCTTACCACACAGCGTGTCTCCCTTTCCTGGTGTTCCCATGCCTCTGTCACGCTGTTTACCTCAGTCTGCGACCAACTGAAGGCCAAGGTCAACTGCTTGCTTAAGTTCCTCTGTAGCACTCAGAGCACTGCCCTGACCACAGAAGATACTTGCACCTCATGGTTCTTCAACTCATTAACCTTCCAGTTTATTCACTAATAAGCATTTCCAATTATAAAAGTAACGAATGCAGAATAGCATAGAAACAAACAATCATATACCCCTAACCCTACAACCAAAAGAACCACTGTCAGCCTTTGGATGCATTCAGGCATCAAACTAGATTGAAGGATACAATCAGCTTTCACAGACAAGTCCATAGGCCTGTGTGTGCACACTACACACATTTCTGCAGACACTCCCAGCTGACTTCTAGAGCCCATCACGGGGACAGAGGAAGAGGTTCTAGGTCTTGGGAGTCTGCAATATGTTTTTTAGGCTTATTCACAGTCTGTCCTCAAACTGCCTTCTTTCCCCCTTGCAGATGGCAGGAAGCTGAGGACCACAAAGGTGATGTGATCTCCCACCTTACAAAGCAGTAAAGGAAGAGTCACTGATGTGATGAGAAAAGACTTAAACTCAGGTCTATGCTGTCGACCGCTGGACCAAAGGTGGGCAGCTAGAGCTTGCCCAACGGTAGTGTGGAAGACAGGCCCAGCAATGTGCTTAAGATTACAGCCACGAGAATTACGCAGGGCGCCCTTCTCAAGTGGGAGTCAGGACTGAAACCCAGGCTGACTGCCTCCAGAGTTTGTAACCTAGACCACCGTGCCCCATGACTCCGACGGACACACAGCCAGACTCTAGAGACAGCAATGACTGGAGTCCTCCTTTAAGCCAACCCAGATCATCTTCATGTTCCCTCCCAAAAAGACGGGCCTCTCTTAAATAAAAATAACTGTGTGCAGAAGCCTACCTACTTTTCTAAATGAACTGTGAACACTGCCACACCTTAGAACTCTACACCCCAGGTCTTCCCTTTTAAACAGATACACCTTAGTCATTAAATCAAAAGGCACTGCGAAGCAAAGGCTTCTGGGTATCCATGACTGATTCTGGTTATATTTATCTTCCAAAACGTATAATAAAATGGAACATTTCAAGAGGCAAAATAGGGCCATTTTGCTTTGCTACTTATTGCAAGACAATATGGAAACCTTCTCCCTTTCTCCAACAGATAAGTGAAATTAAATGCAAGTAATTAGTATAAGACACCCAATTATGCATCATCAACAAAAATTTATGCTAATTTCAAAGCAGTTCCTGCTTTTTCTTTTGAGAAGCTACATTCTGTCATCTGATCTTTATGCACAATGCAGCAGAAGGGACCCCACGAACAGCGACAGCTCAGGAGGTGGCGCTCCGCAGGCCAGCGCACCACCCGGACCCGACTGAGAAACAGCTTCCAGCCACTAGTCAGAAAACGGTCATTTAAAATAAAAGCAATACTGGCTGCCCCTCAAAGCACCACGCTCTTTTTTAATTGATGCATCTGCCATCCAATTTGATAAACCCACATCAGAAATCCAAACCTGCTGTTATGGTGTCTCCTGATAATCAGTAAGCAGATTGGTCATTTGTTTTCCTAGCCTGAAGGCAACCCAAGGCTCAGAAGAGAAACAAGTTTCTTTTACGGTCTTAGAGCAAAAAGCACACACTACATCTCTGTTTATATATTATTATTTCACAATTTTTAAAAAAGCCTTTCAAAACCAACCTCCCCAACCTCCATAAAAGGTGGGGTGGGGCCCCAGGAGCCCCCTTGCTTTTCCTGCCCTCACTGACTCCTTAAAAGAACAACAGAAGTTCTCGCACTCACAGGAGCAAGATGAGATCAAGTTTTTGTTTCTTAAGCTTTTAAATGCAGGCTACGACTTCGTATGCCCAACATGATGCTCGGGGTGATTGTCAGGCAGGCTGTGACATCCAGATGGCGGTTTCACTGGTCCCTTTAACAGTCTCTGCTGCACTGACAGAACAGTCTGATACCTGCCCTGTGCTGACTTTGGGAATACGGCTTCCAGCTTCTGCTTCCTGAGTCTCGCCTACTGTGCACTCTACAGCTTACTCACCTCACAGAGGCCTGTGAAGCAGGTGCTTCCCATCCCCCCAACTTACAGACTTGCAAACTGAGGCACGGAAGTTTTTATTGAGAAACTTCCCAATACTAAACCTGGTCAGTGAGAGAAATGGGGTACAAACCCAAGCTGGCCTCCAAATCAAAGCTGTGCCCTCAGCCTCCCGACTCTGTTGCTGTCGTTGGGCACTGTGGAGTCAGTTCCAACTCACAGCCACCCCGTGGACATCGAAGACAACACTGCCCAGTCCTGCACCACCCTCGTCATGGTTACCAGTCCAGACCCCACTGGTACAGCCACTGTTGAATCCATCCTCTGGAGGGTCTTCTTCTGTTTCGCTGACCCTCTACTTTACCAAGCAGGTCCTTCGCCAGGGACTGGTCCCTCCTTATAACATCTCCAAAGTATGTGAGACATGGTCTCGCCATCCTTGCTTCTAAGGAGCATTCCGACTGTACCTCTTCCTAGACAGACTGGTTCATTCTTTCAGCAGTTCATGATATATTCAATATTCACTTTAGTAAGCCCCCAAACAGGAAGGAACGGGGACATATTTCCAGGGGTTCTAGCTACACAGCCTTGAGTCTCTCATTTTGACTTTGAAAATGCCTATAAAGCGATCTATTCTATAAAGAGCTCTTGGCAGTGCAGTGGCTAAAGCACTCAACTGCCAGCTGACTGTGTGATAGCCTGAACCCACCAACAGCTAGGGGAGGAAACTGTCAGTCTGCTCCTCTAAAGATTTAGTCTTGGAAACCCTGTGGGGCAGTGCTACCCTGTCACTCAGGGTCACTAGGAGTCAGACTCGATCGTAGTAGCTGGGGTTTTATTGTATAATATTTAACAGAAAAGTGTTTAAGGTTACTAGTCAATTAGCTAAGCCCACCCCTGACCTCCCCAGCCCACAGCTGCAGGTGAAACGGATGCTCCACGAGAATGGACCCTGTTATCCTGTCACCCAGCCCACTGTGATGTACCTGGAGCTCTATCAGCTGTCCCTGCATGCCCAAGAGAGTGAGCACTTCCCGTGACGCCTCGATCCAGTCATCAGGGGCCGCTGGCTCACAGGGCTCCAGGAATAAGCCAAAGCCCTGCCTTTGATCCCTAGCTTCCCTGTGACTGTGACCAGAGTGTTAAGTCACATGCCAGCTCACATTTCTGTCTCAGACAAGGAGATGAATCCCAGCCCTCCTGCAGCTTTCATAAGAACACAGGTGGCAACATGATTTTTAAACAAGAAAAAAAACAACGCTTACAAAAACTGTGGTGTGGATAGAAAATTCCTCCCTCCCAAGTCCATTGGGTATCTGAACATTAAGAAGAAATAAAGATGTCCAACAAGATTTCCAATTAGCTCATTGATGACCCTGCAAGCAGAGAAGTGTATTAGTTTAAAGACATTCACACAATAAAGTGAGATGCAGCAGGTGTGAAAGAACAGCAGGGAGCAACCCTTCACTGCAGCCAGCGGCAGTCTCTAGGAGTCTGTGATGCTCTACCATGAGCCCTTTGGTGGGCCAAGGGCAAATGTGATCTGAGGGGGTCAGTCTGAGTCCTATTCAACCACCAAGGCCAGCAGCTCCTCCGACATCTCCAGCCACGTCCAAAACGTTGTTTTTGCTACTTCCTGCTCAGGACCTAGGAGGCTGCAAGGCACGTTCATGAATGCTTTCAGTCATTAACGTTATAATATTAACATTCTATGTCCAAAACATTGTTTTTGCTACTTCCTGCTCAGGAGCTAGGAGGCTGCAAGGCAAGCTCATTAATAGTGGACGACACTTGGCTTGGCTTGGCTTCAAAATGTAACAAATAGGAAAAGCTAGGAAGAGAGAAGCACAGAAGGGAAAGGACACTAAATGCCAGGTCCCCACTCCTGGCGCCATCAGGGATACCTCGCTTGCATCTTCACTCCTTGGCTGCACGACACCCCAGAGATCACTCAGGAAAGCCAACCTTCACCCCATAATCCTAAAATCAACACTGTCTTCAGTTTTCCCATGGCTTACACACAGGCCACCCCAAGCTTATATATACCCACTTTTACTGCAAAGCACTCTTCTTCATCTTCGCTGGCAATGTGATCCCTGTCAGGGGTAAACCAACATCTGCGTGGACTCCCAGAGCCTGCCTTCTGGGGAGAACAGCTCTACAAGCTCAGAGCTCGGTACACTCTAACAGGGTCTGTCTGTGCGACTCCTTCACTTCTGCCTTTCAACATGCAGCAGCGGTCAGGACTGCCCAGAACAAATGTGTCAGACATACGACGAAACAGTACTACAAAGACAGTACAAATATTTTACAGAACAACAATGCAAGTACTTACAGTAGACGTAGCTCAGTATCTTTTTAAAATTCTGCCTGAATGCCTTAAAAAGTTTTACTAATTCTACACCACAAGACTGGAAATTTGTCTCTGCTTTACCAAAACCTTTGTACTACCAGACAACTTAGAAAATGATGTCCCACCTGAGAATATGCATTTCTGTGACTACTGAACTGTTTCTAAGACATTCTAGAAACACCATTAAGAATGATAAGCATAATAAATTTGGGGCAGAGTTCTTAGGGGATCAGCTCAGACAAGAATTAGGTCCATGTTTGCCTAATCTGGACAGTGACTCCAGGAATACCTATTAACAAACACATATACCGAAGCATACTGTATCTAACAGTAAACTGACAAAGTAACAACCATTCAAGGTTAAATGTGCTTAAAGCTCTGCAATTTAACCCATTATATCAATCTGAAATTATTTCAAGTTTGAAATTATTTGAACTTAATATATAAGGTTCTAATGCATCAATGCTGAAATTCTTCAAAGTTTTATAAAAGATTAGAAAGATAATATAGAGATTAATGGCAGTTTTCCAACAACCAGT
This sequence comes from Heterohyrax brucei, assembly GCA_028571685.1. Taxonomy (NCBI): domain Eukaryota; kingdom Metazoa; phylum Chordata; class Mammalia; order Hyracoidea; family Procaviidae; genus Heterohyrax; species Heterohyrax brucei. The sequence goes on along the minus strand of CM053153.1, from coordinate 19,599,488 downwards.
TTTCAATTAAATAAAATCTAACAGTACTCACGAGCCACCGATGATATAGTTGAATCCAAGGATAACCCAGGGCAGGTAACAGGCCTAGGAAAGAACACACACCAGCATCAACAATCACAACTAAGGTGCATGTGCTTGGGGGTGCAATGGGGAAGTTCATGCTGACAACAGCGTGACAGAAATTCTTTGGAAGTTGACTGCAGAATGTCTCAGATCCATTTAGTGTTGTTCCCACTGTTCTTACACCTCTTACGTTAAATGACATGTGGTCGTAACTGGAGGGACAGAGTACTATACCCAGAGTTCAGATGCAACACATACCTTGCTGGTTTAATGTCAACAAAGAACTTCAGAAAAAGAGTCAGGTATTGCCAGTGACAAACTGTTACAAATGAGGGAAACATATGCCATCTTCTCAGGTTCTTCTGTACATTTATCACTAAATTACTTTGAATTTTCATGTCCTCACCCAGTGATGTCTTGGACTAACATTCACCCACAATGACAGCTCTCCAGATGAATTCAACATCTTAACCCCTTACCAGATTCAAGACATCACACCAAGAACGGAGTTAAAGTAGTCAGCGACAAAAGGACAAATATTGTATGAGACTCCCTACAACAAGAACTTAAAAACAGACTCATGCACAGAAGAAAAGACTTTGATGGCTGCAAGGGTGGGGAGGAAGGGAGGGAGAGGATGGGGTACAGATTAGATAGTTCATAGAACTTTGGTTGGGTGAAATCTATGACAGCACACATTAGAAAGAAGGTCCATTTTAACTGGACTTCAACATAACATGATTACTCCTTCCATCTTAACCCAATATTGCAAGAACAGAGTAGCTGGGGTAGGGGGCTGGGGACTACGCTCTCAGGGGAAATTGAGGCCAACTGGCACAACTAGCATTTTGCTAAGACAGTCTGCTGTACCTCACACTGGTGAGTGGCATCCGGGGTCTTAAAAGCTGCCATGCTGCCATCTGAGGTACACCAATGGTGCCAAATCAGCTAGAACAGATGATCACCAAGAACCAAAATGACATGGGGGAAACAGAACCCAGAAGACAGAGAGATCCATGTCAGTGGGTAACTACATCGACCTGTGACCAGAAGAACAGGTGGTGCCCGGCTACCACCAGCGAGAGCCGTGACGGGGCTCACCAAGTTGAGTCTCACCGGCAACCCAAGAATAGAAAGGGGTGCACCCTGAGACCTTCACTAAAAGACCACAACTGACGGTCCAGGGGCCTCGGGGTTTCCCTGGGAGCATGACCCCTGATCCTGATGCTGCCCCTGTCCATAAATCAAAATGGAGCTCAACTCTTCAGACAGGAATGGATTGGACTTGGTGACAGAGAGTGACCATATCCTGTGTGCACTTTACGGTTCTATACATCTACAGGACGTCATCCTGCTGACCTCTTACTGGAGGTGGGGGAGTGGGTAGAAAGGAGGGGATAGGAGATTTTTAGGAGGATATGACATGTATAGAACAGAGAGGAAGAGTGTGCTGTCATCAGGCAGGGAGGGCAGTGGGAGCTGCACATAGGTGGACATGCAAATTTATATGGGAATGTACATTTTCACTCATTTAAAAAAAAAAAAGGAACTAACAGAGTTGCAAGGAACATCAATTACACCCAAGTACAGAAAAGGTTTACACACAAATAACCCAGGGTAAAATGTGCTGAATATTCTGAGAGGTACATACACTGCAAAATCCCAAAGGCAAGGTTACTTCCAAGCAGGAAACTCACGAAATACATTCTGTCCCAAATCAAATTCAGAAACAGCAGGACTTATATAAAGAAGAGAATCAAAAAAACTATTACAGATAGAAAAGTGTGAAGAGGTTCATGTGGGAAGTATTTGGGGGCAAAAATTTATTTTGGCTAACGTGTAAATAAAATGTGTAATCAAAAAAACAAAACAAAACCCACTGCTGTTGGGTTGATTGCAATTCACAGAGACCCTAGAGGACATGGAACTGCTCCATAGAGTTTCCAAGGGACGCCTGGCAGATCTGAACTGCTGACCTTTTGGTTAGTAGAGGTAGCACTTAAACACTGCGCCACCAAGGCCACTAGGATTTCTGAAGTAGGTAACAGGGAGTAACAATAGCCAATTTTAAGGGGAGTTTCATTTAAGTACCTTTCCTCCCCTCTCTAACATATTAACACATATGCTTACATTACATCACCTAGGACCTTTTTGCCGGTAGGCAGGGCCAGAGGGAGTGGAGAAGCAAGAGTAGGCAAGTGACACAGGGCTGGCTCAAGAATCGCTGCTGGACTGCAGACAGGAAGTGGCCGGCCTAAGGTACGTTGCTCTGCAGCGACCTCGTCTGGACGAGTCAGAAAGTTCATCTCTGGGCTGGAGAGGGATTTCTACACTGACATGTAAAAATTAAGTTCATGCAATGCGGGTAAAGTACCTTAAATCGTGTTCCAAACCAAAATGACACAATCATGTCTCTGTTCAGCTGGGCCCAGACATACAGTACTGACATTATCAGAGGAATCATCAGCAACTGCAAAAGAAGTTGAGATGTCAAGACAGGGCTCCAGAGTCACATGAAAAGACGCAATGGCATCGTCACCCCTGCTCTCCACAAAGCTTCACACACAGCTATCCAAAAAGCAAAAGAAATTCAACTCATCAGGACTATCTCTGATTCCATGGCTTAACTGATACGACAATCAATGTTACAAAATCCTGTAATAAAATGAACACTGTGTTATTATAAATGGACTCAGAAATATCAGGAGTTAGCTACATTACTTGAAAAAAGTGGGCAACAAAAACCTTGATACTCTAATCTCAATTTGTACAAAAATACCTACCCAAACACCCATATAGAAAATACTGAACATAACATCCTCAATGTTCCAACATAATAAAGAAACCAGCTATGAGAAGGAAGCCAGCCATGGTTTAAATAACTCATGTAAGATTTTCAAAGGTTTAGCTGACTTTCTCATGTGCGCTCTTCAAAATGGAACAGCTATAATTCTTTCAAAATAGCACAGTATGCGGCTCATGCAATTTAAACTTCTGTCAGACGGCCCTGCTGTTCAATCGGCAACCTCTAAAAGGGCAGACAGTTTCAAGGGACACTTACCTGCATATCCATTACTAGGCCAGTAATCTTGGTTTGTAAGGTTAAAGATCAGACACAAAGTATTCTGCACCCGGTCAAGACTGATCTGATGACTCCACTACTCTTAAGTTAATTTTGCTCCAGTATTCTGAAGGAAAACATTTTTCTACAGTTCAGGTTGCTGAAAACTTCAAGATCGCAGTGGTACATAATGTAATAACTATCACTGTGGATATTCCATTAGATTGCACTACAGTGAGGAAATGGCAGAAGTTAATCACTCAGGCTTGGTGTCCCTTCCCACCCCTTTTCCTCCCCTTCCCACAGCATCTCTCTTTCGAGCAGAGGCTGCAGACACCTGTAGCCCCTGGAACACGTCCTGATTCTGCTCACACACAGGCTCGTCAGCACGACTGAAGTCCTAACCAGGTTTTTCTTCCCTTAAAGGAAGGGAAAGGGCATCCAATGTGCCCCATTTTCTGGCTTGTGACTAGGTTTAAAGGGAAGCTGAGCCCCAGGCAATTTAGGGCTCGCCAACTCCACTCAGCACTTGCGCCATCGGTCCCTTTTGCGGCTCTCACCATCTGTAGGCATCAGTCAGAAGGCTGCTGGCAGTGAGAGCGCAGACTTACTGCGTCTTTTTACAGAGGGACTGAACTCCTGTTTCAGACCCCAAGACAAGGACAGCAGTGAAATCAGACAAGGATGTCAGCTGTAAATTAATTCTCTGATGAGGACTACACATGCACAGATTTCAAAAGCTGTCTCACGGCACGAACCCGCTCTGTGCTGCAGTCAACACGCTGTCATGCATGAGAACACACAGAACAAGAAGGAAGCATAATGAAACTCAACCAAAAGCGGGAAAAAAAAATCCCACAAAGGCAACACAACAAAATGTACCACTCAGGGCTACTCGACTTGACAAAGAACTTGCATCATTCCCCATCATTAAATCTTATAAGCAAAGATGCACACACTATCATTTGAAATGCTTTAGAGAATATTGTTTCCCCAAACCTGAGAAAACCTGGTTTACTTCTGGCCCCAAACACTGGACTGAAGGATACGACGATGCAAATCCAGTTAAAGAGGAGCATGAACAAATAGTCTGCTGGCCTCCCATCAAAAGCTCCTGGAAACAAAAAGAAGCCAAGTGTCATGGTTCAGAATCTCAGAACAAAGTAGCCTCTATGCAGAGAAATGCTGCACAAAATCTGAGGAAAACCAGATGAAGAATATTTTTAATATCACCTCACCCAAGCAAGAGCTAAGTCAATTCTCTTGCAAATATCTAAACCATGTCCTCAAGAAAGTTCTAAAGTCACTGAGTAAAGTCCACTAGACTCTCCTAACTGAATTCCAGTAAGTAACAGGATGTGACTACCACAGGCTAAATCAGACCCAAGGAGTGGACAGCCAATTCTACAGCTGTGACCCCTGTCCCAAAGATGAGGAGGCCCCAGGAAGGCCTGCCACCTTTTCCCCCCTGGCTCTCATCATAACCTGATGTGTGGTTACCTAGTCAATAACCATATCCTCCCATCAGGGGAAGAAATGTGTCTGTTTGACTTACCACTGAGCTTCCCCAAGCATGATCAGGCACAGGAGGTACTTAATAACATGCTAATTACCAGACACACACATACCACTACTGAGTTTCTCACTAGACCGACAGACACCAGGAAGACTCAGTCTCTGACTTCCAGAACTTACATTCTAGTAGCGGGGTATGTCTGAGGGTGGAGAGGAAGAAGACAACCCCAACTTACTATGACCTTTTTTTTCTTTTTTGAGCATTTCATTGTACTCTAGGTGAACATTTACATAGTTAATTAGTTTTCCAATCAACGTCCTGGGCCTTAATCCTCATACTATATCTGTGAGGTAGGATGAAAAGACCTACGGCTGTTTTTATAGCTGGGACAACATCTCTTCCATAACCAAAGCCATAGAGCTTGCTGTAATTAGAGTCACATTTAATGACTAGTCAGTGCTCTTGTCACTATACCCTGTACCAGACCTGACCTTATGAAATGGCCAGATAATCAACAACAGCCCAACTTACCCTTCTAAGGGTGAGTCCTGAGGTCTCCTGTTGGCTGACAGTAAGAGACTCATGACAGGGTAACAGAGAGGACTCTTAGGCTAGTCAAGCTCCAAAAGCTACCCCTCCGTCCCTCCACACTCCATCCAAGACACGCTAGTCGATTAAAAAAAAAAAAACCCTAAGAAATGTCAGAATGGCAGAAAGAAATCCATCTGAAAGAAAGAGTTCCAGCAAAAGTCTCTCTGGCATTGCTTTATTTCTCCCTCGTTACCTCAAAGGCAGGCTTCAGCCTGGTAGTAAGGCTGCTTAATTCCAAGGGATCACTGTGATGAATCAGAGCTGAAATCTAACAAAACTGCTGAATTCTAATGACAGTTATGCCTCTTCTGATGTGATTAGGCTCTGTGATTTTTAAAGACTCTTTAGAGTCAGAATGCTGAAAACATTGCAGTCAAGCAGACTACAGCACTTGGCACGTCTGCAACTGGGAATTTGTAAATCAACTGGTTTCAAACTGCAGTCTTCAAGTTCAAATCAGAAACCGCCCATGGAAGCCACCGCTGCTATCTACTCAGCAATTTAGCCAGGAAGGGGAAGAGGCAGGTGGCAAACATTCTCAAGTGTCAAGATGGTACACTGAGGCTGCAGACTTAAAAAGACCCAGGAATCAGTAAATCGGAGTCCCCGTCCTAGCTGTGTGAACTCAAGTAGCTTTATGGCTTCTGGGGCACGTCACATCTTCATACCATTGTTTCCACATCTGTTAAATAAAGAGTTAAACTGAATAGTCTCCACAGTTCCTCTCTATACAAATGCCCACAGCAGGGAGGTCTGTGGTAGCCAAAAAGGGGAGACAAGCCAAGTGTCCACCAACTGATGAGGGGAGAAACCACAGTACATCACTCCATTTATATGAACTATCCAGAACAGGCACATCTACAGAGACATGAAGCACATGGAAACCCTACAGGGCAGTTCTACTCCTGTCCTATAGGGTCACTACGAGCTGGAATCAAAGCAACAGCAATAGGTTTCTGGTGAGGCTGGAGGGAGGAAATGTGCAGAGACTGCGGATGAGACAGGGTTTCTTTACGAACTGATGGCAGTGTCCCTAATCAGGCTGTGATAACGGTTACACAGCTCCATGAATACACTAAACCACTGAATGGGTGAACTGGGTGATAAGTACATGAATTTTATCTCAATAAAATTGTTTCAAGAAATGTCTCTCAGCTCTACCATTTCAAAATGCTCTGCAAAGTCATTTGCTTTTGGGGGAATCAGAATGTTCTCCTTATATGCATAAAGAATAACTGCTTTGAATAAACTTTATGTTCTAATTTCTGAGTTTTGATTATTTTTAAGAGTTTTGGTATCAGAAGCAAGTGAGAGATCTAATTCGGTACGAACATGGGCTCGCTGAGCCCAGGTGTTCTCTCCCCACAGCAAGGGAATCTGGTGAATCACTCCGGGGTTTAAGGTTTATTCCTTAACAGGAATGTCACATCCGAGAATGGCACTCAAAAATCAGCTCTGACCAAGATACTTTTAAGCAATGAAGACTGACTTTATGGAGCCAGTTCTTACCAAACCCTCCCAGGAAATCTAACCTGGTATCCAATTTACAAAGTTTCCAGCCTTATAAGTAAGGAAGAGCACTCACTTCCTGGCAAATCAGAAACCTTACCATATTTTGGGGACCTTGGAAACCCTAGTGGCATACTGGTTAAGTGCTACAACTGCTAATCAGAAGGTTGGCAGTTCAAATCCTCCAGGCGCTCCCTGGAAACTCTATGGGGCAGTCCTGCCCTGACCTTTAGGGTCACTATGAGTCAGACCCAACTTGACAGCAGTGAGTGACTGGGTGAGAAAAGAGGAAGACAACCAAACCTACAGGTGCTACAGGTTAAGAGCTGGTGGCAAATTCGTGGCTTGGCTTCCTGGCCTCAAGAGGCTTTTACAAAAGTAATCTGAAGTTCCTCAAGAAGACTTCCAGCAAAGCTATGTGACAGATTACCATTCTTGCTGCATCTATGTACCTTAATACTCAACAGCCATTTTAGATTAATAAAAATTCTGCTTTAAGATTGTCTTTTGATTGGCAGGAGGGTGGCTGTACAGCAAAATTTTTACATTTCAATAGGAAATTACGGCAGCCTCTCGTGAGCTATTAAATTCCAGGGCTTGTTAATTGTCTTTGAGAAACCACAGGAACTAATCAGCTTGTTTTCTAGCTGCAGACTGGGTATGTCACGTGGTTTGTTTTTCTCTGTGTATCTGTGCATAATCAATCACCCCAAAAGAAAATTGGAAGTATAACAGAGATCAAGACCAAAGGGCATCAAACAACTGACTACACTGCTATCAATGAGGGCCTGTGACACAGTCACAACACCTGCAGTTACTGAAACTGGTTTAAAGTGTGTGTGTGTGCGTGCGCGCGCACGCACCCATGCTTTATGTGTTAGACAAGATGGCTTTGTCAATAATCTAGATGACGCCACAACCTCTCTCTGAAACTGCACAGGTAAAGATAATTACATTATAAAATGGATACTCCGATCCACTGCCATTGAGTCAACATCAAAGTGACCCTACAGGACACAGAACTGTGCCATAGGGTTGCCAAGGCTGTAAGCTTTATGGAAGCAGACTCCCACATCTTTCTCCTGCGGAATGGATGGTGCACTCAAGTTGCCAACCTTTCAATCATCAGCCAGGAAGAAGCTTGAATCACTGCACCGCCAGATCTTAAAACAGATTAAACCAAAACCAAACCCACTGCCGTTGAGCCAGGTCCGACTCACAGCGACCTAGAGATCAGAATAGAACTGTCCCATAGAGTTTCCAAGGAGCGCCTGGCAGATCTGAATGGCCAACCTCTTGGTTAGCAGACGTAGCACTTAATCTACTACACCACCAGAGTTTCCTAAAACACATCAGCCCTTAATTATTTACCAGCTTACCAAAGAGGACTCTGTACTTTGGTAAAAGTAAACTGTTGAGTGATGATTAATGACACCTAAGCAGAAGTATAGGAAACCCTGGTGGTGTAGTAGGTTAAGTGCTACACCTGCCAACCAAAAGGTCAGCAGTTCAAATCTGCCAGGCGCTCCTTGGCAAGTCTACGGGGCAGTTCTACTCTGACCTCTAGGGTCCCTATGAGTAGGACCCAACTCAGTGGTGGTGTGTGGGTAAGGAGAAGCATGTTGAGACCAAGTTTCAGCAGAAGCTCATGCTAGAGATGCAATACAAGCTGTAGGTGCTCTTCTTGCCCTTCTTGTCATCTGCTTCCATGGTTACAACATCTGGGTTCACGGACTAGACAAACATCTCAAACCATTACCTCATGCATTCTTCTCACTGTCATTCTTTGTATTATTGTCAAGCTACTAAGATGTCTGGAAACCTGATAGCAAAGTGATTAAGAGCTACAGTTGCTAACCAAAAGATCATCAGTTCAAATCACCAGCTGCACCCTGAAAATCCTTGGGGGGGGCAGTTCTACTCTGTCCTGTATGACAATTGTGAGTTGCAACTGACTTGACAGCAAGTTTGATTTTAGATTTTAAGCGGTCTGGCTTCCAGTTCTTAAAAGACTGTGAGTGGCCACCTAAGGTCCAGGAAATGGCCTCCATCCAATTAAAGGAACAGCAAAGAAACTAAAGAAATAATCAAAATAATGTATTTTTAATAAAAATTTACCCCATAAAGCAGTACCCATGAAGACAGACCCAAACAAACCTAGATAGTGCCCAGCCAACACTGAATTGATCACAAGATTCTAACTGAATTATGATCAAGAAAGGGGAGAGGTCAAAGATAAAAATAAGATACCTTATTTGTATTTTAAGGTTATAATAATCTAGTATCAGCTAATCTCAGTAAAGTGGGAGAGCAGGGTTCAGTCAATCACATTAAGATTAGTTAATGGTTGATCTTCTCCTCCCACTTCTCTATCAGCCTCACTGTAACTAGCCTGCTTGAGACAATTTGCTTGATTTGGGCATTAGAATGGTATCACTACATGTATACAGAATAAATGTTCACAAAATGCTCTAGACTTTACATTAAAAAAGAACTTCTCTGTGGAGGGGAACTAGTGAAGGATGGGAACCTTTTAAGAATCAGAGGAAATGAAAGACAGCATTCTACAGATGAATGGTAAGCTTACCCAGGTAGGATAATAAGATTACAGTCACTGCCTGATAGGGAAGTAGAAACCCTGGTGGCCTTGTGGTTAAGTGCTACAGCTGCTAACTGAAAGGTCAACAGATCAAATCCACCAGGCACCAGGTGTTCCCTGGGAACTCCATGAGGCAGCTCTGCTCTGTCCATAGAGTCCCCATGAGTCGGCAACTCAACAGCACTGGGTATGGTTTTTTGGTTTTTGATAGGGGGGCAGAGATGGGTAAATAAGTTCAAGGACCTTAAGTAAATACAATAATTTACAAATAAAAGGTGGTGATAACATTACTATATTTTAGGTCTTTATATTTCAGAAGCAAATAAATGCTAAATATTCATGGATGGAATCATGCTGGTATGTTTCAAATAATTAGGGGTAAGGAGACAGATATGGATACAGAAAAATAAAACTAGCTGTGAGATAACTGCTGAATGTGAGTTCACTTAAGAAGTTAGGGTTCAAAGACAAAAGTTAGGACTCATACTGGTACACATTCATACTGCTACAAAATGAGTGCTACAACCTTGAAAACATTTACATTAAGTGAAAGCAGCCAGTCACAAAAGGCCACATATTATATGATGCCATGTACATGAAGTGTCTGGAACAGGAAAATCCAGAGACAGAAAGCAGATTAGTGGTTGCTATGGACTCGGGGTAGGAGGGCTGCTTAATGGGTTCGACGTTTCTTTCAGGGATGATGAGTATGTTCTGGAATCAGATAGCGGTGATGGTACCCCACCACTATGCATATACTTAGTTCCACTGAAATGCATACTTTAGAATGTAAATCTTGTCTCAATAAAACAAAAGGGAAAAACAGTGCATTCTTAATCTTGGTGTACTCTTGTACATGTCTGGAAATTTTCCATGGTGAAAATTTTAAAAACTGGTTGCAGATCATCCACATTTAACCCAGCATTTACTACTGATATTAAACATATCAGCCCAGCAACTTAATTTTCAATTAGATTATATCAGGGTGTGGAATGCCAAGCAAGACAGCATCATCATCAGGTCCAACTGGGACAAAAGAAAATGAAAATCGAGTATTCTCGCAGAATTAAAGAATCAAACCCCTCATGTGGTGGCAAGAGCCTTAGTTCTTATTAGTTTTACCTCAGCCAAGTCACTCCACCTTCCAGAATTTTCTGCATTTCCTCTGTGCAACTAGGGGAATGGGCTAGGTTCCTTCCAAGAGTAACACCCCACGACCCTACACCTTGTAGTAATACAAGGCACCCAGTAGCAATACAATGCACCTAGTAGCACAATGCCCAGTTAAATGAAAAGTTCTATCTGACACCAAATATCCGTCCTTCCACCTCCCCGCAGTTGTGAGATGGACAGCAGACAACTCTCACACACAGGAGCGCCGACTTCACGGAAAAGTAGCTCGGAAGCCTTAGTCGGCGCTAACGGCTGGACGCTTACACCATCTCTCAGGTCAGCCAGCCTTTTCAAACTCAGAGACTCAACAGTACAATTATTTTCACATTTTAATACTGACATATTGACTTACTGCTTCTTTGTGTACGAAACTCTTAAGATTTTTTTATAGCTTTATCTGTAATCCTGTAGAAGAGAGTCGTACCTCACACAGTGCTGTATTGTTAAGCCTTGGCAATGTATTTTCAAGTTGGGTGTTTTATTACAGAGACTAAAATTGGCTTTTAATTCCACACAGTAGTGTTTTTCAGTCCCTATCCGAGGAGACACATACGGTGTAACCCAATTAAAAGGGTGAGGATGTCTCTGGGACAGAAATGAGTAAGGTAACTAATTAAGGACACACTGGTCAGCCACCAAGATGATGGGAAAAATATGTAAGCCTCTAATTCCGCTCTCACCTTTAAAGAGATGACACTGCTACTTACACCTCATGAGGGTGGTCTAAGAGTCAAAAATCCAATAATCTGTCTGGTACCATCTTGGGACAGTTACTGCTCACTGAGCACTCATTGTCATTATGACATTTACCTGTGTAATCTAACTGCCCTCAAAATCCCTCCAAGTAAGCAGACATCTAGATTAGTAAATTAAACAGAAACAATATTTAAAACAACTACAGACAACATACCTGTTTCGAGTCGTGTAGAATACTGATATAAGAAGTATAAATTGACCAAATAAAGAAATCCGGTTCCTGGACCCACCGGGAAGTAAAATGTGGCAGTGATTGGCCTCCAGATCTGTCCAGATCAAAACAGACAGTTATGAGTTTCTCTGAGCCTGCTTATCTTTTTTTTCTTCCTTTTAGCTAACAATGAAAGAAATCAACCCTTGCATAGCACTCTCCTCAATGATGAGAGTTACTAAAGAGACACCACTAGTGCAATTCAGCTGAAAAGTTCACATCAATTACAATTACATCCATTTAAAAATCTATGAAATTGAAAAAAAAATCAACACTATACAAGTACATGATTAGCTTCACTGAGGCATACAATTAAAGCTTTTGCCAAAAATCAACTACAAAGATGCACTCAGTCACAATTAAAAAAGAAAAAAACTACAAAGACTTAATTCCAACAGTGGAGTAAAACCTATGTTTACTAAGACAGTACCTGAAAATGACAGATCTTGTCAAAAGAGCATCATATTCAAAGGCAGATGTTAAACAGGAATGTGCTTTTCAAATAAATGTGTTCAACAGGAAACATGGGTACATGATTTAAAAACATTCCTTCCCCCTCAAAAACAAAATTCTGCAAGCATCTAAAGTGAGAGGACTTCCTCCTGACCCTCAGTCTCCCAGTTCTCTTCACAGCAAAAACTGACCAGTTATTTGTAATTCCTTCCAGAAATAACAGCATGTGCACTCCCTCCCTCTTCCTGGACCTGGTACCTCACTGTTCTTTTCTTACCCTTGATAAACAGTTTCCTTGGCTTCACAGCATTCTTTTCAAGTAGATGTCCAAACTGAATTTAAACTGCTAAAACTGCTCCAGTGAATATTCTTGCACCTCCTCTCTAGTAGCACAGTTGTCCTCAGGTACTGGGCTGCTCACCAAAAGGTCAGCAGTTCAAACACACAGGGGCTCCTTGGAAAATCTATGGGGCAGTGCTACTCTGTCATGTAGGTCACGACGAGTCAGAATAGAGTGACAACAACATGGTATACAGAATAAATTCTTGTGAACCAAACTGCTGATTCAACAGACATTTGCATTTAACTTTGGTGGATAACTCAAACGCCTACAAAAAATGCTTTACCAACTCATATTTCCACCTAAAAGGTAGATTAATGCATGTCTTCCTTCCATACCCTCATCGTTTAATGTGTTTTGTATTCATCGATTTGAAAATTCATTTCTAACTTGCAAGATGAGTACAGTATCTTTTCATGTTTAAATACAAACACTTCTCTTCATTTTTCTGCTGGATTTATAGTCCTATATGTATTAAGAAAATTTCCCCTTCTTGTTGTTACAAATATTTTCTGGATAGACTTAATGCTTTCATGGTATTTGTGTCATATTTTGGGCACTCAACAGTTTAATTTACTGCAGACAAATGTATCCACCATGTATCATGTTTAGGAGATTACAAAAGTGCTCAGTTTTACAGCAGCATTTCCATGGTTTATGTAAGCAGTGACGAAGAGATCCAATTTATCTTTCAAGGTGGTTTCTGAGTTTCTCCCAATCTCATTTGCTAAACAACCTATCTTGTCTCCACTGATCAGAAAAGCTGCTTTTGCCATATTAATTCACTTGCGTGTGCAGGCCAACTTTCAGATTATTCTGTCTGGACTTGATTCCTATACCAATATCAAGCTATTTTAATTTCCAATTTTATGTTTTAATATCTGATAAAGCCACACAGTCAACTAATTGCTCTCCTGTTTTTCTTCTACAACTGTTAATACACTCTTGGCTAGTGTGAGATATTTTTATGTTTCTAAATGAATCAGAATCAACATTTTCATTACATCAGTATGATACTGATATAATTCCTAGGTAAGAAGTCCTTTAATAGCTTTTATAGTATTCTACAGAGATACTGCTTTCTCTCTCTTCTTATACCCAATCACTGAATTTAATTATTTTCCTGTTATTAATATTTGACAATTAAGCTCTTTGGGCTTTTAAGTGCACAATAGTATCTGTAAAAAAAACTTGGTGTCCTATTTGGGTCTAATTCACTGGCTAGGGCCGCCACAACAACATTAATAATGGGTAAAGTAGATCAGTGTGCCAGCACGATGCTGGCTTCCAGATTGAGCATTGTTAAGTCTTTCTGCATTCTACCGTGGACTACACCAAGCCCCAAAGACGTGGCCCAGCAGGGGAGGTGTGGTCTTAGACAAATGCATACAAAAGGCTGAAAGACTTCCAAGAGTACAATTTAAAAAAAGCAAAAAAAAGGTACAAGAAACAAATAAATAACCCTTTGTTACTGAGTCGATTCCAACTCCTACGAACCTACAGGGCACAGCAGAACTGCTCCATAGAGTTTCCAAGGAGCACCCAGTGCATCCGAACTGCCAACCTGTTAGGTAGCGGCCATAGCTCTCAACACCTATGCTAATAACAGACACCGCTAATAACCTGTGTACGGCTGGAATAAAGGACATTGGTGGAAGGTACACAGCCATATACAGATCTGGTAAGCTACAGTCACCTAATATAAGATGGTCACCCTCAGGGCCTACACTCTGTAGAGGAAAATATACTTTCCATTCTACAAAAATGACCTTTCAAGAGCCCTATATTAAACTTGCTAAACAAAGTTAGTTAAAATTTGGTTTATTCACAACTTTATCATGAACTTAGTATAGTCTATTGGAAAGTCAACTGGAAATCACTGGAGAAGCCTAGATTTCAGTCTTAAATTACAAATGAGCATTTCTGAGTCTTGACTTCATCTGGAAAAGGGCAATGATAACATACACACTACTTGCGCTACTCTCTGGTTAACGGTAGAACAAACGAATAACTCAGTGAATCCTTACTAAATGTGCCATTCTACTTATTTACACGTAATAACTCAAAATTTGTTGCTTCTAGTTGATTCTGACTCATAGCAACCCTACAGGGCACAGCAGAACTGCCCCGAAGTGTTTCCAAGAAGCAGCTGCTGGATTTTGAAAGGCGGACCTTCTGGGAAGCAGCCATACCCCTCCAGGGTTCCACACCAAGTCAGGAGGTGGATTTTAGTTTCCACAAAGTCTGAGTTTCCATATATCTGCAAAAGTCTTGATTTCATTTTCATATTGGAAAGATAGTTTTGCAGGATATACAATTCTTGGTTGGAAGTTCTTCTCCTTCAAGGCTTTGAATGTGTGATCCCATTGTCTCCACACCAGCATTGTTTCTGCTAAGAAATCAGATGAAAGGCCTCAGGGTTTCTCTCTGAATGTTAGCTTTGCTTTGAGTCATGCTGCCTTTAAGAAGTTTCTGCTTGTGTTTCATTTTGTTAAACTTGACTATTTCTTGGAGTCTTTCTTTGGGGATCTATATTGAGTAGCATTCAATAGGCATACTGGATATGTATATTCTCTTCTTTCATAATTTCTGGGAAGTTTTCTATCAGCAGCTCAGCAACAACACTCTGTGTTCTCAGGTGTCCTGTCCTGTTCAGGAATTCCAATTAATCAGATTGTTCCTCTTAACAGAGTCCCACATGCTTCTTAATTCTTCTTCATTTTTCTTGTTTCTTTTTTCTAATTTCTCCTCATAGACACTGGAGTCAGTAGCTCTGTCTTCCAAGTCAGAAAGTCTCTTTTCCATTTCTTCAATTCTGTTTTCTGGGCTTTGAACTGAATCTTCTCTTTGATTTTGTTACTGATCTGTTGGATTTCAGACTACTGGTGTCCCTTCAGATCAAACAGCTTGCTTAATTTTTCATTTTGCTCTGCTGAATTTTGTATAAAGCTTAGGAGGGCCCTATATACAATCCTTTTGTACTCACCCTCCAGTAGTTTCAGAAAGGCTACTTCATCGGGGAAGTTCTTTGGATCTTTCTTTTGTGTGCCTTCTGAAGCCACAGGTGAATTCTTCCTAAAGTTCCAGTCCAAAGTTTGTTGTGTCCTGGGCATCCAGAGGTTGTTTTGTTTCTCTAGTGTTACCCTAACGGGATCTAAAGCTCAGTCTAAAAAGGAAGTTGATCACCAGAAACCTCTATGTATTCTAGTGACTGGGCTCAGTGGAGTCTCTGGGGTAGCAGGCTCCACCTCCTGACTGGCAAAGACACAGCCCCACTTCTACAGTCACAGGGAAGCTGTCACTGACCCTTCAGTCCACAGAGCTGGCACTCGACAAGGGCAGGGGTCAGCAAAAGACAAGAAGTTTCCCACTGAGTGGTATGTGGACCAAATATACAGCCCTAAGCCATGTCCTAGGGCCCACTAGGTGTCTGTTTAATTACCAATTCTGGCCTTGGTTTCTAGATGGATTTAGGGAGACATGTGTTTAGTCTGCCATCTTGACCCCACCCTCAAAAACTGGATTTTATAGAGGACACAGCACTTAGAAAGATTATGTACCACTTAGTAAGTAGCAGAGCTGGAATTTTGTCCCACACAGTCTGACTTCAGAGTTTGGGCTACTGACTTCCTATTTTCACAACACCTCTCACAAGTTGATGGTTACTATGAGTTATAATTACAATTAATAAAAATTTTCAGTACTACTATGCATGTAAAATCCTGAAATGAGCTGAGACCAAGCCTGTAAATTCATTCTCCCTGCTCATGAAAAGCAGGGAGTGAAGACCAGAAATGAGCTGTTACCTTGGCTCTTTAAATGGCTGTGAGGACTCAGCCAATTCTGCAGCTCTGAGTCTGCTTCTTCACCTAACCAGTGACACAGTGACACCTGTCCTGTAATAAGTCCTACCTGTTCTTACTCTTAACTCACAAGATTTGTATAAGGCTAAAATTAAAGTGAATTAAAGAGGTGCTTTGCCAAAAATAAAAATAAAAACGATACACATCGGTCTATTATTACTACTGCAATCTTTCAGGCAATGCACACTGACCTAGTTTTTACAAACTGACAACTACCCCCATATTTCTGTAAATTACTGAAGGCCTGATTTTGGAAAAGAAACCTCATGTTTTCCTCTGACTACATTTTCACTAGCACCAATGGCACCACGTTATTTTTAGCCACTGTGTGCACCTGTTCTTTGGCAATCAGCATCTGTCAACTACCTCACTTCTTTTTCCTCTTCATTAAGCTAACCTTTGAGAAAATACTTGCTTTCATTGGTCTACGAGGCTTAGTATTACTTTTGTACTACTTCAAAATCATAATTAAAAAAATGCCAGGAGACAACCCATCTCTTTGGAAGGATACAACATAACACACATTTCTGAAATCCTCACTGAAGGCACCCAAGGAGGTCACCCCCCCTTTCCTCCAGTTGACTGCTAAATGTTGAGATGGGTAAACTGGCTTTATTTTCACAGCACAGGCCAGCTGGCAGGTTCTCAACCGCGGAAAGCCACCTCGATGCCTTAGGACGTGCCTGGGTCTTGCCCACAGAGGACTGTTACACACTTGGTGGAGCACCTCAATTTAACCCCCACAGGAACTCCAAGGCAGCAACCATAATCTTCCTAGTCTTTCCACAAAGACACCTGTAATCAGAGTTTAAGTCACCTGCCAGAGGTCATCATTTAACAAGGAGTAAATAGCTCATGTGTTCACATAGGTCTATTTACTAGTATATCAGTAAAAGGAAAAAAAAACTAAGACACTGTTCTTTAGTTACTGATGCAAATGCTGCGGCTGAAAGAGTGGGCTGCGGTAATTCTTTCAAGTCTCTCAAACAATCTGCTACTGAAATAATCACAGAGTCCACTAAGAGTTTAGAGTTGGGATTTTAAAGCATGAAAAGCTAAAGATTTCCCAGAAACAATTAAGGAAAGGTCTGGAGTTCGGAGGTCTACATCAAGTCAACAACTAAGGAAGAAGCATAAACACCTGCTAGCAAACTCGAAGTTGTTTCTGGCTTCAGTTTTTTGTTTCCAGACACATTAGAGGAGCCAGAAAAGGCCCCTAGCATTCAAACAAATAAAAGGCACTCGACTGAGGTCTTTAAAAAGAGCAATTCCACTTCTTGGAATATATGCACCAGAAATGCATCCATATGTTCACCACGAAGTACGTCTGTTCACCAAGCCATGTACTAGAATGCTCACGGCAGCATCACCCAGAACAGCACCACGCTGGAAACTGCCCAAAGGCCCGTCAACAGAATGCTAAGTAAACTGTACCATATTCACTGACAGAGCAGAGTGACGAGGATGAGCAACCTACAACCACAACACACAACAATGTGGCTGACTCTCCAGCACACTGCTAAGAGGCCAGACACAAAAGAGCACACATTGTATAATCACATTTATGCAAAGTACAAAAAGCAGCAAAAACCATCTACATCATTAAGTGAGGACAGCAGTTACCCTGAGAGGCGATCAGAAGAGCAAGAGCAAGTTTTTGGTGGTGCTTTTTACAGAACTGAGTTGAGCTTTTGAAAATTCAACAAGCTACAAGTCTGTAATATACACATTTCCTGTTTATACACTGTAACTCAAGAAGAAGTTAGAAAGCAAAGCCAAGAACTCAGGAGCAACCTCACTTACAGATGACAGATTGTCTAATGTGGAGAGGACTGCTAAGGACAGACTGTAAAGCTGTTCTTATCAACATACCCACCACTGAAGTTCTAAATTCAAATTTAGAGGCTACTTCCATGCTCAGCCTCCTCCTGTTATGTGTGTACACGTCTGTCTTTCCCAACACTCTCTTAAACTTGCTAGGGTAGCTGTCATCAGGTTAAGTGTGATAATATATGCAAAACCTTGACAAATACAGGCACCTGGCTGATTAATACACTTGGTTGGTGCCATTTCTTGTTATTCTTGGAAATAAATAAGGTAAACTGGGAGTTCACACATTTCCGTTTCTAGCTGGGATGCTTTCTGGGAGGCCAAAAACTAAAATAAGATTACTAATCCATCAGTTACATTTTTCCATTCCAATTACAAATTAAAATTTGAATTTTACTATTCATGGAAAGTGAGCAGTAACGGCAGGAACAGTTGTTGGTTCATTTAAAAAACAACAGCAAACAGCACTATTACCAGGATGGAAACCCTGGTGGTGTAGTAGTTAAGAGCTCAGGCTACCAACCAAATTCGGCAGTTCGAATCCATCAGGCACTCCATGGAAACTCTATGATCCAGTTCTACGCTGATGTATAGGATCGCCAGGAGTCAGAATCAACCGAATGGCGGTCAGTTTTTTGGCTTATTTACAAGTATACTATCACTTCACACTTTTCTATGTGCATTACGTATTACATGCATGAAGTAAACAGAATATCTCCTCAATGTGAAGGTACCTGCTTTTGCAGTTCTAAAAGTAAGATGTCTCTTATAACCAACACACTCATTTAATGTAATTTCTACCTTCCTCCACTCCAAAAAAATTTGTACTAAATTGATGGAGCATCTTATAACCAGTGGAATATTGGAACAGAGTTATGGTATCATGTTATCCCCATTTTTCAGACAAATAAATTGAGACTTAAAACCAAAAACCAAACCACGGCCGTTGAGTCAATTCCAACTCAAGTAACTCTGTAAGACATAATAGAACTGCCCCACTGAGTTTCCAAAGACACATGGTGGATTCAAACTGCTGACCTTTTGGTAAGCAGATGTAGCACTTTAAGCCACCAGAGTCTCCAATTAAGACTTAGAAAGGATAAACAACCTGCCTGAAGGCAAACAAGGAGCCTTAGTGGCACAGTAGTTAAAGCATGTGGCTGCTAATCAAAAGCTCAGTGGTTCGAACCCACCAGCTGCTCCACAGGAGAAAAGATGTGGCTGTCGGCTTCCAGAAAGACTACTGCATTGGAAACCCTACAGGGCAGTGTTACTGCCCTGTACTGTTACTAGGAGTAGGAATCAACTGAATAGCAGTGGGGGCTGAGCCAGGTCTTCAGACCATGGCTCAGTGACCTGAAAAGTCACAACCTGTCTACTCCAACAGAAAAGGAAAAGTAATTTCCTACTGCCGATATGGAAGAAATTACCTCCAAAAACGTTCTGCCAAGCCAAGTGCCATCGAGTCGGATCCGACTCACCTGCATGCTTAATTGTGTGGTTGGTAGACATTAAGCAACGGAGCTCAACAAGACAACATAGAACTTTGTCTTCCTGAAACAGAAACTGAAACTGCAGCTCTCTATAAAATCGGGTAGCCTTTCGCTAGGGTGACGGTGACAGCTGCACAGATAAGATACGAAGAAGCACAACAGAGACCGACGGGGCAACATTCTTTTGTTCAGTGACATGAAAACTGTCAGGCAGGTGATAACTTGGTAGTTTATACCTCAGAAGACAGCCAGGCAGGAAGAAACTGCCACCTTTCCGCTGGCTCAGCAGGGACCAGAAAGAAGACACCTCATCTCTGAGCTATGACTGGGTTGACTAACGGACTAGGAAGAGGGAGAAAAGTTCTGGTCGGCAGTATAGTTGAGTCTTCACCAACACTCAGATGTTCCACCTTATCAAAACCGAAGAGAGCAGATTTTAAACTCTGGAATTCCAAACCAGTAACTGACTCACAGGAAAACTGTAAATAGGGTGGAACAACGATGTCTGTCACTTCTAACAGGAATCCACAATTCTAAATCAACCATCTCAACTTTTCTTTTAAGTGCAAGCTCTATAACGATTCCAAGGTCTTTATGAAAGACTCAGCTTCTAAAGAAAATACAAGCCCCTGACAGAAATCCTGCTAAAACACAACACAGTTTGTCTTGTCTGTCTCTGCTCTTCAGTCTCTCTGAGAGGCAGTTTTTCCTCAACAGCTTTATCTGCAAAGGAGTTTGGGGGAGTCTGACAGCTCAACTTGCCTGGCACCAGCAGGAGCCAGGGGCCTGGGAGGAAGAGGCATGGAATATCTGGACTTGGAACCCATTCTTCCTCGATGTAACACCTGGTGAAAATCTGCATTCCTAGCAGGTTCCCAAGCAACACTAACACCACTGTTTAGGGACCAATTGTGAGAACCACTAAGGTAACAGAGGTTCTGATAATTTACATAGCAAAGAATCACCTGGAGAATCGTGATGCAGTATATCTGGGGTGGAAATGCAAATTTCTCAGGAGAGGATGAAACCTGAAAGAACTAATTCAAAACTCCGGCAAAGGTACTGTATTTCCACACCTGGGCAGGCAAGGGCCTGCTCCCACATCCTGCCAGCAGCTTCAGCCTCTCAGGATAACAAGACCCAGTGCAAGGAGGACAGGGAAATCCTAAATGGGGTGACATGGACAGTGACTCTTGCCGAAGATGCCGAAGTCGGCTCACCTCTTTTACTGTTACTCACCTGCCCCTATTACAAAGGCTTTCTTGTTACTTATTTTAGTGCACGGATACACAAGGGAGCAAGATTTTGTAAAGTGAGTCAAGGATCCAGGTTGGATCAAGTACTCAGAGCGTGTTTTATCATTGCTCCCCACAACACACATTACCCAACAGGTCACCAGAGAAAGTACACAACATTCACTCAGTCAACGTATATTTCCTAAAGCAAATAACAAGAAAAAATTGTAGAACACACTTGTGGCTCCCACCCAGAATCACAGTCATACCTAGGTGCCTACAAAGCATCTCAGAGATCTAAGTTTCTTAGTGGTTACCAGGTGTGGGACAGCAGAGAGAAAAGGGGGAGGCACTGTTGAAGGGGCACCAAGTTCCTATTAAGGGTGGTGGAATAATCTGGAAAGAGTGGTGATGGTTCTGTCTACTCTAACAGAAAAGGAGAAATACTTTCCTATGACTGATTTGAAATAAATCATCTTGAAAAACGTTCTACAGCAGACTTAACCATGTGGTTGACAGACATCACGCAAAGGAGTTCTAGAATTATCTTTGACCTTTGACTACTGAGCTAGATACTGAAAGTACAGCTGTCTATAAAACAGAGTAACACACAATGAACATAATCGATGTCACTGAATTGTACACGTTAAAAAATACTGAATTGAATATTGTATATCTTACCAAAATAAAACAAGCAAACAAAAATGCATCTTAGAGTTAACACGCCCAAAACCTAACTCTTCATTCTCACCCTCCCCAAACCTGAGTGTCCTTAAACATTCCCAGTCTCAGGAAGTGGCTATGACATCCACTCAGCTGCTTCTGTATAAACACTTAGTGACATCTGTGACTCTGGTTTCCTTCAGGCCTTTACCCTTCACATCCAATCCAGCAAGCAATCCTGTCCTTTCCAACTCCCCCGTCTATCCACTTGTCTCTTACAGTCATAGGTACCCTTGTCCACACCACCACGTTTCTTGACTACTAATTTACCTCATCTCTGCTCCCATTACCTAGCCATCCCACCTCACGTGCCAATATCGTAGTTACCACCCCCACTATCCCCCTGTCCCCGTACGCACACACCACATCCACCCCAGATGCCAACATCGTAGTTACTACCCCCACTATCCCCCCGCCCCCTACGCACACACCACATCCACCCCAGACAGTACTCAACGTCTTGTCAGTTCTTTGTTCAGAAGGCTGCAAAGGCTTCGCAGTGTCCTGAAAATAAAGTTCAAAATCCTTAACACAGCCTCCAGCACCCACCTGCCAAGTCTGTTGTACTGGGGTGGCTTGTGTGCTCCTGTGACACTGGAGGTTAGGCCACCCGTATTTCAAATCCCAGCAGGATCACCTACAGTGGGCAGGTTTCAGCAGAGATTCTAGTCTGAGACAGGCTAGGAAGAAAGGGCCAGCAATCTACTGCTGAAGACCAAGCAATGAGAACCCTACGGACCACAACAGAACCCGGCCAATAGAAAGCTGGAAGGTGAGCACCCTAGGTTGAAAGACATTCAAAACACACAGCGGTTCTAACAATGGACCTGAGCATACCAACCACCATGAAATGACACAGGACTGGTGTCCTTTCATTCTCTTGTAAGTGACTTGGTGCCAACCAGATGGTACCAATGATCACAACAGCAACAAGGCCTATATCATGGATTGAACTGTGTCCCCCGCCCAAATTTGTGTGGTAATTTGGCTGGGCCAGGATTCCCTGTAATCTGTGATTGCCCTCCACTTTGTGATTTTCTGATGCTGTAAATCCTAACCTCTCCTGTGGTTAACGGATTACGATACAGAGGATTGGGAGGGAACTGCAAATCCCTTCATAAGATCACCTCCCTGCTCCATTAAAAGGGAGTTTCCCTGGAGTGTGGCTTGCACCACCCTTTATCTTTCCATCCCATAAGAGATAAACGAAAGGGAAGCAAGCAGAGAATTGGGAACCTCGCACCATCAAGAAAGCAGCATTGGGAGAACAGCGCATCCTTCAGACCTGAGGTTCCTACACCAAGGAGCTCCCTGAACAAAGACTGATGCCATACAAAGACTTTCCTCCAGAGCGGACAGAGGGAAAGCCCTTCATCTGGAGTGGACACCCTGAATTCGGACTTGTAACCTGCTGGACTATGTAAGAATAAACTTTCCTTTGTTAAAGCCATCCATTCATGGTATTTCTGTTAGACTAGCATGAGCCGACTACAGCAGCCTACAAACCCCTACGTGATCTGGCCCCAGACTAACTTTCCACCTTCACGTTATTGCACTCACCTCTGACCACCTTCCTAGTCTCATCTCCCACTCCTCATCCCCGGAGCATCTGTACCAGCTATAATCTTCCTTCTGTTCCTTGTTCCTATCCCCAAGCCTTTCACATACTCTTCCTTCTTCCTGGAAGGTTGCTCCCAGAGCCAAATCTTCCCAGGGTTGCCTCTCATCATTCAAGTTTCAGTTTAAA
The DNA here is from genome assembly GCA_028571685.1 of Heterohyrax brucei. Lineage (NCBI taxonomy): Eukaryota > Metazoa > Chordata > Mammalia > Hyracoidea > Procaviidae > Heterohyrax > Heterohyrax brucei. The sequence goes on along the minus strand of CM053153.1, from coordinate 19,576,325 downwards.
TATATTCTTCGAGACCTTTCAGGACCACACTACTACATATAAGTCACTCCCTATGACATGTCTCACTTTTGTTCTCCATGGGACCAGGCATCTTTGCTATCCTAGTCACTAATGTATCCCCAGTGGCTAATACATAGCAAATGACCAATTATTTCCACGCCTTCATCCAGTAGTACCTGCTACAAGCCAGGCACTATTTTAGGTGACAAAGACAGTGGTAAACAAGACAAAGGTCCTGCTCTCATGGAGCCTGCTTCTCTTAAGTGTACCAATAAATACCAATGGGTGCTATGAAGCAAAAAAAAAAAAAAAAATTAAGAGTAAGGGAGACAGAATGAAAAAGGGGTGCTATTTTCTGGAGGATAATAAGAGAAAGCCTCATTAGCAAGGTAGCATTTGGGCACAGACTGGAAGGAAATAAGCAGATAAGAGTAAGCCATGCTTAAATCCTTCAGGTGCAAAGGCCCTGAGAAGGCATCATTTGGGTGCTGAAGGACCAGTAAGGATGTCACTGTAGAAACTGATAGACAAGGTAGAGAGGAACAGGAAATGAGGTCAGGGAGGCAGTGTGGGACCTTGCTGGCCACTGAAAGGACCTGGATTTTACTCAGCAAGTTGGGAGGACAGTAGAGAGCTCTGTGCAGAGGACTGGCAGGACTTGATTCATATTTGTAAAAGATCACTCTAGCTGTCAGGAGAAAAGACTTAAAGGAACAAGGTTGGAAGACGATAACAGAAAACTTACAATGGGAGGTGAGAAAAAACTATATTCTGGATATATGTCCAAGCCAAGGGAGTCAACAGGATTTGCGGACAGATTGTGGAGTATCAATGAACAAGAAATCAAGGATGACCCCAAAACTATTACTAGTGTGAGTGCCTGTAAAAGTGGGTTGTTATTTACTTCTAGGGTGAATGGGGCATGTTAAGTTTGTAGTCACTCAAGTAGTAATTTCAAATAGACAGTCGGAATATATAAGTCTAGAAATCAGGACATACATTTGGGAGTCACCAGTTTACAGAAAGCACCTAAAGACAAGGCTGAACAAGATCACCTGGGAGACAATGTAGGAAAAAAGTCCTATAAAGTTGATCCCTGGGGCACATCACATGTTTAAAGGTTAGGAAAATGAGGAACCAGGGAAAAAAAAAAAAAGTAAATAAATTTAAATAATAGCCAGTGAAGAGGAATTAGACAAGAGAGCGTTACCCACAGGCCAAATAATCAAGGCTTGGAATTGGTAGGTGCCTGCAGAACCCCCACTGATACTCTGCACTTCTGTCCCCAAAATACTGAACCAGAATTTACATCTTTCAGTAAGATCTCCAGTTGACTCTTATGTATAACATCCTGGGAACTTGTTAGAAATGCAAGTTGTCAGCAGGGATTCAACATGGAAGCAGCGGTTAGAAGCCCAGCAAATAATGTGTTAAAATTAACGTCAGCTCCTGGTATTTAGGGTCACCATGAGTCGGATCCGACTCGACAGCACTTGGCTGGCTTGGTATCTGACTTGTAAACCACAGAACCCAGTGAATACAGATAACCCTCAGGAAACCAGCATTCCCTTGCCAAGTAACCACTTTGCACTCTGTCCTTGACGTCCAAAGTAACAACAGGACAGTCTCTTCCATTTCGGGAGCAATTTACTCTTTACTTCTTACTTCACACGCTAAGCTACTATATCTCATATACTAGGACTGTGCCTAGGGGAAAACCGCAAATAAAAAAACCCCACTCTGCATCTCTGATCTTAAATCCCCCCTACCTATGGAGGAGAGGGGGAACCTCCTCTAACATGACAACAGCTCAGCGCTGCGTAGGCTAAGTTACTTGACACTAACATGACACCCACGTGGTGGCAGAAGGAGGTGACGGGGCACCTGTTCCACATGAATTCAGGCTGCTAACCACGGTCTCAGAGGTTCCACCACGAGCGTCTAGGAAATTAACAAATACCACCGACTTACATGTTCATTGCCTCATTCACTGAATGCGGAGGGAGGGACGCACAATTCCCATATAAAGGCGAAGTGAGTCCCCTCCCATCCGGGCAAAGTTCTTGTCTCCAGTACTTAACTCCCCGCTCCAGAGAGACGCCGGTGCCTCCGCATCCCAGCCCCCAGGACTCCGCCCTAAACCGCTGGAGCCGAAGCACTACATATCCCACTAGGCACCGCGCGCCCGAAACACGCCAGCCAACGCTCCGCAAACTCTGGGCCGCCTGGGACATGTAGTCTCCACTACACACCGTCACGCTGGTCAGTACCTGGAAGCGATATAGGAAAGCTTCGGGCCAAAGGAAGAAGTAGGCCGGGCTGATGAGGCCAAGTTTGCCAACCAAGGGCACAGCGACAGTGGCAGCGAACCAGTAACGCGTGATAGCCGGGATGCTCCTGAACCAGTCCCCAATATCCGACATTTTCGCTTCTCAGGTCGCCACGATGTGCACAGTCGCTCAACTCCCGGTGCAGGCTCCCTCACGACGCGGCTGGCTCCGCGAGTTGAAGGTGGCGAGGCGTAAGCCACCGAAGTCTCCGTGCAGAAGGCGGAGACCGGCGGACGTGGCGCCACCGAATTCGGACGAGCGAGGGAACGTTCTCAAGCGACACTTCCTCTTCCGGCGGCCAGGGGCGACGTAACGACACGTCTCGCCGCTTAAAGGGCGAGTGCCGCTTTTTCAGAGGGAGTTGGGCTCGGGGATCCCGGGGGCTGCAGGGGGAGGGGCGGGGCCTCGACGCGTTGGTGGGAAATAGTAATTGCCAGTAGTCACGACATATGCTCCAGTCAATGGCGAAGCTGAATGCCCTCCACCGTTTTTCTCTCCCCCCGAGTTGGAATTCAGGTGAGTCTACTTGGTAGCTATTTAAACGGGAAGCTGTAAAAGAAAATAGTCCCTTCATCTGTTCACCCTTCAAAAAATATTTGTTGAGGACCTGTTAAGTTCCAGGCAAGGTTCAAGACTCCAGGAATGATGCGGCCATCAGAACTGTCCTGGTACCTTCTCTCCTGAAGCTTGCATTCTAATGGAGATGGACAGATAATATCAAATAAAGATAATTTCAGAGAATGATAAGAAAAAACAGGATGATGGGGTAGTGTGACAGGGGTAGGGTTGGTGTGGGAAAGATGGCTACTCTAGCTGAAGATGATTAGGGAGAACTTCTCGAAAGAGGTGACATTTTGGCTAATCCAGTCAGATGATGATCCTGGGGAAGATTTTTCCATTGCACATAAAACAGCCAGTCCAGCTAACTTGGAGTACTGGAAGAACTGAAAGCAGGAATGATCTTGGCTATTAATCTAGTTTTCTCAGTCAAGACTTAAATTACAAACAGATAAAGTCCACCTCAAACTTTTTTTTTAAGTAAGATATTAAAAGGACCTTTTTCTGTTTTCAGATTTAGACCCTATGGGTGAGGATTGATAAAAACCATCCAGTGAAGACTCTCAGAAACACCTGTAGTCCACAAAGTTGGGTTTATTAACTTTGTGTTATCTCCACCAAGGAAGATGGGGTTATTAGGAGGAAGGATGAAGTTTAGTAAAATGAAGCAGTATTGTGATAGGCTCAAAGCAAAGGAGGCCTGAGCTAAGAACCTGACCCAGAGTTCTCTATCCTTGAAAACCTCAAAGTTAAGAGAAACTTGGAATGCTGGATCTGATAACTCTGTATCTGAAGCTTGCACCTGTGTCAAAATGGCCCACATGTCTAAGATCCTGCAGGCAAGAATATGAAATATCCCATTCACGCAGATATCATTTCAAACAGCTACGTTTCTGACAATCTGTTATTTTAGAGGACATCTCTGAGCACTGTGTCCTTGTTAATTAGATGTTTACAGCACAGAGATGTTTACAGCACAGAAAAGGTCTTGAATAAATGAGAATATACAGCATTTACAGGCCTACTGAATATCAAGAGCAGTAATAGTGATGAAACCTGTCACTCGTACCACAGATGGTGAGAATGTAGATTTGTGCAACTTTACAGAAGGACAATTTGGGTATAAAAGAAAAGATAGAAAGATGTATAAGTACCATAATCTTTGTAGATATTTCCTGGGGTTCCCTCTCTATGCCCCACTCCATTCCCCCCATTTTCTTATACCCTGTTTCCAATAGCACCCAGGATACAATTAAGCAGAACAAAGACTGTAGCATAGGTGAATGGCAAAGAAGAATTCTCTTATAAGCTCATAAGTACATATGCATGGGAAAAACCCAAGAACAACATATAGCAAATGTCTAGCGATATTTATTTCTAGATGATGCAGTTACAGGTAAGTTTTATTTGAAGAGCTTCTGGAATATCAGGCTTTACAAACACTGAAGCTTAAATTGTAACTGCACCACTTACTAGCAATGTGATGTTGGAAAATTTGTTAATCTTTCTGTGCCTCAGTTTCTTCATCTGTAGAATAGGAGAGGGAACTAAAAAGTTAGCAGGTCAAACCTACCAGCCTCTCTACAGAACAGAGAGGTGGCAGTCCGCTTTTGTAAAGACTGACAGTCTTGGAAACCCTATGGGGCAGTTCTACTCTGTCCCGTAGAATTGCTAGGAGCCTTGGTGATACAGTGGCTAAGAGCTCAGCTACTAGCCAAAATGGTTGATACAAATTGGAATCAGTTCAATAGCAGTGAGTTTGATTTGGGTTTGTTTGTTGGTTGGTACCTTTTAATTATTTTGTGCTTTGTGCAAGTATGGAAACCCTGATGGTGTAATGGTTAAGTGCTATGTCTGCTAACAAGAAAGTCAGCGGTTCAAATCTGCCATGTGCTTCTTGGAAACTCTATGAGGCAGTTCTCTATCCTATAGGGTCACTGTGAATCGAAATTGAATCAGTGGCAATGGGTTTGGTGGGTTTTCTTTGGTTTATGTATATATAGTGTCCATCACTGGTCTCTCAGTTTGTCCTACAGTGGTAGCCAGTGTATTGCTCTGATGCTGGAAGTTATGCTACCAGTATTTCAAATACCAGCAAGGTCACTCACACTGGACAGGTTTCAGTGGAGCTTCCCAACTAAAACAGACTGGGAAGAAAGGACAAGCAGGCTAATTCCAAATATCGTTGTTGTTGTTAAGAGCCATCAAGTCAGTTCCAACTCACAGTGACACTATGCAGAACAGAATAAAACACTGCCCAGTCTTGCGCCATGTCCACAATCGTTTTTATGCTTAAGCCCATTGTTGTAGTCACTCTATCAATCCGTCTTGCCAAGGGTCTTCCTCTTTTTCACTGACACTCCACTCTACCAAGCATGATGTCATTCTCCAGGGACTAATCCTTCCTGACAACATGTCCAAAGCATGTAAGATGCAGTCCTGCCATCTTTGCTTCCAAAGAGCGCTCTGGTTGTATTTCTTCCAGAACAGATCTTTTTGTTCCTTTGGTGGTCCATGGTACATTCAACGTTGTTCTCTAACACCACAATTCAAGGGCATCAATTCTTCTGTCTTCTTTGCTTATCGTCCGGCTTTTGCATGCATATAATGTGACTAAGAATACCATGGCTTGGGTTAGGCGCACTTTAGTCTTCAAGGTGACATCTTTACTTTTCAATGCTTTAAAGAGATCCTTTGCAGCAGATTTTCCCAGTGCAATGTGTCTTTTGATTTCTTGACTGCAACTTCCATGGACAACAGTTAATTTTGAGTTACAAATTAATTTTAGTTACAAATCAGTTTTATTTGTTATGATCGACACAATCTAATGCCCTTACATAGTTAATGAAACACAGGTAAACATCTTTCTAGTGTTCACTGCTTTCAGCCAAGATCCATCTGACATCAGCAATGATATCCCTAGTTCCACATTCTCTTTTGAATCCAGCTTGAATTTTATACATAAACCAAAGAAAACAATACTGTTCCACATTCGGTTGGATCACCTTTTTTTGGAATGGGCATAAATATGAATCTTTTCCAATCACTTGGCTAGGAAGCTGTCCTCCAGATTTCTTGGCATAGATGAGTAAGCACTTCCAGCGCTGCATCTGTTTGTTGAAATATCTCAGTTGATATTCCATCAATTCCTAGAGCCTTGTTTTTCGCCAGTGCCTTCAATGCAGCTTCAACTTCCTTCAGTACCGTCAGTTCCTGATCACATGCTACCTCTTCAAATGGCTGAACATCGACCAGTTCTTTCTGGTATAATGACTCTGTGTATTCCTCCTGTCTTCTTTTGATGCTACCTGAGTAATTTAATATTTTCGCTTATAGAGTGCTACACTACTGCAACATGAGGCTTCAGTTATTTCTTCAGTTCTTTCAGCTTGAGAATGCAGAACGTGTTCTTTCCTTCTGCTTTTCCATTTCCAGCTCTTTGCACATGTCATTATAATACATTCTTTTGTCTTCTTGAGCTGCACTTTGAAATCTTCTAAGTCTTTTACTTTGCCATTCCTTCCTTTTGCTTTAGCTGCTCGACCTTCAAAAGTAAGTTTCAGAGTCTCTTCTGACACCCAGTTTGGTCTTTTCCTTCTTTCCTGTCTTTTTAGTGACTTCTTGCTTTCTTCTTGGATGAAGTCTTTGATGTCATTTTACAGTTCATCTGGTCTTTGGTCATTAGTGGTCAACATATCAAGTCTGTTCTTGAGATGGTCTTTAAACTGAGGGATAAACTCAACAGCATACTTTGGCTCTTGTGGACTTGTTCAAATTTTCTTCAGTTTCAAGTTGTATTTGATTCAGAGCAATTGATGATCAGTGCCACAGTCAGCACTTGGTCTTGTTCTGACTGCTGATATGGAGCTTTCTCATCATCTTTTTCCACAGACGTAGTCAGTTCAGTTCATGTCTATTTCATCTACTGAGGTCCTTATGTACAGTTGCCTTTTGTGTTGGTTAAAATAGGTATATGCGTTAAAGAAGTCATTAGTGTTGCAAAATCCTGTCATGCGATCTCCAGTATTATTTCTATCACCAAAGCTGTATTTTCCAACTATTGATCCTTCTTTGTTTCCAATTTTTGCATTCCAGTCACTAATAATTATCAATACATCCTGACTGCATGTTCAATCAATTTCAGACTGCAGACACTGGTAAAAATCTTCAGTCTCTTCATCTTTGGTGTCAGTGGTTGGTGTGTCAATTTGAATAATAGTCACATTATCTGGCCTTCCTTGTAGGCATATGGATATTATCCTATCGCTGACAGCATTGTACTTCAGGAGAAATCTTGAAATGTTCTTTTTGATGATGAATGCAACACCATTCCTCTTCAAGTTTTCATTCCTAGCGTAGTAGACCATGTAATTGTCGGGTTCAAAATGGCCAATACTGGTTCATTTCAGCTCACTAAGGCCTAGGATTATCTATGTTTATGCATTCCACTTCATTTTTGATATTTTCCAATTTTCCTCAATTCATACTTCATATATTCCATGTTCTGATTATGAATGGATGTTTGCAGCTGTGTCTTCTCATTTTGAGTCATGTCACATCAGTAAATGAAGATCCTGAAGGCTTTAATCCAGCCATATCATTAAGATTGACTCTACGTTGAGGAGGCAGCTCTTCTCCAGTCGTCTTCTGAGTGCCTTCCAACCTGGGGGGCTCATTTTCCGGCACTGTATCTGACAGTGTTCTGCTGCTATTCATGAGGTTTTTGCTGGCTAATTCTTCTAAGAGGTAGACTACCAGGTCCTTCTTCCTAGTGTGTCTTGGCGTGGAAGCTCAGCTAAAACCTGTCTACCATGGGTGACCATGTTAGTGCCTAAATACCGGTGCCATAGCTTCCAGCATCACAGCAGCAAGCAGGCCTCCACTGACAGACAGGTGGTGGCTGCTCACTGTATATGAAAACCATGTGAATCGGAACAGACTATTGTCTGCCTGGACTCACACATACCAGTGATCATGAAGGTGACATGGCACTGAGCAAATTTTCATTGTGTTACATGTAGGGTTACCATGAGTTAGTGCCAACACTACAGCACCTAACAACAATGACATATGCACTAGATACATTAATTAAAAATTAATTTTAAACATATGCAAAAAGTTTTATTCAGAAAGACCGAAAAGTAGAAAAGGTGATCTTGATCACATCTCTTCTGCCATAGTTAAAATATGTTTCCTTTTTCTTCCCTGAAAAATGGGATTTGAACAAATTGGAGGGATCCCAACAGTCAAAAGAACAATATGTGACCTCATGGTGAAGCTTGGCAGGGCGGCCGCTGAGTGATGCTGACAGAGAACCTGTGACTCAAGCATCATTCTGTCGCAACAGTCAGAGGAACACCGTCCTAGTGGGATGCCTGCCACGAAGGGGCATTTTTCTTCAAGAAGTTTAAAGTACTCTGTATATATATATATATATATATGAGTTTGTGTGTTAGCTACTAGACAAGTTCATTAGCCCCATCTTGCAGATAAAGCTATAGCAAGAATAATAACTCATCACTGTCAAACCCTTGTATATTTAGCCACAAGCCTGGGAAATGTTTCAAATTTTGACCCACTGGGCTAGGAGAAAAGGGTGTACACCAAACAGCATATAAAGCATTTCCTATTTGTTACTTTTACTATGTGTGTACACTTGCACATGTACTAAATAAAGATACCTTTCTACACATTGAGGAATCAGCCTGGATTCCAGTCCTTCCGCTGATTTTGCTAGTTGTGGAACCACAGACAAGTCACTATTAATTGATGCATCCAAATGGGAAAATATTATCACCTGTCTGTCCTGAGAAACCCTAGTGTTGTAGTGGTTAAGCACTACATCTGCTAACTAAAGGTCAGCAATTTGAATCTGCCAGGCACTCCTTGGAAACCCTATGGGGTAGTTCTACTCTGTCTTATAGGGTCAATATGAGTCGGAATTGACTTGAAGGCAGTGGGTTTGGTTTGATTTACCCCTCCTGCATCAAGATTGTTTGTTTTAATTGAGCATCTACTATTTACCAAGCTCTAAGGTCAACAGTTCAAATCCTCAAGGTACTCTTTGGAGATTCTATGGAGCAGTTCTACTTTGTCCTCTAGGGTCACTATAAGTTGGTATGGACTTGACAGCAGTGGAGTTTTTTTGTTTGTTTTGTTTTTTCATAAGAAGCACTAGGGAAACCCTAGTGGTGTAATGGTTAAGTGCTACGGTTGCTAACCAAAAGGTCAGCAGTTCAAGTCCACTAACAGCTTTCTGGAAACAATAGGACAGTTCTACTGTGGCTTATAGGGTTTCTATGAGTTGGAACCAATCGACGGCAGTGGGTAGGGATCCCTGGTGGTGCAGAGGTTTAAAACGATTGACTATTAACTAAACAGTTAGCTATTGGAAACCACCAGTGACTCTAAGGGAGAAAGTCTGCTTCCATAAAGATTTACAGCTTCAGAAATCCTGTGGAGTCACTAAGAGTTGGAAGTGACTCAGTGGCAGTGGCTTTAGGTTTTTGGGTGCTTATGCTTTACAAGGAAACCCTGGTCCTGTAGTGGGTTAATTGCTATGTCTGCTAATCAAACAGCCTGCAGTTCAAATCTACCAGGTGCTCCTCGGAAACCCTATTGGCCAGTTCTACTCTGACCTATAGGGTCACTGTGAGTCAGACCTGACTCAACAGCAGTGTATTTAGGTTTGGGTTTTATTCATGCTGTATTTAAAAGGATACTCTGTTGGTGTAGTGGTTAAGTGCTATGGCTGTTAACCAGAAGATTAGCAGTTCAAATCCATCAGACGCTTCTTGGAAGTTCTGTGGGGCAGTTCTGCCTTGCCCTACAGAGTCTCTGTGAGTCAGAATTCACTCGAGAACAGTGGGTTTGGTTTTCGGTTTTATCCTTTAGGTGCCATAGTGCTATGGCTGCTAACCAAAAGACTGAGAGTTCAAATCCACCAGGTACTCTTTGGAAACTCTATGGAGCAGTTCTACTCTGTCCTCTGGTGTCACTGGCTTGGAATTAACTCAAGGACAGTGGTTTGGCCCCTTACATGTATCATCTTGCTTCACTCTCCCACACTATTTACACCACAGAAGTCATCAAAGACTACAAAGAAGGGTTTGGTTTTTGTTTTTCCATAGAGCTATTGTTAAACGTCTATCAGCATGCCATTGGTAAGAAGAAATACATAAGAATAAGCCTTCTTTTTCTCTTCTTTCTGTTGCTGTCCAGTGAATTTCTACTCATACTAACCCCACAGGACAGGGTAGAATTGTCCCATAGGGTTTCCAAGGCAGTAATCTCTATGGAAGTGGGCACTGGTGGTGCAGTAGTGCCGGGAGCCAGTCCCAACACTTTGTAGGGTCCCACACGGAGGGAGGGAAGACGTCGGCGGGAAATGAACAAAGGAGACAGGAAAGAATTTTCTGGTTTAAGGCAGCCCGACCCAGAGAGGCATATTTCTGCTGTGTGTGTCGAGAGCTGCTGTCTTTATTTTTTATAGGTGAGGTGACGTAGTTGGTCACCCTATTTTCTTTATTATACAAACTATTGGTTAACAAGAAACTGACCCATCATTATTGGCTAACAAGAAAGTGACCCCTCGTGGTCTTCTACTTCTAATTAATTGTCAAGGCCTTTTTGAATAACTGTCCAAGCCAGGTGTTCAGTGGTGATAAAATGTCAGGAACACAATTAATGGTCTTATTCGTACCTCAAAGTGGAAGGCACAGAGGAGTAAACTTCTCAAGGCCTAACCATTTGGCTGTCTCAGTTTGTTTCTCTAAGTTCTTATTTATGTGCAGATAGTAAGCGCCTGCCATTCTCTAATTAAGCCAGCTGCACTAAAAAAGATGTTTCTTTAGTGTTATCAGTTTTCTATACTAGCTATAATGAACCTAAAAGTTTATTTATTCTTCCAGCTGCAAGGAGAATGGATGCTTTGTAGTTTTGATGGCTATGTGGAGATTTGTCCTTGAGAGCTTCTTAAGGGTTAGCTTGCAAACTTGTGTGTGTGAAGAAAAGGGAGGGAGGAATGTAATTAGTGGGGAGCCAGTGAAGCTGGGCAGGCCTCAGTGCTATCAGGCATGCTGCATTGAAATCCATTTCTCTGATCTCTATTTCTCAGAAGTTCTTGGTCAGATTGTCCCAATATAGTCTCATAAACCGAGGGGTTGAAGCCCCTCTCAGATCCTCATGTCGGGAGAGGGGTCCCGCTCCCGGCATCTCCCCCTTTTTTATTATACAAATCAGCTGGCTCCCAGCTGCCCCATCTGCGTGTCTGTCTTAGGTCGTGCTCCTTTATTTCTGTGTCTTTCCCGTCATTGGAACCCTATCCTCTAGCGATAGAGTCCTGTCTTAGGCGAACACAAATCAAGAAGCATCTTACCCGTCTCTGACTACCGCAGTGGGTTACATAGTAAACATGGGGGGGTTTCATGCTGCGTTTGCAGGTTTAGGTGATGAACATCTATTAGCGGCCATCAGCACCAGCAGGTGTCAAAGTTGGTCAAGAGGTCCAGCAAACATGTTTTTAAGGTTATTCAGAAGATTTCCAGCTGTTGCAGCAGCATTAAAGGATAAATGGGTATGACTTAGTGCCAGAATTTCTGAATGTAACTGTGTTGAGTGCAGAGTTTCATTAGTATGTTTTTTCATATCTTCTAGATGTTGTTTAACTCTTTCCCATGTATCTGTGCTTATATTGTGAGTTTTGTTAGTTACACAAATCTAGATAAATTTAGCATGACAAGTCAGCCTGGCTTGGTGTTGCAAAGTTTGGACTAGACTTCCTATTATTCCTATAGCTTTAAACAGTAGCTTTAACTTTGTTCTACTTTTAGACCAATCATTTCCTGAGTACTCGTAAGTTGTGACATATTATGAAACACATTCTCTGTAAATTGAGCAGTCTGTACATTCTGAGTAGTGACCACGGTGATTATAGCAGATACAGGTGCAGTTATTCCCATAACTAATCCCCACAGCCTGCTTAGGCCTAATCAACTCTTGCAATTTTTCTATCACTTGTAGCCCTTTGTCCCGACAAGTTTACAGGCAGTAACACAAAGGGAGGCTGATGTAGAACAATCATAAGTTTCCCTTCCCCAAGGGGGCCCACACAATTAGCAAAATTACAGTTAAAACACATTATGTTAAAACAGGTTACATTGTGGCAGGTTTCATTGCCCTATGTGACAGTCATTCCCTTTTTTTTAAGTGATGTTTACATTTTTCTCATTGAAATTCCTTTTAAGGATTATGTTGATTCCTGTTACACAAGTGGTGACTGTTTTATTCAGGAGAGATTGGGTTAGTTTATGTCCAAGTCCAGAGTTCTTTACATTTTGGCCATTGGCAGCACAGTTCCTTGTGTTATTTAAGTTGGTGATTTGTAGTATCTGAAAAGGGTTAACGATGAAGGAGCTGGTGGGCATCAATCACACGACGTTTTGGCGGTGACTTCACTGTTGCTGGGGAGATTTCTCAGAGGGGATGGTGTCAGGTTGTGTTTGTGAGTTGAATTCCTGTGAAAATATAATTTTTGCCTTGCGGCTTGGTTAGTGACAGCAAGTGATTGATAACAAAAGGGTATATTTTATTAAATGATATGGTAAGCTGTGTTTATAATTTTAAGGGTGTTGTAAAATTTTTGAAAGCTCTTAGATGTATAAGCCAGAGCAGTTTGTTTTGAGATGTGAGGGAATTTAGCAACTGGTAAAACAGTGAAAGAGGTGTCGAATTACATCCTTGCAAGCTTCTCCGGTGTGGGCTGAGGTCGTAATTGAGTGAGAATAAATCCTGTAAAGACTGTAAGACAACTATGACAATATTCTTTGTGGGATATAATGTGGCAGTTTTAATGTGAGGAAATAGCCTAGCAATGTATTGGGAGTCAGTATACAGGTTAAGTTTTTTGTCACGTAGCATTGAAAAAACTGCTTACATTGTAAGGAGGTTAGTTCTCTGTGCAGATGTTTCTGAAGTTAGAATTCTGTAATAGTAGTTCTGTTAGAGGAATCGTCACTAAAAGCTAATTCTGCATCATCTAGAGGGGTGAAGTTAGTTAGTTGAAGAGAAATAAAGGATATGTTTTGATCAAACTGTAGAGGAGGTAAATGATTTTTCATATATTTACAGACCGCTGTTTCCAGTTTGTGTGGCTTTTTAGCTTTGCCTGCTTTCCTATTATTGAGAGAGTGGCTATCGGGGCCAGATAATTAACAACTACTTTAAGCAAATGTAACCACTCTAGGTGACATTTTGCCAAAGACACTGAGCCTTAGGAATCATTTGTCTGTTATGATATATATAATTGTTTTAGCCAGGCAAGAGTTTTTGAGACAAATTTAATCTCCTCATTTTCTAGAACTCTCCACAGTCTTGTTTTTGTTTTTGTTTTTGCCAATCTTTGCCTTTGTCTTTTTCAGTTTCTGTGTGACACTCTCTTATCTGTTTTTCTCTCTCTTACTCTTTCTTTCCTGCATTTTCTTTCTTTTTAGCTATCCAGCCTTTTCCTGCATTTTCTTCCTCTTTAGCTATCCAGCCTTTTATTTTTTCTCTTTTCTACATCCTCTTCACCCACTTTTTCACTTGCTCATACTTTCTTTATATTCCCTTTATATTTGTCACACTTGGGGTCCCACAGATAACTGTATATATCATAAAATAGTCACAGGAAACTCTAGCCAGGTTGTTTACATCAGGCAAAGTTTAAAACCTAAGAGAAAATTTTTTCAGTTAATGGAATTAGTCTGTTAAACTCACATTTTTACAGAGATAAGAAACAAGAAACCATGTTGTGAATATATTAAATGTAGTTTTTGTTTTCTGGTCTGAAGGCCATGTCCTTGAAGATTAAAGGAGAAGGAACAAAGAAATCTGTAACTGGTTGTGATCAATTAGTTGTAAGCCCCACGCTGCACTCGGACCAGCCTGGTAGGAGTTAATTTTAGTTTTAAGGGCTGCAGTTAGTTGATTTCACCAAGCAGTTTTTAAAAGTCATTTAAAGTTTTTAGGCAGGAAGTTTTTAAGACAAAGGAAACACAAGCCACTGGTGTTATTTAAAACACGGCCCAAGTAAGAAATTGGAGGCGGAATTTGGATTTTATTTGGGGCAATTACCAAGCCTCTAGCTTTTAGGGCAAAGGTGAGTGTTATTAAGCACTTCTGTAAGAAAGAATGATCAGGGTGAGCTAACAGAATGTTATAAACAGAGTGAAATTATTTTCTGACATTCTCTATCACAGCATTTACAAATTTCTGACAAAGAGTAGGGCTTTTCTCAAAACAAAAGGAGGATGAGTTACTATAGCAGCATCAATAAATTTCTGACAAAGGGTGAGACTGTTTTTCATTCCTTGGGGGGGGCTTTCCCCTGATAACGCTGGGAAGGCCGTTTGAAATTCTCTGGTGGCAAATTAAAAACAAAACTAAAAGTGAAGAGGGAGAGAACTCAGGTTGCAAAACTTTTACAAATTCCATTGTTGTATTGATTACCCTTAGGTGACGAATGTACCAGGCACAAGAGCCTGAGCGCAGAGAGACAAGGAGTAGCCTATCCTTGTAAATTCTCTGCTAGCTAAAGCTACAAAGCGACTGAGGCAGGTGTGAGCAGGGAAGAAAAAAATGAGTAACCTGTCCTTTTAAATTTTCTGCTCGCTGAAGCTGTAAAGTTGGTTTGAGCTTGAAAAGCACAGCTGGTTTTAGAGAAGTCTTAGGTGCTGAGGGAATAAATTTGGGAGGAGACTTTCACATATCAATTAGAGTGTAATAGATTAATTTCCAATAAGAAAAGGCACTTAAAGAGATGTTATCAGGCCCCTGATAGTAAATTTTTTGTATGCTATGACCAATACGTCCCCAAAATTCTTTTTCCAGCGTGCCTTCTGTGGGGAAGTAGGGGCAAAACTCTTGAACAAAATTTATAAAGACTGTTAAATCCTTGGTGGAAACCTTAACCCTTTGTTGACATAAAAGGTTCTTAATTACCTTCACAAAAGAGTTTCCTTTGCTTTAACTCTTTACAGCCCATCATTCTTTTGTTTGTTAAAAATCTATAAAGAATCCTGTTTTTTAGAACTCTTTAAGGCACATAACTTTAGTTACTAAGAGATTCTAAGAGAAGAGGTTCCCAAATGGCTTCAGGTATTGACTTTGGATTTAAGTCGTCCCTTAATGCCAAACAGCACAGAAAAGAGGTGCCCTCCTAAAGAAACGCCTGGTGGAGGACACCGCTAGAACCCATGAAGCTGAAAACAGAAAGAGAATAGATAGCCAGTTCCTTTAAATTCTCCTGCCACGCCAGCAGCGGCGGCGGCAGTGGCTACTGCTGACGCAAAAAGCCTCTAGAGGCACCTGTGAGCAGAGAAAAAAAAACCGAGCAGCCTGTTCTTTTAAATTTCCCACGGCTGCGGCAAACGTGGCTACTGCTGGCGGTTATCTCAACAGGTTTTTTTTTCTGGTATCGACCCTGCGTCTTCCCTGATTCTTAAAGGAGCCGCAGCTATTTAGGAAGAAGAGAGAAAGGAGTAGTCAGGAAATAACAGATTAGATTCCAGTAAGAAAAGATATTTACAGGGAGGTTTCTGTAAGGAGTCTTCTCTTTCTTTGGACTCCCTACGGCCCAGTTCTTCGCTCTTCAATAACTATAAGGAATTCCTCCTATTGGAATTCCTTATGGCTCATAAACTTAACTGTAAAGAGTCTGCTTTTTTCTTTAGACTCTCTACGGCACAATTCTTCGCTCTTAAATAACTATAAAGAATTCTCTCCTCTAGAGTTCTTTATGGCTCAAACTTCTCTACCTATTTGCCCTTCCTCTCTCCCATTGTAGAATGGGGGGGCCTGCAGCATCCCCTGGGCAAAGATCCTATTCACTCCGCATACTCTTTCTGCTTTCTGTCCCAACTTATAGGATCAGAGGCCTAGCCAGTGATATGGCGTCGGCTGGTTACTTACCCTTCAGACCTGCTGAGGGAGGAGTGACGTCGGAGAGTCCTGACTACCTGCCCCCACTTATAGGACAGGGTCCTAGTCTTCCCGAATGATTACCCGTCCCCACTTATAGGACGAGATCCTATCCACTGCCCCCTTAAGAGGAGCGTGGCGTCGGCGAGATTACCCTCCGTGCCCCACGTTCGGGCGCCAGATGCCGGGAGCCAGTCCCAACACTTTGTAGGGTCCCGCACGGAGGGAGGGAAGACGTCGGCGGGAAATGAACAAAGGAGACAGGAAAGAATTTTCTGGTTTAAGGCAGCCCGACCCAGAGAGGCATATTTCTGCTGTGTGTGTCGAGAGCTGCTGTCTTTATTTTTTATAGGTGAGGTGACGTAGTTGGTCACCCTATTTTCTTTATTATACAAACTATTGGTTAACAAGAAACTGACCCATCATTATTGGCTAACAAGAAAGTGACCCCTCGTGGTCTTCTACTTCTAATTAATTGTCAAGGCCTTTTTGAATAACTGTCCAAGCCAGGTGTTCAGTGGTGATAAAATGTCAGGAACACAATTAATGGTCTTATTCGTACCTCAAAGTGGAAGGCACAGAGGAGTAAACTTCTCAAGGCCTAACCATTTGGCTGTCTCAGTTTGTTTCTCTAAGTTCTTATTTATGTGCAGATAGTAAGCGCCTGCCATTCTCTAATTAAGCCAGCTGCACTAAAAAAGATGTTTCTTTAGTGTTATCAGTTTTCTATACTAGCTATAATGAACCTAAAAGTTTATTTATTCTTCCAGCTGCAAGGAGAATGGATGCTTTGTAGTTTTGATGGCTATGTGGAGATTTGTCCTTGAGAGCTTCTTAAGGGTTAGCTTGCAAACTTGTGTGTGTGAAGAAAAGGGAGGGAGGAATGTAATTAGTGGGGAGCCAGTGAAGCTGGGCAGGCCTCAGTGCTATCAGGCATGCTGCATTGAAATCCATTTCTCTGATCTCTATTTCTCAGAAGTTCTTGGTCAGATTGTCCCAATATAGTCTCATAAACCGAGGGGTTGAAGCCCCTCTCAGATCCTCATGTCGGGAGAGGGGTCCCGCTCCCGGCACAGTAGTTAAAGCACTTGACCATTAACCTGAAGGTCAGAGGTAGGAATCCACCAGCTGCTTCAGAGAAGAAAGGTGTAGCCATTGGCTTCTGTAAAACTTGACAGCTTTGGAAACCCTATGACCAATTCTACTCTGTCCTATAGGATCACCTGGAGTCTATCAACTCAGCAGTGGTAGATTTGGCTTAATATTTATGGAACAGACTGCCGCACCTGTTTCCTGTGAAGCGGCCAGTGGGTTTGAACTGCCAACCTGTTGGATAGTAACTGTATACTTAACAGTTGTGCCTCCAAGGCTCCTTTAAGCCTTCTTCCAAACAAAATGCACTACTGTGGAGTCAATTCCACCTCATAGGGACCCTATAGAACAGAGTAGAATTTCCCCATAGGGTTTCCAGGGAGCACCTGGTAGATTCAAACTGCTCATCTTGTGGTCAGCAGCGATAGAACTTAACCAGTGCACCACCAGGGTTTCCTAAGCCTTCTTAGAAAGGCTTCAGTAATAGTAATAGCTAACATTCATTGAGCACTTCTATGTGGCAGATACTAAACTCCTCACAACTCTTATAAGGTAGCCACTGTCACTATTCTGATCTTACAAATAAAGAAACCATGGTGCAAAAAAGTTAAAGACTTTCCCAAGGTTATCATACGAGTGAATGGTGGAGCCAATGGACCTAGGTATCCTGGGTCTCCTGCCTTTAAGTGACACTGCTTATATTTTCCAAGCTACTAGTCAGGGTACATGATTTAGTAAGTGCAAGTATATTTATGGGGTGAGCAAGCAGAATAGGAAAATGGGGATGTATGTTCACCTCACTTACAAATTAGAGGTTTCAACTTGATGCAAAATTCAAATTAAGTATAGCTCAGTTTGTCTTCCTTCCTTGCAGCAGTTAGAGACATTTGACCAGCATCTTGTTATGCTTGATCGATGCCCTCTGAGCATATAGATGCTATTCTAAACCTAAATCACTACCATCGAGTCAATTCCTCCTTGATAATCCTGTACAACAGAGTAGAACTAACTGCCCCATAGGGTTTCCAAGGCTGTAAATCTTTAATGAAACTGCTTATGCTGGGTTCTGTAGCATAACAAAATGAGCAAAGTTTATATAGAGAGAAACGTTTATGTTAAGGAAATGGCTCATGCAGTCATAAAGCCTGGAATGTTCCAAGTCCATGGGTCAGAGTGGAAGCTTCTCCTGATTCATGTAGTTGCAGGTGCTGGCAAACCCAAGACTGGCAAATCTGACAGCAGAGTTCTGGCTCACAGACTTCAAAGACTGGGATGTCTGATGATTGGCAGGTAAGCTGCTAGCTCAAGTCCCAAGAGCTGGAGGTCAGATGAACAGGATCCAGATATGGAATCCAGAGCAAGCAAAAGCCCACAAAGCTTGCCAGAAAGCCCACATACATTGGATTAGGCCACACCCCCAAGGATACTCTTTCAACTGATTGCCTGCTCACAGCAAATTCCATCATGGAGGTGGTCAGAACATACGAAATCTTACCAGGGAAGTGATCACATCGTTATACCACTGCCAAACTATGTCGTAACAGCCAAACCACTGAGGATCATGGAGCAGCCCAAGTTGACACACAACCTTAACTATCCCTGAAGCAAACTGCCACATCTTTCTCCCACAGAGCAGCTGGTGAAGACCTTTTGGTTAGCAGCCAAGTGCTTAACCACTGTACCACCCGAACAAAAAACCAAACCCACTGCTGTCGAGTTGATTCTGACTCACAGCAACACTATAGACAGAGTAGAACTTCCTCATAGACTTTCCAAGAAGCGCCTAGCAAATCTCAACCACTCACCTTCTGATAGGCGACCATAGCACTTAACCAGTACGCGAGCAGGGTTTCTAGTAGTACTACCAGGGCCACTTAAATGCTATTGCTAAAAACCAAACCCACTGCTGTTGAGGCAATCCTATAGCAACCCTAGAGCTAAAAAATCAAACCCGAACTCTTTACAGTGGAGTCAATTCTGACCCATAGCGACCCAGAGGAGAACTGTCCCATAGAGTTTCCAAGGAGTGCTTGGTGGGTTCAAACTGCAGACCTTTTTGTTAGCCATCGCAGCACTTACCCACTATACCAGGCTTTCCTATAGAAGTGTGTCAATCAAGAATAATTAGTCAGTCCTGTGGCAGGTATTCCCAGCATCCCATGACTCCACAACCTCTAGCCCAGGGAAGCCTTTTAAACAGGCCACAATTACAGGGTACAGTTTTAAAGGTTTAAGCATCCCAGTAGACTCTTCCCAAGCTGGCTATAGGATAGCTGTGAGTTGGAATCGACTTGACAGCAACTGGTTGGGTTTGGTTTTAGAATAATACAGTTAGACGTTAATTTCTTTGGCATAAAATTTTCAAATAATTTTTTTAAAAATCTGTCAACAACAAGGAAATTATTGTAATTATGCTACTTCCATAAAATGGAATCTCAAGCAGTTATGTTTGAGCAGATGAGGTTCTAGCCTGCCTTTGTTTGTTGGGACATCTTTATGTTAATAACACTGCTGCTGGCTGAGTGCTAACTCATGGAGACCCCATGGGTGTCAGCTTAGAGCTGTCTCCCATAGAGTTTTCAACAGCTGATCTGGGGTGAGTACCTTGTCAGGCTTTTCTTTCTAGACACCTCTGGGAGGGCTCAAACCTGTGATCTTTAGGTTACCATCTTAACTGTTTGCAGCTTGCAAGGGGTCTTTAGACTTGATACCAAAAAAAAAAAAAAAAAAAATCCTTTGACATCCAGTCTGTTCTGATTCATGGTGACTCCATGTGTTACAGAGTAGTACTGCCCCATAGGGGTTTTTTTTCGCTGTAATCTTTATGGAAGCAGATCACCAGGCCTTTCTTCCATGGGACCACTGGGTAGGTTTAAACCACCAGCCTTATAGGATAGTAGGTTAGTAGTTGAGGATGAACTGTCTTTGCTACCAATTGTTGTGTTGTTGTTAGGTGCCGTTGAGTCAGTTCCAGCTCACAGCAACCGTATGTACAATGGAACAATAGGACGTGCCTGGTCCTGCACTATTCTCACAATTGTTGTTATGCTGGAGCCCATTGTTGCAGCTGCTGTGTCAATCCATCTCACTGAAAGTCTTCCTCTTTTCTGCTGACCCTCTACTTTACCAAACATGATGTCCTTCTCCAGGGACTGACTGATCTCTCTTAAAATATGTCCAAAGTTAAGTGAGACCGAGTCTTGCCATCTTTGCTTCTAAGGAACATTCTGGCTGTACTTCTTTCAGGACAGATTTGTTTGTTCCTGTGGCGGTCCATGGTACATTCCATGTTCTTTGCCAATACCATAATACAAGGGCATCAGTGAACTCTTCTTTGGCTTCTTTATCCCTTGTCCAGCTTTTTCGCATGCATATGAAATGACTGAAAACACTATAGCTTGGGTCAGGTGCACATTAGTCCTCAAAGCAACCACTTTGTCTTCTTACACTTTAAGAGTTTTTTGTTTGTTTATTTGGAGTTTTTTTGGCAGTAGATTTGCCCAAAGTAAATGCGTCATTTGATTTCTCAACTGCTACTTTCTTGGGTGTTGATATTGGGTCCAAGTAAAACAATGTCCCTGACAACTTCACTCTTTTCTCCTCTTTATAATGATGTTGCTTATTGGTCTAGTTGTGAGGATTTTTGTTTTCTCTGTGTTAAGGTGTAATTCATAGAGAAGGCTGTAGTCTTTGATCTTCATCAAGAAGCGCTTCGAGTCCATTTTCAGCATATCTGCATATCTGCATATCACATAGGCTGTTAATGAGCATCCCTCCAATCCTGGTGCCCTGTTCTTCCTATAGTCCACCTTCTTAGATTATTTGCTCAGCATACAGACTGAATACAACCTGACATTTACCTTTCCTGATTTTACATTATGCAGTAGCCTGTTGTTCTGTTCAAATGACTGCATCTTGATCTATGTGCTATAGGTTCTGCATGAGCCCCATGAAGTGTTCTGGAATTCTTATTCTTCACAATGTTATTCATAATTTGTTAGGATGCACTCAGTTGAAGCCTTAAAATCGTAAATAAATTGCAAGTAAATATCTTTCTGGCATCCTCTGCTTTGAGCCAAGGTCCACTTGACACCATTGGTGATATCCCTCATTCCATGTGCTCTTTTCTGAACCTGGCTTGAGTTTCTGGCAGCTTTCTGATGACTGCTTTTATCTGATCTTCAGCAAAACTTGCATTTCTGTGATACTAATGATGTTTGTTGAATAATTCCTGTTGGATCACCTTTCTTTGGAATGAGTGAAAATATGGATATTTTCTGGGCAATTAGCCAAATAGTTGTCTTCTAGATTTCTTGGCATGGACAAGTAAGTGCTTTCAGCATTCTATACATTTGTTGAAACATCTCTATTGGTATTCTGCTACTTCCTAGAGCCTCATATTGGCCGATGCTTTTAATGCAGCTTGAACTTCTTCCTTCAGTACTTTCAGTTCTTAACCACATGCTACCTCCTGAAAAGGTTGAACATCAACCAATTATCTTGTGTACAGTGACTCTATGTATTCCTTCCATCTTCTTTTGATTTCTCCTGTGTTGTTTAGTACTTTCCCTATAGAATCATTCAATATTGCAACTCACAGCTTTCCCCCGACCCCCAGTTCTTTCTGCTTGAGAAATGTCAGGTGTTTTCTTCCCTTTTCATTTTTTCCTTCCGACTTAGCTCTAAAGTTCAAGAGCATGTTTCAGAGTCTTTTCTGACATCCATTTGGATCTTTTCTTTCTCTCCTGTCTTTTTGATGACATCTTGTTTATTCAGGTATGACATCTTTGAGGTCAAATTTATTCTTGCAATAGTCTCTGAATTCAGATGGAATATACTCAAGATCATACTTTGGTTCTTGTAGACTTGTCATAATTTTCGTCAGTTTCAGATTGAACTTGTGTATGAGTAGTTGATGGTTTATTCTACAGTTATCCCCTGGCCTTGTTCTGACAGATGATATTGAACTTTTCCATTATCTGTTTTCACATAAGTAGTCAATATGGTTTCTGTGTATTTCATCTGGTTTGGTCCATATGTATAGTGTACACTTATGTTGGTGAAAAAAAGTATTTGCAATGAAGTTATTGGCCTTACAAAATCCTATCATGCAATTTCTAGCACCTTGTCTATCACCTAAGTCATGTTTTCCAGCTACTGTTCCTTCTTTTTTGTTTCCAACTTTCAAACTCCAGTCACCAGTAATTATCAACACATCTTGATTGCATGTCTGATCAATTTCAGACTGCAAAAGTTGGTAAAAATCTTCAGCTTCCTCTTCTTTGGCATTAGTGGTTGGCACATAAATTAGAATAATAGTTATATTAATTGTTCCTTGTAGGCATATGGATATCACTATATAACTGACAGAATGGATATCACTCCATTACTGACTGAGTTGTACTTCAAGATAGATCTAGAAATGTCCGTTTTGGTGATGAATGCAACACCATTCTTCTTCAAGTTGTCATTCCTAACATAATATGCCATATGATTGTTGTCAGGGATTGAACTGTCCTCCCAAAAATGTGTGTAGCAATCTGGCTGGGCCATGATTCCCAGTATTGTGTGATATTCCTCTATTCCGTAAACCCTGTTTCTGTGATGTTAATGAAGGAGGATGGGCAGCAGTTGTGTTTGATGGGGCAGGACTCAGTGTGTAAGACTATATTACGCTTTGAGGCAATCTCTTGAGGTATAAAGCACAGAGGCTAGCAGAGACATTTGGGTACCTCGTACCACCAGAAGTAGTGCTGAGAGCTGAGCATGACCTTCGGAAAGGACTGGGATCTCTGCACCTCAGCAGCTTCCAGTTCAGGGGGAAGTGTACAACAAGGACCTTCCTCCAGAGCCAGCAGAAAAAGCCTTTCGCTGGAGCTGACACCCTGAATTTGGACTTTTAGCTTATTGGACTGTGACAAAATAAAGTTTCTCTTTTTAAAGCCATCCACTTGTGGATTTCTGTTATAGCAGCACAAGACCACAAAGACAATTATCCAATTCAAAGTGGCCAGTACCAGTCCATTTCAGCTAACTAATTTCTTGTATATTTATATTTATGTGTTCCATTTCATTTTTGATGGGTTTCAGTTTTTCTAGATTCAGCCTTCCTACATTCCACATTCTGGAATAGATGTTCGTAGCTGTTTCTTTTTATTTTGAGTCATGCCGCATCAGCAAATGAAGATCTAGAAGGCCTAACTCCATCCGTGTCATTAAGGACAACTCTAGTTTGAGCAGGCATCTCTTCCCCAGTTGTATTTTGAGTGCTTTCTAACCCGAGGAGCTCATCTTTTGGCACTGCATCAGACAAGGTTCCACTACTATTCATAAGGTTTTCACTGGCTGATTTTTTCAGAAGTAGACTGCTGGGTCCTTCTTCCTAGTCTGTCCTAGTCTGGAAGCTCAGCTGAAACCTGACTACCATGGGTGATCCTACTGGTACTTGAAAAAATAGGATAGCTTCCAACATCACAGCAACACACAAGTCACCACGTTAGGACAAGCTGACAGACATGTAAGGCTGCACCACTTAGAGCCCAACAATTCTGGGCCACATGCAAACTTGCATGCACTGCCATTCTGTCATCTGATAGGGAGCCTCACTATCTGGTATCCTCCTTCCTTTATTTTCCAGGAGGCTTTTTAGAAGTCCTCATCTCTAGAAATCCAGTTGTGTAGTGGTTAAGTGCTATAGCCATTACCCAAGAGGTCAGCGGTTCAAATCTGCCAGGAGCTCCTTGGAAACTCTATGGAGCAGTTCTACTCTGTCCTGTAGGGTCACTATAAGTCAGAATCAACTTGATGGCAGTGGATTGGGCTTTTTTTTTTTTTACATCTATGTCAGCAGTTTTCTAATTGTATGTGGGAAGATCTACATCGATTTCCCCCCCTGTTCTTCTATTAGTTCATGATTCCATCTGTCAGCACCCAAACTTCTTTTGGTAATACATGAGATGCTCCAGTGGTTGCTTTCTTGTATATTTTATGAGAACACATAGGCGTGAATATTTATTTAAGCAGCTTGGAGCACATCTCTTCGATTTTCTTTTTTTGTTCTCTCATTTAAAGGGGCAGAGGGGAAGGGGCACTATGTTACAATCCACCTTTAATAGCTTCTGCCTCCTCCCTTCTTGAAAGACCAAATAGCTGAGTCATGTAGGAAATGGAAAACATGCCGCAGTTGCATACAGCTTGATACAGATTTCTGTTTTATTGATGAAACAGAACTATTTCCTTTGTAAGGACAGGTTCCCTACAAAATATATCAAAACACTCTTGTCCTCTGACTGGTGTCTCTTCAGATTCTTTCTACTGTGCCTGACTTCGTCAACTGGCCACCACCATTTGTCTCAATTGGAACAACCGCTCCCACTCTCTCTTTGCCACAAGCCTCAAACTCTTCAAAGCAATCTTCCCACTACAGTACAGGGATGGACCTAGAAACCATCACAAGTTTCCCTAGAGCCTTTTAGGATGAGAGCCACTCTCCTTAGAATGCTGGCAGACCAGGTCATTTTATCATCTGCCTTTTGAATGTTTCTTAGTTTTATTCTCCTACTATTTACCTATGAAGGTATAATAATAATTTAGTTGTATTTTTCTCCTACTATGTGCTCCTTGAATACTCTAGGGGTCAGTTCTACCCTGGCCCCTAGGGTCACCGTGAGTCGGATCCGACTCGACGGCACTTGGCTGGCTGGCATTATTATTATGTGTTGTTTCTTATTTTATAATACTTATCATTATCATGGCCATAATTGAGGGCTTTCTGAGTACAAAAGGGTCACCATGAGTCGGATCCAACTCGACGGCACTTGGCTTTGGCTTTCTTGTACATCCTGAGCTTGCACGTGGTGGAGCTCTTCCAGTTTCTGGAAGGCGCCAGCTTCACAAACCCCTGTGCCTTTCTGCAGATGCTGTTTGCTGTCCTCACCTCGCTTCTGCCTTGTTGACCCCTGTACATCCTTTCAGACTCAGCTTTTGTATCACTGCCTTCTGAAACTTTCCTCTTTTTCTTCCAGTTTTATCTACTTTAGAAGTAAAAGATAATGTTTTAGCTCAAGTAACCTGAGTACAGAAAAGACAAGAAGTCCACTGAATTTCTGCCAGTGTTGCATTAACTGGGAAACGTAGTATGCCCCAACATGCTCTAGGCAAGGTATGAACAGGCTCAGTTGTACTCACTGGCTAACCAGTGGTGTGCAGTTTCACATGGCTTTCACCACATCATTAACGTGGAGGGGGACAGGTGAAATTGTGCACTGTGGACTCATGAGAAGGCAAAACTGAGCCTGTGCATACTTTGCTTTTTGGGTAATCTGGCTCTGTAACTGCACAGTTGGAAAGAGGGACATAAGTGCTGCCGGGATGCTCTTCTACATCTCTGTTTTCAAGGTTTTTCCTAAGCCTGGCTCCCCTTTCTCAGGCTGGCTGGCTCCACAAAGCTGGAGCCAGGGCTTCTAGCAGCTCCCTGACTGTGCTCCAAAGAGATCCTGAGACTTGCTGTCACACTGAGGAATCCCAGGGAAGGGCTCTAACTAGCTCTTCTGTGTCAGGCCCCACCCCTGAGCCAATCCTGTGAGCAGAAGTGGGCCAGAGTGCTGGACAGGCCAGAATGTCCACATCTGCAATCTTAGCATCTCCTCTGCCAGCTCCACCTCCACTGTGCCTTTTTTTTTAACTGCTGTCAACATCCAGATCCTCTTTGTTTACCAGCACTTCCTTGAAGGTATGAATAAGCTCTTTTTTATTAACAGCATGGAGCAGAATCTTGTTAATCAGGTTCCCAGAAATTTGTAATCCAGGCTGGTGATAAATTCTTTTCTGGTCTAGGCAATGGATCATTTGGTTCAAGATGTCACTCAATGTCTCTTTACTGGAGCATTCAGTCCACTCACATTCAATGTAATTATTGATAGGTATGTGTTCAGTGCTGCCATTGTGATACTTTTATTTTTGTGTTGATGTTTTTTCTGTTGTTCTTATTAATCTGTTCTGCAACCTTCTTCTTTGTCGGTTGATTTTTCACCTTTTTCAGGGTTGGTTTTGTGGTTGTTGAGACTCCTGTATTACATTTCTTGATATGGTATGTTGATTCTTTATTGTGCTTTACAGCTGCCCCTATGATCCCACTGAATAAACTATATATAAACCCAATTTTGATTGCTACCAGTCTTGTCAACTTTCTCTCCATCAGGAAGGACTATAACGACTGTAGTACATCCCACTTTTTAATAGGATGATATCATAGTTTACATGATATGATCACTAGATCATTTTTTTCACTATTATAGCTTTAATTGTGTTTGGAGCCTTCCCTAACTGAGTAGGATTCTGGATAATGTGTTCTTCTAAAATATAAAGTTAGCGGTTTTTTTCTTCCAAACCAAGAGATTCTTTCAGTGTTTCTTGTAGCTTTGGTTTGGTTTTTACAAAGTCTCTGAGTTTCTGTTTCTCTGCGAATGTCTTCATTTCATTTTCATATTTGAGAGATAGTTTTACAGGATATATAATTCTTGGTTGGAAGTTCTTCTCCTTCAAGGCTTTGAATATGTCATGCCACTGTCTCTGTGCCAGCATCATTTCTGCTGAGACATCCGACGAAAGCTCACAGGGTTTTCCTCTGAATGTTAGCTTTGCTTTGAGTCTTGCTGGCTTTAATAGTTTCTGCTTATGTTTCATTTTGTTAAGCTTGATTGTAATGTGTCTTGGAGTCTTTCTGTTGAGATCTGTATTGAGTGGTGTTCGTTATGTATCTTGGATATTGATAGTCTCTTCTTTCACAATTTCTAGGAAGTTTTCTGTCAGCAACTCAGCAACAATCCTCTCTATGTTCTAAGGTGTCTCGCCCTGTTCAGGAACTCCAATTAATTGTAGATCGTTTTTCTTAATAGAGTCCCACATGCTTCTTAATGCTTCTTCATTTTTCTTGTTTCTTTTTTCTGATTTCTTCTCATAGATGCTGGAGTCAGTAGCTCTATCATCCAAATCAGAAAGTGTCTTTTCCATTTGTTCCATTCCATTTTCTTGGCTTTGAATTGAAGTTTGCATGTCTTTGATTTTCTTCTTGATCTGTTGGATTTCTGAGTACTGATGTTCCATCAGAATGAACAGCTTGCTTAATTTTTCGTTTTGCTATGCTGCATTTGGTATAAAGCCTAGGAGGGCTCTCTATATAATCCTTTTGTATTCACCTTCTGATAGTTTCAGAAAACTTCTTTGCCTGGGAGGTTCTGAGGTGGTTTCTTTTGGGGGCCTTCTGATGCCATGGGTGATTTCTGGGTTACCGTCTTCTCCAACATTTGTTGCTTTTGAGGCATCATGTGGGTCAATAGAGGCTGGGAGAGATGCTGTGAAGATGGACCACAGTTGTTTCTCTAGACCATCTTAAAATGAGAAGTAGAAAGTATCTGACAACTTCCAAAGTCAGTCACGTTTTCAGGTGTCTATGTCCCTCTTCCCAGCTGGCAAAGTAAGCACCTCTATGTTGAATCCCAGATGTTAGAAACTAGCTCAAAATACAGAAAGGCTACTGGCCTGCTGGCCTCTGTTGTTGGGCCCCAGCTGTAGGTGAAACTGTGTAGAATTCTGCTTTTCTGCTGGAAAAGCGGTCTCTTCTGGGTAGGCACTGCCTCTCAGCCCAGGAATTAGGTCAAGCTGAGGTTTTTGTATGATGACTCCACCTCCCAGGAAAACTAGATGGCATCCCGCACAAGCTCGCTAGCTGGCCAGGACCAGGCTCCCAGCAGAAAGTGAGGCCAAGAGTGCCAAATTGCCCAGAGTACACAGCCTCTGCCGCTGGGCCCCAGCCCCAGGCAACACTGTGCAAAACACTGCCTCCCTGCTAGAAAAGCACTCTACCCCCCACCGGTGCCACCTCCCAGCCTAGGGACCAATTCCAGCCGGGGCCTCTGCCTGGGCTTCTCCATTTCCCAGTGGATCAAGATGGTGTCCTGCACAAGCACATCTGAATGGCTACCAGATGGCAGAGGCAGAAAGATAGGCCAGAGGAGCCGAGATGTATAGAGTGCAAAGCCAGGCTCTCAGAACCTGACAATTATGCTTACCGATCCAACCAACAGTGCATCCAAGACCAGCGGCTAGTCAAGTCCCAGCTCTGACCGCCGGCCAAGACAGAGGGAAAAAAAATCAAAATGGTGAGTTATCTTTGGTCTGTGCAAGCCTCTGCTCTCCAAGAGTGGGATCAGTGAAAGAGAGGAGGTTTTGTGTTCAGTGGCATGAAGTCCAAATTAACAGCCCAATGCTGCATCCCAGGGCTCACTAGGTGTCCAGAAGTCTCCGCTTAATTATCATTTCAGGTCTTGTTTCCAGAAGGATTTAGGGAGACGTGCGTTTAGTCCACCATCTTGACTCTGCCCCTCTCAGCAATGGATCATTTGGAAGAATTACAGAAGCTCACACCAATCTGGAACATGAACAGCAGAAAAGCAAAGGAAAGGCAGAGTGAGAATGGAGCCAGACAGATCTACATTTGAATCTTATCTTAATACTTATATGATCTTAGATGAGTTATATAAGCACTCTAAGCCTTAGTTTCCTCATCTGTAAAATGGGCATGAAATTAATGCCTTAGGATGGGACACTTTCTGCTATGGCAATAATCTACCTCCAAAGCTCGTTGTTTCTTCTTTGTACAGTACTCCACTGGTGTGAAACTCCTGGTAATGAGAAAACACCTAAAGAAGCAGAAGTTGAAGTTGAACTATGTAATACAAGAAGGAGACAGGTGACAGGTGGAAAAGAAAATGAGGAAGAGTCATGAGGATTATGAAGGTGTATTTTAGAGAATGAGAAACAGGGATGGTGTGGGATGTTAATGCTGTTTACCAAATATATTGGGATCTTCCCTCTCTCACGCACATGGTAGGTGCTGCAGATTGTGTACTTCCATTCTACAATTCTATTAGAATCCATGCCCCACCTGGAACTTTGCAGTGCTCTTGCCGTGGGCAGAGTGTAGTTCTCTGCCCCTGGGTTCAATATGATTTGCTTTGGCCAACAGGATGAAGAGTGCCCGCTTCCAGCCTACAGGGACTGTGTGTCTGCTTGCTTGCTTGCACCACTGCCATTTCCTTGAGAACATGCCCTGGCTAGCCTGCAGGAGGATGAGGGACACGTGAAGAGACTTAGGTTGCACTAATTGCCCTGGGTGAGGCCAGCTTTGATCAGCTGATGCCTAACCAACCCCCAAGCATGTCAGTGAGCTTAGTCAAGAGCAGTGGGGCTGCCTGACTGACCCCAATTGCTTGAGCAACAGATGCATATCCTTGAATGCCGCATTGGATCTGCTGGTTTTTGTTTGTTAGTCGCAGCATTGTTGCGGCTACAGATACCTGATTTAGCATGCCTGACTACCATGTGACGCTGTCACTGCCTTTGTGTTTGCTTTCTGCCACTGCCCAATGAATAAGGGTTAAAACAATGGAAGATGTTTTCTCATAGTTCTGGAGACCAGAAGTCTGAAATGAATTTCATTGGTGTTGGCTTGACCACACTTCCTCCAGGGACTCTGGTGGAGAACCCCTTCTTTGTCTTCCCCATTTTCTGGTGGCTGCTCACGTTCCTTGACTACTGTTGTTCCAGTCCCTGCCTCTGTGGTTGCACTGCCTTGTCCTGTCCAATTTACGACAAATGTCCCTCTGCCTTTCACTTGTTTAAAAAAAAATAATAATACTTCCATTGAATCGATTGTGACTCATAGCAACCCTAGAGGACAGAGTAGAACAGCTCTGTAGAGTTTCCGAGTAATGCCTGGAGGATTTGAACTGCTAACCTTTTGGTCAGCAGACATAGCACTTAACCACAACCACCACACCACCAGGGTTCCCATCACTTGTGAGAACACTTGTGTTTAATGTCCATCCAGATATTCAGGGAAACCCGGGTGGTGTAGTAGTTAAGTGCTACAACTGTTAACCAAAAGGTCAGCAGTTCAAATCTGCCAGGTGATCCTTGGAAATTCTATGGAGCAGTTCAACTGTGTTGTATAGGGTCACTATGAGTCAGAATCAACTTGACAGCAGTGGGTTTGGTTTGGTTTGGTTTTAGACATTCAGGGTCATCTCCACGTCTCAAGATCTTTAACTAAATCACATCTGTGAAGTCATTGCCATTTAAGGTAATGTGTGCAGGTTTCAGAGACTACAACTTGATATTTTTCATAATCCTGAAGAGAAACAGCCTAAATGTTGGTTAACAAATACATGGATAAACAGATTGTAATATATTGATTCATGACATGCTGCTCAGTAGTGGAAAAGAACATGTTATTGATATACCCTACAACATAAATGGATCTCAGAATAATTCTGCTGAATGAAAGAACTCAGACAGAAAGAATGTACCTTTAGCCAAACAAGTTTTTAGAAAATCTGAAGTAATCTAAGAGATGGAAAGCAGATCAGGGTAGGCAGAGTGGGTAGAGTGGATTACAAGAAGCATGAGAAAACTCTTTGGGGCTGTTTTAGTCAGCTAGGGCTGCTCTAACAGAAATGCCACAGAGCGAATAGCTTTAACAGAGGAAGGTTTATTCTTACACAGTCCGGTAGGCTGCAAGTCCATATTCAGGATGTCTGCTCCAGGGGAATGCTTTCCCCCTTGTCGACTCTGGAGGAAACTCCGGTATTGCATCAGTCTTTGTCCAGGGAGCGTCTTGGCACAGGAACCTCAGGTCTGAAAGACGTGCTCTTCTCCCGGTGCTGCTTTCTTGATGGTACGAGGTTCCCAGTTCTCAGCCTGCTTCTCTTTCTTTTTATCTCTCGCAGGATGAAAGGATTAAGGGTGGGGCAAGCCATACTTCAGGGAAACTCCATTTACAGTGGAGCAGGGAGGTGATCTTATAAAAGGACTTACAGTCCTTTAACAGTCCTTTAATCCTTTAACGTACAGCATAGGAAAACCACAGAATGGAGGACAATCACAAGTTACTGGGAATCATGGCCCAGCCATGTGGCTACACCTGTTTTAGGGGGACAGAATTCAGTCTATGACAGGGGCGATGGATGTGTTCACTTTCTTGACTTCCGTGGTGGTTTCATAGGTTCAAGCTTTTGTCCAAAATTACAAATTGCGTACTTTAAACATGTGCCCCATTTGTAAATGCCAATTTTACAGTGACAAAGCTGCTTTAAGAGCTCAACTATGTCATAAGCTAAAGCATTTTCTAAATACAAGTGAATATTTTAAAGGACACAGTAGCAGGGACAGGGGTCTGGGGACCATGGTTTCAGGGGACACTCAGGTCAATTGTCATATCTAGCATTTTTTTCTAAGAAATTGTTCTGCATCCCATGTTGGGGAGTGGTGCCTGGGATCTTAAAAGCCAGAAAGCTGCCACCTAAGGAATATCAGTTGGTCTCAGCTAACCTGGAGCAAATGAAAAACCAAGAACATCCAAGACATGAGAAAAATAGCAGCCCAGAAGGCAGAAGGGTCCATGTGATTGGGAGACTATATCAACATGAGACCAGAAGAACCAGATGGTGCCCAGCCACCATCAAAGACAGTCCTGTCAGGGACCACAGTATATATTTCCCAATGTAGCATTAGAAAAATGGATGTGCAGGTCAGGAACTCTATTAAAAGACAGATCTGATGGCCCAACAGCCTGGAGGGCCCCCTGAAAACATGGCCCCAGAGCTGAGACCGGTACTGAAGACAACACTTCAGACAAAGATTGGACTGGACTAAGGGACACAGAGTGATGCCGGTGGTGTGTGTACTCTATGGTTCATACAAGGCTGTCCAACTGGTCTCTTTTTTAGATGGGAGAGGAAAGGTTGAAGAGGAGGGGACAGGTGTTGGTTGAGTGGATACTGGCAATAAAGAATGAAAAAGAAGAGTGTGCTATCACAGGGTGAGGAGAGCAGATAGAGTTGCACAGAGGCGGGTGCTCAGGGTTTTGTATGGTAAATTGA
Organism: Heterohyrax brucei; assembly: GCA_028571685.1. NCBI lineage: Eukaryota > Metazoa > Chordata > Mammalia > Hyracoidea > Procaviidae > Heterohyrax > Heterohyrax brucei. The sequence continues at coordinate 19,544,449 of CM053153.1, read as the reverse complement.
CGGGGATTGTAAACTTTCACTTAATCACAATAAAAAGTTTTAAAAATAAAATAAAAAATAAAGCTGCTTAAAAAAAACAAAAAATGTAATAATGTGTCTATTACTGATTGAGTGATGATCGGAAAGGAACCTACCACGAGAACCTGCCAGTCTGAGTTACACAAACTGAAACATAACATGAGTAGAAGGTTGGCAGTCACTCTTTAGTTGCCAGCATGACACTGGCCCAATTAAATCCAGAGATCCCTGCAGTGTGGTAGCTAAGAGATCTGTACCAGGAAGCGTCCTTGTCACACATCTGAGACTGAATAGGATGGCCCCAGAGCCAATGACGGCCTGTATGAGCTGAGGTACCCATAGGTTAAACCAGAGAAGTTGAGGAAACCTTTTGGAGCTTTGTCTGTACTCCTGATTGAAAACGTTGTTTGGTTACCTGTTGTCATGGGTTGAACTGTGTCTTTCAAAAAATGTGTGTATCCTTCGGGCTGGTATCGTATGACTGTCTTGTTTCGTCATTTGATGGAATTTTCCTATGTGTGGTAAATTCTATCACTGTGATTTAACAAAATGGATTAGCAGCACTTATGTCGATGAGGTCTGCAAGATTGGATAATGTCTGAGGCCCGTCTCTTTTGAAATATAAAAGAGAGAAGCCAACAGAGAAACATGGGGACCTCATAGCACCGAGAAAGCAGTGCTGGGAGTAGGACACGCACAGCATAATAATGTGAGCATTATATACGTGACATTACTGTGTCAAATCAAATACATAAAAATGAAGAATGAGCTTGTCTCTTCTAGAACGGGCTATTATAAGTTGCCTAGCCTCTCAGAGCTACCCTCTGATTGCAATATAAAAGGTTTTAAAATCCACATTGTTTTGTGCCATGCAGTCAATTCTGACTCTCAGGACAGAGTAGACATGCCCCATAGGGTTTCCCAGGCTGTGAGCTTTCCAAGAACAGATAACCACACCTTTCTGCCATGGGGCCACACTGGCAAGTCACAATTTTTTTTTAGATTTATTTATTTATTTTCTAGTAGAAAACTTGAGCTTTTCAAATACCATGACTTCTTTAAAAAGGTCTTTTGTCTATCACTGAAAAAACATGGAAACCAGGAATGGAAAGACTACTGTTTCTCGGCTTGCCTACTAACACAGTTTCCTCACCTGTAAAACAACTGTAATGCTGGTGGTGGTGAATATAACTTACCTAACAAAAATCACTTAGGTCATCAAGGTGCATTCCTCCTCTTGCCTCAATTCTCACCTTCAGACCAGATTAACAGGTCTACATTTCTCTCTCTGTTCTCTGAAGAAATAAAATTGAGACCTCAGAGAGAGGTAAAAAAATTTTGGATAGTTTACTCTGCTTAATTACCCTATAACTGACTTTGGGTAGTTTACTCTGTTTAATTATCCTGTGGCAAACTTTTGGGCAATTCACGCTGTTTGGATTATCCTGTGACAAATTTTAGATAGTTTACTCTGTTTAATTATCCGTGACAAACTTTTGGGTAGTTCATATATTTGATTGTCCTGTGACAAATTTTGGATAGTTTACTCCATTGGATTATCCTGTGGCAAATTTTAGATGGTTTACTCTGTTTGATTATCTTGTGGCAAATTTTTGGGTAATTCACACTGTTTGATTATTCTATGACAAACACAACACCACCAACCCCTTTTAAAAACCACTAGAAATGTAACTCAAAAATGGGACTGCTTTTGGAGAACTTATTCTTACTGTCTCCCAGCTGGCATGCTTGTCTACTAATCAAGAATCAAACCTTTCTCTCCGTGTCTGAATGACCTTCGGCTGTCTGTGACAGGTGGAACCAACTTCCTTTAGTTCTGCAGCACTGGTGCCTACCAGGAACCGGGGTGGAGCAAGCGGTCTACTGCAGGACGCTAAACCCAAAGACCAGTAGTGGCTGGAACCCACCCAGAGGTTCTGTAGAAGCAAGACCTCACCAAATGCTTCTGTGAAGACCCAAATCAAAACTACACTCATAGTCAAACACACTATCACTGAGTCCATTCCAACTCATAGCAACCCTACGGAACACAGTAGAACTGCCCCACAGAGTTTCCAAGGCTATAATTTTTGCAGAAGCGGCATGCTCCCTCTTTCTCCCATGGAGCAGTCAGGGGTTCAAACCACCAACCTTTTGGTTAGCAGCTGAGCAATTAACCACTGTGCCACCAGGATTTCTTTACAGCTAAGAAAACACTGCAGAGCCCCTATGGTTTAGGGGTGACTGGGTGGCATCTAGCAAAAGTTGTACCTACATTCCAGGCCTCAAAAACCTAAATTGCTCAGAGAAACATCAACAATGAGTTTAATAGAATGTTCTTATTGTGAGTAGATAGGATTCAAACCAGGCAGTGTCATCAGAACGGTCAAGAAGACACAGACAGAGGGGACAGTGGGAATGGGTTTTATAAGTCATTGATATGTTAATTACTTATGAGATAACATCAAAACACGGGACAGGTTCTAGAAACAGCTACCAAGGACAGGCCATACATCCTAAAACAGCCTCTAGTCAGATCTTGGAGTTCTGCTACTGGCTGGGCATGGGTAATTTCCCCAAAGAATCCTACATCTAAGGCAAAATGCTCTCCATTAAACTGCTCACTCAGCTATAGTTGGACCTGAGGGTCACTCCAGAGAACTAGTTCCTTTGAGGTTCCAAAGGACACTTGAGGGCAGATGATCTGGCTGAGTCCCCTCAGTTCCATGAACCCCTAAATCTGGAACCCAGGGGAATCAAAGTGACTTTGTCAGAGGTTTGCTACCAGGGTTAAATGAATTAAATGTAGGAATATGTGTAAAACTCTTAGCAGAGTGGTATGTAACAAACACCAGAGGAGTGCTAGATACATTCTTACAAAAAGAGCTCTCCAACTTCAGTGTATAGCTGGTGATTTGATGACATTATGTCCTTTCCTGATAAAGCCTGGTGAGAGGCACCAGAGAGGCAGGCATGATTTGGATAATGTTGTGTGAACACTGTGTTATTTTCTTATGACAATCATTTTAAAATTTTTAATTGTGATTAAGTGACATTTTACAATCCAAGTCAATTTGCCATGTAAAATCCCGAGCACCCACCTCGTGCCCTTGATCTGCTCTCCTCACCCTGTGGCAGCACACTCTCCTTTCTACTCTTTACTTCCACTATCCATGCAGCCAACACTTGTCCCCTCCTCTCCACTCTCTTCTCTCCCCTCTAGGAAGAAAACGAGTTGGACAGCCTCAAATATATATTAAGCCATAAAGTACACACACCACCTGCATGACTCTATGTCCCATAGTCTAATCCAGATTTTTGTCTGAAGAGTTGGCTTCAGTACTGGGCTAGCAGCTTAGTACTCAGTACTCAGCTCTGGGCTAGCAGCAAGTCCAAGGGCCATGTTCCCAGGGGACCCTCCAGGTTATTGGACCATCAAGTCTGGACCTTAATAGAATTCTAGGTCTGCACACCATTTTTCTCATGCTACATCAGGGACTCTACATTGTGGTGCTTAACAGGGCTGTCTGTGGTGGTGGTCAGATCTTATGACACTTTTGAGACAGCAGAAGTGTTCCTTATCAAGTAACAGGAAGGGCCTGGAGTTCCTCTTACTGGTTTCCAGGCCAGGTCAGTGGCTGCCTCCCAGGAGAGTGAGGATGAAGCCAGGGCATGGACTGGGCTGGTAGAGCCTGGGAACAAGGCCCTGGGGGACTCAGGAAGGCAGTAGGCCATTTGAAAGCCCAGATACTTCTGCAGGCTTAGGTGACTGAGAATAAGGTCTATGGGCACAGAGCAAGCCCACTGTAGGTTCTCCAAACTGGTTTGCTGTGCAAAGGTGGTAGCTCCCTTCGGACTATGTTCTCCAATCAGGACTTCAGAACTCATGGGACCTCATGGTGCATGCAGTCAGATGTTGCCTGAACAGATATTACAAAGCAAATCGAGACTGCATTACTGAAGCATATCATCAGATTCTTGAATTAAAAACTAATCATGAGGCTGGTGAAACAAATGAAGAAAGGTGGAACAGTTCATTAATAAAGGTGTTTTGAGCTCAGAAGTTCTATGAGACAAACGCTTCAATTATCAGTGTGACATCAATTTGATGTCTCACTTCTCTTTGCTGAGATACTTTCGTTAAGTCATATTAAGCCAATAACAGAAATTGATCAGTTTACTGAACATAAATGTCACTTTGAGGACTAAGGTGAGCCTGACCCAAGCCATGGTATTTTTGATCACCTCATATGCAAACAAAAACTAGACAGTGAATAAGGAAGACAAAAGAAGAATTGACATCTTTAAATTACAGTGTTGGTGAAGAATATTCAATACAGCATGGACTGCCAAAAGAACAAGACAATCTGTCTTATAAGAAGTACAGTCAGAGTGTTCCTTGGAAGTGAGGATGGTGAGACTTCATCTCACGTACTTTGACATGCTATCAGGAGGGACTATTCCCAGAGAAGGACATCACGCTTCGTAGAGGGTAGTGAAAAAGAGGAAGGTCCTTGATGAGATGGATAGACACAGTAGCTGCAGTAATGACCTCAAACACTGTGAAGACGGTGCAGGATGAGACAGTGTTTCGTTCTCTTGCACACAGGGTCACTACGTGGTGCAACCGTCTCCATGGCACCTAACAACAACAGAAATTGATTAAAGTTTATTGACTATTTGATATGCAAATTAGGGTAACATTTCCTGTAACTGGAAAAAACCCAAACTCACTGCCATTGAGTCGATGCCAACTCATCTATACCCTATGAGACAGAGAACTGTCCAATAGAGTCTCCAAGGAGCGTTTGGAGGATTCGAACTGCCAACATTTTGTCTAGCAGCCATCGCACGTAAGTACTATCCCACTAGGGTTTCCTCTAGGGATTCAAAACTGTCCTGAACATGAACTTCCAAAATTCTTACTCCACATCATGTCATCATTGCTATTGAAACAGAGCCAGAAGAGTGTTGATATGATAACAGTTTACTCTAAAACACAGCGTCTGGTCTGACTTTGGAGTTTTTGTTTCTTGAAACTGTACATAAATAATTCTTCAAAAGAGCCCAATTTTTACTGTTTTCCAATGAGGCTATCCTTTTGGTTAGCAGCCAACTGCTTAACTACTGAACCACTAGAGCCCCATCTAGACCACTGTTTAACTTAAAGGTGACTTTCAGGAGACCATGTGCCTCAGGGCTAAAGTTTCGTAAGAACTACGAAAGGTCAACGGTCTGGATGGGCCACCCCAACTACAGCCAAGCCAAGCCAAGTGCCGTCGAGTCGGATCCGGCCCCAACTACAAGGACCCCCAAATACATGAACTCCAAGAGAATTCAAACTGTTTCTCACTCTACACAAATCCTTAATCCTTACATAAAATTTAGAATGAGGATGCAAGGACCTCAGGGGAAAAATCTCTTTTATTGGGAGCCTAACATCCCGCAAGGATCCCAAAACGCAGCATCTATCGAGCATATTTGTAGCCCCACGCTCCGCCAGCAGAGAACTACAATTCCCGGAAAACCTTGTGTTCCGGGGGACGACCCCCCGGAAGTGGGCGGAGTTGGCCGATTCCATTGTCCAGAGAGGGTGGGGATGCCTGGGCGGAGTTTGGGACCAGGAGCTTTCCATTGGTTGTAAATAGAAGGGCCAGCGCTCTCACGGGGTTGGTACGATCCACGCACTTCAGCCGCGGCACCGAGCGCTCAAATTTCCCGGGCCCAAAGCGCGGGGCGCCCCGGGAAGGCTGGGACGGTTACCCGTCCGCCTGTGGCGGCCGAGGCGGGTGCTGAGGCCGCGGTCGCTGAGGCCGCGGTCGCGAGTGGGCTTAGACATGCAGAGCACAGACCTGGGCAACAAGGAGAGCGGCAAAATATGGCACCGCAAGCCGAGCCCCGCCGCTCGGGACGGGTAAAGGCCGCGGCGGGGAAGGTGCTGGGGAGAAGGCTGGGGCGTGGGGAGGTGCTGGGGGGCTGTGCGGGGCGCACCGTGCGCCTGTCCTCAAGGAACGCACCTTCCGCTATTTCGGTAGCCGTATTAGAAAGGAAAATAAAACCCGTGTACACCTAGTTCCCTTTATACTATTGATTATCATGAAATTTCACTAAAAAAGTTAGTACAGCAAGTTGTTTTTCTCAGTCACAATAGCTTGTGATTTACAAAACTGCTTTTCACTAGTTTCATCAGTAGTTTGTGCAGATGCAGATGTCTCTGCTTAATGTAACACTTTAACTACTGTTTAGTATGTACTCTCTCATTATGCCCTGTTTGGTCTCAATCACAATTTACAAATATGTTTGTGTGTCATTTGCTTAATGTCTGTCCTGCTCACTAAACTGTAAACTCCCTGAGGGCAAAGACTGTATCTGTTGATCACATTATTCCTAGCTCCTGGCTGCTGGTTTCTAATACGTAGTTCTGAGCTGGTTTTTGCAAATCGGCAGCACAGGACAGGGATGAATCGTTAGGCCAAAAACTCTTCAAACTTAAGACCATATTTTTGCAATATCGACTAATGCTCCGCATAAAATTTAATGTATATTGTTTTGTTTTTGACAGAATTATAGTGAACATCATTCACAGCTCTTCCGATTATCTTCCAAAAGTTTTGCGATTTTTGAATGTGGCTTTTGACAGCTCAGGTGACTGCTTTATTGCTGGGGACCATCAAGGAAATATCTATGTTTTTGACTTGTATACAAACAGGTAAGCAGATACTTTTGATATATACCTTATTTAGCGATTTAATGACTGATTCAGTACCTGCACTGGGTTGGGTTTGGTTGGGTTTGGTTTTGGTTAGGGTAACCCTGGAAACCCTGGTGGTGTGGTGGTTAAGTGCTACACCAGCTAACCAAAAGATTGACAGTTTGAATCCACCAGGCTCTTCTTGGAAACTCTAGGAGGCAGTTCTGCTTTGTCCAGTAGGGTCACTGTGAGGTGAGCATCGATTGACTTAATGGGTTTGAGGGTTTTTTTAAATCATTGTTTAGAAACCGTGGTGGCGTAGTGGTTAAGAGCTATGGCTATTAACGAAAAGGGCTGCAGTTTGAATCTACTGACAGCTCCTTGGAAGCTCTTTGGGAGGGTTCTACTTTACATAGAGTCACTGAGTTGGCATCACTTCCAGGGCATTGGTTTTTTTATTTTATTTTTTTAATTCATTATTTACTCAGGAAAATTTATTTGGACTACATTCAGCGTTCGGCTGCTAACCAAAAGGTTGGCATTTCGAATCCACTGGCTGCCTCTTTGAAACCCTATGGGGCATTTCTCTTCTGTCCTATGGGGTCATTATGAGTTGGAATTGACTCAGTGGCAATGAGTTTGTTGTGGTTTTTTGGCGTATTCCATGTGCTGTGCTACCTTGCCGAACACTGTCCTAAGTGCTAAAGGAAGGAAATGATAGAGAGATAGCCTGGTTAGATTTCTGGCAGAATGAAGGTGCTGGTTTTAGCTGTTACTCTAGTAGTTTATTTTCTGTAAATTAAAAAAAATTTTTTTTGCTGATTTATCAGTTAATTTATGATAGTTCATTTGGTGAAGTAGAAAGAACACAATGTCCTTTTGTGCATCATTGGCACAGTGTGTTAGGTCTAATGATTAAACAGACTGTGCATCCTTACTGTTCTTCTTTCTCTTCCCTTCCTAAACAATTTAGTCCAAAAGCAATAGATGGGACCACTCGAGGTAGACATCGAAGCAGTGGACATGGGTGGGAGGGACAGTTATTGCAGCCCAGCAAGGGAGTCACAAGGTGTATGTGGAAACAGTGGGAGTGTGACAGAACACTGGCTTATTACAGGGGCCTTTGATCACGTAATAAATACATTGAGGAAAATGGAGGCTAGATTACTCACTAGTGGAATAGAGAATTGTAAATATGGAAAGGGAGAAAGTAATAATGAACTCTGTAGTATTAGATTGGTTTTGCAAGTATCAGTATTTGCTCAAGGTTTTGGATATATATATGGAGATAGATAGATCCCACATCCAAACTCACTGCCATCAAGTCGATTCCGACTTATAATGATCCTACAGGTCAGAGTAGAACTGCCCCATAGAGTTTCCAAGGAGTGCATGGTGGATTTGAACTGCCAGCCTTTTGGTTAGCAGCCTTATCAGCCATAGCACTTAAGTACTACACCACCAGGGTTTCCAGATAGATAGAAAAATAAGTAAAGATGTGTATGTGTGAATATACACACATGTTGTCCTTATCATGATAAATGGAGAAAAGATTAAAGTTGTCAAGGGTTTAATTTTACTTGAATCTACAATCAACACCCATGGAAGCAGCAGTCAAGATACCAACAGATATATTGTATGGGACAAATCTACTGTAAAAGACCTGTTTTCGAGTATTAAAGAGTGAAGATGTCACTTTAGGGACTAGGGTGTCTACACCATGGTATTTGGCTTGGCCATGCATGTGAAAGCTGGACATTGACTAAGGTAATACCTAAGAAGAATTGATGCCTCTGAGTTATGGTGTTGGTGAAGAATATTGAATATACCATGGACTATCAGAAGGACAAACAAACCCATCTTGAAAGAAGTACAGCCAGAACATTCCTTGGAACCGAGAATGGCAAGATGGGGTCTTGCATACTTTGGATGTGTTATCTGGAGGGACCAGTCCCTGCAAAAGGACATTATGCTTCATAAAATAGAGGATCCTTGAAAAAGAGGAGGACTTGCAATAAGATGGATTGATGCAGTGACTGCAACAGTGAGCTCAAGCATAATCACAGTTGTGAGGATGGCCCAGGACTGGGCAGTGTTTCCTTCTGTTGTACATAGGGTCACTATGATTTGGAGCTGGCTCAGCGGTGCCTGTAAGAACAACATCATCCTAAGCTTTGTCCACCAAGAGGGTCTAGGACCAACAACACCCCAATAAAATGAATCCACCTAGTGTCCAGTTCTTGGTCTCTAATTACCACTCTCCTCTAAAACCAACCAGGGATCCTCAGCAGAATGGCCCATTTGAGGACTTGGATTCTGGAACATCTTACAGCAGAGAGAAGGAATTGTTCAAAGAATGATGGGTTTTTTTCAGAAGGACATAAATACAACTTGAAAGGGTGCCCCCTTGCCAAATCACAGACAATTTCAATATCAGAATAAATAATAATGGTTAACAGCACATTGAATAAAATAGGAATCCTTGAGTTCATGCTGCAGTAAATAAATAATTTAATGAAGAAAGGGCTGTTTGCATAGTCACAAAGTAACTCCTCACAACAGACTTATTAATTACAGAAGGGGAAAGAGTAACTTTACAGTGTGGAAGCCTGGTAGAGGCTAGCATAATGAAATAATTAAGTTATGTGGTAATGATTAACGTAAACAGTAGTGATTCACATAACCAGTAATGGTGCAAATCACAACCTTGTGCCACCCTTACGGGGATCTAATGGAAGCATTCCCCAGAACTTCTGTGATATTCATGCCAAAGACATATAACTTATCAGGTGGAAATGTTAGACAAAATTAAACTTAGGACTTCAGTAACAAAAGTGGCCTATAATCTTTGCAATTGTCAAGGTCAGGGAAGCTGAGGAAAGCCTGAAATATTTCAGAAGGGAGATTAGAGAGGCATGACAAGGAAAAGGCACAAATCTAGACTGATCTTTTTGCTGTATAGGACTTGATTGGGAGAACTGGAAGAATGTGAGTGGAGCCTGAGGATGAGGTGATAGAAATGTATCAGTGGATCCTTGTGGTGTATGAGTTAAGAGCTCAGCCCACTACAAGGTTGGCAATTCAAATCCACCAGCTGCTCCTTGGAAACCCTATGGGGCAGTTCTACTCTGTCCTATAGGGTCACTATGAGCTGGAATTGACTGGATGGCAGCAGGTTTTAGGGTTTAATGTGTAAGTGGGAACCCTAGTGATACAGTAGTTAAGTGCTCAGCTGCTAACTGAGAGGTCAGGATTTCAAACCTGCCAGCTGCTTCTCGGAGACACATATGGCAGTCTGCTCTATCAAGATTGTATAAAGTCTTGGAAACCCTCTAGGGCAGCCCTGCTCTCTCCTGTAGGGGACTATGAGTGTAATGGACTCTAAGGCAGTGATTTTTTTCCAAAGAAATATATCAGTGTTTTCTCCTGATTTGGATGGTTATATTGTGATTATATAGAAGAGTATCCTCACTTGTAGGAAACATGTGATCTTGGTGACTTATTTTCATAATTTAGAAAAGAAGAGATGATCCTTCATATGTGATTCGTTTTTCTGATTTATTAAGTAGACATGTATTAGTCCGTTTTTCTGCTCTTTACAAAAAAAGTGGTGGTCACAGTATTCCCACACTTTGGACTGGGCTACCTTACCAGTTCCCAATCTTAAATCTGTACAGCTGTCTCTCTTTCATCATGCTCCTGGACAAAATAAAAGTGTTTGTTCATTGACTCCTTTAATGATAATAAACTTTGACTTGGGTGATGCTTAGCAGTTTACTTGTATATCTATTGTTATTTAAAGTTCAACTACCCTTATCTCTTTCTTGCCTTATTCATAAAAGTAGGTGACTGCAGTTTCTTCTGGTGGTAATCCCTATAACTAGGTCTGTAATCCTGTCTTCTGTGGCCTTCCTAAGAGCTTTGGTCACTGTTCCTTTTCTCTGTCTGTAAACACTGACAGCTAGTAAATGGCAGAGCTGAGACTGGACATCAGACCTGTCTGATTCTGAAGCTGACTACACTGAGTTTTTTCAAAGTCTTCCTGATTGGCCGATCCCATAGTCTCTTTTCAGTTTTCATCTTTCTAAAGCACTAAAGGCTCTTGTCTTCACCTCCTCCCTGAAGCTTCTTTCATCTTTATATTACGACTCTTCTTTGGATTTTTTTTTCCTTTCTTATCATTTCCCCCCTGGTGATTTTGCTGATTCTTCAGTGTGCACTCCTTTAATGTTTCACTACCCAGGTGCTGGTCCCTGGCCTTCCTCCTCTCATATTCCAGGTATTCTGTTTGATAAGGGCATCACCACCAAGTCTCAGGCTTCAGCTGCCTTGCTAACACCACCTGTGTAAAACGTCAGATTTACTTCACCTACTCAGCAGCCCTGCCCTGGGAGAAGAGAACTGGTGATCTTTTCCCTTAAAGATTTCTACCTAGGAAGCCCCCTGGGATAGTTCTGCTCTATCGTGTGAGGTTGCTGTGAATTGGAACACAGCAACAACAAACCAAAGAGAGACACTTCTGATTGGGCTGTCCAGTATGGTAGCCATTAGCCACAGGTGGCTGTTGGTTCCTCAAAAGGTAACTAGTCGAAATCGAAATGTCCCATAAGTACAAAATACACATGGACTTGGAAGACTTGGTATTAGAAAAGAATGTATACTGTAGGAAAAAATGTTTATGTTGAAACTAAAAGAGACTTAGATAAATGTTGGAAAACCTACCCTGCTCATGGATAGGAAGATTTAACATTGTGAAAATGTCTATTTTACCCAAAGCAATCTATCTATATAATGCAATCCCAGTACAAATTCCAGTGTCATTTTTTAATGAGATGGAGAAACAAATCTCCAATTTTGTTTGGAAAGGGAGGAAGCCCCAGATAAGTAAGGTACTACTAAAGAAGAAGAACACACGAGGAGGCCTCTCATTACATGACCTTAGAACATGCTACACAGTCACAGTGGTCAGAACAGCCTGGTACTGGTACAAGAACAGACAGATCGATCAATGGAACAGAATTGAGACCCCAGAGATGACACCATCTGCCTATGAACAGTTGATAATTTGACAAAGGCCTTAAGTCATTAAACTGGGGTAAAAACAGTATCTTCAAGAAATGGTGCTGGCAAAATTGGATATCCATCTGCAGTAAATTGAAACAAGATCCGTATCTTACACCTTATACAAAAACCACCTGCAACTGGATAAAAGACCTAAATATCAAACCTAAAACGATAAAGCTCGTCCAAGAAAAGGTAGAAACAACAATAGAAGTTTTAATACACAATGTAGACGGACTTCAAAATCTGTCAAACAAAACGCAATCACCAGAAGAGAAAATAGATAAATGGGAACTATTAAGAATCACTTTTGCTCATCCAAAGACTTTATTAACAGAATTAAAAGGCCACCTACAGAATGGGAAAAAATATTTGGCAACTCTATGTCAGACTGATGCCTGACCTCCATAAGATACCACAAAATATCAGTAAGAAGAAAATAAATCATCCAATTAAGTGATGGGCAAAGAAGATGGACAGACATTTCTCTAAAGAGAAGATCCGGGCAGCCAAAAAACACATGCAGACATGTTCACGATCTTTAGTTATTAAAGAAATTCAAATCAAGACTACAACGAGATACCATCTCACCCCAACAAGTTTGGCCATGATCCAAAAAACACAAAACAACAAATGCTGGAGTGGCTGTAGAGAAAGTGGAACTCTCCTACACTCCTGGTGGGGTTGCAAAATGGTCCAGCCTCTTTGGAAAGCAATCTGGTGCTTCCTTAAAAAAATGGATATAGATATACCATTTGACCCAGTCATTCCACTACTTGGAATATATCCTACAGAATCAAGACCTTTCACACCAACAGACACATGCACAAGAATGTTTATCGCAGCACAGTCCACGATAGCAAAAATATGGAATCAACCCAGATGCCCAACAACAGAGAAATGGATAGGTAAACTATGGTATATATGCTCAATGGAGCACTACACAATGATAAAGAATAATGATGATTCCAAGAAACATCTCATAACCTGGTTTTAACTGGAAAACGTTATATTGAGTGAAAGTAGTCAATGACAAAAGGACAAATATTGTATGAGACTCCTACGATAAGATCTCAAAAACAGACTTATGTGTAGAAGAAAAGAGTCTTTGACAGCTGCAAGGGAGGGGAGGGAAAGAGGATGAGGGTGGAAGGGTTTAGATTAGATAGTTGGTAGAAATTTGGTTGGGTGAAGTCGGGGATAGCACACATTAGAAACAAGAACAATATTAAGTGGACTTCAGCATAACTTGAATACTCGTTCCATCTTAACCCAGTATTGCAAGGACAGAGTAGCTGGGCTGGGGGCGGGGACCATGCTCTCAGGCGAAAGAAATCAAGGCCAATTGGCACAACTAGTGTTTTGCTAAGAGGGCCCTCTGCACCCCAAATTGATGAGTGGCGTCTGGGATCTTAAAAGCTGCCAAGCGGCCATCCGAGGGCACAGCAAATGGTCCCAACTCAGCAGGAACGGATGGTCACCGAGGACCAAAATGACATGGGGCAAAGACAACCTAGAAGATAGAGAGAGCCACATTAGTGGGTGCCTACACAGACTTTGGACCGGAAGAACCAGATGGTGCCCAGCCACCACCAGTGATAGCCGCGATGGAGCTCACTAAGTTGAGTCTCACTGGGAATACAAGAATAAAAAGGGGTGCACCCTGAGATCTCCACTAAAAGACAACAATTGGTGGTCCAGCGGCTTTGGAGTTCCCCTGGGAGCATGGCCCCTGGCCCTGATGCTGCCCTTGCCCGTAAATTATAATGAAGGGCCACTCTGGACATGAATGGATTAGACTTGGTGATGCGGAGTGACCATATATTGGATGCACTTTATGGTTCTGTGCATCTATAGGATATCATCCTGCTGAACTCTGGCTGGAGGAAGGATAGTGGGTGGAGAGGAGGGGAAAGGAGGCTGTCGGAAGGATCAGACATGTATGGAGCAGAGAGGAATAGTGTGCTGTCACCAGACAGGGAGAGCAGTGGAAGCTGCATATGGGTGGTCATGTAAATTTATATGGGAATGTACATTTTCACTCAGTCATAATTAAAAAAAAAAAATGTTTATGTTGATTACATGTTAAAATAATGTTAAAAATGAAATAGAGATACAGATATTTTAAAATATTGTTTTAAAAACAATATATAAATACAGGAGACTAATTGGGTAGCTCATGTCCAGGTGCAAGATGAGAAGACAGAGGAGGGCAAGAGCTGGTTAAATGGACACAGGAAATAGAGGATGGTGGAGAAGAGTGTGCTGTCACAGTGTCGGGAGAGCAGCTAGAGTTATATAGCAATGTGTATGCAAGTTGTTGTATGAAAACCTGACTCTAATTGTAAGCTTTTGCTTGAAACAATTAAGATAATTCAAAATATCAGAATATCTCCACAATTAAAACTTTAATATATAAAGCATATTAAGTAAAATATATTTAGATAAATAAAATGTATTGTTAAATTTGTTTTACATCTTTCTTATCACTTTCTAAATGTGGCTTCTAGAAACTTAATAGATGTCTATGACTTGCATTATATTTCATTTAGGCAGTGTTGCTCTAAATATTTTTCGAGGGCCTTAAATTCAGCATCAGATCCAACTCAACGGCACTTGGCTGGCTTGGCTATACTCAGCATGTTTAAAATGAAATTTAGTATTTCATATCCCCAAATTTGCTTCTCCTTTGTCCAAACTCAAAAGCTTTGTGTCTTGTAAATTAAACTCGAGCTCTGTGCCGAGTGCTTTGTAAACATGGTACATGTCTTTTTTAATAATCCTAACAACCTGATACCAGTTCATAGCTTGTTTTTAACACATAAGGGATTCCAGATGCCTCTCTCTTCACCCAATGTTCAGTGCATCACCAAGTCCCTAATATTCTGTGACTACTTGAAAAATTTCTGGTACTAATACCATCATCTCTTGATAGGTTTAATCTTGTTCAGCGAACACAACAAGCTTGTACAGCTCTGGCCTTTAATCTTCATAGACGGTCTGAATTCCTTGTGGCATTAGCTGATTACTCTATTAAATGTTTTGATACAGGTAAGAAGTCCTTTTCATTTTTTGAAGCAGAATGAAATACTGAGGCACAAAAATGAAATACAGATACTTTTCATTTAACAAGCTACAGATTTTACACCACATATTTTTAAATAGGATTTTGGAGTTCTGTAGACTGAGCCTCTTACATTTATTAAAAGAGATCTGTTTCATTTTTTAATTATTAAAGTAACCATGGATTTTAAAATTTAGGAAGATAAATAATAATAGTGGTAGCTAACTCTTATATAGTGTTTCTTCTTTGCAGGATAATGTTCATTGACTTGATACCTATTCATTTTCATCATCATAGTAACTCAAGAAGATAGATAATATTATCTCCATTTGCAGTTGAGGACACTGAGGCACAGAAGTAGCTTGATGAGGTCCCACCGCTTGTAAATGGGGAAGCTGAGATTCCACCCTAGGTGGTCTAGCAGCAGAGTCTCTGCTCTTAATTCGGATTTTGTACGTCTTTGTACTCATCTGTGATGCTTCCTTTGAGTCCCACCCATTCTTCACTGTGTGTCTTACCCCTTTCCCCACTCCCTTATTGAGTTCCTATCCCAACAAAGCGTCGTCGTTGGAAGCCACCTCAGTCTTCCTAACTCGTAACTCCTCAGCTGCCGTGCTGTCTCATTTCCTTCACTGCCGCATCCCACCTGCTCACAGCTGCCCCCGTATTCCAGCTTACAGTCCCCCGCCCAGGGCACTGAGACTTTATCACAAAGGTCAGTGATAACCTCTGATCCTTTGAGTCCTTATACTTGCCTCACTCCTGCTCCTAAGTAGTAGTGGACACTTTGATTACTTTAAGAGTCTTTCTTAGGTTTTCATACCGTTATCTGTCTTCTGCCATCCTTCTAACTCTTTCTTGGTAGTCTCTCTCCCAGATTCTTTTAGTGGTTCCTAGACTTGGGGTTTTGACCCAATAAAAAAAAAAGAGAGAAACCCACATGAGTTATCAACTTTTGATTTTTTTTAATTGACATTGGAAAGAACAATATGATTTCATAAAATAAGATTTTTTTTTAATGTAAAATTTGGAGGGGCACAATGCTAGTTTAAAAGACAGTACTTTAAATGGAGCTCTATGAAAAACTTAATTTATTTTCCTTGTTTTTCTCATTTCACTAAAACCAGTGAAAAATGGATCCTTGACTTGTGCCAGACTTTCGTCTGTGATTTAGGAGCTGCTGTCTCCCTGAGCCATTATCTCTTCTTCTGTCATCGGTTTTGACCTACTTTTATGTCTTAATGTTTCCCAGATCTGTGTCTTGGCTTCTGACTGTTCCATTCCATCTTTCTGTGGGGAAAAAAAATTCTGACCGTAAAAGTAATACATGCCAACTGTAGAAGCCTTGGAAATATACAAGAGAGTGTAAAGAGAAAATAAAAAGTCATTTATATTGTACTAGGGGATGATAAGGAACCTTGTTGGCACAGTAAGAGCTGGTAACCAAAAGGGTGGCAGTTTGAATCCACCAGCTGGTCCTTGGAAGCTCTGTGGAGCAGTTCTGCTGTCATGTAGGGTGCCTGTGAGTCAGAATTGACTTGACGGCAATGGGTTTTTTTGGTTTAACCCATGGTAATATATCATGAACAATTTTATTTTTTAGACGTGGTAAACATGTGTAACAAAATATTTGCCATTTTAGCAGTCTTCATATGTGCAGTTCATTGACTTTAATTGTATGCTTGTAGTTCAGCCATCACCTGTAACGACACCTTAATTTGTCATGGGTAATGTTTGTTGTTTTTTTCCTACCAGACTGTTTTCTGTAGCTATACACACACACACAGACAGGCAGACAGACAGACAGACACACACACACACAGACACACACAGACACACAGACACAGACACACACACACACAGACAGGCAGACAGACAGACAGACACACACACACAGACACAGACACACACACACAGACACACAGACACACACACCCCTCAGAACCAGTTTTAAAAGTTTCATTACCTTTTTACACATCTAGGTCAGTTCTCCCTCATGTATTTGTTATATTATTAATGTTACTGCTATGCACTTAAAATTTAACTAAACTAGAACCATTGGGGATTCCTGATGGTGCAGTGATTACAAGGTGGACTGCTAACCAAAGGTCAGCAGCATTCTGAACCCACTAACAGCTCCTTGGGAACCCTGTGGGTCAGTTCTACTCTCTCCTGTAGGGTCACTATGAGTCAGACTCCATGGCAGTGGATTTGGTTTGATTTTGATTTAGAACCATTGGAATTTTAACCCCTTTATCTCAGCACATCCATTTGATCATTGAGTCCTTTGATTTTCTCCTTAATAGTTCTTGAATTTGTCCCTTTCTTGACTGCCACTTCCATTTATTTATTTATTTTTATTATGATTGAATGAATGTACCTTCCCATATAACTTTACATGCCCGCCTATATCCAGCTCCCACTGGTCTCCCTGCCCTGTGACAGCACATTCTTCCTCTCCATCTATACATGTCGTATCCTAACAATCTCCTGTCCCCTCCTCTCCACGCTCTTCCCTACCTCCAGTAAGAGGTCAGCAGGATGACATCCTAAAGATGTGTGGAACCACAAAGTACACACACGATATGGTCATTCTGTGTCACCAAGTCCAGTCCATTCCAGTCCAAAGAGTTGTCCACCATTATGATTTATGGACGGGGGCCATGCTCCCGGGGGAGGTCTGTGGACCATCAAGTGTGGTCTTTTAGTGGAGACCTCAGGGTAGACTGCTGTTCATTCTTGTGTTGCCAGTGTTGAGTGCCATTTTCTTAGTTTAAGCTCGCTATTTCTTTTTCCGGGATGATTACAGCAAAATACAATGAATTCTTGTTATCCAGTCTCTTCCATACTTACAGTACATCCACCATTATGTCCTCCAATGCTCTTTTCAAAAATACAGACCAGATACTGGAATTTTCTATATAAAACTGGTCCCTGCAAGAAAAGGCCCAAACTCCTGAGCATCATATTTGGAGCTCTTAACCAGAAGGTCAGCAGTTCAAATGAATCAGGTGCTCGTTGGATACTCTATGGGGTAGTTCTACTCTGGCCTCTAGGGTCACCATGAGTTGGACCTGACTCCACGGTACTGGGTTTTAATCAGACTCTTTTTTAGCCTCAGCTTCTGATGCCTCTATGATACATGTGTTCTAATGTGTTCCAGAATGCAGTGTATCAAGTGGCCACAGGCTGCATCTGTTTTTGTAGATGCTAGCAGAGGTATACCATGTAATTCCTAGCTGTGACTAATTGACTCAGTTCACGAATGAGGCATAGTGTCTTATCTGCGTAGTAACTTCATTTTTCCCCACAGTCACCAAGGAGCTAGTTAGCTGGATGAGAGGACATGAGTCATCGGTGTTTTCAATCTCTGTGCACGCATCGGGGAGGTATGCCATCACCGCTTCTTCCGACACTGCTCAGCTCTGGGACTTGGACACCTTTCAGAGAAAGAGAAAGCTGAATATTCGCCAGTCTGTGGGTATACAGAAGGTCAGTGAGGAGGGAGGGACATCGTGGCAAGTTGTGATTCTCAGGCTGGTTTCTTGGTTGGAAGGATTTAAAGATGGTATAAAAGTAGTGACTCACTTTGTCCCCCATAGCTGTGTTCTTAGCACTCAGGGACAAGCAGAGAAAAGTGGCGGGCGGAATCAAAGATGCTACCTGTTATTGTAACCTGTCATGGAGCTTTTTTCAGAAATTCTTACTATCCCTGTGTGACTTCATATTTCATAAGGATGGTAGTTTTTTATTTAGTTCACTGGTTTTTAGTTTTTTTCTTCAGCATTTTATGAAAAATCTCAAACATTCAAAGAAATTGAGTTTCACAGTGAACACATTACAGTGACCATGTAGATTGTACCACTTAGGTGTTATATTTGATGAAACAGATCTTCCAATCTAGCCTTCTATTCATTAATTCATTTTTTTTTCAGCACTTTACGGTAGGCTGCAGGCATGCATACTAAAATAAACCAAACCTGTTGCTGTTGAATTGATTCTGACTGATAGCAACCCTACAGGACAGAGTAGAACTGCCTCGCAGGGTTTCCAAGAAGGAACTGGCGGACCTTTCGGTTAGCAGCTGAGTGCTGTAACCACTGTGCCACCAGGGCTCCTGATAAATGCATATACCTGTATAGTCTGCTCACCTATTGTTTTCAGAATCCCAGAGAATTCTGTCATGTCCCTTCCTAGTCAATGTCTACTCCAAAGTTAAGCATTGCCCTAAGGTTTTTCCACCATAAAATCGTTTTGCTTGCTCTGTAATTTCATGAAACTAGAACCATTCAGTGTGTCCTTCTGGATATAAGACATTCTTCACTTAGCATAATGCTTTTGAGATCATCCACGCTGTATGTATCAGTAATTTGTTCTTTTTATTATTGCCTGGTACTCCATTGTATAATTTACCAGCATTTATTTGTAAAATTCATTTACTTTGCTCTTAAAACTTAGAGGTTTTTTTTTTTCCCCCTTACTTGCTTAGCCAAATGCCATTTTGAGGAGTATCTTCAGAAGTCTTCCATATGATTAATTCTTTTGCTTCAGGTTATATTATACTTGCAGTGTTGCTTTTAATTTCTTGGTTATTAACATGACCATCAGTGCATGTCAGTCACAAGTTTACTTTGTAGTCTCATGGATATCCCAGAGTTCTTTAGTTCGCCTTTAATAACTGTAAGAAAAGTTGTAGCCAGCTTATTCATTAGGGATTTGGCCCAAATGTCTTAGTAAATCTTTTCTTCTCTAATTGCCTCTCTGCTTGAATTGAATTTTAAGTTCAATAGAAGAGAGTGCTGAGAATTGAAACCACAATGGAGATGGAGTTATGAAACAATGACACAAAAGCCACCTGTTCTTTTTACCGTGAAATTAAAAGTTAGTGTATGCTGAATCAGTGCCAGTGCTAACTTTGCTTGGCCATTTAGACAGTTTAGAAATTACGGCTCCAAATATTAGTGGTGTGAGCATAAAATGAAGTGTAGAAAATGTATGCATATTGTGCAGTATGCATGTAAATATGTTGTTCTAAAATAATAGAACACTGTCGTCTGTGAGTTAAAAGGAGCCCTGGTGGTGTGATGATTAAGCACTCGACTATCAACTGGAGGCTGTGCAATTTGAACCCACTGGTGAAAAGACCTAGCAACCTGCTTCTGTAAAGATGAAAACCAGACAAACAAATCTGTTGCTTTCGAGTCCGTTACAACTTGTAGTGACCCCATGGTAAAAACTCTGAAAACAAACCAGACCCACTGCAGTCGTGCCAACTCATGGATTACAGCCTGAGAGATGCTGGGGAACAGTTCTGTGAGTTAGTCAACTCTACACATAGCAACAACCCGGACTCTAGGTCACCAGCAAACTTTGATTGAAAGACCCAATAGTAGGCAAAGTATTATATTGTAGGCCAAGGGAAAATAGAGGCTACTATGTGTATCTTTGTGTAACCATTTAAAAAAATGTAAAGCTCTATTCTCAGATTCTGGGTTTCACAGAAATTGGCAGTAAGCCAGAAGTTTGCCATGCCTGGCTTCTGGAAATAGGAACTAAATAACCTTATCTTAAATTAAAACTTTATTTCTTAGACACTTCTAGTATAGTTTGCTAAACTTACCATTTTATTCGAGTTTCTGTGTTTTAAATAGATCTTTTGTGTCTTTCATAACTCCTGACATCAGGGTTAGTTTCAGGTTCAGATGCAATAATCCATGCAGAATACATCACTTAATGTTGTATGATAACTGCTTAGTCACAGTGTCTGTAGCTGCTGCTATTTCAGTTGTTCTTACCCACATTTGGGGGGAGGTTGTCTCAGTGCAATTAGACATGTTCTTAAAAAGGTGAAAGTAAATAAATTTATTATTTTTCTCTTGAACTACATTTCATAGGTATGTAATCTCTTATCAGCAATTTAAAACTCCAGAAAAACTCCAAGACCTGAAAGTGTTGTCAGAACATTTGGTGGCATAATGCAGTCCAACCTGAATTGACTTGGCCGCCCACCTGAACTGTGGCCAGGAGGCTGGAATGTTCATCTCCTGGTGTGGGTGTTACCCTAGGCCCCTGGGGAGGTCTGTGTAATAGTGTACACTGTGCACTGTATTTCCTTTTTAATACCCAGAATAATTGAAAATTCTGAATCTCATTCAACCCTTAGGCTTTTCAGATAAGGAACTATGGACCTTTCATTTCACAGTGTTTTACAGAGCCTTCCACTTCTGGCTCTTTGCAGTAATTTTTGTACATAGCAGTAACAATAATTAACGCTAATAGTAATAATGTACCAGTTGTTGAGTATACTTTCTATATTCCTGCCACCCTGGAAACCTTTGTGGCCTAATGGTTAAGTGCTACATCTACTAACCCGAAAGGTCAGCAGTTCACGTCCCCCAGGCACTCCTTGGAAACTCTGTGGGGCAGTTCTCTTCTGTCTTACAGAGTCACTGTGAGTTGGAATTGACTTGACAACTGTGGGTTTGGTTTTGGGTTTGTATAATAACTTGCATGCTTAAATAATTCTGAGAGATACTGTTATCTCAGTTTATAAACTGAAGTTTGTAATGTTTAACCTGTCACCATTACATAGTTTGTAGATTGTAGAGTTTCAGTTGCCCATTCAAGCCTGTCTTCCATGAAAGCCATTCCATTATACCATAATGGAATACCATTATACTCAGGTACACTGGCTGTATTTCTTCAATTGGTAACTTCAGATCTGTTGAGTCGTGGAGATAGGATATTCAGCCCTTTAGTTCATAAGTTTGGAATAATTCTGGACTTTGTACTTACTGTGTTCAGAATGTGTCTAAAAAGGCTTTGTAATGAATGTTGAAAAAATATTTAATGTGTTACTGAATTTAATTTGAATGATCTCATACTAAATTATTGCTGACTTGTACATTTGACCTTAACTAGTTAGTGTTACTATTCTTAACTCTAAATTTTGGAAAAGCTAATATACAACTTAAAATGAGTTAGAAAGCATTCATATTCTACAAGGAAAAACTGGAGCCCCAACCTTGACCCCAGCCCCCTAAAACGTACATCTTGTTAATGCTTTTAACGTTTTTCCTGAGCTCTTTATGTTTGTCAGGAGATGACACTATCTAAATAATAATGATATGATTCATTAGGAACAATTTTATAATCATTAAAATCTAGCAATTAAAATCAGAGATCTAGTGATGAATAATCATGTAGGCAGTAAGCCATCACGGTTCTTCCCCAAAATAGCAGTTGACGCTCATTAACTTCTAAAGTTTTCCTTCTCCCCTTAGAAATAAACTTTATTACACTTTAGAAAAATGACTGCTGATCATAATAAAAACTTTCTGAAGTCACATTTTTGTCATCCGGTTTAAAACAATGTTGTAATGCGTTTATTATAAATTGTATTGATTGGAAATTCTTTTGGTAAGATCTTGGTGTTATGAATCTTTCTAACATAACAAATCTGTTAACCAAAGCCAGCCAAAGACAAAAGTCAGGAACATCAATGTTTTTGTCAGCAACTTTGTGTGTTCTCTTCACTGATTGTGTGTAAGTTGTTGTAATTAACCAGTATGGTCTCTAGTACATTGTAGAGGTGTGTCTTACACAGATGATGAATAAATTATAATTGAAGCAATTAAAGATGTTATGAAAACATATTAGTCCATTTCAGTTACAATTTTGTATTTTATAAAGGAAACAGTATTTAATGCTTTTGCAACAGAAAGATGAAAATCAAGAGACTAAAATGATGTTATTTGCTGTTTTGCTGTCAGTTTCAGTCTTAGTTGTCCGTTTAATAAATTCAGCATATAATTAAATATGATCATATATTTATTTTCATCTTTTTACTTTTATTAAAATGTTGAGCAAATATTTGTGTACCTTTATTTTAAACACTTTATTGTGTATTTCCAAAGGAGTAACTCTTAGGATTAGATTGGCAAAGGTGGAAGAGAGCCACATTTTTAGGGCCTTTGAGATAAGTCATACATTCTCTAACCAGTTTTTACTCCTAGCAACAATGTATGGCAGTGCCATGTCCCCAGACTTTCACCAAGTTAGTATTTTTAACATGTATCAGTATTTACCGTAGTGTTCATATTAGCATATTAGTATAATTAATAAATATTTCATGATGTATTTGTTATTATATGTATCGACTGTATATGACAGTGTTTGCATTGCTTTTTAAACTAATTAGATATACATAAAATATGTATATCATTTATACATCATAAAATATTATGTATATCATTATGTATATTCATTTGAATCTTTTATTATAAGGTTAAGTCATTTTAAAATTGTTACTTAACAAAAATAAAAACAAAAAGAAACAAACCCAGTACCATCGAGTCCATCCTGACTCACAGCCACCCTATAGGACAGAGCAGAACTGCCCCATAGAGTTTCCAGGGAGCACCTGGCAAATTTGAACTGCCAACCTTTTGGTTAGCAGACATAGCACTTAACAACTATTCACCAGAGTTTCTAAAATTGTTACTTAGTATTTTATAAATCGCCTTGTTATTATTGTCACCTGTTTTTTATTTAAAGATGTTTACCATTTAACTTTAGTTTGGTTTATGAAAAATCAGTATTCCTGTCACATACTGCAAATGGATTTTCTTTTCCAGTTTAAGACTACTTCTGTAATTTTAAATTTAAACTAACCAGCTGCTTTGTGGGAGAAGGATATGGCAGTCTGCTTCTGTAAAAATTACAGCTTGAGAAACCTTGTGGGGCAGCTCTTCTGTATCCCATAGGGTCACTGTGTGTCAAAGTTGATCAGATGGCAGAGGACAATGCATAATCTTGTGTGAATAGTAACTTTTTTTTTCTCCCTCCTTAGGTTTTCTTTCTACCACTAAGTAATACCATCCTCAGCTGTTTTAAAGATAATTCTATCTTTGCCTGGGAATGTGATACTCTCTTCTGCAAATTTCAATTGCCTGCTCCACCTGAAAGCTCTAGTATATTGTACAAAGTGTTTGCTGTGACTAGGTAACGTGCATTTGAAAACACTGAGAATTTTTAAGAACTTGTGAAATTTTATCCATTTTTATTCAACGTCTAATTGTCCATTGAGAAAAGACTTCCTTCAAATTTAGATGTGGTCTGCAGAACCCTTTTTTTTTTTTTAACTTTAGTGTGGAAACTCAAATATACATGCCCATAGAACAGTGTATTTTTGTCTATTGTCATTGCTGTGACCCTCGTCCACAGGGACTATTAGAATAGCATCCTATTTGGTTTCTCTGTTTCCAACTCATTTCCTAAAGTCAGTTTCTACACAGCAGATAGAGTGGTCTTTTTATGTTATTAAGTCAGATCATGTCACATCCTTGTTTGAAATCCTTAAAGGCTTTCCATTATACGTAGAAGCAAACCCAAACTCCCTGCCGTGTCCTGTGAGGCCTTCTTAACACTTGTGTACTGCCCAGCCATGATGCTGACCAGCATGCGGTGTTCCAAACCATCCCAGGATTGGGCTGTCCACGTCTTTCAGAGCACAAATCTCCCTCTTTTCCCAGCTAATTATCAAATTGTCATTTGATAATTCTTTATAGAACCCATTACCAGCTGAGATCAATCAAGTTCATGTTTGTTTGCTTTCCTCTAGGACAAAGTACCACAGGAGCAGGATCTTGCCTGTCTTAGTTGTGACTGTGTCCCCAGTATTTGGAATGATACCAGCCTTATAGTAAATACAGTACAAGGCCTTGTTGAATAAATGAGCAACAATCTGGCAAGTCAGTACAACTCAATTCACTTAGCTGTCCTTTTTGTATCATGCAACCATAGTTCAAGCTTTCTCTGAGCAGGAAAAGAAACATTTTGACGTTTTTGTTTTTTCATATACCAGTGGAGTACCTGTTTAGTACACTTGAACAAGATATAAAAAGTTGAGATGCCTTGAAATAACCAGTGTTACTCAGGAAACCTCCAGTTATGTCATCAAGCAGAAATGATTGTTAAACTGGTGTGTTAGTACCTTAGGTGAAAAATAGACATTATAAACCTGACCTGTCCAATAGGGGAGCTGCTAACCAACATGTGACTTTTTAAATTTAAGTAAATCAGAATCAAATAAATTAAAAATTCATCTACTCAATAGCATCAGCCACATCTGTAGTGTTCAGTGATTGCCTGTGGCTCGCGGCCACCTTATTGGACGGCGTAGATAGGAAACGTTTGCATCCTCTCCAGTTGTGGTGGACAGCACTGCTATAAACTGTTCAACCAGTGTTGCTTCTCACCTTGTCATTGTGTAGAGACGGTCGAATCCTAGCTGCTGGAGGCAAATCGAATCATCTTCATCTGTGGTGCTTGGAAGCGAAACAGCTCTTTAGAATCATCCAGATGCCTACTAAGGTCCGAGCCATTCGCCAGTTGGCATTCCTTCCTGACAGTTTTGATGCCGGCTCTAATCAGGTTAGTAACATCAGTGTCAGGCATGGTACTTGTTTAAGAAGGATCATATCAACTTCGAAACTCCCTTTGCCCTTGCTTATTTAACTTTTACACCCTGACTGTTAAAGGATTTGAAAGTACTAATAAGAGGTAATTTTTGTGAAGAGTCTGGAATTGAAAAAAATGTCAAAACATTTTGTTGCATTTGATACTGAAAGTTTACCCTTTTAATAAAATCCATATACCTTAGACTCATGTCACCGTTTGTGGTTTGCAGGGTGCTTTAGCATGTTGTTTTTCATTGGAGTCTTGGGAGAACTTTTGGGAGACAGGCAGGGAAGGTATTCTCCCCATTTTACAAATCATGACACTGTAACTTAATGGTAAGGAATAAAGGTGGAACAAGAACTCAAGTTTTCTCACTTTGTTATACTGTGTTTTTCCAACCACTTCTATGAAAAATGTTTTATTTGTGTCTTAGCTTACAAAAAAAGGAGGCCTGGTGGAGCAGTGATGAAGGGCTCAGCTGCTAACTGAAAGGTTGGTAGTTCAAATCCACCAGCTGCTCTGTGGGATGAAGATGTGGCAGTTTCTGTGAAGATGACAGCCTTGGAAACTCTATGGGGTAGTTCTGTTCTGTCCTGTAGGGTTGCCATGAGTCAGATCCGACTCAACGGCACTTGGCTTGCTGGCTTGTTTGTCTGGTTTAGTTTACAAAGTGCTGCTTTCTACCAGCCACCAACCTCCTTCCTTAATTCTCTGCCCTCCCTTTTTTGAATTAAATACAGTCACATCTTACCTTTCTTATTTTAAATTTAGTTGTTAGGTACCATTAAGCCAGTCCAACTCTTAGTGGCCCCATGTACAACAGAATAACATACTGCCCTGTCCAGTGCCATGCTCACAGTTGTTGCTGTGTTTGAGCTTGTTGTTGAAGCTACTGTGTCATTCTGTCTTGGTGTCAGTCTGTCTCGGAGAGAGTCTTCCTCTTTTTTAAATTGACCCTCATGGATCTCAGACCTTAACAAATTACTATATATGTGCTCTGTGTATTTGGATGTGTGTGTATGTATATAATGTTTTTTGAATAGGTAACATATTCACATGGATGGAAACAAAAATAAATAAAAACGAAGTAAAAAGTCACTCCTGTTTCCCACCTGCCCGGTTACTCACTCCCCAGCCACTCTCATTATATGTAGTTTTGTACAGCTCTGCCTTTGCTTTTATCAGTTTGTTTCTCTTGAATATTCTTCCATATCACTATAAGACTTTGTTGAACTTTATTGTTTTTTACAACTGCATTGTATTTCATAGGTTTTTTTCAAACCAGCCCTCTGTTATGGACCAGTAAACCTGTTTTTAGTCCTTTCCTAGTACAAATAATACGGCACGGAATAACTTTTCGCACATGACATTTCACATGTCCTATCTGTGACTGTAATGTTCTGGAGCTGAAACAGTGACCTGAACATAGGTATGTTCACCAGTCATTCTGTTACCCTGAACCAAACTATTGCTGTCGACTTGATTCCAACTCATAGTGTCCCTACAGGACAAAGTACAGCTGCCCCCATAGTTTCCAAAGAGTGCCTGGCGGATTCGAACTGCCAGCCTTTTTGTTGGTGGATGTAGCTCTTCACCACTACACCACCAGGATTTCCATAATTGTGATAGTTGTTACCAAATTGCCCTTCAGAAGGATTGTAGCCACTGCAAACAAGAGGGTCTGTTTCCTAGACCTTCACCAGGGAACTTGTTCTATAATTGTTCCTCTCCAACAGCTGACGGTCAGTCTTTTAAGCAGTCACATACACGTAGTGGCACTGCTCACCAGCCACCAGCTTTAGAAAAAAACCTGAATATAGAGACAGCAGAGGGTTTTACTTGATTAAACTTTGTTTGTTTCCAAATTATATGAGCGAAAACTTAAAAAAAAAAAGTTTTCCTTTAAAAGCCTGACTTCCCCTTTTGCCTCTCCACTATCTTTGTGGCTTCCAGACTTCCTCTGTCCACTTCCCTGATGGTGGTCACAAACTTGGCCTGGGCGTCAGGCAGCTGCTGAGCTCTAATGAAACCGGGAAAATGCTAAGGGAATATAAACTGTGCGCCCTCCTCCTCCTCTCAGCTCTCCCGACAGCCCTTACAAGATCTCTGATCCTCTGCATCCCGTCTGTAGGTCAGTGGAGATGTGGCCTGCATAACGTAGGGAAGACTTAGATCACCTTTCTTCACTCCTGTGGAATGGGCTGTTAACTGTTCCAACTCCTGGAACAGAGTAGAACTGCTCTGCAGGGCTTCCAAGTAGCTGCTGGTGGTTTGGAATCACTGACCTTTTGCTAGCAGCCACACCTCTTAACTGCTGTGCCAGCAAGGCTGGGCTCCCTCACTAGTTCTGGTTTATTGACATGTGCTGTCATGTTAATTGTAACTCCTAGCAACCCCCTGTCACAGAGCAGAACTTCCCCATGGGGTTTTCTTGGCTGTAATCTTTAGGGAAGTAGACTGCCAGGTGTTTTTCACAGTCTCCAGGTTACTACAAAACCGAACCCACTGCCATCAAGTTGATTCTGACTCATAGCACCCTACAGGACAGAGCAGAACTGCCCCATAGAGTTTCCAAGAAGTGCCTGGCGGATTTGAACTGCCCACTTTTTGGTTAGCAGCTGTAGCGCTTAACCACTACACCACCAGGGTTTCCAAAGCCCTAGTTAAGAAACCAAAACCAAACCCAGTGCCGCTGAGTCAGTTCTAACTCATAGCAATCCTATAGGACAGAGTAGAAGTGCCTTGTAGAATTTCCAAGGAGCACCTGGTGGATTTGAACTACCAGCCTTTTGGGTACCAGATGTAGCACTTAACCACTATGCCACCAGGGTGTCCTAATTAGGAGGAGTTAAAACATAGCTCTCTAATGACTCCTTCCTTCAGGGGGAGGAAAAAAAAACAGTATATATATGTATGTGCTTGACTTACAGACATTTAACTTTCACATTTGTCTTTTGTATTGTTTCTCCTTTAGGTTCTTGGAGTGCTAAGTCAAGATGGTATTATGAGATTTATCAATATACAGACTTGCAAACTTCTCTTTGAAATTGGGAGCCTTGATGAGGGAATTAGCTCATCCGTAATTAGTCCACATGGACGGTACATTGCATCTATTATGGAAAATGGAAGTCTAAACATATATTCAGTTCAAGCTTTAACCCAAGAAATAAATAAGGTATATTACCAAGTAAATAACATGAGTTTAAAAAAAAAAAAACTCCAGTATTGTACCATCAATAAAAAAATCTTTGTTTCTATTACTTTCTTGGAACTTAACTGTTTTGTGGATATTGTATTACTGTTACTCCAAAAGCCACATCCCTAGCCTGGGTTTCTCACCTGTGTGTAATTAATTACCTGCTGTCCTAAGGGACATCTCTGTTTGACGTCACCTTTTTTTGGGAATAGGTGTAAATATTGATCTCCTTCAGTCAGTTGGACTGGTAGCTGTCTTCCAAATTTCTTAGCCTAGACAAGTGAACCCTTGCAGCACTCTATCTGTTGAAACATCTCAACTCAATTCCTGGAGGCTTGTTTTTCTCCAGTGCTTTTAGTGGCGCTTAGGCTTCTTCGTTTGGTGCCATCAGTTCCTGATCATACGCTACCTCCTGAAATGGCTGAACACAACCAGTTCTTTCCGTTACAGTTCCCATGTGTATTCCTTCGGTCTTCTTTTGATACTTGCAGCATCGTTTAATATTTTCCCTATGGATCCTTCAGTACTGCAACTGAGGGCTTGAATTGTTTCTTTAGTTCTTTCAGCTTAAGTAATGTGTCTTCTTCCCTTTCGCTCTACTGTCTCCAGGTCTTTGCATGTATCATTATAGCACTTAGTCTTCTCCAGCCAACCTCTGAAGCCCTCTGTTCAGCTCTTTTGCTTCGTCTTTTCTTCCTTTTGCATTAGCTACAGAAGTAGCTAACCCTTCTTAGTAGAAAGGAAAGAGACCAGAGAAAAAGCAAGGTAGATTGATTCATTGATTTCCTTTCAGCTGTTACATGTTAAGCAAATTGAGATAATACTGTCATACTGATGAGACAAGCAAGCTTACAGCAGAAGTAGAATAGTCCTTCCCCCCACTAGCTAGCATCACCAGTGTCTTTATTGCTGTCCTGGGCTGCACAAATGACCGGGTCCACATTCTCCAAAACTTCACTCACTTGTGTCTCGTTCCTTCCAAGTACTGTCTCTTGCCACTGGAGAGGACCTAGTATTATGCTAATAAAGTAAACTAATTCTTGTATGTTGCAGTTTTAACACTATGAAGACATGGCAAATCAGGTCATATCTCAGGTTCTAACTTTTGGGAGACCATACTTCGTGATAGAGCAGGGTGCTCAGGCAGGAAAGATGTGGCATTCAAATAGAATTTTCTTTTTTTTTTTAGAGTTTTAGCCTTGTAGGTATATTGATGTATGTAAGCTAGAGTTACAAAGATGTTTTTGTTGTTATAACTAGCCACAGGGATGTTTTTATAGATGGTCACTTTGATGTCACTCCCTGTGACAGTGTCACCTGGTGCAGTCCACATTCCTCACACCTCCTTAGTGACTGGAGATTGGTAAGAACCTTGTGAGGTCTTCCCAAGAGTTGTTCTTGCAGAATACATCAGGAGAGATTAGGTTGGTGGGGTTGAGTAGAACAGAAGTTTTAATCAAAAACTGTAAGAATGGGTTGAGGTTGGAGAGAAGATAGTTCAAGGATACTAAGGATGAATAATATTCAGGAGTCTGGCCACTTAATTTCTTTGCATAGATAAACAACTGTGAAGACTTGAGTCACAGAATATATGATCATTGTACTTTTAATTGTACTGAGGACTCAGGAAGCCTGAGTTACCTATCTGCTCATTTCCTGTAAACAAGGACCTTATGATTTCAGAGAGTATTATTGATGGAGAATGTGTTTTAGTGAATTATTACCCTGAGTAACTTGAAGTTTAATTTTTATTTTCTGTTTGAGAGGTGCTATAAAAATGGGGATTTGTATTCTCAGTCTTGTTCTCTGAAGTGCCTCTTGAGATGTTCAGAGGGTTACAGGCTGACTGAGCCAACTGTACGCAGATTGAAAACCATTCACCAAGGACTGCAGGCAGGAGGTCCGTGCTTCCAAGCAGGGAAGCCGTTTGATAGTATCTTCTCTGTGAGAAGTATCAGTGGGCCCTGAAGACTATTAGGGTGCTTCTCTCAGCTGCTGGCGGGCTGGCTGCTGCCTACTCCCCTGGGAGTCATCTTCATATTTCTGTCGTCCTGCAAGTGCAAAACATGGTCTCGTTTTCTATGACTTATGGCCATAAATTAGTCCTTTAAAGTACTAGTTAAATTTTGCTTATTGCTGATATTTAATCATGTTTATTTATTGTGTTCTCCAAAGATCATTTTGGCAGGAATTTGCAAAGATTTGTTAGTCTACAATGAAACATCTTCAGGCGTTTTACTTACACTTTTCCCTGAAGAATTAACTGTGTGTGAAAACACATTACTAGATTAAGGCAAATTGTTTGAAAAAACATGCTTAACAGGCTTATTTTCCCAGGATATCCACTGGAGGTTTTTTTTTTTCCCTCCCTTTTAGCCACCTCCTCCTTTAGTGAAAGTGATTGAAGATTTACCCAAGAGCAAACCGAGCTCCGGTGACCTCAAGCTGAGAGTAACTTCAGGGAGGGTACAGCGGCCCACAAAGTCAAGGGAAAGCAAAATACAAGCGAGAATCTTAAAACAAGACCCGCCTGGTAATTCTGAAAATAAACAGGTAAGAAAATGTTACAGTTAAGTTTTTGTCTATCACGACCGTGCAGCAGACAAATCCTGTTGGTTACGGAGCTGTCCTGACTCCTCCCTCTCTTGGGTCTTTCATTCAGGAAGAATTCTGTTTTGATTTATGTTTTCATTTTGCAGGAACACATTCTCTAGTAGCTCTTGAGAAAAAGATACAGGAGGTACAAAGTAAGGTTTTCTTAAACTTGGCAAGTCTAAAAATGCCTCTAGTATGCTGTCCATCATACAGTAGTGATCTATAAAGTTCTAGATGTCAGAATTTTGACAGTATTTCTCCTCTGTAGCGTGGTTTTCAGTGGGGCGTGGAGGAGTTAGGTGTTATGTTTATGCCTCTGCTTGTGAGATCTTGGTCTCCCATGTTTAAACTTCACAGTTACGGGCTTTTGTATGAGTCTGTTTTCTTTGACTGAGCTGAATAACTCATGTCTTTCAGTTCCGGGGAGTTTCCACAAATTACTGCATTCATTGATTTCTTCCCCTCCTTAATCTTTCTGTGCTAATTTCTGGCAGGTTTTCTTAGTTATTCGTTTTTACTCTCATGTTTTTCATTTCAAGACCTTTTTTTCTTTTTGAACGCTCTTTTTATGAGCTTCGTTTTTGTTCTGTGTTACTGTGTAAGGTTACCTTGCTGAGGATATTGATGATGGCTTCTTTGTTCGGCGAAGTTGCTTTGTTCTCTAAGTTGCTTTTTGTAGTTTGGTTTAGAGGCTTTCCTCAAGTGTTTGGTAATGTTTAGCTGTCCAGTAATGCTCAAAAGTAGAGAACTAAAAGGTGATGACAGGCTCTGAAAATATGAGAGCGCTAGTTGGCTTTGAACTGCACTGTGGGCTGATTTGGGTTTGTTAGGAAACCCTCTCTATCAGGGTCTTAAGTATTTCTTCTTGGGCTACTCAGATTACCCCCCAAGAAGGAGTCTTATCCTATCTCAAGAGTAATGGCATGATTGCCAGGGTTCTCAGGACCACTTGGTAAAGATGACAGGAGGGTAGAGGGTGGTCATACTTCACCCACACCAGCTAAGAGTGGTTTTGATATTTTTAAGTGGTTACATTTTATTTACTTATTATTTTTTGTGTTTTATATGAAAGGCTACAATTCAAGTCAGTTTCTCATACAAAAAGCTATGTACACTGTTACATGACCTCAGCTGTTCTGCTCACACTGTGACAGCAGGCGCCTCCTGTCCCCCCTGAATTTGTCATGTCCATTCAGCCAGCTCTAGTTCCTTGTGCCTTCTCATCTCATCTCCAGATAGGAGCTGCCGAGTTAGTCTCTTGTATCTACTTAAGCCAAGAAACACACTACTGAACAGTTACCATGTTACATCTTATAGAAGACCAGTTCAGTCTGAGGAGTTGGCTTCTGGAATGGTTTCAGTTCTGGGCTAACAGAGAGTCTGGGGGCCACATATTCTGGGAACCCTCCAGTCTGTCAGACCATAAAGTCTGGTCTTTTTGCTAGAGTCCAAGTTCTGTATCCCACATTTCTCCCACTTCCTCAGGGTCTCTTTTTTGAGTTCCCTTTAAGTCAGTCATTGATGGTGGCCAGGCACCATCTAGTTCTTCTGGTGTCTTGTTGGTACAGTCTCCAGTTTATATGACCCTTTCAATCTCTTGGAAACTCTGGTGGCATCGTGGGTTAAGTGCTGTGTCTGGTAGCCAAAAGGCTGGCAGTTCAAATCCACCAGGTGCTCCTTGGAAACTCTACGGGGCAGTTCTGCTCTGGTGTCTGGGGTGACTATGAGTCAGACCCAACTCCACGGCAGTGGATTTTGGTTTTTCTGGGTTTTGTCTCTGGGGCTTATGTTTTCCTTATGTCTTCAATGTTAAATGGTTACATAAAAATTTACATAATAGCCTTGACTTTGCCTCTTGGCCTACAAAACCTGAGATACTTAGTATGTGGTCCTGTATAGAAAAGGTCTGGGGTGAGTAGTATGTCTTAACACCTTGTTGGCTGTACGTGCATACTCAGGAGTCTGTGTGGATGTGTGTGTGTTTCAGGGGCGAGCATGTGCAGGTGCCATGAAGTAAAAATATTTCTTGCATTGTAAAGTTGGAACACCCCGTCATCTTCTCAGTTTTATAGTTAGTTATTGATACTGTCTTCCTCTTTATAGAATGAATTGTCAGATGGATTAAACAGAAAGCGCCTACAAATCTTATTAAAAGGCTATGGTGAATATCCAATGAAATACAGGTAAAAATTTTATTTCTTACCTGTTAAATCAATTTTAGTAAAAAAAAAAAAAAAATTCTGGCTGAAACTGTGTTTTAATTTCAGACTGTTCATTTGGCGCTCTCTGCTACAACTACCTGAAAACCATACTGCTTTTAGTAGCCTCGTGGATAAGGGTGTTCACATGGCGTTTCTCAACCTTCAGAAGAAATACCCCATCAAAAGTAGGAGACTACTCAGGGTATTACAAAGGTATGCTCAGTGTATTGCCATCTATATGTATGAAATCTGTGACTAATGATCACAGTATTCCAAAATCCACTGGAACTCTGGCTGTTTGGTTCTCTTGATCATTCATGCAGTATGTTTATTTGTTTAATTAAAAAAAAAACAACTGTATATTACATTTGAATATTAGCTTCTTTTATTTTCCAGAAAATAGTAACCTTTCAAAAGGAACAAAGGGGAAAGAGCTCTGAATTTGAATTTGAGGTCAAGAACCTAGTTTTGAATCCTCACTCTCCCAGTTAATAACTCTGATGTGGACATGTCTCAGCCTTAAATTTTTTATCTGAAAATGAATATAATAACACCAACATCTTAAGATTGTTGGGGAAGTAAGAATTAGAATCTTTTGTAGAATACTCATACCAACATCTGATACTTGCTAAGCACCAAATTAATACAGTGCTTTCATGTGCCGGCTACTGCTTCTGTTTTCCAGATTTAAAAACTAAGGCATAGAGAAGTTAGACAAGGGCTCAAGCTGAGACCCCAGAATCTCAAGAGGTTTTATCATGGAAAAATTCAAGTATCAATAAAAGTAGAGAAAATTATATGACTAGCATCATACCAGTCACTCAGCTTTAACAATTGTCAGCTCATGGCTAGTCTTGTTTCATCCATATACCCTCGCACTCCAGACCGTCAAGTCCACCCCATTTCAGCATAAATACACTTCCTCCACTAAAGAGTTCCATATGTACCTCTAAAACATAAGGACAGTTTTCCTTCTCTAAGCTAACACACTGTCATTATCACACCAAAAAAAGAAAAAACAATTAACAGTAATTCTTTAGTGTCATTTATCCAATCAGTGTTCCCGTTACCCTGATTGTCTTACAATTTTTTTTTTTAATGATGAACTTGTTCAAATCAGAGTTTGACAAGATGCACATATGGCATTTGGTTGTTCTGTCTTTTAAGTCTCCTAATCCAAAGCAGGCATCCCTTTCACTGAGCATGGTTTTTGTCAAAAAATTTGACTCTGGCTGTTGAAGTTACAAATGTACATATATCCTTTGACTCAGCAGTTCCACTCCCAGAAATTTATTCAAATCTGTATTCCCACCCATGGAATGATGTGCATCCATTGGCATTAAGTGCAGTACTTATAAAGCCTTGGAAACAAGTGCCCACAGTGGGGGCCGAGTAAAAGAAATTAGGATGTGCCACATAGAGCTGTCTTAGGCTTTGGTAAAAGATCATGAGAAGGTTCTCTGCATGCTGATTATGAACTGTTTCCAAGGTAAAACTAATCAAAAAATGCAAGGTGAGGAACAATGTTTATAGTAAGCTGCCGTTTGTGATGTTTTGAGATAGAATTTATACTTTTCAAAGTGGTTCCATCTAGAAGGGTGAACTAGATGGTAGACTGAAGAAAAAGCCACTGCCGTCGAGTTGATTCTCACTGATAGTGGCCCTATAAGTCAGGGTAGAACTGCTCCGTGGAGTTTCCAAGGAGCACCTGGCCGATTTGAACTGCCAGACTTTTGGTTGACAGATACAGCACCTACCACTGTGCCTCCAGGATTTCCAGACAATAGGAATAGGAGGGCAGATGTTCACCAGATACACCTTCTGTGTTGAATGTTTCATCATGTGAATGTACTATTTACTGTAGTAAATTTTAATGTGAATTGTTTTCTGGTCTCGGTTTTTTATTCACAGAACTCTATCTGCATTAGCTCATTGGTCTGCCATCTTTAGTGACACGCCCTATCTTCCACTCTTGGCATTTCCATTTGTAAAATTATTCCAGAACAATCAGCTTATCTGCTTTGAAGTTGTAGCTACTCTTATAAGTAAGTAAAACATTATTAAATAATGAATGCAGGAGTGGATCCCTGTGTTTTCCTGATGTCGTTTGTACCTTTGCAGCTTTTAACAAATGTCACTGTTATTGTTTTGATAGATTTTTACTAATAACTGGAGAAGTTTGAAAAATACAGGAAAACACACAAAAGAAAAATTCTCTGATATTTTTCCCAGAGATAATCTTTGATAATACATTGATGACTTTCTTGAGAGCATTTCCCTCAAATTATTAGATATTCTTGAAAAATCCTAGTTTATTCCCTGTAAAATATTTCACATTTTGAGTGTACTTTTATTAATCTGGATACCCTAGTGACATAGTAGTTAAGTGCTGTAGCCACTAACCAAAAGCTTGGCAGCTGGAATCTACCATGTGCTTCTGGAAACTCTGTGGGGACAGTCGTGCGTCTCCTGTAGGGTCACCACGAGTCAGCATTGGCACGGCGGCAATGGGTTTAGTTTTAATTTTCTACTCCCCTACTGTAGGACTTCTGGATGTCTGTTTTTCTAATTGTTCCCTCCTTTATTATAGAGATTTTATTAAATTGTTATAATTTTAATGATTTAATACATTAAATACATTTCCCTTATTTCTGTAAATTCCATGAACACTTTCATTGACACTGTAACATTCCTTAGGGTGTATGCACTTGTATCATCTCATGTTGTTGGACATTTAGATTGTTTCTGATGGTTTCCTATTAAAAGTAACAGTAAGTACCTTCATATATAAATATTTATAATTTTTTTGGATAGAGTCTCAGAACTGGAAATACTAAGTCATGAAATCTGAGTATTCTGATTGATTCCTCTAAGTGATTGTACTAGTTTACCCAGCCAGTAGCACTGATTGGACTCTTAACTATTTTAGTGATAAAAGCCTTCTTTGCTAGTTTAAGAAAACTGATGTCAAGGATGAAACTAACTTTAATGTCAGAGGATGAAGCGCCAGTTAACATTTGAAACTAAAGACCTGAATTGATTCATTACTTAAGTCAGGGAGAGCTGCGGCAGTCGGCTGTGGGCTCACTGAGCAACACCAACTGATGAACTTCTCTAGGGTTTTTGAGGAGAAATTGTTTGGGACGTTGTGCTGGTTCCAGAGGGCAGGTGAGTTTAGCTTAGACACTGAGTGATCCTACTTTCTAACTTTCAAAGAATGTGATTGTCATGGATTGGTTGCTTTTCAAAGTTAAGTTCACTAAAACTAGTTGCAATTGACAGATTTAAAGCCATTCTGGCAGTTACTTGGTGTTGTGTCTATACAGCAGTCTTTTCCTAGCAGTGGGAACTTTTTTATTCTCATTATATTTAGTAGATCTGTTATATTGAAGGGATATATCCATTTATTCTCATGTATTGCTATAGGGTCACTGTGAGTCAGAATCCATGACCACAGGTTTGTTTCTTGGCTGGTTTTTATAGAGTTGCTGTGAGTTGGAATTGACAGCAATAGGTTTTTGGTTTAGTCACTATATAACTTTTTTCCAGACTTTCCCAGTTTTGAGTTAGGATTGAATTTTGATACAAATAGGCATGTTAACACTGATCACGTTTAATGAGGATTTAAATGCCAAGCCATTTTAAAAAGGTCTCTATTTAAATCTTCCCTAGAAGATCTTCTTTTTAAAAAACATTCTTTTGTTAACTAGGAAAATGTAAACGGATGTGACACAAGGAAGCAAACTGCCCCTGTAACCAGGATCAGGATACTTCTGAGGTCCTCTTCCTCTTCAGTGGATACTGTCTCCTAGACTGCTAGGAGGAAACCAACTAAATTTCTACACACTTAAGACACTGTGGTGCTTACTGGTCCAGTTGTGGGGATTTTTGTTTTGTTGATGTTTAGGTGCAGTGCGTAGTGAGGGCTGTGGTCGTTAATCTTCATCAGTAAGTGTTTCAAATCCTGTTCATTTCCAGCCAGCAGGGTTGTGTCATCTGCATGATGCAGGTTGTTAGTGAGTCTTTCCCCAGTCCTGATACCTGAGTTGTCAAGGATTTCATTTTACTTGGTTCCATAATCAATGTCCATGGAAGAAACAGTCAAGAAATCAAAAGATGCATTGCACTGGGAAAATCTGCTACAAAGGACCTCTTTAAAGTGTTAACAAGTGAAGATGCCACTTTGAAGACTAAGGTGTGCCTGACCCAAGCCCCTGGTATTTTCAGTTGCATCATAAGTATGTATGTGAAAACTGGACAGTGAATAACGAAGAGAGAAGAAGAACTGATGCCTTTGAATTGTGGCATTGGAGAAGAATGTTGAATATACCGTGGACCACCAAAAGAACAAACAGATCTGTTCTGAAAGAAGTACAACCAGAGTGTTCCTTGGGCGCAAGGATGGCGAGACTGCATCTTAAATATTTTGGACATGTTGTCAGGAGTGATCAGTCTCTGGAGAAGGAAATCATGCTTGGTAGAGTGGAGGGTCAGCTAACAAGAGGAAGACTCTATGAGATGGATTGACACAGTGCCGCAACAGTAGGCTTAAGCACAAAAATGATTGTGGGCATGGTATGGGGCTGAGCAGTGTTCCTTTCTGTTGTGCCTAGGGTTGCTGTAAGTCAGAACCAACTCAGTGACACCTAACAACAAGATACTATGTTAACATAATAGATTTTTAAAAGTCTATTGTCTTAGCTTGGCTTAGCTTATTGTCTTAGCATTTAAAAGGTTATCTTGTGTGATTTACTTTATTTGTGAGCATGTTGAAGACACAAAGAGTGGGTACCTAAGAATATGAAGTCCTTTAATAATACAGAAAGCTGTTGAAAGATTAATTTTCCATTTTTTTCTTTGTAGTCAATTGGTGTCAACACTGGTTTGAATATTTTCCCAATCCTCCCATCAATATTCTCAGTATGATTGAAAATGTTTTGGCATTTCATGACAAAGAACTGCTGCAGCACTTCGTGGACCGTGATGTAACTTCCCAGGTATGAAATCTAGGGTTTTTATAACAACTGGATGCTAACATTGGTTCGGTGTAAGTAAAACAGTATTTTCGTGAAAAGATAGAGAGCACACTACATTTTATATTTCTAACAGTATTGCCTTCACTTTCTTCATTAAACTGCTTTCCTGAAAGTCCTTATGTAATAAATGGTGCAAATCAAGGTAGTTCTTTTCAACATTATCTTTTTCATATGACTTTAGGCTTGGCTTTAATGATGTAAACCAAATTTACAAGAGTGTTTTAGCAAAAACTGTATTATACCTTTCCCTAGAAAACTAATAAATTTTCTTTTTTGTTGTTGTTATTAAGAATATACACAGGAAAAGATGCACAGATTCACCAGTTTCTCCACATACAGTCCAGTGACACTGATGACATTCTTTATGTTGTGCACCCATTCTCGCCCTCCTCCTGTGGGTTGTTACCCTCCCATTAACACAAACTCATTGCTCCCTAAGGTTCCTATGGAATGTTTCAAGTTGCTGTTGCCAATTTGATATATGAGGTCTGACATTTAATTGTAAGTGCTGCGTGCCGCATTCCCAAATATCACTGTGGTCACCTTTGAAGTATTCTCCTTGGAAAGCTATGCACTGACACTAGCACCTAGTCCACCCTTGAAAGCAGTTTTGGAACACTTTTTGGAATGGCCATTGTGCACGGTGCCATGGTAGCAAGTTTGCAAACTTAATTGTATAGTTATCTGTGAGGGAGTTTGTAGCCAGCAAAAAATAACTGTATTGGAACACCCTCCCTACTCACCTGATCTGGCCCCCAATGACTTTTTTCTTTACCTGAAGATAAAGGAAATATTGAAAGGAAGACATTTGGATGACATTCAGAACATCAAGTTTAGGATGATGACAGCTCTGATGGCTGTTCCAGAGAAAGAGTGCCAAAATTGCTTTCAAGGGTGGACTGGGCTCGGGCATCAGTGCATAGCTTCCCAAGGGGAGTACTTTGTAGTTACCTGTACTGATATTCAGCAGTGAGGTATGTAGCACTTTTTCTGGGATGAATTCACGAACTTAATTGGTAGTCCTTCTA
Source organism: Heterohyrax brucei (assembly GCA_028571685.1). NCBI lineage: Eukaryota > Metazoa > Chordata > Mammalia > Hyracoidea > Procaviidae > Heterohyrax > Heterohyrax brucei. Next base: position 19,505,098 of record CM053153.1, on the reverse strand, counting down.
TATATAGTTATCAAAAGAGTATAATGCCCAAGGCAGATCTTTTGGACTAGTTAAGTTGTTAATTTGTTTTTAAGAAAGACTTCATGGATATTTTTGGTTTACAGTTTAAAAATTGTCTCAGGGCAGTAGTTTCAGGGCTCTACCCTCCATGGCTGTAGGAAGTCTGGAGTGCATGAGAATCTGAAGTTCTGTTCTGCATTGTCCCCCTTTTGATTAGGTTTCTGCTGTGGAATCTTTGATCAAAATGCTCAGTAGTAGCTAGGCACTGTCCAGTTCTTCTAGTCACACGACAAAGGAAGCAGTTGTTCAGGGAGACAACTAGCCAGACATTCCATATCCTCCTCCTATTCCTGACTCTCTTTCCTCTGCTGCTCAAGGTGAATAGATACCAGCTGTATGCTTTGGATGGCTGTTTACAAGCTTTTCAGACCCTAGCCACTCTACACCAAACTAGGAGGTAGAACAGAAGTGCTGAATACATTATTAGGCCAGTTAACTGGGATATACCTTGGAACCGTGACCCTGAGCCTCCAAACCAAGGAACGGAATCCCATGAGGTGTTTGACTGTACATAAGCAGGCTCAGCAGCTTTTTTTTCCCCTTTTTTTTTGTCATTGTAAATGTGTCAGACAAGTTTTACTAGTTCTGTTTTTCACAGCTGTACAATTTACTGACATCAGTGACAGTAATCGGCCGTGCAGTCCTGCCCTTAATCAATGCCACTTGTCCATCACCATTAAACGCCCAGTACCTTCTGTCTTGCCTGTGGTAACCACTGATAAATTTGGGTCTCTGTACATTGGCTTTGTCTTCTCTTTTTATATAAGTGTCTTTTCATGTAATAAATTTTAAAATTTATTTTAGGTGTATGCCTGGCCACTTCTTGAAACTCTGTTCTCAGAAGTGCTGACACGAGAGGAGTGGCTGAAGTTATTTGATAATGTCTTCTCCAACCACCCGTCATTCCTCCTGATGGCCGTTGTTGCCTACAGCGTTTGTTCCCGAGCGCCGTTGCTCAACTGTAACCTTACAGATGATTTCAAGGTAAACATCCTTGTTCTTCAGCAGAACTGCTTCAATTCCAGTTGTGTCAGTGGGATGAAAAGGCCATTTGTTTACTGAGTACCTGTTATATACCAGGTTTTGGTCCCAGGTGTGAGGAATACGTTGGAGAATAACAGACCAGGCTCATGCACCAGTACATTTATAGACAATTAAACAGTTACAGCCTTCTGTTTAGTTCTTATAATTACAGCTTCAGAAAAGAATCATGAGAATATTGGGGGGGTTTTGCTAAAAAGCCTTTATAAAGGATGCTGAACAGTACAGTAGCTGTTTATTCTGTGTGTGATCCTGCCAGTGAGCCATCTGGTCGGTGATGCTTGTACCATGCAAAATGTAAAAGTTTTGACACTTGGTAGGAAAGTGACTGAAAGAAAGCATTAGAGGTGATTTCAGAAAGCAGTGGCTCTTTTGGTAGAATAGACAAATTGATTTTTTCTTTGTAATTCCTGTCCAATTTTTTTTACTTCATGATCATGCATATTATATAATTCTGATGTGCCAGTAAAACAGAATAATGTGGAAACATTTCAGCTGTTTTAAAGAAGCTAATTTATTTTCAAAAGCAAAATTATTTAAGATTTTGAAAAGAACTGTAGCAGAAGTTGTTCTGCTAAGTGAAACATTGTTTCCCTATTGTAAAGGAAGCTTTTGTTTTGACCATTAAAATTTTCACAGTTGGACTTCAAAAGTTAATAGTATGATCTTGAAATTTTATTACATTTTGAAAATATGAAATTGAATCTTTAGTTTTTAAAGTTGGGATCCGACCTGAGGGCACTAGACTTGGCCAAGTAAACCTTCAGTGAATTTCAAAAATTAAAAAACCTCTTACAGACAAATTGGCATTTACATCTTTTAAACTCTGTGTTTATCCTACCTTGTGATTGCTTTGTTATAAATCCTGATTTAAACGCACAGTTTTTTTACAGTATTTTTTTCACCATCGGAACAATCTGGATATAGCTGTTGTAATTGGAGAAGTATACCACCTCATGGATACCACACCTACAGAAATTCATCCAGAGAACATGCTTGATGCTTTTGTGTCATTGACGAAAGGACAATATCCAGTATTTAATCAGTACCCAAAGTTTATTGTGGATTACCAGACACAGGAACGAGAAAGAATAAGGAATGATGAATTGGATTATCTTAGAGAGAGGTAATAATGGAATAGTTGTTCTTTGTCTGATAGAAACAGATCTAGCAAAGTTTTTTGTTTTTGTTTTTTTAATGACTAATGAAATTATTAAATGCTAATGTAAAAATCGGAGTTTGGAGACCAGAAATATCTTTTAATATACATAATAATTGCTGATAGAAGTAAACTAAGTTATACCATAACCAGATATACATTTTATATTTTGGTTGTTCTTTGACCAACATTAGGGTTTAGTTCCTTGAGCCTTTCTAATAAGAAGTTATATTATTCACTTAAGGCAGACTGTTGAAGATCTGCAAGCAGAAGTAGACCAGCAAAGAGCGGACGATGAAGCTTGGTACCAAAAGCAAGAGCTGCTTCGTAAAGCTGAAGAAACAAGAAGGGAAATTCTCTTTCAAGAAGAAGAGAAGATGCTGGAACAAAGGCGAAGGTATGTTTTATCCCTTTAAAAAAACCTGGATATAGTACTGAAGCCAGTGCTGCAGACAAAGAATGGACTGGACCTGGGGACACAGAGTGAGGCAGGCGCTGTGTGTACTTTATGGTTTAATATACATGTAAGGCTGTCCTACTGGTTTCTTTTTAGAGGGGAGAGGAGAGGGTGAAGAGCAGGGGACAGTGTTGGTTGAGCGGATACTGGAAGTAAAGAGTGGAAAGGAGGAGTGTGCCATCACAGGGTGAGGAGAGCAGAGTGACTTGCGGAGAAGCAGGTGCTTGGGGTTTTATATGGCAAATTGACTTGGATGGTATACATTCACCTTATCACAATAAAATTTTTTTTAAAAAAAAGAAGTGTGGATATATGAATTAGTTCAGTGATTTCTTCTTATCTTTTTAAGTTATAGGAACAGTTACAGGAACAACAGTGAATATACATTATCCTGCTCTAATCATTCCCTTAATCAATTATTTAAGCTAGTAAACACGAAATCTGTATATACCACTTTTCCAGAAATTGGGGATGTACTAGAATGTAGTTAATTCTAAAGCTACACTAAATACGATATAACTTTGCGCTGGTTATTCAGAAGTAACACAGGATCTTATGGCACCTTGAAGGACATTATTAGAAACATTTATTACTCACAGTGGGTAGTACTTTGTACTAGTACTTAACAAAGTACTAGATAAATCACATTTAAACCAAAACCAGACCCACTGCCATCGAGTCAGGTCTGACTCATAGCGACCCTACAAGTCAGACTAGAACTGCTCCATAGAGTTTCCAAGGAGCACCTGGCAGATTTGAACTGCCAACGTTTAGAGGTTAGCAAGTGTAGCACTTAACTTGCTATATCCCCAGGGTTTCCGCTAAATCAGTAAGTAAAGTTAATTTTTTGAAAATTGTATGTTAAACTTGTAGCTGCATGAGCTGAAAATTGGCAATAAAATGAGAATCTTTTATATTATACAATTAATAATTTGGAGAACAGGGAGAGTATTAAATGCTTGTTCAAAATGTACTAAAAAGGTGAGAATTTTAAATTAACAAAAATTACACAACAAATATTGAAACTGAGCTAAGTTTGTTGAGCAGCTCTCATTTCTGTAGCTGTTTATTGATTCTCAATCTTGAATAGGGACTTAGGAAACATGTCTGGTGTGGATTTAAAAGATTTACTGAACTAAGTTGTTGGGCTTTTAAAATTCTAAACCAGTAAGCGTCATCATCCTTTGTAGCACTGGAAATTTTTTTTACATCATTCCTTCAAATAAAAGCTGTCAGTTGTATTGAAATAATCCAAGCAGTGGACCTGCTGGAGAGCTTTCAGGTATGAAAAGGATCGCGAGTTGCCTGTGGACTGTTTGTCATCTTCATGAATGCAGACTTGTTTATAATTGGATCTCTTTCTTTTCTGTATTTTAAATACAGCTGTGTTACAGTGGCACCAGTTAGATTGGAAAAGTGGGCCGAAATAGATGGCCAGCAGCTATTGCTGTGAAACTTAATTTTTTCCGATTTCAGTCTGTTACGGGAAGTGCTTTATCTGTTCCTCTTGATGTATTTGAAGGCTAGCTGCTGTGAAGAGAGAATTGGAAAGAAAGGAAATCCATTTACAAGATGCTGCAAGAAGGCGTTTTCTTAAGCAACAGCAAGACCAGCGTGAAATGGAACTAAGAAGACTGGACGATGAAATTGAAAGAAAGGTTTATTATTCTTAGTACTTACACTTTATCTCTGTTTATATGTAATGAACACCTTTAAATTAAGTATTATTCCTATAGTTCACCCAAAACAGCCCAGTGCCGTCAAGTCAATTCCAACTCACAGCAACCCTACAGGACAGAATAGAACTGTCCCGTAGAGTTTCTAAGGAGCACCTGGTGGATTTGAACTGTCAACCTTTTGGTTAGCAGCTGTAGCCCTTAACCACTATACCACCATGGTTTGATAGTTCATAATGTTCTTCACTAAATGAATACAGGCTCAGAACTTTGTCATTCCTTAGTCCAAACCCCTTTGAGATTAGGGAAGGTAAATTTGGACAGAAATTCCTGCAGAGTCCTTTCAGTGGCATGATCTAGTCTGTGCCTGCCCTTTTCCAGCCCTCTGTTCTTCCAGCTCCCTGTTCTGGTACCGTCTGTCCTTCCATCTCCCTCTTCTGATACCGTCTGTCCTTCCATCTTCCTCTTCTGATACTGACTGTCCTCCCATCCCCTTCTTCTGATACTGTCTTGGTCACCAAAGAACTGCAGAAACTCCCTGACTCACAGAATAGGCTGCAGCAGGAGAGTGCCACACACAAGTGACTGGTGGCTGTCTGTCAGCAGCAAGCAGAGTTGATCTGTTTTTGCCGCCTTTGCGTCTAAAAATTCTTAAACAGAAGAGCCCTTCTGTTGAAATTCCAGAACAGCGTTTTGTGCTGTGTCAAGCCCCTCCTTCCTGTCTTGCCGGAATTATTGCTCTTCCTTCACAAACTCGAGCATCGCCACCTTTGAGCTCTTTCCCACTGTATTCTTACTTATATCTATTTCTCCTACAGTAAGTGTTTGATAGCAGGTCATTTGTCTGTATCTGCAGTGCCTAACACTGTACTTTGTGAATGTGGGTAGTAATGCAGTCATTGAATATTTGCTGAATAAGTGCCTGAGGCTAGATGGCTGACAGCTTATTTTATAGTGCTTTTGGTTTGTTTTATAATTATGAAACACATCTCATATAGTTTATTCTCACACTAAAAAATTGATGCTTTAGTCAGACAGGTATTTAAGACAGGTCTTAAGATTCTGTAGCTAAGAGAGTGTTGTATCAATAACCTTTAATATATTAGCCTCCAGCTACTCAAATTTTAGAAAAAAAAAAAGGTGAACTGTAAGTTAGCTAAACCCCAAGCAGACCACACACAGGTTGGAGACTTTATAATAAATTTAAACCTAGAGTTATTAATTGCCGAGCTTAATTTTTGAAAGTATAGAAGCTTAACTAAAAGAGCATTAAATAAATTTTACATTTAACTAGATTAAATATTCTTTGTTTTTATGTAGCTGAAATTTAAACTGTTCAAGGTTTTCTAATGTGTAATGTTGGTTACTGTAGTATGGTAAGATCCGCCATCTGTTCTCACTTTCTGGGTAGAGGAGCATGTGGTTACTTGTACTCTTTTTTTAAAAAAAAAAAATTAAGTGTAACTTAAACTCAGAGATGATTCCTAGATTCCACATGTTAATATATTTTTAATATATTCCAGTGTGTTTGTGTATCATCAGTTATTCTGGTCTCAAAAACCCAATTCTTAGTATTTTTAATACTTTCTGGTGGGTTGTTCAAATTCTAAGATTACTAAATCTGTTGAACAGAAATTATTCTGAAAATTCTCCGTGGCGTTCATTTTGTTCCTTGCCCATAGGTGTGTATGAGAGATCAAGAAATTGCCGCCACAGCCAAGGATCTAGAGATGAGAAGCCTGGAACTGGAATCACAAAGGCGACTTCTTGCGAAGGTATAAATCAGCTACTTCCAATATAGAACAAGATTGGATTATACACTTCATAGATGTGACTGTAACAGTGATAACGGCCCCAGTACCTCACAGAGACGTTGGACGGTAAAACAGGCCACAGCTGTGAAGGACTTTGAATCTGAAATTTCTGAAATCAAATCAGCAAATACTTGCCTAACACTTCCAATTTGGTTTGCAAATCACAGGAAAAGGAGCTTTGTTAGTATAAACATTATTTGGAAAAAGTATTGTTTACTTTAAAAGATGTATCAGAACAGCAAAAGAGTATTTGTATTTGAATTTACTCATTTTGCTATTCATTTATGCCCATAACTAAATGTTGAAACCATAAGTTTGCATTTCCTTCAACGTCTTAAACTCAGAACTGGAGTTCAAAATTAATGATAACTTCAGATCCATAACAGATAACATACACATGAAGGTGCTCTAGTGATGCAGTGGTTAAGCGCTCTGCTGGTAACTGAAAGGTCGGTGGTTCAAACTCCCTGGCAGCCCCACAGGAGGAAGAAGTGGCAGTCCGCGTCCATAAAGGTGACAGCCTTGGGAACCTTGTGGGACAGTCCTACACTCTGTCCTACAAGGTTGCTGTGAGTCAGGATCGACTCAACAGCAGTGGGTGTGGTTTGGGCTAACATACATGTGATTGTTTCATATCCATTTTTAGTAAGATTTAAACCATAGCGCATCCATTTCTGTCTACAAGACCTTTAAAATTTCCACACTGAATTTCTTTTAGAACTCAGCCAAGAATTTACAGTTTGGTAAATTCTTTGGTTTTGTATTAGATGTAACTCATCGGGACCAAGCTCAAGTTTACTTTTTTCTGTCTCTGTTGGAAGGGGACATGAGACAAGGCGCATAATTTTAGACTTAACAGAAAATCTGCAAGGAGAATACTGAGAATTTCTAAATCATTTTTCCCAGGTTCCCCAGTTAACATTCTGCTATATTTGCCTTACCCTGCCATCTCTCTCTGTCTGAGCCCATATACACACGGACATACATTTTTTTTTCTAAACTATTTAATTATAGACATGATCTTCCTTTACTCCTAACTACTTCAGTGTGTATTTCGTAAAAGCAAGGAATGCTCTTCAAACACCAGAATACAATTGTCAAAATCAGGAAATCAACGTTGATGTAATGTTATCTGATGTACAAGATTTCTCTAGGTTTTACTAGTTGTCCCAATAATGTCCTTTAGAGCAAAAGAAAATCTAAGACCATCTTCTCGCTTGGCATGTCTCTTTAGTCTCCCTTAACCTGGAATTGTTCCAGAGTGTTTGTAGTTCTTGACTGATGATTTTGAAGTCTGTAGGCCAGCCGCTTTTGTAGAATGCTGTCAATTAGCATTTGTATGCTGTTTCTTCATGAGAAAATTCCAGTTACAATCATTTGGAAGAATGCCAGAGAAGCAAGCTTGAGTGTTTCTCTGTATGTCATGTCAGGGGGCAATGTGGATTACTCCTTTTTTGCTGACTTTTAAAGAGAAGGTTGATTTAAGCCAACCTACGTGGTTAGAGAAGAGTTAAGCTACTCAAGAGAACTAACTTATAAAATCGTGAACTTTATCTGGTCATTTAGATGCGAAGATATAACCACTCCCTCTCTCTTACTGGCTTTAGTGAGTAGCACTTCCCCTGACAAATTTCTATTACCTGAGGTTGGCAAAATATGCCTATTTCTAAACAAATGATGTCCCAGGAAATATAGTGTGATTACCTTCATCAGAGATAGGAGTCTGACAGTCCACATATATCTGAGTGAAATTATGTTTCAGAAAAAAACTGACAAGCAAAAACTGATCTGTGACCCAGATCCCATCGCCTTTTTCACTTTCTAGGACCTTGTTTTATCAAGTTCTCTCTCTCTCTCACACACGCACACACACACACGCACACACACACACACACACACACACACACACACACGCATCTTCTCCTTGCCGCAGTACCAGCCTTGCCGAGGTTGCTATAAGGATTAAATGAGAAAACATACATAGATCTTTGCGTGGCATTTCCAAGATCACCCTGTTTCATGATTGGCTAGAAAGACCCACAGAACTTAGCAGAGCTGTCACCCTGAGGTTTACAGTCTGTGACAGTGACAGGAGAAAGATGACCGTCAGCAGAGGAAAGCTATGTAGAGATGCGAGGCAGAAGCTGTCTGCTGTCCCCTCCCAGTGGAATCAACAGCCATGATGCCTCCTTCTCCCAGCAGTGCTGTGTCACGGCACAGGCGGCCAGCAGCCAGCCAGGGCCGCTCACCCAGCCTCCTGGTGGTCTCCAGAATTCTGACAAAGTTGATCTGACAGTTTTTCCCAGTATTCTCAGCATCTTCTTGGGCAATAGAATTTTTGAAAGTACCTACTTTGCCATTTCTGCTGACGTCTGACACTGCGTTTGCTTTTTACTTTGAAAATTAGATGATTATATTTTTCTCTGTGTATATGTGCCTATTAGTATTTTGAAAAAGAAAAGTGATATCTCTATTCTAGCATTATTACATAAATCAGTGACTTTTTTTAATGAATGACTTTCATTGTAACAGAAACTTACTAGAAATCAAGAAACTATTGCAAAAGAAATGAGACAAGATACAGATGCCTACAGACGAAAAACAGATCTGGAAGAACACATGTTTCATAAACTCTTAGAAACAGATCAAGCTCAGAGCCTGAAAGCTCAGAAGGTAAAAATAGGGTAAATCCACTGTGTGGGGAGGGGGAGTTTCTATCATCCTTCCAAAAGAAGAGATTCGAAGTTGAACTCTGTCTGGAAAACTGAGTTCAATTGATTTCTTTGCTTCAGTTATTACATTTCCTAGACTCTGACATTGCTTTATTTTATCTAAAAGTTAGAAAATAAAACCCATTACCTTTGAGTCAGTTTCAACTCATGGTGACCCTGTAGGACAGGGTAGAATTGCCCCTAGGATTTCCATGGAGCAGCTGGTGGGTTTGAACTACTGACTTTTTAGTTTGCAGCTGAGCTCTTAACAGCTGTACCACCAGGATGCGTAATTCAGGGAGAGACATGTACAGGTGATCTTTCATACCCTTTGAGAATGTCAAGACTTATAAGAAAATACACAGAGAATAATGCTATTCTGCAGTGTTCTGTCTCAGAAATTGTCCCTGCGTGGATTGGGTTCAGGTCCCTGCCTAGTATGTGAGCCTCCATTTACAAAGTGTGTTCTGTGGAATATACTATTGTTCGTAACTGTTACTCAGTGAAATAGGAACTGAACAAAATAAGTCTTGGAAATGCTAGCTTAAAGGCAGACTGCTTTCATGCCAAATTTGAAGAGACCTTTCACTGTGAATTGCTAAGAAAATTTCTTAAACAGGGAACTTCTCATGTAATTCCCTCTGGGAAATGCTGGCAGAAGTGAACTGAAAGAAAAGTGGAGAGCTTCAAGAAAGAACGTCCTCGTCACCGCTTATCAGGATGGGAGATGAGAACGTAGCGGGCCCAGCCCGGGTGTGCCGTAAACGTTCCCGCCTGCAATTCTGCAACAGCCCAGAGGAGTGATTCATTTCTTGTCTTAAAGGCTTTTGTCCACTCTGTACAAATGGGCTCTTCTGCCTTATTTTCCAAAATGTTGTTAAGCATAGAAATTGTTGAATCCTAGCTGTCCCCTAACCTGTAAGTTCTCAACCCCGGCTATACGTTGAAATTACTTGAGGGGCTTGTTAAAATGACCAGAGAAGACTTGATGGTCCAACATCCTGGAGGGTCCCCTGAGAACGTGGCCCCTGGACTTGCTGCTGGCCCAGAGCTGAAACCAGTTCTGAAGCCAACTCCTGAGACAAAAATCAGACTGGACTGTAAGACAGAGTGATGCAGGTGGGGTGTGTGCTTCTTGGCTTAGGTCTGGACATGAGGCTGTCTGACCAGTTCCTCCCTGGAGATGAGAAGGGAACAGGTGCTGGCTGAGAGAGTACCAGAACTACAGAGAGGAACAGAGGGATGTGCTCTCACGGGGGGAGGAGGGCAGGTAGGGTTGCATGGAGGCGGGTGTTCAGGATTATACATGGCAATTAATCACAATAAAAGTTTTAAAAAAGACCAGAGATTGATTTTTTTGGTTTCTGGTGGCGCCTGGACATGCGTACATTTAAAAAGTTCCCAGGTGGTTCTGTTACACAACCTGGCTTGAAACAACTGCCCTCGAGGGTTGCCAACACTGTGGCTATACATAGTCTGACTTCGTGTTGCCAATATGTAACCTTTTTCAGCTAATTCAAGAAAATCTGGCAGAAGCTGAACAAGCATGTATAGAGGCTGACTGGCGGCTTCGAGCTTTACACAAACAGAGGTGTGATGCTCTTCAGCGAGACACCTGTTACCACGAGGTAGCCAGACTCCTTTGGAACAACAGACAGAAAGAGACGGAGGTTTTCAACGCCATGAGGGAGGCGGAAGCGGAGAAGGTGAGCAGAGGGCTGCAAACTTGTCGTGATTCTCACAAACATTAAATTTTGCAGTGGCACATAATGAAATGGTAAAATCATCAAATTGGATAATTTTTTGTTGAAAAAGATGTTACAGATAATGCAAGTTTAATAGGCACTGCCCAGAGAGGACGCCCAAATGAAAGTTAGTGAGCATGTTTCTCATTCAGAATCCTGTGGCTTAGCAGCTCGGCTGCCTGGATAATAAAGTAGCGCATAATTGCTCTAATTAGTTATGCTTAACCACGTAAAAGGTTGTGAATAGTTAGGGCTGTGTATAGCTGTCAGTAACAAAACCCACAATCACAATGACCGTAACAAGGTGAGTCAGAATCCACTCAGCGGCAATGGATTTGGTTTCTTTTTCTGGTTTATAAATGAGATAAAAGTGTTTTTCTTTTTCACATTAAAGCACTTTGGAGAAGGGCAGTCTGAGATTATCGTGTAGTGGGTCCTCAGGGAAATGGCTTCCTTTTCTTTCAGTACTACTTTTGGGTACCTGGCTTGCATTCTCAAGAACATTTATACACACACACACAGAGGACATCTGTGAATTTCATTGTTCTAAGTGCCACATATCTCATTGCTGAATATCACTACTGTCACCTCCGAGAGAAGCTGTGCACCAACACCAGTGTCTAGCCCACCCTTCAAAGCAATTTTGGAACTCTTTCTGGAATGGCCATTGCACACAGTGGCACAGTGACAAGTTTGCAGACTTAATTGTGTAATAGCCTGTGAGGGGTTTTTTAGCCAGTAAACAAACAACTGTATTGGAATACCCACCATACTCACCTGATCTGGCTCCCAGTGACTTTTCTCTTTACCCAAAGAAAAAGGAAATATTGAAAGGAAGATATTTTGATGACATTCAGGACATCAAGGGTAATATGATGACAGCTCTGATGGCCGTTCCAGAAAAAGACTTCCAAAATTGCTTTCAAGGATGGACTAGGTGCTAGCGTCGGTACACACCTTCCCAAGGGAGTACTTCGAAGGTGGCCATGGTGATTGACATTCAGCAACAAGGTAGGTAGCACTTTTTCTAGGATGAGTTTGCAAACTTAATTGTCAGGCTTCATATAATTAGTATTACTTTCATAGTTAGTTTCATATATATGTATCTGTAAAATCTAGGCAGCAGGAAGAAGGTAGAGCAGAAAGGTACGAAAGGTTCACTTCCCTGCTGAGTCAGCTCCTTTTCAACTCCTTGCAAAAAGTCCTACATCATGTTCCCAGCTATGTTAGACTGCAGAGGATGCTGGGAAATGTAGTATTTTTACCAGGCTGAATGACCTTCCCAGATCACAACCGAGATGCTATTCCTGTAAAAGAAGCAGTGAGTTTTCAGGAGGCTGCTAAGGGTACATGTCACACAGGTGTGTCCTTTGGGTGATCCTTCAATAACTCTAGGGTCTGGGCTGTGCACATGTTGTAGACACAGTGAGTAAGTGACTTCCTGAAGGACCCATGAGGGTTTAAGGAAGGAGTAGGAACAAGCTTATTTTTCTTTCTGCTGATACATCTATATCATGCTGTAATGTCTGTTCTGAAAGTGGAAATCTTGGTGGCATAATGGTTAAAAGCTGTGTCTGCTAACCAAAAGGTCAACAGTTCAGATCCACCAGCTGCTCCTTGAAAGCGCTACGGGGCAGTTCTCCCTTGTCCTGTCGGGTCTGTGAGTGGGAATTAACTCGATGGCAACAGGTTTGAGTGTTTTTGTTTTATTCTGAAGTTTATCACACTGTGTTGTTTCAAGTCACTGTCAAAGACTTGGGAACCCTGGTAACATCTGGTTAAGTGCTATACCTGCTAACCAGAAAGTTGGCAGTTTGAATCCACCAAGCGCTCCTTGGAAACTCTATGGGCAGTTCTACTCAGCTATACAGGGTCCCTGTGAGTCTGATGAGTTTTCATTCCAGACTCGTTTTCTTGCTGCTTCTCCTGGTGACACATGGGGCTCTCTCTCAAGCCCTTTCATTCCCAGTCAGGGAAGAAGGGCTTGGAGAGGGAGGAGGTGACGCCCAAGTCAGCGAGGCTGCTCTCCTAGGGATGTTGTGCTGGAGTCCACGTCTTCAGGTGGGGATCGTTCACACAGAGGCTAGACTGGAAGAGGGTGCAGGTGGACTTTGGGGAAAAGTACATGTGAGAGAAGACTGAGAATCCTTTAAGGGCATCTCATGTGAGCCCAGTGTCCTGGTTTCTAGAGCTGATTAACTGCTGAGTGACCTTAGGAGATCACTCAGGCTCTGCCTCCTCGACAGTCAAATGAAAGAACTGGAGTTGTCTGGCCCCGTCCGGCCCTTATATTCTGGCTTTTCAAAGTAGTAGTTATGGCATGAGCTTTTATGTAACGTCCCAGAATGATACATGTGCTTGTGTGTAAAAAAGGTGGCATTTCCAGAACACTGGTAAAATTTAGGAGTTGCCTAGTATTTTAAATGTGTTATTTTAGTAGCACTTTGAGCTATTTTTAAGATTATGTTTTGTCATTTCACAAAGAAGAAAGTGGGAGCTAGTAGAAATTATTTGGCTTCCCTGGGGGCATCGAGGAGCCGTGGTGACACAGTGGTTAAGATCTCAGCTGCTAACCCACAGGTTGGCCGTTCATGTCTTCCTGCCACTGTTGGGCAGTTCTGCTCTGTCCTACCAGGCTTCTGTGAGTCGGAACTGAGTCAACAGCAGTGCATTTGGTGTTTCGGTGTATGGCCATTGTATGTATAGGACATGGACAAAGAATCCATTCCCTCAGTCCTGCAGGCTGTGTTACTGAGGCACAGCATTCAAGTTAAATAACACACAGCTGTCATGAATGAAAACGCCAGCTTAATCTCATAATTGCTATTTCAGCAGCTGTTGGTTGGCATCTCCATGTGTGCTGAGTGGCACCATGAGGGACGGAGTGATGCATGAGCGGTGCCCCTGCTTTCAGCTTCTTCCTTAGCCTTGGACTAAGACCCAAAGGACCATGACACCAAATGGGTCGGAAGTCCCTGGGAACATGAGGGGAAGTGGCCTAGAGAAGGAAAGCATGGCAGCCCAGTGGTTAAGAGCCACATCTGGTTGGAATTGGCCCCTGGTGTTGGGTTTGGAGTCTAGAGGAAGCCGCTGTGGGAGCTTGCATTATCAGTTTCTGTATAATCGTTTTTCTGTTTTTGAACTTATTTGTACGTAGTGGGAGGAAGCTGAAGAAAAAGGATGTCATTTGCGATCAGAAAAGAGAGCTTCTGCTCTTTCAGATGCATCGAGAAGGTGTTTTTTAGAGCAGGAGCTCAGTGATGCCTTAGAACACGCTGAAAATCCGTGCTGTGGAGGTGAGTGTCCCTGACTGCCTCTCTCTCGCTTTGTGCTATCGCAGACTCATTCTTTTACTATGGTGGCTCTCAGGAGTCAAGTTCTTGAAGTGTAGTTGATACTTTTATTTAAATAATTGCTCAGCTAAAAGGGAATCACTAGTCACCATATGTTTTCACCATCTACCTTGGCTGTAAGTGGTGGGCAGAAGAGGTGGAACTGGTAAAAAGCAGAACTCCTCTTTAAAAAAAGTCTCAGCCATCCTGTACTTCCATGGTCTTGGGATCCTTTGACTCCACTTAGCAGCCCTGGTGGCGAAGTGGTTGGGTACTTGGCTGGTAACTGAAAGGTAGGCAGTTCGAACCCACCGGCAGCTCCAAGGGAGAAAAATATGGCAGTCTACTTCCGTCAAGATTTCAGCTTTGGAAACCCCATAGGGCAGTGCTGCTCTGTCATATAGGACTTAACAGCAATGTCGGAGAAACCCAGGTGGCATAGTGGTTAAGAGCTATGACCGCTAACCAGAAGGCTGACACTGGAATCTACCAGGTACCCCCTGGAAACCCTATGGTGCAATTCTCCTCTGCCCCATAGGGTCACTGTGAGTCAGAATCCACTCAACAGCAACAGGTCTGGTTTTTTGTTTGTTTTTTTAACTCCACTAAAAAGTGACTTGTTCTCCAAATGGCTATTTCTACTATATTTTAGTAAAAAATAAGTGCTTTGTCGGACAGGACTCGACAGCAGTGGGTTTGCCTAAAGCTGAGTCCCAGAACAATAGCATATTAAAGTAGCACCGGGAAACTCCTTGGAGGAAGATTTGCTGAAACAGGTTTTGGTGCAAGGCATACAAAGATGTCAACTTGAAAATTGAAATTGTATTCTTAGAACTCTGAAATATAGTACACATACAGGGAACTTCTGTTCTATTTGCTGTTGCTTCCAGGGTAGGTAAGTTCTCTAGCACCGTTCATTCCATTCATCAGATAAAAACTTGGCTTATAAAGGGCACAAAGTTTGAGAACGTTGGCTTTTCTGGTATTCCTTTCATTAATGTTGCTTTGTAACATACTAACCTCTGAAATAAAGGCTCTAACACTGCTGACCTGAGAAAGTAAAATTAGTGTGAGTTGTTCATTTTACATTTTGTTTTCTAGTTTGCTCTCATCAAAGAAAACTAGACAGGGACACCACAGAACGAGATCTCATGGAGAAAGTGAGGAATCTTCGCCAGAGACTGACCGCTCAGGCCCGGAGCAGATGTCAGCCCCCTCATCTTCTGGCTGCGTAGGGGGCACTTCACCTTGAGACACTGAGAGAGACCCGCTTTACAATCACTGACATTGATTTTTATTTATTCGAAAGTCCTAGTAAGATTAGCTTTTGTATGGGAAAAACATGTGTCCATAACAATAATGTGTTCTATTTAATTCTGATGCTTCTGGGCTTGTACATAACTTCTTGTACTTTCTACAATAAAACTATTTTTTGAACTAGTAAAATTCATGTACATCCTTCCAGGTGGCAAGGGCCAGTATAAATGTCAGTTTGGTAGAGGAAGGTTTATTTAAAAGAGAAATGGAGAAATACAGAAGCATCTCAACCACTCTACAACCTGGGCTGAGAGAACTCAGGGCCCTAGTGCTGTGGGCTGGCCTATACTGCAGGCTTTCTGTGCTCCAGCAGCCAGATCCGCTGTAAATCGCCCACTGTCATCCTGCTGTCAGCGCCTCTGCCAGGCCTTCTCCAGCTTCTGTCCCTCTGCCTGCTTCTCCAGACACACTCACTTTCCGCGCCTCGCGGTCCCCTCAGCGTGGCTCCTGGCTGCAGCACCCTGGGCAGATAACTCCCACCATTTCTGCAAGGAGGGAGGAGATCACTCATGGACTCAATATAAATTGAGTTAACTAAGACAATGTGTGCAAAGTTCCTGGTCCAGTGTTTGGCACGTAGTAGGTGTACAGCACATAGTAGGAGAGATTTCTTTTTTTCTGGGATCACAAAGCATTACAGTGAACCAAATACTTGGAATAAGCAAGGTACTGACTTTAGTCTGATTAGCAAGGTCCTAAAATTTCAGAACATTGGCCTCATTTTCTGTGTCACGTTATAAACAGGCACCTTCAGGGGCCAGGTAGGCAGGTGTTGGGGTATAGGGACACACAGGTGATAAAATACCTGAGGTGGGTCGGGAGCTCTGGAGAGCTAACAATTGCTTGTTCGCCTAAAAACATCCAAATTCTAAATTACTGTGACTGCCAGCAACAGTGAACTCTGTATTGCCACTTTTCTACTTCATTAGGGTTTTCCTGGACTTGCCACCGACTCAGATTGGTTTTGCAATGCCTCCCACATACAGAAAACAGAGTTTCTAGTATTATAGTAGTTCCTCTTTCAAAAAACGAAAAGCAAGCTAGTAATAAACTAAGTGAAGATGTTATTTTTAAAAAATTTTGTTCTTCCCTTTCTCTGGGCCTACAGTACTCCCAATAAAGACATTGGTAAAGTCCCCTTCTGAGCAGATTTCAGATCCTCAGCTGAACCTCTCCTTGGTTGGTGTTTCAAGGATCATTACATTAAATGAACTAAATAAAATACATTCTAATCATCTCTTTCTGCTTCTTGACATTATGTCCTCAATCCTACCCCAATTTCACTGTAATAGGGATTCTCTGGGTTTGACTAAGAATTGAGCTTGGCTAGAGTCCTTTGCACACTGGACATATTCAGAAGGCTTCATGTTTCCCAGGAGTTTGTCCAAGAAGAATGCTCCCGAAGGCCTCCTCATACATCCTACATGCCGCATGTCTCTCTCACAGTGCACTGACAGTGGTGATTACCTGTTGGGTTTCAGCTGAACTGTTCTCTGCCCTAACAGAGCTCCTGTCCAGGATGAATTCCAAAGTGTTGAATAAGTTACTGACTTGGCTAAAGGCCTTTTCGCGTTACATTTATAGAGTTGGCAACACTGACCATATCATGTGTGCACTTTATGGTTCTGTGCATCTATAGGATGTTCTGCTGGCCTCTTACTTGAGGGTACTAGAGAGCGTGGAGAAGAGGGGACAGGAGCTTGTTAGAAAGATAGGACTTGTACAGAACAGAAAGGAGGAGCGCGCTGTTACCAGGCAAGGAGAGCGGTAGGAGCTGCATGTAGGTGGGCATGCAAATTTAAACTGGATTGTACACTTTCAATCACAATAAATTTAAAAAAAAAAAAGATCTCAGCATTTGCTAACAGCCTTCCTATTATGATTATACATTGATCATTAGGGCAATAATGACTAAACCCAAAGAAAACCCCACTGCTGTTGAGTTGCTTCTGACTCATCCTACAGAGCAGAACAGCTCTGTGGTGTTTTCTCGGCTATAATCTTTATGAAAGCTGATTGCCAGGTATTTCTTCCATGGTACTGCTGGGTGGATTCCAACAGTCAACTTTAGGTTAGGTGGTGTTAGGTGCTGAGTTATTTTGACTCATAGCAACCCCATGTGACAGTTGGGCACAAATGATTGGTACCACCCAGGGACCTAGTACTGACTACAAGGACTAGATAAGGCTCAGTTATCAACATAGGTACACTTGTCAGATCCTAAATTTAATGTTTAATCTTTTATCAGTTTGGGACTAATCTGGAGACAAACCACATGATGAATAGACAAAGTTTCAGAGTTATTGAAGTATAACAAAGTAGCTACAAAGATGTAAAGAGCTCGCTGAAGGACAGCTGGGGCAGAGGGATAGCACTTAAGGAAGGACAAACTTGGAAGTGAAGCCCCTTCCCCATGCCCAGGCTCAGACCATGTCAAGGAGGTGTGGTTGCAGACCACTGGGCAATGGAGAAGTTCTTGTGTTGCCCGGACCAGAGCTGGTCCATAGGCCCCAGGCAGCAGAAGAGAACTCTAAAGATAGGTCAGCTCTTGGGGATTGTCTTAGGTTGGGTTCTCTAGAGAGCAAAACCAGTACAGCATGTAAATAGAGAAATCTATAAGGTCTGGAAATTAAGTTTGTGAACTCAGCCTACAACAAATGTACATATCTCTGCTGAATGTCACTACAGTCACCTTCTAAGTACTCCCCTTGAGAGGCTATGCACCAATGCCGGTGCCTAGTCCACCCTTCAAAGCAATTTTGGAACTCTTTCTGGAATGGCCATTGTGCATGATGGCATGGTGGCAAGTTTGCAAACTTAATTGTATAGTTTGTGAGGGAGCTTTTAGCCAATAAACAACTGTATTGGGACACCCTCCCTACTCACCTGATCTGGCCCCAGTGACTTTTTGTTTACCCAGAGATAAAGGAAATATGGAAAGGAAGACATCTGGATGATATTCAGGACATCAAGGGTAATATGACAACAGCTCTGATGGCCATTCCAGAAAAAGAGTTTCCCAATTGCTTCGGAAGGTGGACTAGGCACTGGCATTGGTGCATGGCTTCCCAAGGGGAGTACATCAAAGATGACCATAGTGATATTCAGCAGTGAGGTATACGGCACTTATAACAATTAAGCTGGCAGACTTAAGTGTCAGACCTTGTGGGAATTCATAAGTCTGCCAGGATTGAGCGGGCATCAGAACAGAGCAGCCTCCTTGGGAAGTCCAGGCTGCAGAGCACGGCACACTTCCACTTAGGCTGATGAGCGGTAAGCAGAGAATCACAGCATAAACATTCACAGTGTGAGAACAAATCCATGTCCTCTTCAGGTAGCTGTTCTCCTTCGAAGAAATAGCTTCAGGCTTGCTACTGGCCCTTTGTAGACACTAAATACTTCTCCTTGAGATGTTAAGTAACTTGGTGACCTAAGCTTCCTCTCCACCAATCAGGTGTATCGGACACACCTAGCCAGCCGTAAGGCTGGCCTCGCACCTCAGCCATCTGTTGGCACATGCAAGTGGCACGTGAGATTGGCCTTAGGTGTATCCTGAAAGTCACAACAAGTAACCCCAATGAGCAGGTGGCACAGGCTGCCTCACCACTGCCTCCTGCTGCATCTCCTCTCTGCCCTCAGTCCACGCCTGTGGCCTCTCCCAGGAGATCCACACGACCAGTTGACTGGGGAGGAAAAACTGAGGCCTGGTGTGTGTGTGTTCTGCATGGTATGTTGGCACTAAACCCAAATGTATGGTGTTACACACTGAATTGTGTCCCTCCTAAAATGTGTGTGCAACTTGGCTAAGCCTGGATTCCCAGTATGATGTCTTTGTCCTCTATTTTGTGATCTGATGTAATTTTCCTGTGTTGTAAATCTTAATCTCTGCCTATGGTTAATGAGGCAAGATTAGGTTACGTTAAAGAGGATCAGGTGGGATGCAACACCCTTACTCAGGTCCCTGACCTGATCTGGGGTAAAGATGTTTTCCTGGGGTGTGGCCTGCATCATGTTTTCTCCTGTAAGAGAGAAAAGGAGAGACAGAGAAACAGAAAAGGCACTTCACATCACCAAGGAAAAAGTGCTGGGAGCAGAGCTTGTCCTTTGGACCCAGGGTCCGTGCACTGACAAGTTTCTAGACCGGTGGAAGATTGATGTCAAGGACCTTCCCCCAGAACCGACAGAGAAAGAAAGAATCCTCTGGAGGCTGATGCCATGAATTCGGACTACTAGCCTCCTAGATGTGAGAGCACGATTTTCTGGTTGTTAAAGCCATACATTTGTGGTATTTCTGTTAGAGCAGCACTGAATAAGACAAGAGGGCTACTGCCTTACAGCCCACTCAGGGGCAGGTCTGAAGAACGGTAAAGGGGAAATCTTCCTCGGGTGCAGAAGTTGGAGAGATGCATCTGCTGGACCGACTTGTCCTGAAGAGGAACTGGCCGGATGCGTGGATCTACACCGGATCACAGGCGGTTATTATTGGTTTGGCTTGGTGATCACAAATTTGGGGGAAAAACAGAACTGGAGAATTCATAACAAGAACATCTGGGGAAAAGCTATTATGCAGATGACCTTCAGAGAATGGGTACGTAAGATGAAGGTATTAATGTTCCGTCTGATTGCTCACCAAAGAGTATTTACTGCAGCGACTGCCGGTACTAATCAGATCGACAAAGCAACCACTCTGTGGGTAGTAGTCTGCCTCTCTTCCCAGCCACCTCAGTGCTTTACAAAGTAGTCATAGCAACACGGATGTAACATAGAGGTAGCCAGGGCAGCTGCTGAACGTCTCACCTGCCAACAGCA
The DNA here is from genome assembly GCA_028571685.1 of Heterohyrax brucei. Lineage (NCBI taxonomy): Eukaryota > Metazoa > Chordata > Mammalia > Hyracoidea > Procaviidae > Heterohyrax > Heterohyrax brucei. Next base: position 19,484,977 of record CM053153.1, on the reverse strand, counting down.
GAGACAACACTGAGCCCATATGTGGCACCATTCCCTGGAAGGGAACAGCCGGCCCTTGGTGGCAGGTTGAGTACACTGGACCCCTGTACTCCTTTCATCATAGAAGCAGCAGAGATTCACCTCATTGAGACGGGTATTCGGACACCAGTCAGGTTACTCCGCTCGTAATACTTCTGCCAGCCTCACCATGTGTGTATTCACAGGATGCCTTATTCACTATAAGTGTGTTTCGGCATTTCAGTAAAATCTGTGCAACAGTAGGCTTACAGTAGTGGAATTAACTAGTTTTCCTGTAAGCGCCATCAGGCAAAAACTGTTAGCCTGTTCTCCAGTTTTCGGAGGCTCTACAATAAACCACCCCTCCCCTATTTATTTATTAGGTGAAAAAAAAATCTAAGCTGATTCAATCGTTGAGTCCCTGCGCGCCTGCCGTGTGCCACGTCGGTGAGCTGCTCCGAAGACGAAGCGGGGAACAAGGCAGTCCCACAGACGCGGTGGGGGAGGCAGATAAAAACTGGAGAGGGGTAAAGCCAAGACTCAGTGGCCGTCTGAACCAGGGCACCCCGGGCCGGAAGGCCAGGAGCCTGCAGTTTAGCCAGGCCAGAGCTGGGAGATTCCATACCAAGTTCTCTTCCCTGCCCGGACTGGTCCGCGGAGACTGAAGACTCACTGCGCCCCAGGGAAACACACGCGGACGCTGAGGTCCCCACGTCCATACACCAGGGAACGTAAGTAACAGAAATCGCTCAGGCAAAAGGAAAAACCGAACAAAAGTATTGTGCCCCGTGTGAGGGTCGAACTCACGACCTTCAGATTATGAGACTGACGCGCTACCTACTGCGCTAACGAGGCACCTACGTGAGTTGTGCGCCCAGAAAGTAATGAGGATGCTGCTACAGAAATGGCGCATGCGCAAAGCACGACACCGTCTGGCCCTGACGATCTCCGCGGCCTAAATAGGAGTCCGGGCCCGCGGTGCCCCCTACTGACCTCGCCCTGCCATTGCAGATCCACCCACCCGCTTTTCTTCCTCCACCTGTAGGTTCCAATTGTCAATCAACAAACACCGCCCCTTGCTGGTCCTCTGAGAAAGCAACACTGCGTTGGGTTCCTAGAGGCGGAGGGATTCCTCCTGCTGTTGCTGCGAAACCGTAGTTTTGTATGCTTTAGCTTTTAAAAAAATTAATAATATATTTTATCTAATCAAATACATAAAATGTTTCAACATATAATCAAGATTAAAAATACGAAATGAGGTATTTTACTTTTTTTAGTTTACAAATCGGACTAATCACATTTCAGGCACTCAGTAGCGACATGGGTCTGTTGAAAGCACAGGTGTAGCTATTCATTTGGCATTTGCTTTGCCATGAGTCGGATACGACTCGACGGCACTTGGCTGACTTGGCTTGATACTAAATTTTTTATTCTTTATTGAGTTGTATAGGTTTTTACAAAGCATTTGCACACATAATGATCCCGTGAGACATTTACTGGGCACCTACTATATCCCGGGTACTGTGCTCGGGCTGTGTTCACAGGGACATTCCGGCCTCAAGAGGTTGGGGTGGGGGCACAGATGCGGAGTGATTTACACCCGGGCACGTGCGCGCGCGCGCGCGCACACACACACACACACACACAGAGACACACACACACACACGGATTCCAGGCCCATCCCCAGCTTCCCTCCCAGCACCCCAGATTTGCAAGACACCTCGGAACTCACCCAGTGAGGCCCCTCTAGTCACAGCCTCTGCATCTTGGAACCCCATCCCTTCTCTCCCTCTCCTCCTCTCAGCACTGTTCGACAGCTCCTTTAAATACACTCCGTGTTTAAGGAAACTTTACTTAGGCCACTGTCATAAACAGAAAACAGGTATTTTTCCCTAATACATAGAAACGTAAATCAACAACGGATTAAAGTAAAGCTTACCCTTCCAGATCAAATTGCCAACAGCAAGTCCAAGCTCAGCAGGAAGCTGGGGGCGGCGAATTTGTGTTGATTGGGGAGGAACAACTTGGAAAAGGAAGGTGAGACGGCTGCAAAACTTGAAAAATGTCTTCGAATTGAGAGTGGATGGCTTTAACAAAGGAAAGTTTATTCTTACACAGTCTGGTAGGCTACAAGTCCAAATTCAGATGTCTGCTCCAGGGGAAGGCTTTCCCTCTTGTCAGCTCTAAAGGCAAGTCCTTGTGTTCCATCAGTCTTTGGGCACGGAGCATCTTAGCACAAGAACCTCAGGTCTGAAGGACACACTCTCTTCCAAGTCCTTTCTTGATGGTGTGAGGTTCCCAGCTCTCTGCTTGCTTCCTTTTCCTTTTATCTCTTTTAGGATAAAAGGGGGTACAAGCCATGATCCAGGGTAACCCTTTCTACTTGGGAGCACTGGGGTTACTTTAGGAAGAGTGTTGCAGTCCCACCCTAATCCTCTCTAACACAATCCACTCTGTTAACCACGTGTAGAGATTTGGATTTACAACATAAGAAAATCACAAAATGAGAGAAATCACAGAATAAAGAAATCCTAGCCCAGCTAAATTACTATGCATATTTTGGGGGGGACACAGTTCAATCCATGACACCCTGTTATTAACAATTTATATTAGTATGGTACATTTATTCCAGGTAATGAACCAGTATCGATACATTTCACCACTGATCATTTTGTCCTACTGTGGTGGCTTGTGTCCTGCTATGAGGCTGGAAGCTAGGTCACTGGTATTTCAAATACCAGGGTCACCCACAGTGGACAGAGTTCAGCAGAACTTCCAGGCTAAGACTAAGAAGGAGGACCTGGTGATTCCCTTCAAAAATTAGCCAGTGACATGATCCAGAAAACACAAAACAACAAATGCTGGAGAGGCTGTGGAGAAAGTGGAACCCTCCTACACTATTGGTGGGGTTGCAAAATGGTCCAGCCTCTTTGGAAGGCAATCTGGCGCTTCCTTAAAAAAATGGATATTGATATACCATTTGACCCAGTAATTCCACTACTTGGAATATATCCTACAGATTCAAGGCCTTTCACAGCGACGAACACATGCACCAGAATGTTTATCGCAGCACAGTCCACGATAGCAAAACGATGGAATCAACCCAGATGCCCAACAATAGAAGAATGGATAGGTAAACTGTGGTACATATACTCAATGGAGCACTACGCAATGATAAAGAATAACGATGATTCCAGGAAACATCTCCTAACCTGGTTTCAACTGGAAGACATTATGTTGAGTGAGAGTAGTCAGCGACAAAAGGACAAATTCTGTATGAGACCTCTACGATAAGATCTCAAAAACAGACTTGTGTATAGAAGAAAAGACTCTTTGACAGCTGCAAGGGAGGGGAGGGAGGGAGGGAGGACAAGGGGGGGAGGGTTTAGTTTAGGTAGTTACTAGAAATCTAGTTGAGAGAAAGCGGTGATAGCACACATTAGGAACAAGAACAACATTAAGTGGACTTCAGCATAACTTGAGTACTCCTTCCATCTTAACTCAATACTGCAAGGATAGGGTAGCTGGGGCGGGGGGCGGGGGACCATGCTCTTAGGCGAATTCCAGGCCAATTGGCACAACTAGCGTTTTGCTAAGAGAGCTCTCTGCACTCTACATTGGTGAGTGGCGTCTGGGGTCTTAAAAGCTGCCAAGCTGCCATCCGAGGACACAGCAAATGGTCCGAACTCAACAGGAACAGATGCTCACCGAAGACCAAAATGACATGCGGTAAAGACAACCGAGAAGACAGAGAGACCCACAAGAGTGGGTGCCTACATCGACCTGGGACTGGAAGAACCGGATGGTGCCCGGCCACCACCAGTGATAGCCATGACGGAGCTCACAGAGAGGAGCCTCACTGGCAACACAAGAATAAAGAGGTGCTTCATGAGATCTCCACTAAAAGACCTCAGTTGATGGTCCAGCGGTTTGGGGGTTCCTCTGAGAGCATGGCCCCCTGCCCTGATGCTGCCCTTTCCCATAAATTATAACAAAGGTCCACTCTTTGGACAGGAATGGATTGGACTTGGCAAGGCAGAGTGACCATATATTGGAAGCACTTTATGGTTCTATACATCTATAGGATATCATCTTGCTGACCTCTGGCTGGAGGAAGGGGAGTGGACGGAGAGGAGGGGAAAGGAGACTGTTGGGAGGATGAGTCATGTATGGAGCAGAGAGGAATAGTGTGTTGTCACCGGACAGGGAGAGCAGTGGAAGCTGCATATAGGGGGGCATGTAAATTTATATGTGAATGTACATTTTCACTCAGTTATGTTAAATAAAAATTAAAAAAAAATTAGCCAGTGAAAATGCTACGTGTTGCAACAGAGTATTGTCCGATGCAGGGCTGGAAGATGGGTTTCCAAGGTTGGAAGGCACTCACGAGTCACCACGGCCACCAAAATATACTCGAGCATCCCACTGATGGTGACTGAGGTGCAGAGCTGGGTGATGTACCCCTGGGGTCACCACAACTAACAACATGGGCACGGGAGTTACAGATGTTCTTAGTTTTTACCTGTTGTCTTTTTTCTGTGCCAGGATCTCATCCGGAATACCAGGTTACATTTCGTTCTCACACTCCCTTAGTCTCCTCTTGACTCAGACAGTTTCCCCGACATCCCTTGTTCTTGATGACCTTGACACTTTTGCAGACCGGCCAGATACTTGGCAACCCTGGTAGGGTGGTGGTTAAAAGCTACAGCTGCAAAACCAAGGGCGAGTGATTCAAATCCAAGTGCTCCTGAGAAACCCTGAAGGGCAGATATACTCTGTTCTATAGGGTCGCTATGAGTTGGAATTGACTCCACGACAATGGGTTCGGGATGGTCAGATATTTTGCAGAATGTCTTGCCGTGTGGGGATTTGTCTGTTTTTCTGGAATAAAGACTTTTCACTGGGTATCTTAGGATAGTTTTGTTTTTTAATATCTGAGTTCTGTGAATCTATTACCTGTTTGAAATTTCAAATAAGTTAATTTAAAAAGTCTTTTTAACTGCAAGAATTAGAGGGAGAAGGGAGGAGGGTAGAAAGAGAAGAAGGGAAAGAGAGAGACGAAGGTAGAGAAGGAGGAGGAGGAAGGAACAACTGGGGGAGGCAGAGGAGCAGGGAGGACAAAGCGTGAAGAGAGGAGGAGGAAAACGAGGAGGAGCAGGAAGGCAGAAGGGGAGCCCCCCGCTGCGGGCTGCCCCCCCTCCCCGGTCACCTTTCTGCTCCCAGGCCTGGCAGAGCAGAGAGGCCGCAAGGGGGCGCTGTGCAGAGCCCTCTCCGCGGCCATCCGTGTCTCCCACCGGGGTGTCCCGCCCACTGCCGCGGGCTCCAGTTCCTTCCCTCCTCACTGGATTTGATTTATTCAGACGCCGGGTGGCAGAGTCCACCTGGTTCTGGTATTTGCTACAATCCAAAGCCCATGCCGCAGCCCTGGGGTAGCAGCGCGTGGGTGCCAGTAGGGGCGGGCAGGTAGGGGAGGGGGTGTCCACCGGGGTCAGATTCGGGACTCTGGCTGCCCTACAGCCTCATGACGAGCATCAGTGTGGGCCACCGCCAAGGGATTACCAGCCAGACCTGTTTATGCAAAATAGACAGAACACAGAGGGCGGGAGAGGGGTGTATATATTCCCCTAAATAAAATGACCGGTTGTGCTGGCTATACAAATATTTATGCTAGAAATTAGCAAAGACTTTTCTGAGCATTTCAGTGTAAACACAGTAAACACACGCGTGCTTCTTTCCTGTTTAGACTCCGTGATCCCGTAGAATCTGGGCAGGTTCTGAGTCCCCACATTGGAATCTACACAGAGGTACCTCCAAAGAAAGGTCGGGCAATCTACTTCCGAAAAGTCAGCAGCTGAAAACCCGGAGGAGCACAGTTCTTCTCGGACACACACGGGGTCTCTATGAGTCAGAATGGACTCAACGGCAACTTATTATTAGTAGTATTTGAGGTGCTGAGGATTTTCCTTCCAGGGATGCCCCAGAGTAGTAAGGTTCTGCCAAGTGGAAGACGTGACTGACCTTGTTGCTGTGGGTGAAGGGCAGCTGTGAACGGGAAAGGGAAAGTAGCAACTGCTGACCGTCTAGGGCAGCTGTCTCTCTAGCTGATCAGTTTTGGGAAAGTTCTCGGGACATCTACGCATCCCCTGGGGACCAAGTGCACGATTTGAAGACTTGCATTAGTCCACACTGTCTCTCCAGGTGGTTTGGTACGGTTTAGATTTGACCTGATAGGCAGTAGAGGCTGCTGTAAGCCGTTGTTACACAGTGGAGTGTGTGGGGTGTGTGTGTGTGTGTGTGTGTGTGTGTGTGTGTGTAGGTGGACTCAGGACTGGCTGAGTGAGGTAACTTAATGGAAACATGTTGAGAATTACTCCTTTCCCACGGCCGGGAAACCACCTGGAACACCCCTCAAGGACCGAGTCCCAGGGTGACAGAAACACATTCTGGGAGGTGGAGAGGATGGAGCCAAGTGGAGACAGTCAACAGGAATGCCAGGACTTGGGTCTGATTAACTTCCAAGGATATAGAGGGAAGCACTGAGTCACTCCAGATTAGGACTAGCAGTGTCCAGTGACATTCTGGTGCCATCAGCATAGAGAGAAAAAGAAGAGTGGGGTCTATGGGAGAACCCAATAAATTCTGGGGTTTTCGTATTTTCTATTACACAAAAAATACATGGTCATTATAAAATGGATGTGGTTTATAAATGATTATAAAATCATTATATAATAGATGTGGTTAAGAGCTCAGGCAGCTAACCATAAAGCCAACAGTTCAAATCCACCAACTTCTCCTTAGAAACCCTATGGGTCAGTTCTACTCTGTCCTATAAGGTCACCATGAGTCAGAACTGATGGAACAGAACAACATTATACAGTAGACAAATACATGCCGTATTAGCCATACTTGTTTTGCTGCAATACCGCAGCTTAACAAATCAGCCAAAACTCAAAGGCTTACATAATAAGTGTTTATTTTTCTTTCCCAAGGGTCTGTGCGTTAGCTGGGCTCAGCTCCAAGCTGAAATTGGACTCAGGTCTGCTCTTCATGGCTCCACATTCTCCTTGGAACTGTCATTTCTTGGAACATAATCATCTCACAAAGGGTCCCAGCAGACCAAGAGACCAAAGCCATGCCAAGCAAGCACCCTTAAGGCTCTGCTCTGTGTATAATCTGCCAATATTCCATTGGCCAAAGCAAGTCCCATGGCCAAGTTCAACATCAACAGGATAAGAAGATATACTTGCTCCACAGTGGGAGAGGCTGCAACATCCCCAGGCAAAGACAGGAAGTCAAGACCTGAACGATAATCCAATCCATCACACACACATGCACATAAACAAAAAAAACCAAACCCATCACTGTCAAGTCAATTATAACTGCCCGAGAGAGTTTCCAAGGAGCAGCTGGGGGATTTCAACTGCCAGTCTTTTGGTTAGCAGCTGAGCTCTAACCACCAGAGCACCATACATGTGTAAAATAAAGACCCTCTCACCCCTAGTCCCTATTTCCTCCCCAGAGAGAACTGCTGGTGTAGTGTTTCCGATTGCAAATATAGAAACACACAGCTGGATTCTAGCTACATAAATGGAATCACACGACACATATTGTTCCATGACTTACTTCTTCCACTTAGCAATAAGCTTAAAACTCTTTCCCTTTCAATACATATCATTCTTCGTCATTCTTCGTCACTGCAGCAGAGTAGCTCAGACTGTGGACTTTCCGTCTGCATTTCCCCTGTTAATGTGCAGGGTCCCAAGGTGGTGCAACAGGTTAATGTGCTTGGCTGCTAGGTTGGAGGTTCAAGTTCACCCAGAGGTGACTTGGAAGAAAGGCCTGGTGATTGACTTCTGAAAAATCAGCCAATGAAAACCCTATGGAACCCAGTTCTACTGGGATACATGTCGGGACACCGTGAGTTGGAAGTGGCTTGAGGGCAGCTAGTTTTTCACTGGTTGCCATCTAGGCTGCTTCTAATCCTTCTCCAGTATTAACAACACGTCAGTGAATGTTTTTGTGCATGCATCTGACAATGTAACTCTAAGAAGCTTATGGGCAGCCCCAGAATATGCTCTTTTCCTGGATTCCGGCAGGGCTGCCCTTTCACACCCAAGGGAGCATGTGGGAAATTCTGAAGGTGAAGGCCAAAGTGCAGAGGTCTGTTTGTGTGAGGTCACTGACACTGGTACAAGCCAGGGCTTCCCTTTGCACCCCTGACCTCTCTGTGCACACCCATCCTGCCCACGGCCACTCTCTCCATCTGTCTCCACAGGAATCACAATCAGATGTCTGGTTTGAGGACGGGGTGAGTGGGTGGCCTCTGACCTGGCCGTATGCCATGGCCTGTCTTTCCTTAGTCTGTGCAATCACTGTCAAAGCTGGAGGAAGCCAGGGTGAGCTGGTTCCAGAATTTATGCACATTGTGACTGCTGTCTTCTTCTAGTTCTTACCAGTAAAAAGAAGAAAAAAGGGTTGGAGGGGTCAAGAGTCTGGGAAAAGGGAAAGTTTATCCGGAAAAGAAGGAGGCTTTAACTGAACTCCCTTTTGGGGGATTAAATTATCTGATGGTCCTTTGAAGGAACCCTGGTGGGACAACAGTTAAGCACTTGCCTGCTCACCAGAGTCAGTGGTTTGAAACTACCCACCAGCTGCAAGTGAGAAACGCCCTGGTGATTGGCTCCCATACAGATTACAGTTTAGGGAACTTGATGAGGCATTTTGACTCTGTCCTATAGTGTCATAAGGGTCAGAATGGACTCCGCAGCACCCAACAACAACATGGTCCTTCGGGAGAAGTTTCTGGGTGGTACACATGGTTAATGAGTTTGGCTGCTAACCAGAGGATTAGAGGTTCAAGTCCACCCAGAGGTACCTCGTGTTAAAGGCCTGGCAGTCTGCTTCAGAAATGTCAGCCGTAGAAAACTGTATAGAGAGCAGCTTTCTGGCACACCTAAGATTGCTGTGAGTGGGCTGACACGGTGGCAGCTTTTTTGTTTTGGTTTTACTTTGGGATGCAGCCCAGTTTTCTGAGGCCTGGACCCTGTCCCAACCAAAGAGACAGGTGATGTGGAGGTCTTGGTTGCAGGGCCCAAAGGTCTCAGCCGTGACTGTGACACTGGGGCTGAGGGAGCAGCCAGCAGGGCTGCGCGTAGGCCGTGAGGAGGAAGACTACAGAGCCACCCGTGGAGCTGAGCTAGGTGTGGGGAACAGCTGCAGTTCCTGTCCAGGGCTGTCGCGGGCTGTGGAAGGCCCTGATTTTCTGCCCAGTGGACAGCACCGGTGAGCATCAGGCTGAAGCTGGAAGCACCCAAGAGTCATTTCTCTGCCCTTGAGCACTGAGGAGGATTAAAGCCTCAGTCTGGGCAACCCAGTCTTCCCTCAAGGCCTCGACTTCCCCTCTGCACCATGTCCAGAGGGAACAGCCGTGAGTGCTAATCTGACTGCATCTGTGTTCGGCTTCACAGCCTCAGTGGCTCCCAGTGCCCTTAAGTAAAGGCCAAAGTAGTTATGCACTCCTAAAGTCCTGCCAGTCCAGACCCTGCTTCTTCTGGAATGCATCCCTGTCCACTCCCAGTAACTCCACAGCCTCTCCCAATCCCTACCACCTCAACAGCCCCCAACCTCCTCCCAACACACTATTCTACTCCTCCAACCCTCACTCGTCTGTTGTTTTGTCATACCGGGGGGCTCACATGATGCTGTCATGCTGAAAGCCATGCCACCAGTATTCAGACACCAGCAGGGTCACCCATGGCAAACAAGAGTCAGCTGAGCTTCTAGACTAAGACAGACTAGGAAGAAGGACCTGGCAGTCTACTTCTGGAGAGAATTAGCTACTGAAAACCTTATGGATAGCAGTGAAACACTGTCAGATATAACCTACCCACTGTCATCAAGTAGATTTCAACTCATAGTGACCCTACAGGACAGAGTAGAACTGCCCCAAAGAGTTTCCAAGGAGTGCCTGGTGGATTCAAACTGCTGACCTTTTGGTTAGCAGCTGTAGTACTTAACTGCTATACCACCAGGGTTTCCTTGTAAGATATAATGCCTGAAAAGAAGCCCCCCAGGTTGGAAGGCACTCAGAGATGACTAGGGAAGAGCTGCCTTCTCAAAGCAGAGTTGACCTTAATGACATGGATGGAATCAAGCTTTTGGGACCTTCGTTTGTGGATGTGGCATGACTCAGAATGAAAAGAAAGCATTGCAAACATCCATTAATAATCAGAACATGGAATGTACAAAGTATGAATCTAGGAAAAATAGAAATCATCAAAAATGAAATGGAACACACAAACATTAATAATCCAGGCATTAGTGAGCTGCAATGGACTAGTACTGGCCATTTTGAATCTGACAATCAATCTACTGTGCCGGTAACAAAAACTTGAAGAGGAATGGTGTTGCATTCCTTGTCAAAAGGAACATTTCAAGATCTGTCCCAAGGTACAACCCTGTCAGTGATAGGACAGTACCCATATGCCTACAAGGAAGGCCTGTTAATACAACTGTTATTCAAATTTACGCACCAACTACCAAGGCCAAATATGAAGAAATTGAAGATTTCTAGCAGCTTCTGCAGACTGAAATTGATTGACATGCAATCAGGATACATTAATAAATACTGGTGATAGGGATACAAAAGCTGGACATAAGAAAGGATCAGTAGTTGAAAAATACGGCCTTAGTGAAAGAAGTGATGCTAAGATTGCATGGTAGAATTTTGCAAGACCAGCAACTTCTGCATTGCAAGTATCTTTCTTCACCAGTATAAACATGGGCCTCACCAGATGGAATACACTGGAACAAATAGACTACATCTGTGGAAAAAGATGATGGAAAAGTTCAACATCAGCAGCCAGAACAAGACCAGGTGCTGAGTGCGGCACAGATGATCAGTTGCTCCTATGGAAGTTCAAATTGAAATTGAAGAAAATTAGAAAAAGTCCATGAGAACCAAAGCATGACCTTAAGTATATCCCACCCAAGTTTACAGACTGTCTCAAGAATAGATTGGACGCACTGAACACTAATGACTGAAGACCAGAAAAACTGTAGAATGACATCAAGGGTATCATTCATCAAGAAAAAAAGAGGTCGCTGAAAAGCAAGAAAAGGCCAGAATGGATGTCAGAAGAGACTGAAACTTGCTCCCATATGCCAAGTAGCTAAAGCAAAAGGAAGAACTGTCGAAGCGAAAAAATGAACAGAAGATTTCGGATGGCAGCTTGAAAAGACATAGTATTATAATAAATAACATGTGGAAAGAGCTGGAGATAGAAAACCAAAAGGGAAGAACACTATCAGCATTTTTCAAGCTGAAAAAAAAACAAAGAAAATATTCACACCTGGAGTTGCGGTTGTGAAGGATTCTACAGGAAAAATATTAAACGACACAGGTAGCATCAAAAGAAAACGGAAGGAATACACAGAATCATTTTACCAGAAAGAACTGGTCAACATTCAACCCTTTCAAGAGCTGACGTATGATCAGGAACCGATGGTACTGAGGGAAGAAGACAAAACTGCTTTGAAGGCATTGGCCACAAACCAGGCTCCAGGACGTGAAGGGTTACCGACTGAGATGTGTGAACAAAAGGACACGCCACTGGCGGCACTAACTTGTCCATGCCAAGAAATCTGGAAGGCAGCTTCCCGGCCAACCAACTGGAAGAGACCTGTATTTGTGCCTATTCCCGAGAAAGGCGATCTAACTGAATGAGGAAATTATTGAACAATATCATTAATATCACACGCAAGTGAAATTCTGTTGAAGATCATTCAAAAGCTACTGGAGCAGTATATTGACAGGGGACAGTCAGAAATTCAAGTTGTATTTAGAAGAGGATTTGGAACCAGGGATATCATTGCTAATGTTAGAGGGATCCTGACTGAAAGCAGAGAATAACAGAAAGATGTTTACCTCGGTTTTACTGACTATGCAAAGCATTCAATTGTGTGGAGCATAACAAACTATAGATAACGCTGCAGAGAATGGGAACTCCAGAGCGCTTAATTGTGCTCCTGAGGAATCTGTACATGAATCAAGAGGCAGTCATTCCAGCAGAACAAGGGGATACTTGGCAGTTTAAAGTCATGAAAGGTGTATCCTTTCCCCGTAATCATTCAACCTGTATACTGAGCAAACATTCCAAGAAGCTGGACTCTATGGAGAATAGAGCATCAGAAATGGAGGAAGACTCGTTAATAACCTGTGTTATGCAGATAACACAATCTTTAAACACTTACTGATGAAGATCAAAGACCACAGCCTTCAGTATGGATTACACCTCAACATCAAGAAAACAAAAATCCTTACAACCAGAGTACTAAGCAACATGATGGTAAAAGGAGAAAAGATTGAGATTGTTAAGGATTTCACTTTACTTGGTTCCACAATCAATGCCCATGGAAGCAGCAGTCAAAAATTCAAAAGATGCCATGCATTGGGAAAATCTGCTGCAGAGGATCTTTGAAAAGTGTTGAAATGCAAAGATGTCACCTTGAAGACCAAGGTGCACATGACACAAGCCATGGTATTTTCAATCACATCACATGCATGGAAAAGCTGGAAGTCAGAAGAAGAATCAAAACTTTTGAATTGTGGTGTTGGAGAAGACTACTGAAATTATCACGGACTGCCAGAAGAACAACACATCTATTTTGGAAGACATAAAGCCAGAGTGCTCCTTAGAAGTGAGGATGGTGTGACTACCTCTTGTATACTTCAGACACACTGTCAGGAGAGATCAGTCCCCTGGAGAAGGACATCACGCTTGGTAGAGCGGAGGGACTGCAAAAAAGAGAAAAACTCTCAACTAGATGGGCTGACACAGAGGCTGCAACAACGGGCTCAAGCATGACAACAGTTGTGGGCACGGTACAGGCTGTGGCAAGGTTTCATCCTGTTGCACACAGGGTCACTACAAGTTGGAACCAACTCGATGGCTTCTAGTAATAACAACCCCACCACCTCCACAGCCTCTACATTCCTCCAGACACCTTATTCCACCCCTCCAGGTCCCCCCAGTACCTAGTGTCCTGCTGGTCTCCACCTACATCCGTGACCTCACAGAGGCCTCTTGGCCCTCCGGGCTAGGTCAGGCCCTCCTGCTATGTTTTCCTACGCCCCTTGTACTCACATGACTTCAACACTCGTCGGACTCGTAAGTGTCTGTCTTTCTTTCCCACTGTGATGGCCGGGCCATGCTGTGTCTCTGTGCCAAGCCCGTGTGGGGAGAGGGGAGCCTGAAACATGCGATGAAGGACAGAAAACATTTCTTCTACTAGACCCCAGTTGCTTGTTCTTGCTTGTGGGCTGTCTCTGTAGTTTATTCATTTCTATATCCCTACATTTTAGTCTGATCCAAGATGTATTTTTCTAGTTCCAAGGCTGTGCAGTTCTCTGATTTCTGTACCTGTCGCTGATAGCTGTCATCAAGTCAGGCCCCTGTTGGTGGAGACCTCTTACCAAATGGAACAAAAGACTGCCAAGCCCTGCACCTTACCTGTGTATGAGATGCACTGGCTGGGAATCGAACCCGTGTTACCAGCATGAAAGGCAAGCATTCCTCCATTGAACCCCTACTACTTCCTTTCTGTAACGGAGAGTGGCTCCAAAGGCATTGCCCACTCTCTACATAATGGGTGGGCAGGAAGGTGAGGCTTCCTAGCTGGAGGACAGGAAAGGGTTACAGAGCTCCCCTCAGGGCCTTCCCACTCCTCCCCTCTGACAGGGGGTGACAGGTGGTGACAGGTGATGGGTGTGGTCCTCACAGCTCTGCCTCCCTCCCCTCCCTGGAGCTGGGTCTGCACCTTGCAGCTTCAAAGCCGGATTCGCACAGTGTTGTCAGCAGTCCCAACAGGTATGAGAGCAGTGGCAGGGGCCCCAGTGTAGGTCCCATTGCCCCCAGCTGTATTGGTTCTCCTTTTTCACAGAGCTAGTTGGTGTCCTGGTTCTCAGCAAGGCAGACAGGAATCAGCTGTCTAAGTATCGGCCCCTTCAAATCACATCACACAGATCTACTCCTGCACTTATGTTTCAAACAGAATGTTTTGTGCCTGAAATTGCAAAACTACATTACAGCAAAATTGCATCATCCTGCTCCTAAGTTAAGGCTTCGAGGCTTCAACTAATTTAGGTGACAGTCTGATGGCCAAAAGGAGATATTCTGATTACAAAGGGTGAAGAAAGGGAAAGATAGGCACCCAGAGTTCCTTTTCCTTTCATTCCTTCATCACTCATCAGTAAGTCACAGTTGGAGGGCTGGTAGAATGTGTGCCGAGCAAAGAGTGAAATGAAAACAGCGGAGTCAGAGAGGCACAGAACTTCTGTTAAGGCTGGTGGAAAAGTCTGGAAGTGGATCCTGGTGATGGCATGGAAGCACAAACGTGATGAGCATAATTACTCCCCATGCCCCGCAAAAAACCAAACCCACTGCCGTTGTGTCAATTCCAACTCATAGAGACCCTATGGGACAGAGTACAACTGCTCCATGGAGTTTCCAAGGAGCACCTGGTGGATTTGAACTGCCGACTTTGGGGTTAGCAGACGTAGCTCTTAACCACTATGCCACCAGGGTTTCCAAACATAACAATGTCACTAAATTCTACATGTGAAAGAAGGTGGAAATGGCCAACATTTTATTAAGTATACATTTATTACAATTTAATTTAAAAAATATATTTGTTTAACATTTGGTGTAGTATTTCCACTGTTCTGGTAAGAAGGAAGTATATACGCACGTACAAATGAAATGCAAATTGTGTGATTTCACTGATTCTGTATATGAGCTAAACGCTGTTCTGTTTGCATTAAAAATAATATAGTACAATAAAGGATGAAAAGTAGAATGCATGCTAATTATTAAAATTTTAATTTTCTTTACTTAAAGCAACATTAAGTAGAAATAAAAAGAACCCCATGACAAATTGAGAGAAAGACCATGGAACAAAGGAAAAAGCTCTATATTTTCGCATCCTTAATGGCACTTTCTAACTTTTGATTTAATAAGGAATCCTGCATTTTCATTTTGCACTGGACCCTGCAAATTACAAGGTGTCCCCACTGTCCCCAGCAATGAATATTGTCATTTTTTAAAAGTACGCACATTGGCAAAAAGACATAGCTGGTGGGAAACAATGGTACAGACATTTTGGAAAAACGGTTTGGGCAAGTTCCTATAAAGTTAAATGTGTACTTACTGTCATGGATGCATGACAGTAATAGATGCATGGCAATTTGACCGGACCATGATTCTCAGTACTGTGTGGTGCCTTCTATTCTGTGGTTTTCCTACACTGTAAATCCTAATCTTTGCACATGGCTACCAGACAGGATTATGTCAAAGAGGATTAGGGTGGGGCTGCAACACCCTAACCAAGGGAGTTTCCCTCGGGTGTCACTTGCACCACCTTTTATGTTTTTATTGTACAAGAGATAAAAGGCAAGGAAGCAAGCAGAGAGTTAAGGACCTTACAATAAAGCAGCGCGAAAGCTGAGCGTGTCCTTCCAACCTGAGATTGTGCACTGAGAGTCTCTCAGACCTTCCTCCAGAGATAGAGTGTGTTCTTCGGGGGCCGGCACTCTGAATTCAGGCCTGTAGCCCACTAGACTGTGCAAAAATAAACTTTTCTTTGGTAAAGCCGTCCACTCGTGGTATTTCTGTTAGAGCAGCACCAGATAACTAAGACACCTACCATTAGAAAAAACTAGTTGTCAAGTGAATTCCAATTTGAGCTGCCCCCAGGCATGTCAGAGTACACCTGTGCTCTGTAAGGTTTCGGTGGCTGTGATCTTTCAAAAGTCACCAAGTCTTTTCTTCAGAAGAAGAACTTATTCTGGGTAGCTTCAAACTACTAATGTTTTGGTTAGTAGCCAGACTCTTAACTATTTGTCCCATTCGGGGACTCCTCACACCTGTCCTGAGACCCAGGAACGTTACTTCTAGGTACTCACCCGAGTGTCAGGGATTAAATTGCATCTCCCGAGGCTGTGATTCCCAGTATTGTGTGATTCTCCATCATTTTGTGATCTACTGTGATTTTCCTATGTGTGTGAATCCTGTGATGTTAATGAGGCAGGGTTAGCAGCAGTTATGTCAGTAAAGTGGCAGGACTGTATAAGATTAGGTTGCATCCTGAGTCAATGTCTTTTGAGATATAAAAAAGAAAAGCAAACTGGCCTCTTACTGGAGAGGAGTGGAGAGAGTAGAAAGAAGGGGACAAGAGACTGTTAAGAGGATATGACTCGGAAAGGAGGAGCGTGCTCATAGAGCAAGGAGTGCAGACGGAGCTGCAGATAAGCGGGCATGCAAATTTGAATTGTGTTGTGAACTTTCACTCAATCACAGTAAAAAAGAAGAAGAAGAAAGAAACAATCAGAAAAGCGAGCATAGACAGGAGGACCTCTTACCACCAAGAAAGCAGTGCTAGGAGCAGAATGCATCCTTTGGACCCTGAGTCCCCGTGCTGAGATACTTCTGGACTAGAGAAAGATTGATGACAAGGATCTTCCCAGAATCAACAGAGAAAGAAAGCCTTCCCCTGGAGCTGGCACCCTGAATACGAACTTGTAGGCTCCTCGACTGGGACAGAAGAAATTTCTGTTTGTTAAAGCCCTCCACTTGCGGCACTTCTGTAACAGAAGCAGCACATAAGTAAGACACCAAGTGAAATGAAAACTTATGTTCATACAAATATCTATATATGAATATTTATGATGGTTCTCTTCCATGAACACCCCAAACTAGCAACAACCCAAAAGTCCTTCAGCTGGAGAATGTATTAAAAAAAAACCTTGATATACCCAAGCATTGAAACATACTCAGCAAAGAAAGGATCGAACTACCAGCACACGCCACAACATGGATGAGTCCCAAATGCATTAAAACAGTTGGATTCATAAGCCTTCTGCTGTGATTCCATTTAAATGGACTATAATTTCCGCCTTGGTGAAACTTTCGGGCAGATAATGCATCAGTAGTTACCAAGAGCTAAGGGTGGAGGAATCATCCAACCACAGAGAATTTTTCTCGGTGACAGAGATGTTCTGTTTCGACGGCTGGCAGTGTCCACACAACTGTACATGTTTCTCGAAACTCATACAGCTATACACCAACAAGAGTTACTTTTACTATGTGTAAAGCACAGCTCAGGTTTTAAAAGTTTACATAAATTTACCAACAAAATAATGGGAGCTCCCGTGATTTTTACCTATGGGCAATGAAACAGGAACTCTGAAGCAGGAAATTTAAGAGTTTGTGACTTTGCAGCTTCAAGGTCTTGGGAATTAAGCAGTGGCTTTCCTATGTGCTGAGCATGAAATCACTGAGGACTGCCTGGGAGAGGCAGCCTGTGGCTGGCCATGAGACTGAGCAGCCCCACCCAAAGCTCAAGCGCTAAAAAAGGTTGGCCACCAGCTGAGACCCTGGCTTTCTGCTCCCATGTGTAAGGAGCTGGGAGTGCAGTTCGGTTGGGTCCCTGACTGGAGACTCAGGGCTGTTCCTGTTTTCTGTCCCCACCTCGTCCCTCACCTTCCAGCAAATGTAGCAGCTGCAAGAGCTCCTTAGTCTGCCTCCGCGGAGCTGATTTCATGCGAAATGGATTGATTGGTGTTGACAGGGAGCTATTTACCCGTCTAATTAATTATGCCAACTAATTCTCAACATAATTGCTCTTCTCGGGTCACTGGGTAATGACTGTGCAATTTCCACGCTGCTTCAAGCCTTGATGGGAAGCGGGGTGGGGGCGGGGCTTGCCGCTCCTGAAGGTTAAACAGGCGCCCTGCTTCTCCAGGTTCCAAGGCCCACAGCCCAGGCTTCCAGGGCTGGCTGCCCAGAGACAAGTCCGAATCTGGAATTCTGTTTGTACACATTCTCGTTGTGCGTAAACTGGCCTCTCTGCTTTGGGGACCTTGCAGCCATTTTCACCTAACAAGCATAGATTGACAGCACAGGCTGCTACTTGCTAGCTGTGAGAGTCACGGTGCGTGCGTGCGTGTGTGTGTGTGTGTGTGTGTGCATGCGCACGCACGTGTGAAGATGCCCCAGCATGTCTTTCCTGTCCCCCACGTCCCAAACTGCTCACAGTCTAAAGGTAGAGATTCTCGCTTGAAACCGCAATTAAAGAGTCTAGCATTGGTTGGAAGCCAGAACGTTAGAGAGAAATCCAATCCAGGCTCTGCCGCTGGATCCCTAGGGAATTGACCTAGCCTGACTAAGCCTTGGTAAAAGCATTAGCGGGACACAGTTCCTGTGTAACAGGCGTCCACTTCCCTCCACCCCCCAGGGAAAGCCCCCCCAACAGTTGTCTTGTAGAATGCCTCATATTCTGGATTTCATTTTTTTTCTCATGCAATCACTTAAAAAACATTGAGAACAAAAAAAACAACCAAAAGTTTATTGAAATATTCCATACACAGTATGAAGAACATTCTTCCGAACTGTGGGGGACATGCTGCCAACCCAATGCCATCAACCCTGGACATTCACAGTGTATGTTTTCTACACACAAGGACCAACTGAAATTTAGCCATCAAAATCCAGAAATCAGTGGTGATAAATGACTACTGTTTAATCTTCAGACCCGTGCAAGTTTTGCCATCTGTCCCAACATGCCTTTATTTGGGTGAAGGGGTTAAACATATTCTACCAGCTGTGCCCTCTTCCCACCAGGCACTCTCACAAGCCCCACCATGCCAACTCTCTTCCACAAGTGACTTTAAAAAAAAAAATTTAAGGATAGAGTAGCACGGACAAGGGTTGGGGGACTGTGGTTTCAGGATACAACTAGACTGGTATAGTCAAGTCTTTTTTTTTATAGTCTTTTTTTTTTCTTTTTTTTAAAGAAAATGATCTGCATACAACTTGTGTGAGTGGTGTCTGGGGTCTTGAAAGCTAACAAACTGCCATCTAAATAGCATCAATTGGTCCCAATCCACCTAGAGCAGAGGAGAACAGAGAATATCAAGCACAGGAGGAAAATATGAGCCCAGCAGATGGAAGGTGCCATGTGATCCAGAGACTACTTCAGCAGTGGACCAGAAGAACTCGATGGTGCCCATCCACCACCACTGACTACACAAATGGGGCACCTGGTATAAAGCCCCTGACAAAGCAGGGGAAAAATAAGTGTGCAGAACTAGAACTCTACCAAATGACCACACTTGATGATCTGCCAGTCTAGAAGGACCCCTGAGGACATGCTCCTCCCCCTCTACTAACCCCCAAACCCATGCAGCACTGGGGACAGCTCTCCCAAAGGCTGAACCAGACTATATGAGACATGGAGTCAGGCTGGCGAAGAACAACCTCCTGGCTTCAATAGATACCTGGGGCTGTCCAAGAAGGTCATTGCTAGATGCAAGATGATAAGGTGAGGGGGGACAGGACTTGGTCAAATGGACACGGGAAGTTCAGGGAGAAAAGAGGGAGCATGCTGTCATGGGAGGAAGGGCGGGGAGAACATCAGTGTTGAGTCCTTTATATGGCCTATTGATTTGGATTGTAAACTTTTACGTAAAGCACAATAAAATATATTAGATATGTTAAAAAAAAAAAAAGCTAGCATAGGTGCTTATGAAAATCTGGAGGTAGGAGGAGCATGGCCAGCAAACACGGAAGGAGCACGTTATTTGCATCAACTACAATATGTCACAACAGATTGGATTCCACAGTCTCTACAGATGCAGCTCCGTGGTCTCCATGTGTCTGTTTTAACAAAAGAATCCGGTTCAGAATCTCTTCAGTGGCCTTCAGTCTGGGCAGCTCTGAAGACCTTCCTCGGCTTCCACAACCTTAGTGCCTTTGAGACTGCAAGGCAGTTGTTTTGTAGGAAGGACCGCTAGGTGACACAGTGACCTCAGCGGCTAACTGAAAGACTGGCTGTTGGAACCAGCCGCTCTGCTCCTTGGGAGGCAGATGGGGCAGTCTGCTTCTGTCAAGCTTACAGCCTTGGAAACCCTGTGAGAAAGCTCCACTCAGTTCTGCAGGGTCGCTAGGAGTTGGAATCAACTCAGTGACAACAGGCTTTTGGTTTTACTTTGTAGAAGGTCTGATGCTTCCTCGTGGTCTTCGTCATCTAGTACTGCTGCTTTAACAGAAACGCAAGTGGTTGCCTTTAAAAAGAGAAATTTCGTTTTGTCATAGTCCAGTAGCCTGAACATCCAAATTCAGTGTGAGCTTCAGGAGAAGGCTTTCTTGCTGGACCTGGAGGAAGGTCCTTGTCGTCAGTCTTCTCCTGGGCTAGAAGCTTCTGGGGCACAAGGAACCTGGTCCTTCCCGAAGCTTCCAGCACAGCTTCTTGGTGGTATGAGGTCCCCAAACCTCTGTGCTTAGCTTCTTTCCTTTATATACCGAGACGGCCTCAAGGCACAAAACACTCTTACACAAGGAATCCAGCCCCACCAACGCAACTGCTGCCCATCCACACCTATTAACATCATAGAAGCAGGATTCGTGGAGGACATCACACAGTGTCAGGACTCAGGGCCTAGCTGAACTGCTACACAGCTTTTGAGGGGGACACAAGTCAATCCATGGCACTTGTAATTTGGCGGAAATATCATAGAAGTGATGCTGTCTGTGGTCTTCACATTGTTCCTCTCAGGTGGCTCCAGACTTGATTTGTCTTGTTACTGGGAGGTCCACCCTAACCACTGGATTAAGGCCATGTTTCCTAAACTTCCCCATTATGAAGTTTCTTGTTTACCCTTTATAACCATTATTTTAGGGAGAGTTTCCCTGAAACTACATAAACACCCCATTCCGCCTCAAACTTTCAATATGTTCATGAATTTATGGCTTCTTATTTTGTTTAATACTTTATAGCCCTTTATTGGAAAAGGATTAGTTGCTTAGTAGTTAAGTGCTACATCTGCTAACTGAAAGGTTGTCAGTTCAAATCCACCAGGCGCTCCTTGGAAACTATGGAGCAGTTCTACTTTGTCTTGTAGGGTTGCTTCAAGTCAGAATCAACACAACAGCAGTTGGTTTGGTTTGGTTTCAATCCCTTATTGTAATTGTTTTGATGCTCAGATTATCCCAGGCTTGGCCAGTGGGACCCTGTCAAGCTGACTTTTGTGTCTTTTCAACACATCATCATTCTTGCTATGAGTGTTCCATAATCATTCTGTACTTTTCCTGCTCCAGGACTGAGGCGGCTATTGCTCAGTGTGTACCCTGCTGGTGAGTATTGCTGCCAGTGGACAGAACTAGGAGATGATATGGATGTAGATACAGATGATCTAGAGATACAGATACGAGGACACATACAGCCATAGACACCGATAGTTCCCAACTTACAACGTGGTGTTGTTTTGACCTGTCCATCATAAGTTGTTTCTGAGTGAGTCAGGTACCTCATGTTTTGGTGTTAGTTTTCATTATTATGACCTTTTATTATCAGTGTATTTATAAATCCAATCTTTATTTGTCTTTGGGGGTTGGAACCATTATGAATAAACTTACAGATATATTTTAATACATACAAACACACACACATGAAACACCAGTCATAAGCATTTAATCTGACAATGAGGATGATGGATGAATCTGGCATTCTGTCTGTTTCTCTAATGAGTCCACTTGGGGAAGGTTCTGTGTCATCTGGATTATCCCTAGGAATGAGGATGGTGTTTCTCACTAGAAAATCAGTGAGAGTTGTCTGTATGGTCTTTTTCTTTTTTCCTTCATAGACTTCTCAGTAACATCTTACTGCTTCCTGAATCTGCTTTATGACTTCAGCTAAGAGATTAGCATTTGGGTCCACATTTTCAAGCAACTGAAGCCCTTGATTTAGTTTAGAAAATGGAATCTATACAGCAGTGTTTCGTATAGTTAATCATCAAACTGAACCTCTGTGAGTGAACATCTGGGAATGATAGCATCTGCAAATTACACATTGCAGTATTGTATGCAGTACACACTACTAACAGTGTTGTTGTTAGGTGCCATCTAGCTGATTTTGATTCACAGCGGCTCTGTGCACAACAGGAAACCCTCCCCAGTCCTGCACCTTGCCCATGGCTGTGACGCTTGAGCCCATTGCGGCAGCCGCTGTGTCAGTCCATCCCATTGAGGATCTCCCTCCTTTTGATGACCCTCTACTTTACTAAGCATGGTCTCCGTCTCCAGGGACTGATCGCCCCAGATGACACATCCAAATGTCCAAACTATGTGAGATGAAGTCTCACCATCCTTGCTTTTAAGGAGCATCCTGGCTGTATTTCTTCCAAGACCGATTTGTTTGTTCTTTTGGCAGTCCATAGCATATTCAATATTCTTTGCCAACACCATAGTTACAGCATAGGAACCCCCTGGGGCATTTCTGCCACATCATATAGGGCCACTATGAGTTGAAAATGACTCAAAGACAACAACAACAATGACATCTGACTGTTTGCACTGATACCTCAAGTTCATATTCAATACAAAAGAATTCGTTCTGCTTTCCTTCTTTTCTGTATTTCTTACTCCCTGCTCTGATGGTGAGAAACCTGGTTTGCATTATCCTTGCCACATTTATTTATTTGACTGAGGCCCCCTGTCTGTAACCAGCTGGTCATCTCTGCCACCATCTCCCCCTGCTGTGGCTCTGGTATCCTGTTCAGGCTACCCCCCACCTGCCATAGTCCCCCCATCACCCTGCTCAGGTGCCGACAACCCCATCCATTCTCTTGGATGTCCTCCTCACCCTACTTGGACTCTGATACCCACGACAGGCTGCCCTGCTACGGAGATGCCTCCTTACACCACTCAGAGCCCTGAGTGGTGCTCCTTTACCTCACTGGGCTGCTGACACCTGCTCTGGGCCACCACACCCCCCACCTTCGCCACCGCAGATGCTACCTTGCTGTGCTCAACTCTGTGGTTTTAGGACTGAACTGTCAGGAAGAGCTGGGATGGAGAGGAAGGGTCAGGGGAAGGGAGGGAGGAAAAGAGGTCATATTTTAATTATGTGAAAAATATGCTACTGAATGCTAAGTTAAAAAAAATTTTAAGCATGTGTAATATGTCAACCATGTAACAAAGCTCAGAGAAAGTATTGGTGCTGTCAGAAAACAAAAAAAAAAGTTGTTGTTTTTCAGTCAATTCCATCTCATGGCAACCCCACGCATCACACAGAACTGCCCCATAGGGTTTTCCTGACCCTACAGAAGCAGGTCATCAGTCCTTTTTCTCCATAGTGCCACCAGGTGGCTTCAAACCACCAACCTTCAGGTCCATAGTTGGGTACACACCCTTGGCACCCCTTTCGGCTGAAGAAACCATTAGGGTTTGCTCTCCTATGGCACGGGCCACCTCCCTTCCATCTCACGCCCTTAGAGGTTTACATCACCCTGAGAACAGAGAGTGTGGACTCAGGCCAGAGCCTCTGTGTTCAATTCCTGGCACAGCTGCTTCCTGGATGAGTGACCTTGGGCAAGTTAGTGATGAAAACTCAGAGCCTCCATATTCCTCACCCATGCACACTCAGAGGGTTGTTATGAGGGTGACGTGAGTCAGTGCACAGAAAACACTTAGAATTGACCTAGCACCCAACCGGTGTTCTAGAAATGTCAGCCGTACCATGTGGACAAGAACATGAAGCTCGATGAGGTCCCATAAGTTACCTATCCAAGGGCACATATTACCATAGGCGTCATCTGAACCCAGTTATGCCTGGGGTGATAAACTAATACATTCATAACTAGTACAGGACCAACTGGGTCAAGTTCTGTGAGTATCTTGGGGCCTTAGAGTATCAACGATTATGGCTGCTTGGGAATTGTCAAGAAAACACCCTAATATACGGATCTCTGAGATAGAACTTGAATGCTGAGAAAGGTCTGAGTAATTTGGGATGGTGAGGGTAAGGACCTCCAGCTTAGGGAAGGGGTAGAGTACTAGACCTCCCAAGTGTCACTCATCATGGACGGTGGGATGGCTGTGTCCCGTGTGGCCCCAGACCAGGGTTCTCAATGTTGGCGCTATGTCAGATCAGACAATTCTTTATTATGGGACATGACTGGAAAGTGCAGGGTGTTTAACAAAATCTCTGGCCTCCACCTGCTTAGTGCTGTGACAAGCATTGTCAAATGACCCCAAAACAAAAACCAAACCCCTGCTGTTGAGCTGATTCCGACCCACAGTGACCCTACAGGACAGAGTAGAACTACCCTACAGGTTTCCAAGATTGAAAATCTTTACAGAAGCAGAATGGCACAGCTTTCTCTCATAGAGGGGTTAGCAGGCTTGAAATACCCATCTTCTAGCAGATGAGCGCTTTAGCCACTGCACCACCAGAGCTTCCTGAACCCTACATTAGTGGATGTCAAATAACCCCCAATTGAAAACCATCACCCTAGATAAATGAAATTTTCAAGAAACTCTAACATCCAATTGCTAATTGGAGCCCAGCTTCTCGTTCTTTCCCTGGTTGAGCAGGACACAATCGGACTTCACATACCCACAGGAAGTAAGAGTCAAAGAAAATAACCCACACTGCCTGTAACTGAGGCTTCTCTGAGAAGTTCTCAATATATGGCCGTGTGGCTTAATAGCTGGCCAAGCTTCCTGGCCCAGAAGTTCAACACCAGGTGGAGAAACTCATTATTACACCCAGTGGAGCCATTAATAATGAGGACATTTTCACAGGGCTAGAGTCCCAGAGGAGAGGAGATGAAAGGCAAGCTGGTGACCTCACTGACCCGCTGTGTGACAGCGGAATCCGTCACTTCCCCATTCCGGGCTCCAGTTTTCTCATCAGTTAACTGAAGGAGTTGTGGTACATTTAAATTCATTCCAGCTAAGAACTTCCTTTTGATCCCTATAGAAAGTGGTGAGAAGCTGGTTCTCGGCTCACTGAAGAAGAGTTCTGTGATGGCTAGTAATGTCTGCCAAGAGCGCTGAGATGGAAACAGTAGCACTGCCGAGACACTGTGCAGCACAGGAGCTGTGTGTTAACTGCACCAAAAGGTAACCTAGAACCTCAGGGGTCTGTGCGAGGACAAGGAGCTAGGGACAACAGAAGCAGCTCTAGATGGAAAAGTTCTGCCCAGATCCTTTTTTCTTCCTTCCTTCTTTTCTCTTCCCTTCTCCCTACCCCCTCCCTCCCTTCCTCCCTCCCTCTTTCTTCCATCCCTCCCTCTTTCATTTTCTCTTTCTCTTTCTTTCATTCATTCTTTCCTTCTTTCTCTCTCTCTTGCTTTTCTCCTATGAAGGCTGCTCTACCATGGACAGGGAGAAAATGATCCCTACATGCCAGGGAGACTTACTTCCGAGGCATGAAGCTAGGTTCATAGCCTTACATTGGACAAGTTTCCTGCCCCTCTCTGAACTTCTGTTTCTTCATCCATAAAAATGAGAGGACTGGGATGGCTCCAACTCCCAAAGCTTCAACCTCTCTCTAAGAGCAGCTGCGGAAGGGAGTAGGAATGCAGGGCTGACCAAGAAAGCTACCTTGTTGCTAGAGCTGCTTATTTGTAATTTACTAGCTAGTTGGGGGAAAAATTCCTAATCATAAACTCATATTGTGTATTCTGGAATATTTTTTTCAAATACAGAGAAAATCAAAGAAGGTGGGAAAAATTCATCAAATACAATCATTGTTAACATCCTGGTACATGAGCTTTTGGTCTTTGATTCAGGATAGATTCGAACGTCTTTGTAAGAGAACTGCATTGCTATTTTAGCCATAGTGTGAATTTAAGGCAATCAAGAGCAAATTCTTGCTTGTTCTAGGCCCTGGCCAAAAAACTTTTCAGAAGATTAATAATAAACTCAGAAATCTAGAAGGCCATATAGACCATCTGGTCACTGGCCTGGAGCGCAGACAAGGCCAAGCTGACACAGAGCAGGTCTCCAACAGCTCTGGAGAAGGAAGGGGCAGTATCTAGAAGTCTGTGTGTTGGCTATGGGCACACACGTACACACACATCACAGGAAAAGAGGGGAGGCACGTGGTCGGCCGAAGCTCTGTGGCCTCTTCCTGTGTACCTTGGTCAGTTGTATAGACTTCCAATCCCCAGAAGAGGGCTGAACCTACTTTAGCCCTTGGTATATTTTCTAGACAGAATTAGGCTTAGGTGACAGGAAACCCCCAGGATACCTACATACTTCTTTTACTCTCCCCTGGATTCATTCTGGAATTTAGAGCAGACTTGTGATGTTCTGAGAGTTGAGAGGGAAGGGGGTAGTTAGGAAAAGAGTGATGCTTACCGCAATGGAAAGTAAGGAGCTTGGGAATTATACTATCTAGTTCTACCACTTACTAGCTGTGTGATCTTGGGCAAGTTAATCAGCCTCTCTGAACTTTGGCTTCATCATCTATAACATGAGGTCTAGTAATCTCTCCTTTTTTCAGCAGAGTCAGCACAGGGTGAGCACTTACTGACTCCCCGTGTAGGAAAGGTCAGGCTGGAATCCTCACTGGGCTGTTTCATGCAGTCCCTCAAATCCTCAGCTCTGGACTTCGTGCATAACTTGATAGACAACAGGAATCACTGAGAGCTGCAGAACATGGACTGAGCCAGAGAAAATCGTGCTGACTATTCCTCCCCTCCCCATAGCCTCTCTCACCAGAAGCGGACCAGAATGATGCAGCGTGGACTCAGAGAGCCGGCTGAGGAGGGCGCAGGCTGGACCACAAAGCAGGGAAGATGTGGAGGATGGAGAAAGAGGTTCAGTCGATCCACACAAGCAAGAGCTAGCAGACGATAGAAAGAGAAGAGCAGGGAGCCGAGAGGGCAGCGAGGAGGTTGTAGGTTTCATCCCCTGAGAGTTTCCTGGGCTTGTGGGGAGGAGGCAAAGCGAAGCAAATGAATGTTGTCAGGGATCATGAACTGGATTCCATCAACATCCTTCAAGAGAGAAGCAGAAAAGACTTTAAATTGATTTTCTCTTCCAACGGAGCCACTTGGGCCACAGCTTCAGTGGGGTTACAGGTACTTACAGCTATTTTCCTCCAGAGAGGACATGTGTCAGAGAGAGACATCTGGCTCTTCAATACATTAGCTGGTTGAAGACCCTACAGTCTTGGGGTCCTGGCACAGTTCTTGGGAGAGCCCTGGTTTCATCCTTTCACTATGCCCCACTCCCATGATCCTCTCTCACTATGCGTGCCTCTGACTCTGCCCTGGTGGCTCAGGGCTTAAGAGAGCTTACAGCTGCTAACCAAAGGTCAGCAGTTCAAGTCCACCAGGTACTCCTTGGAAACCCCAGAGGGAAGTTCCACTCTGTCCTGTTGGAACATTGTGAATCAGAATTGACTCGACAACAATGGGGTTTGGGGCTCTGCTGGTTTTCTCTGGCTTTAGGGGTGGGTTGGGTGGACACGCAGGACAGGCAGCCTCCCTCAGTGACCACTGGCGACTGCTGGATAGATTCCCAGCTTTCTCATCCTTTGGTGGGAAGACATGAGGCATATTGCACACCATCTCCTTAAGGTTCCCAGCAGGACGGAACCTCAGATGCCTGCAGCAGTAACCTGCTCAGTAACGCAGCTTTATTGGCTTCTTTTCCTTTCTGTCTTATTTCTTTATTCCTTTATCAGTGCTTCTTGGGATCACCTTCCAAATTAAAAAACAGTTGCTATGGAGCTGACGCCAGCTCATGGTGTCCCCATGTGTGTGTCAGAGGATCACTGTACCCACAGGGATTTCAATGGCTGCTTTCTTGGAAGTAGACTGCCAGGCCTTTCTTTTGAGAGTCCAACTCTTTGGTTAGCAGTTGAGCACTTTAGCCACAGGCATCTTGAGGGACTCTTTCCAAATTAACTACTTGTACTCCAATCCTAATTTCACAGTCTGTTTCTGGCAGAACGCAAAGACAATTAAGATTCTACACAGTATTCCATTCCACTGCAGGACCATGACCTGATCTGGAAGGAGCAGGTGGCTGCTGCCTTCATTGTTTGTGTGCATCAAACACCATGCTGCCATCTGTCCCTCCAGCATGGGGACGAGTTGACCCCATGAGGTCATGGCCTAGACAGGGCCTCAGCGTCTCCTCGGAACAGCATCCCAAGCAGCCAGTTCCAATAGATCAGCATTGGCCTGGGAACTGGGACCTTCTGACTGCCTCTGTTCAAACATAACAGCAAGCAGCATAATAGAGGAGAGAGAGAGGCCAGGGGAGCTTGTTCAGAGGGCAGGGAGGGGTGGGAACTCGGGGTGTGACCCCCAAGAAGGAGGAGCATGCCGCAAGTGCTGGCCTGCCTCCAGCTTCCCTCCTGCACAAGGCAGGCCTCAGAGACAGTGTCTTATCCCCCCTCTCCCGCCAGGGCAGGGAAAGACTCCTGTCTGAATCCACCAGCTTGCAAACGGAGAGTGCAGGAGGGGACTGTTGGCACTGTCCTTTTCCAGGCTCAGCCACAAACGCGGCCAGAGAATCTCCCAGCTTTCCCACAAGGCCTGAGGGACTCCAAAGAGTTGTGCAAGAGAGCAAGAATGTGGGCTCACCTTGGCCTCCTCCACGCTGGGAGGAGAGGAAATCACCAGCGGCTGACTGTGCCGGGGTGGGGTGTGAGCCAGCGCTCCAGCCTGAGGGCAGGGCGAGTGGCCCTCAGAGATAAGCCAACCCTCAGCTGCTCCCAGGTTTCCTGTAGAGCATTGTTCATCTCCACGGTAAATCACTTCCTTTGAGAAGAGTGAAAGGCAAGTGTACCCTGCTCGCCCGTAGTGGGAGCTGGTGCTTCTCATCTCCTCTGACCCTGGTGACAGCTCCCACCATCAGGAAGAGCTCCCGTGGTGGCCTTGCCTCGTCACACAGCCACAGAGCAGCATGAGCCAGTCAAGGCACATGGGCAAGATCCGGAAACGCCTGGAAGATGTCAAGAACCAGTGGGTCCGGCTGGCCAGGGCTGATTTCAGTGACAATGAAAGTGCCCGGCTGGCCACAGATGCCCTCTTGGACGGTGGTCCTGAGGCTTACCAGCAGGTGCTCAGCCAGGAAGGCGAAGTGGACTTCCTGTCCTCAGAGGAGGCACAGTACATCCAGGCCCAGGCCAAGGAGCCCCCCTGCACCCCAGAGACCCCTGGAGGGACTGAGATAGGCCTCAGAGGACAGGACTCAGTCTCCCTGCAGTCAGGTACCTATTTCCCTGTGGCCTCAGAGGGCAGCGAGCCAGCCCTGCTGCACACCTGGGCCTCGGCCGAGAAGCCCTACCTGAAGGAGAAGACGAGTGCTACCGTGTACTTGCAGACGGACAAACACAGCAACATCAGAGACCTGGTGCGCCGCTGCATCACCCGGACCAGCCAGGTAGCGTGGCGGAGGGCATCTCCCTGTCCACCCTGGGGAGGGGTGGGGCTGGTGAAATAGAGGAAGGGGGGCACGTTCTGCCCTAGGGGTGGGGTCCAGGCGACTGGGGCTTGCTTAGCATGGAGTCGGAGATGTTACCTTCTGCCTTTGCAGGGCCTGTCTTCCTGATCCCACCTGTCACCACCTGGGTCCAGGGCACCACTGTCCATCACCAATGGCTTCCTGCCTGGCCCTGCCTTTTCATCTCCGCCCCCTACCACCCACTTGCCCTCTAACAGGGCACTTTTTCTAACCATACACCTCAGTTGATCTCTTTCCCGCTAAGAGCCTTTGGTGGATCCCTGTTGCCTAAGGGGCCAAACCCACTGAGTCTATCCTGATGCATAGTGACCCTATAGGACAGAGTAGAGCTGCCCCCATAGGGTTTCCAAGAGAGAAGCATTTCCCAGTGGGGCTTCCAGCCTCTCCAGCCCCTCTCCTGCCTCCGATGCAGCGCGTCCAGTCTCATTGTGTTTGCCCGTGCTCTCCCTGTGTTACCCCCTCACCCTCGCAGCTTTCCCCACGAGTAGCTCTTACTTGGGGACTCCGGTGGGTCTAGTTTCAATTCCCACCCAGTGCCCCTCACGCACTGTCAGTGGAGTCTCGTGTTTTTATGATGCTGAAAATGTTTCAGAGAAGCTTCCAGACTAAGATGGACTAGGAAGAAAAGTCTAGTGATTTATTTCTGAAAATCGGCCAAGGAAAATGCACTGATGACAACAGTTCATGGGCTCACGGTGGCAGCAGGGGTCAGCACCAGCTGACGCAGCCACAAACTACAACAAATGCCTACTTGTTCCCAGCATGGAAGTCACTTCCTCGGGAAGCCTGTCCTGAGGCCCCAGCTGCTTCCAGAAGGCAGGCCACCCACTGGGGGGCACCTATCCCTGTCCCCTCAGACTCCACTCAGTCTTCCCACAATGGCCTTGCAGTGGCTAAGCCACCAGGGGTCAAGCAGAAGACGGCCTGAAATTTTAGACCCAACAACTCTGTTAAGGCTCCCGGTGAGTTCACGTGTGTCAGGGCAGAACGGATCCCCACAGTGTTCTCACTGCCTGATTTTCCAGAAGTCGATCATCAGACCGTCCTTCTGAGGCACCTTAGGGTGGAATTGAACCTCCAACCTGTTTGAGTAGCAGCTGAGTGTATCACCTGTCTACACCAACCAGGGATTCTGTGTGAAATGCTAAAGCACTGGCTGTGTGACCTCCCTGAGCCACTTGACTCCCCGGGCCCTTGGGCTCCTTGTGGAGTTAGGGTTCCATCCAGCTGCAAAAGGCCTGTCCATGACCGCACTGTTCTGCTTGCTCACTAGCTCTGTGTTGAGTGCTCTCTGAGTGGTGGGGAACAGTGGTGTCTGGAGCATTCTTAGGCACAGCTGTCACTGGAAGGGTGAGTGAGCGAGACACCCTGGAAAAGTGCCAGGTTAAGACTTGTGAAGTGCAGTCCCCCGGCTGAGGCCCTCCCCTCCCCTGACTCCCCACCCAGCAAGGCTTCCTGCTCCCCACACCTGAGGCCCCTGGAGCCCTCTATTCAACCAGCACAGCCTTTAGGGATCAGAGACATTTAGAATCTGAAGACTTCACCTAAAATGAAGAACTTCCCATGCCTCTTAGCAGACAGGAAGACCTGATTCTGCAGGGGCTGTGTGGTGGCACCCCTTAGCCTGTCCCCTTTGCTGCAGTCCCCATCCTTTTGTTGCCGCAGGTCCCCAATGGCTTCAACTGTTTTATTGCCTGCCAGGTCCCTCCCTTCAGGCCGAGTCTGTGATATGCCCCCCATGCACACACACACCTGTGCCCACACAACGCCTCTGTACACACCATACCTGTGTCTACACAGCACCTGTGTCCACACAGCACCCATGCCTACACAACACCCGTGCCCACACAACACCTGTGCCCACACAACACTCATGCCCACACAACACCCGTGCCCACACATCTCTGCATACACAACACCCATGCCCACACAACACCTGAGCATGTGTTTCCTCGCACATGCCCACGAGGACTCAGGATAGCTATACCAAACAGAAATTTGGGTAAGCTAGATCTCACCCCCAATTCCAGGAACACTATGTCTCCCCACCACCCTTTCACCACATGGAGTTGGAGAGAGGAGACCAGGGATGGGCCCTCCCCCTTCTACTGCTCTGCCTCAGAGAGACACCCCTGGGTGGCCTCAACCCCCCAACCCTTCAGTTAGCAGCCAATCGCATTGTTTGAGCCATCCAGGGACTTCAGGAGGGTGAATAAGCAGACAAACCAAAAAACTAAACCAGTTGCTAGCCGGTAGATGCCAAGTCACAGCAGGCCCACGTGTGTTAGAGGAGCGCTGTGCTCTGCAGTGGTGTCGATGGCTGTGATCTTTCACAAGCAGATTGCCAGGACAATCCAAAGGTTAGTGGTGAGAGTCCACCCAGAGGCACCTCAGAAGAAAGGCTTGGTGATCAGTTCCCCAAAATTAGCTGTTGAAAACCCTATGATGGAACACAGTTCTACTGCGACACACATGAGGTTGCTATGAGTTGTAATTAACTACATAACACCCAGCTTTATTCAACTTGCTACACCCTCAAGACATCCTCTTGAGGACTGGGGTTCACTTGATCCAAGCCACAATCTTTTCAGTCACGGCATATGCACATGAAGACTGGACAATAAAGAAGGGAGACTAAAACAGAATCGATTCCTCTGTGTTATAGTGTTGATGAAGAATGTACCGTGGACTGCCGGAAGGACAAACAAATCTAGGTTGGAAGACTGATAGCCAGAACTTTTTTGGCAGCGAGGAAGGCAAAGCGTGTTATCAGGAGGGACCAGCCCCCGAATGACATCATTCTTGGTAAAACAGAGGGTGAGTGAAAGAGAAGGCTGTCAGTGAGATGAACTGACACGGTGGCCGCATCAATGGGCTCAGACAGAGTGACAATTTTGAGGATGGCTTCGGACCTGGCAGTGTTTTGTTCTGTTGTACATGGGGTCACTGTGAGCTGGAACTGGCACAACAGCACACAGCAGTGACGACACACCCACAAGGCAGCGCACCCAGGGAAATGAAGAGCAGCGATGCAGAGTAGTTACTGGTCTGTAATTGATCCAGCCGGGGAGACAGTCCCAACAGGAAGCCACCAAGATAAACACTACCTTCATGACCTGTCATTGTCAAGGATCTCTTCTATCGGGATGCTGGACTCCTTTGGCTGTCCAGCAGACCCCTGCTTAGTGGCCCAGCCTCAGGGAACCAACAGACTCACTGGAAAAGACCCAGAAGGATTTATGATCCCGCTGTGGAGAAAGGGAATTGTCTCTTTTGTCTAGTACAGGGACAGTGGGCATTTATCTTCCTGCCAAGACTGAGCCGCAGCTGGTGGTGGTGCCATAAGCTTCAGTGAGCGTGAACACTTACTCACTTGGTGTTAAGACCCTTGTTCCAGCGGATCATGGGCGCACTGGGTTAAATACTGATCGCCCCCGCGTGAAATCATGTTCCCCCAGAACCTCAGAATATAACTTTATCTGGAAACAAGGCCTTCGTGGATGGAATTAGTTAAGATACTGCAGGATATCTTAATCCTTGTCCACTAGGACTGGTGTCTTTATAAGAAGAGAAGGCATACAGAGCCCCTCTTACCCACAGTATGGGTGTGCAGCATGATGAAGTCACATACTGTCCTGCTCTGTCACTCATATAACTCTTAGTAGAGAATATTGCTATAATTGTTCTATGTTATTGTTATTTCTCATCTCTTACTGTACCTAGCTTATAGATTAAACTTCATCATAGGTATGTACACATGCGTAGGACACGTCATAGTGTATGTAGGATTAGGCACTGTCCGTGGATCCAGGCATCCATGGGAGGTCTTGGGAACATACACCTTGCAGAGAACAAGACTATTGTACAGAGAGAGACACAGAGAAGGCCATGTGTGGACCGTGGCAGAAACCGCAGTGGTTCAGCCAGAAGCCAAGTACCCGATCATGATTCTTCTGCCAACAGCACCCAATCTGACTTTGAGGAATCACTGCTCCTCCACTCTCCCTATGGTTTGGGTGGGCTTCTGCCATCCGTGGGTTGGAATGGGGAAGGGTACATGATCCAGGCCGGGCCAATGAGAATCCTGCCACAGAGACTGATCCACAAATGGTCGCATGTCTCTGTCATTGTAATGAGAGTCTGCCCCAGGACTTCTGCTGCAACTCTTAGGAAAAGAAGACATTCTTTTTATTCCAGGTGATTGAGCTGGCATGATGGAAACTGGCAGCCCTCTTGTCACCCTTGGGGAGGGCCACCTGAGAAACGAGTCCCTCTCCATCCGAGCCTGCCTAAATGTCTACCTGGTTCTGCTTTTCTCCTCTCGGCTCTCCTTCTCTCCCTAGCTTGTCTTCTCTTCCTCTTCTGCTGTCCCCACTCCACAGGCCTAGTTGTTGTCAGCTGCTGTCAAGGTGACGACACCTCATGGAGACCACGTGTCCAATAGCAGGAACCCTTGCCCAGGCCTGTGCCATCCTCACGATTGTTCCTGGTTGAAACCACCGTGGCAGCCACTATGTCAATCCACCTCATGGAGGGTCTCCATCATTTTCCCAGACCCTCCACATGGACAAACATGCTGTCCTTTTCTAGTAATTTCTTAAGTATGGAGACCAAAGTTGAGGCTGGAGAGGTGGTCTCAGGATGGGGTCACTCAGCCCTTCTCATCTCTTCCTTGAGCAGGCCCAGCGGACCCCTACCACCACCCTCTCCCCCTCTCCTCTGCATCACAGCAGCAAGGGGAGCAGCTGTCCCCACCCCAAATGCCCAGGCCCACTAAGCCTGGGGAACTTTGCCTGAAACCAGTTAGCATCTGGCTCTATCTCTTCTGACCACCAGCCTTTCTGCCCTGGCCCAGGTCCTGGCCATCTTGATGGACGTGTTCACTGATGCGGAGATCTTCTGTGACATCCTAGAGGCGGCCAACAAGCGTGGGGTTTTTGTCTGCGTGCTCCTGGACCAGGGAGGTGTGAAGCTCTTCCAAGAGATGTGTGACAAAGTGCAAATCTCTGACAGTCACCTCAAGGTAGGGACTTTAAAAGTACTTCCTGTGAGTGAGGACAGAGTAGGCTATGCTGTGGTAGTAAATACACACACACATACCCATGGCTTGATACCATTGAGGTGTGCTGCTTGCTCAAAGTTCTCTGTCGAGCAGACAGCCCTCTTCCGTCTTGGAGCAACACCATAAGGGACACATGGCCTCCAAATTGCAGTGACAGGAAGTGTTGGGGACTTGATCTGGAAGGTGTTCTCATGATTTCCTCCCATCTTCCATTGACCAGAAATGAAAGCTCCAGGGCATAGAAGCACCAAGGGGTCTACAGTGAGCAATGATCTTGGCCACATTCTCCTCTTCTTCTCTCAACAGAGATCACCCAGTGGATGCATTTCACAGGGCAGGACAATACCCAGGCCTGTTTGATACATGTTTAGAATTCCCTGGCCCAAAGATCTCTGGACTTAATTGAACCCCGTGCAACCCTGTCCCAGTAGGAAGAAACCCAGAGATAAGCATGCATTTAGTCACTTCAAATTCAGGATATGGCAGCTAATGCAAGGTCAAGTACAAAGCCACCCAGAGCTCTTAGGAGTCGGCCGAGACAAGCAGATAAGGCAGTCCCCAGTCCTCTCAAGACTCCGCCACCACTTCCTCCTGCCTCCCAGACTAGGATGAAGCCTCCTCCATCCCTACCTCTCCCTCCACACAGACTAGGATGTAGTCGAGTCCAATGCTCCCTCTTAGTACCCAGGCCCCAGGACTTCGGGTCTGCTTGATGTTACCTGGATCATACCTTTTGACACGAGGCCATTGAAACAGGTCATGGGAGTCAGCACTGGAGTTACTTTTAGGGAGCACACAGTCCATAACCAAGTGTCCTCTGCCCACCAAGTCAAGATGGCTCACTCTTTCTGAGATCTCACAGTTTTAGGCAAGGCCAAGGAGGAGTAGATGGAGGTGCTGCAGCTGGTTGTACCCATCAGAGTCTGCCCGGCCACCAGAGGGCATCTGCAGAATGCAGAGAAGATTCCACCATCTTCCTCTGTCTGGCCTTTGTGGAGACATTGACATAGTTCAACTCCCATGTCATTTCTCAAGTCTCCCAAAGGTCCCCTAGGCTGTAGCAGCAGGAGTTGCGGGCAGAGAAAAGGGACAAACGGAGACATGATTTGGTTGTGAATCCACCTTCTTGTGGAACAGTCCAGAGTCCACTGGTGCCTCCATGGAGCTGCCTCCTCTGCTGCAACAAGCTTTCCTGCTGGCCAGCCTGGGGCCAGGGACATCCCCCCCGGGACTGTCAGACTCTGGTGGTCCACAGAGGCCTTGGCTCAGGGGTCCGTGGCATCAGGCCCTCATCTGGTGTTTATTCGCTCGCTGCCTTGTTTGAAGTCTAATTCCCTCTTCCCCCTTTTATTTTCATTACCCCAATAATGCCAAGACAATAAAGAAAATCTGGAAAATTGAGCCAATAAAAACCACAAAATCATGAGGGTTTGTGTCACCCAGTGCAGTAACTTACGATGTTACCCTGCCCCCCATGGTCCTCCTCCCGTACTTGACCATGCAGAGTCCTTAGCCATGCTGTTTGTACTATGATTTTAAATTAGAAGGAAAACCACAGCTCATGCTTGTGGGCTTGCAGATGAAACCATACAATTGGAAGTCTTCTTCTAACTGGGTAACAATAACAGCTCTGAGCTGAGCACATCAGAAGGTTCAGAAAGTAGATTAGCACAGAGTTTTAGCCTTGCAGGTATGGTGACAGATGACAGCTAGGCTTGGGGACCTGGTGACACAGTGGCGAAGGGCATGGCTGCTAACTGAAGCGCTGTCAGTTCAAACTCACTAGCTGCTCCATGGAAACCGTATAGGGCAGTTCTACTCTGTCCTACAGGGTCCCTATGAGTCAGAATGGACTCACCGACAGCAGATTTTTAAGGTGGGTTTTGAGAAAAATGTCTGTTTTTACAACTGACTACAGGGATATTTTTATTAAAGCCAATCAATTTCTGCTGTAACACTGCACAAAAATCTTACAGACCTTTTGGTGCCAACCCCTCGGTCAGTAGCACCTGGTGCAGTTTGCAGGCCCCTCGACCCTTGCAATGGCACTGAAGGGAAACATCATCAACAACTCATAATCCCGCACATCCGAGATAACCCCGCACATCCGAGATAACCCCTGTTTATATCTCGGTGAACATCACTTCGGGCTTTTTCTTATACAAGTGTAGATCTATAAAGCAGTAATTAGTGAATGACAGCCGGACTTTCTGTCCACAGAACATTTCCATCCGGAGCGTGGAAGGAGAGGTGTACTGTGCCAAATCTGGCAGGAAATTTGCCGGCCAGATCCGGGAGAAGTTCCTCATCTCTGACTGGAGATACGTCCTGTCAGGAACGTACAGGTGAGCACTGCATTCCACGTTCTCATCCTCCTGGAGTCCCAGGATTGGGCATGAGGCAGATCAGCTCCCAGCCACCTGCGCTGACTCACCTGCCACTCAGCTGCCCGAAGCAGAACACTCAGCCGACCACCAGGGACAGGTGACCCAATAGGCAAGGCGCACTCCCTTGGGCTGAACTGTGCTGGTTTTTTTGAATCCATAGTGCACATTTTCACACGGATGTGGTGAAACCCTGGTGAAACTGTGCCCAACACATTAGTAAGTAAACACACCCAAGTCTGTGCATACCTTGCCTACTATAAGCCCTGTGAGTACTGTGCTGACTGGTTAATCTGCTTACTGGTCAACAGGTAGGTGATCCCGGAGGTAGGACCAGTGCAGGCTAAAGGTGGAAATCTGAGCCTTTCTGGGAGCTTCTAGGTGAAGGTGCGCTCCCAAATGCCTCCGCTTCCCTTGAAAAAGGCAGTGGGATGAAGGGTCATCTGTTGCCCTTGTCAGATCATCTAGGTGTGATTAGTCACATGTTTTGTTTGTATGTGTATGCCCTATTTTATTTTTATTCTTTTAATATAACAGCCTTTAGTGAGATGTAATTGACCCATTTAAAGTATACAATTCAATGGTTTTTAGCATTTTCACAGAGTTGTGCAACCATTGCCACTGTCAATTTTAGACCATTTTCTTCTTCCCCGAAGAGGAAGCATTAGCAGTCACTCTCCATTCTCCACCACAGTCCCCGCAGACCCCTGGTAGCCATTAATCTACATTCTGTGAGTCAGAATCAACTTGACGGCAGTGAGTTTGGTTCCATCTGTACATTTCATATAAGTGGGCTCACGTAAGACATGGTCTAATCACTCTGATCACTCAGCACAACGTGTTCGTTCATTCCTGTTGTGGCATGTGTCAGTAAGTCACACCTTTTTGTGGTTGAGCAGTAATTCCATTGTTTGGAATTCCATTTTTATTTATCCACACATCAATTGATAAACATGTGAGCTGTTTCCACTTGGGGGCTATTATGAATAATGCTGCTATGAGGATTTGTATACAAGTTTGTGTGTGAGCATAAATGTTCCCTTTTCTCGGGGATATCCCCAGGAGCAGTACTGCAGGCTGGACTACTAACCAAAAGGCAGACAGTTCAAACTGACCCAGAGGTACCCCAGATATAAGGCCTGGAGATCTACTCCTGAAGGACCACAGCCTTGAAAACCCTATGGAACAGTTCTACTCTGCATACACGGGGCCCCCATAAGTTAGAAATGACGCAGTGGCAACTAAAAACAACATGTTGTTGCTATCAGATGCCATCGAGTTGGTTCTGCCTCATAGGGACGCTGTGTACAACAGACCCAAACATGACCAGTCCTGCGCCACACCCTCAGTCATTGTCATGCTTGAGTCCATTATTAAAGCCACTTTCTCTACCCATGTTATTGAGGGTCTTCCTCTTTTTCACTGACCCTCTACTTTACCAAACACGTTGTCCTTCTCCAGGGACTGATCCCTCCTGACAACATGTCCAAGGTACATAGGATGCACTCTCACCACCTCGCTTCTAAGGAGCACTCTGGTTGTACTTCTTCCAGAACAGATCTGTTTGTTCTTTTGGCGGTCCACGGTACAGTCTACACTCTTCTCCAGCACCACAATTCAAAGGCCTCAATTCTCTTGTCTTCCCCACTCACTGTGCAGCTTTCATATCCATATGACGAGACTGAAAATACCATGGCTTGGGTCAGGCACACCTTGGTCTTCAAGGTGACGTCTTTGCTTTTCAACATTTTAAAGAGGTCCTTTGCTGCAGATTTGCCCAATATGATGTGTCTTTCGGTTTCTTGACTACTTCCTTGGGTGTTGATTGTGGATCCAAGTAAAACGAAATCCTTGACAACCTCAGTTTTTTTTTTCCCATTTATCATGACGTTGCTTATTGGTCCAGTTATGAGGGTTTCATTGCTTTCTTGACGCTGAGGTGTAATCCATACTGAAAGCTTTGGTCTTTAATCTTCATCAGTGTTTCAAGTCCTTTTCACTTTCAGCAAGGTAGGTTGTTTCATTTGCATAACACAGATTGTTAATGAGTTATCCTCCAACTCTGACGCTCTGTGCTTCCTCATATAATCCAGCTCCTCCGATAATTTGCTTGACATACAGATTGAAAACATGATAACTCTATACTTAACCTTTTGAGAAACAGCTAGATTTCCTCCCCTCTAGATGGCTGCATCATTTTACATTCCTACCAGCCACATAGCACAAAGGAACAGTGCTGGTTCGATAGCAGAATTCTCCCCTTCCCCATGGTAGACACAGGTTCAATTCCCAGCCATCACCCTCATGCACAGCCATGACCATCTGTCAGTGGAGGCTTGAGTGTTCGGCAGAACTTCCAGACCGAGGTGGACTGGGAAGGGAGGCCTGGTGATCTGCTTCTGAAAACCAACCAGTGGAAGCCCTAAGAGTCAGAACCATAATCAACCATGGGAATGGCACAGAGCCAGGCTGCCTTTGGTGGCATTGTGCATGGGGGCGCCATGAGTTGAGGCCAACTGGATGGTGGGTAACAACACTAGACACCAGGCCTCTTCTAGGGCTAGGAGTACCTCCTGGAACCCCACTTAAGTTGAGGAGATTAAAAGTAACCACGCGAACAGAAAATGACAAACCAAACAACAAGCCCACTACTGTTGAGTCAATTCCAACTTACAGCAACTCTATAGGACAGAGCAGAAGTGCTGCATAGAGTTTCTAAGGAGCACCTGGTGGATTTGAACTGCCAGCCTTTTGATTAGCAGACATAGCACTTAACCACTATACTACCAGCATAGTGGTTACAGCAGAAAAGGAGAGTGGGAAGAAATCAACAGAACAACTGCCATCTGTGCCTCCCCACAACCTAACAGTCCCAAAGCATGCTCCAATTTGTAATTATCTGAACTTGCATAGTCCAAACCTTGCATGCTTAAAAAATACAATCTCTTATCTACAAGGTTGTGCTCCCCACCCCTCCAAACCCCAATCCTCCCACTCCCCCACGCCCCTACCCACATCCACCACCCCACCCCACTCTGCTACTGGAGATTAGGACCACTGTTTCTAGCAATTTTGAATTCTCCCAGAACTCACCAGCTGTACTCCGCATGAAGTGGGAGTGGTTATCTCCTCAGAGAGAAGCCAGGAGGCCTGGGAACACTGTCACTTGGAAGAGCTGAGAACCGATGGAGAGATAATACTGGGACAGACGAGTTCCTTTCATCTGTGCACGTAATGAAAGGCAATGAAAAAGCTTAACGGACAGGGAGGATTCTGAGCTGAAGGAGGGTTTCAGGGAAATCACGACCAGCCCTGCAAGTCCAGGCAGATTCAGTTCAAACCAAAACTCATTCCCAAGATCAATTTCCCCTTTCCTAGGAGCACCTGGTGGTGTAGTGGTTAAGTGCTGCTACCGCTAACCACTCTGCCGGGTGCTCCTTAGAAACTCTATGGGAGAGTTCTACTATGTCCTATAAAGTCTCTATGAATCAGAATTGACTCAAAGGCATTGTTTTGTTTTGTTTTGTTTCTGTTTTTTGGTTTATGAGCACTTTAAGGAAAACACACTCTATGTTTATCTTAAATTTCTCAAATTGTGAATTGTTCCCACCCTTTTGTTGTTATGTGCAGTCAAGTGTAATTCTAAGTCACCATGACCCTAAATAATAGCAGAACTGCCCAGTATGGCTCCCCGCGCTGAGATCTGTATGGAAGCAGATCACCAGGTCTTCTCTCTTTGAAGCTGCTGATAGGTTTGAACAATAAGTTTCCCGTTAGCAACAAAGTGCTTAACCATTGCCACACCAGGGTTCCTTTGTCCCATCCTGTAATCCTCAAATAGCTGTGTTTTTTACCTTTGACCAAAACCAAACTAAACCAAAAAGTTGGCTTACAGTATGCTTTCCCCCAGAAGAACAAGATTTTGAGCTTGTTACCCACCCCTACTCTGAACCACTTGTCATCTCTCTGGGCCTGTTTCTGCATTAGGAAAAGAAAAAAAAAAAAAAGGATGATGGTATGACTTGTGATGGAGTGAATTATTTACTGTGTGCCTTCTAGTCATATAGTCTTTATAAGTCTCACCAAAAGACCGTGTGGGATTATGCAAATGAGGTGCTTGTGGCCCAGCAAGAGAATTGGACAGCTTATTGATAATGTAAATAAGGCACATGGCACACGTGCAGGAGTAACCAAAAGCCAAACCCACTGCCATCATGTTGATTCCAACTCATAGCTGTCCTATAGGTCAGAGTAGAACTGACCCATAGAGTTTCCAAAGAGTGCCTCGCAGATTTGAACTACCAACATATGCTTAACTGCTATGCCACTGGTGGTACTATGCAAATAAGGTGTCTGAAACCCTAACACGGGGATTGGTCGGTTGTGTCATTCTGCTTGGCTTAAAGGGAGACACAAGGAGAAAGGAAGGGGTGCTGTAACATGGAAGGCAGAGAGAGACAGCAGAAACAGCACAGAGAGGGAGAGCAGTAACACTGGAGATGGTAGGAAACAGCAGTAGAAAAAACAGCAGCAACAGAGACAGCAGAACAAGCAAACAGGCAGGAGATGGTGCAGTGGGCTTCCTGGCCAACAGGGCAAGAAAGCTGAGGACCTTTGAGCACAAGGC
The DNA here is from genome assembly GCA_028571685.1 of Heterohyrax brucei. Lineage (NCBI taxonomy): Eukaryota > Metazoa > Chordata > Mammalia > Hyracoidea > Procaviidae > Heterohyrax > Heterohyrax brucei. Next base: position 19,443,583 of record CM053153.1, on the reverse strand, counting down.
TTACAGGTAGTGTAGGGTACTCCGTGCACTTATCAGCAGAGCTAGAAGAGCTTTGAAACACTTGCCTGGGCAGGGAAGAGGCCAAGGGGGCAGAGAGAGGCCTGCCAGTGGACAGTGCTGAGAACAGACTGTCCTGGTGGAAGGACTATATCCTAAATCATTCCCGAACCTCAGCTGTAACCTGTGGCTTCTCTAATAAACCCTATAATGGTGTGTATGGTCTATGAGTTCTGTGTGGCCATTGCAACCAGTTATCGTAAGCAGCAGAGAAATAGAGAGTGCCGTGGGAGGAAGGACTGGTGTCAGAACTGGTAAAAAGGTCAGACGGTGAAGTGAAGACTCGTCTGACTACTGCCTGACAGCAATCAGCCTTGAGCCGCTGATCTTGATTCTCCTTCCACTTCACAAAGTTAGGGGAGGTCAGGTGCCTGCCATACCATCTTGACAATACCATATGGTTATTGCAAGAATTCAGTGTAACAGCAAGTACAGACACACCGGTGGTGCCTAAACACTCAAAAAAATGTCACTTGATAGTGCATTGTGCTTTATGATGTTAGTATTACGTATAATTTCTGATTTATGGTGATAATTATAGTTCCAAACAGGATCGAATTGAAAATGAGTAGTGAGTTTGACGAGCTGGGCTGGCAGTGATTACCACTAGCAGCATTCTTACACTCAACAAACATCATTTCTTACATAAAATGGTTTGACCTCACTTTCCAGTGAATTCTTGTGAATTAGAAAAGAGCCGTTGTTACAATAGCAAGTATAAAGATGTTATCATTTGGGAAGCATTATTCAAGTAGATAAGAGCCCTTCATTTGTCTCATCTCATCTACAGAGTTGTACGAGGGGGAGTGCTGGAGAAAACCCCCAGCATGAAGATTCTTGTCCATAAGAGACCCCGTATCCAATGGGACCCCATCATACAAGATGGAGAGGTGGTGGGGGCCAGAGGAAGCAGACTAACATTGTTGAGCTATGTGCCAGGCACTGGGACAGGTGCCATCAGACCTTTGGTTGTTATGTACCACTGAACTGGTCTCAACTCATAGTGACCTGATGTTCAACAGAACAGAACACCTCCCAGTCCTGCTGCCCCCTCACAATCACTGTCATGCTGGAGCTCATCGTTGCAGCCCCTGAACCAATCCTTCTAATCAACAGTCTTCCTCTTTTTTCACAGAGCCTAGGAAACTCTAGCAGTGTAATGGTTAAGTGCTACAGCTGCTGACCAAGAGGTCAGCAGTTCAAATCTGCCAGGCACTCCTTGGAAACTCTGTTCTACTCTGTCCTATAGGGTCGCCATGAGTCAGAATCGACTCGACGGCAGTGCTTGTGGTGAGTTTTTGGTTCAGAACTTTAGTAAGGATTCAATCCTCATGACTACCTTTTCAGGCTGACAGTACTCTTCCGATTTACAGATGCAGGAACCGAGGCTGGGTAATTGGTCCAGGACCATCAGCTCCTTTGTGTCAAATTGAAAAACAAATCCAAACTTAGGGAGAGGTTTTGTTCAGAAAGAAAGACTACTTACTACAAGTGGGGAGGGTTATCACAATAGGTGAAGCCGTCTATTGCCCTAGCGAGACTGCTCAGACCATCAGACCAGCAAGAGGTGACAAAATGGTTTTTGTCTCAGAAAGAAAAGTAAGCAAGGCTAGAAAGAACCAGCTGTGGGGAAATGGGATATATGGGTGACGTCACCAGATGGTAAATCAAAATGCTGCACACTGAGGTCAGCCTGCTCCCTTAAGAGAGTGGCTCTTTAAGGAGGGGGTGGGCTGTTGCACACTGAAGTCACCTGCTCCTGTATGACAGTGGCCCTTTAAGGAGAGCTTGGATGCTGCATGATGAGGTCAGCCTGCTCCTGCAAGGGAGCCATCCCTAAGAAGGGGTAGGATGTTGGCTCAGCCTGAGGGTGACTCAAAAGTTCAGGGACTTGCGGGAAGGAGAGAAGCTTAACCTAAATTTGCTGCACAAGCACCTTGTTTCTGATAAATCAGTGGGGACAAGAAGTTCAGCTAAACACTTATGAGGCAAGGAATGAGGATTTGGAGGGTGTGTGTCTGACCTTGTCATAGGTAAAATAGGAGGTATTGTGAGTCTTCCCTAAGTCATACGGGAAGGGTGGTTATTTGCAGTGCGCTGTTTTCTGGAAGACAAAGGACGGGGGTGGGGGCGGTTCTTAGCGAAGGCTGATTTCCAGTATCACAGGGTTCGGGTACAATTGCCACTTGACTAGGGTCTCCAGGCCTGCAGGGCCCTGCCAAGTCCTGGCTGGGCTTGTTGCCCTTGATATAAGGAGGCGGCAGGAATTGGCTGGCAGTGGATGTGAAGACACACAGGGCACAGAACTAAAATTCGGAGTGACTGAGGGAGGCAATGTTCTGGAAAGCGTGGCTAGGTGTGCATTTGTGTATGTGAGTCCACCACGATGTAAAATGTATTTCTCCAAGAATAGCCAAGTCAGGAGACGAAGACCAGGGAGGGACTTGCCCCACCAGTGAGCAGGACTTGTCACGTAGCAGGTGTAATGGTGAAAAGCCTGGCTGCTGACCAAAAGAACGGCAGTTTGCATCCACCAGCCTCTCCTTGGAAACAGTATAGAGCAGTTCTACTCTGTCCTGTAGGGTCGCTGTGGGTGGGAATTGACTCTACAGCAATGGGTTTGGTGTTTTGTGGTTTTGTAGTAATCAAGACATCATGGCGTCAGGGGGAGGGACGGACAAGTTGACAAATGGAACAGGACAGAAAGCACAGACAGACCCATACATAGCAGGGCACATCCGAGCAGTAGGAACAAGAGGAGCTGGAAAAAAAAAATCTCCATATGGAAAGTTGGATTCCTAGCTCACAAATACGCAAAAAGTCAACTCCCAATAGATTGTAGTTGTCAGCTGCTGTAGAGTCAATTCTGACTCATGGTGAACCCTGTGTGCAGAGTAGAACTGCTCCATAGGGTTTTCAAGGCTGTGACTTTTCAGGAACAGACCACCAGGCCTGTCTCCTGAGGCAGGTTCAAACCACTGACTCTTCCACTAGTGGTCAAGTGTGGAACCATTTGCCACCGGTTGATTAAAAGGACTTGAATGTCAAACTTTAAAACTCTTAGTAAAAAACACAGATGAATGCCTCTCAGTTACACAGGCAAAAATTGTTGAACTGAGGAATGTTTTGCTATATATATTTTTACTACTATTTAAAAAAGGAGAATGTAGATGAATATCTTGTAACATTAGGAGAGAGAAAGATTTTTTAAACAAAACAAAACACGCAGACTACAAATGATCGCTAAATCTGACTATATTGAGATGAACTTTGGCTCATCAAAACATACCATAAAGCAACTGGGTTACAAACTGGGAACAGGTATACAGGGTGTTAATCTCTGGCAAAGGTTAGTGTCACAGATCGTGAAGAACTCCTGTGAACAACAGGAGGAGCACAAGGGAAAGCGGACAACAGGCACAAACAGGCATTTCACCCAGGAGCAAACACATAGCCAAAAAGCACACCAAGAGTTGTTGAATGTCACTAGTGATAGAAAAAAGGCCAGTCAAGGCTAGAGTGACTTACCATTTGCACCTTTTCAACCAGCAAAACTAAATATGTATACGAGGACTGCCAGTTGAGTTCGAGAATTCATTCTAGAGAAAGTGCTACGTATCTCGTTGCTGATTACCACAATAGTCATCTTTGAGGTACTCCCCTTGGAGTGCTATGCGCTGATGCCAGCACCTAGTCCACCCTTCAAAACAGTCCTGGAACTCTTTCTGGAGTGACCATTAGAGCTGTTGTTGTATTACCGTTGATGTCCTGAATGTCATCAAAATGTCTTCCTTTCAATATTTCCTTTCTCTTCTGGCAAAGAAAAAAGTCACTGGGGGCCAGATCAGGGGCATAGGGAGGGTATTCCAATACAGTTATTTGTTTACTGGCTAAAAACTCCCTCACAGACAACTAGACAATTAAGTTCACAAACTTGCCACTGTGCACAGTGGCCATTCCAGAAAGAGTTCCAAAATTGCTTCGAAGGGCTGACTAGGCGTTGGTAGCTTCCCAAGGGGAGTACTTTGAAGGTGATCATAGTGATGCTCAGCAATGAGGTGTGCGGTGCTCAAAACAACGCCGTTCACAGACTTAACTGTCAGACCTTGTACGTTAAAAAGCTGCAAACATCAAATGTTGGATTTACAATATTTTTTCCACACCGCTGATAGGATTGTGAATTGGTACGATGACTTCAGAAAGAGTTCGGCATTTCCTCCTAAAGGTGAATATTTGCCTAGCTCACAAGGCAGCAATTCTACTCCTTAGAAAATGGAACAGCAGAGGACACAGACAAGAACAATGACAGCAACAGTGCTCACAGCAACACCACCATGTAACAGGAACCTAAACGGCCCTCAGTGAGACAGTGAGTGAATAAACCATGATCTATCCACACAGTGGAATAATATACAGCAGTCAGAAACAAAATACAACAACAACCAGTGACAGGGATAACACGTGTTATGTGTGTCACTGAGTTGATTCCAACTTACAGCCACCCTACATGAAACAGAGTAGAACTTCCCCATAGAGTGTTACTAGGCTGAAGTCTTTACAGAAAAGCAGATTACTAGATCTTTTCTCCCACTGAGTGGCTGGTGGAAACACTGGTAACATAGTAGTCAAGTGGTACAGCTGTTAACCAAAAGGTCAGCAGTTCGAATCCACCAACCACTCCTGGGAACTCTACAGAGCAGTTCCACTCTGTCCTATAGGGTTGCTATGAGTTGGATTCAACTCCACAGTCATGGGTTTGGTTTGGGTTTTTTTTGAGTGGCTGGTGGGTTCAAACTGCTGAGTTAGCAGATGAGCACTTAACCATGGCGTCACCAGTGTTCTTTAGATAAAACTTGTTGTTGTTAGGTGCAGTTGAGTCAGTTCTGACTCATAGCAATCCTAGAGGTCAGAGCAGAACTGCCCCACAGAGTTTCCAAGGAGTGCCTAGTGGATTTGAACTGCCAGCCTCTAGGTTAGCAGCCGTATCACGTCACCTCTATGTCCACCAATGTTTCTGGATACAATTTAATGCTCTAATATTCAGAGGAAAAACATGGAAAGATTACATCCGTATTAATAAACTAAAATGTAAACATTTGCTTTCAGGAATACAGAGAACTTTTTGTTTTAATCCTGGAAAAAGAAAAGCAAGTTCCTGTGATTTCAGGATTCAGGATGATGAGTCCTCAGTTCCGGGAAGGGGATGACCACGCGGTTGGCTGTGGGCTACTGTCGGGACATTGGCTTTTATGTCAGGTGGTGGATCTCATAGTTTAGTTGTTGTATGCAAGCAAGTCAATTCTGACTCACAGCAACCGTGCAGACAGAGCAGAAAGGCCTTGCTTCCTAGGAAGCAGACTACCACATCTTTGTCCCATGGAGCTGCTAGGTGCGTCTGGAGATGCTTATTACATCCTTTTGGAGCCCTAGTGGCTCAGCAGCTAAGAGCTTGGCTGCTAACCAAAGGGTCAGCAGTTTACATTAGCTGCCGCTCCCTGGAAATCCTGTGGGGTGGTTCTACTCTGTCCTATAGGATCACTGTGAGTCAGAATAGACTTGGGAGCAATGAGTTTGGTTTTGTTTTTTATTACAGTCTTTAAAATAATTAAATAGCTAAAGAAATAAAAATGGACCAATGATAAACTGGATCATAAGCTAAAAATAATGATTAAGTCAATTCTGTGCTCTTCAGGGTCAATAAAAGTGAAATGTATTTCTTACTAGAAGCTGTGACCAACAAGGGGAAAAGTTGGAGCACAGTGTGCACGAGGTGACATGCAGGGTCCACAAGGTGCACAGGGGCGTACAGGGCACTTGGGCAGAGCTGCAGAGACACTGGCAAGGGGAGGAGGCACCAGAGGGTGACAAGGGACACCATCTGCACCAAAGGGTGCATCTGCACTAGAGGGTGTGTGGGGTGTGGGGGAGCACACATATGGGGTGCAGCAGGGGCACCCAGGATGCGTAGGTGCTTAAAAAGTTGCCAGGGTTCCTTTGCACTTGTTTCATTGCACAAAGCTTGTGGTTACCTGGACTAATTTGCCAGATGCCAAACAACGCAGGATGACTGACACCTAGCCCCTCCACCCTGTGTCTGCTTCCTCTCCTGTCACCTGGGTAGCGCTCTGCTCAGCATCAGCTGCCCACCTCTCTGGGGCACGTGTGGGTGGCTCCTGGGCCCGGGGGAGGTTTAAACAAAGCCTCATTGTTCTTCTAAGGTTACCCAGGCCCTTGCATGTGCCCTGCCTGCCGGCCTGCCTGCGAGAACCAAGTGGGCTGGGCAGGTCCCTGGGGTGCAGGATAGCCAGGCTGGAGCTGAGGGACAAATATGAGTGGTGCTTGTTTATGCTCAGCTCAGTCACCGTCACTGATGGGAACAGTTTGTCCTCATCACCTCTGAGCATCCTGTCCCCCAAGGCTCTCACTCTGAGGTTCACTTACAGTTGCAGTAGCTTTGCTGTGGGAATGCGGGGGTGCAGACCACACCAGGCGACACTGTCAGATGGGTGACACCAAAATGACTATAACATTGTTGTGCAGTGTTTGAACAGAAATTTGTGATTCTTTACAAAAATATCCCCTTAGTTACTTAAACACCAAAACCCTTTTTCATAAGCCTAGCTGATGTGTCCCCATGCCTACACGTCAGCATACCTACGAGGCTAAAAACTCGACACTAATGTACTTTCTGGACGTTCTAATGCACCCAGGTTGGAGCTGTCGTGATTATCTAGTTCCAACGACACTTCGAATCACCTGATTTCCTCTGCAGGTGCTACAAGCAGCTGCTGTTGTCTGCATTGCTGCCAGTGTCCTTACCGCCACTGATTTTGACAAAGTTCCTGGTGGTTTAGCTACAATGTTGTATTAATTAATATTTGAGGACCTGTATCAACTTTTTTGAGAATGAAGTAGTAATTAAAGAAAGAGAAGGAGTGATACACAGGAATTAGGATTTACAAGCGACAGGAGTACAGAAAACATTCTGCATGGTCTGGTATGGGAGGTCTACGGGGTTGCGGTCAGTGTGACACCATGAGTTACTGCACCTGATGACACCAACCCAGTGATGCCACTGATGGTAGATGACCTGCAAGCTTCTTGCATAGGTCTGTCATGTGCTGTCATCTGGGATTGTCAAGGAATTTTTTGGAAGTGAGGAAAGTTTTTCATCAGAGATCCAAAAATTTTGATTAAAAAAAGGGATCATAAAAGGTGATACACAGATGCCTTGGTTTTTACTTAAAACCTGTAGATGGAGGTTCAGCGGGGTGCAGTGGTAGAATTCTTGCCTGGGTTCCACTCCAGCCAATGCACCCCACATAGAGTCACCAGCCGTCAGTCCCTGGAGACTTGCATGTTGCTATGATGCCCAATGGGTTTCAGGGGAGCTTCCAGACCAAAATGGACTGGGAAGAAAGGCCTGATGGTCCACTTCTGAAAGTCAGCCAATGAAAACCCTACTTGGATCACAACAGTCAGAGCCCAGCTGATGGTGAGGATGGAGCAGGACTGGGCAGCATCTTGTTCAACTAGACAGTGGCTGCAATAGCCAGGGAGGGCAGAGGCCGCTGCTCGAGGGCACCCTCCAGTGGCGTCTGGTGCACTTCCTCACATAAACCACACCTATGAAGCATCATCCCCAGTTCCCTTGGGCTCTGCCCACATATATTCTGTTTTCTGTCTCCCAAGGTGAGGGTATCTGCTCCTTCCTTCCAACCCCACCTCTTCCCAGTCCAGAGAGCCAAACCCTCTGCCAAGAACACGTTGGACTTTCATGAGTATACAGCCCCTGCCTTTCCGTTTTTATAGCTGCTCACCCCTGTCCCCATTTGGTTAGAGGAGGCAGGTGTCCTGTTTCAAAGATGGTGAAGCCAAGGCCCAGTCACTAGGTTTGTCACACTCAGCCCTGCTTCCACTGGCACCCTGGAAGGGGCCATAGGCTGGGCACCAGGAGGGAGCCTGAGGCCAGGGATCCACCCTCAAGGCTTAATGCACATGCACAAACATGTTTTGGTCGCTGAATCTCAGTTTTTTCATCTGTGAAAGGGGCATAACAATACCTCCCCACCAGGATTTCTGCCAGGATGGTGTAAGCCAGCACTGAGGAACAGTGGGCACATGACGGTCCCTTCTCTCCCACAACAGTCACACTCCAGCCACTGGCTCAAAGCCCAAGCTGAGGAGGTCTCTAGAGGCCTGGCTGCGGCCTCCCCACTGCCCAGCTCACTCTCTCCTCTTCTCTTCCAGCTTCACCTGGCTCTGCGGACACGTCCACCGGAACATCCTCTCCAAGTTCACGGGCCAGGCGGTAGAGCTGTTTGATGAGGAGTTCTGCCACCTCTATGCCTCCTCCAAGCCGGTGATGGGCCTGAAGTCGCCTAGGCTGGCCATGCCCCTCCAGCCCACAGTGGGCCCCAGCCCCCCAGGCGGCCCCCTGAGTGACAGTAGCTGCTCAGCCAGTGACCGCACAACTTCTAATCCCTTCAGCAGCCCGTCGACAGGCAGTGCCCCTCAGAACCACAGTATGTCCGTGTCTTCAGGGCCCAGCAGCCCCCGGGCCCCAAACCCACCTGTGGCCCCCAGGTTCCAGCCCTGCCATGGGCCATGGGGAGCCCTTTCACCCCAGGCCCCCTTGCCCGGAAGGCACCATGACAGCCCACCAGCTCTGTACAGCAACCTGAACGCCTACAGGCCCACACGGCTACAGCTGGAACAGCTGGGCCTGGTGCCCAGGCTGACCCACACCTGGAGGCCCTTTCTGCAGGCCTCACCATATTTCTGAGGTCTATACCCTCAGCTTCTTCCCAGGGCCCAAGGACCCCACCTCAAAGGCTAGCAGCTTTGAACCTGCTCTCCTTTGAACTGGATGCCCTCAGACAAACTAGCTGCCTGTGTTTGAATGTTCCTTCATCTGAGACCTTTCAGGTGCCAGCCCCGACCTGCCCCTGGGCTCCCTTCTCTGGGTTAGCGAACCCGGCACATTTAAAATCCAGAAGATTCTGGAGGGTGGGAGGGAGCTAGAGGACAAAAGTATGAAAAAGAGTCTTTCCCTCAAAGAATGTTCACAAGTATGTTCATAGTAATGCTTCTCAAATCTCTGTAATGTTGGGAGGGGCAGATGCAGCCTAAATTTTACAGATGGGTAAACTGAGGCACAGGGTGGTAGACAGTGGGTGACGACCACATTGCTCCCCTGTTCCCCAGTGCCCAGAAGTCCATCCTCTAAGATTCAGGTGAGGGCATGAAGGCGTTCTGGATGGGGAAGGGGTGGGAAGTTTCCTGTTTCCTAGAAAGAAGTAAAAGGGGGTACCGCTGGGCTGGGAGACATATCAGACGGAGGTTGTACAGCCTTTGTCTATAAGTTGTCTGGGGCTCTCTGAGGCTGTAACCACAGGGATGGGGCTAGACGAAGGGCTGGGTGGTTGTGCGGGACCTGACAGCAGGCTCGGGTTCTTATCTCAGAGAGTCTTGGGCCGGCCTGGAAAGCTGGTTTGAAGAGAGGTCCTCGGAGCCTTGACTGGATCCTGGGGATTCGTCAGGATCTCCGAGTGGCCCTGCAGCAGTGCCCAGGGCCTCCGTGAGGTCCAGGGAGTACCCAGAACTAAACAAAGGCTCAGGGATCCCTTCCAGGTGCCTCTGGTTTGATGACCTTGTGAGGAATGAGTGCAGAGCCCTCCCAAGCCCTGTCCTTCATTCATTCTGCAAATTCTCAATGCTCCTCTCTGTTTCTGGGGTGGGGCTAGTCCCTAGGGGCACAGCCTAGCAGACTGTGAAGAGGTACAGGGCAGTGGTGCTCTAAGAGAAGACACACAAGATGTCCCGAGGAGGCACAGTGGAGGGGCGGCCCACGCAGCTTGGGGACGAGTTCCCAGAGAAAGAGACGTTAGAGCTGGGGTGGGGCAGAGGGAGTGTTCCAGGCTGTCCACACAGGGGGAAGCAGGTGTAAGGACTCCACATACATGCCTCTTCTCCCTTCTGTGCTCTGCCCCTACCACCCACAACTCATCTCAGCACATCTTCTCTGCTGTCCCATTTGGGGGTCAGACACTTCGCCTTTGCTGAGCAGGATGGAGACAGGGACATCAGCTTCGGACAGCACAAGCATCCCAGCGAGGACAGCTCTCCCCAGCACAGCTTCCTGCCTGCGCTTATCCGAGTCTCCTGTTTTCCTCTCTCCCTGTAAATCGTTTTCCCGTCCTCATTTCCTTTCTTCTTAGTTTTTCAAAGTCCAATAGAACAAAAACAAAAACACCCTGTGGTTCACGATGGTTATTGCTTTTTGGTTTGGTGTTTGTTTTTTGTCAAAAATATATACACCAAAACACATACCAATTCAACTCTTCCTACATGTACAATTCAGAGACATTGGTTATAGCATTCAAATGTGTTGCCTTCATGACGGCGTTTTAGACCCTAACGCGGATGCTGCTGTTTCCTGCAGACTCACTGTGTTAAGGCTCCAGTACCCAGGCACTGTTCAGCATTCCAGACTGGATCTCACAGACCCCTAGACCCCAGGCCTGGAGAAAGTGTAAAATAAGCTAGGCAGTACTTCGGAGGTGACTGTAGCAATACTCGGCAGTGAGGTATGTAGCCCTTTTTCTGGATGAGTTGGCAAACTTCATCGTCCGACCTTGTGTATCAAAAGAAAAACCCTTATTTCCAAACAGAAGTTAGGATTTCAACATATGTCTCCTGGGGACACAATTCAGCTTTTTAACGGGTCCCCAGCCTTGGGCTCTCTTCCCCAAATACCATTTCCGCCAGGATCTAGGAGTGGTTTGACACACCTGGCACTGGAGTGGCTGAAGGCCAGAACAAGTCCTTATGCAAATTAAGCCCTACGAAGCTGGCATTGCACCATCTTGAATTTGGCCCCAGGCTATGACGCCCCCCATACTTTACAGAAGCCAGTTGCTGGGTGCCACGATTAACTGTACAGAGTCTCGACAGTGGTTGTTGGGTACCACTGAGTCCACTTTCAACTCACTGAATCCCCACATGACCGAGTAGAACTGCTCCATAAAGTTTTCTAGGCCATAATCTTTACAGGGGCAGATGGCCAGGTCTTTCCGCCTTGGAGCTACCAAATGGGTTCAAACCACTGACCTTTCTATTTAAGAACCAAGTGCTTAACCATTTCCTTCTGAGTCTCTACTACAAGTGTGAAATTCAACAGCAGCATTTGAGAACATACTGTGTGCTAAGTATCGCATTAGCTACCAGACTCATATCTGCCTAAAGAACTCCTGGGAGACCATGCTCTTAGGCGAAATCAAGGCCAACCGGCACAACTAGCATTTTGCTAAGAGGGTTCTCGGCACCCCACACTGGGGAGTGGCGTCTGGGGTCTTAAAAGCTGACAAGCTGCCATCTGAGGGCACACCAAATGGTCCCAACTCAGCAGGAACAGATGCGCACCGAGGACCAAGATGACATGAGGGAAAGGCAATCCAGAAGATAGAGAGACCCACATTAGTGGGTGTCTACATAGACTTGGGACTGGAAGAACCAGATGGTGTCCGGCCACCACCAGTGATAGCCACGATGGAGCCCACTAAGTTGAGTCTCACTGGCAGCACAAGAATAAAAAGGGGTGCACCCTGAGATCTCCACTAAAAGACCACAACTGATGGTCCAGTGGCTTCAGGGTTCCCCTGGGAGCATGGTCCCTGGCCCTGATGCTGCCTTTGCCCATAAGTCATAATGAAGGTCCACTCTTCAGACACAAATGGATTGGACTTGGCAATGCAGAGTGACCATATATTGGATGCACTTTATGGTTCTATCCATCTATAGGATATCAGCCTGCTGATCTCTGGCTGCAGGAAGGGGAGTGGGTGGAGAGGAGGGGAAAGGAGACTGTTGGGAGGATGAGACATGTATGGAACAGAGAGGAATAGTGTGCTGTCACCGGGCAGGGAGAGCAGTGGAAGCTGCATATAGGTGGGCATGTAAATTATACAGGAATGTACATTTTCACTCAGTCATAAGAAAAATAAATAAATAAAAATTTAAAAAATTACTCCTGGGTCCATTGGGGGAGACAAGCATAAGAACAACCACCCTAAAGACCATGCAAGAATGAAAAAACTGGTGTAAATAATGGAGAACTCAATAGGAGGAATAGTTTCCCTATGCCCAAACACCTACCCCAAACCAGGTTTTGGGGGGGTCACAGCACCTGCTGCAAAGATGGTCTGATGGACCATCAGGACTGACGGAAGCATTAATCTCTAACAAGCAATCTGCTCCCCTTTGTCTCTCTTCTAGAAATTCTCTGTAACACATCTTGATCCATCAGAGCCTGATCTCTTCTATCCGTCTCCATGACAAGTCTATCTTTGTACACAGGACCCTAAACAACTGTGCCTTCCACAGGCCAAGTGCACAACAGATACTGATCAACTGATTGAAGAATTTCTTCTGCTACAAGGGAGAAGTGTGTTCAAATCCACCAGGTCTGGCTTGGGAGGAAGGGCTGTCCTTACCTTAACCTGGGCTCCCCTCTTCAACCCTGCTTGCCCCACTAGCCTGTTAGAAAGGTGTCCGTGACATCTCTGAATGCTGTTTTCTGGACTTGATCCAGGAAGCTGTCAGACACAAGGAAACCGTCGCTCATTTTCTCAGCTTCCCCTTGAAGACTGTGTGTCAGACAAGCTGTCAGCATTGAATATAAATATTGCAGATACACATGTATAAGCATAAACATGTCTCTTTTTCTTGCTGTTCACTGTATTTTCTTTGACAGAGACAATGCATCACAAGACATTCTCTACCCCTTGCTCCTATCAGAGGTGTCCAAACAACACCGCACGCTGAGTGGACACAGGGGGCCAAAGGCATGACCACAGCACCATTGCACAGTGTGTGCCAAGAGCAAGGCCACCTTCTTTTTTGCACAAAAGCACTGTCTGCTCACCACATCAGGCAAGGGTGCCTTTTGCAAATTCACACACACACACCGTCTAGGTTGGTGGCCCTGGCTTTGAGAACAGAGATTTTCAGACCATCCCACGTAGACGGTTGCTAGCAAGGAACCGCTGGAGTCCCCAGGTGATGCAAACAGTTAACATGCTTGGGTGTAACCACAAGGTTGGAGGTTCAAGTTCACCTAAAGGCACCTCAGAAGAAAGCCCTGGCAAATGATCTCCAAGAGATGAACCACTGAAATCCTACAGAGTACAGTCCTCCTCTGATATATCTGGGTTGCCATGAGTTGGAGCTGACTCAGTGGGAACTGCGGGTGAGTGAAGAACCTCCAAACTTTCTGAGCCCCATTTTCCACAGTGAACCCGGAAAGCATAAGCCAGGCCTCTCCCAACTCTTCAGGAAGGTAGAGGGCCTGTGGAATAAGGAAAGCAAACCCCGGAGGCCAGGGCAGTGAGTCTGAATAAGGGAAGAGGGCAGCCCAGGGGAAAAAGAAATGAGGAAGCAAGTCCTGGATGGCTCCGCCCAGGCCCGCTGCTTGTCCTCATCTAATTGGACGGACACTGCTCTCCCCCCCTGCTGCTGGACAAATGCCCACTGAGTCACTGCCAGGAGGCTCCGGAGAGGGCGTTTTTCAGCTTCAGGGTGCTCCTCCCTGCCCGCGGAGTCAAGGCGACGTCAGAACAGCGGCCTGCAGTGCAAGGACTCCAGGACTACTCTGGGGCTTCCTGACCCCCTCTCCCAAACACCCCGCGTCATCTTTTCACAGGGCTTGGCAGTGCAGCCTGATGGCAAGAGGCACATTCAGGGCATTTATTCTGAGAGGCCTGCCTGTGAGCACAGTATGAGAGGCGTCCAATTAATCTCTGCTCTCCCTTGTTGAATTACTACCTCCAAGTCCCAGATTTGCCACAGAAAGCAGGACAGCCAGCCCTGCAGGTTTGGGCTTGGGGAGACCAGCCCTCCCTTCTACTCCACAAGGGCCCAAATTCATGGATTCCATCACATATTCAGCCTGTGACGTGCCAGGGGGAAGGCAAACAACGAGTTGAAACAGACACGATCCCAACCTCAGAGACCTTCTCTGTCTCAAGAGGCTCCAGTGTCAATGTTTCCATTCTCTGTGGGTTGTTGAGTCTGAGAGGGTGACAGGGAAGAATGACACGGGCAACAACAGCTGATATAAGGGTCTTAATCACTGAATTCTGTCCTCACAAAATATGTGTTGTAAATCCTAACCTCTATACTGTGGTTTGAGGGCTGACGGCACCCTGAGGAAGAGCATGGCTGCTAACCAAAAAGTCAACAGTTCGAATGCACCAGGCAGTCCTTGGAAACCCTATAGGGCAGTTCTACTTGGTCCTGTAGAGTCACTATGAGTCAGAATCAACAGCAGTGGGTTTTCAGTTTTATCCAGATGATTTAGGATAATGTGTCTATTTCAAAGTCAGCTGACTAGTAAGCTTAATTCCCCTTTGTCATGTAACCTAACATCCCCAGGTTAGGAGAGGTAGGATATGACTTGTTTGGAACTCATACTCCACCTACCATCCAGTGGCACCACCAGGGTTAGCGTCATCCAGTGTGGTAACTCACAGTGTTCTTCTCCTGCCTCCTGCTGATTTCCACAATATCACAGCTAAAACATAAAAAATTCTGAAAAAATCAAGTGACTATAAAAATAATGGTAGCAGAATAACAGTGCATGCTTGTAGCAAAGGCAGACACAACCACGTGATGGGGAGCAGTACCGTAACTGAGTGATAACAGCAGCCTGACCTGGGCACATTACGAAGTTCAAAAAGTAAATTAGCAACGAGTTGTAGCCTTGTAGGTACATTGCTGCTTATTAACTGGGCTTACGAAAAATGTTTTTGTTACTAACACCAGGGATATTTTTATAAAAACTAATCAAGTTCTGGGGAAACACTGCACAAAAATGTCACAAACAGGCATTCTGGTGTCACCCTGTGATTGTCCCATCTGGTGCAGTTGGTACACCCACCCCACGACCCCACTGCCACCACACTCCTGCTGTCTCATGGACGCTAGAGAACACGAAGGGCCGGGAATCAGGAGCGGCAAAGGCGAGAAGCTCCCTCTGCACTTTCTGCGCATCCCCTGCATTTCTCTCTGTCCCTCTTTCTTTCTCTGTTGCTCTCGCCGGTCCGCCTGTCAGAACGGCAGCCACCTCCAGTTTGGAAGCTTCCGAGTTCAGACACGTGCGGATCCTCTTTCACGGCCCCATCGCCAGGAGACAACCTGATTGGCCCAGCTTGGGTCAGGCGACCTCACCCTCTTCCAATCAGTCAGAGTTACTGAGGACAAATACAGCTGCCAGCCGTGCAAAGGCCGGCAGTTTTCCAGGGGAACAGGGCTGGAGGGTGTTGGCTCAAAGGCTGGCAGACACCCCCCCAAAGCTTTTGGTGATGAAGCTATCTTGTGCCCAAGAGGGAGAAGAGGGTAAGGCTAGGTGAACCCCAGTAGGTAAATGCCTGTCTAGCCTTCTGGCCTGGTTAGCAAAGCCTCTCAAGGACACACCTCTACTGGAAGACAGGATCAGAGCCAGGCCTGGCCTGCCACACTTGGAATTGCTGTGTCACTGTCCTAGGGAACATTCACTTTAGCTTCAGGTGCTGTAACAGCCCAGGTGGGCCCAAAGCCCTACAACCGAGGCCTGACTTACAAAGGGATTGGGAAGTGCACAAACACGTAACTGATTTGATGCCACGCATCAAATCCTGGTGGCACAGTGGGTTAAGTGCCACCTCTGCTAACCAAAAGATCAGATGTTCAAATCCGCCAGCCGCTTCTTGGAAACTTGATAGGACAGTTCTGCTCTGTCCTGTGGGGTCACTATGAATCAGCCACAACTCAATGGCACTGGGTTGCTTGGGTTAATAGCCACTTGCCAAGGGCTCTGTAATCTTTTGAATTACCATCCTTCCCTTGTTTTTAATAAAGAGTCTAACAAGCAGTACGTAAGACTCATTTTATAAATTTAAAAAAACACAAAAGACTGCTCTTTGAAAACTCTGTAAAGTGGGGTCCTTGAATTTGTTTCCTGGAGCTTTTTACCAAAATCTTTCCAAAATGAAGCACTACTCTGTTGAACTGTGGTGCCACATGGGAGGGCAGAAGACATCTCGGTAGCTGGCAGTGGGGCTCTGCAGGGAAGGCCACAGGTGTCTGGTTCACTCCAGCTGAGGCCACTCTCAGCGGGGCCTGAGGCTACCTATGGGAAGACAGCAATGAGCCGCAGTGGCAGCATGTTCCAGAGGCTCAGCTCCACCATAAACGGGCAACCCAAGGGTACCGTCATGGACCTTACGAATTAGCAAGGATGGTTCATATGTTAGATTACTGAATTTTAATTCTAATAAGCACTTAAAATCACACACATGGGGTGCTCTGACATTAAAGAGGGACCTGAGCAGCTCTGGGCATCAGGCACATCATGTCAAGAGTGACCATGAAGCTAAGACCCACGGGAAAGGAGACATCATGGCAGGGTTGGGGGGTCACAAGAGAGAATGTTCTAAATACAGCTAACCGGATGTCAGAGGCTTGGGTGCGAGCAGCATGGAGAACGTGAGGCAATCACAGCACCCACATCTGGAAGGGAGGCTAGTGAATGGAGGCTGGAGGGGCCAGGCCAAGACAAACCAGTAGGGCTGACAGGTACTGAAAGAAGATGGGAAATCACTGACTGATTCTGAAAACAGTATTCTCATAATGTCCTTTGTTTACACTGTAGAGATTGGGTTGAAGTATGTAAGAGTGTTTAAAAAAAAAAGGCTTCTCATCTGCTTAAGTACCTGGCCTAGACTCTCCTTGGCAGAAGACATTAAAGACAGGGTTGCAAGGAATTGCCTGTGGGTCCTGTCCTGCCCATTGGGAGCGCAGACTGTCACACCTGTGGTGTGTCTGCTCAGCACCTCCAGGGTGATTCATTCATTGACCAAGAGGGTGATGGTGCTCTTGGTAGACAGGCCTGGAAATCTGTCTTCAGCACAATCGTCACTCAATTAATTACCTTCACCATCTGTACTGGAAACGATGAGAACTTTCACGTGATGAAATGGAGAGGTGTGCAGTCTTCCTGGATGCCCTTTGTCACCCTTCACTACAGCCCTGGCACCAATGCCCAGGTGGCTTGGTTCTCATCAGCATTCACACACCAGCTGGCAGGAGACTGCAGTAGGGCAGGGCAAAGACAGGAGCAGGATTTAGGAAGACCACTTGGGAAGCTGGGGACAGTGTAGGCAGTGGATGACAGGAAAGCCAGAGGCTTGAAAGCTAAAAGCGTGGCAAAGGTGGCAACTGGACTAGGCAGAAACTGGAGGCCAAGAAAAGCTCAGAAAGAGGACTTTTCCAAGAGGCCTAGGTGAACGGGACAAAGAGAAATAGATGGGGCACTTGGACTGCCTCAGAACCACATCCAAGGGGTACTGTTAACCTTTTGTGCAAACAAGACTCTGGCTAATTAACTCAGCAGTTCTAGTCAACATATACTGAGCTGCCAGGTATTCTGCCTGGGGATATGTATATGAACAAAACAGTCATTTTTGAAATGAACAGTTTTCAGTTGAACTTCTGCTGAGAATTTGCATCTTCATCCGAGATACACTGAATCAGACTCCTTTTTTAGATTCCTTAGGTGATCTTATGTATCACGGGAAGTCTCAGCAGAAACCTTCCATGCTCCAAATTCTACCATGGAAAACAAACAGGCAGCTAAAATGCAGAATAACTAGGGCTAGTATAGAGTAAAAAGGGAGAAAAGGAGCACAAAATCGAAAACCCACCACCACGGGGATCAAGAAGATTCTGGGGACACTGAACCTTTATGAAGACCTGAAAGGTGAATATGGCTAAGAGTTGGATGTGTGAAGGCCTAAAGGTGAATGTTGAGGTTTAGTTAAAGCTGGAGAGGGAGGGAGGTGAAGATGTCACTCTAGTAGCCAAAGACTGCACCATGAAGGGCTTCGCAAGCCAGGTCAGAGTTTATTCTGAGAGCAATCCACAGCTGGTCCATCAGCTTCACAATAACTGGTATCTCCTCTTGGCACCTGATAGGAGCTCAGTGAATGACTGTTAAATTATTGAATGGATAAATGGATGGACGGATAGCAATGGGGAAACATTAAAGGATTTTCATGTCTGATGGTTCCTCATATCAAAATGTTTATTATTAACGATACACCCTGAGAGAATGGCCCCTAGACTTGCTGTTGGCCCTGCCTGGAAACCAGTACTGAGGTTAACTCTTCAGATAAGAATGGACTGGACTCGGGGACACAGCATAATTATATGATATGTGTACTTTATGGTGCTATACATTTATAGGAGATTGTCCTACTAGTTTCTCTCTAGGGTGGAGAGGAGGGGACGAGCTCATTAAGAGGATGCTAGAAATACAGAGTGAAAAGGAGGATTATGCTGTCACTGAGGAGGGCAGATGGAGCTGCCGATAGCCCGGCATGCAAAATTGATTTGGATTGTATACTTTCACTTAGTCACAATTAAAAAAAAAAGTTTATTAACCATACAGTCTTTTATTTCACACCAAGTTAAAAAACTAAACTTGCAATTGTTTGGCCATGCTATCGCACTCGATCCTACTAAAACAGTAATCAAATTATAAACAAAATTAAATCCAGTCTGTTTGGGCAGGGCACCAGGAAAGCAAGGAATAAGTGGGAAGACCATCCAAGGTAAATCCAGGTGACTTCAGAGTCAGATTTGCCGAGGGCTAGAATTCTCTTCCCTCTGCTAACAAAGATCAAGTGAAAGCTGTAGAGACCATCTGATGAAGCTTTTGGGTTTGTTTTTAAATGCCATCTCATAAATGAGCTCCTTCACTCCAGATAATTCACTGAGTAATGGACCTTTGTATCGGAAGATATTACAGTAGACTGTGATTATGATTTTTGGCTAGAAGGATACAGATAATGGCGCCACAAGACAATGTTCCATGGGTTTCTCTCATTTACGTGCACTAAAGGCTCTCTGTTCTAGAGTATCTTTTCAGGGATGTCTGTATGGGCAGTGTCTCCCCTGGAGCAAAGGGTAAGCATGCTTACTGCCCACTGTGAGATCAGGGTTCCTCAAGGCTTCTCTCTCGCAGTGCAGCCATTTGTCTGGACACTCGTGTGGCTCCCCCAGATCTGGGAGCACGAGGAACTGAAGCAAATAATGTGGAAGCTTATGCTGCTTGCTGGGTTCACGAGGAACAAAATCCTTTGTCTCTGATCCTGGAGTTTCATGTCTTCTGCCAGCACCTGTGAAGCTGATCAGTTAGCTTCCGGGTAAAATCTCAGACTCATCACAATTCTTGAGACATCCTATTCAGAAACAGTTTACTATCACATTTTAGCATTTTTGATCCTCCTTTCTTTACCTAAGCAATGCAAATTCTTGCCCTGCTAGTTACAGTATAAGGGCCCTCGTGGGCAGCAGTTAAGGGCCTGGCTGCTAACCGAAAGGTCAGTGGTTTGAACCCACCAGCTGCTCCGAGGTAGAGAGAAGTGGCAGTCTGCTTCCATATGGGGCAGTTCTATTCTGTCCTACAGGGTCGCTATGAGTCAGAATTAAGGGCAATGAGTAGTCACAGTAACTGTTTTATAAAAGACCAAGCCCACTGCCATCTAGTCCACTTTATAGAGACCCTACAGAACAGAGCAGAGCTGCCCCACAGGATTCCCAAACAGCAGGTGGTAGATTCAAACTGCCCACCTTTCGGTTAGCAGCCAGACTGTCACCAGCACACCCTCTAAGGAGGCAGCAGGTGTCACAAAGGTTTCAAACACAGTACTTAAACAGCAAAAATAGAAAACCCAAGACACTGCAGTAAATTAATGTTAAAGAAGTCATTTCTTACAAAAGATAAATAAACATTTTTAAATCCCTAAATTCCATTATTAGCAGTAGCTCCAGTATAAACTGAACAAGGACAAATAACACAGGGGAAGAGGTTTTCTGCTTTGTTGTTAAATGCACTACTAAGCCAAGATCTGTATCTCTCTACGGAACCGATTCTCAATGAGACTGAAACGGTCTTTGATCTTTTTGAACCACTTGTCTTCAAATTCTTTTGAAGATGCGATCACCGAGGCAGCCAAAGCAGCAGAGCCTACACATTTCACCTCCGTGTGAACTTCGTCTTTGATTTTTTCCGGAACAATGTCTTCTCCCATAACCTGCAGCAGGAGGGGAAAAAAATGCCCTAATAAAAGCAGCAGCAGACAGGGAATGAAATGCTTTCAAGCAAAAGCAGAAAACATCTTGGCATTCAGGGGACATTTCCAACCGACGGAGGAGACAGATGCTTATCAACAAGCGGAGGTGATCTGAGGACCATGTTATATAAAATACACCACATTTCTACTCTCATCCTCTCCTGCGTGAAATAATCACCTAGCAATGAATCTTACTTAGCCCACCTGGAGTACTGAGTCAGCCTTCTCCCGTCAAGGAGCACACTGTCAGCAAGCGTACAACTGCGAGAGCTTCCCCTCCTGGTGAGACGGCTCAAAGTGACGAGGCAGAGCTTGGGTTGGATACAACTGCCACCCTGTGTGGGGCACATTCCGTCTCCTAGAAGTTCTCCCAGCAGCTCAACGGCAGCAGACCATCAAGCAGCACGCAGCTGGGCTCACCCTGGCCTGATCCAGAAAGAAGACCACAAAGCCTCTAGTGTGTTCTTCAGTCTCAGGGATTCAGGAGCACTGGCCCAGTAGTGGCACAAGACTGCTCCCTACTGGTCAGAACGAGGCCCAGTGAACACAGGGTGATCCCTGGGACTTCAAACCAAGAGAAACTGGAACAGGCACAAATTTTGACAATTTTTACAATGTGGCTGATGTGGGACAATAAAGGAATGGGAAGAATTACAGGTCAAGGAGGTAAAGGAGCACACTCACCAGAGACACAAGCTTGTGGTACATATTTTCACACACATGACTGTAGAGGCTCCTTATATGTTAATACAAAGGCCCAGTCGGGGAAACCTCTTAGACATAACCAAACCCCTCAGGAGATGAAGTTCCTAGACTTGAAGCCTGCAGACGTGGGAGTTATCTACATCAACTGGCACAACCACGTCCACAAAGAGAAGTTCTGCACCCTACTTTGGTGGGTAGCATCTAGGGTCTTAAAAGCTCACAAGCAGCCATCTAGGATACAACTACTGGGTCTCTTCTCATCCCAGAGCAAGGGAGAGTGAAGAAAATCAACGACTGAAGGGCACACTCAGTCCACATGACTAAGGGACTACACAAATCAGAGCCTATACAACCCTGAAACCAGAACCAGATGGGGCCCAGCTACCATCACTGACCACTCTGACCAGGATCACAACACAGGGTCCAATTTGTCAACTTTCACCTAGTACATAGCAGAAATACATATCTCAAAAATCAGGCAAGTAAAAAAATTACAGGTCAAAGACCCGAAACAAGAGACTTCGGGGAGGCACAGGGAGCCCATTCGGGAGCCTGATGTGTGAAATCGGATTACTGGCAGAACTGCAGAGAGCAACACACATTCAAAGTGATGAAGTTAGCCACGACTGCTGTTTCTGACTCTGCTAAAAAGTCTATGACAAACAGACATGGTTGCTATGCAACTCACAGGCTGCCCATGCTTTCCAAGAGGGAGATTCGGTTTCTAGCAGGCTTTCCAGCTGTAATACTTCCCATTCTAGTCATCATCTCAGTTTTCCCAAATTTTGAGTTTGTTCCAGTTTTGCTTTCTTGGTCACAACTGAACCAGGAAGAACCAGTTTGAAGCCCTGGTCTGGTCTTCATAATCATAAACTGGATTCTGGCTCTTTGAAAAAACATCCACAAAGTCATATTATAGAAAGCTTGTACCTGACCCCACAAAGAGTGGTCACCCTCACGTCTAGTAAGGATAAGGAGCTACTATTTGACATCAAAGGTTATGGAGCTGTTTGGCAGTGGTGGTGTGCTTGGTAGTCAGCAGTGTCATTGGGAGCCCTTGTTCTTTCAGAGGCAGAGAAAGTAATGGTGTATCTTACACTAGGTGAATTTTTTGATTAAAAAAATGCAATATTTTAAACTTTGATATAAAAAGTTTTAAAGTTTCTGTAAAAAATTGAGAAGATAACTAATGTCACCAAAATGTACTTAAAAATGGTTAAAATGTCAAACTTTTGTTATATATATTTTATAATAAGCTGTTTTAAATAGAATATTGAATAATAGTAATATCCAAACTGTACAATACTCCAAAAAAGCATAATAGGCAGGTGCATCATTCATACATCAAAAAAATCTGCTAAATTACTCGCTTACATAAACATTTGAAACATCTATGTGCTACAAAATATCAAACTTTAGGAAATATTGCAAACAAGTTAAAGATTAGCAGGTCTATCTATATAATTAAAATTAATAAAGTGGAAACATACTAATAATGAAAAGAAAACATGACTAGGCAATCCACAAAACACAAATGGTCGATGAATATGACAAAGTTCATCTCGATAATATTAAGCAACCAACATCAAATTAATACAAATAATGTGATATTACCTGCAAAATGAGCAAAGTTTAACAGGTAAAGATATTAAGTTCAACTCTATAAAACTGCTGTCTTCATAAGTTAAAAATGATTAAATATCAACAGTTCCCCAAGGTCAGCTAACAGCTAGGACTGGGGTAGAGACACCAAGGCTCCCATACAGTCCTGGAAGCTATGAAACAGAATCAGCTTTTTCGAATGGCAACATGAAACGCACTTCAAATCTTTCATACACTCTGACCTAGTGATTACATTTCTAGCAGTAAAGGGGACAGATGTACACAGATTTATATGTAAGGACTTATTAAAATAGGTTCTGAATATTTATAAATGTTCAGGATAGGGGACTGAGTAAATAATTACAGGTGATTCAAAAGTTAGAGTACCATCCAGCTATTAAAAATCATGAGCTCAAAGAATAGTTATTTAAGGGTACAGGGCCATGTTCACATCATAATGTTAAGTAAAAATGAGTGCACACAAAATAAAAGGTACAGTATAATCCCTGACAATCCAGACACTGCTCTTTTTTTTTTTCCCAAACCCCACAGGTATTCACATGCAATGTCCAGGTGAAGAACTATCAAGTTCAATCAATCAGCAGATTCTCTGAGCACAGTGAAGAATATAAAGGCATTTATGATATATCTCACTTAAAAAGAAGCCCAAAAGGCCAATACACAACACAGTGGAAGTCACTACTACTAGACTAAACCAGAAGCTAAGAAGCTTCTCCAACATAACCAAACACTTTGAGGGACAGGGTAACAGGGTGAGGGTCTGGGAACTATGATTTCAGGGAACGTCTAGATCAAATGGAATAACAGAGTTTATTAAGAAAATGTTCTGCATCCCACTTTGGTGAGTGGCAACAGGGGTCTTAAAAGCTTGCAGGTGCCACCTAAGATGCATCAACTGGTCCCACCTCACCTTAAGCAAGTGAAAATGAATACCAAAGACACAAGGAAAATGTTAGTCCAAGACTAAAGGAGCTATGGTCTTGGGGAACTTCTAATTCAACGTGCATAACACAGTTTACTAAGAAAATCTTTTATATTCTACTTTAATGAGCAGCATCTGGGGTTTTAAAAGCCTCTGAGTGGCCATTTAAGATGATCCATTGGTCTCACCCCTTCAGAAGCAAGGAAGAATAAAGGAATCTAAAGATACAAGAGAAAGACTTGTCCAAGGACTAATGGACCTCAATTATCACGCCTCCACCAGATGGAGCCCCATACAACTGGACGGTGCCCGGCCACCACGAGTGACTGCTCTGACAGGGATCACAGAGGGGGTCCTGCACAGAGCTGGAGAGAACTGGAGAACACAATTCTAACTCCCCCCAAAAGACTAGATTTACTAGCCTGACAAATGCTAAAGAAACTCTGACAGTATGGTCCCCAGACACCCCTTCATTAGTACTGAAGTCATCAAACTTCAGCCCATAAAGCAAAATGAGACTAAAGACACACCCAAGGGGCAAAGACTAGGAGGCAGGAGGGGACAGGACAGCTGACAATAGGGAACCCAAGGCAGAAACCAGAGCTTGCTAGTGTGCTGTGGGGTTGTTAACCAATGTCATAAAATGTATACTGATTGTTTAATGAGATACTAGTGTGTTTTGTCCTTCATCTTAAGTACAAAAAAAACTAGTCAGCCCAAAAGACAAATGGGCCACAGAAGCCAAAGACTCCATCAGCCTGAGACCAGAAATAGATGGTGCCTGGGTATGACCAATGGCCACCCTGACATGGAACACAGAGACAGTCCCTGACACCACAGGAGAAGAGTAGCGTACAGAACTCAAATTCTAGTAAAACCCCCAGACTTAACGGTCTGCCTGACAGTAGAGGAAGCCCAGAACACACGGCACCCCGACCCTCTGTTAACCCAGAATAATACCATTCCTGATGCCCGCTCTTCAGAGATTAAAGTGGACCATAAAACGGAAGACAATACCCGTGACGAGGGCGCTTCCTGGCTCCAGCAGACACAGGACTAAACGCACAGCTCCGGGCCACAGGCGGGATGAGAAGGCAGAGGGGGACAGAACCGGGTGAATGGACACGGGAAACACGGGGTGGAAAGAGAGCATGCTGTCACGTTACAGGGACAGCAACCAGGGCTGCATAACATTATAGGTATCAATCTTTATATGAGAAATCAACGTGAGCTGTAAACTCACCTAAAGCACAGTATAAAAAAACATTCCGCACCCCACTTTGGTTGAGTGGCACTGGGGAAAAAAAAGAGCCAAAACCTAGTAAAAAAGAAAAGGCAAGTTCTTGTGTACTCTTACTGCCCAAAGACCAAAGACCTATATGTTCAAGCAACTGCTTCTCTCCGAGCCTGGCAAGAGGAGAAATTACCACGGCCCGGGACTCCCAGGGAAAGCTTCCTGCAAGACATGGGAGCTCACCGGGCCTGTGAGGATGGGACGCACCGACAGGTGGAGGCGGTAACACCACGACCAGTTTATCGATGTGGGGCAGGTTTGTCTGGTTTGAGCCCAGATCTGCACCAGGAATCCCTAGGTAGGCAGTTTGGGGTCACACTGTAGAAGGCCATGATCACTTGAGGCAGCCAAGTGCTTCCTGACCTCGGAAGCAACGAGGCCTTTTACTTTTTAAGCAGAGACCACGGTCAGAGCAATGTTTTAAGACAATCAACCCCACATCAATGTTTGGACAGATGTGAGGGGAGAAAGCAAGGAAGCAGGGTGAGACACACAAAGAGGTCGCTGTGACCGTCAAGTCTGACGTGACAGGGTTTTGGATTAGGGGCTAGAGATGGATAAAAGGTGAAGGGGGCCTGAAGAACAGCTAAAGGCAGGAAACTACACAACAGGAGACTCAGGGCCAGTGAGGTCCCGGGTCTGGACGAAAAGAGAATGCACCACGTCCTTGCTGGCTTCCTCCGACTCCTCCCTGCTTCCTCACCGACGGCCAGGTCCGTGGGACGTGTCGCACTGAGCCAGGCTCGGAAGGCAGGCGGAAGAGAGGCTGGGAGCGTGCTCACAGGCAGCTCCGCCTCAGCCACCCTAGGCCTGAGACCGAATGGGGACCACCCAGTAGGCAGCCAGCCTGAGCTCAGAGACAACGCTCCGGCGGCAGGGCTGGGGACAGACTGGACAGCAAGCAACGCTCACAGCTGGAATTTGTGAGTGTGGGTGTGGTTTCCAGGCAGAAAGGTAATGAAAACAGAGAACCCAGTTCACCTCAGAGAATGCTACTATTCAGGACACAGAAGAACTAGTGAAGTCCCAAAAGGCAGAGAAATATTAAGAAAAAGACTAGTGTGACCTTGCAGAAATACAGGCAAAAAAAAAGAGTGGTCAACAGTCAGAAATGCTATAGAAAGATGAGGGAATGTGAAGTCTAGGAGAGGCTAACTAAAGGACATCCTGAAGAGACTGGGTGTCTGTGCATTCCCGTGGGGCAGAGCCAGGGAAGAGGACAGCACGCAAACGGCTGAACAGAACAGGCAGGAGAGTGTGAGCCTGCTACAGTGGACTCTCAATGGGCCAGCACAGCCTGGGGCAGGAGGTACAACCAGCCGTGACAGGAACCACACAGTCACTCGAGTGGGAAAGTTATTTGAGCTGCCAGGTTCAATGACATGCTCAGTGCCATCCACATGAGTAACTTAAATACATCATCTCCAAATTCTATCTTAGACATTCCAACAGCTTACTGTACCAAAACCCAGCTTATTAAAAAAAAAAAACTTAATAAAAGTTTCAAAAAAAGAAAACTCACATTTCCCTGCACCTACCAAAGCAGTAGCAGGGGGAGCATAAAGAAAGGGAACCTGAAGCTGGAAAACACCGATTCCAGTCCAGCTCTGCCATGTAAAACCTGACCTCAGGCAAGTTGTCACCTCCCTAAGGTGCAATCCCAGCTCTACCCACCTCGCAGGCTGTCATGAGGATGAACGGAGAGAAAATATAGCCAACCAGAAAGCTGCCACGCGAACGTCAGCGTTCTCACTCAGCACCGAAACCACACCATCCCTGGGCACCTACGTACGACCCACTGATGAGCACCAGCAAGCTGACAACAGTCCCCCCTTCTAGCACTCTTCAGAGACTGACGACCAAGTGGCCACTTTCAGTGATTGTTAAGTGATCAAAAGACACAAAAAGGAAGGCGACAGAAGTCCTCTGGGAGATGAGATCTGGCCATGGATATTTTTTAAAAACCACAGCAGGGAAAATAACTAGGATGCCTCCTTTCACAGAAACCCCAGGGGGACACACTTACCTCAGAAATCAACAGCAAAGTTTCTTCTCTGAAGCCGAAACCTTTGATTTTATCTTCAATTTCCCGCTGAGTCTTTAAGTTCCTCTCCAATGCAAACGATGTTTGCTGAGCCTGGGTGAGCTGCAGCAAGAGCCTGGAAGACACGGAAGGCCCCAGGTGTAGACAGGGTCACGCCAAGGATGCGCCACCACCGACAGATGACGTACACTCAGCTACAAAGGGTCCCTCAGGCTATAAACGGGGACCCCTCCCCACAGCAGCACCCTCTGAATCCCCGAGTTTCTCTTTCTGAACCAACTGCCCAACTTCACACTGAAGATTCACCGTTTCTAAAATTAGTAGACCAAGGTTCCTCAAAGAAATTTTTAGGGGGCAAAACCTCAAAAGAGTTTCCTGTGTCAAAAGAACAAGTCATTAAAAACAAAAATAATTTGGAGGGAAAAGAACAAGCCTCTCAAACAAAGAAGGACCCCTCCTGGCAAAGCAGTCCCAATCTGCTTCTGTGAAGTCAGTGCTCTGTGACCCTTTCACCTTCCCAACCCCAAGACGAATGAGACTCTCTAGCATACTCAGACTACTTGACCCTGAGGACCGCTTTGCAACTGCCTTACGCTAAACTCCCCGTTGCGATCATAACTGGTTTCCTCATCTTCTTCCACCCTCTAGTCCTCATCACAGGGCTTCTTGCTTTTGTTCGGAACAGCTGAAGGTGGAGACATTTTCAATTTTCCTCAGGCCTCCCTGGCTCCCTCTTGTTAGGCCCAGAAGCCCAAAGCTCTGTTCCACGCATTCAGGAAGTGCCACGCACTGCTCTAGGCCCTGGGAGCCAAGCAGACAGGTTCCCACCGTATGGAGTACAAGGAGACAGACTGCAGGAAAAACGAATCTAAGACACGGTGACTGGGTGTCTACTCTAAGCGACGCAAGCCAAGCAAGGCTTTTCTGAGATGACATTCACGCTAAAGGCTGAATGAGGAGGAAACAGCCACAAGAACATCTGGGCAAGAGGGCTTGGCACAAGGTAAGTCCTGACACACGAACTAGCTTGACTGATAAGTTTAAAAACATCATCACTGCCGCCAGAACACAATGAGGGATAAAAAAAAAATGTAGAAAAAATGTAGAAAGCCAGGCAAGGTCAACTTACAGGCCATGAATAGGAACCTGGACTTTACCGAGGTGCAGCAGAAGCCAAAAATCTGTAACCACTGCCATCAAGTCAACTCCCACTCAGAGACTCCAGTGGAAGCCAAAGGAGCGTTTCACATGGGGAGCCGCAGGTCCTATATATGGCTAAAATGACCACTGTAGCTGCTTCAGTAGAACTTGTTTATGCTACCCAGCTGGTAACCCCAGTGCCTCTAAAGGCACTCACACCTGTGACCTCTTCCAGGTCCTCCCTTTCATCTCCTTCACTGGGTACCCCACAGCCTCTTTTCTGGCCTTGCCTGCTCCACACACCTTCTTCTAATCCATCAACTCAGGTACCAGACTGCGCTCTCTCTAGATTACTGCACTTACTATATCACTCCAATATTTAAGGCCTTCCAACACTCTCAAATATTTAAAAATGACAATTCAAAAATCGTTGCAGTAGTACATTCCCAAGAAACTTCCAGAAATTCAAGCCAGATTCAGAACAGGACATGGAACAAGCGACATCACTGTTCAGATGGATCTTGTATGAAAGCAGAGAATGCCAGAAAGATGTTAATCTGTATTTTATTGACTATGCAAAAGCCATTTGACTATGCGGATCATAATAATTATGGATAACACTGAGAAGGCTGGGAATTCCAGAACACTTAATTGTGCTCACAGGGAATCTGTACATAGACCAAGAGGCAGTCATTCAGACAGAACAAGAGGACACTGCATGGTTTAAAATCAGGCAAAGTACATGTCAGGATTGTATCCTTCACTATATTTATTCAATCTATATGCTGAGCAGATAATTCTTGAGAAGCTAAACTATATAAAGAAGGGGTCATCAGGATTCAAGGAAGACTCATTAACAACCCGCAATACACAGATGACACAACCTTGCTCACTTGCTGAAAATGAAGAGGACTTGAAGCACTTCCTGATGAAGATCAAAGACTACATAGCCTTCAGCATGGATTACACCTCAACATCAAGAAAACAAAAATCCTCACAACTGGACTAATAAGCAACATCATGAAGAACACAGAAAACACTGAGGTTTTCAAGGATTCCATTTTACTGGGATCCACAATCAATATCCCCGGAAATAGCAGTCAAGAAATCAAATGATGTATTCCATTAGGCAAATACACTGCGAAAGACCTCTTAAAAGTGTTAAACAGCTTCCTGAGGGACTGCATTACTGGGCTGAGGGCTGGGGACCATGGTTTTGGGGGACATTTAGCTCCACTGCCATAACATAGTCTTTGATCTTCATCAAAGAAAATGCTCTACGGCCTATCTTAATGAGTAGCATCTGGGTCTCAAAAGCCTGTACATGGCCATCTAAGAGGCTCCACCAGTCCCAACCCGTCTAGAGCAAGGGAATGAAGAAAACCAAAGGAAGAAGGGAAAGATTAGTCCAGAGAACCAACAGACCACAGCCGTCACTGCCCCCACCAGCCCAAGTCCAGCATGACTAGATGGTGTCTGATTACCACCGCTGACTAACACGGAGAGTAGACAGTCTCTCACAATAGCGTCCCGGACAGAGCTGGAGAAGAAGGTAGAACAAAACTATAACTCATAAAAGAGACCAGACTTACTGGCCCGACAGAGAGCAGAAAAACCTCAAGAATATGGTCCTCCACAGCAAATGGTCCCAACTCAACAGGAACAGATGCTCACTGAGGACCAAAATGACATGCGGTAAAGACAGCTGAGAAGACGGAGAGAACCACAAGAGTGGGCGCCTACACTGACTTGGGACCGGAAGAACCGGATGGTGCCCGGCCACCACCACTGATAGCCACGATGGAGCTCACAGAGAGGAGTCTCACTGGCAACACAAGAATAAAGAGGTGCATCATGAGATCTCCACTAAAAGACCTCAACTGATGGTCCAGCGGTTTTGGGGTTCCTCTGAGAGCATGGCCCCCTGCCCTGATGCTGCCCTTTCCCATAAATTATAACAAAGGTCCACTCTTTGGACAGGAATGGATTGGACTTGGCAAGGCAGAGTGACCATATATTGGAAGCACTTTATGGTTCTATACATCTATAGGATATCATCTTGCTGACCTCTGGCTGGAGGAAGGGGAGTGGACGGAGAGGAGGGGAAAGGAGACTGTTGGGAGGATAAGACATGTATGGAGCAGAGAGGAATAGTGTGTTGTCACCGGACAGGGAGAGCAGTGGAAGCTGCATATAGGGGGGCATGTAAATTTATATGTGAATGTACATTTTCACTCAGTTATGTTAAATAAAAATTAAAAAAAAAAAAAGAGTATGGTCCTCCTGAAACGCTTTTAACTCAGTACTGAAGTCACTCCTAAAGTTCACTCTTCAGCCAAAGATTAGACTGTTCACAGAACAAGACAAAACTAAATGGGCACACCAGCCCAGGGACAAGAGGGCAGGAGGGGACAAGACAGCTGGTAATGGGGAACCTAAGGCTGAGATAGGGAGAGTGCGGATATGGTGTGGGGTTGGCAACGAATGCCACAAAACATACGTCTCAGATGTTTAATGAGAAACTCGTTAGCTCTGTAAATCTTCATCTATAATACAATAAAAAAATAAAATGAAGTGTTCAAAAACAAAGAAATGTCACTTTGAGGACTAAGGTACGCCTGACCCAGGCCATGGAATATTCAGTTGCCTCATATGCATGCAAAAGCTGGACAAAGAATAAGGAAAACCAAAGAAGAACTGATGCCTTTGAATTATGGTGTTGGCCAAGAAAGATGAATACACCATCGACTGCCAGGAGAATATCTGTCTTGGAAAAAGTACAGCCAGGATGCTCCACAGAAACAAGGATGGCGAGACTTCGACTCACATACTTTGGACATGTTATCAGGAGGCTTCAGTCCCGGGAGGACACATGCCTGGCGAAGCAGGGGCTCAGTGAGAAAACAGAAAGACTCTCAGTGAGATGGACTGACACAGTGGCTGCAACACGGGCTGTGTGACGACCATGAGCACGCGGCAGGGCTGGGCAGCGTTTTGCTCTGCTGTGCACTTACGTTATACTTGTCTGACTTACGTACTTGCCTGTCAATGTTATATAACTTTGCCCTGACTTTGAAATGACTGAACCAACCCCTGGCTGCGAGCAGTCGTCACCACGATCATCTTCACTTGCTACATGTACAGCTTTTAACTCACTGAGAAGGCTCCAAGCCTTTCCTCGCCCCACCAAAGAAACAAAACACCCATCACCTTTGAGTCCATTCCAACTCATAGCAACCCTACAGGACACAGTCCTGGTAGAACTACCTCACAGAGTTTCCACGGGGCAGCTGGTCGATTCAAACTGCCAACCTTTCGGGTAGCACCTGGGCTCCACGTGTGGCTCTGAAATCACTGAAAAGGCTCTGCGCTTTCTTGGCACTCAAGTAAGGCTCAAAAGGAAGTGTGGGTGCCTGTTTCGACTCATCTACACCTTCAAAACATACTTACAAACGATCTTGTTTGTAACCTGGAGACTACATACACATGGGCTCCCTACGTGTCAAGAGTGACTTGATGGCACCTAACAACTCCCATTATTAGTGATTCAAACACAAAGGGGACTTTCTTTGTTAGCAGATTTCTGCACATATGAGCGAAAAATTTCTTGCTGAGGCGACCTCCTCTCCCTTTTACAAGGCTTCATAAATTTAGTTTTCTTAATTTTACCATTCCCCAATCTGAACACCCACCCCTTCTTGCACAATGACACAAGCTGTGTTATTGAGCAAATACAGTTTTGTTTCTAAATTTACAGAGAAAACTGACACATGTTCAAAAGATTCTGTCTAGATCAGAGGGAAAACCTCAAAATCACAGACCCAGTGCCTAGCCTAGAACATTCTGAAGTTTAAAATCAGAAAAACAAAACCTTTACTCTGAGCACTCAACATCTTGTTTCATCCGTCCTCAGCTTACTTACCTGGCTCTCACAAAAGCAGCGCATGCCTTCAGCTGAGTCTCTAGCAACACTGCCTCTCTCTGTTCTGACACACAGTTGTGAGGATGCTTAACAACTCCATCCTTTTGCTGGCTGTCACTGCTGCTCGCTTCCACAGAATACTTAGAGCTCTCCAGTGAGGTTTCAGGGAAACACAGAAGACAGTCTTTCCCTGAGTGCGAAGAGGAGGATCTGACAGTTTTGTCACTTGAGGTGAAGCTCTTCCCTCTCGGAGATGTGGATGCCGAGAGAGCCGGCCCCTGACTCAGGTACACCTCTGCCAGTTTGCCCCAGTTCCAAGGATTAAATGGATGCAAAGCAATCAGCTTCTGCAGGCAGAACACTGTTTTCTCCAAGTTCTGCAGGCTGGAACAAATAGCCAGCTGGAGGTACAACACAGTGGTTAAATGGTCTGTGCTGGCCGCTTTGTTTTCCTAAGGAGAACAAAAAAGGTGAGAAATCCCAATCTGCGAAACTTCATACAAAGGGAGGTGACTAAAAAACCCAAGGTGCATATGTTATGAGACATATCTTTCAGCACAAAAGTAAAGTGAACCAAGGACGTTTCAACAGACCACATGTCTGAAACTAAAGCCTAAGAAAATTACAGTATTACCTAGCAATAGTCACCAGCCACCCCTGAACAGCCTAAAGGTCATAACAATGATTGATCCAAAGCATAGTGGCTGAAGTTCGACATTAAAACAAAAATGTTGGTTTATTTTCAATTTTTATTATAGTGTTGACTGTCTTCAGCTAGCTAGCTGAAAAACCCAGGCCAATTTTTTCAGCTCCTGGGCTAACAGTTGCATTTTAATTTTTAGGGATTTCTAAAAGTCCAAATGGTAATTTCCTTGAGGATTTGAACTGACTCTCTCTGCCAGTTTCACTTGGCTTATTCTTTCCAAACAGATAGCTGTGTAGCTCTCAGTGCTTCACGGTGCCTGGTAATTGAATCCAAATGCCTTCCCTGGTAACCATGAGCAAGGCCAACTACTGCTGGCCGGAGAGGATGGCCTGGCTTCTTTTGGAGCAGAAACACTTTTTAAGTCTCCTTAACCAGAGGCACCGGCTCTTGCTGAAGCTGCCATATGGCCTGTACCCTCTCGGTAAGGGAAGAGAGTCCCTGCTTCTGTAAGTCACAGCCTGCGGAAAGCAGACGGCAGTGTGACATTACATTTCAAGGCACTAAGTCTCTGGAAAACCTGCCCTACTGGTATCTAAATCAAGCTCCCACACAGAACTACGCTGAGTGTGAAGTGTGAGCAGTGTACCCCAAGAAACTGGTAGGCTTGGAAGTGGAAGCCTGTGAGCACTCAACAGTCACATGTCAAGTGAAAAGATATTAAGTCCTTGTGTAACTTATCTGGTCCTAACATACTCCTGGGTAGCAGACTTTATCTTGTTTTATCATTACTGTTGGTTACTGTCTGTCCCTGCCAACAGGCTGTGACGCACCACAGGATGGGCAAACCCTCTCTCTTTTGTTCAGCAGAGGCTGGAAGGATAAAGTGTTCATGTTCTCACAGGTACTCGGGGACTGCCTTGTCCAAAGTTGTACACTGAACTGTCCCCCTAGAAAGCATTAGAGAAAACAGAAGCAGGCTGGAGCTAAAAATGAAAAGGGAAGAAATTTTTTTTTTTCTGCCTTTTTTCTTTTTACATTGTGACTGAGTGAAAGTGTACAATCCAGTTTAAATTTGCAGGCCCACCTATCTGCAGCTCCTTCTGCTCTCCCTGCCCAGGGACAGCACACTCCTCCTTTCCGTTCTACACGTGTCATACCCTCTTAACGATCTCCTGTCCCCTCCTCTCTACCATCTCCACTCCCCTCTAGTAAGAGGCCAGCAGGATCACACCCTATAGACACACAGAACCATAAAGTGCACACCTGATATGGTCACTCTGTGTCCCCAAGTTCAATCCATTCCTGTCTGAAGAGTTGACCTCAGTAAAGATTTATGATCAGCGGCAGCATCAGGTCTAGGAGCCATGTTCCTATGGGAACCCCCAGGCCTTTGGACCACCAATTGCAATCGAAAAGGGAAGAAATTTAAAAAACAAAACAAAAAATCTGAGCTACCAGGAAAGAAGACCCAGCAGTGGGCACGGCCCACAGATCTGATGTACAGGAGACCCAAAGAAGGGCAGGGACCTGTTTGCCCACATCCCGCACCCAGTGGCCTCAGAAGCCCAATGTACAGGTCCCAAAATCCTGACACGGATGCTGAGGACAAGTCTTCTGATGAGTCCTCCTCCTGCCTGATCATCACCCCAAGTTCTAGAGACCCAGCCCCTAAACAGCAACAGACGTTTCTCTGAGCCACAGAAACTGAAGACCTCCTGAGTTAGCAGGGACAACCGAGATCGCCTAACCCCACCACAAACCCAGCAGCCACTGCCTTCGGGGTCGAGGCAAGGAGGACAGAACACAACAGTGCTGGGCCTGAAGGGAGAACAAATGCCCCAAAGACAGGACTGATGGGGAAGCAGAACAGGAACAAAGGACAGGGGACTGATGTCTACAACAGGGAGTGAAAGGGCCAACACTGCTGCCAATCTGCTCAACAGCGAGACCAAAGGCCATCCAGTTCTCCCTTCATACCAGCACTTCCCTAACAAGGCAATGTATTACACAGCTTCTGAGTTAACCCTCAACTAGGAGACAAAGAGAAAGAACAAAGCAGTTTTCTTTGTTCTGAAGACAAGTACTACCAAGCCTGCTCTCACTGTGAGGGCCCAGGTCTTCCTCAATGAACCACAGAAAGCCAGGCAAAGCTTAGGGATTTCTTTTGTTAAGGAGATGGAGGATGACAGCTCAAGGGCACGCCCACTTCAGGCTGACTCCTGGCTGGCTAGACCCACAGAGGTCAAGATCAGTGCCGTGGTGTCTCATTAATTCCTCTGAGGATGAAAACCAGTCATCTGTAAACCAGGACTCGACCATTTAGACCAATTCTCATATAAAATTCACACACATACACACACACCCCAGAAATAAATCATAAACACCTTTATCCAAAAACAAACAGAATCTACACTTACAAAGAATTGTCTTTATCTCTCAAAAGACTGTACAAATTCCATTAAA
This sequence comes from Heterohyrax brucei, assembly GCA_028571685.1. NCBI lineage: Eukaryota > Metazoa > Chordata > Mammalia > Hyracoidea > Procaviidae > Heterohyrax > Heterohyrax brucei. The sequence continues at coordinate 19,408,593 of CM053153.1, read as the reverse complement.
GAAGTACCATTAAGCTTTGCTTCCTACAGTCATTTTTCTCATAATCTTTCTGCCTATAAAAGTAATATATGTTCATTGTTGAAATTCTGGAACATGAGGACAACTAACGGAGGAAAGAGATGACTCAGTCCTTCCATCCTAAATACTTAAGTATCCACTCCTCACAAGAGGAAAACCCCTATGAATGACCTTCTCAGGCAATAAGGGTTCCCAGTATCAAAGAACAAATGTTGTAAGTGACCACATCCACACCTCCAACTCCAGTGACCAGTTTCTTCTGCTTGTCCGAGTCTACAGATTTTTTGCTAGCACAGTTTTCTATTTTTAATTTTTACCTTGTTTTAGGTTTTCAACACAATGAATTATTCTTGGTACAGGAAGGCAGATGAAGACAGCAATGAAAACACTCACCAAGTTGGCCGCAATCTCCAGAGCTTCCACATGCCTCCCCAGGTGTGAGAGACACCGAGCCTGGCCTTCCTGGACATCCCTTTTCATGGCAAAACTGGTCAAGGACAATTTCTCCGAGATGCTGGAATACTCCTGCAGAGCTTTCTGGCCATTATTTATTAGAGAAAGGAAGGAATGGGAAGAGAAGAAGAAAAACGGATTCAGTAGAGTTTTTTCCTAAGTAATGTTATAAATGATCCCTGTAAGGACCCAGGGAAGACCTGAGTTTAAAAGAGACACTACAAGTATTTCAAAGTCAGTCCTGTTTTCCTAAATAGCAGAGAAGAAATGGCTGGAGAGCACAGCCACTACTGCTATGGAAAACGTCATAATGCAGGAGACAGAGCAACCTGTCACCAAACAGGCCAGGGTTTAAATCCTGGTTTCGGCATGAAACTTGCCGTGTAACTTTATCATCGGTAAAATAACAATGTAGGACTCTTGAGAAGATTAAATGAGACGATATACATAAAACAATTTGGCATCTAGTTATCAGCAGCACATTTTGGGGTCCTGTCCTGCAGGCTCCTTACACAGTGTGGAAATACAGAACCTGAGACAACGAGACCTCCATGGGCCCCCAGAAGACCATTCTGTTGAGGTTACAGGAAACACACCTTTGTTAAAGAAGAGAAACGTCAGATTGTAAGATTACAAACACACATCTTCATCGACAACACACTCGTAACTTGGTTCACTGTCATTTAAATGTGTGGTAACAGATAAGCCAAGAGCCCACTTCAAATACTACAATCTCACAAACATGAAACGCTACCTGATACTCTTGGCGTCTGTAGGCCAGGTCCCCTTTGAATTTCTGGACTGTCAGGGCTTCAGCATCGTCACCGCTCCCTGCTTCTTCATAAAACCACTAGAAATGGCAAGAACAGCATGTTACAGAGACTGAAGCTACATTTTATCACCGCAAGCTTCTTGCACCCTCCTGGTAACTCAGTAAGCCAGCAAGTACTCTTCTTCCTCAATGGTGTATACGAAACTGACATCTACAAAGGCAAGAGGGAAGGTCAACACTGCAGTTCAGGGGTCACTGTCAGCCAGGATCAACCTGAAGTAATGAGTTCCTTTTTGGTTTATCTCATAATCCTCACCACTCACCTGGCACTAGGTCATATTGAAGTGGCTTGCTTGTTCTACTGGTGGAAGCCATGCCACCAGTATTTCACGTAACAGCAAGGTCATCCACGATGGACACGTTTTAGCAGAGCTTTCAGACTGCGGTGTAGTGGGTTAAGTGCCATGTTTGCTAACCAAAAGGTTGGCAGTTCAAGTTTGCCAGGTGCTCCTTGGAAACTCTGTGGGGCAGTCCTACCTGGCCTCTAGGGTTGCTCTAAGTCGGACCCAACTCGATGACAGTGGGTTTGTTTTTTTTTCCCAGACTAAGAAAGACTAGGAAGAAAGGCCTGGCCATCGAATTCCAAAAATTAGCCACCACAAAGTCCATGGATCACAACAGAACACTGCTGGATCCAGTGCTACCCTCAAGCAGGTGGTGCAGGACCAGGGAGCTTTCCTTCTCTTGGGTATGGGGTCACCATGAGTCAGTACTGGGGCATCAGCAACTAGAGTACCTCGTCATCTGCTGCTTTTATGCCTCACCCCACAGCTTCCCAAGCCCACTCCTGGCTCTCAGTCCACATGAGCAGGTACTCAAGATAACACGAAAGGCTGCACGTGGTGAGAAGGAAATGCAAGGGAACTAAAACACAGTGAACACTGAGGGCCTGGCATTGTAAATACAACTGCTAGGAGGACCAGTACATGTAAAGGGCCCACCCAGAGCCTCAAGCAGTTAAGATACAGAGAAATATCAGTTATTATTGGTGAAAGAGAGATACACATGTAAAATAATACAAGGTAATACTCCATTAATTCATGAATATTCACGGGGTTCCTATAATGAACAAACACATTAGGCACTGCAGAGGGCAAAGCATCACTCCCATGCAACCATTTAGTACTCTGGGTCCAAGAGTTTTATGAGAACACTAAATACTTTAACAGAAGTTAAGTCCCTTGGAGTACTCCTCCACCTACCAAAAGGCTCGAGGTTCAAACTCCACCAACAGCACCGCGGAAGAAAGGTGTGGTCATCTGCTGCCATAAATACTACAACCAAGAAAACCCTATGGAACTCAGTCCTGCTACCACATAAGGTGGCCATGAGCAACCGCAAGGAGGTTTTGTTGTTGGCTGCCTTGACTCAGGGCAACCCCATGTTTTCGAGTAAAAACTCAACAGGGACTTCATGGATGTGACCTTCAGAAGTAGATGGCCAGGCCTGTTTTCCACAGTACCTCTGATGGGTTCGAACCACCAACCTTTAGGCTAGCAGTTGAGCGCTTAAGATAGCATCACCCAGGGACTCCTAACAGGTTTTCAATAGAAGCTAAAAGACTGCTGGGGGAAGGCAGGCTGTTGTTAAAGACAGAAATATTTGGTTGGAAAGAGGAATCAGAAAAGACTCCCTGGAGGAAATCTTTTAAAATGTGCCTTAGTAAATAAATATGATAGAAGAATTCTGATTATGGGATTGCGGGGCTGGATATTCTGGGCAGGGGGGGAAAAAAATCACTGAACTAAGTAAGGCAGCTGTCTACAGCCCGGCTGTGGGGCGTGATCGTTCCAGAAGCAGACAACCCTATGGTCTGAAAAGTGGGCAGCAGCCGGGTTTCGGAAGACTTCAAGGGTGTAGGCAGCCCGGTCAGGTACTCCGTGAGAGTCAAGTCGCCGGCAGCGCGGGGAGGGGTCGGGGATGTGGCTCCGAAAACACCGGATCCTTCGAGGAGGGGGAAAGGATGACAAGGGTGGCCCGAGTAACAGAAGTCACTCGGGAGGCGGGGACGCTGATGCAGGAAAGGGGCTGACGCGGGAAGGGCCGGGTCTCCCGCGGGCATAATGCGTGTGTAAGGCGCTGTAGGGGCGGCCCGCGGAGGGAGCGCCCCGGACCTGGGGCAGGAGAGGAGGTTCCGCTCTCACCTGCGGTTCACAGCGCTTGGCGCAGTAGGACGCAGGCACTCCAGCTCGCCGCTCGCGCCCCTCCTCGAAGACCGAGTCCTCGAACTGGCAGCCGAACAACCAGGACTCGCTGTCCATCGCGGCCCGCAATCTGGGCAACGAGCGTAGGCGGTGCATAGAGTGGCCCCCACGTGCATGCTGAACCGGAAGGGGCGTGGCCCCAGAGTGCGGCATGCTGGGACTTGTGGTTTTTGACAGAGCCAAGCAGGGTCATGGCCCTCTGTGGGCTGGGAGTCGCATTTGTGATGCAATTTTTGTCTGACTCACAACTTGCAAAACTCGGCAACAGAAAGCTTTATTTATCTGCATTTGGAGATAGAGCGATGTGCACACATGAAAAAGCACTGGCACCAGGGGAGCTGTTTAGAACTCGTAGGTGCTGACGATACTCCGGGCATGATTTGCACGGTCACTCTCCTAAACCCAGATTTCTGACAGACACGATTATCTTTGCTTTCTCACTGAAGCAGTTGAGGCTTAGATTAAGCAACTTGCACTAATATGTATTATCTGTGAGTGAAAGTCACAGAGATTCCCATTTTGCAAACGAATCCGGGTTTAGAGAAATTACACAACGTGCTCAAGATACTATTACATGGGTTCAGATCTGGAAAACACAGAAACGAATAAATATTCCCGATGTCTCTGGAGAAGAGGCACCACCAGCAATTACAAAGAGTAATTCATGCATTTATAAACTAGGCCAAGCCATAAACTAGAAGACTTAAAGATCTACTCAGGGGGTCGCATGGGAGGCTTCATCAGAGATCATTAATTCAGCTGAGACAGTCCCCAAAATCCCAGAATTCTGAGTCACATTTCCTAGCATTGTTATATTTTCAGGATATTCCTTGAGATTAGAAAGCAGAGAGTGTTGACGAATAACATATTAGTTTATATTATACGGCACAGTATTACCAGTAAACCGTTGCCATCGAGTTGATGCTGACTCACAGGGTCTTTAGGACAGAGTAGAACTGCCACGCAGGAGTTCCGGGAAGCGCCTGGTGGATTCAAACTGCCCGACGTTTTGATTAGCAGCTTCAGCTCTTCACCACTGCACCAACCCGGGCTCCGGGCCGTATTACACCGCTACCAACAACCAGATGCGTGGCTGACTCTGATTCAAGGCAACCCCGTGTGTCAGAGGAGGACTGCACTCCGTAGAGTTTTCAATCACTGACTTTTTTGGAAGTACATCGCCAGGCCTTTCTTCCAAGGCGCCTCTGAGTGGACTCCAAGCAACCGCTAACCTTTCAGTTAGCAGCCCACTACCCAGGGATCGCACTCAGTCGGATAGTAAATATGGAGCTTTTCCTTAGTTTTCTTTCCATTCTTCCTCACTCTCTTTCACCAGTACCTCTTCCATTAATTGGTGTGTCTTCAGATCTGTTCCTCAGGGCTCTTTCTTCAATCCGGTTTTCTGCTTCCTGAGCTCACCTGGAGGAAGCCCATCCACTCCCTGAGATTTCAAAACACATCTCTTTGTTGACGACTCTTGTTTTAGTCGTCTCACCTGGTACTGCTCTAACAGAAAATACCAAGAGTGGAAGGCTTCATGAACAGAATCTTTATTGTCACAAGTTATAGGTCCAATTCAATAAGAGAAATTATCACGGTCTGGTAGGCTGAGTCCAAACTTAAGGAGAGCATCTCGGCAATAGGAGCTTCAGGTCCAACAGACGTGCTCTGCTCTCCGTGCTGCCTTCTTGATGGTATGAGGTTCCCAACTTACTCTGCTCACTTCTCCCCCTCATATCCCATAGCTGGTAACTTGAGTCCTGCTTTACCAACACAACTCCATTTTCCCTCAGCAACATTACAGAAGGAGGATTCACAACACATGGGAGGATATGCACCATATTGGGACTTACAGCTGAGTCAAATCAACACACACATTTCTGGGGAGACACAATACAATCCATGACAACTCTCCAATCTATAACCTACTCAGGCATCCAAGAGCCTTGGGTCGGGGCTCCACCTGGACAGGTTCCAGGCATTGTCTACTGATAAATTCACTGATGCCAGGATCATTAAAAAGAATAATAGCAGCTTTGTATTCCCATCAGAAATCTAACAGTCCTTATGAAAAATGTGAAAATTAAAAAGGGTATCCATAGTACTATCCTCCAAAGGAGGTAGAGATATTTGCCCTCATTCTAATATACTCTGTCCTAAGAGAAGATATAATGAGTCTAGTGCTAGATAGACTCAAACAGCGGATATGAGGGAATTGGTAGTCTTGGTTCAGTTAGGCATCAGTGGATAAGAGTATTGGTTCAGATCATTCCTGTAAAGGGCCTGACAGTCAGCAAGTATGTAATACATGTTGACAAACAGTCTCTGTGGCACAAACAGTTAAACACTCCACTGCTAGCTGAGAAGTCGGCAGTTTAAAGCCATCCTGTGGCTCCCTGAAATGCACTTTCCTCCAGGATGGCCCAGAAAATACTGTGACCATAGGCTTTAACTAAAGGCAAGAAGATGGGGGGTCTCCAAAGTTTCTGAGACAGTCCAGCAATCCAGACCTGTGAGGTACGAGGACAGAAGGAAGTTCTTACCTAACCCTCAACTACAAGTGTCCGAGGTTACCATGTTCCTCCCTTCCCAAACAGAAATGTTCCAGGTAATGCCTGGTACATAGCATTCATTTATGCACTCCTCAAGTTACATTTATTGAGGGCCTACTGTGTGCTGGGTGCTAAGGATATACTGCTCATGATCTCTGCACTCATGGAGACTATGCTGTGTGTCGGGGGTGGGGACTACATTAAGATGATAAACATGTAAAGAAATATACTCTTCCATTAGGACTGAGCAGCCTATAAAAGTCCTTTCATGAAAAAAATCACATCATTTCTCTCCTCATGCTCACCTAGGTTTCCTCAGAGCCCATCTCCTCTGTCACAGAGATGTGTAACCATTGCTCTTTCTTCTTGCATTAGTTTCCTAAGTCTGCTGTAACAAAGTGCCAAAATGTGGACAGCTTAAAATGACAGAAATTTATGGTCACACAGTTCCAGAAGCTGCAAGTCCAAATTCCAGGTATCAGCATGGCCATCCTCCCCCAGGGGCCCTAGGGGAAGAGCTGTTCTTGGCTCTCCTAGCTTCTGGCAGCCCCAGGTGCCACCTGGCTTGGCAGCTGCAGCATAACCCCCTTTCTGCCTTCATCTTTGTGGGGTATCTTCCCTCGGGGTGCATCTCTCTGCCTCTTTTCCTCTTTTGCAAGGACAGCAGTCGTATTGGGTTGGAACCCTCCATACTCCAGTATGGCCTCATATTTTAACTGGTAGCGTCTTCAAAGACCCTGTTTCCAAACAAGATGGTATTCATAGGTACTAGGGCTTTGAACTTCGACACATCTTTTAGGGGAACACAATTCAATCTGTAACATTGCTTTTCCACCTTTTTCTGTTTATTTTGAGCATAACATACCTTTGCATCCCTGATGTAAGTCTCATCCACTTGTTCTCCTGGACAGCTACTGTTTTAGATCAACATTTTGAGCTCATTCATTTTCTTCTGTAAGCTTTGTATGATCGCACCTTCACTGAAATCCTCAGTGATTTCATTTTACTTGGGTCTGCCATCAATGCCCATGGAAGCAGCAGTTAAGGAATCAGACAGTGTATTACACCACGCAAATCTGCTGCAAAAGGCCTCTTTAAAGTGTTAAAATGCAAAGATGTCACTCTAGGGACTTAGCTGCACCTGACCAAAGTCACAGTGTTTTCAATCGCCTCCTGTTCACACAACAGCTAGATAATGAACAAGGAAGACCAAAGAATTAGTGCCTCTGAATTACAGTGTTGGGCAAGAATGAATATAGCATGGACTGCTAGACGAAGGAACCAATCTGCCTTGGAAGTACAGTCCCAACGGTCCTTAGAAGTGAGGACGGTGAGACTTCATGTCATGTACTTTGGACATGGTATCAGAAGGGATGGGTTGACACCGAGGCTGTGACAATTGTGAGGATGGCAGGGGACCTGGCAGCATTTTACTCTTGTACACACAGAGTCGCTGAGTCGGAACAGCATCTAACAATACCTTCACTACATCAACTAAAATGTGATGAGTATCTGCTGTAAGCCAAGCACTGTTTCAAGAGTGGAGGATATGTGATGAATATGTCAGATAAGGGCCTTCCTCTCGTGGAACTGAAATTCTAGTGGGGAGACAAATAATAAGTAACTAAATGAACAAGGAAATTTTACATCATGGTGTTATAAGGAAAAATGCAAGGGTGTTGTATGAGAAAGAGGCTACTTTAGGTAGGGTACCCAGGAAAGCTGCCTCTCAAGAGGCAACCTGTGAGCTCAGCTGGAATGGAACGGAGCTGGCTACAGGGACATCTGGAGGTAAAGTGTTAGATAGCCTGACTGAAGAGGAGCATCTGAAAAGCCAGAAGGCAAGAATGCAGAGCATACCATCGTGCCACGGCAGAGTGAGCCAGGGGGTCTGAGATAGGTCAGTGGTCAGGCAGGCAGCAAATCTTGTGCTCAGTGTTTACTGAATGAACAAATGATCCCATTACCCCAGACTCCTGCCTGTGTCTTAGAAGCTTCTTGCAATTTATTGCATGATGCCCATGTTGATCTTCTCCCACCATTCATTTACCTCACAATCTATATAGCTGAGTTTTGGCCTCTCCCCACCCCCACACCCCAATTCTTCCCTCTGCAAAACTCAGTTGAACACCTTTTTATTCAGGTCAGCAGTCTCGAGGCAAACACATTCTTCCCAGGGCTTGCAGAGTGCATGTCTCTTGGTCCCATCACTGGCTGTTATGTAGCATCACAGGCTGTTGTCCCAAGGACACACACAGCCGACCTAGCATTGCTTTTTTCTCCCCTAGTTTCCAAACCCATGACATTCAGTTCAATTCAGTTAACATTTACTGAGCAACTGTCTTGTGGATGACTGGCTAGGTACTAGCTGCAATGGTCAAAGGTAAGAGCTCTGGAGACAGTCTCAGTGTGACACCTCCAATATTGACTGGTGTGTGAAATTAAGATTATTCTACCTCTGAGAGCCTCAGTTTCCTCATTTATTCAGTGGAGGTAGTAACACCATCTTCCTCCCGGTGGGTCCATCAGGCATGACACAAATCACGTAATCTCAACCTAGTACCTGGCAAATAAACAAGTAAAAAAAATGGAAAAAAAATGTGGTTTCTACCTTCAAAGTGCCACTAAGTAATGAAATAGAACATGCCTACAGAGACATCTGTGAAAGTGTTGAATAAAGGCATCAACAAGACCTATTGGGTACATGTAGGGCAAGCAGCTAGAACTGACTAGGGCAGGGGGAGTAAGGGAGACTTCAGCAGGACAGAACCATGAAGTAGCAATATAGCAAGAAGGATCAGACAGACAGAAGACAGCACAGTCGTGGATTCCTGCAAAGTAACCGTGTATGCTCTATTATTGTTAGGTGCTGTTGATAATTAAGTTCGCAAACTCATTCTAGAAAGTGCTACACACCTTATTGCTGAACATCACTGTGTTCACCTTTGAAGTACTCTCCTTGGGAAGCTATGCACTGACATCAGTGCCTAGTCCACTCTTTGAAGCAATTTTGGAACTCTTTTTCTGGAATGGCCATCAGAGCTGTTGTCATACTACCCTTGATGTCCTGAATGTCATCCAAATGTCTTTCTTTTAATGTTTTATCTTTGAGTAACCAAAAAAGTCCCTGGGGACCAGGTCAGGTGAGTAGGGAGGGTGTTCCAGAGTTATTTGTTTACTGGCTAAAAACTCCCTCACAGACAACTATACAACTAAGTTCATGAACTTACCACTGTGCCACTGTGTACAACGGCCATTCCAGAAAAAGTTTCAAAGTTGCTTTGAAGAGTGGACTAGGTGCTGGCATCAGTGCATAGCTTCCCAAGAAGAGTACTTCAAAGGTGACCACAGTGATACTCAGTAATGAGGCATGCAGCACTTGGAACAATTAAGTTCGCGGACTTCACTGTCAGACCACATCTGTGCAACAAAATGAAACACCATCCAGTCCCGCACCATCTTCACGGTCATTTTTAGGTTTGAGCCCACTGCTGTAATTACTGTGTCAATCTATCTCACTGAGGGTGCTTCTCTTTTTTGGCTGACATTCCAACTTTATCAAGCATCATGTCCTTCTCCAAGGACTGATCCCTCCTGACAATATGCCCAAAGTACGTGAGATGTAGTCTCGCCATCCTGGCTTCTAAGGAGCACTCTGATTGCACTTCTTCCAAGACCAATTTGTTTGTTTTTTTGGCAGTACATGGTATATTCAATACTCCTTGCCAACACCGTAACTCAAAGATGTCGATTTTCCTTCGGTCTTCCTTGTTCATTGTCCTGCTTTTGTAAACATATGAGGCAATCAAAAACTCCACAGGTTGGGTCATGCTCACCTCAGTCCTCGAGGTAACGTCTTTTTATAAGGAGGTCTTCAGCAGATTTGTCCAACGCAACGCATTGTTTTAATTACTTGACTGCTGCTTCCATGGGCATTGACAGTGGATCCAAGTAAAATGAAACGGTTGACAACTTCAGTCTTTTCTCCGTTTCTCATGATGTCGCTTACAGGTTTAGCTGTGAAGAGTTTTGCTTTGTGTTGAGATACAGTCCATACTATAGGCTGTAGTCTTTGATTTTTATCAGCGCTTCAAGTCCTCTCTACTTTCAGCTGGCAAGGTTGTGCCATCTGCGTATCACAGGTTTTTAATGAGTGTTCCTCCAATTGGAGGAAGTGTAAAAAACACTGATCACTTAATGAACAAGAATAATACAAGACAGAAAGTAGGAAGCATGTTCACAGAAATATAAAGTCAAAACTTTAAACAAAAGTGAGCTTAATTTCACTGGTTTGTATTTGATATTCCCATTAGCATTACGTACTTTCTATGTTTTATTTCTCTTAGCTGCATTACATATTTACCTTGATTTTGTGACTTTAGTTCAGATGCCTGGGTAATGGTTCTCAAAGCAGTCTGCATCAGAATCCTCTAGAGTGCTTGGTCAAGCATGTCTGGCTGGCCCTACTCCAGAGTCTCTGTGTCAGCATGCCTGGAATCTTCATTCTAAAAACTTGCCAGGGGATGCTGATGCTGCTGCCAGATTGGGGACTACACTTCGAACCACTAGTCTACTTACAGAGCTGGACACAACCAGGAATCCAAACAGAAGGGACCGATGGATGGATGGATGGGGTCATTGCGTTGGAAATAACTTGACAGCACCTGCCAACAACAACGGTGTACTCTCAGTGCCTGACGAGGTGGAGGTACTTTTGGAAATGTGGAAATAGTCCAAGAACCCAGTGGAATGTTAATCACATACAACTTCTGGAAATTAATATTTTTCCTAATTGGGACAAGTGAAAGCTTTCTACTGAATTACCTAAATTATACATAGAAAGTTTTAAGAAAGGATGCAATTTTAAGGAAGTAAACTAAGCTGTTTTTAAAAAAGGACTCAGTTAATAAAATGGAAATAAATCACTGAAGAGTACTAATCACTGCTAACTTTTATTTTGTATTCAAGGACACAACCAGGGGAGGAGGGTTCTTTTGCTCTGTCAAATAAATGTATGTAAAAGCTAGCAAACATCAGAGCATAATTAAATGCCATGCTATAAAAGAGATGGGGGAAATCACTACTAGTTATTTACATCTATACAGAATTAGCATATTGAAGGGGGAACAGCATAAGTATTTTCAAAGGCTTCATTTCCAATAGACATTTCAGATTTTGAAAACATTAAAAATAAGTGTTAAACAAAACTCAGACCACATTAGCAATGGTTTAAAAAAAGGGAAGAATTTAATCGTTATGATACAGAGTGCTTTAAGAAGTTTTAAACATGTAAAAGAAAAGAACTTTAGTGCATTAAATTGTTACAGTCTTTACACTGCTTCCTTTTTTAAAAAAGTTAACAGTAATATGAAAAAGCCACCCACAAAGCCAGCTGAGTGAAAAAACCAGCTAAATTGCAGCATTTTGGAATTACTAATAAAGCTCTAGTTAAAAAAGAAAAAGTTCATAAAAATGAAAGCAGCATGCATATTCAAGGCTTTTTCATAACATTTTCATTTGCTGATGAACATGTACATAAAAACCAAGAACTTAATATTTATTATTCATTAAATTAGATGAAATAAACTGGCCAAGCCTACTATATCTGCTCATTCAGGGGAAAAAAAAATTTAAAATCCAAAGCTAATTAAACTGAACAGTTCTCCTAGAAGATAGCACATTTTGAAAAATGGTCCTACAGTCACAAAAGACAGGGCCCTTCTCAAACTAAATGAACAGCACCAGTCTTTACAAGTAAGTTAGTAAGAACACTCAGTCTCCTGGCATGGCAAGAGTTAACAATTACTTCTCCCATGATGCACACTTGAGAAACTAACTTTTAACTCCTGATCAGTTTAGAATTTTTTTGTCTGTTCACTGAAATTCTTGCAAATTCTGATCTGATGCCTATACACACATTTCCGACATCCACATAATTGTTAAAAAAAAAAAGTAAGTACATATTTACTGCATGATTCTTTTTCACATTTTTGGTACATTTATTTCAGAGTTCCTCCCTAGGTAAATTCATATACTAGCTCCTCTTCCTTCTTCGGCATAATTTTTAGTTTATTAAGAAAAGCAAATTCAGCTTCTAATGGCAGAAGTACTCCAAGCAGTAACAGCAGCATCCACAAACGTATCTGATGTCAGAGCCAGTCATGAAGGGCCTGTGCTACCACCAAGTCGGACTGTTCCAAAGTGGGCCAGGGGGCTGTTCTTTCACTTGTACAGTGTAACCACCGCAGCCCACCCACACCCTTTCATCTTAGTACAGCAGCCTGATAGGTAAAACAGAAATAAGCCAGCTTTTATTTTCTGTTTCTCACAACTGTTACTCTGTAAAATGTTTGGTCACTCAAAGCTGTAAGCTTAATCAGAGATCAGCACTGGAGGCAGCAGGGCCCATCCTATAGACATACAGAATCAAACTGGACAAAACAGAAGAGCACAAGCTCTAGTGGTCATTACATCCCTCCAGAAAGCTTAAGAATCCAAATGTCTCCATCACATCAGAATAAAAATGTGGTGTATTAAAATCTGAAATTTTACAAGGTGTCTTTTTAATTAGTGTTCTATTCACATTGCAGAACTTCCACCAGCTCCGGTAATTTAACTTTGGCACAATGTATATTAAGTTCCATTTCTTTTGGGTGTTGAATCCTATTTTTTTGAGGGTCTATGCCTCAGAATGTTTGCACTTTCGTCAGAGACTGGGCCCATCCACAGTCAATCAGATATCTTGCTTTGAAGAACTGATTCTCCTGCAGTGCTGTAGGCAGCTATAAAAGAAACACATCATAAAAACTGACATTTTGAAGGAAATCGCAGTTGCATTTTTATCACTTTTAGAAACAAAAAGAGACACAAATTATCCATGAAAACACGCCCTCTGTATTTTCTTATTAAAACTACCATCACTGGCCACCTACTGCACCCTATATAGCACATTAGAATTTGCTCGAACTCTCAGGTCCAAGTTCTGCCCACACCCTCACTGAGACAGACTGACACGGGGGCTGCAACGATGGACTCAAGCACAGCAACCACTGTGAGGGCGGCACAGGACCCGCCGCTGTTCCTTCCTACTGCACACAGGGCCACTATGAATTGGAAGCCACTCAGCGGCACCCAACAGCAACATACCAGCTTTGCATACAGACACAGTCACATTATATAATAATGTAGAAAAAAAATTAGTAGGAAATAGTACTTCATCCTCAGTGTCTATAATAAACACACTGTGAAATGTTGTATTTTTTTCTACATATATACAAGGTAGGATTGTGCAAGAAGATATATACATCTCATTTTCTGTAATAACTATTTTGGAAAGGTTTTTTTTGTAATAAATAGAAACATACTTAAATGAACAAATAACTATTTAGAGGAAATTCACGGTGAATCCTTTTATAAGATGAAAAATTATTTTAAGTAACTCTCTAATTGACGTGTTTTATAATTTTTTATTGTTACATACTTAAAAAAAGCAAAGCATGCCACAAATTGCATGTATCACATTTATGACAGAATTCTGAAACTGTAGCTTTTTGTGAATTTTCTGATGATGATTAACAGCCATTAAATATTAATAAGTAACAAGAATTACTGATCTATACTTAAAATACTGTCAAACTAATCATAAAAAAGGTTCACGTTATTTTTAGGAGAATGCAATACCCCACAAAATTACTGCAGAGGTTATATAATAACAAGAAAAATTCACTACAGCAACAAATTTGTTGATTAAATCTTGGCTGGGTACACATTCTTGTATGTAGCAATAAAAAAAAAAAAGCCCCGTTAAAAATATTTCATGCATCTAGGTCACAAGAAAGCTGTCCTGAAGCTTTCTGACATTAGGAAATACAGGGCTTCTCTTTGGGACTGAGCTGCATGTAACTGCTCACTTCCTGTGCCTTACAATGATCATGTTGTCATCTATACCCTGGAATGAGATTTAGACTACTTATTAACACAGGTATGTTTAATTTCATGTGTTTTTATACCAGGAAAAAAAAAAGTTAATAAAAAACAAAAGCAAAAACCCTAGGGAAGGACTGCTGAGCAGTAAGAACAGTACCTGGCACACATTAAGCCCTCTATAAATATTTCTTAAATAAGATAAAATAAATAAACCCAGGGAAGACACAAGGGAGTCCAGGAAATAGCGCATAGAATAAAAGAGCATAAAAGCAGCAAGTGTGGCAGGGGCAAGAAGCTAAGGAACCGCGTTCACCTGTGAACATGTACTGAGGAGCCCAGGCCTGTCTGCACCCCCGCTGTGGACAACACTGCCTGAATTTCTAACAGTGACACGCACACAGGCTTACTGATCAACATGCACAGATATTTCATGACAACTGCATTATTTCATAATGTGTACTTTTGTCTGGGAACACTCCAAGACAGAGAGAAGAAAACAGATTCGTGCCCTTGAATTCCAGGAGTATTAAGAATTGAAGGTCCTTCGTAACCAGTGTTACAAAACAAACTCTGTATAAATTTCTGAATGAGAAATTAATGTGTGCTGTAAACTTCCACCTAAGACACACTTCAAAAAAAGAACTGACTGTCCTGTTCCAAATCACATATCTGATTTGTAGCTTTGGTGTAATTTTAATTAACCCAATCTATAGAAGAATTACAAGTTAGGGCACACACCAAGATGTTTCCAATTTAAAGCCCATTTGCTTCCATTTTTATGACTATGGACAAAACTGTTAACCAAACGGCATGTTTCTGCCAGTAGCAATTTGTTTTATAGCAAGGAATGGAAGGACCTTCTAGGCAACTGCACTCATTTGATACCAAATCTGGTCTTTACCTTTTAATTGCAGCATTTGATCTCTAAGACAGAAATAATTTATGCACACTTTTCAAAAACAGATGCCACCTTAGCAAACATGAATTTATATATGGCTTAGACTAGACCTCTGGTTTTTAATAGGAAAAAAAATCAAATAATTTTAAGACAGAAAGCATTTTAAACTCTAGTTGAAAATCTGGTAACATTGTGGGAGGCAGGAAAGCAGACATCTACTTAAGGTTTAGTAAAGCCTGAAACATAATGAGGAATAAAAAAGATACCCATTTTCACCTAGTATCCTAAAACTGAGCACTCCTCACCCCTGTGGTTAAGTCTTGCCTTCGGTATACTTTTCCCCTTCTTTTTAGTTTTCGTTTTTGAGTTCTTTCCTTAAATAGGCAAAAAATGAAGCTTTAGTGAAGGGAGGGTTGCAAGAAACACATTTTAGTAATCTCTCGTTTTTGTGAGCCCCACCCCTCCACACCAGTCTCTCCCCTTAAAGAATGGATAACTTTCCCTCAGAACAAAGTAAAACACATTTCATATGAAAAATAATTACACCAAAATTAAACTCTACATAAAAAAAGACCATAATCAAACTACACATGGTAATAATAGACACATTGGCTATTCTATTGGTAGGCAGTCCTGTTATTAGGTACAGGAAAACTATTTTAGAAAAAAATTATCTAAAGTGAAAATGACTAACACAAGGTGACTCTTCCAAACGTCAATGGCCTATCAGTACAGACTCAGGGTTAAAAACTTACATTTCAGTCATCTGATTTAGAAAGCCTCCGCTTCACGTGCCGTGGGGGCTCCCAAGTGTCACTGTCATCTGTTTCTTCTTCATCCTCTTCCTGATCATCAATAATTTCATCTTCTTCCTCATTTTCTTCAAATAACTCTATACCTAACTCTGCTCTTCGCTGTCGTTCTGCAAACCACTCTCTGACCTGCTCGTAGCCCATATGTGATCTGTTAACGAGCTCATCAAGGTCTTGTTCATTCAGAAATTTGTGCTTCAGGTAATAATCCTTAAGTATTGCAGTTCCAGTTTTAAATTTTATGAGTGACAGCCCCCTGTCCCAGTTGTTGATTCTCTTGCCTCCACGAGGCCGCCCGCGCGACCTGCCTCGTCCCCTGCCTTTGGGTCGCCCTCTCCCTCGTTTCCTCAGGGAGGACAGACCATTGACACCACTTGCGTTGGTGCTCTGATAGTAGTAGTACCATTTCAAGTTTCCATTTTTCCAAGCATAACGGGTGTCTCCAAACCAACTTACTATGTCTGATCTAGCAAGGCCGCTTTCTTTGGCCAACTTGTCATACTCTTCTGGTGATGGCCACTGTGTTCGGACAAATGCACTTTTAAGCAAGTGCAACTGCTCCGGTGACTTTTTGCACATCTTGCCAGTACTCCCTGATTTAGGGGCACCAGACTCATCTCCAGGGGAGGCTTCGCCAGCGTCTTCTTTGGAACTACCTGCATTACTCTCATCTATTTCCGTTTTCTCTTCTTTTAAAGCTTTTGATTTATTCCTTTCTGTAAACCACATATCAATTTCTCTTCTGGTCAGTTTGGTTTGCACTCTTAGCCTATTTAATTCTTCCTCCGTAAGCACGGAGCTGTTGAGAAAACTTGCCTGAAGGGCCCGAAGCTGCTCTGCAGTCTTCTCTTTAAACTTCTGTGGAGTAAAGTCGGGAAAAGAATTCCAGGATGGTTTGGGCTGTGAAATGACACCAGTGGGTGACTCTGTGGTTTCATCACTGGAGTCTATAATGATGGTGGTCAGGGAATCATTGTTGAGATGCAAGCACTGATTACTCTTGGAATTTCTCTGGTTGTACCTGGTGTCACTAAACCACTTTTTGATCTCTCCTTTAGTCAGGCCTGTTATCTTCATAAGTCTGATAATTTCAGAATCCTGGGGAAACTGATTCTTAAGGTAGCTGACTTTTAATTCGGCCAGCTGCTCCTTAGTCTTTTTGGCCCGGATGCCGAATGAGTCCGTGTTTGCCAGTGCAGGTTCAGGTTTGACAAGCTGGGAAGTTGTGACAGGGGCTGCTGCTGTTGCTGTCGCTGCTGTTGCTGCTGCTGCTGCCGCTGCTGCTGCCGCTGCTGCTGCTGCTACTGCCGCTGCTGCTGCTGCGGTGGCTGTTGCTGGCTTTGTTTCTGCAACAGCCTGAGGAGCCGGTACCTGACTTTTCTGTGCGCTTGTCTGATTTGGAACTCCTGCCACCGTCAAGGCTATAGGTGCCGTTACTGGCAAAGTGTTGGGGCCAGCTACTTGTGTGAGAACCAGACCTGGCTGACCCACTATTTGGCATGTCTGTAAAATGGATGGTAAACCATTACTGGCTGCAGAAATGTGTGCTGGGATAACAGTTATGGTCTGAGGGACAGTGTGAACCGTTCCGTTGAACTGTTTTCTTCTTGCCTCCTCGACTTCTTCAGGAGTCCAGCTAACACCGTGCTTGAGACGTTGAGCTGAAAACCAGATCTTGATCTGCTCCTCTGTGTATTTTGCTTGAGCAGAAAGAACTGTAATTTCTGACATTGTTGGGTAAGGGAATTTGTTGTAGGTGTTAAGCAGAAGGGGATTGTTGTCCAACGCAGCGTTGTAGGTAGGAATGCTATTAACAGGGATTAAGACTTTGGGAATCAAGTGAGAATTCTGGTGAGCTGACATGGCAGTTATCACCTGTGCTAAGCCAGGAAGCACTGCTGCTGGGGTCACTACTGTGCTGGCAGTGTGTGGGTGGGTTCTGTTTATAACAGAAGTACTGGTATTAGATTCAGGTGCTGAAGAACTTGGGTTTTCTACCATGTCTTCATGGTCTGGTTTGATTTCCTTCTCTTTCTCTTCAGGAACTTCTTCAATCGAGTTATGATGAACTGTAATTCTTTTGTTCTCTGCTTTATTCTTCATCATTTTCATGATAGGAGTTTTGCTGATAGATATTCCTGAAGAAGACACTTCCGTAGACTCAGCTTGCTCTGAATTCTCCTCTTTAACAAAACTACCATCAAAAGTCAGATCATTTATTGTTTGCTCAAAGATTGTCTGATTATTACGTTTCACCATAGTCAACTTAAAATTCTCTTCTCCTGGGTGATATTTAAGATTATGCTCAGAAAGTGCATCATACCTTTTGGTAAGAAAATTGCATTCGACACAAACATAGGATGAATTTAGCACAACAGTGGGATGTTCTGAATCCACATGAAAAGTAAACATGTTCAGATCAGGAGTCTGAAAAGTACAATATTTACATTCATAGCCACCTTCTACTCTTCGGTGTTGCTGATTGTCAGAATCCACAGACTCAGGAACTTCTTCGTCACCTGAGAGACTCTCTGCTCTGGTGTTTTCTCCAGGTGTTAGAACAGGAGGACCTTCACCCACATCTGCAGTCGCCTCGAGGTCTGGATCCTGTTCACTGGCAAGGACCATGCAGGGTGTTGTTGATTTCCGCCTGCTTGCCATTCTGATGTTGTGCGAGGAAATCTCAGTGGTGGTTAAAAAGCATTGAGGCTTAACACTGTCCTGTCTGAAGAACAGTATTCTTCATTTGGGAACAGTGGCTTCCGGTCCTTCAAGTCCATTTTCGTGCTCAACAAGTCTCATTAGCAGCTTTTTCATGGTGTAATGAAGTAAAGAGCTTATTGTTGGCAAACAAAATACTGCTGAACTGCTGAAATTGTTGAAGCAAAACTCCAGTCACCTACATCAAAATAAATTTTAAAAAAAAGTTTTAAAATGAGTGACTATAACCTTTTAAACAAATTACAGTTATACTTCATTTCTATGAAGTTGCTGGATAGCTCAGTTATATAAATCTAGAATAAGACAAGCGGGAAAAAACATTTTCAAAGGATGGAAACAGATGTCTCCAAGCTGACTCACTGAAGGTCATGTACTGTACTCACAGGTCTGTCCCAGGCTTGCGTATCTGGATCCGTTAGCAGCTAGATACCACATGGGGAAGGGCCAAGGGGCGCTATTGGTAAGCACACTGTTAGCAATGTGAAACAACAATCTGATAACAAGGTAGCAACTTTAGAAATTATAGGAAACAGTCTTAGACACTCCCAAACTATGGGCACTAAGTGTATAAGAAACTCAATCTATCACTTATCCCATCTTATTCCTACTGATCCAGCTTATCAGCCCAAAAGCATGCTCAAGCATGGCAAAAACAGCACACATGGGTCTGAGGGATCAAACTGCAGAAATATTATTTCTTAATCATTCTGCATATAATGCTACTAGAATTTATAAAACACATCTAATCATATCCCTCTCCTTATTTAAGGTCTATGATGAGTCCCTGGTGATGAAAGAATAAAATCCCATGTCCTCGGGGCACACACAATTTCTCCAACACCTGGCCCCCACCTCACTTCCTGCCCCGTCTCCTGCCATGTCTCTCTCCTACTCCCATTTCCTTAAGCTGGATGCACACCAAAGGGGACTGCTGTTCCAGGGACACTCCACACATTTTTGGACCTATGCTCAGGCTGCTCCTTATATTCAGGTATTCTTGCACTGTTTGTGTACTTAATGAACCCTGCCCTATAGACCACCTTTCTATTTAACATGGCCCTATCTCCTCGCCAGTTTATTTCCTGTTCTAATACTTAAACCATGTTGTGGCAGAGTAACGCTACATTTCTGTCCCCCATCCATATCCCATATTCATGGCCCGGGATCTCCCTATTATAGGTATTCTCTCTCTCTGTTTTTGTGGTAATACCTTTATTAAGATAGGAGCTCTGGTGATGCAGTGGTAAAGAGCTCCAGCTGTTAAACAAAAGGTCGGCACTTCAAATCCACCAGCCACGCCTTGGAAACCCTATGGGGCAGTTGTACTCTGCTCTATAAGGTTGCTGTGAGTTGGAACTGACTTGACAGCAACAGGTTTTACTGGGATATAACAAAGCTACAAAAACTCCAGATCAAACCAGGGACTTTACAGCCATGCGGGGGGCACAATGTGCAGTCCCTGACATATCATGAGAGAAAGAGGTGCACAGTTCAAGAACTCTACTGAAAGACCAGAATTGATGGTCCGACAGCCTGGATGGTCCCCTGTGAACATGGCCCCTAGATATGCTGCTGGCCTTAACCTGAAACCAGTACTGAAGTCAACTCTTCAGACAATAATGGACTGGACTCAGGGACACAATGTGACCATGTGGTGTGTGTACTTTGTGGGTTTATACATTTACAGGAGGCTGCCCTACTGGTTTTTTTCTAGATGGGAGAGGAGAAGGTAGAAAGGAGGGGACAAGTGTTAAGAGGATACCAGAAGAGTGGAAAGGAGGAGAGTGCTGTCACAGGATGAGGACTGCTGATGGAGTTGCAGATACCTAGGTGTGCAAAATTGACTTGAACTGTACACTTTCACTTAATCACAATAATAAATAAATAAATAGCAAGGAATGTTAGATGTTCAGTCTAATGGTCTCCCTGTTGAACTATTTCAGCTGACTTATCATCACTTCTATATTCCCTTTGCATATAAGAAGGCTGACAGTAAATATTCACTATAAATACCCACTCCTCATTTACTGACATAATTAGGTTCCAAAGACCAGACTGTTTTGCAAAACTCAGCATTATGCAAAATGGAGGATGACTACATCAGGTCACAAAACAGAGAAGGACTACACCACTGCACAATTGCCAAACGACATCATTCCATAGCTGCCAAACCACTGAGAATTACGGCCCAGCCACGCTGACATGTATGCTCAAGAATCACAGTCAGTGTTACTTCTGCCTGGCATTCATTACTGCCAGACGAATATCATTAACGCACAAAATAGTCAGCAGATTTTAAACTACTGTCAAAAACGTCAACTGTTGGATAATGAGATAAGGAGATATATTAAATTGAACTGAAACAAACAGAAAAACTGTTCAAAAAATCTCAACATGTCCTAAGACTTCAACATAGAGAATAGATGAAGTACAAAAGAATGACCTTAAATCATCAATAAAAAGTTCACTATATTCATACAAATATACTGTAATAAGTTTTCTCCCTAAAACTTTAAAAATATCATGCTAAATCAGCTAAGGTTTATACACTTCTGAAGTCTTGACCAAATGAAAATGAATTACATGACTAAGTGGTCTCACTTATTCTCTGACACAAATTAGAGCTATTTTTAATTACTAGTGTCATCCTTGTCCTATCTGAATTGAGCACAAAGTTTACTCTAATGGAACCCTGTAGAAATGACCCCTGAGATCATAAAGCAAAGCCAAGAAAGACTCTTATCACCAGAGACACTGACTCACAAAGGGGAGAAACACTGTAAGGAAACACAGGGGTCCCAAGAGGGAACGTCTTGCCTTTGGATGCAGTTAGGCTCCTCCTCACTTGAATTATTCAAAATCAGACTACACACCCACTTAATGGGTTCAAGCAGCAGACAGAAAGTTGATGTAAATGCTTGTTCCCTGTTCTCTTATTTCCTGTATTACAGAGAAACCTGTGAGAGTTGAAACTTCACAGACTGCCTGGGTTTTTCCAGGTCTTGCATGTTTTCCACCTCTGACAGGGTGCAGCTACCACTTTCTATTGCTCCCTATTAGTGGAAAATATGTGAGTTTTCCTTCTCTGACAAGTCTTCACCTCACACAGATTCCAGCTTTCACATGTTTTCCTCCATAAGAGAGCATCAGCTTTGTAATAATAGCAGTATTGGTGGTCTAAACACCCTTCTCTCAAAGGTGTCATGGTTTTCTAGACAACTCTCTTGATATCCAAGAGATTACAAGGAAATTTAAAACTACTTCCTAAGTTAATACCTGCTCTCTTAATTAATGAAACAAGGTCACTACTCTTTCTTCAAATGTCTGCATAACTGTGTGAGCACTAGTTGCCACCAGAAGCATCAAATCCCCACACACCTTTAAATGAGCGTGAGAATCACAGAAGAACAGCCCCCACACGTCAGACAGTGAAGGGAAGTCTTGAAAGGCAAGAAGTAAGCCAGTCTGCGACTGTTACTCTCCTGGAATCTGACAGACTATGTTTAACTGGGGTACACTAATAACTAGAGGAAACCCTGTGGCGTACTGATTAAAGTACTATGGCTGATAACCAAAACATCGGCAGTTCAAATCCTCCAGGCACTCCTTGGAAAGTCTGCAGGGCAGTTCTACTGAATCGACTCGACAGCTGTGAGTTTTGATAACTAGAAGACAAGGATTTTTTTCTGAAGTACCCTTCCTTAAAGTAATGGTTTTCAAACTTTTTTGGTTTCAAGCAGTAGGACTTCTCTAGCTCAACAGCTCTCTGGGTTAAACTTCTTTAACCTTATCTAGAATAAGAACAGGAATATGCTACCAAGTGTTACTACTTTTATCTCTCTTCCTACTAGCTCACTAGCTCAGAGCTGTCAGAAAAAATTTAAACAGGTATAAACAAACCTGAAGAGCCTGAATATTTTTTGCCACAGTCAGGAAAAGCACAAAATATACATTTTAATTTGAAGCTCTATACCCAAAATAGTCCTTTTTCTTTTAAAAATATTGGTCTTCATGCTCTCAGGGGACATCGACACCAATTGGCATTAACTAAGAGAGTCTTCTGTACCCCGTATTTGTGAGAGGTATCCGGGTCTTAAAAGCTAGCAAGCTGCCATCTGAGGTACACCAAGTGGTCCCAACTCAGCTGGAACACAGAATCCCCATGGACAACAATGACATCAGGGAATAAGAGCCCAGAAGACAGAAGACAGAATGGGTGACTATATCGACATGTGACCAGAAGAACCAGATGGTGCCTGGCCACCACCAATGACAGCCAGGACGGTGATCACAATGTCAAGTCCCACTGGCAATATGAGAAAAAAAGGGGTACACCCTAAGAACTCCACTAAAAGACCACAGTGAATGGTCTGAAGGCCTGGGCATTCCCCTGAGAGCATGGCCCCTAGACCTGATGCTGTCCCTGATAATAATCATCACTGAGGTCAGCTCTTCAGACAGGAATGGATTAGACTCAGGGACAGAGTGACCGTATCATGTGTGCACTTTAAGGATCTATGCATCTATAGGATGTCATCCTACTGGCGTCTTACTAGAGGAGAGTGGAGAGGGTAGAGAGGAGAGGACAGGAGATTGTTAAGAGGATATAACACTACAGAACTGAAAGAAGGAGTGTGCTGTCACCTGGCAAGGAGAGCAGAAGGTGCTGCAGATAAGGGAACACGCCAATTTAAATTGGATTGTATACTTTAACTCACTCACAATAAGGAAAAAAAAGAAATATCTTGACAATATCATTAAGTTAACTAAAAGAGAGGTTTGTACTTGAAAAAAAAAGTCTTAACTTTAACAATGAAAAAGTCTAAAAATCTGATTCTCATGGCTATTTCAGACTGCTTCAACTTCTGGTCACATTTTATCCCCAGCTACCCAAACCTGAGAAACAGTCTTCCCTCTTTGCTCCTAGAGCTGTTTGCTCACCACAACCTACCCTCAGGTTCTCCATGATTTCCCTAACAAAACCGGAGTCAGTATATTATTTAGCATATTTCTAAACGGAGCCTGAGAATTTCCAAAGACCCTCAAGACTACTTTGTCCAATGACATCATTTTAGCAGAATGGACATAGCCTAAAGCTAGATCGAAAAGCAAATAAAGACATCCTTGGTGTTCTAAGAACAAAGTCAGAATTTTAGAGGAAACAAGGACCTAGTATAATTTTCTGTTTTTATGGAAGTAGTAACCCAGCTCACTCACAGAGGCATGTGACGGAGGGTAAAATCACAGGTACAGGCAGCAGAGATTCCCTGATACGTAGCAGTAGGTGACTGGAAGAGTAACTCAGTTTCAGCCCCAGTTTCAACATCAATAAAACTAAGATTCTTTAGTGCAACACATTCATTCAGTAACTATTTGTTGAATGTCAGCCACGTACGCCTTGCTAGGCACTAGGGATGTCTCCGTCATACCTGCCTGGTCTGCTAGGCACCAGCAGTCTAGCAGGTTGTCAGGCAGTGCACAACAGCTTGGAGTAAATGCGATTGTAACACTATGAGAGAGGAAGTATTTAGAAATACACAAGCATGTTACAGGAGGCTTCTAGAAAGGACGCAAAAAACGCTTCCTTAGAGGAAGTACAAACAGTAGCATCTACCTCAGAGGCTGACGGAATAAAAACGCTTCACCTACTTTGCTATACAGTAGGTGCCAGCTATGAACTGAACTGTGTCGTCGCCCCCACCTGCCAAATTGTGCTGTAAATCCTCACCTCTATGCCTGTGGTTGCAACTAGGTGGACTCAACTAGACCCTGTTGCAGGGGGCCAGGGGGGTTGGTATGTCTGTGGTTATAATCCCATTTGGAAATGGGTTGTCTTTGTTATGTTAATGAGATAGGCTTAATGTAGGGTGTGTCCCAAATCAGTCTCTTCTAGGATATGAAAGCAATTAAACAAGCAAACAGATGCCAAGCGACAGGAGGCCTGCCCAGGAGCGGAAGCCCAGGGCCTGGGACCTGCCCCTGGAGCCCACAGCCAGCCAGCCTTCCCCTAGAGCCAACACCCTGAATTCAGACTTCTAGGCTCCTAAACAGTTAAGATTAATTTGTTTGTTAAAGCTACCCATTCGCAGTATTTCTGTTACAGCAGTACTAGATAACTACGACAGTGCTTAATTAATGTTATTTTCTAGTCCCCGGAAAATTCTTTTAGGGAAAGAAATAACAAAAAAAAAAAGAAAGAAAGAAACAGCTGCCATTGAGTCAATTCCAACCCATGGCAACCCCACGGGTTGGAAACTGTACTCCATAGGGGTTTTACATCTGTGACCTTTCAGAAGCAGATCACCAGACTTTCCTTCGGAGGCACCTCTGGGTGCACTCAGACTACCCACCTCCTTGTCCATAACCCAGTGTTTAACTGGGTACCCCGGGACTCCTACTATCATACTGATCCTCTTTTTTTTTTTCCTTTTTTAAAGCAATTTAATCAACCGACAAGGCACATAAGTCGCATGGGGAAATGGGGTGGTGGGGTAAAGGTACAGAATAAGAACTTCTCTGGTGTGCTTCCAACTCACCCACTTTTGTCTTTAAAGTGCAGTGGGGCTGGGAAAGGAAATTGTTTTACAGAAATCGCTGCTAGCAGACAGGCATCTCATCCTCTATTTAAAGGTCAATAAAAACTGTGCTCAAAATCAATCTGGAGGACCTTGTACTATTTATCTGTGGAAGAGGGGGCAGAGGTCAGTTGTACAACCGAGCAGCTACGCAGCTTTGCAATTAAAATACCATTAAACTCATGTTTGAAAATAAAGAAAAAGTATGCTTTAAATGCATGCAGCACTGTAAATATGACTACTTGTGAAAGTGGCTTTCAGTTCACCTTTCAATAGAGAAACACATTTAATAAATAACTGATCAAACCACTTTATTGTTAAGCTGCTATTAAAACTGATATTTAAGAGCAAGAAATACAGAAAAAAATTATGTAATTTACTGTTAAATAAAAAAGCTCTGATTAAAATTTTAATAGACTCATAACAATGGGAAAATACATATACAGACAGATAAGAATACCAAAAAAATGAAACTTTCCTATGAGATTGAGTGAAATTTTTACATGTGGCATTTATAAATTCTCTTTAATATTGTTATAGCATTGCTCTGTTCTGAAGCAAAACAAACAACAGTTCAAGGCCTTAAAACTGGAAATAGACTAAAGTATTTCCATGGCCATTTGTCCCAAGCTGGAAACAAAGTTTCCTATTTCTTAAGGCAAAAACATGTGTTTTCAAGGGGAGCTGGAATGCCTCCCTGTGGAAAGCACTCAGGTACATTCCTGATCTTCCATGGAGCAGCAATCCCACATTTGGAGTAGCAGGGCTCGAGACCACCCACGATCCCTAGGGTGTACTTCTAGGTCAAAGCAATTGTCTGCATACTTAATCAGTTCATGATTCTAAACGCATCAAAATAACTACAACAAAGTTGGTCTACAGAAAAGCATTTCCTGAAAGCCAAGTTTATTTATTTCACAGTCTAAAACTCCGCAGCAATTCTTATAGCAGCTCTGTTTAGCTCTCCACTGTATTCCTAGGTCTGATGCAGTGTCTGGCACCCCTGGGTAGCACAAACAGCTAAGGGTTTGGCTGCAAACTGAAAGGTATGGTGGTCTGAACCCATCCAGAGGCACTTCAGGAGAAAGCCGTGGTGACTTGCTTCTACAAGGTCACAGCCATGAAAACCCTATGGAGTATAGTTCCACTCTGCAACACATGGGGTGGCCGTGAGCTGGAACTGATTCAACAGCAATTGGTTTGTTTGTTTCTTTTAAAACAGTGCTTAAGGGCCTCCAATAATATTTGCTGAAAACAATAAAACTTTAAATATATCTGTTCATAACACACATCTTACTTCAGTAAACTAAACAGTCATTTATAGAGGGGCCATAAAGAACTATTCGTGGTACCTGCTCTAGTTTAAGACAGCTTTCAGCAGCGAAATCCTTAGCAATATAAATGACCTTAGTCACGAGAATCTGAAAAATCCTCCAAACTTCGAATCATCATTTCCTTGCTCCATGGGAAAACTGTAATGGGGTTCTACTACTTTGTGAAAGAGATTAAAGAGGAAGTCTTCCATTTGATAAACTATAAAAAGTTAGTGAATTGTTTTAAATTCCATGCTTAACACTTAAAAAAATAATAATCTAAACAATTTTATGGTTGAGCAGAGCTATACCTGTACCAAATTTCCAAACCTCTGTTTTGATTCTCTTGTATTTCAAATTAAATAATTAGCAGACAACCAACAGCATGTTGCCTAAGTCACAAAAGCATGTTATTTTAGTAAGATTGGGGGGGCTTTGTTTTTTTATACCAAGGCTGGGTCAAATAACAACAGGAATACGTTAATTGTGACCTAGTACCAACAAAATAAAACTGTTGTTAGGGCAGCAAAAACATACACACTGAGAGTCCTCTGTAAGTTCTTCATATGCACACTAAGGGCTCTTAAGACTCCCGAGTCTATTTAGTTTCACTTCTCCTCAGTCGGGACTCTGTTTAGCCAGCTGAAAATACTTATTTCTACACTTGTATTCAAATCTATCAAAATGGCAGAACATCTAAAACAGCAGGAGCAAAGAATAATGGACTCAAATTAACACAAAAGATGTCCAATTAGTACTTTACATTTTAATTAAAAAGAAATTTTGACCTTTATACACAGGGCATTTTTAAAATGTCAAACTGTTCTGACACTAATTGAATTCTTACAAAATACATATATATAGTAAATGAGGAATATGAAACCAAAATTTGTATCCATAGTAAATGTTTTTAAAGGTAACTGGTAACCCAGAATTACCACCAGAGAGAGAAATTCTAAGAAAATTGCCAAAACTGGTCTCAAGCCAATAAAAAATCAAGTATTAACGTCAATACAGACAGGAGAAAATCTGATAGAAGTGAAAGCATCTAAGAAACTGGCCCAAGATCACCTAATTTTAGAAGGTCCCTGTGCTAACCTTAGTCCAGGTTTCAAAGTCTGGAAACTCCATCCTTCCTACCTTTTGATTTCCACCTAAGAAAGCAGACCTGAATGATGATACAGCTGGACAGATTTCTCCAGGCAAGCTCTGATCTCATATTTGAGAAACGAACTGCCTTTTGAAAGGTCTCACTCTAGGACACTGACGTGATTTCCAGCTCCTGCTGGCATGTAAGGGGACATATGTAACGTACAGAGAGTGATACATAAATTAGCACTATAATGAAATCTTTGTTAATAAAGTGTGTGAATATACGTAGTTTTGTATTGGCTAGGGTTTTTTTTGCTGAAAGTAGTTTTCCTTTCCTTTTTTCAAGAAAGTATATTAAATCTTTCATAGTTTAACACAAGAAATTGTATTCTTGGTTCCAAGTGAGATTCCCACTGTTGCTGTTGTCTCTAGGTGATGTCAAGTCTGCTCTGACTCCTAGTGACCCTACAGCAACTTTATAGGACAGAGGAGAAATGCGCTATACAGTTTCCAAGGAGCAGCTGGTGGCTTTGAACTACTGACCTTTCTGTTAGCAACCAACCTCTTAACTACTTATCAAAATCATTTATCTGTCCTGTATTTTCCCCATTTATAAAATAAATATAAAATAAAGTACCTACTTCATTGAGGATAAGATTATTCAGTATGTAAAAATACCCTGAAATATAATATGAAGCAGCACTGGTAAACTCAACTTGTAAGGATGCTATTAATTTTTTTAAAATGAAAGTATACAATAGTAATAGTTACTGAATCTTTCCTAGTACTTTCTGGAACCATTTAAAATTTCCTCTGAAATAAAACACAGAAAAATATCTCAAACAGCATAGTATGTAATCTGATGTCTCTTGTAAAATTTAATCAGACAAAATATAAAAGTAACTATGGATATACTAAAATATTTAAATACGGGTATGGTTAACACTGGTGGTTCAGTAGAGAGTTAAGCACTATGGCTGCTAACCATAAAGTCAGCAGTTCAAATCCACCAGGGGCTCCTTGGAAACTCTATGGGGCAGTTCCACTCTGTCAGAATCGACTTGATGGCAGTGGGTTGGGTTGGGTTTTTTTGGCATGGTTAACTTTAACTACACTATTTAACTGTTAATATTCTAGTCTTTATAACTACAACCTCGTATAACAAACTGTCATTAGCCAACTGTATGGGCCACATATTGAAACAATCCTCAGGGATTGTCCTTGTAAGTCTTATTTTTCTGCATATAGACAAAAAAGAGTAAAATTTCTAAATCAATCCCTCCATGGTAAAGGTACTTTCCCTTGTGACATTAATTTGTCTTATTTATCATTGTTACCACAGCATCTGAAACAAGGCCTGTCACACAGTTGATTTCTATAAATATTAAATGAAAAATCAAATAGAAGTGTATCACATAAGATTTATTAAGAAATCTGATGCTGTTTTACTGTGAAGTTAAAACAGCTAATATGCCTAAAGTTTTTAAAGCATGAAAAAACATTTTTCAAAAGAAATGTGTATCTACTGTTTTTAAGAAAAGCTTTGAAAATTTTAGCCAAATACAGTATCATGGGATCTAAAGCCAACACATTTGGTATCTGAGTGTTTTCATACAAAACAATAAAACACATACTTGCCATAGCTTCCTCAGCATTCTGGTCCTTAAAGCAGAAGGTGCCCCTTCCAACTGGGAGGTGTTTTGCTCAGGCCATCATTACCAACAGGTCTGAAGTAGCTATCTGCTTTCTCCTTAAAAAAAAAAAAGAAAGAAAAGATTATCACTTTATTTCTCTGTATATGATTCAGCCACAGGAAAACTGTGTGCTTTGACTTTTGATCAATAAATGTCATTTAAAAACTTGAATTTCCCCATGGAAATTTTAAAAGAACCATCTAAACTGCCAAACCTAGTATTTACAGGATACACAAATTTTAAAACTACACCTTTAAAAATTCTATTTATATTCTACATAACAACTGAGTAACTACTATACTGTTATCAAGAAAAATTCTCAAAATGTGGATATATGCAGGCCATAGTACAAAGATTACGACGTAGAAATGTGGAATCCCTTAAAACTAGTACACAAGTTATGTATGCCAGTTGCAATATAAAGATTAAGAAGTAGAAATCTAGAATTCTTTAAAACTAGTACACAAAAGTTATAAAAGACAAATCAAACTAAGATTTGGGAGTAAGGATTATATATTTATATGTTTGCACATAAACCAACTTATATTTGTACCCTAATTTATTATGTCTTAACTGGAATGGAGAGAATTATTAACGCTAGTGGCACAAGCCATTAATAAGTTAAACTAGCAGCATTCTATAACCATAAACATGTGATATCTAATAGAAGAACTGATATTTAACACTTTAGATTTTGCTAGAACACTACCAAGTGGTTTTACGAGTAGATTATGACACACCAGTACTGCACAATCAAACAAATTGAAAATAATTCCCTGAAAATTCAGATTTGTATCCAAAAATGTTGTATTATATTATCTAAAGTAGTTAAACCACTTAGGAAAATTTAATGAAAACTGTAACTGCCTCTCTTACAGGAACAATCGAAAACAGTGCTCTTGAAGGGTTTAAACATTTACTTTTCTTTAAGCACTGAAACTCTAAACCATAACACAGGAACATTACACTCACTGCCACCAAGTCTATACTGCTCCAAGGGACCCTGCAGGACAGAGCAGAACAGGCCCAGAGGGCTTCCAGGGCTATAAATCCTTGCAGAAGGAGACTGGCACATCTTTCTCCTGCCAGGCAGCCAGTGAGTTCAAACCACCAAACTTTCAGTTAGCAGCCGAGTGCTTTAACTACTGCACCAGAGGGCTCCTAAATGAATGTTAAGGAAGACGATTTCCCTCAAGCCACTTTATCCTTTGATCCATGCTATCATTAAATACAAATCCTTTTACCAACTCATCCAGAATAGATGATCAATGAGAATAACAAACATATGAGGATAAAAGAGCCCAGGAGACAGAAGGACCCATGTGAATGGGTAGTTGCGCCAACATGAGACCAGTAGAACCAGATGGTGCCTGGCTACCACCAAAGACAGCCGTGATGGGGCACACAATGTTGAGTTCCTGTGGCAACATGAGAAAAAGAAGGGTGCACCACAAGAACTCTACTTAAAGACCACAGTTGATGGTTCTCAGCCTGGGAGTTTCCCTGGGAGCATAGCCCCTAGACCTACTGCTGCCCCTGACCAGAAGACACTACTGAGGTCAACTCTTTGGACAAAAATGGACTGGACTTGGGGACACAGTGTGACCACATGGTATGTGTACTTTATAGTTACATGCATTTATAGGATGCTGTCCTACTGGTCTCTTTCTAGATGGGAGAGGAAGGAGTAGAGGAGGAGATTGTTAAGAGGATATGATACATGCAGAATGAAAAAGAGTGTGCTGTCACCATCAAGGAGAGCACAAGGAGTTGCATATAGGTAGACATGCAAATTTAATTTTGATTGTATACTTTCACTTAATCACAATAAAATTTTTTTTTAAAGAAAAAAATACAAATCCTTTTAAGACAAAAATAACATACATGCACCAATTCTGCAGCAAAATACTGGTAGAGTAACTTAAAAGCTTAGAGCAACAATTACACTATTTTCATGAAAAGCAAAAGAGCATTTTCCCAGTGGGCCCAGTGCAGCTTCTGTTGTCTGTACAGCCTGGGATTCTACAATTTCATATTCTGGCATCTCCTTGTTCAGCCACTCCTCAACCATTCATCTAAACAATGTGGACTAAAAGAGAAAATAGGAAACAGGTGCCAGAGAGGGGAAGTTATTTCTGAAATGAATTATTAATATTGTAGGCAATTGGTAACCTATTTGAATCCATCCTTAAATCATACAGTTCTTGGGAGATGTCTTACTGAACCGGAGTCTCCTGAGATGAGCTGCCGAGGACGTAAGGGCACAAGACGACTAGAGGCCAGACAAATGAGCCCTTCAACACTTCTGAAGGAAAATGATACTTGCCTCAGGTTGTTTCAGTACTGACACTGGGGTTAGTTTAGAACACTTCTCTCTAATTTTAAGCATTTTAAAATTTTAAGATTAGAGTGAATTTCAAAAATTGAAGAAGTCATCTTAACAAGGTTCATTACATAACAAAACAGAACAAGTTGTTTTGGAAGAAAAAACAGACTGTAACTGAGGACAAGGAGCTTGGGCTCTGAGATCAGACCGCCGATGTTCAAACCCCAGTGTGTCACTTACTAGTTATGTGACCCTGGAGATGAGACAGTCTGTCTGTGCCTCAGCATTCTTATCTATAAAATGGGGCTAATAACAATACCTATGTGAGAACTGGAAGAAGATCTGCACAGTGTTTGGAATACTGCATACCAGGCACAATTCTGTACTAAGTATGTATACAACAATGGTAGATTTTCTGACTTTTGTTTGAAGTATTCAAGTTATACAGCCAAGGACAGCTTTGTATCACATTTTCTAAACACTGAACAATTATAAAATATTTTACAAGTCTGAATAACAATCAAACAATAAATTTTATTTTCCATTTCATACCTTTGAATATCTTAAGGAATGCTAGACTAATTTGGCTCTAAGAGGTAGACATCAATCAGTTATAATTTAAACAAACTTGACGGCACCAGGATACATACATATACTTTTTCTGACCTTAGCTTTAAGATGAGTTGTTACTGTAGGACAAATTTTAAGGGGTATTTCGAAGAACTACCACCACTGTCTGTCAGTCTGTCATACTGTGGTGTGGGATGCTAGAAACCATGCCAACAACATTTCAAACACCAGCAAGGTCACCTATCGTGAACAAGTTTTAGAAAATCTACCAGACTAAGACAAACTAGGAAGAATGGCCTGGCAATCTAATTACAAAAACTAGTACTGTTGTTGTGGTTGTCGTCCTGTGCCCTTGACTGGGTTCCGTCTTACTCAGAGACCGTATGTGGAACAGAAGGACAGGCTGCCCAGCCCTGAGCCATCCTCACAGTCACTGCTATGTCTGAGCCCATTACTGTAACCACTGCGGCAATCCATCTCATTGAGGAGCTCCTTCCTCTTTTTTACTGACTCAACGAAAACCTCATGAATCACAACAGACTATTGTCCGATAACATTGCTGGACTGGACAATGTTTCATTCTGTTATACATAAAGCAACTAACAATACAGTACTAACAAACCACAGTCTTATCATCATAGGGAAGAGCTGTCTTCTTGAAGTAGAGTTAACCTTAACGACATAAACAGAGTAAGTAAAACTTTCAAGACCTTTATTTGCTGATGTGGCACAACTTAAAATGAGAAGGAACAGTTGCAAACATCCATTAACAATTGGAACATGAAATGTAAGAAGTATGAATCAAGGAAAACTGAAAGTAGTAAAAAATGAAATGTAACACTACAAGATTGATATGCCAGGAATCACTGAGCTGAAATGGACTGTACTGACAACTGAGAATCCTAACAATCATATGGAAGGACAAATTGAAAAGGAAGGCCATCACATGCATCATCAAAAAGAGCATTTCAGTATCTATCCTGAAATAACACTGCTGTCAGAGACAATATAATATCCATATGTCTATAAAGAAACAGTAAATTTGACTGTTATTCAAGTTTACACAACAACCACTAAAGCCAAAGATGAAGAAATTGAAGATTTTTACCTAATTCTGCAGTTTCAAATCAATCAAACATGCAATCAATATGTATTGATAATTACTGGTGATTGGAATTGGAAACAAAGAAGAATCCGTGGTTGGAAAATATGGCCTTGGTGGCAGAAATTACGCCACAAATCACACGACAGAGTTTTGCAAGACCAATGACTTATTCATTGGAAATACCTTTTTTCAACAATTTAGCTGGTAAGTACACACATGGATCTCTTAGGATGGCATATACTAAAGCATCAAATTGACTGCATCCGTGGAAAAAGATGATGGAGAAGCTCGATATTATCAGTTAGAATAAGGCCATGGGCTGACTGCAGAATAAATCATTAACAGCTCACATGCAATATCAAGT
This sequence comes from Heterohyrax brucei, assembly GCA_028571685.1. Classification (NCBI taxonomy): domain Eukaryota; kingdom Metazoa; phylum Chordata; class Mammalia; order Hyracoidea; family Procaviidae; genus Heterohyrax; species Heterohyrax brucei. Next base: position 19,375,138 of record CM053153.1, on the reverse strand, counting down.
TGAAGCTAAAAAAATTTAAGTCCAAGAGAGATAAAGGACAACCTTGAGTATGAACCACCTGAATTTAGAGATCATCTCAAAAACTGACTTGTCACAATGAACATTAATGACTGAAGATCAGATGAGTTGTGGGATGACATCAAGAATAGTATACCCGAAGAAAACAAAAGGTCATTTAAAAGGAAAGAAAAGACCAAAATGTTTGTCAAAAAAGACTCTGAAACTTGCTCTTGAACGTCAAGTAGCTAAAGCAAAAGGAGAAAACAATGCAGTAGGAGAGCTGAACAGAAGATTTCAAAGGCTCTTGAGAAGACAAATTATTCTAGTGAAATGTATAGAGACCTAGAGTTAGAAAACCAAAAGAAGAGAACACGCTTGCCATTTCTCAAACTGAAAAAACTGAAGAAAAAATTTAAGCCTCCAGTAGCCATACTGAAGGATTCTATGGGCAAAAAATGATACCAGAAGCAACAGAATACGATGGCAGGAATACAGAGCCACTGTACGAAAAAGAACTGGCCAACAACTTCAGGAGGTAGCCAGAAGGTAGCATACGATCAAGAACCAGTGGTAATGAAGAAAGATGTCTAAGCTGCACCAAAGACAGTCATGAAAAACAGGGTTCCAGGAGTTGATGGAATACCAATTCAGATGCTTTAACAGAAGGATCCAGTGCTGGAAGTGCTCACTTGTCTGTGCCAAGAAACCTTCAAGACACCCACCTGATCCTCTGCCTGGAAGAGATCCATATTCATGCCCATTCCAAAGAAAGGTGATTCAACAGAATGTGGAAATTATCAAACAATATTATCAATATCACATGCAAGTAAAATTATGCTGAAGGTAACTCAAAAGCTGTTGTAGAAGCACCTCTACAGGGAACCGCCAAAAATTCAAGCCAGACTCAGAAGAGGATGTGAAACAAGGTCTGTTACTGATGTCAGATGGATATTGGCTGAAAGCAAAGAATACCAGGAAGATCTTTACCTGTGTTTTATTGACTGTGCAAAGGCATTCGGCTGTATGGCTCTGAACAAATTATGGATAACACTGTAGAGAATGGGAATTCTAGAACACTTAATTGTGTTCATGAGGAACCTGTACACAGAGCAAGACGCCACCATTCAAACGGAATCGGGAGATACTGCATGGTTTAAAATCAGGCAAAGTGTGTGTCACGGTTGTATCCTTTCACCACATTTATTCAATCTGTGTGCTGAGCAAATATTCCAACAAGCTGGACTATATAAAGAAGGTGGCATTGGCACTGAAGGAACACTTATTAACAGCCTGTGATATGCAGATGACACAATCTTGTTGCTGAAAATGAGGGGGATCTGAAGCACTTACTTCTGAAGACCCAAGACTACTGCCTTCTATATGGATGACACCTCTGTTACAAAAAACAGAAATTCTCACAACTGGACAAATGAGCAAGAGCCTGATAATCAGAAAAGTTGTCATGGATTTCATTTTACTTGGATCCACAATCAACACCCATGGAAGCAGCAGTCAAGAAATTAAACAACACATTGCACTGAACAAATCTGCTATAATGACCTTTATTAAGGTGTTAAAAATAAAAGATGCTACCTTGAGGACTAACGTGGGCCCAAGCAAGCCACATCATTTTCATCATGTCATATGCATGGAAAACTGGACAACGAATAAGAAAGACTGAAGAAGAACTAATGCATTTTAATTATGATGTTGACACAGAATACTGAATATACCATAGACTGCTAATAAGAACAAACAAATCTGTCATGGAAGAGACACAGTCAGAATATGCCTCAGAACAGAAGAGGAATGAGACCTTGTCTCACAATGTTGGGTGCATTATCAGGAGGAATCAATCCCTGGAGAAGGATATCATGCTTGGTGAAGCCGAGGGTCAGAGAAGAGATCTTCAACAAGGCACACTAACACAGTGCCTGCAACAGTGGGCTCCAGCACAGCAAGGACTGTGAGTGTGCTGCAGGACTGGACAGCGTGGGATCCTTTTGTTCAGAGGTGGCTACGAAGTGAAACCAACTTGACAGCTCCTGATAACATCACGTTAGGGAGAAGAAACTGTTCTCTTCTCACCACTGTCTAGGCCATGCATTATTATGCTGAGCGAAATGACGCAGTTGTAAAAGGGTGATACTGTATGATCTCGTGTATACAAAATATCTAAAACAGACAAATGTATAAAGATGAAAACTCATTAGTGGTTACCACTGATGGGAGGGAAGGGGAAGTCACTGCTTATGGGACACAGATTTTGTGAAAGGTGACAGAAAAATGTGAAAACAGACAGCAGTGATGGTTGCACAACATGATAAAAGTAATTAACATTACGGAATTACCTCACACATAGGAAATGTTGAAATGGTGTTTTGTTATATAAAACACATAAAAAATTCATCTTTGTACCTCTTAAATATATTATGAAATACTCATTCTATAAAATACTAAGATTAAGTATCCTTTAAGACCAAGAAACTTGTAACTATATAAAAATTTACACGGAGTATTTATTTAATAAATAAACTACATAAAATACAGATCTCCAGAATGTAAACTCATATATATGATCAGTAACTAAATTAGCAGCTTTAGTCAGGCAAGGCTGGTTACTTATGACCACAGATACACCAGAGCCACAGGAAGATAATAACATGTACCAGTGATGTGACAGAAACACTGGATATTATCCCAAGACTAGCATTATATATCATTACTTACCCCCCCAAAATATAATTTATATTACTTCTGAAATTATACAGATGACTTACAGAGATTTTTAATTTCTGGAAAACATGCAATTAAAAGTGGGTGTGCTATACTGCCTATTACCAAAATATAGCACAATAGACTATTCCACAGTTCCTTGAATTATTGCATTTACTGAATGCATTAGATTAAACATTAGTTTGACATTTAAATTTTAACACTGTTAATATTTAAATAGGTAGAGCCCTTTTGCCCAAATCTGCAATGCCTCAAAGTAAACAGAAGAGTTTTATTTCCTCAGATACATTTTTTTTGATCATTTTAGTAATTTTAAGAGCATTTTCACTGAAGTACAAAGCCACAATTTAAAGCACACATCTCAAATATCATATTTTTGCATTCAATTATCATTAGAAGAAAGAAAATGCACGATTCATCATAATATCACTGTTGATCTTAATGTAAAATCTACTGTGAAAGGGAGAAAAATCTCCAAAATGAACCACCATATCTATTGATAATAAAATAATTATAAATCTTTGGTCACATTTATTGAAAAAAGGAACTGATGAGTGTTCTTAAAGGTGAAGGACTTGCTACATCATTCATGAGCCACCCTTCAAATCTGCTGAAAGAATAAGCTCAGCGGGGAGGGAAACAGCTCTGCCGAGGAGCGCTTACCATCACCAGCGCGGGCACATTTATGTTTTCAGTCTTAGCATGTTTTCAAACCATCTGCCGACAGTGCCACTTTGGTTCACCCAGTTTTGACTCTCTTGAGTAAATTTTATCCTCAATTGTTCACAGGCATTTCTCTTCCAAAGTGGATCTTCTATTTGTTTAAACTAAAAGTATATTAAAAAAAAACAAAAAATAAAAAACACCTGTCTTTGAAAGCTTTGAAAACATTATGCTGATCTGTTCAGAACTGAAGATAAAACCAGAGTTACTTTCCCTTTGGGGAAACCAGAGAAGAGCCCACATGTACAATAACGTTCCAAATGGGCAGCTCTAAACTACTTTATACTTGAAATGTGTTATTTAAAACGTCTCCATTGAAGATGTTCAAGTTCTTTCAAAAAATAGTAGAATGGTTACAGAAATCTCAGTGAATCACAGCTGTCATTAGTTATCCAAGCCTTACTTTCTTTTTACCTCTCATTTTAATCCTAGTCATTAAATGAAGCATTTGAAGAGGCAGTACTACAAAAAAGATCCACTGATAAATGAAACGCCAACTAGCATTTTTACATTGAAAGGATCCAAGATTTAACAGTTTGTTTTGCACACAGTCTGCTTAGCCCTAAAATGCTTAGTGATAGGAGACAAAAAAATTAATAAAAGCGCCTTTTTTTCTACATCAGGTTACTGCATTATCACCTCCGGCAGCACTCACACTTCTTTTGCTTCAAAATCCAAGAAACTACAATGGATATGGTAAGGCCAACATTCCTGTCAGAAAGAAGGATATAAACAACAGACGACTTTTTCAGGATCATTTTTCGGAAGCAAAGCTAATTCATGCGCCATCATACAACACAAGGTAAAGCTTTCGGACAAAGACCCAGCAACAGTGACCGATGCCACAAATCTAAAGGTGCACGCATGTACGTACATGTGTACACACACACGAACACTCCTACCCAACAAATAGTCCGTATTTCTGGGAGGAAGCTGCTTCTTCCTCCCTAACGGGAGCCTATTTCCCAATCTTGTGATTGTCCCTTTTCTGCTCTCCTCCTTCTTCAGCTCCAAGAGAACTGCATCTTCCTTTCAAGTTACAAAGAACCCCAAGCCCCTAACCACATCACAAGTTCTCTAGTACTTAACCACTCCTTACATCCCCCCTTCAAAGGTGGGCCCCTTGTCATCTTCTAGAGTTGGGGTAAGGCAACAGAACCCAGCCTTTCCCTCATGTTCCTCCTCTATAGGGTAACTACGGAGTGGGAATCAACCGGATGCCAATGGGTTCGTTCGGGATTTTTTGTTTGTTTTTGTTTTTTTAATCCACCGCCACCCCCTCCTACGTCTCCTATCCTGAGTCACTATTTGAAGACTTCTCAGATTCTTGCTTCTTCACTTGACCTAACTAAGCCCAGGGCAGCAAACAGAACCTTTCCTTCAGGGTTTTGTTCTTCCCTACTGTTACCCACGTTAGGAGGGGTGGGGGAAGAGAGACGGAAACAAAGAATTCCAAGTCCCTTTTCTTAGAACTTTGGTGTAAATTCACAGGGAAAAACCATCCTCTAGCTGCTATTAGACCCTTCGCCTCTTACATCTTCCTAGCCCTCGTGCTCCCCAGGGACCGACGTAGACGGTTCCCCTCAGGTCAGACGGCTCGGGACATTTCCCTGGGGCCAGCCTCTCCATCCACCTTCTGAAAGGGACGGATAACATTTCCAGTTTCTTTTATTAACTTCTCCCTAAGTCCCAGAGCTTCCTCAAAATCGTATTACAGTTCTTAAAGGCTCAGTTCTGGGTCGTTCCCCCAAAGCTGGGCCAACAGCCTTCCGCTGAGCTGGGGCCATGGTCATCCCCCGAAGTGGGACCAACAGCCTCCCCCCACCTCCCCAAGTGTCTCGCGAAGCCCCAACCCCACTGCCAGTGCGCTCAGCTCCAGATGGACAATCTGTCCTCACTCTTGGGGAGGCGCAGTCATCACGAGGCGGCCACAGCCTCCGCGGGACAAGGCTCTGGGCCACTCCTGGTACGCACACCACCGCGGGGTCCTGTACCCTGCAGCGCCCACCCCCGACTCTCCACCTCAAGAAGACTCAGGCTCCACTCTCCCCTCCACGACTCCAAGTTGCTCAGTCCTAACCGTAGGCAGGAGGCTGAGGTTTCCCCTGACAGAGCCCACCCCCTGGCTCCCTCCACGGCCGCGGGACCCCAAGAACGCACAGGCGGCTCTAGGTCTGTCCCCCGCTACCATTCCGAGGCAGGCCCGTTCCTCCTCCCGGACGCCCGGGCCGAACCCACTCGCCGCAGCTAGCAGACTCAGCCTCTAGGGTCCCTGCCCGGGGCCGCCCCCTCCATGCTCTCGTCAGCTGCTCTGCGCCCCTGGTACCGCCCGCAGCCCGGGAGCCCCGGCCCGCGCGGCCGGAGCCGCTCGCGCCGCTACCTGCAGGGGCCGCCGCGCGTCTCAGCGCCCCGCCGCCGCCGCCGCCGCCGCCGCTACCGCCGCCATCTTGCATTTCAAACCGGCTGCACTTTTCAGGGAGTCAACTCTGACCTGTGAACCCTAAACCCGGAACCGCTCAGAGGGCCCGCAGACAGGCCTCCACAGCTTGGTCAGCTCCGCTGGAGAGCGGGAACTGCTGGCGGAGGTGCGAGGCCAGGCGCGCGCCCGAGGGCGGGAGGGGAAGAGGAGAGAGAGCAGAAGAGCCAGCCAAGAGGGGCTCCTGCACGCCACCCTGCCCGCTCCCCAACCAGCTCAGCGCCCGGCTCTGGGCTCTCGGCCCTGCGGCTCCCCGGGGGGTTCGACCCCTGCCGCTACCCGGGCATTGGCGCGCCGCTGGAGGTCGGAGCCGCCCCGCCCCTCTGTCAAGAAAAGCTCCGCCCCGTCTGCGGAAGCTCCGCCCTCTTCCTCAGAAGCGCTGTCTCCTGTCGCCCCCTGGCGATAGCTCCACCCCCTGTCAACAAAAACGGGGTGTTCTCTTTGGTCAACGTAGAAGACAATCCCGCCCTCTGTCACCTGTGACTCCTCCCTCTGTGTGCTTGGGCTTCTCAGGATCACAGTCAGAACGGACGCGGTACGCATGCTCTGTTCCACTGAAACGCCCCCTGTCACCATAAGCTCCGCCTCCTGGGGGGCAGTAGCGCCCAGGTCCCGCCCCCTTTAGCAGAAGCACCACCTCCCGCCAGCTGGAGCCCCGCCCCCTATCAACTGCATCCCGCCTCTTCTTACCTGCTGGTCCCCCTGCCCGAGAAGCAATGCCACCAGCTGACACGGAAAGTTCGGTTTAGTCTCGCTTCTAACCTCTGTGCAAGCCAAGACGTAGCCATCCTCCGCACTTCAGGCCTTCTTTCTCCACTCAATGAGTCACTCCTCTGGAGGGCTTTCTTTTCAAGGCTGTGAACACCAAACCCTAGCTGCTTCAACGCGAACCAGCCGAAAGAGGACTAAATAAAGATCCAGGGATCCCGGCAAAGCTGATGGCCTCACTGCCTGTTCCCCATCTCTTCTTCCCCCAGCCCCCCCCCGTTTTGTTTTGTTTTGTTTTTTGATAAGGAAGAATACAAACCAAAGCCGAGAGAAACGACTTATCCTCCTAGCTGCTCTAGACAGATCCATAGATGTGGACGTATGAAACCTCCTCAGCGCCTTGATGTCCATTCCCTACCAGCATCTCAGTCATGGAGCCTCTGTTTGGACAGTAGGGCTCCGCTGAGCTGCGTCAGTTCTAAGATGTGCAGTTGCTTAAAATGAAAGCCTGGTAGTTGAAATCAGTGTACACCAGCTTTTCTTCATTTATATGGGTTTTCTCTTAAAATTATAGAACTTGTGGAAGCAGAAACAAGCTTCATTAATTTGTATAAGAAGAACTATTCAGCCTTGCCGTACTCAACGCCCTGTATCTGCAACAAAAATTACAACAGGTCTTTACTCTCCTCAAATTCACATATAATGTAAACTGCCTACGCAAATAATTTTAGGAAACCGGTGTTCTAATAATATAAAGGTGAAAAGGGGAAAGCTGCTTATAATAAAACATTATGGTTATGTCAATAAAAATAATAGTCTTTTGCACTTTATAATACTTGGGCACCAGCCTGAGAACTACAACAAAAACTGCACGCAAAAAGTCTCAAAATGTCCCCTAGGGGGCAGTACTGGGCAGGTTGAGAACTTCTGTTTAGGGTTCAAAACCAAACCTTTTGCAATTCAGTCCATTCTTTCTGACTTAGAGTAATCTCATAGGACAGAGTAGAACTGGAATAATTGCCCCAGGGGGTTCCCAAGTCTGTGAATCTCTATGAAAGCAGACTGCTACGTCTTATTCCGACAGAGTGGCTGGTGGGTTTGAAGAGCTGACCTTCCAGTTAGCACCAGCGAATAACCACAGTGCCACAAGGCTCCTTCATAGGACTTCTGAGGAAAAGATACGCTTCAGATACAGAAATCCATTCTTTAGTCCAAGTATTTTGTGTTGTCACCGGTGTACGTCACCACAGTCCAGTAGAAAAAACATGGACATAAAAATATATCTACCGAGGTGAGAGGTAAGGAAGGATCAAGAAAAGACACATAAAGAGATGCCTTTAAAGATATGGACTGATGAATAGAAACTTCATCTCTCTCTCAATTCTTTTTTCCTGCCTCCCTTTTTCTCTTCCCTTTCTCCTTCATCTTTCTTTTCTTTACATTCTCTGGAACCGGCTTACAGAGTCACATCCTTATCTCTGTAAGCTGTCTGCCTAATACTGGAAGATCTGAGTCCTTCCATTTTAGGGCCACATCCACAGGGCAATTCTTTCAGGAAAATGATTGCGATAACACAGTGCTGAGGACAGTGCCCCTAGCTGAACTGCCAATTTGGGAGTATCCTTGTATAATGCAAGACTGTCATCACCACTGGGAAAAACTGATTACAGATCTAAGCAATATGAATATAAGTTTGGCAGAGCAGGAAACCCAGGTGGTGAAGTGGCTAAGTGTTCCATCTGCTAATCAAAAGATCGGGAGTTCAAATCTACCAAGTGCTCCTTGGAAACTCCATAGGGTAGTTCTACTCTATGTGTATAGGTTGCTGTGAGCTGGAATCGACCTGACAGCAGTGGGTCTGGTTTTCCAGTTTTGGCATAGCGTATTATGCAAGCCCACAGAAATCTGCCTGGAGATCAGGTTCACAGAGTAATTTGCTTTATAAAAATCAGCTCATTTGTAAAAACTGTAAACATGCCTGAGTCCAACAGCTGTGTGACTCCGGAAGTTTTTATCCACAGGTTGGATTTTGCAGTTTGTCATACACAGACTGATATAGCAAAACCTTGGTGCTATTGGAGATGAGAAGTCGTTTGACAGGTTTTTAAAAGCACAGCTCTTGGACCATTCAGAGCCTCTTCAACCTTGAGAACAGTAGGAAAAAAAAATATTTGTAGGAAATGAAGAGCTTTGAATCCGAAGTTCTAAGCATTAGCGTCATCTGAAGAGAAATAGTCTTCCAAAGGCACTTTTTATAGTAGTTTCCTCCTGTTATTATTTTTCTTTTTTCTGCTTTTGGTTAAAAAAAAAAAAAAAAAGACTTCTAAAAAAATGGTACCATGAAAGGGATCAGTGAAAAAAGACCTCAAACTAAGATATTTTAAACTTTTAACTGTAGTTGGGTGAACTTAAGAATTGAACCGTAGTTAAATGTTCCCACAATTCTTTCCGGTGGCTATTTCAAAAGGTGCACAAAAATGTTCTTATTAAACTCAAAAAAAGGTTTAAACACAGAAGAAAACATTCATTGATCATTATGAAGGTGGGGAGGGAGAACGAGATGTATTCACTAACTAGATAGTAGACAAGAATTATTTTAGGTGAAGGGGGAGGACAACACACAATATAGGGAAAGTCAGCAAAACCCAATTCAACACAAAACGAAGACCCAATCAACAAACCAACCCACTGCCGTCCAGTCAATTCTGACTCAAAGGAACCCTGCAGGTCAGAGTAGAACTGCCCCACAGTTTACAAGGAGCACTTGGCAAATTTGAACTGCTGACATTTTGGTTAGCAGATGTAGCATTTAACCACTAGGCCACCAGAAAGTTTCCTGAATACAACCACAAACTTCGAGGGACAGATAAGTAGATGCAGGGGTCTGGGGACCTTGGTTTCAGAGGATATCTAGTTCAACTGGCATAACAAAGTTCATTAAGAAAATGTGCTGTGTGTCCTTTGGTGAGTGGCATATGGGGTCTTAAAACCTAACATGAAGTCAGTCATCTAAACCAAAGCCAAAACCACTGCCATCGAGTCGATTAAGACTCATAGTTCCTATAGCACAGAGTGGAACTGCCCCATAGAGTTTTCAAGGAGTGCCTGGCCTATTTGATAAGCTGATCTTTTGGTAGCACTTAACCACTATGCCCCCAGGGTTTCCAAACAACCATCTAAGATGCATCAATTCGTCCCCACCCATCTGGAGCAAAGATGAGTGAAGAACGCCAAGACTTAAGGAAAATATGAGCCCAAGAGACAGAAAGGGCCACATAAACAAGAGACTCCGTCAGCCAGAGACCAGAAGAACTAAATGGTAACTGGCTACAGCCATCGACTGCCCTGACAGGGAACCCAACAGAGAGTCCCTGGCGAGTAGAGAAATGTGGGATACAGAACTCAAATTTTAGTTGAAAGAGCAGACTTGATGGTCCAAACAAGACTGGAGAACAAGGGCAGACACAGCCCTGGGATTCTCTGTTAGCCCAGAACCGCAATCATCGTTGATGCCAATTCTTTTTTTTTTTCTTTTCCTTTTTTTTTTTAATTTAACATGACTGAGTGAACATGTACGTTCCCGTACAAATTTACATGCCCACCTATATGCAGTTTCCACTGCTCTCTCTGTGCAGTGACAGCACACTATTCTTTGCTGCTCCATACATGTCTCATCCTCCCAACAGTCTCCTTTCCCCTCCTCTCCACCCACTCTCCTTCCTCCAGCAAAGTACATCCAATAAATGGTCACTCTGCATTGCCAAGTCCAACACATTCGTGTCCAAAGAGTTGTCCTTCGTTATGATTTATGGGCAAGGGCAGCATCAGGGCCGGGGACCGTGCCCTCAGGGGAATCCCAAAACCACTGAACCATCATTTAAGTCTTTTAGTGGAGGTCTCAGGATGCACCCCTTTTTATTCTTGTGTTTCCAGTGAGACTCAACTCTGTGAGCTCCATCGCAGCTATCACTGGTGGTGGCCGGGCACCATCCGGTTCTTCCAGTCCCAAGTTGATGTAGGCACCAACTCATGTAGGTCTCTCTATCTTCTGGGTTGTCTTTACCCCATGTCATTTTGGTCCTCGGTGAGCATCCGTTCGTGCTGAGTTGGGACCATTTACTGTGTCCTTGGATGGCAGCTTGATGCCAATTCTTTACACGAAGATTAGGCTGGACTGTAAGACACAAAGAGATGCTGGTGAAGAGTGTAATTCTTGGTTCTAGTAGATACATAAGACTAAATGGGTGGCTCCTGTGGAGACAGGATGAGAAGGCAGAGAAGGGCAGGAGATGGTTGAATGGACAAGGGAAGCTCGGAGTAGAGGAGTAGCTGGGACATTGCAGTGAGCACAACTGGGGTCCTACAACAATGGGTATAGAAGTTTTTGTTTGAGAAACTGACTTGAATTGTAAAATTTCACTTGAAGTACACACACAAAAACAAATTTTAAAAAGTTTCTGCTACAGCTGGTTCAGACCTAACAAACTTGAGAAGTCTATTTAGGATCGAATCATTTCCTATTCCTCTTTAGTATTTGCTCTGAGGAGAAAAAAATGTTTATTGATGATAATAATAAACAAGGTGATACTCTTCTCTTGGGAAGCTGTAAAATGTCCTTCCTATTCCTCGTCTCTTTCAATATCTAGAAGGTCGGAGAGTGGCCCAGTGATGCAAAACAAGAAAAAGAGATAAAAATTGATTGTCAGCAACAGTTTGATACACTTTTTTAAAAAAAATTACAGTATCGTCTAGATTGGTTCACTCATTGCTATACAAGTCCTTCTCCCCCAAATAGTGGGCATTTCAATACTCCTTCTGAAAATAAGGTACCACCACATGTATTTTAACCTAAAATCGTATGTCACAAATAACCTTAAGAGAACACTCGACTAAAAAGCAATACTTCAATGAGAAAATGCAAGTGATTTTTATGATGCCAAGATGTCACTTTGAACACTAATGTAAGCTTGACTCAAGCTATGGTTTTTCAACTGCATCATATGCATGCAAAAGCTGGACAGTGAAAAAAGAAGACTGAAGAATTGACGTCTTTGAATTGGATGCTGGTGAAGAATACTGAATATACCACAGACTGCCCCAAGAATCAACAAATCTATTCTTGGAAGAAGTACAGCCAGGGTCCTCCTTGGAAGTGAGGATGCCAAGACTTCTTGTGTTCCTTCGATGTGTTGTTAGAAAGGACCAGTCTCTGGGAAAGAACATCATACTTGGTAAGTTAAAAGATCAGCAAAAACAAGGAAGACTCTCAACAAGATGAACTGATAAGGCAACTGCAACAACGGGCTCAGACACAGCAACGATGGTAAGGATGGTGCAGACCAGGTAGCGTCTTGTTCTATCGTTCTGTGGTACGTACTGTTGCCGTGAATTGGAACCAACTCAGTGGAACCTAATGCCAAGAAAACATTTCTGTGACTAAAGGCAGTTTTCTTAAGCGTTGTTTTTTCTCTTCTGTAAAATAAAGATGATTTTACGGTTGTAGCTTATGTCAAAAAGCTGATAGCTTGTGCCGAAAGAAGAAAATTGGCTCAGTTGGCATTGAGTCCGTTCCATCACCAGGCTTTCCTTTCAGATTGCCTGTGGGCGGGTTCAAACTGCCAACCTTTCTATTAGTAGCTGAGTACTTAGCTATTTGTGCCACAAAGGGGCACCACAGTTCACTCAAAGGGCTTAACTTCTCAGAAAATGTTAGCTCTGAAGATGATACTGAGAATGTCCTCCAGGGTCTTTGCAGCCTGAAAATCTCATGAATATGCAGAGATGACCTTGGGGGACTTTAGGGCAGAGTTTTGACCCAGATTTTCTCATTCTTGACTCCATGCTGTTTAGTTAACACTCTTCTTCCTCTTGTGAGGCACAGAAACTCACACCAACTCAAAGAAAGAAGCCTAGGCTCCCGTTTGTCTCCGTGTCTCCTCTCCACTCTCTCCTCTCTCGACCCTCCTTGTAGTACTTTCCTAGAACATGCACCAGCCATGTGGTCTTAACCCAGGAGTCCAATATGACTGTTTGGCTGTGAATGACCTTATTTTCGTGTCCCAATTTCAAAATCTAAAGAGGCAATCTGATTAGCCTGGTACATCCCTTCATAAAAGTTCAGCTTAGTCCAGTCTGTCCTGGCAGGATGGGTTGGCAGATGTCGGGGACAGGCTAGCTTTGCGCAGGCAGCAAAGGCTGTAAGCAAGGGCAGTTCCTTCAGAGGTGGCCTTGAGCCAGCAGACACAATGATTCACATCTCGTGGACACGGCTGGCCTTCTCTAATATTGGAAATTACCTTCCCGTCCAAGAATTGAAGGGTTCAACTTCAAGGATATTGTACAAATCCATCTTCACTCTGAATATTTCTTGGTCAAGTGGATATAGGGTGACTGTATCTCTTGCCCACTCATCAAATACCTACTTCACTGCTTAGTGCAAGTTCAGAAATAGTCATTACTATAAACACTGCAAGGAGTGTCTGAGCCTGTTCTTTCTGTGGCCACATCACTGAGCTTATCCACACTTTCGCTTTACAAGTATGCCCTTCAGTCGCTGAGCACCTCCGTTAACTATTTACTGACTCTTTGTATCTGCCGTTAGAAAAAAAGCCTTTTTTTTAAAGCCCCAAGTCTATGAAAAGCGATGAGATGGAGAGCTTCAAAAAGCAATCCAGGTCACCCCTTTTCACAGATTTAGGGCTTTATTTTAAATCATGCGTAATCAAATAGCATTTTGGTTGCTTACATGTTGTCTAAGGCAGTGGTTCTTTCCCAACTCTGGCTGGGTAAAAAAATCATGACGAAAGCTTTGGAAAAACACTATGCTGTAATCTTACTCCAAGGATTCTGGTTTATTTGATTTAGGACAAGAAGCAATCTTCCCTGTTTAAAGCTTCCCAAATAGTTCTAAAATGCAACCAGTGTTGGGAAACCTTGGCCCCAGGTAAAGGAAAAGGGATGCAATCAACTCTTATGAAGCACCCCCCACTAGACCCTGAGCTAAGGGTTTTGCTATATAATCATTTAATTTTCAAAACAATCCTATGATGAAGATGAACTAGGAGGAAAGTTCTTGCACTTTCCTTTTGAAGAGCAGCCAGTGAAAACCCCGTGGATTTCAACAGTCCAGTACAAGCCCATCATGGGGATGGTGCAGGACTGGGCAAGTTTCATTCTCTTGTGCCTGGGGTTACCAGGAGTTGAGAGTAGACTCGATCAGCAGCTAATGACAACTTATTTTCATGCTCAGTTTTATCATTTGCAATATGATTTCACTACCATTAATTCAAGAAATGCTGGTGGTGCAGTGGTTAAATGCTTGGCTGCTAATCAAAAGGTCCATGTCTGAACACAGCAGCTGTTTCACAGGAGACAGATGTGTCTTCTGTTTCCCTAAAACCTTGGAAATCCTATGGTTCCACTTGGTCGTGTAGGGTCACTATGAGTCAGAATCACATTGAGGGGAACAGGTTTGGCTTTTTGGGTACCATTAACTCATTTTAAAATAATTATGAAGGTTATGAGTTGAAACTACAGATTAGCTTGAACTTCTCATTACTGTCTCGATTTACAGTCTACCTACTTCTCAGGCATTTCTTTTCCTACTGTTTCAGATTGGATGAGAGGTAGGCAGTTTATAGCCAAAGAAGTGAAATAATGCTTTGCTTGCATTAAGCGAGAAAGCCCTGGCAGCATAGAGGTTAAGAGCTAGGGTGCTAATCAGAAGGTCAGCAGTTCATATCTACCAAGTGCTCTTTGGAAACTCCATGGGGTGGTTCTACTCTGTCCCATAGGGTCACTATGAGTTGAAATTGACCAGACGGCAATGGCTTTTTTTGTTTGTTTGTTTACATTAAGCATGTACCCACAATGGTAAACACTTTCTTTCTGACCCAGAATGACTGCAGACTTCTAACAACTTCCTTGAAAAATCCTTGCCCCTAGGCAGTTGAGGGACAATGCAAAAACACACGAAATACATTATTGTCTCAGTTTAGAAACACAAGGATATTCTTGTCTGGTCTTTCTTCAGCCTTCATTTAGATATTTTCAATTTCATAATTAAAATAAGAAATACAGCTTAAGAGTTAATTTTAAATTTTTATAAAATTTTTTATAAAATATAAAACCCTGGTGGTGTAGTGGTTAAGTGCTATGGCCACTAGCCAGAAGGTCGGTAGTTCAAATCCACCAGGTGCCCCTTGGAAACTCTATACAACAGTTCTACTTTGTCCTATAGGGTTACTAGGAGCCAGAATTGACTTGATGACAGTGGGTTTGGTTTGGTTTTGACCACAGGAGTGAAATCATTTTGCAGAAAGTTTGAAAAATAATAAAGAATTTCATCCCAGATTCTCCCTAACCACCATTTAATTAGCATTTTGGTGTATTTCCAGATTGCTTATTTTTAGTTGAAAGAAAATACGGTTAGTTCTGTTTCTTTCCCTGCTAGGTTGTTTTGGGTGAGAGTATTAGCAAACTGTCTTTTTGGACAACCATCTTCGTCTTTCATGTATCTTAGTGATCACATTTCAGGAAAACAGCTGTGAGGTGAAGGTTCAGAAGCAACCAGGGAATTTGTTTGAGTGGTGACCATTTATTTCCATTTTCTCCCTTGTGGTGTGAGGAATAAGACTTAAGAAAAAATTAAGAAAGAGACAGAAAGCAAACATATGCTGTGGTCCTAAATATAAAATATGGAAGCTGAATTAAAAAAATAAATACCAGAACACAAAAATGAGATTAACTTATTTTTCTTCCTTAATCATTAAAGCAAAAGGCTTGTGTCTTATTTTTAAGACCCTGATTTTCCTAAATATTCGACACAATAAATAGCTATAATTAGGATTCATCACACGTAATCAGTTTCCAAATTATTTCATGAATACATTAGCTATTGCAATGAGCCTCCCTCCTCCACCCCATCTCCTTTTTTCTCCCTCAAGTCAATCTGCAAGCCAGTTGAAGTTCCACAAAGGTTCTTTAAATCATTACTTGTCTCTCACCGGGTCTGCACATCCAGGGTACCCATCCTGGCACTCTTTCATCCATTAAATGTTTGAGGCCCCTATCGTTTGGAGGTTTGATTCATTTTGATTTGGTGTGAGCACTGAAGGTACAAGTATTCCAAGAGCACTCTCGCTGCATGTTAAGTACTGTTCTCTGACTCCTAGCCAGAGCTCAGTGCTGGCAGGGCGATTGCTCAAATGGAGTGATTTCATTCCTACCCTTTGCACACTAAAATTACACAAAGGTTCCAGATTGCTCCTCACAAAAGCAGCATGAAAACATAATCTAACATCACTGCAGAATAATTAAAGCAATCTTTAAATATCTGGAAATTTGAACACTAAATTATTTGGATGTCACAGTAAACTGTTGAGGAACTATACACTGGTTTGTGGGATTCAATAATAGGTGAGAAATCTAAAAAGAAACAAAAAACTTTAGGGTTGTATGAGGACGTCATATTTTTCTGTTCTGCTTTGTAAAGGCAACATCTGAGGTTGGGTTTGCCCTAATGCAGGCCCTGAGGGAAGGACGTGAGAGAGACCAGTTTCCCTGGAAATTGATCCCAAAGTTCTGGAAGAAGCGTGGGAAAGGGAGAAGGGCAGGATAGGGTGCATTGCCACCAGATGCTGTGGGGTCAGTTCAAGTGAATCAGATAACTGTTTTCAGTGGCTGAGCTTTTGGGAATTAGATGGCCAGGTTATTCTTCTCAAGTGCTTGTAGGTGGACTTGAACTTCCAGTCTGGTGGCTATCAGCTGAGGACGTTCACCATTCCCCTGAAACCCAGGATGCACTTGCCAGTCAATTACTGCTCTAAAGCCTGTGGCTCAATCCCGGTGGAGAATCAAGAGTGAAAACATAGAGCAGCCTCTGAGTTATTCCACCTAAAGGGCAAGGGTATTGGGGTATTATCTGCCAAATTCCATTCACCTCTGGCTAACAGTTAACCACCCATCCCTCCAGGTTAATTCAACATAACCCAAACCCGTTGCTGTTCAGCCAATTCTGACTGCCAACAAATCTTTAGGATAGAGAAGGTAGAGCTGCATACTATTTCCAAGGACTGGCTGGTGGATTTGAACTGCCAACCTTTTGGTTAGCAGCTGTCATGGACTGAATTGTGTCCCCCTTAAAAATGTATGTGGCAGTTTGGCTGAGCCGTGATGTGATTTCCAGTACCGTCTGCCCGTCCTCCATTTTGTGATTTTCCTACTCTGTAAATCCTAATCTCTGCCTGTGGCTAATAGGGCAACACTGGATTGTGTTCAAGAGGATTAGGGTAGGACTGTAACATCCTAAAGTCACCTCCCTGATCCAATGTAAAGAGAATTTCCCTGGGGCATGGCTTGCACCACCTTTTATCCTATAAAAGATAAAAGAAAGGGAAGCACGTACGGAGTTGGGGACCTCATACCACTGAGAAGGCAGAGGTGCGAACAGAGAGCATTCTTTGGACCTGAGGTTCCTGCACTGAGATGTTCCAAGGGAAGACAGAGGCATCATAAGGACATTTCTCCAGAGCCAATGGAGAGAGAAATCCTTCCCTTAGCACTGACACCCTAGGTTTGTACTTTGTAGCCTACTGGACTGTGAAGGACTTTTTTGTTAAAGCCACCCACTTGTGGCATTTCTGCTACAACAGTACTACGTGACTAAGACAGCAGCTGAGTTTTTAACCACGACACCACCAACCAAAACCCAAACCCACTGCCATTAAGTTGATTCTGACACAAAGCAACCCTACAGAACAAAGTGGAACTGTCCCACAGAGTTCCCAAGGTGCACTTGGTGGAGTCAAACTGCTGACCTTTTGGTTAGCAGCATTAGCACTTAACCACTATGTCACCAGGGCTCCTGAGAAAAACCCTCAGGTAGGGGGTTGCAGATGTTGGCAGGAGGTTGCCATTGGCACACACTGGAATGCCACGGGATATGAGTGGGGACTTATGGTGCTGCTCAAGACAAGGGGTAGTAAATGTGGGTTAAGAATATGGGTTTTCAGTCACACAGGTCAGGTTTGAGTCCTGCTTCTGTCATTTCCGTCTGACATTGATAAATTGCTTAATCTCTGTAAACCTCTGTATTTGTAAAATGAAATAATGCTAGAATCTACCTCTTAGGAATAAAAGAAATGCAGTGTGTAAACACACACAAGGAGAGTTAACCATATGCATCAAAGGACTGGCTCGAATGCCCAGCAGAGATTGTGTCAATAAATCATCTTCATGAACTGTTGTGACAGATAACACCTGGGTGGCTGCCTGGCTCACAATTCCTAACATGAGTTTCTGGTATTGGTGTCTAAACTGTATGACCCCAGCCTCTGGCCATCTAGGGTGAACATCAGGACCAATCCAAATCTTTTTTGGGGGGACTTTGAAATCTAGAATGGAGAATTGTTGAGTCCTGATTGTCTTTGCTGAGTCATGTTAACAGAGACTATTTTAAGAACTTCTGCCAAGATCTTGAACTGCCCTCCCACTGACTTAAAAAATATATATACATATATATGTATAGTATGTGTGATGAGCGTATAATAAAAAACTTGCCTTTTCGACATCTTTCTACAAGTGCAGTGCAGTGATGATGCTTTCACCACTTTGTACAACCACACCATGATTGGTTTTCAAGTTTTCTCGTCGCACGTAGCATCAACTCCATGCCCCCTAAACCAAGACTCTTTTCTCCTTCCTGTCACCCCTTGTAACCACTGGTAGACTCTGGTCTTTATATCTTTTTCTATTCTAGATATTTCACATAGGAGAGATTATACAATGTTTGTCCTTTTGCCACTGACTCGTCTTACTCAGCATGTTTGCAGGATTCATCCATGCTAGAGTGTGTATCAGGACTTCATTCTCTTTATGGATGTAACACTCCATTCTGTGTATGCATCACACTTTGTTTATCCACTCACCTGGTGATGGACACTTGGGTTGTTTCCACCTTTTGGTTACTGTGAATAGTGCTGCAATGAACATTGGTTCATTGATTTTTGGTTGTTTCAACTTTCTGACTGAGGTACCTCACATCCTTTAAAAAAAAATGACCCCTTTTGCTGAAGTGAGAATTTTGTTTTTTTATTTAACATAACTGAGTAAAAATGTACATTCACATGTAAATTTACATGCCCCCCTATATGCAGCTTCCACTGCTCTGTCCTCGCAACAGTCTCCTTTCCCCTCCTCTCCGTCCACTCCCCTTCCTTGAAGTGAGAATTTTTGTTGCTTGCAACCCAAACACCTTAACCAGTTGACCTATTGGTTCTCATCTGAACAACATAACTAACTGATGGCTGCTTTCCGCTCTGCAAAGTTTAAATAGAGTTCTATGGTATTTTGTGCTTGTTCCCAGAGCCAATGAAACCCACTCCCCTCCCCACCCTCGACTCAGGATCAAGCTTTGGGGAATTCCAACATGAAGACTAAGGATAGAGAAGGGAGGCTACCACTAAGGTGGGATGGGGGGGAGCTTCGAGGAGTGTGCTGCATTGAGTGGAATGACGCTGATGGCAGTGTCTGAAAGTGACCAAGCGCACATTTGATTCAATATGGTAGTCACGGCTGTTAGGTCCTATCAAGTTGGTTCTGACTCACAGTGACTCTGTGTACAGCAGAGTACACTATCTGGTTTTGCACTGTCCTCACAACTGCCATTATGCTTGAGCCCACCCAGTGGACTGAATTGTGTTCCCTAGAAAACTTTGTGCAATTTGGCTAGGCCAGGATTCCTGATACTGTGTGATTTTCCTTCCTGTTAGAATCCCTGCCTCTCTGATGTTAGTAAGGTTGGATGGGCAGCAGTTGGGTTCTTGAGGCAAGACTCAATGAGTAAGATTGTTTTGTGCCTTGAGGCAGTCTCTTGGGATATAAAAGAAAAAGAGGTAAGCTGATATTTGGGGACCTCATACCATCAAGAAAGCAAGAGGTGCTGGGAGCTGAGCACCTCTTTCAGAAACGACAGGGGTCCCTGCACCTGAGAACCTTCCTCCAGTGCCAGCAGTTTTCTCCTGGAGCTGACACCCTGAGTTTGGACTTCTAGCTTACTGGCCTGTGAGAAATATTTGTCCTTTTAAAGCCATCCACGTGTGTTATTTCTGTTAAAACAGCACTAGATGACTGAACCAGGTGGGATAATGCGGGGGCAGGGAGCTTCAAGAAGTGCCACATTGCATGGAATGATGCTGAGGGCGACGTCAGTTCTGACTTACAGTGGCCCTATGTACAGTAGAATGAACATGACCCAGTTCTTTGCCATCCTCACAATCATTACGTTTGAGCCCACTGTTGGGGCCACTGTCAACTCACGTCCTTGAGGGTCTTCCTTTCACTGACCCTCTACTTTACCAAGTGACTGACCTCTCCTGAGAACATGTCTAAACTGCAGGAGACAGTCTTAGCATCTTCACTTCTAATGAGCGTTCTATTCTGATTGAGCTTCTTTCAAGACTGATTTGTTCATTCTTTTGGCAGTTCATCACATATTCAATACTCTTTGCCAATACTACAATTCAAAGGCATCAATTCCTTCACCTGTCTTATTCATTGTCCAGCTTTTGCACGCCTATGAGGCTACTGAAAACACCATGGCATGGGTCAGGTGCACCTTAGTCTTCAAAGTGGCATCTCTACTTTTTAACATTTTAAGGTCTCTTGCAGCAGATTTGCCCAGCAAAGGGCACCTTTCAACTTCTCGACTGCTGCTTCCATGGGTGTTGACTGTAGATCTGAGTAAAATGAAACCCTTGACAACTTATCTTTTCTGTTTATCATGATGTTGCTTCTTTGTTCAGAAGGGTTTTTGCTTTTGAGCTATAATCCACTGGTTCCCTCAGTAGTAGTCTGGAGATCTTTGCAGCCTGCTACACCTTAGTCAGTTGTCTTTTTCTTGACCATAACCTTCAAAAGGCCAGACAGCCTTCCTACCTTTTGCTTTGAAACTTGTAGCACTTTTACTACAAGGTGAGAAATTCCCTTTCATATTAAATTGATTTACAACCTTTTTCATTTTTGTCTTACATTCAAACAATGCCCTTTCACTTCCTGAGGAAGACCCAGCTCAAAAGGAGACTTAAAATGGTTTGTTCTTTCTGGCCAGCATCATCTCCAATCTTCTGCTGATTGTAACTTTGGTTCTAGCATTTTCCTCTAAAGCTCAATTATTTAACAAGTATTCATTGGGCATCTAACTGTTACCAGGAATAGAGACATATTCCTTATGCTTATGAGCTTAGATTCCTAGAGGAAAGAACCATTAAAATCTCGTTACAATTATATAGGACAGTGGTACGGTGAAGATATAAACAATTTTTCCCCCAGAGGAATAACGTGGCCCATAAACAAATATGTTCAAAATCATTTGTGATTGGGCAAAGGGACACAAGGTCACAATAAGATACAATTTTTTTGTACATTCACCACTTTTATCATGCCAGCTGCTTTTTGCAGGTGCTTACTTGCCCAGCACACCACCTGGCCTGCAGCCTCAGCCAATCCAATCATTTCTACCTCACTTGCCCACTAGAGACCTTAGTTATCTGCCCTCCCTCACCCAACACACTTCCACAGCCCCAAGCCCTATAGGACAGCAGTCTCTGGCCTCTAGCAGTCAGAAGAGAACCCTGTCACCACTTGGGCCACCACATGTACTTACGTGTGCTGTCACTTACACGAAAATGAGCTGGAGGAATACTTTGCCTCCAAAACCCAACAAAGCCCACGAGGCACTGTTCCTTTTTTTGGTTACAGGATGCACCAAATGCAGTAACTTCTCCTTCACCTCAGAAGGGACATCTCAGCATCCCACCACTAGACCCCTATAATTTCACGCTAAGACTCCTACATTTTGTCAATTTTCTATCGTCTGACACACACAAGTGTACTAGCGTATACATACACAGATATATATCCATAAGTCTAGGCAGGCATTCACAGTTAACCTCTAGGATGGAAGATGATTACTTATTGCTTATGAGTACTTTTAAACATGTACTAAGATTGCTTTAAGAATATAATTTTGACTGATAAAAGATGACTAATTTTAGACTAGGTATATAAACATAAAGCACAAGAGACAAACATGTTAAAAGAATTGATTAGGTATCTCTGACTTGTATATATCTTAGCAGTAAACATTTTTAAAAGTAATTTCATCACAATTCCTGGTAATGTGTTGTTAGCTGCCATCAAGTCAGCCTTTGTGAATGTTCCTGCACACAACAGAACAAAACACCGAACCACCTCCATGATGCTGTGGATTATTGTGATCCAAGTTTTTGCTGGCTGAGTTTTGGAAGTCAGCTGCCAGTCCTCTCTTGCTAGTTCATCTTGGTCTGGAGGCTCTGCTGAAACCTGTTCAGCATCAGAGTAACACGCAACGCACCACTGACAGACAGGTCATGGCTGTCTACAAAGCACACCAGCCAGGAATCGAACCAGAGTACCTGTGCCCAAAAAACCCTAACCAAACCTGTTGCCACGGAGTCAACTCCAACTTACAATGACTCTATAGGACACAATAGACCTGCCTCATGTAGTTTCTAAGGAGCACTTGGTGGATTTGAACTGTTAACCTTTTGGTGAGCTGCCATAGCTCTTAACCACTGACACCAGGGTTGGGAGGTAAGGATCCTACCATGGAATTATCAATGCCTGACCATCTGGTGACATAAATTGCGCCCCTCAAAATACGTATCAGTTTGGTTAGGTCCTGATTCCCAGTACGGTATGGTTCTCCTTCATTCTGTAGTTGATATGATTTTTCTGTGTGTTGTAAATCCTTCCTCTGTGATGTTAATGAAGCAGTACTCAATCGACAAGACTGGACGGGTCTTGAGCTACTCTCTCTCTCTCGATACAGAAAAGCAGAGAGACAGAGGGAACCTCTTATTGCCAAGAAAGCAGTGCCAAGAGCAAAATGCATCCTTTGGACCCAGGGTTCCTGTACAGAGAAGCTCCTGGTCCCGAAGAAGACTGATGAGAAAGACCATCCTTTAGAGCCGACAGACAGAGCAAGCCTTCAGCTACAGCTGACGCCCTGAATTTGGGCTTTTACCCTTGTAGACTGTGAGAGAATTAATTTCCCTTTGTTAAAGCCATCCACTGCGGTATTTCTGTCAGAGCAGCACCAGGTGACCAAGACAACCAGGTACTGCAGGGGGATACAAAATACCCAAAGTAAAAAGAGAAGAGTGGACAGCACCTTTGAGTAAAAATTAAGAAAAACATTTCAGGCTAGCAGTTTTAAATTCTACAAAGGAGTGTGGGTCTGTCATTTCCTGATTTGTAAGACAAGTGTGTCCTTGAAAGGGCACGAAGAACGACAGTCTTTGTGGTTAAAGATCATGTACCATGTGACCATCCTAATGTCAACATCTTTAATTGTGCACAGTAATAATATGAAGAGACAGATTTCACAATCCTGTAATCACAGAATCATCTTTAGGATATTTTCAATATACTGAAGAAATAGACACAAAATTGAGATGGAATTTTCATCTTTAAAATTTATTATACAAGGTATGCATACAAAATGAAATCCTAGCTATAGACGTATCTGTAAGAATAATAAGTTATAATAAATTTCAAAAGAAGTATTTATAACAAGAAATATACACACACAAGTGTTTTCAGTGACTGGCAACACTTTGTGATGATTGTGCTATTACATAAGACAGTATCTACCAATTAAATGTTGATACTAAATTATTGGTTTTCAGAAGGCTTTAAATACAATACGCAGATAAATCAGGAAAAAGGGTGGCTCAATCCAAAATTGTCCTAAACAGTCCCAGAATATCACATTTAGATTATAATCCCATTCCCCTTGAAAAAAATTTCTAATAGAAACTATTTGAATGTCTCTTTAAAAAGAATAAGCATAGTGGCATATGCCCTTATTATCTTAAAAAAAGAAATGCATTTTTGGTAACATTAATACAAAATTTATATTTATACAAATGCATAGAAATGGTATTTATAGGATACAGCCTAGATACAATTTTAAAAGGATGTAAGCAGTTTTTAAATATAAAAACTTTGTGCTACTAAAAAAAGATGTTTAACAAGGTGGTTATTAATATACTTGTTATGTATATAGTTAAAAAAATAAATGAAAAAATATTTAAAATCTTTATTAACTCAAATTAGAAATACAAAATGTTTATCTACAAAGGATTTACTTTGACGTACAAATACGGAATTTTAGTGTAGCCAGATGTTGCTCAAAGGCTCTGCTACAAATTAGGAACTGAATACTGACTCTTAAGTGAACGAACAGGAAAAATCTATAGTAGACGGGAGAAAAGCTTTAAAATGAAAAAAATAATAATAAAAACAAAATGATGGAAAAGAAGGCAGAGAGACACAATGGTGAAGGAAGCTTCTAGTCTGATTCAACAAACTACTTTCAGGAAGGATAAAATTAAAAGTGCTTACAACAACAACAAAAAATTCAGTAGCACTAATCACTTTAAAAATGACACAAAAAACCAAACCGGCTGCCACTGAGGCGATTCCAAAAACAACTTCACTGAGCTGGCCACACTTAAGCTGCTGACACGTCACGGCGTTATCATTACTACAGGGCCTTGTTCAACCCCACTTCTGATATTTATCAGTTACCTCTGCGATTTATCTTATACATGTATATAAATACGAGGACACTTTAAATACTTTTATTTTACTAATTTAATCTCCTCTTCAAAGATGCAGGGTTTCACCAAAAGTGAATTAAATAGGAATTGAATAGAAAGAATGAGTGATCATGAAGACATCACGATCTGGAACAACTGAAGTTTTTTACTGCTTGCTCCATTTTCTAGATACAGGGTAGAAAGGAAAAATGGTAATTTTAATGTGAAAAAACTAACAAAACATCATTATTTTTTTCAGTAAACTATCTCTAGTGTATTAATATTCCTGTATATATTGAAAGAATAAAAATCTAGTTCAATATTTCTAAGATTGTCTTATAAACTGCTATCCCCAACAGAACTTCGCTATTTGAATCTGTTTAAAATGAGTCTGAGACAGGTTCACCTTATGACTTCCACCTGGCTCATTCTGGTTGGAACTTTGCATTTCTAGAAAGTTCCCAGCTGATGCTAAGCATTCCATTCCATATATATTGAATCAAAATCTACATTTAAGAAGATTCTTTGGACCTGGGAACTTGTTAAAATGTAGGGTTGGAATTATTAACGTCAGCTGGGAATTTGTTAGAAACTCCTATTTCTCAGTAGGAGTTTGAACCAGAATGAACTAGTTTAAAGCCCTGGTTCACCTTATGTTAAATTCAAATAGTTACAGCAAAGGTACTGGTTTACATACTAGATGTTAATATTTTATACTTTGTAGGTACCAGTATCATCAAGCCAGTATCTGTTTTTAACCTTTTCCTTTAATGTCCAGTATATAGTAGTACTAAGTAAAGACAAGCAGGTCTATGTGAAAAGTTACTAAAGTGTGTATTGTTAACACACACATACGAAAACATCTTTTTCTTAGTTTGGCGATATTACAGTTTCACTTATTAAAGGCATGGATTAATGAAGCGTAGATTAAAAAGTACAAAACTTATTTATACTATTAATTCACATAAAACAATCTTTAAGTACTTATAATCAGTTAATTTTTTCATATAGATTAAATAAAGCTTCAAGCAACTTTATATAATCAGTGATATAATATATGACAACTACAGCATTAAAAAAATGTTACACAGTAATATTTTACCTGAATAAGTGTTGTCTTGTCATAGTCCCTGCGATGCTGATAAATACACTGGCTGATTACTGCATACAAATTTTCCAGCTGAAATATATTATATTTCTGACTTTTCTGGATAACAGTCTTCAAAAGATTCTAAAAGACAATACGAGTGTTTACACACTGAGAGAAATATCCCTAGACAATGTACTTGAACGATGGAGATATGAGGGGACTGTGGCGGAGAGAGGTCAGAGGAGTCACTGGATGAGACACGGTGCCCCTGGCAGCGAGTGGCCCCGGCCTTCAGCTGTAGCCAGATGCCTTCACCATCACCCTGTGATCTTGGCCCCTGCCCTGGGTAACTCCCATCCTAAAAATGACTGAGGAGCTTGCCAAGTCTAGTGATAAACCTCTCTGGACAAATCAATCTCAAACAACATTTATAGGAAAAAAGTAATGTTTCTACAGGTATTTCATAGCAGTATGAAAAAACAGACCTCACTGCTGTCAAGTCAATTCCGACTAATGACAACCCTGTAGGACAGAGTAGAACTGCCTCACAGAGTTTCCAAGGAGCACCTGGAGGGTTTTAACTGCTGGCTTTTTGGTTAGCAGATGTAGCACTTAAAACCACTATGCCATCAGGGTTTCTTCATAGCACTATAAGTATATTATAATTCCATTCATGTGAAACAAAAAAAGCTTCCATGTAGATGGTGAACTGCCTCACCACTTCAGGGTTTCTTCTTAGTAAAAACCATTTTTTACCTGCTCAGTGTTTTTTCTCATGACTATGGTGGTGGAGAAAACCCTGGTGATATAGTGGTTAGGAACTACAGCTACTAACCAAAAGACTGCCAGTTCAAATCCAGCAGGGGCTCCTTGGAAACTACGTGAGGCAGTTCCACTCCACCTTACAGGATCACCAGGAATTGGAACCAACTCGACAGCACTGGGTTTAGTTTTTCAGATGGTGGTAGACTCACCGGACTTCTGTGATTCCTCAAGTCTGCCCCACCAAGATGGACCACTACCTCACAGTTAACAAAAACACACCACTAGGTTAAACGAAAGCCACCTGTAATGTCAGAGGTCATGGTTATGAAAACAGTGCACGGGACCAATGATGCACCGGGTATGTGAATACTGCACCACCAGCCCACTGGTCTTCTCCAATGTCTGTTTCTATGGAAGCTTTTCTATAACTAGTTTTTCCTTTCATAAAAGGTCATTATTTACTGCATTCCTTACTGATATACTGCATAGTATCTCCTGATGGGCTGTGCTACTAGAAAAAGTACAAGCTGAAAGAGCCTCAATACATGGTCTAATCAGTGATTCTGAATGATACACGTGTATACTGTACAGAACAAAGCTGTAAAATTGTAAAAATTAAGTACAGCAGTAACTGCCAATACTCCCTCCCCACCAACAACATCCTGTGGAGTCAACATATACTATACAAAGTTCCTACTTCAGTATTAGGAACAACACCATTATCAAGGTTATGAGACTTAGATGGGTTCTGAGTTTCATATGTATTTTTTTTAAAGACACTTTTCAGGGAGATTTATGTTTCCTGGGGAAACTGCTTCAGGAAGATCTCTGTCTCCTTAAGTAAGTACAGACACCAAGTTCTTAGTAGCTCTGCTACATTCAAAAGAGAACCCCTTTCTGAGCTACTAACAAGTTCACTGTGTACTTACACAAAGCAGGTGTCCCTTTACAAACGTTTCAACTTATCTGTACAAATAATTCAGCTTTCGCTCTTTGGTATGATGTAGCTACATATCAAAAAAGACATCAATGTTCTTAGACTTGGAATGCAGCCCAAACAAAACAAGTAAATTGGAAATGGGAGGCAATTTTTTTCTTTTCAAGGAAAAACAGTGGGCAATCAGTCTTATTTTTAGGTGTGTTGGTGAGGCAGGACTGTTGGGGTGGCTCTAAGACACAAAAGGAAAGAGAATATAGTGCCAAGTGTTACATGTAAAGCAGAAAATATTACTAACAGTACATACTATTGCCTATAAAAATGGTCCTATTCATGTTGTTTTATTATAGTGAGGATAAAAACCCCACTGAGGGGACTGAAGGCAGGGGAGAAAGTCATCTGCCTGCACAGCAGGGCCACTTAGCTGTTGCCCCTCTGGTTCCTACCACAGACCCTCAGATCTAGGTTTGTATTTAACAGTGGGGTGGGGTTGGGAAAAACAGGAAAGGGGAGCTGGGAGGAGACAGGTTTTAGCTTTCCCTTTCATCCTGTGCAGCCAGCCACCCTGCCACCAGTCTGCATGCTGAAGACAGTCTCCACACACATACTTTTAGTCGTTCGTGGTCCACCACGAGTGGGGGTGTCGGCTGCGAGAGAATCGCCAAGGCCTTGTCAGCACTGATGAGCTGCTGCTGCTCTACTTGAGAACGTCTAGCTCGAGTCATGCGCAGGACACACATCTCTAGAATAAAGAACGACGTCACTATTATTTGTTCCACAGACATTTTAAGACCTAAAGTCAATATTAAACCCACTGCCACTGGGGCTATTCTGACTTACACAGATCCTATAGGACAGAGGAGAACTGCCCTACGGGGCTTCTAAGACTGTAATTTTTTTCAGAAGCAGACTACTATGTCTTTCTCCCAGGGTGGCTGGGGGGTTTGAACTGTGGACCTTTTAGTTACAGCCAAGCATGTAACCACCAGGGCTCTCTAAAACAAACATCAGGCAGAAGAAATAACATGGTGGATTTACCTAAGTCTCAAAACACCACTTTTGGCTTATTAACTCTTTCTGCTATTAAGATGCTGCTACTTACAACCCTGCTGGCATAGTGTTTAAGAACTACAGCTGCTAATCAAAAAATGTCAGCAGTTCAAATCCCCTAGGTGCTCCTGAGAAACCCCATAGGGCAGTTCTACTCTGTCCTTTAGGGTCGCATGGGTTTGGTTTTTTGGTTTCTACCTACCAATGTTTAAAAAAACTAGGATATTTTGAGAAGTATTTCTCAAATTGGGTATTTCAGGGGAATCCTCAACAGATTTAGAGTGTCTTCTACTTAGACAGTTTTAAAGCATTTGGCTGCTAATCACAACATTTGTGTGGTTTGAATCCACCAGCTATTCTGTGACAAAAAGATGTGGCAGTCTGCTTCCACACAGAATCACAGCCTTGAAAATCCTACGGGGTAGTTCTACTGTGTCCTATAACATCTCTATTAGTTGGTATTGACTCCACAGTAGGTTTGGTTGAGTTTCTATTTAGGAACAAGACTTACGGAATTTAAGAGCTAAAAGAGACCTCAGTAATCTAGAACACTGCTTATAAACTAGCAGCATAATGCAAGTTTTACTGAAACACAGTCTACTTTATACAACGTCAGTGGCCGCTTTCACAGCAAGGTTGAACAGCTGTAACAGAGACCATATGATTCATCAAGTCTAAAACATCTACCATCAGATGGCCCTCTATAGAAAAAGTCTGCTGATTACTGATCTAGAACAATCTACTCACCATAGGTGAGAAAAATGAAGCCAGGAAAGAAAGGTAAAGAGGTTTTTTGCTAAGGTCACACACCTATTTATTACCAGAGCCAAAACAAGAGCCCGGATCTCTAGACAACTAAGCAAGTACTCATTCAACTACTTAGTGCCTTTAGCAAGAATGATAAAGGGAAAAGAAAGCAACACACTAAATTATACTTCTAGAATATTAGCAACAAAATATCCATACCAGAAAGGCAATCATCTAGCCATTTTTTTCCCTGTAATCACTCAAATACACTGGAACTCATTTCAAGGAAGCAGTTTCAGAATCAGTGATAAGCCACTGAGGAAACCAGTCTCATTAACTTACATTTAATATTTGTTTTTAACCAAAATTGATTTTTTGGCCTTGTTACCTACCTTTTTACTTTGTATGACTTGGCTGTAAATGATGCTGGTTTTTCAAAAAACCAAACAGACCCATTATCAGAGGTTCAAGAAGATGCACCCAGACAATTTTAAATGAAAAATGTGGTGAGTGGGATCACTGTGTACACAGAGTCTTGGACTCTGTAACCTGTGACAGGGGTGGGGAGTGATGGGGGCGGGTAATGTTATTTTTCCTCACTCAGCCAGAATCACAGGAAACTGTTTATCTTGCTTAGAAATGGGGGAGGTATTCTGCTGGTTTTTTAAAGCTGCACAGCTGAAAGTGTTCAGATACATTCTATTATTCACTCCAGAAAAATATCTCAACATTAGGCACGACCTATCCTAATTCTGCAGATGAGAAAACCAAGACTGACAGGTTAGGTAATTTGTCCAAGGTCACAAGCTACTAAGAGGTGGACTAACTAAAGGTTCCAACCCAGGTTTGTTGGAGGCCAAAGTCTGCTTGTAACAAGTGATTTACTAGCTCAGTGGTTAAGTAAAAACAATGCTATTTTTTTCTAATTAATATCTGTACTTCGAAAGATGTGGGAAATACAATAAACTGAGATGGTAACTAGTCAGTTACGAATTCTAAGGAAAAAATCCTTTAAAATTAATAAGTTACTTTTTACCCTAATAAGACTCACCATTTGCTTCATTTTCATCCAAATTATCTATTATCTGAGAGGTATCTCCATTGCAAGCAATGTTATCTTTTTTCAGTTCTGTACATGTCAGACTTTTCCTAGATTCTTCCAGTGCATTCTCAATACTGCAACTATTAGAGCTGGTATTTTCCAACTTCATCTTGCTTTCAGAGGCATTTTGCTGCTTCTCATTTTCTTCTAGTGAGGACTCTCCTGTGTTTCCAGTCTCGTTATGGTCTATACTTGTGTCTTGATTTTCCTCTGTGTCACTCTCAATTTTGTCATCCACTGCATTCTGGCTGTCATCTTTTGCCTGTGAAATCTTCCTTCGTTTTGTTATGGTACCTAGATGCCACTTAGACTTTTTACGAATTTTTCTCTTCAATTGAGCTTCAAAGAATTTAAAGGAAAAAAAAAGAACATTCAGTAATTGTCTAACTTTTAAGTAAGCAGCGGTAGGGGTAAGGGCACTGCGAAAGAAGTAGAGAGTTTGAGTAGCCTGAGTAGCTCTGCAGGGCTGGAATGGAGAAACAAAAGTTGGGTACTGTGAGAAGTTGAAGAAGCAGGCAAGACCCAAGTCATACAATGATTGTACCTTAGATATTTTTAAGGAAGGCAATAATAATCTGTCTGATGCATATTTTAAAACGATTACTTTGGCATCAGAATGAGGAATGAGTTAGGAGAAGGGCAAGACTAGTAACAGCCCACACTTTTCGAGGCTTACTACACACCAGAACTTTTCTGAGCCCTTCATGTGGATGAACTCACTTACATGTCATTTTAACCCAGCAAGGTTTGCTACCCTTGCCATCACCACTTTACGGACAAGGAAACTAAGGTATTAAATATTCTCTTCAGACTAGAGGCAGACAACCACACTGTAACAGTAGTCTTGGGACAAGAGGTAAAACACAGGGGACAGACACCATGAGGAACTTATTTTAAGAATGAAGAAAAGCTGCGTACTATTAGAAAAATCCAAGGCAATCCACTCCATCAATATAAAGGAAACGGAGGGAGAAAGCACACGGTGCTGTTGTAACCAAGGTTACAACTTCACTAATACAAACTACCTGTCCCCTCCTACCCCCCCACCCTTACCAGGGGTGCTGCAGGCCACAGGAGCGCTGGACACCTTGAGCTTCTCACTCAGCTCTGGCTCTGATCTCTTATCACCAGCAGGAGCAGTGTTTGACTTTGGCATGACATGGTAATAAGATGGGGCATATTTGGAAGAGCTACAACCTTTTAAAAAGTAAGATACAGGTGATGTCAAAGAGGATTGCCAGGCTTCCAAATTACAAGAAAGACAAATTAAAAGAATGTAGTACACTACATCTGAAACATCCTTGATGCCAAATCATTTTCTTACCTCTCTTCTTTCTAGATTCCTGAATTTCTTCACAAAGTCGTTCAAAATCTTCATCAAGTTCTTCTTTAATTATTGCATAGGCAGTATCTCTTAAAGCACAGGCTCTGTGCCTAATAAGACGATCTGAAAAAATGAGCAAAAAATACTTGAATGTCCCCTCCTAATAACTTACCAAACATAAACTCTACATGTGGGGCTAGGACTGTCACCACTGTACTTCCTTCTTACTCTTAGCATGAATAGTGAAAGTTACTATAATTGTGTTATTTTGTTTATCTTAATAGTCTCTATATTCGATAAATAAGGCATACGAGACCCAAACAATTTTATTACTCTGCCCTGTCCAGATCTCTTTGAAATGTTAAAAAAAAAAAGTATACCAATGAATCAATAGCAAGACTAAACAAAAATGACAACAGGGAAGGCTATAACATTCACTCCCAGGATATAGTTGACACAAAGAGCTCTTAGGAGGGATGTTACAGGAGGACCCCTAACATGGCATTTGGGCTGCAAGAAATCGGTGGGGCCAAGTCTGAAGCAGCCATTCTCCAAGTGTAGTTCCTGGACCAGCAGCATCAACCAGGAACTTTTCAAGGAAATTCTCAGCCCCCCGCTCCAGAGCTACAGAAAGGTACACCCAGGAGATAGGGCCCAACGATCTGTACTTTAAAAAGTCCTCCAGCTGACTCCAGTGCCCATTACAGGGTGAACACCACTGGTCTAAAGGACTCTTGCACACTGCCACATGTGACAGAAAGAGCAGCAGCAGCAGTGGCATGATTGCAACAAAACCAGCCTTGCTTCCCCACTGCTCACCTCAGAGTGCTGATCGACTGGGGAACAGGATAGAGGAGCTGGGTGTGGAACAACAGTGACCTTTTCAACTGCTGACTCTCTCATAGCTTCTCCTCAGTGTAGTTGAGAAAAACTAACCCCCAAACCAAACCCACTGCCACTGAGTCAATTCTGACTGATAGCGACCTTATAGGGCAGAGTTGAACTGCCCCATAGAGTTTCCAAGGAGCATGTGGTAGATTCTAACTACCAATCTTTTGGTACATAGATGTAGCAATTAACCACTACACCCACCAAGGTTTCCTGAGAAGAATTAAAACTATTACAAAGAGTATTTTTATCCACTGACAGAATTAATGACCTGCATCTATAAAACAAGAAGAGGAAGTTAGGAAAAAGAAGCACCTGAAGAAAAATAGATTTTGGAAATGAACAACTAGCAGAACAGACAGATTGTTAAAAATATTCCTTATTTTATGTTTTTATTAATAGGTGAGGATAGACAGGGTATATGCAAAGAAAATTATTTGAAGAGACATCTAAAAACAGTATCTACCTTTGAAGAAAAGATATGGGAGATCTAGTTTTGTTTTCTAATATAGTTCTATTAGCTTGGCTTTAGCAAGTACTTATTTTAATATGTAGTGGTGTTGGCAGAAGAGCTAGATGGTGGCCAGCCACCACCAATGAGACTGCCCTGACAGGTAACACAATGTAGAGGAGAAAAATGGGTGTACAGAAACCAGAACTCAAAGACCAGACCTGATGGTCTGAAAGAATGGAGGGTCTGTTGAAGAGATGGCCCTGGACCCTCTGCTAGCTCAGAGCTGTCACCAGTACAAAGCCAACTTTCCAGACAGACCGGACTTGACTACAAGACACACAGTGATGCTGGTGAAGTGTGTGCTTCTTGGCCTAAATATGTACATGAAGCTGTCTGAGCAGTAACTGTCCAGATGGACACAGCAGTTGGTTGAATGGACACAGGAAGTACAGGGTGGAAAGGAGGAGTATGCTCTCACAGGATTGGGAGAGCACCTAGAGTTGCCTAGTGGTCTGCATGCGAGGAGTTTTATATGGCAAGCTGATTCGGACTATACATGTTCACTTACAGCACAATAAAAATTTTTTTTTTTAAAGATGTAATGGTCTTAAACCAAGAAAAGTCAAACCTATTTTGGTACTGAGTGTTAGTACTAAGTGTTTATTTTCCCACTTTGAAAAAGAACATTGAAATACAAGGGAAACACATTAAGTTATTTTACAACATTGTCTCATTAGAGGTTGTTATCATGTAGTTGTTAATAAGCATAGGGACTGTGGAGTAAGAGAAAACTGTATTCAAATTTTGCCTCTGATACTTCCCAGGAGAAGTTTTTTAACTTCTCTAAATTTCATTTTCCTCATCTGTGAAGTGGGGTAAGGTTACTGTGAGGATTTAGCTGCCACAATGCCACCACCTTGAGAAAGTCCTACTAATGCTCACCTCCAGGATCTCGATCTGGATTGTATTCTAGAGCATTACTACAGATTAGATCAATGTCACTCAGATAGTCTTTCACAGTCAGATACTTGTGGAGATCAATTTTACTGATAACAGACGACAGGTCCATTGGCTGCTTTATTACAGACACATAATCAGGAACCTAAAATTCAAGGAAATGGTCAAAACGTTACGTCAACTCTGACAGCCAGGCATGTTAAAGCGAAGTTTCTCTGCCAGGCAGTGTAGGGGAGAAAGAATAAATATCCAGAGGTCAGGATAGCATATTCACATGAAATCTTTGATTCAATTTAAGAGTATTTTTGTTTTCTATTTATTCCAATTCCTATTCTATCCCCAGTAGTATCCTGTACCTTTTTGCTCATCCAAAGACCACCCACCCTTCAATGTCAGCTTAAGTCTTGGCTCTTTCATGAAGTCTTTTTCAGTATTCCAGCTCATTCCAACACATCATAATGATATCATATGGTACTAAGACACTCTAAAATTGCTTCTGTAAAGTGTGGGTTGTATTTTCTATAGGAAAATGTGTTACATAGCTCTTGAATTCTCCACATGGTTAGAATTCTACTTGGTATGTGTTTCTGTATAGAGAGAGCAAGCTAAGAGTGTAGATAGGGAATGACATAAGGTATTCAATTCTTCTCTGATTTTAAACCATCACTGTGGAGCACATTTAATACAAGGATTAAATTAACACCTACCTCATCAGGGTCCACAGGCTTTGTAAACACTCGGAATCGCTTGTCAATAGCAAGCCTATGTGTAACATTTCTTAGGAAAATCCTCAGTTCTCTAAAGGTATCTTCTTCTTGTTCTTCTAGCCGCTTTAGTTCTTCTCCAGTCAGCGGCCTTGGTTCAGGTGGTGGCGCTACTGGGAGCACCTCCAGGGCCTGTAACACTTCCCATGGACAGCAAGGTCAGTTAATGCTCCTCTACAGTACTGGGTAGTAAAGTGACTCAGTGCAGGAGACACTCAAGCCCTGAAGGGTTACCCCCCTTACCTCTGCTAGGAAGACAAGGATCTGGAACCCTAAAGGGTTACCATAATATCTACCCAACGATCCCTTCAGAAACGGCTGGTAACTCGTAACTTGGAATGCTACTTCCTAAAAGTCACTACCCCTGTTCCATTTCAAGAGTATCTAAAAGATTAATCAGATTTTAGAAAAGCATTACTTACGAGATGAAAGTACTCAAACTATAAAAAATGTCTGTTACTAGGTAATTTTTGAATTAATGAAAACCCGTGAGATAGACACAATGGAGCTCACAAAGTTGAGTCTCACTGGTAACAAGGGAATAAACAGAGATGCACCCTGAGATCTCCAATAAAAGACTGTGGTTGATGGTCCGGGGGCTTCAGAGTTCCCCTGGGAGCATGGCTCCTGGCCCTGATGCTGCCCTTGTCCATAAATCATAAAGAAGGGCAACTTTTCAGACAGCAATGGATTGGACTTGGTGACTCAGAGTGACCGTATCTTGTGGGAATTTTATGGTTCTATGCATCTATAGGATGTCATCCTGCTGACCTCTTGCTGGAGGAAGGGGAGTGGGTGGAGAGGAGGGGATAGGAGCCTATTGGGAGGATAGGACATGTATGGAGCAGAGAGGGGTGTGCTGTCACTGGGCAGGGAGAGCAGTGGGAGCTGCATATCAGTTAGCATGTGAATTTATATGGGAATGTACATTTTCATTCAACCATAATAACAACAACAAAAACAGAAACCTGTGATAAAACCATATGTATCACCAAAGTTTAAGTTTGTGCCAACAGATACACGCTGAGTATTCAGGAAAAAAAAGGAATGTGACAATGCTACCAAAAACGCCAGCTATTGGTGACAAGGAAAGAGACCACCCTGGGTACAGTTACAAGTTAGGTGTTCTTTGTAAAGAAAGTAGACAGTAGGTGTTTGAGAACAAAGTGCCCAAAATGGGCTTGGAAAGAAAGACTGAGGTTCTACTATGACAGGTCTTGTACAATCTAACAACCTGAATCCATTTTAATGGGAAACAGATTTTTCAGCAGTAGAGGCATCAATCAACATCTTACTGAGATTCTGGACTTGTGTAACTCAAGAGATGGCAAAATGCCATTAACTGAGATTTTACGCTTGCTCTCGCAAAACTACTATATATTCACCTTGATTGACATAGGAACTAACCTGCTTTCTTCTTTGATATGGGAGGCTTAGCAGCTTGTTTTAGAATTAAGTCTTCAAAGAATTTTGCTCGTTCTTCTTCAACAGGTAACTGAACATTAAAAATTTCTCCATAACCACGGATAAATAATTCTTGCACCTTAAAAAAAAAGAAGAAATGCATCACACATACCCCCTACCCATGTGTGTAACTGGAGATCATACCTGCCAGGAACCTCTGCACCCGAGTCACTAAAGTGGCTCCCTGCCTTAGCTCACGCCAGGCTTACATCAAATACATCTTCTTACTGAGGCCTCTTCTAGGCTACATGGAAATCCTGGTGGTGTGGTGGTTAAAACCTATGGCCACTAACCAAAAGGTTGTCAGTTCAACTCTTACCAGGCATGCCTTGGAAACCATGTGGGGCAGTTCTAGTCTGTCCCATAGAGTTGCTATGAGTTAGGATCAGTTTGATAGCAACAGGTTTGGTTTTAGTTTTTCTAGCCTATTAACAGTGTGATCTTACCTATACTTATCTATACCTATACAATTTTTCTTCACAATACTTGTTTACTAGTATGTTTTGTTCATGTAATTTTCAGTCTGTCTCCCCAGTCTACTAAAATGTAGGCTCTAGAAGGAAATAAATTTTTGTCTCTTACTGTTCACTGATGTGTTCCCAGTATTTAAAACCATGCCTGGCACAGAGTAAGTACTCAGTGAATATTTCTTTAATAAAATATTTGAATTTTTCTTCCTATTAAATAATGTTCTAGGAATTGTAAATGGATTTCATCAAAGGCATGGAAAAACACTCACTTAAAAACAACACACAGAGGCCTGCGATGCCCACATTATATAGGCTCTGGGGCCTCAAAGGAAACCCTGGTGGTGTAGTGGCTAAGTGTTACGTCTGCTAACCAAAAGGTCAGCAGTTTCAGTCCACCAGGTGTTTCTTGGAAACTCAATGGAACAGTTCTACCCTGTCCTATAGGGTCGCTATGAGTAGGCATCATCTTGATGGCAGTGGATTTGGGGCTTCAGAGGTGAGAAAAACAGGCTGCATTTTTCTACTTAATATTCTGGCAGGGCAAACAAGAAATTAGTACTCAGCGTCAGGTAACCATAAAAACAGAACAGTAAAGGAAAAGAGTGATGGTGAGGGGCTACTGCCAGGATTTAGAAACTCCGATCAGGGAAGATCTCTCTGAATTGACAATCCGAATACCTAGAAGAGTGTATCAGGAAAAAAAGCACAAATTTTTGTCACTGGCAGTTGTCTATACCAGCACAAAGTTGAAGAACATCCATCTGGTAGTATCAGAAATTTTAAATGCACACTCTTTGACTCAACCAGTACTGCTATTCCACTTACAGAAAACAATCCTAGGAATATCCACATAATAATGCTCACACAGATTAAAATACAAGAATGCTCACCACAGCAATTCAATACATAAAGCTGGAAAATAGCCAAACTTGCTATCAACAATCATTTGGATAAATTATGGTACACACAACAGAAAAAGTCCTGTAGCTCTTAAAAGAAATGAGATTTATGTACTGGCAAATGCCTAAGATATACTGGTGAGTGAAGAAAGCAAACTGTAGAATGGTATGCATCATATAATCCTATTATTGTAAGACAAAACTATAATGCAGCCTTACTGTACACACAAACACATACACGCACACACATATGCTGCCCCACCAAACAAGCACATATATCTAACAGTCAACATTGTTTGTCTCTGATGAGTGAAGAAATTCTTTCCTAATCATCTGACTCTCTTCTTTAGTACTTGAATCTTATACATTGAGTTTTTATTACTTTGGTATTAATAACTCTCTTTTTAAACTATAATGATTTTTTCCACCATAAATT
Organism: Heterohyrax brucei; assembly: GCA_028571685.1. NCBI lineage: Eukaryota > Metazoa > Chordata > Mammalia > Hyracoidea > Procaviidae > Heterohyrax > Heterohyrax brucei. The sequence goes on along the minus strand of CM053153.1, from coordinate 19,337,506 downwards.
ACCTCTTCTGGCAAAGTAGAATGGGGTTTGTCTGAAGTTGCAAGAAGTAAAACTGGAGCAAATGAAGGAATATTCTGTAATAATGTGGTAAATGTGGCTTTGAGTGTTGGTCCAACTATTTCCCACCACAAGTGAATATGTGGGACATACACGATACTCGGTGCTGTTCTCTTAGCTTCACAAATCATCTAACAGAGAGAAAAAAACACATTTAGTTAGAGCCAGCACATTAGTGATGCTGGATCTATTACTCTGGAACAATATTTCACTTCCCAAAATGATCATATAAAACCCTTAAGTTTCTAAAACACTTCCTATAAAACCTCACAATCCTACTTTTTAAAAGTGTTTAGTAAAAGTTTCATTTTCAGGAAAACTTATGGCTTCAAGTAACCAATAAACACTCCTCAGGTGGTGCGAATGGCGAAGGCACGTGACTGCTGACAAGAGGCTGCAGGCTAGAGGCCACCCACAAGCAGACGGGGTCTCCTTCTGAAAATGCAGCCCTTGGGAACCCCACGGAGCACAGTTCTACAGACAGGAGGGCGTCGGAAGGTAAGAGACTTGGGTTTTTATTAAATTGGCAGTAAGCTCCTCAAGAATGCTAGAAGGCTTTTCTGTTGTGATAAATATGTTTAAACATAAAAATGCAGGTGTAAAATGTCTTTATATTAAAAAATGAAACACAAAAACAGCAGTATGAGTACACACCAAGCAGTAGCAGCTGTTCTACTCTCTTAATTTAACCCTCCCAACAGCGCTGTCATCATACCCATCTTGCAAATGGGGAAAACAAGTCTGAGATTCAATCATTCTCCCACGGTCACACAGACCATAAGTGGCTGAACTAGGATTTGAACCCATACTCTTCAGTGACTAAGCAATTACATGTAATTCCATTTCATCAACCCAAAGTTAGAAATCAGGGGGAAAAATACTAAAATAAGGTAGTTCCAGATTTTGTCTCTGGAAGACTGTCTTCCTATCAGCTATTTATCTGGGCAACAGTGAATTACCTGAGCACATGTTTCTTCAGGAGATGTGGCACTAACTCCAAAAAGAACCGGAATGTCTAATGTATACACTGTAAATTTTTCCAAAGCATGGATGACAGCTGGTGCCAAGTGAGAGCCCTGCCCAAATCCCGGTTCTCCTACTATCAACATTCTTGGTCGAAAAGACATAGGTTGGTGACAAGCATTTCTGAAATAAATCATTAATACATTATGTTTTAGGAAAAAAAAGTTTTAATCCTCCTCCATCCTAAATTGTCAGTTAAGAACTTTGGTAAGTCCACATCTTGCCTATGAGGATAACAAGCCTTAACAACACGGCTTAGCTGGTTGCCAGAAACAATAACATCCCAGTTTTACGGAATACTTATACAGTCATTTCTACCAGTGACAACGATAAAAACAAAAAAAATCCTGATATTTTTCACTTAACCACTGCCAACAAAAACACACTCCGGTTCGGTTGGCATCTTTTTATCTTTTCAAGCACAATCTCACTCAGTTTTCAGGGGTCCGTATACTCCCTTCCTCCTCCCCTCCCTCCAGAAAGGACAATGTACCTATTCAAATGAAGAAAACTAAAATTTTCTCTTGTCTTATTAAAAGATTTCTGAGAAAGTCCATTTTCACACACTGATGGAACATCCTCGTCACTATACGCCAGGTCACTTTCTAGCAGAGGACAACAAATATCTGTGAAATAAACAAAACATTGTTCATTAGTATTCTGCTGGATTGCAAAGTAAATCTTTATGCACATAACTAAATTCCCTTCAAGGGAGTCTTTTACAAATGAGCACTGCTGTGATGTATCAACATTTAGATTTGCTGATCATGAAAATGAACTTTAAATGGCAATTAGGTGCTTACTTGAGTCTAATGCTTTATGTGTTCCAACTTCTGCATGTGGAAAGACTCTCCGCAGGGCTTCCAAGATCTTATGAACAGTGCTTTGCAGGAGTGGTTTCACAATGGTGGATAGTGCCTGCCCAGGTGACGTCACAGCTCTTTGGGAGGCTGGGATCATTTTCTGCATAGCTACCTCAAAATCCTTGGCTGAGATATTAATTGAAGAGAGATTCAACTGTAGTTTCTCACTAGTGGTATAGATCTGTGGGTAGCGTCGTCGTAGAGCACATAAGGCTGCTTCAGCACATATTGACTTAATATCTGCACCACAATATCCTATTCAAGGCAACCCAAAAGATCTGTTAGCATGACTATAGTTAAAGATCAAAACTCTAGTACAGTAGCAAAATAGTTAAGAGAAATAAAATGAAAACCTTTCATTTACTTAGTGACCTCACATGGCAGTAATAATCATCAACAAATCAATCCATTTTTGTGAGTAAAGGATGCATTCAGTAAGTGTGGCATACCGGCCAAGAGCTAAAGTTGAAAAATCGGATAGATGAGGGTCAAATTCCAGTTTGTTGTCTACTAACTGTATGATCTCCAGAAAAATCACTTATGCTATCCTAGCCCATTTCTTCACTTGTATTGTGGGGATGAGGGCACTACTTCACAGGACTGACGTGAGAATTAAATAATGTATACATCTACAGGATGTTGTCCTGCTGACCTCTTACTGGAGGTGGAGGAGTAGGCGGGGGGGTGGAATAGGAGATTTTTGGGAGGATAAGACATGCATGGAGTGGAGAGGAAGAGTGTGCTGTCACCAGGCAGGGAGAGCAGTGGGAGCTGCATATAGGTGGGTATGCAAATTTATATGGAATGTATATTTTCTTTCAATCAGGAAAAAAAAAAAGATCACATTAAAAAAGAAATTAAATAACATATACAGAATCCTTAATAGGATGACTAACCAAAAAAAACCCATTGCTCTATAGGGTTTCCAAGGAGCAGCTGGAAGATCTGAACTGCTAATCTTTTGGTCACTGGTCAAGCTCTTAGCCAGAGTGCCAGATGACTAGAAACATGCAAATGATCAACAAAAGACAGCTACTATTATTACTGTGCACTTAATTGCCCTCATGGAAACCCAGTCACAGTTGTTAAGTGCTATGGCTGCTAACCAAAAGGTCGGCAGTTAAAATCCACTCCTTAGAAACTCCAAGAGGCAGTTCTATTACGCCCTATAGGGTCACTATGAGTCAGCATCAACTTGATGACACCGGGCTTGGTTTTGGTTTTAACTGCCCTCAGCATTTCCTAATGTCCAATTTCTCAAATATGTCCATTTAATATCTACAACTTCGTGAGAAAAAAGCACGTCATGAATAAGAGAACTGAGAAATAAACATGATCTCATATTTCTTTAAACATAACTTGTGAGACTACAATTTTTACATTTGTTACACTTGAAAAAAATGTAGTATTTCTTTTAATGGCTTAAAACAATGTTTACCAACACAGTTTTCTGCTAGCTCTTCTAGAAACATGTCCAGCGGTTTGGGATTCCAATCTCTTGTGTGAATTTTTAGAATTTCTTTTCGAGCCTACAAAATAAAAACAATTGATGTTTTATATCTATAAAAATAAAACACTATTCAAATTAGGTAACTTAAATACTTTCGATTATCTGAAGTTTTAGCCTACTGTTCTTTAAGGAAATTATATTCAAAAAATTAAATATTTAAAGTACCATGAAAAGGAGAAAACAGAAGTATCAATGAGAGCTGAAGAAGCTCAGTTACCTTGTTAAACAGATTTGCACTTACAGCCCTCAAGTTTACTCAACACAAACATGAGTAAGGGAAATTAACATCCAAGCCACAGTTACTCCGGTGCATATTAAGAGCTGTTTCCCAGAGCACTGACAACTCTCTCCATATTTTGTTGCTTGGCTCCAAAAGATTAAATGGCTTTAAAATAAGATTACAGTGGTATCACAACAAACTCAAGGAAAACAAACAGGCTAAGGACTGGATGCACACTGGCAGCCAATGTTCTGAGCAAAATAAAATTTTATGATTGATAATATCTGAAAAGCTGTGTACAATATACAGAATTCAAGTAAAAATTTCAGGGAGGCATTATTATAATTTTAAAGAAAAAAATTAGAAATATATACCCAACTAATTTTTAACATCACTTTGTATGATCATGGAAACCCTGGTGGTATAGTGGCTAAGTGCTACGTCTGCTAACCAAAAGGTCGGCAATTCAAATCTGCCAGGCCTTGGACACTCCATGGGGCAGTTCTACTCTGGCCTCTAGGGTTGCATGAGTCAGACCCAACTTGACAGAAGTGGGTTTTTTCTAAGATCATGATACAAAACTTAGTAACCATCAGACTTTCTTAATGCTAAAAGGCAACATATCTTCTCAAAATTTGACAATATTAAATTGTTACCTCTTTATCAGGCAGACTAAAAAGGAATTCTCTGTCAAAGCGACCAGGCCTCCGTAAAGCAGGATCTATAGAATCGAGTCTGTTGGTAGCACCAATGACCACAATTTCTCCTCTGCTGTCCAATCCATCCATAAGAGCTAGCAGGGTGGAAACAATAGAACTAAATTTAAAAAAACAAGAGAAAAGAGATTAATTCTACTGACCATGAATAAACTATTGAGTAATATTTCTTCTTTTAGTAAGATTCATTTTATCAAAAAACTTTCTCAAGACATCTCACTAATTTCAATGGATTTAAAAAAATCTGTATACATACAACGTAGAGTCTCTCAGGCAATACGAGAAAAAGAGGTATGCAGCTCAAGAACTCTACTAAAAGACCAAAATTGATGGTCTAACAGCCTGGAGGGTGGAGGGTCCCCTGGGAACATCGCCTGTATACATGCTACTGGCCCTGACCAGAAACCAGTAGTACTGAGGCCAACTTTTCAGACAAGAATGTACTGGAGTTGGAGATACAATGTGACCATATGGTATGTGTACTTTATGGTTCTATACATTTATAGTAGGCTGTCTGTCCTACTGGTTTCTTTCTGGATGGGAGAAAAGAGGGTAAAGACAGGTACTCATTAAGAGGATACTAGAAATATAGTGAAGGAGGAATATGCTGACACTGGGTGAGGAGAGCAGATGGAGCAGCAGATAGGCAGGCACGCAAAATGGATATGGATTGCATATTTACACTTAATCACAATAAAAAGAAATTTAAAAAAATTGTGAAATCACATACCACGTGGTATTAAGATATTAGAAACAATGTTAATCATAGATGGTCCTTAGAGTGTCACAAATGGACCCCAGAAGCCACTGCATAAGCATGAATTCACAAAGGAACTTCAGACTTCCAAACTAGTATACAACATCAAAAAAATACTAGTAGTACCAGGTAACACAGAGTATTTAAAAATTATTAAATGTTCTATTAGATATACATTATCAAAGAACCCCAAAATAAAAAAACATATACATAAATATAATGGGGTTTCAACTACATTCTAAACCTTTTATTACAGAGATAATAGTAAAAATGATTGGTATCTTTGTCACTCACCTTCAACAATTATCAGTACTCATTTTTTACGTTTCCACCTAACAGTTCTATTTAAAAAACAAACCTCACACCATGTTTCATATAAATACCTCACATACATATTTCCAAGGGATAAAGACTTGGAACAACTTGACTTCAATTCGAGTTACCCTGAATCTGCACAGAAAAGGAAGAAGAAATGAAGGACTCTTTCTATTCTTCAGTATTCAGAGTTGTAAGTCAGTGACTCAGCAATCTCTGCAGTGATTAATCAGGCTTTTTGAAAAGTGTCCTTACAAATGGATAGATTTTTATGTATTTGATGCATTTTACTGGTTGCAATCACTATTACTTTTGCTCAAGTTGCCTCATCTGCGGACAACAAGAGCCCTTTCAAGACCAGGTCCTAGGACTTCAGTGGTCTCCGGGTACTAGTACTACTTGCTACTGGACTGTCACTGCTTCTAGGCCTTTTTATTGTCTGGAGCTAACAATTCTTTTTTAAAATAAATTTATCATTGATATTTCCTATTCAAAATAAAGATATTAGGGTTTTAATTGAACTCCTTTTATATTTTATTCTTTTTCCCTTAGGCTAAAAACCTTGTCTCACAGTGACAGTCATATAGTTCCCATTTATCTATTTTCTCTTCTGTTGATTGAGGTTTCTTTGACAGATTTTGGAGTCTGTCTTCATTGTGTATTAAAACTTCCATTGTTGTTCCTACCTTTTCTTGGATGAGCTTTATCGTTTTAGGTTTGATATTTAGGTCTTTTATCCAGTTGGAGTTGGTTTTTGTACAAGGTGTAAGATACGGATCTTGATTCAGTTTATTGCAGATGGATAACCAATTTTGCCAGCACCATTTGTTGAAGAGACTGTTTTGACCCCAGTTTAATGTCTTAGGGCCTTTGTCGAATATCAACTGTTCATAGGCAGATGGTGTCATCTCTGGGGTCTCAATTCTGTTCCACTGATCCATCTGTCTGTTCTTGTACCAGTACCAGGCTGTTTTGACCACTGTGGCAGTGTAGTATGTTCTAAGGTAGGGTAATGAGAGGCCTCCCAGTGTGTTCTTCTTTAGTAGTACCTTACTTATCCGAGGCTTCTTCCCTTTCCAAACAAAATTGGTGATTTGTTTCTCCATCTCATTAAAAAATGATGCTGGAACTTGTATTGGGATTGCATTATATAAATTGCTTCGGGTAAAATAGACATTTTCACAATGTTAAGTCTTCCTATCCATGAGCAGGGTAGGTTTTTCCATTTATCTAAGTCTCTCTTAGTTTCTTGTAGTAAGGGTTTGTAGTTCTCTTTGTAAAGGTCTGTTGTTTCTCTGGTTAGATTAATTCCTAGGTACTTTATCTTCTTAGGGGCTATCGTAAATGGTATTGATTTGATAATTTCCTCCTTAACAGTCTTGTTGTTGGTATAAAGGAATCCTACTGATTTACTTATGTTTATCTTGTATCCTGAGACTTTGCTGAAGTCTTCTATCAGTCTGAGTAGCTTACTTACAGATTCCGTGGGGTTCTCTGCATATACAATCATATCATCTGCGAACAGGGAGATTTTAACTTCCTCTTTGCTGATGCAGATGCCCTTTATTTCTTTGTCTTGTCTAATTGCTCTGGATAGAACTTCTAGCACAATGTTGAATAGGAGAGGTGACAGTGGGCATCCTTGTCTAGTTCCTGATCTCAAGAGAAAGTCTTTCAGTCTCTCTCCATTCAGGATGATGTGGACAATTGGCTTTGTATAAATGGCCCTTATTGTGTTGAGGAATTTGCCATCTATGCCCATTTTGCTAAGAGTTTCTAGCATGAATGGGTGTTGGACTTTATCAAATGCCTTTTCGGCATCAATGGACAAAATCAGGTGATCTTTGTCTTTTGTGTTACTTATGTGGTTAATCACATTAATTGTTTTCCTGATGTTGAACCAGCCTTGCATCCCTGGTATGAATCCCACTTGGTCATGATGGATTATTTTCTTGATATGTTGTCAGTGACAGTCATATATTATCTATTTTCATTATTACTAACACTAGGATACAGAACATAGGTTTTAAGGCTGTTAATTTATTTTTGTTGTCTTTAAGGTATTTCCTCAATATACTGAAAGGTTACATTTCAAAATTACCTAAGAGAATTCTTCTGTATGTGTACACTACCTACTTGAAGGACAGGTTCATCTGTTTCAGTTTCTTTATGAAATTTTTAAGATTATGTAAAATTTTCATATGGTTTCTAAATCAGAGCTCTAAAACAAGGCAAGCTCAGGATTTGCCCTTCCAGTATTGGTTCCCTTTCTCCCAGTCTCTTATATCCTTATAGATTTCTAGCTTGTTTTCTCTTTCTCTCCAAACACAAACAACCTGTATTTGTAGTTTATTCTCCTGTTATTTCTTTTTTCAAAAAAAAACCAAGTATGCATATATTGAATTATATTCAATGTTAAATTCTTAAAAGCTTAATAAAAATGTTTACTGTCAAATTCTCCAAATCTTCGATTAAAAATAAAAAAAGGTTGTACACTAAATTTCTCTTGAAAAATATCTGAGATGATGTACTTTTGCTTTTAAAATTTTTTCCATAGGTTTTCTTGCTAAAATTTCTATAGTGCCTGTCCTCAAATCTATTACATAGGTACTCAATTATCTGACTGTAAAGAGATAGTACAGTATTGTTTAGTATGTTTCTCCTTCACTCAGTGAGAGAATACAGTGAGGCTGGTGGTGAAATGTGTCCATCATACAGAAAAAGGCTGTAAGTTTATTAGCAGGACACGTTAGAAAACAAACCTGCTGCTTTCCAGTGGATACTGACTCACAGTGACACTGCAGGATGGAGCAGACCTGCCCCAGAGCTCTCAAGGAGCACCTGGTGGAGTTGACTTTTTGGTTAGCAGCAGTAGTACTTACCACTGTTTCACCAATGTTTCCAAGACACGTACAGGCACAACTATTTTTACAGTAGTTCACACTAATTTACTCAGAGCTACAAATGAAACTGCATAATACAAAGTTAAAGGCAGCTACCAGGTATTAGAAAAGTCAGTCTGCTAATCACATCACACGTCTGGAATGTAACAGTGGCATACAGAAGACAAGCAATCCTTAAAAAAAAAGAAAAGCCACTGCTGTTGAGTCGATTCCCATTCACAGCAACTCAACCCTATAGGTCAGAGTAGAACTCTCCCCAAGTTTCCAAGGAGTACCTGGTAGAATCTGAGGTGCAGATCTGAACTGCACCTTCTCGTTAGCAGGTGCAGCACCTAACCACTGCACCACCAGCGTTTCCATTCATGCAATGTTAGGTGTCCCCATTTAATTAAAGCACTTACCAGGTAACTTGTACGACCACTTGAAAAGTCTAGAAAACTGAAAATGCACCTAAAGGTAACTTAGATTCTACGTGAGCAGCAGCACTAAGGAGAAGTGGTTGCTCCCTTGATAAGCAGCTTGTCGTAGAAGGGCTTCAGTGCTCTCATCTCTGTAATGGGGGACTTCAGCTAGTGTTAGAGTCTTAAACCAGCAGTCACGCCCCAGGACCTAGATAGTGTCTTAAAAGCATTCAAATTAGCTGGCAATGTTGAAAAAGACAATTAAAAATTTGAATGTAAAATCTGAGAGAGAGAAGATCTGTTTTCAAGTCTGGGTGAAGGTGGAGCCACAAGCAATGGGCCACGCTCTTAAGACAGACAGGGCATGCAGCTACGCCACAGCCCGCTCTCACCAGGGGCCTGCCTCACTCCTCTGCCTTACCTGGCTGGCCTGTGGGAATTTAAGTTTGCATCAAGAGTTAAAGCTTCTGTAACCAAGACGTTTAGACTGCATTCCAATCCCACCACCCAGAACAGGTTTATTTTTTTTCTTTTTCCACTACAGTAAAACCTGTGAACGCTGGAACCTGTGTAAGGTGGAAACGTGTGAAAGAAGGAAAACGCAAATATTTTCCATTAAAACAAGACATAGAAAAGTGGTTAAGACTGCACTCTGTCAAAGGGGTAAAGCTTGCGACACTTGGAAAAACAGGGCAGTCCCATCAAGCTCCAGTTCTCATAGTATTCATGGTATATATTGGGGTTCTACTACCACAAACTCCTAACAACCCTATAGGACAGAGCAGAACTGCCCTCTAGGGTTTCCAAGGCTGTAAATCTTTATGGAAGCAGACTGCTACCTTTTTCACAAAGTGACTGGTAGATTTAAGCTGCTCACCTTTCATTTAGCTGCCATGCAAAAGTGCTTAACCACTATACTACCAGGGCTCCCTGAGTCACAAGTGACTCTACAGCGAGGGGTATGGACACTGCCAAAAAAGACAATCACTGGTTTGACAAATTTCTTTTTCTATGTAACATTCCATTATATGCACTGTCAAATACAGCCCAGGTTATAGGAAGTAAGGCAGAAATGCCAAAGAGCTAGTCTTACCTGTGGATCTGATCCTGCCTGCTTGATCTTACCGGAGCCAGACCATCAATCTCATCAAAGAAAATGATTGATGGGCGCATCTGATAGGCCTAGAAAGCAGATTCAGTGGTCCATGTTACCATACAAGGCCTCACAGATGTTAATATAAGCCATTTTAGTCCATTTTCCTTCAAGTGTGCTTACCAAAATACAATTTATAAGCTTAAATGCAAATTCAAGGACTGTTTCAAGGATTCAGACCTTATTAGCACATAGTTTTATTTTACTTGCTTTTTCAAGGTGGTTGCACACCTTCGATTTCATGCTATAGTTGTTAATCACACAAGAAATATCTACTGACTAGTTATAGAAACAAGGCAAGGAAGATTAGATGTGACAGTCTTTCTCCACGTCAGGATAAGAAAACATTGCAGGCTTTCAGTTTTATCTATTTATATTAAGTTGAAATTAAGAAGGAATGTAAGTTCCAACGGAAGACGTGAAAATATTTGCAGAAGGCTGTCTCAGAATCTCCAGGGTGCTGTCAATACAGGCTGGGATGTGAAACTGAAGGCTGTCCTAAGGCAGAACTACTCTTCAATTCATGTACTGAGATATAACACACTACTACTGTTTCTCTTGAATGAGACTTCCACACTCTCTCTAGGGATGAAACTTAAGATGCCAAAGAATTTAGATTCAATTTCTTTTTTTTATTCTTACTATACAGCTGTTCACTCTAAGTCAAGTGTTGTCTTGACATGGAAAGAAAAAAATTCCAGGCAAGCTTCACATTTTGTCCAAGTCTTTTGAAACTGTCAGTAACTGAGGTAAGCAAGAAATGTGTCACTATTTTCCTAACAAACTTTTAAAATCAGTACAAAGAATATACCTACAGAATTAAAGTAATTAAATCAACTGATTAAATTCAAGATTTATGGACTCCTTAAACTTACATCTGCACTGGTTATAAAATTATCTATATAGGTAAATTTAAATATCCTACCTGGTCAAATAGCAATCGTAGTTGTCTTTCAGATTCCCCAACCCATTTGCTCAGACAGTCGGCACCTTTCCTCATGAAAAATGCTGCTCTCTTATCCCCTTGACTGCACTCGTTGGCAAGCGCTCTAGCAACCAGAGTTTTTCCAGTTCCAGGGGGACCATAAAACAAACAACCTCTGTAAAAAAATGTGCAGTATTTTAGCACTACATTAAAAAGTAGATTAAAAAAACATTAAAATTAAACAAAATTAAAAATCAATTTCATACATTAACTTACTGAACAGAAGTGTAAATAAGGCCACTGAAATAATAGTTTCAACCCACAAAACATATCTTAAAATCTGGGAATTAATACTGAAGCTGTAAACAAACCCCTTTATTTGGGACAGATTTTCTTTTAGCTGTTTATCATATTACCTTGTATAGAAATCATGCTTAAAATGATTCAACAGTTTACATTTCTGACAGATATCATGGAAAAGTATAGCGCATTTCATCTAGAATCTTTGGTCTCCGTGTTAGTAACATACCACCAAAAGTTTAATCAAGAAAATAAAAATATTCAAAGTACCCAGGACCTTGCAGGAAAAAGTAGATTACATTACCACAGATCTATATAGTGCATGCACTTATGGTTCTATGCATCTATAGGATGTCGTCCTACTGGCCTCTTACTAGGAGGGAGTGGAGAGAGTCGAGAGGAGGGGACGGGAGATTAAGAGGATACCACATGTACAGAACAGAAAGGAGGAGTGTGCTGTCACTGGGCAAGGAAAGCAGATGCTGCAGATAGGCGGGCACGCAAATTTAAACTGGATTGTACACTTTTACTCAATCACAATTAAAAAACAAATTACCACAGGTCTGAAAAATTTCAACAGAGAAGTACTATCTTTCTATTTGGTAGTAGTATAGCATAGATTGTGGTCAAAATAAAATCTATAATTACCTTGGAGGCTGAATTTTGAATTTTTCAAAGACTTCTGGATAAAGTAACGGAAAAACCACCATTTCTTTTAGAGCTGCAATGTGATTAGACAGACCACCAACACTATCAAATCGTACCTGGTCGTGGAAGGGAACATTGGCATTCTTAGATGTGGAATCAAAACTAAAATGCCACCCATCCCCAAATAATATCTAATCCACACACAGTCAAGTCAGTACCTTACTTGTGGCCTGAAGATAAAAGAAAAATAACTGTCTTGTAAAGGTTAAAGTTTCTGATTAAAAAACAAACTAAAATACCTACAACTGGTTTTCTTTTAACTTTAAAACTGAAACAACGGAACAACAGTTCAAGGCATATATTCCAAAATGCAGTACTCACTGAAGAATCCAGTTGCATTGGATCAACATCAGCAAGGCTGGCTCCAATTTTCATTCGATCTTTATAAATTCCTTTTAACTCATCTTTACGAAAGTTGAGTGGGAGACATCTATTAAAAAAGATCTTTTTATAAAACATCTATCAGTTCACCCTCCCTCCCCGAATTTCATACTAGATCATGAACATCTTTCCTAGGAATTGAAAAAAATTTTTCAACTGGAGCAATCTTGAACATACATGTTTCAACTTTCTCATTTAACTCATAGATGAGAGAGCTGAGGTCCAGAATTCGAGTGTTACAAATAAAAATATCAGTTATTAAGATGTCAAGAACACCAAGAAGTGACCCACAATGAAGAAATCACAATGTCAGCATACATTGTAATGACTGTGTGTAAGATAGAGTGTTTGCCATTTGCCATACACTGTTAGGTGCTTTACATGTATTACACTTCAACAGGTCCTCACAAGTTTTAAGATGTAGGTACCACTGTTTCCCCTATTTTACAAGACAATTGAGGCATGGAAAGGTTAACTAACTTTCCCAAGGTCCAAACCAAAAACAAATTAAACTTGTTGCTGTCAAGTCAATTCCGACACATACTGACACTATGGGACAGAGTAGAACTGCCCCACAGGGTATCCAGGGAGCACCTAGTGGATGTGAACCGCTAGCCTTCTGGTTAGCAGCCATAGCTCTTAATCACTACACCACTAGGGCTTCCTTCTCAAGGTCACATAGAAATTAAGGCCTGACTCCAACGCCTGCAGGCTGCTCTGCCTCTGGCACTGCAACAACTCTGCTATACTGCCTCTCAGTAACAGAGCCACAAGGCACCGGCATCTGGATACACATCAATCCTCTGAGGTAACCAAGAACATATTACTACTTTCCTCACTACTTTTAAAATCAGTATGATAGGTTACCAAGAATATGCCTAGAATAATCTGCTCAATTATTTTAAAGGTTAGAGAGCCTAAGAATGACTGCTGCAGCTAATTTCAATCAAAGTTCCCCAGGCTTACCACAAGTGACAGCTCTTGCTAGCCCCGAGCATTCATACACTGAAAGCATTTGATGGACAAGTTTCAATTTTGGCTTTTCAATGAATGTTTTGAAAATAATTCTTAATGAAAGTATAACTGCCTCATATAAAATCCACAGGATTAACTTCACTTACATGACTGAATCCCAAAACCACACAGTGCCAATGAGTCAATTACAACTTATGGCGACCCTGTGTGATACAGCAGAACTGCCCCACAGGGTTTCTAGGGTTGTAGGTTTACGGCAGCGATGTCACATCTTTCTTTAGCACAGCACGTGGTGGGTTCCAACTGCCAACCTTTCAGCTAGTGGTGGAGGACTTAACCACTGCACTACCAGGGCTTAGAAAAACACGAGTTATCTAAGCATACAACTTTTAGATGAATTTACTCACTGCCATCCAACAGAAGAGGCAAGCCGCAAATGTAATTTTAAATTTTCTATTAGCGATATTAATAAAAAAATATAAGACTGTGTTTTACTTATTCTAACATATCTAAAATATTATTTCAACAAGCAAGCGATATATTTAATTATATTATGCTTTAGGTGACAGTAATCATTATTTTTTAAGTTGAGATATTTTATATTCTTTTGTTAAAACTGTTTTTGAGATCCAGGTGTATATTTTTTGCACTTACAGCTTAGAACACTAAAACCATGGGGCTGCATTCTTCTTATACTACTACTTTCCAGTTGCTTCATCAAGAATTGTGCTCTGTCCTAAGTATAAAACTTATTGTCAGAATCCAAATACTTTTTATCCACCCACATCTATAAAGTGGGAATAATCCTTCCTCTATCTGCTTCACATAATTATTGAGAAAATTAAATCAGTTGGTTAACGTATGTAGACTCAATATGATAAGAGGTATGCCAATCTATTGCTGTCAAGTTGATTCTGATTCATAGCAATCCTACAGGACAAAACAGAACTGTCCATGGGGTTTCCAAGAAGTAGCTGGGGGATTTGAACTGCTGAACTTTGGTAAGCAGCCAAGCTCTTAGATCACTATGCCAGCAGGGCTCCTGTAAGAAGTATATGAACATTACAAAATTAGTTAAGTCTTCGATTTTCTTCAAGAGTTCTACAATAAGAATGTACTGCTGTAGCTAGAAGAATACCTACTTCTTCAAATCAGTGTTTATCAAGCAATATTTTAAACTATGTAATGGTTTTCCAAGAAAACTTAATCAGGTTCTAACCTGTTGTCAGTTTCCACTGTAGACATTTCTAACAAGATGACACTATGATTTATATACTAGTCTATTGTGTAATTCAGCCAAACTGTACATGTTCCCAAATTAACCAACTTCTCACCATTTAAGGGGAAAAAAAGGCAGTTTCAAACAGCATCAGTATGGCCCTTACCTGCTGATAGCTCTGTTACGGCTCCTTTTCCTTCGCCTCTCGAATTGCTTTTCATCTTCAGAAGAGGAAGATGAAGTAGAGTCACTACTATGGATTGCATGCCTTCGTCTAAAGTAAGGAGGAAATTTTAAGTTGTGATGAGGGAAGACTGGGGAAAAAAATGGGCACAAGAGCCAAACATCAGAAAAACTCAATGATTGATCAAAAAATTAATACATCCACTGAATCAAAACAGTAACTTTCATGGGCTAAATCTTTTGAAAGGAACAAAAGATAACAGAGGAAGAAAAAACAGGAGGCTATGTACAGTAGGACTAACTATCCAACATTCCTTAAGATGGGAGGAGTTTTTAAGTCTTACGTGAATTAGTTATCCTTAAAGAGAATGGTGGGAAAAAGATTTTAACTGCAATCTCAAAACTGTAACTTAAAAAAAAGTATCTTCAATATTATATATAATCATATATTTGGAGGGAAATTATCTATTTTGAAATGTCAAATATCCTTAAAAGGAGGACAGGAAATTTATAGGTAAGCCAAAAAGAGATCAGAAACGTAAAAAAATGCTGGTAAACAAGGCCAAGTGACACAACTAGCGTTTTGCTAAGACAGCTCTCCGCACCCCACGTTGGTGAGTGGCGTCTGGGGTCTTAAAAGCTGCCAAGCTGCCATCCGAGGACACAGCAAATGGTCCCAACTCAGGAGAAACGGATGCTCACCGAGGGCCAAAACGGCATGAGGTAAAGACAACCGAGAAGACAGAGAAACCCACAAGAGTGGGTGCCTACATCGACCTGGGACAGGAAGAACCGGATGGTGCCCGGCCACCACCAGTGATAGCCATGACGGAGTTCACAGAGAGGAGCCTCACTGGCAACACAAGAATAAAAAGAGGTGCATCATGAGATCTCCACAAAAAGACTTTAATTGATGGCCCAGCGGTTTTGGGGTTCCTCTGAGAGCATGGCCCCCGGCCCTGATGCTGCCCGTTCCCATAAATTATAACAAAGGTCCACTTTTTGGACAGGTATGGAATGGACTTGGCAATGCAGAGTAACCATATGTTGGAAGCACTTTATGGTTCTATACATCCATAGGATATCACCTTGCTGACCTCTGGCTGGAGGAAGGGGAGTGGATGGAGAGGAGGGGAAAGGAGACTGTTGGGAGGATGAGACATGTATGGAACAGAGAGGAATAGTGTGCAGTCACCGGACAGGGAGAGCAGTGGAAGCTGCATATAGGGGGGCATGTAAATTTACATGTGAATGTACATTTTTACTCAGTTATGTTAAATAAAAAAAAAAAAATGCTGGTAAACAGCAAGAAAGCATATCATCAACTGTAAATTTCTAATGCTGCCACTTTCAAGCAGTTATGTAGTATAAGATGCCAAATGCTATACACAAAAATACCTGTATCGATTTCTACCTTTGGACAGGAGCAAAAGTACCACAGGGAAGAAACAACAACAACAAAAACATGATTAGGAAAACCTTTCATCATTCTACTGGTCCAAGGCTTTTCCTGAGTCAGGGTGCAATCTTTTGAAGCACGTGTTTCCAAAAACGTAACAGCTTCACTATCTACCATGAGCATAATGTGGCCCAGAATCCTATATCTTAAAAACTCTGAACAAGTGTTTCCATCACTCACTTAGCAGCAAAATGTGATCTGAAACGGCAGGAGGCAACCTATACCCACTGTTTACCTACTTACTACGATTATTCATATATTTCTCTAAAGAATTATTAATGTATTTGATTATACACCCTCTTTAACTCTGGAGATATTAATTTTACATGCAACATATGCAGTGTATTAACACCGTACATCCTGAAAAAAACTCAAATTCTGGAACAGTTCCAAGGATTTTTGACATGAAGTTGTAGAAACATAGAAATAATCATCCACCCACTCACCAATCAAGACCATTGTTGTGACCAACTTCACTCTAATGTATCTATTATAAGCCTCCAGTTTTATAAAAACTAATTTATTTAACATTATTACCCTAAGTTCTAACTTCTCTATGTACTTACACAACTGAAGTAAGACTAGCTTTACAATTAATACAAAAAAAAAACTAATATTTACTATTTCCTGTTCCAAGTGCTTAGCATGTTACTTAATGCTAGTTAAAACTCTGCACAAGTACCTATTACATAGCAGGTTCACAGGTTAAACGATTTGCCCAACTATCAGTCTGTTGTCTATTCCAATAGTGGTCTGTCTAGTCCAAGAAGTGACACTTTACACACTACTGTACTGGTGGTGGTGGGGTTTCAAAGAGCATTATTATAACTTACTCTCCTTTTCTGAAGACCATTAACTTCACAACCAAAATATTGGTCTTTATTGATGTTCTAAGTGGCCTATGAATAACACAAAGTGGTCTCTTTTCAAGTCAGTATATCCTGGGCAGCTTGGCAGGATGAGTTTGTCTTCTTGATTCTCTACCCTTTAGGCCTTCTGAAGACATGATGAAACAAACGATCTAGAATGTACACTGTGGTTTTGCCAATTTGAAAATAAAATTAAGTATCAAAGTACAGTTACACTTGGGATGCAAATACTGTTTCACATTTTTTCTAAAAGAGGTCAATCTCAGCACTTCAAATAAAAACATGATTAGATACTCTGCTTCCTGTATGATTTCCAAGAGCAATTCAAATAGTTGAAGTCTTACAGTACTTCAGTATCTCTTCTGGGTAAATAAATATTAGAGAGAAAGCACCATTTCCCACATAAATGTCATTTTTTTCTCCTCTTTTAGTCTTTGTCAACAAGCTCTGTCATTTAGGTACTATAGTGCTACTATTACTCTGGCAGTTCTTAAGCATCCAATGTTTCATTACTCAGGAGACTGAGGAGGTAACAAGAGGAATTATTTCTTTGGGCTGAAATATGACAGACAAGCAACAACTATTGGGATGTAGAAGGAAAAGAAACAAGTAACTTGAGTAGTCAAAGAAAATGAATATTGTCTACTAAAACAGATCCAGAAAAGGATGACTGTGTAACTTAGAATGTTTGATACGGTAGGAAAACATCTGTGATAGAATGTCAAGACAAGATTAAAGCTATGCTGACTTACTGTGAAGGTTAAAAGAAACCACCTACATAAAACACTTAACACAAAACTAGGAATACAAAACACTGAATAAACAGTACCTCTATTATTAAAAGTTGAACAGTGGAATAAACTACCTTACGTAGTAGTTACTAACACTTCCTATTAGTGGAAGCAACACTAAAAACGAATCAATGGTAGTAGGAATTAGAGCACTACAGAATTAAATTCTCCCAAATACACAATTCTAGAATTCTACCCTAATACAGGCAATTCTAAAACTCTAGAATTCTACTCTAACACTGCCATATTTATGCTGTCATAGATTAATTACTATCTCAGAATCAAACCTGTTCATTCGTTTACAGTAAGGACTTCTTGGTCCCGCTGAAGACAATCGATATCTTGGTCTTGCAGGAGAAGCTGGACCACTATAAAATATATTGGGCTTTCTCTGATGACGAGGTTCTAAAAAAAGAATTACATCTACATGACACACAAATATATATGAAGCTCTTTTTGCTCTTCATCTGAATACTTACAAATGTGCTACTTTCCATGAAAATACTAGTAAATATCTAGTACAGAATACTGCTCACATTTTAAATCTGACGTCTGCAGGGTTACTGTTGAAAATATGTACAGCACAGATATTAACCAAACAAAAAAACCCACCAGCCATAAACAACCATTATGATTGTACTGGTACATAACAGGTGATCATTAGTCCTGCATCATGTCTATGCTCATTAAGTATTTAGGTACAATGTTAACATAAATCAAAGGCAGTTCTAGCTATACAAACTGACAAAACAGATTAAAATAGAAATTAAATAGAAACAGAAATCTAAAATAATGGCAGGCATATAAAATTCTAAAAGTCTAATTATTTGCTTTGGAAGAAATGACAAATGTAGGATAGGTTAAGAAAAGACAATAGCCATGAGTACTTGGCAGTACCACAACATGAAAAATAAGGAAGAATTAGGAGCAATAGTAAAGATAAAGCTAATAATTACATATTCCCCTAAAAAAATATATACAGCACTTACTCTCCAGTGGAGCCTGGTAGTAAACAGTTGCTTTTCTCTGTCTAAGATAGTATCGTTTCTGATTATCTTCTTCTCCATCTTCTTCTTCATCATCTTCATCATCATCTTCACCATCATCTTCGTCTTCTTGGTCTTCAGCTTCTTCAGAAGATTCTACAATTAAGAAATATTTATTTCCAAAAGGATACTCATCAAAATGTTAACAAGTGTTACCATAAAAAAGTTGTTTGGGGAAGAACAGTTCCCTGCTTTTTATATATCTACTTTTCAGACTGTTCACAGAAAGAATCTGTAATTATTTTGGAGTACTAAATGAAGATTAAAAAAAATGAAATAAAAAAATTCAGAATAGAAAGAAGCTGAAGGGGAAAAAAGCAAGCATAGAAAGAAACTTAAAAGCTCTTGCCAGTAAGTACTCAATTAAAGTTGGGGCTACTTTAATTAATACAGCTGATTATACTTAAGCTTCCAAGTTAAAAGGAAAAAGCTAAGTGAGGAGACGCCAAAATTTGATATGTGAAACTCAAATCTGACATTCCATCCACGTCTGTCATTGAGCTACATGTAGCATAACTCCATCTACTTACGACAGTAAAACATCCTCACCAAACATTTTAGAAATGTTATTTTAGGAAACTACATTGCAATCAAGAAAAATTCTAACAGTTCACAGTATTAACTCCTAAGCTGAATAAAAAACTTTATTCACCTTTTAAGCAGAATAGGTAGGGATAAGATGACGTGCTGTCTGTAGATGAGGAGCACTGGTGGCGCAGTGGTTAAAAAGCTCACTTGCTAGCAAAAAGGCTAGCAGTTCAAATCTACCAGCCACTCCCTGGAAACTCTAGGGGGCAGTTCTACTCTGCCCTATATGGAAGCCATGAGTCAGAATCTATTTAACCTGGCAGCGGGTCTTTTGGTTTGGGCTATATATATGTACTGTACAACAAACCAATTTTATTTGCTTTAGAATTGATTTTTCAAACAAAGTGTAATATCTTTTTAAGTTCCACCCTGCCCTCAATTTTTTTGTTTGATTATGACCACTCCCTTGATCCCTGAGCAATTACCATAAACGCCACAGCTTCTCAGCAAAAAAAAGACTATTTCCCATTAAATAAAAAATGCTGAAGTTCAAACCTAGGAGATGGAACAGCAACAACACGCAGAGACTAACCCACACTGCCTTCTTGATTGTCAGTTGTTTCTTCATCAGTTCTTTGGATACATTCTTGTTTTCCTCTTGTGTACATATTGAGATTCCCCTAAAATTGTTTAAATAAGGGCCATTAGCACATAGCATGTTCATATAAAAATCCTGCAGGATCTTCTGATTTTGCTTACAATGAAGATGTTTACAACTGTAAACTCATACAACTCTAGTAGTAACCAGTTACTCATCAAATAAACCCTAAGCAAAGACATGACTAACTTAGCCAAAGATGGATATGTACTACAGGAAAAAATAAAACTGGACATGAAATTGCCCCCTTAATGGAAGATGCTTACTTCTTCAGTTTCATTAAACACTCCCAAGTCTTCAAGGTCTCTCATTCGCTGTCTACGCATCTTCTTCATGTCATCCATTTTCTGAAGTACAGCTTCAGCAGTGCTTAAAAATTTATAAAAACATAAGCTAAAATGGTAAAGGTAGTAAATTTTGAAAACCTAAAACACTGTCATCCATTGTAATCTCTGGGTGCTGAGATTTCAAGTATCTCTGTAAACACTGATTTATATATTTAAATTTCTTAAGAATTTAAATGTAGAGAACTATTACAAAGTACCCAATTTTTCATTTTTCATGCTTCAGACAAATTGATGGATTAAATGTTCACACTAGCAAAAATTCATGATCCTTCTCCCCACCAATTTTTTTTGTCAAATAAATTACCTTCATCTAAGGAATTCTGACTTACTTGGTTATAAGTTTGTCAAATAGCACGGACTGGTTCACAGCACTATAGCGACTTCTAATCCTACAACTGCGGCGAACTTCAACATCACCATTCTCTGCACACACATGTTCTGTAGTTTGAATTATGTTTCTAGTTCTCAATGACCGAGTAACTGGAATCACTTTGTCTTCACAGATGTATTCATAAAAATAAATGGAAAGATTTTAAACAAGTATATACAACAATTCTAAAATAAACAGTTGAAAAGCTACTCATATTAACAAAATCTTTCTCAAAAATGTTATAAAACAAAGTTATAGAATACACTTACCACATGACCTAGCCATTCAGCTCTCAAAACAAAAGGAAATATATGTAATATATAGACTTGTACACGAATGTTCAAAGCATCTTCACTTTTGACAGCCCCAAACTGGAAATAACCCAAACGCCCATCAAAAGGTGAATGGATGAACACAGGGTGGTATATCCATGTAATGGAACACTACTTAGCAACATGGTAGAGTAGAGCATTGGAAAAAGAGGAAGATTCTCAGCAAGAAGAACTAACACAGTGGCTGCAATGATGAGCTTAAGCACAAAAACAATTGTGGGCATGGCACAGGACTGGGCAGTTTTTCATTCTGTTGTATATAGGGTCGCTATGATTTGGAACCAATGCCACAGCACCTAACAACAACTTAGCAACAAAAAGCGACAACAGAAATGAACCTTAAAATAACTATGCTATGCTGAATCAAAGAAATCTGACAAAAAAAAAATGTATTTCATTTATATAAAACTCGAGAAAATGAAAACTGAAAGGATAGAAAGCAGACTGGTGGCTACTCCAGAATCTTGGTAGGGGTGGGGATGGGTGGGTATAATAAAAGGGATGGATTACCAAGGGGCTTGAGGAAACTTTTAGGGATAATTGATATCTCACTGTCTTATTGTGGGGATGGATTCACGGGCATTATCTTTATGACAAAACCTAATAAGTTATATACTTCAATTATGTGTGGTCTATTGGATATATGTCAAAATAAACCTAAAACCTGTAAAAGTATTCATTAAATGTTTGAAAATTTCAAAATGCCTTTGACATTACTCACCTTCCTTGCACTCTTCTTTTTTTTTATCAGCCTGTTGTCTGGCCAACTGCCTACATAAAAAAATATATTGAATAGTTCAAAATAATTGAAATAACCTTAAATGCCATATTTCATAGTGCTATAAACTAAGACAAAAAGTTCAACTGGTCTGAAGACTAATAATTGTAGATACCTAAAATACATTGAAAACATGGCTCAAGAATATATATGCTAACTATAAGTTAAGACTAAGTAAAGTCTGAGAACCCTTCCATGAAATTCAAGAAGGCATTAACTCTTATCTAAACTGAATTAACCAAATCAAAGCAACTTACTGGAAACAAGAAATACTTAAAGTATTACTTGAAACAAGGAATACTTAAAGTATTATAAGTCTACTTCAACTAAACACTGAACAAAAAGAAAGTGTTTTCCTCCAAAGGAACACGGTGGTCTCTTATCCTCAAGGAATTTATAAGCATAAACAGAACTAACACCTCTTAGCAACGTGCTAATTGCCTTCTAAGAACATTTGCTGGCTACAGTCTTTATGTAGCATGTGTTATGACTCACATATAAAAACAGTTTCACTTGTAAATCTGGTATGGTATCTCACCTACCAACTGGCAGGCAGAATCTACTCGGCTGGAAAGAACACTTTCAAAGTCTCCCCCCCAAAAAACCCCTCCTCTCATCTATTTTTCAAACTTCCATTCAGCAACAAAACAGTGTATCATTAATTTATTTTTAGGAATTCAATGTTCTGTATTTAGATAGGCTATATCTGCTCATCAAACTATATATTAAGCTATCTGCAAGTCAGCTGGTTTAGAAACAGAAATTCCAATACTAAAAAGAAAAAGAAATCTCTCTTTCAAGGAGTCGATTTGTATTTTCCCATAACAACAGGTCATCATTAATTCCTTGTCTTACACAGGTAAGACCCTACAACAAAATAAGTCTTGGAGCAACTCATCTACAGGTCATGGTCTAGTCTATGCACAAATGTACAGACTTTTCTCATAGCAGCACCCTTCTACACCAACTCAGTATATGCTTTTAATAAATGAAGCCCTATTAGGTACTACAGATACAGTGATTAAAGCACTGTTTTTCTTTCTTTTTTGCTAGGTGGGGCAAGAAGGTGTTCTACCTTTACAGGAGCTGGCAAACTTTTTCTTAAAGGGCTAGGCAGTAAATATGTTAGGCCTGCAAGTCATTCTGAAAACAAAATAAAACAAATACCAGACCCACTACCATGGAGCCAATTTTTCAACTCATATATAGTTACTGTAGCATTAGAGTAGTCACAGGTAAAATGAGTAGGCATGGCTGCATTCTAATGAAAATTTATTTACAAAAACAGACAGCTAGAAGATTGCCAAGCCTTGTGAATCTGATGAAAGCTATAGATTTTCCCCCAGAAAATTACATATATACACACAGAGACAATTTTAAACACTGCTTCAGAGGTTTACAAACCCAAAGATCATCCATAATCGTAGGACCCCAGCTTAAAAACCTCAGGATCAAAGAAATACAAGGATCCTGCCATCAAGGATGTACCTTCGTTTATTAGTCTAACAATCATCTAGACTTTAAGCCCCAAACAGCGTGGCAAAGGAACCAAGGAAAAAAAGCTTAGAAAGGAAGGAAGAGATTGCCACAGCTAGGCAAAATGACAGCAGTGAAAAGGTCAGCCCATCAACAAACAGGAAAACTATGTAAAGCGGAACTCAAAAATACCATAGGTCAATTTTTTATAAGCCACATATAAACATATATGGAGATACTCACTATTTTATCACATAAAATAATAAACAGTATTTAGATGATGATTTGAGTATTTTTTAATTTAAGAAGATAGGATTTCTTCTCCACAGAAGTGACCAATAAGCACTTGAAGAGATACTCCATATTATTAGCCATTAGGGAAATGAAAATCAAAATCACACTAATACAGCTCAAATAAAAAAGACAATTTTGGATAAATGGTGGTGAGGATGTGGAGACAACGGAACTCTCATACACTGCTGTGAGAGTGGCAAAATGATGCAGCTGCTTTGGTAAACAGTCTGGCAATTCCTCACAACATATACAATTGTCATCAACCCAATACTTCCATTTCTAAGTGCGTGTGTGTGTGTGTGTGTGTGTACGCACGCGTGTGTGTACCCAAGAGAAATAAAAACATGTCTACACAAAAATGTCTACAAATGCTGACAAAGTTATTATTCATGATAGTAAAAAGCTGTAACAACCTAAATGTCCATCAACTGATTAATGGATAAATAAAATGTGATATAGTCACACAGTGGAATATTATCTGGCAAAAAAAAGAACAAAACAAAGTATTGATACATACTATAACATGGATGAACCCTGAAAATATGCCAAGTGAAAGAAGCCAGACACAGAGGACCACACATTTCATACAAAATGTCCAGAACAGATACATCTGTAGAGAGGGAGAGAAGACTAATAGTTGTTGGAGCTGTGGTAAAAAAGAATGGAAATTGATTGCTAACACATGACTGAAATGTTATGAAAATTAGACAGTGGTGGTGGTTGCATCAATTGTAAATATACTAAAACCACAGAACTGCATACTTTAAAATTGTGACTTCTATAAAAGCCAAGCTAAGTGCCATCAAGTCGGATATGAATTATCTCAGTAAGCAGTTACTAAAAACTATTGAGACAGTATTCAATGTTTTAGAAGGAATCTACCTTAAAAATACCAACCTATTTACCTTTAAATATAGATCAAAATGAATTTTAATATACTTTCTTAATACCTAGCATAAACCCCAGTATATTAGTTACATATTTGAAAAACACATGGATCCTTTCAAAGGTAAAAACTTGAGGACCTCCAATACTGATTTTTTGTATGAATATTTACAAATCAAACTAGATCTAAATCCATGTTTAAGTTTTATACAAATGAAAGTAGAAAAACCACTACCAGCAATTAAAAAAATTAACAAAACGTGAAGTTTTACCAAAACAAAACAGCTATTTGCTGTTTGAATATGGTACTGATTGCTACAGATTTCTCAAGTGTGGCCTATTACACAGCTGTCTATCATGATGACTCAATTCATTTACTGTTTCTATTTAAAGTATTCCAAATCTTCATTTGAACAGTATGTCATGACATCACATCACATGCATGACCTTCTGGCAGTACACGCATCATCCATGTATTAGGTCAAATTCTGTTTGTACTTCATGAACTCAACGTAACTAAAATAATATGGTTGTTGTTCTTCGGTGCCCTCGAGTCAGTTCCGACTCATAGCAACCTCAGACACAACAGAGTGAAACACTGCCTGGTCCTACACCAGGCCCGCAATTGTTTTTATACTTAAGCCCACTGTTGCAGCCACTGCTATCAATTCACCTTGTTGAGGGTGTTTCTCTTTTTCACTGACCCTCTACCATGCATAATGGCCTTCTCCAGGGATTGATCCCTCCTGACTGAATGTCCAAAGTAAAGTAACATTACTTGGTGTCAATTCTACTGTAAGCAAACATTGGGCCTAAAATTGTATAACAGTTGTCTAGAAGGTGGTAAATTAGATAATCCAGAATACATCTTTTTTTCCCCTTCAGATTGTGAAGCATATTTTAAAAACTATCATATAGAATTCATGGATCCCAAAAAATAAACTCAAAGACTTCAAGTTTCAGGAAGACTAGGCTAGCTTATAATGGATTTCACTGATTCTAAAAGTTGTACACTTGTATTAACTTTCATGGCATCTACCTCAGTGCACTTGAGAAAGCAAATTAAAATACATATAAGGCATCTAACAAGCATATATCACACTAGTTGAAAAAAAATCATGCCTTGTCTCTGGTGAAAACTGTCTTGGAGCATAACAGCACACAGAAGTTCATAAATATCTCAGAACTGATGAAAAAAATTGGTAATAAGCATTCAGAAATAGAACGACTGCCTTGAACATGTGCTTTGTACAAATTAACACAGAGCTTTATGTCACAAGCAAGTGACAGTCCAAAGACGACTCTCTGGACACTCATGTAGACAAGAACTGATCCTGTACCAACGAACCTTACCAATCAACCAAATACCATCTCTTAACGTGAGAAGAACAATCCAGACTGTGTACATACTAATTTTTAATTCGATAATCTTCATTTGTGGCAAATTCATGTGAAATAAATTACACTTAAAACTCTGGGCATCTTGATCAAGAATATACTTTGAAAACTAAATGCAAATCCTAAATTACTACTTCCAAACTACCTTGAACTAGTGATCATCTTGTATTACCTTGTAAAATGCCTTCCATTAGCATGTTTCTCCATGATTTCCATATTCTTATCAAAACTAGAATCTGAAGAATTCTGTGCATTTTTTCTCAAAGGCCTTAAAGTACGTCTCTGGTGGTAGGTTTTCACTTCCTTAACTGAAGACCCATCCTTTAAAAAAAAAATTTAAGAAAGTCATCTAAGTATTTTTGTTTTCAATTGAGGCTCCTAAGTCAAATTCTTCCTAAAAGTTTTCTATAATTAAAAGCTTGAAACACTTGACTCTTGTGAAATATTTCTGCATCTCCCCCCAGAAAGCATACTATAATTATCCAGAATAAATGATTAGTTTACAATAAACACATTCAGCAAATTTAGCATTTCAAGAGTACCATAAAATGCACAGATGGTTTAGAGTCCTATTTCATAAGTCCAGAACGTGAACTTTTCCACCACTAACAAAAGATCATAATAGTTCCATAGAGTAAACACTCATTTAATATTCCAGAAATCAGAGGTACATTAAAAAAAAAAAAACCAACATAAGTGCCAACCTAGCCACTAGCCCCCCAAAAAATCCACTGCCCTTGAGCTGATCCTGACTCACAGGGACCCTATACGATGGAGAACTACTCCCGAGAGTTTCCAAGGACCACCTGGTGGATTCAAACTGCTAACCTTTTGGTTAGCAGCTGTAGCTCTTAACCACTTAGCTGCCAAGGTTTCCCAGGCACTGCCAGCAACCTTAAAGTAACTGGTTGTCAGAACTGTAATTTTGGCCTGGTTGACAAAAAGGAGTTCTAATCAATTATCTCTTTTACCCAGTTTCACTCAGATAATGCAAGTGAATTCAGAGACTCTAGGTATGTCAGTCAAGTGTAAAAACCAGAATTCTAAGTAACTTTAAGCCAACCGTATCATGTTACAGAAAAGCATACAAAATTAGATCCTTCTTTTGCAGTATGTTGTGAGACAACAGCCCCTCATCAATAATTTCTCAAAAGGCTTGCTTAATAAAACTAGAGACATAAAAGCAATACACACATTCATACAATAACAAGAATAAAAATAAACTAGAGATTAAGTTAATCAACTGCCATCAAGCTGATTCCAACTCAGGGTGACCCCATGTGTGCCAGAGCACAACTAGTGTCCGGGTTGTAACAGCCCAGCCAGAGGCACCTCCAGGTGGACGCAGACCTCCAGTCCTTCCTCAGCAGCCAGCCTCCTTCACATTTGCATCAGCCCGGCACTTCAGAGGCTAAGTTGGTAGGCTGCTTAGTGAGCTACACTGGTTGCCATGAAACATTTTAAAAGTCCGTAAGAACCTTTCTGAAATCACATAAAGAATATTTAATATTTCTACATTAGGAAAGATGTCAGGTCTCTGACAACTCTAAAATTCTATGCCTTAAACCACCATGAAAACTGGTAACTTCTGAAAAACACGTAATGCTTTCATGCAAAAAAAGAAACATTGTTCCTCTCCTTCCCTTTTTTGGTCTGGCTTTATTTGATCACCTAATTTTGCCTTACCAGGTGCCAGCAACTACAGGGTAGAAAGAAATTTTTAGTTCTTGCTCTGCTTCCTCTGTGACTTTTGGCCAACTATTTGGTTTACAAGTAAAATGAGGCTATTCATACCACAAGGATTTATGAAAGAATTACATGCTTATAAAATATTAGTAATGTATATGATTTATCACCACCTTTGTCAATGTACCTGTATTTAATGAAGCAGAGAAAAGGAATTCCTACCACTTAAATAGGGATAGTATGGAAGAATTTTTACAGTTTAAATAGTAGTGTAACATAAGAATCTCCACAGTAATTTTAACTGAATTTATTTCCAGAATCTCAACCTCCATTCTGTATTTTCTTAAAACTGATCCACGTGAGAAGGCATCTTCCTTAACACACATGTTGTCTTTCATTTCCCTTTCTCCATTTTACAAACAGGGAGCCTATCTCTCATGCATTCTGAGTCTTACTATGGTGGACTGTCTCCAGGCATATAAATCTCTATAAAGCCAAGCAAAGGAAAACATTCATGTAGGTGTTAAGAAAATGAATGACTGAACAAGGTAACAAATCCCTTCCCTTGTTAGGTGGTTTCCAATTCTTTGCTTTCAACAAAATTGAAAGGAGACTTAATCAAGCTAAGAGCTTTAAAAATAATTTTTGGCAAATGATGATCTGTGTAGAAGCCAGAAACACTGAGTGGCCCTCCTAAACAAAATCCTGTTCATTTTATCTGCTTATTGATGTGAACAATGTTTCTCATTGCTTTTATTTATTAAAAACAAAACCAAAACTGATGCCAAACACTGGCTTTAAGCAATAAGTAAGATTTATCCACAGACGCCCAAACTAAATTGGGTAAGCGACTCCAACCACATTGTTGCTGTGATCATGAATGTTGTTCCAACTCACAGTGACCTTACAGAACAGCGTAGAACGGCCCCATACGGTGTCCCACTTACAGCCTTTAATGGGAGAAGAATACCAGCTCTTTTCTCCCTTGGAGTGGCTGGTAGGTTCAAACTACCCAATTTCAGTTTTCAGCCAAGTGCTTGCTACTGCACCACCAGGGCTACTTTCAACCACAGTAGATCCTAAGAAAATCACACTTTTTATGTGATCATTTTAAATAAAAGTATGTGTTGTTTTGCTTTTTAATAATCAATGATAATTCGTTCCACAAAAATTTATCTCTTGGACCCTTTAAATCGCAGAAAAGATTAATAAATGACTTTCAAGCACAAAGACATATTAAGATAGTATACTGTGGTTAAGTGAATTGGAAATATAAATCAAGAGAGGAAAAAAATATCAATGTAAAATTGCTGGTACTAGAACTCCTCAGCATATTGCTTTCTAACATCCAGGATAGACATCGAATCACTATAACTCTTAAGAGTCCAGGGGTACATATAAACTTCTGATTTAACAGTTTTATACTTTTAATGTCATCACTAAAGATGCCAGACATCATTCTTTGTGACTATTTAAACAAAGTGGGCAACAAAAGAACCTTAGATGACAACTTAAAAATATATAAAGGAATAACATGGTTAAAAACAATTTAGGAAGTACATGAGCAAAAATGTTTCAGCGTTGCTGTCTTAGATAACCCGTAAAGACCTTTCCAACATGACAATTTTACAATTTTATTGATTCACTGAAAAATACAAGATAGTATATACTTCACTGAGATACTACTAATGAGCTAACCTTAAAGCTGCCAATTTACTCATTTGAAATTTACTAGTTTCTATGCTGCCTTATATATGGCATAAAAAAACCAAACTCACAGGTATCAAATCAATTTGGACCCACAGGGACCACACAGAACAGCGCAGAACTACCCCGTAGTGTTTCCAAGGCTGTAATCTTTACAGAAGCAGACTGCTATATCTTTGTCCCACAGAGTGGCTGGGTAGGTTCAAGCCACCAGTCTTTTGGTTAGCAGCTGAGTGTCTAATTGCTGTGCCACCAGGACTCCTTACAGTTATAACACTGACCAATAAAATGCACTCATTCAGACTTGAGACTTTGAAAATTTGAATAGCAGCATATGCACCACAAACAGTGGTATAAAAGCAACACCCAGTATAGTCATAATATCACTCGATACCTTTGTCTTTAAACATAAGATTAGTTAGTTCTTCACTATCTACCTACTCCAAGCTCCAACAATTTAGTTTCTATCTCTCCAGCTCCTTTATTAGATCTAAAACTATCTCCCAACAGCTAAATCCAGCAGTGTTTGCTCTATCTCATTAATGTCTACTGAGTTGATCATTACCTTTTTTAAATGCTTCGATCTCTTGGGTCTATACAATATCCCCAATTATACAATTCATCCTCTTCCCACCCTTAAAAACACAATCACTGTTCAAGATCTTCTCCTTAGTCTTTTTGTGATTTGCTATTTTTTAATCATTTTTAGGGTTCAACAATCACCACACTATACACATTACTGCAAAAGACAGGTATTACAGAGGAGCCCTGTTGGCAGAGTGGTTAAGCACGCGGCTGCTAACCAAACGGTTGGGTGTTCTAATCCATCAGCTATTCCTTGGAAACCCTTTGGGGCTTTGGGACTCTGTCCTGTAGGGTCGCTATGAGGTAGAATCAACTGGACAGCAATAGGTAACCTCTCACCAAATCGTAGCATTATATTTCCAACTCTCCGCAGCTCACCCATTCTGCTGGAAACAATACTGCCCAGCCTCCTTGTATCTGAACAACTCTCAGACCTCTTGCAGAAGTGTTTGGCATTTTCCTGCTACCACCTTAGTTTAGATTCCAGTCTTCTCTTCTTCGGGTTACTGTGATAACAATGTACTAATGCAGAGCTCAGATTCTGGGGATAGGTTGCCAAAGTTTGACTCTTGGCTCTGGTTGTGTGACTCTAGACAAGTTACACAAGGTCTCTGTGCCTCATTTTCCATAAGTGAAATAAGAATAACAATGTGCTACTTTATAGGGTAAATGAATGTGTATGTATCAGGTAACATGCCCGTTATAAAGAAAGCACTATGTAAGTGGTAGCTATTGCTATTATAATCTTTTAATCAGACTCTCAAGTTCCAGCTTCTCACTATCTCAACAGATAGATTCCTGTTCTAGGCTCATCACCGCTTCCCAAATAAAGCTGCAATTTCTAAGCTTAAATTCAAGGGCTCCTTCTGGCTTATGTTCAAAGCTAAGACAAACTGCCTAGCAAAAGCGGACTAACGTCCTATCTTGGCCACAAACAAGCCCACTCCTAGAACACAGAGCTGTCATGTCACTTAACTCCAAACCACACCTATTGCTCTTGAGGTGATTCTGACTCACAGTGACCCTCTAAGGACAGAGCAGAACTGCCCCATAGAGTTTCCAAGGCATGCCTGGTGGGTCTGAACTGCTGACTTTTTGGTTAAAAGTCTTAGCACATAACTACTATGCTACCAGGGTTTCCTTATTCACAGCCACATGTCGAAATCTCCCTATTCATGCTTTGTGATGCTTCCCTGAGATATATACTTTTTTGGCCTATGTTGTGTTATGCTTCAAATTAAACATTTCCCCTATATGTACACATTAGTGTTGAATTTGAGTATCTTTCTAGACTTTTAATAAACACACAGTGAAAAAATGAAAATAGCACTTTGTGCATGCAGTAGCATGTTTCATTTTACTTAACAATATATGAAAAGAATAAAAATGGAAGTAAACAGACATAAAACTAATATACAAGCACCACCGAAAAAAGCTTACTTGCTATTCATTCTTACATAACTCTCCAGCATGAAGGAAAAACCCTGAATTTACAAGAGTCAAAGAGCCACACGCTTGTGAGAATATGCAAATAGATAATGACTGGTCTGACCCTACAGGAAAAAGAAACTACCAAAGTAGCATCTTAACCCCTAAGGCTGGTACAATAAAAGTAAAGTTTAAAAGCCAAACTTCAACAACAAAATCATCAGACAACCCATGAACGAACACCAGCGAAAGACAACAAATTCTTACACCCAGCTGAATGAGATATTGAAAATATAAAAGTGGTTACTAACAGGTGATTGTAAGTACCTTCAGAACTTGAAGATGAGGTCAGCACCTGAGATTAAACTAAGAAAAATGCAAGTTAATGAATTTAACTACATGTAACAGTAACGTACCCTATGAAATGCTGTCAACATATGTGGTTGAGGAAACCAGAAAATAAACAAATACAGTCAAAGTGAGCAGAAGTTAGCCTCTGAAATGCATGATGAATGTAAAACTTAAGCTACAATGGAATCAAATATATTCAATGTAAAGCTTCCAAATTAGAAAATACTCCAATCACAAAGGTATTGGTGGAGTTTTGTCAGACATGAAGACATTATTGCTCATGACTACCCATTTCTTTTGATGCAATCCTCAAGAACTCCCATTAAATTTGAGTACAATTTGATCTTCACAGGTTCCTTGATTCTTGATTTATGGGAGAGTTGTTGTTTTTTCTCCTCGAAAAGATAAAACTCTCTACTGGAAATCCTTGCCTAGGGGAGGGGATCCTTTCCCTCCAATGAAACCCAGCTGTCATTGCTCTGACACCATATGTCACTGATATGGGGCTTACGGAATATAATCTCTGGATATTACTCTTATGTCTTCTCTGCCAGACTAAGCTCCTACCTCAAAAAGATAACAAAAAATATTTACTGTGTACCCACTGCATACTAGACTGATTGAGGAATTGGTAAGACATTATCAAACAAAAAGGCAAAGTCCAAGCCCATATGGTGTTACATTCTCATTGGGGGGGATATAAAAACATAATCTTCAATTTAGCTGAATTCACAATCAGTGTCCATGGACGGAGCAATCAAGAAATCAAACGACTTGCACTACACTGGAGAAATCTGCAAAACACCTCTGTAAAATGTTAAAAGAGCAAATAAATATGTCCTTTTGAGAATTAAGATGTGCCTGACCTACGCCACAGTATTTTCAACCATCTGGTATGCATGCAAAAGCTGGACAGTAAGGAAGACTGAAAAAGAATTGGTGTCTTTGAATTATGGTGTTGGAGAAGAATACAATATATTATGGACTGCCAGATGAATGAACAAATCTGTCTTGGAAGAAGTTAAGGCCAGAAATGTCCCTTAGAATGGAGAATGGCCAGACTTTGTGCTTATATAGTTTGGACATGTTATCAAGAGGGAGCAGTCCTTGGAGAAGGACATCATGCTTGGTAAAGTAGCCACCCTCAATGAGATGGATGGACAGAGCGGCTGCCAACGATGGCCTCAAAGCACAATTTTGAAGATGGTGCAGAAGTAGGTAGTGTTTTGTTTTGCTGTACACAGGGTTACTATAAATTGGAACCAGCTCAATGGCACCGAACATCAGAAATACATAAACTAGTAAATTCCAGAATATGTTAAAAGGTGATAAGTGTTTTCTCCCCTCACCCTCCCACTGTGGTTGACTTGATTCCAACTCACAGCGATCCTATAGGACAGAGAGAGCAGAACTGCCTGGTAGTTTCCAAGGAGCAGATGGTGGATTCGAAATGCTGTAGCACTTAACCACTGGGCCACCAGGGTTTTCATAACTGGTAGGAGAACATAAAGCAGAGTACGGGGCATTAGGAATCTCAAGAGGGGTGGTTTCTAATTTTAACTAGGGTGCTTAGGGTAAGCATCACTGAAAAGACGAAATTTTGCCAAAGACTTAAGGGAGCCAGAGTCCTTGAGTTGAATCTCAGTTCTACCACTTAATATACAGGTAGATTTAGGCAAGTTATTTAAGTCTCTGTGACTCAATTTTCTCATCTGTAAAAAAAGGATAATCATACTCATAAGGTTATGGGGACTGAGTGAATGTTTGTAAAGTTTTTGGAACACATTAAGCAGACAGCCCTGAATTTTCTTTTTTTATTAATATATACATACATACATATATAGGTGTATATATAAACATCATAAAAGGAGATAAAGAAATGAGCCAAACAGATTTCCAGGGGGAGTATTTCAGCCAAGGAGAACAGCAAATACAAAGGCCTTGGTATTCAAAGAGCTAGGCCAATGTGACTGGAGCAGAGTACATTTTGCAAAAATGAAGAATAAAAAAAGCATGTCATCAGGGAGATAAAGGAAAAGAGTACAAGGAGGTGCACAGACTGCCCCCCCAACTTTTAAAACTCTTACTCTCAGGGTGCCACCAGAAGGTTTTTGAGAAGAGAAGTGATCAAGTATTTTGACTTTTTAAATGGATCACTGTGACTGACTCTTAAGAGCAGGATATATACACATGGTAGAGATTGGATGGATGATCCAATAAGCAAAGTCATGCTTACTTATTAAATTGGTAGTGAACAATTTCACATGGGCTTTACCACACCACATCAAAGTGAAACCTCTGTGAAACTGTACACTACAGATAGTAAACACAAGTCCTTGTTTACTGGACAACCTGCTCCTGGTAGAGAGATACATACATACATACCAGGGAGGCCAGTCAAAAATCTATTTCAATAATCCAGCCCAGAAATAATGTCTTGAACCAGTATGACAAGAAAGGAGGACTTGAGAAGTGGCCCGATTCTCAAATCAGGTACTCTGTGGTAGAACACACCTGAAGACCTGCTCCTATCAAGGTTACGCATAGAAAACTGTATGGGGGCAGTTTTAATGCCTTTAGGGTTGCTGTGAGTTGGAATCAACAGACAGCCCACAACAACCCATGTGATGATTATCACTGCCATTTAACAAAGTCAACTGGGATTCAAAACTCAGTATCTTAAGAGCCTACGTACTTAACTAGTGTTTAACACATCACTGTAGTGATAAGATTATCCTGAACATAAACAATAAACAAATATTTGTTCAAACAATCAGCTTTTCTGAACACAGGCTAGTAAGTGAAAAACTGTTTGCTTTACCCAGATCTCTGCCAACTCCTACACTTGTGACTCAGAAACAAATCCTTCAAGTCAGGAAATTATGTCTTCAATTCAGAATCAAAAATATCTAAGAAGATAAATCATCCAATTAAGCGATGGGCAAAGGAGATGGACAGACATTTCTCTAAAGAGAAGATCCAGACAGCCAAAAAACACATTAGGACATATTCACGATCTTTAGCTATTAAAGAAATTCAAATTAAGACTACAATGAGATACCATCTCACCCCAACAAGGTTGGCCATGATCCAAAAAACACAAAACAACAAATGCTGGAGAGGCTGTGGAGAAAGTGGAACTCTCCTACACTGTTGGTGGGGTTGCAAAATGTTCCAGCCTCTTTTGAAAGCAATCTGGTGCTTCCTTAAAAAAATGGATATAGATATACCATTTGACCCAGTAATTCCACTACTTGGCAATATATCCTACAGAATCAAGGCCTTTCACACCAAAAGACACATGCACAAGAATGTTTATCGCAGCACAGTCCACGATAGCAAAAAGATGGAATCAACCCAGATGCCTAACAACAGAGGAATGGATAGACCAACTATGGTATATATACTCAATGGAGTACTACACAATGATAAAGAATAATGATGATTCCAGGAAACATCTCATAACCTAGTTTCAACCAGAAGACATTACGTTGAGTGAAAGTAGTCAGTGACAAAAGGACAAATATTGTATGAGACTCCTATGATAAGATCTCAAAAACAGACTTACGTATAGAAGAAGACTCTTTGACAGCTGTAAGGGAGGGGAGGGAGGGAGAGCAAGGGGGGGAGGGTTGAGATAGTTGGTAGAAATTTGGTTGGGTGAAATTGGTGATAGCACACATTAGAAACAAGAAGAATATTAAGTGGACTTCAGCATAACTTGAATACTCCTTCCATCTTAACCCAATATTGCAAGGATAGAATAGCTGGGCAGGGGGCAGGGGACCATGCTCTTGGGAGAAACTGAGGCCAAGTGGCACGACTAGCATTTTGCTAAGAGGGCTCTCTGCACCCCACACTGGTGAGTGGCGTCTGGGGTCTTAAAAGCTGCCAAGTGGCCATCTGAGGGCACAGCAAATGGTCCCAACTCAGCAGGAACGGATGCTCACCAAGGACCAAAATGACACGGGGTAAAGACAACCCAGAAGATAGAGAGACCCACATGAGTGGGTGCCTACATAGACTTGGGACCGGAAGAACCAGATGGTACCCAGCCACTACCAGGGATAGCCACAATGTGGCTCCCTAAGTTGAGTCTCACTGGCAACACAAAAATAAAAAAGGGCGCACCCTGAGATCTCCACTAAAAGACCGCAACTGACAGTCCAGTGGCTTCGGGATTCCCCTGGCAGCATGGCCCCTGGCCCTGATGCTGCCCTTACCCATAAATCATAATGAAGGTCCACTCTTCCGACACAAATGGACTGGACTTGGTGATGCAGCCAAAAAGCCAAGTGACGTCGAGTGACCATATACTGGATGCTTTATGGTTCTATGCATCTATAGGGCATCATCCTGATGACCTCTGGCTGGAGGAGGGAGAGTGGGTGGAGAGGAGGGTAAAGAAGACTGTTGGGAGGATGAGACATGTATGGAGTAGACAGGAATAGTGTGCTGTCACTGGGCAGGGAGAGCAGTGAAAGCTGCATATAGGTGGGCATGTAAATTTATATGGGAAGTACATTTTCACTCAGTTATAATATACATATATATATATCAGTGAGTGAGTTAAGGGACTATAAAGTCTTTCAATGCAAACCTCTCAGCAGAGAAACAACCAGTATAAGGCATCCACAAAAAATATCGAGACCTCATTTAATGTTGCAGCCACTCCCTTAGCAATACAAGACTGAACTAAAAAAGACTGCTTTGTCACTCCTGCGCACATCCCATTGACCTTGTTCCCATCCTCTCTTTGATCTTTTTTTTTGGTACTCCCCTTGCCTGCCCCAACTCCAGCAAAACTAACCCACTCCCCTCTGTGCTAACTTTCACCACTGCTGCTTTCACAAACTTGCTAACCTTCTGCTGAGGCTGTTCCCTCCACTTCTACCCCCTTCGGCAGCTGCGAGAGGGTGGGGAAAGGGACCCTTTCTCAGCCTTAACTCTGCCAGTTGAAAGTCCTATGTGTCCTTCAGACCCAGAAAGAGGAGCACCGCTTTCAAGACTTGACTGCTCCACCCGCTTGCACGAGTCCCCAACAGACACTGTCTGTAACTGCACCGTGACAGAAAAGACTGGCAGCAGGGAATCTGGTTTCCAGTTTAGATCTACCACCTACTGGTTACCTTTAAGTCTGTGTCCGCCTCTGTAAAAATGACACCCTAACTATCCGTTTTCCTAGGGCTCTTACGTGGCTAAACTAAAGACAGTGTACAGGAAACGTGGGTCTCATTCCTTCACATTACGCAACCAGATCTGATTACGGATTACCGAACCCATCCGGATCGCAAATGGAGGCCAGAGAACCTCAATTAACAATCTTTCGGTCCCCGCAGCCCTTATAACATTTATGATGCACAGAGTACGCAGTCACTGGGAGCTCTGGTGGCGCAACGGTTAAGCGCTCGGATGCTAACGGAAAGGTTGTGGTTCAAAACTACCGGTGGCTCTACGGGAGAAAGACCTGGCGATCCGTTCCTGACAACATCACACCCCAGAAAACCCTGTGGGGCATTTCCACTCTATCCTATAGGGTCGCTATCAGGTGGAGTCCACTGCAGGACACGTAACAGAAGTTAGTAAATGTGCGCTGTTTTCAACTGACTGATGCGAACCTAGGGCGGGAGCCCGAGCGACTGGGGAGCACGGGTGAAGGAAGCAGCTCAAATTAGCAAAGATGGTCCCCAATTGCACTTCAGCTCTAGCGGACGTCGGTTTCCTCTTCCGTAAAAGGAGGTGGGAAAGAACTGCTTAGCCCTCTACCAGCCAGCTCGATCTCTCAGACCTGACCCACGTCCCTTGGGGCCCGGATCCTAAGCAGCCTTTTATTTTACTTTCTTGAAACACACTCCTTCCCTCTCTCTGTCCGCCAAATGTCATCCGTCCTACTCCGCCGCTAATCTTGTCACCTAGGCCCTGTGGGCGCGGGGCCGCGGGCAGTCCCTCAGAGGCATTGCCTGAGAGGCCCGCCCGGGGCTGGTACTCACGCCCGCGGCTGCAGCGGGGACCGCGGATTTCTGAGCGGCGCCGGCCGAGCGGAGTCGCCTCCGACCGATGTGATTCAGACTGAGGAACTCGCTTGACAGGTCCAGAGGGTCCCTGGCCGAGGCGGCAGAGTGGCTGTGCAACTCCAAGCTGCTGCGGAGGACCACCATCTTCTCGGCCTCTTCCCCCGCGGCCGAGACAGGAGACGGCCCCGCGAGCCAGCAGCAGCTGCTACGGCTCTTCCGCGCTCCGAATTCTGGCGCCACAAGCTCCGCGCCAGCAACCGCGCTGCCCTCGTCCGGAATCCCTCCGCTGTCTTGCCCGCCCTCGCCGCCACCCTAGGCTAGAATGACGGTCACGGGTGTCAGGGACACCCGCCCTTTCATTTCTTCCGGTATGTAGAACGAAGGAGGCCCGGCCGAAATTCAAGGCAGCATATCTCCACGGTGTCAAGGACTTGAGCTGATAGTGGAGAGAGAATGCTGACTTCTTTTCTCATATAGTCCCGGCTTGCTGAGCTCGGCGGAGGGAGACAGCGGGGAGCGGTACGAAGTCCGTTTGGAATTTTGGCGCGTGGACGTCGGGGGAAGGGAGGTTTCTGCCTGCTCTCATTGGCTGGCGCGGGCCTCGCGCCTCCCTCTCGCCCCTCCCCACACCTGCCTACTTCTTCCCGCCAACTAGAATTCAAAAGCAGAAAGCCGAGTCCTTAACCGAGGAGAAAAAGCTCTTGGTCTCTGACAGGTTTTGACTTTGAGCCATGAGAGCTTTTTACTGATGACTTAACAAAAGAAGTTACTTACCAAAACAGAAACAAAAAAGGAAGGAAGGAAAACAGGACCCAGCAGCGTGCAAGAGCTGAGGATACACACACAGGCTTTGTACCCAGCTGCCGTATCCCACCTCTGTGATCTGGAGCAAATTACTTCACCTCTCTGGAGCTTAATTTCCACATCTTGAAAATAACTCTGATGATAATATCTAGCTTTCTAAATTGCTAGTATTGTTACACCTTGGAACCATACCAGCACATATTAAATGCTCAATAAATATTTACTAGTATTGTACTAGAAACCTTAGTGGTGTAGAGGTTAAGTGCTATGTCTGCTCACCGAAATGTCGGCAGTTCGAATCCACCAGGCGCTCCTTGGTAACTGGGTGGGGCATTTCTCCTATGTCCTATAGGGTCACTATGAGTTGGAATCCACTCGACGACTTGTTGTGGTTTGTTTTTTTTAAAAAAAACTATTGTGTCAGGAGCCCTGATGGTGCAGTAATTGACAGCTTCGGATGCTAACCAAAAGGTGGGGAGTTCAAAGCCACCAGCAGTTCAGTGGAAGCCCTATAGGGCACTCATGCTTCGTCCTGTAGGGTTGCTGTGAGTCGGATGGCAATGGGTTTTTACTACTGTGCTGTTTTTGTTAGGCCCCGTAGAGTTGATTTTCAAATCATGGCAAAGATGGCAAAACTGCGTCTTCAGAAGCAAACATGGCACGACTGCCTCTTACATATTTTGGACATGTTGTCAGAATCGGTCCCTGGACGACGGTCATGCTTGGCAGAGTGGAGGGTCACCGAAAAAGAGGAAGACCCTCCAACAAGATGGATTGACACAGTGGTCACAACAATGGGTTTAAGCATAAAAACGATTGTGGGCTTGGCACAAGACCATGCAGTGTTTTCATTCTGTTGTGCAAAGGGTCGCTGTGAGTCAGAACTGACTCTATGGCACCTAACAACAGCAACCCAATACAATAGAGTACAAATGCCCCATAGGGTTACCTATCCTAGACTGTAATTTTTACAGAAAGGACCCCTGCTGGTACAGCGATTGAAGTGCTCGGGTGCTAACTGAAAGGTTAAGGGTTTAAACTCACCATCCGCTCCAGTGGAAAAAGATCTGGCAGTCTTCTTCCATAAAGATTTACAGCCTTGGGAACCCTGTGGGGTCCTGTGAGTCAGAACTGACTCCCTGACCATAGGTAACCTTTCCAGAAGCAGATCACCAGGGCTTTCTCCTGCGGAGCTGCTGGGTGTGTCTGAAATGCTAATCTTTTGAGTTAGCAGCTAAGCACTTAGGGTTCTACCACTAGAGCTCCCTTCGCTATTACAGAATGGAAATCGTTCCTCTAACGTTGCAGCAGTTGCTGACTGCTTTGAAATTGAAAACATGCTGAATGATCAGGCTGTGAGCAGAGTCCTAGTGAGACAGAAACAAAAACTATTTATTGATTTGGATAACTGCATTTCATTAATTTAACATTTATTAAATATTTATTGAGCATCTATTATGTACTGAGCACTCTTCTAAGCACTGGGAATGTATCAGTGAAGAACAAAAATAAATGACCTCATGGAACTTAAATTGCAGAGGAAGGAGAAGGACTATAAACAGAATAAATGATATGTTTGTCTGGCTGGCTTGTTAAAAGGTAGTAAATGGGCTTAAAAAACAGAGAGAGAGAGTAGTGTAAGCAGTGGCATGCTCCCATCCTCTCACAATAAAACCAAGCAGAAATTGATAGAATAAATGGTCTCAGGATGCTGGAACCCAGTCAGAAGATTACAGTAGATAGAAAACACTGCATCAAGAAAAAGGTAACTTACAAATGATAGGAAAGGGCTGGTTCTGCACCTTCCCGTGCCTCACACCCTTTCCAGTTCAATCTACTCATCTAGGGGTCACTACAGCAGACAGCGCACCCAGGCAGGAACTCTGGTGCTGAAGAGGCTCCAGCCAGTATAGCCAGGCAGGGACTTGGTGGTTAGAGTAGACTTTTCAAGCTTCAACAGTTAAAATGCTAATAATCAAACAAGAGCAAACCTTAGGGAAGGGGGAGGAGCTGATTTCCAGAGTTACTGCATGTCTTAGTTATCTAGTGCTGCTATAACAGAAATACAAGTGGATGGTTTTAACAAAGAGAAATTCACTTCCTCACAGTTAAGTAGGCTAAGAGTCCAAATTCAGGATGTCAGCTCCAGGGTAAGGCTTTCTCTGTTGGCTCTCAAGGAAGATCCTTTTGGTCAATCTTCCCCTGGGCTGGGAGTTTCTCAGGCACAGGGACCCCAGATCTAAAGGATATGCTCTGCTCCTGGTGCTGCTTTCTTGATGGTAGGAGGTCACCAACTATCTACTTGCTTCCTTTTCCTTTATATCCCAAGAGATTGCCTCAAGGCACAATATAGTCTTATAGACTGTGTTCTGCCTCACCAATACAACTGCAGCCCACCCTCTCTCATCATGATCATAGAGGCAGAATTTACAGCATGTAAGAGCATCACATAATACCAGGAATCATGGCCTAGACAAATTGCTACATGCATTTTTGGGGGGGGACACAGTTCAGTTCATGACACCCCAGTATAATAGTTAAATGTCCTGGTTTCAACAAAAAATCAAAAGCCAGTTGAAGAAATAGGAAGGAATGGTCCACGCCAAAGGCTAAAAGTGACAGAAAGTATCCCTGAGAAAGGACATATAAGGCTCATAGGCAAAGACAATGGTACCAAATATGTTCAGAGAGCAGAAGGAAAACATGAGCAAAGAACTAAAGAAAACTAGGGAGTACATGCAGGGACAAAAGAGAATTTCAGTAAAGAGACAAATTTTTTTAAAAGGAACCAGACAAAATACTGGAGCTGAAAAGCACAATAGCAGATTTGAGTTGGCAGAAGAAATAATCAACAAACTGGGAGGGCCGTTAAGATTATTGAGTCTGAGGAACAAAAACAATGAAGAAAAGTGAACAGAACCTGAAGGAATTGTGGAACACCATCTAGTGCACCAGTATATGCATTATGGCAGTCCCAGGTAGGAGTTGAACCCCTGCTAAGAATCTGCATTTCTACCACCAAATATACTGAATCAGAATCCCCATTGCAACAAGAGCCACAGGTATACATAAGGATCACTCAAGGATCTTGTTAAAAAATGTAGGTTCTGAGTCAGTATATCTGGGGTACATGTGGAAGTTATCAGCAGGGTTTCAAACTGTAATGAGCTGGTTCAAAGCCCTGGTCCCAGAAGGAGGTGTGTGTGTGAGAGAAAGGGGCAGAAAAAATATTTGAAGAAATAATGATTGAAAAATTCACAAGTGTTTTGAAAGATATAAATCTATACATCTGAGAAGCTCAACAAACTCCAAGTGGGATAAACCCAAAGAGAGCCACGCTGAGATACCTTGTTTTTGAAGAACTGCCAAACAGTATACCATAGCAGCTGTACTGTTATTGCATTCACACCAACAATAGAAGAGGGTTCCAGTTTCTCTACACTTTCGAACCTGCCAACACTTGTTATTTAAAAAAAATTATAACCATTCTTACACCAAATGGTGCCAACTCATCTTGAACAGGCAATCACCAAGAACAACAAAGACACGAGGAAAAATGAGCCCAGGAGACAGAAGAACCCATGTGAATGGGTGACAATATCAACATGTGCCCAGAAGAACCAGATGGTGCCCAGTCACCACCAAAGACAGATGTAATGGGGCACACAATGTCAAGTTCCCATGGCAGCTTGAGAAAAAGAGGGGTGCGCCTCAAGAACCCCACCAAAAGACTGCAAATGAAGGGCCAGTGGCCTGGAGTTTCCCTTGGGAGTATGGCCCCTAGACCTGCTGCTGCCCCTGACAAGAAAATATTATTAAGGTCAGTTCTTTGGACAGGAATGGACTGGATTCAGGGACACAATGGGACCATATGGTGTGTATACTTTATTGTTCTATGCATTTATAGAATGCTGTTCTAGTGGCCTCTTATTAGAAGGGAGAAGACAGGGTGGGAAGGAAGGGAACGGAGATTGTTAAGAGGAAATGACATATATAGAATGAAAAGGAGGCGTGTGCTGTCACTCGGCAGGGAGAGCAAAAGGTGTGGCAGATATAGGCATGCATGCAAATTTAATTTGGATTGTATACTTTGACTTAACCACACACACACAAAATTATAACCATTCTGGTGAGAGTGAAGTTTTGATTTGCAGTTCCCTAATGTTGAAACCCTGGTGGCATAGTGGTTAAGTGCTATGGCTACTAACCAAAAGGTTGGTGGTTCAAAT
This sequence comes from Heterohyrax brucei, assembly GCA_028571685.1. NCBI lineage: Eukaryota > Metazoa > Chordata > Mammalia > Hyracoidea > Procaviidae > Heterohyrax > Heterohyrax brucei. The sequence goes on along the minus strand of CM053153.1, from coordinate 19,294,862 downwards.
CAGGCAGACACTCCTTGGGAAATCTATAGGGCAGTTCTACTCTGTCCATATGGTTGCTGTGGGTTGAAATCGACTCAACAGCTGCAGTTTTGTTTGGTTTAGGGTCACTATGAGTCAGAATCAACTTGACGGCAATTTTTTTAAAATGTCAAATGACACTGAGCAACTTCTCATGTGCTTTTTGCTTTTTGTGTATCCACTCTGTGAAATGTCTATTCAAGTCCTTTGCCCATTTTTAGGTGTGGTTGTTTGACTTTTTGTTGTTTAGGTTTGAAGGTTTTTAACCTATTGAAGGAGCTTAGTGCTTTCTTACTATCACTATGTCTATCATGGCCTTTAATTTCCCTTGTTATTTTCTATATTGACTACAAGAAAATCATTTTCTTTGATTAAAAAAACAAACAAAATATGCATTGGGCATTTTCACTTTCTTTGAATTGTTGGGTCACATTATACTGTGGTCTCAAGCAACAGGATCCTCTCTTCTTTTCCTTCTAGCTTTTAATGTTGAACATTAAGAATAAACTCCTGGCCATTCATACCAACTGGTACATGCACATGAATGTTTATTGCAGCACAGTCCACAATAGCAAAAAGATGGAATCAAGCCAGATGCCCAACAACAGAGGAATGGATAGGTAAACTAGGGTATATATACTCAATGGAACACTATGTAATGATAAAGAACAATAATGATTGTAGGAAACATAACCTAGTTTCAGTTGGAGGATGTTATGTTGAGTGAAAGTAGTCAGTGACCAAAGGACAAATACTGTAAGAGACTCCTACGATAAGAACTTAAAAGCAGACTCATGCATAGAAGAAAGGACTCTTTGACAGCTGCAAGGGTGGGGAGGGTGGGGTATAGATTAGACAGTTGACAGAAGTTTGGTTGAGTGAAATCAGTGACAGCACACATTAGAAAGAAGATCAATTTTAACTAGACTTCAAAGTAACATGATTACTCCTCCCGTCTTAACTCAATACTGCAAGGACTGAGTAGCTGGGGTAGGGGGCCGGAGACTATGCTCTCAGGGGTAATCGAGGACAACTGGCACAACTAGCATTTTGCTGAGACAGTCTTCTGCACCCCACATTGGTGAGTGGCGTTTGGGGTCTTAAAAGCTGTCAAGGTGCCATCTGAGATACAATAAATGGTCCCAACTCAGCAGGAATGGATGATTACCAAGGACCAAAACAACATGGGGGAAAAAGAAACCAGAAGACAGAGAGACTTTTATGAGTCAGGGACTACATCGACATGTGACTCAAAGAACCGGATGGTGCCTGGCCACCACCCATGATAGCTATGATGGGGGCACAAAGTTAAGTGTCACCGGCAACACAAGAATAAAAGGGGTGCACCCTGAGATCTTCACTAAAAGACCACAATTGATGGTTCAGGGCCCTAGGGGTTCCTCTGGGAGCATGGCCTCTGGCCCTGATGCTGCCCCTGTCCATAAAACATAATGGAGATCAACTCTTTGGACAGGAATGGATTGGACTTGGAGACACAGAGTGGCCACATTGTATGTGCACTTTATGGTTGTATGTATCTATAGGATGTTGTCCTGCTGACCTCTTACTGGAGGTGGGGGAGATGGTGGAGAGGAGGGGATAGGAGATTGTTAGGAGGATATGACATGTATAGAACGGAGAAGAACAGTGTGCTGTCACCGGGCATGGAGGGCAGTGGGAGCTGTGCATAGGCGGGCATGCAAATTTATATGGGAAAGTACATTTTCACTCAATCATTAAAAAAAAAGAATCAAAACAAAAAAAATTAAATCCTTTATTGTTAAACATCAATGTATTGTGTGCTGTAAAGTTCCCAAGTCTCCCCTTATATATCTATGGCCCACTCTTATACTTTACTTTTTATGTACTTTTTCTTCCAACTCTTACCCTTTCATAGTGGTTAATTCCCTGCCCAGTGAATTACACTAGATTCTTTGAGTATATCTCTTATTTCTTTCTCATCCAGATCACTAGTGCTTACTGGTCAGAATCTGGTTATAAGTACCTCTTACTCCTCTGAAACTATATACTTTTTTTATAGTCTCCATTATAATAGTATACTACTTTTCCTACGGTCAAATTTTCAATTTCAAAAGTAATTTCTGAGAGAAGGTTAAGAAAATGCAGAAAAGTATGAAAAGGAAGGCAGATAACAGGAGACACTGTTGGCTATTCCTCAATATTATTTGCCTTTTCTTTAAGATACTCAAATGTTGGCTGGTGTACCTAGAAAGACCTGGGTTTCCTAATGTCCTTTGCACCTGGGTGCAACCATATGAATATAAACAGCAGTGGTGTGTGCAACTTGCAGATTTTGTTCTTAAAACTTCCTCTGTCCCCTTTTTCTCATTTTGTTGACCAGAATGCAAACACAGCAGATATGGCGGCTAGCCAGCTTGAACTACGTGGACCAGGGCAATACTCTCAGAATCCCAGACAAAATAACAGGACTGGGGGGAACAGATGTATCAGTTTTGGACTACATATGCTCAGGCTGTCACATGGGAAATATATTTGTAACCCAGTTAAGCCACTACCTTTTTTTCTTTTTTGACAGAAACCTCCCTTGTATCCTAACTAATAATCCATTAATCCAAAGATTTATGCCTGTCACAGTGCTTATATTCTGCTCACAGAAATATAAAAATAATGAAGTCCAAAGCTACGTAGTGGTGTACTGCATAGGTTAACTGTATTATTCCTGGTGGTGTAGTGGTTAAGTGCTAAGGCTGCTAACCAAAAGGTCGGCAGTTCAAATCCACTAGGTGCTCCTTGGGAAATCTATGGGGGCAGTTCTACTCTGTCTATAGGGTTGCTATGAGTCGGAATGGACTCAATGGCAGTGAGTTTTGGAGAAAGCTGCATATAAGGAAAGTGTTTTGCACAGGTTAGTTCATTTAATCCTCACTACAGCACTCATTGGAGCTTGTTGGTGGTGCCAATGGTTGAGGCACTCAGCTGCTAACCAAAAATTTGGAGGTTCGGGTCCACTCAGAGGCATCTGGGAGGAAATTCCTAGTGATTTACTTCTGAAAAATCAGCCACTGATATTCCTATGGAGCACAGATCTGCTCTGACACACCTGGGGTCGCCATGAGTCAGAATCAACTCAACAGCAATTGTCTTTTTTTTTTTTAGCAGCATTCATTAGGTAGACACTATTATTATTCCCTCATTTTACCAAGAAATTTTTTTGATACACAGAAAGATTGGTGACCAGTCTGAAGTCACACAGGATAGAAAGTAGCAGAGACAGGATGTGAACTCATTTATCTTTCTATGGGGGTGGGAGGGAGGCATTGTTTGTTTTGTCTCCCAAGATAAGATCTATGCCCTGGAGGAGCATAGATAAAGACCCACAGTTTGAGTTCCTTAGCATGATAAAGCATTAAAGAGATAAGAACAAAAAAGTTGTGAAAAACAGGAAAACAAACAGTGAAAAAAGGCAAGGCAACAATTAACTCCCCTTGGAATCCCTGGTGGAGTAGTGGTTAAGTGCAAAAGGCGGTAACCAAAAGGTTGGCAGTTCAAATCCACTAGGTGCTCCTTGGAAACTCTATGGGGTAGTTCTACTCTGTCTATAGAGTGGCTATGAGTTGGAACTGACTCGATGGCAGCGGGTTTTGGGGAAAGCTGCATATAAGGAAAGTAAAAGATCTCATGAAACAGAGGGTGTACATATTTTGTGCAAAGGCTTAGCGTATCATGGGTAGTCAGACATTCAGTAACAAGAGTAGAAGGGCTATTGGAGGTCATAGAGTAAGATTATACTGAAAATAATAATTGCTAACATTTACTATTTGGGGCTAGCAACTATTCTAAGTGTTTTATGTATATTAACTCAATTAATCTTCTTATCAACCCTGTGAGTTAGCTATTATCTCACTTCTACAGATAAAGAAACTGAGGCACAAGCGAGTTAAGTAACTTTGCCCAAATCCTATAGCTAGCCCATGTGGCACAGCAGTTAAGAGATGGATGACTAACTAAAAGATCGACAGTTCAAATCCATCTGTTACTCCTTGGAAATCGTATGGGGTAATTTTGCTCTATCCTATAGGTTACTCTGAGTCAGAATCGACTTGTTGGCAATGGGTTTGGTTAGTGGTAAAGTCAGGATTTGGACCCAACCATTTTGGCTTCATGATCCATGCTCTTTAAAATTATAACAAGCCGGGTCCAATCAGGAGACAGAAACAACATAAAAGTAAAAAAACCTAAATGCATTCTGTCAACTTGATTCTGATTTGTAGCAACCCTATAGGACAGAGTAGAACGGCCCCCAAAGAGTTTCCAAGGAGCACATGGTGGATTTGAACTGCTGAACTTTTGGTTAGCAGCCATAGCACTTAACCACTACATCACAAGGGTTTCCAAACTACTATGCCACCACGGTTTCTGAACCACGTAGTAGGTTCCAAAACCCCACTGCCATCGAGATGATTCCTACTCATAGTGACCCTGTAGTACTCAGTAGAACTGCCCTATGTGGTTTCCAAAGAGCAGCTGATAGATTTGAACTGCCAAAAGGAATATTTCATATAAAAATTATTAACTCTGATACAAGATTAACGGTAAGGTACTACAAAACTCTGTAAGGTACCCAGGGCTGAGGGAGAAAATCCAAAGAGCAAACTTGATAGTGTTCAGACTTTTGGAGAGGGTGTGATTCAGCTACTAGATAGCTGAGTTCACGAGATTAGCCAGTGCAGACCTGGGGTTTGGAGCTGCTTGGGCAGGCAGTTGGGATTTAACCGGAGCGAAGGCAGGGGAACCATGAGGAGCCAGTGGTATGGGTATGCAGTGAGAGTCTAGGCACCAGCAGGAGGAACCTTCAGAGTGCCTGCAGGAAGACCAGGTTTAAGTTGAGGTTCCAGATTCAGACAGACTAGGAAGAACCTGGCAGTCTACTTCTGAAAAGAATTAGCCAGTGAAAACCTTAGGAATAGCAGTGGAACATTGTCTGTATAGTACTGAAAGATGAGGGCTCCCCACCCCAAGCTGGAAGGCGCAGTCAGAAGACAAGTGTGGAAGAGCTGTCTCCTCAAAGTAAAGTCAACTTAATGACATAGATGGAGTCAAACTTTAGGGATCTTCATCTGTTGATGTGGCATGACTCAGAATGAAAAGAAACAGCTGCAAACATCCACTAACAACTGGAACATGGAATGTATGAAGTACGAATCCAGGAAAACTAGAAATTGTAAAAAATGAAGTTGAATGCATAGACTTCAATATTCTAGGCATTAGTGATCTGAAATGGACTGGTTAGTGGTCATCTTGAATCAGTCAAGCATAAGGCCTACTATGCTGGTGATGGCAACTTGAAGAGGAATAGCATTGCATTCATTGTCAAAAAGATCATTTGAAGATCTATGCTGAAGTACAATTTTTGTCAGTTATGTGATAATATCCATACACCTACAAGGAAGACCAGTTAATATGGCTATTATTCAAATTTTTACACCAATCACTAAGGCCAAAGACGAAGACATTGAAGATTGCAGTCTGACATTGATTGAACATGCAATAGGATGTACTGATGATTACTAGTCATCGGAATGTGAAAGTTGGAAACAAAGGAGAAGGACCTGTAGTTGGAAAATATGGTTTTAGGGATAGAAACAATGCTGGAAAATGCATTACTGAATTTTGCAAGACTCTGACTGGACAGCACTTGGCCAATGACTTCTTCATTGCAACTATGTTTTTTTCACCAACATAAACAGGGACTATATACATGGATCTTGCCAGATGGAATACAGAGGAATCAAACTGACTACATCTGTAGAAAGAAATGGAAAAGCCCAATATCATCAGTCAGAACAAGGCCAGGGACCAACTGCAGATCAGTTCAGATTGAAACTGAAGAAAACTGGAAGAAGTTCACGAGGGCCAAAGTACCACACTGAGTATATCCTACCTGAATTTAGAGATCATTTTAAGAATAGACTTGACCCATTTAACACTAATGATTGAAGATCACGAGTTGTAGAATCACATCAAGGACATCATACATGAAGCAAGAGGTCATTAAAAAGACAGGAAAGAAAGGAAATACATAAATGAATGTCAGAAGAGACTCTCAAACTTTCTCTTGAACACTGAGTAGCTAAAGCAAAAGGAAAAAACGATGGTGTAAAAGAGCTGAATAGAAGATTTCACGGGGCAGCTTGAGAAGACAAAGTCAAGTATTATGCCAACATGTGCAAAGAGCTGGAGATAGAAAACCAAAAGGGAAGAACACACTCTGAATTTCTCAAGCTGAAAGGACTGAATAAAAAATGCAAGTCTCGAGTTGCAGTAGTGAAGGATTCTACAGGGAAAATACATAGTGCAGGAAACACAAAAGAAAATGGAAGGAATACACAAAGTCACTATACCAAAAAGACCTGATCAATATTCAGCCATTTCAGGAGTGTTTTAGTCAGCTAGGGCTGCTCTAACAGAATTTGGTACCGTAAGAACAGGGTGCTGCTCTAGCAAATGCCTAAAATGTGAGAACCATTTTGAAACTGTGAATGGATAGAAGATTAGGAAGGAACAAAGAAGGTGCAGGTGGTGAGAAACAACAGAGAACTAGTGGCAGCAGCAGCAGCAGCAACAGGACCAGAGGCAGCACTGGAGCTGACCCACAGAGCAAGAGAGCTAAGTGCCTGTGTACAGAGTTTTCCTTGTGGAATGGGGTCCTCTGGGCACTTGAAGTGGTGGCGCTAGCCTTGCTGATCCACAGAGCGAGAGAGTTGAGTACCTTTGGGCAGGATGCTTTCCAGCAAGAGTGGTATGCCTCTAGGCACTTGAATCAGCAGAGCTATAAAGCTTGGAACACTTGTCCCAGCAGGGCAGGTGTGGGCCTGAGGCTCAGGCCATGCGGCCATAGGAAGCAGAAGTTGAAGAGACATACAGTGTGAGAAGCTGAGCTGCCTCAGTTTCAAAAGATATGGCCATGACCTCAGGGATTTGAAAGAGTGGAACCCTGACACCCTGTGTTTGTAAGGGTGGAAATGCCACTCCGCTGGGCTTAGGGTGCACCTAAAGCTGATGGGGCAGAGTTTCTGTCCAAGTGGGCCTTGAAGGCAGAGTTGTATTCCAGGGCTGGGATCTCCACTCAGAATCCAGACAGTGTGGCCAATACCCAGATTCTGGGGGGCAGGGCCACTGTGTAGAATGTCTCAGAAAATGTAAGAGTATTTCCAAAGCTTTGAGGGCTAATGCAGTGAGTTCTGCTGACTTGCCTGTTGCCTGTTAATGCCTTCTTTCCCTGCAATTTCTCCCATTTGTAATGGAATGTCTAACTTGTGCCTGTTGTACCGCTGTAGCTTTGGAAATAGATAACTTGTCTTCTAGGTTTCACAGATATAAAGGAATTTTTGAATTTTGGACTTAGAACTGATTTAAGACTTCTATCATATGAGACAGACATGATTTTGCTATGATGGGATGAATGTGCTTCATGTTTCAATGATGTGATTTTTGGGATGCCAAAGAGTGGGAAGTCATAGATCAAATTGGGTCCTCCCCAAAATAGGTGTAGCCCTGTGGCTGGGCCATGATTTCCTGTATTCTATGGTTGTCCTCCATTTTGTGATTTTGCGTGCCGTATGTTAAAGGATTAGGGTGGGACTGTAAATCCCTTCAGAAGATCCCCTCCTTGCTCCGCTGTACACGCAGTTTGCCTGGAGTGTGGCTTGTACCGTCCTTAATCCTTTCATCCTGCAAGAGATAAAAAGAAAGGGAAGCAAGCAGAGAATTGGGAACCTCACACTATCAAGCAAGCAGCACCGGGAGAAGAGTGCATCCTTCAGACCTGAAGTTCTTGTACCAAGACGTTCCCTGAACAAAGACTGATGCAATACTGGACTTTCTTCCAGAGCCGACAACCAGGCAAGTCTTCCCTTGGAGCTGACGTCCTGAGTTGGATTTGCAACCTACCAGACTGTGTAAGAATAAACTTTCCGTTGTTAAAGCCATCCACTCTGTGGTATTTCTGTTAGAGCAGCCCTAGCTGACTAAAACCAGGAGGTAACACGGTCATGAACCATGGTAATGAAAGAAGTCCAAGCTATGTTGAAGACACTGGTGAAAAACAAGACTCTCAGGAATTGATGGAATGCCAACTGAGATGTTTCAATAAATAGATGTGGCACTGCAGTAGCTCACTTGTCTGTGCCAAGAAATTTGGAAGATAGCTTCCTGGCCAACTAACTGGAAGAGATCCATATTTCCATTCCCAGGAAAGTGATCCAACTGAATGTGGAAATTATCAAACAATGCCATTAATATCACCAGCAAGCAAAATTTTGCTGACGATCATTCAACAGTGACTGCAGCAGTATATCAACAGGGAACTGCCAGAAATTCAAAGCAGATTCAGAAGAGGCTGTGGAACAAGGGATATCATTGCTGATATCAGGTGAATCTTGGCTGAGAGCAGAGAATACCAGAAAGATGCTTACTCATGTTTTATTGACTATGCAAAGATATTCAACTATGTAGATCATAAGAAATTATGGGCATCATTGTGGAGAATGGGAATTTCAGAGCACTTAACTGTGCTCATGAAGAATCTATACATGGATTAAGAGGCAGCCATTCAATTAGAATAATGGGATATTGTATCGTTTAAAGTTAGGAAAAGCGTGTGTTAGGGCTGTGTCCTTTCATCTCACCTATTCCATCTAATATGCTGAACAAATAATCCCAGAACCTGGACTGTATGAAGAAGAACAGGGCATCAGGACTGGAGGAAGACTCATTAGTAACCTGCTTTATGCAGATGACACAACCTTGTTTGCTGAAAGTGAAGAGGGCTTGGACCACTTCCTAATGAAGATCAAAGACTACATCCTTCAGTATGGATTACATCATAACGTAAAGAAAAAAATCATTCCAACTTAACCGATTAGCAAAATAATAATAAATGGAAAAAAGATTGAGGTCGTCAATGATTTCATTTACACAGATCCACAACCAATGCCCACTGAAGCAGCAGTCAGGAAATCAAGTAAGTATTAAGTTGGGCAAATCTGCTTTAAAATATCACTTTAAAAGTGTTAAGAAGTAAAAAGAATTGAAGACGAAGGTGTACCTGACCCAAAGCCATGGTATTTTCAGTTATTTAATATGCATAGAAAAGCTGGACAATGAAAAGGAAAAACTAAAGAAGAACTGATGCAATTTGAATTATGGTTTGGCAAAGAATATTGAATGTACTATGGACTGACAGAAGAAGGAACAGGTCTGTCTTGAAAGAATTACAGCCAGAATACTCCTTAGAAGCAAGGGTGGTGAGAGTTTGTGTCAAGTACTTTGGATACATTACCAGGAGGGACCAGTCCCTGGAGAAGGACATTGTACTTGGTAAAGAAGAAGGTCATCGAAAAAGAGCACACACAGTAAGATGGACTGACACAGCAGCTGCAACAGTGGGCTCAAAGAAAGCAAAAACTGTGAAGATGGTGCAGGACCATGCCGTTCTGTTGTGCATAGCTTCACTATGAGTTGGAATTAACTGAATGGTATGTAACAACAGGAAAATATGAGTACAGTAAAAGCTGCAAAAGCCACAACCTGTGTAAGGTGGAAACCTGTCAGAGAAGGAAAACTGGAATATTTTCCACTAAAAGACAGCTATATAAAAGTAGTACGACTGCACCCTTTCAAAGATAGAAAACTGGCCAGACCGGGAAACTAACAAAGCAGACCCTTTGAGTTCTGGCTCTCAAAGATTTCATTTATATTGAAGTGTGTATTTGAAACTGAGAGGCAACACACTGATAACTGATACAAGAACTTATGGTCAAAGTGTTTAGGACTTTCAGCCTTGAGGATTCCTGAGGTTTTGAGAATGTGACTCTAGATGGCCTATAGACCAAGGTGAGAAGTTCAGTTTGTATAGTGGGAGGTTCAGTGGTCAACTATATATGTTCACTGCAAGGAAACAATTCAGAGGGCTATAAAGTGTGAAGTTCCTTGATAATGGACATGCACTCACCAGAGACATGCAGTTTTAACAATTTGCTGTCTTCCCTTCCATACAAACAAACCTGTTGCCATCTAGTCAATCCCACTACAGGACACAGCAGAAAAGCCCCACAGTATTCCCAAGCTGCTGCTGGTGAATTTGAACTGCTGACCCTTTTCTTAGCAGCACTCTGAACCATTGCACCATCAGGGGTCTAATAATTGCCAGCAAATAATCAAATATATGTTTTATGTCGTAGATTTGGCAACCAGTGTCACAAAACAATATGGGCACTCGTTGAAAAAACAAGTATGTTTAACACGAGGATACTATGTGGACTCTTTAACTTTTTTTTTAACTTAATGTATCAAGATATGAGTACATCTTTCCAAGTCAATATATACAGATTACCTAATTAAAAAAAATTAAGGTACAATATAGTTTCATTTGGGCTGACAACCCTCTCTAAAACTGTCCTTGATGTGGTAACACTGGGAATTAACTTTCTCCTCTTTCTCCCCCAGACATTTGTTGACTCTAGGCTGAAAATACCAAAGCTTAAATTTTCACACACAAAGCTTCTCTCATTTCACTTGCACACGTCGGAAGCCTTGGGCGTCTCACTGGGTTTTCCAAAGTTGGCACCTCCGTCCTCGGCTGGGAGACGGGTCTCAGATGACTCTGAGAAACTGACACAGAAGGCCCACGCAAGCCTCCCTCTTCTTCCCCCCATCCCCGACTCTTCTCCCCAAACGCCCGCTAGTGACCTCCCTCCGCCTCAGCGTCCGGGGTTCTAGGCGACACCGCCCATAGCAGCACTCCCGGTCCCTCCCCAGACCCGGCCCATCAGGAACCCGCACTGGCACCTCCGCCCCTCTTGGAGACCACCCTCGGGTCTGCCCTCCACGAACGTGTAACGCGCGCTCTCAGCTTCTCCCCAGACTCCGCCCACAGCCAACCCACGCCGCTAGCCCGCCTTCGGGTCCGCCCACTTGGTCCCTGGCTCCACCCAGAAAAAACCTGCTCCATCCAGCCTCCCAGGCCTTAGCTCCGCCCATTGGCTCCATTGCCCGGAAACTACCTCTGCGGCCCCCGACTCCGCCCACCCGCCGCAAGCCTCCGCCCGCCGGGAACTGGCGCTTCTCTCCCTGTCCAGAGTTCAAGCCACACAGCCTTGGGTTCCGCCCACCCCACTGGACTTCACCACTCGGAAACCGCCCGGATCGCCCCGGCTCTGCGCGCCAGGAGCCTGCGCTGCTACTCAGGGCCCGGCCCCGCCCCCTCCTGCGCCTTGACCGCTGCGGTCTGGACTCCGCCCACCCAGCCCCTCCCCCTGAGTCCCCTGGGTTGGTCTAGCTTGTCTGCCTGAGGTCTGGGCCCCGGCCCAGGCAGCCGTCATGGAAGAGGGCGGCCCTGCTGCTGCCGCCTCGTGGTACCAGCCGGCCAGCCCCCCGCGGGATGCCTGTGTCTACAGCAGCTGCTACTGGTAAGGGGCTCGGGTTCAGGCCCCCGAATCTCCCAGGCTCGCTTGGCCGCGGCGTTGCAGCTCGGGAGCTCTGGGCCTCCACTGGCGGGCTTTCCCGTTTAGGGGGTGACGGAGAGAGAAGGGCAGTCCTGGCCGCTAGAGTAGAGCGTGGACAGCTGGATAGTGATGGTGGCGGGAGCGGGGAGGATTGGTCAGGAATGGAAGAGTCGATGGTGATGCATTGCTTCTGGTTGGCGGTTTTCGAATGGACTCCTGCAGATCCCAGAGGGAACAAGTTAGAGGCGGAGGGTGGAGCGCAGAGACCCACTGAAAGTTACTCGTTGAAGCCAGCGTGGTTTCAGGTTGATGTGAAGGCCATTTTAATGTAGGAAGAGAATAGAGGCGCAGGGTTCAAATTAATTTTTCCCACGGTCACTCAGCTAATAGCAGCTAAAAGTCCAGTCCACGCCGTCTGGCACCAGAAACCATGGTCTTAACCACTATACTGTCAAGATTATAATCGTTACACTTACAGTGTACTTGCTGTATTCCAAGCCTTGTTCTGGTTTGTCGATGTCAGCTAACTGATTTGCATCTCGCCGGTAGGTAGTGTTGTTAAAACAAACAAAACAGTTGTTATGAATTGGTTCCTACTCTTGATGACCCCTCAGAGTAGAACTGTGCTTCATAGGGTTTTCAGTGACAGACTTTCAACAGTAGAGTGAGGTGCAGTTGTTAACCTCCATTTCAAAAGTGAGAACTCTGAGGCTGCTTAGCTTGTGAGTTTAGGACTGAGGAGTTACAGGCCAGCTTGGCTCTGGAGTGCTTGCTGTTCACTCCAGTCCTAGGCCACTTGTAAGAAACCCTGTTGGCTCAGTGGTTTAGTGCTCTGATTGGTGCTTTGAACCCACCCGATGGAACTTTGGAAGAAAAGATGTGGTAATCTGCTTCCATTAAGATTATGGACAAGAAAACTTTATGGGATATTTCTTGTCACACATAAGGGTCACCATGATTCAGAATTCACTCTATGACAGCCTCTGCAGCTGAGCCATTTTCCTTAGTTCTTTGACGGGCACAGCCACCTTTCCTATTTCTCAGTAATGATTGACTCTCCAGCCCCGAGCACTAGAAACCTCGGGGCCGTCTAAAACTGCCCACCTCTGTTCAGCTGGTCACCAAGACCTTAACGTGTATTCAGCTCTGAGTGTGAGGCCCAGTGCCACATGCTTCCACCTATTTTCTTATTTGATCCTCAGAACCAGCTTGCCAGATGAGTTCTATTATTATCATTATCCTTATTTTACAAAGAAAAAGCTGTGCCGTTGAGGGGCTAAGCTATTGTTTGCTCAAGATCACAACTAGCAAATGTTAGTGCTGAAACTCTTAAACTGTGTGATGCCAGAGGCTGTGCTTTTAACTCTGGCGCTGTGTTTCTGCCTGTCTCATAAATCCTGCGTGTTCTTGCTCCTAACATTCATTCATTCTTGCACTCATTCAGGGGATGTTTATCACATGCTTTGCAGTGTATGGAAACCCTGGTGGCATAGTGGCCAAATGTGCCAGCTGCTAACCCGAAGGTCGGCAGTTCAGATCCACCAGGCGCTCCTTGGAAACTCTGTAGAGCAGTTCTGTGCTGTCCTATAGCGTCACTATGAGTAGGAATTGACTTGACGGCCATAGGTTTGGTTTTTTTGCAGTGTGTAATGCCCTATTCCAGGCACTGAGGCTACTGCAGTGAACAAAATAGACACATGCCCTGGTGAGATCTCCTGGAACTGAGCATTTTGGAGTGAGAGGAGCAGACAAAAACAAGCAAACCGTGTTTGGGTAGTGTGAAGTGTGATGTTTTGTTCTACATAGGATCACTATGAGTCAGAACCAACTCGACGGCACTTAACAATACAAAGGGATAGTGCCTCAAATACTACTTTATTTTAGGATAGTTAAGGAAGCCATTTCTAGAAGGTGATATTTGAACAGAGCTCTAAATGAAGCGTAGGTGGTCAGGAGCTCGGTGGACGTGTGGAGGGAGGTCATTCCGGGCAGGCAGGAACGGCAGGTGCAGCAGCTGTGTGAGGACGGTGCATGCGCGTGTGAAGATTCTAGGAACGGCTAGGAGGTTGGTGCAGTGGGAGCAGAGCCACCCGATGGAAAAGGGGTAGTTAGAGGTGGTGTCTTCAGTCGGTCGTGGTCTCTTTTTACTATTTTCAGCTGTAAGCCAGCCCCTCCTCAGCTGTCATGGAGACTGTTCCACTAGCTTTCCAGCAGGCCTGTGTGCCCAGTTCTCCCTTGTCCATCATGTCTTTCTAACGTTAGTGGCTTCACACTGCTGACAGTCAGTTGCTATTGGAATGTGTCCAAGAATCACCTGGGAGCTTTGAAAACATGAACATTGTAGAGTCGCATCACATAGCGTCTGGGTGTTTAAGCAGCACAATGGGGGAATTGATGGTCTGTTGACCGCATTTTAAGGAATGCAGGCATAGACAATAAAGTCAGTCTCCAAAATCTAGCCACCAGCTGTTCGTCTAACCTTGTTTCAACCTGCCTTTTCTGCTCCCAGGGTTTTTAACTTGTGACACTGTTGATATTTTGGGCAGATAGTTCCATGTTTTGGGACTGTCCTGTGTATTGTGGACATGTTTCGGCATCTCTGACCTCTGCTCCCTAGGCGCTAGGACCCAAGCCAACCCATTGCCGTCAAGTTGCTTCTGGCTCATAGCAACCCTGTAGGATAGAACAGACTTGCCCCATAGGGTCTCCAAGCTGTAATCTTTATGGAAGCCGACTGCCACATCTTTCTGTCCTGGACCTGCTGGTGAAGTCAAACTGCTAACCTTTTGGTTAGCACGTGAGCACTGTAACCATGGTGTTGCCAGGGCTTCTTTAATGGTAATAACGGCAACGTGTGCTTGGTATTCATAGTTGACAGAGCACTCATGAGTCCATTTTAATTGTTTGGTGTTTTTCATGCACTTATTGAGTGCCTTCTGCAAGCCAGGGGCCCTCCCTCTCTGCAGGCCCGTCTCTGATCTCAGCTTATCACCAGTAACTCCTACAGTGTCTGGAAACTTTTGCTCTTTGCCAGCCTTTTCTGTTAGCTGACAGGTTGGAATCCTGTTATCATCCTCCTTTTGTTTTACAAATTAAATAGGTGCCAAGATGCACATTAAATCCAGAGCTCCTTCTATTCTGACAGTGACTGCAGCCTTTCCAAGTATAGTGCCTCTTCTTTTTTAACCGTAAAAATGTCATGAAACCCTCCTATATGATGTTAATTGTACCTCTGGGGAAAAAAAATAGTCATATAGGGACTATAAAAATTCAGTTACTCTCATGCTTAAATTTGTATTTTATCAGTGTAGTATTCACCCATGTTTGAAAAGCAATAGGTAATATGAGCTGCAGCTACTTTATGTATTCAGTCTTGCAGCGGTGCCTGGTTCCTCTGGGTTCATGAAGTCATGCGTGAACTCTCTGCTTTCCCTGGGGATGGAAAAACCACTGACTTATGTACCACCTCTGTCTTCCTATCTTCTTTAAAATTGATGCCTTCCTACTCTGTGCTTTTCATGTGCACTTTTTATGACCTTCAACAGCACTGGGTTTTTTAATTGTGTTTGTTATTTATGGGTCTGTATCTCTCCTCTTATCACCTGTATGCTGTTGATTTAGCATCACTGTGTTAGGTCTTAGTGTTTCTGTAACAGCATTACCGCAAGTGGATGGCTGTAAGAACCAGAAATGTATTGTTTCACAGTTTAGGAGGCTGGAAGTCTGAATTCAGGGTGCCAGCTCCAGGGGAAGGCTTGGCTTTCTCTGTTGGCACTGGGTAAGTTCCCTGTCATCAATCTTCCCCTGTGTTTAGTAGTTTCTCAACTCAGGGGCCCTAGGTCCGAAGGATGTGTTCTGCTCCCAGCTTTTCATTTGTGGTGGTGAAGTCCATCTACTCTCTGCTCACTACTCTTTTATATCTCAAAAGAGTTTAACTGAAGATAAAACTTAATTCCATAGATTGTGTCCTGCCTAATTAACATAACTGCCTCTAATTATGCCTCATTAACATCATAGAGGTTAAAATTTACAACACATAGGATAATCACATCAGATTACAAAATGGAAGACAGCCATATAATACTGGAAATCATGGTCTAGCCAAGTTGGCACACATTTTAGGGAACACAGTTCAATCTATAACAATCATGTTCCCCAAACTATTACCATAGTTCTTTGTGTATCATCATGGGCTCTGGAAGCTGTTTATGGGAAGCTCTCCAAAACTACTGTAGGCTGGGCAGATAAATATCTTTTCAAGATTTGATCTTAGCATCTAGGTCAATTGGCATAAAAACAGTTGGCACTATTTTTAGATATTGGTCTGTATGCTGCTGTGGTGCCTGGCATCTGGGTCTTGAAAGTTAGCAAGTTGTCATCTAAGGAGCATCAATTGGTCCCAGTCCACCTGGAGCAGAGAAGAATGAAGGACATGAAAGACAGGAGGAAAAACATGAGACCAGGAGACAGAAGGTGCCATATGACTCAGAGACTAAATCAACACAAGGCCAGAAGAACTAGATGGTGCCTGGCCACCACCAAAGTCTGCCTTGACGGGGAACACCAGGTAGACTCCCTGTTGTAATGGGAGTTCAGATCTAGAATGCTATTAAAAGACCAGAACTGATGGTCTGACATCCTAGAGGATTCCCCAAGAACATGGCTCCTAGACTCCCTGCTAGCCCAGAGGTGAAACCAATACTGGAGACAACTCTTCAGACAAAAATTGGATGAGACTGTAAGTCATAAAGGGCTGTTGGAACAGCTCCTCTGTAGAAATGAAATGGGAAGGTGGAGAGGAGGAGACAGGAGTTGGTTAAATGAATATGGAAAGTGAAGCGTGGAAAGTGAGAGTGTATTGTCATAGGGTTGAGAGAGCAGCTAGAGTCGCACAGAGGTATGTGTATAGGGTTTTGTATAGCTAATTGACTTGGATTGTAAACTTTCACTTATGTACAATAAAATATTAAAAAAAAAATTTGATCTTACGCTTAAAAATCCACACTTTGCTACTATGTACTCCAGACCTGTAGGCAGAGCAAGTGATTTGGACTAAATACTAACCAAAGGGCTAGAAGTTTCAACCCAGCCAGCAGTACTGTGGAAGAAGGGCCTGGCAATCTGATTCCTTAAAGATTACAACGAGTGGTTCAATCTCAAGGTAACCACAAAGAAAGCTGATAAACCTGCTCATCAAGACAAAGAAAGAAAACAGAGTCTCAATAAAAATGAAATCTAACAAAAACATGAGAAATGAAAAAGAAATTCCCCAACTGAAGGAATTTAACACAGGAGAGTAAGAGGAACAAAGAAAATGTCAGCCAAAAAAAAAAGCATTAGAAAGTGACAGAAATAATGTATGCTGTTTACCAGATGCACACCTTTGAAACAAAAACACCTGGTACTAGTACAATGACAGATACATTGACCAATGGGACAGAATTAAGAACCTAGATGTAAGTGCATCCACCTCTGGTCACTTGATCTTCCTTGAAGGCCTTATGGCCATCAAATGGGAAAAGGACAGTCGTTTTAGCAGAAGGTACCAGCAAAACTTGATGTCATTTCATAGCATGGAACAAACTTAGAGGGTATTAGAGCGAAATGAGTCAGTCACAGAGGGACAGGTATTGTGTGAGACCTCTACTGTGAAAACTCATGAAAAGGTTTACACATAGCAAGAAACAGTCTTGGATGGTTTACTGGGGAGGGCTGGGGATAGGGGGAAAAAGTTACAGACAAGAAAACCCTATGGAGTGATACTACTCTGACACACATGAGGTTGCCAGGAGTTGGAATTGATTCCATGGTGATGGATTTGGTTTGTTTTTGAGTTCACTGCATGCTGTGTGACGTATAGAAGCAGCAGTGATTTTTACTCCTTACTGCATACCATATTGAAGTAGTCAGCAGCAAGCTCCTGTGGTTACCATGACCACCATTTTGTCCTTAAGGTTTTTTAGGTATTTTGGACAGAATCAGAGCAATAGGAGGAAACACAGAAGCCCTTTCAGTATTCTGAGCCTAGTTATATGGAGCATTCAGATCAGGTAGGCGGGGCCAGGAGTGGTGAATTGAGAGTGTGTATTTTGTAAAGTGCTGATGGTTGCCAGTGCTTTTCGTTTGTTTCACTCTGCATTCAGATAGCTTGGTGTAGATGGGGGAATTAGGCTTTGACAGACTGAGTTACAGTGTGTGTTTTAGAGTATTGGTGTGACTCACAGCAAAGGTGCTGTGTGAGTCATTAGAAAAGGACAGGAATCTAGAGGCTGGGCCGTGAATACTGTCTGGGGCATCTGTAGTTGGTGACGTACAGCAACTGGCTCGGTCAGTGTTCAGTTTATTGTAGTGACGTCTCTTTACGCAGGTGGGTTCTGGTCACTCCTTCAAATAGCAAAGCAAACCAACCAAACCCTTTGCTGTCAAGTTGATTCCAAGTCATAGTGACCCTGAGGGACAACAGAACGCGTAAGGTTTGCAGGGAGTGGCTGGTGGTTTTGAACTGGCGACCTTTTAGTTAGCAGCTTGAGGTTTCTTCAAATAGCCAAGGGCCTGTCATCTGTCTAGGGCAGAAGCATACCAACCAAATCACTTGCCTTTGAGTTTGTTCCGACTGATGGTGACCTTGTGTGTGTCAAAGTAGAGCTGCACTCCACAGGGTATTCAGTGGCTGATTTCTCGGAAGCAGATTGCCACGGCTTTTCTTCAGAGATGCCTCCGGGTAGACGCCAGTCTCCAGTCTTTTGGTTAGCAGTTGAGTATGTTACCTGTTTGTAGCACCCCAACTCTGTAGAAAGATGGTTTTCAGTTCAGCATGTAAAGGAACTTCTTGAAAGCCAGAACCTCAGCCTCATCAGAGGTGCTTGAGGAGTCGCACTCACAGGTCCTCCCTCCAGAAAAGTTCCTGGACATTTTGTGTGTCTGCTTCTGACCCTTGCCAGCAGGAGGCCTCCTATCAAAACACCCTTTCTGTCCCATTCCTAAGGGGAGCAAGGAATCAGTGTTAACTGAGACTGACTGTTTACAGTGTAACGTAGTTATGCCCATTTTACAGATGAGAGAAGTAGACACTCAGAGGAGTCAGGGTATTCAAAGTTTCTTATCTCGTCAGTGGTTGAGTTGGAATTCCATCTGTATCTTGAGTCTCCCTGGATCTGAAACTTACAGAATGTTGAGCTAGCACTTTATCGTTTGTAAAATGTATGTTTACATAGACAGTGCTGTGGAAGGTGAGCTCTGTGCCTGGAGAGGTGTCCACATGATAGCATAGGTTTGCTCGGAGCTTGTTTCCATGAAGACTTACAAGCATTACATCTAGAAATGGTTTTAGAAGCGAGAATGGCGAAGCTTTGCCCTTCTTACTTTGCATGTCACCAGGAATGACAAACTGTCATCAGGTTGCACTAGAAAAGGAAGTTGTGGCTGGGAAAGTAAGGGGTCAGGGAAAGTGAGGGCAGCTCTCCATGAGATGGGTTCACACAATAGCTGCAACAGGGGCCCCGGCATACTGACTGTCTTAGTCAACTAGTGCTGCTACAACAGAAATTCCACAAGAGGATGGCTTTCAGAAGAAATTTTGTTTTGTCGTAGTCCAGTAGGCTACAAGTCCAAATTCAGGATGTCAGCTCCAAGGGAAGGCTTTCTTTGCTGAAGGTCCTTCTCAGCTTTCGTCTGGACTGGAAGATTTTGAGACACAGGGACTCCAGTCCTTTTCAAAGGATGTGCTCAGCTCCTAGCACTGCCTTCTTTCTTGATAGTGTGAGGTTCCCAGATAGCTTCTGTCCTTTGTATCTGAAGAGATCGCGTCCAAGGCACAGTGCACACTTACACATTGAGCCCGGCCCCACCAACTCAAATGTGGCCTATCCCCGCTCATGAACACCACAGATACTGGGTTTACAACATAAAGGAACTTAGTGCAATACCTGGAATCATGGCCCGGCCAAACAGCCACACATATTTTTGTGAGAATACAGTTTAATCCATGACACAGACAAGCGTGAAGTGACAGAGGACTGGCCAGAGTCTTGCTCTGTTACACGTAAGGTAACAGATTGGACACAGCTAAGAGCAGCAGCAGTCTGTTGGGTTTTAGAGGAGATTCCAGCATTAACCAGTTATTACGTGATCTTCTAACCTGTCTGTGGCATCGTCAGTCTTCTGCTACAATTTGAAAGACACAGAATGTTCTCTCTTTATAATATTCATTAAACAATTACTGTATTTCAGTGAAGAAAATATTTGGAAGCTGTGTGAATACATCAAAAACCATGACCAGTATCCTTTAGAAGAGTGTTATGCTGTCTTTATATCAAATGAGAAGAAGACGGTAAGTTGTTGAGGGGCTGCAGAAAGAAAAGCAGAGAGTCAGGATGACATCAGAGCTAATGCTGCATGGGGTTCCTGCGGTTCTAATGTGTGCTTTATAAAATACAACAGCAATTTAAAGTTTGTTTTTGAATGAGTTGTTTCTTCTTTACAGGGCACAGTTAGAATTGACTCGATAGCAGTGGGTTTGTTTTTTTTAGTTTGGGCACAGTTGAGTTAGAAAAGTTTAATCTGTTATTTGTAGGTAAGAAAATATCTAATGGTGTGTTTACACAGATAAAGTCCCTTTCTTTAAAGGTGTTCATTTAGGACTTTTTAAATTGATTACATCAGAACCACATGCTCTCAGGTTTGAAATAAAGAATTCATTGTCTCTGGAATTTAAATAGAACTATGGTAAATTTGTGGGATGTATTAAAATAAGGTGAGCCCTTCATATTTTGTAAAGCACTTTTTGAAGCATCTCATTAGATCCTCCTGGAAACTGTGAGGTGGGCAGGGCTCCGACAAACTTGTCTGTTGATAAATGAGGAAATAGAGACTCAGGGTGGGTCAGTAACTGTCAGCACCAACCAAGGACAAAACCTGTTGGCACTGAGTCACTTCCAACTCATAGCAACTGTGTAGGACAGAGTGAACCGCCCTATCAGGTTTCCAGGGAGCAGCTGGTGGGTTCAAACTGCTGACTTTTTGTTAGCAGCCAAGCTCTTAACCACTTTGCCTCCAGGGTTCCAACTAATGCCAGATGCCATCCATAATTCATTGGGCATACAACTCTGAACCTGCCAGTTCTCCCTCTTCAAGGCCTACCCCAGTCTCAAAAGAATGTCATAAAATTAATGTTTGCTGTTGTATGCTTTCATGGTTAAGGACAATTGGACAGATGTGGATTTCTTTTTCATTGGTTTTCTCACTTGTTTGCTTATAAACATTTCATTTCTCATTTATGTACCTACATAGAGCAGTCAGTAGTGATCTCACTGAAGCTGTGACTCATGAAAGTTATTATATTTTCTAGATACCAATCTGGAAACAGCAGGCGAGACCTGGAGATGGGCCTGTGATCTGGGTAAGATGACCCATACAAAGCTTCTGGACATTATTACTTGTCTTCTTTGAGTGGTCTTTAAGTTTGGTAAAACCGAATGATGGGGCAGTAGAGGATAGCTGTGATGATCATTAATACATTGATTTTCTGGGAATAGAAATTATTTGGCCTAAGGTAGAAGTGCTTACTGCGCTAATTGTTTGACTGCTTAGAAAGGATTATGGGAATGATTTACATGGCTGATGTATCTGTGATTTCCTACATTCTTACCCATTCATCATGAGAAGGAACTTGGGTGGTTATCTTGTCCAGCTACACATCAGAGTGATGTGGAGACTGTGTTAAAAATAAAGGTTTTTGATTTAGTAGATCTAGAGAGGAGTACACAGAGACACTGGTAGTTCAGCAGTATGATTCTCATCTTCCATGGGTTTGATTCCTGGCCAGTGCCCCTTTACATGCAGCCACCCTCTGTTTGTCAGTGGTGGTCTCTGTTTTGCTGTGATGCTGAGCAGGTTTTGGCAGATCTTCCAGGCTAAGATGAATGAGGAATAAAAGCCTGGTGACCGCCTTCTGAAAATCAGACATTGAAAACCCCATGGATCGCAACAGTCCAACTGATACTGATCACGGAGATATAGCAGGACCAGGCAGTGTTTCATTCTGTTGTGCGTGGGGTCGCCATGATTTGGGGGCTGACTTGGTGGCACCTAACAGTAATAGAGAAGGAGTTTAAGAATTGATATTTTGAACAAACACGACTGGCATTTGAAAGATTTTTGTTGACTTCACCCTTTATTTTCTCAGTGAAGAGACAAGGTCAGAACGGCAGAGTGAGTAGCTCAGGGTCACATCGCTGGTCTGTGACCAAACAGGATCTCAGACCCACGTGGCTTTTCCAGTACCTGGGTATGTTGCTTTAACTTGACCTCATTACAAACTGAGTTTTTCACTCTAATAAAACACCAAGAAAAAGTAAAAGAAAACCCCATTGATGATAATGTAATAAACACCTAGTTTCCAGATCGTGGTTTATGGTTATATGAGGTCTGACAATGAAGTTTGCAAACTCATCCTAGAAGAAGTGCTGCATACTTCATTGCTAAATATCATTACAGTCACCTTCAAAGTACTCCCTCTGTGAAGCTATGCACCCTATGCACCGACCCCAGCATCTAGCCTGCCCTGCAAAGCAGTTTTAGAACTCTCTTTCTGGAATGGCCATCGGAGCAGCTGTCGTATTACCTTTGATGTTGTAAATATCATCAGAATGTCTCCTTTTCAATATTTCTGTTAACTTCGGGTAAAGAAAACTCGTTGGAGGCCAGATCCAGTGAGTACGGAGGGTATTCCAATACAGTTATTTGTTTATTGGCTAAAAGCTCCCTTATAGCCAACTATACAGTTAAGTTCGTGAACTTGCCACCGTGGCATGTGCACAATGGCTGCTCCAGAAAGATTTCCGAAATTTCTTTGAGGCACTGGCAGGCACTGACGTCGGTGCATGACTCTTCAAGGTGAATACTGCAAAGGTGACTGTAGTGCTACTCAGCAGTGAGGTATGTAGCACTTGGAACAATTAAGTTCATGGACTTAATTGTCAGACCTTGTGTATTACTTGAATGAGCCTCTGTCATTTATTTAGCACGTGTGTATTGAATGCCAATTATATGCCAGGCACAAAGCAGACAAATCCCTGGCTCTGCATCACTCATGCTTCTGCTTTCTTCTCCAGCAGCGGACTTCATGCTAGTGTTAAGTCCAAACCCAGCAGGCTGGCGTTAGGAGCTTGGCCTCTGGCATCAGGCAGACTGGGTTTAAGTCCCAATCCTCCCATTGGTTGACTTTGTGACCTGGGGTGAGCTGTGTTCCATCTGTGTTCAGTTTCTTCATCTGGACAGTGAGTTGTGAGCCTCAAGTGAGATCACGCCTCTGAAGTGTATCCTGGTAAACGTTACATAGCAAGTGCTTAAGAAGTGTTGGCTATGTTATTAGCAGCGTGAAACAACCCCTACTGCAGGCTGTCTGGCTGCCCCAGAAGTTATCCTCTTTGCTGAAATGCTCAGGATTCCATTCTTGGGAAGTTTTCTATGACGGGATGTATAGCCTTGTTGCCCTCATGCGACATCTCGTGGTAGCTCAGGGTGGGCGGTCCTGTGGCAGGTGTGTCTGCTTAGCTGTTGTGGGAAGCAGAAATCTAATGAGGTACATGCTGCTGCCCCTCTAAGAGTAGTCACCATCTGGATAGGTGTCCGGTCCTGTAGCCCACTGAGAGACACACTGTGCTCCACCGTATCCTGACTGCCAGTCCGTGCTGTGGCAGCCATTCAGAGTTGAGGCCTGCTTCTCTGCGTTCATCAGGCATCAGCATATAGGAACATAGACCTGGATTAACCAGACAGTTGTGGGTTTTTATTGTTTATTCCTTGAAAGGTCTCCGCTTTAGGCAAGATTTGGTGATATATTCTCTTCCTTGGTGACACTCTTCATGGGATTCCATTAGGCCCCTGCTTTATCTCTTCCTGGATTCCTGGGTTCCTTAGTTGGCTTTGTAAAGGCCTAACGTGAATGAATGTGCATCATCTTCTAAACTCTCCCAGTAACAAGCACGCTGTGGGACTCTCCTCCAGTTTATAAAAGAGGGAATTGAGATGTGTGAGTTGAGGGGCTGAGACTTGAACTAGAATGCCCTCCGTGTGTGCCCACCTGCTGCCTGTGGGATGGTTGAACTAGCTAGTGTGACTCCAGCATGCCCTCCCTGTGTACTCGTCTGTTGCCTGTGGTACGTTTGAACCAGACAGTGTAACTCCAGGATGCCCTGCCTGTGTACTTGCCTACCTCCTCTGGTACATTTGAACTTGGCGATATGACTCCAGAGTGCCTTCCCTGTGTGCCTGTCTGTTGCCTCTGGTACGATTGAACCAGGCAGTGTGTCTCCAGAATGCTCTGCCTGTGTGCCCACCTGCCTCCTTTGGTTCATTTGAACCAGCCGGTGTGACTCCAAGATGCCCTGCCTGTGTGCCTACCCGCCTCCTCTGGTACATTTGAACCAGCCGGTGTGACTCCAAGATGCCCTGCCTGTGTGCCTACCCGCCTCCTCTGGTACATTTGAACCAGCTGGTGTGACTCCAAGATGCCCTGCCTGTGTGCCTACCCGCCTCCTCTGGTACATTTGAACCAGCTGGTTTGACTCCAGGATGCCCTGCCTGTGTGCCTACCTGCCTCCTCTGGTACATTTGAGCCAGCTAGTGTGACTCCAGGATGGCCTGCCTGTGTGTCCACCTGCCTCCTCTGGTACATTTGAACCAGCCGGTGTGACTCCAGGGTGCCTTCCCTGTGTGCCCCCCCTGCCTCTTCTGGTACATTTGAACCAGCCAGTGTGACTCCAGGATGCCCTGCCTGTGTGCCTGCCTGCCTTCCCTGGTACTCACCATGTGGTGCCTCAGCAGTATCTGTGTGTTTCCCAACCTGTTCTCTGTAGACTGTCTCAGAGGAAGGATTTCATCTTTTTCCTCATTGTATCTGCAGTCACACTGTACAGTTTCCCACAAATAAAGGGAATAGGCACTTTAAACAAAAAAAACAAGCAGCCACTGTCAAATAGGTGGGAGGTATTCAGGGAAAAGCAGGCTTTGGATAAGGCAGAGGCTACTTCTGGCAGGGGTAGGGGAAGTTACAAACTGGAACTCGTGGGGAGAAGGTGTTTGAGCCCCAGCTTGAATGAAAATTTTGGGGAAAGAGTTGGAGAAGGCATTGCAGACAGAGGGTATAACATGAGCTGCGGTAGGGGGAGCAATTCTCAGTCCATTTGTCTGGAGGTTGGGATACATTTAGCAGAAGAGAGAGAGCGAGTGTTCATTTCTGATGCTATTTCTGCTTCATTAAGATAGAACCGGAACTGAAGGCTGAGGGCTTTAATGGTACAGCATCTCTAGTTGTAATCAATGACCTTTTCCAGGTTTTTGTGGGGGCTCAAATGAAATAAAATTTGAGGAAGTGCTTTGTAAACACCTAGTACCTTAGAAAGGTAAAATGATAATTGCTAATGCTGTCAGATGGGCATTTTTACTTTGCAGTGCTGGTGTCTTTGTGAAAGCACTGTTGGTCTGAGGAGCTCAAAGCACCAGAGACTGCACTCCTGTCCCTTGATAAAAACCAAAACCATTGCCGCTGAGTCATAGTGATACTGTAGGATAGATTAGAACTGCCTCATAGGGTTTCCATGGAGTAGCTGGTAGGTTCAGACTGCCAAACTTTTGGTTGGTAGCTAGACTCTTCTGGTGAACTCAAACTGCTGACCTTTTGGTTGGCAGCTGTAGCTCTTAACCACTGTGCCACCGCAGTTGCCAAAGTACTATTGAAATGTGAGATGATGTTAGTGGTGGGATTAGGTGGACATTTGTGTTTTGCTTAGTGTTGTCTGTGAGAGTAGTTTTCTTTGAGGGGCTCAGAGTGCTAGAGGTGAGTTTCCTTTCCTTGATAAATGAAAAAACTCTCTGCCGTTGAGTCAATTCTGGCTGTAGCTCACAGTGGCCCTGTACTCATAGCAGAATAGAACTGCTCCATGGAGTTTCCAAGGAGTGCCTGGTGGATTTGAACTGCCAAGCTTTTGGTTAGCAGCTATAGCTCTTAACTATTATACTACCAGGGTTCCCAGCAGCTGCATGGTGCTCCCCTTTGGGCTGTGTTACAGTTTATTAATGTCTTTCCTCTCCATGGACTTGGGGTTGTTTGTGAATTTTCACTGTTATGAACAGCACTGCAGAGGTTATTATTCTGTATATATTTTTACATGTTTATGGACATTCTTTGTGGAGCAGCTGCCTAAATGTAAAATTACTGGGTTGGCGGATCTTCATTTAATGTATCTGAACATTGCCGTTGTTTATTTGATCATTCCTTGTCATCAGACATTTAGTCTGTTGGGGTTTTGTGTTTGCTTTTGAAAATTCTGTTGTTACGTTGTTGTGTGCTATTGAGCCAATTCCAACTCATAGCAGCCCTATAGGACAGAATGAAATTTCCCCGTAGGGTTTCCAAGGCTGTAGTGGTTACAGAAGTGTTTACTACCACAACTTTCTCCCGCAGAGTAGCCGGTGAGTTCAGACTACCAACCTTTTGGTTGGCAGCTGAATGCTTAACCATCTCACCACCAAGGCTCTTTTTTGCTGTATGAGGGAGGCTGTATTAGTCTTGTATCTGACTGGTAATATATACGGCGTTACTGAGGATGGCATTGTTTAGAGGTGGAATTTGCACCTTCCTTATGGGACAGTCAGATTCGATTCCTGGCCAGTAGACCTCAGGTGCTGCCACTGCCTGTCATTGGAGGCTTGCATGTTGCTATGATGATCAACAGGTTTCAGCAGAGTCCCTAGGCTAAGAAGAAAGCCCCAGTGGTCTACTTTTGAAAATCAGCCAGTGAAAACTGATGATCCAATCCTGTTGCACCTGGGAGCTACCACCGGTAGCATTATTACTGTAGCTTTGGGTTTCACCCTCATAAACAAGTTGTTTAGCTTCAGAAACTTTTATTTCTAGGACTACCATGTGGTTTTGCTTCATGTGTCCAGTGGAGGCCAGAGCTTCATTTATGATCTGGACACCGTCTTGCCGTTTCCCTGCCCCTTTGACACGTACGTGGACGATGCCTTTAAGTCAGATGATGATGTCCATCCACGGTTTAGAAGGTGAGGACATTCGGAGTGGATTTGCTTACTTTGTGAAGACTTTGACAGTTACACTGAATGTTTTTGCACCCAGTTTTTAAAGATCACTTGTCTTTGCATTGCTATTGAGTTGATAAGCTACACAGAGAATTCAGAAAGTTGTCCAATTTTAAGGGTTATCCATCATATATAAATGGTTGATAGTCACTTAAGAATTGTGGGTTGAGATCATGAACATTTTCTTTCAGGCATGCTAGGAATTTCTCTCATATTTTTGTTTGTGGGGGACTGCCTTGTGGTGCCAGAATGAGAGGGCTTGATGGATGGCACCTGAATATCAAGCCCATTGCCCCATCTGCAGAGCCCAGGTGGCACAGAGGTTAAGAGTTCAGCTGCTAACCAGTAGGTTGGCAGTTCGAATCTACCAGCTGCTCCTTGGAAACCTTGTGAAGCAGTTCTTTTCTGACCTGTAGGGTCAGTATGAGTCAAAACTGACTTGATGGCAGTGGATTTGGGTTTGGGTGCTGCAGCTACAACTGAGTTAATAAAGGTGACCAGATATATTTTTGTCCCTTTGTAGTTTAGAGTATAGGAACTTAATGTTTCTCAAAGCCTCTACTATATAACAAACATATTGTGTATAACAATATATGTTATATAATGTGTATGTTATATGATTACCATTACATGCTATAAATAAATATATATGATTTAGAAATATGTATGTATAATATCTAATGTATTATATAATATGTAATAAGCCTTGGGAAGCATATATATTTTGTTACCTGTTATCTCATCTGATTTACACATACAGATAACACTTACTGCTTTGGGAAGAGCTTCATATTTTAATTAGGTTTATTTTTATAGCATTTCATTCAGTCCTAAAACTCTGCCACGTGCTTTACGGTTACATCAACCAGTTAGATGCTGTTCTGGGCCCTTGAGTACAGAAGTGTAAATATTCTGCTACTGCTGGTAATTAGAGGTTGTTGGAAGTGATGGATGGCATATGTGTGTCAGTGTGTCTTCTCCTCCTGATTATTTCCTTGTCTTCTCTGCAGAGGAGGGGTAGGAAATTGAATGGAGATATATTTATTTGCATTGCTAAAACCTGGTTGGAGGAAACCAGGTTGAAATGGAGGAAACTGAAATAAACAGACTTGGTTCCAGCAACAGTCACCTGGGGCTCAGTTTTTCAGGCTGTTCTTTGAGCCTTGCGCTGAGTTCACCAAACTTGTGCCCCTGTCTTTCTGAGCTGCTTTTCCACCTCCTATCCCCAGAGACCTTATGAGCTCTAGCTCTCATTGTGTTGAAAAGTGGCTAATTTGAACTGAGTTTGAGGACCAGGGTTACATAAATGAAAACTTGGTAGTGGCTCACAGGGAGATGATAGACAGATACTTATTTGTTCAATACTGATCTTTTTAAGTCAGGAGTGCCTACAGGTAGTAATCACGACCTGTAGTGGCTGCTTTGACTCTTATCAAGGACAGGAGTGTTGATGCAGTGACTTGTCATGTACATTTCATACTTCACGTTGCACTTAACACACAGATAGGCAAAGCTGAACTAGATTGTGGTGGTGGTACCGGGTACCATGGAGTCAGTTCTAACTCATAGCGATCCCATGTAACAGAGTAGATGTGCCCCACTGGGCTTTCTTGACTGCAGTCTTTATGGAAGCAGATCTCCCGGCCTTTCTCCTGAAGAATTGCTCAGTGGATTTGAACTGCCGGCCTTTTGCTCAGCAGCCAAGTGCTTAATGTTGTGCCACCAGGAAGATGAGCGCCTAGAGGCCTATGGGGCAGTTCTACTCTGTCACATGAGGTTGCTATGAGTCAAAATCAACTTGATGGTACCTAACAACAATATTAGATTGTAAATAAGGAAAAACAACCCCTAAAGACCATAGGAATAAAAAATGAAAATTTAAATCCGCCTGCCTTATACCAAAAAACAAAGTTGAAAAGCTTGGTAATGTGTACGCAGTGGAGCATGATAGTGGGCAGGAGCGGGAGCCCTGAGACTCGCTCCACGAGGCTGTCACCTGGAAAACCATGCGGCCAGAAGCAGATGTGCAGCTGACATAAAAGGAGAAGCACGCCTCAAGGATCCAAGTCAAGTGTTCTGAACTCTGGTGGGTTGAATACTCGGGGCGAGACAGCAGTTGCTTCTCCACATCACTTTCTTAATTTAGCTTGTTCTTGTGATGGGAAATCCAAGCATCTGCAAAGGTACAGCACTCACCTTCCATGTATCCAGACTTACTTGTTAATAACGTTTGGCTAGTTTTTGTTTCTCTATAATCTAAACCATCTCCTCCCACTCCTTTTGATTATTTTGAAGCAATTCCTGGGTATCTTATCAATTTCATTAGTAAATATTTCATACAAAGTTTTTTTAAAAGTAAGTTCTGTGTTTTTACAACACAGTCACAAATCTGTCATCGTGAGCTAACCCGACTGAATTCCTTTTATGTGCCTTTAGTTAATGAAAAGGGAATTGTGCTTTAATTTGAGGTCTACAAAACTGAAGACAGAATTGAGAAAGATGGCTTTGTTGGTAGAAGAATATTAATAACATTTGTTTAAGCACTTACATTGTGCTGGGCACTGTCTTAAATACTCTTATGGGTCACAGTAGTTCATCTTCACAGCAGCCCTTGGGATGGTTGCTTCCAATAAGCCCGTTTTGTAGAGAAGGAAACTGAGTCCCAGAGAGCTTAAAAACTTGCCTCATCTGCTAAGTGGTGGAATCCCTTTCACAGTTTAGCTGTACAACTTATTCCTGCTTTGAGTTGCCTGTCTTTAATCTCTCTGTTTCTGGTCGATCTGTGTGGTCATTAGCTTTAGAATATATTTGGTTAAATTTACTAGAAATGGATTAAATGGGAGACGGGGTGAACTGGCAGAGTATACGTTTCAAACTCCTTACATTTCATAAACGCAAGGATTTTAGAGTCATCTCCCATGGCTTCTCTAACAGATAATAAACCCATCTTACCTATCTGTGTATCACTAACGGAACATAAATACACATAGAAAAGGAGGCCGTGTAAGCATTGAGCCAGGATTTCAGATGTCATGCTTCCCAAATCTAATTGTATGTTGGTTTGTTGGCAGGAAGTTCAGAGTGATCCGCGCAGATTCCTACTTGAAGCACTTTGCTTCTGACCGTTCTCACATGAAAGATTCCAGTGGGAACTGGAGAGAGCCACCCCCACCATATCCCTGCATTGAAACTGGGGGTGAGTCAAGGTTGTCTTCCCACAGCGGTTCCAGTTCTGGTCATGGTGCAGGTCAGCATGTTCTCTTACACAGGGATGAGCTTTGGGTTATTCTTTGGATGAGACTTCCTGAGTGGTAAGGAAGTAAGAGGGAGCACTAGCTCTGTGATTTGATTCATTTCAGATGCTGAGGCATGGGGTGGGCAGACATGACTTGTGGCAGAGGAAATGTGTTCAGGAGCGGAGCTGTGATGCTTGCAAGCTGCTGGATCTTTGGATGTGACTACCACCATTAATGGTTCAGTGCTGGAATTCTCACCTGTGTAGGAGATCCAGGTTTAATTCCTGGCCAGTGAACCTCAAGTATAGCTACCACCTGTCTGTTGGTCGGGCTTGTGTGTTACTGTGATGCTGAATGGATTTCTGCAAAGCTTCTAGAAGAGAGGCCTGGTGATCTGCTTCTGAAATTCAGCCAATGAAACCCTATGGATTACAGCAATCTAGTCTACACTTGATTGTGGTGAGGATGACACAGGACCAGGCATTGTTTTGTTTTGTTGTGTGCAAGCTTGCCATGTGTTAGGGGCCAACTTGATGGCAGCTGACAGCCACCACCACTGGGCTGCTGGACTGGAGGAGAGCTGTGTGTTTGTGTCATTTCACATAAGGCTTATAGCATCTCACTGTGGTCGGGTCTTATGTTAATGATGAAAAAGAATCTTTATACACTAATGATGTGTGAAATACCATCCTACTGGTGCTGTAATAAAACCTGCATCTCAGGGAAATGAGAGCTCGCAGGGTTTATTTATTGTACCAATCGTCTCCTGTAAATGCTTTTTGGCATCAGTCCAGTTTATAATTTGCTGAGATTTAAGAAGATAAAGGGTTCCTCACCCCATTGCTACTGCTAGGCATTCATATGAATTGGAGACGTTATTTATGGTTGTCAATAATTCACAGCCTTGCCGTTCACTGGTGAGGTCATCCCATCACATGGTCACAACTGTCTGAAACTGCTCTGTAAGCTGAGCTACGTGCCAGAAAAGTAGGGGAGTCGTATTAGTATTCCAGTAAGGTGGACAGTAAAAATTATAATTGGCATATTCAAAGGCAGTTCACGTTAAAAGAAGATTGCAACTCTTGTTTTTGAGGGTCTCTGTGAAAAGCTCTTGTAACAGAATTGCTTGTTAGTTCACTATCTTGCCTTTCAGCCTCAGTGTTGGAATTGGGACAGTCCTAGATGAGAGGAGCACTGCATAGATCAACCTGTCTCAGGTGGCTAATGTTGTCATAACAGAAGTATCACAGAGGGTGGCTTTACAGCAGAGTTTTAATTTCTCATAGTTTGGAAGGCCAGAAGTCTGTACCAGAGTCTTGGCGTCTGTAGGGGTCTCCCTAGTTTCTGGTATCTCCTGACGATCGTTGGTGATCCTTTGCTTGAAGTTTGGGTCCTCACGTGGTGTCTGTGCCTCTTCCTGCCCTCCGCTCCCCCCTCGTGTGTGTCTGTATTTATTCTCCTCTTTTTCTAGGTTAGATGTAGGACCCAGCCAGCTTCCACATGACTTCATTAAATGTAACAACTCTCATCCCAAAGGGCTATATCTGCAAGGGTAGAGGATAGGACCTCAACATAACTTTTTGGGAGACATGATCTGTAAAAATCTGTTTAGTCTCAGGCAATGTACTGCATTGTTTTTTCATTGTATTTCTAAAGTCATTTACCTTCTATTTTAACTAATATGCTGTTAATCCCATCCTTTTTTTTTTTTCATGTTTACCTAATTTATTTTTTTCTTATCTGAGAGTACCATTAGGCTTCTTTTCTGTCTTGCATTTCTCTCCTGATGCTCTTTTTTGCTGGAGCTTTCTGAGCACATAAAGTATATTGTATGATAGCTTTGTATGGTCCTTGTCTGCTAGTTCTGTTATCTCTGCCATTTCAGGTCTGTTTCTGTTTGATTTTTTTTCTCCTGGTTTGGGTCATATTTCCCTGCTGCTTTGTGTGATTTGTAATATTTGATGGGATGCTGGACTTGCAAGTTTTATACTGTGGTTGCTAGATTTGGAGGCACTTTTAAAGTGATGATTTTGTTCCAGGATGCAGTTAAATCACTTGGACTCAGCTGGGTTCGAGGCTTGCCTGTCAGCTTTTTTTAGTGTAACTTTGGAAACCCGGAGTGGTTAAGAGTTTGCCTGCTAACCAAAAGATGGGCAGTTTGAATCCATGAGGTGCTCCTTGAAAACTCAATGGGACAGTTCTTCTCTGTCCTGAAGATCACTTATGAGTCAGAATTGACTCAGTAGCAGTGTTTCCCTTTTCATGGCATGGCTCTTCTGAAAATAAGAACAAAAGCCCACTGCTGTTGAGTTGATTCTGCTCACAGTGACCCTATATGACAGAATGGAACTGCCCCATAGAGTTTCCAAGGAGTACCTGATGGATTCAAACTGCTAACCTTTTGGTTAGCAGCTATAACGCTTAACCACTGTGCCACCAGGGTTTCCTGGCTCTTTGGGACCTACCAAATGTCCATGTATTACAAGGCCTTTCCTCCATCTGGTGGGAACATGAATGAGTCCTAGCCCTGTGGAAATCTAGTGGGCTTATTAGAACTACTAGTTGATGGTGACTCTTCCCCTGGCGGCATGAAGTGTCCTTGTGGTTAGGTGAAGATTGGTGCTTAGCTAACAACTCGAGAGCTGTGGAATTTGTCTGGTGGCCTCCCGTCCTCTACTGTGCTCTGCCCTTAAGCTCTTTCTAGCTGCTTTGGCCTTCCTGAGCGTCCATCTCTGCCTCCTCAGCCCTGGGAGGATGCTGTGCTGTCCATGTGCCTTCTGCTCCGTGGTCTGGAAGCTGCCTCCAGCCGGTGAGCTGGACGGGCCCTTGGGCTCCCCTCCCCCGTTTCTGCTTTCTCAGGCACCGCAGTCATGTGCTGCTGCTCCAAAGTCTGCAGACAGTTCCTTCATGTGTTCAGTTAGTTTTTCACTAGTTCATTGTAGGAATGCCATTCTTGTAACAGTTCCTGGATGAGCAGAAGCAGAAATTTGTATGTGCTTCAAAAAGAAATTTTAAGTCATATTCCGACTCGACGGCACTTGGCTTGGCATGAAACTAGACAGAATAGCCTATCGGTCTCTCCACAGTTACCATCTCATGGCCAGTCCTGACTCATGTCCCATGCTCTTCCCACCTTCTGTATCACACTGAAGCAAATCCTGGGTATGACATCATTGTAACTCTTGATTTTTTTAGTATGTAGCTCTAAAATATAAAATTTTAAAAATAAAACATGACCATAGTACCACTATCACATATAAAAACACTTAACAGGAATTCCTGAAAATCCTGAAACACTATAACAGTAATTCCTGAAAATTCCCTATCTAGTCAGTGGTCTAGTTATCTCATGAAGTCATGACCTTTCTCAATCCAGTTTGTATATTTGAACCAGAGTCCGAATAAAGTCAGAGTTTCACACTTCTTTGACATGTATCTTAAGTCTTTTTAGATATGTAGGTCTCTTGTCCAGCTACTTTTTTTCCTTGTAATTTGTTGAGGAAACTGGATAACTCACCCTGTAGAATTTCCCAGTTTGGGTTTTGCTGATTGCATCTCTGTTGCCTCTGAATTTCCTGTAAACTGGCAGTAAAATTCAATAAACTGGCAGTTTGAGAAGTCATTTTTCATTTAATTTTTTAATTTTGAAATATTTGAATAGTTAAGCAGAAAATTTCCTGAGACAACACAGAGTTCTTGCATGCCCTTGGCTCAGATGGCCCTGATGGAAATCTTAGATAACTGTAGTACTATCAGTAAAACCAGGAAATTTATATAATGCAGTAATATTGATATAATATTGTTGTTGGGCGCTGTCAAGTTGGTTCTGACTGGAGTGACTCTGTGTCAAGTAGATCGAGGCCCTGCCTGGTTCTGTGCCATCCTTATAATCGTTGTTATGCTTGAGCCCACTGTTGAGGCCACTGACAGTGTATCGTGCTGAGGGTCTTCTCTTTCACTGACCTGCTGCTTTACCAAGCATGATGTCCTTCACCATGAACTGGTCCCTCTTGATAACATGTCCAAATTACATGAGATGAAGTCTCTCCGTCTTTGCTTCTAAGGAGCATCCTGGCTGTACTTCCTCCAAGACAGATTTGTTTCTTTTTCTCGCAGTCGTTGGTGTATTCAGTATTCTTTATCAATAGCTGCTCCTTGGGAACCTTATGGAGCAGTTCTGTTCTGTCCTATAAGGTCCCTGTGAGTTGGAATTGACTTGACAGCAACAGGCATTGATGCGATACTATTACCTAATTTTAGATCTTAAGATCCCTAGGTGGTGCAAATAATTGCAGTGGTCTGCTCATCTAAAGGTTGGGGGTTTGAACCCAGCCAGCAGTACTGTGGAAGACAAGACTCAGCAATCTGCTTCTGTTAAGGTCAAGAAAACCCTGTGGAACAGTTTTGCTTTGTGACGAGAGGGATCACCATGAGCTGGAATCGATGTAGCGGTGACTAACAACCATGATTTTAAAACTTATTTAAATTTTACAATTGATTTTTTTCTGGTCCAGTTCAGGATCCCATATAGCATTTGTTATGTCTACTCAGTCTCTTCCAGTCTGGGACAACTTTTCTTTGTCTTTCACAAACTTTACACTATTGAAGAGTACAGTTAGTTTATAGGGTGCCTCTCAGTTTTGATTTGTGTGACATTCTGTCACGATGAGGTTGAATTTATGACTCTGGGGCATGAATACCACAGAAGTGATGTTGTTCCCTCGTCCTTTTGTGTAATTGTCTCTCCTTTTGGTCTTCTGCATTATTTTACTAGTGTCTGTTAAACTGAAGTTGTGTTCTTAATAAAACTTTCTTTCATGTATTTTTTTCTAGATTCCAAAATGAACCTGAATGATTTTATCAGCATGGATCCTGAAGTGGGATGGGGAGCTGTCTACACACTGTCAGAATTTGTGCATCGGTTTGGCAGTAAAAACTACTGAACTTGACGTCAGGGGCTGGAACCATGGAGAAATTCTAGGACACAAAGCACCCATTCTTCCATTTAGGGGAGAGTAAGCATCATGGTACAGTTGAGCTGGAATGAGTTAAAACATGAGTGAACACACACACACAAAAAATAATTTTTGTTTTTGATACGTCAAGCTGCAACCCGTTATAGCATGTGATTACTGTTGTTGCAAATCATCTTTTAAAACATGTGATGACCGTGCCCATACTTGCTCTTGTGATAAAGATGTGGATTTGGAGCCAGCTTGTTGTGTCTGTTCTGTGAGTTGCTCATCTCACCAGCTACACTGTAAGTTCCTTGAGGGCAGGCCCCTGGCCTGTCACACTGTGACTCTCTGATGCCTCTGAAAGGTGCCCATAAAACGCTTGCTAGTGACCATGCTGCCGCTTGAACAGGGATAATACTGTGAGCTGAGTCAGCAGTAACGTTGAGTCTTTTTAGACTGGTAATTTCTTAAAAAAGATTACAGCCCTCTCAGGCCTGAGTGTTATGTGGCCTGTTTATACAAAAAGTGGCCTGTTTATAGATGTCCTTAAATACAATTTAGAATTTTGTCTTGAAGATTTTGCTTCATTCTTGATTTGAAATACCCAAGACTGTCTCAGTTGCCGAGGGGAACTGTTGCTCAAGATCTGCTTACCACATCTGCCTTCTTGATGATGTTTCTGAAATTTGGCTTTAATTGTATTATTCCAAATAAAAGATGTTTGATATTAAACTGGTGTGTAGCAATACCTCTTATTCATGTTTGCATGTTCATCTAAAGATAGGTGCTTTCTCATAGCAAGGATGTCCCAACTTTAGATGAGTTCTCTACTTATTAAGAAACTTTCATTTAATATAAATCCTTTGCCTTGTGCCGTGGAGGGTACACCACGAATCGTTTGCTCCAGAATCCATCAGTCTAAGGAACCATTACTTGTCCCTTTAGCTTAGTGAACCAGGAACATTCTGGAAAAATCTACTGGAAGAAGAATGCAAACAACCATCTTTTGAGTTATTTGGTAATTTAGAGCTAAACATAGACCCTCTACTGAGATACCTTCCTTTAGTTTCAGATGGCCATTTGAAACGTATGTAGCTAAAATGAAGATGATAAATTTTGGCAGGCTATACCACAGAAATTCTTTGTCTTGAATAGAAAGTTTCAAAGGGACCAAAGGATTGTAATCTGTTTTACACATTGCATTTCTAGAGTGTTTTGCCAATTTTATCAGCAGGTTTCCTGTCTGGTATTCCGAAATGTGTCTAGTAGATAACCAATCTGGCGATGCATGGAGGTTTGATATCCTTGTCACCCAGTCGTGAAATTGAAAAACCCACTGCTTTGAGCTAGGGTAGGGAGCCAGGTTTTATAGCTCTAACCTGTTAAGACATCCAGTGGCTGTCATCTTGACTTGTTAGACACAGTACTGGACGTCTGTTGTTTATAAGTTTCAGTGAAGGGAACGCTAAGTGAGGTGGTTACATAGTAGCTTCATTGGTGGACGCAGATGCACAGACTGTTGTGAAGATGTTGCAGGATTGATCAATGTGTCCTTCTACTCTGCATAAGGTCTCCATGGGCTGGAGTCGGCTCAGTGGCAACTAACACCAACAATTGTTTTTAATACCCAGGACCCCTAAAGTGTCCTTTGGGAAACTGCATTTCAGGTAGTCCTGGTGGGCCACAGGTGCTGGACCAGGCTTAGAACCCATCACTGGTGCAGAGTCAGGTCATGTTTGGAAAGACAGATGTTCAGAGAGAGAAATTCTGTGTCCATCAGGATAGCTAAAGTTAAGGATTGAGGTTTCGGGGCCACTGGTAGGCATCTTAACACCCGCAAGGAGAAGGGCCTGAGTGCAGATCACAGCCAGACAGAGCAGAGAGGGCCGGAGTGAGGGCCTCAGCTCAGGGTGCTGTGGCGCCCCTGGATCTCTCTGCCCCAGTGGTTGAATTTCCTAGTTACATGATTCAGTGGGTTCCTTTTTCTCACCAACTTGTGTGAGTTGCATTTGTCACTGGGGTTATCACTAACTGCAATTACCTGGTAGATTTATTTGTTTAAATCCTGTTTTCTGGCTTCCTTTGCTGGACTAAATTTCTCTTGCCTTATTCTCCACTCTAATGCCAGTACCTATTACAGTGCCTGACACATGATAGGTACTCAGCAAATACTCCTCAATATTTAATGAAAGAGCAATTCCTATTGCCACAGGAGGCTGGAGTATCAACTGTTCTGTTCCATCAGGTCTCAGAATAATGCTAGAAAAATGCAGCTAAATTCTTACTCTCTGGCTAGATTAGATTATACTGGGCTTAGATTATACTCGTTTAGGAGTCCCTGGGTGGCACAAGTGGTTAAGCACTCAGTTACTGACTGAAAGCTTGGTGGTTCAGGTCTACCCAGAGGTGACTGGGAATAGAGGCCTGGTGATGTGCTTGGTATCACAGCCATTGAAAACCTCAAGGAGCAGTTCCACTGTGTACCACACGGGGTCACTGTGAGTCAGAGTTGGCTTGATGGCAGCTGGTTTGTTTTTTTTTCTTTTAGTTTTGGATTATACTGTCTTTTCCCAAACAGATTTCTTTTGCAGTCTCTGGAGCCTTAACTTCAAGCCCTGCTTCACCCTTTGGCCTGGAAACTATTATAAATGACATTTGCAGATAGCAAAGATCCACAGGAGTTGACTGAATTAGCTGAACTCGCATGTTCTTGGTGGGTGCCTCACTCCAGCCTCGTTTTACAAATAAATATGGAAAGCACCCTGCACTGTGCCTGGTTTTGAGAGTAGTGGACCTTTCAGGTAACCTCTCTGCCCTTTCCTAAGCTGACCACATAGCCTAGCACCAGCGCTATCTCTTCTCTTCCATCTTTTCTACCTTCTTAGTCCAAAGAAATATGGATTTGGCCTTGAACTACAGTAGGCCTCTCTTGGGGCCAGGCTTTTAATAATATTCATTTGTTATTAAGAGGGTCGTCTTAGCAGAATCTCAGCCTCAACCGGCAGTCATTCCTCAGGTTCCCGTGAGGACGTGGAATTTGTGAGCCATTTCTGGAAAGAACATTGGAAAGAAGTTGAAGAACAAAATGTTAGTGCAGTCATATGGTTCAGCACATGCCATTTCTACAACCGTGGGCAGGGAGTCACGACCCACTCAAGACCCACAGGTGCAGAGCTGTACGTCACCTCCTTGAAGTCCACATGAAGAGCTGACCAGGTCCTTGTATTCAGAATACAGGAAAAACCAGGTTTGGGTCCTTGGTCCCCACAATAGCCCAGCCTTTGCTGGCCACGTGCTGTATAATGTTGGGAAATCAAGCTTCTGGGCCTTGGTTGCCTCATCTAAGAAAGAGTTACTTTGAGGC
Organism: Heterohyrax brucei; assembly: GCA_028571685.1. NCBI lineage: Eukaryota > Metazoa > Chordata > Mammalia > Hyracoidea > Procaviidae > Heterohyrax > Heterohyrax brucei. Next base: position 19,256,698 of record CM053153.1, on the reverse strand, counting down.
TCAAATAGAATGAGAATGTTTCACTCTCCAAAGGTTCTGAAATAGCTAACACTTATTGCATGCCTCATGTGTACCGGATAGTCTCATTAGCCCTTTAGTACTTCCTTTAAGCCTCGACACAACTATATGAAGCAGATAGTACCCTTATTCTCGCACCACTCAGCTGTGGTGTGTTGCTGTGATGCTAGAAGTGGTACCACCAGTTATTTCAAACACCAGCAGGGCCACCGATGGACAGGTTTCAGTGCAGCTGCCATACTAAGACAAAGAAGAAAGGTCTGGCAATCAGTGTACAAAAATCAGACCATGTGAACCCCGTAGACAACAACAGGATATTGTCGTATATAGTACCATAATCATGAAGATGGCACAGGGCTTGGCAGTGTCGCACTCGTGCCGTGTATGGAGTTAGCTGACTCAACAACTGACAACTACATTGTTGTCCTCATGTTACAGTGAGGACACAGAGGCCCTGAACCTGTTGCCACTGAGCCCATTCTGACTCAGCGACCCTTTTTTTGGTTAGTAGTGGTAGCATGTAGCCAGTGGGCCACGACAGCTGCTGGTGGAAACAAGGCCATCAGGAAAAGCAACTCTGTGTGCAGAATAAGTATGTTTTAGGAAGGGGAACAGTCACTGCCCTTCCATGTTGGACTGTAAATTTGTAAAAGATAGAAACTATGCCATCGTAATTTTGAATCTCTAAGACCAAGAAAAACTGTCAGAGAAGAGGCTTGTTGAAAGGAGGGGAGACAGAGCAAAGAGAAGGGGATGGAAGGAGGATGGGTAGGTGACGAGTGTGTGAAATTAGACAACAGAAGACAGAGATTTGCCAGTATCTCATCCTGGAGCCTGAGGGGGGCTTGCCTGGGGTAGGGGGAGGTGCATCCTTAGAGTTTTAAAGGCAGAAGACTCAGAGGAGACACAAAGGTGGGCAGAAAAGTAGGAGAAGAACTGGGAAAGTATTTTCCTTGACCTGGTAGCATAGTGGTTAAGTGCTACGGCTGCTAACCATAGGTTAGCAGTTAAATCTGCCAGGTGCTCCTTGGAAACTCTATGGGGGCGGTTCTATTTCGTCCTGTGGGGTCATCATGAGTTGAAATGGACTTGATGGCACTGGGTTTTTTTTTTTGGTTTGGAATATGTGAGGAAAGGTGCCTCTGAGGTAATAATCCTTTCCAGGGCATGTACCGCTAAAGTGGAGTTTTAAAATATATTAAAGAAAAAAAACGATTTGTTCTTGAAAATATACATAACAAAACGTAGACCAGTTCAACGGTTTCTACATGTACAGTTTAATGGCCTTGATTACACTTTTCAAACCGGGCAACCTTTCTCACCTGCCTTTTCTGAGCTGGTCCTCTGCCATTGACGTCAACGCACCGCCTCCTAAGCTTCTGACCTCCTTTCTGGTTACTGGTGTCAGATTGATCCGGAGTAGACAGAAGAGCACAATTGTCAGGGCAGACGTATTGAAGAGTGTATACACTGCCTTGGTACACAAGGGGGAGCACTGAGCACAAGAATTGAGTGTGCTCTTTGCTGGGAGCGCGCCCCCTTGCTCTTTGCAGGGAAGAGCAAGTTTCAGACATGATGAGACGTCATCTCGAAATATTTCAGCAGGATTTCCAAAGGACAGAAAGATTTCTTCTACATAATTACAATATCATGATCATGTCCAAGAAATGTAACACAGATGCAGTAATATTATTGAATATACGGTATTCAGATTTCTCTGTATTCATATATTTCCCAGAAGTCCTCTGTTGCTATCTTTTTTCAGTCCAGAAGCAATTTGATAGTTTTCCTGATGTTTGATCATGGTCATTTTTCTAAATTATTTAGCTGCAAAATATTAATTTCTAATGGCTGTTTAATATTCCCCTGGTGGCATAGTGGTTAAGTACCATGGCTGCCAACTAGAAGACTGTCAGTTCAAATCCACTAGACACTCCTTGGAAATTCTATGGGGCAGTTCTGCTCTGTCCTGTAGGGTCATGTAAGTTGGAATCCGCTTGATGGCAACGGGTTTTAGTTTCATTTAATCCATGAAGTTTGATTTGTCATGATTTACTAACATTTCTAATTTACTAATTTCTCTTTGGTTGTTACTGTTGATTCCCGTTACAAGTGTAATGTGATGTTTCTAATTTTGAGGCACCAATGCAATAGATGTCAGATTGCAGAGTGGGGGTGACTGACTGTCATAAAGAAAATTCACCAAGTGTCATGGATCAGGTTCTTGGAAAATATTCTGATATGGAGATTTTGTGTGTAGCAGATTTATGGGGAGTGTTTTGGGTTCACCATTTATGGAAGAATAAAGGAATCAGTGTTGGGCAGAGTAAAGAGTTGAACTTCCACGCAGTCACTACAGAAACTTGAGCTGATCTCATAGGGAGCTCTTGAGCTAGGATGGTCTGCAGAATTTCTATTGAGACAAGAAAGCTGAGAGTTTTATACCCCTACACAGATCCATCACTGGATGTGTGTTGCCCCTGGGAAGGGAAGGTGACCTTGGGAGAGGAAGCTCTTTTCAGCTTAGAGTAATTTTTGGAGAGAGACTGAGCTGGGAGCTGACAGTCATTAATGCATTTTGCAGGCGTGTGAGCCTGTCTCAGTCCTGCAGGGAGCTCTGTACTGTGTGTCACAGCGTTCACTGTACTAGGGAATTTTCATGAACCTGTTGCCTGAGTTGGAAACCCTGGCGGCATAGTTGTTAAGTGCTACATCTCCTAACCAAAAGGTCTGCAGTTTAGACCCGCCACGTTGTCCTTGGAAACTCTATGGGGCAGTTCTGCTGTGTCCTTTGGGGTCGCTGTGAGTTGTAATCAACTCAGCGGCAGTGGATTTTGGGGCTGGTTGCTGAATCTCGGATCCCTTCAGTCAAATGGAATATATAAGAGGGTTACAGTATGGCAAGGGAGGGTAGGTGAGAAATGCTGCTGGAGAGAGACGTCACCATACCGTGTGACCTTGTCTTGCTTCCCAAAGGGAGGGCTAGGGATGCCACAGCCTTCATCTCTTTAGTAAGTTTAGCCAATGGTTTGTCAATTTTGTTGATCTTTTCAAAAAAACAGCTTTTGGTCTGTTCAGTTTTTTCAATTGTTCTTCTATTCTCTAATTTGTTTAGTTCTGCTGTAATCTTTATGATCTGTTTTCTTCTGGTGATTGAGGGATTCCTCTGTTCTCTCTCTCTACTTGTTCAAGCTGTAGGGTCAGTTCTTTGATTTGGTTTCTTTCTTCCTTCTGGATATGTGCATTTATGGAGATAAACTGACCTCTGAGGACTGCTTTGGCTTTATCCCATAGGTTCTGGTAGGAAGTGTTTTTGTTCTCGTTGGAATCCATGCATTTCTTTATTTCACACTTGATTTCCTCTATAACCCATGATTTTTTGAGCAAGGTGTTGTTCAGTTTCCATGAGTTCCACTTTCTATCTATGTTTTTTTCTGCTATTGATTCTGACTTTTATGGCTTTATGATCTGAGAAGATGCTTTGCATTAATTCAGTGGTATGGATTTTGTTGAGAATTGCTTTATGTCCTAACACATGGTCTATTCTGGAGAATGTTCCATGTGCACTGGAGAAGAAGGTTTAGTTGTCCACTAATGGATAGAAAGTTCTGTATATGTCGATGAGGTCTAGTTGGTTAATTGTGGCAATAAGGTCTTCTGTGTCTTTATTGAGCTTTTTTTCTAGACTATGTGTCCAATATTGAGAGTGGAGTGTTGAAGTCTCTTACTATTGTTGTGGAGTGATCTATCTCATTTTTGAGTGTAGTCAGTGTTTCTTTGACATATTTAGGTGCTCTAATATTAGGCACATAAATATTTAATATTGTCAAGTCCTGCTTGTGTATTGAACCTTTCAGCAATAGTGCCCATCCTTGTCCACGATGGTGGATTTTACATTAAAATCGATTTTATCTGAGATTAGAATTGCCACCCCTTCTCTTCTTTGTTCATTGTTAGTGTGATATATATTCTTCCATCCTTTAATTTTCTGTTTGTCCCTATCTTTAAGTCTAAGGTGAGTTTCTTCTAGGCAGCATGTAGATGTCTTTTGATCCAAGATGTCACTCGATGTCTTTTTACTGGAGTATTCAGTCCATTCACATTCAGTGTAATTACTGATAGTTACGTGTTCAGTGCTGCCATTGTGATACTTTTATTTTTGTGTTGATGTTTTCTCTGTTGTTCTTATTAATCTGTTCTGCGACCTTCTTCTTTGTGAGTTTATTTTTCACTTTTTTCAGGGTTGGTTTTGTGTTGTTGAGACTCCTGTATTACATTTCTTGATATGTTATGTTGCTTCTTATTGTGCTTTATGGCTGCCCATATGATCCTGCTTACTAAATTATATACAAACCCAATTTGGATTGCTACCAGTCTTGTCAACTTCCTCTCCATCTGGAAGGACTATAACGACTGTAGTACATCCCTCTTTTTAATATGATGATATCATAGTTTACATGATATGATCACTAGATTGTTTCTTTCACTGTTATAGCTTTGATTGTGTTTGGAGCCTTCCCTAACTAAGTAGGATTCTGGATAATGTGTCCTCCTAAAACATAAAGTTAGCGGTTTTATCCTTCCAAGCCAAGAAATTCTTTCAGTATTTCTTGTAGCTTTGGTTTGGTTTTTACAAAGTCTCTGAGTTTCTGTTTATCTGTGAATGTCTTAATATCATTTTCATATTTGAAGGATAGTTTTTCAGGATATATGATTCTTGCTTGGAAGTTCTTCTCCCTCAAGGCTTTGAATATGTCATGCCACTGTCTCCATGCCAGCATCGTTTCTGCTGAGAAATCTGACAAAAGCCTACAGGGTTTCCCTCCGAATGTCAGCTTTGCTTTGGGTCTTGCTGCCTTTAAAAGTTTCTGCTTATGTTTCATTTTGTTAAGCTTGATTATAACATGTCTTGGAGTCTTTCTATTGAGATCTCTATTGAGTGGTGTTTGATATGTATCTTGGATATTTATATTCTTTTCTTTCATAATTTTGGGAAATTTTCTGTCAGCAGCTCAGCAACAATTGTCTCTGTGTTCTCAGGTGCCTCTCCCTGTTCAGGAACTTCAATTAATTGTAGATTGTTCTTCTTAACAGAGTCCCACATGCTTCTTAATGCTTCTTCATTTTTCTTCTTTCTTTTTTCTGATTTATCCTTATAGATGCTGGAGTCAGTAGATGTATCTTCCAAATCAGAAATTCTCTTTTCCATTTGTTCCATTCTGTTTTCTTGGCTTTGAATCGAAGTTTCTATGTCTTTGATTTTATTCTTGATCTGTTGGATTTCAGAGTACTGATGTTCCAGCTTGCTTAATTTTTCATTTTGCTCTGCTGCCTTTTGTATAAGGTGTAGGAGGGCTCTCTATGTAATTCTTTTGTATTCACCTTCTGATAGTTTCAGAAAAGCTTCTTCATCTGGGAAGTTCTGAGGTGGTTTATTTTGGGGGCCTTTAGATGTTATGGGTGATTTCCAGGTTACTGTCTTCTCCAATGTTTGTTGCCTTTTGGGCCTCATGTGGATCAATAGAGGCTGGGAGAGATGCTGTAAAGATGGACCACAGCTGTTTTTCTAGGCTGTCTGGTCTGTGTAAGCCTCTGCTCACCGAGAGTGGGGTCAGTGAAAGAGAGGAGGTTTTGCATTCAGTATTATGAAGTCCAAATTAATAGCCCTGCACTGCATCTCAGGGCTCACTAGGTGTCCAGAAGTCTCCATTTAATTATCATTTCAGGTCTTGGTTTCCAGAGGGGTTTCGGGAGATGTGCGTTTAGTCCTCCATCTTGATCCCCCCACCCTTCTTCTCAAGAGTATGCTACAGGATTTCATGAAACCATGCAGAAAACTTGACAGATGTTTTCTAGAGTTGGGGGCTAGAGAACTGGAGAAAGTGGCCTGTGGTTGCAGGACGTTCCCAGGCTTTGGGGGCAAAGGATGAGAGAGTCTGTCCTGTGTCTCAAATGTGGACTGCATGGAGAAAGAGAACTAGGCCCGAGCCACTTTTCTAATATTTCATTCTGAAATAATTTAAAACTCGTAAGAAGTTTCAAAAATAAAAGAAAGGGTTCTTGTGTATTCTTCATCCACCGTTCTCCAGCAGTGACATATTATATAACAATAATAAAGTCTCAAAACCAGGAAATCTGACATTGATATCGGTATTAGTACTATTAGCTAAACTATAGAACTTGTTTCAGTTTTCAGTTTTTTTGTGCATATGTTCTTGTGTGTCATTATGAAATTGTATCACACTCAGGTCGTTTTTAGGTGTCACTGAGTTGGTTCTGACTCATAGCAGTCCTATGTAGAACAGAAGGAAACACTGCCTCGTCCTGCCCCATGCCTGGGCTCAAACATCACTGCTGTGTTTGAATCCACTGTTACAGCCACTGTGTTAATCTGTCTCACTGAGAGTTGTCATGGATTGAACAGTGTTACCCAAAAGTATCTGTCAACTGGGCTAGGTCATGATTCCTAGTATTGTATGATTGTTCACCAGTTTGTCAGTTGTCGAGATTTCCCTATGTGCTGTAAAGCCTAATGCTATGATATAATAGGATGGATTAATGGCTGTTACATTGATGAGCTATCTACAAGGTTGGATAGTGTCTTAAGCTAATCTCTTGTGAGATATAAAAGAGGGAAGTGAGCAGAGAGACATGGGGACCTCACACCACAAAGAAAGCAGTGCTGGGATCAGAGCATGTCCTTTGGACCTGAGATTCCTGAGCTGAGAAACTTCCAGACCAAGGGGAGATTGATGCATCACAAGAATCTTTCTCCAGAGCCAACAGAGAGAGAAAGCCTTCCTCTGGAGCTAGCGCCCTGAATTTAGACTTCTGAACTGTTAGAGAATAAACCTCTTTGTTAAAGCCACCCACTTGTGGTATTTCTATTACAACAGCACTAGATGACTAAGACAAGGATATTTCTGTTTTATGACTGATTGTTTGCTTTACCAAGCACGATATCTTTCTCCAGGGACTAATCCCTTCTGATAACTTGTCCAAAGTACATGAGACAAAGACTGTCTATCCTTGATTCAAAGGAGCATTCTGACAGTACTTTTTCCAAAACCAATGTGTTTGTTCTTCTGGAAGTCCGTGCTATTATATTTGATATTCTTCATTAATACCATAATGCAAATACTTCAATTCTTTAGTCTTTCTTTTTCATTTTCTAGCTTTCATATACATGTGAGGTGATTGAAAATACCAGATGTTGAGCCAGACACATGTTAGTCCTCAAGGTGACATGTTTGCTTTTTAACACTTTAAAGAGATTTTGTGCAGCAGATTTGTCCAGTGCCGTATATTGTTGTATTTCTTGATGGCTACTTTGGTGAGTATTGATTGTGGACCCAAGTAAAATGAAATCCTTGACAGTATCAATATTTTCTCCATCTATCATGATGTTGCTTACTGGTCCAGTTGTCAGAATTTTTGTTTTCTTTCTATAGATTAATTGAATCACCACCACAATCAGGACACTTGGTTTTTTCATCACCACAAAGAAATTCTTATGCTACACACCTTTGTAGTCAGCCCAAACACCAACCTTCACCCCTGGCAAACCCTAATCCATTCTCCCTAGGCATAATTTTGTTCAGCTCAAGAGTGTTTTATAAACGGAGCCATATGGTATGCAATCTTTTGAGATTAGCTTTTTTTCCCCATTCAGCATAAAACCTTTGAGTTCCATCCAAATTGTTGCTTGTATCAGTAATTTGTTCTTTTTATAGCTTCTTGTTGTTGGGTGTGATGTGATCAATTTCGATTCATTTCGACCCCATGTGACAGAGTAGGACTGAACGACAGGGTTTGCCAGGCTCTAATCTTTGCAGGAGTCAATGGTCAGGTCTTTCTCCTGCAGAGCTGCTAGGTAGGTTTGAACTGCTCACCTCTCAGTTTGTGGCTGAATGCTTGGCAATTGTGCTACCACGGCTCCCTTTTGTAGCTTAGCAGTATTCTATTGTGTATCTTTATAGCGCTTTCTACCCGTTCCAAGCTGCAGTTGTTTTCAGTCTTCCCCAAGAAGACCCTTTGAGAGGAACCTTTGAATGGAGCCTACTGCAGAGAGCCAGAGGCTCAGGGGGCAGTGGCTACTGGAATAGAATTCTCCACCCTTGCCCTGAGAATTAACACTGGACAGGCCCCCAGGATGGGAACCTCCAAAGATCCCACAGACATGTCACAGTGAGCAGCAGCTTTATATAGCTGCAAAGCCCTGTGAGCAGGAAGCCAGCTGACAGCAGTACCAGTCAGAAGCCAGTTAAAGTATTTCCAGATGTAACTGCTTCCCTCCCCCTCCCTCATCCGCTCTGAGTGGGACTCAAAACAGCAGCTGGGGGGTAGGGGTGGGGTTTGCAGGTAATGTAAAGGAGTGATGAAAGAGAGAAGAAAAAGAGTGGGAGTCCCCCACTTGCCTCCCACCCTCCCTGGAACTGCTGACCAGCTGAGAAATCTTTTTTTTTTTTTAATTTTTATTTTTATTTAACACAACTGAGTGAAAATGTACATTCACATATAAATTTACATGCCCACCTATATGCAGCATCCACTGCTCTCCCTGTCCTGTGACTGCACACTATTCCTCTAGCTGAGAAATCTTTTGAATGAAAACCGAATTGCTGGTTAATACACGTGATGGATTGACTGGTTGTTACTCTAACACTGTTGTTAGAGACTGTTTGTGATTTTGTGTGACCATCAAACTGTTATTACCAGAAAGTGGTCTAGAATAATTTTCATCCAGAGTCAAGGGCAAACTCCTCTTCTTTTCGCGGCCCCAAGCCCATTGCCATTAAGTCAATTCCAACTCATAGTGACTTTGTAGGACAGTGTAGAATTGCCCCAAAGGGTTTCTGAGAAGTGACTAATGGCTTTGTACTGCTGACCTTTTGGTTAGCAGCAGACCTCTTAACCACCGTACCACTAAGGCACCCCTACCTTTAGTCCCCCCAAACAATAGCAACAACCTTGAAGGGCGAAATTCAAAGGGAGAGTGGGAGAATAACAACGAAGTTGTGTTTGGACTATGTCAACACAGCAGTTACTTGGCAATTTGGAAATAAACATCAGAACATAAATCCTTTTTTTTTAATAGTGTAACCTTTTTTTTAGAGCAAATTCCTGGGAATGGGATTAATGAGTCAAAGAGCATGGGCATTTTGATGGTTCTCAAAACATAACACAAATTTACAGTCCCACCAGATAAGTGCTTAGAACTTTTACCGTATATTGAACAGCACAGAATTATATTGTAAGCTTTTTTTTTGGTCAATTTAAGGGGATTTAAGTGCTATTGGGAATAATTGTTAAAGTACTTTGTATAATTTTATAGCTTTTTCATTAAGTGCTTTGTCCGTGTCTTTAAACTTGGCATTAGTATTTTGAATAGAGAACATTGTTAGGGCTCTGATTTGATAAATTAATTATTGGCCATTCACATCCAGAGTCCTTCTGGTAGTGTCTGGCATTACCATTTGACCAAGAGGTTCTCTGGAGCAGTTAGATGCAGATCTAAATCCTCTATCGTCCTTGGTAAGAAAGGAGAAGTAAAGGCTGGAGAAGCAGTGAACATAGAGACAAGCACAGAAGCTGTGAGTAGAGGTAAATAAACGAACAAGATGCCATGCACACAGAGATGGCGATGAGGTCTGGGATTCTACGATGGCTCCCTAACAAGGAAGCGGTATTAGGGAATAGGCTTTTAATGGGGTCTGTAACCTCTGGGAGGATTCTTGTGCAGATTAGACAGCATTAGGCTGGATCATTCATTCTGTAGAATAGCACTAGGCCCTTTCCAGTTGCTGTTGAGTTAATTTTGATTCGTGGTGACTACTTGTGTTTCAGAGTAGAACACTCCAGAGGATTCTCAGTGGCTGCGACCTTTCAGAAGGAGGTTGCCAGGCCTTTCTTTGAGGCACCTCTGGATGGAGGTGAGGCACCAGCCTTTCAGTTAGTGGCCAAACACTTAACTTTTTGTGTCACACGGGAACTCCTCACCATGAGACTGCTGTTGTTGTTATTAGGTACTGTCACGTGGGTTCTGACTCATAGTGGCCCTATCTACAACAGCCTGAAACAGCATGTCCACAATAATGTTATTATGCTGAAGCCCGTCATTGTAGCCACTGTGTCAGTTTGCCTTGTTGAGGATCTTCCTCTTGACCCTTGACCGTCTACTTTACCAATCATGATGTCCTTTTCCAGGAATTGATCCCTCCTGAAAGCAAGTCCAAAGTATGTAAGATGTGGTCTGACCATCTTTGTCTCCGAGAAGCACTCGTAATCATGTGAATTTATTTTTATCATGGCCTCCAAATCCCTCTTCGTCCACTGCTCTTTGCTGAGAGCAAATACTTAAGGAGATAGACTCATTTTGTAGCCTGGAGAACAGAAGGGATGAGCTTTAAAGGCTGAGGATTAGATGTGGAGGTTCCATTGGAAGCTGCTCTCTAAAGGGCTGCTTCTTAGGGTCTTCCCAAGTGCACTCTACTTTTGGAATGAAACCAAGGCTCTGCAGTTTCAATAGCCTAAGTGTTCCATTCAAGAGACACGCAAAAATAGAATGACCTGGCAACCTGTTTTTGTAAGCCACACAGACTAACAGAGGGAGACATTCAAGAGCACCTGGTACAATCTGAACATGGATAATTAAGTTAATGGGATTAGCAGGTAGGTGGCTGGGTGTTTTACTTCTTCCTGGTGGCTCGTGTATGCCTGAGCAAAAATTGGAACCTCTTTTGCATTAACGCTTCTCTCAGACCCACTTCTCTCAGCTCTGCATAATGAGGGGATTCATGCCATCCCAAAACGACAACAAGAAAACCACAATCGTTGCTGTTGAGTCAATCTGACTCACGGTGATCCTACAGGACAGAGTAGAACTGGCCACGGGGTTTGCAAGGCTGTCAATCTGTGCAGAAGTGGGCTGCTCCATCTTTCTCCCTTGGAGTGGCTGGTGGTTTGAACTCCTGACCATTTGGTTAGCAGCTGAGTGCTTAACTGCTATATCATCAGAGCTTCTACCTATGTTATGGAGTGATAATTGTGAACAGGTTAATAGTTACTTTAAGTGTAAATAATTCACTTACAACAGTGAATATTACATACGGGCTTTTAAAATATAAATTTATATATGCCTCTCTTTGGCTTGGCAATGACAGGAAAATCTAACACACTAGAGTCAATGTTGACTCATAATGACACTATAGGACAGGGTAGAACTGCCCCACTGGGTGTCTGTCACAGTCCAGTAAGCCACAAATCTATATATAAGTTTCAAGTCCATTCAGCAAGAGAATTTATCACAGTCTGGTAGGCTGAGTTCAGATCCAGTGAGATCATCACGACACAGGAACCTCAGGTCCAGAGGACGTGGTTTGCTCTCGGTCATGCTTTCTTGGTAGTCTGAGGGTCTCAGCTTCCTCTACTCACTTCTCTCCCTTATATCTGGTAAGCTTGTAGCTTGAGTCCAGCCACATTAACACAACTGCAGCCCATTCTCCATCATCAATATCACAAAGGCAGGATTCACACCACCAAGAAAGTATGACCTAGAGCAGAGCACATCCTTTGGACCTGAGGTTCCTGTGCCAAGATGTTCTCCTTGAATCTGGACTCTTGGCCTACTGGACTGTGATGATTTGTCATATTGAATGGACTTGTAATTTATGGCTTACCGGACTGTGACGATAAAAGTTTCCCTTCATGAAGCCTTTCACTCGTGGTGTTTTCTGTTGGAGAGGTAACAGGTGACTAAAACAATGTCCAGGGAACAGCTATTTCGACTGCAAATGCTGATGTTTTGGTTAGAAGCTGAGCTCTTAGCTACTGTGCCACCAGGGGTCCAATGATATGAAGATGTGGCTGTATGTAAAACTTATGTAAAAAACTCAGTATATAATATTCATTATTGAAAGTAAACTATTTATGCTGAGATTAACTATTATCTTGTGTAGTTATTTTCCCATCATACAGGGCCAATGCTTTCTTTTTTTTTTTTTAAAGAAAATGAACTTCTTTGGAATATTCTGGATTTATAAAAAAGTTGAAAGGTAGAGTTCCCACGTATCTGTGCCCGCGTTTCTGTTTCCCATGATGCTGACATTTTATATTACTATGGTAACTTGTCAAAACCAAGAAACCAACACTGGTGCATTGCTCTTAACTAAAGTCCAGAATTTATTTACCTTTCATGAGTTTTTCCACTTTTGTCCTTTTTGTGTTTCAGAATACAATCCAAGATCCTACAACGCATTTATTTGTCATATTGCCTTAATATTTGATGGTCTGTGACAGCTTTTCATAATCTTGACAATTCTGAAGAGAACTGGACACATCTTTTGTAGACTTTCAGCTTCAGCAATTTTTAATGTGTTATTTTGTTTTCTTCCTACAGGTCCAGGTTAAAGCACTTCTCAAGTTATTATTAAAGGTACCCTTCTAGATTGGGAGTCCCTGGGTAGTGCAAAGGGTTAAGTGGTTGGCAATTGACTGCAACGTTGACAGTTTGAATCTACCTAGAGGCACCTTGGAAGAAAGCGCTGCCCATCCACTTCAGAAAGATCGTAAGTCACTGATAACCCTGTGGGTATCAGTTTTACTCTGAAATAGATAGGGTTGCCATGAGTCACAGTTGACTTGATAATTATTTGTTATTTTTTGCTTGAGCGAACCGTAATGGATTTTTGCAGCTCATAAATGAATTGGTTATTGCAGTTAAAAACCCAGTTTCCAGGAGGGATAACTGCAGCCCAAAGTCACTCTGACAGTGTTAAACTCACTCTTGGCTTCATTATAAGTCTTGGCCAGGTTTTTATCTGTTTGGTTTTGCAGCATGGCTACCATGGCAGTCGGGGTCTTGAAAGGGAATTCAGGCACACTCAACTGGAATTTTGAAGAGAACTGAATGAAGAGACTATTGACTTAGGTGAGGTTGGGTTAGAGGGAGCCAATGGAGACGTTAAGGCTCCTGAGAACAGGCAACAGAAAGAGGCTGTTACCACCCTACGGGCTGAAGGACACGGGGAGGAAATGGTGTCATACAGCTCAGAGACAGTTGAAGCTGTGGAACTGGGTGGGGAGACACACCCTACATGAGCTGTGGGAAGAGAAGAAGGAAGACATTACCAGACACAGAGGCGGAGGGAGCAAGGGAAGAAATGCCAGGCCTCACTTCTGCTGTCCTCCATTCCCCAGTTGTTTTCTCCAATTGGCCAAACCCAATCAGAAGTCAAGGGCAAGAAAGTCTGGGCAGTGCAATCCTTAGGGGTTTTTATGGATTGAATTATATCCCCAATAATGTTTGTCAACTTGGCTATGCCATGACTCCTGGTATTGTACGGTTGTCTTCTGTTTTGTCATCTGATGCAATTATCCTATGTGTTATAAATCTTACCTTTATGATGTTAATGAGGCAGGATTAGAGGTAATTATGTTAACAAGGCAGGACACAATGTATAGGGTTGGGTTGTATCTTGAGTCAGTCTCTTTCGAGATAGAAAAGAGACAAGTCAATAGACAAGAAAGTGACCTCCTACTACCGCGCAAGAAGAGCCAAGGATGGAGCATACTCTTTGGACTTGGGATCCCTATGCTAATAAGCTCCTAGACCAGTGGATTATTGATGACAAGGACCTCCCTCCAGAACCAACAGAGACAGAAAGCCTGCCCCTGGCACTGGTGCCCTGGATTAAGGCTTCCAGCTTCTAAACTGTGAGAAAGAAAATCTCTGTTTATGAAAGTCATAAACTTGTGGTATTTCTGTTATAGCAGCACTGAAAGACTAAGACAGGGATCAACCCTTGGGCCACTGTGAAATGTGGGGAATAGAGGATGATATGTGTACAAATCGAGACTAATGAGCACAGCTACTTAATCTGTGTGCCTGTGGTCATTGGCTCCATCAGTTTATTTCATACTGCCAACTTTCCAAGAGCAGGGCCACCACCTTTTACACCTAGCCTTGTTAAGGTGTCCATCATGCCTACAGAACATAGAAGGATCACTATCCATCATGCCTATAGAACGTAGAAGGATCAATCCATCATGCCTACTAACATAATGGGATCAATTCAAATCTATATTTACCACTTCATGGTGCAATTATTTGATAGTGGTCTCACCTCACCCTCACCTCCAAGTGAGGTTGTTTTCCCGAATTGTAAATTTTCTGGTAGCTGGGCAGTGACTCAGGGTAGTTGGAGGTGAGGAAACAGGATAGATGACGCCTTGGTAATAATAGACTATTTACTACTTTCAGTGTTGAGTGTTTCTTTCAAGCCCTCCTCTAGGCACTTTCATATCACCTCACTTCCTGTGTTGCTTTGTTGCTTACAGAAACTTTTTTTGAACTGAAGAGAAGAAGAGAGAGTCCCGGGGCGGAGGGCAGGGGACCATGCTCTTGGGCGAATTCCAGGCCAATTGGCACAACTAGCATTTTGCTAAGAGAGCTCTCTGCACCCCACGTTGGTGAGTGGCGTCTGGGGTCTTAAAAGTTGCCAAGCTGCCATCCGAGGACACAGCAAATGGTCCCAACTCAGCAGGAATGGATGCTCAGCGAGGGCCAAAATGGCATGCGGTAAAGACAACCGAGAAGACAGAGAGACCCACAAGAGTGGGTGCCTACATCGACTTGGGACCGGAAGAACCAGATGGTGCCCGGCCACCACCAGTGATAGCCACGACGGAGCTCACAGAGAGGAGCCTCACTGGCAACACAAGAATAAAAAGAGGTGCATCATGAGATCTCCACTAAAAGACCTCAATTGATGGTCCAGTGGTTTTGGGGTTACTGTGAGAGCATGGCCCCCTTCCCGGATGCTGCCCTCTCCCATAAATTATAACAAAGGTCCACTCTTTGGACAGGAATGGATTGGACTTGGCAAGGCAGAGTGACCATATATTGGAAGCACTTTATGGTTCTATACATCTGTAGGATATCATCTTGCTGACCTCTGGCGGGAGGAAGGGGAGTGGATGGAGAGGAGGGGAAAGGAGACTGTTGGGTGGATGAGACAGGTATGGAGCAGAGAGGAATAGTGTGCTGTCACCGGACAGGGAGAGCAGTGGAAGCTGCATATAGGGGGACATGTAAATTTACATGTGAATGTACATTTTCACTCAGTTATGTTAAATAAAAATAAAAATTAAAAAAAAAAAAAGAAGAGAGAGTCCCTTGCCTAGTTTACAGTTTTAGGGAATTGCTGGGCTGAGCTTGCACTCCTGCACTTAACTGGGAACCAAAATGCCTGCATTCTTCCGACCTGCCTGCACCTTCACTATCTCCTTTCTTTTCATGACTTCTTTCTGTCAAGGATGCCTGAATGTTTAATCTTAATTTCAACAGACAAAAGTGCCTGAGGGTGTTGACTGTGGCAATGAGGGAATGGGAAGGCATGTTGGGGAAAGCCCATCTCCCTGAGAATCAGCTTGCTTCTTTTGTAAAACAGGGGAAATCAAATGTTGCTAACTAATTTTCCATTTGTAATAATATCTCGGAGAGATCTTTTGAGTGTATAGAAATGTCCACTAGTTTTAGCAACTAGGGATGGTTCTTACCTGCAGTAATTACTACTGTGGTGTTTGCCTATTTGTAATTTCTTAGATCCTTAATTCCTTCTGCATTCATTAATTGGAATTCTCCTGTAAGGAAGCATTTTCCCTTCTTCCCCACTTATTTATTTGCATTAGTATGGACTCGTGGATATTTATTTCATTCTATGGGTTGCAATCTCATAGTATCATTTATTTTGTTGCTGGAATTGTTCCAGCTTTGACCATTGGGAACTTAATTAGGTTGGGTAATCCATCCTTTGAACATGTTCCCTTTGTGCCAAGTCCTTTCTGAAGTTAGGTGGTACTGCTGTAACACAAATACCACAAGGAGGTGGCTTTAAAAAACAAAAATCTGTATTCTCCTGGTTCTAGAGGCTAAAAGTTCAAACAAGGGTCTCAGGCGTGTTGCTGCCTTCCTAGCTGATAGCGCTTGGTTTTCATGGCATCTGTCTTCCCTGACTTTGTATCTATTCTGATCTTTTGTAACTCAGACGTGATTAGGTTTAAAACCCATTTTGCAATGATGTAACCTCAACTGATTCATTAATTACATTAGATTGAATTATGGCAGGTGATTATATTACATTTATTTCATTATATTATAGTAGATAATCTGATGTACCCAAAGCTAATTGATTTAATCATATGTACTACTCCATGACAGCAACTAGACTAGTGTTTGGTCAAACAACTGGGAACCATAGGCCGAGCTGACACATAAAATTAATCATCACAAGCACTTTCTTATTTTTTAGTGCCATCAGATGTTCTAGGATTACCTTGTATTTCCCACCCTCCTACATTAGAATCAATCTTTTGTTCAAAGTGCATCAGTTCCTTTTATTTGAGAGTGAGTTTAGAGACCAAGATCTTAGCAGTGTATGTGTTCATTGGTACTCCGGTGACATTCTTCTAGGTCTTCTTAGAGGATAGAGCTAGGCAATAAATGTGTGTATATATTTATGCATATATGTGTGTGTGTATGTGTGTAGATTCATGAAACTCCACAGTAATATATATATGCATATATATTCACCTATACTTATTTCTGTATCTACCTGCATAAATACTAAAAACCATGATGAATACATTAATTACACTGATTCTAAGGTAAACATATGGGTATCTATAAGGCATACTTCTATTTTCTCCCAGTTATAAAGAGAAGAAATTGATTGCAATATTTCAGAATCCACATATTTGCTTACATTCAGATTTTATGTTGTGATTCAGGTAGCTGAGCTTGTCAGAAAAGAGACCTAGCCTCATACAAATTTGGAATTAGGAAAGTAGATGTTTTTGCTAGGTGCTGTCCAGTAGACTTGAACTCATAGTGATACCATATAACAGAGTAAAACTGCCCCCATACAGTTTTCAAAGCTATAATCTTTATGGGAGCAGATTGCCAGGTCTTTTTCTCACAGAGCTGCTGGGTGGATTTGAACTCATAACTTTTTGGTTAGCCGGTGAGTGGCACTAGGAAAAAAAAAAAAAGGTCTCCAATCCACATTGCCTAGAACAGGTCTTCCAGGAATTGTTTATAGGTTTACTGTGATGGAAGGCTCTGTAGTCCGATAAGTTTGGGAAATGTGGCATATGAAATTCCCCACACTTGTGTAACAGTGTCCAAGGATTGTAAAAGGAGTTATTAACTTTTTAAAAAATATACTTTCTGGAAAAATTATGTTCAATTGAAACACTTATCAGGCAACTTTACAGAGGCAAAAGTCACAAGAAGAAAAAGAAAATGTCGTGTCCACATCGATTTTCTGTTGTACAAATTTATTTTGGGCTTGATGTTGGTCTTGTGATTATATGGAAGGCTGCCATGAGGTGTGTCTTCAAGCGGCTTTTAAAAACCAGGGGTAGTGGGTAGGGCAGGGGACTAGCTTTATCAAGAGGTGACTATACTTTTGAGAGAAATAGTGTTCTATATCCCTGCTGTTGAGACACAGACCAAAAAAAAGTCCTATTTCAAAGTAGTCATTTTGTGGATTAAGGTAGAAACCTACAATCTGTCATCCACCAACACATTTCACATTTTAAAACTTCTATTTTTACCCTGATGGTGGGATTCATGGCTAATGCTTATGAGGTCGGTGTCTAGACAGTTGAGAAAAACAGGAAATGAATTACATTGTCATAGTTTAGGAGGAGAATTTAACCTTTTGTCTCCTGGTTCCAAGTTGTGCCTGCTTAGAAAAACATCTCTTCTCTTCTGAGAATTTCAGGACATTGGAGGACCTGTAATAACTCAAGTTCTCTTCAGGGAGCAGAGAGAGCTATTTTGGTGAAAAAGGAAATGGGAACATGAGTTTACCATGCCTGGATCACGAAATGAACAGAGTTATTTGGAAGACTGTATTTGCCCTCTTCATCTGAATTCCACGTCTGTGCCTGCAGCTGTCTCTGACTGCATACTCCCAAAGGACAGGAACTCAGCCCTGGTAATTCATTCTCCACCCGCTGGACACTTACTGTGTGGCTGTGGGATTTGGAATGCCAGCAGAAGAGCAGGTTAAAGAGATGTTGCTGTGTGTCCTTGAGCCTATTCTGACTCATGGAGACCCTATAGGACAGAGTAGAGCTGCCTCGTAGGTTTCCCTGAAGCTCTAATCATTATGGGTGATGCAGTGGTCAAGCTTTTGGCTGTTAGCCTAAAAGGCTGGAGGTTTGACTGCACCAGATGCTCCGTGAAAGAAAGACGTGGTGATCTGCTCCTGTAAAGGTTATAGACTCAAAAACCTTCAGGGCAGTTTGACTGTGTCACACAGGTTGCTATGAGTTGAAAATCAACTAGGCGACACCTGACAATGAAACCAACAACAGGAAATACAGAAGAAAAAAAAGCAAACAAGTGAAATTATTACAAATTGGGATAAGTGCCAGAAAAGAAATCAATGAAGGGCTGAGACGTAAAAAAAATGGAGTTGGAATAGGGCAAGAGCAGTCCAGATCTAGTCTGCGTGGGGTACTACGTGAAGACTTTTCTGAGGAGGTGATATTTAAGCTGAAACCTGGTGAGGAGAAAGAGCCAACCATGTAAAGAGTTGGGAGTGAGACAATGGGCATATCCTGGCAGGAAGAAGGAACAACATGTGCAAAGGTTTGGAGATGGGAGACAGGTTGACAAGTTCAAGAACATGAAAGAGGAAGAGTGAGGCTGGAGCCAACGAGGGAGATTGGGATGAGAAGAGATACAAGGAAATCCAGTACCAGATCATGTAGAACCTACCTGGTGCTTGAGAAGATGCTGAAGTTTATTCTAAGTCTAATGGGAACACACCAAAGGGTGACTGACATGATCTATTTTGTTGCCATGTGGAGAATGGACCAAACAGGGTAAAGGTGACTGTTAAAAGGCTGTTGCAGTTGTCTGCCCAAAAGATGTTGGTGGCCAAGACCAAAGTGGTGGCTATGGAGGGTAGGAAGAGGACAGATTTGAGAACTGACAAGACCTGATGGGGGAATGGAAGTGAGAGAGAAAGGCAGAAATTAAGGATGATACCCCCAGACTTCAATTTTGGTAAAGATAACCTCGTGGATACTGTAGTAATAAATATATGTAACATAGTACTATATTAGTCAGCTTTTGTTAGGTTATGCTCCAGTAACAAGTAATCCCTAATTCTGTATGGCTTACCCAGCAACAGTTTCCTTTCCTTTTCTGCTCTGTGTTAACTGTGCATCCACTGTGACTTCTTCAGTCAGGATCCAGGCTAAAGAAGCTTCTCCATCTGGGAATTTCAATCTTGTGGCAGGCAGAGAACTGCAGAAGAACTATGCAATGGTTTTTTAAATATCTACTTAAAGTGAAATATTAATTTTTGCAAATATTACACTACCATGAATGACATACCCTAGCTTGATGTCAGTGCGGTAAGGTAGGACTATCCTCTTGCATGCAGGAAGTGTAAATAATTTGAAATAATACAATATGCTCCAATTTCAAATTATGTCATGGGATTGATCACCAGGGCGTGGCTTGTTAAGTTAGAAACCAAGAAGTAGCACTGTATTTAAAAGAGTTCCTAACTGCCTTGGAAACCCTGGTGGTGTACTGGATAAGTGCTACAGCCACTAACAAGAAGGTTGGCAGTTCAAATCCACCAAGCACTCCTTAGAAACTCTATGGGCCAGTTCTACTCTGTCTATGGGGTCTCTGTGAGTCAGAATTGACTTGATGGCAGTGGGTTTTTGGATTGCTGTGTGCCTGACCTGAGGACAGAAAGATAGTGTACAAAATTTGGTAGTGTATAAATAACTATTTTATGGATTTTCTCTAGTACAGGAAAATAAACAGTTTTTCATTTTTTTTTTTAGAACTAGTTTTCAATGTTATTCATTGTTATTGATATGATTAGATACATGTTCTAAAAAGAACTCTTCGGCAGAAAAGTGGATGCTTTGGGGAGGTCCAGCCTGATGACACGGAGACAGACCAAGCACCTCTTTCAAAGTTCTAAACAGGAGATGCTGAGAGTTCCAGTCAAGGCAGGGGTTGATTTAGGAGAGAGATTTACAAGCAGAATTGATGAGATACATGAGTTCCAATCACGTGTGCATCACCGTGTTCTGTTGAATCTAAGACACCACAGATTGTAAGACACAACCTGAAGTCACAGACATTAAAAATGAAAAAAAAAAAAAAAAGAATTTCATCTTGGAATTGATGAAATGCTGTAGTACTGAAAGCTAGAACGGCCAACCCCATGGGATCCCCGGGTATGAGCTCATAGTCATTACTGTGTAAACGAGAGCCAACGTTTTCATATCTGGAATCCTGATTCCAGGGCAGATTAATGAGTACGTTGTCATTTTTAGGCTTGTCAAGCTGAACTTCTGCTGTTCTCGATTAAAGAACATGTATTGAGGGATCTGTGTGGTTGTGAGCTTAATAGGCACTCTCAGTTTGACAAAATGCTATCCAGATGTGGGGGCAGATTACCTAGTGTACAAGGTGAGCATGGGCTGACTTGTATTTGTACAGGCATGGATCAGTAAACCGACATCTGCCCCTGAAAACGGAGGGTGCTGAGAGACCACAAGAAGAGTCAGGCCACTCCAGTGTGACACTAAAGGAGTATATTTAGGCCACTTACATATGGAGCAGTGGACCCTGGCAGCTGAAGGACCAAGGCACATCTTGGCACCCTGCGATGGGAGGGCAGTTTTACAGCGGTGGTAGACGATAGTCGCTCTGTGCCAGGGGCTTATCTGAAAATGGAAACTGTAGTGAACTAGTGGACTGCATGGGGGTGCCGATGTTGGACTCCTAAAATCTTGTTTCCCGTTCAGCCCACGCCCTGAGACTGACTCTTGTAATCCGGCGTGCTCTCCGTCATAGAAGTGAGGTTGGCCTGGTACCACATGGTGCCAGCATGTGTGCAAGAGATAGAGAAAGTTCTAGGTGTCCAGAATGGTGGTCATCTTCCCGGATAAGGAGATAGAACTGGAAGAGAGAAGGCACCCCAATTCCCATCCCTCTTATCAGAGAGTGATCTGGGCCCAAGACCTTTACTGAGGCAGCCTGCACTGGAGGTATAGAGGCAGATCAGCCCCTCAACGTGCTCACTTATTGGCCTGTAGTGACCAGTTTCACGTGAGTATTACCATATCCGTGGTCATACATCCCTGTCAGGGATTGTAAATTTGAAAAGACGCTTTGATTCTTTAGGAAGATGCTGTGGGATTGGAAGAGAGACTGATGCAGCCACACGGAGAGGGAGAACCTCTAAAGCGGTTCATGAAATGCTTCAGCACAGATGATCTGGCAAGTGAACTAAGCCCCGTGCTCACCTTGCCTATTGGAAGATCTTCCGCTATCTGGCTGTGATGGCGTCGTTTACAAGATTATTGTCACACTTGGTTTGGGTGCAGTCAGATTCTGTTTATTTCACAAAAAGGAAGTTTTGAATGGTGGTGCCGGGTACCTGGACCACTACTTCCTATTCCAAGAGCTTTCCTGGGCTTCTAGAAGGAGCTGGATTCCACAGGCAGATGGAGCTCTTAGCCACATTTTCCCTCCCCAGCTACGGGCTAGCTGCAAACCCATAATTAGGAGGTGCTAGCATCCCTTGTTTTGGAGCTGGGACAGTTACATAAACACCCAGGGCAAGCATAAGCTGCCCAAGTCCCACTTGGGGGACCCATAATTTTTACTTGGAGGGCATGGCAGCTAAATCAAACCAGGCACCACAGTTAGAAGACCAGACTCTGAACTCTGCTTTCTGCAGAAGAGCTGGTTTGAGGCTTGAAGGTTTGACATTGCAGCATGTCAGGGTAGGCTTCTGTCCACCACACCCACAGTGAGCTCATGTCCTTATGCCTGGGACCCCATGATGAATTTTTGTCTTTTCTGATTTGGAAATGGATTGAAATTCATGTGAATGTTTTTAAAAAGTTCAGAGCCAGACCTTCTTGCTGCAAGTTATTTTAGGACTATATTTTATTAGTTGCTGTTTTGGAAAAAGTTCTTTTGCCTTTGCATGCCCAGAAATGCCCAGCAAAACTGGGCACTCTTAACCTCTAAGTGGCATTGGGAGTGTGGGCTCTGGATTCAGATGGCCTGAGTTGGAATCCCAGTGCCTCCTTGTGTCCCTGGGCAAGTTACTTATGTCTGCTGTGCTTCAGTGTCTACCTCTAAAATAGGATGAAAAATAATACTTCCTCCGTAGAACTGCTGAGATAATTAGTCAATCTATGTAACACGCTTACAACAGTGCCTAAACATTCAATATAAAAGTATGAATAATGTGCCTGTTCCATTGAACACTTGCAGATGTCTGTAAATATTCCCACTACGGTTGATTTAAAGTTGCTGACACGACATCACTGAATTGGAAGTTGTAACCAGATTACACTGTCTTAGTCTTCTATTGCTGCTGTAACAGAAATACCACAAGAGGACGTCTTTAAACAGAGCAATTTTGTTCTGTCGCAGTCCAGTTGGCTACAAGTCCGAATCCAGGGAGTCACTCCAGGGGAAGGCTTCCCTCTGTTGGCTCTGGAGGAAGGTCTTTGTTGTCAGTCTTCCCCTGGACTGGGAGTTTGTCAGGCACAGGGGTCTCGGGTCTTTTTCAAAGGATGCATTCTCTTCCTGGCACTGTGTTTTGGTGGTACGAGGTCCCCAAATCTCTCTGCTGACTTCTTTTTTTTATTCAAGTGATAGCGTCAAGGCACAATACAGTCCTACACGAGTCCTGCGTCACCAATACAACTGTCACACATCCTCCCTTATTAACATCATAGAGGCAGGATTTACAGCAAGGAGGAATGTCATACAACGCTAGAAATCAAGCCCTAGCCCTTGGCTACACATACTTTTTGCAGGGACACGATTCAATCCGTAACATGCGCAGTTAGCTCACTGATTGTGAGCCAGCTTTAGTATTCCACACAGCGTGACTGCGCACAGTCATCCAGCTGTCAAGTTTCGACACTTGTGAGAATGGAATTAATGCTAGAATTGACCTTACAAGGTTGCCTCTATGACAGTTAAAAAGAATAATGTATCTGAAAGGACTTCACAAAGAGGATTCAAGTTATTATCGATGTTGCACAATTCAGGTTTTCTTATTCCATATTACCTGAGAGTTTGTAAAATTTAAAGGATTTTTACACCAGAAAAATCCTTGTGTAAAAGGCTAGGCTTCCTCTGTGTTCCTTGCCCTGCGCAACCCAAAAACTAAGCACACTGTATTGCAGTCTTTTTGGAAGCAGATTGCCCAGACTTTCTTCCGTAACACCACAGGACGTGTTCAAACCACCAACTTTCAGGTTAGTGTCGGAGCACAAGCTGCTTGCAGACCCCAGGGATCCCTCCGCCCTCTTCAATAGTCCTTTCATTAAAGTCCCTTCATTGGGACAAGCAGAGATAGACCAGCACAAAACCTTTGCAAATATTTAACATCTAACAGACAGTGGTCTTTTCAGTCTACCTGTCAGGCACTCTGTCATGTCAGGTACTTCAGGTGTCATGAGGCACCTTGACCTCAGGATGGAGATGAGGCCAGTGTCACCTTCAGTTGGTCGTTTGTTTTCGGTGTATTGTAACAAATTGCAACTTGTGTGTGCCTGGCCGAACAGATGCATGGATTATATAATCTGGTTTTAGTTAAAATAATTTCTCACAAAATGAATGAGGGCTTTGGAAAGATGCTTGTAAAAAAGCAGCAGATTGAAGATACTACTGTTGCAGGCACAGAGGAACAAGAAAACGCCAGCACTACACTGGTCTTCCTGGACAGCTTCCTTTTTGGCTGCCTTAGAAGGCAAAAATGATAATTTAATGAGATCTGACAAAAAAAAGGACAAAAAGTTCAAAATTATCAGGACTATTTGAAATATGAATTGAGACTCATTGTTACTGATGATGACTCTCCTCCCAAGAATGCCTTATGCTCTGAGATGTTGCTGCTATTGCTAGGTGCCGTCAAGTCGATTCTGACTCATAGCAACCTTCTGCACAACAGACCAAATGCTGCCCGGGCCTGCATCACTTTCACGGTCACTGCTGTCTGAGCCTCTTGCCACACCACTGTGTCAATCCATCTTGAGAGTCTTCCTCTTCTCTGACCCTTTCCTTTCCTAAGGTGATGTCCTTCTCCAGGAACTGTCACTTCTGATATCATGTCTTGTGTATGTAAGGCAAAGTCTCACTATCCTCACTTCTAAGGAAATACTAGTGAATGATAACAGTGTCTGCATATGAGTAGACAAATAAATTTTATAAACACACTTACACTGTGTTTATACTAAAAATGTTTATTGATGGGATGGCTGGAGACTGCCCATTGTTTTAAACAGCAAGCAAAGGCTCGGGTGATTTGGGAAACAGTAGTGGTTTAGGGGCACAGTTCTTGTCTTCTGTGCAGGAGCCCTGAGTTTGATTCCCAGCCAACGCACCTCATGTGGCCCCATGGCAAGTCTGTCAGTGGAGGCTTGTGTGTTGCTGTGATGCTGAGCAGGTTTTAGACCAAAACAGACCAGGAATAAAGGCCTGGAGATCTACTTCTGAATCTGTCAGTGCAAACCCTGATGATCCTATGGGTTTAAGCCCCAGCACACCATGGGACAGAGGACTGGGTAACATTTTGTTCCATTGTGCATGAGGGTGCCAGCAGCTAACAACGATGACGACAGGATGATTTAGTCATTTCTGCCTCCTTTTTATAGACACTGAAGATTGCACATTTTGTTCTGCTGGAGCTTGTTGTCATATTTAGGTGCTGTGGAGTAGTGCTGACTCATAACAACTCCATGCCCAACAGAACAAAACGCTGCCAGTCCTGTGCCTTCCTCACAGCACTGCCAGGTTGGAGCCCATGGCCACAGACCCTGGTGTCCCTCCAACTCATCCAGGGACTTCCTCTTTGTTGCAGGAGGATCCTACCAAACATGCTGTTCTTCTCCAGCGACTGGTCTGTCCTGATAACGTGTCTGAAGTATGTGAGACAGTCTCGCCATCCTTGCTTCTACAGAACCTTCTGGCTGTGTTTCTTCCAACACAGATTCATTTGTTCTTCTGGCAGTCCATGATATAGTCAATATTCTTCACCAACACTGTAATTCAAAGTCATTGATTCTTGTTTGGTCTTCCTTATTCATTGTCCAGCTTTCCCATGCATATAGTGATTGAAAATGTCAGGGTTGGGTCAGGTGCTCTTCAGTCCTCAGGGTGACACTGTTGTGTTTTAACACTAAAAAGTCTTTTGCAGTGGATTTACTCAGTGCAGGATGTTGTTTGATTCCCTAACTGCTGCTTCCATGAATGTTGATTGTGCATCGAAGTAACATGGATTCCTTGACAACCACAAGAGGCAAAACCAGAGATGGAAATGGGACTTAAGGAATAATGTTAGCCAATATTTACATGAGCTTACTATGTGTCCAAGCCCTGGTGGTCCAGTGGTTAAGAGCTCAGGCGCTAACCAAATGGTTGGCAGTTCATATCCACCAGCCGCTCCTTGGAAACCGATTCTTTGGGGCAGTTCTCCTCTGCCCTATAGGGTTGCTATGAGTTGGAACACACTTATTGAGAAAGGATTTGGTGTTATTTATGTATTTATTTTGACTATGTGCTAGGCACTGCTCTAACTGCATCATATGTATCTAATCGTGTGAAATACATCAACTCCATCACTCTTCACAGCACTTCTCGAGGTGGATACAGTGCTCATCCCCATTTTACAGACGAGGAGACTGAGGCATATGGCATTTCACACCCTGCTGAGGACAGTTGCAAAGTGGCAGAGCTAGTTTGAGTCTGGACAGGCTGGTTTCAGACTACATGCTTTTGATCACGGTAGCATGCTGAGTCTCTGAAAGAAGTAGAAGTCCCTTGGAAGTACTGGGAAAAAGGCAACAAAATAGTAAAAAGGAACTGAAAAGAGATTTAAAAAGCACAGAGAAAGGGGAGCCACACAAATACTTTCATGTGGGTTAGGAGCCACCAGTCTGTTGTCCTCTGGCGTCTGCAGATCCAGTTTCTCGGGATGTGGTGGCTGGCTGACCGCCCGTGCGGCCGCTGGAGCTCTGCGTCCGTTTTCTTCTCCCTCCCGCTCCCGCCCTCTGGAGCCCTCCTCTGCCCTCCTTCTCTTTCTAGGAGCTCCTCAAAGTGTTTTGGGGTTAATTTGGGCTTCTGATAGTTTTATAGAACGTGGGTGAAACTCGGGCACTGGAACCGCAGGAAACACAGAAAACTTCAGTTCCCTCCAAAAGGGAAATTTGCACAAACTTGGTTTTATTTATTTTTCTCGCAGAAACCTATCAACAACGTCACCAAACGGGCTTCAGTGGTAAGTCTCTGTCTCTGGCTCTCAAGCTATGTTCTCCAGTTTCCCTATTCAGGAAGTGTGTTGTGGGTTTTTGTCGTTTCCACATGGTTCTCCCTATTTGAACTCGTTGAGTGTCCAGTGCTCGCTGAGGGCATTGGGGACTCGGGACCTGGGGCTACAGGGGATGTGCACTTTCTCTGCCTTTTGTGCTCCACTCTCTGCGGATCAAGTTTCATGAGCACCTGCCTGCTCACAGCCTGAACAGCTGTGCCATGCCCGGCATGCAGCTGCTTCATGAACGCTGCTCTCTGTGGGAAAACAAACAAACAAACAAAACAAAACAAAACAAACTCAGTGTCATCGAGTCAATTCTCACACATACTGACCCTAAAAAACAGAGTAGAACTGCCCCATACAGTTTCCGAGGAGCACCTGGTGGATTTGAACTGCTGACATTCTGGTTAGTGGCTGTAGCACGTAACCACTACACCACCAAGGTATCTATGCTCCGTGGAGAGAGTTGCAAATCTTGTCTTTGGTGCCTTAATTTCCTGGGACTCCTATAACAAGGTACCCCAAATGGTATGACTTATAAGGATGGAGATTTACTGTCTCACAGAGGTAGAAGCCAAGAAGGCCAGGTCAGCAGTCGGCCGGCCCCACTCCCTCCACTACCTCTAGGGGAAGATCGTCCTTAGTGTCTCCCAGTGTCTCCTACCAAAGGCGTTTCTTGACTTATAGCTATGGCATAACCCGGTCTGTGCCTCGTCTTCACATGGCTGTATTCCCTCTGTGTCTGTTTCTTCTCTTTTAGAAGGACATCACTCAGATTGGACATCATTCTTGGTAAAGTTGAAGGTCAGAAAAAGAGTTAGATCCTCAGTGACATGAATCGACACAGTGGCTGCAACAACGGGTTGAAACGTAACAATGATTGTGGGCATGGCACAGCACTGGCAGTGTTTGGTTCTATTGTATATAGGGTTACTGTAAGTCAGAACTGACTCAGTGGCACCTAACAACAACAGCAACAATGGATTGGATTAGGTCCCACCCGATTCTTGTATTTGTATGACTTCATGTTAACTGACAACATCTTTAAAAAACCCTGTTTCCAACAAAGTTGTGTTCGCAGATACCAGGGATTACAACTTCAGTGTACCTTTCTAGGGACACACTTCAATCTGTCCACCCTGCAGGGTTTCTTGGGCAGAATTCTGATCACTGTTAGCCTCAATTAAGCACCTGCAAAACAGGAAACAGAAACCAGTACGCCAGCCGTTGGCAGAGGGTCAATCTCTCCTGTCTAGTTTTTGAGTTTCACACAGTTGTGGGGTGGGATGTGGGGGTGTCAAAAAATAAGTCTTGCTGCTGGGTTAGGCTGTGATTTTCATTTGCAGACAGACCTTCACCCAGCTTGGGGTAGGGGACATGCAGCCTATGTGTCAGTGGGAGTTGGTGTGAGGGGACAGAACCAGTACGGAAAAGTTTCCCAGGGGGTAGGCTGTTAAACATCGCAGAGAATCTGTCAGGCTGGCTGTACTGGTCTCTTATTGCTGTTAAAACCAATCAGAACACATTTGATGACTTAAAACACTACATGTTTATTACTGACAGTTCAGGAGGTCAGGTACCTGACATAGGTCTCACTGGGCTAAAGTACAGGGCCATGTTCCTTTCTGGAGGCTTGAGGGGAGAATTGGTTTCCCTGGCCGTTTCCAGGTTCTAGGGATTGCCGCATTCCTTGGTTTGTGGCCTCCTGTCTCTCTTTTCAAAGTCAGCAGTGCTGGGTTGAGTCCTTTTCACATCATCTCATTCTGATCTTGTCTGGGACTCTCTTTCACTTTTTTATTTTATTGTGATTAAGTGAAAGTTTACAATCCAAGTCAAATTGCCATTTAAACCCAGTATTCACACTTCTCTTTCACTATTACGAACCCTTGTGTTTTTGGAGTGCCTGGATGGATGCCTTGAAAAAAACGCCTGGTGATCTACTTCAGACAATTGGGCATTGAAAGCCTGCGGGGGCACGGTGCTACTTTGAATCACACAGGGGTGCCATGAGTCAGAATCAACTCAGTTGCAAGTGTTTGTGATTATAATGGGACAACCTGGGAAATCCAGGAGCAGTCCCACACATAGAGGTCCTTAATCACACCTGCAGTATCCTTTTTGCAATGTGACGTAACACATTCACATGTTTTGGGATTAGAATGTGGACATCCTGGAGGGGGGCATTATTCCACCTGCAACAATAGCCTTATGATTGCCAGTTAAAATATGCAATTAGTGTATGATATGGTTTTAGTTAAGAGATATAATGATTTGGCTAATTGTATGAATGTTGCCAAGCCATGGTGTTTTCAATCGTATCATAGGCATGCAAAAGCTGGACAGTGAACAAAGAAGACAGACGAAGAATTGATGCCTTCAAACTGTGGTGTTGGAAAAGAATGTTGAATGTACCATGGACATGAAAAGAACAAACAGAAATGTTCTGGAAGAAGTACAACCAGAGTGCTCCTTGGAAGCAAAGATGGCAAGACTGCACCTTACATACTTGGGACATGTTGTTAGGACAGATCAGTCCCTGGAGAAAGACATCATACTTGGTAGCGTAGAGGGTCAGCAAAAAAGAGGAAGACCCTACACGAGATGGATCGACACAGCAGCCACAACAATGGGCTGAAGCATAAAAACTGTTGTGGGCATGGCACAAGACTGCGCAGTGTCGTGTTCTATCGTTCACAGGGTTGCTATGAACCAGAACAGACTTGACAACACCTAATGACAGCAGCAACAAGAAAAAGAATTTGATATTCAATATATTTATTCTCATTTTATTAAGTTTGTAAGTTATTAATTTACTTGAGAATGTTTTGCTTATTAGTGCTGTAAGTTTATCTGATCAGATGTTTGAAGTACTGAAAAAGAAGTAGTTTAGCTCAACTAGGGAAAAAGCTCTGTCTGAAGCTTTATGCTCTTTTAAGAACTTTCTATGTGGGATCAAATGGACTACAGCGACTCGAAAGGTTAGGTAGGAGCCTTAAGGTTCATGTTATGAGGGAGAAACAACTCAGAAAAGGAGAGCAAGAATGGCTGTGCCAATCAGAGAACGTCATCGCTGCCACTGAATTGGGTCTGTAGAAATTATTGACTTGCTGTATGTTTTGCTGTATATATTCTTGACATTGGCAACAAATCATATTTAGAAGAAAAATTTAAAAAAGAAAAACAAATGCATTAGATTTTACAGTTGCAGTTTTGAAATGTTTAAAGGCATTTTTATTCAGTTTGTAAAAGGAACTAATTTTTTAAGAGAACTTTTACTCTGTTTAACTTGAATTTATCCAACATTAATAAAAAGCCCTCTTACTTTGTATTAAAATTTACAAGACTTGTAAATTGAATGTCAAGACTTGTTAGTGGAACTTGAAAAGCTTAGTGAAAACTGAGTGTCTACATTTGTTACTTATCAACTTAGGCTGATTTTAAACCTCGAAACTGTAAATAAGTCTGTCTACGCACATAAACCTGTGTTGATTCTGGTTTCAGTCAATCACAAGTATGTGAGTAGCAGCCAGACTTTCAGAAGCCTTTTCTGAAGGTGTGTGTATTTATTCATCCCTTTAGCTTTAGCATTGTGCTAGGCACTGATGACAGAACCTCAAATGAGACCACAACGTAACCAAGTCCATATGTAAGAAAAGTACTAAGGGAGGAGAGGTTTACTCAGCTGGAGAAAGCTACAGCAGGCAGGTGGCCTTAGGAAGTGGCAGGTGCTTCCTGAACAGAGGGATGGAGGGTGGGGAAGGAAGAGCACTCTAAGAGGACATTCCAAATTGCCGACAAGTTGCTTCCTACTCATAGCAACCCTATATAGCACAGGAGACAACTGCCTGAAAGAGTTTTCAAGGCTGTAATTTTGGGCTACAGCCCTTCTAGGAAGCCTTGGTAGCAGTTAAGAGCTTAGCTGCTGATGAAAAAGTTGGCAGTTTGAACCCACCAGTTGCTCCTTGGGGACCTTATGGGGCCATTCTGCTCTTTCCCACAGGGTTACTACGAGTCAGAACGGGCTTGATGAATGGCTGTGCCCCCCCTTTAGTATCAGTTGAAGCAAGAGACTGATTCAGACACATGCTACAGTAATATCATCTCATTAATATAACAAAAAACTTATTCCCATATAGGAGTACAAACATAGATACAGCCAGCCAGCCAAATGCCGTCGAGTAGGATCCGACTAGGAGTTAGGATTTATAATATGTTTTAAAAATTGTATTATACATGCAGATTTACAGAACAAACCAGTATCTCATTAAACAATTAATACATGTACTGTTTTGTGACATCGTTGGCAAGCCCATGACGTGGCAACACTCTCCGCTTCTTGACTCTGGGCTTCCCATTGCCGGCTTTCTTGTCCCTTCCTTCCTTCTCACCCTTGCCCCTGGGATGGTGTGCCCCAATTGTCTTGTTTTATAGGCTTGTCTAATTTTTGGATGAAGGGTGAGCCTCAGGAGCGACTTCATCATTCGGTTAAAAGCATGTCCGTGGCCATACAACCTTACAACCGTGTGTGATAGATACTCATTATTATCACCATTTCAGGGTCCAGGAAAAGGCTTAAGTGAGGGGACAAGTAAGTGGCATGACAGTGATTTGAACTTTGCACAAGCAGTTGGTTTTTCTTGGAAAGCTCCCTCTCCCACTCTTGGGAGGCTGCTTCTTTCTCGCCTTTCAGTTGCAGCTTAAACATCACCTTCTGGAAGATGCCCTATGCTGGTCGCTGAGCAGCTGGTCCCCAGTGATATTCTGAATTTCAGCTCCTTTAGCCCCTTCATAGCATTTGTTACAAATTAAAACTTTTCCTCCTTAGTTTTCCTCTTTCTACAACAGGATCTAAACTACACTAAGGCAGAGACCTTGGCTGTTTTGTTCAGACTCTCTTTCCAGTAGTGGAAACCCTGGTGGTGTCATGGTTAAATGCCACATCTGCTAACCAAAATGTTGGCCATTCGAATCTGCCAGGTGCTCCTTGGAGATTCTATGCGGGCAATTCTAATCTGATCTATAGGGTTGCTATGAGTCAGAATGGACTTAGTGGTAGTGGCTTTGACTTTGGTTATTTCCAGTACCTTGCATAACCAAATCAAACCAATTGCTGTCCAGTTGATTCTGACCCATGGTGACCCTATGTGTTGCAGAGCAGAACTGTGCTCCTTAGGACTTTCAAAGCTATGACCTTTTGGCAGCAGACTGCCAGGCCTTTCTTCTGAGGCACCTCTGAGTGGGTTTGAATTGCCAACCTTTCTTAGAAGTTGAGCGTTTAACTGTTTGTGCTACTCAGGGAGTCCTGTACCTTACCCTGTTGTTGTGTGCTGTTGAGTCAGTTCTGATTCATAGTGACCCTATAGGACAGAGTAAATCTGGTCCACATGATTTCCAAGGCTATAAATCTTTACAGAAGCAGACTGCTATATTTTTCTCATGGAACTGCTAAAAAATAAAACCAAACCCAGTGCTGTTGAGTTGATGTTAACTCATAACGATCCTATAGGCAGAGCAGAACAGCCCCATAGTTTCCAAGGAGCGCCTGGTGGATTTGAACTGCTGGCCTTTTGGTTAGCAGCCGTGGGACATAACCACTACACCACGACTGTTTCTACCGCTAGTAGGTTTTAACCACTGACCTTTCAGTTAGCAACTGAGTGCTAAACCACTGTGCCACCAGGATTCCTTGGATCTTACACAGATCCTGGTATATAGGAACTGTTCAGTCAATGTCGGCTGAATGAATAAACGGATATTGACTTCAAAATTCAATAATTTTCCCAATCATTCTAGTAACAAATGGTATATGGAAATACCTTATTTAAGCACAAAACTAAAATGAAACCTGTTGCTATTAAGTTGATTTTGACTCATAATGACCCTATAAGACTAAGTAGAACTGCCTAAGTAGAACCCCTATGGGGTTTCCAAGGAGAGAACGGTGGATCCAAACTGCTGAACTCTTGGTTAGATGCTGAAGACTCAGTCACTGCACTACCAGGGCTCCAGTACTGTGTAATGGGCTTAGGTTGGTACCCAGGGACAAGGTTGTTTTTCTATGTAGCCTAGAAAATTTTAAACAACAATAACTAATTCCTGGAGGGAAAAAAAATACATTCTGAGAGACTATATATATTCAGCATGACAAAAAATCAAGTTGAATGGCCCCACGCAAAGCAATGTACACGGTGTGTTGTTGGAAACACATTTATTGCAAGATTTCAGTGTCAAAAATTTTTTACAAAAATACGCCACCATCTGGTACAAACAACTATAAAAAAAATCAGTTCATCATGCAAGAAAAGTGTGCAAATAATTTATACAGAAGGACTCAGCTCATACATTAAATAAACATCTTTGCAAGTAATTGGTCTAACTTCATACTTTCAGATATAATGTTCAACTCCATAGAATATTTTTCATTTAAAAAGGTACATGAAAACATCTAAGCTTAGGAGATGGACTGTCAGATACACCCCCTTTTTAGCCAAGGTGACTGGCACTTGGTAAAGTTGGTGATAAGGGTTCCCATGTGTAGAGACTGCTGGGAGCCCCCTGTTTGACAGATTTGTGCATCCTTAGTTAAGCAAACACATTTCTACTCAAAGACAGAAAAAGCCATGTTCCAACCCCACAAGTAATATTGTAGCGGATGGAGTTCCAAGGCAGTGTTCATAGTGTTTGAACAGCCATCCATTTCTGGGCAAATGAAGCAAAGCAGAAGTTTTGAGAGATTTGTCAGGAAGATTTGTTTGCTGTGTGAGTTCAAGGACACTTTGAAAAATGCCTAGCAGACAGTCATGAATATCGCAGTCTCCTGCTCCTTGACTCTTGGAATAATTTCCCTTGGCTTAGCGAAGGTAAGATTTCGCAGAGTGAACTTCTACTGGATGGAAGCTCACTGGGTCTCACAGCTGGTTCCAGAGGAAGGGGACATTCAAAGAGTGGATTCAATGCACCTCTTAGCCGGAAGGGAGAAGACCTGCCTGAATGGTTACCCTTAGAATCTCAGTTTCAAGAAAGGAAGCTGGATGCTCGGACCTTGTCTTTATACGAGTCACCTTCACAGTGCAAGTACTCAGGAAGTAAAGAATTTTTTGAAATAGACTGTTCACTTTATGGCAACAGGTTGTACTCACTAAAATGTATCCTTATAACAGCATCACAGGTCTGTTAAAAAGTTACAAGCTTCCTTAATATTCTCCATAAGAATGAGGAACTTAAAATGTCTGGAAAAGTTAGTGGCCAGGCACCTGGCACTGGGCAGTCATGGGTGCTGTCTACAGTGGAGGTCTTCAGAAGAATCACACGTAGACTTTGCATGTCTGCAACTATGCCCAAAGGTGCTGGAGTGGGAGGCTTTGGGAGCCCCCTGGTTTACCCTTAGCCACTGAGTATCAGGTGGGCTGAGGGAAGTCCCCTAAACATCTAGCATCTCTAATACCCCTTCCAAGTGTAGAGTCTGGGGTAGGAATTTCTATCCCTTGGAAAACCACGATTACTCCATAGAGATAAAACCACCTACAAAAATGTGAGTTTTAAAGAATTGTGCTCCTGTTTGTTAAAGGCATCGACGGCCCAAGATACATCAAAAAGTGATGTCCCGACATTTGCCTGGAGGTTCAGAGTGTTTGTGAGGTCTGTTTAAACACTAAGAGAATTGTAGGCCAGCATCCAGACAGAAAGGATGGTTCACAGACTCAGATAGTTGGAAACAGATGAAAAAACAACAGATGTCAACATATAAAATGATGATATGGTTTAGTTTAGAAAGAAAAAGTCACACATAAAATTAGAGTTAGAAAACTTCACACATAAAAAAGAATGTTTGCATAGCAAGACATTATTGCCCTATAGCCTGGCACAAAAATATAAACCCAGGTGCATATTTTATAATAAACATGGTATTGAACACTAAGAATTACATACTGCAGAACACCTCCTGAAGTCATTTACCTTTTTGTAAATCACACCATTGCTTAGACAAACGAAATACCAACCTTTTCTTCTCCCATTTTAAAAACACTAGAGACAAGGGGACTCTCTGACTAGCAAGTGCCTCCTAAGCAATGGCTTGTGAATCCACAAAGATGAGCTATGGCAATAACACAATACACACCCATTCCCTGTCTTCGCAGCCACAAGTAAAGCCAGCTCTTATGTTGAGTTTTACAGTGTGAACCAAGTCCATCTAAAATATCTCCTCTGGTCACCAAGCCACGTCAACATAAAATAGATCATCACTAACCAGGCATCATCTCGGACTGACAGACCCAGGACTTTATTTTTTAACTCTGTACTTTAGTTAGCTTCTGCTAGCCTATTCATCTGATGTATCTGCTCTAAGTAACAGTGTTGTTTAAAATATCACTAGGCTCTTTTTCTAGCTCTTTCTGTTTAGCGAGCTCTCCTGAACTCCCCATCTCCTTTCCCCAAAGGCTGTGCCTGACTCTCAAGAGACTCGTTCCTCAGAAACTTTGAGCTGGACCAAACCAGCAAGTGACCGTGGGTCTGCCCACCCTGCCTTGGATAGAACTCTTTCCTTCTTTGGAAGTCTGAATGACTTCACGTTTGCCATCATTTTCAAATTCTAATTTATAAGATCTGGGATGAGGGTACGTGGGGACACTAAAGAGAGTGTACTGCATTCTGTCTCTTACAGCAATTTCCACTGACATGACTTTTCTGGCTTTTAGACCAGTAGTTCTCAGACGGAGATGTTTGCTTTTGCATTTTAAGATCAAGTTGTCCCGGGAGAGTTTGCCAGCAGAATTTTGGAGACTCTTGGTGCCCAGGGAGCAAGAGTTTTGCCTTTTAACTCACTTTAACTTACACGTGAGGCTCTGGCTATGCTTAACCAGTACTACGTGGCCGTAACACAGATGTTGTGTTGTGACCTTCCCCATCACCCCCACACCAACCACAACATTAGAGATACACCATTTCTGCTCCTTCCCTGTCCTTCTCCACCTGCCATTTCCTTCTGTATTCTTCTGTTCCAGTGAAAGAGGACAACAAGTGTTCTTTTCTTCCTTCTTTTCCTTAAAGCTTTTCTTTGATTCTGTCCTATATCAACTCTAATAACTCCAAAGAAGCTGGGGAGAGCCCAGAGACACCATCTTGGTAAACGTTCAAGGAAACTGTAACCCAATCACTTGGAGCGGGAGTCTTTGGGTGGTGCAAAAGGTTAAGCATTCAGTGACTAATTGAAAGGTCAGTGGTTCAAGTCTACCCATAGGCACCTTGGAAGAAAAGCCTGGTGGTCTGCTTCTGAAAGATCACAGTCATGGAAGCCCTATGGAGGGCAGTTCTATTCTGAAACATGTGGTGTAGCCATGAGTTGGAATCAACGCTATAGCAACTGCTATCATGTGGGGCAGGGATTAACCTGCACCAGTGTGCACTGTTGCCTGTAGTGTGAAATCATCTGCCCTGTGGACAGTCCAGGTGAGATACTTCACCAGTTTTGTGATGATACTTGGAAGCAGGTGCCATTTTCTGGGGCTAGAAACCTGAAGGCGTCAAGGGGTTCCACACACTCGGTCAGTAAGCAGGGGCAGACAGCGTGATGGGTGGGCAATCATGGAAGGCCATGAACCCCTAATCCTAAAAATGTCACTCCAAGTGAAAGGTTCCAGAGTTCTTACACCAACAGTGGGCCCAACTCCACCTGACAGCCTTAAGGAAGCTGAGAAGTTTGTGAGAACCTGGCTGAACTACAGAAGAACTAGCTTTTTGTTCCAAATCCAGCTCATTCGTTCTCAGTGTGAAATTAGTTCTTGCAGGGACCCCAAAAAAGGATATTACAATGGCTTATGGCCCTCCCAAAATCAGTTCTGACAAAACCTTATTCTTAAATGTATTTGACTGAGAGAATTTGATTTGAAGGTAATTTTTCTTCTTGTGGGGGTAGAGATGGGGAAAGAAAAAAAAAGCCTGATCAACACTGGTTTAGGTACAGATGTTGCCCAGTGTGGAGGCCAGAATTGGGATTCACTTCTTTTCTCAATGCTGGCACTGGGTTGTGCGCTACTGAACGAGATGGTGTGAAGCCAGGATTACATCCTGAGCTTGTCCCCTTCTTTGTTTCTCTGCTTGCTTTAACTATCTTCCCTCTCTTCCTCATCACTCTGGTTAATCCTTAAAGACACACTGCTTCTCAACCAGAACATGAATCAAATTCTTATTTCTGCTTCATGTGTTTGCCAAGGGCATGCAATGTAACAACTTTTTTTTTTTTTGGTACCTCCACTTCTAAAAAAAGAAGAAAAAAAATCCCCTCAAAAATATGTACATTGATGTAGAAAAGCAATGTTCTATAAAAAGTAAAAAACAAAACAAAACAAAATCTCCCACTTTCCCAGGAATATTTGACTATTAAGTCTTCAGATTTCTATCCTTGGCTTCCCAAGATCCCCTAGGGTCTACTTTAACTATTAGCCTTTAAAGCGAGTTTCAGATGAATTCATGCACCTTCTCTCTCTTTTTGGCTGGGCTTCCAGGTTGTATTTTGTCACCCTCGTAGGAAGCCCTAGCTTAAGATGTCCAGGTTTTAATGCTGGACATGAAGAAAACACCTCAG
Source organism: Heterohyrax brucei (assembly GCA_028571685.1). Lineage (NCBI taxonomy): Eukaryota > Metazoa > Chordata > Mammalia > Hyracoidea > Procaviidae > Heterohyrax > Heterohyrax brucei. The sequence goes on along the minus strand of CM053153.1, from coordinate 19,219,711 downwards.
CTCATCAGCTCACCCAGGGGAATAGCAGCGGGTTAAAGGTTTCGCTGGCTGATGTGTAAAACCAGTCTCACAAGCCGTTGACCAGTCAGCTGAGATACATCATGCCGAGGAGGTACCAAGGAAGCCCAGACAGGCCAGGAAGTTAAACAGGAATAAGAAAGTCTTCATAGCTTTGGGGGTGACTGATTCTCTTTTGTCTGCAGCAAGACTTCCGCTGGGACTGTCTTTAATGGCCATTTGGTTTCCTCCAATGAACTCCATAGGACATGGACGGGAAAAAGGCATGAGCGCTGAGGTTGTTCTCTGAAATAGCCAACATCAGAGAGCTCTGCTCCCCTAAAAAGGAAGTCTGAAACAAGGTGTGGGTTGCTTCCGACATCTCTTTCCACTTTAAATCACTTTTTACAGTGATGAAAAATTTAGAAGCAAAATGGACACTGCCTACTGGACAAGGTCCTTTGTCAGAAGGAGTGCTGTCTGTTTTCCGAGGTAGACTTTTGTGTGGTATCTTCGTAACGTCAGGCCCTAGGTGCCAGGCAGGTTAGCAATGGGTGGGCTTCCTTTGTCTTTCCAAAACACACACAAAATCGAAACGAAAAGCCCAGGAATTTCTCAGCTATACTTGCGGTTCTTCTTCTCCTCCTCCTATACAAATATTCACATTGTAAACAAAGAGTGTTCCATCTTGTATTCGAGTTTTGCTTTTTACTTCCACATCTCTGGGGAACTAGGAAGGCACTTCTGTGAACATACGGAGAATTCCATTTTCGTCACTGAAATAAAATGCCTGTCCTGAAAGTCTTGCTGGCAAATTGTGAGGAAAAGAGTTTATTGACAGTGTTTCTGCTTTCGTACCAGTTCTACTGGGAAATCTATCTTCTTAAGCTCCCAGTCAGCAACTGCTTCTCTGGCCTCCAAATCCTCCCATTGACTTATCTTAGGAATTTTGAGCCAATGTATAAACAAATGGAGCAGCTGTGGTGGCGCAGTGATTAAGCGCTTGGCTGCTAACGGAAAGGTCGGCAGTTCGAACCTGCCAGCAGCTCCGTGGGAGAAAGATGTGGCAGTCTGCTTCTGTAAAAGATTTACAGCCCTGGAAACCCTCTGGGGTAGTTCTACCCTGTCTTATAGGGTCTCTATGAACTGGAATCCAACTGGGCGGCAGCGGGTTTTATTTTCGTGTATATGTACACTATTTACAAACGAAGTGTCCAAACTCCGCATTCTTAGCTATCCTCTCAGCACAGGACCTTCGGAAGTGCTCTCATGGGCTGGGAGTCAGAACTTGAACAAGTTGATAAACTCCTGGGGTGAAAGTGAAACGGAGCAGCTCTCGGGATTATTGGCTGTGCACGGATGGTCAGTGCCCTGGAAAGGAACACGGAGGTTAGGTCTCAGTGCTCAGAGGCACCTCCCCAGCTTCGAGCCCCGTAAGGCACTGTCCAACCTCGAAACAACATTCCTCGGTCAAGAATGTCACAGGCCTGGAGAAACTAATTAGCTGTGTGTATGTGTGTGTGTACACACATGCCTGTGTATATAAAAATAGGAGAACTTGGGAGAGGGGGCGGCATTAGTGGTTCAGGAATACAAGTTTCACCTCCCACGCAGGAGACCTGGGTTTGATTCCTGCCCAGTGCCTCTCAATGGCAACCACCACCTGCTATCTGTGGAGGCTTGAACACTGCTCTGATACTGAACGGGTTTCAGCTGAGATTCCAGGCTAAGATGGACTAGAGTGACAGGCCTGCCAAAGATCAGCCAGTGAACACCATATGGGCCCCAAAGATCTGAGCTGCTGTGGATAATGGGGATGGTGTAACACTAGGCAGTGTTTTCTTCCACTGTACACGGGGTTGTCACGAGTTGAAGGCCAGCTCAAAGGTGGCCAACAACAACAAGTTGCAGGAAGAAATAAATTTACTGGAATGAAACAGACTAAGGTATCTGAAAGTTACTGCCCAGGGTCTGAGTCATCTAGGGGCTACAAGAAGCATTAATGGGAAAGGATTTTGCAGAGTGCACCCTATGGCCTCCGTGGCCCTCCGGGGCTGATCTAAGTGTCTGTGGCAAGCACCTCCGAGACATGTACCTTCCAGGATAGGATGTGGCAGTGTCTGCAAAGCTGAAGGGTATCCCCATACTGTTCTTTCCTGGGGTAACATCGGACAAGTTTAAAATACATCTTCTTCCAATCCAGCTGCCCTTTGTCTGACAAAATCAATCGCTTGCGGATCTAAAAAACCAAACACATAGAAGTGGTTATAGTAGAGCCCATCCGCAAGATGGTTTGTGCTTTTCTGGTCCTGAAAATTCCTGCTCTTGCCCCCGTTTTCATCTCTACCTTACGATAGCCAGGGGAAAACCAGCTAAGATATAAAGAAATAGCCTCCTGGCTTTCCTGAGTTCAACAGTATCTTTTAACCATTTTGAAAGGAAAGAGGTAGCTGGCGACATCTTATTAGTGAGCTCTGCTAACTTGCATTTAGATGGTCCTTTAAAGTTTAGGTGATTACAGTAAAGAATTCCAGTACTTTCTTTGCTCTGGCCACCAGTGGTATTTCCAGGGAGATGTAACTGCTTGGCCCTGTGGCTCTATTTTATATCTAAATATTATTAGCGGCTTCATGAATAGAACTTGTTGAACTAACATGTCTATAAAGAAGCTGAAAAAAATAACAATCCCAAAACCAAAACAATCTCTGAGGCAGCGTGACCAATGGAAGTAAGCCTGGAGTTGGTGTCACAAGGTCCAAGTTCAACTTCAAGACCAAGTTCCTCATCCAGAGAGCCACTCAGTGATTTGGATATGTCACCTAGCCATTTGTGGCCTGCATCTCTTCATCTGTTTTAGGTGGGCACAATGGCACCTACTTTCACTGGGCTGTCAGCATAAAATGAAATAATGTCTGTAAAAGCACTTTAACTATAAAGTACCAAACAAGTGTAAGTTATTTTGTTAGAGGAAAAAAAGGACTGGTGCCAGTTTATGAATTGATTTTGGAGCAAGTTATGAAATGTGGACTTTGTTTTCAATCAAAACCACCTACACACACACACACACACACACACACACTCATTACTTAGAAACTCTGGGGACTGTCAATTTCCAGGTAAACCAGGAGCCCTGTAGCGTGGGCATGCATCCTCCCATGCAAGACGGATGCACAGAAGGCTTGAGAGCGGGGGCAGGAAGGCAGAGCTGGGCAGAGGTGTGTGAGGCTCACCGACCTGCCGCTCCGCAAAGTGGTACTGGCACAGGCTCTTCCACAGCAGCCGGTCCTCACTGAGCGTGTGCAGGCCCGGGGTCGCCTGGCCCAGGCTGACCAGGTCACGGCCATCGCTCAGCCTCTGCATGATATTCAGTTGTAAACACAGGGGCAGGTCGGTGAAGGTGAGGCCTTTGAAGGCAGGCTGCAAGGAGAAGGGTGATGTTAAGTAGGTGGGCTGGAGCAGCAACTTACCACCCTTCACAGAAACAGAGACACCCACACTGTCCCCCAGATGTGGCGTAAAAAGAACAGTGGCTTGCAGAGCAGTACCAGGAGATTCTGATGCCTCTTGTCAAGTCTGGGACTTAGACCGCCCACGTGTAAAATGAGGGGCTTTAGAAGATTCTTCCAGAGTCCTTCCTGTTCTAACAACCGGACTAGGCAGGGCTTCTGCCTGCAATTTCGACAGAAGTGTCTGACCTGACAAGTTACGCTCCTGTTTCTACCTCAAGGAGCTCCAGTGGTGCAACATTTAAGTGCTTGGCTGTGACTCTACCCTGCATCTCTGTGGGAGAAAGACCTGGTGATCTGTTCTAGCGAAGGTGACCACTGACAAAACTGTACGGGGCTGTTCTCCTCTGTCACGTGGGGGTCACCAAGAGTTGGAATTGACTTGAGGGTACCCAACAAAAACAGAGGTTCTACCTTGGGCTGATGGGCTCAGCTTGTAGTCATTTGCAAAAGTCAAGATTCTGCTGGATGGCTGAAGGCCTGAGAGTTCTTTGTCGTTTATCATCTGCTGCTGATGATACAAGCCAATAAAACTGCCAGGAGATTTTCTTTTTTGTTTCCAGCACTTCAAAGCATCTACTTTTTTGGTGAAAACTCCCAGGCTGATTATTCCATTAACTCCTATTAAAGGCTAGCCCACTTGGCGGAGTGCACGCCCGTCAAGTTTGCAAACCTGAACTTTTCCAAAATCCTTGCCCAGACCCCATGCTGCGCCCTGACTCCTGATAAATGGTTAACTCTCTGTAGGCTTTTTTCTTTTTGAATATAAACATATAAAAGAAAAACAAGTCATTCTGACTCCTCCAACCACGCACTTGGCTACAATTCATTTATGTCTACCTGGCATCCCAGCACGCTTCAAAACACTCTTCCACGCCCGGCGCTGTGCAGTCTATTTGATTTTCTTTTCCACAAACCAGTTATCTTATTTTTCTTCTTCATCTTTTATTGTTTTTGCCAATAAAAAGTTGGCTGTATAGAATACAATATGAGGAATTTGAAGGAAAACATGATTATGGGTTGAGAAGATACTGAAAGCTTGGACAAAGAGAAAGCAATTATTATAAATGTCACCTTAACATTTTTGTGTAATAATATACTTTTCTCCTTCTTTTTTGGGTCCAAATTGCTAACGAGTAAGTTTTAAAATATGATCCAGACTGAAGTAATTAAGTCCTCTCTCTTGTTCTTTCTTCTAGATGTTGGGCCTTTGTGAGAAAAGCTGTTTAGGGCTCCAGGGCTTCCTAGTGCTGGGCTCAAACTAACAGAGCTTGGAGCCAAGGAGGGCTGGGAAGGAGGAAGGTATGATGCAGTAGGGTGTCATGGTCAAAAGCACAGTCCCTGGAGACAGGCCTGGGTTCAGACTCCCAGGGGCTGTGAAGCCTGGGTTAAATTATTCCTTATTGCTCAGGTTAATATCCTAGTGGTACAGTGGTTAAGTGCTACATCTGCCAACCAGAAGGTCAGTAGTTCAAATCTGCCAGATGCTCCTTGAAAACTCTATGGAGTAGTTCTACTCTGTCTTACAGGGTCACTGTGAGATGGAATTGACTTGATGGCAGTGGATTTTGGTTTTATACAATGGGGGAAATACATATTTTATAGTGTTGCTGGGTACATTAGATGAGATTAGGTATATAAGCACTTAGAACTCATATTCATTGCCATGGACTTGATTTCGACGCAGACGGACCTTACAGAATGGAGTAGAACTTCCCTATAGGATCTCCAAAGCTGTCATCTTTACAGAGGCACACTGCAAGTCACTCTCCCATGGAGCAGTCAGTGGATTTGAACCACTGATCTTGTGGTTAACAGCTGAGCATTTTAACCACAGTGCTGCCAGGACTCCTTAGTACTTAGCACAGTACCCCCAAAATGTTAGCTATTATTATGACTGCCATTAACAGCTATTCATTGAGTTACCTGACACATGTAAAACCCTCAGAAGGCTATCTGTCACAGAGCAAGCCCTTCCTAACAAGGGCTATCACATTTAGAATATTTACTATACATCAGGCACTGTACTAAGTACTTTCTATATGTACAGTCATTAGATCTCACACCAGGCCTCAGAGGTAGGTGTTATTATAGCTATTCCCCTATTTTCAAAGTGAGGAAAGCAAGGTATAGAGAGGCTGAGTAACTTGCACTACGTCCTATAGTTGATAAATTATTATAATCACCCATGATAGTCCATTGCCATGGAGTCGATTTCTGACAACTGCTCTCTAGGGTTTTCTTTGCTGTAACCTTTATGAATGCATGTTGCCAGGCCTTTCTTCTGCAGAGCTGCTGGGTGGGTTCAGTCAACCTTTCAGTTAGCAGCCAAGCGCTTAACCGTCTGCACCACCAGAGCTCCTTATCACTCATGAGACAGGGTAATATTTCCCAGCTGTATTTTTGTGAGCATGAAACAAGTATTTGAGGTGGGCAGGGGGAGAAGGCTCCCCTTCAAACACTTACTCATTCAACTAACATGTACTGAGGCCTTGTGCTCTGCCCCTGGTACTGGAGACAGAACAGTGGACGGGATGGGTAGCATCCTTGTCCCTGTGGAGTTAATAAGCCAGTGGATGGTTACAGAAAAGTGAATACACCTGTGAGGTGACTTTGGCTAGCAATAATCACTCTGAGAAAGTGGTTTGGTGATGGCTTCATTAGATTGGACGATTAGAGAAGGCTGCCATGAGGTGTTGTTTGAGCTGAGTCGTACAACTCAAGACGAAGCCAATTGCACCAAGATGAGCAGAAAGAATATTCCAGGCAGAGGAGAGGGAATAGCAGGCATAAATGCCTCAAGGCAGAAACAAGCTTGGGGTGTGCAAGAAAAGGCCAGCTTGGCCGGGAGGCAGTGAGCAGGGCAGTTGTGTGATGGAAGTTGGTGTTTGATTTTACTGGATTAAAAACGTTTGGAAAAAACTAGATCATTGGATACAAAATTGGAAGAAAGATGAATTGCAAAAAAGCTTGCAAAGAACTGATGTTAAGAAAGTCTTGCCATTTTAGGAATAAGGAGTCCAGGGTCTGGCCTCAGTTCTGGCCCCAAGTACTAGGAAAGTCACTGGGCTTTCCTGGTCCTTGTCCCTACCTCAATCCTACCCCATTAAGGGCTAACAGCAACTTCCTAAGAGTGTTTGTGAACCAGTTAAGGGGGACTCTGTGGAAGTTCAAGGTATAAGGGCAGATGTGCCTAAGAGGTCCCTATGAGGTCGGAAGGAAGCCTGACCATCTAAATGGTACATCAAGGAGTTGGAGGGAACATGTGCTTGGGACAAATGGTACTTGCTCATTTCTATGACTGGCTGGGTAACTTTCTCTAGGGCTTAGAGAAAGCCAAACCAAAATCCTCTTGCTGTCCAGTCAATTCTGACTCATGACAACCCTACAAAACAGAGTAGAACTGCTTCATTGGGTTCCAAGGAGTGCCTGTTGGATTCAAACCATTAACCTTTTGGTTAGCAGCTGTAGCTCTTAACTACTACCCACCTGGGTTTCCTTAGAGAAAAATAGTAAGTATTAAATGATGTCTAGGCCACAGAAAGAATGCTGGAAATCTAGTAGAAGGTGTCAGTGGCTTTTCTGTGAGGGATAAGGTGGAAATGTAGGCCTCAAATTCACACTGTCAAACTACGGCCACACTTGATGGATGGGAATGGGGTAACTAATAAGAGTAAATCAGGCAAATGTTCATAATAAATACTCCCATTCTCTTAAAATAAACCTTTGAGACGCTTTTTGAAAGACCACCTGTGTTTGTACTCTGCTGTGTGCTTGTGCGTGTGAGTGAGAGAGAAAGAGAAAAGGCGGAAGCCTCAGTGACGCAGAGAAGCCATGTAACTTCTGGGGCTTCTCCTGGTCCCCTCTGTTTTAGGGTTTAAGATACTAAGGGAAAGAGAAGTCATTAACATGAAACTCAAGGAGACTGTATTTTGTAAACTTTATAAAGTGATTATTTAAGAGAGGTCAAAGGAGCTTCTTCATGCTACCCTCTGTCAAGACAGGGCAGCCTCAAATTTTATCAGCTTGGGGCCCGGAAACCACTTAGCACAGCAGGGGCGGTCAGTGATTAGATATGATAGCCAAGTGCTGTGTGAGCTGCCCAAGGGGGTCTGTCCACTCTGGCACCTACAGTGCTTACGCCAGTGTCCTTTTCACATTTTTTGTAAGTCTTAGGCCTCCCACTCTCTAGGAGGACAACATACAAGAAGAGCTAAGCTGTGTTTTGAAAACCAAAAGAAACTACTGATACTATTGAGTTGGACCCTATTTTGCCAATTTCTTTTACTCTTATCTGGAAGCTTCCCACCCAAGCCCAGCACCCGGTACCTAGCATCTCTCCAGGGGAAACATATCTCTAGGGATACTACTAGCTGGGAACATAGGGCCTTTTCTTTTTTTGCTTTGAGTGAGATTTGTTCATCCGTTGTCCGACATATATGTTCACAGTCTTTAATCAAAGTCTTCCTTTACAGTAACTACCAATATGTACATCTAGAGTCTGGATAGGTTGGTACCAGTACTCCAAGCTACTGCCATCTATCCGATTCGAGATAGCTCACTACCAGCTGCTCCATGGAAACTTGATAGGGCAGTTCTACTCTGTCCTATAGGATTACTATGAACTGGAACCAACTTGATGGTGCCTTCCAACAACAAATCTATAAAGGATTTCTGGTGGTGCAATGGGTAAGCACTTGGCTGGTAACTAGAAGGCCAGATGCTCTGTGGGAGTAAAGATCTGGTGAGCTGCCACCATAAAGATTAAACCCATCAAAAGTATGGAAGGATTGAAACACTGTGGGAAATTGGGAAACTGAAGTCAGTTGAGACATCTTGGGAAAATGGGAAACTCGGCATTTTGGGAGATGCTGATTGTACCCTGAACTCTTAGGTTTCAGAGACCTTTTCCCTTTGCCTATTACCTCTTAGAGAATTTGGTACTTATAGCTTCAGTGATGGTGGTGTTATGTGCCATCAAGTCGAATTGTAACTCACAGTGATCCTACAGGACAGAGTAGAACTGCCTCACAGAGTTTCCAAGGCTGAAATCTCTACGTGGAGCCCTTATGGCACACTGGTTAAGTGTTCAGTTGCTAACAGAAATGCTGACAGCTTGAGTCCATCTGCTGCTCCTTGGAAGTTATATGGGACATTTCTACTCCGTCCTATAGGGTCACTATGAGTCAGAATTGACTTGTTGGCACACGACAACCACACTAAAGCTATAAACAAGTTCTTTAAGAGGAACTGGGCAGATCAGAGGTCTCCTAAACCCACTAAAGAGTTCAGTCAACACCTCTGAAAGTACTAGGTTTCCAGTTTCCCTGTGATGTCTCAATTGCCTTCAATTTCTAATTTCCCCTGGTGTTTCAATCCTTTCTATAGCTGCACCCTATTTTTCCAATTTCTTTTACTCTTTTCTTATCTGGAAGCTTCTCATCCCAGCCCAGCACCCAGTACAGAGCACCAAACCGGAAGAGTCCAGGCTCTCCATCATCACAGGGGATTTGAAGTCCTGGGGAAGGTACCCAGCATCTCTCTAGGGGAAGCCATCGAACCCTCTGTGGCCAGAAGGAATGTCCGCGTTCCCTCTCACCCGTGTGATCTGGATGTTGTTCAGCTGCTGCTGCCAGTGGAGAATCGTCTCCATGCGACACACCCACATGTTGATGTTGCCCACCAGCACAGACTTGCCGACTCTCTGGACCAGCGTACACAGGGATGTGTAGAGGGTCTGCAGGAGCTCTCTGATGAGCCTGATGTTCTGCTGGTCTTCAAGGACTAGAGTGGGTAAGAAAATAAATACATGAAAGTGATGATTCTGGAACATGCTCTATTTTATAAGTGGGTCTTTCCTCTTCGCCATTCTGCTTATGTTACTTGGGCTCTGCCTCTGGGGATATAGAGTTCTCTTTCTCACAGGTGTTTCTTCTACACTTGGCCAAGCTCCTGCACTTGAGGTGAATGGCTGGAGTTTCCATTATTTAGGTCCCTCTTTGTTTTTTATGAAGCCTAATTCTCCTTACATTGTTCCACCAAGCCCCCAGGGCCCACTGATCTGAATGCCCGTTTCTTTCTGCCCAGCAGTGAACAGGGAAGTTGGAAGGGGCACCCCTGAGAACCAGGAGCCTGGGCTCTCTTCCTGTCTGCCTAACTGCGTGATCCCATGCAGACCACTTCCTCTCAGGAGCCACATGATGTGGATAAACCAGAGACCTCAGGTTCCTTCTAGATCAAATAGCTTAGGAATCTATTCTGCCCTCTGCACAGCTTGGTTTTCTAGGAATTTGGAAATCCTGAGGCTCAGAAGCCAAGGTTGGGGCATGTGCCAGTAGCTCGCAGCAGGGCAGACGCATGATCCCAGTGCAAGGATGGGAGGGTGATGGTTTCACCCAGTGTTCTCAGCATGAGTTGCACTCCTTTCTGAAGAGGAATCTGGCACCCCTGAAATGCATCTGGAGTGACTCCTTTCCACCCATCCATTCACACTCCTTTAAACTGAATGCCGAGTGTGTTTCATTGGAAAATCCATGCCCCACCCCCATGCGGATAAAAAGGGGAGAGAGTGTGAAAGAGTTCACCTTTCAGTACCACTTTTTCCAAAATGTTCATGAAGTTCTTCTGGGCGATGCCACTCAGGGATGTGAGCTGTGACTTTGCTATCAGTTCTAACAGCTGTGGATAAAAATAGAAGTTGCCAGGCTTAGAACACAGAGATAGTTTTCTCTTCTAATCTTCACTTTAGAGTCACAAGACATGTAGATACGGACCAGGGAGGGGAGAAGCGAAGTGAGAGGCAGGGCCTTGGTGCAGTAAAAAGCAGATGCTCAGAGTGAAAGACAAGTGGGTGTAATTCAAAACCCAGGCATCAAATTGAGCATGTGATGCTTTTTCCTTTCAAATATGAAGAGTTTTGGCTTCAGCCAGAGACTCTATCAACTTGTCCTACTTCAACCAGTGGAACTGACAGACACTAAGGAAATAAAACCTCTCATGACCTGTGAAATGTCCCCAGCGGAAATGCTTCTGCTCCACGTGACCCGGTTCCCCATTGGCACCGCCTTGCTCTTAAGGCACCTACGGGCTCAAGCTCCACAGTGATGAGCCGTTGTCCAAGGAAGTGGCCATCCTCATCTGGATAATGCCCACCTATGCAGCCAGCCAAGCCAAGTGCCGTCACTCAGCAGAAATATCTATTAATTAGAATCTCTCCTTGCCCTTAACTTCCTGAATAAAGAAGCCTGTCAGAGGGAGAGAGAGAATATGCAGGCAAGTACAGCATATATGGAGTCTCTGGGTACTGCAAATACTTAAGTGCTCAGCTGCTAACTGAAAGCCTGGAGGTCCGAATCCACCTTGAGGTGTGTTGCAAGAAAGACCTGGCAGCCTACTTTCAGAGAGTCAGTCCCTGAAAATCCTATGGAGCACGTGAGGTCACCATGAGTTGTAGCCAGTCAGTTTGATGGCAACTGGGTTATTTTATTTTATAGGATGTATACGTATTTCTACTTTGAGGCACTGATGGTACAGTGGCTAAGAACTGAGGTTCTAGTAAATCTGAGCCCTGAGTTCAAGTCTTGATCTGTTCACTTATGTGGCCATGGGCAAGTGACTACATTTTTTGCTGCCCCTGTTTCTGCATCTGTACTAAGAATATGTAGACAACCCCAAGGTTGTCATGAGCTTTAAGTGAGGAATGCACATAAATCCTGAGCTTAGAGCCTGAACTGACTAGGTGCTAAGTAAAGGTTGGCTTGTTTGTTAAAGGAGTGTATCTCATTCCTACCACCCTTTGCCATCCTCAAATGAAAAGCAAGATAAAAAGTTGGTGTCTTCTTAGGCCAACCTTTCTTCCCCTTCTAGAGCAAAATTATTCACAGATGTGGCAAGATTAAAAAAAAAAAAATCAAAGATTCTGTTGTTGAAAAATAAAACTTTGGATTGGAAAAGGTTTTAGAGATCACCTAGTTCAACCCACGTAACAGACGAACACAGTGAGACTCTAAAGACTGAAACCACACTAACTACCTCATACCAGCAAAAGGCCTCAGGAGAGTCCTCAATGCAGAGAAAGAAACGGACACATCTCATGCTTTCAAAAAGGTATCAGTAAAAGAGGTTGCTGGGAAGTGAATCTGATTTCATCAGAACTCCTCCAGTCCCTTGATCATAGTTTATAAAGTAAATTGGTTTCAGAAAACCAAGACCCCCTACTTTGCATTAGAATTTGAATCTCTGCTCCTGCAAAATTTTGCAAGAGAATTCCCTTTCCTATTCAGAACGCAGCCCAGCCTCTCTTTCAAGGAAAACAAACACTGAATAGGACATGGTGATGGGTACTGGACCCAAGGCTGAGAGGGAACCAGGAAATTGAAATGGTTAAAAACTGGACTGCAGAAGAGACCAGAAATGTTTGGATCAGAGCCTTGGCAATTCAGAGAACCTGTGCTTTCAAGGCATATGGTTAAACATTTTGTCCCCATGGAGTCCTTTAGGAGGCTATCAAGGCACATAATGATTTCTAATTTGTTGGACACAATTTTTTTTTTCAAATTGTTGAAAATATACACAGCAAAACATACACCAATAGAACAAGTTCTATGTGTACAATGCAGTGACTTTGATTTCATTCTTCAAGTTGTGCAACCATTTGCAAATCCTGTTTTCAAACTGTTCCTCCGCCATTAGCATGAATAACTGTCCCCGACGCCCCGGCAAGTTGCCTGTCTAACCTTTTGAGTTGCTGGTTTCAGTTTGATCCCATGTAGCTCATCCTTTAAAGAGCACAATGCTGGAGGCAGACACTCTTTACCACTTAAGCTAAACTCTTATTTGCTACTCAGCTACTTAGGTTCAACTGTTGTTTGGTAAACAATATTTCTGATTTAACCCTTAAAAATTTATATCAAGGCAATAGTTTCAAGATTTCATTCAGCCTCAATAGCTACAGCAACTTGGGAGATAATTTTTCTTAACTTTGTGAAAATAAAACCCTTTGCCTGTCTTGTGCAGCTTCCATACATACAGGCAGAGTCATGGTCTCCTGACTGAGAGGAGTGAGAAAACACTGAGGCTCCCTTGTTTAGATTAGTGCTGTGGATCCAAAGCCGGAAGTCAGGTGCTGACCCGGAGCCCGCTAAGACAGGCAAGAAGTCAAAATATCAGCAGAGATCAACCACGGCCACGGGTGGTGACTGCATAGAATGTCGTCTGCCTGTCTGGATCACCTCTGCCAACAGCCAGCACATGACAGGCAAGAGACGACACAGAAATGGCAAAAAAGGGGTGACCAAACCGTCTACCTATTTCCCTGACCAACAGTGAGATTCAGGAGGCTGAACTGAGGGTCTTCAGGAGGCTGAACTGAGGGTCTTACAAGACAAAAGTAATACAAAGCCTCAAAGGGTGTTTGGAAGGGCATCCTGTGACTCATCACAGAGTGGGAGGTGGGTCAAAGCACTGGGAGGAGGGTAGGGTAGGGCTCAGATGGAGATCCACCCCAAACTCAGATTCCACATGGCTGCCATCACATGAGGGTGTCTGTTTTAATCTCGTCTAAAAGTACACCCATCACAAGGACAATAAAACTCTCACAGCAGCAACCACGTATTTAAGGGGACAGAAAGGCCTTTTGGTGTGAACCAAGATGATCTTCTGTAACTCAGGAGGAAGAGGAAAGGAGGAAGAGGAATAGACAACAAAAATGTGTCCAGTCCATTGTAGAATATGTCAACTATCCTGTATTTAATTCTATCACAAGGGAAAGTCCCTCTTTTGACTGCCAGGCAGCTGCGGGGTCAGGAGGAAGAATGCTGGAATAGGAGGAGACCTGGGTTCTCTAGTTGGGTGACTTTTACAAGTATCTTTTACTTAGCAGCAGTCACTGAGCACTCACTCTCTCCTAGCTTGTGGTAGGAGAAGGGGATGTGGTGAGAAGGAAACCCAGTCCCTAGATTCCTGGAGTTGACTGTCTACCCTATGATGTAGGCTTAACTTTGTATAATCTCAGTTTCTTCATCTCTAAAATGGAAATAAAAAGTTTTTACCTACTTGACAGAGTTATGATGACAGTTAATAACACAAACATGTAAAAACCTTCTACAAATGCCAAATGGAAAGTTCTGGCCATCTACTTCTAGCGAATCAGCCCCTGTAAACCCTACTCTCACATGTGAGGGGTTGCCATGAGCCCAGCCAGATCAACTTGATGGCAACCGGTGGTATTATTATAAGGCATTATTTACCCCTCTCCCAATCCTCTATTTCTCTGTAGAGTTTAAAGTTACTATCAGGGGTTGGCAAACTTTTTCTGTAAATGGTCAGATAGTAAATAGTTTAGGTCTTGCGGGTCATACATCTCTGTCACAGCTATTCAGCTTAACTTTTGTAGAGCAAAAGCAACCACAGACCATATATGAACAAATATATATACCTCTGTTAACAATAAAACCTTATTTATAAAAACAAGTTGAGGGTCGGACTGGCCTTTGAGCCACAGTTCTCTAACCTCTGGCCTATATTACAGAGTTAAAAAATTGAGAGGGCTTCAGAGCCACAGTGTCAGCCTCAGTTTTTCCATCTGTAAAATCTATGTAATAGCACTTGCTTCAGAGTTGTTGCAAATACTAAATACATTTGTAAAGTATTCCTAATGGTGTCTGATACAAAGAATATACTCAATAAGTTAATACAATTAGCTTTTAGGACAATGCACAGAGCACTCTTAGGTAAAAAGAATGTGAATTAAGAGCTGGTTTAAAGACCTCTCCAAACTGCCCCCAAACCAAACCTGTTGCTGTCAAGTCGATTCTGACTCCTAGCAACTCATAGAGTTGACTGTCTACCCAACGATGTATGTTTAACTTTGTATAATCTCAGTTTCTTCACCTCTAAAATGGAAATAAAAAGTTTTTACCCACTTGACAGAGTTACGATGACAGTTAATAACACAAACACGTAAAAGCCTTCTACAAATGCCAAATGGAAAGTTCTGGCCATCTACTTCTAGTGAATCAGCCCCTATAAACCCTACTCTCACATGTGGGGGGTTGCCATGAGCCCAGATCGATTTGATGGCACAGAGCAGAACCGGCCCATAGGGTTTCCAAAGCTGTAACTAACCTCGTTGGAAACAGACTGGCACATCTTTTTCTTAAGAGGCAGCTTGTGAGTTTGAACCACTGACCTTCTGGTTAACAGCCAAGCACTTAATCACTGTGCCACCAAGGTTCCTTTTTAGAATCACTGTATTTCAACTTTATGTAACCTCAACCACAAGTTTAAGTGATTTCAAAGTTTAGTATTCCTTTTTGTCATTTTTATTATGTTTGTGATACAACTAACAGCTCTGTAACTCTTGATAAAAGTTAATGATATGTATTTTATGTCCTGTAGAGCTGCATGTACCGTGAGGTCTAATTTTGCTCTGAAAAAATATAGCAAGACAATGTATTGTTAAGCTCTGGAGAAACAGAGATGGGAGATTTTTACATGAATATTCCATCACTGGAAACTCTGGTGGCATAATGGTTAAATATTATGTCTGGTAACCAAAAGGTCAGCAATTCGAATCATCCAGGTGCTCCCTGGACACTCCATGGAGCAGTTCTACTCTGCCCTATAGGGTTGCTATGAGTTGGAATCAACTTCACGGCAGTGGGCTTGTTTGTTTTTTTTCTTTTTGGTATTATGTTGTGACCAGTAATCAGTTTTTAACATTACGGGAGAATTCATACCCCAGAGTGTGAGTAGCACGCTTAGTACCAACCAATTGCTTTGAGCCAACCATTTAGATTTCCTTTTCAAATCAATATAGCAAGTGCAGTTGTTAAGCACTTGTCTACTAACCCAAAGGCTGGTAGTTTGACTCTAACCAAAAGGTTTCTTTGGAAATCCTATAGGAAGTTCTTCTCTGTCAGAAATGACAGCAGTGGACTCAGTTGGTTGTTTGGTTGTAACTCTGCAGGACCAGAACCAGGAAGCACTACTGTGTGGAACCAGCAATAATGAAGACAGAATTTATTCAATTTATTCCTGTGTTAGAGAGCCACGAGACTGCAAGTAGTAGGACTGGATCTAGCAATTTGTTTACCAAAATTCTCCGTCAGTTGGATTCTTTGGCCCCTAGCCACAAGAGGAGAGTAGAGAAAAATGTCTTGTTAGGAAACGGCTGTTTTCAGCTGGGCAAAATTTAGCTCAGGTGCCAGTAATATGTGGCAGTGCTCAAGGCGAGGCAGAAGATGGAAGGAGGAGAAGGAGGAGGGCTCCAAGCTGCCCCTGAATCCCGAGGTCTGGTCCTGCGGGGGCAGGCTGCGTATCCGGTGGGATATGCAGTGACTGCTGTGTGCTGTAATAGGAACTGCTGGGGGAAGGGACAGTGGTCACCGTACTCTGAAACCACATCCTGCCCTTAGCTTTGACTCATGCTCTTGGAGATTTGAGGAGAAGAAAAGTCTAGTTGCAAGCAATACCGTATAGCAAACCTGGAGAGACTATCCACTACTGTTTGAGTTGTGAGTAAAGGCTGAAGGGGCGGAAGAGAGACATCCCTCCTATCTCACTTTACCTGCATCACACGTAGGTTTCTTAACTTCTGTTCCCTTGAGTTCTTCCTGGCATTCATATTTTACAAAATCTACTGGTTCATGTCACTTCTCCAGTTGTTAGTTATCCTTGAGTGGATTCTGACTCATGGCCACCCCATGTATGCACTGGAGATTCACCCTGCAGGATGTTCAACACTGGGTGGCCAGGGCTATCTTCTGAGGTGTCTCTGGGTGACTTCACATCCACCAACATTTTGGCTGACAGTCAAACACCCAGAGATTCCTGTTCCTCTGTTTGAAACCTTGAAGGATGTACTCTGCTCTTAGAAAACAAATCCGAACTGCATACCATGATGGACCAGCCCTCTCTGACTCTGTTCTTGTTCCTTTCCCACACTGGGAGGCACGGCGCTTCTCAAGCTCCTTCTGCTCCAGCCACACAGGCTGACTTTTGTTCTTTAAGTAGGTCAAGCTCATCCCTGCCTCTTGGCCTTTGTCATTGCCCTTGCCCTTGCTGGGATCTCCATGTGGTCAGCTCCATCATGTCCCTTCTGTCTTGGGTCAAATATCACCTTCTCAGAGGGGCTATACGATTACTGCCCAGCTGCCGTCTTTATCCTATTATGGCTTCACTGTTTTTCATGGCACTTATTAAGACCTCAGTTGCTAACCAAAAAGGTCAGCAGTTCAAATCCCCCAGCCACTCCTTGGAGAAGCAGTTCTATGAGCATTCCTGCTCTGTCCCGTAAGGTCACCATGAGTTGGATTCAACTGAATGGCCATGGGTTTATGCATGTCTACAAAGGTCTTGGTAATTTATTCACCTACTGCCTAATTAGGAGACAAACTCTGAGACAGCAGGGCCTTGTTCTGTTGGTACTTCACTCCCAGCCTGGCACATGGTAGGCACTCAATAAATATTAGTTTTTAATACATTTATCTTTGAGAATCATGGAGTGTTACAGCTAGAAGAGACTCAGGAAACAAGTTGGCCCAAGTTCCCTCCTGCTAGGGATGAGAAGGAAACCCTGGGGGGTGTGTGTGTAGTGGTTAAGTGCTACAGCTGCTAATCAAAAGCTCAGCTGTTTGAATCTACCAGGTACTCCTTGGAAACCTTATGGGGCAAGTCTACTCTGTCCTGTAGGGTCGCTATGAGTCAACATTGACTCAGTGGTAATGGGTTTGATTTTTGGTTTTAGGGATGAGGAAGAGGGCACTGGTGGTTCAGCAGTAGAATTTTCACCTTACTCGAGAAACACCTGGGTTCGATTCCTGGCTAAGAGACGTCATGCACAGCCACTACCATTTGTCATTGGAGGCTTGCCTGTTGCTATGATATTGATCATTTTGCAGCAGAACTTCCAGAATGAGAAGGACTAGGAATAAAGGCCTGGTGATCTACTTCCAAAAAAATCAGTTAGCAAAAACCCTATGGATCACAGGGATGTGATCTACAACTGATCACGGGGACGGTGGAGGGCAGGGCAGTGTTCTGTTCCTTTGCGTGCATGGGGTTCGCATGAGTTGGGGTCTGCTCGATGGTAGCCAATACTACAATTTCGGGGGGAGGTTCGCGATGGTGGAGTGACATAACTGAGGTCAGTGGTAGCCTGGACCATCCGGACTATCAGTATTCATATGGGGCTTGGTCTTAGGCTGAAGCCCCGTAAGAGGCACATGTGCCTTGAAGTAAATCACATATGTTGTTCTTGTTGGGTGCCACTGAGTCAATTCCAAACTGTGGTAGAGGACAGAGGTGAACGGCCAAACTCTAAGGTGGAGGGCTCTGCCGGTGCTCCTATTGATAGGCCAGCAGTTTGGACCCGCAAGCCACTCCAAGGGACAGAGATATGGCAGTTGGTGTCCATAAAGAGTACAGCCTTGGAAACTCAGTGGGGTCACTCTACTTTGTCCTAGAGGGTTGCTATAAGTTAGAACTGACTTGGCAGTGGATTTTCTTTTTGGGGGGTAATATTTATGACAACAGATCATCAGGTTTTCTCTTCTGCAGAGCTGCTGATGGGTTCAAACCACTGACCTTTTGGTTAGCAGTCTAGTGCTTTAACCATTGCACCATAGGGTCCCTTAAATTACTTACAGCGTGAACATACTATGAACACTTTCCAGGAGGGCAAGCCGCTGAGGTCTAGAGGGACGCCAAACGACTGGGCTACAGAAACCACAAAAGGCAACTTTCCTTGCCTGCTGGTTCAAAGAGGCAAAACCACTCCAAGGGTGAACATGAGGTGCAAGCCCACTGTGTCACCAGGGTCCCTTACCTCACCCAGGTCACTGTTAAGTTCTTCTATTTCCTCTGACAGTGGGCTTTGAAGCCTGAAGTATTTGTCTGATTGGAAAATTTCCCATGTGGTCTCAGCTTCAGAAACTCCTGCCACTTTTCACGTGCTCACTATTCAAGTTGGGTGCCCATAGGAAGACCACGTGTTTTGCAATAAAACCCTTGATTACATTCAGTACTGCCTCTGCCTGTACTGAGTGCCGTGCTCTTCCAAGATCCTTATTTACTCAATGGATAACACAGATGAAAAACCTGGACAGTTTTGTCCTGACTTTGAGCTTGAACACTGACGAGCTGGATGAGAAGAATTTTCAACCACATTAATAATCTTCAGGCATGTCAAGATTGGGTAAATATTATTTGCAAGTGAAACATCTTGCTAACTCAGGGAGTTAAAATCCTAAGGATGGCCAAGTTTACACAATGAGTTGTATCCTCAGCTGAGAGAAGCTTGCTTCCCTGTCTACCATCCATCCCAGCTTTGGAATATATAATAGCATTGAACTTCCTCATGCATCAATCTGAGCTCTGTTGGGCTCAGTGATTCCTTTACGCAAGCTCTCCATCAATCTCAGCACTCCCAACTTCCACCCTACGATGTTAGGAGCCCCTGCTTACCCTCAATTCCCTCCACTCTCTCCTTTCCCATCTCCAAGCTTCTGCTCATGTCATTCCTCCCTGAAAAGTGTTCTACCTGTCTCCCTAACAAGCCAAATCCTAGCCACCCTTTGAGGAAGGAGAACTGTCTTCTAAGAAGCTATCGCTAATGCTCCCTCATCCCTTCCCCTCGACAGTACCTGTTAGGAGTTGATCTGTGCCCCCTCTTCCAAAAAGATACATTCAAGTCCCAGTCCTTGGTACCTGTGAAGGTGACCTTATTTGAAAACGGTATCTTTGCAGATGCAGTCAGTAAACATGTGTTCATAAAGGAGCTGGGTGGGCCCTTATCCAACGTGACTGGACACTCCTGTGAGTGTCCTCCACTTCTGTGGTCACGGCCCCAGCTCTGTGAGCATTTCTGTGGGCACCCACTATTCACCCCACTTGCCTGAATGCTTATTATGAGTGAGAAAATTCCGAGAGACCTAGACTTTCTCCGGTCAAATCATTAGCAACCTGATCACCATCCAGCGAAGGACTCATCCTGTGGCCTCAGTGGTCATATCCTGCAGTTGATTCTCATAACTTGCCATCATTTGTGCAAGTCAGTTTCAAATGGGCTCACAGTTCTGCTCTTTTGTTTTTTTTCACTCCTCCTGTGGTTGGCCTCCTCCTCTCTGTTCTAGCTTCTCTGTCCCAGTGGAAAAAGATATCACCAATTTTAAGACCAGGTGGCAAAGGAAGGTCACCAAGAATGTGCGATGCCAAGTTCATCCAAGGCCCTTGAGGCAAAACCTGCAAGAAGGGGCTGGGCTGCTCCCACATGCTATGACCCACCAGGAGCTTGGCAAACAGTTTGCCCTTCATTTAAGGCACAGTGTTTTAAATTCGACTCAGAAGGCCAGAGTGCAGCCCTTTGCCAAGCCACCAGTCAACTTAAACTACAACATGTTTTTGGAAAGTGCTTTCAGCAGTGGTATGAATGCAGGAACTTGCTGGAAACATTCAAACAGACAGGGTAGTAATACAGAGAAAAAAAAGTGTGCCTTGATTTAGGCTGTGGTGTGACAGTACAAAATACCACCACCGCCACCAACACATGTCTTTGCTGCAGCGGGAAGAAGGGAGCAGGGCTGCCGGTGTTTGCTTGTCCTTCCTCGTCCTTAAGCACACATGGATGGAGTTACTCCAGCCAGGAAACCAGTCCCCAAGGTTCTCTAGGACGTTTCTCGACCTGGAGGTGGCAGCTACAACTACCAGATGTTGTTGCTGGTATGTGCGGCCATCACGTCAAGCTCCAATCATGGCGACACTACATGTTACACAGTAGAACTGCTCCACTGGATTTTTTTTTTTACCTACAACCTTTATGGAAGCAGCTCATCTGGCCTTTTTTCTGTCGCACCACTGGGTAGGTCCAAATAGCCACCGTTTAGGTGAGCAGGTGACAGCAATCATTCATGCCACCCAAGAAAAGGGCCACCGCAGAGTTGGCCTCATTTTTACCTCGGAGTTGGGAGTGACAAGATCAAAGGTCACCCTGGCATTACGGCCTGCTCCTGCCAGGAGGGGTTATGTGCATGTTTGCACATACATGCATGCAAGTGCGGGCCCATGCACGTGTCTGTGTGTGTGTGCATGAACGTGAGTGCATGCACACATCCGTGTGTGCACACAAGCCTCTTGCTGGTGATGAAAGACAGCAGGCCTCATTGTGCAGTCTGTCATCCAGGCAATGTAACAGATGGAGTGAGCACTGGACCAGAAGCCAAAGAGCCGGGATTAAGCCCTGCCTCCACTATCACCTTTTTCCATCCTCCCAAAAATGCTTCAATCTACAGATGATTATCTTAGCTTCATCTACTCAAGAAAGTGATTTATTGGCCGTACCACACCTAATAAGCTTTAAATTTTAAGTTGAAATCACTACATTCAACTTTAAATTTCAGGTGGTGGGGAGGGAAGCATTATGATCTCTTTTACATCACTGCATTTTTCGCTCGACCATAGTCCACTCCTCAGAAGTCCTGTCTTGAATTTCATGCTTTACTGTGTCTTATTTAAGCTGTCATTATGCAAAACACGCCACTGGAGATGTTTAAAGAGCCCCAGTGCTTGGAATTACTCTAAACTAAGGAAATCCGAAGCTGTACAGGTGGGACCTTATTCTAAGAATTTGCAGGTGATTTCAATGTGCAGAGCCACGGGCCATAGCAGCTCGTGTTGGAAAGTCATGGTGTATGTGTGGTTACTGAAACCATCTCCCAGGACACCCTGCAGACCTGCTTTGTCCTCTGTCCTCTGTGCCTGTGTTAGTCAGAGCTTGCCTCTGCACAGTTACCAATGCCAGTCCCGTGATTGATCAATTGATCAATTGGTTTAGCTCTCGGAATCATCTCCAGCTTCCTGGGAGAATGTCCAAAATGTGTTGATCTTGAAGCATAGGGGAGAATTTTTATTTATTTTTTTATGGCCTTCCACAAATAGGTAAGTCGATGCTTTTAAAGATTTTAAGCCCTTCTTAAAACTTATACTCAAAATTGTATTTAAGCATTGTGGGGTGGTAGGAGAAGGGGTGGGGACAATGAGCATAGCCCGCAGGCAATTAAAGTACAAACGCAAAATAAGAACCTTTCCAACTTAGATTGAAACATTTTCTGATTTCAAAAAATTTCAGGAAAACTTTCATGCTAACTAATAAAAATGCTAACACTTTGAGATCTCAGAGACCTCGCCTCTGCATGTCTCTTTTGGAAGATGACTATCAGCAGGAACACAGCACATTTTGAAAAAAATGTACTGCAGCTTTAAAAAAGGTGAAGAAAGAAATATTTTAAGTGGCTCCTTGCTGGAACCAAGGAGTCATTCCAGCATTAATACACCATTAGGTCGAAGCAGTAAAGTGAGGGTAACACACTGGCAAGCTGTTTTGCAAAGTTGCTTTAAGGGTAAGAAGAATACGTGAGGAAGTGTACTGAGTTTCTTAGAGGAAAAACCTCAAGACATGGTGCCTATGATTAAAATGTTTAAGCTCTCTGTAAAAATAATATATTATTTCTCAAATTACAGAGGACTGTAACAGCAAAAAAGAAAAAAAACATTGCTCTTTCCAAAACAGAAATATACTTCTACTATTTCTGGACCTAACAACTTTGAAAGCATTCTGCAGTGTTTCTAATTTCAAGATTGTTGAAGAGATGGTGCTCATGATATAATTTGTAATTAGACACTAATGACACAAATTCTCCGGGCTAAACCTCAGTCAGGTGCAAGATACTCCGGTTAATTATTATTACTCTTTTTTAAGTAATAAAACATTTATTTTATGAATTAAATTGAAAAGGCACATCATTTTTTGAGAAATCAGCAATAATTACGTCACTGCGTGCTGTCAAGTTGGTTCTGTGTCATAGCAAACCTGTACGCGGAGTAGAAACACCCTTTAGAATTCCTGAGGCTGTCTGTTACAGGACCAGACTGCCACGTCTTTCTTCTGCCACAGTTATTATGTTGTTACTGTTGTCAGGTGCCATTGGGTTGGTTCTGACTCACAGTGACCCTATATGACAGAGCAGAACTGTCCCGTAGGGCTTCCAAGGAGTGGCTGGTAGGTTTTGAACTGCCAACCTTTGGGATGTCAGCTGAGCTCTTAACCGCTGCATCCCCAGGGCCCCAATAATCATGAGGGATGAGTAATAACCTACAGCAGCTATGAGTTTGAATCGACTCGACGGCACTGGGTTTTTGTTTGAGTAACAATAAACAACCTTGCATTGTAGATTCTAGTCTGCAGAACACTTGTACAGATGTTGCTGAGTTTCACAGCTACCTGCAAAGTTGAGCTTATCTAAAAGTCACTTGCAGAGTGGGAAACTGAAATTTTGAGAGCCTGAAACTGCTTGAAAGCAGTGGAGCTGGTATCTGTCCTTGGACTATTTTACTCTAAATCTTCAGCTTACAAGAACTTCCTGTAGCAGACCAAAGCATGAACTCAGAGGCTCTCCTAATTTCAAATCTGGATTTCTTCACGTGGGCAGCTTTATGATCCTGGGCCAGTCATTTTACTTCCTGTGCTCCCATGTCTTTAAATGGAAATATCCAAAGTAGCTACACCTCACAGAATTACTAAAAGGATAAAACGAGCTAAGGCACGTAAAGGGCAAGCCATAGATTTTAGTCATTATGATCCTTATTCCTTTGCATTATTCTTTTTCTTGTGAAAGGGGAACGAAGTAGGAAGGGGAACCATCTCAACATGGACCATTTTGATGGTTAGTTTCCAAGAAAGGCAAGAGATCTAGGCATGCAGCATGCAGAAGGTGGGAACTAGTCACACTCTTAGCCACAGAGGATTCCAAGTCTGGGGCTCCTCCAAACCAGCCTGGACTGAGTTGTGGGTTATCGGTGAACTTCCTGAACTAGTAGTTGTGGGGTTCCACTGAGTCGATTCAAACTCCTGGAACTGCTGCAGAGGCTTTTCTCAGCTGTCATCTTGACTGAAGCAGAGGGCCTGGACCTTCTCCTGGGCAGCCACTGGTTGGGTTTGAACTGCCAGCCTCTCACTTAACAGCTGAGCACTTCGCTGCTCTGCTACCAGGATGTCTTGAAGTGCTAGTTGTGCTGAATCACAGGAATATTTTGCTCAAGAAAGTCTCTTGTGTTCATCCCTGTCTCTGGAACAAAAGCTCAGCTGAAGAGCACACAGATCTGCTCATGTGGTCACAGGCTCAGGATGGGCTTCTCAGTGACAAGGACACCTGGGTTTCTACCAGATCAACTCAGAGAGCCAGGCTGCATCTGCCCAGATGACAGGTGAGTGATCCAGGCCTCAAAGGGGTTTGAATGTCACCACTCTGAGCTCTGGCTCAGCCTCCAGAGCCATCTGACTTGATGACACAGCGCTCTTAAACACAACCACCCAGGAAAAAGCAAAGAAAAACCCAACCAACCAGCTAACCACTATAGGGGAAAATCCCCTCTGACTTGGGGGACCCCAAATTCAAGCAGGTGTTACCTTCCAGGCTGAACCACTGGCAAAAATGCCCAAGGCAGCTTAGAAGGAAACAACAATAAACCAATTTTAAAAAGTCACTGGCTTGAAAATCGTGATGAAAATGATTGGCTTTCCTACTTTCACCATTAATATTTGGCTAAAGCTCATTCAACATGCTTTATCATTTTGTTTTTTTTCTCCTTTCAAAAATAAGGTTTGCAATGGACAGCAGCTGACTCAAGGAGGTAGCTCAAGTTTTAGGTAAACTGGGGGACTGGGTTTGTTATTACTTGGTGGTGGGGTAGAAGGTGGAGGAGGAACTGAGGTGCTTTGAAGTCATACAGTTTTGTGGCCTAAACTAAGAATGCCTTGGGATCAACCCAGAGTCAGCTGAAGCAGGACAAGGTGGGGAAGACAGTGACAGCACTCTGAGGTGCCAAAGGTTTTCAAAACAAGAAGTGCTTTATGGTTTGCATACTGCCAAGTTTTCTCTTGCTAACATTGCTGCTCAGCCTGTGTTGCCTGCAAGATGTTCGCATTGATCTGTAGGACCAGCTCCAAAAAGAAAATAAAAATAAAAACCCATTGTCGTGGAGTTTATTCTGGCTCATAGTGGCCCTACAGACCACAGTAGAACTACCCCATAGGGTTTCCAGGGCTGTGATCTTTACAGAAGCAGACTACCACATCCTTCTGCTGCAGAACAGCTAGGGGGTTTGAACCTCTGACCTTCTGATTAGCAGAAGAGTGCTTAACCACTGTGCATGGTGGTCTCTGCCTGCTGGAGCCAATCTCAGGGACATCTTCTAGGGTCCACACACAAGAATTACTGAGTGTGTGCACTGGGGAGTCATTCACTTTTTTTGTTGCTTTTCTCAAAATTCTCAGGGTTCTAAAAAGCTATTTGGGGGGAAATTACCTCAGAACTATCCCAAGAATCCAAAGAGACAATTGAGCTGGAGAATGTGGATAAGCTGTTGGTTTTTTGAGACTTACCCGGACGACATAGTTAAACCTTCTGGAATCCAGGATAGCAGTTGAGAAATCCAGTCTGTTGAAAGCTTCCCCCAAAGTGCAATATCCGTGGCGCTGAATGTGAAAACAGAGGATCACTGCTGAGTTATGGGCTGATTCTTCCTAATGATCTGTTGTTGGTAGGGGCTGTTGAGTTCATTTTTGACTCACAGCGTCCCCATGAGACACATCAGAACTGTCCCATTGGGTTTCCTAGGCTGTAAGCGTCACTCGAGCAAATTGCCAGGGCTTTTTCCCGCAGAAGCACTGGGTAGGGCTGAACCACTAAACTTTGGGTTAGTAGCCAAGCACTCATCCACTGCAACTAAACTCGAATGAACAAGCTCGATGTCTGCCTTAGCTGGCCTGTGACCATTTCCTCCCCCTGTGAACACTTTTTCTGGGAATCCCCATGAGCCACAAAGACGGGTAATGCAGCCAGCAGCTGCTTTGGCCAGTGATTCACATATTAAACACCCCCTTTTCATGACTGGTACCATTTGGGCCCTTATTCCCTGCATGGTCTTGTCTGGAAAAACCCTAAGTGGCTGCTTTTTGAGGAAAGGTTGGGAGTTGTGTTTGTGATATGTGGGCTAAAGACGGTGGGTGACTGTGATGTCTTCCCAGGCGAGTTAGATCTACCTGAGTTGACTCTGCCACCTTGCATTGTGTCTCCAGTGCTTTTCTCATTGTGATCATCACACTCAGGAGGCTTCATGAGGAAGCAAAAGAAGTTTAGGGAGTCGGCACTGACTTGCCGTGCGGCCCTGCTCTGAGTATCTGGGTGATCTTGGGTGTATCACTGATGCTCTCTGGGCCTCAAATCATGGAGGAAATGAGATGCTCCCCAGGGTCTGTGACAGTGACAGAAATTTTCTCACTCTGTCATCTTGTCTTGTGTCATCTGAGCAAATGAAGGGTTATAGGAATTTTATCAAGTACAGTACAACTGCAGTGACTGCACCGTCTCTACGCCCTCCTATATCAGCCTCACCACCTCACACTGAGCAGACGACAGAAACCTTCTGCCCCAGGGGGACAGCAGCCCACTCAGGGCTGAAACAGAACTCAGCTGCCGTCTGAGGTGGTCTTAGAACAAAAGGGAGGCAGTGTCTGGAGACAAAGCCCAGGGCTTGGCAAGAGTACTTTAGAGGAGAGTACCTTCATCTTCATGAAGAATCTACATACATTATCTCACCAGATGATTACAGAGGCCACCTACCTAGTGACTTTTGCTTTTCTTTCTCTCTCTCCCCCTAAATTCTGATAGCTGGCTAGGTAGTGGACTGCTAGCCAGGACCATTCCCACCCAAGAAGACAGTCATAGGCCCATGATTTGAAGTAATATCATTACTCAGTGCTCCCCCTCGCTGGGGTTCAGGCATCAGCCTAAGCATGACTTTAACGAGTGGGAGTCTACTTACCTCTTTGGTGCTGCCTTTGTGAACATAGATCCATTTTTCTTGGTGGAAATCTATACAGACCGGGGTGGGGAGGGGTGAAGAAAAGCCACAGAGTGTCATAAATTGCACTGTGCCCAAGATTTTAAACATTAAAGAAAATTTATTCCTAAGTTTTAAGTTTTGAAAAACAAACAAAAAAATACAAAGACTACTGACAATCTAAGATGATGCAAAAACCTAATTTCTGTAGTGTATAAATACTAGAGCTATAATTAAATTTATCAGAAGCACTTGAAATCTTTTCACAAGTGTATCAATACTTTGAGTTAAAAGAATTCTAAAAGAAAAGTTATAGCCTTTGTTTGAAATACTGAATCTAAAACTTACACAAGGCCATAAAAAGTAGAAATAAGATGGAAAACAAGAGATCAGGCAGTGTAGATAGATTACACAAAAGATCTGTAATTCATGCTTATTAATAGAATGCTATACCCTCTGGTCATACTTACATACTTACATCTAGAAATGTTAACCATATTTGTACAAGAAGAGATTAGAAACAAAACCTTTTATCAAAGCCTCGAAACACAGTTCAAAACAAAAGCATATAGTGGAACGACGCATAAACATATCACTGTAAAAGAACTGTATTATCTATGTCAATGCCAAGTGACAACCAGTGGAGAAAAATACTGCAAATGACTTATAAACAAGACTATAAAGAACATATAAATCTCCCTTGTAAAATGCACAGCCAGGTTTCAGAGCTCAAAGATCCCAGTAACCTCTGTCAGTGATACTGTAAACACGCAGGCAGATGTTTAACATGTGAGGTGTGATTCTTTCCCCCCCTGAACCAATCATAACCATCTTCAAACAGCTTTCTGAAGTTCAAAACAAAAGGCTTACATTGAGTTTTGGTTTTGCTGTTCAGCACGTCTTTCTTTCTTTTCTTGGCTGCAACATCGTAGTTGAGGCTGTTGAAGAGATTCTCCTTATTGTAAACCTCCTTGTTGCAGTAACTGAATAACAGAAGAGAAGAGATGATGAGGACACCAGTTCTACTTTCATGTGAGCTGTTTCTATAAATAAAGAGCCCCGGTGTTGCAGCGGTTAAGCATTTGGCTGCTAACTGGAAGGTCAGGGGTTTGAATCCACTGACTGCTCCATGGAAGGACGACGTAGCATCTGCTTCCATAAAGATTACAGCCTTGGACACCCTATAGGGCATTTCTACTCTATCCTGTAGGGGCTCTATGGGTCAGAATCCACTCAAGGGCAAGGGGCAGAGTCTTCTGTAAGTAACTCACTGGGTTATAAAATACACACACACACTTGTCAAACAAAATAAAACAATCATTCAGAAGACGTCGGTACAGACAGACTTCTGTCTTTTAGGATGAAGTATTATTACATCTGGGTGGAAGGCAGGGATAGGGGCTTCTCCTTTTGAATTCTTCAATAGTGCCTGGCATTGTATTCCACACACGGCACCATACACTCTTTAACTAGGAGCCAGGCAGCGCACCACAACATCACTTTAGCAAAGGGGGGAGGGGTGATTGGTGCTATCCGTCTAACACACAAGGGGACTGTTTGCTCTACTTCAAGCTTTTCTCTCCTTTTCCTTGTGATAGCTTTATCGAGATTCACACACTATACAATGCGCTCATTTAAAGCGGACCCAAGCTACATTTAACAGCTCCTAACATGTCTTTGAAAACCCTGATGAGTGGTGGTTTAGAGGTATGGCACCTAATCAGAGGCTGGCAGTTCGAATTTACCAGGCACTCCTTGGAAACCCTAAGGGCCAGCTCTACTCTGTCCTGCAGGGTTGCTATGAGTTGTAATTGACTCCATGGCAATGGCTTTGGTTTTTTCTAAGATGTCTTTAAAACATGATCACATTTACAAAAATCTGACTCATAAACTCCACTTCTAGGAGACAGTCAGTGTGTAGTGCCAGTTGTTATGGACTCACGCAGTTCCATGACTAATACTCAGTACCACATGCCTGGGTCCTACCCAAGCAAGGTGAATTCCTAGTTCATAAATGTGTAAGACATAGACTGTACCCATCCAGTTCACAAGTCATCAAAGGGCGGCAGGTTCAACTCAGTTCAGGTGCGTATTTCCCTTAGTCCTCTGAGCTGTCATCCGGGAGGTTGACTGAGCTCTGTTCTGTTAGATGAGGTAACTTCCAGGTATACATCCGAGGAGCTTCCCCAGAAGGGGGATGTGGGAGATACACTGAGATATGAAAAGACAGGTTCCCTGCTTGCCCAATGCCATGGGAGATTATCTGTTCAAGGCAGGACTTAGAATGTCAACTAGTAAAGCATAGATTAAGGTTTTTATTGTTGTTATATACCATTATGCTAGAGTCTTAATTTTCTGAGTTCCCTTGCAAAATCTAGTGTGATTTTATGTGTATCTTTTCTAGCTACACATTTGTTGGGTAAAATTACACACATCTGCATTATCTCCACTGGCACTGTATAAATCATACAAGAAAAAATAGAACTTGAAACACTTTTCAATTTCCTTATTTACAATAGACTTTCAAGTAGTATGTCAGTGAGACTAGTATCTAGCTAAAATGCTTACACATGGTATCACCAATAATACACTCAGGGTTGCTTTTCTGCACACATTGGGATAAGCTTGATGGATAATCAATCCTTAGGTAATCTTTCTTCCTAAGGCCCATGTTGATACCATTTATTGTGTTTCCTGATATCTTTAGCCTGCTCTAGAAACAGAGGATATTTTTAGGTTTCAGATGGATTATCACAGAATGTCCTTCTCTTAGTGGTACTTTCTTAAGCAAGCCAGGGGTGAATGTTTGGGGTCAGGCTTTGTGTAATACAGGAGTGTGTGTTTGTATACTTGCATGACTGCATGGTACAGAACCATTGAACAGTCCCCTGTTGGCTCCAAGGTCAATGGGAAAATTGGGGCAGGACAAAGGACAACAAAACTCTTAGTCCCAGAGACTAACTTCGGAAATGTCAATCAAAGTTGAGGAAAAGGGCAAAGCATGGAAGGTCACTTGATTGGACCACGATGTACCAAAGCTGAGAAGCTTTAGAAAGCAAAGCCAGAATATCCTGCATGCAAAAATGTCACGCCAAGATTTATTATCAAAGAAACGACAACACACACACATTGGGGAAACAAAAACCTACAGTATGTATTCCACATACACCAAAAGACACCTGCTATGATAGAGTTGATTCCAACTCATAGCAATTCTATAGGACAGAGTAGAACTGCTGCCCTATAGGATTTTCAAGGAATGCCTAGTGGATTCAAATTGCCGACCTTTTGGTTGGCAGCCTGAGCTCTTAACCACTATGCCACCAGGTTTTCCACTTCTGTGACACATACAGAGAATTATATTCCACATCTAGAGAATCATAAAATGAAGCTGTCTCATTCGCAAGCGCACATTTAAGGTTCAGCACAAAATCTTCAAAATCTGCACCCGAGATTGTGACCATTCCTTAGAGGTTTTCAATATTTATATTTCATCTTATTCTTTTCTAATTGAAAACATTCCTCCAAGGAATTTGAGCACTTGCCTTTCTTCACAGAGGCGAACAATAACCTGCTTTAAGCCCAAGTGACTCATTTCAAAAGCAAGCTTAAGAATAACTTTTCATAATTGATGATGCTCTTCCAGTGGAGAACAGAAAACTTTTCACCAAAGAGCAACCCTGTACTTTTAGCTTTGTGTTAGGTTTTGGACTCCAGGGTAAGGGTCTGGAATGAAAGGCTCTGGGGTTTTATTTGTGTTGCTTGCTTATGTGTTTTCTTTTAAGCACTAATGTATTCAGTGAGAGGCTCTTTTGAGGGTTCAGTTATGTCTGTTTCAAGGAAATGCAAAGCTTGTGGAAAATTACAACTGAAAATTTTAACAACAAAACCACTGCCATTTCAAAACGGCATCATTTAATTTTTTCTTTCTTTTTTTTTTTAAATAAGGAACAAGCAGAACCATCTTAAAGAGGTTCTTCACTGAATTCAACAATAGCCAGCAAGTGGCTATGCTGTCGCCAGTTCTTACTTATCTTGGTTTTGACAGGCACAGGCCTGGAATAAGAGAAAAGATCTCCCCCAGCCTCTACTGCAATCACGCGCATACCAGGCTACTTGAAAACAGTTTTAGGAACGGTGGAAAGACTTCAAAATAAGACCACTTTGGTAGTAGGCAGTAGGCCATTTAAGAAGGCTGTGGCCTGCCCCAAAGGACTTAATTACAGCTATTACTAGGTGCCATTGCGATTTTGACTCATAGAGACCCCAGGTGACAGAGTAGAATTACCCCATAGGGTTCTTTAGTTTGTAATCATTATTGGAGCAGATCAACAGGTGTTTTTCCAGCAGACCTGCTGGCTGGGTTCAAACCACCAAGCCGTCAGTTAGCAGCCAAGCCATTGCTTAACCATTGCACCATCAGGCCTCCTCATACAATCTCAATTAAGGCCAGTGAGATTTATGCGCTAATTTGCTCCATTACCTACCCAGATTGCCAAACTCACATAGCTAGTCCCGGCCCTGCTCTGGTGACATACACAACCTAACGAAAAAAGCTCTCGGAACAGTGCCTGGCATAGAGCAAGTGCTCCATAAGAGCTCAATTATTATTTTTATTTCATATACACTACTCATTCAGGGTACCCAGGTAAACTTCCTGCTTCCTGGTTCAGTCTTAGATACATGGTCAAAGACCATCAAGCCCTCAACTGCAGCAGTGCAGCCTCAGAGAAGAGTGGTGGGGGCTCAGATAGCTTCCATTCCTCACCCTGGGGCTGGGAGAGGCAGGGGTGGGGAGTGCTGAGAGTGTGTGAGAAGAGCTAGGGAGGCAGCTCACCTCCCTGTGGCATTCTAGGACCCCCCTGCTCCCATGTTGAGCTCTTTCTCTTGAATATTTAATCCTCTCCAGCAGACATAACACTTGTTATTCCTCTTTTGGAGTCCCTGGGTAATTTAAACCCAAAGGTTGCAGGTTCAAGTCCACCCAGAGAATCCTCAAAGAAAGCCTTGGTGATCTACTGGAAAATCAGCCATTCTAAACTCTTGGGAGCACAGTTCTCCTCTGACATACACACAGTCGTCATGAGCTTGGATCGACTCAATAGTAACTGGTGAAAAAGAAAAATTCCCCTAGCTTTTATACAGTTTTAACTCTGAGAGAAGGAGTCCCGCTTTAAGTTGATCTGATATCCTCCTATTATCCCCATTCTCGGCGCACTTAGCTAGGCTGAGGTTTGTAACAGTCTGCAGCTGAGAGAGGACAGGGCTCTGGCCCACTGAGGAAATGACCATACGGTTTAGAACAGGTGTGCTGCAGAGACAGGCTGTACCTAACGGTCAGCAAGTGCCCCCAGACTGAAAAACACCCACAGCACTCTCCCTCCCAGACTCCGGTTTGGCCGGTTTGCAGACCTGGATGTGGAATTAGAGAAGCATACCACGCTTGTGTCATTCTCTTTTTCACGTGACACCTCCTCCTTGTGTTTTAAGGGATTGCCTTTTGTCTTCTCACAACAAGAGAGGTATTCAGCATCACCTGTGCAGCTGGGCACTCAGCCCAAAGCTGACATCACAGGTAAACGTCACCCAGAATGAAAACAGAAGGGACATTTGAGACCACAAACCCAGGGCTTGGAAGGCCAAGCACTTTTAAGAAGCTGGCAGGCTTCTTATGCTAAGTAGGGAAGGGATTGTTTACAGTGACTGGGAGTGGAAAAAAAAAACCCACAAAAACCAAAGGGCCCTGCAAACAAATAGCCAGCTGCTTTGCCAGGAGGCTACCCAATGACCCTTTAACTCTGGGCTCACCAAATGACCACAGGTGGTCACTACTGGTCACCACTGGCTATCATGGCAGTGCGCGTGACAGCTTTAGCCCAGAAAGCATGAAATGAGAGGGTAAAAAAGAGGTGTGTGACAAGGGCAAAGGGATATCAAGCTACCTGATCCTGGCCTAGTCTAAACTTCTAAGGCAAGTGAACTTGTATCTTCAAGTCTTTCACAGGGTGGGGAGAGAGGTGCCCTGTGTATTTCTAAAGGGGAGTGATACCAGCTTGTCTCCCGGAGCCAGGACACGCACTAAGTGTTTACACCAACCAGAAACTTCTCTGCACTGAGAACAGTGGACCAGCAGGCCGCAGCTTGGCCGACCACCGCTGCACTTCTCTAAAAGAATCTCGAGTTGTATACAGAAATAAAATATCATGGTGTCACTGTGTGGCACAAGCAGTCAAGCGCAGCTGTACTAGCAGGAAGGTTGGCAGTTCAAGCTCAGGCAGAGGAACCTTGGCCGACAGGCTTGACAATCTGCTTCTGAAAGGTCACAGCCTTGAAAACCCTGGGGAGCAGTTCTACCTGCACAGATGGGGACACCAAGAAGGGAAATTCACTCGACTGCAACTAACCACCACCACCATAGACAACAAAAGTAGCAAAATACTAGCTCATCGATTACTCAGTAAAGAAGTGGAAAGAGAGAAGCTTTTATTCTAACCCCTTCATATTTATTTGAGAGGCAATAACTTAGGTATGGTTGGTAACTTGAGTCCTTTAAGGATATGATGTAGCCTGGTGACATCAGTTGGTCTCTCCCTCTCTTTTCTTTCTGTAAATAATCTGACTTTCCATAAATATATTTCTTTATAACTGGTTGCTGTGGAATTGATGCTGACTCACAGTGACCTGAGGGGACAGAGAACTCCCCCATTGAGTTTCAAAGGAGTGACTGGTGAATTTGATTTGGTTAGCAGTGGAGCTCTTAACCATTGCATCCCAGGGCTTTATTAGTGCTCCCCAAACTCCCATGGGACTACCTCAAAATATCCTAACATAAAGGTCAATCTGCTCTTTCATTTCCAGACAGACCCAAGACCAAATCATTTGCTTCTTTTTGACTGGGTGACAAAGGGAGTTTGACTCATTACAAACCACAAACAGATGGGGGCCCTGGAGGCCAAGCTGTCAAAACAACTGCATTTTCTTGATAATTTTCTTAAATTCAGGGCCACGGGTTCATCCAAACAACCACTGCTAAATCCCAGTAACTGGGAACCTGGCCCATTTATAGAACCTTCCACCGAAGCCAGCTTAAAGGAGGTGGGGTGCGGTGCAGGCGACCTCTGCAACAATCCAAACAACTCGCCCCAACCCTAGTCCAGTGATTGTTAACCAAACGGGGTGGGGAGAGGGGGAGGGGAGTGTAAATGACCCAAGGGCGACCCCGCGGGACTTATCCATGCTGGACTCACTCAAACTTCCTCTTTATGCGGGTCAAACAGCAGAGATCCGAGTCAACCTTCGCAAGGTCTGAGACCAGCAGATTCCAAATGACATTATTCGCCTGAACTTGGTTTTATTA
Organism: Heterohyrax brucei; assembly: GCA_028571685.1. NCBI lineage: Eukaryota > Metazoa > Chordata > Mammalia > Hyracoidea > Procaviidae > Heterohyrax > Heterohyrax brucei. The sequence continues at coordinate 19,185,955 of CM053153.1, read as the reverse complement.
ACCTTCCGAAGCTGAGCACCTAGTGCAGAGGACTGGCAGGGCCCAGGTAAGACCTAAGTCCAGAGGCTCATAGGAGCCTGGTAGGTGAACTTGCTGCCTCCAGCTGGCAGGCACCACTTGAAATGGGTCTTGCATTCACTACACTTGAGAAGGCGGCAGACCGTAAGAACCCCTGAGGAAACCGGTGCAAACGCTCCCTGCTCCAAGAAGCAGAGTGCTTGTGATTTCACCCAGACCCCCGGGGGGGCTCCACGCTTTCCCTTCCCCCGCATCTCTGCGTCACCCGCGTGGTTACCCCTGCTCAGCCCCTGCCTCAGGACCATCTGGCCCGTTCTCTGGCCGCTGCCTTCCTGTCACTCCTCCTCCTGCCTACCCTGTGGTCGCCTGTGAGTGGAAGACCCCGGCGGCGCTCCCGGTTGTGCTCGCTGCGTCTCGGGCGCTCGGATCCCCGCCACTGCCACGGCGAAAAGCGTGCAGCCCACTGGCCTGCGCAATCACACCTGCAAACTGCGCGTCAATGCCGTTATCCCTAAGGCGGGGAACTTCATTTGAATTCTGGACCCCTAAAGTTGTGGGCTGAAGTTTGAGCACTTGGGGACAAGAACCGCGATTGTCATCACATTCTCAGAGCGGTCCGGGGCTCTAAGGAGTCGTGCCAATTTGGGGACGCTAACCTTGAGCAGTAACAGAAACCAAGCTCCCTGTCCGCGGTGCTCTGGCGACCTCTGCAACAATCCAAGCAACTTGCCCCAGCCCTAGGCAGCACCCCCCGCGCCCACCCCGTTCCAGCCGTCTCTGTCCCTTCCACCCGCCAATGCAGTTGCTCCGCGCCCTGGGACCAGCCTGGGCCGGTTGTGCCGGGCTGGAAATTGGTAGCTGGTCCCTTCACCTGCTGAGGTCGTTCACGAAGCTGCCGGTCTTTTCATCCAGGAAGCGTTTCCAGCCGTCGGCCGTTTTCACCCAGCTCTGCCCGGGGGACCGCCAGTCCTGCCCGAGGAAAGGCATGGCACCCGCGAGCGGACGCGACGCACAGACCGGATCGACTGATGGATCGGACTGGCCTCGCGGCCTCAGAGGCGCTCTGCCCCGGGCAGGTGCTCGGACCGCTGAGAACCGGCGACGGGGGTGAGTACAGGGAACCGGGGCTGGGGGCTGGGGACTGCGGTTTGGGGGTGCAGGGCTGCACCTCGGGAGGGTGAAGGTGAGGGCGGGGCGGGGCAGAGGGTCGCAGGGCAGTCAGCTCTCAGGAGTGCTGCGCAGCAGCGGTGGCCACACTATTTATGGGGCGCCCGGGGCCGGGCTCTTTGTTGCCGGAAGAGCCGCCTGCTCTTGGCCCGCCCCCGGCTCCGGGCCACGTGGCTTTGTTTATGGGCTCGGCTCCTGTGTTCCCAGCCACCCTCGGCTCGCGCTCCTCGCCGTTGCACAACTGCGCGGTGGAAACTTGAAGCTGCGCTGCCAGGCCATCTCCCGCTCCCTGCGCCCCTGGCACCTCCGGGCGTCCTTCCTGCCCCAGGGCGCAGCTGGCGCAGCCCGATACCCGGGCCTGGGGCTGAAGCGAGGCTGGAGAGGCAGGGGATAGGAGGCCAGAGAGGCATCTGGGTGACTAGGGCCGAGGGTGGGAAGGAAGCACAGCCTTCCTCCAGTCCCCGGACTGTCATCACCGAACCCTCAGTCAGATCGTCTGGCGGGGGCGTCAGTGAGCTAGACCCGGCACTATGCGGCCAGGAACACGGTCGGGGGCGCAACCTCCCGGCTTTCTGTGTCCAAACTCGCTCTAAGAGGAAGGACAGCCCTCATCCCACGCAGGTCCGGAGCTGTCATTAAGGAGTCCGCTGTCTGGCCTGCTTCCCCTGGTGGCGAAGGGCAGGTTAGGGTAGGAGGAGGCCAGAGCAGTGTCTATTCCCCCAGGGTGGGGTAGAAAGGAGAGATAGTGTCTCTCTCCCACCCCAGCAAGTTAGCGAGCAACGCCGGCGTCTAGGCCACCAGCGAGTGGGCAAGGGGTCACCGAACTCCTCCGGGCTAGGGCGCCGCTCTGGCCTTTCGTTTTGAAGAACCATTCCTCTTGGCTGGCTATTGAGGCCTCTCCCGGGAGTATCAGGCCATGGAGTTTTAGTTCACTTTTGGGGAACGTGAAGGGAGCAGCCCTGCAATATTCTACCACCATCGGCACCCCGTCCTCCAGTTCTGGGAACGAAAGAAACTGCAGTGTGTGGTTAGAGAGAGCAGGCGATGCCCAACGGCTGTGTGCCAGAGACCCTTGCACACTTTAGTTTATTAGCCTAATCCCCCTTAAGGACAACAGTGGGCAGTGTACCAGTAATTAGCCTGCTTTCCAGAGGAAGGGATGAAGACCTCAGAGAGAGGTTAAGTAGTGACGTCTTCCAGGGTCACTTCCCTAGTATCTTCACAACTCTTAACTGTTGTTGTTAGGTGCCCTCGAGTTACTTGTGACTCATAGGAACCCTATGTACAACAGAGCAAAACCCTGCCTGGTCCTGCGGCTCCCATCAGCTGCTGCTGCTGGTGCACCCACTGTGTCAATCCATCTTCTTAAGGGTCTTCCTCTTCTTTGCTGACCCTCTGCTTGATGAATCATGATGTCCTTCTCCAGGGGACTGGTCCCTCCTGATAATATATTCAGAGTTGGAGAGACAAAGTCTTAGCATCCTTGCTTCCAAGGAGCATTCTGACTGTACTTCTTCCAAGGATAGATTTCTTTGTTCTTCTACTAGCCCATGGTACAGTCAATATTCTTCACCAACACTTTAATTCAGAAGCATCAATTCTTCTACAGTCTTCCTTATTCGTTATCCAACTTTAGGATGCCTAGGTGATGATTGAAAACACCATGGTGTGGACCAGGCACAATACTGCTGCTATAGCTTCCAGCATCAAGCAACCTACGAGCCACCATCATGTGACAAATGGTAAGATCAATGATGGACAACCCTTAGCACATCTGAAATTACTGTTTGGTTTTATTGATTTTTTTGAGGGAAGGGGTGGTAGCCATCTACCCCTCCACACAAAATGTAAGCTCCATGGGAGCAGGCTCTTCCTGTTTGGGCGTCCTGTCATGCCCTGACTAGTCATCAGAGGTTGCCGGTCGGAACTTACCCAGGTGCCTCGCATAAGAAAGACCTGGTGATACACTTCTGTAAAGATTACAGGCAAGAAAACTCGCTGCGACAGTTCTAACAAAAGGGGTTGCCATGAATCCAAATCCATTTCATACAGATTCCCCCCCCATTTTTGGTTTTCAATCCCAGTGCTGTGCCAAGCCCAGAATAGGTTTTCAGTAACTCTTTGTTGTAGGCATGAGTGAATGGATCTGGGTGGTGGATTGCAAGAGCAGCAATTATCCACCCACCCTCAAAATTTAGCTTTAGACTTGATTCTTTTATGCTCTTTTCTCCAACTCTTCTCAGAATTCATCAGCTACAATGACTCTTTGGAAATCTCTAGGATTCAGAGTAGGCAAAGAATTGTTTGTACCCCATGAAGTGGCTCATTGGAGGGGGAGAGGGGTGTTTTTAATAATGTCTGTTTTTAAGTAGCTGGAGTTTTCTGATTCAGCTCTCCCCCTATAATAATTTATTAGTGTAGTAGTAGTGAAAGTAGTTTGTAAAAAACACTGTGGAAAGTCCTAAACAAATGTTGAAGTCCTAAACAAATGTTAAATGCTAAGGGATGAGAGAGTGTTGAATCTGGCCTTTGTTAAAGAGAATTGTCATCCCCAAGGAAGCATAATTAAGGGATGAGATTATTAAAGATAAGTATCAGTTATGTGTTGGTAAATCAAATGCCATGAGAAGCCGAAGAGGGACAAAGATTTGAGTTCTAATGCTGCTACAGCAACATGTTGTTTGCTTGGCTTTAGGTGGGTAACTTTGGGTCAGTTACTTTGGGTACCTCTGAGGGTCAGTTTTCTCAGTGCTCAGGAAACAGGTGGAGCCGGTAGTGCCTACTGAAACTCTGGTAGCATAGCAGTTAAGAGCTATGGTTGCTAACCAAAAGGTCAGCAATACAAATTCACCAGATGCTCCTTGGAAATAGGGGCAGTACTACTCTATCCTATGGGGTTTCTATGAGCAGGGATTGATGCAGCAGCAATGGGTTTGGGTTTTGGTTTCAGGGTTTCTGCAAAATGGGGTAGATTGAAGTATTGGTACCAGTTCTTCATTCTTCACTTTACTAGTGTTAGATACCCACTCGCATGCCATGTCTCATGGTGTTTAATGTGTACCTTCCTTGATTTTTGACTTTGGGCTTGACCATGTGGCTTGCTTAATTCAACAGGGTGCTAGTGTCTGTGATGGGTGCAGAGGGTATGACATGCATGCTTTCCTGGATGGGCTTGTCCCCTTGTGTTTCTACCAAAGCCTTGAAAAGTACATATGCCGAGTTGCCAGCCTTTGTCCCAAGATGGGACATAGGGAGCAGACCCTTCTGTTGGCCCAAAGATGTTAACAAAGAATACATATTTATTATTGAATTTGTAACATAGGAGGAGTATTATGGCTCTCCCCTCTTAATTCAGAGTCTTTTGAAGTATGAGTGATGCTTTAGATTTCCCACACTGTTAATAATCTAACCTGACACTTACTCAAGCACGTGGTTTCTACTGGGAAACCTTGTAACACTGAGCCCCTCTAGATAAAGAATGAGCCTGGCTGTGTCCACAGCTGTTATCCTCACATCAGATGTTGGCTTGACTTGGCGAAAACTTGACTTGGGAACCTATCATGGCTGTGTGTTTGAGAGTCGCCAAAGCCACATGGTGGTGTTGCAGTTTTGAGTTGACGACACAGGGGTAGACAGATACACCTAGAGAACTTTCCAAGGCTAAGACTGGTTGGTACCCAGTGCTGCCTGATGGTTTGAGCAGTGTGCACCCAGGGTGAACATGATGGTTGTGAGATCCACTGCCCAGACGCTTAGCGGCTGCCTCTCCTAATAGCTTCAGCACAGTAGATTATTCAGATGGCATGTTGAATGTTTGCTGTATTTTGTGTGAGTATTTCCCCTATGGGGCTGTAAGTTCCTGACGGTAGAGGCAGGTATTAACTTTTCTGAGCTTCGGTTTTTGCATCTGTCAAATGGGAATAACAGTTTCTAGCTCACAGATTTATGTGGAGTATTAAATGGCAATGTGTTTACAAAGTGCTTGCCGCAGTATCTTGTGTTATTGGTACCAATAAACCACTGTCTTCTCGGCTTAGTTGCCACAGTGCTGGCCACATGACAGGTGATCGGTAAATAACAAATGTCTGTTGAATTGACCTGGAAGGTTGTTATCCCCACATCTTCACTTAGTGACATCTTGTTACTTCTAGGGACACAGCACCGTGGGGGTTGGCACCCCCAATTCCACTCCACATAGCTGGAGCTCTATAGTGGTGCTTCACCACTCAGTGAATAAAGTAAGGAAGGTGGTCACTGTCTTGGAAAACAAGGTTTGATGTGCTGGTTCCCTTGATGATACAAACTATTATCTCATACTGGCTAAAGACAGCATGGCAAATACTTTGCTTATGTAATTCCGTTTAATGCTCTGTATAAACCTTTGAGCTAGGAATTGTTATTTATATTTTTCGGATGAGGAAACTGAGCTCAGAAAAGTTAAATATGCTACCTAAGATTGCCCAGCAAGTTTATGTGATACACCTGGATTGGTACTGAGCTCTCTCCCTAGTGCTGACTCAGCCCTATCACCTGTACGCCACTGAACTAGCTCACCACCTGTGCTCTCCACTGAAACAGCTCTATGAGCTTGAGCAGATTACTTGACCTCTGTGTGCCACACTTTCTTGACTTGTGAAATAGAATAACAATAGTACCTGCCTCAAAGGGTGTTGTGAAGATTTAGTAACACAGTATATATGAAGTGTTTAATAACAATGTCAGTGGCAAAAAATCCACTGCCACTGAGTTAGTTCTGACTCCTAGTGACCCTATAGCACAGAGTAGAACTGCCCCATAGAGTTTCAAGGAACGCCTGGTGGATTTGAACTGCCGACCTTTGGGTTAGCAGCTATGGTACTTAACCTCTTCACCACCAGGGTTTCCAATGTCAGTGGCCATCATGATTATTGTTACTATCTTTACACAAAATGTTCCCTTCTACCTTTCACTTGCTGAAGTCTACAGGCATCTTCCCCATGACACTGTCAATTCTGAGGGCAGGAATCACCGCTCACTCACCTGATTGCCAGGTGTGGCAAAACGTGTCAATGGGAAGCAAAAATACACTGAAATGATAGTTGGTGAATCATTAGTTGAAAGATCAGAGTCTAGAAAACCCTATGGGGCAGTACTGCTTTGTCACATGGAGTCACTCTGAGTTGGAATTGACTTGACAGCATACAGCAACAGCAACAACACTGTACTTGAACTGTGGACATGGCCCTCATGCTGTTAACGAGGATTCCATTTTCCTAGGTGGAGCTGGTATAAATTCAGCCTACCTTCTGCATCTGAAGGCTGTTTAGAGAAATCACAGAACTGAAAACTAAAATCAAACCCATTGTCACTGAATCAATTCCACCTCTTAGGGATCCTATAGGACAGAGTGAAACCGCCTCGTGGGTCTTCCAAGGCTGTTGATCTTGATGGAAGCAGACCGCTGCATCTTCTGGGTGGGTTGCAACCACTGACCTTTGGGTTAGCAGTTGAGCACTTTAACCACTGCTCAACCAGGGCCTCTTGTTTGTAGAAAGGACTGCGGAAAACTTGGTCAAATATGAAACAGTCCCTTTCTTTTAAACAAAAATGACATTCTTTTATGGCTTTGGCTGAGGGACTGACTACTTTTCTCTGAAATGCAATGCTATTTTGTCTTTTCATTGTTTGTCTTTCTGGAAGCCAGTTTTATTGCGAAAAATACTTATCAGTGGTAGTTTAAAGCTAAAAATAACTTTAGCTCGTGGGTGAGGCAGGGGTAGGGAATCAACTCAATCTGTTGGTTTACCCTGTTCAAGCTAGAGCTTATTTGTGCAATGAAGAAGCTAGAGGTGTTCAGTGGGTTAAATTCAGCCTGCTAGTGTTGTCACCAGGAAGGTATGTGTAATGTCACAAAAATTTGCATATGACCTTACACCCGGTTTGTCTAGGGTGGGGCATCCACCAAACGGTGTGAAATTCGTCTGTTAGGTGTGTTTGAGCAGGAACTGCCAGCTGTGGGTTATTTTTGGGTCTCTGGCAGCCAGGAGTCCTGCCAACTAAATTAAAGTTGGTCAGACACATGTCACTGAAAATATGCTCATTCCTTTAATGAGAATCATTTGGCATTCCTCAAATGTGGGCCTGGTCCTGTTTTTGAGAGAGGGTCAAGGGCATGTTGCTATTATGCTCTACTTTTCATAGCTCAGTTGCTCAGTTTTAATGAAAATTCTTCTCTCAAGCAGCAAAAACCATCTGGTCATCAGATGACTAACTTTTCTATAGTATAGGAAAATGAATGAAACCACAATATTTACATCAACAGCCCAGACTTCTGGTGTCTCTAAAAGAACCCATAGATTTTCAGATGGCAGTGTAAATGCTGAAGGCAGACATTCTTCACTAGTTAAGCTAAACTACTGTTTGGTTTTAAGAAGACTTTGGGGGACATTTTTGGTTTAAGGTTTAAAGGTTATCAACAGTTAAGATTAGCAATAGTTCAGGAGTTCATTTAGCCTCTGGGTTCCAGAAAGTCTGAATTCCATGAAAATTTTAAATTCTGTTCTGCATTGCCCTGTTTTTGATTAGGACCCTTCTATAGAATCTGATCAAAAGGTTCACTAGTGATAGTCGGGCACTGTCCAATTCTGGTCTCCCGTCAGAGGAAGCAGTTGTTTCATGGAGGAAATTAGTCACACATTCCATATCCTCCTATTCCTGACTGTCCTTCTTTCTGTCTTGCTCAGAGTGGATAGAGAAAGACCAACTGCTGTGACTTGGATGCCACTTGCAAGCTTTTAAGACCCCAGGCACTATGCGATGAACTGGGAGGTAGAACAAAAGCACTAAACATGTTATTAGGCCAATTAACTGGGATATCCCATGAAACCGTGACCCTAAACCTCCAAACCAAGAAAGTAAATCCTTGAGGTGTTTGGTTGCACGTAAGCAGCTTCAACAGATAGTCCTTTTGTTATTATTGTTGTTATAAATATAGGTGGCCCCATATTACAAACAAGCTCCAATTCTCAATCTGTCTGTAAGTCAAATTTGTATGTAAATCAAACCAGTTAGGTGTGGCTCTTAATCTAACACTGTTGAATCAAATGTTCTTCTTTGTATACAGTATGTAGTATACCTTTCTATGCATAAAACATTAAAGAAACACTTTCAGATACAATGAAACATTTTTAACATCAAAATGCAGTGATAATAATTATGTTTTGATTTGTGTGGAAGGGAGCACCTGTTTGTTATTGCAAAACATTGTATGTATCCAAATTTTTTAATATGATAGCCTTTACAGGGGTTAGTTCATAGCTACAGGTTGAAAGTTGGCTATTCATAACCCAGGAACTGCCTGTGTATTTATCAAACGACTCTTGCCAATTCCATTTCTTATAGGTGTATGTCTTATTGACAGTAATTACAATAATTGATTATGCAGTCCTAACCCTTAATCATTGTGGTTTTTCCATCATGTGAGCCCCATTTTCCCTCTTCCTGCCATTCTTGGTAACCACTAATGAACTTTGGTCTCCACATTTGCCTTTTCTTATCTTTCTATATAAATGAGGTTGTTCAATATGTGTCCTTTTGTGATTGGCTTATTTCGCTCAGCATGGTCTCTTCAAGCTCCATCCACACTGTAGCATGCATCAAGACTCAGTTTCTCCTGCTAGCTGAGTAGCATCCCGTTGTGCCTGGATACCGTGCTTTGTTTATCCATTGCTCTGTTGATGGATGTTTAGGTTGTTCCCACCTTTTGGCTATTATGAAAAGTGCTGCAGTGAATATTGGTGCACAAGTCTTGTCTCTGAGTCTCTGCTTTCACATCTTTTGGACATACCTAGGAGTAGAATTGCTGGATCATACAGTAGTTATGTGTTAAGGCTTTTGAGGAGCTGTTGCACTGTTTTCCACGATGGCTGTATGACTTTGAATTCTTACCATTGTCAACATTTGTTCTGTTTTGTTTTTCTTATTTTAGCCATCCTAACACTCAGTGCTATTGAGTTGGGTCCAACTCATAGTGACCGTAGAGGTCATAGTAGAATTGCCCCATGGAGTTTCCAAGGAGTGCCTGGAAGATTTGAATTACTGACCTTTTGGTTAGCAGATATAGCAATTAACCACTATGCCACTAGGGTTTTCCTTAGCCATCCTAGTGGGTGTAAATGGTACCCCCTTGTGGTTTTGATTTACATCTCTCTGATGGCTAGTGATGCCCTCTTATACCTGGGAGAGGGCAAGGGGGGACTGTGGTTGGCAAACAACTGGGAGGCAGACATTATCTACATAAAATATGGTAATCCACTTTGAAGGTTAGGCCTAACAGCATTTCCCCTGCTTGTTCTACAAATTTTATGGTTTTAGTGTGCACGTTTAGATCTTTAATCCATCTTGGTTTGGGTTTTGTGTATGACATGAGGCATGGATTCTATTTCATTTTTCTGCATGTAGAAATTCATTTTTCCTGCAACCATGTATTGAAGAATCTCTTCTTTCGCCATCTAATGGATATTTGGTGGCTTTTGCCATTCCATATGAAGCTGAGGATTGATTTTTCTGTTTGTGTAAAGGAAGCTATTGGAATTTTGATTGGGATTGCGTAGAATCTGTCGGTTGCTTTGGGTAGTATTGACGTCTTAGCAATATTAAATCTTCTAATCTGTGAATGTGGTGCATATTTCTCTTTATGTAAGTCTTCCTTAATCTCTTTCAGGAGTGTTTCATAGTTGTCGTTGTACGGGTCCTTCACATCCCTAATTACATTCTTTGGTGTTCTGGGTTTTTAGATGCTATGGTATGTGGAATTGTTTCCGTAAATTCCTTTTCAGATTTCTCATTGCTGGTGTATGAAGCCCAACTGATTTTTATTTGTTGATCTTGTACTCTGCAACTCTGCTAAATTCCTCTATCAGCTCTTGTAGTTTTCTTGTGGACTCTTTGGGATTTTCTATACATAGGATTACATCATCTATAAATGGAGACAATGTCATTGCTTCTATTCCAATGTGGGTACCTTTAAAAATTTTTCTTTTTTAAGTGAAAGTTTACAATCCAAGTCAATTTGCCGTATAAAACTCTGAGCACCTGCCTGTCTGCAACTCTGTCTGCTCTCCTTACCCTGTGACAGCATACTCTTCCTTTCTGCTCTTTAGCTCCAATATCCCCTCAACCAAAACCTGGCCCCTGCTCTCTACCCTTTCCTCTAAACTGAAACCAGTATGGTAGCCTCATAAGTATGTTAAAACATAAAGTACAAACACCACCTGCATCACTCTGTGTTACCAGATCCAGTCCTTTCTTTGTCTGAAGTGTTGTCCTCAGTACTGGTTTTGGCTCTGGGCTAGCGGCAAGTTTAGGGACCATGTTTTCAGGGGACCTTTGAGATTGTTGGACCATCAACTCTGGTCTTTTAATAGAGTTCTAGATCTGCACACCCCTGTCTCTCATGCTGTGTCAGGGACTCTACAGTGTGTCCCTTGTCAGGGCTGTCTTTGGTAGTGGCTGGGCACTGTCTAGTTCTGTTCTCCTGCTGGAGTAGTCTCCCAATCATATGGGTCCCTCTGGACTCATTTTTCCTTGTGTCTCTGATGTTCTCCAGGTGGGTTTGGACCAATTGATGTTCTTTAGATGGCAGCTTGCTGGCTTTTAAGAACCCAGGTGCCACTTGCTTATATGGGGTGCAGAACACTTTCTTAGAAAAAGACTAGTTATGACAGTTGACCTCAATGCCCCAATCTGGGTACCTTTTATTTCATTTCCATGTCTTATGGCTCTGTCTAAGACTTGTAATACAATCTTGAATATAAATTAGAAGCATGTGCACCCCTGTCTTGCTCCCAGTTTCAATGGAAAAGTCTCAGTCTACCTCCACTAAGTATCACATTGGCTATTGGCTTTTTGTATGTACCCTGAGTCATACTGAGAAATTTCCCTTTTATTCCAGTCTTCTTTAGGATTTTCATCAAGAAAGGGTGTTGGACTTTATCTAATGCTTTTTCTGCATCTGTAGAGATGATCATGTGGCTCTTTTCCTTTGCTCTTTTGATGTGGTGCTTTACATTGGGAAAATCTGCTGCAAAGGATCTCTTTAAAGTATTGAAAAGTAAAGATGTCACCTTGAAGACTGAAGTGTGCCTGACCCAAACCATGGTATTTTCAGTTGCACGATATGTGTGTGAAAGCTGGACAATGAACAAAGAAGGCAGAAGAAGAATTTATGCCTTTGAATTGTGGTGTTGGAGAAGAATGTTGAATGTACCATGAACCTCCAAAAGAACAAACAGATCTCTTCTGGAAGAAGTACAGTCAGTGTGCTTCTTGGAAGCAAAGATGGCATAACTGTGTCTTACATATTTTGGACATGTTGTCAGGAAGGATCCGTTGCTGGAGAAGGACATCATGCTTGGTAGAGTGGAGGGTCAGTGAAAAAGAGGAAGGCCCTTGATGAGATGGATTGACACAGTGACTGTAATGAGGGGCTTGAGTGTAAAAATGATGGTGGACATGGCGCAAGAAAGGGCAGTGTTCTGTTGTGTTGTTCATAGTGTCACTATGACTCAGAACTGACTTGACAGCACCTAACAACAGCAACAACATCACACTGATTTATTTTCTAATGTTGAACTATCCCTATATTCCTGGAATAAAGTCCATTTGGTTATAGTGTATGACTCTTTTAATAGGCTCTTGAATTCTGTTCACTAGTATTTTGTTGAGGATTTTTACATCTATATTCATAAGGGATGCTGGCCTGTAGTTTTCTTTTCTTGTGGTTCTTTGTCTGGTTTGAGTATCAAGGTTATGTTTGCGTCATAGAATGAACTAGGGAATATTTCTTCCTTCTCTATCTTTTGGAAGAGTTTAAACACTACTGATGTCAATTCCACTCTATGTTTGGTAGAGTTCCATAGTGAAGCCATCTGGTCCAGGGCTTTCTTCTTTGGGGAGGTTTTTGATCATTCTGGGTAGGTTGTGTGCTTCTAAGAATTTATTTATTTCATCTAGGTTATCCACTTTGTTGCCATAGTATTATTCATAACATTCTGTCATAATTCTCTTTATTTCTATCAGATCAGTTGTAATGACCCCTCTTTTATTTCTTATGTTTATTAATTGCATTTTTTTCTCTTGCTTGTCAGTTTAGCTAAAGGTTTTTCTATTTTATTGATCTTTTCTAAGGACCAACTTCTGGTTCTATTGCTTCTTTCTATGGTTTTTCTGTTTCTGATTTTATTTACTTTGGCTCTGATCTTTGTTATTTCCTCTCTTCTGGAAAGAGTAGGGTTTAGTTTGTTCTTCCCTTTCTAGTTCCTGGAGTTGTTGAGTTAGGCAGTTGGTTGGTATTTTTTGACAAACTGTCGTAATCACAACATGTCCTGGCTTGTCAGTCCTCACCTGGCCTAGAGATTGGAGAAGTGTTTTGTGAGTCATGTTAAGTGTGTTTCCTCATGTGAGTCAGCTACTGATTTGTCTGATTATGGAGAAGTCATTAAACCTGTTCGTTATTCAGTTTTCCCACTTCCATGCACATGTGTTATAGAGATGATGATAAGAGTTTTTGACATCATTGGCTGAAAGGAGATCATTTACAACAATTAGAAATTTTCACCGGAAAATAGATAAAGACAGTTTTCTCTTAGGGTGATTTATATTATCACTGCCTGTCTTATTAATTTTCCACTGAAAGCAAAAGATGATAGATGTATTCTACACACTGCTGTCTGTTTAATAGGAGTCTTTGGATCACATGGAAAATTCATCATGCTACTAACTGAAAAACTGGCAGCTTGAGTCCTCCTAGAGATGCCTTGGAAGAAAGACTTGGTGATCTGCTTTGAAAGGTCACAGCTTTGGAAATATTATGGGGCACTTCTGTTCTGCAGTGTTGGGTGATGCTGTGAGTTAGAATTGGTTTCTTGGCACATATATGGTCTCAGCTGTAGCCTAGAAATTGTGCTTTGTGAACTACAAACCATTTTGTGGCTTCTTTCAGACAATTCAATAAAAAGAAAAAGAAAACAACCAAGGATTTCTTTTCAACAAGAGTACATACATTCATTTCAGGGTGAAGAAAATAATTTTAAAAAGAAGTACAGAATGTTCGTCTTCTTTCCCATTCCAACTATAGCTTGAAAAATTCAGTCCCTAAAGGGACAGGATACTTTCAACTGGGATTTACTGTTGATAGTGATTTTAGAAATAATTTAGCCTTTTAAACATCTGCTTTGCTAAAAATAGTATTCCATTTGTTGAATGTCTTCAAACTGTGTATTTATTGAGGAGATAATGCAAAAGTTAGATTTTTTTCCCTCCTCTATCAGCTAGCAAGAGGAATGATTATCTTTAGTTCTATTTTTGATCATTTTATGGGGTGTAAATATTATTATGGAATATTTTTATGGATTGAATTGTGCTCCCCTAAAATGTGTTTCCACTTGACTAGGCCAGGATTCACAGTGTTGTGAGAGTTTGTCATCCATGTGATTTTCCTCTGTGTTGTAAATCATACTCTGTGATGTTAATGAGGCAGGATTACGGGCAGTTATGTTGATGAGGCAGGACTCTAGCCTACAAGGTTAGGTTGTGTCCGAAACCGATCTCTCTTGATGTATCAAAGAGAGAAGCAGCAAAGAGACAGGGGGATCTCATACCGCCAGGAGACAGAAACCAGGTGAATAGTGTATCTTTTGGATCTCGGGTTCCTGTGCTGAGAAGATTTTCAGTGGGAGAAGACTGGGAACAAGGACTTTCCTCCACAGCCAACAGAGAGAGAAAGCCTTCTCCTGGAGCTAGCTTCCTGAATTCAGACTTCTGGCCTCTTAGACTGTGAGAAAATAAGTTTCTTTGTTGAAGCCATCCACTTGTGGTATTTCTGTTACAGCAACATTAGATAACTAAGACAAATATCATTCATTCATTCATTGTTTCGACAGGGAATATTTATAGCCTTGCTATGCTCCTGTCACTTTCATGATGACCTTATGGATATTGTTAGGGACTGTCAAGTTGATTCTGACTCACAACGACCCTGTGCAAAGCAAAAGGAAACACTGCCCTGTCTTACGTCATACCCACCATCCCTTTTTATGCTTAAGCCCATTGTTGCGGCCACCGTGTCAGTCTGTCTGGTCGAGGGTCTTCCTCCTTTTTGTGGACCTTTGACTCTACCAAGCACAAGGTTCTTCTCCAGGGACTGATCCCTCCTGACAACATACCCAAAGTATATACGATGCAGTCTCGCCATCTTTGCTTCCAAGGAGCACTCTGGTGGTACTTCTGGATTGCAGAAGGAAATTTTACCTGTTCTTGCGCCATCTCCACGATCATCAGTATGTTTGATTCCACTGTTGTGGGTGTTGTGTCCATCTGCCTCATTGTCAGTTGCCATTGGTCCTGTGCTTTACCAAACATGGTATCCTCTTCTAGCAACTGGTCTTTCCTGATGATAGGCCCGAAGTAGGCAAGACAAAGCGTTTGCCTCCTGGCTTCTAAGGAACATTCTGGTTGTGTTTTTTCTAAGGCTGATTTCTTCATTCTTTTGGAAGCCCATGGTTATAGTCAATGTTTTTCACCAATACTGTATTTCAATACAGTATGCATCAATTCTTCTGTCTCCTCTTTTTACTATCCAACTTTTGCATGCCTATGAGGCAATTGAAAAGATCATGGGGGGTCAAGGGTACCCTGGTTATCAAAGTGACACCCTTTGCTTTTTAAAACCTCAAAGAGGTCTTTTGCAGTGTATTTGCCCAAGGCAATATGTCATTTGATTTCTTAAAAATCATATGTATCACAACAAATATATAAATATGTATTTCTAACACCATGTGGAAAGTACAATGATAGATATATATAAGGTATTATTGGGACACCCGTCAAGCACTTAAGTCAGCCTGGAATAGTCAGAGGAGGTTTCATGGAGCTGATCTTCAGGCTGCTCTTAAAGAGTAAGTGGGAACTGACCAAATAACGGACATGAGGGTGGGAGTGAGGTCGGCATTCCAGAAAGAGGAGACAGCAGGAACAATGAAGTTTTTATTAGGTGACGTTGAGTGGTTTCTGACTTACAGTAGCACTTTGTACAGCAGAGCAAAACACTGCCAGGTTCACCACCGTCTTCATAACCATAGCGGTGTTTGAGACCATTGTTACATGCACTGTATGCAGTCATGTTATAGTGCATACTTGTCTTTTTCACTGACCTTCTTTATTGGCTTGATATTCTGCTCCTGATAACATGTGCAAAGTACATGAGACAAAGTCTTTCCATTTTTGCTTCTGAGGAGGATTCTGGCTGTACTTGTAGGACAGATTTGTTTGTTCTTCTGATACAGTCAGTTTTCTTGGCCAACAACATAATTCAAATGCATCAATTCTTCTTTGGTCTTCCTTGTTCATTGTCTAGCTTTTAAATGCATATGAGGCAACTGAACACACCACAGCTTGGGTGAAGTGCGTCTTAGTCCTCAAAGTCCCATCTTTGCTTTTTAAAGCTTTAAAGAGGTCTTTTGCAGCAGATTTGCCCAATGCAATGCATCTTCTGATGCCTTGACTGCTGCTTCCGTAAGGTTGACGGTGGATCCAAGTAAAATGAAATCCTTAACAACTTCAATGTTTTCTTCATTTATTATGATGTTGCTTACTGGCCTAGTCATGGAGATTTTTGTTTTCTCTATGTTGATGTGTAATGCATACTGAAGGCTGTAGTCTTTATGTTTCATCAGTAAGAACTTCAAGTCCTCTTCACTTTGGGTAAGCAAGGTTGTGTCATCTGCATGCCACAGGTTGTTAATCAACCTTCCTCTAATCCTGATGTCAAGTTCTTCTTTATACAGTCCAACTTCTCAGATTATCTGTCCAGTCTATAGACTGAATAAATATAGTGAAAGGATACGACCCTGATGCATACCTTTCCTGACCTGAAACCGTGCAGTGTCCCCTGGTTCAGTTCTCATGACTTCCTCTTGGTCTGTGTACAGGTTCCATGGGATCACAGTGGGGTTGAAGGGAGGATGAGCATGGGTGTGGTTTTGTTGATGAACAGATTGAGAAACAGGGCATGAGGACAGTTGGGGTTAAAGAAGTAGGCAGGGGCCAGAGAGGAGAGAGTGGTACGTGCCCTGTTAGAACTCTTGGGCTTGATCTGAAGTCATGGAAGCCATTGAAGAGCTATAGGCAGGGGCATGACATGGTATCATTGTGCTATAGGTCGATGTCCCTTGGGGAGCTGGACAGATGGGTGGAAGAAGTACAAAATAGGGGGCAGAAGACAAGGTAGGATGTGCTTTTCAGGCAAGAGATGGTGAACATCAGACTAGGAGAGTGAGAACTGGGATGGTGAGGAAGGGATGGATTTGAGACATGTTTGGAAGGCAAGCACTGCAGGACTTGGTGGCTATTAATTGTTAGCTGGATATAAGGGATGAGCAAAGGGAAGCCCCAAAGAAGACTTTTCAAGATTCTGTTGTTAGGTGCCGTTGAGTTGGTTCTGACTCATAGGCACACTGTGCACAGCAGAACAAAACACTGCCTAGTCCTGCATCGTGACCCCAATTGTTGTTATGCTTTAGCCTATTTTTGCAGCCACTGTGTTAATCCATCTTGTTGAGGCTCTTCCTCTTTTTTGCTGAAGAAATGAGAACTATGAACTAAATGAGCTCTAAGAACTATGTCCTTCTCCAGGGACTGATGCTTCTTGACAACATGTCCCAAGTATGTAAGACATAGTCTCACCATACTTGCTTCTAAGGAGCACTCTTCCAAGACAGATCTGTTCATTCTTTTGACCGTCCATGGTGTATTCAATATTCTTCTCCAATACCACAATTCAAAGGCATCAGTTCTTCAAAGTGACATCTTTGCTTTTCATACTTTAAGAGGTCTTCTGCAGCAGATTTGCCCAATGCATTGCATCTTTTGGTTTCTTGACTGCTGCTTCCATGGGTGTTGATTGTGGACCCAAGTAAAATGAAGTCCTGGAAAACCTCAATCTTTCCTCAATTTATCATTGGTCCAGTTATGAGGATTTCTGTTTTCTTGATGTTGAGGTGCATCCATACTGAAGGCTGTGGTCTTTGATCTTCATCAGTAAGTGCTTTGGATCCTCTTCTGTCTTCACTGTTTAAGATCCTAGTTGAGGTGAGTGAAGCAATGAATACCTGATTGAATGGCTGAGGACTGGAATCTCATTGTTCTGAAGGAGGCCTTGTTTTCATTGGTTTTAGGGCCAAGAACAGAACAAACTCTGTTTCCCCTGCCCCTTGGAAGATTGCCTGCATTTCTGGAAGGACTTCTTCCCAATTGCCCAGGCCTGCCCAGAAGAAGAAATGAGAACTCTAATTAGAAAAGTTTTCAGAAAGTGTTTTCTCTTCTTGCCCTCACCTATCTGATCCATCTTGAATAAGATGGTTTTTCTCTGCCACTGGGTATAGGACTCTGAAACATAGTCCTATACACATTCATTTTCATATGTCTTAAAAAAGTTATAGTGTATATGACATATTTATGAGTGGTGTACCTCACTGTGAATAGGTTACGACAAACTTTCTTTTAAACGAATAACCAAAGGACACAATTACCTAAAACTAACAAGTGAATGAATATTTACTGAAAATTGATGATTGCATGTAATAATGTGAGCATTACTTTTTTTTTTTTTTAAACCTTCCAGTTAGCACCTGCTTCCTGCTAGACCCCTGATTAGGAAGAACGCCTCAGTGTGTACAGCCTGGGTGGAAGGTAGTGCTCACTTCCTAACAGAGGACCTAAAAGGGCCAGATCTTCTTGCTTGCTCTGTGGTCCATCCAGGACAGGTGCATATCTTAGAATGGATCATACACACCTCCAGGGAGAAATGGAAGGAGATAGGTGGTTCTATGTTGTAGGGTCCTCAGGGGAGGGGTGCTGAGACAATAGTTCCTACTGTGAGAGCTTTGTTATGGCACTTGAACCTGATCCTCTGGGACTTTCTCAGTTTCTGCCTATTTTCTAAGCCTGTGTCTTTAACCTCTTGTTGCTGGTATGGACCCTGGTAAACACAGAACAGAAGCAAACCTGTTGCCATAGGTAGATTCTGATTCATGGTGACCCCATGTACTAGGGAGTATAGAATTGCTACATAGGATGTTGTTGACAGCAGTCTTTATGGAAACAGATTGCCAGGCCTTTCCTCTGTGGCATGCAAATGGACTGCACCTGGTGAAACCAAACCAAACCAAATCCAGTGCCTTTGGGTTGATTGTGACTCATAGTGACTCTATAAGACAGAGTAGAACCGCCCCATAGAATTTCCAGGGAGTGCTTGATGGATTCGAACTGCTGACCTTTTGGTTAGCAGCTGTAGCACTTAAGTACTATGTCACCAGGGTTTCTGGACCCTGGGAATCATCCATTAAAACTTGGTGCTTGAGAGAGCCATTGTTGATTTTTGTTGCTTGCAAACAATCAGCTTGCAGAGACAGAACTTTCATGCAGGAGAGGTGTTCAGAGAAGGTGTCACACACAGAAGCATACGTTCTGCTCTCTCAACAATCCTCCATCCCCTCTAGTCTTAAAGTGCTTCCATGTGCACCTGGGCCAGGGGCTGAATTAAGCCAGAGAGGATAATTGGTAAGGGCGAGGATTCACCAGAAGAAATCATCGACCGAGAAAACTGGATTCAAGCCGAGAGAAAGGATGGTGAGAAATGTAGAGCTGTGGATTTTTCTTGTAAATTTGTGGCATAAACACCATCGACAACGCAAGACTGAGTCCAGAGAAAGTTCATCTGGTATAATTTTGTACATTTCCTCAAGGTGCATGTTTTGTTACAAACGCTTTCTAAAATGCTTCAAATGTGAAGATTTACTTGAAGGCAGGTGGAAGGGAGGGCTATTTATTCTGTGCCTGACTTTTTACTTTACTTACTAATGCTAACTTTGATTTATTCGATTCACCCAGAGTCCCTAAGAGTTGGGTCTTATGTCCCTATTTTATTCATGAAGAGGCTGTGTGTTTAGGAGACTTGCTCTGAATCTGATAGTGGAATCTGCAAGTGGCAGAGCCAGGATTTGAACCCAGGGCTTTCTGACTTCCAGCTCATGCTCTTTCTCCAACATCATTCTGTCTTCTAAAGTTCGCATGAGGGCCCTAGAGAGAACAGGGGCAGAGAGAATGAGGACTATTGGACCTTGGAAGGCAATTCCATCTCCCTGTGATCTGGCTGAAGGCACAGCCGATGGGCTTTGAACACCTGCTGCCAGAGTGCTGGAGCCCCTGGTTGGTTGGTTCGTTGATACAAATGGTTAACAAGCTTGGCCATTAAGCAAAAGGCTGGAAGGATGAGTCCACTCAGATGGGCCTTGGAAGAAAGGCCTGGCAAGCTACTTCTGAAAAACCAGCCACTGAAGACTCTGTGGTGCATGGTTCCACTCAGATACCATGGAGTCGCCGTGAGTGACAACTGGTGCTGATGACTGTTACATTGTGTGGAGGAGTCTTGATTTTCTTGGTATCCCACACAATATCATCTCTAGATAACCAAGGAAATTTTTGAGGCAAAATAAGTGAGGCAACAGCCTTTATTGACAAAATTGCTGTGTACCCCATTGCATAGGAACTTGATAGGACCACAGAATGGCCTCTTAAAGACCAACTGGTAAATAACAGCCTGAAAGTTTGGGGGTACTGGTGGAGCACTGGCTAAGAGCTAAGGCTGCTAATCAAAATGTTGGCAGTTCAAATCTAATAAGCACTCCTTGGAAAGTCTGTGGAGTAGTTCTGCTCTGTCCTATAGGGTTGCTAATGAATCAGAATTGATTCAATGGTGGGGGGTTTTGCGGGGAAGGGGCAGGATGGGTCCTATAAACCAACCAAACCCAAACTCACTGCTGTGAAGTTGATTCCGACTTGTAGGTCCCTACAGGATGTGGTACAAGTAGAATCTTCTCCACATCCATCATACATGGTCTTGGAACCAAGGTGGGGAGTAAAGGAACTTGACTTTTAGACTGCTACAGCTCATAACCCACATATACAATTTTGACTTCCTGTTCTCCTGTTGGAAACCCTGGTGATGTAATGGCTAAGCGCTATGACTGCCAACCAGAAGAAGGGCGGCAGTTCACATCCACTAAGTGCTCATGGGAAATTCTATGGGGCAGTTAGTTCTGCCCTGTCTTACAAGGTCTCTATGAGTTGGAATTGACTTGATGGCAGTGGGTTTGGTTCTTTGGTTATTACCCTGGCAGCATAATGGTTGAGTGTTACAGCTGCTAACCAAAAGGTTGGCAGTTCAAATTTACCAGGTACTCCTTGGAAACTGTATAGGGCAGTGCTACTGTGTCCTGTTGGGTCACTGTGAGCTGGAATCAATTTGATGGTAACGGCTTTGGTTTTACGAGCTTCAGTCCCATGACATTGGGTTAGTGGGTTTGGTGGTCCCGCTTTCTACCAGGAACCCAGCCATGGATCCATGAAGTTGGACCCTAAGGCCCACCTGGCCTTTTGAGACTCCTCGTGCTGCTGAACCAACAGACAGAGAAGAGAGTTACGGTACTGACTGCAGTGACTGATGGTAATTGCAAAGGGAAATCAGGCTACCTCTACTACAAAGACAAGAAAGACCATACCATAGCCTAGTAGATTCAGCGGGTTACATCTTAGCATTCCCATATTGAATAATGTTTTGTGGAAAACTGTTACCACCCAATAGATACAAGGATTAGTCAGGCGTCTGATTCTGCGGAAATGGAGGCTGGGCTTGTTGCTGGTTTCTATCCTTTGCAGCCACATACGTCCTGACTAGCCAGAGATGGTCTGTTGAGGGGACAGGAGCATTTGTGTGGCTTGGACCTGGTCACTAAAGCCTCCCAGGCCTCCTTGATATTCCAATCTTTAAAATGATGTCTTGGAAGCAAGTGGGCAGGTAGAAACAAACGCATCTCCTTTTTGGGCTATTTCACCAGTTAACGTGGTGTTCACGTTCCCTTCCAGCCCCATAAAGCAGACGAATGTGCATCAGCTCAGTGTTGTGAATTCCTCTTCTCCATTTTTGCCATTAAAAAAAAAAAAAGCCCCCTCAAAACAAAAGCCAGCTCTGCTGGGCATTCCAAGATGTAAGCAGTGTGCTTGCGTTGATGTTGCCTCTTAGCACAGTTTTACTTAGATGAAAGTGAGGACTATGAAAACATCTCCTTGTATCTTTTATGAGAGACGAGAGCATGAGCACTATGCATGAAATGGTATTTATTGTGCTGGCAATGATAAGCAGCTAGCGAATCTGCAGGAACTGGGCGTGTTGCTCCACTTGCAGTGACAGCCTAGGGTCAAGCTTCTGCTGGATGGTCAGAGGCAGGGTGTTTCAAAGTCACAGCTCTCCAGGACAGAAAGGACCTTGTTGGTAGTCAGGACTCCTAGGTCCTTGGATAAGAGCATGTTTACTTAGTGCTGCAGGGCTGATGGTACATTTTAACATATTGTCTCCTCTGAGGGTATTCTTTACAACCATTCTTGAGGGGGTTTGTGTGTGTGTGTTTGTATGTGTGCTGTTAGCTGCTGTCCATCAGCTCTCAACTCAGGATGACCCCAGGTACAAATGACTGATTGCAGATAGAGCCATTGTGATCCATAAGGGTTTCATTGGCTGGTTTTGGAGTGCAGATTGCCAGGACTTTCTTCTCAATCACTCTTAGTTTGGAAGATCTGCTGACGCAGCAACACACAAACCTCCACTGACCGGCAGTTGGTTGCTGTGGAAACAGAGATTGTGTACCATTTCAAGGCCTCATCCTGAACTAAGCAGTCTTTGATTAGATTAATATAGAAATACACCCACTTTCTCTGCCCTTGGCTGTAGGGTTAATTAAGCTGCAAAATCATTCACAACCAGCAAGTAGATGCCAACCTCCCTGTATTTAAGCTGAGAGATCTCAGGTTTGCCAGACCACAGCGCAAGGACATTTTGGAGAATATGGCATCTCTCTTTATTATCTTGGATATTTGAGCTGGAGGGACCTTGGAGGCAGTCTAGTTTCAGTGCCCCCATTCTACAGAACTGGAGGTTGGGATCTGCTCAGTAAAGTGCCTGCTGCAGGTTAACCAGTTGCTATCCAGTTAACTGTAGCTCATGGAGACCCCATGTGTGTCAGAGTAGAACTGTGCCCCATAGTGCTTGCCATGGCTGATTTTTCAGATGAAGATCTCCAGGCCTTTCTTCAAGGTGCCTCTGGGTGGCTGTAAGCCTCAAGCTTTCACTTAGCAGCCAAATGCATTAACTCATGTGAGCCACCCAGACCAAGGTGACATAGCTCGCTAGTGGCAGGCAGGGCTGAGGCACAACTTGGATCCTCCATCTCTAAAATGGAGTTGATAAAGTCATAATGTATCCATCTGTGAATCACAGGTTTTGTTATGACTTCTGAATACAGAAGTATTTGTGCAGGCACTATCTAGATAAACACTAGGTAAACTTAGCAGAGCTTGGGCAAGTGCTGAATTTCTTGGTGCCTCCATTTCCTCATCTGTGAAATGGGAATAACAGTCCCCTTTCATCTGTTGTGTGAGAATGAAATCATTTCAAATGTGTAAACTCCTTGGAGCAGAGGCGATTGGCGTGTTGTGTGCAGTCAATGAATGTTAACTGTAATGGTGGTTAATTGACTCAAGCACTCATAGGAACTGAGCCTTCAATTAGGTCCTGCTACTTAAATGATTCATTAAAAACTTATTAAGTGATTAACTTACTACCCTTCCCAATTTTCTTGCTAGGAATCTATCCAGAATATAAGGGCTCACCGTCTGGCTGTAACGAGCCCCTAGGACAGCAGAGAAGGCTGTCATGCAGATTAAAAAGCTTAGGGGGATTGTTTTGCTGAACATACTGCCTCTGGGAACAGCCCTGCAGTGACTACTGCAAATAGATTATTTCAAATCCTGGCTCCACAGATTGCTGGCTGTGTCCCTGCCAAGGCAGCCCCTTTCATTCGTTGGACATCCACTTCCTTGACTGTAAAAAGATGTTAAATTTGCTCCTTTCTGTTCTGGATGTTTCTGTAGAAGGTGTAGCCATTCAACCTGAAATAATTGATTCTCTGGAACAGTACGTGTTAAGCATGGACTCTGGAGTCAGAGCCCTGGGTTCAAGGGCCATCTTGTGAGACCTCAGGAAATTTATTTAACCACTCTCAGTTTTGTCATCTGTAAAATGGGAATGACAACAGTAGTTCCAGCAGGGGTGGTTGCAAGAACTGAATGAGATCATGTATGTATGTTACTCAGCCTGGTGTCTGGCTCCTAGTAAGTTTCAGCGTAGTCATCACAACGTCTGGGAAGTTTTGTTTCCAAAGCTAAAAACACCAGTTGCCATAGAGTTGATTCTCACTCACGGAGAACCCACGTGTGTCACAGTAGAACTGTGCTGCATCGGTTGTTCAATAGCGGATTTTTCACAGGTAGATCACCAGGCCTTTCTTCTGAGGTACCTCTGGGTAGATTCAAACCTTCAACATTTGCTTAGCTGTTTGGATACCCTGACTTCCCAACAGGGAAACCCTGGTGGCGTAGTGGTTAAGTGCTACGGCTGCTAACCCAGAGACTGGCTGTTCAAATTAACCAGGCACTCTTTGGAAACCCTATAGGGAAGTTTTATTCTGTCCTTTAGGGTCGCTAGGAGTCAGAATTGACTAGACAGCACTTTTTTTTTTTTTTTTTTGACTTCCCCATATGTGCTCCTTTTCTATGCTCTTAGTCTTTTCTTCTGAAGTCAAGTACATATTTTTGGTAACTGAGAGTCCTGGTGGGTTGAATGCTGGCTAATGAAGGGTTAACTCCCATTGCATCATTCCTGTGTGTTTGTGGACAGAGTGTGCAAGGGCCTGTTGGGCATCAGATGGCACTTGTCTGCAGCACATTCATTCTGAGGGAAGGTAATAGATGTAGGTTCCCAGGCAATGTTACCACCCTCAAACCATGAAGGCAAGCCAGCTTCTGGGAGATCCAGGCTAGGTAATCTCTTACCAGAAGTAGAAGCAACTTCTTAGAAAAAAGCAGGCATAGACAAGACTGAACTGACCTATATAAGACATGCTGTGATTCTGGCACCGAACAAAGTTTGGGGCTTAAATAAATATACAAGGACTGTCCAAGAAGTTCATTGCTGGAAGCAGGGAGGTAGCGTGAGGTGGGGAGAGCTCTTGATCAAATGGGCATGAGAACTTCTGGATGATAAAGGGGAGTGTGCTATCATGGGAGAGCGGGGAAGAGAGGCGAGAGTGGGGAAGAGAGGGGAGAGCAGGTAGAGCAGAATAATGGTGTGAGTTCCAAATGTTTTATGGCAGATTGAAATGGATTGTTTACTTGTACTTAAATTACAATAACATTTATTAAAAAAGAAAAAAGGCAGGCATATCTGATATCACATTTTGTCTAAGTGTATCAGAGAATCTATTTTTCTTGGAAATAAATAAAAGAGAAGCAAGCTCACTGTCCACACACCAGTAATAAATAGTAATAAAATCTTCTATAAACAGCTTCTTCTTGGTAACCTGAGCCCAGAGGATGTGAGTTCAAAGTCATGGATATGTATTGCATGTATTACATAAAAGCACAAAGAACACGGAGAACTTGGTTATGGATTTATGATGTATTCATGAGACTCAGTATTTGCTCTGTAATATGGCCTCTTTCCCTTGACTTTTCAAGAAAAGGCAACTCTTGGGAACGCCCTACCCAGCCTCCTGGAAAGGAACGGTGGGAGGGCTGGGTAGGAGGCAGAGGGGGTTTTATTGGGAGATGGTTGGGCAAGGGAACTTGCTTCAGGGTCTTCTCCCCTTTGCACAAGGAAGGTAACCCAAGGGACTTGGTGTCAGAGCAGCTTCTGGGCAAGTGGTCCTTCTGGACGGGAGGTTGGAGAGGTGGTTCCATCTCCGGTCAGCTCTTGGGTTCTAAGCGGGATGGGTCAACCAGTAAGCAAGGTAGGTATGGGGTTAGTTGTGTTAACTTATTAAAATCTATAGTGCACATTTCACAGATCAAAGATACGGTGAAACCCCTGTCAAACTATATACTACAGGTTGGTAAGTAAGCACAAGTAAGCCTGTGTGTATCTTGCTTACTAGATACTTCGTCCCTGGTTCTGGAGTCCTTGGTGTAATTTATCCTGCTGGCTCTTTGTTCTCCTTCCACAGCCCCCAGGGCCACTCGGTGACCACCGTACCCTCGCACCTTGCTGTCTGGTGACCTCTGCCCTTGCACCTTGGTGTCTGGGGATCTCTGCCTCTACTAGCCATCCAGCTGGCTTACAGACCCGTCCCCAGGCCTCCTTGCAGCGAGTTCTCTGTCCACATGATCCTCCTGTTCACTGAGTCCGTTGCTGGGTCCCAGATCCAGCATTTACAATAAACTTACTACTGACAATGCCACATATGAGCACTTCCTGTGAACTCATTGCTAGCCACTGTGCACACACTGGAAACCCTGGTGGTGTAGTGGTTAAGTGCTACGACTGGTAAACAGAAGGTCGGCAGTTCAAATCCACTAGGCCACCTTGGAAACTCTATGAGGCAGTTCTCTGTCCATAGTGTCGCTGTCAGTCAGAATCGACTCTACGGCAGTGGGTTTGGGGTTTTGGTACAAACATTGTCTAAAATCCTTACAAAATCCAGACCTGTGGGGATTCCTTGCTCTAGTTTTTTGGTAAGAATGCTGAAACTCAGTTTGGCTAATTGATTCAATGGTGCCCGCCTAGTTAGAGGCAGAGGGAGAAGAATCTAGTGCCATACACTCCGTTTCCAAGATTTAGGCTCTTTTCATGATCCCAATGGTCCCCAAACTATATGACTACTTGAACACAGTCACACAGAAAGTAGACAAAGGTGGTGTGCAGGGCTGGGGAGCTCTAGCACATGGTTGTAATCAGTCATGCATTTTTGAATTAACTGTTAGGTCAATTTTTTTAATCAATTCAATGGAGTTGAGTTGTTCTTGAGCTTCCTGTTGTAAGTTAGACTCTGGGCAAATAACTTAATCCTTTCTCAATTTATAAAGTGGTGTAGCTGACCCCACAGGGCATGCTTTTCATTTTATTTTATTGTACTTCAGATGAAAGTTTATAGAGCACACTAGCTTCTCATTAAACAGTACACATACTGTTTTATGACATTCATTAACAGACCCACAACATGTCAACACTCTCCGTTCTCCACCTTGGGTTCCCTGTTACCGACTTTCCTGTCCCCTCCTGCCTTTTAGTCCCTGACCCTGGGCTGGCGTGTCCCTTCAGTCTCATTTTGTTTTATGGGTCTGTCTACTCTTTGGATGAAGAGTGAACCTCAGTAGTGACTTCGTTACTGAGCTAAAAGGGTGTCTGGGGGCCATAGTCTCAGGGTTTCTCCAATCTCTGTCAGGCCAGTAAGTCTGGTCTTTTTTTGTGTGTGAGTTAGAATTTTTATTCTGCATTCTTCTCCAGTGTCTCTGAATCCTCAGTTGAGATTCTTGTGAGAGCAGCCAGTGGTGTAGCTGGGAACAATGTAGTTAGACTAGTGGTCTAGTAGAGGCTGTGGTAGTTGTGGTCCATTAGTCCTTGGACTAATCTTTCCCTTGTATCTTCAGTTTTCTTCATTCTCCTTTGCTCCCCAAAAGGTGAGACCATGGAGGAGTATCTTAGATGGCCACTTAACAGGCTTTTAAGACCCCAGATGCTACTCACCAAAGTGGAATGTAGAACATTCTCTTTATAAACCATGTTACGTCATTTGAGCTGGAAGGTCCCCAGGACCATGGCCTCATAGCTCAGAGGGCAGGTTTTACAGGTTTGGCTGCATAACCAATGAGTACTTCCCCAATGTGGACCCTGAGGAGAGGTGGGGCCCGTTCCTTGGTATGAGTCCCTAGGTGACCGAGTGGTTAACACACTCAGCAGTTAACTGAAACACTGGAGGTTCACATCTGCCCTGAGGCACCTTGGAAGAAAGACCAGGTGATCTACTTCTGAAAAGTCCGCCATTGAAGGCCTTCGGAGCACTGTTCTACCCTGACTCAGAGGCGGTCACTCTGAATTGGCGTCTGCTCGTTGGCAACTACAAAAAGCCTCTTTGGCAGGTTGTTGTAAGGTTCAAGGGAGAAGATGACATGATGTGCTTGGAACCTTGGAGACACTCCATAAATGTCAGTTATTGTGGTTATTTCTCCCTTGTGTTTATTCAAAATACCAAGATTACAAGGCTGAATCCCTCATTTAACCAATGGTTCTAAGAGGATATCAGTTTCTTTAAAGGCACCGGCATCCTGGTGGTTCTCCTGCTCTTCACTGGAGGTGCCTAGTGGACAAGACCCATTCCCCTGGAGAAAGGACGGTGTGCTGGTGGACATTTAGTGGTCTGAAAGAGACTCCCCCATAGGCTCTCAGGAACCAGGCACAGCACTGGCCTGAAGTCCTGAAATGGGCTCTTGGAAGAGAAAAGCAGCTCCCCAGCTGTGTTGTCAAATTCTCCAGTTGTGTTGCCTTTCATGAGTTTCATGGCAGCTCGGAGGAACTCTGCTTCTGATGCCCACCTGGATGGTGGACAGCTGGGTGTTGCCTGTCTCCCCTTATTTCCTTCCTCAGTGGCTGAATTCCCTCAAGGTGGCTCCGCCATTGTGTTTCACCCTACAATTCAAGGAGCAGCTTTCCCTGGGGCAGCTCAGAGCTGGGCTGCAGGGAAGGCCTTGGCCAGGACACACTGTGCTAGGGGATGGGGGAACGAAGAAATACTACCCTGTCTTGCAGCTGCTGTGGTTCTTTCCTTAGATCTGACTTTCTCTCATGGCCACCAGTTTCCCCTAGAGAGTCCTGTAAGAGCCATGGAGGTCTCCAGCGACCTGAGGTATTTACAGTGTCCAGGCAGATGCTTAAGGAGAAAAGGAGCTGAGTTTTCAGGAAGGGGCTCTGGTGACGGGAGACATTTCCCACGCAGAGTGAGTGAAAACTTGTCAATGCCTTTGAGCTGAGTGGAAACCCTAGTGGCCTAGTGGTCAAGTGCTACATCTGCTAACCCAAAGTTCAGCCGTTAAGATCTGCCAAGTGCTCCTTGGAAACTCTCTGGGGAAGTTCTACTCTGACCTATAGGGTTGCTATGAGTTGGAAATGATATAATGGGCTTGTTTTTTTGGGGTTTGGGCTGAGCTGGTCCATGTGAGGCCAGAAAAAAACTAAACTCATTGCTGTCAAGTTGTTTTGGACTGATAGTGACCCAACGGGACAAAACAGAACTGCCCCACAGAGTTTCCAAGGAGCACCTGGTGGTTTTGAACTGCTAGCCTTTTGGTTAGCAGACCGTGGTCTTAACCACTACACCAACAGGGTTCCCGAGTGAGGCCAAGACCAAACCCACCCTACTGCCGTTGAGTTGATGCCAACTCGTAATGACCCTATAGGATAGAGTAGAACTGCTCCATAGAGTTTCCAAGGAGTGCCTGGTGGATGTGAACCGCTGACCTTTTGGTTAGCAGATGTAGTACTTAACCACTATGACACCAGGTTCCCAAGTGAGGCCAAGGCTATGTAAATGTTCTGCTGTTGTAAGCAGCTGTCAGGTTGGCCCTGATTCATGGCTACCTGTACAAAATGGGAAGAAGTGCTGCCCAGTCATGTGCCATGTCCATGGTTTGTTTTGTATCAGACTGTGGTGCTCCCTAAGGCTTTCACTGACTTATTTTTACAAGTAGACGGCCAGGCCCTTCACCCTTGTTCATCGTAGCTCCGCTGAGATCTGTTCAGCATCATGGCGGCATGGAAGCCTCCACTGACCGAGGAGTGGTAGGCTGGCATGAGATGCCTCGGCCAGGGGTTGAACCCTGGTCTCCTACGTGAATGGTGAGGATCCTATCTGTGAACCTCAGTGCCTCCATCAATGTCTAGGAAACCCAAACCAAACCCCTTACCACTTAGCTGATTTCGACTTGTGGTGACCCCATGTGTTAGAGCATGGGACAGAGCTCCACTGAGTTTCCTTGGTTGTAATTTACAGAAGCATCACCAGCTGTTTTTTCTGCGGTGCTGCTGGGTGAGTCTGAACCACCAACCTCTAGGTTAGCCGATGAGCACAAACCGTTTGCACTGCCCAGGGACTCAATGGATGTCTCTTGGGGCATATAAAAACTGGAAGGGTCACCTAGGTCCTGACCACTGATTTAGATTTCAGAGCTGGAACTTAAGAGACGCTCCAGGGCTCAGGGAGGTTGTGGCTTGCCTCAACAGGTTTCTCTTGAGTACACTAGTCAAGGAACTTGGCATCAGGTACAAGAAACCCAAATTAACTTAAGGAAAAATACAGGACTGGAGAGAATTTATTGGCATATGCTCTTGAAAAGCCCCAGGGTAGATTTTGGAGATCTCTGGCTGGCTGTCTGCAGCTGTGTCTCTTTCCATCTCCCGTATCTCCAAGCTGGCTTCTTCGCCAGCCAGGCTTGTCTCAGTGATGACAAGAAGCCACTGACCGCTCTCAGCTTACCTTGTCCTCAGAACTGGTGATTCTAGAAGAAAAGGGAGAGTATCATTTCCCAGATTCCAGCCCAAGTACCAGGAATACACTGTTGCGCTGGCTTGGGTCACATGCCTCTTTTCTGAAGCAACTGCTCTGTGCAGGAGAATTCTGGTTAGTGCCCGCTGAGGCTGAGGAGGTGGGGCATGTGGCCCCTGAATGAGCTAGGTGGCTGTCAGAGGAGGGGATGCCCTGGCAGTGCGGGACAGACAAGCGGGTGGGCCCCATTACAAAGAGCACCACCCACTCCATCTGTACCGCGGAGTAGAGAGGTTGTGCCACTTGCTGAGATCAGATCAGAGCTGTGTTGAGAAGTGTTTTGTGTCCTGCTGCCCCTTCTTCTGTAGCAATGGAATTTTCAGCCATAACTTGCCATGGTAGGCAGGACAGTGACACTACAGAAGGTATGTGTTCTGATGCCTGGAAACTGTGGATGTGTTAGGTTACGGTGAAAAGGAGTTACAGTTGCAAATAGAATTAAGGTTGCTAATCAGCTGACTTGGTTGTTATTGTTAAGTGTTGTTGAATTGATTCCAACTCACAGTGGTTCTGTAAGATAAGGAGAACTGGCCCACAGGGCTTCCTAGACTGTAAATCTTTCTTTTTTTAAAACAAGTAAAAGAAGAAAAAACTCAAACCCAAACCAACGAACGAAAAACAACCCACTGCCCTAAAGTCACTTCTGACTCATAGCAGTCCTATAGAACAGAGTAGAACTGCCACCATATAAGGTTTCCCGGGAGTGGCTGGTAGATTTGAACTGCTGACCTTTTGGTTAGCAGTGGAGTTCTTAACCATTGTGCTGCTAGGGCTCCTTTTTACAAATAAGTGTTTTTAATAAGAAACTTAGGAGGTGTATGCCAAACACAGTATTTCCATTTAAAGAACTGGTAATAATTGTGAACTGTTAGAGGCGCTCTCAGGTCGCTAGGAACCAGCACAGACTCAACTGCAGTGGTTTCTGGTTTTGGGGGTTTAACACAGTTGAAGAACCAGAGGTACTTGTGTTCCAAACTTACAAGGAAGCTCCAGTATGTCCTTTCAGGTATTTTCTTTTTTTAAACAGGATATAGTCTTACAGTTTTTCTATTGCTTGTGTTATTTATTTATTAAAATGTTTTCTTGAGGTATAGGTGAAAATTTACAGAACAAAATAGTCCTCCCTTCAACAGTTTATCCATAGGATGTTCCAGAGATTGAGTGCAATCCTCTTGATAGGTCAGCACTCTCCCCGTTTCCGCCCTAGGTTCCCCATTACCTTTCATTTGATTTTCCTACCCCTTCTGCCTTCTAGTCTTTGCTTTGGGGCAGATTTTGCCCTTTTGGTCTCGTATAATTAACTGTCCTAAGGAGCTTGTTCCCCTCACATATTATCATTTATTTTGTAGGTCTGCCTGTTGTTTGGCTCAAAGATGGTATCCAGGAATGGCTATAGCCCCATGTGAGAAAGTTGTCTTAGGACTGTAGTCTCCAGAGTTCCTCCAGTCTCTACCAGACCAGTAAGTCTGGTCTTTTTATGGATTTGGCTTTTGTTGTACATTTTTTTCCCACTCCAACTGGGACCCTCTGTTGTGATACCAGTCAGAGTGATTGGTAGCAGCAGCCAGGCAGCATTCCAAGACGTCTCTGGTCTTGGAATCATGGAGGGTTTGGTTCTTGGGGTCCGTTAGTCCTTTAGACAGCTTGCTTCCTTGTGTGTTCTGTTGTTTGTGTTAATATACATGTAGCGTCTATAAATGTATAGGTTGTGATATCTGCAACAAATTCTTAGCCTGCAGGTGGTATGTGCTCCCTCACATCCTGTAACTCCTCTTTGGCATAGCTTTCTGCCTATAAAACCATTTGTAGATTATTCTTTGTTAATGTTATTGTTTTAGGATGGTCTAGGTTACGTCCGTTATTCTAACTCTCCTCTGGGTGTCTGCCTTTGCCTTGGTCCTGTGGTGCTGACTTCCCCCTATTGTCTAATGCCTTCCCTTTTACCATAGTAACACCCCTCGTCCTTTTTAACTGGTGAGTTTCTCTCCTTCTTCCCCCATCTCTGGTAACCATCAAAGAATCTCACTGTCCCTCGGCTTCACCAAACGTAGTGTCCTCCCGCAGCAAGTGATCTCTTCCTATGACAGGTCCAAAGTAAGGGAGCTGGATGATGTTCTGTTGTGATCCTAAGGGTTTCGCTGGGTAAGTTTTGGAAGTAGATTTGCACACCTTTCTTCCTACTCTGTCTTAGTCTGGAAGTCTGTCTTAGTCTGCTGAAAGCTGTCCACCAGGGGTAACCTTGCTGGGATTTGAAATATTGGTGGCATCGCTTCCATCATCATGGCAACACACAAGCCTCCACAGTAGGACAGACTGACAGACAGGTGGTGGAGAAAGTGAATACGCTGCTCCACATCACAAAAACGTTGCTCAGCCTCCTTGAATCCCAGTGTGGCTACCTTTAAGTTCTGGATAGAGGTGGAACACTTGTGTGACAGCCACTGGGAATCTTGGGTGCCCTCCTTCTTCTTCCCATGATGCTACGTAGGCCATGAGGATGAGGGCCACACCTTCTGGGTGATGGTGGCATGAGCTGGAAGGAGCCGAGGTCCTTGAGGGTTTGTGGAATAGAGCCATAGCCTAGCCTTAGAATTCCTGTGTCTGCGCTCTGACTTGAGAGGGACATCAACTCCTTTCTTGTTTATGCCACTGTTATGTTTGGTGTTTGTGTAACTCACATCTGAAGCCAATCCTAATTATCGTAGACAGAAAAGGCATTGACCCTGACCATTAAGGTGATCCAAGAGGCCTGGTCTCCACACAGCCCAAGAGTATCCTGAGAGTGTTCCCGGGGTGGCTCGGGAATGCCTCCCAGACCGTAGACTCTTCCCAGAGTGTCTTTTCCATTGGCTGCATTCTGGGCTTGGCAGCTGTATGTTCCTGTGTCTCTTTCTTGTCTTTGCTGGGGCTGTTGGTGGTGTCAAGTCCATTTTCACTCATTTGCCTCTGCAGCTCGTGTCTGTGAGCAGCAATGTAACCACTTCAATTCAGCAGGACCCTCTGGTTTGTGGACCAGAACATCCTGACTCAGCTCCAGCCCCACAGCCTCACCTCTCACCGCCAGCTACTTGTCCTCTGTGTCCCATCCAGTTTTCTCCACTGTAATCCTTACAGAAGCTGATTGCCAGTCCTTTCATCCACAGTACTGCTGAATTGGGTCTAACCACTTGCCTTTTAGGTTAGCAGTTGAACACTAACTAGCTGTATTACCCAGGGACCATGTAGTTATAATAGCTGATGTACTGAGCACTCACTATATGACAGAAACTTGATTAAATTAGTACTTTCAGTTTTTATTTCATTTAGTGGCAACCCTGCTAGTGTTGTGGGTTAAATGCTACGTCTGCTAACCAAAAGTTCGGCAGTTCAAATCTGCCTGGCACTCCTTAGAAAGTCTGAGGAGCAGTTCTACCCTGACCTCTACCCTGTGAGTCAGACCTGACTCAATGGCAGTGGGTCTTTTTTTTTTTTTTCATTTAGCTCTCACAATACTACGTGATAAGTACTAGTGTTATCCCACTTTACAGGTAAGAAAATGGAAACCCAGAAAAGGTACATAATTTGCGAAAGGTCACTCAGCTGCTAAGTAACAAAGCCAGTGTGTAAACCAGACAGTGCTGTTCCAGAGTCCATGCTGTGAGCTATTACGATTCTGCCTCCCTAATACAGCGACTTTTGTTTTCTGAGTACCTACTTCAACCAACAAGATGTTTAGACTATTGTGATCATGGCTGAAGGTACAACACGGGGCTGCCATGAATAGTTGTATGGGTTGCACACTGCACAACTCCAGGGATGCCATTCTCATTGTCCTCTGTGTTAAGTGTGTCCCTTAGAGTTGTGCAGTAGACAACTTGCCCAACTACCTGTAACTACTCTGAGGCCTTATGGCCTACACAGGCTGATAGTGGGAGGTCACATGAAAATGCCAGGAGCTCAGTTGGTGAGCTATTAAAAACTGTGCTTTGGAGCTGGTGTTGAAGATTAGGGGTCAGGGAAGCAAGCCAAGGTAATGGGAGACCGGAACACGGAGACTGCTTGCTGGGGCAGTCTGACAAAGTCTATGGGCAGTGTCTTCTACACCCAGACTTCCATTAGATGACTCTTTAAAAATAGTAGGGGGTGGGGGGAATGCTAATAGACACGTGTACACCAGTGTTCACTGAAACACTGTTTACAATAGCCGAAAGGTGGACAGAACCTGAGTGCCCATCAGTAGACAGATGCACAAACAGAGCAAGGCACATGCACATGCTGCAATATTCCTGGACCAGTAGGAGGAATGTAGTTTTGATACATTTTACAATATAGATGGAGCTGGAAGACACTATACTGGGTGAAATAAGTCAGTCACAAAAGGGCACATATGGTCTGAACTGGCTTACATAAAAAGATAAGAAAAGGTAAATGTACAGAGAACAAACCTTATTAGTGGTCACCAGGGATGGGAGGAAGAGGGAAAAGGTGGGTTAACAGGGATGGAAAAAATTTCATTGATTAAGGGTTAGGGTGGCACAGCTGATTATTTGAATTGCTGTCAATCAGCTGTACACATGCTGTTTCTGTACGACCAAATGTCTCATGGGATTTGATTTCTTGGTCTCGAAGTTTAGGGTCATGTGTAAATGGGACATCCCAGTTACTTGGCCTAATAACATGTTTAGTGTTTCTGTTTTATATCCTAGTTCATTGCTTAGTGTCTGGGATCTTAAAAGCTTGCAAGTGGCCATCGAAGGCATAACTGGTCTCTCTAGTCACCTGGAGCAACAGAGAAAGGAAAGTCAGGAGTGAGAGGAAGATGTGGAATGTGAGACTAATTGTCTCCATGAACCACTGCCCCCTTTGCTATGAGACCAGAAGAACTGGATGGTGACTGGCTACCATTAGTGAACATTTCAATCAAAGATTCTGTAGAAGAATTGTGACTAAAAGGGAGAAAACGCAGAACAAAATTTCAAGTTCTCTTGGATGTCAGACTTCCCAGAGCCAAGAATTTTGGATGAACTCCTGAAACTATTGTTCTGAGGTAGTCTTTATGCCTTAAACCCAAAACATACCCTGAAGTCTTCTTAAAACCAAGCAATAATTTAGCTTTTTACTAGTAAAGAGTGTCTGCCTTGAGCATTAAGCTCTTCTAAGAACTATCTGTGTGGAATGAAATTTGACAATAGCAACCTGAAAGATTAGGTAGGAACCTGGGGGGCCGTGAGTTTACATTAATAGAGGAGGAGCAATTCAGGAAAGGACAGTGACAGTAGTCTTATAACTTGAAGAATGTCACCAGGGTCACTACATGGCACAGGTATAGGCTGTTGAACTGGTGTGTATTTTGCTGTGGATATTTTCAGTAACAACAACAAAAATAAATAAAATTTTAATGACGGAGGCATAGTTTTGTTTTTGTATTATAAAAGAAATGCATGTATATCCGAGGATGTTTAGGAAATATAGAGAAGTTTAAGAAAATGGCAGTCACCTGCTGCCCCATGACCCAGAGAAGAACACTGCTAATATTTTATTGTATTTCTTTCAGGTTATATATTTAAAGTGTTAAAAGCAAAGATGTCCCTTGAGGAGTAAGGTGGTCCTGACCCAAGCCACGGTATTTTCAATCATCTCATATGTAGGTGAAAACTGGACAATGAATAAGGATGGTTGAAGAAGAATTGATGCATTTGAATTATGATGTTGACAAAGAGTACTGAGTACACTGTGTACTAGTGGAAGAATGAACAAATCTGTCTTGGAAGAAGTACAGCCAGAGTGCTTCTTAGAGGTGAAGATGGTGAGACTTTGTCTCGTGTATTTTGGACATCGTTTCAGGAGGGACCAGTCCTTGGGGAAGGATATCATGCTTGGTAAAAGAGAGGGTGAATGAAAAAGAGGAGGACCCTTAATGAGATGGAATGACACAGTGGCTGCAAAAATAGGCTCAAACATGGCAATAGTTGGGAGAATAGTATAGGACTAGACGGTGTGTCCTGCTGTTGCGCACCAGGTCAGTATGAGTCAGAACCAACCTCATGTTGGGCCAAGTTCAAGTTTAAGTTCACCCAAAGGTACCTCAGAGAAAAGGCCTGGTCCTCTACTGCTGAAAAGTCAGCCACTGAAAACCCTGGGGGTGCCGTTCTAACTTGGACACACTTTGGGTGGCCATGAGTTTGAGCTGACTCAATGGTGGCTATTTTTGTTTTGTTCAGACATGTATAGATCCATCTCTGTCTATCCATTTATCTCTGTTGTTGATCATGTTAAAAATATCAGCTTATTTGCACAGTTTCCTCCCAGCTTTCCAGAAATGGTCAGATGGGATTGTGTTGACTCTTACTGGCTCTGAAGCATCCTCAAGGCTTTACCTGGCCACTGACACAGGCTACTGAGAGTCTTTCCAGAACCTGTGGACCGTAGGGTGGCAGGACTGTTAATAGGACCGAAGGAGAAGAGTGGAACTGAGAATTCATCACGGCCACCCTCAAGGGCCTGGCGTGATGAGGGGTCACTGAAATGCATGGGCAGCACAGAGAGCCTGGACACTGCTGCTGAGCCCGGGCCAATTTCATGGATGATGAAATATCCTGCCTCAGCTTTACCTGTGAGATGACGTAGTCCAGATCCCTCCCACCTCTCGCTGGCTTCCTGCCCCACTGTGACAGCACAGACCCATTTCCTGGGTGAGGGAGCTAAGCCCCAGGTAGGTCACCTGACCTACTTTAGATCATGCAGAAACTGGTGACATGTGGCTCCTGACATCTTCCCAAGAATGCGGTTTGTCCAGAAGTGTGTTCTGTGGAAGGGGAGCCTTAGGATATGCTCTGGAATACTGCACTGTTCTGTGGGTAGACACGTAGTGTCTTCGTCATCTAGTACTGCTGTAAAAGAAATATCACAAGTGGATGGCTTTAACAAACAGAAATCTGTTCTGTCATGGCTTAGCAGGCCGGAAGTCCGAATTCAGGGAGCCAGCTCCAGGGAAGTCTTTCTGTCTCTCTCAGCCCTTGGAGAACCTCCTTATCATCAATCTTCCCGGGGCCTAGGTGCTTCTTACTGCAGAGACCCCAGGTCCAAAGGATGTGCTCTGCTCCTGGCTTTTCTTTCTTGGTGATATGAGGTCCCTTTCCTCTCTGCTAGCTTCTCTCTTTCATATCTCCAAAGCGATGGGCTGAAGATACAATGTAATCCCATAGATTGGGTCTCACCTCCTTAACATAACTGACTGTAATCCTGCCTGATTGACATACAGGTTAGGATTTATGACACATAGGATAATTACACTCGACGGCACTTGGCCTTTTGGCTAGGATAATTACATCAAATCACAAACTGGTGGGCAACCACATAATACTAGGAACCAGCCTTGGCAAGGGAGCACATTCTTGGGGGACACAATTCAATCCATAACACTTGGGAAGGGCTGCAAATTGTGTTCCCCTCTTGGAGACTCCCAAGCAGATTTGTTTACTGAAGGCACTGAGAAGTCCTGCAGAAAAGAACCTATTTTATGTGGTTCAATCCGTTGTCTCATGAATGTTCATAGACCCTTTTCCGCCTAATGATCCAGTCATGTCCTGGAGAACATCCTTTGGGAAAAAGAGGCTATGTCACATCCTGCTGCCTCTCTAGTTCAGCTGGAAAGGATACCTGAGGACATATGAAATGTCACCCTGGGTTAGAGCCATGGTCTTCTAGCCCAGGAATTTGCTCTCTGGAAGGGCCACCAAGAAAAGTGTTGTAAGAGCTGGTAGCTGCCCTGTGCTGAGGCAGAGCTTAGAGGTAGAAGACCTGGCTTTCCTTAATGGCCAATAGCTTAATAGGACAATTCTGTCCCCAAATGGATTTCAACTTTTGAAAATTTCAAAGCCTGCTCTAAAAGAGGCTCCAGGAGGGCAGATTCTTGCTTGTCTTGTTTATCCTTATATCCTCAGGGCCTAACCCAGTGCCTTGTGGATAGCAAAAATCAAAACAAAAGACCAAACCTGTTGCTGTTGAGTCAATTCCAGCTCAAGGTGACCCCGCCTGTCTCAGAGTATAATTTTTTTCCAAAGAATTTTCAGTGGTTGTGACCTTACCCTGGTTACATGGTGGTTAAGTGCTATGTCTGCTAACAGAAAGGTCAGCAGTTCAAATCTGCCAAGTGCTCCTTGGAAACTTTATGGAGAGGTTTTACTCTGTCTACAGGGTTTTTATGAGTTGGAGTTGACTCGATGGCAGTAGATTTGGTGTTTGGTTAGGATCTTACAGAAAGAGGTCACCAGGCCTTTCTTCCATGGTGCCAGGTGGGTTTGAAATGCCAATCTTTGGGTTAATTGTTGAGTGTGAGCTGTTGGCACTGTAGGCACCCAGTCAAAAACTTACTGGATGAATGAAGTTAAATTTTCAATTGCTTTTGGAAATTTAAAGTGTTCAAGGGCTTGGGGGCTAAAGAGTTCCAAAAATAATTTTCCTGTGGGTGACATAAAATCTTGAACTTTGTCCTGCCAGGCTCTGAGACTACAAATTGGGGACTTCACAAATGTTTATTGAGGGCTTTATGTGTGCCAAGCCCTGTGCTAAACAAGTTCCAGGTGCTCCTTTTAATAGTCTCAATGACCCTATAAAGTGCTGTAATCTTGATTTTCCCGGGGAAGCCAAGGCGTGGAGGTGTTAGGTGATTTGCCAAATGTTCCGTTCTTGATAAGTAACAAAGCTGAGATTTCAGCGCAGGCTTCCTCACGGCCAGAGACAGGTGAAATTTATTAAGGGAGCTTGAGCACTTCCCCACGATGATAAAAGCTGGCTAGAGATGAACTGTGGGGCTGCAGTGGTTCAGGGGTAGAGTTCCTGGGCAAGGCACCTCATGGGCTGCATCATGGGCTGGTCAGTGGGGGCTTGAGGGTTGCTATGATGCTGAATAGTTTCAGCAGAGCTTCTAGACCAAGATGCACTGGGAGGAAAAGGCCTAATGATCTAGGTCCAAAAATCAGTTGGTACAAACCCTGTGGATCACAGCGGTCCAGTTTGCAGACAGTGACGGGAATGATGCAGGACTGGGCCGTGCTTCCTCCCATTGTCCTGGGGGCTGCCATAAGTTGCAGGCCACCTGGAAGGCAGCTGACAACACCAAGCAACAGAGGCAGACCCTAGACAACGTCTCTTCCAGGCTGTAAAGGCATACACTTCCTTCTTCTGAAGAGTTGTCTGCACCTGGGACTGATCATTTTGGCTGAACGGGCACCCTAGGCTGCCTGTCATGTGTCTTTGTGGAAAATAATTTGACCTAACGCACAGTTACCCTGAGAACTGAGAAACAGGAATAGCTTGCAGCCTCCGAGGGAACAGCTGAGGCGCTAAGCCTCCCCGAGCCTTGGTTACGGCAACACAGAGCAAACACAACAGTGGGTCTTCCAATGCCCTGTTCATGCAGAAGGCTGACACTTTTATTTTTCATGCAGTCCTTTGACTGCCAGGCTTTGTTCTCGTTAGTGGAAGACTAACTCATACCTGACTGCTCCCTGAAACAGCATCTGCCCCTTTGAGCCGGTACACAGAGTGCTGTTGGTTAGTCTGTGTTCAAGAGAGAGTGGTTGGCTGGGAGAGCTGGCTGATGGAAGATGTAATCTCAGTAGATCCCCAGGATGCTGGTGCTGGGAGGAGTCCTCAGATTGTCTGGTTTCCTGTCTTAACAGAGGAGAAAACTGAGACTCTGAAAAGTGACTTTTCCAAGGTCATACAACTAGTGGTTGGCAAAGCCAGGCTTCACACCCCAGACTCTTGAGTCTTTATAAAATTTCCATAACCTAGAAACCCCTCCTATATTGAATACAATTGTGGCTCCATCACTCATGCTGTGTGACATTTTGGAAAGTATTTAACCTCTCTGATCTTTGTTTATCTGTAAAATGCTGGCCATAACAGTTACCTATCTCCTTGAGTTATGGTAAGATAAAAATATGGGCCTATCAAGTGTCTTCTCAAGAAGCTGGCATACATAATTGCACAGTGAATTAGAATTCTAAGAATTGTTAACATTATTATTTCCTTTTTGCATTCCAAAACAGCATAATCTTCCTGGTTGGGAGCAAGGGCTGGTGGGAAGGATGAGATGGCTCTGTGAGCCCGCCCCTGGCACTTTGGGGGTATGGCAAGGGTCCACCAGTGATGCTGACATTCGAGGCTTCCTGCTGGCTTGTTTCCTGCTCTGCTGGGCATACCATGTCCTTGGGAGATCCTGGGCACTGAGAAAAATCCTCTGATCAACCAACTTACATTACGGTGACAGTGATACAACGTTTTACTGCTCTTTGATTGCCTACAAGATGAAAATGCAAAGTCATTCATTGCTAAAGGGGGAGCCTCTGGTGACAGAAACTTACATAAATCTGAGTGTGTTCTCAAAATCTTTTCATGTGTAAGAGTGAACAGTCAAAATGTTTAGAGACGGCTGTTGCACACTGAATTCAGGGAACACTTTTCAATGTGCAGATGTGGTTGTACCCCTCAGAGCTGCACACCCAGTCGTGGATTCCCATGCTGCCCCAGAAAGCTCTCCAAGGCCCCGCCCCAGCTCCTGCCGCCTTCTCCCTCTGGCTTTCTCTGTTCTGGCCCCGGCGCAAGCTTACAGGGCAAGATGCCCAAAGTCTGCCCTGCCCGGGTCCTTTGCACATTCTCTGTCCTTGCTTCCCAGCTCCGCTCCAGCTCCTCTTCCTTAGGGGATCCTTTGCTTCTGTCTGGACCAGGCTGGGCTTCCCAAATGTCCTCTATTCTCATGGGATTGAGTTCTTTTCTCTTGTGCCCTTGTCCCTGTCTCTAGGTCTAGACTCATTTGACGGCTGATGTCTTTCACTCTAGACTGTAGTCTCCAAGAAAACTACCTCTCCAAGGTCTAATGGAGTGCTCAGCACATAGACATTCAATAAATTATAGACTAAATGAAAGCCATGTTGTGATACAACCAGTTGCCAGGAAGTTGGTTCCATCTCCCGTGGTGTAAATAGTTAATGTTCTCGACCGCTAACCAGAAGGTTGAAGGTTTGACTCCACCTAGAAGTGCCTTGGAAGAAAGACCTGGTGATCTGCTTCCAAAGAATCAGCCACTGAAAACCCTATGGAGCACCGTTCTGCTCTGACACACATAGGATTGACTTGATGGCAGCTGGTTTGGTTTTTTATGTTGTAATCTGAGGTTAAAAAAGCAGGAGGGTAAGATGTGATCCCTGTTAGCCAGTGGGTAGATGAATCACCATTGTGTGAGAAGGTCAGCATTGGAAGAGATAAAGAACAATGCAAAGCAAGAATTCAAGTTCATAGGCGGTGCTGGTTAATTACCGAATAAGCACCGTGGATGTCAATCAGGTTCAAGGAGACAACTCTCCCTGTAGGATGGGCTGGGCTGGTTTCAGACTGTGTTATCATCTGCAGTATAAAAGCCCGGTGTGCACAAACACATATTAAAGTCCTGAAATTATATTGAAAGCATAATTTAATTTTGTATTACAAGAGTCTCCAGTTCAACCCTGAAGTCATAGTGATAATGTCAGCTTTCCAGATCATCCTGATGGGAATAAAAGCTGCCCCTTTCCCAGGCTCTGCACCTGTTATGCCCTTGAAGACAGAGCTGTGGTTTATGAGCAACACCGTGTTTCCTTCGGTCTCATTGCTGTCCTTGCCAGATTGACTTTTGACTGGGCTATCATGTGCAGGGTTTTTTTTTTTCCCCTTTATTGTTTGTGGTTTTGTGATCAAGGGACTTGTTTTTATATGACCTGGTAAGTAGAGAACCAATACTTGGTATTAATTCAGGAGGTCACAGGCTGATTTGTGCAGATCAGCCTAAATCAGCCCTGCATTAATATGATCTGAGCTGGTTTTTGCCCAAGGGCAGCTCTGTTTGCAATCTGTTTTTGTCTCAACACACACTTGTTTTGTTTATTTTACTGGTTTATTTTTTTGTTTCCCTCCATTAGTATCTAAGCTTCATGAGAGCAAAAGTTTAACTATCTTGTGCTTTGAAACTTCAGCACTGAGCAGGTATGTCACCAACATTTATTGAATGAATGACATGTAGGGTGACATTCTGAAGTGACCTGTGTTTCAGGGAACATGAACCAGAAGATTCTGTACCATTGCTTCAAGATCTCTCAGGGTGGTGATTGACTTGAAGGCAAATGACAAGGTTTATTTTATTTTATTTTTAAATCTCTGTATTTTCTA
Organism: Heterohyrax brucei; assembly: GCA_028571685.1. Taxonomy (NCBI): domain Eukaryota; kingdom Metazoa; phylum Chordata; class Mammalia; order Hyracoidea; family Procaviidae; genus Heterohyrax; species Heterohyrax brucei. The sequence goes on along the minus strand of CM053153.1, from coordinate 19,144,064 downwards.
TGATATTGCCTCTCACCAGTCACTCGTTCATAGTAGATCTGAGAGAACACTGATAAAGTGGAACTGAGAATTCTGTTAAGTCAGAAGTGACTAACAATAACATAGAAAACTATGAGTTAGAAAGGGGAGCAGGTGGTGAAAGTCTGGCTTCATAATGACAGGACCTAGAGTGGAGTCCCAGCTCTTCTTCTCATTCACTGAGCAACCTTGGGTGAACCACTGTACTTCTCAGCCTCAGTTTACCCATCTATATAACGGGAATGTGAACAACAACAGTTCTTCTCCAGGGGCTGATGCAAGGCAGCCTGTCTGCAAAGGGCTCTGTAAACAGTGAAACTTCAGGAGGATGTGAATGGTGCTGGCCTCAGGCCAAGGCAGTTAGGAAGTGCTGGGGGTTTCCATAGGGCTTTTGGCAGGGTCCTTGGCCTTCAGATGTATGCTGAGCTCCGAAGCCGAACCTGCTGGATTCCACAGTTTCAGGTCTCTGCCTCTGTAAGCCCGTTGCCATCGCCCACCTCTTTCCGTCCCCTCTGCTGTAGCTTTGCTCCTCTCTTCCCACTGTGTCCTGTTGTGCTGGCTCATCCAGCTCATCTGAATTGCCAGATGAAAAGTAACTTGATCGCCTGAGTAATCTAGAATTACATTCCGAAACCATCTCTGCATTTCCTCTGGGTGGGGGTAGGGGGCAGGAAACAGGGACGGTGCACAAGAAGGCATAGAAGACACCCTCAACCACATTCTACCTTTTCCTTTGTACGGTTTGGCATATGTTTTGCCAAAGAATTTTCACCAGCCAGTGCTAGCCCTGATATAAAATGAGTCTCCTGTTGGTGTGATTTGAGGGAGGCTGGATAACTCCCCCCCAATCTCTGTGTCTTTGTGTGATACAGACACACACACACACACATACACATGCACGTGCATTTAAGGAGCCTGGTGGTACAGTGATTAAAGCAGTTGACCGCTAACCAAAGATCAGTAGTGCAAACCCACCAGCATCTCCACGGGCAAGTGACGTGGCAGGCACTCAGCTTCCATAGAGATTTATAGCCTTCGAAGTCCTGTGGAGTCACTGTGACCTAGACAGCAGTGGACTCTGTATGTTTTTTTTACAACAACGGAGATAATTAAAAAGAAACAGCCTTATGGGACATCGAGTTCAACTGGCATAACATAGTTTATAAAGAAAATGTTCTACATCCTACTTTGTGAGTGGTGTCGGGTCTGAAAAGCTTGTGAACACTTGTCTGAGATGCTCCACTGGTCTCAGCCCATCAAGGAAGAGTGAAGAAAACAAAAGACGCAAAGAAAAGATTAATCCAAAGGACTAACTGACCACAACTGCCACCGCCTGTGCCAGACTGAGTCCAGCACAACTTGATGATGTCAGACTGCCACCACCACCGACTGCTCTGACGGGTCACAGTGGAGAGCCTTGGACAGAGCTGAGAAAAACATGGAACAAAATTCAAACTCACAAAAGAGAATCAGACTCACTGCTCTGATGGAGACTAGAGAAATCCTGAGAGTGTGTCCCCCGGACACCTTTTTTTAACTTAGTCCCAAGGTCATTCCTGAGATTCACCCTCCAGCCAAAGATTAGGCAGGCCCAGAAAACAAACACTGATACACACAGCACCACCGTGTACATGAGACTGAATGGGCCCTCTAGCTTGGGGACAAAGATTAGAAGGCAGGAGGGGACAAGAAAGCTGGACGAATGGAAGTGGGGAATCCAAGGTCAAGAGGAGGAGAATGTTGACACATCACAGAGCTGGCAACCAATGTCACAAGACAATATGTGTGTTAATTGTTTAATGAGAAACTGATTTGCTCCTTAAACCTTCTTCTAAAACATACAAAAAAATTTTGAATAGAAACAGGTGGGGAAAAATTTTCTTCATCTTTGTTTTAAAGTAATTACTGACTGGTATCATACATATACGGACTCTGACAAGTCCATATACTTAATTGTTCTAAGCGTCACCTACCTCCCTGCTGAATATTACTATGATCACCTTCAAAGAACTCCCCTTGGGAAGTTATGCACTGACGCCAGTGCCTAGTCCACCCTTCAAAGCAATTTTGGAACTTTCTTGAATGGCTGTTGCACACAGTAGCACAGTGGCAAGTTCGTGAACTTAATTTAGTATTGTATAGTTGTCTATGAGGAACTTTTTAGCCAGTAAGCGAATAACTGTATTAGAACACTCTCTCTACTCACCTGATCTGGCCCCCGATGACTTTTTCTTTATTCAAAGATGAAGGAAATATGGAAAGGAAGACATCTGGATGACATTCAGGACATCAAGGGTAATACTGACAACAGCTCTGATGGCCATTCCAGAAAAACAGTTCCAAAATTGCTTTGAAGGGCGGAGTAGGTGCTGACATTGGTGCATAGCTTCCCAACAGGAGCACTTTGAAGGTGATCATAGTGATATTCAGCAATGGGGTATGTGGCACTTTTTCTAGGATGAGCTTACAAACTTAATTGGCAGTCTTTGTATATACTCTTTCCCTAAAACGTATCATTCTGTATTCTATACACTATACTGACAGACAGAATAACACGGTAAACAAGCATTTGGGCTCTGGAACCAGCCTCTCTGGGTTCACATCAGTTGTCTAATCTTATTTCTACTTATAAGAACATGGTGAGATTAAGTGGGTTGATCTGTGTAAAAGACCTGGAGGGGTAGAGTGTGGTGTGCACTCAGTAGAGAACGCTGTGGTCACTGAGTTGTTGTTGTTATTATTATTCGTCTAATCTGAATGTGACTGCTTTCCATTTGGGCAGCCCCTTTTCTCACTATCTACCTTGAAACCAAACTCAGCTCTAAATTGTGTCCCTCCTTAAATCAGCTTGAGTTCCCAAAGAGAATTTTGGCTCAAGTTGGTTCAGGCATCCAACCCTGCGAACCGTGAGGAAAAATATGGATGCCAAGAGCCCACCCACCTTTGTGGGTAAGGATTACACCTAAGGGATCATAATAAAATGGACAGATGTCCCCAGAGATGTGCACCATGGCCTACACACAGAGTCACTGTTAAAAATGGACACTCACCTATAGATGGTGATGAGGAACTAGGAGAATGAGAACGAGGGAACGAGGAGACAGGTGGGCCCAGGTAGCAAGGTGAAAGCAAAGGACTTACTAGTCCAGAATGGAGTGGGTTGTTAGCTGCCCTCCTGGATTGCAGATTTGGGCTTTAATCTTGAGGGACTGAGAAGGTCAAACATTCCCAAGACTGATTTTCTGGCTGCCTTTGGACCTCTTGAGCCAGTGGAGGGAAGAAAGTCAGATGGATGAGTGCCCAGTCTGCAGAAAGGATCTGGCTGGCTCTGGAATGGGTTGGCATTGTCCAGCCTCGAGTAACTAACATGGAGTTGTTGACAGCCGGGGAGGGTAGAAATCACTGAAAGAGATCCTTAAGAGGCTGGAACTCTGGGTATGAGTCAGCTGTGGAATAAACATCTTAGACCGTGAGCTGCTCTGCCGCAACTTGGAGCCCTGAGAAGGCAGGACCTGGACCTGCTCGGGATTCTGTGAAATAGCAACTTACTGCACGCGTATTCCGGCCAGGGTGGTAGAATTCTCCCCTGCCATGTGGGAGACACTTGTTCAGTTTCAGGTCATTGTACCTCAGGCACAGCCACCACCATCGCAGTGGTAGATCTAGCATGCTACCATTGCTGTGATGTTGGACAGACTATGAAGAAAGGTCTGGCAGTCTGCTTCTGGAACTCAGCCAGTGGAAACTCTGTGGATCTCAATGGTCTCATCCCCAACCCATCAGGGGATGACGCAGGACTGGGCAGCGTTGTGTTCCTTGTCTGTGGGGTTGCCAAGAGCTGGGGGCCAACTTGGCGGCAACTAATGACAACAACAACATTGAGGCCAGAAGACGTAATGGCAAACAAGCCATAGCCTCTGCCATCATGAAACATGGTTCAACAGGGGAGACAGAAAGCAGTCAGGTGATTGTAGGACAATCTGGTTGCTGAGTGCTATAAGAGAGCCATCAAGTGACAAGAAACCACAAGCATGGGGCATCAACCCATGGGTATCAGGTAGGCTTCCTGGAGGAGGTGATATTTAAGTTGGAATAAAGGGAATAGGACTTAGTGAGGTAGGGAGGGGAACGAGATGTAGGATCTCAGGTAGAGGGAATGGCATTGACAAACACCTACAGATGAAAAAGAGCATGGTGTAGACCAGGACACAAGTTGTTCAAAAGCTTACAGCGATGATAGGCAGTCCTAGTGGGAAGCACTGTGTATGTTGTGAGGAGTTTTGTGTTCTCCCCAAATTGAGGGCATCCTCAGGTTCATGGGCTTGCTCCATGGACTTCACGAAAGCAGGGCACGAGGGAGTCACGATATCTGAGTTGGCCTCTTTGGGCTTTGGTCATTGCCTCTGTAGGCTGTAGTCAAGATGCTGTGAAGGCGGAAGTAATTTGCAAATGGAAGATGATGTCACCACTAATCTTGGGTCTCCCTGTAGCTCTGTATTTGAGGTGATACCATCAAAACTTTCCGTGGTTAATTTTCTGTGTCTGCTTGGCTATGGTGCTCAGCTGTTTGGTAAAACAGCAGTCTAGATGTTGCTCTGAAGGTATGTTATAGACATGATTGACACAATCAGTTCACGTTCAGTAAAGGAGATTACCCTTAGTACTGTGAGTGGGCCTCATCTGTTCAGTTGAAGGCCTTAAGAGAAACCTCAAGCACACTCTTATATACATATATGGAGCCCTGGTGGTGCAGTGGTTAAGAGCTTGGCCGCTATCCAAAGGGTCGCCAGTTTGAATCCACCAGATACTCCTTGGAAACTCTGTGGGCAGCTCTCCTCTGACCTACAGGTTCACTGTGAGTCAGAATCGACTTGACAGCAACGGGTTTGGATTTTTAAAAAATAAATTATATATAGTATAAATAAGTATATCTACATGTACCGCTGAAATAATAGCCGTAAAGAAAAATGAAGTTCTGACAGATGCTACAACATGACTGGACCTTGAAAGCATTATTCTGAGTGAAATAAGTCAAACTCAAAAGGACAAGTACTTTATGATCACACTTTTATGAATTATTTAGAATATGCAATGCATAGAGACCAAAGTATTTTAGTGGTCACAAGGGGCGAGTAGGGAGAAGACACGGGGATGCATTGCTTAAGAGGAACTGAGTTTCTGCTAAGGTGGATGAAAAAATTTGGAAATGAATATGAGTGATGTAATGACTGTCACTGAATTGCACCCCACCCCCACCAAAACCACTGCTGTCAAGTCGATTCCGACTCCTAGTGACCCTCTAGGACAAAGGAGAACTGCCCCATAGGGGCTCCAAGGCTGTTGTTTTCATGGAAGCAGACTGCCATGTTGTTCACCCAAAGAGCAGCTGGTGGGTTCAAACTGCTGAACTTATGGTTAACAGTTGGCACCTAACCACTGTACCTCCAGGGCTTCATATTGTATGTATAAAAATGGCTAAAATGGCAAATGGTTTGTTACACATATTTCACTACAATGTGATAAAGTAAAGAAGTACTTAAGAAGGGATTGAAGGAAAGGAGAGGGAGCCAGAAAAGAATTTAAGCTTCCAAAAGACACTGATGGGAGATTTATGAAATCCTGCCTAAAATCTTTGTGGTGTATTGAATTCAGCTCCGAAATAACCAGGCTCATTCCAGCACCTGAGATTCTCCTAACAGAACTAACAAGAGTGGCTCAAATTTTCTTGAGTTCCTCCACTGCCCACCTGTGATGTTGCTTTATCTCTTTTGCTTTGGTAAGTCGTCTGCTTCCTGCAAACATCACACTGCTCTTTAAAACAAAACATAGAACATTTTCTTCATAAACTATGTGTGTTATGCCAGTCCAGATGTTCTCTGAGACCGTGGTCTCCACAGCACTCAGCCCACCGATTTGGTTCCTCAGGGAGTCTGGATGAGTCTACAGAGCTTCCCTGATCTTATTTTGGATGAGCTGTGCTGCATTCTCCAGTGTCTTAGTTGTCTATTGCTGCTATAACAGGAATATTCCAAGTGCACGGCTTTAACAAAGAGGAATTTATTTTCTCACAGCAAAGTAGGCTTAGAAGTCCAAATTCAGGGTGTCATCTCTACGGGAAGGCTTTCTCTGTTGGCTCTGGAGGGAGGTCATTGTCATCAATCTTCCTCCGGACTGAGAGCTTCTCAGGCACAGGAACACTGAGTCCAAAGGAAACACTCTGTTCCCTTTGCTTCTTTCTTGGTAGTATGAGATTCCCGACGCTCTGCTCACTTCCCTTTCTTTTATAACACAAAAGATTACCTTGAGACAATCCAAACTCATTGATTGAATCCCAGCTCACTAACACAACCGCTGCTCATTCTTCCTCAGTAGCATCACACAGGCAGGATTTACAACATACAGAAGACCACGCAATACAGGAATCATGGCCCAGCCAAACTAATAGACACTTTTATTGCTGTTGTTGCTGTGTGCTGTCCAGTCAGTTCTGACTCACAGTGCTCCTATGCACATCAGAACGAAACACTGCCCAGTCGTATACCATGTCCACAATTGTTTTTATTATGCTTAAGCACTTCTATGCAGTTACTGCATCACTCCGTCTTGTTGAGGGTCTTCCTCTTCTTTCTGACCCTCCATTCTACCAATCATGATGTTCTTTTCCGTGAACTGATCCCTCTTGACAACATGTCCAAAGTGTGTAAAACACAGTCTCACCATCTTTGCTTCCAAGGAGCATTCTTGTTGTACTTCTTCCAGAACAGATTTGTTAGTTCTTGTTCTGGTCCCTGGGACTTTCAACATTCTTCTCCAACACTGCAATTCAGAGGCATCAATTCCTTGTCTGTCTTCTTTGCTCACTGTCTAGCTTTTACATGCACATGATGTGATTGAAAATATGGCTTGGATCAGGAGCACGTTGGTCTCCAATGTGACACCTTTACTTTTCAATACTTTAAAGAGGTCTTTTGCAACAGATTTTCCCCAAGCAACGTATCTTTTGACTTCTTGACCACTGCTTCTATGAGCATTGATTGTGGACCCAAGTAGAATGAAATTCTTGACAACCTTGATCCTTTCTCTATTTATGCTGATGTTTGTTGGTCCAGTTGTCAGGATTTTTGTTTTCTTGATGTTGAAGTACAATCCACACTGACGGCTGTGGTCTTTGATCTTCATCAATAAGTGTTTCAAATCCTCTTCAGTTTTAAGGGGACACAATTCAATCCATGACACCCAGAATTGCATTCTGTCTTAACTTTCACCGAAGTTATCACCTCTCTATCGTCTGTTTAGTATTTGAGGGGACAGAATTCAATCTATGGCACCCTGTTCCTTTCTTCCTTCTCTTCTAGTTGTGACTGGAAGTCTTGGGGGAACATTAGCCTGCAGAGTGTTGAATGTGAGTGATGTCTGAGGTCTGGGGACAAAGTCATTTTCCCATACTTCTCAAGGACTCCAAGATACAGCTGGTGAAGAAGAATGTGTTTCCTGGTGCTGAGAGAGACCTAGTACCCACATCCCTACCCAAACTGGCCTCCGTGGAGTAGATTCCGATTCCTGGTGATCCCATGTGGGTCAGAGTAGATCTGTCTTTCATAGGGTTTTCAAGTCTTTCTTCTGGGGTGCCTGTGGGTGAACTCAGGCCTCCAACCTTTCAGCTAGCAGCCAAGTGCCTTAACTGTTGACATCACCCAAGGTCTCCATTGTGTTTAAGTTAGAGGCATGAAAAGATCCCAGAGGCATCCAGAGACCAAATGGCATGTGGTGGGTCCTTTCAAGTCTCTATGTTCCTTGAATAGATGTAATACCAGGCTGCGCCCTCCCTCCTTCCTCCTCCTCCCGAAATTGCATCTTTTAGAGATGGTTTTCTGGCCTCTTCTGCAGCACTGCTCTGCAGTGTAGCAACACCTCATCAATCTCCAGTAAAAAATGCTGTCCTGTCTCTGCATGACAATGTCATACCATGACAAGAAGCTGGGGGGTGTCCCAAAAGAGAGGGCCAAGCTGCTGGAATGTGAAGCTGTCTCCAGGCCTGAGGCATAGCCATTCATTTTGGATTTTCACTTGGCTGCATTCATATCACTTTATCTCTCTCTGTACCCCAACAGTACTTGGCGTACCAGTTCTGGAACTACTGGTATTTACTGCTGTGCAAGGCAGCTCATTGCACAAGTCTGCTTGAAAGAGGACGCTGTCCAGTTCACTGTGGCAGCTCTGCCCCGAGGAGCTGCAGGCTGAGAAATGGGCCTTCCTTTCTCCTCTGCTGCCACTCAGACTCTTGGTCTCTTAGAGCTGGAAAGGAGCCTGGGGGTCATCTAGTCCAGCCCCTGGGGGTCCAGCAAAACCCAGAGACCTGCCTGGCATCATTCAGCAATTGAGTGGGAGGGCCAGCATGGAAATCAAGTCTCCTAACTCCAGCTTTGCATTCTTTCCACTGTTCCACTAGCTGGGGCTGGGCACAAACCCAGCACGTGGGGAGACTGTTCGTTGCTTTGGTACCCAGTACAGGTGAGTCTAACCGCATCATCACCGAGATGCACTGGGTTGGCCTGTTGAAGGGTATCTTTCAGAGGAACGCTCTGTTGGGAAGCTGGGTGTGTGTCTTTCTGGATCCTCTAGCTTGGTAGCTCAGTCAGAATTTCAGGAAAGTGAGAAGCTGAAACCCAAGGGTGGTTTTCTGAAATAAATGCCTTTAATCAAGCCATAAACACCTCTGCAGTGTGCATCATTCACACTGCATTCCCTGTCCCCAAGGAGAATTTTACAGTGTGGTTAAAACATCTACCAGTTACCTTTCAATAAACACCTGCTGGATGATGAAGACTATAAAAGTCATCTTGACTTTCAGCCCAGGCTGGGAAAAGAGGGCATAATTCTTCACTATGGCTTTGACTCATCTTCTGAACGATTACTCTAAGTCCTCCTCTTTCTTCAGTTAACCCATTCAGGTACTTGCTTACCTACTGTTTCTCTCTTGCTCTGGGACCATATCAGATCAAAGAGAGTACTAATCTCTAAGTCATAAAGGATGGGTGGGCTTAAAAGCATAGGGTCTGTCTGTTCCTTTGTGGTACAGCTGAACTTAGAAGTGACAATAGCTGTGTTACATAGTGACTGTGACAAATAGAAACAAACCAAGGCCATTCAGTGGATTCAACTCACAGTACCCCAGGACAGAGTAGAGCTGTCCCATAGGTTTCCAAGGAGTGACGGGTGGATTTGAACTGCCAGCCTTCTGGTTAACAGCTTAATCTCTTATCCACTGTGCCACCTTTTACTGAGAAACCACTAGTACCAGCCACTGTATCAGGTGTTTTCTTTGCATTTATCCTCATGTTCAGATCCTTGCTCCACCTTTGTGGGCAAGTGTGAAACCTGGTTCTCAGACTCAAGTGAAGATGTTCCACTGAATTGGAGTAAATTGTCTGCGAAACCACCTTGAATAGCACTAATGCAACATACGGGATGTGACCTGTGGGGCTTGCCAAGGTAGCTATAAATATGGGGTTGTACTGTTATCTCCGAGATGCATTTTGTGAGTGCTGCAGGGCTAAGGGACTCTCCTTTGCTGAGGGCCCTTTGTAGAAGAGGCTTCTCTGGAAAATCAAAGAGGAGCTTGACTTTACAGTGAATGGCCTGATGCAGAATAATGCCCTTCACAAAGACTCTGTTGAGTACTCAGAGATGTGGGTCCCTGCTCCAAGTCATGGAAAGAGCAGGGATGGAAGCTTGATGTGAACAATAATGATAGACAATATCACTGAACCAGTTAAATACAAATGTGAGTGATGAGTGATAGAAAACCTGATGAGCAGTGGCTTGCATACTCATTTATTATCTCACTCACGAACTCTGGAGATTGGTTTGTTGGCTCTGGAGCTTCATCAAAGATCCAGGGTCATTTCTGCTGCTTGATGTCTACCTTTTAAGTTATTGCTCTTGTGTTTCCACTGCATGGTCACAATATAGCTGCTGTAGCTCCATACATTGCATCTGAATTCAAGGCAGAAAGATAAGAGACAGGATATGTGTATGACTGTGTGTGTGTGTGTGTGTGTGTGTGTGTGTGTGTGTTTCTAAGGCCACTTCTGTGAGTAACCTCATGCCTGTCTTCTTTAATAAGAAAGCAGAAAACTTCCCAGAAGCCTTCTAGGCCACTTGTCCTAACCTCTACCCCTAAGGTAGCCAGAACAAGATCACATGGATATCCCTAGCCTGAAGGAAGCTGAGTAGCCAGTCGAGAAGAATGGGGTTGCCATGACTCTATCAGATAAATCTTAGTCCATAGTGTGGGGCAGGGGTGCAGTGCTTCCTGAACTGAACTGGGGTTTTGATAACAAGAAGGATGTTTATGTGAAAGCATCTTGAATAACTGCATGGAATAGTATATGATTAAATCTTCCTGATAACCTGTCGTTGGGAAATATTATCATCTCCATTTCACAGTGAGGAAACAGAAGCTTGAAATGGTGGAATGATTTGGCTGAGGTCACACAGGTTGCTGAGATGTCCTCATGGGGCAAGGGCCAGATCATATATTGCTGTGTACTCCCCTTAGTGACTGTGAAGCTGGCAAACTTTCTTTCAAAGTTACTGGTTGGATGGCTGTATGATAGTGCATCTGTTTAAGTAGGGGTCATGTATCAGATCCTATATTGGGAATATGGGACCAGCAGATCCTTGTTTCTCTGGGAAGAGAAGTTGCTTCCCCAGAGCAAGATTCCCAGGACTCCACAGAAGTACCATTAGAGAAAAAGACCTCCCTTAGTTGGTGGTTTCCTGGTAAACAGAGGCTTCAAGAGAGGCTCAGGGGACCGAGGTCCATTCTGTGTCTGTCTGCTGCTGACGTTCCGCAGTCCCAGTGAGGTGATGAGGGGAGAGTCCTTGTGGTGACTGATGACTCTGGAGCAGGTCCTACACAACTGGGGAGAAATTGTCCTATGGAAGGGAAGGGAACTTCCTCAGGGTCCTTCCTGAGTGCAGAATCGTAACAAATGATTGGCTTGATCAGGAAGAAGGGTGCTTTGCCTGGCAAAATGTGTGGACCTGGGAGGCAGAAAGATCTGATTTTGGTTTCTATTATTGTGGAGATTAAATGAAATAATAGACATAAGGTGCTTTGAACAGTGCTAAGAACTTCAATGCTTCCTAGTTTGAATCCGGTTAAGGTCATACAACAGTAGACTAGAATGCCAATGAGTTTAAGACCTGCCACTGCTATAGTCCAGGATTTAGACTGTTTTTAGAGGCTGCATAATGCAACAGCAGTTGCATCTCCACAACTAACCCAAACGAGCAGACACTAACTGAAGGTTTGCTCTAAGTGGCTATAAGCAAAACCCAGCCAAACAAATAAAACCATTGCTGTGGGGTTGATTTTGAGTTACAGCAACCCGACAGGACAAAGTGGAAGTGCCCCATACAGGATTTTCAAGAAGGGTCTTTCGATTAGCAGCAGAGCCCCTAACCACTGGACTACCAGGGCTTCTTAAATGGCTGTAATGATCTTTTACTAAACATGTGTCAGGCACCTTGCTAAATATTTTACACAGGTTTTCTTAGTTCATCCTTATAGTTACTATAGGAGGTGGGTTACCACAGCTACGTGGTTGAGAAAGCTGAGGGTCTAAAGAAGGCGAGAAGTCAGGAATGATGGGGACCGGGTTTGAGTCAGGTCTGTCTCTTGCCTTGGCCTGAGTTGTACATCATCAGGGCCCATGGTTCCTGTGAAATGTGTCCCTGTCCCTACTTGGGATAAGATCGCAGGAGATTAGCAGTTCCCAGGCTTTCTTGTGTCTTATCAGTTACTCTGTCAAGAAACCAAATGCAGAAAGCCCACTTTTCTCAAGGACTTTTGTATCTTTATAGGCATTAAAAAAATGAGTTCTAATGCCAAGTCTCGCTCATTTCATCTGGTTCCATATCTTTAGATACCTTCCACGACCCTCAGATTTGTATCTCCAGCCCTAACATCTCCCCTAAACTCAAGACCCACATACCCGACTGTCTCCTCAGCGTCTCTGCTCAGAGATCTAAAGACTCTCTCACGGCCAGAATGGCCTCTCGATAGCCTTGCCAGCCCCTCAGAGCTGTTCCTTTCCAGCGTTCTCTGTCATGGTAATGGAACCACCACTCAGGCTAAAGACACAAGTTTCACGTCTCTTTCTCTTACACCCAACATTCAGTCCATAAGCCAATCCTGTTGGGTCTAAATTCAAAATATATCCAGACTCTAATCATGCTCCTCAATTCCACCCCTGTGACTTTAATCCAAGCTGCCATCATTTTGTCATCTGTAACATGGTAGGAAGCATCTACCTCTCCTCTCAGCTTCCACTCTTGCTTCTCTGACATCTGTTTCATGCACCAGCAAGAGTAATCTTTTCGAAACATGAGTCAGTTCATGTTGCCATCTGTACTTAGAATCCTCTAACACCTTCCCATCTTAGATTAAAATCCAAAGACTTTGCCATGGCCTTCCAGGTCCTACCTGATCTGGTCCTTCCGTTCTCTCTCGGATTTTATCTCCTGCAACTGTCTCTGTACATAAAGGGACCGTCTGTGTAACTCCTCCTGTGCATCCAGCCTCTTTGCTGCTTCTGGACACGCTGGGTACACTCCTACCTACCTCAGGTCCCTGGCACTTGATGTTCTTTGCCTGGAATGCTTCACCCTAGATGTTTGTGTGGCTCATCCCCTCTTCATTCAAGTCTCTGATCAAATGTTACTTTTGCAGAGATTCTCCCCTGACTACCGCATCTGATAGAACCTCCCATCCAAGTCCTCTTACTATCTTTTTATCTTGCAGCACAGTCTGACCTGAAGAATTGTATATACATATTATTTTTCCTACATGTTTATTGTCAGCCTCTTGCGCTTGGGGTCAGGGTCTTTGATTTGTTCACCACTGTGTCCCCAAGGTCTAGCACTGTATATGGCACATAGTCAACACTTGATAGACAGTTGCTGAATGAATGAGAGGAGTGAAGGAACCATTTGTGAACCATATCATGTGCATTTTAAAGGTAATGTTAGTATAATATCTTAGGGCTCAGAAGTTTGGGATCTGGAGGCAGACAGACCTGGATTTGAATTTATGTTCTACTTTCTTAACAGTAGCATCTCAGGTAGGTTATTAAGCTTCCACCACCTAACGCTGTTGTGAGTTGTCACATTAGAGACATGTGCAGTCTTCACTTGGTGCCTGGCTTGTACTAAATCATGGACAAATGGCCTTCACGATCAGCCGGAGAATACTGGTAAGTTAGGCTGGAGGCCAGAGCTGGTGTGCAGGTGGACTGGGAGACCGAGGCAGAGCCAACGCTGGTGAAAACCTGTTTAGACAACTACTATGTGTACACGGAGGTGGTGTGTTCCTTTGGAAAGAGTGTGAGCTCTGGATATAGACAACAGGCTCTGGATTCTACCCCATCACTCAGGGCTAACCTTGCACAAATTCCTTCAGATGTGTTCAATTTACTCCTTTTCCTCACAGGAGTCCCTGGGTGGTGCAGACAGTTAAGCACTGAACTACTAGCCAAAAGGTTAGGGGTTCAAATCCCCTCAGAGGTGCCTTGGAGGAAAGGCCAGATGATCTGCTTCTCAAAGGTCACAGCCGTGACAGCCGCATGGATCAGTTCTACTCTGCACACATGGAGTAGCCCTGACTTGGAAGTGACCTGTCAACAACTAACAACAGGGAGATCTACCTCATGGAGTTACTTGGATGATCAAAACAAGTACTGCCTTTTGTTTTACTAAAAAGCATTGCATTGTGTTAAGTGTCACATGAAAGGAAATTTGTATGTAACGCTTAGAATCTGCTGGGCGCAGTACCAAGTGCTTTCCCTGTATTAGCTCACAGCAAGCCAGGAGATAAGTTCTATTATGCCTCCATTTTGCAGATGTGGAAACTGAGGCAAAGAGACTGGAGCTGGGGTTTGAATACAAGCTGCCTGTCTTCAGAATTTATGGCCCCCACTGTTGCAAATTGCTGCCTTTCTAATGCCACAGTGGTGTCAAATACTAGTGCTCATCAGGCCAAGAGGGAAGGAAAATAGCCAGGAGGGGACAGGTGAAGTGATTCATCTGTGGGGAGCACAGCACATGCTCCCTCATTTCAAAGAAGATAAATGTTAAGATATTTTTAAAAGCACACATGCTGAGTCCCTGGTGGCTCTTTATTCTCTTAACCAAAAAAACCAAACCTAGTGCTGTAGAGTCAATTTTGAGTCATAGCAACTCTGTAGGTCAGAGAAGAACTGCCCCATAGAGTTTCCAAGGAGTGCCTGTTGGATTTCAACTGCTAATCTTTTAGTTAGCAGATGTAGCACCTAACCACTATGCGGCCAGGGTCTACCATTATTCTCTTAGTTGAAAAAATTAAAAAGCTGAAGTGAGAACATTCAAGACTGTCAGAACTGGGCAGAGCGTTGGAAGTTGCAGTGAAAAGCGTGCAGTAATGTCATCCAGGTAGCTCCATATTTGTTCCAGCGTCGATGCTGTGTGAGTCTGTGGCTCTGCAGTCACAGAAAGTTTGGTAAGGGAGAGTCTCAGCACCAAGGCTGTAACTCAGCACTCCTAGCTTTCTCTCCCAGCCTTCTGGGACACCCCACTCCCACCAAAAAATGACATTGATAAACACAACACCTTCAGGTGGGAGAGTGGAAGGGAGATATGGGGATGTGAGGAAGGAGGCACTCGGGGACGTCATTTAGTGAGGGCCCTTCTGGAAAATACATTTACTCCAAAGAGTGTGACAAACCTTGTTATCTCCCAAAGGAGCCTGGGTGGTACAAGGTTAAGTGCTCAGCTACTAACTGAAAGGTTGGCAGTTCGAACCCACCCAGGGGCTGTGCAGGAGAGAGTCCTGGCTATCTGCTCCTGTGAAGATTGTAGCCCTGGAAACCATATTGGGGCAGTTCTGCTTTGTCACGTGGAGTTGCTGTGAGTCAGCACTGACTCAACAGTACCTAATGACAGCAATAACACCCAGAGTTCTTTTAGGGAAGAATAATCTTGCTGTTTTACAGTAGTGAATTTGTGCAATGGAAATGTCACTGGGAAAGTGGAAAAAAAACAAAAAGAAGTATGTCACAGGTTCAGAAGGACAGCCCTGAGTCACAGTCACTGAGAGGAAACTCCAGCCCCGTCAGGCTCTGCAAAGGCTCCTGACAGGGCTCTAGTTAGCTCTGTTCTTGCTGGTTAAGGATCTTTCTTTTTTTTCCTGTAAAAGCTTATTGCTGTCAGCCTGGACTCATAGATTCCCCATGCACAGTGGAATAAAATGCTGCCTGTTTCTGTGCCATCCCCATGGGAGGCAGTTGATCCAACCATCATCATCCAGAGGTTTTCACTGGCTAATTTTTGGAAGTAGATTGCCAGGCCTTTCCTCCTGATCTGTCTTAGTCTTGAAACCCATCGCATCAATTCAGACTCATAGTGACTCTATAGGAGAGAGCAGAACTGCTCCACAGTGTTTCCAAGGAGCAGTTGGTGCATTTGAACTGTCTACCTTCTGGTTAATGCCTCAGCTCTTAACCACTATGCTACCAGCACTCCTCTTAGTCTGGAAGCTCCACGGAATACTATTTAGCAACATGCAAGCGTCTTTTGGCAGATGAATGGTGGCCGTGCTGAGGACTGCTGGCCAGGACTTGAACCTGGGTCTCCTCTGTGGAAGGAGAGAATTCTACCAATGAACCACCACTGCTCTCATCTTTCAAAGCTTCCCCTTTCTTGTAGCCTCTTCCTCTCACGTTCTTTGTTCATGTCATAACACCAGCCAAGCCAAGTCATAACAGATGTATTTATTCATTTACTCAATACACAGGGTGCCCATCATGTGCCAGGAACTGCACATCAAAGACGGCAAGAACTTATGAAGGCAGAAGGAAGCGGTGGAGGGAGGCAGATGGGACCCAGTGCAAGAACAGCCCAGAAGTTAGGAACTAGAG
Source organism: Heterohyrax brucei (assembly GCA_028571685.1). Taxonomy (NCBI): domain Eukaryota; kingdom Metazoa; phylum Chordata; class Mammalia; order Hyracoidea; family Procaviidae; genus Heterohyrax; species Heterohyrax brucei. The sequence continues at coordinate 19,128,087 of CM053153.1, read as the reverse complement.
ACACAGTTACTGGAGTTATTGAACCTTGAAGTTTAAGGCAGGAGGCAAAGGCAAGAGAAGAAGCTGGAGCGACAGGAGAGGCTGGAGGCCAGGTGGCCTTAATTTGTCACCCCGAGGAGTTGCAGTTATGCACTGATCGGGGGACCCAGTGTGTCATGTCAATTGGTGAAGCAGTTGGTGGAGACAAAGCACCGGGGTCCCTGTGCCTTCTCCAAAGGAGCCCTCCTGCCCGGTCTAACACTTCGCTGCTGTTCTTTGGATAACGGTAGATGGTGAGAGACTTAGCTGGCAGACAGGAGCTGTGTTTTCTGTTGGTCGTAGACATGTCTGGGCTTGTCCACAGGCCAGTACGTCCAGCCTTCTAGGGGCTGTGAGCCTGAAGGGTGGAGGAGCCCTTTGGGAGCAACTGAGAACGGAGGTGCCCAAACAGCTGGACCAAAGGTGATGAGTTGGTGTGAAATGGAAAGAGGCTTTTGGGTGTAGCAGGAAGTGGGCGGCATGGGAGCTTTGTCTGTCTCTCTTTCCTCTCTGATTCCTTTGACCCAGACAAGAGGGGTTGGCTGGGTTGACCACCAGAGACAAACTGCTTGAAGGTCACTGAGCACAAAGACTGTAACGCTGCATGAAGGAGGCCTCAGGGGAGCACGGACCGAGCTCTGGGTGAGAGGATGTTATGTGTGCATGTGGGATACAGCAGGTAAGGGACATTTGGCCTGCGAGGGCCCAGTCAGCCTTCATCAGGAAGGAGCAGGAACTGCAGGGCCACCACTGAGACAGACTCCAGTCGGGAGCCTGGTTCCCCAGGACATGTGAGCCTCTTCTGGGGAACAGCCTGAAAGAGTTGGGTGGGGCCGGTGGCCAGGGGCAAGTCACAGGTTCTCAGAAAAATTCTGATGTTGGGATTCAGCTGCACTCTCAGGCAGATGTGACTGGACAAATATGAGTGACACTTGTGTCTTGAACTCTGGCCATAAAGTTGGTAAATACTTGTGACTCACTACCTATTATCCTGAGACATGAGGGGAAATCCCCAGGGAACAAGACCCAGAAAGATGGTGTTAGCTTGCCTGGTTCCCTGAAAGATGCAAGTCACCCATTTGAGGCAACTGGGCACCTGATAGGTTATTAGCAGCATCAATAGGTGACCCCAAAGGGTATTTGGGTCAGAAAACGCATTTTCACGTAGGAAAGGAGAGCATAGGAAGTGGGCAAGTTTGGGGAACACTCCCTCAGGAATGAAAACAGATTACCGAAACTTAAAGGAGATTCTAGAGTCCTAGAGGAGTGCAAATGGTTAGTGCTCTAGGCTGTTTCCCCAAAGGTTGGTGGTTTGAGTCCACCCAGAGGCATATGGCAGAAAGGCCTGGTGATCTACTTCTGAAAAATCAGCCACTGAAAGCCCTACGGAACAGAGTTCTACTCTGGCTCACATGGAGTTGCCAAGAGTTGGAATGGATTCAGCGACAATTTTTTTGTGTTTTTTTTTAAAGGAGTTTTGAGGGGAGTCTCAGAGAAGAGTCAGAATGTGATCTGAAGAACTTTGTAGCATTCTTTATAGCTGGGAAGAGTATCTGTTACTGTCTGCTGCTTAGTGAGGTGTTGGCTTGTCTCTGGGACAGCGTGGGATCAGGACACAAAGTCACTCTCAAGAGAAGGAGAGTCTAAGTTTAGCTGTGAGGCATCAGCCTGACAGAAGGACACCTCTGGGCCTGGGGAGGAAATGCTGGGTCAGGCAAAGAGCCAAGCAGGGGATGACCCCTCCTTTGCAGGAGAAGGGCTGTGTGGTAGGTGGATCGGGTTTGGAGCCCCCACGGTAGCTCCTAGCCTATAAATTCCAATTTTTTATACTGTCTTGGTCACAGATGTCACCATCTTCTTGTATTTGGGGCCAGGAGCTGAGCCACTTTGGCGATGTGCCTTCATTTGCTGGGCCTGAGTAAAGAGGCTTGTCCCGAGGGCCAGATACCCTGTTGGTTGTATTGGGTGCTACACAAATTTATTTGTGCTTAATCCTCAGAGGGATTCTGCCAAAAGGGTATATAACACTCATTTTACAGATGGCAAGACTAATGCTAAGGGAGGTTAGCTACCTGATTCAAATTCATAAAGAGTGTGTCTCGTGGCAGAAGCCACATTCTTTTCCCAGCCCTCTGTTGCTGGGCCTCAGGTTCTCCATCTTTATCCTCCTATGAGATCAACATTGGTCCCCCAACAACCTGCCTGAGAATCCCCGGAGCACCTTCTAGGATGAGTCTTGGATGCAGCCCAGATGCATGCAGTTGAGCTCCCCAAGAGTGGAGGCCACTTCTGCGTTTGTATTAAGCTCTGCAGGAGATTCTGACATCACTGATGTTGTAGACCCTGTCCTGTAGCCTGGGCCAATTTCTGGAGTTGAGCATCTCAAAGCTGTGGCCGCCGGCTCTGTAGCCTATTGAGGGAAACAAGAGCAGATGAACCGTGGATCAACACATCATGGAAGAATAGTCAGAGCTGGAGCTGCAGGGTCCAGAGATAGTGCAGAGACTGGGGTGGTGAGTCCTGTACTTTCTGGAGATCTGTTTTGCTAACTACTGTCATTATTTGGAATCCTGGTGGTGCAGTGGTCAAGAGCTTGGCTGCTAACAAAAAAAAGTCAGCAGTTTGAATCCACCAGCCACTCCTTGGACATCCTATGGGCAGCTATGCTCTGACCTCTAGGGTTGCTATCAGTTGGAATTGACTCAACAGCAGTGGGTTCGGCCACTTTTTAGAAGAGATGTCATACAGGCTCCAGCTGGACTTTGGGGGTCATGGTGGATCATGGCATGGGCCACAGATGGGCTATTGAAAACAGTAACCATTTATGGAGGTTCTTCTCTCTGTCAGGCACCATACAATTACAAAGTATATCTAACAGTCTTATGAAGAAGATGCTAATATTGTTCCTATTGGCCTGATTAAAAAATCGAGGCTTAGAGAAAAGGTTGAATCTCTTGCTCAAAGTCACATATCTACTAAGTGTTGGAGCCAGAGGTTAAGCCCAACGCATGGTGTTCAACATCCAATAACGGTTGGACTTCCCCTGGGCTGCCCAGTCCTGGGCTTCATGAAGGTAACTCTACTGATGTGAGGTCTGACAATTAGGTCCATGAACTTTGTTGTTCTAAGTGCTACCTACCTCACTGCTGAATATCACTATGGTTACCTTGGAAGTACTCCCTTTGGGAAGCTCTGCACCAACATCAGTGCCTAGTCTTCCCTTTAAAGTAATTTTGGAACTCTTTCTGGAATGGCCATTGTGCATGGTGGCGTGGTGGCAATCTTGCAAACTTAATTTTATGGTTGTCCCTGAGGGAGTTTTTAGCCAGGAAACCAATAACTGTATTGGAACACTCTCCCTACTCACCTGATCTGGCCCCCAGTGACTTTTTTCTTTACCTGGAGATAAAGGAAACATTGAAAGGAAGACATTTTGATGACGTTCAGGACATCAAGAGTAATACAGTAATAGCTCTGATGGCCAGATTGCTCTGAACGGTGGACTAGATGCTGGTGGTGGTGCACTTCCCAAGGGGAGTGCTCTGAGGTGACCGCAAGGGTATTCAGCAATGAGGTGTGCAGCATTTTTTCTAGGATGAGTTTACGAAATTGTCAGAACTTGTATGTTTGACCAACTATGTCAACCAATTTTTCTATCAGTCTGGAATGACATCTGACTGAGCTTGAGACTGCTAGAAGCTATGCGAACTCCTGCAGTGAGAGAGGAGTCCCTGCCCTCAGACACTTACAGTGTAATTATGAAAACAATTTAAATGCAAGAAACTGTAAGAACTCCAATGAGCTTCTGGGATTTTTGCTTGGTGGCCTTTGGCAAATGTGAATGTGTGTGTTGAGTGTGTGAGTGTTAGAGTATGTGTGTGAGTGCATGAGCATAATTGTGTGAGTGTGAGTTGGACATCAGAGCCTGAGTCAGATTACATGAGTGTGTGTACACATGAGTGTATGCATGTGAGAGTATGTGTGTGCAGGCATGTTGTGTGTGCGTGTGTGTTGTGTAATGTGTGTGAAAATGTGAGAGTATGCATGAGCCTGTTGTGTGTGTAATGTGTGTGTATGCGAGCATATGTGTGTGTGAATATGTTGCTGGTATAATTTGTGTGTGTAGTGTGAATGTGTGCAGGTGAAAGTTTCTGTAGTGTGCGTGGTGTGTGTATGTCTGTATTGTGTATGTGTAATGGAGGAAAGATATGGGAAGAGAAAAAAGCAGTACTAATTGGGTGGCGACTGCGGAGCCGATGTGGCTTCAGGAGCGGGGTCTAAGGCCTGGGGTGCTCAGATGCTGGTTCTCAGAAGGAGGCAGGGTCCTGTCTCACTGGTGGGGTAGGAAGATTCCATATGGAAGGTGGTACTTGGTCAAGTGGGCACCACATTAGACTATCTATGAAGCTTTTAAAAGCACCCATGCCGGGGTCCTACCTAGAGATACTAGGCCAGGCTGCAGCTGCACATAAGGAAGTATTTTTAGAAGCCCTCTGTGGGACTCCAAGTGTTGTGTTGAGAGCCACCGGGCAAATATGTTTTTTCAGCATCTCCCGTGGCCCCACTGTCTTGACTCCCCACCACAGATATTTCAACAGACTTCTTGGTCTTGGGAGTCCTTGTTGTCTTTTTTGTGTGACTCAGAGGCCAGATGACCACGAATATGCTTGCTCCGGGAGGCCACCACCTGTCGCTGTCAATCTGGAGCAGTTTCCTCATCTCTTTGCTCTGCATAGTTTCAGTGTCTTGTAACTACATCTGGAGGGTCTGTTGTTTTCTGCTCTGTAGCAACTTGCACAGGTACAGGGAGACTCGTGCTACACTGTCTCGGGGGTGTTTCCCTGTAAATCCAGGCAGGGTGAGTTGACGTACAGGAAATTGGAAAGGTCACCTTTGATTATTATTGACCAGCACAGGTTTTCACATGGCACAACTTTCTTTCATTTTTGGTGGGGGGAACACTTGCAAATAAATCACGTTTGAATTGGTGAAGGTTACATTTTCTATATTTTTGCAACAATTAAACAAAAAGAGGAAAGAAAAAAAATCACTCTTGTAAAGGTCAAGGTCAAGTGAATCTGAATCACTTCAGAGAAATTCGCCCCAGTGTGGGCCTTCCGTGAGCCTCAAACTGGAGAAGAGATCAGGAATCTCCTCACAGTAATTAGAATGATGGAAAACCTGGGAGAGAAGAACTTCATAAATGTATTCAGTGATGCGTTAAGTTAGTGCTTCTCTATTCTGACTACACAGAGAATTTTCTGGGGAGCATGTATGCACATACATGTATGTGTGCATGTGTGCATGTAGAGGTAACCAGATCCCACATTGCACCTTGGAATAATTAAATAATGGTTTCTAGGGCATTGGATGAAGCATCAACGGTTTTGAAAGCTCCTCCATTAATTTCAATGTGTGGCCAAGGTCAAAGACCTCTGCATGAAGGTATATGAGGCGGTTTTAGAGATAACAAGGCTTCCTAATACACCACAAGGAAGACAGCAGAGTAGGAAGGCAAGATTTAGGAGAGTGATGTACAATAGCTTTGGAATGCAATAGTTAAGTCCAGCCAGTTCCAAGAACTCCGCTTAGCCTTAAGAAACCGATGGCTCCTCTCCAAACCTTCTTGTAGTGCCTGGCTCCAAAGCCGTTTGCATCACGCGGCCCAGCGTGCGCGTGAGAGCTGATAGCAGAGCAGCGCTCTCTGCTTCTTCTGTTCCTCTTGTTTCAGAGGAAGTGAGAGCAGGTTCAAGATCACCCGAGTTCTCCATGCCATCAGTGAGCCGCATGGAGACCTCCCAAGGAGTCTGGGGGTGGGGAGAGTGTGGTCGTTGTCCAGAGGACAGGCTGAGAGAGCCCAGCTTCTGCACCTGCGGTTCTTGCCGCACAGATAGGTGACAAGATGCAAGTCCATCACCTGAGATCTGGGCTGAGCAGGTACAGACTGTTTTATTGGTGTGTCAACAACCAGCTGGAGAAATTTTAAAACACCTTTAATTATGAAATAATTTTAAACTTGCAGAGGAGTTGCAAGAACAGTGCAAAGAACTCTCATAGCCATTCAACAAGATTCTCTAACTGTGGTCTTGGTACCATGTTTGTTTGATTGCTCCCTCCCTCTTTCCGTATATATTGCTGTTCTGGGAGCCACTGAGTAGATTCCAACTCGCAGTGACCCCCGTGTAACACAGTAGAACTGCCCCCGGGGCTCTCAAGGCTGTGGTCACGGGGTCTTCTTCCCTCAGAGCTACTGGGTGAGTTCAAACCTCTAGCCTTTTGTTAAGAGCTGAGCGCTTAATTGTTGTGCCACCAGGGCTCTTTTCTTTCCGTATAAGTTTGTGGAACCAGAACTATCTGAGAGTTAAAAGCAAACATCTTGCTCCTTTACTTCTAAACGCTTAAGTGTGTATTTCCTGTGAACACTGTCTTAGATGACCACAGTACAAGGGTCACATTCATATTTAACTTCAATATCACATTATAATCTGACATATACTCCATAATCAAATTCTGCCAATTGCAGAACTTACATTCAGCCCCCCGCCCCCGACCTCCACCGCCTGCCCAAGACACCACCCGTTGTGTTTACTGGTCAAGTCCCTTGAATCTGGAACATTCTCCAGGCTTTGTTTATCTTTCTGGACACTGATGTTTTTGAAGAATGCATGCCAGTTGTTTGTGGAGGGGGAGCTCTGTGAAGTCACATGTATACTCTAGCCGACTGTGGAAATACAGGCCCTCAGGCCCTGGTCCTTGTGTCCTATCGAAGGGACTCTGGAGATTGTTGGGGTTTCTGCAGCTCAGGTAACCAGATAACAGGTCCATGACAGAGGACACGGAAAGTCACACCTACGTGTAGGACAAGGAGAGGCCTGGGAACAGAATGTGGTACCCATGGTCACATCCGTCAGCAGCTAATCCTTCACGAGGCCAAGGCAGTTGGTGAAATATGTTTTGGTTCCATTTGTGGAAATATTCTCTCAGCAGGTCAGGCTCTCTCTGCCCTTCACATGTGTGGACATTGGTTTTCTCTCCTCCTTACTGTTGACTGCTCTCTGCCTTCTCCCAACCCTGGTTCCCTGTTCTTACGACGATGACAGAAACATTTTTCAGGCCCTGAGCAGAGCAGGCTGGGTGTTCTTCTCACAGGACACGGGTCAGTGGCCGCCATTTGTGCTGTGATGATTGAAATTGCCCTGTTCCTTAAGAATGTTAGGGAATCAGAAAGTTTCCTTTAAGGTTTAAAAGACTTTGGGGGCAGGCTTAATGCACTGAAAACATTCCCCCCTCAGCAACTCCAAGCCACTGTCAAAGGGCAATTTCTGGTTCTGTCAACAGCTTGGGTTGAAGTTAATATCCCCTCGATCCTCATCCCTCTTAATACCCTGAGCAGCACCAAGTTTTATTTATGGGGGATTGAGCTAAAATAAGTTTGCTGTGTGCACTGGTTAAGACTATGGACTTTGGAGTCAGATTACCTGGCTTACGTCTCATCTTTGCCGTCTAACTCTGGGTCCTTGGACAAACCCTTCACCTCAGGTTCCTCAGCAGTGAAACAGGGGCACTGCTAGCTGTTCTGTAGGATTTTAGTGTGGATTAAGTGCTATGTTAAGTAGTGGCGTTTAACAAGGTGCTTGGCAAATAATAAGCCCGCACTGAATGTTAAGAAAGTTAAATTTTATTTGCTAAGGCTCATGTGTTTTAAGCAGAGAATTTCAGTCTCAGGATCTTAGATAGTCTGGGGTGAAGAGAATTTCTGAAGTTTCCATTTCTTACTTACCAGCTGAAGACACTGAGGTCCAAGAACCCCTGGTCCATGGTTGAACCTGGGTTAGAAGTCTAGTCTTCTCACTTCTGGATATTTTCCACGATATTTTCACTTTCCTGTGAAAACCCTGAGTGGTGATGGGAAGGTCAGGTTCCCAGGTGGACGAACTGAAAAAATAGCTTTGGTAGGGTGGATAAGTTGAGTGTCTTTTTCTCTGGAATGAGCCAGGGCTGAAGACTGTGAAGGGTCTTTTATGTAAACCACTACTCCAAAACAGAGCCATGGCTTCAGAGGTTGAGTTCCAGAGTTCCGTTTCTGGCTTTGTTTTTAAAGTGGTTTTATTTCCAAGCTGTCATGGACTGAACTGTGTCCACCAAAATATCTGTCACCTTAGCTGGGCCATGATTCTCCGTATTGTGTGACTGACCACTGTTTTGTCATCTGCTGTGTTTTTCCTATGCACTGTAAATCCTATCCCCATGATGTCAATGAGATGGGATTGGCAGTGGTTATGTTAATGAGGTGGGATTGGTGGTAGTTATGTTGATGAGGTGGGATGGCAGTAGTTATGTTAATGAGGTGCGATTGGTGGTAGTCATGTTAATGAGGTGGGATCGGTGGTAGTCATGTTAATGAGGCAGGACTCAGTCTATAAGACTTGATTGTATCTTGAATCAAACTTTTTGAGACATGAAAGAGAGAAGTGAGTTGAGAGACATGGGGACCTCAAACGACCAAGAAACAAAACCCGGGAGACTAGCCTGTCCTTTGGAACCAGGGTCCCTGTTCTGAGAAGCTCCTCTGCCAAGAGAAGACTGATGACATCGACCTTCCTCCATGGCCAACAAAGTGAAAGCCTTCCCTTGGAGCTGACACCCTGAATTTGGACTTGTAACCTATTAGGCTGTGACAAAATTAAGTTCTCTTTGTTAAAGACGTCCACTTATGGTATTTCTCTTGTAGCAGCACTAGATAGCTAACTCCCCAGGCTAGACAAAAAAGGTGTGCTATTTTGGGCAGGGAAGAATAAATAGATGCTAAGTTGTGGGAGGGGTACCTGCATGGAGCCTTTGGAAGAAAGGCCTGGTGATCTACTTCTGTAAAATCAGCCATTGAAAACCTATGGATACAGTCCTACCCTGACAGACATGAGGTCACTGTGAGTCAGAGCTGACTCCATGGCAACTGGTTGACTGGTTTCAAGTTACAGGTAAGGCAGTTTTTTAATTCCAGAATCCTGAGATAATTACACCTGCCGTAAGAACTAGCTCTCTATTTCATAGTACCTGAGTTCTTCTCAGGTTCTCAAGAGAGTGCCTGAGCTGCTCTGGGTCTCTAAGGGTGCCTGGTGACAGGAAGGCATCAGTCACTGCTTTAAAGCTTCCCACCTCAGGCCAGCATGCGTGGGCTCCCACAGCTAGTCACTCTGAGAGGTCGCCTCTGTGAGGCTCTCATTAAGTGGTAAACACGGGACCTGAAAGAAAATAATCTGATTGCTACCTACTAGTGCTATGGAAAGAGTGAGTCATCAGTTGCTTAGATATAAGGTGACTTCAGATAGAATAGGAATTGGATAGGGTATCTTTTGATGGAGGGATTGTGTTGATTCAAGAAAAGTGGAACAAAGAGGAGAAAACATTTCTCAGAGATAAGTTAAAAACGGAGCCCTAGTGGCACAGAGGTTAAGTGCTACATCTGCTAACCCGAAGGTCAGCAGTGTGAACCCACCAGCCGTTCCTTAGAGACCCCATGGGGCAGTTCTGCTCTGTCCTATAGGGTTGCTATGAGTCAAAGTCAACTTGATGGCAACCAGTTTTGTTTTTTAACTTCAAAAGACCAGTTACCACTGAGTGAACTCGGAGTTATGATGATGACCCTAAAGGTGTCAGAGGAGAACAACGCTCTGTAGGTTTTTCAGCGGCTGAGTTTTTGGAAGTCGATCTCCAGGACTCTCTTCAGAGTTGCCTCTGCCTAGACCTGAACCTCCTACCTTTAGCTTAGCAGCTGAGAGTTAACTTGTGCCACCTGGAGATACCAGAGCACAAGTTACTTCCCACATAAAGCACCTCAGCAAACCTGGCGTGACACAGCGATGGGGATGGATCAAGGAGAGAGGCGCTGCTAAGATCACTGCTGACAGGAAGGTCGCTGAGGTGCGTTTCACGTACTTTATGAGCTGGCTAGGGTGACCTCCGTGTTTGATGACTCGGGTGTGTGACTTTGAGAATGGCGAAATGCCCACTTCACAAGGGATTACCATTTTGAACTGGCTGTGCGAAGAGGTGAATAGTCCACTAACTCAGAGCTTTTTTTAAGTTTTCTTTTTGTTGTTCCCAAACAAACCTTCAAGCAGGAAAGAACACGCAGACCTTGCACTGATTCCTGTCTGATGAAAGCAGGACTATGGGACCCAGTGCCTGTAAATCAGGTTTCCTGTCTGAGGTCCTCAAAGAAAATCTTCACCCATGGCAACCGGCCTCGGCCAGAATCCACACACACTGACCTGCCCTTTGAAATGTGGCCTGCAAATAATAGCATGGTTGTAGCTGACCTCTCTTACTGAGAGGACCCCATCATCTGTGATGTAATCCAGAAGAACCCCCAAGGTATCTGATGAGATCTGCCTTTTGGAGGAGACACTATAACAAGGATCATAACCCATTTGTTTTTTCCAAGATTAGGAAGGTATCTCAGTCTTTAGAGGGAACTGTGGGTTCGTGGGAGCCCTGGTGGCATAGTGGTTAAGAGCTGTTAACCAAAAAGTCACCAGTTCGAATCTACCAGCCACTCCTTGGAAACCCTGTGGGCCAGTTCTTCTCTGTGCTATAGGGTTGCTATGAGTCTGAACCAATGCGATGGCAATGGGTTTCCAGACTGAGATGGACCAGTAAGAAAGGCCTGGTGATCTGCTACCCCAAATCAGTGCCCAGCTGGGCAGCATTTCATTCCTTTGGGCAGTGGAACAAACCAATTCCATTTGGATTTTGGTTTTGGTGGGTGAATGAGGACTCCTGTATCACCATCTCATTTGCTGAGGTTTTCATTGATCCAGGCTTTTCTTAGCTATGAGGTTGAACCAGAGTTTAGGATGCTAATAGCTGAGATTAGACTGTTTAGGGTTCAAGTCAAGGCTTGTTTAGTTATACAGATGAGGGAAATCCTGAATGTATGTGTGTGTTTGTTCACTAAGGTGTGTTTTCAAGTCATAGTTTCAGTTTGTGATATCAGGATCATCTGGGATGCTTGCTTAAAAATATTTCTGGTCACTACCCTGGTCTGGCTGGGGGTAGATCAGAGATCCTGGGGGTGGGAGCTTAGAACTTCACATTTAATCATTCTCCAAGAGGGATCCTAATACACACCAAAGTTGCTTTATGTAAGACTCAGTTCCTAAAATTTCCAATACTTGGGTTGTGTCTTGCCAACTGAAATTTCAAATTCTTGGGAGAGAAAGTTTCTGATTGGCTTCACGTTCCAAGCATCTATTTCTGAAAAACAATAATCCCAACACAAAGTGGCTTAAAGCAACAATTTTATATGCATGATTTGTGGGCCAGGAATTTGGGCAGGACCTAGCTGGATGGCCCGTCACCGTGCCATACAACATCGGCCGGGACTGCTAACCCGCGACCAGAGCACATACTTCCAAGATGGCACAATCACCGGCATGGCAAATGGGTGCTGGCTGTCACCTGGGAGCTTAGCCTGGCCGTCAGTGCGGGAGCTACATTTGCTCTCCATGTGAATTTGTACATAGGGCTGCCGGGGCTTCCTCGTATCACAGTATCTGGTATCCAAAAGTTAGGGACCCAAAGACGAAGATGGAAACTGCAAAGCCTCAGAAGTCACACGTCCTCACTTCTGCCTCACCCTGTTCATTGAGAAGACCAGTAAACCAGCCCAGATTTAAGGGTAAGCAAAATAGACTTCACTTCTTGAGATGAGGGGTGGGATGTGCATAGAAGGAAGAAAGGGATCCACAGGGGGCATTTTTGGAGGCTTTCTACCCCCATCTTCTTGAGGCCAGTTGTCTACCCCTGGGTACAGGGACAGGAAGAGAGCACAGAACTTAGCCACTGGAGGCTCAAGCTGCATGTTGGGAGGACACCCACAGAAGCAGAAGTGGCTATAAATTTTGCAGGCACCCAAGGAATTCTTTGATGATAAAAGAATTTTCCAGATCATCTTGTCAGAAATTGTTTCAATTTAGGAACCATCCTGGGGAATTGGTTAGCCACCTTTAATGGACAATCTTTGCTTTTCTAATCTTTTAATGCAGCAGCTTGCTCCATTTTCAAACAGTTAACCGAAAACAAACCAAACCCATGGCTGTAGGGTTGATTCGACTCACAGTGGCCCTATAGGACAGAGTAGAACTGGCTCATAGGGTTTCCAAGGAGCAGCTGGTGGATTCAAAGCTGAACTTCTGGTTTGCAGTCATAGCCGTTAACTACTGTGCTACCAGGAGTCCTCCAGACAGTTGTAACTGTTTGAATCTGATTCTGGCTGTCTGTGACACCCACCAACTATGGGTGGCTTTTCTAGGCTGTAAGTTTTTCACCAGGCATAGCTCTTTGTGTGTATCCAGCCTCAGTCCCTTCACATAATACCAAACCAAACCTATTGCTGTCTCGTTGATTCTGACTGAAAGTGACCCCATAGGACAGAGTAGAACTGCCCCATAGAGTTTCCAAAGAGTGCCTGGTGGATTTGAACAGCTGACCTTGTGGTTGGCAGTCATAGCATTTAACCACTGTGCCACCAGGGTTTCCTTCACATAATAGGTACCAAGCAAACAGACTCAACAGCAACAGATTTTATATGTATGCATATATATATGTATGTATATGGAGTGTATGTTGTGTGCTGTCAAGTTGATTTGAACTCATGGTGACTCTGTATGACAGAGCACAACTTTCCTCATAGCTGTAATCATTACTGGGGAAGATCATCAGGTCTTTTCGTCATGGGAGTGGCCTGGAGGTTTGAACTACCACTCTTCAGTTTGGCAGTACAGTGCTTAGCCACTGTACAACCTGGCCTCCTTTATATAATGTATAAATATGTGTAAATAAATACAATTATTCTTCCATGAGATGGAAGAAAGAATAGATATCTGGGAGCTGGAAGGCATGGTCTCTCAGTCAGGTTTCCTAGTCTGCAAGCAACAGAAACCAACTTTGCCAATCTACATATGCAAAAAGGAATTCGTTGGAAGGAGACAGGCAACTCCTAGACCCTAAAGAAAGTTGTAGAGCCAGATCTGGGGCAGGGCATCTCCCATCACCACTGGTACAACTCAGCTCTAACTGTTGTTATCCTGGGACTATTCATCCCTGGATCCAATTTCTAGGGAGATTAGGAGTCTGATTAGCTTAATTCGAGTCATGTGCTCTTTCCCTGCCAAGAGAACAGGAGGCCCACTGAGTCTGTAGGCTGTAGGGGAGAATGGGTTTTCAAAAAAAAAAAAAACAGGTTCTGTTTCAAAAGACAGGGGCATGGATGGCCAGCCGGCCAAACAGTAGATTTCCCTTACAAATAGGCTAGTTTCAGTTCTAATCTACTTACCTATGTGGCCTTAAACAAGTTGTTAGCTGCTTCTCTGAGCCTCTGCTTGTTCATGTTTTAAATGAGGACAATCCTGCCTGCCCTAGGTTTTTGTGAAGATACAGTAAGGTAAGTGATGAATTACAGGCTCACCACTCTGATTTGAAACTTTAGGGGCAAGGTGTGTTTTGAAATGAAGAATTTTCCATCTTCCATAAAGGCAGTAGGATGCATAATATACTGCATATTATATACTACATCACTCGGGGCTGATTCAGTAAGTACTTCATAATGAAACAGTAATACGTCTGTGTCAGTTATACAAGTATTCCCACAAAGTGGAATAAATAAAGACTATGTAGCCTCCTATCAGCTTTTACCGTCAGGCTTTGCTGCCAAAAGAATTTGCTGCCTATTTACAAAAACAAACCCCAAACTTGTTTTTTGGAACTTTCTGAATTTTGAGACAGTGATTGTGGTTTGTGGATCTGTGCAGTATTTATCATCCCCCGCTGGCAATTTTTTTCCAGGCACTAGCTCCTGGCCCTATCTTGTTGATCTCTGGTTTTCTCTAGTTATTTAAATTGGAGCAGAAGAGGGCAGGATGGCCTCCATAATTCTTTTGCAAACGCAAGGAGAAGTAGGTTGAAGGACTGGAAAATCGAGATTTCTAACTAGACAGTTTCTCCCCTTATGAATTCTGTCCTTATTTCTGGGTCAGCACCTGACAGTCATGACCTCAGAGGAGACCAGTGAATCATCCAGTCATGGGGCTTGGAGATGACTCAGCAAGATCCAGGTGGTGTCAGGAGTACTTTTGGCCGAGTCCTCCAGGGTACCGATTACACACTCAATTATGCAACTGGCCCCGAGGTTCGCATTGTGGCGCAACCTGATTTTCACCCAAACTAATCCCGGGAGACAGGGCCCTCACCTGGTAGACCGGGAGCTCCTGGTAGATTCCAGGCCCTTCAAATCCAGAGAACTTGGTTCTGCCTAAATGGTTCTCTATCCCTATTTCTCTATTCAGAGGCCCACCTGTCTCCACAGTACCTTCTCAGCATTGTCTTCTGTCTCTGAGTCGAGATGAGAGAACATAAAGGGAAGTAATTTCCAATTAGGAAAAGGTGGGCTTCCCAAGCTGTATCCTCTGTATATGCTGGCTGGCTTCATGGTGTGAGGGAAGATTTCTCTGGGATAACTCAATTCCTAATGTCCAGTATTCCACTACTAGAAATTCATTCCTACAAAATCAACTTTTGTGACCTGCTCTTGTAGGTAGTGAGGTAGCGTAGTATACCAGGACTGCAAATCATGGGCTTGGTGTTGTGAGCATGCAGAAAATGTTGGTGGTTGGGAGAGGAAAATAAGTGACTAACAAGGCTGGGGGTCAGTAATAATTAGCTTTATTTAATCAAGCCACACACTTAAAATTAAGCAGGGAGGAAAGGAGGTGCTAGCACCAGGACATAAAGCACTCTTATTTGCATTACTGAAAAAATCTTTTCTACATTCACATCAGTTAGGAACTCTCATTTACAGGAGTTAAGACCGCCCTCCACCCAGGCTCCACCAGGTCCCACAGGATCTGCAGCGTCAAGTCATAAGTTACTGTGTCTACACACTCACTTCCCTAAAAGTGGGGTTCACTCTAAGGAATTTAACGACTGGCTGTGCCCTCACTGTTCTGACATCAGCAGAATTTGACGTAGAATTTTATGGTGACAGGACATCTGTGAGGTGAAGCAGGAGGGAACACCACGAACACCACACCAGGCTCGGGCACTAGCAGGAGACTTGTCACAGTCACTGGGAGCAGACTGTGGAGATGCCAGGAGAACGGTAAGGCCTCTTGGTGTAGATCCACCAATAGTAACAGCTCAGGAGGCTTAGGCAGTAACAGGAAACCAGTCACAGCCATTTGAACCTACCCTTGATGGCAAGCTGATGAGGTCCCAGGATCAGGTCACAGCACAGCAAACCCGGGAACGCAGACTCTCAGAAGGAGGCTGGGCCCCAGGCCCTTGAAGCTGAGGCACAGCAACAGATGCGGGGGGACTGCTGTGCCCCAAGTCCATAGTGCTGGGTTTTTAATACAAGTTGTTTGCTTGGTTCTGGTTGTCACTGATCGGTCCATAAGTCTTATCTTCTAGTACCTCAAGTTGTTGACTGCCTTCTGATTGAATAAGGTCTTTGTCATCTCTCTAACCATCTGCGGCCATGTCCATCTGGCAGTTTTTACTTCTTCACCATGACTTTGTATTTTCTGACTGTCTTACTTAGCTGAAGCACAGCCATTTTGTGTTCAATAGTTCAGCTAATTCACAGTTTGGCCAATTTTAAGCCATTTGTGACAAGACTCCCCTTTACTATATATTCTATTTAATATAGCTACGTATGTATTACACACATGTACATACATATGTGTAATACATACATACACATATCCTCACTTTGCTTGGATTGAAATCCCATTTCTGCTGCTGACCATAAACTCGTCCAAGTCATTACATCTTTCTGAACTTTGTTTTTTATCAATTGAAAGGACACAAAAAAATGGAGAATATGCCACTGGCTTTAATATTCTGCAATTAGGTTTCAAAAGGCTAATGATGAATTTGTTCCTCTTTGATCTCCCTTTATTCAACAAATATGAGGTCTGGCAATTAAGTTCATGAATATAATTGTTCATAGACTTCATTGTTCTAAGTGCTACATACCTCATTGCTGAATATTATTACAGTCACCTTTGAAGTACTTCCCTTGGGAAGCTGTGCAGTGATGTTAGTGCCTAGTCCACCCTTCAAAGCAATTTTGGAACTCTTTCTGGAACAGCCTTTGTACATGGTGCACAGTGGCAAGTTCATAAACTTAATTGTATAGTTGTCTGTGAGGGAGTTTTTAGCCAGTAAACAAATAACTGTATTGGAACATCCTCACTACTCACCTAATATGGCCCCCAATGACTTTTTTCTTCACCTGAAAATAAAGGGAGTATTGAAAGGAAGACATTTTGATGACATTCAGGACATCAAGGGTAATAGAATGACAGCACTGATGGCCATTCCAGAAAAAGTGTTGAAAAATTGCTTTGAAGGGTAGACGAGGTGCTGGCATCTGTGCATAGCTTCCCAAAGGGAATAATTCAAAGGTGACCATCGTGATATACAGCAATGAGGTATGTAGCACTTTTTCTAGGATAAGTTCATGAACTTAATTGTCAAACCTCATCTATACTGAATAGTTACAGTCTACACTGTTATATGCACTGAAGATGCAAACATGGTCTCTGCTCTTAGGGAGTATAACATTCTAGTGTGGTGAGGGAAAAAACAAATAGGTTTTTAAAAATGGAGAGGGAGGCAGTGTTAAGTGCTAAAAGGAAAATAAAGCAAGATAACGGGTAAGAGAGTGAATGCGGGGTGATGGAGATGAAGTCACCATGACTACACATGGTGGTCAAAGAAAAATACTCTGAGGGAGGTGACATTTAAGATGAAACATGACAATCACTCAGTAGTATTTGTTGAATCTGTGACTGAACAGAACATCAGTCATGGGACCATCCAGACAAGGAGTATTCTAGGCAGAGGAAAAAGCAAATGTACTGATTTGGGAGTGACTGTGTTCTGATTTGGGAATGACTTTGTTGTATCTGAAAACTATAAAAAAGGCCAGTGCGAATGTAGCATGATGAAGGGTGGAGAGAATGGTCAATGAGGAAGTCACAGGCAACAGGGTCTTATAGGTCAGGATAATGGGTTGAATTTATTCTGAGTGCCAAAGGTAAGCCATTCGCAGAGTCATATAATCTGATTTATACTTTAGGTATATCTTTCTGCCATATCATACTACTTCCCACTCACCAACTGGCTAAAATGAAACCACCAAGGTGATATCAAGAGTTGTGAATGTGGAGCAACTGGAACTCTCATGGCATAGTGGGTTAAGTGCTGTCTGTGAACCACAGGGTTGGCAGTTCAAATTCAGTTCAAATTCAAATTCTTGGTAATTCTATTGGACAGTTCTACTCTGACCTCTAGGGTCGCTATGAGTCAGACCTGACTTGATGGCAGTGGGTTTTTGGTGGGCTATATCTAATTGTATATCTTTTAAAGGCTATACTTTTGATTAAGGAGATAAAAATATTGCAAGTTAAAGAAAAGAGTTTGGAGGCCCATTAAACCCCAGTGGAGGGAGGAGGAGGTGAGTTGGTGGTTTTCACTGTCAGATTTTCTGAGCTCCATTGTGTGGACATATGGAATTGTGTGTGACACATTTTTGCTATTAACCACAACATTTCATGGATTTTCAGGCAGTGAATAAGGAAAGAAGTCATCTTTCCAGGTGAAGAGAAGGGGCAATTTTGAGGACAAAATCATTTCCATAGAAACTTTTTTAGAAAACATGGCCTTGGGCACCTTCACTGGCTCTGAGCTATGACAGGTTGGGTATCTTGTGCCTTCGGGGAGACAGAGTAGCACTGTGTCTCGGAATATGAGACGCTTGTGTCCAAGCTCTGAGATGTACTTAGCCTCTCTTTCTAGATATTCACAGCTATAGTAATTGGAGCTTTGGTGACACAGTGGTTACGAGCTTGGCTAGTAACCAAAAGATCAGCAGTTCGATCCACCAGTGGCTCATTGGGAAACCTATAGGTCAATTCCACTCTGTCCTATATGGGTTACTATGAGTTGGAATCAACTCTACAACAATGGAGTTTTGGAGTTTTATAACCAATACATACCTAGATACCCCTAGGTAGTGCAAACAGTTAAACACTGACCTACTCCATGGCACTGAAAAACCCCAATGAACCTGTCGTTATAGAAGCAATTATGGCTTGAGGCAAGCCCCTCATGGTTCAGAGAAGAGCTGCTCCTTTAGAATCATCTGGGCTATCATCTTTAGGGAAGCAGATAGCCAGGCTTTTTTCTCTGAGGTGCCCCTGGGTGGGTTTGAACTGTTGACCTCTAGTAGTTAAGTGTACACTTTGACACTCCCCAAGGACTTCGTATGAAACACAATAAACACAGAATAACTGGAAACCCTGGTGGCGTAGTGGATGAGTGCTACATCTGTCAACTGAGAGGTCAGCAGTTCAGATCAGCCAGGTTCTCCTTGGAAACTCTATGGAGCAATTCTACTCTGCCGTATAGCGTCACTATGAGTTGGAGTCATCTCAATAGCAGTAGGTTTAAGCATTGTTGGAAGGCAGGGTGGATACAGCAAGGAAGCAGCATTTACCAACAACTTACTGGGGGACTCTGATAGCATTTTGCTTGTCACCTAATCAAGTAAAAAAAAAAAAAACCCATCGCCATTGAGCTGATGCTGACTCATAGTGACCCCATAGAACAGAGTAGAACTGCTCCACAGGGTTTCCAAGGAGAGGCTGATGGATTCAAACTACCGACTTTCTGGTTAGCTCTTAAGCACTATGCCACAAGGGTTCCCATCCAGTGAAGCAGAGGCTATTTATTCTTCTACGCATAAAGGATCTCAGGGTTCTAAAGGTGAGTGGAGCCAAAATTCTTTGAAGTGGGGAACCATTAAGGGGATTTAAGTGAGGAAGAGGTTTGACCAAATTTATCTTTGTTGTCACTACTCATTGTCACCACATTAACTCCAGCTTATGCACCTGACATGTGACAAACAGGGAGGTTGCTGGGTCCTGCTCCATCATCTCCTTCATCAATGGGCTTGAGTCTGTCCTTCTACTGCTGTCCCGTAGATACGCCTTCTCTCACCTGTGTGCTGCACCTTAAGGGCCTGGAATGGCCTTCGTGCAGGCATTCATTCAAGACATACTGGTTGGTGGCCCATTCTGCCAAGAAAAACAAAAACCCAAGCCTGTTGCCATCAGGTGGATTCCAGCTCATGGCAACACTATAAGACACAGACATAGTAGAGCTGCCCCCCAGGGTTTCCAAGAAGCAGCTGGTGGATTGGAACTGTCAACCTTCTGGTTAGCAGCCACAGCTGTACATCACTGTGCCAGTCAGGTACCCAGGAAACAGATGCCAACAAGCCAGGCGTGGTCTTAGATACAGCAGAACTTCTATTCTGCGGTAGTGTCAACTAAATAAGCTCAGGTAACTACATATACGGGTTCAAAACCATCCAGAAGTGAGTCAGAAGAAAGGTCCGGTGATTGACTTCTGAAAACTCACTCACTGAAAACCCGATAGAGCACAGTTCTATTCGGAGACACAAGGGGTCCTCATGAGTAGGCATGGACTCAACTGAGACTGGGTTTGTTTTTTTTCCAACTACATAAAACCATAAATTTGGCGCAAAGTGTGAGGTCAAGAGACAAGAGGTGAGAGAGAAGAATATGGTGGATAGGGGGGATATTAGACAGAGTGGTCAGGAAAGGGTGCTGGATGAGGGAGGCTTCTGTGATAACTGAGTGACATAATGGGGACTGGCTCTTAGCATGGCTGCTGGCCCTGAGTAGACGGAGAAGAAATGATAGCTCTCATCATTCTTGAGTCATTCCTCCAGCAGTTGTTTCCGAGGGCTACTTGTTACGCCCTTGTACACAGACACCTGTGATCTCAGTGGAGAGTTATCCAGGCACCACAAGCCCGCTAGTGTTACTAGTTCTGCCTTTCAGATAAGTAATCCAAATAAACCCCTACCCAAAGTGAGAACTAATTCTATTTTCTTTGAGAAATGCCACAGAAGATAAATGCCTTAGAGGCCCGGGGCATGGAGCCTGCTGTGTTCCTCCTCCGTTTTATCCTGAGGACTGATGTGGTCCCCTGGCTTCCCCTACAGCCCATTTCAGAGGGTTTTCACTTTGTAGTTGCCCTGTGGTGGTCTTCTTGCCTTTGAATGTGAGTAGGGCTGGCACAAAGACAACTCCTCTTTTGCGAAGGACAGATTCTGTGCCTGCATCTCCCTGACTGATAAACACTTTGGGTGTTTAAATCCACTTCTGTGCCCTGAAATCACCCTTTTCTAGACTGCTGGCTTATTATAGGAGGGTGAGTGGGGAATTTTGGATCATAGGCCCTGCCATTCCTAATTAAATGAAATAAGTTAAATGAAGGGGAGAAAAGACTCATGAATATCTTTAGGGAAAACAAAACCCAAATCCCCCACAAAAAGAGAATGACGTGACATTTGAACGGGAGCCGAGAATTCCTGTAAGATTGCATGAGAGTTGACATTTCAGAGACCAGGCTCCTACCCCCATCACCCTCAGCGCTGGATTCTGCTTTAATGTGCAACCTCTGCTGACGTCATCCCAAAGCTTATGTTGGCAGGAAGGAGCAGAGGACATTGTTGGTGACCCTGTACTAACAGATAAGCTCTCTCAGAGAAGTTCTCATGCAGGATCCTGGGCTTTCCCTTGGGACCCAGATTCCTTCTCGGTGGCATTAGGCAAGTGTTACTCACCTTGGCCTTTTAGGGAGCTGTTCATAAGCTATATGTTTGTATGCTGAGCTTTTGTTCCTTGGCAAACACTGGTGGTATAGTAGGTAAGTGCTACAGCTGCTAACCAAAGGATTGGCAGTTCAAATCCACTAGGTGCTTCTTGGAAACTCTATGTGGCAGTTGTACTCTGTCCTATAGGGTGACTATGAGTCAGAATTGACTCAGCAGTGATGGGTTTGGTTTTTGCCCCTGGAGGTCCATTATAATATTGCTAGTCCTTGTGAAATAATTTGTTGTTGTTGTTGTTAGCTGTCTTTGGTCTCTGACTCTAGGCCACCCATGCACAATAAAACAGAACACTGCCTGGTCCTGGGCCATCCACACTAGGAACTGGGAATTGGATCATTGTGACCCATAAGGTTTTCATAGGCTGAGTTTTGGAAGTAGGTTGCCAGGTCTTTCTTCCTAGTCCATCATAGTCTGGAATCTCCACTGAAATCTGTTCAGCATCATAGCAACATGCACGTCTCCACTGACAGCAAATGATGATTGCATAGGAGATGTGTTGGCAGGGAATCAAACCTGGGTCTCCTGCATGGGAGATGAGAATTCTAGCACTGAACCAGCAGTGCCAGAGCCAGTTGCTGCTGGGAGGGGAGGATACAGAGATAAAAAGACATTGTCTCTGCCCATGACATGCAGGACCATGATGACTGGCCTGGGGCAGATGGGGTGAAGAAGGGTCTTCAAGGATGTCATCTTGTGGAAAGTGGCATCTAAGCTGAATCCTTAAAGACAGCTCCCAGAGACTAGCCATTTGACTCTTTATCAGCTTTCTGGTTTGAGCACCCCAAGATGGGAAAACTCCACCAGTCTGCAAAACCCTTGATGGCAGGTGTGTCATTCTCCTCCTTGCTCACCATTCGATTGCACATCGAGCACAGTGTCTAGGATGTAGGTGTTCTGATCAATACTTGTTGAATGAATGAATGTGGGTGAGAATAAGTGAATGAACAGAATAGCCGTGCTGTGTGCAATGGACCAGTTAGCAAGCTGCAGGAAGTGGATCCTAGTCCTCAAAGCCATGGCAACAGAAATGATAGGGAGCCTTGCCTTGGTGAGAGGTGGTCTTTAGAAGCAACCCACTTGTCCACCAACAAAGGATAAAGATGTGGTCTGTCTATGCAATGGAATAATATTCAACCACAAAGAGAAATGAAGTTCTACCATGCAGATGAACCTTTAAAACATTATACAGGGTCAGCAAAGTCAGATGCAGGACAAATATCGATGACTCCACTTAGATGAAATAGCTAGAATAGGCAAATGCCTAGAGATCAGTATCAGTGGTGACCAGAGGCTGGGTAGGAGGGAAGAAGGAGTTATTGCTTAAGGGGTATTGAGTTTTGGTTTACTCACTGCTGTTGAGTCTATTCCAACTCATAGCAACCCTATAGGACAGAGTAGAACTGTCCCAAGGAGTTTCCAAGGAGCACTGGTAGATTTGAACTGCCAACCTTTTTGTTAGCAGTTGTACTCCTAACTCCCGTGCCCCTAGGGCTTCCATGTGCGGGACAGCCAGTAAGAGAGACAGGGAGAAGGACTGTACAGGAAGAGGAGAAGAGAACTTGGCTGTGGGCACTGTCCACTCTGTGCCAGACCACGTGTTGAGTATGTTGATATCTATCATCCTTCTCAGTGTGCTCAAAACAACCTTTCAGATAGAGAAAAGTTCCCCAGTTTTCCAGGAGTGGAAACTGAGGCACGAAGAGGTGGAGTGTGTGAAGTTCAATTGCCAGTAAGTGAGAGAACTAGAATTTGGCTGCAGCCCTTTTCTACTCCCAAGTTTGTGGTCTTTGCAGTACAACATGCTGCTTCGACCTGAAAGCAGTTATCAGCGAGGGAAGGTCACTGATGTCTCCCAAGGAAGGCCACTGAGGCTGAGGAAGGCTTTGATGATGTCCATGTCCAAATAACTGACGGGACCACGGTCTGAGCAATGATCTGTCTTCAGTAGCTAGTGCTACTATAACAGAAAAACCACAAGTGACCGGCTTTAACAAAAAGATGTTTTATTTTCTCAGTCTAGTAGGCTAGAAGACCAAATTGGGAGTCAGCTCCAGGGGAAGGCTTTCTCTCTCTGTCAGCTCTGGAGAAAGGTCCTTCTTGTCCCCCTGGACTGGGAGCTTCTCCTTTCAGGAACTCCAGATCCAAAGGACGTCCTCTAGTCCCAGTGTGGCTTTGTTGGTGGCGTGTAGTTCCTCCTCGCTGCTTGCTTCCCAGTCTTTTTTATCTTTTGAGACACAAAAGGTGGTACAGCCACACTCCAAGGAAATTCCTTTTACATGGATCGGGGATGTGATCTTAGTGAGGGTATCACAATCCCATTCTGATTCTCGTTAACATAAAATTACATACACAAAAAAAACTGGAGGACAACCACATAGTCCTGGAAATCATGGCCTAATCAAGCTGACATGTATTTTGTGGAGACACAATTCAATCCAAGACACGATCTGAGAAGGCAGAGTGCTAAGGAGCTCTGGGATTGGGATCACCTGGCAGCTGAACAAAGAATAAGGAAGATAGAAGAGGAACTGATGCCTTTGAACTAGAGTGTTGGAGGAGAATATGGACTGTACAAGGGACAATTGGAAGAATGAACAAGTCCTGCCTTCTGTCTTTGAAGAAGCACAGCCAGAGTGCATGCTGGCAGTGAGGATGGTGACGTCAGACATGTTATCAGGAGGAATTCATCCTGGAGAAGGACAGCACACTTGGTAAAGTAGAAAGTTAGTGACAAAGAGACACACCCTCAACAGGATGGATTCACACAGTGGCTGCTATAGTGGTCTCAAGCACAGCAACAATTGTGGGGACCAGGCAGGGTGTTGCTCCGTTGTACATGGGCTCACTGTGGGTTGGAACCCACTCGACTGCACCTGACAACAACAACATAATATGAAAGGTGCTGGAATAAAGAGGGGGAGGAACCTGGGTCGAAAGGTTGGAGAAGATTCCATGAGGAGATGAAGGCCAAGTAAGAGTTTACTAGGCAGGGTGGGGAAAGGCATCACAGGAAAAGGAATGCCATGTGCAAAGGCACAGAGGCATGCAAGTGCATGGTGTGTTGAAAACTGGGGAAAGGTCAGATATGCTGAGAAGGTAAAGAGTTTGAGTAACACCAGTCATAGTCCTTGTTCTCTGGGCTGTTACAGATTCTTGTTATAGGTGGCCGTCTTAGCTTTCTAGTGCTGCTATAACAGAAATATCACAAATGGGTGGCTTTAACAAATAGAAATTTGTTTTCTCAGTTTAGGAGGCAAAAATTCTGAATTCACAGTATTAGTTCTAGGGAAAGACCTTCTGTCTCTGCTCTGGGGGAACGTCCTTGTCTCTTTGAGCTTCTGTTCCTGGGCCATCGTCACGTGACTTGGCTTCTGTCTGCCTCTATCTCCTCCTCTGCTTGCTTGTTTAATCTCTTTTGTGTCTCAATAGTGACTAACTCAGAATATGCACTATACCAATCTTAGCTCATTAGCACAACAAAGACAACCCCTTCCCAAATGGGATCATAATGACAGGAACAAAGATTATTACAACACATGTTTTGGGGGGATGCAATTCAATTCATAACAGTGATAAAGGTAAATTCAGCCTCCTTTGAGACTTTGGTTTTAAGATGTGGATACTGGGACGTTTCCTGTGGTTTAGCAGAGAGAGGGGATGCATGTGAGTTTAAAGCAGATCTTAAAGAAGGGATCCCCTGGAAGGGGAGGTGGGGGTCCCAGGCCAGGACTGGTTCACCTCCAGAGTTACCACTGCTTATGGAGAGAGAGTTCAGAAGAGTCTGAGTAGGGTATGGCCAGGACGCCAGTGACTCCATCCTACTGATGCTATGTTACTTGCCAGGGCACTGCCAAGTGCCACATCTGTCCTGGTCAGTATATGGTCTAACGGTGGCCTTAGTACAACTAGGCCTTCTTTCAAGGTGTCTGCTGTGCCGTAGGCATGGGGTTTTTCAGAGATGAAGACTCACAGCCTCCCCTGGGCTCCCTGCCCCCACATCCAAGTCTCTCTTGTGTTCTCTGTTGCTGTGTTCTCTGCTGGCTCTTTCTCCTCTTTCTCCCTACCCACTCTTTCAGGTTGGGACGGGGTAGTGGATATTTTGTTAGTGTTCCCTTGCTTACTTAGTCCTTGCTCCAGTTCACGTTTTTCTTCACTTTATTGCCTGTTGAGATGACTAGTCAGACGACTTCACATTTTTTACTCAAAACTGCTCAGTTTAACTGCTGTTGGCTAAATATATTTTGACCTCAGCTACAGGCTGTGACTCTCTGCTCAGCCAGCAAGGCCAAGGAAGCCCTGTGCCAAAATCATCTTTCTCTTTCTTTTTGGACTGGAATTATCGTAAACAGATTGGAAAGGAGCCCTCCTCTTCTGAAGGTCGTTTGCGACCCCATCAAGATATAGGGTTTGGCCAGGAGGCTGGCCAGGTGTGTGAATTCATCTGCCACAAAGGCATCTCATTTTGTACACAGAGTTGGCTTGTGAGGGATTTCCAAATGTGCTTGGCTCAGGTGCCATCTTTATAAATCTCCAGGGGCAATTGACATAGTTCTTCTGGGCCTCCAGGGAGACTTGGACAAGCTCTGAATAGCCACAAACCCTGGCAGGTTATTAATTACAGGACTGACAGGAAAGAAAGAAAGAGTCAGGGCATTAGCTAGCCTAACACAAGGAATTTTGGAGACCAAAGGAGTTTATGGACGCCAATGGTCCCACTTCTAATTCCAAGCAAATAGTGTCCTCCAGATGAAGCCTGTCACCCTTGAGGCTTAGCCAGGGTGGCCAGGCCACCTCTTACCCCTACTTGGATGTTCCAAACTCTATTCAGGGCAGAAAAAGCGTAGAGAAATAGGGAAAGACGGAACAACCTAAGAAATTGAATGAAAAGTTTTGCCCTTTCCAGGACAGAGAATCCTATGGGAGGAGTAGTTTGGTGACTTGAAGAAAGAGTTCTGTTTTTAAGAAACTGAAGTTTATTTAATAACAATTTCCAAGTCAGGGCAACATTTCCAAATGTAGAGAGACAAAATGTTCCTAAAGAAAAAGATTTTGAATACACTTAATTTGAGATATCACTTGAACATCAAAGTGGAGAGATACAGAGCAAACAGCGGGACACCTGAGTCTGGAGTCAGCGGCAATTTGAAAGTCATCAGCCTTTAGATGGTATTTGAAGCACTGTGGCTGGATGAGCTGCTCACTTAGGGAGTGAGAGGAGATTAAAAAAGAAGACCCAAAGGCTGAGCCTGTGGCTCACCAGCCTTAAATCTGTCAGGAAAACAAGGAGACTGGAATGGACTACGGGGAGGGAGCAGGAGAACTGTTAAGAGGGTGACTAGTTTTGCTTCTCTTGAGAACCTAGCCTAAGACCCTCCCAAACAGCAAATTCTCATAGCGTTTGCCAAAAGGAAAATGCTGATGAATTCTGCAGGTTCAATGCTCCCTGGAGGCTAGAGAAAAACATCACTGGCACCAGAAACAAACTGGATTCTGGCAGTGCAGGACACTTCAAGCACTAGACACTGAATCACACATACTTTTCTGGAATTTCCATGTGCTCCATGCATAGAGCACAGAGAAGCACAGGTCTGGTGGACTTTGGGTGCTGCCATGTGGAGTGGGTGCCCCAGAGCGCTGCTGGTCTCTCAGTCCTCTCATTCTGATTCCAGGGGTATCCTAGGCAGATGTGGTTTACGTGAGCCCAGCTTTTCTTCCCTGGGGGAATGGTTTCTATTCTATTATGTGCCATTTGATGACCTGTCAACCACAATACTTAATCTCATCTCAGCCCACCTGGACAGGATCCAAAACTATTTGTTACAGTTGCCCAATCCCTGGCAACACTGTCTCTGAGTGGTAGAAGTAGTTAACATGCTTGGCTGCTAACAGAAAGGTGAGAGAGGTCCATGCACCTGAAAGCATCTGGGAAGAAAGGCCTGGTGATCTATATCCTAAAAACCAGTTACTGAAAACTCTATGGAGCACAATTCTACTCTGACAAACATGGGGTTTCCATGAGTCCAAATTGCATTGATGACAGCTAGCTACTTAGTTAATCCCTGGAAACAGTGATTGGTTTAAGATGTGAGGGTGGAATCAAAAAGGGCCAATCAAAGCACTTTATGGTTCTGTACATCTATAGGATATCATCTTGCTGACCTCTGGCTGGAGGAAGGGGAGTGGACGGACAGGAGGGGAAAGGTAACTGTTGGGAGGATGAGACATGTATGGAACAGAGAGGAATAGTGTGCTGTCACCGGACAGGGAGAGCAGTGGAAGCTGCATATAGGGGGGCATGGAAATTTATATGTGAATGTACATTTTCACTCAGTTATGTTAAATAAAAATTAAAAAAAAAAAGGGCCAATCAGCATCAGTTTTGGAGATTCACCTATGGCCAATGGTAGAGAAGGCCAACTTCAGAAGATGCAAAACTGGGAGAATGAGAATCTGGGTTCATCAGTTGCCTTTTTCTGTGTTGTTTTTTGTTGTTTCTTTGTTTACGTGGAATGAAACCTAATGGAGTTGGGGGAAGGGACAGGGAGAGGGAAAGAGAGAAAAAAAGAGATTGCTGGCAACATTATGCCTGGTTCCAGGCCTCCAGGTTCTGGTGCCTGATCTTGTGAGCTCTGCCTGAATCCTTCTAGGTTTTAGCTGTTTGTAAGTTGAGTTTCTGTCACACAAGGTCCCTGGGTGGTGTGGTGCAAATGGTTTGTTCTCAGCTACTAACCTAAAGGTTGGCAGTTTGAACCCACCCAGTGGCACCATGGCAGAAAGCCTTCAAAATCTGCTTCTGTAATGATCACGGCCAAGAAAACCTTATAGAACACAGCTCTGCTCTGTAACGCATGGATTACTGTGAGTCAGAATCGACTGGACGGCAACAGGGTGGTTTCTCTTTTTGGTTTTCTGTCACTTGTAAAAGCAAACATTTTGACCAGGAAGGATTTACGTCCACCTCACGGGAAGGCAGACGTGTGGGGTATGCACTGCAGGGTGAGGCAGGCATGGTCAAAGAGTTTGTGAGGCAGCTGACCCTGGGATGTCCACGTGTCTGTCTCAGGGTCGTAGCAGTCAAAGGCGTCCGAGTCCTCGATGCTGCAGTCCACGGTCAACCGACGCCCACCTGTCACGTAGAGCTTGTCCCCGATCACTGTAGCCCCGTGGTGCATCCTCCGGTCTTTCATGTCCGCACACTTGACAAACTTGTTGGACTGAGGGTCGTAAGCAAGAATCCTCCGTGTGTAACCTGGAAACCAAGCGGCACACTGGTAGGCTCAGCCTTGTTCATTTGGGCTGGTGGGTGGTAGTCCTGGGGATGTTCCTAACTTTGAGGCTAGAACTCGGAGGAAATGAAAGCTCGGAATGTTTAAGCACTTGCCCAAGTTCACACAGCTGGTACTTGACAGAGCTGGGCTTTGAACCCAGGTCTGTGTGACTCTGGCCCCTGTGTTCTTAGCTCCAAATTAAGGCCACAGGTAAACCCTTCTTAAACAGGAGAGCAGCCTCCTGATTTCACTAGCTTTCTCTAGAATTCCTGGTTTCACTAGCCCTTTTAGCATTTCTATTTCTGTCATATGCCCAGTGAGGAGCTGTCACAATTCAAGGAGTCTTTGGGAGCAGAGTGCGGGTCTCCCCACAACCCTTGCTGGGAGGAACTTTTATGCTCTCCACTTTACAGGGGAGGAAATGGAGTCAAACAGAGATTACAAAATTGCCAGAGTGTAGAACCAGTTAGTAGCAGAGCTGGGATTTGAACTCAGATATTGATGAACCCCCAAACCAGTCCTCTTAACTGAGATACTGTCCTACTATGAGAGAGATGGTCCCTTACTAGCTAATGTTATTCGCAGTAGCAAATATTTTATTAGCACTGCCAAACACTTTTTGAGCATTTACTGTGTCTCTGGGGCGGTGCTCAGTGCTTTAGATACACGTGTGTGTTCGATTACCGTAACACCTTGTTGAAATAGGTATTCTTTTATGCCTTGTTTATGGATAGAGACATGAAGAAACTTCAGAGAGTACAGAGCTGTGCCAGGTTGTTCACACTCCTCCCGTTGGCTGGATGTGCTTTTAAAAAGACCATCTTGTAGAACAGCATCTGTCTATTATTGACCCTTTTTCCATAGGAGACGCCAAGTTTGTGTCCAGCCTAGCGATACTCTGTTTAAACTCACCTCCCACGATGACAATCCGCTCCCCGAGCACCACTGCAGGGGCGCACACGTTCTTGATCATTCTTGTCTCCATTTTGAACCACGTGTTTCTGGAAATGTGATAAACCTGACAGAGAAATGTTACAATCACCCAGGGCCTCATTTATCGTCATGGTACTGCATTTTCAAGGTAAACAGATGACAGATAGATGAACAGAAAGATACATATGTAGAGAGATACAAAGATAGGCACATAGATAGATGCATAGATAAACCCACTGTCATCAAGATGATTCCAATTCCTAGCGACCCTATAGGTCAGAGTAGAACTGCCTCATAGAGTTTCTAGGGAGCACATAGTGGATTTGAACTGCTGATCTTTTGGTTAGCAGACATAGCACTTAACTACTCTGCTAACAGGGTTTCCAGATACAGTAATAACAATCAGGATGCTAAAATTGGAGTGATTTTTTTTCATTTGTTCCAACTTTTAATTTTGCAGGTATGTTGCTTTTAGTAAACAATATATTATTTAATAACAGAAAATAGAATATTGTTAGGAATTGGTCTTAGGTGACTCCAAGTGACCAGTGGCTGGATTTCAATAGAATGGGCCAAGAGTTGTACACTGTAGAATGCGTTTGTTTTGCTTGCTTGGGAAGTGTTTTATTTTAGTGAGAAATGGAGTAACATATATTGATAAGCCCAGTGAGTTGTCAGTCACTTGGCTGTCTATACTCATGCTTAAATTCCTGAATGTGCAGTGTGTCCCAGTGCTGAGAGGGTCTTAGAGTCAAAAATAGGTCCAGGGTTGGGAGGGTTTGAACAGTTCCGGCCTGATGGTCAGTAGAGTCCCAGCCAAAAGGAAGAACAGGAAAACAGAGAAGGCAGAAAGGAGGGGACAGGGCAGAAGGCGACCGTCCTCTGACAAGCTCTGAAATAGTGAAGGAAATCTTGATTTACTGAATCATGATTCCCTTCTGTTAATTCCCTCAGCTGGAAATCTAAAAAGCACAAGTAAATTAGTTCCTTACAGACAAAATTTACCATATAAAAGGGACTTCACAGTAAGACAGGCAGGAATGAAAATACCCATTTACAGATGAAAATAGTGTAGTCTCCTTTGCTGAAAGTTTTTCAATGTAAAACACAATTGCCAGCATTATTAACGGCCACTGCAAGCCTGAGAGTTTGTCACACTGTGGTGGCTTGTGTGTTGTTGTGATGGTATAAGCTATGCCACCATTACTTCAAATGTCAGCAGGGTTACCCATGGGGGACTGGTTTCAGCTGAGCTTCCAGACTAAATTGAAAAGAAAAGATTGAAAAGAAAATGGCCAGTGAAAACCTTATGAATAGCAGAAAATTGTCTGACACAGCGCTGAAAGATGACCCCCCCCACCCCAGGTTGGAAGGCTCTCAAAGGACAACTGGGGAAGAGTTGCCTCCTCGAGGGAGAGTTGGCCTTAACGACATGAATGGAATCCAGCTTTGGGACCTTCCTTTGCTGATATGGCAGGATTCAAAATGAGAAGAAACAGCTGCAAACATCCATTAATAACAGAAGGTGGAATGCCTGAACCACGAATCCAGGAAAACTGCAAGTTGTAGAAAATAAAATGGAATAGATAAAGACCGATATCCTAGGCATTCCTGTTTCTTCAGAGTCGATTCGGACCCACAGTGGCCCTGCAGGACAGGGTAGAACTGCCCCACAGGGTTTCCAAGGAGCAGCTGGTGGATTGTCGCTGCTGAAATCTTGATCACTGCATCAGCAGTGCGGATCCTAGGCACTACACAGTTGAAATGAACTGGTCTTGGCCATTTTGAATCAGGCAGTCATGCGATCTACTATGCTCGAAATGGCAAACTGAAGAAAAATGATGTTACATTCATCATTCAAGATCTATCCTGAAATATGCTAATTAAAAGATCTAAGATGCTAGAAAGAGGCATAAAGATTGTAAAAGACTCATTAATGAACTGCAGTATGAAGATGACACAATCTTACTTGCTGAAAGTGAAGAGGACTTGAAGTACTTACTGATAAAGATCAAAGATCACACACTGTTCAGTATGGATTACATCTCAATGTAAAAAAAACAAAAACGCTCCCACCAAAACCAATAAATAGCATCATGATAAATGGAGAAAATAGTGCAGTTATTACATTAAGGATTTCATTTTACCTGGATCCATAATCAATTCCCATAGAAGTAGCAGTCAAGAAATCAAAAGATACATTACACTGAGCAAATCTGCAGCAAGAGACCTCTTTAAAATGTGGAAAAGCAAAGATGCAATTTTGAGGGCCAAGGTGTGCCTGACCCAAGCCATGGTATTGAACGTACCGTGGACTGCCAGAAGAAGGAACAAATCTGTCGTTAAGAAGAATAGTGAGAATGTTCCCTAGAAGCAAGGATGGTGAGGCTTTGCCTCATATATTTGAGACATGTCAACATTATGAAAGGCTTTAGTTTGCTCATTTTGTTGAGTGTAATCATCACAACCATCCTATTAGATAGATACTATTACAGCCTCCCATTTTTCAGATTAGACCATTGAGGTTTAGATGGGTTAACTGCATGCCCAAGGTCCCACCACTAGAGTGACTGGAAGACTGGTCTGGTTGAGCCCGGTGCTCATGCTCTCAACCACCACACCCATGGCTCTATCTAGGACCATGTCAATGTGACTTTTCCTGAGGGAAGTTTTTGAGACTGGAGACTGCTTGAAGTCCCTGTGAGTCCCTCAAGTTGATGAAGCACGGACAAGGTCAAATTCTAGAGATGATGGAACCAGACAATTGTGAAACCTCCATGGTTTCATCTGCAAATATGAAGAGAGCAAAACTCTTTGGAAAATACAATTAACTCCTTAGAGGAAAAGCTAACACTGGTTGTGTTTTACTTGAGTGAGTAATTGTCTTCTGTTTTATATCAGCTTTGGATGTGACATTGAAAAGAGATTAAATAGTTGTTCACAATCCTCATAATATCCAGAAGAAGCTGGGGCCAAAGGACGATCTTTGACCAAGGGAGCAAGGGGGGACACTGCTATGGTGACTGGTTTGCTTGATATCATATAGAAATAGAGGACAAAAGAAGGCCAGGTATCAAGGAACATGTGCACACACAATTTGCACAACACACCCACTGCAGGGTAAATTCTTGAAAGACTGCCTCTTGGTGAACCATCCTAGGGCAAAAACGCAGAGCCCATATCTAAACATCAATGGAGCTACCCCAAGTATTCATCTGAAAGTACGTTTGAAAGAGTGAAACTCTCCATTTCAAGGTTAGTCCTAAGCGGATCAGAAAAACATCCAAATTCATGTTTTTCACCCATGGTCCAGGGTCACTTACCTGTTCAGCATGTTTATTTTTTCTCTCTGCTAGGATCTCACTTCACTGCATTATGCATTTCTTGATACTCTAATTTAGAGCTGTTTTTCAGCTTTGCATTTTGGTCCTAGGAAGGTGATGACAATTTTGCAGTGTAAAATTATCAGTGTAATTTGTTGACCTGAGTTCGAAAAATAGTCAGACAACAGAGAGGCGCTCTGGCTTTTGCATCCTGTGGTCAGAACTTTGAAGGGTGCAGAGAACTTCTCTTTCAGCTCAGTTAAATGAGTAGGATTTGGAATAACTAAGAGTTACTAATTTGGAAAGACTAAAAATTCACCTTGATAGCCTGGGAAGAACAAACAAAAAGCTATGGGCTGTAGAAGTGAAGATAAGCAAAAATTAAAAAAAAGACTTAAATCACTTTGCTCTGTCCCTGCTGGCACTGACCTAGTCTAAGCTATCTTCGTCTCTTGCCTGGACCTCAAGAAGAGCACCTCCCAAGCCACCTCCCTCCCTCCACTCAGCCCCCTGCAATTCACTCTCAACAGACACCCAAAGGGAAATTTTAGAAATGCAAATTTGAAGCCATCATCCATCCTGTGGTGACATCCTTTAATGATATGCCATTACTCTCAGGCTATAGAGTCAGTTCCTTGAGAATATCTGCAAAGCCTTGTCAGACCAGGCTCATCTCCTAACCCACCTTCCTCCAGAATTTCTACAGAGGAAAGGGCTTAGGGGCACCAGTTTGGGTGGAGGGAGTTGATTGGGTAGCTTGGGAAGAGAGCTGATGGAGATGATGTGAGCAACTAACACCCTGGCCCTAGGTGGTGCAAAGAGTTAATTGCTAATTGAAAGGTTGGAGATTCAACTTCACCCAAAGACACCTCGGAAGAAAGGCCTGGCGATCAACTCCCCATAAGATAGCTACTGAAAACTCTGTGGAGCTCAGTTCTACTGTGGCACCCATGAGGTTGCTTGAATTGGAACTGATTTGATGGAAATGGATTGGTTACTGGTTAGCACCCCCCAACTACTCCTTAGCACATCACGTTTCTCCTTCTGGCTCTGTGTTGCAACCACATTGCTCCTTCTTTCAGTTGCTCAGGGTACTGTGCTGTGCCTGTTTCTGCTTCAGGGCCTTTGTACAAGCTGTTCCTTTACCCAGGAACACTCTTCCTCCCTCAGCAGGTAACTCGGCTGGCTTCTCCTTCAGAGGCAGATTCAGTGTTACTAGGGGAGCTTTCGTGCCTCCTGCAGAAGGTCAGATCCTGCTGTCTCGGCACTCACTCTGCATGTCCACAGGCACCCATGTGGAAATCCTAGAGATACAAAGCTTCCTTCTTCCTTATCCCTACCTGCTACTTCTCCTCTCTACCTCTCTGCTGGTGCAGTGGTTAAAGCTCTCGGCTGCTAACCAAAAGGTCAGTGGTTCAAACCTACCAGCCACTCTGTGGGAGAAAGATGTGGCAGTCTGCTTTGGTAACAATTTATGGCCTTAGGAACCTGATGGGGTTGCTTTGAGTCATAAATGACTCAGTGGTAGTAGGTTTTTGGGTTGAGTTTTCTGCTCAAATCAGAGGAAGTGGACCTCACAGGGTTTCCTCTGAAGTTCCCTGAATCCTAAAGCCTACCTGGCTCTTTCTAGTTCTTCACAGTGGTTGGCATTCAACACAATCTCGTGTGGTGTCCTTGAGGCTTTTTAGAGACAGGCTTGTTATCCAAGTTCATCCATAGCCCTGGATGAGCTGCAGATAACCAGAGCTTGTGTAAAGTTGGAAAATAGAATATTCTGCAGTTTGAACCTTTATGAATCCTACTTTTCTGAGAGCTTGTGAGTGGAATTAGTATCTACCTGTCACTTAAGGCAGGGGTTCCCCAACCTGGCTGCAGCTTATATCCTTCTGGACATCACAAATGTCTGGATCCTGTACAATGAGATTTTGCTTGGCTAGTTTTCAGGTGGCATTTAGGAAAATAGGTAATAGGCAGTCTGTGAATCACTGTTTGTGAATTTTCTTTTAAGATGATTCTTACTTGGGTTAAAAATTAAAAAACCAAACCCTTTGCCACCGAGCCGATTCTGACTCATGGAGGCCCTATAGGACAGAGTAGAACTGCCCCATAGAGCTTTCAAGGAGCACTTGGTAGATCTGAACTGCTGACCTCTTGATTAGCAGCCACAGCACTTAACTGTTATGCTACCAGGGTTTCCTATTTGAGTTAAAAGCATCTGCTAATCCAATAGAACTTCATTATCTGCTATTAAATATGTTTCTAGCTTGAGTTGTTAGATTTTTTTTTCCTCAAACTCTCTATGGAAAGGGATTATGTCTGATGTACTTCGGTGTGTACTGAATTTTGCACAAAAAAACTCATAAATTGATAACATCTTGCTGAAAAAATTTCTTCCTCCCTCTCTCCTCCCATCCTTGCCTGCTTCCCTCCCTCCCTCTCCCTCCCTCCCTCCCTTCCTTCCTTTCTTCTTCCCTCTCTCCCTTCCTTCCTTCCTTCCTGCCTGCCTGCCTGCCTGCCTCCCTACCTGCCTGCCTGCCTACCCACCTGCCTTCTTACCTTCTTGCCTTCCTGCATAAATGAGAAATGGGTAAGTGTGTGTATGTTGGGGGGGCACATTCATGGACTTCCTTACAAGACATAAGGACCAGCTGTTTACCTGGATAAGGCGCACAGGGTTCTGCATGATGTCCTCTCCCCCAAAGAGGTAGAGTCTTTGGTCTTTCACAGCCACCGCAGGGTGGAGAACACTCACGGGCATGCTGGCCACACTCTCCCAGACATTGCAAATGCTGTCGTATCTCTCCATGGAGCTCACCACCTCCTGCCTGTCTCCAAGCCCGCCAATGGAGAAGATGAAGTTCTTATGGGCAGTGCTTCTGTGGGAGTAGCGGGCCACCAGCATGGGTTCCCCCAGCCGCCATTGGTTGAGTTTGAGGGAGAAGATGTAAACGTTGGGGCTTGCTAGATTCTTCCCTGACCTGATAGCCATGCCTCCAATGACATAGACACTTCGGTGGAGGGTGACAGCCGAGGCCTTGTATAGTCGGGTGGGAAGTTTGGCAAGGTCTTGCCATTGGCCAGTGTGCCTGTTGTAGAGCAGAACGTCCCTGGTGGTCTGCTGGTTGTCCTTTCGTCCACCCAACAGGATGAGGAAATCTTGGTAAGAGTTTCTCGGAGGCATGTGATACAGGGGTTTGAGGTCTGGGGCACTGGTGCCATACAAAGAAAACACCTGCCTCTTGGCTGTCTCCAGGATGGCTTGGCATGCAGGTGAGGTTTGAAGAAGGGCATCGCTGGCAATGAAGTGGTAGAAGAAGGCCGGGTGGACATACTGAAGCCTGACCTGCTTGAACAGTTCCTGCACATAGCGTTTCCGGGCCTCGAGGTCATGCTTGACCCAAACCATGAGAGCCTCAAACACCTTTTCCTCTTCCCCACAGAGCCCATCGTCTCCGAGGTAGTCTCTCAACTCCAAGGCACAGAGCTCCTTCAGGTCAGCTGATGAAGCCACCTCTGGGAAATACTTCAGGGCCACCTCCTTCGCTTTCTTCTTGAGGGTCCCACAACTTAAGATTTCAGAGAGTCTGATCATGCCCAGGCAATTGTTGGGGGTCAGCTGGCTCTGGAGATACGAAGAGCAGGCCTCAAAGAGCTTGGGGTACTGCAACATGGAAGCGGCCTCCATCAACGGAAGGACACTCTCCGCCGTAATGAGCGCCTCCCCGGTGTACACGTACAGGATGATCTGGTCCAGAGTGACAGGGTCGATGCCTTTCAGCTGGACTTTGGCCTCACTGCTCTCCCTGAAGTTGCTGCAGAACATGGCCCTAAAGTAGGGGCTGCTGGAGGCCAGCACGTTTCGGTGGCAAGGCACCTCCCAGGCACTTGCACAGATGCTCACATCTGTCAGGATCCTGTTTTGTCTTAAGCCATTAAGCTGCCTCAACAAGTCAGAAGA
The DNA here is from genome assembly GCA_028571685.1 of Heterohyrax brucei. Classification (NCBI taxonomy): domain Eukaryota; kingdom Metazoa; phylum Chordata; class Mammalia; order Hyracoidea; family Procaviidae; genus Heterohyrax; species Heterohyrax brucei. Next base: position 19,091,817 of record CM053153.1, on the reverse strand, counting down.
GAAGTCTTGGTCTTTGAAGAGTAGCCCATCTGGAGACTCCTCATCCATCCTACAAAGAGGAGAGGAAGCCCCAAGAGGAAATGAGAGTCAAGTCCTTCCTAGAAAGTGTGGAGGGATTAGCTGTAGGGACTCTGAGAGGTGGAGCATCTGTGTCCGTTCACCCCAATACTTCTGGTGTGGTCAAGGGTATCACCTAGTGAAGGTTGGAAAGGGATGCCACCCACACGGCAGACTTTAAAACTGCCACCGCCCTTTTTGGCTATGATTATCCTTAAAAGTAACATTCAGTTTGGAATCACTGGCTAATCAGAGGGGGGACAAGGTTGCTGGAAGTTTCTTGACTATCAGGGGCTGGAAGCAAGAGAATACTCAATGTACTTGACCAGAAGTATGTAAGCCTTCCTTCAGATTCTCAGCCTATCTGTTGTTTAGCAAATGCATCTAAACATCTCTTTCTGAAAGTATGTCCTTTCCCACGGATGTCATTCCAGGGGCGTGGTCCTCTAGTATCTAGACAGAAATCAACCCGAAAAATAGGCCTTTGCAGTTCTTTCTTTGAAACAAGACTTTACTGCATCTTTTTGGGTTTCATTTTTAAATTGGGATAAATAGAAAACAGAAACCAAACAACATCCTGGACAGGGTTTGCTGGGCGACATCTGGTGGCCTCCCAGCTGAAGAATCCAGCATTAGGGACATTTACCTTGTTTTCCCGCTGTGACATCCACCGATGCCTGGTCCTGCCGCTCTCCTGCAGAGCTCCCACCTCCAGCTCTGAGGGAAACCATAAACCCAGGCCTGTCCTGCAGTTGGCAAGTGGTCTGTCCTGGGAGATTTCTGGATTTGTTTATACTGAAGGCACTTTCACAGTTTTCTAGAGCTTTGTGAAAGAGTTGCTGGGCAGGAGACAGTGTATACATTCCAAGGCTAAGAATAGTTGCATATGTACTTTCCACTGTTATGACATGTGACTTTCCAGTTGCCTTTTGCAGCCACCCGAGGGCCTGCAGGGCTGGCGCATGCCCACATGCCTTGTTTCCTTGGCATGTGTTTACAGCAGCATAAATAGAACCAGAGAACAGCTTCTCTTGGTAGAGACCTTACTGCCCACTTGGAAGCATCCTGATTCTCTTGTCCTCAAAGTGCCTGGGAATTCTAGATGTCTGTAAACAGGTTGCTGCGACCTGTGAAGAGTCACTGAAGATAGCTCTGGGCCTTGGTGAAGGTGACAGGTGGCCACAAGATAGGATATAGGCTTGTAGGCTATATTCATTCAGTCTCTATCTCCCATCTGCTGGCAGGTTATTGGAGAGGGCTGTGATTTACTTCTATAGTGACAGAATAGTGACAATCTGTGACAAAGATTACTTTTTAATATGTATCAAACACCCCAGAGTTCCCAGACTTGGGAAAGCAAACTCTTGTTGGGCCTCCTTGTCCAGGGACTGCTAGCAACCACCAGGTCTCTGCTAGTCTGTGCCGTATCTGTCTCTCGTGGACACATGCAGATAGTTCTTCAGTTAGATTTTTATAGCTCAGGTTTGTTTTTCTGTTTCACTTTTCCATTTTCTTCCATTGGCTTGAGCAAAGAGGTAGGGAAGTAGGGTATATTGTTCTAGGTTAAGGAGAGAGAGAGAGAGAGGGGAAAAGGAAGGGAGGGGAGGGGAGGGGAAAAGGAAGAGAGGGGCCAGAAAAGTCCAGAGGGTTAAGATCGGGGAGACTTGTCATTGGGCCAAGGATCCAGAGACCAAAATTAGGAGCAGAAGACCTGAGTCAAGCAAGTCAGAGACCAGTGGAAGTGTAAGGAAGGAGCTGGAAAGAGACGTTGTATAGATACCAGAGTTAGTGGCTGTTCCTAAGTTTCTGAGTGATGCTGGTGATATAAAAGACAAGAAGCTAAATTTCTAAAAGGATCTAGCTAGAAAGACGGTTAGACAGAGAGCTGCCATTGAGTCATCTCCAGTCCCTGGATGACCTCATGTAGGATAGGATGAAACATTGCCCAGTTCTTCATCATTCTCACGACTACCGGCGTGTTTGAGCACCCCACTGTGACCGCTAAGCCCATCTGTCTCCTGAAGGGGCTCTCTCACCCTCCCTGGTCCTCTACTTCATCCAACGTGCTGTCCTCCTCCAGTGATGGATCTCTCCTCATGACGCAGCCAGAGCAAGTGACTTGGACAGTGTGCTGGCGTGATCCACAGGGTTTCTGCTGGCTAAGTTTTAGAAGTCCACTGCCAGGCCTGTCTTTCTAGCTGTCTCAGTCTCGTGGCAAAGCTTTCAGAATCACAGCAACAAGGAAACTGTACTACAGCGTGACAAACTGACGGATGGCCGGCGACCACATGGCCTGAAGTCCTACTATTTCTGCTTCTGAGCCTTTGCATTAGCTCTTTCTTTAGGTTGATCCTCCAGTTCCCTGGGTGAACATCTATTCACCTTTCAAAACTTAGTTTGTATGTCAGCTTCTCTTCTAGTTTTCCTTGACCTTCTCAGGCAATTCACGTCTCACTTCTCTGTGCTGTTTCTACTCCCTCTACATACTGCTAGTGTTACATACCTCACGCCTCATTGTGGCTACGTTGACTTGCCTGTGATTCTCCTATTTAGAATGTAAGTGTCTGGATGGCAAGAACCTTCTCTTATTTGTCTCTCTCTTTCCATTGCCTGGTACAGTGCCTGGCACGGTGAGTAGATTATATGTAGTTGCTGAATTGAGCTGTAGTAGAATGGAGAACGGAGAACGGAGAGAGGGAGCTTCACTGAGTGGAGCTGATGCCCTCTCCTGCTGTTTGAGTTGATCAGGGCTGCCAAGCAGAGCTTGGGGTGTAGAAAATCCATTGCTTTTGAGTAAATTCCAACAGGGTAGAACAGCCCCATAGGGTTTCCAGGATGGCTGGTGACTTTGAACCTCAAAACCTGAACACTTAAGTACCGTATCACCAGGACTCCTTGGTGTGTAGACTGTAATATAATTGGTGCTCTGGAATGTCCCTGAGTGTCCCTCACTTCAATCAAATCCAATAACATGATAAAGTGAGAGGTAAAGCAATCATTTCGTACAGCAGAGCAAGAGTTAGGTTGAAGGCTGGGAACTGAACAGAGGTCCTCCCAGCCCCAAAGCTGGAGCTTTAGTCCTTGTCCTTGGCTTCAGCACAAAGGAAAAACTCTCCTCTGTTCTCCAAAATAATGCCTGTCTTGCTTCTCATCCAACCAGCAGCAAGGCCAGCGTTTACTCTGAGAGTCATGGGTGTCAGGACTTCCTGGGGTGGATTTACCTAGTGCTGTCCACTGGCAGGGATTTTGCAGTGTCCCCTAATTAGGCCTTTTGGAGCCCAGCTTTGTCCAGGGTTCCTTGGAACCCTGGTGTGCAGTGTCAACGTCCAAATGGTGTTACCAAGTGCTCTGGATTCTAAAGACTGCAGAAAACAGGCGCTGTTCTGTTGGCCGGGCTAATTAGCAAAATTCTGGCTCTACATTAAATGTCAGAAAAGACACAGAATGTTGGTGTTTACTTTTCAGCAAATACACATGTATAACACCAGCCAAAGACTTTTCTTACCGTCTAGATGTAATGCCAACCAGGCTGTGTCTAGTTCGTGAACCTACTTGTCTCAGTGGGCTTTATGTTTTTCTCTAAACTTGCATCCAGAAGATGTCTTAATTTCTACCACCACTATTGCTGTGAAATTGACTACAACTCATGGAAACCTGTGTGTATCAAAGCAGAATTGTGCTCTGCAGGGCTCCAGTGGCTGCTTCTTTAGTAAGTAGATTGCCAGGTTTTTCTTCTGAGGCACCTCTGGGTGGACTTAACCCTCCAACTTTTCCTTTAGCAGCCACGCAGGGTGGCCATTTGCCCCATTCAGGGCCACCATGTCTTAGTTCAGGAATCTCAAATAATGGAAACATGCAGCTCTTTGTCCCTCCTTTGGTTGAAAGCCAGTATATAATGAGTCAAGGCCCAGGTTTAGGGGCAGAAAGACTTGGAAGAATCTTGGCACTTCCCTTAGTATCTGTGTGGTCTTGCCAAGTCACTTATATTCTTCTAGCCTCAGTTTCTCTATCTGTGAAATGGGGATGATCATCATTGTCTCAGAGAAATAACCTATGTGAAGCACCCCCTAGAGTACCTGGCACCCCTGTACCTGAAGCTCAGAGTAAACTATGATATCATTATATTAATATTCTTGAAATAGTTCCATTAGATCCCAGCAGGTCTTGGTGCCCAGTTTAATTTAGTCTCTCACTCACTCTAGATAATTCCTTTGCCTTGAGCACTTGCTGTGTTCCTCATTGTACATTTTGGTTCAGGATACCCGGATCCAGCTCCTGGCTGTGCTGTAGACTGATGGTGTTGTCTTCTAACCTCTCTGCCTGTCTGTTACTCACCTGTGACAGTCTAGCCCAGGAGGGCCCTGAGCCCAGCCCCTGCAGCTCACTCTTTTGGACCCTGTGTCCTGAGGTGCTCTCTGTAGGCCGTCGTCTGGAGAGAGGCCTGAGGAGGCCAGCCATCACTGAGGAGGCCGCCTCAGCCTGAAGCTGGACACAGAGAAGAAACAGCAGGCAAGCTGCCAGCTGGGGCTCTTCAGGATTTTGTTCTGTGAAGTAAATTCAAAAAGCCTTCTTTTTCCTCCCAGAACTGTTGATTGGCATTCAAGGGGTTCACAGACCTTCTGTGTCTTCCCTGCCTGGGTGTGCTGGGCCTGGATTCCCAAGAAAAGAGCTGGTGGGTTCAGGTCACCGGCAGGTGGACGCTGCTTGATACGGAAGCTCAAAAATTGTGCATGCACGTGCCTCTTGCGCTTGCTCTCCCTTCTGCATCCACTGACGTTCACACTTGCCAGAGAACCATGTTGTGTACCAAGAAGCTGGGTTTCCAGGATGTACAAACTGCAGGTGAGTGAAGCCCTGTGACACTGGGTACCCACTGCTCCTGCAGTCGGCAGGTTGAGGAGAAACGTGAGGAGCAGGCAAATAAGGTCTCAGTTAAGTGGATTTTCACAAGCTGCAGGAAGAGACTTGGCTTTTGATTGCTTTTTTTACTGCTGTTGAGTTAATTCTGACTAAGGGTGATTCCACATATGCAGAGTAGAACTGTTTCATAGGGTTTTAACCCTTTGGAAGCAGATGGCCAGACCTTTTTTTTGAAGTGCCTGTGGGTGGGTTTGAACTACCAATCTTTCAGCTGGAAGTTGAGTACTTAACCATTTGCACCACTTTGGGTTAGAAGTCAAGCACTTAAACCATTTGCGCCACTCAGGGACTCATGGCTTCCGACACCAAAATGAAAAAACATTGCTATCAAGTCGATTTCAACTTACAGTGACTCTATAGGACAGAGTTGAACTGCCTCATAGGATTTCCAAGGAGTGGCTGGCGGATTTGAACTGTCAATCATTCGGTTAGTATCCAGGTTCATAACTACTATATCACCACGAATGGCTCCTGGTGGCTAATTTTAAAATGTCTCCAAGTATGTGAGTGCCTGTCTGTCTGTGTCTCCGTTATCCTACCTGGTGGAGTTTTCACCAGCTTGTGAAAGCGGGACAAAAGCTTTGTATTCTGGACAATAGAGGAAAGGGAGCCTGCTCCTGGATTCCAGGGGTTGCCATGGCTACCTTCCTCTGGGAACTGAGAGCCCAAGGCCACTTTTATTAGGCCAGTAGTACAAAAGACTGTATTCCCAACTTTTCCTGCATCCTAGGTCCCCACCAGAAAATATCTTTATGTCTTTTTCCCCTGGGGAGAGCAAGGCCGACAGGGATGACTTTGGGCTGTTAGTGGACTGTTGGTATGACCCGGCTGCCCAGCCCCCTTCTTCCCACAAACTCAAGTCTGACCTCATACGTCATTTATGCCTCAGATCAGCTTTCTGGACTGTGAATTAAACTGGGGAAGAAAGAAATAATATGATCAAGGATGCTTTCTTGCTCACCTGTTTTAACACTGTGAGTCACAAAGAATAATATACTGCCCTGGCCTCTCTGTTCCCCAGAGGCCAGGCCCTCCCTGATGGTAGGGCAGGCACCAACTCCTCAGGCCACTTTGGGGTGGTTTAGAAAGTAACTGCTGTGGCACAGAGTGGCTGATCTGTAGAGGAGGTCTCACTGGGATGAGTTTTCCTACCTCAGAAATGGGATTAACTAGAATATAGGAAATGGAGAGTGAGCAAGGTAGTGCAAACTTTTAAGGCTTTTGGCTGCTAATCGCAAGGTTGGTGGTTCAAGTCCACCCAGAGGCTCCTTGGAAGAAAGGCCTGGTGATCTTCTGAAAAATAAATCACTGAAAACTGTATGGAACACAGTTCTACTCTGACACACACAAGTACCATGAGGTGGAATTGACTTGATTGCATCTTATTGATTTTCTTTAAGGATCTGCTAAATTAGGATCCCTCCCTCTCTCCCTCCATCCATTGAATAGAACATTGGAGAGACAGACATGATCCCTGCCCTCACAGAGCTTACCATGTGGTAGAGAAGACAGATAATGTCATATTGTAAATGTTTAGACAGGAAACCTTCTCCAACCTCCCTCTGTCCTGCTACCCTCTTCCCCTCATTGTGGATTCTGAGTCCTGGTAGAAAGAGAATACTATGGGCCTGTAAGAATACTATGGGCTGAATTTTAGTTCTGTGTTTCTGTCTCTCTCGGCTGTTTTAGACTGTGAGCTCCTCGAGGGCAGGAATTAGCTTTATCTATGCCCCACCACCTGTTCAGAAAGACAGGAAAGAAGCCTAGAGGAACTTATTAGGAGAAAAGGAGAGACTGATGCTGGAGACTGCTTAGTCACTCTACTCCAGACTGTTTATATTTTTACTAGTAGCTCTCTCTTAAGTTTTTGCAAAGCACTTTTTAACTATGTTTTTCTTTCCTTTTTGTAATTTAGGAGAAAGTTGACTGAGCAAATTAGTTTTTCCTTAAACAATACTCAGATTGTTTGATGACATTGGTTGCCAACCCTGCAATGTGTCACCATTCTCCCCTTCTCCACCCCAGGTTCTCTGTTTCCATTTGTCCAGTTTTCCTGTCCCTTCTTGCCTTCTCATCCTTGTTTTCTAGCTGGTATGTCCATGACTGTCATAGCCATGATTCACCCATGAAGCACATCCCTCAGGTGTGTTATCGGTGGCCCTGTCGACCTCTCTAATCTTTGGCTGAAGAGCGACCCTTGGGAGTGACTTCAGTACTGGGTTACAAGGGTGTCCAGGGGCCATGCTCCCGTCTCTCAGACCAGCAAGACTGTGTGTGCGCGCGTGCGCGTGTATGAATCTGAATTTTATTCTCCCTTTTTCTCCCACTCTGTCCAGGACCCTCTGTTGTGATCCTTGTTGAAACAGTGAGGGGTGGTAGCCAGGCGCTATCCACTTGTTCCGGGCTCCATCTGGGAGCAGTTATGCTCGTTGTGATCTATTCGTCTTTTCAGCTAATGTTTCCCTTGTGCCTTTGGGTTTCTTCGTTCTGCTTTGCTCCAGCTGGGATGGGATCACTAGACGTGTCGTACATGGCTGCTTGCAGGCTTTTAAGGCCCTAGTCACTACTCGTCACATTGGATATGGAACATCTGCGTTACAGGCTACTTATGACAACTGAGCTAGACGGACCCCAAGACCGTGGTCTGCAACCCTCAGCCCAGCAGCTCAGCCCCTCTGGGTATTTGGACGTGTCTGCGTAGCTTCCGTGACTTTGCTCTGGTCAAGCGGTATTGACTTCCCAGGTATTGTATACTGTCTTACTCTTCATCAAAGCTACTACTTATCTTCTATTTAGTTAATATATTTCCCTCCTCTCTCCTCGTCTCTCTTCCCTCGTAAGCACCAAAGATTGTTTCTTTCTGTGTGGAAATATCTTCATGTATTTTTGTAATAGTAGTCTCATACAATAGTCATCCTTTTGTGATTGACATACTTCACTTGGCATAATGCCCTCTGGATTCATCCATGCGGTAAGGTGTTTTGCAGATGCATCATTGTTCTTTATCATGCACAGTATTCTGTTGTCTGTGTGTACCACAGTTTATCCATGCCATCTGCCAATGCACACTGAGGTTGTGTCCATTTTTTTGCTGTTGTGAATAAGGCTGCAATGAACGTGGGTGTGAACATGTCTATTTGTGTGATGGCTTTTTCTTCTGTAGGGTGTATTGTTGGGACTGAGATTGCTGGATGGTATGGTATTTCTATTTCTAGCTTTCTAAAGAAGCACTATTTTGTTTTCCAAAATAGTTGTACCATTTTGCATTCCCACTAGCAGCACGTAAGAGTTCCCTCTCCACAGCCTCTCCAACATTTGTTATTTTCTCCTTTTGGGGATTCATGCTACTAAGATGGGGAGTGGGATGGTATCTGGTTGTAGTTTTGATTTGCATTTCTGTAACGGCTAGTGTTGGAGTGATGGAGAGCATTTCCTTGTGTTTCTGTTAGCCTCTTGAATGTCTTCCTTGGTGAAATGCCCATTCATTAACTTACATGTTTCTAATGATAAAAAGTAAAAGTGAAGTATATCTTTTAACTCCCTGCTATGTAAGAAAAGGAATCTAGACCACTTGCACTTCCTTTTTCCCTCTGTTTGGATTTTGTAAGGATAACCTGGAGTTTAGGTTCAGATTATTGCCATCAAATTATTTTACACAATGTATCTTATTTTTTAAGAATCACTTTGCTATCTTCAGTATTTACTGATATTTACAACTGACAGACATAGTTGAAACCCTGGTGGTATAGTGATTAAAAGTTACAGCTGCTAACCAAAAGATCAGGAGTTTGAATCTTCCAACTGCTTCTTGGAAACTCTATGGGGCGGTTCTACATCTTATAGGGTCTCGATGAGTCAGAATTTACTGGATGATAAGGGATTTGTGTTTCCTTTTTTTTTTTTTTTCATTTTTGTGTACTTTAAAGAGCCTTGTGATGCACTGGTTAATTGCTTGGCTGCTAAGTGAAATGCAAGGTTAGTGGTTTAATCCCCCAGCTGCTCTCTGGGAGAAACATGTGGCAGCTGGCTCTCATAAAGATGACAACCTTGGAAACCCTATGAAGCAGTCCTACTCTGTCCTATAGGGTCACTATGAGTTGGAGTCAGCTCCATGGCAATGGGTATGAGATGTATACCTTGCTCTGGGTTTGACTGCTTTACATCTTCACTGCCAGTTCTTCTATGCCACATGTCCCCCCACTCTCAAATGCTTAATTGGAACGCATCTTTTTTGAATGGGAGTTCACTGACTTGAGATAGTTTTCAGGAAGGCTACAGGTAACTTTGCATTTTCTGAGTTATTAAGTATCTAAGATTATCACTCTGTTTCCACTCACCAAATAACAGTAATTTAGCTGAGTATAGTAGTATAGGGTGAAAGATTGTTCTCCAATATTTTGTGTTCATCTGGACAAGCTGTAGTGCTGCTGATTCGACATGTGAGAATTGGTTGACTTTGGTCTTTTTGTCTGTTAAATGCCTTCTTTTTCTTCTTGTTTATATTCTGGTAGTGAAAAAAACATTGCCAGGAAGTGTCCAGGGGTATGTTCTTTTTGTCAGTTCTGCCTGTGAACCATGGCAATGGATGTGTATACTTTGACCTTTTCACAAGTTACAAAATTTTTCTTCTATTATATTTTTGATTATTACTTCAACTGGAGTTTTCTTCCTTCATGAACTAATCCTTATTTTATTTTATTTTTTTTAGCTTGGCCTCCTGGTTTAAATCATTATCTTTTTGTTAATGTTGATTGTTTGTTCTTTTCCCATGTATTTTAGAACACCATTCCAGATTTACTTTTTACACAGTTGATCTACTTTTCCACTGGATTGATTGTTGTCTTTGTTATTTTGACTGCAGAATTGAAATCTGTGGTTGTATTTTGACTCCTCTGAAACAACCCCACAGCTCATCATCTAGCTGTTTTTGGCTCAGTTTGTTGTCTCTGGATTTCTGCCTGTTTTGTGCAAGTTCTTTTTAAAAAATTTTTTCTTTCTTTCTATTGATACTGATGTTTTTTGAAAAAAATGCCTTCTGGATATACTCTTGAGTTTTCAGAATGATATTGCCTTTTCTCGCCCTGTAGAATTTTCCATAGTTTGCCTTTTTTCTTTATTTCTTCAGCTTTACATGAGAAGAGTTATCCATAACCAGTGATGGCCAACTGACAGACTGTATATGTTGCCACCAGAATGACTGGCTGTCTCCCTGGGCACTGCTTGAATATCCTTTTTATAACCACAGTTGGAGGGATAACTGCTGTTCTTCCTAAATCCTAGCTCCATTCCCAAGGGCCCATCTGGCATTCACGTAGTTTGGACTTGCTGGACAGAGGTGCTTTGCTTTAAACTCCAGCGGTATAACGGTCACAACTGTCCCCTACCCAACAACAGCGACTGACAGCCTCTTCTTGTCTGCCTCATGCATGTCCAAATTCTACTTACGTTGGTCTCACACTCCAGGACTCAAAGGGGCTCTCTCAGGGACATTCTCTGCCATCTTGCCCTGTTGTTTGACAGTTTCAGTCTCTGAAAGGATGTGGAAAGATTCCATGAGGGGTGTGTGAGAGTGTTTATATATAAAATCACACCCTGGACTTCCTCAAAAGGTATCACCCATGTGAAGAATTGGCCATTTCAAGATAGGTCTATTCTTTGAGGTCTCTGAGTCAGGGAGCAGGAATGTGGGAGAAATGAACTTTTTGATTACTCACTTGCGGAGAACTGGACCTTCTGTCTTACATGAGGCAAAACATGAGTGGTTGCTCACTATTTCTCTCAAGTCAATGGCATCTGCTTTGTCATCATCCAAGTGACTCCCAGAATCTGCTATCAGGTGGCTTGTCAGTCCTAATTTTTCCTAAGGATATTTAATATTCAGCATCCCTTATAAATCACTTTTGGTGGGCAATGGTGGTTCAGCAGCAGAATTCTGACCCTTCATGTGAGAGACCCAGGTTTGATTCCTCGGCAATGCATCTCATGCTTAGCATCCACCCATCTTTCACTGGAGGCTTGTGTGTAGCTATGATGCTGCAAACTAGAAGATTAACCAATAAAGACCCTGTGGATCACCAAGGTCTAATCCACAACAGATCATCGTGATGGTACAAGACCAGGCAGCATCCTGTTCCCCTGTAAATGGTGTCACTATGAGTCAGGACTGAGAAAATGGTGCTAAGAACAACACAGACACAAGACAGATGCTAGTTTGTGTTAGAACACGAGCTTGAAACATGGTTGAGCTCAGTCCTCAGAACCTATCATGAGTTCCGGAGCCCGTAGGATAAAGCCTTCCCTGTTGTCTCTTCACTTTCTTCTACACCTGAATAATCAGAACACAGGGAAGAGCGGGCAAAGGCAAAAATAGCTGATTGGGTAACACCCTTACCTGGGAGATGTTGCCAAGTCCCCAGGCCTTTGAGTAAGGAAGTAGGGAGAATCTTCTTGGGTTTTCCATTCCAGTGGGCAAGCCAGCACAGGCCATGGAGTTTCAGACATGAGCTGGAGGTCAGAAAGTCTGCTATTTAAACTCTTAACAATACCCAGAGCATTGTTCATGGCCCAAAGCTGTTGCACAATATAGACAGTAATAATAGCAACCAGGAAATCTGCCTTTCCCCCTGGAGAGATGCACATTCTTGCCATTGTCCTCTCCAGAATTGTCTCCAACACAAATGCCTAAAGGGTACTCTCTCTGTGATTTCCAAAGTAGAACACGTGTGGGGAAAGGGTAACCCATCGGTGTGAGTTTCCCAGTCCACAGTGGATATCCACCCCCTCCCCAGACATGATGCTATCAGAAAATATAGTAAGGAGGATATTCTCTGAAATTAGGAAAACCAGAGTATACTGATTATTTTCATTTGAATATAAAACTGTTGAACAGCTGTAACATACCTAGTCCAATCCCCATCTGTCACTTTGTTGTTCTGTGGTAGCTTGTGCATTGCCATGATGCTGCAAGCTGGGCTGCTGGTGTTTCAAATACCAGGAGGGTCCCTTATGGTAGACAAGTTCCTGAGGAGCTTCCAGAATCAGACAGACTAGGAATAAAGGTCTGGTGATCTCCTTCCGATAATTAGTCGATGAAAACCCTGTAGATGACAACCGAGTGTTGTCCAGTATGGTGCTGGGAGATGAGCCCCTAGGCTGATAGATACTCAAACTACACAGTGGCCACACCACGTGGGACTTGAGTACGCCCACTGTCGTGAGGGTGGTGCAGGTCTGCAGGTGTTGTGTTGTGCTGTACACAGGATCTCCATGAGTCAGAATCGACTAGACAGCAACTAACAATAACACACACCTACCACATCCACTGCCCATGGAATGTATTTGGAGGAACACTCAAGATTCCATTTTTACCAGATCATACACCAGCTTCTTCCTCTACTTGGAAAGCACCCTGTCCTGCAAATAGAGCAGGTGATGGGTTAGGCGACCATAGCAAGAGAAGTGCACGGGAGAAGGGAGAGAGATTATTTCCAGAAGGTGCTACTGAAACATGAATTATTCTTAGTCCTGTGGTTAATTCATCAGATGAGTTGGGGGCTCTCTGAGAAGGGGCACCTTGGTAAACGGAGCAGGACCAAACCTGGGGTCAGGATGGACCACTGAAGGGGTGCTTTTAGAGTTATTGCCCTGATACTGTACAGCAGTGTGGCCACTGTTACTTCTGTGAGGGCACAGGTGGTGAAGACATACTTGTCTGCTTCATCACTCTACCTGGGTTGTCAGGGACCTTTCACAACGTCTCTTTCCTCCCCCGTCCCTCTGGCCAGGCGCTCAGTTGTTCCAACTTAAGTGCAGCAGACCTTTCCCGCACACTTTTGCATGTGGTCTCTCCCTAGACCCTGTTGTCCCTGATCGTCCCTTCTCATTTACTTCTTTTGCCCAGCCAAATAATTTTTGTTTGTGAAACCATTATCCTGTTATCTCTTCTATTAATCACTTCTCTGAAAGGACTTTTCCAGGCCTGTCTTCGTTGCCTAGATGGCATTCACTTCTTCTTTCCTTGGGCACTTCTGCCTCTACCCAAATGGCATGGCTTTGTGGAATAGGTCACTTTCGCTGTTCATGGTTTCTGAGTGCCAGCTGCCTCTATACTGGGCGTCTCAAGAAAAAAGTAGAGAACTCACCACAGAGAGTAAACAGTCGCTGGGGATAAGGGGATAGGACAGAGCCTCGTGTTCTAAGGGGATCTGTGTTTTCTCAAGAAAGAGTTTTTCACTAAACTGTGAGGAGTATTCCATGAGGGTCACTTTTCCGGCCTTTATGAGAGTTTAGGAAACCCTGGTGGCATAGCGGTTATGTACTACGGCTACTAACTAAGAGGTTGGCAGTTCAAATCTGCCAGGTGCTCCTTGGAAACTCCATGGAGCACATTTACTCTGACCTGTGAGGTTTTCTATGATTTGGAATTGACTTGACAGTAGTGGCTTGTTATGAGAGTTCATTCTGGAAAAGCGGTCTCTGAACAAACCCAGGTTTAACCAAGTACCACCACTTACTAGTCAGGTAATCATGAGAAACTTTACATGCAATGTGTTGTTTAATTCTCATGACACTTTTTAAAAAAAAAAAAAAAACCTTTAAACACTTTATTATGGAAAACTTCAAACACGTGCCAGCAGACAAAAAGCACGATGAGCCTCCAAACTCCTGTTACCCGCCTCCACCGACTGTCAACCTGTGAGCCGTTCTGCAGCACCTACCCCCCGGCCCTGCTGTCCACCTAGCTTTGTTCCCACGAACTACATGGTGAAAGCAAACGCCAGATGTGGTATCATTTCACCTGTAGATATTAAAACATCAAAATATTTATAAAACCCACAATATTGAAGAGGAAACTTGTTAACCCCATCCTCCCCTTAACCCACCTCACCCTGCTGCGGAACCAGACCGTAAGATCCTCTTCTTCTTCCTTTCCTTCGCTCCCGACCCTCCGCTTCCCCCAGCCGCCCCATCCCCACCTGCAACCAACCCCATAAAACACCCAAAACCCTGACACACCGGGTCAGCAGGTCAGCGCTTTGGGGAGCAGTAACCCCCACCGGCCTGCTAGCTGATAAACCGCTACTGCGTCTCTCACCTAGTGCTGCCGGCTCGTCTTTCCACACCAGTATCATTATGGCATCTTTTAAAAACTCCAGTAATTCCTTCACGCCGTCTAATACCCAGTTGTTCGTATTTCTGATTGTGTCTTGATTCTTTATCATTGGTTTGCTCAAGTTCAGTCTGTGCGCAGCACTTTGCTGATTTGACTTTCAGTTCTCTTTTTTCTGTGATTCTTGGCCCTGTCCTCTGTCTCCTTTTTATTTTCTTGACAGAAGAGGTCTGAAGTCTGACAATTAAGTCCGTCAACTTAATTGCTCTAAGTGTTACATACCTCACTGCTGGATATCACTATGGTCACCTTCAAAGTACTCCCTTTGGTCAGCTATGTATCAAAGCCAGCACCTAGTCCACTCTTCAGAACAATTTTGGAACTCTTTCTGGAATGGCCACTGTGCATGGTGCCGTGGTGGCAAGTTCACAAATTTAATTATATAGCTGTCAACAAATAACTCCCTGCTCACCTGATCTGGCTCCTAGTGACTTGTCTTTTCATAGACAAAGGACCTACTGAAAGGAAGACATTTTGGTGACATGCAGGACATCCAGGGTAATATAATGACAGCTCTGATGGCCCTTCCAGAAAGAGAGTTCCAAAATTACTTTGAATGGTGGAGTGGCACTGGTGGCTGTTGGTGCACGGCCTCCCAAGAGGAGTACTTCGAAGGTGACTGTAGTGATATTCAGCAGTGACTTATATAGCACTTCTTCTAGGATAAGTTCATGTACTTAATCATCATACCTCATAGGTTTGTTGCAGAAACTGGGTCTTTCATTCTGTAGAAGTTCTTTCACTCTGATTTGCTGATTGCTATCTCATGGAATGGTCTAATAGGTTCATCTGTTCTCTTTTTTCTCTTACAAAATTGGAAGTTTGGTCTAGAAAGGCTTGATAAGTTTCTGGATCTTTGTAAAAATATGCCGTGGATGGTGCTGCAGACATCCCGTTGAGAGGTACCTCAAGGTACTCTTGTAGAAAAGATTTCATGATCCTAGAGTTTTTAGTTTACATATGCACTAAATATTCCACGCAATGTACTTATACTATTTGTATGTATGTGTGTGTGTGTGTTCTTATCTGAAATTCAAATTTAGGTGTGTATCCTGCATGATTCTTTGCTAAATCTGGCCACTCTATATGAAGCCCATACTACAGATGAGGTTAATTAAGTCACTCAGGGTACTTGATAAACATTAGCTGTTTGCTCAGTCCTTCTTTACCACCACGACTTAAGCAACCAAAAGATTTTTGTAGTTCTGTCATGCTGCCGCTACACAAATACCACAAATGGTTGGTTTTAAAGACAGGATTGTATTTTCTCAGTTCAGGAGGCTAGAGGTCTGAATTCCTGGCACGGCAGTAGTGGGAGGTTATTCCTTGTCTACTTGGGCTCTTAGTAGCGGCAAGTAATCCTTATCAGACATCTGTCTCCGTGGTCTGTCCTCCTCTTTTCCTTGTGTATGTCTTTGTGTCCATTCTGTTCTTTTTATATCTCAGAGGTTATTATATTTAGAACCCATCCTACTTCGGTGAAACAAACAAACAGAAAAACCAAACCTGTTTCCACTGAGTTGATTCTGACTCGCAGGAACTCTACAGGACAGAGGAGAATTGCTTTATGAGGAATTCAAGACCATAGCCTTTACAGAAGCAGACTGCCACATCTGTCTCCCAAGACCGAGCAGCTGGTGAGTTTGAACTATTGCTCTTTCGATAAACAGCAGCCAAGGGCTTAACCACTAACTAACATAAGAGAGAATCCTACTTCCAAACAGTATCGTTCTTAAAGGTCTAAGAGTCAGGATTTCCAGACACATTTTCAGGGACATGAATTGATCTACAACAGAAAGGAAGGGAGAAATAAAGAGAAAGAAACCACTAACTACATTCAATAAGAATATTTTGTCCTTCCTTCCATCTGCTGTTTCGTTAGATACTTTCATCTATTGTTAGGTTTTCACTGGCAGTGATGAAATTCAGTAGAGGGCACGGTGATTATTTGATCCTTTGGCTGAATCCTGACCAGAATTTTGACCTTTTTGAGGACATGACAAAGTGGCCTTGGCATCCATATCTGGGAATGCCCACTCTAGTTTTGGTACCAACTGAGTACCTGAGCCAGACTATCTGTTAGCTTTTTAAATGAGTGTTAGTTTCTTTATTGAAAAGCTGAGAGTGGGAATACTGATTTTCATTCTTCATGGGGCCACGTCATGCAGTGTGGAGGGACATCTGACGGCAGACAGACATAGGTTTAAATTCCAGCTTTGCCACTTACCGGCTGTGTGGCCTTGGGAAAATTACCTAATCCCTCTGAGCCTGCGTTTCTTTCTCTATAAACCAGAGACAATGATAGTGCAGAATCAAACAAAGGCTGTGTGATTTGGGGGAAGGGCTTACCAAAGAATTCTTTCATTCAAACCAGCACTCACTGACAGCCTGGTCAAACCCTGCTCTAAACAGCTCTGTTTAAGGCTGTAAACAAATATCTAGCTCAGCTCTGGGAAGAGTTGGGGACACCAAGGAGTCTAACCAGAAATCCCATAAACATAAGCTGCACCCAGGTGAAACAACATGACAACAAAATTAAAGGCGTGATGATTTGAAATACGTTCAGGCATGATGCTAACTTCAGGAATGAATAATAGCAATCATGTCGTATGTTTTTATACCCATTTAAACTGACCAAGGACACTCACTTTGAGTATTTGAGGCAAAGCAAGGATGGCTAGAAAGAAGAAGGATGACCGCGGGAAGTTTATTAGAGAAGAGGGTTATTTTTATTTTTTTAAATTTCGTTTATTTTGATGCTGGTTCTTAAGAATACACACAGCAAAACATATACCCATTCAATGTATTCCACATTTATCACTTAATGGTTGTATTCTTGTCACTTTGGTGATGCTTGGGTGACAAAAATCTGTGACTTCTTTTTCTTCCCCTTTCTTCTCTTTAAAATGAGCCTTGATCATGATGGAAAGGACTGGGATTGGCTCTGATGAGGAGGGAGCCTGGGTTTTGGAAGTTTCTCAATCTAGCTTCATATTGAACTCCCTTGGGAGATTTTAAAATTCCAATCCGCAGACAGAAGCTCAGTCCAAGTCCAGTTAAATCCAAATCTCCAGGGATGAGGCCCAGACATCAGCTTCCTGGGTGATTCCATTGTGTAGCTGAAGTTGAGAGCCACTGTGCTAGACACCACCACCGTCTCTTAACGGGCTTGAGGCCTGATGAATTGATGTATCTCACACGCAGTACAAGATAAAAGAAAAGCCAACAACTCCTCTGGTCTTCTTCACAGAGACCCTGCCCAAGCGTGAAGTGCAGTCAGCTAAGTTCTTGGGTGCTCCTCTATATTGAGTAAACTGTTTGGAATTAGCCCCAAGTTTCCCCAAACTGGGTTAGACCAGGCCTAGCCGGTCTCGCATGACACCCTGAGCACACATTATTTTGGGGCAGGTTTCTGGCAGCCCCGAGCTGGCTCTGTTCTGTTGGTCCCATTGGCCTGGCTCTGTACCAGTATCCACTTTTACTACCCTTGTGGCTGCCACGTTGCCCAACTTCTATTTATCACGTCTTCAACTGTGACTTAATGTGGTTGATATTATTTACATGTCATACTGGAAAGGCCAACCCAATGTCTCCAGCAAATTTTATTTCCTCACTCCCCAGCTGACCCAGAGTGATCATCCTATAGAAGGTAGGTGACCTGAGGTCTCCCTCTTGGACAGGGATTGCTGAATTATCTTCTACCCTTCCTGGAGCTTGTCCCCTCCTCCACCTCGATCCTCCCCATGTCCGTATCCACTTTACACTTCTTGGGCTGTGTGTGCAATCCGACTTCTGATGAAATCAAACATCTGGGCCATCACCTGCAGACCTGTTTCTAATTGGACTAAGTCGGGCTGAATTATGAGAGCTGCAAAGACCTACAGCTCCTGTCCGGACTCTCAGTACCGAACAAAAGCAGCCAGTCAGTGACTCAGGCAGTGGATGTCCTTGAGCAGTTTAAGACACATTTGGTCAGTGGCCAAATCTCTGTTTGTCCTCTGCCTCCCTTGACATGTGCCTCAGAGTGTGATTTTCGTGAATCATGTCCATGGGTCTTGTTTTGGAAACCATGAGTAAGTGCTGTAAACACAGCCTTGAATCCCCTGCTTTTAGGACAACCTGAGTTTTGCTGTGCTCTTGGTGGCCAGTAGATGAGTTATTCTCTGTTTACCAAATCTGTTGAGTAAGTTGTTTGTAAACAAATCTTTGTTGACCACCTGCTATGTCTCTTCTACTGGTCTAGGCATTAGGAAAAGAGTTGGGGAGACAGGTACAAGATAGCAAGAATGAATCAACTGTTGTCGTTAGGTGCCGTTGAGACAGTTCTGACTTACAGTGACCCCACGCACAACAGAAGGAAAAACTGTCCAATCCTATAACATTCTGAGAATGGTTGTAACGTTTGAGCCTATTGTTGCAAAATTGTGTCAGTCTGTCTGCTTGAGGATCTATCTCTCTTTCACTGACCCTCTCTACCTTACAAAGCATGATGTCTTTCTCCAGGAACTGGCTCCTTCTGATACCCTGTCCCAAGTAAGTGAGGCAAAGTCTCCTCATCCTCAATTCCAAGGAGCACTCTGGCTGTACTACTTCAAACACAGACTTCTTCATTTTTCTGGCAGTCCATGATATATTTAATATTCTTCACCAACACCATAATTCAAAGATGGTCAATTATTCAGTCTTTCTTATTCATTGTTCTGCTTTGGCATGCACATGAGGTGATTCAAAACATCATGGCTTAGGTCAGGCTCATCCTCATCCTCAAACTGATGTCTTTGCTTTTCAACACTTCAAAGAACTCTTTTACTGCACATTGGCCCAGTGAAATACGTTGTTGATTTCTTGATTGCTGCTTCTATGGGCACACATTGGAAATCCAAGTGAAATGAAATCCTGAACAAATTCAGTCTTTTCCTTGTTTATCATCATGCCACTTATTGATCCAGTTACGAGGATTTTTGTTCTCTTTATGTTGAGGTGTAATCCATACTGAAGGCTATGGTCTTTGATCTTCATCAGTAAGCATTTCAAGCCTTCTTTGCTTTCAGCAAGCAAATTTACATCATCTGCATAACTCAGGCTGTTTACGAGTCTTCTACTATGTACTTTTTCATATAGTCCATTGTCTTGGATTATTTGTTTAGCATATAGATTGATTATGTATGGTGAAATGATACTCTCTTGATGCACACCTTTTCTGATTTTGAACCACACAGCATCCCTTTTGAACAACTGTCTCTTAGTCAACAAGATCTACATGAGCACAATGAAGTGTTCTGGAATTTCTGTTCTTCGTAATTTGTTATGATCCATACAGTGGAATGTCTTTGCATAGCCAATAAAACACAGGGTAACATCTTTCTGGTATTCTCTTCTTTCATCCAAGACCCATCTGACATCAGCAATGATATCTCTCGTTACGTGTCCTTATCTGAACCCGGCGTGTATTTCTGGCACTTCTCTGTTGATGTACTGCTGCAGCGCTTTTGAACGATCTTCAGCAAAGTTTTACTTCCATGTGATTTATTATTATATCATTTGATGATTTCCACATTCTGTTGGGTCACCTTCCTTTGAAATGAGCACAATTATGAATCACTTGGGGCTAGGCTGCTGTTTTCTAAATTCCTTTGCATAGACAGGTGAGCGTTTCAGAAGTTCATCTGTTTGTTGAAACATATAAATCGGTGTTCCATCAATTCCTGGCAACTTTTTTTTGCCAGAGCCTTCAGTGTAGCTTGGATCTCTTCCGTTAAGAACATCAGTTCTTGATCGTATACTACCTCCTGAAATGGTTGGTTTCTTTTTGGTACAGTGACTCTGTGTATTCCTGCGATCTTCTTTTGATGCTTCCTGTGTCTTTCAACACTTTGCCCATAGAATTCTTAAAAATTGCAACTTCAGTCAAATTTTTTCTTCAGTTCTTTTGGCTTGAGAAATGCCAAGTGTGTTCTTCCTTTTTGGTTTTCTAGGTCCAGGTCTTTACTAATGAAGTGTTAGAGAAAATATGACTTGAGATGGGGATAAAGTGCTGCAGTGGTGACATTGCAGTGGAGAAGGACCGTTTTAGAGCTAATGTCCAGGCAAAGCGAGGAGGTCAGGGAGGCAGAGAACTTCTATGTCTGTTGGGGCTGGAAGGCTGAGTGATATCTTAGCCTCACAGAGCTCCCAGTCTGCTTGGAGACATGGATGAAATGATGAAGAAGAAGAGTAAGTGCTCTGATGAAGTTGATAGTTAATGGCAGAAGGAGTGATTCACCATAGGGGGTGGTGGACAGGCAAGACTCACCTTCTAAGGGACTGTAAAGGATGGAACTACAATTGAAAGGAAAAATGGAAGTCAAGTGACAAAATTGTCTGAAGAAAGGTAGAGCTTTGTGTTAAGTGTTCATCTATTCCACCAAACAACTAAATTTTACTGAGCATCTGCTATATGCCATGTATTGCTGTAGGTGCTGGGGTTATAGAATTATAATCCAAAGGCAGAGCAAGGGTAGGTAGACAGTGAATAAGTAAAGAAATAAGATAATTTCAGCTGGCAACCACTGTGAAGATAATGTAGGATAATGTTAAAGGGAGAATGTGTGTGTGTTCTGAGGACAGGTGTGGGGCTGAAACTTGGTATGGCAGCCAGGGCAAGCCTCTGGAAGAGGTGTGCTGAGACTGGATGATGGAGTGGTCTTGTCAAGGTTAGCTAGGGAACCTGACAGCTGCTGCCATTAACGTATTGTACTCCAGAATCTAACATTTTCTAGGGATAACAAAGTTCATCATGGTTTACATTCTAGAACACACACAGTATTGATAATGTTATCCTCTGAACCTGATCTACCACAGCTCAACAGCTCTGCCTGGCAGTTTGTGATACAAATTTAAGTTCTTCCTGGCAGATGTGATGCAAATACAACAGTTCCTCCCAGCAGTTGTGAAGTGGCTACAGGAGCCTCAAACCCAGTGAAAACCCAGGTTACTACCTCTGCCTCCCATCTATGATATCATCCTCTGTTTTTGCTAATAAAAAGCACTCCTCAAATCCGAGTTGGGTCTTTTTCCACTCATGACGACCGACCTGTTCCCTGTTTGGAACATACTGTCCGTTAATAAATTTTCCATCATTTACTACCAAAAAGAGTGCATCCTTGTATGCTTTGGGGGAGGGGGAGCCCAGTTTGCCACCCGTTGGGAGACTGAGCTTGCTAGCTCCATCTACAGAACCACGAATCAGGTCACTCCAGGTGAACTCAGCAGTCTGGGAGAAGGAAAGTTCTAGGCAGAGGGAATTGCAAGTATAATAGTCCTGAGGCAGAAACAAACTTGATATTTTTGAGGAACAAGAAAACAAACAAACAAAAACTCCAGCACAGCCAGTGTGTGGTGAATGAGGAACAAGTGGCTCCAGAGAGGTCAGGAAGCTAGGCTAGGCCTCACTGGCCAAAGCATGTAGTCTGGATCTTTATTTTCATCGTTGCAGGAATAAGAGAGGACTTGAGGGCTTCTCTGTGAGAATAGAAGCAACCATGGAAGCAGGGGCCCCATTTGAGGGGTTCAGGTGGAAAGGATGGGTGACTCAGCCTGGATGGTGGCTGCAGAGATGAATCACAGGAAGCTTAGGGTATATTGAGGAACAGAATTAACAGGGTTTCTGATGCATGGTCCTTGAGGATTACGGGATGGAGGATGTCATGAGTTGACTTGTGTTCCTCAACAAATATGTGTAGAAATTTGGCTGGGCCAGGATTCCTGCTATCGTGTTCTGTTACTCGGTTCAGTAAATCCCGCCTCCATGGTGTTAATGAGGGTAGATGGGCTGTGGTTGTGTGGTGGGCAGGACTCTGCCTAAGATGGTTTTGTGCCTCGAGGCAGTCTCTTGAGATACTAAGGAAAGAAGCTAGAGAGAGATTTGGCAATCTCATACCACCAAATAGCTGTCTGGAAAATGATGAACAGGTCTTCAGGAAAGGACCACAGTCCCTGTGCCTCAGAAACTTCTAGTCCAGGGGAAGACCGGCAGCAAGGACCTTCCTCCAGATCTATCAAAGAAAGCCTTCCCCTGGAGCGGACACCCTGAATTTGGACTTTTAACTTAGTAGACTGTGACAAAATAAAATTTGTTTTTTTAAAGCCGTCCATTTGTAGTATTTCTGTTAGAGCAGCATGAGCTGACTAAAACAGGGGAGGAATCAAAGATAACCCCTGTGTGTTTAACTTGACCAACTGGGACTGGGTGCTGAGGTAGGGAAGACCTGAGAGAGACTGGTTTTGTGGAAAAGACCGGTTGTTTTGGATGCCAACTGGACATCTCAGTGGAAAGGAAGCCACTCTTACAAAAAGGCTTGAGATGTGAGCATGTCCCCACAGGTGCCTGGGGACAATAAGCAGGAGAGTTCAGCTAAGAAAGGCACCGTTGGTAACAGGAGAGGAAATACCCTGGGAGGCAGAGGACTGAGTAGGGAGAGCACGCCGGCCTGTCGCGTTGAACCAGGTGGGCGAGGATGAAGGCCTGACCCCGTCAGCATCTGAGCCTCAGATCTGCCTCTTTAAAAGGGACCCTGCTTTATGTTTCCATTTCAGGGCTGGTCACCAGTGCTGTGGACAGAGGGCTCTGTTAGACAAGGATACAGCCAACATGCAGGGAGCTCTTAGCCAGGCCCCATTGCTGTGCTAAGGGCTGAAACACTTGTTTGTTGCGTTGTTAGCTGCCATGGGGTTGATTCTGACTCATGGCGACCCTACGTGTTACAGAGTACAGTGCCTCTATAGGGTTTTTAAGACTGTAATCCCTTAGAAATAGATCACTAGGACTTTTTTTTCAAAGTACATTTGGGTAGGTTTGAAAGATCGATCTTTAGGTTACAGGAAACCTTGGTGACATAGTGGTAAAGTGCCACACCTGCTAACCAAAAGATCAGCAGTTTGAATCTGCTAGGTGCCCCTTGAAAATTCTATGGAGCATTCTACTCTGTCCTATGGGTTCATAAGTTAAAATTGACTTGACGACAGTGGGTTTGATTTGGGGTTTGGTTAGTAGTGGAATTGAAACCATTTCTACCACTTAGAAAACTTTCAAATTACTTCATTCCATCCAAGCAAAGATCCTAAAGGTCAGTACAGCTCCTCCTTTTGTGCATAAAGGTAATAGTTGTTGCTGTTGTTTTTGGTAAGCTCACAATTACACTGAACAACCCATTGCCTCTGAGTCAATTCCTACGCACAGCGACACTTTGGGACAGAGTATAACTGCCCCACAGGGTTTCCATCTTTGTGGAGGTAGATGCCACATTTTTTCATGCAGAGTGGCTAGTAGGTATGAACTGCTGACTCTGTGATTAGCAACTGAGCATTTACCACTTTGGGCCACCAAAACCCATCACCAAACCCATTGCCGTTGAGTCAGTCTGACTCGTAGTGACCGTATAGGTCAGAGTAGAATTGTCCCATAGAGTTTCCAAGGAGACCCTGGTGGATTTGAACTGCTAACCTTTTGGTTAGCAAATGTAACACTTAACCCACTATGCCACTAGGGTATCCTTGGGCCATCAGGGCTCCTCAGAGTGAATATTCATAAGTTAATTTTATTTTTCATATGAAACATTCAAATGTACATTGATTTACTGAGAATTTTTTTTTACGTGTCAACCATGTATGGGCAATCAGATATATAATGTATATATGTATGTGTATATAAGTGTGTGTGTATATACATATATACGCACACATATATATTAATGCAACATGCTTCTATCTAGTTTTCCCAAAGCATTCAATTTAACTTAAGGAAAGAAACAGTCTTTCTTTTTGCTCTTATTGTTGATAAGCTTATTTAATATTGAGTTAAATTATGCAACTGCAAGTATAACAGTTATAAACTGGTTTGGGAACAAACAGAATGGACTCTTGCAAAGTGCACAGTCAGCCAGAAGAGAGGGGGCTTCGTACCTCATAGCCCACTAGGTAGGAGCCTTTGGAGCTTCCTGGGTGCCCACCACCAGGTTATTCAGTGGGCAGGTTAAATGAGACTCATTTCAGAGAACTGCTGATAAAATCCTGCACTGTATGCTTTTGTATGTGCCAGGCACTGGAAGTGAATGAAATACTTGTGCAGACATGAACTTGCTTCTCTGACTTTTTTTTCTGGCTCAATCTTTTCTAAAGATTGGTTGTAATTTGAACTGGTTCACTAGGATTTTAAAAACAACTTTAATTTTGTTTTCAGTGGAATAAAAAAATTAATGCTTGGGTTAGGTTCGGAGTTCAGCCAACAAGTGTGGTCCAAGATGGTCTGTGAGTCTTTCTATCCTTGCTCTCCTTACAGTGAGGGATGCTTCAAAGCCTGTGCTTTTTGTCCCTTCTGCCTCAGAGTCTAAAAGCACCTCAGGCCTCCTTTGTTCTGAGCCATCCTGTTCTAAATTAATGTGGCACTTGCTGGGTGACCAAGCATCACTAACAGGAAGACACAGATGTGAATCCCTTCTCCTTCCCCCTAGTCTCATGATTCTGAGGCTGAAGATTCATCACACTGTGAGCACGCAGCCAGTATAGACCTGTAACTCTTCGCAATCAGACCCTCATAAAACAGGATTGTCCTGGGGGTCTGTTGACTAGGAAAAGACCCAGCTCCATCGTGGGTGCTGTGCAAACTCTCCGGAGGCCTAGTCAGGCTCTAGGTTCCTTAGTCTCTCCAGTTTATACTCATGTTTTTATTTCTCCTTCCCTTCTATGGTGTCAGGATCAGCTGAATCCATTTCAAACTTCTAGAAAGTGGGTCACCTAAGAAATAGAAGATGTCAGTATTTCTGGTTTAGCCACAAAGAAGCCAAGGATCATTCTCTTCAAAGCCAGAGGACAACTCCTTAGTTACTGGGGGTGAAGATCTGGGGACCTGCTCAGTGATGGCCTCTCCTCTCTCCAAACCCTGGGCACACACTCTGTCATCCAGAACAGAAGCACCAGCTGGGGCCCACCTAGAGTGCTGCAGGCTTTGCATTGATTCCCATGGCACCTCTAGATATGACCTGCCCCCCACCACTGTCTTGGGTCCTTGTGTGCTTTTCAGGATGTCAAAATCTCTCTTCTGGGGAAGGCTAGAATGAACCATGAGGTCTTACATGAATGTCGAAAAGGTCAGCATTACCTCACATTGAGCAAAATGGAGGTACAGATGAGTCATCTCTCCATCTCCCTGGTTGTGGGAGAGATTGCAGTGCCATAAATAGGCAGCCTTGACCTCTCTCTGCGTTAAACATGGTGGCTGTCCATTGTTGGCACAGGGAATTGAATACTACTTCTGGTACGCATCTTTCTGTGGCAGGTCTCGTTTCCGAGCGCTTAGCTGAGCCATTTTTACTGGCTGTAATGGGGTTGAAGATGTAGCTGGCATGCAGTGTGGAGAAGTTCTGTACACAGGCCTCTTGCAGCTGGAGAAGCCAGACTCCACTCTACTGGGCAAGGAGAGGACTCGCCACCCTGGGAATGGACAGCAGGCTCCTCCACATCTGTCACATCTGACTGGATGGGTTAGCACTGACATGAAGGCAGCCACCTCTCCTTCTTCATCCCCTTTGTGTTTCTTTATCATCAGTCTCCTCACACAATGACTGTCAATTAAGTTTGCAAACTGATCGTAGAAAATGTGCTACATATCTCACTACTGAATATCACTACAGTCATTTTCAGAGTACTTCCCTTGGGAAACTATGCACTGATGCCGGTGCCTAGTCCACCCTTCAAAGCAATTTTGGAACTCTTTTTCTGGAGTGGTCATCAAAGTCGTTGTCATGTTACCCTTGGTATACTAAATATCATTAAAATGTCTTCCTTTCAATATTTCCTTTATCTTCAGGTAAAGAAAAAGTCACTGGGGGCCAGATTAGGTGAGTAGGGAGGTTGTTCCAATACACTTATTTGTTTACTGGCTAAAAACTCCCTCTTAGACAACTATACAATGAAATTTGCAAACTTGCCACCATGTCACCAAGCACAATGGCCATTCCAGAAAGAGTTCCAAACTGTATTGAAGGGTTGGACTAGGCACCAGCCTTGGTGCCTAGCTTCCCAAGGGGAGGACTTTGAAGGTGATACTGTAGCAGTTAGGA
The DNA here is from genome assembly GCA_028571685.1 of Heterohyrax brucei. NCBI lineage: Eukaryota > Metazoa > Chordata > Mammalia > Hyracoidea > Procaviidae > Heterohyrax > Heterohyrax brucei. The sequence continues at coordinate 19,065,576 of CM053153.1, read as the reverse complement.
TAATGAAGTTAGTTCATGGACTTAATTGTTGGACCTTGTACATGGCTGTAACCTTGTCTAATTTTCTGGACTATTCATCTCTTTCCTCGTTACCATCACATGTAAACACTCACCTAGGAATGCGTCCACGAGCGTTGAATATGTGATCATGCTGGTTGCCTAGACAGGCAGAAGAGTCTCTGGGTGCTGTCAACAGGTAACACATTCAGTTGCTAATCAAAGGTCAGACGTTTGAATCTATCCAAAATCTCCTCGAAAAAAGGCCTAGCAACATACTTCCAAAAAGTTAGCCACTGAGAACCCAATGGCAAAGTTAGGCACTGAAAACCCGATGGAGCACAGTTGTACTCTGACACATAGAAAGTCTCCGTGAGTTGGAGGCCATCCATAGCATGTGGTAACGAATAAGAAAGAGGTAGAACTTAACATTTTTAGTGTAAGAAGCTAGTAACAAGACATTTCATCCAGGAAAGAGTCTCTGGACCGCCCTTTAATAGGTAAAATCCATTACTCATGACACCAGAACCAGCGCATTGCGATGATGCCTTTGTGCAAATTAGCAGAGAACAACGTTTCTAGGCAAGATGTGGCCCTGCAGACAAGAGTCTTGATGAGACAGTTGGGCCCCTAATATCCACTTAGCCAAGGGAGCTTTGTGAAGCAGACAGCCTATACAACCATTCACTGTTCTCCCAGATGTTTAGTGGGCAGAAACCCATTGCTCTGGGGGAAGAATCTTCAGGATAATCACTTCTTTTTATGCCGGTGCCTGGGGAGAGGCTGCAAATTGCACTGGGCGTCCCCTGGGAGAGACAGGATTTTAAACCCAGACTCAGTGGACTGCTGGAGCTGGCTAGATTGGGTCATGAGAGCCAACTGGTATATTTTCAGGAAGTTTATGAGCTGGTTGCTGAACATAGCCATTTGTAATGAAAAAATAAATAAATTATATAAGGATCCGACTCGATGGCACTTGGCTACTTGGCTTATAACTAAATGGAGCCCTGGTGGTGTAGTGCTGAAGAGCTTGGCTGCTAACCGTTCAAGTTGGTGGTTTGAATCCACCAGCTGCTCCCTAGCAAACCCATGGGGCAGGTTCATCCTGTTCCCTAGGGTCACTACGAGCTAAACTTGACACAGTGGCAGTGGGTAACAAGTATAATGAAATAAATTTTATTTATAATGAATACTGAAAATTCATCGCCTCCGAATTATTTATCGTATTTTACTATTATCTATACTCTTGCTCAGATCTCAAGAACTAGATTCTTTTTTGTGTTTTTAAGAACAAAGATCAGCTTTGGCTACAAATAAGTAAACAAGAGTGTATTTTACCACTGAGTTTGGCTCTCGACAGCCATTTTTATGTGTCAAAGCTTGTAACGGTGACAACAACTGTTAGAGAGATAAACCAGCCTGGTGAAGACACAAATGTTAACAAAACTGTTTAGTCTGTTGATCAATGTTTTATAACCACTAAAAGATATACCAAGACATAGATTCTTACACTGCTTCAGCTGCTTGCTATTGTCCCACCAAAACAATTTTCTAAGACCCCAACCTGATCCCGTCCTTCACTCATTTAAAAGTCTACAATGACTGCCATTGCCCAGAGGACCAATCTAAAGCTTGGCAGGCAAAAATCATTACTAACATCATCCAGACAGAGTTTCTGGCAGCTTCACCAAGTGCCACCTCAAGGCTGTCCTTCTTTTCACCATAGACGTGCCCCAGGAGAATAGATTTCATCACTTCTTGAACACATCCTGGGCGTTCATGCTTCTGAGCCTCTGCCCACACACTTCCACCTTTATTCTTCTGGAGTGTCTCTTCTTATTCTTCAAAATCTCAGCACAGATACAACCCTGTGAAGTGCCTCTTGGTCCCTTCCAGGCAGAATTATGAGTTCCTTCTTTTGCTCGGGAGTAAAGCCTTTTGCATATCTCTGTTTATATACTTGCAGTGTTCAGTTGGATGTGGAGACATCTGTCTCCATTCTTGGCCTGGAAATAAACTGCTCAAGGTGTCGTCAGTGGTCTGCTTATCTGGGTGTCCCCAGACCACAGGACAACGCTTGGCAGATAGGGAGCTCAGTAGGTATACAAATACAGACCCTCAAACCAAACCTGTTGCCATCAAGATTATTTTGACTCACAGCAACCCCATTCTTTGTATTTTGAGTTATTTTTCTGGGACTGGTTGTTAATAGCGTGATTTACGGAGTCAGTCAGTCCCTGTTTCATATCCCAGTTCTGTCACTTGCAGATGAATGTGGCTGTCTAACTTAATGCCTCAGCTTCTTCAACTAATAAGTGGGAGTAATAATAACCTCATACAGTTGTTGGGAGGGTTAAATATGAAGTTATACTACATAGCAGTGTCAGGCACAAAAAAAAAGCATTCAATTAACAGTAACTAATTATTGGACCAGAGTGTTCACATTCTCTCTGCTGACCCTTGTATATCCAGCAACACGCGGCTATGAGATAAACACTTTGGAACAGATTTTACTGGTGTGGAATCAATCCAATCAAGAGTCAGACTGCTGAAATTGATCCTGTTGGCACTGTGCACAGCCTAATTGTACTGGAAGATCAGATGGAAGACTCCAGTGGGTTAGATGTCTAGAGAAGCAGGAAAAGCTAAACCAGGTAGCTGGTGAGTGACAACTATCCCTAGTTAAATTTCACATAGACAGGCCAATCTTTTCCCTGTTGTTGACCTTGATTACCTCCCTTGGCCATTACTAAAAACGTAACTACATTTCCCTAATGGGTTTGAATTCTACAAGTCATATATATTTCCACCCCAAGAGTCAAAACGAATCAACCCAGTCTTTGGAAAAGCAGCTGATGGGGAACATAATCTACAAGTTTATTGAACATTTAGGCTTTGAAGTGGAATGCACAGAAGGAAAATTCATGAATTGGTTTATTTGTTTTTAGTGAGGCTTAACCTTTCAATTTGTACTCAGAACATACACACTCCTGTGAGATGGATACTCTAAACATTGTATTAGGATTGTATAATTGTTTTTTTGTCATCAACTTCTGTTTCCATTTGTGCTTCATTTGTGGTGACAATATTTGGTTACCTCATTAAAGGAAAAGGGAAGGGATAGCCCAGATATTTGCTAAGCCAGTGAGACGCTTGCTGAGGTACCAGATGCTTCCTGAGCACCCTGAGGATGGACACTGTCTTTAACATAAGCAGCTCGGCCTGACTGCACTGATCAAACAGGCAATAATAGAAACCAGGTATCTTGAGAGAGGTTTTGGTCTTGGAATCCTACTTGCCAATCTGATACGGAAAGCACTCTTGACAAAGGCAGTTTCTTCCCTGTGCTCTTACTTTTCCAGATTGGCTCAGTGCAGGAGGGCCACCAGAAGTTTCTGGAAGTCCCCGGAGGTGTCAGAGCGAACCATGTCAGAGAGAGACTTCTGGTACTTCTCTTGGAACTTTGCTTTTATCCCCTGAAGGTCAACCTGTAGGAAAGAGCACAGCAGTGAGGAGAACAACACTTACGGAATATCGTCCATCAGCAGAAGGTACTGTTCAAAGCACCCGATACTCGTTTGCTCACTCCTGTCTCAGAACAGCCCTTTGAGGCAGGAGCTGTTGTTATTTCGGTTCTAGAGATGAGGAAAGGAAAGCTGAATAGAGGTGTCCAAAGGCCACAGAACCGTCGGTGTGTGCAGGCATGTGTGTGTGTGTACTTGCATGTATATGTATGTGTGCATTTGTGGGTGTTCCAGTAAAACTTTATATGTAAACACTGAAACTTGAATTTCAATAGCTTTTATGTGTTGTGAAATATTCTTCTTCTGAGTTTTTTTGTATTTAAAAATGAGGAGTCCGCCAGTGGTGCAAACAGTTAGAAGCAGTTGACTGCTAGCCAAACATACCCAGCTGGCAGTTCGAACCCACCCAGTGGCACCTTGGAAAACAAATATGTCAATCTGCTTCCGAAAGGTCAGAGCCCTAGAAACCCTATGAAATAGTTCCATTCAGTGCACATGGAGTTGCCATGAATTAAAACTAACTCAACAGCAGCTAACAACAGCCAAAACCAAAAGCCAAACCTGTTGCCTTAGAGTCAATTCTGACTTGTAGTAATGTTATAGGACAGAGTAGAACTGCCCCCACAGAGTTCCTAAGGAGTGCCTGGTGGATTCGAACCCCTGACCTTTTGATTTGCAGCTACAGTGTTTAACTGCTACACACCAGGGTTTTCGATAACAACAGTGACTTTTTTTTTTTTTTTTAAAGGAGCCTATTCTTAGCTAGCACGGCCATACAAGGACAGGTCAGGGGCCAGATCTGACCTGCAGGCCGAGGTTTGCTGACCTTTGGTGTTAAGGAGAAGAAGTTGTCTACACAGAGATTTGCAATTGAGCAAATCTTCTCTTGCGCCCTGATCAGCAGGGACGTTAGTACCAATCAACTAAATGCCAATGGAGGTCAATGCAGTGGGTTTATGTTGGATCCAGTTCTCTGGAAGCTTGGAAACTTGAAAAATTCGGGCACTGGAAGTAGAGTGAGGATTCAGAAGGAAGACAAATAAGAAAAGTGCTCAGGTCTAAAGAATTTTACATCCTGGTAAGAGGGTCATTCTTGTACCAGAGAAGAGAGAGTTCCAGACGGCAAGTATGCCAGTTGCTGATGAGTTGATTCTGGCACACAGTGACCTGGACTTGAACCATTTACACCACTCAAGAGTCTATAATCCCAGAGAGAACACAGGAAGTCTCACTAAAGAAGCACAGAGCTGTCTTTAAGCGGAAATGTCTGCGTTTAGATTCTGCTTTGCACTCCAGATCCAGAAACTGTGGCTCAGGTGTCTGGTTCTTCTTTTTTTTTTCCACCTGCCCCAATTAGACGGCTGAACTGAGAGGGAGGAGATGAGAACAGGAGAAGGCAAGAGGACGGGGAATTGTCGACACTAATCAGATGGAGAGAAACCACAGAAGGGTGATGGTCTGTGTCCCTCTGCTCCCCTGGCTTGTACCTGCTTGGGTCCTGGCCTGGGGCTGGGGGAGAGGCAGGAAGGTGGGGTCAGGACAGAGACTGTTGGGGTACTGTGTGGCTTTAGGAGATTAGGAGGATTGGCAGGCTGTACTCAGCTGGGAGTCCCTGGGTAGGGCAAACAGTTACAAGCGTGGCTGCAAACCAAAAGGTTAGAGATTTGAGCCCATCCAGAGGTGCTTCGGAAGAAAGCCCTGGTCACCTGCTTCCGAGACGCCAGCTGTTGAAAACCCTGTGGAGCCCAGTTCTACTCTGACATACGAGGACTGACAATGGAGCTCATGAACTCATCCTAGAAAAAGTGCTGCAGGCCTCATTGCTCACTATCACTGTGGTCACCTTGGAAGTACTTCCCCTGAGAAGCTGTGCACTGGTGCCAGCACCTAGTCCACCCTTCAAAGCCATTTTGGAACTCTTTCTGGAATGGCCATCAGAGCTGTCATCTTATTACTCTTGATGTCCTGAATGTCATCAAAGTGTCTCTCTTTCAATATTTCCTTTATTTTGAGTGAAGAAAAAAGTCATTGAGGGCCAGATCAGGTGAGCAGGGAGGTTGTTCCAATACAGTTATTTGTTTACTGGATAAAAATTCTCTCACAGACAATTATACAATTAAGTTTGCAAACTTGCCACAGTGCCACCATGCACAATGGCCATTCCAGAAAGAGTTCCAAAATGGCTTTAAAGGGTGGATTAGGCACCGGTATCAGTGCATAGCTTCCCAAGGGGAGTATTTGGAGGTGACCGTAGTATTATTCAGCAATGACGTATGTTGCACTTTAAAACAATTAAGTTTGCAGACTTAATTGTCAGATCTCATATATGGAGTCAACTTGATGGTGACTGGTGTATCAGACTGGTCCTGATGTCTTCTGAGGAAATGTCCCAATCAGGAGCTGACCTAGGGCCTTGGTCAATATGGAGGTTGGTCACAATGTCTTGGCTTCAAATACCTCCTAGCTAACACTGGCATGGACATGCAATCCTGAAATGCCCTCCAGATTGACCCAGTCTCCCTGGAGGGCCTTTGGAACGCTAGGTTGGCTCTGCTGCCAGCCTGCCTCCTTTGGGTCTCTCAATACTTCTCCTGAGTTTGGCTGCGGGTGGAGTTGCTAAGAGACAGCCCAGAGGCCGTGAACCAGGGGTTAGGGTGGAGGAGGTAAAAGAAAGAGACAGGTCCAGAGACACCGAGGAGAGAAAGAAGAGAAACGGCAGGAGATTAGGAGTGAGACCAGGAAAGGGCAAGAGGGACTTCAAGAGAGAGAAAGACAAAGATGAGCAGTCGAAGGGGAGGAGAAATTCCAGGAATAGAAATAAAAACCCCCAAACTGTCTTCTTGCTGAGTTATATTTAAAAACTGTGTCACATGTTAAGCATTATTTGTCAAAAAGCCATGGATCAGGATTTGGGTTGGTATCTTTATCCTTTTGACAGTTTAAGAGAACATGTCTGGTTTTTGAGTAAAAGTTCTACTTTCTTTTCCAAGGATTCTCTGACTGCAGGAAAATGTCATTTGCCCCTTATTGTACAACCCCCATGGCTTTACATGTTCCAGAGCACAACCTGTAGCTCTTGACAGCTGCTCCCCAGCTTCTGGCTACTCATCTCCCTGCCCTTCCCCTTGCTACGCTCATACATTCTCAGTGGGGACAACCTCGTCCCTAGGAGGCAAACACTGGTTCTTGGAGGGTAGAAAATTCTTAATCTTTTTTACGTGTTGTTATGATTGAACTGTGTCTCCCTAAAATATGTATTGAAGCCCTGGCTCCTCTATCTGTGGATGTGATCTTCTCTGGAAATCAGAGTATTTCTGTTATTATGGCAATGGGGTCATACCAGACTCAAACGAACAAACAAACAAAACCCCAAGCCGATTGCCAAGAAGTCAATGCTGACTCATAATGACCTCATAAAGACAGAGTAGAACTGCTCCATAGGGTTTCCAGGGAGCTGCTGGTGGATTTGAACTGCTGACTGTCTGGTTAACAGCCAAGCTGTTAACCACAGTGTCACCAGGTGGGTTCTATACCTAATCACTTTTGAGTTATAAAAAGAGCAGACTAGACACAGAGACACTGAGGAAAGATAGACAATGGAATTACACATTTTTCTTTTGTGCACTGATCTGCAAGGATGTGAGTGCTGATCAACAAAATTCAAACCAATGTTATCTATAAGCCCAGGAATGGACACAAGTATTGCTCATCAATACAGAAACTAGAGAAGAGGCACTCAAAAAGAACTGATGGATATGGCCACTGCCGAATTTGAAATGTTAGCCTCTAGAATTGCGAGAAAATAAGCTTCTGCTTATTGGTGGTATTTTTGTTGTTGTTGTTACAGCAGCAGTAGGTACCTAAGACACACATCTTGTTGCCATTGATGTGATGCTGACTCATAGTGACTCTGTGGAGCAGACTAGGACTGCTGCAGAGGTTTCCAAGACTGTACATCTTTGGGAAAACAGACTGCCACATGATTCTCCTGAGCAGTGGCTGGTAGATTTGAACCACTGATATTTTGTCAACAACTGGCTGCTTAACTACTGTTACCACTAGTGCTCCAAGACACACATAAAACACCAACTTACACAGAATACAGTATATATGTGGTGATAGGCATTCTTGGCTTGGATCAATTGGGGTAAAATGTCTTTAAAAAAAGCCTCCTTGGAAGGAGACGAGCAGGAAAAAGAGACTGAGTAATACTTTCTTGTAGATAGATTTAAGCATAGACAGTGTTTTCTCAACCCCTCTTGGTACAGTGGTTAAGGGCTTGGCTGCTAACTGAAAGGTCAGCTGTTCAAATCTACCAGCCGCCTCTTGGAAATGCTATGGGGCACATGCACTCTGTCCTGCAGGGTCACTGGGAGTAGACATTGGTTTAATGACAATGGGTTTTATACCGATGTGTCTCTTGTGCTAAATTGCACTCCTGTGGTGTGTTCAGTTCCGTGAAGGCCTCGGTCAGGAATGTCATTGTCGTAGCTGCTGGATGGCTTGTGTGTAGCCAACCTGTTACCATCTCTGTTTCGTCTTCCTTAAAGTGGAGCTGAGCATACTGGCTCCTCACAATCCCCTCTGCATACCACCTTGAGCTTGGGAGCCCCAGATGACAAAAACAGAAGCAATTATCATGATTTTACTTTTATAAAAAGAAACAGATTGAAGTCCAGCACCATATCTTCTACAAATCTAGGCAAGGCAAGAACCATCTCTGTTTTACTTTCTCTGTCAATGCCTGAAAACCAAGAAAACCAAACCCACTGCCGTTGAGTCAGGTCTGACTCATAGCGACCTAGAGGTTAGAGGAGAGCTGCCCCGTAGAGTTTCCAAGGAGCACCTGGGAGATTTGAACTGCTGGCCTTTTGGTTAGCAGACACAGCACTTAACCCACTACACCACGAGGGTTGGCTCTTGATGAATGATACCAGTGATGGAGATGAGAGAAGTTTCGTCTCACCCCTTGGAAGTCGAGTGCATCTTACCTCAGCCCTCGTCACAATGATCCGGATTAACGTCTCCTCATCAGTGCCCACGCCCTTCATGGACTTGTACAGACGCTCAGCAAAGTAGCCCTCGCGGTCCTGGGCACACCTCACTTGGCAGGTAAAGAGAAAAGAGAATGTGAGGCTCTCCTGTTTTGCTGAAGAGTGTGGGTACCCTGAGAAGGAACAAAGCTGGCCCCGAGTGTCACCTGGCTGACCCTGGAGCTGATACCCTTGTGAGGCAGATGTTTGAAAGGAACTGACTTCATGCTGCTGTGTAATGGGATCTAGAAGATTCTCCCATGTCAGGGCAGCAGAACTCTTCAGCCACAGCCTGGTCAAAACCGTTTCAGACAAGCAAGACTCTATCTTGTTTGTGAAGACCCTCAGGAGGATGACAGCTGTGGCCATCCTCAGACCGTGCCTAGAAGGTCATGATTTCCACCAGCAGAAACACATCTTCTTATACCTAAGTACAGTCTCCAGTGCTGGAGTTGAGTTCTGAGTAGAAACACAGATTGGCTGGCCAGCAATTTTTTTTTAAATTAGCTTTTTTTTTTTTGTGATTGAGTGCAAGTGTACAATCCAGTTTAAATTTGCATGCCCGCCTATCTGCAGCTCCTTCTGCTCTCCTTGCCCAGTGACATCACACTCCTCCTTTCCATTCTGCAAATGTCATATCCTCTTAACAATCTCCTGTCCCCTCCTCTCTGCCCTCTCCACTCTCCTCTAGTAAGACGCCAGTAGGATGACATCCTATAGATGCATAGATCCTTAAAGTGCACACATGATACGGTCACTCTGTGTCCCTGAGTCTAATCCATTCCTGTCTGAAGAGTGATGATTAGGATAGGGGCAGCATCAGGTCTAGGAGCCATGCTCTCAGGGGAATGCTCAGGCCTTTAGACCATTCGTTGTGGTCTTTTAGTGGAGTTCTCAGCATCACCCCCTTTTTTCATGTTGCTACTGGGACTCAACGTTGTGACTCAACATTGAGGCCAGCAATTTTACTGAAATAAAACTTTATAACCTTGAAGATTTACTCACTTGCACTGTGGCTGGCTTGCCTGTGCTAAACAACCTGACTTCCCATTGTTTTTCCTCATCGGGTCTGTTTGCTGAGCCCTGTTTGCTGAGCCTCATCTCTGAATTTTTTTCATGTTCCCTGCAATCTTCCTGGTGTGGGATGTAGGCTTAAGGAAATGAAGGATTGTTTCTACAGCCAGGAGGGAGTCCTGGGTGGTTCAGATGCTTAACTGCCTGGCTCTGGACTGAAAGCTTAGTGGTTGAAACCCACCCAGGGTCCCTCAGAAGAAAGGCCTGGTGACCTACTTCTGAAAGGTCACAGTCATTGAAGACACTGTGGAGTGCAGTTCTGTTCTGACACACAAGGGGTCTTCATGAGTTGGAATCAACAACTTTGTTCTTATTGCTTTTTCTACATATCATCTTCCTATATAATGTTGGTATTTGCTTTTTTCTGTCCTTCCCCTGCCCCTTTGCTGGCCAGTTGAATCCACAAATCAGTGAAGCGTAGTTTCTACTCATCATCCGGGTGACAGAGATCATCTCTAATCTTGGGGGTAAGTCAGTGTCCTTCTCTTCCTCCACCCAGGCTCATACTGAGCCATCATGACTAACTCTGGGGGTATAAACCCTTTACTCTTAAGGTTGTCGATAATTCTCTAGAAGTCTTCCTTGATGTTGGTGCTTCTCTGTAAGCAATGAATGCAGCATTAGTGTGGAATGTACATCCTTGATATAGCCTTTCAAGGGAACCTTTGTGTCTCCCCAAAAATATGTGTAATAATTTGCCTGGGCCAGGATTCCCTGTATTCTGTGATTGTCCTTCATTTTCTGATTCTCCTATGTTGTATATTAAAAGGTTAGGGTGGGATTGTAAATTCCTTCAGAAGATCACTTCCCTGCTCTACTGTAAAGGGAGTTTCCCTGGAGTGTGGCTTGCACCACCCTTTATCCTTTCATCCTACAAGAGATAAAAGGAAAGTGAATGAAGCAGAGAGTGAGGAACCTCACACCATCAAGAAAGGAGCACTGGGAGGAGAGAGTGTCCTTCAGACCTGAGGTTCCTGCACCAGGATGCTCCCCAGCAAAGACCGACACAACACAAGGACTTTCCTTCAGAGCTGACAGAAGGAAAAACTTCCCCTGGAGCAGATATCCTAAATTTGGACTTGTAGCCTACCAGAATATGTAAGAATAAACCTTCCATTGTTAAAGCCATCCATTTCGTGGTATTTCTATTAGACCAGCACTAGCTGACTAAAACACCGTGTTTCCTACATAATTGCCTATGTAATTGATCGTCATGAGCAAAGAAGAGTGTCGGGATTAGGAAAGCAGAGTCTTTGTTGCATGTCTGTCTCATAGACTCAAGTGTATGACCTCTTTATCCTGAGAACAATCCCAAATCTCTTGTGTGGGTCGATATATCAATTTGGGAAGTGGTGTGTTTGAGACTCACTATGGTCCCCAGAGAAACCCTGGTGGCCTAGTGGGTTAACTGCTATGTCTGCTAACCAAAAGTTTGGCAGTTCAAGTCCACCAGGCACTTCTTGGAAGCTTTATGGGGCAGTTCTACTCTGGCCTCTAGGGTCTCTACGAGTTCGACCTGGCTTGATGGCAGTTTTTTTTTTTCTTTTTGGTGTGGTCCCCAGGGAATCCCTTGGTGGTGCAAACAACTAATGTCATCGACTGCTAACTGAAAGGTTGTAGGTTCAAGTACACCCAGAGATGCCTTTGAAAAAAGTCCTGGTGATCTATTCTTGCAAATCAATCAATGAAAACCATGTGGATCTCAGCAGTGCAATCCTGACCCCATTGTACAGCGGGTTACTGTGAGGCAGCTGCTGACTCCAAAGCAGTTAACCATGATCATCAATCAGTTGATGAGTGTGTATCTGCCATCAACAGGAAGTTCCTCGACATCAGGAATGGGGTGATGTTTGCCTGTGACACCCATACCTAGCAGAACACCTGGGTCCAGGCAGGTGCTGAGTAAATGTTCAGGAGGTGAGTGTTTCATCACTATCTTCCTGCACCATTCTGGCATGTTCTCTTCTGCTTCAGCAAGCGCACAAGATGTTTAGAACCTCCAGGTTGGGCCATGAGCACAGCACCCACATCTAGTCAAGACCCTTCCTTTAAGCTTTAAAGACAGTTGCCCATTGCAGGGCTCAAGTGTTTTCAGTGTGGGTCAGGGTCACATTAGGGATGTCCAGGCCTCTGTGGGTCACTACAGAGGTCCTGTTCATCTGAACTCAAAATAAGGACAGGAAAACAATCCGTTCTTGACATTGTCTCACTCCCCACCCCTGCCCTAAAAGAACAAAGTTGGGCAACTGAAGCACATTTTTTATCTTCCAAGGCTGCTTTCTCAGCTCTTCCTCTTCCTCTGGGGATACACCTCTCCATTTCTTGTGCCATTTGGGACAGTGCCCCGGACTCCTCACCGCAGGAGTGTGGACAATGGACAATGCCTTTATTCCAGGGCTTGCGAAAAAGAAAACGAGGAGCCTGCCAGGCAGAGTCCATGCCCATCTCTCTGCTATTTCCTGTCTGTGGGCAAACCCTACAGAGAAGGTCCTGGCATTTGCTTGGCACGGTCAAGATCTGGCCTCCCTCCCTTCTCTTTCTAAACAGACCTCATTCTTTCCAGGTGTTCAAAGAACCAAAGGGGAAAAGGAAACCGTTAAGCAATCAGGCATGTATACAAAATCTTGTTTGTGGACCTGGAGCTTGGGTATTTGTGGGTGTGTGTCATGCGAGTCTGATACTTATGGCTGAGACCACATAATGTTTCTAGGTTGTTGATGGATGCTCCAAGAGACCCATGGCCTTGGTGGGACTGTAGTGTACCACCCATATGTCCCTCCCTCAGGTGTGGCCCGCTAACTTCTCCCTGCTGAGTCTCTCCCCAGGTACTGCCCCCTGCAGGAGGGAGCTGGCTCTCCCAAGGTTACAAATGTGTTTTGGGTCCGGCCGGTGACCAGTCTGTGGGTGCAAAGACCTGGCTCCCTTGCTTCTAGTTTGGACACCCCATCTTCAGAGTTCCTGGGTGTCATGGATGGAATTGTGTACCCCCCAAAATGTGTGTAGCAAATCACCGTATTGTAAGATGTTCCTGTAGATTGTAAACCCTGCCTCTGTGATGTTAATGAAGGAGAGTGGGCAGCAGTTGTGTTGGTGAGACACAACTTGTGCAGTGCCTTGAGGCAGTCTCTTGGGATGTAAAGGAAAGTAGTAAGCAGAGAGTTAGTGACCTCACGCCACCAAGAAAGTCCTGCCTGGAGCACAGCATGTCCTCTGGAAAGAACCTGGGGTCCCTGCACCTCAGAAGCTCCCAGCCCAGGGCGAGGATGTCTGCTAGGACCTTCCTCCAGAGCCCACAGAGAAAGACCTCCCGTAGAGCTGATGCCCTGAATCTGAATTTATAGCCTAGTGGACTGTGACAGAAATAAATTTCTCTTTATTACGGTCATCCACTTGTGGTGTTTCTCTGACAACAGCACTGGATGACTAAGGCACTGTGGAACCCACAAAGTCTCAGCCACAACTACAGTCAGCCTCTCCCTTTCCCAATGCTGCTTAGAGGGGTTGGTCCGAAAACCACTCCTTAAAAACTGCCTGCACACAAACCGCTGTCTCCAAGTCTGTTTCTAGGGAGCCCAACCCAAGACTCTTTTTGGTTTGCTTTACCGATAGTTAAATAGGCTTTCTTCAGATCCCCTGAGGTCTCTTCTTCAATAGACTCTTCGATGTCTTTGCCAATGAGCTAGAAGACAAAGTCCAACCATTAATCCAGGTTTTGCTTTTGACGTTGGTGCTCTAAAGATTGTTCCTCTATAGAAAGTCCCTAATTATTCCTGATTTAGTCAAGTGGTTCTAGAGAACTCCTATCCTGCCTCATAGGACCTCGTAGAGATGCTGGTGGTTGTCACCCATTGGCAAAGGGGCTCTCATCCCTGAGGAGCTAATCCAGATTTGATCCCAAATGGACTGGACCCTAGTAAGTACCACTGCCTTAGCCTCAGTATCCTCATCTGTGAAACGGGGGAGTAGAAGAACAGTAAATGGATGCTATAACAATAACTCTCTACATTTATATAGTACTTTGGTTTCCCAGGAGCCCTGGTGGTGCAGTTGTTAAGTATTCAGTTGCTAATTAAGAGGTTAGTGGTTCAAATCCACTAGCTGTTCCTTGGAAGCCTGATGGGGGCAATTCTACTCTGTCCTATAGGGTTGATATGAGTTGGAACTGACTGGATGGTAACAAATCCTTTAACCAGTTTCCCAAGTGTTTTTCTTCCCTCTCAGTTGCAATTTTCTAAGTGGCTGTAGTTGCAATAGGCACTCCCAGGTGGTGGAAACGGCTAAGTGATGGGCTACTAATCAGAAAGTTGGCAGCTCGAATCCACCCACAGGCACCTCGGAAGAAAGACCTGACAGTTTAAGAAACCAGCCATTGAAAACTTTACAGAGTGGTTCTACTGAGACACACATGGGATTGCCGAGTCAAAGTCACCTTAATGGTGACCAGTGGTCGTAATCCTTTTACTCCCCCTCTCTGTCTCCCTTGTCCTGGGACTGGAGGGGCTCGGGCACCTACAACAGGGGGTGACCTAAGTGGAGGCTGTCAGGTATGTGATGAGGCAATGGTCTAACTTTTTTTTTTCCCCAGTGAAGTGGAGGAGGGTGGGCTTGGAGCCTGGAGGCTGAGCACGTCCAAATGCCACTTGTCTTCACTGTGGGTGATTCCAAATGATCATATATTTAACACTGGCTCACATATTGTTCTGTATGGCATCACACACTAGGTTTCTCTCCAAATATTTACAGAAGTTGAAGTTCAGAGTAAATCGTGACTGTGCTTAACACAAATACTGCCTGGGACAACCTCAGGGCAGACAAATAAAAAGAAAGGAGGGCTCTTTGCTGGGTTTGAGGAAATGTAATAAAGCTTTAGAAATACTGAAACTTCTTTCTTAGATTACTTTGAAGGAGATGACACAATTGATTTTACAAATAATTGGAGTCTTCAAGTATACATTGGTGGAGTTTATGTCATTTATTTTGAAAACAAAACTTCCTTTGCAATACAAGCCCAACACCTGGAAAGTAGGGGAGAAGGGTGTTGATTTAATGAAGCTGGGTCTCCTCATAACGTCTAGAGACCTAGGTGTGTGGCCAGGGGCTTAGATTTGAAGAGGCTTGGTGGGCGTGTGTGGCTTTCAATCCTCAGCTGCCCCCACACTTTCTTGGGTTTGAGGTGGGGAGTTAGGATTTCAGAAGGTCTAGTATCACTTTCTTATAAACAGCTTCTTGTTCTGTAGACTCAGATTTTGTTTCAAGAGGACATCTTGTTCACACGAGTCTGTGTTTACTAAAAACCCTCTATTAAAAACCTCTGTTTCTATTGTTAATTCTGGGGCAATGTTTTTCTTTTTCTTTCTTTTTGTGATAGCTCAGTCTACAAAACAGATAAAAGCAGAAAAACAGAGCAGTCTGGGGAGGCAGGGGGTGGGGTCCTCATCCAAACCCGAGACATTGATGTCATGTTTCTGCCTTCTTGAGATTTCCTCTTTGTACAACACCGTGTGTGGAACTAGTGGCACAATGTGATCTGCAATGTGACCTGTGCTCCCTGGAGTGTGGCAACAGAGGGTGCTGACCCTCTTCTCTGCCTACTTCTCCTGGATACCATTCCTGGTAGTTACCAAGGCACCTCCATGGGCACAGGCAGCACACTTTGAAAACAACTGATGGGCTGAGCTACTGTGACTCTCATCTACTGTGGATAGTGGCAGGCCTTTCACTTTCATTGCTGACATAATTAATTCTTAGGGGGTTCTTCGGACCGAACCAGTGTGTGCGATCTCAGTACAAAAACACATTGCAGAGTGAATTCCAAGCAAGCCCCCAAAGCGAAGCAGAGGACAATGCCCATAGGGAAGCTGAAGCCCTGGTGGTGCAGTGGTTAAGGGCTCAGCGGCAAACCAAAAGATTGGCAGTTCAAATCCCCCGGTGGCTCCTTGGGAACACTGCGGAGCAGTTGTGCTCTCTCCTATAGGGTCGCTATGAGTTGGCGTCAATCTCAATGGGTTTGATTTTCGCTTTCATAAGGAGGTTGGAGTTTCTGGGTGTTACAAATGTGCTTGGTTGCTAACCTAAAGGTTGGAGGCTCAGGTCCACCCAGAGGTGCCTCGGAAGAAAGGCCTGGTGACCTACTTCCAAAAAACTAGCCACTGAAAACCCTATGGAGTGGGGTTCTACTCTGACATGCATGGGGTTGCCATGAGTTGGAATCTACTTGATGGCAACTGGCAACAACAATAGGGAAATAATACAAAGAACACTGGAGAAGGTCCTTTCTTTTGAAATGGATTCTCCCAAATTGGCAGTAGGCCCACAGCACAGCCGTATGCACTGTGGCTTTGCCTGCAGCTGGCAAGGGCTGGAAGCTCAGGAATGGGGTTAGAAATACACAAAGGGGAGGGAGAAGCAGAGGTGAGGGTGATGGGTCAGAGAGAGGCTGGGCTGCGGGTGTGTGTAGCTGTGATTTATGTTGACCTCTGTTTGGGGAACTTTGACTTTACAAGGGTGACTTAAAATTTGGTAAAATTTAGGAGCATAATCATCTCACATGAAGCCCTGAGTTGCAGAAAGACCCATTTCCTGGGCTGGGACAGCTAAGAGTGTCAGTAGTGAAAACTGAGGTCAGGAGGGCAAATCAAAGGCAAAAGCCTGAGTTTTGTGCCCAAACCTCAAATTTGATCCCATCCCAGGACAACCTATGTTACATAATACACTGCAATGCTCTTGTGCTGGTATTTTAGTGCTTTTAGCCAGAGATTCTCAGGAAACTGACAGAACCCAGGCCTCTAAAGCGGAACGAAGTCTAAACTCAACGACCAAGGTTGAGATTAATTAGCTTAAAGTAAGCTCTTCTGAGCAGATGAATAGGTAACATTTTAGGGCTGATTTCCTATAAAAAACATCACATTAGTAGATGACTTTCTCCACCGAGGCTTTAGGTCCGATTGTCTGAATTTCACTTAGGGAAATACTAATAACAGACTATATAATGCTTATATAGTCTTGGTGGTGCTATGGTTAAGAGCTCAGCTGCTAACCAGAAGGCCAGCAGTTTGAATCCACCAGCCACTCCTTGGAAACCCCATTGAGTTGCTATGAGTCAAAACTGACTCCACAGCAATGGGTTTAGTTTTGATTTAACACTTACTGAGCACCTGCTATGTGCCAGGTAGCATCTAAGGTGTTTTATGTCTTTTCATTTCATTTAATCTTTGTAATGATGCTATGAAGTAGATGCTATTATTATCCCTGTTTTGCAGGTGGGGAAACTGAGGCATGGAGCCCTTAATCACTTATGCAACATCATGCAGCTAAGAGCTTAGCACACATTTAAACTTTCACATACATCAGAATCACCTGGAAGACTTGTTAAAACAGGTAAACTGAGGCGGGGGACAGTTGCATCGAGCTGATTCCGGCTCACGGCAACTCCACTTGTTGCAGAGTAGATCTGTGCTCCATAGGGTGTTCAATGATTGTGACCTTTCAGAAGGAGCTCACCAGCCCATTCTTCACCTTTGAGTGAACTTGAACCACTAACTTTTCAAGCAGTAGCCAAGAGCTTAACTGTTTGTGCCACCCAGGTACCCTGAAACACAGAGAGCAAGACGCCAAACCTGTAGAATCTGATTCTATAGGTCTGGGGTGAGAACTGAGAATTTTGTGGAGCTACCACACACATACACACACCTACTCACATATGTGTGCATTTCTACAGTGATCAACATGACAACCATCCCCTCAAACTCCAAATTCCGATCATGGCCCCAGTCTCATGAGAAAAGAACCTGGCCAGGAAGCAGGTCCTCCAGCTCAGAGGCTTCACAGCTTGAGGCATGGGGAGGGTGGACTCAGGGTGGGGGTAGACGTGGGAGGGGGGCGGGGGGCAGGGTCAGCTGCCTTTGATCTGGACTCTGGGCACGATTTGAAAGTGCAGGGCCTCCAAGGCTTACATACAGTAACGATAAAATTCCAAAGCTTTATTGTCTTTTCATCTGCTGGCAGCACAGAGGGAATGTTATTTCGAGTGAGGAGTGGCCAGCTCCAGCCGAGGTAGGAGCTCAGGCTGGGGGAGCTTGGAGTTCTCCTCAGCTTTCTGCTACCGACTTGCTGTGTGGTCCTGATAAGTCACAGCTGACTTCTTGCTCCTCACAGAGTTTTCTTCTGCAGTTCTGCATAATAACAGCTGTTTACCTCCTAGATCTTTACGGCATTGTTGGGAAGATAAAATGGGATCCAAGACATAGGAGTGCTCCCAACAGTTAAAAGCACTTTACCAAAACAACAGTTAAAAACATTGTATGGTGTTCATTCCAACTTATAGCTGTCCACCCTTTAGGACCAGTAGAACTGCCCCATAGGGTTTCTGAGAAGTGGCCAGTGGATTCGAACTGCTGACCTTTTGGTTAGCGGCCGTAGCTGTCAACTACTGTGCCAAAATAGGAGACAAAACAAACAAAAATCTGATACTCCATAAAAGGATCCTTGGAATTAAAACTACTTTTCATGGAAGTACTGGCCACTAAGTGCTTTTTCATAGCTAACTCACTTCGTTGACTTAAAAACATCATTACCCTCTACAGTACCCACCACTGTTGAGTAAATTCTGACTCATAGTGACCCTACAGGACAGAGTAGAATTGCTCCATAGCGTTTCCAAGGAGCACCTGGAGGATTTGAACTACTAATCTCATGGTCAGCAGAAGTAGCACTTAATCACTATGCCACCAGGGTTTCCAGAAAAAAAGAAGACCACTATGTTACCAAAAAAAAAAAAAAAAAAGAATCATTCCAGGAGTGGATCTCTGAGGTATATCCCATCTGTCTTGAGTGTGGTGGGCACTGTTTGCTCATCTGTAAATTGGAATAATAACCATTGCAAATGTCCATTGCTCACCACATGCCACGTACTCTTTGGAGCCTTTTTGGTTGTCTTATTTTAACTTGGGCTGGCTATTTTAACTCTTAAAGTGATCGCAAGAGTATATATATGATGACAATCATCATGGCCCTTGTTTTACAGATGAGGAAATTAAGGCACAGAGAAAGTGGGTCACTGGCCAAAGGTAGAACCAGGACTTGAGCCTGTATCTCTTCGGTGGCACTGGTCTTTGTTCTGGGGAGCGGTCTCAGCACTACTGACACTTTGGATGGGTAACTTTTTGTTGTGGGGGGCTGTCCTGTGTATTGTAGGATGTTTAGCAGCGTCCCTGGCCCCTATCCACTATATGCCAGCATCCTCCTTCCATGCTACCCACTGTCACTGAGTCAGGTCCAACTCACAGCGACCCTAGAGATCAGAGTAGAACTGCCCCCATAGAGTTTCCAAGGAGCTCCTGGTAGATTTGAACTGCTGACCTTTTTTTGGTTAGTAGACGTAGCACTTAACCCACTATGCCACTGGGATTTCCCCTCCTTCCATCAAGTTCAGAGAATTAAAAAAAATGTGTGCAGACCTGACCAAAGGTGCCCTGGTGGGAAAAGCCACTCCCCCGATTGAGAACCACTGTTGTAAAGGATTCCACTGCCCGGGTTTCCCACATGACTGATGTTGGCTTCTTTGGGAAGTCACCGGAGAACTGCTTCAGTGTGCACTCTTGTTCAAGCCCTTAATTACTCACAATTTGATAGGCTTGAAAGGTGGCTCGTAACTGCTTGAGACTCCTCTTGGCCAGGACTTCGTTGAAGGCAAGCTCGTCTGTGCCCCAGCGACCTTCCCCTGCCTTGAGGACCAAAGGCAAGCATTCTGAGAAATACTTTTGCAAAAAAGACTGAGAATACAGTGCTGTATTTCCCAGCATGCTCCCTTACAGGAAGCCAATAAAATATGCACTAAATAGAAGTCAAATCTATGCATCAGGCATTTGAAGTGTCTAACCCATGAACACACCTATCTGTTTATATTACTTATATTTTCCCATGTTCCAAAATGGATCTGATGGGATTAACCCTAGGGTATAAGAATAGGAACAATTCTTTCAGGGTTAACAAAGATAGGATGCATTTGATTGCACTGAGCATATCTTCAGTTCTTAATGATAACACTTTCCAAGTAATTCCCACCCACATGAAATAGAGAGAAATGTGTTGAAAGTGATACTAATGAAATAATAATAAAAATGCTTGCTGAGACTGGCACATGCCTACACTTACATCATATAGGTCACGAGCATCCTTGCCAGCCAGATCCTTGTCGATGTCACCTCCTTCATCACGATTGGCCTAGGAAAATCGACATGCTGTTATTAACTCCAGTGGCTGTGTGACCACAGAAAACAGAGAGAGCTAATTTTGAAAGACCGTGGAAGCTTCCGAGAGGTGGCCTTCAGCACAATTCAGCCTGGCAAAGCCAATGCCTGCTCTTTGCTGCCATCTTTTGGGGACAACTGAGAAACAGAAATGGCAACAGTTATTTTTCTTTCCTGCCCTCCATTTCTCTGTT
This sequence comes from Heterohyrax brucei, assembly GCA_028571685.1. Lineage (NCBI taxonomy): Eukaryota > Metazoa > Chordata > Mammalia > Hyracoidea > Procaviidae > Heterohyrax > Heterohyrax brucei. Next base: position 19,045,507 of record CM053153.1, on the reverse strand, counting down.
CTTGGTAGGAAAAAGGGTCACTTGCAAACCCCATTAGTCCCTGAGCAGGCTAGAAGACACTTGATGATGTCCCCTAGAGTAAGTCCTTTGGAAAGCCGTTAATCTTCCTTTAAGAGTATCAATTTCTCCAGCCAGGCTCCCAGTGTGGAAGAACCCTGAGAGTCAGCCGTGAAAAGCTTTCCTGATGTCTTGTCTAAGCCTTTGGTGGTGGGTAGAAGTTGAAGCTGATTCTCCAGTACTCCACACCTTTATATAATCTCTTCCCTTTGAGCACGGATGAGACCTGTCAAAACGATGGGATGTCACTCCTTCAATTACATTATATCACATGGCAAAGGAAACCCTGGTGGCATAGTGATTAAGTGCTATGCTGCACTTAATCAACTTAATCACTTAATGCACTTAATCAACAGTCCTAACCCACCAGGTGCTCCTTGGATACTCTATGCAGCAGTTCTACTCCACCCTGTAGGGTCACTATGGGTTGGAATCAACGCAACAGCAGTGGGTTTGTTTGTTTTTAATATGGCCAAAAGGATTTTTTTTTGCAGATGTAATTAAAGATGCCAGACAGTTGGATTAATCAAAGCAGAGATTATTCTGGGTGGGCCTGACTTAATCAGGTGAGATCTTCAAAGAGGAGATGGAAGACGGCAGAGGACGAGCTTCTCGCTGGTCTGTTGTGGACTGCCTATGGGCAGCGGGTAGCAGAGAAGTGCAGAGGATCTCTAGAGACCGACAGTGGTCTTGGTTGGCAGCTAGCAAGGATATAGGGACCTCAGTCAGATGGCCACAAGGAAGTGAATATGTCAACAACCAGCAAGCTTGGAAGAAGACCCTGGGCCTCAGACAGAGTTCCAGCCCCAGCCAACACCTGAATTTCATCCTGGTGAGATGCTAAGGGAAAACCTCAGCTAACCTGTACCCATGACATCTGCAATAATAAACTGGCATTATTTTAAGCAATTACGTTTGAGACATTTGTCCTGCAGCAGTAGAAAAGGAATGTGCCCTTTCTGCTGCAGATGAAGCCGATTCTGTTGTTCCATGCTGTCATCCTGGCCACACCGGGAGAAATGAGGTAGAGGAAACTCACAAAGCTCACGAAAATCCTGTCGAGCTGGAGACCTGAGGTAAGTGCCCTCACAGTGCCAATCCCGAATGCCATGCTGTCACAGTCAAGATCTACACTGTCCTTATAGACCCAGAGTGTGGTGAAGCCAGGAAGTCAGCGTAGAGTCGTCTTGTGAAAATGCCCTGCTTGGGGCTGGGTGATGTGGCTCTTATTCCTGAGCTCTGTGAACCTGGGACAAAGGGTGATTGCAAACTGCAAACGGCTAGGCAGATTGTCATGACAGTCCCAACAGGGTAACTTCACAGTAGCTGGGCTAACAGGACATGGGGTGAGCAACCTTTAATAACATTGTTTATGAAGAAGGAAATGCCACATGCATTTGCCATGTTCACCATGGTGCCACGTTGCCACCGAGGGACGTTTCCCGAGATCATGAAGTGGCTGAGACCACTATGCTCTTACCTGTAACAGGGCGACTAGAATTTTTTTTAAGTTCCCGCTTGTATCACCTTTGACATCTGACTCCAGGCTCTTGTCAAACACTTTCAAGGAATCAAAAAGGAGGGGAGAAAGCATATTTATTTTCTTAGAAGTATTGTGAAATGAACATTCTGTTTTTTAATTGTGGTAAATATATATGTAATGAACTATCTGCCTCTTCGACATTCTTCACGTGTATAACTTGATGACCTTAAAACCATTGCTGTTGAGTCCATTCTGACTCATAGTGACCCTACAGGACAGAGTAGAACTGCCCCATAGGGTTTCCAAGGAGTGCCTCGTAGATTTGGAGAACTCTATAGCCCTTAACCACTAGGCCACCAATGTTTCCTTGGTGACTTCAGTTACATTTGTTATGTCGTTCAATCATTACTATTATCCAATTCTGATTTTTCCCATCATTCTTAACACAAGCTAAGTGTCCTCTAAGTGATGTCTCTCTTTCCCTCTCCCTCCCACCTACCCTAACCAAAAACCCAATGGTTCCATGGAGTCCATTCCTGTTTGACCCTATAGGACAGCGTAGAACCGCCCCATAGCAATTTCAAGGAGTGGCTGCTGGGTTTGGACTGCCGACCTCTTGGTTAGCAGCAGAGCTGTTAACCACTGTGTCACCGGAGTGCCTCCCTACCCTGGTCACCACTAATAAACTTGGGGAAAATAAACATTCTTTATCAAAAGTCAGAACAAAAGGTCACTTACGCCTTTGGTAGGCCTCTTTAATGGCGATGATTTCCTAGGGAAGGTAATACATAAAAATCAGCGCTCCAAGGTGGGGCAAACTGATAGAAGACACAGAGACACAAAGAGGGAAGAGGCAGAGCTGTCTGGCTGCTTTGCTTACTTCCTCCTAAAGGGACCTTTCCTTGGGGTCAGGGCTAGGCCTGGAGTATGCCCCCGTGAGTTGGAAGGCACCCACTCCTTGCAGACATTTAAACTCACACAATGACATTAGTGATATGTTCTCCTTATCTAAAAATGGAAACTTTGCAGCAAGGCTAACACCGCCTTCCCCGACCTCCCCATCCATCTCCCCCTCTCCATTCCCCCAACCCGCCCACCTCCCCCAGGCAGCCAGTGTTGCAAGTTCAGTGTATTACCTTCCCAAGGTTTTTTTTTTTTGGCATTTGAATACTGCTGAAGATACAGAGGATTGTTTTGCGTAGTGTTAGGTATTTAGAAAGTGAAATACCGCACGTATCATTCTTGGGCCTATTTTTTTACTCAGTACTATGTCTTGAAAATACTGCTAGGCTTGTATATAGATTCAGTCACCTGGTGTTTTTTATACCACTACAAAATATTCCACCCTACAATAAGCCTCAGTTTATTTAGCCAGCCTCCTGCTGATGGGCATTTAGATTTGTTCTCAAGTTTTCTCTGTGGCAAACAAGACCTCTTTTAATAAGCGACCCGCTTCTGCAGGGGTAGGGGCTTCTTTTTAGGGTGTCAGCATCTCTCTAGGGGGTTCTGTTATTGTTGGGCCATGGAGTCAGCTTGAGACTCGTGGTGATCCCAAGCACGATGGTGCCCAGTCCTGCCCTGTTACAGTGATCACTGGCAGATGACGTCCTTAGGCTCCGTAGCTTCGGCACTGGCTGATTTTTCAGAAGTGGATCTGCGGGCCTTTCTTCTTAGTTTGTTTTAGTCTAGAAGCTCTGTTGAAACCTGTCCAATATCATCACAACACGTAAGCCTCTACCAACAGATGGCGGCGGCTGTGAACGAACTGTGTTGACCGGGAATCGAACCGAGGTCTCTGGCATGAAAGTTGAGAACGCCACCTCTGGGATGAGTTGCTTTACATTTCGCAGATGCCTATCAAGTAACCCTGGTGGTGCAGTGGTTAAGTACTGTGTCCGCTAAGCGAAAGGTCAGCAGTTCAAATTCAGCAGGTGTTCCTTGGAAACTCTATGGGGCAGTTCTACTCCGTCATGTAGGGTTGGTCTCTGTGAGTTGGCACTGACGCAATGGCAGTGGATTTGGTGTGGTTTTATTGAGAAGACTGTAGGGAGCTACAGAAGTGAGAAGCCTGGCTGCTTAGCTTTGGTGAGTAGGAAGAAGGAGGAAGGCCAGGAGGGCTGACCACTTGTGTTGCTCCAGTTCCCTCCCCTTTCTCCTCTTCCCTGCCTGCTTTTAGGATTTACTTCATGTGGGCCAGCCCTCTCCTGGTTCTTATTTACCAGCAGATCTCTGTAACTGAAAAAAACTCACGTTTTTCTCTTGAGGCCAGGACAGGGGTGGGGGGGTGGAGACAGGAGGTGGGGAGAGGACTAGGCCAAGAGGGTAAAAATCTGTGGTCAAATAAGATTAGAAAAATAATGATGAAATTAACCTTCTTGCCAAGAACTATCAGTTGGCAAGGACTTGATTCCAACTTACAGTGCCCCGTGTGGGTTAGAGTACAACTGCACTCCACAGCATCTTCAATGGCTGATATTTTGGAAACAGATTGCCAGGCCTTTTTTCCAAGGCATCTCCAGGCAGATGCAAACCTCCAGCCTCTCAGGGAGCCATGAACACTCCCTCACCATGGGAGGCATCGCTTTCGGGGCTTCAGTGCATCTGAGAAGGGTGAGCAGTATGTGGGGAAAGTTGGGTGCCTGCTGGCCTGGACTGACCCACTGATGTGTCTGTGCTGACCCTCCGCTGAGGCAGAATCCCAGCCTGAAACTCCTTGAGGTGCAGCTGGTTTTCATGCTCTTGGGGGAAGCTGAGGTGCCCAGGGTGCTCGGGAAAGGGCTTCACGCTGCAGCAAGATGGCGAGGCAACTCGGGAAACACCGCGGCACGGTGCAGCTGAGGAGAGCTCAATGAATTGCCCGGGAGGGCGGCACGTGAGGGCTTGAAGAACTCTTAACAGCAGAGCCTTGTTTCGCAGGCCTTCCTCACTGCGTGCCCTGACCACTGCTCTGGGGACCTCAAGGATGTCAGGGTGATCTCTCATTTCCCTCTCTGGGCCCCCCACTCATTTGAGAAGGGTGGTTGTAGAGGAGGGAGGGAGGGGGGTCTCATACTAATGCTCTGTGGGCCCTCTTTACTCTTGACAAATCCCTTGGCCTTGGTGGCTTCTGGAACCTAAGACAAAAGCACATCCACTAGGAACTTCTCAATGTACTTTCTGGCTCCTAAAGGGAGGGACAAGTGGAGAGGGCTGTTGACAGATGCATGCAGAGGGCTCCAGAGAGGGCCGGCCACCAATGGAGTGCTCACCTGTAGCCTGTGCGCCCCTACCTCCCACCCTCTTGGAGTCCTCTTTGTACTGTGCACTAGATGACAGTCATGGATGAGGCCACTCTGCAAATGTGCTTGGGCTACCAATGCATCACTCATGCCAGGAGACCTGCAAAGTCAGGCTGGGAAGGGTGGAGAACAATTGGGCCTCCTGGATGAACGGACACAGCTTTTCTGGAAAAGTCAAGCCTGAGCTCTGGGAGGCTGGAAGAGGTCTTCCTCCTGTGTGGGCCTCAGAGACTTGCTTTTCTCCCAGCCACTAGCTCGTCCCATGGGCGGAATCCAGGGGCAGGTTATCTTCCGCCTGCTGGAACCCTCTCTGGTGGATGTGTGGATAGTCCGTGAGGGCAGGGGCAAAGGGTTCAGCTGGCACTAACCTTATTGGATCCCGTGCACAGGATCTCGATGAGCACGGCTTCATCTGTGCCCACACCCTTCATGGCTTTCTGCAGCTGCCGCGCGGCGTACTCGCTGGGGCGATCCAGAAGAGCCAAGGCTGCTTTCTCGAAGTTTCCACTCAGCTCACTCTTGAGCACCTCCTCCAGGTCCTGCAGGGACACAGTGAGAGACTAGACTGGGAATGGCCCAAGAGGACAGGGACAGGTGCCTGCTTTTCTCACTGTGTGACTTCAGGGTCCTCAAGAAAACTGCCACGGGCGTGCAGGGAGATCTCAACAGGAGCCCTACAAGCATGAGTGACCTGATGCTGATGACAGTCACTGTCACTGCCCATCAGTGGTTCAGGCCCCTGAGGCAGATTCACAGTAACAACCACCTTCTATGTGTGTAACACTGTAGGGCTGGCAGAGCTTTGGTGGTTGGTCCCCAACACAGCTTTGTGGAGCTGACGAAAGACACATTAGTATTGTCCCCATTTACTAAACTTAGGAAAGGTGAAAGACTTGCCCTCAAACAGCTAGAAAGGCCTGAAAAATAGGTCTGTTATTTCTAGGGCGACCAGATAATTTGCCCTCTAACCTGGATGCTTTAGAGAGTGAAAGAGGGCACTATGAATCATTGCAGGGAAAACAAAAATACACAAGGACTGTTCTCAGCAAGGAGCCACGGTGATGCAGTGGTTAAGAGCTTAGCAGCTAATCAAAAGGTCAGCAGGTCAAAACTACCAGGCATTCCTTGGAAACCCTGTGGGGTAGTTCTGCTCTGTCCCAGAGGGTTGTTAAGAGTCAGAATCTAAATGCACTTGATGGCAGTAGGTTTTCTGGGCAAAGTGGGATGTACAGTTGCTTTAGTTATCTTATTAAATCCTGAAAGGGACGTAGAAGGTGAAGAACTCAGGTAGCTAGAAGGGGAAGTGTTTTAAGTTTTCACTGGTACTCTCCTTTGGACAGGTGTCCTTTTTCATCTCTTCTGGAGCCTCCTCTCGTCACAAGTAAACTGCCTTTCCCTGCCTCTTGCCCCCTGGTTTAATAAGCAAGGCTTTCTATTTCACTGGAGTCATCTACGCCCCAACTGAAGTGAAGGGTCTCGAAGCAAGTTCATCATGTAGTGACAGCTATTGGACAGACACAGTGTAGGTGGGTTGGAGGCCCACACAGACCAGCTGGTGTTTTAGGGTTTTCAGATTGCACACCATAGAATAGAGCTGGCAACTCAGCAGTTTAAGCATGGTAACTTGCCATGGTAACTCTGTGACCTTCATTTTATGCTTAACGTCACCAAGTAGCAGCTTTCTTCTCTGAAAAATGGGAATAATGATAGGACTTGCCTCCTAGGGTTGTTGGATATCCTCTCAGGCAGCTGTGTTATGTCCTATAGGGTCTCTGTGAGTCAGAAGCAATTCAGCGGCAACAGCTCGGTCAGGCCGTAGCTAACACTGTAGGATGGGAAACCTTTGATGTGTCCACCGTGATGCAGATACACCCAAAGAACTATGTTTAGATCAGATGGGAGCTGCATAGAACTACGGAGGATAGAAGCTGCCAACTGCCTGTTCTTATAAGCCGCCAACATGGCAACAAATCCTGTGTGTTTATATTCTGTTAGGACAGAAAAGCAGGTAGCGGATAGCTCTCCCTGGTCCTGTATTTCTGTTAATGAGCTGGGCTGCCTGGGAAAGGGATTTTCTACCCTCTGGTACAGGGACTCAGTTCTGGTCATCTCTAACGTCATCTGGTTTTGTGATTCTGTGCTTCTAGTTTATGTGTTTGACGTTTTCAGTCATCATAAAAATAGCTGAGTTCAAGGCCAAAAGAGATCCTTACTTGCCCAGTGGTAAATAAGTGGGGGATTCATCTCTATCTTTATCTATCAGTTTAACTGTACAGAGATTGAAACTATACATGGATTAGAATACAGCATAATAATTGATATTTATTTTGCATAGCAATGATCTGTATGACATTAAGAAAGCATTACCTCTTATCCATTATACAAGGACTGCCAATTAAGTTCATGAATTCATCCTAGAAAAAGTGCTGCATACCTCATTGCTGAATATTACTAAGATCACCTTCGCAGTACTCCCCTTGGGAAGCTAGGCACCGACACCAGCATCTAGTGCCCTCTTCAAAGCAATTTTGAAACTCTTTTTCTGGAATGGCCATCAGAGCTGTTGGCATATTACTGTTGATATCCTGAATGTCATCAAAATGTCTGCCTTTCGATATTTCCTTCATCTTCAGGTAAAGAAAAAAGTCATTGGGGGCCAGCTCAGGTGAGTAGGGAGGGTGTTCCAATATAGCTATTTGTTTTACTGGCTAAAAACTCCCTCATGAACAACTAGATAATCAAGTTTGTGAACTTGCCACCGTGCCACCGTGCACAATGTCAATTCCAGAATTTAAAGGGTGGACTAGGCACTGGCATCGACGCACAGCTTCCCAAGGGGAGGACTTCGAAGGTGGCCATAGTGATGTGCGGCAATGAGATGTGTAGCGCTCAGAACAATGAAGTTCACGGACTTAGTTGCTGGACCTCGTACATTAACAAGGAAGCAAGAAAGCCTAATGCATACTTAAAGATTTCTGTAAAGAACAGCCAAAAAAAAAAAAAAAGAGAGAGAGAAAGAAACACAGTCGTGATGCTTAATGAGATGGAGGTGTTTCCATTCTCTCCAGCAGTCACTTGCAAGGAACAGCTCATTCCAGAAGAGAGCTGAAGGAGCAATAACTGCCGCTGTATTTTAAGACCCACCCGTGGGAACTGGTTTTCAAATCACTGGCCTGTCTGTAAACTGATATGTGGAATTAGGCCATACTGAGTGGGGGAAAAAAAAGCAATTTAAGGGTTTTTTTTTAAAAACGAAGTTAATTTTTAAAATAACGCGTTGAAGAATATTGATTTTACAGACTATTAAGTTAACAAAGCAATTTCAGCTTTTCTGAAGTCAAGGTTTTCAGTGGTTGTTTCATTACTTCTCCTCCACTCACTCAGTCAAGCTTTACAGACTTATCCCTGCCCTGAGAAGAAGAGGAAGCAGAGGGGCGCAGGCCAAGGCTGTGTGCACACTGACGGAGGCCCCGGGGGTCACCTTGCCATATGTCGCCTTGTACTGGAGCTTTATTTGTTGTCGTTCATGCGATGTTCTGCTTGATAAGACTTCAATGATGGCTGCTTCGTTTGTCCCTAGACAGCGGGAGAAAGGCACACAGTCACAGCAAACAACAAGCAGGATCAGGGCTTGGTTCAGTCCAGTCTGGGGGAGTCAGGGGACACAGATGACGGCCGGAGTCTCGGGGGGAAACTGTAAGGACCCTTTGGTGCTAATGTCTTCTGATGCAACGAGTATTTGCTTCGCTCACTCAGAACAAATACCTACCAAGTCCCCACCTTCCATGAAACATGGCGCAGGGCGTTGTGATCGAAAGAGGGACTGAGTGTGGTCTGTTCCTTGATTCTACTCCTGTATGTGTATGTGTATATACACACGTGTGTGTGTGTGTGTGTGTGTGTGTGTGTGTGTGTGTGTGTATCTCCAAAAGCACTGATTAAGAGCTCGACAGCTAACTGAAAGACCGGTAGTTTTAACCCACCCAGAGGCTCCATGGCACAGACCTGGCAGTCTGCTGTCACAGAGATTAACCCATTGCTGTTGAGTCAATTCTAACTTACAGTGACCCTCCAGGACACAGTACAGCAGACCTGTACCATGTCCCAGGCTGTAACCTTTGTGGAAGCTGACTGCCACCGGTGGATTCGAGCTGCTAATCTTTTCAGTTAGCAGCTGAATGATTAAGCACTGTGCCACGAGGTTTTCTTTTTGTTCACAAAACTCTATGGTGGAAGTTCTGCTGTGTCACATGGGATTGCTATGAGTTGGAACTGACTCAATGGCACTCCAAAACAAGAAAAATGAAAACATGTGTGTATACAAAAACATGTACACAGATGTTCTCAGAGGCACTTTTCAAGAGAGCCCAAAACAGTGGAAACTGCACAAATGTTCATCAATTGATGAATAAACCAAACCAAACCAAACCCATTGCCCTTGAGTCAGTTCAGACCCAAGAGCATCCTGATGGTACAGTGGTTAAGCACTCAGCTGCTAACCCAAATGTGGGGAGTTGGAATCTGCCAGCTACTCAGCAGGAGAAAGAAAAATGTGGCAGTTTGCTCCCAAGGTGACAGTATCGGAAACTCTATGTGGCAGTCTTGCTCTGCCCTCTGGGGAGGGGGGTTGGTGGTGGCAGCTAGGAGCTGGAACTGACGAATAGCTAAACAGAATGCAGTGTTAGTCATCTGGTGGATGTTATATGGCTGTAAAAAGGAATGAGGTTCTGACATAGGCAACTAGATGAATGAAGCTTGAAAACATTATGCTAAGTGAAAGCAGCCAGTCATAAAAGACCGCATGCTCTGTGACTCCATCTATGAAAGTCCAGGATAGGGAAACGTTTAGAGACAGAAAGTAGATTAGTGATTGCTTGGGTCTGGAGGTCAGACCACAGGGGGTGTTAGGTAAACAATATGTTTTTTTTTTTTGAAGTGACAAAATGTTCCTAATTAACTAGGGTGATGGCTGCAATCTCTTACTTTACTTTTACTGGAATTTATAACTACGCCACTAGAGACCAATGGGAAATTAAGCCGCTTGACCCAAAGACAAAAAGTAAAACAATAGACATTACGGGATTTTCAGTTACTCTCTTCCTGCAGTGCAACTCTACCCACACCTCCCCAACTGCTTTATAATTTTACATTAATGATAGCTTAATATTATAGTAAATCATATTATATAAAATTGTATTTAATTTTATATTAATGATAGTTTACCTGAAAGTACAAACGCAAATGTGTCTTTGTGTATGCCTCCTGGATACACTTTCCTGTGACCCTAGGGTGAGACCTTATCTTTGACTATACTAAAAACCATTAAGCTGTATACTTTAAACAGGTAAATTAAACGGCATATGAATTTTGTCTCATAAAGCTATTTTTTTTTTTTTTAAAGTGTAGTCTGCTTCTTGACCACTGGGTATTTACAATTGAGTGGAGGAGATCAAGATATAGGCCATGACTGCTTTCTTAGAAAGCCAGAAATAGAAAGACTATACAATCTAGCAATCCCACTTCTTGGAATGTGTCCTACAGAAATCAGAGCTACCACACCATAGATATATGCACATCAATGTTCATCACAGCACTGTCCACAATAACAAAAAGATGGCATCAAACTGTATGCCCATCAATGGAAGAATGGATAAACAAATTATAGTATATTCACAAAGTAGAGTATTATGAAGTGATAAAGAACATGAGTTTAGAAAATACCTCACAATGTGGACTAATCTGAAAGGCTTTATACTGAGTGAAATTAGTCAATTGCAAAGGACAAATATTGCATGAGACTATTATTATAAGGACTCAAGAATAGGTTTAAACACAGAAGACAACAGTCTTTAATGGTTACAAGAGGAGGAGGTGGGAGGGAGAGGGTATTCACTAATTAGATGACGCCAAAAGCCAAGTGCCGTCGAGTCAGATCTGACTCATGGGAGAGGTAACCCACAGTAGAGGAAAAGTCAGCACAGATGCGCTAAACCCAAAGCTTAGAAGTATTCTAAATAAAACCAAACACTTCAAGGGACAGCGTAGCAGGGTCAGGGGTTTGGGGACCATGGTTTCAGAGGACAGCTGGGTCAACTGGCACAGCAAAGTTTGTTAAGAAAATGTTCTGCATCCCACTTTGGTGAATGGCACCTGAGATTTTAAAAACTGGCAAGTGGCCCATCTAAGATGCATCGATTGATCTCAACCCACCTGGAACAAAGAAGGAAAGGCACAAAGAAAGTGTGAGCTAGAGAGACGAAAGACCCACATAAACCAGAGACTACATCAACATGAGACCAGAGGAACTAGATGATGCCCAGCCACCACCAAAGACTAACCCTACAGGGAACTCAACAAAGAGTCCCTGATGAAGCAGGAGAAACATGGGATACAGAACTTGAACTCTAGTAAACAGACCAGACTTGATGGTCTGACAGAGTGGAGTCCTTGTAAGACATGACCCTTAAACTCTGTTAGCCCAGAACTGAAACCATTCCAGAATCCAGCTCCTCGGCCAAAGACTGAACTGGCCAATAGGACATACAATGATTCTGGTGAAGAGTACACTTCTTGGCTAAGTAAATACAGGCAACTAGTTGGGAAGATCCTGTCTGGAGACAAGATGAGAACATAGAGGGGGACAAGAGCTGGCTGAATGGACGTGGGTAACACAAGGTAGAGAGGAGAAGTATGCTGTCACAGCATGGGAAGAGCAGCTAGGGTCACCTGGCAAAGTGTGTGTGTAAGTTTATGTATCTCCCAGAAGGGGAGAGTGTTGAAACATCACAGGGTCGACAAACAATGTCACAAAGCAATACATGTATCCATTGTTTAATGAGAAACAAGTTTGCTCTGTTAACATTTATCTAAAGCACACCCACAAAAAAGAAAAACACAAACCCTGAATCACATGTAGCAAGACAGTGCAGGGACTCAGAGGCCCCGGACCTAGGGGTTTGAAGACTTGTATTCTGGTCCTGACACTACAACCTGCTCTGTGTCCTTGGGATGGTCTGTTAACCTGAAGGATCGTTTCTTCCTCTAAAACTCTAAGACGACTTAGCTGTTTGACTGCAGCCACAGAAACAGGAATTTCACTTGCATCGTAGTAGGAGTTAACCGGCTGCCTCGTGATGCTGTCCCAATGCTGTTATTTACATTGTTCCTTTTCATTTCATCCTGAAGCTTCACAGACATAATGTGGATCCAATTACTTCCTCTGTGACATTATTTTCTGTCATCTTTTGAGTACCCAAATTCTCACCTCAAAAGGAGTTTCTTTGCTTGTAAGTATCTCGTGAATTGCCCCTTTCTCTTCATCCTGGCAGCTCCTGCCCGAGCACAGGGTGTCCACACCCTGGTCTGCATCCATGAGATCGTTGTCACCCCTGGAATGCCCGCTGCACTCTGGCACCCAGGACTCTGGGCTCATCCCTGGCTCCTTTGCCCACATTCAGTTAGCCACCCTTGTTGGATGGTTGTTGGCAGCCTTGAGCTGATCCTAACTCATGGTGAACCCCAGTGGCACTAACAGTTTTCAGCTGACAACTAACCTAAAGGTTGGCAGTTTGAACCTACCTGGTGGTCTTGAGAAGAAAACCTGGTTACAGTCCAGAAAACTCTGCACCCCCAAACCCCAAACCTACTGCCATCAAGTCAGTTTCTGACTCATTGCAACCCTATAGAGCAGAGTAGAACCACCCTGTAAGAGTTTCCAAGGGGTGCCTGGTGGATTCTAACTGTTGACCTTTTGGTTAGCAGCAGTAGCACTTTACTACCTTTGCCAGGATTTCCAAGGAAATCTTACGGAGCAGTTCTACTCCATACACATGGTTAGCCACCTTAAGAGTTCTCTATTCTCCCTTTCACTGCTAGGTGCTATCAAGCTGGATCTGACTCATAGCAACCTCATGTACAACAGAACCGAAACACTGTCTGGTCCTGTGCCATATCCACAAGTGTTGTCATGTCTGAGCCCATTGTTGCAGCCACTGTGTCAGTCCATCTCGTTGACAGTCTTCCTCTTCTTGCTGACCCTACTAAGCATGATGTCCTTCTCTGGATACTGGTCTGTTCTGATAACATGTCCAAAGTCTATGAGGTGAAGTCTTGCTATCCCTGCTTCTACGGAGGCTTCTGGCTTTACTTCTTCCAAGAAAGATTTGTTTGTTTATCTGTAAGTCCATGATATATTCTATATTCTCCAATACCATGATGATAAGACATCAGTTCTTCAGTCTTCTTCATTCATTGCCCAGCCTTTGTACGTATACAAGGTAATTGAAAGTATCATTGGATGGTCAGGCAGGTCTTAGCCCTTAAAGTGGCATTTTTATTCTTTTTCTCACCATCTCTCAAATCTGCCATTCCCTCCACTCTTCACCACGTCTGTCAGCCAAGCTACCGGTACCACTCCACCAGGGTTCTCGCCTTACCTGCACTGTCTCCGGTCAGCATCCCCGCTGCAGTCAGAAGGACCTTTCAGGAATGAAGTGCTAAACTGAAGGCCTCTCCTCTGCTTCAAATCTTTCAAGACACTCCCTTTGCTGTAGAGTCAATTATGACTCATAGTGGCCCTATAGGACAGAGTTGAATGGACCATATGGTTTCCAAGGCTGTAATCTTTATGGGAGCAGACAGCTACATCTTCTCCTGTGGAGTGGCTGGAGGGTTCAAACCACTGAACTTTCACTTAGTAGCCAAATGCCTAACCATTGTGTGATAGGGCTCTTTTTAATATGAAAACTCTGTTACCTTTCAGTTGCTTCCAACTCATAGCAACCCTATGGGACAGGGTAGCACTGCCCCACATGTTTCCAAGGGGCAGCTGGTAGATTTGAACTGTTGACCTTTTGGTTAGCAGCTGTAGTTCTTGCTACTGTGCCACCAGGGCTCATTTTTCAGTGAAGACCTCTTTGAATGCAAAAGAAAGTCTCAACTCTTAGTAGGGCACAGGAGGGCCCATTGGGGTATTTCCTACTTGCCTCTCAAGGTTTCATCTTTCCCTATTCATCCCCTACCAGGCCTCCTTTCAATCAACTGCATAAGTGACTCGCAGTTCTAGAAAGCATAACACTTTTGTCGTCACCTTTGGGTCTATGCAGGGGCTGGTCCCTCTACCTGGAACACATTTATCCCCGGTCCTTACCACTCCCACTTCTCCTCCTTACGGTTTCAATTGACTGACTTTTCCAGGCCAGATGTGGCCTTCCTCCCTTTGTGTCCTTTGTGTTATCATTTCCCCTTCCTGTCTCCCCTTCTACCCTGTAAATTCCACAGGAGCAGAGGGTTTTATTTACTGATACCGCTACACAGATACTGAGATGGCTCTTGATATTATCGGAGGTTGAATGCACGGATGTTCAAATGCATGCAAACCTGCAAGAATGAGTGAATGGATGGATCGGTGAAGACATCGAACATTGTTACACTGGCACCTTCTCTCTGGATTTTTGCAAAGCTGCAAGCTGTCACTCACTTGGGCTATATATGAAAGACACCAATAGAAAATCCTTTCTATTTTGATGTCCTAATCCAAAACCCAACCCGAACCCATTGCTGCTGAGTTGTTTCTGACTCATAGCAACTTGATAGGATGGAGTAGAACTGCCCCATAGGGTTTCTAAGAAGCACCTGGTAGACTTGAACTGCTGACCTTTTGGGTTCCCAGCTGTAGCCCTTGACTACCGTGCCACCAGGGTTTCAGCATAGCCCACTACTATGTGGGCAATTCAGAAAAATCAAACTAATACATCCTTATAAACTGTGTCTTAGACTTTCTTTCCTGGAATGTTTTAACAAAAGGGGCCAGAGAACTCAGCAATAGCCGAAAGCTGTGGGGAGGCCACAACTGGACTCCTAGATTTCTGTTAAGCCAGCTGGGTCTCAGGTTTATCCTGGAAACCATTTCCGGGGCCCAAACAAGAAGTGAATTACAGAGCACTGACCTCATTTTGCATTTCACAATGTGCTTGTCATGTAAGCATTCAAGCTGTTGAAGAATTTCCTGTAAACATTTACAATGGTTTGAGGTATGGGGGCTGATCCCCCTTAGTTCTGGGAAAGATTTAAAAGGAAAGAAAAGAAACCCCAGTCCTGACTGTACATTGGAGGCGGTGAAGTAATTACGGGTAGAGGTCAGAACAGGGTGACAGCCTCAGTTTTGCTTTCCCCACAGTTTTCTGAGAAACCAAAAAACCAAACACATGGCCCTTGAGTCAATTCTGACTCAAAGTGACCCTAGAGGTCAGAGTAGAACTGCTCCCATAGAGTTTCCAAGGAGCTCCTGGTGGATTTGAACTGCCTGCCTTTTGCTTAGCAAATGTAACAATTAACCCACTACATCACCAGGGTTTCCTTTCTGAGAAGATACCAAAGGTAAACCAAATCCATTGCTGTAGAGTTGATTTTGACTCATAGCAACCTTATAGGACCAAGTAGAACTACTCCATAGGGTTTCCAAGGCTGTAAATCTTTACAAGGGCAGATTGCCATGTTTTTTGCTCACAGAGTGGTTGGTGGGTTCAAATCGCTGACTTTTGGGTTAGCAGCTGAGCACTTAAGCTCTGTGCTAACACAGCTCCTTTCTGAGAGGATGCTGTGTCGTACTTTAGCCAATAGAGACCCCTGGCTGGGAAAGCTGCCAGGGACCCAGGTACCAGATACGTGGTGCCAACAGCGTCATATGCATGTGAAAGCTGGACACTGAATAAGGAAGCAGAAAAAGAATGGATGCCTCTAATTATGGTGCTGGAGAAAAATACTGAACATACCATAGAACACCAAACAAACAAACAGGTCTGTTTGAGAAGTCCAACCAGATTGTTCTTTGGCAGCAAAGACAGTAAGTATGCATCTTACATACTTTGGGCACGTTGTTAGGAGGGATCAGTCCCTAGAGAAGGGCATTATGCTTGGTAGACTGGACTGTTAGTGAAAAAGGGGAAGACCCTCAATGAGGTGGGCCAACACAGTGGATGCAACAATGGGTTTAAGCATAAAAACGATTGTGGACGTGGCACGGGACCGGGCAGTGTTTCCTTCTGTTGTGCACAGGGTCTCTGTGAGTTGGAACTGACCCAACAGCACCTAACAACAATAGCAAGAGGAAGGAGTCTTGGTAGTGCAACAGGTTAGATGCTCAGCTGCTAACTGAAAGGACATTGGTTCAAATCCACCAGAGGGTCTTCAGGTGGGAGGCCTGGTCATCTGCTTCTGCAAAGATGACAGCCTGGAGCACCCTACAGGAAGGACAGTTCTTCTCTATCACACAGGGTCGCTGTGAGCCAGGACCCCCAGGAAGGTACCTCACCACAACAGCAGGAAGGGAGCAAGAGAGCTCAGCCTTCCCCTCAGGCTTCCAACACAGGCACAGCCTGCCCCTCTAGGCTGGGAGCTCAGCACACTGGGCTTCACAGTCCCTGTTTCTCCTTTGAGGTACAGTGTAGATGGATGAGGTCACTAAAGGGAAGACTCTTGCTTTCTGGATTTCAAAGACAGCCTAAGAGAACAACATAAAGTAGCCCATTGATGTATTTCTTTTGATTACATATTGGAATTATGTTTTTGACGTAGGTTTGGGTTGGGTTAACTTAAGTATATTGTTGAGCCCTGGTGGTGTGGTGATAACAAGCTCAGCGGCTAACCACAGGGTCAGCAGTTCAAATCCACCAGCCTTTCCTTGGTGACCTTGTGGGGCAGTTCTACTCTGTCTAGTAAGGTTGCTGTGAGTCAGAACAGACTCAAAGGCAATGGTTTAGTTTGGTTTAAAGTATACTGTTAAAATTAAACTGACCTACTCTTTTTCCCTTATAAATTTTGACTTTCCGTTAGTGGTGGAGAAGAGAGGTGGTGGGCCTGCTCACTGCCTACACAGCTCAGGTCGGTTTTGGGAAGTGCTGGGTCTCAGCATATTGTTCAAGGGGAGCAGGTCAGCATTTCATGAGGGCCAAGTCAGCACGAGGCATTAGGCTATCTTGTTCATCCTTGCTTCTGTGTGAGGGGTCATTGTGAGCCCATTTTGCAGACAGCATTTCCAGGGTTTCCAGGCCCCCTTAGACCTTCTGAATTGGAATCTGCACGTGAATGAGATGAAGAGCTTATCCAGAGGATGTACATTACAGTGAGAAAATAGGGCAGATAGACAATCTCCAAGGCAGCGTTGACTGCTACGAGCCTATTTTTCTGTAGTCCAGGAGGCAGGATGCAAACACCCTCTTACACTTCAGAGTCACAATGTCAGTAAGTGGCAGAGTGGGAACTCAAACTCAGACCTGAAGTTCATTCTCGTGGCCAACCAGTGGTAAGTTGCTGGGCTGAGAGTCTGGAGGCGTGAGTTCTAGGCTTCTAGGAAGCTCAAGCAGAGTTGCTTGACCTCTTGGGTCTCAGAGAGACTAGACCATGTCCTCCAAGTGGGGTCCCAGTATCAGCATCACCTGGGAGCTCGCTGGAAATGCAAAGCCTCAGGCATCCTTCAAAACAAGCCCATTATCTCTGAGTCGAATCCAACTCATGGCTACCCTATAGGACAGAGTAGAACTTCCCTATAGAGTTTCCAAGGAGTGCCTGGTGGATTTGAATCCCTGACCTTTGGGTTAGTAGCCATAACACTTAACCACTATGCCACCCAGGTTTCCAGGCCCCGTTAGAGCTTCTGAATTGGAATCTGCAGTGAACAAGAAGGAGAGCTTATCCAGAGGATGTACATTACAGTGAGAAAATAGGGCAGATAGACAGTCTCCAAGGCAGCATTGACTGCTACGAGCCTATTTTTCTGTAGTCCAGGAGGGAGGCTGTCAAACACCCTTTTACACTCCAGAGGGAATAAATGGCCACTGGGGCCCACACACTCTCAGGGCTAAGACACTTTCTTCAGGAGAAGAATGCTGGGAAGACCCCAAGGGAGGCAGACCTGGGTGGAGGCTGGCGGTGAGGAGACTGGAAGCTGGGGCTGGTGGGGAGAGAGTCTCTGCACCCAAAGAGGGGACTGACAAAGAGCATCGGTGACGGGGAAGGGCTGGTCTGGGTTACCCAAAATGCAGACCAAATGCACACTTAGGACAGCAGAAGATCAGTCCCCATCTCTCACAAAATAAACCCCGAGGAAATGTAAGTTTTGCTCCTTTTGAAAAGTAAAATATTTTATATATATTAAAAACAAAACAGTTGCTGTGGAGTCAAATCAGACTCATAGCAACCTTTTATGTGTCAGAGCTGTGCTATGCACCATGATGTCTTCATGGCTTTTGGAAGCAGACCACCAAGGCTTTCTTTCCAGGTGCTCCGATGTAGACGCAAACCTCCACCTTTTTGGTTAGCAGTAGAACTATACCCCCTAGGCCCCAAACCCACTGCTGTTGAGTTGAGTCCTACTCACTGTGGCCCTACCGGACAGAGTAGAACTGCTCTATAGAGTTTCTAAGGAGCACCTGGCAGATTTGAACGGCTGAACTTTGGGTTAGCAACATAGCCCTTAACCACTGTGCCACCAGGGTTTTTGTATCCTGGGGGTACCCCTTAGGGATTCCAAATATATTTGATTCCCCCCTCTTAACAGCTCATGGGACAAAATTCTTTGCAAAGTATTTCTCTGAAAAATGTCACCAAAAGCCTCTTTTTTCTCTAACAGTTCCAACCTTTGTGGGATTCGTACCCCAGAGGTCATGAAAGAAGATGTGACTGATTACTTGAGTCAGTCTGAGAGAGTTAAGGTCGTTCTCCAGATGATGCAAACAGATGAGCTACACAAGAGCCTGAGGCGGCACGCAGGCTGGAGCAGGGGAGAGCAGCAGCGCTGCTGTGCAGATCAACTGGATGGTGACCACCCTTCCTTTGCCAGGGTTCCAGGCCTCCCATACTGCCACTCACTCATCCTCCCCGCACCTGCTAGCCTCATCATCCTCTTCACTTCACCCAACCAGTGTCAGAGAGATGACAGCTAGATCTGTGACAGTTCCATGATGGCTGGAGAGGCCCTTTCCCCAATATCTGTCATCTAAAATAAGTGAAATAAGTGGTCTAATTCATTGTACACTAATTCATTGTACACGTGGGTGGGGTGCCTACACTTGATCTTAGCAAACCACACACTAAGTGGTTGTGAGTACCTGACCATAAATAAGCATCCACTAAAGTATGTTTTTTTAGAAAGTGATGAACTCAGATCTCTAGCTTTTAAAGTATTATTAATTCCAAGAATTTTTCTTTGTTCAAGTCACTGTCTGTATAACTCTCTTTTTCTAAAAAATTTTTTTTCAGTTGTCACCACTATGTGTCTCCTAAAACCTTTTTCATCACCCTAAGCAGAAATTCTACACCCATTTAGCAAGAATACCTCATCCCCATTAGCCTGTAGATCTCTTATAAAAATGGTCAATTTTTATAGAATAGTCAACTTGGATTAGCTCAGCACACACAAAACAAGTGGGAGGTCATATTCTTAAGATCTTGGGATCAAGTTCACATAATTAACTTAAAATATATATTAGCAAACAAAATCTCTTTCATACCCATTCCTTTGCAGGCTTTGCGCAGCTTTTTGACATCTCGGTCCACATCAAAACCCTGGTGACTTCTTTCTTTGGCCTAGAGAAAATAATTGAAAAAGTGAGGGGACAACATTGTTACTGTTGCAGGCTGTCGTTGAGTTGACTCTGACTCATGGTGACTGTCATGGATTGAATTGTATCCCCACAAAAATAAGTGTAATAATTTGGCTGGGCCAGGATTCCCCGTGTTCTGTGATGCCTTCCATTTTGTGACTTTCTGATGCTGTAACTCCTAATCTCTGCCTGTAGTCAACAGAGTGGATTATATTAGAGAGGATTAGAGTCGGGCTGTAGAACTCTTCATAAGATCACCTCCTTACTCCACTGTAAAGGGAGTTTCCATGAAGTATGGCTTGTGTCACCCTTTATCCTTTCATCCTACAAGAGATGAAAGAAAAGGGAAGCAGGCAGAGAATTGGGGACCTCATACCATCAAGAAAGCAGGAGTGGAAGAAGAGCGTATCCTTGAGACCTGAGGTTCTTGCCCCAACATGCTCCCTGACCAAGGACTGATGCAACACAAGGACTTTCCTCCAGAGCTGACAGAGGGAAAGCTCTTCCACTGGAGTGGACACCCTGAATTTGGACTTGTAACCTACTGGACAGCAGAACAAAATGTTGCCCGATCCTGAACCATCCTCACAATGGCCGACATGTTTGAATCCATCGTTGCATGTGCTGTGTCACACCATCTCACCGAGGATCTCTCAGGCCCCCTCACTGGCCCCTTACTTCATCAAACGTGGTGTCTTCCTCTAGCAGTTGACCCCTCTGGAAGACTTGTCCAAAGCAAGTGAATTGGACAGTGTGAGGTTGCAATCTGTAATGTTTTCATTGTCTAGTTTTCAGAAACTATTTCTGGCTGCAATTGACTAACTGGAAAACCAAGCAGTGACCCACACCAGGGACCAGCTGCTACTTTATACATGGAAATACATGGAAATCAGCTGTGGAAACTCTGACCTCTAAGACGGCTGGTACTCCTTGGGGCTGGCTGGCCTTAGATGACTACAGGAGAATGGTCCCCTCTGTTATCAAGAACAATCAGCGTGGCCTCCCCCAAGATGAATGATTTTCACATCAACCCTGTCTTTGTGTGTCTCTGTCTGAAACAGAGAATACAGTAGACCTACGTCCTGGCTATACACGAGTGTATCTAGGGAATTGGTTTAGCCAACCAGAAGCTGAGGGCTCTAGGATCTTAGTACAAATTCATTTGGTGACCTGGACTAAAGCTTGGAGAATTAGAGAAGTATTATTTAGCTGTCAGAGGTAAGTAAACTTTGTTTAATATGGAAAAAATATTTAGTCGTCACGTGGATCATCAGGAGCAGTGTTTGGTGTTTGGAGAGAAAATTTTTGTTTATATTACCAAGTAACTATTTGTCAGCCTTGAGTTGTCTGCACACTCCAGGAGCAAATTAGCTCACAGCTACCTTCGGTCTTATTATTCATTTATTAGTTTTCTTTCAACTGACCCACTTTGTTTTTCCTTCAATGGAGCTGTTTTAAAGAGGAAACTTTTTACAGACACTAAAGCGGAGAACCAATGTTGCTTGTATCATTAAAAAGTAACCATAAAAATAAATACATCACTATTAAAAAAACCTTAAATGTGAGATTGATTGCAGTTAAGTAGCTAGTAGCTCCTTGGACACACTCTGTATTTTCTAAGTTCTTTGACTTTCTTCATGGGGAATCTCCTTGGTCAATGTGTGTTCACATATACCCCATCCTTCAACAAAGGCTGCAGCCCATATTGCTCCCTCCTGGGACTTATTGGGAATGAACAGTAAGCCATGTAAGGCTCAAAGGACTGGTCACATTTCTCTGCCTGGTCTCCCTATTTGCTTTTGGCAATCCCTCCTGTCCCCATGTCACGTAGTCTCTCACCAGGGCTCTGTCACAAGGCTTGAGTGCCATCATCTTGGCCCTGGCTCACAATGTGGGCACATACCTTGTCACTTTGGCTAGTGCGATTGGTTTAGGAGTGGGGATATCAGCAGAACTAATTAGAGTTTTCCCCTTGATTGAGCTGAAGCTGTCAAGAGAGAGACACATCTCTTCCTACTAGACTTACTAAGCTGAGACAGGGAGAACCTAGGCTGTTGGTAGCCATCTTGCATACTGAATTAAAGAGGGCAGAGTTCACAATGTAATAAAGAAGATACAAGAAGAGTGAAGTAACGGGGATCAGTGATGGGAGGCGGCTTGGTTCTGGAGTTCCCCGGGCACATTAGAAACTTCCACTTTGCCAAAGCTGAAGTGAGTTGAGTTTCTAACTTTGGCAAATGAATGTGTCTTCACTAATATCCATGGACTGAAGAGGGCTGGCTTCTGTTGTGTGCTGTTGAGTTGATTTCAACTCAAGGCGACCCCATGTGACAGAATGAACTATCCCTTTTGGTTTCGTAGGCTGTAATCCTTACAGAAGCAGATGGCCATGTCTTTTCTCCCATGGAGCCACTGGTGGGTATGAGCTGCCAAGCTTTCTGTTCTCAGCAGAGCATTTGACTGTGGTGCCACTAGCCCTCTTTGGCTGGTTGCTAGGCCTTGGTTGATGACGAATCATGTGATCCTAGAGCCAAAGTCATCTCCAGGGCCACCTATAGCCCCATTGTTCTTTGAAACGTAAGTGTTTGGCCCATTATGAGGCATTTATTCCTGAATCATGTCATCAGCCATGGGGTATTGACGTCGGCTGAACACCCGCCACAAGCCAGGCAATTGACAAACCTTGCTTTATTATTAAAAGGAAAGAGTAGGCATTATTATTCTTGCTTCACAGATGAGGAAACCTGGGTTCCGGCAGCTTAGGCAATTTGTCTGGAGTCTTGTAGGATGTTGGGCTGCATCCAACTCTGTTTGTTCCTATAACTCATGTTCTGCCTGGTGTCACACTCTGTGACTGAGGGTGACATTTTCCTTATACAAATCTTTCAAGACGAGTAAGACAACAACTGGTTACTTAGGATACTTGCCTTTCGGTGACAAATGGAGGTTTATTGACGGGACCAGCTACTAAGTTTGTGGATCTCATTGTGAAAGGATAATGTGGGCTTCTTATTTAAAAGAGCATGAAGAATTTCAAGATGGTGACATTGGAGCATATAGCCCACTGAGGGGCCCTTCTGAGTGTGGGGCCCTGTACAACTTCAAAGGTCGCATGCCCAGAAAGTCGACTGTATTTTTGGTCCAAATTTGGAAGAGGTGAGTCTCTGGGTGTAAGACGGTAGGGAAGTCGAGGTCTCACAGGGGTAAATGTACTTGCTTTCCGTCGGATGGCTCTGGGGAGGACTCCGACCGGTAAGTGGGATTGAGCCAGGTTTTACCATTGCAGAGAATTTGGTAGGACATCTACTATCTGTCTCATTTCATAGCTGATCAACTGGGACAGAGACCTGGGGCTGCAGCCGGAGATGGCACAGGTTATGCCTTGTCTGAAGGTGACAGCCAAGGGGTGGCAGGGGCTGGAATCCACCAATAGCTGTACTTGCCAAGCACTGTGCTGGCACAGCTGCCTCCCTGAGGGAATATTTTATTTAAATGACAAAGTGGTGTGTGCTTGTTTAAAGTCACCTGGCCAGGCGGTGGCCCAGCCAAGGCTTAGAACTAGAGCCGGATCTTCTGACTCTGTCACGTGTGAAATGGCACCTGTCATGGACTGAATTGTGTCCCCCCAAAAAATGCGCATAGTAATTTGACTGGGCCAGTGATTCCCAGTGTTCTGTGATTGCCCTCCAATTGTGTGGCTGATGGATAGGATTATGTCAGAGAGGATTAGGGTGGGGCGGTAAGATTACCTCCCTGATCCAGCGTTAAGGGAGTTTCCCTGGAGCGTGGCTTGCACCACCTTGTATCCTGTCATCCTATCAGAGATAAAAGGAAAGGGAGCAAGCAGAGGAGAGCTGGGAATCTCACACCGTCAAGGAAGCTACACCGGCTGCAGAGCCCCTCATTCTGATGTTCCTGGGTCAAGATGCTCTCTGACCAAAGACTGACGCAGCACAAGGACCTTCCTCCAGAGCTCACAGAGGGAAAGCATTTCCCCTGGAGCGGACACTCTGAATTTAGACTTGTAGCCTACCAGACTGTGCAAGAATAAACTTTTCTTTGCTAAAGCCACCCACTCGTGGTATTGCTGTTAGAGCAGTACCAGCTGATGAAAACGACACCTCTGACCTGGTCATTTTCCTGTTTCAGTAAGATCATTTCATAGTACAAATGTCATATTGCAATGCAGGTGAGGAGTCCCTGGGTGTGCAAATGACACACTCAGTGGTTCATTGATAGGTTGGCAGTTCAGTTTCACCCGCAATACCTCAGTTCTTGGCGTATCCTCACAGTCGTTCTCCTTGGTGAACATGTTCACATATTTCCCATCTTTCAGTGAAGGCCTGTTTAAGCGCTCCAGCCCATACCACCCCTCTCCTGTCTTTCATTTCCTTAGGGACCTATTGGAAATGAACAGCAAACCACATAAGGCACAGAGGACATGCTATGTTTGTCTGCCTGGTCTCCCTACTTCCTTTGAACAATCTCTCCTGCCCCTACTTCATGTGGGGGGAGGAGAGATCCACTCCGAATACGTCAGCCACTGAAAACCCTAGGGAGGACAGTTCTGCTGTGACACACATGCGGTCACCACGAGTCAGAGCTGACTTGACAGCAACTAGTAGTTTATAGGAGTTAATGTGCTGCTGTCGAGTGGATTCCGACTCATAGAGCCCTGTAGAATGTAGAACGCCTCTGTAGAGTTTCCAAGGAGCCCCAGGAGTTAAGGGGTGGGAAAAGAACTCTCTGAACATGCCCAAGTTGTTTATCCAAGGCTAAAAAATGAGCGGATGAGTATCATTTGGTCTAAAATAAAAGGGATATCTGGGGATACAACGGGAGAGGGTGGAGCTAAACATTTAGGAGTAAAGATGATGTCATTGGGACTTCATTTTTTTTTTTTTTTGGCTTAATAACAAATGATTCCAGAAGTTTACATGTTAGCCACAAGAGTCGCCAGGCTTGGTTGAAATCACCGTTCCACGGCTCCCTGTAGGAACTCCTCTTAGCCATGTTGGTTTTCTTTTTCAGTCCTTTTGAGAAAGTAATTCAGTTTCATTCCTCTGGAAACATCCTTTAGGATGTTTGAGGTTGAGTAAAAGAATCATGTGATATGATTTTTTTTTTTTTAAAGAAAAGGAAGGAAGGAATAAAACAAATAGTTTGGAATTTTTCCCTTTGTGTGGCTGGTGCTGCTGACAATGGTTGTATTCATCAGGGACACCCAGTGTTTGTGCAAGGAGAGTCCCATGACCTGTTCTGATGAGCTAGTAAAGAACTTCTCTGGAATGTATACCTATCTGACATTCCACACACATTGCTCATTTTTCTTGGGGCAGGAAGCTGAATTTTGGGCCTCTGGCCTGTTTTCCAACCTGGAATTTTGATGTTTGAAACCTGGAGCTCCTGAACAGGACTGTCGAACAAAGCAGGTCTGCAAAAAGAAAACTCACTGCCATCAAGTTGATTCTAACTCCTAGTGACCCTTTTGCACAGTAGAACTGCTCCACGGAGTTTCCGAGAAATGCCTGGTGGATTTGAGCTGTCAATCTTTTAGCTGGCAGATGTAGCACTTAACTACTACACCACCAGGGTTCCGACAAGTGTGCCAGTGGGATGAAACTGTTGGAACTGGGCACCTGATGGACTCGGGAAGGTAGGAGAGGATTAGATGAGCTTGTATGTACACACAGATGCTATGTTGTTAGCTGCTGTTAACCCAGCTCCCACTCACAGTGACCCCATATATAGCAGAACAGAACATTGTCTGGTCTTGTGCCACCTTCATGACCAAGCCCACTATTGGGCCTCTGTGAATCTTGAGTGCTTTTCAGCCCAGAAGCTTGTCTTCTGATGCTGTATCAGCCAGGGTTCCACTGTGATCCACAGTTTCCAGTGGCTTAGCTTCAGAAACAGACCTCCAGAACCTTTTTCCTAGTCTGTCTTAGTCTGGAAGCTCTGCTGAAAGCTGTCCGCCATGGATGGCCTTGCTGGGTTTGCCATACCAGTGGCATAGCTTCCAGTACCACAGCATCCTGCAAGCCACTGTACTGTGACAAAGTGACAGACAGGTGGTGGGCATGAATATTAAACTTATTTCAATATTTAATTTAGTTTATTTCACTATTTAATGTTTAAACGGTTGAGGCATCACAGAGGCAGAGTAACAGTGCTATTTTGTTTGACTGGTTTTGTAAACAGTGTTTATGCTAGCTCTCAAGAGGCATGCAAAAACGATGGCACAAGTGAAATATCGGGAAATGTTGGTAAAAATGATTTCAAAAGCCTGGGCTTCTAGCCCACCGGGACCTGAGTTTGAACGCTGCTTCCGCCTTAGCATTCGCGTGAACTCGAGTCATTTTTGTAAGGTCGGAGGCTTACACAAGGCCGCATTTCAAGTGCAAGGTCTACAGAGGGGCCACATAAATGCTACTCTTCCTCCTGATCTTTGAGTCATATCTTGTAATGATGCCTAGGTTTTCCAGTTTGCATATTTGGTTCAATAAGTTTGGAAGATATACATGCTTCCATTCTATAATCCTGGTGGCATAGTGGGGTAAGTGCTATGTCTGCCAACCAAAACGTTGGCAGTTCAAATCCGCCAGGCACTTCTGGGAGACTCCATGGGGGCAGTTCTACTCTGACCTATAGGGTTGCCATGAGTTGGAACTGACTCGACGGCAGTGGGTTTTTGGGGTATGTATGTACAACTGTGTGAGCTGTGAATGTAGATGTAAAAATATAGATATGCCCCAAACAATTAACATGTTAACAATTGGTAGCTACTAACCCAAAAGCCAGCAGTTCAAATTCACCAGACACTCCTTGGAAACTCTATAGGGGCAATTCTACTCTGTTCTATAGGGTTGCTATGAGTCAGAATCTACTGAACAGCAATGGGTTTTGTTTTTTGTTGAGGATGTGGTACAAATGGTTGAAGTATGTTTGAATGTTAACCGAAAGGTTGGAATATGCAGGTGACTTTCCAGTCTTGGCTTTCCTTCCTTCTGACACGTCTACATGTCACATCTCTGTGTCTCTATAGTCTTTCCTTTAGAACAAGGAAATGAATGAGATATTTTTCTTGAGGGAGGAGACACAGAAAGTAAACTTAGAGGCTATGAGTGGTGTGACCTGGGCAGAAAGAATACTGAGAACATCCACTCTGTGAAATGACTCAGAGATGTCTTTACTCCAGCTCATCCATCGCTGCACGAGGGTCAGCTCTCGTGTCAAGTTCCTGATACTCTCATCCAGAATAGAAAAACAGACACTCTATCAAAAGTCTCTGTTTGACTCCATTTCAGGAAAGCCTTAGGTCTTGTGGTAGAAATGGAACATTATGCGAAATCTTTCCTGCAGGTGCAGCAAATTCTGGCTCTGAATCTCCTGAATGAGTTAAGTAATCAGTAACCATGCCCTGGAGTTGATTTCAAAGAATGGAGACCCCGTGTATGTCAGAGTAGAACTGTGTTCCATAGATTTTCAGTGGCTGATTTTCCAGAAGCAGATACAGACTTTTCTTCAACATCCATGGAAGCAGCAGTCAAGAAATCAAATGACATATTGCACAGGAAATATCTGCTGCAAAAGACTACTTTAAAGTGTTAAAGAAACAACCAAGAAAACCCAAAGATGTCACACTGAGGTCTAAGCTTCACTTGACCCAAACCATGTCAATTAACCTATATACATGTGGAAGGTAGACAATGAATAAGGAAGACCAAAGAAGAATTGATGCATTTGAATTATGGTGTTGGAAAAGAGTATAGACTCCCAGGTGGACAACATATCTGTTTTATAAGTACAGTCAGAATGTTCCTCAGAAGTGAGGATGGTGAGAATGTACCCCACTTATACTGGACACGTTATTAGGAAGGACTAGTCCCTGGAGAAGGACATCGTGCTTGATAGACAGCAAAAAAGAGGAAGAGTCTCAGGGAGATCCATTGACACAGTGGCTACAACAACAGGCTCAAACATAGCAACAATCCAGAGATGGTGTAGGACTCGGCAGCATTTCATTCTGTGCTATGTAGAGTCACTATGAGTTGAAATCAGTTCAATGACTCTTAATAAAAATAAGCCACATCCCTAGACCAAAACATTGGCATAATGACATAGTGTGGACTGTGGACTCAGATCTGCTGTGTTGAATCCAGCTTTGTCCCTCACTAGTTGTGTGGCCCCAAGAAAGACGATCACTTCTTCTGAGCCTTTGTGGCTTCATCTGTGAAGTTGGGATTCACTTACTCATGGGACAGCATATGGTTTAGATACCACTGGGCTAGTCTGCAGCAGCACAGAGTCAGTTCATAGTGAAGCACTCGGCTGATGGCATATAAGAAGTGGGATGCTGGATGGAATGAAGATCTTAGGGTCATTTGCAAGCTCTAAGGTCTTATCAAAATGTTAAAGGAATGATATTATGATTGCTTTCCATCTCCAGCACATCTCCCCAGAAGTCCTGGCTTGCTGCACTCTGCCCAGTAAATATTTGAAAGTGGTTGCCTGGTATATAGGCTCTGCCCCAGTAGGGCTCTTAGAGAGTACTGGGAGCAGAGGACAAAGTACTAGCTGACAATGAATGTAACATGGGCTGTTGTTTGAGCTGGCATAACACAATGACGAGGAGGCTGAGAAGATAAGAGCAAAGGCCAGGGTTAAACAAAAACAAAAACAAAACCCAGCTGCTGTTGAGTTGATTCTGACTCATAGCAACCCTATAGGACAGAGTAGAACAGCCCCGTAGAGTTTCCAAGTAGTGCCTGGTGGATTTGAACTTCAAACCTTGTGGGTAGCAGCCAGAGCACGTTATTCCTACCCACTAGGGTTTCCGAGTTTGGGTTAAGGTAGGTCCAAAGGAGTGAGAAGCTTGTCTTCAACGTCCTCCTGTCTGCATCATGATTGTTGTAAGGTATCATGGGCCTCCTTAACATCTCTCTTGACTTGTTCTTAAGGGCTCTTTGTACCATGTTAGACTGGAGAACTTGGAGTTTCTAGTAGAGATGGAATAACATTTTCATCTAAAAATAAGTTTCTGTGTCCTGGGAAGAATTATTGTCTGCTGTGAGGTTGCCCACAAATTCTTTGGGAGAGCTATAGACTCCTGAAGAATGGTAAACTTCTGGACATCCGATCACTGCTATGTCACATCAACAAAAGTGAGCTTGGGGACAAGGAGCTCGTGGGAAATGTGGCTATTTCTCTACCACCATTGAAACCTTGCCTTCAGGAGTTATGACAAATAAAGCAGTTTTCTCATTAGAAAATAATTACCCATTTCCTTCTTTTATCACCTAAGACTATTTTCTGACACTTTTAGCGAGAGCACAAATTTGTAATTCGTTGCTTGCAGGAAAAACATAAAGGAGGCTAGTGTACTCTGGAATTCTCAAGAGTGAATGTAGAGTGGGCAGCCATCAACGGAAAGAGGAAAATAACCGGGGGCTGAGCCAGGCCATCGCGGCATCCAGTGGTGGGGTACGGAAGGACACAGACAACAGCGTGTGAACGTGCTCTGGCTTGCTGAGAAGGAAACAGGGTGAAATAGCTCAACTTGCTTTGAGAAAAATGTCTCTCAATCAGCATTGAAACAGAGAATGCTTTTCTTTCATCTAGTGAGAGTGTAAATGTACTGTGGATCCAAACTTATGAATTCTTTCTGACATTTTATCTTCCTTTGCAGTCATACTATAACCATCCAAGCCCCCATCACTTGAAAGGTGAATTTTTTTTATTACCTTTCTATCTGGTCTTCAAGACTTCATTGTCGTTCTATGTCAGTCCATTCAATAACAGTAGTAGTAGTAATAAAGACAGTAGTTATGACAAAGCAGTAAGGCTAAGCGGTATCCCTAATCCCCAAGGGTAAAGCCAGCTGCTGCTACAGTGATGGCCCAAGGGTTAGGTAGATGACCCAAGCCAATGAGAATTCTTTCTTGACATTTTGTATATAGATGCTTAGAGAATGAAGCTCTTCTTTTTGTGGTTGCTAAGGTGGAGCTCATATGTGAGACCATGGAACTCAGTCTCTGTGGCATCCAAACAATGTGTGCCCATGCCTTGCCACTTACTGGCCCTTTTTACCTCCCAGTCCAATGGGAAAAGAAAAAGTTCCTTTTAAATAGGAAAGAATGAGGACAACACATAGAAGGGACAGGAGAGAGAGAGAGAGTTGGCAAGATGATTTGAGCCAATTGGTTCAACTTTGCTGTGCATTTTGGTTGGGTTGAATTGGATTTCTGTCACTTCCACCTAAAAGAATCCATCATCAACGCTGCTTATTTCTCAGTTCTTTCTTCCTAAGGGATCTCATTAAGTCCCATGATTTTGATCACTACCTCCAGTAGATACCATCAGTTGCCCACCCAACAGCAGAGCCCTCTCTTCTTCCTCAATAAAACTCCAACTTGCCAAGCCGTAAGGATGAATTATAATTCATGGCTACCTTATTTCTCTTTGCCAATGACTGAGCATTTGAGCTGTCTGACCAACCACATAGAAAGGAATATCTGCTTGGAACTTCTGCGCAAGATTTTCCTCACTGATAGGAGAGAAGAATGGCACTTCTTCCTCTACTCTTTCTTATTTGTGATGTCATCTTATAAGGACATTAATTTACACAACGTACTTATGAGGGGACAGAGATTGCCAATATATCAATGTGACAGTATGGAATTATAGGTGTAGCCCAGGTCCTTAATGACATGACTATACTGCTGAACCAACACTAGAATCACCCCCTTTCAGACTTCCTGTTAAGGCTGATAATTAAATGTCTTTGTTATGCAAGTCACTGTTAGTCTAATAGTCTGCTACTTGTGATCAAACACACATTAATTATCAAGAAAAACAGTAACCGCAGCAAACTCTGAATTCATACCTCCCAAACTTACCTCAAAGCTCAGACTTTGCCCTTGAGTTTCAGATCAAGCTACCTGCTGGGTATCATACCTAGATGTTGTACCACAGCTATCACGAACTTAGCAGGTCCTCCAACCAAATTCTTCCTCTCTCCTTCACCTTATGTCCCCTGGCTGTATCACCATCTACCTGGGTACACAAGTCACCACGCACCTGGGAATCACTCTTTGTTCTTCTTCCTCCCTCACCTCCGATGTTCAGTCTACACGTTTTGTTGATCTGACTCTCCAATCTACTCTTCCGTCCAATTCTATTGTCACTACTTTGGTTAAGGACAAGGAGAGAAGGTCTCATCGTCTCTCTCCAGAGCCACTACCCCTTAAATGCTTACTTGCTTCTAGCCATGTTTCATTCCAAACTATTCTCCACCAGCTTCCTGCACAGCTGTGACCTGCTGTCCCTTGCCTGAGATCCATTACTGTTAGTGGTTGCCATCAGGTCATTCCTTTTCTTTTGTTTGATAATATTAGTTTTTTACCACAAGTCCTTTCTGACTCATGGGGACCCCATGTGTGTCAGAATAGAACACTGCCCCATGAGGTTTTTGATGGCTAATTTGTTGCAGGTGGATTGCGAAGCCCCTTCCAAAATACCTGTGGTGGACTTTAACCACTCACCTTTTGACTGGGGGCCTGTTAACTGTTTGCACCACCCAGGGACCAAGATTATTGTCAACCCCCTGTTGACTAAGGGAAACACTGGTTGTGTAGTGGTTAAGTGTTTTGTGTGCTAACCAAAATGTCAGCAGTTTGAATGTGCCAGGCATTCTTTGGAAACCGTGGAGCAGCTCTACTCTGTCCTACAGGGTCTTTGTGAGTCAGAATCCACTTGACGGCAGTGGGTTTGGTTTTTTGGTCTGTTGCTTAAGACAGGAAGTTTCACCGTGTGGTCCCTGGACTAGAAGTATCTGCATCACCTGGGAACTTGTTGGAAATGAAAATTCTTGAGCCCTATCTTAGACATACTAGTAGCAACAAGTAACCTAACATAATTAAACCCAAGTTTCATAAACAAGGGCCTTTGAGTCTACCTTGTACACCTGCCTAGTCTCATCTCTTGTCACTGATCCCTGTTCATCAATCCACCTATCAAAAATATTTATGGAAAACCATTTTGTGTCAAGCCCAGGTAGCACAGAAACGAGGAAGACAATGTCGACCTGCAAAGTTGCCTTTTTTCTTCCTCTTTAACATGACTGATTTTTATCTACTGTGGACAAGAAATCCAAATCATCAAGATTGTGCAATTCTGTGTAAAACGTAGCTAGACTTTGAATGAGAGACTTGTCTTTCAATAAGAACTGTGTGTGATGTTTTGATATCAGAGGCCATTTTGTTCTTGTCTATATTCATGTTTTGTAAAGTAGAGGATCAGAAAACAAGGGACCTTTGATGGGATGGAACTGACGCAATAGCTGCAACAGTGGATTCAAGCGTCACAACCATCAGGAAGAAGGCACTGGACTGGGGCAATGTTCGTTCCATTATACATCAAGTCCCCGTGCGCTGAATCTGACATGATGGCTACTAACAGCAGAAAGATACTTGTTGTGATGTTTTGATATAGTAACTTTCCAGGATAAAAAAATTTCCTGGGACGGGAAGTGTGAGCACATGGTCTAGCCTATTTATTGCTCGAGGCCCACTATGTCTCTTTCCATTTTGGGAATCACAGTGTAAGGAACATCCTTTGTCAAACCTATGCTTGCCTTTGTTCCAAATGCTCAGTTCCATTTTTACCCACTTCCAGAACTCTCTGTCTCTTCCCAGGAGTCTGGCCCTATACTCATAGCCAGATGTAGACATCAGGTGTTGTTTCTGATCCACTGTCATCTGTCATCTGAGCTTGCCTGGTATCCACCTGCTACACGTCCCAAACTGTTTTCCACTTTAGACAATATTTACATTGACTAAATATTGCCCCAGGCAAGTCATAACTTGGCATGTTCTTAAACATCACAGCTGAGCAGATGTTTTCACATTTACATACTGGCTTTCATTTACGCCTGTTCTGAATGACATTGGCCTTCACGAGCAGTGTGTTGAAATGCTCTTGTAAGGATAATAGAGTGCTGCAGTTCAGTTTCTTAGCCTATCCTGCACACTAAAATCACATGGGAAGCACTTATAAATCCTGATGCCCAGGCCATCCACCAATGCAATTAAGTCAGGCTCTCTGGGGGATGGGACCTGGGCAGCAGTGTTTTTTAGAACGGCCCCCCAGGTAATTCCATGTGCTGTAGTTCCCAAGCCCATTGCAGTCAAGTTGATTCCCACTCATAGAGACCCGATGGGACAGAGTAGAACTGCCTCATACGGTTTCCAAGGAGCACCTGGTAGATTCAAACTGCTGACCTTTTGATTAGCAGCTGAGCTCTTTCCTACTTCATCATCAGCATTTCCTGAGCTGTAGGCCAGTGCTCCTCAAACTTGAATGTACATAAGAATCACATGATCTTGTTCAAATGCAGATTATGATGCAATGGGGTTGAGCGGTGCCTGAGAGTCCGCATTTTTCACAGGCACTCAGGCAGTACAGATATGGTCCAAGGAGCACACTTCGAATGGCAAGGCTGTAGTGCTGTAGTCCTTCTTCATGCTTATTTATCAGTCTTGCAAATAATTGTCCAGAAACCATTAGTCCTTTTGAGCTTGTGACTCTTGCCACATCGATCAAGCCTACTTCCATTTCTGTCACTCTATTCTGATGGCAAAGTTATCTCAATATTATTCTCAACTTTCTATTCTCTAGTTAGTGATTCCCTTGAAAACAACCACAGTGCAATAGAAAAGTCATCCCACTGAATCTAAACTAATAAGCCAATGGATCTTATCTCTCTGTCTGTATGCACCTCTCTGAAATTCACTGAGCGCAAAGACACATTCTCCAGGCTAGACTCTTTGAACAGTGCAGCGCCAAGTAAGTTAGTAACACACACTAGGTCATCAGTTCAAAAAGAGTCACTAATGATGGAAAGAGAGTTGGGGAAAACACACTCCAGAAGGGACCCGGCTCATCTACCGGCTTTAGAGCAATTGCTGGTAAAATAGTTATCTGCAGACCCTTGTCTGTGAATATATTCATGGCAGATTTGGAACTGTTCTTGGAGGCTTTTAAAACAGTACATTGTGTGCTGATAATTATCTAAATAATTAAAAATAAGGCAACTGAATTGTTCAGACAACTGAGTGCTGGCATACAATTTCCGTGCCTGCACTCATACTTGTGTTTATGGTTGTACATTCTGCTGAGCAGTCATATTTTAATCTTTGCAGATTAACGCTGATGGAGCAGAGAACAAAAGGAAGCTTAATGTAAAAAGGATGTGTCTGAGTCAAGAGAAGTCCAACAACATTACAGGGAGTCGAATAAACAAAGGTTCCTCAGTAGGCTGAACAGGGGATGTGACAGGAAAACTAAGAAATTATACCTTCATCATATTTTAGACCTGCTGCTGAAACTAAAAAAAGAAAAAAAGAATAAAACAACAAACAAACAAAAAAACAACATGATAGCAATCAGGATTGCTTCTGACATTAAATGTAGCCAGTTAATCTTAGCAAAATAATACTGTCCCACTAAACTGATGACATTCATTTGGACAGCATTGGCCTGACTTGAATTTTCCTTGTATTTAATTTGTAAATTTGTTCTAGTCGCATGGTTGCTTCAGAATTACAAGCATCCTTTTAAGTTTGTAAATAAATATGCAAGGAACTTTCTAATACAAATAATTTAAGCCATCACCAGTATGATTTTTTGTCCTCTGAAAGAGTTCTGGATTGACTCATTTAAAAACAACAGCTTTAGACTTTATTCATTCCTTGTGTACCTATTTTAAACTCCCTTACTCTGTTTCTGAGATGTGCTAGTGGTTGCTGTGTGACCTCAAGCTCTCAGTTCTGGCATAGGGGACACTGGAGGAAATGTAAAATTGTCTTCTAGAAACTTCTTCCTGTTCACTGCCGTTGAATGGAGCCTCACATGCAATGGCCTCTGACCACTGTGATCCAATGGGTTTGCAGTGGCTGATTTTTGAAGTAGATAGCCAGGTCTTTCTAGCTGGATGCTCGGCTGGAACCTGCCCTGCATTAGGGCAACGTGCAAGCCTCCACTGATAGTCGAGTGAGGGCTGCCCGTGAGGCCACGGACGGGAATCAGACCCAGGTCTCCTGTGTGGGAAGTGAGAGCGCCGTCTCCACGGCAACCCTAAAAGGTCCCCTCTGGAAGGGTGCATCCTTACACTGCTGCCGTTGTCCGCTGCCATTGAGTTGGTCTGGACTCAGAGTGACCCTGCGCATGGCAGAGTGAGACACTGCCTGGTCCCAGGCCATCACCACCGTGGTTGTCATGCTTGAACCCGTTGTTGCAGCCACTGTGTCAACCCATCTATTTGAGGGTCTTCTGGTTTTCTCTGACCCTCTGCATTACTAAGGCTGCAACATCATTCTTACATTAGCAGCAGATATTGCAGCATATTTTCCAGGAGACTACTTCTCTGCCTGGAAGAAATGCCTGAAGATGAATGTTTATCCTGGAGGACTGAGGGCCCAGTACAACAGGTCATTAAACCCTTACTGCCATTGAGTTGATTCTGACTCAGAGGGACTCTCTAGAGAGTAATACTGGGCCCATGAGCAAGCTTGGTCCTGCCTGTAATTTGGAGGGAAAATAAAGTGCTTACGGGCTGTCGGGCCTCTGGCTCTGCACTCACTGATGGGTGACTGCGGGGCTGTGCTTCCGGGCGCTGGGTGTCCCTTTTGGGTAACTGTTGACTGCCTTCTGAGAGGGAGTAAGACTGGCTCTGAGGATATAAAAAAGAAAAGTGTAAAAATGCCAG
The DNA here is from genome assembly GCA_028571685.1 of Heterohyrax brucei. Taxonomy (NCBI): domain Eukaryota; kingdom Metazoa; phylum Chordata; class Mammalia; order Hyracoidea; family Procaviidae; genus Heterohyrax; species Heterohyrax brucei. Next base: position 19,010,323 of record CM053153.1, on the reverse strand, counting down.
CCCACTTTCTGAGACCAGCTGCCCCTGACTTTCAAAAGAGGGGCCTGATCCACTCAGCTGCCAGTGAATGTGGGGGGACAACTGTTATTCCCAATGTCCTTTAAGGCTGTCAGAAGTGTTTTAAAGGTAGATTTCCATTTCCCTCAAAGATATCCTGAGTGGACGGCTCAAACTCTTGGCCTAATAGTACAGAAATGCTGTTTTCAAATTATTTCTAAGATAGTGCCTCTCAGAAGACAATAACTGTGGGTTTGCAAATACCTAACTATGGTCTGACACACGGAAAGATAAAAACTTATAAACAAAGTTACATCGTTAGCTGCCATTGGGTCACTTCTGACTCCCGGGGGTACTGTACGCGGCAGAGTAGAGTTGTTCCATCGGGTTTTCTTGGCTCTAATCTATACAGAAGCAGTTTACCAGATCTTTATCCCTCGGGTTTGCTGAGGGGGGTTTGAACAGTCAAGCTTTGGGTTACCAGCAGATTGCAGCCTGCCTGTGCCAGCCAGGCTCCTTAACAAAGTTACAGATGATAGAAAATTTGAAGTTTCATTCTTCACTCTTCACTCTTAAAGTGCACACAGCAAGTTCTTCTTGTGGGAAGTTGGGGAGGGGTGCGCTGGGGTGGGGCAGGGGATACTAGGTACAGCAAAACCTAATTAAAATTCTTATCGCAACAAATTTAAATTTACACTTTTCAGTGTGAAAAATCAAGTTTTAACACTGGTCTGTCTTGTGCGTAGACATTCCAAATGGTAATGTTTTAACCAGCTTTTAGTCATTAACAGTTTATGGACAAGATATGCTATTTACAAGAGCCTAGATAGTTCAGAAGTAAAATATTAAGTCCACATCATAGGTATTTCCAAATATCTGAATGTCTGGCACTGTTTAGAAATGATACCGAAATGTTTTCATGTTTCAATACAAGTTATAGGGCCTCATCACAGTACTTCCTTTTTTTTTTTCATGGACAATTCTTTTTTAATTGTGATTAAGTGGAAGTGTACAATCTAAACTGATTCCCATGCTTGCCTATCAGCAGCGCCCTCTGCCCTCCTCGCCCGGTGGCGGCACACTTCTCTCATTCCATGCTAGTCATATTCTCCTGTACCCTCCTTTCCACCTTCTTCTCTCCCATCTACGAAGAGACCAGTAGGACAACCTCCTATATATGTGTAGAACTGTAAGGCATGCACACCATATGGTTGCACCGTGTCCCTGAGTCCAGTCCATTCTTGCCTGAAGAGTTGACCTCAGTAGTGTTTTCTGGACAGGAGCAGCAGCAGGTCTAGGGGCCATGCTCCAAGGGGATCCCCCAGGTCGGTAGGACCATTAATCGTCATCCCAGTATCTCTGTCTTGGTCAACTGGTATTTGCAACATGAACACATCTTCCCACCAAAACTGAATAGGCTGTCTATGAAGGTTTGTGTAACTTTGCTACAAACTAACATTTTTGGTCTAACATTCCACAAATATGTATTAACCATCTGCTCTCTGCAGAGCACACTTTAATTGCTTTAAACACACGTCTATCTCTTTTGTCCCTCCTAAGAGCTTTTTGGTCAATGGGGAGAATAGTATTTCAAGCTCATTTCAACAGCTGGTATGCCACCATTAAAACCAATGATAAAAGTAAACATAGTGATCAAGTATAAAAGCATCAACTGGGATTTTGTATTTTACATTTTCCTACTTGCAGATCAGAATGAAAATTTCAGCTGTTTGATTCCCAAAGGTAATGCATACTTACGTGACGATTGCCCATGTTCGGTCTTCTAGATGGTTGTTCTGTATTTCATAAAGAGATCAGTCCTCCTGCTGGCGAAGTTTATAATGGTTTTCCCAAGGCATTATATCTCTTGGGTTTAATAAGTAACTTTTGGCATTGAATTTGAATACAGTGTTGGGGATGGGTTGAGAGCTTCAACTGCACAAGCAATGATAAGCAGGACATCTCTTTAAAATATTGATTAATAAATGAAGTTTAAGCTTTTTTTTAAGTTGAACAATGTATTCGCGACTGAAGAGCTAACTCTGCTTCACTTTTGGATTGCTAAAAACGTTACTTTTTTACATTTCAGGTTCATTTAAAACTATACCTTGTGATAATAAAACCATTAAGCAAATACATTGAAGATACTGATTTACTAATATTATCATGATTATTACATAGAAGTTATGGGAGGCTATGTTGAGTTGTGCTAACAACATTATAACTTGACCAGTTTTTCAGTTAGAAAAGTCTTATGTGTAGATTTTTTTTCCTAGTAACACAGAAGGGCACCATGAAAAAGAAGCCTACAGGACCTCCCAGTCCCTTTTCCAAGGGATTTCTTGGGAGTTGTTCCAGCAATGGTTTATGTATATATGAGCATGCTGGTCTGTTTATTTCTCTTTGTCTAGATTTCTCTCTTTCTAAAACTATTGTTTCATTAAATAGGCTTGAGTATATTCTCTTCTGTGCTTTGTACGTTTCATACACTAAAGAGGCAAGCAACACTGACGACTTTCTTTCTGGTGATCACGTGGAATTCTATCATGTGGATAAAATAAACCTTATTTAATCAGTCCACTTCTGAAGGTTACTGGAGTTCTGTCTGGTCTTTTGCTTTTACATAAATGCTGATATGAATGTCTCCATATACACATTTTTGCTTATGCATGTGTGTATCTGAAGAATAAATAGTTAGAATGAAGTTACTAACTCAGAGAGGATATACATGTACAACTCTGATGTGTATCGCCAAGTCGTTCTCCACAGGGCCTGCACTCCTCCAGAATATTCCAATGTTCATTTGCCCGCATAATAGCCAACACTACGTATTATCTAACTTTTTATCTTTGCTAATTCCGAAGGGGAAAATTAGCTCACTGTTTTAATTGATACCCTTCATTTTGATATCCTTAAAATTGCATATCACATTTATGTCTTTAAAAGTCATTTTAATGTGTGTGTGATCTGCTAGTTCATCTCCCTTATTGATTATTCTTTAGGGTTATTAATCTTTTCATTCTTAATTTATACCAACATAGTTTTTAAAAATAAAATCTAGGCCTTTGTCAAGGGCAGCAGTTATTTTCCTCCAATTGGCTGTTTGTGTATGTTTTCCTTTGTGTGTGTTTTGAGTGCATTTGTGTGTGTGGAGAAAGTGTTAGGTTTTATATGTTCAGACGTATCATTCTATTCCTTTTTTCCGACTTGCTTAGAAAAAGGATTTCTGCATTTAGATGATTCAAACTTCTTATTCTTTTTCTTCAAGCTCTTTTAATGCCCCCCTCCCCTTTTTAATTGCGCTTTAGGTGAAGTTTTACAGAACAATGTAGTTTCTCATTAAATAATTAATGTATATACTGCTTTGTGACGTTGGCTGCCAATCCTATGACGTGTCAGCATTCTTGCCTTCCTGACCGTGATTTCCTCCTTTCTGTTTGTTCAGCCTTCCCGTCCCCTCCTGCCTTCTCGTCCTTTCCCCTGCGCTGGTGTGCCACCCGTTTAGTGCTGTAGACGTGGTTGAGCTCCATGTGTTACTGTTTGTTTTGTTAGCCTGTCTTGTCTCTGACTGAAGGGTGAACCTCAGAAGTAATTTCAGGATTGAGTTAAAAGGGGTCCAGTGGCCATACTCTCCGGATTTCTCCAGTATCTATCAGACCAGGAAGTCTGGTCTCTTTTTGTGAGTTTGAATTCTGTTTTACATTTGTCTTCAACTCTGCCCAGATCGCTGTCAGAGCAGTCTGTGGCTGTAGCTGGGCACCATCTAGCTGTACTGATTCACTCCAGTGGAGACTGCGGTAGTTGTGGTCCGTCGGTCCTTCAGATTCATCTTTGCCTTGTGTCTTTGGTCTTGTTTAGCCTCCCTTGCTCCAGACAGGGTGAAACCAGTATCCTAGATGGCCTCTCACCAGCTTTAAGGACTCCAGATGCTACTCACCAGAGTAGGAGATAGAACATTTTTTCCTGTAAGCTACCTTGTGCCAATGGAGCTGGATTCCCCCCAAGATGTGATTTCCTTTTTAACATCTCCGATCCATTTGAAATTGATCTTGACATAAAAAGTAAAAAAGATTTTCAGCTTTAGTTTTAGTCATTCAGTCATTCTTAGGGAGTTATTAAATAAGCTATCTTTCCTCTCTGATTTAAATGCCTCCTTTATTACACAGTAAATTCCCACATAATACAGAATTTAAGTTACGTAGAGTTTGATTAAATCTTGATGGTATATATTAAATTTTCATTCTTTCTGGGATGACAACAGTGAGCAAGAGGTACAGTATGAGTTTTTTTCTTCCTGCGATTTATAGTCAAGTGGTAAAGATGCACAAGAAACAAGCAAATAAATAGTTACAAGCTCTCATAATGCTATGAAGAAAACAAACAGGATGTTAAACCAGAAACTAACCTGTGTCTATGTGTGTGCATGTGTAATTGATCTTAAACAGAATTAACGCTCCCAAAGAGCTAATGGAAATTCTGGTGACACAGTAGTTAAGTGCCAAGGCTGCTAACCAAAAAGTTGGCAATTTGAATCCACCAGCTGTTCCTTGGAAACTCTATGGGGCAGTCTATGCGGCACTTCTACTCTGTCCTACAAGGTCCCTATGAGTTGGAATCTACCCAACGGCAGCTGTTTTTTTTTTTTTTTTTTTGGATAGAACTAACATTCAAACTGCGAACTAAAAGATAAGAAGGAATCTGCCACTTGGAAAGTGAGAATGTTCGTAGCTTGCACTAAGGCTCAGAAATAGCAAAAAGCTTTGCAAACTCGAGGAGATGAAAGATGGCTGAAGAAACTGGAGTCTGCTGCCTGCTGGGAGGAGCCATGGTGAGCAAGACAAGATCGCCTTCCTCTGGCAACTGATGGTAGACAGAAGGAGAAGGCAGGAAGACCTGAGTTAGCCATCAAGGCTCTGGCTGTTCACTGCCATTTTTTTTTTAATTTGGCATCTAATTTCTGCTTTATGTTCCACTGCCTCTTCTGCCATCCCTAAACTCCTCCTCTGGGCACAGACTTTCCTGTCCCACATCTGGCTCTGGCTTTGGGGCCAACCTCTGCGTCACTAACCCTCCTAGGAAACTCTGATGAGTGATGTCCCCACCTTCTCTCTTTCACACCAGGCTTTTGCTGCTCAAAGGTCAAGAGGAGTGGGGTAATTTGAGGTGTAGTGTTTGTGGCAGAGATAAGTTGTGTTCAAGGGTACTGAGTTGGTGTGCACAGAAAATACCCAGTGAAGGAGAGAGAGTTTCTGGCTGCAGGTTAACAGACAGTTGAGAGGTCAAGGCCTAGAAGTAGAAGACTGAAATATTTCCAAACATCTTAACTTAGTGTAGACTTTTTGGCAGAAACATCATAGCACTGGGAGAGCAGAGACCTAGGTTTTAGACTAATTTCTGCTTTAGGGACGTGATCATGTTTGAGTCATCCACTGTCTCCAGGTGTCCAGTTTCTATTATGTAAATATAAGGGTTGGGTTTTATCTCTGCATTTACTTTCAGGTCTAAAATACAATGAACAACTTGGATTTAGGAAGGTATCTCAGGTAGGACGCTGTAGTTACAAATGACTAAAAACCTAACTCACAATGCTTAGGTAAAGAAAGAATTAATCAGCTAGTATAATTCAAAAAGTATGGGTAGGCTGGCTTCAGGCATAGCTGGATCCAGCTACTCAGTGACAGGATGAGGCTTACCCATATTATCTCCACCACTTAAAATCAATAGGTTGTGTGTTAATCAGACTTACAAAATATCATTTTAGCAACACCTAGATTAGTGTTTGCCCAAACTACTGGCAGCATTATCTAGCCAAGTTGACAACTAAAATTCTCCATCATAGGGAGTCAGTCATACAGGGTGATATTGGAATCTTGAGAGGGCTAAATGTGCTGGGGGGGAGTGTGTAAGAGAAGAGAAAGCTGAAGACAGTGTCTTGGAAAGCGTATTTGGAGGGTGGTGGTCAGAAAAAGGAAACCGTGGTGGTGTAGTGGTTAAGTGCTATGTCTGCTAACCAAAAGGGGCAGTTCTATGGGGCAGTTCTACGCTGTCCTGTAGGGTTGCTATGTGTCAGAATCAACTTAATGGCAGTGGATTTGGGGGTTTTGGATAGACATAAGAAACCCTGGTGGTGTAGTATTTAAGAGTTATGGGTGTCAGCCAAAGGTTGACTATTTGAATGCACAAGGTACTTCTTGGAAACTATGTGGAGCAGTTCTACTCTGTCCTATGGGGTCACTATGAGTCAGAGTCAACTCAATGGCAGTAGGTTTGGGGCAGAAAGATGCCTTCAAAGAAGTTAGAACACTCATCAGAGAAAGTACACACAACAAAAAGGAGACAAAAGAAAACAGCACAAGCTTCCCATTAGGGTGGTCCTGACACCCCTATATTGTCTCTTCTGGCTTCTCTGGTCACCCTGGACTTGGACTTCTCTGATGCTCGTCCTGGACTGGGAGTCCCCCAGGGCAACACGTTTCTATGTCTGGAGCCAAGTATATAGCACTTGTCACACAGAAATTAGGGTAGCAGACTTATAGTAAGTCTCAGTGGAAAGAGTCACTGAAAGTAGTGGGATTTTTTAAAAAGAAGCTGCCTGTTACAGATCAGATATTATGGCAAACTACAAGCAACACAAAAAAGTCTTGATCAAGAATTTGAATCATATAAAACCTCCTTAATAGGTAATTCAGCTGGAAAAAGTGAGTGTCTGTGTGTCTGTGTGTGTGTTTGTATGTCTGGGTGTCTGCAGCTTTCTCATTTTAAACCAGTGCAGGGTACAAAGAGTGGAATTCTTGGCCTGCACACCCTAAGAAGGAGTAAGTGTGTGTGAGTGATTGTGTAGCTTGTAAATTGTTTTCCATTAGTATATTTGTGGAGTCCCTGGGGGTACAGATGGTTAACATGCTCGGCAGCTTTTCAAGAGCTGGATGTTTAAGCCTACCAGAGGCACCTTGGAAGAAAGGCCTGGCTATCCACCTCCAAAAAAGTAATCATTGTCTTAGTAATCAGTTACTGAAAACCTTCCAGAGCACTGTTCTACTGTGATATACACGAAGTTGCCACGAGTCAGAGCCAGCTCCGTGGTAACTGGAAAGCATACTTCTAAAATCAAACAGGCAGAGTAGAGTAAGTGACTTCATCTGAACACGACCTGTGCTATTTCATTTTGTTTCCTGATTCTGTCTTCAAGTATGAGTCCACTGTTTCCCTTAGTTTCTCTCAAGGTCAAGGACTAATCTATTCTCTCTTTAAACTCACTGCCATCAAGTCGATTCTGACTCACAGTAACCTTGTAGGACACAGTAGAACTGCCTGCATTCAACAGTCTTCTCCAGCACCACAACTCAGAAGCAACAGCTCTTCTTCTAGTTTCTCTAGTCATTGTCCAGCTTTCGCACGTACATGATGTGATTGAAAACACCAAGGTTTGGGTCAGGCACACCTTAGTCTTCAGGGTGACATCTTTGCTTTTCAATGCTTTAAAGAGGTCTTTACAGCAAATTTTTGCAGTTCAATCTGTCTTTTGATTTCTTGACTGCTGCTTCCATGGGCATTGATTGTGGACCCCAATAAAATGAAATCACTGACAACCTCAATGCTTTCTCTGTTTGTGATGATGCTGCTTACTGGTCTAGTTGGGAGGATTTTTGTTCTCTTGATGTTGAGGTGCAATCCATACTGAAGGCTGTGATCTTTGAGCTTCTTCAGTAAGTCTTTCAAATCCTTTGCACTCCCAGCAAGCAGAGTTGCCTCTTCTGTATAATGCAGGTTGTTAATGAGTCTTCCTCCAATCCTGATGCCTTGTTCTTGTTCATATAGTCTAGTTTTTTGGTTTATTTGCTTAGCACACAGCCTGAAAATGTATGGTGAAAGGATACAGTTTTGATGCACACCTTTCCTAGCTTTAAATCATGCAATGTCCCCATATTCTGTTTACACGACTGCCTCTTGATCCATCCTCATGAGCACGATTAAGTATTCTGGAGTTCCCATTTTCCACAATGTTACCTATAATTTATTATGATCCACACAGTCAAATGCCTTTGCATAGTCAATGAAACACAGCTAAACATCTTTCTGGTATTCCCTACTTTCAGCCAAGATCCATCTGACACTGAGCAATGATATCCCTGGTTCCATGTCTTCTTCCGACTCCTGCTTGAATTTCTGGCAGTTCTGTGTGAATATACTGTTGCAGTTAGTTTTGAATGATCTTTAGCCAAAATTTACCTGCATGTGATATTAATGATACTGTCCGGTAATTTCTGCATTTAGTTGGATGACATTTCTTGGCAACAGGCATCAATATGGATCTTTTCCAGTCTTTTACAAGTAGAAAGAAAAGAAATCCTCAGGTAGAAAGGCTTTGGTGCATTTGAATAACAGAAAAGATGTCAGTGTGACTGGAGGGTGGGGAGAGTGGCATGAATGTTAAAGAGGAAGCAGAAGACAGATCAAATAAGATTGTAGGCAGTAGAGGAATTTGGAGTTTATATATAGAGAACTGGGAAATCATTAAAGAATTTTAGATGAGAGTGGCAGAATCTGTATAGTGTTAAAGATTAACCCATTGCGATTGAGCTGACCCTACCCTTCAGGACAGAATAGAACTGTCCCGTCAGTTTCCAAGGAGTGTCAGGGTTCTGGTGTTACAGACTACTCCAGTTTTATATGGGGTAATGACAAGTTGGAGTCGACTCAATGTCAATGGGTATATAGGAGTGCAACAGAGAAGGGGCACATCAAAGGCTTTCATAAGAGACCAGGTAACAGATGCAGGCTGCTTGGGCTAGAGAGGTGGGGCTTAGAAATGGGGACAGATTTGAAAGTGGAAGCAAGAGGACTTGCTGATGGTTTGGATGTGGGGATAAGGTCTAAAGCTGGCTCAAGGATGCTCCCTCCCTTCTGGGACTCAAGCATTTGGGTAAAAAGCGGAATGGTTAATTGAGGTGAGGAAGACTGACATAAAAAAAGTTGAGAACGGCATAAAGAGTTTGGCTTTGATCATGATAGGTTTGAGATGTTTACTGGACACTCAGGTGGAGATGTTAAACCAGCGGGGTCAGGGCGGGTACAGCTAATGCCTGGGCTAGAAACAAACATTTGGAAGTCATCAGTATATGTGAGGTTATAGGTCAGGTTAGGGTTACTGATGGAGAATGTGAGGCTGGAGGACAGAGAAGAGAGCCAAGGACGGAGTCTCTGGCCTTCCAACACTGACCACTTGGATAGAACAAGAAAAGGAAACAATAAAGGAGGTAAAAAGTGAGACAGCTGTAAGAGCAGGGGACAGTTGGGAGAACGTGCTGTCTAGAAGGAAAGAATCAGAGTGACAAGAAGGAAAGTGGTTAATTATGTTGAATCATCCCAAGAGTAATATGAAGAAAGCAAAGTGTCCAAAACATATTTTATTTTAAAAAATTAACTCACAGGTTTTTAAGACCATATGTACATACGTATCACATGAACAGAAGCAGTTTTTTGTTACATAATTCTATTTCTTAATTATTATAAAGAGATTTCAGTAGAATTAGAGTCGGTCTGATTTGGATGAAACAGGCAGATGGCTGTCCAACAGGGTGACTCAGGGATTTAGCCCTCCCCCTGGCCACCTCACCCACAAGGCACTACACACATGCTGCTTCTCTGTCATCAGCTGGATAAGTATGAGCAAGTCATTTCCTCTTCACGGGTTTTTACTTTTATAACTTAAAAGGGAGATGATTAGATCACATAGTTTATAAAGCCCCTTCCAGCTGAAGAATAACTTGATTTTATGATTCCAGCTAGAAACGTTATCTATGCCTTGATTAATATCCTTCATAAAATCCACTCCACTGCTGTCGAGTCAATTCTGACTCATAGCGACCCTATAGGATATGCTAAAATGTGTTGGTATCAACTAAAAGCTTTTCCTTGTTCCAAAAAATTGCCTGAAGTGAGCTTTGTGTGTATTAACATACTGTGAATGTTAAAGTTGCGTGCTAGTTTGGCTGTGCCATGATTCTCAGCAGGTTGGTAGTTGAGCAGTCGTATAATGATGTAGTTGTCTCCACGACGAGATGTAATATAAGGCAGTCACTTCCATGATGGGATCTGCTGTGAGCAGACAATCAGTGCAAAGGCAGTTTCCTTGGTCTGCACCCAATGTATGTGAATTTTCTGGTAAATTTGGAGCTTTTGCTTGCTATGGATCCTGCAGCTGCCTCCCCCTCATCTGACCTCTGGATTTTGGATCTTGAGCTGCAGCTTAAGTGTGAGTCTTGAGACTCTTCAGCCTGTGCAGCCTGTGTGCTAAAGGCCTGCTGTCTGACCTGACAATCTTGAGTTCACCAACTCCTGCAGCTGCCTGATCAGGCAAAGCCTGCAGCCTGATCCATGGACTTGGTTCTTGCTAGCCTCTATCTATATCCATGTGAGCCATTTCTGTAATATAAATCTCTCTCTGGTAGAAAGATGCTTCATTGGTTTTGCTTCTCTAGAGGACCCAGCTCAAGATATGTACAGAAGAATATTTTTGTTTCTGACTTTTCATTTTCTGGTTCCCAATAGAGCATTGTCAGCAGCAACATACAAGACCCTCATTTTCAGAGTCTTATTAGTTTTATGACATCTTAAAGTTTATTGTATGTTATAAATAAAATTTTGCTTTAGGAGAGTATAATACACCTCTGTGGGGCAGGTCTACTCTGTCCTGCAGGGTTGCTATGAGTCAGAATCAACTAGACAGCCATGGGTTTGGTTTCTCAGTATGCCTAGAATGCATGAAATAAGAGATCCTCATCTTTTGGACTTCCCCATGTTTTGACTCCACGTTACTTGCCAACTTCAATGCCTGAAGTGTTTATGAGAGAGGTCTGTATTTAAAATTATTTCTTGTGAGACTATTTGCTTTTCGAAGGATCACAGCATATGTGGGCTTCACTCGTGACATCTAAGCTTTATTTGGTTATTTACAAAGAGCAAGCAGAAGAGTTCCACAGAAGTCTTTCTTCAGCCTGTTTCCAATCTTGCGCATATTCCTACACTATCTGTAAATGAAGATTGTAGAAAATGGTAACACGTAAACATAATGACGGTAGGTAAGTAATTAACAGAGCAGGAAGCTAATAAATCACCTGCTGACTAATCTGCACAGGGAAAATATTGTTGCCAAAGGGTGATGTGATGAAGGTCACACTTTACTTTTTAATAGATAGCTATGGCTTTGTAGCAGTTCCTGATAGCCAAGACTGCTTTTAGAGACAGACTTCTCAAGAATTACGAGGAATTTAATTAGTAGGTTAGATATAACTTATTTTATTTTCCAGAATTAATTTTTATGGACCTGTGGTGTTTCCATAGGGTTACTGTAAGTTGGAATCAACTCGATGGCAATTTTGTTGTTGTTGTTGTTCTGACGTTTTTCAGCCCCTCAAGAAGGGACAGTTGAAAGCCTTGCATCTCAGTTTGGAATACAGGTGAAGAGACTAGAAAATATGAATCCTTTTAAATCATCAGGGCCTTAAGAGACCTGTCCTGGTATATCCATAGATATTTAATAGACAGCTGGAAGATAACACAAAAAAGTAATTGTATCCTAAGTGAGTGTACAAAACAAACACTGATAGAAAATTGAAATAGGCACTCTCTTTCTTAGCAAATGTAACAGTCTCATATGGATGCAGGGCTCCTTTTCTATATAAAAACAATGATTGTTAATTCACCGTCATCAGGGGGAATTCTGGGGCTGGGAGGAAATTTAAAATGAATTAGTATAACAAAGACCATTGAAAGGAGCATTTTTATTTGGTTGAAAAGATACCAAAAACCCTCTGATGGAAACACCCAGCTGTGCGGTACAGGCACGCGAACATCACTCAACATGAACTGTATTGAAACAGCAAGTCCCTAATTGTAGATATTGTGTTTACTGTAGAATTTTTAATTGAATTGAATCTTGTAACCACTCAGTTTTTGCCTTCCGTATGAAGACCTGGTTGGATTCCCAGCCAAGGCGTCTCATGCGTAGTCACTACTGGTCTGTGAGTGGAGACTCATTGTTGATGTGATGCTGATGATGTTTCCGCAGAGCTTCCAGACTAAGACTGGGGAGAAAGTCCTGGCTATCTACTTCTAAAAATCAGCTGATGAGTCGTGTTCCCCGATTTGGGTCTGTGCCCTGGAACAGTTGAGCCAATGAGACATACTCCAAGTTAGAAAGAGGGAGAAGGCTTATTAGGAGGTGTGATGTCACTGGAGACTCAACAGCAATGCAGGCTGTTCTCTATGAAGTCTCAAAAGACAATTTTTTAAATCAGAGTTTGTGTATCATCTTAGCCAGTATTACTTCACGTTTTCAAACATGTAGTCTGTAGATAATTGTATGCATCAGAAAATAACCCCAAGAAACTCTTCATTAAACTATAGATTTGTATGTCAGACACCTGGACTCTAATCTGTGTGTTTGTAACAGGCAAAGAAAAAACTTATACAAAGACTCCTGTGCGGGTGGGGCTAGCCTTGTCAAGTCCACTCTGACTGAGACAAGGAGTGAGAACGAAAGTGGTAGGTACAAAAAATGCCGAGCTGCCTTCCTAGCTGCTGTCTCCCAGGCCGAAGGCCATATCGCAAGAGAGCAAAGAAGAGGAGGGAGACCAAGGTCACAGGAGTTGAGAGGGCTCTGTACTCCTTTGGAGGGAGGCCAGAGCAGAGGCCAGAGTAGCTGGTGTAGTGAAAGAAATACTTACAGAAAATTTGCAGGATCATTATGGCATCAGCTATGTCAAGCCTCTCGATTACCCGTTTTGAAAAAGAGAAAGCATGTTGCAAGGTATTAGCGTCATGGTCACAATGGTCTGACCTGCAGCAAGTCAGGGGGATGGCACAGAACGAGGTAGTGATTCATTCTGGTGTACGCAGGGTCACCATGAAAGGGGGGAGGGGGTAACTCAATGGCAGTTAACAACATCAGCAACCACTCAAGGTAAGGTTATTCTATGACACTTAAAGAGAATCAAAGTGTCCGAGAGCACAGAGAAAGACCAGGCTGGTAAGGTTTGTTGTACTGAGTTAAGAAATGGATTTGGTATTTCCAGGTTGTTAATCACCCGTCTTTGCCTTTCATTCTACTTGGCAAACACTCCAAAGCCAAACCTACGGCCGACAGGTAGATTCTGAGTCATAGATCCCTGCAGGACAGGGTACAGTTACCCCATAGGGTTTTCAAGGAGTGGCTGGTGGATTTGAACTGCTGACCTTTTGGTTAGCAACCATAGCTCTTAACTACTGCACCATCAGTGCTCCCAGCAGCTGCTAAAACTAAAACCAAACCCACTGCCGTCAATTCCAACTCATAGCGACCCTATGGGACAGAGTAGTACTGCCCTATTGACTTTCCAAGGAGTGCTTGGTGGATCTGAACTACTGGCCTTTTGGTTAGGAGACGTAACACTTAACAGCTATACAACCGGGGTCTAGGTGTTAGAACTGGCTGTTGAGCTGAACCAAATCACCAACTTCCCTACTTTGTGCCGAGCAAATACTAAACAGCAAAGGATAAAAATGTTATTGGTATAATTGATTCCAGAACCATAGAAAAGACATGAGTAAGCATGTTTTCCTGCAGTTCGGTAGGTAGTATGATGGAGTAGTTGAGTGCTATGGCCAATAACCAAAAGGTCGGCAGTTCAAATCTACTAGGCATTTCTTGGAAATTCTATAGGACAGTTCTACTCTGTACTATAGGGTCATTATGAGTTGGATTCAACTCATCAGCACTGGGTTTTTGGTTTGGTGATAGAGGCAAGGAGCCCTGGTTGTGCACCGGTTTAGCTGCTAACTGAAAGATTAGTGGTTTGGACCCACCCGCTACTCTGCAGGAGAAAGATAGTCAGCTCCCACGCAGACTGTTGTTCTATTAGGTGCCTTTGAGTTGGTTCTGACTGATAATGACCTTATGTACGACAGAACAAACACTCACTGCCTGGTCCTGCACCATCCCCGCAATTGTTTTTATGCTTGAGCTGATGGTTACAGCCAGTGTGTTAATCCATTTCATTGAGTGTCTTCCTTTTCTTCACTGACCCTCCACTTACCATGCACGGTGTCCTTCTCCAGGGACTGCTCTCTCTTCACAACGTCTCCAAAGTATATAAGACACAGTTTCACAATCCTCGCTTCTCAGGAGCACTCTGGTTGTACTTCTTTTGGGACAGATCTGTTTGTTCTTTTGGCAGTCCTTAGTACATTTAATATTCTACTCCAGCACTACAATTTGACAGCATCAATTCTTTTTCTGTTTTCTTTATTCATTGTCCAGTTTTCGTATGCATATAATGTGACTGAAAATATCACGTCTTCCGTCAGGTGCTCATTAGTCCTCAAGAAGGCATCTTTGCATCACAGCGTTTGAAAGGGATCTCTTGCAACAGATTTGCCCAAAGCAATGTGTCTTGCTTTCTTGACTGCTGCTTCCATGGCCATTGATTGTAGAACAAAGTAAAATAAAATCTTTGATGACCTCAATCTTTTCTCCATTTATCATGATGTTGCTTATTGGTCAATCGTGGGCATATTTGTTTTCTTGACGCTGAGGTGCAGTCTATCTGTGGTTTTGATTTTCATCAGTAACTGTTTCAAATCCTCTTCACTTTCAACAAGGAAGGTTGTGTTATATACGTAACACAGATTGTTAATGAGTCTTCCTACAATCCTAATGCCCCTTTTTTCTTAATTATTTGCTCCACATACAGATTAAATAGGCATGGTGAAAGGATACAACCCTGATGCACACCTTTCCTGACTTTAAACCACTCAGCGTCTCCTTTTTCTGTTCTCATGACTGTCTCTTTGTTCATGTACAAATGTCTCATGAGCACAGTTAAGTGTTCAGGAATTCCCTTTCTCCACTATGCTATCCATCATTTGTTATGTTCCGTACAGTTGAATGCATTTGCATAGTCAACAAAACATAGGAAAACTTTTTTCTGGTATTCTCGGCTTTCAATCAGGATTCATCTGACGTCAGCAATGATATCCTTGGTTCTACATCCTCTTCTGAATCTGGTCAGAATTTCTGGCAGTTCCCTGTCAGTATACTGCTACAGCAGCTTTTTAATGAGCTTTAGAAAAATTTTACTTTCATGTGATAGCAATGATATTGTTTAACAATTTCTACATACAGTTGGATCACTTTTCTTTGGAATAGGTGTAACTATGGATCTCTTCCCGGCTGTTGGCCAGGTAGCTGTCCTCAAAATTTCTTGGCATAGATGAATAAGCACTTCCACTGCTGCATCTGTTTGTTGAAACATCCCAGATGGTACTCCATCGATAGCTGGAGCCTTGTTTTTCACCAATGCTTTCAGTGCAGCTGTGACTTCTTCCTTCAGTACCATCAGTTCCTGATTATATGCTACCTCTTAAAATAGCTGAACATCAACCAATTCTTTTTGGTGTAATGACTGTATTTCTTCAATCTTTTTTTGATGTTTCCTACATCACTTAATATTTTCCCTGTACAATCTTTCACTATTCCAACTTGGGACTTGAATTTCTTCAGTTCTTTCAGCTTGAGAAATGCAGAGTGTGTTCTTCCCTTTTGGTTTTCTATCTCCATCTCTTTGCATATGTCATTATAGTATTTTCTTTTGTCTGTTTCAGCTGCCCTTTGAAATCTCTGTTCAGTTCGTTTACTTCATCATACTTTCCTTTTGCTTTAGCTACTTGACATTCAAGAGCAAGTTTCAGTCTCTTCTGACATCCAATTTTGTCAACTGAGTCCTTTCTTTCCTGTCTTTTAAATGACCTCTTGCTTTCTTCCTGTGTAATGTCCTTCATTTTATTCCACAACTCACATGGCTTCAGTCATGAGTGTACAATGCACGAAATCTATTCTTGAGATGGTCTGTAAACTCAGGTGAGGTATACTCAAGGTTGTACTTGGGCTCTGATGGATTTGTTCTAACTTTCTTCAATTTCAGTGTGAACTTGTATATGAAGAATTGATGAGCTGTGCCACAATCAGAACCCTGCCTTGTTTTGACTGATGATACTGAACTTTTCCATCATCTCTTCCACCAGATGTAGTTAATTTAATTTCTACGTATTCCATCTGTTGAGGTCCACAAGCAAAGTTGCTATTTATATTGGCAAAGATAGGTATTTGCAATGAAAAAGTCGTTGGTCTTGCCAAATTCTGTCTTGCAGTCTCCAGCATCATTTATGCCACCAAGGCCGTGTTTTCCAACTACTGATCTTTCTTTCTTTTTGCGTTTTGCATTCCAATTACCAGTAACTATGAGTGCATCCTGATTGTATGTTCAATCAATTTTGGGCTGCAGAAGCCGGTAAAAATCTTGAATTTCTTCATCTTTGGCCTTAGAGGTTGGTGTGTGAATTTGAATAGTAGTCACATTAACTGGTCTTCATTGTAGGCATATTGATATTATCCTATCACTGACAGCACTGTACTTCAGGACAGATCCTGAAAGGTTCTTTTTGACAGCGAACACAACACCATTCCGCTTCACTTTGTCATTTCTGGCATAGTAGACCATATGATTGTCTGATTCACGATGGCCAATACTAGTCCATTTCAGCTCATTCACCCCTAAGATATCAATGTTTATGCATTCTGTTTCATTTTTTATTATTTCCAGTTTTCCTAGGTTCATACTTCGTACATTCCAAGTTCCAATTATTAATGGATGAATGCAGCTTTTTTCTTCTTTTTTTTGAGTCCTGCTATATCAGCAAATGAAAGTCCCGAAGGGTTTGCTCCACCCATGTCATTAAGGTTGGGGAGACAGGTCTTCCAGGTGCCTTCCAACTTGCAGGCCTCATCTTCCAGCACCATGTCAAACAACGTCTACTGCTATTCATAAGGGTTTTACTGGCTCATTCTTTTCAGAAGTAGACTGCTTGGTCTTTCTTTCTAGCCTGTCTTAGTGTGAAAGCTCAGCTGAAATCTGTCTGCCATGGGTGACCCTGCTGGTATCTGAATATTTGCAGCAAAGCTTCCAGCATAAAGATTGCAGCCTTGGAAACCATGTGGGGCCATTATACTCTGTCCTACAGGGTCACAGTGAGTCAGAACTGACTCTACAGCAAATGGGTTTGTTCTTTTTGCAGGGAGTTGGCTTGTTTTCCCAGCAATATCCATATTACGTTTAGATGTTGAGTAGCCAAATGAATGACAAAAGTCCACTAAAAAAGGCTTAGTAATCAGAACTTCTTTCCAGATGGGAGGCTCTGTACACCAGCAGATTTCGGTAATTGTGGACTGCATTATTTTATGCGCATTAAGAAAATCCAAATAAGTCAAAAAAGTGTGAATGACACAAAATCTTAAAAAGAGAGTCAGAATTTAAAGAAAAATATTGAGTGAATGACAGCTGATACTCAGAAATAATAAAAGTCCTATTCAAATGACAGAGATCTTAGAAACTGGTCTAGGTAAATCTTTAAATTTCTGTTTGTTCAATGAATAATAATCATATAAAAGTTTATACTTGGTGCCAGGGGCCAGACCCTGTTCTAAGCACGTCATGTGTGTTTGTTTGTTTAAACATTTTATCAACTTTACGCAATAGTTACTACTGTTATTAT
The DNA here is from genome assembly GCA_028571685.1 of Heterohyrax brucei. NCBI lineage: Eukaryota > Metazoa > Chordata > Mammalia > Hyracoidea > Procaviidae > Heterohyrax > Heterohyrax brucei. The sequence continues at coordinate 18,992,737 of CM053153.1, read as the reverse complement.
CTCCATTTTAAAGATGAGGAACTTCAAAGGGAGGAACTTCAAAAGGGTGAAACAGCCAGAGGTTTCTCAGGTAGTAACTAATCAAGAGAGAATTTGAACTCAGGCTGCTGCTCTCTGTCTGACAACTCCCTGATTAGAATGGGTTCTTGTGGAATTGCTGCACCTAAAATTTTCAGAACTGGTTTGGCATTTGGATTCAGAAATGTGAGGGTCAGTGCTTTTTCGAGTACTCATATTCCTGCCAACTTGGTTGTATTCTAGAGTAGGGTTTCCCAGCTTCAGCATTATTGACACTTGGAGTCAGATAATTCTTTCATGTAGGGGGCTGTTCTGTGCAATACAGGATTTCATAGCAGCCTGGGCCACTATCCACTACATTTCAGTAGCACCTTCGTTAGTGTGGTGTATCAAACATGGCTCCAGACATCACCAATGTACCCTGATGGGCAAAATTGATCTTGGTTGGGAACTACTGGGCTAGGGAATTCTGAAGTGTTTTTGTGAGGGGCCCGGTAAATGATAGCCAGCAGATGACACAATGTGACTAAGCAGCTGTGGTTTGGTTTCCTGGGTGTTCTCCAATATCATGCCATTCTTTGTTAATAACAGGTGTGTCTAGTGTCTCATATCAGAATAAATACTCTGTACCAGCTTGTACCAGTTATTAGTTTTTAATGCAACATATGGTGAATCTTTAACTTTATGGCTACAAAACTAACTTCTCCTTTTGTTAGAAGCCAGTGGCTGTACACTTGGCAAGATACTGCAAGTGACTGTTTAATGCAATACACATTTCTTTGCTTGAGTTGGTGTTTGGTTATATTAGGAATTTTTGTTTTGTTCTGTGTGCAAATAGGATATAGTGAAATAGATCCATTATGTACATTTGAATATGTGCATTGGGATTTTAAGTAGAAAAATCAGTATTATGATCGTGATGTATCAATACATCATAAAATGCTGAAGAATTAGCAAAAGGACAAATAGCTTTCTGGTTGTTAAATCTTTCTGGCAAGAGCACCACTCTGTTCTTTTTATTTTAGTGTGCCCCGGCCTCCATGGCTTCGCCCTACCATTGCCTGCCTGGCAAAGGACCTTCTTCTCCAGTCACTTTGAATCCACCCAAGCCTTAAAGTCAAGCAGAAAAGCCAGCTGTATCATGACTACTTCCAGAACCCTTAATCAGAAGAGCTGTCTCCTTCCACTTGACCCCTAGCATCTTGTACCCGTCACAGCCTTCTCCTTCCTGTTCCGTTGAATTGGGTACCAGGATTCTCAACCCTACTAGACTATAAATTGTTTAAAATTAAGGACATGGTTTATTCATCTTTGTATCCTCTCACAATTAGCAAGCATCGTACTTTGTACACAGAAACCATTTAACACATGTCTGATGAAAGAATGTGTCTTTTTATGAAACTTATCTTCTGTGGCATCAAACTCTAATATTTAGTAGCAAGACAGAATTAGTTGCTAACACTGTTTGAGCTGTTAGTTTCCAAGGATCAAGACAGTGGCGGGATCCAGATGCCCAGTCTTTCCATCCTCTTCTTCTATTTCCAGAATGAAGAGTTTTCCTCTGGGTTTTCGTTTGTTTGTTTTTAGCTGCAAGTATTAACCACCTGTATTTCTCTCACACCTAGGAGTTAATGGTACTGTTTCATGTTCATTTCACTGATGGAGCCCCCAAAGCATTCTTGCCCCCAATCTTTGCAGCCGGGGTCGGGGTTATCTTCCTGATCCCACAGTGACTTTTATCCTCTGAAGGACTCCCAGTGCCTCTTAGCCACAGGCTGTTCAGTAAAGTCCCTGTTTGGGTCCTCCTAGTTATTTCTCATTCTGAGTGGCCCGGGGAAACCTGCCTTCCTCCCTGTCTTGACAGCCTGTTGTTTGCTTACCCAAGGCTCCTAATATGTGATGATACGATGCTACTTTAGGAGGCGAGGGATTATCACTCCGTTTCAGTCTTGCTCCTTATCTCTCCAACACAGAAGGTAATGCTTAGTTTGGAGTAAAGCTGGCAGAGGGTTGGGGGTTGAAGATACTAACACATGACTATTAAAACACACAAAGACAGGGTATCTGATTTATTCCGTAAGGCAGACCTAATCCTCCTTGTATTCACACCTAACTAGGCAGTGGGGGAAGGGAGGCACCTTAAATCTGCCCATTAAGGTACTCTTTGTTTGTGCTCTTCCTGTTAAAATACTTATCTCACTAGGACAAAGGTGGCATCTTTCTCCTCTGTGTCTCCTCAAGCTTTGCCAGGAGGAGCTACAAGAATTCAGAAAACCCTTTCTTAACAAAGCCTGGCTTTTGAGACTGCTTTCTTACTGAAACTCAAAAATCCTATTTTGGGTTTCAAAAGCCAAACCTTGACTTTCTCTTTGCCTTTCTTTGTAATAATTCTTATCTTTTCAAAGGCAAATGGATGTCTCTGGATTCTTCATTTTTTTCATGACCTTTGCTGCTCTAAACCCTGATGACATCACGGTTAAGTGCTACAACTGCTAAACCAAAGGCCGGCGGTTCAAATCTGCCAGGTGCTCCTTGGAAACTCTATGGGGCGGTTCTACTCTTTCCTGTAGGGTTGCTATGAGTTGGAACTGACTCAAAGGAAGTGGGTTTCATTTTTCGGTCTTGTTTCTCTGGTCCTATCTCTTACAAGCTACACACATTGGTGAGCTTCCTATAATGTTGAAAAAAATTGTTAAGAAAAAGAAAAACAATACTGTGAATTAAGATTATGTACTTTTGAAAAAGATATTGTCACTAATTACATTTAACCCAATCAGCACAAATTTGAAAAGAAATCAAGAGAACTTCACATTTCAGTATAGCCAAAGAACAAATGCTTCAGTAGACCTGGGCCAAGATATAGCCAGCTGACCTTTCCCAAGCATTAGTTGCAGTTGTAGCCAAGAAACTGTCCTATCTTGTGCTCAGATCTCACTTACAGAGGCCACAAAGTCATTCTACTATATTTGAATTTGATCCCTGATCAATGTTTGCACTAGTAGACAAACTTGTATCTCTGGTTAAACAGTTAAGAGATTACGTGTTGCTAAAGGTGTATTGTCTGAGTGACACCACGTAGAAGGAAATAGAAAATATTGCATTTCAGACCAGTTCTAAGCCACCGTGACAATATAACCAAATAAGCTAAAAAGATCTGAGATGGCTCCATGCCACATGTGTAACACAAGCTGGAATAGTTTCCATGTTAGTCCAGTAGTACACAGCTCCCTGTGGCTCTCCAGATGGTTATTGACAGGCAAAGAAATTACTTCCTTCTCTGGATGAACGTTGAAGAGATGCCTGCTTTATTTCTCACAGGAGAAGGCCTGGACCGAGGAGGTGATTTGGCACACACAATAAAACGCATTTTAGTTGGTCACAGAATGACTGAATCATAGAGTTAGACGGGAAATCCTGGTGCAGTAGTGGTTAAGTGCTGCATCTGCTAACCGAGTGGTCAGCAGTTCAAATCCAGCGGGCGCTCCTTGGAAACTCTACAGAGCAGTTCTACTCTGTCCCGTAGGGTGGTTATGAGTCAGAATCGACTCGACAGCAGTGGGCTTGTTTTTGTGTTTAGAGTTAGAAGAGCCATTAGAAGTCATCTTTGCTTGGTCTCATTTTACTGCTGTTTTTCAACAAATGCTCACTGAGCACTTGAGGACCAAACAAACAAGAAAAACAAACCAAATCAAACCCCAAAAAACCTTGCTAAGTGCTTATCAATCCTTTCTTTCAGATGAGAATCACTTAGAGATGTTTTAAAACTATGACATACCTGGGCCCTGACTCTAAAAATTCTATTAAAACCAACCTAGTGTGAATTCTGGATCTTGATGGTTTAAAAACACTTCTGAGGTAATTCTTTCGGTTTAGGACTTCTTGACCACTTCTATCCCTCCCCCCCCTTTTTGATTTTGTAAACTGGCATTAAAGATTTCTATTCTGTATACGTTCTCCTCCAGATCACCCATGTACTTAAACTATCAAACGAGGAGCAAATGAGCAAAACTCCAAACAAACCAAACCCACTGCTGCTGAGTCAATTCCGACTCACAGTGACCCAATAGGTCAGAGTAGAACTACCCCATAGAGTTTCCAAGGACTGCCTTGTGGATTTGAACTGCCGGCCTTTTGGTGAGCAACCATAGCATTTAACCATTACGCCACCCAGGACTGGAAAAAGAAAACTGGAGGAATTCTCCAGATGCTCTCTTGCTTCCATTGGCTTTCAGAGCCTCAGCCTTTCTCCACCTTTATTTGCAACTCCAGCTAATTTACCCTCTTTTAAAAAATAAATTGGAATGCCAGCCTTGGAATGCTCCTGTCTTCATTGAAGAGGTGATTTTGCTCCGTATCATGGATGCCATGAAGACGGTTACAAGGAAGGATAAAGCAGCCTGTGCAGTTGACTGGCTTTTCCTGCCTACCCCAGGTAGGCCGGTTGCTGTGCCGTTACTTCTCACTGACGGTGAGAGGCACGTCTGGGTGGATTTGAACCCCCTAATCTTTGAATGTAGCAGCCACTTGCACCCCCCAGGGACTCCTGATCTGAGCCACCAAGGCCCAGTGATGACCTGGAGATTGTGTGTACCTCAGTCGAACCACAGCTGGCAGGCCTAGATGCAAACATTTTGAAGAATCAACAATATCTGATTCTATTGTGTTCTGGAGACAAATTAAAAAAGGCATTTCAGGAACTTTAAGACCTGAGAGAATGGGTTGGACGTGTATACGTCAGTAGTCAGAGACGAGGAAGTCGTTTTAGAAATACAAATATTGTGTGAGATCAGCCCCTAGTGGTCACCTTAGTATTACAGTTACTCTGCGTCTGCACTGAAGTGAGGAGGCTTCACACTGGTATCCCTGGTTGGGTCCGTTCTGATGACTGAGTCAATAAGCAACCTTATAGGACAGAGTAGAACTGCCCCATATGGTTTCCCAGAAGGGGCTGGTGGATTTCAGCTGTTATCAGCCTGAGCTCATAACCACTATGCCACAGGGGTTCTGAAGCCTGACATGACCCAAACCAAGCCCATTGCCGTCAAGTAGCTTCTGACTCACAGCGACCCCACAGGATGGAGCAGAGTGCTCCACAGAGATTCTAAGGAGAACCTGATGGATTCAAACTGCTGACTTTTTGGTTAGCAGGTGTCGCACTTGACTATTACATCGGGGCTGATGTAATCATGTTTATTTACACATCAGGACACCAATGAATGTCGTAAGCACAGATGTCTTTGGATGGCAGAAAGATAAGGTTACTGTGTCACCCCGAACCAAACTCAACCCCATTGGGCTGATTCAGACTCATAGCAACCCCTTAGTATTTCCAATGCTGTGTATCTTTATGGAAGCCGACTTTCATATCTTTCTCCTTTGAAGCCACTGGTAGTTTTGAACCACCCCGACCTTTTGTCAAACACTTTAGTCTGTGCCACCGGGGCTCCTTATCTATATTACACATAGTCGTATACTATTAATCTTTCAAAGAGAGGCAAAGCCTCTCTTTGACTTTCTTTGAAACAGCTGTGTAACTCCATAGTTGCATTCTACTGTTTTTAGAAGAAAATCCTAGAAACTCATCACATGACAAAAAAGGTCCCTCGTTATCTCCTTCTGTCAACCTCTCCATTTTCCTCCTGATTTGTCTGTTCTGTTAAAAATATCAGGATGAGAAGTTTTCAGAGACGTAGGGAAGAACCCTCAAAGGACAAGAACTCTAGGTACAAAGACCCATAAAACAGTATGGCACCTTCGGGGAATTACAAATATCTTAGTATTTCTGAAGTGAATGATGCAAGAGAGGACAGGCACCTCAGCTTTTTGGTCGAACTTTCATTTATTTCAATCTCCAAAGAGACAAAGATTCAGAAATATTTTTCCACTCAAAATAAACAAAGTGTAAGAGTGGTGATTTTCACAACTGGCAACTCACTCTCGCTCTGTAACAGGGAGGCGGTAGGAAGCAGTGGAGACTATGGTTTGTGGAAAGCCTATGTCCTAAGTGAGGCAGTCTCTCAGCTCCACTGACTGTAGTGGGTCCAATACCACAGGATTTTCAGAAATCTTAAGATGCTTCTCAAGTCTGGATTTTTATGATTGCTCTGCTGGGCTGTCTATGTAACATGTATCCATTCAGTATTTATTGAGTGGTCGCTATATGGAAACCCGTGTGGTATAGTGGTTAAGTGCTGTAGCTGCTAACCAAACGCTCGGCAGTTCAAATCTGCCACGTCCTCCTTGGAAACTCTACGGGGCAGTTTTACTCTTTCCTGCAACGTTGCCATGAGTCGGATTTGACTCAGCAGCACGGAGTTTTGGGGTTTGGTCACTATACGCTCTTGTAAGGCTGAGGACAAAGCAGAGAACAAAGCAGACTAATGTGATTTGTTCTGCCAACTTGCTTGTTGAATGTTAATGCCTTCTTTCCCTGCAGTTTCTCCCATTTGTAATGGAATGTCCGACTTGTGCCTGTTCTGCCATTGTAGCTTTGGAAGCAGAGAGCTTGTGTTCTAGGTTTCATAGATATAAAGGAATTTCTGAATTTTGGACTTGGAACTGATTAAGACTTATATCGTATGGAATGGACATGGCTATGATGGGATGACTGCATTACATATTTCCACTGATGTGGTTTTTGAGGTGCCAAAGGGTGGGATGTCATGAGTTGAATCGTGTCCCCACCAAAATGTGTGTAGCCATTCGCTTGGGCCATGATTCCCCATATTCTACGACTGTCCTCTATTTTGTAATTTTGCTGTGTTGTAAAAGGATTAGGGTGAGACTGTAAATCCCTTTATAAGATCACTTCCCTGCTCCACTGTAAAAGGAATTTCCCTGGAATATGGCTTGCCCCACACTTAATCCTTTCATCAGAGAATTGGGAGCCTCACACCATCAAGAAAACAGCACCAGGAGAAAAGCATGTCCTTCAGACCTGAAGTTCCTGTGCCAAGGTGCTCCCTGGATAATGAGTGATACAATACCAGACTTTCCTCCAGAACCAACAAGGGGGAAAGACTTCCCCTGGAGTGGACGTCTTGAATTTGGACTTGTACCCTACTTGACTGTGTAAGAATAAACCTTCTTTTGTTAAAGCCATCCACTCTGTGGTATTTCTGTTAGAGCAGCCCTAGCTGACTAAAACAGTCACTATATGCTGTCATAAGGCTGGGGACAAAGCAGAGAACAAAACAGACAAAAAAACCTGCCTTCAAAAAGTCTTCCAATGGGGGTGGAGAGGAACAAATGTTTTGAATTCTAAGTAAATTAGTAAGTATATTAGATAGTTCATCTTGTTTGTATTGTGGTGGCTTTTGTGTTGCTGTGATTCTGGAAGCTCTGTTTCTGGTATTTCAGATACCAGCAGAATCAGCTGTGGTGAGTAGATTTCACTGGAGCTTCCAGACTAAGACAGACAAGGAAGAAGGACCTGATGACCTACATCTGAAAAAACTGGCTGGTGACAGTCTTATGAATAGCAGCAGAACACCATCTGATGCAGTGCTAGAAGACGAGCCGGTCAGTATGGAAGGTCCTCAAAATACAATGAGGGAAGAGCTGGTTCCTCAATGTAGAGTCAAGTTTAATGACACGGATGGAGTCAAGCTTCAGGACCCTTCTTTGCTGACACGGCAGGACTCAAAATGAGAAGAAAAAGCTGCTAACATCCATTAATAATTGGAACATAGACTGTAGAAAATGTGAATCTAGGAAAACTGGAAGTCTTCAGAAATTAAAGGGAATGCATAAAGATTGGTATCCTAAGGATTAATGAGCTGCACAAACTGGTATTGGCCACTTGGAATCAGATTATCATGTGGTCTAGTATGCTGCAAAAGACCTCTGTAAACTGTTGAAAAGCAAAGATAACACCTTGAAGACTAAAGTGTGCCTCACTCAAGCCATGACATTTTAATTCCCTCATGTGGATGCGAAAGTTGGACAACAAATAAAGAAGACTGAAGACTAAAGAGGAATTGATGCATTTGAACTATGGTGTTACAAAGAATATTGAATAAACCATGGACTACCAGAAGAATAAGCTATCTGTCTTGGAAGAAGTTCGGCCAGAGTCCTTCTTGAAAATGAGGATGATGAGACTTAGACATGTTATCAGGAGGGACCAGTTCCTGGAAAAGGACACTTTGCTTCGTAAGGTACAGGGCCAGTGAAAAAAAGAAAACCCTCAACTAGATGGACTGATAAGTGGCTGCAACAATGGGCTGAAACGTACCCAAGATTGTGGGGAAAAACCCCATAAAAACTCTTTGCTGTAGACTCAATTCTAAGTCATAGTGACCATGCAGGACACAGTAGAACCGCCCCATAGAGTTTCCAAGGAGCACTTGGTATATTCAGACTGCTAACCGTGGGTTAGCCACGTAACCAATGCACCACCAAGATTTCCAGAAGATTGTGAGGATGATGTAAAAATCAGGTACTGTTTTCTTCTATGACACTAGTGTCATTATGGATCAGAACCGACTTCAAGGCACCTGACGACGTATTATACTGTCTACGTGCTATGGAAAAAAATAAAGCAGGAAACGTACCAAAGATTGTGGGGAAAAACCCTACAAAAATTCGTTGCTGTCAACTCAATTCTAAGTCATAGTGACCATGCAGGACAAAGTAGGAACTGCCCCACAGAGTTTTCAAGGAGCACTTGGTGTATTCAGACTGCTAACTGTGGGTTAGCCACGTAACCAATGCACCACCAGGATTTCCAGAAGATTGTGAGGATGGTGTAAAAATCAGGTACCGTTTTCTTCTATGACACTAGTGTCATTATGGATCAGAATCGACTTCATGGCACCTGACTACGTATTAGACTGTCTACGTGCTATGGAAAAAATAAAACAGGAGAGGAGAACAAGGAGAGCTGGGGACGGGTTATAATTTTGAATAGGTGGTCGGGGAAGGCTTAACTGAGACAGCATTTGAGAGCTCAGATATCATATTAAGTAAAAAAAAAAAAACAAATTCCCTCAACAGTACTTACTACCTATTATGTTTGGTGTCCTATGCTAGGAATTAGGGATAGAGTGATGCTTAATACCAAGACCTTCCTTCAGTGACGGTGAGAGCAAATTAGACTGTGGTGTCCAGTGTTGGAGGAGATGAACTGGTTCACGGAACCAGAACCAGTGCCCCATCCAGCTGGGTACTTTTCCTTAGTCCTGGTTGGTATAGTCAGATAAGATTTAATCACATTGCACAGGTAACTTGGAACATATGCCTCAGAAACCGATGATAGAGGTCAAACTCTGGCAAAAGTGTGGAATACAGAATGAGTACCAACACTCCCTTCCTTTCCTGTCTCCCTCTGTCATCCCTTGCTTTCTTTTCTTTCTAGACACCAATTCTTCTTCAGTGGCTCTTTCCCTCACCTCAGCCAATCCCTAATCTCTTCTCCTTTAAAATTTGCTCTCAGAAAAAGATGCGACAGCTTGTGAATAATAGACTAAAAGAAACTAGATAAGGTTAAGAAGGTATTATTCTCCTTAAGTACATTTGAATTTCAATTGCAAACTATGATTCTGGTTGTGAAACTTGAGACACCAGCTGTTGGGGTGTTGGAACTATTTTATTCAGAGGTGTGACATTCTAGAGCCTGTGAAGTGAGAAAACCAGGCAAGCTCGCTACTTTCAAGTTGCTTCTGCTCATTGTTTCTGTTGGAATTTTAGCAATGAAATAGTTCTGTAGTTTTCTGAAGGGCATTTTACCCAAGATACCTGGGTGATTTTGCTTAGTCCTGGTTGGTCAGATAAGCTTTAATCTCATTGCACAGGTAACTTTGAACACTGCATGGCTAACTTCGAACGTGCGATTTACTCATAAGATTAAATTAGATGGTAGCTTCTGGGATGGGGCTTTAAACACTCTAAAGTTTCTGACCTTCGAAATCTGAAGGGTGTCTGTGTAATGAGGCAGAAATAGGTAGCAGGGGCTGAATTCAGGGACCCTGAAAGGTTGACCGTTATTATTTACAAAAGAATTGAGATAATGTAATGAGTACCACATTGCGATCCAGTTTGGGGGGGGGTTTCTGGGTGGTACAAATAGTTAAAGCACTTGGTTGTTAACCAAAAGGCGGGTGGTTCAAGGCCACCCAGAGGTGCCTCAGAAGAAAGGCCTGAATCAATTCACAAAAAGACTCAACCACTAAAAACCCTATGGAGCACATTTCTATTCTGACTTGCATGGAGTCACCACGAGCTGGAATCTACTCGAAGGCAACCGGTTTAGGTTGTTGTTGAGCAGTCCTATTCCTGGACTTCCCAGGATAGGGGGCCACTGAGCCCTATGTGTTAGTCTGTGTTCTCTCTCAATTGCTTTGTTTCCAATCTTCCAAAGACTGGTAGGTCACCTGGGGGAAAATAAGGCAGGTCAGTACTTTAATTAACCCATTGCCATCAAGCCAACTCTGATTCATAGCAACTCAAAGAAGCAGAGTAGAACTGACCTGTAGGGTTTCCAGGGAATACCTGGTGGATTCGAACTGCTGACCTTTTGGTTAGCAACCATAGCTTTTAATCACGGGGCCACTAGGGTTTCAGTACCTCGTGTTTCAGAAACCAAACTGTCACCAGTTCCTACTCTGATGTTTGGATGCTCCTTGTCTGTGCACTTTTGATTCATTGCCATTCCCTCCTTCACATTTCTGCCTTTCTTAGCCACATACTCAGTTAGCTTTCCTGTTCATATCACCCAAATCGTCAAAGGTCTGTGTCCTGCTGACTTAGTGGATATAAGTTCATCTCTATGATCCTGCCTACTTTTGTAGTTTCAGATGTGTCCTCACTAATACTGAAAATTTGTTGAGAAACAAACAAGTTGAGTTTAGTAAGTGCTCACTTGCTTAACTGCTATAGATCAGCAGAATATACATTTTATCTTAGCTATGTAATGATTAACAGAGATTCTAATACTGAGTTGACTTTAATTTTCATCGTTACTTGTGTTACATTTAATCAAAGTCAAACTTTAGAAGAATATGGATTCTTCTATACTTAAAATCATTAGAAAAATTGGGAGAAGTTGGTGTTGTTGGCTTTCAATGAACACTCTGTAAATTGGAACAGGAAGAGGAATAGTTGAATGAGTGAGAACCTTGTCCAGAAGCTGGGAGGACGGTCCAGAGTAAGACCGCCTTGGGCTGTATCCAGTCTGTCATTGTTGTCTGTGTGCTCTTGTGAGCAGGTCATGTAACCCCATCAAACCTCAGTTTCCTCCTCATTAGAGCAGACTAGTAACAGTGGTACTCTTTCACAGAGCCATAAGGAACAGTGACATATTCCAAGTTGTCTCAGTCATCGAGTGCAGCTTTAACAGAAATACCACAAGTAAATGGCTTTGAAAGGAGAAATTTGATTTTGTTACATTTCAGCAGGCTAAAAGTCCAGATTCAGGGTGTCAGCTCCAGCGAGGAAGGCTTTCTCCACTCGCTCTGGAGGAAGGTCCTTGTCAATCTTCTTGTGGACTGGAAGCTTGGAAGAGGCAGGGATGTAGGTCCTCTTCAAAGTACACATTACGCTTTCCTGGTGGCGCGAGGGCCCCATTCTGTCTGCTTCCCTTTCCTTTATAGGCCAAGAGACTGCCTCAAGGCACAATACAATCTTACACACTGAGTCCTGCCCGACCCACACAACTGCTGCCCACTTTTCCTTATTAACATCATAGAGGCAGGATTTATAGCATGGAGGAACATCACACAATACTGGGAATCAGGGCCCAGCCAAACTGCTACACTCGTTTTTGGGGGGGGGGACACAGTTCTATCCACGACACAAGTCATGGGTTTAATATATAGTGGGCATTGAATAAATACTTGTTGAACAAATGGCTCATGATCACAATTTAGGTGACTTTAGCTACATGTGCATATGATGATGAGTGTCTGTTATCACAGGATTCAGAGCTATTACAGGTGTTCCCACCACTTGTCAGTTTCTTGTGCTGCGGCGGTGGTTTGCATGTTGCTATGGCATTGAAAGGTATCCCACCAGTATTTTCGACATCAGCAGGGTCATCCATGGTGGACCGGTTTAACCAGAGCTCCCAGATTAAGAGACTAGGAAAAAAAGTCCTGGCGATCTACTTCCAAAAATTAGCCAATGAAAATCCTATGGATTACTGTGAAACCTTGTCCAACTTTCTTGTTTGGAACACTTCTTCAGGAAGGAATACTCCCTGGGGAGGAATGACTTTTGGTGAAGTAGAGGGTCAGCTAGGCAAGGGGGTCCCTCAGTGAGATGGACCCACATAACAGCTGCAGTGATGGACTTGAATGTGCTGGTTATCTATCACAAGGATAATGAAGTAGTAGGTAACATTCTGTCCTGTTACACCTATGATCATTATGAGTCAGGGTCACCTTGATGGCTGCGATTCATCTCTATCTATCTATAGGTGGATAACATTAAAACCAATAGATCTACGCAAAGACCATGTGTACCGGGTTTATTTAAATTCTTCAGACCTGTTGGGATTCTTGTCATGTGTTAGACAGGCTAGCTGCTTGTGGTGTGGGCTGGGAATCTTACAAAAAGTTCAGAGTGTACACTGATTAGCGTATAACACATTATTTAAAACCACTGTATAAAACTAAAAAGTTGTCTCTAGTAGCTGCCAGTGACAATGGTCACAGGTCTGCCAAACCAATGTAACAAATTCTGGAAGACACTGTTCCCAAAGAAATCATTTTCACTGGGGGCTGAAATTAGGCTGCATTTCTTACTTTGAAAAGTGACTCTGCACACATCTGCACGGAGCAGAAGAAAGCAGGACCAGAGGCTCTGTGCTAAAGGTTGGCAAGGATCTTTGATACCCTTTGGGGCTGCCATCTTGCCAGCTCCTTGAATCCCTACATTGCAAGAATTTGGACTTTAGAAGTAGAGCTCAAAGTTCCCTTCGTACATGATGAAGCAACTCCTCAGAATGGATAAAGATGATGAGGCTCTGCTCCACCACTCCCACATGGTTTCTTGCTCAACTGGGACAAAGCGCTGACATAAAATTTTTTCCTCGTGAGCCTGTACACCCCATCTACCTGGCCCCAGTTCAGGGGTTGATCTATAGAGAACCCTCAGTGGCCTCACTGCCTTTCCGTTGTCTGAGATCAGCTGCGAGCCCCCTCTCCTAAGTTTCTCCTTTTCGGGTAACTGATCCCATTGCCTACTGTCGGGCCACCGTGGCTCACATTTTTGGGAGACGAGCTAAGCCGACCCAAGCCACTATCTTATTTTACCCAGAGACTGGAAGATACAGACGAAGCCGGTAGAGGGGTTTGTACCGGGTACCTCCAGGTACCACCTGATCAACCACCCTCCAAAATCCCGCGGTGGGTGCAGGACCCAGTCGGTGCCCCGCCCCTCCGGCCGTCTGCCCGCGGACGGAAGTGACGCAAGCCTAAAGCCATTTCCGGCGGGTCGAAACTAGGAAGAAACTTGGAGCTGCCTGGGCGCCCGTGCTGCCAGTCCCTGCTTCCCGGTGCCCAGTGGCCCGGGCCACACGGAGCTGTCGGGAGCGCTGGCCATGGGGCAGCCCGAGCCTTCCGCATTGTGAGGCGCGGGGCCTCCCGCGGGCTCCCCTGACAGGCCGAGGGCGGGAGGCGTCGCCTCAGCCGCGGCCGCCGCCCGCCCCGGCTCCTGGCATCATGAACATAGACGTGGAGTTCCACATCCGGCACAACTACCCCTGGAGCAAGTTGCCTGCCAACGTGAAGCAGGTACGGCCGGAACCCGGGATGTCACTGGGCCAGCCTGGCCCCGCCCCGCCAGCACCTGCCTGCATCGCCCGCGGGCCCCGGGCTGGCTCCTAGCGGCAGACTCCCAGCCGTCAGGGTCTTGGGAAAACGGTACAGCCCAGGGGTGGGGAGGGGGAGGCTTCCGAGGCCACGGGGACAGGATGGCGCTGATGCTGCCTGAGATGGAGTGGTGTCTCAGGACCGACTGGGCATCTTTGCCCGCAGCCTGTATTCAGTCAGGCAGTGGCTAGGCGCCTGCTATGCAGAAATTTGAAACAGTTCATCGCTGGTTTCCGGAACTTCAGGATGGTGGAAAGACCCGCAGCAAGTGAATACGATACGGGGTGATAGCAGCGCATACTTCACCTCCGTTATGTTGTGTGTGGCAAGCATAGGGGAAGGAAGGGAGTAAGAATCCAGGCAACATCGGGAGGAGGCGTAGAGGAAGCATTTAAAGTGGGCTGTGAAGGAAGAAGGAGCCAGAGAGATATGGGTGGTAAGGGGAGAAAAAGGTTTTCTAGGAGAGGGAAAGTCATTTTCAAAAGCTTGGAGGAGTGAAAGACCATGTCTTGATAGTAGTGAGCACTTTTAATAGCAGTGGAGTTTGGAGGTGTATATATGTATCAGAGTGCTGGCGAGTGGAGTGTGGTGGGTTTGTGGAGGATGGCAGCAGATGGGGCTGGACAAACATCCAGGGCTGGATTGTGATGTGGCTGACATGCTTGGTTTTGTTGGACCTTCTAGAAAGGAGGGGCTCAGTGAAAATGTTTTCACAAAAGTGACATGAAATTTGGGAGTTATTCTCAAGTGTTTGAGTGTCATTTTTATTAAGTTAACATACTAATTGAACACATACTAAGTGCTATGCCTTGTTCCATTGTAGTTAGCTGCTGTCAAGTTGGGTCAACTCACGTCTTTGGTGTAACAGAAGCAGTTGTTGTCTGGTCCTCCGCTGTCTTCACGCTGGTTGGTATTGTTGTGGAGTTCCTTCCAACCTGAGGGAGTCATCTTCCAGCTTTAGGTTGGATGACAGTCCGTTTAAGGTTTCACTTGGCTGATTTTTGACAGTAGATTGTTAAGCTTTTCCTTCTGGTCTGTCTGAGTCTTCAAGCTCCACTGGATCTACTGGTGACCCGTGACCCTGCTGGTATTTGAAATACCGGTGGCTCAGCTTCCAGCATAACGGCAGCATGCAAGTCACCACCTTAGGACAAACTGGCAGGTGATGGGTGCCTTGTTCTGGGTGTAGGTAGCATAGTAGTCAACCAAATAAAGATAGTGCCTATATTTTAGCAAAGAAATGTGAACAGTAAACCAATAAATGAATGTGTAATATGACAAACCAAAAAGCCAAACCTGTGGCCACTGAGTTGGTTCTAAGCTGTAGTAACCCTGTACAGCAGAGTGTAACTACCACCCAGGGTTTCCAAAGCTGTAATCTTTATGGAAGCTGACTGCCACAGTCTTTCAGTGGGTGAGTTCAAACCGTGGACCTTTCGGTTAACCCAGGCACGTAACCACTGTGCCATTGGTACACCTTCCTAAATCTTAGGTGTTAAATCTTAGGACGGTGGTGATAACTGCTGCCTGTGAGATCGTGGATTAACCTTTGGTTTAGCATTGTGTTGGGTTAAGAGTGAAATTCTGTTGTCTCTTGGTGTTGAACAGTGGTATTTGTTGAGAATTTGGGATGGTGGTGGTGATGGTGTAAAGACTATTGTAGTTTACTTTGCCTCCCTCCCGTTTGGGGGCTTAGTTGCAAGAAATGGGTAATGTAAGGTTACAGACAATCACCATGTGCAAGTAAAGAACTTTCATTTTAAGTTACCAAAAATAAAATAAAATAAAATAACAGGGCAAGGGAAAGATTAAGGAGCTTAGAATTCTTGGGTGTCATTGGCCACCCATGTGGCATTTGTCTTTAACTGAAAGAACAAACTCTGAATCTGAAGGAATAAGTTTCCACTTTTAAACTAGGATAAGGGCTTTGGTGGACATTTTTATTCTTTAGGGTTTTATGGCATGTCTAAGTAGACAGCTACAAGAGCCAGCAATCCTGTCTTTTATTTCTTTTCTTTCTCTGCTGTCACTTTCATCAGCATAAATGTAGCATAATAAAAGAAAGATGAATGGTTTGACTAGGTCCAGCATGAATAGCCCAAACCCAAACCTGTTGCCCTTGACTGATAGCAGCTGTACAGGGCAGAGTAGAGATGCCCCATTAAGGGTGCCGTGGATGTTTGGTGAATTCAGACTGCTAGCCTTTTGGTTTGTAGCCGAATGCTTCGCCGTTGCAACATTAGGGCTTCCCAACTTGAATACCCATTGCCCTTGAGTTGATGCTGACTCTTAGTGAACCAATGGGACAGGGTAGAACTACCCCACAGTTTCCAGGGAATGCCTGGTGGTTTCAAATCGCTGGTCTTTTGGCTAGCAGGTGTATAACTCTTAACTACTAGCCACCAGGGTTTTCCGATAAGAATAGCCGCTGCTGTTGAATCGATTTCTGACTCATAGCAATCTTATAGGTCAGAATAGACCTGCCCCATAGAGTTTCCAAGGAGCACCTGGTGGATTTGAACTGCCAATGTTTGGTTAGAGCTGATATAGCACTTAATCACTATGCCAGGAGAGTTTCCAATATGAACAGTTGATCTTAATGAGTATTGGGGATAAGTTTTCTAAAACTTAATCATGATCTTTAAAAATAATTACAGGGTAATGTTAAAACTAGGTTTTTTTAAATATGGAGCGAAATTAAAAAAAAAATTGTAAGATTGCCTAAAACAATGACTGTTTTTAACTTAGGATAAACTTGATCACTTTGTAGAAGGTGTTATGAAACCTATGCAGGTTTACTCTCCTGGACTTTGTCTGGTGTTGCTACTGTTTGCCTAGGTCAGGCCTTCAATTTAGTGTACCATGTTAGCTTTCTACCAGGTCTCTGGCCCTCACACTGGGACATCCAGTCCGCTCTTCACACGGCACTGGAGTGAGGTTCTGAAATTACTTGGAGCTTCTTTGTGAATCTCATTCAGGTGTAACTCCTGAAGGGAGGTTTGCGGACCTCCTCGACCTGGAGTAGCAGCACCCCGGTGTTGCCACAGTGCTGTGTTTCTCAGCATCATGGTACTTACATGCCTGGTGTTTTCTGTTTATGTTACTTGTTCTGTCTTTTTTTTCCTGGGCATCTGTCACGTAGGTGGCTTTCAGTAAAGGCATCAGTCATATTTTTCCAGGGCAGCTATAAACCAAACCAAACTCACTGCTGTCAAGCCAGTTCAGACTCAGAGCAACTCAATAACTATAATACATTGTAAAAGTAGAGAATGTTGTTTGTATGGACAGAATTTGTCATTTGACATTGTAGATATTAGGCACTTGGATATAGTTTCCAGTTTGTTGTGATGAGTTTAATTTGGAAATGAGTTTTGAAAGCTGGGGGAAGTGATTAAGATAAAAAAAATACAGAGAGAGAAAGAGCACCAGCATTTTTTAACGTATGAATGAGATGAAATATTTTCATGTGAAATGGATCATGCTAAACTAAAAAAAGAAAAGAAAAGAAAAGAAAAGAAAAACTGTAAAAAAGTTGTGGGTTGGGGCGTTTTGTCAGGATGTTTTACTATAATTCACCATTATCTTCTGTTCATTGTTTAAAGCAATTCATAATTGTTTTATTTTAAGGGGAATGTTATGATGAAGTGATATGTGACCCAAAATACGTCAGTTTGTTTTTTTTAAAAAATTCTTTTTTAAAGCATATGTTGGGGTTAGGGTGTGTAGGAGTGAAGACTAGAAATTCCTTGTGCTGTTATGTAATCTGATGCACACTGGGGTGTCTTATAACTAGTACCTTTTCCCTGTGTCACTCTTACGTGTTTTCTTTCATTTCACGTGCAGCCCAGCTGCCTTTCTCAGACCCAGCCAGCATGTCTTCAGGGAAAGCCTTGTGTGATAGCGAATGACCTTTCTAAAGTCACCTGCTGTAGTAGCAACAGTGTCGCACAGTGTGGGTGGTGGGAGATTGATGCCAAGTGGGAGGGTGCCTGAGGAATCTCTGTGAACAAAGCAGTAAGATTTTACATACTGGGCTCCTGAAGAACAGAATCAACTTTTTGTGTAGTTTTTAGATGTTTGTGTGGATGTGTGTATTGATTCACACAAGCTATCATTGCTTAGTCTTTGGCACAAAGGCACTTAATAGGCACTGAATGATCTGGTGAAGTGTCCAAGTAATGGGCCCTTATAGCTTGTGTTAGGGGCGTGATTAGTACTTTTTATTCCTGGGGGGTGAGGAATGGAATATGAAAGACAGACGAACCAAACCCAAACCAGTTCCCCTGAGTCAAGTCCGACTCATAGTGACCCTGTAAGACACAATAGAACTGCCCATAGAGTTTCCAGGGAGCACTTGGTGGATTTGAACTGCCAGCCTTCTGGTTAGCCGCTGTAGGACTTAACCACACTTAACCACATCACCAGGGTTTCCTGAAAGGCAGACAGTGGTTGTAAATTAGAGTAAATTAAAGGATTGATTTTGAAACCAACCCAAACCATATCCACTGCCATCAAGTCGTGGTGACCTTATAGGACAGAGCAGAACTGCCTCCTAGGTTTCCAAGGCTGTAGATTTTGACAGAAGGCTGCCACTTCTTTCTCCTGTGGAGTGGCTGGTCATTTCGAATTGCTGACCTTTTGGGTAGCAGTGCAGTGCTTGAACCACTGCACCACTAGAGCTCACTTATTTTGGAACAGAAGAGCAGAAATTTTGGTAGATGCTAAGATTTTAGCAAAATTGTGTGCTTATGTGGGAGAGTGTGTGTGTGTTTTGTATTCCCTGAGAAAGACTTCAGTTTCAGTAAAGCTGAAAGAAACCCTTTGAAGCTTTATAGGGAGCCTGACATCCTCTAAATATATTCAGTGCTGACCTTGGTTGCATAAAGGACAGTAGAATTCTTAGCTTTTTACAGTGAACTTTGCTGCTCATTACTTTTAATATTACAACAGGTGAAACTAATATAGGAACACATTCTAGCAGTCATGTAAGTGCTGGTCTAACTTGTAATTTAAAACAAACAAAACAGTTGCCTTAAAGTCATTTCTGACTACGGTGACCCAATGTGTCACTGTAGAACTGTGCTCCATAGGATTTTCAGTGGCTGATTTTTTTTTTATGATTAAATGAAAGTATACAGTTTATATTAATTTTACATGCCCACCTGTCTGCAGCTGTATGTGCTCACCTCACTCTTGGACAACATATTCCTACTTTTTACACTGTATTTCTAGTATCCTCTTAATGAGCACCTGTCATCTCCTTTCCATCCTCTTGTCTCCCATCTGGAAAGAAACCAGTAGGAAAGCATCCTGTAAATGCATAAATCCATAAAGTACACACACCACATGCTCACAGTATGTCCCTGAGTCCAGTCAATTCTTGCCTGAAGATTTGACCTCAGTGCTGGCTTCAGGTCAGGACCAGCAGCAGGTCTAGGGGCCATGTTCCCACGGGACCCTCCAGGCTGTCAGACCATCAACTCTGGTCTTTTAGTGGAGTTCTTGAACAGCATACCTCTTGTTCTCCTGTTACCCTAGGGACTCCACGTTGTGTTCTTCATCATGGCTGTCTTTGGCGGTGGCCAGGCACCATCTGGTTCTTCTGGTCCCATGCTGATGCTCTCTCCCATTCATATGGGTCCTTCTGTCTCCTGGGCTCGTTTTTCCTCATGTCTGATGCTCTCAGTCATCATCTGTTGCAGATGGGTTCAGAGCAGTTGGTGTTCCTCAGCTGGCAGCTTGCTAGCTTTTAAGACACTAGATGCTGCTCATCAGTATGGGGTGCAGAAGACTGTCTTAGCAAAAGACTGGTTATGTCAGTGGCTGATTTTTCAGAAGTAAATCACTAGACCTTTCTTCACATGCCATGGGCATACTCAAACTTCTGACCTTTTGGTTAGAATCCAAGTACATTTACTGTACCAGCCAGGGACTCCTTAAAAGCCCAAACCCATTGCCATCCAATTGATTCTGGCTCATAGAGACCCTATAGGACAGGTTTAAAGTGCTCCATAGACTTTCTAAGGAGAACCTGGTGGATTCGAACTGCTGACCTTTTGGTTAACAGCCATGGCACTTAGTAAGTATTCCACCAGGATTTCCAGGGACTTCTTAACCTGTGATAAACTTTATTTACCTGGCTGCAGAAAGAAAAACATTTACTTGTCTCACATTAATTCCCTTTTTCTCAGATACTACCCACCACTGGATCCTATTTTGTGTAAGTTATTAAGATGTGCCTTTTATCTTGTTTTGTGAAGGTATGTGCATGGGAATCTGCCCTGTCTTTCCAAGACAAATACAATGGGCTGATCTCTCACCTTTTAGACATGAGTCTCCTAAGTTGCCTGATTTCGCTTTATAGTCTGTTCAAAAGGCTGTGTACCTAGTAATTAGAAGGTGGATAGGAGCCATATTTTATTAAGTTTGTGGTCACATTGTTGACCGTAATTAAGCAGTCTTACTGATTCTTTGGTTTCATGACAACTTTACATTTAAATCACTAAGTACAGAGCTGGAAAGTTTTTTTACTTATTAAAATACACATCAGAAATCTGAAATCATCTCAGTATTTTTTTGTGTGCGTGATTAAGTGAAGGTATACAATCCAAATCAATTTTGCATGCCTACCCATCTGCAGCTCCTTCTGCTCTTCTTACACCATGACAGCACACTCTTCCTTTTCATTCTATACTTGCATTCTCTTAACAAGCCCATGTCCTGTCTCCTCCACCCTCTTCTCTCCAATCTAGAAAGACACCAGTAGGACAGCATCCTATAAATGCATAGAACCATAAAGTACACACACCGTATGGTCACACTGTGTCCCAAGTCTAGTCCATTTTTGTCTGACAAGTTGACCTCAGTAGTGTTTTCTAGACAGAGGCAGCAGGTCTAGGAGCCATGCTCCCAGGGAATCCCCACAGGCTGGTGGACCATCATTTGTGGTCTTTTAGTGGAGTTCTTGAGCTTCACCCCTGTTTATCTCATGTTGCCACAGGGGCTCAACATTGTGTGCCCTATCACGGCTGTCTTTGGTTAGTGGTCAGGCACTGTCTAGTTCTTCTGGTCACATATTGATATAGTCTCCTGTTTACATGGGTCCTTCTGTCTCCTGGGCTCTTTTTCCCTTGTGTCTTTGTTCTTGGTGATCATCTGTTCTGGCTGAGTTGGGACCATTTGGTGTACCTCAGATGGCAGCTTGCTAGCTTTTAAGACCCTAGATGCCACTCACCAGTGTAGGGTACAGAAGACTCTCTTAGCAATAGGCCGGTTATGCCAGTTGACCTCAGTGTCCCCCAAGGGCATGGTCCCCAGACCCCACCCCTGCTACTCTGTCCTTGCAGTTTGGGGTTGAAATTAGAAGAGTTTTCAGTTTATGGTGAAGTCCAGTTAAGTTGATCTACTTTCTGCTATGTGCTGTCACCATCTCAGTATTTTCTAATGACATTTGAGGCCATAAAGAAATAGCATTTTGAAGAAGTGATCTTACAATTTAGTAGTACATTTGAAATGTACATTCTTCAGAAATCTTAATTTTCAGTAACCATATCTCTCGGGTTATCAGAAAAGAGCATCTGCTTCTAGTTGCATTTCTTATATTTAAATGCATGTAAGTGCAAGAAAACCACCTATCCACCCACTTTTTCAGCACACATCAATGGAGGGGGGTCATCAGAAAAGACATTTTTTTGTAAGTAAAACTTAAGTTTTTTGTTAACTTATGTGAAGCTGTCAGTTGCTCTTTTATCTGATATTAAATATTTCAGTAGTTCCTTCAAAAAGGCAGACTGAAAATGAACACATCTCAGTTTGTCATGCGATGGGGGGCTTGTGCACTGCTTTGGTATTTGAAGCTATGCCAGTTTTCAGCTGCTAATAAGGTCACCCATGGTAGACGGTTTCAGCAGT
Source organism: Heterohyrax brucei (assembly GCA_028571685.1). Taxonomy (NCBI): domain Eukaryota; kingdom Metazoa; phylum Chordata; class Mammalia; order Hyracoidea; family Procaviidae; genus Heterohyrax; species Heterohyrax brucei. The sequence continues at coordinate 18,970,997 of CM053153.1, read as the reverse complement.
GCTTCCAGGCTGAAAAGAGACTAGAAGGCCTTAGAAATCAACTTCTGGAAAACTTGGCCAGTGAAAACCACATGAATAGCTGAGAGACCTTGTCTGATACAGTGCCATAGGATGAGCCCCTCAGGTTAGAGGGCACCCAGAATCCAGATAGAGTTGACCCTTAATGACGTGAATGGGGTCAAGCTTTCAGGACCTTCATTTGCTGGTATAGCATTACTCAAAATGAGAAGAAACAAGTGTAAACATCCATTAATAATTGAAATGTGGAATGTGCAAAGTATGCATATAGGAAAATTGGAAGTGGTCAGAAATGAAATGAAACGTTTGAAGATTGATATCGTAGACATTAGTGAGTTGAAATGGCCATTTTGAGTCAGACAATCATGGTCTACTTTGCTCGGAATGAGAAATTTAAGAGGAATGCCATTGCATTCATTGTCAGAAAGAACGTTTCAGGATCTGTCCTGAAGTACAGGGCTGTCAGTGATAGGATAATATTCATACCTCTTCAAGGAAGACCAGTTAACATGATTTATTCAAATCTACACACCAGCCACTAATGCCAAAGATAGGAAATTGAAGATTTTTAACCAATTTCTGTAGTCTGCAGTTGCTCAAACCTGCAATCAAGATATATTGATAATTACTGGTGATTAAATTGCAAAAGCTACGAGAAAAGGAAGGATTGGTAGTTTGAAAATATGGGCCTTGGTGATAGAATTTTGCAAGACCAACGTCTTATTCATTGCAAATACTGTTTTCAACAACAAACTGTGACTATATACATAGACCTTGCTGGATGAATTACAGAGGGATCAAATTGACTACATCTGTGGAAAGAGATGATGGAGAACTCAGGATTAGCACTAAGAAAAAGGCCAGGGACTGACTGTGGGACACCATCAATTGTGCACATTAAAGTTCAAGTTGAAGCTGAAGAAAAACAAGCTCACAAGAGCCAAACTGCAACCATGAGTATATCACACCTGAATTTAGAGACATCTCAAGAGTGAGTTTGACCCATTAAACACTGACAAACAGAGACCAGATGAGTTGTGGCATGATCATCAAGGACATAATACATGAAGAAAGCAAAAAGTCATAAAAAGGCAAGAAAGAGGGAAAAGACCAAAATAGGTGTCAGAAGAGACTCTGAAACTTGCTCTTGAACAGAGTAGTAAGAGCAAATGAAAGAAATGATGACGTAAGAACTGAACAGAAGATTTCACAAGGCAGCTTGAAAACACATTATAAAGTGTTATACTGAGATACACAGAGACCTGGGGGAAGAACATGCACAGCATTGCTCAGGCTGAAAGAACTGAAGAAAAACTTGAGCCCTGAGTTGCAATTTTGAAGTTTTCTATGGACAAAATATTGACTAACACAGGAAGCACTGAAAGAAGATGGAAGAAGTACAGAGTCACAGTACCAGAAGGAATTGGTTAGTGTTCACCCATTTATGGAGGTAGCATATGATCAAGAACTGATATTTAAGGAAGAAGTCCAGGTCACACTTAAGGCATTGATAAAAAACAAGACTCTAGGAATTGACTGAATCCCAATTGAGGTGTTTCAGTAAATGAATGTGAAACGCTGGAAGCATTCATTCATCTTTGCCAAGAAATTTGGACCTCAACTACTTGGCCAGCCTGTTAGAGGAGATTGGTATTGGTGCCCATTTCAGAGAAAGACAATCCAACAGAATGTGAAAAGTATTGATCCCTGTCACTAGTATCAGATACAAGTAAAATTTTGCTGAAGATAATGTAAAAACTAGGTGCAGCAGTAAATTGACAGAGAACTGCGAGATTCAGGCTGGATTCAGAAGAGGACATGGAACAAGGCATATCATTGCTGATATCAGATGGATCCTGGCTGAAAGCAGAAAATAACAGATGTTTACCTGTGTTTTATTGACTATGCAAGGTATTCTGTTGGATGGGTTATAACAAATTATGGATAATACTGCAAAGAATGGGAATTCCAGAATGCTTAATTATGTTCATGTGGACTCTGTACATAGACTAAGAGGCAGTCATTTGAACAAAAAGGGGAGTACTGAGTGGTTTAAAATACAGAAAGGTGTGCTGTGAGGCTTATATCCTTTCACCGTACATACTCAGTCCCTAAGCTGAGCAAACAATCTGAGAAACTGGACTTTATGAAGAAGAATGCTGTGTCAGGATTGGAGGAAGACTCGTGAATAACTTGTGATGTGCCAACCATACAGTCTTGCTTGCTAACAGTGAAGAGGACTTGAAACATTTACTGATGAAGATCATAGCCTTAGCTATAGATTACACTCAAGGAAAACAGGACTGAACCAATAAGAACATGATAAATGGAGAAAATACTAAAGTTGTCAGGGATTTCCTATAACGTGGACTACAATCTCTGCCCATGAAGTTAGCAGTCAGGAGATCAAAGGATACACTGTGTTGTGTAGACCTGCTGCAACACACTTCTTTCAGGTGTTGATGCAGAGGTGTTAGTCTGAGGACTAACGTGCCCCTGACTGAAGCCTGGTACTTTCATTTGCCTCCTATGCATGTGAAAGCTGGAAGGCTAAAAAAGAAACTGATGCTTTTGAATTGTGGTGTTGGTGAAGAATATTGAATATTTCATAGACCACCAGAAGAATGAACACATCTGTCTTGGAAAGAAGTACAGCCTGAGTGCTCCTTAGAAAGGAGGACAGCAGGACATCCTTTTATGTACTTGGATCATGTTATTAGGAGGGACCAGTCCCTGGAGAACATCATGCTTGGTGAAATAGAGAGTCCACGAAGAAGAGGAATACCTTCAGCAAACGAGATGGATTGATAGTGACTGCAAGAAATGGCACCAGTAGTGAGGATGATGCAGGTTGGACAGTATTTTGTTCTATTGTGCATAGGGTCGCTGTGAGTCTGAACCGACTTGACAACAGCTAACATCAGTTTATGGCTGTAAGTTTGAGATGTTAGGATAGAGTTAGGGTTATGGCTTTGAAATTTTATGAGAAAAAAGGTAATATTGTTTAGTTTAGAAACTAAAGCCTAATTGAAATTTTTTTTTTCTTTTAGAGTCTTGGAAATTCTCAGAGAGAATATGAGAAGCATGTTGTCCTGTACAGTATCCGCAATCAGTTACGATACAGAAATAACTTAGGTAAGTAGAGACTTTTTTTCCATCGAGATGGAAATGACTTCTAGTCTATTGTTTTCATAAATCTATCTTGATTTTTCAATTTATACTTTGTAGTGCTGAAATTATTCTATCTAGAGACTTTGAAAATACTGTCTACTGACTGATCCCAAGTAACAGCAGTTTGTATTAACAAGAACTTTTTTCTTTCTGATTCTTGGGATAGTTACTTGTTTTACGTATAGAATATAGATCTTAATTCAAATGTCCTCTTTTTGTCTTAGGTCAGAAAATATTCTAGAAAGGAAGAAGCACATTAGTTTTTATACATTTTGACTGAGTTTTGTTTTCCCCTTCCTAGTTTTTTTCGCATTATGTAACTTAAATGAAAGCCTTTTTATGATAATTGAGATCAACTGAATGTAGTTGGTTTCTTGATTCTTTTACTCCTTTTTAAAAAATGTTGGCTCTTTACGTCTGTCTGATTGCTGTCATTCATCTGTCTGTCCATTGATCTGCTAGCCTTTTCCTCCCCTGTCATTCTAACTTTAAGCCTAATTATGTCAGTTACTTTTTCTATTTAAATGCATTCCGTGAAAGTCAGAAGGTTATTTGCATTTTACTTATTTACTCTGAAGTCTGTTTCTTGCAGTATAATTGTTTTTTTTTTTTGTTCCCCCTTAGAATGTTGTATTTGTTGTTTTCAAAGTGAAATGCTAGTTATTCAGTCTTGGTCTGCAGTGTATGCCTTTTTGCATTCTAATTGATATATAACAGTAAGAAAACTAGAAAAAAAATTACAGTTTCTTGTTGTCCCTAGTTAAACATGTCAAGAAAGATGAACGGAAGTACTATGAGGAGCTGCTGAAGTACAGTCGAGATCATCTCATGCTGTACCCTTACCACTTGTCAGACATAATGGTCAAGGGCCTCAGGATAACACCGTTCTCCTACTACACCGGGATAATGGAGGTGAGTGGGCCGCACACCTGAACCAGCATTGCTGAGCTGGGGCTACGTGTCAGGTGCTTTGCAGGTGATGCCTGGCTGTGCAGTGGTTTCTGCGCTTGGAGTGTTACGGGGGCTGTTGGTTACGGGTTAGCCCTTGTAGCCACGCTTGAACAGGTCATTGTCATTGTCACTCTACCTTTCACTTGGAAAGATACCTGTTCGCATTCTGTGTTTTTGATCCTGTTTTTCACTTTTTTGTGCTGTGGTAGCATTAATCAGTCATTTATTAGCAGAGTCTGTATAAAATTTATGTTTTTTAATACATGATTAAAGATGAAAATGTGAGTGATGAATTAAACATTAAACTCAGAGAGAGTTAGCGTATTTAACATTTCACTAACGGTAGAAAGAATAAAGGATGGTGTAGACGTAACAGAAGAGGAGAAGTGTGTTAGTGATACTGGCTGCTCATCTCCTTCTGTATTCATTAACTTCAGATGTTACCTTTTTCCAAAAGCAATTTTAAGGCCTGTGGTAATGACTCTCAATATTAGTTATGTATATTAATTTTAAATGAGCTTTATGTAAAGATTAACTAATGTTCACTCACTACTTCATTATGTTTAAGGGCTTCTGTTTTGGTTCACTAGCCATGTTAAGAACAGGGAGAAGACGAGAGTGGAAAGGGTTGGGGACCTGCAGTGACAGTGAGGGTAGCTTGGTGGGCCCCCTTTCTGGTCTGGCTTCCTTTATTTTGGACTCCCATTGCATGTCTCCGTCAACCCTTTTTTCAAAGGTTCTTCTGCAACCCGTGTTTCACGTTTCTCTAGAAAATCCCGGAGTAAAGCTTGAGACCTAATAGCCAAGGTGTCTGTCTGTTTTCCCTAGGAATGGGTAGCATGTAGGTGACACCTAGTAGTTGTTGCTGTCCCATTATTTGTCTGATGTTGTCCACAAGGCTTGCGGGGCAGCGGCAGGAGAGGACATTTGTGCCCTGTTTGCCACCTTTGAGTTATATCCATGTGCTCGTTGCTCTCTGGCTTCTGTTTTTGCACCATATTGTCTAGCTCCTGGGCTAAAAATGGATCTCTCCCCGAAGTAAGCAGTTAGTTGGTTTGTTACTGGAGAAACAGATTGAGGTTGAAAGAAGCTGGGTACTGAGGTTACCCTTTGCTGATTGGTACCTGTAGGGGCAAAGAACTTTACACAGTTAAAGTCTTTGTTAGTGACATATGGTCTTGATGCGTGTAGGTGGAGCAGCGGATGCGTGTGTAGCCTCTGTAGGGTGAAGGACTCCGGGATCAGGTGGGAAGCAAGGGGAGGCTGGAATCTGAGCTTGCAGAGAGGTGTTCCTTGCACAGCCCCCACAGGGCAGAGGCTGCAGGGCTGGCCTTCACTCAGAGTACTGTCAGAAACCCAGACCTCACTGTCTGACCTTCAGATGCCACACTGTGGTATGGGGGGTCTCAGGCTGCCAAACTCATCTCACCGCTTCATGTAACAGTGTTGATTACCCTGTTTGTCTGTAGTAATAAACATTTACACTACAGGTGTTTTTATCCAAGGAAATTTTACGTTTAAAAATCTTTAACTTTTTTTTTCTTTTTAAAGGACATTATGAATAGTGAGAAAAGTTATGATTCATTGCCCAATTTTACTGCTGCTGATTGTAAGTATTTAATTGTGGTGAAGGAGGTAATGTTTCATGAGTTTTTCTGCACTTGTATGTCAGTGTTTTCATGTGTTTTTAACCTGAAACATGTTGGGAAGGTGAGAAGAACAAGCGACATTTATTAGTGGACATTTTATTCAGTGGCCCAAGCCGAGGGTGGAGTTTAATCTCAAGGTCTGAGAGGGGAATGTTCTGGAATAGTGTAATCAGAGTATTGGAACTCATTTCTGTAGTTCTGGAGAAAGACATTCTTTCTGACACTTGGCTGTGCTGACTGCCAGATGAGAGAGGGAAACCGGTTCCCAGTGTTTTTGCAGTCTGATACGTGGTTAAGTTCTTACTGATATAATTTGCTGGTGTTTTATTACGCTTACTTTAATGAAGTATGTATTTGAAATGTGACATCGTTCGGTAGTCCAAGGGGAAACTTGCTGAGAGGTACACTTTGACTTCTTGAAACTGGGAGGACTTCTGCTTTTAAAAATTTTTCTTACTTAGCATTGTCTGAAATGTCAAATTTGCCTTTGTCTCTTCTTTACTTGAAGAACCCTTTTAGTATGATGTTGATTGACTATAAAAAGATGAATAAAAACTGCATTTGCATAAGAGCTTTGTGTGTATGCTAACATTGTTAAATGTTTTTTAAGAAAAGGCTCTTTTTCTCAGGTCTAAGGCTTCTTGGCATAGGAAGAAACCAGTACATTGATCTTATGAATCAGTGTAGATCATCAAAAGTAAGTTGATAGTTTCCCCTTGTTCTTCATTTCTTTGAATGGTAAACCCACTACCACTGCATCCTGACTCATAGTGACCCTAGAGGACAGAGTAGAACTGCTCCGTAGAGTTTCTGAGGAGCGTCTGGCAGATTTGAACTGCCTACCCTCTGGTTAGCAGCCTTGGCACTTAACCACCCAGGTGACATAATCAGTTATTTCATTGATAGGATAAGATATACTTAGTGGAGAAACATGAATACAAAAATAACTGCTCAGTGTTCTCTAGGTTGTGGCTTAAGTGATTATTCAATTAAAGAATATTTAAAGCATGTATGTTTGTTTTTGAAGATTGATTTTACTCTACTGGTCTTTATTCTTTTACTTATTCATTCCATGCCTAGATTTCACTTAATTGGTAAAATAAGTATGGAAAGCACTGTATTCCAAGTGCATTTTTTATTTCATGGGTTTCATTTGATTTTCTGGATTTGGGATTTAGCGATTAGTATCATTTAAGAATTAATGATTTTTTCCATTTAATATACCTAGAATATTTAAGATTTTAAAACATGAGAGTTTAAAAAGATATTTATGTAGCCTGTTAGACACTGTCTTATTATGTAATAGATAAAAGAAGAAAGTTGTAATTAGGTTGACTGCAAATTAGAGGTTTTATGGTTTGTATCATTGCAGAAATTTTTCAGAAGGAAAACAGCCCGTGATCTTCTGCCAGTAAAGCCAGTGGAAATTACCATAGAGGCATGGTGGGTGGTGCAGGCTGGTTATATCACCGAAGATGACATCAAGGTATCTAGTTTTCAAAGTTAAAAAGAATTTTAGTTCATCTTTTTGTTTTTAAATTTATTTTGTAATTTTTACTTATAGTTCTGTAACTTAAAAAAAAGTAACAACCACTGTTTGGTTTTCCTGAAGAAAAATTAAATTTACAATTGAAAATGATCTTATTAGGCTAGACTTTTGATGAGTTTCCAAGATGAGCTTTAATAGTGAGGGGAACTTGACCTGCGTGCACGGGGCAGTGATTTGGGATTATTAATTAAATAGACGTTCCATGTAAAGCTCTGGGAGTGCTTACAGCTTGACCAAACTGGCAGCAGCAATAACAGGGGCCGGCAGTTTCTGTGCACCTGCTCTGGGCCAGAAGTGCCGGGCATTGTTCCAAGGGCTTTCTATATTGTTTCACTGGGTTCTCCTAACAACCTGTGAGGTACGTGCTATTTGCACCTGCATTTCACGAGGAAAATGAGCACAGATGGGTGAAACAACTGCTCAAGGAATAGCTTTAGTAAAGACCCAGGCTTTGAACCCATGCAGTTTTCTGGGCTGTGTTAAATTGCTGTACTAAAAGGGGTAGGTGCTTGGATAAGAATCAAGATCAACAGAAATGGTACTCCTACCGCTCCGATGATATTTGATGATACCTTATCCATTAGATTATACAGCTTAGGAGGGAGGATGACTTAGAGGGAAGGATCTGAGAGACCAGGTCCTGTCTGTTTGTCATGAAGGAATGTGTGTGAGCTCGTGGGCTGCTTTTAGTCTGCATTTTGTTCTCTGGAGGACAGAATGACGCTAGTGGGTGTAAGGCTTGGAAAACATCTTACTTCAGGATAAGTGCTTGCGAACAGCTGTCCAACAGTGTCATAAGATAGTGAACTTCCTGTTACTGAAAATAATAATGTGGAGTTTGAATAAAATTTGGATTTGCGCTATTCAGACTCAGCAAATAAACCTGATTCCACTTTCAAAGCAGAAGTGTTGGGATTTATTAGTAGACACTTGTTCCTTATTTGTAAGCGTTGGTACTTATAGCTCCTTTGGTCTCTGAGTTTAGTTAGTGACATATTTTGGTCCTTAATTGATGGTAATGTGCTTTTTTCAAGTGGCAGGAGGGGAGGAGGATTATTTGAATTCAAGAGTGGTCAATGAATGTAGTATGCAGTTAAGTATCTGTGTGATTTGCGCTTCTTAATTACTGCTCTGAAGTTGGTGGCTGGGGCCCACCTAGTGATGTAGTGGCAGAAAGGCCTGAGAACCCAGTGGAGCAGTCCTCTTCTGCAGCAGAGGGGCTGCTGGGAGTTGGGATGGACAGTAACTGTTTTTTAAATGAATAGTTCATTTGAGTAATTACATGTAATGATTGGTTTAAACATGAACAGGTTTCAGGAGACTTACAAATAAGTTAATTGGGAAGCCATAACTGCAAATCTTGTGCTTTTCTTAGATATGCACTCTGCCTGAGAAGTGTGCCGTTGATAAGATCATTGATTCTGGCCCTCAGCTATCTGGATCACTCGATTACAATGTAGTACATAGTAAGTGGTTAGTAGAAACGATCTTTTGTCAACATAAAAGCTTGTTTTTGCTACCGATAATTAATAGCAATTATTTATTGATTAGGTATGGGTAACACTATTTCTTAAGACACAATATTTGAAATGTACCATAGTGCGTTGTTTTCTAGTGTGACTGTAATTAGTCCCATACACTAGAAGTTTATGCGCATGAATAGTACGAAGAATTTTACAGATCTCCTCTAGTACAGGAAATTGAAATTTGAAAACCTTAATGTAATTCTTTTCTTCTGCTGTTTTTCTTTTTTCTTTACTTATTCATGTATCACTCAGTTCTATGAGTTGTTACAGAAAGCCCCAAATCAGAATTTTTTTAAAATTAGTATTGTTGAGTCTTAGATCTAACATAAGACTCTGTTGCTTCTCTAGGTTTGTATAACAAAGGGTTCATTTATCTGGATGTACCCATATCAGATGACAGTTGTATAGCAGGTATGTGTGTGCTAACATTTTCCAGCATGTTGTAAAGGCCTCCTGACTCTGGGTAGGACTTGTGCTTTGTCAGTGCCCTCTTGTGCACATATGGAGCAGGTGGTCTTCTCTTTGGGGGTTTTAGAAACATCACCATAATTGGGCACAAATCCTTCTGGAGTCTTAGATCTTAGTATTTTTCAAAGAAAAACACTTCTTCTTTATATTTTAACACTAGTGGTGTGCTTTGATTTGAATACTGTCTTTTCATCTTTGTATTATTTTGGCATACCCCCATCAAAAGAACAAATCCAAGATAAATTTTCCCTCTTCCTCAGGTGGAGTAATGTGCTTTGGGGAGAGAGGCAGGGAGCCAGTGCTTTCTGTCCACCTGGCCTCTGCATGGCATGTAACTCTTCTTTGTCATCCTTTGGCTTCTGTGTTTTTGTTCATATGTCCCTCCTGCCTGTGAGGCATCACAAACCTACTTGTGCAGCCTTTCCCCTTATGAAGCAGACCGAGTTCTCTGGCCTTTCTAGCAAGCCCACACCCTCAGCATTTCCCCCACCCCCTCAGCTAGCTCTGGAAGAGTTCCCTGGTGAGTTCAGTAGCTGTGTAGGATTTGTACCCTTTTTGTGTAGGGGTACTATATGTAGTTTTCACTTTGGGGGTTTTAGAAAATTTTCTGTGAGGTGGATAAAGATGAGTGAAAAGCTGAATTCATTTCATAAGCTAGAGGTTTCTCTTTTTGACTAGATGTTTGAATTATGCTTTCTTGTTGTATAAAATTATATCACTGAGAAAAGTCTTTATTTATTTTAGTTCCTCCTCTTGAAGGTTTTGTAATGAACCGAGTACAGGGTGATTATTTTGAAACTCTGCTCTATAAGATATTTGTTTCTATAGACGAACATACTAATGTTGCAGAGGTAAGTGGGACAACGTCTTAACGGTAAGAATTTAATCTCAAGATTATTAACTAAGTTTATGTAAAGTAGGTAAGTGGCTAGCTGTGGTGGTGTCAGCTGTTAGGTCCTCAGCTGTTAACAGAAAGGCTAACGGTGTGAACCCCCACGGTGTCTCCATGGGAGAAAGGCCTGGCGATCTGCTCCCATAGAGATGACAGCTCGGGGGAAACTCTGCTCTGTCACGTGGAGCTGAGTGAGTCAGACTTTATGGCACGCCACAACAACAAACTAGACAAAAGTACTTAATGGTACAGTTAAACTGTTTTCAGGAACTGTGCATGGGTACATTATAGACCATTAATGTCCTTAAGTGTCACTATTCTTAATTTCCTGCATTAGTATATTAAATTTTTTAAAGTTAGTTACTTACAGTATGGTTAAATAACTTTTTCTGTGGCTCTTTTTGGTGGTTAGGAGTTATGGCTACTAACCCAAAAGACAGCAATTCACATCTAGCAGCTGCTCCTTGGAAACCCTGTGGGCGGTTCTACTCTGTCCTGTGGCGTTGCTGTGAGTTATATTGACTGGATGGAAAAAGTTTTTTTTCCTTTTTTGATAAAAGAGTTATAGACTGCATTGATCCATCTAGGGATTTTCTTACTTTAAATAAGTCAAGATTGAAGCATAAGGAATCTTACAGTACAGTTCACTTTCATAAGATACATAAAGAAAAAGCTCTGAGTTCACAGTGTACTCCACCTTTCAGCTATTTAAAATTGTTAATTGATATTAAATTTATGTCTGGTACAGTTGTGAAATATACTGATAATTCTAAGAATCTAAAAGTGATTTTAAATTTCACTTTCCAGCTTGCAAATGTCCTTGAGATAGACTTATCCCTGGTGAAGGTATGTTGTTTTTATAGTCTTTTGATGATGTTTGCCAAGGGAACCTAGGACTTTTTGGCTCTTGTATTTCGAGGGAACTTGTCTCCTTTAGGTTCCTGGCAAAGGGGCCAACACATAGGAATGATAGCAAACATCAGATGATCTTACTGCCTGGGCCCATGCTTAGTAGTTGTTAATACTGTATTCTGATAAAGTTGGAGACGTAGTAATTATGAATGAGCACTAAATAGTGCCTCCTACTCATTCTAAACCCTGAATTCACATCTTGCGATTCTACTGGCTGTATGATAACAGGAATCCAGAGCATAGGCTGGCATAGCATGGGTGCTTGCAGAGATGGAAAAAGAGCAAGCTAGGGGTTCCTGATTAGTATGCCAGCACATCAAGTGAAAGAACATTCCCACTTCTCTGTGTGTCAGGAAACACCCTGGACAGGATCTTGTGGTGAGACCAATCAAACTGTCACTTCTGCTTTGTTGAAGGGAGATCTAGGGAGGGCAAGGTAGCAAGTTGGAAGCAGTCCCTCCAATATGTATTGAAAGACCTTAGTGGAAGAACAGGTCTACTGAATGTGAATTTTTCTAGTTATGGGGTGAAAATGCTTAAGAATCACTACAGGCATTGCCTATTCCAGTATTTTTTCACCACAAGTGATCTGGTGTCTTTTAGGTGCTAATTTTCATCATATTCCTTTCAGAATGCTGTTTCAATGTATTGCCGATTGGGCTTTGCCCATAAGAAGGGACAAGTGATTAATCTGGATCAGCTTCATCCATCGTGGCGGAATGTTCCATCTGTAAACAGATTAAAGTAACTCATTTATTCAGTATGAGTGTTAGAGTGTCCTCTGAACTAAAAATCATAAAATTTGCTCAACATGTCAATTGTGGTGAACTCTATCAGTTATTTTTACTGTGCGTTGTGGGCTGGATCTTTCTAGATGCAAATGAAAGCTAAGAACCCTCTTCCCGGAAAAAGGCACATAGACAATTTTACCTGTGATTTTGAAGGGATCTGGAGTTCCCCGAAGCCTATCCATGTGTGCGGTGGAGGGTCTCTGGGCCTCTCACATGGTCAGGCTTGAGTATACAACTGGCTTTATGTGAGTGCCCATAATTTAAGTGATAGTCCCTGGGGTAATGTACAACCTGTAATTACAAATCAACCCCCATAAAACTCATCAGAAATTGGATGTACATACAGTGGTTTGTAATAACAAACAGGTGTTACTTTGTTCAACATATCAAAATGTTGCTGTTAGGTGCCAGTGTTGCCTCGTAGTGACTACCCTGCCTGGCTCTGCAGTGTCCTCACTGTGTCTGGGACATGTGGGCCCATTGTCACAGCCACTGTGTCAGTCCGTCTTGGTGAGGGTCTTCCTCTTTGTCCTTCTCCAGGGACTGATCATTCCTTTTAACATATCCAAAGTATGTGAGACCAAGTCTTGCCATTCTTGTTTCTGAGGAACATTCTGTCTGTACTTCTTCCAACACATATGTTTGTTCTGTTATTCGTTATTTTGTAGTGATTTCTGTGTTATGCTAAAGATGCCTTAGTGTATGGAAGTATTTTTTTAAATGTGCTTTATGCATAGAAAGGTACACTGTGTACTCTGTCTGCTTAGGCATACATTTGACTAACAGACATTAGATACAAATCACATCTGTTTTGACTTCACTTATGGGTTTAACTTAAAGACAGACTTAGGAACAGAACTTGTTCATGACCCAAGGACTGCCTGTACTGATTTCAGGAGCTGTTTTTATAAAATGATTTATGTAATTTTTAAAAACTGAATTCATTCTTCACTCATAGGAGTACTTTGGATCCACAGAAGATGCTCTTGTCATGGGATGGCGGGGAGAGCAGGAGCCCTGTCCAGGAAGCATCGTCGGCCACTGACACTGATACGAACAGTCAGGAAGATCCAGGTTAGCCGTGAGTCACCTTCGTTTACAGTTCCCCCTAGGAGCTGCTTCTGTCTTTCCGTATACTGCGTGAAGAGTGTGCCCTGCAGACTTAAAGCTACTTTATAGGTTTGTTCTGGATTTCATTCAGTATGTAGTCACTGAATACTTACCACATGTTGGACACTGTTCAGTCTTACAGGTATAAAGCGAACAAGAACGTGGTACCTTTTTCTAAGAATTAGCAGTGTAAGGAGAGAAGGCAGTGTAACCAAAAAAGCTGTGATGGTGCAAGAAGTGTTGTGGTTTCGTGGGGAGCACAGCGAAGCAGGCGAGAGCTCTTACTGCCTAGAAAGTTCAAGAAGCTTTCGTGGAGAAGAGGTGCTTAGGGAGCCTCAGAGGGAAGCAGACATGGTGGACAGAGAGGTTGATGCAGCTTTGTGCTGAGGGAACAGGAGCACAGCATAGATGTTCTGTTGTTTCTACCCAGAATAGCTTAGGTACCTGAAGTCAGAGATTAGTCAGTCTCATTAATCTGTGGTATGAAGTCTTGCTTATTACTGCTTTTTAAGAAATGTACTACAAAGTAAATACTAAAATTAAAAAAATTCTGTTACCAGTAGGACATGTTGGACTAGACCTCTTGTGTCTATAAAATTCTTGTCACTTAATTATGTATTTTGTGGAAATACTTTCACATTCTGAGTGGAACATAAAAATAATTGTCATTCATTGGAGTTTAAGTTAGGATTTTTTTCTTTCAGCTGACACAGCCAGTCTGAGCAGTTTGAGTCTATCTACGGGGTATACAAAGCGTATTGCGTTCCTGTTCGATTCAACTCTCACTGCCTTTTTAATGATGGGAAATCTTTCACCAGTAAGTCTGATTTTTTTCTCTTAAATATGAAAGTATTGAAAATTAAGATTAGATGCAAAGTAATCCTTTGCTTTTGTTTTTTTTAGGTACTAGATGTGTTCCTAAAAATCTAACTGGTTTCGCTTTACATTCTTTCCAAACCATACCTGTTGCCATTGAGTTGTATTCCAACTCATAGCACCTCATAAAAAGCCAAATCCACTGTCATGGAGTTGATTCCAACTCATAGTGAACTTACAGGACAGAGTAGAACTTCCCTAAGGAGGTTCCAGGGAGTGTTTGGTGAATTAAAACTACCACCCTTTTGGTTAGCAGCCATAGCACTAACCACTAGGTCACTGGGGTTTTCATAGCTACCCTATGCCAAAGCCAAATCCACTGCTGTTGAGTCGATTACGACTCACAGTGATCCTATAGGACAGAGTAAAACTGACCCACAGGGTTTTCAAAGCTGTGAGTATTTACAGAAGCAAACTGCCACATCTTTCTGTTGTGGAGTGGCTGGTGGGTTTGAACTACTGACCTTTCAGTTTGCCGCCAAGCACTTAACACTGCTCCACCAGAGCTCCTCACTGCATTCCATAGAGGGGTGTGATAACTATTTAGTGAGGGTGACTTTGGTAATATGAAGGTTTCAGCCCCTCACTTCACCTACCCTTGAGTTTAAACATATTGGAAAGTGTAATATAAATATGTTCTTCTTAAGATAGAAAGGGAAAATGCAAACTTTAACAGTAGTTTGCATAAGGGAAATTTTGGTTATTTTATATTTGTTTTCTTTATTGCAGAACTTGAAAAGTCATGCAGTCACAATGTTTGAAGTTGGCAAGCTCTCAGATGAGTCTCTGGACAGCTTTCTCGTAGAACTGGAGAAGGTCAGTCTAGATTGCATGTTGTAGCCTTTCTTTTGATTGTGATGATTTCTGGTGTGTTCTTGTTCATTCTTACCTCGTTCCCCACCTTGATACTGGGGCAGTATTTAGAATTCAACATACTGAGTAGGTGAATTCATAGTGTGTGTTTATAGGGATATGTCTGCCTCGTAACTCTGAAGAAACCATTCCCAGACATCTTAGTCTTAGCCTTTCATCTTTATCTGGTATGACCTTCTAAGATCACCTGTTAAGCAGTTTTATTTGGTGTTTTTCTTCTACTTGTTTTAAGTCTGCAACAGCGTCCCTGGGTGGTACAGTTATTTCTGCCCGCTCTCACTCTCCTTTTTAGCATCTTGCGGACGTCAGCCGTGTTTGCTCTTAGCCGTCCTGTTACTGCGAGTCCGGCCCTTGTTTTTCTGAGCTCTGACTTTTGATTGCTCTTAGTGGTGATTTGCAGTCCCCTGAGATTTCCTTCTGTCCCTTCTTCCTCGTTGTATGCAGTGGGTAGGTGCACCTGGCCTCTTCTTGACCGAGACAGTGTGGGGCCTTTTGTGGTGAGCTTTGTGTAGTAACATAATGTGGAGAGGATTTGGGATGACTACTTCTTTTATTTCTTTGGAAAAAAACTGTAACATTTCTAACTGCTTCTTCCTTGGATTTTTTTTTCACTTTTATGGGTGCACATACTGAAAGAATTCTTATTATTGGTCTGTTTCTGCTGTGCATCATCTTTTGCCAGTGAATTTTTTACTGTGGTCTAGCACATTTTGGGTTCTGGTTTTAGATTTTTATTTTTCTCAATGTCTTGTATCAAGCATAGGAAATTGTAAAACTACAAGGTGGTTTTTAACTCATTCGTATATTTACACTTCTTTTTTCCACAAGTTCTTGGGAAAGCCTTTTAATCTGGAGTTTAATTTTTGAAAATGGTTTCTTACCTATTTTTTAAGATACTTGATCTTGACTAAGGTGGTTGAGCTAGTTAACTTAAGCAAATTTAATTCAGTTATTGTCCTATCCTGCCATAGACTCTCCTGATATCTGTGTTGTTTCTGGAATGTGTGTGCTTTTACATATTACACAGCTGACTGACTCTGTCAGGGAAGCATTCATGAGAACACAAGTCCGGTGAAGACATGGATTTTTGTCTGTTTTCTATCCTTATCTCTTGAGTACACCATAGTAGGCACTCAGTACATCCTTGAGGAATGATTTCAAGCTGTGATTCCAGGAGTAGTTGAATAGCTGTGTTGAATCACATACTCCCTTGTGACTAAGCTGTTGGCCAGCACCTGCTACCATCAAGTCAGTTGTGGCTCCTGGCAACCTGGTAGGACAGAGTAGAACAGCCCCATGTGGATTCTAGGGCTGTCATCTTTACAGAACAGGCTGCCGCATCATTCTCCTGCAGACTGGCGGGGGTTCAAATGACCAACGTGTCAATTAGCAGTCAGATGCTTAACTGCTGCACCACCAGGGCTCCTTGTCCCTTGGGCTAAGAATCCAGAATTGTGGCCAGGATGTTCAGAATTACGGGTCTAGTTAGTGTAGGTTGGAGGGTGTTTCTTTTTTTTATTTTTATTTATTTATTTATTATTTAACATGACTGAGTGAAAAGGTACATTCCCGTATAAATTTACATGCCCACCTAAATGCAGCTTCCACTGCTCTCCCTGTCCGGTGACAGCACACTATTCCTCTCTGCTCCATACATGTCTCATCCTCCCAACAGCCTCCTTTCCGCTCCTCTCCACCCACTCTCCTTCCTCCAGCCAGAGGTCAGCAGGATGATATCCTATAGATGTATAGAACCATAAAGTGCAACCAATATATGGTCACTCTGCATTGCCAAGTCCAATCCATTACTGTCCAAGAGGGTGTTTCTTAATGCAGCACAGTGTGGATCTTAGAGGGTTTTTTAATCACCCTCTTTGACTCACATGTAGGACATATGTAAGTGGTGTAATTTATGTGATACAAGTGATACAATTTAACATTATTCAGTTGCTGAAATTGTTTGTTTTACTTGTTGGAATATTTTCTACTATTTTCATAGGTGTAACAGAACTGGAAATTCATCCCAAATTGAGGTTAATATTTGTTTCGGTATTACCTGGGCAAATTTTCTGTAATAATGTCTCCGTGTCTGCACTGTATAGCTGTCTATCAGAGTGAAGGGCTTGAAAGTGGCACCTGTAAAATGATTTCTTTTGGGTTCAGGTTCAGAGCACTGGTGAAGGAGAAGCACAGAGGTACTTTGATCACGCGCTTACCCTGAGAAACACAGTGCTGTTTCTGCGTCACAATAAGGACCTAGTGGCACAAGCTGCACCACCAGACCAGCCCAGCTGTGGTATGGAGAATGGATTTAATTCTCAAGATGGATTTTACGGAATGCCTTTCTCAGATGTTAAATGGGGCGTGTTGACTTATTTAATCATCATCATGTTAAATGGGGCGTGTTGACTTATTTAATCATCATTTCTTTAATACATTTTGTGTATACAGTGTATTCACTTAATAATCAGAAGCTCGTTCATAATGTCTTTGATTGTTAACTGTTTCTTACCTTGTTTTGCTTTTTCTGCTCTCTTCTCTGTGTCACTTACATCTGTGGTGTTTAAATCTGTCTAAACTACAGCAGCCTGTTGCTGTTGAGCTGATTCTTACTCATAGTCATCCTCTACCTCACCGTGAACTGCCCCGTAAGGTTTCCAGGGAGCACCTGGTGGATTTGAACTGCTGACCTTTTAGTTAGCAGCCGTAGTGGTTAACCAGTACACCACCAGCTACCTGCAAAAGGGGTTGGAGTATTGACTTTTTAAAGAGCTGGATGGAACTGAGAAGATACCTCAGTTCTGGGTGGGTGGACAAACATGAGAATTTAGTTACTTTAGGCAGCAATAAGTCATAGAACAATACTTGTGCTTCTGTAGTATTTGCGAAAAGATTTCACTTTTAAAACATAAAAAAGGAGATCATTTCCTTTTTAAAGTGTGAAAGAAAGCCATAGCAGTTTTAATGGGCTGACTGATGACCTCTCCTGTGGTGGTCACCCTAGTGGGCACTTCGAGTTTTGCGGTAGGTGGTCAGTGTTGAAAGCTGCAGAGCTGACTGTGACTCTGGCGACCCATGTGACAGAGTAGAACTGCCCCATGGGATTTTCTGGGTTGTGATCTTCACAGAAGCGAATCACCACGTCTTTCTCCTGTGGAGCCCCTCGGTGGGTTTGAACTGCCGACCTTTCACTTAGTGGTTGAGTGCTTAACTGTATGCCACTGTGGTAGGTAGGGAACCCCAGACTTTAGTTGGGCTGATGATATCAGAATTTCCCCAGAGATTCTGATTCACTGGGTCATGAAGTTTGGAATGGCAACCCAGGAATTTGTATTTTTCCAAAGGATTATGTTAATCTCAGCTAGTAACTGGAAGTTGGAGGTGAAGGACAGTTTTCTCCTGGTACTTAAGACTCTCAGCGTGTGCTACCATCTGGGAGTAGGTGGGAATGGAGAGAGGGAGTCAGGTATCGCAAGCCCATTTTTGCCTTTTTTAAGATGAATAGTAGCCTGAAGACTCACTCAACGGCACTGTTACCCTTCTAGACCAGAAGATGGAGACTCAGTTTTAGACCTTAGAGTTCCTTAGTGATCTTCTTAGGGAACGCAGCCCTTCCTAATAGATGAACATTTTAAAGAATTTAAAATCTCAAGGCAGTTGCCAGTATTTTGACTTACACATTTTTTGTTTTGTGCCACTGGTCTTTGATGCTGTGTGTGTGCTTGATGGTAACGCAGGTTTTCCCCTGGATCTCTTGCGCTGTGAAAGCCTCCTTGGTTTGGACCCTGCGACATGCAGCCGAGTTCTCAACAAAAACTACACTCTGCTTGTTTCCATGGCTCCGCTCACCAACGAAATCCGGCCGATCAGCAGCTGCACCCCTCAGGTGAAGGCCCGGGTCAGGGCTCAGTGGTGCCGTGATGGCCGTGTGTCCCGCAGGGACTGGAGGAGGTGGTTTCACAGTCGTAGTTCATGAATTGTCTATTTCCAGAAACCAGGTCATAAAAGTACCAAACTCAGAAAGCAGTTGTGTATTTTAAGATGTTTTCAGATGAGGTTATTTTCAGTTTGTGAGATTATAATTGGTGTATTGTATTTATGTATCATCTAGTGACTGCCTACATGTCAGATCACAGTTGTATCCACAGATGCAGTATTTTAAGGGGAATGTTCTTGGATGCACTAAGAAGAAAGCTTAGATTGTCTGGAGGGATGAGATACATTTCATTAGAAAAACTGTTGTAGAAATGGGGCTATGTGGTGCTCAGTAAGCTAAAAAGAAAAAACCGTGCTTGAAAGCTGGGACTCGTGTTATCTAACTATAGAATTTATGTGTGAGAGTTGGTTCTTGTCTTCTGTTTTTTAATAGTTGCATTTAAAAATAACTCAGTGGCATTAAATGTATATACCCAGTAAGAAAGTCACGGCCTGTGTCCTTCTCAGCACGAGGATTGTGTTGCTGTTCTCCAGTGTTGCGTGCTGCTGGTTCCCCAGTCATGTGCAGGGTTCTGCATTGTAGAGGAGAGGAAGGGATTGGACTATAGCGGCTCCCTGTGCTGCCCTGGGTATGCTAGCTGCTGCAGGGAGCAGCCCCTCCCCACTGGGATCCTGTCCTCCGAGTTCAACAAGAGTGTTTGTAGATTTGTACTTACCGACCTTTTTAAAACAGTATTCTTGTTCCCACCCCTTCTTCCCCACCTTCCTTCTGTTCTTGAACGCAACCTGTAGACTCAGTAGGAATCTGTTTACTGTCTCAATGGATGCTGAGATCTGTAGATAGGAGGGCCAGGGGACCCCTTTTGTGGAAGTTTGTATGTCATCAGTGATTAGTAACAGCCAACTGAAGTATAATTTTAAGACTTTCTTAACAGCCTTACAATCCCCTTACGGGGTAGGTATTTTATCATCATTTTACAGATGAGCAAAATGAGGCACACGCAGGTTAGGTACCTTCTTAAGGTAATGTGTCAAGATTCAGACCTAGGCCATCTGCTCCAGAGTCTATGTTCCTAATAGCAATAAGACTTGCTTTCTTAATTCCAGTACATGGTGATTGTATATATTTGAATAGAGCACTTAGAATTTATTTTCATAAGGACCAGAGAAATTGCCACTGACCTGAAGCATTAGTTGTCTACATAAGACTGTGCCTGATCCACTTGTGAAATTCGCCTGCTTCTGGTAAGCATTACTGCTTTATCGGATTTGTTTTCTGATTGTAGCATATTGGACCTGCTATCCCAGAAGTCAGTTCTGTCTGGTTTAAACTGTACATTTACCGTATCACTGGGCAAGGACCACCATCTCTTTTACTGTCCAAAGGTACAAGACTTCGAAAACTGCCAGAGATATTCCAGGTATGATATATAAAGAGGGTAAAAATTTGGGAAGAGTATAATAGATGGTTTTCTCATTTCTGATTGCCATTTGTGTCTCATTTCTTTCTTCTCCACAGGGTTATGATCGATTACTAATAACATCTTGGGGTCACGATCCTGGGGTCGTTCCAACTTCCAATGTACTCACAATGCTGAATGATGCATTAACACACTCTGCAGTTTTAATTCAGGTACTGTTGGCTTACTTGAGATAAACTAAATTTTTGTTGTTTTGTTTGTTTTAGATCATGATTTGTCTAGTAATTTAAACTATAAAGCAGACACGTAAGGGATTAGAGATCTGGGTTTTAGTCCTGGTTTTTTGTCTACAGTAGTAAAGAAACAACACAGCATGAGGTTAGAACCAAGTTTGAATTCCAGACTCACCTTTTGCTGGCTGTGTGACCATTAAATAAAAAAAAAATTAGATATAATTCACATATGAGTAGCTCATTCCATTAATGTGTACAGAAGCAGTGATTTTTAGTGAATTCACAGATACATATAGCCTTCAACTTAATTTTTGAACATTGTCTTAACCTCAGAAAGAAACCCTTTAGCTCTTACCATCCCATTCTCTTCTCTCTTCCCTGGCCCTAAGCAGTCACTAATGTATTTTCTGCCTCTGGAATTGCCTATTTTGAGCATTTTATGTACGTTTTAGAGTCTTAACCATTCTGCTAGTAAAGAGTATTGGCAAAAGATAGTTTTCTGGAATTTGCCTTTCCTGTGAAGAACTGATAGAAGGAGGAAATCTGTATAAGACCTTTGAAAGAAGACTGGTCTGTCATGCTCAGCAGTGAGTCTGAAGATGTATATAGTCCGACCCTAGATTGTGGCCTCCCCAGTGGCATATAGTGAGTGTGTTCTGCCCTAGTGCTTGGTCTTTAACCTGCAGTGATGGCAACCCTGAGAGGGCGCTAAGCAGCTGTCCTTTGGGAAGATGAGTGGGCACTGCGTTAACAGTGGATGGGAGAGCAGGTGGATGCTGGAGGCAGGGCGACAGTTGGGATTCTGTGTAATAGTTTAGGTAAGAGATGTGGGGACATCCCAGATGAGGGAAGTAGTGGTGAGAATTGAAAGGAAAAGATGGATTTAAGAAATAAACTGTGAGTATTTTTGCAGCTGCATTAAAAAATTATGCAGTGGAATTTATTTAACTAGCCTCTTACGTTGAGTTGAGCATTTTGTTTGTTACTGTAATATTCCAGCAACTAACTTTGTATCTGTATCATTTCAGCACAGGTTTTTGA
This sequence comes from Heterohyrax brucei, assembly GCA_028571685.1. Taxonomy (NCBI): domain Eukaryota; kingdom Metazoa; phylum Chordata; class Mammalia; order Hyracoidea; family Procaviidae; genus Heterohyrax; species Heterohyrax brucei. The sequence goes on along the minus strand of CM053153.1, from coordinate 18,949,580 downwards.
GTTTTGTATTCCTAGTGTGTGGTGTGCCATGTGATTGTGGGGATTCTTCCTCCATCTTCTCTTTTAGAGCCACAGCTGAGACTTGGGCAGGTGCACAGGGACATCAGTCAGTCCTCACTTGGTCAACAAGTGACTTACCTCTTAAGTCACCTCCTTTTCTTTTGTTAGCCCTTGACTCATTTACATTGCCACATAGGTTAACATATACATAAGATGTCTTCACTTGCTGTAGAAAAATAAAAAATTGTTGGAAGTATTTTGATAGAGTTTTAATTTGAACTACTCGGTACACAGTCGTATTCACTTTTTGAATATCAGTTATTGGAAATAACAGATTTGTCTTACTGTCTTTCACCTTTTATTTTTTATTTCTTTATGTTTAGGGCCATGGTTTGCGTGGGATAGGAGAAACGATCCATATACCATTTCCGTTTGATGAAACAGAACTGCAAGGAGGTACCTTACTTTTGAGTTGTATCCATGTGACTCCATTGTCATTAATCAGGGCCACAGTTTGGTGGAAAACAGAGCAGGAAGTAATTCCTTAGAATCTGCTAAGTGTTGACACACTGGCAGAGGGTTTCTGTCTTGTACCTTTTTCTGCAAAAACAGAGAGAATGAGGAAACCTGGTTAGGATATTTGAGGGATAATTGTCTGTTCAGCCATGGAGATGAAGAGAATGAGTGGCTGTCTGCCTAGATGGGAGGCTGGGTTTTCTGTATGCCTAACCTCTGATTTCCTCTTATTGTTTTGTATGGGAGTTGGGGAAAAGAGAAGTCATAGAAAGTATTTTATGCTCAGTAAGTTAACTTTTCCTACTGTTTTGGGGAGTCAGGGTGGGATAATTTTTTAAAGTCTCTGAAGCAAAGTTTCCCTTGTCATTGTACCAATGAAATCAGTCTGCATGTGTGTACCATATGTGTGTATAGACTGCTGCAGCATTCTAATGGTTTCAGATTTTGATTTTGTAGTCATTTTTTTTTTTTTACTTTCTTTTAAGCTATTTAGAACTGGGTGCTAACTTACAATGTTTGTATACTGCTTTACCATTTATAGAGCACTGGCATGTATTTTGTGTTTCAACATTTATTTTTGCTGTTGAATTTCTTTTTTTGCCCTTAATATTTGAGTGGATGCAGGGTTTTGACCTGTAATTAAATTAGCTAGGGTCAAGTTGGATACCTAGTGGCATAATTGGTGAGTGCTGCAGCTGCTAACCAAAGATCGGGAGTTCAAATCCAGCAGGTGCTCCTTGGAAACTCTATAGGGCCGGTCTGCTCAGTCCTATAGGGTCGCTGTGAGTCGGTATTAGTTTGATAGTGGCGCTCGTGAGGATCAAGATGGTGGGGAGTTGGCCCTGTTTGATATTTCTTGTGTCTAGAATTGGACACTAGTTAACCTCCATTTGATGAAGGATATTCCGAGAATGTGAAAGCAACTTATTTTTCTTTTACTAACATAGAAGAGACCTTTTCAGTGTTGAATATCAAGAAATTCTTTTCAAAAGAAAAATATTGTATAATTAAAACATATGCATATACACACCCATATATGTGCACATACATGTCCACTTCTGATTTAACTCCATGCAGAGTGGCTGGACTGTAACTTTCTAGTCACATGGGTTCAAGTAACTTAACTTACATTAATTCAGAGAAGAAGTTTTACGATTTTTCCGTAATATTGGCCATCACTGTCACTTTTCCAAAGTAGAGAAAGGAAGAAAAATTTTATGAGTATCATTTTCTTTTCACATGGCTAGGCTGCAGAATCCTTATGTTTGAATGTAAGGGTATGCTTGTTATGAATAAATATGAACAAAGACAGTTTTCTAGAGAGTAGCCGCTATTCAGAAGTGAATATTTTTCTGAAACAAAACCTTGCCAATGAACCCTATAATACTTTAAAAATTCTGTGGGAATCATTGTCCACCTGAGGATAGAAGATGATGACAGCGGGATCTTAACATTTATGAAACCTGAGGAACTGGTTACTGGATTCCTTGCCTTGGGAAATTATTTTATATATTATAAAGGATTTTTGTTTGTTTTAGAAAGAGCATTCATGTTTAGAAATTGAACGTGTGTGTAACTTCACACATTTATGAGAACTTGAGCTAATACCTGATTAGGTAGAGATATGATCTGCATGTATATTGTTAGTTTTAGTTTCAATAAGAAGAATTTTACTTCTTTGAAATTAAAAAATACACATGTTGTATACTTAATATGCTTCCTGGTAGAAGCTCTCCAGGTATTTGAGGCAGACTAGAAAGAAGCCTGGAGAGTTTACTGCTGACTGGCCCTGTTTGCTTATATAAAAGCAGGCAGTAGATTCTGATGCAGCAAATGCCTCCTGAAGACTGAAATGTGTTACGTGTGCATAGCATCCCTTGGCGTTCACAGATAGCCACTGAAAAGAATCTTGATCGGTAGAAGTATCATCAAGTTTAAAAGTAGTTCTAAGAGTTGTTTAATAAAAGCATATTTAGGTTTTTTTGAATTCTGTTGGAAGACTTACAGAATGATGTCAACTCTTTGTTCTTAGAGTTTACGCGTGTCAACATGGGTGTTCACAGAGCACTGCAGACACTAAGGGACAGAGTGGACTTGCAGCATTTCTGTGGCTATGTCACCATGCTGAACGCTTCTAGTCAACTGGCAAACAGAAAACTCAGTGATGCTTCTGATGAAAGAGGTTAGTCATAGTTGCGTTCTTTAAATAGAAAGAATTAGTTTTGAGTTTCAGGTCATCATAATCTGTCTGTGTGGATGTCTGTGGGGGTGATGCTGTTGAAGATACTTAGAAGCAGTTTGAACAGAATCTAGGAGATCAGCAGAGAGCCTGAAGTAATGATCTGAAGTAAAAGTCTCAGCTTGTGCTCTGCATTTTCAATCTTGGTTGCTTTACACCAGAATTGTTTGGCACTATTGACATTTTGAACTGGATGATTCTTTGTTATAGGAGGCTGTCCTATTCATTGTGTCGTATTTAGCATCCCTACATACCAGTGGCATTCCACTTTCCCGGTCATGATGACCAAATGTGTCTCCAGACATTGCCAAGTATCACCTGGGGGACAAAATTGCCCCAAGCAGGAACCGTGTCTTTGGGCCAAAGAGACTTCATTTTTTTCCATTAACATTACCATTGCCGGATGCCCTCTTTCTGCTGGGCTTACTGACAATTTATGATGAAATCCTAACGTTGTGTGTGTCCTCGGAATTCCTAGGAGAAACCGATTTGGCTTCTGGCTCAGATGTAAATGGCAGCACAGAGTCGTTTGAAATGGTCATTGAGGAGGTGACTGGAGATTCAACAACAAAGCAGAACTCTGGTAAGGCTTTAAAAATTGTTTGCAATTTTATTAGACTGTTTCAGTTAAATCATTTGGGTGTCACCTGTTTTTAGTATGCGTAATGACTTCTAAATAGACACTTTCTTAGAAGTTTTTGTAAAGTCAGAAAAGAATTATAAAAATAGGACCTAAAAATAATGGCCTAAGTTGCCCTTTTTCTCTGTGAAATATTTTTGTCCATTCACTCACCTTGTAGATGTGTTGCAGTACCCTTCCTGAGCAAAAGACCAGTTGGAACGTGAGTTGAAAGCAATATGCTTTCTCCTCAGAAACACGTACATACTCAAAAAATAACCTGTTCCCCCTAAGGCTCTCTCCCCTGCCAAACTCATTGGTAGATATCACTTGGTCAGGAGGAATCTGTGGACCTTGGGTTTAAGAAACACTGGTGGGTCCTGTAGTGTATCTGTATGGTTAAAATAATGAGATAATATGTCATTTTGTAGTTGCTACCACAGAAGCAGATTGGGTTCCTCTTGAATTGTGCTTTGGGATTCCACTGTTCAGTTCTGAGTTAAATCGCAGAGTTTGTAGGAAGATTGCTACACATGGCCTTTGCAGACAGGAGAGGTGAGTGTGTGTAATTGTGGTCATCTTCTCATCTGCTAGATTGTAAATTCCTTGTGGTTTCTGTGGAAGCCTGGTCATGCAGTGGTTATGAGCTTGGCTACTACCTGGAAGGTTGGCAGGCTGAATCCACCAAGCGCTCTTTGGAAACCCTGTAGGGCAGTTCTCTGTCCTGTAGGGTCACTATAAGTCTGAACTGACTCAGTGGCAGTGGGTGGGGTAATTGCTGTATCTTAACTCCCCTTTATTCCACACAGGAAGCTGTTGACTGACTGACTGCTAGTTTAAAGAGTTTGAACTTAAATAGAAATTAGGTACATGGAAACATTTTTGGGCACATGTTTTGGGAGTTATCACTAATAGTGTATTGACTCTGCTACCCAGTTTCAGTGAGGGCATGGGGAGGTAGGCATGCTCACGTGGAATGTGCTTCTACTTTTTTAATATAGAAGATCTTGTACAGAAGATCTCTCGTGCGCTTTTCTCTCTCCTTCCCTTCTCATTTATTTTGTTGTTGAAAGTGCGCACAGCAAAACGTGAACACCAACGCAGCAGTTTCTATGTGTACAGTTCAGAATCATTGATTCTGCTCTAGTTGTGCAGCCATCCTACCCTCCTCCCTCCCGTGTTAACATAAAGCCACCACCCCCTCAGGTTCCTGGTAATCCTTCAAGCTGCTCTCGTCCTTTCGATCCCATATAGTCAGTTCTTAAAGGAGCATAATGCTCAAGGCTGACCTTCTTGACTAGCTAAGCTCAACTATTGTGTGGTTTTAAGAAGACATCGGGATATTTTGGGTTCCAGATAAAAATTACATCAGGGCAGTAGTTTCAGGCATCCAGAAAGTCTGGAGTTCATAAGAATTTTTTTTTTCAGTTGAAAGATTTCTTTTTTTTTTTTTAATTTAACATGACTGAGTAAAAATGTATATGCCCACCTCTGTGCAGCTTCCACTGCTCTCCCTGTCCGGTGATAGCACACTATTCCTCTCTGCTCCGTACATGTCTCATTCTCCCAACAGCCTCCTTTGGAGTTCATGAGAATTTGAAATTCTGTTCTGCATCTTCCCTCTTTTGATAGGAATTCTCCTGTAGACTCTGATCAGAATGTTCAGTAATGGTAACTGAGCATGATCCAGTTCTGCTCACAGGGCAGAGGAGGTAGTTGTTCAGAGAGGCGGTCAGCCATGCGCGCTCAGGTTATGTTAATAGTGCTTGCCTCTGATTCCCCAGTTACAGCTGACTTTCCAGATTTTCTCCACTTTCTACAGTGGGCATGTGTTATAAAGAGACAATGTGTAGGCCTTCTCTCATGCCCGTTCTGATCTGTTGGGAGTGGCTGCTAAGAGACAGTGTTGTAAAGGTTCCAAGACTGTCTGAGTGTCATTAAGATGGTGTAAAATCTTACTGGGTCCAATTTTAAATTGATTTGGATATTTGAAGCTTGTGTGATAGTTGCCATTCCTCAGAGTGCCTCATTGTTCATTTTCAAAGTTCTTTTGACATTTCCCTTTTATGTCTATTAATAATTTCAACTTTTTATAAATGATAACATTTCTACTTTGGCTGTACTTCATGTTTCACTTCATTAATACATTGCTTTCTGTTATTACTAAACCATGCAGAAATTTCATTGACCAGAAGCATTGGAATTGTTTCTCAGAAAATTTTATGTGATTTAACAGGATGTGTATGTAAATATAAATGCATTTAAATTGCTAAAGTGAAACTGTTATGAGATGTTAGTTCTTGTCATTATTTTTACCTGTTTCCCCCCTTTTTTTCAGCCTTCAAAACCTCTTACATTCCAGTAGGAAACTCTCTCTACAAGTCCTCGACTTTGTTCATTCATTCCAGGTAACAACAAATCCAGTTAGGGTTGTGTAGCACTTTATAGTAGACAAGACAGTTCATGTTTGCTTTTGAGACTTCACAGTAGCAAGTCTTGAAAGGAACATTTCCTTCATTTTAAAAATGAAGACTCTGGGAGTCAGAGAAGTTGATTGACTTGCACGTGAAGTTACCGGCCAGCTCCCCAGCGTGTGAAGTGTAGGCTCTTTGTTCTGTGCCGGTGCTTCATTCAGCAGAGACGTGCCAGGTGTCTGCTGTGGCCATGCTGGGCGGTGGCTCGGGGATGGCATGCTTCAGTAGTTGGGGCCCAGTGAGTAGCTGAGCTGCACTGGCAGTTGTCTGCTACTGTAGTGAAGGCCAGTGCTTAGTGTATTTTGTGTACCCCCCAACAAGGAAAGAAAGGATGGTCTAGACTTGATTCATAGACTGTTCAAATGGAACACTGTCTTGAGCATATCTAATCCAACACTAGGAAGTCTTCTGTATGTTGGATTTTGTTTCCTTCACCATTCACTAAATATGTGAGTAGCTGCTAAATGCCAGACTCTGTGTCAGGGCTGGGGAAATGGTGCAGAGCCGACAGGACTGTCTGAGAGAGATAGGAGTTGGTCACTGGTAAAACATGTGAACGATACCAGATTTCCCTGAGTGCGCTGGAGGGCCAGCCTTGGGTGGTGAATCCAAGGGCAGACCTGACTGAGGTAGGTGTGGATGCGGAGGTGGCGTTTGAGCTGACAGCCAGGGGTGGAGAAGGCTGTCCGGGCAGGGCTCAGCAGGTGGGAGGCCCTGTGTCAGGAGGCACCCGGTGTGCAAGGTGTGCAAGGGTGCAAGAGCGTGCCACTGTGGCAGGGGCTTCGGGAACGAGGGAGCGGTGAGGTTGGGGGCGACGGTGGGCTCTTGGGGAGTATGTTAAGTGAGTGCAAAGAGAAGCGGAAAGGCTGTTAGGCAGAGGAGTCCCGTGACTTCTGACGGACTGTGTTCAAACATTAGTTACTGTCTGGGGACTAGGTTAGAACGAGGCGAGAGTGGAAGCAAGGTCAGCTACGAGGCTGTGGTAATGGCCACATGAGAGCGGTTGGTAGCAGAATGGCCACATGAGAGAGGTTGGTAGCAGAATGGCCACATGAGAGCGGTTGGTAGCAGAGCACTCTTCTCCATTAAAATGTTCTCATGTATCCCTACTGAGGATGCATGTAATACATCTGTTACTGTTGTATCAGTAAGTCATGTGTGCTCTAAAAATGAACAAAACCAGAAATTTTACAAGAGTGCAGTAAATGAATGTAAAAAATCGAGTGCTTTTTTCATTACCCTCTAAATGATCCCCCTGAACCTAAGAGTTATGTAGAGAAGTGCCATTTCTCAGGACATCAGACTGTTTCCTCACTAGTTACATTAACGAGCGTTACTCGGGTGTTGACTATAGAATTCTTGTGCACTTCTTGATCTTTTAGGAAGGTGCTTCAACACTGGATATTCACACAGAGGCCAGTTTTCCAAGTTTGTTTTCCCAGTCCTCCTGTGCTGATACAGGCGTTCCACTTCCTGCAAAGAACTTAATATTTAAAGATGGAATCCTGTCTGAATGGAGCGGACGGTCACCTTCCTCCCTTCGTATTGCTAACTTCCAGCTGCAATAATGTGGTTCCAGCATTTGTGGCTCACCCGTTCTGCCTTTTTCTTTCTTAGCTTTAGCTTCCTAAGGCCAGCCCCTAAAAGCAGCCTGCTGCTGCACTGTGCCTCTTGCTTCAGCAGTGTGTGAAGCTTGAGGACGTGGTCACATGTGCTGAAGTGGGGTTCATCATCGCACCTCCTAATGCAAGCGAGAGCTTTTGAACAGCCAGCACTGTCTTTTTTAACCTGGAGACAATCTGCATTTCTTTTATAAAACTGAGTATATAGTTTATAGGCTTTATGAGGACTGTTAATGTTTATAAGCAGTCACTTGTGAATATTGCAATGTAATTTTATATGTTAGTTTATCAAACATAAATCTTGTTTAATTTTATATTTTGTTACCTGCATTCTAGGGGATCATGGGAAGAGATGGAACTCTTCCTCCAAAAAAGGCTTCTAGATACTCAAAGTAGCAGAACTATAAAACAGTAAACATCCAGTGTTGAGAGATGGTACGATGGGGCATTAAGAATATCTGTGGGTGTCTGTGAATTATGTCTGTCTTGAACAAAATGTAGAGAGTGTGTAAATCAGCATAGTCATGTATAACTTCACCTTGATTTGTAAGGTCTTAACGAGTCATTAATAACTCATGAAATACTTTGGAAAACATTATTTTTAAACAATGTTTCTATGTTGACTTCTGTTGTCAGTCACTTTGGGCTTTATATTTTTTGTAGAGTCTGTGTGGAAACAGAATTTTTTTCCTACTCGGGTAGCTTTGGCTGCCGTAGTTTATTTTTGTTGAGTAGCCATACCAATGAATTGTTCTGAAATGGAATTTGATGTTTTCAAAGCAAGGGTTGTGATTTAGGTTAACATTACACCTTAGGAGCACTAAGGCCATATCTTTGATCACAACACTCTAGTCATATGCCTACTTTGAAGATACATTCTTAAGAATCTGGATCTTAAATTTGTGTGAATAGTTTTGGAAGAAAATGATAGAGAAAAACGGCATAATTTTTGTTTCTTGGGTCATTGATTCTTTTAGTATGTCCAGTGTTAATTAGAATAATTGGAATCACTTTTTTGACTTGCCCGGTTAACTTCCGCAGGAAGTTTGTGCAGTGTTATAGTTTAGTTTAGCTCTTCTGTAGAGTAATGATTGTTCGCTAGTTTACAACAGTAACCAAACTAACTGGTCAAACAACATGTATCTAAAACACTTAAAACATTAGAGAGTTTGGGAATGTTAGAACCTAAAGGTTTTTGCTGATGATTTTTTGTTGTTTATAAACAGATATTTGTGCATTTAACATACTTCTGCAAATATATGCCTTTCTTAAAACTGTTAACATAACCATGCATCCAATACCATGGCCTATCTATTGAGTCGACTCTTGGACCAGGCTGTCAGGGGCACAGCTGGCGCTGTGGTCAGGATAAATCCAGAAATCCAGTAATGTTTAGTTTTCTACTTTGTCTTACATGAGGTAGAAACCAAGTATATGTTATAAATGTTTGCTTATAAAAGGAGAAATGCATACTAATATTAAAATAATTTCTTATGACTGTGAATCACTCATTTATTTTTCCAGTAATTAGTATTATACATTCCTAGTGCTATTAGGTATGTATGTAATGTAATGGTTTTTCAGCTGAAAGCTGTAAAGTGCTTTATTTGATCAGGGCTCTTTAAATCTCATTTTTGTTGGCTTTGTTCAGATTAGCTGTAGTTATTTTATTTATTCATGTATTAACAGTTAAATAGAACAGTGTGTACACTAATAAAGAATAGTTGTAGTTGTCAGCAGTGAACTCAATTGTTGGTGAATTGAAAGCGTAAAATAAGAGAGGGATTTGCTGCTATATCTCCTTGGGAGAAAATAAAATAGAGCCTAATGCGATCATGAATTTTAGAGAAAGTGTTAAAAAGATGTGATCAACTCTGGTCTTTGCGTGAGTAAGGAAAGTTTCAGCATCTGGATTCCAGCAGAAGGCCTCCCATCATGGGAGGGCGAACATGTGTCCTGAGCAGTGGGCATAGTGGGCAGCACTGCTCCACTCAGCCTTGGCTTGGTGAATTTGTCTTGATTCCACTTACACACTAACATGTGTAAAAATACATCTCTGAAATCTTAAAAGGGTTGATCTGGTTTGATGAAAAGGTAAATTTAGAATATAAACTTTGTTATTTGCCAAAGAAGATTCATTAAATAATTTTTACTCTTTGCAAATGTTTAAAATAATTTTGTTTGACTCTGTGCCACCTGCCCTCCCCTCCTCTTCCCTTTGGTGTAGCTTCAGTGATGGCATACATGCTTTAGAAACCCAGAAGAAGAACAGACGCTGGAAAGGAGAGGAAAGTCAGTGTGGTACCATGTCACCTCTCAAGTGGGTCTAAAGAAATGCTGCCTTGTGTAATTTTTGAAAAAGGATGGTCATCTCTCATCTGATTTCCTGAAATTTGTCTTATCTTTTTAAAAATAGGTAGTCAGATGGTTTTGCATTTCTTTTGGAGGGAATGGTGGTTTCTGTATCTTGATGTTTGTAGTTTTGTCTGCCACTCATGTCTTTTTGTTTTATGTTCAGTGTTTCATACAGTTTGTATTTAAAGATTTCAAAGTACCAAAACTGTAACCAAGTACAGTGGATTGTTTTTCTGGTATGATGTTAATAATATACAATGAAGTGTATAAAAGTGTTGTCAATTTGATTATTGACACATATGTTTACAAATAAACTGTGGTGTTGATCAAGTTACTGTGAAAATGCGTGTAATCTTCTGTATGTCCCTTTTAAAACTAAGTGCAGCCATACCTTTCAGTGCTGTTTTCCTTATGTATGTGAATATCTACTATAAACTATATAAAATACCCGTAGTAATAATTATATAAAATATATAATCTTTTTATTTTCAAATAATTTTGGATTTACAAGGAAGTTGTGAATATAGTCCAGAAATGTTCTGTGCACCCATGACTGAGCTTCTCTTAATGATAACACCTTACGTGTGTGACAGATTCGTCAGAACTGTGAAATCACATCTGGTACAGGACTGTTGACTAAACTATAGGCGCCACGTGGTTTTCACCAGTTTTTCCACTAGTGCCCTTTGTCTATTTTGTATCCAGTCTAGAACGCCACATTACACAGTCACCAAGGACTCATTGTTGTTGTGAGGTGCCGGTTCTGACTCATAGCGACCCCCTGAACAACAGAAGAAAACACTGCCCGGCCTTGCGCCATGTCCGCAGTCGTCTTTGTGCTTCCTGCTTGAGCCCGTTGCTGTGGCCACTGTGTCAGTCCGTCGCTGTGAGGGCCTTCCTCTTGTTTGCCGACGCTCCGCTCTTGACCCTAGTTTTCTCCCATCTGTGACAATTGCGCAGTCTTTCAAAGGGAAGTAGTCAATTGTTCAGTAGATTGCCCTTCAGTATAGGTTTAGCTGAGTTTTCTTGTCTTTTATCTGATGTTGTACTTTGCCAGGAAGACCACCACGGGGGCACGTGCCCTTTCACTGTATCTTTGGGGTAATGATGGCAGTATGCAGTCCTGGTGACAGTCCTTTGGTGTAGGTGGTGTCTGCTAGGGTTCTCTACTGTTTGTATTTTTTTTCCATTTCCATACTGTCTCCTTTGTAAATGAGTCATTAAGCTCACCCTGGTGGGGGGGATGTTAAACTCCACCTGGAGGACAGAGCAGTTACACCCGTTATGGAGAATTCTTTAGAAAGTTTGTTGCTTTCTCCTGTTTATACGATCAGTTTTCGTATTACTACAGTCATGCATTGCTTAATGTCTATGATACGTTCTGTGAAGTAGAATGTTACGTGACTTGGCCATTGTGGGGACACCGTTTTATGTATAGATAATCCTAGGATTATGAGTGGCTGACTTGTGGCTGACTCTTAGTGAGAACGGACTGCTGCAGTGCTTACTGAGTGGACAGATGGGAGTAAAGCACGGTTGATGACAGCGAACGCCTGCACCGCTGGGTGATGCTGGTGTCAGCACTGCACAGTTTGGAATTTTTAGCGTTACGTCTGTTATATCCCGTTTTGTGATCAGGATTTCTGAACTCTAACCTTATGGGATCATGGACATATATCTAACAGATGTCACGTGGGGCATGAACTACAAGGACTGACAGGTTCGCAAACTCATGCTAGAAGAAGTGTTACATACCTCGTCACTATGGTCACCGTCGAAGTGCTGTCCTTGGGAAGCTATGCAGCAACCTCAGCACCTAGTCCACCCTTCCAGGCAGTTTTGGAACTCTTTCTGGAACAGCCGTCAGAACTGTTGTGTTACCCTTGATGTCCTGAATGTCATCAGAATGTCTTCCTTTCAGTATTTCCTTTATTTTCAGGTAATGAAAAAAGTCACTGGGGGCCAGATCAGGTGAGCAGGGAGGGTGTTCCCATACAGTTGTTTGTTACTGGCTAAAAACTCCCTCACAGACTACTATACAATTAAGTTTGCAAACTTGCCACTGTGCCACCACATGCAATGGCCATTTCTGAGACTTGTAAAATTGCTTTGAAGGTGGACTACGCGCTGGCATGAGTGCCTAGCCTTCCGAGGGGAGGACATCGAAGGTGACCCAGCGATTCTCAGCAATGAGGTAGGCAGCGCTTAGAATAATGAAGTTCATGGACTTAATTGTCAGACCTTGTAGCTTCTTCCTACCAGAATTCATCCATGTTCCAGGATTCAATAGCTTGTTCCTTTCCATTGTTGTTTCATTGTGATTGAGTGAAAGTGTACCATCCACTTTAAATTTGCATGCCCGCCTATCTGCAGCTCCTTTTGCTCTCCTTTCCCAGAGACAGAACACTCCTCCTTTCCGTTCGTTCCTTTTTATAGCTGTGTATTCCTTTACACAGAGTCCCGGTGGCACAGTGGTTAAGAGCTGTGACTGCTAACCGAAAGGCTGGCTGTTTGAATCCACCAGCTGCTCCTTGGAAACCACCTTGTCCCACAGGGTTGCTGTGAGTCAGAATTGACGGCAGTGAGTCAGTGGGTCGTTCTAGTACATGGATATCTCTGTTACCTGTCAGAGGGCATCTTTGTAGTGTGTATTACTCGATGATTATGAATAAGCCACGCCAAGTGCCGTCGAGGATGATTATGAATAAAACTGTAAATTCATCTACAAGGTCTTAATGTCAATACGTTTTCCCTTTGCTTGGGTAAATACCTAGGAGTGAGATTGCTGAGTCATTGGGTAAGTGTATGTTTAAAAGGACTGTCAGACTCTTCTAATGGGACTACCATTTTGCATACTGACCGGCAATGAATGCGAGTTCTTGTTGCTCTACATCCTCATCATTGTTGGTAGTGTCAGGGGTTTTTGTTGGTGGTATAATTTCAGCAATTACTAGTTTGAGGTAGTGTCTCACTTGTGTTGGAGAATTGTGTTTTCCTAATGACAGATGAAGTTGATTCATGTGCTTATTTGCCATTCGTATATCTTTCATAAAATGACTGTTGAGATCAATTATTAAACAATGTTTTTTGTTCAGTTCATTATATACTCTAGAAATAACTTCTTTATCAGCTGTATGTTTTGTATATTTTGTAAATATTTTCTCCCAACCTGTGACTTGTCTCTTAGCAGTGTGTAGCAGAGCAAAAGCTTTTAATTTTCATAAAATCCAGCTTTTTAATGTTTTAGATTTGACTTTTGACACTCTATCTAAAATCTAATTATTAAACTCAAGATTATCCATATTTTCTGTTTATAGTTTTCTGTTTTACAGTTTATTTTCCATCCACTGTATGTTAATTTTTTGATAAGTTATCAGGTATGGGTCAAGGTTCATCTTTTTGCATATGGGCACCCAGTTGTTAAGACACAGTTTCTTGAAAAGACTGTCCTGGTTCAATCAAACTGCCTTTATATCTTTGTCAATAGTCAGTTGACAGATCTGTAGAGACAAAGCAGGTTAGTGGTTGTCTGCGGCTGGCAGTGGCAGGAGGGATCTGTATTGGAATGAGGGAGAAGTTCTAAAAAGTGATGGTTGCACAACTCTAAGTTAACAAGAATATTATTGAATTGTACACTTACTACAAGTGATTATTATGTAAGTTATACTTTAATAAAATTGTTCTGAAAAGTGAGTTGAACAGTATTTGTGTGGGTCTGATCCTGGGCTTTCTGTTCCATTGGTCAACATGCCTGTCTTTTCCTTCAGTACCATACTGAAATTGTATCTTGTGAAAGTCCTCTAGGTTTACTCTTTTTCAGAATTGATTTGGTCTGTTTTAGTTCCTTGGCTTTTGCAAATAATTTCAGTAAGCTTGTCATTACATTAGATCTTGATGAGGGTTTAGTCATGGTTGTGATGAATTTATTCATCAGGCCAGGAGAATTGACATCTTAACAGATCTCTCCATATGTTTAGAACTTCTTCCAAGAGAAAAGCAAAAAAATACTTTGGTTTCTTTTGTCAGTGTTTTATAGGTTTCAACATACATATCTTGTACATACGTTGTTAGATTTATAGATAAGAACTGTTATTACTAGAAATTAAAAAAATTTCTAATTGTTCATTCTTTGTATATAGAAATACAGTTGAATTTTGTATATTGACCGTATATTCTGTTGCCTTGCTAAACTCATTAGCGTTTTTGTTTGTTTTTAGTATTTCAGATTTTCTACCTAGACAATCATGTCTGTTTTCCAGGTTCCTCCCCCTTCCCCTTCAGCGTGGGCTACTAGAGGTGTTCTCATAAAGACTGTTACATACTGAAGAGTGAGTAGTGCCCCGGTGGTTAAAGAGCTCTGCTGGTAACCGGAAGGTTAGCAGTTCGGACCTGCCTGCTATTCCTTGGAAGCCCCATGGGGCCCTTCTGTTTTCTGCTATCACAGTGCTATGGGCCAGAATGGATTCCGTGGCATTGGGTAAACAGCCCCCACCCAACAGATTACTGAGAGGTGTATGTGTGAGGGGCCTTGTTGACATGTGAGAACTGTGGAAGGGGCAGCCCAGCTGTGAGGATCTGTGGCTGTTTTCTCTGCATCTGAACAATGTTGAACGTCAGTAATAATGATATGGTGGGGATACATGTGTTTGGTGTAGGGAGAGGCTTTTGTCTCTCCAGTTCTGGGAGCTGGGAAGGGTTGGCATCACCCAGTCCGTCATGAAGTGTCACATAGGCACTCTGCTTTCAGTCCTGTTCTCTCAGTCTACGTCATCTTCTCTGACTCAGTTTCTCCTTAGTATCCCAACTGGGGAGGTAGACCTGGGATATTGGGGATTCAATTATAATAAACTATTTTCTACTAAATTCATTTTGCTCTGCAAATCTGTGGGTCACTCCTGTGTATGTGCTTTCTATCTTCAAGTACTGTGGTTTGTATAATAAACCTCACTTAGTTTTAGCAGTGATTGCTTTTGTTTCTTACTCTCTGAGGTTTTAATGAGTTGCTGTCAAGAGGAAAAAGGTTAGAAGGGTCTTTAACATTGTAATACCAGAAATCTTACCAACCTCATTTTGGTAATTTTTTTCTCCCTCAATTTCTTTAGGCTTTTATTAGGAACTATTCCCAACATATACCAAAGTAAGGAAAAAAAGCAGGGTGAAGTTTCATCTGTCCATCACCCAGCACAACATTTGGCTTGAGTGGCCATCTTGGTCTTTCTCTTTGGGATATTGTTTGCTCAGTCGTTGGCTGGGGCTTTTGGGGGAAGGCATGGCCTCTGCTGAAAAGCCAAGGCAGACCTTGAAGGAACTAACAGCTAGAGCGACCATGGATGACCACCCTTTCTGTGGCTGGGCAGTATAAATCCAAGGGTGACTGAAGGGTACATCTTTATGTCTTCTGCATTTAATTATACAAGAAAAAGAGACGATCTAGACTGTAGAAGATGGGCAAGATGTGTGAATAGGCAGTTAATACAAACAGATAATGACCAAGAGAAAATAAAATTCATAATTAAAAAAATACAAATTAAAACTGCCCTGAGGTTGCATTTCCCAGTGTCAGGGATTGTATTGTGTCCCCCCAGAATTATAGGTACTGACTTGACTTGGCTGTGAGCCCCAGCATGGTGCCATTCCTCCCATGTGTTGTGAGTCCTGCCTCTGTGCTACTGATGATGGAGAATGGGTAGCAGCTGTGCTGGTGAGGCAGGACTCCAATTACCAGCTGTGGGATATAAGGGAGAGAAGTGAGCGGAGTAAGTCGGGGACCTCATACCACCAAGAAGGCAGCACTGAGAATAGAGCACATCCTTTGGACCTGAGGTGCCTGTGCCGAGATGCTCTCACTGGATTTGGAGTCAACCTACTGGACTGTAGGTAATTTATCTTTTTGAGTGGGACTGTAACTTGCTAATAGGTTTGTGGCTTACTGAACTGTGACAATACAGTTGCTCCTTGTAAAGCCTTCCACTCATGGTATTTTCTGTTAAAGCAGTACCAGGTGACTAAAACACCCAGTAACTGATGAGCAAAAATGAAAAAAGATGGTAACACTCAGTGCCGGTCAAGGATTAGGGCAGTGTGGATTTATACACCATTGTTATTTAGAGGATAAGTTACTGTTAATGTTTTTGGAGGAAGACAAGTTGGCATTATTTTTCAGATGTTAATGTACAGTATGCCCTTTGATATAACAAAATGATGCCTAGACTGTGCTTGCTAGAAATACATGTCCATACATGTATATGAGAATATTTATTGCCTTTTGGTTTACAGTAAGAAAGGCAAAAAAGTAACAGCCCTCCTCCTCAAAACAGATAGCTTGACTGTTCCTCAATGGAGCATTGACTAAATAAAACTAATCCATTCCAAGGAGCCGTGGCGCAGTGGTTAATAAGTTCTTGACTGCTAACCAAAAGGTCACTGATTTGAACCCACCAGCAGCACCTCGGAAGAAAGGTGTAGCAGTCAGCTTCCTTAGAGGTGACAGCATTGGAGATCCCATGGGGCAGTTTCACTCTGAGTCGGAACCTTCTCCATGACAATGGGTTTGGTTTTGTTGGAGCCCTGATAGTGTATTTGTTAAAGGCTCAGCTGAGATGAAAATGTGAGCAGTTCAAATCCACCAGCTGTTCCTTGGAAACCCAGTGGAGCATCTCTACTCTCCTGTAGGGTTATTGTGAGTTGGAATCGACTTGAGGGCAGTAATATTTTTTGTTTGCTGTATCCAAGAATTAAGTACTGACAGGAAAAGATATCTATAATAAGTGAAAAAAAGAATTTGAGAGCAGAAATTGAGCCCGTGTGAGTGAAAAATTCCAAAGAAACTTGAGTTGTTACCTGTAGGAAGAGTCTTTGATTTAGCCAGGCAAAAAAAGAGCATGAGAAGATGGCTTCAGTTTCTACTAGATCCTCTTTTTCTTTGCATAGGCTTTTTTACAATCAAGCACTATAATCACTAAAATTCATTTGAAATGCTACCTGCAACTGTGTCCCCCTGGGCCTGTGGTAGATCACGTGGTCTGGTCTCATCTAGTTAGAGAGGGTCACGTGACTGATCTGGCCAAGGAATTGTGAGTGGAAGTGAACTGAGTCACTTCAGAGTGGAAGAGTCACTGGCCAGTGTGAGGTCCCCTAAACCCTCCTTTCCCTCTGAGAGGTGACTGGCAACACTCAAGGTAGTTGGTGCTCCATCAGTGCTGGTCACCTGGTGACTGCAACGATCCTCTTTTTGAAGCTTGATCTCCTGCTTTTCCAACCTAACTTAACACAGTTTTTTCACACATCAAGTATTCTCTGAAAATGTACTTACAATATTGGAGAAAAATGTCTTGATCTGTTTACTGTCTATTCCAGCTTCAGATTGTCATAAAAGATCTTGAAGACCAAAAAGTTGAATAGTCCTCTAATGAATGCGTACTTACTCAAAGGGAAGTCCACGGAAGGCTGTCTCACTTCCTCAACCCCAGCATCTTCAGAGGAAAAACGAATTCATTTTAGTCCTGAGTGAGTCTTAAGAAGTTCATTCTTAGCTCCAAGTCACCAAGAGTGTGATTTTTCTCTTTGTGTGTGAGAAAGTAGACTACTCTGGAAATGTCCAAGTCTTTTAACTGTTTTATTGTGTTCTGCATGTCTTTCCTGTAAGAGAAGCAATCAACAACACATTTTCTATGTCTCCCATCTCCTGACTGTCAAGTAGAAATTTATTTTTAGGCCAGTCCTACTTTTGACCTTTAAACAACCTTTGTAAATCTCAAAATACCCAAGGGCACAGTTGCCCCTTTCAACGTTTATTTTAACTCTATCTCTAATATTTACTTATTTATATTTTTTTATGATTGGATGAAAATGTGTATTCCCATATAAATTTGCATGCCCACCTATATGCAGCTCCCACTGCTCTCCCTGCCCAGTAACAACACACTCTTCCTCTCTGCTTCATACATGTCTTATCCTCCCAACAATCTCGTATCCCCTCCTCTCCACCCTCTCCCTTTCCTCCAGTAAGAGGTCAGCAGGATGGCATCCTACAGATGCGTAGAACCATAAAGTGCACACATGACAGGGCCACTCCGTGTCAACAAGTCAAATCCATTCCTGTCTCGAGAGTTGACCTCCATTATTATTTACAGATCGGGCAGCATCAGGGCCAAGGGCCATGCTCCCAGGGGAACTCCGAGGCCCTTGGACCATCAGTTGCAGTCTTTTAATGGAGATCTCAGAGTGTACCGATTTTTATTCTCGTGTTGCCAGTGAGACTCAACTTTATGAGCTCCATCACTGCTATCACTGGTGGTGACCAGGTACCATCCAGTTCTTCCGATCACAAAGTCGATGTAGTAACCCACTCAAGTGGGTCTCTCTGTCTTCTGGGTTCTCTTTCACCATGTCATTTTGATCTTTGGTGATCATCCATTCCTGCTGAGTTGGGACCATTTGCTGTACCCTCAGATCATAGCTTGGCAGCTTTTAATACCCCAGATGCCACACACCAATGTGGGGTGCAGAGGGCCCTCTTAGCAAAATGCTAGTTGTGCCAGTTGGCTTCGATTTCCCCTGAGAGCATGATCCCTGGCGCCCCGCCCCAGCTGCACTGTCCTTGCAATATTGGGTTAAGATGGGAGGAGTACTCAAATTGTGTTGAAGTCAAGTTATTATTGATCTTCTTTCTAATGTGTGCTGTCACAAATTTAAGCCAACCAAATTTCTATCAACTATCTACACCCTCCCCCCATCACCCTCCCTTCCTTCCCACTCTTGCAGCCGTGAAAAAGTCTTGTCTTCTATGCATGAGTCTGTTTTTAAGTTCTTATCATAGGGGTCTCATACAATATTGGTCCTTTTGTCACTGACTACTTTCACTCAGCATAATGCCCTCCAGTTGAAACCAGGTTATGAGATGCTTCCTAAAATCATCATTGTTCTTTATCATTGCATAGTGTTCCATTGAGTATATATACCATAGTTTACCTATCCATTCCTGTGTTATTGGGCATCTGGGTTGATTCCATCTTTTGCTACTGTGGGCTGTGCTGCAATAACAATTCGTGTGCATGTATCAGTTGGTATGAATGGCCTTGATTGTGTAGGATATATTCTGAGCAGTGGAATTACTGGGTCAAATGGTATATCTAGATCCAGGTTTTTAAGGAAGCACCAGATTGGTTTCCAAGAACTTGCACCATTTTGCAATCCCACCAACAGTACAGGAGAGTACCAGTTACTCCACAGCCTCTCCAGCATTTGTTGTTTTGCATTTTTTTGGATCATGGCCAACCTCGTTGGGGTGAGATGGTTTCTCACTGTAGTTTTGATTTGAATTTCTGTAATAGCTGATGATCATGAGCATGTCCACGTGTGTTTTTTGGCTTCCTGGATCTCCTCTTTAGAGAAGTGCCTGTCCATCTCCTTTGCCCATCGCTTAATTGGATGATTTATTTTTGTCTTATTGATATTTTGTAGTACCTTATAGATTATGGAGATCAGGTGTAGGTCTGACATAATAGTTGCCAAATATTTTTTCCCCATTCTGTAGGTGGCCTTTTAAGTCTGTTAGTAAAGTCTTTGGATGAGCAAAAGTGTTTGATTCTTAATAGTTGCCATTTGTCTATTTTCTGTTTGTGGTTTGATAGATTTTGAAATCCGTCTACTTTGTGTATTAAAACTTCCATTGTTCCTACTTTTTCTTGGATGAACTTTATTGTTTCAGATTTGGTATTTAGGTCTTTTATACAGTTTGAGTTGGTTTTTGTATAAGGTGTAAGATATGGGTCTTGTCTTGTTTCAGTTTATTGCAAATGGATAGCCAGTTTTACCAGCACCGTTTGTTGAAGAGATTGTTTTTTTCCCCAGTTTAATGTTTTAGGGCCTTTGTTGAATATCAGCTGTTCGTAGGAAGATGGTGTCATCTCTGGGGTCTCAATTCTGTTCCATTGATCCATCTGTCCCTTTTTGTACCAGTGCCAGGCTGTTTTGACTACTGTGACAGTGTAATAGGTTCTAAAGTCAGGTAGTGAGAGGCCTCCCAGTATGTTCTTCTTCCCAGTAGTGCAGTCTGTTTCTCCATCTCATTAAAAAATGTCACTAGAATTTGTATTGAGATTGCATTATGTAAGTAGACTTCTTTGGGCAAAATAGACATTTTCACAATATTAAGTCTTCCTATCCATGAGCAGGGTAAATTTCTCCGTTTATGTAAGTCTCGCTTTGTTTCTTGTAGTTCTCTTTGTAAAGGTATGTTATTTCTCTGGTTAGATTTATTCCTAGGTACTTTATCCTCTTAGGGGCTATAGTAAATGGTATTAATTTGGTGATTTCTTCCTTAATAATTTCTTTGTTGGTATAAAGGAATTCTACTGATTTACTTATGTTTCTCTTGTATCCTGAGATTTTGCTGAACTCTCCTATCACTTTGAGTAGTTTACTTATGGATTCTTTGGGATTCTCTGTGTATACAATTATATTACCTGCAGATAGGGAGATTTTTACCTCTTCTTTGCTGATACAGATGCCCTTTATTTCTTGGTCTTGTCTAATTGCTCTGGCTAGAACTTGTAGTACAGTGTTGAATAGGAGAGGTGAGAGGGGGCATCCTTGTCTAGTTCGTGTTCTCAAGGGAAACTGTTCCAGTCTCTCTCCATTCAAAAACCCACGGGTTTTCGAGCAAGGTGTTGTTCAGTTTCCATGAGTTTGACTTTCTATCTATGTTTTTTCTGTTGTTAATTTCGACTTTTATGGCTTTATGATCTGAGAAGATACTTTGCATTAATTCAGTGGTATGGATTTTGTTGAGAATTGCTTTATGTCCTAACACATGGTCTATTCTGGAGGATGTTCCATGTGCACTGGAGAACAAGGTGTAGTTGTCCGCTGATGGATAGAAAGTGCTGTATATGTCGATGAGGTCTAGTTGCTTAATTGTGGCAATAAGGTCTTCTGTGTCTTTATTGAGCTTTTTTCTAGGTGATGTGTCCAATATTGAGAGGAGAGTATTGCAGTCTCCCACTATTATTCTGGAGTGATATATCTCATTTTTGAGTGTAGTCAGAGTTTCTTCGATGTATTTAGGTGCTCTGATATTAGGTGCATAAATATTTAATATTGTTAAGTCCTGTTTCTGTATTGAACTTTTCAGCAGTAGACAGTGTTCTTGCTTGTCCACGATGGTGAATTTTACATTAAAATCTATTTTATCTGAGATTAGAATTGCCACACCTGCTCTTCTTTGTTCACTGTTAGCTTGATATATATTCTTCCATCCTGTAATTTTCAGTTTGTTCATATCTTTAAGTCTAAGGTGAGTTTCTTGTAGGCAACATATGGATGGGTTGTGTCTTTTGATCCAAGATGTCACTCGATGTCTCTTTACTGGAGCATTCAGTCCATTCACATTCAATTTGATTATTGATAGTTGTGTGTTCATTGCTGCCATTGTGATATGTTTATTTTTGTGTTGATGTTTTCTCTGTTGTTCTTATTAGTCTGTTCTGGGGCATTCTTCTTTGTGAGTTGATTTTTCATGTTTTTTAGGGTTATTTTCCTGGTTGTTGAGACTCCTGTATTATGTTTCTTGATTTGATAAGATGCATCTTTGTTGTACTTTACGGCTGCCCCTATGATCCCCCTTAATAAACTATGTATAAACCCAATTTCAATTACTACCAGTCTTATCAACTTCCTCTACATCTGGAAAGACTATAACGACTGTAGTACATCCCTCTTTTTAATATGATGATGTCATAGTTTTCATAATATGATCACTGAATTATTTCTTTCACTATTATAGCTTTGATTGAATTTGGAGCCTTCCCTAACTGAATAGGAATTCTGGGTGATGTGCCCTGTATTTGCTTCTAAAGTATAAAATTAGTGGTTTTGTTCTTCTAAGCCAAGAGATTCTTTCAGTATCTCTTGCAGCTTTGGTTTGGTTTTTACAAAGTCTCTCAGTTTCTGTTTATCTGAGAATGTCTTAATTTCATTTTCATATTTGAAAGATAGTTTTGTAGGATATATAATTCTTGGTTGGAAGTTCCTCTTCAAGGCTTTAAATATGTCATGCCACTGTCTCCGTGCCAGCATGGTTTCTGCTGAGAAATCTGACAAAAGCCTACAGGGTTTCCCTCTGAATGTTAGCTTTGCTTTGAGTCTTGCTGCCTTTAAGAGTTCCTGCTTACATTTCATTTTGTTAAGCTTGATTATAGTATGTCTTTGGAGTCTTTCTTTTGAGATTTATATTGAGTGGGGTTCAGTATGTATCTTGGATATCTATATTCTCTTCTTTCACAATTTCTGGGAAGTTTTCTGTCAGCAGCTCAGCAGCAATACTCTCTCTGTTCTCAGGGGTCTTGCCCTGTTCAGTAATTACAATGAATCGTAGGTTGTTCCTCTTAATTGAGTCCCACATGCTTTTCAATGCTTCTTCATTTTTCTTATTTCTTTTTTTTCTGATTTCTCCTCATAGATGCTGGAGTCAGTAGCTCTGTCTTCCAAATCAGAAAGTCTATTTTCCATTTGTTCCATTATGTTTTCTTGGCTTTGAATTGAAGTTTCTATGTCTTTGATTTTGTTCTTGATCTGTTGGATTTCAGAGTACTGGTGTTCCATCAGATCAAACAGCTTGCTTAAGTTTTCATTTTGCTCTGCTGCATTTTTTATAAGGTCTAGGAGGGCTGTATATATAATCCTTTTGTATTATTCACCTTCTGATAGTTTCAGAAAAGCTTCTTCATCTGGGAAGTTCTAAGATGCTTTCTTTTGGGGGCCTTCTGAAGCCACAGGTGATTTCTTGGTTGCAGTTTTCTCTAGAGTTTGTTGCTTTTGGGGTATCATGTGAGTCAACAGAGGCTGGGATAGATGCTGTGAGGAAGGACCACAGTTGTTTCTCTAGGCTGTCTTAAAATGGGAGGTAAAAAGTATCTGACAATTTCCAAAGTCAGTCAGGTTTTCAGGTATACAAGTCCCTCTTCCCAGCTGGCAGTGTAAGCACCTCTATATCGAACCCCAGATGTTATAAACTAGCTCAAAATACAGAAAGGCTACTGCCCTGCTGGCCTGCACTGTCAGACTCCAGCCATAGGCAACATTGTGTAGAACACTGCTTTTCTGCCAGAAAAACGCTCTCCTCCTGGCAGTTGCTACCTCCCGAGCCCAGAAATTACATCCAGCCAAGGCTTTGTGTAGGTATATCTGTCTCCCAGTGGAACAAGACGGTGTCCCTCATGAGCTTGCCACCTGGCTGTGTCCAGGCTACTCTATGGCAGAGGCAGAAAGAGAGGCCAAAAGTGCCGAGATGCACAGAGTCCAAAGCTGGGCTCTCAAGATATGGCAATTTCACTTGCTGATCCCACCAGCAGTGCATCTGAGATTAGTGGCTAGTCCAGCCCATGCTCGCCTAGAGTGAGCTCAGCAAAAGAGGTTTGGCGTTCAGTGGTATGAAGTCCAAATTAACAGCCCTATGCCACATCCCAGAGCTCACTAGTTGTCCAGAAGGTGCCGTTTAATTATCAATTCAGGCCTTGGTTTCCAGAGGGATTTAGGGAGACGTGTTTAGACTGCCATGTTGACTCTGCCCCCTTAATATTTTTATTGCTGGCCTTGATAAAGGTATCATCCAAGCCTAAGAGTATTGGCCTTAAGTCTGAGATACAGCCTTAATGTTTATATCTAAAGCCCAGGGCTTGTGGAGTAGCTCGGTGAGCCAGCATCTTTAGTTTTCCTGTGTAGGTCTCTCTCCGGTAGGTGGCAGTATTTCACTTTGTAGTCCATGTTTCTTTTTGAGAGGAGAAACCCTGGTGGCTTAGTGGCTGAGTGCTATGACTGCTAACCAAGGGCCCAGTAGTTCGAATCCTCCAGGCTCTTCTTGGAACTCAGTGAAACAGTTCTACTTCATTCTGTGGGGACACTAAGATATGAGTAGAAATTGACTTGATGGCAATGGTTTTTTTTTCATTAGTGAGGTCTCAACTTGCATAAAGTAAGCATGACTCATCTATATTTCCTCCAGCCTTGCTGACCTGTTGGTTAAACCCATTTGGAAAACTGCTTTGAGAACCTGTTATCGTGGAGTTCCCTCCGACTCAGGGCTATCCCATGTGTGTCGGGGTAGAACCACGTTCTGTAAGGTTTTTAATAGATTTTTTTTTTCAAAGTACATTGTCAAGTCTTTCTTCCTCAGCACCTGTCCATTAGCAGATGAGTTCGTTAACCATATGCAATTCCAGGGACTCCACACCCACAGCCTAGCACTGGGGAATTGGCAGCTTTTCAGCTACAAGTGACAGAATCCAGCTCCTTCTCTCTCTGCTTCACTCTGTGTGCCAGTCATCTTCTCTCTGCTCCCAAAGGGAAAAAGCCTTTTTTTCCCCATAGCTCAGGCTGAAAAGCCCCAGGGAGGTCTGTGCTTGGGTCGGTTTGGGGCACTGAACCAGTCACTGTGGCAGTAAGAATGATACGATCTAACTGGCTATCTTGGGTCATGTGCCACTGTATTTGCCCACCACCGCCTTCCCCCATGAAGTCAGTGAAAGATGATTGTGGGCAAAACATATGCCCACTGAAGTTTCAGTTTGCATAGAGCTTTAAAATGTGCAAAGCATCTTCACAGAGCACCTGTGAGATGCCACTGTATTTGACAGGTCGGGCTGACTCCAGTGCTAGAGGAGGTTACAATAGTGGGACCCTGATGTGAGAAGATTGCAGGGAGTTATGGAGCAGAACATTCATCTCTAGGTGTGAGAGGCTAGCTCACTTCTGTGAGTCTCCTGCAGAAATAGTTCCCTGTGATCACCCATAGGAGCCCTGGTGGCACAGTGATTAAGAGTTCTGCTGCTACCCAAGGGGTCGGCAGTTTGAATCCACCAGACACTCTTTGGAAACCCTGTAGGACTGTTCTGCTCTGTCCTGTAGGGTCACTGTGTGTCAGAATTGACTCTGTGGCAACAAGTTAGCTTTAGAATTGTTTAGTTATTCATCCATGGAGTCACCAGGAGTCAGGATCAACGAGACAGTGACTGTACTGTAGTTCAGCCAGAAATGGCGGAAGCCACCATGTCACCATGGATGTGGGTCAAGGCAGCAGTTTCCGCATGGTGCAGAAGGTTGGCTCTCCAGGGAAGCTGAGGGACTGCTCCTCTTAAGGCCTGACTGACTCCCAGTGGTGCAAACAGTTAACGCCCTCAACCACTAATCAGAAGGTCGGAGGTTCAATTACCCAGAGGCACTTTGGAAGAAAGGCCTGTTGATCTACTCCTGAAAAACCAGCTGCTGAAAACACTGTGGAGCACAATTCTCCTCTGACCCATGTAGGGTCACTGAGAGTTGGAATCAACCAATGACAGCTGCAAAGGGAAGGTGCCAATGGTCTATCCTCTTCTGCTCTAAGGTGCTGCCATTTCCCAGGCCTGGTGACAGCAGTGATTCATAGAGGCAGAGAGATGGAAGAAGAGGAAGCTTCCTTCAGTGGTGCTAAAAGTGCCTGTGTATAGTCACCCCTAAGCCCTTCCCTGGGAGTAGGTCTGCCTGGTTTACCTTCTCACTGTTACCATTTTGCTTTTTTTCCCCACTCAAAGTTGTCCTCAATGATGCGATTAACTTGACATCTAGATAATCATGACAGCAACAGAAAACATTAGCCACCATTTGCCGAGCTGCCACAATGGGCCAGGATTATTTGCATCTCCTAACCAGTATTACTTATTAATGAAAGGTGGCGGGGTATCTGGGAGACCAAGGTGGGTCAGCAGTGTGTTTGCCCCACCCCCCACCCCCCAGATGGATGCTTCTGCCTGGAGCTGCTCTGCAGGAGGTTAGAAAAAAATAAATCCTCTTTAGGTTCAAAGAGATTCGTCCTCTGTTCAGACAATTCAGTGCAGTCTTCCCGAAGTGACTGCAGAAGAGATGACTAGAAAGTGGTTTTGCAAAGCTGCTAGAGCTCTTAACAGAAGAGAGAAGGCTGTGATGTTGCAGATGAGATGATTCAAGATGAAACCACAGAACAGAAGGCTCTGAAGGTGGAGATCAAACAGCTCTGGAGTGTCATCCTGTCCAGGTTGTACCCCTCAGGCAGATGAGTCACTGTCAACATTTGGTGTAGCCTTACAGATTGCTGTAAGAATGGAAGTCATTTAGGGTTGTGCTCAGCTGCTAGCCGAAGGTTGGCAGTTCCAGCCCACCTAGCAGTATCATAAAACAAAGACCTGTCGATTTGCTTCTGTGACGATGACAGCCAAGAAAATCCTACAGAACTTAATTCTACTCTGTAATACATGGCATTGCCGTGAGTCAGAACTGGCAGTATGTTTGGTCTTACGGCTTTTGATCCTGGACAGCTGACCTACCATCCTTTTGAGCCTCAGTTTCCACATCTGTGAAACAGAAAATATTCCTAATCTTACAAGTAAATGTGAAAGCATAACATACAAGAAACTTGTTGAGGACTTTCAATGGCATTTTAAGAAATGAAGCCAATTTCTTCCTTTCTTGTCCTTCCGGGCTTGGAAGGCTGACTCTGGAATATAAAGTCTGCTCAAAGATTGACCAAGACTGGCTCAGACTCCCCTTGTTCTGGTCACAAAGAGAGTGTGTACACTGATTGACTTTTCTCTCAATATGTTGGCTTCTCAGTATGATGTCTTTGTTTTAATGGGATTATTTTCCGAGAGTCCACGAAGGTGCCTGAGCTATACTTTGTCCCTGGAGATCTGGACTGCTGCAAGTTCTCAGGGCTGCAGGGGATTCTGTTTCTTGTTTTTCCTGCAGAGAAACTGGGGGGTGAATGCACGCGTTGGAGATGCTGGCAGGCCTTTCAGTTATAGAGATGTGATTCCTGCCCTTAGGAGTTAGTCTAATGAGGAAACTGGTTGACTGGAGTACGGAGGTATAAGGTATAGGAAGTATAGCATCTGTAATAATAATAGTTGTGGTTTATTGAGCACCAACTATGGGACAAGTTCTTTGTATGCATAACTTTAGTTAGACCCATGCCTAGGTTCCATTCTCCTGCCCTTAACTCTCTCCATGGGCAAGTCCAATTCTTTCTATAAAGCCCAAGATGATGAGGTGACGGGAGTGAAGGAAGAGCAGTATGGCCATGGCTATACTAGGTTCCCAGTCTGTGCAGGATGCAACAGTCTGGGAACACAGCAGTCAGAAGGGGAGGAGTTCTAGAGAGAGAAGTAAGCATGTGACCCATTGACGCTGGGGACCAGAACGTGTCCCGTGCAACTTCAGGACTTTGATTGGGACCATCAGATGAGCAACACCTCCAAGCAGCATGGAGGATGAGGCAAGACTTGGGGCAATGGCGTAGAGACCTCTCCCTGTCTCCTCTAATCTCCCACCGACTCTGTCCAGTGGAGGGTTGTCATTGATCCCAGTGTGGCTTCTGTTAGCACCCTTTGAAGAAGGATTGCGGGTATACTGGTGCATGGAGGCCTTGCACGGGCTGTTTTCTCTGCTGGGAACACTCCCTCCAGCTGGCACCATGCTTGTTCCTGAACTTCTGGTCTCTGCTGAGTAAAATGTGGTGCTGTCACCAAAACTTCCCTCATAGTCAAACTCTGCTCACTCATCATGGTTTAGCATGGTGAGGGGCTTGCTTCTTTAGAATGGTTATTGTCCATCCCGTGCTGGTATTAGAATGTAAACACTGTGAGGTCCGGGATTTCTTTCTGTTGTGTTCACTCTGCATCTCCAGCTTCTCCTACAGTATGTAGGAAAAAGATGTCCCATAAATACTAGTGAATGAATGAATTAATGATCTTAGAATCTAATTTATTCCTTTTCCTGATTACGTGGAATCACTTGTTCTTTTTATGGGATCACTGGAAGTAAAAGAAACAATCCTAAATTCCTATGAGTCATACTGAAATAGTTTAAACTAAGAAAGGTGCTCTTTAAAACAGGGTTATGATATGCACCAGGAGAGATTACCCTGGTGTTTTGGGCGGCCTTTTTAGACTGCCAAGGTCTTATTCCTTCTAGTGGTAACTACGTGGTATTTGATGATCTCCATCTTCAAAGTACAGCCCGGAAAGGAAATTCAGAGGCTAATTCTTTAGGCGTGGACTTAGGGAAGCCCTGATTGCCAGAATTGTACCAGTCTCTTAAGTTGCTATTATGCCTTCAGGGATCTTGGTGGTGCAGTGTTTAAGAGCTTGGCTTCTAACCAAAAGTTATGCAGTTTGAATCCACCAACCACTCATAGGAAATCCTACAAGGCAGTTTTACTCTGCCCTATAGGGTCAACTCAACAGCAGAAAGTTTTTTTCTTTTTTAAGTGACTTCAGGAGTCCCTGGAGGGTATTAAATGGTTAAGTGCTTGACTAATAAGCAAAAGGTTGATGGTTCAAAGCCACTCAGAGACACCTTGGAAGAAACTCCTGATGATCTGTTTCCCAGAGGTCACGATCCTGAAAACCCTGTGGAGCGTGGCTCCAGTCTGCACACATGGCATCACCGTAAGTTGGAATAGACTTGATGGCAACTGGTTTGGTGTTTGGCCTTACTATGCCTTCTGTAGAATGGGATGGCAGTCACTAAAATGGTCTTTGTCACTTACTAGGGAATCACAATTCCACAAATGCTAACACTCTAGGAAAGACAGTCACGACAGCTGTTGATAAGACTTTGGGCAGCAGCAAGTTTCTGGCCTTGGTGGTTGGCATGGAAACAGTAACTGGCATCACAAACAGGCATGGAGGATAAAAGGGATGGTTGGTACCAGAGGAGAGCCATCTGTACTAGCTGTCTCATAGAAGAGGCCATGGTTGCCACCAGTGGTAATGAGGACAGTCTCATCAATATGTGGCAGTAGTGTATTCCAGAGGCCAGCCACATGCAGCATCCAGGAGGACTGCAGTGCAGCACATAATCTAATATGGCCCTTCCAGCCACAGCCTTTATGACTCCCACGCTATGGTTGGGTGAGACTATACAAATAAAGTGCTTGTGGCCCTGTAAAGGGATTGGAAAGCTTGCTGCTAATGCAGGTGAGGAGCATGGAACCCTTGTGAGGGTGGGCCCATACCAATAAGGTATGTGGAACCCTCATGTAGGGATCTGTTTTACCATCCTGCTAGACTTAAAGGGAAATGCAGAAAGAGAGGAGCAGCTGTAACCTGGAAGACAGCAAGAGACAGTGGCACAGCAGTAGCCAAAGTGACAGGAGTGCAGGATGGCAGGAACTAGGAGACTGGAGTGACAGGGCTGCTGTGGCACTTGCCAACCCATGGAGCTAAGAGCTGTAATGCTTGCTTGAGAAGACCCTACGTGGGGCCCAGGAGCAGAGGGTGGGAAGAAGCTGTCTTGCTCAGGAACTGTATTCTGAGTTAGTATCTCTGTGTCATTCCTCGTCCTGAGTGGTACCATCACTTCCCTAATAAACCGCTTAACTGTAAGCATGGTAGGCGAGTTCTGTGAGATGTTGCAGTGAGTTACTGAACCTGCAGAGAGTGCTGTAGGGGAAGGGGAGTAGTTGGCATTAGAGGTGATGGAGTGGCAGAGAAGTCTGGAATAGTTGGACATTTGGGACCTCTTTAACCTCTGCCTCATACCTACCAGCTTTATGCTGATCTTCATAAAATAAATGATTCAGTTAGGGCTGTGTATGACAGGTGGGAGCGGGATTGGTGAGGGCTCAGCCTGACACGGAGGACATGTTGGTATCCTGGGGCCATGTGAGGGAAAGGACAATTGGCTTAGCCCATCCTCACAACTTGCAGGTGAGGAGTCTGAGGTCCAGAGAGAGCGTGTTGTGCCAGGGGCAGAGATAGGACATGGAGAGAGCAAAGAGAGACTGTGAGAGCATCCTAGCATCTTCCTGGTGGTGGTTTTACTTCCTGCTCCTGCAGCTCTTGCCCAGTTCTCTGAGATACTGCTGCATCCTTCTGGTGAAGACCCATTTTGACTTAAGCTTTGAATTGGGTCTTAGTCTCTTGCAACCAGGACTTTGAACCAGTTCCTTCTGGTTCAAACCCCTGCTGAAAATTTGCATTTCCATCCCAGATAATGGAACCAGAATGGACATTTTGACAAGATCCCCAGGTGGTTTTTGTGTATAACTCCCTGGGAACTTGTTAGAAATCCAAATTCTCAGCAAGGTTTGAACTGGAAGGAACTGGTTCAAAATATGTTTCAAACCAGTTTTGAACCGAGATGTGTTGTCATCAGAATCCTTCTGAACACAATGCTCCAGACAGTTGGAGTCAGCAACAATGGAAACATATCTGGCATCCCTTGGGTCTTACGTTATCAAGTTTAAATCTCTCAGTAATCCTATGTAGAAGGCATTCTCACTCTACCAAGGAGAAAACTGATATCAAAGTTGTTCCGTCAGTGGCCTAAGGTGACATAGCCGATACGTGTCCACCTTGATATGTGTGCTCACCAAACACAGCCTCTTCCCATCATGCTCTGAAGCTGGATGGAGTGTTATGGAGCTAAAGCTGTAGC
Source organism: Heterohyrax brucei (assembly GCA_028571685.1). Taxonomy (NCBI): domain Eukaryota; kingdom Metazoa; phylum Chordata; class Mammalia; order Hyracoidea; family Procaviidae; genus Heterohyrax; species Heterohyrax brucei. The sequence continues at coordinate 18,919,307 of CM053153.1, read as the reverse complement.
TCTGGGAACGCAGTGGTTGTGCATCCACTGGAAAACAGTTGAGAGCAGATACTGCTTTTCAAACAGGGTTCTTGCTTTCCTTTCTATTACCTTTGCTCTTGCAACCGGATTGATACGTTAGGTCAAAATATTTTCCACATGTTTAGCTACCTCTCTCTACCTCTGCAGACATACAAAGATAAAGACAATACCGGGAACATAGGTATTGTCTTAGTTACCAGTGCTGCTATGACAGAAATGACATAAGTGCATTGCTTTAACAAACAGAAATTCTCTCACAGTGTACATGTGCCAATTCAGGGTGCTGGCTCTAGAGGAAGGCTTTCTCTCTGTTGTCTCTGGAGGAGCGTCCTTGTCTTCTTTCAACACCTTGGGCCTGGTGTTCCTGGGAGATCTACAAGTGTCTTGGCATCAATCTTCTCCTGGGTCTAGGAGGTTCTCAGCAAGGAACCCCAGGTCCAAAGGATGCACTTGGCTCCTGGCTGTTCTTTCTTGGTGGTAGTGAGATGCCTCACATCTGTTCACTTCTCTGTCCTTTTAGTTCTTGTAAGATAAAAGATATGACTCAAGCAAGGATGTAACTTGAATAAGAGTGTGACTTGAGTCACAACCTCTTAAGGCTGTGACTCAAGATACACTCACACTGATCTTCCCTCATTAACATATAGAGGCTAAAACAGAGGACAACCACACAATGCGGAAATTATGACTTAGGCAAGTTGACATATGTCTTGGGAACACACAGCCTTTGTCACAAATGCAGTGTATCTGTCTATCTGTCAATATCTTTTGTCTGGAGAACAGTGTTATAAACAAGCCTCAGTTTTCTACATAAATACTGTGAGATGCATATGTTTTGGAAGTTGCCTGTCTGTTCAACTACATTTGGTTATTGTTAAAATTAAGATTCTTTTTCTTTATCCAAAATAAAACTACCTTGTAAGGATTTAAACAGATGATTGCATTTTGTTTGGCAAAAATGTGCCAAACAAATGTATTCCGAGCATCCTTTTTTTTTTTTAAATCCAAGTGGAAATTCAAACTAATGAATATCTTTAGATCACAAATGGCCTGAGGTGACTATGTTTTGGTGGAAATTTTTTTTTTTTGCATCATTTTATAGTGTCTTATGTAACATGTAATTGAGGCATTGATTTTGTGAAATAGACAGGTGGCGTTAAGAACCAGAACACAAGAGACAGTCCGGTGTTTGGGGTGATAATGATTCTCACATCAGTATAAGAACGAATTCTAAAGTCATTCAGTGGGGTTAATCAGAACACAAGTGACAGTCCAGTGTTTAGGGTAATAATGATTCTCACATCAGTCTAAGAACAAATTTGAAAGTCATTCAATGGGGTTAATTTGCATGTGGTCTGGAAGTTGATGTTCAGTAGAATGTCTAAGGTTTTAGAAATGCTTGTTACTAATGCATAGCTTGGCTCACCCAACTCTTGGCGACCTTGTGTGACAGACAACTGCCCTGTGAGGTTCACTTGCCTGTAATCTTGATAAGAGTAGACAACCATGTCTTTCACCTTTGCAGCTGCTGGGCTGGCTGGGTTCGAAACACCAACCTTTCAATTAGCAGCTTGGTTCGAAACACCAACCTTTCAGTTAGCAGCTTAAACACTTAAGCACTTAAACATTGCCCCACCAGAGCTCCTCCTAGTGTGGAAGGGAAGACTCAAACAATACAGTCTTCCTCATTTGGTATTTTTGTTGTCTTCCAAAGAGTGAAAAAAGAGCAGAAAATATGGGGTATGGAGTCAGGCTGCCTGCATTCAAATCATGGCTCTGTGGAAGCAGAAGCCGTTAGAGCTTCCTGTCAAGATCCTAGTTCTCCTGCTCCTACCTCGTGGTAGCACTGTTAACCCACAAAACCCATTTGCCGTTGAGTGAATTCTGACAGCCCTCCCATAGGACACAGTAGAACTTTCCCATAGGGCTTCCAAAGGCTGTAATCTTTATGGAGGAAAACCCTGATTGCATTAAGAGCTACAGCAGCTAACGAAAAGGTCAGCAGTTCAAATCCACCAGGCACTCTTTGGAAACTCTATGGGGCAGTGCCACTCTGTCACATAGGGTCGCTATGAGTTGGAATTGACTGTACTGCAATGGGTTTACTTCTTGTGGAAGCAGACTGCCACGTCTTTCTCTGGGTAGGGCTATAGTTACCTTGAAATCAGACCTGGCTGGAAGACTTGCTTTGGCCAATGAAATGTGCAAGTCATTTCTGGTGAGAAGACTTAAAGGGCCAGTGTTCCCTTCTTCCTAACCCTGTGACAGATGGCGTTGCAGAGGTGGACAATCCATTAGCCTGGGTCCCTGATGAGAATAATGTGATAGAATGCAGGATGAGTAAGAAATAAACCTTTGTCATTTTAACCACTGAGATTTTGGAAATGCTTGTTACCACTGCATGCACTGGCCCACCCTGACTGACTCACTAGGCGACCTTAGACAAAGTACTTAACCGCTCCTTGGTAAGCTTCTCCTTTAGGCAAGTGGAGATCCTCATACCTCTGGATTATTTTCAGGATTAAGTAGGACAATACTTTGAAGACAGTGTCCAGCATGCATCTTGTGTTCCATAAATACTAATTATGATTACTTTATGTGTGAATAGGTAGAAAGAAAGCTTCTTTACATGTAAAAATTTTTTTCCCTCTAAAATTCTGTAGGTGTTGGTGCTTTGGTATTAATCCATCCCTAGTTTGAGCCACGACTGAAGCTGATAAGCATATGGGCGGGGGAATCTCCTCATCTTTCTTGATGTGGCTGCTTGGCACAGGTGGCACAAAATATAGCATAGTCCGTGCCCAGCTTGTGAGCACCTGACACCAAAACACACATGTATGCAAATGGGCCAACTTGCCCCAGCCTCACCTTCCTCTCCCAGAGCCCTCTGTAGCATTGCCATGGAAACTTACTGGCACTGGATGGCACTGGATGAAAATCCATCTGGATTTTCATCTCTAAGGAGCGGAAACAAAATGTTATGGATTGGATTTTGTCTCCCCAAAGTATGTGTTGTATGTCCTAACTTCTCTGCCTGTGATTATAATCTCATTTGGGAATGGATTGTCTTTAACATGTTACCAAGGCAAGATCAATGTATTTTGAGTCAATGTCTATTGAGCTATAAAAGAGATAAAGCAAGTGAGCAGAGGAGAGGTGCGGGAAAGACAGATGCCAAGCCACTTGGAGGTCTCCGAGGAACCAGGTGCAGCAGCTGAAGAGACGAGGACATTTCTCCAGAGCTGACGCAGACAGAAGGACTTCTGCTAGAAGGAGGGTCCTGAATTCTGACTTCAAACCTTCTAAACGGTGAGAAGGAACCTGGGTAGCATAATGATTAAGAGATCTTCTGCTAACTGAAAGGTCAGCAGTTTGAATCTAGCAGCCGCTCCTTGGAAACCCGGTGGGGGCAGTTCTACTCTGTCTGTAGGGTCAATATGAGGCAAAATCAACTTGAAGACAAAGAGGGTTAAACTGTAAGGAAATGAGTTTCTGTAAGGAAATGAGTTTCTGTTTGTCAGAGACACCCATTTGTGGTATTTCTGTTATAGCAGCATTAGATGACTGAGACACCAAGTCTAACTAGGCAGCAAATGGACCTAGAAAACGAAACAATAAAACATTGCCAAGCTCACCAAACCTCCAGAAGGGTTGGAGAGCCAGCCTGGAAGGCCACAGGTCAGAATTGTTAGCTGCCATCAAGTTGCCCTCAAACTCACGGTGACCCTTTACATCATAGGTTTAGGCTCTTGCGATCCATAGGATGTTCACTGTCTGGTTTTTGGTGGTAGATTGCCAGGCCTTTCTTCCTAGTCTTAGTCAGGGATCCCACCCTAAATCATGGTGTAGACTTCCTCTAGAGAAAACAGCCTTCTGGGAGCAGACACTTGAGTGACCACAAATGCTGTGGTGTTCCTCGTAGAACTGTTGCTGTGGTAACCGGGGATTTAAACACGGCTCCTCTCAGTGTCCCCAGCCCCATGGGAATGGAGTTCCTGTGGGCCCTGTTATATCCTGTCACCTACTGTCTGAGTCACCTTGTGCTGCTATAACAGAAATACCACAAGTGGATGGCTTTAACAAAGAGAAATTTATTTTCTCACAGACAACTAAGCTAAAACTCCAGATTCAGGGCAACAGCTCCAGGGGAAATCTTTTTCTGTTGGCTTTGGAAGAAGGTCTTTGTTGTCAATCTTCCCCTGGACTGGGAGCTTCTGAGGCACAGGGATCCTGGGTCCAAATGACATACTCTGCTTCCAGCACTGCTTCTTTCCTGATGGTATGAGGTCCCCAATTGTCCTCTCATTTCCTTTTCTTTTGTATCCCAAGAAACTGCCTCCAGGATGATAGAGTCTTCTCAGTCTTCTAGATTGAGTCCTTCCCCTCCAACACAACCACATCCCATTCTCCCTCATTAACATCACAGAGGAAGGATTTATAACACACAGGAACGTGGTACAATACCAAGAATCATGGACCAGCCAAATTGCTACACACATTTTTGGGGGGGACAGAGTTCAATCCATGACACTTGTTTCTGTAGAGGGAGAGATCTCAGGCTCATCAGGTAGTGACTTCTCTAAACAGAAGGGGCTTCAGAAGCTGATGAGTAAAAAGAGTGACAAATGCCCCTTACTGAGAACAAATAAAATCTGGAAACTTAAAGCAGATTTGTGAACCCAGAGGTGAAGGAAGGGCTTGTCAAAGAGCAATATGACCAGGCAGCTGATGCTGTGTCTTGTCCCCCGAAGGATGGGCCTCTCTGACCCGATGTCTTCTGCCAGATAGACACCGGAGTCCTTTCTCTTCACACTGTACACTACCCTAAGGCCTTCCTAGTGGGCTAACAAGAGTCTACTTTTCTTTTGCCAGTGATCTTCCCAGGGACATGCTCTGATACTTGCGCTTCAGCCAGTATCTTGGGTTTTGAGCCTTGCTTGAGCTGACTGTCTCTTTGCTTGCTCCGTGTCTGCCAAACAGAACCTCACTCTGATGATGGATCTTCATAACGCCCATTTTTACCTTGTCTTCTGCATTTACCAACATCCATCAAGTGATGAGATGTCTGAATGACTAGTCAGAGCAGGGAACACCGATGGAAGCATATTCGCCAGGGGGTAGCATTATTGTGCTGGCGGGTTCAGCAACCACGTGTGAGCCCCTCTCCTGCATCCTGTGTCCTGATGGAGAACACCCCAAAGCAGCCATGGGTCCCTGAAATGTTAGAGGACTGAGGTTTGACAACCAAGGGCAGGGAAAAACAAAAATGCCTTCAATACTTACACACCAAGAGTCAGAGAGCACCTGACGGTCAGGATAAAAGACCAACACTTAGCCACCAAAAAACAAAAACACCAGTACCAGCATGCCCTGTCAAGGGGACCCAGTGGCCCACCCATAAAATAATTCAAATGGCCTAAGGGGCCAATGGAAATCATGGTGATGAAGTGGGTAAGTGCTAGGCTGCTAACCAAAAGGTTAGCAGTTCAAATCCACCAGGCACTCCTTGGAAACTCTATGGAGCAGCCTCCTTTCCAAGTGTACTATCCCTTATTAAATCTCTTTTGCATGCTTAGCTCTTTGTGTATGTGTGTCTTTGTTTGAAATATTTCCTGAAGACAAGAACAGAGTGATGATTTTCTGGTAGCAGAGCGGCATCTCTCTTCTCTTTCTCACCTTCACTCTTACAACTGGACAGATAAATTACACCCAAACATTTTCTGCATACTTAGCTGTCCCTCTTCCCTTATTTCTACAGACACAGACAAACATGTACGTCCCCTGATTTTGGTCCAGGAAGTAGGAGGTGACTAAGAGACTTCGTTGAGATTAAATCCTAGCGTGCGTTTTCCCCTCAGAGTTTTACATCCAGCCTGTGGGCACTGGCCTAGGCACTTATTTTAGCCTTGCTCTTGATCTCCAATAGTGTTTTAATTGCAGCAGTAGTGTTCAGTGAGGTGTGGACTTAGAAAGAGTGCCAGCTGGCAGGGATAGCTGATGTCCATTTCATCACATGATGGCTGCTTGTGAACCTGTCACATCTCCCTCCACTGGGGACTCTTGGGTTGGGGAAAGGGAATACAGTCAGCTTCATCTTGTTTTCCCTTGTGCTCAGCAAAGGCCATGGCACAGAACACAAGCTCATATAAGTATTTTTTGAAAAGAGAGAACAGTTCTGAACATCTTAGAGACAAAATCAACTTATGGCATCACTAACTTTTGCGAAAGAACTCTAGGCAACTTTTCAGATAAGAAGCCCTTGCTTTGTTTCAGATGCTATTATTGGGTGACTAGTTGACAGTCTTGCTGACAACAGATGAATGTCTTGGACATTCTTTATGCTGAGAGGGGAGAAAAGGAGGGAGCGGGGAGAAGCTATATCCACGGCTCTGATGCTTTTGGTTTCCCTGTTCAACCTGGAGCCTCAGGAACAACTTATGGGGCCCCTGGGACCCAGACCAGTTGAGAACTGATGGCTTCTGAGACACATCAGGAGACATGGGTGCAGGCAGAGTGCTATCTATGGCAAACAGCACCTGTGGCAATGAGTTTTAAGTTGCTGTAGGGTGTCTTATAGCTGGTGAGGGGCAATGGCTATGGCTAATAGCAACTGCTCCTTAGTACCCTCCCTTAAGTGTTGCCCAAGGCATGAGCCTTACCTGCCGTACCTTAGTTAGCCTCTGCAAGTTCTGCTCAGTCCCAGTGTGTACATGATCATGCACTTGTGCTTGTAACACAGCAGTATCAGTTAATGAGACAGTAGAAAGCTCAGTGTTTCAGCTGGAAATGTATGTCTCCTTGAGGCATGCCCTTCTCTGCATGACCACAGGATAGCCAGAGAGGGCTGTGGAGCAGGGAAAGCAGATTCACAATGATGTGGTCAATTCTGTAACCCCCAGGCCAGGCTCAGAGAAGACAGCTTGCCTCTCTGCTCACCACATATGGCTCCTGCTCCCACAGAGCTTAAGGTTTAGAGGTGAAGACACAAATGGAATTATTTATGAGTTAAGTAGGAGGACAAGAAGTCGTGGGAACATATGAGAATTGCCAGTTAAGTTCATGAAGTCATCCTAGAAAAAGGGCTACATACCTCATTGCTGGATGTCACTATGGTCACCTTTGAAGTACTTCCCTTGGGAAGCTATGCACCAGTGCCAGTGCCTAGCCCATCCTTCAAAGCAATTTGGGCACTCTTTTCCTGGAATGGCTGTCAGAGCTGTTGTAATACTGCCCTTGATGTCCTGAATGTCACCAAATTTCTTCCTTTTAATATTTCTTTTATCTTTGGGTAAAGAAAAAAGTCATTGGGGGTCAGATAAGGTGTAGGAAGGGTGTTCCAATACAGTTACTTATTTAATCGCTAAAGCTTCCTTCACAGACAACTATACAATTAAGTTTGCATACTTGCCACTGTGTCACCATGCACAGTGGCCGTTCTAGAAAGAGTTCTAAAGTTGTTTTGAAGGGTGGACTAGGTGCTGACATTGGTGCATAGCTATAGTTTCCCAAGGGGAGTACTTCGAAGGTGATCATAGTGATATTTGACAATGAGGTTTGTAGCACTTAGACCAATTAAGTTCATGGACTTGTCAGACCTCATACAGTAAGGGCAGCTAGCATAGCTTTGGGGTGCCTGGGTCAGGAGGAACCCTAGTAGTTGGCAGTTCAAAATTACCAGTGTTTGTGACAGAGTAAGATGTGGCAGTCTGCCTCCTGGAGATGTACAGTCTTGGAATCCCTATGGAGTTGTTATGCTCAAATGGATGGCAGTGGGTTTGGGTTTGGGGTTAGTAGGGGCCCCATATACAACCACAGAGGGTCAGCAAAAGACAGGGAGATCCTCAGTGAGACGCACTGACCCAGTGGCTGCAACAAGGGGCCCAGACGTAGCGATGATCATGGTGATGATGCAGGAGCAATCACTGTTTCTTCATTCAGTGGTACTTAGAGTCACTACAAGTTGGAACCAAACGGACGACACCTGGCAACAATGCCACACGTGGGCTAGACTCTATTTGCATCTGAAAGACATTTTTTTCTGGCAAGGAAATCACCCGTCTGTTTGGAAAAGGGATTATTAGTGAAGCTACAACAGAATCACTTGGAGTGAGATACAAACTCCCATGCCAAGGCCCCGCCCCAGACAAATTGAATCAGAATCTCTGATTGTAAAGCCCAAATGTCTATACTTGTAAAAAATCTCCCCAGCTGATTCAGAAGAGCAGCCAGAGTTGAAACTAACCGAGTCAGTCTTTTAGCTAAGTCTGTTCAAATATTCATTGCTATTTCCTTCAAGACAAAAAGGGAATGCAACCAAATTCGTATAGTGCCATTTCCTGCTACTGTCCCCTGCTTCCCCCTGCAACCCTTCCCTCTGATTTACAGGTCACTTGTCACAGTAACTTATGATCTCAAGAAATTACTGTATGAATTTAAAAATCATTGTGCTTCTTTGCTTTTAACATGTGAGGATTGTGGATTTATTCCCAATAAATGAAAAGCTAAGTTAAATATCATGATGCTGTGTTTTCTCTTTTTTAAACATTGGTCCTTGAAGCCCCAGAGACCATTCAATCTACCAAATAAATATTCTGATGAGATGATGGCAAATTACAGTTTGTGTGTGGGTCTTTTGAAAGGTAATATGCAAAATCATTATCCCTTTATGCTTCTCGTTAACTTCTTGTATTCCAACACTTTATGAGGCTTGTCCATAGCCATCAATCCATAAAGGAAACAATGTATGACTAAGAAGAAAAACAAGTTAAAGTTGTATGTTGCCTGAAGCCACATGGAGGCTGACAGTGCTCAGAAGAGCAGTAAACTGAGTCAAGAGCACACTCATTTAGTCTCTACTTACTGCCCTGGCTGCTCACTTGATTCGCTTTCAGAAGGACTCTGGTATTTTTTTGTATCAATGGAATTGGTCCTTTGATAACTATTTTATTGATTAAAAAACAGAGACAAAAAAGGTGGTATTACTACTTTCAACAAACCCCACCCCCTACTCCCAGAAAAATTTGTGAATCTTTGGGAACCCATAAACTACTAGTTGGAAAACCCAAAAACAGTAGACAGAAAAAACTTGGACGCCGGGTCTAAATGGACCTGCCATCAAATTATGAGCATTTACTATGTACTTGGGTATACATCTGCTAACCAAAAGAGGTCAGCAGTTCGAATTCCCCAGGTGCTCCTTGGAAACTCTATGGAGTGGTTCTACTGTGTCTATGAATTGGAATTGACTCCATGGCAGTAGGTTTGTGGGTTTTTTTTTTTTTTTTTAATCTGAGGACATTATCCCATTGAATCCCCACAAAAACAAAATTCACTACTGTTGAATTGATTTCAACTCATAATGACCCTGTAACACAGAGCAGAATCACTCCATAGAATTTCCAAGACTGTAAATCTTTATGGAGGCAGACTGCTACACCTTTCTCCCACAAATCCTTGCAACCATTTGCAAAACAGGTACCACCATATCTGTTTGATAGATGCAAAGGTGAGAGAGGCCAAGTGATTTCCATAATTTTGAAATCCGACCTGTCTGACTCCAAAGTCCATGCTTAAATTTGTGTGTGTGTGTATGTGTGTGTTTGCATGTGATTTCATTTCTGGTGTTCTTTATTCTTTCCTGTTGGTCTGAGTTTCTATCTGGTACCACTTGTTCAGGCTAAAGAATGTCTTTTAGCATTTCTCGAATACGAGTCTGGTGGTGATGAATTTGTTTTCATTTATCTGAAAATGTCTTTATTTTTTCTTCTTTCTTAAAGCATATTTCTGGGTTGATAGTTTCTCTTTTCAGCACTTGAAAAAATATCACCTTACTGTCTTCTGGCTCCACTGTTTCTGAGAGAAAGCTAGTGGTCAAACTATTTCTCCCCTGTGTATAATGGTGGGAGCCCTGATGGTACGTAGTTAAGAGGTTGGCTACTAATGAGAAGGTCTGTCTTTGAATCCTTAGAAACTCTATGGGACAGTTGTAGTATGTCCTGTAGGGTCCCTATGAGTTAGAATCAACTTGGTGTCAATTTTTTTTTAATGTAATGTTTAACTGCTTTCAAGTTTTTCTCCTTAGTTTTCAGTAGTTTGACTATAATGTGTCTAGATGAAATATCTGTGTTTGTGCTGTTTGCAGTTGACTGAATTTCTTGAATCTAAATGTATGCCTCTCACCAGATTTGGAAAAATTTTAGCCATTATTTCTCCAAATGTATTTTTCTTCCCCACTGTCTCCTCCCCATTTCCCTCATAGGATTCTGATCATACACGCACACACTAATCCTTTTGATAGTGTACATAAGTCACTGAGTTGCTGTTCTTTTTCTCATACTTTTTTCTCTTTTTCAGTTTAACTAATTTTCATATTTCTTTAGGTCCCAGACTTTTCCCCCATGATTGCTAATTTTCTATTAAGCTCATTCAATGGATTTTTATTTCAGATATTTTTAAGGCTCTAGACTTTCCATTTTGTTACTTTACATTGTTTGCAGTTCTTACATTCTCATTCACTCATGTTGAGGCATATTTTCCTTTAAATCTTTGAGAACAATTATAGTTGTTTTAAGACCTTTGACTGGGTCACCTCAAGTTTGGTCTCCATCGATTGTCTTTTCTTTTGATTTGGGTAACTGTTTTTCTGTTTCTTCAGTATTGAGAAACTTTGAATTGAATCCTGCACATTATAAAAGATACAAGGTCCAACAATTAAGTCCACAAACTTAATTGTTCTAAGTGCTACACACCTCATTGCTGAATATCAACTATGGTACCTTCAAAGTATTCCCCTTGGGAAGATGTGCACCAATGACAGCACCTAGTCCACCCTTCAAAGAAATTTTGGAGCTCTTTCTGAAATGGCCATTGCACATGGTGGTATGGTGGCAAGTTCACGAACTTAATTTTATAATTGTCAGTGAGGGAGTTTTCAGCCAGTAAATAAGTAACTGTCTTGAACACCCTCTCTACTCACCTGATCTGGCCCCCAGTGACCTTTTCCTTTAGCTGAAGAAAAAGGAAATATTGAAAGAAAGACATTTGGATGCCATTCAGATCATCAAGGGTAATATGACAACAGCTCTGACCATCATTCCAGAAAAAGATTTCTAAAATTGCTTTAAAGGGTGGATTAAATACTGGCGTTGGTGCACAGCTTCCTCAGGGGGGTATTTCGAAGATGGCTATAGTGATATTCAGCAATGAAGTATGTAACACTTTTTCTACAATGAGTTTCTGAACTTAATTTTCAGTCCTTGTATGTTGTAGAGGCTCTCAGTTCTATTATCTCTATCCACAGAGTGTTGGTTTTGTTTGTTCTGGCTAATGACTAACTTTCTAAACTCTCGTGGTGGGGTGGGGGAGAGAACTGAAACCTCAGATGAACCAGTTTAGTTTTGGTTGAATATACATTGGTTAGGAGTCAGCCAGCGATGTGGGCAACATTTATGGGACCTACCACAAGTGGAACATTTGGTCTACCACTATAGGAAGAAGGAGAAGCAGAAAGAGAAGAGGAAGAAGAAGAATTTCTTAGATATTTTGAGGGTCAGGAGAACTTACGCTATACCTATGTTCACCTATGGCTAGCTCTGCAAGAGTGAGACTATCTTATGAATCCTGAAATCCACAGGATAGAGGAAACAGTGTTGATGTGTGGACATATTGTTCTTTGCTTTCTCAGGCAGTGGATTCATGCCTCTCTTCTGGATCTAGAGCCTGTCTTGTGAAAGGGGCTTTGTGTTTTCTATAACATGTTATACTTTGAGATAGCGAGTGTGAGGGTGGGTTTTACTCATTCTAATGTTGCACAGTCTCACTGAGGGTCTGACCTATGGTCTGTGGTCAGAATAGATTTGTTGTCATGGATTGGGCTGTGTTCCCCCGGAATGTGTGTGAGCTTGGCTAGGTCATGGTTGTGTTGTGTAATTGTTCTCTGTTTTTTGATATTATGTAATTATGTTCCATTTCATGCATTATAAAACCTAGACAGGTGTGGAGTGTGGAGTGTATCTTGAGTCACACCTTTTACTCAAGTCACCACTTTATTCAAGATACACTCTTTCTTAAGTCACACCACACTCACCCTTAACTGAGTCAAACCTTATAACTTACAAGACATAAAAGGAGAGAGATCTAAGCATACAGGAGAGGGACCTCACTCCCTACCATCAAGAAAGAAAAATCAGGAGCAGAATGTGTCCTTTAGATCTAGGGCCCCTGCACTGAGGACCTTCTAGACCCAGAGAAAAATTGATGCCAAGACCCATGAAGATCTCCAAGGAACACTGGACCCATAGATGCTGAAATGAAACAAGGTCCTCCCCCCAGAGCCAAAAGAGACAGAACGCTTTCTCTAGAGTGAACCCCTTGCTGTCGAGTTGATTCTGACTCATAACGACCCTATAGGCAGAGTAGAACTGCCCAATAGAGTTCCAAGGAGTGCCTAGTGGATTTGAATTGCTAACTTCTTGGAGGGCAGCTGAAGCCCTTAACCACTACACCACCAGGGTTTCCTCTCTAGAGTGGGAGCCCTGAATTTGGACTTCTAGCCTCCTAAACTGTGAGAGAATAAATGCATGTTTGTTAAAGCCTTCTACTCGGGGTGTTTCTGTTAGAGCAACACTAAATGACTAAGACAAGTGTGAACAGAAACCTCAGCATGACGATGCTCAGTCAGCCTCCTTCCTTTTTTGCTATCCTCGTGCTTTTATTCTTAGAAATCTTTCTTTGGGTCTTATTGTGGGAGATGATGAGTAGTCCTTGTACTTTTAAAGTGCCGGCAGAATTTGAGGACTTACAAAACAGAAGTAGATTTTCCTGTTTCTTGGCATTAGTTAGGCCCTTGCCGTACCTCTGATAAAACCAATTCTGTCAAATGACTGAGTTCTTCAGAATATCAGGATCACCTGCAATTATATGTACATGCTGGAGCTTTCCCTCTCATCTCGTGACAGCCATTCAGTCTGGCCTAGGTCACCCACCTGTGGATGACAGTCACAGTTAGATAACAGCCATCTCTAGCAGGAGAGGTGTGGCTGTTCCCAGAGTCTGTGCTTTTTAATGCTGGAGGCAGACTGACCTGGGGCATGCTGCTTCTTCATTCTGAGCTTCAGTTTGCTCGTTATGAAAATGAGACTGGTATGATTTATCTCACAGATGGATGCCAGCAGGAAATATGGCAGAGCTAGTGATGGCATCTGATTGCAGAAGGTGAATGGAGCATCAGCATTCTCAGTAAGTTCAACCAATGTGCAGAGGTTAACATCTCGCTAATAGCATCTCTGCAGTTGCCGAATTACCTACCAAACACATTCCTTTTTTGATTAAAAAAATATATAAACTCATAAAGAAGGGGTTCAACTTGTGGTCGTGGATCATTTCTCTTCAGAGGCTGAGCAGTAATCAAATCTACAGAGGTGATGGGTCCTGCAGGGGAGATGGATTGGTGACATCACTGTCTCAGTCTCAGGCAGGCTGACTCCTAGCATCTCCTCAGGGTCTTCTTTGGAACAGGAACAAAGAAAGCCGTGGGCTCTCAGAAGGTCCATGTTTGGGTTTGAGTAATTTAAACCTGGTGGCAAATATCATTCTTTCTGATAGCTCCCCCCAAATCATGTCACTCGAGATCATTCAATCCATTTCAAAGGTTAAAAAAAAAAACAATGAAATAAATGGAATTTGTCTTAGAATCAAGAACAAGTGTGTTTGTAGAGAGTAGTTACAGAGAGGAAAGTGTAAGGGGATCCTGGCTTGTCACCCAGTATATTCTCTGACCCTTAAATTGCTGCTTCAGCCTGGCTGTGTTTATGGAACAACCCCGCAACACTTCGATCTGTCTCATTCTTCATGACATTGGAAAACTCAGTCTCTGTGTTTGTATGTGTGCATCTCCTCTGACATGACCACCTTAGTTTTGTCTGTCGTTGAACTTCTCATAGATGGAATCATACAGTTTTTGCACTCTTTAGCATCTGGCTTCTTTTGTGCATCAATACATTTGTGACACTGATCTAGATTGTTGCTTGTAGCCATAGCTTGTCTTTCTGGTGACGTGTAGTATTCCATTGTGTGACTCTGCTACACTTTATTTATTCTTTCCTGTCCTGATGGACGTTTATGGTGCTCCCACCATTTGGCTATTTTGAAGAGTAGCTAAGAGTCTAGGCTGAATACGGTTCAGGCTCCAGGACCTGTCCAGGCATTGTGGCAGAAGGGACTTGTGGCAGACACTGTAATGCATGTGCATCAAATCTTTTTATGTTTTTTCTTCTTTTTTTAAATTTAATATGACTGAGTGAAAATGTACATTCCCGTACAAATTTACATGCCCACCTATATGCATCTTACAAATCTTATTATGTTTTAGGGTGAATCTGACTCAAGTGGATAATGGGCAGCCACAAAACCACAAATAAACACCCTTTTGAGAAGGAGCCCTGGTGTGCAGTGGTTAGACACTTGGCTGTAAATCACAAGACTGGTGGTTTGAATTCACTGGCCACTCTGTGGGAGAAAGATGTGTCAGCCTGCTTCATTAAAGATTTACAGACTTGGAAATTCTATGGGATATTTCTATCCTGTCCTGCAGGTTGCTAGCAGCCAGAATCAACTCTAGAGCAATAAGCTGTCTTCAAATGGTGAGTTTCTGGGAGGTGGAGACCCACCTCTGGCCACGGAGTAGCCTCCATGAGTGACTGACCTAATTTGAATATTCAGAGGCTGGTGGCACAGCGCTGGCAGGGGTGAAACAATGGGTGGTTGAACGCCAGGATCTGAGTCTCTGTTGATGGGACTGAGTTTTCCTGCCCAGAAATAGCATGGGGCAGTGAAAAGGGGAGGAGCTGTGGAGTGAGCATGCGAGTTCATGTCCTGACACTGCCATGGGCTGAAAATATGACCGTAGGACAGTTACACTCCTGTCGGAGCCCAAATGCTGTCAGGAGGGCCAACCATGGGAACAGATGTGAGAGAGCTGTGTAAAGTGGGAGACGTTGTACCGACAGGAGAAGGCACAGCCATTGTCCTTAAATCTCCAGAGTTTGCGGCAAGCCCGCCCTGCAGAGGAGGAACTTGGATACTTTATATTCTAGGTTCTTCCATGTCTTAAAGTCCACGTCCTTAGATAAGTTATTTAATCATTATGAACATCAGTTTGCTCATCTGCAAAATGAGGGTAATAATATTATTTACTTTACAGAACTCTGTGAAGATTCCGTGTCTTAACTGCGTGTACTGTGCTTAGCAAATTACTGCCTGCATCATGTTAGCTGTTATTTACTGTTACGATCATCCTTGTTATTAACAATATTCCTGCTGCATCCATTCCATTAAGGTTTTCGCAATCCCTTTCTCCCTCACTATGACAGCACATCTAGGGGTGGCGGTGGCGGGGTACTCATCTGCTGTCACTGGCTTGGGTGAAGAGTCATAAGTTAGCACAACATGTTGTGAATTATTTGCACTCTAAACAGATTCTGCCTACAAACTTTGATCTGAAATCACGCACAATTACTGGGGGTTGGCCTTTTACTACCGAAAATCAGAACCATTGCCAGAAGCAATTGTCCCTGCAGTGTGAGCTGGTAGTTCAGGGCCTGAGCTGTCCAATGAGGATGTCAGCCTATCAGCCAGTCCCCAGCTTTTGCTGTAGGTCCCCACTCAGACTAAAAGACTTGACAAGAGTAGAGAGGACTGGTGGCTTCCACTCGTGTCCTGGGTACCCTCCTAGACATGTTACTGTGCCTGGGCTCCTGGAAGTCTGACCTCCACAGGCAGACAAGTAGGAAATAAACAGAATTATTTTTTCCAGTGATGGCCTTCTCCTTCTCTGTTAGATTTTTCTTCCCTGTTTCCTGATCATCTCCCGGAAAAAAATTCATAGCTCTCTGTAACTTCAGTTGTAAGAGTATGTTTCATTTTGGTGATCATGATTTGTGGTTAGGAATTAAAAATTCTAGTCTAGTCTAGTGTAAATAAAATCTATCATCATATCTCCTCCAGAGCTTTTCACTTCCTTCCTAGCTCAGTACCAACTTCTTAGAAGTGCTCTGCTCTTTCTTCCTATCACCCCTCTCGTTTCTGGGTCTTTCAGAGTGTCACGGTGGCTTATGCCCATTCTGGTAGTTGCCTCTTGCACGGGTGCCAACAACAATTGCCTGATGGATATCTTCCGTGTTATCTCTCAGTCCACAAAAATTCTGATTGTTCTTGGAGGCTTTTGGGCTTTTACCCAGTCTCCTCTGAAGGCCTCAACCTTCAGAATTCTCCAGATACCAGTTTCTATATTCATATCTGTTCCCAAACTCCTGTAGACTCAAAACAGTCTCTCCTGAAACTCTTACTGTATTTATTTGAGACTGTTCCAATGAACTTTGCTTGTGGTTGGTGGTGGCCGTTGAGTTGGCTCATGGTGAAGCCATACACAGCAAAGCACAACACTGCACTGATAAATAAGCATTCAACATCTAAGGAAGAAGGTAACCTTCCCTTTTTGCAGATACCACTGAATTTCTTTGAGGAGCCTTCTGAGTCCTCCTCAGTTTTGGCCAGGAACAGAAAAAGCTACCATACTCTTCTTGATGACCCTTCACTCTGGTGAATTTGTCATGTTATTATTAGACGTCATTGAGTGGTTCCCACTCACAGTGACCCCATGTACAACACAACAGAACAGAACACTTTTGGGTGCTGTACCATCCTCACAATCATTGCTGTGTTTGAGTCGATCGCTGCAGCCACTGTGTCCGTCCATCTCCTTCAGGGTCTTCCTCCTTTTTGAACTCTGTGTCTTACCAAAGGAACGTCCTTTTCCAGGGAATGTTCCTCCCAATAATAGGCCCGAAGTATGTGAAACGAAGTCTCACCATCCTCACTTGTAAGGACTATTCTGGTTGTACTTCTTCCGAGACACACTTATCCATTCGTCTGGCAGTCCATGGCCTATTCAATATTCTTCTCTGAAACCATAATTCAAAGGCATCGATTCTTTGTTCTTCTTTATTTATGGTCAAGCTTTCACGTATTGATGGGGCAATTGAAAATGCCATGGCTTACGTCAGGCATATCTTGGTCCTTAAGTGACATTTCCACTTTTAGCCTCTTTAAAAAAGGTCTTTTTTGGCACATTTTCCTAACACAGCATGCCATTTGATTTCTTGGCTGTTGTTTCCATGGACGTTGACTGCTGGTCCACATAAAGCGAAATTCATTACAACTGCAATATTTTCTTCATTTATTTGGTACTTTTATTGGTCCAGCTGTATTTTTGCTCTCTTTATGTTGTGGTGTAATCCATGCTGAATGCTGTAGTCTTTGACTTTCATCAGTAAGTGCTTCAAGTCCTCTTCACTTTCAGCAAGCAAGGTTGTGTCATCCACGTATCTCAAGTTGTTAATGAGTCTTCCTCCAATCCTGATGCCGTGTTCTTCTTCATGTAGTCCAGCTTCTCGGATTTTGTGCCCAGCACACAGATTAAATTAACATGGTGAAAGGACACAGCCATGACACATACCTCTCCTCGTCACACAATGTCTCCTTGTTATGGTCAAGTAACTGCAGTTTGGTCTGTGAACAGATTCCACATGATTTTTGTTCTGAGCAATGTTATCTGTAGTCTGTTATGATCTACATAGATGAATGCCTTTCCATGATGAATAAAACACAGGCAAGCATCTTTCTGATAGTCTCTGATTTTAGCTAAGCTCCCTCTGACACCAGCAGCAATACTCCTGGCCGCATGTGCTCTCCGGAATTTGGCTTGAATTCCCAGCAGCGCCCTGCTGATGTACCCCTACACCCATTTTTGAATGATCTTCAGAAAAATTTTGCTTGTAGTGACATTAACGATATTGTTTGATAATTTCCACATTCTGTTAGATTACCTTTCTTTGGAATGAGCAAAAATACGGATCTTTTCCTGTTGGTTGGCTGGGTAGCTGTCTTCCAAATTTCTTGGCATAGATGAGTGAGTGTTTTCAGCATTTTATCTATTTATTGAAACCTCTCAGTTGGTGTTTTTTTTTTTTTAACCAATGTCTTCAGCTTGGACTTTTTCACTGAAACCTTGGTTCTTGATCATAAGCTACCTCCTGAAACGGCTAAACATAAATCAGTTCTTTTCGGTGTAGTGACTCTGTGTACTCCTTCCATTTTCTTTTGATATTTCCTGTTTTCCTCAATATTTTGCATGTAGAATCCTTCGTTTAGTTGGTATTTGGTGGATATTTCCATTTCAACCAGTTTTCTTTGAGTAACTTGTTTTTTCTTTACATAGGCCAGCTGCAGTGGTGGTTAGTTTTGAGTATTTGAAGGTTGGTTTGGCAGCTTCTAGAAACTTCGGAAGTGTGTGGCTGGCATATTCCTGATAATATTTGTCAAGAATATGGGGATATTTATCACTGATCAATCCCTGGGTGGCATAAATGTTTAAGCACTTAGCTGCTAACTAGAAAGTTGATGATTCTAATCCACCCAAAGGTGACTCGAATGACAGGCTTGGAGATTCTCTTCCAAAAAGTCACAATCCTTGAAAACCGTGTACGTGGTTCTACTCTGACACATAATTACAAGGTCACCTTAAATCAGAATCAGCTTGATGCAACTGGTTTGGGTTTTGATATTACCTCTGATTATGAGCTTTGCAGCTTTAGCTGGAATTCTGACACAGGAAATGTATCTGTTCAACATACTGTCAGGTTGTTCACTTGACTCGATGGCAGTGGGTGGGGCACCTATTGGAAGATGCATCAGGTAAGGCAGTGCCAGCTGCTATAGTAGATGCATCCTGAAATCTCAGTGACCTAATGTGTCAAATGTGATTTCTTGCTCACTTAAAGTTCAGTCAACAGTGGAGTGAGGTTAGGTCCCTGACTGATGGGGACTGAGCCATCTTGACAGAGGAAGGAGTGAAGGGTCAGACCTGGGGTTTGCTGGGTGCAGACCTGGGAGTGACATACATCTGTTTTCTTTGTCTGTTTTGGCCACAACTCAGTCATGTGGCCGCCACTAACTTCAAGGGATGCTGGAAAATATAACCCAATATATGTCCAGGAAGGAAGAGAAGCGAGCGTGAGCAACAGCTAATCAGTCTCTGTCATAGATTTCAAAGATTAAACCCATGATTTTCAACTAGGGCAGTACTGCCCCCTTAGGAGGATGCTGTTTTTGATGGTCACAGTCAGTAGGCTACTACCAGCAGTCACTGACCAGGACCAGAAATGCTAAATGTCCCACAATGAGGAGCACAGCCCCTCCAAGAGGGCTAATTCAGCTTATTCAGCCTGTCCATTTATAGAGGGATCAAAGCTCAATGTAGAAGAGATGGTTGTCTACAGTCACACAAGGTTGACCTGGCATTAGAGTTCAAGTGCACTGACATTGACTCCAGCCTTCTTTTCACTTTTCCAACACAAGATGTAGTGGTTATAGGGCAGGTGCTGCAGCTAGGCAGCCTGGATTCAAACCCAGACTCCACTGTGTTCTAGCTCTGTGCCTGCACAGCTTACTTCACTTCCCTAAGCTTTAGTTTCTTCATCTGTAACATGAGACTAATCTATATACTTACCTTGTAGGGTTGTTTTGAGAGTGAAGGTGAGTCAGCTTTTCTGCGAAGCTCTCAGAGCAGCACCTGGTACATGGTGAGTTGGGTTAAATGGTGGGTGCTGTGATCTTCTGCACTATTCGCATGCTAATGTTTTCATGAAGATGGAAGCTGTGTTTCCTTATGTTTTCAACAAAAAAGATTTGTTGAAGCAGAATTTACTTATTAAGAGTGTGCATATCGTAAATGTAAAGACTGATCCCTTTCCACCACCTGAGCTCCCTCTAGACAGCAGCAAGTAGATCAAGATTCAGAGCATCACCAGCATCCATGAAGCTGCTTTTTGCTCCCTACCGGTCACTGCTGTCCCCCCAGAGTAGCCATTATGCTAAATTCTAACAGTGTGGATTCATGTCTGACTATTTTTGTACTTTATATACATGGAATAATATAATATGTACTCCTTTGTGTTGAGTTTCTTTCAGTCAAAAGTATATTTATGAGATTGACACTTCTTCCTCCTCTTTCTTCCTTTATTTGATGGAAGGGAATAGAGAGACAGTTGGGAGGGAAACTATCAAGGAGGGTGACTTGCTAAGAAAACATGCAGGGGAAAATATGCTAGATAGGCTAATTAAAAGAATTTGGTGAGCTTTTGCTGCCTTATTAAAATCATGATACTTAAGGTCCCAAGTTTGGTAAGAAGTTTTGAATTTGTGATTTGGGCTTTGAGGAAGGGATCAAAGAAAGAAGGTAATGATAAAATCCTTCCCCGGGTGACAACTCACAGCAGGCTGTTGCTGGATGGGATGTCAGCACAGCTGTGTTCTTTCATCTCCCTTGCCAGTTTTTCCCCATAATTGTATTTATCCTAGCTGAGGTCCATTTCTTCTATAAGGAAAACACACTCTGCAGTTCAAGATGGTTTCCATCCCCAGAAAAATAATTTTCTAGTCTTCTGCCTGTGCCATTTTGTGGGCTGCCCCCAAGTGACACCACTGTTTCTCTCCCTCAGCAGACCTCCTTACAGGCCCATTGGTAGGCAAGTGTGAAAGATAAATCAAGTCTATTGACTTGAGTTGATAATGCATCTTAATTTGTATAGTCCATTAGGAGTCATTGTCTGCTTAACTTAAAGACATGGAGGTAATGTCTTGCCATTGCTTTCATCATGCCAAGCCAAGTGCTGTCAAGTCGGATCCATAGCAGCAAAACAAATTCGGAGCTCATGGTTCCTTAAGACAGTGGAATGACTCAGGGAAGTCACTGAAGAGTTGCCAGACATTTCAAGAAAGAAACATAAGGAAAATGAAGAGCCTAACCCAACAGAAGCATTCATAAACAATCCAACCGACGGTTCAGATCGAAGACAGAGCTGTGGGCTGTGGCTCACTGGTCACGTTGTATAGATCCAGCTGGATCAAACTTGTGGCTGAATTGTGGGATTGCTGCTAGGTGAGAATGAATGGTTTTTCAAGGCGACTGTTGTTGGAAGCTCTCGAGTTGATTTTTTTTTTTAATATGATTGAGTGAAAATGTACATTCCCGTATAAATTTACATGCCCACCTATATGCAGCTTCCACTGCTCTCTCTGTCCGGTGACAGCATGCTATTCCTCTCTGCTCCATACATGTCTCATCCTCCCAATAGCCTCCTTTCCCCTCCTCTCCACCCTCTCTCCTTCCTCCAGCCAGAGGTCAGCAAGATGATATCCTATAGACGTATAGAACCATAAAGTGTATCCAATATATGGTCACTCTGCATTGCCAAGTCCAATCCATTCCTGTCCAAAGAGTGGACCTTCATTATGATTTATGAGTAATGGCAGCATCAGGGCCAGGGGCCATGCTCTCAGGGGAATCCAGAAATTGCTGGACCATCGATTGAGGTCTTTTAGTGGAGATCTCAGGATGCACCTCTTTTTATTCTTGTGTTGCCAGTGAGACTCATCTCTGTGAGCTCCATCGTGGCTATCACTGGTGGTGGCCGGGCACCATCTGGTTCTTCCAGTCCCAAGTCGATGTAGGTACCCACTCTTGTGGGTCTCTCTATCTTCTAGGTTGTCTTTACCCCATGTCATTTTGGTCCTCGGTGAGCATCCATTCCTGCTGAGTTCGGACCATTTGCTGTGTCCTCAGATGGCAGCTTGGCAGCTTTTAAGACCCCAGATGCCACTCACCAATGTGGGGTGCAAAGAGCCTCTTAGCAAAATGCTAGTTGTGCCAACTGGCCTTGATTTTGCCTAAGAGCATGGTCCCCTGCCCCCTGCCCCAGCTACTCTCTCCTTGCAGTATTGGGTTAAGATGGAAGGAGTACTCAAGTTATGCTTAAGTCCACCTAATGTTCTTGTTTCTAATGTGTGCTATCACCGATTTCTCCCAACCACATTTCTAGCAACTATCTAATCTAAACCCCCTCCTGCCCTCCCTCCCTATCTTCTGTTGCAGCTGTCAAAGAGTCTTTTCTTCTATACACAAGTCTGGTTTTGAGATCTTATCATAGAGGTCTCATACAATATTTGTCCTTTTGTCGCTGACTACTTTGACTCAACATAATGTCTTCCAGTTGAAACCAGGTTATGAGATATTTCCTGGAATCATCGTTATTCTTTATCGTTGTGTAGTGCTCCATTGAGTATATGTACCATAGTTTACCTATCCATTCTTCTGTTGTTGGGCATCTGGGTTGATTCCATCTTTTGGTTATTGTGGACTGTGCTGCGATAAACATTCTGGTGTCGAGTTGATTTTGATTCATAATGTTCTCCTGTGACAGCATAGAATTGCTCCCATAGGGTTTCTTGGCTGTAATCTTTACGGGAGCAGATCACCAGGTCTTTCTCCCACGGAGCTGCTAGGTGAGTTGTAACAGCCAACCTTTTGATTAGCAACTGAGTGCCTAACCACCAGAACTCCTTCAACATAACTGATAGGAATATTTTGTCTGAAAGAGACCAAGAAGTGGCTGCTGGATCAGGTTTGAAGGTATAAAAAAAACAAAGGATTAGACTAATTTCTTCTTTACCTTTGGAAGAATTAACTCTTTACCATCATATCTTGTGGTAGAGTTGGACATTTTTAGCATTCTTGGCTGTTGCCCATTTATAATCTCCCTGGGAAGCCTGGTGGCAAAGCGGTTAAGTGTTACAGCTGCTAGCCAAAAGATTGGCAGTTTGAATTCACCAAGTGCTTTTAGAAGTTCTATGGAGCAAGTCTACAGCGTCCTGTAGGGTCACTGTCAGTCAGAATTGACTTGACCACAGTGGATTTGTTTTTTTATGATTTCCCTTGTTTCCTTGTGTATACTCGATGCCTTAACTATCTCCTTGCACAGATAACTCCCAAATCTGTGTCTCCAGTATGTACCTTCTCCTGTACCGATATACTCAAATGTTGGCTGGCATCCTCATCTAGATATCCTGCCATCATCTCATAGGTAACGTGTTCAAGCTGAATGCAGCTCTTCTATCATTCTCTTGCCAAGTCACTTTTACTCTGTATTAGACGAATTGATAAATGGTGTTATCCATTTATTCAATCCATGACTCTGAGAGTCCTTGACCTCCCCTTTCCTTTTCTTGCCTGGTCCATCACTGCTATATCCTGTCAGTTCTTCATCTTACTACACCTTGGGAACCGTGGTGGCATAGTGTTGAAGTGCTATGTCTGCTAACCAAAAGGTCAGCAGTTTGAATCCACTAGGTGCTCCTTGGGAACTTCATGGGGCAGTTCTACTCCATCCTATAGGGTTTCTTTGAGGCAGAACTGACTTGATGGCAGTGACTAAATACACCTTAAATCCAATCTTCTGTTCTTTCAGTTATCATTACTACTGGAGAATTTTGATTCATTTCTATTAACCAAGTCATTCCTGTCATCTCCCAACTGGTCGTCTGTCGCAAGTCTTCTGTCTCTCTAATCTATTCTGAACACCGATGCCATGGCAGTCAACATTAAAAGTATATCTAAATCCAACACTGTATACAAAGAATTATACACCACGACCAGGTGGTATTTACTCTTGGTAGGCAATACTGGTTCAACCATCACAAATCAATCAGTGTAATCTACCATCTCAACAGACTAAGGTAGAAAACCACATGGTCATATCAATTGATGAGAAAAAAAGTGTTTGACAAAGTCCAATACTTATTCATGATAAAAAACTTTCAGAAAACAAGGAATAGAAAGGAACACCCTCAACTTGATGTACAATATCTACAAAAAAAAGTCCTACATTTAGTGTCAAAATTACTAGTAAAAGACTGCACATTTTTTTCCCTAAGACTGGCAGCAAGCCCATAATGTCTTCACCTACTATTCCAGTTCATCACTGTGCAGTACTTAGAACAGGGTCACCCATAGCAACTGCTACAGTAGTGATAACTGGCTTCCTATTTCATGGAGAAAGTAGTAATAATTAAGAAAAAACTTTATCATGTTTCTGCTGCTTCAATTACCAATATCTCTTTAACAGTACCATACATTCTTCTTTTTCTCCTTTGCCTCTGAATTAATGAAACAACTTGGCCATGTTCGTATCTTTGTCAACCTCTTCTGCTTGGTACTGATTGCTGTGGTCCCACGCCAACTCCAGATCATTCTCCTAGCAGTTGTAGCTTCTCTCTCTTATTCCACCTAGCATTCACTCTAGTGAACTGTTCACGTAAACATATAAATGTGGAATAGTATTTTCTACCTTAAAAATACCTTCTTTTAACACCACCTGCTCCTCCAGCTACCACTTCATTTTCTGCTTCACTACAAGACAAATCTCAAATATTTTCTATACTCACTATTCTCATCTCCTATTTCCAATTACCTCTTGGATTCACTCTGCTGAAACATGTCAAGGTCACCAGTGACCTCCATGTTTCTGGATTTTAAGAAGAATTCTCATTTCACTCTTCATTTGGTTTATAAAACATCACTGGAACTGTTCTACTAATTTATTGCCACTTGTTCTCAGCCTCCTTTCTTGATTCCTCCTTCTGTCTTCACCCTTAAAGTGCTGGAACATCCAGGGCTTCAACTTTGTTCTGCTTCTCCTCCTCCACTTTATCCTTTGTCCTTAACCTACTTCTACTTCTAAGTCCACACTTATCCTTTATCTCCTCCAATTTTATGATTTTATATATCAGCTTTATATTGTGAACTACCAATTTTGTATCTAGAAACTCTGATGGTGCAGTGGTTAAGTGCTAGGTCTGCTCACAAAAAGGTCTGCAGTTTGAATCTGCCAGGTGGTCCTTGGAATCTCTATAGGGCAGTTCTACTCTGACCTATAGGGCCAATCACTATGAGTTGGAATCGACTTGACAGGAGTGGGATATATATATATATATGTAGGTTTAATTTTATATCTACAGCCTGGACCTCTTGCCTGAATTCACATGGATGTATAAAAGTACCCATACATCTTTTCTAACTATCTAATAGGCATCTCCAACTTTAATACAATCTTAACAAGCCAGGTTACCACCTGTCTCACTGAAATCTTCTCTGTATGTCTTCCCCATATTAATAAAGGGCAATTCATTTTCTCAAGTTTCTCAGGCTAAAACCTTGGTGTCAACTTTGGCTCTTCTCTTCTCATACTATATGCAGTCTAAGAGCAGGTACTGCAGGCTCTGCCCTAGACAGCAGATCCAGAAGCTAACAGTTTGTACCTCCTATCACTACCAGTCCAGCCCAAGCCACCATCTTCTCTTGTCCGGATTAATAGGTCTCACCTCTGTCCCCAAGCCTTCTCCTCTATACTCTTTTCTTCAGTCAACACCCAGAGTACTTTTTCAAAAATGTAGGTCAAATTATTCTGTTGTCTTCTCAAAGCCCTCCAGTGGTTTTCTACTTCATACAGAGTGAGAACTGCAGTCCATCCAGCCTTCTACAAGGCCCTCTGTCGTCTGGGCCCTGCTGCCCTGTGACTCCGTCTCCGGCTGCTGTTCTGTTTCTCCTCATTCCAGCTACACTCACCTCCACGCTCTTTCTTGAATATGGCAGGCGAAGCCCCACCTCAGGACCTTTATGCTCACAGATTTTCCTTCCCGGGATGTCCTTGTTCCTCCTTTCTCAACACCTACATGACTTGCTTCTGCCCTTCCTTCAGGTCTCTGTCCAAATATCACCTTTTCAAATTGTCCTTTTCTAGTCATCTGGGAGGTATAAATGGGTAACACACTTAGCTGCTAACTAAAAGACTGGCAGTTTGAATTTGCCCAGATATACTTTGGAAGAAACATCTGGCTAATCTTCAGCCACCAAAAATCCTATGGGGCACAGTTCTCCTCTGACACCCATGGAGTCTCCATGAGTTGGAATCAACTTGAGGGCACCTGGTCAGTCACCTCACAGACAGTCCATCTCCCCTTTACACTTCAGTGCTCTCTGTGATGGTGACGATGTTGTGTCACTTGGCTGAGCCACGGTTATCAGTGCTTTGGCAGTTGTATAAGGTTGCGATCACTTCCCTGCTGAACTGTAAAATGTGATCACCCCCATGATGGAATCTGCTGAGTGGTACCCATAGGGGCAGGGCCTTTGGTGGCTCAGCAGCCCCTCAGTCTTCTTCTCTTTCTCCTCTTCTGCCTGTTCCTTTCCTGCTTGCTTTGCCAAAGCATTTGATTAGTTTTGAATTCTGCAGCTGTCTCTTTTTCATCTGGTTCCTGGGACTTGATCTAGCAGCTTACCTGCTGGTCTCGGGATTTGTTGACCTTCACAGCCTGTGAGTAAGAGTCCTGCTTTTTGATCTGCCATCTTTAGTTTGCCAACTGCCACAGTTGTACGAATCAGGAAAAACCTCTGTTTTGATCCGTGGACTTGGGATGTTCTAGCCTATGCAACTGCATCAACTATTTTCTTGATATAAATGTATCTGTCTGTCTAGCTGTACTGTACTGGTTCTACTGCTCTGGAGAACCCAGCCTAAGACACCATCCATCTCCACTCCCTTTGCCTTGGTTTTTCTCCTGTAGCCCTTATCACCACCTGACATATGCTAAAGGTACATGTTTATGATGTCTTCTCCAACTAGAATATAAGCTATGTGATGGCAGGGATTTTACCTGTTTTGTTCATGGGTGTGGCCTTAGAACCTGGGACTGTCCCTGGCAAACCATAGGTAATCAGTCAGTATGTGTATGAATGAGAATTCTGTGCAGTCTCCCAGACTTGAGTCCTCTCTGTTACTTTCTAATGAAAGCCTTACCTGACTCTATGTCTCCTGGGGCCCTAGGCCGAGCTGGCCATTTCCTCCTCACTGTTTCCCAGAGCCCCACACTCGTAGTTTTGTCATTGCATGGTGTCTCTGTGCCAGCCTCTTCCATTCTCTGCATTGGTCTGTAAGACTTTCCTAGGCTTGGATTGGTCTACTTCTTCCACATATTCCTGGCGTATAGTGCAATATCTGGTTCATAGAAGCACTGATGAAAAAAAGTGATGTCATTTATATGGAAGTGCTTGGCAAACATCTATCCAAGAGCCATTCTTCCATTTACTTCTTAATTAAAATAAGTTCATTGAACTTGTTTGGAACTGCTAGCCTTCTTTTTGTTCACTGCCCTGGTTTTACCCAGCCCTCACCCATTTAGCATATTTTCCATATTCTATTTCCTTTGAGATCCCAAAGTAGCGATATAATTTGCTTGGACTGATGCTGTCTCTGTGTAAAAGGCTGTGGTTCTCTGCTGAGTTCTCTGGGATCAGGTGGACTTCAGAAGGACACTTGAGGGCACAAGAAGCAGCGCTGGCAGTCCTTGACACCAAACAAGATAGAGTTAAGGGGGGGGGGTGGGGAAAGCATCCTGTCACATGAGGAAGGCTGTTTCACTTTGCTGCTGTGATGAGCATTTGCTGGACCTGTCCTGTGATTGCTGTCACTGCTGGCATTATGTCATTTGAATCTACATCTCTCAGGACTTGGAGTAGCATTTTCATGAGATTCATGAGATTGGGCCAATGGCAGGAAACTTCATGTATTATGCAAAAAAAAAAGAAAAAAAAAAATCCACTGGAAATGTGTGTGTGAAATAAGCTTCACCTAACTTTATTTTCTCTACCTGTGCCTGAGATGAAAATGAAGTTATTTTCTGCAATGTGATTGATTTTTCCTGTCTTAAAAAAAGCTGTTACCCTTATGAAAAAGAATTACCAACCATAGTAGAAGCTCAAAACCTATTCTGATTCTTTTCTTAAGCAGGTTCATTATACTAAATTCAGTAACAAAGACAGATATATAAGCTTCTATGGGATCTTGTTGGTATTATGAAGATTGTCATACTCTAGTTTGTTTTTACCTTTAAGAAATATTTTATTATACTTTAAGTAAAAGTTTACAATTCAGACCAATTTGCCACATAAAACTCCAAACACACCCCACTGTGCAACTTTAATTCCTCTCCCCCTCCTCATGACAGCACACTCCTCCTTTCCACCCTGTGATTCCAGTATCCATTTGGCCAACTCCTATTACCTTCCACCCTCTCATCTCACCTCTAGAGAGGAGCTGCTCAGGTGGCATCATGTATATACTTAAGCCAAGAAACATACAAGGATTGACAATTAAGTTTGTGTACTCTTGTTAGAAAAAGTGCTACATACCTCACTGCTGAATATCACTATGGCCACCTTTGAAATACTCTCCTTGGGAAGCTGTGCACTGATGCCAGCATCTTGTCCATGCTTCAAAGCAATTTTGGAACTGTTTTCTGGAATGGCTATCAAAGCTGTTATTGTATTACTCTTGATATTCTGAACGCCATCAGAATGTCTCCTTTCAGTATTTACTTTATCTTCAGCTAAAGAAAAAAGTCATTGAGGGCCAGATCAAGGGAATAGGGAGGGTATTTCAATGCAGTTATTTGTTTACTGGCTAAAAATTCCCTCATGGACAACTATACGATTAAGTTTGTGAACTTGCCACCATGCCACTAAGTGCAGTCGCTGTTCCAGAACAATCTTCCAAAATTGCGTTGAAGGGTATACTAGGCACCGGCTTCGATGCATAGCTTCCCAAGGGGAGTACTGCAAAGGTGACCATAGTGATATTCAGCAAAGAGTATGTCACAGAGAAGAATGAAGATTGTGGACTTAATTGTCAGACCTCATATTCTTTGCCAGCATCACTCTATGTCTGATAGTCCAGTCTAATCCTTGTCCACAGAGTTGGCTTTGGTACTGGTTTATGTTCTGGGCTAACAGAGAGTCCAGGGGCCATGTCTTTATGGGACCTTCAAGTCCGACGGACATTCAAGTGTGGTCTTTTAATAGAATTCCAGTTCTGCACACTCATTTTTCTCCTACTACATCAGGGTCTTTATGTTGAATTCCTGGTCAGGGCAGTCATTGGTGGTGGCTGGACACCATCTAGTTCTTCTGGTCTCATGATGATGTAGTCTCTGGATCGTGAGGCACCTTCTGTCTCCTGCGCTCATATTTTCATCATGTCTTTGATGTTCTTCATTCTCCTGTGCTCCAGGTGAATTGGGACCAGTTGATGCTACTTAGATGGCTGCTTGCTAGCTTTTAAGCCCCCAAATGCTACTCACCAAAGTGGTATGCAAAACAGTTTCTTTAAAAGTTAGTTATGCCAGTTAGCCTAGGTGTCTCTTGAAACTGTGGTCCCCAGGCCCTTGTCCCTGAAGGATGCTACTGCAGTAGCATCCTTCAAAATGTTAGGCTGTATTTAGAATACCTTTTAGCTTTTGGTGTAACCCAGGTGTACAAACTTCCCTTCTACTGCTGTTACTCTCTTCACCTAATCTAGTTCCTGTCTGCTATATAATCTATAAATAATCCTTTCCCTTCCTCCGTACCTTAGTAACCACCAAATATTATTTTCTTCTGTGCTTAAAACTTTTCTTAAGTTCTTATAATGGTTTCATAAAATATTTGTTCTTCTATACCTAATTTCATTCAGCATAGTGTCTTCTAGATGACTCCATGTTATGAGATATTTCCTAAGATCATCATTTTTCTTTACCATTGCATAGTATTCCACTGTGTGAATATACCATGGTTTGTTTATCCATTCTTATGTTGATGGGCACCTAGACCAATTCTATCTATTTGCTATTGCGGACAGTGCTGCAATAAACATTGGAGTGCATGTGTCTTAGTCACCTAGTGCTGCTTTAACAGAAACACCCCCAGTAGATGACTTTAAAAAGATACATTTTATTTTGTCACAGTCCACTAGATTAAAAGTCCAAATTCAGGATGTCAGTTCCAGGGGAAGGCTTTCTCTGCTAATTCTGGAGGAAGGTCTTTGTTACCAATCTTCCCCTGGGCTGGAAGCTTCTTAGGCACAGGGCTCCCGGTCCTTTCCAAAGGGCACGCTTACCTACTGGCACATCATCTTGGTAATATGAAGTCCCCAAATCTCTCTGCTAACTTCTTTCCTTCATATCTGAAGAGACTGCCTCAAGACACAAAACAGTCTTACACACTGAGTCCTGCCCCACCAACACAACTGCTGACCATCCTCTCTCATTAACATCATAGGGGCAGGGTTTACAGCACATACAGTACTGAGAATCATGGCCCAGACGAATTTCTACACATATTTTATTTGGGGAACACAATTCAATCCATGACAGAGTGTATTTGTTTGAGTGAAAGCCCTTGTTTCTTTAGCATATATTCCAAGAAACAGGATTGCTGGATCATATGGTATTTGTATTGCTAGCTTTTTAAGAAAATGCTAAATGGATTTCCAAAGTTGTACCATTTTGTGTTACTACCAGCAGTGTAGAAGAGTTCCAGTTTCTCCACAACCTCTCCAATACTTATTATTTTATGTTCTTTTGGATTAATGCCAGCCTTGTTGGGGTGAGATGGTACCTCATTGTAGTTTTAATTTGGATTTCTCTGATGTCTCATGATTGTGAGCATTTCCTCATATATCTGTTAGCATCCTCCATGGCTTCTCAGGTGAAGTGCCTGTTCACATCCTTTGATCATTGCTTAATTGGGTTACTTGTCTTTTTCTTGTTGAGGTTTTGCAGTACCTATAGATTATGGATATTAGATGTCAGTTAGATTTGTGGTAGCCAAACATTCCTTCCCATTCTGTTTTTACCTATTTTATTATTTTTAATAAAATGGAGGGTCTCCATTAAAGAGTCAAGCTTTACATTGTTGAGTCATCATGTGTTACTTTTCTAGAGAGAGTAGCCAAGCCAAGTGCCATCGAGTTGGATCTGACTCAGAGAGAGTAAGTCTTACCAAAAAACCCACTGCTGTTGAGTGGATTCTGACTTGTAATGACTCTACAGGGCAGAATAGAACCTCCCCTACAGTTTCCAAGGAGAACCTGAGAGATTGAACTGCCAACCTTTTGGTTAGCAGACATGGCACTTGACCACTATGCAACCATGGTTTCCTTGGGAACAATTAAAAACATCCAGCAGAAGGGGTGGGGTAGCAATATGGTAACATTACATATCCCAATACCAAGTCCTCCCAAAAGGGACACAGAAAAGGTAAGAGACAGGAAGACACAAGCTGTGCTGGAAGATTGCTGTGTATTCAAGGACTAGTGAGATATTTTGCTCTCAAATGTGCTCTCTTATTCTTCGATGGCTAAGTATATGCTTAGGTTTGTAGGGTGAGAGTCCTAAGGAGATCTTGGAGAAGACTTTTTTGAGGTGTAACTTAGATAGAGGGCAATTGATTAAGATCTGAATTTTGCCACTTACTTCCCCACCCATATGCTTATCTTGAGGATAAATCAGTTAATATTCACAAAACATTTGGAATGTTGCCTAGCACATAGCACAAACTATGTGTGTGCTGGATAAAATACTATTTTTACATGTCCAAATACTATTTTTTCTATTTGTATAAACTTTAAAATTTAAATGTATTTATTTTAAAAGGAGACTTTATGCTACTGTTGAAAATGGAAAACTGGTATTATGTGCTATCCAAAGAAGCCAGCCAAGCCAAGTGCCGTCGACATGAGTATCCAAAGAAGGTGAATCTAAAAATAAGCATGATGAATATCAAACAATGTTGTTAAGTTCCATCTACATTTTGTGGCCTGTGTTATTTATCTGAGGCTGAGGCCTCTTTTCTCTTTCAAAAGATGAGAGCATTAAAGACACAGTAGCATCAGGATGTAACTTTCTCTTTGTCATAATCACAAGGATGAAAGGAGAAAGAGAAATACATCACAATAATTTTTTTAATTATAATATTCAGTGGTATTCATGTTGCATGAAATAATCCCAGAAACACCAATATTTTTGTAGGCCTGTGCTTTCTGCTTTGGGAAACACCCAAGTATACCAGGCCTGACAATTATGTTTATGATCTCATCCTACGAAAAATGCTGCATACCACACCTCTGAATATTACTACCTTCACCTTTAAAGTACTCCCCTTAGGAAGCTATACGCTGATGCTAGTGCCTAGTCCACCCTTCAGAGCAACTTTGGAACTCTTTCTGGGATGGCCATTAAAGCTGTCGTTGTGTTACCCTTGATGTCCTGATTGTCATCCACATGTCTTCCTTTAAATATTTCCTGTACCTTTGGGTAAAGAAAAGAGTCACTGGAGGCCAAATTAACTGAGTATGGAGGGTATTCCCGTACAGTTATTTGTTTACTGGTTAAAAGCTCCCTCACAGACAATGCTGTGTAAGCTGGTGCATTGTCATGATGCAAGAACTATGATTTGTTGGCAAAAAGTTCAGGTCATTTTGATCTAGTGTTTTCATGCACTCCTTTCCAGCACTTTCAAATAGTAAACTTGGTTAACTGTTTGCCCAGTTTGTACAAATGCATGATGAACAATCCCTCTGATATCAAAAAAGTTTAGCAACATAGTTTTGACTCTTAATTTGGACTGATGGAACTTTTCTGGTCACAGAGAATTGACTGACTTCCATTGTGCACTTTGGCATTTTGTTTCAGGTCATGTTGGTACACCCATGTTTCATCACCAGTGGTAACATGGCCAAAAACATCATCTTGCCATTCCAACAGGTCTTGGCAAGCTTTGACTCTCCTGTAAACTTGTTCATCAGTGAGCTCCTTCAGGACCATTTTTGCACACACCTTTCTTAGGCCAAGATTTTTAACTAAGATTGTCCTGTTTCTCTCTTGATGTTTACTTGGTCTGCTGTGCTTCTCGCAGTCAGCCAATGATTTTGACACACAACTTGCCAAATTTTTGCGATGTTTTTTGTCAGTTCTGCTTATTACTAGCTGTCCTGACCTTTCTTCATTAGCAATGCTTTCTCTTCCCTCAGAAAAAGTTTAATGCATTTGTATACTGCCGTTTTCTTCATGGCATTATCCCCACACACTTAGACTGGCATGTCTCTGTTGTGCTTCACTTGCTCTCTTGCCAACATTAACAAGAAATTGAATGTTTGTTTGTTGCTCTAATTTAAGCTCCAGCATTTTCACAACAGCACACAAAAACATGTAACAACAATAATGAACACCACTCAGTAAGATACCACCGCCAAGTGCCAAGCCAAGTGCCGTCGAGTCGGATCCGACTCATGAGATACCACCACACATCAATATAAACATAGCTATGAGACACTGATATACCAAGGTTATGAAACCTTACTGAGTTGTTTGTGCACTACCTCCAATGTAAGCACATAGCAACAAGTTTGCAAACTTAGTTGTCAAACTCATATATGTACCAAAACCAAACTCGTTGCTATCAAGTCAATTCCAACTCATAGTGACCCTAGAGGACAGAGTAGAACTCCCACATAAGGTTTTCAAGGAGCAGCTGGTAGATTTGAACTGCTGGCCTTTTGGTTAGCAGATGAGCTCTTACCTACTATACTACTAAGTGTATATTGGGCAAAGGAAGGTTAAACCACACATCTCTCCAGAGAATGGTGAAGGACCAGGCATGTCTCATTCTTTTCTATTTTGGGTTGCTGTGAGTCAGAGCTGACTCAACAGCATCTAACAACTGCAACTGTCTTGTGTTGGCTATTTGGAAATTGGTTTCAGAGTCATGTGATCTTTCTCAAAACTCCCAGTGCAACCTGGGCGGTCATGT
This sequence comes from Heterohyrax brucei, assembly GCA_028571685.1. Classification (NCBI taxonomy): domain Eukaryota; kingdom Metazoa; phylum Chordata; class Mammalia; order Hyracoidea; family Procaviidae; genus Heterohyrax; species Heterohyrax brucei. The sequence goes on along the minus strand of CM053153.1, from coordinate 18,885,715 downwards.
TCCTGGCCATCACTTGGAGTTCCTGACACTTCAGCTGAATGCCACCTCTCTATGGACACCAGCTGAAACAGTTAAGAGGTTATGGGGAAGGCTATACTTACCTTTATTACATGGTCCTTCTATTTGCCACCATATTGCCACCAAGGATGAGGGTCCATAAGACTTTGCTAAATGATTGGAGATAATTTAAATAAATCAGCAAAGAGGTTTAGATCACATAGCTTTAAAGCTATGCTATGTGAAAACCTCGATTTTGCCCATGTTCCCAGAAGAAAGCACCTGCAAAACCAACTTTCTTTGCATAGATTCTTCTGTAACTGTGCTCTGTTTCTTCTCTATTGTTAGATTCTCTTCTTTAAATCAGCCATCCATCCATCCATCTGTCCATCCATCCATCTATCCAGCCAGCCAGCCAAACTATTTTCTTTTGTTAACTTCACTGTATGAATATCCTCCCTCCTACACCCACCACTCACTTTAAGACATTCAGCTGACTACTCACTGGTTTCATCCCAGGACCTCTGTATCTTTTATGCCCACATCAGTGAGATTTTCAAGTCTAAGTTATATGGTCAAAGGTTATGTCTTAAGGGGCTTTAGCAAGTCAAGTCATGATGGGAGCCCATCTTCAAGTTCTGAAGAGAAGAGAACTCAGCTGCTCTGATTCTCACTGAACTGGCCCCCTGGCCTCCAAGACAGCTGCAGCAGGGAAAGTAAATTAGGGAAGTTGACGCCAGGATTTACAGGCCAGCTGCCTGAAAGAGGCTTATGTAGCCTTAACCCAATCCTGCTGGCCAGCTTTCAGTCACAAAAGTCAACCAACAAGGAGGCCAGGAAAACTGCCTCCTTAGTGCTCAGAAAAAGACATTGGAACAGTAAGGACACAGCTTTGTCTGTTCTCTTGCACAGATTAGTTCAAAATTGAAGTTTAGATATCTTGTTGACACAGTATAGGCATAACCACTCATAAAAAAATCTTTCCCAAGGGAGAATGGTTCTAGAGTCAAATGGAAGGTGACATCCAGTTTCCATCGCCTGGAGTTCTCACTTCTACCTCTATCCTGTTGTATGTTTAGTTGATAATGTTGAATTTTGCTTGAGCCTAGAAGACAGCAGTGATTAAAGAAATCTATCTCTTCATGTCCAGGAGAATAACTTAACTGCAAACCTCCACTCTTCCCATGTGACTTAGATGACACTTATGGATTCCCCCTTGTCTACATGTGACGAAACCACAGGCCCTCCAAACTCCTTACTGTACCTCATAGATGATGAGCTGAATTGCTTATTCCCATTGGTCTTCTGGAACAAATGGAGACACACATCCCATATGGCTAGAGATTTAAAATCATAAATCCAGGTATAAACAGGTTAGAAGAATACATTATATCCTCATGCCTTGACATATTTACTTTCATAATGACAACATATAGGGGTGAAGTGATTATTTTCATAGGATTGGAAGTTAGCAAGATATCAAAGATAGCAGAATATAATTATGACTTTGCACAGCAGGTGTTCTGTTGACAGACCGGTCATATTTGGGCAGATAGTCAATATAAGACACAAAGAATTCATAGCAGGCCATTCATTTACTCAGCAGCGGCTTTCTTAACATCACTTCACCAAAATCACTACCCTGTAATAATCTAGATTTTCACATAATTTATGTACTATTGGCAGTAAAGGTTCAAAGCAGGGGTTGGCAAGATTTTTAAAGGGTCAGATTCTAGTAGATATTCTGTTTTAGATATTTGTCTATGTTGTAATTTAACTCTAATGTTGTATCACGAGAGCAGTCATAGGCAAAACACAACCAACAGGCTCACTGTGTTCCAATAATACTTTATGTACGGTAGCAGACTGTGGGCTGATTTGGCCTGCAAATTGCAGTTTGCTGATCCCTGATCTAAGAAAAATAAAATGTGATCATATTCAAGATATATAAATTGGAGTATATTATAAAAAACGTTATTTAAGGTAAATGTAAAATATTTTTTAAATCCTATTTCCATTTATATTTTTATAGTTTCTGTCTGTGTTTTCCTCTTCTCAGGTTTCAAATTGAAAGCCTTGGACAGGTATGCCAAGCCAAGTGCTGTCGAGTCAGACCTGACTCATGACGACCCTAGCTAGGGGCCAGGGTAGAACTGACCCCCAGAGTATAGTGAACTGATTAATTCTTACGCTTGTGCTAGCAGCTTAATTTCTGAGAGTGTGGGGTGAGGAAGGAGGCAATGAAAGCAGGAGTCTGTTTGTTTCAGGCTGTGTTTTAGAAGATGGGCTCTATGTCTACTGTCCACTGAAACCCACCATGTGGATGGTTTCTAGACGTAGAAGATAGCTGGGCAGGTGGCGCATGTCTGATGTGGTTAATCCTCTTGGTTTATGCCCTGCATCCTGTTCCCCACAGAGAGTGTCCGAATAAGAAAACAACAACAAAACACAAATTCCAGCTTGACACCCTCCCTAGTACTCTTTCTTGTACTGGAAGTATCCTGCTTTGTTATCTGCTTGACGCTATAAGCATTTGGGCTTGTGATCTCTAAACTAATGTTCTTAAAGTTATTTTCTAACTCCCAGCACTTATCCATCTATAATTGGCAATTATTTAATTGGCTTCTAAGCCTCATAATTGAAGCTGTTCCAGGGTTAGTTAAATGATGCTGTCTTTTTTTTTTGCGTATTATAAAACCCATTGCCATCAGTCAATTCCAACTCATAGCTACCCTATATAGGACAGGGTAGAACTGCCCTATGGAGTTTCTGCAGTGCACCTGGCAGATTTGAATTGCTGACATTGTGGTTAGCAGCTGCAGCACTTAACCACTATGCCACCACTCTTTCTTTTTGCATTATATGTGTACCTTAACGTCCTTTCTCTGGCTTCAAGTGCTTTGTTGTGGGACTTATACTAACACTCTTGGTATAACCTAGGCCATTTTGAGCCACCACAAGCTATTTATCACAACTCTGTCTAACCTTTAGTACTAGGGGACATAATATTAACATCTTGAGTCCTTTAATCTGGAAGTGACCTAAGAGTACATCCAGATCAAAGAGATAAATCATGGAAAACCATGAGAAAAAGAAAGGGTACGGAAAACTGCTCCCTTTCAGATAAAGGAATTAAATGGATCTGGATGTCTTTAACTCTTTAACGTTAAGGAAATTAACCTCCCCTAGTACAAACTATAAATACTCTAACAAAGCTCAGTTCTGGGCTCTCGACTGTGATGACCGTTAGTCCCCTGATCCCACTTTTTCATGTCTGTCTTTTTCCTTAACCTCGATGGCACCGCTGTCTCTACCTCTGCTCATTGGGGAACTCTCAGTACCTCATGCTTTATCCTTATGTGTTTGCTGAATGCTTTACACTTAGACATTTCTGTGTTTGCTAAGCAAAACAGAAATCCACTGCCATCGAGTTGATTTCAATTCATAGTGACCCTATAAGAAAGAGTAGAACTTCCCCATGGGGTTTGCAGGGAGTGGCTGGTGGATTTAAACTGCTGATATTTTGATTAGTAGCCATAGCTCTTAACCACTGGGCCACCAGGACTCCAACTATTTATACTGTTCCTCCAAGGCAGCTTGTTGAATAAATCTCATCTCCTTAATAATACATAGCTCCCTGTTGACTGTTTATAAAAAGTGATGTATATTAGCCTGGCTTCAGGGTTCTGCATGAGTGGTCCACCAACCGCTGTTCTTTCTTTTCCATTCATTACACTTCAAAATAGAAGTGATTCTGAAGTAGAGGGGGTTCCTATTCCAGTCAGAAGTGGTGTCCTCATAAAAGAGGAAGACAGACAGACAGAGGAAGGAGAGCTATGTGAAGATGCAGCTACAAGCCAAGGGAGCACAGTGGGTACCAGAGCCTAGGAGAGACAAGACTCTTCTCCTAGAGACTTCAGAGACAGCATGATGCTTCCAGAGACAGCATGATGCTGCCAGAACACTGACTTTGACTTCCAGCCCGCAGAACTGTGAGAGAATCTATTTCCATTGTTATTTGAAAAAAAAATTTTTTTTAAATTCCCACAATATAGTGAAACTATTTCTCAAACGTATGAAAATCCTTTAACCTCCTTCTCAAACAGAAACCAACGCGTCTTCTGAGTTAATGTCTTATCCTAAGTCTTGGAGCTCTGACTGATGCTCATTCTTCCTTCAGTATTTAGATGTCCCAACTGGTATGTTATCACCAGCGGGCTAGATGAGGAAACCCTGGTGGGGTGATGGTTAAATGTTGCAGCTGCTAACCAAGAGGTACGAAGTTCAAATCTGCCAGGTGCTCCTTTGGAACTCTATGGGGACAGTTCTATTCTGACCTTTAGGGTCTCTGTGAGTCAGAATCGACTTGATGGCAGTGGCTTTTGGGGTGGGGCTAGATCAGGGATGGGCATTCTTTTTCTGTAAAGGACTATATGGTAATTATTTTAGGCTTTTCGGGCCACATAGCCTGTGTCTAGATGATCCGGTTCTGCTGTTGATCCATAAAAGTAGCCTTAGACATTATGCAAATGATGGATGTGGCTGTGTTCTAATAAAACTTTGTTTATAAAAACCTGCAGTAGGATGGATTTAGGCTGCTGCCTGTAGTTTTCCAGTGCCTGGCGGCATTCTAGTTAACAGCTCAGCTGCTAGCCAGGAGGTCAGTGGTTTGAATCCACCAGCTGCTCTTTGGAAAGCCTATGAGACAGTTCTACTCTGTCCTACAGGGTTGTAATGAGTTGGAATCGACTTGACAGCAACAGGCTTGGTTTTAGGTTCTGGACTAGATTCTCAAGTTTGCTGCTACCCGCACACTGTATGTACAATTATCAGATAATGTCAAAGGTGAGAAGGGAAGTGAATGTATATGTGCCTATGTGCATATACACAATTCATAGAAAAAAGAGATACAAGCACAGGAAGGTACTACAGAGGGGGTCCCTGGGTGGAGCAAGCAGCTAACCTACTCACCTGCTCACTGCAAGATTGGAGATTAAAGTCCACCCAGAGGTCCCTCAGAAGAAACGTTGGTGAGTCTGCTTCTGAAAAATTAGCCGTTGAGAACCCTGTGGAGTGAGGTTCTCCTCTGACACTCATGAGGTTGCTGTGAGTCTGAGTCCACTTGATAGCTACTTTTTGTCTTAGAGTTTTAAGAGGCCATAATTCTCAGTTCAAGGAGCCCTGGTGGTGCAACAGTTAAACACTTGGCTGCTAACCAAAAGATTGGTGGTTCGAACCCACCCGGCTGCTCCATAGGAGAAAGACCTGATGATGTCCTCCCATAAAGATCACAGCCTAGAAACCCTCTGGGAGACAGTTCTGTTCTGACACACGGGGTCACGATGAGTCAAAAATTGACTCAACAGCACGTAACAACAGATCTCGGTACTGCAGTAGATGACAAGGTGATAGCTCTTGATGTTACTGGGCTCCTTATCCACCCACACCACGTGGGTTTTGTCAGCCAGCATCCTTTTGCTGTGGTTCATTATATGATCGGGTAAACAAGCCTTCAGGGCATCTCAGCTTTCGGTGATTCTCTCCATAATGTGGTTGAAGTGTGCTTCTCCAACAACTTTCTCATAGGGTGTGATTGAATGAGAGACATCCTGCGAGGTCCCCCAAACTTTAACCACGTCCTTTCTACTTCACCTGGGGAGAAAGCAAACCCAATATTTCCTTGATAATATCATAAGAGAAGTCGAAATCCAAAAGTATAGGGAAAATATCTCATAAAAATGTAATTTTCATGAAATGAAAGAACGATATGTTTTCATGGGCGAATAATGTTTGTGCAGACATGTACTGCTGGAGGAAACTAAGATTTGGGAGCAAGCAACCAAGTTGGGTGATGACATTCCTCACCTCCGGTGCTGATTGGCTGTTTCTCTCTTTTTTTGTGAAGCCCTCGCAAGGGACTTTGCGGTTGGGAGCGGTGTTGGCTCAGAGTCAAATCTAATTCATTGATCTTGCTTCTTCTTGTAGAATAATTTATTTAAGAGCTTTAACTTCTAAATCAATAGAACTTTGGAAGAAACAGTTTGTTTTCTCAGTGGATAAGGCCTTCAGTGAGAAGCAGCTGCTACTGGCTTTAGCAGAAGGTCAAGTCTACAAGTAAGAAAAATACTACTACAGATGAGGTGGTTTCCATGGGCAACTTTAACTAGTAATTGAATTAAATTAAATCCAAGTCAACAGATTATTGTTGTTGTTTTAACATTTGGTATGCATTGTAGGGGGACATAAAGGTGCTTGTCCTCAAATCCAATTACAGCATATGGTGTGAGGCACAGCCCTGGTGAAGCCCTTTAGGTGTACCAGCTAATACATATAAAGGAAGTCAGAGGAGGAACAGATAAACTACAGCATATGGAGTTGACAAAACCTTCATGGAGGAGTGAATTTTTGAGAGATGATTATGATTTCTATGGGAGTATATGGAAACCTTGGTGGCATCGTGGTTCAGTACCATGGCTGCTAACCAAAAGGTCGGCTTGTTTGAATGCACCAGATGCTTGTTGGTAAATCTATGGGGCAGCTCTCCTCTGCCTTGTAGGGTTGCTATGAGTCATAATCAACTCAATGACAATGGATTTTTTTTTTAATAAGGAAAAAGTACATTTTTGGTGGTGAGAACATAAAGCAAAGGCTGCAAATTTAAATATCTAAGGGGTTGAACACTTTACAATCTTAAGCGAAGCCTAATGCATATGATACAATAGGGAAGAGCAGAGTTACGGCTAATTGGAGAGGACGCGCCCCACTTACAGGTATTAGCCACTTCTCCGGATCTACTGGCTGTTACCATAATCGACAAAAATTTCAAGATAACAACCACAACACTGTGTGATTCAAGCCCATCTAGGAGGTCTGACAATTAGGCCCAAGAACTTAATTGTTTTAAATGCTACATACCTCATTGCTGAACGTCACTATGATCACTTTGGAAGTACTCCTCTTGGGAAGCCATGCACTGATGCCAGTGCCTAGTCCACCCTTCAGAGCAATTTGGAGACTCTTTCTGGAACGGCCACTGTGCACAGCGGCATCGTGGGAAGTTTGTGAACATAATTGTGTAGTTTTCCATGAGGGAGTTTTTAGCCAGTTAACAAATAACTGTGTTGGAACACCCTCCCTACTCACCTGATCTGGCCCCCAGTGGCTTCTACCTGAAGATAAAGGAAATATTGAAAGGAAGACATTTGGATGACTTTCAGGACATCAAGTGTAACACGACGACAGCTCTAATGACCATTCCAGAAAAAGAGTTCCCAAATAGCTTTGGAAGGTGGACTAGACTCTGGTGTTGGTATATAGCTTCCCAAGGGGAGTACTTTGAAGGTGACCATAGTGATATTCTGCAATAAGTGGCAGTGGTGGGGAGGCAGCAGTCTAGGAGATAACATAGGTAAATTCTTTATAAACTAAGCTATATTGTTTGTATTATTAAGGAAGTAAAGTTACAGTATTGGAAATAAAAATATTTAAGGAGAAAAAGCTAAGAAGCAGTAGTAATTACGTATAAACCCAAACCCACTGCCATCAAGTCGGATCTGACTTGTAGCAACCTTAGAGGTCAGAACAGAACTGCCCCATAAAGTTTCCAAGTGGCATCTGGTGGATTTGAACTGCCAACATTTTGGTTAGCAGACGTAGCACTTAACTTACTATGCCGTCAGGGTTTCCTAGCAATTATGTATAGGAGAAGAAAACAAACTAGTTTCAGACAAATCACTAGTGAAGAGTTGAAATTTTCATTAGATACAGTGTTCTGGGGCATAAAGTTTTTTTAAGGGAAGATGCTAATAGTGGCAATGATAATAATATCAGCGGCCTTCATTACTGAGCATCCATGATGGCCCAGGCACAGTGGGGTGCTTCAGGTACGCTGACTCATATTCTTCACCAGTTGTGTTTTTATTCTCCCCAGTTCACCCATCAGGAAACCAAGTCTCAGAGACATTAAGAAGCCTGCTCAAAGTCAGATGACTAGAGGTTTGCACCCAGCTCTTTCTGGCTTTGTATTTTGTGCCCACCTTGCTGTTGGCTTAATCAGCTCATCCTAGGATGCTGAAACAGAAGAGCATCAATGATGGATAGAGATTTCCTAGTGTAGGTCCTTCCATTTAGAGGAAAAGACACTGAGGATGGGAATCAGGAAATAGTCCTTTGACTTGCCCATGGCCATGCAGTTAGCTGCTGATGGGACCATATCCTTAGACATGGGGCTCCTGACCCTCAGAGCAGCAGCCTATCATCTACAGGCTTTGAACAGACTCATTCCAGTTCAACCTCTGCTGAGAATCTGCATTGTCACCCTAAATATACTGAATCAGAATCTATATTTTAGCAAGATCACCAAGTGATTCTCAAAATTTCCTTGCTTTTTTTTTCAACAGTGCATCCAGGGGGGCACAGTTTTGGGAATTTGTCCATTCTCTGTCAGACTATTAAGTTTGTTTGTTTTTGTTTTATTTCTTTTTCCCTTTTAAAAATTGTACTGTCGATGAAGATTTGAAGAGTAGACTAGTTTCTTGTTAAACAATTAGTAGACGTTTTGTGTGTGATTTTTTTTACTTGAATTTAAATTCTGTTCTACATATTTCTCCTACTGTGTCTGGAACTCTATTGCATTCCCTGTAGGATTGGTCATTGTTGGCAGTCGGGTACTATCTAGTTCTAGTGTAAGTCTGATGATCCGTTGGTTCATTTGGTCCTTCAGTCCTATGGACTAGTATTTCACATGTGTCTTTGGTTTTCTTTGTTCTCCTTTGCTTGAAGTAGGATGGGACTAAATGATGTATCTTAGTAGGATGGGACTAAATGATGTATCTTAGATTGCTCTTCCAAGCTTTTAAGACCTTAGCATCCACTCCTTGAAGTGGGATGTAGAACTTTTTCTTAATAAACTGTTATGCCACGGTTGACTTCGATGTCTCCTGAAACTGGTCCCCAGGCCCAGCCCCAGCTACACTGTACCCCAAAGTGTTTGGATGTGTCCAGGAAACGTCTTTGCTTTTGCTTTGGTCCCCTTATGCTGACTTCTGTGTTGTGTGTCGTCCTCCCCTTACCAAAGGTGACCCTCGTCTACCACCTCGTTAGTGATTTTCCTTTCTCCCGCTTCCCCACCCTGGTAGCCATTAAAGAGTAATTTTTTCTGTTTTTCAACATCTTCTTGAGGTTTTATAATAGTGGTCTCTTAAATATTTGTCCTTTTGTGACTGACTTATTTTACTCAGCAAAATGTCCCCCGGAGTCATCAGTGTTGTGAGATGTTTTGTGATTTCTTTTTTTTTTTTTTTTAAATTGGGCTTTAGATGAAGGGTTACAGAACAAATGAGTTTCTCATTAAATAATTAACACACATATTGTTTTCTAATATTGGTCATCAACGCTCTCCACTTCTTGACTGTGGATTCCCTATTTCCATCCATCCCTCCCTTCTTGTCCATGCTCTTGGGGTGTTGTGCCCATTTAGTCTTGTATAGATGGTTGAGCAAAGTATGTTATCGCTTGTTTTACGGGCCTGTCTAATCTTCGGCTAAAGAGTAAACCTCAGTGGTGAATTCAGTGCTGAGTTAAAAGCGTATCTAGGGGGCATACTTTTTGGGTTTCTCTAGTCTCAGTCAGACCAGTAAGTCTGGCATTTTTTTATGAATTTGAATTTTTTTATATGTTTATCCAGCTCTGTCTGGATCCTCTATTGTGATCCTTGTCCGAGCAGCTGGTGGTGATGGCCAGAGACCATCTAGCTGTGCTGGACTCAGTCTGGTGGAGGCTGTGGTAGTTGTGGTCCATTAGTCCTTTGGGCTAATCTTTCCTTTGTGTTTTTTGTCTTCTTTAGTGTCACTTGTTCCAGATAGGTTGGTAGCAGTGGCTAGTATGTTAGATGGCTACTCATAAGCTTTTAAGACCCTTGAGTTTACTTACCAAAGCAGGACTTAGAACATTTTCTTCATAAACCGCTAAGCCATTGAGCTAGATGGCTCCTGAGACCATGGTCTGCAGCCCTCAGTCCATTAATTCAGTCCCTCAGGGAGTCTGGATGTGTCTGTGAAGCTTCCATGACTTTGTCTTGGTCAAGTTGTGCTGAATTCCCCAGCATTGTGTACTGTCTTATCCTTCACCAAAGTTATCACTTACCTGCTGACAAGTTAGTGTTTTTCTTGCTCTCAAAATTTATAATACATAAGACTTTTTGCTCCTCTTGTTAAAAATGTAGATTCTGATTTAGTACATCTGGGGAACGAAAAGTCTCAGCAGGGCACTGAACTAGAATGACCTGGTTCCCAGCCCTGGTTGTCTATACCCAGCTCCATCTCCTGCACAAAGCTATTTTGAATCTCTGTGTGCTCCTGCCCAACAGGCTACTGGCTTTGTTCCAGGGAATTATAAGACATATTTACTCTTCCCCAGGGAACAGCTGGCATGTGTGCTGTGACATCCCGTATCGAAGCACACCTAGAGTTTATGGTGGGCCCACCTTTGGATTCTATTAATAGTGGGGAAGGTATTTGGCATGGAGTGAGCAAATAAGGGAGTTCCTTGAGAATCAGCCCCTAGATTTTTGTTGATTAGCAACTCCTCACATGAGTATTACATGGTGCCTGGCAAGGTGAGAGCCAGGATGTTGCATTCAGGCACTCGGAGTACCCAGCTTTTATAGAGCACTCATTGCACACTAAATCCATTGCCATAAAGTCGATTCTGACTCACAGCAACACTATAGGACAGTGTAGAATGCCCCCATAGAGTTTCCAAGGGACACCTGCTGGATTCAAACTACTGACTTTCTGGTTATCTGCTGTAGCTCTTAACCTTCACACCATCAAGTTTTCTCATTACACACCCTGGGGTCATTTAATCCTCAAAATTGAGCTGCAAGCTGATGGATTAACCCGTTTCACAGATGAGGAAACAGAGACCCAGGGACATCCAGAAACTAGTCATGTTATTTAAAAAAAGAAAAGAACAAAACCCGAGCAAGTGGTAGAGCCAGGTTACAGCCTTCATCCCTGGTGTGCCTGACACTGGGCCTGACAGTTGTAACCACTACATGCATCTTCATGACATCAGTAGAGTTTTATACTCATGGGAGTGTGGGGTGGCAGGGAAATCAGGCCAAGCATGGCTGTGACGTGAGGGTTCCTCTCGATTTTATAAATGAGGAAACCAAGACTGAGGAGCTGAAGTGAATTATCAAAGTTTTGGTAGTTTGTGAAGCACTGGAGCCTTGATTTAAACCCTAGTGGTTTCACTTCAGAGTTCAAGGTCATAGTCACCATGGTCAAGGTTTAAAAAAAAAAGAAGAAGAATTATGAGAACCCTGGTGGTATAATGATTAAGTGCTATGTGTGCTCATCAAAAGGTTGGCATCTTGAATCCACTAGGTACTCCTTGAAAACTCCATGAGGCACTTCTACTCTGCCCTGTAGAGTTGTGATGAGTTGGAATGCACTTGATGGCAATGGGTTTACAAGAATTCAAAGGTAGATGTTTTAAAGTTGAAAGCCTGATGATATTAAATCCTTACTGCTGGCTTCCTCTCCATTTTTCTGCCAGCTTCAGTGATCTAGAGCAGTGCAGTGTGGGTAATCAGACTAGGAGAGAGCAGGAGTCAGACTAACAGTTTTGAGAACACCTCCTTCTCCAGTCAACTTGGTGGCCGTCAGAACTGACTAACATCTTGACTCTCTCTTCTGTCTCCTGCTTCCTCTAGATGAAACAAGCACATAAATCCAGTTTATTTTTTAAGGGGTGATTTTTTTATCTCTTGTCTTGGGGAGGATATCCACAAATACTAACAACTTTCACTAAAGACTGAGGAAGATATAAAAGCTTCAGGCAAATCTTAAAGATACTGAACTTCAGTTAAAATACATACGGGATAGCTTGAGTTTTCTTACAGATCCAGTTTACAAATACTACATTCATAGATATATTTATGTAATTATTTATTCATGAATGTATTTATTTATGATATTACAAAAGTATGTTCCTTTATGTCTCACAATTTCCAGGAGAAGGAAAACAAAAAGGAGGCATTTTTAAATAGAGCCAGCTATATGTATCCTGGAATCCCTGGTGGCTTAATGGGTAAGTGCTACAGCTTCTACCAAAAGGTCAGCAGTTTAAATCCACCAGACACTCATCAGAAACTGTATGCGGCAACTCTACTTGGTCTTCTAGTGTTACTGAGTTAGAACTGACTTGATGGTAACAGGCTTGGTTTGGTTTTTTGGTGTATGACTCGGCTGCACTTGGCTGGCTGGCATCATGCATGTGGAATTCTTGCGTGATACAAATGGTTAACATCTTTGGCTACTAACATAAAGGTTGGAGGTTCAAGTCCACCCAGAGGTACCTTGGAAGAAAGGTCTGGCAATCTGAAAAATCAACCACTGAAAATCCTGTAGAGTATAGTTCTACTCTGGTATTAGAAGTTGACTTGAGGGCAGCAGTTATCTCCCTGGTGGATTTTGCAGCATTGCTTTTTTTCATTTAGTGTTGGGGCAGAGATGGAAAAGCATTGGTATGGATGCCTGGCCAACTCCAGTGTTTACCAACTCTTTGAACTGAGCTAGTCTTTCTGGGGCCCTTTTCTTTCTTTCTAAAAGTAGGTGTTGGTCTAAGCCACTGGTTCCCCATTGAGCTTTGTCCACCTGAAAGTAGTGGTTGAGGCCTGTGAAGATACTACAGAGATCTAAGAACCCATTCATTAGACATGTCTGAAGACTAAATAAAATAGTAGTTCACAGAAGTCTATTATACATGTGTATGAGAATTCAGTTGTAACTAATAAAATGTATTCACAATGTGTCATGACTAATTTTGGCCATTTTAAACTCTTAGCTGTTGCTGCTGAGTTGATTCTGACTCATACTTTTCTTAATTAAAATGCAGTGTAAAGTTGTTGAATTTTTACTAATTTTTGTTTATTATGATTTTCTTAGTTAAGATTCAGTGAAATTGCTATTGAGTGTACACTGACTTTGGTCATTATGATTTTCATTAATCATGGTCATTAAATCACTAATTGTGGTCCAGATACTAAACATTCTGTAATGTAAGAAAAGTCTGCACAAATCTTTCATGTTAAAAAAGAGTCTTAAAACCATAGAGTTTGGGACTCACATGTCTAGACGATTTGGAGGGTTCTTTCTAAGGTTAATATCTTAGGATTCTAAATTTGAGTGTCCAAAACAGTAGTCATTAGCCACATGTAGTATTTAAGTTGAAGTTAATTAAAATAAGATAAAAATGTACTCAGTCACACTAGCCACATTTCAAATACTCAATAGCCACATGTGGCTAGTGGCCGCCATATTGGATAGCAGAGGTATTAGAACACTTCATCAGTGCAGAGAGTTCTGTCAGACAGCCCTCTTTCAGGAGGACCACATGATCTCATTACTGTGCTCTCTTGAGAGGAGATGGTCTTATCCCACAGTGCTTAGAAGAATAGGAGTTTGAAGCTTGAAGGTACTTACCCTTTGGCTCTATCATTGAAGGGAGTGAAGAAACACTGGGTAGGAATGTTTAAGAGGCCTGACAGATGAACCCACTCTCCATGGGGCAGTTTGCTTTGGCATCTTTGATTACACTGAGTAATCTGACACTTGAGAACGGCCAGGCCTACCAGTGTTGATTCAGCCACACCCCCCAAATAAACTCTCCCACCAAATTGCTCAGAAACTCAGAAGCCCAGTGCCCAGGACACAGGTATTTTGCTGGTTCTTGGTCCAGAGGAGCCATAAGAGGAAGAATGGAGAAGCCATCCAAAGCCAAGTAATGTGTTTCCTTCTTTTGGGTGTGGCCAGAGCCAAGGGGCTGGGAGCTGGGGGCGAGGGTCTTCCTCCAAAAGACTTCAAGGGTTAACTAAGCCTTAAGGCTTAGAAGGGAAAGTTATGGTCCAGGAGGGACAGTTAGGTCTGATCACTCAATTTCACTTAGCACTGTAGAAAATTTAGACTATAGAAGCTACATGGATTTTAATATTATTTATAATATCATCGGAAAATACCATTGCTAATGTCTTAAATATTTGGTTGGGTTTCTTCTCAGCACTTGGCTTGGCTTCTTCTCATTCTTTTAACTAGACTGTAAAGAGCATTGAGTGGTTTAAAGAAGAAGAAGAAACAAAACCTTTTCCTTATTTAATTGCATTAAACTGCAAAGCCCATCTAGGTCTGTGGTTTCTTTTCTTCTAGCCATCTCTTCTCTCTTCACAGACTCTTAGTTTGTCCACGAGGACTGAGATCTTTCCAGACCTATTTCCAGGACTGATGTCTCTTTAACATCGCTGTCAGCTTGCTCAGGGAGCTCTGACAGCCCTAGAGCTTTGCCCTCATTGCGGATGGGGTGGAAGTTCAGTCTGTATCGGATGATCATGACTGGGTTAGTGTTAAGATTATGATAGGGTTATGCTCAAGGTATTTTGGGGGGTCAGGGAAGAATTCTTAGAGAAAAGCACACCCTTAAGTGCACCCTTAGAAAATAATACCCTTAAATTGGGGAACGGTGAGGAAGAGAGAACCTCTAGGCAGAAGATGAGAAGGAATAACAAGTAATTTCATAAGTGGCTACTATGTCCTTTTGCACAGGATTGGTTGCTGGTGGATGCTCTGGGCAGTAATGTTTTCCTCAAGGCTGGATCCACATCTGAGAGCACAGAGTTCCCTTCCCCACAGATTGCAAATGGTACCTGTTGCTAAAGAAAACCCATTTCAAAGCCATTTCCCTCAGACAGCCTTCCTAGATTTCTCCTGGTGAAAGTAAACTTGCCTTCCTCTGAATTTCCACGGTGTTCTTGTCCTCTGGGAGGTCTTCCTGCTTTATACCATGGTTACTTAAGATGTCTCACCCTCTGCCTTCCTAGACAATAAGCAGTTTAAGATGAGCACGAGTCTTAGTTGTCTTCCAGAATGTTACATGGTGCCTGTGGCAAAGAGCCATAAACAAAGACTGCTCTTCTCCTCCCCATAGTTTTTAGATTTCAGTGTATTCTCTCCCTCATAGCAAATTATTCTTTCTCTCCACATGCTTGCTCTGATCTCCTGCCACAGCTAGGCTCAGGGTAATTTTCAGAAGAGGATAATAGCATTTGATTTCACTGTTTATGCAGATTGTATTCATTAGGGTGATGGTTGTAAATGGTGTTATAAGCAGTTCCTGGATTAAAGGCTCTGCTGTGAGTGGAGAAAGGACAGAACTTTGTATGTGGGTAGCAACTCTTTTGGTATTGTGGAGAGGTGTCAGCAAGGCTGATCTTCAGACACAATATGCTTATATAATTGTATTAGTTGTTATAATGAAGGCACAGTGTACTTCTATACCAAGTGGAGACTAACTGCCTTGAGTCCACTGACTGTCCCTCTGACACCCAGCTGCTCTGCCAGGACCTGCTTAGACGTACCAGGAGCTCTCTAGAATCCTGCTGTTACGTGGCTGGTGACGTTCTCATAAGTCAATGTCCACACCGCTAAAATTTTGAACATTATCTCTGGTTATCAAGTATATATCAAAGACATTGAGGTATTTTCTCCAGAAGAGAAATGTTGGGAAAAAGAAAGAAGAGAGCTGATTTGGAAGTAACTGAGTGTAGTGCTTCTAATCCGGTTAATACTGTATCATCTTTCACATGTTGCCTCACATGCACGTGAAAGACGGATAAGAATTCATTCCCTTATCCATCCATCCATCCACCCACCCATCCACCCACCCATCCACCCACCCATCCACCCACCCATCCACCCACCCATCCACCCACCCATCCACCCACCCATCCACCCACCCATCCACCCACCCATCCACCCACCCATCCATCCACCCATCCGCCTACCCACCCACCCATCCATCTATCCGCCCTCCCGCCCAGCCACCCACCTGTCCATTCATCCATCCATCCATTCACCAAACAATCATTTACACCTGCAAGTGTCATTTGATGGTGACCAGGCAAACACTGGATTTGGGGAACTACTCAAGAATCTAGGTTTGAAGGTTCAACAAGGCAAGAGGAATGAAAGCCCTTGGAAACCGTTGATGATTTCACTGATGCTGGGACTGCTACCACATCAGCAGCAGCCACAGTTCCTTGGTGCTTACTCAGGCAGTAGGCTAGGGCATTTTGTGCCATAACATTCTGTAAAGCTGTCAGTCCTTGGCTTATGCACATCACTGTGCAAGCCCTATACGAAGCCCAGTTACTGAGAGGCCACACCCATCCATTGCCCTCAAGTTGATTCTGACTCATACGGATGCTATGGACAGAGTAGAACTGCCCCAAAAGTTTCCATGGAGTACCTGGTAGATCTGAACTGCTAACCTTCTGGTTAGCAGCCGAAGCACTTAACCACTGTGCCACCAGGATTTAACTAGTATTTGGTAAAGAGTCTCTTGTGGGCCCAGTATTATTTCAGTTGCTATTTTTTGTTCCCAGAATGTAAAGAACTTTACAGTTTTTGCTGAATGCCAAAATAACTGGAAACATTGATGAAAATGTAAAAAATACAGAAACAATATAAAGACAGAAGTAAAATGAATCCTACACCACAGAGGGAAACACTCATCTTTTTGATGGCAAACACCTTGAGATGTTTTTCTATGCATACATACATTTTGTAACATAAATTGCATTGTACATGCTGTTTTGTGACCTACTTTTATCTGAACATCATCAGCATAAGCTGAAACTCTATTATCGAGTAGGTGATTGGAAAGAAGCCATCATAATTGGAAAGGTTCTGTAGGCAAGGGACCCAGTGGTCTGGATGTTTCCTTCAGGGCAGCCTTTAAATTCTGGGACTGTTGATAACATCTCCTAGTATCTGTCCTTGGTCAATTAAGTTTGTGCTTAATTTTGTGTGCTGAGCATGTTTTCAGTTCAGTAAATATATACAAGCACCAGCATCATTAAAAACTGCATGGAACTCCATTGCATTCATTAGTTCCCAACCAAAAAACTAAACCCAATGCTGCGGAGTTGATGCTGACTCATAGCAGCCCTATAGGACAGAGCAGAACTACCCATAGAGTTTTCAAGGAGTGTCTGGTGGATTCGAACTACTGACCTTTGGGTTAGCAGCTGTAGCATTTAACCACTATACCACCAGGGTTTCCTTATTAGTTTCCAGCTTAAGTTATTTGCCGTTTTGGGTTGTTGTCCTGACTGTGTAATGGGCATTCTCAGTTCTTCAACTCTGTCCATATGTGCAATTCCATCTTTAGGATGTATTCCTAGAAATAAGAAGGCTGAGGCATAGTATTTTTTATGTTTTCTTTCATGTTTGTGTCAGGGACTATTAAGGAACAAGAGAAGTCTATGATGGAGCTTGAGGTTTAGCTGGAGTTCTAGAACCTAGGACTCACGGTGCCATCACAGAACAGGGCAGCAAGTGTTGAAGAGAGAGGTCGATGTTATCAGGTGGGAGGGGTCACCAGATGGTGGAAGCAGTTGCAAAGAAATTGGGTGAAGAGAGCTTGCTTCAGAGTCCTTAAAAATAGCCCAGACCCAACAGATACTGGAGATGATTGATGCAATCGCTGTCACTGATATGGATGGATTGCCAAAAAAAAAAATCTTGGACACTCATCTGTGAGAATAGTTTAGGACAGTCCCTCCTAAAGGGAGGGGCTAGATTATTTTCAACTCGACAGACATTTAGCAAGCGCCCTAAGGTGCCAGACATGGGATACAGAGATAGAAACACCTGGTCTCTGGCCTCCAGGAGCTCACTGCCCTGAGGGGTGGGCTCCTGTGGAACCCAGACCAAGTTGCAGGTAGCCCAAGTAGGAGGATGAAACAGACAGGCACATGGGTTGGGTGTTGAAGGGTGAGCTGAAAGTCCTCAGCAGCTGGAAAGCGGTGCCCAAAGATGGAGCATGCAGAGGCCCGGGGAGGCAGCAGTGAGAGAATGCCGGACGCTGTGGTCCAGTCTGGCTGCAGCCTAACACAGAGCAGGAGAGGCTGGACTTACAGAGGATTTCCCTCCCCGTGGGCCATCTACCCTCCTCCTCCTCTGGGCTTCTTTATCACCTTTGCCTGTCTAGGCTGGGCTTCCTGGCAAAGAAGACTTGTTTTGCATCTACTCTGTGTAAAGCAGAACCAGCCAGGAGACACATGCTACAAGTCAGATGGATGAACAACCTGGACTGCTTCTAGGGCAGCTGAGAAGATTCCTGCTTGTTGAGCTTCCTGATGCTACAGACACAGTTGCTCTGTAGATAAGCCCCCACAGTGGTCTGCCACACACAACATTGGCCAGGGAAGATGACAGTTCTGGTGGTCCTCAGGAACAATAAAGCCTACATTTGTGTATATAACTTTCAGGGCAGTGAGAAATGAGAGGACAGGGCTCATGTGCAAAGTTCAGAAAACGGCCTTCTCTGCCTTCTGTGGTCTTGCTCTTGACCTGGCAAGTGTTTTTTTATTTGACATTTAACATCATTCTGTTTCAGGTACAAGAGGACTTAAGGGCTCAGTGCAGACCTCACTTGGTTCATGGGCACGTGCACTTGACTTTGACCATTCAGGTGGCTGAAAACATGTCCCAAGGGGCAAGGAGACAGTGGGAAGCAGGATTGTGTACGAAGTGCCGGCTCTGTTGTCTAGTTGAATTTCACTTACAAAACACAAATTCAAAGACAAAATTTTTAAGAATTCCATGATGGTAACTTCAGACCACAGAACTTCATGCATGAGATCCCTTTCTGAGCCCAGAGTCTGTGTGACTGCACTGGTTGTCTTGTCCTTGGGCCTCACAGATGTCATTTTCACTTACCACCAAGTCCTGGGGCTCATCCCAATTCCACCAGAATAACTTGTCCATAATGGATCCCTGGTGGAGCAGGGGCTAGAGAGCTCAGCTGCTAACTGGAAGGTTAGCAGTTCTCACACTCCAGGTGCATTCTAATGGAAAATTATGGCAGTCTGCTTCTGTAAAGATTATCACCTTGGAAACTCTGTGGGGCAGTTCTACGTGGTCCTCTATGAGTCACTGTGAGTCAGGATCAACTTGATCACAACAAGGTTGTTTTCCCAGTAAGCTCCCCATTGGGACTCACCTAAGGCAAGCATAGAAGACTCGAAACCAGGCAACATCGGTGGGTTCTGGCACTGACTTGTGCTTGACTCTGGGGAATCCTTGGATCCTCTGTGACTCTGCGTCTTTCTGCAGACTGATATCTGCCCCGTCTAGCTCCTGGTGATTGTGGTGGTGTTGTTAGGTCCATCACCTAGTATTGACTCGTGGTGACTCTATGTACACCCTGGCTTTACCAAACACGATGGCCTTCTCTAACAACTGAGCTCTCGCAATGATGTATATCCAAAGCAAGCTCACAGGACAATATTCTTGTTAGTGTCGATAAAGTTTTCCTGGCTAATTTTCAGATGATCACTGGTCCTAGTCTATCTCAGCCTAAACACTCCACTGAAAGGTCCTCACCACAGGGATCCTGCTGGTATTTAAAATACCCATCGTGTGGTGTCCAGGGTCATGTGACAAGTAAGCCTCCACAGTACAACAGACTGTCAGGTGACAGTGATAGGGATTATAATCCAGATCAAATGAGACAAGGGAGAAGTCTGGGCCTTAGGCTAGGCTGCCATGAAGAACTGACATTATACTGGTTCTGCGGTCCCAAGAGACGGGAGGAAAGATCATGTCACAGAGACAGTGTCTGGGGTTGGTTTGGCTAGGAGGCTCATGGCCAGCCTGACTTAAGCTTGGAGCAGAGCAGCTGATGTGTAGCGAATATGGGAGTTTTTTAGAAAGATTTCTGACCGCCCTTTGGGGTCTCTTCCTTGGCTGGGGTTTTATGCTCTTACAGTGAAGTTTTAGGCAAAACCATATACATTTAATTATTCATTGAACAAACTGAAACGCCATCCACTCTGGAGGATTTTGGAAATAAGGAGAGAGATGAGGCTTGGTGTCTGCATGAAGAATTTGTACTCTTTTTGAGGACCAAGCATTGCAACGAATATAAGCAATGGGCTATATCTGGAGCCATGGGAGAGGCAGGACAGGGTCCCAGGGGCCACCAAGACAGAGGTCAGACCCGGCTGGCGATGATGACACCAGGACAAGCTTCACTGTGGAGCTGACCCCCAGGCTGGCCAGGTGGCAGCTGTGAAGCAACCTGGCCTACTAGTTTCTTCCCTTTGTCCCAGGGTCCTGTGTCTTTGGGATATGGTTAGCGGTTCTTTGTGAGTTAAATCCATCAGACCAGGTCCCTCAGTTCCCTGGCATGGAGGCTTTGCACAGCCTTCCTGAATTAAGACAGCAACTTTCTCCCCGATAACATGCACCTGTCATCTCAGTGACCCTTGCTCGCAGCCTTTACCATCTGTTCACAGCGACACACCCTCACATGACATCACTTTCAGCTGTGGGATGCTTTGAGACCTTAGCTCTCAGTCTGGCTGCCAACTAGCGGTGGCCAACATGTGTTCTGCATAACAAAAGGTAACATCTGTGGCTAGGGGCAGAAGGCAGGGTGAGTCTGAGTCACTGAAGTGCAGGCCAGCTTGAAGGCAACAGGAAAACGAAGAAAACCTCTGACGGAGCAAAGAAGCCTCCGGTTGCAGTATGTTCCGGCGTAAACCTCATCAGAGCAATTTTAGGCTCTTTGAATACGGTCTCTTTGTACAGGGGGTTAGCCTCCATGGTGTGGAGGTCTGGAAGGTGTGTACCAGGGACCCAGAAGAGACAGCTGGGGGGGTAATAGTGCCCCCTACTGGTGCTAAATGAAATACAACACAGCCACAGGTTCTTGTAAGCATGTGCGCGTGCGTGCACGCATGCATGCACGCACGCACACGCACACACGCCCCTGTTGCTGTTGAGTTAACTCCAACTCACCCTGTAGGAGAGGGTAGAACTGCCTATAAGGTGTCCAGGGCTGAAATCTTTACAGAAACAGACTGCCCCGTCTTTCTCTTGTGGAGTTTGGAGGGTTTGAACTGCCAGTCTTTCAGTTGTTTAACCACGACACCAGCAGGGTTCCTTCCTATAAATATAACCAAACAGGTAATTCTTCTCCTTAGGCCTTCATCCACTGCCACTTTCCATCACCAAGAGAAATGACTCTCTTTCCAGATTCTGAGGCTTACCTTGGTCCACATATTGAACTTGGGCTGTGTTTTGTAATTGATATGTATGGTTACTGAGAAGTCTCTGGGTGGTACAAAAAGTTGATGTATATTTGCCGCTAACTGGAAGGGTGATTTGAATCTACTCAGAGGTGCCTCAGAAGAGAGCCCTGGAGGTCTACTTCTGAAAAATCAGCCATTGAACACCCGATGGAGCTCAGTCCTGCTCTGACACACACGTGGTCACCCTGAATCAGAAGGGATTTGAGGGTACCCGGTACTGGTATGATTAACGTGGTAATCCGTCCACCATTACCCTTCTCTAAAACCTCTATCACTTGGTGGTCCCCCTCAGTATTTGCCGCTGGATCCCTTCGACTTTCTCAGCAGCCCTGGAAAGTAGCTATTAGGTGGCTTTGGTCACATTTATTAAAAGAATCCAAGAGACAACTCAATTTTCATTTGTTGTATTGGATTTTTTATTTATTACACTTTGAATGTGATAATACATTAAATTTTGAGGCTATTTACATGGGCATTTGCGGAAGCACTGTTAGAGTCAGAATCTATTGATTTTTTCTTCAGAACTTGTCCTCCTGGTTCATAGCTGGGTGCTTGGGCTGACACTTTCTTTATTGATGCCTGCATAATTCAAGTCAGAATCCCAAGTCCTGCCAAAAGAAAAATGGATCATGTTTGCCACTTCTTCTGAATGAGCCACAGTTGTCTTGCTCAGGCAGCTGAATTAGATTAGTTTGACAGAATCTGTTCTTTATGGAGCTTTCCAGACTGCTACCGTATACCTCTATACATCACAGCAGTTCTAAAGTGATTGAAGGTTTCTCTCTACTTTCTTTCTTTCTGGAAACGAAAGTTAGCATGGTCATGAATAACGGATGGTTTTACTTATATAATTGTTAGAAATGATTGTGAAGACTAGGCAGGAAGATTAATTTCTCTATCAACACTTTAAATCAAGAATTTTCTTGCTTTGTAAACTGTCTTTAAGTGGAATTTGGAAAAAGGTTTTTGTATGCTTTCATGTACAAAATCTTAATAAATGTTTACCTTTGCATATAAGAGTAATAGAGATGAATATTCCAATATCTTAAATTCCTCTTGGAACAAAAATGACACTAACTAATTAATTAATATCACAGTGGTATGGTGGTGATTTACTGAGGTTGATTATTGCCAATAGAATGGACTTTTTTGTTTTGGCTTCTCTGCATCTTTGAACATCTTTTCCAATATGTATTTTCTTCCTGAGGTAAAAGTGAGACATTTGCTTTCTCCGCTTCCCTTGCAGCTATGGTGTAGGCATGTGGCCTCGGTTCCACAATCAAATGCTCTTATTTAGAATTTGGCTTGAATGTTAATTCAACAAAGAAATCATTCTGTTGAAAGGGTAAATAGTCTTCCTTTCTTAGAGAGAGCAGTGGCAGAGATTCTGGGGTTACCCTCCAGTTACCAGTGCCATGGATAAGATGAGGCATCTGTATCTAGAACTGGGACTGACCCAGGTGTTGTGAGGTGGGTACTGCTGATTCTGTAGACTTCCAGCCTGGTTGTCAGGGCTCCTGGAAAGTCTGCAGCACGTTCACGTTCTGTGACACCTTCCTTTTCTACCTAATCTTGCCAGAGAGGGTTTGTGTTGTTGGCAGTTCAGAAGCAGCTGGGACATGAGGATAATAACAAGGAAGTAGGATTCTTTCATTTGTATCTCCTTTTGACTGTTGTAAGATACAATCAGAAGACTCTGAGCTGGGTCATTCTTGTAAGAGTCATCATTTACTTAAACTGATTCATTGTTGAGAACACCAATCTCCAGAGAGTGGCACGTACCCAGGCAGGGTGTTTCTAAGGGAAATGGAAAGTGACTTAATAGCAGTGCAGTGAATGGCTGAAAGTTTGGAACTCACCAACAGGCTTGGGAACAGGGTCTCCTGGGGTTTAAAAGTTGAACTGTGATGAGGACTTGGATAGAGATCTCTGGAAGCTTCCAGGTGTTTTGACTTGAGAGGTGCTAACAGCTGGTTAGAATGAAGATTACAATCTCACTAGAGGCCTGTGATGTAACTCTACTGTGTATTCTCTCAGCACTTTTTGTGAGTGTCCACTCTGCCCCAAGTAAATGCAAGTAAGTGAGAAGACAGTAGGAACTAGGCAAGGCTTGTCATACATTTATTTGTCTTATGCTCTTAGGGTTTAAACATTCTTTCACATCCACATGAACGAAGCATGAAAGGTTTATAGCTGTAGCTGATGAGGTCCTCTGGTGGTACAAATGGTTAAGTATTCAACTACTAACTGAAAGGTTGGCAGTTCAAACCTACTCAGCGGTGCCTTGGAAGAAAGGCCTAGTGATCTGTTTCCTGCAATTATAGCCATGAAAACCCTATGGAGCACAGTTCCACTCTGCAATACATGAAGTCACCATGAGCTGGAATTGACTTGATGGTAAATGGGTTAGTTTTTTGGTAGCTGAAGACGCTGAAATCAGAGCAGTGATATGATTTAGCCACAGTCACATAGCTTCTAGGTAGTAGAATTGAGACTCTAATTCAATTCTTTCGGTTCCAGAATCCTATACTCTCTCCAGGGTACCAGCACCTCTTATCTATGAGAGTTCTTGTCAACCCTGGAACAGAACTGTTTCTAAAAATATATAATCCTGAAGCAAGGACAGATTAAATTTGTAAATGCAGAGGCAGTTCTCCATTTTGTAGGTCTGGTGGTCTTTCTATAACCTTACCACTCCACAGCCCTGGCTGCCTTTGTCATTTATATCTTGATTTTGAACGTGATGTTGAGAGCTGCCTTGTGATAGATACAGGAAAGGGAAGGCATTGTGATACCTAGTGGGGAGGGGTGGCTACCACAAGATGCAGTCTAAGGTGAGACAGGGGGAGACAGGGAGAGTAAGAAAGGAAAGTCTTTCTACTTAGCCATTGTTATCTTAGGGCCATGCATTATAAAGGCCTGGTCCCCACCCTTTCTGATATCACAATCTAGGGAATGAAGGTAAGTATGCACACAACTGAGTCATTCCATTCTTGGGTCTGTTCCTCTTCTGTTACACTTGGTTTCTAGATGGCCTCAACTTTTAGGTCCCTCCCTCCCATCCTCCTTCTCTCCCTTCCTCTTTCTCTCTCTTTTTCTCTCCCTCCCTCCCCTTCCTCACTCTCTCCCCTTTCCACTCTTCCTCCCTCTCCCTTTTTGTTTCTCTTCTTTATTTATTTTTCTAGGAGCCCTGGTGGCACAGTGGCTAAAATGTTTGAGAGCTAATTGAAAGGTCAGTGGTGTTTTGTGGCTTCCAGGGAGAAAGATGCATCAGTCTGCTTCCATAAAGATTTACAGCCTTGGAAACCCTATAGGGTTGTTATGAGTCAGAAGTGACTGCATGGCAATGGGTTTGGTTTTGGTCTATTTTTTTTTTATTATGATTAAGTGAAAGCATACAATCCAAATTGCTTTTGCATGTCCACCTACCTGCAGCTCCTTCTGCTCTCCCCACCTGGTGACAGCACGCTCCTCCTTCCCATTCCATACTTCTAGGGTCCCCTCAAAAGCATCTGTCCCCTCCTCTCCACTCTCTTCTCTCCTATCTAGAAAGAGTGCTTTTGGTCATTTTTTTTTTTTAAGGAAATTTTCAGATTTACAGAGGAATTGTAGAGAAAGTACAGAGAGTTTCTGTACAACCTTTCCCTACCCTTTTTTTAATTAAAATTTTTACTGAGGTCATTGTAATTCACATGCAGATGCAACAAAGGATGCAGAGAGGTCCTAGGCATTGGTTAACTAGCTTCCTTCAGTGATAATGTCTTGCAAAACCATTATACAGTAAGTACCACACCCAGGATTCAGATGCTGTTACCATCCACTGATCTTACTCAGATCTCCCCAGTTATACCTGTTCTCATTTGTGTTTGCATGTACCTGTGTGTGTTTTGTTCTATACAATTCATCACATGTGCAATTTTGCTCATACACCACCACAGTCAGAACATAGCATAATGCTGTCATTATGTAGATCCTCATGTTGCCCTTTTATGGTTTCAGAACCACATCTACCTCCCTGCCTGATTTCTTTTTTCTCTCATGTGTCTTTGGCACCTGTAGTGATACCTAATAAATGTGTGTTGCATTAATAATTTAACTAACTGCACCACAAGTTAGATACATGACACTAGTTAGTATGTATATGTGTGTGTATATATGTATGTCTTACAGCACAGCTAATTTACACACACACACACACACACACACATATGTATATGTATGTGTAAGTGGCTAATTTCATCTCCCTCAAGAGGCACTGCCTGGGTTTGAATTCTCTTTCCCTCATTTATTATCTAACTGGTTCCAGGCAAGTGACTGACCCTCTCTAGTCTTCAGTTTTCTTGTCTTTAAAACAGGGGTGATGGTGCATACTTCAGGGGTGTTCTGGGATGAGCTGAGGTGGTGCCTGGCATATGATAAGACTCACCTCAATAAATAAACCAATTATCTTAGTTTTAATTATTTGAGGTAGGCTTCAGATATTCTAGAATGTAGGTCATGTCTAACCTGTCTGTGAGGAAGCCTGGATTCAACCTCATCCTTGAGGTTGGTGTGGGAGAGGGGTCACTTGGCTAGTGACTGAGTGAGGGTGACACGCCAGCCCCACCTGCACTGTAGTCTTGTTATCTTTGACCTGCCCTTGCCCTTTTGGCCACTCCCATCGAGGCTGGGGAGGCACTGCTGACATTTCTTGTGTGTCTCATTACATCTTATGGGGAAAGGGATATAATAAAGCGCAGATGTGTGTCTGTAGATTTATGAGGGTCCTGGGAAGGTGCCCTCCTGAATAGCAAAGTTCTGCCGTACCCAAAGTCCCAATCAGACTGTGCCTGGTTGGTGGATGAGTTTTACACCAGCCTGAGCTCTTTCCTGTGAAGTTTGCAGGAGACCACTGAGAAGACTTACTTCTCTGTCTCCCATCAGCTTCGCCTGGCATTGAGGAGGGGTGTTCACTGGGAGTCTGATCTGAGATTAGCATGTCTGGACCTCTCTTGGTTCTGCTGAGATTCCCTTACTGTGAACACATCTGTTGTGGGGAAGTGAATTCCCTTGGTGACAAAGACAGAAGCATGTGGGTTAAGAAACTCTGAGAAATCTGTCAACTGTGACATCGACTGCCATGGATACCACAGGAAAGGTTTGTCCTGCAAGTGTGCTACAGATAGAATTTTAATCTTTTAGAATGAGATTGAATAGAGCCTGCAAGATGCATTCCATCCCAGTATTTCTGTGTGAGTGACATTATCAGCAATTGATTGTGTGCTATTTATTAAATATTGCTGTCTCTCTCCCCATCTTCGGAGCTCCTTAAAAACAGCAGGAAACCAGGGATATAGCATGTCTGGTGTGGGCAGGGAGGGAGGGTTTCCCACTTGCAGGACACATGCTGCTGCTGGTGTAAGCAATGATTCTGGGGATACAGAGACATAGCATTAAATAATACTGAATCACAAGGAAAGCCAATTCAACAAAATTATCTTGAATTCAAAGAAAACATTTTGTCTTTAACAGCTCGCTAATAGTTGTCAGGAGACCCTGAGTGGTACAGACAGTGCACTTGGCTACTAACTGGAAGATTAGAGGTGTCCATCTACTCCAAAGCACCTCAGAAGAAAGGTCTGGAGATCTCTTCCAAAAAATCAGCTGTAAAATTCCTATGAAACACATTTCTACTTGATCCATTTGGGGGCACATGAGTTGGAGTCAATTCAAGGACAACTTGCAAATTAAATTTTTAAAAATTTGCTAGCATTCTTTCTGTGTCAACAAAAGAAATTTCCTTTCTCCTGTGTTTCCTTAACCCTCTTTTTCTTAGTATCAGTATCAAAATAGACTTATTTATTTAATATGTATTCATCAATTCGTGTCACTTATTTTGATACTCCAGTTGTCCCAGTTGAGATGGCAAGACTGTGTCTTACATACTTTGGACATTTTGTCAAGAGGGACCAGTCCCTGGAGAAGGACATCATGCTTTGTAGAGTGGAGGGTCAGCAAAAAAGAGGAAGACCCTCAATGAGATGGATTGACACAGTGGCTCAACAATGGGCTTAAGCATAAAAACGATTGTGGACATGGTGCAAGACTGGGCAGTGTTTTGCTCTGTTGTTCGTAGGGTTGCTATGAGTTGGAACCGACTTGACAACATCTAACAACAACAACAACAATTGTCCTATGTTTGGCAGAGGGAGCCCTTTCAGCTCCTTCTGTGTCCTTGTGACATGTCCCCTTCAGCTGTGAGCACTTCTTATTCTCAGGCATAAGTAGATAGCCCAGGTTTGTTTTAAGACAGGACTTAACTAATTGTCTGATGGCTTACAATTAAAATGTTAGGAAGCTCAGGAAGGTGGGGCTCTGTGCCCATGTGTAAGACAGGGAAATGCCTCCCTGAACTTGAGCAGAAACAGCAGGCTCTTGACTGGCCTTATGGATCACTGGTGCTCCCAGAAGTGGGTCCTGGGAGTCACTGTCATGTGTGAGAGGCTGCTCACTCCAGCACTGGCATAGACCGTGCTGGTAATGGGTGGATTCAATGCACTCAGTCATGTGCAGTCTCACTTTCTGAGCCCCCGTGTTCGCAGCATGTGTCCATGGCATTGGGGAAAAAGAAAGCACATGGCAATTAGAGCCACAAGTGAAATGACTGCATCTGGTGGTTGTAACACTCACTTCATGATAAAAATGATGACAGCAGAAAACCAATGACACGTGTTTGCTTTACACCACTTTTAATTTCACCAGCCTTAATTTGTTCTCCCCTCAGATCTGAGGAACCACTGGTGGTGTAGTGCTTAAGAGCTACAGCTGCTAACCAAATGGGCGGCTGTTTGAACGTGCCGGGTGCTCCTTGGTAGCTGTCCTTAAAATTCTCTATGAGTGAAAACTGACAATGAGTTTTTCTTGTGTCTGTAGGGAGGAAGATGTACAGTAAAGGGACCAACTAAAGGAAAGCAGCAAAGATGATGAGGTCAAAACTCCCTCAAACTGGCTGATACCAAAAAATTTAGAAAAAACTTTTCTCCGAGCAGAGAATGTTAGAGAGAGGGATTTGTAGATTTGGGGGTTTGGTTTTCACTTGACAAGTGTCCTTTGAACAACTGCGAAATGCCAGTTGAATGTGTGGAAAAGAGGTAACTATGTCTGTGTATGGAAACCCTGGTGGCATAGTGATTAGTGCTCGATCTGCTAATCAAAAGGTTGGCAGTTCAGATCCAGCGAGTGCTGGATCTCTTGGAAACTCTATGGGGCCTTTCCATTCTGTACTATAGGGTCTCTATGAGTTGGAATCAACATGACAGGAGTGGGTTTTGGTTTCTGGTTATGTCTGTCTATTGGGGTTGGAAGAAAATTACCTCTTGGCCAAAGGTGGTCGTTGAGCAATCACCAGGGACTTAATATTCACACTAATATGATAAATACCATCAGGAATGTCTCAAGTGAACTGTCCGCACGTGCTAAAATTGCTCTGAGCCCTTCCAGTTGTTTCCAGCACAGAAGATAGCCCACAGTCCTTGGGGGGCAATTGTAACAAGAAGGCCAGATGCTGAGGGGGTATCGCTTCCTTGATCAGCCATATGATGCCCTATTTTTCCACCACAGATTTTTAAGCCCTTTGGCATACCTACTGAACCAGTTAAGATATCACCCTCTGAGTTTAGAAAGTGCATCGACATTTTTAGATAAAAGATAACTGCAGTCTAATCTTTTGCATAAATAAACACCAGAGGAAAAATACTTTTTAAGACAAAATAAGGCAACTAGAGCATCTTGTTCACTTGGACCCTGACATTTTTCAGCCCTGCAGTTGGTTAAGAGAAAAAGAAAAATGAAGCCAATTGCTGTCAAGGAGAGTCCCACCCATGTCAACCCCAAGTGTGTCAGAGCAGAACTATGCTCTATAGCATTCTCAATGGCTGATTTTTAAAAAATAGATCATCAGGACCTTCCTCGGAGGCACCTCGGAGTGAATTCGAACCTCTAATCTTCTGGGTTAGTAACAAGCACCTTAACCATTTACACCACCCAGCGATTCCTGTTAAGAGAAGATGGTGACTATTAATAAAACAAGCTGATCTCTGTCTTTAAACTTAAAAGACATCACATTTTAGGAGATATTCATTAGTTGATCCAGAAAATATACACACTACTCTATAACTTTCCCATTAGCAGACATAGCTAATCTATCACAGCTTCAAAACCTTCTGAACTGGTTCTCTAGGGAGCCACAGCCGACGGGTGAGAGCTTGTAGTTATTAGTTACCCAGGTCAGGGGTCAGCCCAAGTCCATATTCTTACCCCTTCTTGTACCCACCCACTGTTCATTGAAATGATGACCTTGACGCAAGAATCTCAGTCATCCACTTTTCCTCGTATAGCTGAAGCGGAAAGAGATTGGACAGTTTCTCCAGGGCTTTTTCAGGACATGACTCTTCTTTCTAGGAAGAGACTTGTCCAGTAGCCAGGTTTGGGGGTGACTTGATTGTATTACCCAGTGTAAGTGTTAATCTGAGTTCTTTTGGCTGGCCCAGAGCAAAATAGCAGCCAAGATCACCCCATACAAAAGTCTGTTCTGGAGATTCACTGAACGTGTATTCATTCACTCGTCGATTCTACATACACTTCAATTGTTGTTACCACCCCCAGCTGACTTCTTTCTGCTCCTCTGTCTTCTGACTTCTGTTGACTCTTCATTCTTGCAGCCCGGTCGTTCGTTCCTCCTTGGGGCTTAAGGAGATCACCTTTCCCCGTGTGAGTTTTGGGTATCTGCTCTTGCTGTCAGCTTCTCAACTGTCTTTGCCTTGAATTTGAATTCTTGCAATTATTCAGACAGACCCCGTTGTCACCTCTGTGCAGAGCTTATGTGGAAGGTCACTTCCCAGGCCACCTGCTAGGCTGATGATGGGCCTGTGGACCAATCTGCTGTGTCCAAGGGGTTGAGGTCACATGGTAGCAGGATGCTTGGCCCCTGAGGTCTGTGAAGTCCAGGCATTCCAAGCCTGGTTTTTCCAGTCTATGGGCTCAGGAATGAGCAGAGTCTGCCAAACACTGATGCTGCTCTTGACAACCCAGATGGGGAGAAGACAAGAGACAGAGTCCACTATCATTGTGTTTTTTTAATATTTTATCATGCTTTGAGTGAAGGTTTACAATCTAAGTCAATTCATCATAGGAAAACTTGCATACACATTGCTACGTAACTCTACCTGGTCACCCCACCGGTGACAGCACACTCCCCCTTTCCACGCTGTATTTCCTGTGTCCATTCAACCAGCTCCTGTCCCCTTCTGCCCTCTCATCTTGCCTCCAGACAGGAGCTACCCAGTTAGTCTTACGTATCTAAGCCTAGAAGCACACTCTTTCCCAGTATCGTTTGATGTCTCACAGTCCAGACCAATCTCTGTCTGGACAGTTGGCTTCAGGATTAGTTTCAGTTCTGGGCTAACAGAGAGTCCAGGGTATAATTGTCATGGTGTCATATAACTTTACTAATGGCTCTTAATTTTTCCATCTAGAATATTAACCACTTTATGAAAGGGATTTAGTTTTTTTATTTCTCTTATGTATACTTATGGCCTAATATAAATAACTGGTCAGTAATACATGATTGAGATACCTACTTTTCAGCGTATATTTAGCAATAATAAATGTTTTTTGCTGCTTTTTCTGTTTAGAAAAAAATTGATTTTTTTCCCCTGAAATCAATGTTATTGATGGTCTTCGTTGGTAAGTTGCAATATAGACAGAAGAATAAAAAGAAAAACTAAAAACTCATTGACATGAAGTTGATTCCAACCCACAGGAACCCTATAGGACAGAGTAGAACTGCCCCATAGATGTCAAAGGAATGCCTGGTAGATTTGAACTGCCAATCTTTTGGTTAGCAGCTGAGCTGTTGACCACTGTACCACTAGGGAAGTATAAGGAAGGAAAAAGGCAGCCACAAATAATTCAACAACCAAGAAATCACAGATAATGGAATCAGACACAGTACTAAGGAATTAAGAAACATTACTTGCAATCTCTGGGATTTTGTGTAAGCAACTTTATTGCTGCAGGCCTGTATTTCTTCATCTAGACAGGGATAATAGTACTACTTACTACCCAGATTGTGGTGGTTATGCAATACAAAATTTGTGAAGTATCTGTTCCTGGGCTTATTACCTACTGGGTGATAAAGGACAATCCATTTCTCATCCCTCCCTACTGAGAAAAACTTTTATTCCTCTACTGTACTTCTCAAGGAGAGAAAAGAAGAAATCCTGCAGCACTCAAGAAGCCTAAATTCTGTGGAGCCTTATTTTAGATTTTCTGTCCCTAGCATATGGGTCCCAGGGTGGGGCAAATGGGTTGCACTGGGCCACTAACCGACAGGTTGGTGGTTCAAATGCTCTGGTGGTGCCACGGAAGAAAGGCCTGGCAATCTCCCTCTGTGTGGTCACAGCCATGGAAAATCCTGTGGAGCGCAACTCTACTCTTGAAACACACGGGGTTGCCGATGGTAGGAATCCACTCCCCGGCAATGGGTTTGGTTTTTTGGTTCAGTCCCTAAAATGACCCTTGTTTGCTCAGCTCTGTGTCACAGCAGCTGTGAGAGATAGAAAGGACAGGTCACATGCCCTGAATTGATTAACTGTTTGGGTTCCAGAGGCTTGAATGACTTACTCAAGGTCACATGGCTAACAAGGGCAAAACTAAAAATTGTGGCAGCTGTGGAAATGTGCTGCCCAGATCCCTGGCTGTGAGGAGCGCAGCTGACTGATGGACCCGGTTGCTGTGTCTCCCCTGGACCACTAAGGAGCCGCTGAGGCCACCCTTCCCTGGTGACTCTTCCTTAGCTCTGTTTACCTGGCCACCACCACCTTGGTGCATGGACATGCGCTTTCTCATTGAGCCCCAGACAAGCTGAGTGTTTGCATCTCCAGGAGATTTTCAGAAAAGCTGCAGCACACCACTGGGTTGTTCACTGTCTGCTGAGGTTCAGTCACTGACTTTGGACAGTGGCTCACTTGAATGTTAATTGGTGGGCAATGCCAGGAATAATCCATCCAGTATTAAAATGTGTAGAGTCTGTTGCTTGTGTTTAAAGGCTTATTTGGTGTGTCTGCCTCTTGAAGATGATACCTCTTCCAACTATTCAAATGCATCTCATTGACTAGAAATAGCAACACAACTTTAATGTAAAAGATAATTTCCTGTTCTTCAAGGGAAGATTGCATTGTTTCAGGGTTGCCTGGGTCATTGTCTTTCTCTGCTCTTTAATGTCTATTTTATTTCTCAGTAGCACACCTATTTGAATATAGCAAAAGAAAAGATTATCAGACCATCAGTTTTTAAGAAATACGATTTAATTTTTTGTTGTTGCCAAGAACGTACATAGTGAAACATACACAGATCCAACCGTTTCCTCACGTACAATTCAGTGATATTGATAACATTTGTTGAGTTGTATGGCCTTTCTTACACTCCTTTTCTGTTCCTTCCCCAATGACATAAACTCGCTGCCCCCCAAGGTTCCTAGCTAGTCATTTGAGTTGCTATTGTCAACTTGATTCCATGTAAAAAGCAAACCCATTGCCATCAAGTCAGTTCTGACGCATAGGACGGAATAGAACTGCCTCATAGAGTTCCCGAGCGATGCCCAGTGGATTCTAACTGCTCACCTTTTGGTTAGTAGCCATAGCACTGAACCGCTACACCACCAGAATTTCCAAATAGATGACTCTTGTAAGACCATGATGCTTACTGCAGACATTCTGCACTAGTTTAGCTAAACTAGTACAAACCAGTTTTGAGGCTCCTTAGCAATGCACTGTAAACATGAACATGTGCTTGGTGAAGGGTGTTGCTTAGCAATGTTTCTCAAGTTGTGTTCTATGAAAAACCAGTGTTTTGCAAGATCAATAGAACTGGATGTTTTAGTCACCTGGTACTGCTCTAACAAAAATACCATGAGTGGAAGGCTTTATGAAGAGAAATTTTATTGACACAGTCCGGTAAGCCACAAATCCATTCATAAGTTACAAGTCCGTTCAACGAGAGAATTTATCACAGTCTGGTAGGCTGAGTCCAAATCCAGTGAGAGCATCTCAGCACAGGAACCTCGGGTCCAAAGGATGTGCTCTGCTCTCAGTGCTGCCTTCTTGGTGGTATGAGGTTCCTAACTTCCTCTGCTCCCTTCTCTCTCGTATATCCCACAAGCTAGTAACTTGAGTCCTGCCTCACAAACATAACTGCTGCCCATTCTTCCTCATCAGCATCACAGAGGTAGGATTCACAGCACATGGGAGGAATGGCACCACACTGGGACTCGTAGCTCACTCAAATCAATACATATATTTCTGGGGGGACACAAGACAAGCCATGATACTGGATTAAAAAAAATATTGTTGAATTGTTTTGGGAATGGCCATATCTGTGGGATTTTTTTGGTATTATGTCGTACTTTTGTATTTTTGAGGAGCCTTATTTTATGTTAACATATTGGAGAATTTAAGAAGTCTTGCTAACATGGGTTAACCCAAACATTTTACAAATGTATTTCAGAATAGAAACCAAAAAACCAAACTCATTGCAATGGAGTTGCTTCCAACTCACAGTGACCTTATGGGACACAGTAGAACTGCCCTATAGGGTTTTGAAGGAGCACCTGATAGATTCGAACTGCTGACTTTTTAGTTAGCAGTTGGAGCTCTTAAGCACTGTGCCTCCAGGGTTTCCAGGATATCTCAGAATGGAATCTCATTATTTGTGAAAGGTCTATTTGTGTATTGGAAGGCCTAGCACAGAGCTGGGCATCTAATAGGAATTCAGCAAATGTTTGTTGAATGATAACAATAGAAATTCAGCAGATGTTTGTTTAGTGATTACAGAAGCTGTAAGGTTTCCGAGGAAGCTCTCTGTGACCTGGATTTGAGCTTTGTGTTAGGCTGAATCCTCCAAAAGCAGGTGTCAGTATGTGACTAGTATAAGGCATTCAGTGTGGGAATGCCTGGGAAGTATAAAGGGAAAAAGGAAGGGGAAGGGGCAGGTGGGGAGAGCCAGCAGAACCACAACACAGGGCTGCCTCCTATGAAGGAGAGGGGAAAAGCAGGGCACTGGGTACGACGGAAGAAGAGTCCCGTATTGCACAAGATAGGCCTGATTTTGTTAGTTTACTGTGCTCAATCACTGTCTGGGAACCCAGAAACTAAACTAAACCCACTGCCGTCAAGTCAATTCCAACCTATAGCAACCCTACAGGACAGAGTAGAACCGCTCCATAGGGTTTCCACGGAGCACCTGGCGGATCTGAGCTGCCGACATTTTGGTTAACCGACAGCACTTAATCACTGCCCCACCAGGGCTTCCTTACTGCAGAATATACAGTTATTCTAGAATAGGTATTATATACATAAGACATACATTCTAGAATGTAGGTGTAATTTATAAAGCTATTCAAGGAGGCTGTTGGCACAAAGGGTTAAGTGCTGCACTGCTCGCTGTCAGGTTGGTGGTTTGAACCCACTCAGTGGCTCTGTGGGAGAGAAACCTGGCAATCTGCTGCTTTAAAGATTACAGCCAAGGGAACTTGTGGGGACACTTCTGCTTTGCTACGAGCGTCTCTTTGAGTTGGAATCAACTCAGCAGCACCTAACAACAACAAGTGAATTTGTTCAAGAGTATGTTCCAGAACAGAAAAAAAATGTGGAGTGGCTGAAGCCTTTTCGAGAGTGTCAGCTACTAGCCTGGCATGGTGCTCCTTGCCCTTGTCACCTTGTTTTAGTCATCATTGTCCCAGATTTCCTACAGGTCTAGCACAGAGCTGGTCATTTAAAAGGCGTTCAGTAAATGTTTGTTGAACTATGGTAACTACTGTCATGAGCTCTCCGAGGAAGCTTTCAGTGTACGTGGATAATGACTGTGGACACTGAAATGCATTCCTTCTGGCAGGAGGCCACGTGGCAGGAAACACAGTGTGGTGGCGGGGTGGATGATTCCTGTTGATACAAGGTCTGACAATTAAGTCTGCGAACTTAATTGTTGTGAGTCCTACATCCCTTGCTGCTGAATACCACCGTGGTCCCCTTCAAAGTACGCTCCTTGAGAAGCTATGCACTGCCACCAGCACTTAGACCACCCGTCAAAGAAATGTTGGAACTCTTTCTGCACGTGGTGGCGTGGTGGCAATTTCATGAATTTAATCGTATAGTTGTCTGTGAGGGAGTTTTAGCCAGTAAACAAATAACTGTATTGGAACACCCTCCCTACTCACCTGATCTTCAGTGGGATTTTTTCTTCATGTGAAGATAAAGGAAATATTGAAAGGAAGACATTTTGATGACACTCAGGACATCAAGTGTAATACCATGACAGTTCTGATGGCCATTCCAGAAGAAGAGACCCCAAATTGCTTGAAGGGTGGACTAGGCAATGGCATCAGTGCATAGCTTCCCAAAGGGAGTACTTAGAAGGTGAACACAGTGATATTCAGCAATGAGGTGAGTTTGTGAACTTAGTCATCAGTTCTTGTAGGATCTCTGTTTGTATCTGCAGCTACTGATGCAGCCTCCTAGGATGGATATTATTAAGCTCAGGGTGGGGAGAGCTTGGGAGGCTTCCACAGCCTTCTTGCTTTGCAATGTCTCTCTAGGTGAATTTCTAAAATAATTCCAAAGCTAACTGAATTGCACAGGCAATACCCAAACCTCAATCTAGAGGATAGTGCCCCTCTGACGTTCATTTTCCAGAACTGTTCACCAGGTACCCGACTGACTGCTTCAGGCTCTGCCAGCTCATCCTTGCCCTCCTTTGGGGGAGCACAGGTCAGGACTGAAGTGGCTGAAGAGCAAACACAGTGAGACCCAGAGGGAAAGCAAGGGACAGAGGGGGCTCGGAGCGGAATCGTTTCCTAAAGCATAGACAGCAGCTCCTCTGCTTGGCTCTAATCTTCTGATGGAGGGGCAAGTCCATCTTCATATCTTCCTTTAAACACAGTTCAGATATTCTAAGTGCTCAAAAAACATCTGTTGAATGAACTGATGACTGAAAAACCATGGTGGCATAGTGGTTAAGTGCTATGTCTGCTAACCAAAAAGTCAGCAGTTCAAATCTGCCAGGTGCTCCTTGGAAACACTGTGGGGTACTCTACTCTGACCTGTAGGGTCACTATGAGTCGGACCTGACTTGACGGCAGTGGTTTTTTTTTTTTTTATTGTGACATAGATATAAATATATATGTATGTTTTTACATATATATGTTTTTTAAAAATTATGTGATGAAACAAGCCTTGGTGGTGCACTGGTTGAGCACTCCACTGTTAACCAAAAGGTCAGTGGTTCTAACCCACTAGCTGCTCCACTGGAGAAATATGTGGCCGTTTTCTATAAAGATTTAACCAACTTAAAAACCCTATGGGAAGTTCTACTGTCTCCCAGAGTGTCACTGTGAGTTGAAATCAAGCCCCTGGCGGTGGGTTTTACCAGGTGATGGAAGATCCCTGGTGGTCCTGTGGTTAAGTTCTGGGCTGTTAATGGAAGCGTCAACAACTCGAACCGTCAGCCACTTCAAAGGAGGAAGATACGGCAATCAACTTCTGGAAAGATGACGCTCCAGGAAACCCTGCCAAGCAGTTGTACTCTGTCCTGAGTTGTAATTCACTGGAGGGGGATGGGTTTGGTTTTTTGGCTTTGTTAGGTGCTGGAGGGCAGTGGTGGTTCACTGGGAGGGTTCTTGACTTCAGGCAGAGAGTCAGGCCCAGCAATGCCCTGACACCACCCTTCTGTCAGGGAAGACTTGTGTGTCGTCAGGCCTCAGTAGAGCTTTCAGACCAAGATGGACTAGGAAGAAAGGTCTGGCATTCTACACAATTAGCCATCCTTGCCCCTCCTCATGAATGACAGTGGTCTTACTTACAACTGATCATGGGATGGTGCAGAAGTGGGCAGTGTTTGTTTCATGTTTTCATGGTGTTGCCAGGTGTTTGTGATGGACCTGAGAGCAGGTGACAGTGCTGAGAAAACAATACGGATCTAACAGACAGAGCTCCTCCCCTCACAGGGTTTTTCCTCTGATGATGGAGGTAAACACTAGTGGAAAACTCATATAAGTATAAAATTACAAACTGTACAGTGATGAAAAGAAAAAGCCCTGGGAACCAGGAGACCACAGAGCTTGGGAATCTGGGGACCCTGGCAGTATAGGTGCTGAGTGTGGGGCATCAGAGAAGGCCTTTCTGAGAATGGGGTGCTAACTGACCACTGATAGTGGGATGGTTGTTAGCCAGGCCACGAGGTACCTGAGTGTGTGTGGATCCCAGACCCTGACAGAAGTGGGTGCAGAGACCCTGAGGGAGGAGGCTAGAAAGTGCCCAGGTACTTGACACTGTCTGGATCTGGGCTCTTTGAGTCTTGATGTACCTGTGGCTTTCTGGCCTAAAATAAAAGCACCTTGGTGGCCCCTCCTCCCGGCACCTGCTCTGAGCTGCTGTGTTTGCTGATCAGACGCTTGGGCCTGGAGGTGGAGCCTAGCAGAGGGCGCTCCATTTCAAACAGAGATAGGCAGCCTCCCGGGAGATAGACAGAAAGGGCATTTCCTGGGAGGCGGCACGCCCTGTCGGAGGGGGCAGCCTGTGTCCTGTTTGCTGTGTGGGTTGCTGGACTCTAGGACAGCTACTGAGTGCTGCTTCTCCTGCCTGCTAACCTGCCTCGGCCTCACAAAGCTGGTGAACGTGAGTTGTCTGGGGTCAGGGGCCTCACTGTCTCTTTACTGAGGTCTATAAACACCTTTAGCAGTAGGCTGGATGGCTGCAAAGCCCTGGGGGATGCCACACCTCTGCTTGTCATTAGAGACCTAGATCATCATGGGTTTGGTTCTGAACAGACTGCTTAGAGGCTGGTGTTTGGTGACAGACTGCTGTGTGACTGTGGGCAAGTTCCCTAACCTCTCTGAGTTGCAGTGTTCCCATCTGAGAAGTGAGGATTGCACACTACCTGGCTCTTATCAGGCACTTGACAAGACTGGTAGTTGAGAGGTAGCCCAGAACCGGAGATCCAGCAGCTCAGGGTTTGATTCCAGCCCTGCAGCTCCTGACTAGGAGACCTTAAGCGTATTTCTTAACCTTTTAGACCTCAATTGCCTCATCTGAAAGAGGGACAGAACCCTCCCATCAGGCAGTTGTTGGAAGGATTAAATAAGAACTGTATGCAGAGCGTTTACCCCAGTGGCTGGCTCGCTCCACCTGCTCAGTGGACTGTGGCTATTATGACTGTGTCACAGCACGTTTTTAAAAAAATTTTTAAATAAACTTTTTATTTTGGAATAATAATTTATAGCAAAATTGCAAAGATAATGCAGAACCTTCATAAATCCCTCACCAGATTTCCCATAATGTTAATGTTTTATATGACGACACTTTTGCCAAAACTAAAATAATAATGCTAATAGTGTTTGTACAGTACTATCAACTAACTGTCATACTTTATTTGGTTTTACCAGTTTTTTCAATAATGCCTCTTCCCTGTTCCAGCATCCAGTTCGGGTCACATTATGTTTAGTAATCACATCTCCTTAATCACCTGTCTCAGTCATTGTTCTTCATGACCTCTGCAGCTTTTAGGAGTACTGGTCAGATATTTTGTAGTATACCTTTAATTTGTTTTGTTTTATTTTTGTTTTTCTTAGTGTTCTTCTCATGACTACACCAGAGATATGGATTTGGGAGAGGAATACCACACAGATGTGATACCTTTCTTATCACATCATATCAGGGGATACCAAAACCAAACCAGACCTACTGCTCAAAGTAGATTCTGACTCATAGTGACCTTATTTATAAAAAATAAAAATAAAAAATCCTACACTATTGTTGATTCTGACTCATAGCGACCCTATAGCCAGAGAAGAATTGCCCCATAGAGTTTCCTAGGAGTACCTGGTGGATTTGAACTGCGGACCTTCTGGTTAGAAGCCGTAGCGCTTAACCACTACACTACCAGCGACCCTATAGGGCACGCCAAAACACTTTGAAGAACGCTATTAAGATAGATGAATACCCTACATTGTACAGTGAATTACTGTTTATTGGTCAGTCTGACTGTGGGCAGATGAGGAAACAGAGGCACATAGAAGTTAATCCTTTTTTTCCAGGTTACACAGATTGTAAGTAGAAGAGTCCCAAGTTAGTCCTGAGTATCTTCCCCAGTTTTGCTGTGAAAATTCGACCAGCCTCCTGCCCTTGTGGTGTGATGGCCCCGTGTAAGGCAAAGTGTTTGGGGAAGGGAAACGCATTAGACCACTGGAACCGTGGTCACTATCAGCTCCTGAGGATCGTGAGTTTCATGCCCATGCCCTATTTTTTTTCATGTGTACTTGCCGCTGCGTAAACTGAAGATTTTAAGAGAGCCTAGAGAGTGGGACCCCTCTTGACCACAGCACAGTTTCTAGTTTTACAGAGAGAATAATGCTGCAAACCCTGGTGGTGTAGTGGTTAAGTGTTACATTCGCTAACCAAAAGGTCAGCAGTTCAAATCCACCAGGTGCTCCTTGGAGACTCCATGGGGCAGTTCTACTCTGTCCTGTAGGGTTGCTATGAGTCAGAATTGACTTGATGACAGTAGGTTTGGTTTGGTTTGGTTTTGGCTTTAAAGAGTAATGCATCCCAGTTATAAAGAAGTTCAAAATATTGACAGTCCAGTTGAGGGGCCAGTGAGGTCTTCCTCACTGTTTGTGAGCTTGTTGTCAACATCTCCAACAGCAAATCTTTTCCGAGACTCTCCTGAATTCAAGACTTGAACTAGGCCACACTTCAGACCCCCTTCTCTTGGTGTTTCCAGGCTGAGACCAGGAGGGGCAGGACTGGGAAGGCTTTGTGCATTTGGGACTCAGATTCTGACCCTGAGCTGAGGCTGAAACTGCAAGAACAGCGATTCCCGGAGAAGTGAGTAGGGCTGAGAGCTGTGTCGCCTCCTCCTCCTGGAAAAGCTGGACTCCTTTTGCCAAAAAGTCATTTAAAAGAAAACTGAACAGCCCTCCAGAACATCTCCACAGAGTGAGGGGGAGAAGGCATGGAGGGGTCCCACTGTATCTGAGACCCTGTAAATCTCACTCCAAAGGCTCACTTGAGACAAGTTGTTTTGTAAGCTGCTCCAAAGTGCCTTTAAGTTCTGCTTGATTGCCTGGGCTTGATAGATGAGCACTTGCTTATCTCCTTGTCTGAAGGACATCAGTGAAAACTGAGGCAAGGACTTTCTGGTGGGGATTTTTTCTGTCTCTAGTTGTGCCTGAGCCACAGATGACTGGGTGTTGTTTATGAATAGTGACACTGCGTTGTCTCCCTGTATTTCAAGTTCGAACTGATTAGAGAGCTTCACCCCGCTGCACTAATTAAAATTTTTACCCTTGGAGTTAATCAGCTCCAGAAAAGTAGACTTTCCCGCCTCTTGCTTGCAAAAGCCATTAACAAGATAAAATCCTTTGCAAGTGATACTTCAGTATCACAGGGTTCCCTGTATAACACTGAGCTGCTTTTGCTTTTCACACATATTTCCTTTCAGTTTTCCTTTTTAAGTATGTAGAAAGAGGTAATTAAACTATCATTTTAAACCTCTGGAAACGTTGTATGTAATACACAGGAATCCTGTTGAAGGACAAAGTGCTTTCCAATGGCTAGGATTTAAGGTAGTCTGTTATCAGAATTGGCCCAGTCAAGGTTTGGAGAAGTGTTGAGGGAGATCATCTTGCTGAGATCTTAGCAGTCCAGGAGGGTAATCACAGGATAAATGGAGGTCTAGAAATACTAGCTCTTTCAGTAAGCATTCACATGACCTTCAACCTGTTCTTTCCATTTTCCAGGGCCTCAGTTTCTCTATTGAATGAGTAAGTGGATCTTGATTTGTGATTCACAAATTTAACTCAAACCCTCAATTTAGAAAACCAAGCCCTGTGGGTCCTCTCAGGTTGAAGCAGTTAGAGGAGAGGTGGTGGGTAGCTCAAGGGCCACCTTGTCACCTACTTGGGCTTCCTTCTGTCTCTCTCACCTTAAAACCCTGGAACAGATATTTGGATTTGAGATTATCACAAAATCTCTCCAAGTATGAATATGTAGAATTCATTTTCCAAACCCAGCTTTAGCTTAGCTTCTGGGAAGGACTTCATTTTTCATCCCTTCTTGTCCAAATTTTCATAGTACTTTTATGATTCAGCTCAATCTGTTTTGCTTTTGTTTTCTTGCAGGAACTAGTGTAAATCCTCATTTCTCTCTCATTGCATAAGCTGGAGGTATTTGTGATCATCTCTTCATTGTGTTGTGATGTAGTGAGTTCCTCATCATGGGAAGCAAACAAGCACAGGCCAACTTGACAATTGGCCAGACTAATTGCCACTGAGTGTATTTTGACTCATAGCAACCCTATAGGACAGAGTAGGACTTCCTCAGAGGGCTTCCAAGAAGCAGCATGTAGATTCATATTGTCGACCTTTTGGTTAGCTCTTAACCAAATCACACAAGTACATCTTGAATGCCTAGTATCCATAAAGCACTGAAGTACACCTCACATCACTGGCTACAGGGAATAATGACATCCATGTAGACAGTATGTGAGAGCAATTGACCTCACCGGTTTACAGCACAAATAAGGTCACATTGTTTTTTAATATTCAGAGTAGTTGCTTGAGCTCTCAACTGCCCAGGTCAACAGCAAAATGTTCAGCTTGTCTTTCTTAAAGATATACTTCCTTGCTTTTAAATTGGCCTGGAGGCACAAAAGGCAGTTTTGCTGCCAAGTCCCAAAGAGACAAGGTCAGTCCATTAGTGATCACAAATTTTGCCCCTGTCGTTCCAAATTATATTCCCAGTGAAAAGGAGATTATCTTAGTCTGCTAGTCCTGCTGTAACAAACAGTGCCAAACAATACCATAAGTGCATGGCCTTAAAGAACAGAAATTCACTGCCTTGTGGTTTTGGAGGCTAGACATCCAAATCAGAGTGTCCGCTTCCGTGTCAGTAGCCCCGGGTGTTCCTTGGCCTTCCTTGGTGTCTTGGTCATTAGTGTTGCTATAGCAGAAATACCACAGCGGGTGGCTTTAACATAGAAATGTTTATTCTCTCATAGTCTAAGAGGTTAGAAGTTCAAGTTCAGAGTACTAGCTCCACGCTAAGTCTCTCTCTCTCTCTCTCTCTCTGGGCCTATAGATGGTTCCTTACTGGTTTCTTCCCTCTGGGAGTGTGTATCTACTCTGTTCTTTTTATAAGCCATTACTCAGAAGGAATTAGCTTAAGGACCTACTCTGCTCCTTCATTACCATAACATAGCCTCATTAATTAACAAAAGAAAACTCTTATTTCCAAACAAGTTCACATTCACAGGCTCGGGAGCAAGGCTTTCAGCATAATTTTTTTTGGGCGAGGGGGACACAATTAAATTCATTAACAGAGAGAGACTGATTCTTTGTTAAAGGATGGTTCCAAGACTGCTTTACGCTCTAACATCTTGGTCTGAACTTGGATGCTCAGCCAAGGCATTCTAGGCAGGAGGGGCTTCCAGCCTCCACCACACCCTGGACCAGCACTGCCTTTCCCAAAACTATCTGGTCTTGGTATTGGGCACTGGTCACTAGTTTAGGGCCATTTATCTTCAAGGAGAATACTCCTTTCCACACTGGGGTCCTTGGTTTTCTTTCTTGCCTCAGTGAGCTACCATAAATAAATAAATAAACAGATAAATAAATAGATAACAAACACTGAGTCGATTTCAACTTGTAGTGCTCCTGTAGGACAGAGTGTAACTGTCCCATAGTATTTCCGTGGAGTGCCTGTTGGATTTGAACTGCTGACCTTTTGGTTAGCTGCTATAGCTCTTACCCACTACGTCGCTAGCGTTTTTCCAGTGAACTGCAATTGGAGAAAATCCCAGCTCACCACAACATGTCTAATAATACTGGATCTTGAAATGTTCTCCATTCGTTTCCTAGGTTCTCAGGGAAATGTGCTCATTACTTCCCCCAAACCTCTGAAATCATACTTCAGCGCATTTGGAGGCAGAAGTTTGGTCAAGACACAACACTGAGCCCTGTTAAGCTTGTCTCTGGGGCCCACTTTCCACATAGCTTCAGAAGTAAGAGGGATTCGTCCAGTGGTTTGTCCTCGAAGGGTCTGCTGCCTAGTGCCTTGTTGGCTCTGTCTAGTCAGAGGGGTAATTGGCATGTTCTCAGATGCCAGAAGTTAGGAGTCTAACCCATCTTTTGGGGGGGATACAATTTGACCCATACCAAGTAAAAAAATCAATACATGCTCATCCATTTCTCTAATCTCTTCTCTTGTTGCTGGGATCTTTGCCTTTTGAGACCCAACTAGAGTGCCATCTCTTCTCAGATGCCTTTGTTGACTCTTCTAGGCCCATGCTCTGCGTGGTGCATACCCCTTATAGCATTTCTCACACTGTGCTCGTAACTGTGTGGGTATCTGCCTACCCAACCACACAGTGACTGCCTCTAAGCTAAGGACTGCGTTGTATATATCTTTGCATACCAGGGCCTGGCACAAAGTTTGGAACATAAAAAGACTCCATATACTTTTTTTTGAACAACCGTCTAAGGGACTAGTGATAGATAACCAACCAATAAAAGAAATTTAGGCACAATAAAGAGAAAGAGGAAGAAGGAGGATGCATTAGAAGAGGGAGTGATTTTTAGGGTAAGAATGGGCAACAG
The DNA here is from genome assembly GCA_028571685.1 of Heterohyrax brucei. Taxonomy (NCBI): domain Eukaryota; kingdom Metazoa; phylum Chordata; class Mammalia; order Hyracoidea; family Procaviidae; genus Heterohyrax; species Heterohyrax brucei. Next base: position 18,841,874 of record CM053153.1, on the reverse strand, counting down.
CAGGACTAATACACATTTAACAGAGTGCAGATGGCTTACTAGGCCCCAGAGTGAAAAATTTCCACTTCTTCCTCAGCTCCAAGGTGAGTATTGGGGCATGACCCAGCAAGTGATACTTCAGATGATTCTCTTTTGCCTGTGCTCTCTGTTTTAAAATAGTCTCCACTCCTCTCTCTGTGATATGTTTTTGAATAGGTCCAAATTAGCTGAGTTCTTATGGCACCTTCTATCTGTATGCTCCATCCCTTCATCCATTTTTCAATATGGTCAATGTTCACTGAGTTCTCCTATGTGCTTGGCATTGTGATAGATACTGAGAATACAGCCATAAACTAGGTGCCTTTTTTTTTTTTTACTTCAATGGCTCAGCATCTAATCAAGGAGGATGACTTTTCCCCCCCAAGTAACTGTTATGATCCATTAAATGCTATACTAGAGGTAAGAACAAAATGCTAGTGGAGTCCAAAGAGTTGAGTGATTTATTCCTCTTTGTAAAGCTGGAGAATTCATCTCTCCAAAGAAGGTAGCTGGGGTGGGCCTAGAATAAAAATTTGATTGTTGACAGGTACAGATGGGGAAAGCAACTTCCATGGAGGGCCTAGAGTGAGAAAAGGTTCGTGGGTAAGAGAGCAGGTGATGAGCTCATGGCAGAATCATCCACGAGGTACAGGATTTTGGAGGGCTAGGGCTGGACTGGTATGCTGCAGTGTCTTGTAGAGAGTCCTATAGTACAGCCACAGAATGGTGATTCTGTTTTATTAATTGAATTAACATGTGTAGAATATAGCACTTTCACATTTACAAAGAGAATTTTGCATCTATTATTTCATTTGATCATCACACAGTCTTGTGAGTTAAGAGTCATAATTCATCTTCCATTATACAGATGGAAAACCTGAAACAAGGAGAATTTAATGTTTTGTTCAAGGTTACCTAACTAGCAGGTAGCTGAGGTGATAAAGTCAAACTTTTTATTCTCAAGTCTATGATTTTTTAAAATTAAATTTTTTATTGAAATATCACATACATAATAGAAAAAATGCACAAATTCTAAGTGCATGACTTGAAAGTTTTTCACAGAATGAACATATTCATGTAATAACTACTACAATTAAAAAACATATATGGAGGTTACGAGAATGATACAAGCCCAGTTTATGTCCTTTCCTGGTCACTACTCCCCAACAAAGATAACCAGGCTATGGAACCACATGCTATGGACTCTTGTGACTGGCTTCTTTCACTCAACATGACACCAATGAGATTATTTTGTCCTTTCATTGTCTATGGCAATAGTTCCACCTTTCTTATTTTTGTAAAGATTCCATTGTATATGTGTGCCACAATTCATGAATTATTCTACTAATGGATATTTGGATTTTTTCCAGTTTGGGGCTCTTATGAATGTTACTTGAATTTTCTTGTATGTATATTTTGATGCATAAATGTATGCATTTCTTCTGGAGATATTCATAGGAGTGCAATTGTTGATAGATAGTATTTGTCAGAATTAGTAGATACTGCCAAACAGTTTTTCAAAGACATTGTGTCCTTGTATGCTCTCACTAATAGTGTAGGAGAGTTCCTTGTTCTTGTACTCTTGCCAGCATTTGGTGTGTTAGTTACAACTCTTAGCTGTTCTGCTGGTATGGAACCCTGGTTTCCCAGTGATTAAGCATTCAGCTGCTGACCAAAAGCTTGCCACTTTGAATACCCCAGCCACTCCTTGGAAACCCCATGAGGCATCTCTATTTTGTCCTGTAGGGTTGTTATGAGTCGGAAGCAAGGTGATGGCAAGAATTTGGTTTGGAATTTTTTGGTGTTGTTAGTGGTTTTTCTTTATGCCTTCGTTGATGAATAGTGAGGCTGACCATATTTTCACATGCTTTGTGACTATCTAGATATCTTCATTTGTGAAGTACTGGTTTAAGTTTCTTGCCCAATAGATTATTTATGAATAGGAGTTTTTAACGTATTCTGAATATGAGTCCTTAATCAGATATATGTATTTTAAGTATTTTCTCTCATTATATAGCTTATATTTTTGTTCTCTTAATGATGTCTTTTGATGAATAAGTTCAGTCAATCAACATTTTCCATTATTGTTAGTGCATTTTTTTGTCTCTTTAGGATCATTTTACCTAATCCAAATTTATGAATGCATCTCCTATGTTTTCTTCTAAAAACCTTATTGTTTTATCTTTAATGTTTAACTGTACATCCATCTGGTATTGATTTTTGCATATGGTGTGAGGTAAGGGTCAAACTTTAATTAAAAAATTTTTTTGGGTAGTCATCTGGATAGCCAATGAATCCACAGGGTTTTTTTTTTGAGAGCAATCTAATAACATACAAATTAATTCTTTTGATAAATTTTATTAAGTATATAATTAAGCATAATTTAATTCTTAGTGGTTTATAAGAATTTTTTAAATTTTATTATGATTTAAGTATAAGGATACAATCAATATCAATTTGCCATGTAACGTTTGGAACTGACACCACTATTCTAATCTACATACTCTATTAGTAAATAAACTTACTAATCAGAGAAAGTCCCCCAACTTCCCTTACCAGGTATTATGGGTTGGTTCTGAAAGGTAATGCACACAGGTCCCCTTGGGTGGAGATGAGCAACAGAGGCCAGTACTTATCACATCACCGCAACAGTTAGGTTCTTGTTTGGCTACCGGACCTGAGCTTCTAGTCTGCACTGAACACAGAAAAGGTGGTTCCAGAAAGGAAATCTGGAGACACATATAGGAAGACACATGGTGACTCTGGCTATGATCCATGAACATGACATTGAATTAGCTACTTATAGAGATCACAACAGTTTAGAATTATAGAGTTGTACAAATAATACCCCAGTGAAGAAAGCCACCACTGCCATTGAGTCAGGTCCAATTCAGTGACCGTAGAGGTCAAAATAGAACTGCCCCACAGAGTTTCCAAAGAGCACTTGGTGGATTTGAACTGCCAGTCTTTCAGTTAAAAGGCATAGCACTTAACCCACTGTACCATCAGGGTTTCCTGTAGAAAGCCAAGTTAACCTTATTGCCACTTCCCACAGAATAGAACCAGATGCTCAGAGCAGTCACCGGGCCAATCCCAGTGCCACAGGTACAGTGCAGATGAGACCCCAAATCCAGTTGCCCAGCTCCTGACTTTCTCCACACCAGCCTGCCTGCCTCACTGGCAGTTCAGGTCCTGTGCTTCAGGATGGAGAGGGGCCACCTTGTGCAGATGTGTGGAAGCAAGCCCAGCATGTGTAAAACTTAATGCTCTTATTGTTTGAATACAGATATCGGACACGTGGTAGCTTTCACCCTGAGGAGACCAGGTTGGTATGGGGGTTTCTGTGTGTCTCAACTAATCCTGGGGTATCTGTGGGAGGAGATTCAGCAGAGCTTAGACCACAGAGCACCATCATTTGTGTGCAGTAGGAGGGTACCTGGGCTGGAATTCTCAGCAAACTGGAGAGGGAGGTGCGTGCCTTGGAGACTTACCAGGTAAGCCTTCCCGATTTCCTGGTTGATTCAGGTCTGCTGACTAAAAACCTCCGACAGCTTCTCATTTGTACGATTAGGATAATGATAGCATCTACCTTTGTTAAGCGGAAATCCTGGTGGTGTAATCATGGCTGCTAACCAAAGGGTCAGCAGTTGAAATCCACCACACATTCCTTGAAAACTGTATGGGGCAGTTCTACTCTGTCTTCTAGGGACACTGTGAGTCAGAATTGACTCGACAGCAGTGGGTTTGTCTTGTTTTTGTGTTATGCTGTGGGAATACTAGGCAATAAAGTGGGTAAAGTGGTGTTGCTGGCATATAGTAAATCAAAACCAAACCACACCTATAGAGTAAGTGCTCAATATATTGTAAAATCAATAAATGAAGATAAATGAACTAGCTCAGAGGAATATTATAGCATATTTACTTGTCAGTGACACTGTCATCAACATGCTGTGTAACATGTGTAATGTGTAATATGTGTTATGGCATGATTCACACTTCACAAGCATTATTTCCTGTTTTATACATCCCTCTGTTAGCTTAGCTGCTAAACACATGTTCATAGTTCCTGTCCCCTAGCTGCTCCTTGGAAACCCTGTGAGCAGTTCTACTCTGCTCTGTAGGGTTTCTGTAAGTTGAAACAGACACAATGGCAATGAGTTTTGGTCTCTAGAATTGAGTAAGAAGTTGGGTAATGTCTTGTGTCATATGTGCAGAAGCATGCTTATCTGAATTAAGAATCCAATTCCAGATTCTAGACCTAGCTAATGGATGCAAGCAGACCCTCTGAGTTTGGTCTTAGGTCTCCAAATTCCAATGCTACAGTGGCACCAGTGTTCTGGGCTGGTGAGCAGTACCTCTCATCCACTACTGGAGGGCACGGGGCTGTGGGGGAGAAATTGTTTCTCATCAAGAAGCCTTTTCATGCTGGGAGTGATGCTGGGAGCGCCCTTAATGACTCACAGTTTCGGGCAAACAAGCTTGAGTGTTTGTGAAACAAACATCAACCCACCCAAGAGGGCAAAGCTGGTTCTAAGTCCTTTGACCATTACTGAAAGGTTTTTTTCAGCTTACTCTGAAGGAGGATCTGAGCTTCTCAATACCAGCTCTGTCCCTAATCAGTTAAATCAGAATCTTTGAAGGTGAGGTCCAGATACGGGTATTTGTAAAACTGACTTCCAACCAAAAACTATACCCACTGAAATGCTGGTGGTGGTGTAGTTAAGAAGTAAGGCTGCTAATCAAAAGGTTGGCAGTTTGAACCCATCAGGCACTCTGTGGAACTCTGTGGAGCAGTTCTACTCTGTCCTATAGGGTCACTATGAGTTGGAACCAATTCAACAGCAAGGGTATGAAAGCTTTCTAGGTGACTCTAATGAACAGACAGAGTCAGGAGCTCTTGGTTTCAGAGGGACAGGGGTGAGTGGTTTGAAGAGGTGGGGTCTGTCTTTCTTCTTCTGTCCAAGGCAGTCACATTGGACATACTTCAATGTCTCTCCATCACTGGATTCCCTACAGGAGAATCTGAGATCCTGAGGTCAATAAGAGTGAGGATGTCTGCTTCTAATGGAGTGTTACACCTCCTTCTGGAAGACCCCATCCTTTTCAGTAGCAACTTTCTGTTTGTGGATACAAGGAACACAGCTTTTTCAAATGGTCACTGAGGCATCTAAAAGACCACTGGCCAAGTTTCCAGAACATAAGATTTTACCTCTGTGAAATGACCATGGCAGTGGACCCTTGGGACCACATGCCAGTTCAGGGTTTGGAAGGTACTGGTCTCTTCTCCCTTGAGTCTTCTGCTTGGTAACTACCATCTGAATATAGGGTAGCAACAACTACTACTGGAAGCTCTTATTTCAGTGGTTTTGGAAATGGAGGATTTCCCTTGTATAAGTTCTCCAGAGCTTTCTGGGAGATTTAATGATGTTCTCATCAGAGAAGATGATGGCAAATCAAAGGCGGGGGGCAGGGAACATACTACCTCTGAGACGTTCCCTGTTACTGATTCAACACTTTCTATGTAACAGGCACCATTCTAGGCGCTTCACTTACTTGGTTTAATTCTCACAACAGTACACTAACACAGGAACTTTGTTATAGTCTCCCTCATACACATGATGAAACTGAGCTCTGAGAGGTGCTGTGACTTGCCCATGGAGTTAGGTGTCTGGGTGGTTCCAGAGCCCATTCTTTCTCTTGTATCTCAGGGTCTCAAGGGATCCCTGTGGTTCCCCAGGAAATCTCTCTCACTTCTTTTAATACTTGTCATTCTTATAACATCCTTTACCAGTGGTTCTTGGGCGTCTGCTGGTACAACTCTGGGAACAAGGAACTCACCACCTTCCAATCAGCCCATTCCACTGTTGAGGCTGCACCATCTACAGAGGCTCCTGAATTATTCATCTGGATTGAGACAGAGCTTAAAGAGAATAAGCAAACAAACAGAGTAGATACATGCTCCTAGTAGATTTCTCTCAGTAGTCCTAACCCTATCCTTAGAATAATAAACAAGAATTGTTTGAGCAATTCCCATGTGCCAGATACTATGGCAAGTTCTTTTGTTATCTCAACATATCTTCTCAAATAGTCTCCAGTACTATCATTCTCATTATATAGATGAGGACCCTAAAGTGTGGAGAGGGTTAAGTGACCTGTGTTGGGATGTGACTGCGTATCTGTGGTCTTAACCCCTGCACCCCTTCAAAAATCCAACATATGTAAGCAAAACAGAAACCTTTGATTGTCTTGCTACTCTTCATGCGTTTCTCCAGGAATGCATAATGGTCACCTCAGCAAACTCAGCTCTTGTGGCTCTCCCCACCCCTCTCTCGTAACACACACTCCCTGGTTTCTCCTCTCGCAAATGGGTTGGCTCCAGGAGCCTGCCTGAAGCAAAGCTGGTACTTGCCTCTGCATGGCATCCATCCGTCCCTGCACCTACAGTCATGAACAATTCTGTCCCTCGGGTCCAAGAAGGGATTATCTCAGGAGGCAAGCAGAGCACCAGGAGATGCTCAGCTTCCCTGTTAGACATTGTGGATCAGAGCTCTTTCAGGGGGGAAGCTCAGAATAGCTTCTTTCTCACAGTCAATAACAGTAATAGTAGCTCACATTCTGGGTACATGCCATGTGTCAGTTGAGCCGTATGCTTGTGATATGACCTCATTAAGTCCCAGAACCTCTTGTTCAGCTCTGGTGGGGATATTCTCTCCACTCAGGGAAAGTAGGTGGCTCAGGAATGCCCAGTGGTTAGACTCTGGGCTCTGGTGATAACTGTTGTTCAGGGGCTGTGTGACCTTAGAAACATTACCTACCCTTTCTGGGCTCGGGCCCCTCATCTAAAGACGGGGATTGTAGGATGACTGTGATGATCAAATGAAATCATTCCTTTGAGTGCCTAGTGCACGGTTAGGCACAAGGTGAAGAGAAGTGGCAGCTACTGTCACTAATATTTCCATTACGCCTCATTAAAGTGTGGTACCAGGTGGCCCTCACTGCTTCTACTCAGGTTGGGTTTTCCTGGTTTCTGGTAAAGTTCTTAGGAGCACTCTTTGGGTCCTCCCGACACTTGTCTTTTAACACCAGCTCCAGGTAGATGAGGAGGCTGGTTGGCTTCCAGGGGAACCCTGTGTGCACTTGATTACTTTCTCCCCATGGAGTGCCGGTCTACTGTGAAGCTTGTAGGGTTACCATAAGACAGATTTGAACTCGACAACAACTGGTAATGTGACTGAATGACTCAAAGTTGCTATTGTTGTGCCATTTAGTTTTTCTTCTTTTCAGAAAAGGAATGTTTGGGCTAAAGCTGAAGAAAAAGAAGAATAAAGCTGAGAAGGGGTTAATTCTAGCTAACAAGGCTGCGAAAGGTGAGGCTTTCTCAGGAAGCTGACTGCTGTCTTGCACCCGATGGCTGTGAAGAGGGACCCCTCCTTGCCTGAGCCTGAAGCCTCTCTCCACTCTCTGCTCACCACACAGTGAGGCAAGAGAAGTGCTGCCTGCTTGGTCCTGAGCCTGGGCCAGCCTCGGTGCAGACCCAGTGACCCAGGTCATTGGGTCAAGCAGGGATGGGGTGGGTGAGGTGGTGGAAGGGACCTTGTTAAGAAGGCAGTGGCAGGGTTCAAGCTCTAGTCTCTGCTCTAATTTGCTCTGTAGCCCAGGCTAAGTTACAAAAAAACGTAAAAAGAGAAGTCATTTGTTAAGTGGTAGTAAGAATTTCAAGATGGTGACAGAAGAGCATGAAGCCAAGGGCAGGGTCCTTCTGAGCAGATGTCAGATGTCACCCCCAAGAAACCAGCCCTGAGCTGGGGGGCAAAAAACTGGGAAGCAGTGGAATTGGGATGTAGATCCAGGGTGACTGACTTTCTGGTCAAGGCCCTGTGTGATGTGATGAGCTGTCCCATGAAAGCCAGGTCCAGCACAGACCAGTTACCAGTGGCCCACGAATTGAGTCTAACTCAGCAGCTCCAGGTATTTCAGAGAAGAACTGTGCTCTAAAGAGTTTTCAGTGCCTGGTGTTTTGGAAAGAGATCACTAGGCATTCCCTCTCTGGTGCCTCTGGGTGGACTTGAACACCCAACTTTTTGGTTAGCAACTGAGTGTGCTAACCGTCGTTGCCTCTCCATCCATGCCTCAACATAGACAGTTCATGTTTACGGAGTCAGATAGGATCGACTGCTTCCATGTTCCTCTGAAGACTTCAGTGGTTTGCCCTGACAAGAGTCTGTTCAGACCTACGTTTTTCTGGATTGTTCACTAAATCAAAATAGTGAAATGGGTCAGTTTCCTTATCATCGCTCTGACCTCCTTAGTTGGAGCGTCCAGTGCTGCTCCCCACCGCAGGTGTCCTGTGGTCCTCCACTCCACCTTATTCTACCCATTGCCCTCAGGAGAAACCTATTACATTAGAAAAGTATGGAAACTTGTCCTTGCAGAGTGTTAATGACTAATAAGATAAAGAATTATCCTTGAACAGGAATGCAGAAAAGCATTACATTGTAAGTGAGGACAAGGCTTAAAGCTAAATGGAAGCAGTTGTCTACTGAATCAAATTGGCAGCTTCAGATGAGTGAGTGGGAAAGGCTTTGGGCACCTCTCCTGGTGTCCTTGACACTATGACACTGTAGTAGGGCCCTTGATGTCATAGTGGTTACGCGCTATGGCTGCAAACCAAAAGGTTGGCAGTTCAAATCTGCCAAGCCCTTGTTGGAAACCCCATGGGGCAGTTCCACTCTGTCTATAGGGTCACTGTGAGTCAGAATCAATTCAATGACACTGGGTTTGGTTTTGTGGTTTGGTTAGTAGGTCCTGGAGACACAGGGTTAATTAAGACACATTACCTTCCCTGAAGGATATTATGAAAAATAGTCATATTTATGATACACTGCATATGATCCTGCTGTGCTCTCCATGACATGTATTATTCACAACTCTGAAATGCCCTCATTTTGTAACTGAGGTTCAGAGAGAGTGAGTGACTTGTCTGAAGTCACACAGTTAATATGCTGAAAAGCTGGCTCCTGAGTCCAGGTCAGTCTGCAGCAAAGCCTGGGCTTTCATACACTAAGGGCAACCTGCATTAAGGAGCCCCTATGAGTCGGATCCGACTCGACGGCACTTGGCTACTGACTGTACAGGGGAGGAAGGAACAAGCCGTCGGAGGCAGAGGGCAGTCAACCACAGGACGCACTGGAAGAGCTTGTAACGAAGCTGCCTCCTGTTGTTTATTCTGATGAGAGTCTTCAGCCCACAAAGCAAACAGGGCAGGGAGGACTCAGGGCCCTCCTGGAAAGCAAACAGCATCTCTTGCTGGCCTGGCAGCCCTATAGGAGACTGACAAAACAAAGTGGGTAGAACTCTGGTCTTTCCTAGCCAGACCTGAGAAGTTAGGGCTTTTCTGGGTGAGATGTTAGGAGATTCTCCAAGTCTGCCTCTTTTATCTATGTGTTTTGAGAAATAGTGGCTGTGCCTTCATTTCTTAAAATTTCAATACTTTCAATCATGCATTAAATTAGGGGCAGATTATTAAGTAGACAAGTTACACCAGGTGCTTTCTTTGCTTACTAGGTAGATCACCTATGGTGAACAATTTCTCATTTACTGTCATAATATCAGAGATTCTGCTTCTAGGTCTTGCTGCATCTGTCTCTCTCCCAACCCCACAGCACCTTCCTGCAGAATCAAAGGCTCTTTTCACATTTATAGGTCCTGACAGGGATGGATTACCCAGTAAGCACAAGTAAGCATAGGTTTACTTGTGCTTGCTTACTAACCTGTAGTGAACAATTTCGAAAGTGAAACCCTTGATCACTGGATAATCCACCCCTGCATTAGATAGCCACCCGACGAGAAATAGATACTTCCTATGACTACTTAGTTAGTCAGCAAATATTAATGGGACATCTGCTAGGTATTGAACTCCGTGCTAGGTTCTGGGTATATCATGGCAGACATTGGTGTCCTCAGTCTTGTGACATAGATTGCTCTCTGCAGAACTCTTCCAGTTGCCCACCGACCTCAATTCCCCATCCTTCCCCACTTGCTCTCAGTCCCCGTAGAGCCTGAGGAATGGTACTCAAGCTTTGCTGCACATTGGAATCATTTAGAGACTTAAAAAAATTTTCATATCCAGGCAACATTCAAGATCAATTCAATCAGAATCCCTGGTTATGGGGAAGGCATCTAAAGGGTGTTGACTATTCTTTTCAGTTTTCTAAATCCTTGCTACTCCAAACTGGTCCTCAGTCTAGCAGCCATGGCATCACCTGGGAGACTCAGGGAGATCAACTTACTTGCCTAATGTCCCATTTCTAGGAAGTTCCAGGTCATGGCTAGAAAGCATGTCCTTAAACCCATAATCTACTTTTCTTTCCACATGCCATGCTTATAAATTTCTGTTGGTTTTTTTGCCAACAGAAAGTCATTCATTTTGAGAAAAATTAAGGTAGGTATCTGGCTTTTCTCTGAATAAATGCTACTTTTCATGCTGTCTTCTACTCTCTTGTACTCCTTGTGGTGTCTGACATGGTATTGTACATGGTGTTGGACACAGCATGAGCTCAGATTGTCCCCCTTTCTTATTTAACAGGATTTTCTTTCTTGGTTTGTTTCTTCAGATGGTCAAGGTGAAGCAGAAGGCCCCCAGGAGGGCCCTTCTCAGCAGGAAGAACCGGGAGGAGATGTGAGCAGTAACAATGCTTCTACCTCACCTGCCCCCCTAGCGCCTCTGAGGAGAAGGTACGGTGCCACCCGGATGTAGTCAACTGACGTTGACTGAGCACCTCCTATATGCTCAGTGCCCCTGTAGGCTTGGGGAGAAAAGAGGAGGGTAAGACCTAACCCCACTGTCCTCAAGGAGCTGAAGGCCTGCGATAGGGAGGGGGTTAGCTCCATTTTTTTCTGGGACAGTGCTGAACTCTGGGTACTGCTCAGTCCTCGTGACTTAAAGCGTCACGACTTCTGGTCTTAAATGTCTCCTAAATACCAGTTCAGAAGAGAGATTCTGGAGCCACCACTTACCTAGCCAAGCCAAGTGCCGCGGAGTAGGATCCGACTCATGGAGACCCTAGGGGCCAGGGTAGAACTTACCTACTACTCTTTAAAACATTTATCAAGGTGCTGGTTGTCCTAGCTTTGTACTTGTCACAAAGTAAGAGGTGATTTCTACTTTACTCAGCTTGCATGCAGAACAAACTCGCCTTCTTCATGCAGTTTGTCATGTAAGTTATCTATCAATGTCTGAAAAATCTCCCTCAAATAGGTGGCTTAATGTAAGATGTAGAGAGAATACATGACATAGCTCGAAAGTCTGTAGGTCAGTTTTTTGGATAGTTTTAGTGGTCCCAGCTAATCACAGACTCATCATCATTCATGTGTCTCTGGTCAGCTGTGGGTTAGATTGGCAGCTTTGCCGATTTCAGTTTGAGGTTCCACTGGCTGCAGTCTAGGTTAGTTGAGACCACAGAAATCCCCTTATCATAATCTGAGATCATCCAGCAAAGAAACCTGAGCTTGTTCCGCTGGTGGCAGTAGCAGGATTCTAACAGAGAGAGTGGAAGTACACAAGACCCACGAGATCTAGGCTCAGAACTAGGAAGAGTCATTTTGCTGCATTCTACTGGCCAACTCAAGTCACAAGGTCAGTCCACATCAGAGCAGGAGGGGACTGTGGAGCTACAGGGCAAAGAGCGTGGGACCAGAGAGTTCAGTAATTGGGGCTGTCAATGCTCTCAGCCTGCCATATGTGTTTATGTCCATTTCTTACTCCCAGTAATCCCTCATGCACTTCCCTTCTTTTCCTACCCAGAGTTGTTACTGTTAGTAAAATAAATTAATGCTCCCGTATGTGGCAGAACCTGACCCTGAATTTTGTCTCTGGTCTATGACAGGTTAACAGTGTATGTTGGGGGGAGTGGCAGATGTGAAAGGGAAACAGGTGGAAGTTAAAGAAGGGGAGAGCTGAGTGGTCAACACTTGTGAGAAGACATGAGCCTTATGTACGCACACAGCGCTGTAGCTCCTTCCCTCTGGATCGTACCGTGATAATCATCCCCATACCCAGCCTCTGAGAGGGGATTTAATATCTGTTCGTGCATCTTTTGCTATTTTTTCACCAGGATAACAGCCTCAAGTGCAGGAAGGCCAGAGAAAGAGAAGTCAGGAACTGTAGGCTTTTTCTTCCTCTTGGTTGGTCCATTCTCTATCAGTTGTGATTCTACTCACCTACCAATGCTGAGTTCAAAGCCAACCTCTGCAGTAACATCACTGCTGATTACTCTGACCCCCAGGAGTTTCTGTCTCCTTTGAACTCCTATCATATTTTTCCTATTCCATGCTTTACAATTACATATCAGTTCCCTCTTTGGTCCTGTCTCCGCTAGAGTGATCATTTGCAAGAGTCAAGGCCATTCACTTCTGTTTTTCTTCTAGCCAACCTAGAACAGAGCTCTCAGTAGTAAATAACTAATGTGAACTTGCTATTTTATTGATGAACATATTCAGTGATATCTACCCTGTCCTACATACTTTACCTCCTCTAATCTTTAGAGTAACCCTATGAAGTAGGAATTATTATTTCCATTTTCAGAAGAGAAAATTAAGGCTAAATAACTTTACCAAAGTCATACAACTTGGGAGAACAAATTCTCTAACTCAGATCAGTCTGACTCCAAAGCCTTGAGATTTTTACTAGTTTATTCTCTAGCGGTTTCAATTACAATCAACAGCAGTAGAATGAAGTTAAATGTGAGATGGTATTGCTAAAAGCCAATAGGAACTCAAGCTCAGCTCATTTCCACTTATTGCTGCTCCTGTGACAAGCAGGGATTCTTCATCTCTTTATATTATTATCTAATCTCTGAATACCCAGGTTTTGCACATCTGCTTTCAATTACCTGTGGCAGTCTAGATAAACGGAATCCCATGAAATGGTAAATCTCACTGAAATGGCGTCTTGGTCGTTCCAATTTTCTCCTTTTTCAATTCTTTCAAAAGCAACCATGAAACACAGAATTGAAATGATACAGTGGTCCTGTAGAGGATCCAGCTGGAGACTGAGAGACCTTTCATTAGATACAGCTCTGCTACTGACTTGCTGAGCTAACTTCATTTCACTGTCTATGAAATAAAAACTAAATCACATTTATAATCAGGCTTATATAAGAGCTAACATTTATAATTGCTGGGCACAGAGTTAAACCTCTACATGCATGATATAATTTAACTCCAGCAATCGTGTTATATAATGATTTATTACTAGCACCATTTTTAAATTGGGGAAACTGAGGCATAGAGAGGTTAAGTTACTCGTCCATTTTTACTTGTCTCCCTCAAAGATGTAGAGGCAATATGCGATGTGATATAAATGAGAGCATTTGGGCATATTCAGGAAGATATTATCATGGTGTGCAGATTTAAAGCAGCCTGGTGATGCTATGGGTAAGCACTCAGCTGCTAAGCTGATAGATCGGTGATTCAAACTCACTCAGTGGGTCTTCAAGAGAAAGACTTGCTGATGTGCTTCAGTAAAGATTAGAGCCAAGGAAACCCCGCAGAGCTGTGGAGCACAGGGCAGGGGACATGGGGCAGTTCCACTCTGTCACACGTGGTTGCTATGAGTTGGAGTCGATCTGACAGCACGCAACAACAACATATGGATCTAAAGCACGTTCTTACTTGATGTAATGACTATATTAAACTTTCTTTACACAGATCAAAACTGGTGACTAAAATCCATGATGGAGAGGTCAAATCACAAATTTATCAAGTAAGTGGCTGACTCTTCCTGCCCCTGCCTCTCCCAGCTCTTGAGTGAGTGAGTAGTGACTTCCGGAGCAGCCAAGACTCTGATTTGTGTTACAGATTGCCATCACCATCACTGAGGCCCGCCAGCTGGTGGGTGAGAACATTGACCCCATTGTGATCATTGAGGTTGGGGACGAGAAGAAGCAAAGCACAGTGAAGGAAGGAACGAACAGCCCATTTTACAATGAAGTAAGTCCTGGGTACCACCAATGTCCTAGTCACCACCCTTCTGCAATCTTCTTCAGCCAAATAGAAAAGCTTTGCCCTCCTCACTGTCCCAGTTACTTTCTCAAGCCTACAGCAAGCTGTCTGAGTGTCCTGTATTTATAATATAACCTACAGAATTTCTCTAAAAGATGAAAGGCAAAGCAAGGAATTCTTCCTAAATTTAAATTAACTGTTTTGTTTTAATAGTTCCATTTTCTGGATTCTTATAAGCCCAAATTCATTCACTATGGACCTTGTCTTAAAAAAGCAACCAGACTGAATGTTGATTAGTGAACAGATACATACTCTTCTTCATGGAAGAGGCACTGGAAAAGTTATACCATTAATTTCAAAATAGCTATACTGAGTTGGGTAGTGTTTTTAATAAGCTGTGTAGAAATTGTCAGCAAAAGCTTCAAAGAGAGACACAATAAAGTTTCCAAGCATCAAACATATCAAATTTTGTTACTTTAAAATCAAAATAATACATGGTTAAAAATAATGAAACCATGGTAAGAGTCGTAAAGAGCGGAAAGGGACACACAGAGAAAACTGTGTCTCCCTCCTGTCTCTGATCTGTAATCCTTCATCCTCCCCCGAGGCTCCCACCCCACCAGGAGTGTGAGTATCCTTTCAGGAGTATCCAAGCATGTCCAAGGATACATGTAAATACTGTACCCAAAGGACAGCATCTTATACACATCATTCTGGACTTCACTTGTTTCACAAAATATTATATCCTGGAGATAATTCATGTTAGGACACACAGTTCAATCTCATTTCTTTTTCTTCCTATCTGGAGAGATTTCCATTGCATTGATGTGCATTAACTGACTAAATCAGTCAGTGCCTCGTTGATGGTTATAAATTTTTTTTCAGCCTTTTACTACTACGCATAATAATAGGCATAGTAATAATAGTAATAATAGGGCAAAGGATATGTGTTTTTGAAATACTGGTAAGTCTCAAAAAAATGCCCCATAAAGAGATAATAGTTTATGCTCTGATTAACAGTACACAAGAGTGCTGTTTTCCCATAACCACTTCAATATTATGAATTATTCAAAAAAAGAAAGGGGGCAGAAAATTCTGAACCATTTGCCTAATGAAAGTGGTAATTAAAAAAGAAAGCAGGAAGAGCATGGATAATGAAATAACAGGCAATACCCAAATCATAATTGAGCTCTTAACTCTTTGCCTCTTTGTCATTCCTGCCTATGGGCCTTGTACCACAATTGACAGTGGCAGGTCGTCAGAATCAACTCCATGGCAACAAGCAACAGCAACACACTAGCAGGAGATTTGCATCACCCGTTTTGCATCTTTTGACCAAATGAGGACCTAATGAGATAATGTCAAGGAAAAATACTTTAAAATGGCAAATCCCTGAAGATTTGTGAATTATTATAATTAGTGTTTACTTTACGCACGTAAGACCTAGATATAAATAACATCAAATTGGGCCCAAATGAAATGAGTAGGAAGTTAAATAAGAAAAAATAAAGAAAAGAAATTGAAATGAAAATGTTCGTTATAGCTTTTCTCCCTAATTCTCAAGCTCAAAGAACACCTGACGTTGAAAGCATCAGTTATGAGGATCTGGAAAATATTTGCCAGTTAGGAAAATATGTGTGAGTCAAGAGGTCTGGGACCCAGTAGGAGACCAAGCCAAAAAAACCAAATCTACTACCATCGAGTCAATTCTGACTCAGTGACCCTGTAGACAGAGTAGAGCTGCCCCATAGAGTTTCCAAGGAGTGCCTGGCAGATTTGAACTGCTGATCTTTGGGTAGCAGCAGCAGCATCTAACAACTACACCACCAAAGTTTCTACAAACCTCAATAGAAACCAAAAACTAAACTCGTCACCATTGAGTCAATTCTGACTCATTGCAACCCTGTAAGACAGAATAGAAATGCCTAACAGTGTTTCCAAGGAGTGGCTGGTGGATTTGAACTGCCAGCATTTTGGGTCAGTGGCTGAATTCTTAACAGCACTACAAATCTCAATAGAGGCCAAAATTACAAAATATTTGAACTGACTTATCAGTCCAAATGATGCTGCAGTATCTTGCATATTTAGCCTTATTGGGGAATAAAGAACATCGTGTGAGTGAATTTTCCATAAAAGAATGAAAGATTTTTGAATACCAAAACTTTAAAAGTTTGAAAATACATAAGGAAAAATTTCCTGAAGTGTTATACGTAGTTCCTGTTTTCTGGAACAGAAGACACTGAACATAATGTACACTTTCCTTGGTATCTAAGGACCCTCATTTTGGAGGTCTCTTACACAGCACACCAGCGACGGTAAGCACACCGTAGGACCGGGCAGTGTTTCGTTCCTGTGAACGTGGGACTGCTGTGGGTCAGACCAACCCAGTGGCGTCTAACAACCCGAAGCTACTGCAGTGTACAGTGATGTCATTCTGTCTCTGCCTTTTGGTTTTCTGTTTTGTCCTTTGAAAGCAGGCTGCTGGGTGTCCCTTCCCTCTTTCCTACTGCCACTATGCCCAGTTCTAGTGCCATGTCATTCCCCCTCCTTGCTGTTCAAAAACAAAACCAACAAGCCAGAAAACAATCACCTCCAAGTCCTGCCCACCCCTCACTCTACTTCAGTCACTCCTTGTCACGGACTTAATTATGCTGTAAGCCTTAACCTCTCTCTGTAGTTACAGTCCTACTTGTGAATGGGTCCTGTTTGTTATTTTAATGAGTAGGATTAGGCTATGTCGATGAAGTATAGGTTATGTTTATTATGATCATGAGGCAGGAATAGGGTGTAGTCAATCTCTTTTGAGATATAAAAGAGGCTCAATAAGCCAGCAAGAGAAGCAGAGATGGGGGAAGAGAGATGTGAAGCCAGACAAAGGTCACCCAAGAGCACACTCAAAGAAAGAGACAAGGACCTTCCTCTGAGTCAACAGAGAGAGTCTTCCCCTGAAGCTGGCATCCTGAGTTCAGAGTTCTAGCCTCCTACACTGCGAAAACACAAATTTCTGTTGATTAAAGCCTTCACTTATGATGTTTGTGTTAGAGCAGCACTAGATAACTAAGACAATCTCTAAAATACACAACATGTAACAAAACACCACTCTAGTTTTCTGCATCTCAGAATCATACAGCTTCATGTTTGAGAAGCACCAGACTTAAAGGTCAGAAGATGTACTATCTGACATCTGAACAAGTGTGAGAACCTCAGGAACCTGAGGGTTTGGCCCCAAGTCATAGCAGCTACTCAATAACCCTCATCACATCTTTTAGTTTCTTTGGTTTTCTTATCTATAAGATAATGGAGACCAGTCTAGATAATTTCATCAATTCTACAATCCAATGACATTCTTCATCTTAGACATCTCCCGTGTCCATAGATTCTTTTCTTTCTCTACTTTGTCAGTCTTGACATTTTCCTAGGGATGTTTGAAACAGAAAAATTCTGAGAAAATTAGGTTTTTATCAGGTTTTTCCTGAATTGAAATCACACTGAACACCATTCTCCCCCATCATTATAGACAAAAAAAAAAAAAAAAAAAAAAAAGAAGAAGAAGAAGAAACAATATCAAGGCTTGGCAAAGGTATGGAGAGATGGCCATTGTTGTGTGCTGCTCGTAGGGATGTAAGATGGTTTAGCTCTTTGGGAAGGAAATTTCATGCTATCTGTTAAAACTTCACATGCATAAAATCCATAATCCAACAACTCAACACTTAACATAAAACCTGTCCAGGGATGTGGATGAAAGATTCTTTCTCTCTTGCATTTGAAAAAAAAAGAAAACAACCTACTTGACCTTCCCCAGCAAGTCAATTGAGTACCAGGCAGCAGTGGATGTGATCATGTAGATCTCAACTCACTCTAGGAATAGGGGGTAAGCCATGGAGTTGGTGATCAAAACGAACTTTATATTTTGCAGTACTTTGTCTTTGACTTCACTGGGCCCCAAGTGCATCTTTTTGACAAGATCATCAAAATCTCTGTGAGTATACCATTGGGGGTGGGTAGGGAATTGTGGGAGGGAGTCTAGGCATTGGGAACTCTCTAGGCCAGCTCAGCATGCTGAGAGATGAATAATTACAGGATGGTCAGTGTGGGCTGGCAAGTCTGAAACCAGTAGGTTAGAAGCTGAAATAACCAGTGGAGAAGAGTTTTGAAAAAGAAGTCATTTTAAGAAAAATCTATGCTTCTTGTAATTCCCTGTAAAATCATTATGAATTGAATTGTATAGCTTACTGATGTGTGGATGTACAACATATGCTTTAAATGACATCTTAATGGGTTGCCATTCTGAGCCTGTTTCCTTTGTTTATCAAGTAAATGTCAATGTGTCTCTCTTGGGGTGATATCTACACTGTGGGTAATTAATCATACCCCTTCCCCTCCCCAGTTGGTAACAAATAGAGAAATATAAAAGAAACTAAACATCTTAGTGTCATCAATGGTAATGTCTGCTCAGAAAATGTGATTTGGAGCAAACAATGGCCACTGGGCTTCTCAATAGTTATCTCTGAACGTAGACCTTTGAACCTGCCCACAGGCAGTTGGATATCCTGGTAGACCCTTCTTAACCCAGCTAGGTAACTGCTACCCTCCCACAGATCAAATCTGGAGAGTGGAGACAAAGAGAGCTTACTGGTGTAGCCAGGTGCCTTATTTAGGTATGACCACTTCACAGAGGACAGAAATGCCCATGTTGAAGCCAGCTGAGCCCAAATTAGAGATAAGGGCAAGCAGAATGAGAACACCACCAGCTTAACATCATTCAATAGAGGTACACCAGATGGCATTTCTCTCACCAGTGTGCTAAGTCATGGCTTCTCCAGTGGAGAGAGGTCTCAGGGTATGTGTGTTAGAGAATGGAAAGTGTAGGGTACTGCCAAAGGGTAAGCAATCTCTTCCAAATAGTTTTAAAGGACAGAATTCCTACTTTATATGCCAATATAAGATGTGTATAGAATAAGGAAATGGCTTCTTCCACAGAAACATCAACTCTAATCACAATTGCAAAAAACTGATCTTGGAGTCTCCCTTCTCTGTCTTTGCCTGCCACTCAGTCTCCTTTAGACCCTTTAACTACAGCTGGCTGTCAGTCCACATAATCCTTCAGGAAAGCTTAGGTAATAGTGGACTCAAGATGTTGACCTTCCTAGGGACACTTGAAGAATGTGACTTTTAAAGAGTGAAAAGTCATCAGGGGCCAAATATGCTTCCTGTTTGAATTTCACACATGATGACAAGTGGTGTAGAAGATATTTTGGGACTTGGGGTGCTGCCCAGGACTCTGTTAAGTTACATCAATCAAGCCACCACCTGTTGGTGAGATTGGCTTTTGTAACAGTTCTAAGGGACTACCTGGACTTCTGATGAACAGTTAACAACTAGATTTTTATACTATATCTTAGAAGGGTCATGAGTATCTGTAGACAGAAGATCAAAACTGGTGTTTCCCATCTCTGTTCCTCTAACTTAGGAGCAGACAACACTTGAGTGCCCCTCAATGATCCTTAAGAACAGAAACCAATGGTTTTCCAAGGAAACGCCCCTGAGAAGGAGCCATTTGATACTGTTTCTCTGTGGGTTCATGAACTCTAAGTCAGCATGTCCAGAATAAATTCAGTGCAGGAGAAGGAGAGTGCTGTAAGCAGATGCTGCCAGGACAGCCAGACCAAAGACCATCGACCTTTGGCAGTGGCCCAAGGCATGCAGGGCCCCCAGCTCTCTGTTGAGAGTTATCCCCAGAGTCCCTATGGTGTGGCCCAGTGTTGGATCACATTAGTGCTGCCTGGCCCTTGACCCCTGGGTTGGCAATTTAAGGAGGACTCTGTGTTATTTAAAGAATCATTTGGGGCCCTTCTATCCTGATTTGCCCACAGAGAGCCAGATGCCCTTGATGTGAAAATAGAACTCGAGGTGAGCTTCTGTTCTTGCTCAGGCTTTGAGAAGCCACATTAGCAGCTAAAGCAAGGGAGAGTTTTAGAGTAACCATGTGTGTTTTTTGAGGCCTTAAATGACTGCTCTACCCAGCCAGGCTGTCCTAACTTTCCCTCAACTCTCTAACATGCGTGGAAGGTTTGGACAAGGGAGCAGCCGTAGAAAGGGAGATGGGAAGGGCTGGTTTTTCTTAGAGTGAGTTGAATTTAATGTTTCATATTGTCTGCATCCAAAGGCACTGTTTAGAAGCCAGAAAAACCTTCCATTCATCCAGCATTCAATCAGTCAATCATTCATTAATTCACTGAATATCTGTTGTACCCGCATGATGAGCAAAGCTATGTGGTGGATAGAAAACAGTAGAAACTTTCCTTGATTCCAAAACCGCATAGAATTCTGTAGTTAGAAGTAAGTCCAAAGGCCATCTAATCTGACTCTCCTACCATTTCACTGACAAGGGATCCTTGTAACACTGCTTGATTAGTTCCAGTGTTAAGGAGCTCAGTACCTACGGGAAAGCTCATTCCATTGCTGGGAAGTTCTAATTGTTATAAGAACTGTCCTTCTGTTGGTATGAAATCTGCCTTCCTGTAACTTGGGAATGACACAGGGGAATCTGCTCCCTCTTCTAGTGGCAGCATTTCCAAGAACTGAAGACATTTCAGTTACCATTTCCCTTTCTCCACGTACCTCAGTTTTCTCTTTTCTGGGTTAAACTACACCTGCTTCTTTAGCAGTTTCTCATACACTTTGGCTTCTAGAACTGGCACCAGCTCTGCCACCTTCTTTAAGCCTTTCTCATCTTAATTACATTAGCGTTGAAATGTGCTGCTGAGCCTAACTGAGCCAGGCTCACTGCTGACAGCTGATCAAATGGAAAACTGCGGATACTCACCACTCTCCTTCTGAATATTGTATATATCCAAAACTTGCCAAGGCAATGAGCGAGGTGCTATGGGGCATCAAGAGAAAGGAATTACTTCCAGCTGCAGAAGGCAGGGAGGGCTGCTTGGAAGAGATAACATTTGTTCGGGGTATTGAAGAATGGGTGGAGTTTCTACCAGCAAAAGTGGGTGTTGAGGGGTGAGCTACATGGGGTTTCATTTTGGTTAGAGAAAACTTTCAGGCAGTGAGAGTTGTTAGATATTCTTCAGTACTGGGTTAGCTAAAAACATGCTGAGACAAAGAGATATGGGCCAGATCTTCCTAGAGGCTTTGTGTGGTCCCGAGGCTTGATGGTCAAGCTTCACTGTGATCCAGAAGAAAGTGATGGCCAGACGAGGGGCAAAACCTAGAGTCCTCTTTGCCATACCATGAGCCCATTTCACAGACTTATTCTCAAAGACAAATGTAATGCTGCTGAGACTCACTGCTCCACCTCTCTTTAGGTCTTCCACCACAAGCTGATAGGCAGCATTCTGATTGGCTCCTTCAAAGTAGACCTGGGGACTGTGTACAACCAACCAGGTAAGAAAGCATCAGTTTCCAATCTGTCTCCTGTTCTCATTGGGTTTACTGCACCTGGAAGTCTCTCTGAATGAGACCATTAAACTATTCATTCAATATCACTGAGCACCATTTATACAAAGCTCAGCAAGACATGACTCTTCCCTTTAAAAGTTTACAATCTAATGATAGAATTATTTTATAAGTCCATAATTCTGAGAAGTTTGTTTTTCACACTTTGCGTTCTGAAGCAGAGTAAGTGATAAAGTACAGCAGTTAAGAATATGGACCCTGAAGTCCAGTTGCCTGGGCTTATATTCCACTGTGTTATTTCCTAATTGTGTGACTGTGGGCACATGACTTAACTTCTCCGTGTCTTGGTTTCTTCACCTGTAAAAATGGGGATAATATTGCATATTCCTTGCAGGACTCTTGGAGGACTAAGTTAATAAAGTGCGTATACAACCTAGCACATAATCATGACTATGGCGCATGTTTGCTATAGGGGTTGCTATTATACACGGTTTATAGGAAACCGAAACTCAGGCAAGGATTTGCCCGAGGTCAGAGGTTAGTAAGTAACAGGGCCCCTTCTTTTCAATGCCCATGACCATGGTGACCAGGCAGTGGTGGTGACAGAGCACAGAGGACTGGGTATAGTACAGTGAGGCGTGCTGGACCTCCAGGGAACAGGAAGTCTCAGGGTCCATAGCAAATAGACAGCATAAAGGCAAACACAGCATTGCCAGATATGTCCCTTTTTTTTTCTTCAGAGTCTGGATTTACTAAGAAACTGAAATTTCAAAAAACAGTTTAGGCTGAACAAAAATATTCATGAGTCACATTTGTGGTCCGTGGGCGATAACATATGACTTCCGCACTCCATTAATATTCTCCTATCCCTGGGTAATACAAATGGTTAACACATTCAGCTGCTGATTGAAAGGTTGGTGGCTTGAGTCCTGGAAAAGCCCTGGAAATCTACTTCTGAAGAACCAGCCATTGCAGACCCAGTGGAACACAGTTGTGTTCTGACCCACATAGTGATGCCATGAATTGAAGTTGACCTGATGGTATCTGACATCCTGTGAGAGGCAGTCTCCTGCACAGCTGATTTCCACTAGGTTGAAGGCTCCCCACGTACACTGGGGAAAATGAAAGAGAATGAGCAGGGAGCAAAAGGAAAGGGAGAGAAGGAGGCAGGCGTGAGACCTAGAAATAAATGGAAGAGCGACTGCCTGGAACAACAGGGAAAAGAGCATGCGGGAGGCCTTGGGGCTAGAGGGAAGGGGTGGAGCTCTTGGGTCCATCTGGGCAGGACATCTGAGCTGTCAAGGCATTTTCACAGGTCATCAGTTCTGTGACAAGTGGGCCCTGCTCACGGACCCTGCTGACATCAGGACTGGCACCAAGGGGTACCTGAAGTGTGACATCAGTGTGATGGGGAAAGGTGACATCTTGAAGACCAACCCCAAAACCTTCGAAGCAGAGGAGCAAATAGAAAAGTGAGATAGGTCCATCCAGGGCCATGCAAGGGAAATGACGTGTCCCAGCTGTAGGGTCTTTCCCTTCCCTCAGTCCCTTTCCTTACGGGTACAGAAAAACCGCCAAGTTCTGGCTTGCCCAGTTGAAGTTCTACTCTATCGGGGCACCAAGACACAACTTGTCAAAGGCATGGTTGTGCTTTGGGAGACCAGCTTCTAAAACATAAATAGTCTGTCCTCCTGTGACAGCCCACTGTACATAAGCTGTTCTGGGATCTTGCTGATTTCTCTTTCAAGGAATTATAATTTCAACCTCTGGTTTGTGAAATCGGAAGTCTTAAAGATACAGAGTGATAGATAGCATTGATTCTTCAATCCCAGGATCTGAATAATTTGTGTTCACTCTGTTCTTCCCCTTCACAGCCATTTGCCCTGGGAAGAAACCCCTTTCAGTGATGAATCCTAATGTGTCCAGAACAGAACCCTTTTCAGCCTCTCGACTGTGTCTACTTTTGCTCTCTGTTCTTTCAGAGCGAGAGCTCTTTCACTGGTGTTTTTGTTCTCCTCTAAGGAACCTCTTGATTCCCCAAGGGTTTCCGTCAGAGAGACCCTGGGCCAGATTCTTTGTGAGACTCTACAAGGCGGAAGGGCTACCAAAGATGAACTCCAGCATCGTGGCCAATGTCACCAAAGCATTTGTGGGTGACAGTAAGGACCTTGTGGATCCCTTTGTGGAAGTCTCCTTCTCTGGGCAAATGGTAAGGAATCATTCACCACCTTCATCGCTGATACTGGCAGGCCTGTGTCCGGAGTCCTGCCATTTACCTAAGACATTTTTATTCAAATAAAATTAAGTGGTCATAATAAAACCAGCAAATATCTTAAAAGAGGAATCATAAAAGTTCACAAAAAGACAAGTCAGTGGGGAAGCAAGAGAAGATTACCCACCTTTTTGTTTTAATTTAATTATTTTTTATTGTACTTTAAATGAAAGTTTACAGTTAAGTCAGTTTCTCATACAAAAACCTGTACATACATTGTTGTGTGACCCTAGCTGCTCTCTCTGTACTGTGACAGCTCACTCCTCCTCTCCACCCTGGTCCATTCACCTAGCTGCTGATCCCTTCTGCCGTCTCATCTCATCTTTGCAACAGGGGCTACCCATTTTGTCTCATGTATCTTGAGCCAAGAAGTACGCTCTTCAACAGTGTCATTTTATGTCTTATAAACAAGCAAAAAACACATTGCTGTTGAAGCAATTCTGATAGCGACCCTATAGGACAAAGTAGAACTGACCCATACGATTTCCTAGGAGCACCTGGTGGATTCAAACTCAACTTGTGGTTAGAAGACATAATTCTTAACCACTATGCCACCAGGGTAGTCTAGCCTAGTCTTTGTCTGAAGAGCTGGCATCAGGAATGGTTTCAATTCTATACTAACAGAGATCCTGGGAGCCATGCCTTCTGGGGTCCCTCTAGTCTCATCAGACTGTCAAGTTTGGTCTTTTTTTTCCAGAATTTGAGTTCTGCACCCTACTTTTCTGCCACTGCATCAGGGTCTCTCTGTCCTAACTCAATCTTTATTCAAGATAATAGAGACGAGCTAGGAGTGTGTCAGTGTTTAGCTATGCAGGCAGATAGGACTTCTCCCCTACTTCCACTATGTCTTTGAGCCACTACCCAGTCCTCAGGCCCTACAGAATAATAGCTTCCCTCCCAATCTTCTCCACCATCTGCCCAGTGGTCCTTGTCCTGTTCAAACCTAGAAATGTCTGCTTCCTCCTCTTTTCTGCTCAAGAGCCATTGGGAGCATCAGGGCCTGGACACACAGCAGCAGCTCGGTAGACTTAGAAGCTTGATGACACTCATGTCATCTCTGCCCTCAGACTGTGTGCCTAGCTGGCCTCCTCCCCTAGCCACAGGTGAACATTGTGGTAACTTTGACTTAGGAGGGTCTTATAGGTCATGTGGGGCATCACCTTTATTTTATAATGATGAAACTGAGCTCCGGACTGGGGAACTGACTTGCTCAAGCTTCGCACAGAACACAATCAAAGGGTCTCATGATATTCTCTGCATGCCTGGAGATGGATGGAATGCCTCCTGTTCAGAGCACTGATGTTTGTTTCACTCCCAGCCCTTACTTTGATGAGAGTCCTGAGGGCAGGGAGATACTCACTCACCTTTGTCCCAGACACCTGGCAGTGTGTCTAGCACACAGTTGTTGATGATGTTTGGTGCCTCCTTGTCACCTCCGAGTCATAGTGACTTGATGTACGAGGACTGCGAATTAAGTTCGCAAACTCATCCTAAAATAACTGTTACATACCTCATTGCTGAATATCATTAAGGTCGCCTTCGAAGAACTCCCCTTGGGAAGCTATGCAATGACACCAGCACCTAGTCCATGCTTCAGAGCAACTTTGGAACTTTTTCTCTGGAATATCCATCAGGGCCGTCATTGTATTACTCTTGATGTCCTGAATGTCATCAAAATGTCTTCCTTTCAATGTTTCCTTTATCTTCAGGTAAACAAAAAAGTCATTGGGAATCAGATCAGGTGAGCAGGGAAGATGTTCCGATACAGTTATTTTTTTACTGGCTAAAAGCTCCCTCACAGACAACTAGACAATTAAGTTTCACGCCACCATGGTGTGTAGCTTCCCAAATGGAGTACACCAGAGGTGACAATAGTCCTATTCAGCAATGAGGTATGTAGCACTCAGTACAACTAAATCTGCAGACTTGTGGGACCTCGTATGACAGAATAATATGGTACTTAATCCTGTACCATGCTCATAATCATTGCTATGTTTAAACTCATGATTCCAGCTGCTGTACCAATCCATCCTGTAGTGATATTTATTGGGTATAACTGATTTTCAAGGGTGTCGAATGGAAGCAGTATCATTATATTGATAACTCACTTGACGCTTCCAACTGGTTGGAGAGTCTTCTTTGGTCAGTCAAGGGCTACTTTTCCATAACTTCCTTCCATGGCTCATGTCTTCCTGGCTTTGTGTTTAGGGAAGAACCACAGTGCAGAAGAACTGTGCCAACCCCGTGTGGCATGAACAGGTGGTCTTTAAGGAAATGTTTCCTCCCTTGTGTCGGAGGGTAAAGATTCAGGTGTGGGACGAAGGCAGCGTGAATGATGTAACACTGGCCACCCACTTCATTGACTTGAAGAAAATCTCTGATGAACAGGATGGTGATAAAGGTGAAGTCACTTACACCTGACTTGTAAACAATTGACTTTGGGTTGCAATAGGAAAGGTGTTAGGTACTTTCTGTATTTATGTGCCAGCAGTGGTTGAGTTGGTGCAGGACAGTGCATGAGCCCATCTGTGGTTCCAGGGGGTTTAGTTCTGGCTCTGGATCTATCAACATCACTGTGTGACCTGAGGAAGCCACTGTCTTTTCCTGTGTCTAAGATGTTTTTATTAAAGATGAGAAATTTAGATTAGCACAAGGGTTGGCAAGTTGCAGTCTGTGAGAAATTCAGCCTGCCATATGCAAGTATTTTTGTATGGCCCACAAGCCATACAGAATTTTTATAGGTTTAAATAGCACAAATAGTGTTGTGCCGCAGTTCACTGATGGGTGCCCCAGAGCATAAGTATAGCACACAGGTACTACTGAGGGCACTCAGAAGCTCCGGAGAGACTGGAGAGGCCCAGCTCATGCAGCAGGTCAGGTAGATGGAGGGCACTAATGAGTCAGTATTTGTAGCAGGTTGGTTTTCCACTGAACTCTATGTTTAGCGTCTAGTGTGATACCTGACATGTTGGAGTCAGTAAACACTGGGTGAAGGGATGAGCAGAAAAGGATCCACGTGGAACATTTACGGTATTGCTACAACTGTGAACAAGTGCAGATACATGCATAGAAAAAGAGCAGAAGGAAATACAGCAAAATGGCAACACCTCATGCCATTAAGTAGATTCCAACTTATAGTGACTCCACAGAGCACAGTAGGACTGCTCCACAGGGTTTCCAAGGCCGTAATCTTTATATAAGCAGACTGGCACATCTTTCTCCCACAGAGTAGCTGGTGGGTTCAAACCTCTGATCTTTTGGTGAGAAGAAGAGTGCTTTAGCCATTGCACTGCCGGGACTCCTAAAGTAGCAATAGCAGCCATCTTTTGGTGATGGGATATTCTGTCAATATTTTCTTTGCTATCCTCTTTACAATCTTTACTTGTTAAAATGAAAAAAAAAAAACTTGAAAACGTGGCAATGTAACAAAAGCTTGAGGTCTTTCTAGGCTTTCTACCTACCTTTGGACCAGCCTGGATTAACCTCTATGGCTCACCACGGAATCACAGCCTGATGGATGACTACCAGGAAATGAATGAAGGTTTTGGGGAAGGCGTGTCATTCAGGGGCAGAATCTTGGTAGAAATTGCTGTGGAAATCCTCTCAGGAGGGGCACAGGAGTCAAAGTTTTCCAAAGCCCTGAAGGGGCTCAAGTTATCTTCCAAGGACAAACACTCCAAATCTTCCAAAGGAGGGAGTAAGGACAAAGGTGACAAAAGTGACGATGGGAAATCCCAGCAGGGTACAGACAAGACCAACTCAACTGAGGTGGAGGTGGAACCTTTCGATGTACCCCCGGAGGTAGGTCTGAGCCACAACTCCACATCGCCTGTGAGATGAGTCCAGAGACAGCAACTGTCGTGGGTCCCAAAGATGTTTGCTTGACATGTCTCATCCCCTCTCAGAATCTGTGTTGTCCTGGCCCTGTTTTCCTGCTTCTTGCACGCATCCGAGTCTCACCATCTGTTCCTGATAAATTCCTTCACAGTCCCACCGAAAAACACAGCTTCCCATGGAAACCCAAGTGAAGAGAAACAAAGAGTGCTCAGGGGGCATTGGTGGGAGTAGGTGGCAGAGTGACTGACAAAAGCATATCTGGGACCTAGTTTAGGTGGGCTCAGCTGGTTTAGAGTTTGCTCGGGATATGAGATTATGTGGGATGAAGGGTGGGGAAGGGGAAAAATACATTAGAACATGAGAAATTGAGAAAATTTTTCCCCCGCTCCAATCCTGTCAGAGACATAATTCAAAACAACCCAGACCAAACTTGCTGCTGGTGAGTGAACTACAACTCATGGCAATCAGAGGCCAGAGTAGAACTGCCACATAGAGTTTCCAAGGAGTGCCTGGTAGATTCAAACTGCCAACATTTTGACTAGCAGCCATAGTACTTAACCACTACACGACCAGGGTTTCCAGCCTAATCAAGGGAACTCTTATTCTTCCTTGTGACACCATGGAGCCCACGAGCACTTTTTCCCCAGCTCAGTTTTGTCTTACAAGAAAGAGATCTGGACCTCCAAGATAAACATAAATTCTGAATCACCCCTCTCAATAATTTAGTTCATCAAGCAGTAATTTGTAGTTAGTCAAATTAAAGAATGTAAAGCTTTGTCAGTACCGGAGGTAGGTGGGTTCCAGCTCAGTCCCTAGGAGCGTGTTTTCTCAGGTCAACCAGACAAGAGCTTTGGGTGGAAAAGGGAAGTGATGGCAATTCTCGCAGAGATGTCCATTCCTAAGGGAGACTAGACAGACTAAAGGATTATAGCAGGTGACTTTGGAAAGACCTTGAGTCTCTGGGCTTCAGTTTAATCGGATAAAAGATACAGGTTGAAGAAGATAAACTCTATAGCCCTTCTCAGTGAAAAAGCCAATACCCCCACTAGATCTCCCCGGATGACTTTGGTTCTCTTTCTCTCTGGTCACTCCTCAAATTCCACGTGTGCGTGCCCCACAGCAGGCATTGGTATTAGCACACCTGATGACACAGTAATCAGCCAATACTCACAGGAGTGCCTTCCTCCCCACCTTTTACCTGGCTTGTGTTCTTTTGGGGAGTACAATTTCACTTTGGATTAGCACCAAAGCATTGAGTTAATGCAGAGTTCACGAAGTACTGAGTCAATGGAGAGAATATCTGGGAAAATTACTCAACAACCTGGAATTTCAGTTTCCTTATCTGTAAAATGAGTGTGATCCAATTTCTCACCTCTCAAGTTTCTTAAGAAAGACAAATCGCATAATGCGTGTGGCCACCCTGTGTAAACCACAGAGTCCTGCTCCAGTGTGACCTTGTGTACCTTATCTTCAATTTTCTCTTTCCTAAATGCTAACCATGTGATCCCAGGCCTTGTTTGACTGAAAACATCTTAGAAAGATACATGCACCAAGTTTACACTTGAAAACGAGACGTTATTTTAAGATGGAAATTCAGAGATTGAGACTATAACACTTTAGATAAATGACTGAATTTGGATTTGCAATCTGTTGTCCTTGATACTGGCCTATCTGATTAGCTGGGAAACATTGTGCCGTTTCAGGCTGAAACTGAGACTCAGATCCCCAGAAACTGCCCAGGCCCGTTATTTAGAACCCTGTTCAGGTTATCACCAACTACCTTAGCTTTCTGATGAGAAAGGAAAGCCTGGTTGCATAGTGGATAAGCATCACGGCCAACCAAAAGGTGGGCAGTTCAAATCCACCAGGCACTCCTTGGAAACGCTGTGGGGGCAGTTCTACTCTCCCCTTTAGGGTCAATATGAGTTGGAATTGACTTGACGGCACTGGGTTTGGTTTTTTGCTTTGGTGAGAAAGAAACAAGCAAGTCCCAGCTAATAATTTTACACTTCCCATAGATTGCACCAGAAAAATGTGAGGAATTTTTACTCTTTGGAGCATTTTTTGAAGCTACCATGATTGACCGGAAGATTGGAGATAAACCTATCAGCTTTGAAGTTTCCATTGGTAAGTGTGAACCAGCACAGTGCCTACACGTGGAGTGGCCTTAGCGACTGGTTCTCCTTTTTACATTTATTATGCTTTAGGTGAATGTTTACAGTGCAAGTTGATGTCTCATTGAAAACTGTACACACAAATTGTCTTGTGACATTGGTTACAATCCCTATACTACGTCAGCACTCTTCCCTGTTCCACCCCTACACCCCAATCTCCCTGCATCCATTCTTCCAGTTTTCCTGTCTGTTCTTGTCTTTGCTTTGAGGCAGGAGGGGTCCACTTGGTCTTGTATGCTTAGTTAGACTAAGGAACACATTCCTCATGTGTGTTATTGTTTGTTTTATAGAAGAGTCTAATGTTTGGCTGGAAGGTGGGCTTTGGGAATGGCTTCAGTTCTGGGTTAGCAGGGGGACACAGTCTCAGGGGTTCCTCCAATCTCTGTCAGACCAGTAAGTCTGGTCTCTTTTTCTCTTCTTTTACGTGAATTTGAATGTTGCTCTACATTTTTCTCCCCGTTTGTCCGGCTTACTCTATTGTGACCCCGCAGCTCAGGCTAGTGAAGGCTGTGGTTTATGTGGTCCGTTGGTCCTTCGGACTAACATTTTCTGTGTGTCTTTGGGTTTCTTCATTCTTCTTTGTTCCAAATGTGATAAGACCAATAGATGTAGCTCAGCTGGCCCCTGAAAAGCTTTTGAGATCCCAGATGCCACTACCAAAGTAGACATGGTACATTGTCTTTAAGGACTGTGTGATGCCAGTTGGGTAGATATCTGTCTGCAGCTGTTTCTTGAATGAATGGTGAAAGTTTGCATGTCAGAAAAAAAAGTACAATTCCTCATCTGCCCTAGTGTTGATGTAAGATAGTTTTATTTTCATACTGTTAATAAAAAATAATGAGAAAGAGTACAGATAAATTTGGAATCAGATAGACTTGGCTTACTAAGCCTGGTTCCATGACTCTGGATTCACTTAACTTCTCTGAGGGATCATCTCCAGACCTGTAACACGGGAGTAACAGTAACTTCTCCCGCTTTTGCTGTAAGAGAAGCTAATGCCTACGAAGTGCCAGGCAACAGTGCCTGTTGTCATTGATTCAATTCCAATTCATAGTGACCCTACAGGACAGAGTAGAACTGCTACATTGAGTTTTCAAGGTGAGACTCATTGGTTTGAACTGCTGACGTTATGCTTAGCAGCTGTGGCTACCCATAGCACTTAACCACATCATCACCAGGGCCTCACCAGACATATGGCAGGGTTTATTATGACATAAGGGGAAAACTGCTCCAAGAAGGAGTGTTTCCTCAGTGAAGGTAGTGGTTCCTGTTCAGGTAGTCCTCATTTAACAGATTAGGAGACGGTGATGAGGTCCAACCATCCTGAGCCCTATGGCTGCAAGACTGATCCAGAAGCCCCAATCCATGTGTCCAGAAAAAGGGCAAATTACAAAACGACATATCTGTAATGATCTCCCATCAAAGTCTACGTGACAAGGACATACATCGACACAGAATGATATACCCCAAAGTGCTGACAATGGTTATGACTAGGTTTTGTGATCTCAGTTGACTGTTTTCCTTTTTATTGGACTGTGTTTTCTAATTTGCAGTTTCTAATTTGTCTTCTAACACGTAGTTTTTACAAAAGGAAAAGTAAGATGGATGTGAGTGACTGCTCACTGTCATTGTTGGTCTTATTTCTCTGGTCTCCTCATAGCTGTTCCCACCTTCATGTTGACATCTTATGTCCCTACCCTGGGAGGACGTGAATTCTTATATCTTATGTTAAATAGCCTGCTACTGCTTGCTGACATCCCATCTCTCTCTCTTTGCCACTACCCCTACAGGTAATTTTGGGAACCTGATTGATGGAGGGTCCCACCATGGGAGTAGGAAGAAGGCAACTGAATTGACTGAAGAAGACAGTCTTCCACTGCTGCACGGAGAAGGGGACTCAGCCCACGATGCTGCCATCCCCATGGTCTCTACCACTCCCCCAGAGAAACCACTGGTAACAGAAGGGAACAGGTAAGGGACACAGCAGGTGAAGACAGCAAGAGTCTCTGGCACTGGGCTTTTGTCCAATTTCTGGGATTTGTGTCATTCTGTTTTCACCTAAAATTAGAAACATAATTTTTTATCCAGTTGTGGGGAAAAGGTGGGAACAAGGCAAAATACTTAAGTGCCACTCTGCTAAATAGATGTCAGCAACTCTCCAAATGCAGTGTCCAGGTAATTTATTAAGGACAGAGCAATGCAGATTATTATTACTGTCATACCTGAAGCCTCTTTTCTTCTGTAACTTTGAAGCATCACAAGATAGGAAGGTCAGAATTTAAAATTCTAATGCAAACCCTTTTAACGGTTAGTATAGTCCCCTGACCTCTGGGATATGCTTATAAACTGAATTTGGTGAGATTATTGGGTGCATTATTTCTTATTTGCCACATTCATTTGCAGTTTGCAAATGCAAACTGAAGAATTCAAAAAATAATTGTTAGTCCTGAAGGAAAGACTATCTTGGAAAACAGCCAGGATGCCTGCAGGCTCCTGCGCTGATCTCCTTTAATCCATGCAAATTTTCAACCTGTAAAAAGAACTGAATTTACAGAATTTATCTTAAGCAAGCAATGTGAAGCACAGACTTACTGATTTACGAGAAGCAGGGAAAGATACACCTGGTGAGTCTTCTGCACACTGAGCTTTATGTTGTGAGTTAAAAATCTCTGATTTTGTTGGTTTGGCATAAAATAACACCTTGCTCTTGCCATTTTTTGGTGAGAGGAGCCTTGAGTCTAGAAATGCTACATGACCCCTTGTCTCAGTCATCTAGTGCTGCTATAACGGAAGCACCACTAGTGGGTGGTTTTAGCAAAGACAAATTTATTTTCTGACAGTAAAGTAGGCTAAGAGTCCAAATTCAGGATGTCAGTTCCAGGGAGAGTCTTTCCCTGTTGGCTCTGGAGGTAGGTCCTTGTCATCAATCTTTGCCTGGACTGGAAGCTTCTGAGGTGCAGGGACCCTGGATCCTGGCACTAATTCTTTGCTGGTGGTCTGAGATCCCCAACTCTCTGCTTTCTTCCCTTTCCTTTATACATCAAGCTGTTGCTTCAAGGCACCATACAATCTTACTTGTCAGCCTAGCCTCACTAACGCAGCCACCTGACTTCTTCCCTCACTAACATCATGGAGGCAGGGTTTACAACATTTACAACAATACAGGGAATTATGGCTTAGCCAAATTGCTCTATACATTTTGGGGGGGACATGCAATTCAATTTAGCACACCCTGTAAGATCACATGGTTTATGTTCTTGGGTCTGTCTGCTCTTCACCTACGTACCCCATTGGAGACTAACTCTTGACCAGCGTTAGAATGGCCAGTTGTCATGGAGTTGACTCTGACTTGTGGCCACTCTGTATGTGTCAGAGTTGAACTGAGTTCCATAGAGTTTTCAATGATTTTGGGGAAGTAGATCACCAGTGCTTTCTTTCAAGGCACCTTGGAGTAGACTCAAATGCCCAACCTTTAGGTTAGCTGCCAAGAACATTAGTTGTTTGTACCACCTGGGGACTCCAATAAAATAATAATTAGAATAGCCAAACCCAAGGCTACAGAGTCAGTTCTGACTCATGACAACCCAGTAGTTATACAGTAGAACTGGGCTCCGTAGAGTTGTCTTGACTGTAATCTTTAAAGAAACAAATGGCTAGGTTTTCTTCGGTGGTGCCACAGGGTGGGGGCAATGTGCCGACATTCAGGTAGTGACCAAGTGAAACCACTTGTGTCAGGGACCTTCTGCTGTAACAGTGACTCCGAGCTCTATTCCCTTAGCCAGTCCTCTTTCCCGAGTAGTAAATCCAAACACCTCCTCTTGGGTGTCCTGCCACTTACTCACCAGAGTCATTGTCTGCACAGCCAACTTTGCTCCTCTTCTTCTTTCCCATGTCACCGGTGGATCCCACCATTCTTTAAGCCCTCCAAGCCGTAAATCGAGCATCACTATCTGTCCCCTTTTCCTTTTATTCACATTTAGTCAGTGATGTATTCTGGTCAATTCTTATTATCAAGCGATTTATCTATTCCGTTTTGGTTTTGGCCATTGGCTACTTTGGCCTGGATTCTTTTGACGACATCCTAGCTGGCTTGGATCTTCTTTGAGGCATATGCCAACTTATCAGAAGGTAAATTTTCCAAAGTGGGCAGCTGAAGCAGTTACTCCCCAGAATTCCATCCTTCAGCACCTTTCAGGATTAATTCCAGAGGCTATGAGTCAGCATACAGATGTCCCATGATTCTGTTCCAGTCTGCTCTTTGACTCTCATCTCCAGTCACTCCCCACACTCTACCTTTCCACCAGCCACACTATGTCCCGATGCATCCTGTTGTTTGGGGCTTCTGGGCCTTTGGGTGTGTTCCTCCCTCTGCCTGGCCACAATAATCTCCCACTTTAAACTTGTTAGCTTCCTGTTATCCTTCAAGACTAAGCCCAGATTCCCCAAATCCCAAGTCTGATTTGGATTTCTGTGTTCAACCTCCATCCCAGCACTTAGTACAGTGGGCTGCAGTGGGTTTACTCTTTGACTTGCCTATTAGATTGTGAGTACTTTGAGGGTGGAGACTTGGTCTTATTCACCGTTGTATCTTCTCAGCTCCGTGACTGGTGTATGGTTGTTGTTGTTAGGTGGCACTGAGTCTGTTGCAGCCCATAGTGACTCTGTCTGCCACAGAACAAAAGCCTGCCTGGTCTTTTGCCATTCTCATATTGTTGTGATGCTGGAGCCTGTTGGTGCAGCTGCTGTGTCAGTCTGTCCTACCGGCATACAGTAGGTGCTCATAAATGTTTTCGAGGACTTGAGAAATCATTATAACCAGACTGGGAGCAGAAAGGATAGGGCAGGTAGATAACATGGTCTGGGGAGAAGATGAGGAGTTGGGAAAGAGACAGTGTTTGGGACCAAGAAGAGAGGAGTAAATGACATTACTATAGCTGCTTATTCTCTCCTTTTAGAGCATCCCCAAGATTTCTAACCCTTGTCCCTCCCAATTCTGTTTTAAAACCAAATTTATTAGTAATTTAATTTTTTCTAGTGTTGAAAGACCTCATTACCTATTGCTGTTATATAAACTGTAGCAAGCCACTGAATTCTCACTGAAATGTGTTGTCAACATTTAAACTATTAACCTTATCTGGAATTATTTTTTATCCTTTCTGTGGCAGTATTTTGTATCCATATTGTTAGGTGACTTGTCATTAGTGATTTAGATTGGATTGCCTTTGTTGGGGCTTTTATGTGATGCCACGGTGATTACCCTTAGTTGTCAGCCTTGCTTCACACACCAAAAAAGAGTCCTGAACTTCCCTGTCCTTAAACTCCATTCTCAAAATTGAGGGCACAATGAGTGACTCCTATAACAGAATTTGCAGCCCTGAGTGAGTTCTCTGAGACTATGCAGAGGTCCCCTGCAAACTTTCACTGGGACCAGGCCAAAAAATCCAGTTACACCCCTTGTCATTGAGTTGAGTCCAACTCATAACAAACCCACTGGGGTCCCAGGGGTGTAAATGTCTGCAGAAGCACACTGCCACACCTTTCTTTTGTGTAGATGCTAGTAGTTTCAAATTGCCAATCTTTTGGTTAACCATCAATCATTTTATCACTGGGAGCAGGCAGTGAGAATGTTCTACTGGCCTTTCTGAGCCCTGTGTTGACTGTTGGCAGTGATTTTAAACCCTGGTAGCATAGAGGTTAAGTGCCGTGTCTGCTAACAAAAAGGCTGGCGGATCAAATCCACCAGGTACTCCTTGGAAACTCTATGGAGCAGTTCTACTCTGTTCTACAGGGTTGCTATGAGTCAAAATCGACTCAGCAGCAGTGGGCAGTAAATTAGTATGGGAAGAATAGTTCCTCAGCAGTGCAAACAGTTAAGTGCTCCACTACCAGCTGAAAGGTGGGCAGTTGGAACCCACCCAGAGGCACTTCAGAAGACAGGTCTGGAGATCCACTCCCAAAAAGTCATACCTGTGAAAACCCTATGAAGTCCAGTTCTACTTGGTATGCAAAGGGTTGCCGTGAGTTGGAATTGACTCTAGAGCAACTAACAACAACAGTGTGGGAAGAGTTTTAGAGGAGATGCGAATCCTCAAGCTGCACTCTTGATATATCTCATAGTAGTGCTGCGTGGCTGACTTGAGCTAACCACAGTAAGTCATGCTGTTACTTTTTGGCACAGTTGGATTTTCTATATATTTTGAAGTCACTGTATTGAGTCTCTGTCCTCATAATGGTAGAACAGCAAGGCAGAAGCTGAATTGGAAGACTCTATGTCTATAATGGAAACCCTGGTGGTGCAGTGGTTAAGATCTATGACTGCTAACCAAAAGTTTGGCAGTTGATGAACCAAGCCCTCCTTGGAATCTCTTTGGGGTAGTTCTATTCTGTTTCATAGGGTCGCTATGAGTCTGAACCAACTTGATGGCAACGGGCTTAGTTTTTTTGGTATGTCTATGGTAGACCCCTACACATGTGTGTACACACACACACAGCACAAACATGTGCATACACAGTTTGTCTTTTGAAGCAGGTCTGTTTTCCTCTATTAAACACCACCTTGTGTTTCTTCTGGTCTTTCTAGTTTATAAAGCATGCATATTCACATGCATGTGAATAGTTTATAAACTATTGTCCTGGAACTCAGGAATGAGACTGGAGCTGAAGGCATCAGATGATGGGTCATCATTTGATTCTCAGGATGGCAGGCCTAAACTTGCCTTAAGTCTCAAGGCTGCTTCCGTGTCAGGGCAGCTATTCAAACTGGCAGTCTTCTTGCTTTCCTGGCAGTGTGGCATCCTCCCATCTGTGTTCCCCATCTGCACTGCATTTGCCTGAGAAGCTGCAGTACCTGGCCTCATGGACCCAGCAAGACTAGCGAGACACTGAAAACCAAAAAGGCCAAAAAGGCAAAGACCTTGACTATCGTTAGCACAAAATAATCCAAACGAAAGCAACCTTGGAGCAACTTGCAGAATGGGCGGCAGATTTATTTAGCTGAAGAAACATCTGTGGTGTTATTAAAAATAGAGATAAAATAAAGAGAACAGTTTGATTTCCAACCTTTTTTCTTCCCCTTCTGCAATAGCAATCTCGGTGCCTGCCAAGAACTGATTTGGCTTCTCTTCTAAATGGACACCTGCTGGTTTATTTACTGTAGAACAGGTCATGGGGTATCTTTGTTAATACTGTCTCCTTCAGAAGAAATTTGGGTTAGAGAGCTGAAAAGAACAACTATCTACTCTTTCCGGCCAAAGTTTCTCTTTAGTGTTTTGAAATGGAAAAAAGTCTCTCTCCCTTTCTTTCTCCCCACAGGCATATTTCTGTAAATACTGTCCACCTTTGTCAGGGTCACCTCTCCTTGCACACCTTTGCCATCAACTTTGCCTTGACCTTCTTTCCATTATCCCAGGTATTTGAGGGGAAATCCCAAATGGGATGGGGCACGTTACTCAAGACAGTAGCTGCCATCAGACAAGGAAGTTTTTCAAGCTTTTCTATACCTTCTCACACCTTGCTTCCACACCTACCCTGTCCTTCCTTGGAAATCAAAATTTACAAGAGATCTCCCCTTTTCTGTCTTCAGTTTCACCCTGGGAATTGCCTCTTTCTCATCAGCGGTTACGTATATTCAGCTGTTGTCCTAAAAGGTCCCCTTTGGCTCCGTGAGCCCCCACTAGCTACTGCATGCTATTATCTTGCCTCTTGTTAGCTAAGAAAGTCACCCACATTAGTAGAATCAATGCCTGACAATAACAAATAGAGGGCAGACAGCTGGCTGGCTGGCTGGGTGGATGGACAGATGGACGGATGGACGGATGGACGGATGGACGGATGGACTGATGTATGAATGGCAAGCCATGGAACACTAAAGATTTGTTTGGTAAAGATGACAGCAGTTCAATTCAAGGGCACACACCTTCACCATCTTTAGGAATTTTATTACCCTCTTAGATTTCTGTAACAATGTGGGCTTACAAATGTGTTCATATCTATTATCTCAGTGATCCTTCTGTAGTGTCTGGTATGTCCAAACCCATTGCTATTGTGTTGATTCTGACTCATAGCAACCCTATAGGACAGAGTAGAAGTGCCCCATAGAGTTTCCAAGGAGTGCCTGGTGGGTTCAAACTGATGACTTTTTGGTTAGCAGCCATGAGGGTTTCTGTCTGGCATGTAGACACTTGGGGAAAAAAGAAATTGCTTTCTTCCCTTTTTCTTCTCTCAATTAAGGCCTTCCTCTTTTGCAGGCTGGAAACCCTGATGGCTTAGAGGCACTCCTTGGAAACTCTAAGGGACAGTTCTACTCTGACCTATAGGTTTGCTATGAGTTGGAATCAACTCTGGGTTTGCGTCTGGTTTTCCTTGCTGGCTGGCCTGATAAATCCCGCCCTCTTGTGGCTGGTGTTTGGAAGTTTTGCCCTGGGTCTGACGGTGGCTATTAGTATCATCCATTTGTAGCCAAAGGATGGTTTATTTCCTCTCTTTCAGGTGGGGTCCCCAGTTAGAGACTAAGGCTGGAGCAAATAGTTAAGAGGCTCTGCCTCTACCACTGCCACCCACCTTCCCTACAATATGCAAAACTTGAACATATGGCTGGATTGACTAAAAACCACTGACTGCCAACTAATGTGTTGTCTTAGGAATTACAACTATTTGCCATTTGATGCCAAGAAGCCCTGTGTCTACTTCATTAGCTCATGGGGGGACCAGACCTTCAGGCTCTACTGGTCCAACATGCTGGAGAAAATGGCAGACCTCCTGGTAAGTGACTGGGATAGCCCACGGCTTTGAAGATCAGGAAACTGGGGCAAAAGGAGTTTTTGTCCACCTAGTAGAAACCCTGGTGGCATAGTGGTTAAGTGCTGAGTCTGCTCACTAAAAGGTCAGCATTTCAAATCTGACAGGCGCCTGTTGGAAACTCTATGGGGCAGTTCTACTGTGTTCTATGGGGTCACTATGAGTTGGAATCGACTGGATGTCAGTGAGTTTGGTTATGGGTTCAGTAGAGGATCTAGACCTCAGTTTAAATACAAGTGAATTAAGGTTGCTGCATTTGAAGGACGTATCATATGGTTTCTACCATGTGGACCTAGGGGAGTGAGAATACAGTTTACAAAATCCATGGATTTTAAATCAGATGGGCTGAAGTCAAATCCCTGCTCTGATTCATAGGACCTGTGAGCAGGCCAGTTTCCTCACTTCCAAAGTGAAGAGGACTGACAAGCTTCTCACAAGATCGATAGATACTGGATGCACCTAAAGAAAATCCTAGATTCCTAATGCGGCTGACAGGCTGCTGTAGGATCACACACCACCCACCCGTCCAGTCCATCTCGTCACACCCTTCCTCCTTTCCTTTATTCCAATCACACGTTCTTCTTACAGTTTTTCAGAGAAACCAGGTTCTTTCAAGCAGTGTGACTACCAACATTATGTTCCATCTGCCTCAATGATTTTCCGGCCCCATTCCTCTCCTGTGTGACCCAGTCATCCTTTGTGACTCTCCTGCGGTGCTCTTTCTCAGAGAAGCGTTCTGACGCATCTCCTCCATCATGTCCTTTCCCATTGCACTCTGTTGTTTTTCCGTTTAGAACGCATATCCTAATTTTTAATGTATTTTGCGTGCTTATTTGTTCAATATCTATGTCATATGTTTCTGTAGCATCTACCGTAATACTCGGCAGCTGGCGTGGATGGAAATATTTGTTTGTGGAAGTGAATATGTGAAAGTATTTAAAATAGTGCCAAAATGTAACAAATTCTGCTTTGCACCATCCCACCTCCGGGGAGGAAAGGGAACATAGGAACTCTGTTTCTGTGGCATTTTCACTTTCCGATGGGAATACTTTTCCCGACGCTCACATTCTTCTTCCTGTCCCACACACCTCACATCCGCTCTCTGGCGCACCATGCCTCTGCAGCTGTCTCTGCTCTCTTCCTTCCTCTTCCGTTAAAATCTGCACCAAGGAAAACCACACTTCTCTCCCCTGTTAGCTTTATAAACCTCGTGTAATTGTGTAAAGCTTCATAATGCCTCTGGAGTTAGGAATTCTAGGCATCATAGAGAAAAAGTCTGAAATGGGCTGTCACTCTGTATGAAAGTCACTGACTGTAAGGCTGGTCTTGCCTCGCTCTCAGGCAGAATAGTTTATTTTTAAAAGGCTTGACAAAACAAATCAGAATTTCTCTTAGAGACCATAGTAACTTCCAGCACTCATTTCTGATTCCTTTCTCAGTGAAGGGAGAGATTCCTTCCATATTGGCTTTTTAGGCTTCCTCGTGGCCAACGTGCACCAAGCATAACATTCCCTAAGCACCAGACATATTTAAGGAGCCTTTGTGGCACTGTGATTAAACACTCAGCTCCTAACCAAAAGTTTGTCAGTTTGAACCCACGAGCTGCTCCATGGGAGAAAGATATGGCAGTCTACTTCCATGAAGATGACAGCCTTGGAACTGCTATGGGCTCTTCTACTGTGTTCCATGGGGTCGCTGTAAGTTCGGATCAGCTCCTCAGCGACAGGTTTAAGCACTGTCTGAGGAAGTTTATAATCCCATATGGTCTTGTACATGAAAATAAACCACTGCTGTCAAGTCGATTCCAACTCACAGTGGCTCCACAGGACAGTGCAGAACTGCCCCATAGGGTTTCCAAGGAGTGGCTGGTAGTTTAGAACTACCGACCTTTGGGTTAGCAGCCATAGCTCTTAACCACTGCACCACCAAGGTTTCTGTGGTCTTGTAGGTAGGTATTGTTATGAACCCCTTTTCAGATGAGAAATGTGTGTATTAAGTGGTAGAGGCTGAACTTGAAAAAACTTAGGCAATGTGACGCTATAGCTCAAACTCTCAGCCATTCTGTGATGTTGCCTGTTCTTCCAGCGAAGGGTAGAAGAGGGGAGCATATGTCCCCAGTCACCAGATTTTGCTATGTGGTCATCAAGCTTGGCAAAGTACAGGGTCAGAAAAAAAAAAAAAAGACCCTTGATGAGATGGGTTGACACAGTGGCTACAACAATTGGCTCAGGCAGAGCAATGATTGTGAGGACAGTGCAGGATGGGACAGTGTTTCATTCTGTTGTGCACAGGGTTTGTTATGAGTTGGAAGCAACTAGACAGCACTTAACAACAACAAAGAGAAAGTAGTCTTTGTAAATTCTGGCAAAGCACTGGTAGGATTCAAGCCACTGAATGGGAGTCTAGAATTTAGGTCCAAAAGGAAAAAGAACAGTTATTAAGTTGCAATCATATAGCTCTGACTCTATACAAAGTGCCCCATCCACCAGCTAAAACCCCACATAATCAGAAGAACTGATAGCCCTTAAAGACCAGGGATTATTCAATATAATTATATTTCTACATAGAAAATTAACATTGTTTTAAAAGCTTTAGTACTTAAATCTAATTTGCTCTACTAGATATCCCTGTGGCATTAAGTTTCCCTACAAAACACTAAAACCAAACCCATTACAGTCAAGTGCTAGTGGGAGATAAAACCACCCTGTAGGGTTTGAAAGGAGCAGATGATGAGTTTGAACTGCCAACCTTTTGGTTAGGAGCCATAACCCTTAACCATTGTACCAACAGGGCTCCAAGCTTTTCTAGCACCTCAAAGCCCACTGCTGTCCAGTAGATTATGACTCGTAGCTACCCTCCACCACTGAGCAGAACTGCCCATAGAGTTTCCCAGGAGCACCTGGCGGATTTGAATTGCTTACATAGCAGCAGATGTAGCTCTTAACCACCAGGTTTTTTCTACCCCAAACCTCAACCCCCCTGTCACCGAGTTGGATCCACCACACAGTGACCGTACAGGTCAGAGTAGAACTGCCCCGCAAAGTTTCTGAGAAGCACCTGACTAAATAAATGGTGGCTGGTAGGGGTCCCTGCTGGTGTAAAGGTTAATAATTCAACTGCTAACCAAAAAGTTGGCAGCTCAAATCCACCAGACACTCTTTGGAAACCCTATGGGGCAGTTCTGCTCTATCATACAGGGTTGCTTGGAGTCAAAATTGACTCAGTGGCAATGGGCTTGGTTTTGGTGGGTTAGTTAGGAAAGGAATCTGTGACAGAAACAGTAAGTTTTGGGCAATGCAGGGGATCAGAGAAGTTTCAAAGTTCTGGTTGTTTTTATACTTGGATGTGGGAGCATTCCCCAGCTCAGGCAGCAGAAAGTGAGGGCAATCTTCCTCCATCTCCAAAGCAAACAAATTAGCTAAATACTATGTCTGAGATGTTATTAGCAGTATCTGAGGGTCTCACCCTTTGCCCCTCCTCTGCTGTGATTTGTTTTCAGGAAGAAAGTATAGAAGAAGTGAGAGAGCTGATCAAGGTCTCCGAGGAGGCACCAGAGGAGAAAATGAAGACGGCGCTCAATGACTTCATCCGTCAAAGCAGGTAGCAGGAGCGACAGCTGGCTTATTGGGAGCTGAGTGTCTAGGAAGCAGCTCCTAATTGCCTTGAGGACATAGGCAATTTTGGATGCATTCAGATGGGCACTTTGTGGGCTAAGT
The DNA here is from genome assembly GCA_028571685.1 of Heterohyrax brucei. NCBI lineage: Eukaryota > Metazoa > Chordata > Mammalia > Hyracoidea > Procaviidae > Heterohyrax > Heterohyrax brucei. The sequence goes on along the minus strand of CM053153.1, from coordinate 18,799,650 downwards.
ATAATAAACAATGAAAATACAAACTAAAGGGGTAGGGGGAGGGAAATGAAGAGAAGCAAGCCAGCAAGATTTCCTACAGCAAGATTCTTTATGAAACAAGGAAAATGCTAGAAGTGTCAGTGTCTGGCATGGTGCTTTGTATTTGGTAGGCACTCAGCAGAGGTTTGACGAAGAGACAGATGTTTTTTCAGATAGTAGGAATTTTCCTGTACCACATTAATAAGCATCAATAATAACTGAGTCCAGGTAGTAGATGATAGAATAAAAGAAAAAATAGGATACGTTAGTGAAACCCTGGCAGCTTAGTGGATAAGTGCTAAGGACTGCTAATCAAGAATTCAGCAATTTGACCCCACCAGGTGCTCCTTGGAAACTCTATGGGGCAGTTCTACTCTGACCTATAGGGTCGCTTACTTGATGGCAATGGGCTAATGGGTTATAACTGTATTACAAATTATCTCCAACATTCCTAAATGCTTCCCTCAATAGCATTTCTTATCTCATGATTTATCTCATTGTTATAACTTCCCTCAGTAGCATTTTTTATCTCATAGTTATAACTGTATTGCAAATTATCCCCAGCATTCCTAAATGCTTCCCTCAATAGCAGTTCTTATCTCATGATTTCTGTGTGTCAGCAATTTGAACGTGGCTGAGGTCTTTCACAGGTGACAACCAAGGTGTTGTCTGGGACTGTGGGCATCTCAAGACACAGCTGGGGGAAGCTCTCCTTCCAAGTCCCCACACAGAGTTATTTGCAGGATCTAGTTCTTCATGGGCTATTAGGCCAAGTTCATTGCTGGCTGTCGGCTGGAGGCCACTGTCAAATCCTTGCCATGTGCACGTCCCTGCAGGGCAGCTTGCAAGATTGCAGCTGGCTTCATCAGTGAGAGCAAAGAGAGGGAAAGCAAGCAAGATAGAAGTCACAGTCTTTTATAAGCTAATTTTGGCAGTGGCATCTCACTTTTGACTGATCCTATTGGTTATAAGCAACACACGAGGTCCAGCCCACAGTCAGAGGGAGGGGTCTATACAAGATAATAAAGACCAACAGGTGGTGACCACCAGGAGCCTTCTTAAGCACTGTCTGCCGCAGAAGGAAACACTTGGACTAACTCTTGAGATTAATTGGGTCAAGACTTGAGCAGAAACGAGAATCTGTCACAACGGAATTAATGGAAAAGGAGTGGAGATCAGTTTGATGTAAAGGAAAAACGGGTAGACAAAGAGTAGCTACATTATGATTTTCTTCTTCTTTTTTGATCTCTTGTTTACCCAACCATTTTTACTTTAAAAGAAAGAAAAGAAAAATATGTGGAGTTTTTCTCCTGCTTTTATTCTTTCATTTTTCATTATAACAACAGTGTATGTTAGTGCTGTGCCTGCTGTGACATGTAAGAACTGCCTACAATTCCTTTCGAGCATCTTTAAAAACCTATATGGTGATTTCATATGTTTTACAGTATTTGTAGGTAATTACTCAGTAGCTTTTCCATCCTAAGGGTTTACTTCTGGGTGATAGCTATTCATGGCTCTTTCTCCCTCAAGTTTAGAACTAACTGAAAAAAAAAAAATTTCCTAAGCGTCAGAGCTCAAAATGTTAATTTTTATCTGGTAAAGCTGAATTTGTAAAACCAGCTCAGACCTGAGATCAAAGTGGGCTTCCTGCTTCCACCCATTCCTGGCTGAGCAGCTGGACTTCCGGGGTATCCACACATGCGCCCCGACTCCACCTCGAAGCCTCCTTCTAAACTCGGAATGTGACGAGACGGGACGGGACGGGGCGGGGCTGACGACAGGGTGGGACGGGGTGGGGCGGGGCTGACGGCGGGGCGGGGCGGGGCTGACGAGGGGACAGGGCGGGGCTGACGACGGGGCGGGGCTGACGACGGGGCGGGGCGGGGCTGACGACGGGACGGGGCTGATGACGGGACCAGGCTGACGCCAGAACATGAACACTTCATAATAAGCATTCTCAGTATACAATTGTAGGAATGTGTTATGGTATGTTTAAATAATTGCTAACGGTGTTTAAGTTGTTCCCACTTTCTTCAGTTGTTACAAACAGTCCTGTAATATGTGCTGCTGTGTAAAGACATCCTCACAAATTTGTTGGGTTATTTTTGAAAGAAGGACTTCTAGTGTAATATTTGGGTTAAGTTATATACACATTTAAATGTCGACAGCTAATCTTTAAAACACTGTAACAAGTTACACTGGCCTATAGCAGTCTAGGAGAGTGACAGTGACCTCACATCCTCAGGAGCCTGGAGTATTAGCCATTTTTAATCCTTGCCTGACTTATTGGAGCTAAGGCTGCTAACCAAAGGGTCACTAGTTCAAATCCACCAGGCACTCCTTGGGAATCCTAGGGGACAGCCCTACTCTGTCCTGCATCTCTATGAGTCAGAATCAACTCGATGGCAACAGTTTGGGCTTTTTTTGGAGTGAGGACAGTATCTCATTTCCTCAAGTGTTTTGACTACTTGTGTTTCTTCTTAAATTGCGTTCATAAACTTTGCCATTTTCCTTTTGAATGCATTTTAAACTTCATTTCCCAAAATGTTACTGGTCAATCTTTTGTACAGTTTTTAAAATGCAGGAACATATCTCAGTATTGAGTCTGAAACATTTTCTTTATATACAGTTTTTTGGGGTGGGGGAGAAACTTTTGGTGTGTGTTAAATTTATAAAATGAGAGAAACAACATTGTACTGTGTTTATTTTACTATCAATTTTCATGACAATCACAGTGGATACACACTGAAAGAAAGTGGAAAAACAAATATCCATTCCCTAGAACTAAAAGGGGGGGGGGCGGGCACCATTTCCAGTTCGTATTTTGGTGCTGAGAAAAGTTAATGCCTTACTATAGGATCTTAAATTAAAAATCCCAGTTCAGTGGCTGTATCAGATTTCTTGAGGTATTTGTGGAAAATATATTTGAAAATCTCTGGAATTATATAAGTGGATTTTCACTAAATTCATTTCAGAATTGTTCTTCTTCTTTTGTAGTGCCTTTATCTCTGAAGCAGAAAAAAAACCCAAGACACTGAACCAAACTACTCTAGATAAGAAACGACTCACCCTCTATTGGCAGGAGCTGGTATGTGAACATCTATTTATAGTCTGAACAGAGTTAAAACATATGCTTTAAAAATGCATATCATGGATGAGGTGTAGGCCATAGACCAGATGAGAATAACATGCTAAAGGTCATACGTTTGTACAGCATGCAGACAGGAGAGGGAAGGGAACACAGGGGCAAGTTGGAAATGAACTTGCGTTTATTTAATACTTACAAGAACCCACCCGTTCTACTTCCTATTCTGGTGGATTTTCCTCTTGTTTATTTTCTTGACATTTGTATCTTGCCAAAGGCTGTAGCTCTCAGCCAGCTCTTCTACTAACTGAGAGACCAAAATAACTAACGATTCTCTTTTCCTTGCTTTTTTTGCCTTGGAAAATTGTGCAAGGAGTTGAAAAGCCATGGTTATGTCCACTGTTTGAGAACTGGGGCAGCATGTGATGCCTCCCTGGATCCCTTGTGCAGTTGCTGGGTGTCTGGTAGATGCCTAGTCTTTGCTGAATGACAGAATGGTGGCTGAGAAATGCTCAGCGGTGACTGAGCCTGGACTGTGCTGTCCTGAAACTTCAGCTCCAGGAACGACACCAGGAATATCTTATATAGAGCCATGATCATTCTACAAGGAGAAAATCATTTGGTGCTTGAGTTGTAAGGGAGGGATTTTAAAGATATGAGTGAAGCCCAAAGAGATTAAAAGATTTCTAAAAGTCGCAGCTAGCTAATGGCAGTCCAAAGACTAAAATCCACTTCTCATCCCTCCTGGCTCATCCTTCTCACCACAATGCCGGGATACTTTTCTTGTGTCCTCCAAAACATGTAGGGGATGTCATATTTCTCTTGTATATGAGATCTTTCTCCTACCCTCATCCTTCTTTAAGCAGATCTGGTGGTACAACGGTTAAGCACTCAGCTGTTAACTGAAAAGTTGATGGTTTGAACCCACTAGCTGCTCCATGGGAGGAAAGACCTGGTGATCTGTTCCCATAAAGATTAGGACCTAGGAGACCCTATGGAGCAGTGCTACCCTGTCACACGAGGTCACTATGAGTCAGAAGTGACTTGACAGCACTCAACAGCGATCACAGGTCTTCTTGAGCCTCTCTGACTGCCTTCTTGGTCTCTACAATGTCCCTTCTATTACCTGTTAACTCTGGAGGTCTGGTGTCATCCCATTATTTAACAATCTTTGGCTTGGATAAGTTCATGAATTCAATAACCACTAGTTTCTTTGCGGTGAGCCAGCTCTAATTCCTCACCTCTGGACTTGTTCCCAGTCTCCTTGGAGACCTCTCACCTGCCCATCTTATCACTCCTCAAACTTGATACACCCCACCGGACCCCTTATCTTCTCACCTGTATTGGCGCTGCTGGCTGTGCTTACTGCCCCAAGCTGGAGCTTAGGAATCACTTTTATTGTCTTCCTATCATTGTCTTAAATGGCCAGTTGTTCCTGTTGGGTCCTGTTGTTTTTGCTCCTTAAAGATTCTGGAATTTATTTCACATCTTCACCCTCAGAATAACTCAGTTCCTCGGCATCTCTGGCTGAGACAATTGCAGAAGCCCTATTCCAGTCCATCTTCTGACCCAGCCAGAATGGTCCTTTTACAACACAAACCTGGATCAGCTCATTGTGGCTTACATCTTTGGAGTCATAGCTTAATGTAATTTGAGTCTAGGCTAACAAAGCTGTATGACCTTGGCAAGCTTTGACCTTTTCTGATCCTCAGTTTCTCATATATCAGTTCAAGGTGAAACGATGTTCACTGCCTCCATATTCCTTCAAAATTTCTGTAAAATGAGCAGCATTCCTGTGGGAGTCCCTGACACAGCTCATGTGAGCAGCTCAGCATAGAGCTCAGAAGCACTATCAAGAACGCTCCAGCACAGCACAGTGCTTGCTGTCCAGGTTTTTAAGAAAGATCTACAGTGACTCTTTTCTTGTTTCAGGAAGCAATGGCCAAGGAAGCCAAAGGGCTCATTCAGCAACAACAGAAGAAGTCATCTCTTGATGAAATGATCAGCAAGGCCCAAACCTTTGTGGAAAAGATTCGCTTTCTTGTTGATGAGGTAATTAATTCTAACGACAGTTGCCATTTGTAAAAATAGAGCCAATGCCTTCCTAGTGAGGTCTTGATGTTTGGTAAGGGATGAAGGAGAAAGGACTGTTTTTTCCTAAGACCTACTGAGCGAAGCATGCAGTGTTAGTTTAGGGTAAAGAGAGAAGATTTTTAAAGTAAGCTAAACATGTACAGTTTTATTGATTGCTTACAAAGCATGAGTATTCAGTAGCACGTTCCCTAGTGGATTCAAGAAAAGCCCAAATAAGCAGTGGGTACCTTTGATAAGCTTTCAACTATAGAAAGATTGTAAATTCATGTACTGTAAAGGTCAAAACAGTTTTTCATTTTTAAAATTCATTGTAAACAGTGTCTTCTGGTGACAGGTGACCTAGGAATGTCTCCATATTGGCATCTGTCAGTTACGGGAGCTCTTTTTTAAAGCCTGAGAACGTGTAGAAGCTTTTGAAGTTTGGTTTTGTGTGGGGAGATTTTAGGGAGACTTACAGATTTACTGCTTCTGTTATTCTTGAAAGTTATGTTTCATGTCACCTATCAGTCATTCCCCGGAGGCATAACAGGCAGTGAGATAGGCAAGGAGTTGCTGCAGGAATTTTAATACATACTCAGAAGTTCAAACCAGACATTGAAGTTGCCAGTCGGTGACTGAAGACTCTGCGGCCAGGGAAACCTCCATACCAGTGTCTGTACCCCATATCCAGAGAAGGGTACCAATTAGACCCTAGTCTAATTGGTATCCTCTTACAGGGTTAAGAGTATCTGCTTCCAGTCCAAACCAAAAAAAACCCAAACCTACTGCTGTTGAGTCAATGCTGACTCATAGCGACACTATTAGACAGAGTAAAACTGTGCCATAGAGTTTCCAAGGAGTGCCTGGTAGATTTGAATTGCTCACCTTTTGGTTAGTAGATGTAGCACTTAACCACTGTGCCTCCAGGGTGCTTCCAGTTCAGAAAGGACAAAGCCTAGTTTCTAACAACGTCTCTCCTTTTTGTTTTGGCAGTTATATTGGCTCAGAAATGTGCATTTCAAGCATGCACAACATAATGGGCCACTTGGCAAGGAATTCTCCACTTCCAGCCTTGATTAGCTCACTTGAAAGTCTGGTTTTGCCATGCAATTTAGTCAAGTTTCTTCTAAATAACCATCTAATGAGCTAAAATACTTGGCAATCACATTTTAGATATCAAATCCCTTATAGAATTGTTTCCCATTTTTTCAGTGCAGATGGAGGGGAATTTCATGAGTTTTCATTTTTGTTATTTTATTTGAATGCTCTGGAAATGTTAACTGGCTCTGAAAAGGTACAATAGCTTATTTATTTATTTTTTTTAGTTTTTTATTGTGCTTTAGATGAAGATTTATGAAACAAATTAGTTTCTCATCAGACAGTTCATATGCACATTGTTTCCTGACATTTGTTGCCACTGTGCCAGTGCTCTCCCATTCTCGACCTTGGGTTCTCCACTTCCATTCATCCAGCTTTCCTGTCCCTTGCTGCCTTCTTGTCCTCATCCCTGGGCTGGCGGGCCCACTTAGTCTCGTATATGTGGTTGAGCTACATGTATTGCTGTTTGTTCTGTGGGCTTGTCTCATCTTTGGCTGAAGGGTGAACCTTGGAAGCAGCATCATTACTGAGCTAAAAGGGTGTCCAGAGGGCATGCTCTTGAGGTTTCTCCAGTCTCTGTCAGACCAGTAAGTCTGATTTATTTTTAATAAATTTTAATTCTGTTCTATATTTTTCTCTAGGTCTATCCAGGACCTTCTATTGTGATCCCTGTCAGAGCGGTCAGACTGAGCCCAGCACAGCTAGAAGGCGGTATCTAGGCACCGTCTAGTTGTATGGGACTCAGTCTGATAGAGGCCCTGGTAGTTGTGGCCTGTTCTTTCCCTTGTGTTTTTGGTTTTCTCCATTCTCTCTTGCACCAGACAAGTCTACAGTTCTCCAGTACGAATAATAAACTACAAAAGTCCAAAAAAAAAAAGAAGTTGGAGAAAAATGTTTGACCTACAAATGGAGAAAAGTAGGCCACTGGTGTGCCAAATCATGTATCCAACTTGCATATCCTCCAAGCACAATGAGCCATTTGGAATGGGAGGGGTCTGCCTGTCCTGCTAATTCATGACTGAAAGCTTTCTCTCCTCCTAGAAGCTACACTTGCCTCGCTTGGTTGCACAGGTGTTTAAAGGCACAGAATTTGTTTGGCAGGTGAAGAGGGTCTGTTTCAGGACAGAAGTCTGAATGTGCACGTGTTGACTACTGGTGACATCCACTTCTTCTCCATTCCACAGCCGCAGCACACAATCCCTGATGTCTTCATCTGGATGCTGAGCAATGGTAAGAGAGTGGCGTATACCCGCATCGCTGCACGGGACCTGCTCTACTCCCCCGTCAGAGAGCAAAGGGGCCAACACTGCGGAAAGATCAAAACTCATTTCCTCAAAGTAAGTCTGCGTTAGTTTTGATTGCAGAGTCCCCGGGTGGTGCAGATGGTTAACATGCTCAGCTGCTAATCAAAAGGTGGGAGGTTTGAGTCCACCCGGAGGCACCTTGGAAGGAGGGCCTGCAGTCTCCTTCCTAAAATCAGCCATGAAGAGCCTATGGAGCATAGGAAGACTGACATTTAGGTTCACAAATTCACCCTAGAAAAAGTGCTGCATACCCCATTGCTGAATGTTACTATGGTCACCTTTGAAGTACTTCCTTTGGGAAGCTGTGCAGTGATGCCAGCACCTGGTCCACCCTTCAAAGCAACTTTGGAACTCTTTTTCTGGAATAGCCATCAGAGCTGTTGTCCTATTACCCTTGATGTCCTGAATGTTATCAAAATGTCTTCCTTTTAATATTTCCTTTATCTTTAGGTAAAGAAAAAAGCCATTGGGGGTCAAATCATGTGAATAGGGAGGGTGTTGCAATACAGTTACATTTTACTGGCTAAAAACTCCTTCACAGACAATTATCCAATTAAGTTTATACACTTGCCACTGTGCACAATGGCCATTGCAGAAAGAGTTCCAAAATTGCTTTGAAGGGTGGACTAGGCACTGGTGTCAGTGTCTAACTTTGAAAAGGAAATACTTTGAAGGTGACTGTATTGATATTCAGCAACGAGGTATGTAGCACGTAGAACAAGTAGTTCGTGAACTTAATTGTCAGATCTCTTACTTTTACTTTGACACACGTGAGGTCAGCATGACTCGGTCAGCTTTGACATCAAGATGAGAAACCTCTGTTTCCCTGGGGGGCTCAGCATTTCTGGTGGGTGTCCATCTCCCTGCCTCCTCCCAGCTTTCAAAGTACAAAGACAACTGGAAAACCTTGTTCCATCTTGAGTCTGAATGTTTTGCAATTACTGTGTCACCAGACATATATAAATTTCCTCCTTCATCTAGTGGACACACCAAAAAGTTATTTTAATTTTTTATTTCTTTGGTTACCCGTAAGAATAAGCATTTTTTCCTATCCATTTTCTCATTATCTTTTCTGTTACTTATTTGTGGTATCTTTTTAAATGAGAATATGTATATTCTTTCATGGATATCAAAGAAAATTACAAGAGGAGAAGAAAATTTTGTAGACCTGCCAGCTGAAGATTCCTAATGACTGTCAACTGTGGAAATATGATAGTCTGTTCTATGGGGCATCCCAGCATCCTTCACACAGGGAGGGTCCCTAAATCACTGATGAATGGATCTTTGAAGACAGTTTTTTGGATGGATTGTACTAAGGAAGGTTTGAGTCTTCCTGAAAGATCCTTGGTGTTTTACTTCCACTACAAAGTAATTTCTGCCATGGTACATAGACATGAGCAACACAGCAGAAAAGAGTGGTCCAAGGATTTAACTCTCACCACTGACCAGTACCAAAGTTATGGTTTGACTGATTAAAATTTTTCCAACTGATGGTAGGCTCTCCTACCACTCTCAGTTCTGGTATTTGGCTATAACATTCTTCTACTACGTCAGAGAGATAGTGTGCTCAAATCCATGGCATGCCATGTGAGGAACGGATGAAGGGACAGGAATTCTTAGCTGACGAGTGATTTCACAGTAGAGACTCCCAAGTGTTTGTAGGACCACCACGTGGCTGACGGTGAAATGTGTGTATATTTCCAGGGGACAGAACCAGGTATCATGATAGACATTACAGAGAAATAGTTCCCTAAATGGAAGTCCAGAATAGGTTCCCTACCTCATAAGACATCAACAGAGGCTGGATATCTGCTTGATAGGGACAAAGTTGAGAGCAGCAATTTGTATTCTGTTACATTACGGTTACCATTCAACTTCTGGATTTTACTGTAGATGTGATTGCTAAATGTTGCCTGAGGGGCAGTATGGGGCAATGGTCTAAAGTATGGGCCTGGAAATGTGGCAGATCTGGATTGGAGTTTCAGGGTCCATGTTTACTAGCTGTATGACTGTGGGTAAGTTCTGCCATCTCTCTGTCCCCTTTTCTTCATCTGTCTGGTGACGATGGTTGTGAGAATCAAGTCCATCGATCCATGTAAAGTACAGAGTTGAATATCACCCAGAGTGACCGCTCAATAAATGCTAGAGATAAAATGTTGGTATTTTTTACCACCGTAACAACAAAAACATCTACAAGGTCACAATCATACTTTGGAAAAAAAAAATAACACCTTATTAGTCACCACTGAAGGATACCAGGGCAACAACATGATACTATGAAAAATGATAAATAACGCGAAAGAATCAGGTAAAATAAATAAATAAAAGAACATCTACCTTCCCGGGGGGCATTTTTATAATGGGGGGGCTTTTCATATTTTTGAATTGCTTTTGGCTCTGTATGTTACTCTTTTTTTTTTTTTAATCTCCCCTGTATGTCATTCTTTGTCAGATATATGAAATGTTTTTCAACTCACGCTTGCAAAGCTATAAAAGAAAAAAGATCTTACCAAGTCCTTTTCCACAACCCTCAAGATTTTTCTTCAACTTTATCCAGCCAGGGAATGCTGGGGTAGCAAGAAAAATTTGTCTTAAAAATAGCAAATTATTTCAGAAAGCTCTGTGTTAAAAATACTAGAAAATTTATAGGCTGTTACACTCTCCTAAATATTTTGATAGATTCTGACACTACTTAGAATTAGAACAAAGGACAGCCTTCAGACAAAGCCAGAGGATAGGTGTAGCTGAGAATACAGAACCTTTGCCTGTGGCATTCATCATCTGTATGTTACTCTTCATCCGTGTGTCTGTAAGCCTTGAATTACTTCTTTATCCCTGTTTTCCTTTGGCCATTGGGATTGCTTTGGGTGATAGCTTTCTAAATCTTGTTGAATTCAATCGTACTGGTGAAGAAACATCTTGATAAGCTGAGGGAGCAAAACTAATTTCATTCTTGTTTTGATCGCACTGTCACCCCTACTTTGTAACTCTTGCCCACCTCGTTGCTTTATCCCCCTTTCTCCTCACTGAATGGCAAAGTCTGAAAAGGGCCAGGAGTGCCCCAGACCGGCAAGGTGCTCACACCCCTGCCACACTCGAGCTTCTGAGCTAGGAACTAGGAAGTAGAGTAAGACAAGACCTAGAACATAGATCTTGACTTTTTCAAGTCAAATCCAGGAAACACCTGTCCATTGACTGGTATCATTAACGGTCCATGCTCACATTCATTTAGGAGGCCAGCACCGTGGACTTCTCTTAAAGTTTCATAAACCATCCACTAGTCTTCTAATGCTCAGAGAAATCCTGCCATCAGAAAACATCAGGACGTTTGTAAATGTTCACTTTCCAACTTTATTCTTCCAGAATAGCTACTTACAAATATTAATAAACCACTGTTTCTGGGGACTCAGTTTGGGGAACGGTAATCTGGATTAGTTTCTTCATCTTACAACAGAGGAAACGGATGCCTTTGTCTGAAGCCACATGGCTCAATAAAGTTTAGAACTGCAACCGGGGTTTCATGGTACATGGTTCCATGATCTTTTTTCTTTTTCTCCTCCCAATTTAAATCTATTTATGATGCTATTTAAGATACTAGAACAGTGTATTCAGAACTCATCCCAATTCCATGTCTAAGAAACTAAGTTGGCCGTTTTCAATCTCATCCCACTAGACGTCTAGTGGCCAGAAGAGTGGAGTTGGGCATTCGTTACCAAAAGGAAAACCCTTCTGTGGACTGAGCCAGATGCTCTTGGAGCCCAAAGAATGATGCTTGACTTCCCTTGTTCTTCTCCTTTAGTCACCTTTCTGTGCTTAGTTCACTGCAGGTAGACTCCAGGGAGCCCCACTTCTCTCTCTTTTCCATCCCTATCTTAGTCTATCTACTATCCATTTCCTGGAGTCCAGTCTCTTCTCTGGCCTCTGGCTGCCCATCAATTTTCCCTGGACTGCAGCAGACAGTGTTGGCTGAACAACATCTTTCTGAGCCATGCCACTGTGTGAAGCATCTACAAGACCAAGACCTTTCCCCTAGTGATGTTGATTGACCAACTCTTAACACCATGTCTCCCTCACTTGCCAAGACTACCTCTTTCTTTAAAGCTCATTGGCATGGACCAGGACCCCCAAGGGAGGTGGGTAGGGAGTGAGAGAGGCTAAGAGTTTAGCGTTCTGTTGCGTGTAGTTTTTGTACATTGGTGATCATAATTCTGATATACTTCTGCATTTTTTCAATATTTCTCTCTGGTAATTTCCCCCCTATCTTTTCATGGTGTTTTCAGCAGGAGAGAACTTTCTGTGGTTGGTCAGGCCTCAGGGGCACACAGGTCAGAAAGAAGAATAAAGGAGAAGGGAGAAAGTAGGGATGACACATATCAGGCTGAAGGTGCATGTGAAATTAAAAATGAGATTTTTTTTTAAAAAAGCCTTTAGGAAGGCTTTCAATAACATTGGGTGAATGCAAGTTTGAATACTTAGGTGAGAGACTCCACATTATCTTATAAACAATTTAAATCTGTGTATTATAAAATATGTATATAGAAGCTGCAGACTTGAGTATTGCAGCGGAAGTTCTTGTGTGACACTTTCAGAAGACAGTAGCTGACTTTTAGCTCAAAGCATGAGTGCACACACCCATTGCTTTTGTAGCAGTAGAAATGGATAATTCTTTTTCTTGTTTTTGTTTTACTTTGCCAAGCCAAGTGCCATCGACTGATGACGACCCTAGGGGCCAGAGTAGAACTGACCCCCAGAGTATTCAAGGAGTGCCTGGTGGGTTTTACTTTAAGGAGTCAGAAATGTCTGACTTGCTTGGGGCAATGTCACACAGTAAATTAAGAGTCTTTTTCTGCTTAAATATTTAAAACTGTGGTCTGCAGACCACCACAAGATCAGCATCAGTAGGTAGAAAGGCAGACTCTCAAACTTCACCGCAGACTTGCTGACATTTTAACTAGATGCCCAAGCAATTATATGCACTGGTGTGTATAAGGAAACCCTGGTGGCGTAGTGGTTAAGTGCTATGGCTGCTAACCAGAAGGTCGACAGTTCAAATCTACCAGACACCCCTTGGAAACACTATAGAGCAGTTCTACTCCATCCTATAGGATCACTGTGTGTTGGAATTGACTCAGTGGCATTAAGTTGGGTTTGGTTTGATTTTTTTTTTTTTTTTGGAACTTGAGTTTCCTTGTGTAAAACAGGGGCTGTCATAGTATTCTGAACCCTTGGGTAGTGCAAATGATGAATGTACTAGGCTGCTAATCAAAAGGTTGGAGGTTCAAGTCCATTCAGAGGAAGAAAGTTCTGGCAATCTACTTCTGAATAATCAGCCACCAAAAACCCTACGGAGCACAGTTCTACTTGGACACACATGGGGTCTCTATGAATTGGAGCCAGCTTGACAGCAGCAGGGTTTTATCATAGTACTCATTGTCAACAGGGCCCTGGTTTCTCAGTGGTTAGAGTTATTGCATGCTATGGATGCTAACCAACAGTTTAGCAGTTCAAATCTGCCAGCCACTCCTTGGAAACTCTATGGGGCATTTCTACTCTGTTGTATCATTTGCGATGAGTCGGAATCAGTTCTACAGCATTGAGTGTTATCATGGTAACCCACTGCTGTAATTCTGACTCATAGTGACCCTATACTCACTGCCATTTTGTTGATTTCAACTCCTAACGACCCTATATGACAGAGTAGAACTGTGCCATAGCGTTTCCAAGGAGTGCCTGGCAGATTCAAACTGCCTCCCTCTTGGTAAGCAACCCTAGCACTTAACCACTATGCAGCCAGGGTTTCCTGGCAACCCTACAGGACGGAGTATAACTCTGTAACAATAGGACAAAGTAGGACTGCTCCACAGAGCTTCCAAGGAGCAACTGGTAGATTGGAACTGCTGACCTTTTGGTCAGCAGACATAGTACCTAACCACTACTCCACCAGGGTTCCCACTAGCTACCTATAAAAACCCTAGGGAGCATAATTCTACTCTGAAACACACGACGTTGCCATGAATCAGAACTGATGACTTTTTAAAAAAGTATCTTTAAGTGATTCAGTGCAGGAAAGTGCTTATCACAATGCCTATTTAAGCCTCAAACCCAGCTAAACCTGGCTCTTCCTCTGGAGCTGTATGTGGCAGTTGTGGTCACTGCTGTCACTTTGGTATAAGAGTAGAGCTGCCCTCCAGGCCAGGCCAGGTCCCCAGGAAAGACCTTCTCAAAGAGCGAGGCCCGTGATTGCGTCCCATTAACAAGGCAGTCTTCCTGAAATCCTTCTACAGCTTCCCGGAAAGCGGCCAGCTGGTTGGTCAGTACAAGCCAAAGTTGACGTCTACCTGTGGCTGGGCCCCACCAGCCACTCCAGTGCCATTCTGGACAACCTGCCAACTGGCTATGAAGCAGAAACATCCTCCAAAGTGACGGCTGTCAACCCCCCTCCAGACAATCTGATCTACCAAGGTATAGTGTCTGCCTGGCAGGAGGGTCATTGATGTCACTGACGGGCTGCTGAGAAAGCAGGGAGGAGAGAAGCATAATGTGAATTAATGGTGTATTATTTCATGATCAAATTATATGCCTTTTTAAAATATAGTTTCTAAATTTTCTTCCTCTCCTTCCAGTGTCCCACCAAAAAGAGAATGAGCTGAAGTCATTAAAAACACCTGGGATAAACATGCATGCTGTTGTGTTGTGTTTTGTTGTGCTCTGCTGTGTTGTGTTATGTTGTGCTATGCTATGCTGTTATGTTCTATTAATTGAGAGAGAGCAGTCTGAGTTTCTTTACAGACAGACTCCAAAGGCTGAGTTTTCATTTTAAGCAAAAGATGTCTTTTAATGAAACGTAGTAAATTCTTGTGCTGATGTGACTTGTGAAGAGTTAAAGCAAGTTTTTCTTTTTATATGACTTTTTTTAATGCTGTAAAAATATATAACATAAAATTTTCCATTTTAACTGTCTTTGAGGGCGCAATTCAGTGGCATTAATTACATCCACAATGTTGTGCAGCCTTCACTACTATTTCTGAAAGGTTTTCCTCACCTCAGACAGAAACTTTGAGCCCCTTAAGTGATAACTCCCATTTTTCCACTTCCTGCAACTTCTGGTCACTTCCTTCTGTCTCTATCAATTTGCCTACTGTAACTATCTTGTAAAAATGGCCAGTACTATATTTGACCTTTTGCATCTGGCTTCTTTCAATTAGTGCAATGCTTTCAAGGTTTGCGCATATCATCACATGTATGAGAATGTCATTCCTGTCTGTGGTTGATTTACATTTCCCAGATGACCCAATGGAAATCAGCAGAAGTGTGGTCACTCGTGTTTCTCTGGCTTAGCTCTAGGCTGCTGCTAAAAATTCAGTCTGCTTTATGTCGTCCTTTCGTCTGTATAATTATTGCCTATGAGTGTTTATATTTCCATGCATGAATGTCTCCATGTATGAATTTTATCATACACATTAACGCCTTACAGTTGCATTTTGAGTTGTTTCCAGATCATAGTGACCTGATAGAACGGAGTAGAACTGCCCACATAGAGTTTCCAAGGATCGCCTGGAAGATTTGAACCGCCTACCATTTGGTTAGCAGGCGTAGCACTTAACCACTGTGCCACCAAGAGTTTCGGGCTCTGGTATTAATCCTGCAAACCTTTTTGTTCTCCATTTTTCTCACCTGAAAATGGGGCTAATCATATTTATATCACAGGGCTGTTATGAGAATTAAAATACACACCATGGTGAAAACACAAGGAGTGTGCCTGCTCGCGGGAAGAACCTTATAACTGTCATACATGTCCCCTGTCTTCATTTCTTCTAGAGGAAGGATCTACTCTGGTCTTCTCGGTCAATGTCTGGACACACCCAGAGACACTCACATGCAGACTCACCTTCACACCCCATGGAAAGTCCAGTAACACTGCTCCTTTTGATTTGTCCGCAGACCGCCATGTCTTTCAGCTGAGAGCTCACATGTACCAGGCTCGGGGCCTCATCGCCGCTGACAGCAATGGACTTTCCGACCCCTTTGCCAAAGTCAGCTTCCTCTCCCAGTGCCAGACCACAAAGGTAACCTGGGCAGCCCAGCCGGCCTTCTTCCCATCATGCACCTGGATCCACAGCTGGTGGATCCACTCCCAAACAGGCTCATGACGCCAGTACCTGTATCTCTGAGTCTGTAGTGTGAGCAAGGAAGGACTAGGGCAGAAGGTGTATTGTTCCCTGTGGTCCATTATCCAATGGCCAAGAGAGTAAGAGCTCAAGGCCAAGGAAGATGAGGAGTAAAAGAGGGGTGAGTGGGAACAAAGGGACCTGGAACTGCTGAGTCCTTGCCAGAGTGCCAGGCTCAATGTCAAGGACAGTGGGGAATGAACAAGTGAGAAAATACACAGACAACATGCGTGAGACTGACAGCCTGGTCATTGTTGAGGGCTCTGGGTGGGGAGGAAAGTCAGAAAGCCCTAGTCTTCACATGGTGACTTTCACTTACTGCCTGGGGGATGTCTCAGATCAGCCAAGGGGACCTTATGATACTCTCCTCGTTAAAGCATGTTCTTTCAGGATTTACTCTGTTCTCTGAAGATCCTCTGTGAGGTGGTTGGTCCTGCAAACTAGTCCTTTATAAAGGGAATTAATGGTTCAAGATACTTCAAGGAGAGGAACCCAGTTATTCCAGAGGTCACTGAGGGAGCAGAACTTAGACGTTTGTGCAACTGAAGGATAAAGGGAGAGGGAGAAAGTTCCTACAGAGAAACTTTCAGGGGTGGAAGGGGAGAGGAGCACAGGGACTAAGAGGAACACTAGGGGAGGAGGGGACAGATCTTAGAGGGTGGGAAGTGGAGACCTGAGATGCAGAACAATCAGACTGATACTTAGTCCTGAGGATGGCAGCGACATCTTGTTGAATGAGATCACTCTAGTGCCCTAGGCTGGTGTGTGGACAGTGTTGACTCGTTTATAAGAGTGTAGGTGGGGTGGAGTGGGAGGGGCTAAAAGCACTTACTGAGTGCCTACTATGTGCCCAGCACTCAGTACATTTTGTCTAAGACAACCACCATAGTAACTCTACAAGGTAGGTGCTGTCCCTTTTTAAGTGAAGCAGACCAAGATTGGCAGAGGTTAAATCGCCTGTTCAAGTGGGCATACTGTAGGTGATGAAACCAGGGTTCCACTCAGGCCAGATTACTCAACAAGAAAGGTCCCCACGGGCCCAGTTGTGCCTTCCTACCAACCTGCAGAGCACGATTTCAACTGTCCCCCACCACGTCAAAGGTGGGATAAAGCCCATGTGAAATTGCACACCACAGATTAGCAGATAAATACCTTTAAGCCTGTGCATGCCTTGCTCAATCCAAGCTGATACAGGCTGTGCTCACTAGTTAATCTGCCTCTGGTTCCATTTCAGGGGTATCTGCCTCTGACCATGATGTCTCACTCCTTCTTAAAGTGTTAGCTAAATGTTATTATAGTCTCTCAAATGCTGTCATTTAATCCAGCTCCAGTGCCTAACTCCTTTAGGGAGCTCTTAAGAAAGGAGGGGAACTGTAGGCACTTGGCAGAGAGGTGAGAGAATGTATTTTTGGATGGATGAACCTTTAAGATTTCTCTAAGGTGATCTTTCTATACATGGACCAACACTAAGGACTCAACATGTATTCATTCATTCATGCAAATATTTGTTGGGTACCTTCTTATGTTTGGGATGCTGGGTTAGTTCATGTCTAATACTGTGCTCAGCACATGGTAGGTCTTGAATAAATAAGTATTGAAATAATGAGTGAGTGGAGGGAAAGAGGAAGGGAGAGAGGGAGGGAGGGACAGACTGATGGATGACGGATGGGTTTGTATGTGGATGGACAGATGGATGTTGGCCTATGGGAGCTTGTTAAGTGGCATCTTACAGCCAAAACTGTCAAGAAAGCTGTCAAAATATTTCCATAGAAAAGACACTGTGAAGATTATAAAACTGCTTTGTAACCACACCTGTCAGGTGACTGCTGCTGAAGAGATCACATTTCTATTTTTAAAAATGACATAAAATGTCCGCTTTTTAGTGACGTCAGTCACTGACATGGGGCAACTTTGCATTGCACTCTGTGACTTCTGTTTTTAGGTTTGTTTGGAGTCACTCTCTCTGGCGGGGAAGTTATTCTCTGAAATGCTGCATCGAGAGTTGAATGAGCAAGGATAATGAATAGGCTGCCTTGTTTCCGAGGCAGAGCATCCTCTGGAAACAAGAAGCAAGGACAATGTGAAAGCGCTTGGTGTTTTGGGGACTCGCACAAGGAAAAGCAATAAAAAGAATTCCTTCATTACAACAGAGCAAATGACTCAATGCTGTAAGCAGAGGCAACTTGATGTGAAAGTCCTCTGAGATGGTGGCAGTTTTAGTCACACTTTGGAGTCTGGGAAATTAGGCTTGCACCCATGTCTCCCCACGTGACCAATGGGAGGTCAGGGTGCAGGGCAGAGGTACTGTGAAAGTTTCCCAAGGACCCAGAAGCCACTACTCCATTTCCCATTACAGCCAGGGAGACAGGAAATGTGACATGGACCTGCGGGGCTGAGCCTCCCGTCTTAGGGACTGGTCTCCCACACTGATAGCGCTGCTTCTGCTCAGCCGCAGCCCTCCCACCCTGTAAACCACCTCTGCCTTTGGCTTTGTGAAACACGCCTGGCTGCAAGCGTGTGATTACATAGAGCAGAGAACCAACCCCAGATACACTCTCCCTTCCAAAGGCAAGAAACCCTGATGGTATAGTGGTTAAGTGCCATGTCTGCTAATCAAAAGGTCGGCAGTTCAAATCCTCCAGGAGCTCCTTGGAAACTCTTTGGGGGCAATTCTATTCTGACCTATAGGGTTACTGTGAGTTGGAATCGACTCAAAGGCGGTAATCTAATCTTCAAAAGGCACCAGGAAGCCGTGGAAGAGCAGTGGTTAAACACACGTGGCTGCTAGCTAAATGTTGCCAGTTTAAACCCACCAGCCACTCCAAAAGACAAGTTATGGCAGTCTGCTTCTGCTTTCTGCAGGCATTACAGCCTTGGAAACTCGCTGGGGCAGTTCTACTGTGTCCTATAGGGTCACTAGGAGTTGGAATCCACTCGATGGCAATGGATTAGTATTATCATCACAGCCATATTATGAGGTCAAATAGTTACTGAGTTGGAATTCTGTACGTAAGTAGGCTGCTAAACATTGTAGAGGCTTGTTCATGAAACCTAGTAAGAGTGTAAGCTCCTTGAGGGCAGGGAAGCTTTGTATCTCTTAGCATCTGGTACGTAGTAGCAGCTCAGTGTGTGTTGCTGTTGAACACTGAATGAATGAGAGATGATGAGGATGATGCCCTCTGCCCTCCATAATTAAGTGTTGAGGACACCCCAGAGCCCCCTGTAACCCACTGAATGACATTTTTTTTTGCTTTGCTCTTGGTGCCCCTTCCAGGTTATTTCTGAGACCCTGTCCCCGACCTGGAACCAGATGCTACTGTTCAATGACCTGGTGCTGCATGGGGACGAGAAGGAGCTGGTGGACTCCCCACCCGTGGTCGTGGTGGAGCTGTATGACAGCGACGCAGTGGTGAGGGTCCCTGGGCGGTGGTCACTCCTACCTCGGGAAGAACACAGCATTGAACTCACTGACTTTATTTAAGTGGCCTGTGACTAGTCCCAATGCTGGACATACCTGGGGGGCAAACCTGGCCTAGGAAAGAATGACGTCCAGAAGCAGGAAAATGAGTAGTCATCATTTGGTTTACTAAAGATGAAATTAGACTTTTTCTTTAAATTGTAATTAAAATAGAGTCTGGTTTATAAAACTTGAGTCAGCAGATGCTTCTTCAAGAATATGATGCCTGCATAAAGCAACCTGGGGTCCTTGGGTAGTGCAAAGGGTTAATGTGCTCATCTGCTAGCATAAAAGTTGGAAGTTTGAATTGACCCAGAGGCACTTAGGAAGAAAAGCTTGGTGATCTGATTCCAAAATACCAGTCACTGAAAACCCTGTGGAATACGGTTCCACTCTGGTGCCCCTGGGGTCACCAGGAGTCCGAACTGACTTGAGAGCGACTGTATTTTTTGTAAAGAAACCTATAGATGTAGCTGTATCTACCTTTGTTACCCCCTGCCCCCCTCAGCTGCCCCTTCCCCGCTCCCCCAGCTAGTTTCATGACCTGGTCCTGTTTAATGAAATAGTCTGTGCCTTTTGGAAACAGGTTTTCATTGATCTCACCTGGCTGGAAGAGTAGAGATGGGTGATGTGAGTGACTCAGCCTTCACAACCAGGTCTTTTTCTTGGTTGTTGCTGCAATGCAATCATCTCTGTTATGAGGAAACCAAACCTCTTCCTCTCTAACACATCTGTGTTCTGAAATCTTGGATAGTTTCACTAGCTTACTAGAGAATTTTTTTCAAAAAAAATTATAATCACAAAGACAAATATTTTCTTTTTTTAAAAAATTAAGAAAAGACTAAAAGGAATAGCCATGGTTTGTTTTATCTGATGTCTATATCCTCAGAAGGCACAGAAGCACAAGTATTTTCAGTACAATAGTTTTCCTAAATGGTTGTCCTGGCAGCCCAGGCTACTACCTCAGATCAGGAGCAAATAAGGAGGAAGGAATCACAGGGGAACACGAAACCAAACTGAACCCACTGCTGTCGAGTCAATTCTGACTCACAGGAATAGGGACCAAAAGATTGAGTGGCTTGTCCAAGGCCATGGATTTACAAAGCAGATTTAGGGATTCAAACTCAGTTTTGTTGGACTTCAAAGCTCATATTGTCAGCCGCAATGATGCCTCACCCTAGAAGTACTTTGGAATGTCTCTAATACTCAAACCAAACCTACTGCCATCGGGTGGATTCTGACTCATAATGACACTATGGGACAGAGTAGAATGGTTCCATAGGGGTTCCATTGAGTGCCTGGTGGATTCAAACTGCCAACCTTTTGGTTAGCAGCCACAGCTCTTAACCACTATGCTACCGAGGTTTCCTTGTAATGTTTGGTGCCCCCTTATTTCTCCCTTTCCCCTTTACATCTGTCCTGGATGTCATTGAACTTGATCCCACTAAGTTCAATATGTTGAGGAGAAAGATGCCCTGTCTTAGTCACCAAGTGCTGCTGTAACACAAGTACCACAAGTGTGTGGCTTTAGCAGAGAACAGAAACTTACTGTCTCACAGTTCCGAAAGCTAGAAGCCCAAATTTAGAGGTTGGCTTTAGGAAGGTGAACTTCCTTGACTGGTTCAGCTTCTAGCAACCAGCAGTCTGTGGAATTCTTGGGCTGATGGATCCCTCTGCCTTGCTTGTCATCAGATATTGTCCTTCTTCCTCATGTCTGCATATGTCTCTCTGTCAGCGCTGTTCTTTATACAATTCAGAAGTGATTAGGTTTAGGATCCACCTACACTGTTATAATCTCAACTGATTGATTACATCAATATTGTGTTATGGGAAGTGGTTACATTAAATTAGATTACATCAGCAGGCATAGAAGTTATAGTTCTGACACATATTTTAGGGTGACACCATTCAATCCAATCTGCATCTTACATACTTTGGACATGTCAGGAAAGATGCTCCTGGAGAAGGACATTGTGCTTGGTAGAATGCAGGGTCAGCAAGAAAGAGGAAGACCCTCGACAAGGTAGATTGACACACTGGCTGCAACAATGGGCTTAAGCATCAAAACGATTGTGGACATGGCCTTAAGACTGGGCAGTGTCTCATTTTGTTGTTCATAGGGTCATTATGAGTTGGAACAGACTCGATGGCACCTAACAACAACAATTCAATCCATAACACCCTTTAAGAGAATCTTAGGAGAGGAAGGCCCTAGGATAACCCTCTTAGAGTTTTCCCTGGGAGTCTTAATAGGTTCCACTATTCCTCAAGCTGCTGGGAAGGGTCAAGAGCAGGTTGGCAGAAGAAGAGAACAAGACAGTGAGCAAGAGGCAAGCTCTGATGCTGGCATCGTTGAGGAGATGGTTTGCAAAGTTGTATTCTTAAGGATCAGAATCAAGTGGGTAACCATCAGGGGGCACGGGCTCATTTCTTTTCTGCCTTAGGGGAAGCCAGAGTACTTGGGAGCCACAGTGGCCACTCCTGTCGTGAAGCTGGCTGACCAGGACTACGAACCGCCCCAGCTGAGCTATCACCCCATCTTTTGTGGGACTCTCTCTGGAGGGGACCTCCTTGCCGTATTTGAGCTTCTGCAGGTGAGTTAACCAGACATGGCACCTGCACTAGATGTCCGTCCAGTCTGTTTGGTGAGGGCCATGGCCTCTTCTTCAGTGAAAGCTGCCCCTGGTCCCCTTCTGCTATCCTGTGTCTGGAAGTCTCTTCTTCCAGGGATCTGGGAGGTGCTCAACTCAGATGACATGGGCACTTCCCAGAGCCCTGTGCTCTAAGTCAGAGTCCCAGGATTAAAGAGCCCTGTGGATTTGGCCAGCAATGCCTGAGCAGCCAAATAAGCATGTCCTTGAGCTTGTCACAGATGAGAGGACATGGAAGAGACAGGAAATAAATGCTTGGGACCACTCGCCATGTGCCCAGAGCCACGTTAACTGCCTCTCCTACAGTCCTGCTAAGGCACATATTCTTATTTTACAGACAGTAACTTGAAGATCAATGGGATTAACTGTTATACCTCAGCACATAGCTAGGTGGTGATGAGCTGAGGGTTGAACTTAGGTCTTTGAAGTCCTCTACTCCTTCCAGAGTCCCCGGGTGGTATAAACACTAAAGGTGCCCAGCTGAAAGTTCAGAGGGTTGAGTCCACACAGAGGCACCCTGGAAGCCAGTCCTGATGATCTGCTTCTGAAAATTCTGCTGCTGTAAATGCTGTGGAGCACAGTTCTCCTCTGACACATGGGAGGGTCATCGTGAGTCAGAATCAACTCCGTGGCAACTTGTCGTAGTGACTCGTTCCACTGTCTCACAGGTTCCCCAAAACAGAATGCTCTTGGTCCTCCCCTCTGTAGCTGAGGGGGATTTAAGAAACCAATGTCATGGAAGACTCTTTTAGGAAGCAGGAAGCAGGATACTTGGGGAAGAAATCTAAGACACTTCAGTCTGGCTGTCCAGTACAAGACCAAATGGGACATGGAGAGAGCCTTGAAGAGACTGCGTCTGTATCTATGTGCCAAAGAGGAGTGTCTCTCCCCGCCCAGCCTTTCTCTCAGGTGTCAGGAGGGCAGATGGCACCAGGTGGCACTTTACCTTCAGGGCAGACCCAGTCCTCTATTGGTATGCCTGGTTTTCAGAAAACCTGATTTTTAAAAATCTCACTTGATAGAGACATTAGAAGATGCTAGTGTTGGAACTCAGTGGGTGTGGATCTCAGCTCACTGGTTATTTGCCCACGTTATCTGAAACAGCAAGCACAGAGCCATTGCTCTAGGGAAGACACTGGGTTAGGTTTCTGTCAGCTTCTCCCCGCTCACATTTTTATCAGTTGATCCCAATACATAGCTTTGTTTTATGTATGCTTCTGTTTCCAGGCACTTTGCTTAATATACACTGGATCATTAACATTGAACACACAGCCAATAGCACTGTAACTCATGTCTGAATGAAGCTTGTGTAACCCACATGATTTTTTCCATAAGGCACATCACAGCTTTCTTGCTAGAGAGTACTTCAGGACCGTGATTGGAGGCCATTTTAAACATCAAAACCACCAACGGAGAACACAAAAGTGTGACATAAATAGACCGTGAAATGGACATATGTTTACAGTCTGAGAGCTGAACTGAGAAGGCAGAGAGTGGCCTTGTTCCACCCTAGCTGGGGAAATCCACAGTGGGCAACTCAGAGTTGCTCTGCTCATTATTGCAGAAGCATAATTAAATACAAAAATCTCCTGCCAACCCAGACAAACTCTCTACAAAACTAGAGGAGAAAGAAAACTCTTGTATCATTGACTATGCAGTGAATCAAGTGCATCAAAATTGCCAAGACAGAAAGGAGCTTCATTCTTTTACCTAAGGAGCTGTAACCCATTCCTGCAGGCTGTCAAGATAAATGATAACTAGTCCCCAAGTTAGAGGACTGAATGGCACCATTTGTCAATATGTAGCTCATCCTAAACTTACCTGGTGATTGGGAGAATGATGAGTGTGCTGATAACCTTTATACCAAGAAAGAAGTTAACTTTTTTGGTCTTTATTACCAGAGGTAGGTCTGTGGCTTGGAGCCAAGCACCAGCTGGAGTTAAGCTTCTTTGCTCCCAGGAAACCAGGACATTAGGGACTTGCTCTTCCTTGATGGATGACACTCCACAGAGATGGCTCCCAAGTCCTTGAGGAAACATTCATGGGTTGCAAAATCAGCAAGAGGCTCATTTAGCCTCTTAAAAGATTTATATGTATTTCCCAGAGGCAGAGAAAGAACTTAAAATCTCAATCATTCTAAATGTAAATGAACTAAGATAAAGGAAGGGAGAGAAGTTTCTGCTCCTTTTTTTCAGCAGGGAGAATTAACTTATCTTTTTTCATTTTTACCTCTAATTCCTATTTACCCTTACAGCATTTCTGTGAATGACCAGGAAAGTGCCTTGAGTACTGATCTTAGGACTGCACGTAAATTTTAATGAGTAGGCATAGTTACACAATATGGAATTCATGCACGAAGAGAATCCACTGTATTAACTGTGTGACCTGGGGCAAGTTTCTTAATTTCTTTGTCTCACCTGTAACAGGGATGGTAACAACTCTACCTAAAAGAGACCAGCATGGAAAACTCA
This sequence comes from Heterohyrax brucei, assembly GCA_028571685.1. Classification (NCBI taxonomy): domain Eukaryota; kingdom Metazoa; phylum Chordata; class Mammalia; order Hyracoidea; family Procaviidae; genus Heterohyrax; species Heterohyrax brucei. The sequence continues at coordinate 18,775,325 of CM053153.1, read as the reverse complement.
GCAAAATCTGCTTATTTCTTTATTATTACTATTATAATGCTAGAGAATAGGAAAGCAAGATGTCTAGGTCCACCTCTTTGTTTTAGGTGAGAAAACTGAAGCCAACAGGAAGGTATGGACTTGCTCTATATGACTGGGCAGAGCCCTGAATCCAGGTCTACCAGTCTCTATGGTAACTGGAGAGCCTGGAGAGCTCTGGGGTCAGACACGCTGTATTCAAATCCAGAACAAAGTCAGCCGGCATCTGCAGTCTGGGAGCTGCATAGGACTGCCTCTGTGATGAGTTCTTAGCCCATCTTATCAAAGGTTTTTCTCAGCCCATCTTATCAAAGGCTTTTATTGGCTCTGATCTTGTTGCCACTTAATGAGAAATTTTAATGTCTGGAATGGCTGCCCTGGAGAGAGAGAAAACTCCCTTGGTGAAACTTAAGTTGGGTGAACACTTGGGATGGTGAAGCAGCGACCCAAGCATTGGCCGTGGGCTAGGACTAGAAAAATCTATGCTTTTAAAATCCTGAAACTCTTAAGAGCCCAGTGTGTTCACAGGAAAATTCAGCCTATAATAGAATTTTGGTGATTTTATTTGCACACGCAGTTCCTGAACCAGGCAGCGTCCACACTGATAGGGTAAAGGAACTCCATCAACAGGAAAAGAGTCGAGTTTCTATAGCAAGAACAAGGATGGTAAAGACTTAACTGAGGTTTCACATCTGCAAAAATTAAGTAAAGGATATCCACATAACATATAATCATAAATGCAGGCAGTTTGTGATCTTGCAGTCTCTTATCAACAAACTTGAGGATGACCTGAGGAACTGTTACTCTGGGCACAGAAGACATTGTGGTTCTCAGGGGCTGGAGTTATCTTTCAAAATCATCTAGTCTAGTGGTCCCTGAAAGGGAAAGTCCAAATGATTTTAAGCTATAAATGAGTGATTTTAGGTCAAATTGAAGTAGAGCTTTAAATAACATTGAATTGACACAGAGGAAGTTTTAACTACTTCTAAGAGGAAGTCCAAGAGTCAGTTTGATGCTTCTGTATCTGTAACTTCTCTCTTAACGGCAACTTCATTTTTTAAGAAAGAGCACAGGCTTCAGGCTCAGTGTCTCCAGAAGAGATCAATAACTAGTTAGCTGTGAATCACACTGTTTTGCTTTCATTGCTTTTCTTTTTCAGACTATTTTGTGTTTGTAGGAAGTGGTACATGTTTTATTTAGCAACATAAAATTTCTCTTTTAAACTTATTTATTAGAGACAGCAAAGCTGGGTGGTAGCACAGTTGGAAAGGATGGCAGAAGAACAGTTGACTTGTGTAAACTTGATGTAGTCCTACGCGTGGGAAAGATGAGGCACCGGGCCACTGCTCTTTTCACTAGACTGTAGGGTTGCTATGAGTCAGAATCTTCTTGATGGCCGTGGGTTTTCTTGGGTAAGCTGTCTTACAGGCAGTGGCGGTGATTCAGTGACAGAACGCTTCCACGTGGGAGGCCTGGGTTCTAGTTCCCATGTACAGCCACCACCCAAGTCCCTTGGTAGAGGCTTGCACATTGCTAAGAGGCTGAGCAGATTTCAGTAAAGCTTCCAGACTAGATAGGAAGGCCAATGAAAACCCTATAGATTATAGTAGTCTGCCACTTGACCGTGAGGATGGTGCAGGATCAGGAAGCCTTACACCTTCTCTTGTGCATGGGGTGGACACGAGTTGAGGGCCTACTTAATGGCAGGTAACGACAAAAAGCCTTCAGTGTCCTGGGCCTCAGCTGCCTTATTTGTCAGCGAGGGACTGAATGGATTGGTGGTGACAGGCTCTCTGAGAGTTCAGCTCCCTGTGTCCCCTGGTCACACTTCCCCAAGAGGCTGAGCTATATCCTTGCAAGGCCCCTACTGCTTCCTTGATGGAAGTAAGTCTTCTAAGAAATACAATTCATTCCAGTTTCTTTAGAACGTCTTCCCTTTCAACTACTTCTTCAAAAAGTAATTCAATCTTCAGTGACTGAAAAGATAGAGCTGAAAAATGCTTCATTTATCACCAGCTGCTTTCAGTTTGCATCTGTGGGTGGCTTCCTCCAGGCTCTCCATCACTAAAATGCTTTGTTGTGTCAGTAGGAGGATTTAGGACCTTGATTTTTCTGTGTCACTTACTGAATTCCTTATCTCAGCTTCCCTCTTCTTCTTAAGCCTGCTCCTCCCCCGTCCTCTCAGACCTAGTTCATAGCCCGAGTAGCTTGAAAGAACTTAGAAAACAAATCAAAACCTACTGCCATTGGGTCGACTCCAACTCATAGCAACCCTATAGGGCAGGGTGGAACTGTTCCACATGGAGTTTCTAAGGAATGCTTGGCAGATTTGAACCACCATTAGCAGCTGTAGCACTTTTCATTAGCAGCTGTAGCACTTAACTCCTGCACCACCAGGGTTGTCTGAAAACTCAGGGTCAGTCTTCATTCTTCACACTGCATCTATATCCACAGCCAAGCCATCCCTTTGACGGTCCGTTGATAGGTTCCCATCTTCTGCACTCCCATGGGCTCTGTTTCTCATCTGAAATTTCCGTTGTCCCCTCTGCTTGTCTGTTAGCCTCTTCCCCCTTTACTGTGCACTTCATCCTCCACAATTCAGCTAGAGTGCCTCTGTGGAACACATGTTGGACCCTACCATTCTCTTAGAAATCATCAATGGCTCCCACTTACTTACTACCTGAACATTTCCTGGGCTGTTTCTTGAAGCACCAATTGCTGCCATTGAGTCAGTTCTGACATATGACAGCCTCACATGGTACAGGGTAGAACTGCTGCATGACTGTAATCTTTATGGAAGGAGCCCTGGTGATACAGTGTTTAAATTGCTCAGCTGCTAACTGAAAGGTTGGCTATTCAAACCCACCAGCTCCTTTGTGGGAGAAAGATGTGACAACCTGCTTCCACAAAGATTGGCAGGCTTGGAAACTCTATGGGACAGTGCTACTCTGTTCTCTATAGAATCCCCATGCAGCTGGGTTCCCACTGAGGTCCTGTTATTTTCCCGTCACTCCTGTTGCTGTGGAAACCCTGGTGGTGTCATGGTTAGGAGCTGTGGCTACTAGCCAAAAGTTCAGCTGTTCAAGTATACCAGGCATTCTTTGGAAACCGTATCAGGCAGTTCTACCCTGTCCTATACGGTCGTCACGAGTCAGGATAGACTTAACAGCTGTGGGTCTGGTTTTGGTTGGTATAGCCAGAGAAGCCCCAATGGCACAGTGGTTAAAATGCTCGACTACTAACCAGAGTTTCTTGGTTTGAAGCTACCAGCCCTTGCATAGAAGAAAGATGTATCCATCTGCTCCTCTCAAGTTTTATAGCCTTATAGGCAGTTCTACTCTATCCTATAGGGTCACTGTGTACTCATTCCACTCTGGAAAATGCTTAATCTTGGCTGGGAACACAGTTGTTCAATCTCCTCTATGCTATAGGACCCTTTGAGGACAGTATGGGACTCTTCAAGACTTCCTTCAGGCACCTGTAGAGCAAAGGCTCTTCAGGGCATTTCCCAGGCCAGCATTCTGGCAGGCCCAGGATGAAGAAGCATATCAAAAAACCCACTGCCATGGAGTCGTGCCCAACTCCTAGCGACCCTAGAGGTCAGAGTAGAAATGTCCCATATATAGAGTTTCCAACGAGTGCCCGGGAGATTTGAACTGCTAAACTTTTGGTTAGTAGACATGACACTTAACCCACTGTGCCACCGGGGTTTAATAAGCACACCCAGGGGCAGTTTCTGCTGTGTCTCGTTGTAGATGTTTGTGATATATCTTTGGAGCCAGAGGAAGAATTTGCTTTCTCGGTGAAACAGAGTTTCACAGGCTGTATTTCTCAACTCTTCACTTAAGGCAGTGTTGAATATGTGCCCTCACTGGTTTTCAGTTCCTTTATCTCTTTTTAATTCATTCTGTAGCTTTCTTATCTCCAGCCTACCTGGTGTATGCAATGTCTGCTCTCTTCCTTTATAAGATTTCTTATAACTAGCTTAACCACATCTACAATTGCCAACTAGATAATGTCTGTGAAAGAGAAGGAGAGATATGTTTGCACTTTGAAGGTGCAGATGAGCAGTGAAGCCTTTCCTAGCATATGGAGCTAATGTGTCAATCAGTGGATCAACATTTGTCAAGAGCCCAAGACCAACATTTGTATCTGGAGCATTGCTTGAGAGAACTTGGAGAACAAAAATGAAGTACCCAAAGCCTTCTTCTTGGCCAAGTCTCCCAGGAAATTGTTCAGACAGACAAGCAACCCCAGGAAGGATAAGGGCCTACTCCAAAGCAATGTGTAATAGACCATCATACTCCTGAGGGACTTTTGGGGTTATGTCCAAGATCAAGATCTCTGGGTGGTGCATATAGTTTGTACTCAACTACTAAGTGAAATGTTGGTGGTTTGAGGCCACAGAGCAGTGCCACGGAAGAAAGGCTGTGATCTGCTGCTGTAGAAATTATATATAGCTGAGAAAACTCCATAGAGATGGGTGACATCACACCAGACCCAGCTGAAATTTAACAGTCATAACAGAATACTGTGAAATGTTGTTCTCTAACAAATTTTTAAAAACCCAGAGGAAACAGACACATTTCTAGAAACACTACCTACATAAACCAACACACACATAGGTAGAACAACTACATAAACCTGTGAAAAAAGAAAAGGTTGAAAAGGTGATTTAAAAACTCCCTCCCAAAATAAAGTTCTGGCTCAGCCACCTTCACTGGAGAATGCTGCTGAACTTTCAGAGAAATGTTAACACCATTATCACTAAAGATATTTCAGAACATTTGTTTTATGAAACCAGGTTAACCCTTATACCAAAACCAGGTAAAGACCCTGTAAGGAAGGAAAATTATAGAACAATATCTCTCATGAATTTAAACACAAACATCATCAGCAAAATTCTAGCCAAGGGAATTCAACAACATGTATCAAAAAATAATTCAACATGATCAAATGGGATTCATATCAGGGACACAGAGATTGTTCAACATCAGAAAAACAATCAATATCATCAATCACATAGATAAAACACAAAACAAGAACCACTTGATTTTATCAATTGATGGAGAAAAGGCATTTGACAAAGTCCAGCAACCATTCATCTCAAAAACTTAGCAAAATGGGGATAGAAGAGAAATTCCTCAACACAATAAAAGGCATCTATAAAAAGCCAACAGCCAGCGTTCATCCTAAATTGAGAGAGTCTGAAAGCATTCTCATTTGGAACAGGAAGCAGATAAGGATGCCCTTTGGCACTACTTTTATTCAACATTGTGCTAGAGATCCTAGCTAGAGCAGTCAAGCAAGATAAAGAAATAAAGGGCATCCAAATTGATCCAAATTATAGCAAAAGTATCTAATCACAGATGATATGATGTTATACACAGAAAACCCTAAAGAATCCACAAAAATACTATTGGAACTAATAGAAGTGTTCAGCAAAATATCAGGATACAAGATAAACATATAAAAATCAGTTGAATTCCTCTACACCAACAGACAGAATGTCAAAGAAATCACCGATCAATACTATTTACAGTAATAGCCCCCAAGAAGATAGAACACTTATGAATAACAAGAGAAGTCAAAGACCTGTACAAAGAAAATAGAAGGCACTACTGTAAGAAACCAAAAGAGGCCTATCTAAGTCAAGAAACCTACCTTGCTCATGGATAGAAAGGCTTACCATTGTGAAAATATTTATTCTACCCAAAGTGATCTACAGATGCAATGCAATCCAGATCCAAATCCCGATGGCATTTTATAATGAGATGAGGAAACAAATCACTAACTTCATATGAAAAGGAAAGAATCTGTGGATAAGTAAAGCGTTACTGAAGAAGAACTATGTGGGAGGCCTTACACTACCATGGTGGTCAAAACAGTGTGGTACTGGTACAGCAGACATACAGACCAGTGCAACAGAACTGAGAATCCACACATAAAATCTCTCACCTATGAGCAGCTGATATTTGGAAAAATTCCAAAGGCTGTAAATTTGGGAAAAGACCGTCTTTTTAATAAATGATGTTGACATTACTGGATATTCATCTGCAAAAAAAGGAAACAAGTCCCAGAACTCACACCGTGCACAAAAATTAACTCGAAATGGATCAAAGACCTAAATGTAAAGTCTAGAACGATAAAGATTGCGGAAAGAAAAATAGGGACAACACTGGGAGCCCTAATACAAGGCATAAACGAAATACAAGACATTACTAACAATGGACAAATACCAGAAAAGAAAACAGGTAAGTGGGAACTCCTAAAAATCAAATGTGTGCTCATCCAAAGACTTCACCAAGAGAGTAAAAAGACAAACTACAGACCGGGGAAAATTTTTTGGCTAAGACAAATCTAACCAGCATCTAATCTCCAAAATCTGCTAGATACTACAAAACCTCAACAACAAAAAGATAAATAATTCAATTAAAAATGGGCAAAGGCTATGAAGAGGTACTTCACCAAAGAAGACATTCAGGTGGCTAACACATAGAAGAGAAAATCCTCACAGTCATTAACCATTAGGGAAATGCGTATTAAAACTACAATTAGACACCATCTCACTGCAATAAGTCTGGCATTAATCCAAAAACCACACAATAATAGATGTTGGAGAGGATGTTGAGAGACTGCAACACTTACACATTGCAGGTGGGATTGTAAAACAGTACAACTGCTTTGGAAACAAATTTGGCATTTTCTTAAAAAAACAGAATTTGACATACCATATGATCCAACAATCCCAGGTCTTAGAATCCACCCTAGAGAAGTAAGAGCTGTCACAAATAGATAAATGAACACTAATGTTCACTGCAGCATTGCTCAGAATAGCAAAAAGATGGAATCAACCTAAGTGACCGTCAACAAAAGAGTGGATACACAAACTATCATATAGTCACACAACAGAATATTATGCAGTGATAAGAAACAACAATGAATTTTGGAAATACCTCATAATGTGGACAAATGTGGAAGGCATTATGATGAGTGAAATTAGTCAATTGCAAAACAATAAATGTTATATGAGGCTACTATTATAAGTTGGATCTGACTCGATGGTGCTTGGCTTGGCTACTATTACAAGGACTCAAGAACAGATTTAAACCAGAAGAAAACAGTCTTTGATGGTTGCAAAGAGAGATGGGAGGGAGAGGGTATTTACTAATTGGATAATCGACAGGAATTATTTTAGATGATGGGAGAGATAAGACACAGTAGAGGAGAAGTCAGTATAAATGGACTAAACCCAAAGCTTAAAAATATTCTAAATAAAAGCAAACACCTTGAGGGATAGAGTAGCAGGGTCAGGGCTCTGTGGACTGTGGTTTCAGGGGACATCTGGGTCAACTGGCATAACAAAATTTATTAAAATATTCTGCATCCCAGTTTAGTTAGTGGTGCCAAGGTCTTAAAAAGCTAGCAAATAGCCATCTAAGAAGCATTAATTGATCTCAACTCACCTGGAGCAAAAGAGAAAGAAGATCATCAAAGATACAAGGAAAGTGTGAGCCCATGAGACTGAAACGGCACATATACCAGAGACTACCTCAACATGAGACCAGAAGAATTAGATGGTGCTTGGCCACCACCAAAGACTCCCTTTTCAAGGAACTTAACCAAAAGTCTCTGTTGGAGTGGGAGAAATATGGGTTGCATAACTCAAACGCTAGTAAAAAGACCAGGCTTTGTGGTCTGATAGTCTGTAGGGTCAGAATACATGGTCCCCAGACTCTCTGTTAGTCCAGAACTGAAACCATCTCAGAAGCCAACTCCTCAGGCAAAGATTGAACTGGTCTATAAGACATACAATGATACTGGTAAGACTGTACTTTTTGGCTTGGGTAGATACAAGAGTCTAACTTGGCAGCTCCTGTCTGGAGGTGAGAGAAGAAGACAGAGGGGGACAGGAGCTGGTTAGATGGACATGGGGAATACAGGGTAGAGGGGAGGAGTTTACTATCACAGTGTAGGGAGAGCAACTAGGGTCACGTGGCAAAGTTGTGTACATTTTTGTATGAGAAACAGGCTGGAATTGTTAACTTTCACTAAAACTCAATGAAAAAAATGAATTTAAAAAAGAAAACCCTATGGAGCAGTTCTTTTTTATTTTATTTTATTTTATTGTGCATTAGATTAAAATATACAGTGCAAATTAGTTTCTCATTCAAAAATTTATACACAAATTGCTTTGTGACGTTGGGTGCAATCCCTGAAATATTTCAGCACTCTCCTCCTTTCCACTCTGGGTTACCTGTGTTTCTTTGCCAGTTTTCCTGTCCCTTCCTGCTTTCTCTTCTTGCCTTTGGGTAAGAGCTGTTCATTTGATCTCAGATTTGATTGAACTAAGAAGGCTTTTCCTCGTATGTATTACTGGTTGATTTGTAGGTCTGTCTAATCTTTAACTGGACTTCAAAAGTAGCTATATTTCTGAATTAGCGGAGTGGCCAGTGTATGAGGCAATTCCACTCTGTAACATGTGGGGCCACCAAGAGTCAGAATTGACTCAACAGCAGTGAGTCTGGTGTTTTGGTTTTGGTGCAGTATCTCAGATTCAAGCTAAAACGGTTTTTGTGCAGGGTCACACGTTTGAGCCCAGCTTCCTGACTCATCCACTGGCCTCTTTACTAAATCTCTGCAGGAGGGTACCCTGCTGTCACAGGACCTCCTGGCAGGAGAAGAGTCATGGTGGCTGGGATTACATCCAGGATGGCATCTTGAAAGACAGCCATCTCCAGCCAGGTGCTAAAAGCACTGAGAGCTGACATACACAGTGAGAAGATCTTTTTTTCAGTAGAATTAAATCCTTTGTGTGAGATTTCAGCAAAGTGCCATGATTATCCTCCTGTGGTTTCATTAGTCTAAAATTGCACAAGAATTGATGCTACTTTATCTCAGAGTTTTACCTTCAAAAGGCTTCATTTTCTGTTTCACTGATTAAGATGTACTCTCCGCTGTGGCGAAATGTGTGTCTCTTTTATAGCTGGCATTATGGCTTTTCTGGAGATCTTGATAAGCTGGGAACAGGGGAACAGTTAAGGCTTGTAGGAGCAGTATCAGCCAGAGCTCTTTCCACTCCATGGCTCTAATTCCTGTGTTATCTTATACGTTTCAAGGATTGAGCTGCATGTCTTTTTCTCTCCTCTCTGTACTGTGAGCTCACTGAAAGCCATGTTTGATGCATGAATATTCCATAAATATTAATTGTTCTTGTAAGTTAATACATTTACCATTAATAAATAAGTTAAATGTGATAAAATGTACGATCCTTATGGCATTCCTAGTTGAAAATATTACTTTTGTTAAGAAAACAGTGACCATCTTACTGATAGGACAGTTTGGGGACTCTGTCAGTCTTTCTTGCGTCCTCTCTCCAGCCTCTTAACCATCACCTATTTGTGTGGTAGGTCCCTCCATCTGGGCTGCAAGGCCTCCCTCCTGTTGATCCACCAGACGTCGCCCAGGTCTACCCAGTTCCTGCCAATATTCGGCCTGTGCTGAGTAAATACAGAGTGGAGGTACGGGGCAGGGAAGCATCAAGTTGTTCCTTAGGAATAAAGGGTGGTAGGCCTGCCTGCACTGTATGAGGGACATCAAGGGATGTGCAGGACTCCTAAAGCTAAACACCACCCAGCTCACTGGTGACTAAGCTGCCCAGCCATTCCCTGGAGTCTCCAGGGAGGATGTCTGAATTCCTCCCCAAGGCCAGAGCATGCCTGCTGGCTCTTCTTGGGTCCTTGAGTTATGCCTCTGCTGGCCCTCTCCTCAGGTGCTCTTTTGGGGAGTTCGAGAAATGAAGAAGGTGCAGCTGCTGTCAGTGGATCGGCCTCAGGTGCTCATCGAGTGTGGGGGCCGAGGAGTCAAGTCCTGTGTGATCCAGAGCTACAAGAACAACCCCAACTTCACTGTCCAGGCAGACGCGTTTGAAGTGGTACGAGCTGCTCCCTCTCCCACCTGCTCTTGACCTTTTCCTTCCCTGGGTCTTCGCCCAGTCTTTTAGTAAATTGGCATGGGGAGATGTGCCTGAGTTTCAGATGTCTGCGAGAAACAGCAATCTAATTTAGGGAAAAGCCAGAATTCAGAATGGCATAAGATAGATTTTTATTGTTTTTTTGCTTATTGATGTTCAGTTTGTTTTCCAAAGATTTCAAGTGCTGATCATACAGTATAAATCAAAGCAAATGGACCAAGAATTGCCAAGACCAGTGAGTGGTTCCCAAAGGGTGGTCCCAGCGTCAACATCACCTGAGAACTGGTTAGAGATGCAAATACTCAGACCTCACGCCAGTCTTGAGACACCCTAGTGGCTCAATAGTTAAGGGCTTGGCTGCTAACCCCGAGGTTGGTGATTTAAACTCAACAGCCACTCTGGAAGAAGAGGCATGGGGATCTGCTTCTGTAAAAGATTACAGCCCGGGAAACGCTACAGGCCAGTTCTACTCTGTCCTGTAGGGTCACTGTGAGCTGGAATAGACTCAAGGGCACACAACACCGTGCCAGTCCCACTGAATCAGAAGCTGCTGGGTGTGAGGCTGGGATTCTCTGGTTGAACAAGTCTTCCAGGAGATTCTGATACATGTTAACGTTGGAGACTCAGTGGCCTAGAGGATACCCTAAGCAAGCTTATGTTATTGGTTAGGTTTTAACAGATTAGTTGTATTGAGCACATCAGTAGTTCGGAGATGAACTTGTGCATCTAAAGTAAAGAGTTTTGTTTTTCTTTTTTATTGTGATTAAGTGAGAATATACAATCCAAATTAATTTTGCATGCCTGCCTATCTGCAGGTCCTTCTGCTGTCCTTGCCCCGTGACAGCACACTCCTCCTTTTCATTTTATACTTGTCATGTCCTCTTAACAAGCTCCTGCCCCCTCATCTCCACCCTCTTCTCTCCCATTTAGAAAGAAACCAGTAGAACAGCCTCCTGTAAAAATGCATGGAACCATAAAGTACACACACCATATGGTCATATTGTGTTCCCAAGTCTGGTCCATTTTTATCTCAAGAGTTGACCTCAGTCGTGTTTTCTAGACAGAGGCAGCAGCAGGTCTAGGGGCCATGCTCCCAGGGGACCCCCCAGGCCGTTGGGCCATCAGTTGTGGTTAAAGTGATTGGCGTTTTTTTTGACACTGTTGTTTTTGCTTGCAAATCTTGGTGACATAGTGCTTAAATTCTATGACTACTAACCAAAAAGTCAGCAGTTTGAATCTACTAGGGGCTTCTTGGATACTATGGGGCAGTTCTACTCTGTCTATAGGGTCTCTGTGAGTTGGAATTGACTCAACAGCAGTGGGTTTTTAGTTTTTTGTTTATTTCAATGTTTCCTTGCAATATTGTCTGTGCTCTAATTTGAAACAAACTATGAAGAAGTTTGCTTTGTCCAGCCCAGTGAACACCAATGGGCACATAATTCTAAATTAACAAAGACTAGAATGAAAAAGGAAATCTTACTGATGTAGTGCTTAAAAGCTTGGCTGGTGATGAAAGGGTCAGCAGTTCAAATCCACCAGGCACGGCTATGAAGCAGTTCTACTCTGTCCTGTAGGATCGCTATGAATCAGAATCAGCTGTACAGCAATCTGTATGGACAGAACAAAAGAATGCACAAGGTGTTTGCAGTGCTGGGAGAGGGATGAGCAGGGCCTGGCTCCACCCCCACTGTGGGGGACAGAGGAGCAGGGCCTGGCCCTATCCCCAGCTGTATTTTTACTGGCTTAAATTTTGTCTGTCTTACATGTTGAACTTGGTTAAACTTTTATTGGAGGCAACAGTTGCTAGTAAATAATGAAGAGATAAGAAGATTGAAACTGACGGCCATAGAAAAGGATATAGAAGTGTGTGGCTTTTAAAATTTAAACCTGGGATGAATTGTTAGTAAGACATACCAAGTGTTGTTGTTACTTGCCACTAAGTCAGTGTGACTCATGGCAACGCCACATGTACTGAGGAGAATGGCTCCAGAGAGTTTTCATTGCTGTGACTTATCTGAAGCTGATCACCAGGACTTTCTTCCAAGGCACCTCTGAGTGCATTCAAACCCTCAACCTTTTGGCTAGTTGTCAAGTGCTTAACTGTCTGTGCCACCCAAGCCCCCTTCACATTTTACATAGCTATTCCCTGGGCTCAGAAGATGGTGTAGACAAGCTGTGAATGTGTCCTGGAGACCAAAACCCAAGACTGAGGGACAGTGGGTGCTGGCTGACTTTGGTCCTGTCCCACAGACAAAGCAGCAGGGCCTGAGCAGCTAGCCCCCCACCCCACAGGGCCCACACTTCTCCCCATAAGCCCAGCTAAAAGCTGCCCTCTCCCCCCAGGAGCTGCCTGAGAACGAGCTTTTGCATCCGCCCCTGAGCATCTGTGTGGTGGACTGGAGGGCTTTCGGAAGGAGCACCCTGGTAGGCACCTACACCATCAACTGCTTGAAGCAGTTTTTGCGCAAACCCAAGGAGCCCCCTGCCCTCATCTCGCAGGTGGACGGAGCCCAAGTTGAGCAAGGTAGGAAGTGCCTCGTAGACTCTGGGCTGCAGACTACAGAACAGTGGTGCCCACACAGCATCTGCTGTGGGATCTGGCACAAAGGGGGTGCCGTTCACCCACCCAAGACCACAATCTTTCTGGAGAATTGGCTCCTGTGAACCCTTCCACCGTCTTTAGCTGCCCAAGTCCTACCTGAAGAATTCACATGAGGATCGGCTCCTAAGAAGCCCTCCTTGAATCTGCCATAGCTCTCCCCTGCCTTGTCACTTGGCTTGGCACCGGACGGTATTTCACTGGGATTCACTTTGGATCTCAGATGCTGAGCTGCGTGCTGTACGGTTATCACTGGTCTGGTCAATGTGTCTTCTCGTTATATTCATCTTCCTCCCACATCTTTTCCCATATCTCCCCTCCCTACAGCGGCCTCCTGCACCACCAATCTTTATGAAACGTGCGGGTGTGTCTCTAATTTACATAAATGGTGTGGTACCATAATCTTTCTCATGTTTTACCCCTTTTCATTCAGGGCTGATGTTGTCAGCATGTCCGTATTGCTTGATACCACTTGATCAAGCTCGATACACTAGCTCGATAGCACTACCAGCTGTATCCGCTCTTTCTTTTCACTTTCCCTACAGCCTGTCCCTAGGCTGCCTCCGATCCCCACTTCCACAAATGATGCCGTGGTGACTATCGTGTGTGTTTCCTGAGGGAGCATCCTGGGTGGGAAGTTCTCTCTGGAATATACACCCAACGGTGAGAGTGCTGGGCCACAAGGCATCTGTATTAAGCGTTGCCCGAGGATGCTTCATATGGCTCCACCAGTTTATATCAGTCTGCACAGTGCAGTGGTTGGTGCTCAGCTGCTAACCAAAAGATCGGTGGTTGGAACCAACACAGGAAAAAGATGTGGCCGCCTGCTGCTGTAAAGATTTATGGCCTTGGAAACCCTGTGGGACAGTTCTACTCTGCCCCTACAGGTTGCTATGACTAGGCATCTACGTGACAGTTGGGGGTGCACCAGTCTACCCCAGCCTACACCCCTACAAGCAGTATATCCACAGCCCATTCTTCCTCTTCTTCAGCAGCACCTGCCAGTGTCCAACTTTCTGGAGTTTTGCTTTGGTTTGGTTTTTAGTATTTTCCACTCTGGTGGGTATAAAGCAGGATCTTTTTTCTTTTTTTTTGCCCAATGTGTTTGTTTGCTGTCAATCTTAATTTTCTCATCTGTGATTTGCCTGTTTATATCTCTTGCCTGTGTTTTATGTGTATCTTTAATTTTCTTTTTTGATTCATGAGTTCTTTGCACATTCTAGATGTTATCTGTCGCCCTGTAGATTACAGACATGGCTTGTATCTTCTTCTAGCGCTAACCTTGTTTATGGCCCCCCATCTTTGAGCAGAAATCTTTCATTTTGAAGGAATCAAATCCATCTGTGTTTTAAAGTTTATGGCTTGCACTTTTGAGTCTTGTCTAAGAAAGCCTGTTTCACCTCCACTAGCGTTATTGTTTTACGTTTCACATTTGGATCTTTAATCCATTGGCATTTGCGTATGGTTTAAGGTAGGGATCTGGCTGGGTTTCTTTCTTTCTTTCTTTCTTTCTTTTTTTTCTGCAAAGGCTACCATTGTTTCTCCAAAGAGTCATTCCTTTCTCAATGGATTTGTTCTGCCATGTTTCTCATAAGTCAAGGTGCTCTATATCCTGGTCTCTTCTGAGCTTTCTGTTCTGTCCCTTGGTGTCTCCATCTCTGTGACCAGCAGAGAATAGATGCCTATGTTTGTCTAGCTGAATTCACTATTAAAGTCAGCAAGCGGGGAGAGAAACTGTGGACACTGTGACAGCCAAGGGCAGCCCAGACTGGGAATGTTTGTGTGACCTGTATTTCATAGCACAGAATCAAGTGAGAAGGACTCTTGGCAGAACAGGGCAGTGTCATGACCTTTTATTGGATCAGTAGCCCAGTGAAGGATCCCATGAAATCCCTGCCAAGCACATGGGCTCATGCCCAGAGTTCTGCCTGCACCTGGGGAGTTGACAGACCTTTGGAGCCTCCTGGGTTCCCTGAGTTCACCCACGGGAAAAAGCAGTCAATGCAGAGGACCTGTGCCCTAAGCCTTGATTCGTGTGGCCCTCATGATCCTGGTTGATTCAAACTATTCTGAGGGGTAAATAACAAGAACAACAATTTATTGATCACCTTTTTTATGAGCCAGACACATTTACGTTATGAACTCATTTAGTTCCTCAGTGAGCTGGATATTCTCACTGTCATTTTCTAAATAAGGATAGTTAGGTTTGGAGATGTCAGGAACTTCCTAGGTTTGTGCCCAGACCTGCTGGAGTCTCTATGTTGGGCCCTGAGATGACCATCCTACACTGCAGCTGTGGTTGCCTGATCTGATTGTTATCGTTTCAGATATTTCAGATTCACTAACCGCTACTGAGCCAGCCCAGCCACTCAGCTCCTCCCAGGAGCCACCAACGGACCACGTCTATGTGGACATTGAGCCGCCTCCCACAGTGGTACCTGACTCTGCCCAGGTTCAGCAGGCCAGCGTTGTTGACATCCCTGACTCCTCCCCGATGCTAGAGCCTGAGCTCCAGTCTACAGCCCCAAAGCCTCCCAAAGATGAAAAAACTAAGGTCAGAATGTAATTCTCTTATCATGTTTACTAGGCTTTGTAGCATTTGCAGTGGATATTCTAGACAACTAATCCTCCTACCTACTTGCCATGTGACTTTAGACAAGCAAGTTTATGTTTCTGAGCATCGATTTCCTCATCTGTCAAATGGGGATAATAATACCCACTTCCCAGCACTATGGTTAAGAACAGATGCATAACAGTATATGAAATCGAAGTATTAGTCGAATGGGAGGACAGTGTTTAATTAAACAGAAGCTCTTCTGAATTTTTTTTAGCTTGGAAAGACAATGGTTTCTTTACCCAGCTCCATTCCATGGGTTTTGAGAACCTACTTTGTGCAATGCCATATGAGACCAAAAGGTTGGGGCTTCTGGATTCTAAAGAAGATTAAGACTTCTTGTCCCCAGGTAGCTGAGATTCTGGAAGGGGGGATGGACAGGTACACAGAAAAAGCACAAACAAGGGTACGATTAATGTGTCTATGTCGTAAATGTGAACACAAAATCCTGGTCAATCAGTTAAATTAAAGGAGGAAGCAGTTTTAAGAAAGTCCTAAAGAATTTCTAAAGGTTGAGATTAAAGGCCAAACAACCAACCAAACAGCAACAAAAACAACAAGTCTGTTGCTACCAGGTGAATTCCAATTCATAGCGACTCTATAGGATAGGTAGAACTGCCCCATAGGGTTCCCAAGACTGAAATCTTTACGGAACGGATGGAAACGTGTTTCTCCTACGCACTTGCTAATGAGTTTGAACCACCAACTTCTGAGTTAGCAGCTGAGCACTTAGCCACTGTGACACCAGAACTCCTTCAAACAGAAAGCAGAGGAAGAGAAATTGAGGACCTTTGTTCAGAGTGTTCTCATGTCACCTGTGCTCAACATGATCCTCTGTGACCTCTTGCCAGGTTCTTAGCATTCCACCAGCATTCCACTTGCCAATTTATGTTGAGATTCTTAGTTAGGTGTTTGTTGGCCCCATGAAACTGTGAGCATGGCAGGTTAGGAATGATGTGTTGACGTTTCTGTACCTCCTCACTCAGCTCAGTGCCTGGTGTATAATAGGTACTCAGAGATGTCCTAGAGGGTGAACGGATGGTGGGTACAAGATGCGTCTTGTCTAAGTAGCCTGACTTCTGCTACAAATGCCTGGTTTCTGCCGTACATGTATTACTGCTACCTGCTATTCCATCCCATTGTGTATACTATAGCAACCCTATAAAACCCATTGGCATCAAGTTGATTCTGGTTTACAGCTGTACTAGAGAACAGAGTAGAATTGCTCCACAGAGTTACCAAGGGATGCCTCGTGGATTCAAACTGCTGACCTTTTGGTTAGCAGCTGTGCACTTAACCATTATGCTACCAGGGTTTCCACATGTGTGCTGCAACCCTATCCATTGCTATTGAGGCAATTCCAACTCGTAGCAACGTTATAGGTCAGAGTAGACCTGCCCATCCAATTTCCAAGGAGCAGCTGGTAGATTCAAACTGCCAGCTTTTCAGTTAGCAGCCAAACAGTTAATCCCTGCACCACCAGGGCTCCCGTGTATTCCAAAGAATACCCCACTGCCATCAAGTCCATTCCAACTCATAGTGACCAGATAGGACACGGTAGAACTGCCCCATGGCGTTTTCAAGGAGTGCCTGGCAGATTTGAACTGCTGACCTTTTGGTTAGCAGATGTAGCACTTAACCACTACGCCACCAGGGTTTCCCTCCCATATATAGGTGCCATTTATTTGTACCTGTTAAAATTGGAAACAGTGATAACAGGGCTTTGCCTGTATTATGCCACTCAATTCTCACTTCAGTAAAATAAGCGGATATTGTTGTCCACTCACTGAGGAAATGGAGAATCACAGAAGCTATATTAATTGCCTATAGTTAATACTGTGTTATAATTTATAACCCAGGTCTATCGTAAACTACTGTCTTTCTACTGTGCTACATTGTGTTAATATAGTTGAGAATTTATTTGTTGCATGCCTGTCTTCTCTACAGAATCCCAGACACAGGGATTGTGTCTAATTCTCCCTAATGCTCCCAGTGTAAAACACAAAATGTGACATCTGCTCAATTAAAGTTCTTTGAATGAATGTATAGGTTGTTAAATCTGCATTTATTACAGTGATACAGATAGCTGACAGCATAAAACCAGAGATACCTCCATTTGCTCCAATGGGCACCTAGGTATTCTCTTTCTCAGCTGACCAACCGGCTGCCAGCACGTAGCTCCATGAGGCCTTAGCCAATAACTCATCCCTTGTCTGTTGCCAGGATACCAGGAAACTGTCCCGAAGGTCCACTAAAAGAAAGAAGAGGACTATAGCCGATGAGTCTGCTGAAAACGTTATTGACTGGTGGTCTAAGTATTATGCCTCCCTGAAGAAAGCACAGAAGGTATACTGTCCCCTGGCTGTGACACCCAAAGATCTGAAACAACACCCTCTACCTCCCCAAATCCCATGTCCGCTTCCTGTCTCCACCCTCATTTTAAAATTCCCTTCTGTGTAGGTCCAAGTCAGATGTGGTTCTGTTCATTGCAGAGGATCAGAAAGCCTGGCAGGAGAAAGGACCTGAGATTTTAAAGTCTTTACCCTCTGTCTAGACTAGGACACAAAGTTTGATGTGAAGTCTGGAAGGAAATTCAGTCCAGCACAGCACCTGGAGGGTCTGCCCTCCAGTCTGACTCAGGGAGGTCCCAGGAGAAGCAGGCCCTCAGGAGAGGTGGAGAACAGTGATAGAGCCCCAGGGACACCTAGAGGCAGCCAGGACAAAGGGCCTCAGGCCTCCAGCAGGATTCTGAATTCATGGGGGAAAGCCATCAAATAAAGATAGAGGCCTTGGCCTTAGAAAAATGGGACACCTGACAGTGTGCCACAGCAGGGACTCCCACACATGGAAGCAGACAGGACTTGAGCTATAAAACTGGAGAATCAGTGGGGTTGGGTATGGGGATTCAGACTAAATAAAGCTCAGTGAATTAGTTCAGCAAGACTTCTCATCTTTGAGTGAAAGGAATGGAAAATTAGAATTATCATATTTAATTGAAAGTCTTCTGATTCCTTAGTGTGGCAGGACTATGGTTTCTTAATCTACCACTATTTCACAAACATTGGGACACAGTTAAATGCACAGATCAAATGTTAGTCCCTTTCCCCAGCCTCTTTCTCTTTGTTGTAATGAACACTACCGGTTCTGGTGAGCTTACACTTTCTCTGCTCTTCTCCCCAGTCCCTGGGACCAACTCAATGACCCAATATGCCAACAGGCAGAACTCCTAATGTTGGCTGCAGTGATGCTCTGGAGAGATGAAGGAAGAGTAGGGAAGGAAGTTCTTAGCCAGTGAGTGAGAGGGGCCCCCACTCAGAGGTTCAGGAAGGCTGCAGCTTGTGGCACTTTTCCAGGATGTATGGACCCCCCTTCTCTAGGGCTGGGCCTTGTCTGCTGCATTTAGGTTCCAGGTCTTTGCAGTAAGTTTTCCTGTGGATGGAGCTTGGAAGTGGAGAGACGGACTGTTTTAAATTCTTTTTTAAAAACGGCACCTCTGAGAATGCAGAGAGTTAGGATAAATGAGTTAGAATGCTGAGCTGTCTACGTGAATAAATTAGGCATAGCAATGTCAGTAATCTTATCTCCCTCTTTTCTCAAAAGGCAAAGGAGAATAATCCCAAGGAGAAAAAGGGCAATACAGGTAAGTGGCTGTTTTGAGTCACTAAAACACAAAATGAGCCAATTTTGCATGAAACGTACAAAATGGAAAATACTGGCAGTCTATGGAGGCTCGTTCTTTATGCTTCCCAGTTGAGGAAACACCCTCCAGAAGATGGCAAGATGAAAAGTTCATGTGGCTCATTTGAGCTGGCCTGGGACTAGATCCCAGGTCTCTTGAATCCTGTTTAGTACAGAAATTGTCCCCTTGGCTCTTGTCCCTGCATTGATAACCTAAATGTAGAAACAGTGGACTAAGAATAGAACAAACACACTGGGAGGATAGGCCCAAACGAACACCATAAACTTTAAATCAGGCATATGCGAAGGCCTGGATTCAGGTTCTAAAACTCAGTTTACAAGAACTGGATAGATCTGGTTTGGAAGAAGCTCAAATGGAAGAGGCTTGGAATTTGAAATGACCACAAATTCGATTCAAGCCAACTATAGGTCTTTGCCTCAAACAACAACAAACCAGGCAGCCTATGCCATTAGGTGACAATGATATAAGAGGGAAAATATGAGCTAAGTCATTTCTTCAGTCCACTTGTAACTGCCACGTGAGTTCTAAAACCAGCCCCATGGCATAGGCAATATCATTCTCCTTTTGCAGGTGATGAAATAGGTACAGAGAGGTTGTGTGATTGACCCCAGTGTTACACAGGTAGAAAACAGTGCAGCTAGAAGCCTGTTACAGCCAGTTTAATGCCAGGACCCGGCAGGGAAAAAGCAATGACTAGTCTCTCTATATCAGCTACAGTGATAGACTCAAACATGGCAAGGACCAGGAAGCTGAAATATGTTGTTCTATTACATATGAGGTTGGAAACCCTGGTGGAATTGTGGTTACATGCTATGTCTGCTAACAAAAAGGCGGGCAGTTTGAATCCGCCAGGAGCTCCTTGGAAACTCTGTGCAACAGTTCTGCTCTATCCTGTGAGGTCTCTATGAGTCAGAACTGACTCGACAGCAGTGGGTTTGGTATATATAAGGTTGCTATCAGTCAGAGACTCGATGGCAATGAACAATGACAAACTCTCAAGACTTGGTGGGAAACTTAACATTTTAGAGCCACATGCTGCTCAGTGAATGTCCCTAATTAGAATATGGTCTGAGAGAGAGGATAACTACAAGCTTTGGAGTAATCCACCCCAGGTATATTCTTTGCTAGTTGGGTGACCCTAAGCAAGTTGCTTACCCTTTCTGTGCATAGTTTAATGTACTCTTACATATACCGGGACAGGCTACTGTGTTGCCCAGTGCAGGGGACCCTTTAAATTGTGTTTCTATCTGTGTGCCTGGGTTGCAGGACTGCGTTAGTGACCCTGTGGAAAAATGTTACTATTTCTTTTTAAAAGGAAAGTTCATGATGCTTGCCAGAGTGAAGGGAGAGAAAGCTTGGCTTTGCTCCTTCTAATTTCAACAGCTGTTAAGAATCTAACAATTTCCACCGAATATTCACAGAGACAAATGCAGACCAAGTGGTGGTAGATGTAGAAGATGCCCCAAAGAAAAAGAAAGACAAAATGATCAAGAAACCCCCCAAAGAAGGTGAAATCCCCAACCTGGCCATTTTGCAGGTGTGTGAACTAAGTCATGTCTGCCATGGGGAGGGTCGGTAGCTCAAAAGCTGGGATTCTGCTACGGCTTTGGTCAGCTTTGTTGCTGGGTGCCATTGAGTAGATTCCGACTCATAACAATTGCATGTGACAGAGTAGACCTTCCCCATTGAGTTTTCTAGGCTGTGATCTTTATGGGAGCAGATCACCAGGTCTTTCTCCCACAGAACCACTGGGTAGGTTTGAACCACCAACCTTTTCGTTAGTGATCAACTCTAGTAATGCCTTTGTTGGAACCAACTTCTTTTGTCTTCATTGTAATCACCAATGCACAGACAGCCACGGCAATAAAACAAGAGTGTAAGCGAAGACAATGGAGCTCACTAATCTTCTGTTGTTTCCATCTTCATATTGTGATGAGACAAATTACAATTGTTTAACCTGGCTCCAGTGAGGGAATTTACAGTCTCTTTGTTCCCCTTGGTCCACCAATTTGAGCTTGACATCGTCACACAGATGCCTATGCTCTCAAAGTAGCAGGCGTTTGAACTCTAAATAAAGTCAGCTCTTCCAGAACAATCTAAGCGTTAGTCAGAGGCTATTAGCTGAAGGCGTATTTATGTATGTAAATTAAGAATAGGAAAATTATGCATCTAGAGAAGCAATGCAGATGAGTAATTTGATTGGAAATTTGAATGTGTAATTTAATTATATGACCCAACTGAAAACTCAATTTGGTTTTACATTTCTAAAGTGACTACTACATAATTTCCCATTTGGAAAATTTGTGTCCGTAGGCATTATAATAAAAGCAATATTTTATCACTTTATATACATTAATAATTATATGCTTAATGAACATTTATTTATTTTAATTTCCTAAAAAGATAATAGTCTATAGCCAACAACTAATGATGGTTATTAGGTGTAAAAAGACTAGTCATATTTCTATCTATGTAAATAGTGTGTTTTTGAAGTTTGGGTTTGACTATGCTTCTTGGAACTTTCAAGTTCAGCAGAAAGTTTTATAAATTTTACGGGAAGTTCAGGGTGGAAAGGAGGAATGTGCAGTCGTATTATAGGCATGGCAGCTAAAGTCACATAACAATGTGTGTATGAGTGTTTGTATTAGAAACTAAGTTGAGCTGTCAACTGTCACCTAAAATGCAATAAATAAATAAATAAGCCTTTATAAGTTTCAGAGTACTCTGGGAGTGGTGAACCAATCATGTTTCTTTCTTTGCTAAAGATTAACAACAGTGGTCTCTCAGAGTTTTTCCCCAGGGTCTACATCTCAAGGCTAATTTTGGGATATCTTGGTGTCTCTCTCTAAATCCCTGCTGAGTCTTTCTTCCTCTTGGCGCTATCTTCTCCCTTCTCTCTAAAGATATATGATGGCGATCTCGAGAGCGAATTCAACAATTTCGAAGACTGGGTGAAAACTTTCGAGCTTTTCCGAGGCAAGAGTACGGAAGAAGACCATGGCCTTGATGGAGACCGAGTCATAGGAAAGTTTAAGGTAGGCTCCAGGGTCAGCCCTTTTTCTGGCTTTCCCCCCCTGTAAATATTAGACAGTATTCACCTCTGTCAATGACACTGTGGTATGGTGTAGGTATAAGGAAAAATCTATCATCTTTACTCAGAACTCTCTAGAACCGCACAAGACAAAGTCTCAGTTTCTTGAGATATTTTCTTTTGAGATCAGTGAAATGGCCTGGAGCTCAGCCTGGTGGAATACAAGGAGACAGGTTCTTGACCTGAAGGGACCACTGCATTTTACTTTGATTTCCCAAACAAACTTGCTTTCACCTTCCATCTCTGGTATCCCAAGGATATAATTTATGCAAACATGTCTGTTGAACAATTAAGCTAAGCAAATGCAGACCCTTCTTCAGGAAGACTTACAGTGTCAGCAACACAAAGTAGTAGCCGTCACTTACTGTGAGCCTACCTTCACAGTAGTTCAAGGTCCTTTCTGTGCAGCGTGGTATGTTAGCAAGACCATGGGTGTTGCATTTGGCCAATCTGAATTTTGCATGATCTGGAATAATGTACTTAACCTTTGTGGCCCTCTGTTGCTGCATCTGGAAGTAGGAACACTAAGGTCAGGATCAAAGAGGGTAACGAGGGCAAGCACTAGAACAGCACCCATGTGTAAAGCGCTCTCAAGATCCCATCTGACCCTCCTGAGGGGAAGGTGTTCACGTACCTGTCATCAAGGTACCACGAAGAAGCTGAGATGCAAGCAGGTTATGTGGCTTGTCCAGTAATACCCTGCTGCCCAGTGTAGCACCAGCCCAGGTCCTACTGGGACCCAGCCCCTGCTCATTCTCCCAGCACTGTGACCTAAAGGGTTTTTGGTGAAGCTTGTGACCACGCTGTTTCAATGAGTTGCTCTTTATGGTTTCAGGGCTCCTTCTGCATCTACAAAAGCCCTGAAGATTTCAGTCCTGAGGACAGCGGGCAGCTAAGAATTCAGCAAGGGATCCCACCCAACTACGCAGTCAGCGTTCTAATCCGGGTGTACATTGTGGCGGTAAGCCATCCTTTTCTGCTCTGAGGGGCATGGAGTTGGGTCAGCAACCTGGACACCTCCTGGCTTTTCACTCAGGCTTTGGAGAAACGACTTTCCAGGACTCTAGGACCATTCTGTATAGCTTTCCTTGTTCTCTGCAGTTGCCTGCTGGCTGGGAAAGAAACCAGCAAGGACTAAAGCAGGCATCTTGCAGGCAAGGCAGTTAGAGGAAAAGAGTCAGGGCAGAGTAGAGCAGCTGCCACTGTGAAATCCTCCCCTCATTGCCATACCTCTGTACGGTTGTCAGGCATTTCATTTTGAACTTATTCCTGAGAAAAATTTGACCTCCTCTAGTTTTTCCCTTTTTGATAATGAGATTAGGATATTTAATTAGATAACTTTTTGACTTGGTTACTAGGAAGCTCAGGATCAAGTCAGATATTCAATCAAAGCAACTGTATGAAGCTTTATAGTTGTAGCAATATTATTTTTATACTCTTTCCTTAAATTGTCTTCATCCTTTTTAGAAACATAAATAAAACATAAAATGAAGATGAATTATTCTTCAATATTAAGAGAACTAGGTGTTCTTTTATCATGTAGTACTCATGTTTATCACTGTCAATGTCACCATCACCAGCCAAGTGTGTTCTCATCACTAGGTATGCTGTGATGAAAAAGGGCACAGTCTCTACCCTCAAGGAAGTCACACTTCATCCATTCGCCAAGTCTCCTGCAGACCTTCTGTGTGTCCAGGGCCTTCTAGACCAAGCACAGGGGTACAGCCAGTCTCCTTGCCTCAAGACAGTGCAGAGGAGAAGGGCTCAGGCAGGAACTTGAGGGCCGGCAGGACTTGTACTAATGGAAATTCAGAGTTCAGCGGGCTGGGTTGCAGGGGAGCAGGGTAAGTTCACTGCCGTTAACGGCAGCTGGAAGCCCTGGTAGTGTAGTGGGTTAGTGCTACGTCTGCTCACCAACAGACTGGCAGTTCAAACCTACCAGGCGCTCCTTGGAAACTCTATGGAGCAGTTCTACTCTGTCCTATAGGGTCGCTAGGATTTGAAACTGACTCAACAGCAGTGGGTTTAGTTTTTTGGGATATGTCAGCCAGTGCTTTTCAGTGACATTTCTAGAAGTAGTGCTAAATAAAGTGTGGTTCGCTGTGCCACACTCAGATTTACTCAATTAACTAAGTGACACATTAAATTCAAAGTTTTTTTTTAATTTAAAAAACACCAAAAAGATAAGAAAAAAAATCATACAACTTAAAAGTCGGATAAAGAAAAAAAATCCAGTGTCCTCACCTGTGTGGTTCCGTTCCCAGACTGCTTGCTTTTTCCAGTGCATTTGCAAGCACGTCAATGAAAATAAGCAAAGAAACAGATAATCAAAGGGTGACTAGCAGAGTTAATGGCAATGCAGGCGGTTAAATTAGGATGATGTGACAGGGAAAGAAGTGGGAGCTCTCCTTGGGATTATTTTCTTCCCAGGTAGTTGATACACAGATTGTTCATGGTTTTGACTGTTAAACAGTGTTCCAGAGAGCATCCCTGAGAACTGAGCTTTATCTGCTTATCGCATTCTTTCTGCAGGAAAAAGTCCTAGAAATGAGTTCTTTTCTCACTCACCTTTAGTTTCTGCAGAATGTACCCATCTCTTTTACAGCATTCGTCACCAGCTTCCTACCCTAGTCTTTCCCTAGGAAATGTTTGTTTTTCAAGGGTACTTTAAGGCCCTGTTTGTCTGGCATCAAACACCTCCTTTAGAAGCAAACCATTGCTCAAATGGCCAGTGCTAAATGCAAGATTCACCCAGTCCTGGATTCAGAGACCATTATTTCTGGGAGGTGCCATCAAGACCCACCCAGGCTTCTACAGGTGAATTTGAGAGGAGGACAGACTTGCCCATGAACACACGAGAGTAGAGCTAGAACCCAGAGGCATGTCTTCTGCCTCCTGTTCCAACACATTCTGTGTTATACTGCATGAAATCTGCTTTTCACTGGGGAGATGGTGCCAGGAAAGGTGTATTTGGCCAAAGCCAACAACCTTAATAGCAAAACGGAGTGGCAATGGAAATGTTTATTAACATGGATTGTACTCTAGAATCCTCTAGGGAGCTTTAAAAAGTCAGTTGTCCAGGGCCAATAAATGAGGCTATCTGGGGACCAGAAAATCCTCGTGGTGTAGTGGTTAAGTGCTACAGCTGCTAACCAAAAGGTCGGCAGTTCAGATCTGCCAGGCACTGCTTGGAAACTCTATGGAGGAGTTCTGCTCTGCCCTGTGGGGTCACTGTGAGTCAGAATCGACTTGACGGCACTGGGCTTGGTTTTCTGGGTTATCTAGGAACCGAATTCAGGTATCAGCATTTTTTAAAGCTTCTAGTTGATTCTACTCTGCTGCCAACACTGACTGACCCACTTGGACTAAACAGAGTTTCTTTCTCTCCCTCCTGCAGGCATTTAATCTTAGCCCAGCTGATCCAGATGGGAAATCAGATCCCTACATTGTGATCAGGCTTGGCAAAACTGAAATCAAAGACAGGGAGAAATACATCCCCAAACAACTGAACCCTGTATTTGGAAGGTCAGTGGCCATCTGGGTTGCACTGTGTTGTCCTTTCTGTGTTTGCTGTTGCCCTATTTCTGGGGCTCATGTGTCAGGTCAGTGTGTATAGGTGTCCCTGTCTCCATAAATGGTGGCTGGAGGTGGTCCAGTGCTTCCTTCTCTCTTGATAACAGTCAACCCAACCTGTGTTCATGGAGGAGAGCCAAGTTCTCACCTTGCCCTGCAGGAATCCGGTGGCACATGGTGATCTTTGTGCCCACGGTTTCCTAATAATGGTTTCCTAGATCTTACATTCCAAGAGGCACTTTGAAGGGTCATTGGGTTCAGCCTCCTGCCTGTGGGCAGGTTGAAACTTCTTTTTACAAAGAAGGTGCTTGAGGCACAGAGTTATGATGAATTGTAGTCAAGATCACACGGCTCTCAGGAGAGGGAGGAAGGCCAGAAATTTGGTCCTTGCTGTCCCTCCAAAAGCCATTTTCCCCCCACAGTTCTACGCCCTGTTTCAAGTGACTCCTGAGGTCAGAAATTTCAACTGTGTGCTTCAGTTGTGTTTTGTTTTCTTGCCAGATGTTTTTAAACTCACAATATTTGTGTATACTTAGGTGGGTGAGGCATTCTCCAGCCTACGACAGTCCTCCCACCCCCATTTGTCTTAGCACAAGATGTCACACATAGATGTCCCCTGCTTGGGCTGAAAGTGTCTGAGTTTGTGGCCCTGGCTGCCATCAATGTTAGAGTCAAGTAGGTCAGGGTTTTGCTTTGTCTCTGCCACCTACAGGCTGCGTAATCTTAAACCTCCATCCCAGGTTCCTTCATCAGTAAAGCAGCAGCAGTGACATCTGTCTCTCAGAACCCTTAGAAGGTTAAACACGCAAAGCACCTAGCAGTCTCTGTACCAGCACATAGTAGACACCTCCTCCTTGATAATTATTTCAGTGATGGATACATCTTATTTAGTCTCTGTACCACATGGACATGCATTTAGTTTCCTGTTTTCCTGACTAAGGAGGTGCCTGGGAAGAAATCTCCATCAGACTAATTTAAATTCATGTACAGATTTGTGATCTCTTTGGACTGGCTGACATTTGATCAGCACTAGCCTCTTATATTTTATTGCTCCTGAGGAAATGAGGCAATAAATGTTCTCACCTGTTCAGATTAATGGCAGTGATTAAAACGTTAGCACAGGGATACTGAACTTGGGCATTACTGCATCCTGAGACAAACTCCATCATCACCTGCCCTTTATTAAGGAGTGCTTTGTTTGGTCAAGTGCTTGGCTGTTTGCACCACAGGGCCTATACTTACACTGGTTTTATGGCTTCCATTTTATGGCCATTGGAAGAAAAAAAAGAACAGGATGAAATGGTTCTTCCTAATTCTAGAATATGCCAGGCTTTTGCAGAAGCCTCCGTATGTGGGCACTTAATCAGATATTTATTTAACGGTCATTCGGGAATAAAATTGCCTCCTCCTCCTGCAGTGCTCCGGCTCTTGGGGGTAACCCAGGTTCTGGGGGAATGTCTCTTTGAAGACCTCACTACCTAGATATCCCCGTGAGGATGCCGCAGGCTCCACCCCCTTATGCCCTAAGTCCTTGCCCTGCTTTGCTTTTCCTCATAGCGTCTGATGGGTTTCTGTGTTTATTGTCTGTCTGTCCTTTCCCCACGGAATGTAAGCAGCATCAGGGAAGGGGTCCTTGGCAGCAAGGACAGAGCCTGCCACAGCACGGGTGCTAAATGAATATTTGTCAAATGAATAAATAAAAGAATGAACAAACAAATGGATGAATGAGCCTGCAGCTATTTGCCACTGGGAAGATGGAACCCTGTCACCCTGTGATGTCCTGAGGTGGTGCACACATCTACAGGCTTTGATGTTTCCTTCTGTTGTCGTGGTTCCCCAGAATGTTTTCCGTTTATCTCCACTGTCTTGAAAATTAATTATAAGAAAAATAATGAGACCTGGTAACATGGTCGATGGCTGGTGACAGCGGTGCTGAGGCTCACCCCGCTCACTCATACCTGCCGGCTTTTGCCTTCTCTGGGCCCCCACCTCGATATGGACGTCCGTCCCATGTTACCTGGAGAACTTCATTCACTCCTCACAATTACTGGGATCTACGGTGTGTCAAGCACTGTGCTCTGTGCTGGGATGTGGTGGCCTATACCTTTGTGGCTCTTAAGAATATTGATGAGAACATAGACTAAATAGGCGATGGGGATAGAATGTGACAGGTTCTGTGAGGACAGATGGGAAGGCACCTGACCGCCCTGGGGGTGTCTGGGTGGGTGAAGGATGGGGTTCCCAGACAACAGCATGTGCCAAATCCAGAGGGGAAGGAGAGCATGATGGAGCGGGAACCAGGGGTGGCTTGCAAGTGCTTGCTTCTTCTAATCAGTCATTCAGGCACTGGACAGAGTGTACGTCAGGCACTGAGGCCACGTATCGATGTCATAGCCCTGCTTTCACGGAACCTACAGACTGACAGAGGAGGCAGACATTAACCCCAAAATTAAAAACCAAAAACCCAAACAAAGCAAAAAACAGCCTACATTGATTCTGATTCACGGTGACCTCCTGTGTGTCAGAGCAGAACTACACGCCATGGAGTTCCCAGGGGTGACTTAGCAAAAGTGGACCACCAGGCCTTTCTTCCATGGTACCTCTGAGTAGACTCAAACCCCCAACCTTTTGGTTAGCAGCCAAGTAGATGAACCATTGCAAAAAATCAGCCAAACATGGGATTGCTTGTGAGATGAGTGCTGTAAAGCTGAGGTACGTGGTCCTTTGAACGTGTGTGACGGCAGAACTTGACATGAGTGGAGTCAGATGGCTAAGGCCAGAAGTTCCCTGCATCTGGAACAGAAAGAACTGCTGTCTGTGCTCAAGTCCCCCTTGAGGTCACCTCTGTGAAATCTACTTTCCTTCCTTACCCAGACAGGTGCGTTCCCAACACCCTGCCCGTGATGCTGTCTGAGCACCAGCTGCCTCTTGCTTTGCCATTTTCTCACCTTCCTTTCCCACTGTAGGAAATATTGTTAGTTGTTTTTAATAACTGCAGTGCCTGTCACCTGGTGTGTGCACAGTGAATGTCCAGTGAGTGACTGAACAATGGGAGAACGTCTCAGTCTGAAGCTTGGCAATGCCGAGTGCTTTTCCCAAGCTCTATTTCCGCTCCTTTCGGGATGCATGCTCTCTGTGGGCACATGCTCTCTGTGGGCACATGCTCTCTGTGGGCACATGCTCTCTGTGGGCACATGCTCTTTGTGGGCACATGCTGTCTGTAGACACATGCTCTCTGTGGACACATGTTCTTTGTGGGCACATGCTCTCTGTGGACACATGCTCTCTGTGGGCACATGCTCTCTGTGGGCACATGCTGTCTGTGGGCACATGCTCTCTGTGGGCACAAGCTGTTTGTGGGCACATGCTCTTTGTGGGCACATGCTCTTTGTGGGCACATGCTCTCTGTGGGCACATGCTCTTTGTGGGCACATGCTGTCTGTGGGCACATGCTCTCTGTGGGCACATGCTCTTTGTGGACACATGCTCTCTGTGGACACATGCTCTTTGCATGAACTGCTGCAGCCACAGGCCGTATCTCCTCGGCATAGAGTGGGAATGAGCTCTGTTTGCCCTGACAGACTGCAGGCCTGACTACGGTGGGCTGTTTTTGGTCTTTCTCTTAATGACAGCTCCAATTAAAATTCAGGAAAGTTTTGTCTGTGAGCACACAGCTTGAAGAGCCAGCCAGAGAATCATGTCCTCTCCCCAGTTGTCAGGGTCAGAGAAACACTTAGTAAGTCCTTGCTGGGTGCCAGCCGTGGAGATGGCAGAGCTCAGGGATCAGTGGCTGGAGGCCTTCTCATGACTGCTTCCAGAATATCAATTACAGTTTGGAGTCTAAACTGTAAGATTGCCCAACAAAGGGAATCGTATGCCTCTGGATGGAAATACACATGGATTTCTTCTGTCCTAGCCATAGTGCTGACTCAGTCAGTTACAATCACTGGGCTATCTAGCAAGTGTCTTGCTGTTCTCTTTGGGCAGGGCTGATTGGCCCCAGACAATGCGGTGACTGCTGTGCCCGCCGTAGCAAGGACCAAGTGTCAGGACACCATGCATCTGACCGTGAGAACAGCAGCCAGACAGGCTGGGAAAGAACGAGCCTGTGTTCTCCCTCCTTCCTTCTTCCTTCCTGTCCCCAGCTCCCAGCCCAGCCCATCCTGCCCTGTCCCAGACCTGCTAGAATCTGAAACTACTAGAAGTGGTAGCAGGAGAAACCCGGGTGTATCCTTGCCTTTGTTTTCAGAGAGACATGTCTGTAAAATGCCAGGTTTCTCTCACTTGGATTCTAAGTATCTAGTCAGGTACAGGAGCTCAATGGCTTGGTCACAGTGTACTCCCACCACGCTGCTCTTCCTTGAGACACCTTGTGTTGGTGTGGCATGGTGCAAAGAGCACCAGACAAGGAGGCAGGAAACTGGTGTTTGTCCCAATTCGGCCTCGTTGTGATCCCGAGCAAGGCACAGTTCTCTGGATTTCAGGTCACTGTGAGCCAGAATTGACTTGATGGTGATGGATGGTTTTTTTTGGTATTTGTAAGATAGGAGTCTTGGTGGGACAGTGGTTCCAAGTGCTTGGCTACTAACTGGAAGGCTGGCAGCCTCTCCTTGAGAGGAAGTTGGCTTCCATACAGACTTACAGCTTTGGAAACCCTATAGGGCGGTTCTATTCTGTTGTGTAGGGTTGCTATGAGTCAGAATGGACCCAACAGTAATGAGTTTGTTTGCTTTTTTAAAAAACCTATAAGATGGAGGGATTGAATTGAATATGCTTATTTCTAAAAGCCATGGGATCCAAGCAAAACTTTATTACATGCCTGCTGTCTGCATCTACAGGGCAAGTGCTGATGACACAGATATGGAAAGGCTGGTCCCTGCTCTCAGGGAGTCTGGATTGTAGACGCAGTACTCAGTCTCTAAGTTGATGTCGCTATGGCTTTCTATCTTCAATAGAGTTTTCACTGAAAATAAACCCCTCTGGTCTTCCCCTGGTAAAATAACAATGAAGGAGTAAAGGAACGACCATTTATTGGCCACCAGTTCCATGCCCCACAGTAAAATGTGAACTTTATATAAACAACATTGCATTTAACCATTATCCTAGCCTACAAAGAAGACTTACTTATGTCCATTTATGTGTAAGGAGGCTGAGAGGCATTCAATAACTTGCCCAAAGTTATACAACCAGGACACTGAAGAATTGAAGCAAAGACTGGACACCTGCCTTTGTAGCACCTAAATACAAGCCATCTCCTCGCCATTACTGTCATCCTAATTGAAGAAAGCAAGACACAGCCCAGAGGAGGGTTATTGGCTATTGGGAATTGATAAAGGAATTGGAAGTTGATTATATCTCAGTGGAAAACAAGATTAAACAAAAGTCCACCGAGTCTTAACTGAGTTGTATTGAGCTCATATAAACTGATGTTGTTAGCTGCTGTGACTTAGTCCCTTCTTGGCCCCTGACTCATGTTCTCCATGCACAGCGGGATTAGACTGTCATGATCCGGAGTTTTCTTTGGCTGAGTTTTCAGAAGTAGATCACCAGGGCTTTATTCCTTGGCACAGAAACGTGTTCAGCATCATAGTAACTCTCAAGTCTCCACCGATAAACAAGCAAGAGCAGCACTTTAGGTGCATCGGCCAGGGATTGAACCGATGTCTCCAACATGGAAGGTGAACCACCTTCTGAACCACCACTGCCCTCTTCATATGAACCGTGTTGTTGTTTGTTGCCATCCAGTTGGCCCCTGACTCCTGGCAACCCCCTATGGTAGAGTAGAACAGTGTCACAGGGTTTTGTTGGCTCTAATCTTTATGGCAGCCAATTGCCAGCCCTTCCTTCTCCAGTGCTGTTGGGTGGATTTGACCCAGTACCTTTTGGATGGTAGCCAAGTGCACCACCCAAGAACCTGTGTGTCATAAAAAAAACAAAACCAAACCTGTTGCCATTGTGTCGATTCTGATTCATGGAGACCCTGTAAAGGACAGAGTCAAACTGCCCCTTAGGGTTTCCAAGGAGTGACTGGCGGATTCAAACTGCCAACTTTTTCATTAGCGCCTGTAACCTTTAATGATTGTACCTCCGTGGCTCCTTATGAAGGCTACTGGAAAGCAAAGTGGGAAAGAGTTTATTGAATTGACAAACGTGTTTGACTCCAAAAGTCTGTGTTTGGGTTGCAGGTCATTTGAGATTCAGGCCACATTCCCAAAGGACTCCCTGCTCTCTGTCCTGATCTATGACCATGACATGATTGGGACAGATGACCTCATCGGTGAGACCAAGATTGATTTAGAAAATCGCTTCTACAGCAAGCATCGAGCCATCTGTGGCTTGCAGAGCCAATATGAGATGTGAGTTCTTTTCCCCATGGTGACATTGTTGGTGTTCCATGGTTGGTACCCAGTCTTCAGCTTTCTGGAAACTGTGTCCCAATCATCTATGTTCTAGGAAGGTCAGACAAGACACAGCTTTAATAGCTCAATTTCCTCATGAGCAGGGCTGGTTAGAAGAACCTGCTTAGTGCATTTCACTGTAAGTTAATAATTTCCCTTACCAGAATAGCTAGCTTTTTTTTTTTAATTTTTATTTAACATAACTGAGTGAAAATGTACATTCACATATAAATTTACATGCCCCCCTATATGCAGCTTCCACTGCTCTCCCTGTGCGGTGACAGCACACTATTCCTCTCTGCTCCATACATGTCTCATCCTCCCAACAGTCTCCTTTCCCCTCCTGTCAGTCCACTCCCCTTCCTCCAGCCAGAGGTCAGCAAAATGATATCCTATAGATGTATAGAACCATAAAGTGAGAATAGCTAGCTTTTTAATGGAAGGTAGAGTTGTAGGAAAATCACTGATTAGAGGGAAAAACAAAAGTCTGAACTTTTTACCTTTGATGGCAGTCTATATGATTCAAGAGTAGAGGGAGAGGGGCAGAAAGAAGCAGAGAAATGGAAAGGATGAGCTAGGCATTCTTCTTAAAACAAACAGTAGCTGCGTGGCTGTCTTGCTAGGGACCAGAGAAAAACTGACCACAAAGAATTTAGATGTGAAGCTACTTAGAAGTCTTACCTTGCATATAAGCTGTACGTGTTGCAGAGGTATTTAACTAGACTAGATTAGTATCAAGAAGATAGAAAAGAAATTAAAAACACTAGCTGGTTAGTAGAGCAAGTTAAATCTGGTAGACATCACATACCATGCCTGGGAACCCCTCTCGGTGGGGACTTCAGAGTGAGTCTTCTTTGGGTGAGCAGCCAGCCTTCACCAGGTCTGTCCTTCCTCCACCTTTCAGAGAAGGATACAATGCCTGGAGAGACACATCCAAGCCCACCGAAATCCTGACCAAGCTTTGCAAAGACTATAAGCTGGATGGACCCTACTTTTGCCCTGGGAAGATACAGATAGGAAACCAGGTCTTTTCTGGAAAAACATCCTTCACAGAAGAGGACAGTGGTAAGTCCTTGCAAAGCAGTCTGCTCTTGTTATTCTTTCTTTGAAAATCTGGCTTCTAGTGGTATTTGTGGTTAGTGGGATGGACTGTCTTAGTCATCCAGTGCTTCTGTAACAGAAACCACCAGTAGACGGCTTTAACAAACAGTAATTTATTCTTTCGCAGTCTAGCAGGCTAGAAGTGTGAATTTAGGGTACCAGTTCTAGGGGAAGGCTTTCTCTCTCTGTTGGGGTGAAGTCTTTGCAATCCATCTTCCCCTGGTCTAGGATATTCTCAGTAGAGGGATCCTGGGACTGGAGGATGGCTTCAGCTCCTGGCTTTTCATTCTTGGTGGTATGAAGTCTCTCATCTCTCTGCTTGCTTCTCTCTCCTTTTATCTCTTGTGAGATAAAAGATGATGCAGGCCATAACCCAGGGAAATGTTCCTTGAGTCAGATCATGGCTGGAACTTGAGTAAGGGTGTTCTATCCCACTCTGATCCTCTTTAACATAATCTGATCCTACCTCATAAACCATAGACAGAGATTAGGATTTACAACACACGGGAGAATTACATCAGAGCACAAAATGTAGAACAACATGTAATACTGGAAATCATGGCCTAACCAAGTTGACAGATACTTTGGGAGGATACTGTTTAATCCATAACAGGAACAGTGGGTCAACTAATTATAAAAGCAATGCATGCTTTTCATACAGAAAATGGAAGAGTAAGGAGGATAATAAAAATCATTCATACTCCCCAAATTCTGCTGGAATGTTTTCTTACAGATGCAGGGTATGTGTGTGTGCCCGCAAACACATGTGTGTGAGTGTAATGTGTCACGTTTCTACATGTAACTGTATCACATGCAGTTTTTTTTTTAATTTTTATTTTTATTTAACATAACTGAGTGAAAATGTACATTCACGTATAAATTTACATGCCCCCCCTATATGCAGCTTCCACTGCTCTCCCTGTCCGGTGACTGCACACTATTCCTCTCTGCTCCATACATGTCTCATCCTCCCAACTCACATGCAGTTTTGTACTTCTCTTTTTATGGATTCTCCTTTGGAAAGATCATTAATAATATTCTACTTTATTGCTGTGCCATTATTTAATTAACTAATCTATTTTGAAGTATTTAAATTGCATGCATTTTCCTTGAATACTCTAGGGGTCAGTTCTACTCTTGTCCCTAGGGTCGCCATGAGTTGGATCCGACTTGACGGCACTTGGCTGGCAATTAACGCTACCATGTATTTGCTTATACGCATTTTTGCATGTTTCTGATATTTCTGTTGCATAGGTCATGGCAGTAGAATTTTTGTGTCAGAGGTAGGCAATAGCTTAAAATGAACCTTAGATGATATACATACAACTGGTATAATTAGACACAACCCACATTACCTCTCACTAGGCCTGTGCCAATTCACTTCACCTCAACACCAAGAAACAAATTTTTCATGGGAGCATCTTGGTACATGTCAGGAGGAAGCCGTATAGACTTCTTGGGACAAGTCATACAGGATTCCCATACATTTAGGATGAGGAAAAAAAGTCGCTTTTATTTCACTAATACAGAACAATTTTTGTAATGCCACCCTCTCGTCTGGGTGCTTCAACTTCCTTTTACTGTAAAATGTACACGGCTTATGATGCAAAGATCCCAATAAAGGCCAGGATATAGGATGTTTTTGATGCACTTAGTTAGGCTGCACAATTTTGACATCAAGATTCATTTTTTCTTGTCATTTTGACCTCGAGAACCATTTAAAGGTTCTTATAGGCACCGTTACTGATATTCAAATGGTGTGTTAATGATATGCTGATAAATTGCTGTTAAGAGAAATATTTTTCACCATAACCTCTACTAAGTCTATTTAGTTCCTTGGTCAATGTTACATACCTCATGATTAAACAGCTTTCATTTTTGCGCACTAAAAACTTGAAATTAGCTTTATAAAATCAATTCTTGACTGATTTAAACTTTGTGATGAAGATTTAGTTCATTGGTTACTAGTTGTAATGATTACTATTGGAGATTTGTTTTTATACCACCCTTTTTAATGAAGTTCAATTTTGCTGCATCAAATTGTGGCTATTCTGAACATTATCAAGAAGACTTTACTCTTTCACCAGTTTTTGTCTTATTTTGTGTGTCTTGTTTCTGTCAGCAACTTCTAACATAAATTATATATGTATTTTTAAAAATCATGGTTTGTCCTTATTTCTCAGCAAATCCAATGATAAATGTGTGCCAGATTTTGTTGGATACAGAGATAGAGATTGAAATAATGAGAAAGAGAGAGAGAGACAATGAGAGGTAGGTAGACAAAATGATGGAGGAAGGGAGGGAATGAGTGAGAAAGTAAGAAAAAGAGAGAACAAATAGTTTTTCTGTAGAATTAACTGAAAGTTGAGGCCAAAATAACCCCTGGAATCAAAATGGCAAGTTAAAACACTCTGCTTTGGTAAAATGACAAATCAGAGAAACTTTCCTGAGAACAGGTGTTGACAAGTGGGAGTCCTAAGCAATAATGAGAAAAGACAAGAGCCATTCAAAGACCAGCATAAGCACAGCTTGTACCCAGTCCACCACCTTGCCTAGGAGGACTTCTGATTCCCCAGGCCCCTCTCAGACTATGGCATTAGCAAACAGTTTAGATGTCCAGAGAATGTGGCATGTCCAACCCTTTGAAACCAGGCTTGTGCTCTGTAGACTCTGGAGAAAATGCTAATGGAAGCTTCTCACTTCCCTGTCTCTACACTTTCCATCTCTTTTCCCTCCCCATCATTCTGTCCCCACCACTACCCATTCTTTTTGTGTTCTTCCTCTTCTGCTGAATCTTTCCTTTCCTGGCTCTTTAGTATATTTAAATTAACCTTTAAATGAGTCATTTAAAATGTATTGACCACCCATCACTGTCTTTTTGCAGGACACACACACACACACACACACACACACACACGCACACACACACACACACACACGTCTGACGAGTCTTCATTTTTCTCTCCTCCATGCAGATGAGATCGTGGAATCCTATGAGCACTTGGCCCTGAAGGTTCTACGCTCTTGGGAGGACATCCCAGAGGTTGGGTGTAGATTGGTTCCTGAGCACATTGAAACTCGGCCACTGTACCACAAGGATAAGCCAGGGATGGAGCAGGTAGTGGGCAAGATGGTCTGGCCCTAGCAGGAGTGTTCAACCCCAAGAAATGTGACTCTTCTAAATGTGTGCCCCAGAGCAATGCTTCTCAACCAGGACTAATTTTGCCCTCTAAGGGACATTTGAGGAAGTCTAGAGATATTTTGAGTTGTCAAAATTGGGAGTGAGTGGGTGCTACTGTCATCTAGTAGGTAAAGGCTGAGTGATGCTGCCAAACATCCCACAATGCACAAGGCAGCCTCTCTATAACAAAGCACAATAATCCAATCCAAAATGTTAATAATCCCAAAGTCAAGAACTTTTACCCAGGAGTTGGTGTTGAATATTGTAGGATTTTTGTACTCCTTTTTATCATGTAGGTTATCAAACTCTTTTGAAATAACCATGACTTTTGAAAAAATTCAAAACTCGCATGGTATGCCCAAGACCTTGTCTAAAAGCCATCAGGAACCACACGGCCTATAGTCTTCCCAGAGAAGCAACAGATGATGACTTACCTCGAAAAGTTACAAGAAGAAGCTGTATGGGAAAAAAATAACTAGCGAGCTGGATTAGGAGTCAAAAGAGAAGAGAAGATAAACTTTATTAAGAACCTCCTATATACTAGGTCCTTCATATAAATTCTCTCTCCTGATTAGGATGACTGTATGATTGTATGGAAACCCTGGTGGCATAGTGGTTAAGTCCTATTGTTACCAGACAAACTCCGAGTTCAAGCCATCTGCCTCAAAGCCAATCTCTGAGACAGGCAGTCGGATAAAATCATCAAAGTTTTTCTGTTTGCAAGCCAATATTTGCAAAGACACAGGGGGTATTGTCGTTCTCAGAGCCTGTCCAAATTTGTCAGGCAAGATCAGGGTTTTCCAAGGGAGAGGCTATGTGTCAGTGAATGGGCAGGTGTCAGGGAGAAACAATGTGGGGAACTTTGGGTGGAGGGCGTCATCCAGGTACAGGCCTCAGAGGTCCAGGCCTCAGGAACTGGTGTCCGGAGGCTCTCAATTGTCACCTGAGCATGGGGCTGCAGGACTGGCGTTCTGTTTGATGATCCTAAGAAGGAGACTGCAAGGCTGCAAAGGTTTTAATCTTGGTGGCTCATATAAGTTAATGTATGATTTCCTGACTGAGCCAGGTAGTGTCAGGAGGCCAACAATTTTAAGGAAAACAGGTAAAGAATTAGACCTGACTGCCTACTTCAGTTCCCCCTATTATTTGAAAATAGCACCTTTCAGAGCTCTGATTTCACTATAGCTCTAACCAAAAGATCAGCAGTTCAAACCTACCAGGTACACCTTGGAAACTCTATGGAACAGTTCTACTATGTCCTACAGGGTTGCTATGAGTTGGAATCGACTCAACAGAAATGGATTGTATAATTGTTTGTCAAAACAAGAGGCATTTTAAGAGTGAAAGACATCATTCTAAATAACTCAGCTAGCACCAGGGAGGTATACCAATATTCTCTCAGACAAATAAGGATATGTGTGTCACCTGACTCTTATTTCTTAATACAGCCTTATTATATAGTTATTAAAATCTTCACTTTTAAGATGAGAAAATAGAGACTTGGGAAATTCAAGTCACTTGCTCAAGGCTACCCAGCTAGTAAGTAGCAGAGCTGGGTGATTTGAGTCCATAGCTCATGGTCTGTCCACACTCTAAAGCGAGGTCCCAGCTCTGGACTCACTGTGTAACTTGGGCAAAGCACATAAGCTCTGTGTCTATGGGACAGGAACACCAGCCTTGCTATTTATTTCAGCAGTATTGGGTATGCTGTTAGATGCTATTAAGTTTATTTTGATTCACAGCACCGCACTGATGGTAGATTGCCCCAAATTGTTTTCTTGGCTGTAATCTTTAAAGATACAGATTGCCAGGTCTTTCATCCACAAAGCTGCTAGGTGAGTTGAAACCACTAACCTTCTGGTTAGCAGCCAAGAGTTTAATGGCACCACTAGGCTCCTTAGTGTTGGGTGTAGATCTGGCGATAATGTATGTGGGAGCACCGTGAAAGGGCACATCATTATTAGATGTAAATACTTTTGATTGCTTGCTGGAGTTCACTGCCAGATATTCAAAATCTTGGTTATTGGGATCCTTCATTTTTCCCTCTGTGATATGACTTTTTAATTAAGGGTGAATGTTAACTTAAGAAAATAAATCGCCCTACTTTTCCTTAGGACTATAATCATCCATTGAGTTTGTTACTCTAAACTCTTGTCTTCTCTGTCCCTTCCACTAGAAGGCATTCCTTTATAACCAAAGACCCTCCCTTACCCAAATCCAGCATTCACGTTGCGGTGGAAGCTCCTTCATAGAAAATCTCCCTGACCATCCAGCCCTTGTAGATCACTAACTTTCTTGCCTGAGACGGCAAGAGTTCTTAGACTATTCTCACATGGCTGAGCATGGAATTTTCTGGCCCTTTTCTCCACATGGACTCTTTAGTCCCATACAGCGCGGTAAAATCTGACCTATAGAGTTCAAGACAATGAATGGCGGCCCTATTCTGCCACTTATTAGCCACAGGACTCCGGACAACTTCATTGACCTGTTTGTGTCTTAACTTTCTTTACATGGAAAACAGAAATATGATTGTGCTATTAAAAGAGATGCGGATGTTAAGCTACATTGGAAATAATGACATAGGATACTTTTGACAGATAACATTATTTGTATAATCCTCGGGAATCTGTAGAAGGAGCAGCATCAACAAAGATTAAATTGACTGGGCTACACAGCGGCTCTGTCATCATGGGCAAGATGTTTACTCATCTGCCAGATAGGAAAAATGATACCTGCTCAGCAGGAAAATTGCAAGAGTTAATGAGATAATGTGTGTTAACTGCGGCTCACATATTAGTTACTTACTGAGTCTATCACATACGAGCCCTTTTCCTGCTCTTATTATATGCTGTAACTCTTTGCTGATGAAAATTTGTTTGTTCTTGGTCAAAACGTATGCTGCACATTTATAAAGCTATAAAGCTGTACCTAAGAACTATTTCTAATAAAACCTTAAGTAGTCAATTGCCCATGGTCCCCCAAGCGTCTTCTCCCAAAGCTAAAAGAAATCTTTTTTTCTTAACAAGGGCCGCCTGCAGATGTGGGTGGACATGTTTCCTAAGGATATGCCTCAGCCTGGACCCCCTGTTGACATTTCACCAAGACAACCCAAAGGGTAAGTCAGCTGGACTCAGTAGTTTTAGAGGAAAACACCATGGGAGCATAGTAAAGGATCGCAACATTTGATCTGGTATTGGATTGGTTATATTAATTGTTTGGCACTTGATAATAATACTTCCCTTTTCCCCTGGCCAATTACAGGAAAGAGTGGGTGAGGGCAGCAGGAATAGGCCTGTGAGTTGAAATGATGACCCTTGCCTTAGGATAGGCAGTTCTGATCTTCAGATTCCTTATCTGAAAAGTGTTGGTTGATAGGAGGAGATGCTCAGAGTAATCTGTCCTTGGTGATTCTGAAGTCTCCAGTTGGGATACTTCATTCTGGTGAAACCAAGACCTTGAGTCTTGATATTTGTGAATTGGGAAATTTGGGAGACTCTAAGGCAATAGTGGAAACCCTGGTGATATAGTGGTTAAGTGCTATGACTGCTAACCAAAAGGTCAGCAGTTCAAATCCACCAGGCGCTGGCTGGAAACACTATGGAGCAGTTCTGCTCTGCCTGTATGGTCACTATGGGTCAGAATCAACTCAACAGCAATGGGTTTGTTTTTGGATTTTGTTAAGGCAATACTACAGTCATATAAATACAAGTTTATTCCGCTTTCAAGTCTTCCACCCAACACTGCCTCTCCTTACCCCAGGTATGAGTTGAGGGTGACCATCTG
This sequence comes from Heterohyrax brucei, assembly GCA_028571685.1. Lineage (NCBI taxonomy): Eukaryota > Metazoa > Chordata > Mammalia > Hyracoidea > Procaviidae > Heterohyrax > Heterohyrax brucei. The sequence continues at coordinate 18,735,294 of CM053153.1, read as the reverse complement.
GAATACTGAAGATGTCATTTTAGAGGATGAGAATATCTTCACAGGACAAAAATCAAGTGATATTTATGTTAAAGGGTAAGATCATCAAAAACTCCATCTTCCTTCCTTTCCCCTCTTCACTTCTTTAATCTCGAACCAAATCTATTCTTCATGGGCGATACTCTACCCCACACCCTGCAGAAGGATACCATCTTACTCACTTTGTTAGATAAGATCATTTTCCTTGTCAAATATGGTCAATTTGCTAAAAATTATTATGTTGTGAAAATACTATCTATGAGTAAGTCTTAGTTTTTCCTCTAATTCAAATAATATTGCCTACTTAAACCTTTTGAGGAGCATTCAAATGATACCTATCATTTAAATCTGAAAACATTAGAGAGATAGAGTATTGTGAATAAATGATTAAGCTTTTGTAATGTAATGAAGTTTTGTAATACTAAAGCTAAAATTTAGACTTTTCATTGGCTGGTGTCATGGATTAAATTTTTCCTGAAAAATATCTGTCAACTTCAGCTAGATCATGCCTCACAGTATTGTAATACTGGGAGCAATCTATTTAGTATTCCATTAATTAATCTGATGTATTTATCCTGTGTATTGTAAATCTTAACCTCTGTGATGTTAATGAGGCAGGATTAGAGGTCATTATATGAAATCAGATAAATCTGATGTATTTATCCTATGTGTTGTAAATCTCAACCTCTATGATGTTAATGAGGCAGGATTAGAGGTCATTATATGAATTACAAAGGACACAACCAAAACCCCAAACACAAACCCACCATCTCCTAAAGTTGTGCTGACTCATAGTGACCCCAGAGGTCAGGACACAACTGCCCCATAGAGTTTCCAAGAAGCACCTGGTGGATTTGAACTGTTGACCTTTTGGTTAGCAGACATAGCACTTAACTCACTACACCACCAGGGTTTCCCAGAGGCAGGACATAATCTACCATGTTAGGTTGTATCTCTAGTCAATTTCTCTTGTGATACAACAGAGAAAAGTGAGTAGAGCCTGGAACAACCTCATACTACCAAGAAAGTTGTGCTAGGAGCAAAGCATGTCATTTCGATCTGTGGTCCTTGCACTGAGAATCCCCTAGCCTTGGGGAAGATTGATGACAAGGATCTTCCTCTAGAGCTGATAGCAAGAGAAAGTCTTCCCCTGGAGCTGTGCTCTTAATTCAGACTTCTAACCTTGTAGGCTGTGAGAGAATTGATTTCTGTTTGTTAAAGCCATCCACTTGTGGTATTTCTGTTATAGCAGCACTAAATGACTAAGACAACCGGTTTGAATTTTAAAAAGATGCCCGCTAAGAACCAGAGAACTAAACGTTTTGTATTATGCCCTTCTGTCATGGCTTAGACACAGAAAGCATCTGCAGGCTTCCTCTTAGGCTTTAGTCAGTGAGAAAAATGAAACAATAAAAAATTAGAAGGAAAAGTGATTTTGACTCGTATCCTAAGCTAAAATTTATCTTAGAAATAGCAAACTCATCTCAGCCTCCTGCTGGTCTTTCTTGGTTATACCTAAACAAGAAACATTCTTTCTTTAGAATGCACATTACCAACACAATTGGCAGTCATAGCACGTCCAGTGGCTGAAGTCGTCATTTCTCACGATAAAAATACCAGACTGAGTTAAATATTACAAAGCAGGAGCAAGAGAGGCAGCGTGATGGAAAACAACTAGGCTTTTGTAAAACAGAATTGTCTTAGTCGTCTCGTCTACTACTGCTTAACAGAAACACCACAAGTAGATGGCTTTAAAAAGGAGAAATTTTGTCGCAGTCTGGTAGGCTGAAAGTCCAAATTCAGGGTGTCAGCTCCAGAGGAAGGCTTTCTGTGCTGGCACTGGAGGAAGGTCCCTGTCAGTATTCCTCTAGACTGGAATCTTCCGAGGCTCAGGGACCTCGGTACTTTCCAAAGGATTTGCTCAGCTTCCAGCACTGCCTCTCCGTAAGAGATCCCCAAATTGCTCTGCTAACTTCTTACCTTTATATCTCAAGAGACTGCCTCAAGGCACAAAAAACAACCTTACACACTGAGTCCTGCCCCCCAACACAATTGCTGCCCGTCCTCCCCGGTTAACACCGCAGAGGCAGGGCTGACAACGCGGAAGAAGGATCATCACATAATACCAAGAATCATGGCCCAGCCAAAACACCAGACACATTTTTGGGGGAACACAATTCAGTCTATGACAAGACTTAAGATCTTCCAAAACTTGTCTTACCACCAGTTGTGGAGAGACTAATGCATCCTATAAAAAGGCATTTATATAACTCAGTATATAGGAAGATTCCAGAAGAGTTTAGGTTGGGACTTTCAGAACTCTGGCCATCAAGTGTGTTGAAGAAATGCTTCTGTTCACCCCCTTTCCCATTCTCTCCCTCACTTCCCTTTCAACTCCTGTCTGGCTTCTGCTCCCAGCATATCATCCAAATCAACCCAATTTTAGCGGCTGTCAGTGTGGTGGGAAACCTTGCTTTAACACTCGGGGTGGCAGGCAGCACCCTTTATAAACAGGGCTCCCAGGGTGACACAAACCTCCTCTGACCACATTTCCACTGCATACTTAGAGAAGTGGACAGAGTGGAATTGTGTCCTCAAGGTCCTTTGTATTTCCTGAATGTTCTTTCTTTATTGCATGAGTCTTTGGGTCCATCCAAGAACAAGTGGAGACACTTCCCCAACCTGGCTTGGAAGGAGAATCTTATTTCTGTTCCAGACCCTGTAATTGCCTATTTCCTTTTACAGATTCAGTCAAAGCTTCCATCTGAGCCTAACTACATAACAATTTTTACGCTCTGAGTCATGACCAAATTGAAATGGTTTAAATCAGCCTTGGTAATATTCATGCATGAGTAATGTACTCTCAGGACTTAATTTTCTCTTATCTTTATGCAGGTGGATAAAGGGCTTGGAAGATGACAAGCAGGAGACAGACGTGCATTATAACTCCCTGACGGGAGAGGGGAACTTCAACTGGCGCTTCCTGTTTCCGTTTCAGTACCTCCCTGCTGAGAAGCAATTGGTCATTACCAAGAGAGAGCACATCTTTTCCCTGGAGAAGATGGAGTGTAAGATTCCAGCTGTGCTGGTGCTCCAGGTTTGGGATTTTGAGAGACTGTCCTCCGATGACTTCCTGGGTAAGCACTCATGAATGACGTGATGGCCCATGATAGTAGTAAAGGATTCGTCCTAGCTCTCAGAGAACTTAGTCTGACTTAGCTATCAGGATAATAATTTCAGTGCTCTTTATGATAGCAAAAAATTGGAACAATCCCAATGGCCGTAAATAGGTGATTGGCTAAATAAGTCATAGTGCATCCCTGATATTATGGAACAGTGCAGATTCAGGCTGAATCAAGTGGGTTTTTGCTCTGCCACTAAGAAACTGTTGAAGTTTGAATTAATTACTTGTCTGCTCTGTGCCTTGGTTTTTCTCAGCTGAAAAGTGGGGATAGTACTATTATGTACCTCAGAGAGCTCCCAGAGTGGGAGGGAGGCCTCTGAGGTATGTAAGGGCTACAAAAAAATTAAGCACAGTGCCTCACACATAGGAAGCAGTTGATAAAAAATAACCCTGCAGCCATTAAAAATGTTGGCCTATTTAGAGGGTGAGCTTTGCTAGAACATCCACAGGTACTGGACACAGGCCACACCCTCCGGGCACTTCCTCTTTCAACTGATTGGCTGCTCAGATCAGATCACAAAATAGAGGATGATTATATATTTGCCAAACTGCTGAGAATCAGGGGCTAGCCAAGTTTAACCTATAGCCTTAACATCATAGTTCATCTCTTGTCAACATGGCGCATGTACACGTCTTCTTAAACCACACACAATCTCTAAAGAAAGATAATTTAATAGAAAAAAGTTATTAAAAGGAGAGATGTGTGACTCTCCTGGCATGCATCTTACTCCGCCTTGTATTCACTCGCTCAAAAACCATTTTTGCTTTGAGAAGGGACTCGCTAAGCTTGTCTGTGTCCTGGAGAGTGGGTACAAAGCCAGGAAGATGACACAGTCCCTGACCTTGAGGACTCGACTGGACTCAAAGTTGGTGGGGGCAGGTGGGGAGGAAAGCTGTCACAGGGGAGAGTGTGATGGCAGGGAGGCCTGGAACCTCAGCTCCTTTACAGAGCAGAGAGAGCATCCAGCAGTGGTGACCCCCGAACGGAGACTTGAAAATTAAGTATTGTGTCTCTGCTCTCGTCTTCCACCTACTACCACGTTATTAATACGTTAAGGGCCCGAAACATGTCTCAGTCGTATTTCTATCCATGGTTGTGGCCCAATATGGTGCTGATTGGATGATGAGTGAGAGAGTGGGTGGGTGGGTGAAAAGGAGGGTGAGTAAAGCGAGTGAGACAGTGAATGAGTGGGTGAGTAGGTGCGTAAGAGTGAATGGATGAGTGAGGAAGACAGTAAGGAGGCGAATGAGAGTGAGAGAATGAGTGAGTGGGTGGGGGAGGGGGGAGTGGACGAATGAATGAGTCGGTGGGTGAGAGAATGAGGGAATGAATGAGTGGGTGGGTGAGAGAATGAGTGGGTGAGTGAGTGGGTGGGTCGGTGGTTAGGTGAATGAGTGAGTGAATGAACGAATGAGTGGGTAGGTGAGTGAAGGAGTGGATGAATGAATGGGTGAGTGAATGAATGAATTAGTGTTTTGGTGAATGAGTCGGTGAGTGGTTAAGTGAATCAATGAACGAGTGGTTTGGTGGGTAAGTGAGTGAATAAATCAATGAACAAGTGGTTTGGTAAGTATGTGGGTGGGTGAGTGAGTGAATGAGTGAGTGGGCGACTGACTGAGTGAGTGAAGGAGGAAGGTGAACCATTCTCAAGGTCCTGTCACATCTGTCACGCCCAACTCTTCCCAGGCACCCTGGAAATGAACCTCAACAGTTTCCCCCGAGCCGCCAAGTCAGCCAAAGCCTGCGATCTCAGCAAGTTTGAAAATGCCAGTGAGGAAAACAAGATCTCCATATTCCAGCAAAAGCGCGTGCGGGGCTGGTGGCCTTTTGCTAAAAGCAAAGAGCTCACAGTAAGTGGCAGGCTGGAGGCAGGTGGGGGGGGAGGTCAGGGGCCACTATGCTCTCAGTGAGTCATTTTGTGAATGTCCAGCCAAAAGCCTTGAAGTGACACAGAACACTTTAAAGGTAAAAGGTCTGCTGAGAAGCACACCCGTTTTTTCTTAATTGTAATAGAATGAAAATGTACATTCCCATATAAATTTGCGTGTCCGCCTATGTGCAGCTCCCTCTGCTCTCCCTGCATGATGACATCACAGTCTTCCTCTCTGTACTATACTTGTCATGTCCTCCTAACAATCTCCTAACCCATCCTCTCCACCCTCTCCCCCACCTCCCATAAGAGGTCAGCAGGACAACGTCCTACAGATGCACAGAAGCATAAAGTGCACATACGATATGATCACTCTGTGTCGCCAAGTCCAATCCATTCATGTCCAAGAGTTGACCTCCATTGTGATTTATGGACAGGGGCAGCATCAGGGCCAGGGGCCATGCTTCCAGGGGAACCCTGAGGCCCTTGGACCGTCATTTGCAGTCTTTTACTGGAGATCTGAGGGTGCACCCCTTTTTATTCTTGTGTTGCCAATGAGGCTATCACGGCTATCGCTGGTGTTGGCCGGGCACCATCTGGTTCTTCCTGTCACATGTCACTGTAATCACTCACTCACCTGAGTCTCTCTGTCTTCTGGGTTCTCTGTCCCCCATGTAATTTTGGTCCTTGGTGATCATCAATTTCTGCTGAGTTGGGACTATTTGGTGTACCTCAGATGGCAGCTTGGCAGCTTTTTAAGATCCCATGTGAAATGTCCAGAATGTCCAGAATGTGAATGTCCAGCCAAAAGCCTTGAAGTGACACAGAACACTTTAAAGGTAAAAGGTCTGCTGAGAAGCACACCCTTTTTTTCTTAATTGTAATAGAATGAAAATGTACATTCCCATATAAATTTGCGTGTCCGCCTATGTGCAGCTCCCTCTGCTCTCCCTGCATGATGACATCACAGTCTTCCTCTCTGTACTATACTTGTCATGTCCTCCTAACAATCTCCTAACCCATCCTCTCCACCCTCACCCCCACCTCCCATAAGAGGTCAGCAGTGTAGAAATGCATTAAGCCTCCCACATTTCAGCGTAGATCACTTAACAGCTCTCTGTGTTGAGGTGGTTATTTGCCCTCTTGGCGTAAATGCATATCCTTGGCATTTATTTTCAGAATTCCTTGAAATTTTGCATGAAGTCCCGACTGATGCGTGTTTTGACTGTAACTGCCTCATCCCTCCACCCTCTAACACAAGACTCGGTTTAAAAACTGATCATCTTTTGAAAGCTTCCTCAAGAGCGTGATGGCGGGAAGGGCCCTTTATCCTTTTCCATCTTTTGCCAGCTTGATCCATACACTGTAGCCTGTGTTGTAGGTCATCCTGTCTTCTCACAAACATTGGGAAGAAAGTTTCTTCTGGAGTTTCTTCCACCCCCGCCCCATCACTCTTCTGTAAGGGAGGAGGATGCCTCACATGATTGGCGAGGTTGACCGAGAGGACTGAAACAGCAAAGATGTCCTGTGTTCTCTGTTGCTGACCTTCTCACAGGCCAACACATTCTCTTCTCTGCTCCTAGTGCATTTGGCAGGTGTACCTACCCCTGGGTCCTGGGGTAGCAGTTGTGACCAGTTGCCGTCAGGTGAGTTGTGACTCATGGCAACCCTGTCCGTGTATATCACAGCAGAACCATGACCCAGGGAATTTTCAATGGTTATTATTATTTTTATAGTAGCTCACCAGGCCTTTCTTCTAAGACAACTTCAGATGAACGGCAACCTCTAACCTTTGAGTTAATGGCCAAGTGTGTTAACTCTTTACACCACCTAGGGACTCTGATCCATAGTGACCCTGTGTGTGTTCAGGGTAAACCTGTTGTTGCTGTGTGCCTTTGAGTTGATTCCAACTCACAGGAACCCTACAGGACAGAGCAGAACTGCCCCTTGGGGTTCCTAGGCTGTAAAGTGTACAGGAGCAGATTGCCATGGCTTTTGTCCCTCAGAACCATGGTGTGTTCGAACTGCCAACCTTTTGTTTAGCAGGGCTCCTTAAAGTAGAACTAAAAGATACAAACCAAACCCAATGCCCTGTAAGTCCATTCCAACTCATAGTGATCCCGTAGGAGAGCGTAGCAGTCCCCCATAGAGTTGCCACAGATCACCTGGTGGATTTGCACTGCTGACCTTTTGATTAGTAGCCAAAGCACCTAACTGCTACATCACCAGGGTTTCTGTCCCTGCCTTAGGGTGCAAGGCAGGGGATTCTCTTTGTCCTTGGCTGAGTGAGTGGCAGCTGTGCCCCAACTCTGGAGTGTCTAATTTTATTATTTTATCTGGGATTTTTTTCTCTTCTCCTCCATTCTCACTTAAATCTCCTTTGATTGGTGAGACTGAGTAGAGACACCCGAAGCTCCAGGCAGCTTGTTCTTTGCAGTCCTCCTGAGTACTTCCTGAGGGTTTACTACAGGCCAGCCTCTGTGTCAGGTCCTGGGCTGCAGTGCTTAGCACTTAATAGTCCTCACTGCTGGGTGAATGAATGAAGTCAGAAATGTGTTGGACACGGCCTGTACCTTCCACAAGCTAAAGTCCAATGAGAGGGCCAAATACATCAAGCATCCAGTCATCCATGAAGTGATTGAAGTGCTACACTTCATGCTCCGTAGCACTCATTACACTGATTTATAATTATCTGTGGGCCTCACAGCTCTTCTACTGTGAGCAACCTGAAATCCAGAAGTGTGTTTTCTCTTTCTATTCCCTTTTCTGAATTTTCGCTGTCTACCATGGTGCCCTGGTAGGTATTGTTGCCAGCTAACTTTGAAGTCATCTCCAGTTCACGATGACCTCATGTCCAGCAGAGCGAGACGTTCCCTGGTGCTACCCCACCCTCACGGTCTCGGTCCCTTGTGCCCATCTATCTCAGGAAGGCTTGCCCTCATTTTCAACAAACCACATGTAACCAAACGTGACTTCCTTTGCTATTGACTGGTCTTTGCTGAAGATGTGACCCAATTAAGGAAGACAAAGTCTCACCATCCTTGCTTCTAAGGAACACTGGCTATACTTTCTCCACGGTTGATTTTTTTCATTCTTCTGGCACGTAATAAACCTGTTGTTGTCAGTTCTGACACAGAGTAACCCTATAGGACACAGTAGAACTGCCTGAGAGGGTTTCCATGGAGCAGCTAGCTAGTGGATTTGAATTGCTGATCTTTTGGTTAGTAGCTGGGCTCTTAACCACTACACCACCAAGGCTTCTTTGTACATAGTAGGTAGTTAATAAATATCTATTCACTGAATAAATAAATTCAGGAATAATTAAGATACTGACCATACCATCAACATGCTTATATGGTTTCCTTTTCTGTATAGTCAATCTACTTAAGACATAGAAGTACCAAGTAAATGCCTGCTGAATAGTGAACACATCGGCATGCATTGCTTTATAAGACTGTCTGTCACCTTGTCCATGGGTGATACAAATAGTTCATGAACTCAGCTACTAACCAAAAGTTTGGAAGTTGGGGTCCACCCAGAAGTGCCCTAGAAGAAAGTCCTGGCGATCTATTCCTGAAAGGTGAGCCACTGAAAACCTTACAGGGCACAGTTCTGCTCTGACACACATGCAGTCATCATGGGTAAGAATAGACTATGGCAACTGTTTTGTTTTTTAAGTGACACTTTAGAAGGCAGAAAGCAGTGTCCTGGAGGAGTAGGACAGAGGACAGGCAGCTTTGGATGGTGGAAGGATCAAAGAACCCAGAAAAGTTGTCTGAGGACAAAGTAGTGAGTGGATGAAAGCCCAGTTAGGCAGTGACAATCTGTCTTCCTAGGCTGGATTTAGATCAGTGGACGCATTAGGACTTAGGATCTGATCCCCGCCTGCTAGGTAGCCAGACCAGGACTAATTTCAATAATCACCTCCTCCTCTCCACACCAGAGCACTATGCCCTACATTGCCAGTGCTTGGTATGTTCGGTTGTCGCAGTGATTGGAACGCATTTACCTAATCATTTTGTAGCAGGTGGGCTTAAGGGCAATATTCACGTGGGAGATTTCCTTTCCATTCTGATTGACTTGGGTGCAGTTTTCTGTCCTCGGGCTTTGAAGAGCCTGTTAGCTTCCCATCTGTCTTGGGTCCTGGGGTTGGGGGGCTGCCAGGGGGCAGGGAGCCTAGCACAGTAGCCCAGGTCGGATGGCCTCTTGCATTCCTGTCCTAAGTCAGCAGCCTTCTTGGTGACTACATGCTCTTCTGCAATAATTCAGGATCCCACAGAGGACTTCTGGGCACTAAAAAAAAATGCATGCTTGGATCTGACTCGACAGCACTTGGCTTTTTGGCTTGGATGAAGATTTCTGGGTCCCCTGAGGAGTGTGACAAGTAGTAATGACACAGCTGGATGGTAGCCCAGAGTGGCCCAGAGCAGGCAGTTGAACAGTGGGCTCAGGTGGACGGGGGTTCCAATCTGGCCTCATGATTGACCAGCTGTGTGGCTTTAGGCAGTATACTTTACCTCTTTGAGTTTCAGGCTCCTTACCCGTGAAACAGAGAAAATAAAAGTATGCAACTTACAGAGCCACTGGGAGGTTTAAGTGACATAGAAAGAAGCTGGGTGTTGAGTGGATGGAAACCCTGCTGACATAGTAAAGTGTGAAGACTGCTCACCCAAAATTTGATAGTTCAAACCCACCAGACCTTCCTTAGAAACTCTACCAGGCAGCTCTAATCTGTCCTGCAGGGCTGCTATGAGTCAGCATCGACTCGACAGCAGTGGGTTTTGGATTGAGTGGAGGGCCCCATAGCACTATGGTGTGAAATGGAAAACTTCAGCCTTGCTCTGCCACTCTCTAGCGTACCTCCTGTCTCTAACTCTCAGTCTCCATGTCTGCAAATGGGTGGGTTGGACAGGAGGCTTCCAAGGCGTGGTTTTTTCAGCATGGACATTCTCTAATTCCACCTCTGCCTGGACTCTCTCCTCTAGTCCTTAGAGGCCAGCAGTTAGAATGACTCTGTCCCCTGGTTCCAGCCACCAGCAGGCCAGAAAGATTTGTTCACACAGCTGCCACTTAGCTGGCTCATTTTTAAAGCTGCTTATCTGTACACCAGAGCAGTGCCATTCAGACATTGGGATCATATGGCTTCTGATGTGGAAGGCGACTTCTCCTGTAGCAGCTGGGATCCCAAAGAACACGGACCCCTGGGGAGGCAAAGGGAGTTTGTATCGAACATGTTTTTCTCAGGGAAAGACATAGCACTGCACACTGTTCATCTCTTTTCCCAATTAGTCTCCTAAGAGCAGTGCTCTGGGAGAACCACCCCTCCAGGAGACGGGAGTCAGGAAGGCTCTTTAACAGGTTAATTCCTTAGGATGGTAGCTAGTTAGCCCGGCTAAGTCCCAGAGGTATCAACAACTGAAAGTAGAAGACGGATTGCTCAGCCTCCAGTTCAACGTGAAAAAACAGCTGTGAGCATCTGCCAGGGCCGTGCGTTTAGATGCTGGGCAGTAAGAAGTCAACAATAAATGAGATAAATTCCTGGCATCCGGAAGTCCACAGCTTGCTGAGGAGGCTGGTCAACAGGCAGGTAGTTTAAACAGCATATGACAAATTTGGGGTCCCTAATAGCAGAGGGAGAAGGTATTTTAAGTGAAGAATATTTTTAAGATAAAGTATATGATACAAATTTGTAGGAAATTTGCAAGGCAGGAGAATATACAGAGTAGTACACGCCACCCAAAGAAAACATTTATAAGGTTTTGGTTATCCCCAGTGTTGGCTCTGACAGCCTAATGGTTAAGAGCTACAGCTGCTAACCAAAAGGCTGACCATTCAAATCCGTCTGGTACTCCTTGGAAACTCTAGGGTAGTTCTACTCTATCCTATAGGGTCACTATGAGTCAGAATCAAGTTGACAGCAATGAACTTTGTATATAGACTTTGATTAATGTTACATAAAAAGAATCTATTGCTATCTAGTCAGTTCTCACCCACAGCGATCCTATAGGACAGACTAGAACTGCCCCGCAGAGTTTCTAAGAAGTGGCTGGGGGATTTGAACTGCCCACCGTTGCTTTGAAGCTGAGCTCTTGACCACTGCACCACCAGAGCGCCAATGGTGCATAGCAGTGATCTTTTTATATGCAAAATATTGCTGTCTTCATTTTGTTTCACTCAGTGCTACAGTTAACATTTCCCTGCATTATATTAGTATTAACTCTTCATAGTATCAAAATAACATATCAGAGTTTAATTGTTGTATTTTTCCACAACATTTATTTAAAATATTTAAGCATACAGAAAAGGATACACTAGGTTCACTGCTCAGTCGTATTTTACCATATTTATTTTGCCTGTATATTTGAGTATAAGGCTGCATGTGTATATGTATGTATGTATGAATGAATGTGAGTATATGTGTATGTAAATATATACGTAGACATATAACTGGCTTGACAGCAATGGGTTTTTGGTTTCTGGTGTATGTATATTGCTGAGCCATTTAAGAATAAGCTGTAGACAATCCCAGCACTTTACCCCTAAATACTTGAGTGTGTATCTCCTGAGAACATGGGTATTCTCCTACATGACCACAATGCCATCATCTCACATAAGAGAGTTCATAATGATTACCTAATGTAGCCCAATATCTACATCATATTCATATCTCTGTCTATAAAGAAAGATCCTATTGCCTCTCAAAATGTCTTTTTCATTTGTTTCTTTTTTCAGGAGGATCTAGTCAAAGGTTCACGTGTGGTTCTTGATCATTACATCTCTTTTACTTATATTTATTTTATTTGAGAATAGTCCTTTACCATTTTTTTTACCACATGACACTGACTTTTTGAGGGGACCAGAACTTATTTGTCTGGTTGTTTTCTCATGTTTCTTATCTTATATTTCTGTCTCCTGCATTTCCTATAGACTGAAAGTTAGGTACAAAACAGCCATATCAGGTTAAACATTTCTGACAAGAATACTTAATAGGTTGTAAGTATGAAGTCCTGTCAAAAGACAAATGCCATCGATATTCACACTGTCACCTATGCTTTTCTTTCGCTTGATTATGTTGGTGACCGTGAGATCTCTCCATTGTAAAAGGACACTTCCCCTTTGCAGTTAGCTAGTAACTCATGGGGAGCCACTTTGGCACTCCAGGACATTCCTGTTCCGTGTCCTTTCACCCAGTGTTTTTAACAACCACTGGTGATCTTGCTTAATTTAATTATTTTATTGGGATTATAAGTGTGTTTTTGAAACCATAGTGGCAGAGTGGTTAAGAGCTAAAACTGCTAACCAAAAGGTCAGCGGTTCACATCTACCAGCTGCTCCTGGGAAAGGCTATGGGGCAGTTCTACTCTCACCTGTAGGGTGGCCATGAGTCAGAATCAACTCCACGGATTTTTTTTGGTTTTAATATATTTTACTGCCCCTCTTCCCTCCCCAGTTCCCTTCTGTAGTTCTAATTCTTTGAATCTTTATTAGTCAGTGTTCTTTTGTTAAGATGAACTTTCCTTTTTCAACTAGAAGCAATAGGCCTCCCCATCAAAAGGACAAATAGATGCTTAATTCTTCCCTTCAGCTACCACTTTGAGGTTAAAAACTGGTGTAATAATCATGTCCAGTGATAGCAAATGTGATTTCTCCCCCTTGGTTTTGTCATTTTTGTATCACTGTGTCCTTGTGGATTTTTAAAAATATATTTGCTAGTTCTGTCCACTGAAAGGACCTGAAAGTAAAATCACTGCAGCACAAACAATACCTCTAGCACCCAGATCCTGATTTGAAAGTTCATTTCTTGCTTGGAAAATAAACAAAACAAAAACTCGGATGTCTTTGGAGATGTGGCTGACTCAAGTCCAGGACAGAAATTACAAAATAACTATGGGACACCAGCTCCCCGTGACTGTGTAGTGCAGAGTAAAACTAACATGTAGGTCATGTTTTTTTCTCATGAAGTGGCTGGTAAGTTCCAACTACTGACTTTTTGGTTAGCAGCTGAGCATTTCAGTCATTGCGCCACCAGATTGTGTCTTAGTTATCTGTTGCTGCTGGAACTGACCTACCGTAAATGAATGGCTTTATTGAACAGAAATTTGTGTTCTCATAGTTTAGGAGGCTACAAGCCCAAATTCAGGGTGTTGGCTATAATTGAAGACTTGTCTCTCTGTTGGGTCATCAGCAAGGTCCTTATCTGTTTGAGCTTCTGCTCCAGAAGGAATCAGTCCCTGGAGAAGGACCGTATGCTTGGTAAGGCAGAAATTCAGCAAAACAAGGAAGACTCTCAGTGAGACAGACAGACACAGTGGCTACCAAAATGGGCTCAAACATAACAATGATTGTGAGGATGAAACAGGACTAAGCAGTGTTTTGTTTTGTTGTGCTCAGTGTTGCTATGAGACAGATGCAACTTGAGGGCACCTAACACCAACAACACCAACAACAGTATCTCAAAAGACACTGACTCAAAACATATCCTACAGTAATCCTGTGTCATTCATATAACAAAGACAACCTATTCCCAAATGGGATTATAACCACACATAGAGGTTAGAATTCACAACCTTATTTTTGGAGGACACAATTTAACCAGTAACATTCCACCTTTTGCCCCCCAAATTCGTGTCTTTGCCATATGCAAAACACATTCCCCCCATTATATCATTTCCCCAAATGGTAAATCAACTCCAAGTCCAAAATCTAATATTCTGAATTACCTACATTAAATATTGGTTAGACTTTAGACATAATCTATCCTGGGGCAAAATTCTTCTTCATCTGTGAACCTGTGAAATCTACAATACAAATTATCTGCTCCCAAGGTACAATGATGGGAGAGGCGCAAGGTGGATGTTTCCATTATAAATGGGAGGAAATGGGCAAAAAGAAGGGATAATGGTCACCAAGCAAGTCCAGAACCTAACAGAACAATTTATGTTACTTCTCAGGGTGTAAAAATATTCCTCTGTTCTCTGAGACCATCTGCTCAAGGAGCCCACCCTCCAGACTCTGGGTGCTGGCCATACTCTCTGGATTCCGGGTGGAGGTCTCTTAGTCCTGAACTTCAGCTCTGCCTTTCAGGCCCTGGGAGAGCAACTCAGCTCCTTTGACTTTGGACAGCCCCACTGTCCTAGTGTACCTAGTGTACCCCACCTGCTCAGCCCTGGCAGGCAATGTTCTTCTGCCTCTTGGGTTTGAGAGCCCCTCTTCTGCAGCTCTGTACCACAGCCACACCCCCAAGCACTCACGAACAGCACCCCAAACTCTGGATTCCTCTTGATTAAGATCCCACCTCCCTAGGCCACCATGCCTCTACCCTTTGAAACCACTGAAGCCCTGCTTCCAACAGTTCTACTTACCTCTGAGCTGCTCCAGGGATGGTCCTGTTCTTTTTCTGGAAGACAACAGATGTAGCTCTTTGACCTGATTAGAATTCTAAGTGGCAACAGTATTCTGTTCTTTTGTTCTTTCTGTTTCTTGCAGTCTAAGCTGATGGGTTTTCTGCTATGGTCATTGGTTAGATCCATCAGTCACAGGCTCAGTCTCTTTAACAAAGATTGTGTAGCCATGTCCTTGGTGAACATTCTAGGATGCATGTCCTTAGTTTGTACAACAGAATTTTCCAAATCTTAATAAGTTTATCTTCATTCCACACAGTTCATTTTTAAATCCAACTGTTTCCTCTCACATTTTGCTATAAGCAGCAAGGGGAAACCACACTGCCCCTTAAGATCTTGCGTAGACATCTCCTTATTCAAGTATCTAAGTTTATCACTTACAAGTTCTACCTTCCACCAAATTTTTGAACATAATTCAGGCAAGTTCTTTGCCACTGCATAAAAATCATCCCCCTTCTTCCATTGTCCAATCACATGTTCATCATTTTCTTCTAAAGAAGCACATTAAATATTTACATTTCTAGCAGCTTGGCAACAGCAAAGACCAAGAAGTAGTCATTCGAACTGAACAAGGGGACGCTGCATGGTTTAGAATCAGAAATGTGTGTTTCAAAGTTGCATCTTTCACCATACTTCTTCAATCTGACTGCTGAGCAAGCAATCTGAGAAGCTGAATTATCTGAAGATCAAGACATCAAGATTGTAGGAAGACACATCAATAACCTGCATTATGCAGAAGACAGAACCTTGCTCAATGAAAGCGAAGAGGACTTGAGACGAAGATCAAAGACCACAGCCATCACTGTGGATTACACCTTAACATCAAGAAAATAAGAATCCTCATAACTGGACCCATAAGCAACATCATGATAAACAGAGGAAACATTGAAGTTATTGAGGATTTCAATTTATTTGGATCCACAACCAACACTCTTGGAAGCGTCAGTCAAGAAATCAAGTCATGTACTGTATTGGGCAAATGTGCTGCAAGAGAGATTTTAAAAGTGTTGAAAAGCAAAAATGTCACTTTGAGGACTAAATGCTATGATATTTTCAATCATCGTTTGTACATGCAGAAGTTAGATGATGAATAAGGAAAACCAAAGAAGAATTGATGCGTTCAAATTATGGTGTTGGCAAAAAATATTGAATATGCTATGGACTGTACCAGAAGAACAAACAATCTGTCCTGGAAGAAGTACAGCCAGAATGTTCCTTAGAAGCAAAGATGGTAAGACTTCAGTTCACATACTTTGGACTTGTTATCCGGAGGGACGAGACCTTGGAGAAGGACATCGTGCTTGGTAAAGTAGAGGGTCAGAGGAAAAGAGAAAGATCTTCAACAAGATGGACTGACACCGTGGCTGCAACAGTGACTCAGACATACCAGCAACTGTGAGGATCGTGCACAATCAGGTGATGTTTCCTTCTGTTGTACATAGAGTTACCACGAATAGGAAGCACTCTGAAGGCACCTAACAGCAACAAGCCTGAGAGATCTCATTGTGACCAGTAGGACACTTTGAACATCCAGAGAATAACCACTGTGCTTTTTGAACAATCAAAACCTGTTTTTGAACTTTGAATGATTTCCCTGATTTAGCTACCCAGAAGTGGAATTCCTAGGTACAGAGTATATAGAAGTTCTACTTACATATACAAAAATTCCTTTTCCTGAAAGATTTTACCAGCATGCATTCCCATCATTAAAGCATGAGAATGAGCCATCTCAGACCAGGGAGGATTTATCCTACCTACTGCCATCGAGTCAATTCCAACTCCTAGCGACCCTATAGGACAGAACAAAACTGCTCCATAAAGTTTCCAAGGAATGCCTGACAGACTTGAACCACTGACCATTTGGTTGTCAGACATGGCACTTAACCACAGGGACACCAGGGTTTTTCCTAAGGCAGAATTAGTTTCCTGGGCTGGCTTTCCATTTCTTAGTATTTTTTGTTTATGGAACTTTGGATCTTTGGGTCTACTTTATCCTCACAACACACCAATGAAGGAGAACAGCTTCCATTTTTGTAAGTATTGTGTTGTAATGATCAGTGATTATTACTGAAGAAGGTGTGTCCATTCTCAGCACATCACAGCCTCCTCAGGCATCCACTAGTGAGGCTGGAAGCCGGCGAATAGCTTCCCACACGACAAATACAGAGCTGGTGTGTGTGTCTGTGTCTCTGTCTGTGTCTGTGTGTGTGTCTGTGTTTAAAAAAGTACACATATATAGAACATTTCTCAGTTCAGCGATGTTCACTTACATAATTCAGAGACAGTGATTGAGTGCCTCGTATTGTAAAACCATTATTTTTTCCATTATTATTAACGGAAACTCAGTGTCCACTGAGCAACGACTCCTTCTTCCCCCCTCCCAGCCCTGCTGCCCGCTAATAAGCTTTAATCTATACAGTTGCCTATTTCCTGTAAATGGGATTATTCAGTATCTGTCCTTCTGTGTTGGACTTCTTTTACTCTACATCATCCATGATCTTTCCTTATCATTTTCTTCCCCTGACAAATGTCACTAGGTTAATAGATAGTCTCTAAAACTGTTGACTTTTTTTCTAGCTTTGATTGAATACTACCCTTGAAGGATATTATTAGTTTAAAATCTCTACTTGGCGCTTGGTGCTAGGCTGAATACTAATGATGGAAACAGGACATGGAAGGCTCTGTGGAAAAAGATATGGACTGAGGAGCCAGCATCTATCAGGACATGTCAGTAAACACCATTCTAGTCTGCTGTCTCCGTGACACCAATAAACACTCCGGACCACTCAAGCAAGGCGCGATGCTCAGGCAAAGTGCCTCGTGATGCTGACTGATGACGTCCTACAGCAGAATTAATTTCATTTTCTTGCCCGCCTTTTCTTTGCATTGTTTTTACCTGTGGTATTCTGGATCAATGGGACTTCTCTGGATGTTTTTGGCATGCGCAGAAGATGTTTGCCATTAAACTACATATTTTCATTTGTGACCTAGTACTGCTGCTGTTAGATGCCATTGAGTTGTTCCCAAATCCGAGTGACCTCATGTGCCATGGAAGGAAACACTGCCCACCCTGCGTCGTCCTCAAGATCATGGTTACGTGGTTTGAGCCCCCTGCTGCAGCCACTGTGTCAGTCTGCCCCACTGACGGTCTCCTGTTCCCTTTCCCTCTCCTTTACTAAGCATGCTGTCCTTCTCCAGGGGTTTGTTCCTCTTGATAACGTGTCCAGTGTAGATAAGGCGAAGTCTTGCCATCCTCACTTCCGAGGAGAATTCTGGCCAGCCAAGTCAAGTGCCTTCGAGTCTGGCAGTGCTTCTTAAAAGACAGGTTTGTTTGTTCTGGAAGTCTGTGGTATATGCAGTATTCTCCAACAACGTAACTCAAAGGCACTTCTTCTTCTTTGGCTTTCCTGGTTCATTGTCAGTTTTGACATGCATATGAGGCAACTGAAAATACTAAGGCTGGGGTCAGGCACACCTCAGTCTTCAAAGTGACACCTCTGCTTTTCAGCACTTTAAAGGGGTCATTTGCAGCTGATTTGCTCAATGCAATGCATCATTTAATTTCTTGACTGCTGGGCATTGATTGTGGATTCAAGTAAAATGAAAGCTGTGACAACTTCAATGTTTTCTGTATTTATGGCATAATGTTAAAGGATAAAAACTGTCTCAGTTTCGGGGTACGTTATCTGCAGGGTACCAGGCAAAACACTGTATGCATGTTATTTCATTTATTCCTCAAAGCAGTCTTCTGGGGTACATGCTTTTAATGTCCCCAGAGAAGGCAGGTAACCAGCCCATGTTGCATGCCCAGTAAATGGTGGAGCCTGACTTCAAATGCAGATATGTCTGTGCCACATCCTGTTTACTCAGTCTAATGCTATGCTATGCTATGCTGTATTCTTCTTTAAGATACCCAAGGCAAATCCTTAGATGGAAATCAGCATATTCTGATACCAGCCAAGCCAAGCCAAGTGCCGTCGAGTCGGCCAGAGGCACAGCAAAATTATAAAGTTCCTCCTAAACATTTCAGAAAAGCCATGTTTATTTCTTGATAAAATAGCCTACTTCTTCCACAGAAAGAAGCTACCTGAACACACAAAGTAACCGAGGAATGAAATTTGATGTCAGATGACTTGAGTACAAATTCTAGTTTTACAACACAAGTTAGTAACTGTCACCAAGCCTTGGTTTCCTCAGCTGTAAAATGGGAATAAGAAATGTGTACTTTGTAGGGTTGTTGAAAGGGTTGAATGGAATCATGTACAGGTAGTCCAACTTTAGTGGCATGGTGGTTAAGTGCTGCAACTGCTAACCAAAAGGTCAGCAGTTCCAATCTACCGGGTGCTCCTCGAGAACTCTTTGGAGTAGTGCTGTAGGGTCACTGTGAGACAGAACTGACTCAACAGTAGTGGGCTGATCTCCAACTGATGAGTGGTCTGTTCCTATGATTCCTTTGTAAGTTGGTTCTCATATAGGTTGAATGCTCTTTGTTTTGTTTTGTTTTTGTTTTCATAGCCTACTACATGACAGGGTTTTAGGTAGTAATTCACAGCATTAAAAGTCTGCAAGTGAACATCTAAGAATGATAATGTAAGCAGATTGGGTGCTGCGACATTGTGTGTAGTGTGTATTAGAAATGATAAGATGTAAAACAAAACAAAAAACCAACCCAGATGGTTGTAAGCACAGTTCACCTAACACACCAGTGTCGTACGCCAGGTACTAACTGGATGTGAGGGCTGTAAAGTGCTGTTTCCAGCCTTTCCTTTCTCTCCCTCTCTCCCTGTGTCTCTCTCCTTTCCCTTCTTCTCTCCCTCACTTGTATCCTTCTGTCCATCTATCCATCTAGTTCTATCAATATTTCGGTATTGATTAGTTAGCATTTGTCTGTTAAGATGAACTTTTCTTTACTAACTAAAAATAAAAACAACCCCCTCCCCCCAAAAGACATAAGTACTTAATTATCTGACCTAACTACCAATTTTCAGAATAAAAAAGTGAAAAATAATGAACTTGCAGAATGAAAAGTGATATAATAATTACTTTCAATGGCGACAAAAGACTTTCTTCTTAGTTTTGTTGTTGTTAGTATCTATGGGCTCATGGGTTTCTAAAAATATATTTCCTAGTTCTGTCAACTGAAGGGAAACCCTGGTGGTGTAGTGGTTAACAGCTTTGGCTGCTAATCAAAAGGCCAGCAGTTTGAATCCACCAGGCACTCCTTGAAAACCGTATGGGGTGGTTCTACTCTGTTCTGTAGGGTCACTATGAGTCAGAATTGACTTAACAGGAATGGATATGGGTTTGGAGGTCCACTGTAAGAACCAGAAGTAAAATCACTGCCATACAAACAATATCCCTAGCACCTAGATCTTTGTTTTGAAACATCATTTCCCAGTAAAAGAAACTAGGGCTCTTTGGAGAAATAGCTGACTCCAAGTTTAGGGACATTTCATTGTGACAAATGGACAATTTGAGCATCCAGAGAACAATGACTGTGCTTTGTATAAAGACCTTTTTCTGAATTTGGAATTACTCCCTTCATTTAGCTACCCAGAAGTAGAATTCCTAGTTGCACAAAACCAAGAAAGGCTGGAGGAGAGAGGATGTCCTCTGCCAAGAATGTGAGCTCCAAGAGATCAAGGCTCCAAAATGCCTAGAACCCAAGCCAAAAAGCCACTGTCAGCAGCCCTATAAACAGAGTAGAACTTCCCCAGAGAGTTTCCAAGGGGCACTCGGAAGATTTGAAATACCAACCTTCTGGTTAGTAGCCATAACACTTAACCACTGTGGCACCAGGGTTTCCAGTGCCTAGAACAGAGCCTGGCATTCAGACAACCCTCAAAAAATAATGAGTGAATGCCTGGATGTCCTCTCTAATGAAGTGTCTGCCCATCTCCTTTGCCCATTGCTTAATTGGGTTATTTACCTTTTTCTTGTTGATGTTTAGCAGAACCTTGTAGATTATGGAGATCAGACGACGGTCCGACATGTAGTTGCCAAATATTTTTTCCTGTTCTGTAGGTGGTCTTTTAACTCTTTTGATATAGTCTTTGGATGAGCAAAAGTGTTTAATTCTTAGTAGTTCCCATTTATCTATTTTCAGTTTATCATGCTTTGTTAGATTTTGAAGTCTGTCTAAGCTGTGTATTAGAACATTCATCATTGATCTTATTTTTTCTTGCATGAGTTTTATCATTTTAGGTTTGACATTTAGGTCTTTGATCCATTTAGAGTTAGTTTTTGTGTAAGGTGTGAGATATGGGTCTTGTTTCAGTTTTTTACAGATGGATATCCAATTTTGCTGGCACCATTTGCTAAAGACACTGTTTTTACCCCAGCTTACAATCTAGGACCTTTGTCATAGATAAGATAGTTGATAGATGTTAGAAATTTTTTCATTTACTGTAATTATTAGTTAATTAATTTTAAATAATAATGAATGAATGAATGACTGTCATCTTTTATGGAGGTTCTGTCTCATCTTTCAGTAACCCAGGTCTTACACATACATTGCCGATAACTTTGGCATCGTACTCTGAAGAAACACATTACTCATACTTTTCAAATCAGAAGGGCTTTTCTTACTGAGGACAGGAGGGCATACTAGAATGAATGGATTACTCTAAAATGGATTTGGGAGCTAATGAAAAAGAATGAAGGGATGACAGAAAAGCCATTCTACAGATGAAGGGCCATGCCAATGGATTTCCTCTTGAGAGTCATTGACAGAGAAGGAAAAAGCAAACTCAAAGGGTCCTGCCACTGGAATGCTCAATTCCCTTTCTAATGAGTGTTAAGTTTCTTCAGTTAATATTCCCTCTTCTGATAGTAAATGATTTCAGGCAAAATAGTCCACGTGACTGAGTATATGTGTGTCTGTGTATACATGTGGACCTCTCTCCTTTCATAAAATTCAGTAGTGCCATTGTTTCAGTAGTTTGATTGTTCTTTGTACAAATGGGGTCTCCCAAGACTGAGAAAGCAACAGTGTTTCTTAAAATCAGTCATAGGATTGAGTAATGACACTGCTTGGAATATATCCTACAGAAACAAAGTCTGTCACATGAACAAATACATGTACATGAATGTTTATTGCAGCACAGTCTACAATACCAAAAAGATGGAATCAACACAGATGTCCATCAGCAGATGAATGGATAAGCAAACCATGGTATATGTGCTCAGTGGAACACTATGCAATGATAAAGAACAATGATAATTTTAGGAAGCATCTCATAGCCTGGTTTCAATTGGAAGACATTATGCTGAGTGAAATCAGTCAGCAGCAAAAGGACAAATATAGTATGAGATCCCTACTATAAGGACTTAAAAATAGACTTATGTACAGAAGAAAGAGTCTTTGAGGGCTACAGGGTAGGGAGGGAAGGAGAGGGTTGGTCACAGATTAAAAGGTTGATAGAAATTTGGTTAGGTGAAAGCAGTGATAGCACATAGTGGAAAAACATCAGCTTAACTGGACTTCACTATAAACTGAAAACTCTTCTAATCTCAACCCAATATTGCAAGGGTAGAACAGCAGCAGCAAGGTCTGGGGACCATGCTCTCAGGGGATGTTAGGCCAGTTGGCATAACTAGCCTGTGGCTAAGAGAGTCTTCTGCACTCCATATTGGTGAGCAGCATCTGGGTTCTTACAACCAGGAAGCTGCCATCTGAGGTACACTGTATGGTCCCAACTCATTCAGAACAGATGATCACTAACAAGACACGAGAAAGAAAGAGCTCAGGAGACAGAAGGACCCATGTGAATGGGAGACTGTATCAACATGTGACCAGAAGAGCCAGATGGTGCACCTCCAAAGACAGCCATGATATGGCACACAAATTTGAGTCCCAGGGGCAACACAAGAGAAAGAAGGGTGTAGCTCAAGAACTCTGCTAAAAGACCACAACTGATGGTCCAATGGCCTGGGGGATCCCCTGGAAGCATGGGTCCTAGATCTGCTGCTGCCCTTGTTGGAAAACACTTCTGAGGTCAAGTCTTTGGACAAAAGTGGACTGGACGCAGGGACACAACATAACCATATAATTTGTGTACTTTATGGTTCTATGCATATATAGAATGCTGTCCTACTGTTCTCTTTCTAGATGAGAGAGAAAAGGGTGGCTAGGAGGGGGCGGGAGATTGTTAAGAGGATATGGCAAGTGTAGAATGAAAAGGAGGAGCGTGCTGTCACCAGGCAAGGAGAGCAGAAGGAGCTGCAGATAGGCAGGCATGCAAAATTAATTTGGATTGTGTACTTTCACTTAATCACAACTGGAAAAAAAACCCTCCAAAAATAAAGAAAGAAACCACAAGATAGTCCAAGTATTTTCTAGCATTTCTCACACTTTGCTACTTCTCCTAGGTGGTTGGCCTTGCCCCAGGAGGTTTAATGGACTAGAAACTAAAACTTTCTTCTCTCTGCAGGGCAAGGTGGAAGCTGAGTTTCACCTAGTTACAGAAGAAGAAGCCAAGAAAAATCCCGTGGGAAAAGCCAGAAAGGAGCCAGAACCCCTGGCCAAGCCCAAGTGAGTAGAGTCACAAATAAGAGCACTGGAATAGGACCTTTTTGTGGGCCACATGGGCATTCATCCAGAGGGTCCCTCTGGGGAAAACCTGGAATGAGACCTCATCTAGGCAGCTTTTGGTTTTTATGATTGAAAAACATTTTAGAAACATATCAGAGTGGCAAATGTTGGGGGAGCTTGTCTGTAACACTATTATATAAGCTTTTCTAGAATAATTTCACCTGTATTCTTTCCTAGTCATTTTTATGTGAATATACATTTCACATGAATGTTTCTCTTATTCTCCAATGATGCTGATTAAAATTATCCTAAGACTACTCAAATTTTCACTGCAGATGTTTGATTTGTTGCCATAATAGTCATGATTAGAATTTTGAATGGCTATGGGATATTTCATTTTTATGACATTCCACAGTTGACTTGGTCACCACCCCAGCAACTGAATATTTAATTTCCTTTTTTCCATTATCATTATAAATTGATTGCTGTTGAGTCTACTCCAATCCATAGCAACACTGTAAGACAGAGTAAAACTGGGTCTATAGCATTTCCAAGGAGTACCTGGTAAGATTCAAGCTGCCAGTCTTTTGGTTAGCAGCCATATCATTTAACCACTACACCACCAGAATATATGTATTTTTCCCTTTTAAGAACTTACTTTAAAATAATTTCCCAGAAGTAGAATCATTGAAAGAAATGGTTACCCTGTTCAATTCAATCTATGTTATATATCACTTAGAAAGTACATAGATAGGTTAAGCAGGTAGCTGGGTAGGTAGGTAGGTAGACAGTTATAAAGTAGGTATACAAAATGTCTCTGTCAACCACATCTGTCCTAGCCACTCCCAGACAAGAGTCTCGTCTCTGTACGTACATTGCATAACATTACGAACATCCAGACCAAACCAGACCTAAACCTGCTACCATGGAGTCAATTCTGACTCATAGCAACCCTACAGGACAGAATAGAACTGCCCCATATGGTTTCCAGAGGATACTTGGTGGATTCAGACTACCAACCTTTTGGTTTAGCGGCTGTAGCTTTTAACCACTACACCTCTAGGTTTTTCCATTAGGAACGTAATGTGTGCTTAATTATTTATTAATTCATAATTATTTATTAAGCCCCTACCACGTGTATCTAGGAGACTCTGGCAATGCAGTAGTTAAGTACTACATCTACTAATCAAAAGCATAACAGTTTGAATCTTACCAGGTTCTCCTTGGAAACTCTACGGGGCAGTTCTACTCTGTCCTATAGCGTCATTATGAGTCGTAATTGACTCCACAGCAGTGGATTTGGTATAGTTTATGTATACCTAGCACTAAGGGACACTGAAGAAAACCAAAAACACATAAGAGGTAAGCTCTGCCTTCAGGAGCTATTGATCTGTTCAGGAAAAAATAGCACAGAGACTCATAAAATCATTATCAGAATGTAGAAGACAAAGAAATTCAGTTCCAAGAACAGATGAGTCAAGTGTTAGGTGAGATAGCAATTCGGGGGGAGGAGAATCATTTTGAACTGGGTGGTCAGGAGGCTTCATGGAAAAAGTAGGGCTTGAGTTGATCAGGTGAGTACCTACAGTGGGGGATCAGGCCTCTGGCTGGGGTCTAACGAGGCTCTTACTCTGTTCCAGACCACCCTTAAAAGTGACGCAGGAGTCACTACTGTCCAAAATGTGTGACTGTGCTGCTGCAGACAGCGTGGTATTCTCCCATTCCCAGGCCTCTCCTGAGAACCCCCACGAAGTAGGGTCAGAAATATTCCCTGGGTCTTGAGACTCCTAAACGTTGACTTTCCTGACTGACTTTCTGTGTTGCTTCTCCCTCAGCCGTCCAAACACCTCCTTCTCCTGGCTCGTGAACCCCTTCAAGTGCCTGTACCATTTCATCTGGAGGAATTACAAAAAGTACATCATCATTGGCTTCATCCTGATCGTCCTCATCATCTTCCTGGTCCTCTTCATCTACACCTTGCCAGGAGCCATCAGCCGAAGGGTCGTTGGGGCATCATAAAGGATTGTAGAGGGCCTTATACTCCTCTCCCCCAAACCTGTCTTCCTTCTCACCTGCAAACAACTAAAACCAAGAACTTTGTGTGGGACCTGCAATGAGCATTAAGGGGACAAAATCAAAAGGGCTAGAACTGGTCCCCATGTCTGAAGTCAGACCAGCCCTTCCTGGAGAAACGGAGGAGAAGCATTGCGTCCCTACCCCAAATCCCAATACCACCTTTCAAATGTGAAATCCTAGATTCACATTTTTGCCATAGGCAATAGGAAAAATAACTCATTCCCCTTGAGATAACCATTGGTGACCTCCAGCTGACTTGGGTAAATGTTTCTTTATGTAATTGGTTTTACTCTGAGAAGTTCACATCTGAGATTTTATTAGAAATACTTTTTTTTAAAAAAAAAATAAAATTTTACGGCAAATAGGCTGAAAATATTTTAGCAAATCACTAGGCATTTAACCTGCCCCATAGCTTAACCTTGTTTAATCCTTATAGTTTCTAGGACACAATTACTTATTCAGGCTGTGAAAGGGTTTAGAGCAAATTTTGTATAAATCACCTGAAATACCTCACTGCTGACAGTCTCCTCCACAGAGACAACATGTTGGTAGCTTTCCACTAAAGTCAACTTTGGTAGAGTATGTTTTGTAGTAGCAGTGAATTTGAGAGAAACTCTTTTTGATTTATGCTGCCATGGCAACCTTGAAAGTAGGAATTTTATAGTCTATTGTAAGATATATGAAATACAGTTGTGTGTGTTTCTCCGTGCTACCATAGGAATTCTCTTTAGCCAGAAGGAGGCCCCACCAAGTACAGCATTCCCATGGACCATGATACGAATGGCCATCCTTGGTGCTATTCAACACTTAGCCTGGCCACTATGTAGGAGAGGCCCCATCAAGAGTTACAAGCACAAATCGATTTCAACAGCTGTCTGAGATACCATATCCTATACACTGGAAGTTCTTGAAATAAAATCTTCTGGTCTTCTAGTAAGGCAATGTAGATCTATCCCCCTCCAAGGACAGGGAGTTGAAATGAGGAGCAGATTTTCCAGTTTAAATAAAATTTAAAAAAAGGAATTTCTGGAGTGTTCGCTGTCACATGGAAACCCTGGTGGCATAGTGGTTGACAGTATGTCTGCTAACCAAAGTGTTGACAGTTTGAATCCACCACACTCTCCTTGGAAATTCCATGGGGCAGTTCTATTATGTCCTGTAGGATTGCTAGGAGTTGGAACTGACTTGACAGCACTGGGTTTGGTTCTTGGTTTGTTAGTGTCAATTCTGGATAGAATCTTTGGCCTCGTTAATAAACGTGGCAGCCATTTTTCCTATCATCAAGGGCCTTTCAATGGTGAAGGAGGACACTGGATTGGAGTTCCCTCTTGACATCGAAATCACTGGGCTTTCTATTTTTTTAGCTAGCCTTGCACAGATACAGCTTTTCCAAAGTGACAGATTCTTACTTCCATATGGAAATTCCTTGTCGCATGTTTCTGAATCATCAAAGAAAGACTGAAGCATGTTCTGTGTGGTTTCAGACTCAGTGCTGTTCATTAGTCTCTTGCCCGAGAGGCCCACTTCCCGGTAACTACCCTGCCCTCTGTAACCAGATGCTCAGTTTTAGATCAGAGCATTCACTGCACTGACAATGTTTCCCTGTGGGACTGGCTACATGAACTATGGATCCTTCCTATTATGGACTAATGCACAGCCATCAATACTGATGTTGAAAAGTATTTGATGGCAGGGAACATATATATTGAATAATTTTATGTAAAGAAGAAAACATAAGTTAGAAAAACCATGTGTGCAGTATGATGTAAAAATAAAGAATAGATGTGTGCACAGAAAAAATATTATGGAGGAATACACCAAAATGTTAATAATGAGTATCTTTAAGTGGTAGTACCATTTCTTTTCCTCCTTGTTTTTTCTATTTTCCTCCCAAACTTCTAAAATAAGTATATTGTTTTAATGTGAAAAGCTTAATAAATGAATGTAACTTTAGCTGTATTCATTTAAGAACATCTGCTGTGTCTCCTGTGTACTGGGCAGAGGGGATGTAGCAGAGAGAAAATCAACACGGCCCATCCTGCCATGGGCTTTGCGTTCTTGTGGCTTCCTACATTATTGTGTTACCTGGATGCGAAGGCATCCAGGTAAAAAGATGCATTTTCATGTATAAAGTTTAAGAACAAGCACAGCTGACTGAGGCTCAGAAATGTCTCATTTCTTAAGTGGCGGAGACAGAATTCAAAAAGCAAACTTCATTTTAAACTCAAAAGCCTAACATTGGACATAGTCCAACACTCTCCTTTAATCAGAATGTGATCCAGCTACGATAAAGGGGGAAACAAGCACAAAAAGAGTCCTGAGAAAACTAATAAGAATAACTGAAGATTTAAAAGTATCAATCAAGAGAGAAAACTTGAGGATTTGGGATTATTTTGGCCTGAACATAGAGCCTTGACAGGAGCCCTGGTGTAACAGTGGTTCAAGCACTCGGCTGCTAACAAAAAGGTTGGCAGTTTGAACCCACCAGCTGCACTGTGGGGAGAAAGATGTGGCAGTTGGCTTCTGTAAAGACATACAGACTTGGAAACCCGCGGGATAGTTCTACTCTGTCCTCTAGGGCTGCTGTGAGTCATAATTGATGGTTTGGTGTTTGGGTTTTATGGAGCTTTGACAATCTATAAGTGATACCAGTATTTGCTGGCAAGCACTAGATTTTTATTTTCATTCAAGGAAAGAAACTGAAAATAATTTTAAAAAAAGAATAAGTGGGGCTTACCTTGGTGGAGTTGTTTAAAAAGGAAAAGAGCAGCATTTTCCCAGGCTAAATTTGGAATCAAGATAGTATACCCTTTGCTAGATTTTAGATCAAAGAAGAAGAAAAATATGTTTTAACTCTTGACAAAAAAAAAAAGACCCATTGTTCAAATCCATAATCAAAACCAGAAAAAAAAAGTCTAAAAATCCTTCCAGATTAAACCGAATACATCAACTTTTCTTTGATGTTAAAAGATGCTGAAATGCTAAAAAGCTGTTAGCAGAGATAGATGCAACTTCTACATCAGATGGCCTCACAAAGATCTGAGAAGAACGGGTAATTTTGGCATCAGCTCTGTCTCTTGTTCTATACATAGGATATCACTTATGGTCTGTCCTGAGTGTAAAAAGAATCATAATAAACAATGTTCTAGGCCTCATTGTGTGCTCCAGTCCTAAAAATATTACCATTTAAAAATAAAAAAGGCAGAAAGCCCATTTCCCAAGAAAGGCTCGTAAGTCCCCTACTTGTGTTCTTAAATAAGATAATTTACTCTTTCAACAGCCTAGAGTTTTTCTTACAGTTTAGATCTGTTTCAGGGTGGCTTAGCTTGTTATTATTATTTTTTAAACATTTGAATGCTCTTCCCCAAGCAAAACAAAATTAAAACCAGCGATAACAACAAATAAAAACCATCCCACAGGACAGTATATTTATTTGGTACCTTCCTTTCTCTTTCTCTTGTAATATGCACAAATGGAAAACTATAGAATTGACCTACAGTAAATTTGTGTTTTAATCCCCTAAATTCACAGTCATTTGTTATAGCAGCAATAGTAAACTAATACATTCTTCAGCATTATTGATCAAAAAGTTTCTTAATCCGTGTGCCAGGATGTTTCTAAAATACTAGTCTGATCCTGTTTCAGTGGAAACTCTGTGTCCTTTTGGTTTTACCCCTGTCGACTTTAGCAAAGCCATCAGTGTTTGGGTCCTTGTTTTTAAGCAACAGATGCCCCGATGCAATTTTAGAAGACTAAAGCTAAATGGCAGTATTTAGAACAGTAAATCATAGAACTGAATGTCTTCAGATGAACATCGGAGCATGACATTAAAAAGAAAAAAAAAAACCACTGCCTTCAAGTTGATTCAGACTCACAGCGACCCTATGGGACACAGTAGAACTGCTCCATAGAGTTTCCAAGGAGCGTCTGGCAGATCTGAACTGCCAACCTTTTGGTAAGGAGCTGCAGCATTTAACCACTACACCACCATGGTTTCCAAGAACGGGGTTAGCTGGGGCTGTTTAACATTTATTCAATAGAAAGATGCTTACTGAGTACTATCCACATCCCCAGAACCCTTGGTGGCAAAGTGGTTAAGAGCTCAGGCTGCTAACCAAAAGACCAGCAGATCCAGTCCCCTAGGTGTTCCTTAGAGACCCTGTGGGCCATTTGTACTCTGTCCTGTAGGGTCACTGTGAGATGCAATGAACTCGATGGCACACAATAGCAACATCCAGATCCCAGACATCGTGGTAACCACTGGGGACACAAAAATATACAACCAGCTAAAGCCCTTACTCAAACAGAACATAGAGTTGGATGGACAGCAGGCATTAATCAAATAATCACAAACATCGAGAATTACAAATTGATGAACTGAGCAGGGGCAAAGTACCAGGACCAGAGAGGGCATCCATGGAGACGCTCTGAGTTATGAATTACCAACAGTCAGGGAAGGGTTCCTGAAGATGTAGAGGCTGAACAGAGATGAAAAATAAGAAACAGAGAGGGAGGAGGAAGAGCACCATAGGCAGAGAGAGAAGAGAGTACAGGCAGTTCCCTTCTCGTGACATATTGCAGTTGTGATGAACGACACATACGACGGCCCATTTCTGTTTTCTGTTTCTGTGCCTTATTGTTAGTAATGTGCACCACACGTGCTGTTGGAGCACATGATTCGCTGTTGCTGTTGTTCTCAGGTGTTCACTTGAAGATGCTCAGTTTCGTGATTTACTATTCAAAACATTGTCACGTAGCTTTAGTTTTCTAAAACTGCATCGGGTGCTTCTGTTGCCTGAAAGCACTGACCCAGATGCTGATGGCTTTGCTAAAGTTGGTAGGAGCAGAACTAAGAGGACTCAGAGTCTCCACTGAAAGATGATCAGACTCAGATTTTAGCAATGTTCTGGCACATGGACTAAGAAACTTTTCAACCAATCGTGTTCATGAACGTATTAGTTTGCTATTGCTGATTAAAACAAATTTAATGTAGGTTACAAGTCCAGCATGGGTCTTACCAAGTGAAAATCAAGATGTCATCAGCAAGATACATTCCCTTTTTGGAGCCTGGGGGACATTCTGTCCCCATGTCTTTTCTAGCTCCGAGAGGTCACACATTCCTTGGCTCCTAAGCCATTTCTCCATCTTCAAAGCCAGTAAAGTCATATCTTTTTGTCCCTTTCTTCCATGGTCCTGTCTCCCTCTAACCACAGCTGGGAAAGACTTTCTGCTTTTAAGGACTCACTGTGATTAGGTTCCGCCCACTAGGATACTCCAGACAATCTACTATCTCAAGATTATTAGTTGCATCTGAAAAGGTCCTTTTGCCATGTAAAGAAACCCACCAGTCCATAGGTCTTGAAATTTTAGGGGGGAGTGGGGAGTGGGGGTGCCACTGGTATTATTCTGCCTACCACACTGAGCATCCATCCCCCAGGCATTTAAATTCAGCCCACTTTGGAAGCCAATTCCTCTAATCTTTGAAAGTTGGTGCAATGATTATGGTATGACAGGAAGAGTCTTCACAAGACACATTTCTATCTGGAGCAAGGTGTTTTCCATTGTTAGATAGCCTGTCAAGGGACAGTCACCTCAGAAAATTAAGAGTCTACTGCATCATTACCTGACCAAATAAAATCCTGGCTAACACAGCATATACAGCAAGTGCTCTCAGAGCTGGAGGTGAGAGGATTCTGCCGTTCCCAGAGTTTCAGAGCGGTTCTTCCTGGTTCACTCATAACGGAGGAAGTAAAACTGGAATAGGCCTGAATTTTTTTTAAATGTGGTGAACTAGAATGATAACCAGATTGGGAAAAATTAGGAGGTGAAGCCCTGCTAGAAACCTAACTTCCCTCTTAGGAAACAAGAGCAGTATACACATTGCATTGTCAGATTCTGAGCAGATTCAGAAACAGTGGTGGCCCTCTCAAACACAGCAGCCAGCTGTGCTGCTTTGACTGTGTGTTGCTCCTCATACCCCTGCCAAGAACCCAGTTCCTGAATCAGCCTCCTGAAAAGGCTTCTTGTGCCTCTTCTGAGAGCCCACATTCCAGGGCTTCAGCCCATAATTTCTCCCCTTCCAGTTCTCCTTCCAGACCACCCAAATTGTAAAAAATTCTGGCCTGTTCCAGTATCACTTCATCAGACATAACTGAACTAATTTGAATCAGTTTGAACCAGTTCAGAGCTCTTGTCATTTCCTCCCATCTCTGTCTCCAGCGTTTCCATGAGTCTGTCCGGCTCACCCTTCCTTTACACTTAACAGTTGCTGTGGTTAGATGCCATGGAGTCAGCTCAGATTCATACTGACCCCGTGGACATCAGGATGAAATCTTGCCCAGCCCCGTACCATCCTCACAATCCTTGCTAGGTCTGAGCCCATTGCTGCAGCCTTTGTGTCGATTCATTCCATCTGGGGTCTGTCCTCTCTTCTGCTGACCCTCTCCCAAGCATGATGTCCTTCTCTAGGGCCCTCTTCCTGCTGATAACATATCGAAAGTATGTGAGATGAAGTCTTACCATCCTTGCTTCTAAGGAATATTCTTCCTGTGCTTCTTCCAAGATAGATTTGTTCATTCTTCTGGGAGTCCACGGTGTAGTCAGTGTTCTTCACCAATGCCACATTTCAAAGGGTTCAGTTCTTCAGTCTTCCTTATTCTTTGTCCATCTTTTGCGTGCATATGAGACAATTGAAAATACCATGGCTTTAGTCAGACACATTCCAGCCCTCAAAGTGGCATACCTTTTCAACAATTTAAAGAGAGCTTTGCAGTATTTGCCCGATTCAACACATTGATTGATTTCTTGACTGCTGTTTCCATGGGTACTGACTGTAGGTCTAAGTAAAATGAAAATCCTGGCTAATGTCAGTGTTTTCTCCGTTCGTCGTGATGTTGCTTATTGATCCAGTTGTGAGAATTTTTGTTTTCTTTATGTTGAGGTGCAGTCTATACTGAAGGCTAGAGTCTTTAACCTTCCTCAGGAAATGCTTCAAGTCCTTGTCACTTTCAGCAGACAAGGTTACGTATCTGTGTATCACAGACTGTTAATGAATCTTCCTGCAATTCTGATGCTCCATACTTTTTCATGTAGTCCAGCTTCTCAGACCCCCAAGTTAAGAGAAGTCATGCGTCTCTGCTCTCTCCAATTGGTAAAGTAATTGGAGAAAAGTGAACCCCACATTGTGTGGCCTCTATTGTTACGCTAGTGGAAAGAAAATGTGCTTTGCGTAGTGGCATTGAAACATAGATATATAGTCACTTACTATCTGCATGAGATCAAGCAAGTTCTGTAACAAATCTGAATCGTATTTTCCTGATCCAATAAATGTAGGTAATGCCCATCTCGTTGGTGTGTGGGTGTTTGGGCATACACAGGGGTACCACAGATAGATCTACCACAGACAGTATCTACTATGTTGTATTGCTCATTCAAATTAAAGATCATGCACTACTAATCAATGGCTAATGTTTATTATGTGCTGGTGTAGAAACACAGAGGAGCATCAGGGTATGATGGTTAAGTGCTCAGTGCTGTTTGAAAAGTGGGCAGTTTGAACCCATCCAGTAACTCTGTGGGAGAAGGACTTGATGACCTGCTGCTATAAAGATTACAGCCTACGTAACCTACAGAGCAGTTCTATTCTGTCTCCTGGGTTCACTATGAGTCAGAAATTCACTCGATGGCACCCAACAGCAGCAACAACATATAAACATGGAAGTCAAAATCAACAGCACTGGT
This sequence comes from Heterohyrax brucei, assembly GCA_028571685.1. Lineage (NCBI taxonomy): Eukaryota > Metazoa > Chordata > Mammalia > Hyracoidea > Procaviidae > Heterohyrax > Heterohyrax brucei. The sequence continues at coordinate 18,702,471 of CM053153.1, read as the reverse complement.
TTTAACTGATTATAAAGTGATAGATACAGTTTCTATTTATGGAAAGAACCCCTTTCCTAGACAAGGAACCAGATAGAAAGACTTCCAAAATTACTCACCTTGTTTGTAGGGGATCTAAAAGCCAGTCCCAGGACCCTTTCACCTGCCCGCTCTGCTCTTTCCCCTGCAAGAAATGGCTCAGTGATTGATTTAAGATGAGTGGGGTTGTCTCCAGGCAGAAAATTCTGTGATGAATTTTTAAGGTTCATCTCTGTCCCAGAATTCTAGACTCCCTAAGACATTTTGAATGCATTTTTACCTATCCCAGTGGGTACATGTTTTAATCCCTTTTTTTTTTCCTTTTTACTTGAAGCACTGCATTTGAAGATTAGAGAATATAATGGACTGTCGCTTATGCTACCTCAGACCTAATTAGCATGCCTTTCACATTGAGCTCCTTCCTGTTGTGAGAATTCCCCATTCTCAACGCAAGAAAAAAGTCCTCTGTTTCTCAGCTTTCCTTGCCACTGGGATGCAGACACTAATTTAGCTCCTCATAGCTGGTCATGGAATTTCGACTTGGACCTTAGTTATGTGAAGAAATAGGCACGTGATCATCCCAGAAACTGGTGGCTATGTGCCAAATATTCATTTTGCTCCTCCCTACTCAAAAACAGAACCCAAGCTGTGCTACAGTAGCAATGTGCTGAAATAAGAGTATGTGTTTTCATTTCTCTAGCTATTAGGGATAGCCAAGGCCATGTCAGCAGAAGATACTGGGTAGGGCTTAAAGGAAAGCTCGCTAAGGGGAATTTATTCAGCTGATAGAACCTATGTGGCTCCTTCCTACACCCTACCTGAATTGTGGATGTGATGGCTAGAGCTCCATCCGCTATTCTGGATCACGAAGCAACCACAAGTATGGAACGTGGACACCACCACATAAAGAATGGTAGGTAGGGGGCAGAAAGACAGAAGGAGTCTCAGTCTGTCTTGACTGTAGAGTCCCCGAACCATTCCCTGATGGACTGTCTCTGGACTTTTCCACAGGAAAGTAAAAGAAATCTCTAACTTTATCGAGTCATGGTTATTTTGGAGTGGCTGGTGTTTCTGTTGCGTGCAGCTGAACCAAATCCTAACTGATATAAAGAAGAATTCTGTCGTGGTCATCTTGTACTGCTCTAACTGAAATACCACAAGTGTATGGCTTTACCCAAGGAGGACTTATTGTTACACGGTAGACTACAAGTCCAAATTCAGGGTGTCCACTCCAGATGACACCGTGTGTCCTTGTGTTGCATCAGTCTTTCTTTGGTCTGAGAGCATCTCAGTGCAGGAAACTAGGTCTGAAGGACACACTCTGCTCTTGGTGCTGCTTTTGTGATGGTCTGAGGTCTCCAGCTCTCTGCTTGCTTCCTTTTCCTATTATCACTTGCAGGATAAAAGCAGGAAGCCCTGGCTGTGTAGTGGTTAAGTGCTACATCTGCTAACCAAAAGGTCAGCAGTTTGAATCTGCCAGGTGCTCCTTGGAAACTCTATGGGGCAGTTCTACTCTGCCCTATAACATGGCTATGAGTCAGAATTGACTCGATGGCACTGGGCTGGGTTTAGGATAAAAGGGAGTGAAATCCACTCTCCTGGGAACTCCCTTTATAGTGGAGCAGGAAGGTGACCTTAGGAAGGATGTTACTGTCCCACCCTAATCCTCTTTAATGTAGTCTAGTCTATTTACTACAGGCAAAGATTAGGGTTACAGCACAGGAAAGTCACAAAATGAAAGGCAATCATGCAATACTGGGAATCATGACCCAGCTACATTGCCACACACCTTTTGGGGTGTGGAGGGTGACCTACAACTCAATCCATGACACCTTCCTCAACCTTACAGAAGTGGTTTCATTTGGCTGCTCCTTTCAGTCTCTTTACCTCAGACCAGCAAAGGACCAGGTACCACTAGTTTCCTTCTGAAAACAACTTACCTTCCTTCAAGCTGGAGCTGAGATAATGGGGAATCACATGTGACAGGCATCTCTGAACTGGAGGACAGAATCAAGCAGTCAGGACCCCTGCTGAAGGTTCCTCCTTTTCCTTTCTGAGCTTTTCTTACATTTCATCTTTTAAACTTCACTAATACATAATACTCATCTGTTGTCATTGCTAGTGGCTGTCAAGTCAAGTTGGACCCCAACTCATGGTGATCCCATGCACAATAGAACTGTACGCTGTCCAATCTTGTGTGACCCCCACAAATAGTCCTCAGTTGGTTTTCAAAAGTGGATTACTGGGTCTTTCTTCCTAGTGCTCATGTGAGCAGCTGTTTGTTGTGAACCAGCATGCTACATGGTTTTAAATATTATCTTCTTTAATCTCTGTGCTGATCTCACAAATAATCTAAAGGGAAGATAGATTAGATATGCTGTTGTAACAACCTACAAAAACTTGGAGGCTCGTCTCCATAAAAGTCTGTTTCTCAAGGACAAATTTGGCTCTGGTCTGAGCAACTCTCCACATATTGGCCCAGGATTTCAGGTTGCTTTGATCGCATGGACCCACCGTGTCCAAAAAAGCTCCATAATGGCTGAGGCCAGGAAAACAGAGCAACGAGACTCCCCGTGCCTGTCAACGCTTCCAATAGGAATTAATCACTTGACAATGTCTACTCAGATTTCACTAGGTAGAACCTGTCAAGGGGTGTGCCCAGCTTCATGGGAGCAGGGAAGCACTATCCTCCCAAAGGCTCAGAAGTAGTGGCAAAGCAGACTTTGTTGAATGATAGCCGTGATTTCCACATGTGGGAATGCTTAGCTCCAATTCTCATTTCAAGAAATTAGAGCTCCATAGCTAACTAGAAGGAAGTTCTGTTTGGTTTTAAAAGCATTTCCTCTCTTAATTCCCAACACAGTAACTGCTGCATTACTGTATACTTCATATAGACTATTTTTCTCTCCAAAGAAGTATCCTGTTTTCTGTCTTCACCAACCTTTCTAGTTTTTATGATGATTTAATGAAACTGCTTATTCACTGTAAGCCAACTGTTTTTTGATCAGATAATAAAAGTCAGATTGTGGTGAGACATTTTTGTGGCCTTTTAGAGAGCTGTCGTGGATTGAATTGTGTCTCCCCAGGAACACCGGTCAATTTACATGGGCCATGAGTCCCAGTGATGTGTGATTGCCCATCATTTTTTGTGACTTCTCTGTGTGCTGTAAATCCTGTCGCTATTATGTAATGAGATAGACTACTGGCAGTTATATTAATGAGATCTACAAGACTAGACAGCAGCTGAAACCAATGTCTTTGAGGCATAAAAGAGAAAAACGAGCAGAGAGACACAAGGACCTCATCGCACCAAGGAAGCAGCATCTGGAGTGGAGCGCGTCTTGGGCCTGAGGCTTCTGTGGTGCAGTGCTCCCAGACTAAGGGAACACCCATGAGGACCTTCCTACGAGCCATCAGAGAGAAAGAAAGCCTCCCTTAGCACCAGCACCCTGCTGTTGTACTTCTAGCCTACTGGCCTGTGAGAGACTGAACTTCTGTTTGTTGAAGCCATCCATTTGCAGTATTTCTGTTATAGCAACACTAGATGGCTAACACAACAAGACAAGAGCTGTCACCAGAATCTTACTGCTCCCAGGAGTCCATTTAGGGCTTTCAGAAAATACCCAAGCAGCGCTTTCCTTCCCTTGGCATTTAGGAAGTTCAGCTGTAGTCTTAGCATTCAGGATCCAGTCAGAGAGAGGCAGCCACAATGGCCACTGAGTAGATCCAAATTTACACAGATGAAAATTTAAAAGACATCGATGTAAGTTTTGAAAATAAGTATTAGAAGTCGGTGACCTTCTGCTCATGTTGAGCAGAAGAATATTTCCTTTGTTTCCTGCTGAGCTCCAAAGCACTACAGTCATGGCTCCCCTAAGGACTAGAACTCAGGGTTAGGTACTCAGCTGCTAACTGAAACATCGGCAGTTCAAACCCACCTAGCAGCTCTGCAGGAAAAAGACCAGGCAATGGGCTTCCATAAAGATTAAAGCAAACCCATCACTGCTGAGTGGATTCTGACTCATAGTAACCTTATAGGATACAGCCGAAGTGCTCCATATGGTCACCAAGACTGTAAGTCTTTACCGGGGCGATGTTACCTAGTTAGGGTCTGTGGCCTGGAGCAGCTTAGCCAATGAAACATACTCCAAGTCAGAAAGAGGGGGAAGACTTCTTAGGAGATATGATACCAATGGAGACTCAGCAGCAAAGCAGAAGTCTCCAAAGACAATTCTGACATCAGTTTACATATCATTTTGGCAAGGATTACTTCATGTTTTTAAGCACATAGCACACACACCATCACATACATCACAAAATAACCACAGTAAATTCTTTATTAAACTATAGATATGAACATCAGACACTTAGACTCTAATTGGTACATTTTTAACAGGCAAAGACAAAACTTAATAAAAATTCTTTGGCTAATGGAACTGGCCTGCCAAGTACACTCTGACTGAAATTAGGAGCAAGAAAGAAAAATGTAGATAAAAACGCTACCAGGTAACCTTCCTAGCTGCTGTGTCCCAGGCTGAAGGCCATTTCTCAAGACAGCAAAGAGATAATGGAGATCAAGGCCACAGGAACTGAGAGGACTCTGTGTCTGTTTGGAAAGAGGCCAGTACAGAGGCCAGAGTAGTTGCTGCAATGAGAAACACTTCATGGATTATATAGAGCATCATTATGGTATTTGTTATGTCAAGCTCTCAATTACCCATTTGGAAAAGGAAAAAACATGTTGCAAGGTATTAGGGTCACTCACACTCCCACATCTTTCTCCTGAAGGGCAGCTGGTGAGTTAGAACCACTGACCTTCTGGTTAGTACCTGAGGGCTTTAACCACTGCACCGTACCACCAGGGCTTCTTCCATAAATACTGAGTGGAATATTAAGTGACAACCCTAGGAAACCCTATGGGGTGGCTCTAGTCCATCCCTTAGGGTTGCTGTGAGTCAGCATCAACTCAGTGGTACCTAACAACAACAGGATTCAGAGTATATCTATCTTCTTGTGGTGTTCACCTCTGCACAGTGAGGTTCTTCCGGCCACACTAACAAGTGGTTAGAACAGGAGCTGTAGTAATAATTGCTGTTGTTGTTGTTGTCTTTGAGTTAATTCTGACTCATGGTGACGCCATGTGTTGCAGAGTAGAATTACCTATTAGGACTTTCAAGGCTGTGACTTTTCTAAATCAGATGGCCAGGCCTGTCTTCCAAGATGCCTCTGGGTGAGTTCGAACCACTAGCCTTTCAGTTAGTCTTCCAAAGTAGTCTACCCAAGGTAAACCCCCGGAAAAAAGCAAACCCATTGACTTCCGGTTGTTTCTGACTCCTAGTGACCCTATAGGAAGGGGTAAAACCATCCTATGGGATTTCCTGGGCTGCAGTCTTTACAGAAGCAGACTGCTATCTTTCTCCTGTGGAGCGGCTAGGGGGTTTGAACTGCCAACGTCTCCATTGGCTGTGGAGCAGCTAACCACTGCACTACCAGGGCTCCTTCCACTTAGGGTAGTAACCCCAAATTCATGGAGTCTCTCAGCCTAATTTAATCTATAGTTCATTGTTCTAAAAAAGTCCTACCTCCTTATTTAGTCTAGAATTTTTTCAATAAAACTTGAAACGAGGCTTAGAGCAATTCAGGAGCCCTGGTGGTAGAGTGGTTAAGAGCTTTGCTGCTAACCAAAAGGTCAGCAGTTTGAATCTACCAGCCCCTCCTTGGAAACATTATGTGGCAGTTCTACTCTGTAATACAGAGTCACTGTCTGAATCATCTAATGCTGTGGTAACAGAAATATAAGTAGATGGCTTTAAAATTTATTTTCTCTCAGTTGAGTAGGCTGGAAGTCCAAGTTCACGGCACCGGCTCCAGAGGAAGAGTTTCTGTCCTTGTTGGCACAGGAGGAAGGGTCTCCGAAGGAAAGTCCTTGTCATCCGTCTTCCCTTGATCTGGGAGCATCTCACTACAGGCAGCTCAGGTCCAAAGGACATGCTCTGCTCCTGGCACCACTTTCTGGGTGGTGTGAGATCCCCTTGTCTCTCTGCCTACTGCTGTCTCTTGTATCTCAGAAGAGAATGACTTAAGGCATTATCTAACCTTCTAAATGTCGTCAATATAACTGTCACTCATCCATCTCATTACATCATAGCGACAGGATTTACAAGGCACAGGGAAGTCACATCAGATGACAAAATGAAAGACAATTCTGGGCATCATGAGCTAGTCAAGTTGACAGATATTTTAGGGAGATGCAGTTAAATTCCTGAGAGTCTCTATCAGTTGGAACTGACTTGACAGCATCTAACAACAACAGGGCCATTCACCTCCAGATACGGAGACAAGAACAGATACGAGAGCGGAGGCAGAGACTGAGGTGGCCACATGACAAGTTTTGGTCCATGACAGGTGTCTTAGGCTGGGTTTTCTAGGGAAGCAAAACCAGTAACACGTGTAGGTATTAGGAAAGATTTATAATATATATATATATAGACAGATAGATAGATACAAATATAGGAAACAGCTCACGTAATCACAGAAGCTGAATGTCCCAAGCTCTGGCACAAGCCTCACGTGTCCACGGAAGCTGAGGAACCCAAGGTCAGCAAGTCAGAGACCAGAGTTGCAGATCACCGGTTGTGTGGGTCAGTGGATCCCAAGCTGGCGGCGAGACGATGCAACAGAGGCTGGAGGTCGGTGGGTCCCAAGCTGGTGGTGAGGCGAAGTGACAGAGGCTGGAGAACCCAAGATCGGCAGGTCAGGGAGCAGGACTGAGCAGAGGCTGGCGAGCGCAGGATTGGCAGGTCAGGGAGCAGGACTCTCACGTGCCGACTGTAAGGACTGATGAGCCCAACAGCCGCTAGCTCAAGTCCCAGAACCAGACGCTGGAACCAGAGAGAGCAGCAGCTCCTGGTCACGTGAGCGATCAGCAGCTGTAGTCCAGGGTCACGAGATGAGAGCCGAGGGGCAGGAAGCCACCACAAACCCCGCCCTGCCACTTAATACAGCAGCCAAATAGGTAGTAGCCAAGTTGACATAATCCTGACCACCACAGTCCACCCCTTGTCAACTTGGCATCTTCACACATCTCACCTTACCATGCACAGTCTCTGAAGGGGTACAGTTACAAAGTCATACTTATGTCAACATGATATAACTAACACATGTACAACTGAAAATGCATTAACCCATTTACATCTTATGTTTCATAAGTAAACAAAATATCCAATACACACATACAAAGCAGGAATACTCATAGCAATTACAGTCCTCGTTTCTGCAACTGGTCACGTGGCCGTAACTGATATTTAGAACTACCTTCTTCTACAACCCATTCTGTATTCCCTTTGCCCTCAGCAAGTACCTCAGCTGGTTGTGGTTCCTTGCCTGGTGAGGTGACCCAAACCTTCATTCCTGAAGGGTCTGGGCTATTATCACTCATTTTGGAGTTGGGTTGCTGTAGTTTTCCATTGACCTTAATCACAGGACATGGTAGTACTAGGAGGCGTCCTAAGGGATCTCCTGCATTCCAAACATACTCCTCTTTACTTCCGTTATGTAATGTCAATCCAATTTCATCTTCATAGTCAGGATCAATCACACTGGCCAGTATTGTAACTCCCTTCTTTGTCTGTTGATCCAGAGGTACAAGGAGCCCAAAATGGCCTGGTGGCAATTTTAGCTTCCAGTTCAGTGGAATCGTTGATGTGTCTCCAGGCGGCAGCATTCCTCCCTTCGGAACTAAGACATTTAGTCCTGCAGAACATAAAGTCATGGGGACAGGAAGCAAAAATCTTGCAAGTGGGTCACTAGGGGTAACAGTGAGTGGTGCCACTCCCGTTTCCACCCCTTGATTCCTGGACCCATGAATCCTGGCAATAGGAGAAACAGCACCGTATATTGGACGCTGGTTTAGAGCATACACAGCCTCCTGGAGAACATTTCCCCAACCCTGCAAGGTACTGCCACCTAGCTGGCAGCGTAATTGTGTCTTCAGGAGACCATTCCATCGTTCTATCAAGCCAGCTGCTTCAGGATGATGGGGAACATGGTAAGACCAGTGAATTCCGTGAGCATGGGCCCACTGCCGCACTTCATTTGCTGTGAAGTGAGTCCCTTGATCAGAGGCAATGCTGTGTGGGATTCCATGACGGTGGATGAGGCATTCTGTAAGTCCACGGATGGTAGTTTTGGCAGAAGCATGTCGTGCTGGGTAGGCAAATCCATATCCAGAGTAAGTATCTATCCCAGTAAGGACAAAACGCTTTCCTTTCCATGATGGAAGCGGTCCAATGTAATCAACTTGCCACCAGGTTGCCGGCTGATCACCTCGAGGAACAGTGCCATATCGAGGACTCAGTGTTGGTCTCTGCTGCTGGCAAATTGGGCACTCAGCAGTGGCTGTAGCCAAGTCAGCCTTGGTGAGCGGGAGCCCATGTTGCTGAGCCCATGCATAAGCACTGTCCCTGCCACCATGACCACTTTGTTCATGGGCCCACTGAGCAATGACAGAGGTAGCCGGAGAAAGAGGATGATTGGTTCCCACAGAACGGGTCATCCTATCCACTTGATTGTTAAACTCATCCTCTGCTGAGGTTACTCTTTGATGAGCATTCACATGAGACACAAATATCTTCACTTGTTTGGCCCATTCAGAGAGGTCTATCCACATACCTCTCCCCCATAAATCCTTGTCTCCAATCTTCCAGTCATGTTCCTTCCAAGTCCCTGACCAACTGGCCAAGCCGTTGGCCACAGCCCATGAATCGGTATACAGCCGCACATCTGGCCACCTCTCCTTCCAAGCAAAGTGAACAACCATATGCACTGCTCGAAGTTCTGCCCACTGGGAGGATTTGCTTTCACCACTGTCCTTGAGGGAGGTCCCAGAAAGGGGCTGTAGTGCTGCTGCTGTCCACTTTCGAGTGGTGCCGGCATACCGCGCAGAACCATCTGTAAACCAAGCACGAGTTTTCTCTGCCTCGGTCAGCTGGTCATAAGGAATCCCCCATGAGGCCATAGGTGCAAACTGGGAGACAGGAGATAATGTTACAGGAGTGGAGACCATGGGCATTTGGGCCACTTCTTCATGCAATTTACTTGTGACGCTGAGCCCCTCACTTCCAGTAAAGCTCTGGGATGTCATGGTTTGAATTGTGTCCCCCCAAAAATGTGTGCAGCCATGTGGCTGGGATATGGTTCCCAGTATCTTGGGACTGTCCTCCATTGTGTGGTTTTGCTAACCTGTATGTTAAAGGATTAGGGTGGGGCTGTGAATTCCTGCTATGGGGGAAGTTTCCCTGGAGTATGGCTTGCCCCACCCTTAATGCTTTTAGCTTGCAAGGAATAAAAGGAAAAAGAACCAAGGACAATTTGAGAACCTCGCTACCATCAAGCAAGCAGCACCGGGAGCAGAACGCGTCGTTCAGACCAGAGGTTCTTGCATTAGGACGCTCCCTGGACAATGACTGATGCAATACCGGACTTTCCTCCAGAGCCGGCAAGGGGAAAGTCTTTCCCTGGAGCGGACACCCTGAATATGGACTTGCAACCTACCGGACTGTGTAAGAATAAATCTTTCTTTGTTAAAGCCATCCACTCTGTGGTATTTCTGTTAGAGCAGCCCTAGCTGACTAAAACAGAATTGGTACCGTGGGAGTGGGGTGCTGCTCTAGCAAATACCTAAAATGTGGAAGCCACTTTGAAACTGCAAATGGATAGAAGATTCAGAAGGAACGAAGAAGGCGCAGACGGTGAGAAACAACAGAGGACCGGCAGCAGTGGCAGCGGCAGCAGCAGAACCAGAGGCAGCGCTGGAGCCGACCCGTGGAGCGAGAGAGGTCAGTGCCTGCGCAGAGTTTTCCTCGCAGAGTGGGGTGCCTCCGGGCACTTAAACCAGTGGAGCTACAGAGCTTTGGAACACTTGCCCGGCAGGGCAGATGTGCGCCTGAGGCCCAGGCCATGCGGCCATAGGAAGCTGAAGCTGAAGAGGCAGATAGCGTGAGAAGCTGAGCTGCCTCAGTCTCAAGAGGTATGGCCATGACCTCAGGGGTTTGAAAGGGTGGAACCATGGCGTGCTGTGTTCGTAAGGGTGGAATTGCCACTCAGTTGGGCTTAGGGTGCTCCTAAAGCCGATGGGACAGAGTTTCTGTCCAAGTGGGCCTTGAAGGCAAAGTTGTAGCATGGGGCTGGAGGTCTCCACTCAGAAACCTGAGAGTGTGGCTGATACCTAGAGTCTGGAGAGCATTGCTGTTGTGTAGAATGTCTCAGAAAATGTAAGAGTATTTCCAAAGCTTTGAGGGCTAATGTAATGTGTTCTGTTGACTTGCCTGTTGCCTGTTAATGCCTTCTAAGTTTCACAGATGTAGGAGAGTTTTTGTATTTTGGACTTGGAGCTGATTTAAGACTTCTGTTATATGGATGGACATAATTTTGCTATGGTGAGATGAATGTGTTAAATGTTTTGTGATGTGATTTTTGGGTTGTCAAAGGGTGGGATGTCATGGTTTGAATTGTGTCCCCCCAAAAATGTGTGCAGCCATGTGGCTGGGATATGGTTCCCAGTATCTTGGGACTGTCCTCCATTGTGTGGTTTTGCTAACCTGTATGTTAAAGGATTAGGGTGGGGCTGTGAATTCCTGCTATGGGGGAAGTTTCCCTGGAGTATGGCTTGCCCCACCCTTAATGCTTTTAGCTTGCAAGGAATAAAAGGAAAAAGAACCAAGGACAATTTGAGAACCTCGCTACCATCAAGCAAGCAGCACCGGGAGCAGAACGCGTCGTTCAGACCAGAGGTTCTTGCGTTAGGACGCTCCCTGGACAATGACTGATGCAATACCGGACTTTCCTCCAGAGCCGGCAAGGGGAAAGTCTTTCCCTGGAGCGGACACCCTGAATATGGACTTGCAACCTACCGGACTGTGTAAGAATAAATCTTTCTTTGTTAAAGCCATCCACTCTGTGGTATTTCTGTTAGAGCAGCCCTAGCTGACTAAAACAACAGGTAATGGGAAGTCAGGAGGCCTGGGTGTTTGAGAACAGCTGCTCTTCACCTAATGTAAGGAGTGGCATAGCAGTTGTCCTTCACCCTCCCCTCTAATCTCGACCTGGAATGTGGACTTCCTGTATGGAAGTGTAGCAGCCATCTCGCCACGTGAAGGCTGACAAAGCGCAAGGCCAATGACAGCGCATTAGGAAGTATGAAGGAGGCTTAGCTCTGCAATGCTATGGAAAACAACTGTTGCCGCTACTGAGCAGTGAGGGACTTGTCTACAAAAATACCCACATCCTCCATTGCTGCCGAGCTGACTCTGACTCACTGTGACCCTATAGGACAGAGTGGAACTATCCCATGCAGTTTCTTAATGGGAGCAGACTGCCATGTCTTTCCTAAGGACCAGCTGGTGGGTTCCTACTGTCAACTTTGTGGTTAGCAGCCAAGCACTTGAGCTACTGTGCCACCATGGCTCTTTAAACCACTTTAAAGGGAAAATACACCATTTTTGAACAAAACGGCAGTGGAAGGGAAAGAAAGAGGCAGGGAGTGGCCAGATTCAGGTGCAAGAATAGAACCAAAGTCCGTGAAAATCTGGAATATCTGCCCCCAAAGCCGGTTGCCATGGAACCTGCTCTAACACATGGTGACCTCCCATGTGTCAGAGGAGAACTGTGCACTGCAGGGTTTTCACGCTGGAATTTTCAAAAGCAGATTGCCAGGCCTTTCTTCCCAAGTACCTCTGTGTAGACTTGAAATTCCAGCATTTCATTTAGCATTAACTGTTAGCAACACCCAGGGACTCCAAGGGCTACCCCCACACCCACTTACATGTCAGCACTGCTCTTGGGTAACAAGGCAGAGACGGAGACCAGGGAAGAAGCAGGCACTGAATCACCATAGGAACTCCTCAGTGGTTCAGCAGCTTGGTCACTTGGTGAACTGGCTTTTAGTAAATTAGCTTTCAGCAAAATCACTGTCAGCAAAGCGACTTCCAGCCTGGGTTTTTGGCTAGAACCATTGCTATCTCCCAAGCTGCTCTACCTCCTGCAGAAACTGAGTACTCTGGGTGCCAAAGCTGGGCTGTGGTCCAGCTAAGAGTGGTCCTGCTCTTTCGCATCCATGCAAACTATACTAGAGGCCCTGAGAGAGGCCTGCTTTGTCCAGAGTCATACAGGGACACAAGCAGAGCAGCTCTGACATTCCTACTCTGTGGTGGGTTCAGGCAGAGTCAATGGCTACAGTTGGGCACAGAGACAAACTCATGGGGACATCTGGGCACAGAAATGAACCTATGGTGATGCCCAAGCTTCATTCACACCTACTGTCCCTCTGAGGACCCAGGCTTTGAGCTGGGTCAAGATCTTGGTGCTTGTCCAGTCTGAGTTGCCTCCCAGGAGCTTGTCCAGCCTGAGTTCCCTCCCAGGAGCTTATCCAGCCTGAGTTCCCTCCCAGGAGCATATGTAGACCAGAGCCCCAGTACCAGGGACGCCTGTGTGAACTGACCCCCAGTAGAGGTGAGAGCTGAGCCGGCACCTCCAAAGACCACTGGGAAGTGTCTTGCACATGGCGAGAGGTCAGCTGGTACTCACTGGATAATGATTGTAATAACAGCCGGTCAGTTGACATGCACTGAATAAACGACTGTAGTGATCACTGCCCTCGATGGAGGGTCCGGGAGCCTGTGCTCGACTGCTAAGCTAAATATTGTTGGCTCAAGCCCACCCACTGGTGCCATTAAAGAAAGACCTGGAAATCTGCTTTTGTAAAGATCACAGCGAAGAAAACCCTATGGAGAGTTCTACTTCATAACACATATGGTCATCATAAGAGGGAATTGACTCAGTGGCAATGGATTTGGGGTTTTTTTAGCCCTCTTGATCTAGGTACAGGTTTCCCATGAGCACACATGTTCTGGAATTCCCATTCTTCACAATGTTATCTGTAATTAATTATGGTTTACACCTCTGAATGGCTTATAGTCAGTCGTCTCTAGTCAGTAAAACACAGGTAAACATCTTTTCTGGTATTTCTGCTTTAAGTTAAGATCCATTTGAGACTAGCAACGATACCCCTTGTTTCATGTACACTTCTGGATCTGGCTTGAATTTCTGGAAGTTCCCTGTCAATGTATTGACAAAAGGAGAAAAGAACAAAGGTGTCAAGGATTTCATTTTACCTGATTTCACAATCAATACTCATGGAAGCAGCAATCATGAAATCACATGACATATTACACTGGGAAAATCTGCTGCAAAAGAGGCATTTTCAAGCACTAAAAACAAATCATTTTGAGGACTAAGGTGTGTCTGACCTCAGCCATGATATTTTCGATCACCTCATATGTGTGGGAAAGCTGGATGACACAGTAGAAGGACCAAAGAATTAATGCCTTTGAGTTATGATATTGTGGAAGAATGTTGAATACAACATGGCCTCTCAGGAGAACACACAGGTCTGTCTGGGAAGAAGTACAGCCAGAATGCTCATCACAAGCAAGGATGGCGGGATGGAGCACACACTTTGGATATGTTACCGGGAGGGACCAGTTCCTGGAGAAGGACAACGTGAGAAAGAAGAGTACCCTCAGTGAGATGGATTGACACAGAGGCTGCAACAATGGGCTCGGACATCGCAAGGACCAGGCAGTGTTTTATTCTGTTGTACACAGGATCTCTGTGAGCTGGAATTGACTCTACCTTACCTAACAGCAGTGACATAGCGGGTTTACTGTGAGTCTTGTACTGTGCCACAATTTTTATTTACACTTTTTGGTGACTCCTTATTGGAAGATAATCCACATTCCCTCTGTATGTTGGCCCCCAAAGCCCTGCCCACTGTGGATCCGCCCCTCAGTGACCCACTCCCCCACCTTTACCTCCAGGGCCCTGCTCAGTTGCTCTAGTCCCACTGCCTGCCTTCCTCTTCCCTGGCCCTGCCTGCTGTGTTGCGGAGACAGGGCCTTTGCCCGTACACCTCTTCCCTCCCACACTATTGTCTCCATGTTCTCTCCGTGGCCAGTTCACTCTCATTTGTCCTCTTTCAGCTTATATATCCCACTCTTCTTACAGACTGCCCGTTTTACTTACTCTGGGCTTATTTCTGCTTCACAAGTATGGCAGCTCAGTGAAGGCACAATCAACTCCACGTGCAGTCCCTGTCCCAGTGTCTAGCATAGAGTCCCACCCATTGGCGTCAAGTCAATTTTGACTCACAGAAACCCTACAAGACAGAGTAAAACTGCCTCACAGGGTTTCCAAGGTTGTAACCCTTATGGACACAGAAAGCCAGGTATTTCTTCATGAGAGCATTTGGGGGGTTCAAATCTGGATCTTTTGGTGAGCAGCCAAGCTCTTAGTCTCTGTGTCGCTAGGAAAACTTTGGTATCAAAAAACCAAACCCACTGCCATCAGTTGGGTCTGACTCATAGGCCAAAGTAGAACTGCCCAGTGGAGCTTCCTAGGAGTGCCTGGTAGATTTGAACTGCCAACCTTTTGGTTAGCAGATGTAGCACTTAACCCACTACGCCACCAGAGTTTCCCTCCTTTGCTATAGAGTTTAAAAAAAGAAAAAGAAAAAAACAAAAAACAGTATGGTTGAGTCAATTCTGACTCACAGTCACCCTGTAAGACCAGGTGGAACTGCCCCATATCGTTCCAAGGAGTGGCTGGGAATTTGAGCTGAAGACCTTGAGGTTAGCAGCTGAGCTCTTAACCACTTTGCCATCAGGTCTCCATTAACCCTAACAATCCTCAAAAATCTTTACTGACTTTGTGCAGTGGTCTTACTTCACCTTACCCTCAGTCATCCGGAGTTTGCCTTTGTGATTTATGTTCAGTGAAGCAAGCTTCTGCTAGGGATCTGACTCCGGAAGGGACTGATAGGAGATAATGCAGTGATTGTACTGGTGAGCAGTCCTGCCATTTGGCAGGTTTTTTTCCACTGTCAGTGACTAAAACAGAATTGCAGTGCTCACCTCTGTCTGGTGTGCACTTTAGTCAGCATGAGACAGCCCCCAAGGCCTCATCACCCCTGCCTTGACAGCTGTGCACTGCTGGGCCTTGAAGAACTGGGAGCTGGGCCCTAGGATGCAATGGGTGATAATGGTATCCTGGTGAGGTCTTTCCTACTTTCAGCCATCCCACTCTATTTATTCCTCTTTACTCCTATGCACAGGTGATCAAAGAAGTTAGGTGACTTTTGCAAAGACATGCAGCTCATACATGGTGGCAGAACCAGAATTGACCTCTTGAGTCTTTGTGGCTACAAAGCCCATGTTTCATCAGTGTTCTAAAGTTCGCTCTTGTGAATGAGCATATAAAAATGTGTAAACACCCCTGGGAACCTGGCTCCTAGATCTGCTGCTGTCCCTGACCAGAAACCAGTAATGAGTCAACTCTTCAGATAGTAATGGACTGGACTCAGGGACAAGGTGGGACCATATGGTGTGAGGATTTTATGGTTCTGTGCATTTATAGAAGGCTGTCCTATTGGCCTCTTTCTAGATGGGAGAGGGTGGAGAGGGGGGACAGATGTTGTTAAGAGGATACTAGATATACAGAGTGAAAAGGAGGAGTGTGCTGTTACCAGGTGGAGAGAGCAGAGGGAGCTGCAGATAGGTGGGTATGCATAACCAATCTGGATTGTGTACTTTCACTTAATTACAATAAAAAAAGAAAGAAAGAAAAAACAAGTAGACAACACACCAATGGCCCAGTGTCACTGATACCATTCCTTGACAGGAAACTCATGGCGACCCCATGTGTATCAGAGTAGAAGTGTGTTCTGTAGGATTTTCAATAGCTGATTTTTTTAAAAATAGACCACCATGTTTGTCTTCCAAGACACTTCTGGGTGGATTCAAACTTCAAATCTCTCACTTAGCAGTCTGTGTTACCCGTCTGCACCATGCAGCAACTCCTCAGAAATACCAGCTGGAGGTGATAAGGCAATGAACCAGATTCTACAAAAGCCCTTCCCACCAGCCACACCCAAACCTCAATGTCCTCATTGCTTTCAAGGCGCTGATGTGTTGGAGATCCAAACCATCCCCATCTTGTGACAACCTCATGCATTACAGGATGGAATCTTTCCATAGGGTTTTCTTGGCTAAAATCTTAATGGAAGCAGATTGCCAGCACTTTCTTCTGCAGTCACTGGCTGGCACAGATCCAACCACAATAAGGAGCCCTGCCATGAATGGGTGTGACTTTGGCCCTTTAGCCCTGCCCAACATAGCAGCAAGATTGTTAAGCGCCACCCCACCCATCACTACTTCCCCAGTCAGTCTTCTTCCTTTATGCTAATGAAGTGGGAGAGGGAGAAGAGATTCACCTTTTCTGTTTTTCTAAACAGGGGTTATCTTTTTTTTAATTTTCTTTTCTTACTGTCTTCCTTTTCATCAGGGCCTTGGAAGCCAGCATTAAGTCTATATTTTGCGTGTACAAAATACATGAACTCTACAGATATGTACAGGTTTCATATTTTTATATACATATTTTTTCCATCCCACCTCCTCCCTCCCTGGCAATCATCAAAGATTGCTTTTCTCTCAGTGTAAAAGTCCCTCTGTGACTGACTCATTTCACTCCACACAATGGCCTCCAGTTTGCTCCATGTTATGACACAATATCCAATTTTGCTAGCACCATCTGCCAAAAAGATGATCCTTTCACCCATTCAGTGGACTGTGGGCCCTCAATGAAGATCCGGTGGCCACAGGTGCAGGGATTTACATCTGGGTTCTCAATGCTGTTCTTCTATTGGTCAATCTTTCTGTCATTGTCCTAATACAAAGTGTCATTGTCTCTGAGGTGTATCTCTTGTAAACAGTGTATTATTGCTGTCATTTTGTAGTGCTTGTGTTTGTGTGGTGGTGGTGAGTCTGCCATTTTCTTTTACTCTTTTGGTTTGTGGTTACCTTTAAATTTACCCTTGTCTTTCCAGGTGTGACGCCGTCTGTTGTTACCTGGTGGCACCTTGACTTCTCTCTGTTAGAAGGTTATGTGTCTATACCATTTATTTCTTCTTCTATTGTTCTAATGTTACAGTCATTGACAAATTAACCTCTCTGGTTCCCTGTTGTAATTCTTTTAATTTTGGATGATCCCTGAGATTTCATTTCCTAGATTTTCATCTGGCTGGTACAATCTTGCTTCCTAAATTTAGGCTGTGGTCTTATATTGTTTGTTCTCAGACTGAAGGCCTCTCTTTAATAATTCTTGTAAGTTTGGTTTGGTTTTTACATAGTCCCTTAATATGTCCTAATGTCACCATGATTTGTGAATGAGAGTTTTGTAGAATATATTATTCGTGGTTGGCAATTCTTTTTTCTATAAATTATGTCACCACATTGCCTTCTTGCATGCATGGCTTCTGCTAAATAATCATGGCTTAGTCTACTGTTTCTCCTCTGTATGTTACTTTCTTTTTTCTCAAGCTTCTCTTAGACTGTTTTCTTCTCCTTTGTTTTTATAGAATCTAATTATGATATGCCTTGCAGATTTTATTTTAGGGTGTACCCTATACAGGGTTCATTGAGCTTCTTGGATGGTCAGACTTTCATCTTTCATGATAGTCAGGAAGTTTCCATCAGCAATTCTTCAAGGATTCTGTCTGTGTTTTCTGTTTCTCCTCATGATGTGGAACTCAGATAAGCCTCACTTTCTAAGAAAACCTGCCATCGTGGTTTGCCTGGCACTGACGTGTCCTGAGATATGAGATTTGTCTTGCTAAAACCAGGAAAGTCTCAAGTAAACCAGGACAAATTGCCCACCATACAAATTCCTCAAGCCATAGCAAATGCGTCTTTTCTCAAGAGGGGTGAGCAAGGTGGAAAGAAGAAGAGAAGGGCTTCTTCCTTCAGCAGCTCCAGTGGCACTCCTAGGCTGGCCAGGGGTACTTCATGGACTAAGCGTGGGTGTGAGGATGAAATTTGGGGCATAATGTAACACCACTTGGACAGTAGTTAAGTAGTAGGGACTGGAGACTTACAGGTGAGCAAGAGTCTCTAACCAGGGACTGACTCTGAACAGTATAACGCATGATAACCCTGTAGGCATGAAGTCACCTTCTGCCCACTTAGTTTGCACCTTGGCACCATCTGAGACAAGTGTTATTGCTGCCACAGTTGGAAAGAAAAGCTTCCAATCACTTCTACACTGGTGTTGGTAGAAACTTGCGTTTTTCTTTCCTTTTACCCTAAAGGGAAAATAAACACTTTGGAAATGATAAAAGTTCTTCAGACAGGAAACTGGGCTCCAGCCTGGAAAAGCCAGACAGTGAACATTTGAACTAGCAGTGAGAAACAATCTTCTGTAAAGAGCTTCCGCAGGCATCTGCTCGAAAGGCTGAAAATAAGCTGTTTGAAGAACAGAACAAGTGGTCTCGTCTCCTTCATGGGAAGTTTCCTGCTACCTCTGTTTCAAGCTATTTCTTGGAGCAAAGAAATAATTAAACACACTGAGAGACACACTTAGCCAGGGTACACAGCTTCACTCTGAGAGAGGTGAGGCTGTGGACAGACAAAGGTGACTCTTTCCCCATGAACAAGGTCTGCTTCACAAGGGGGTGACTTCCCATGTTGTTTTAGTTAGCTAGTGCTGCTCTAACAGAAATACCATGAGTGGATGGCTTCGACAAAGGAAGGTTCATCCCTATACAGTCCAGTAGATTACAAGTCCAAACTGAGGATATCTGCTCCAAGGGAAGACTTTCTCCATTGTCAGCTCTGGAGGAAAGTCCAGTATTGCATCAGTCATTGTCCAGGGAGCATCTTGGCTCCAGAACCTGAGGTCTGAAGGACATGCTCTTCTCCCAGTGCTGTGTGCCTGAGGGTGTGAGGTTCCCAATTCTCTGGTTGCTTCCCTTTCCTTTATCCCTTGCAGGATGAAAGGATTAAGGGTGGTGCAAGACATACTCCAGGGAAACTCCCTTTACAGTGGAGCAAGGAGATGATCCTATGAAGGGATTTACAGTCCCACCCTAATGCTTTAACATACAGCATAGGAAAATCACAAAATGGAGGAAAATCATAAAATACAGGGAATCATAGCCCAGACACATGGCTGCACATATTTTGGGGGGTACACAATTCAATCCATGACACATGTCCTATGGTTTGCTGCTGGAAAGTCACTCTTATCCCAAATGCTAACTCTCATCTCTGCCCTTCCTGTCCCATTCCAACCTGGCCTATGAGTTCTAGAACTTAAGCCCACTGCAGTGTCATTCTTTTGGGTTAAGATATTGTCCAGTTACATAATTCACTCAAGGTATTGAGAAAAGTGGACAAAATTAAGCAAAAGTCAGATTCCAGGAATTTGCAGAAGGAACCAAAAAAAATAAAATGTCAGTTCCAATTCATGTTGACCCTTTGTGTTTGTTACATAGTAAACTAATCCCTAGAAGTTTCTTGGTTATAATCCTTGAAAAAGCAATTCACCAGGTTTTCTTCTCCTGGGGGGGTTTGAACCACCAAATTTCAGGTTAGCAGTCAATCACAAATGACTTGTGCTGTCCAGGGATCTTTCTTTCACAGGTGGAAGGAAGGAGTTACTGGTGAGTCATCTGCAGCCTTCCAGGAAATTAGAAGTAATAGAGTCCAGAAGACTGTCCTCCTAACTCCCAGCCCATTGTCATTCTGTGACAAACTTTATCCCCAAGGTCTCTTCAGACCTCTACTTTTTTATTCAAATATAATTTTCTTTAGTTTGTTGTGGAGAATATTCACAGCAAAACATACACCAACTCAACTGTTTCTACAACTCTGATGACAGTCTTGAGTTGTGTAACCCTTCTCATCCTCCTTTTCTGAGTTGTTCCTCTCCCACTAATATAAATACACTGTACCCTAAGGTTCCTATCAAATCTTGTAAGAGTTGCTGTTGTTAGCTGGGTCCTACATACTATATTTCTACACAAATAACCTGCGACCTCCACGTCTGCTTGTCAACTGTGCCCCACCCCCAAAAGCGCCAAGTGCCGTCGAGTCGGCGACCCCCAAAAAGCATTACCAAAACCACACCTGGTGTTTTAGGCAGCTAGTGCTGCTCTAACAGAAATGCCTCAAAGTGGATGGCTTTAAGAGAAGAATGTTTATTCTTACACAGTCCAGCAGGTTACAAGTTCAAATTCAGGATGTCCACTCCATGGGAAGTCTTTCCCACTTGTCAACTCTGGAGGAAACTCCTTGTGTTGCATCAGTAAATTTCCAGGGAGCGCCTTAGTGCAGGAACCTCACATCTGAATGAAGTGCTCTTCTGGTGCTGCTTTCTTGATGGCATGAGGTTCCCAAATCTCTCTGCCAGACTTTTCTCTTTATAGCTCAAGAGACCACCTCAAGGCACAAAACAAACTTACACACTGAATCGTGCTCTACCAACACAACTGATGCCCATCCACCCTTATTAACATCATAGAGGTAGGAATTCCAACATGAAGGAACATCACACAATTCCAGGAACTATGGCACAGCCAAACTGCTACAGATTTTTTAGGGAACATATTCAATCCATGACACCATGTTGCCCCTTTTCACAGCGATGTGTGAGAAAAACTGGCACAGCAGCACTTATGAAAATACATTATGGGGGAGGACACAGCTTCAAACCTCTGCCTCTAGCCAGCTTGTGGAGTCTAAATTCTCCCTTCCCAGCTTCCTTCAGTCTTAATTTGTTGCTTCTGCGATTCCTTTCTTATATAAAAAGAATGCAAATTTCTGTCCATAAAGTGGTAAGTAGTGCAGGAGCAGCGCTAGCATCCCCACACTACCCTGTAAAGCATTAGTGTTAGAAATCAAAAACTACTTCTACATTTCCAATGGAAACCCTGGTGGCATAGTGGTTAAGTGCTACATTAGCTAACCAGAAGGTCTGCCGTTCAGATCCACTAGGCGCCCCTTGGAAACTCTATGGAGCAGTTCTGTTCTGTCCTATAGGGTGGTTGTCAGTTGGAATCGACTTGATGGCTGTGGATTTGGTTTGGTTTGGGGTACTTCAAACTAAACTCTTTAAAAATAAATAAATCAGGACACGTCATTCTTTTCAACCCTGGAAAACCAACAACATAAATATGACACACTGATGGGACTGGATAACAACTGTCATTTAAAATTTTGTCCAGAAAATGTCACTAGAGGAATGGGTAGATTGCTACTATGCTAAAGTAAATTAAAATAAAAATAAATTATGTTTCTGGACAGATATGGGTGCAGGGTAAAGTGCTGCCTGTTGATAATAAGCAGTGATTAAACCACACAAACTGATCCTTACAAGAAAAATTAACTGCTGCAGATCATTATATAGTGACTGATGAGGCAGTTTCATCCCATAAAACTGACAAAGGAAAAACATAAGCAACATTAACTCTTAAAAAAAAAAAGCTTTTCAGAGTTAATCCCTCAAGATCCCAAGAAAACACACAAAATCTGACAATTAAGTGCCAAACTGAATTGTTCTAAGTGCTACATACCTCATTGCTGAATATCACTACAGTCACCTGTGAAGTACTACTCTTGGGAAGCTATACACTAAGGCTAGCATCTAGTCCACGCTTTAAACCAATTTTGTAACTCTTTCTGGAATGACCATCATACATACTGGCAAGTTCACAAACTTAATTGTATAGTTGTCTATGAGGGAGTTTTTAGTCAGTAAACAGGTAACTGTACTGGAACACTCTCCCTACTCACCTGATCTGCCCCCAGTGGTGGTAAATGTAAGAGCCTAACAAAGGCCACTTAGCTTACTAGCTACATTCCATCTTCTGCCTCAATTGCCACCCTCAAACAGGACTAGAAAGTCTACATTCCTTTCCCTATCTCTGAGGAAACAGAGATAATGAAATTTTGGGTAATTCACACTGTTCGATAAGATGTAATGAAACCTTATGGTGTAATGAAGTCTTGTGACTCCTGACTATTGTTCTGTGACGAATACCTACCTCTTTGAATTTTGCTTATAAAAAACACTGGAAATGTAACCCAAATAGGACAGTTTTTCAAGCAACGATTCTCACTGTCCTGTGGATTTGCTAGCTATCTGCAAATAAAGCACTGAACCCTTCACTGTCTCTGAATTTTGGCTGTCAGGGACAGGCGAAAAAAACTTGCTTTAGTTCAGCAACACCAGTGACTTTTTTCTTTACCCGAAGATGAGGAAAATATTGAAAAGAAAACATTTTGATGGCATTCAGGACATCAAACATAATATGATGACAAGCTCTGATGGCTATTCCAGAAAAAGAGTTCCAAAATTACCGTGAAGTGTGGACTAGGCACGGGCATTGGTGTACAGCTTCCCAAGAAGAGTACTTCAAAGGTGATCATAGTCATATTCAGCAACAAGCTATGTAACACTTCTTCTAGGATGAGGTCACAAACTTAACTGGCAGTCCTTATGTGATAGGCCAGCTACTGCTGAGCCTTTGGCCAGCTGCAGAAGCCAGGAGTCAGAGTAGAGCAATGACTCACCCATATTATGCAGAAGTAACTCATCCAAGCTAGACTACCAGGCGGGATCTTGACAGCTGTGCCTCAGGTTTGCCATAAATAAAAACGGTGAGTTTTCCCTTCAGCCAAAGATGGAACAGGCCCATAAAACAAAATAAGACTAAACGGACACATCAGCCCAGGGGCAAGGACTAGATGGCAAGAAGGGACAGGATAGCTGTCCATCAAGAATGAGAAGGAAGCGTGTTGATCTGTTGTGGGGTTGTTAACCAATGTTATCACACAATATGTGTACTAACTGTTTAATAAGGAACTGGTTTGTTTTGTGACTCTCATCTAAAGAACATTTTTTAAAAAATGAATTTTGCTAACCATCCTGTGAGGATCACAAGAAAACCTGGAGGAAAGGTAAAGAATGACTATTTGCTACGTGAAGGTATCACAAAGATACCAGGGCTAAGAGAAGGGCCAAGAGCCACCAAAGCCAGGAGTGAGACCAGAAAAGGGAGCCTCTTTATTGCTTAGTTTAATTCCAAAAGCAGAAGCTGAGTCTGAGAGGCCGAGGAGAGCTTGGGGAGATTCCCACATTCTAAACCCATCGCCGTTGAGTCAATTCTGAGTCATAGAGAACCTACGGAATAGAGTAGAACTGCTCTCTAGGACTTCCAAGGAACAGCTGGTGGATTTGAACTGCCCCATAGGATTTCCTGGGCTGTAACCTTTATAGGGAAACCCTGGTGACGCAGCGGTTAAGTGTTACATCTGCCAGGCTAAAGGTCTGCAGTTCAAATCTGCCAGACACTTCTTGGAAACTCTACAGGGAAGTTTTACACAGTCCTATAGGGTTGCTGTGAGTCAGAATCAACTCAATGGCAGAAGTAATCTTTATAGAAGCTTCCCAGGACTTTCTTCTGTGCAACTGTTCTGTTCAAACAGCTAGTGTTTTGGTGAGCAGTTGATTCTTAACCATTGTGCCACCAGGGCTCCTTGTAAGAAGGCTGGTGGAGTTATATGAGGAGTGCCAGTTAAGTTGGCAAACTCATCCTGGAGAAAGTGTTGCATGCCTCATTGCTGAATATTACTAGGTCACCTTCGAAGTACTCCCCTTGGGAAGCTATGCACCAACACCAGCTCCTAGTCTACCCTTCAAAGCAATTTTGGAACTCTTTTTCTGGAATGGCCATTAGAACTGTCATCATATTTACCCTGGACGTCCTGAATGTCATCAAAATGTCTTCTTTTCAATATTTCCTTTATCTTCTGGTAGAGAAAAAAGTAACTGAGAGCCAGATCAGGTAAGTAGGGAGGGTGTTCTGATACAGTTATTTGTTTAGTGGCTAAAATTTCCTTCCTAGACAGCTATACAATTAAGTTCATGAGCTTGCCACTTTGCCACCAGGTACAATGGCCATTCCAGAAAGAGTTCCAAAATTGCTTTGAAGGGTGCTAGGCACTGGCATCAAGGCATAGCTTCCCAAGGGAAGCATTTCTAAGTTAACTGTAGTGACATTCAGTAAGGAGGTATGTAGCACTTAGAACAATTAAGTTTGTGGACTTAAGTGTCAGACCTCATCTGTGTCTAATCACTAAGGTTCAAAATAGATAAAGCAGAAACTGACAAAAACTAAAGAAAAAAAGAGAAATTCACAACATAGTAAGAATTTTAACACTCCTCTGTATCAACCAACTTGAATTAATTGATGTTTATAGAATGAAACCTAAGCAAGCAACAGCAGGACACACATTCCTCCATCCCTCCCAAACATACAAGTAACATTCCCTAAGATCTACTGTATGTTTTTCATAAAATGAGTATCAATAATTTTTTAAAAAACTAGAATTCTGTGTAGTACGTTCTTGGTCATATTGGAAGGAAAACAGAAATTAATACCAACAATTATTATTATTCATCTCTGGTTTAAGAAGCCAAGATTAAAAACAAGAGCAACAACAAAAAGAACCCAAATTCGTTGCCTTTGAGTTGATTCTGACCTGTGGAGCACCCTGTGTTACAGAGCAGAGCTGTCCTACAGCGTTTTCTTGACTGTAACCCTTACAGAAGCCAATCTCCAAGCCTTCCTTCTGAGGCCTCGGTGGGTGAGTTCCAGTGGCCAACCTTTTGGTTAGTAGTCGAACGTAAACCATTATGCCCCAAGGACCTTACAAGCCAGGATTCGCAAAACCCGTTGCCACTGAGTAGATTCTGACTCACAATGACACTATAGGGCACAGTAGAACTGCCCATAGAGTTTCCAAATCTGTAAGTCTTTAGGGAAGGAGACTGCCGTATCCTTCTCCTGTAGTGTGTCTGGTGGATTCAAACTGGCAACCTTTCAGTTAGCAGCTGAGCACTTAACCACTGGCTTTCAGAAGCCTGGATACTGAGTGCTTTCAGGACAGGGTAGTCAGTGGGAACTTCTGGAGAGCTAGCAAGGTTCTCTTTCCTGACCCAAGTTCTGATTACACAGGCCTGTTGACTCTGTGATGATTCATCTAGGTTTTGCTTGTGATTTTTGTAGTTTTCTTAATGCTTCTTACACTGGAATCAAAAGTGTGTGAAGATATCTTAATAAATAAAAGGACAGATTAAAGTAGTGTTTTAGTCACCTGGTGCTGCTTGAACACAAAATACCATGAGTGGAAGGTTTCATGAAGAGAAATTTTATTGACACAGTCCAAGAAGCCACAAATCCATCTACGAGTTACAAGTCCATTCAATAAGAGGAACTGTCACAGTCAAGTAGGCTGAGTCTAAGTTCCAGAACAGCACCTCAGGCATAAAGCTCTTGATGCTGCCCTCTTGGTGGTATGAGGTTCTCCATTCTCTATGCTCACTTCTCTCCCTTGTATCCCACAGCTGGTGACTTGAGTCCTGCTTCACCAACACAACTACTGCCTATTCTCCATCATCAATATCACAGAGGCAGGATTCACAACACATGGGAGGAACTGCACCATCCTGGAACTCATAGCCAAGTCAAGTCAATACATATATTTTGGGGGGTGGGAGGGCACAATGCAATCCATGACATGTAGAAATAACGCTTATGATTTCTGGAGTGTTCAGTCATAACAGTTTTCTGACCTGATACATGAGACAAAGGTTGGTTGGACCACTGAAAATATACAGATAGACTATCAGAAGCTGTTTATCAGAGAATTACACTGTAGTAAAAGGCTTTTGGTTATTTTTGAGTTAACACAAAGAAGTATAAATTGCCATCTAGCCTATGAGGGCAACTATATAAAAAATTCATATACTTGAGAATCATTCTAAAAGTAAATAGAAAAAAATGAATACAGCTATTAAATTTTCTATTAGAGTAAGAGTAGTTTCCTCAGTGATTCTATGAGCTTGAGATCAGAAAAACTAGACAGTGCCCAGCAGTCTCCAATGACTACCCTGACACAGAACATAACAGAGAGTCCCTGACAGAGTAGGAGAAAAGTGTGGAGTAGAACTCCAATTCACGTAAAAAGAACTGACTCAGTGGTCCGACAGACTGAAGGATCCCCTGCAGACACAGCCCCAGACCCTCCTTTAACCCAGAACCAAAACTGTTCAAGCCCACTCTTCAAAGATCAGACTGAATGGTAGAACATGAAATAACACTCATGAAGAATGTGCTTCTTAGTTCAAATAGATACACGGGACCAAATGGGTAGCTCCTGTTCAGAGGAAAGGCAGGAGGGGACAGGAGCTGGCTGGGTAGACACAGGAAACCAGGAGTGGAAAGGGGGAGTGTGCTGTCACATTGTGGGGATTATAACTAGTGTCACATAACAATGTGTGTGTAAATTTTTATAGGAGAAATTGATTTGAGCTGCAATCTTTCGCCCACAACATAATTAAAAAGAAAAAAAAAGTTTCAGAGAGTAAAAACAGCCTGACTTACCTGGCAGAGTTGGGGAGCGGAGGACGTTTTCTTCCCAAAATTCCATTTACTTATTTATTTCTTGATTCTCATGTTCTTGATTAATTTTGTATTGACGTACAACATAAGTCCAATAGTAGACACAAATCTTAGACATACAGCTCAATAAATCTTTACGAAGTGAATATGCTTGTGCAGCTGGGACTCAGATCAAGTCCCCGAAGATCACCAACGTTCCAGAAGTTTCTCTGATGCACACCCTCGTAATCATTCCCACCCTTCGCCAAAACCAGCTGCCCTTGAGTAATCTGACCTCCAAAACAGTAGTTTTTACCTATAGGTAAATTAGGTTTTACCTATTTGGGAACTGCAAAGCATACAGGATGTCCTCTTCTGCCTCTGGTTTCTTTCCCTCACGGTATGTCTGTGATCTCCTTTCCGACTTTTAATAGCCCTGTTTGATCCACACATTGAAACCTCTGCCACAAAGTCGGATCATCATCACACTATCGTCAAATGAAGTTCCTGGGGCACCATGGAAAAGGGTGGTTTTTGCCAACAGGCTGAGTTCTGGGTCTACCACTTCAACCCTAAACTAGTTTTGAGCCTCTCTGAGCTCATCACACCGGATGAGGTTAGCATGAGAAAATAGCAGTTACCCAGCAGCCTTGTTGGAAGCATTACAAACAACAGCTGTAGTAATACAAGCCAGCTTCATGGAACACCTGTTGTGCGTCAGGCAACCCTGATGTATCAAGAGAGATGGGTACCACTTTCTAGCCTGGAGCCTGGTGAGGAAGGCTTCGGGTGCCCCCATACACCTCAGACCTCTTTTCTGGTAGTCTTACCCTCCCAGCAGGACCAGTGAGTCAGAGTCACCTGCCATCTTCGTCATCTGGTACTGCTATAACAGACCTACCATGACAGATGGCTTTACCAAGAGTAATTTTATTCTGTCGGTGTCTAGCAGACTGCAAGTCCAAGTTCAGGGTGTCAGTTCCAAGGGAAAGCTTTCCCTCTGGGGTCTGGATGAAGGTCCTTGTCATCAATGTTCTCCTGGACAGGAAGCCTCTGAGGCACAGAGTCCCTGGGTCCTCAACAAAGGACATGCTCTGCTCCTGGCACTGCTTCTCCGTGTTATGAAGTCCCCAAATCTCTCAGCTAGCTTCTTTCTTTTACATCTCAAGAGATTGCCTCAAGATACAATACAGTCTTACAGACTGGGTCCTACCTCACCGACACAATTACCACTCATTTTCCCTCACTAAGATTGTAGAGGCTGGGTTTACAGCATAGAGGAATATCACATAATACCAGGAATCATGGCCTAGCCAAATTCCTACACACATTTTCGGGGGGACGCAATTCAATCCATGATACCTGCCAAGCAACAGCTGTCCTCTTCCTTCATCTGGGCGGCCTCAGTGCTGGCTCACCGACCAAAATTGTTGACATCACCATGCAGGTCCTCCCTCGTGTCCAAATTCCGGATCCCAGACAAGCAATTTCACGGGCCCAGCATGGGTCAGGTGGAGACCTCAGTAAAAATCAGATCATCCGGGTCAGTAGTGGTGGGGAGGGTGGGCAGTTACATAGTACTGTCCAGATGACAGAGCTGGCGCCTAAGGATCGGGTGGCTCCCAGAGAAGAGGGACGCATGTCCCAGGCAATCACCCAGTAGCCCCTACTGTACCATCAGGAGCCTAGCCAGAGACACAGCCAACTCTGGCATCTGGACATGTCCATTCTACTGTTGGTATTGTTAGGTGCCTTCTAGTCACCTCTGACTCAAGGCAACTTCATGTGTGTACAACAGAACAAAACACTGCCTGGTCCTGTGCCATCTGCACAGTTATTGGTCCCGTTTGAGCCTGTTGTTACAGTCACTGTATCAATCACCTTATTGAGGGTTTTCCTCTTTTTCCCTCACCCTCTACCTGACCAAGCATGGTATCCTTCTCCAGGGACTGGTTCCCCCTGATAACACATCCAAAGTGCATGTGACCAAGTCTTGCCATCCTTGCTTCTAAGGAACATTCAGGCTGTACTTGCTCCAACACAGATTTATTTGTTCTTCAGGCAGTCCATGGTATATTCAGTATTCTTCACCAACGCCCTAATTCAAAGATGTCAGCTCTTCTTCAGTCTTCCTTATTCATGGTCCAGCTTTTACATGCACGTGAGGAAATTGAAAACATCATGGCTTGGTCATGTGTGCCTTAGTCCTTAAATGACATCTTTGCTTTTCAACACTTTAGGAGAGAAAAACTACAACCCAAACTCCCTACATGTTCAAAGTTGTCATCGGGCTCACATAGAACACCAGTCCTAGATTCCAAGTCTTCACGAGGTTTAAGATAAGTTAAAGAGATAATGTTGATCTCATAACGCACTGAGAAGGTCAACCAGTGAGCAGGCCGATGCTGGGAATCACCTTTCTGTTGTCATCTTAACACCAGACAAAACTCTGTCGTACCCCAAGCTTAAGTCATCAAAATTAAAAAAATAATAATAATAAAAGAAAGCACTGACCCATTGGGATCACAAGGATAGCTGCTACACAAGGCACTCATTTTCCAGTTGAGCAAAATTGACTCAGAGAGGTTCTGTGATTTAACAGGTACACAGAGTTAGAAAGGACCAAAGCCATGGCCAAGTCTGACTACAGATCCATGTGCCTTATATTAGACACTTCCTGCCTACATAATTTTATTATTATTATTTTTTTTTTTTTAAAAAAAGGTTTGGACCAGCTTTGACTTCTGCTGATCTAATTTGGAGACCTGAGTTTTTGGTTGTACAAACATTTCATGCACTCAGTTGCTAACCAAAAGCCTGGCACTCCGAATCTACCCAGAGGCACCTCAGAAGAAAGGCCTGGTGATCTACTTCCAAAATATCAGTCATTAAACCTCTATAGAGCACAGCTGGACTCTGACACACGTGGGGTCACTGTGAGTTAAGGGTCAACTTGAGCATAACTGGCTTTTCATTCAGGTACCAACTGAATACAGAGATGAGGTGTGGACTGTTAACAAAGGCCTCTATTTTCTCTCTACCCCACATTCACAGCCACCCTGGGAGTGTTAGTTTGTGCCTACTGATGTTTAAATGCCAACAAAAGTCATAAAACGGAACTGCCATTCCCATCACAGAACGTGACAGAAGAGGGCAAAAACAGCTATTAAAAGAGGCTCATCTTAAAAATGACTGGGTGATTATTTCCTCTCAGAATAAATTTATGCAGATTTATTCACTGCAGGGAAAGGATAGAGCCCCTTTGGAGAATGGAGTTAAGCTAATTTTAGATTGATTTACATTTCTAGTAAAAAAAAAAACAAACCTGGGGCCATTGAGTCGGTCCGACTCACAGTGACCCTAGATTTATTCACTGCAGGGAGAGGGGCGAGGCCCTCTGGAGAATGGAGTTAAGCTAATTTTAGATTGATTTACATTTCTAGCAGATTAAGAATTTCAATTTGGACTGTGGAGGGAGAGGAGAGGCTGGGCGGATAACACGCTTGGAAGGGCACAGGACAGAGCTGTGCTCGAGAACGGTGATGTGGGCATGACGGTGTGCTAGGTCACACAGGATGCAGGCAGATTGCATGCTTGTCCCCTCAGTCAACCTTTGACTTGAATCCCATGAGTCACAAGAGCAGCCTGATTCCCTGGTGGCATGAGGGTGGACTCTTGGCCTTGATAAGGCACAGCCTCTGATCTTTCCTGTTCCTCTCTGTGAAATGAGGAATGATGGGACCTGTTATTCACAGTGACTGTCAGGTTTCCAGATAATGACACATGTAAACACCTGGCACAGAGTGGATGCTCCGGAAAGGTAGTTATTATTGTCAGCGGGGCTCAATGCCACCCGTCCCTATGCCATGCACACACCATTCATTCCTTCATCCATCCCTTCATCCATTCATCCAAAGTGCAAGCTCAGCAGACGAGATGGAGCCACAGAGATGAACAGGGCGCAGCCCCTTGCTGCAAAGGGCTTGCCTTCCTGTCCAGGAGGCCGAGAGCACAAGCAGGGTGGGCGCGGTGCTGAGCAGCCCAGCAGTGGGAGCTCCCAAGAAGACTCAGTTGGTTTTCATTGGAGCAACAGGGAAAGGTTTCGTGGAGAAAGAGGTAATCAGTCCAGGAAAAGCAGGATTTCACCAGGCAAGAGTGGGGATGGGAGAGGCCCTGGGGGCTGCAGAATGACACAGATGAGGGTGAGCGAAAGCAGGCCTTGGATGGGAGGCTGGGCCAAGTCTAGAGCTGGGGAGCTCACATCCCCACTGAAAACAACACAGAATGAGTATAATCACTACAAAAAGGTTATTTTATCCATCTGGCAGATAAGAGGTGCCTTCTGGGAAAATTCCAGCAGGTGCCTGTTGAAACACTTCCTTTTCTAAATCTGCTCTGTAATCAGCGAAGTCCAATTTCCCAAAGCCAAATTGTCATTATTTATTCAAAAGTTTCAGATATGCCACAAATCAAACCACACTCTGGAAGAAAAAACTAGCTTCAGAACAATTCTGATAGAGACACGTCAATGGTCGTTCATGATATTTCTGAATCTGGTCTAAATCAACAAGCTACACTGTAAGTTTATGGTTCCTGATATACATATATATATATATATATACACACACACACATATACATATATACATACATAGATAGATATAAAACCTTTTCAAGACAATGAGCTTATTCTGCAAATCTCTGTGTAAGTCTAAAATAGAAATAAAATAATAATAATTTGGAAATCTCACTGAAAACCTGCTTTCAACAACTGCTTGGAAACTGAAGATGGTGGACTAATTCTAGTCCTACCACCTCTCAGCCTGGCAAAAAACTACTTGAACTACCCTCCAGATAAACAACTCAAACCAAAAGCATGACCCTCCTAGGATACTCAAGACTTTCTAACTACCAGACTCCACGTCTGTGCACACAGTGTGCCTGCGGTGTGTCTGCATCGTCCCCTCTGTGATGCTGGAGGTGTTGTGGGCATTGAGGTTCCCCTGATGAGAGAGCTATGTTTTGTTTTGCTCCTGGCGGTATCAAGAGATCTTGGCTGCTCTGGCCCTGCTAGGAGAGTTTACTGACACCCACAGAAAACAGCACCTTTTCCAAAGCCAGAGGTAGCCTTAGTAACACCACGGGAACTGACGCATAAGTGTTTCCTGTGCAGGTGGGATAAGAGCATGTTGAAGGAGTCCTTGTTGCAGATATATCACCAGTTCGAATCTATCCAGTAGTTCCACGAAATAAAGGATCTAGCAATCTGCTCCAGTAAAGATTTCAGCCTGGGAAACCCTATGGGGCAGTTCTGCTCTGTCCTATAGGGTCACTATGAGTCAGAATCACTTGATGGCACACAAGATACAGTGCATATGATGGCCTGGGAGAGTCCCTGGGTGGCACAAAGAGTTAAGTGCTCAGCTGCTAATTGAAAGGTTGGCAGTTTGAGTCCACCTAGGGGCACCTTGGAAGAAAGATCTGGCAATCTTGCTGTTAGCTGCCACTGAGTCAATTCAAGCTCCCGGCAACCACATGTGTGCAGAGTGGAACTGCTTCCTAAGGTTTTCTGGGCTGTAATCATCTCTGAAGTCATTCACCAGGTCTTTTCTTCTGTGATACCACTCAGTGATTTGAAACCACAAAACTTATTAGGTTTGCATTAAATGCATATTGTCTGTGCCTTTTAGGAACCTGTCTGGCCATCTATTTCCCAAACATCAGCCATTGAAAATGCTGTGGAGCACAGTTCTCTGACACTCACGGGATGGCTGTGACTTGGAACCCACTTGATGGCAGCTGGTTAAAGGCCTGGTGACATCTTTTTCCTTCCTGGGTAGGCCTTTGCTGGGGAGACTGTTCTGAGCACATTACAGAATGATTCCTTTCCCTTCTTCCTGGCTTAGCCCTGGCACAGCCCTCCTCCTGCCTCAACTTGCTTCTTGGACCCTGGGCCTCTTGGAAGCAAGAGATTCTAGTGATTCAAGGAGTTCCTCCCCGTCTTCCTGCTGCAGACCCTAGTTCCTGTAATAGAAGGAGTGCTCCTTCGTGGTACAAGGACAAGCTTCAGGCTACACTGGCAGAGAGTCTTGGAGGAGGGAACTCAGTGGCAAATCTCCCCTGAGGGATAGATGACTGATCACTGACCTCTCCCTAACAGCAGTCTCTTTTAAGGGAAGAGAGTGTGCGTGAGCACTGAAAACAGACAGACAAACCTACTACCGTTGAGTCAGTCTCTTCTAACTCATGGTAACCTCATGTGCTCTCCAGGGATCTCAGGGTTGTGATCTTTCAGAAGCACACAGCCGCATCTGTTTTCCAGGGCACCTCTGGATGGGTTCAGTCACCAACGTTTTGGCTAGTGGTCAACTCAGGGATGCCCCATGCAGGCAAAGAGAAGCATAAAGAAGGAATGAGTGGTTTGCCCCAGGGAGAAACCTACAGAAATGTGTAGGGCTCTCCCCTAGCCCTGCCCTACTGCCAGCTCTGAGGACTTGACTCCTTCTGGCTCTGAGCTAAGCCTGACCAAGGGGAGCAGAACGTGCAGGACATTACTACGCAGGCGTCACTGCCACACACTGAGAAAGGCAGAGTCACGGCACAGAAACGGTGGCCGCTGTGAGACTTCAGCAAACGCCTTCCTCTTTTGAGCTGCCATATCCTTAGCTCTGAGGGGAGCAGTTAATGCACTTGGCTACTAACAAAAAGGTTGGAAGTTCAAGTCCATCTAGAAATGCCTCGGGAGAAAGGCCTGGCAATCGACCTCTGCAAGCGCAGTCACTGAAAATGCTGTGGAGCCCAGGTCTACTCTGACAAGGATGGGTGGTGCGCCAGGAGTCGGCACTGGTTACCTTAACTATAAAACAGAAAAAAAAAAACCTGCCAGGCCTCTTCTGACCCCCCTCTCCAGTGAAGGTGTTGGGAGCCCTCGATGCACTTGGGGAGGATGGAAGTAGAGACTCCCCACTCGACCTTTGTTGGCGAGACTGGGCTGCAGTGGTGTGTGGCAGGAGCAAAGCAGTTATCATTGCAAAGTTCTCGCCCTTTTTCTCACCCTTTAGCTAAAGACACTGGTTTCTTTCATGGCTTTTTGCTTGTTTTGTCTACACCAACGGCATTTCCTGGTTGCCAGCTTCATCCACTTCAAGGAGGGGCACACAAAGAAAAACTCAAAACTCAGAGGACTCACCACTAAGTGTTCTTTGACCACTGAGGTCCCCAGCCAGCCTGCCTTCATTCCACCTTCCAGAGCCTTCCAATATTTGTTTTCTATGTTATGTCCAAGAAGTTAGGAGTACTTAGCAGGAACAATGAGAGAAAGTGTGTCTATTTCATCTTTGGTTAGGAGCTTACCTGCTAACCAAGAGGCTGGCATTTCATATCCTCCACCCACTCCTTAGAAACTCCACAGGGCAGTTCTGCTCTGTCCTTCAGATTGCTGTGAGTCAGAATTGACTCTGGGTTTGGTTTTAATCCATCTTTCCAGAAGTGGAACTCTACCACCTTGTTTTATAACCCGCTTTGAAGCGGGTACTCTCTCTCTCTGTGTATGTGTGTGTCTGTTAGGTGAAAGTTGACAGTTCAAGTTAGTTTCTCATACAAACATTCATATACACACTGTTGTGTGAGCCTAGCTGCCATCCCTATAATGAGACTGTGCATTCTTCCCTTCCACCCTGGATTTTCCATGTCCATTCAACCATCTCCTGTCCCCTTCTGGCGGTTTAGTCTCCTGTATCTTTTTGAACTAAGAAGCATGCTCTTCTCCAGGATCATTTTATGTCTTTCAATCCAGTCCAGAGTTGTCTTCAGGAGTGGTTTTAGTTCGGGGTTAACAGAGAGTCTAGGGGCCAAGTCTTCTGGGGTTCTTCCAGTCTCGGTCGGACCATTAAGCTGGATCGTTTTACACAAACTTTGAGTTCTGCACCCCCCTTTCTCTTGCTCAGTCAGGGACTCTGTGCTGTGCTCCCCATCAGGGCAGTCATTGGTGGGAACAGGGCACCATCTAGTTCTTCTGGTCTCAGGCTGATGGAGACTGGCTTCTGTTTCCCTTGTGTCTCTTGGGCTAATATTTTCCATAAGTCTTTGGTGTTCTTCATTCTCCTTTGCTCCAGGTGGGTTGGGACCAATTGATACATCTTAAATGGCCACTTACTAGTTTTTAAGACCTCTGATGCCACTCGCCAGAGTGGGATGCAAAACATTCTTTCTTTCTTTCTTTTTTATTATGACTGAGTGAAAATGTACATTCCCATATAAATTTACATGCCCACCTATATGCAGCTCCCACTGCTCTCCCTGCCTGGTGACAGTACACTATTCCTTTCTGCTCCATACATGTCTCATCCTCCCAACAGTCTCCTTTCCCATCCTCCCCACCCACTCTCCTTCCTCCAGCCAGAGGTCAGCAGAATGATATTCTATAGATGCATAGAACAATAGTGCATCCAACATATGGTCACTCTGCATCGCCAAGTCCAATCAATTCGTGTCCGAAGAGTGGACCCTCATTATGATTTATGGGCAAGAGCAGCATCAGGGCCAGGGGCCATGCTCCCAGGGGAACCCCGAAGCCACAGGACCACCAATTGCGGTCTTCTAGTGGAGATCTCAGGGTGTACCCATTTTTATTCTTGTGTTGCCAGTGAGATTCAACTTAGTGAGCTCCATCACGGCTATCACTGGTGGTGGCCGGGCACTATCCAGTTCTTCCGGTCCCAAGTCGATGTAGGCACCCACTCATGTGGGTTTATCTTCTGGGTTGTCTTTACCCCATGTCATTTTGGTCCTCGGTGAGCATCCATTCCTGCTGAGTTGGGACCATTTGCTGTGCCCTCGGATGGCAGCTTGGCAGCTTTTAAGACCCCAGACGCCACTCACCAATGTGGGGTGCAGAGAGCCCTCTTAGCAAAACGCTAGCTGTGCCAATTGGCCTCGATTTCGCCTAAGAGCATGGTCTCCTGCCCCCTGCCCCAGCTACTCTGTCCTTGCAATATTGGGTTAAGATGGAAGGGGTATTCGAGTTATGCTGAAGTCCACTTAATATTGTTCTTGTTTTTAGTGCGTGCTATCATCGATTTCACCCAACCAAATTTCTACCAACTATCTAATCTAAACCCTCCCCCCCCTCACCCTCCCTCTCTCCCCTCCCTTGCAGACATCAAACAGTCTTTTCTTCTATACATAAGTCTGTTTTTGAGATCTTATCATAGGGGTCTCATACAATACTTGTCCTTTTGTCACTGACTACTTTCACTCAACATAATGTCTTCCAGTTGAAACCAGGTTATGAGATGTTTCCTGGAATCATCATTATTCTTTATCATTGCGTAGTGCTCCATTGAGTATATATACCATAGTTTACCTATCCATTCCTCTGTTGTTGGGCTTCTGAGTTGATTCCATCTTTTGCTATCATGGACTGTTCTGCAATAAACATTCTTGTGCATATGTCTGTTGGTGTGAAAGGTCTTGATTCTGTAGGATATATTCCAACTAGTGGAAAAACACTTTCTTAATAAACTTTGTTATGTCTATTGACCTAGATTCCCCCAAACTACGGGGTTTTGTGGGGGAGAGGTTGTTATAGTTAAATTTTTATGCAATATGAGAGGAGGTGGGAAATGCTGAGATTGGAGACTTGAACAGACCCCCCAGGTAAGCTAGAGAAATGACAGGCTTTGGCACATGACAGTCCTCTAACAGTCAGTGGGCAAGATCAAGAGAAGCAGAGGGTGGGGACATAAAGAGCTCCTTTCATCTTACCTCCCAACCGGCTTTCCCCTTTCCTTCAAGAATGCCTTTCATTTCTCTAGAATTCTTGGGCCTGTTTCCTAAAGAAGCATCTGTCACCCATCAAAAAAGGATAGTTGTCATCACAGTAAATGGATTGAGAAAATGATTTTATTGTTGTTCCATAATTACTGGCATGTACATATGTGACTAGAAACACACACACACACACACACAGACGTACAGCCAAGCCCAGTCTATTTTAATCACAGGCTTATGTTCCCTGCCACAATTAGTCAGAATGAGACTATAATTAGCTGACATTACAGTTGGGCTGTAACAACAGTCATGTAGGGTGAGTGCGAGATGGTAGACTGTGAGTTGGGTAGAGGTGGAAGTTTTCTTCCCAGTGGTTCTCAGCTGCAACCCAGATCTCACCACCTGGCCGTCTTGTCTTGCTGCTCAGCAATTGAACACTGACATTAGCAATGCACGTTTGTTTCCCAAGCATTCCCCAAGCTCCAAGTTTGGCTTGGAGACCAGCTCATACGGATGCTGTGTTTCCCATTTGCAAAACTGAGACCCTCTGAAGTCTGTTTCTTTGACTAGAGTTGTCTAAGCTCGGGCATACAGGGGGCACCCTGTGCAGGCGAAGGAGGGGACACCAGTATAACTGGTACCCAATGCCTTAACAGTGCAGTTGTATGTCTAGGCTATTTCATCCAGAACCATTATATTTGAAATGGCACAGCCAGTACCTATCAGAGGAGACCTTGGGTATAGGCACTTGGCATCTGTGGTTCTTCCACTCTCTGAATCTCTCTCTGCTGCTATCACAGTGGCCTCTGGCTCACAGCTATCCCATGCACAATGGGATCAGATCTGTATGACCTATAGGGTTTTCACTGACTGATTTTTTTTTTAAACATTGCCAGCCCTTTTTTCCTACCCCATCACAGTCTGGAAGTTCCACTGGGACCTATTTAATGTCCCAGCACCAGACATTTGTCGTTATGGCTCTCCAGCTCTCGGCACTTCTTGTCATCCCTGGGAAATTTTTTCACAATTTCAGTCCTGCTGAATCAGCATAAAAGCCCAACTATCTCACACTCCCAGACCCCTCTGCTGCTACATTTACATACCTAAAAAGAAACCAGCTGACATCAAGCTGGGCGTCCTAAGATTTTGTGCTCTACATAATACCTTTTAATACATTCCATTCTTGCTTAAAATAGCAAGAGTGAATTTTGTTGTTTACAACTGAAAACTTGACCATTGCTAATGGGAACCCAAGATTGCTGATGGCAAACTCAGAGCCCTGGGTTACGTGCTAGCATTAAACTCATACCTTATTAACCATCTTCCTCTGTTCCAGATGTGTAACTGAAAATAAAGGACTGAAGCAATCAGGAAAGGGAATACTGGACTCTGGGAACAGCCAGAAAGGACAATCCTGGGTGAAGTAACAAAGAGGGCACTGGGGCCCCCTATAGGGAAACACAGAGAGGGGTGTTGAAAGCGAAGAGAATCTGGAAGGATCAGAGAAGATAACTCACATTTACTAAGTAGTGACTTTGTACCAAGCACTGTACTAGCCACTTTGTAAGCATAACAAGAGCAAAAAAGATACATAAGGTAGGCAGTGACAGACTTTCCAGTGTCCCCACTTTCTAAGGAAAATTCTTGGTGCTCTTCTGTCCCTGAGCCTTTTTGGGTAGGAGTGGAGCTAATAAATAATAAGAATAAACATCCTAGAGTCATGCACAGAAGAAAAAAAGAGATACGGCAAGTGGGAAGAGGCTGTCCAGTGCAGGGGGAGGAAGAGAAATGAGGTATGGGGAAACGGGCTACCCTACTGAGTAGAACTTTGGGGAAGGAGATATTTTGACAAAGGTTGAGGGAGATTTGCTGGTATTGCCTGGTACACCACTCTGCTTGCCTCACCTCTTCTCCAAGTAGCTTCTGAAAGATGAACCTTACTCTTTCAGAGTTTGATATGCATGTGTTATTCTTCTGGATGTATTTTCACATTGGGAAGCCTTCAGGAAGGGGGAAACACATGATTTCGTGTCACCTTTTTACAACTCTGTGACCGAGTGCTTTCATTTTCCCAGTTTCTCAGACTGAGAATCTGAGGCTCAGAGGGGGTTCTAAGACTGACCCAAAGTCACACAGTTCTCTCAGGGGGAAGACGGGGCTTTCAAACCAGGCTCACAAGATTCCAGTACCTTTTGGAATTGGTCTATTTTACAGTCTGCTCGCTTGCTGGCAGTGAGCCATCCACTGGATTGGAGAAGGCATGTGCTATTTTAGGGTTCTGCCAGTGGTTAGAGCCACAGCTTAAACAGAGAAGAGAATAGAAATAAGAAGTCCTGTAGAAAGACTTTTCCAAAAGTATAAGAAGAGAAGCTTCTAAACCATACTCAAGAACTAAGCTGGATAAGTTATTTAGAAAATAGCAGTCAAATAGACTGAAAGGAGAAAACAGCTGTGCAATCTCCCTTGGTCTGCCTGAAACACAACTTATTTATGGGAGCAATTAAGTTGATGTCCACTTTTTAAAAACTTGACTGTCATTGCCGCATGGCTGTTTATATCCCTGCAGACAAGAAAAGGCTGATAGGAGAGCCTTGTGTAACACCAGTCTCCATTGTCTAACAAATGTAACCAGATGTGCCAGTATTGGGGCTGGGAAAGTTTAACTGCTCATAAGAGCTTGACAGATGTTATTTCCTTTCTCTTTGCCGCACCCGTAGGTGGTGGATTCTCTCAATCACATCTCAACAGAGATTCAACGAGACTCCAAATAGTTAAGTGATGGGCTCAGCCCTACTGTTTTGGGCTTTAGTTAGGAGACACTAGGTCCTCCTGTGTCTGGAATGGTCCCAGTTTGCACCTGCTGTCTTAGGGCCTTTGCTCAGTTAGGGACTGTGCCCTGGAGCAGTCAAACCAATAAAACATACTGCAAGTCAGAAAGAGGGAGAAGGCTTATTAGGAGGTGTAGTAACCACAGAGACTTTACAGCAACCCAGACTCTTCTCCACGGAGTCTCACAAGACAGCTTTTTACATGAGAGTTTATATATCATTTTTGCTAGGATTACTTCATGGTTTTAAGCACATTGCCTATAGACAATTGTATACATCACAAAATAACCACAAGAAACTCTCAACTAAAGTACAGGTGTGCATGTCAGATACCTGGACTCTACACATTTATAATAGGCAAAGAGAAAACTTGTATACAAATTCTTCAGCTAGTGGAACTGGCCAGTCAAGTCCACCTTGTCTGAGATAAGAAACAAGAAAGAAAATGGTAGGTAAAAATGCCAGGCAGCCTTCCTAGCTGCTGTGTCACAGGTTGACGGCCATTTCTCAAGAGAGCCAAGTAAAGGAAGAAGACCGAGGCCATAGGAATGGAGGGGGCCCTGCGTCTCTTTGGAAAGAGGCCACTGAGTGTAGCTGGTGCAATAACAAAACACTTTATAGATTATTTAGAGTATCAGCATGTCATTAGTTATGTCAAGCTCTCAGTCACCACTTGAAAAGGAGAAAAACATGTCTGGGAGTATTAGGGCCATGGGGTAATTATGAAGAGCATTCTCTTTCATTCTTAAAATTGTCCCCGTTGTGAGACAACTAATTATAGAGTGGCCCTAGTTATCAGTGGCAACACAGGGTAGGGGGAGAGCCCAGGTTGGACAGACTCATGTTTATGGATGCTTTGCTCTGCAAGTCTGACATGGGGTTTCCATCAGCCGGAGTACCCTAGCAGAGACCTTCTGCCCTGGGTCCGGAGGGGCCTAGGAGCCTTCCTTTTGCCAAACATGCTCCCTGTGATTCTGTTGCTGAAGGTAGCAGCACCACGTTTTGAGAGAGACTGTTCCACACCGCGTTGCCTTATTAGACACAGAAACTGGGCAAAGGCGGGAAATCATACAGTTCTCTTTTTCCAAAGGCCTTGAAAAGCGAAGCAGCCTTATCTCTGAGAAACATGAATGAACTCTTGTTAATTCTATTACGGTCCCATATCTGGAACTGTCTCAAAGGTCTGAAAGAGACTTGACATGGGAGTGTGAGGGGTTGTGAGTTTCGGGGACAGCCAGCAAGGGGGTGGCTTTTCCCACTGCCAGCTCCAGATGAGTAAAACAGAGCAGCAAAAGCAACCTTGTTTACTAAAAGGTAGGTGAAAATTTGAAATAACCTGTACAGCAGACACTGTTACCTATGTAAAGACATTTCCACTCTTCCCTCCAGACAGAAGTCATCTCCAACTAAAAAGCAAGAGACCTCCTGAGCAGATGGAGTGTGGGTAAGGCACTCAGTGCTCATCTATAAGGTCTAAGGGGAATCCTGTTAGTGGTTTATGGGGAAGAATCTTCCTTCCTGATAAGGTGGGCTACTAAAGAGAAGCCCTTTTCTGACTGCCTAAGGCATGATCAATGGCAGATGTGATGCTTGGTGCTATGGCTACCATCTGGTGACCAGTGGAAGAGGAATGTCCTTAAGAAGTTGGCCCAGAGCTGTCACACATGAACCAGCCCTGCAACCACACACTCCAGACTTAATAAGCAAAACAATCCAAATCTGGGTTGTGGGCCCCTTCAGTTAGGTTTTCTGTTACTTGTAACCAAAACTCTCCTACCCTGTATAGAGAAAAGGACTCTGAGTTTTAGGCTTCAAAGTATTAATGGTCCTTTGAAAATTAGTAAGTAATGCATATCCATTACAAAAATGCATAAAAAAGAAAAACAGTTGCTCTGAGTCATTTCTGACTCACGGCAACCCTGTGTGTCTTACAGTAGAACTGTGCTTCATAGGGTTTTCAGTGGCATATTTTTGGGAAATATATCTCCAGGCCTTTGTCCTGAGATGCCTTTGAGTGAATTCAAACCATCAGCTTCCAGGTTAGCAGTGAATGTAGCAAGCATCGGTAGTACCCAGCAACTCCAAAAAATGTATAAACCAGCTGCCATCTAGTCGATTCCAACCACATATAAATTAATCTTAGACATTTCATATAATTAATAGTCCAATGTATATTGCTATTCCAGACTTCTTTTCCTGGCACATGATATACATGCAGTGGATCCTTGGTGTCATAATGGTTAAGAGCTCAGCTACTAACCAAGAGGTCAATAGTTCAAACCCACCACCTGCTCCTTGGAAGCTCTATGAGACAGTTCTACCCCACCCTGTAAGGTCACTCTGAGTCAGAATCAACTCAACAACAGGGGTTTGTATTGTCTTTGTATATACATGTATTTATTTTTTTTTAAATGGCATCACACTCTGCCCTTCATTTTATAATCTGTTTTGTGTCTGTAAGCATGAAAGCCTAATATTAGGTCACAATGTTCTTCCCACATATATATATGTATTTTATTCTTCTTTAGGTGAAAGTGTACAGCTCAAGTTAAGTATTCATACAAAAACTTATACACATATTGTTAGGTGGCACTAGTTGACAGTCCCTACAATGTGACAGCAAACTCCCCCTTTCCCTCCAGGTTCCCACATCCAGCCAGCCAGCTCCTGTCCTGTCCTGCCTTTTCACCCTGCCTCTGGACAGGAGTCGCCCATTTGGTCTCATGTATCTGCTTGAACTAAGAGGAACACTCTTCCTGAGTATTGTTTTATATCTGGTCTAATCTTTGTGTCAACTGCGGGCTTCGTGAGTGCTTTTAGTTCTGGATGAACAGAGTGTCTGGGGGCCATGGCTTCAGGGGGTCCTCCAGTTTCAGAAAGACCATTAAGTCTGGCCTTTTTACATGAATTTGAGTTCTACACCCCGCTTTTCTCCTACTCCATCAGGGACTCTGTGTTGTGTTCCCTGTCAGGGCAGCCATTGGTTCTTCTTATGTTCTTGATCACGGTAAGGCATCTCATTGTGTGCATGTACTATAATTTAAATACTCTTGTATTGGTGAACTTATATATTGTTATAGTTTTTAGCCAGTATAATCACTACTATAAGCATTATGATGAACATCTGTCTGTACAAGAATTTGTTCACTTGGCTGAATACTTCTGTCGTGGATTGAATTGTGGACCCCACCCCCATATCTGTCCACTTGGTTAGGTTATGATTCCCAGTACTGTACAATTATCTACCGTTTTGTCATCTGATATGATCTCCCTGTGTGCTGTAAATCCTACCACTATGATATAATGAGATGAATTAGTGGCAATTACATTGATGAGATTAGATAGTGTCTTTAGCCAATCTCTCTGAACAATTAAAAAGACAAGCAAGCAGAGAGATGTGAGGACTTCACGCTACCAGCAAGGCAGTTCTGGGAGCACAGCACAACTTTGAACCCGGGGTTCCTGTGCTGAGATGCTCCCAGACCGGTGGAAGACTGATGCATCACAAGAACCTTTCTCCAGAGCTGACACAGAGAAAGCCTTCCCCTGGAGCTCATGTCCTAAATTTGGATGTGTAGTCTACCGGGCTGTAAGAAAATAAATGTGTCTTTGGTAAGTCATTGGCTTGTGGTATAGAAGAAGGGAGGACATTTTGGCTTCTGGTTGAATGCTCAGAGCCCAGGAAATCTCTTCACTACTGTAGTCAAGTGCTGGCCTGGGAGGTTCGGATCACCAGTGTGCCCAGCAGCAGCCCCCACCCGCTTTCTTCACTTAAGAAGCC
Organism: Heterohyrax brucei; assembly: GCA_028571685.1. Classification (NCBI taxonomy): domain Eukaryota; kingdom Metazoa; phylum Chordata; class Mammalia; order Hyracoidea; family Procaviidae; genus Heterohyrax; species Heterohyrax brucei. The sequence goes on along the minus strand of CM053153.1, from coordinate 18,659,742 downwards.
TACCCACATATACAGTGCAGTGAATTCTCCTCCTAGCCTGATCCCAGCTCCTCCTCTGAGACAATAACTTGCCTATGAAGAGCTATTTTCAATCCTAGGGGCACGAATGGATCACCTGGACAGGTCTTATTCATTTTTTTTTTTAATTTAAACACTATTTTCTTTTATAAATAGATAATAAATAGTTCTGAGGCCCTGGGTGGTGCAAATAGGTAATGAGCTCAGCTGCTAACTGGAAGGCTGGAGGCTTGAGTCTGCTAAGAAGTCCCTCAGAAGAAAGTCCTGGTGATTTGCTTCAGAAAAATCAGTTACTGAGCTGTAGGGAGGCAGAACTGACCTAGGAGTCAGAATTGAACCAACAAGAAGAAAAATTTGTAAATGAGTGAAACCTGTTCTTATAGGGAAACCTGTGAGAGCTGGAACTCAACGAGACAGTATTGTTTTCCAGGTCTCATAAGTTTCCCACCTTTGACAGGGTGTAGTTAACCTCTTTTCTATGCCTCGTTTTAGTGGAAAAGTCTGAGTTCTTCTTCTCTGACAGGTTTCCACCTCACAGTTTATGGTTTTTCCTGGGTTTGACTGGATGTAATTCACTAACTAAAAATTGCAAAAGATATCCAGTTAAAACTTTCTCTCTCATCTCCAGCCATCAATCACTCAGTTCCCCTCCCTGGAACCCACCAGCCTTACTGTGTTCTTGTGGAGTCTTCCAGAGACATCTTGGGGGTAGGTTTTCAAAAGTGCTTCTTCTGGGGCCCATGCAGGACTTTTCTGAATCAGAATCTCCAGGATGAAGAGTCTGGAAACTGGAATTGCTGAAAGCCTCCCAGCATGCTGAATCATAAGTGGGGTCCAGAGCAAAGCCTTGACATGTCATGCAGCCCTCCATCCATTCACGCAATAGATACTTGTATTGCGTGTGTGTGTGTCTGTGTGTGTGTGCATCACAGTTCCTGGTGTCAGGGATACAGCAGTAGACAAAACAAAGTCATGACTCTCATGGGGCCTAGATTATTGCAGAGGCGGGGGGGTGCAGAAAGCATGTACCTTCTCTGCTTGTTGGCCAACTGTTCCCCGTCCCTCAAGGTATTTTTCATAAGCTTGCTATACTCATTTTGTTTATAGCAACATACAAAAATAAGTTGGCATATGGGTGCTTACAGAAATATCTGAGGCAGCAGGGGGAGGGCCTGGCTGGCACACAAATGCAGAAGGTGCACATTATTTGTGTAAAAAGACAGTAATTGCCAAAGTGGGAAGTTGGATGCTGGAAACTAAAGCAGGGAAATGAAAGGTCTTCAGATTGCTCTTGCCACAGCTTGGGCCCCCCTGCTGCCTCTCTGTCTAGGCTTTCTTCCCTGGGTAGGGCATATAAAGGTAAAAGAACCAATATTAGTCAGGCAAACGGATTAGTCCCAGAGCCCAAATTCAGCATGAGTTTGAAATTAGTGCCCAAAGTTATTCCCCATGTGGCATTCATTTCTCTTCATTAGCAGAGATCACTAAATTCTTCATCATGGCTGAGAAATGATGCTGAGAATTGTTGACCTGCTTCTTACCCTATAAAAACAACTCTCCTTCCAGCTTTCTCCCCCACCATCCAGTGAGCCCTATGCTGCTGGGAGTCAGAGGTGACTTGATGGCAGCTGGTTTATTTATACTAGCAGTGAAGATGGAGAAGAATGGATGGATTTGAGAAGCAAGGGGAAGCTAGAACCAAAAAAAAAAAAAAAAACCCAAACAAAAAACCAACCCAGTGCTGTTTAGTTGATTCTAACTCATAGTGACCCTATAGGACAGAGTAGAACTGCCCCATAGAGTTTCCAAGGAGCACCTGGTGGATTTGAACTGCTGACCTTTTGGTTAGCAGATATAACACTTATCCACTACACCACTGGGCTTTCCAATAGGACTTAATTATTAATGAAGTGTGTGTGTGTGCGTGCACGTGTGTGTATGTGTGTGTTTGCATGGGGACAGTGCTAGGCGCAAGGGCACAAGGCCTGTGCCCAAGGAGGGAGTACCTCCTGCCTGAGTGCAATAGTCTGGAGAAGGGTATGCAGCTCTGCTGGCCTCGGCACCTGTCCCAGCCATCTACTGCCACTGTAACAGAAACCCCATGAGTGGATGGCTTTAACCAAGACGGACACAGTCCGGTAGGCTGTACGTCCAAATTCAGGACGCTGGCTCCAGGGAAGGCACTCTGTCTCCATGAGCTCTGGAGAAAGGCTCCTTGTGTTTCATCAGTCTTTCTTTGGCCTGAGAGCATCTCTGTACAGGAACCTCAGGTCCAAAGGACGCACTCTGCTCTTAGTGCTGCTTTCTTGATGGTGTGAGGTCCCTGAATCTCTCTTTGCTTCCCTTTCCTTGAATCTCTTGTAGGATAAAAGGTGGTACAAGCCACGCTCTGGGGAGGCTCCCTTTACACTGGAGCAGAGCTGTGACCTTACAAAAGGTGTTCCAGTCTCACCCCGATCCTCCTGAACATAATCTACTCTATTAACCCCAGGCAGAGATTAAGATTTACAGCATAGGAAGATCACAAAATGGAAGGCAGTCACACAATACAGGGAATCACAAATCAGCCAAACTGCTACACACATTTTGGGAGGGACACAATTCAATCCATGACAGTACCACCCCCTCCATCTTGCCTTGTGCCCACACACTCCACTGTCTCTTTCTGTCTGGACTCCTGATATCTGAACTTGGCAGGACGCAGCCCCTGCAGCATCTTTGATGCTATACTGTGAGAGTTCATTGTACATCGTCAGCCTTTTCCAATTAGGCTGCAGGTTTCCTAAGGCAGGAGCTGGGTCTCAGGGGAAGTAGAGTAATTCATGATGTGGGCTTCTGACCCCTGGAAGTAGAATCACCCAGCAGTTGTGGTTGACCATCTGATCTTGGGGCCCTGAGTCCAGATTTCTGGTGTCACAATCTTTGGGAGTAAGACCCAAGAATCTGCCTTCCCAGTGCATCTCATTTCCAGTAAACTTTAAAAATCCTTGGACTATGAAAGTATACAGGACCCCGGTGGTGTGGTGGTTAAGCACACTGCTACCACTGAAAGTTTGGTTGTTCAAAACCCACCAGCCTCTCCACAAGAGAAAGATGTGACTGTCCGTTTCCATAAAGATTGGAGCCAAGGAACCCTATGGAGCAGTTCTACTCCTTCTGCTCTGTCCTACAGAGTCACTACAAGTCAGAACTGACTTGATGGCTATGGGGTAAAGGTACAGGGTTAAGAGGAACAGCTTTTGAGTCAGTTCGAGTCCTGATTCAGGTGTTCATTGAAGCTTAGTGTTCTTGTCTCTGAATTGGGGATACTGTACTCAGTCTCCTGGAAACTCTGGTGGCAGTGGTTAAGTGTTATGACTGCTCACCTAAAGCCTAGCAGTTTGAATCCACCAGGCTCTCTTTGGAAACTCTATGAGGCAGCAACCCTACAGGGTCACTATGAGTCAGAACCAACTCAACAGCAGCAGCTCTGATGTTACAGGTACTCATTCCCCAGGGGAGAGGTGGGCTAGTGTCTGTGACACAAGGCACAGGTGTGGTGAATGGTGGCTTCTCTGTGAATGCTGGTTGGCTAAGCTTGCTAAGCTGGCAAAGGCAACATGTGAGCAGGTCTGGGTGTGTTGCACTCTCTTTGCTAGTTCACGGTTCCTGAGCACCTGTTCCGCTTCGACAGCAGTGACGTGGTGATGGAAGACGGCAGCGGGGTGTTGTTCTTGGGAACCTGGGCCTCCCCGGGCTCCTTAACATGAAATCACGCTGTGTTGATGACCATAAGGATGTTTCCTTGTCCCCTAGAAGAAGACTCACCTAAACAAAGTCACAGCTCATTCTCTTCCAGATGTTGCCCAAACTGAAGGGTGCTTCCACATTCTATCTTTATCCAGCTCTCTTAGTCCAGCCCCTTTTTAAAACCATCACCCTGTTGTTCCAGAATGGAAACCACACCTTCTTAGCCTTGCATGTCACTTCTCAGGGGAAAGTGTAATACTGAAGCGGACTAGGGGTTTTGGGGTCAGTTGAGAGGCCTGGGTGGGAAGGCGAGTTCCAAGCCCTAGCTGGCTGAGTGACCTCGAGCAAGTCACTGAACCGCTCTGAGCTTCAGTGATCATTTCTGCAAGGCGAGCATAACAGTAGTCTGTACATCAGGCTGTTGTTGTTGTTAGGTGCCCTAGAGTCATGACTCGAAGTGACGCCATATATAAAAGTTGAACTTCCCCATGGGGTTTTCTACGCTGTAATCTTTATGGAAGAAGATCAGCAGGTCTTTCTCCCACAGAGCTGTTGAGTGGTTCCAACCGACAATCACTGGGTTAGCAGATGAGTGCTTAAATGTTGTGTCACCAGACCTCTTTAGGTTATATTAGGGAATAAATTTTCTTTTTTAAATTTGTTACTGTTGTTGAGAATATACACAGCAGAACATGTATCAACTCAACGATATTGACATATAGAGTTCAGTGACATTGATTTTCGTCTTCAAGTTGTATGACTTTGGTGAGCAGGATCTGGAGTCTTCAAAGCCTGTGAGCAGCCATCTGGGGTGCTGCACTGGTCTTACCCCCTTGAGAGCAAGGAAGAATGAAGAAAAGTCAAGAAACAAGGGGACAGTTGGTCCAAAGGACTGAAGGACTGCATCTACCACCACCTGAGTCGCAACGAAGAACCCCAGACAAAGCTGAGAGAAACGTAGAACAAAACCCCAACTCCAAAAGGAAAAGCCAGACTTGCTGGCCTGACAGACTGGATAAACCCTGAGAGTATGGCCCCTGGACACTCTTTCAGCTCCATGGTGAAGCCACTCCTGAGGTTCAGCCTTCACCCAGGGATTGAGTAGGCCCACAAAACAAAATGAGACTTAAGGGACACACCAACCCAGGGGCAAGGACTAGAGGGCAGGAAGGGATAGGAAAGCCAGTCAGGGGGAAGGTTGAGAAGGCAGGATTTGGTGGGGTTGTTAACTAATTCCCTAAAACAATATATGTACTGTTTAATGAGAGACTGGTTCGTTTTCTAAAACTTTATCTAAAGTACAATAAAAAAAATATTTCACTAAAAAAAAGAAAACCAACTTAAAATGCCTTTTAGATGGGGAAATGAGGATAAAGCAAATCTTTAATACATGTCTTTATTAAAACAATGTCAACACCAATTTTAAAAAATGAGAATTCTACCCTTTTTCCTGGAGGCTTACAACTAGACCTTCAGAGCCAAGGTCTTTGTGTTCATTCAGTTCAACGAATGGAAGCTTCTTATTCATTCGTTTAAGCAGCACAGTCTGACCACAGCTCTGTGCCATCCAAGCTCAGACTATCTAGACTTTGAGTTCAAGCGACACCAGAATCAACAAGAGCCAGTCCCTGCTCTCAGGGAACTCAAGGGGACTGTTGTGGAGATGACAAATGTGTGACAGACCATTTGTGCTATTTCACAGAAAATTCTAGAAAGAGAGGAATGGGCAAAGAGAGAGAAGTCAATAGCTCTGGCTAGGCACATCTAGGAAGGCTTCTAAGAGGAGGTAACATTTGAGTTCAGGAATTCATCAGGCAAATTAACGGATTCTTCAGTTTGATGGTAACACTGTCCTTGGTGCTGGAGATACAAGGAGGCACTGGATAACTTCTTCTCTTCCAGATCCACTGGCTACCCTCTTCATCTGTGTGTGCTCTGGGAAGCTGACCTGTAGGGACCCATTGGCTCTGCCCTCTCAGTTTCTGGGTGGGTTTGGCCAGTGAGAGGCAGCAGCAGGAGGTCAGCAGGTGGGAGGAGAAGGAGGCACAGCCTTTATTCCCCAGGCCCTCCACTACCGACTGAGAGGTTGGTGGTTTGAACCCACCAGCAAGCCCAGGGTAGAGAGACCTGGCAATTTGCTCCTCTCAAAATCACAATCTAGAAAACTCTATGGGACAGTTCTACTCTGTCACATGCTGTCACTAGGAGTCACAACTAGAGGGCACCTAACAGTAACAACATAGTCCCAAGGAGCTGCCTCAGGTGACTGTGTGCTGCCACCAAAGGCCGTGGCTTCTATCATATGACCTCTCCACTGAGATCACTTCCCTGTCAAACAGGATCCGAAGGCTTCCTGCTGTCACTAGCCCACATCACAAAACCCACCACCTTCAAGTTGATTCCAACTCGTATGGATGCTATGGGAGAAAACAACTTTCGCAGGATAGAACAGAGCTGCCACATAGGATTTCCAAGAGTGTTGTCTTAAGGGGATGGCCACATCTTTCTTCTGCATAGCAGCTGGTAGGTTTGAAATACCAGCCCTTAGGTCAGCGGCTGAGGGCTTCACCACTGTGCCCCCAGGACTCCTTGACATGGAGATATTCCCTGTAGTTCTCCCTAAATCTCTAAACCCTGCCCCACATTACAAATATTCCAATATTCCTTCTGTGAAAATCCCCTCAAGACACCCACATTGAGCCTCCTGTTTGTTGCTGTGGGAATGCTGACTGACTGACAGAAAATAAACCAGACAGACTCCCCCGAGGGCCTTAAGGAGCTGACCTATACTGGGCCAGGGGTGGCGCGAAGTAGGGAGCATGATTCTAGCACAGCTCAAGAAGAGACTTCAAGTCCTGCCTCTGTAAGAGTTCAGACAAATCATTTAACTTGTGTGAGCATCTTTCTTAGTCCATAAAATGGTGACAGTGTTGAGCACGGCCTTGTGTATCTCCCAGGGGTTCTGTGATGATCCAGATAATAATAACAGCAGCAATGAATCCAACATTTATACGATGCTTAAGATGCCTGAGGCAGTGTTCAAAGTGCTTTTGACAAATGACAGCTAATGTGCATGAATACAATTGTGTGTGTGTGTGTGTGTGTGTGTGTGTGTGTCGTATCTCTGCCTCTCCAGTTTATCACTTTTGTTGTCTCTGCGGTCTGTTGTCCCGAGGCAGAAAATCTGGCTCACCGTGGTATCCAGGCCCCCATCATAGCTTTACTTCCAAGCAGAACTTCCTGCTCTGAGGTCCAGCTAGAGAAAGCCCAGGGGAGGACTCTGACTGCCTGACTTGGGTCATATGCCCATTCCCTTATCACCAGGGTCAGGGAGGCAGAGACATACAGCTCCCTTTCCCTGTGGGATGGGCCGTGGGACAACAACCACAAATGAAGAAGATGCCTTCCAAGAAGAAATGGAAGCATTCCAGGAAGACGAAACAGTGGATGTCCACCACAAGAAACACCACATACTGCAAAGTAATACTACACCATAAACCGAAAACCAAACCAAACTTGTTGCTGTCAAGTGAATTTTGACTCATAGCAACCCCACAGGGCAGAGTAGAATTGCACCATTGGGTTTCCATGGAGCAGGTGGTGGATTCAAACTGCCAGCCTTTTTTCTGTTAGCAGCCATAGATCTTAACCACCAGCATAGTGATAATTACAACAACCTCTGTGACTTATTTATACTTCCTAGTTAAATTTCCAACATCTTGGGAACAGAGACCACCTTGATGGCTTGTCCAACACTTAGCACAGAACCGGGCACACACAAACCCATGAACATGTGTTTACTGCCTGAATGAAAGAATAGACAGGTGTAAGCACCACAGCCTTCTTCGTTTCTGTTAGTGCTTCTCTTTCTAGCTACAAATTGCTTCTGTGGTCCTGGTCTGAGGATATGGTTACAGTGTCCCTCGAAGAGTCCCCAAGAAACATGGCTTCTCTCTCTTCAGTTGTTTACATCTTCGAGACTTGCCCATTCTCCTTTGCTGTGCTTGGCTTCTTCCGTGAGTTTCCATGTTCTATTTATAAATTGCACTTGATCCCATCTCTTTGGGGCTGATTCTCTCGGCCCTCCTGCCCTTGCTTTGAGAGGCAGAATGATTTGCATAGCCTGAAATGGCATTCCAAGGAGATGTGGCTATTCATGCAAATCCGGAATTTCTCTTTCTTTTCTTGGATTTTCCATCCAGCTCCCTGTTAAAAAGGTAGCAGCCTTTTTTAGCCCTTGTCTCAAGGACACCAGGACACTTAGTAGCTTCCCACATGTAACACATGGAAAAGTCAAGAGCCTACAAGAGGACACTACTGGACCAGGACCCCAGAGCCACGGACTGACCCAGTCTTGCACCCTCTAAGTTCCAAGTCCCTAGGGCATGGCTAAACCTTGGAGATCTACCCTCAAATCCTAGGGCTGACGTCCTCCTGTAACTTTGCTGTGACCCAGAACACAAGCTGTCCTTGAAAATCTCACGGCCCCTGGAGGTCAGAAACCACGGTAGCATAGTGGTTAAGTGCTATGGCTGCTACCCAAGAGGTTAGCAGTTCAAATCTGTCAGGTACTCCTTGGAAACTCTAGGGAGCAGTTCTATCTGTCTACAAGATTACTATGAGTTGAAATCAACTCGACAGCAGATGTTTTGTTTTGGTTTTCACTGGAGGTTGCTGGAAAGAAACCATCTCTACAATAAAGTATGACTTACAGAGCTTGCAGGCTATGAGTTGCCCAGAGCTCACGAGATTAGACTGTTGAAAACAGCATTTGCTCTTGGAAAAAGTGTGGTTTGACTTCTGAAAAATCTTCCAGGTCTCATTTATGAAGTATCAGCTCATAGAAATAACCAAAGAAACATCCCTTCATGTCTCTTAACTTACAGCCTTAGAAATTTTAAAGCTAGAGGAACTTTGAAGATGAGCTGGTCCCAAAATTTAGTCCACAGAGGAAAATACCAGATCTACCATTATATAATTAAATCATTGCCGTGGTGACCAATTGCTCCCAAGCCTGTCATCTCAGAATGCATACTACTTACTGCTATAAAGAGGAAATGAAGCATTTATGAACGTGGACCTGTGCTACGCATGCCATTATCATACTTAATCTTTCCAATAATGACATGACTGTTTAAAAAAATTAATAGACTTTATTTTTTAGCCAAGTGTTAGGTTTAGAGACAAATTGAGCAGGAGGTACAGAAAATTCACGTATGCTTCCTTTCTCCTTCAAGCCCCACTAGCACCTGTCACTGACATCTTGTGTTGTGTGGTTTGTTTGGTACAACTGATGAGCTAACATGGATACTCTGTTATAAACTAAAGTCCATAGTTTTCATGAGGGCTCCTTCTCTGTGTGACACAGTCCTGTGGGATTTGACAAACATACAGGGCCATGTATTTCCCAGGACAGTACCAGAATAGTTTCACTGTCCCCAAAAATGCTCCGTCCTCTTCCTATTCATCTCCTCCCTGCTGACCCCCAATCTGGAACATCCACTGATCTTTTTACCTTCCCTTAGGACCTGTCTCCAATCTATGCCCCTGGTAAATATGACTATAAGATCAGGGCACACTGTACCCCGAAGCTCAAAGTGGGATTTGAACACAGAACTTACCGAAGCCACTGCCAGTCAACCCCAGTTGAAGGGAATTAAAACTTTTGCCACCCTCTGGCCAGAAGAGCTTCATGCTCCCTTCCAACTCAGTCTGTGCAAACTCTGGCCCTGGATCTTGCCATTTCTCTGCAGCCCTGGAAGAAAAATTGGAGCAGCTTATCTGTGCACCTGCAGAACAGAATCCTGCCAGATACGGAGCCCTGACACACATCTGATGGTCACAGGGCAGTTCCCAGGCCCAGGGGTCTGCCACACACGAGACGGGCTCACAGCGCCCTCCTCTTTTGTCCCTGAACTCCAATCCACATGGCTGAGATCTTCCCTCTCACCTGATATGTACTGGAACGTCACAGGTCTCTCCAAAAAATGAAACTGTTAACGCTGAAATGGCTTAATGTGAGCCCCAAGGCAGCCAAGGAGGGACATGGAAAAACACAACAGTCCTCAGCTGATGACTGGCTGACTGTCTTGCCGGTCGGGGGGAGAAGGATTATGTGGGGGCAGCTAGTCAGAGTTATCTACATGGAACACATCCAGAACTCCAAGCCACAGCAGGTTGTTGAGTCTGCAGTGAGTGCAGACAGGAGGTGAGAAATGGAAAATCAGAACCACGCGGAAATCTGTCCCTGACAAGCAACAGAAAGCCTGTGCATGGACAGGTGCCCAGCTCCTGGCCAAAGAGTCAGCTGCCTCTGCTCAGACTCCAGCAGAGTCCTTGTCTCATGTAGGAGAACAGGTCATCACATCCTGCCAACAGCTACCATGGGGGAGGGGGACAGTCTATCCTTTACAAGGTCTATTTGAGTCGAGTGTCAAATTACCCAAGACTGTCAACTATAGCCTATAGCCTGGCTCCTTCTTGGGAGGAAAGTCAGCCCGGCCCAGCCCCAAGGGCAGCCAGGATGACCGGGACAAGGAAGGGGCCCTCACCAGCCCCCCATGTGGCTGTTTCAGGGGCTGTGTCCTACTCTGTTTTCAATTTAGCCTACTGCTTATCAGCGATGCTCAGTACACAGACCATAGAGATTCATCAGATGACTCAGAAAGGAAAAAAAAAAAAAAACACTGTCTCTAAGAAAAAGAAATTCACTGGAACTATCCAGATGTGTCCTCATTTCTCTAGCTCAGTGGTTCTCGCAGGGTGGCCCCTGGACCAGGACCATCAGTACATTTGTTGCTGGTGTGAATTCAGTGTACTTAGATTCTTCTTTGTATATCAACATACCTGAGTGAGAAAAGCAGAGGTATTCGACGGCACTTGGCTGGCTTGGCTTGAAATTTGCTAGAAATGCAAATTCTTGGGTGCTATGCTAGGCCTTGGGGAGCCCTGCTGGCACGGTGGTTAAAGCACCCAGTGAGTTGAACCCATCAGCTACTCCACGGGAAAAAGACATGGCTCTTGGCTTCTTTAAAGGTTATAGCCTTGGAAACCCTATGGGGACAGTTCTCCACTGTCCTATAGGATCGCCAGAAATTGGAATCTACTTGAAGGCAATGCATTCAGTTTCGGCTGTCCCTGAACAAACCACCCCACTAACGTGGGGGAGATTCCTGCCTCCTCCCATCCGCCCAGTTCCACTTTGTAATTGAAATCTCCCAGCATATACAACAGCCACTGCAGGTCCCAGGTCCCTGCTGTAGGTACCCAAAGGTCTGACCTTGGGATTTTGTCAACCCTGATACTGGGAAGACAGGTCATTGCAGCTGCAGGCATGCTAGTGGGCTTAAAAGGGTATATGGGAGGGAGAGGAGGGGAAGGAAAAGCAGACCTTCCTCTTATCTTTTTAATGCTCAGCCACTAGAAATTAATAATTACAGTTGCTAATGACTACCACTTATCTAGAAGTTACTGCGAGCCAGGCACTCTGGTAAACACACTTCATGTAGCACCTTTCAGGGAATTTGGAGGACTGTGGCTTTGTCATGCCTGTTTTAGAAAAGGAGAAACTGAGGCTCCCACATGTGGTTGAAGGGTGTTTGTAAGTGTCATACCTGGGACCTGGCCCCATATCTGTCTGACAAGTCTGCTGCCTTGACCACTGTCTTAGTCACCTAGTGCTGCTTAAACAGAAATATCACAAGTGGATGACTTTGAAGGATAGAATTATTTTTGTCACATCCAAATAGGCTAAAAGTTCAAGTTCAGATGGTCAGCTCCAGGGGAAGGCTTTCTCTGCTGGCTCTGGAGGAAGGTCCTTGTCATTGGTCTTCCCCTTGAGTGGAAGCTTCTGAGACACAGGGACCCCTAGTCCTGTCCCAAGGACAGGCTCAGCTTCTGGCATAACTTCTTGGTGGTAAGAGGTCCCCAAACCTCTCTGCTAGCTTCTTGCCTTTATATCTCAAGAGACTGCCTCAAGACACAAAACAATCTTACACCCTGAGTCCTGACAGACCGACACAACTGCTGCCCATCCTCCCTCATTAACAAGATAGAGGCAGGATTTACAACAGGAAGGACCTCACACAGCACCAGGAATCATGGCCTAGCTAAATTGCTGCACAGATTGGGGGGGTGGGTACAATTCAATCCGTGACAAATACTAACCTCCCTCATTGCAATAGCCGTCTTTCCTCACTATCCCTTCAACATTCTTCAAAGGGCTTCATCACAGTCCTTGTGATGTGTTTTTCCAGGGTAAGACTTGGAAAAACAACTTCCTTGGACACAAAGCCAACCAAACCAGTGGCCATCAAGGAGGCCCCTCTGGTCCTTACAAAATGGACCTCTAACCTAAGTGTCCTGGATATCAAGCCTCGGAACCTAAACTGATTTTCTTTTATTCACTGATTATTGGTAATTGAATGTCCTCTCCCTGCTCCCCCAGCCTAGTATTTTGCTTAATTAGCCTTTGAGCTTCACATGACGTGGGTATAGTTGTCTAGTATAAACAAAAAACCAAACCCACTGCCATCGAGTTGATGCTGACTCATAGACAGTATCACAGAGTAGAACTGTCCCATAGAATTTCCAAGAAGCACCTGGTGAATTTGAACTGCTGACCTTTTGGTTAGCAGCTGTAGCACTTAACCACTTGCACCAACAGTTTCCATTGTCTAGTATATGTAAGCTCCTGTCCTACCCTAGAATACGGTGACTCTTCATCATAGATGGAAAAGAAAGTATGCTAGAGTGACACTAAGAGTACTTATTAACACTTGCTACCATTTGTTGAGCACTGTGTGCAACGTTGGTAGGCACTTCATGTACTTTATCTCACTTATTTTCACTATGGGACTCTGGAAAAAAGCATTAACCCTCATTTCATGGATGAGGAAACTGAGGCTTGGTGAGGTTAGGCGAGCGGTATAAGAAGGAGTCCAAACTCCACCCATTTCGTCACAAATCTAATGCTCTTCACATTGTGCTATACTTATCATAGAAACTGTTGACTTCTTTCTGCTTCCAGATAACCCTTTGCTTACACCAATTATTTGAGGTCTGATCACACCCACTTCTGTATTATATGTACATTTCTCCAAGTTTGCTTTCCCAGATGGGCCATCAGTTGAACAAGTGACCTTTTCCTGGGAAATCGGTCCATCTTTTTTTTTTTAAACTTTTATTATGATGATGATGATGATGATGATTAAGTGAAAGTATACAATCCAAGTTTTGCATACCCATCTCTCTACAATTGCACCTGCTCTCCCCACCCTGTGACAGCACACTCCTCCTTTTCACTCTTTACTACTAGTATCCTCCCAAGGAACACCTGTCCCCTCCTCTCCACACTCTCCCCTCCCCTCTAGAAAGAAACCACTAGGAGAGCTGTCTATAAATGCACAAAACCATAAAGTACACACACCACATGCTCACTTTGTGTCCCTGAGCCCAGTGCACTTTTTGTCTGAAGTGTTGACCTCAATACTGGTTTCAGGTCTTGGCCAGCAGCAAGTCTAGAAGCCATGTTCCCAGTGGACCCTCCAGGTTCTCAGACCATCAATTTGGGTCTGTTAGTAGAGTTCCTGATCTGCACACCTTTTTTTCTCATGTTACATCAGGATCTCTACATTGTGATCCCTGTCAATACTGCCTTTGGTGGTCACCGGGTACCACCCAGTTTCTCTGGTCTCATGCTGATGTAGTCTCCCAATCACATGGGTCCTTCTGTCTCCCGGGCTCATTTCTCCTCGTGTCCTTGATGTTCTCCATCGTCACATGTTCCAGGTGAATTAGGACCAATTGCTGTTCCTCACATGGCAGGTTACTGGCTTTTAAGACCCCCAGATGCCACTCACCAATATGGGATACTGAAGACTGTCTTAGCAAAAGGCTAGTTTATGCCAGTTGACCTCAATGTCCCCTGAAAACATGGTCTCCAGACCCCTGTCCCTGCCATTCTATCCTTTGAGAACTCAGTACATTTTGTTCATCGCTTGATAATGTACAAACTCCTTAGATCCAGCTCCCAACAGAGATACAATGTATGCTTGCTAACTAGCATATGTCGGTACTCCAGAAAAGTCCTTGACAATGAATAATATTGACGAATTTTGATAAAAGTAGCCTTTTTGAAAAACCTCATTTTATGAAAGACAATCAGCATTTTTCATACTCTTCATTGTGTGCATCTTTGGCTTAACTTTTTTTTTTACCTATTCCAATTTAAAAAATAACGTCTGAGTTCTCAGGACAGCCTGTATTTTCAAAGCCACTAGTATTGCTTGAATTGCAACCAGGTTCCCTCCTGGGTGTTGACTCCAGCACAGGTAAGTGATGGGTGATTGGTATCGGGTTCCCCTGCCACAGGTCCACCTGCTGTTGGCATGTCTGGTAGTGGCAAATCTGTCATACTAATAATGAGCACAGTCACATCTGATGTGATTCCTAAGGCTCATTATACAGGTTCTGGAGTCATGCAGATTCAAATCCTATTTCTCTCAGATTTCTAGGGAGTCCTGGAACACCAGGAAAACAAAGGAACGAACAGCGAAGAGAAATCCTTTCTTTGTGAAGACCTCCCAGTTTATCTTCTGCAACTTTTGTTTGGCTGGTATTGGGATAGAAATCCACTCAGAGGTGTCTCAGAAGGAAAGTCTGGTGATCTACTTCCAAAAAACCAGCCACTGAGAAGTCTGTCGAGCACAATTCTACTTTGAAACATGTGGGGTCACCATGAGTTGGAATAAACTTGAAGGCTTGTCATGGAGCTTAAACTAGGTTGCTATTGGTTCATGGTCAGCCAAGCTGGCAGTCTTTGAGGGGAGATGTGGGACTTTATCTTGGACTCAGAAATAGAAGCTGGACCCTTCTGTGACAAGAAGGACCAATGTTTGCTTTCTCTGACATAAGTGCAGTGCTGAATTAGAAAATGCCTGCGAATGAAGACACCAACTCCTACGCTCCTGCTGGCAGATAATCGAATTTGCATTGTTTTCCTGCTGAATTGTAATTGGGATATTTTATGTTTGGACCATTCTGTAAACCCCAAATTCAGAACTGAGACAAACCCTAACATGCTTACAATTAAGAGCTGCAATATTGCAATAGGGCTGCCAAGCTGCTATCCAGTACTATATCCAGTCCAACCTCCAAAACAGGTCCTGAATCCTTTCCCTTCTCCTGTTTCCATCACTAAAACCTTTTCCCAACCCACCATCTCCCCTCCCAAGTGGTGTTTCAGCATTGTGCCTCACATACCAGCTAGACGGTCTTTGAAAGATACAAACCAGATTGCATCACTCCTTTGCTTACACCTTCAAGTGATTCCCACTGTATTTAAAATAAAATCTAATGTTGCTGTGGCCTAGTAAGCCCTACAAGTCTGGCCTCTTTCTCGCTCCTAGACCTCTCATCTCACCCCACTCTCCTTTCTCACTCTACTCCAAACCCACTGGCCTTCCTACTGCCCCAGGAACATGGCAAATGTGTACTTACTGCCAGGCCTTTGCACTTGCTCTTCCCTCGCCTGGAAAATGTCTACCCCTGTGCTTACAATGTCTGACTCCTTCTCACTCTTCAGACTTCAGCTTTCCAATTACCCTCTCTAACTGACTTCCTTGATCACTCCATCTTCAACAGTTTTCATCCTGTTTTATTTCCTTCAGAAAACTTCCACAGTTATTGTTTGTTTGCTTTACTTGTTTTAATCTCCTTACAACTTGAGCGTTGTCCTTTGGGTCATGGCCTTTCCCAGGGCACAAAATCTACCCCATAGCAGGTGCTCAATAAATTTGAGCTGAATGAATATTCATTCTACATACAACATGTCACAGGAAGGCAAAGGAGGAAGTTGTCGAATCTATTGTGGTGTGGAAAGGCATGTGGAGGAAGTGACTTGATCTGAGTCTTGAAGGAGGAGAGGTAACAGGGCAGTAGTAGAGGGTGGGAAAGAACATGGTGCAGGATCAGAAACACTGTCACAACACCACTGTGTCTGTTCTGTTGTTAGGTGCCATCGAGTCAGTTCCGACTCATGGCATTCCTATGTACAACAGATTGAAACAGTGCTGGTCCTGTGTCATCGTCACAATCATTATGTTTAAGCCCACTGTTGGCAGCCACTGTGTCACTCCGTCTTGTTGAGGGTCTTCCTCTTTTTCATTGACCTTTTCCCAGCATAATGTCCTTCTCCAGGGACTAATCCCAACTAATAGCACAGCCAAAGTACCTAAAATGAAGTCTCGCCATCCTTGTTTCTAAAGAGCATTCTGGCTGCAGTTCTTCCAAGTCAGGTTTGTTCATTCTTCTGGCAGTCCGTGGTGTAATCAATATTCCTTACCAGCACCATCATTCAAAGACATCAATTTTCTTTGGGCTTCCTTATTCATTACCCAGCTTTTGCATGTACATGAGGTGATTTAAAATACTTGGATGGGGCACACCCTAGTCCTCAAGGTGGCATCTTCACTTTATAACATTTTCAGGAGGTCTTTTTATCAGATTTGCCCAGTGCAATACCTCATTTGGCTTTTTGACTGCTGCTTCCACGAGCACTATTTAAAGTGCTATGAAGCAAGATTATTGCTTCCTAGCTCCTTGGAAACTCTATGGGGCAGTTCTACTCTGACCTCTAGGGTTGCTATGATTCGGACACAACTCGACGGCAGTGGGTTTTTTGTTTTTTTTATACATACGTACTGGAAACCCTGGTGGTGCAGCGGTTAAGTGTTAACATCTGCTAATCAAAAGGTCAGCAGTTCAAGCCTGCCAGGTGCTCCTTGGAAACTCTACGAGCAGTTCTGCTCTGACCTATAGGTTCTTTGTGAGTCAGAATTGACTTGAAGGCCGTGGGTTTGGTTTGTTTGGTTATACATATGTACAACGTATTGGTTCCGTGTATGTGTGTATCTCTCCTATTGGCTCTGTTACTCTGAAGAATCCTGACTGACACAGCTTAGGATTGTTCTTTGTTAAGTACCCTTGGGCTGTGGGCTGTGGGAAATGACAGAAGGCCTTTCAACAGCCTTCAGTTACAACAAAAGGATTGCTGTTGGAGGCTGTCAATCCTTTGCCTGTTTCTGCTACTGCAGTACAACAAGTCTCTTATCCCAAATAAGTACCTGCAAATACCGGGTCTACAGGAGACCCATTCCTCTCTGCTCCTAATGCAGTTGTTGTCGTGAAAGCCAAACTCTGGAAACTCATGAAGCTCATCCTTCCCAAATTGTCCCTAACTAAGCACATTAAATTGAGCAGGTGGCTTAATGCAGAAGAGATCTTTGTGCTTGGCCTTTCCTTTGAGCTGAGTTTATAGACCACAGCCAGGTGTATAACATCAAAGGGAAAGTAGGCTTCAGGGAGAGAAATGAAATTACCTCCAAAGGTGAATTGGAGTGAGTAAGCAACCCAGGCTCATTCAGTGGAGTTCTCCAATCCAAGAAGAGCCTCCAGTGGCTAATAACTCTGCCTCCAACTGTGGGGACAAGGACTAACCAGCCAATGCCACATGATAACATTTAGCCTGTGGGAAATATGTGTTTCCTGCCTGCCATTCCTGTCTGTGTGGACAGTGTGGGGACTTAAGTCCACAATGAAAACAACCACTGGCTCTGAACAGTGATCAGGACAATTTCTGGACCCTTGCACCTCACCTGACCCCAACACATCTGCCAAGTCCTGCACCCCACTCCCCAGCAGGATTTGAGGGTAGCTTGTGTGTTTGATTTTTTAAAAAAAGATATGCCAACCAGCTGAAACCAACTCATGGTGATCCCATGTGTTACAGAGTAGAACTGCTCCATAACATTCTTTTGATTATAGTCTTCAAGGAAGCGTGTCACCAGGCATTTCTTCTGTAACACCACTGAGTGGGTTGGACTGCCCCAAATTTAGGTTAGTAGCCAAGCCCAAACTGTTTGTAGAATATGAAAACAGAGATTTCATATTCTATTTACCAGCTGCTAAACTTTATGGGGCAGTTCTACTTGTTATGAGTAGGGATCAACTCAGCAGCAGTAACTTGGTTTAAAGCAAGGCCACTGCGCCTCTCTCTGCCCTTCTTTTTCCCTAGCTCTTCCTCCCAGTGAAACAGGCTGTCCTTGCGGTAATTTGGGAGGTTACTGATAACACTCCACAGAGTCAGAGAGACTCAAGTCTAATCTCAGCTCCTCCATTTCCCAGCTGCGTAAACCAGCTTCCTAGGTCTCAGCTTCCTCTGCAAACTGTGGGTAACAATGATGCTGTCTAATGTGGCTATGGGACAACAAGAACTACATGAAAGTGCTTAGCACCGTGTTTGGAAAAGAGTGAATGCTCAGTAAATACTAGCTGTTATCTTTGCTGGTGTTATTTTTATTGTTAATTCACAGCTGGCATACTATCAAAAGTGTATCAATTTTCTGTGGCTTCTGTAATGCAATATCAAAAACTGGGGTACTCAACACAGCAGACGCTTTTTTTCTCTCTCACAATTCTGAAGAAAGAAATCTGAAATCAAGGTACTAGAGGAGCCATGCTCCCTCCCAAGGCTCTTGGAGAGAATCCAATCTGGGCCTTTTCCAACTTACGGGAAAGGCTGGCATGCCTTGGCTCGTGGCTGCATTGCTCCAATCTCTGCTCCCATCATCTCGTCGCCGTCTCTTCTGTGTGTCTCAGTCTTCTCTTCACTGTCTTATCTCCTTTGCTTCTTTCTTATAATGATACCTCTGATAGCATTTATAGACCCCTAGATAATCACAGATAATTTCCTTATCTCAAGATTCTTCACTCAGTCATATCAGTCACCACATAAGGCAATATTCACTCTTTTGTCAAGTAGGATAATACAGTTTCTGGGGTCTATGTGTGGGCATGTGTTTCTGGAGGCCACCATTCAATCCACTATAACTGAGATATTGGGTTTGGGAAGAATGGTCTTTGCCCATTTCTTGTTCAAGAATCTTCTACCCTGGTAGCATTTGATTCTCAGTTGTAAAGTTCTCTGTGCTGCTTCTCCTAGGAAGCCTTTCATGGCTCTTTTTGCCAGGACCTCCAGTCACTATGTCCTTGGAACCATGATACATATGTAACTGGAAACAAGGAATCCTTAACGAAAGAGTGAACCTCAAATCTTGGCTCCTCTGGACATTACACGTAATCGTGGGGATGCTTTGGAGAGGTCAAGCCCTCAGTCATCTGGTAGCAGGTACTTACATTAAGTACCTGGACATACACTAACCAAAACACCAAACCAAACCCACTGCCATCAAGTGGATTCCAACTCACTGTGACCCTATAAAACCAAAAAAACCAAACCCACTGCTGTTGAGACAATTCTGACTCATAGCAACCTTATAGGTCAGGGTAGAATGGCCCTATAACATTTCCAGGGAGTGCCTGGCAGATTTGAACTGCCAACCTTTTGGTTAGCAGATGTAGCCGTTAACCACTATACCACCAGGGCAGAGTTAAGCTGCCCCAGAGAGTTTCCAAAGAGCACCTGTGGATTTAAACTGCTGACCTTTTGATTAGCAGTTGTAGCACTTAATCACTACATCATACAGTAAACCAGGATTAGTCTTCACTCTTGGCATTAACTACCCTGATGTCCTCCAAACTGCTGAAACACAAATATATCTTCCCGTCTCTCAGCACTGAGGAGAGGTCAAAGTTGTTGGATGCTAAGGAGCCTCATATATAGCAAATCCATGATCCTTCCCTAACACCAGATCCCTGCATCCATTTTATCTAAACCTATTACCCTAACTGGTGCCATGCGAGAGATAGGAGCAGCTTCTGTTTTCCTCCTACTCCCTCTGGCTGAGACTCTGAATCACGAAATGAGGAGCAGTAGTCGTTCCATGGTAGACACCCGGCCAGTGTACCTACCTTATGCACGGTCACCATCCGTCCCTCAGTGGAGGTAGATTTCATGGAGCTTCCAGACTAAGGTGGACTACAGTGATCTACGTCTGAAAATCAGCCAGCAAAGGCCCAACAGATCACAACTGACTGGTCCAGAGTCCATTGTGGAGACAGCACAGGACAGGGCGATGTTTCGCTCCATCATGCTTGGGGTCACCAGAAGTCTGGGCCTAACTGATCAGCAGCTCACAGCAATATCGACAGGGTATGGATGGCAGTGTGGGTGGGAGGAGTGTTCTGATGCAGGTACCCACCTGAGTCAGCCTACGTGTGTCCTCTATTATCACCTGGATGGGAGAATAAAGAGAAAGTGAGCTTTATCTGTGGGCTTTATTAGTGTTTCTGCGGGTATTTCAAGCTCTTCCAAGCCCTTCTGGGGCAGTTTTCAAGAAATATTCTCCTTTCTGCAGGGATGTTTATCTCTTTCCCCAGTTAATTCCTCTTGACATTGAACATTAGTCACGTAAGCAGCGATTTCTGGCCTAGGTCAGCCACTCCATAACTATTTATAACCCTACAGAAGTCATGACTCCTCAAGATGACTGATTAAGAGAGTTATTCTGATTATGGCAGTTCATAGAAACAGAATCTCAAAGGGTGGTTTGGGGACAGAATGACCTGGTAAATTATTGTTTTCTGTCATGCTCACGGATGCCTTTATCTCTGTCTCCTAATCTATGATTTGTACATTCTGAGACTCAGCAGGGATTCCTCCACTTGAGGGAATAGGATAGGGGATGAGATGTAGATGAGATGTAAATCCAGGCCCAAGGTTTTTAGGGTATTCATAAATATAAATGCATCCTGGAAGGACTGGCAGTGTGGTTTCAGAGCACAGGGTGAGATTTAAAAGACATCTGCAGAGGTCTCTGGCATAAATGCTGGGAAAGAGACTCTTCAGAGTCTCTGGTATCGGGTTGAACGTGATAAGACTTTGTCACACTAAAAACAGGTAAACACGATAAATCTGAGCCCTGTTCTTCGGAAGTCACTAAGGAGACATTTGCTATGACCTTGAGGATTTAGTCACGTGGGTATAACCAAAACCCAAACGCTCTCCCAAAGAGTCAATTCTGACTCATAGCAATCCTATAGACAGAGTAGAACTGCCTCATAAAGGGATAGGGTTAGGAGTGCCTGGTAGATTTGAAGTGTTGACCTTTGGGTTAGCAGCCATAGCACTTAACCACTACACTACCAGGGTTTCCCAGGGGGTACGAAGGAGGTTAAAAACATCTCTCAAACTAAAGGGGCACACCATCCCAGGGCAAGGACTAAAAGGCAGAAGGGAACAGGAAAGCTGGTCATAGGGAATCTAAGGTGGAGAAGGGGAAGTGTTGACTTTTCATGGGGCTGACAATCAATGTCAAGAAACAATACGTGTGGGTATGTGTCTGTTTGGAAAGAATGTGAAATTCTGCTTACCTTGACCTTGTCTGTGTTTAGATAGGGACTTGTCTTGAGAATGGCAAAAGCCTGGCAAAAGTCTGGCAAAAGCCCTTGAGACAAGTTTTGTGTCAGTGGACTGGAAAACCAGGATGTGCTGAAAACAGCATTTACTGAGACTAGTTCAAGGACTTTGCCTTCCCCTCTCCCTGGGAATGCCTGTTCTTGTTTTGAAGTAAGGAACACTGGTAAGATGCCTTTTCTCACTTTCCAAGCAGAAAGCTTGTTTACTTTGCTCAATAAAAGCTGATGGGTTAAACAAACTGGTGTCAGTCTCTACTCACAGGAGACTGTCCCTTTTCTGCCCACAGCAAACTAAAAGTTTGTTGTCAGTGTGATTTTTCAGCCTCAGCCTCTCACACACATCACACCCGTAAGTGGTGTCCCGTCTCACACCTGTAAGTGGTGTCCCGTGTTAATCACACCAACGGCTAGTGTTCCATGTGAATTGCGCCAACAAATATGCATACTAATTGTTTAATAAGAGGCTAGGATGTTCAGTAAGCCGTCATCTAAAGTACAATAATAGAAAAAGAAAAGAAAAGTGTCCAAAAGAGACCCATTAGCAAGTCACCATGCAGGCTGAGAATTTCCACATCTCCATTCTCTTTGCCAATCAGTCTCCATTCGCTTCACAAATATTACTGGTTTTGCATCTACTCATCCTTGACTCTAAAAAAATAAGCACTGAAGAGAATATAAAAATTATTAATTTAAAAAAACTCCTTTCAAGATTATAACTTTTTGAAGGTGATAACATATATATATATGTATATATACACTTGGCTGGCTTGGCATATATATATACAAACAATTACAGAGATAATCAATGTAGTGATCGAAAGCCTGGCTGTTGCATTTTTTAACCATGTGATGTTATACAATTGTTTTAAACTTTCCAAGCTTCAGTGTTCTCACCTGTGAGGTACATACCTCACATGGTTGTTATGGACATTAAATGAAATAATGTATACAGCCAGTACTTAGCATTGAAAGCATTCAAATCAATTATAGTAACTATCATCTTTGAATGCTTCAACTAAGGGAGTCCATCCTCACAGTAACACACAGAGTATTGTCCTCAATTTACAGATTATGGAACCTCAGGCCCAGGAAAGTAAAATAATTCTCTGTATCCTTGTGCCACTCAGATGAGAATCATTACAAAAACAAACAAACAAACAAAAAAAGAAAACAGGCAGGATCAGGAATTGAAAAGATATCTTAGGTGACCTTGAGTTGCTTCCAACTTACAGTGACCCTGTGCACAACAGAATGAAACACTACCTGGTCTTGTGCCACGTCCACAATTGTTTTATGTTTAAGCCTATTGTTGCAGCCACTGTGTCAATCCATCTCGTTGACAGTCTTCCTCCTTCTTGCTGACCATGTACTCTACGAAGTATGCTGTCCTCTCTAGACACTGATCCTTCCTGACCACATGTCCAAAGTATGTGAGACCAGTCTCACTGTCTTTGCTTCCAGGGGGCACTCTGGTTGTACTTCTTCCAGAATCGATCTGTGAGTTCTTTTGGCAGTCCATGGTACATTCAATATTCTTTTCCAACACAATTCAGAGGTGTCAATTCTTCTGCCTTCCTTACTCACTGTCCAACTTTCACATGCATGTGATGTGACTGAAAATACCATGGCTTGGGTTAGGCACAACTTAGTCTTCAAGGTGACATCTTTTTAGTACTTAAAGAAGTCCTTTGCAGATTTTTCCAGTACAATGTGTCATTTGATTTCTTCACTGCTGCTGCCACGGACGCTGATTGTGGAAACAAGTAAAATGATATCTTAAAAACTTCAATCCTTTCTCCATTTACGACCATGTTGCTTACTCATCCAGTTGTGAGGAATTTTGTTTTCTTGATGTTGAGGTACAATCTGTACTGAAGGCTGTGGTCTTTGATTTTCATCAGTGTTTCAAATCTTCTTCACTTCCAGCAAGCAAGTTTGTGTCATCTACATAAAGCAGGTTGTTAACGAGTCTTCCTCTAATCATGACACCTCATTCTTCTTCATATAGCCCAGCTCCTCAGATATTTGCTTAGCATACAGATTGAAATGGTATGGTGAAAGGACACAACCCTGACACACACCTTTCCTGAATTTAAACCACGCAGGGTCCCCTTGTTCTGTTCTCACAATTGCCTCTTGGTCCATATATAGATTCCTTAACATCACAAGTAAGTGTTCTGGAATTTCCATTCTCCCCAGTGTTACCCATAATTTGTTATGATCCACACAGTCAAATGCCTTTGTACAGTCAATGAAACACAAGTAAACATCTTTCTGGTATTCTCTGCTTTCATCCAAGATTCATCTGACAACAGCAATGGTATCCCTGGTTCCACATCCTCTTCTGAATCCAGCTTGAATTTCTGGCAGTTTCTTGTCAACATACTGTTGCAGTCACTTTTGAATGATCTTAGGCAAAATTTTACTTGCATGTGACATTAATGATACTGTTCAGTAATTTCTGCATTTGGTTGGATCACTTTTCTTTGAAATGGGCATAAACATGAATCTTTTCCAGTCAGTTGGCCAAGTAGCTGTCCTCTAAATTTCTTGGCTTAGATGCATGAGCACTTCCAGAGCTGCATCTGTTTGTTGAAATATCTCAATTGATATTCCATCAGTTCCTGGAGTCTCGTTTTTCACCAAAGCCTTCAGTGTAGCTTTGACTTCTTCCTTCAGTACATCAATTCCTGATCATATGCTACCTCATCAAACGGCTGGACAGCGACTATGACTCTGTGTATTCCTCCCATCTTCCTTTGATGTTTACTGAGTTGTTTGATAGGATCCATTAATCATCGTGACAACCAACATGCTATTCCCAGACCCCCATGAACATAGTATTTTATGCCCTTGTGTAAGCCCCTCTGAATGGTGGCACAGCAGAAGTGATGCTGTATGGCTTCAGAAGGAAGCCTAGTAGCTTCCACCTGGGTCTCTTGAAATTCTTGTTTTTTAAATGTTCCATCTTAGAACTCAGCCACTATGATGTAAGATGTTCAAGCCCCTGGCATGGCAACTGCTTCAGCTGAGCACCCTTCCGATGACTGCCACCAACTCATAACCACTTGAGTGTGCAATCTCAGGCATAGTTTAGTATGTTAAAGAACATAGTGGAAAAGATGAGTAACACTCTTGACAGATGAGAAATTTTAGCAGAGGGATGGAAAGGATAAAAAGTTCCAAATAGAAATGCTAGAAATAAATATCACCCTGGTGGTGTAGTGGTTACATGCTACATCTGCTATTCAAAAAGTCTGCAGTTTGAATCCACCAGACTCTCCTTGGAAACTCTATGGGACAGTTCTACTCTGTCCCATGTGGTCACTGTGAGTCAAAATAGACTCGACAGCAACGGGTTGGTTGGTTGCTATATCAGAGATGAAAAATCCGTTAAACAATCTTATTAGCTGAGAAAAAATCAGTGAACTTAAAGATAGTTCAATAGAAATTATCCATATTAAAACACAAAGAGAAAGAGTAAAAAATGATTATGTGAGTAGCTCGTTGCTGTTGAATCAATTCTGACTCCTACTGACCCTCGGAGACAGAGTGGAACTGCCCCACGGGATTTCCAAGAAGCAGCTGGTGGGGTCAGTCTGCTGGCCTTTGGATCAGCAGCCAAGATCTTAACCACTTTGCCACCGGGGCTCCTGCATGAGCAGAGAATTCCCCAAATTTCCTTAAATAAATCACACCTCTTACAAGTTCACAACCCAGCTACCAATAATAACAGCTATCAGTTAAAAAGTAATTTCCAAGGGACCACAGACTTTCCTTCTACAGAACTCAAGGCTGCCTTTTTTGTTGTTGTTGTTAACTAATGTCCAGTTGATATGGACTCATGTATGCGGAGCAGAACTGCTTCACAGGATTTTCAAGGTTGTCATCCTTCAGAAACAGATCCCCAGTCTTGTCCTCTAAGGTGCCTCTGGGTGGGTTCAAACAACCAGTCTTTTGGCTAGCAGTCCAGGGATGAACCATTCACAGCACAGCCTTGCCTTCCTCGTTGTTAGATGCTGTAGAGTCAGTTCTGTACAAACAGAAGGGAACACTGCCGGCTCCTGCACCATCCTTACAACAGTTGTTACACCTGAGCCCATTGTTGCAGCCGCTGTGTCAGTCCATCCCATTGAGGGTCTTCCTCTGTTTTTGCCGACCCTCTACCTTTACTAAGCATGATGTCCCATTCCAGGTATTGTTCCCTCCAAATAAAATGTCCAAAGTATGCAAGACGTAGCCTCAGCATCTTGGCTTCCACGAAGCATTCCGGTTGTACTTCTCCCAAGACAGATTTATTCATTCTTTCAGCTGTCCATCATATGTTCTATATTCTCCTCCAACACTACAACTCAAAGGCATCAATTCTTCTTTGGTCTTCCTTATTCATCACCCAGCTTTTACATGCATATGACGTGATTGAAAACACCATGGCTTGGCTCAGGTGCACCTTAGTTTTCAAGGTGACACTTTTGCTGAAAAAGAGGTTTTTTGCTGAAGATTTGCCCAGTTCAATGTATCATTTGATTTTCTGACAGCTGCTTCCATAGGTGTTGATTGTGGACCAGAATAAAATGAAATACTCAGCAATTTCAATAGTTTCTCCATTTATCATGATGATGTTGCTTACTGCTCCATTTGTGAGGAGTTTTTTTCCTCTTGAGGTATAATCTATACTGAAAGCAGTGGTCTTGCTCTTCTTCAGTAACTGCTTCAAATCCTCCTCACTTTGAGCAAGCAAGGTTGTGTCATCTGCGTATCCCAGGTTGTTAATGAGTCTTCACAAAGTTTACCTTAGGAAAGTTCATTTGAGAGCTCGGGCCCCTAACTTCTCACACCTCCCAGCAGTCTGGCCTGAACAGCTTTACCTTAAAGCCTCCACATCAGAGGGTCTGATTTCATAAACTGGACACTTAACCACTAGACCATGCTATTTCCCTTTGCTACGGGCAAAAGGAACAATAAATGAAACTTAATTGCTGAACCATATTCCCGTATTATCTGTATCCACTAAACCCTGAATGTGTTAGACATGTAAGATTTATTTCTTCGTGAAAGACTTTCAGACATCCTACTGAAGAATCCCAAAGTGGTTTGCAGATGACCCAACACACTCATGAATGGAAATTTTTTTTGATGTCTCGTATTTTAACTAAAACATTCATGTAAGTTTTGCATTTCACTCCATAACAAATCCATGTTTGCTTTAATATAAAGACACAGCTTTATTTCCACCCTGCTGAAATTGAGTCTTAGGAAAATGTGCTATGTTTATTTGTAGTTTCAGCATACAAAATAAAAGGGGTCTGAGGAACCCCAACTAGAACAACCGAGGAGGAAGAATGCAGGGAAAACCTTCCAGGGCCCTTCCAGTACTGAGACTCTGTTATCTTTGACATTAAAAAGACAAGTGACAAAAAGGTCCTGTTTTGGTAGTCTGGGTGATTGCTAGACTCCTTCTGAAAGACATTTCACGTATCACTCATGAGCAAGACACGGCAAACGGCTGGCCTCCGGAGTATGCATAATGCACTCAGCAACTTTTTTTTTTTAAGCAGCTCCATTTGAATTTCATATTCATGTTTGGCATAACAGGACAATTTTCTCTGTTCTTGAGAGTTTTTTCTACCATTTCCAAATTTTACTCATCCTAGTGATTTATTTTATAAAAACTGTTTTATAGCAATAATAAATAAACTTAAAGAAAAATCACTCATAATCGTATCACTCTTTTCAACAAAGTATTGCTTTTTCATATTCCCTTCCTGTCATGGATTAAACTGTGTCCTCTCCAACAATGATATGTAGCAATTAAGCTAGGCAATGATTCTTGGTATTGTGCGATGTTCCGATATGTTATAAATCCTGCTGCTGTAACGTCAATGAGGGAGGATGGGTGGCTGCTGTTTTGGTGGGTCAGGGCTTGATGTGTAAGACTGTATTGGCCTTGAGACAATCTCCTGGAATATAAAGGAAAGGGAAGCAAGCAGAGAGTTGGGAACCTCAAACCATCAGGAAAGAGGCAGTACATAACCTTGGACCCAGGGTCCCTCTGCCTCAGAAGCTGCCAGGCTAGAGAAATACTGACAACAAGGACCTTCCTCCAAAGCCAACAGAGAAAGACTGGAGCTGATGCCCTGAGTTTAGACTCTTACAAGGTCTGACAATTAGGTTGACAATCTCATCCTAGAAAAAATGCTACACACCTCACTGCTGAATATCACTACAGTCCCTTTCAAAGTACTCCCCTTGCAAAGCTATGCAACAATGCCAGCACCTAGTCCACCCTTCAAAGCAGTTTTGGAATTTTTTTTCTGGAATGGCCATGAGAGCTATTGTCCTGAGAGGTCTGCCAATTAAGTTAGTGAACTCATTCTAGAAAAAGTTCATTGGTGAGCTCCTTCAGGACCATTTTTGCACACCATTTTCTCATGCCAAAATTTTCAGTTACGAGTTTCTTTTTCTCTATCAATGTTTACTTGGTATGCTATGCTTCTCACAGTCAGCTGATGATTTTGACATACAATCTGACAAATTTTTGCAATGTTTTTGTCAGTTTTGCTTGTTACTTGCTGACCCAGCCTGTCTTCATCAGTGATGCTTTCTCTCCCCTCAGAAAAACATTTAATCCATTTGTATACTGCCATTTTCTTCATGGCATTATCCTCATAAACTTGGATTAACATATCCCTGATTTCACTTCCATTCTTTGAAGTTTAACAAGAAACTGACTGACTGTTCATTGCTCTAATTCAAGCTCCAATGTTACTGTAATGGCACACAAAAACACACAACAATAATGAATGCCACTTAGCAAAACACCATCACATGTTGACACACACACAGCTGTGAAATACTGATATACCAGGGTTATGAAACCTTATCAAGTTGTCAGTGCAGTATTGCCAATGTAAACACATGGTGCCAAGTTCGCAAACTTAATTGTCAGACCTCATGTGCTGTACATCCTAATCTCTGCCAGTGGTTAATGGCACAAGATTGGATTAAGTTAAAGAGCATTAGGGTGGGACTGTTACACCCTTACTAAGGTCACATCCCTGATGCAATGTAAAGGGAGTTTCCCTGACTTATGGTTTGCACCACCTTTTATCTTATAAGAGATAACAGGAAAGGGAAACAAGCAGCAAGTGGGGACCTCATAACTACCAAGAAAGCAGTTCCTGGAGAAGAGCACATCCTTTGGACCTGAGTTTCCTATGCTGAGAGCTGAGATATTCTCAGACCAAGGGAAAAGGATGTCAAGGACCTTCCTCTAGATCCAACAGAGAAAGCCTTTCCTTGGAGCTGATGTCCTAAATTTGGACTTGTAGCCTACTGGGCTATGACGGAATCAACTTCTCTTTGTTAAAGCCACCCACCTGTGGTATTTCTGTTGCAGCAGCACTGAGTGACTAAGAAGGGCTTTGGCTTTCATGCTGAGTAGACAGTCACTGAAGGATTACGTGTTGGGGAGGGACATGGTCTAACTCACAATTAGGAGGCTGTTGTGACACCACAGGGGATACAGTGGTTTCCACCAAGTGACAAGGGAATTTCCCCCCTCAGTACCTAGGACCATCCTTGGTATGTGGTGGATATTGGCTAAACAACTGATTGAATAAATTGAAAAATAAAACAAAAACCTAAAGAGTCATTTGAAAATTAAAGTGCAGCCATGGGCCAGGCCCTGCTGTACCAACAACTGGCAGGCGTACTAAGTCAGGCTGTGGATCTGTCCTTGTCAGGCAGTGTCAGGGAGGGTGCTGGCCCAGCTTCCGCCTTGGCAGTGGGTAGCCGAGTGGACAGTCCTGACAGCAGCAGGCACAGGCCCCAATTCTGATTCGCTGAAGCTGAGAAACCCTAAGAGCAATACCTTGTATCTGCTGGCAAAGCAGCAAAACTATAAACACCATGTACTTCCATTATCTCACAAATTTTTAATACAAAAAATGACTTCAAACTTGAAAAAGACTTGCAAAGCCCCATTCCTCCCCCCTCAGCTTGCTGGGCTCGGAAGGACTATCCAGTGTCATAGTCCAGAAGCCTGGTAATGAGATGCTCTCAGGACTCAAAGGGGCACAAAGTGATGATTCAGGGTCTGGGCCCAGCTTGTCAAAGTTGATGTGCCCTAAAAGTAAAAGGAGGAGATACAAGTGCGTATTAGGGGAAGCAATCAAGTTTCCACAGACCAGATCACCTTATCCTACCCTAGAGCACTACCCTGCTTCCCCCAGACTCTACAGAGTCATCAAAACAAAATATTCTAAGCTGTCTCTGGTTAGAAAGCCAGAGGACTAGAGAACAGGTCAAGGATCTTTATGAATGTGCCAGCACCAGGTCTATAAGGAACCTGCCCTGCACAGTAACTACTGCAAGTGAGAACCTGCAGGGAGATGGAGAAAAACTCAGGATCTTCTCTCAAGTGTCATTGCCCTGGCCTTCATAGCACTTATCACAATTTGAAATTATTATTTGTCTGCTAGTCTAGGTCTGATGTATTTGAACTATGGTGTTAATACAAGGTCTGATAATTAAGTCTACAAACTTAATTGTGCTAAATGCTACACTGCTCATTTCTGATTATCACCATGGTCACCTTCAAAGTACACCCCCTGGGATTCTATGCCCCAATACCACTGCCTAGTCCACCCTTCAAAGCAATTTTGGAACTCTTTTTCTGGAATGGCCATTGCACACTGTGGCACAATGGCAAGTTCATGAACTTAATTGTGCAGTTGTCTGTGAGGAAGTTTTTAGCCAGTAAAAAGATAACTGTCTTGGAACACCCTCCCTACTCACCTGATCTGGCCCCTAATGACTTTTTCTTTACCTGAAGATAAAGGAAATATTGAAAGGAAAGACATTTGGATGACATTCAGGACATCAAGAGTAATATGACCACAACTCTGATGGCCATTCCAGAAAAAGAGTTCCAAAATCACTTTGAAGGTTGGACTAGGCTCTGATGTAAGTGCGTAGCTTTCCAAGGGGAGTACTTTGAAGGTGACTGTAGTGATATTTAGCAATGAGGTATGTAGCACTTCTTCTAGGATGCATTTGCAAACTTAACTGGCAGTCCTTGTATTACATATACTGAAAACTGCCAAAGGAAAGATCAGTCATAGAGGAATTACAACCAGCATGTTCTCTAGAAGCAAGGGCGGTAGGACTTCAACTCACCTACTTTGGATATGTTATCAGGAAAGACAGATCAGTAGAGAAGGACACCATGTCGGTAAAGCAGAGGGTCAATGAAAGTGAGGGAAGCCCTCAATGAGGTAGAGTGACACAACAGTCACAACAACGGGCTCAATCATACCAATGGTCAAGAAGATGGCACAGGATCAGATCTTGTTTTCATAGTGCTTTATATGAGGTCACCATGAGTGGGAGTAACTCCATGGCAACTAAAAACAATTTAGATTTGCGTTCCCCTGCCAGAAAGTAAGCTCCATGAGAGCATTGTTGTTGTTGTTAAATGCTGCGAGTTGGTCCTCACTCATGGTGACCCTACAGGGCAGAGTAGAACTGCCCCATAGGGTTTCTGAGGAGCAGCTGACAGGTTTGAATTGCTGACCTTTTAGTTAGCAGCCCAGCTCTTAACCACTACATCTCAGGACTCCTTTCACGACAGTAGGGACTTCCATGTGCTGATGATACCCTTTCTGCTTCAGCTGTATCCTTTCTGGAAAGTGAAGACTCTCCTCAGAAATCTGAGGTGAATGTGGCTCTCGTGTCATCTGCTACCCTTCCTTCAAGGACCCTGGCACTTCAGCGCCTACTTGTGTTGGCCACGCCCCAAGGCACTCAAGTGTGTTGTTACTATCTCACCCTATTTTCACAATTGCTTTTTGCAGGCTGGGCAATATAACATGAGCTACTCCAAACTAGCAGTCCCCATCAAGGGAAAAAAAAAGGTTGCTAAGGGCTGACACTTGGGAACTAAATTTGGGGGGCCAGAAGAAGAGGAATTAGAAAACGAAGAGGAAAACTGGAATACAGCAATTTCATGAAGGCCAAAAGAGAAGACCAGAGAGTCAGCATGATGAGGAAAAAAAGGTCATAAAAGGAAAGCCAAGATAAGGACACAGTCCTTGATGAGGAGTAGGATGTCAAAGGTGCTGGGCCTGCTGATCGTTCTGACAGGGTTAATGCCAAGTGCCGTCGA
This sequence comes from Heterohyrax brucei, assembly GCA_028571685.1. Lineage (NCBI taxonomy): Eukaryota > Metazoa > Chordata > Mammalia > Hyracoidea > Procaviidae > Heterohyrax > Heterohyrax brucei. The sequence continues at coordinate 18,628,451 of CM053153.1, read as the reverse complement.
GTCGGATTGGGTTAGGGTTAATAGCTGTAGAAAAATTCTTAGCTAGCTTCTTTCTTAATACTTAAACCCCTTCCCCCTGCTCCCTCCCAACCCAGAATGCTGACACATAAAGAAAATTGTAACCTCCCTTCTGACTGGTACTCATTAAGATTTTGAGGCTGTTCTTGAATGCTCATCAGACAGAGTGACACCAATTTGCAGCCCGCTGTGCAAGTGAGCAACACAGTTCCTGAGAAAAGATAACCAGACTCCAGACATTAAGGACAATTCATGTTGAAACAAAGGAACGGTATTTCTCCACCAATCTCTCCTCCACTGAATACCCACATGCCTGTACCCCCCTTCCCTTCCTTAAATTCTTCTATAAAACCTGCCAGCCTGAGATGTTAAGATGACTTTTAGGATGCTAAGGTACCATCTTCTCAGGCTGCCAGCAATCTGAATAAAAGGCTCTTAAGAAACTCAATTCCTGTCTCTGCATTTTGGCTTAGCAGTGTCAGGCAGCATAGGTCTGTGACTGGGTTTTTCTGGTAACAGTTTCACTTGTTTCTTTTCACCAACTGTATGCTTCTGTGATGGATAAGTCCTGAACCTTCAGCATCAACTTTCACAAATTATGTAATTAGAAAACAATTTCAATATTTGAAAAGTACATGTTTGAGAGCAACTGGTGTAAAGCTGATAGAGAGGTCTGTGTGGAGTGTCCTTAGCTGAAGGCCAAGGGATGCCCGACTTGGTCAGACTATTTATACCCACTAGCAAATGGGCCAGACGCAGAGCGTTCCATTCATGACTCCAAAAAAAGCCACTGCCCTCAAGTTGATTCTAACTAATACTGACCCTATAGGTCAGAGTAGAACTGCCCCATAGAGTTTCCAAGGAGAGCCTGGTGTCTTTGAACTGCTGACCTTTTTGTTAGTAGATGTAGCTTTTAACCTCTAAGGCACCAGGGCTTCCTTCATGACTCCAGGAAACAGAAAATGAATTTCAGGTCAAGGATCCTGACCCATGCTAGGCACAGGGAAGCTAGGCTGGAGCTTCTTCTCTTCCCACATGAATGCCAACCAGAGTTAAAGAGAGAGGGCCCCATGAGCTCAGAGCCCCAGTGGCCAGGCTTTGGGTCTCTAAACCCAAATCACTGTCATAGAGTCAATTCTGACTCATAGAGACCCTGTAGGACAGAGTCAAGCTGCCCCATAGAGTTTCCAAGTAGCACGTGGAGGATTCAAACTGCTGATTTTTTGGTTAGCATACACGGCATTTAACCACTAGACCACCAGAAATTTAATTCTTCTGCACCATATCCCAGAACATTTTTCCTTTGTATTCAGTGAAAGGAACATGCCCACATCTACTGGTTTGACAACTGACAATTCTGTTGTAAACTGGCAGCCTCTTGGTTTCACCACCAGAGAGCAGAGAACGCGCCTACCCCACCTCACCTCACCCCACCCCACAACAAAAGATGCCCATTCTCACCGTGTCCTCTCCTTTCTTCCTGTAGATAACCAGCACATTTCCAGCTTGTACAGGAATGTCTAAGCCAATGAAGCTTTCCACCGGTCAACAAGGTCACTGGTAGGTAGTGCTAGAAGGGTCCGTGTGGGACCCACTGATAAAACAAAGAGCAGTGTGGCTTAGTGTTTAAGTGTGTAGGTTACTGGAGCTAGACTGGCTGGCTTCACTGTAGCTTTGTGAACTTAGGTAAACCATACAACCTGTTTCTGTTCCCTGATCTCTGTAATTGTTGTTAACTGCAGTCAAGTCAGCTGTGACTTATGGCGACCCCATATACATCAGACTGAAATGTTGCCCAGCCCTGCCTGGGTCATCTGTTGGTATTTATTTAGTTTTTACATTTCAGTTCATTGTTCCAGCTATTGTGTCATGCCTTCCAACCTGGCGTGGGGGGGGCTCAACTTTCAGAATTATACTGGACAAAATTCTGCTGTGATCCGAAAGGTGTTCATTGGCTGATTTTCAGAAACAGATCACCAGGCCTTTCTTCCTAGTCTGTCTTAGTCTGGAAGCTCCACTGAAACCTGTGCACCATGGGTGACCCTGCTGGTATTTCAAGTGCTGGTGGCATAGCTTCCAGCATCACAGCAGCATGTGAGTCCCCAGTGACAGAAGGATGGGGTCATCCCAACAGGGATATGACCCTAGTACTTAACCTTGTGGGGCTCATGTGAGGAGTTAGTGGGCTCACACAGTACCGGGATGCCCTCATTAAGGTAGCTTTTAAGAGGCTGTTTAAAATACATATTGCTCTTGAATCAAGTCCAACTATAGTGACCGTATGCAGAGTAGAATTGCTCCATAGGGTTTCCAAGGTGTAGCTCATGTATTTGAACGGCCAAACTTTTGGTTAACAGCCAAGCTCTTAACCTCTGAGCCACCATGGCTCCTTAGAATAAACTATAAAGCACAGTGTAAATGTTTATTACTCTCCCCAGCACATCCAGTGTTGACTGAGTGCTTTTTTGCCTGGATTTAAGGAATCAGGGATCATTGGATGGTTAAGGAGCTGAGTCAGGGTTCACATTGTGCTGGGTCAGGTGCCCTTCCAACGACCTGAAGATACTGGAGAGGTAGAGTCGAAGGGCAAGGGAGGAGCAGCTCTGGCAAGGAGCTGGGACCCCAAGTCTCAGAGCTACCTGGAGGAAGTCACCCCTAAAGCAGCCAGGATCAGAGATGGGTCCTGGCAGAGGTGCCAGGCAGTCAGAAACAGGTAATGGAGACAGATCTGTTGAGATGGCCCTCACCACCCACACAGCTGAAGAGAGTTGACTGGTACTCCCACCAGTCTGCTCCAGGCACAGTGGATGGCTCATCTCAAAAGGGTGTCTCTGCATGAGGATGCAGTGTGTCCGCATTAGACTGATGAAAAACTATTCCTTGTCAACTCAGTGGTGACAGTGGAGTCAGGAGTGCAAAAGCAGAAGGGGCTTTGGAATCTGATACTCCTGGGTCCCATACCAGCTCTGTGGCCTTAGGAAAGTTGCTTAGCTTCTCTGGCTCTGTCTCCTTGTCTGTAGAGTGGAAAGAATAATTCCCATTCCTCAGGGTTACAGTTAAATGTTAAATGGGATGATATATGCATGTAAAATGCTGTGTACACACTGTACCGGACCCAAAAGACACAAGTAAAACAGTGACCACATGTCTGCTCCTTCTCTTCCTAGACACATCGCTGTGTCCAGTGTACAGAAGCATCCAATCACTTGTCAACATATCCGTCCCACGGTATCACAAAGGTCTCAGAACTCCTAGAACTGAACTATAAATGATCAAACCCAAACCAAGCCCATTGCTGTCGAGTCAATTCCGATTCATAGCAACCCTACAGAACAGAGAACAGCTCCATAGGGTTTCCAAGGAGCAGCTGGTAGATTCGAACTGCTGACCTTTTGCTTAGCAGCCAGGCTCTTAATTACTGCACCAAACTCTGAAATCTCTTGTTCTACAGAGCTTATAGGTAGACTGATTTCACTGCCAGGACTCCATAATTTTGGCTCTGCTCATTTAACCATTAAAGTATATTTACTGCTGTGTAAATGTTCACCAAAAACACAATAAAATATTATTTTTCAAAAAGAAATCTATTTTTAAAAAGGATGTCCATTGCTGTTTTTTCTTCTTTTGAAAAGAAAGAACCTAAGGTATGCTGTCATGAGGTAGCAATAGGTGTTTTATCTGGAGCTATTTCAATAATTTTCTGAATTCAGAACCTTAATGCAAATTTATTTTATAGATGTTACCATGTGTTGTATTTATTTTTTGTCCCTGTTCTCTATTCAGCTGAGATATTTGATGGTCATGACACAGATCTTTGCTGTGTCTGTTGTGTTTTGTTTTTCCTGCTTAATTTAATATTCAGTACATAGGCAGTGGTCAATAAATATCTTTTAAATGAATTCTGAACCGAGCTGTCTTTTCTACATAAACTCTCTATTTAAAAAAAAAAAAAATCAACACTACTCTGTCCATACTGTTTTATTTACTATCACTTGGGTTAAACACTGTTATGCCTGCAATCACCAAAAATATCTGTTCCCATCAGTAACTCACCGTTAATAAAAGATGCTCACAACAGAAGTCAAAGGAGTCCAGACAGCCGCAAAGGAGGGTCTCTTGTCACCCAAGATCCTTTCCTGCATATTTCAAGATAATCTTTCATGGACTCTCAGTCTAACAACAACAATGACAATATACCATACCAGTTACTGTCCAGTCGCTTTTGACTCACAGTGTGTCGGCGTCAGCTACTGTTCCAGAGGATTTTCAATGGCCAATTTTTCAGAAGCAGATTCACCAGCAGCTTTTCTTCTGAGGCATCACTGGCTGCACCCAAACTTCCAACTTCTGATTAGCTGGGGAGCTCCCTAACTGTTACTAGCACCCAGGGACTCAGCAACAATGCAGCAGTTACATTTACTGAATGCTTGTCCTGGGCCTGTGCTAAATGCTTTGTAGGGCTCACTTGAATCCTTGTTGCTGCTTCAGTCTACCATCAGAGAGAGGGCAGGCTGGATGGGCTGGGATGTTCAGTGGGATAGCCGCCCAAAGATGCTCAGCTAGTGAGCCAAATTCAAAGCCAGGGTCAGACTGCAAAGCCAGGGCTCTTGGCCACTGTACCTAAACGCCTCTGCAGCCCAGCACTCTTGTTTCCCAAGAGCTATTCCAAAGACGTCTCACATCTCCATTTTTCCCTTCAGTGCACCCTTTGCTTCAGCCAGGAGAAGCTACCTGCTGTTTCATACCCACCCTGCCCTCCCTGAGCTCTGCCTGCAATGCCTTCCCCTCCCCATCTGCATACTCAGCCCACCATCTTTCAAGGCCACCATCTTTTCAACACAGTCCTTCCAGAAGCCTCCGTGACCCTCTCTGCCCAACACTGCCTCAAATACACCCCAAACATGTGTCACCTCGCCCCTCTTTAAATTGTCAGAGCATTTCCTTGGCTCTGTTTTGGGGGGACTCAGTACCATCTCCTGGGCATTTCAGTTTCATGTACAGAGGCCCTGTCTACACTGGACACTGCTCACCTTGGAGGCAGCATCCACACAGAGTTCAGATTTGTGCCCCCTGTGGCATTCAGCTCAGGAGGACAGGGGATGGAAGTCCCTCCCTGTCACTGCAGCCCTACATCACAGGTGGCATAGTCTGACAAGCCAAGTGATGGAACGACCTGATTCCCTTCCCCCGGCTTCTCTCAGCAACATGCCCAACCCCAAGTTAACTGATTGGGACCTTCGTGGGACTCAGCAATGAGTCATGAAATGGGCCCATGTGCTGCTAGGGGCCACCCAATTAATCAAAGGGCTACAGAAAAATAACTATGCTGGAGAGACCAAAATAAACATCACCAAATTAGTCACCATCTGTGGCTTGCTGTCAACAGAGCCCTCCACAATCCTCCTCTCACTCTCTACCTGCTCACATGGCACAGTGAGGTCTCAACTGGGAGGTGTGATGCAGGAGCTGAGTTTCAGAGATAGAATGTGCCCCCGAATTTATCTGGTGGACATTCCATCAATCCAATTGCCATTCATTAGTCTCGTATTACATAACTGGGAGACCCTGACTGATGTAGTTAACGCACTTGGCTGCTAATCAAAAGAATAGCCTTTTAAAGTCTACCCCAACGTCCCTCGGAAGAAAGTCCTGGTGATCCACTTTTGAAAAATCAGCCATTGAAAACACATGGAGTTAGTTTCAGGAGTCCCCTAGGTCGACTAACATAACATAGTTTATAAAGAAAATGTTCCATGTCCCACTTTGGTGGGTGGCATCTGGGGTCTTAAAAGTTGTATGCAGCCATCTAAGATATATCAGTTGGTCCTGTCTCACTTGGAGCAAAGTAAAATGACAAAAACCAAAAACACAAGGAGAACATTAGCCCAAAGAACTAAAGAACCAAATAAACCAGAGACTCCACCAGCCTGAGACCAGAAGAACTAGATGGCACCCAGCTACCACCAAGGACTGTCCTGGTAAGAACACAACAGACAGTCCTGGACAGAGCAGGAGAAGAGGTAGAAGAGAATTCAAATCTGCATAGGAAGACCAGCCCTAGTGATCTGATAGAGACCGGAGAAACTCCTAAAACTGACATCCAAACACCCTATTAGCTCAGAGTTGAGACCATTCCCCAAGCCCACTCCTTGGACAAAGATTAGCCAGGAGTATAAAACAAACAAACAAACAAAGACATAGTGAGGAATGTGCTTCTTGGTTCAGTCAAGTACATGAGACCAAACAGGCAGTTTCTGTCCAGAGGGAGGAAGGCAGGAAGGGAAAGGAACTAGATGAATGGACATAGGAAACCCGGGTGAAAAGAGAAAGTATGCTGTCACACAGAGATCACAACCAATGTCACAAAACAAAACATGTATAAATTTTTGAACGGGAAATTAAATTTGAGCTGTAAGCTTTTACCTAAAGAGAAATTTAAAAAAAGGAAGAAAGAAAATCTACGGAGCACAGTTCTCCCCTGACACACATGGGGCTGTCGTGAGTAGGAGGTGACTCGATGACATCTGGTACTACATACCTGGAAAGGTTAAGGTTGTGTGTCAGCTTGGCTGTGCCATGATTCTCAGTGGTTTGGCAGTTATGTAATGACATAATCACTTCCATGATGAGATCTGACATCATGTAATCACTTTCATAATGAGATCTGCTATAAGCAGCCAATCTGTTGAAAAGGAACTTCCTTGGGGGTGTGGCCTGCATTCCATATATGTGGATATTCTGGCAACAGCTTTTTTAGCTCCACCTGGCTCATCATCATCTGACCTCTGGTTCCTGAGACTTGAGTTAGCAGCTTGTCTGCTGATCTTGTGACGCATCAGCCTCCACAGCGTGTGAGCCAGCAACCTACTGTTTTACCTGCCAGTGGGGGGTTTCATCAGCCTTTGAAGTTATGCGGCAAACCCTGGTAGCGTACTCGTTCAGTGCTAAAGCTGCTCATCAAAAGGTGAGCAGTTCGAATCTACCAGGTGCTCCTTGGAAACTCTATGGGGCAGTTCTACTCTGTCCTATAGAGTTGCTATGAGTCAGAATTGACTTGATAGCAAGCAATGAGTTTGGGTTTTACAGTTACATGAGTTGGGAGAAGCCTCCAGCCTGATGCCTGACCCATGAACTTGGGACTTGCCAGTTTCTACAACAACATGAACCACTTCCTTGAGATAAATCACTCTCCCTCTGCCATCGAGTGGATTCTGACTCACAGTGACCCTATAGATCAGAGTAGAACTGCCCCATAGAGTTTCCAGGGAGTGCCAGAAGGATCTGAACTGTTTGGTCAGCAACTGAAACACTTAATCACTGTGCCATCAGGTTTTACATATGTGTGTGTGTGTTTGTGTGTGTGTGTGTGTGTACATATACATATGTTTATGTAGATACATACACAGACACCCTGGTGGTGTACTGGTTAAGTGCTACGGCCATTAAGCAGAACATTGGCAGTTCAAATCAGCCAGCTGCTCCTTGGAAACTCCATGGAGCAGTTCTACTCTGCCTATAGCATTGATATGAGTCAGAATTGACTTGATAGCAGTGGGTTACACACACACACACACACACACACACACACACAGAAATATGAGGTCTGGCAATGAAGTCCACAAGCTTAATTGTTCTAAGTGCTACATACCTCACTGTTGAATATCACTGTGGTCACTTCTGAAGTATTCCCCTTGGGAAGCTATGCACCGACGCCAGTGCCAACTCCACCCTTCAAAGCAATTTTGGAACTCCTTCTGAAATGGCCATCACACAAAGTTGGCACAGTGGCAAGTTCATGAATTTCATTGTGTAATTGCCTGTGAGGGGGGTTTTAGCCAGTAGACAAGTAACTGTATTGGAACACCCTCCCTACTCACCTGATCTGGCCCCCAGTGACTTTTTTCTTTACTCCCAAATAAAGGAAATATTGAAAGGAAGACATTTGGATGACGTTCAAGACATAAGGCAGTATGACCACAGCTCTGATGGCCATTCCGGAAAAAGAGTTCCCAAATTGCACTAAAGGGTGGACTAGGCACTGGCATCAGTGCAAAGCTTCTCAAGGGGAGTACTACAAAGGTGACCATAGGAATATTCAGTAATGAAGCATGTAGCACTTTTTCTAGGGTGGGTTCATGGACTTAAGCGGCAGTCCTTGTGTGTTTCACAGGTTTTGCTTCTGCACAGAATTCAACCTAAGATACTTCGCTGGCCTCTGGAGATACAATGGTAACAAGAGCTGTGCTATCAATGAGCTCAACCCCTAAGTACTCTCATGAGACCTGAGGAAGAGGAAAGAGGGTAGCCTCAGTCTGATCAGGTGATCTCGGGAAGATTCTGTCACTGTTCCCAGCTCCGCTGTCTTCACCTGTGAAAGGAGGATGACAGTCAGGTTTTGTTGGGGGTAAAGTGAGGTAACATTTACATATGGGCCTGGATCGTAGCAAGTATTTCATAAATGCTTCCTCCTTCCACCTCTGCCTCTGGAGCTTGCAGACACTATTTCTCCCTCGATACAAATATTAACTGTAAATGGGGGATTCAGGTTAGGAAAACCAGTCCATGACATAGACCTCATATAACAGTCTTCTGTAAGCAAAACTGAGCTGACTATTTTCTTCATATTTCCGTGGTGAAGTCAACCATGTCCCTTCCTACCTGCCTCAGAAGATGGATTAACAAATTAAAATATCTTCAAAAGTATCTAAGTATCTGAGTTTTAGCCTCCCTATCTGTGAAGCCGAAAGGGTAATAGCCACTTCATAGGTTCTTTGGGGAGAAACAACAAGGTAAGCCATACATTTACTCAATAAATATTTACCAAATACCTGTGATGTGCCAGCCAATTTCTAGTTGCTGGTGTAACAGCAGTACACAAAACTGGTATTTCAAAACTCCCTGTCTGTGGGGAGGGATAACAAGTATCACTGTAAAATACATAGTATATCAGATAGTGAAACACATGCAAAGCACCTCGCACAAGCCCTGACTGATAAGAAATGCTCAGTAGAGGCAGTCCATCGATTACAAATGAGCGCTATTCCTAAATCTGTCCTTAAGTCAAATTTGTACATAAGTTGGAACAGTTACATACTGTTCAAATCAAAAAATGTTTGTCTTAGTGTATAGTATATAGTGTACCTTTCCATGCAGAAAAACACAAACATTTTCAAATACATTGAAATACCTTTAACATGATAGAGTAATAATAATAATGTTTCATGTGTATCATTTTATATACCTTGAATTTTTAATGTATTAGACTTTACAAGGATTAGTTTGTAACTATGGGTTGTATGTAAGTAATCTACTTGTGCAAATCAGTCATTGAAAACTATATAGAACACAGTTCTATTCTGACATACATAAGGTTGTCACGCGACTTGTCAACTTTTTTTTTTTTTTTTGTTTGCTTGTTTTGCTGTCACATTTCTCCTACTACTATTTTAAGACCTCATTCCCTCCTTGAGCTCTGGATTTAGTAACTGAGATTCTGCCTTCACCTCCATGCCTGCATCCCTGGGCTGTAAACTCCATGCCCCATCTATGATTGGGATGCTCTTCACACATTCTGTTTCCTTGCCCAAAGACTAAATCTTCCTTGCCTACAGACTGATACCAGAGGCCTGACACTGCATGACAGATGAAAGCAAGGCAGCCAGACTAAACTTCTAATGACAATAAAAACAAAACATTTAGCACTAACATGAACTGACCTCTTTCTATGTGTTTTGCTGGTATCAGCTCATTTTATCTCCCCAAGTAGTACTATGAAATAGGTACTATTATTACCCTATTTTATAGGTGAGAAAACTGAATCACTGAGAGGTTAAGTGGAGTCAGCACTTAGGTCAGGCAAATTTCTATGACCACTCAGCTATATCACCGTACCACTACACATACCTTTTACTAACTCAAGTTGTTGGGGCAGTGGTGTGGATGAAGCAATAAAAACAGATACCCCAAAAGCATGAGCACTATTGCTCTCCCTGAATGAGAGAAATTAATTCACCTATCCATGCAAGTAATCATCATCCATCAACTGATCCACCCATCCATCCACAACCCACCCAGCCAGCTATCCATCTTTCAAACCTTCCATCCATCCTTGTATTCACCTACCCCTCCATTCATCTTCTAATCCACCCATCCATTCATCCATCCACCCATCCACCTGCCCACCCATTCATCCATCCACCTGCCCATCCATCCACCTGCCCGTCCGTCCGTCCACCCGCCCGCCTGCCCATCAGTCCGTCCGTCCGTCCATCCATCCAAACCATTCAGTCATGGGTTATGATGTTTAATGGCACCACTGAAACTGGTTATCTTTATGCTCCCTTTACAATCTGAGAATCTGAGACTTCATAGAAATATATTGACTGGGGGACAACCATACATAAAATGAAGGACAGATTCAGTAAGTCCTCAAAGCACTCACACCCAGTAGGGAAGATCTGAAAATAAAATCACTTGTAACTACAACAGAAGGTAGAGAATTCAAAGGTGTAAGGAGCTGTGTAGAGAGTAGGAGTAACGGAGGCAAAAAGGCCTGGTCTGCACAGAGAAATATGACCATAACCGCTTCTGAAATACATGGCAAGAGCCTGGTGGGTTTTGCAGTACACCAAAAGTCCAACTCTACCTCCCAGTAGCCTACCACACTCCAAATTCCTACTCTGTTTTCCAGGAAGGCAGCTGCTTCCAGCTGGCCCCTGTTAAAGGTTCACACACTGGGAAACATCAATCAGAGCTTATCTACAAGATTAGCAATCAGACCATCTGGGAATCCAGGATTCTATTTTCTGAACCTCATATTAGGGTATACGACAAGCCACATGCAGATAAATAACCAGGTCTATTTGGAATCTGTGCTGCTTCAGAAAATCTGCCTCATACAGCCACCCCTTCATTCTGCTCGTGCCACACTTGGATACTTGTTGCTTCCTAAATAAGCCATGGACTTTCAAGCCACCTTGCCTTTGCATAGGATCCCTGGTTGGGCAGTGGTTAAAGCACTCAAATGCTAACTGAAATGTTGGTAGTTTCAATCCACTAGCCACTCTGCAGGAGAAATATGTGGCAGTCTGCTTCTATAAAGATTCCTGTTATCTATTGCCACCGAGTCCATTCCGACTCATAGTGACCCTATAGGACAGAATAGAACTGCCTGATAGGGTTTCCATGGAATGACTGGTGGGTTCGAACTGCCAACGTTTTGGTTAGAAGTTGAGCTCTTAACCACTGCTCCATCAGGGCTCCCTGTAAAGATTGCTGTTGTTAGGTGTCGTTGAGTTGCTTCCAGCTCACAACCATATGTATCACCAAATGAAACACTGCCCAGTCCTGCTCACAGTCATTATGCTTGAATTCTGTGTCAGCCTATCTTGTTGAGGGTCTTCCTCTTTTTCACTGACCCTGTACTGTACCAAATATGATGCACTTCTCCAAGGACAGATACCTCCTAATAACATGTCCAAAGCATGTGAGAAGCAGTGTCATCATCTTTGCTTCCAAGGAACATTCTGGTTTTACTTTTTCCAAGATTTGTTTTTCCAGATTTGTTCATTCTTCTGGCAGTCCATAGTATATTAATATTATCTGCAACATCACAATTCAAAGGCATCAATTCTCCTCTTCATTATCCAGCTTTCGAATGTATATGATGCCATTGAAGATACTACTTTTTGGGTCAGGCACATCATAGTCTTCAAGGTGCACCTTTGGTTTTCAACAGTTTTGTTGTGGTCTTCCACAGAATATTTGTCCAATGCAAGACGTCTTTTGATTTCCTGACTGCTGTTTCCATGGGTGTTGATTGCGGGTCCAAAAATGAAATCCTTGACAATCTCCATCTTTTCTCCATTCGTTATGATGTTGCTTATTAGTCCAGTTGGGAGAATTTTTGTTTTCTTTATGTTGAAGTGTATTCCACACTGAAGGCTGTGGTCTTTGATCTTCATCAGTAAGTGCTTCTAGTCCTCTTCACTTTCAGCAGGCAAGGTTGTGCCATCTGCATAACAAAGGTTGTTAACGAATCTTCTTCCAATCCTGATGTCCCATTCTTCTACATAAATTCCAGCATCTTGATTTACTTGCTCAGAATACAGATCAAATAGATGCAGTAAAAACATACAACCCTAACACACATTTTTTCTGACTTGAAACCACACAGCATCGCCTTGTCCTGTCCAGACAACTAACTCCCTCCTGATCCACCAGATTCCTCATGAGCACAGTTAAGTGTTCTGAAATTCCCATTCTCCACAATGTTATTCATAATTTGTTATGATCCACACAGTCAAATGCCCTTGCATCGTCAATAAAACACAGGTAAACATCTTTCTGGTATCTCAGATTTTAGTCAGGATCTGTCTGACAGCAGCAATGATATCCCTGGTTTCATATTCCCTTCTGAATCCAGCCTGAATTTCTGAAAGTTTCCTGTCAGTATCCTGCCACAGTCACCTCTGAGTGATCTTCAGCAAAAATTGATTTGCATGTGATATTAATGATACTGTTTGATAATTTTTGCATTCGGTTGGATCACCTTTCTTGGGAATAGGCATAAATATGGATCTCTTCCAGGCAGTTGGTCAAGTAGCTGTCTTCCAAATCTCCCAGCATAGATGAGCAAGCACTTCCAGCACTGCATCCATTTGTTGAAACATCTCAGTTGACATTTTATCAAATCCTGGATCTTGTTTTCCACCAATGCCTTCAGTGTAACTTGGACTTCTTCCCTCAATACTATTGGTTCCTGATCACATGCTACCTCATGAAACGGTTGGATGCTGATCAATTCTTTTTGGCATAATGACTCTGAGTATTCCTTCCATCTTCTTCTGATGCTTCCTGAGGTGTTTGATCTCTTCCCCATAGAATCCTTCACTATTGCAACTCAAGGTTTGAATTTTTAATTCAGTTCTTTCAGCTTGAGAAATGCAGGATGTCTTCTTACCTTTTGGTTTTCTGCCTCCAGCTTTTGCACATGTCATTATAATATTTTGTTTTCCTGAGTAGCCCTTTGGAATCTTCTGTTCAGTACTTTTACTTCACCAATTCATCCTTTTGGTTTAGATACTCAGTGTTCAAGAGCAAGTTTCAGAGTTTCTTCTGATCCATTTTCTTTCTTTCTTGTCTTTTTAATGACCTCTTGCTTTCTTTACACATGATGTCTTCGATGTCATTGACAACCCATCTAGTATTCAGTTACTAGTGTTCAATACGTCAAAACTAAGGAGGGATATACTCAAAGTCATACTTTGGCTGTTGTGGACTTACTCTTACTTTCTTTAGCTACAGCTTGAACAACTGATGGTTAGTTCCATAGTCAGCCAATGGCCTTGTTCCGACTGATGATACTGAGCCTGACACTGTCTCTTTTCACAGATGTAGTTAACTTGATTCATGTGTATTCCATCTGGTGGAGTCCGTGTGCCACCTTGGTAAAAATGGAATTTCTTGTTTTCCTGTGGAAGTCACAGCACTTAACTAAAGGAAGCAAACTCAAAGGACATCAGCAATCAGCCACTGTAGTTTTCCCATTTTACAGACAACACTATATAGGGTCAGCTTAGCAACCTTCCAGTTAGGACTTGGGCAAGCCACAGGCATAGTCAGCATTCGATGCCCCCCACTTCTACCACTGCTTTGAGACTGTTCAGTTAGCCAGGCCCGGGGGACGTCTGGAGCACGGCAGCATGTCAAGGTGCTCATTAGACAGAGACGAGTGGTGACTTCTCGTCTCCCTCCTCCACTCTTCCAGGGAGAAGACTGAACAACAGCCCTTTCAACTCTTCAGATTTCGTTTTTTTTCCTCTTTGCTCAATTAGTCATTTTAAGAAAAAGGAGAAGGAAATGACTTGTCACTGCTGGGATTAGTCATATGCATAAGTTCAATGTCCAGCCAAATCACAACTGTCACTTAAGGCTTCCTCATCTGCAAGATGATGGAGAGGGGAAGTTAAGGAATATCCATCCTAGAAGTGCTCCACAGGCAGCCTGCCTGGGAGAAAGGAGAGCTCGCCCTCACCCAGCACATCCCCTTGATGCACTGAGGCTTAACCTGAAGGTTCAAAACCAGAAACAGACACTCTGTGTGGGGCTGGGTGCAGAACAGGCACAGGAAGAATAAAATTGTTACCACAGCCCTGCCCAACCTGAATGCTGAGATGTGCTAGTCTCAACAACAGGATCAAATGCTTTCTAGTCCTGCCTGGCACTGTCACTGAGTGGTGAGAAAGCTGTACTTCCATTCATAGAATGCCAGTTGTAACAAAAGAGAAAGCATGGATTTGCACAAGGTCGTTGCCTGTCCTCCATTGTCTTACTGGATTCTCATGATTGGGAGAAAAGACAGGGGACAAAACACTGGCATTCCCTCCCCAAGCTGAGGCTGGGAAGTATGGCAGAGCAGGGACTCAAACTCAGGGCTTCTGAGTCTGTGGTTCATGACTCCTTCACAATACCAAGAAATCAAGTATTGCAAAGTTTGTGGCTCACTAGGACGATCTAGGGACTTCATTATGACCAGCTCACCCATGACCTACCAGAGAGGGAGGTGTGACTGGGAACTGGGTCTTATTCCTCCTCCAGCCACAGGCTCTGAGAAGGTCTCATCCTCCAGAAGCCAAAGAAGAGGGAGAAAGTTGAAAAAACGTTCTCTCTTGCATTACCCAGCATGGACCCTGCACTCCAAGGTGCTTACTGTCCTCTGATTGCATCACAATTTGTCCCTGTGCAGGAATAGTGTCCCTTAGCAACAGCAGCAGAAGCCCTGCACACATACATGCATACACATAATACAGAAACATACACATGCACACAGACAGACAGACACATGTACATGCATGCACATATCAGTACACACACACACACATGCACACGGGAACTCATGCATATGTTCACACTCATCCACATGCACACAAACACATACACACACATAAATAGGTGCAAATACACACAGGGACAGGTATGCCTACACATGTGGATACCAATCTTTGCATGCACACAGCAAAGACACAGATGCATAAACACATACATGTATACACACATGAGATCTGACAATTAAGTCCATGAACTTAATTGTTCTAAGTGCTGCATACTTCACTGCTGAATATCACCACAGTTGTCTTTGAAGTACTCCCATTGGGAAGCTATACGCTGATGCCAGCACCTAGTGCACCCTTCAAAGCAATTCTGGAACCCCTTCTGGAATGGCCATTATGCACAGTGGCAAGGTGGCAAGTTTGCAAACTTAATTGTACAACTGTCTGTTAGGGAGTTTTTAGACAGTAAACAAACAATTGCAATTGGTCTCAGTCCACCTGGAGCAGAGGAGAATGAAGGACATTAAAGACATGAGGAAAATATGAGCCCAGGAGACAAAGGTGCTATGTGATCCAGAGACTACATCAGCATGAGACCAGAAGAACCAGATGATGCCCAGCCACCGCCACTAACTGTCCTGATAGGGAACATAACATAAAGTCCCTGATGTAGCAGGAGAAAAATGGGTATGCAGAACTAGAATTACCACACTCAATATTTCATCAGACTGGAAGGTCCCTTGAGGACTTGGCACTCACATTTTCTGTTAGCACAGAGCCGAAACCAGTACTGAAGCCAAAGCTTCAGAAAACGATTGGACTAAACTATAAGGCATAGACTGTGCTTCTTGGCTTAAATATATACATGAGGCTGAGAAGTTCTTGTCCAGAGGTGAAACGAGAGGGTAGAGGGCCACCGAAGCTGCGAAGTACAGAGTGAAAGAGTGTGTTGTCAGGGAATAGGCGGAGCAATTAGTGTTGCATAGTGGTGCGTGTTTGGGGTTTTATATGGCAAACTGGTTTGACTGTAAATTTTACTTAACAATCACAATAAAATATTAAAAAAAACAAGAAAGAAAGAAAAACAGATCACTGGGTCCCACCCTCAAAGCTTCTGATCTGCAGGTTTGGGTGGTTGGGGTTGTTAGTTGCTGTCAAGTTGGATATAATTCATAACCTTATAGACAACAGAATGGAATGCTGCCTGGTCCTGCGTTATCTCCATGACCTTTGATGTATTTGAGCCCATTGTTGTGGCTATTGTGTCAATCCATCTCATTGAAGGTTTCCCTTGCTTTGACTGATGGTGTCTTTACAAGCATCCTTGCTTCTAAGGAGATTACTAGTTCTAGTTCTCGTAATACTGATTTGTTCATTCTTCTGGCAATATGCCATCTGATTCTTTGCTGTAAGCCTGGGTGAGGGCTGAGAATGTGCATTTCTAACAAGCTCCCAGGTGATGCTGCTGTGGCTGCTGCTGCTGCTGATCCCGGGACCCCACTCTGAGAACCACTGTTTCATAGCAACTGTGTGCATTACATGAAACTCAGCAGTGAAGAAAAGGGAGGCAAGTCCTTAAGAACAACTTTTAAAGAGGTTAGATTTCTGCAGTCGCCCCACACATACACTTGCTCAGCTTTTTATTTGTTGAGCAAATATGTTCTTCAGAGAGAGCAGATTCAGCTTTGTCCAGCATCAACCATACCCTCCAAAGTAACCATGGATAGAGGACTAAAGCTTTACCTTCCCCTAGAGTTGATGGTTTCATAGATTCCCTGCAGACTTCTCCTTGGACCAGGTAAGGAAAAATCCAGCAAAAAATAAATAAAAGAACAAACTGCCCACGTAATGCAACCAGAGCACTCCTGACTTCATGGAAGACCTTGGCAACGGCTCGCTTGATTGCAATTTGTGTCCATTAACACCAGCTGGGCATCAGGTGACCTGAGAAAGCCCTTTCTGGGATGGAGGCATGGTTTGTCTGGTTTCCTAGCAACCTAAACCTTAGAGAACAGAGGTGAAAACAAAAGACTGTAGAAGGTCATGCCCTGGAAGCCCACCTGACTAGGTATTGGAAGGGATTTCTGCAATATTAGAAGAGTTGTCACTGAAAGTGTCAATAAGGTCTGTGATCTCAACCTGCAGGTACTGCAGAAAACTACTGGCAAGTTACTGCAATGCACCAGATGCCATGAAAGCCACACAAAAGCACAATTACAAATGATGCAGGTAACTGAGTTGCTGGCCTAAGACCAGTTCAGTGCAATGATCTGAAATAAAAGCAGTATTCTAAGCTTAAGGCTTTTGAGAAATATACGTCTGTAGCTCGTGGTATTTTTTTATAAGACAATGTTGTAGCTGTTTCCTTCATTGCTTTTCACCAGCTGGAAACTTTTTGTTCTTTTTTGATTGTTTACCGTACACATTGGGACATTTCTGAGACAATGAAAGAAAGCCCAAACCTATTGCTATCAAATCAATTCCAACTCACAGCAACTCTATAGGACAGAGTAGAATTGTCCCACAGAGTTTCCAAGGAGTGCCTGGTAGATTTGAACTGCTGACCTTTTGGTTAGCTTCTGTAGCACTTCACCACTATACTATGCCCCAGGGTTTGCTTGAGATAGATAGTACAGGAGCGCTAAAAGTAATTAATAGGTTATTATTATCCCAGGCAAACCAGCACTCCTAATGTCTCCTAGACTGGAAATGGAAGCTCTGTGACTGTGGGCTTGGGTCTGTTTTGTTCATCTTGTGTCCCCAGCATCTACAAACACGACGTGGCACACAGGTAAGCAGTAACTGTTTGCTCAGTGACTGTGGAAGCTTTCGCATCGCAATTTGTTCGACTATGAAGGTGGGTGTGGTTACCATGACAACCGAGAGACAGGCAAGAAATAAACGAAATCACAAATGAGCCAGGAGCCTCAACAAATTGCCTATTTCCTTTTGTACACTTTCATAGGAAAATCAAAATTCAAAACTGAAGTACCTAGAAGTGGAATTTGGGAAACTGGGATCAGGGTCTAGTACAATGTTTCTCAGTTCTGATTGAAGGTGAGAACCAGCCAGAGCTCATTTGTAAAATGCCAACATCCGAGCCCCTCCAAGCCAAGTGAGATGAATGCACTGCAGGCCGAGGTTGTTGTGGTCAGGTGCCATCGAACTGGTTTCAACGCATAGCGACTCCATGCACAAAAGAATGAATTACTACCCAGTCTTGAGACGCACCCACAATTGTTTTTTGTGCTTAAGACCATTGTTGCAGCTACTGTGTTAATCCAACTCATCGAGGGTCTTCCTCTTTTTGGCTGACCTTCCACTCTACCAAGCTTGATGTCCTTCTCCAGGGATGGATGCTTCCTGACAACATGTCCAAAGTGTGTAAGACGCAGTCTTGCCATTTTTGCTTCCAAGGAGCACTCTGGTTGTACTTTTTCCTGAACAGATCTGTTTGTTCTTTTGATGGTCTATGGTACATTTAATATTCTTCTCCAACACCACAATTCAAAGGCATCAATTCTTCTCCCACCTTCTTTATTCACTGCCCAGCTTTGGTATGCATATTATGTGATTCAAATTACCATGGCTTGGGTTAGGCACACCTTAGTCTTCGAGGTAACATCTTTACCTTTTAACACTTTAAAGAAGGGTTCTGCCATAGATTTTCCCAATGCAATGCATCTTTTGATTTCTTGACTGCTGCTTCCATGGGCATTGATTGTGGAGGCAAGTAAAATGAAATTCTTGACCACCTCAGTCCTTTCTCCATTTATCAAGATGTTGCTTACTGGTTCAGTAGTGAGGATTTCTGCTTTCTTGATGTTGAGGTGTAATCCATACTGAAGGCTGTGGCCTTTGATCTTCATCAGTGTTTCAAATCCTCTTCGCTTCCAGCAAGCAGGGTTGTTTCATCTGCATAACGCAGGTTGTTAACAAGTCTTCCTCCAACCCTGCTGCCTCGTTCTGTCTTCATACAGACCAGCTTCTTGGATTATTTGCTCTGCATACAGATTGAAAAGGGATGGTGAAAGGATACAACCCTGATGCACGCCTTTCCTGACTTTAAACCATGCAGTGTCCCCTTGTTCTATTCACATGGCTAACTCTTGATCCATGTACAAGTTCCTCATGGGCACAATTAAGTGTTTTGGAATTCCCATTCTCCACAACATTATCCATAATTTGTTATGATCCACACAGTCAAATGCCTTTGCATAGTCAATGAAACACAGGTAAACGTCTTTCTAGTATTCTCTGCTTTCAGCCAAGATCCATCTGACATCAGCAGTGTTATCCCTGGTTCCATGACCTCTTCTGAATTCATATTGAATTTCTGGCAGTTCCGTATCTATACACTGCTGTAGTTGCTTTTGAATGATCTTTAACAAGATTTTACTTGCTTGTGATATTAGTGGTATTGTTTGGTAATTTCCTCATTTAGTTGGATCATGTCTCTTGGGAATGGGCATAAATATGGATCTCTCCCATTTGGTTAGCCAGGTAGCGGTCTTCCAAATTTCTTGGCATAGGTGAGTAAGCACTTCTAGTGCTGCATCTGTTTTCAGAAATATCTCAAATGATATTTCATCGATTCCTGTAGCACTGTTTTTCACCAACGCCTTCAGTGCAGCTTCAACTTCTTCTTTCAGTAGCGTCAGTTCCTGATCATATGCTACCTCTTCAAATGGTTGAAGATCAACCAGTTCTCCTTCTGGTATAATGACTCCATGTATTCCTTCATCAGTGTATGTTTTTAAAACTTCTTGGAGGGTGCTGATGTAAAGAGGGGCTGAGGCCCCCTACTCAGGTCAAACCCACTGATTTCCTAGATGAGGAGTCAGGGCCAGAAAGGGACCTGCTCTTGGTCACACAGCTCTTCATGGCTCCCAGTCCAGGGCTCTTTTCACTCTGTCAAAATAACTTTAGATTGATTGATCCATAGATGGATAGATGGGTAGGTAAGTAGGGAGACAAACAGACTGTTGTGAGCTGGGGAGTCAATTCTGACTCACAGTGACCCTCTAGGACAAAGTAGAACTGTCCCATAAGGTTTTGTAGGCTGTAATTTTATGGCTGGCTATAAGTCCGAATTGACTTAATGGCAGTTTTGGTATTGTTTTCTTTGCTAATGTTTACAGAAGCAGGTCAGCAGGTCTTTTCTGCTGAAAAGCCGCTGGTGGGTTCAAGCTGCCAGTCTTTCCATTAGCAGTCAAGTACTTAACTATTGCACTACCAGGGCTCCTAGATACACAGACAGACAGAGTGAGCATACATTGAAGCAGCAGTTTTGTCACAGAAACAAAACTTTTTAAAAATAAATATTTAGAAAAAGAATTTGGGGAAGCACAAAATACACCAAATCGTCAAACTGGGGGCCTGCAAGTACAATCTAGCTGGTGAACATGTCCTGTTGGGTCAATCTATTTAGAACAGTTTAATTACTTGCCAATCATAAAAATCAAATTTAACTTAAAATTTAGGTCTCTGCTGTTGGGAGGATGAGACATGTATGGAGCAGAGAGGAATAGTGTGCTGTCACCGGACAGGGAGAGCAGTGGAAGCTGCATATAGGGGGGCATGTAAATTTATATGTGAATTTACATTTTCACTCAGTTATGTTAAATAAAAATTTAAAAAAAAATTTAGGTCTCTGGATTTCTTGGAAGAATCAGGAGATACAACAATACTGAGCACACATTCACACTTTTCAATAAGCACCTGTACAGATACTCTCCTACATGGCTGGTGGGAATAACATGTTATCACCACTTTGGAAAAGAAAACTATGAAGTATGGCTCAGAAATTCTACTTGAAAGGGTGGGGCAACTTCCCCGCCAGCAGATGGAAAGATCCTGAGGACCTTCTATGAGAGCACCTAGGCTAGCTAGTGAGTCCCAGTTTTCACCTTCAGGATCAATGAGCCAAGTTCAAAGATGGGTGAAGCACCCCATCATATTGTGTTTACCATGCTCACACCAGGCCTGAGTATAGCACTGTGATGGATGTGTCCATTTGTCACGCCAGATCCAGCCTCGAGACTCTGTCTCCACTGTCCTCCACCCTCTGTCCCTCTGTGTCCAGAAAGACTGAGTGTTGGGTCACCCAGGCTTTCAGTTCAGCCAATGGATGGCACTGGCAGGAGTTAGAGTGTGAGAGAGGAACAGTCTGAAGACAAGGCTAACCTCACTAGGCTCTGTGAGTGTGATCCAAGGAAACCAACCCAAAGCCTTTGGCTGACTATTTCACATGGTCAACAAAACTCCATTTGCCATCCAAATGAGCTCAATCATGACAACCCTATATGGGTCAGTGTAGAACTAAGTTCCACAGGATTTTCAACAGTTGGTGTTTTGGAGGTAGATCACCTGCACGGGCTCAAACTTCCAACCTTTAGAGTTAACAGCTGAGTGCATTAGCCATTTATACCACTCCAGTACACCTCAGGTAGTTGGCACACGATGAATGTCCTTCCTTTCTGAGTACAGTAACACATGGGTAAAATCTGCCCAATGCTTGGGGAAAGAAAGATTAGCTTCTATTTACAGTAAAGCACTGACACAGAAGTTATTTAGTGAAACAAACCATAAAAAAATCAGCTTTGTTCCCAGTTCTTGTTTGTTGTTCTGATTAATTATACCTTTCTTCTCTGTTACAGAGCCACCTTCTTTATTCTTTTCAAATTCTGTTTACTTGATAAGCAACATTCAGGGTTTTTTTTTTACAGCCTCCTATGGGGCTTTCCATAGATTTCTGCAGGTAGACTAAGGCATGTTTGCTGTTCAGAATGTGATCTCATGTGACAGTGAACTGCTGCTGGACTCCAGGAAGAGTTTGATGTTCCTAGCTTCCCAAGCTTGGCCAGCAGCCAGGGTGAATTTTCTGAAGGTGCCATGCATGGCCTCTTCTTGGAGCTCAGCACCATCTCAATCAGACTGGGAGTTGCTGGCCTGAAGCCAATGCAGGAACTTAGACATACATACCCCTCAGTCTGGCCTGAGGGTACACTTTAACGAGCTCACAGGGAGTGAACAGGTTCTTCAGGTGGTTTCCTCTGGTGGTCAGCTCACCACTCTTGTGTGTTCTTGGACAAAGTACTGATTTTATGCCTTGTTTACTCATGTATCAAACAGAAATAATGATCATTTGTACTTTAAGGACCAGAGTGGCACAGTGAACTCTGATTTGGGTTTCCAACCCCGAAATGAATGTGAGGGAGTTTCCGAGGATTGGTTATAAATGAGGAATGTCAAGTTCTTGACACAAAGTAGGTGATCAATAAATAGTAGTTATTACTTCAAATGGAGTCCCTAGGTCATACAAATGGTTAATGCACTCAGGTGCTAACCAAAAGGTGGGAGGTTCAAGTCCACTCGGTGTCAACTCAGAAGAAAGATCTGGCAATCTCTTTCCAACAACTCATTAAAACTCAGTAACGTACAATTCTATTCTGTCACACGAAGGGTCACCACGACTCAGAGTCAACCCAACAGTGAATGAAAAAATTACTTCATGGTGTTTTGTGGGTAGTGGATGTATAAAAATAGCCAGTTGATGCTCTGCACATTGTACATGGTCAATAGATGGTACAAGAAATTTAAAAGTAGGTCTAAGAACATTGTTAAACAAAGCTCAAAAGTAACATACTCTGTCCCAAACAGATTTTTCTAACATTTCTGTTGCCCTTGGACAATACCTATGATTTCACCTTCTTCTCCTCATCAAGAACAACCCCTGACAAGAATAATGATAATAACGCCTGTCAAGAGAGTGAAATCTGTTATTAGCTGTAGAAAATGGGAAACTTCAGAGATTTGTCAAACCTGATTTTAAATTCCAAATGGTGCAGCTGAAAGTCAGAGTGAATGTTGGGAAGCAAAATTTTGTAGACTCGATTTGTGGATTGTCACAGTCTTTGTATTTTTTTCTCGTAGGAGGCATTCCTTCCTGGAGTGGACTGCTCACTGGGCCAGGGGCCAGGAGGCTCCCTCCAGCCTTATCTTTCACTGATTGTGTGAACTTGGGGCCCTGATTCCTCAGCTGTCCAATGAAGGGGTTCAGCTAGATTGTAAGTGTGTGACTTTCTACTTCCCAATATGTGATGTGGCTGGGGGAAGAGGATGCGGTTACTAACAACCAAGTCCTTGAACAGGGGAGGTGGGACAGAGGAGAAGTCTTCCCATAGTGCCCAGAAAGGAACCCCACTGTCTACTGAAAAAATCCACAAAAGGGGACAGGGGCTGGCAGCATGATGGGGAGTGGAGGAGACTTGGAGACCTGGTGGTAACAGTCAGCTCCTAGTGAGAGGTCAACTGGGGCAATCACTCAAGAGAAAGGTGAAGAGATGAGCTCTGAATACACAACAGTGGAGGGCACTGTAACATGGAGGTCATCAGTGACCTTGACAAGAGCCCCTTTGCTGAAGGGGAGGGTGAAACATGTAAAATTTCATTGAAGATAATTAAAAAATGGTAGCAGTAGTACATCGACAGACAGCAGCCAGAAATTCAAGCTGGATTCAGGAGAGTATGTGGAATGATCAATGCTGACGTCAAATGGATCGTGGCTGAAAGTAAAGAGCAGCAGAAAGATGTTTACCTGTGTTTTATTGACTATGCAATCGACTGTGTGGATCATAGCAAGTTATGGCTAACATAATGAAAAATGGGAATTTCAGGATGCTTCACTGTGCTCATAAGGAATCTGTACACAGACCAACTGGCAGTCATTTCAACGGAACAAGGGGATTCTGTGCGGTTTAAAATCAGGAAAGGTGTGAGTTTAAAGTTGCATCCTTTCAGCATAATTAATCTGTATGCTGAGCGAGCAATCTCAGAAGCTAGACTATCTGAAGAAGAACACGGTATTAAGATTAGAAGATGACTCATTAATAACATGACATGCAGATAACACAACATTGCTTGCTGGAAGTGAAAAGGGCTTGAAGCACTTCCTGATGAAAATCAAAGACTGCAGGCTCTACATAAATAAACCAAAAAATCCTCACGATTGAACAGGTAAGCAGCATAATCAACACCAACAGATGCAACAGTCAAGGAGTCAAATGACATGCTGCGTTAGACAAATCTACTGCAAAAATCCTCTTCAAAGTGTTAAAAAGCAAAAATGTCACCTGAAGGACTCAGGTGCACCTGACCTAAGCCGTGGTGTTTTCAGTCACCTCATGTGCATGCAAAAGCTGAACAGATGAATAAGGAAGACCAAAAAAGAATTAACTGCTTTGAATTATGAAGTTGTAAAGAATATTGACTATACCATGGACTGCCAGAAGAACAAACAAGTCTGGTTTAGAAGAAGTATAGCCAGAGTGCTCCTTGGAAGTGAACATGGTGAGACTATCTCACTTACACTGGAGATGTTAAATCAAGTGGGACCAATCCCCGGAGAAGGACACAATGCTTGGCAAAGTAGAGGGTCAGTGAAAGAGAAAGGACATCAGTGAGATGGACTGATACAGTGGCTGCAACAAGGGACTCAAGCACAACAACTGTGAGGATGAGGAAAGACCAGACAGTGTTTCACTCTGTTGTACGCAGGGTCACTATGAGCTGGAACCAATTCGACAGCCTCTAACCACTTCAGACACACTTCAGATATGTTTTACAGTAGATCTAGAATCTCACTGTTAATAGTAAAGGAGATGAGAAATTTGGACATTTGAACAGTGCCTATTATATTGGAAGTCCTGAAATACGTCAGCTGATGTGACTATCTCTTTTCTCATTTGATCCTTCCCCCACATTCCTGAGAAGCCCAGATGCCAATCGTGACTCAGGTTTGACACGAGAAAGTCGAGACAGCTAACATTCTCCAATTTACTCACGGTCTTGTATCTAGTTCATTGGTTCCTTCCTTATTCCACACATGTCCACAAGCGCTTGCTGTACCCTAGGATAAGCAGGTCACTGAAGAGCCGGAGCGAGGAGCACGTCTCTTGTTACCTTATCCATACACTTTCCAATATGTTAGCAAAGTGTTACTGAAATTTCTAAGTTGATTTTTGATGTTAAATGGGTGAGTTATACATTGTCAATGCAAGTTTGTTCCTTGACTTCCCAAAGAGTTGTTTGTATAGTTACTGGATACATTTCTTTGATCTTCTCCATCTCTTTAAATGTATACAGACAGCTCTCTGAATCCATGGGTTCCACATCCAACTGTTAACTGAAAATATTAGAAAAAAGACTTTTTCCTGTATACATAATACAGTATAACAACTATTTACATAGCATTTCTATTGTATTAGGTATTATAATTGAGAGATGACTTAAAGTATATGGGAAGATGTTTGTAGGTTATATGCAAATACTATACTATTTCAAATAACGGACTTGAGAATCCTCAGATTTTGGTATCCATGAATGTCACGGAAAACAATTTCCTGCTGATACCAAGGGACAGCTACAAGTAGCATTTTCTGAAGCCAAGGATCCCTAGTGAATCAGTGGTTAAAGCACTCAGCTGCTAACCTGGTGGTTCAAATCCACCAGCAACTCCATGGGAGAAAGATGTGGCAATCTGCTTCTGTAAAGATTTACAGCCTTAGAAACCCTGTGGAACAGTTCTACTCAGGAGCTGGAATCTACTCAATGGCAGTGGGTTTGGTTTGGGTTTGGCTCTAGAAGCCAGAAACTACCCTTTATACTATGTTCCCAAATTTCTATGACCTGGAAATCAAATAGCCATAGGACTATTCTCGCATGGATTGTCATCTCATACTATGCATTTTGGGGTTTCAGAAACTGATCAAAAGTTAGTCTCCTTGTAGAGACTCCAGTGAAAGACGTTAATTGGTGATCATCTTTGAGTTTGCTTGAATACAAGAACAGCCATCCTTGGAGGGTGGGCACAAATTCTGTTCCACAGTCACCTGTCACTGTCAGACAGGCAGGATCTAATCAATTGCTGAGCACGGAACAGGCCGCGCACCCTAGTGAAATCCATCTCTTTGAACTTTATTACCAATGTCCATTTCTCAGCTTCCTGACTAATTCAATTTCTCTGCCTGAGTAAAGTGAATATAGAATCACAGATGAGGCACCAATTACACCCGCCCACCACCGCCACCCCCAAGATGCTGCCTACAGGCAGAGATACACTTACACCACTCCAAACAGTGCTCCTTGCTCAACCAATCTAGGGAGCTTTTTGGCTTCCTTCGCAGCCACTTCCAACAGCATCTCTTCTCTGACCTAGAAGGACACAGCCAGAGGGAAGACAGACTGCCTGGCTGAGATTCCAGGGCCCAGGCCCTGCTTTCCAGACTTTTCTCCGCTAGAGCAATGGTTATATGTACACTTGGAAAGCCTGACTAGACAGAGTTCAAATCCTGCCACAGCCACCTACTTTCTCTTTCACTTAAGAGCCCTGGATTTCAGTTAAAAATCTACCTCAATGTATTGTACAGATTCAATCAGGTAACGTGTGCATAAACCCCCATCAAATTCCTAAAAACCAAACTGACTACTGTCAAGTCAATTCCCACTAACTATAGCACTGAGCACTAACTGTCTGTTCCTGGTTTATTAGCTTCAGGAGCCACCGCACCTCTTCAGGCCCAGTGATGACCCTGAAAAAAGTATGTTCTTGAGCTCTGTGGTTCTTTGTGATTCTGCCCTGGCCAGGAGACACCTTACATGTAATTTACTGAGAACAGAATTTTCTGAAGCCTCCATAGAGATGAATGAGTGAGCATGACTTACCTCAGCTCATGAGTTGACTTCATAGATAAACCCAGATAATTGGGGAAAAAAACCTTACTTTGTTACCAATGTCCACTTCTCAGCTTCTTGACTAATTCAATTTCTCTGCCTGAGTAAAGTGAATGTACAATCACAGAGGAGGCACCAGTTACACCCGCCCACCACCGCCATCACCAAGACGCTGCCTACAGGCAGAGATACACTTACAGTGCTCCAAATATGGCCTATAGGACTGAGTAGAACTGTCCCATAGAGTTTGCAATAAGCACCTGGGTGGATATGAACTGCTAACTTTTTGGTTAGCAGATGTATAGTACTTAACCATGCCAGGATTTCCATCAAATTCCTAGTACTCAATAAATCAGGGTAATGACTATTCATTACTATCACTGGTTTTACAAGGATGACAAGCAAGGCAGTAGGACATACACCGGTTAAATGCGTATCACTGGTTGGACATGGGTCACCTCAATTTAGCTCTCTGAATCACTAGTTCAGGTGTCTCAGACTTGTATTCAGATATGTGGCCCTGGTAAGCCAGAGAGGTTTCAGAAAAGCAACTCTCAGGGACCGGAGAGCTTGCAGTTTCCATGTGAGCTCCTTACTCAGTGAAAAGGTCTATTCTCCTGCTGTTTTCCTTCCTTTCACCTTGGTTTGATGGTCCCCCAAATGGGAGCCTTCTTCTGCCCTGCCGCATTTTGCAAACTCCTCAGCCTCCTGCACTATCACATTCTTCTACCCACTGCCACCTAATCAATTTCAACTCACAGTGACACTATAGAACAGAGTAGAACTGCCCCACAGAGTTTCCAAGGAGCGTCGGGCAGATCTCAACTGCCAACCTTTTGGTTACCAGCTGTAGCACTTAACTACCATGCCACCAGGGTTTCCAAACAGGTTTAACCAGACTCAAGGCTCCAGACTAGAGGCCAAGCCACTGTATTTCTTTCTAATACACCTCTGGTTGGATTTCCACCTGGCACACTGCAGTCCTTCTTTTGGCGGCCACTCACTCCCTCTCTCTCAGCTCCCTATTCCTGTGGTCCACTTGTTTTTATCCAACATCCGGGTTTATCTGTGAAATCAACTCCTGAGTTGAGGTGAATCATGCTCACTCATTCATTCCTATGGAGGCTTCAGAAAATTCTGTTCTCAGTGAATAACATGTAAGGTGTCACCTGGCCAGGGCAGAATCACAAAGAACCACAGAGCTCAAGAACATACTTTTTTTCAGGATCATCACTGGGCCTAAGAGATGCTGTGGCTCCTGAAGGTAATAAGCCAGGAGCACAGTTAGTGCTTGTTCATGTTCTCATTTCTTCCATGCAAGGATTCTTCAACATGTTTATTTCTAGTCCCTTTACTGGAACTCCCAGTCAAGAGTATACACTAAACAACCCAACCAAAGGACTGCACCAGGTCTAGACCCAGTCCCTACACTTAGCGAAGTGTTTCACACTTTAGGGACTCTCCACAGTATAGTTGTAACCTTCAAATCCAAACTGTATCCAAGCTCCCAGGATGTGCCAGAGTGCCCCACACACCATGTAAGTACCAAATGGCCTGGGGATGAGGAAGCACTTAGGTAGGCCATGATGTGGATGGAAACCCTGTGGTTGTGCGTGCACAGCCTTAAAAAGCAGCGCCGACAGAAAGCATGTCTCACACTGTTCATCTCCCTCATGCATCATGCTGAGCAACTAAACTGTCCCTTATAAGTATCAATTGGCTGACATTTTCAAACGAAGTGTTTTCTTCCCAAGTCAAAACATTAAAAGTCATCATGGAAAGAAACTGGCCCTGTTGAATACCAGTTAACTATTACATCTCCCTGGATCACACTGTGTTTTTCAGGTTCAACACTAGGTATTATCCAGTAGAGAAAAAGATGCCTCAATTAACGCACTGGTCTTTGAGAAGGGACAAGATTAGCTGCTGCTGAGGTTTTGCCATTCCTCTTTCAGCCCACCTATTTGACACACACATTGTAACAACCCGAACATTTTCATTTCTCCACCTAATAATGACTTTGTTCTCCTCTGACAGCTATTGTCATGAGAAGCCACTAACTACATCCAGATTCATCCACTGATTTGGGAAAAATTACTGTCCTGCTCCTTAGAGTTTCAGTGGACAAGTCACTGAAAGAAGATACTGCTGAGGGGTGATGTCAAGTGGGATTTTGGGGCAGCACCGACCTCAGCCTTCCAGGGCCTGCACCCCTTCTTAGAAAGTGACCTATCTGAAGCAACGTACACTTGTTAGTTTAAGATGAGAAATAAAATGATCAACCAGGCCCAGCTGCTCACTTTTAGTAGCTGGGAAAAGGCCTTCCTCTATTACATCAAATGACTGGACATCAAAAATACAATTAGAAGATCCTTTGAATGACAGAGATGCTGAAGGGAGTATTCATAGAGGGATACATAAACTCTTGGCTGCTAACAAAAAGGTCAAACCCATCAGCAGCAATGGAGGACGAAACACCTGGTGATTTGTTCCCATACAGATTGTTGTTAGGAGCTACCAAGTTGGTTCCAACCCATAGAAAACCTATGCACGACAGAAACACTGCCCAGACCTGTGCTGTCCTCAAACTGTTGTCAGAGAGCCTCCCAAACTCGCTCTTGAACCTCAAGCAGCAAAAGCAAATGGAAGAAATGATGAGATACACGAGTTGAGCAGACTTCAAAGCGCAACATGAGAAGACACAATATTACAATGAAGTGTACAAAGACATGGAGTTAGAAAACCAAAAGAGAAGAACACTCTCGGCATTTCTCAAGCTGAAAGAACTACCGAAAAAAATTCAAGACCTGAGTTGCAATGTTGAAGGACTCTATAGGCAAAATATTGAACAATGCAGAAAGCACCTAAAGACAGAAGGAATACACAGTCACCGTACCAAAAAGAAATAGTTGAGATTCAGCCATTTCTGAAGTTAACATGTGATCATGAACTGATAAAGGAAGAAGTCTAAGCTGCACTGAAGGCACTGGTGAAAAACAAGGCTCCAAGAATTGACTGAATGCCATTCGAGATGTTTCAGCAAATCGATTCTGTGGTGGGATTGCTCACTCATCTACGCCAAGACATTTGGTAAACAGCTACCAGCCAAATGACTGGAAGAGATCCATATTTGTGCCCATTTCAAAGAAAGGTGATCCAACAGAATGCAGAACTTATCAAAGAATATCATTAATATCACATGCAAGTAAAATTTTGTTGAAGATCATTCCAAAAACAGTTGTAGCAGTACATGGACAGGAAACAGTCAGAAATTCACGCTAAATTCAAAAGAAGGCAAGTAACAACAGCACATGGAACATGGCTGAAAGCAGAGAATCCTAGAAAGATGTTTCCCTGTGTTTCACTGACTATGCAAAGGCACTTGACTGTGTGGATCATAATACATTATAGATAACAATGTGAAGAATGGGAATTCCAGAACACTTGATTGTGCTCGTGAGGAACCTGTACATAGACCAACAGACAGCCATTTGATAGGAACAAGGGGACACCGTGTGGTTTCAAATCAGAAGTGGTGTGAGTCAGGGGTGTATCCTGTCTTAGTCATCTGGTACTGCTCTAATGGAAACACCACAAGTTGATGTCTTTAGCAAAGAAAAGTTTATTCCCCTACAGTCCAGTAGGCTAGAAGGCTAAATTTAGGCTTTGGGGGAAGGTCCTTGTGTTGCATCAGTTTTGGGCAGGGAGCATCTGGGCACAGGAAACTCAGGTCTGAAGGATGTGCTCTATTCCTGGTGCTGCCTTCTTGATGGTGAGAAGTTCCCAGCTCTCTGTTTGCTTCCCTTTCCTTTTATCTTTTGTAGGATAAAAGGTGGTGCAAGCCACATTTCAGGGAACCTCCCTTAGTAAGGGTGTGGCTGTCCCACTCTAACTCTCTTTTAACATAATCCTACCTATTAGCCACAGACAGAGATTAGGATTTACACCATAGGATAATCACAAAATGGAGGGTAATCACAGAATATGAGAATCATGGCCCAGCCAAATTACTACAGATATTTTTGAAGGCGATACAATTCAATCCATGACATATCCTTTTACCATATGTATCCAGTCTGTATGCTGAGCAAATAATCCGAGAAAGTGGACTAAGTGAAGAAGATGTCTATCAGGATTGGAAGATTCATTAACAATCGGTGATATCCAAATACCACAACACTGCCTCCTGAAAGCAGCAAGAACTTGAAGCACTTATTGATGAAGAGCAAAGACTACACAGCCTTCAGTATAGATTACACCTCAACGTAAAAAAGATACAAATCCTCGCAGCGGGACCAATAAGCAACATCTTGATAAACAGAAAATATTTAAGTTGTCAAGTGTGTCATTTTACTTGGCTCCACAATCAGTGCCCATGCATACAGCAGTTAAGAAATCAAATGACATATTCCCAGGGAGAATCTACTGTCAAAGACCTCTTTAAAGTGTCAAAAAGCAAAGAATTTCAACTGCCTCACATGTATGAGAAAGCTGAACAATGAACAAGGAAGACTAAAGAAGAATTGATGCATAACGTGGACTGCCAGAATAATCAACAAATCTGTCTTGGAAGATAAACCACCAGAGTGGTGCTCCTTAAAAGTGAGAATGCTGAGACTTCATCCCACATACTTGGGACATGCTATCAGGAGGGGCCAGTCCCTGGAGGAGGACATCACACTGGTAGAGGATGAGTGAAAAATGAAGAAGACCCTCAAGTTGATGAACTGAGACAGTGGCTGTAACAACAGGCTCCAACAGACCAACGAGTGAGGGTGATGCAGGACTGGACACAGTTCATTCTCTTGCACACAGTTTAAAGGTTCAAGGCTAAGGTTAGCATTAGGCTTAGACAGGGTCTTTATGATTTGCAACTGACCCAGGGCACCTAACCACAAATGGATGTCCTGGGAATATGTGCAGGGGAGAAGACCTTGATTATAGCTCCCTGTGGTCTCAGGCTCTTCAGTTTCCCATCAACATTCAACTGCTTGGTTCACTCCCAATCACTGGCATGTGAGATTTTTTTTACTGATTTATCTCTCAAAGGGAAAATTTTCATCAAGTTCCAAGGGAAACATTTAAGCTTTCTCTCTCCTGCTTTTATAGAGCTATCGAAAGTTAGAATGAGACCATGTCTGTGGCATCCTGTTGTTGATACTCAGCATGACCAGGTGCTGTGTAGTGTTGGTTTCCTTTGCCCAGGGGGAATGAAGAGCAGTTAGTGGCTTTGGCATATCCCAGAACCCTATAATAGAGGAAAGGGGGTAGCTCTAAATATTCAGCAACACTGTACCCAAGAGAACTTCCATTGAGTTGGGGGTAAGTGTAACCCCAAAACCGAAATGGCATTCAAAGTGTGGCAACCAGCATATGTAGACAGGCTCAGAAAAGACTGTGGGTATGCGTTCTCAAGGAAGCCCCTGCCTGTCACCATCCATGACGCCATTATCTTTCTCCCTGCTCCAGTCTCTCTCAGTATTTAACGGTCAAGCATGCAATTGTTTTGTTTTGGAGTATGTACTTGTCTCCTATTGTAAATTCTTGAACTTCCTGTGTGCAGGAAGCTGTCTTATGGGTTACTGCATCACGACAAGCCTAGATCATGGCCCAGCCCACATCTGCAAATCTTGGCCAGTTATCTGGAATTTTTGCAGGTCCTTGAAACTGTCCTAACACAGTAGGACCTGTACTGGAATTCTTTCTCATGATTTCTGCTTTTACCTAGAGTGCATGGATTCACAAAAATGAAGACAGATAAACAACTATGGAGCAATAACCAAGCTAGGGGAACTGATCCTGGAATTAATACTAGCCTTCTGGGAGCACTCCTCTCCTCCACACGATGCCTGCACTCTGATTAATATAGCCCCATCAAGTGTGTAGGGACTGTGTATCCATGCAGAGACTACGTTCAGTACAGCTGCTTGGCTTTCAAGCCTTCTTAAAATCTAATTCCAAATTTAATTTCTGCCTGAGCCACCTCTCCCACCATGCTCTGAGCCTGGACAGAACTCTGTGGTGACAGGCGACCCGTGGAGTATAAAGAGAATGGGCTTTGGGATCTGAGATGAAGGGATCTGAATCAGCTCCACGTCTGACAAGCTACGACTTTCTTTGAAGAGCTTTAATCCTTGCAGGAGTCAAAGAGGTAACGTATACACACAGTCCAGTGTACCCAGTAGGTGCTCAATACACGGAAGTGATCTGTTTCAATTGATACAACTGCACTCATACCTTGCTGTCACAGTTGCTTCTGCCATGGATGACAGCCATCTGTTAGCTGACATCCTATCCACTCTTTCAGTCCCAGGTTAATTGATACCACCTCCAGGAAGCAGTGCCTGATTTCCAAGCCATCATTCCTCTGCTCAGAACTACTCATTCTTCTCCATCACCTAGAGAACAAAACCTAATCTCCTCAGTAAAAACACAAAGCTATCAGAATTCGACCTTTGCCCAAACCCCACCCTCATCTTACATTCCAATCATACACATCTAGCCCCTTTTCATGAAAACAGCTAGCTCCCTCCTGTCTTCCTATTGTTGGGCCTGTACCATCAAAATCAGGTGGCTGAATCAACTTTCACTTGGATTTCTGGAACTCAAGATGTGCAAAACAGGGAGCCCTGCTGTAAGGAGGCTCTGTGAAAGGCCCCCAGAATCATGCCCAAGATCCTGGATGATCTTTGCCTCTGCATCTTGCAAACAAGCACTCCCTGTGCCCCTCTGAAGCCATTCTCTGGAATGCCATGGAAGATGTGCTGTGGACCCCTTACCTCTCACCTGACCTGTCCCACCCACCCACCCATCAGCAGCCTGGGGAGAAAGTGTCCCTCCCACAGCTGGCTCAGAAGTTGAGGGCTTTGAGACTGCCCTGTGTTTTGGGGAGGCATACCTCGAATGTTAACAGGTGCTCAGTAAATGTTTACTACTGGTAGAATTTCTGGAAGTAGTAAGCAATTTTTTACTGAAAGTCCAAGGGATGACAACACCCATTTGCTTGGCCAGGTTTTATGAAGTGCCTGAAGTGATGGACCCAATCACCTTAGATACATCCACAGTTCAATGTTAGAAGGTCAAGGCTATGTCCTTGGCTCTCCTTTTCTTCCATATTCCTCAGTGGAAATTAGAGGCTTGTAAGACATGTTCCTGGAAGGAAGCAGCTTTGCATGCTACAGGACATGTTCAAGAATTCCACCTGTGCAACCTTGACTCTTGGACGTTTACTACATGACATGTAGAATATGGTATAGATAGCAGCTAAGAACCTGCAGGCAGAAGACCTGGGCTCAAGTTCCAGCTCTGTTCCTTACCAGCTGTGGGCTTGGCAAAGTCCCGTGCCCCGACGGTCTGCTTCTTCATCTGTAACATGGGATGGGGTGGCAGTGAAACGTGCCAAGTTCATAAACAAGATAATGAGAAAGAGTGTTTTGTAAACTATAATGTTTAGTTCTGGTCTAAGTTTCTTGACCCACTTTACTACAGGTTAAAATCTTACTTCTAATTCCAAAATGCAAAAACATCTGAAAAACAATCTTTTTCTGTAGCTTCATTTGCCTGCAAAACTTACCTGAATTGATGTGAGTCTATTTATAGATTTTATTTATCCCACTTGTTTTATTGCAGAAATAATAATGTGTTTGATTTTAGGGTGCTGTCCCAATGAGCTCCAAGAGTGTCACATAATACATGGGTTTTTCTGAATTCTGAAACACATGTGGTCCCAAGAGTTTTGTTTCAGTTATAGACTTACATTCTAGAAATATATCCTAAGCTCTAGTCATCTGTGTACTTCATCCCTGATTTTTGTCATACTCATCATACACAATCTGTAGTAGCATTTCCCTTATATTTTTTAATTAATGATCTCTTCTTAGCCCAGTTTTATGTTTACAGAATAAAACAGTCAAAAAGTATAGCGTTCCCCTGGACTCCTTTCTCTCCAGCCTGAAGTTTCCCCTATTATTTGCAGCTTTCATTAGTGTGGCACTTTTGTTAGAACTGGTACAACACTAGTCCCCCATCCCACCCGAAGCCCCTAGAAACCACTGACCCTTTTCTGGCTCTATAGTTTTGCCTATTCCAGGATGTCATATTGTTGGAATCAAAGTATGACTGGCTTCTTTCACTTAACAATACACATTTAAGGTTCCTCCATGTCTTCTTGTACATAGCTTGGTAACTCATTCCCTTTTAGAGTCGAATAATGACCCATTGCATGGATATACTACAGTTCATCTATTGAAGAACATCTTGGTTGCTTACAATTTTTTGCATTTATTAATATCCATTGCTGTTGAGTCAACTCCAACTCATAGCAAATCTATGGGACAGAGCAGAAGTGCCCTGTAGCACCTGGTGGATTTGAACTGCCGACCTTTTGGTTAGTAAACGTAATGCTGCTTAATATTTCTATGTGTTTGTGTGGATATAACTTTTCAACTCATTTGGGTAAACACCTAGGAGTACAATTGCTGGACAATATGGCAAACTTATTTTTAGGTCAGTAAGAAATTGCCAAACTGTTTTCCACAGTGGCTGTACCTTCCTGCTAGCCATGACTGAGAGTTCCTATATATTTTTTAATTGGCTTTTTTCCCCTTATTTTTTCAAACAAATCTCTTTTTTAATATACAAGAAAAGGAAAACCTGGTGATACAGTGTTAAGTGCAATGGCTGCTAACCAAAAGATCGGTGGTTCAAGTCTACTAGGCACTCCCTGGAAACTCTGTGGAGTAGTTCTACTCTGTCCTGTAGGGTTGCTATGACTCGGTATAGACTCAATGGCACTGGGTGGGTTTTACAAGGAAAAATTTTATTCTATGTGACACCCCAAATCACCTTACATATATCATCATGGAATATAACCCATACCCTTTCTGGATCACAATGACCTGGAACCAACACCACACACTAGTTCTTAAATAGCCATAACACAACAGATAAGAGTAATATTTGTGAGCTGCAACGTCTTAGTCATCTATTACTGCTATAACAGAAATACCACAAGTGGATGCTTTAATGCAAAGAAGTTTATCCTCCCACAGTCTAATAGGTTACCAGTCCAAATTCAGGAAGTCAGCTCCAGGGGATGGCTTTCTCTGTGTCAGCTCTGGAGGAATGTCCCTGTCATGGGTCTCCTATTGGTCGAAGAGCTTCTCAGGTGCAGGGACCCCGAGTGCAAAGGATGCACTCCGTACCCAGGACTGCTTTCTTGGTGGTATGAGGTCCCCCAATCTCTGCTGCTTGCCTTTCCTTTTATCTCTTGTAAGATAAAAGGTGGTGCAGGCCATGCCCCAGGCAAAAGCTCTTTACATTGGATCTGGGATGTGACTTAAGTCAGGATGTTACATCCCACCTAATCTTCTTCAGCATAATCCAATCTTGGCTCCTTAACAACAGGAATCATATCAGTCACAAAATGGAGAATAATCACACAATACTGGGAATCATGGCCTAATGAGGCTGACACATATTTTGGGGGGACACAAATCAATCCATGACATGCAGATTTATCTTTGAAGTTCTTAACTATCATAAATATTTAGTAGTTCAATGTCACCAAGTTCTGGCTGCATACTTGCCATGAGCAGGACTTTGTACTTAATCACATCAGCTTTGAAGTTCTATTTAAACCAAACTCGCTGCCGTCCAAGTCGATTCCAAGTGATAGCAACTCCATAGGGCAGAGTAGAACAGCCCCATAGTGTTTCCAGAAGGCAGCTGGTAGGTTTAAACTGCCCATATTTTGGCTGGCAGCCGAATGCTTAAACAGCTGTGCCACCAAGCAATCTGGAGAACCAAGTAACTTAATTACTGCTAGTTTTGAGACATCTTTATAAAACCAGGGTTGGTACAGATGGAACAATACGGAAGGCTAGGAGATGGGGGATGGTCACACTTATCTGTGTTCCTATGAAAGCTGTTTGAATATTTATTTTATAGGCATTTTTATTCATTTTTCAAACATGCTACTGAGCAAGCATTTGTACCTTATCCAGTGGTAGAATGGGACAAAAGCTTAGTGTTGTGTGTGACCTGTTTTAAAAATAAAGTATCTTGAAATTAAAAAAAATATTTAAAAAGATAGATGTCAACAGCACTATTTAAAACAAAAAAGCAGACACACAGAGTTGAGAGCTTTGCCTAACATGCTACCAGTCAGAGACAGAAATGAGAGTAAATTTTCTGCAGCTGATCTGGGGGGTCTCTCTGGACATAACACAGAGGCTCAGTCACATTAAGTCACGGGCTTAGCAGCTCCTAGGACTGTGTACATCCCTCCTGCCTCTGACTTAAATGTTAATACACCAGGAGCCTGGGTTTTCATAAAACCAGTGCATTCTCATCTGAAATATCCCCGCATGGCTTAGCTGTTATCTGCTGCTGGCTCTGGATTAACAGGCTCAGCAGTGGCTGCCCAGGTCCAACAAAGCTTTTGGAGGCTCTGTAACTCTTCCACATGGACCAGGAAGGACTGTGAGGCTATGTTAGCACTCCACAAACTGAAGGGAATAGCAGCTGTGGAAACAGCCCAGGGCCCACATGATCTGTTCGAAGGCCACGTATAACAGCATAATTTCGCCTTTTGGTAAATTTTTATTTAAACACAGTTTCTGGAAGGATCAAGAATTCCCCAAATTATCTGGAATAGTATAGAAGAATTTCAGGTCTCTTTTTACCAGAATCATTATCAATTTTCCCAGCTTCTCTTGTCTCTCCCACATGTACGGTCATTAAAATTAGGCAGAATGTCAAGCAGGCTAGCTCCTGGGTTCTGCTGTGCTCTAACCAGCCATGAGCCCTGGGCATCAGGCGTTCATCTGTGATGGAACCGTGGTGAGGTCCTCTCGGGAGCCAGCCTGCAGAGTAATACAGAAATCTGTACACTGGGGTCAGAGAGACATGTTTTCATCCTAGCTCTGCCTGCCCTTGGAGTCCCTGGACAGTGCACATAACTACTACTAGCTGAAAGGCTGGCGGTTTGAATCCACCCAGTGGCACCTTGGACACGCCTGGCAACCTGCTCCTGAGAGGTGACAGCCTTGACAACCCTATGGAGCAGTTCAACTCTGCACACGTGGGGCTGTCACAAGTTAGTACTGATTTGACAGCAAAAAACAACAAGCCCATGGGCAAGATACTTGGATTTCTCCAAGCCCTACTTTTCTCATCTGTGAAACCTACCTCAAAGGGGTTTGTGAAGGTTAAATGATAAATAAAACACTTGGCATTGTCCTCGCACAAAGAGGTAAAAAACATGGTGGCTGCTGTCGTTGCTGCCAGTTAGGATAGGCTAGGCCTTTCGACGGGGCCACCCATGCACACGTGATGAACAGCCCTCGCCTCCAATAACAATGGATTTATCAGCCAGCACAGACTGACTGGGAATACATCATGCAGCTGACAGATACGCTAGTTCCATTCAATTTCCCACACGTGAAGTCTTCCAGCTCTGAGAAGCTATTCACAGAGTGCCTTGACAAAGAATCAACAGCAGAGCTTTAAATACAACTAGACCTTGACTGTCTGTACAAAGGAAGTTGGGAGAACTGGATATAACTCACATCAACAAATTAATTATTATTCTGCTCTGTTCCTTTGGCTTTCAGGACATTACTTTTTACCCAAGCATGTGCCCTGATGTGCATTTACCTTCTCTTACACCTCCTGGACTGGAGAGAAACAGCCCAGGGTTTAACAGAAAGAGAAGAGAGAAAAAGCCAGGCCAGCATTTTGCAAAAAGAAGTCTCCTGAACAGTCCTATCAGGGTGAACTAGGTCTTGGTTAAAATGAAGAAGATACTCTGCCCCAACTGAATGATACCACCTGGGATGGACTTGAAAAGATTCATTTTTAACAAGCTCCCAGATGACACCAAATCTTAGGAAACTGCTGATCTTAAGTCACATGACAATCATGCAATACCACAGATTTTTAATGTGGCATCTCAGTTTGTCTCTAGTAGGGATTCAAGGTTTAGAAGGAGCAAAAGACAGGTCAACAGACTATCCCAGTCAACTGTCATATAACCAAAAAACCAAATCTTTTGCTGTCAAATCCATTCCAACTCATAGTGACACTATTATAGGTCAGGGAAAAACCATACCATAGAATTTCCAAAGAGCACATGGTGGATTTGAACTGCTGACTTTTTGGTCAGCATCCGTGGCACTTAACCACTATGCTACCAGGGTTTCCTAATCACATAACCAACTGCTATCAAATGTTCAACTCATGGCACATGTGTCACAGCAGAACGGTGCCCCCGAGAGTCTTCAATGGTTACGATCCATTTCCAGAGGTAGATTAACAGGCCTTTTTTCTGAGGTCCCTTTGAGTAGATTCAAACATTCAATCTTTTGGTTAGTAGCTGAGTGCTGTAACCACCTGTGCCACAGAGGGACTCACTGCCATATAATAGAGATGAAAACAAAGTAGCATGGAGTTCCACGGAAGGCAGAGTCAACCGAGCTTGGGAGTACAGGGGACGTTGCCTGGAAGTTCTTCCCCAAGAGGAAGCTTCTCCTGTGCATTTTTCAGAGAGACAAAGTGGTTGAAGGACACAGGGCAGCGGAAGAACAAGGCCAGGACACGAAGCCAAAGGACAAACATGAACAAAGCAGAGAACTACGGGAGATCACTGCACATTTGAAGAGTTACAGTCACTCTCTGAGGACTAAGGTGCACCTGCCCCAAGCCACGGTGCTCTCAGTCATCTCGTGTGCATACGAAAGCTGGACAGCGAGTGAGAAAGACCAAAGACGAACTGATTCCTTTGAGTTACGGTGTTGGCCAGGAAGACTGAATACACCGTGAATGGCCACAAGGGTGACCAAATCTGTCTGGGAAGAAGCACAACTAGAATGCTGCCTACAAGTGAGGGCTGCATGACTCCATCTTACACACTTTGGACATGGTATCAGGGAAATTATTCCCTGGAGGAGGGCATGATGCCTTGTCAAGCAGAAGGCTAGCCCAAAGGGGAAGAACCTCAGTGAGATGAATTGGCACAGTGCCTCCAACGATGGGCTCAAACATTGCAGTGACTCTGAGGATGGCACAGAACTAGGCAGCCTTTCTTTCTGGGGTACACAGGGTCACTATGAGTTGGAATCAACTCCATGGCACCTAACAACAACAACAAATTATTTTTTATGTGGCTGGAAGGCACATTCCTTCTCAACTGCACAAAATCACCAATTACACTTTCCTTCCTCAAAGAAGGAAACCAATCTCAAGTTTCTAGTATTAAAAAGCATAAACAAATCTCGAGGCTCTACTATGACCTTTCCTCCCTTTTCTTGATTTTAACAACCACTTGCATCCTACACCAAATTCCCAGTAGACACTACACGATTAGCTCTTTGAGACTGATTTATTTACTCTGCCAAGTCAGTCTTCATTGTGATTCATGCTCAGATTGTAAGTGGGTCAATTTGGTTAATTAGTCAAACCAAAGATTTCTTTTCCATAATAATTTCCATTCTTTTAAGGTATTGTTAATACATCACCATTTTAGTTATATGCTCAGGGACTGACTTCTCACGTCAGACCTACTTCAGTTATCTACTACGAGGTAACAAAAAAACCCAAACCCACTGCCACTGAGTCAATTCCGACTTACAGCAACCCTATAGGTCAGAGTAAAACTGCCCCATAGTTTCCATTTGAACTGCCAATCTTTTGGCTAGCAGACATAGCACTTAACCATTATGCTAGCTGTAACAAGCCATCCTAAATTCAGTGCCTCAAAGTACTACTACTTGTGCTATATTGCAGTCAAGGCTGGGATTGGCTGGACAATCCTCTGCTGGTCTTGGTGGTGGTCACTTGTGTGGCTGAGCTCAGCAGGAGCTGGGCTGGGGTAGGCTCAGCCAAGATGCCACGGTGCTTCTTGAACCTCTCTTGCTCCCTACATCTCTTCACATAGTCCTTCTGTCAAGTAGCCAGATTTCTTATATGGCCATTTCGGGCTCCTAACAGCACTCAAGCACAAACTACCAGTACTTTTTAAGGCCCAGAGCAGACACAGTGCCACTTCCCTTGCATCCCATTATTTAAAGCAAGTCACAAGCTCAGTTTAGTTTCAAGGGGGAGGAGATCACACAATGGGGTGAATACCAGATTTGTTTATTGACAGCCACCAGTGCAACAGAGTACGATGGTCTGCCCTCTGGCCCTGAATGGCTCACCATCTTCCACATAAAAATACTCTCCTTTTGCCAAGACTCCTGAGAGTCTCATTACAGCTTCAATTTCAGGCTCCAGGCCCACAATCTTGTCATCTAAATTGGGTCCAGATGTAGAGGAGACTCAAATGTATTTCCACTAACAACACAGACAGACAAACATGGGCACACTCTTAGGCTCCTTCCTCTTCTATGGAGTGGACAGTAGAATTCTCAAATTCTATACCTGTTCGAACATTCTTTGAGCAGAGGTCACTGAAAGAACAGGAAGAGGAGGGCAGACTCTGAGGCTTCAGTTCTACATCCCCGCCCCAACATGCTTCCTCCATACTGCCTACATGACAGAAAGGCCCTCCGCTAGGCTTTCACTGCTTCCCAAGGGACACCTTGGGATCCTGTGAAGCACACTGGACTTCTGCTACCTGCCCACTCTCCTCGTCTCTTAGTAATTGTTCTCCCCAGGAAGCCCCAATGTCAGAAACCCTGGTTTAGCCCTGACTGAATGCTGCATTTGGTAATGTGTCCGTTGAGAAGATAACGATCCTTACCTTCTTTGTACTCTCCACTGCTATGTCCCTCGACCCTCACTGCCATCTGGGGACAAAACTTGATGCTTATATTTAGTATCTTGCATCTACACTCCCATCTCCAACATAGCTATTTAAAATCCTGAATGAATTACTTTTAGAAGAAGAGGGTATTTTTTTCCTACTGGACTTGGACACTATCTGTACGAGGGGAACAGCTTCTGCTCAGTCACGTCTACACAGATCCGGAAGAGAGAACGAAACTGAAACGAGGTGCTTGAGTAGAAGTGCTTTGTGAACTGCATCAGACCAGATTTATGTCAGCATCACTGTGACCACTGCAATCTGCATTTCATGTCCACCTTGAAAACAGTGCATGTTATCAACTGAAAGAATCAAAAATTACAAAGATATGTGTGTACTCTTTCTTTCAGTTTGTCCTGCTTTCAGATTTTCCACCTTTTCTTTGCTATCTAATCTTCCCCTGGAAACCCTGGTGGTACACAGGTTAAGCACTATGGCTGCTAACTAAATGGTTGACAGTTCGAATCCACCAGGCACTCCTTGGAAACCGTGGAGCAGTTCTACTCTGTCCCGTAGGGTCGACAGAAGTCAGAATTGACTCAGTGGCAGTGACTAAGGGTACTGGTAGTCTTCCATTTGAGCCCTGACTACAAAAGTCCCATTTTCCAGATCCATCCCACCCTAGTTTCCTTTCATCTCTCTATTACAGTACCAATTCTGCAGTACCCAAGTGCTGCCAGTTTTGAAATCTATTCTTTGTTCA
Organism: Heterohyrax brucei; assembly: GCA_028571685.1. NCBI lineage: Eukaryota > Metazoa > Chordata > Mammalia > Hyracoidea > Procaviidae > Heterohyrax > Heterohyrax brucei. The sequence goes on along the minus strand of CM053153.1, from coordinate 18,586,360 downwards.
GCTCAAGTGTAATTTTGTAAACTCTACTGAGAAATACACTCTTGAGAGCAGACAGAGATGGGCTATTTTTATTTAAAGCAAAAACCATCACCAGGCTTAAGAAAAAGACTTTTAGAAACAAAGCATTCAACCATTCCCATAGCAACAGGGGCATTAGGCATTTCTGTATGATCCAGTAGATGTCTGAGGAATTATCATCTCCTGAAAAACAGTTATAAAGCAAACAGCTGGGAGTGAAGAGGTCATGGACCTGGATAACAGAAAAACCTCTGTCACTCATGGTCTGTGCATTAACACTGGTCTGGAAAAGCAAAGGGCTTCACCTGTAAAAGCGTACCTTCTCACATGACCAGCTGCCACATCTATCAGCAGCAACCACTCCCCTCAGAAACGGATGCCAAAGGCATAAAAAGAGCATTGAAGATGGGCAGGTCATTTAAATCTGTCCACTACGGAGTTTATGACACTGTTTATTAACCCTCCAAAAGTTCAGAATTCATAGTTATTGAAAAAAATCCCATCTAGGAAGAGGGATAACCTATCGATGATACAAGTACCAAGGTGAAGACCAAGGACACAACAGTGAATTAGGAACCGCCTCTACCTGTCAGGAGCTCAGTGATGAAGAATGACACAGTTGATGGAAAACAATGTGTTAACAACAGGCCCCACAAGAGCCATGGATCACAGAGAAAGGGACTGATCACTAACTAAGCAGACATCTTGCCTTCTAAGGTTGCTATGTATCCTTCTTACTCTTTCTGAGTTGGAATAATTCGATGTTTCCATTTAAATGGTTACTTTGGGGACATTATGTCTTAATGCAGACTAAAGATTAACACAGTGTCAAGATAACTATATTGCCCAATATATGAATTATATAAAGCCAAAAAACTAAAATGAAATGTATCGTAAGAACAGCAAAGTGATGAACTACTTGAGTTGCTAAGAATCCCGGAACTCTGGAATTTGTGGAGTTCCCAAAGATGGCTCATCTCTCTGATACCCTAAGGTGCTCTGGGGAAGGGATTGGATCTCACGATTCATCTTACCTACCCTTCCCTCATAATCTGATTCATTGCTGGACCCTGAGCACATCCTAGTAACACTGGGTGCAGATATTTTTCTGACTTTTGAATTTCTCAATTCTGTACAGACCAAGAGAAAAGCTGACGCTTAGTCAGTTATGCTACTTATTAGCTGTCTGAGTGGGAAGAATAATTCAGAGAGATACAATTATAAAACCTGAATTTAGCCAGGATGCAGCCTAGAGTTTTCAGCCTGTTTATAAAACATGCCAAGTATCAGAGGGCATGCAAAGGTTACTGTGTTCACAGCAGACGGACAACACCGGCTGGGGGCTGCGAAGACTCAAGAATTGGGATGAAGGTTTCGGCAGTGTTTTACAACATACTGGTTCTCTCAAAACGTAGCTGCTCAGAAATGGAAAGGACCTGAAATAAGTGAAAGAAATGTATTTTCAGCACCTTAAGCACTGTTCTTCTAACGTGCTTTCTACACAGGGGAATACAAATACTAAAAGCATGGCCCCAACCATCAGAATGTTTACCCTCAATTATAAACCCCTAAATTATCCACTGCTCTCTTCAACTGCCTAACATAATGCCCCTCTTGTTGTCATTGTTAAGTGCCACCAAGCCACTTCTGTTGCTCCACAGAACAAAGTCCCACCTGGTCCTGCACCATCTTCATCACTTCTGTTACCTTCAGCCCACCGTTGCAGCTACTGTGTCAATCCGTCTCAGTGACGGTCTTCCTCTTTTGCGATGACTGTCTACTTGACCAAGCATGATATCCTTCTCCGTGGACAAATCCATCCAGATTACCATGTCCATCATTGCTTCTAAAGAGCATTCTTGCTTTACTTCTTAGTCCTTCAAGTGACATCTTTGCTTCTAACACTTTCAAGAGGTCTTTTGTGGCAGACTTGCCTAGTTAATATGTCATCTGATATTCTGACTGCTATTTCCGTGGGTGTTGATTGTGGATCCAAGTAAAGTGAAATCCTTCTTCTTAATCTGGAAGCTCAGCTGAAACTTGTCCACCATGGGTGACCCTGCTGGTATCTGAAATATCAGTGGCATAGTTCCAGCATCACACAAACAGGCAAGCCACACAGCACAACCAACTGACAGATGTATGGGGAATGCCACCCTAGAAGTCTCAAATATAGAAAAGACAAAAAAAAAAAGGTCCAAGAATTCAGAATCAAGAAAGATGTATTTGAGTAAAGGTATAGCTGCTTAATAGCTATGCAATTCTCATCTATAAAACTGGAGATTGTATTGGTTTTACTTACTTTGCTGTAAAAATGTCAGTTACTATTACGGAAATACAAAGGTAAGTAAGACCCAATTCCTACCTTTAAGGAACTTATGCTGAAATACAAGGGACATAGGTATAAAAAATACCCATGATAAGGCATCGTCTGGAAGCATAGATTATAGTAATTGTCTCCAGCGAATAACATCCCCACCTGTGACCCTCTGTAATACGACAGTGCCATTCTTCATATCAAAATGTCATATCAATTTCACCATCCCCTTGAATTTGTGCTGGCTTTGTAACTTGCTTTTACCAAGAGCAGGTAACAGGAGTGACATGGTGTAAGCTTCTCTGTACTCTCTAGGGACCCAGCTGCCATGTAAGGAAGACTCAGCTACACTACTGACTGATGAGAGACCATATGGTAAGAGAAGTCCCAGCTATCCAGCTCTCTATGTCAAGGCCATATTAAACTCACCAGCTTCTCCCAACTCGCCAGCCAGCTGCAGCTACATGAGTGATTCCACGCAAAACCAGAAGAAAAACTGCCTACCCAACCTACAGAAACATGAGAAGCACTCAATTATTGCTGTAAGCCATTAAGTTTGGGGATGGTTTTTTGCACAGAAATAGATAACTAAGACATCTGGTAAGTACTTGTCATGGATTGATTTGTGTCCCCCCAAAAACGTATGCATTGATTTGACTCAATAGGAGTCCTGGTACGGTGCCATTCCTCCCATGTGTTGTGAATCATGCCTCCACGACATAAATGAAGGAGAAGGGGCTGCAGTTGTGTTAGCAAGGCAGGACCCAAGCTACAAGCTTGTGCGATACAAAGGAGAGAAGTGAGCTGAGGAAGCTGGGAACCTCACACCATCAAGAAAGCAGCACCAAGAGCAGAGCAAGTCCTTAGGACCCAAGGTTCCTGTGCCGAGATGCTCTCACTGGATTTGGACTCAGCCCACTGGATTGTGGTAACTTGTCTTACTGAGTGAACTTGTAACTTGTTAATGAATTTGTGGCTTACCAGACTGTGTCAAATAAAATTTATCTTCACAAAGCCTTCGACTCATGGTATTTTCTGTTGGAGCAGTACCAGGTGACTGAGACAGTACTATAACGGAAATAAAAGGCAATGTGGGGGAGGTGGGCTGAGTTTCAATCACCTGATTGCAAATTTTATAGAGAAATACAAAGGGCCAAGAAGGACATGCATAATCTCAAAAAAAAAAAAACTGAAAGGCTTATACCACCTGATTGCAAATTTTATAGAGAAATACAAAGGGCCAAGAAGGACACGCATAATCTCAAAAAAAACCAGAAAGGCTTATACCACCTGATTGCAAATTTTATAGAGAAATACAAAGGGCCAAGAAGGACATATGTAATCTTAAAAAAAACAGAAAGGCTTATACTACTAGGTGGAAACCTTAGGGGGCGTAGTGGTTAGGTGCTATATCTGCTAAGGAAAAGCCTGGCAGTTTGAATCCACCCGGCATTCATTAGAAACTCTACGGGGCAGTTCTACTCTGTCCTATAGCATTGCTGTGAGTCAGAACTGAGTTGATGGCAATGGGTTTTTTATACAGGGCAGTTATGAGTCAAAACGCACTTGACAGCACACAAAAATGTTTCAACGTGTACTTTTTTCTTTTGCTGCTGTAGTAATATACTAGAAACTTAGTTGCTTACAACAACACAACTTGAATGACTCACAGTTCTGTAAGTCAGAACTCTGGTGAAGCTGACTAGTTAAAGCCTCTGATTAAAGCCTCCTACAGCTGAAATCAATTACTAATAGCACTGTGTTACTGAAGGTTCTAGGGAGAAGCTGTTTCTTTGCTCCTTCAGGTTGACAGAATTCGCTTCCTCGCAGTTGAGGTCCCTCTTTCTCTGTTTGCTGGAAGGGGAGGGCCATTCCCAGCTTCTGGAGCCCACTCACAGTTTTGGTTCATGGCCTCTTCTTCCCTCTTCAAAGGCAGTTACAGTAGGTCAAGCCCCTCTCACACTTCGAATTATTCTGCCTTTTTTGCCTGCCATCTCTTTGGTTGACTGTTCTTCTTTTATTTTGATAATCCCTTTCCACTTTTAGGTCTATAACCTTAATTCCATCAGCAAGCTTCCTTTTGCTGTGTATGTAACATGCTCATAGTTTCCACAGATATCTTCAAGGAGCTATTATTCTTGACTTACTATATTCTTGGTTTACCCTTGATTTGCTATAAATTTGATACTGTACAGCTGTGGGGAATACGTTCTCAGTAAATGGCACTAAGTTAATACGGGTAACTATATGGAAAAAGGTATTTTTTTTTTCTCAAGTCAATATTTAAGAATCAATTCCAAATGAGTTACAGATCTAAATGTGAAAGCTAAAACAATAAATCTTTTGAAAGAAAACACTGTAGAACATCTTCATCTTCTTAAGACTAAGAAATGACTTCTTACATAGGATACAAATAGTAGTAATCACAGAGAGGAATATTAGTATCTTGTACTTCCTTAAAATTCATAATGTCTGTGTATCAAAAGATAGCATTAGGGCCTACATCAACTTGGGGCTGGAAGAACCAGATGATGCCTGGCCACCACCAGTGATAGCCGCAATGGAGCTCACAAAGTTGAGTCTCACTGGCAACACAAGAATAAAAAGGGGTGCACCCTGAGATCCCCACTAAAAGACCTCAATTGATGGTCCAGTGGTTTCGGGGTTCCCCTGGGAGCATGGCCCCTCACCCTGATGCTGCCCTTGACCATAAATCATAACGAAGGTCCACACTTCGTACAGGAATGGATTGGACTTCGCGATGCAATGACCACATATTGTATGCACTTTATGGTTCTGTACATCTATAGGATGTCATCCTGCTGACCTCTGGCTGGAGGAAGGAGAGTGGGTGGAGAGGAGGGAAAAAAGAGACTGTTGGGAGAATGAGACGTGTATGGAGCAGAGAGGAATGGTGTGCTGTCACTGGGCAGGGAGAGCAGTGGAAGCTGCATATAGGTGGGTATGTAAATTTATATGGGAATGTACATTTTCACTCAGGCATATTAAATAAAAAATTTTTAAAAAAAAAGATAGCATTAGGAGAGTGAGACAGCAAACCCTAAAACTCACTTTGTCTGCTACTGGTATGACATCACCAGCCTTCACTGGGCTAGTGTTTGCAAGCCCTACGGCAACAAACACCCTCAGTTTCTGTCTGTCTGGAAATATCTTCATTTAATCTTGAAAGATGTATTTCTTGGCTGTGATTTCTAGAGTGGTATTTTCTATACGCATATTAAAGTTGGGGATTTTTTTATCAACTTTTCTGGCTTTCACTGTCTCTGCAGAAACCTCGGTGGTATAGTGGTTAAGAGCTCCAGCTGCTAACCAGAAGGCTGGCAGCTATAATCCACCAGGCACTGCTTGGAAACGGTGGGGCAGTTCTACTCTGTCCTGTAGGGTTGCTATGACTCAGAATCAACTTGACAGCACTGGGATGGGTACTGTTACTGTGGGAGAAGTCGTCACCTTATTTCCTTGAAAGTAATACATCATTTTCCCCCTTTGCCCGCTGTTAAGATGTTTTCTCTGCCTTTGGTTCACAGAAGGTTTACTATGACATGATTTTTTAATTTCTTCTGCTTTGATTTTCTAAGCTCAATCAAATGTTCCTCCTACCTCACTCCCTGAGACATCAATTACACATCTGTAATTGTGTGTACAACGCTCTTTTCCACTATTGTTGTCTATGCTTCAACACATTATGTTTTTCTATTGACCTGTCTTTCAGTTCACTAGTTCTACATTTTCTTATGAAAAATTCACTATCACATCCATCTAATGTGTTCTCAATTTCAGATATTAGACTCCATTCTAGAATGGCTAAAACAGTTCCAGGACAGCCTAGGAAGTCCATTTATATTTTAGATTCCAATCTTCTCATTAAAGTCTCCATCCTTTCTTTTCTTTCCATAACTGCTCCACGTATATTACAGTTAAAACTAATTTCAGTATCTGGATGACCCGCAGGTCCAGTTACCTTCTTTTCCTCTCTTGGTTTTTGGTCACAGAGTCCTGTGTCTAGTAATTGAAAGGTGTTAGGTATAACAATTTTTAAGGCTTTTGGTAACTTCTTCCTCCAGAGAGGGTTCTTCCTCCCTTCTCCAAGAACAAAGACAGTCATCAACTTAATCCAGTCAGGAGCTGAGCTAAATAAAGCTATTTCACATCTCTGTATAAGAATCATTCTGTGGAGAGAGACTGAAAGACTTTCCTTTGAGAACAGGAACTAGACAAGGATGCCCACTCTCACCTTTCCTATTCAACATTGTACTAGAAGTTCTAGCCAGAGCAATTAGACAAGACCAAGAAATAAAGGGCATCTGCATCAGCAAAGAAGTCAAAATCTCCCTGTTTCCAGATGATATGATTGTATATGCAGAGAATCCCAAAGAGTCTATAAGTAAACTACTCAAATGGATAGAAGAGTTCAGCAAAGTCTCAGGGTACACGATAAACATAAGTAAATCAGTAGGATTCCTTTATACCAACAATGAGACTGTTAAGGAAGAAATTATCAAATCAATACTATTTACGATAGCCCGTAAGAAGATAAAGTACCTAGGAATTAATCCAACCAGAGAAATAACAGACCTTTACAAAGAGAACTACAAGCCCTTACTACAAGAAACTAAGAGAGACTTAGATAAACGGAAAAACCTACCTGCTCATGGATAGGAAGACTTAACATTGTGAAAATGTCTGTTTTACCCAAAGCAATCTACTTATATAATGCAACCCCAATACAAGTTCCAGTATCATTTTTAATGAGATGGGGAAACAAATCACCAATTTTGTTTGGAAAGGGAAGAAGCCCCGGATAAGAAAGGTGCTACTAAAGAAGAAGAACACACTGGGAGGCCTCTCATTACCCGACCTTAGAACATACTACACTGCCACAGTGGTCAAAACAGCACGGTACTGGTACAAGAACAGACAAATCGATCAATGGAACAGAATTGAGACCCCCGAGATGACACCATCTGCCTATGAACAGCTGATATTCGACAAAGGCCCTAAGACATTAAACTGGGGTAAAAACAGTATCTTCAACAAATTGTGCTACCAAAATTGGATATCCATCTGCAATAAATTGAAACAAGATCCGTATCTTACACCTTATACAAAAACCAACTCCAACTGTACAAAAGACCTAAATAACAAACCTAAAATGATAAAGCTCATCTAAGAAAAGGTAGGAATGACAATGGAAGTTTTAATACACAATGCAGACAGACTTCAAAATCTGTTAAACAAAGCACAATCAACAGAAGAGAAAATAGATAAATGGGAACCACTAAAAATCAAACACTTTTGCTCATCCAAAGACTTTATTAATAGAATTAAAAAGCCACCTACAGAATGTGAAAAAATATTTGGCAACTCTATGTCAGACGGACGCCTGATCTCCATAATCTATAAGATACTACAAAATATCAATAAGAAAAAGATAAGTCATTCACTTAAGCAATCGGCAAAGAAGATGGACAGACATTTCTCTAAAGAGGAGATCCAGGGTGTCAAAAAACACATGCGGACATGTTCATGATCTTTAGTTATTAAAGAAATTCAAATCAAGGCTACAATGAGATACTATCTCACCCCAACGAGGTTGGCCATGATTCAAAAAACACAAAACAACAAATGCTGGGGAGGCTGTGGAGAAACCCCACTGTTGGTGGGGTTGCAAAATGGTCCAGCCTCTTTGGAAAGCAATCAGGCACTTCCTTAAAAAAATGGATATTGATATACCATTTGACCCAGTAATTCCACTACTTGGAATATATCCTACAGAATCAAGGCCTTTCACACCAACGGACACATGCACCAGAATGTTTATCGCAGCACAGTTCATGATAGCAAAAAGATGGATTCAACCCAGATGCCCAACAACAGAAGAATGGATAGGTAAACTATGGTACATATACTCAATGGAGCACTATGCAATGATAAAGAATAATGATGATTCCAGGAAACATCTAATAACCTGGTTTCAACTGGAAGATATGTTGAGTGAAAGTAGTCAGCGACAAAAGGACAAATATTGTATGAGACCTCTATGATAGGATCTCAAAAACAGACTTATGTATAGAAGAAAAGACTCTTTGATGGCTGCATGGGAGGGGAGGGAAGGTGGGCAGTGGGGGAGGGTTTAGATTAGATAGTTGGTAGAAATTTGGTTGGGTGAAATCAGTAATAGCACACATTAGAAACAAGAACAATATTAAGTGGACTTCAGCATAACTTGAATACTCCTTCCATCTTAACCCAATATTGCAAGGACAGAACAGCTGGGGGAGGGGGCAGGGGACCATGCTCTTAGGCAAAATCGAGGCCAATTGGCACAACTAGCATTTTGCTAAGAGGGCTCTCTGCACCCCACATTGGTGAGTGGCATCTGGGGTCTTAAAAGTTGCCAAGCGGCCATCTGAGGGCACAGGAAATGGTCCCAACTCAACAGGAATGGATAATCACCAAGGAACAAAATGACATGGGGTAAAGACAACCCAGAAGACAGAGAGACCCACATGACTGGGTGCCTACATCGACTTGGGACCGGAAGAACCTGATAGTGCCTGGCCACCACCAGTGATAGCCGTGATGGAGCTCACTAAGTTGAGTCTCATTGGCAACACAAGAATAAAAAGGGGTGCACTCTGAGATCTCCACTAAAAGACTGCAATTGATGGTCCAGTGGCTTCGGGGTTCCCCTTGGGGGCATGGCCACTGGCCCTGATGCTGCCCTTACCCATAAATCATAACGAAGGTCCACTCTTTGGACATGAATGGATTGGACTTGGTGATGCAGAGTGACCATATATTGGATGCACTTTATGGTTCTATGCATCTATAGGATATCATCCTGCTGACCTCTGGCTGGAGGGAGGCGAGTGGGTGGTGAGAACGGGAAAGAAGACTGTTGGGAGGATGAGACACATATGGAACAGAGAGGAATAGTGTGCTGTCACTGGGCAGGGAGAGCAGTGGAAGCTGCATATAGGTAGGCATGTATATTTATATGGGAATGTACAGTTTCACTTTTTCACTCAGTCATAATAAAAAAATAAATTAATCAACAAATAAATAAATAAATAAAAGAATCATTCTGGTTTGTCCCAGCATCAGGGTTTTCTAATGATACCTAAGATGTTCTCCAGATCCCTTTCTTCTGGGAGGTCCTGAATTCTAATCTTTGTGTCATGAGGCTTTCTGCTTAATTTGGTGCTCTGTGCTAAATAGTTCTGTAACTGCATCTTTCCTCAGGTGAAATTACCACATTCTCTGAGTTGCAATCCACTTTACATCGAAAGCTCTGTTGGTTTTTGTCCCTTAGAAGCAAGTCAAGCGGCCCTGGTGGCACAGTGGTTAACTGTCCAGCTGTTAACCACAAGGTTGGTCATCTGAACCCACTAGGGGCTTCATGAGAGGTCTGCTCCTTTAAAGATTACAATCTCGAGGACACCATGGAGCAGTTCTATTCTATACCACAGGGTCACTGTGAGCCAAGAGCAACTGCTGTTGTCATCGTTGTTAGATGCCACCTAGTCGGTTCCAAGTCATAGCAGTTTCTAACTCACAGCGACCCTACAGGTCAGAGTATAACTGCCTCACAGAGTTTCCAAGGGGCACCTGGTGGATGTGAACTGCTGACCTCTTAGTGAGCAGCTGCAGCACTTAACCACTATGACACCAGGGTTTCCCGAGATCGGCTAGTGGGCAAATAACAAGCAAGCCTTGAAGATAAAAAACAGAATTAGTCTCTAGTCTACAATTAGAACTGTCACATGCCTCACGCTAAAAGCAGCTCAAAAGATCAGCTCTTCTCAGGAGCCTGGCCTAGGCAGGTTTCCACTACCTTCAAATGGATGAATTACGCATTCTATGCAGCTTTTTGGCTGAAGGTGATGGTGGTGAATTTGGTAACTGCTAGAACTAGCAGGAGCCCTGGTGACACAGTGGTTAAGCATTCAGCTGCCAACAGGAAGTTCAGCAGTTTGAATCGAGCAGCCACTTCCTGGAAACCCTGTGGGGTGGTTCTACCCTGTCCAATAGGGTCACCAGCAATCAACTCACAGGCAATAGCTTCGGTAGGGATTTTGGTTTCAAGAACTAGAGACAGTTGTGTTGCTCATTCTTTCCCTTTCTGAATTGTCTGCTAGTTACACAGTGGCAGTTACTGCTAGCTTTTCATGTACAATTCATGAGATACTGAAGAGCCACTTTAAAACCTGATAAAGAGAATGGTACATTCCAACATGGCATGCAATCACAAGACAGAGCCTTGAGTTCATTCCGTTGTGGACAGGTATCTGCCATGTTATAAAGGCCACACACACATACTTGTTAGCAGAGATGGAGGGTGACAGGCAGGTAGCTGTCCCTGACATGTATCTCCCTTCTTCCAGTGTTTGGCTATACACTCGGTCATTCAGAATGGAAACATTTCCATTGTCTTTCAAGTGTTTATGTGGCAGAGTTGATAAATAAGCAGTGCATTGTGTGGCAACTTAAAAAGTGGGTGTACGCTCTTCTATTTTCTCTTCTGTCCCTTCCTCTGGACAAAATGGGTATCTGATAACTCGGGTCAGAGAAGCCAACTTAGGAAGTGACTTTGATGAGACAGGAAGACGTGAGTCTGGGCCTCTGACCACTTTGGGAAGCAAACCCTCCTAAGAGCCCTTGACAACACAGTGTAGACTTGTACACAAGAAACAAATTTCTAACTTGTTTCAGCTCTTGTTATTTTGGAGTTCTATTACTTACAGCTTAACCTAACCTGAACAAGCAAAAAGAAGTCAGGGCAGCAATTCTCAAAGAGTGGAAGAGCTGGGTAAGAGTGCCCCCAAGTTACTGCAGTGTTTTTAGGGCATCTGTGAGGTCCCAACTATTTTCATAATATGCTAAGAGATTACTTGTCTTTTTAATGATGACATGTGCACCAATGGTGCAAAAACAACAGTGGTTAACAGCACCAGCACCTGGAAATGAATCTTGACACTAGAAGTCACTAAACTCTTCATCACCATTTGCTCACCATTAAACAAACAGAAAAAAGCTGGTTTCACTACTCAGTGATAAAGCAATAAAAATTATTTATTTTCTTAAATCTTGACTCTTAAGTAAATGTATTTTTGATATTCTGTATATAGAGACAGAACACTGCAGAAAGCAGCTCTGAGGATATCAAAATATGATGGCTGTCTTGCGGAAACAAACATCTGTACAGCTGTAACCAGGTTGTTTAGACTTGAGTATGTAGCAGACGTTTTCTTTCAACTGAGCTAATTGAACTGTCAACTTCAAGGAAAACGACTGACAATATTTGTTGTTAATTATAACATCTAAGCTTCCAAGTGAAAAGCAGAATTCTGGAAAACTTGTATCTGTACTCTGAGCTGACAGCTCAGACTGGTGGGGGTGTTAATAAAACTTGATTTTTTGTTTTGTTTTTAGGTAGTGTAACGAAATGTGCTAATGCTTAGAAGATCTGTATTAATTCAGTGAACCAATATTTTCCAAATGCTGAATCATGTAAATTCATGCATAGGGAAAAATCAAACTGCAAGTCAGACTAAAGGATTTTTTTTTTAATGAATATAAAATGTAACTGATATGGTCTCAAGATTCTACCCTGCAACTAACTTTTCAGGAAGTGACACTTGTTCTAGCTTTGGTGCAGTGTCCAAGAATCCACAATGTCTAAAAAGGCTATTAAAATATTCATCCCTTTCCAAATATTGTGTGAGGTTGGATTTTCTTCATTGACTTCAAACGAAACAACATATCTAAAAGACTGAATGCAGGAACAGATCTGACAATGTTTTCTAGTTAACTAGACATTAAGTTTAAAAAGTAAAACAGTACTGTTCTCCCTCACCAAATTCATTCTGGAAAATAATTACCTGAATTACTGTTATGTTCAATTAAATATTTTTATAATGTATCAGTTTTAGTTTGTACCATGATAAATAATTATATAACCCCATAAACAAGGCTCTTTGAGGATCTCAATATTTCTTCAGGCAGTAAAGGGGTCTTGAGGACCAAAACCTGTGAAAGCTTTTGGTTTAGGACACCAAGAGACTGTGAGATAAAATCACACACCTGTCCTGTTTGGGAAATCATGAGTGCACACTGCTTCTCTGGGCGCTGTCTCCACCTGCACACCCCAAAGACTAAGCTTCACATGGGTAAGGATGGTCTGGTGGTTCACTGCGTACTCTCAGTGCCTGGCAGCAAGTTCATGTTCCTAGCACCTAGAACACAGTGAAAAACACAGGATTTACTAAATGAATCTTCAGATAATAAGCACAATTTCCTTAGGTCACAGATGAAAAAAAGACTCTGTAAATCTGAAGGTAAACAGGAACCTAAGCTGAGAACAGACATCACAAGGTCTGTGCAACTAATGTCAGCATACAATACTTAAAAACAGCGGTTTTACATTTAGACAAAGATAGACCCCAGACCCAGCTGACACTACCAGCCATGTCTTGGGCAAATTAATCTCTCTATGCCTCAATTTACCCAAAATAAAGTGCAGATAGTAGTAGCACTGACTTAACATTATTATTAAGGGGATAAAATGACAGAATATATGTAAAACAGTATAGTACATAGCAACAAATGCTTCATAAAGGAGCACTAATGTTATGGGGAAATCTCAGTAGCACACTGGTTAAGAACTGTGGCTTCTAACCAAAAGGCCAGTAGTTTGAATCCACCAGGGGCTCTGTGGAAATCTTACGGGACAGTTCCACTCTGTCCTACATGGTTGTTGTAAGTCAGAATAGACTTGACAGCAATAGTTTTTTTAATTTCCTTCTGGTCTATTATTTATCATAATTACTATTAATTCACAGTTAACACTCAAGCCCCATAGTCTATTTTCTAATATTTCCCAAGGAATTTATGGTTAGACTTGACTACTTGTTCCTAAGTCCATATAGTTGGGAAGCAGCAAAGTGGGGAGACAAAGCAGTTGCCAGAAGAGAAAGCAGCAAAACAGGGAGGAAAATGAAAAAAACTACGAAAACTAGATCCCCAAGATACTGCATTACAGTATAATAATAATGTCCAGGAAGATGATGCTAGCCAGCCAAGTGCCGTTGAGTGGGATCAAACTCATGGCTTTTACAAAAAATGTTACATGACATTTAACATACTGCTTTAAGATGGCAAGAAAATATATTTCTAAAATTAAAAGTTAATTCAAAAGGGTTTGAACAAAACTTTTGTTATTTAAAGATAAACATTACCTTCAAAACTCATCTTACAGAGAAAAAGAATAAAGTAAATGAAGCATTAGTATATAAACAGTTTGGATATCTTTGCTGTAAATACTCATTGGTATGATTTACCCTGCTATCTCTGGAGCTTTGTTTGACGTCCTGTTAAAGACAGAATTATCTCAAGAGAGGATGACTATCTCTCCTGCTCTGTTGTGTTGTACCTCAACTGTGGATATCAGAAGGTGGTATACAGTTTCATATTATTGTCTCAGGGCCATTTTCACAACCTTGTAACAATTCTGTACTGATGAATCCTATATCCTTTAGTGATGGAATAACCAGAATAACCAGAGACACTCTGAGATTAGGAAGGAAATCAAATTTTAAAATCAAGACCACACTCTGAATGTCTTAAAAGATTTTTTTGTTGTTCAATTTGTCTTTATAAAAACATTGGTCACCATTTAACATACAGTGGCAACAAAATGCACTCGATTTACATGCATCATCAATTCAATAAATCGTAACACATGGACAACATGAATTTCAAACATCACTCAAGTAACTCCCGTCGCATTTAACCACAGTTCTAGCTCTTCTAACAGAGAAATAACTAATGAGAAACAAAGAGTTCCAGTTTCAATTTGAAAACCGTGACACAGACATAAAATAAAGATTACATGAAGTCATTACCTTTTTAAGGAGAACAACTCTTCAGAAATCACTTTGTGCACAGCACCATACCAGTCTAGGAGAAAATTCAGACTAATGCATATCTTCAATTAACATTAACCAAAGGAGCTCCTGTGTTTCTAAAAAATTTTTTTTTGATTACCTGAATGATTCAAATTTTTATTCTGTCCATCCAGTAAAATATCTTTCAATACATTTTAACACTTTTAAGTAATTCTGAAGATGTTCACCTGACAGATTCTGTAGGACTGAACTATGTTCCAAAGCCAAAAAAAAAAAATCAATTACTAAAGCCCTTTCTAAACTCATAGGAGCAAGTAAGCACCACAATAAAATACCTTTTTAGAAAACAGAAAGAACTTGCAGTATATAAGTCAGGGACAAAACGCACTTGAACATTTACATAAAAATGTTAAAAAATAATGTTTTTTGGTATGTGTAGAAGTATGTGGAAGATAAAAACCACAATTCTCTTTAAGATCTCAAGTTCTATAATTCTGATTTGACCAAATGAAACTGTCCAATTTTTTGTGTATAATGAGAATGGTACATATTTATTTTTATGCATAACTCATTTTATTTTTTTTCTTCAAAGTTCATGATAAAAGGACAGCACTAAGCCATTCTGAAATGCACAGGAGAGAACTTAAGACAAATTGCTTTGTGGGAAAAAGCAGCTCATCTGAAGATGGGAGCTCTAACACGTGCAAACAAAACTTGAGACCTCTGTTCATACAACTGTCCTGGGAGTTTCTCTTTTGCATCTATGTAGCAGCATACAGATATAAGCTGCCAAAACAATAACTTAGATTCAAATTTAACTCTGATAAACTTAATTTCTTTTTTCCATGATGTGTTTAATCAGTCCTGTAAGAGTAATGTTTTAGCACTGTGTAACAGACCACATCCTAAAAATTTCAAGGATTCAGAAATTAAAATTAATGATTCATACATGGTTATACTGAAGTCAGAAATACAAGACCAGAAATAAATAACTTCAACCTAGAATATGCTTTAAATACCTCCAAAGAAGTATAAAGACAAAAAGGAAGAAAGGATTCCTCCTATGTAATTTTTGACTATTAAACTATATTGCAAAAAAAGTACAAAATATTTCATTTCCATCTAAAAAGATGCAATTCAGAAAGAAAATTCACTAAACAAGATATAACAGCATCACGATTATGAGTATGGAGAATTCAGATGAGAAAAAAACACTTTGAAAAACAAATCTTTCTCGGCTATAATCTGTATCTCCTAACTCTACAAATGTCTCCTCATCTTTACCACTGCTAACCTAAACCTTCTCACACAATTAGAAACCTTGTATGAACAGCATTTTTATGCAAGTAGAAAAGTTCCCATCTTCTACTTACAAAAAAAAAAAATTTCCAAGATTCACATCATATCCTTTCATTCACCCTGATTCCACAGTCCCCACTAAAAAGACTAAAATCATACCTTTCTTGATCTCAGGAGTTAGAACTCACCATGTAACTATCCAAAACTGGGAAATAAAAGATAAAAAGTTAACCAGAAACGAGACCCTGTGTTAACCAACGTTTGTGACTTTATGGAGGAGGGAGACTAAGATGATGGCTCTTCTAACCTCTGGCACTTAAGACAATAAGGGGACAAAATTAAAATGAGTAATAGTTAAAATTCTTTAAAAATTATGTCCATTTTAAATGGGTGTAAGAATTAAGAAAATGACTGACGTTATATGATTAGATATGTTTTACTGTGAAACAGTACAAAATTGATGTTGCCAAAAAGACAGTTAAAAAAAATACTGAACATATATTAGACATCTTAAATAATTTGGAAAACTCTTAAATTGTCACTATCAAGGAACAACAACAACAAAATGCTTTCATGCATGTATACATGTTAAGTAACAAATAAGCAAACCCCAAGTCAGTACAGTACATCAATGACTGATACTTAAATATTTTTCACACGTAAAGAAAGAAAAAGAAACAGTAAGATGTTGACTGCCAGTGATGAAAAAGTACTTTCAACTTTACACAAAATTTTACTAAACCACTTTTTAAAAAGGTGTCCTAAGGAGACCAAGCCACAATAAGTTAGTGTTTTCCATAATACATGCTGAATTATTTGATCCCATATCTATACACTGTTACTGTCTTAATTCCTAAGTGTTGTGACAGCATATTTAATAATTGAGGTACATCAGTTTACATCCTTGTTAATTTTTCTCTTCCAGTTTTTCATCTTCTTCACTTCCTCCCAAGAAAAGTAAAGGAAACATTCCTAATACGCAGCCAATAGCCACCCCAACAGCCTTGCCCTAAGGAAACAAAAGAGAACATTAAAAATAAAAAAGTTTATTTTATCCTTGAAAGAGGTACCCTTGCTTAATTATCTATAAAAACAATTATCATGTACTATAAAATTCAACTGTGTCTGCATTTCTTATCACAATTATTAAAAACAAACTACCAAATAGCTCTAGAACAAATAATATTTAAAGTTCTGAAAGACAAGCAGGAAAAATGTTTTCTTCAAACTACCATAAAAAGAACATAAAGGAAATGTTCAAGTAGAAAAGCACTTTTTAAAAATTGTATGTACATTTTGACAACAGAGGGTAGTGAGAAAAAATTGGCTCGCCGCTCTCAGTATGTGTTACCATTACAGTATCTACTCCTTCTCAATATTTATCCGTATCTCCCTCCAACAACAGAGACCTGGTTACACAGTGGTTTAAGCACTCAGCTTAACTGAACTTTGTCACGTTTTTCCCCATCAATCGACATCATGTGATTTTTTGAGTCCACTGATGTATTAACTAATTTCTAGGATGTTAAACCATTACTGGGACAGACGCATTTTATCACCACGTCTTATACTCTCTCAAAGTTGTTAAGACTCAGCTTGCTAGTATTTTGTTGAGGATTTCTGCATCTATAATCATTAGAAATATAGGACTGGCATTTTCTTGTGATAGCTTGTCTTGGTTTGGTATTAGGATAACACCAAACATGGGAAGGATGTTTTCTTCTTCTATTTATTTTTGGAAGAATCTGTGAAGAATTGGTATTAATTCTTTAAATCTTCAGTAGAATTCATCAATCAAGCCATCTGGGCCTGGGCTTTCCTGTGTAGGTAGTTTTTTATTGTTACTAACAAAAGCACTTATTACAGGCCTATCAGATTATCTGTTGCTTCTTGAGTCAGTTTTGGTAATTTGTATTTTTGTAAGAATTGGTAAGGTCACTGTAATATCCTTCTTTCATTACTGAGTCTAGTAATCTGACCCTTCTTTTCTTCTTGATCCATCTAACTAAACGTTTGTCAATTTCGTTACATCTTTTCAAAGAACCAATTTTCAGTTTCACTGATCTTCTTTACTGTCTTTTTCTTGTCTCATTAAATTCCTCTCTAATCTTTATTACTTCCTTCATTCTGCTTGCTTCAGGTTTCTTCTTCTAGCATCTTAACAACATCAAGTTTGTTTATGATCTGTCTGCCCACCCCACTACTGGGTAGGGAAAAGACCTTTTTTGTTAACTGGTATTTCAAAACTCCTCAGTCTATACCTGATCTATCAAACTAAAACAGCAAACTTGTTGCCAACAAGCTGATCCTAATTCATAGTGACCCTACAGGACAGAGTAGAACTGCTCTGCAGGGTTTCCAGGACAAGAATCTTTAAAGAAGGAGACTGCCACATCATTCTCCCATGGAGCTATTCATGGATTCAAACCACTGATCTTTCAGTTAGCAGCCAACCTTAACCACTGCACGACCAGGCCTCCTCACGTGACATATAGTAGGTAATAATAAGTATGAGTTGAATGAATGACTGATGATACGTATCATCTCTAATTCTGACCTCTGGCTCTCATCCTTTAATCCATTTGAATGTTCTACTAGCATCTCGCACTCATCATAGACAAAATAGAACTCACTGCTTCTCCTACAAACTACTTTTCTCTTAATTTTTCCTTATTTACTTAGTGGCACCATGATACACCCACTTTCCTTCCTCTTTAAAATTCTTTGCTGGCTCCTGTTATCCAGGTGTGAGGTTCTAGCTCTTTACCAAAGAGTCTTTCTTATCTGATGCATGCGTACTTCTCCAATACTGTCGTCGATTGCTGCTCTACAGGTAACTCCTACCTGTTACATTCCAGCAGTGTCTAATGTCCTCCCTTTGTCTCAACACATCCTGGTTTTCTCCTGCCCTTGTACCTGTCTGTTGACATACTTACAGTCCTCTATTTCACTTGCTAAATGCATCTACCAATAATTCAAAATCAGCTCAGTTCCAATAATTGCCAAGAAATCTTACCAAAAGAACTCCCTCTCCACAAAATGTTCATTTGCCTACTTGGGATATTTCTCTGTCTGTGTACATACTTTTGTTACTGCAATTGTAACAATAAATTTGCTTACATGTCTGGCTCTCTACCCAAATAAATTCTCCCAGACAAGTCTATCTAATTAGTTGTTTATGCCCTCAGTCTCCAGCACATGACAGGAACTCCTCAACATTAGCTGAACTATAAAAAGGAAAAAAAAAAAAAAACTAAATAATCGAGTGTGCTTAGTAAAAAAATAAGATATCCATTAAAAAAAATCTTTCCTTCTGTAACTGCCAAGGTCTTGACAATTTGAAGCTAAAGACTTCACTTAAATCAATTTTAGTCTCAAATTTATCAAGGGACTGAATGAAACAATGTCTTCTCCTGGCAATCCAAACTTATTATCATAAAACTATACAAAGTACTTACCAAATGGGCACTAACACGTGTTTGCCACATGTCAACTTGCTTTGGTGTGAGATCAGGAATTGACAGGCCTAACCGGGACGCCAAAGCTTCAACATAGCCTGCAAGTCTTAAAAAAACAAGCCCAGAAGGTAGAATATACATTTTTAAAAAGGCACACAAACATTCTTAGACAGCAAAAAACTAATAACCACAGAGAAAAAAGATAATTTTACATTTGCAATTAACACTCTAGAAATTGCCTTAAACATTTTCTTTAGTTTTCATTTTATGTAAATATATCCACTTTAAAAAATATTTCTATATTAATATATTTAACACATAGCTAACTATGCATTGACTTACAGTAATTATTCTCTACCATCACTAAAAAAACAGACCAACTCAAGGGATATGAAAAAAATGTACTAATATTGATCATTTCTACTCTTGCTCCAAAATCAAACCAAAGCACTTTAAGTTATAACTGATAACTGACATCATAAAGCAAAAAGTTTTAAAATTCTCATATGCTAAGAACAAGCCTAGAATTATCAGAGCACTGTCAAGTATTTTATCAATTCTAAGTCAACTTCACTTATTGAACATAACCTTATCTTCTGGATAATAAAAAACTGCCCATTAATCTATGCATACCACCAATTATAAGATTAATCCCCATATTAGATATGTTGAATTACAAAAAAACAAACTGTGTATCTAACAATCAATAAACCAAAAGAAAAAGAAGCCCACTGCTGTCAAGTTGATACTGACTCACAGCGACCCTACAGACAGAGCAGCGTTGTCCCATAGGGTTTCCAAGAAGCACCTCATAGATTTGAACGGTTGACCTTCATTCAACCAACGCATCACCAGGGTTCTCAGCAATCAACAGGATGTGATATTTTCAAAAAGGCAGAGAAGTAGTTCTAACTCCCACAAAATCCTCACCTCTAATCAAAAATAATTGTTTTATATTAATCTAAAAATAAATGGCTTAAAAATCCATTAGATCATTTGGTTCTATTAAATATATTACCAAGCTATCACAGCAGCAATACTACTATTATTACTAACTTTTAATGTTGGGAACTAGAAAATAGAATGTTTGATGATAGGTTTATGCAGAAATTACAGGAATATAAAACTTCTGGCTTGGCTTTAAAGTAAAGAAACTTTATTTTTAGCAGCAGCGTTGGCTGCAAACTCCAGAGCACAGTCTAACACAGAGAGCTAGGTTATGAGAGCTGCTTGTGCCTAGATTACAGAACTAAGCAGACTCCTACCAAACACACACCTAAGTCATACAATTTACCATTCTAATGAGCCAAAGAAACAAGAAACGAAGTCAATGACAGAGCAAGACAGTGTGTTTATCACCATAACTAATTAATGCCAAGCCAGTCTAACTACCTGCCTAGTGATTAAGTCCTGTGACTGCTAACCAAAAGGTCAGCAGTTCAAATCCACCACGGTGCTCCCTGAAAACTCTACGAAACAGTTCTACTCTGTCTTACAGGGTCACTATGAGTCAGAATCGATTCAACAGGAATGCGTTTGGTGTTTTAGTTTTGGTCGAATTTATACACCTCAGGCTTTCCCTAAACACAGAAGGCAGCTCCAGGTCACCTGCCTCTTAAGACAGGAAGACATAAAAAGTGAAAAGTTGAGTCTTTTCTGAAGAAATAGATACCCTGTTTGTCTCATCATTTCTACTACATAAACAAACAAAAAAGCAACACTTGCATACACTTTGGTCATTATTCCCTTGCAAAGTTCCACTTTTTAGAAAACATGTCTAGTTAGTATCCTCGGCCTTGGGCCACATTCTTTATCTTTGAGCTTAGTCAGAGAGGTCTGAAGGGTTATGATGACAGGGGCCACTGCTTTAAATCCTGTCTCATCCCTGGGAATGTCCTCAAAATACATATTACTATTTCAGCATATGAAAAGGTAATTTTGCTTGGATTAAATTTTTGATTGGATGGTAACTTTGGGGGGGGATTTGTCTATCAGAATCAATTAAAAAGATTCTTAGTAGAAACTATATCAACTGGACTTCAACAAAAACTGAAAATTCTTCTAATCTTAACCCAATATTGCAAGGATAGAGTAGCAGAGGTGGGCTCTGGGGACCATGCTCTTGGGGACATCGAGGCCAACTGGCATAACAAGAGAGTCCTCTGCACCCTATATTGGTGAATGATGTCTAGGGTCTTAAAAGCTAGCAAGCTGCCATCTGAGGTACATCAAATGGTCCCAACTAATCCAGAACAGATGATCACTGAGAACAAGAAAGACATGAGGAAAAAAGAGCCCAGTAGACTAAAGGACCCATGTGATTGGGTGACTATATCAGCATGTGACCCAAAGAACCAGATGGTGCCCGGACACCACCAAAGACAGCCGTGATGTGGCTCACAATGTTGAGTCCCTGTGGCAACATGAGAAAAAAGGGGTACAGTTCAAGAATTCTACTAAAAGACCACAACTGATGGTCCAACGGCCTGGGGGTTCCCCTGGGAGCAGAGCATGTAGACCTGCTGCTGGCCCTGATCAGAAAACATTACTGAGGTCAATTCTTCAGACAAAAATAGACTGGACTCAGGGACATGATGTGACCATATGGTGAGTGTACTTTATGGTTCTATGCATTTATAGGATGCTGTCATACTGGTCTTTTTCTAGATGGGAGAGGACAGGGTGGAGAGGAAGGGACAGGAGATTGTTAAGAGGATACAACGTGACTAGAATGAAAAGGAGGAATGTGCTGTCACTGGGCAAGGAGAGCAGAAAGAGCTGCAGATAGGAAGGCAAGCAAATTTAATTTCGATTGTATACTTTCACCTAATCACAACTGAAAAAAAGATCAAACAAAACTGCTAGGGCCAACCTACCCACAGAAACCAATTCAACCTGACTGGGGTGAAATGTAGCCATCTATATTTTCACAAGCAACCTAGGCAATTTTGATGTCCACAGATTTAGTACTACTGATTCAGAATATTAAATTCAAAATGTTCTTTTTAAAACATAAAGAGAAAGATACACATCCTTTTTTTTGGTCATGCTTTTCAATTAAGAGGAGGAAGGAGAAAGAGAGTAAATACATACGTGCACAAATGAACAAATAACGAACCTACCCAAGTCCAGCTAAATCTGACACAAGATTTCCCAAAGCAGCAGCTAAAAGATTGAAAAATGACAAGTGAGTTGTTACATAAAAGTCAGAAAATCATTACATCAGTATGTGATCAATAAAATACTGGTCTGAAAGTGTTACTCCATCTCTCCAACTATAACACTATGTCCAAAGTAACTCACTGAATAGTCTGAATCTCAGCATGTTGAAATAGGCACAATTCTTCTGAGATTACAGTACCCTACCTCCACTAACCAGTAGGTTTTTTTCCCCCCTGTTTGGTCAGGAAATTACATAAATTATTATATAATAATAATACTTTATCTCTTATCTTTCAGTTAATATTTGTTTTAGAAAAGTTTTTAAAAACTCTGTTGTCACTGAGTTGATTTCAACTCACAGTGACTGTAAAGGACAGAACAGAACTGCCCCATAAAGCTCCCAAGGATTTAAACTGCCGACCTTTCAGTTACCAGCTGAATGCTTAAACACTACGTCACCAGGACTCCATTTGTTTAAAGGAACTTGGATGCTTGGAAGTTGAGGAATACAGCCAAATGCATAGGTATGAAATTCAAGAAAGATAAGAAGTGCTATTTTTTCATTAACTCGCCTAACTCATACTTCCTTTGTAATAAATACGCAACGGAACTATTCCCAAATTTCACCGTCCTCAAGAATAGAATAGTGGAACAATCAGAGCGCAGTTAATGAGAACGCTTACACATTGTGAAAAGTGTAACTCATGTCACTGAACAGCTTATGTAGCAACTGTCAGATAGGAACCTAATTTGCTGTGCAAACGTTCACCAAAAACACAATAAAACAGTAGTCTTTTTTAAAAAATTCAAAGCTATCTGGGAGAAGGGCGCTGAGATACACTGAGTGTCACTCTGTGCACGCATTATTCCATGTACCCATTGGTTAATGTATGCAACATCATCCCATTTTAAGGAAACTAAGGCTCAGATAGGGCAGAGCCAGAAAAACAGCAAATCCCTGGACATCCATGATTAAGAACAGAGAAGTAACAGAGGAAGGAAAAGAAGATGAAGCCTAATTCAACTTTCAATCTTGTATTTCCTGGTTTAATTTTTACACCAAACTGGAAGATAAATAATTTAGTAGAGACACAGGGTAGAGAGGTTTGGGGGGTAACACGCTGACTAAAAGAAAAACTTGTAAATTTTAACACAGTCAGTATAGCAGAATGGTGTTCCCCATTAACAAAGAAATGCACCTAAAACTCCTTATAAAAAAAAAGTGCTATAAATACAAAATTAAGAGGAGAATAGTATTAAGGAGATAAACTAACAGGCATCTCAGTAAGTAAACCTATTCAAAACATTATTCTCTTCTAAACCTAAACTACTTAAATATTTTCTAAATATACAGCCAACAGAATAATACCATTACTATTATTAAATACCTGCCATAGTTGAAATTCCCAAAATAATTCCAATAGACATCTCAATCTGAGTTCCCTGAAAAAAGATTATAAAGACATAAATCTTAAAAATTATACCTGAAGTGACTATTAAAAGAATAACAGATGACAAAAACAAGTAGAAGTTAATACATAAAACATGAAAACATTTTATGGTAATTCACTTAACTTAAATATATGCATTCATGCAGAAATAACATCAATATTATTTCATTCATTAAAATGAGACTTCCATAAAAATAAAAAACAGCAACACATATAGCAGTATATAATTCACCATTAAGAATCTACAAGTTATATTCTTCTATCAAAGATGGTTTAAAGCTCTTGAACACAACGATTAACTCATATAATTTTAAATTGTGAATGATGCATCTATACTACTTTATTAAAAAATTAAAAAGACTACCCCAATTTCTAGGGACCCAAAATATCATAGACTTCTATTAGTCTTATAATATCTAGTTCTCCACTAAGTAGTGAGACTATATAATTCATTTATAAGCAGAAACAACATGTAGAACAATAGATTACTAGTAAAAATGAGGCCCTACTGTATTTCTACTTAATTTATTTTATGTATTGAGATAGTCTGAGATAGTCTACATCTGCATCATTATTTCACTGAAGAAAAGAGGGGCTAGTATTCTTACTTCCACATTAAACCAGCTACCACAGAGGTAAGGGATTATGCAAATCTAGTTTAGTGGAGGGATTATGCAAATCTAGTGTAATGGATTACTAAACAGAGACTACTATGCCCAACGCAGTTGTAATCCTTGGGCAATGCTTCTAGAAGTATACAATTTTCAAGAGCAATTTTGAATACTAATACTTAAAATTTCTAGAGAATTCAAAAACCTCAAATACTTGTAGAGAAAAATAAAAGAGAATATCCTATCTAATATTTAGAAATATTTTATTATCAACTCTGTATAAACCCAGAAGCAGCTGAATTACATTTTATTCAGTTTCCCCTCCCCTAGGACTTTTGGTTCCAATGCTTTATAATTTTTGCTCAGTATGGACCAAACAGCTGGATGTACAAACATCTACCAAACCCACTGCCATGGAGTTAATTCCAAATCACAGCAACCCTACAGACAGAGTAAGACTGACTCATAGAGTTTCTGAGGAGCACCTGGTGGATTCAAACTGCCAACCTTTTGGTGAGCAGCTATAGCTCTTAACCACTATGCCATCAGGGTTTCCAACAGTCTGCCAGACACTTATACGGGCATGAAAATACCCAAAGAAACAGATTTCTGAAAAGGAAGGGGAAAAAAAGGCACAGAGAAAAAGAATGAGATGTGTGTCTTCACATAAAAATGCAAAAGAAGTGAAACACAAACAAGTATGTGACAAGTCAGAATTTATTAAATAAATAAAAAAAAAAAGGCACCAAATCCACAGCTGTCAAGTCAATTCCAACTCACAGCAACCTTATAGGACAGAAGAGAAGTGCCCCACACGGTTTCCAAGGAGGAGCTGGAGGACTGGAACTGTCCAGCAGCTGAAAACTTAACCACTGTGCCTCCAGGGCTCCATTAAAATAAATATAGCCTCTTCAATGGCAGTGAATCACTGGGAATGACCCAAAAAGAATCTGTTTTCAGTACATTTATATAAGAATTTAAGTCCTTGGTTATTTGGTTGAATTTAAGAAGCTTGAGATTCTTTCTAACAGCAAGAAAAGCTTTACACAATGAGAGTTTGAGGGCAGTGGACTATCTACTTCTTTATCTCCCTTATTGTTGTTGTTAGAGGCTGTGAGGTCATTTCTGACTCAGAGCTGGAAGAGAGAGGACATAGACCTTTATAGATGGATGCAAAAGAAATGGGTGCTTACAGAAAAGAGAGGTACATGATGGCTGCAGCGTATTACTATAAACGAAAAAAAAATTGCTGTCAGTCATTCCCAACTCCTAGTAACTCTATAGGAAAGGGCAGAACTGCTCCACAGCGTTTCCATGGAGTGGCTGGCAGATCTGAGCTGCCAACCTCTTGGTTAGCAGCTGAGCTCTCAACCACTGCACTATCATAGAAACATCAAATTTTATCTTAGAAGATGAGGTAGAAGTTAATACAATTAGTCTATATCAAAAGGTCTAATATATACTATCCTAATTAAATTGTAAGAAAAATAATCCAAAGAAAATACAAATATCTGTGACAAAATGTAGTCACAACTAATGAAATGAACACTTAGTACAAACAGCAGCTAACACAGAGGTCAAATCTATTACAAGAAACCATACAGGAATTTGTTTTTGATTGTAACCAGGGCAGCAGCTAGAAAAATACACCTAACTGCAAGAAGGAAAATATCAAGTATCTATGGTATGACAGAAAAGAGTTAAGTATCTATCTCCTTAACTTACCATCTTATGACAGTAACAGCTATCCCATAACATTAGGAGACAATCAGTACTTTAAAGATAAAAAGGTGCTGAAGTGGCAAAGTGTTCTGTTTTTTGTCTGTCTGTCTGTCTATCTATTTGGTTGGAAAGCCTGGTGGCATTGCTGGAAACCCTGGTGGCATAGGGGTTAAGTGCTACTGCTGCTAATCAAAGGGTCAGCAGTTCAAATTCACCAGGTGGTCCTGGGAAACACAACGGGGCAGTTCTACTCTGTCCCAAAGGGTTGCCATAACTGACTTGATGACAATGGGTTTAGTTTTCTGGGTTTTATACATATTTATGTACCACATACACTCACAAAGGCAAAACGGTGAAAAACATTCTTATAATAACAATAGCCATTTATTTCCTTTTTATATATTCTAGAGTTACATTATTTGTGTATTTTAGTTTCAGCAGTCTATTATAATGGCACTTGGCTTGGCTTTTATTATAAAGCTTCTCAGGAAAATTTCACTGTCTCTGAATTAGTTTATAATTATCACAGGATACTATTTTTACTACACTTATTACTTTCAATCATATATTGAAGGCAGTCATTTAAACATTTATTTCGATATTATGTGTAAAAAAAAGTGAATTTCAATGTAAACGTCAACTAGAATAACAAATATTACTAATTTGATGGCACAATGGTTAAGTACTACAGCTGCCAGCTACAAGGTTGGCATCTCAAATCCATCAGGCACTCCTCAGAAACTGTGTGGGGCAGTTCTACTCTGTCCTGCAGGGTCGCTATGAGTCAGAATCAACTAGATAGCAATGGGTATGTACACACGTATGTATATGTGGGGTCTGTAGAAAGCAGTCCACACTCGGTTACACTAATGATGTGGCACAGGCACGGATAATGCAAAATTTGTAGTGAACACACTACAATAATTTGCCTTTAAAATGTGTGTCTACGTGAAGGAGGGGACTACTTTTGTTGGTTTCGGGTACTTGAATTTAAATACAGGTATCTGCTAGTTCTGGTATTTATTTCAAAGAAATGATTAGACCATTCTTTAAAGGTCTTATTCAGGATCTAAGAAGCTAACTGTGTTTTTCAATTCTCATCTCTCTTCAAAACCTTTCTGCAACCCACTCTATGCAAAATACATCATCTCAACACTGCCCTGTAGCAAGGACAGCATTCCTGAATTTGAATATCTGAGGTCTGTCTCACTGAGATCTAAAAAAAAAAAAAAAGGCTATTAAGTTAATAGGGCTACTGACTGTCAATGTGGAGAATCTACAGTGTTAAGTATAGTCACAGGAAATCCAAAAAGTATTTGCCACAGAGAGGTTTGGAGGCAATCTGTTCAAGAACGTATCAAGACTTAATAATTATAAACTAACTACTCATGATAATGGGAGTTTTATTACAATTAGATTTGATTTACATTAATTATTGAAGTAACCTGGTTACACCGGTAGCATAGTGGTTAAGAGCTACCACTGCTAACTAAAAGGTTAACAATTCAAATCCACCAAGTTCTGCCTGGAAACTCTATGAGGCAATTCTACTCTGTCCAATAGGGTTGCTATAAGACAGAACTGACTTGACAGCAATGAGTTTGTTTTTGCTTTAAAAGCCAAGTGCCGTCGAGTCGGATTCGACTCATGCTTTGGGTTTTTGGATTATTTTTCTGATTTACTGACGTAATCTAACTAACTCAGATTTTAGTAGTTCCAGATAAGGCAGTATGGTTCTAAACAGTTAAGTTTATCACCTTCACAGATATACCAAGTGGCCAATATGATTCTTCCATACACATTAGAAAAATACCATAACCAGTCCAAAAACTAGTATTTTGACATTATATCATACAGATATAATTCATTTCACCTACGGCTACCTTTAGAAATCTGGCCTTGCTAGACTAAAGAATTCTCTATCAGATGCTCACCATCTTCAAGTTGTGTGTACACAACAACAGTTTCTAGAATTGTTCATGTAGCAGGAGCCCCTCCTACTGTGAGAACTCTCTACTTTTCTCAAGCAAATGACTGAACTCTCTGGATGTCTGATCTCCATCTATCCAAAGATAAATTTAGACTATCTAGCAAACAAAACCACTCTTGAATGAACCAATTTTAGGTATGTTTAAGTAATTTTATTATTTACACAATATAAATTATTTTTTTTCTATTTCTACTTTGAAACCAAATCCTCTACTTACATTCATCTACTGCTTTGATGGCATAGTGGTTAAGAGGTACAACTGCAACTATACACATGGACCTCGCCAGACAGAGTACACAGGAATCAAATTGACTACATATGTGGAAAGAGACCAAGAAAAAGCACAACACTATCAGTCGGAACAAGGTCAGGGAACAAACCCTGGTCATTAGTGTTTAGTGTATGAATCTACTCTTGAGATGGTCTTAGTCTACTGTCATCAGTGTTTAGTGAGGGAAATGTGCTCTTGAGATGCTCTTTACAATCTCCAAACAAACTCCAAATGTGGGAAAAACCATCCACTGCTCATATGCGAGTTCAAAGTAAAGCTGAAAAAAACTGAAACAATCCAAGAGAGCCAAAGTACAACCTTGAGTATTCCTCACCTTAATTTAGATACCATCTCAAGAGCAGATTTCACACACTGAACACTAATGACCAGAGACCAAATGAGCTGTAGGATAACATTAAGGACAATACACACGAAGAAAGCAAAAGGTCATTAAATACAGTGGCAAGAAAGGGAGGACCAAAATGGGCATCAGAAAAGACTCTGAAACTTGCTCTTGAACATACAGTAGCTAAAGCAAATGAAAGGAATGACGTCGTAAATCAGCTGAAGAGAAGATTTCAAAGGGCAGGCTGACAAGACAAAGTATTACAAAGAAATGTGCAAAGATCTAGAGTTACAAAACCGAAAGGGAAGAACAGGGCATTTCTCAAGCTGAAAGAGCTGAAGAAAAAATTTAAGCTTCAAATTGTAATTCTGAAGGGTGTTATGGGCAAAATACTGAATAACACAGGAAGCATGAACAGAAGATGAAAGGAATACAAAGAGTTATTTTACCAAAAAGAATCTGGTCAATATTCACCCATTTTGAGAGGCAGCATATAATCAAGAATCAACGGTATTGAAAAAGAGAGTCCAAACTGGACTGAGGCACTGGCAAAAAAACAAAGTTTCAGAAACTGAGAGAATACCAATTCAGATGTTTCAGCAAACGAATTCAATGCTGGAAGCACTCACTTGTCTATGCCAAGAAACAGGCAAGACAGCTGGCCAGCTGACTGGAAGAGATCCACTTATTTGTGCCCACTCTAAAGAAAGGTGATCTACCAGAATGCAGAAAGTATCGAGTCCTGTCTTGTTAGACACTATCAAGTCAGTTCTGACGCACAGCAACCCTATGCAGAACAGAATGAAACGCTGGCCAGTCCTGCGTCATGCCCACAGTCGTTTTCATGCTTAAGCCCACTGCCGCAACCACCGTGTCAATCCATCTCATTGAAGGTCTTCCTCTTTTTCGCTGACCTTCTACTTTACCAACCATGATGTCCTTCTCCAGGGACTGACTGCTCCTGACAGCATGTCCAAAGTACACAAGACACTGTCTTGCCATCTTGGCTTCCGAGGAGCACTCTCATTGTACTTCTGCCAGAACAGATCTGTTTGTCCATGATACAGTGAATATTCTTCTCCCGCACAATTCAAAGGTATCGTTTCTTCTTCTGCTTTCCTTCTTCATTGTCCAGCTTTCATATGCACATGATACAACTGAAAGTACTGTCTCAGTGTCCAGAAATAAGTAATTGATATTTTTTTCTCCCTCTCATGATGGAATTAATTGACCATCAGTCCATATATCACTAATATTTAAAAGAAAAGACTTCATATAAAATACTTTTAAAACAGACACAGAAAGTTGACCATTGCCTTCTTAACAGGACTATAATCAATTTATTTCTTTTGGACAAAGTAAGAGAAGTGGACAGAGCACTGGGCAGTTTTAGGAGACTTGCATTCTCATCATGGGCCTATTTCTGACTTTATAATCTGGACCCAGTACTGGTATCCATTAACAAAAGGTGGACATGACAGTGAGAAAGGTAAGTCCACCCACCATCCATGAGACTAAACTAAACTAAACTAAAGGGGTATCTTTACATTTATATGACTACAAGACAGAAGAATCATTTCCTAACACTACCACAGCACAAAGGTAGAAGGGAGATATGTTCACAATTCTCTGAATTAAAACTTAAAATACCTTTAGGTTAAATGACTAAGCTGTGTATGGACACATCCTTTAAAGCATATCTGCATAGGAAAATTGAACAAGAAAATAACAAAACTCTACATACGTTGACAAGGGCTGCCTATACAACTAAATAAATGTAAGAAAAAATTTACATACTTTTTTTCTTTAAAGAATGTTAAAATTAGAACAGGGTAACAACGGCCCAATAAATATGCTTTTACAATAGACTAAATACCTTTCCCAAAATCTTAATGGTTAATATATATAAAGCCTTAAAATTTAGCTATGGCCTAATCAATACAAAATACATTAAAAAACTGCCTAGTTTATTACGGTTTTAATTAAAACTCTGCAGCTACAATATACAAATTATTATAAAAATTCTGACCACATTCATTTCTTTATTAACTCAAAACAGAAGAAGTGAGAAAAGAACTTACTGCAACAATCATAATTGCATTATCCAAAAAGCCAAACCCTATGAAAGGTATTGCATTGTGGATGAATACTGTAAAACACCAAAAACAGAAAAATATATTTTAAGACTTAACAAAATTTGAGAATAACAATAACAACAAAAATATATGGTTAGGGTCTCCTAAGTAGGTTTGATAACCTTTGAAGTTTGTTTTTCATTTGCTATAGCCAAAAGATTCTGCTGGTGGTACAAATTTATCTACTTGGTAGAAGGCATACTGGGAGTAGAGAGAACATACAACACGCAAAAATACTTGTGTTAAGCTTTTGTGTTTCTTACTGGTTACACACACAAACACAAAAATAAACAAAGTCAAAACAAATTAGTCAATACATATTACGTGCCATGTCATATCCATTTATTTGCTACTGACAGCAATCTATTTCTCTCATGCTTAAAGAGTGGTAACATAAAATTGCTATCAGTATTAGAAATAATTAAATATCCCCTGAATCAAATTTCACAGAAGCTATCTGGTCACTTTTACTTACTAACCAACTTTTTAAAGAAATATTAGAAAACTGATTATCTTATCTATGTGCCATCTTTTTTCCCTCCTAACATTATCCAGGGCAGTTCTACTCTGATCTATAGGGTCGCTATGAGTCAGACACAACTCAACGGCAGTGGGTTTGGGTTTTGTTTTTAACATTAATCCATAAATGTTTTCCCAAGCTATAAAAGAAAACTCTGAATTCAAACAGAACATGTAACTTGGCCCCTTTCTACCAAATGACTATCTTAGCTCATCTATGTGGCATGTAATCTGAATGGCCTGAGGTAGTATTAGATGTGTAACTAGGAAGAACTCAGACCTATACTTTGTTTTTTGTATTTGCATCTTTAGCACACCACACAATACCTAGTGAGGACCACTAACCTGGAAAGGAAGAGAATTCCAGATTGAGGAAACTGAAGGCATACTGTGAAATAGATTAAAAACTGGGCATAGTTAAAAGACTTTACTCTAATTAATCCATAAAACTGACAAGGTACAGTCAACATTAGTGCAACTGAGGACTTTTTTAGATAAACATAAAAATTCTGACTTTTATGCTACATCCAAAAACAATAGGTCCCTCTAAACCAACTGATTCAGTAAGATCAGAGCTTTTTTTCTTTTAATGTAGGTAAATCCACAGAAAAATACAATCTAGAAGTTATTGAAGTTGGATATAACTATGGTAAGCTCTGCACCAACCAGGGAAGGCAAAATTCAAGCAGTAAAAAAACAATTCCACCCACAAGTACTATCAAAGATTACAATCAAAAGAAAATAGTATATATCTCAGACCATTTCAGATTTCTTTTTGTTATAAGAATGTTCAAGACAAAAAGTAGCATCTTTTTAATTATTAAAAGATAGTATTTTAAAAATTGGTAATGATAAATATCAAATAGTAATTAACTTAATGGGATCTTTTGGTTAAAGGACCTAGCTGTACTTCTTTGACTCTGTACCTATTTGCTTAACTATTAGACATTCAAATTTTATAAACAGCTTCCAAAACATATACACAATCCCAATTCTCCACAACAAAAGCCAATTCTATAGGTCAAAAGACTGTAGTAAATTTATTAATTCATTAACTGAAACAAGCACAGTGAAGAGAAAGCTACTTTGTCTCAGGAAAGAAGTGTCCCAAATAATTTTTTCAATTGCCTTTCAAAATTAAGCATTGCAAACTAACCATGAAACTTTTGGGATTACTTAACAATTTTGGAATCATTTGAGATTGGTATCTCTAAAATTCACCAGTCACAAATATCTTAAAATACATTGTCAAGGCCATTAATTAGATTAGATTAACTGATTAGATTAACATTAAAAATCTGGTCAGTGAAATCAAGTCACATCGCTACAATAATCACATCGAATTATAAAACACATTTGTTTAATACTTAGACCTAGACAAATATGTTCTGTGAGAATAAAAATTTTTAACCCAAGAGAAAAAAATATAATTTTTCAACACATTAAATTATTATTATCATTTTTTTTAAAGGCAATTGCCATGGACTCAGCTCCAACTCACAGCAACTTCCTGTGTGTCAAGGTAGAACTGTGCTCCATACCGTTTTCAAAGGCTACTTTTTTGGAAGTAGTATGGCCTTGAACTTCCAATCTTCTGATAAGCAACCAAGTACATTACCAGTTTGTACCACTGGGAGCTTCACATGCGCGGGGCACTCCAGTGGATTCTTGAGATACAAAGATAAACCAGACTTGGTCCCTGCTCCTCATGGAGTTCAGCCATATAAACAGTTCATCTCAAGATGATCCTAAAGATACAACGCTAACGGTATGTTTACTGTGCTATGGATAGACAGTAGTAACCGAGGCTGGGAGAGTCAGAGAAGACTATCTAAGAAAACAAATCTTAAATTCTTAAACTACTTTTGGAATTTCAGAAAAGTTACTAAATTCTAACATAAATTAACTGTATCCCATGGGGAAAAAAAATGACTATTAGTTTCCTTGTTTTGTTGTTTATTATGATGATGATCATCATTATTAATGTTATATTTGTTTTCCAGTATGCAATTCAAGCTTACTTTTTGTCAGGTCTTCAGTCTCCTTTGGGAAATATTATTCTATAACTTTTGCCATTGTTAACAAATCACATTTAATATTTTAATTTACAACCTACTCAAAATAGGTATCCTATTAAATAAATTCTCTTCTTCCTTTGTACTTATATAGTAAAATCCCAAACTGTTTTGTTATTTCAGTGTTAGC
The DNA here is from genome assembly GCA_028571685.1 of Heterohyrax brucei. Classification (NCBI taxonomy): domain Eukaryota; kingdom Metazoa; phylum Chordata; class Mammalia; order Hyracoidea; family Procaviidae; genus Heterohyrax; species Heterohyrax brucei. The sequence goes on along the minus strand of CM053153.1, from coordinate 18,552,926 downwards.
CCTGAAAAATTTTCCTACCACCAAAACTCAAAAAAAAGCACACCAGCAGTACTCTAAGGTTTCTTCTTCCTAGTGGTTTGAAATAAACTTCACTGTCTTCATTACTGCAAATGACTAGCCAGAAGTATTTTCTCCTCCAGAGGACAGTTTCAGCTGGCTTGTGCCTAGAAATTCTAGTTCTACAGTGACCCAACTTAAACCTAAGCTAAATCTATCTTTTATCATGGGAATTAAGAAAATCTTTCCATACTTATAACTACACGGTAACAATATTTTAACAATATTAGATTTTTAAGACATTAAATATTCCATAATGTTTTGTTATTTTTTTAAACCAAGTTTACAAACTTTGTTCTTCAACAAAATAAATAGGGCCATCCATTCTATCTAGAGAGCTTTAACTGATGCTTCTGCACTACTGACGAATGACACAAGCCATTTCAAATCCAACAGATACTTGAACAAATATTTAACAATTTTAGAACCATTACCATATCTCAGCTGTCCTGGGGTAGGTGGTGGAGCTTCCAATTTTTCTAAAATGAAAAAAAAAAAAAAAAGAATGTGGGGCAAGAATTAGTTACTATAGTGTAATTTTTCTGCATTACAATGAACAAAACACCAGTAGACTTTACTAAGGAGAAGGAAAACATCAGAATTTATTCATAAATTATCTTTAAAGTAATGAACCAAAGCCATCAATACAGAAAATATTAATTGGTGTAGGTTAAATCACAAAGCTAGAAACAAAATTGAGTCTTTATTACAAGTCTACCTTGGACTCTATGTCCCCGGCTAAATCATTTTTTCGTAAGTCCTTGCACCTACAAAATGAGACTGTGTGCATCAATTACAGTAAAGAAACACTAGAAATGCTCTGATCAGTGATATAACTACTCTTCTTTAAAATGGCAAACCTAGATGACTTAAAATGTATCTGTAAACTAACAGCAGGTTAAAAAAGAATATTCAAATAGACCTAGACGCTTTTTAAAACAGGAGAATACTTTTAAAGTATTTATTACAACAATGACTTCCTTGGATTGTGTTCTGTTCCTTAAAAAAAAAGGACAAGCCATTACCATTGAGTCAATTCCTACTCACAGCAATTCTATAGGACATAGTAGAACAGTCCCATACAGTTTCCAAGGAGCATCCGGTGTATCTGAACTGCTGACCTTTTGGTTAGCAGCTGTGGTTCTTAACCACTAAGCCATTGGGGCTTCTGTTCTGTAAATAATCTTCTTGATAACACACTGATTATTTTCCATCTTTGGAACCTATACTACTGTATTATAGAGAATAAAACATCTTTATTTCATACAATAAAAAAAGTACGATGCTATTCAAAATCACAATATAAAATATAGTACTTATACATGTGTCATAATTATACATGTTTTCCAAATAAAAAGCAAGTATTTTTAAGTGCTGCCATTACATTTAAAAAAAGAAAAAATTATTACAAAATAACACTACCTAATCTCCTAATAATGGCTACCTCACTATTTGTACAAATTCAAGAGTAAACTACGGTAAAGTAGTAGGGAATTCTACTGTCTTTACCCTCAACCAATTCAAGAGAATGAACTGACAACATACAGAGAAGAATTCATACTGTGCATCATTCTACCCTAAAGATTTAGGACAACTAGATTGTACACATAAACTTATTAACAAGATACACATTCTCTAAAATAATTTGTAACAACAAGAAATTTAGGTTTAAAAAAGCAAATTTCTAAAGAGAAGCTATATAACAAAGGAGTACAGTCCATAATTATGACTGAAGTTTTACTTAAAAAGCATGCTATCATAATGGCTCAACAATAAGTAGTTTAATCACTACCACATTTAGAAAGTTCTAAGAAGAGAATTTTAAGTTTTCCTTTTTTCTTTTAAGAATTATTAAGAAATGAAGATACACTACCCAGTAAACCCAAGTGCCTCCGAGTCGATTCCAACTCATAGTGACCCTATAGGGCAGAGAAGAATTTCTTCATAGTGCTTCCGTGGAGTGTCTGGTGGACTTGAACTGCCAATCTTCTGGTTGGCAGATATAGCACTTAACCACTTTAGTTAGCAGACATAGCACTCAACCCCTATGCCACCAGGGTTTCCAAAGATACACTGAAATTATACATTGTATAATTTCACATTTGATTAAAATAAATACTATATTCTTCATTCTTTAATTGGAAGAAAAAAAACTAGACCTACTATTGTCTAGTCAATTCTGACTCATCATGATCCTACAGGACAGAGGAGAACTGCCCCATAAGACTTTCCAAGGAGTGCCTGGTGGATTTGAACAATCAACTTTTTGGTTAGCAGCCATACCACCTAACCACTTGGCTATGAGGTTTCTGAAAGCATGCCAATGATTTTGCAAACCTTTAAACAAGGAACATAGGTTACCACTGTACTCTACAGAGTTTTCTAGCGAAATAAGCATGCAAAAGCAGTTACATACCAGCACTACTGGTTAGCTACATTACTGTCATCAGCACTGTAGATCTGACACTAGGGTAAATCCTTGTCAGATGACTGGAACATCTTGAAATACTTAAAAATTCAACAAACAGGACTTTCCCAATGAATAAGAGTATTACGTCCTTACTTTCATTTCTTCAAACTCCTTCCACATTCATCAAAATACTAAAAATATCTCACAGTTTCTACAAAGAAAGTGTATCACCTAGGTAAACACATGATGCATAGTCGTAAAGGGGAAAATTCAAATAATGTAACTGATATTCCTTATCTTTCTTTCCAATTCAAATTAAAGGTAATAAAACTTGATGAAGACAAAGAGAGAAGGAGACAGAAAGTAACAGATGGAGGCAGAACAGGGAGAAAAAAACATTGGCACAGAGATAAATGTAAAATGAAACCACAATTCTGCCTCCTGCTTTGCAAAGACCCTGAGGAGTAAAGAAATTATGAAAGGAACATTTCCTAGACAGCAGAAAGTTTATTGGAAAGTAACCATCAAAAATTTTTTAAACCATAAATTGACAGATTTGAAGACTGTGACACTGTAAATTACCTCCTTTATTACAATAGCTAAACCAAGACAAAACACACATCAGAAATAAAACCAGTAAAGGTAAAACACAACAGATCTCAATTTTTCAGCACTCTATACAAAGAGACTGAGACTCTGTGAAATGGAGGGAGGCTACAGCAGAGCATGACTACATATCTTTTCATTCACATGGATTCAGTGTAATGCTCAGCATGCAACAAATTCACATTTTGTATTCTGGAACTTTCTATTTCCTTTCCACCCCGCTACCCTGTATATGTTTGATCCACAGTCAGCTGACTCTGCAGATGTGGATCCCACAGATACGCAGGGCAGACTGTAATGACTACCCATCAAGACTGTGATTCTCCATCCACATGTACCAATCTTTTCTAGCTTTAAAGAAAATACTACATCTCTTTGCTTTAACTTTAAGAACAATTGCTGATTTCTACTTCTAATACTGGCTCGGTAATCTATCACATCAACCCTCCTTATAACAATCATAAACTATAATACAAATACATGCATCTATGTATACATACACACATGCATATGTATGTGCACGTATGGATGGATGCATACAAGTCTATCCATTATAGTCTACTAGGGCACTGAAAATGACCAAAAGTAAGTTGATTCTGGGGCAGAATTAATTCTTGAAAGAGTAAAACAGCACTTAGCTGTCTAGTTTTGGCAGTTTTTAACCGGATAGTAGGCTCCAGTTGACAACATGCAGGCCAGCTAAACATCAGCTCTTTTGAAAAAAGAACTTTCGAAAAAACCAATTCAGAATCAGAGAGAAGACACAAATTACTAATACAAGGAATGAAACAGGAGACATCACTATAGACCCTACAGCCATTAAAAAAATAAGACAATAGTACAAATAATTTTACATTAACAAATCCAACAAATTAAATGAAATAAATTCCTTGAAAAACACAAGTTACTAAAACTGAATCTGAATATCCTTACCTATTAACAAAATCCAAATTGTTACTAAACACGTTCTCTCTCCCTCTCTCTCTCTCTCTCTCACACACATACACTTACAGGACCAGATGATTTCACTGGTGAATTCTATTAAAACATTTAAAGAAGGAAAAAAAAAAAAAAAAAAAACAACCCACACAAACTCTCAAAATCTTTCAAACACAGGAGACAAAATGCTTCCCAACTCATTTTACTAGCCAAGAATAACTTTAAAAATAAAATCTAACCAAGAAATTACAAAAAAAATAAGAGAACTACAGATCCACAAGCCTCATAAACACAGACACAAGATTCTAACTGTATGATAACTGTTCTGCTTTATAAAAGGCTCATAATAGCAAAAACCAAATCTATTGCTACTGAGTTGATTCTGGCTCAGTGACCCTACAGGACAGAGTAGAAATTCTCCATACGGTTTCTAAGGAGTGGCGAGTGGATTCAAACTGCGTAGCCTTTTGCTTAAGAGCCATACTTTTAACCATTCCACCAACAGGGCTCCACATACTCATAAGTAGTGGCAAAAAAAAAAAAAAAAACCCTGACATTCAGACTTCCTTAAATTTTTCTCTTCCTTAGACATTTTTTTCCACTGTTTGGAGGAGAAGTTGCTGTAGCATTCTATTTTTAGAAATACATTAGGAAAATAATCTACAAGAGTCCATGAGATAATAATTGCATATAGAATTTCTTTCCTTTTGATTTCACATTCACAGTTCTGCTGGAAAGTAAACAAGACAATTACTGAAAACTGCTAATTGGTTAAATTCTCTCATGAAAGGAAAATAATTCAAACTGGATGTACCTCTTCCTCCTATCTGTCTTTAAGAATACAAATGCATTCAATTATGATACATCTTTTCCTAATACAAAATACCCTAGATATTGAATACAAATTCTGAGATCACATGAAAAACTCCTTGCAAAATTAAATCTAAGACTTTTCAATGCTTATATTTTGTTTTGCTTCAGTAACCCAAAAATACTAAGAAAAAAGTTTAAACTTTCAAAGCAGCTCTACATTTTTTAGTAAATGAAACTTTAAATTTCTTGCACTATGATACAAAGGATGGAATATTCCAGTTAGTTTTCTAATTAACTAAAGCAACCAAAAAACTGTTACAGCTTATAAAATACTACCTGTTAGTAGTAATACTGAATAAAAAATATATATATTTCTTTGATGCTGGAATACTATAATGCATCAAGATTATCATTTTAAAGTCCAGCTATTATCCATTCAGGAAATTCAAAACCAAGAACACTGTCACTTAAAAAAAAAAAAAAATGAAAAGAAGGTCAGGAAATAATGCAAATCAAGGAACAAAAATATTCCTATTTCAGGAATAAAAATACATTTAAGCCAGATGCTTTCTGTATTTGTTACATATAAGTACAACCATTTTAAGGTTTTAGACTACATTCACTTAATGAAACAGGGGACTCAGGCATAAAAAAACCCGACAAAGTGAAAAAAATAGGAGAACGAAGAAACATGTAAGGATCAAATGCAGAGATTAAAAAAAAAAGAAAAGTGATTTTTTATTTTTTCAAAATCGCAGAGATTACACAAAAACATTCCCAGGATGTGGGTAAGTGGCTGGGATGTGGGTACTTTCAGAGTCCCTCTGCCGTGTCTGCTGTATTGATTAACTAGCTAACCAAACCAAACTCGCTGCCATCTCATCAATTCTGACTCACAGCAACCCTATAGGACAGAGCAGAACTGTCCCACTGGGTTTCCAAGGCTGTAAATTTTCACAGAAGCAGACTGCCTCATCTTTCTCCCTCAGAGTGGTTGGTGGGTTTGAACCAGCAATCTACTAATAAACAGCCAAGCACTTTAAGCACTGTGCCACCAGAGCTCCTGATTAGCCATCTAGCAGCCTAAATTTGACACCTTTCATACATGCAAGTATCTCCTAACATACCACACAATGCTAAGCATTATAGGAAAAAGAAAAACGAAGTGAAATCTCCTCCACCTGATGTTTCCTGGTTTTGCTGTAAGGCACAGGACTAAAAGTTTTTCAACCTGAGGACATCTTCTAAAGTGTTATTTTAAAATAAATCCATGACCAGTATTTTTACTTATCATTGCCTTTTCTTTTAACCTAAAGTGGCATCTGGTGGGAACAGAAAAGGACGACTTGAAGGTCCTCAGAAGCTAAACAAGAGGCCCTGCTTGTGCAAAGGTTAAGCACGCCATTGCTAGCCTACAGGCTGGCAGTTCAAAATATCCACTGGTTCCATAGGAAAAGATGCAGCAATCCCTTCCTGTAAAGATTACACTGAAGAAAATTTCTATCTGGCAGTTGTAATCTACCATATGAGTCACTATGAGATGAAATCAACTCAACAGCACCCAACAACTACAAGCTGAACATGAAACAAACAGAATTGAAAGCTAGAAAAATTACCCAGATTTTAACTGACTTACCTCTGGATAATTTACCTATCAGAAACTGAACTACAAACAATTATGTCCACAACAAGAAGCTGCCTGCCAGCCACAAACATTATGTTCACAACCCCTAGGCCTGATGTCCACTTTCTAGCACGGGTGATGGAACTTGAAGAGAAACTCACCAGACAATTGAGACACCCTTTTACTTCTCAAGGGGAGCACAGGCCCAAAAGAAAATCAGAATCTTCATAAAAGGACATTTTCAAATTAAGCACATATATGCTTATGCATATATAAACATATCCAGTTCATATACATATACAATCATGTCTAGTTACTAGTAATATAGTCGCTATAACCAAGTCTGATCTGGGGCAACTCAACTTCTACAGAACTGGTTTCCCTACTCATAAATGAGGTCACATTTATCTGTTTTATATGGGAAAAACAAGTATGTAGCATTTTACAGAAGTGCAACATATACTGACATTTAATGTTATTTAGCAGAGATTTAACATATATTTTCAAATGCAACTTTTACCCTTGATATAGGTATTAGAAAGTCTACGAAGAAGGTATAAAGCCAGCCAAGTGCCATCAAGTCGGATCCGACTCATGGCGAGAAGGTATAAAATAAGGTCAAAAAAGGGGGTCTAACATAAACAACAGACGAATAGCACAGTTGAGAGTAAAACTTAGGTCTTCCTAAGCTTTAGGTCTGCTATATCTTTCACTAGATCACATTTTTTTCCTAGTTAAGGAAATAAACTTCAATTTATGAAACTACTAAATCCTTACCTCAGTTAAGTAAACAAGTTTCCTGAAAACAGCTTCCCAAAGTAATTTCCTCAAAATGAAAAGACAATTTGCGATGCTGTTTTCAAAAGCTAATAAAATTCATCTATGTATTAAAAACAAAGTATTACTAAATAAGTTACACAGAAGGAAACATATATTAAAATATAAAATACACCCATGCCTGATAATTTATATTAACTGGGGAAAGGAGAAAGCATAATTTTTATCTCTTTTTTAAATCTTTTCTTTAAAAAAATTCACGAATTTGAATTCTAGCTCTTCTTTCTAGAAACTTGGATAGCCAGGCCAAGTGCCGGGAAACTAAAATCCTGGAGAATCCACAAACTAGAGAACACTCTCAATGTCTGTGAAACTGAATAAAATGCCACGTTTTAAACAGTCAGTGAAAGCTATATTTTCTTTTACTTTGTTTTTCAGTCAAAATTGATTCCTATGATAGAAATTTACTGTAGACATAATCTTACATTACACAATCAATATTTACAAATATATAAATTACAAATATTGCATAATTTATATCTATTTACATACATTAAAAAGATGAGAAACATTTTACTTAAGAAAAATTTTGAAGTAAAAATTGTAAGACAGCATTTAAAATGTTAAATTTCTTTGACATCTCTAAAGGAATAAACTAAAAAGCAAACCAGTTGTTGTCAATATTGCCTCATAGTAACCTTACAGGACATAGAAGAATTAAAAGGTTCTCCTACAATGGCCCCAGGGCTATTAGCTCAAAAATTGAAAAAAAAAAAACACTCCTGAAGTCAGCTCTTCAGACAAAGATTAGACTGGACTACCTTCTTGCAAACTCTACAGGGCAGTTACACTCAGTCCTATGGGGTTACTATGAGTCAGAATCAACTCAACAGCACAAGGTTTGTTTTTGTTTTTTAAAATAAGACATAAGTGATATTCATGAAGATTGTGCTTCTCAGCTCAAGTAGATACAGGAGACTATACGGGCAGCTTCTGTCCAGAGGTGAGATGAGAAAGCAGAAAGGGACAGCAGCTGGTTGAATGGACACTGAAAATCCAGGGTGGAAAGGAGGAATGTGCTGTCACAGTATAGGGAGAGCAACTAGGGTCACCTAACAATGTGTATACAGATTTTTGTATAAGAAACTAATCTGAACTGTAAACTTTCACTTAAAGCATAATTTAAGAAAAAAAAAATTCTGCAAAATATCTCTCAGGAAAGGTATGACAAATTACCTCCTTGCTGCATATATATTTTTAAAAAGGTACACTAAACAAAAAATATTTTCATGTTTCCAGAAGGCATCAAAACGTGCCATTAAACAAAATACATAAAAGAAATTTCTAAGTCCCAATCAACTGACAAATTATATTAATTGACAACAAGATTCCAACACAACAAACAGGAAAGGCCCAAGAAGTTTATTATAAGATTTAACTTGCATGTGTCTTCTTTACTTCGCTATGGAAAAATTACATTTTTTATTAAATATTAACCACAGCTTGTTATTTTCATTGCTGAACATTCCATTCAACCTAACCACACAAAGTGCAAGTTCAACTTAAAACAAAGGAGAATCCGAAAAAGAGTCTTGTTTGCTAGTCTGTTGTCTCGCCTCTTTCACAGCAATGACAATTCTGAAGGCTATCACCTAGTTCAGTCTCTTTCTGTCAATGCAAACAAACAGAAGCCCACAAATGACGGGAAAAGCTCATAATTATTTACTTACATATAATTCAGTACTCATTTAATGTCCAATTATCCAGTTTCTGATCTCTCGACCTCCTAATACTTGTTTTATATCCCACCCCAATATCTTCCTCATGAAAATACAGGAAGTAGACTTGTCAACAGAAACCAGAGTCAGGCCTAGCAAGAGCTTTATAAAACGAGAAGAGATGAAACTAATGGTTTTAGCATCAACTTAGGGACACAGGGTCTCAGTTGTCCATAATTCTGACCATTATGAATAATTGCTTAGACCTTTAATAGAACAAAAGTTAGGAGGAGTAAGGTGAAATGTACAATAAATACACATCACATTGAAAGATAAAAACTTAAAATGCAAGCCATGCCAAATGCAAAATAATTTAAGCAAGTAATACAAAATACCATAAAGCCAATCATGCATCAAAAGGGGTTACAAAGCTATGCAACAATATTTCTTACAACAGCAATGTAACTACAAAAACTGATACTTAAAATTAAAATATGAAAATATTCATAATTTTATAAATGGCAAGGAAATTAACTTTTAAAATCTGTACATTTCAATTAAGAGGTCTTTAAATTGCAGTATAATTGCAAAATGACTCTTTAATTATTTTTATAAGTACAAGCCTTTAGTGAGACCAATAAGAATTTAAGTGAGATTTTCTAATTTTATTTTACAGTTGAAAGTAGCTAGTGGAGTACGCAAATTATGTAGAAAAGAAACAACTACTTCAATCTTGTAAGAGCTAACACTGTCACCTCATCAAGCTTCTGGAGACTTTAACTTGTGAACTAAAGCTGCACCAAAGCCTAAACTGGCATTCAGTTTACTGAGAGGCAGCTAACCAATTCCTCACCACGTGTCCGTCAGTTCGTTTTAGTGTAGAGGCTTGCATATTGCTGTGATACTGGAAGTTATGCCACAGGTATTTTGGTGGACAGGGGTTTCATTTAAGCTTCCAGACTAAGACAGGCTAGGAAGAAGGCCCTAGCAGTCTACTTCTGAAAAAAGTCAGAACCAACTCAACAGCACCTAACTCCAATAACAGTGTAAACTTTATGACTAGCAGCAGACTACTGTCTGTTATGGTGCTGGAAAATGAGCCCCCCAGGTTGGGAGGAACTAAAAACTTGACTGAGGAAGAGGAAGAGCTGCCCCTCAAAGTAGAGTCAACTTTAACAATGTGGATGGAGTCAAGTTGTCAGGGCCTTCATCTGCTGATGTAGCACAACTCAAGATGAGAGAAACAGCTATAAACATCCATTAATAATCAGAGTGTGGAATGTACAAAGTACGAATCTGCGAAAATTGGAAGCCATCAAAAATGAAATACAATGGATAAACATCAGTATGTTATGCATTAGTGAGCTGAAATAGACTGGTATAGGCCATTTTGAATCATGGAGCTATACGGTCTCCTATGCCAAGAAAGAAAAACTGAGGTTAAGATGTCACATTCACTGTTAAAAAGGAAAATTTCAATATCTATTCTAAAGTGTGACACTGTCAGTGATAGGATAACATCCATACGCCTACAAGGACAACCAGTTACTATGACTATTATTCCAATATACACATTAACCACTATGGCCAAAGATGAAGAAATTGAAGACTTTTACCAACTTCTGCAGCCTGAAATTCATCAAACATGCAGTCAAGATGCACTGATAATTACCGGTGATTGGAATACAAAAACTAGAATCAAAGAAGGTTTTTTAAAAAAAAAAAAAAAAAACTGGTGCCATAGAGGTGATTCTAACTCATAGTGACTCTAGAGGTGACAGTAGAACAAAGGATTAGTAGTTGGAAAATATGACCTTGGTGATAGAGACCCCAAAGACTGCACGATAGAATTTTGCAAGACCAATAATTTCTTCACTGCAAATATCTTTTTTCAACAACATAAAACAGGGACTATACCAGATGACATACACAAGAATCAGATCAACTACAACTGTGGAAAGAGATGATAGAAAAGTTCACTATCATCAGTCAGAACAAAGCGAAAGGATGACTGAGGAATAGACCATCAATTGCTCATACGCAAAGTTCTAGTTGAAGTAAATTAGAACGCATTCATGAGAATCAAAACATGACGTTAAGTATATGCCAACTGAATTTAGAGACCATCTCAAGACAGATTTGATGCACTGAACACTAATGACCATAGACCAGATGAATTCTGCAATGACATTAAGGATATCATACATGAAGAAAGAGGTCATTAAAAAGCAAAGAAAGACCAAAATGGATGTCAAAAGAGACTCTGAGAGTAGTTCTTGAATGCAGAGTACCCAAAATGAAAAGAAGAAACGATGAAGTAAAAGAGGTGAAAAGAAGATTTCAAAGGGTGGCTTGAGAAGACCCAGTAAAGTGTTAAAATGAAATATGCAAAGCCTGGAGTTAGAAAGCGAAAAAGGGAAGAACATGCTCTGCATTTCTCAAACTAAAAGAGTTGAAGAAAAAAATTCAGCCTCAAGTTGCAATACTGCAGGATTCTACAGGAAAATTCTACACAGAAAGCATCAAAAGAAGACGGAAGGAATACACAGTCACTTTACCCCAAAGAACTGGCCGACCTTCTGCCCTTTCAGGAGGAAGCATGTAATCAAGGACGCTTGGTACTGAAAGAAGAGTTCCATGCAGCACTGAAGGCACAGGCGAAAAATAAGCTCTGGAAAGTGACGGAGTACCAGTTGTGAAGTTTCAGCATATGGATGCAGCAGCGGAAGCACTCACTCAGCTGTTCCAAGAAATCTGGAAGACAGCTATCTGGCCAACCAACTGGAAGACATCTATACTGGCTCCCATTCTGACGAACAGAGAGCCAAAACCATACGGAAATTACCAAATGCTTTCATTACTATCACACACAAGTAAAATTTTGCTGAATACCATTCAAAAGCAGTTACAACAATACAGTAACAGGGAACTTCCAGAAATTCAAACTGAATTCAGCAGAGGATGTGGAATGACAAGTATCACTGCTGATGTGAGATACATCCTGGCTGAAACCAGAGAATATCAAAAAGATGTTTACCTGTATTTTATTGACTATCAAAAGGCATTCAACTGTGGATCATAACAAATTATGGATAATACTGCAAAGAATGGGAATTTTAAAACACGGAATAGAGCTCCTGAGGAATCTGTACTTAGACCAAAAGGCAGATGTTGGAACAGAATAAGGATACACTGCATGGTTTAAAGTCAGGGCAGGTGTGCATAAGGGCTATATCCTTTCACCACACCTTTTCAGTCTGTAGGCTAAGCAAATAACCACAGAAACTGGGCTGTATGAAGAAGTTACCGCATCATGATTGGAGGAAGACTCAGCAACAACTTGCAATATGCAGATGACACAACCATGCTTGCTAAAAGCAAAGAGGACTTGAAGCACTTATTGATCAAAATCAAAGGCCACAGCCTTCAGTATGGATTACAGCTTAACACAAAGAAAACAAAAATTATCACAACTGGACCACTACGAGCATCACGATAAATGGAGAAGCAACTGAAGTTGTCAAGTATTTCCTTTTGCTTGGATTCACAATTAACACTTACAGAGTAGTCAAGAAATCAGCTGGCGCACTGTATTGAGCAAATTTACTTCAAGAGATCTGTTCAAACTGTCACAAAGCAAAGATGTCACTTTAAAGACTAAAGTACACCTGACCCAAGCCATGATGTTTCTAATCACCTAATATAACGTAAAAGCTAGACAATGAATAAGGAAGACATAAGAACTGACACCTCTGACTTACTGAAGAATACTGAATATACCATGGTCTGCCAGAAGAACAAAGAAATCTGTCTAGGAAGAAGTACGGCAAGCATGCTCATTACAAGTAAGGATGGCAAAACTTCATCTCACATACTTTGGACAAGTTATTTGGAGGCATCAGTCCCTGGAGAAAGAGATAATTTTGGTAAAATAGAGGGTTAGCTATAAAAAAAGGACGACCCTCAACAAAACAGACTGACACAGTGGCTGCAACAACAGGCTCAAACAGAGCAACAACTGTGAGGATGGTGTAGGATTGGCACGGTTTTGTCCTTTTGTACAAAGCATCACTATGAGTAGAAATGGACTCAACAGCACCTAACAAGACAATCCCCATGGATTCCCAGGCTGGTACAGACCAGCCGTGTAACACCTGGAGACGGAAGTTACTCACTCCAATGAGAAGGAAAGGAGTGTTTGTGGCTCAGCGGTTAAGCCCTAGGCCGCTATGCAAAAGGTTGGCAGTTTGAACCCAATAGCAGTTCCTGTGGAGAAAGATTTTAAAATAATCACAGCCTCAGGAACCCTAAGGGGTAGTTCTACCCTGTCCTATAGGGTCGTTATGAGTCAGAATTAACTCCACAGCAAAGGGTGTGGTTTTGTTGGTTTCTGCTGGGGGTTATGGTGGCCAAATAATCACCACATTCATTAACACATTAACGTAGTAATAACCTGTTGTTTATTGCCACGTAGCCTTTAGGAGAGTCACTCTGGCTCAAGGTGCAGTATAATACACACACACACACACACTATGCCTATGTATCTCTACAGTTACTACAGTTTTTGTTGTCCCCCACAACCATCACCCTGATATATTCAGCCTAAAAAAATGGAGTTGCATTTAAAGCCTTATCTTCTCCCAATTTTGACTGGTCTGTACACTATTTCCAATCTCTTTTCATACACTGTGGTATGCTTCTTAGGTAATGTATCTAAGTTAAATAGTAATCAGAAGTAAAATAGGGACACACAAGTATTTATTTTAGTTTCTATTTTCCTTCTCTACTCCTCTACCCCTTCCTCCTCATACACCCACACAATTCCACCATCACATTAGACAACTTCAGTTAGACATCAAACTGCATGGAGAGTACATCTAAAAAAAAATTCCATACATGGCATTAAATGACTTATGAAGGCTTTCAAACTACTCAAAACTATATTTTCCAATTAATGAATGCTTATAGAAGTTAACATTATACTGTTATTTAAATACAATTTCTTTTTGTAATATTCTGAAAGTTTCCCTTAGGGGTTCTTTTTACCTATTCATTCATCCTAAAGAAATTCAATCTCTGATGTTTCTTATTCCTCACTTGCTAAAATTATTTCAACAGTTTTTAAGATATACTATTTAAATATAAATGGTTTATGCTAAGGTTCTGTCTTTTGTTCAGATCAGAAATTTGATCTTTCAGTTAATTAATCATGCAATTATATTCCATCACATTCACACAGTCAAGGTTAGATATTAAAAACAAATATTCTGTACATGGTTTAAAACACTGATTAAAAAAAACTATTATCACAACCAATGCATTCTATTTCACATAAGCAGGCAGTCTTTTCAAACAGATGCTTTGTTACTTGCATTAAACATCTGACAAACCATTAATACTGTAAAATTGTACTATACCAAAACTATCAGGGGTCTCTGTGGATGACACCTCCTTCGCACGCTTCACAATGGCAATCTCAGGTTTGGGATATCTGCATGCTAAAAATATTCTAAAATCAAAATGTAGTAAAGCAATAAAGTAAATAAACCATGTATAAATTAAAAATATATTTGAAAATTTGAAGTGTCCTATGTTAGTATACAAGCAGCCCTCCCTTGGCACTGGAGCGTGGGGCCATAAAAACAACTGTGCAAGCTGAAACTATGCAAAGCAACCTATAGTCAATGAAAAAAAAAATCACTATTGTTCTGTGACTGCTAAAATATACTGTCAAAACATTCAAAATTCTATTACTGTCAGTTACAATGTATAGCACAAAAATAAGACCAAAATTTGTCATCAACAGTTGACACTGAATCGATTCTTACTCATGGGGACCTTAATATACAACAGAAAGAGAAGTGGCCCAGTGCTGCACCATCTCCGTGATCTCTGGTGTGTTTGAGCCCACTGTAAAGGCTACTGTGCTGTATCAACCCATTTCACTGAGGGTTTCTCTTATTTCTGCTGACCCTCCCCTTTACCAAACATGAAATCCTGCTCAAGTGACTGGTCTTTTTTGAGGAGACGCTCCAGGTAAGGAAGACGAAGTCTCACCACCCTTGTTCCTAAGAAGCACTCCAGTTGCATGTCTTTTAAGAGTGCTTTGTTTGTTCTTCTAGTCGCCCATACTGTATTCAATATTTTTTACCAACACCCAATTCAAACGCCATCAATTCTTTTGTCTTCTTTTTTCACTGTCCAGCCTTCACATGCACATGAGGTGACTGAAAATACCATGGCTTGGGTCAAGGGCACCTTAGTCATCAAAGTAGCATCTTTACTTTTTAAGTCTTTAAATGAAGTCTTGTGCAGCAGATTTACCCAGTGTAACACAACACTTATTTTTCTTGATTGCTGCCTCCTTCAGTGCTAACTGATGATCCAACTAGAACTCTTAACTTCATTTTTTTCTCCATTTACCATGTTGTTTACCAATCCTGTCATAAAGATTAGTAAACTGTACTTTAAAATATTAGAAACAGTGAGAACTAAAGTGTTTTGTTTCTTTACAAAAAAAACTGTATCAAGAGTAGTTTATACTGGGCTAGTCCTCTTCTTCTCACCCATGTAACTTACAGTATAGAGCAATTATCTTTTCCACAGTTTGGTGAATTGTCATACGTCATACTCCTTGCTAAATCTGCATCAGCTTCCAATTTATTCATCGTGCTTTCAATGTCATAATAAGTAGCTCTGAAAAGTTCCTTTAATGTGAGGTTTTTGCCAGAGTCACTTCTTCTGAAATGTCTTCATCCTTTCATCATAAGCTCCTTACTTAACTCATCTACAGCAATGAACCCGCTTTCACTAAGCTCCCCTAGCTGCACACCTACAGTCTGTCAGGGACAGCACCAACCTTCTCACGGTCAGCTGTTTCTTCTTTACCTTAATTTACATCTAAGTTTCCCTTCAGCATTACAACTTTGCTTTTCATTGCCCGACTCTTGTACTTGTTGGCCCATACCCTTCTTTCAATTGCCCATTTTTGAAAAACCTCGCATGGATTTGTCAGTGGGAGATAAGGAGGCAAGATGACTACATGTTTTGCTGTCTGTACGTGAAATGATAACAGACATGCAGTGAACTTAGAAAGAAGTGAGACTTGGAAAGAAGTGATGTGATTGGTCACTGATCATGATTCACATCTACCATTTACTGATTTGTGGACCCAGGAGCTAGCAGCAAAGTCTGTACATTGTAACTACTTAGAGAACTTTGGTAAACAAAATTCATACATATTGGAATCATGCACAGCAAGAACTACCTGTAATTTTATAAAAAAGTGATTTATTTAATAAAATGGAAACTAATCCAGAAAAAGTATACTAGGGTACTAGAACTTGATATACGATAATTTCCCTACAAATACACACTGAAGAAAAATAAAAAGGGAACAAGAGTTTTTTTCTTCAGAAGTAACATGCTTTTCACTTAAATTACTTGAATTTACTATCATTCAAGTATCAGCCAAAGAACAGCTAATCTATATGAAGCAGGTTCAGTGATTAAATACTATGAATAAAAATAAAGAGGGGAGGTTCTTCAAGGTGGTTTTTAAAACAAACAAGGAAGAAAAACCTTGCAGAAAATAGCAGTTGATCTCAAAGAGGTCATGGACTTAGTACACTGCCACCAAGTCAACTCCAAAACTTATACTGACCCCATACAACTGAGTAGAACTGCCCTATCGGGTTTTCAAGGAATACTTCGTAGATTCAAACTGCTACCTTTTCAGTTAGCAACCATGGCTCTTAACCACTGTTTCCACAGGCTTATTAGGACATACAAATACGCATGAAATGATTAAAGACAAAGAACGAACACACTGTTAGGTTTCCAGAAGGAGAAACTATAACCTTAAGAAGTAGGAAACAGCCTCCAAGAAGAGACACGGTTTGGGTTTGGTCTTAAAGCACTACAAGAATTTAAATAAGTAGGGGAGGAGGGTTTCTCCTCTCCTTCCTATACAATTCAGTCCTAAAGCCATAAGGTGAGATCCAGCAAGGCAGGTATCTGTGTAAGGAAACGGAGGAAGCCACAGTGGTCCAGAGTAGGGTTTCAGAGCTCAAGCAGGGTCAGGAGTGTCCAGGTTATGGAAGGAAGATTCAGTCTGGCACAAAGCACTGGAGCCCAAACAAGGTGAAAGAAAAGGCTTCCACATGGCAGGGGGTTGTGGCTCAGGCTGTCAGAGCCAAAGCTGGGCTGAGAGGGGCATCTGCAGGAGTGAGCAAGCAGTGTTGAAAGTGACAGAAGTGACAAAAAAATAAACATTTGCTAGATAATCGAAGCTTGCTATCTCTCCATCGGAGAACCAAGTTAGAAACATGGAAAGCGAGAAAGCTAGAATGTACTCTTACTATTCAACTAGAACTGGATAAATTGGTGTGAACTCATTTTGTTAAGTACATAGACAAACATGGAAACCCTGGTGGCACAGTGGTTAAGTGCTATGTCTGCTAACCAAAGGTCAGCAGCACAAATGCACCAGGTGCTCCTTAGAAACATTATGGGTAGTTCTATTCTGCCCTATAGGGTTGCTATGAGTTGGAACTGACTCGATGGCAATGAGTTTTATAGACAGATACAGCAACATAAATGTAAATGACGTTATATCTGTGTATATATATACATTTTCATATATTCACTTTCTCTGTTAATCATGGGGGCTGAGAATAGCAACATCCTAATAATTATGACCACACCTAGTGCCAAGACCTGAGTTTTCAAATACAATCACACTCTGAAAGCCAGAGTTCCTTGCAGAAATGATTGATCCCAGGGCTAGAGCAGGAAAAGTATGAGATGAGCCTGGAACATCCTTTGGTGCCAGGAACAAAGCAAGTGCTCAGAGTGATGGGGACATCACAAAAGGCAGCCTGAAGACCCACTGGCCAAATATGAAACAAGCCTGAGGATCACAATGAATTACAATGTTGGATAGAATTAGAATCTACATGCACATATTTACACAAATAAACTGAATGACTGATGAGGAATGGGGTATTTTTTAGAAGAAAATACAAGAGGAAAAGCTTCCAGATCTTGCGTTTGAAATGGATTCTTAGATATGACACAAAAAGAAACAACAGACAAGCTGGACTTTATAGGAAGTAAAAACTTTTGTTCATCATAGGACTTATCAAGAACGAGAAGAGACAATCCACAGAATGGGAGAAGACATTTGGAGACCATATATCTGATAAAGGTTTACTGTCCAAAACAGTATTAAAGAATTCCTACAACTTAACCACAAGAAGACAAACAATCTGATTAAACAATGGCGGAAGGACTCCAATAGACATGCCTCCAAAGAAGAGAGATAAATGGTTAAGAAGCAGCTGAAAAGATGTCTAATCCTTTCACAAATAAATTAATTTTTCTTTTTAATTTTTTGTCAATGTAATATTTTTACATTAATGGAACTCATAATGAATCAATCATTGAGTGTGTCTGACTTTTTGGTTGGTAACAGAGATTTTTTCGGGCTCCATACTAAAAATGCCACCCTCAGAGTACAGAGGGGGCTACGTGTCTCACATCAATTTTTCAAAATCTGTATTTTATTTAAAAAGGAAAAAATTAATTCAACATCACTTTATATGATACACTGTAACAACCATAATTCACAGCATATGTCCATTTATTCCACTTCGAACAGTTACAGCTCCCTGTCTACTGGCAGCACACACTGTCAGCAGTACAGCACTTCACCGAAATCCTGAGAGGTGGTAAATGTAGGTAGGTGAGCATGTATCTCATTACTTATGAAAGGTTTAAATACCACTGTTTGTGTTAAGTGCCACCTAACCCGTTATCACAGCAACCCCAAGTGACAGAGGAGAACCGCCCCACAGAGTTTCCTAGGCTGTAATCTTTACGGGAGCAGACCACCAGGTCTTTTCTCCCCAGGAACCTCTGATAGGTTCGAACCACTGATCTTTAGTTTACAGCTGAACACTTAGCCAATTCATCACCCAGGCTCCTTTCACACCGACTAGGGTGGTTATTAACAGAAAAATGAAAACTAACATGTGTTGCCAATGATGTGGAGAAACTGCAGCCTTTCTGAATTGCTTGGGAAACTCTGATAGTGTTAAGTGCTACACCTGCTCACCAAAAGGCCAGCAGTCCAAATTCACCACATGCTCCTTGAAAACTATGGAGCAGTTTTACTCTGACCTACAGGGTCCTGGTGGTGTAGTGGTTAAGTGCTACGGCTGCTAACCAGAGGTCAGCAGCCCAAATCTGCCATGCATTCCTTGGAACCTCTATGGGGCAGTTCTACTCTGTTTATACGGTTGCTATGAATCAGAATCGACTCAACAGCAGTGGGTGTTTTGGTTTATAGGGCCACGGTGAGTCGGGATCAACTCAACAGCAGTGGTAATGGCTGAATTGTTTGTGGGAATATAAAATGGTACAGCTGAGGTGGAAAACAGTGGGCCAGTTCCTCAAAAATTTAAACATAGAATTACCATATAACTCAACAATTCCATTCTTAAGTACAAACGCAAAAAGACTTGAATGCAGCAACTCAAACAGATACGTGTACACCAGTGTTCACAGAGGCACTACTCTTAACAGCAAAAAAGTGGAAACAACTCGTGTTTATCAACAGATGAGTGGAAAAAATAAAACGTGGCACATACATACAATCAGCCATAAAGAGAAAGGAAGTTCTGATACATGTGACAACATGAACGAACCTTGAAGAAATTACACTAAGTCAGACACACAAGTACAAATATTGTATGATCCTAAAACCAAACCAAACTTGTTGCTGTCAATTCCAACTCACAGCGAGCTGAACTTTCATGAAATACCTAGACTCGGCAAATATAGAGGCAAAAGTAGATACATGGTTCCAGAGACTCAGCCTGGGCGGGAACAGGAGTTACCGCTTCAGGGGGCGGAGTTTCTGTTTGGGATGATGAAAACTGTTTTGGAAACAGACAACGGTGATGCTTATACAACAAAGTGAACACAGTGTCAATTAATCCTATACTTAAAATGGTTAAAATGACAATTTTTGTTATATCTATCTATCTATCTATATAGATAAAGCCAAAATTAAAAAAAAAAAAACAACCCAAACCCAATGCTGCTGAGGTGATTCCAGCTCACAGCAACCCTATGGGACAGATATATATACATATATATGTAAAGCCAAAATTAAATATATATATACATACATACATATGTGTGTGCGTATGTATATATATAAAGCCATAATTTCAAAAAAAAAATCTAAACTCAATGCTGTTGAGGTGATTCCAACTCACTACGACCCTATGGGACAGAGCAGAACTGTCCCCTGTAGTTTCCAAAGCTGTAAATGTTTACAGAAGCAGACTGGCACATCGTTCTCCTGGGAAACAGCTGGCGGGTTCAAACCACTGACCTTTTGGTTAGCAGTCGAGTGCTTAATGACTGTACCACTAGGGCTCCTTTTTACCACAGTAATTTGTTTTAAATATTTGAGTAAAATTTAAAGGTACGATATAGGACACATTTTTCAACAATCACTTACAAATTTGATTTTATCTTAGTATATACAAAAATTCTATAGGAGTGACTGAAAAAAATGAGTATACTAGTAACATATTTCAAATAAATTCAGAATTCTAATCTATGAGTAGAGATAATCTCAGATAAGAATCAAGCCTCTGCCTCATAGCTCCCTCCATATCAAAATATGCTTCCTTACTAATAATACACTCTCCTAAGTGCTACCACTGCTAACCACAAGGTCAGTAGTTCAAATCCACCAGGTGCTCCTTGAATACTCTGGGGGTCAGTTCTACCCTGGCCCCTAGGGTCGCCATGAGTTGGATCCAACTCGATGGCACTTGGCTGGCTCAGCTTTTCTTCCTCTGGCTTCTTCCCACATAGGTCTTACACAACTGCTTCTGACAAAGACAACAATCTCTTCGTTGTTAGTGAATCCAATGGACTTTTCCCCCATCTCCCTCTCACTCGACTTGTCTGAAGCAGCACATCGTTCTTCCTATTTGAAATGCTCTCTTCTTACTTTCTGAGATACATTATACCTGCTATTCTTCCTGTTTCCCTGACACTCCTCTTCAGTCTCCTAATTTTGATTCTTTCTTTTCCATTCCAACAAACATGGGTATTTCTCTACCTGATCCTCAACACTTTTCACCTTACCTCACCCTCCCTAACTTTAGTTACTAATTGTATGTGTCATTGCCGCTTGCTGTCTGCAGACCTTTCGGTTAGCAGTCAAGAATGTAACCACTGTGTCCCTACAAGATATCTTCATATGGTTACTTCACAAGTACCTAATACTCAAGAAGTTAAAAATAAACTCATCTTCCCATCCCCCAATCTGCTTTTCCCGACATGTTCCCTTGCATTGCAAAGAGTATCATTATCCTGTCAATTGCCAAACCAGAAATCCGGCTCAGAACAACCATCTTCTGAACAGCCATAATCCAGATGTCAGAAAACATGCTCACAAGAAAGATCTTCAGTGTGAGACCTAGAGGCAAAGATCAGTAACAACGTGGTAGATGCAACCAGCCTACTGGAAAAATGACAGAGTAGTAGTCTGAAATGTCTAGCAAGACCAAGCCCTACCGAGAATCATAGAAGGATTACAGATGCACAAAGTTGAGAGAGAGAAAGAAAAGCACTATAAAAAAATGACAAACAGTACAACTCAAAGCAGGCATTCAAAGCAATAATGGAGATGCCAAGAAGTAGATCTCCTGACAGAGCAGAGTTTACCAGATGCACAAGGGATGAATGAGAAACAGAGAAGAGCAGTCTGAGGCTGAGGGTCACTATTGGGGGCGACTAAGCCCAATACATGTCACTACCACTAGTGGGTTAGACACATGCCGGCTGAAACAGCACCACAATCTGGAGGCATTGTAACTAACAGGTTACATACACAACAAACCCCAAGAAAATTATACTAAAGTCAGTAAATAAAGACTGTGGCATCTAGCAGAAGCTCAACTGTGCTCATTCTACTTTTACTAAAAGAAAAATACAATATTTACAAATATTGTGTCATCAAAATCATCGAAGCAAACTTTTGAGAGTTTAAAGAGAGTGATACTGTTATTTATCAAGTCTTTTTGCTCAGAACTCTTCATTTACCAGATGGATTGAGGTAACTAAATTACTATATTTAAAAACATAATTACTTGTTTTTATATGGTTGTTTTCATTAACTTAAAGCAGACACCAACCTGTGGGCCAAGGACAAGGCTGGGATCCCATAAACCTACATACTAACTAATTTAAGCCTTGAACAGATGCTAATAAAATCTGCAAAGATTTACGCCCTGTTTGTTCCAATTAGCTATACACTCGGACACACAAAGGAAACCAGACAAGAGTGTGATTACACTAATTCATCACTATTTTTACAAACCCTGAAACAATCTCTACCAATAATGGTTCTGTTTTAGTCATCCTCAACATTCAAGAGCATCTATTTAATTCCACATGACCTTCCAGATAACCCTGTAAGTTACAGACTTAAAGTATTTCAACTTTCCTACTCATGGAAACCCTGCTAGCACCGTGGTGAAGCACTACAAATGCTAACCAAAAGAGCAGCAATTCAAATCCACCAGACACTCTTTGGAAACTTTACTGTTCAGTTCCACTCTGTCCTATAGGGTTGCTATGAGTTGGAATCAATGCTTGATGGTAGTGGGTTTTTTGTTTGTCTTGATTTTGGTTTTCCTATTCATAAATTTGTTTATAAAAATTGTCACAATGGCTATAAAGAATACACAGTAAGTGACTATCAAGATACCAAACCAGAAAACCAAGCCCACTGCCCTTGAGTCAATTCTGATACACAGCAACCCTACAGGACAAGTAGAACTGCCCCCATAGAGTTTCCAAGTTAGCCCTTGCTAACCTTTCGATCAGCAATCACAGCATTTCACCACTACACCACCAAGGTTTCCAGTTAAGACACACAACATTAAATAAAATTACCAGCACATTAAACTATAGCTTCCTATCTGGAAGCCATATTTCCCAACAGGCCAAATATTTAGAATTTAGTCAAAACTTAGAAGTGAAGAGACATCACAATCAAGGACAACAGTTACCACAAAAAAGAAATTTGAGATGTGAAGAGTTACCCTTCTGTTCCTATCCAGACACAAATATACGTAAAATAAACTACTGGGCTAGAAGCAAAGATATTACACAAGGCAGAGGCACTCAACAATAAACAGTCTATCGTATCTCACGGTAAGCAGTGGTTCTCAACCAGCAGTGACTACGCAGCTCCTTTCCCTCTAGGGAACATCTGGCAATACCTACGGACATTTCTGGTTGTCACACTGGGTCAGGGTGGAGGGTAGTGTTACTGGCACCTAGTGGATAGCATACAAGGATACTGTTCAACATCCTGTGTGGAGTACAAGGATACTGTTAACCATCCTGTGTGGACGATGAAGCCCTTAGCAAAGAATTATTCAGCCCCAAATTCAACATTACTGAAACGGAGAAATTCTGATATAGAGTATCTATACATCTCGATGTATAAAAAGAATGTATCAGCTTGCAGCACAAGTAACAAATGTTCATAATAAGGACCCCAAGTCTTAAAGCCACCACTAGTCTGTCAGTCTGTCATACGGTGATGGATTGCTATAATGGAAGCTATGCCACCAGTATTTCAAAAGCCACCAGGGTCATGCATGCTGGACAGGTTTCAGTGGAGCTTCCAGACTAAGACACACTAGGAAAAAAGGCCTGGTGACCTACTTCCAAAATCAGCCAATGACAATCTTATGAATCAGAGCAGAATATTGCCCAACTAGATCCAAATACGCCCATCACTGTGAAGATGGCATGGGAAAGGGCAACACTTCATTCTGCTGCACGTATGACTGTCCTGAGTCTGAGCCAACTTGAAGGCAGTTAACAATAAGACCTTAAAAAATAATAATATGCTAGTGGTTTGTTAAGAGACTAGAAAGGGATGTAATACAAGATTTCTAAAAGAACTGATTTATTACTTTAAATGTACTGATATAAAGGAATACATTACACTTATTAGGCACAGTCATTCATACGGAATACCTCCTCCTAACTCCCCTACCCTCAAATCGGCACTGTCCTTAGTGATTTAACTTGACCAACAGGATACAGCAGAAATTATATTCTGGGACTTACAAGGCTGTTGTTGCTGTTGTTAGGTGCTAGCCAGTTGGTTCTGACCCACAGAGACCCTGTATACCAGAGAAGGAAATGCTACTCATTCCTGGGCCATTCTCACAACATTGTTATGCTTCAGGCCATCGGTGCAGCCACTGTGTCAGTCTGTCCCCTTGAGGGTCCTTCCTCTCTTCCACTGACCTTCTACTTTACCAAGCATGATATCCTTCTCCAGCGCCTAGTCCCATCTCATAACATGTCCAAAGCATGTGAGACAAAGTCTCTCAATTCTTGCTTCTAAGGAGTGTTCTGGCTGTACTTCTTCCAGGTCACATATACAGGAGGTGACTGAAAACAACACAGCTTGGGTCAGGCACGCCTTAAAGGGACATCTTTGCCTTCTAACACTTTAAAGAGGTTTCTTCCAGTAGGTTTTCACAAAGCATCGCAATGTCTGATTTCCTCACTGCTACACCCATGGGCACTGACTATGGGTTCAAATAAAATGACATTCTTGAATAAAATTTACTGGCCTGGTTATGAGGATTTTTGTTTTCTTTATGTAATCCATACTGAAGGCTACAGTCTTTGATTTTCATCAGTAAGTACCTCAAGACCTCTTCACTTTCTACAAGCAGGGTTGTGTCATCAGCATAGAGCAGGTTGTTAATAAATCTTCCTCCAATCCTAATTCTGTCTTCCTCATATAGTTCAATTTCTGGGATTATTTGCTCAGCATATAGATTGAATAAGCATGGTAAAAGAACATATTCTGACACATACCTCTTTTTACTTTAAACCACATGATACCCCTTGTTCTGTTCAAATGACTGCCTCTTGAACCCTGTATGACTTCCTCCTGAGCACAATTAAGTGTTCTGGAATTCCCATTCTTTGCACTGTTACGTGTAATTTTTTATCACCCACCACAGTCAATAAAACACAAGTAAACACGTTTCTGGTATTTTCTGCTTTCAGCCAACATCTTCCTAGCATCAGCAACGAAACTCCTTGCTCTACATCCTATTTTGAATCTAGCTGGAATTTCTGGTAGTTCCCAATCAATGCACTGCTGCAACAGCTTTTGAATAATTGTCAGCATGAGCTTCAGCATGGCAGACTTTCAAGGCTAGGTCATAACAACTCTGTGACACGCTAACTAATGGCCACCAAAGATGTCTACATTCTGAGTAGATCCCTGAACTTATAGAATATATTACCTTGCATGGCAAAAGGAACTTGGCAGATGAGATTACGGATTCTGAGATGAGGCAATTATTCTCAATTATCCAGATGCACCCCTAAACATAATCATAAAAAACAAAACCAGTTGCCATCAATCAACGCTGATGCACAGCAACCCCATGTGTGTCAGGTTAGTACTGTGCCCCACAGAGCTTTCAATGCCAGTTTTTCAGTAAATCTCAAAGCCTTTCTTACTAGGTACCTCTGGGTGGACTCTCACTTCCAGCCTTTCAGTCAGCAGCTGAGTGTATTCACCACCTGCACCCCCCAGAGTCCACTAACTATAATCATCAGAGTCCTTAAAAAAGAAGCAAGAGGGCCTATGAAGGAGAAGGCAACAGGACCCACAAAGCAGAGATTGGAGTGATGGCCTGAAGCCAAGGAACGTCAGCAGCCTATTGAAACTGGAAAAGACAAAGCATAGATTCTCTACCAGAGCTTCCAGAAAGACCCATCCCTGCCCACACTTTGATTTTTAACTCCTTAGCATGGCCCCTGTCCCGATGCTGCCCCGTCTATAGATCATAATGGAGGTTAACTCTCAAACAGGAATAGACTGGACTTGGCGACACAGAGTGACTATACCAGGTGTGCACTTTACAGTTCTATGCATCTGTAGGATGTCATCCTGCTGACCTCTTACTGGAGGAAGGCGGGGTGGAGAGAAGGGGATAGGAGATTGTTGGCAGGATAAGACATGCATGGAGTAGAGAAGAAGAGTGTGCTGTCACCGGGCAGGGAGACCAATGGGAGCTGAATGTAGGTTGGCACACAATTTATACAGGAATGTACATTTTCATTCAATCATAAGAAAAAAAAGAAAAAAATTGATTTTAACTCATTTTGGACTTTTGATCACGAGAACTGTAAGGGAGTAAAATCTGTAAAATTTAATTTGTACAGCAAATTAAAAATTTGTTACAGTAGCAACAGGAAAGCAATACAAAGTCTTCCAGCTTTCTTTGGAACACTTTTTCTGGGAGCCTGGACCTACCATCTAAGTATTACAAGCATCCTCAGATTAGTGTGCTGATGAGGCCACATGCATCTATCCTGGTCAACAGGCCGAGCTGAGCCTCACCTTCAGGCCATCCTCACCAAAGCGCCAGACATGTGACACATCTGATTTAAGCCACCTTGTACTCTCTGACCAGTTCATCTGCCAGGTAGTTTGCAAAGTGACCTCCAAAGATAGCTCATGAAGGAGATAAATCAGCCAGCTGAGCCTTGCCTGTACTCCTGATCCACAAATCATGGGATATAATTTTTTAATACATAATTCTGAACATGATTATATATTGATCATATGTAAGTGGTGATTACAGATTACTAAATGGCATGTATTCATTTTTATAATAAAAGAAAAAAGTAAATTATCTGTTTTCTACTGACAGTAATCTCTAGTAACAGGGCCACTCTAACAGAATTAAGCTTACCAGAATATACTGCTATAATGATATTCTTTCCATATTGGTAAAATAACTGATCATGGCAAAACTTTAACTTTCTAGGCCCAAAGTACAGAAGTTCTCAGTTTAGTAGAGGTCACTTACTCCTCCTGCCCTCAATCCACACCTCACATCCTCATCCCAGTAATTAACCCTGTTGCTGGGCCTTGTCAGGGCTATACCTCCCTTATTCCTCATTTAGTATCTCAATCAAGGCACTGAAACAGCTTGCTCATATAGTTTAATTTATAGTATGAACTGTTTTTCTTGCTGGCTTTCTTACTCTTTTTGAGAAAAAGCCAAGATTATCCCTAATGCATCCCAGAGTTGCTATTTTCTAATATAATCAATGGGTTGAGAAAAATGAGGGTTCTCTTGTCAAGAGCCCAGAACTTTACTGGACCAGGGGTCCATGACAAAACTTATGTACATTTGTACATTTATTTTTAAGTATTCTAAACACCCATTTTAATGACAGCTTTCTATCTTCTGGCTTTTCATTTTATCAAAGACCCCTTTCGAAACATGGCAAGTTCTCAAGGAATAATCATAAGCATAGAGTTTTGAATTAAATTGTTAATCTGTAGGGTACAGATAAATAATAAAACAAATTTGAAAACTACACAATTACTACTTATAAAGAAAAAAAGGAGGAAAAAAAAGCAAGCTGATTTGGATATAACATTGAGTTTAAAACTGTCCTGTTCACCTTGACACTGTTAAACATCTATTTGCTATATGTACAAAAGAAAACCTTAAAAATACATATCTGACAAGAATATGCCTTAAGAGGGCAAGCTCTTTTTTCAAATCCTATCTTCATCATGCTTGTCCATTGTTGCAGGGTGCCACTGAGTCCATTTCAACTCATAGCAACCTAAATGACAAGAGTACAATCATCCAATGGGGTTTTCTAGGCTGTAATGGGAGCAGATTTCCAGGTTTTCCTCCAGCTGAGCCTCCAGGCGTATTCGAACCACTGACCTTTTGGTTAGCATCCCCATGCTTAACCACTGCACCACCAGGGCTCTTTAGACAGCTTTTGTAGGATCGCCACGTGTCAAACCAACTTGACAGCAGTGGGTTTTTTTATTTTATGTTTTGGTCTCCATTTAAGGTTGATGAACATTTATTGTAGTATTTATTACATGTGTGTTAGCTCAACAATTCCCACCTTCTAGTACTCACCTTGCATCTGAATTAGAGGCCACTGCCAGTGAATCAATTCTGACTCATAGCAACCCTGATGGCATAGTGGTTAAGTGCTACATCTGTTAACCAAAAGGTCAGCAGTTTTTGGTTAGGTGAAAGCAGTGACAGCACACAGTAAAAAGATCAGCTTAACTGGACTTCACCATAAACTGAAAGCTCTCCTAATCTCAACCCAATATTGCAAGGATACAGTAGCAGGGGTGGGCTCTAGGGATGAGGCTCTCGGGGGACGCTGAGGCCAACTGGCATAACTAGCCTATTGCTGAAAGAGTCTTCTTTCTGGATCCCATGTTGGCAAGTGGTGTCTGGGGTCTTAAAATCTAGCAAGCTGCCATCCGAGGTACACCAAATGGTCCCAACTCATCCAGAACAGAAGATCACTGAGAACAACCAATCTACAAGGGAAAAAGAGATCAGGAGACAGGAGGACCCATATGAATGGGAGACTATATCAACACGTGACCAGAATAACCAGATGGTGCCCAGCTACCACCAAAGACAGCTGTGATGGGGCACAGAATGTTGAGTCCCTGTGGCAACATGAGGCAAGGGTACAGCTCAAGAACTCTAAGAGGCCACAACTGATGACCTGAAGGCCCGGGAGATTCCAAAGAAGCAGGGCCCCTAGACCTGCTGCTGCCCCTGTCTAGAAAACATACTGAGGTCAACGCTTTGCACAAAAATGGACTAGACTAGGGGACACAATGTGATCACATGGTGTATGTACTTTATGGTTCTATGTATTTATAGGAGGCTGTCATAACGGTCTCTTTCTAAATGAGAGAGAAGAGGTGGAGAGAAGGGGGCAGGAGTTTGTTAAGAGGATCTGACAAGTATTAGATGTAAAGGAGAAGTGTGCTGTCACCGTCACAGGGCACGGAGAGCAGAAGGAGCTGTAAATAGGTGGGCATGCAAAATTCACTCAGATTGTATACTTTCACTTAATCATAATAAAAAAAAGAAAGAGGAAAAAAAGTCAGAAGTTCAAATTTGCCAGGCACTCCTTGAAAAGTCTATGAGGCAGTTCTACTCTGACCTACAGGGTCATGTTGCATAGCACTCTTCACATTCTACCAGGACAGAAGCCATTGAACATCTATGTTTCTTCCAAGATTAGGCAACATAAGACTGACTTAACCAGTTTAATATGTCTGTTCCTCTGTTTTACTCTTTGCCTCCTTCTCATCCACCCTTTTGTCTCCTTCATCACTTATTCTGGGGGTAACCAGTGTTCATGTCTTGGGAACACTCAAGTAGCCCTACGAAGAGACCCACATGACAAGGAACAGAAACTTCTAGCCAACAGCTATGTGAATAACTCTCCTTACAAGTAGATTCTCCATCCGTAGGCCAGGCTTCAGCAAATGCAGCTCCAGCCAGAAGTTTGATTGCAATTTCAAGACAGACTCTGAGCCAGAAATACCCACTAAGTTGTTCCAGATTCCTGACCCTTGGACACTATCTAAGAAAACACATGTTTGTGTCAAGCTACCAGGTTTGAGGTAATTTGTTACGCAACAACAGATAACTAATAATAATGAGCACTGCCCATCCTTCAAAAACCAAACTGCAATAGTATAAAAGTTTAAATAAATAATTATACACAGACACACAAATTCCAAAAAGAGAGAAGCAAATCTGTTCTGAAATTTTTAGCTGAATACTGATGGGCAACTATAATAATGTCAGCTTGCCAGTCCTACTTGTAAAAACAACGACCCAACAATGTACTGTCAGCACAATGTGAGCTCTTTCTGGCAGAAGACAGATCAAGTTGAGCAGGTTTACCTTGAGAATGCAACATCAACATTTTTAATACTGGGGAGAAAATCAGTTTATAATTTTAAATTCACAATTTACTATTTAACTATAGGACATTCTACAAAGTCTGCCACTGCAGACTGATTCTAAAGTTTTGTCTTGTCACAGACGACACCATAGCCCACGGATAAATACATGAAAAAAGATAAGGGCAATACACTACATTTTACCAGTAGATTATACCACCATGTTAAAGTGTGAACGATGCTTTCTGTAATGTTTCTACACCAAATCTGAAATGCTTCACTGGGTCATAAAAGCACCGTTTTCAAGTACATATAAAATTTCCTATAATTAGAAACAACTCTTTCAAAAAGAATTTCTTTCATTAGAAAGTGCACTTAGTATACACAGGTTTAGTTCGTAAGTTTGGTATTTTAAAACAGTATTTAAAAGGCAGTAATAAAAGAAAAACAAGAAAGTTTTTCATCTGACTGGGAAAAAGAATGCTGATTTCAGCAACAGAATGAGTTGCATACATTCTCAACACAGTAAAATCCTCTTTACCTTAATGATTAATGAACTTACTTACTAAGTGGTGACTCTAGTTATCTCCATAATCATTACACATGTTCATACTGAAAAGACTAAGACTGTACATGAGTCAGAATCAACTTGAAGGCGATGAGTCTTTTCACAGGGTTAAGAACACACCGGCTGACTGGTGGCACAGACTGCTCAGCTGCTAAACAAGAGGTAGACAGTCTGAACCCACCAGTCATTTCTTGGAAACTCTACGGGGATCAGCCTGCTGCTTCTTGGACAGCCAGTTGGGCACGTCTACCCTGTTCTATGGAGTCTCTATGGGTGGGAATCAACTCAATGGCAATGGGTTTTAATAGTGTACTATAAAACTGAAGCAGCAGCATTTCTAAAATGTCAATAGATTCAAAGAGTGGCAATGTAGTCATCAACATGGGCTTTGAAGTTTTTTAGCTTATCTTTATCTCCTTATTAGTTGATAAACATTTGACTAACACATTGTTTCCCATATGACTATTTGTTCCTCTTGAGCAAAGAAAACAATTTAGATCACCAACTTCCCTCATAGACTCTGCACGATCGATTTAATTGATGCTGACTAATCTCCTGAAATGCACTGACTGAACCTTTTAGATTCTTTTCAGAATATTTAAACCCATGTTAATTGTAAAATATTATTAAAAAAGTAACACCTCTACTGCACTACTGTAGTCATGTGCTGCAACAATAATGTACGAGGTGAGATTTATTCAGTCATACTGTAACACATGCTTTTCAAGAAACTGCCATAAAGTTAAACCCACAGGGCCCTCCAATCTTCTAGCAATGTGGACAACAAAGAATTTCCAAGAAACTACTTAGGAAAGGTCAAATGTGTGTTTAAATAATCTTACCAAAGGAGATTCTGAAAGGTGATGTTCCAGTATATGACTTGCTATAATGTTTTCCAAGGAGCACTTGCCAGAACTTAGTATTGTAACACTGCACACCAAGTGCCTACCTAGTTTGCAAATGTTAGTACTCAGTTATGACTTCATATAACATCATGCTCTTCCAATATGTTTAATAACTGAATTGATTTGGATGTTTTATGTTTTCTGTAAAAGTAGTGTGGGCAAAGTCTAGAATCATCTAACACTATAATTCAGTCCACAAGTCCCTGAACTGAGGGGGAAAAAAAAGTGATTAAAAGACACAGCTAGTAAAAAGTTTCTGAAGACGTAGCACTAATAAATAACTCATGCCTATAAAAAAAGAGGTTCGCCTTATGAGATCGACAATCTTTTCCTTTCTTAGCACACACAGATACACCTTCAAGCGCCGGTGCTATTAGGAATCTGTGAGATGAATGTCTCTGGAACTACTAACAAAAGTTTGCTTACTTACAAGAGGAAAAAAGGGTAACT
The DNA here is from genome assembly GCA_028571685.1 of Heterohyrax brucei. Classification (NCBI taxonomy): domain Eukaryota; kingdom Metazoa; phylum Chordata; class Mammalia; order Hyracoidea; family Procaviidae; genus Heterohyrax; species Heterohyrax brucei. Next base: position 18,521,208 of record CM053153.1, on the reverse strand, counting down.
TGAAACTTTCAAATGCATTAGAATGTAACATGAAAGCGCAGCCACATGTTTTGTATTACTGTACTTAAATGACAGGAATGCTTGAAATCTGCATCATTTTAGTCATTTGCTCCCTTCCATTTTCTGAATGCTTAGCCTTTTCACCTAGACTCCCAACTAGACCTACCACATTCCGCACTCGATTTAAAAATATCCTATTTTAACACGATAGCTTAAAAATAGCTTGGTTTCACCATTCCAAATTACTTTTGAGTAGAAATTTTTTTTTTTATCATTGAGCTACTGATTCCCAGAAAAGTGCCTTCTTAATTAGTTCCTTCTTTCAACTTCTAGACAACCAACCAACGCTGCACTTTCAAGTCGTGCAGCACCCAGCACACACGGGCCTGCTTGCCAGGATGTCTCTGCAGTGGCCAATGGATCCCTTCATTCCATTTCACTGGAAAATGTTTCCTTTGGCTCCTTACAGCAATACAACTAGATGTGTCTGGGAACCAGCAGCTGCGCGCATCCCTGACTTCTGGAGCAACCCCTTTTCTTCTGGACACCATTTGATCACCCTGCAGAAAAGTTGCCTCTCGGGTTTGTGACACTTTCGGAGCGTGCATGAAAGCCACCTGCACCTCTGCACGTTCGCTGGAAAGCAGCGAGGGCTTAGGGGCAGGAGGGCTGAGGAATGGGGCACACAGCAAACCAATGCAAAATCAAAGCACTGTTGACTGGAGTTCTGTAGGCTGAAACTCGAGGATTCTGAGTCTGGGGAGGAAGCAGCCCCGCGGCTGCTAGGAACGATCGCACCGGTTCTATCTGCCCGGGGACATTCAGGAAGCGGAAAGTTCGCCCCCCTTGGACGTCCCAGGCGCGGCGCCAAGGGGCTAGCGGGAAGCTGGGGGGCGGTGGGGGTCCGAGGGCTCGGAGGATAGGGGCCAAGGGGCAGGAGGCTTGGGGCTCCCGGTTCGCCCCCCAACCGCGCCCCTTACCTTGGGCGATGGCTATGGACTCGAAGCGGTGCAGCTCCTTGAGCAGGCAGCTCCTCTCGGTGGAGTGCAAGCTGTAGATGAAGTCGCGCGCGCCCTGCGCCGTGTTCAGCGCCTCCATCGGTTCCTTCTTGGGGTGGGTGCCCAGCCCCCGGGGACCGGCGGGGGCGCTGCCGGGGCCCCCAAGCGCCAGCAGACCCCGCCCGCAGCAGCACCAGGACGGCGGGCGGGGCGCGGCGGCGGCGGCGGCGGCGGTGGCGGTGGCGGCGGCGGCGGCGGCGGAGGAGGCGGCCGGGCCGGGCCTCAGGCTGCGCGCGGTCCGGCCCCTCAGCAGCGGCAGCAGTCGGGACATGGCGGGCCGAGGACCGGGGACCCTCGCGGCAGTCCGGGAAGGGACTGCGGGCGAAGCTCAGGGAAGAAGGCGCTGGACTCAGCCCGACCCCGCCCCGATGTCAGGCAGCCGAGGCACCGGGCAGCATGCACTCCCCGGGCCCACGCGGCTGTCGACTCCTCTTCAGTCTCCCTTTCCCTTCCAAAAGCCCCAGACGGTTCCGGCCCCTCCGGCGAGAAAACTTTCCCTAAGGTGGCGGGGCCGGGGAGCTCCGGGAGAGGGCGGGCGGGCGGTGCGGGCGGGCGCCTCCCGGCTGAGGAGGAGCGGGGCGGGCGGGCGGGTTCGGTATGTGTGTGAGTCCGTCAGGCTGCTCTTTCAAAGGGATGAGTCAGCCACGCACCGCCCTCCTCCGGCGCCGCCCTCCTCTGCCGCTGCCTTTCCCACCCTCCAGCTTCTAGTCCCCACTTTTTAGCGCTCCGGTTCCTCAAAGCAGCCGCGCTGTCAGACCCCTGCCGTCGCCGCTGCCCCTAGCGGCCGCATAAGGGGTAACAGGGAGGAGCGAAGCGGAAGAAGGCGGGGTGGGGCGGGGCCGCGCAGGCGCAGTCCGCCGGTCCACGGGCCTTGCTCCCCTCGTTGGGAGCGCGCACTCGCCTCCCCACCCCCTCTGGGCTCGAGGTGGGGAGGGGGAGGGCGGACGCCGTCTGTCTCGGCGGGAGCTGCCTTTGCATACTGCCAGGGCGCAGGGAAGAAAGCGCTTTGGCCTCCTTGCCTGACCACGTAGTTCAGATCCAACTGGCCCCTCAGCGCGATGCCTAAATCTGAGGCCTGCTCCGAAAGGGGCTCCGGCGAGCTGCGGTCTGGGGCGGAGACCCGCCAGAGCGCCCCGAGCCCGTGCGCCGCCTGTCGTCTCGCTGGGTCACCGCTCTGTGCCGTGGCCTCTGGGAGCTAAGTGCGCGAGAAGTGCCCTTTGCCAAATCGGCGCCCACGGCAGCCTCTGCCAGGCGGCCCGGTCTCTTGAGTCGCCGAGGGGTCGCTCTGCGTGCTCCAGAGACTGGGAAAAGCCAGTCTGTCCCTTCCTAAGGAGGATCTGCGACTGAGACGTTGACAAGAGAGCACCCTTTCTGAGGCCAGCTGCTGCAGACTGTTAATACTGGACCCAGAGGCACGGTTGTCACGAACTTTGGAGGCGGATTGTAATTTTTTTTCCTTTGTGCCAAGGCAGAAAGAATTCTGCTATTCCTGGCGACTTCCACGTATCTGTCCTTTAAGCCCCAGGTCAAAGACCTACTCTACGAAGCTTTCCCTTATCTCTTCCTAAGGAAGGCAGTGTCTTTGTCTAAACCTGTTTAATGATACTTAGGCATCCCGTCTTAGAGAATAGATCACCTTCTAGTGGATAAGTGTAATCTCTTTACAGCCAGCAAGATCTAAATCGTATCCGCAACTGCATCCAGCCCAGAACTTTATCTGAGCATATGTACCATAAGTATGTAAATACCGTCACCTGGGTACTTGCTCAAATGCAAATTCGTAGATCCCAGCCAAAGCTCCTGAATCAGAAGCCGGGAGGGGGGTGAAGCTCAGTTATCTGTGTGTTGAGGAGCCCTACAGTTGCCCACAAAAGGTTTGGAACCACCGCTCTGACTTAAAGAAACGTGAAAGTAATTGTTGGGTTTCTGTTTTGTTTTTAATTTGGGGGCATTTCCTTGGTATAAAATGATGATCAAGAATGTATATACAAAGGATCAAAGGAATCCGTAAATAAACTACTGAACTAATAGAAGAGTTCAGCGAAGTATCAGGATACAAGATAAACATAAGTTAATCAGTAGGATACCGTTATACCAACAAAGACTTCATCAAAGAAGAAATCACCAAATCAATACCATTTACAATAGCCCCCCAAAAGATAATATACGTAGGAATAAATCTAACTAGAGAAATAAGACACCTATAAAGAGAAAACTACAAGGCCTTACTGCAAGAAACCAAGAAAAGACTTACAGACTTGGAGAAACCTACCTTGCTCATGGTTAGGAAGGCTTAACATTGTGAAGATGTCTATTTTACCTAAAGCGATCTACTTATATAATGCAATCGTGATACAAATTCTGATGTCATTTTTTAATGAGGTAGAGAAACATGTCATCAACTTTGTTTGGAAAAGGAAGAAACACCTGCTTAGTAAAGCACTGCTGAAGAAAAGGAACACAATGGGAGGCCTCAAACTACCCAACCTTAGAAACTATTATACTGCCACAGTATTCAAAACAGCCTGGCACTGGTACAAAAAGAGACATAGGATCAATGGTATAGAGTGGAGATCCCAGAGATGCCACCATCCTCTTATGAACAGTTGATATTGGACAAAGGCCCTAAGATTGTAAAGTGGGTTAAAAACAGTCTCTTTAGCAAATGGTTCTGGAAAAATTGGATATCCATCTGCAAAAAACTGAAACAAGACCCATATCTCACACCTTACACAAAAACTAACTCTAAATAGATCAAAGATGTAAATATCAAACCTAAAACAATAAAAATCATGCAAGAAAAATAAGATCAATGACGGATGTCCTAATACACAGCTTAGACAGACATCAAAATCTAACAAAGCATGATTAAGAGAAGACAAAATAGATAAATGGGAACTACTAAGAATCAAACACTTTTACTCATCCAAACACTTTATCAAAAGAGTTAAAAGACCACCTACAGAATGGGAAAAAATATTTGGCAACTACATGTCAGACCCGTCGTCTGATGTACACAATCTACAAGGTTCTGCAAAATATCAACAAGAAAAAAGTAAATAGCTCAATTAAGCAATCGGCAAAGGAGATGGGCAGACACTTCACCAGAGAGGACATCCAGGCAGCCAAATGACACATGAGAATATGCTCACAATCATTAGCTATCAGAGAAATCCAAACCAAAACTATGATGAGATATCACCTCACCCCAACAAGGTTGGCCATGATCCGAAAAACACAAAACAAATGCTAGAGAGGCTGTGGAGAGACTGAAACTCTCCTGCACTGCTGGTGGGATTGCAAATTGGTACAACCTCTTTGGAAAGCAACCTGGTGCTTCCTTAAAAAGCTGGAATTAGATATACTATTTGATCCAGTCATTCTACTGCTTAGAATTTATCCTTCAGAAACAAGGGCTGTCACACTAACACCCACATGTACATTAATGTTCATTGCAGCACAGTCCACAATAGCTAAAAGATGAACTCAACCCAAATGCTCATCGACAGATGAATGGATAAACAAACTATGGTACATATACTCAATGGAACATTATGCTATGATACGAAACAACGTAGATTTTAGAAAACATCTCATGGTTTCAATTGGAAGATATCATGCTGAGTTAAATCAGTCAGAGTCAAAAGGACAAACATTGTATGAGACCCCTGTTCTAAGGATTTAAAAATAGAATTGTCTATAGAAGAAAATAACTTTGATGGCTACAAGGGTTGGGGAGTGAGGGTTTATCATAGATAAGATAGTTGATAGATGTTAGAAATTTTATTCATTTACTATAATAAATGTTTTTTTAAAAAAAGAATGCTCTCTAAAGAGGAGATCCAGGTAGCCAAAAAATACATGCAGTCATGTTCACAATCTTTAGTTATTAAAGAGATTCAAATCAAGACGACAATGAGATACCATCTCACCCCAACGAGGTTGGCCATAATCCAAAAAAACACAAAACAGCAAATGCTGGAGAGGCTGTGGAGAAAGTGGAACCCTCCTACACTGTTGGTGGGGTTGCAAAATGGTCCAGCCTCTTTGGAAAGCAATCTGGCGCTTCCTTAAAAAAATGGATATAGATATACCATTTGACCCAGTAATTCCACTACTTGGAATATGTCCTAGAGAATCAAGGCCTTTCACACCAGCGGTCACATGCACAAGAATGTTTATCGCAGCACAGTCCACGACAGCAAAAAGATGGAATCAACCCAGATGCCCAACAACAGAGGAATGGATAGGTAAACTATGGTATATATACTCAATGGAGCACTACGCAATGATAAAGAATAATGATGATTCCAGGAAACATCTCATAACCTGGTTTCAACTGGAAGACATTATGTTGAGTGAAAGTAGTCAGTGACAAAAGGACAAATATTGTATGAGACTTCTATGATAAGATCTCAAAAACAGACTTGTGTACAGAAGGAAAGACTCTTTGACAGCTGCAAGGGAGGTGAGGGAGGGAGGGTGAAGTGGGGAGGGTTTAGATTAGATAGTTGCTAGAAATTTGGTTGGGTGAAATCGGTGATAGCACACATTAGAAACAAGAACAATATTAAGTGGACTTCATCATAACTTGAATACTCCTTCCATCTTAACTCAATATTGCAAGTACAGAGTACCTGGGGCAGGGGGCAGGGGATCATGCTCTTAGGCGAAATTGAGGCCAATTGGCACAACTAGTGTTTTGCTAAGAGGGCTCTCTGCACCCCACATCGGTGAGTGGCATCTGGGGCCTTAAAAGCTGCCAAACTGCCATCCGAGGGCACAGCAAATGGTCCCAACTCAACAGGAATGGATGATCACTGAGGACCAAAATGACATGGGGTAAAGACAACCCAGAGGATAGAGACCCACATGAATGGGTGGCTACATCAACTTGGGACCAGAAGAACTGGATGGTACCCGGCCATCACGAGTGATAGCTGCAATGGAGCTCACTAAGTTGAGTCTCACTGACAACAGAAGAATAAAAAGGGGCACACCCTGAGATCTCCACTAAAAGACCTCAATTGATGGTCCAGCAGTTTCGGGGTTCCCCTGGGAGCATGGCCTCTGGCCCTGATGCTGCCCTTGGCCATAAATCATGACAAGTTCCACTCTTCGGACACGAATGGATTGGACTTGGCGATGCAGAGTGACCATATATTGGATGCACTTTATGGTTCTATGCATCTATAGTATATCATCCTGCTGACCTCTGGCTGGAGGAAGGAGAGTGGGTGGAGAGGAGGGGAAAGGAGACTGTTGGGAGGATGAGACATGTATAGAGCAGAGAGGAACAGTGTGCTGTCACCGGGCAGGGAGAGCAGTGGAAGCTGCATATAGGTGGGCATGTAAATTTACATGGGAATGTACATTTTCACTCAGTCATATTAAATTAAAAAAAGAAAGAAAGAAAAAAAAAAAAAGAATGCTCTCTGTAGAAAACGTAAGCTATTTATGTGCTGGGACTGTGTCCTCTTCTTTGAAATCCCCAGCATCACCCCAGTAAGTGCTGGAATCCTCCGCAGAGTTTTTTTCATTCTCAGGTGTTTGGGATTACTCCCCACACTTGTGTGTCCTGCTACCAAGAGATTCTGGTGCGTTGGATTGGGGTGAGGCTTGGGAAGCGAGGTTTGAAAAAGCAGCCCGGTAAAAACCCACTCCCAACAGTCTCTAGAACACCAGGTTAGTGTGTGGTCTCCAAAGACATACTGCTGAAAGTATGCTCCCTGGATCAACCATTTCTTAGCTCTGTACTCCTCATGGATTGTTCCGATAACGGTTCCAGGGAGTTGTTCATTCTGGTACTGGCTCCCTTGGGTAGTCCGCTCCCATACTGCCTGGGGGCTTGCTCATGTGACTTGCTTTGACCAATGAATGGGACATCAGTAAGCTTGATTGGATAGAAAATTTTAAAAAGAGAGCCCTGGTTATGCAATGGTTAAGAGCTCAGCTGCTAATCAAAAGGTCACAATTCAAATCCACCAGCTACTCCTTGGAGAGTTATACTCTGTCCTATTAGGTTGCTGAGTTCAGAATCAACAGTGAGTTGTTATTGTTGTATAGAAAATAAGAGAAAGTATGGACCCAAACTTTTTGTGAGATACTTGCGTTACACATAGGATAAAATGGATATATGGTGAAAACTGATAAAAAGGATGGAACACAGGAGACTGCTACTTTTGATAAATCAGGGTAGAAAAACCTAGTAAACCTTAAATATTAATAAGGCATATATCACACTACCTCTAAATGGCAGCTATGATATCTCTAAGTAGACTACCTACAGGTGGCAGCCATTATGGGTTCATATATTCGTTGACCACAAAAAAACCAGATAAAGTCACTGGTTACTCAATGCACCAATGGCTGAGTACAGTAATAACCAGACATCCTGCATCTTTCCCTCAGAACAGGTGTACGTTGTTTCCAGCCCCTTCTATCTGCTGAACAGCCTCTCTACTTTAGTTCTCATAAACACACCATCTCAAAAGAAGACTCATGAGGCAGAAAGCGAGGAGGCACACAAACATGGCATTAAACAGTGTTTAGTACTGCAGTCCTTCCACCCTGCTTACACCCTGTCCCAAGTTTGCTAATCTACCTCCTTTCTGCACGCACACACACACACACACACACACACACACACCCCGGCTTCTCACTCTGTGTTTCAAATTGGTCAGTAAGTTATACTGGTCAATATCGCTGTGTAATAAATTATGTGAAAACTTAGTGGCTCCAAAAAGCCAGTAGATGTAGCTCATGTTTTTATGGCTCAGCAATTCAGGAAGGTCTTGCTTGTGCAGCTCTTGCTTGGAATTTCTCAAAGAGCAATCAGATGTCAAATGCAGCTGCTGTCACCTGAAGTCTCCACCAGACCAGAAATGCAAGGTAGTTCACTCATGTAACTGTAAACTGGCAGCACAGCAGAGGCTCTAGGCCTGGGGCACCTTGTCACCAACAGAGCAGCCTCTCCAGCACAGCAGTTGCAGGGTGGCTTGACTTCTTACATGGCAGTTCACTTCCCCTAGAACCAGTGTCTCAAGAGAGCTGGGTAATAGCTCATAGTCTTTTCTAACCCATCCTCTGAAATCATCCAACATCCGTTCCTCTGTTATATTGGCTACTAGGGCCAGTACAGATTCAAGGGAATAGGATATTGACTTCACCTCCAACTGGAAGGAATGACAACAAATTTGAGGTCAAGTTTTAGCGGCTACATAAACAAAGTGATTCAAGCTTCTTCATTTGTTCAATACAGCTCTCTGTTCCATGGCTATGGGACAGTCTGTCTGGTGGTATACTTGGAGAATGCCTTTGCATCAAGGTAATTGTCCCCATGATGCTTGCCCTCTTGGAATCCAGCTGCCATGTAAAGAAGTCAGAGCTATCCTGCTAGAAAGACCACATGGAGGAGGAGACCCCATCCAACAGCCCCAGCTAACTGCCAGACACATACATGAGGCCATTTGGGACCATCTAGCCCCAATGGAGTCCAGATGATGACACAGCACAGTGGTTAAGAACATCAGCTGTGGAGCAATTAGGAGTGCAGTCCTGTCTGAGTCATCTGGTACTGCTCTAACAGAAATATCACAAGTGGATGGCTTTAACGAACAAAAGCTTATTTTCACAGAGTCCAGCAGGCTAACAGTCCAAATTCAATGTGCTGGCTTCAGGAGAACACTTTCTCTCTCTCTCTCAATCTATCTCTCTCTCCCACCACTGGAGAAAGGTTCTTGTGTTACATCAGTCTTGCTTTGGTCTGAGAGCATCTCAGAGTAGGAACCTCAGGACCAAAGGACGCACTCTGCTCCCAGTGCTGCTTTCTCAGTGGTGTGAGATCACCAACTCTCTGCTTGCTTCCCTGTCATCTCTTGTAGATAAAACGTGCTGCAAGCCATACTCTGGGCTAATTCAATTTACTGTGGAGCAGAGAGGTGACTTTAGGGAGGGTGCTACAGTCTCACCCCAATCCTCTTGAACATAATCCAATCTATTGACCGCAAGCAGAGATTAGGATTTCCAGTTTAAGAAAATCACAAAATGGAGGACAATCACACAATACTGGGAATCATGGCCCAGCCAAATTGCTAAACACAGTTTTGGAGGACACAATTCAGTCCATATACTCTGGTATTTGCTGGCCTATATAACCAAGCAGTTGCCACTGGGTTGATTCCAACTCATGGCAACCATGTATGTTAGAGTAAAACTCTGCTTCGTAGGGTTTTCAATAGTTGATTTCTTGGGAAGTAGATCAGCAGACCTTTCTTTCGAGGCACTTCTGGGTGGACTCAAACCTCCAACCTTTCTGTTATCAACAGAATACATTAACCATTTGTACTACCCAGGGACTCCTGCTAGCTACATAGCTTTGGTCTGACTGCCGCCTCTCTGGGCCTCAATTTGACTGTGTGTTAAGTGGAAATTTGGGCATCTGCTTTCTAATGTTATGGAGAAAGTAAATAGTTCATGTATGTAAAGCATTACAAACAGCCTCTGGTATACCAAGGTTTCACAATGAAGTCTACAAACTCAATTGTTCTAAGTGCTGCATACCTCACTGCTGAATATCACCATGGTCAACTTCGAAGAACTCCCCTTGGGAAGCTATGCAGAGATGCCAGCAGCTAGTCCACCCTTCACAGCAATTTTGGAGCTCTTTCTGGATGGCCATTGACCATGGTGGCAAGGTGGCAAGTTTGCCAACTTAATTGTGTAGTTGTCTGTGAGGGATTTTTTAACCAGTAAACAAATTATTGTATTGGAACACCCTCTGTACTTATCTGATCTGGCCCCCAGTGTCTTTTTCCTTTACCAGAAGATAAAGGAAATATTGAAAGGAAGACATCTGGATGACATTCAGGACATCAAGCGTAATACTTTGATAATTCTGATGGCCACTTCAGAAACAGAGTTCCAAAACTGCTTGCAACTGTGGATTAGGTGCTGGTGTTGGTGCATAGCTTCCCAAGAGGAGTACTTCAAAGGTGACCATAGTGATATTCAGCAATGATACACGTAGCACATTTTCTAGGATGAGTTCTTGAACTTAGTTGGTGGTCCTCATATGTTAAGTGATCGATAAACATTAGCTTATTACTCGAATGAAACCATAAATTACCCTGGACCTCTCAAACTTCTACGATTATGTGTTTGGACCCTAATTTGAGAAATATCTACCTGTCTGTCATTTAATGTATTGATATGTATTACCTGGATTTCTGTTCAACTCCCTTTCTCTGAAAACCTGAATACTCTAAATGGAGTAAACAGAAGAGATGGGAACAGGGAGAGTATGGGATCCATTCATGGAGCTGTGAAGTACAGGACAAGGCCAGATGTGGATGGAAAAGAGAGGTTCTGAAGAAATACAAGGGTGCTAAAGAGGTAGTGCCAGCAGGTTGGAGAGGTTACAGAAACGGAAGGGAAGGCCTCGAGCACCAACTTGGCTTGAGTCCAGCCCCAGCCTGCCTTCCACTTTTACAGATGACAGAGATCATGCCTCGGTTGATAATCTCAGTCTCCTTGTGACAAATGGCAGCTGAATCACCAGTCCACAATAGGCTGCATCACGTAAACACTCTCCAGAGTTGCTGGCATCACTGTTGCTGGCAGGACACAAGGTTGCTTCCTGTCTATGTTTGTGGCATATTAGGTACCTAGCTCTTCATGTCCACACTGAAATTCTTGGAAGTGTTGCTTTAATGGGCGGTACTTCTTCCTTCAGTACCATCAGTTCTTGATCATATGCTACCTCCTGAATTGACTGAACATCATCCAGTTTCTGTATAGTGACTCTTATGTGCCCTTTATACCTTCTTCTGATGTTTCCTATGTTAAAGCTTTGGGACTGTCTAGATTCCCACTGGAATAAAGTAAACATGGAGAAAAGGTGAAGTCCTGAGCCTGTGACTCTGTCACTGAGAAGATGAGAGAGGCAGAGTAGCCAGCAGGTAGGAGAAAAACCAGAGAGAAGTGACCATTACTGTCCTCTCTGAGCGTATCAGTAGAGATGCTTGGAATGACATTTGCCTAACGCAATCGTGGTTGGATTTATTGTTAGTCTTTTCTAACTCCTCTTTCCGCTGTCTCTGTTGCTTGAATTGTTTATAACAATAAGAACACATGGTTTTAATGAAAACAAATCCTTTACTCTAAAGAAAGGAATTACACAATGCTTTTAGTATGAAAAACAGCTGAGACATCATCCTAAGTCCTGAACAGATATCTTCATCTTTTCAATTCTTTGCATTCATCCACACTAATCACCTAACACTGTATCTCTCACCATCACCCCTGTGGCACTTCATTTCTGAAGACTGGATCTAAATGTTGGAAAGTGTTCATCACAGGGCAAGAAATAGTACCTCATGGAAGCAGAATGGAAAATAGAAGGAAAATGCTATTAACTGAGACTAAAAACTCCTACACTCAGTTTCATGAGGCTCGTATTTATCTGCCTCACCTAGTGGCAACAAGACTGTGGCTATCCCACACTCATCATAAAAACTGCACATGCAAAAAAATACACACATTTGACTCTTTGAGTAATATTTTGTAACTTTTTTCTGTTCCAAGTTGTCCTTAATGTTTGGGTTTGGCAAACATCTTAATCAAGACAAAGAAAAGGACCATGAAGTGCCTTCTCTTCAAACTTGAAACTTGAATTCTTAGTGAGGTTTCCAAATATTTAGATGCCTTAAGAGCTATTTTTGAAAAATGATTCCATCTTTGAGCCCAGCAGGAGGGTCAGTGGAAGAATTTTGAATGTGCCTGTTTTGGAAGAAAAATAAGGTACTGATTTAGACTTTTCTGAATACATTTTCAATAAATCTTAGCAAATCTTAACAGATACTTTAATTGTATGTGTACTGACACCCACTCTACATCAGCCACCAAGCTAAGCAATACCCAACCCAAGCCCACCGCTGTCCAGTCAGGTCCACCCTGTAGCAACCAAGCTAAGCAAGGGGAGTACAAAAATAAAAGCACACTTTATTTGAAGCTATGTTTTATACTTACAGTCTTAATGTTTTCAGTGATACGCTTTGCTAGTGTTCAGCAGTATCCAATTATCAGGGTCAAAGGGGATTGCATCTGCTTCTCCCCTTAAAGTTAGGGCTGAACATGTGACTTGCTTTGGCAAATGAAACGGAGAACTGACATGTTTTGCCTCCAGATGTGTGCACTTAAATACCTGTGCTCAACTCTCCTAGTGGCTAGTGGTTACGTGGGATGTCTGCTAACCAAAAGGTCAGCAGTTCAAACGTACCAGGTGCTCCTTGTAAACTCTATGGGACAGTTCTGCTCTGACCTATAGTGTTGCTGTGAGTCAGAATCTACTCAACAGCAGTGGCTTTGCTCTGTGTTTGCTCAGTTCTCTAGCTCTCTCATCTTCTATCATGGTGAAAGTCACAATATGTGTTGAAACGGAAGTTCTGTGATATTCAAGAGGCCTAGAATACTGAGCCAATATAGGAGGTCAGTTGACCTGGAGAGTCATCCCAACATACAGCAGATTTTGCATGATAGAGAAATAAACTTGTTTGTATTAAGTCAGAGCAATTTAGGGCCTCTTTGTTGGGGCAACAAAAGCTTGCATATCCTGATACAGCTTCTTCTTGCTGTGTGCTACTTTTATGAAGCTCAATGCCTTTCTTGACTTCTGTTATTTCTTTAATGTACAGATAAGACACGTCTTGTCTCTATAATGTTTGTTTTTCCTGATTAGGGTACAGAGAGACAGGACTGTCTTTTTCTCTGTCTGGCTTATGAGTTTGATGTGACTCTGGAGCCAGAGACACAGATGTGGAGGTCAACAACATTTAGGAAGTAGTTAAGTTCATGCAAGTAGATGTCATTGTCTATGAAAGTGGGGAAATGAAAAGATAAACGGAATTTAGAATGGAACCCTGGTAAACAATAACATTTAAAGGATAAGTAGTGAAAGAGGAAAGGCACAAATAGAGTGTGAAATAAGATGAAATCGCTAGAGAAAAGAAAAAAAGAAATTGCATTCACAAAATTCAAAGGATGAGAAAGTTTCTAAAATAAATGATCTAGAATTTCAAAGACAGCAGCAAATCTCAGTAAATTAAGAATAAGAAGGTACTCACTAGAGTACTGCCTGAGGTCTTAAAAACCTGTGATTCTACTAGTTTCATCCCGTCTGGAGCAAGAGAGAATGAAGAAAACTAAAGACACAACGGAAAGATTAGTCCAAAGGGTTAATGGACCACAACTGGATGGTAATGTCAGGCTTCCACTGCTGGCTGCTCTGACAGGGATCACAATAGATGGTCCCAGACAGAGCTGGAGAAATAAGCAGAAAAAAAATTCTAAGTAACAAAAAAAAAACCAGACTTACTGCCCTGACAGAGACTGAAGAAACTCTGAGAGTATGGCCACCAGACAGACTTCTAGTTCAGTAATGAAGTCATTCCTGAGGTTCACCCTTCAGCCAAAGATTAGATAGGCTCATACAATAAAATGAGACTAGAGGGTCACCAGCCTGAGGCAAGGACTGAAAGGCAGGAGGAGACAGGAAAGCTGGTAATAGTGAACCCGAAGTCACAAAGGGAGAGTACTGAAATGCCATGGGGTTAGTAACCAATGTCATAACATATATACTAATATTTTTACGAGAAGCTAGTTTGTATTTCATCTGAAGTACAGTAATAAAAAAATAAGAAGTTATTCCTTAGAAATGATGTGTTGAACACACATAATTATGGCAACTTTATAATAAAAGTGCACTAAAATAAACGTAAATGGGTTAGAAAGGCGTTAACTTCACAAGAACAGAGTTAACAGGAGAAGAGATGACAACAACACGATAATACAAGACGGGAAACAGAGAGAGGAGTGGCCACTAACCCGGTGGATCAGTTGCTGTTAGTTGCTCTCAGGTAACTTTACATGTCGCTGAACAGAACATTGCTCCATCCTGTATTGTACCATCCCCACAGTTCTTTCTGTTTGAGCCCACTGTTTTAACCACTATGTCAGTTCGTTTCACTGAAGATTTCCTTCTTTTTCACTGATGTTCTTCATTGTCAAACATGATGTCTTTCTCTAGCAATTGATCCCTACCGATAACATGTCCTACCTAAGTGAGATGAAGTCTCACCATCCTCCTTTCTAAGGAACATTCTGGCTATACTTCTTCTAAGACTGATTTGTTCATTCTTCTGGCAGTCCATAGTACATTAATATTCTTCACCAACACTACAATTCAAATGCATCGATTCTTCATTCCTCCTTATTCATTGTCCAGATTTCACATGCATATGAGGCAGTTGAAAATACTATGGCTTGAGTCAGGAGCACCTTGGTCAATCAAAGTGGTGTCTATGTTTTTTTCAGATTTTAAAGCCACCTTTCACGATATTTAAAACCTTCCCCTATGTTCCACCCCATTGTTTTAGTGTTTGTTTATTCTCAGTGAGAATCTGAGAGTCTTCTGTTGCTCTCAAATTCAGTACTGTACAAAGAGGAAACTAAAAAACTATTATATTATCAATGGAAAAACTCAGATAAGACTAAGTTTGCAGGATCAGCACACTTTTATGTGTAGGGTCAGACAGTAAATACTTCAGGCATTGCAGGCCATTTGGTCACTTTTACAACCACTTTTTACAACCAAGCTCTGCCATTGTATGGCAAGAACTTTCATACACAATATTTAAACCAATGGATGCGCCCTACTTGAGCACGACCATAGTTTGTTTACTTTTGAAACAGAGCTATGAATATGTACTCTGGGACTGGAGAAGTCAGAACAATTAATTGATTAATTTGGTCTGGGTAATCGGGGAAGACTTCATGGGGTTATATATTTGAGTTAAGCCCTGAAGAATAAAAAAGGATTTTAAAAAAACAGAAATAAGAAAAGGACTTTTCAGGCCAATGAGAGCTGGAAATACTTTTGTCTATGTGAACTTTTATCAAAATGATTATTATAGTCTTATGTATGATGTAGTAATTGGATGTAGTTTTATGACCTAGGATTTCATACTTACTCATTTTTTTCCTTCAGTGCTTTGCACAATGATTTCATGTGTATATTCATTGAGCAAAATTTATTGACTACATACTGTATTTAAAGCACTGTGAAAGAAGATGCAAAGAATACAAACACAAAGTATCCACTAATTCACTGATTACTTATTGAATATTTGCTACATGCCCAGATACAGGGCTTGATGCTGGTGATACACTAATAAATCAAACAGCCTTTGCCTTCAAGGAACTCCAGTATCTACTCATAATGCTGTGAGATATATGGATTAAATGAGATTACACACATGAAGAGCTGAACAAAGAGCTTGACCTACAATTGCTGCTCAATAAATATTTAATTATAATGATAATAACTCTTAATAGAGTACAAAACAAATGCTGTGATAGACAAAAGTTCTGGTGACAATTCAAAGGAACACGTTTTTGTTTGCTAGGAAGATCAAAGATGTTGTCATGAAAGAGATAGCATTGAGCAGAGCCTTAGAGATTGAATAGAGTAAATAAATACATTATCAACTTCAAGTCCTCTGAGGTATCCAAGTTCTCATTCCATTTCCTGGATCTCTTGATTTATTCCCTTAATTTGACGGCAAGCATCTTCCAGTTTCTTCCTGACATAATGCATGAGACATAAATATTTCGAGACTTCGATGTCTGAAAATGTTGTAATCAACATTCATGTTATATTGCTGCATGTAGAATTCTAGGCTAGAAACAATTTCCCTTAGAATTTTGAAGTTATTGTTCCATTGTCTTGTGGCTTCCAGTGTTTCTGTTAAGACATTTGAAACCATTCTGAAATGGATCCTTTTTACTTGGTATAGCAGTTAAGTGTCATGTCTGCTAACCAAAAGGTCAGCAGTTCGAATCAGCCAGGTACTCCTTGGAAACTCTATGGGGCAGTTCTACTCTCACCTATAGGGCCACTATGAGTCAGAATCCACCACTACCAAACTCCACAACCACTGATTTTAGTGCTGGAAACTTTTAGCATCTTCTCCTTATCCCTAACCAAAACCAAACCCAGTGCCATTGAGTCAATTCTGACTCATAGCGACCTTATAGAACAGAGTAGAACTGCCCCATAGAGTTTCCAAGGAGTGCCTGGCAGTTGTGAACCGCCAGTCTTCTGGTTAGCAGATGTAGCATCCTTAGCAATCAGAAATGTCACAATGATGTGCTTTCCAGGAGGTCTTTTCTCAACTAGCGTTTTGAGCCCTCAACAGACTCTCTCATGTTGGGAACAAATAACCTTCACTTTGGGGAATTTTTTTCAGCTATTTTGTTGACAATTTTCTCCCTTCCATTGTCAAAGCTATATTCCCTTCTTTAATTCTTTTGTGTCATCTGACCTAATTTTTTAAATTTTATTGCTTATTTTTTATTTTATATTCCTCTTATTATCTATCATCTAGTTTCAAAGGAATTTTTCTCAGTCTTATCTACCAGTCATTTCACTACAGTTCTTATTTTGATTGTCATATTTTTAATTTCCAAGAAATATTTTCTGGATGTTATTCAGGATTCACCACATGGCAGATACCGTAACAAGTACTTCACAGTATTCATCTCACTTAATCTTGCAAAGTAGCATTTGTGTCTACAGTTTATAGATAATAATAATTACAGCTCATCATTACTGAGTGCTTACCATGGTCCTAGTACTGTAATAAGTCCTTAATTTAAATTACTTCCCTTTACCATCCTTAATAACCCTGTGGGTAGAAACTATTTTTAATCCTCATATGGTAGACGAGGAACTGCAGATGCAAGCGGGTTAAGTAATTTGTCCAAGGTCAAACAGCTAACAAGTGATAGATAGTATTGAAATCTCTGTGCTCTGTGACTCCAAAGTTCAATTTTTTTCTTCTCAAGACCCAGTCAAGTTCAAACACAGATGGGATATTTAAGGCTGAGCTGAGTGGTGCAAGAGTCATTGAGACCATTTCTCTGCATGAGTTTCAAGGTTTCTCAAAATCAAAAGTCTATTTTTCTCTTAATAGCTTCAGCAGCAACTTCCTTCCATAAATTATCACTTGGCTGACTAGCTTTATATTTAGTGACTTTATTAATCTCCAGTTTGAATTTTCCCTCATCATTTCCCTTCGTAACTACCCCAGGTGGTTTTTTCATGTAATGTTGTCTCTAAGGCAAGGGGAAATACATCATTTCAGGAAAAATTATGTAACATACCAAATAAAAGATTTCTTAAGCCCAACTGAAACACAATAAGTGGCAGGATATAAAAAAAAGCAGTGGTAGTCATAGCATTAGAACATGTCTAACTTCCCAGAGGCTAACACAAATCAAAGGTCAGCCCAAAGCTGATTCTAATAAGGTGGATTTTAGGCATACCTCCACCTTCTGACTCTTTACCAACTCTGGCGCAAGCTATCCCTCCATGGCACCCTCTACTTCTCTGCTGGATTCAATAATTCGGTACCATGGCCACACAGAACTCACAGACCATCCTTACAATTAAGTGATAATACTAAGCAAGTGATAAAATACAACTCAGAATCGGGATCAGCAGGCTGTAACTCGGTTTCAGGACCAGGAGGCATGTAGGTAAAGTCTCCCTTCTTCAGGGCAGGACAGCTCTCTCAATTCCTCTCTGCCTGGCGGGCCTCCTTCTACTGGCCCTGCCAATCTGTCACCACCAGTTCTGCTGCAGGGCCCATTCTGGGCCTGTCACTGTCTTCAATGTTACAGTCCCTGGCCGGTACTATAGCTCTTTGAAAGGGCTCCTTGCCTCCTTTCTCTCTTCTTTTTTCTCTCTTCTGTTTGCTTGTTTCTTTTTCTCTGAAGAACCTCTGTGGTGCTGGCTGCTTATCAATCTGCATCTCCTTATCAATTTCAAGGCATGGGCCTCCCACCAGAGCCATGAACTGACCAATCCCCTCTCAGTAGGCTACAGATACATTTGCAGAGTAGGCTAAAGACACTTTATTTGCATAATCTGTTGACCAATCCCTGGAAAGATGCATACCAATCACAGGACAGGCCAGATAAAAAGCATCAAACCAAGTTGTTTACAGTTTACTCAGAAAATATAACAGGACTTCTAGAGTAGAGAGCTGAGACAAAATTAACTTCTCAGGGCTTAAGGGGAAAAAATCTTTCAGTTAACACCCTGATTTAGTACTGACTTTTCCCAGTATCACTGCAAAAAGCCACGTAACGGAACTCACTTCACCACACAAGATTAGTATACTGAAATTTCTTCAGCTCATAACTATGTGCTGATAACCTTCTTTATGCATAGCGTGTTGTTAGCTACACTGGCCTCTCACTCCCATGACCTCCTCCTCCAATGACCTTTCACTTACCTTCACTTAGCCATGTACAGTCATGCCTGGTTGGTCACCACAGAAAGTGTCAACACTTCGACACATCAGTTATAAATACTGCACTCTCTAACCATGACTTCCTGTTCTTTTAGATCAGTTATCCCTACGACTCCTTACTTACAAATGTCTGACCCTGTTTGACCTCATATCCATTGACTATACAACTTTTCCATTATCCATCAGTGCTCTCATTTTCACCCTTCTTTTTGAATCCCACAAATTTCATGGTCTAGCATTATAACACTTTTAATTTATTTTCCATCCCCTCTCTCCATCCTACTTGTTTGGCAAAATATCAGCTTTGGCTAAATCTGGATATTGTCCAAATATCCACATTTGCTTCTGTGCAGTAGAACACGGATAGAAAACTGCACAATTTTATCCACTCACCCTCTGGTCTTCTTTCCCTTTATAATAGATGAAGGGTTCCTGGTTTTGTCAGGGAGACCTCTCCTAGAATTAGCCACCACTTTTTGCATTTTCAGTTTCTCTCTACTGGATCATTCCCACCAGCATGAAAGAATCACAGCCCCATTGCTGTTTACCTTCAGAGTAAGTTTCTGGCAAGAGGTGTTCAGGGTCCACATCTCTACATGCTCATTTCCCAGCTACTCTTTAGTCTACTCAGTTGGGCTTCCACCCACACCACTTCCTCAAAACTGCTTTTATTAATTAAGATTTATTAATAAGGTCCACATCGCCAAATCGAATATACACTTACCTCCAAATCTCAAAGGTACATGAAATAGTGAACTACTTCGTTCTAGAAACTATCTTCTATTGACATCCAGGAAAACACTCTCCTGGCTTTCCTCCCTTTTCGGTAGCTGTTCCTTCTAAGTCTTCTTTCAAGTTTAGTCTGCTTTACTTCTAATCATTCACATCTTCCAGAGATTGATCCTCAGCCTTCTCCTTTTATCTCCATTTTCACAGTAAAGGATCTCATTCAGTCCTACAGCTATAGATATCATCTATATGCCAATGACTCCCAAATCTCCATCTCTAGCTAATACGTGTGGCCTACCTTTATCTACTATTTACTTGACAGCTCCACATGGACATGCAATATGCATCTTAAACAGGGCATAGGCAAAAAAAAATTCCTGATTCTAACCCAACCACCCTAGATAAAAGGTGCTACCATCCACCCAAGGACTGAAATGCCCAGAACATATAGAGATGAAAAGTAGTCTAGTGGCTGCCTAGACCAGGAAGGGGGTAGAATTGGGACATGGCTGGTTATGGGGAGGAGGCTTGTTTTGGGGGTAATAAAATTTTTCTAACATTAGATCACAGTGAAGGGCGCAAGTCTGTAAACACTCTAAAAGCCATTGTATAGAACTAATATTTTGAAAGTGTTCCAGTTCTTTCTAAATCATTGAACAACATGATTACCATTCACCCAGCTGCTGAAGCCAGAAACCTAGAAGTCTTCTTTAAAATTGCTCTCAATCTTTCTCCTTCTGCAGATGCATCTATAAGCCCAGGGACTCCAAAGACTTCCAGAAGCTGTGAAAAGTTGAGATAGATGAAGAAGGATCTCCCTCTAAAGCCACACAGTGCAATCAGACTTCTAGCTTTTTAAACTGTTAGAAAATAAATTTCTGGTTTATAAAGCCACCCACTGGGAGTAGTTTCTGTTATGGTAGCAGCAGCAAACTTAGACATCAACTTTAAGCCTATAGCTACTGTCATAGTGTCTACAACTAAGGCATTATGGGGTTCCCGGGTATTTGGTGCTAATCCAAATCCTGCGAAAGCTCTTAACAATTGCATTGTCTTAACTTTTATCTAAAAACCTTGGTGGCATAGTGGTTAAGTTCTGCGGCTGCTAACCCAAAGGTCAGCCATCCAAGTTCACCAGGCATTCCTTGGAAACTCTTCTAGGGGCAGTTTTACAAAAAGACTCAAATGAAAGCTCTCAAATTTCATCATCAACACCAGCTTCAAATGCCAAGGCAAGAACTGGAACAGAAATACTGGTTCTGGAGCTAGAGTGGGACGAGTCCTAGCTCTGCCTGTGCTACCTGTATAGCCTCAGACACGTCATCTAATTATTGTGAGATTTAGGATGGTTTGCATCTGTGTGTCACCCTAGAATCCCATCAAGGTCTGATGACCTGTGATTCTAAGATACTGAAAAAATAAATGTATGAGGACTGCCAATTAAATTCAAGAATTCACCCTAGGAAACGTGCTACATACCTCATGGCTGAATACTATCATAGTGGTCACGCTTGGGAATCTGTGCACCAATGCCAGCGACTAGGCCACCCTTCCAAGCAGTTTTGGAACTGTTTCTGGAATCGCCATCAGAGCTGTCATTGTAGTACTCTTGATGTCCTGAAGGTCATCAAAATGTCTTCCTTTCAACATTTTCTTTATCTTCACATAAAGAAAAAAGTCACTGGGGGCCAGATCCAGTGAGCATGCTGGGTGTTGCAATACAGTTACTTATTTACTGACTAAAAACTCCCTCACAGACAACCGTAGAATGAAGTTTGCAAACTTGCCATCACGCCAACACGCACAATGGCCATTCCAGAAAGAATTCTAAAATTGCTTTGAAGGGTGGCCCATGTGCTGGCATCAGCATACAGCTTCCCAAGGGGAGTTACTCTGAAGATGACCACAGTGATATTCAGCAATGAGGTGTGTAGACCTTAAAACACTTACGTTCACAGCCTTCATTGTCAGGACTTGTATTCAAGCATGCCCTTCCTGTGCTTTCCACAGAGCTTCAAATCAAGCCCAAGCTCTTTACACTGTCTAAATCTCCTGTATGATCTGGCCTGCACCTACCTCTTCACTTGGTCTCAGCCTCTGCTGCATTGTGTTTTGCATGTGCTAAGCATGCTGTTGCATGAGATGGAGCACTTACTATTCTCACTATCTGGCCTGCACCTACCTCTTCACTTGGTCTCAGCCTCTGCTGCATTGTGTTTTGCATGTGCTAAGCATGCTGTTGCATGAGATGGAGCACTTACTATTCTCACTACCTGGCATATTCTAGCCCTAGATCTTTGCACTGTTGGCTCCTTCTCACTCTAGTTCAGTCCAAATGCCGCCTCCTAAGACAGGTCTTTCCTGAATTCTCTATCAAAAGTAGCTCCCGTCTCCATGCCACACTCTCAGTCACTTCGCCCTTGTCTTATTTTTTTCTGTACACATATTACAATCTGAAATTATGGTTATTATTTTATTGTTGTTGCTAATTGACAGAGCCTATTAGAACGTATTGCCATCTGGAAGCGGGAACCTCATCTGCCTGATATCTTGTTGCATCACAACACCTAGCCCAGTGCCTGGCACCAAAGTAGATCCTCAGTATTTACTGATTCCAGGTACAATATCAAATCCAGTGGTTCTCTCTGCACCAGAATTATATGCTTAACCCATTGATCATTTTGCATAATCAAAACAGTAGGTCCTCAAATACAGACATATGTGGGGGAAGAAGAAAAAATAAAAGAAGGCTTTTTAACATTAAGAACAAATCACCTATGGGGAGCCTAGGTCTTAAAAGCTTGCAAGCAGCCATCTAAGTTACAACAACTGGTGTCTTTGCCTGGAGCTCCAGAGGAAGGAAGCGAGTCAGGAATAACAGGAGGAAACAGAGATGTGGAGGAGAGTCAGGAACAGGAAAAGGAGACGGAAGTGTTTCTAATTGCTTCAGGAACAAGCACCAGCTCTGCAGACTGGAACTATACCATGACTGGCTACCACTACCAAACATCTGATCAAAGATTCCATAGGAGAATTCTGATCAAAAGAGAAAAATACACAATTTCAAATTCTCATGGACTCCAGGTTTTCTAGAGCCATGGAGGGTAGATGAACCCCTCCACAACTATTACCCTGAGATGACCTTGAAGCCTTAAGCCAAAAATATCCCCTGATGTCTGCTTAAAGCCAAACAACAGAAGACTGCCAATTAAGTTAGTGAACTCATCATAGAAAAAGTGCTACGTACCTCATTGCTGAATATCACTATGGGCACCTTCCAGGTACTCCCCTTGGAAAGCTCTGCACTGATGCAAGCAAGTAGTCCACCCTTCAAAGCAATTTTGAAACTCTTTTTCTAGAATGGCCATCAGAGCTGTCATCCTATTGATCTTGATGTCCTGAATATCACCAAAATGTCTTCCTTTTAATATTTCCTCTATCTTTTGGTAAAGAAAAATGTCACTGGGGGCCAGACGAGGTGAGCAGGGAATATGTTTCAATACAGTTATTTGTTTACTGGCTAAAAACTCCTTCATAGACAACTACACAATGAAGTTTCAAGCTTCCCACCTTGCCACCACGCACAAGGACCATTCCAGAAAGAGTTCCAAAATTGCTGTGAACGGTGGACCAGATGCTGGCATTGATACATAGCTTCCTAAGGGGAGTACTTCAAAGGTGACCAAAGTGATACTCAGTAATGAGGTACGCAGCACTCAGAGCAATTAAGTTCACAGTCTTAATTGTCAGACCTCGTAGGTGAGTTTAACTAGTAAAAATTCTGCCTTGATCTATCCAGGTCATCAAACCAATATGCTCTGGTTTGAACCCCTTTGGGGAATTTGCATTTCTACCTCAGAAATACTGAATCTGAATCTACATTTTAACAAGATCCCCAGCTTATTCTTCTGTATAGTAAATTATGAGAGTGACTGCCTTAGCAGTGGTCCTCGGAATTAGTCCTTAGCCAGCAGCATTAGCATTGGGAACTTATTAGAAATGCAAATTCTCAGCCTGGGCTTGAATTGGAACAGATCTATTTCAAGCCGTGGATCTACCAACATGAGATGAAATTGACCATAGCAACTGGAAAGGTTAGACAGCAACCCTGAGTCAGTGAGTTTATATTAATAAGGAAAGAACAACTCAGAAAATGAGGATGAGAATGGCTGTACCACTCGAAGAATATAATCAGTAACCCTGAATTCTGCATATAGAAACCATTTAATTGGTATAATTGTGCTGTGTGTATTCTCAACAACAAAAATAAACTTTTTTTTTTTTTAAAAAAAAGAACAAATCATTTAAGTGAACGGATTGGGACTTGCTATTACATCACGTAAGTGACAATATTCACTGGGTTTTCACAGTATAAACCTTTCAGTAAGCAAGAAAAGGCTTCGATAGGTGGTTATCTGGAGCCCTAGTGATACAGTGGTTAAGAACTCAGCTGTTAACCAGCCAGCAGTTCAAATCCACCAGCTACTCGTTGGAATGCTAAGGAGCAGTTCTATTCTGTCCTACAGGCTGCTGTGAGTAAGAATCCACTTGATGGCAACAGGTTTGGTTTTTTGGAGTTTAGAGATAGTATGTCTTCACACTGAACTGTTGGAAATCATTCTTCATGAATAGTTACATTTTTGGAGTCTATCACATACCAGGAAACCCTGGTGGCATAGCGGTTAAATGTTACAGCAGATAACCAAAAGGTCAGTGGTTCAAATCCACCAGGTGCTCCTTGGAAACACTATGGGGCAGTTCCGCTCTCTCTGTAGGGTTGCTATGAGTTGGAATCTACAGCAGTGGTTCAGTTTTTTTGGTTGATAATGTACCAATGACTGGCTTGATAAATTGTTTATAACCTGGTATTTGTCCAAAGAAATTGTTCTTCTTGATTGTCACTTGCCAAGCCAATCCAAAAATGTCTAGAAGCCCCCTCCCATACATGAATCTAGTACCATATTCATATATCAAGGCCCTATGATTGACACTGCTTATACAGAAAATCAGCTGCAGAATTCCAAAAACCAACTCTGGATAGCAATCCTTCCCCTTCCTCACAACTATCGTCTTTTGTTCCAATGTATTATGATTTCATTTTTTAAAATTTTACATTCTAGACTTCTTTCTTGCCACAAGATTAAACAGGTCAACATATCACTGGAAAACATTTCTGTAAATTCAGCAGAACATAGAGTGACTCAGCCAAGCTGCTTGATAACTTTGAGGCTATATTCAACTTCAGTGAAGGAGTTGATGAAATTTTTGCCAAATATTCTAATTAACCCCATCAACATTATAATGGTCTGAGTCTCAAGCTGAGCAGCAGAACTGGCTTCACCAATTTCAACAAGAACTTCCAAGAACCATTCAAATAAACATTATTTTCCAATAAAGATTATGTGCATAAGTGAATTGTTGGAGCAAGAAGTGACCTTGAAGATTATATAATTCAATCCCTTTATTTTACTCCTGAGAAGAGTGATATGTGGAGGTTAAATAGCTTGCTCAAAGTTATGCAATGGTAGAGCCAAGGCTGGAACCTGGGGCTGCTGGCTTTCGATGATTGCTCTTGCCAGGAGACGGAAGAAGCCACGTTGATGTTTCTTTCACCGGGGAAATGATCTACCCAAAGAAATAGCACAAGCAGGACCACACTCTGCTCTCTTGACTCCTAGACTTGGGATTGTTTTCCATTACTCTGTGCTTCCATGTTGGAGACAGAAGCAAATTACCCAATAAGCAAGATACAAACCAGAAACCAAGCTCACTGTCACTGAGTCGACTCCAGCTCACAGCAACCTAATGCTGCTGTTGTTGTAAGGTGCTGTTGAGTCAGTTCCGCTTCATAGCGACTCTATGACAACAGAACAAAATGCTGTCCAGTCTTGCGCCATGCCACAATCATTTTTATGTTTAAGCCCATTGTTGCAGCCACTGTGTCAATCCATCTCGTCGATGGTCTTCCTCTTTTTTGCTGACCCTCCACTCTGCCAAGCATGATATCCCTCTCCAGGGACTGATCTTTCCTGACAACATGTCCAAAGTATGTAAGATGCAGTCTTGCCTTCTTTGCTTCCAAAGAGCACTCTGGTTGTACTTCTTCCAGAACAGATCTCTTTGTTCTCTTGGCAGTCCACGGTGCATTCAACATTCTTCTCCAGCACCACAATTCAAAGGCATCAATTCCTCTTCTGTCTTCTTTGTTCATAGTCTAGCTTTCGCATGAATATGATGCAACTGAAAATATCATGGCTTGGGTCAGGCATATTTTAGTCTTCAAGGTGACATCCTTACTTCTGAATACTTTGAAGAAGTCTTTTGCTGCAGATTTTCCCTGTGCAATGCATCTTTTAATTTCTTGATGGCTGCTTCCAAGGGCATCGATTGTGGACCTAAGTAAAATGAAATCCTTGACAACCTCAATCCTTTCTCCATTTATGACAATGTTGCTTACTGGTCCAGCTGTGAGGATTTCTGTTTTCCTGATGTTGAGGTGCAATCCATACTGAAGGCCGTGGTCCTTGCTCTTCATCAGTAGGTGTCTCAAATCTTCTTTATTTACAGCAAGTAAGGTGGTGTTGCCTGCATAACGCAGGTTGTTAATGAGTCATACTCCAATCCTGATGTCTCATTCTTCTTTGTATAATCCAGCTTTTTGGATTATTTGCCTGACATACAGATTGAAAAGGAATAGTGAAAAGATACAACCCTGATGGACGCCTTTCCTGACTTTAAACCATGCAGTGTTCTCCTCTTGTTCTGTTCACATGACTGCCTCTTTAACCATATACAGATTCCTTAAGAGCAGAACTAGGTGTTCTAGAATTCCCATTCTCCACAACATTAGCCATAATTTAGTATGATCCACACAGTTGAATGCTTTTCCATAGTCAATGAAACACAAGTAAAGATCTTGCTGGTACTGTTTGCTTTCAGCCAAGATCCATCTGACATCAGCAGCGATATCCCTGGTTCCATGTCCTCTTCTGAACCTAGCTTGAATTTCTGGCAGTTCCTTGTCAATACATTGGTGTAGTTGCTTTTGAATGATCTTAAGCAGGATTTTACTTGCGTGTGGTATCAATAATATTGTTCGGTAATTTCCACATTCGGTTGGATCACCTTTCTTTGGAATGGGCATAAATGTGGAGCTCTTCCAGTCAGTTGGCCAGGTAGTTGTGCTCCAAATTTCTTGGCAATCCAATAGGACAGAGTAGAACTGCCCCTGTGGAGTTTCCAAGGAGCACCCGGTCGATTTTAACTGCCAATCTCTTGGTGAGTAGCCACAGCACTTAACGATTTACACTTGGGCTTAATAATGCTTACTTGCTAATTTGCAGAGCACAAGGTAGCTCAGTGGTTAAGAATACTAACCAAAAGTTTATCATTTCAAATCCATAAGCCACTCCTTGAAAACTCTATGGGGTTGTTGTTCTGCTGTGTCCTGTAGGGTAACTGTGAGTTGGAATTAACTTGACGGCAGTACGTTTCTTTGTTCTTTTTTTTTTTTATCTTGCTTACTGTTAAACTGGTGTCTATACCATACTTACTGGTTAACCCAGTTCCAACTTCTGGTTGGAAGAAGTATAATCAGAATGTTCTTAGAAGCAAGGATGGTGACGCTACTCTCACATACTTTGGACGGGTTATCAGGAGGCATCAGTCCCTGGAAAAGGACATCACGCGTGGTAAAGTAAAAGGCCAGGAAAAACAGAGGAAGATCCTCAACATCAGAGAGTGACAACAGTAGCTGCAGTGGTGCAGTGTCTCATTTCATTGTGCACAGAGACGCTATGAGTCATGACTGACTTGATGGCACCTTGCAACAAACTGGTTGATCTACTCTTGATTTGCAAGTAATGAGAAATCGAGATGACCGGTCAACAAGCCAAGAATAAATTTCTGTTGTTCTATGCCAATTCTACTATAGTTTGGAGGCCTGAAGTCCAAAACGGGTACTACAGCTCTAAAATCAAGGTACTGCAGGACTACCCGCCCTGTGAAGACTCTAGAAAAGAATCCGTTCTCTTGCCCCTTCCAGTTTCTGGTGGCTGACAGTGCTTCTTGGCACGTGTCCACATCACTCTGACTTCCCCATCATGGTCACACTGCCTCCCCCTTTTTTCAGTGTCCTCTTCTGAAGTCAAATCTTCCTCTGCTTCCCTCTTATAAAAGCATTGGTGACTGCATTGACCCCACCTGGATAATCAAGGCTAAATGCCCCATCTCACCTGCAAAATCCCTTTTATAAAATGGCATTCACAAGTCCTGAGGATTAGGATAGGGATATCTTTGGGGGCTGTTATTCAGCCTACCACAGACACCAATGCAGTATTTTACTGTCGTTCAATATAACTCATTTCCTTTGTGATTCTATGCATTTTATTTTATGCATTTAAAAAATTCAGCCCCAGGCTACCAAATGCATACAAGGATGCTCAGTGTGATTAGCCATCAGAGATGGAAATCAAAACCACGGGGAGGTACCACTTCACTCCCACTAAGATGGCTGTGGTAAAAATAAAATAAAACAAATGTTGGCAATGATGTGAGGTCATTGGAACCCTTATCCATTGCTAATGGGAATACAAAATCAATACAGCCATCGAGGAAAACAGTGTGCTGGTTTCTCAAACAACTAAAAATAGAACTAAGATGACATTTTTTGTTGTTAGGTACCAAAGGGCCAGTTCCAGAGCTGTGTGTAACTGGATGAAATATTGCTCAGTTTTGCGCCATTCTTATAGCTATTGCTATGGTTGCGTTCATAGTTGCAGCCACTGTATCAGTCCATCTCTTTGATGATCTTGCTGTTTTTCACTGACCCTCTACTTTACCAAGCATGATGTCCTTCTCCAGGGACTGGCCCTCCTGATGACATGCTGAAAGTACATACGATAAAGCCTGACCATCTTCACTTCCAAGGACCACTCTGGCTATACTGGTTCCACGACAAACTGTGATATATTCAATATTCTTCTGGCAGTCCATGGTGTGTTCAATACTCTTGGCCAGCACCCATAATTCAAATGCATTGATTCTTCTTTGTTGTACCTTCTTTATTACCCAGCTTTGGCATGAATATGAGGTTACTGAAAATATTACAACAGACAATTAAATTCATGAACTTATCCTGGAAAAAGTGCTACATTACCTCATTCCTGAATATCAATATGATCACCTTCAAAGTACTCCCCTTGGGAAGCTGTGCACCCATGCCAGTGCCTAATCCTCTCTTCAAAGCGATTTTGGAAATCTTTTTCTGGAATGCCCATCAGAGCTGTCATTGGACATGGCCTGACAATTAAGTTCACAAACTCATCCTAGAAAAAGTGCTTTGAAGGGTGAACTAGGTGCTGGTATCAGTGCATAGCTTCCCAAGAGAAGTACTTTGAAGGTGACTGTAGTCATATTCAACAATGAGGTACATAGCATGTTTTCTAGGATGAATTCATGAACTTCATCATCAGCCATCATGCTACAACAGCTCTGATGGACATTCCAGTAAAAGAGTTCTAAATCTCTTTGAAGGGTGGAATAGGCACTGGCATTGGTGTGGAGCTTCCCAAGGTGAGTACTTTGAAGGTGACCTTAGTGATATTCAGCAGTATGGTAAGTAGTACTTTTCCTAGGAAGAGGCCACAAATTTAATTGTCAGACGTCATATGGTGGCTTGGGTCAGGTGCACCTAAGTCCTCCAGAGTTACTCCTTTTGGTGTATGTTTGGCTGAGTACACTCTCAATGCCAACAAAATAAAAAACAAAACTTTTCAGCTCTTCCATGTACTAACTATATGACGACCTAAAGCAAGTTATTTACCCTCTGTCTCCTCATCTATAAAATATTGTTGTTGGTGGTTGACGTCAAGTTGCTTCCAACTCATGATGACCCCACACATTACAGGGGTATCTGCACCAGGGAATTTTTTTGGCTGTAATCTTAACAATAGCAGATGGCTAGGCCTTTTCCTCCAGGGGCACCGGGGTAGGTTCAAGCCACCGACATTTAGGTTTACGTGCCAAGAGCAGATGATTAGCACCATCTAGGAATCACATTTATAAAATGTTGTTTTCGTTGGAAGTCATGGTTCCTACTCGGTGGCCCTCGCATGACAGAGTAGAGCTGCCTATAGGATTTTCTTGATTTCAATGTTTACAAAAGTGTGTCACCAAGTCATTCTCCCTGGGAGCCACCGCCAAGCTAAGTGTCATTCAAACCACCAACCTATGGGTTAGCAGCCAAGTGTTTAATCATGGCACGACTAGGGCTCCTATAAAACAGGTATAGCAAATCCACATCACAAGGTTGTTGTGAAGATTAGATGAGATAATTTATATAGAGCTATATATCACAAGGCTTGTAGTAGGCAACCAAGAATATGTTACTCACCATTTCCTGTCTCCCCAGGTGCTCATAATTATGAATTTTTTAATGAACTTCAAGGTAAGAATCAGTGTGTGACATTATGACATTTTCTAGACCTACCCAATGTGGTTAAATCTTAATTGTTGCCAATTTTGGATTACCCAGCAAACAAAATAAGCACAGTTTTACTTTTGCTTACTTACTAATATATAGTGAACCACTTCACAGGTGTTGTGGTAAAAAAAAAAAAAAAACACATGAAATTATTCACTACAGATTAGGAAGTTAAGCACATGACAGCCCAAGCTTTCCTCCCTTACTTGGTAATTCATCTCTTTCAGGGATTGCAACTTGAAAAGAGGCTTTGATTCTGTAAGAATATGCTGTCAGGTTGGGAGGGAAACAGATGCCAGCTTTATCTATAAGCAGAATAACTGATATGGTAAAAAAAAGAAAAAAGTGAAATTTTTCACTACAGATAATCTGTCAAACAAGCTAAGCACCGTGTATACCTTGCCTATTACATAATCCACCCCTGATTGTCAATGACTGCTAAAAATCTCTACAGCCAGTTGCTTGGTCTCACTTTGACCTTGAAATACTTTAATACTGATGATGTTTTTGGAAGCCGAAGTCCACTTTTGGCTAGTACAATCTCAGGATAAGGTCTGTATTGTTGCAGTTGTGACAATGCAGCCTTCCCTGAGGCAGCCTTTGGTACATAAATTCAACATACAACTTAGAAATGGGTAACTAAAACAAGAGTAAAGAGGTTGGGTGTTTGCCTCAGAAAGCTAACTATTAGATTGTCCTTAATGAACTATGTACTGGCAGGGTCTAAACCAGCCCCTTGTTATTAATCAGGCACCTTTGAAATCATTAACCTTTGGTTCTCTTTTTACTATCAGGAAGCTGTGACATATTACGTGACCAAATTATCCAGCCCCAAAGATTATGGTATTATAAATCAACAAGTGCTGATCGAGTGGCTACTTTTCTGTAAGTTCCATGAGAGCAGAGACCTTGTAGTTTACTCTCTTCGCATATTTGGATCACAAATTATCTGGATATTATTATACGTGCCATGTTGTCAAGAACTTAACAGCAAGATGAGAAAGCCTCAACTTACAAACAGGTTGTTTTACAAAGTTTTTCCTTTTTAAAAACAATTTTCTATAAAAATACACAAGTGTCCATCTCTTTAGTAATAAAGAAGACAATCAAACCCATTGCTGTCTAGTCAGTTTTGACTCACAGTAACCCTATAGGAAACCCCACAGGGTTTCTAAAGAGAATCTGCTGGATTTGAACTGCTGACCAAAAGGTCAGCAGCTGAGCTGTCAATCACTGTACCACCAGGACTCTATAAATAACTGTCTTAGTCATCTAGTGCTACTGTAACAGAAATACTAAAAGTAGATGGCTTTAAACAGAGAAATTTTATTTGTCATAGTGCAGTAAGCTAAAAGTCTAAATTCAAGGCATCAGCCTCAGGGAAATGCTTTCTCTGCTGGCTCTGGAGGAAGGTGCTTGTCATCAATATGGCCCTGGACTGGAAGCTTCTGAGGCTCAGAGACACAAGGACCACTCAACTCCCAGCACTGCTTTCTTTATTGATGGTCTGAGGACCCCAAATCTGTCCACTAGCTGCTTTTCTTTATATTTCAAGAGAGTGCCTCAAGGTACAAGACAATCTGAGACATTTTGTCCTGCCCTACAGCCCAACTGCTGCCCATCCAGCCTCACTAACGTTATACAGAGGCCAGCCAAGCCACGTGCCGTCGAGTCGGATCCAACTCATGAATCATGGCCCAGCCAAATTTCTTCGCGCGGGTTTTTGGAAACACAGTTCAATCAATGATGTAACTACATAAATGGAAATGAAAATAAAGATATAGTGATAATGTATAATATGTTACTTTAGTCACCTAGCTGCTACCATAACAGAAATATCACACCTGGATGGCCATAAAGAAAAGAAATTCATTCTCTTATAGTTCTGGAAGCTAAAAACCAAAGTCAGTTTTCAGCTGTTTCCATGTCTCTGTGAACCTGTCCCCCAATTTGTGGAGTGTGCCTGCAATTCTTGTTGTTCCTTGGTATCTGTCTCCACACCACCCCCCCATGTGTCTCTGTATCTATTCTGGTCTTTTTACATCTCAGAATAAGGATTCACCCTACACTGATATGACCTCATCAACATAATAAAAACCCTATTTCCAAACAAGATCACATTCACACGTACAAAAGCTATATTTGGAAGGGCACAATTCAGCCTACAACATACGTTACGTCTGCATCTCTGAATATATATGTTGGAGCCCTGGTAGCACAGTGGTTAAGAGTCTGGCTGGTAACCAAAAGGTCAGCAGTTGAAATCTACCAGCTCATTGGAAACCCTAAGAGGCAGTTCTAGTTTTTCCTATAGTTGCATTAAGTACAGCAGAATTGACTTATCGGCAATGAATTTGGTTTTTTGTCTATGCTTTATTAAATATATAACTACTACATTTCTAAGCTAGCTCATAAACACCAATTGAACCCTTAATATATAAAATTACCAGACTGTTGCTTTCTTTTTAACATAATTTTGTGCATTTTGATACATGACAAGACTCTTAAGAGACTTGTAAAACACTGAGCCAGGTTTCCCTTCTATTTCTAATTTGTTGAGAATTTGTATCATAAACAAGCACTGAATTTTATTTACTTATTTTTTGCAACTTTTGAGGTAATCATATGAATATTCTTCTTTTAATGTGAATGAGGTTCATTGATTGAACCTCCTTGATCATAATGTATCATTCCCTTTACATATTGCTCAATGTGATTTGCTAACAGTTTTTAAAGGGTTTCTGCCTCTAAACTTACAAGGAATGTGGGTGTATAATTTTTTTTGTAATGTCCTTATCTTTTTTTGGTATAGGTTATACTGGTTTAATCCAACAATTTGGGAAAAGTTTCCTTTTCTCTATTTTCTGAAAAAGAAAAAAAATTATAATAGATTAGCCTTTTGTTATTTGATTTTGTGGTAAATATTTGATAGAATTTGCTAGAGGAGTTATCTAGGCCTAGAGTTCTCTTTGTGGAAAAGTTTCTCATTATAGATTGAGTTTCTATAACAGATAGGAGGACTGCCAGTTAAGTTTCACGAACTCATCCTAGAAAAAGCACTAGACGGCTCATTGCTGAATATCACTATGGTCACCTTCGAAGTACTCCCTTTCGGAAGTTATGCACCGATGCCAGTGCCTAGTCCACCCTTCAAAGCAATTTTGACTCTTTTTCTGGAATTGCCATGAAAGCTGTCGTTACATTACCCCTGATGTCCTGAGTGTCATCAAAATGTCTTCCTTTCAATATTTGCTTTGTCTTAGGATAAGGAAAAAAGTCAATGGGGGCCAGATGAGCTGAATAAGGGGTTGTTCCAGTACAGTTATTTGTTTACTGGCTAAAAACTCCCTCACAGACAGCTACACAGCTGAATTCACAAAACTGACACCTTGCCACTATGTGCGATGGTCATTCCAAAAAGAGTTCCAAAATTGCTTTGAAGGGTGGACGCGGCACTGGCCTCTGTGCGTAGCTTCCTAAGGGGCTTACTTCAAAGGTGACTGCAGTGATATTCAGCAATGAGGTATGTAGCACTTAGAACAATTAAGTTTGTGCACTTAACAGACCGTGTATAAAAATCTAAAACTAAACCTGTTGCCATCAAATTAATTCTCACTCCTAGGGACACTAATGGACAGAGTAGAACTGCTCCATGAGGTTTCTGTGAAGCTGCTGGCAGATTCCAACTGCTGACCTTTTGTTTAGCAACTGATCTCTTAACCACTGTGCCACCAGGGCTCTGTAACAGATATAGACCTACTCATATATTTTATGTCTTCTCTTAGTTTCTTAAATTTTGGTTTCTAAGAAATTTATTCTGTCCAACAGCCTGGGGAGTCCCATAAGAACATGGCCCCTGGACTTGCCACTAGCCCAGAACTGACACCACCAATACCAAAGACAACTCTTTGGACAAAAATAGAACTGGACTGTAAGATGTGAGGCACTCAGAGCAGCTACAGAAACGAGATGGGAGAGTGGAGAGGAGGGGACAGGAATTGGTTGAATGAATACACGAATTTCAGGGTAGACAGGAGTGTGTTGTTACAGGGTTGTGAGA
The DNA here is from genome assembly GCA_028571685.1 of Heterohyrax brucei. Lineage (NCBI taxonomy): Eukaryota > Metazoa > Chordata > Mammalia > Hyracoidea > Procaviidae > Heterohyrax > Heterohyrax brucei. The sequence continues at coordinate 18,487,503 of CM053153.1, read as the reverse complement.
GCAGCTAGAACCACACAGAGGGGTGTGTATGGGGCTTTATATGGTAAATTGACTTGGATTGTAAACTTTCACTGAATCACAATGAAATATTTTTTAAAAGAAATTTACTCATTTCATCTCAGTTGTAGACTTACTGGCATAAAATCATGCATAATAATTCCTTACTATCTTTTAATGTCTATAGAAATTGATTGTGGTAGTCCTTTCTTACTCATGGTGGTATCTGTTTCCTTTTTTCAATCAGTCTTGCTAGAATTTCATCTATTTTATTAGTCTTTTCAAAAAATAAACATTTGGGGTTTTTTTTTTTAACATTCTCTATCATTTGCCTCATTTCTATGTCATTTATTTCTACTGTGGTCTTGGTTGCTCCTTATTTGTTCTTCTTATTTTGTGTTTAATTTGTCCTTTCTTTACTAACTTCCTAAATTAGAAGCTTAGATAATTTATTTCAAACTTTTCTTCTTTTCTAGTATAAGCATGTAAGCTAAAAATTTTCCTCTAAGTTATTCTTTTGTTACCTCCCCCAAATATGATGTGTTGTATCTTCATTATTACTCAGTAGAAACATTCTCTGTTTCTCTTTTGATTTTTTCTTTGGTCCATGGGTTATTTAAAAGAAAGTTGTAAAACTTCCAAAATATGTGGAGCTTGTTTGGACTATTTGTTAATATTGCCTCCTATATTTGATTCCATTGTGCTTATTGTGTTTGGGGTTTCTTGTGATTCTTGGATCTGTTGGTGAACAATTTTTATCTAATTTGTAAACTTTTTATGCTATTATTTTTTCAGATATTTGTCCTACCTCAATCTCCCTTTTATTTCTATCACGTTAATTATATATATTTTGAATCATGTGATACTGTTTTCATTTTTCTCTTTAAATTTTTTACTATATTTATCATAACTCTTTTTAAATTCTTTATGCACTAATTATAGCATCTAAGCCATTTCTTTTTCTGTTTCTACTGATCACTTTTTTTCTCCTATTCATGGGTGACATTTTTGTTTCTTCACATGTGTAGTATCTAAAATTGTATAACGAACATTGTGGGTACTATGTGGTTGATGGTCTGGATTTTGCTATCTTCCTTAAGAGTGTTGAATTTCAGCCTGCCAAGCAGGTGATTATTGGTGGACTAGCTTATTTTTACTGATGAATGTTTGCAGCTTTCTTCTCATTTTGAGTCATGTCACATCAGCAAACGAAGGTCCCAAAACCTTGACTCTATCCACATCATTAAGGTTAACTGTATTTTGAGGAGGCATCTTTATTCACATTTGGGGGCGTTCCAACCTGAGGGGCTCATCTTCTGGCACTAGATTAGACAGTGTTCTATTGCTATTCATAAGGTTTTCACTGGCCACTTTTTCCAGAAGGAGACCTCCGGGTGCTTCTTCCTCGTCTCCCTTAGTGGGAAGTTCAGCTGAAGCCTGTCACCATGGGTGATCTTGTCACCATGGGTGATCCTGCTGGTATTTGAAAACCAGCGGTATAGTTTTCAACATCACTGCAAACAAGCAAACCCCTGCAGTATGACAAACTCACAGACATGTGGGCGCTTAGTAATTGGAATGAGGAATGTACAAAGTATGAATTCAGGAGAATTGGAAACCATCAAACACCTAATAGCGAGCTAAAGTGGACTGGTATTGGCCATTTTTAACTGGATAATCATACGGTCTACTATGCTGGAATGACAACTTCAAGAAGAATGACATTACATTCACTATCAAAAAGAACATTAAAAGATCTATACAATTGTACTGAAGTACAATTTCAGTGACAGCATAATATTCTTATGCCTTTACAAGGAAGATCAGTTAATATAACTGTTATTAAAATTTATGCACCAACCACTAAGGCTAAAGATGAAGAAACCAAAGATTTTCACCAACTTCTGCTGTCTGAAATGGACTGAACACACAATCAGCATACATTGGTAATTACTGATTATCAGAATGCAAAAGCCAGAAACACAGATGAAGGACCAGTAACTGGAAAATATGGCCTTGGGACAGAAATGAGGCCAGAGATCGCAGGATAGCATTTTATAAAACCAATGACTACTTCATTGCAAATATCTTTTTTCAACAACACAAACAATGATTATATACCTTGCCAGATGGAATATACAGGAATAAGACTACAGCTGTGGAAAGAAATGATGGAAAAGTTCAAAGTCACTAGTCAGAGGAAGGTCATGGGCCAACTACAGAACAAACAATTAAATGCTCGCATGCAAGTTCAAGATAAAATTGAAGAAAACTAGAATAAGTCAACGAGAATCAAGCACAACTTTGAGTACATCCCACCTAAATTTAGAGATCATCTCAAGAATAAATTTGACCCACTGAATACTAATGACCAAAGACCATACAAGTTGTGAGATGACATCATACATGAAGCAAGAGTTCATCAAAGGAAAGAAAAGACAAAAAGGGATGACAGAAGAGACTCTGAAACTTGCTTTTGAACACTGAGTAGCTCGAGTGAAAGGAAGAAATGATAAAGACAAAGAATTGGAAAGTAAGATTTCAAAGAGCAGCTTTAAAAGTCAAAGTGAAGTATTATGATGACATGTGTGTGCAAAGACCTGGAGACAGAAAACCAAGAGAGAAGAATATGCTCAGTATTTCTCAAGGTGAAAGAACTGAAGAGAAGAATTCAAGCCTTGAGTTGCAATACTGAAGGAATGTGAAGGGAAAATATTAAATGGCACAGGAGGCATTCTAAGAAGATGAAAAGAACACACAAAGTCAGTATACCAAAAGGAATTTTTTAATGTTCTACCATTTTAGAAGGCAGCATATGATCAGGAAGCAATGGTACTAAAGAAAGACAATCCAAGTTGCACTAAAGGCACTGGCAAAAAATAAGACTCCAAGAATTATTAAATATCAGTTTAAATGTTTTCATGAATAGATGTAGGGCTAGAGTGCTCACTTGTCTATGCCAAGAAATCTGGAAAACAGCTACCTGGCTAACAGAATGGAAGAGATCTATATTTATGCCTATTCCCAAGAAAAATGATCAAACCAAATTTGAAAATTATCAAACAATAGCATTAATATCACACACAAGTGAAATTTTGATGAAGATCATTCAAAAGCAGCTGCAGCAGTATATCAACAGTGAACTTCCAGAAATTCAAGCCAGATTTATAAAAGCACGCAGAACCAGGGATATCATTGCTAATGTCAGATGGATCTTGGCTGAAAGCAGAGAATGCAAGAAAGATGTTTACCTGTGCTTTACTGACTACGGAAAGGCATTAGTTGTGTAGATCATAACAAACTACGGAAACATCATGAAAGACAGGAATTCTACAACACTTGGTTGTGCACATAAAGAACCTCATAATTCAGCAGGTAATCTTGGAACAAAACATAGGGATAATGTGTGGCTTAAAGTCAGGAAAGGTGTGCATGTATCCTCTATCTATTTAATAGATTGTAGTCATACCTGTTTAATCTGTATGCTGAGTAAATAATTCAAGAAGCTGGACCATATGAAAAAGAACAAGGCATTAGAATTGGAAGAAGACTCATTAACAACCTGCATTATGCAGGTGACACAACCTTTCTTGCTGAGAATGAAGAAACTTGAAGCATTTACTGCAGAAGATTAAAGATCATAGCTTTCAGTATGGATTACACTTTAACATAAAGAAAACAAAAATCCCCACGACTGAACCAGTAAGCAACAACATGATAAACAGAAGAAAAGACTAAAGTCGGCAAAGATTTCATTTTATTTAAACCCACAATCAACATCTGTAGAAGAAGCAGTCAAGAAAAGAAAAGATGCATTGCACTGGGCAAATCTGCTTCCAAAGACCTCTTTGAAGTGTTGAAAAGAAACATGAACCTTGAAGACTCAGGCATGTCAGACTCAAGCCATGGTATTTTCCATCATTCATATACATACAAAATCTGGCCAGTGAATAAGGAATACCAAAGGAGAACTGAAAGTCTTCAAACTGTGGTATTGGCAAAGAATATTGACTATACTGTGGACTGCCAAAAGAACAAATCTGTCCTGGAAGAAGTACAGTCAGAGTACTGGAAGAGATAATCCCGAGACTACACCTCACATACTTTTGGCACGTTGTCAGAGGGGACTGATCCCTGAAGAAGGCGACCATGCTTAGTAAAACAGAGAGTCAGCAAAAAAAAATAAAAGAAGACCGTCAACGAGACAGATCGACACAGTGGCTTCAACAATGGACTCAAGCATAGTGACGATTGTGTGGATGGGGCAGTGCGGGGTAGTGTTTCACTCTGTTGCACATAGGGTCTCAGTAAGAAGAAACTGACTTGCCTGCACCTAACAGCAGCAAGCTTGTTTTTAGATATTGTTGTGATGGCTAAGAGCCATCCTTACTCTAAAGCTAAAGTAATTCTACCCCAAAACGTGTCCTTTCTAAGGTCTCAGCTGAATGCTGAGTGCTCGGTGAGTTTTCTCATCTCTGACCATTTAAAACCCCAGTATCTCCCAGTATATTTTGACTTCAGAGATCTCCATTCTTCATACAATTTCCAAGCAGCTGCTCCCTGCTACCCCTACTGGAGTGTCACTTACACTTGCATGAGCTGGTATTTGGCCAAATACTTAAGGGTACTCAACGCAGATTTCTCAGGAGTACTTGGATGGTGCAAACTGTTAACTGTGAAAGTACCTAAAGGTTGGTGGGTTGAATCCACCCAGAGGTCCCTCTGCTTCTGACAGGTGACTGCTTTGAAAACTCTGTGGAGTACAGCTCTTCTCTGCACACCTGGATTCACCTTACCTGAGAATCAACTCAATGGCAACTGGTAACTGGTAATGCATATTTCTGGTAGTCTTTCTCCACGCACCACCTGTAGTGCACCCCACAAAAGACACTGGCTCTTTAGCAGGAGCCCCAAGTGATACCTGCACAAGTGATTCAACGATCATCCTAAAGAAACACTGCCTTGGCAGGAAAAGAGGAGGATTAGGAATCCAGGGAGAGAGTGGTAAGTCCAGTAATACATTGCCAGTGGCAAATAAGAGTTAACAAACTGCTGCTTAGGCTTTAAAGTATAACCCATCCACACAATTTCTGAACTTTCTGAGTCATGGGAGGGCTATCACAGAGAAAAGAGAGCTGACAGTAAACCAGAAATCGCTTTTGGCAAGACCAGAATCACTTTCAGCAGATTCAGTCGATTCAATCTTGTTCTAGTTTTAGTATGAATTTCTGTTGAGTAGCTGAAATGAGAGTGCTTTCTTCCTGAGAATTGTTGTTCTATAAAACATTGACTTGAGCAAACTGCCAGGAAAAATAAGAGCTATTCAGTTCATATAAGCGCAACTCAGGCAGCTCTCTTTTTAAGAGGCAAGGCTAAGCATGACAAGTGGAAGCCACCCTGGTTTAAATAAATAAACAGCTTTAATGGTCAATATCAGTGAAAAAATAATTTACATCTGTTTCTTCCTGAGAGCATCTTCTTTACAAACATTAGGCACAGTTCTCATTTTTAAATATGACAGTTTCCTTGGTTAAAATAAATTCAGCATATGTAACAACCGATTGTTACACAAGAGATACACTTGATTTTGTTAGTTTTCTTTATAAAATGGCAAATTTCCTTAATGAATTTAAAATTGGTCTCTATTGAGGCATAGCATTTTAATTCACATACTGGAAGCTCTGTAAACTATACATAACTGTATACTGTATATAAAATTGGCAATGTATTCTTTTATCATCTAGATTAAGGATAGTGATGCTCCATTCTTCTTCAGTCACCCAGTTCTCTGTCCCAGTCCTTCCCTTGAAAGAGATGACATGTGAGTGCCACCCTTGGGAGGAATGTAGGTGTCAATAGTACAGGCTGTACTGGCTGGATGTACGGCACTCTCCCAACATTCTGGAGGAATGACCAATCCTGTTTTCTGAGCACGTTCTGTGAACTCCTTTTCTGGCGTTTACTTAGGTTAATAAGAGGAGGTGTGAAACATCTTTTAGTTTTCACTGAAACTACAGCTACGGGCTGAGCCACCAGGGCTGGCTGCCATGACAAACAACCCAAGGTTCCAGATATGCTGGACAAATCCTGCAGCAAAGGGGCTGCTGCTTTGTTCACGCCTACATAAATTATATACAACTGTACACAACAAAAATGAAGTACAATAAAACCAATATGAAGGAGTCATGCGACTAAGTGTGCTAGTAAATCTCAGGTGTGGACAGAAGTTAACTTTGGCCGTCTCATACATCTTGCATGCAGTGTAGTCCCAGTAGTAACTGTCCCTGGTCTGTACCAAAACACACATTCAAATACAGAATCCACACATTCATAATCTCAGAGCAGAAAGGAAAAAGTCCGAAAAGGATTTGAACATCAGGGTTCAATACTTATAGACCAACGTTCATAACAGCATTTTTCACAATAACCAAAAGAAGGAACCAATCCAAGTGTCTATAATCAGCCAAACAGGTAAACAAAATGATGCACATACATACATTCAAAAAACAACACAAAACATTGTTGTGGAGTTGATTCTGACTCATAGCGACCCTACAGGACAGAGTGGAACTGCCTAGTGGGGTTTCCAAGGAGTGAGCAGTGAATTTAAACTACTGACCTCTTGGTTAGCAGCTGAGTGTTTAATCACTGTGCCACCAAGGCTCCTTAAGTGTACAACGGGGTATTATTCAGCCGTAAAGAGAAATAAAGGTCTGATAGCTGCTATGACATGGATCAACCTTAAAAATACTACACTGACCAATGTAAGTCAGCCCAAAAGGACAAATACTGTACAACCTCACTTACATGAAGTACTTAGAACAGGCAAATGCATAGAGACCCAAGTTTATTAGTATTATGGGTTCTGTTCAAAAAAACAAAGAAACCTGTTGCCACCAAATCATTTCAGACTCATGATCACCCTATAGGAAAGAGCAGAACCACCCCATAGGGTTCCAAGGAGTGGCTGGTGCAGTTGAACTGCTGACCTTTTGGTTAGCAGTCTGAGCACCTAAACACTGCACCATCAGGTGTACACAGGGGTGAAAAGCATTTGAAAATGGCTAATGGTGATGGCTACACAACTTGGTGAATGTAATTAACTTCACTTAACTGTATCCTTTGAAATGGTTAAAATGGCAAGTGCTTTGTTATGTATGTTGTTAGGTACCCTTAAGTCAATTATCAGCTTATAGCAATCCTATGTGACCAAGTAGAAGGTCCCCAGAGGATAACCTGTATAGGAGCAGATCTACCATCTCTCCCCCACAAAGCATCTGGGAGAGTTCAAATCATCAACCGTCAGTTTAGCAGCCGACAGGGCTCGTTTTTGCTACGAGTATATTACTACGATTTGAAAACAAAACAAAACAAAAGACATAAAGAGAAACGACAGGGTCCAATTGCCTGTATCTGCCAGGGGCAAAGGAATAGAACAAAGTTTTCACCCTCCAAGTGCTCAGTCTGGTGGAGAAGTCAGAGCTGGGGACAAATACTTCTGTTTGGGTAAGCGCCATAAGGGAGTTAGACAAGCTGCATCAGGGGTCTATCAGGGAGCAGGAAAGCCTTGAATTTCATCTGAGCTGAGGCTGAGCCAGAGAGAAGGCGAGGCCCCCAGGGTCGGTGTCCCAGAGTCAGGGCTGCAGTTGGAGACAGATCTTAAATGGTGATGAGGACAAGTCGCGCGTGCTTCCCGGACAGAGCAAGAGGCAGGTGCACGATGCGGAAACAGCAGGTGCGCGACGAGAAACGGGAAGGGAAGCGACACCGGGAAGGGACACGGCACCACGTGGAGATCGGTGTGCCACGCTCGACGCACAGGGTGCATTTGGAGAGGGGTCAGATGTCGGGAAAAGAGGCCATTGTGATCTGTAACGTAAGACTCCAATAACGCAGTGTCAAAGAATTCTACCTTTGTTCTATAAATGATGGCCAGTCATTAAAAGATACAAAGCAGGAAGAGGAAATGACCAAGCATGCATGTTAGACAGTTCACCTTGACTAGCTTGTTAGTTTAAGGTCATTTCTATAAAGTATTTTCAGTATTAGAACCTTGGTCAGGAGCCCCACCCCTCGTGAGATCACTCTACATTCTGTATCTGCTCCCTGAAACTGACACTCAGAAATAACAACTCTTACGCAGTATTCCTGTTTTCCTGACTGTCCTTCCTCTGGGCCATTTTGATTCTTAACAGGCTTTTCTCTGAATCCAAAAATTCAATGTAAACACAATTTAATAAAAATTATCTATGCGTTTGTTTTCATTCCTTAATTTCCCAAAGCCAGTTTTTAAGTAGATCTGCAGAGATACAAATGTTTCTGTGAAAACCCATTATGTACTTTGACATACAACCTAGAGATGAAAAGAGAATGCAAAATAAGCCTAAATCTCTGGTGACTGAACAGTACTTACTATTGCATGACACTGATTTATTGGCTCTGTGCAGAAGAAATTTAGCATCAAATCGAACTTTGGAGGAACAATTTACAGGAAACTTGAACAAATCACTCCATCTGCCCATAGGCCATAGGGAAGAACAGTCTGTTGATGTGTTTAGCACATAAATATAAGTCCGTGCTTTCTGAATGTAAAGCCACAAATACAGACAATCTTTAAATTGGATGTACTTTAAGATAAAATCCAGGACCCAAACAGTTGATTTGCTCCCAGCATGGTGTAGTGGTTGTTAAGAGTATCGACTGCAGGCCCAGATGGCCCAACTGCAAATTCCAGCTTCATTTCATCCCAGTAGTGCGACCTTGGGCAAGTCCTTTAACCTTCCTGAGGGCTGATTTCCTTATCTATGAACAAGGGATAATGCCATCATTAGAGGCCATGAAGTCAACCCCTGGCACATGGTGACCCCATGCCCAATGGAATGGAACGATGCCAGGGCCTACAGCACCCCCAAGATTAACTGCAGATCAGACCACTATGATCCACAGGATTTCCACGGACTGGTTTTTTGGACATAGGTCACCAGGCCTTTCTTCCTCGACTGTCTTAGTCTGGAAGTTCCCCTGAAACCTGTGCAGAATCATAAAAAACCCAAGAAGCCAAACCCATTGCTGTTGAGTCAATTTTGACTCACTGCGACCCTATAGGACAGGACAGAACTGCCCCATCGGGTGTCCAAGGGGGCCCTGGTGGATTTGAACTGCCGACCTTTGGGTTAACAGCCGTAGCACTTTACCATTACGCCAGCAGCACCACAGCAATAGGCACACCTCCACTGACAGACGAGGGCTGGCTGCACAGGAGGTATACTGGCCAGGAATCTAAACAGTATAATGAAAGGTGACAATGCTACCAATAAACACACCATGACCCTCTCGGGATAGGATTTTTAAAAACCCAACCCCCTGCCATAACCATTATGCCAACAGGGCTTTCAAAAATGAAACCTTTGACTTCGAGTCGATTCTGACTCATAGAAACTGTACAGGTCGGAGTATACATGTCACAGAGTTTCCAAGGTGTCCTTGGCAGACTTGAACTACCAACCTTTTGATCAGCAGACAGCACTTAACCACTGCACCACCAAGGTTTCTATAGAGTTGTTGTGAGGATTAAATGAGTAAACACATGCACAGTACTTGGAATAATGCTTTCCTTATAATAAAGATTAAAAATTTATTCCTTCCTGTATTATCTTTCACTTCTGATCTTGCCAACCAACGCTATCCACATTTTTTAAATCTAAAACTACGTGAAGATCACAGGATAATTGATTTGCACGTGACTGTCCTCGTAACTTTTTCCCCTTATGACAAAATGAGGCAATGTGCTGGGATGAAAGGGATGAAAAGGTCATCAAGTTTGCCAGGATGTATCTCAGAAGAACTGACTCCTCCTGATCACTGATGAAGTGACTTTGCAATATTTAAAGTATTTGCAAACAACTACCAACTGCATCCTTGGATGTAAATCAAACAGACGTTTAGTGGAAATAGTTTTGTGGGGACCTATGCTGTTGTGCATCATGGGATTGCAAGCCTGGAGCCACGTCCAAGCACTTGGTTAACCACATGATCAGATGAGAATAGAACTGTTTTCAACTTTTACTTTCCTAAGCTATCTTAACATAACTACCAACTAAATGGAAAATATTTCCAGCTGCTTGACTGTGATATTCTCTTAGTTTTGCCGTCACTGACTATACAGTCGCAACACAGAATATAACTGCAGTTTTCTGTTATTTTATCCCAGAAGTCTCAATTTTTTTGAAACATGTATCTACTCTGACATATAGAGTCACTATGAGTCAGACCTGACTTTATGGTAGTGGGTTGGATGGGTTTTATCTATCATAAACTTTGAAAGGATTCTTGATACATGTATATTTGTTGATTTTTAAATCACATACATACTACTGTACTACCATATTATTCACATTATAAACACACACAAAAAATACAACTTTAAACATTAAAGTGTTTGTTAAAGGTCTATATTGGTTTCCTATTACTGCTATAACAAATTACCCCTCATTTGGGGGCTCACAACAACACTGATGTATTCTCTTACAGTTCTGAAGATCTTAAGTTTAAAATCTAGGTTACAGCAGGGTTGATTCTTTCTGGAGGCTTCAGAGACAAATTCACTTTCTTGCCTTTTGCAGCTCCTGGAGGCCTCCTGCCAGGGTCAGATTATCTAGCAAGCAAGGTAAGCATGGGCTAACTTGTGTTTCCTTACTAATCTGTAGTGAAGTGAACAAACTCACATGGGTTTTACGACAAGGCCCATGCTTACCTTGTTTACTAGGAAATCCATCCTTATCAGGGATTGTAAATTTGAGAAGAACCTTTGATTCTGTGGGAAGGTGCTGTGGGCTTGGAGAAAGAGATGCCAGCCATAATCCAGAAGCAGAATCCTTGATGTGCTGAAAAAAAATGTGAAGTTGCTCATTACAGATGATCTAGTAACCAAAGTAGGTACCGTGCATACCTTGTCTGATGGATAATACAGTTCCTGCCTTCTACTAATTCTGACTCCCCTTCCTCTGTCTTGCAAGGACCCTTGAGACTGATCACATTGCGTCCCTGTGGATAATCCAGGATACCCTCACCATCTCAACCTCATCACATCTTCCAAGTCACTTCCAACCATAGCAGCTCCTGGGAACCATCCTCACAATCACTGCTTGCTACACTCGAGCCCACTGTTATGGCCACTGTGCCAGTCTGTGTCTTTGAGGCTCTTCCTCTTTTTTTCTGACCCTCTGCTAAGCATGATGTCCTTCTTCAGAGACTGGTCTCCCATTTCCCCGCCCCCACCCTGGTAACATGCCCAAAGTGTATGAGACGTGGTCTCACCAGCCTTCCTTCTAAGGAGCACTCTGGCTATACTTCTTCCACGACAGATCTGTTTGTTCTTTTGGCAGCCCACGGTATGTTGAACATTCTTTGCCAACACTATAGTTAAAATACCTCAGTTCTTCTGTCTTCCTTACTCAATGTCCAGTTTTTACATGCATGTGGATGACTGACAATGCCATGGCTTAGGTTAGAGGAACCTTAGTCCTCAAAGTGACTTCTTCACTTTTTAACATTTTAAAGAGGTCTCCTGCAACACATCTACCCAATGCAATACAGTGTTTGATTTCCCGACTGCTGCTTCCACGGGTGTTGACTGTGGATCCAGGTAAAAAGAAACTAGTAAAATGGAACTAGGATGTGCGTTATCTTGGGGAGCTGTTACTTAGCCAACAACAAGGTCTAACATTTTCTTCCTAGAAATCTCCTGCACTGCAAGAACGTTACCTTGAAGAGAATCCTTCCAAACACCTCCGGGAGGGCATGTCCAGGGGTACTAACCAGGCTTGCACTTCACCAGAAAGTCCTCCTGGACCATCCTAGGCCAGGCTAACAAGACTGCAGACTCTACACACATACCGTTTCATGTATTTTGTTAGTATTCAGAATCCAACACAAGGAGTACTACAGAGAAGGATCAATTTACCCTGTTCCCTCTGAATCCTTTCTAGGTGTAACCATGTCTAAGAGGAGGCATTCAACTTCATGTGGCTTTGTCTCTGAGCACATGGGGCTCCACAAGATTCCTAGAGGTGACTAGTGAATCTGATCTTGGCATGTGTTGATCAGTATCTTCAACGATTCCCCAGAGACTCTCAAGTAGTTAAGTGCAAAGCCTTAGCAGTTGCCAGCAGGCCTTGTACTAGCGAACTCACGTCTATCTGTGACCCTGTCCCTGAGCACCCCCTAGCGGTAGTTTAGGTGCTATCCTGTGACTGTGGGCCAACCAGTAGATTTTCAGCTTACAGCGACCCACATGACCAAATAGAACAGCTCCTTAGGATTTTCTAGGTGGCTTTGTGGAAACCCTGGTGGCATAGTGAGTTAAGTGCTACCTCTGCAAGCCAAAAGGTTGGTAGTTCAAATCACCAGGCGCTCCTTGAAAACTCTACGGGACAGTTCTACTCTGACCTCCAGGGTCCAACCCGACTCGATGGCAGTGGGTTTGGGTAGTGGTTAAGTGCTACGCCTGTTAACCAGAAGGCCAGCAATTGAAATCTGCCAGGTGCTCCTCGGAAATTCTATGAGGCAGTTCTACTCTGTCTATAGGGTTGCCATGAGTTGGAATTGACTTGATGCAGAGGGTTGATTTTGATTTTGCGTGGAGGGGCCCCGGTGACTCCATGGTTAAGCTCTCAGCTGCTAACTAAAAGGCTGGAAGCTTGAACCCCCCCAACCAACCGCTCCTAGGAAGAAAGATGTGACAACCTGATCACAGCTTTGGAAACCCTGCAAGGCAATTCTACTCTGTCCTGTAGGATTGCTACAAGTCAGAATCGACTGGAAAGGAATGGGTTGGGTTTTGGTTATCTTTACGGAGCAGATCACCAGGTCTGCTTTGAGGATGTGTAAACTACCAACCTTCCAGTTACCAGTCGAGCTCTAAATCACTGCACCCCTAGGGCTCCAAGATCCATTTTGTCATCTGATCTCAGGGGTTCTCTTACCACTCTGTGTTTATGCACACCTTGTATACCAGCAAACTTACCCTTTAAGGAACATGTCCTACCTCACTTAGTGAAGCCTCCCCTCAGATTATGGATTCTCCTCCATATGCTCTTTATAACACTAGTGATTACCCCAGTAATTACCCTAGTCAGGACTGGCTATGTCGCATGTGAGATTCAACACCAAGTCAAGACAAGGGCGCCTTGTTCAAACATCATTCAGAATTTCAAGACAGCAGCCACAGAGGGTTAAACTAAGCAGGTGGCTTTTCGGAGCCTGAGACCAGTGACTACACGTCTTCACAGGAAGCTGGCCATGATCCCAGTGGATCTGCTCAGGAGAATGAGCCCATGTGTCCAGGCTTGGGTCAATGCCCCAATACAGCCACACAAGAATAGCTGTCAGGTGGGTGCCAGAAGAAATGGGTGAGCAATGTTGAGAATAGTCAACATGTTACAAAAGCTTGCTCAGCTCATCTGTTTAAAAAAGAAAACCAAAACCCATTACTGTCAAGTTGGGTCTAGTGACCCTAGAGGTCAGAGTAGAATGGCCCCATAGAGCTTCCAAGGAGCGCCTGGCAGATTTGAACAGCTGACCTTTTGGTTAGCAGAGGTAGCACTTAACCCACTATGCCACCAGGGTTTCCACTTGTTTATAGGTCCTCAAAATGCTTCCAAGAATCTTTCATGATGTTTTTAATAATTCATGTGAATTTATGGAAACTTTTATGGATATGTAAAAACATACAGGTGCTACCACTGCTAACCAAAAGTTCAGCCATTCGAATTCACTAGATGCTTCTTGGAAACTCTATGGGAAAATTCTACTCTTTCCTGCGGGGTTGTTATGAGTTGGAATTGACCCCAAAGCAACGGGTAAGAGTATGCATGTTTTGTAGAGAGGCACGTATAGTGAATGAAGCGTAACATAGGGAACGAAAACATCTGTGGCTGTGGTCATGTAACTAACATCAAGTTTCGTTGACACATTCTGAAAAACGTGAAAGGCAATAAACAAATGAAAAAGTAGGAATGGGAAAATATCCAGTTCTTTCATAACAAAATGACGTGAAATACAGGAACTGCCGTTTTCTGCCTGCCTCTAGGTAAGTGAATGGTCAGAGCTCCCAGATGCACCCCGCATGGCTGGTTTCTGTCCTCTCCCACTCAGTCTCAGGCAGAGACACCAGGGGAAAATCTACTTGGTTAGAATTCTCTAGAGCTTCAGCAGTTTGCATAAATTGTCTATTAAGGGTTGGGAACAGTATCACTTTGCATATACAGTATTAAGTACAAAGGCTCTCTGGGGGTTTTAATTTAAATAAACTGCATTTCTCTTGCCCTTCACGGAGCTTTGGTTTGTTAACTATTAATCCTTTCTGCTACCAGAGAAGGATGGAGGGTTTAAGATTTTGTTCATGCATACACCAGTACAAGGAAGCAGAGAGTGTGGGCTGGGTCACAAGGGGAGTCTTGCATAACACCATCTGGTGAAAGTTTTCCTGCCCGCAGGTACTGGGAGTTCCTTCAGTCCTTCCATCTTGGTCTTGGTTGCCCGACACATGAGAAGCAGAAGGAAAGGCTTTACGTTAGAAGTTCTGAGTTACCAAAAGACACGCACATTGTCCTGGCGGCAGCTGTCCACCTTACCACCCCTTCCACTGATGTCCCTCCAGGGTCCTGGGTGGTGCAGCTGCTAACCAAGAGGCTGGAGGGTGCATCAGAAGACAGACTTGGTGATCTACTTACAAAAAAATCAGCTGTTGAATACTGTGTACAGCACAGTCTACTGGGACACATCAGGTGTGGTCATGAGTCAGAGTTGACTCCATGGTGACTGGTAACTGGTATTCATTGGTGATGGGCTGTTAGCCAACAATGTTTGTCCCTTCCGTGAGTGCCAAACAACATGTCCATGTATTCTATTTATAAATGTTGAAGAAGAGCTATGGTATGAGTGTACTATGTACTTCATCACATATACACAGATGCAGAAAGTAAAGACATGAAATACAAAGAAGAAACTAGAAACATTTTGTATTTCCCGTTTTCACTGACTGGGACCATCCTGCATACTCACAGTGTGCATTACACCATTTGAAAAACCGCTGAAAGCCAGTGTTTTCAAATTGGACTTGCAAATAGCATAGGTTAGTCGTTAAAATGCAGATTCAAGAATCAGCTGGCCTAACTGGGTGATGCTATCTCTGCAACTTGAATATCCGTTTCTGTAAAACATGATTAATAATAGTATGAACCTCACAGAGTCCTTGGGAGAATTAATACTGCACTGAAATCAGTACTATGCACACAGTGAGAACTTGATAAATGTTTATTACTTCCTCCTCTAAGCCACTGTTTAAAATAAGTTTTCTTCTTTCTTTTCCAAACAACCCAGATGAAAGGGAAAGGAAAGAGAAGACTGGGAAGACTTCCTGAAGGAGACAATCTTCTCTCTGAATCTAAACTTTCAAAATCACTAAAGGTTTGTTGAATTGATGGTCTGATAGCCCCTGGAAGTATGGCCCCTAGACCTGCTATTGTCCTTGACCGGAAACCAGTAATGAAGTCAACTCTTCAGACAAGAACAGACTGGACTCGGGGACACAGTGTGACCATATGGTGTGCACACTTTATGGTTCTATGCATTTATAGGAGGCTGTCATACTGGTCTCTTTCTAGATGAGAGAGGCAAGGGTAGAGGGGAGGGGACAGATGCTTATTAGGAGGATACTAGAAATATAGAGTGAAAAGAAGGAGTGTGCTGTCACTGAGTGGGGAAAGCAGAAGGAGCTGCAGATAGGTGGATATGCAAAACCGATTTGGATTGTATGCTTTCACTTAATCAGAGTAAAAAATACATATCTATATAAAATAAAAATAAATCAGTAAAGGTTTGCTAGATGAAGTTAACAATAGTCAGGTTAGCCTCTTCTTATGTGAAAGGCATTGTCTTAGGCCACATTCTTTAGAAAAGTAACACCAGTGAAGCACGTACACAAGGACTGGCACTTAAGTTTGCGAATCCATTATAGAAAGAGTGCTACATGTCTCATTGCTGAATATCACTCCAGTCACCTTTGAAAGCACTCCCCTTGGGAAGCTATGCACTGATGCCAGTGCCTTCTTTCAAAGCTATTTGAAACTCTTTTTCTGGAATGGCCATCAGAGCTGCCATTGTATTATCCTTGGTGTCCTGAATGTCATCAAAACAAATTCTCTCAATATTTCCTTTATCTTTGCCTAAAGAAAAAGTCATTGGGAGCCAGATCAGGTAAGTAGGTACGGTGTTACAATACACTTAGTTGTTTTTAACTCCCTCATAGTCAACTAAACAATTAGGTTCATGAGTTTGCCACTGTGCTACCATGTGCAATGGCCATTCCAGAAGGAGTTCCAAAATTGCTTTGAAGGGTAGACTAGGTGCTGGCATTGGTGCATAGCTTCCCAAGGAGGGTACTTTAAAGGTGACTGTAGTGATATTCAGCATTGAGGTACATAGCACTTAGAACAATAATGTTTATGGACTTGTCAGATGTATTTAGAAGTGTTGGGTATACATATATATAGTGAGAGAGAAAGAAAGATGGATAGGAGAGAGAGAGAGAAATTTATCTGAAGAAAGTGGGTCACACAGTTGTAGAGCTAGAAAGTCCCAAGTCCAAGGGTCAGATATCAAGCTGGAGGTTTCTCCTGACTCATGTAACTGGAGGGGCTGATGAAGCCAAGATCGTTAAATATGACTGCAGACTGCTGGCTTACAGGCTATGGAGGCTGACAAGTCCCAAGATCAGCTGACAATATGCTAGGCTGCTGGCTCAAGTCCCAAGAACCAAGTCAGAAAATAGCAAGCTGAATGCAGGACCCAGCACGAGCAAAGAGCCAGTGAGTTTTGTCAGAACTTACATATGTACTGGATGCAGGCCATACCCCTGAGGAAACTCCCCTTACAACTGATGAGCAGATCACAACAGATCACATCATGAATGTGATTACATTGTATCACAAAATGGAGGATAGTGACATCATTACATAACCGCCAAACTACATCATTATATAAAGCTGTCAAACCACTGAGAATCATGGCCTGGGCAAGTCGACACATAACCTTAACCATCACAGATATCATCAAAACTTTTTCACAATGTGTTCTCTGCTCTGACATCTCTTTTTCAGTGCTTCATCTAAATGTTTCTCCAGAGTCTCTGTGCTGTCCCCAGGGGCCTTTTGTCCTGGTACCTAGAGAAAGGTTACCTAATGGCTTATGTCACTCATCTCTCTTGTGTTGTCCTCTACTATGGGGATCAAAAAGTAAAGCAAATTCATTTTCCAGCCTCCTCAGCAGTCATTCTGTCCCAAAGAAGTAGACATAAGTCCAGTGGGGAAGGTTCTTCTTGTTTATTTTTGCTCTTCCCTACTCTTCCTGCCCAGATGCTCATGAAGCCTAGAAGTGCAACAGCCATCCTGAAACCAGAGGATGACAGGCTCACGGTAAAGCTGACAGACAGAGCTTGGTTTACTGAGGATTTGTTCAGCAGCTACACCTGTCCTGGACTTCTTTCTATATTAGAAATGAATTTAGCTGCCATGTGCCAGGGTTTCTGTCACTCGCTGCTAAACACCAACTGGGATTAGTCAGGTTGGGAAGGGGCGTTTAACGGAGGAGAACGAAGAAAGGCCCATAGGGAACTGTAGGATCCCTGAACCCCAGGCAGTCAAACCATCTGAAGTTCGAAGTCCTGCCCTTGGAGGCTTCAGCTACCTTGATGCTGGTGATTGCTGCCATCCAGTGGAAATGCTGTGGAAATAAGCAGGATTATTCCTTGATCTTTTTTCTTCCCTTTCATTACTCATTCCATCATTTGTTCATTCTATAAATATTTTATGATGGCCTGCTACATGTGATACCAAAAAAAACAAACAAATACCACTGCTGTCAAGTGGATTCCAACTCATAGAGACCCTGTAGGACAGAGTAGAACTGTGCCATAGAGTTTCCATGGAGTGCCTGGTAGATCTGAACTGCCAACCTTCGGTTAGCAGACATAGCACTAAAGCACTACACCACCAGGGTTGTGGTCCAAAAAACCAAACCACTGCCATCGAGTCGATTCTGACTCATAGTGACCCTGTTCTGTTTCTTTGCCCTACAGGCCTTATATGACTGGGAGAAGATAGCCACTAATCAACAAATCAAAAATGAAAAAGTATGACTGGGAAGTTTTATAAGAATATGGTACTGTGCACAGTCTGGCCTAAGCTCTGAAGGGTAACCTGAAAGGAAGGAAGGACAGGAAGAACGTTTTCAGGGCAGTGAGAGCAGTTGTGATAACGAGATCTAGACACCAAACAGGAAAGAAAAAAAGTAGATATGTTTTTTTAAGCTGTAGGAAGAAGTCTATTCTACATTATTTTAACTATTCAAGGTGTTGGACTGACTTTGGAA
Organism: Heterohyrax brucei; assembly: GCA_028571685.1. NCBI lineage: Eukaryota > Metazoa > Chordata > Mammalia > Hyracoidea > Procaviidae > Heterohyrax > Heterohyrax brucei. The sequence continues at coordinate 18,469,077 of CM053153.1, read as the reverse complement.
CAGACAGAAACTTCCCAGAGAAAGAACAGTTTGTATGCTATGATTTCTCACATCCACCTCTGTAAATAATAAACAAAGGGCAGTTCTGTTTGTAGGGGGCCTAGAAAACAATTTCCTTACTGCATCACAGCTTTTCTATATAGACTTTCCAACATACCAAAATAACATCTGTTCACTATATGTACATTGTAACTACTGAAAAGTACACAAAAGAAAATTTTAATCATTTATAATTGTACCATACACAGGATACGGCTCACACTTTAGAAACTACCCTAGTAAACTAGCTCATATATATAAATAAATAATATGCTGTCACCTAAGACATAATGACATATTTTGCAGTTTTATACGGCATAAAGTAATCTCCAGGATCATTCAAGTTTTTGTGACTGTCATATTAGTAACTGTATAATATCTATCTACAAGATACATCATAATTTGTTTAACCATTCACCTGTAGGTTTCTTTATCCATCTCAGTCTGAGTTCTTGATTGCTTCTACTCACGGAAATGTGTTAGTGTCTGACTGGGTTTGAGCACGTTCATGCTGCCGGATGCTCAAAGAAGTCACTCTCTAGTATTTGCCAAGCACTGACTTAGAATCAGGAACTATACAAGACAATGGAGTTGTAGCAGTGAACAGAAGTGGTACTTTCCCTGTCCATGAGATTATTTGCTGCCAGAGGAGATGGCATGTAAGGGTAAACAAATAAATAGCAAACAAGGAGAGTAAAGAGGAAAATAACAGTGGAAACAGTGGTTAATGAAGGCCCCTCAAAGAAGATGACCTTCAGACCAATCTCCAAACACCATGTTGTCTAGGGAGGGATCATTTCGGGCAGAGGGGACTGCAAGAACAAAGGCAAGAGCCTGAGAACAGCTGTGGCCTATTTTCGGAAAAGAAGAGACTGGTGAGCCAGGAGCAAGGTTCCTAACCCGCTCATTCAGATTGGAACCCCTGCTGAGAATCTGCATCTCTAACAGGTTCCCAGGCAATGCTAACACTGCTGGCTAGGGACCAGTTCTGAGAACCACTAGCACAGTCATGGTTCTGAAAGATTACTGCACCCAAGAATCACCTGGGGATCTTGTTAAGATGTAGATTATGATTCACTGCATCTGGAGTGAAAATGTAATTCTCAGCAGACGTTCAAAAGAGAATGAAGTGGTTTGAATTCCTAGCCTAGGGGGTGCTGAGAGTAGGGAACAGTTCTCTCAGGCTGAGACTAAAAGCCAGACCTTGCACAGCCTGGGGCACCAAGAAAAGGAGCTTATTCTATGAACACTGAAGAGGCAGCAAGGGTTTTTCAGTAGGACAGGGATGTGATTGGAAACTTTCATCCTGTTGGTATATGGAGAAAAAAATTGAAGAGTCAGATAGGCAAGTAAGAGGTGGCTGCATTCATACATATGAGGTCTAGCAATTAAGTCCACAAACGTAATTGTTCTAAGTGCTACATACCTCACTGCTAAATATCACTACGGTCACCTTCGAAGTATTCCCCTCAGGAAGCTATGCACCTGTGCCAGGACCTAATGCACCCTTCAGAGCAATTTTGGAATTCTTTCTGGAATGACCATTGCACACGGTGACACAGAAGCAAGTTCACAAACTTAACTGTCTAGTTGTCCGTGAGGAAGTTTTAGCCAGTAAATACATAATTATATTGGAACACCCCTCCCTACTCACCTGATCTGGCCCCTAATGATTTTTTTCTTTACACAAAGATATTTTGTTGACATTCAAGACGACAGCTCCAATGGCCATTCCAGAAAACAAGTTCCAACATTGCTTTGAAGGGTAGACTAGGCACTGGCATCGGTGCACAGCTTCCCAAGGTGAGTACTTCAAAGGTGGCCATAGTGATGTTCAGCAATGAGGTATGTAGCATTTTTTCTAGGATGAGTTCGTGAACTTAACTGGCAGACCTTGTATGCTAGAAGGTGTTTGAGGGAACCAAGAGAAGTCAACTAAGTTGGTATATACTTTGGAGGCCAAGCCCATGGCAGTTGACTATGAAATAGCTACAGGACATTGAGGACAAGGAAGGGGGAAGGTGATCAAAGACAATTTCAACTGTGCTTGAGCAAATGGGTGGGTACCCAAGAAGAAAAACTGAACCCATTGCCCTCAAGTGGATTCCAACTTATAGTGAACCTATAGGACAGAGTAGAACTGACCCATAGCATTTCCATGGAGCACCTGGGGGATCTGAACTGCCAATCTCTTGGTTAGCAGCTATAGCACTTAATCACTATACCAGTGGGGTTTCCAATGGGTGGGTAAACCCAAACCAAACCCACTGCCATTGAGTCTATTCAACCTCATAGTGACCCTATAGGATAGAGTAGAGCTGCTCCATAGAGCTTCCAAGGAGCACCTGGCAGATTTGAAGTGTCAACCGTTTGGTTAGTAAACCCAGCACTTAACCACTAAACCACGAGGGGTTCCAATGGGTGACTAGTTTAGTACAGTTATATGCATGGGCGTGTGGCAAAAAGAAATCTGTTTTAGACATATTAAGTAAGAACAGGCCATTAAACAACAAGCTGAAATATCAAAGGCATAAATGGCACTAGAGCTGGAATAAAAACTCAAATCAAACCAGGAACTGTTGAGTCTGCTTAAACTTGTATCTACCCTATAGGACACAGGCGAACTGTCCCATTCAGCTTCCAAAGAGCATCTGTTGAGTTCCCACTGCCCACCTTTTGGTTAGCAGTCATAGCTCTCAACCACTACAACACCACAGTTCCCAATTCCAGGGTGAAAGCCTGGGTGGGAGACGTGAATTTGAGAATATTGTCTAGGGTGAAAGTTTAAGAAAGAGATCATCGGAAAGTGGACAAATGGAAGCATGCTTATGTATTGGTGGGTCTGATCCAGGAGACAGAGAGACAAGCTGACAGGGCAAGACATAGAGAGAACCACTGAAAAGCTGAAGTCCTTAGGGAACTCTGAGACATGTCCCCAGAGTCATTCTGGCTAAGGTGTGTGGGGGCTGAAATATTTATTCACCAGCTTCCATCAGTCAGTGGTTGAGTGCTGGTCTCTGGAAGGGGCTTTAATTCTCCAGCACTTCTGTCCTGCCAGATTGGCTAAACCAATTCTGATGGTTAGAGAAAACCACCAGATAAAGATTTCCAAGTACTTGTCAGGGGCACTTGTACTCTTTCTTACAAGTTGCTATTCATTGGAATGGATTAGACAGCAACTTTTTTTGCTTCTTTTGGTTTTGTCATACAAAAAAATGGCGAGTCCTGAGGTTATATGAAACACCAAAGAATCTTCTACACTAGTCCCATTAGATGTTTTCTCCATGGAGAGTCATAAGGGCAAAAGTGGGGGAGTATAAGAGAAGGAAAGAAAAAAACCCAACTCTGACAGGTATTAAGAAACCTGAGTACTAATCATAGTGCTGTACTCCCACAGAAACCAAAGCTAAACTGCATTCTGACTCAGTAACCCTACAGGAAAGATAACTGCCCCCATAGCGTTTGCAGGAACGACTGGTGAATTCAGATTGCCTACCTTTTGGTTAGCAGCAGAGCGTTTAACCACCGTGCCACCAGGATTCCACATCCCACACAGAGAGACCTGAAAAAAATAAAGGGGGAGTTCAGTTAAGGTGAATCCTTCTGGGTCTCAATATTTACAAAAGGGATGGAACTTCTTAGCAACTCTTATTACCAATTATTTGAATGTATCTGTAGGAAATTCCCTTTGTCCTCATTTGAAAAACCAAAACCAAACCTTCTGTCTCTGAGTCGATCGCGACTCATCAACAGGTACTTGGTATCTGCAGTCAAACAGTTCGATTTGTTACATTACGCTTTTAAAACTCTTTTTATTAAGTTACTCGACGGCACTTGGCTTGGCACTTTTTACTAGTCACTGTGCAAAAGTACTTTATATTATTTCTCTTTATCACCATGACAACTCTCTGAATACGTAATTCTCGTTGTATACGTCAAGAGTCAGATCTCGAGAGATAAGTACGTGTTTTAGACCGCAGGACAATGAGATGGTGAAAACTATCTCTGCGATTAAACGGAAAGTGGAGGCTAAGTCAGATTCTTCATGCTCAGTACATACTGGGGCTGCAGGTGGTGAGCTAAGAGTACAGCAGGAGACTACGGGAAGATTTCTTCAATTCAGTCTATTATTTCAGATTCGCTTTTCTCTGTGGATTTGTGGGCGGCGCTTAAGAGTGTGCATTAAGAGTCTGAAGAATACCGACTAAACTGAAGTCTTTTATACCATAGAAATCCTCGGTATTATTAATTTCCTCTTAGAGTCGCTATGAGCCTCAATCTACTTGATGATAGTGGGGTTGGTTTCCGTTTACGCTGAAGCGAGTAATTGTCGACCACGACGAAGATGGCGGCAGACGCTTCTCCATGGCAACGGCCCCGTCGCTTCAGCCGCTGCAGTTTCATTTAGTTCCGGCCGGCTACTTTTACGTTACTTCCGGTCCCACGGCCGTGGTTTACGCTTCTGTGCGGCAACCGTAAGTGTACGTGGGCGCGCGGTGACTGGTGGTAGTCGTCTGAGAGAACCGGAGAAAAAGCGTTAGCAACATGGAGTCGCGCGATGGGAAGTCTGCGACCGTTATGGCAGTTGTAACCGAACCTCGCTTTACCCAGCGGTACAGGGTCTATCTCCAGAAGCACCAGCTCCTGGATAGACAGTATCGTGTGGCGAAGATGCCAGATGGCACCGTGGCGCTTCCTGTTCTGGGGGAGACCGTCCCAGACAAGTACCTGCGGGACCTGATGAATCGTGTGGCTCCAGGCAGCACCTGTAAGCTGACGAAGCTCCTGCACCCGGTACCTTCGAAGGCGGCCCAGGTCTGTTCACCTGCCCAGAAGCTGTGTCTTGAGGTGAGTCGCTGGGTGGAGGACTGGGGAATTACGTGGTCAGCTGAATTGGAGGCTGATTTGCCCCGATCTTGGCAACGGCACGGCAACCTTTTGTTGCTGAATGAGGACTGCTTCCAAGCCAAGCAATGGAAAATTCTAGAACCAGAAATCTGGGAGACTGTTGCGTCGGCACTTGGCGTGCAGCGTTTAGCCAGACGAGGGCGAGTATCACCAGATGGCACTCGAACTCCAGTGGTGACTTTGCTGCTGGGCGACCATGGATGGGTAGAGCACGTGGATAACGGAATCCGATATAAGTTTGACGTGACCCAGTGTATGTTCTCTTTCGGGAACATCACCGAGAAGCTGCGAGTGGCATCACTGCCGTGTGCCGGGGAAGTGTTGGTGGATCTCTATGCAGGGATCGGTTATTTCACATTACCATTTCTAGTTCATGCGGGTGCTGCTTTTGTCCATGCCTGTGAGTGGAACCCCCATGCTGTGGTTGCTCTGAGAACCAACCTTGAGATCAATGGAGTAGCCGACAGATGCCAGATACACTTTGGGGATAACAGAAAGCTGAAGCTTTCCAACGTCGCCGACCGAGTGAACTTGGGACTGATTCCTAGCTCTGAAGAAGGTTGGGTCGTTGCCTGCCAAGTGCTACGGCAGGATGCTGGGGGCATTTTGCATATCCACCAAAATGTGGAATCTTTCCCTGGGAAGACTGCCCAGCCTCCTGGAAGCAGTGAGATGGAGGAGGAGCAGTGGTCTTACCGTCAACAGATGATCACCAATCAAGGAAAAAAGACAACTACGAGGGATTCGGGGGGGAAAATGCTGGCAGGTGCCACCAAACCGGAGTGGAGAAAGTGGGCTGAATGTGCAGAAACACGCATTGCTGCTCTTCTTCAGCAGGTGCATGGGAATCTGTGGAAGACGCGAATCCTGCACATCCACCCAGTGAAATCATATGCCCCCCATGTGGACCACATTGTCCTGGATCTGGAATGCCGCCCTTGTCCTCTCGTTGGTTAGAGGAGATGGGTCCCGGGACACAAGGTTTCCAGATGTGAGTGATCCTGAGTACATCATTTAAGTGGGTTCTCACCCCTGTATCTCAGTGACCCCTTTTAACATTCTATGGCCCTGAAAGCAGGCTCTGGATTGATCCTAATCTTTGCATGTGCCTTCCACTGACCACATTGAGAATGAGCTCTGTGTCAGGAGATGCAGCGTGGCCCAAGCATGGAGTCATAAATTTTGAATTCTCACCTCAGTGCTCTCAGGTGTTGGGCACATGTTTGCTTTTACTCATTTGCATAGTGAGAGTTGCTTTGACCTGTCTTGTGTCTGTTAGCTAATGAGCAGTTGTACATGGGACATCAGTTATTTTATAGTGATAGGTGGAATGCTGTGTCCAAAACATCAGTCTGGCTGCAGAATAGAGAATAAACTGGAGGGAGGCCAGGATGGAAGCAGCGTCACCAGTGCAGAGACTTCTGTGGTTGTCTGGGTATGAGGTGATGGTGACTTGGGCCAGGGGGGTGGCAGTGGGAGATGGGCAGATTTGAGAAACGTATGAGAAAATGTCGAGCTAAGCAGTACAGTCCAAATAAAGCTGTTATAACAGTGCTGCTTTGTTTTCATGGCTAAATCAGTGAGGTAAGGGGACAAAATGTATTAAGCCCATTGCCCTGCTTTAGCATTAGTTCCTGGGTGGTGCAAGTGATTCACGTCTCAACTGCTAACAGAAAGGCTGGAGGTTAGAACCCACCCAGAGGTGCCTTGGAAGCAGAGGCATGTCTAAGGCATGGTGGGTGTGAAACGGGCCCTGAGCACACTGGAAACTACCTCCCTCCCCAGTAACTCAGTATGCCCAGAGTTCTTCCCCAAGCTTGGTAGTCACGGACATCAGAGGGGGGCACTTGCAAGTCCAAGAGGGCACCAGACAAGGCACAGAATGACGTCTCAAGGTGCCGCAAATACGAAAGAGGCCTAGCTGAAGCCGCAGGAGGAGAGGGGGAAGGTGTCGCTGCTATTGACATCTGCTCATCTTGAAATCAGGGACCCAGGCAACTTAGAGATTGCCCCTGTGCACTCAAAGGTGAGGGCACAACTTAGAGACTCGTGAAGGGGCTGCAGGGGCACAGTGCCGTTGTTTGCCATAGGCACTATTTTCTGTAGATACGCCTCTTTACTGGAAGGCAAGCCTCAAGCCTGGTAATCTGCTTCCGAAAGGTCGCAGCCTTGGACAGCCTCTGGAGCGCAGTTCTCTGCACACATGGGATGGCCATGAGCTGGAATCAACTTGATGGCAGCTAACAACAAGAAGTGAGTGCTGGGATGACGTGTTATGTATTTGGGTTCTTAGGGTCGAAAAGGTAGAGTCACCACCTTAAATCACAGGGCAGCTAGAGTTCCCATCCCCCCGCCCCAGGCTTTGGCAGTTGCTCCAGTATGAGCTATTAATCAAGTCCTGGTGAAAATCTTAGCTTTTGACAGGACTCAGGTGTCTTTTCCTTTCCTTTCTGTGGCTGGCAACATAGGGTGCTATAGGGAATGGGGGATCTTGTGCGGGTAAGACAACATCTGGCCATCTACCACCACCGTGACATGCCATCAGGGTGACTAATTGTCGAGACTCACTCAGAGCTCTGTTTTGCTGTATCAGAAGCCAGCTGCACATCTTCCTGATAAAGGAACTAGAAAAAAGGGTGGCTTTATGAGAGCTTTACCTGGCATTTACTGCCCAGCGTTTGGGCTGGGCTGCTAGTCCTTTAGCAGCAGTGGCAGTAAGGACAGGGTTAGGGTTGTTTGTGTCATTAAGCAAATATTTATGGAGAGCATACTACATACAACAGCTACAGGAAATGTAAAAATATGTTAGATACAATCACTGTCTCTGAGCTGCTTACAACCTGCAGAAAAGACCACATGTACTCAGATCACAGCAGTACAGCAGGTACCACATGAGAGACAGCCGTGTGCAAAGGCAGGGAAGAAGAATTCAGGGGATTGGACAGGGAAGGCTTCAGACAGGTGGTGTTGGGGTTGGCTCTTGAAAACTGGGTCAGATTTTTTTTTTTTTAATGTTGTAAAAGCATGTATAACACATTTGCCAGTTGAACATTGTTCACATTCCACCACCAGAGACAGCCCTGTCAGGGAACACAATGTAGAGTCCCCGACATAGCATGAGAAAAAGGGCAGTGCAGATCAAGAACTTTCTTAGAAGACCAGACCTGATTGTCCAGTAACCTGGAGGGTCACTGGGGGTCAGCCCCTGGACTCGGGGACGCACAGTGATGCAGGTGGCATGTGTACTTCATGGTTTAATATCTATATGAGGCTGTCCTACTGGTTTCTTTCTAGAGGCGAGAGGCGCGGGCAGTAAGGAGGGGACAAGTATCTGTGGAGTGGGTACTGGAAGTAACGAGTGGAAAGGAAGAGTCTGCTGTCAGCAGGGTGATGAGAGCAGGAAGAGATGCAGAGAGGCAAGTGCATGGGGTTTTAGATGGCAGATTGGCTTGGATTGTAAACTTCACTTAATCACAGTAAAGCATGAAAAATAAAGTATTTGTCACATTCGTAATTGATTCAGTGATACCAGATAGGCCCTAGTCAAAGGGAATGACGGGTGCACAAGTTTGAATGCTAAGAAACTGTGTGGGACACTCATTCAGTCTGTTGGTAAGCAGCAGGAATGTCTTGATGACGAGGTTGCTGGGAGGATCTGAAAGCGCGGCGTCTTGGGCACAGTGAGCCCCGTCGGTGTCCGCTGTCGAGAGCTCCACCACAGGAGGGGACTAGCTGGTTTCCGTTCTGTCTCCAAGAGGCCTTCCCTTGTCTGACTCCATCATCTCCCCTTTGCCATAGCAAGTTTCTTCCAGGGCTTCAAGCTCGTTCTGTCAGGGCAGACAAAGTGAAATTGGAGAAGATCTGAATTTTTAAAACTCGGGCAAACGGAATGATACCTGGAAGGGGAAAAATGACAGATTGAAGCCCTAGAATGGGAGACTTAGCAGAGGTGGAGTGAGCCCTTTGAGGGGCCTGAAGCATGAGTTGCGTTATTGGCTGGACCGTAGATGGCAGCACACGTTCAGAGCAGTATGATCATCTGTCATCCTTGCACTGGACAGGTGTGATTTTTCCTGTTCCAGTTATTGTCCCGGTTCCCTCCCATTTTGAAAATCTGAGTCTGTTCCGATTTCCTTGGCCCTGACTGAATTAGGAAGAACTAATTGGAAGCTTGGGCTTCTACTTGCATGCCACTCCTCTCTCTCCTCAAACCAGTGTTAGAAGACACCAAGCTGGGGCTGGCGCCAGTGTGGGGAGGAGGCAACCAGGAAACAGGAGGAAGAGGAGTCAGGAAGCCACGTGCCGTGCATGTTTGCCTCCTTGCCATAGCTATGGGCGGGCAGCTGATGGCACAGACACCCTGATGAGTTCGTTCAACCAGCAGTTGTGGAATTCCAGCTGTACATATCAGACCATGAGTGTACAGTGGTAAGGACAGGTTGCTGTGGGCTCTGCCGTCATAGAATTTAGTTCTACTTGACATGATTCCCAGCTCCTCTATTTTCTGTGTGACTGGTGGCAAGTCATGAATCCAGATTTAGTTTCTTTATCTGTACATAGGAGATAACGGTTGAATATCTCCTACAGGGTAGATTTCAGGCTTAAATGTGTTGACACATGTAAAGCCATCATTACAGTGACTGTCATAAAATGAGTACTTCATTCACTCGGTCTTTGTATACAGTGAGTCATCACTTTCCAATTGATCTGTGGAGGACTATTATCTATCTGGTTTTCTTAAAGCAGACTGTCCTTATTTTGAAAAGCCATTCATTGATTAATGAGGATGCAGTGTGTACTCGGGTCAAGCACTGTGCTTGCGGCCAGGAAATAAGAGGATAGTAAAGCTGAACCCTGCCCTCAACAGGTCTGATGACACGGACACTCGGGAAATAATGTCAATACTGTGTACTAAGTCCAGAGATAGAAATCAGCAGGGGTATTTATGGGTACACGTGGGGAGATCCACGTTTGGGGATCTGTTTTGGGAAGGTGGGGTGCCTGAGCTAAGGAGTTAGTTGAGTTGAGGGGAAGGAAATAAACATCCCTTTAGCTTTACCCTCATGGTGTAGTGGGTGGGTGCTATGGCTTCTAACCAAAAGGTTTGCAATTCGAATCAGCCAGGTGCTCCTTGGAAACTATGGAACAGTTCTACTCTGTCCTGTAGGATCACTGTGAATCAGAATGGACAGCAGTGGGTTTGGGTTTTTTTTTTATTAAACCTTTCATTGACTCAAGTGTATTCATATCCATTGCAGTTTCCTCAGAGGACTTGCCAGCAAAAAGATTGCCCTGGTCAAGAAGAGGCGTGTGGCGAAACAAGGAAGGAAGACCAGAGGGATGTCATTGCTGTCATGGAATCTGTAAACGCCCTGAAGGCCGGTTTTGTGAGCTACTGTACCAGCCAGCAAATAATACCCGTACCTGATAAACATGTGTATAAAAAAAAAATAGTTTTTCAGAATTTATTCAACCTCGAGCTGCTCTATTTATCATTAATCCTGTAATTTAAATAAACTGTATGCACACACTGTAAGTACACTGTGTACCTTTTAAATACATAAATATAAATGATGTTTAATGTTTAACATAAAAAGGATGAGAAACAAATAGGCAGTTTATCTTCTGCTCTGGCACACCTGTGAGAAAGAAAATAAGGCTTTCTGAGCAGCCGTGGGGTGCAGGCACTTTACACTGGGCAAGCTGTAAAACTCATCATTTTCAAGCTATAGCATTCTTTTAAGTGCTTGTACTTTTAAGTGCTTGTAACCGTTGAAATGTTTAATTAAAAAAATCAACCCAGCTCGTATGGTGCTGGTGGGGCTGTAAAACGGTGCAACCACTTTGGAAAACAGTTTGGTAATTCCTGAAAATATTTAAGACAGTTCCTATATGACTCAACAGTCCTACTCCTAGGTACAGGTTTCCCCCACTAGCTGAAAACAGAACATTACTGTGAAACCTTTTGTAAGCCAAATTACATAAAGTGAAGAAATAATTACTAATTTTGTATGGGAGAGGAAACCCTGGTGGTCGCAGTGGTTAAGTTCTTCAGCTGCTCACCAAAAGGTCAGCAGTTTGAGTCCATCAGGTGATTCTTGAAAACTTTGGGGCAGTTTTAGTTTGTCCTGTAGGGTGGCTAGGAGTCAGAATCGACTCAGTGGCCCTGGGTTTTATATGGGAGAAATTTTTGCACATTCTCAGGCACCCCAAATAACCTACCAAATAACACACGAAGTCCAAAATAACACTGATACGTGCTATAAGCAGGAATGATCTGCTCACAGACACAGGTCAAAGCTGTGGAGCCCTGGGGAGGGAGGTGGGGCACTGCTCTTGCTGCCTGGGGTGCACATCGCATCTTCAGCAGCTTGCTGCAGAACGAATGAAGCTGTTTACCATTTTTACCTTTCTTATGCTTTCAAGGAAGCAAAGTTGATCTTTGGATTTCTTAGTGAAAACGGGTACCAACATAGGTCTTTTGTAAAAGCCAAGTGGTGTAAAGCAGACGCTTTCAGAAAAGCAGGATATACCCATATAAGAATGAAAATGCAACATTTATGATAATGTTTACATAATGAAAATACCATTTATGTTAAAACTTGTACATGAATGTTCATAGCCTTATTCATAATAGCCCCAAAGTTGAAGCAACCAAAAGTCCATCAACAGATAGACAAAACAAAACATGGTGTATCCACACAGTGACTATTCAGCCATAAAAAAGCTACAGCGGGGATGAACCTCAAAACCATACAGTAAGTTAAAGGAGCCAGATGTGAAAGGTGACATACTGTGATTTCATTTATTTGAAATACTGAGAGTAGACCAATCCAGATGATGGTTTTGCAGGGTGTGGATTATGGTTGCCGGAGCTAGGGGGAAGAGAAGATGGGGGAGCACCTGTTCAGTGTGTAAATTCTTCCCTTTGGGGTGATGGAACTGTTCTGGATATTGTGTTACTGAATTATTTAAAATCGTTTATTGTGTGTTATGCACATTATACTATACAAAGAATTTTTAAAAGGAAAACCAATCCAAAACTAGGCATTGTGTGTTAGTCATCTGGTACTCTAACAGGAATGGCACAAGTGGATGGTTTTGACAAAAATTTATTCTTACACAGTCCAGTAGGCTACAAGTCCAAATTCAGGGTGTCAGCTCCAAGAGAAGGCTTTTCTTACTGGGTCTAGAGGAAAGTCCTGTGTTTCATCAGTCTGTCTTTGACCTAACAGCGTCTTGGCACAGAAACCTAAGGTCTGGAGGACCTGCTGTGTTCTCGGTGCAGCGGTGAGGTTCCCAGCTCTGCTTGCTTGCTTTTCCTTTTATCTCTTGTAGGATAAAAGGTGGTGAGAGCAACACTCCAGGGAAACTGTTCTCACTGGAGCAGGGAAGTGATTTCAGGAAAGGTGTTGCAGTCCTAGTCTAATCCTTAACATAATCCAGTCTATAAGCACAGGCAGAGATTAGGGTTTACAGCGTAGGAAAATCATAAAATGGGGAGAAATCAGGCAACACTGGGAATCACGGCCCAGCCAAATCACTACACACATTGTTGCAGGGACACAATTCAATCCATGACACCTTCTGGATTCTCCTAACTAATTTGGTGTTCTGAGTAGACTGTACAAGAGTTTGTTGTGGTATCTGACCTTCGAGTCAAATCTCCATGTTCCGTTAAACCAGAAGTTTTCCGGAGCCAATGAGCCCAAGTTTTCTTGACATAGAACCTCAGAATCTGAGAGTGAGAGAAGGCCGGCTTTCCCTGTCTGGGCACCAGAGTTTCCTGCTCACCTCCGCCCACCCCGCCGTTCAGATGAATCTTTCCTTTGGTTGGTAGCCCTTTGCATGAATAAAACCTATAGAACTTTATTTTAAAACATTTTCTGACATTTCTGCTTGAAATTGTACATCGTTTTTAAAAAATGCCAGCAACACAGGAAATAATATTTCTCTGCCCTGTTCATTTGTCATGCCAATCTCACAGTGTGGGGTTGATTTTTTTGATTCCTTCTCTCTAAGCCCAAATGTATTCATATTGTGATTATACTATTTTTCATACACAGTATTTTTTTTAATTTTGTACTATAGTATAGGACAACTTACAAGATCTGTAGGTCCTTGTGATTCTTTTCACTCCGTGCATGATATACCATTACATGGGTATACATATTATATCATATATATGATAATTTGATTATTTGTTTTTAGTGGTGAAATAGAGTATGTAAACTTTTCTTATTCCCATTTTAAGAATGTAAAATAAGCTGAAATTGATTTTTCAGGGACAGAGAGGATATACATTTTCAATTTAATACATATGGGCAAATTGTCCTCAAAATTAAGTGAACTTTGTTTTAAATCAGATTACTTTTGATTTTGCTGCTAGATACTACACGTGTTTATATTCTTTGGTGATTTGATAGTCCAAATATACTGTATTGCATTAGTTCTTAATGGATTGTATCATCTAGTCAAAGATTTATAAATCTAGGTATTTGTTTTCATGTGTTGTGCTCAAACTTGTTTTACCAAATTTTTAATTATTAAAAAAAAAACTCATGTACTTTATCTTAGCATCCATACTGAGACAATGACATTTAATTATAATACCAGTTCCCAGGCAAAGCAGGTGATGGTAATGTGGTGTAACCCATCTATCTTAAATATTCATATACTTTAAAAACTAGTGGAATATATCAAAGACAAAAACAGGAGAAGTGCGATGCAGAAGTTTTTTATCTGTCAGGTGGTGATGGCTATACAGCATTGTGAAAAATGTGTGTTAATAAGTTGTACACTGAAACTAGGAGCGCCAAATCTTATATATATTTTGAACACTTTTTTGTTTTTATAACCAGACGATTAAGGAGATCAATTTTTCTCATTGTGTCTCTTTTTATTTTTGAAATCTGAACCGTGTGAATGTATTAACTCTTTGGGGTCAGTATTATGTAATTTACACTGGCCTAAAAAACATGGTTAGAGAAGTCAGGAAACAATTAGTTTTAAATATTTCTGTTACAAGGAGAGAAAAACACTGTATTTGCTGTTAGTCCGCTTAGAGTGCTAAATAGGGCGGTTATAAGAGGGACCCGGTAGTTGGAGTTTGTTGACCCTGTTGAAGTTCTTTTGGTTTTGAGAGTACCACAGAAACAATGTGATACAGTAGTGTCAGGGATTGAATTGTGTTCCCCCCAAAATGTGTCTGTAAGTTTGGCTGGGCCATGATCCTAGTATTGCGTATATGAGGACTGCCCATTAACTTCCTGAGCTCATCCTAGAAAAAGTGCTACATACCTCATTTCTGAGTATCACTATATTCGTCTTGGAATGGCCATCAGAGCTATCGTTGTATTACTCTTGATGTCCTGAATGTCATCAGAATGTCTTCTTTTCAATATTTCCTTTACCTTTGGGTAAAGAAAAGTCATCGGGGGCCAGATCAGGTGAGTATAAAGGGTGTTTGAACACAGTTACTTGTTTACTGGCTAAAAACTCCCCCACAGACAACTAGACAGTTAAGTTCGTGAACTTGCCACCGTGCCTCTGTATGCAATAGCCATTCCGGAAAGAGTTGGAAAATTGCTTTGAAGGGTGGACTAGGTGCTGGTGTTGGTGCTTCCCAAGGGGAGTACTTCAGTGGTGACTTAGGGATATTCAGCAATGAGATATGTACTACTTAGAACAACTAAACTTGTCAGCTTAATTGACCTCCTACTGTAAATCCTTGTGATGTTAGGGAGGCAGGATGGGCAGCAGGTGAGTTGGTGGGCAGGACTTAATGTGTAGGGTTGTATTGTGTCTTGGGGTGGCCTCTTGGGACATACAAGAAAGGGAGGCAAGCAGAGATTCGGGGACCTCATGCCACCATGAAGCCGTGCTGGGAAGGGCTGGGGTTCCTGCGCATCAGAAGGCTCCAGTTCAAGAGAAGAGAAGATGACGAAGACCTTCCTCCAGAGCCAGCAGAGGAAGCCTTCTCCCGGAGCTGACACCCTGAATTTGGACTTTCAGCCTACTGGACTGTGACAAAATAAAATTTCTCTTCTTAAAGCCATCCACTTGTATTTCTGGTAAAGCAGTACTCGATGACTAAGCCAAGTAGGAAGAGCATGAGTTGGGAAATTAGGCCAAGCAAAATTCAAAACCCAGCCTTCCCCTGTAGTGGCCTTATAATCTTGGTCATTTATTTAACTTTTTCTGAAGTGTAAACTTGCTCATTTGTACAGCCGGTGAAATCTTAATGGGGTTATTATAGAGATGAAATGACTCAGCATCCAAGTGCTACAAATTAGTTTACTTTCCTTGTTTGCTTAGACAGGTGGGCTGAACTGAGATGGATTAGCTTGCATAAAGTCCTCAGAAACTGTAAATGGCAAGAGAGAGAACTACCTGTAGCTAAAGTTTCTCTATGATTTGGTTTGTCAGTCTCATATGTTAGGAAGGATACAGCCTTGTATTATCTCAAGTTTGAAAAGCCTTTGAATTGATACAATGTCTCTCTTATTTCTCTCCTATCTAACAGATAGAATGACAGTGCTTTAAAACACATTACAAATATACTCTGATGATGTTCCCGTTGGTTTTCTTCTAGTACTTTCAGGGTACATTTTCTTCTTATAATTTCAGCAAATGTGGTTGTCGAAGTGATTTTCCTCTCCACTACTTATTCAGCACCTGAAAATCAGCATACTTATTTCAGTAGAGAATATTATCTTAATACATTACATTGTTTGTAAATTGGTCATGTAATAAAAGGCAACCCACTGAAGTCCATTAACTACCACTTACTGATATATTTTTATTTGATTTTGCTTTAGGTAAACATTTACAGAGCAAACTGATTCATTAAAAAATTTATGCACAAGTTATTTTGTGACATTGTTTGCAGTCTCCACAATGTGTCAGTACTCTAAGGAGATTGATTTTGTTCAGGCTGTCACAATGAGAGAGTACCCAGAACTAATGAAGAGCTTCTAACCAGAACAAACGGCTGCTGAGAATTGGCATTTCTAACAAGTTCCCAGGCAATGCCAATGCTGCTAGTTAGGGACCAAGTCTGAGAATCATTTAGCAAAGCAGTAGTCTTCAAAATTTTATTATACATAGGAATCAGCTGGGAATCTTGTTAATAATGCAGATTCTGATTCAGTATGTCTGATGTGGAAATGCATTTCTCAATGGAGCCAAACCAGAATGAACCGATTGGAAGCTCTGGTGTTGAGAAGGAAAAGGAAGGTTTATGCTTAGAACAAAACAAAGGATTTGTTCTGAAAAAGTTCTGTGCACTGAAAGCAGTGGGGTTCCTTCCATTTAGGGGAATGAGTACTTCCCCTGCGCCATCTCACAGACGGAAGACATTTTGGGAAAGACGTGAAGAATAAGATGAATGAACTCAGAAGTTTCGTCTTCCAAGTCTTGTCAGGAAACACGGGTGGAGTGGAAGCCTGAGGAGTAGGAGGCAAATGAATCCCTTAAGAGGATAAGACTTGTGCTGGTCTACCTTGCACAAGTCGTCCTTCCAGATGTGTGGATGAAGAATATAAAGTGATGTGCAAAAGTGCTTTAAGGAAAGGCAATTGAAAAATTCGAGGCTGGGACCATAGTGACAGAGGAAGCAACTGCATTCCTAGCAGAGCTGGAGAATTTTCCATTCAGGAAGGTAGGTGTGGGGTGCAGTCTCAGTCTTTTGTGGGAGATGCGAGTGTGATGCCAGCATGGTGGGTGGAGAGTGCCTACACCTCTTGAGTAATGGAGCTCGTAAAGAAACCGACAGAAGGGCTTTAGTTGCAAACTCTCTTTTGTAACATGACAGAAGGGAAAAGTGCTGGCAAAATTCCTCTCTGCCTTTTGGTTGACAAAGGAACTTATCGGGGGAGATTGGAGCATAGGATACCTTTAGTCCTACTGACTACAAGAATGTGTTTTGCTGAATTTAAAAGAAATAAGAAACTAAAACACCAAGCAGAAGGGGTAAGAATAAGCATTAGTAAAACAAGAGAAACCAAGTAAGTGACAAGGACAATAAATAGCTCAGGAACTTTGGATGTGATTGGTGCTGGGGTTGACCCAGCAGGCAACTTTACCTCCTTGCATCCAAGGGGAGGTTTAGCCCTGGTGCATCTGGTGGGCAGGGCAGGCTGCTCTTTATGGAAGTCTCTTCTGGGTTGAATATAACGAAGGCACACTCCCTAGTCCATCAAAAGCCAAAGCCACTGCCATGGAGTGGATTCAACTTCGTAGTGACCCTATAGGTCAGAGTAGAATGGTTCCAGAGAGTTTCCAAGGAGTGCCTGGCATATTTGAACTGCCAGCTTTTGGTTAGAGGTAGCACTTAATCATTATACCACCAAACCAACCTACTGCCTTCAAGTTAATTCTAATGCCACCAGGGTTTCCTAAAACTGCAGTTAGATGCCACAAAATAGATGGCAATGCCTTAATGTATGCATGTTATAAGGCCCAAGGACCTCTTCTGTCCTTGTCAAGAGGAGCGCTAACCTCTCCTTTCACACAACACCCGTACCTCACAGCTGTGACCATTTTAGGAAATGTAGAGCACCTGACTAGCACTCTGCTGACCCAACAGCATGCACAAACTCACTTAGCCCTGCTGGAGACAGGCCAACTTCCTTGATTAACCATTGCGGGCAGCTGAGAAAAGTGTGCCACAGAGGTGGTCACTCTGAGGCCTGATGACTTCTCTGAGAAATGTGATTCTCCACATAAGCGGAGGTACATAGTGGAATTCTTGTGGAGGTGCAGAATGAGAAGCATGTTTATTAGATACAGGCCAACCCATCTTAGTAAAGCCGTGACTCCACTTCCACTTGGAGCGTGGGAGAGTGATTAGAAGAGGAAGTGCTGTTTACCTCTGGAAGAGCAAGGCAATCACTAAGTCTGGCACTAAACATATCATAACCTGAGAAGCAGGCATTCTAAACAAATGTGTTGGATATTTCATCTTCATAACATCCAGTTGTCTAGTACAAACACATGACCTTTAACTTAGATTCTTTATCTTCCAAGTCATCTCAGGAAACCCCCACAGGTTTCTGGTTTCTTGTATTTCACTATTCTAAAAATTGAGACCTGATCAAATCATGTACCTAAAATGTAAACATCGTTTTTGTTTTTTTTTTAAAAAAAACTCTAGGCTCTGAGATCATAGTTTGATTTTTGCTATGAAAGAATTATTTAGTGAGACTAGGAAACCCTGGTAGCATACTGTTTAAGTGCTATATCTGTGTTCAGCTAGTGCTGCTCTAGCAGAAATATCATGAGCAGATGGCTTTAACAATGAAAAGTTTATTCTTACACAGTCTGGCAGGCTACAAGTCCAAATTCAGGAAGTCCACTCCAGGGGAAGTCTTTCCCCTTCATGGGCTCTGGAGGAAAGTCTGATATTGCATCAGTCTTCATCCAGAGAGCATATTGGCACAGGAACTTCAGGTCTGAAGGAGAGCTCTTCTCCTGGTACTGCTTGCTTCATGATGTGAGTTTTCCAATTCTCTGCTTGCCTTCCTTTCCTTTTATCTCTTGTAGGATGAAAGGATAAAGGGCAGTGCAAGCCACACTGCAAGGAAACTCCCTTTACAGTAGAGCAGGGAGATGATCTTATAAAGGGATTTATAGTTCCACTCTAATCTTTTAACACAGCATAGGAAAACCACAAAATGGAAAATAATTATAAAATATTGGAAATCATGGCCTAGCCATATGGCTACACATATTTTTGGGGGGACACAATTGAATCCATGGCAACCTGATAAGCAAAAGTTAGGCAGTTGAAATCCCCTAGGAGCTCCTTGGGAACTCTGTGGGGCAATTCTACGCTGTCTTAGGGTTGCTGTTAGTTGGCATTGACTTGACAGCAGTGGGTTTGGTTTTTTTGGTTTATAGACCATCAGAACAATCTAGTAAACATAATTTTTACTACATTCCATCCATACTATTTATCATATTTCTTTAAATAAACATCAGTTTTTTATTTTAAATTTTTGGTGTCTTAGAAGGAATGTTACAGCATTACTAGTTGAGCAATTGAAGTGTTTCCTGATGCTTCCGAAGTCTCTCTATGTTTTCAACAGGCCACATGTTTTAGTCAGCTACAGCTGCGCTAACAGAAATACCACCAAGTGGATGACTTGAGCAAAGAAAAGTTTATTCTTACACAGTCCTGTAAGTCACTAGCCTGAGCTCGGGTTGTCCACTCCAGGGGAAGGGCTTTCCCTCTGTGGAGTCTGAAGGAAGGTCCTTGAGTTGCATCAGTCTTTGGTCAGGGAGCATCTTGGCACAGAAATCTCAGGTCTGAAAAACTTCTCCTGGTGTTGTTTGCTTGATGGTGCGAGGTTCCCACCTCTGTGCTTGCTTCACTTTCATTTTATCTCTTGTAGGTTAAAAGCGTAAAAGGTGGTGCAAGCCACACTCCAGGGAAACTCGCTTTACAGTGGAGCAGACAGGTGATCTTAGGAAGGAATTTATAGTCCCACCCTAATCCTCTCTAACACAATCCACTGTTAACCACAGGCAGAGATTAGGATTTACAGCATAAGACAATCGTAAAATGGAAGGCAGTCACAGAATACAGGGGAATCCTGACCCAGCCAATTTACTGCACAGATTTTTGGGCGGACCCAATTCAATCCATGACACTGTGGCACATACACACACACTCAAAATTAAATGCATTTAATCTGGGGTAGAGCTGGTGGTGGCTCTTAGAGAAGGGGTGTTTCAGAATTAGTTATTCCATTTGCCACCCTCCCAGCTGCAGATACCAGTCTAGAGAACTGTGTGGGCAGCTGGTGTTTTGATCCTGTGTTCAAATTCTGCTGAATCTGAATAATATTGGAAAGAAACTTTTTGTATACATACTTATGCTGTGATCTTTTCTAGAAGCTTTCATCTTTTCTGTTGAGCTGCTACTTTTATTGATTTATAATAACTCTTTGTATATCAGAGATAATAATAATTATCTCTTTTAATTAATGCGTTACAAACTTTGTTTCCAGTTTGGTATTTGTTTTTCATATCTATTTTGTGATTTTATTTTGCCTTTTTGTTTGGAGTGGGAAAGCTGTGAAAAAGTGATTTTTTTTTAATGTAGTTAAGTTTACTTAGAGTTTTCTTTTTCTGAGTTTTTGTCGTATTTATATGAGACATTGAAATTTCTTCACCAACATAGGCATGTCTTATATTCAGAAGAAATAACTAGTCCAGTTTTATAAAGCATTGAAAAAATAAAGTCATGTATGAATTAATTTTATGATTTGTTGGGCATCTTCTGTGTGCAAGGCGCTGTTCTAGACACTGAGAAAACAGTAACAAAACAAAATCTCTCTCCTCAGAGAGACAAGTAAACAGGCAAGTATAGGGTATTTTGCATAAAGAAAAAACAGTGCAAGTGTAGAGGGGAATTGTTGCTTTTTTACACAGGATGGTAAAGGAAGTCCCATTTAATAATCAATAACAAGTTGCCATTGAGTTGATTTTGACCCATGGTAACCCTATATGCTGTGAAGAGAATTGCATTTCATGGCATTTTCAGTGGCTGATTTTTTCAAGGATTTCATCACCAGGCTTTTCTTCTGAGGTACCTCTGGGTGGACTTGAATCTCACACATTTCAGTTTACAAGACAGTTTTGGCAATTGTTTGCAGCACCCAGGGACTCCTCATAAGCCACAATGTCAATTCTTTCAGGGGATCTTGTGAAGAGGTCTGTTGGTGTCAGGAGGTTGCATTGCTAACACACGTCCTCCTCACCTTCTTAGATGTTTCTTTGAACGTACTTGAAATGGGCACCCAAAATGGCAGCCACTGGATAGTGGCAGGGTCAGGCTGAGCTATACATTTTGACATTCTCATTCTAGTTCCAGGAGACACCTTGAGAGTGAAAAATAAGAGGCTTAGGCGCATACTGGCAGGATCAGTTTAAGGTGCCTGAACAGGCACAGAACAGCACACACATCCTAAGAAAGGCTCAACTTGTCCTCCCAGTGACACATCAGAGATGTCACCGGGGTACGGCTGGGGATGGGAAGGGCTAAGCCACCATTGTGCCTTTGCTGTGGCCATCTTGTGAATACTGACATCATCATAGAAGTTGTCCACCAACCCCTATGGACAACGTTCTTGAAGACACCCGGAAGTAGAACCCCCCACCGCCCCATTCCATATAAACCCCTGTGCCTGCCAACTGGGGAGACATCTTCGGTGACTCAGTCTCGGTGTGCTTGGCCAGCCAAATAGCTTTCTTGTGTCACGTCAATCACAAGCTGGAGGCCTGTTAACACACCGTTCACCTATCTCTTTACCGCTGTCCTACAGCTTTAGTTTTTACCTCACTCATCCAAAATCATCAACCTAAATTCACTTTCCAGATATCTTCATTCACTTTGACTTCCTCCATATGTATCTATCTACTCGTTTCTTCCTTAAAAAATTCTGTGCCTTTCCTAATGCAAGTTCTTCCAGACTGTCTCTATCAGTTAGTTCTGCTTTAAAGCTCTGAGACCCAAGCCTACAAACCGCTAGAGAAAGTCGAGAGTCGTGAATATCTCATCACACCTATATGCATATCCTTTCTTTGCGCTGTTTAGCAAGGCCTGATACCCCAGGATAATTAAGATATTCACCCACCTTCTTGAGGATTTATGATAACAAAGCTGTGCTCCATGTGGGAATTATTTTGTGTAAGAAACGTCCAGGGAACCACCTCTGCTGTATTTTTCTCTAAATGACTACCTATGGTCTCATCACTGGAGTTAGAGCACTTGAGTTCAAATCCTGGTTCCACCACTTACTAGCTGTGTGACTTTTGTTCAGGGACAACCCCTCTGTGCTTAGTTTTTACTTAGGTAAAAGTGGAGATAATCACTGATTTAAAGAGTTGTGGAAGAACTATCATATATAATGCACTTAGAACACATGTGGTAAGCTTATAAATGGCAGAGCTGAAGAAAAACCGAGCCCAGTGCTGTTGAGTCAGTGCCGACTCATAGCACCTCACAGGACAAACTAGATCGGTGCCATAGAGTTTCCAAGAAGTACCTGGTGGATTTGAACAGCTGAGCTTTTCATTAGCAGATGTAGCCCTTAAACCAATACACCACCAGGGTTTCCAAGTTTTTAGGAGGCAAAGCTTAGTAACATGAAACAAAATCATCTTTATGGTCATATCTTACTGACTAAATAAGATAACTTTTGCCTTAAAAAAATTTTAACCATAGTACTTGCAGTTCATGAACATAGTGACCTGTTTTCTTCATCTCTGAAGGCAAGATCACCCTAAAACAAATTATGAAGAATCTTGCAGAGCTGAGCATTCACTGTACTGGGAGCTTCCGCTGCCACATGGCCATGTAACACGTCCTGTGGTTCTAGAGTAGGGCAGCAAACTTTTTCTGGAAAGGACCATTGAAGACATTTTAGACTCTGTGGGCCATATAGTTCCTGTCAAAACTACCCAACTGCTGTTGTAGCATAGAAAAAGTCAGAGGCAATACATAAACAAATGGATGTAGACGTGCTCTAGTAAACACAAGAAAAAACAGGCTGCAGGACGGATCTGGCAGTGGGCCATAGTTTACCGAGCTGTACTGGGAGAAGATGATTGTTTCCTACTGCTGCCCATCACTAAGGAAGCTGCTCCAGCCAGTTCTTCTTTCCACCTGCCCTCCGGTATAGCCACGTACAGCTATGTGCTCCAATAAGCTCGACCAATCAGTCTCGCCTGGGATTTGCAATCTTAAGGAGTGATGAGAACAGACCCCTGAAAATAATGAATTTCCTTTTTGTTTTAAGATCACTGACAATCAGTTCTATTCCTTGAAACAATGACTTGACTGATGCAAATGCCAGCAGCAAATTTGAACCTGTTTTTACGCATCTTACATCTCTCTTACAACCCTGGTAGCAGACATAGTATGCGCTTGGGCTACCAACTGAAAGGTTGGTGGTTTGAACACACTCAGTGACACCACAGAAGAGAAGTCCTGTTGATCTGCTTGTACAGATGACAGCCAAGAAAACCTGACTGGGATCAGTTCTGTTCTGAAGACTGGGGTCTCCAGAAGTTGGGGGCCAACTCAATGTAGCCAACAACAGCATCTATCTTAAGGCTTTTGGAGCTACTAACAAGCTTTTTGACCCATAAAGCCAAATAAACAGATCGTTAGTTTTGAACAATGGTAAGATCTATGTATTTAGAGTTTGTGTGTCTCTGTAAAACACACACACACAAGCACACAGTGTTCTGGATAGATTCACTATAAAGGTGCATTAAGCTCAACATTCAGTCAATGTAGAGGCTGAGGGCTATGGAGACTATGATTTCCGGGAACATCTAGTTCAGCTGACTGAACATAGTTCCCAAAGAAAACGTTCTACATGCTACTCTGTGAATGGCCCTCTGAGATACTCCACTGGTCTCACTACTTCAAGAACAAGGGAGAATGAAGAAAATTAAAGATACAAGTGAAATATTAGTCCAAAGTACTAATGAACCACAACTACCATGCCCTTCATCAAACTGAGTCAAATACAACTAGATGGTGCTTGGCTACCACCATTGACAGCTCTGGAGAAAATGCAGAACAAAATTCTAACTCACAAAAAAAGATTTACTGGCCTCACAGAGCCTGCATAAACCCTGAGAGTATGGCCCCCAGACACTGTTTTGGCTCAGTAATGAAGTCACTCCTAAGGTTCATCCTTCAGCCAAAGATTAGCTAGAACCATAAAACAAAATGAGACTAAAGGGGGCACATCAGCTCAGCGGCAAGGATTAAAAGACAGGAGGGGACAGGAAAGCTGGTCATGGGGAACTCCAGGTTGAGAAAGCAGAATGTTGACATGTCATGAGGTTGTTAACGAGGGTATGTGCTGTTTAATGAAAAGCTGGTTTGTTCTGTAAACCATCTGAAGTACAATAAAAAAACATATTGTAATCAGTGTCAGAGCTGTATGTTTATAAAAACTGTTGGTGTGTGTTTTGCTTAGTATATTCTCAAAAACAATGAAACATATATTTTAAAAACATCAATGTAGAAAATAAGTGTCAAATTAAGATCGGAAGCAGTTAAAGCAATAAGGACAAGGCATTCATTTTTAAAGCCTTTTATTTACTGTTTACATTACAAAAGAACCCCCACCAAGTTCATTGCCATGAACTTGATTCTGACTCATAGCAACCCTATATTAAAGTTTTAAAACAAAGGTGTAAAGAAAAGCCATGAGCTGTTTTATTCTGTTTCACAGGATCCTGGTCTAACGGGGTGCTGCTCTCGTCTCCCCTACACCCTCTTGCCTTAGGTAAGTCCTTGAGGGCTCTTTCCTTCATAACAGCATCTCTTATTTTGCTTTAAATTGCAAGCAGGGCAGAATAACAGGAGAGTTACATGGCTAATTTACACCCGAGCTTCTCTCTATAAGTCTTCATTAGCCCTCTCCCCTGACCAAGTGCATTTCCCTTTGGAGAATTTGTTGTAACTGTGAGGTTACTCCCCATATGTGCAGTTTAGGAAAATTCCCCTGACAGTGGTAAAGAGACTGAGCTGGCGCAGGAGGTGACACTAATGAGGTGACTGCAGTAAACCAGGCAGGCTACAGCAGGATCCCCAGTCTGGATAGCTACAGTGACAACCAAAGGGAAATGGGTACAAAAGACTGTGAGGAAAGAATGGATAGGAATTGGCCGCAAACTGGCTGTGGGTGAAAAGAGGACTGAATTGGATGCCTCAAAGTTTGAGCTTCAGGGAATCCTAGGTTCAGATCCTGTTTGTGACTCGTGCCAGTTCTGGACACACATACTAGCTGCCCACTACTCACTACCTCAGTTTCCTCTTCCCTAAAAGAGGGAATAATCAAAAGATTTAGGTAAAATCTTAAGTCTTAGCACAGTGTCTAATACATAGCAAGTACTTGATAGATAACAGTCATTAGCTGAGGTGAAACACTGGTGACATTGTGGTTAAATATTATGTCTGTGAACCAAAAGTTCAGCAGTTTGAATCTGCCAGTCACTCCTTAGAAATTTTATGGGGGAGCTCTACTCTGTCCTATAGGGTTGCTGTGAGTTAGAATTGACTTGACAGCAACGGGTTTGGTCCCACATCTCCACCCCCCTATTAGCTGGGTATATCAAAAGAAGGTTAAAAACTTGAAACTCGAGTAAGGAGTTTGGGTAGGAGTTTGATAATTCTACCATACATAACTCCACCCTGAGGAAGGTGCTTGGGAGAGGTTTAATAATTTTCCTAGCAATCGTCCTGCCCTTGGCGGATCTGATAGAGGCTAACTGCCCAGACAGAACTCTGGTAACGACCTGCATGCAGTTTGGACTAGAAGCTCAGGTAAGCCAGACGTCTTGCCTCCTGTTTTCTTCCTCTTCATCTAAGATAGCCGAGTCTACAGTGCAGACTCTGATCTAACTGGCATTCTTCATTTGATAGTAAAGAAACAGGAAGACAAGAATGGCCAGACCATATGAATTACACGGATAGGCAAGTAAGCACGAGTAAGGAATTTTCCTCATCTTCCCTGAGAAAGAAGGAAGTGATTATGTAGGCGTGCTGACCTCATGTTATTAGGTGCCATAGTCTCTTCCCATTCATAAAAACCCAAGCATATACTGCCTTTGAATCGGGTCTTACTCACAGCAAGCCTAAAGGCCAGAGTAGAACTGCCCCATAGAGTTTCCAAGGAGTGCTTGGTGGATTTGAACTGCCGGCATTTTGGTTAGCAGACACAGTACTAACCCACTATGTCACCAAGGCTTCCCTTCCCTTTGATAGTGACCCACATATGTACAGCAGAGTGAAACACTGCCTGGGCCTGTACCATGCTTATAGTCACTGCTATGTTTGAACCTATCTTTGCAGCCTCTATGTCAATCCATATCGTTAAAGGTCTCCCTCTTTTTTGGTGGCTCTACCAAGGATGGTGAACCCTGGTGGAGTAGTGGTGAAGTGCTATGGCTGCTAACCAAGAGATAGCAGTTCAAGTCCACCAGGCACTGCTTGGAAGGTCTATAGGGCAGTTCTACTCTGACCTACAGGGATGCTATGAATTGGAACCAACTCAATGGTGCCTAACAACCACCACCAAGGATAATGTTCTTCTCCACGGGTTGTTCCCTCCTGATAACATGCTTAAAGTTTGTGAGATGAAGTGCCACCATCCTTGCTTCTAAGGAGCATCCTGGCTGTACTTCTCTCAAGACCCATTCGTTTGTTCTACTGGCAGACTATAGCACATTCAGTATTCTTACCCAATACCATAATTCAAGAGCATCTATTCTCCTTTGGTCTTCCTTAGTCATTATTCAGCTTTCTCACGTGTATAGGTGATTGAAAACACTATGGCTTGAATCAGGCACACTTGAGTCCTCAAAGTGACATCTTCTTTTTGTTTTTATTTTTTTAAAAAAAAAACTTTAAAGAGGTCCTTAGCAGCAGATTTTCCCACTGCAGTACGTAATTTGATTTCTTGATGGCTATTTCCCTGAGCTTTGATTGTAGATCTGAGTAAGAAGAAATCCTTGACAGCTTTAGTGTTTTTTCCATTTATCATAGTTTTGCTCACTGGTCTGAGTGTGAACATTTTTGTTTCGGTGTAACCCATGCTGAAGGCTGCTGTCTTTGATTCTTATCAGCGAGTGCTTCACATCCTCCTGGCTTTCAGCAAGCAAGGCTGTCTTACTGTCATATTACATACAGGTGGTTAACCATTCTTCCTTCAGTCCGGATGCTGTATTTTTGTGTAGTCCTGCTTCTCTGACTCAGCTGCTAACCAAAAGGTCAGTGGTTAAGCACACCAGTTACTCTGAGGGAGAAAAATGTGGCAGTTGGCTTAGGTAAAGATTTTTTTTTTAATACAGATTGAGTAAGTATGGTGAAAGGATACAACTCTGATGCACACCTCTCCTGATTTTAAACCAAACAGTATTCTGTTAGAACGACTGCCTCTTGGTCTATGTACAGAGTCTACATGAGCCCAATCAAGTGTTCTGGAAGTCCAGCATTTGCACTGATATCCATAATTTGTTATGATCTACACAGTTGAATGCCTTTGCATAGTCAATAAAGTACAGGTAAACATCTTTTTGGTATCCTCTGTTTTTGCCCAAGATTCATCTGACATCAGCAATGATATCCCTGGTTCCACACTGTCTCATAAAGCCACTGCCTTTGAGTCAATAGAGACCCTCATAGAGACCCTACAGGACAGAGTAGAACTGCCTCATAGAGTTTCCAAGGAGTACCTGGCATATTTGAACAGTCAAACTTTTGGTTAGCAGATGTAGTACTTAACCACTATGCCACCACGGTTTCCCATTGTCTTCACAGAAGCTGGAAAATGAAGCACAGTGAGGCCTGTGCTCTTGCCCTGAAGTAACAGTATCTCTTGGCATTAGTAGACGGTGGCCTAAGGAATGTCTTCAGCTCTGCTCAGCTGGGTAGGATGCTGGCAGGAGGTGTCGTGTGCAACGGGATGAGAATAATGTTTCTCTTGGTGCCACCCCATAAGCACAAGGAGTGATGTCTCTACCAGACCCGGGGCTGCTTCTCAGATATGTTCCTTGAATGCTTGCTGTCTCTTAGAAATGGCCTCCAGGTGGAGTGGTTGACCTAGGTCTGGAGGGATGCCTCCTTTGGCTTTTCTCCTCCTAAGCAATTTAGACGATGGAAAAGCTCAAAACAGCAGTCAAAACAAGACCAGGTGCTGAATATCGCACAGATCATCAACTGCTCATATCCAAATTCATATTGAAGCTGAAGAAAATTAGAACAAGTCTACAGGAGCCAAAGTATGACCTTGAGCATATCCCTCCTGGCTTTAAAGACCATCTCTAGAACAGATTTGATATGTTGACCACTAATGACCGAAGACCAGACGAATTGTGGAATCACATTAAAGACATCACCCATGAAGAGAGCAAGAGGTTATTAAAAAGACAGGAAAGAAAGAAAAAAACCAAATTGGATTTCAGAAGAGACTCTGAAACTTGCTTTTGAAAGTCAAGCAGCTTAAGAAAAGGAAAGAATGGTGAAGTAAAAGACCCAAACAGAAGATTTCAAAGACTAGTTTGAGAAGACAAAAGAAAGTATTATAATGGCATGTGCAAAGATCTGGACATGGAAAACCAGAAGAGAAGAACATGTTCTGCATTTCTCAAGCTGGAAGAACTGAAGAAAAAATTTAAGCCTTGAGTTGCAATAGTGAAGGCTTCTACAGGGAAAATATTAAATGACTCAGGGGGCATCAAAAGAAGATGGAAGGAATACACAGAGTCTTTATACCAGAAAGAACTGGTCGATGTTCAGCCATTTGAAGAGCTAACATATGATCATGAACTAATGGTACTGAAGGAAGAAGGCAAAGCTGCATTGGAGGCATTGGCAAAAAACAAGCCTCCAGGAATTGATGGAATATCAACTGAGATATTTCAACAAACAGATGCAGTATTGGAAGTGCTCACACATGTATACCAACCAATTTGGAGGAGAGCTACCTAACCAACTGACTGGAAGAGGCATATTTATGACCATTCCAAAGAAAGTTGATCCAACTGAATGCAGAAATTACTGAACAATATCATTAATATCATACACAAGTAAAATTTTGCTCAAGATCATTCAAAAGCAACTGCAACAGTATACTGACAGGTAACTGCCAAAAATTCAAGCTGGATTCAGAAGAGGACATGGAACCAGGAATATTGTTGCTGATGTCAGATGGATCTTGGCTGGAAGCAGAGAATACCAGAAAGATGTTTACCTGTGTTTCATTGACTATGCAAAGGCATTTAACTTTGTGGATCATAACAAATTATGGCTAAGATTGCAGAGAATGGGAATTCCAGAAAACCTAATTGTGCTTTTAAGGAATCTGTACATGGATCAAGAGACAGTCATACAAACAGAACAAGGGGACACTACATGGTTTAAAGTCAGGAAAGGTGTGCCTCAGAGTTGTATCCTTTCACCATACCTCCTCGATCTGTGTGCCAAGCAAATAATCTGAGAAGCTGGACTGTATGAAGAAGAACAAGGCATCAGGACTGGAGGAAGACTCGTTAATAACCTGTGTTATGCAGATAACACAACCTTGCTTGGTGGAAGTGAAGAGGATTTGAAACATGTTCTGATGAAGACTAAAGCCCACAGCCTTCAGTATGGATTGCGCCTCAACATCAAGAACACAAAAATTCTCCCAACTAGACCAGTGAACAACATCTTACTAAATCAAGGGTTGAGGTTGTTAAGAATTTCATTTTACTTAGTTCCACAATCAACACCCATGAAAGTAGCAGTCAAAAAATCAAAAGATGCATCACATTGGGAAAATCTACTACAAAGGACCTCTTTGAAAAGTAAAGATGTCACCTTGAAGACTAATGTGTGCCTGACCCAAGCCATGGCATTTTCAGTTGCATCATATGCTTGTGAAAGCTGGACAATAAATAAGGAAGACAGAAGAAGAACTAACACCTTTGAGTTGTGGTCTGAATGTACCATAAATCTGTTCTGGAAGAAGTACAGAGCGCTCCTTGGAAGCAAAGACGGCAAGACTGTGTCTTACATACTTAGGACATGTCAGGAAGGATCAGTCCCTGGAGAAGGACATTATGCTTGGTAGAGTGGAGGGTCATGAAAAAGAGGAAGACTCTCCAAGAGATAGATTGAGGCAGTGGCTGTAACAATGGGCTTAAGCATAAAAACGATTGTGGACGAATGCAAGACTGGGCAGTGTTTCATTCTATTGTGCATAGGGTCGCTACGAGTCAGAACTGACTCAACGGCACTTAGCAGCAACAAGCAGCTCAGAACCATGTTGATAGGTCATTTGACGTTTACTAATAAAGCAGCTAATAATGCCTGCTCACAGAAGCAAGCAGTGGGGCGCAAGGTGTCACTAAGACAGGTGAGCTAGAAAGCCTGAGTAGTTAAGGCCAGGCTACCACAGAACGCCGGCGCCACGGGGTGGTGCCAAAGTAGTGAAAATCTGTCTGGACGCCGAAGTGAGCGGAAACCATGGCAACGCTTGGAGACGATTGCCACGCCTTGCGTGATGATGGCGAGCGGAGCGCCCCTGCGCCGGATTATGACGTAACCGGCGGCGCGGGATTCGCTGTTTGGCGTGACCGCGTGGGCAGCCTCTTGGCGTCCTAACAGCGGCGACCACACAAGCCGGCGGGCGAGGTCAAGATGGTGGCTCCGCGGGCGGGGGAGGTGGCGGAGGGAGGAGGAGCCAGCCCCTAGCCGGAGACACCCGGAGGCCGTGCAGGGAAGCCGCCGCGGGCCATCGCTGCCTCAGCGGCTGCAGCCTCACGGCCTGCTCTGGCACAAGTGGCGGCGCGAGCTGGCGGCGGGGCGGGCCGTGAGAGACTGGAGAGGAGGGAGGCCGGGGGCGGAGTCGCCTGTCTTAGCCCCCGCCCCCGGCCGCGGTCCCCAGCCTTACCCCGCGCAGCCCTGCCTGGCCCGGCCCAGACCCGGTGCAGCAGCGGCTCATGGCGGCGGTGGGGCCCCCGCAGCAGCAGGTGCGGATGGCCCGTCAGCAGATCTGGGCAGCGCTCGAAGTGGCGCTCCGGGTGCCCTGCCTCTATATCATCGACGCCATCTTCAACTCCTACTACGATTCCAGCCAAAGCCGGTTCTGCATCGGACTCCAGATCTTCCTCCGGCTCCTTGGTAAGGGGATCCGAGTGGGCAGCGTCCCAGGACGGTTCTGTGGGCTGAGACATGCCCCGGAGACTGTGGCAGGCGCGTGCAGGCTGCGGGTCAAGGCTGTGTGTGTGCGCGTCTGTGTGCATCTCGGTAGCCTTTTCCTGAGCCTCCTCTTGGAAAGGTGAGGAGGTGAGACTTGTCTCGGGAGTTGACGGCGGCGTGATCCTGCCGGCGAGTCAGCCGCGTGTTAGAATGTTGCACCTGAGTGAGGCGGGGAGGCAGGACGGAAGCGTGAGCGTTTGGCCGGTTGCCTCCTGTTTCTCTTTGGAAATAATTGCTGCTTTACCGCGTCCTATGCGACAGCCTTGGAAAAAGAACTCTTGCTTTTTCCGTTCTCGCTGTGTGTGACCTTGAACTTTTCATGTCAAGGCACGAGTCTCAGTTTCCCTCACTCCAAAATGCTGAATACTTCGTTGTCATTTCTCTCGCATCTGCAGGGTTTATGTGATCCTGAGGTGTCTGCAGAAAGTGACATTCCAAGAGAAGGAGACATAGGGTTTCGAATAGCAGACCGTGAAAGCATTACCAAAAATCCTCAGGAAGAAAGAGATACTTACAAAGAGTTCTAAAATTTTCCATGAATAAATGAGAAAGCATTGAAAAACGATGAGACATATTCGAAAGAGACCTGAAAATGAGGGTTTTTGTTGCATATGGGGTTTAAAAAATCTTGTATTTCACTCCCCATCTCTGTCGTCAGTTATATCTCCAGAGTGAGAAGCATTTATGCGTAAAAGAATGTTTTTAAGTCATTGAAACTTGGCAAATCTTGCTGATGAGGTAATTGTGACCAGTTTTTAGTAGGCTAGGGCTTTTGAAATGTTGCTCAGGTTGGACCGAATTACAAGCCTCTCTGAATTATAAGCCATCTGTTGCTTCTTCATTCCTGCAAAAAAATAGAGTGGTGATAAATTCTGTTCTTAGCAGTAAATAACAATATTTTATATTTATATGGTACTTATTACTTTAGCAATACATTTTTCATTGGTGCTGTCTAACATAACCTTCAAACAGAAACCCGGGTGGCATAGTGATTAAGTGCTGCGTCTGGTAACCGGAAGGTCAGCAATTTAACTCCACCATGCACTCATTGGAAACTCTATGGGGCAATTCTCCTCTGACCTCTTGGGTTGCTGTGAGTTGGAATCGACTAGATGGCTGTGGGTTTTGATTTAACTTTCAGACATCCCTCAGAGATAGGTGATGGTATTCTCATTTTACAAATGAGGGAACTGAGAGTCATAACCAGAGGTTAAGTGTTTTATTCTTGGTACCCAGCCAGTAAGTGGTTAAAGATCTTCTGAGATCAAGTATGCTTCACTTCCTTCACAGTACAGCTGCAATCCATACAGAATGGCCTAGTAATGCTCCTTTTGTTGTATCTTAAACTTGAAAATGAATGTGATGTTCTTGAGCACAAAACTTTCTAAGTAACCCATCAACTACTTGATCCCAGCTATTCCTGTTTGGCTCTGTGAAAGTGTCCTCCCACCACTTTGTGGCATTAATGGGGCTATCTTTGAGAGGATTTCTCATATTCATTCCGAAGATAGTATAGCCACTGCTTTGCATGTTTGTACAGCAGGAGAAGTGCAGCTCCTCCTAGAACCCTTTGGAAGCAGGTGCTTTGATGCCCTGCTCTGAGTTGAGCTACAGGGAAGGGAGCTGTAAGGAAAAGTAGCCTACTTTCCTTAATTAAGTCATTTTTAGTTTTATGGATGTTTTCTTTTTTCTCTATCTCTGTGCCTTATTTTTGTAATCTATCAGTGGATAGTTGTATATCACAATTTAAAAAGAACCTCAGGCAAGTTTTTAAACTATTCTGTGCCGTGGTTTTCACACCAAGGCACATAGTGGACAGTGATGGTAACTGCCGCCTAGGGGTATTAAGACAATAAAGAAGTTAGGATGTAAATAGCTTAGAATGGTACCTTCCACCTCTAAGGGCTATTTAAGTCTTGGCTATTAATAAACTTCATTATGTTTAAAAATGTTTTAAGGCTTCAATGAAGACATACTTTGTTACAGATATTTTGGTCTTGATGAAGACCTCAGCAAAATATAGATAGATAGTTGGTCCTGTATTTGAAAATTGTGTATCATATAATATCTGGGTCAGACTTGATGGAAAAATATAAAAATACAAAACACCAGATTCCTTTGTTCGGTGTTCTTAAAACTACAAGTGATTTAAGGAAAATACTCCTTTTCCTTAAAGTATCCTAGCCTGAAGCTCAACTTCAGAATCTGTTTTGTAGTACTTAGGGTCACTGTGAGGCAAAACTGACATGACAGCACCTCACAACAGTCACCTTACTGCTCCTTAGATTGTATAATGCAGTTATAGTAATTTTTCACATTTGCAAGAATAATAATTTTAATCAGTTGGTTTTGATGCTGAACGTTTCACCCCAAACAAAAACAAGTATCTTAAATTTTTGAGACCCATTCAGTGAGGGCATGTTAGCATGGTTATTAAAACATGGATATTCATGTGTTAAAAGACAGCAGTGGATCCTGGAAATTGATCTGTCTGGTGGTTTTGTTTCAACTGATTATGTCACCCAACCCCCATGTTTGATTCAACTCTCTTTTAATTTTGTAGTATAGCTTTGTACCCTACCCTCATTTTGAAATGAGAAAATTGGCTTTAGGTGTAGAGAAGTGAAGCAACTTTAAAAGAATTACACAGTAAGTAGTAGAGTTGGGGCTTTTTAGAGAGGTCAACAAGTTTTATTACTCTAAAGGCACAATTAAATTCATTTTTCCAGCATCAAAAATCAGTTGCCATTGAGCCAGTTCAGACTCAAGGCAGCCCCAACTGTCAGAGTAGTACTATGCTTGATAGTATTTTTGGTTTTTATATTTTATTTTGTTGTTGAGAATATACACAGTAAAACATACACCAACAGTTTATACCTGTTCAGTGACTGGTGATGTTCTTCTAGTTATGCAAGCATTCTCACCCTGTTTTTCTGAGTAATTCTCCTCCATAAATGTAAACTAACTGCTGTGTAAGTTTCCTGTCTGATCTTTCCAGTTGCTGTTGGTTTTATCACATATAGATAGCTCTTAAAAGCACAGTGCTCAAGGCAGACATTCTTTACTGCTAAAAAGCTAAACTACTGTTTGATTTTAGGAAAACTTCAGAGGGTATTTTTGATTTAATGTTTAATGATTTAGCTTCCATGGTTCTAGAAAGTTGATTCTATGAGAAATTAAAATTGTGTTCTTCAGTTCCCCCCTTTTGACTAGGCTTCTCTAGTTGCCTGATTAGTTTTTATGTGATAACTGTAAACTTCTCAGGACTACTGTGTATAAATCTCAGTGCTTGTAAGCCTTTTTTCCTTAAAAAGGCATTATAAAAATGGAAATATATTTTCTAAATAATTTTCAAAAATTACCATTTTTATAGGTAGTTTTTAAAGAATTTACTCCCCCATACAAAAAAGTGCTACAACTGTACTATCAATTGATATCAAACTAATTTTAGAACTGTAACAAGTCAGAAAATAAAGTATTTTATTTTGGAGATCCAAATAAAATCATAAAGGATACAGAATATAAGCTATCTCTTGTTGTTTTTGTTAGCTGCTATTTCTTGTTGTTTTTATTAGCTGCTATCAAGTTGACCCCCAACTCAGTAACCTCATTCACAGTGGAAAATCACCTAAATCAAACTGTTGTAATTTATAGGATTTCCTTGGTTATTTTTAGAAGTAGATCACCAGGCCTTTTTTCCTACTCTGTTGTAGCCTGGGAGCTCTGCTGAAATGTGTTCAGTATTATAATGACGTCCAAACTCTCCACTGACAGATCAGCAGTGTTTCATTTGTTGGCTGGGAATTGAGACTGGATCTCCTTCACAGAAGGCAAGAATTCTACCAGTGAACCACAACTGTCTCAAGCTGTGTCTTACCAAAAATCAACCAAACCCAGTGCTGTCAAGTCTATTCTGATTCATAGAAACCTGACAGGCCAAAGTAGAACTGTTCTATAGAGTTTCTGAGGAGCACCTGGCGGATTCAGCTATAGCTGGTTAGCAGCTATAGCACATAACCTCTGTGCTTAGGAAGTGTTAAATGCTAAATGAAACTCAATTCAGAACGGCATAATGCTGAATTAGCATGTTTAAATGCAAGGAAGAAATTGACAATACAGGGGTTCATTTTAACAGTAGTAGTAATGAAAATAATTACAGTATGAAAATAATTCATTCAGGTGAGAAAAGTCTTTCTAACTATAAAAGAAAATGCAGAAATTACGAAAGAAAATTCTGATAAATTTGAGTTTCATGTAAACTGAGACACTTCTGTATGACAGGAGTTTAAAAGCTTTAAAAATGACAAACTGAGTGGACATATTGGCATGATAGGAGACTGAGTAAAACTCTTACTAGAACTTTAGTCAATGATGAAAACATGCTCCCCCCCCAAAACAGCTTAGAAAAATCAGTTAACAGAGAATGAAATGCAGATGGTCAATGGGCGGGGGGGAGGGAGTATTTAACTAATGAAATACAGTCACAAGTCAAAACAAAAATGCATGTAGATTGGTAGCATTCAAAATTTAATTAAAGCTAGTTTCACAAAGGTATGGGGAAATACTTAAATTTATGTTTACGTTTGGCCTTATCATGTGGAATTTGCCATGTGTCTTTTGACTCACAATTCCAGTTCTATGAATTTGGCCTAGAGAGATAGTTGAACAAAGACTATGATCAGGGGTATTAACTGCAACATTATTGGGCAGTAACAAAACAGAAATAAACTTAACAACCTAAATGTCTAAAGGGACTTTTTTTTTTTAAGTATGATGGTCTGGCCATACAGTAAAATTTTCAAAAGAATGAGATAAGAGTTTTATAGTGCGGTAGAAAGATCTGAGAAAACCTGTAAAGTGAAAAAACAAAGTGAAACAGTAGAAATTATGTCCAACATAGGAATAAATCAGGGGTTCTCACAACAGTGGGACTACAGATATCCCCTGATTTTTGTTACCTAACTCTCTCTCTCTCTATCCAATCTATCCATCTGTTCTTTATACCCAACCATCACGTTGGTGGCCTCCATCAAAGATTGTTTCTGTCTGTATGTAAACCTTTTCATGAGTTTCCACAGCATGGTCTCAGATGACATCAAGTTTTGCCAGCACCATTCTGTTGAAAAGATTGTTCTTTCCCATTTCATGGAGTTTGGGCTCTTGTTGAAGAAGATCAGGTGACCGTAAGTGGGTAGATTTGCATCTTTGTTTATAGTGTGTGTCTCTTGTAAAAAGCATATTTTTAAATCCATTCTGTTGCTCTCTGTCTCTTTATGGGTATGTTTAGGTCATTTACATTTAATGTAATTGTTGAGAAAACCTTGGCATGATGGCTAAATGGTACATCTGCTACCCAAAAGGTTGGCATTTCAAATCTGCCAGATGCTCCTTGGAAACTATAGAGGAATTTTACTCTGTCCTGTAGGGTCAAGGGCAGTAGGGTTTGTTGGTTTGGTAACTGTTGATAGATGAGAATTTATTGCTGCCATTTTATAGTGCTGTCTTTTTGTGGTACTAGCATTTTCTTTGTTCCTCTTACTTTTTGTTTTAGTTAGTGCCGCTTTAACCAAAATACCACAAGTGGATAGCTTTAACAAAGCAAAGTTTATTCTTACACATTCCAGTAGGTCCCAAGTTTGAATTCAGAGTGTCTGCTTCAAGGGACGGTTTTCCCTCTTTGTCAGCTCTGGAGGAAGGTCTGTGTTTTGTATCAGTCTTTGGTCACAGATCGTCTTGGCACAGGAATCTCAGATCTGAAGGATGCACTCTACTCCTGGTGCTGCTTTCTTGGTAGTATGAAGTTCCCAGATGTCTCTGCTAGCCTCTCTGTATCTCAAGAGGTTGTGTCAAGGCACAAAACAATCTTATGTACTGAGTCCTGCCACCAAGACAACTGCCGCCCATCCACCCTTATAACATCACAGAGGCGGGATTTCCAAAAGGGAGGACCATCATACAATACCAGGAATCCTGGCCCAGCCAAATTACTATACATATTTTTGAGGGAACACAAAGTCATGACATTCTTCTTTTCTGAATTCCTGTGGTTTGCAAATTTCTTATGCTTTTGTGTATTTTGTTTTTACTGAGACTTCATGTTTTCCTTCTTTATTTTGATGAGTAGGTTTATTAACTTTCTTCGTGGTTACTTTGGTATTAACTTTCTTCGTGGTCACCTTGAAATTTACCGTTGTCTGTTGTTGCTTGGTAGTACCTTGCCTTCCACTCCTTTACAAAGTTACGTGTCTACACCTTTCATTCTTTTTTTCTGTTGGTGTGATGTTATTGTCATTTACAGATTAATGTCTCTGCTTTCCTGTCATAATTTTTTGGTTTTGGATAGTCCTTGAGAGTTTATCTCGAAGGCTGGTATCTGGTTGGTACAGTCTTGTGTCCTAGATTCAGGCTGTGGTCTGAGAGCAGAGGACTCTCTTTAATAATCCTTGTAAACTTGGTTGGGTTTTTTTTATGTTGCCTTAATTTGTGTTTATTTGGAAATGCTCTAATTTCACCATCATCTTTGAATGAGAATTTGTAGGATACATTATCCTTGGATGGCTTTTTTTTTTTTTTCCTTTTAAGGTTTTTTATGTGTGATACCATTGCCTTCTTATGTGCATGGCTTCTGCTGAATAATCAGGCCTTGGTCTTATTCTTTCTCCTGTGTGTGTGACTTTTTGTTTTTCTCAAGCGGCTCTCAGAATCTTTTCTCTCATTTTGGTTTTTACATCTTGATCATTTTCATGTAGAGTATATTCTGTATGTGTTTCGTTGAGCTACTTGGATGGTTAGCTTTTCATCTTGCATGATATTAGGGCAGTTTTCTGTTAGCAGTTCTCCTGTGATCCTCTCTGTACTTTGCACTTTCTCCCTGTGTTCTGAAACTGATCACTTATGGATTTTTACTTTTGATTTTATCCCACATAATCCTGAGGATTTCTTAATTTTTCTGATTTTTTCCTCAGAGTTGTATTCAAATATTTGTCTTCAGTTCACTCATTCTGTGTTCCATCATTTCAAACCTGCTTCTCAGACATGTACCATTACTGAAATCTTGTTTATCTTTTAGATTTTTAGTTGTCTGTGTGATTTCTAGTTGCGAATTTATTTTGATGTTTAGTTCCTGTATTATGTTCATGAATATTTACATGAATTTGTCTGTTTTTCCCAGCTTTTTGCTTCAACTCTTGGATAGCTCTGAATATGAGAGATTTGAATTCCTTAAATAAGGTCATCATAGTAACATTTGTTCTACTGGAAGGTCATCTGGTGTTTTATCTTTGACTGGAACCTTCCTGCACTATTGTTTAATATGTTTTTATGTTGTCTGTTGCCTTTGGGCTATTCAGTAGTTACTTATTGATTGTAGATCTGTTTGTTTTGTCCTGCTTTTTTATTTTATTTGGCTACATTAGAGCAGGCCGGCTATATGTTCTTTGTTAAACGGTTTGCTTGTGTGTAGTCATGATATTTTTCACCTACTTGTCTAATAGGCAGGGCTAGTTACTGAGCTAGTGTGCAGCAGGGCAGGTCCAGGGGGGTGATCTCTGTCCTGCTGGGGGCTCCTAAAGGTGCTTTCCCATACTCCCCATCTGCTCATCTCCGATATAGGTGTGGCAGATCCAAGTGACATGGATGTTACACTTGCCTACCACCTGCTGCTGCTAGCCAAGAGGCATCAGAGGTAGAGCAGCAGGGTGCAGGGTGGGAAAGTGGGCCTTGCCTGCCACCAAGTACATTGTCCTTTTCCAAGACCTCTATAAATCTGTGATCCCGTGCTCTCTGCTGATCTGCGATAGGTATCCAAGAAGGAGAATCCATGCTGGGTTAACTGATGGGAACGTTCTCTCATATCTCTTCGTACTCTGCTTTTTGTCAAGTTTCTTATCCCATCTGGTTCTTGGGTGAGATCTCTACCTCTTCATTTGACAGTTAGTTTTCCTAGACTGATGTTTGTCTGTATTTTACTTAGTTTTTTGGGTCTTTTCTCTGCAGAGCTACACTCAGCATCTCAGTGTCAAGTTGCCATAGCTTTGAACTGTTTGTGAGGATCATATTAATCCTGCTTTTGCTATATGATAGTGTTATTTTAGGTTTTATTTGTTGTTATGAATGTTATAAGGAATGATGTGGTAGATTATTTTTTGGGTCTGGGAACACTTTAAAAATTTTCCTATATAAGTTAATGGTAACTGCTTCTTCACTTACACCAGTTTGGCTTATGGAAGGTTTCATAGGAACATTATACTTAAGGATAGCATGGGAAATCTGTGCTGACTCTTTTGTTTATGGTTCCTTCAATTTCTTTTTTTAAATTGTTCTTTAAGTGAAAGTCAGCAAGACTGTTTATCATTCAGAAACTTACACATTCATTGTTATGTCACCCTAGTTGCTCTACCTACACTGACAGTATATTCTTCCTCTCCATCCTGTATTTCTTATGTCCGTTCAACTACCTCCTTTTCATCTCACCTGTAGACATGAGCTACCCAGTAAGTCTCATGTGTCTACTTAAACCAGGAAGCACATTCTTCCCCAGTATCCTTTTATGTCATAGAGCAGTTCAGTTATTGTCTGACAAGTTGGCTTTGGGAATGGTTTCAGTGGTGGGCTAAAAAAGAATCTGTGGCCATGTCTTCCAGGGACCCTCCAGTCTGTCAGACCATCAAGTCTGGGGTCCTTTTTACTGGAATTTGAGTTTGCATCCCACTTTTCTGCTCCATCAGGATTCTTTATTGTGTTCCTTGTTAGTGGGGTCATTGTTGGTAGCAGGTCACCATCTAGTTCTTCTGGTCTCATGCTGCTGTAGTCTCTGGTTTATGTGGCCCTTTCTGTCTCTTGGGCTCATATTTTGCACATTTTTTCTGTGTTCTTCATTTTCCTGTGCTCCATGTGGGTTTGAACAAATTGATGCTTCTTAGATGACGACTTGGTAGCTTTTAAAACCTTAGACACTACTCTACCAAAGTGGAATGCAGAACATTTTCCTAATAAACTTTGTTATGCCAGTTGACCTACATGACCTCTGAAACCATGGTCTTCAGACATCTGCCTCTGCTGTTGTGTCCCTGAAGAAACTTCTTAGCTTTTGATTTAGTCCAGTTGTGCTGACTTCTCTTGTAGTATGTGTTGTCCTTCCCTTCATATAAAATAATTTTTGTCTACTATCTAGTGACTACTCCTCTTCCTCTCTCCCCATCCTTGTAACGATCCAAGAATGTATTCTTCTGTGTTTAAACCTTTTCTTCTGTCCTTATAATAGTGATCTCATATAGTATGTCCTTTTTCAACTAATTTCCGTCAGTATAATGCATTTCAGATTCCTCCATGTTATGTTTCACACACTCATCATTGTTCTTTATCATTGTGTAGTATTCTATTGTGTGAGTATACCATAACTAGTATATCCTTTCATCCACTGATGGGCACTGAGGTTGATTCTGTGTTTTTCCTCTTGTGGACAGTGAGTGCTGCAGTGAACATGGGTGTGCACATATCTATTTGTGTGACAACTTTTATTTCTCTAGGATATACTCCAAGAAGTGGGATTGCTGGATCACATGGTATTTCTATTTTTAACTTTTTAAGAAAGCACTAAATTGATTTCCAAAGTGATTGTACCTTTTTACATTCCCATCAGCAGTGTGTAAGTATTCCAGTCTCTCCAACACTTACTATTTTGTGTATTTTGGGTTAATCCAGCCTTGGTAGGGTGAGATGGTCTCACATTGTAGCTCTGATTTGCACTGTTGTAATGGCTAAAGATCGTGAGTATTTCCTTTGACGTAGCTGTTATCCTCTTGAAATTTGTTTTTGGTGAAATGCCTGTTCATATCTTTTGTGCATTTTTTAGTTGGGTAGTTTGTCTTTTTGTTGCTGAGGTTTTGAAGTATCTCAAAATGCTGGTGACACAGTGGTTAAGAGCTACAGTTGCTAACAAAAAAAATCTGCCATTTGAAGCCACCAGGTGCTCCTTGGAAACTATAGGGTAGTTCTGCTTTGTCCTGTAGGGTTGCTATGCATCAGAATCAGCTTGATGACAGTGAGTTGGGTTTTCTTGGGTTTGCAGAGTTTAGAGATTAGATGCCAATTACATTTATTGTATCAAATTTTTTTTTTCTCCCAATCTGTAGGTAGTGTTTTTACTCTTTCGTTGAAGTCTTTGGATGAGTATAGGTATTTGAATTTTAGGAGTTCCCAGTTATGTATTTTTTCCTTCTGGTGTTTGTGCATTGCTAGTAACGTTTTGTGTTCTGTTTATGCTATGTATTAAGGCTCCTAGTGTTGTCCCTGTTTTTTCTTCCATAATCTTTATACTGTTTTAGATTTAATATTTAGGTCTTTGATCCATTTTGAGTTTTCATGTATAGTGTGAGGTATGGATTGTCTTTCACTTTTTTGCAGTTGAGTATCCAGTTATCCCAACACCATTGTTAAAGAGACTGTCTTTTCCCCAGTTCATGGACTTTGGTCCCCTCTCAGGTATCATCTGCTCATAGGTGATTTTATCTGGATTCTCATTTCTGTTTTCATTGGTCTGTGTATCTGTTTTTGTACCAGTCTCAGGCTGTTTTGACTACTGTGATGGTAATGTGAGTCTTCCTGCTTTGTTCTTCTTTGGTAATGCTTTGTGTATCCAGAGCCTCTTTGCTTCCCATACATGAAGTTGGTGATTTGTTTCCCCATCTCATTAAAAAATGCTGTTGGAATTTGGGTTGGGATTGCATTGTATCTATATAGATCGCTGGTAGAACAGACAGTTTCAGTGTTGAGTGTTCCTACTTGTGAACAAGGTTGTGTTTTTCCACTTAATTTATATTTCTCTTGGTTTCTTTTTATTTAATTTTTAATTGTGATTAAGTAAAAGTGTACAATCCAAATCAATTTTACATACCCACATATCTGCAGCTCCTTCTGCTCTCCTTGCCCAGTGATAGCACGCTCCTCCTTTTCATTCTATACTTGTAGTATTCTCTTAACAAGCTCCTGTCCTCTTCTCTTTACGCTCTTTTCTCCCATCTAGAAAGAGACCAGTAGGACAGCCTCCTATAAATGCGTAGAACCATAAAGTACACATACATTAGGTCACACTGTGTCCCTGAGTCCAGTCCATTCTACTCTGAAGAGGTGAGCTCAGTAATTTTTCTGGTCAGGGACAGCAGCAGGCCTAGGGGCCATGCTCCCAGAGGACCCTCCAGGCCATCAGGCTATCAATTCTGGTCTTCAGTAGAGTTCTTGTCTCTCTTGGTTTCTTACAGTTGTGTCTCGTAGTGTTCTTTGTAGAGCTCTTTTATGTCTCTGATTAGATTTCTTTGTATTTCATCTTC
Organism: Heterohyrax brucei; assembly: GCA_028571685.1. Taxonomy (NCBI): domain Eukaryota; kingdom Metazoa; phylum Chordata; class Mammalia; order Hyracoidea; family Procaviidae; genus Heterohyrax; species Heterohyrax brucei. The sequence goes on along the minus strand of CM053153.1, from coordinate 18,427,029 downwards.
TATTGGGCTGTTGTAGCTACTACTGAGTTGGTGATTGCCTTGTCAGTGTTCTCTGTTAGTGCAGAAGATTCCAACTGATTTCCGTGTGTTTATCTTGCATCCTGATGCTTCACTGGACTCTTCCATTGGTTCCAGTGGTTTTTGTATGGCTTTTAAAGGGTTTTTGTGTATAAGCTCATATCGTCTGCAAACCGATGTACTTTTACTTCCTTACCAATTTGGATGCCCTTTATTTCTTTTTATAGCCTAATTGCTCTGGCTAGAAACTCCAGCACAATGTTGAATAAAAGTGATGATGAAGAGCATCCTTGCCTGGTTCCCATTCCCAAGGGGAATGCTTCCAGACTGTTCAGGGTGATGTTGGCTGCTGGCTTTGCATAGATGCCTTTTATTATGTTGAGGAATTTCCCTTATATTCCTGTTTTGCTGAGAGTTTTTATGATGAATGGGGGTTGGACTTTGTCAGATGCCTTTTCTGCATCAGTTGATAAAATTATGTGGTTCTTGTCTTTTGTTTCATTTTGTGATTGATGACTGTTTTTCTAATGTTGAACCATCCCTGCATACCTGGTATGAATCCTGTTTAGTCATGGTGAATTATTTTTTTGATATGTTGTTGACTTCTCTTGGCTAGAATTTTGTTGGGGATCTGTGTGTCTAAGTTGATAAGACATATGGGTGTGTAGTGTGTGGGTGTGCACATGTGCACACACCTGTGTGCACTGTCTTTCCTTGGTTTGGTTCAGGGTAATGGTGGCTTCATGGAATGAGTTTGGAAGTATGCCATCCTCTTCTGTGCTCTGAAATATCTTTACTAATAGTAATGTAACTCTTTTATGAAAGGTTTGGGAGAATTCTCTAGTGAAGCTGTTAGGACTAGGGCTTATTTTGGTTAGGAGTTTTTTTAAATTACCTTTTCTATCTCTTCTTTTGTTACAGGTTTATTTAGTTGGTCTACCTTTGTTTTAGTTTAGGTAGGTAGTTTTTCTCCAGGTTTTCAGATTTGTGGGAGTATAATTTTTCATGGTATTCTGTTAATGATTTTTCATTTCACTTGGGTGTATTGTGCCACCACCTGCCATTTCTTATTCAGGCGATTTGCTTCCTCTCCTGTTTTTCTTTTGTCTGTTTGGCCAGCGGTTTAACGACTTTATTGATGTTTTCAAAGCTTTTGGTCCTGTTAACTCTTTCAGTTGCTTTTCTGTTATGTTTCATTTAATTCTGCTCTGATTTTTATTACTTGCTTGCTTCTGGTGACTGAGGGTTTCCCTATGCTGCTCTCTGTGATCAAGGTGTAGGGTAAATGCTTTGATATAGTTCCTTTCTTTTTGGATGGGTGCATTTATTGGTATTACCTGATGTCAGAACACTGCTTTTGCTGTGTCCTAAAGGCTCTAGTAGCATATGTTTTCATTCTCACTTGATTCTGTGGATTTCTTTATTCTGTCCTTAATCCTGTAACTCAGTTTTTGAGGAAGGTGTTGTTCAGTTTCTATGGGTTTGATTTTTTTCTTGCTTTTTCAGTGACTAATTTCTACTTTCATGGCTTTGTAGTCAGTAAGATGCTTTATAATATTTTTATGGTTTGTATTCAGTTAAGGCTTCTTTATGGCTTAATGTGTGGTCTATTCTGGAGAAAGTTCCATGTGTGTTGGAAAAGAAAATATAGTTGGCTGCTGTTGGGGGGAGTGTTCTGTCTATGTCTATCAGGTCAAGTTGGTTGTGGCATTTAGATCTCCCATATCTTCTTGGGTAAACCCTGGTGGCATGGTGGTTAAGTGCTGTGATAACCAACAAGGTTGGCAATTCAAATCTGGCATCTGCTCCTTGGAAACTCTATGGAGCAGTTCTCCTTTGCCCTATAGGGTTGCCATGAGTCAAAATTGACTCAACAGCATTGAGTTTGTTTTGGTTTTTTTTTTTTTTGGTCTTCATCGAGCTTCTTTTTGGATGTTCAGCCCTTTACCAAAAATGGTATGTTGAAGTCTCCAACTATTATTGTGGAGCTGTTGATTTCTGTTTTCACTGCTATTAGAGTTTGTTTTTATGTATTTAGGGGCTACGTTGGGTGAGTTAAATATTTAATATGCTTATGTCCTCCTGGTGTACTAACCCTTTTATGATTTTATGAGGTCCTTCCTCATCCATTGTGATAGATTTTAAAATATTTTTTTGTCTGAAACTAGTATCACCACCCCTGCTGTTTTTTCAGCGTGCTGACTAGATATATTTTTTCCTATGCTTTGAGTTTTATTTTGAATCTGTAAGTCTATGGTGTATCACTTGTAGGCAACATATAGATATTATCCATCCTGGCACTCTATCTGTTTATTGGTGCATTTAATCCATTTACATGCAGTGTAGTTATTAATCCCACTGCCATTGAGTCAGGTCTGACTCCTAGCAACCCTAGAGGTCAGAGTAGAGTTTCCACCTGGTAGATCTGAACTGTCAACTTTTGGTTAGGGGATGTAGCATTTACCCACTACACCACCAGAGTTTCTGTAGTTACTCATAGCTATGGGTTTATTGCTGTCACTTTGATACCCTTTTTGGTGCCTTACTGACAATTTCTTTGTTTCACTTAATTTTCTTTTCTCAGTTATTTTTCTTTATGTATTTCCAGGTGTTTCATTGTTGATTTTATATTTTCTGTCCATATTTTTCTTGTTTTTTATTTTGATGTGTAGGAGTTTTCTTTTGTGATTACCTTAATATTTACTTCTGGTTTTCTAAGTTTAAAGTAGTCTTTTATGTCTTTATATTGCCTTGACCTTCTCTCAATATGAAAGATTTGTGCTACATCTTTCAGTCTCTCTTTTGTTATAATGTCATCTTTTACATAATGAAACTTCTGTTTCTGTATTGTCAGTATTTTAGCTTCTATTCCTGTGATTTTGTTATCCTTGATGATACCTGTTTGCTCTGTCCTGCATACTAGTCTTGGATTGTTAGCTGTTACCAGTTGGAATCAGCTTGACAGCAGTGGGTTTGTATTTGGTTACTGATTTTCTAATCAGAGGACTCCATTTACTATTTCTTCTGTTTTTTTTTTTTTTAATATGGAAATGTCCTAATTTTGCATTCATACTTGTGAGACAGTTTGGCAGTTTTTTTTTCTTCAAGGCTTTATATGTGTCATTCATTGTCTTCTTGCCTGCAGGTTTCTGCTGAATAGTCTTGAGGTTAGTCTTATTGACTCTCCTTTGTAGATTACTTTTTTGTTTATTTCTGTCTGCTCTTAAAATTGTCTCTACAGTTTTTTTCAAGTTTGATTGTAGTATGATTTGGTGACTTTCTTTTGAGATCTACCTTATGTGGAATTTGATGAGAATCTTGGATAGATATCTTCTCAACTTTGATGATACCAGGGAAGGTTTCTGCCAACAAATCTTTAAGGATTTTCTGTATATTTTATCCCTGTTTTGGTAGTCTAGTGACTTGGAAATTATTCCTCTTACTAGAATCCCACATAAATCTTGTTTTCTTCATTTTTAAGATTGTTTTATTTGATCTTTCCTGAAATATGTTAATGTCAGGTATTTTACCTTAAGTCTCATTGTTTCTGACTTCCGTTTCCTCAGTTCTGCTCCTTGGATGTTCTGTTGAGTCTTCTAATTCTGAAATTTTATTTTTAATCTGAATTTCTGTTTGCTATCTCTGGATTCTTGAAGCCTGTTATATTTGTTATCATGGTCTGCTCCAAACTTCTTAAGTTGCTCAGGTGCTGTGTCTGTGTCTTTCTTGGCTTGGTCTGCATTTTGCCGGATCTGATTCCTGATCTCTTGAAGAGTTACGTATATTAATCTTTTGTATTCTACATCTGGTAATTCTAGGAAGTTCTCTTCATCTGGCAGATTTCTTGATTCTTTGTTTTGGGAGCTTTCTGAAGACATCAGGATCTACTTTATGTGATGTGACAGTAGCTATTGTCTCTGAGGCATCAGTAAGTTACTGTATTGTTTTATGTTTGCTATGTCCTCTTCTTGTTGTGAAATGCCCAAATAGGCAGGTCGTGTGAGCTAGTTTGATTACTGGTGTCTTCAGCTCTCTAATATCCTGTTGTCAGCTGGTTAGAGTTGTTAATAGGTATGTGACTTAGAAGCCTGTTTACTTTTTTCATATGGATTCATCTCAGGTATCCAGGTAGTCAGCCATCAACTGTGTAGTGCTGGCTCTTATAGTCCTAGATGGGCAGGGGTGACTGGTATAGGCACAGGTATCTGGGTACACGTGCTGAGCAAGTCATGGGGCTGACAGTCACCTCTGAATGTCTGTGAGGAAAGTGTGTCCCTGTTCCCTAGAGCATGTAAGTGGGTAGGTTTCACAGCTAGATTATGATGCCTCTGTTGTTGGCTGTAAGGACTGAGATGTGCCACTTATTTTTGGATCCCTGTTGTGGGTGGAGCCACCATTCCTCAGGCTCCTGTTGTGGATAGGTGAGGACCCAGCTTAATAGGCAGCATGGTTAGAGATGTCAGGAGGCTGGCTTTCAGACCTACAGCTGACAGAGTAAAATCAGAGTTCAGGTATGTACCTTGTTCTACTGTGCTGGTGAACACTTATGCTGTTGTAGTGGGCCCACACAGGTCTCTGCAGGGGTGACAGGCATTCTTCATGCCTGTGCCGAGGTAAAGGAACTGTTTCTGCTCTGAGTTCCCAGCTCACAGAGCTGGCAGAGTATTTTTTCTCCCTGTTTGTTAATTTGCTCTTTCTCCACGCTGGGAGAATGGCACAGAGCATGCAAAGGCTCCTCTTTCCAGCACAGGGGATGCAGTCAGTCTCTGGAGCTGCCTTGGGCCAGTGCAGAGCAGGAGGAGGGAAGATAAAAGGGAGAGAAGTTTATCTCAAAGGAGAGTTTTTTGCTCCATGCATAGCAGGTTATTTACAAGTTACTTAACTTTTGATGATCAAGTCATGCTTTTCACTTATTGTGGTGGCATGAGTGGACTCTGCAGCTTGGTATCTCCTAGTGTGGAAAATGCATTCCAAGTGCTGCTGTTCTCCTCACTGCCAGTGGGTCTGCCTGCGGGCACTGATTCCTGCTGGGTCAAGTCTGGCCACTCCTTGCTACTTCTGAACCTTCTGTCCCTCTCCTGCCATTCTGTCTGATTTCTCGCTTTGTCTTTGATGTTTAGGGCTCCTAGAATGTGATATATAACTGAGTTCTTTGTTTTGGGGGGGTCTTTGTTGTAAGAGAGATCTCAGGAAGTGTATGACTGTTCCACAATCTTGGCCCCATCGTCTGTATTGACAGTTTGTGATAGTTCTTTGCTGTGGGAGGGCTGTCCTTTGTGTTGTAGGGTGTTTAACAACATTCCTGTCTTCTACTTGCTACATGTCAGTAGCACCGCCTCATATATCCCCCAGGTGTGACAACCAGAATTTTCTCCAGAAAATTCTCCCGCAGTGCAAATCATTTGTAGTTGAAAACAACAGAGGTAGAAAGAGAGACCTATAGATTAGAAAGACCATAAACAGACCACCAGTGGATTGGAGCTCCATGTGTTTCAAGTGAGAATTACAGTTTAGTGAGGTAAATATGGATTATTCAATTAGGGGTCTTTTAGTTATTCATACGGAAAAAAATGTATCCGTACCTCAGACCAATGTATAAGCAGTGAATACTAACTGGATTAATACCTAAATGTGAAAAAGTAGAACTTTAAAAATTGTAGAAGACAATACAGGAGATATATATATAATATATAGAAATATTATATACAGTATATATTTATATTCGATGGCACTTGGCTTGGCTTATATACATTATATATATTTAACTTCAGATTAAAAAAAAGAAAATCTGTTGCTAGTGAGTTGATTCTGACTTCTAAAAACCCTATTAAGACAGAGTAAAACTGCCTCATACAGTTTCCAAGAAATACCTGGTAGATTCAAACTGCCAGCCTTTTGGTTAATAGCCATAACTCTTAACTACTGTGCCACCAGGTTTCTAAACTTAGGTGGGGATCTTCACAGCTATTAAAAAAAAAGCATAAAATTAAGGTTGGTAAAATTTAATAATACTAAAATTAAAAACCTCTGATACTCAAAAGGCAGCATCAAAAAAGGGGGGGAAGTGGTCCAAGACGGTGGCATAGTGAGATGCCTCATAATGTGCCTCTTACAGCAAAGACCCAGGAATCAGATATAGATGGCAGCTTTGGAACCCCGAGCATCAAAGGCAAGGCTGAAGAAGCAGACAGAGTGCAAAGTGTTAAGGAGAGACTAAACAAAAAACAGCAGACACAAAAAATTACGAAATGTTGGCACCATGCCAGCCGAATCTGCACAGCATGGTCACGTTGGGACAAAGCAAACACAGCATTTCCAGCTGAAGTCCCCAGTACCTTGTATAGCCAAGCAGGAGCTACTCTGCACCCATGTCCAGAACTAGGCAGGACTGCTCTCTACTTTGCAAAAATACAGTGCGGCCCTCTGCACTCTCCCCTAGGTACCTGCTCTGGAGTGATCCTTCTACCCCTTATCTGTCCCCACCTGGACCCTCCTCACATAATTGTGGTCTGGCAGCATGCATCACTTGCCAGATAACAAGCCAGAGTAAAAAAAAAAAAAATCCCCCCAAATAAAACAAAGCTAAAAGACTAAAAACAGGGAACGAGACACATCAGTCTATAAATGATGACAACATCGAAACAAAAAAGGATAAACTGTGTAGTTACAGAACTTCCATGTGGTGATGAAGTCAAGGCAGTAACAAGAAATAAAAGACTGCTTTATTAGAAAGATAAAGATAAATTTAAACGTAACCATAAAGAAAGTTAACAAACCTGTTCATCAGAATAAAAAAGAAGAAAATCGTGAAAACCACTAACTCAAAATCAACAATAACAAAACAAGTGAAAAGGAAACCCACAGACAAAAAGAGCTCAACAGAGAAAATGGAGCAGAGAAACCATCAGCCCTCCCTCCCCCCACAAAAGGACATCAGTAGATTCATACCTATCAATAATGGGAGGGATTTTAACTGACTTAATTGAACCAGTTAAGAGACAGGTAGTGACAGAATAGATCAAAATACACAGCGTGCCATCATCCTGTCTATAAGAAACAAATACCTTAAACACAAAGATGTAAATAAAACTCCAAAAGGATAGAAAAAGAATGCAACAAGCAAACAGTAAGAAAAACAGGTGTGGCAACATAAATCTCTAATAAAATAGACCTTAAGGCAAAATCTTCCCTGAAAGACAAGACCATTATATGATTAAAGGTTGGTCTGCCAAGAGGGCATAAACACAGTAAATACGGATTCACTCAGTTACAGAGATCAAAAATGTATAACACAAACTCTTAAGAGCATTGAAAAAAGACATAGTTCCACAGTAATAATAGGAGACATCAACACACTACTCTCAGTAGAAGATAGAACAGCCAGAAACACTGAAGATCTAACTGCCAGTCAGCCAACTCAACCTCATAGACATATACACAACGGGACACTCAACAGCAGCGAAGTACATATTTTTTCCAAAGCATATGGATCATTCTTCAGAATAGCTCACGTTTCAGGCCCAAAGCAAGCCTCATTAACTATCTAGTATCTAATAAAACAAAGTATTTTCTCTGATCACACTATTCTAAAAGAAATTAACAAGAAGAACAAGGAAAAAAAATTACATGGAAATTGAATAACACCTTGTGTGAAAAACACTGGGCAATAGAAGAAATCAAAGATGACATTTAAAAATTCCTAGAATCAAATGAGAATGAAAACGTAGCATACCCAAAGCTTTGGGACACAGTAAGAGCAGTGCTCAGAGAGGTCATTTTATAGCAATAAATACACTGAAAAAGGAAAGAGCCAAAATCAAAACATCCCTACAACCCAAAAAAATAGAGAGTAGCAAAAGACACTTGCTATCACCAGAAGAAAGTAAATAATAAAGATTAGAGCAGAAATGAATGAAACTGAGAACAGAAAAAACAATAGAATCAGCAAGAGCAGAAGTTAGTTCTTGGAAAAGATGAATAAAGCGAACAAACCACTGGCCAAACTGACAAAAGAGCAGCAGGAGAAGAAGCAAATAACCCAAGTAAGAAGTAAGATGGGTGACATTAAAACAGAACCAACTGAAATAAAAAGAATCAAAACAAGATACTAAGGAAAATTGTACTGTGGAAACCTAGAGGAAATGCACAAATTTCTAGAAACACACTAAAGCTAATGAAGTATTGAAGGGATCTATGACAAAAAAGGTAATAAAAAACTTCCCAAGAATTCTCTTCACTAGAGAATTCTACCAGGCATACAGAGAAGGGCTCGCACCAGTATTACTTAAAATATTCAGAGCATAGAAAAGGAATACTCCTGAATTCACTTTATGAAGGCAGCATAACCATGATACCAAAGCCAGATAAAGACACCACAAAAAGGAAGATTATGGACCAGTATCTCTAGAATATTGACACAAACTGTCACCAAAATTCTGGTGAATAGAAGCTAACATATTTGTTTGCTTGAGTAAAGTCATGACTGAGTGGGATTCTTAAACTGATTATACAAGAATGGATCAACATGAGAAAATCAACCAACATAATCTACCACATAGAGTAACATGATTACATCAGTTGACACAGACAAGGCATTTGATAAGTAGAACACACATTCGTGATAAAAAAAACTGCAAAATAAGAATTGAAGGGAAATTCCTTAACATAATAAAGGGCATTTCTAGAAAACCAACAACCAAACAGATAAGAATGACCTTTATTGCTACTCGTACTCAGTGTTATACTAGAGGTTCTAACTAGAGTAAGAAGGCCAGAAAAGACAACAAAGGACATTTACAAATCTGGTAAAGAATAAGTAAAACTATTGGCTATTCACAGATCTTATGATTGTGTATGTAGAAAATCCCAAAGATGCCCATGGAAGCAGTGGTCGAGAAAGCAAATGGAAGTATTTCTGCACTGGGGAGTCTGCTGCAAAAGACCTCTTTAAAAGTGTTTAAAAGCAAATATGTCACTTTGAGGACTAATGTGTGCCTGAACCTAACACTGGTCTTTTCAGTTGCTTTATATGCATGTAAAAGCTAGACAGTGAATGAGGAAGACGGGAGAAGAACTCATGGAGTTCATTATCGACCCTACCATGGAATGCAAAAAAAAAAAAAAAAACCCAAACCCACTGCCGTTGAGTCGGGTCCGATTCATAGCGACCCTAGAGGTCAGAGTACAACTGCTCTATAGACCTTCCAAGGAGGGCCTGGTGGATTTGAACTGCAAACCTTTTGGGTAGCAGAAATAGCACTTAAACCCACTATGCCACCAGGGTTTCATAGACTGCCAAAAGAATGAACAAATCTGTTTTGGAAGAAGTACAGCCAGAATGTTTCTTAAAAGGGAGGATGGCAAGACTTCATCTCACATACTTTCTACAAGTTATGAGGAGGGATGAATCCTCAGAGAAGGACATTGTGGTTGGTAGAGAGTTGACCAGTAAAGAGGAAAACCTCCAACTGGATGGATTGACACAGTGGTTACAACGATGGGCTAAAACATAGCAATGATTATGAGATGGCACAGGACAAGTTTAAAGAGAATAACGGTGCCTTTAACTGAACTTGGGAACCACAAGGAAGAGCTAGTTCTAGTTGAAGGCAAGTTAGGTTTCAGAAATTTTGAGTTTTGTAGTTTCAGGACTAGAACAAATGAATGTTTGGATGTCATTCCCACAGTTGAAGCCTTGAGTAATAGTATGTTTGTTGTAATCTCTCTTAAATATTTTTTAAGAACATAAAGATGGTGCAGATGGCACATGAGACTTTACATTGGTTAAGAAATGGGGGAAGAGGGAGTTTTACTATCTTTTTTAAAACATGGTTTGCTTTTCTGAATCCACTTTTGTAAATTGAACAGTGAGAAGAGTTAACTATATGAAGAGAAAGATTCAGTAACGTACAGGGCGAAAGGGGCTTAGAGGGCATTTCTGACGCTGAAGGAAAGTAGTTAAGAGGAAGAAAAGGTTGGAATCTGTATCCTTGGAAAGCTTAAAAATTTCTTAATTTTTAAAACTGATTTTTCATTTTAATGTATTTTAAGTGAAATAAATGCTCAAATTTAATGAGCAGGAAAGATAAGAACAGCAAAGTTTCAGTGAGGGAGAGGAGAATTAGCTGGAAGTATAGAACTTAAACTTGATTTCTTTAAAGAAGTCTCTTAAAAAATTATATGCTATGGTTTAAGAGGAAAAAATGTTTTCTATTTTGATTCTTTTTAGTTCTTTAGTTTTTGCTGATGGAATTATGTTAAGCATTTTGAATGATTATTGCAGTTTTTAGGACATGCTGTTTAAAAATCTTAAGCTTTTTAGAACTGTGTTATTGCTGCAGTCTGGAAGTGAGATGAGAAGGCAGAAGGGGCAGGAGCTGGTTGAATGGACACAAGAAATACAGGGTGGAAAAGGAGTAGCGTGTTGTCACACTGTGGGGAGAGCAACTAGGGTCATATAGCAATGTGTATGTCAACTTTTGTGTGAGAAACTGACGAATTATAACCTTTCACTTAAAGCACAAGGGGGAAAAAAAGCAGCTCCCTGTAGCCCCAAGGCTCTGCAAAAGAACAGACTTGTCACTTCTCCCCTCATTCCACACTCAAGCCACAGTGAAGACCTTTCTATCTGTAGATCTTGCTAGGCTTGATCCCACCTGTTAAGAATTGATTTGTTCCCCCAAGATAAGTGACAGCCAGCTAGGCATGAGTCCCAGTATTGTGTGGTTGTCCACTGTTCTGTGATCTGATGTAACTGTCCTGTGCATTGTAAATCCAACCCTCTATGATGTAATAGGGCAAGGTCAGAGGCAGTTAGGCCAATGAGGCAGAACTCAGTGGGCAGGATTAGCCTGTATTTTGAGTTAGTCTCCCTTGAAATTTGAGAGAAGTGAGGAAGGGTGTGGGGAAGAGGGCCTCATACCACCATGAAAGAAGAACCAGAAGCAGCGTGTGTCCTCTGTGCTCACAGTCCCTGTCCTGAGCAGCTCTTCCACTGAGGAGTTTAATAATCAGGATCTCCCTTCTCCCACAGCTGACAGAGGGAAAGCCTTTCCCTGTAGCTGGCACCCTGAATTTGGACTTCTAGCCTCCTGGACTGTGAGAGAATTAAATTTGTTTGTTAAAGCCCCCTCTTGTGGTATTTCTGTAACAGAAGCATTAGATGACTCAAATGCCACCTTAGCGACTGCATCTACTTCTCCCCATACCTGGAATGTGCTCCTTGTAGACCGTTGCAGAGTGGGCTTCACAGTTCATTGTCTAATGTCACCTCTTAGAGAGGACATCCTCCTTGTCCACCCTAATAACAGGAGCCACACACCCAGATCTATGTGTTGCCTTGCCTTTACAAAAAAAAATATATATATATATATGTATATATGTAGGATGTTTTAGTATCTGAAATTCTCATTTATTAGGTTATAATGTTTGTCTTTTAAATTGATTCATTAATGTGAGTTAGTACCCAGAAGGTAGTGCAAACTCAGTGATTCTGTTGAATAAATTGTGATATAAAAATATCTGTATGTATCAGTACAAACTCATCGTAAAGATCCTTTCTTGAGTAATTTAGATGCTGGACCTCTAATGTTACTTGAATTACACTGGAAATTAGAAAACAAAGGATGAGATTTAAAACAAGAATATGCTTGCTTTGTCCTGTTAAAGCTGACTTTACAAAGCTCTTACCAGCCTTTAGGCATGTTGTGTTGAGCCTCGACTGTATTCAAGTTCAGACCTCTGAAAATATTTGTGTTCAGTGAAGAAAATCCTGTTTACTAGAAAGACATTATTTAGAATGTTTCATTCATAGGATTTTTTCTTCCTTTTCCCCTCAGGTATATTTGTATCCAGTATTGTTCTCATCTTGTCACAGCGGTCACTTTTCAAGTTTTACATGTACAGCCTGGCCTTTCTCCTGGCTGCAACCTCAGTGTTGGTGAATTACTACACTTCTTTGCACATTGACTTCTATGGTGCCTCCAACACATCAGCCTTCGGGATCGAGCTACTTCCTCAGAAAGGGCCCTCGCTGTGGATGGCACTGATTGTTCTCCAGCTGGTGTTTGGCATAGGATACATAACACTGCTCCAGATTCATTCCATCTACTCACAGTTAATTATTTTGGATCTTCTCGTTCCAGTAGTAGGCTTAATCACAGAGCTACCAGTGCACGTCAGAGAGATGTTAGTTTTTATTTCTTCTTTGATTCTCACATTAAATTCAGTGCTTGTATTGGCAGTGAAACTCAAGTGGTTTTATTATTCCATACGGTATGTCTATCTCTTAGTGAGGCACATGTATCGCATTTATGGATTGCAGTTACTGATGGAGGACACGTGGAAGAGAATTCGTTTCCCGGACATCCTGCGAGTGTTCTGGCTGACAAGAATTACCACGCAGGCGACAGTGTTAACATACATTTTAAGGATGGCCAATGAAACGGAGTCTATTTTTATTTCTTGGGATGATTTCTGGGACCTCATCTGCAACCTCATCATCAGCGGCTGCGACTCCACACTCACGGTCCTGGGCATGAGCGCCGTCATTTCCTCAGTGGCGCATTACCTGGGGTTGGGGATACTGGCCTTTATCGGATCCACCGAAGATGACGACAGGCGGCTGGGCTTTGTCGCACCTGTTCTGTTTTTCATCTTGGCTCTTCAGACTGGCTTAAGTGGGTTAAGGCCAGAAGAGAGACTTATTCGCTTAAGTAGAAACATGTGCCTTTTATTAACTGCGGTCCTGCACTTCATCCATGGGATGACAGACCCTGTGCTGATGTCGCTGAGTGCCTCCCACGTGTCATCTTTTCGCAGACATTTCCCTGTGCTGTTTGTCTCTGCTTGCCTGTTTGCTCTTCCTGTCTTACTCAGTTATGTTCTGTGGCATCACTATGCACTAAATACATGGTTGTTTGCAGTCACGGCCTTTTGCGTGGAACTCTGCTTAAAAGTAATCGTTTCTCTCACTGTTTACACGTTGTTCATGATTGATGGCTACTATAACGTACTCTGGGAAAAGCTTGATGATTACGTATACTATGTTCGCTCAACAGGCAATATTATTGAGTTTATATTTGGAGTAGTTATGTTTGGCAACGGGGCTTACACTATGATGTTTGAGTCAGGCAGTAAAATTCGGGCTTGTATGATGTGCCTACATGCGTATTTTAACATCTACTTACAAGCAAAAAATGGCTGGAAGACATTTATGAATCGTAGGACTGCTGTGAAGAAAATAAATTCACTTCCTGAAATCAAAGGGAGCCGCTTACAGGAAATCGATGATGTGTGTGCAATCTGCTATCACGAGTTTACCACGTCTGCGCGTATGACACCGTGTAACCATTATTTCCATGCACTTTGTCTTCGGAAGTGGCTGTACATTCAAGACACTTGTCCAATGTGCCACCAGAAAGTGTACATCGAAGATGATACCAAGGATAGTTCCACTGCATCTAACAACAATGGTTTCATTGCACCCAATGAAAACCGTGAAGAACCCGTCATGGAAGCTGCTGCTGACTTGGACAGGGACGGGAACGAGGAGGACAGTACCGACGGTGAGGATGAGGCTCAAGCCGAGAGAGACGGAGTGCTGCAGCACGCGGGGCCAGCAGCTGCAGGACGCAGAGATGATGATACTGACTGAAATAGCATTTACTAATCACTGAGGTATTTGTTTAAAAGTCCGTTCATCCAAAATGGAGTAATATGCTTCACTTCAGTGTGTAACCAAGCACAGAAACAGTACCAATGTTGAATCTGTGAATGGTCTTCTCTTTACTGTGATGTGCTACTGGAAATATACCTCTTGAGTTACTTCTGGTCTCTTTGGTGACCTATTTAAATTTGTGTACATTATTGTACATAGAATAAAATGTTTTCACGTTTTTATGACAAACTTTGAACCAACAGCTTTTTAATAGACATAGTGATGCTGCAGCGCGCCAGCTGTGCCAAAGATTCCTCAGTGAAGGGGTGTAACGTACCTAACTGTGGACCCCATTTTTTCTTTCAAATGGGCAGGAAAATGAAAATGCAGGTTAGTGCAAACCACATTCAGGTTACATGATGTGGACCAGAGGATCAAGGCTAGACACTGTTGTAAAACAAAGGAAATTCTCCTTCCTGACTCACTTGGGAACCTGAGAGTAGCAGAGTGTACCAGCGCTGTTAGAAGTCACGATTCACTGTTCCGAGTTGAGAAATAGGCTTATATCAACTAAACTTTGTTATGAATCAGAATGTGCTAATCGTTTCATTTTGATATAAAAGCCATGTATTTGCTAGTCATTCTGGGTTTGAAATACTGACGAAATGGCCCTTGAAGACTCTTGAAGAGATTACAGAATGAAAACAGTTGGAGGTTTTCATTGTTTTAAACTAAGGTTTTCCAAAACCAAAAACCAAATCTGTTGCCATTGAGTTGATTCCCACTCATAGCCACCCCACAGGACAGAGCAGAACCACCCCATAGAGTTTCCAAGGAATGCCGGGCGGATTCGAACTGCTGACCTGTTGGTTAGCAGCTATAACACTTAACCACTACACCATCAGGTGATATAAAATATCCAGATCTAATTCTGTGGATATATACGAGAAGAAAGGTGTATGGGGAGTATCTTAACACCTCTTTAAACAGCTTCCACATAAGCCCTTTATTGAAGTGTTCAGTGAGTTTCACCAGGAAATTGTACATAGATTATGGAAAAGGAAGTCATCCAGTTACATATCAGGGAAAAATATTTTAATGGTGTTGTTATACAGAGTATTGGCTAATTCCACTGGGTCCTCATCTCTCACTGCTGACATGATCTCCAGTATTTGACTAAAACAGACAGACAAATGGACAAATCAGATTTCCAAGTACAGATTCTCTTTTAAAGGTCTATAATCATCACCTTCCACATAGTGTACCTTGTAACATGATATATGCAAAGTTCAGTCATTAAAATTTTCAGCAGTACCACAAAATTTAACTTTTTACCGGTAGCTTATTTAGACTACTTAGAGGCAAATTTTTGGGGCTGTCTTACATACTCCTAGAGCCAAGAAAGAAGTTCAAGTAAATTGTGCAGCACAATGATGAACTTACCCCAATGGAAATGAAGAGTCCATTTAAAGTGGGTCATGGTGTATTTGTTAGTGGGTCATGATGGGCATTTAAAAAATTAAAAACAAAAAGCAGACCATATTTGCAGAGTCCGACAGTGTGAATGAGTGGTTGTGTGTGTACTGTGTGGATAGCAGCAGTGTGATAGCCACTGCTTAGAGAACTGTCCTTCAGAGACCGCAGGATGTCACTGCATGATCACTGGCACAGAGCCAGCAAAGGAAGTTACATGTTTTGATTAAAGGAGGTATGATGGAATGATTTGGGGCAGGGCAGGGTGATGACAGAGATGGAAGGCGTACTGCTGAGCTATACTATTTTTTCCCTGCAAGAGAGGACAGCCCAGGTGGCCATCTTCCATTTCTCTACTTAGGATGTTAATTAGCAGTATACCTTAAAGAATTCTGAAGTCAAGTATTTATGTGTCTTAAGCTTTTTTTCCCTTAATGAGTATCTTAAATGTGAATGCCTATGGGAAGTAGAGGAGATTTAAGATGAACCAGTTGTTTCTTATGTGTAACAGTGACACAAAAGCTTATTTAACGTACAACATGAACTGACTGCACAAAATCGTTGCTGACAGTCAAAATGTGCCAAAATGTACTGAAAGCAAATCTGTTAATATTTAAATGAAGACCCTCAAAAGTCCAGTTCTTTTTCAAAAACCACAGAATTTGCCTCATCTACTGGGAACGGAACTCAGTGTGGCTGATGGTAGCTATTTTGAAGCTGACCCCAGCTCTGCTGTAAATGTAAAACTCCAGTGAGTTCTAAGTCTGATGACAATACAGAGTTTATGGCAATCTTAGAACAACTTTTTGCACTCAAGCTATTTCCATGTATATTCATCAGCCTAAAAGGCTACAGGCTTTTCTAGAAAATATGTAGTGTCCCTGAGGATTCAATGGTTTCTTCTGTTTAAGGTGACATTATTACACCAGGCACAGGTTTTAAAAGTCAGGCAAACAGTAATCTGATTCAAGCATTACTACGTGCACAGTAATGTGTGAGACAAGGTTCCCGCCACCTGTCTCTCCATTTCAGCTCTTCCTCACACCGATGCCAGTTACAGCTTACCAACCAAACAGCTGCTCCTTTCCTACTGAAAAGCCTCTGGATCCTGATACAATCTGAGCTCCTAAGCTTGGCAGACAAAAGCCCTCAGTCTGGCTTCCCAGCCTTACCTGCCTCCACTGACCCTGGCATCCTCCTTTCCTCCACACTGAAGGCCCTGTTTTGATCGGTCAGGCCCTCTGGAGTTGGCCTTTACACAAGGTGACTGTTTGTGCGCACTCCCGGTCCTGCTTACAGACCTGGTAAAATGTCACCTTGGTGGAGCTCTCCTCTCGTGTCCCCATGTCCCAGTGGTATGCCTGTGCAGCAGCACTGTCATTTATCTACCTGTCTGCTCTAGGAGGGCGGGGGGCTTGTCTGACTTGTTAGATGTCTTATCCACAGTGCCTGCCAGGCTGTGTCTGTGCATCCAGTGGCTGAAGGGGGGAAGGGACTCGCAATTCCGCTGTGGCCTTAGTAACCTGCATCTTTCCTGACACGGCAGGAGCTCCAAAAGGGTTCCAGGAATTTAGAGTCCAGCGGAACGTGAAGACCTCTGTATAACTACAACAGTTAGTGGGATGGAGGTTGATAAGAATGGCTTTGTAAACTGGAATTAACTTGCTAATCAGTTATTAGCAGTAGACTAGAGGCCTGCATACTTCTGAAATGTGGTTTAAATGTGTTCAGTCTGCCAATGTGCTTTTTCCCCAGGCTCCACCTACTCTTAAAAAGTTGGTACTCAGGAGGGCAGTTCACATGCAGCCTTTACTGTTAGTAGTCTACATTTGAAAGCACCCTGAAATGTGGTCTGGAAAAGCTCAAGTCAACGTAATTTTACCCAAGATTAAGGCAGTGTGGAACACAGTCTAAAGAATCTGCTTGTGCAAACACAAGCTGGCCGTGTGCTCATGGAAAGGATATAGCGAACCTGTCCTCTTGTTACGCATGTTCTTCAGCAGCCCCGTGTCTGATGGGTCACAGGTATGCTAGAATTCACAGTTAACTCTGAATGACTGTTTCTGTAGAAACCTAAATTCTCTAGAGTCTACCTTTTTTGGTGGTTGGAAAAGGAATCCTCTCTATTGCTCAGCTCTGGTTCAGAAGCTCAGAGAGGTTATTCAGGTTGTCAGGTCATTAGAAATACAGGTACTCTTCACAAAAAGGTTTCCCATGAAGGCTGCATTTTTATACACAGCAGGGAGGTTGCAAGACTTACGGCAAGGTGGTGATGTCAGTAGCTTAAAGAACTTTGCCGCCTGCAACAAAATGACAAACGACCAAAATCACAAGGTTTCTCACAGGGGCAATAAAACCACTTCTGACTATTCAGGACACAGCAGAACTGCCCTGTAGGGTTACCCAGAAGCAGCTGGTAGACTTGAACTGCTGACCTATTGGTTAGCAGCCAAGCCCTTAGCTGAACTACCAGAGTTGAGAGATCAGAAGAGCAGAGCTAGAGCACTTCAGGCACAGATTCCTCGAGACCACTGCATGACGATGGTCTCTGGAACATCATGCCGATTTCACAAAACTTAATGCCACACTAATTCTGTCCCTCAGTTCTTTTTTTCAGTGGCATTTGGTGGTTGACTTGAATGCTGAACAGCAGTTTTGAAGACCATGAAAGGAAAATACTTACATTATATGGCAAGGTTCATTTCTGTCTTTCAGGCAGTGCCCACTTTCCCACTTCTTTTTGGTAGGAAATGACGTTTTGATGTATTTGGATCCTGCATGGGTACTTTTGACTCCACACCAAGGTGCATCTACAGTTAGGCAAAGAGAAGTGCCTCCTAAAAGTCTGCCTTTTAAAATTATTTGTTTTCTAATGAACACTTCAAACTAACATATAGCCTCTAAAATGGAAGCAATTATTCAGCTTCCAAAGAGGTAATATTGTAACAAAAACACTTTAGAATTATATAAAATCTTAGGTGTTTTTATAGGACTCACTTTTTTTTCCTGCTAAACATTATTGGATTATAGCATGCTTAAAAAGACCTAAAATACAATTGTAACATGAAAACAATAAATTTCTGTATTGCCTCTACTCAATATACAAAATGGCTTTGAATACAATTCACTTTTTAATAAAGAATTATAGCCTACACATTTTACAAACAGTATACTTTTAATAAAAACATTTTAGTTTCTTCCCTACACTTAGGAATAGAGTTTTATTACAGTCAAAAGGATACAAATGAAGAGATGCCTACGATGAGGAAGGTCTGGGAGGATTCCCAAGGCATAGCATCCACATGCCACAAAGGGACATGCCACCCTCGCACCTGCACTGCGGTCAACCGCCAACCAGGAAGCCCCTCCAGATTTTCACTGTCCTGACTACCCAGTAAACAATGATTTCTCCAGTCCACCCAAGTTCATAACAAGGATAAGAAGTCTTGAGATCCAGAATTTAGATCACCTCTTTTAGCTTCTATCCTTATTTAGGAGGAAGCAGATTTCTACAATTCTTAATTGTTGTCAGTTGCTCTCATCGGCCCACGACTTGTGGGAGTCCTCTGCGAAGTGCAGTAAAACACTGCCAGGTCCGACACCATCCCCATGATCGGTGGAAGACTGGCCTTGTGAGCCACAGGGTTTACACTGGCTGATTTTTGAAGGTAGATTGCCAGGTCTTTCTTACTACGCTGTCTTAGCCCTGAAGCTCTGCTGAAACCTATTCAGTATCCTAGCAACGTGCAGTCTGTGACTGACAGGTGATGGTGGTGTGCCAAGTGCACTGCCTTGGAAACGAACCTGCCTGGAAGGTGAGAATTCTACCACTGAACCACCAACGCATCACTGTTACACTGTGTTCTTAAACCATGTTTTAATTTTTAGCACTTAAAAAGTATTGTGGAATTACATCATTATAAAGACTATGTAAAAAAATTCTAACTGAATAGTTTTTGAAAACCTGGGGTGAAATGCTTAGCCAAGACTAAATCTTCATAATTATAACCTAAATTCTTAGTTACCACATATTCTGACATCCATTTGTTAAGTGTGCAACCTTAGTCAAACTTTTAAAACTAAAAAAATCACTTGGATAAATCATTTTCCATCCATCACGGGCAGCCCCCTGCTGACTGAAGCAGAGCATCCTCTTTGTTCATTTTCACAGTCAAGGTGAGGTCAGATTTTTCTCCAGCGTGCTTTTGGTCTGGCTTAATTTAACACAAAAGAAAATTCTAAAAACTAAACTTACCAGTTTCAATCATTAATTTTTCACTAGGTATTGACTTCAAAACTTCTAGATTAGCCTCAGTTTTCAGTGAGCTAAAAAAAAAAGTACATACATATGTACACACGTGCATGCAAATAAACATGGCATGTCACGATTAATGTTTTCATAAACATGCTTAAAATAGATAATAAGCTTTAGCTGGCCACTGGCAGTGTGGTTCCTTATCAGTTTAGAAAGTGTCTGCACATTAGTATCCTCCTTAGAATTCAAATATCTAACCCAACCACCTGCTACCTTTAGGGGGATGCAATTTTTCATGCTTCTTGGTTGATTCTCCAATAGCTTTATATGTCGCCTAAGTGAAATTTAACTTTTAAAAGGAGTTCATTTGTTTCTCTGTAATTTGCGTAACTCCGAGGCACTCCTAAGGTGATCTGAAGGTGCATCTAGATATTCTTTATGGGCTGGTGTGAAGAGATCCACTGGTGTGAAGGAATGAGCATTAGAGAAAGTTCCTATTTCACTAACAAGAAATAATGCCAGACTCACAAAGGATGGAAACCAGAGTTCCTGTCAGAAGGGTGGATTTCTTTAACAAGGAGATGCCCTTGTCATTCTCTATTTTAGGTACCCTTCCTGTTCTCTATCTGGAAACCTTTAGGATCTTCTGTGATTCTTGATGTTCTGAGACTTAACATGCTCTGTCTAGGAATAAATCTTTTTTCATCATCTGGGCAGTTGTGCCCTTCCAATTTAGACTGTCTTCCTCCAAACTCAGAAAGTCTTTGGGAAGCAGGGGAGACCTTTTTTATTCTTCTTTCTGGGACCTCATTCGTTCGATTTTTAGACTCCCGAATCAACCCAAGAAGCCAGTTCATTCATCTTTTGTTCCCTTGACTTACATTTCCAGTTTCTGAGAGAAACCAAATCATTGGTCAACTCCTTCCTCTCTAACAGAACTGTGTGTCTGCAGTCTGGCAGTGGTTTTAGGGTAGGAGGAATGAACCCCACCTGTTGACTGCAACCTTGTCTGTAGTGGGATGACAAGGCCTCAAGTGCAGAGACTGATGGTTGCACTCAGGTGTCTACTGAGTAGCTGCCACCTTGTTCAGCCTGTGTGTCCAGAATGAAAACACGTGGCACAGGCCTGAAGCTGATGGGCAGCACTGTGGCAGAGATGCTGTCTCTGTAAACCAGCCTTCAAACAATAAACAAAAAAACCAAGCCTGGTGCCACGGAGTGCACTCCTGGGACCCACCTAGGCACCTCTGGCTGACGGGGCAGACAGCCAGCAGCACCAGGAATGGCCAAAAACGGACATTAAAACACGCCTCTGTACAGTGTCATGGTCCCTGGGGCAAGGAGCTAACTGCTTCCACGGGGAAAAAAACAGTCACATGAAAGTAATGAGACATCACAATAGCAACTGATTTTTCATCTCCAGCACTGGAAACCAGAAATGGAGCTGTGTCAATTTTCCAGGAAAATCATTTCCAATGTAGAATTTTCTAACCAGAAGAACTATCCAGTGGACACGCTTCTTTCTTTAAATATCCACACACTTTCAGAGTTGTACAGAATAAATTTACTTCCAGATATAAGTCTCGACAATTTCCTTCTCATGCAAATCTTCTCAGGAAGCTACCAGAGGATGTGTTCCATAAAAAAAGGAAAAGAAATTCACAGATCTAGAAATATGAGGTGGGTCAGGAAGAGGCACTCATCCAAAGTGAAACAGCAGAATGATGGAGGGGTCTACCTAAGGGAACTGTCAGTTCCTCCTCACAGTTTTCCTCATAGGGGAAAAGGAAGGCTTTTCAGAGAGCTACTGGATGTGTGAAAAGGCTTTGGGTTTCAAAGAAAGCCAAATAAATTCAAATATGAAGCAATTTACTATAGGAAAATAAAAAAAGGGGCATGAGAAAATGTATGTTCCACCACAGGCTTCAGCATTTCATATTTACACAGGCATAATGAAAACACTGAATATGGACATACAGATAGAACAGTGAAGGGTATAAAAATTTAAATGTTCATATATTTTAAAAGAATAGACAGCTAACACACAATCAAAGGGATATATCAAGAGATAATCTTCTATAATTTTGGAATATGCCGATAAACAGCAAAGTGATTGTCTCCGGTAGGTTGACTCAGGGATGGAGGGCACACCGGGGGATTTCAATAACTGTTTATAAATCTGTTAGTACTGTGTGACTTTCTAATCCATATACATGTATTCTCTTGCATAGTAATTCATAAATTTAAATCAATCATTAATTTAGAATATGACTGAAACATCTAGGATCTTTACCTTTAAGTCTGAACTGTACTGCTGACAATTCAGCACTGCACTTTACTAAGAGGATTTTAGTAATGTGACCAGGAAAGCATTTTTAAGGGAAGGAAACGGTGAAGAGGGGAACCACGTCTTACACTGTTGTGGAGTTGTTTACTGAATCCACCGCACTGACGGCGTGTGGAGGGAGACACAGGTGGGAGCTGCTAGGGATCGGCTCTACAGTGGGCGCGGCGGCGAAGCTTGGTTTGCCGTCACAGCCGGAGGTCACAGAGTTAGAAGCCAGAGGACGCAGCCCTGTGTAGTAATTATCACCCTCAGCAGTAACCTTACACCTTTTTCTAAATTTCTGAGCTTGGTTTCTTGGTCTACAGAGATAAATAAGATGATTAGGTCAGAGTATAACTTTTCCCCAGTGCCAGACATCACTGGGTATATGTGTATGCAGTGCTGTGAGCACCACTGTGTCTATGTGTGTGCAATGCTGTGAACACCACTGTGTGTGTGTATGGACTGCTGTTAACACCCATGTTCCAAAGGAATAAAATGATCTCAGAGAATGAGTCAGATTGTTAGACAAAGTTAGCTGCTGATCTCAACACAGACTGTAATGGAACGCAGGACAGTTTACAACTTTGCAGCTTGAGCTTTTAACAGTAACGTATCATTCAATTTCTTAATTACTGCAATTCTCAAACAAGTATCAATTCAAAACATGCACAAATTTAGCAAAGATAGACTACAGTCTTTATCAGCAAACTACCATAAAACAGTTCACAAAATATGCTTAATACCAAAGTTTAAAAAAAATAACCTCAGAGCGTACCAGCCATTGAACCCCAGGTAGAGATCCAAGTCAATTAAAGCAGCTGCTGCCTCCTTGGTACCATCAAAAGAATGCACCTAAGGACATACAGGTAGAAGTACTTTATGATAATAATTCGACTGTCTTCAAAATTTCTAAGTAACATCAATTGGACTTTCCAAGCAAAACTACAGATGGACGTGAGATTCTAGGTTCATCAAGTTTCAAACATCATGTCCCTTACAACTTTTGTTTTCAAATCAGATTTCACAGTTGCAACCTGTGATTGACTGACGTGAAGTGAGAAGGATTTAGCTGCCTAGAACTTCTCTCTTTGCAAATGGCATCATCACAGATCCTGCCAGGAAGGGGCAACAGGCCAGTGGGCCACGTTCTTAAGCAAAAGCATGAGGAAAAGTTAGAAATGTTCTAAAACCATTTAAAATGTCGTTTTAAATACAGCTGAAGTTTTCTGTTATAGGATATGTTTTTTCCAAAATAGAAGTGATTCTTTTAAATGGCAAGTCTGAAGGAGATTAGAACTAAAGAGGCGGTGAGAATGTCAGTCCCAAATAGAGACAGGCCCGTAGCCACCATCAGCTCAGCAGGGAGGACTGACGACCGTGCTTCTCTCTCAAGACTAAGGCAGAGGTTTTCATACTTGGAAAGCACTTAGGTACTCAAAACAGTCAAAAACAACTCTCTTTTAAAGGTAAGGTCACCTAGAAAATGATGCTTTATTGACTGTGAGTCCGGAGTTTCACGACATACACTCCGGCTAGCAGGCCTTTCCACATCAGGAAGAACGATGCTACAGAGCTGGCCATACAGCCTTCTTCTTTCCCAAACATTTCTAGTTGACTAGAAAACACAACCTTCATTAACAAACGATTTAAGACGGGATTTCTCATAAACTGTTGCATTATTTGGATATGTCTCATAAACATCAAATACTTAAGCTGGATTTGTTCCTATCACTGTTGCTAAGTTTTTAAACCAGTGAAAACCTCTGAGATGAGGAACTCAACGAGATGACCTTGTTTTTCCAGGTCTTGATACGTTTCCACCTTTGACAGGATACAGTCCTATCACTTTTCTGTTGCTCATTTTGGTGGAAAACATTTGTGTTTTCTGTCTCTGACAGGTTCCTGCCTGTGTAAGTTCCTGTTCTTGCAGGTTTTACCATATTACTGAATTATCTAAGTAAATTCTTATTCAGACATAAAGCGAATGGGCCAAGAGACAGAGTCTGAAGGTTAAAAATAAGTGCCACCCCTGATTCCAAGGGCATTAACTAAGACCTCTCTTAACTCTAAAGTGCAGCTTCTAAAGGACATGTTACAGGGTCAATAAACTAAGATAAAAATGTGCAGAGTCATGTTAACACCAGAAGAGCAGAACACACAGGTCACTGGCAGTATGAAATGGGATAAAAACTTGAGAGAACTGTGGAAAGAACACAGGATGTGCTCAGTGCTCCTCCTCCTTTAGTTGGCGAAAGTGTGTGGCATTTACATTCTTGGGTAACAGCTTTTTATTTAGAGACAAGTGCGTCACTCCTGAAACTGTATATCAAAAACACGTGTACATGAGACTTTTTCCCAGGCAGACTTTCAAAGAAGTCCATGATCCAAAAAAGGTGAACAATCACTGCCATGGATCCATGCATTACATGGTGGGCAGGTAATGTTTCTGGGAAATGCCTCCAGCACTAACGACTGAAGCGATCCTACAGAAGCAATGCTGAGAGCAGAATGCAAACAACAGAAAAGACGACAGTCCCCAGATCAATGATGACAGCAGGTGAATACAGCTGACAAGAAATGAAGGTGCACACCTGAATGTTAGCATATTTTAAGATATGGTAAAAGTTCTATTTTGCTGAAAACAAACTGGAGAACCCTGAAGAATGACACATGGAAGGAGTACAAAAAAGATTGTTGTGTACATGCTTATTAAAAATTTGAGGCTTAAAAATAAAAAGGGGTGCACCCTGAGATCTCCACTAAAAGACAGCAATTAATTATTCAGGGGCCTTGGGGTTCCCCTGGGAGCATGGCCCCTGGCCCCAATGCTGCCCCTGTCCATAAATCATAATGGAGGTCAATTCTTTGGACAGAAATGGATTGGACTTGGTAAAACAGAGCGACCATATCATGTGTGCACTTGATGGTTGTAGGCATCCATAGGATGTCATCTGGCTGACCTCTTACTGGATGCCGGGGAGAGGGTGGAGAGGAGGAGATAGGAGATTGTTAGGAGGATACGACATGTACAGAATGGGGAGGAGGAGGAGAGCAGTGCGAGCCACTCATTGACAGGTATGCATATTTATATGGGATTGTATATTTTCACTCAATCATAAAAAAAAAAAGAAAAAATTTGTGAGGCTTTCTTGTGAACAATGGAATTTTGTCCTCACTCTTATACTTTGAACAAAGGAACAATACATAAAACAGTGTGATTTATGTTTGTATCGCACTGGCCCATAAACACAACAGTCCAATTTACATGTCCTTCAAATGAACGAATCAGGAACTTCCCTGCCGACAGGAAGTGGTTCAGCACTATGTCGGCTCAACTTGAGAGGTTAACCCTGGTAACCAGGGCAGCTCTGAGCGTCACACACACAGCAACTACTTCACTTACCACTCCACCCACGCACCGATCTCTGTTTCTTTTCATTATGTCTGTGGATTACAAACAGAAAGAAGGGTCAGCAAACAGCTCGATTTCTGCTCGATTTTTAAATTAAGTGAGAAAATATTTTAATTTACCTAAAAATTCAGCATGTGAGTTTCGACAATGAAGAAACATTGGTAATTTTGTTTGTTCTGACAGCTCAAACTGTTTCTCAAAATATCTGTATTATGCAAAAGATATTTGTTAAAATTTTATTTTAGCATGAGAAAAATAATTGTATCTAATGGTTTTTTAAGTTCATGTCATTTTATTTTTGGAAACTATCAGGAAGTACATTCAAGCGTTGATAACACGTCAGGCTTAGCAATGGAAACCCTGGTGGCATCTGTTAAACAAAAGGTCATGCAGTTTGAATCCGACAGGTGCTCCTTGGACACTCTTTGGACAGTTCTACTCTGTCCTATAGGGTTGCTAGGAGTTGGAGTTGACTTGATGGCAGTAGGCTTGGTTTTGGTTTCATTAGCTTAGCAGTGGGCTTTTGCAGTAGTCAAGTTCTAGAAAGGGATACTTCATTTGCTAGGAAGAGAATAAAGCATAATGAGTCTTTTCTAAACTATTTTGAGAAATGTCTGTTTTTCTATTGTAACTGTGGGTAAACAGGTAGCAGCGTACTACTGACCCTTTGAGGAAAGAGCTGTTAAGGTTCATGTTTAGAATGACTGAAATGTTCTACGTAATTACTTTAAACTCTATTTTCTACCAAATCCCAGCAGAGGTACACAGCCCCCCACTTCTGCAGCATGTGTAGAGGGTACAATCTTAACTCCTGTCTCAGGTCACGCTATGGCTGAGTCTGTTAGTGGGATTTAACTCACCAAAATGAGAAGTAGCCAGAGCCTGAGACTCGTGCTAACTGATTCTACTTAGCAACCAATTTTCTCTGTTCTGCTATAAAAGAAATTACTGATATTGAGCCAAAAGATGGAAAAAGGATTCTCCGAAAAATAAAAGCAAGTATTTGGTAGATGTTGTTAAGTGCTGCTGAGCTGGTTTCATTTCATAATGACCCCAGTTCTAACAGAACAAGATGCTGCTTGGTCCTCTGCCATCTTCACCACAGTAGGCACATTTCAGCCCCTTTTTGCAGCCACTGTATGGGGTCGTTATGAGTTGGAACTGACTCGACGGCAATGGATTTTGGTTTTGGGTTATCAGTCCATCTCATTTAGGGTCTTCCTCTTTTTCGCTCACCCAAGTATGATAGCTTTTCCAGGGAATGTCCCTCCTAATAACATATCCAAAACACGTGAGATGAAGTCTCACCATCCTCACTTGTAAGCTGCATTCTGGTTGTACTTCTTCCAGGACAGATTTGCTAATTCTGGAAGTCCGTGGTATAGTCAATGTTTTTTTTAGCAACACTGTAATTCAAAAGGATCAATTCTCTGGTGTTCTTTTTCATTGCCCATCTTTTGCATGCATATGAGGCAACTGAAAATACCGTGACTTGGGTCAGGCGCATCTTCAGTCTGCAAGGCGCCAGCTTTGCTTCTTACTGCTTTAAAGAGGTGTGGCCCAACAGAACCTGCTCAGCGCAGGACATCGTTTGAGTTCTTGACTGCTGAGTCCATGGGTGTTGACCGTAGATCAAAGAAAAATGACATTTTTGAAAGCTTCTATACTTTCTCCACATATTATGATGTTGCCTACTGGCCCAGTTATAGAGGATTTTTGTTTTATGTTGTCCTGTGATCCATGCTGAAAGCATTTGTTACATAAATAGCACGAAAATGAATTATGCTATTTTTTAGAACAGTGAGAATTACGTGAAGAAAATGGCAGCCCTTAATACTTTAAAACACTTTGTTTTTTTCAGGTGAGTTATGGGTTTTTTTATGTGTAGCTCTACAAAAATAAACAAGACTCATCACTCTTTATTAAACATTCAGCAGACATGTACTAAGTACCCACCCTGCACCAAGAGCACTGGTCTAG
This sequence comes from Heterohyrax brucei, assembly GCA_028571685.1. Lineage (NCBI taxonomy): Eukaryota > Metazoa > Chordata > Mammalia > Hyracoidea > Procaviidae > Heterohyrax > Heterohyrax brucei. The sequence goes on along the minus strand of CM053153.1, from coordinate 18,399,905 downwards.
GTCCTCTGGAAAATGCACCATTACTGAGACTTGGTGTGTGCACAGAAGTCCAAGAGCAGTGGATGTTGCCGGAGGGGAGCAGGGAGCATGAAATACATTTTCAGTACAATATGGTAAGTGCTACAACAAGTACACAGAAGAGGTGTGCATGCTGTTTGTACATGCCAGGGGACATGGATGGAGCAAGGGGTAGAGGTGTGGTGTGTCTTCATAAACTACACAGCCATGAATATTCCATGTCTTCATCTTACCCACTGAGTTATTCAATGTTTTATAATTAAAAAAAAAAATCATGCCTATCTTTTAAAAATGTTCACCCTATGTTAGTTTGTCCTTAGCTACAGCTGCTCTGGAAGACGCCAGGTCACATGCTGTCACCTTAGTGAAGACTTCTCTGATTCTCCTATAAAGTTAGTCCTTCTTTCTGCTGTCCACACACCGTTTTTTCCCTTCTCTATTTGCCATGACCTAGGGTTGCCATGAGTTGGATCCGACTTGACGGCACTTGGCTTGGCATAGGGATGCCAGTGGCATAATGGTTAAGTGCTACATCTGCTAACCAAAAAGCTGGCAGTTCAAATCCACCAGGAACTCCTTGGGAAGTCTATAGGACAGTTCTGCTCTGTCCTACAGGGCCACTAAGACTCAGAACCGACTGAGCAGCAGTGAGTTCGATTTTGGTTTGGTACAGGTTTGCTACGAGTTGGAACTGACTCAACGGCACTTGTTTCTTTGTCTTTTTATTCATTTTTAAAAAAGCTGTGGTGAAACATACACACTGAAACAATTGTCAATACACCAGTTTCAACATTTGTAATTCGATGACATTGGTTACGTTCTTCATGTTATACAACCATTATCAGAGTCCTTTTCCAAAACGTTCCACCACCATTGTGCCCCTCGCGCAAAATCTTCCTCTTGTCCCTTCCTTCCTATCCCTGAAAACCAGTAGTAATCTTTGGTCTCTGTATGTCTGCCTATTTCATATGATTGAGACCATCTTGTATTTGTCCTTTTGCAGCTGATTTATTTTGCTCAGTATGATGTCCACATACCTTCTGATAGCACTTTCTTATTTTATTATTTACACCCTGTTTTTGTCTGTAAAGATGTAACAATCACATTTTACTCTCTTTCGCATCACTCAGAGACACTCAGCAGTCATTTACTGAGTGAACTGAGTGAGGACTCTACATGACACCCTAACTCTGGAACGACTGGCAAGTGTCTTAAAGCATCCACACCACCCTCCTATAAACAGTGTCTGTTTTATAGGTTTTCATTTTTGTTCTCATGATGGTGGAGTACCCTTACAGCAGTATAACAGAACCAATACTATCAATGTTTTCATTTAACACAAAACCTGAGCTAAATCATTTGGCTGCACTTCAACATAAGTTATAATTCATTATGTAGGAAAAGTCCCGTGGATAAGGAATCTCGGGGGATTCTGAAGTGGCCCTTAATGACACGATGCATAGTTTGTCTGACTCACTGCATTCACCTGTCTGAAACAGACACTGAAGCTGAAGAGTAGTGATCTGTGGGCTTAACTTTAATAAGAAAAGATTCTATTAAAGACAGCTGTTTTTCTACTGAAACACATTGACTTTTCAGGTTGAGCTGACACACATGATATTCAGGAAAGGTACAGGGATTTAGTAAGCCCACTGGTAACCAAGTGCATGTCCCTGAGAAACTCAGCAAACGATACATCACAGACTAAAAAGCCCTGAACCCCAAAACCCACCGCTGTTGCCACATTTCTAGCCCACAGTGACACTACAGGATGGAGCAGAACTGCCCCCCAGGGTTTCCAGAGCTGGAATCTGAACAGGAGCGGACACTACATCTTTCTCCTGCAGAGTTGCTGGTGGGGTTGCACCACTGACCTTTACCTTAGCAAGGCTGGATGACAGAGCAGCCTGCGAGAAAGAGCATGGGTCACAGAACAGCATTGTAGCCCCTTCTATTTCACTATGTGACAGGTCTTCACACTTCTGGAATTTTAGAGCTGCAAGTCTAGGCTACGACACTCCATCGGTACAGCTGCTCCCCCCTCCTGTGACTTTTAACTGGTGTGGGCACACCAGAAGTTCCCTGAAGGAAGGCCAGAGACAGGAGAGGGGAGAAAGCATATTTCGGCATATAGGATCTGAGAAATCCCTCAGGCCACCAAGTCATGGTTTACTCAGTATCATCTGACATAAAAAAATCAAGATTATCTGACACTCCTATTCAGTCTCCAGTAGTTCCTGGCACACACTATTCAATAAATATTCGTTGAATGAAACAGTAACTAAATAACCTCCTTTAGATGCTCATTCTAATGTCTTAGCACCTTAATAATCCAGACACTAGAACTTCAACAAAATGCTCATTTTAAATTAAGCAAATGACCTAATTTTTCTTTTCAGCCCCTAACACTAACCCACAGGTGTGACAACAGGTGTCACTGGTGAAAGCCACAGGATGTGAGGAGGTGTAAGAAGTCCCTGAGGCTTGTGAGCTCAGGAGTGGTCCCAGAAGCTACCCGTCTCGACACGTCCCCTGTTAAAGGACTCTCAGGTTCCAAACCGAATCCAGTGCTCAGCAAGAGCAGACAGACTGCGCTTGTCCAGACCAGGTGACTGACGCTGTAAACTGTCTTCACTGGACCGTTGTCTCGGTTGCCCGGTGCTGCTGTAACAGACATACCACAAGTGGGTGGCTTTAACCAACAGAAATTTACTTTCTCACAGTTTGGGGGGGTTGAGGTCCAAATTCAGGGTGCTGGCCCTAGAGGAAGGCTGTCTTTGTTTCTGTCAGCTCTGGGGGAAGGTCCTTGTCTCCTGGGACCTCCTGCTAGAGGCAGTCCTAGGGTTCTGCATCTCTCTTCCCCCATCTCTCTGTGCCTTCTTTCTGAATGTCTTTTATATTTCAAAAGCGACTGACTGAAGTACATCCCAGACTCTTCCAGCCTCATTAACATAACAAAGACAACTCCTTCCCAAATGAAATTACAACCACAGGCGCAGAGGTTAGGTTACAGCACGCCATTTTGGGGGGACATAATTCAATCTCTAATACTTTACTCTTAAATTGTAACCCCCACAAATGTATTTAACAGTTTACACACGAATGCATTTGTTAAACAATAAAAAGTTTCTATCATGTAAAACTCATTTCTCATTTCTACCATTAAAAATAAAATCACATAGTTAATCAATCAGGCAAGTATATGCTTCTATCCCTTATGAACTGTAAGGAGCCCTGGAGATGCAGTGGTTAAGCGCTTGGCATTTAACTGCAAGACTGGGGGTTCAAACCCATCTAGCACAGCTGAGGGAGACAGACCTGCCGATCTGCCCCTGTTAGGATTGTTGTTGTTAGGTGCCGTTGAGTCGGTTCCAACTTATAATGACCCTGTGAACAGAACGAATCACTGCCCCATCTTACTCCACATCCACAATCATTTTTATGCTTAAGCCCATTGTTGTTGCCACTGTGTCAATCCATCTTGTCGAGGGTCTTCATCTTTTTTGCTGACCCTCACTCACTCTACCAAGCATGATGTCCTTCTCCAGGGACTGATCTTTTCTGACATGTCCAAAGTATGTAAGACACAGTCTTGCCGTCTTTGCTTCCAAGGAGCACTCTGGTTGTACTTCTTCCAGAACAGATCTGTTGGTTCTTTTAGCAGTCCATGGTGCAGGCAACATTCTTCTCCAACATCACAGTTCAAAAGCATCAATTCTTCTTCTGTCTTCTTTGTTCACTGTCCAGCTTTCACATGCATACGGTGCAAATGAAAATACCATGGCTTGGGTCAAGTGCACTTTAGTCTTCAAGTCAACATCTGCACTTTTGAATACTTTACAGAGGTCCTTTGCAGCAGATTTTCCCAGTGCAACACACCTTTTGATTTCTTCACTACTGCTTCCACAGGCATTGATTGTGGACCCAAGTGAAATGAAATCTTTGACCACCTCAACCTTTTCTCCATTTATGACAATGTTGTTTACTGGTCCACTTGTGAGGATTTTTGTTTTCCTGATGTTGAGATGCAATCCCTAAGGAAGGCCGTGGTCCCTGATCTTCATTACAAGTGTCTCAAATCTTCACTTCCAGCAAGTAAGGTGGTGTCATCTATGTAACGCGGGCTGTTAGTGAGTCATCCTCTAATCCGGATGCCTCATTCTTCACAGGATCCAGCTTCTCGGATTATTTGCTCAGCATACAGGTTAAAAAGGTATGGTGAAAGGATACAACCCAGATGCACACCTTTCCTGACTTTAAATCACGGTAAGATTATAGCCAAGAAAACTCTATGAGGCAGTTATACTGTCACATGGAGTTGCTCTGAGTTGCAATTCACTTGATTGCACCCAACAGCAACTTTGAAGCATGCATGGAATCTGTTTCACTTAACTTTTGATAGGCAACAGGAAAAACAAAGTGCGTCTTGATGCTTGACTCAAGTATATTCTCCACTGATAAAGACGTAAAAAAACCTGTTGCCATCAAGTTGATTCTGACCCACAGTGACCCTACAGAAAGACCTGGTAATTCACTCTTGTTAAGAGTATAGCAAAAAAAAATCTCATGAGGCAGTTACACTCTGTCACATGGAGTTGCTATGAGTTGAACAGCCACACAGGGTTTCCTAGGGGCACCTCGTGGATTCACACTGTTGACATTTTGGTTAGTAACCATAGCTCTTAAGCATTATATCACCAGGGTTTCCCAACTGATAAAAGCTATGAACAAATCACTCTTAAGATTTACTATAATTTCTATAGTCAACAAATTTCCTTACTTGAGCTGCGTCTCTTTGGGACAAAACTGCAGTCGGTCAAAATCTTTAGAAGACAAAAAGAACCAATAATTACTCATCACGTGGACAGAACAATCAATCACTTTTGAACAGAGTCACTCTAAGTGGCTAGGCTGGCACTTACCAAGTCCACATTCCCCTATGGCTACAATCTTCCCTTTGTTGTTTTCAGCAAGAGTCAGCAGCTCCTTCAGGTACTGGTCAGGATCATTCTTTTCAAACTCACCACATCGGGTGGGATGACACCCAACGGTACTGAAAAACGTATCTGACACAAAAGAACACTTTAGGGTTACATGCGAAATACTTGTTCTTATTTGTCCTTACTACACAAAAATGGGAGCATATAAAATAGTTTTAACTGGTTCATTTTTAAGAGCATCCCCCAAACTATTAACACTTGCTTGAAGTTAGTACCAGAATGGTATTATGTTAATTATTCAAGAATCTTTGAAATATCTTTGCAAACTAGGACTGGAATTTGAAATGTCCTCAATGTACTGATTAAATTAACTCAGCTCTTTCCAAAAATGTGGTATTTCTTGGGCCTTGCAGAATGGCAGTTTCTAGAAATGTCATCACTTGACTTGACCCTTTACATTCACTTTTAACGTGACTGCCTTGACACATGCAGTTAATATAAGCTAGCACTTAAAATGCATTCTCCTTGGAAAGTATTCTAACATGAGGATTTAAAGAGGTGGAAGGGGTTTCATTTTTCTATGAAAAAAGAGACCTCAGTGATTTGGAAGCCAGACTCAGACTGTGATAGCTTTAACTGTAGGGGATACAAATGTGAAGCCAGTACTGATAAAAAAGCTTCTGGGCGCCTTTGTGTCATCTGCCCATGCAACTACATCCAAAAAAGAGATTAGGAGCTGTCCTCAGGGTCTCTACAGATGTTTAGGTACAAAGAGGAAGCAGCACCCTAAAAGCAGTAAGGACACAATGCATGTGGTGGTGCCGGTCAGAGCTGACAACGGGGATGGTGGACTCCTACAAGCACAGCTGTTTGGGCACGGAAAGTATGGAAGAACATATTCTGTACACCTTACAAGTTTCTGAGATGATTTTTCCTTATGACCTTAATCACTACGAAGAAAATGATGGTAGATCCTGAAGAGAAGCATGCCTTTTAGAGAGATTTTCATTAAAGAGTTTTTTAATATGTTTCTAGACATAAAGGAATATCTATCAGTGTGCTGAAAAATGGGGAAATGCCCAATTCCTTAATATCTCACACAAGGCATGCAACCAATTAACCTGCTACTGTATATCACTAAGTCCGGTGAATGAGGTGTCACAGGTAACTTGAGATTTCTTTTAAGAAACAACTCAGAATAATTTAGATTTTAGTAATAATGTGAAATGGTCATAAGGAGAGTATATGAGGGGTTGTATGTTGCATTATTTACTCTTAGTTGCATTCCTAAGGTCTTGCACATCATCTGGAAAACCCTGGTGGTAGAGTGGTTAGGTGCTAACTGAAAGACTGGCAGTTTGAATCTATGAGGCACTCCTTGAAAACTCTATGGGGCAGTTCTACTCTGTCCTACAGGGTCACTATGTGTCAGAATCAACTTGACAGCAATGGGTATGGGTTTTTTTTTTCATCTGGTCATATAATAAACATTTAGTAGATGATCTTGCACTGCTCAAGTTAAAAAAAGTATGTAACAGCATGCCATATCTTAAGCACAAACACAAAAACTCTACAGCAGGGATACCTGACATTAAATTATATACCTGATGAACTTAATTTCCATTAACTGAAATCTTACAATAATCTCTAAGTACTCTGAAAAAGCTTTGATATTCCACTGACACAGCACTGGTCCTCTGAATTTCTGCATCTGAAGTCCAGCCTTTTCCTGCTGTTTCCATTGTCACAATCCATCGTATTGTACCTGAAGCAGTTCTGACACACATTTCTTCACAATAACTTAATTCATTTTTTTTTTGGTAAAATGAGTATAAGGATACCATTAGTCTGTGCCATATGCAGTGCATCTTTACTGTCCTGCAGACTTCCACCTGTAATCACAAACTGCAAAGGGAAGAAACAGAGACAGTCAGTCTGACGCGGGCAGACAGCCGCAGCCTCTCCTTCTTCCCTTTGGCTCTCATGCACCTACCCTTCAAGTTCAGCTCAAAGGTCTCCCGCTCTCCTTACTATTTCACCCCAGTACCCAGTACTGCCACTCCCAGTTCAAGTGCATTTAACATGCCTATCTTTCCTGTTAGAACAGGACTGAGCTCCTTGAGGGCAGAGACCTGTGTTATGAACGGCTGAGTTTCTAATGGCTCTGGAATTTAGAATTCTATTAATCTAAACTAATGCTTCAGTTACAAAACAGACAAACAAATAGACAGACAGACAAACCAACCCCCCCAAATCCAAACCCACTGCCATGGAGTCAATTCTGACCCATAGGGACCCCCTAGGACAGAGCAGAACTTCCCCACAGGGTTTCCCAGGAGGCCCGCTGGGTCTGGATTGCCAGCCCTTCGGGTAGCAGCTGTAACATGTAATCACTGTGCTACCAGAGTTTCCCGTGTTGATCAACTCCGCCATTCTCAAAGCATGCTCCAGAACACTCAGGCAGCACGTAAGGTCAAAACTATTTTCACTAGGAGGTTATTTGTCTTTTTTAAAACTCATTCTATCAGAAACTTGAAAAAAATATTAAACAATTCAACTCGCTTCATTATATTTTTGTTTTTGGAAATATAATTTAAAAAAATAAGTTAATATACAATAATTACGGTCTTAAAATAAATTGACAAATATTTTTAAAAGTTTCCCAGTTTTAATTTCTATTATAGTATATATTACTATACAGAAGTTCTTTGGAATCCTTAAAATCATCTAAAAGAATGTAAAGGGTTTGTGAGATGACAGAGTTGGACAACTACTGGCTGAACGCATACTGATGAAATTGCCATTGGGAAATGTGTGGCTCTTGGCAAATAAGCCTGCTTGCATACAGGTGGTCCATGCCTTACGACATATCTGAGGTATGATGAACTGCACGTATGACAGTCTCTTTGTTTTGCTAAGTCTCATTGCTAGTAATATGTGGCAGTGCATAATTTGCAGATGCTGTCATTCTCAGAGGTTCACTTGCAGATTTCAATTTTATGATTTACCTTTTTAAAAACTGATGGATTTATAAAGATACTGAAAATAAGAGGTAACAATGATGAAAAATTAAAAAACGTCTTTGACTTACATCAGAACCACCTGATGATGGTGGGTCTGGAACCCTGCAGTGAGTTGGGGACTACCTGTACATCGTGTTACTAAAGTCTACCCAATGGTTAGAAAGCCATCTGTTAAGATGAAAATGTCATTGAAAAGCTATGTGTTGATGGTGCCTATTGAGGCAGTGCTGCTAAAGGTGTACATTCTTAAAAAGAAGTGACTTAAGCATATCAATGGTTATTCTCTAAAGCATAGTTCAAGACCCGCACTGAGCTAAGATGAAGAATTCATCCCTAGGTACCCACCTAAAGAGATAACACACATAAAACATACAGAAAAGTGTAAATGAGAACCATGTTTTCATATAGCAACTTAGACCTCTAATATGACTAGACACTGAGTATATCTATTCAGTGAACTTATATATTAAAAAGAAAACGCTGCTGTCAAGTCAATTCTGACTCATAGTGGCCCCACGAGGCAGAGAACTGCCCCACTGGGTTTGCACGGAGGCCTTGCTGGATTCCAACGGCCAACCTATTGATTACCAGCCCAGTGCTTAACCACTAGACCACCCAGTGTTTCCAGAAACTTACAGGCATAATTAAATCATCAACCCTCAATTGTCTGTAAAATGTGGAATACAAGCAAAAATAATGAAAAAACTGTTTACTAACACCAGACCAGCTTCTTACATCCAGTGTTTCCATTATGTATACTAGTTCCTAATCCAAGTTTGCTTTTTATTTTATCTAAAATTTCTCCAAATAGATGAATAAAAGCAAGGGCAAGACTAGAGAATATATTTTCCTCTCCCAGTTCAGAATGATGGTGGTAGCTTCCAGTATATAGTTAGTGAAGGCTATTTACCAAGTGCTTTGCAGTTAATATTTTTTTCAGTGCTTACAACAATCTTTAAGTTATGCACTATTACCATTCCCAGTGATCTACCACGCAGTAGATGACTACATAATGAGAAGTCAATGTAATTTTTATCCATTCTTATTTGTGATGACACCACTCCTTACTTATCAACATGGTTAGTTTCCAAAGACTAGGGCATTATGTGAAAACTTGCATTATGCAAAAGTAGCGGACGACCACGTCAGATCACAAAATAGAAGATGACTACATCGTCACGTGATTTTCAAACTGTATCATTACATTAACCGCCACACCACTGAGAATCACGGCCCAGTCAAGGTGACACACAGCCTTCACCATCACTGCCAGTATTATTCTAACCTCCAACCTCCATGCGCATTACTGTCAGACTACGTTGTTAATGCACAAAGTAAGTGGATGGTAGATTTTTTTTCTTTTTTACTACAGATGATGAGATACTTGATAAGTGAGGGGTAGATATAATAACTAATACAAGTTATAGCTGGTGGCCACAGAACTCATTTAGTTTGTGGCATCACTTTTCAAAATTGAGATTATTAGAAGTATTCCATTTAAAATCAGAATCAGGCATCCTGATACCATGCTGTAGAATTTACCTTATTTCTCATGTGCATGTGTGGACTAGCTTACTATCTTAAAACAAAGTACTAATTCAAACAACTTGTCACTAAGCTATATTCATTTGCTTGGAACTCTCTAAAAGTTGTGGGAATCTTCTTAGTAATGAAATTATTACTGTAAAAGTTAAAATGTACCTCAGTCATTAGTGACAGATAAATGTCTTTTGGTTGACTGCTTGATTCTAACAAATGCTAAATTATGCTATGAAATTCTTTACATTTTATTTTTCTTAAGAAATGTGGTAACCCACACAGGTTTTTTAAAAACAACTTTGTGGATACTTTGCCATTTACAACATTGTTAATTACAAAGAAGAATTATCCATGGAGTTTGTGTAACAAAACCTTGTGAACAGAGTATTTTGATATTTTATTTCATTAACTTGTTAATATTACATGTCGACAATGTATACCCCAAAAGGCCAAGTATAGCACCAGCTCGCTTCTATCCTGCAGAATTTTAGCCATGACTTAGTTTAAAAGATAAAATCAAGAGCAACAAAAACCAGATGTTACCTTCTTAACACCAATCTGGGTGGCTCTCTTTATTATATCCTGTAAGTCATCTGTAAAAGATGAATCTTGCATTAAGAAAAACCCAGTCAGTAAAAATTCACTTACCTATTATCTGATTATGCCGTCTTAAAATAACAATACATGAAACTAAGCAATTTATTAAATCAAAGTCAAATGATACTATTTGATGAGTATCTACAAGAAGAAGAGTAACCAGCAATAACCTGAGAAGAGGAGAGGGGGCTTGGTGTTAGGCAAATTAGTTGTGTAGTTATCTATATAACTGTAGTTTTTATTTTTTGTTTTAAAAGATTGTTTATTTTTACTAGACATCTTCTGAATAATCCTATAATACCTCCCAAAATATGGGAAAACATTTTTTGGAAATGTCAGTCAAGGCTAGATTTCTACAATTACTGTCCCCATTGAGTAAATACAACTTTTATCTTCCCTGACAGTTGTTTTACGCTTTATCCTCAAATCCTCTGTTAAGTAACATAAAACTTTTCTGGGGAGATCAACAATTTCTAAACTCTAAACAGCCTGAAATAAGTGGACAGCAAAATCCAACGATTATATCATAAAAATCCATTTATTAGTTTCATACTTAAATATTACAGTCAGTGTGATGAGAATCAAAATTGCTTCTAGACAAAATTAACTTACACAAAGTAGGATGACCACTTTTGCTAGATGCTACAAACAGCAAGCAGTAACACTTGTATTGATCATAATAAACCATGTCATAAACACACAAATACAAACATAGAAACACAAGTCACAGAGCACAAAATCCATTAGGTTCTACAGAAGAATGTTATTTAATGGGTGAACTTTATAATATAAGAGATGTATAAAAATACTTACAGAACTAAATGAAACATAAAAACTAAGTTGTAATGTAAACATGTGGAAATTCACAATGATTTTTCTCCCTTCAAGCAGCATGTACCACTCCTGTGTTTGGGGACACTTTCACTTAAAAGTGTGGTCAAGTCAGTTTCTGATTCAGGTTTGTGAAATGTGCAATTTCACCATCATCCAGAACCACAAAACCAAATGTCCTTGTTTCCACTTACACAATAACTAGTCAGTTTTCTGGACAATGTTCACAGCCTAGCTTTTTGAAGAAATTCTGCTTTCAAGAACTTCCTGCAGCTATCACTTCCAGCTTATTCATCTATTGATAAAAATGGCCCTTCAAATGGACCTGATAGGATAAAAATAAGCCATTGTGCTTGTGGCTAAGCTTTCCACATTCCATCTTTGCGGTGTTACAATCTATACAGGAAGCATATGGGGCAGAAAGGGGGGGAAACAAAATACGGAAGGCAGACAGCGATATACCTTAATCCTCCTTAAGCACACGGCTGCAAAGGTTTTTTGAAAACCAAGCTATAGCAATATCCAATTATTAGTTTTTTGATTATATGCCCTAGCATTCTGTTGCTTAAAATGCTTCATTAAACACCAACTAGCATTTGTCTTTTGGGCATCTGGTTATGTTGTCGTTAGCTGTTGCTGAGCTGGCTTGTGGTGACCCCACATAAGGCAGAGTGAAATGGTGGCCTGTTGAGATCCATAAGACTGTCACTGGCTGATTTTTGCAAGGAGATCACCAGGAGTTTCTTCTTCATCTATATAAAGTTCCATATCCAAAATTACACACTTCCACAGGTAAGGCAAAGCGGTTATTTAACAGGGTGTTCTATAAATGTTCCTGACTGTGGATTAACAGCTTACCTGTGTTTCATTTGGAATATGGTTCACATTTTACCCAGGGTGCATGAGTGCTTTAGTATTTGAATGGTAAGAATAGATTTATGCTTCTTAAAATCTTTTTTGAGGCAGAAAAATCTGTCTTCATGGAGAAATCATTTACCCTAATTAAAAAAAAACAAATTACCTGGATGCTTTTGAACGCCCCTATAAATTCCTCTGAACATAGGATCTGTCAAGTTGATACCAATATCTGTGGAAAGCAAAAAAAAAGTGATTAATCATTAAGAGCCTTGATTTGAAACCTCTACTTTAAATAAAAATTCATGTTACTGAACTTGTCATCTCCACACTCATCACTCACTCAAACAATATCCGGGTACCTACCACTCGCCAACTACTGGGCTAGATGCCTGGGATTCTAAGATAAATAAGACAGAATTCCTGTTCTCAAGAAATTCCCTGCACAACTGCTAAGATGGACCCATTAACAATTAGAAGAAAGCACTGGTACTAGGGAGCACAGAACACTGGTACTAGGGGACACAGTACAAGAATATGAAACCTAGACGAGTAGCTGGTCCAGAAGACGCTTCTACAAGAAGCCTCTCCCCTCCGATGGAATTTTAAAAGCTAAGTTAGTTACCCAGTAAAAGAGGGTGAAACTGCAGACAGGCGGCACCAAGACTAGAGCTTTGAGCACACCCCAGCATGGTCCTTGTGGAGAGATACAGAATGTCCCTGTTGCTGGGGAAAAGGACAGGCCAGGGCAGGGGATGGCTAGAAACTATGTTCAAGGTACCTGACTTTAAAATACCAGAGGCAGCAAGAAGCATGGATGGCTTTTAAGCAGAGGTGTATAAGCTTTGCATTCTGGACATGCCGTTCTGGCATTTTTGTGGAAGGTGGGATTTGATGGGGGTCAGTGGTGACAGGATGTCTCGTCTGGCAACTGGCAAAAAACCAACCAAACCTACGACCATGGAACAGGTTCCAGCTCACAGTAACCCCATCGGGTTTCCCAAGCTGTAAATCTTCATAGACGCAGACTGCCCCTTTTCTCCCAGGCAGCCTCTGGTCGTTTCAAACCGCAACCTTTTGGTTAGCAGTCAGCGACTTTTGCCTACTGCGCCACCAGGGCTGAGAGTATGAGTTAGGGTGACAAATGGAGATGCAGAGGGGAATAATCTGTTTTCAGTGTTCATCAATTACTTATGAAGACCAGCTCTGGGCCAAACACTAAGCAAGCAGTTCGGGTACCAGACATGAATAAGCCCAACCCTCGCTCCTTGCCCTCCAGAGACTGTCGTCTATATGCATGGGAACTGTAAATAGCCATAGATAAATTCCACTGTAAACACAAGACAAGAAATCTTATTTGTCTTCCCGGCATATTCCAGTATAACGGTTGGCGTGTAGCAGGAGCTCGAGGCACTTCGTCTGTAAATAACTGCGTGGGAGCAGAGAGGAACACTCCACACATGGCCTGGGTAGGGGCACACTTTCTTTGATACTGTAAGCGGCTTCCTGCCTGCAGCGTCACGCTCTGTGCAGCACCTCCCTGCACCCGGGTCCCTCCCAGCTCTCCCCACCCGGACCAGTGCCGGGAGACAGTTCTGTCTGCAGAACCGAAGGAGTAGTGCTGCCATCTAGCGGGCAGAGGCCAAGTTGCTGGGTGCCACCGAGTGGACTCTGACCCACTGCAACCCGGTCCTTCTCCTTTGGAGTAGCTACGTGGGCTTGAACTGTCAACCTTTTGGTTCGCAGCCTAGTGCTTAACTGCTGTACTACCAGGGCCCGTGGATGGTGCCAAACACCCTCTAATGCACAAAACAGCCTCCCACAGTGAAGAATTATGTCCCCACTCCCACTCCAATCAAGTACAGCTCCTCATAAATTCTGCTGTAAGAGGAATAATGCACTGGGAAGCCAGACTGCGAATGAAGGTCACGGACAATGAAAACCCACTGCCTTTGAGTCGGCCCGATTCATAACGACCCTAGAGGTCACAGTAGAACTGCCACATGCATTCCCAGGAATGTCTGCCAGATTTGAACTGCCAACCTTTTGGGTTAACAGACGTAGCAGTGAACCCACTATACCACCAGGGTTTACAACAATGAAAAGGCCTCCCCTATTTAAAACACACCCATTAGTTTTCAGCATTAGAAGACTTGGGGCGGGGGAGAGGGGCAGTGGCCTGCCAATAGACCCTACGTTATTTACACCATGTTTCAACCTCTCCATGGTGTATTCTGTTTACTCCAAGCTACCTACAGGGATGTGCTGCTCCAACACTAAGACAGGCTTTCAAAGGTGAATGGGAATCTGGACACCTAAGAGATGGGGACAGAGTCGTCCAGGTGTTTGAGACAGCAAGGGAAAGGCACAAACGCAGAAAGCTGCGAGGCCTATTTGGGCAACAGAAGACACGTCAACAGTGATGAACAGAATGGGAGGACGCATTCACAACGGGTTCCCTCCCAAACATTATTTAACAGCACCAGCGCAACAGAGGGTTGCAGTGGAAAGGTCTACCTCAGAAATCACCATCTGGCTTCTTTATAAGGAAGGGCTTCAGAGAAAGGGGTAGACAGAGACAAGAAACCCAGGTACAGATGACAGCCCTTTCTGCCTCAAATAACCCCCCAAGGCTCCAACACCATGACCACTGGCACCACACGAAGGGCTTATCTCTTCTAGCCCATTCGTCTCCCCTTTGTTCAGCAAGATTAGAATGTTCCCAAACCAATTTTTTACTGGAAAACAAGTGAAATCAAAAAGCAAGGAGATATAGTAAGCACTTCTAATCCAGATTTTATTTTTTATTTAACTCCATATATCCAAAATACGACCATTTCAACAGGTAATCTGTGTAAAATATTTAATTCATTTTTTTTTGTTGTTGAGAATCTACACAGCAGAACACATACCAGCTCAACAGATTCTACAGGTAGAGGGGTCACTATGAATTCAAATACACTCACAGCAATGGCTTTGGATTTTTGGTTTATTCGACAGCACTTGGCTTGGGTTGGCTCAGTGACACTGATTACATTCATTGGATTGTACAACCTTTCTCACCCTTAGGATCCCAGTTTTCAAAGCAAATGGAAAATCAGCTTTGAGTCTCAGCTTCTCGGGCCATCCTGTGTCCTTGCTTCAACTCTAACTGGCTTGAGTATCAATTGTTCTTCAGTTTCGACCCTGAGTGAGACCCAGGTAGAAACCAATTCCTGGTGATATTGGCGCCTCTGGAAAGTGCCCTCCTGATGTGCGTCAGTGGACTCTGTCCTACATTAAGCTTTTGGCCCTGGGGAATCCTGGGCTTTAGGATACTCTGCACTGGCCCAGTCACCAATTTCTTCCCTTTTGTCTTACAATGCCTTCTTACAGCTCTTGGCCCTTTTCTTTCTGACACCATGATACGCCTGGAGCACATTTCTCGGCACTTTAGCTGTTAGAGGCACTTCCATCCTTTGATGTAGAGGTTCTTTCACCTCTGTAGAGAAGTCTGGTGGTATCTGCTTTTCCTGGGTCTACGTGATTTGGGTTCATTTCCTCTAAGCAGTCCTGCCGTCGCCGGTGCTGCTGGATATAAGCCATTCCACTTTTCCACCTATCCAGTCCCCTGCAAATACCTGCAGGGTGATTAAGATCACTTGCAAGGTTATATATAGGGATGATAAAGCCAAACCCACTGCTGTCGAGTGGATTCCAACTCATAGTGATCCACAGGACAGAGTAGAACTGTCTACTTGGGTTTATAATGAGCACCTGGTGGATTTGAACCGCTCACCTTTTGGTCAGCAGCGTAGCTCTTAACCACTGTGTCACCAGGGTTTCCACAGGGATCATACCAAACTCACTGCCACTGAGTAGAATCCAACTCATAGCGATCCTATAGGACAGAGTAGAATTGCCTTATAGTTTCCAAGAAGCACCTGGTGGATCTGAACTGCCAACCTCTTGGTTAGCAGCCGTAGCACTTAACCATTACACCACCAGGGTGTCCACAAGGATCATAGAAAAGCTCAAATTTATCAACGGAAAGTGTTCAATTTGTGAGTACACACACACCAAAAAAACCCAAATCTTGTGCTGTTGGGTCAATTTGCACTTACGGTGACTCTACAGGACACAGGAGAACTGCCCCATAGTTTCCAAGGAGCACCTGGTGGATTTGAACTGCTGACCTTTTGGTTAGAGCCACCAAGTTCCAAAAATGCAATTCTACACAAAAGAATGAAAAAGGAATGGGCTTTGAAGTCAAAATTCCTGGCTCTATTGACTTATTAGCTGAATGACCCCTGGCCAATCACTAGTCCTTACAGGGTGTAATTCCTCACGGGAAAATTTCTCCTCCCAGGAAAGGTGACTCAAATCAGAAAATGTGAGAACTTTTTTTTGTCAGCTAAAAACCCTATTCCTCAAGGACAGAAGCAACTACAATATGGTATCCTGTCAACAACAAATGGCATTTTAGTCAACATTAGCTATACTGTCATGTTACCTTAAGAGGTTAACTCTCAATTCAAGAATGCATTATCAAATAGTCAAATGTGAGTTTATTTATGCTGTACGTAAGATACATGCATGACACAATCACAAAGATAAAGCCAGTCAAAATTCTATTTATTTAACTTATTCAAAATGTTCTGATCTGTGATAAGGGATAATTATTTTGCAAATTAACTGGTCCTACTTAAAGTATCTCTATTGGCAATAAACTCACCAAAAAGTAAACAAATACTGTGTGAATACCAAGTGATACGCAGCTCAAAGACGGTCAACAGCTGTGGGAGATGGGGTGGGAGGAACGACAGGAGGGGAAATACAGAAACAACAAGGACAACGAAGAAAATGACTACTTCTGATTAGGGGGAAAAGAATAAAGGGATCAATCTATTCAATGGCTTGTCACTCCAGTATTAACTTGTGATCTAGGGAACCACAGGGACCGCAAACAGGGTACTTAAAATTGGCTTAGATTCTCTTAGCTTTTAGATCAACTTCAAGTTCACAGAATGACTGAGGAAAAAGCTAAGTGACACACCATGCAGCAAACCAATCCAGAAGGCAGGATGTACTGTGGGACCACCAGCCAGTTGCGTCAGCAAGTCAGCGCCACGACAAAGGGAATACCCTAGATCAAGGGGCTGACAAACTGTGGCCTGAGGGCCAAATTTTACATTTCTGAATAGTTAGAAAAAAAAAATCAGTTTCACGAGACATGAAAATTAGAAAATATTCCAGTTTCATTCCTAAAGTGTTATGGATAACCAAATAGTTGGTGGGTTCATGTGCACCCCAAAGTGACTTGGAAGAAAGGCCTGGTGATCTGGTTCCCAAAAAGCCACCATAGAAAACCTTGTGGAGTGCAGTTCTCTTCTGACACAATGGAGCTCACTGTGAGCTGGAGTTGACTCCCCAGCACCTGGTTCAAGTTTGGATAAACACACTCACGCCCATTTGTTTGGGTAGCATCCATGGCTGTGTCTGTATGACCGCAGCATATCTGAGTAGCTGCTAGAGATCCTATGGCCTGCAGAGTCTAAAACATTTACCATTGGACCCTTTAAGGAAAAAGTCAACCTGTTACCTCCTCTGCTACATTATGTACTGTTTTGAACGTAACAAGCTACCAAAGATACTAGGAAAATTTTAGTACAGTCTTGATATTAGTTAAAATGAAAATCGACTGAAACAGAAAAGTGGAGATGGTGACTGATCAAAGCAAAGAATATTTTCAGCATATTTGGGTACACCTACAGGTCTGAAAGGAGAGGCAGTGTGCCATCACGACTGACCATCTGTGGGGGCTTGAAACAGGACTTCATTTTCTCATTGCTGTTTGCTGGTATTGTGTATTTTCTTCTCACATAAATGGTATTATTTCTAATCCAAGTACACTATGTAGTCTAAATCAGGACCACTGCAGTACAGGTTTTGGTATAAACCAAAAAACCCAATCATTGCTGGTGAGTCGATATGGACTCATACAGTGACCCTAAAGGACAGAGCAGAACTGCCCCACAGTTTCTGAGAAGCGCCTGGTGGACTTGAACTGCCAACCTCGGTTGTTAGCAGCTGTAGCTTTTAACCACTGCCACCAGGTTTCCTGGTATGTAACAGTTGGAGCTGTGAAATCATTTTTTGAAGTGAGAGAGTTTGTAAGTAACACGCGGGTGGGGAATCCATTAATCCACTGCAGCTGACTTGATTCCGACTCCCAGTAACCCTACAGAACAGAGCGGTACTGCCCTACAGGGTTTCCAGGGAGCGCCCTGTGGAATCAAACTGCCAACCTTTTTGGGTTAGTAGTCTGAGCTCTTAAAATTCCACCTACAGGAAAAGAAATATTAAAAAGTATATATTGGATTGAAGACATTGTCATGATGACTCGCTGGTGCCACTTTCAAGCAGTCCAAAGCTGGGCTGCCAGGAAGGGAGGGCTGCAAAGAGGGCCCGAGGCAGAGGAGTCTAGGCTACGTGGGGACTGCAACTACCTATTTAAGCAAAAGAAAAACGTACAGTGCAACCAGAGAGCTGGAACTCAACAGGACTGCCTTACTTTTCTGAGTCTCTCAAGCTTCCTGCCTTTGACAGGGTGACGTTTTACCACTTTTCTATCACTATCAGTGAAAAATATTTGCATTTTCCTTCTCTGACAAGTTTCCACCTTATACAGACACGTTCCAGATTTCACTGGTTTTACTGCAGCTGATTTGTATTCTGGAGGCTTTGGAGGCTATATAGAAACCCTGGTGGGGCAGTGGTTAAGTGCCACATCTGCTAACCAAATGGTCAGCAGTTCAAATCCACCAGGCACTCCCTGGAAATCATGGAGCAGTTCTACTCTGTTCCATAGAGTTACCATGAGTTGGAATCAATTTGACAGCAGTGTTTTGGGAGGCTACATGGAGGACAGATTTTAGAGCAGACATGAATTTTGTACATTACAGATACATGAAAAAAATACCTGTTCTTTCTTTGTGGAGTGTTTTGTGGCTCTATCCCATCTCCCTCACCCATTATATCAGAGATTTGAAAGGCTGAGAGGCCACCACATCCTGGACACTGTCTTAAAACTCTGAAGATCTCTGTAGGCTAGTCCACATTCTTTAAAACCTCTTTTGGGGCACTTAACACACTCTCCTTTGCATTTCCTTTGACTGTACATAGGTCTTACCTTTCTAGTCTGAAAACCAATTGTACTCAGAGACCACTAGATTTTTGTATGGTTATACACTAGTTAGTACAGTATCTTTTCAAAAACACTGTTTAAAATAACACTGAGATAAACCTATAATCCTAATCTCTCATATGCTGCCAGCTGCTCAGTAAACATTTCCACCTGGGTATCTTCTAAGAAGCTCAAATTTAACCTAATCCAAATGGAGCTCACTGTGTCTCCAACCGACCGCCACATCAGACCTGGTTCCACTTTACACTCAGGCGCATCTACGTTATGCTTCCCAACCTGAGCTGTCTTCGGCTACTTGCTCTTCCTGACTTCCCCACAATCCTAATCTGCTCAACGCTGACAGTACCCTCTCTTCCCTTCTCTGCTGCCCTAGTTCCAGCTCTGAAAGGCTTCCCTGCCTTTCCCACTTCCTCACTCTCCGTTAAGCTACCTGAATTGCTTTACTAAAGCAGAGACGTGATTATTGTCATTTCTCACCTTCGAGTGGCCGGAAACCCCACAAAGGCAAGGCTGATGTCTGGTTTTACCCACTGCTCTAAGGTGCTCTGGTGGCGCCATGGTTAACCATGCAGTTGCTGACCGAAAGGGTGGCAATTCTAAACCACCTAGCGGTTCTGTGGGAGAAAGACGTGGTGATCTGCTCCCTGTAAAGACTTTAAAAACAACAACAACAAAAGCCCAATGGCTTTGAGCCGATTCAGACTCACAGCAATCCAATGTATATGACAGAGTAGATCTGCCCCACAAGGTTTCCAAAGAGCGCCTGGTGGATTCAAACTGCTGACCTTACGGTGAGCAGAACAGCTCTCATCCACCACGCCACCAGGGTTTCCCAGGTGTCTG
This sequence comes from Heterohyrax brucei, assembly GCA_028571685.1. Lineage (NCBI taxonomy): Eukaryota > Metazoa > Chordata > Mammalia > Hyracoidea > Procaviidae > Heterohyrax > Heterohyrax brucei. The sequence continues at coordinate 18,380,073 of CM053153.1, read as the reverse complement.
GCAATAAATATTTATAGTTCTCTGCTTCCTTTGTCACATTCTCCCTCTGTGTTCTACGACGGTGAATGGATTATCGCGATTGCCAACTACAGGATTTTTTCCTGTGTCCTCCAGCTTCTCCCCAAGATGATGATGTCAGAACAGCAGGGCACAGGCCTTTGTGCCCTGGGCTCACAGACCAGTGCCAGGCTCACCAGAGGCATCCAGTAACTGTGACAGGAAAAAACGAATTACTGTAACGCAGCGGACGGCCCCCTCGCAGCTGTCCTCTTTTCGGCCACGGAGAAAGGAAGAACTGGGAGGCGCACGTAAGATGCATCCTTTTTTCTTCTTGTTGAACACAACCCACGTGCAAAAGCGAGCATAAGTCGTAACTGTGCAGCTTGTGAACTGTAATAAGCATATCCGTGAAACCAGCACCCAGACGCCTCCCCGCACCCTCTTCCATCGAGTGGCCCTTTCAACCCTCCAAAAGCCAGAAAGCGCAAATCTTAGCCCCTGTGGTTGCGGTGCGTGAAGCTCAAGCGAACCAGAAAAGCACAAGGACAGAGAAACGACGACTCTTACCGACGAACTTGAATCTGCTCATCTCTGCTGCCCTGGCTGCTCCTTGGCGGAAGCGGAAGCGGCCCCCGAACGCCCTGCCCTTCCGGTCGCCCGGTCCCGCCCCTCCGACTCGGGGCTCCGGGTTTCCCGGAAGGCTTCGCGGCAGCTGAAGGTTAGCCGATCGTCATGGCGCTCTCTGCGCAGGCTGCGTACCTGACCCACCGGCAGAAGGTGATGCGGCTTTATAAGCGGGCGCTGCGCCACCTCGAGTCCTGGGTCATCCACAGGTGGGAGAGGGGTTCCCTGGCCTGGCGAGGGGGTCCTGAGGACACTGAGAAGCCCCGGGGACCGGGCGGCCAAGGACTTCAGGGACGGAGTGGGCAGGGTGTTCCCAGACCCAGTTCGAATTGAGACCGCGTCTCCTGTAGTTGCAGGATCTTGGACAAGTGGACACCTTTCAACAGGATTCTCTTCCCCTTGCCTCTCCATCTGAGACTAGTCGTAGTACATATATTCGTGACTTAGATGCCTTGCAAGGTAGGGTGACAGACCAGGATGCGTCATTACCGGGTCTCCATTCCTTTGTCAGAATTCTAAAACGTAGCCCCAGCGGAAATGCTTCTGAGAAAAACTTCGGAGGATGGAAAATTGGAGAGGCCTGGAAGAGGTGCCGGTTGCATGTTTGTGATGATTGGGAAGTAATCAACATAGGTCCTTTTGTTGGGCAGGAGGAAGGCCAGGTGCAGTGTTGTAGGATTCTTAGCATCTTCCCTAAGCTTTCCCCCATTCCTTAATTTGATAAGATTTGTGATTCAAGTTGCGTGCTGAATGCTGAATAAAAGAAAGGTCAGTCTGCTTTCCAAGCTGCAGCAGCTTTTGGAGTAGTGAGAAAGGTGGAAACATAGAGAATAACCAGTTTTACGGAGATGCAGGAAGTGGGACCATGATGAATTTAGATAACGCTGAATTAACAGCTGTGGACATTGAGTCCAAATTTATAGAGTACATGGTAGAAGTAGCTAGTATGCTAATAAAGAATCTCTGAGTGGTGCAAACAAGTGCTGAACCAGTAGCTGAACGGTTGGCAGTTCCAGTCCACCCAGAGGTGCTTGAGAAGACAGACTGGACACAGTCAGCCTTCAGAAAGAATCACAGCCCTGTCAACGCTGTACAGCAGTTCTCGGCATGCGTGGTGTCGCCAGGGAGTTGGGATGGACTCAGCAGCACATGAGGACAGCTTTGACAACCCTCAGTTGGTGTTTTCAGTCTCAGTAACATTCTTTCTCAGGCCTTGGCAGGTTTCCTTCCTTCTTCAGTGCTCACTGATGTTTGCTCTCTGTGGTCCCATCTTGGGCCCACTGTTTGTTGCTTTATGTACTTGTGGCAGCCTGGTGTTCAATGCCAAGATTTGACTTACCACCTATGCCCATTTTCTGTCTCTAGAGCTCTCTTTCCAGTGGTCTGTGAAATCACTTACAGATTCTCAAACTCAGTTTGTTTAAACTCTTTACAACCAAATCCACTCTTTCTTCACTATGCAGTGGCTAACAGCTTGGCTGCTTGAATGTGCCAGCTGCCATGTGAGAGAAAGATGTGGCATTCTGCTTCAGTAAAGATTAAAAAAAAAAAAAACAAAAAAAAAACCCCAAAACCCAGTGTCATCGAGTCAATTCCAACTTACAGCAACCCTATAGAACAGAGTAGAACTGTTCCAAAGTTTCCATTGTACACCTGGTGGATTTGAACGGCCCACCTTTTTGGTTAGCAGACGTAGCAGCCCTTACCCTTCTATGCCACCAGGGTTTCCTCAATAAAGAAAATCTGATAGAGCAGTACTGCTCTGTCCTGTAGGGGCACTATGAGTTGGAATCGACTTGACAGCACTGGGTTTGGTTTCTGAGACCTAAAGCCTATTCAGTGATTTAAAAGCTGCACTTGGAGCAAGAGAAGATAATTGTGATGCCACCTTTGTGGCCAGGTTTGGTCCAGTCCCTTCAAAGTGAGGACAAATGTATATAACGTTAAAGGGCAAGTTTCAGTTGTCCGTAAGACAGACATTCTCAAGCCAGGGACTGCCTGTAAGGCTAGTTGAACCATTCGCTGGAAGCTTCAGAATCACCCTCAGGTGTTCCTTGTTTGTGTAGTGGTTAAGTGCTGTGGCTGCTAACCAAAAGGTCAGTGGTACGAATCCACCAGGTGCTCCTTGGAAGCTGTCAGGCAGTTCTGTTAAGACCGTTAGGGTCACTGTAGGAAACAGGTGTTTTTTTTTTTAACTCCTTATTTGGAATCCCTAGTGGCGTAGTGGTTAAGACACTCCTTGAAAACCGTATGGGGCAGTTCTGCTGTGTCCTAGAGGGCTGCTATGAGTTGGAATTGGCCTGATGGCAATGGCTTTAGGTTTTTTTTTCCTTTTTACTTCTCTGCTAGTAACACACTGCCTCTTACAGTATGCGTTAGAGACTGGTTTTGGTAAATTCTCTCTCCAGAGTAATACTAGTTGCTGACATTCTTGATCATTCACGATGAACTAGAGACACTGTCAGAAGTATTTGTATGTTTCAGCTCATCAAATGTTATTAACACTGTTTTAGAGAGGAGGAACCCAGGGCCTCGAGACATTCAGTAACTTGCCCCAGATGACACAGCTGGTAAGGGGCAGAGCAGCTAGGAGCAGGCCCAGGCAGTGTGACCGAAGAGCCTGCTCTCTTGTCTAATGTCGCCTTTCTCCTGTCCATCACCATCGTGGCTGCCTGCCTCAGGCCCTGACCGTCTGTGTCAGGTCCTCCTAACTGATCAGGGCCGGGGTTTCTTAGAGAACCTGACCGTAACTTCCCTGAGGTTCTTCTCCCAGTGTCAATCAGGGTTCACACCCATCTGTCATCTGTGCAATGCCATGTCCCCCCTGTAGCACCTCCCTCCTTACTCAGCTTGGTATCTTTGGAATTCAGCATGGTACCTAGCACAAGGTAGGAGGAAATTCAGTTATCGTTTAATGAATGTTGAATAGTCCTACCAAGGCTATAGTTTTAATATTTTGCAAGTCTTTTTCAGTTTTAGTTTAGATCATCACGCCTTTTTTGGAAGAAAAAGGAGAAAAGTTGGTTAGGCTGTTTTGGGGGGCTGCAGGTACATCTGCTGAGCTCTAGGGGGCTGTAGAGGAAGCAGCTGTAATGTGGTGACTCGCCCAGTGTCAGGGCTGTGGACACTGGTGGGAAGTTAAATGGCATCCAGAAGGCTTGGTGAGAATACAATTAGATAGTAATATCACCTAGTCAATTAGATAGCATTTCTAATCTCCAGAACCATTTTGGTTGAAGGGACAAGTACCGGTACTTCGCCTGTTTGATGAGAGCCCGGTTTGACGAGCATAAGAATGAGAAGGACATGGTGAAGGCTACACAGCTACTGCGGGAGGCCGAGGAGGAGTTCTGGTACCGTCAGCACCCACAGCCCTACATCTTCCCCGACTCCCCCGGGGGCACCTCCTATGAAAGATACGAGTGTTACAAGGTGGGTGAGGGTCACGGGCGCAGCTGCCCTCCGACAGCTGACTTTACCGCTCTGGCCCTAAACCGTATCCTGACACACTGCTTACCGGTTTAGGGGCAGCTAGGAACTTTCTTGCCTGACAGTTGTAGCTGTCGTTTTTCAGGGGTCTGTTTTTTCTGTCTCTTAGATGTCATTAAGATCTGCCTTTCTAGATTGAGCCCCCGAGTCATGCAGTACACTTTTTAGCAAACTATAGTACTAAATGACTTGGAGTATAACTCATTTGTGGACGTTTAACCAGTTTGGATGAGCACTCAGTATTTTGGAGAACTTGTGAGTGACACTTGTGGTCACAGAGTCCCGCTGGATGGTCAGAGAATGTGGGTGGCGAGAATGATGCCAGTTCTAGACTAATGTTGTTACAGTTTCAACTCTCTCCCTTTGGGCATTGTCCTGTCCCTTGGTTCCTTGCTTCCTGGCTCTGCCAGTCAGTGCTTGGTGTCAGAACAGCCTGATGCTTGCCCTGGTTATAGAAGCGGACTTGCCTTCTATCTCCTGAGCAGGCCCTGTCTGTGACATTGTAAGTGAATAATACTGTGGTTTCTCCTCCTGGCAGGTCCCTGAGTGGTGCTTAGACTACTGGCATCCTTCTGAGAAGGCCATGTACCCAGATTACTTTGCCAAGAGAGAGCAGTGGAAGAAACTGCGCATGGAGAGCTGGGAGCGAGAGGTGAGTTGGACTCGTGTTTGCAGTGTTGAAGGGAGACCAGAATGGTTAAAGAGGAACATTTTTGGAATAAGAGCATCCCCAGGGTATCTTCCTCCATGAGTTAGAAGTTTTGGCTACGGGAAGATGACGGACTTGTGTGGTGGCTTCAGTTAGCAGTAAGAAAAGCCAAGAAGTAGTGCAGCAGATGAGGGAATATAGAAAAGGTGGCATCCCTGTGGGAAGAGGAACAGCTTACTGGAAAGTAGGGGGTATTGCCGGGTGGTGAAGGTGCGTTTGAAGTTAGAAACAACGTGTGAGGATGCCAATTCAGTCCAGTGGTTTTTTTTCCCCTTTAGCAATATTAAGCTGTGCAGATGGAGGTTAAAGCTAGGCAGTGTGGCTTGTCCGTTGGGCAGAGAGTGGCCAGGGGTTTGAGGCTACTGGAGAGGCAGTGATTGTCATGAAGAAGGGAATCTAAACTGGATAAGGAAGACTGCAGACACTGATGGGAAGAAAGATGAGTGAGAGATCAGGGGCTTGAATGTCTGTAATGGATTGGTTGTCTGTGAATTTTAGGAGTTATTTTCAAGGGGGCATTTGAGCACATGAGCTGGAGGGGGAGGTGGCGGCTCCATGGTGGGGCATTTGGATTCGTGATTTCGGAAGGTGGGCTGGTTCTGCTGGAAGGTCCAGGATGTCGAGCATTGGAAATCCTTGACCAAGGTGGAGTGGAAGGAAGGTCATTGTGGCCAGAGAGGGCAGTGCTGGGTCAGACCTGTCTCAGCATTTAGAAGTGTGAGGTACATATTTGAGCAGCAGGTTGGTTGGCACTGGTCACCATGCTGACTCAGCACACGTCTTGGGAGGTCCGCAGCACAGAGGTAATTGTTGCCGAGGGAGTTTCAGGAAACGATGCCTCTCGGAAGTGGGTCTCACACCTCCTCCTCTGTCCTGACAGCCCTGTGTTAGTCATGGCGGTCAGTAGACCTAGAAAGGGCATTATGTGTTTTAAGTGTGATTTCGTGCTATTTCCCATCTGGGTTGCTGTTTGGGGGCCTTCTGAGGTTTCTCAGTAGTGGTTTTGGAGAGCACTCAGCTGGGATTATCTGTCAGGTGCCCATGAGTCTCTTCTGACTGATAGTGGTCCTGTGAGAAAATGTTTTTCTAGAGGGACAGATGGGAGTGATGGCAACTGGAACTGGATGGCAATTGCCAGAGTTTCACTTAATGACCCCAAGGACAGTAAAGAAGTTTTGTTTCCAGCCTTGCTGTTTTAAGAACAGAAAAGCCTCTTTAAGAAGTTGTACTGAGTAAAAACAGGTACAAAAAAAATGCAGGTATATGTAAACACTTTTCGTTAGTGAGACTCGGTTTGCATGTCGTGTGACACAGAACAGACCCTTTTGGCCACCGCAGGCAGAGCTGCCTCAGAATTACAGCCCCTTTGCAATGGTCTCTTCCCTGTCCCCTTCTAGGTTAAGCAGCTGCAGGAGGAAACCTCGCCCGGCAGTCCTCTGACTGAGGCTTTGCCCCCTGCCCGAAAGGCAGGAGATCTGCCCCCACTGTGGTGGCACATTGTGACCAGGCCCCGGGAGCAGCCCATGTGAGGAGAGTGGAAGATGCCAGGCCGCTTACGTTTGCAAGTGCAGTGAGTTTCGGACTCTGCACACTTGCCCTAATAAAAAGAACTCAACCTGGTCTGGCATGACTGATGTCTTCTGTTTGAGGAGTGACATGATGCCGAGTGACTGTGCCCCTGTTATTGTACACACAAAGAAAATGACTGTGAAGGGTAGTCATTCAAGGCATGTGTGCTTTTCTTCCTCAAATTGTTTGATGTTGTCAGTAAAGAAAAAACCGGCACACTCAGACTCACTCAGAAGACTGAGGTGAACAAACGAGTGGCTGTTGGGATTGAAAAGAATGCAAAGCAGAGAAAATAAAGTGTGTTGATACTGAAGACTTGAAATACAGGAAGCTGGTAAGAGCTGGGACTGCCTTGCTTTTCTGGTCTGGAAAATTTTCTGCCTTTGACAGGATATGTAGTACCCTTTTTCCAGTGCCGTCTGTTAGTGGACATGCATTTTCCTTCTCTGGCAGGTTTCTGCCTCACACACGTTCTGGCCTTGACAGGTTTTTGAAATGCTGTGGTATTTAAAATCTCCAGTCTATCAGAACTTTTGGTCAAGATTCCCTTAATGAGATTTTAGTTTTTATTAAAGGACAGCTCTCCTGAAGTAGCAGACATTTAGCAGATCAACACAGGGTTTATGGGTGATGGTTTCATGGGTGAAGGTTTCATAAGTGAGGTTCAGGGCTCCAGTCTGGAATGAAACATTTTTTGTGCCACTTTGGAGGCTGTTTCCCGCCTTGGGAGCACTGGCGGCACAGAGCTCGCTTGCTAACCATAAGGTCAGCAGTTCAAACCCACCAGCTGCTCCTGGGAAACACAAAGCCGTTCTACTGTCCTGTGGAGTTGCTTTGAGTAGGAACTGACTTGACGGCAGTGGGTTTGGATTTCCCTTTCTGCATCTTCCTATGTAGCTCATGTTGTCTGCAGACTCAAAGGTCAGGGTATGGCAGAACTCTTAAGTTAGCATTTTCTTTAAAAGGTAATACAATTTTTAAAACTCAGTCAAAAACATCTCCTGCTTCTTTGTTTTTGACAGCTCACTGGGACTCTTTTCAAATAATCAGCCCAGGCAGCTAAACCAGAGTTCTACAAAATACTGGTTTATCACTTCCCAGGGAGGAACTGTCAGTTTAGGTCTCAGTCCACCTTCTGAAAGCTGGCCAAGACCTCAGAGAATTTTAATAAAGACTTGAAAATACAGGACTTTTTTTTTTTTCCTAGTGGTTCTTTATTTATAATGTAGGCTGAAGCAATTGTTACAATGTAGAAGGGAGACACATTACACAACTGTTATTTATACAAGTTTAGAACCAAAAACCGCACAGGGAGAGGTCAACTCTCAATACAAACTAGCAACTAAACCACAACAATCTACCTTTGAAAAACCATTTATGTGTTTAGCTGTGACACTGCTTTTACATACGCAAAAACACAGAACGACCCAAGGTGTTCTGTCACGTCCTGTCTACGTGGAGCTTGGCGACATTTTATATTAAATTTCTTCAGATTATACTAACGTTTAAAAACTAAACAAGTGAAAAGCTGTACCAACGTACAGTTACATCCATTGACTTCAAAGGTTTAAACACCACAGTGCTCTCTGGGCATTCCCCTGCAGTGATTTCCGCCGTGGCAGAAACCATCCCAAGCATCATACGCACAAGGCATCCGCCACGTGCAGTCATCGAGACTGGTGGGCTAAACCACAGGCACTACTGCTGCTTACATGCTGTGCGAGGAGCTTGTTTTTCAAAGGAAAAAAAAGCTTAAGTAGTTGCTAATCATGCCTTGGTTGTAAGGCCGTAACATAAAATGTCCTTGAGCAATCAGCAGTGGTCAGTGTCACCAGGAAGAACAGTGTCTATACAGGTACATTACTGTCACATCAGTGCAGTTACAGATTAAAGCATAAGATGATGTCACTGAAGATTACAGCCAACAGATATCTGCAGAGTCTCCGGGACCCACCCAAGGCCTGCTCTGTGAGTGCAGCGATGACAAATGGCACTTTCATGAGACCTGACTCAGCTAGGTGGGCTTCTTTCCTTTTTAAACACTGATGTCTTCTACAACTGTGATTGATCCCTTCAAGCCTACAAACCTCTGCTGGTTTTATGAGGTGGCTATTACAACAAACTTAACTTTCATTTTAAAAAGAGAAGACATAAATCCATTCCAAAAACCGTTTTTACCTAGAATACAAAAAAAAGGGACAATTATAGTGTCAGATTCCCAGAGACAAATCAATCCTCTCATCAATATTTTGTATGAAGCCAATTAACTGCCATTTATTTAACAGAAGAGAAGAAAAACAAGCCCCCAGGTTGGTAAACACATTGGCAAGTTGCTAGACTCCAAGCTGGTTACTCTTGTTAAATCCACTCGAGTGTTTTCAAAATATTTGGGTTTTTCAGTGTGCCCAGCCTGCTGGGCACAGTTAAGTAAAAGGCATTCGCTATATCTAAGGATTCCCTGCTATTGTTTTTAAAATGTTTTCATACTGGGATATATTTTTAAACTGTCTTACATTTTTGAATGTACCTGGATTCAATGGAAGTGAGTACAAGAGTCGAGAAACTAAAGTGGCTTCTATGTCTACCCAGTGGCGGCAGCATGCACGGGACTGGAGGCGGGTGCTGTGTGCAAGTCAAGAGGAATCCTGGGAGAAAGAAGTCCTTAAACAAACTACAGAAACAAACACTGCAATCCAGTATGGCTTATTCGGATGCAATTACCATGAAGCTACTAGAAATTCAACCTACGAGGCTACCCTTAAATGTGACAGGATCGGCTATGTTGACGTGTGTCCCTCCACGGCCCTCCCCCCACCCCACTGTCTCCTGTTCCCAGGTTTACTGGTTCTGACTACTGCTTTCATCTGTTGTTCCCCTGCCTCTGAGACCCAGAACAGAGTCAATTGCCATGAGAATCTGCCCCCTTACCCAGTTTGTTTGTACATTAAAATAACTTGAATTTGCTTTTAAGCCAGACTACTACGATGCATCTACAAAAGCTTGCAGGAAAAGAAAGGGAGAAAGGAAAAAGGGAGCTTGAGAGAGAGAGAGAGAGAAAGAGAGAGAGAGGAGTGCAGTACTCCACTGCGGAAGTTCGCTACTTCGTGGTTCCCCTGCCCCCGACCCCCCTTACGCATTTAAAATTTTACAAAGACTTATAAAAAAGTTAAATGGAATTTGGCACCTTCAGAAAAATCAAAAGGGAAACTAAGATTAAAATGTGCAGAAAGAAAATGGTCAATATTTACAAATTAAAAGATCAAGATTATGTCAGTTATGTATGTTGCTTTCAATTTTTATCTAAAGGCCTGGAGTACTTTCCAAAAAGCTGGATTCTGAGTTGCCTACAAAATCTGTTGTTGGATTATAGACTGGAATGGATCAAGACAAATTAGGTGTTACGAATTAGACAGTCCCTTCCCCCGGCAGCGTTTCTGGCGAGCCGCCGCCAGCCTAGGAGAGGCGAGGGGCCGAGCGGTCGTTGGTCGTGGTCTTCTTCAGCTTCACGCCCCTCCGGATGGCGTTCAGCATGTCTTCTCCCTGCGGGCTGTCTCGGGGGCTCAGGTCTGCAGGCTCACTCTCTGGAATCGGACCCGGGGAGACAGTGGCACTTGCAGGCTCCCGTTCCTGGTCCTCGGCCTCGCTTTCTGGAATCACCTGTCTGTGCTGCTCAGGAATAGCTGGCTTTGGACCTGGAAGTGGGGGGTTGACAGAGGCCTGGCCGCTCCACGTGGAGGTGGGCATGCTGGTGACACCATGGGGGCTGTTCCCCATGGATGGTGACTCGGGGTTGTGCTCCGCCTGCTCCTCCAGCCCATCTGGGGGCACTGGCAGCACCCCGCGGAGGTCTGGGACAGTTGGGGTCTTCACAGGGATCACAGGCGTCTTGATGGGGATAGGACCAGCCCCGATGGTTCCACGGCGGACAGAAGGCTTGGTGGAAGGGGTCCGTCGGATGGTGGCAACCCCCGGGGTGACCATAGCAGGTCCCAGGGTGGTGGGGAGGCCCGCAGTGGAGGCCGGGCGCTTGGCTTGGAACATCCGTCGGTAGGACTGGCTGATGTCACTGTTCCTCGGGATGGTGGAGGATTTGTCAAACTCTTGCTGATCAGCCTCCTGATCACCACTTACAGAGAAATAATCGTAATCTGAAACTGATAATAGGTTGTGATTAGAAATATCCAAAGCTGCAGTTTTACTTTTTTTGTTCCGCTGTGTTGAGTGCAGAGTCCAAGCAAACCAAAACCAGACCCCCTGTTGAGTTGACCCAAGAGTCACAGTACTTCACCCAGATTCTCATTCTGACCCACTATTGATGTTGACACACCCCCAGCACCTAGGATTCTGCAGCCCTCAAGTATTGGCAAAAGGTACAAATGGTTAACAGCCCAAGCTGCAGCCAAGCCACTGCTGAGATTCTCTGGATGGTGTAAAGGGGCTGAAAGAAGGCAGATCCTATAGACCCTCCACTCCAGGATCTGACATGAGATACAAATCTCAATCAGAGGCTGATCGTTAGCCAGTTAGGTACAGGCTAGAAAAGACCCGGAACTCCTGGCCCAGGTCCCCTAAATGCAAGCTATGAAAATAGGTTCCACCAGTCACCTGTGCTCACCTGGGCAGCAAAATGCTGATCCCAGCATAGAAGCAGCTCACGGATTAAACATCTTAGATCAATGTTCTTAACAGCAGCGATATACCGGGCTGGAGAATTCTTTGTTGTGGGGACTCGCTTGTACACTGGAGAATGTTTACTAGCATCTCTGGTCTCTACCCACTAGATACCAGAAACAACTCTTTGCTTTCCAGTTGTGACAACCAAGTTGTCTTCAGATACTGCCAGATGTCCCCTGGGGGAACACATTCTCACACATGCATACATACGCGCGCACACACACACACCGCTGAGAACCACTATCACTTAGCGTTTTTGATAATTTACGAGTAGCTTTTGTTCAACTGTAAATTCTAACTCAGCTGTTCCATTTTCATCTTTCCTGGCTTGTATGTGTATTGAGGATGAGGCTGAGGGGCACAGGTTTGCTTGACACAAGATTTGGTTGAAAGAGTTAAGAGCTTGGGCTTTGGACTCTGACAGATCTTACGTTCCAGCTCCAGCTGTGCTACGAATTTGTTGCATGAATTTTGGCAAGTTACTGACCCTCAGTTTCTGCATCCGTAAGATCGGGAGAAGAAATTTATCCCTCAAGTGGTTGTGAATAGGACAATAAAGTGGTAAAACATGCGAAAGAATAAAGAAGCCACAGTCATTGATGGCATGTATCTCATGTCAAATCCAGGACCACCGTGCCCTCATGGTGGGAAATGAGAAAAGTTGCTCTACTCCAGTCACCTTCTTATATGGTGCCACCTGACAACTACAGATCAATCCTTCAAAGCATCCCCAGATGATGGAAACAATTCTGAAGTCTATCTGCCAGCCAGGGCTTAGGCTGTGATTAAATGCACTGTCCACATTATGCTGAGTGAAATCAGACAGTCACATAGGGACAAACAGTACCTGATCCCTCTTATACAAGACAAGCCAATGTATGGTGCCCCAGTGACACCGTGGTTAACAGCTTGGCTGCTAACCGAAAGTTGGCAGTTCTAATCCACCAGTCATTCCTGGGAGACCCAATGGGACAGTACTACTGTGTGCTATAGGTCACTATGAGTGAGAATCGACTCAACAGCCGTGGGTTTGGTTTTCTTAAAAAATTTTCATAGAGACCAAATCTTACTAGTAAGTTTCCAAGATTGGAAGGGAAAAAGGAAGGCGGAGTCCCTGCTTAGGGGCACGTTCTGTCAATGGGCTAAGAGTAAGTGGGACAAGGACAACCCACGATGAATACAATCCGTGCCACTCAACTGTGCTGTGAAAACTGCTGAACTGGCCAATGTTTTTGTTAATATTTTTACCACAGTTATTTTTTAAAATTTAATTTTTTAAAAAATAAAAACAAAATACATATAAATGAAGAAGTAAAAAATAAATAAAAAAGGCCCTGCTAGCCTTGTCTCCTCCCTGCAAGGAGGACCACCCCTTCTCCTCAGCTGGTGCCACTGACAAAGCCCGGCAGTCAGCCGCAGGTGGCCACGTACCTTGGGAAGGAATGGTGTCCTCGGAGCAGCACGGGGTGGTCGTCTGGGTGCTGTAGCCACTGGAGCACTGCAGTGAGTCCCGGCTGCTCCTCTGTGCGTCCAGCTGGAGGCCGCGACTGAGGGCCAGGGCCAGCTCTTCACAGGCCTCCATTTCCTCGCCAGGCTGCGGGTTCGAGGGCAGAGAGAGACATGAAATCCCCTGTTGGGGACCCTGGAGCCTCTCCACACCCCTCTTCCGACGGGGCTCGGTATCCTGCTCCCCCGAAGCCTGGCACTTGCTCGGATCCTACCCAGCTCTGGAGAGCTCTGTGTATTGGGCTGCACACAGGCTGTTCCCCAGGGGTCTTCTAAATGCTACAAAGGCTACGGAGCAGGGAGTAGAGGAGATAAAGCCCAGGCCCCTCCAGCCGCAAGGCCCCTTCAACCACCAGCCAGGCCTAACTGGGTCCAACCAGCTACAGGAAACAGGAGCGTCACCCTGGTGGCTGCCGACACAGTCATGCTCCGTGGCCTCTGGGCCTCCTCGGCGGCTGCAGGTGCACCGCTGGCCGGAGCGGGTCCTCCACCGCTGGGCTCCGGCTCGCGCTTTTCCTTGCGGCGCTGCAGGGTGTTTACCAGGGGCTGGTCATAGGGCCCAGGCTTAGCCCAGTCCTAAACAGGAGAGCAGGGTCAGAAAGGCCAGGAGCAGCTGGGGCCTCTGCCTCCGTGGAGGCCGCGGCTCCCGTCTAGACAATGCCCACAGAGCACAGCCGGTCCCCTGGGGCAAGCCTGAGCCCCTTCTTTATGCCCTCAACCCACTCTAAAGACAGGAGGTAGAGAACCCATGGGATCGCCTGGGGTACCTCCCTTTTTCTTACAGCCCTCAGCAACCAGGCAGGAAGCCTGTGGGAGACTCAGGTTAACAGCTACCTAGTGGTGTAGTGGTTAAGTGCTACATCTGCTAACCCAAAGATCAGCAGTCCTAATCCTCCTCGGGCTCCTTGGAAACTCTATGGGGCAGTTCTACTCTGTCCTGTAGGGTCGCTATGAGTCAAGACAGACTCAGAGGCAGCAGTGAGTTAACAGCTGAGCACCTTATGCTAAGGCCATCTGCCAGGGCTGACCCCTCCTCTGAAGGAGCCAGCTCTCCCTCAGCATCCAGGATAACTGCACTGTAGTGGAGTAGCCACGAGGGGGCAGTAAAGGAACTTCCATCACCCTCCCTACGACTGACTCTTCCACTGTCCTGGAAGAGCAGGAAGGGCACTCAAGATCTGTGATCTCTAAAGTCCTCAGAAAGAAAAGGGAGATGCCCAGGATCAACAGGAAGGCTGGAAGAGTTTGAGGGATCCACACAACCTGTGAGCAATGAAACAAGCCAAGACCTATCAAAATGCTGGACACCCAGGGCCTGCTTCACTAATGAGGGGCCTTGTCTCCCAGTAACTTCCTGGAACATCCACTGAACTTACTAGGCTATCACCTCAAAACTTTTAATATAAAACAGGACTAGGAATATAATCTGCATGTGCCTTTAAGGAACAGGTGGAGGAGGACAGGCCCTCCCAGCCTGTTACAAGCTCTCGGATAACACCGACAGCCCCTGGGAGGGATAAACCCAGCAGAAGTCATCTCCATCAAAGAACTGGACCTTGCGACTTGGAACCGCTGGTCTTGGCAATGTCACATCTCGAAGAGACTGACTACTGTTTCCCAAAGGGAGACTCCCCAGTCTCCACTCCAGGTGGAAATTCTCTCGGAGCTACCTGGTGTTTTTCAATTTCCCCTCCATGGAAATTCCTTTAGGGGAGGTGTGATGAGGAGGAAGGCAGAGAGTGAAAGGATGGGGTAGGAGAGGCGGGGGAACATCGGAGGGACAGAAGAGGGCGAGGACACAGGCCAGAGGAGAGGCGGCGGGAGGAGAGACACAAACCTTCCAGCTAGGGATCTGAGATGACGGGAGCATGCCGGGCCCAATGGTGTAATAACGAGCGTAGTCTGCAAGATGGGCAGTGGTGACCCGAGGGAGCAGACGGGAGGCAGGCAGGCAGTGAGGGGAAAGACCTGCCCCCACGGGTCCCACATGGGACTCACTTGATAAACTACAGTGATAAAACCCGTTAGACAACTGGAAACAAACAAAAAGGGGGGGAAAAAGGAAAAAAATTAATACAACAGGATGAGTGCAGAGGTACAAGATGGCATTGACAATCGACGGAGGGGAAACCTGGATATTCATCAGTCAAAAAAAGAATGTCAGGGCTCTGCTGCTCATGCATGCTTGGAGACACAGGAGAAAGGGACCAGGGCACAAAGGATGCAGTTGTTGGACACCGAGTAATGTAGTCTCTCAAGGAAATAGTTAACCCACACAGTAGATAAAATAGTCTGGAAATCAATCAGCGTACTTTATTCTCCAGCGTGCTCAATAGTTTTTCTGGTTATTTAACTAACAAGGTGTCATTTCTTGGTGACAGTGACTGCTCATCACATAAGCAGAGTGAAACCTTTTCCAGAGTGTTTAAACAAATGTGTTCATCCCAGGTTTCCCAAACACCACAAGTTCAGGGGCAAATTCCAAAGGAGGGGGCAGGAAGAATGGGGTTTGCAAATGAAAAAGCATGTCACATCATGTCCTAGGGATGATGACAAACTGGCCACACAGGTGGGATGTTTGAGAGAGAAGCAGGCAGATGGTTGACCCCATGACACCTGTTCTGGGAAGAAACTTTCACCCCTCTGAGCACCCCAGACTCCTCCTCGTCTCTGGGAAACTGCATGGGGATTCCTCCTTCAAGAAAAGGCCTCCGGTGTCTCCCACCCCCTGCACCCAGATGAATCCTGCTCTTGGAGTGTCCTTTCAGCTTCTGAGTTCCTGCAGCTTCAGTGAGGAGGTACGGGAAGGGGTGGGGAGAAGCGGGCACCCTGTGGCCCAGTCGTCACCTTCTCTGTGGATGCCCAGGCGCCCATGGTGGAGCCTGAGCTGACTGAGGTGGGGGAGCTGCACTCGCTGACTGACTGGCAGGTTTCGGAGGCTTCGGAGGAGGCCGAGCTGGACGAGTTCTGTAGCAAGGAGGGACCACACAAGGGGTCAACAGAAACCGAGCCAAGAGCCACCAAAAGGACACCGTCATAAATGAAAACAAACGAGTAGGGGCGGGACAGGGAGGCCACGCACAGAGAGAGACAGACAGACACACAGGAGGGAAGGATGAGAGAAGCAGAGGGTTAGGGCCTTTAGTGTTCCCACAGGGGACCCACACAGAGGCGTCAGTCTGCTGAAGAGAAGCAGGAGACCCGCCAAGCTCTAGATCCCTTAGTGGTAAGAGCCTCACGGCCACAGACCTCTGTGGGTCTTGCTCACTGTTGTGCTGGCAGCTGCTAAAGGCACTGGAAACCCTGCAATGCCCTCTCCTCTTGGGATTTTCGTCATGTTCCACAAGCCCGGGTCCTCAGGAAGGCCCCAGCCCTCACACCTCTCATGCACCGGTCAGCTCTGACTCACCGCAACCCCACATGCGTCCCAGAACTGTGTTCTGTATGGTTTCAAGTGGCTGATTTTTCAGAAGTAAGCTGCCAGACCTTCCTTCCAAGGCACCTCTGGGTGCACTCAAACTGCCCCCCTTTGGGTCAGCCATGAAGTGTGTTACTGTCTGCACCACCTAGGGACTCCCTTGTGTACCCCGGTGTTATTACTGCCTAAGGACAGAACGCCAGGATGGCAAGCTTCTACTACATGTCTGCTAATATGGCCTAATCCCCAGACTCTCCCTTGGCCAAATAAAGCTTCTGCATCACTACAGTTAGGAAACTTCATTTTCATGAGACATGTTGCTAGGTTTTTCTGCTTGGAGACTGATTTTTGGGCCTGGGGCAGTGAATCCCATGGTCAGTCCAACGGTCCCACTGGCCACTGGAGGGTCTCGGGGAGCCGTCTAGTGAGATCAGGGACATTACAGAATAAAGGTCTGCCCTAGGAAAGCCTCTCTTCATGCTGATCCTAATTAAACGCCCAGTCCCTGCTAATCTGACATCTTTGCCAACATTCTAAGAGTTCCTGCCCAGCCTGGGGTCTGTGACTTCACTTTTTTCACCCTGAATTTCTAGTCCTGGGCCTCGCACATGGCAGCAGCTGAAAACAACACTGACTGGATCGGGGACAGTGGCTGCCTTTTCCATGTAAAATGGGGTGTGGCCTTTTGCTTAGCCAAGTCCTGGCTGAAGCTTTTCCCTGTTAATGGCAATCTCTGGCCCATCCCCAATGTGAGTAAGTCCAACACTCTTCCACAGAGGTGTCTGACTGCATTTCCCAGGAAGTGTCCCCACAGCTACTCTCACTGCCAAGGAGGCCAGACTCATGCTTCTGCCCACACTTCAACCCACAAAAGACAGGCTCCTTACGAGGGACAGAGCTTCAGCGTCCCCATCCTAGAAGGGCAAGTGCCAAGAAGATACTCAGTGCCTAGTGCTCCATGTGGCCCAAGCAGGCAGGCCACATGGCTGAGGTCCCAGCTGTACCCTGAGCTCAGTCACGATCTGGTTAGCAGTTGAGGACCTGGAGCCTCAAGGCATGTAATTAAATCCTGTTTCTGCCATTTCCCAAGCAAGAACTGGCTCTGATCTCTCTAAACCTCGATGTTTTCAAATTTAGAATGGAGATCACCAGTATCTCTCCAACTAGCAGACAAGGATTAAACAAGAGGATGCCAAGTGCCGTCGAGTCGGATCCATATTGTACTTAATCACCTTGTCAGTTCAAGTCAGTTGTTAACTATCATAATTGACCAGGGCTTTTTATTTGGGTTCCTCTAACTCAGAGATGTTTGGCTTCGAAAAAAAACAAAAAATAACCACCCCAAAAGAACCCTTGTGGTACCACGTTAAGCACTCAACTGCTAACAGAAAGTTGTTGGTTCGAATCCATCCACTGGCAGCACAGGAGAAAGACCTGGTATTCTGCTGCTGTAAAGACATCAGCCTAGAAAACCCTACGGGCCAGTTCTTTTCTGTCACATGGAGTCATTATGAGTCAGAAATGACTCAGTGCATGCAGCAACAACCTACCCCAAGAGGCCATACTCCTGTTTCTTCTGACCCCCGCTTAGGTTGCTAAGGAGCTTGTAGGCTTGGGTGGGAGATGCTCACCGGGACACGGACTCCACCCCTGGGCCCACGTGGGTTACGGCACAAAGGGGAGGCAAAGGGAATGGCCTTCGTTTATCTGGGTGTAATAAGTGGAGGAACCCAAGGGTCCCTGTTCCTCACTTGCCGCATTCCCTTCTTTCCACCCTAAATAACTCTAATGTTACTGCCTTCAGGACCTGCGACCTCGGGCCTATGTCACCTGCAGTTTCCTACCTTGTAATTATATGTGGTGGCAGTGTCTATTTTAAAAACGGAATTCTCTATTAAATTTTGCAGCAGCTTTGATCTTATTCAAACTGCTCTCAAGTTGCTAGCCAAGCACATCTTCGGCCCCTGCTTTCAGCCTGATGGGAACCCCACAAGCTGCCCTGCTTCCCTGTATGTGACTGATGCAGAAGCACTCTGCTCCCGCCTGACACATGCACACACGCAGCCTGTGGGCGACAGCAAGGCCGCCACACACCGTCTTGTTCCAGCGAGGGGTGTCAGTGTACAACACTAGGTTAATTGGTCAGTGGGTTAAACACACACACAGGACTAGGCTGTGCACCAC
Organism: Heterohyrax brucei; assembly: GCA_028571685.1. Lineage (NCBI taxonomy): Eukaryota > Metazoa > Chordata > Mammalia > Hyracoidea > Procaviidae > Heterohyrax > Heterohyrax brucei. Next base: position 18,361,900 of record CM053153.1, on the reverse strand, counting down.
AGGGACCGCTGAGGAAATGCAAACTCCCGCTGTAGCTCTGACTTCTCACCCTCACTGCCTGCAAGATGTGCAGGTTTGGGTTAGAGCTGCGCACTGGGCAGGGGAAAGAGTGGGCCTGACACTTTAAAACCAAGCTAAAGCACCCCAGCTGAGGCTGGCACATTACAATGAAAGCGAAGCTCCTGGCTCTGAGCGTTACAACTTGAAATGAGTCCCTACCCGGTGATGACAGACAGAGGCAGCAGCAGGGTGCTGGGACAGCTAAAAATGCTGCCCAGGCTCTGGTTCACCAACTGGGTGTCAGACACAGCAGGTGAGAAACTCTTGGGCCCAGGCTCCTGAAACATGTCACCGGCTTCTACATGACACGTTCCCCAACGCATTCCCTTAGGGGGCTTCCAGGCTGACATGGAGCAGAAAGGACTGTGGATCTGCAGCAGAAACCCCTGCTCCACATGCTCATCCTGCAGGTCACATAGCTGTGAGACACGTGACCTACATCTCTGCCCCTCCACTTCCTCAACAAAATAGGGGTCACCATATTCTACTGGCTGCTGGGAGGGTGGCACCGGTATATACACAGGAGCTCCAGGGATGGGGCCTGTCACGCAGCAGACAGTCAGTGAGCGCTGAGTAAACTGGGTACCTGGGAAAACAAGCATATGGCCTTCGGAACACAAAGGATCTTATGGTCAGTCTCAAAGTATGCATGTGTGTGAAGGGCTCCAAGCCACCAGGCAGCTCAGCAGATGCCTTATGGGGCACCCTGAATGGTCTCATCTCCAGGCTTTCTACCTGTTGTGTTAAGCCAGTGCTGGCACTGAGGGAGAGGCTATGGGGTAAGGCAAATACACTCATGATGCATGTCAAGTCTTCGGCTCCAGCTGGACCCACTTGGCCAGGAAGGCCCGGTACCAGCTCATCTAGTCGTGGGTGAGGTGGCTCACAACCTTGTCTTCTGCCAGAAACAGTTACCAGCTTGGATCTGCAGGGGCTCTGCTGCTTCACTCCAATTTTCAACAAAAAAATCACAAAGGCACCCAGAGTGCCAAGGAGCAGGGGCAGCAGTGATACTCAAGCACAGTCTCAGCCATTTGGAGATGCTGGGATGGGACAGAGGGGGCTGTACCGCTGATAGAACGCCCATTCCTGGTAGCTCAGGGCTCAGGTGGGCACGTGGAGAGATGCCAGAGATTTGGGTCTCTTTCAGTTCGTCTACTTAAGTGTGAGAGCTCCCAAATCAATGTAGTAACTCAACCATCACCATGAAGACAGGCTTCGAACCCCACCTACGATCTCTCTCTCAGGGGAACATATGTAGGATATGACAGTAAACCAGAGCTTTCTCAAATGAGAAGGCAGGGGTCTGTCCAAAACAAGCACCTTCTCTGGGTCCAGCCACCAGTGACGGTCAGTGCCAGGTACGATGGCTCCTCCCAGAGCCCAGGGCATCTTACCTGGTTGGGGGCCTCTGGCGGCATGGGGGATGGTGACTTGGACTGGAAGGCGTCCTGGGATATGAATCCTGAGTCGTGGGAGGACACGCTGGACAGCCTCACGGGCGCCTGCTGGGGCAGGTTGGAGCTGCGATAGCGGTAATGTGAGCTGGGGGAATGCGAGTGGGAGCCACTGGACCGCGAGTCACTGCTGTTGACACTGTTCAGGCTGCTGTGGGGGCCGAGAAGAGAGGTGGTGGGTAGGAAGGGCATAGAAAGGGGAGAGGAAAGTTGGGGGACAGACAGCAGGGGCCGAGGAGGGAGAACAACACACTGCCATCAGTTCTCCACCCAGACGCAGCACGAGCAACACCCACCATAAGGCATGTTTTTAAAGCACTGCGTGAACAGCAGAGACCAAAAGGCTGCTTCTTCTGAACAAGGCTCCAATGGGGCCACGAGCCACCCTTGGAAGAGGCGAAGCCTACAGCCAGTTCTACAGTCTACAGTCAGCAGCTGCCCAGTTCTGCTACGTAACCTGCTATACCAAAGCCACAGAGCCCCGGTGAAGCAGTGGTTAAGAGCAGCCCACTGCTAACTCCAAGGCTGACAGTTTGCATCCTCCAGCTACTCTCTGAGAACCCTATAGGGCAGTTCTACTCTGTCCTATAGGGTTATTATGAGTCAGAATTGACTCAGTGGCAGGTTACTAGAGCTGAGGACCACATGTCCAGGACATGCAAAGAGGTGTGGCTAATCTTATCACAGCTCTTGACCTTGCAGAACAGTGACCCTGGGACATAACCCACTAAAGTTTCAGTATGACCTGGTCCATGGATGCAAGTGGATGCACATGGCTCCCTCAGATGGGTCACCTGGATCCTGCAGGCTAGGGTCAACCCAGTCAGCCATTGCTTTGGGAGCACAAGTACCAATGGGCTTCTGAAGGTGACTTTGGCCCAGGTGAGTCTGGTTCAAGAAAGATCTCAGCAAGCAACATCAGCCCATGAACTTGGTACGTTTGCCTGGGAGCACTTGGGTGGTATTGACAGTTAACATGCTTGGCTGTTAACTAGAAGGTTGGAGGTTTGAGTTCCCCAGAGGCCCCTGGAAAGAAAGGCCTCGTGATCTATGTTCAGACAATCAGCCACTAAAAACCCTAAGAGGGCAGCCCTGCTCTGACATACTTGGAATTGTCATGAGCTGGAATCTACTTGACGGCCACTGGTGGTCATGGTGATATTTGTATGGATGCGTTTGAATTGTTATTAACAAAGGTAACTGTCATGGATTGAACTGTGTCCTCCCCCTCAATATCTGTCAACTTGGCTACGTCATAATTCCCAGTACTGTATGACTGACGGCTTAACATTTTGTCATCTGATGAGATTTTGCTATGTGTTATAAATCCTATCACTATGATGTTAATGAGATGGACTGTTGTAAGGTGCCATCAAGGTGGTTCTGACTCATACCAACCCTATGAACAATGGAACGGAACACTGCCCGGTCTTGTGCCATGTCCACAATCATTTTTATGCTTAAGCCCACTGTTGTGGCCATTGTGTCAATCCATCTCATCATGTGTCTTCCTCTTTTTCACTGACCCTCCACTCTACCAACTATAATGTCCTTCTTCAGGTACTGATCCCTCCTGACAACATGTCCAAAGTATCTAAGATGCAGTCTGGCCACCTTTGCTTCCAAGGAGCGCTCTGGTTGTACCTCTTCTAGAACAGAGCTGTTTGTTCTTTTGGTTGTCCATGGTACCATGAGATGGATTACCAGCTGTTATACTGATGAAATCTACAAGATCTGATAGTGTCTTAAGCCAGTCTCTTTTGAGATACAAAAGAGAGAAGGAAGCATAGACACATGAGGATCTCGTGTCATCAAGAAAGCAGTGCTGGGAACAGAGTGTGTCCTTTGGACCTGAGGTTTCTGTGCTGAGATATTCCCTGACCACGGGAAGACTGATGACAAAGACTTTTCCTCTACACCCAATAGCAAGAGAAAGCCTTCCCCTGAGGCTGCCACCCTGAGTTGGAACTTCTAGCCTACTGGACTGTTGGAGAATAAACTTCTAAGTAAAAGGAGGAAACTCTGGTGGTGTAAGGGGTTAAGTCCTGTGTCTGCTAACCAAAAGATGGGCAGTTCAAATCTGCCAGGCGCTCCTCGGAAACACGGTGGAGAAGTTCTACTCTGACCTACAGGGTCACTATGAGTCGGACTGGACTCGACGGCAGTGAGTTTGGTTTGACTTTTGGAGGTAAAGGGACCATTTGTGGTATTTCTGTTACAGTAGCACAAGATGACTAAGACAGGAATGACTTAATTAATGGTTCACCTATCCCAAGCACAGGTGTTTCTCTCTTAAAATATCTGTGGCCTGCCACCACCAAGATGGAGCAGTAAACAAGGATGTCAGAAAAAGATACACACCCTTGGGCTGTTCTTTGCATTTCATTTCCAGTACTCAGATACAGCATCTGTGCTCTGTATACGAATTCAAGTTATGAGAAACAGAAAAACTGAACAAAGTCCCATGCTCCAAACGAGCAAAGCTCATAATTAAAGGACAGTTATAGAAACATGACAAGGGGTGAAAAAAATACAACCCAGCCCTGGATGACAAAATTGGCGCTTTCTGCACAAAGATTCTGCTTTACAAACTCAGACAGCTAGTGAGGTCATCAAGGATTATGAGACTGTTCCAAACTCGAGTTACTGGGTGCTCCTGTTGCCAAAGGGAACATTGTGGTTCAGGGCTAGAATTCTCACATGTCATGTGGGACACCTGGCTTCAGTTCCTGGTGCACCTCACACACAGCTACCGCTTTTCTGTCGGTGGTCTGAGGGCTGCTATGATGCGGAACAGGTTTCAGTGGGGCTTCCAGACTAAGAGACTAGGAAGAAAGTCCTGGCAATCTACTTTTGAAAATCTGTCAACAAAAGCCCTCAAGTGATCACGAGGATGGCTCAGGACCAGGAAGCATTTTGTCTCATTGTGCATGGGGCTGCCGTAAGTCAGGGGTGACTCAGCAGCTTGCACCAGCTTTTATCCTACAAGAGATAAAAGGGCAGCAAGCAGAAAGTTGGGAACCTCATACCATCAAGAAAGCAGCACCGAGACAAGAGCACATCCTTCAGACCTGAAGTTCCTGTGCCAAGATGCTCCTCGACCAAAGACTGAAGCAACACAAGAACTTTCCTCCAGAGACGACAGACGGAAAGCCTTTCCTTTGGAGTGGACACCCTGAGTTTGGACTTGTAACCTACTGAACTATGACAAATAAAATTCCTCTTTTTAAAGCCATCCACTTTGTGGTATTTCTGTTAGAGTAGCACTAGCTGACTAAAACAGACTACAGAAAGAAAAGATACCCGTGCAGCTTTGTTTTGCAATAGTAAGACAGAAATTTAAGTTACCATGGGGGGGGGGAGTACTCCAAAGGATTCAACATACACATACACAAAGCTCATAAAAGGGTGACAAGAAGCCAGCCAACATTTTAGGGAGCAGTAGAGCAGAACACAGCATCTGAGTCTCATTCTTTCTCCCTAAGAGTGCACTGTGCAAGCGCCACCAGGAAACGAAGCAGACAGGTGTGTACAGCTGTCACCCTGCGTCGATTCAGCAGATCCAGCCTGCCTTTTCCTCTCAGTGCTAATTCACAAGAAGGTGAAATTCATTTGGTTTTGAAAAGTCCCATGAGCAGGTTGAGGATACCAAAAAACACAATGATGTTTTCATCCTTCCAGAAGAGAATAAAGCTTTCAACCAGCAAGCCAAGACTGGCCTTCTAACAGAAAACTGCTCAAGAACTAGTTTAGTAGAGAGAGAACTATTTCAACTGATTCTGTATTTCAGGAGGCAGTGGTAGCTAATGACTAACACATGAGCTGGATTTCACCAGGCTTTAAAACTGGGCAGAATTAAAAGCCCAGTAATCCCATTTACCATCTTTCATTATTACTTCTACCTCTGTTTCTCACACTTGATAAAAAGCTTTTTGTAAGGTTCTCCTTTCATTAACACAGTAGGTGCTCAGTAAGTGTCTAGTTATGGAATGTATGCACGCATGTGTGATTCAATAAAGAAGCTGCACAGAATGGAAAATATAAGCTTAGAGACTCACTTGTCTTCTAAGTTGGCTCTCCAAAGAGACAAAAAGAATTTTATACAAAGGACAAAAGAACTTCATACAGAGTGGTTGTGGTAGCAGGAGTGGTATCCAGAATGACAGTTTCATTTACTATGCGAAATCCCAAAACACAACTTGGAGAGAACACCCAAACTCCCTCAGGGACTGAGTTACTGGGCTGAAGGTCTCAGGGGAGACCTAGCTCAAATGATAACACAGTTTATAAAGAAAATGTTCTACACAGTTTATAAAGAAAATGTGGTGAGTTGCATCTGAGGTCTTGAAAGCCTATGAACTGCCGTCTCTGACACATCTACTGGTCCCAGCCCAGCTGCAGCAAAGGAGAATGAAGAACACCAAGACACACAGGGGAGATCAGCTCAAAGGAGTAATGGACCACAACTACCACAACCTCCAACACACTGGGTCCAGCACAACTAGATGGTGCCCAGCTACCACTACCCACTATTCTGATAGGGATTACAGGAGAGGGTCCTGGACAGAGTGGGAGAAAAATGGAGCACAAAATTCTAACTCACAAAAAAAAGACCAGACTTGCTGGTTTGACAGGGACAGGAGAAATCCCTAGAGGATGGCCCCCAGATACCTTTTAACTCAGTACTGCAGTCACTCCCAAGGTTCACCGTCTAGCCAAAGATTAAACAGGTATACAGGGCAAACAGGAAACCCTGATGGCATAGTGGTTAAGTGCCATAGCTGCAATCCAAAAGGCTGGCAGTTTAAATCCACCAAGCGCTCCATAGAAACTCTGTGGGGCATTTCTACTATGTCCTATAGGGTTGCTATTGAGTCAGCATCAACAGTAGTGGGTTTGGTATTTTTTATAGGGCAAAACAATAACATATTTGACTTTGTCATGGATTACACTGTCTGCCCCTAAAATGTGTGTATCTGTTTGGCTTAGCCATGCGTCCCAATACGGTGTGATTTCTCCCATGTGTTGTGACTGCTGCCTGTACGATGGTAGTGAGGGAGAATGGGCAGCGGCTGTGTGGGGGAGGCAGGACTCAGTCGACAAGCTTGGACTGTGGCGAGGTCATCTCTCGGAAGACAAACGAAAGAGAAGTGAGCAAAGCGCTGGGCAGCATCAAGAGCAGAGTGTGGCCTTTGGACCTGAGGTTCCTGCACTGAGATGCTCTCATACTGCATTTGGACTCAGCCTACCAGACTGTAATAATTTCTCATACTGAATCTGGATTTGTAGCTTATCAGACTGTTAGAATAAAATTTCTCTTCTGAAACTACCCATGCATCCTGTTAGAACAGTACCAGGTGACTGAGGAAAGGCTTTATTGTCCCATTACATATACAAGACTCATGGGCACACCAGCCCCAAAGCGAAGACAGGAAGGCAGGAAGGGACAGGAAAACTGGGAGAATGGACACGGATCCCGGGACAGAGAAGGGAAGAGCAGTGACACACCTCAGCGTTGTCAACCAACGTTACAAAATACTTTGTGTATTAACTGTTCAATGAGAAGCTGATTTGCTTGTGAACTTTCACCTACAGCACAACAAAAACAAAACACCAAAACTCAGGGGGAATGAGAGCACAGGGCATTGTTTCTTCACTTGCTCTGGAAGAAGCCGGCCTGTATAAAATCAAACTATATTCACTTTCTCTTAGTCCTGGTGATTTTTACTGTGTTAACCAAGACGGACAAATCTGTTGTGGAAGAAGTAACATCCAGAACGTCTGTTAGAAGTGAGGAGGACAAGACTTTGTCTCACGTAGCGTGGACACGTTATCAGAAGGGCTCAGTCCCTGGAAAAGGACATCATGCTTGGTAATGTACAGAGTCAGTGACAACAGAGAAAGACCTTCACCGAGACAGACTGATGCAGAGCCTGCAACCATGGGCTCCAGAGAGACGACAATTGCGGGGCTGGCACGCGACAGAGCAGTGTCCCGTTCTGCTGTGCGTAGGGCCCTGTGAGTCGGCACTGACTCGGCGGCACCTAACAACAACCAGGAAAACCAGATGCAAGTTCATAAAATAGAAAAATCACTACTGCGAACAACTGAAAGACAGCGGGCTACACCCACTAGCCTCGTGGCTGATGTGGTTTTCTTACTGATCCAAAATAAATCCCGAGACCAAAGAGACTGAAACCACGATGGCGTCCTCCAGCTGGTCATGTCACCATCTGCTGTTTGAAGTCAGCCATCCAAGCAGAGGGAGGACGGGCTCCGCTGCCCCCTCAGTGTGAAGAAACACAGGCCGACCCGAGAGCGCGCGTGAAGCCGTGCTCCACTTACCTGCAGACACTTGACTTGCGCGACATAGCAGTGCTGGGGGAAGAGGGTGGCGTCTGATACGACCAGCTGTAATCTGAGCCCTTCAGGTCCAGAATCACCTAGAGAGGGAGACACAGAGTCGGCCGGGTGACCCAAGGGGACATATTTTTTACCCATGAAAGGAAAACACTACCTGTCAAAGCTCAATACCTATCCTGATATCAAAATTCTGCCATCACCTGGGGGTGGGAGTTGAACAAGAAAACACTGCACACTTTTCTTTTTATGAAACAACTACCTTATCAATACATCAATGCGCTAAGCCTTTTTCTGATACAAGTAAAGATATAATTAATGGGGGGAAGGAAAACTGGGAAATAACAATCAAAAGAAAAGAGAGAGAAAGAAGAGGTTTACAATGACAGATGAACAGTTTACCCAGAGAAATGGCTGTACACCCAAGGCTAGACTTCACAGGACATCACCTTACAGCAGCACTCGAAAGGCAAGCATGGCTGCAGGGTCTGTCCAGCTTGCATTTTAACGACTTATTAGTCAATGGCTCACTTGTGTTAGATTTCACCAAAACTTAAAAAAACTGACCACTACCATCAAGTCAATTCCGACCAACAGTGACCCTCAAAGGCACAGTAGAACAGTCCCATACAGTTTCCAAGGAGCACTGGGTGGATTCGAACTGTTGACCTTTTGGTTAGCAGTCATGGCACTTAACCACCACACCACCAGTGCCAGAAATCCTAAAACCTGGAAGAATCAAGAACAAGCCAAACCTTCCACAATTTTTCAACAGCACTTCATCCGTTTCCCTTGCTAAACAGAGAGCTACTTGAACGTACTGTTCACCTTTCATTCACATAGTAGGTACTCAATAAACACCTCATTATTAAATGTATGCATGCACTGGCTAGTAAAAGCAACTACATGCAATGGAAAAAGACAAGCTTCCAGAGTTGCATCCTGAGCTGGCTCTCTAAAGGCGGCAGAGAATTACACACACAGGGCAGACGCCAGCACAGGATTCATCAAAAGTTGCCTCCAACAGGCCTCTTCCCACTTGCTATGGTGTTCATGTTATACGAGCCAAATGAATAAAGTACAAAAATGTTGTTTTTCTCATCAGACGAGAGGGATCCCCACGTATTTCTACATTCTGCTGGAGTCAGAATGGTTGACTGCCAATTCCTTTGGGAGTTTGTTTCTAGAAGGCAGATTAGCACAGCAGTTGAGACCATGAACTCTGGAACTTGAGTGCTTGGTTCAAATCCCAGTGCTACCCCTTACTAGCTAGGTGAACCTAGCTCAGTTACTACCCCCCTCAGTACCTCAGCATCCTCTTCTGTAAAATGGACTGATAATGAGGGTTAGCTGAGACAATCTCTGTGAAGACTTAGAACAATGCCTGCCACACAGTAGGGGCTATATAGTGGTTACCCATACCCAAACTCATCGCCGTTGAGTTGAATACAACTCATAGAAACTCACAGAAACTCTAAAGAACTGTCCTGTAGAGCTTCCAAGGAGCACCTGGTGAACCCGAACTGCCAACCTTTTGGTTAGCAGCTGTAGCACTTACCCATCATGCCACCAGGGTTTCCATACAACGGTGAGCTATTAGGATTATAATGTAAATGACAAACATGAATTACAATGTGCCAATGCTGGGAGCAACACTCAGGATTTGAAACCTTTGTCTCCTTTGTTGGCTTAACCCCCATGGCTCCTACCTGTTCACTGGAGGAGGGCAGTTTGTGAGGGTCCATGGTCAAACTCTTTAGATCTTCTGATATGGTCTGGAGGTGGGTAATCTCACCTAGCATAGAGATTTCTTCCTCCTGGGAGAAACGGAGTCACAGCAAGTTACCCTCACTAGTGACTGACTTCTGGGCCTCTATCCAATCATTTACTAGCACTCAGGTCATTGGACAGTCCTTTCAATTTTTCAGAAAAGGCCCACTTTGCTGAGGGCACTGTAAGCTCTGTTTACGAGGCACAGATAGAAAGGAAAAGTTGTCTCTATAAGTACAGAGTGACCTGGGCGCCTGGGACAGTGGCTGAAAGCCCATGCAGGCATATATGCCTTTCCTGAAGTATCTAGAGCCTGCCCAGAAACGTTGACTGTACTCTTGTGGGTTCCTAAAGCCTGGCTCTCTTCCATGTGCTGAGGAGGCCCTCCTGAGAAAACAATGGCTTCATGGGATGATGCCATTGGAGATATTTGGGTCCAGCTCTGCTAGCTGGTCACCGGGCCAGCACAGAGGTTAGCGGTCTCCCATCTTTCTGTTTTTACCACCAACTCAATCGATGGCAAGTAGGAACTCTGCAGGTAGCAGAGTTCCATGGATGAAGCATTCAATCACTGTACCAAAATGCCAAGCTGGGACTGTGGGCCCAGGCAAAGGACATCCTCTGCTAAGCTCTAGACTGAGGACAATGCATACTGTGACACTGGAGCAGTCCTGTGGGGGGTCTGAGTTGGTGGGCTTTCTTTACCAACCTGGAGAAAGCCCACAGCAGCCATTCTCATTTATGTCATGCAAGCACAATTTACTTAAAAAACAACTTGGAGGTGACTTGTCCCAGAGCTTTCTTTTGGTTACACGGTTACTCATTAGTATTCTGCTTGGTCAGTGGGTCTCAAAATCACTGGGCTGGCTTGCTGGAACAGAAATGGCTGGTCCCCACCTTCAGGTTCTGAGATTAAGGTCTCAGACCTACCAGTTCCCAGGTGAGGCTGAGGCTGCTGGCCTGGGACCCTATCTTGAGAAACACCCTGTTACACTTTTCTGACTTGCGGAGAGAACATAAGAAAACCAGCAGGAAGAAACACGAGCAAGGCGTGGCCATCACAACCTGGTGGATAATCACTGATGGCAGAAGGGATTCCAAAACCTGATTCCCAACACACAGCAGACAGATGGATAAACACATCCCCACAAACTTACAATCACTGGCCGCAGCAGAGAAATGAAGGTGCAGAAGCGGCCGCGCTCTTCGATCAAAGCTTTGCGCACCGCCTGCTTCTCTGTCTCTTCCAATAGGAGATATTTATCGTTGACATCTTGGAGAGCACTGTCCAGCTGAGGCTGGATGTCGCCTCTCCCTGCAAACAAAACAAAGCCCAGGAATGGCTTGCTGAAACAGTTTCTGGAACACAGGCACGTCCCTGGGGTCCTTGCTGCAGTCGAAACCACCGGGTTCCAGGATTTAAAAGGAGTGTTTACTAATGCTCAGAGAGGATTTTGGGTGGCTGTTTCTCTGGGACCAGCCATCTCCAATTTCCAGTGCCACAGAGGAGCATTCATCCTGGCATACTTGGTTACTCAGGACAAGGAAGGTCTCCTGGGGCACTTTCTTGTCACCTGCTGTGTCTCACCTCCTACAACCTCACAGAGCTTCTGCCAAGAAGACCCCAGCCGTGGCAGCCAGGCAGGCTCTTCCCTTTCAGAACATTCTGGAGAGGGGAAGGATAGACAGACACAGTGAGGGCCTGTGGACACTCCCAAAGTGCACACAAGCTGGCTTTGTTGGGTCGGCCTCCATCAGAGAACCTCCGTTTGGGCAGAAGGCTCCATCACTACGGGCAAAAGTGGCCACTGTCAGCTCTCCTGACTCTGGGGCCCCTGGGAATCACTGGCAGCGAATTTAAGTCCCTAGTGGAGATACCTCCTGAACAAGTCCAGTAACAGGAAGACCCACAAGTCAGTTCTGTGTTGTGAAAAACCAAATGCAAGTCAGCGTCGAGCCAGGCCCAGACGTGATAACCCTCTGCTCACAGCCATGCAACCCAGAAGCCAGGGCTGTGGAGTCAACAGTGACTCACAGCGACCTCATCATGTGTTTCAGAGGAGACTTGGGCTCCACAGGGTTTTCAGTGCCTGTGATCTTTCACACATAGACCGCCAGACCTTTCTTTCAAGGTACCTCTCAATAAGCTTGAACTGCTAGTTATTTCAGCTGGTACCTGAGTACTTAACTATCTCTACCTCCCAGAAACTTCTGCCCATGTCTGCAGAGCTCAGTAAACTGGAGGCAATCATTTCTAGAATCTTACACAACTCAGGAGATCTTCCAACAACTCTCGAACATGGCTGTTTCAATAAATAAAGTCAGAACACAGCCATGCCCATTCATTAACACACTGTCTGCTGCAACTGCAGGGCTGAGTAGTTACAAGAAAGGCAGTATGACCCCAAGACCAGCAATACTGACAATCGGGCCCTTTACAGACAGAGCTGGGTGCACCAAGAGAGAACCACGGACCAACAGGCTGATGGCACCAGGGCAAAGCAGTGCAGATCTGATCTGTAGGGAGGCACAACGGGGTGTTCTCACGGGGAGACCCTCTCCTGAGCTCCCACACTAGTACAGAGCCCTCACCCGTCATCTGGAATGGAGGAAGGATGTATAAACTCACTGGGGGTTGGGACTTGGCCTTTCTGGGCTCAGCCCCCATGACAATGCTGCGTTATGTCAATACCACAAAACCTGCAACAGCTGGAACCTGTTTAAGGTGGAAACCTGTCTGGGAAGAAAAATGCCAATTATCTTCCCCTTAGACTAGCAATATAAAAATGTTAAGAGTATATGCACCATCGAAGCCAAAATTAAACTTGTAAGACCCAGGAAAACAAGGCTCTCACATGTTTTACTGTGTATGAAGCACTTAATAAGTATCTATCTAATAGTTTTCCTTAGAATCTTAGAGAAAGAAGGGGTCTGAGGGACTCCCAAACCCCTCTGTCAGAGATCCTGTCTGAGGTCACACGGGAAACGGCATGAAGCCAGGACAGAACCCACCCAGACAGACTTCCTCTGTACTGAGTTCAATCTCCTGCCACACACCTTGAATGAATGAATGCTGAATGAATGAATGCCACAAGGCATCCAGGAAAGACCTTGCCCCGTTACCATCTACCTTCTTAAGAATGATGTACAAAAACAAACAGAAACCCAAACTCACTGCTACTAAGTTGATTCCAACTCATGGTAACCCTATAGGACAGAGTAGAATGGTCCCACAGAGTTTCCAAGAAGTGTCTGGTGGATTTGAACCACCAACCTTTTGGTTAGCAGCTGCAGCTCTTAACCACTATGCCACCAGGGTTTCCTACAATGATGAAGGGGTCATTAAATGCAATGCTCCATTTGACTTAAGGAAGAAAAAGGTCAGAGAAAAGGGCTGTGACTGGTGGAATACACTCCTCATTTTCTCTCTTAAGCAGATGACACAGCTTACTTGGAGCAAGTGGTGATCAAGTTTACAACGAGGGAGTTGGATTTCAATAGGAAAAGTCACCCTTAGGCAGAGATTAAGCACCAAGTGAACATGTCAGGGAAACCTGCGCCTAGTTGCGATCATCTCAAATGCCTTGGATGTCCAGTGAAGCCCAGTACACAGGATTTCGTATCTTAGCAGTAACGTGAATACCGACATATAATGTGCTGACCAATCTACAGTGGCATGGGGTCACACTTATTGTTTCCTTTGTCATCCACCCCTTAGGAGAGTTCTACCTGTTCCTCAAGTTTACCCATCGGGGATGGAAAGGGGGTCATTCCCATGCACCGACCTGAACCCCTGACTGTAGGCATCCTGTGCTCCTCTGTGAACACGGACCTTGTAGAATCACTCTCCCTTCTCTCCGCGGATATTCCTAACGGGCAGAATGCTGGGGCACCCTCAGTGTTGGGCAAATGGTGGGGTTTCTCTTCTTCTAGTTTAAGACGACTAGGAAGAAAGGCCTGGCACTCTTGTGAAACATTTTAAAAGGCTGGTTTGTGCAGCTGACCCCCTATACTCTGAATGTGTACATTATGCACGCCCACGGGCTGGGAAGGAGTACTGTAAACGCTTCCCTTTCACTGCACCTGAGAGACAGCCTGGCAAGCCCACGGGCTGAGAGCTGCTTTTAGTCTCTCTCTCTCTCCCTCTCTTCTAAGATGTTCTAATTAACAAAATGTGGAGGGCTGCTGAGTAAACCAGACTGGTAGAGGGAGGCAGCGGGAGAGAACTGGTGGAGGGGACACATACATACACACACTGCCACTGAATCAATTTCAACTCATTGTGACCGTACAGGACAGGGCAGAACTGCCCCATAGAGTCTCCAAGAAGCACCTAGCAGATGTGAACTGCCGACCTTTTGGTGAGCAGACACAGCACTTAACCACTAAGTAACCAGGGTTTCCAGTGGAGAGGGCAGCAGATTAAAATAACAACACACTTGACAAAGCCTGTTTGGAGGTGGTTTCAATGCAGCAGCAATAAGTTTTTATTAACAGCCTGTAATTATAAAGGTGTCCCTTGGAGAGACAATTAATGCACTCAGTCGCTAATGACAGGTTTGAGGTTCGAGTCCACTCAGAGGCCCCTCAGAAGAAAAGCCGGGTGATGTACTGCTAAAAAGTCAACCACTGAAAACCAGATGGAGTATAGTTCCACCCTGACACACATGGGGTCCCCTTGAGTTGGAACCGACTTGCTGGCACTGGTATGTTTTTTGGTTTTATAAGACATTGAAAAAATCTTTATCATTGCTTCTTTTCACAAATTTTAGGCACAGCATAATTAATTCCGACTTTTAAAATTATCTCCACAGGGAAGCACAGTGAGTCCAAACAAGTGTTATCTCACTTGGCAAATGTACATTTAATTATGCCACCATTGCAGCAAAGTTATTTTAAATATGTATTTCTGTTATAATGAAAGGACTTTCAAAATGTAGTATCTAAAATAAGTCTAATCTGTACAGACTGCTATAATTACAGTACTAGTGAGAACCATTCCATTCAGGATAATATCATGAACTTATAAGCAATGTTTGTTTTCTAAATTCACTAACATAATATATAATTATATTAATAAAAAACGGCTGTGGTAGAAATGATTCCATGTCCCTGTTGGATACACCGTTTTTCAGCCCTAGGAACACAGGGACAGTGATAGCTCAACGTCAGAATTCTTGCCTTCAAGCAGGAAATTCGTGTTCAATTCCCAGCCAAAGCACCTCACTGTCCCTCTGACACAGCAGCCAGAATTATTCAAATGTATGTACTATCTGAGGCTTCCTTTTCTATAGCTCCTACCACTCTCCAAAAAAGCCCAGTGGTCTTTCCTTTACAAAGCAGCCTGTCCTGCAAGGCAAGCGTAGCCGGCTGGTCCACCAGGCCACCTCCACCTTCCTGAGCTACTGTCCTCCTGCTCCTCCCATGATCCTCAGCTGCAGAAGGCCTGCTCACCCTGAAGGTTTCACTTCACCCCTGTTTCTCCTCCTCAACTTTCCGGCTACAATCAAAAGACAAAACAAAGCTACTCGTTGTCGGGTCACCTCCAACTCACGATGACCACACGTGTTATCAGAGAAGGGCTGCGCTCCCCAGGATCTTCAGTGGCAAGGAGATGGCCAGGCCCAAATCCCTAACTTCTGGACAGCAGCTGAACATATTAACCATTTACGCCATCCAGGGACACCCCGGCCCGACTGGGATCCTCTCTGTTGAGCCCAGAAGTCCCTCCTACTTAGCCTTCATAGCACTCACCCCGTCCTAATTTTGTTTGTATTTTCCTAGTTATTTGACTGACGTCACCCCTGGTAAGCCCCACCAGGGCAGAAAGCATGAATGTTTTCACTCTGCACCGTGTCTTCTCTGCACTTGCCTGGAAGGCAGCAGACGCTCACATACTTGTAGAATGAAGGGGGTATTGCTAAAATAACATGATCTGAGCTGAGTGTGCCTGCTGGTCTCAGCCAGCATGCCCTTAAATGGCCTAAAAGTGCAGACCTGGCGAATTCCACCACGCAGCTAAAGAAGGAGGGGGTTGGGGGTGCGCCTTAAATGGCCTTTCCAGACAGAATACCCCAGCAAAGAGACTTCATGGCCTTTTCTGTAAAGTCTCACTCCTCTTCAGTCTTCAAAATTGTTTCCACAGCCAGTTTCCAGGTCCTGCTTCTGATCACACCGAGGAGTTCTGCAGAAAAGAGCCAGCTGGCCTTGACATCCCCAGGGAAAGCCACATGATCGGCTTCACAGACAGACTTGCAGACAAACATGTGACTACTGGGCACCATGTCACCTCTAACTAAAGTAAGGAATATATATATATATTTTTAATTAGGAGAGGTCACAAAGGATTTTGAAATGAAATCAAGATCCCCTATCAACTTCCCAATATTTATCCTTTTTTCTTTATGCGCCACATAAATATTTCAAATAAAGGATGAACACTTCCTTGCACGGTGGGCAAGAGCTCAGCTGCTAACCAAAGGGTCAGTAGTTCGAATCCATCAGGTGCTCCATGGAAACGCTATTAGGCAGCTCTGTTCTGTCCTACAGGGTTGCTCTGAGTTGGAATGGAGCTGAGAGGCACAGGTTTGGTTTGGATTTTGACAGAGAACGGAGAGCACGGTTCAGTGGTAGAATTCTTGCCTTCCACGTGCGAGCCCCGGGTTCAATTCTGGTGGTGGACCTCACGAGTAGCCACTCCGCCTGTCAGTGGAAGCTTGCATGTTGCTATGAGGTCAGCAGAGCTTCTAGACTAAGATGGACTAGGAAGAAAGGCCTGGGGATCAAGTTCTGAAAATGAGCCAACGAAAACCTTACAAACCACAACACTCTGATCTGCAAAGGATTATGGGAATGGTGTAGAATTGGGAGAGGATTCGATCACACTGTACACAAGAGAGTTACTCGCCTTGGACTCCATGACAGCGAACGGCTGACAGCTGGGGAAAGGGATTCAGAGCCACTGAACCAATCACGGACACTAGTAGAATTCAGCCCTGGGTCTCTCTCATTCAGAAGTTCACATTCTTGGGACTTTGGGTTTAGGGCAAACACAAATCCTGGTAAACAACGTGATAGGAGCTACAAGTTCAAAGTTGTAAGAGCATCATTTGAAACCCAATCCAGTGGTGACGAGCACTGTCCAGAGCCCCCAGCATCTTCAGGCACATGGGGCTGCCTGCACAGAGGCCTCCTGACAGAACCCAACCAGAAGTCATTTTCAGGCAAACCGCAAACCCAGGCCACATGGGCCAGGACAGTTGTCAGAGTCTACAAACATTCCAAATCATTTCTTTGTCCTGAGAAAGACCTACAGGGAAGCCATTAGCATCCTATAGAATGACCTGTCTTCCCCCAACACTCAAATGCTCTACTTCATTCTAAAATGCCCACTTTTTCTATATTTTTACGCTTACAAGTCAAGGTATGTCTTATAACCAGTGGTGTGCCACGGCTTAACTGGCAGTTACTTTCTTCTCTCTTTTAGTGGTCCATAAAACAATGAGGTCTCTTACAATCCTAAAATTCAATGGAATTCTGGGAAATAAATGCTGAAATAGGTCTGTGAAGTCATATTGGAGATTAGTTTGGAACGAAAAATTCCCTTCTGCCACAACCGAGTGGATGTAGCTGTCTTTGCTACTCTTTATCTGTCTTCTACTGGGTAATATCATATCTTACAGACACATGTTTAAGTATACATGTACATAAAAAACTCACTGCTGTGGAGTCAGTTCCGACTCATAGTAACCCTTCAGGACAGCACAACTGCCCCATAGAGTTTCCAAGGAGCAACTGGAGGATCCGAACTGCGAACCTTTGGGCTACCAGCTGTTAGCACTTAACCACTAGGCCACCAGGGTTTCCACAAGTATATATGAGAAGATATAATTTATGCGAAGATAAAGTCGAGTCCTCAACAAGGTAGACAAGGCCTTGGGTCCCTGCTCATAGCTGCAAGCCCACCTCTTTCCAGTCCTGCACTGAGAGAAGACGGAAGAGCCGTTCACACCTAGGTGGTAGTTGCTGGGTGACAGGTGACAGGTGACAGGTGACTGGGAACTGCCCTATAGAATTTTCCTGACTGTAATCTTTACAGGAGCAAATCGCCAAGTCTTCCTTCTGTGGAGTCCCTGGGTGGGTTCAAACCACCAAACTCTCGGCAGCCAACTGCTCACCCCCCCGTGCCACCAAAGCTCTTTATTCACATCCAAGGGTCTCTCCGCCACATGGGAAAAGCAAGTTCTTCTCTAAGAACCTGGCTGCTAGTTTGGGCTGCACCCTTCCCATCACATCCAACGCCTCCCGGATTAAGGAATCATCGAACTGTGACAAGAGCTGCTGAACTGCTCACGGCTATCCTCAGCTGTGAATGCCATGAGGACGTGACTGGGTCCGTATCACCCATGGCTGTATCCTCAACACCACCTAGCAAGCACCCGTCGGTGTTTATGAAGTGAAGGAAACAGAAACGAAACCCAACTCAGCTTCCAGCCACTCTGACTTGTTTTCTGTGCCTTTCCATGTACCTTCCTTCTCCTCTGGGACATATATTTACCCCTTACCCACTCCACCCTGCTCTACAAAAAATCCTTAGTGCAGCTCTGCTTAAGCATTGCCTCCTGTTGGAAACTTCCAGCTCCCTCAGGAAGAATCCAGTTTCTTCCTTCTCCACCTTCCACAGCCCTTCCTTCACTGTCCACTAGACAATTTACGTTGCCAAGTCCTGGTTGTCTATAAGTTGTCCTCACCATCCTGTGCGCAGTGTGAGGGTGGAGACTATTTCTGCATCCTTAGCAGCTAAAAGATGTAGCACGGGAACGGAGGCGGGAGGGAGGAAAGAGGTGGGGAGGATGCCTCCATGGAAGGATGGATGGATGGATGGATGGACGGATGGACGGATGGACGGATGGACGGACGGATGGACGGATGGACGGATAAAAGCCTGTTTCCTTCACAGGGCTCATCTGCATCCATCAAAGGGGAACACTGCTGGAGAGATGGCACCAGCTATGAATCAATCAACCCCGTGAAATGCATGAGTGGCTTGTGAGCTCAGCTCTAGAGAGGCTACCATTGCTCCGCCACCCTGCCATTCAGTCATGGTCTGTACCATCCGTTCAGTGTTCCCCAGGGAGACAAAAACCACATGGTACATGCAATCGGTATTTCCAACATGCTGTCCTTTCCATCTCCTGCACCTTTTCTGTGGTTGAGGTTAATGGCGAAAAGACTGCTTGGCTCCTGTTCTGCCACTGTGAGCAGCTGCCACCCGGCTTCCGAGTGCAGCCACAGGGAAGCCCGGCTGCTGCATCTGGGAAACAGCTCCCTTGTGCACAGGGACATTTGGGGGCACTGGCTTCTGCTCCTGCAGGCAGCCACTGGAGTCCCGGTCAGCTCACTTGAGGAGCTGGGTTGGCACAGGGCTGTACCAAAGGAAGCCCACTTGCAGCTCTGGGCCTCAGTGGGTCTGTTTGGCTTGTTTTCCCCAAGAATCCTCAGTTGTGAACAGCAGCTAAGGAACAGCCCAGCCTCTGAGGACTACATGCTTTCATCTGAAATCTATAACGGCTCTTTGTAGGAACTGAGAGGAGTCTATTCAAATGTCACTGTTCATTTAGGTCAGGGACAGCTTCCTGAACGCCACGCTAAATCTGGAAGGTAAAATGCCAGCACTGCTGCTTCCACTGAAATGGGGTGAGTCCCATTCATTCTCCATCTCCTTGTCGCCTTGCTAGCACATGACTCACAGTTCCACTGCCTAGACCTTTCTCTTCCTCCTCATCCTGGGCTTCCAACCTGGTGTTTCCCAGGACCAGAGGGAATGGAGGTCAGGCTGTTGCTCTCTAACGCCAACTCCATTTTGTATTTTTTTTTGTAAAAACACACACAGCACCATTTCAGCAAATCCTGTATGTACAATTCCATGATGCTGTTTACATTCTTCAAGTTGTTTTCAACTGTTCCCGCTATTCTTTTCCAAACTATTCCACTATTGATGTAAACTCACTGCGCCCTAAGTTTCTCATCTAACTTTCTGAGATGTTGTTGTCAATCTGATCCCACAAAGATAAATTTCTGAGACAGCACAATGCTCAAGGAAGACATACCTTACTAATTAGGACTAAACTATCGTGCAAAACATACTTCCATGAAAAGTTTTGGTTTAAGGTTTAAAGAGTACATCAGGGCAACAGTCTGTGGTCCAAATAAGTCTTTCAAAGCCCTCTCCCATCCACTGTTACAGTGAGATGAGACACAGAGGCTGAACTGGGCCCCCAACACAGGGCCATCTTCACCTCGCCTGTCAAGAGATGCGAGTGGTGTGGGTTTTGTTGTAGGTGACAGAATCCAATTCAAAAGCTCTTTGGAGCTCAGCACAAATGCTAAGAGGACACTCGGGCACGCTCAACAAACAGAACCACAAGGACACTTCACAGACAGCCCCTCCCACGACAGAGAGACAGCCATGAGACCGTGAAAGCAACCTCAAGTATTAGTAGCGTAATCATCCACAGAATGAGGTCAACAATCAGTTGAGAAGATTAATTCTGAGCATTGAATTTGAAGATCTGATACCTTTGAAATGCAACATTTCACAAACTCTGCTGAAATAAGAAATACTTTTTTTTAAAAATGAATTATCAGTTTTGAACAGTACTATATGGTCCTGGGGAGACAATGGTTATTTTGCAAACTCAATACAACCAAGTCTGATTTGAGAATTATTTTGATGAGTTATTTTAGAGTGTTTTAGTTATATTTTTTGTTTGCAATACAAATACACGCATACATATACACACAGATATATATGTGTGTCTCAAAACATTTCCTACAGAAAAGAGTTAAATCACTCTGTATTTCTTCTTTCCACGAGTTTCATATTGAATTATGATGATGCAACGATTCTTAGAATGTTGTGCTTAACACTTTAAATGGCCAAACATCCAAGAAAGGAAACGATTAAAACACCCCCCCACACAGTATTTGTACAGTTATGGAAAATTAAGTAGGCACGACTGATTGTTCCAAGCTGGTAGGAAAGCTTGGGCAATTAGCATAGGTCTGGACAACCATGGAAAGCCCACAGCAAGGACCACGCCGTGACCAGCCACCAGGGATACAGCATGGCAGACTTACCGAGAATGTCCACTGGCAGAGGTGCACGGGGAGAAAAGGCAGGATACACAATTGACACAAAAAGGAAAATAATACAGTCAAACCAATGTCTGAGCAGCAGTCTTACCTTTCTTCCATGTGTCAAACAGTCCATGTCTGGCCAATGAATTTTTTATTATGGCGACTAAACCCACATTCATCAAGTTACAGGGCCACGTTCCCCACTCCTGCTTGCTGATAACATCCTTGATTTCCTATCTAAACAGAGCTCTTCCTAGTCAGTAATTATTATCCTTAGAGAATGTAGCAGGTTTCTCTTTAATAACTCATTTTTGTTGTTGAGAACATACACTGCAGAACATACACCAACTCAGCTGTTACCACCTTATAACCTGGTGACACTGATGTCATTCCTCAAGTTGCGTAGCCCTTCTCACCCCCTTTTTCTGAGTCGCTCCTCCCCCGTTCACATACACTCGTTGCCTTCTATGGGTCTCATCTAACCCTTCCAGTTGCTGTTGCCAAAGCACCCCATACAGACAAATCTTAAAAGAGCACAAGCTCAAGTCAGGTATTCTTTACTCGTTATGATGACCTATCATTTGGTGTCATGAAGAAGTTCAACAGTATTTTTGGCTTCATGCTTAAAGATTATTTCAGGGTAATAGTTTTGTGGGTTCATCCGGCCTCCACAGCTCCAGATAATCTGAAATTCTATTTTGTGTTTTCTCCCTTTCTATTAGGATTTCGTTTACACAATCTTTGATCAAAATGTTCAGTGATGGTAGCTGGGCACCATCCAGTACTTCTGGTTTCATGGCAAAGGAGGCATGGAGCCAAAGTGTTTAAAAGAGAGATGAAGAAGAAACCCAGAAGAAGCTAATTAAAATGCTGTAAAAGGAAAGTCTGTCAAGTATATTTTATCCTAACTTCAAAAGTATCTGGGGAAACCTATGGAAGTTAGTTTAGGATAGGGTACAAACGAAAAAAGAATAAGCCAAAGCAACAACCGAAACCAACTAATTACAGAATATAAAATTGTAGAATAACACAGATAGAATACTAGTATGGAACTCCATGAGTCTGTTTATAACATTAACTTTGCAGGCTCCAGGGAAAAATGATTAATCCAATGACTTTAATACCAGGCTCAGGGATTAACATTAAAACGTTCCAGTTCCCTCTCGCAAAAATACTCCCCAATAAACTCTGAGTAAGTTACAGGTGGAAACAGAAGGCTTTACGATAATTAATTTTTCATTTAAATTAACAATACTGTGGGTTAATTAAGTGAGCAACAGGACTGCTGTCTTGAGAACAGTTCTTGCTGTTAGATGCCACTGAGTCGGTTCTGACTCCTAAGAACCCTAGGAACAACAGTACAAACACTGTCCAGTCCTGCAGCACGCCCACAATCATTTTTTTATGCTTAAGTGCACTGTTGCAATTACTGTATCAATCCATCTTCTTGTGAGGGTCTTCCTCTTTTTTGCCCGCCCTCTACTTTAACCAAGCATGATGTCCTTTCCCAGGGACTGCTGAAAAGTAGAGAAACAATATAAAACATCTCCCACTTCTGGGCCTCTTTTACTTCCCCAGTTATGTTTCCAGAACCCCAAGGGGCCATGAGCTGCCAACAAGCACAGGTAGGAGGCCTGAGAAAGGCTCCTGAGAGCTCAGAGCCACTGAGCTGGTCAGTTCCACACCATTTCCCCAGCTTCTTACTGTTTTTGCTGGTTCTTGTTGTCCTTGCCCACCTTCAACCCGCATCCCCCGCTTGGACTTTTCCTTGGATCCTATCCCTTGCATACTAGACAGAGCATCTGTGAAGGCAGGGACCACCTCTACAGCCCCAGCTCTAGGCCTAACAGGTGTCCAGTAAGCATGCCTTCAACAAAAGTAACCACAATCAGTCCAGACTGGAGCACATTCCAAGTTGGTTTAAAATGATTCTGAGGTAAAATTCAACTAAAAAAAAAAACCAAGCCAATAAAAACAGTTTTTGACTCATCTTGCAATCCAGTTTGGTGAGTGGTGACTGGGGTCTTAAAAGCTAGCAGGTGCCCATTTAAGTAGCATCAATTGATCCCAACCCACCTGGAGCAGAGGAGAATGAAGGACATCAAAGACATAAGCAAATCATGAGCCTAAGAGACACAAAGGGCTGCACAATCCAGGGACGACAGCTGCATGAGACCAGAGGAACTGGATGGTGCCCGACTACCAGCAATGCCTGCCCCGACAGGGAATACAACAAACCAGTCAGTGAGGCAGTGGGAGAGAAACTGGTGTGCAGAACTCGAACTCTATTGAAGAGTACAGACGTGATGGTCCGACAGACGGGAGGGTCCCCAGAATGCACGGACCCCCGGACTCTGTTAGCCCAGAACTGAAACCATTCCTGAAGCCAACTTTTCACACAAAGGCTGGACTAGACTGTATGACACAAAGTGATACTGGCAAAGAGTATGTTTCTTGGTTTCAGTAAATATATGAGGCTAACCAGGACACTCCTGTCCAGAGGCAAGACAAAAGGGCAGAGGAGGACAGGAGATAGCTGCACTGACAGATGAAATAGAGGGGGAAAGTAAGAATGTGCTGTCACAGTGTGGGGCAAGCAGCTACAGGAACACAGCAATGTGGAAGCCTTTGTAAGACAAACTGACTTTGAGCTGTACACTTTCACCTAAAGCACAATAAAATATTAAAAAGAAAAAAAGAGGCTTTTGATTGAAGCATTAAAATATCTTTCAATTACAAATAACCTATCTCCATCATATTATAGTAAAAAACAACCAAATAAGCAGTATGTTAAAAAGTAATATTTGCAGCCTAGGAAAGCAAGTAACTGGGCTGCAGAGAAAAACCACACCTCCGATTGGTGGCTGAAGTCAAGGACGACGCTAAGGCCATGCTTAGATGCGCAAGGGCTCTCTAAACGAAAGCAGTCAGAAGAATATTTAGATCCAAGGTCAGTTTTTTGACACAAGTGTGGCAGAAAGCTACCTGATAATCTTCTGAAAATATACCTAAAAGGAATGGTTGGCTGGTTGGTTGTATAAATCAGATTTAAGTCTACCAGGATAAGAAACAAAACTCTCAAAGGAACACACCAACACTTCTATAAACTGAGGTCTACGAACCTCCTGGACCCCTGGGGGCACAGTGCTTAAGCACTACAGCTGCTAACCAAAAGGTTGGCAGTTCAAATCTACCAGCTGCTCCCCAGAAACCACATGGGGCTGCTGTTCTACTCTGTCTTACAAGGTCACTGTGAGTTGGAATCGACTTCGTGGCAGTGGGTTTAGTTTTTTTCTTTTTTAAGAACATACTACTTCAAAGGGATGAAACAGATGACTCAAGAGGCATTTTGGCATCTCTGGGTGGTGCAAACAGTTAAGCGCTCAGCCATCAGCCTAAGGGCTGGCAGCACAGAGCGATCCAAAGGCGTCTCAGAAGACAGCCCTAGCCATGTGTTTCTCAAAGGTCACAGCTTTGAAAACTCTATGGAGTAGTCCTACTCTGCACACGTGGGGTTGCCATAAGTCAAAATCGACTCCACAGAAATGGGCTGTCAGACGTATTCTAGGAGAACCACAGTTAACAGGACCTGAAATAACTGGATGCCTCCAATGGCCAGATTTCTCCCTGTCCTTAACCTGCAAGGTTTCTAGTCCACACAGGCCACACGCCTTCTGGGGCGCTCTCCTCAGCACAGACTCAGTGAGGATGGTGGCTCCACAGCCTTCCAGAAGTCTACATTCACCCCAGAAATACATAAAAGTGAGCACCTGGCCCAAAACTGCACTCATATATTTTAGCAACATTTTTTATAAGGGAAAGAAATAGAATTTGTTTTGTGTCTGTACCCTGGAGAAATAAGAAAGTCACCCAGAACCGTCCACACTGCTGATCTGGCTTGGCTTGCCGACTGGCACCTGCTATCACAGCCAGCACGTCTGGAAAGGACACTGGTGCCTGAGATAGCCAGATGTGTGGCTGCAGCTGAGAAGACAGATGCTTCAGAAAACCCTAACTGCAGCCTACACTCTCAGCTTTCTAGTCCAAGTGCCCCCCAAAATCTCACAACTAAATGCAAATTTATTCCCAAGTCCCAGGGCTAGAAGCATCTATTCATGTCACAGTCCAGGACCCTGTGGTCCCAAGTCTCTCCATCCAGCACCCTGAAGGGGAGTTTGTTATTCTTCTAGGCAGCCCCTACCAGTGCTGGGCACGTCTAAGAGCTGGATACTTCCTTTCATGAGGTACCACAATCTACCTATCAGGCTTCACCCACAGCTTTAAATTCTACTAACTGGACAATGCTAGTGACTTGGAGTGACACGCAAAGGCTGGTGCAGCTTCCTTGCAAAATTCAGATAAAAGGATTATCACTGCAGCTAAGAATTTAGGGCCTCTGAAAGGGGAACTACAGAAAAGCTAAAGGAAACTAGCTAGTTTTTCTTACTTTCAGTTTTCCACCAAAATCCTCAACTCTTTTTCCGGGCTGTTAAGCATCAATCAGCCTTGAACCACGCCTCCAAGCCCATTAAACCTGTCCAATTCGAGGGCACTTGGCTTGGCCTATCTTCCAGTTGGCAGTTACCTGGGGTTAAGCTCAGAATTTTTACCAGCTGACTCTTATACCGGCCTGAGCTTCAGTGAAATGTGGTAGTAACTTATATTTATAGACCTCTTCCACTGGACTCACTAAAATGTCTCAGGTCAGGAATCATATTGCCTGTCAAACACTAGCTCCCAGGTGCCCTTGGAAGCTAGACTGCAAACCGGAGAAGCACCAGACCCAAAAAACACTTCCAAGGCTAATACTGACAGCTAATGGATTGGGGTGAAAATTCTCCTGCTCCTATCTTGAAACAGAGCCAGGGTGGTGCAGTGGTTAAGGGCTCAGCTGCTAACCAAAAGGTCAGCAGTTTGAGTTCATCAGCTGCTCCCTGGAAACGCTATGGGGCAGTTCTACTCTATTCTGCAGGGTTGCTCTCAGTCAGAACTGACTCAAAGGCAATGGGTCTGATTCTGCTTTTATCTTGAAATGGTCCCATGGCTTTTGCAAGAACTGGGGGGACATCTTTCAGAAGTGCCCAAGCTTAGGTAAACACTTTATCCAGTTGTCACACCCTTTACTGACTCCTTCCATCTCTTCAAATGTATCCTCTTTTAATTCCAACTGGGAGTGGCCTACGGAGGAAAAAAGAAATTTGGCTTTGCAGACTCTACCTAAAAGGCTGGTATCTCAAATTAGCATGAAACCAGGAAGGCAGACAAGTGCAGATTTCCTCTTACCACTCACATAGCAGCTGGACTGAAAACTTCACTTGGCCGGCTGGCTTATCTAAAGGGATGCAGCCGATTCCAAAACTTGGGGTCAAGAAGAATAAACCTGAAGCACCATCACCTGTTCAGCTCTAGAGAGTACTCCTGACATTTTAGGTTTGTGAAAAATGTTATGAATGTTTACAAAATGGATACAGGCAGATTTTTCTAATTCTAGCCCCCACCAGGAGAGCAGAGGGAGGGTTTCGGATCTGACAGCTAAAGGGGGAGGTGAGAAGAGGGGATCTTGCATGGTCTCCTTTTCCTCGATTGTGAATTATTCACCTCTCACCCTTACGAATACCATGAAGGTCCCCCAGCGCAGTGACTCCCGGCTCTCACAGCAGCCAGTTCTATCACGTTCACAAGATTTAATAAAGGGCTTAGGAGATTATAGGATGTGAAGGACAGAAGAGAAAATGACATAATTTCTATCATAATTACTACGGGACATTTGCATAAAGGCTTTTATGCACCACCCGAAAGCTTCCGAGAAATTTATAGGTTTCATTACCGTGCATAATAGGCACGGAAACTGTCACACTTCAGAAACAAAGGGGAGGGGAGGGGACAAGTCAAGCATTATTTTGTAAGGGTCTCCAATGAATACGTATTCTGCACTTCAAGAACTTTCCACGCAGAGAGATGCTCTCTGCGCCTGTCTGTTTTCCAGCGGGAGGGAGTCTACAAGCATCTTCCACTTCGGAGACCCATCAAGCCACGAGTTTGCTCGCTCAGAGTAACAAGACCCAGCACAGAATTTGAAGAGTTACCTTTTTTGGCTTTCTTTTGCAGTTTCAGCGTGTCTGAGGACTTCTTCTTTATCTCTTGGCGTGCTTTTTTATATTCTAAGAGAAAGCAGAATATTGAATAATTGGACCATTTTGCTGAAGAGGCGTCCTCAGCATCCCAGAAAGCATAAACTACGAAGTGTCATAAATAGGTTTATCAGAATACAGTAGGATAAAATCTCATGATGTCATTTTATACAAAAGGAGCTTTAAATGAAACCACCACAAAATCCATGATCATTTTTTTCTATACTATTTACTAACATTAGTATTGAGGAAACACCTCATCTGGGAATATTTTAATTAAAATGAATCATTTGCCAATGTATTTTTATTCAGTTGTCACTGAACACTGGCAACTGTCAGTTCAAATATCAACAAAGACTTCTAATACTATTTATCTACCCAAAGCCTGTCTCCACAGAACTTCACTTCAAAAGATCCCCGTGTAGAGAAGATAACAGCCAGACATGACAATTAATGAAAGAGTGTCACTGCTATTTTCTTAGAAGATCAGACCTAGCTCCCTCTCTTACCATCAAGGTCCTCAACAACTACCTAAAACCAAAAACCAAGCCCAAGCCCACTGTTGTTGAGCCAATTCCTGAAGCAATATGCAGACAAGAGCCAAGGCTGGGAAGCCACACAGTGTTAACAGTCTGCTTTTCAAAATGAGTCTATGTAAGACTCTTTGGCATCTGAGTTTTCTAAATAGTTTTAGTACAAACTCACTGCCATCGAATTGATTCTGACTCATTGCAACCCTATAGAACAGACTGGAACCGCCCCAGAGTTTCCAAAGAGTGCCTGGTGGATCTGAACTGCCGACCTTCTGGTTAGCAGCCATAGCACTTTACCACTACACCATCAGGGTTTCTGGGCTAGTATAACATACCTCTAATTCAGCTCATCACAATTAATGCCAGGAACAGAACAGGCTACTAATAGATGTTTCATGGCCCAAACAAAGCCCTGAGTTTTGCAGTGGGATTACCTCTGACTCCTTATCTTTCAACACCGACATGCCTATAGGAAAGGTGGGCAGAGTACGCCCTTTGCTGTTTGGTGCACTGCCGATAAACCCAGAAGAGGGCCCAGGCAGCAGCCGGCACCATTCCCAGCTCTTCCCAGAGCTCTGCTCTGACGCAGACATCTGCCCCACTACCTTTCGCGTGGTCTTTATCCAGCTGGTTCGCCACTTTCTTCCATTCTTCCATCTGTTCTTGAAGGGGGTTTATCAGGCAGTCAATCAAAGCACTTTTACCACAAGGAGAAAGAACAGGAGAAATTAGAGCTCACAGATAGGTTCTGTCATCAGGATTTACACCTGGCTGTCAAAACATACCCAACTCACAACTAGATGAGGCAAGAAAAGGCAGAATAAGCTGTCATCTGAACGTGACCTAGGTGAAAAGTTCACATCTAAATCCTCTCCAGCTGCCAGCTTCTGAACAGCCACGTCCTCAGAATGACTTTTAGCGACTATTAAGAAGCTGTAGGTGGGACCAACTCCTGATCTCCACAGTCTATAAGGTATTACAAAATATCAATAAAAAAAAGATAAATCACCCAATTAAGCAATGGGCAAAGGAGATGGACAGACACTTCTCAAAAGAGAAGATCCAGGCAGCCAAAAAATACATGCAGACATGCTCACAATCATTAGCTATTAAAATGACAGTGAAATACCATCTCACCCCAACAAGGTTGGCCATGATCCAAAAAACACAAAACACTAAATGCTGGCACTCTCCTACACTGTTGGTGGGATTGCAAAGTGGTGCAACCTCTATGGAAAGCAACTGGGCACTACCTTAAAATAATGGATGTAGATATACCATTTGACCCAGTAATTCCACTGCTTGTAATATATCCTACAGAATCAAGGCTATTCACACCAACGGATACATGCACAAGGATGTTTATCACAGCACAGTCCACAATAGCAAACAGATGGAATCAACCCAGAAGAATGGATAGGTAAACTACGGTATATATACTCAATGGAACATATGCAATGATAAAGAACAACAAGGACAGCTGGAAACATCTCTTAACCTGGTTTCAACTGGAGGACATTATATTGAGTGAAAGTAGTCAGTGACAGAAGGACAAATATTGTATGAGACCCCTATGATAAGAACTTAAAAGCAGACTCATGCATAACAGAAAAGACTCTTTGACAGCTGTAAGGGTGGGGAGGGCAAGAGGCCAAGGGGCGAGGGTTTAGATGGCTGTTAGAAATTTGGTTGGGTGAAACTGGTGACAGCACACATTAGTAAGATGATCAATATTAATGGGACTTCAACACAACTTGTGTACTCTTCCCATCTTAACCCAATATTTCAAGGACAGAGTAGCTGGGTCGGGGGGCTGGGGACCATGCTCTCAGGGAAATTGAGGCCAACTGGCACAACTAGCATTTTGCTAATGAGGACTCTCCGCACTCCACATTGGTGAGTGGCGTCTGGGATCTTGAAAGCTGCCAAGCTGTCATCTGATGGTACAGCATATGGTCTCAACTTAGCAGGAATGGATGATCACCAAGGTCCGTAACAACATAGGGGAAAAGAGAACCCAGAGACAGAGGAACCCACATGAGTGGGTGTCTACATCAATTTATGACCAGAGGAACTAGATGGTACCCCGCCACCACCAGTGATAGCCACGATGGAGCTCACAAAGTTGAGTCTCACTGGCAATACAAGTATAAATAGGGGTGCACCCTGAGGTCTTTACTAGAAGACCACAAATGATGGTCAAGGGACTTTGGGGTTCCCCTGGGAACATGGTCCCTGGCCCTGATGCTGCTCCTGTCCATAAATCATAATGAAGGTCAACTTTTCGGACAGCAACGGATTGGACTTGGTGACACAGAGTGACCATAGTATGTAGGCACTTTATGGTTCCAGGCATCTATAGGAGGTCGTCCTGTTGACCTCATACTGGAGGAAGAGGAATGGATGGAGAAGAGAAGATAGGAGACTGTCGGGAAGGTGACATGTATGGAGCAGAGAGGAAGAGTGTGCTGTCACCATGTAAGGAGAGCAGTGGAAGCTGCATATAGGTCAGCATGCAAATGTATATGGCAATGTACATTCTCATTCAACCATAATAAAAAAAAAGTTTACAACACTTTTAAGAGGAAAAAAAAAGAAGCTGTAGGTGGGACTGGTTGGAGTGACCCCACTTTGCATGTCCCTGCTTACATTTCAGTCCTTCTGTGGAAACCCTGGTGGCCGTAGTGGTTAAGGGCTATGGCTGCTAACCAGAAAGTCACAGTTCCAACCCACCAGGTGCTCCCTGGAAACTCCATGGGGCAGTTCTAGCCTGTCCTATAGGGTCATTATTGAGTTGGGATCAACTTAATGGCAATGGATTTTTGGGTTAACAAGCAAGTTATGGGTCAGTGGATCAACTGCTGGAAAATAACAGGGACCCCTGGAGAGCTTCACAAGGGCAAAGATTTGTTGGCTGTGCCCCATACCTACCAAAAAACCTGTGTGTGGGGCTCCAGCATGACATTTAAAAAACACTCCCTCAGGTCTTCAAAAAGACAGAGAAAATGCCAACGTGTATCCAGGATTATATACGAGGAACACGGACTGACAGTGAGAGGTTTGGGATACAGAAGAATCGAGAGACAGTTTTCAGACTTGAGCTTCTGAATCACTGAGGGTGAAGGTAATACCCCCGGGGGGCACCCCTTTATTCTGTGCAGTCCCCCAAAGAGACCACATTCAGGCCTGTAGGCAGGGGCTTCCATACATGGGAATTAGGAAAAGTCACAGAATTATGGTTTTTCATCTGGGCAAGGGAGGACAAACTGGCCCATTCCTACCTAAGAGGCACCCACAAGTGGTTCCCACTCTACTGGTGACAACTACTAAACAGGAGTTCTCAGACCCTCTCTTGATCCTGAATATACCAGTTCCTGTCTAGCTGTTTCTGACTCATGGCGACTCTGCATGGATCAGAGCAGAACTGGGCTCCATAGACTTTTCAATTGCTTATATTTGTAATTAGATCACCAGGCCTTTCTTCCAAGGGACCTCAGTGTAGATTCAAACCATCAACTTTTTAGTTAGCAGCTGAACCACAGTAACCGTTTGCACCTGCGTATTCTGAAAAATCTTGACATATTTGTCCAGCTTTTCTTTCTTAATCAGGGCCTTCTGTTCCCTCCCACCTTCTTGCTGAAGTCATCAACACACTCCCTCCCCCACTAGTTTCTGGTCTCTGTTCTTGTCTCCCTGACGCTTCAATGTCATACAGCTAACCACTCACCTTCTCTGGATTTGTCCCCATGTCATTCACCCCTGCCTGAGATTAACAAACCGAAACCCATTGCTGTTGAGTTGATACCGACTCCAGCAACCCTATAAGACACACGAGCATCGGCACCTAGAGTTTCCAAGGAGCACCTGCTGGATCTGAACTGTCGACCTTTGGGTCAGCAGCTGCGGTACTTATCCAGGGTTTCCTGCCTGATGTTGTAGCAGGTCTATTTAGTGTACAGAGTATAAGCTCCATGAGACCAGGTGTCTATTCACTGCTTGCCCCACATGCCTAACACAGCGCCTGGTTTACAGCAGGGGCTCAGCGAACACGGGCTGCTGAACTGGGATCTCCTCATCCTTAGAGCACGGTGAGGTGCCACCAGCCCGGCATGAAAATGGATGAGATGACACGTGAGGAAGCTGCTCGTAAGTGGGAAAGTGCTTGACAAACACGGACAATGGGAAGGGAAGCCCAAACCCCATTTCCCTGGACAACAGGGAAACCCGCATCCCATTTCCTGCTCCTCAGGTGTTTTCTGGTTTGTGAATACTTCACCAACATTTATGAGAACCCTTCAAAGTAGGTATTATTATTCCCATCTTAAAGAGCCTGAGGACTTAGCCCCACAATGACTGTCGCTGGTGAATGCCGCTAAGTTCTGATGCACAGCAACCCTGGGTGACAGAGCAGGATTTCCCCACAGCACTTTCTAGGCTGCAGTCTTTATGGAAGCCAATCATCGGGTCTTTTGCCTGTGGAGCTGCTAGGTGCGTTCAAACTTCCAACCTTCCAGGCAGCAGCCAAGCCTTTAGCCATCTCAACCACCAGGCTCAAAATTACATGGTGTTAAGGGGAAGGTCAGGATTCAAGCCCAGGTCTGCAGAGACAAGTGCTTCCTACTATGTTCTGCTGCCTGCTGCAGTCGCCTTACCACAGTGGCTCTGCCACATGGGCCAGAGCGATTTCACTTTGGCAGGCATTTACACAACTCGCTACCCATAAAGCAGAACTGAGCAAAACTGCTGAATTATTCCACTCTGCTTGGAAACCAGTGTGCATTTTCAGTGGAACACTGGTGACCCCAAATCTTCGTGTCAGCCACTGCCAGTTCAACCCATTCTGGACACATGACAGCCACACAGGAAGCTAGCTCTGTGAGCTTCTGCTGCACCACGGGTCTGGCGGAAGCTAAGGTGCGGGGTTCCAGAAGACAATGGCCTCCTCACTCTCCCACCCTGCATCTCCGCTTCCTGGGAGGCTTTGCAGGGGCACCGGCTCATCTCTTCATCCTGACGGAGGGTGGGGAGGACACACCCACAGGGGCCCAGACTAGGTCCTGCAGGGAGCCGTGTCCCCAGTGGCAAGCCTAGTGCCCGGCACACAGCAGATGTCTCATCTACACCTGCTCAAAGACTGAGCAACATCAAGGGGGAAGACAGTCACCGAGGTTTTCAAGGCCACAGGGAAACGGCCTCCAGGGAGTTAGGTTACATGTCACTGCCTCTTCCACCTGCAGCCGGCAGGGGTGTTTGTCGTCTGGGCTCAGGTCCCCCTCACCTGGAAAACTGCCTCAGCTTGGTTTCGATGCTTCTGTGTCGCATGCACATCCTGGTTAGAGCAGAACCGATCTCCCTGGTGCCACCTGGAAAAGCAAGAGAGGCATGGTTGAGGGACGGGGTGAGATGCTGCAACCACTGAGACCTTTAAGGAGAGAAGCAAAAAACTGAAATGTCAGCCAGGTCCCACCGTGTCATCACACCTAAGCCCGTAGCTTTCAAACTTCTGACCACGGCCTTCAGGAGAATACAAGTATTTTATATTGGAACTCAGAACACACATCTAATTTATATATTTACGCATACATAAATTTATAAATGCATACCACATACACATCTATAGATGGTAGCCACGCCAAGCCAAGTGCCGTCGAGTCGGATCCGACTCATGGCGACCCTTTATACCACCAAAGTGAAAGCTGTCCTTACTACACGATACTCTCTGATTATGATCTATTCTATCTGTTTTTTTAGGAATGCTGACTGTGATCCAGACACTGATTTTACAGCCCATAATGGAGCCCACTAGCTTGAATGATGGGCTTAAGCATAAAAAACAACTGTAGGCACAGCGCTGGACTGGACAGTGTTTCACTCTGATATCCATACGGTCACTGTGAGTCAGAACCAACCGACGGCACCTAACAACAGTGGAACCCTGGCAGCGCAGTGCATAAGAGCTCTGCCACTAACCAAAACGTCCGCAGTCTGAATCTACCAGCTGCTCCCTGGAAACCTAATGGGGCAGTTCTACTCTGTCCTACTGGGTTGCTGTGAGTTGGAACTGACTTGACAGCAACAGGTTTTGGTAACGAGTCCTGAGCTGGATAAAAATAGTCCCTGATGTTCAGGGAAAAGCTCTGGATTTTTCCCTCCTACTTTTGGGAAAACAATCCTTTTAACATAAGTGGAAACATCTAACAAGGCCACTTGAAGCTCACTATTTCTGAACATGTATTCTAGAAGGTTTAGGTAATTCAGAGAACAGCAAAACCAAAGCAAATAAAATAGAGAATAACTTTGAGACAGGTTTGGGTCACACTAGCAAGGAGAGGTCCCCGGGCTCAGCAAGTGGCTGAAGTCGGCTGCAGTCGTGTTTGATTTTCCCAAAAATGCTTGGCGTGTTTTCCCCTGCAGCACACCCTTTTCTGAGATGATTTAAGAAATCTTCTCTTTCTTCTCCCTCTTAGAAACAATGCTTCAATCAGCATTCGCTGGGGTGTAGGGGGAGGGCGGTGGGGACAGCACATTGTAACCACAGATGGTAATTCTGCCCCAAACGCTGGAAGGCCAGGCACAATTATAAATGTTATGAAAACACTGGAGCTTGTGAAATCAGGGAAAAATGTCCAATAAAGCACTATTTTTAACAGGCGATGCCTTCCAGGGAAAGCCGCAGGAATCTGCAGCAGGTTGGACCAGGTCAGGCAGATGGAGGGAGAGCCCCTCCTTATCAGCACCTGGATGGTCAGGGCTGTATCCTCTCTGCCCTCTCGGCCCGAAAATGCCCTTTTGCTGTTTCACCTATTTTCCATTTCATTCTACAAAACTAACACACTTCTAGAACGATGACAACAACAAAAAACAATGAACAGTGATAAGTGTTACATAT
Organism: Heterohyrax brucei; assembly: GCA_028571685.1. Taxonomy (NCBI): domain Eukaryota; kingdom Metazoa; phylum Chordata; class Mammalia; order Hyracoidea; family Procaviidae; genus Heterohyrax; species Heterohyrax brucei. The sequence goes on along the minus strand of CM053153.1, from coordinate 18,327,561 downwards.
TAACAGTTATGTACTTTACTTATTTAGCCTGAAGAGAAAAGTCTTCCATTTCTCTAGAACAGTGTTTCTCAATTTTGACACTGTATAGACTGATCCTTTGTCATGGGGGCTGGCCTGTGCTTTGGACAACGTTTAGCAGCATCTTCAGCCTCAACCCAAGTCAGCAGCATCCCGCCCACATGCAACAGCCAAAAATATTCCTGCTCACCCCCCGAAAAACAGATCAGTTGCCACTGAGTCGATTCTAATTCATAGTGATTCCTATGTGTCTGAACAGAACTGTGCTACACAAGGTTTTCAATGCCTGTGACCTTTCAGAAACATCACCAGGCTTTTCTTCTGTGGCACCTCTGAACAGACTCAAACCTCCAACCTGCTGGTTGGCAGCTCAGTGCATCACTCATTGGCAGCACCCCCAAACGACAACAAAAGTACTCACTGCTGTTTGAGTTCATTCTGACTCACAGCGACCCTACAGGACAAAATAGGACTGCCCCACAAACCAAACCGAAAACCAAGCCCACTGCCGTGGAGTTGATTCCAATTCACGGTGACCCTACAGAACAGAGTAGAAGTGCTCCACAGAGTTTCCAGTGAGTGCTTGGCAGACTCTTGACTGGTGTCCACTTGCTTAGCAGATGTAGCACTTAACCACTACACTGTCACGGTTTCCAGAACTACCCCACAGGGCTGGTGAATTCTAACTGCTGACATTTGGGTTAACAGCTGCAGTTCTTAACTACTGTGCCACCACAGCATCCTGTATCACTCAGGGACCCCTCAAAATGTACTGAGATTGTACCAAGTATTCCACAGGGAGCAAGCTAACCCTCTACTGAGGTCAACTGTTCTCAAAAAAGAACTTGGCAAGAACTAGATGTGCCTTGAGTCTGACTTTTTTTAAATGGTCAGAAGTCTTTTCAAAACATTGTGTTTTAGGTCCTCGCACCTGCACCCACTCCTTGAGGGGCAGGGGTAACTGACCATCTCAGCAGTGCCATCTACCAAGGTTCACAAGCCTCCACCAGCAGAGGGCGCTGTCTCCCCAGTATCGACCCACCTTCTGGGCTCTTCTAGGGTCTTCGAAGCTTTTACTGCCTTCAAGCAAGGATGAACATTTTATCCCTAAGGAAATACATCCTACTTTTCCTGGGACTTCATTTGATTAAAAGTTAATAACCTGGCCACATAAGGAAACTGGCACAGTTATTTACTGCTGGTGAGAGTGTAAACCAGTATCTCTTCTGGAGGAAATTCAGCAGTACCTATCAACAAAGCCATAAAAACATCCACCCTCTTTGACCTCGAGAGTCTATTCTTAGGAATTTAACCTCAGGAAATAATTTAGAATGAGAACAATTTCTTATCTATGAAGACAGTCACAGTATGATCTAGAAACAAAATCCCGTTACAGCGAGCGAGCTGGTTAAACAAACCCAGAGCACAGGTAAAGTATATGGATCACCACTGTCTCCTTCACAAGTGGTCATGGGGGTGATGCAGGGCTAGGGTGCATCTCAGGGCATCGTGCACTGGGTCACCAGGGTTCAGGGCCGACTCCTCGGCAGCTAGCAACATGCTGCTGGTGAGTGGGATCAGTCTGGGTCGTTAGGCTCTAGAAAGTAGGATTGGTGTCGGTCATCGGGCTCTAGTAAGTGGGATCAGTTTAGGTCATTTAGGCTCTAGAAAGTGGCATCAGTCTAGGTCATCAGGCTCTAGAAAGTGGGATCGGTCTGTGTCATTAGGCTCTAGAAACTGGGATCAGTCCAGGTCATCAGGCTCTAGTCAGTGGGATCGGTCTGGGTTGTCAGGCTCCAGAGCCCAAACAATGCACCTCTTTGCTACATAGCACTTACGTACTAAGGGAGAGGAGAGGGACAGAGACCAGAGCCTGGAACACTATGCTAAAGCTTACTTACCAACACACTGTGGCTAGCGCTAAGGTTTTACAGCCCAGTTACCTCATCTGGGAAATCCTAGTGGTGCACTGGTTAAGTGCTAACCAAAAGGTCAGCAGTTCAAATCAAAGCATTCCTTGGAAACTTGATGCAGCAGTTCTACTCTGTCCTATGGGGTCGCTATGAGTCGGAACTGACTTAACGGCAGTGGGTTTGGGTTTGGTTTTTGGTACTTCATTTAGATTCTTTCTGAGTTGATACCATGGGAAATCGAACTCTGATCCTTGCTAAGTAACAAAGAGCTAAATACTAAAGAACTGCTGCTTTGCCCTCCCAGCCCTCGGCTTCCTCAAGATACAAAGAAAAAGTGAAAAAAACCCTTAACAGTCAGCTCCCCCATCCCATTTCTCTGCTCCAATACTTCTGCTCCCTTCCCAGACAGTTTCCACAGATCACCACTGATCTCCTATCATCCCAAGAAAAGCAGGAGGCATCCCAGAAACAGCTGAACTGGGAACAATAGCAACAATTTCTGAACAGGCTGCTTGTGCTCCACGCTGGCCTCTGAGGAAGAGGAAGCCCGACGGAGGAAATAAAGAGCCACAAACAAAACTTCAGAACAGCAGTGTCTCTGTCTGTCTGGCACAAGGGCTGGGGCAGGACAGGCAGATGACATTCCCTGTGGCACTCAGGGTAGGACACACCCTTCAGCATTACGGCTGCCCTCGGCAACATGGGACACTGACCATAGGTCCCTCTGTAAATGAGCTTGCAACCTCAATGGTCTCTCAGACCTTAGAAACTTGATTAAAAACACACACACACACACAAAAAAAAAAACCTCAGGGGGCTTGTCTAAGCTTCACTGGAGACTGGTTTCACAGGAGCAGACATCTCAAAGACCTCCGACTGGACAGCGAGGGTACCTGTGGACGCCAGTGGGGTGGCTGAGATGCACTTGGGAATGAGAACAAAACACCAAACCTGCTGCCATTAAATGAATTCTGGGCTATGGCAACCTTGTGTTTTACAGAGTAAAACTGCCCCATAGATATGGTCTTCTTGGCTGCAAGCTTTATGGAAGCAGACTGCCAGGCCTTTTATCAGTGGCACTGGCAGATGGATTTGAACCACTGACCTTCAGGGTAGCAGTTGCATGCAAACTGTTTGCACTACCCAGGGACCACTGGGGCGAGGAGAAGCTCTTTCTGCTTCCTGTATTTTTGGCATATGGCACTGGTACAGACTGAAAGAATGGCTACTTGCCATCTGGAGAGCAAATCACCAGGCTGGTCGTATCCGAAGGTGGGCATGCTCTGGGTTTGCCTTACATATCATCCATAAACTTCTGCGTATAGGCTCTGTGTACACTACCGAAAATTTAAAATAAATACAAGAGGTGTACCATCTTAGAGAAGGCTGAGTCATTCAAACCCAGCCCAGAGAACTGATGGGGTGTTGTAATTTTGTCTAGTTGTTGACAAGTGGATTATAGCTCAGAGTGACATCTTGTGTGTCAGGGTGCAACTGCTCGCTAGGGCTCCGGAAGTGGGTCACCAGGCCTTTCTTCTGAGGTGCCTCTGGGTGGGTGTGAACGTTCAAGCTGTTGGTCAGCAGTTGAGCACTGACTGACTTACACCACCCAAGGCCAGGAGTTTGGAATCGACCTGACCGCATCTGGTTTATTTGTTCCCAGGGCGGCAGTAATACATGACCATAAATTTAGTGGCTTAAAATAACCCAAGTTTACTGCCTCACAGTTCTAGTCAGAAGACAACGAGGCTACAGCCCTAGACCAGCTCACAGACTGGCTGGAGGTGGGGAGGCTAGAAAGGGAAACACACTCTTCACAGCAACCCCCTTTGAGGCAGGCATCTTTGTTCCCATTTTACATATGAAGAAACTAAAGCTCAGGAGGATGAACTACCTTGCTGAGGGCCACAGAACTAGCAGGTGGGAGAGCTAAGATCCAAACCTTGCTTGTACTAATCAGCAAAGACTCTTTCCCACTACTTAAAAAAAGGAGGAAAGAAAGAAAGAAAACTGCTGTCATCAAGTCAACTCTGACTGATAGCAAGCCCACAGGCCAGAGTAGAACTGCTTTACAGGGTTTCCAAGGAGCGGTTACTGGATTCTTGACTGCTCTGTTAGCAAGCCACGCTCTCGACCACTGGGCCATTAGGCTCCCTTCCCACCCTAATGAGCTGGAAATACTCCTGACTGAGGACACCGGGGCACATGAAACTTACAAAGAGAATACAACCGTTTAACACACATTTCTCAGGCCATGGGCAGCAGGACGTAAGGAAATAAACAAAGTCACTGAGACTTTCTCCTTTCCCCTCAAATGCCTGATGTGGCTGAACTCTTGACCTGCCACTTGCCACAGCCACTCTGCTGTGGGGTACAGTGGCCCCCATCAAGTAGCATCATCCTGTCCCTCATCTGCAGCGGGAGTCCACCTCCCCACACAGTGGGGAACAAATGAACAGGTGCCACTGTGCCCACAGCACAGGCAGGTGGCAAGCAATTGAGGACCAAAGAGTCATTTTGTCAGGCCCAGCTTCTGCAGCAGGAGCAAGATGTCTCTAAGCAAGACTCAGAAACAACTACAGTACATCACTGTGTGCCTGCAAGGCTGATTAGGAGTCAGGCCGATCTGCTGGACCGGGGATATTCTCTGAGACATCTGTACACACGGAGTCCCAAGGGGCAGGGTCTCTCAACCTCAGTACTGGTGACATGTCGGGGGGGCTGGATAATTCCTTGCTGTGTGGGGCGGGGAGGCGCTGTCCTCAGCATTCTAGGAAATCTGGCAGCAGCCCTGCCCACCACCCACTAGATGCCAGCAGCACCACCCCCAACCATCCCCCAGCTGTGATAACCAAAAATGTCTCCAGACACTGCCAAATGTCCACTAACGGGGCAAACAGATCCCCAGTTGAGGGCTCCCAGGTTCTATGCATGTAATTCTTGTTGTAGAGGCTACCCTACACACAGTAGAATGCTCAGTCTTGTCTCTGGTCTCTGCACACCAGATGGAATTTCTAATTCCTTCCTACTTTGAGTTGTCACAACTGGAAATGTCCCCCAGAACAGGGGCTCACGCTCAGGGAGAACCACTGGCCCAGTAGCACACATGCCTTTTTCCCAGGTGAAGGAGATCCCGATTCTGGTGCTGGGCTTGGTGAGTCACTCCAACACTCTCAGCTCTACAGTCGCACCCCACACACACTTATGGTCACAGCAGCTATGAAGAGGTATTACAGTCACTGCCACTCTCCCCACCCCTCCCAGGCCTGCTAAGCACAGGTAATTCATGTTCTCGCAATGAAGAAAAAAAGTCCCACGGGCCATTAAGGAAGCTTTCATGGAAAAAAAACAAAAACCAAAAAACAAACTTAACTGGCATTCCACACCACCACGAAGCAAGAACTCTCCCCTACAGTGTCAGGGACACATTAATTCAATGACAGGTAGCTCATGTTCTATCCCAAGGTATCAGACACCTAGGAAACGGACTCCCAGGGCCCAAGGCAGGAGGGTCTGGTGGTGACTCACCATCCGTAAGGTTCACAAGAGCCCCCCCTGCTGAGATCTGACATGAGCTCAGAGGAGGGACAGACCACAGAATAAAGACGCCACCTCATACCCCTCGATGGCTCACGAGTTCCATCTGGACCCCAGCCGGTCATGGCCTGTCACCCTCAGTGCCACCTCTGAAAACTGATGGCACTGGCCACAAAACAGGTACCACACCTGTGCTCTCCTCGTGCCCCTCTTCTGTGGATATGAGTGTGGGCAGATTAAATGTAAGACCAGCTGTCACTGAGTCACCCTCAACTCAGGGGAACGCATATGTGTTACAGTAGGACTGCGCTCCATCAGGTTTTCAGTGGGTGACTTTCTGGGAGTAGATACCAGGCTTTTCTTCCGAAGTACCTCTGGGTGGGCTTGGATATCCAACTTGAGCTGGTGGTGGTGGCACTCCAAGAACTGGGCAGGACAACTAATGTTCCGTGTTCTCTTTGTTGCATAAAACCCCCAAACAAAAACAAAACCATTGAGTTTTGCCACTGAGTCGATTCTGACTCAGCAAACCCACATGACAGAGTAGAACTTCCCCAGGAGATTCCCAAGGCTGTAAATCCTCACAGAAGCTGACTGCTCCATCCTTCTCCCTCAGAGTCTCTGCTTTCCAATTGCTGACCACTCACTCAGCAGTCAAGCACTCTAACCACTGTGATACCAGGGCTCCCTGTTGGATAAAAAATACTCCAAATGCAGCATCTCTTGATTTCCAGTTTGGGTTTCTCGTAAAGCAGTCCATGTATCCTAGACTTTGACCAGTTTGTCCCCAGTCTTTTACAATTCCCTCACGAGCACTTAACAGCGGTTTATCTTTTCTGAAAAGCAACTTGCTTTTCTTCTATCTTTGTAAACATTTCACTTACTTCACAGAATCCACAAGTCCTAATGTTTCACACTCATCTTCCAAAAGTTTACAGAACTCTGAATAAAATAACTTCATGACAGTCTGTACAACTGGCACGTGAAGGTTTGAGAGGACATACAACTGACTCTTGGAAAGCCTACAAGTCAGATAGAAGAGGAAGAGTGCATATACTGGACAGCAGCTTACTTGCTGGGAGCTGGAAGCTGGGGGTAGACGAAGGTGTGGGTCAGCATTATTTTAGAGAAAATGAGGAGAGTCGTTAATATGAGATGTCAGCTAAGGCACGATCTGATGAAGCAGGCATCGGCTAGGCCTGTAGGAAGGCCCAGGCCAAAGTCATTCTTGCTGCCGGGGCTGGAGTGTCTGCTGTGTCTGTTCGCGATGCACTGGCCACCGTGTAACACTTTTCCTCCTCCTCTGTGTAACATCATTCTAGGAGGAGCTGGCTAACGGGCACACAGAAGGCAGGTGAACAGCATATTAGGACTGTTCCTGCAAAAACCAGGGTCGCTCCTTCTTCCCAAGCATCTCAGCAGCCCAGAGGCCGAGGGGCAGGCAGGTCAGAGGGCTTGCCTGGGAAGGTTCTGCTCCTTCTCATTAGCAATCATGCACCAGCACAGCAGTGACGTGATGGAACAACTCACAGCTGTGGTGCCCAGAGGTTCACAGTCAAGCAACCACGGGAGCCTCTGCTCAGCTGGGGCCCCTCCGTACCAAACAGGTAGATAGCTACCCTGTCTTGGTTACCTAGTGCTGCTGTAACAGAAATACCACAGTGGGTGGCTGTAATGAACTCAAGCATATTTTCTCACCGTTTAGCAGGTGAGAAACCCACATTCTGGGCACCAGCTCTAGAGGAAGGCTCTCTAGGGGCAAACCCTCATCCCCCCTTCTCTAGTTCCTCTCAGCGTTCCTGGTGAGGAACTTCCACATGGCACCCATCCTTCCTCCACGGCTGCCGACTTGTTTGTATGCCTGATCTACACTTCTTCTATCTCCAAAGTCTTTTGGTTTAAGACACAACCAATACAGATATGGTCTCAGGAACAAAACAAAGAAGCTCTATTCCCAAATGAGATTGCATCACTCAGTGTAGGGTTAGGATTCCAACCCAAATGGGGGGGGGGTGCACAATTTAATCTCTCACTCAAACTAAACTGAGTTTTTCAAGGCATCCCAGCCCTAGAGCTCTCTGTGTTGCTTCATTTGGACTACAAAGCCCTAAATCACTGCCTCCCCACCCTTCTTTCAGCCAAGAATGAACAGAACTGAAAAGTCAAGCTCCCACTAGCCTTCGTGCTCAGTACCCTCACCAGCCACCCAGGCCCCTCCTGAAAGAGCCCGCCGGTAGATGGTAGTATTTCAGTTTCAAGACAGGAGGAAACCATCACGTTTCTTTCTTGCACCCAAGCCCCTGTGCTCGGAGAGCTCAGAATGCTGGAAAACGTCAGGTGTCTTTTCACCTTGGAGCAGCTGGAGGGCTACCAGGCGCTGCATCACAGAAGTCGCCTCAGCATGCATCAGCTGTGCTCTGGCTGGGCCGAGCAGGGCAAGGGTGAGCACATGGATGGGCCCACCATCTGCCACCTGGGGGATGCCTGAGGTCGGCACTGAACACAGCTCACACAGTTCTGTGGAAGGGTACAGTGAAGCTGGTGGCATCTCTCTGCAACTACACTGGCAGGCTTTAGAACTCTTTTATTTCACAGCTTTAAAGGATGGTACATGGTCTTTGAAAAAAGCAAACAAGAAAAACCCACGGCCATCAAATCAACTATGACTCATAACAACCCTGTAAGATAGAGTAGAACTGCCCCCAACAGGGCTTCCAAAGAGCGGCTGGTGGATTTGAACTGCCAACCAGTTCAAAGCTCTTAACCACTGCACCGTCAGGGCTCCCAGGTCTTTAAAACCAAAACCAAAACCAAACCAAATCTGTTCCCATCGAGTCAATTCCAACTCCTAGCAACCCTAAAAGGCAGAACAAAACTGACCCACAGAGTTTCCAAGGAGTGGCTGGTTGATTTGAACTGCCAACCTCTTGGTTAGCGGCTGTTGCTCTTACCTACCACACCCTCGGGGATTCCAGTCTTTGAAAAGGAGAGTAAAAATGCTTCAAGACGGCACCTAACAGGCAAAAGATGGAAACAATCTAGTGTCCCTCACCAGACGAATTCAGAAACAGAATGTCCTATATACAGACAACAGAATATTATTCAGCCATAAAGAGAAATGAAGTTCTGATACACGTCCCCAACCTTTTACAATGGCCTCGTCCACACTTCATTTGATGGCAATTAAAAAAAAACAAAAACTTGACATCCCAGATGTTGGAGAAGAGAAAGGAGACCACTTCCACACTCAAATAATGTCTAGAAAATGGTCTCATTCCCGTGCTACGTGCGAAGGTGACAGCTTCCTGCCCCATCATCTTGTCTCCTCAACTGGAAACAGTGGGTTTTAGTGGTGGCCTCAGAACTGGGGAGCTCAGGAATAACAAACCAAGGTTCCTGGCCGTCAGAATCACACTCGGAATCTCTCATTAGAGGTCAGCGCCTGGTCCACCTCGGGAGGTCACACCTGCTGTTGCTTCTCCGGTTCTCACCCATGTTCTTCACCAGCACTTCTGTGAGACAGCTGGCTCTTGTCGAGGGACTGTCAGCTTCATTAAAGGTCAAAGAAGGCACTCCGGGTATTAGGTACATCTAATTAACAAACTGTGTTCTTCGGGCTTCATCAGCATTTCATTTTTATCCTTTGGTAGGAAGAGATGGAAAACTAGAAGATGGCATCATCTGATGACCTGTATCTGGTTGAGTACAGGAAATGAAGGGAGAGAGAGAAACATCCAGCACCTGGCATTACAAGTAAACTATAGTTACCACAAGTCACCCCAGAGAGCGCTGACCACTTATACTGGCCATGCATTCTCTCCACTCGCTAGATGACATGACCACACTCAAAGCACTGAACAACGTCCAAATACCTTACGTCAGCCCTGAAATGATTTCACAACCATCCAAACACTTTTTTTCTGTGTGACTTAGAGCATCCAAGCATTGCTGCAACAAATACACCATCTGGTTTCCAGGAAGCTGACGGATGAGAGGGTAGCACCAACGAGCCACACGCTCAGCTGCTCACCGGGAGGCTGGAGGTTGGAATCACCTGGAGGTGCCTTGGAAGCAAGGCCTGGAGATCTCCTTTCAGAAAAATCAGCCACTGAAACCCTATGGAGCACAGTTCTACTCTGACACGCATGGGGTTGTTAAAGAGCTGGAATTCATTTAACAGCAACTTTTTAAAAAATATTGTGCTTTAAGTGAAAGTTTACAGTCCAGATGAATTTGCCATGTAAAAACCCCGATGCACACTCGCTGCAATGTAACCTTAACTGCTCGCCACTCCCCACCCCTCCCAGGACAGCATACTCCTTTCCACCTTGTACTTCCCGCAGACATTCAACCAGCTTCTTCTCCCTCTACCCTCTTATTTCACCTCTGGACACGAGCTGCTCAGACAGCCTCATGCACATATTTAACTCACCATTCTTCACCAGCTTTCTTCACCAGCATCACTTTATGTCTTACAGTCCAGCCCAATCTTTGCCAGAAGAATCGGCTTTGTTACCGGTTTCAGCTCTGAGCTAACAGAGCGTCCAGGTGCCAGATCCTCAGGGGACCCTCCAGTCTGACTGACCATCAAGGTTGGTCTTTTAATAGAATTTGAGGTCTGCACACCCATTTTTCTCCTGCTACATCAGGGACTTTACGTTGTGTTCCTTGTCACAGCAGTCACTGGTGGTGGCCAGGCACCATCTAGTTCTTCCGGTCTCATGCTGGTGTCGTCTCTGGATCTTATGGCACCTTCTGTCTCCTGGGCTCATATTTTCCTCATGTCTTTAATGTCTTCATTCTTCTCTGCTCCAGGTGGATTGGGACCCATTGATGCTACTTAGATGGCCGCTTGCAAGCCTTTGAGACCCCAGATGGCACTCACCAAAGTGGTATGCAGAACATTTTCGTAACAAAAACTTAGTTATTCCAAATAGACAAGACGTCCCCTGAAACCGTGGTTCCCAGATCCCTGTCATTACTACTCACTCTGTCCTTCAAACTCCTGGGTTTTATTTAGAATATCTTTTAGATTTGGTGTAGTCCAGTCGTGGTAACCTCCCTCTACCACATGCTGTCACTCTCCGATCTATGAAAACCCCTTTCTCCCTCCCCACACTTGCAACCATCAAAGACTGTATTTTTTCAGTGTTTAGAACTTATTCTTAAGTCCTTATAATAGAGGTCTCGTACAGTATTTGTCCTTTTGCAGCTAATTTCACTGAACACAATGTCTTTAAAATGACTCCCTGTTATGAGACGCTTCCTAAAATCATCATTGTTCTTTACATAGTATTCCACTGTGTGAAATCAGCCACAGTTTGTTAATCTGTTCATCTGCTGATGGACACCTAGACTGATTCCATCTCTTTGCTCCTGTGGACAGTGCTACAATACACATTTGTGTGCACACATCTGTTTGCGTGACAGCCCCTGTTTCTCTAGGATATATTCCAAGCAGTGGGACTGCTGGATCATACGAGGTTTCTATTTTTAGTTTTTTTAAGAAAGTACCAAACTGATTTCCAAAGTGGTTATGCCATTTTACATTCTCACCAGAGGGTAGAAGAGTTCCACTCTCCACAACTTCTCCAATATTTGCTGTTTTGTGTTTTGGGGATTAACGCCACCCTTTTTGGTGTGAACTGGCCCCCAGAGTCCCTAGGGTCGCCATGAGTCAGATCTGACTCAATGGCACTTGGCTTGGCTTGGCTGTTGGTGTGAGATGGTATCTCATGGTAGTTTTTATCTGGATTTCTCTCACGGCTAATGATGATCACAGAGCATTTATTTCCCCATATTGTCTGTTAGCACCCTGGATGTCTTCTTTAGGGAAGTGACTGTTCATACACTTTGCCCATAATTTAACTGGATTATTCATCTTTTTCTTGTTGAGGTTTGCAGCGCCTTGTAGATTACAGAGATTAGACATGGGCTGGATTCATGGTAGCCAAAAGTTCTTTCCCAGTCAGTAGGTACATTTTATTCTTTTGGTGACGTCTTTGGATGAGCATACATGTTTGACTTTTAGGAGTTCCCTGTTATCTATTTTCTCTTCTGGTGTTTGTGGATTGTTAGTAATATTTTATAGTCTGTTTAGGCCATGTATCAGGGCTCCCAGTGTTGTCCCTACTGTTTTTTTTCCACATCTTTACTGTTTTAGATTTTATATTTAGGCCTCTGATCTATTTTGAGGTAGTTTATGGGCATGGTGTAAGATACATGTCTTGTTTCAGCTTTTGCAGATGGATTATCCAGTTAGGCCAACACCATTTGTTACAGGCACTATCTTTTCCCTAGTTTACAGACTTTGGACCTTTGTCAAATATTAGCTGCTTTTTTTTTTTTTTTAATGGATGAGAAAAATATGAGTCATACTTCACACAGCAGGAAAGATCTATCCGTTTGTCTTCCCAGGGTTCCTTAGGACAAAAGTGAAGAAACTTAAAAGATTTTTCAAAAATAAACCATTAGAATCCCAAACAAAGGAAGCATCACTTCCTTTCTGCTACAATGGCAAGCCTGACAGCCAGCTTCAATCTTCAAAGAAGATAGAAGTTTCCTGTTCGAAACTGTGTTATTCTGCAACTGTTTAGAGAAGAGGCTGGTACAGAAAACCCAGCTGGTGTTTATGTGACAGCTAATACCGAGCACTCAGCAACTGCCAGGTAGGGTCAGCGGCACATTTCTGGAAGACGTGTGGTGCCCAGACGCAGGGTGGGAGATGCTGCCAACTGCTATCAGATGACAATCTTCCAGCCAATCTCACTTCTCCGCCTCTCCCACTTCACGACTTTTCAAAAAACAGAAGAAACAAAACCACACACAAACCCACCACCATCTGGCAGCTTCGGGCCAGCAAACGCGAGATTCTGGCAGGCACAGAGACCAATATTCTTCTTCCTTTGTTGCTGTTTTAAAAGCAAAGCGAGAACGGTAATACAGAAACACAGAAACACGGACACACTTTCACAATGGGGAGAGTATATCAGGAGCAGACGCATTCTGGTAAGGGGTCTTCTCAGCCTTCCTTTCTGATTGAATGAGGCCTGAAGGAAGAGTGAGCGGTGGGAGTGTCACCAGAAAATGCCTAACATCTGTCACCATGAATCTCTACCACGAGGGTCTACTGTCACCTCATGGGCCACTGGAGCAGGGAATGACCAGCTCCAAGATGCCTGCCAGTACATGCCAGCCAAGCAGATGTGGCCTGATGTGTAAAATCCCAGAGCATTTTCTTAGTTCATGAACACTCATTGTCAGGCAGATTAGGTGCCCACAGTGGTAGGTTTGAGTGCTTTGTTTCAGGCAGTCTTCACAGAACTGGAAGGTGGCCTAATGAATACGATAGCAGAACAGGGGGTGAGTTAAAAGGTGGTTGGTGTTTCAGGACATCAGAAGAAGAGCCCCAGCACCCATCTCCCCCAAAGGGATGGTCCTAACCCAGAAAGTGATCCTTCTGGCTCCTCCCTCGGGCTCTGCATGCCTTGTGATCAGACATTCTGGTGATGAACCCTTCAGCCTTAAAAACTCCAGAACCTAGGACCAGGTTACCCTCACATGTTGCCGGCCTCAGAACTACTCCCTTCCTTTAAGGGGTTGCTGAATATCCCTGAACTGTGCAAGAATGTGCTGACATTATCATCTCAGGAAGCAATCTTGCAGCTTTCCAAATGGCTAGGACTAGCTAACGGTTACTGAATGAGTACAGTGTGAGAGATGCTTGCAAGCATACTATACTCAGCTTTGAAAATCTCATCATGATGACTGTATAAGGTAGGGATAGTTATTCTAATTTTACAAGTAGGGACAAAGGGCTCAGAGAAGTTACTTGTCCCAGATCACACAGCAGAAGTCAAGATGTGCATCCAAAGTTGACTGCATAGCCTGGACTCTTACTATACTCTTGGGGATATCTTATTAAGCACTCAGCTACTAACCAAAAGGCTGGTGGTTTGAACCTACCCAGAGATGCCACAGGTCTGGTGATCTACTTCTAAAAAGGTCACGGCCATTAAAAACTCTCTGGAACACAGCTCTACTCTGACACACATGGGGTCCCCTGCAGGGTCAAGCTCATTCTTCATCCCCAAAGGACCAGCTGGGTGACTTATCACCGCCATGTTGTGTATGGCCTGGCTACGTACTCAACAGCCATTCCTTTAGTGGCCATAGTGTTACTCCCAACTCTCAATCCTTAAGGTCAAGGCAAAAAGCTGTTTCCTTGCTGTTTAGGATGTGTCCGTGACAGAGAAAGGCAAGGATGGCAAAAGGGTTTCCACTCCCTGGGCTAATTCGGATTCGATAGTATTAGATTCCTGGAACATTGTGTTAAGAAGGATTCTGGGGCTCAATCTAGGCTTGACAATGCCTAGGTCACTGGCTAGTAGTGTCTGGCTCAGGTGCTGGAGTAGCGGAGGTGCTGCCCTGTACGTATCTGCTACCCTTGCCTGAAGCTCTCAAAAGAGAACTCCAGCATTAATTTCGCAACTCAAACAGGCACGAGAGACCCTGAGAGACCATGTCAGAATGCAGACCATCATTCCCAAAGGGCTGACGCGGGCCTGTGCGTCTACATTTCTAACACACTCCCAGGGGATGCTCATCTGTCACCGGGCCACCAACCACACTTGAACAGGAGGGTCTAGAGGATCTCATCATCCTGGTCACCTTTCCCAGCTCCCTGTGAAGATCGCCATGCAGAGATCCTGCCAGACCAGATTCCCAGGGCTTGGAGACGTGGCATGGGAATCATGACAACTCGCTGTGTCACCATAGGACACAGCTGGCCGCTGCTGGACAGAATCCTGCTGCGGAAGCTTTCCTAACCCTTGCCATGGCCCCCATTCAAAACCTGACTTTCTTTGAACCAGATGTCCTGCCAGCAAGTGCAACCCCAACTCTGGACTTGGAGAAAAGAGAACATGTGGACAGGCTGGACAGAGCTGGAGGGCCACACGGTTCAAAGGGGCTGAGCTCACATCAGAAAAAGCCCTCTGGTTCCCAGTGGCCTCCACCTGTCCCCATCCCTGGGACAATAAAGTAGCCTTTGGTGTATAAAGGTATGCTTGGAGGATACTTCTCTCTTCTGCCTGTGGAAGATTTAGAAGCAGCTCAAATCTTCCCAGTATCTGGCAAGACGTATGACCCAGAATAAAGGCTGAATGGACACGCGCATATGAAGGAACCAAAAAAGGTTCAAAAAAAGAATCAGGCAGGGTTCTGAAAAGTAGCTATGACATTTGGACATCAGAGCTGAATCTCAGCTCCAGGGACAGGGTGATGAGATGCTGTTTACAAGGAGTGGATGCCCCTCAAGCATCCACTGAGGGAAACCCTGTGGTGTAGTGGTTAAGTGCTGTGTCTGCTAACCAACAGGCAGGCAGTTTGAATCCACCAGGCGCTCCTTGAAAACTCTATGGGGCAGCTCTACTCTGTCTGTAGGGTCACTATGAGTTGGAATCAACTTGACAGCAGTGAGTTTATGGATTTTTTTAAATGCATCCAATCAAACCACTGGTATGAAAACAGAGGGGATGGGGGGCTCTGGACCCTGAAGCTGTGCCTGTGGAGGCCTGCCAGGTCTAAGGGGCAAGGTCACCTGGGAAGGCGGATATCTCATTGCTAACCTGATAAAGGATCTTTAGATCAGTGCTTAGCCAACCAGCTTGCCCTTCAACATGAAACATGCGAGTGCCTACTATGTGCAAGGCCAGACAGAACAACAGGAGGAGGATTCTTCTTCCACATGAGAACGCGAACAAAAGTGGGAAAACGGAAGCAAGACAAAGAACCAGATCTTTTTAAGACACACGGCTGACACATACCTCAGAAGTCTGCCTAAGGATGGAGCAGAGACCATTAAAATGTTCACAATATTCAGAGCATATTTTTTTAGCCGTTAATTGCTAACAATCCCAGGAAGCCCAGGTCCCTGTATATGCTATCAGAAAAGCCTTCACAGGCACAGCCCTGTTACCATGACAACAATCACTTGGTTGAATATAAAGGGGGACAAGGGACCTGCCAACTGGTTTTCCGAACAGTAAGCCCTGAGATATTTTAAAGCTACTTTCTAAAAACCTTTAGCAGCTGGGGGTTACAGAATCTAAAAGCTGAATGGGTCCTCATGGGAAACCTAGTTTGTCTTGGTACTGGAATTTCCTCTGTATCATCCAGCCAAACTGTCTTCCAGACTCAGCTGAACCTTCCCTCTGCATGTCTGGAGGAAAAAGGCAGGCAGCCTTCCTTGGAAGACTCAGCAGTCCTCACAGTACAATGGAGATGGGTATAAGGAAAGAAAGGCACTTTCATCTGAAGAAGTTGCCCTTTCTCCTAATGAAAAGGAAGAGTGCCTCTACCCAGACGCACTCAGGAGAAAGGTCTGGCCATCTACCTCTGCAAAATCAACACTTAAAAACCCTATGAAGCACAATTCTGCTCTGATACCCTCGAGGTCACCACGAGTCTGGGCTGACGTGGCCAACAGTGAATGCCTTTCTATGCAGAAGGTTTGGAATAGAGCATCCTGGTCCTTTTGATCAGGCTGCCAATATTAGCTCAGGGAGGGTTGGAACACCCTGTGGGGTCACTACAAGTCAGAACGGACTCAAAGGCAGTGAGTTTTTTGGTTTTAACAACAACAACAACAGACCCTGGTGGTGCAGTACTTAAGAGCCACGGCTGCTAACCAAAAGGTGAGCTGTCTGAATCCACCAACTGGTCCTTGGAAATGCCTTAGGGCAGTTCTACGCTGTCCTACGAGGCCTCTATGAGTCACTGGAAATTGCCTGAACAGCAACGACCTGTTTTAGACTTCAGCAGACTCTGATGTTGTTGCCAGGGGCTGGCAGCTTGGCCCTATCTGGTGACAACACCCACATATGACAGGGTGAAATGCCACCCAATCCTGCACCACCCCATGATCAGTTGGGGATCACACTATTGTGATCCACAGGGTTCTTACTGGATGATTTTCAGAGGATCACTCACGTACTAAACTGTCAAATAATTTCTATCACCCCAGAGACTGGCAACATCAGTGAGAAGGACTGGCTTGGACCTCGAATGCTCCCTTTGATATCGGTGGCCTAAGGGGGCTGATTTTCACAGAAACAGGTTTGATGTGTGACAGCACCCATGAGCAAGCACATACCCCAAACACAATACCCACGCCAGGGTGGGCTGCAGTGTAAGGAGTTCCCAGCCCCTGCACAGCGGCCCACGATAGTCCCCAGCACTGTCGGGGGAAGAATCCCACGTGGCAACAATACTCATCAGCAAGATTTATCTCTCAAGTTTGCACAGAAAATCACTCCTGCAGGCCGGTCTCATCTGGTAGGCAACATCACTGAGGCGACGCTAAACACGCAGTGACAAGTGAGGGGGGTGGTCACAAAGGATGGCTCCTCACCACAAAGCAGAGGACAAGGGTGGAGGAACAGGCAGAAGCAGAGAAGTGCCCATGACGGCAGAAGAAGGGGGCATTCCCAGCTCCGGTATCGTTGACTACCCCTTCCGGATGGCTGCACGCACCACAGGAAACGGACCAGCAGTCATCAGGCCAAGGACGCTTGGCATTCGTGTAGCTGAAGGGACACATTTACAGTCCTCGAGGCTTGTCTTCGGGCCTATTACCCAGTCATTATAAAGCTGAAAGTGACCTCTCAGGCAGAAATCGGGGTTGGTATTAGGGATCTTCTATTCTCAAGCAAGAGAACAGGCTGAGTGATATTGAGTACCTTCACATTTAACGACAAGTGTGACTGAGTGCGAGCGTGTGCGTGTGTGAGAGAGACGAGAGAGACAGACACACGAGCCAAGCCTAAAGGGATACGGTAATTTAGTTACCTGCGTGTATGTGCGCGTGCGCGCGCGCGCACACACGCACACACACACACACACACACACAAAAAAAAAGCAGATTAACTTAACTGCTGTATTATAAAATGAGATTGAACGAACCAAATTTTCTTATTTTTTTTTTAATTTAAAAGACTGAGAACCATCCAATGGATTTATTGCCAGACAGCCTCCACCCAACCCTTTTAAACACCCTACCCCAGCAAGCAAGTACACCCCAGAAGCCAGCTGTGCCTCCTCTCCTCATGTTGTCACCAAGACATTTTGTTACTAGGAAGAGGGCCATTCCTCGTGCCCTGGAAGGATGATCTGACTCCTGAAAGCATGAGACGGACAGTGACCAGCTCTGCTGGTCACACACCTACCCGAGGCCCTGGGCTACATCACCTCTCCATCCATTCAGCAACCCAAAGGCCACTCCTCAACGGCAAGCTGCAAGCTCAGACCCCAGGACAATTTGCTCCTAGAAACCCAGCTGAGCAGGACACCCCAGGGTGAGACCTAAGTTCTGGAGTTGGCCATCTGCGTCTGCTATCCGAGTGCTGCCTCCGTCAGTGATGTGACCTTGGGCAGTGTCCACTGTGGCCTCCGTTTCCTCATCCCATAGGGCCTCCTTCACAGAGCCACTGCAGATGAAATACGATCATCCAGGTAGGATGCTGAGAACAAGGCCCTGAGCCTACAGATGTATGGCTCTTCTATATCACTGTCTGAGAGAATGTCTGAGGAGACTCCTAGTTTGGAAGGCATTTCACAGTGACTGCAATAATGGTCTCAAAATGCCACCGATCACAAACATGGTGCAGGACCAGGAAACATCCAATCATGTCATATGTGGGGTTACCATGAGTTGGAACCAACTTGACAGTAACTAACAACAGCTTGTTCAGGCAATTAGTACCCCAAACTCACAGCTGTCTGATCCCAGACCCCCTTCTCTGCCTTTGTACATGGCAGCTTGATACAACGTAACACTCTCCTAACGAAATCTGGTTCTGGATTTACAGCCCACCTCATTCCAAAGTTGGAGCCCTGGCAGTACTGTGTCTGGGAGCTCAGCAGCTAGTCAAAAGGTCAGCAGTTTATAACTCACCAGCCGCTCCTAGGAAACCTGGAGCAATTCTCCTCTGCCCTTTAGGCTCAATAAGTTAGAACGGACTCAAAGGTAATAGGTCTGTTTGGTTCTGTTTCCATTCTAAAGTGCATTTGTGTTTCTGTTCAATATCTCAACTGCAGAAGGAATGCAGGAATGTGTGTGATGACTGCTTTGGAAGAAATCCATCACAGACAGGCTCATCAAGCCTCCTAGTGCTGCTGTGTGCATCTCCACACACTGTACACTGCACAATTCCAGAGACATCATGGCCAGGAGCCATGGTCTTGGTCACCCAAAAGTCTGGTTTCTACCCCAGCCTAATCCAGAAGACCATCTGTGTGGTACTTGAGTCCTGGTACTCTCAGCTCTGCTGGTCCCTTCCCCGTCCTCTCTGTCAGCAGGCTTTAGAAAAGATCATTTTCTCTCCTCAAAGGGACATCTCCCACCTCAGACACCTGAAGCACCCCCAAAACCTGCAAGGGAAACCTTGTATAAATCGAGGCCAGGTGCTTACGCCGCTGGCCCGCTGCATTTCCAAAGAAAACAAAGCCACATATGCAATTCTCAGGAAGTTCCATTCCTCTGAGAATGAGGTCAGACCACCCTTTATTCTCTTTTTGGCAGGTGGGTGTATTCATTTTCCTAATGTGGAGAGAGACGGCCATGTTCTTTTTTTTATTGTGATTGAATGAAAATGTACATTCCTATATAAATTAGCGTGCTCACCTATATGCAGCTCCCACTGCTCTCCCTGCTGAGTGACGACACCACTCCCCCTGCTCCATACATGTCCTATCCTCCCAACAGCCTCCTATCCCCTCTTCTCCACCCACTCCCCTTCCTCCAGCAAGAAATCAGCAGCATGACATCCTGGAGATGCAGAGAACCATAAAATTCCCACAAGATACAGTCACTGCATCACCAAGTTCAATTCATTGCTGTCAGAAAAGTTGACCTTCATTATGATTTATGGACAGGGGCCATGCTCCCAGGGGAACTCCAAAGCACCAGGACCATCAACTGCAGTCTTTTATTGAAGATCTCAGGGTACACCCCTATTTATTCTCTTGTTGCCAGTGAGACTCTACTTTGTGAGCTCCATCGTGGCTATCACTGGTGGTGGCCACGCACCACCTGGTTCTTCTGGTCACGAGTCAATGTAGAGACTAACTCGCGTGGGTCCCTCTGTCTTCTGGGTTCTCTTTTCCCCATGTCATTCTTGTTTCAACGATCATCCATTCCTGTTGAGTTGGGACCATCTGCTGTACCCTCAGATGGCAGCTTGGCAGCTTTTAGGACCCCAGACGCCACTCACCGATGAGGGGTCCAGAGAGTCCTCATTAGCAAAATGCTAGCTATGCCAATTGGCCTCGATTTCGTCTGAGAGCATGGTCCCTGGGAGGGCCACGTTTTTTGTCCTCGTTATAATTACAGAGTACAGCTATATTTCTGACTGGTGGTCCCTGACTTACCAACAAGGTGCCTATTTCAGAAGACTGTCCCTCAGCTCTTGAAATAATAAGCCTTTTTTTTCCCCTCCAAAGAAACAATGTGATGAACAGTTGCTATGTGCCCAGGCTAGCACACACACTTAACCCGTTACATTCCTAAACCAGAACCTCACCACATCATATCACAATGCTTCCACAGCAAAAAAAGCCCAGTTTCAACTTGGCACAACTTAGTGGCAAAGAAAAAAATGACAGAGGAGAAAAGGAACCTGGAGCATCTGAAAGGTCAGCATTCTTCATGGGCTCAGGAGTTACTTATTCTGCCCTACAACTGTCAGGTGCTGTCAAGTCCATTTCGAGTCACAGCAACCCAAGCAAGAGCAGAACTTCCCCACAGCGTCTTCTGCACCGATCGCCAGGTCCTTTTGCTCAGCCACTGGTGGGTTCTAATACCAGCCCATCACTTTGCAGCTCAGTGCTTAACCCTGGTGTTACCAGGCTCCCTACTCCACACAAGGATGAATAAGACAGCCCTGGACCTAAAAAGCTTTAAGGCAGCCAACAGGTCAATAATTACTTCAAGACAAAGATGAAATGGTAAGGGGGCTGGGAAACCAGATTCATGGAAACAGAACAACCAGAAGGGAAATGATGAGAACACGGACATGTTGTAGAGAAGGTGACCAATGTCACTGAACAGCTTGGGTAGAAACTGCTGAATGGGAACCTAAGCTGCTGTGTAAACCTCCACCAACACAAACATAGTTTACAGGCCCTTGGTGTCAAATGAAAGGTAAATAGGTATGGATGATTTAATGTGATGGAGTACAAATTTGGGAGACGTCAAGGAGGACTTTCTGGAAGAAGCTGTGTCTAAGGTGAGCTGGAAAAGGCACAGCCTGGCCAGACAGGATGTACTGCAGGGTGTGGAAAGGAACATCATTCCAGACAGAAAGAGGGTGGGAAAGGATCTGCATTCCAGACAGCAAGAACAGCACATGCCAAGGCCCAGGAAGGAGAGAGAACATGCCTCAAGCCTCCACGGAGCCCACCGTAGCTAGCTCATGTGCCTGAAAAACACAGTAGCTAAAGTGCCTGGTAACAATCAGACAGGGGTTCAAACCTCATCTTCCCCAGTGCTTAATTACAAGAGCTGATGAAGTGCCTCTCCTCCAAACTGGGGGTAATAGGAGGATTCAGAGAGCTAATGCCCACAAAATACAGGGCCAAGCACAGTCATCGTTAATGTGGTGACTACTGTCGGCTGTGTTCCTAAAATTGTACCCTATACAACTAATAAATATTTTTAGCAGAAATGTCTGTTGAAAACTACCCAACCAAATGGTGGCTTGCCCCCCCCAGACCAAAGCAAAGTGACTCTAAACACTTTAAACAAACAAATGTGTTTGGGTCATACAACTCATGATTTGTTCCAGGCAGACGGAGGGGCCTCTGGGACCTAGTTTGGGGCGAGAAAACAGAGGTCAGGACAAGCATGTGATGCCTTATCCCACCAGATCAGGCTGGTGTACCTAAATGCCAGCCAAATCCATGGCCATTAAGCGGATTCCAGCTAGAGGCAACCTCACATGTGTCAGAGTAGAATTGTGCTCTGTAAATTTCCTTGGCTGAAATCTTTACAGAAGCAGATTGCCAGGCCTTTCTTCCATGGCACTCCTGGCTGGGTTCACACCACCAAGTGTTTAGGTTACTAGTGAAGTTGATGTACCTAGAACTGTTCTTACTCGGAATCACAGGACAAGCTGCAGAGCTGAGTGGCTTTCTTCCAGTCAGCTCCCCGGGAGCTATGGCAGCTTGGATCCCTTTGTCACTTAGAGGTATCCTGTCCCCACTAAGTATCACTCTCCCCTTTCTCCCATCAGAGGTCAGAGCACCCCAAAGTTTTCCTGGATCTGGGCTCTGGGTCACATTTGCTCTCCCCACCTGCCAAGGGAGTCAGCAGCGCAAGTTCTTGTTTCCAAACACAGGACACAGATGCGTTACACTGCACATGAACACATTTTATAGAAACATGCAAATAATCTACAGGAAAGCTGAACACTATCCAAAAGCTTGCCTATTCAACAGCTAAGATTCCACTGCAAAGAACTGCAAAAGAAAGTCTCTACTTCTGCCTTCCAGGTTTGCTGGGAAGCTGCTGGAATCAGAACAGACGAACCTGCAGCCAAGGAGTCCATGATTTAGTGAGAGGAGTTCAGTACACGAGCAAATCGGCCCCAACAATGTCACAGGTACTATGACCAAGTTGTTGTCAGGTGTCTCTGAGTCTATCTCAACTCACAGCAGCCCCATGTCACATAGTAGAACTGCCCCATAAGTCACTGCAGGCTGTCATCTTTATGAGAGCAGATCACCTGGTCCTTCTCCTGTGGAGCTGCTCAGGGGTCTGAACCAGGCACCTTTTGGTTAGCACCCAAGCACCTAATCACCGTGCTACCAGGAATGGGAATACGGAAGGAGGAAGATGAAGCAGGAGGAAACAGTTCAAGGAAAAGATGATGTCTTATGGCTTGATCTGGGGTTACCAAACCCAAACCCACTGCCACGGAGTCAATTCTGACTCATAGTAACCCTATAAAACAGCAGAACTGGCCCAAAGAGTTTCCAAGGAGCACCTGGTGGATCTGAACTGCTGACCTTCTGGTTGGCAGTCGTAGCATTTAACCACTACACCACCAGGGCTGGGGTACAGGATACTATTTAGGATTAGCTCAACCTCAGCCCCTCCTCCTGACCTTCCTCAATAAACCATCCAGCTCGCTCTGCCCCGCAGCTAATCTCCTCCTGCTATCACAGTGGCTCTGGACCCAGCAGGGCATGGGGATTAGAGCTCAGTGACCTCCCATGTTGGCTGTGCCAGCTTTGGGGTACGATGATGCCCTTGATGTCCTCTATATGAGTAAGTCAACACTCATCAAGAGCAACTTGGGCTTGAGGGTCTCTGGGTGGTGCCCACAGTTAACAAGCTCATCTGCTGACCGAAGTTTGGGCGCTCAAGCTCAGAGAAACCACAGAAGAAAGGCCTGGTGATCTACAGCTGAACAGTCAATGCTAAAAACCCGAAGGAGCACAGCTCAACTCTGACAGACGGAGTCATCGAGTTGGAGTCAACTTGACAACAACTGCTTTTTTTTTTTTTTTTTCCAGTTTGTTCGGGCTCGGAACAGGTGCTATGGGTTACAAAGCAGGTCTTCAAAGTACGATGGTTATGGCCAACAGAGCAAAGAAAGAGGGAGGCAGAGACAGCAACTGGGGGCATTTTAGGGTTTAGAACAGTGCCTGGTCCAGACCAGGTCCTCAGGTTCCAGAAATGAATGAAAAAACTAGTCTAAGCCAAAAGGAAAGGTACACAAAGAGGGAAATAAACTCAGGCACAGTCTGAGATTTATTTCTCTTTAGCTCATCTGTTTCATGCAACTGAAGTTCAGATCTATACGTTATGAGAAGAATAAGAGAGTTATGGACTATGCATCAGGTTTCTTAAACTTTAACATCTGTTGGAATCACCTGGAATCTTGTTTAAAATGCAGACTCTGGGATTCAGCAAGTCTGGGCTGGGTGGGACCTGAAACTCCACGTTTAAAACAAGATCCCATGTGATGTCAACACTGCTGGTCCCAGGGCCACATGCTGAGTTGTGAGGGAGAGACTAACAGACAATGTTATATCTAAGCTGTACATTTGCAGGGGCCAGCTGCAGGGGACATGGTCCAAGAACCCCCACAAGTATGAATAAGAGTGGCTTCCCACCCTGCAGGGGAGCTCATTCTAGTAAGAAAGGGGTGAGCTCAGTTCAGAGGAACTACAATGTGCAGAGTTCTGACCAGGGACACTGTACGGAGGCCGTACGTGGAAGCATCCTGCAGCACCATCACCTTCTGGATCATTCTAAAAGGCTTCATCAGTAGTCAGAGCTCAGCTCAATCACTTACACAAGGAGAGTATTCTGCACCCCGTGGTCATATTCTGCATAAAGGACAGTGTTAGCGGCTCTTGTCATGCTCTTTGCCACCAGCATCTGAACACATCCTACGATTAGGCAAAGTCTCTCTCTACAAGAGGAAGAACCCACCCCCTCCACGGAACCTGTTTTCCCAGACTGTCTTGCAATTGGGGGTGGGCCACAACCCACCTTCTGACTATGCACACACTAAAGTGTGAATGGGAAGTGACAGGAAGTTGGGGTGACCAGATTCCATTCTGGTCCAGGAGCAGAACCAGCACGGCCCAGTGGGGCCTGGGGCCTGGGAGCTGTGTTCCAGCACAGCCTCTGAGGCTGGGTGCTAGGCCTGCCCAGAGATCCCACGAGGCCCCCATCATTCTCTAACAAGGTCCCCTTCTGAGGCTGAAATGATTGCTGCTGCTACAATTTAGTGCTTTGATTGACAGTACTGGGGACAGAATTAATGCCTTGTCAGTTCACCTCTTGGGCAATGAGGCACTTGGCTGTTGAAATCTTGATTGCTTTTTTATTTCAATTTCAGGCTCCTTTTTGAAAACAAAGATTGACTAGCAAACCATCAGATTAGCCTAAACCCATACCTAAGGAATAGCATTTCAACCAATGTCTGGCCTGCCATAAAGTCCAACGTTTTCCCAATCAGGTTTATGTAAGCATGAAGCCACAGCTGGAAACGCTCTCCAGTCAGAGAGAGGGCAGCGTGTCCAGCACACATGACTGTCAAACTTCAGGCTGTGCCTGATGGTCTTCCCAGAACACTGGCGGCAAGACAATGATTTCAGGCAAATCAGGCTACTCTCTGCCATTCAGTGAGGAGTCCCTCCTGCCATGGGAAGTAGTGATGCAGCCACCAGAGACCCCAGAGGCAAAGGAAACCAAAGGCTGCCTCCAAGGTGCAGGAGCCCCACCTCTCTGTTCCATTTCCAGGGGAATCTTGTACCCATCCAAGAGCCAGCTGGGGCCCCCAGGGCCCAAAGCCATTATGTCCTTGAATCCATTAGTCTTACCTTCCTTCACAAATCACAACTATCAAAAAACAAACAAACAAATCACATGCTGTTTAGTCAATTCTGTGTGACAGAACTGAGCTCCAGAAGGTTTTCCACAGCTGATTTTTCAGAAGGAGATCTCCTGGCCTTTCTTGTGAGATGCCTCGGGGTGGACTTGAATTCAGCTCTTCCAGTTCTCATGAGAACCACAGGAACCCTGATGGTCCCAACGTCAGAAGGGCTCCTGTCTGAAGCAAAAGTCAAAGTCACTGCTGTCGAGTCGATTTCGACTCACAGTGACCCTAGAGGACGGAGAAGAACCGCCCCACTTGAACTGCCAACCTCCTGCTAAGCACACGTGGCATGTAACTACCATGCCATCAGAGCTGCCCATCTAAACCACAGATTCTCAAACGAATCTTTTTAAAGCAGCAAAGCCCTGTTTGGGTTCGCAGTGTTTCACCCAGAGACCCATCTTTAGCTGAGGCAGGTGAAGGCGTGTGGAGGCTCTCCTCAGAATACCATCCACCGCCCCCCCGGACCCCCGGGCACTGCCAGGCTCCCTGAGAGCTCCCCGCCAGATCGCAACACTCTGCATCATTAGTTGATGTTGTTCGGTGTCGCTGAGTCAACTCCAATGCACAGCGACCCCACGTGACAGAGCGGGACCGCCCCAGAGGACCTTCTAGGATGTCATCATTACAGAAGCTGATCCTGGGTCCTTCTCCCACAGATGCCAGCTGAGTGCTTAACTGCTGCACCACCAGGGCTTCTTCCTGTCATTAGAGAGTACCCTAGTCCTGAGGACCTCAGAGATCCAAGAAAGGCACTTGGCAAAGTTTACAACATTTTTATATTCCTCACCAGGAGCAATCTTGTGCCAGGCCATTTACAGATTTTATTGTAATATTCGTGACAACTCAACATGCAGGAAATTATTATTGCCATCCTGGGGAAGGAAAATGAGGCCCTGAGACCATCATAATTCCAACAGTTGGCTTGGCGCTCCAGCCCTCAGTGCACCTCTATTGTAGGGAAGAGCATTCTTTGTGTGGACAAAGCCCACTTTCTCAATCTTGTGGCAAGCATGATGTAAAAAAGCATTTCTTCTAGAGAGACTGCTACCACAATACTTGTGTAACAAGTCTCAGCTGGCTTTGCACAGAGAGGGAAGTAAACTACCCTGTGTCACACAGCCAACTTGTCAGGGAGCTGGGTCTTAGACAGTGTAGAGTGCCTCAAAGCCCGTGCATCTGTCCCCAGCACCTACCATGGCCTTAACTTAAAGCCCACAGCCTGCTGCCAAGTCCTGTCTGTTTTACCCAGGCCTCTGCAGATGCCAAGGAGAGCTACCACCACGTCCACTAGCCAATTTTCCACAAGCAAATGGACAAGGACCCAAAATACACTCTTTTGTTTCACAACAACTTTGGCTTTTCTCATGCACTGAGCAAGAAACCAACCACTGCATCACTTCTCATTATCACAAGACAGATTTCCAGAGATGATATCCACAGGAACAGGGTCTGTGCACCAGTATTTTTATATTTAATCTACTGCTGACAAAACGAATCTGTGAGCAGCTGGCCAGGGCAGGCATGGTCAACCCGTTGTTGCTCCAGGTCATGATGGCCAAGGAGAAAAGGAGCCCAAGCCTAATTCTTTCACTCCAACAGGACACCTGGTACGGGGCCTTCCCCAGTCAGATCTGCAAGGGCCCTGGCACCCAGCAGCTCTCCACCATGAGGACACCCACTCCTCACAAACGCAGGGTAAGAAGAGCCTTACCTAGACATGGAAAAGAAGAAGAAGAGTAAAAAATATATCAATCATAAACTTACTTGAAATCTGATTCTAATCAACAAAGGAGAACAGATGTAACAGAATCTCAGGCTAACAATGGCTTTTGCACATCTTCAAAATCATTTTAGAGTAACATTTTAGGGTATGATGGCTAGAAAATGAAGGTCCCTGGGTGGCACAGAGAACTAGTGCTCGACTATGGACCTAAAGCTTGGTGGCTCGAATCCACTCAGTGGCACTGCAAAACCATGTCCTGGTGACCTGCTTCCCTAAAGATGACAGCTGAGGAAACGCTATGAGGCAGCTCTCCTTGTGCACATGCTGGGTCCCCACGGGCACAAACCGACTCTCCAGTAATGGGTTCCACGTGGCTTGGCTGGAAAACGGAAGGAAGCAGAGCTCTGCGCTAAGTGATGTGGACAGGTGTTTACTAAACTTGTGTTTCTCAGATGTTCGTGTACATGGTTAATGGGAATTAATATTTATGAAAGAAGAGCTCACCTGAATTTCATATAGTTGACATCTACTAATGTTATTAGACAAAAAAGGCAGAGCTGTGAAACGTTCCTTTCAACCAGCACCTGGCAGATTCACAGAAAACAAAATTGTCATCAGCTGCCAACACATGTGCTCCAGCCATCCTGGCAGCCAGAAGACTTTATTCTCGCTAGCCTTTGCCTCTGGCTTTTGCGCATGCTCTTCCCTCTGCAGGGATGCAGCCCCAACCTGCTTCAAAACCTCGCCTGCGGTGCCCAGCTACCACTACTGATTTTATAAAATCCTGATCAAAAGAGGGAAAATGCAGAACAGATATCAGATTCTCACAGAACCCAGACTTTCTAGAGCCATGGAAGGCTGGATGAACCACCTTGAGATCATCTTTAAACCTTAAACCAAAAATATTCCCTGAAGTCCTCTCAGAACAAAATAAGGGTCTGCCTTACCTTGTAAAGAATATTGGCCTTGAGCTTTTCCGCTCTTCAAAGATTTACCTCTATGGGACAGTTCTGCTCTGTCCAGAGTTACTGTGAGTCAGAGTCGACTCCAAGGCGCTGTGTTTGGTTTGGTTTTACATGGGATTAAACTGCCAGCAGCCACTGGAAAGTTTAGATGGGCAACTCAGGGGTGGGTGAGTTTATGTTAACCAGGGAGAAATGCTTCAGAAAAGCAGGGTGAGAATGGTTGCATAACTCAAAAAATGTCATTAGTGCCACCAAATGGTACATGCTGAAGTTGCTGAACTGCTGTATGTCTTCCTATGTACATTCTGAACAACAAAAAATCTTGCCTTATGCTCCTCAAAAAGTTAAACAGATAATCAGTATCATGAATTGAATTGTGTCACCCCCCCCCCAAATGTGTGTAGCTGATTGGTATTGTGTGATGTTCCTCTGTGTTGTAAATCTTGCCTCCACGGTGTTAATGAGGGAGGATGGGCCACGGTTGTGTTGGTGAGGCAGGACTCCACCTATAGGACTGTATTGTGCCTCGAGGCAATCTCTTGGGATGTAAAGGAAAGAGAAGCAAGCTGAGATTTGGGGACCTCACAGCACCACCGGGAGCACAGGGTGTCCTTTGGTCACATGTTCCCTGTACCTCACAAGCTGCTCTCAGTCTAAGGAAAGACTGATGACAAGGACCTTCCTCCAGAGCCACCAGAGAAACACTTCCCCTGGGGCTGATGCCCTGAATTTGGACTGGTAGCCTACTGGACTATGAGGGAATAAATATCTCTTTTTAAAGCCATCCACTGGTGGTATTTCTATTAGAGCAGTACTAGATGACTCAGACAACACACAACCTAGCAATTTGACTCCTGAGCACAACATATCCCAAAGGCTTGACAGCAGGGACTCAAGACGGAAACCTGTACATCAGTGTTCGCTGCAGCACTACTCACAACAGCCAGAAGGGGGCAGAACCTCAATGTCTGCCAACAGATGACTGGGCCAACCAAGTGTGGTATATCCACGCAAGGGATTTTACCTGGCCACAAAAACAAAGAAAGCTCCCGCACAGGCCCTGGCATGGTGGACCAACCTTAAAATATTACACTAATAAATAAGCCAGGCACAAAGAACAAATATTATGAGATTCTCCTTATATGAAATACCTAAATTAGGCAAATTCATAAAGACAGGAAGTAAATTAGAGGCTGTCAAGGGCTAGAGGGAACAAGGGAGTGGGAAGTTTAATGGCCTAATGGGTACAGGGTTTCTGTTTGGGGTGATGAAGTTTGGAAATAGCTGATAATTATATACCATGGTGGATGTATTTAATGTCACTCAATTAAATATGAGGACTGCCAATTAAGCTCAAGAACTTATCCTAGAAAAGTGCTATGTACCCCACTGCTGAATATCACCACAATCACCTTCAAAGCACTCTTCTTGGGAAGCTATGAGCCAATGCCAGCACTCACTCTACCTTTCAAAGCAATTTTGGAACTCTTTTTCTGAAATGGCCATCTGAGCTGTTGTCAGATTACCCTTGATGTCCTGAATGTCATCAAAATGTCCTTCTTTCAATATTTCCTTTATCTTCAGGAAAAGAAAAAAGTCATTGGGGGCCAGATCAGGTGAGTAGGGAGGGTGTTCCAATGCAGTCATTTGTTTACTGGTTAAAAATTCCCTCACAGACAACTATACAGTTAAGTTTGCAAACTTACCCATTGCCTCTGTGCACAATGGCCATTCCAGAAAGAGTTCCAAAATTTGCTGGGTGACAGAAAAAGGAACAACCCACCAAGAGATGCTGGAGAATGCGTCTCACAAAAGCCAATGGGGATACAATCAAGTCACAAAATACAGGACCAAGGGCCATCGAGTTGCCTCTGATTCCCGGACCCAGGTACATCAGAGTAGAACTCTGCCTCAGGGGGCTTTCAGTAGCTGAATTTCAGGTCTCTCTTCCCAGGTACGCACTTGACCTTCTAACCTTCTGGTTAGCAGCTGAGTTTGGTAACTGCTGGCACTACTGGAAACTGATTGCGTTTATTCTTTCAGACTTGCAACCGAAGGTTTTTGGCCATCTCTGGCTGGCTGACTGCAAGTGTCATAGAAGCCAGGCTTGTCACATGAAGGGGACCCTGGGTCCCACAGCCCAACCTCCACACAGCACAAGAGGGCGTGTCTGCTCTAAACAGGCAAAGGCATCACTGATGCTGGGACCCTGGCAGACCTTCCTCCCTTAGGAGCCATAAGCTGCAGGCCTGTTTTTCTGCTGGACAGTAACAGTGCACAGATTACTGCAGAAATGGTTCTTTTCCACTGCTTCAACTCTCTCACCCGCCTTCTCCCCAGCAGATGCAAAAGAACTCTGGAGTTACGGTTGTATACCCAAAGTTGGGTATTTTTATCCACGGGAAAATGGAATGCACTAGTATTATACAAGGGACAGCATCTGTTCCTCCCCTCTAGATGAGATATTCGGGAGAGCACTGGACAACTCTGACTCTCAAGAGAGTGTAGCAGGTCACAGCACACAGTGAACATGTACAGTACCTCCCAGCTGGGTCTGCCACCAACATAAACCTCGTGTTTGCCCCAGGCTTTCACTTTCAAGGTCCTGAATTCCTTGCTCCCCAAGCCCTCGGCAGATGGTACAGGGTGGAGTCACCTAAAAAGCCGCTGAAGTCAGCCAGTTTTCGCATCCAAAAAGCCAGGCCCTAACCACTGTGCAAGGAACCCTGGTAGCACAACTTGAACGGTTTGGCTGCTATCCCAAAGGTTGGTGGTTCAAAACCAGCAGCTGCTCCTCGGGAAGAAGACCTGGTAACCTGCTCCGGCGAAGATTATAGCTAAGCAAACCCTACAGGGCAGTTCTATTCAGTCACACGGTGTTGCCATGATTCAAAACTGACCTGATGGTACCCAACTACCACTACAGAATAAGGACAGGCATTACAGTGCTGAGGGTGGCTACCTCCTTATTACAGCAGTGACACTCTGGGGAAGGAGAGAAAAGCAGTGAGACCTGAAAAGCACCTTTTTCTCTGTCCTGCACGAAAAATTAAATTAAACAGCAAGAACCATGGGACTTCGGGGCCTTGCTGAGCTCACATGGCGCATATGAAACACCATTTCGAGTGACTGGACTGGGACCCAGGTTTCTTGTACTAAACACTGGTAGGCTCAAAGGCCACCCCCGTCCACACTGCGGGCCCCTCCTGCACCCCTCGAGGGAATCCAGGCAAGACCAGAAAAAGAGAGAGGAGCACTACAGAAACTCAGGTCACCTGGAGTCCTTCCACACATAAAGGCAACTTTTAATAAAGTACCTTCCTTCCCACTGCCCCATTCTTCCCTACCCCTCCACCCAAATCCACAAAGAAAACAAAGACACCACTGTAATCACCAAGGCTCTGACCTTTAAATGTTTAACCAGGGATCTATTTTTTAAGGGCCAGATAAAAAGGCAAGTGATTGGTTTTCAGCATGAGTCACAATATCCTCACAGTGTAATAATTCAATTAAATATTTAATGGCCTCAGGCTTTGTTTGAAGCCCTCTTTATGACAGCCTTAGTCATCCTGGTCATGGGCTCGTGAGTGACGCAGAAGGGGTCAGCACTCCAGCCATGCTCCCTCCTGCCCTAGGAAGGAGAGGAGGCACAAGGAGGGCAGGCTTCTCTAAATGGAACTGGAAAACCAGCACAGGGGCAGGGACTGGCGTGTCTGCCATGCCAGTACCAAGGCATCGTCTTTCCGATCAGCTAGAGGCAGAGGTTGTGCCCTCTCATAAATGATTCCCGTATCAGTTTTCCCAGAGACATCCTTATTAACCTTTAAAACCAGGGGGCATCGAGTCAATTCTGACTCACAGGGAACCCATGTGGCTCAGGGTAAAACTGTATGGTGGCTGACTTTTTGGAAGTCAATCACCAGGCCTTTCTTATGAGTGCCTCTGGCTGGACTCAAACTGCCAATTTTTCCATTAGATTTAGCACGTGTGGATCTTTTGTGCCACCCAGGGACTCCTAATGACCCTTAAACCACTGTTGTCAAGTCAATTCCGACTCAAAGTAACCCTACAGAGCTGAATAGAATGGCCCCATAGAGTTTCCAAGGAGGGCCTGGTGGATTCAAACTGCCGACCTTTTGGTTAATAGATGTAGTCCTTAGCCGCTACACCACCAGGGTTTCCAAGAACCCTTAGGGAGTCAGAAGAAATTCTTCAGCAGGTTCTTGGCATTATGACCCTCTGTTTGGACTCTGGCTTGGTTTGGTTTCCCTTGTGACGTCCTATCATGGACTGATTTTATTCTCCCAGTTGACAAGTCCTCCCCAGGTCAAGTCACAAGGAAATGAGTGGAGAGAGTCAAAGGCAAGGTCAGAGTCCAGACATCCCCCTCCTATAACACGCTAAGACCAGTGCAGCCTCCTGAAGGTGAAGTCAGGGTGACCAGACAAAATGTTCAAGTACTACTCGATACCAAGAACCAAAAGCAAGTGACCAGTTGTTGTGGAGTCTGCTAGGATTCACGGTGACCCCATGTGTGTCAGAGGACAATACACCACAGGGGTGCTGTAGCTGCGTTTCCAGGAGTAGATCGCCAGGCTCTGTTCCAAGGTTCCCCTGGGAGCACCTGATGCTCCCACTTCCAGGTAGCAGCTGGGCGTGGTCCCTGTTTGCAGCACTCAGGGATTCCCCAGTCACAAAAGGGTCCCCCAGCTCCCTGATCTGGCTGTTCCAGTTACCCTACTTGTTGCCCTTTATCTACTGTCATCTGGATTCACAGAGACTGTTTCTCCTTACGAAGACCAGAGCTAGATACACTACAAAGATTTGTGTGTCTATGTCTGTATCAGACTTAAGTCCTCCAGACACTTTCCATTAGGGTAGGGATCAATCACCTTCATGAGAGGTGTCATGGATTGAATTGTGTTCCCCCCAAAACAGGTGTAGCTGTGTGGCTGGGCCATGATTCCCAGTATCTCGTGACTATCCTTCATTTTGCGGTTTTCCTGTGCTGTATGTTAAGGGATTAGGGTGGGACTGTAAATCCCTTCATAGGATCAGCTCCCTGCTCCACTGTAAAGGGAGTTTCCCTGGAGCATGGCTTGCCCCACCCTTAATCCTTTCTTCCCACAAGAGATAAAAGGAAAGAGAAGCAAGCAGAGAATTGGGAACCTCGTACCATCAAGCAAGCAGCACTGGGAGAAGAGCGTGTCCTTCAGACCCGAGGTTCCTGTGCCAAGATGCTCCCTGGACAAAGACTGATGCCATACCGGACTTTCTTTCAGAGCCGACAAGGGGAAAGCCTTCCCCTGGAGCGGACACCCTGAATATGGACTTGTAGCCTACTGGACTACGGGAGAATAAACCTTTCTTTGTTAAAGCCATCCACTTGCAGCCCTAGCTGACTAAAACAAGAGACAACATTCAAAAGCTATAAATACTGGAAAATTTTGTTAGACTCAGTTCTGGGAACATTACCTATCTTTCTCCAGCACTCAGAATATTCTGGTGTCCTGATCTTCTCCCTTAGTACTCCATCAGCCCGATGAACACTTCTCCTGCAAAGCCGAGCACTTAACCACTGTGCCACCAGGACCCCTTAATGCTGGCTACAACAGCTTAAAACCAAACAGAGAGGTGTCCTCGCAGCCCTATTGAAACAGCCTACGGGGTCACTAAGAGTTGCAATCGACTCGACGCAGTGGGTTTTTCTGTTTTAGCCAGCACTCAGAGGCCCTGGTCACACAGTGGTTAAGAGCTCAGGTACTCGCCAAAGGTTGGTGGCCTGAATCCTCCAGCTGCTGTTTCTCTGAGTCAATACGTTTTGGTCATTCGGCACTCACGTGCACAGCTGAGAAGGCGTCCCATGCAAAGACCTGCGTGTAACAGCTCTCAAATGACTGGACACAGAGAAAGAGAGAGATGACATACAGAAGTTACCATACAACTTTCTAGCTCGTATGTGCTATAAGAAAACCCAAAATTATGTGGCACCATGAGCAGATGGCAAGACAACACCATCTTTTTGAGCTGGGCAGAAGCGCTCTCAGGAGAGTCTCCGCATGGGCTGCTGAAGAAGACGTGGGGAAGTCATGGGCCAGAGGTGCAGGAGCAGATGACCAAAGACAGTCTAGACTCAGGAGATGACGTGATGGAAAAAAAGAGAAGGAAGGGATGGCATACGAGATCCAAGGGAGCAGCATCTGTTCAGCCCGACAGCACGAGAACGATGGAAGAGGCAAGGAACAGGTGCCAAAGACAGTCTGATACAGTAAGCACAGGGGACCTCCACCTGGGAGTGCCACTAATGGAAAAGGTACCAAAGACAGTCTGATATAATTAAGTCCAGGTGACCTCCACCTGGGAGTGCCACTAACAAACGATGTGGAAATGAAGAGGAGGCAATGTGGTGTGGCTCAGGCTGAAGCCATCAGGATGGCCAAATACCTGTACGCTGTGCCAGGCACATTGACGGTGCTATAATTCACATCTGCGCAGATGAATGGAGACCAGCAGACTGTTAGAAGGAAATGACTGGAGCCACCCCAAAGAGGTGAGTTTGCCCAGAGTGGGGAGACATGGGCATGTCAATGAAGGAGGTCTCCCTACAGAGCCGCTTCCTTCCTCCATATTACAAAGGGCAGATGTCTGGAAAGCTCCTAACATGCGCTGTCCTTGCTTCACAGACAAATGCTACAGATGACACGCCCACATTTCCCTAGCTACAAATCCCAGCAGCTGTACAAGCACATGGTCCCAAATCTGTCAGGGTCCAGTGTGGGCATCTTGGATCCAAAAACACAAATCTTCCTTTTTTGGGGAAATGGTTCCCTGGGCATGGCTTTAGGGTCGGGAGTCAGAAAGGACGGTGAATGCAAAGGCACCGGGCAAGCGGCTGTCAACCTTGTGCATCAGTCAGTATCAGGTTCATGTCCTGGCTCTGTTCTTTTCGTTAGATGCTGCCAAGTCAGTTCTGACTCACTGTGACCCTATGTACAACGGAACAAAACACTCCCTGGTCTCATGTCATCCTCACAATTATTGCTATGCTTGACTCTGCCTCCTGCTAATCACACAACTCTGGAGCCTTGGTGTGCTCACCTGTAAAACGGAACTATAGGACTCTATCCACCTTGTAAGATTCTAGAAAGAAGCATAGAAAATACATCCCATAAAAATCCATCTTATAAGGTCCTATACAAGAGCGAGGGTTTTTTGGCACGTAGTAGAAGCCTTCTAATCTCTGGGTTGAATGTATCAAAATAATTCTACCCCAGGCAGAATTTCAATCCAGAGAAATGAGTGCATGACTGCGAACTTAAGGATAACAAAAGCTGAAACTTTAGACAGACCAGCATTTTCAGACACAGACTTTCAGTTCTTGAACACAGAAGGCTTTCATGGCCAAGTTCAGCTGGAATGGACCATCTGTTTGTGAGGCTCCCCTGCCCCCAGAGCTGGCCCCATTCTGGTGCTGAGAGAGACAGCCAGTCAGGGCACCTCACACCCACAAAACCTACAGCTTTCAGACCACTGTGAAAGCAGCTCAACTGCTCCAGCTGCACGTGTGGCTGGGCAGCGTTCTTTAAACACATCTAGTTCCCTTTATTTCTGGATGAACAGGCTCCTGGGCACTGCTGCAAAACAGGAAGGCTACACATCCATTTTCATGAGCAAGCCTTCATACCCAGCAGTGTTTCCATCCAAGAAACCCAGATGTCAGGGCTGCACCCGTGAGATGAACCCGGCTCAACTCCTGGTCTCAGCTCCTGGCTAAATTCTCAACAGTCCCTGATTTCAGCTTAAGCGTAATGAGCACCTACTATGTGCAGCAGGCTACAGTGCTGAATGCAATAGGGAAACAAAGGGAGAATCTGCAACTCAAACTTTCGTTATGAGCAGGGTCTCTTAACCATGACACCACAGTGGCAAAGGTGACAATGAGAATGAATGACAGGGCCAGGTAAAAGCAGGAGCATGACAAATATGAATGGTTAGAGAATGGGGAAGCTGAAGGTCTGTGGGTTTTCCAGGAGGAGAATTCTTTCACACCACAGTTAGCCAGTCTAATGCTCTACCCATTCTTTCCCCTCTTTGAAGGCTTTATACACATGGTTTGGGGCTGGTCCCCAGATCACTGATGGCTTCAGAGCTCTGTTTGCTGCCAGGATGCGGGAGCTTGAAAAGGATCCCAGAGTCAAGGTGGCCCCAGTCTAAAGGACCTTGAGAAGCAGTAAGCCTAGACACGAACAACTTCAGCTATGGAGCTGGGAGTCCAGAGGAGGTCTAGTGATGTTCCATTCAACAAGACAGTTTGTAGAGAGGTACTCAACCCACTCCTTTAAAAGGAGGTCAGGAGACAAGAAGGCTGTGGGGATGAGAGCAAGGAGAGATTACAGAGGACCCTCTGCAAGCTGTGTTGGGGACACCTGGCTGCAGGTTTCCTCTGTACATCACGCGATCCTCTGCTCTGGCACACAGGACGGAGAGGCAGGGAGCACTCACAGCACCGTGATGACCACTGCAGGCTTGGACACATGCTGCCCTGGCACTGAGGACAGTCTCCCTCAGCCCCTGCCGTCCATCGCAGCTGATGAATCAGCAGCTAGCACCTGCTCCCCACCTGGCCTGCACACACGAGGTGGGAGCGAGCCTGTCATAAGATATTGCTTCACTCGCATGCTTCTCTGCAGAGGCCACAAGGGTACTCGAGTCCTTGACGCACTCTCGTTTATCGGAAGCAGCCTTGTGGCTTGTGGCCAAGTTCCCAAGGGCCTTCAGAGGCTACCGTGGAATTCTCAGAAGAGAAAGTGGGTGACGGGAACAGTTAAGTTCTTAACTACTCGATGCAAAGTCAGCAGTTCGAGCCCACCCAGAGGCTCCTCAGAAGACAGGTCTGATGATCTGCATCCAAACGTCACAGCCTTGAAAACTCCTCAGAGCAGGTGTACCTGGCGCACATGGGATCACTGTGAATCCAAATCCACTTGGGGACAATGGACAATTGATGGCAACCACATCTTGCCAGCCAATCAAATAAAAAGAGAAAGCGAGGCTGCACTTACACCTCCTTCTTCCATTGCCCCACACTCCTGACCCTGATCTTGGAACCTCTGTGGTACTTTTGAGCTGTCAGAAAACCTGGCATCATCTCAAACTATTTTAAATTGGTTCAATTAAATCATTTAGTTGGCACTAAAGGGATTACGGTTGGCAACCAGCAAGAAACTGGGGCAGAATTCTTGTATTAGCAAACACTCGACCAGCACACCACGGGCACAGGCACCAAACATGAGGTCTTCTCAACGACTCAGAAAGCTTAGGATCTCCACTTCATACTTGAGGAGACCGAGGCTTCCGGGGGTTACGTGAGTTCTCCAAAGTCACGAGGCTGGAATGCATAGGGGCAGAGATTCCAACTGGGTATATCTGATCCCAAAGTCCTTGTTCTTAAGTCTTGCTCCATAACTAAGAGCCACAGTCAAGAGGTCTCAGGACTACTCACATCAAAGAGAATATCAGGCAGAATTCATAGTGAAGCTGGACTGGATTAGAGACTGAGCAGACTCGTGGGGTTAGGCAGGTGCGTCAGGGGCCACGGAATAGGCGTGACACACATGTGGAAGGTAAGCGAGGTTGGCAAAGGAGGCCAGGAACAAGCTGAGATGCCTGGAAACCAGGAGAGACCCCGTGCGGGCCAGCAGGGTAGACTGTGCTTTAGAAAGAAAACTATGGCAACAGCCATCTCCTTTAAGAATTCCTACAGACAGAAAAAGAGCTACAGTACCAAGTGCAGAAGAGGCCACAAGAAAGGACAGAAGCTAAGGGCCTGGCAGGGAAGGAGGTATGCTTCCTGTCACAGTCTGCAAACCTGAACAGCAAGACAATGGCCAGGTGCCAAGCCTTGTCTTCTCACTAGCAGACCCATTGCTGAGATCACACTACCAATTCTCCCTCCTTATCAACGACACAAGTAAGCAGCAGGACACTGATGCAGCCCCAGGCTGCAGCTCACAACCATTATCCCCAGGAAGGGGTCCTCCACCCTCAGCTCCCCACAGCTCCCCCCAGAAGTGCAGGCTAGGCCAGCCCAGCAGGGCCCAGACCCCTCTGCCCTATAGCTTGCTCAGTGGGCTTTCTGGAAAAGGGCAAGAAGGCATCGACCTCACCTGTGTCAGGGTGTAGCTGTGCTCCAAATGGGTTTCAGGGGCTGATTTTTTGAAGTCAAATTGCCAGGCCTTTCTTCTTGGGAGCTTCTGGGGAGACCTGAACCTCCAACCTCTCAGTCAGCAGTCATGAGCACTAACTACTGGCATCACCCAGACAGTCCCAGACCCCTACCCACATCTGTGGCTTCCTAACCAGAGCCCACTCCCTAGGGGTTGTAGATTCACCCTTCAAGGAACAGAGCTAACGAGCCGACAGAGCGAGAAGCCAGGATCCCTAACTGCATCAGGTCCCACTTCCTCAGTCCTTTCTGAGTCTTCCTGGAGATAGCTCATCTGCTCCACAGAATAATCACTCTTATAAAATGATTTAAAAATTCTAGGTCAATAGCCTTTAATAAACATCACAAGATTTATGGCAAGTTATGACCAGACCAAGGAAGCTGATGGTCAAATCCACCAGTTGCTCCTTGGAAACCTTACAAGGCAGTTGTACTGTGACCCCTACAGTCACTATGAGTCAGAGTCAACTCCATGGCAGCATCTACAGCTAGACCCCGACCCTGCCTCTCAGAATTTCCCACCCTTCTGGGAACTTTCGGTCGTGCTGTTCCAGAGCCTACTTTCAGGGCAGTGCCACCAACCACCCAATTGTTCTTAAATACACATTTTAGCACAGCTTCATCGCTGGGATGTAGCTACCAAAGATTTGAAGCCAGACACACTTGTGTTAAGAAATGGAAAATAATGACTAACAGTGGCACTTAAATACTTAATCACCCAACACCCCAAAGCATCATCCAGTAGCTTAACACACAAACACACACACACAGCACTGAGGTCACAGGCTAGGAGCTGGCTGCTCTGGCAGACGGAGACAGGGAGAGGCCGGCTCTTCTGGACGGATTCCAGGGAGGCTACCGCTGCTGGGTGTCCTTGAGGACAGCCAACAAAGGTTACTACCCTGACCCGAAAATCTCCCCAGGGACACAAAATGTCCTTTCCTTCCAGCCAGCAAACAGCACACAGATTTCACAACAGGGGAACTTGACCAGATTCCAGAGAGCACGTCCACACAGAGCTGGGGCAGTCCTGACCCTCACACAGGTCAGCTCTTCCCTGACCACAGGCACCGTACTTCCCCTCAGTGTTTTCACTGAGAATTCTGCTTTCCCTCTGTGTCCCTGGGTTTGTTCAGTGGCCTCACCACACACCCAGAATCAAGTCCTGGTCAACATCTCCCTGACCCCTCACCCTGTCCCAAAGGCTTAGTTAGCATCTCTGGTACTGAAATGTCTCAGACTTCATGTTCCTCATTTCATTTCCAAAACAATTACCCAGCGCTCATCACTGAAGCCTCCGGTCTTTGAGTTCTCTCTCTCGTACCATTTTCAACATCTGTCTCTGGGCTGTCCTCCTGGACACATCTGACCCCATCACTCTTGGGAAGTTTTCTGGCACTTATGGAAAGGACCTATGGTCTTCCAAAAGGTAAAGGCAGCAGAGCAAAGTCTCCCACCCCTGCCTGCCCACCACCCTTGCAAACCTAAGACTCTGCCCACCATGCCTGCAGGGCTAAGACTCCCGCTCCTGCCTACCCACAATCCTCTGCCCAGCCACTGGGATAACAGACCCAAGATTTGGGGTTTGGTTTTAACAGAAAGTAAACAGAACTGGTAGAAAAGGTAAAGAGTACGCCTCTCTACGCTGCCTTTCATACACACCTAACCAGGAACAAGGAGTCCCTCGGTATCACAGACGGTAACATGCTCAGATGCTAACCGAAAGTTTAGAGGTTTGAATCCACCCAAAGGCATCTCAGAGGAAATGCCTGATGACCTGCTTGCAAAAAAACCAGCCACCCAAAACCCTATGGAACACACAGTTTTATACTTAGAATCAGAGTCAACCTGACAGCAACATTTTTTAAAAAAACCACAAAAGGAAATGAATAATAAGACAGATTTGACTACTAAGTGGATAATTTTCCCACCAAATGGTTACTGTCACCTTAGGGGTCAAAGCCTCAATAATTCTGTTATTGGTCAAAACCATACGGGAACCTGTTGAAGAAGAATGTCAAAACCAGGCTGTAAGTTCCTCCAGAAACGCAGGTCTCCTACTCCATTCCTCTCAGGCGCTTTCTGACCACACAATCCATTGGTAACAAGTGAATCCCAACTCACAGCTGACCCTATAACACACAGTACAACTGCCCTATTAGGTTTCCAAGGAGCAGCTGGTGGACTTGAACTGCCAGTCTTCAGGTTCACAGCCGAGCTCTACACTATTTCATCACCAGGGCTCCAGGGGTGATTAGTATAATTCTCTCACATTTCAAGTTGTGCTCTAGATCCAAATTTATGTATGAAAATATAAACTAATCAACATGACAAAGCAGCTGTTGCTTTCTTTAGGTAGGTGTTTTTGAGACCAATACAAATTATATGGAAACCCTGGTGGCTAAGTGCTATGGCTGCTAACCAGAAAGCTGGCAGTTCAAATCTGCCAGGTGCTCCTTGGAAACTCTATGGGGCAGTTCAAGCTCTGTCTATAGGGTCGCTACAAGTTGGAATCGACTCAATGGCAGGGGGTTCGGTTTGGTCTTAAGGATAATATATAAACTAGTCCTTACTTAAAAAAAGAGAGAACATTGCAATGTTTCTTCATGTTCACCTTCTTCATTCTCTAATACCACATTATGTAGTCATTTACAAATAGTGTCTACATCTTGGATTGTCACCATGGAGACACCCCATCAACAAAGGTTTCTGGCAACTGGAAAAAAAAATCTGATTTCCATGATCAACTGATTAGAGCAGGAACCTGTTCAATGTCCTTTTTTCCCCTTGTTCAGCTGGTGGGAATCTAGCAAATGTTCAATCCGTACCCTCTGGATACAAAGTGGGGCCCCTGGAATCCTAGCATCAGTGTCCCCTGGGAGCTGGTTAGAAAGGCAACGGCTGGCCACACCCAAACCTGCTGATTCAGAATTTGCCCTTCAACACAATCCATGCTCATCAATGGCTAACAATGGGTCCTTTGCACACAGAAGCTGAGAAGCACTCCTCTATGCTACAGCTTGAAAAGATAGCAAGTGATTAAAAAAAATCCTCTCGAAACCAAAACAATAGTTTAATTAGTAAAGCAAGTCTGCCTTGACCACTGTGCTCCTACAAAGAACTGTCAATGTGGGATCAAACTGGCAACTGCAACTCGGAAGATTAGATAGGGAGCTAAGGGAGTGTGAGCGTATGTTAATTTAGGAGGAAAACTCTGGAAAATGAAATGACTTCACAACTCGGAAGGTGTAACTGATGTCAGTCAACTGGACCCATATAAACTGTTCAGCTGGTTATATGCTCTGCTGTGTATATCTGCAACAACACTAAAAAGTAAAATTACCATTGTTTTTTAAAAGCCTGAGTGAATATATTATGATTAAGTGAAAGTATGCAATCCAAACAATTTTGCATGCCCACCTCTCTGCAACTCTGTTCGCTCTCCTCACCTTGTGACAGCACACTCCTCCTTTCCACTCTTTACTTCTCATATCCCCTTAATGAACACCTGCCCCCCCACCCCAGAAAGAAACCAGTCAGACAGCCTCCTGTATACGTATAAAACCACAGAGTACACACACCACAGGTATCACTGTGTCTCCGAGTCCAGTCCATTCTTTGTCTGAAGTGTTGGCTTCAGCGCTGGTTCTGGGTCTAGGCTAGCAGCAAGTCTAGGGGCTGTGCTCCCAGAGGACCCTCCAGACTATCAGACCATCAATTCAGGTCTTCGAGTTCTTAATCTCCATACCTCTTTTTCTTGTGTTACATCAAGGACTCTACATTGTAATCCCAGTTGGGGCTATCTTAGGTGGAGGCCAGGCACCACCTTGTTCTTCTGGTCTTGTGCAGATGCAGTCAGTCTCCCAATCACGAGTCCTTCTGTCCCCTGGGCTCATTCTTCCTTGTGTGTCTGATGCTCTTGGCTGCTATCTGTTCCAGGTGGGTTTGCACCAACTAATGTTCCTCAGACGGCACCCTGCTGGCTAAAAGCCCTAATGAACTTTTTGTTTTATACAAAACAATGAACTCCCTCCTTGGACACTGTCTCCTCATCTTCGAAAAGGAGTATCAGTCCACCCTCCCAGGCTTCTATAAGGGTCAGTGCCACAGTGATAGAATCCTCATCTCCTATGAAGGAAACCCAAGTTCGATTCCTAGCCAAGCACTTCACGGGCAGCCACCACCCATCCGTCTGTTAATGGTGGTTTGCCGGTTGCTAGGATACTGAACAGGTTTCAGCAAGCTGCCAAGACTAAAACAGAGCACAAAGAAGGGCCTAGTGATCTACTTCCAAAAATCAGCGACAGAAAACCCTATGGCCCCCAACAGTCCAATCTCTAACTCATCACAGAAAAAGGACAGGACCAGGCACTGATTTGTTGTGAGGTGCACAGGGTCCCCACCAATGAGGGGCTGCCTGACGGCCACCGCTAACCACAGCCAATGATGCTGAACGCTTAGCTTGAAGCCTGGAACTTTAAAGGTGCTCAGACCTCCCGTTACCTACCCCACAAACATCTCTTCCTTCCTCTCGTTTCCTCCTACTAAGTGAATCATACTTTGGCATTAAAAAAAGACAACTCAAGAGCAGCATTTGAGAGAAACGGAGGAAAGAGAAGAATACAGAGAAAGAAAGCCAAAGGACAGAGCTAACTGTGGATCATTGTGGAGAATAAACTCCGAAGGTGAGACAGATGTACATACAGAGATTACTGACCGTGGCCTGCCTTGCAGGGTACATGTGACACACAGCTGTAATCACCTGAGTTTTAGGAGACTTGGGAATTCTCTGCTCCAAAGCTCAACTGTAGATTGCTATGTAAACAGAGAAATTTGTAATGCTTGACATCCCACTGAAATGCCTGAGCACTTCTCTTCCTATAAAATCGTTCTCCTCTCCTTATCCATAGCACATGGCCAGATTTCTCATAGCCAATCAATTCTAATTAAACTGCCCCGTTTGCCACGGTAAGTTCCTCGAGGTTAAGGAAGCAGCTGATTATGTTTACACTCTTCATAGCACAGCAAGATCCAGTAGCCAGAAGGTCCCCAGTCACTGCCACTGCGTGGATGTCCTGAGGTGTCACTGTCTCTGAGTGACTGCCCTACTTCTGGAGAGCATTCATGAACTTTGTGGCTCCCTCACTCTTTATTACAGTGCAGTCAGGCTCTAAGGAGCCCTGGTGGCACAGTGTGGTCAGGTGCTTGTCCCCTAACTGAAAGGCTGAGGTTCAAACCCACCAGCCATCGTGCAGGAGATGCGGTAGTCTGCTTCCATCAGATCACCGCCTGGGAACTTTATAGGGCAGTTCTATCCTGTCCTGTAAGTTTGTTACGAGTCCGAATTGACTCAAAGGCAATGGTAGTTTGGTTTTTACCACTCTTTGCTTCTGGAGGGTGGTTAACTCATTTCAAGATTCTCCAAAAAAAAAAAAAAAAAATTCTCTGACACACACCCGGCATTCGAAGGAGTCCCTGAAGCAGGTTTGAGCTCTCTGCCACTGTATGACCCAAAGGCAGGAAGAACAAGTGTCTGCCCCAGCACGTCTATCTCCTGTGCTCCTTAGGTTATGGGCACAAATTCCAAAGGGCTTCAGTCTTGGGTGTATGTTCCTGTGACTTCATGCTAGCTGGTGCCAGACTGGTGTTCTTTTTCTGCTGTTTGTTGTGAGAATCCAAATGCCCAGGAGACAGGAAAACGAACTGAGGTTATCAACAGAGGTGGCTCACCTCCGAAAAGTTTTCCAAAGAGCGGCAATATGTGTGACCTATGTGTGTGACATAACAACCCAACAGCTGTGAGGCATGGAGTGGGATGTGCCCACGAGCTCTCCCTGTTCTCCCAGCCACCATCACCGAGTCCCAGTGGTCCTTGATGAGCAAGCCCTCTGCTGTCCACACAGACCAACTGAGAAAGCTCTGGCAGAACAAACATCCCCCAACACTCCTTAACAATGCACAGAAGCACCCAGGCAATGCTGCGATTATCCAGGGCTGCCTCGGCGGGCCACTGCCTTACCTTTTGGCACAGGTCTCTCTGCCCCATGGTGGCCTTGCAGGACGGCCTTCAATCCCTGTTGGAGGCACCAAGGGTCAGCACTTGCTACCAGCAGCAAGCCAGTAGAACAGCCTCTCCTGATTTCATCAACTTTCAGAACTTACTAAAATTATTGAAAATTCCAAAGTATAAAACTCTGAAGCAAACACAAGACTCTCTTCTGACACCTGTGGAAACTGCTAAGGAAGAAATTCTATTTTCATCTCCTGTGTGTATCCATGTCCTTTCACTAAACATCACACCAACCAACCAAAGAGACATGTA
Source organism: Heterohyrax brucei (assembly GCA_028571685.1). Taxonomy (NCBI): domain Eukaryota; kingdom Metazoa; phylum Chordata; class Mammalia; order Hyracoidea; family Procaviidae; genus Heterohyrax; species Heterohyrax brucei. The sequence goes on along the minus strand of CM053153.1, from coordinate 18,283,401 downwards.
ACACTAAAGATCAGAAAACCACAGTCCTGACTAAGGTCACAGACATGAGTGCCAGACCCCAAAGCACGTGTATCTGTCCATATGTTTCAGTTCTAAGGAGCCATCCTGCCCTCTCACAACAGAGTTCTGATTCCAACTGCTAGATTTTAAAATGAATTTTCTATTGGCTCACTCCCTCCTATGAGGAATTAGTGGTGGAAACAGAATGCATCTCCAATTGCCTCCATGAACAACTGCCTCCTTTGTCATGAGACCAGAAGGAACTGGAGGCTGCCTGGCTACCACTAGTGAACATTCTGATCAAGGACTCCACAGAAGAATCCTGACCAAAAGGGGGAAAACACAGAACAGAATTTCAAATTCTCATGGAATCGCAGTCTTTATAGAGGCACTGAGGTTAGAAGATGTCCCTCCCCAAACTACTACCTCGTAGAAATCTTTAAACTCTGAACCAAAACCACAGCCTGAAGTTATCTTTGAACTGGGTATAACAGTTTATCCTAATTAGAAAAAACTGTTTGCCTACAGCATTTTGCTTCTTCAAAGAATCATCTCCATGTGATCAAACTGAAAACAGCAACTCAAAAAGAAGCTTGTGGGAGCCGTGACCTTGTGTTAACGATGGCAAAGCATTTTGGAGAAGGTTGTCAGGAAAGGTAGCATCACTTGAGGAATGTGATTGATATTACTGACTTGTAGATGCAGAAATTGTTGATGTGGTATATGTTTTGTAGCATATATTTTCACCAAAAAAAAAAAAAATTAAATGTAAAACCCACTCCCTTTCAAACAGATAATCTGAACGAGACAACAAAAACAGAATCAAGGGAGGGTTAGGATGGTGACATTAAATAATTTTAAGCAGATGTATAGTAGGTAAGTAAAGGAAAGAAGATTACAACTCCCAAGGAGTCCTTCTCCCACAGGGAGAGGGCAGCAGAGCAGAGAGGCCGATGGGGATGGGTGGGCTGGAGATCTGGTATCAGTAAGGTGAACCCTAAACACGTGCAGAAATGTAGGAGGAGGGACTCGTAGGCTGTTTGCAAACCCCTGGCCCTGGCCTAGCTGCTGTTTCATACCAAGGCCTGCCGGAAACAGGTGGTCATCTCCCTTTACACCCCGGACGGAAGTTATGTGTCACAGTTGGGCCTCGGATTCTTCACCCAGAGCTGCATTCTTCTGACCGTCTCTCACTGAGGGGGTGGCCCGCTCCTAACCACAACAGCACTGGTTTTCACAGTTAGGCTTTGAATTTCCTCACTTGCCCCATGCATCCCCTCTATGCAAATTTTGAGGGAACCCAGGCACCAATGTTGCTATGGAAACATGAAAATGAATCAGGCTAAACTTGGCCACAAAGAACACACGCTCTCCTGTTGCTGCTGCTGTGTGCTGTGGAGATGACTGTCAACTCATAGTGACCCTCTGTGACAAAGTAGAACTGCCTCACGTGGCTTCCTAGGTCTTTTCTCCCATGAGCTGCTGGGTAGGTTCGAACTGGAAGAGCTACTGCATATATATAATTAGACAAATTAACGAGATGAAACAGCTTTGGGAGTTGAGAGAGGATAGACAAATCCAGCTTCATCCTCAAACTCTGAAGAACGTAAGAACCACCTCAGACACTTTCCATTTGAGGTCTTTTCCTCTGTATAAAATCGGATAAATCCCATCTTTTTAAGGGTAGAAGACACCGACCCTCATTCATGGTGTTTTCCATTAATTTAGAGAAAGCAGCCTTTGACTGTAACTAATAATTCTTTTACTTTATCACATAAATCAAAGGACATTTCAAATTCCATCGCTATAAAAGGTTTCAAAGTTCAAACACTGCTTCCTGATTGCAAAGAATCTCCTCAACCAAGGAGGATGGTTGGGTTAAGAAGTTAGAGACAAGGCTTTCTAAGCAAATCTATCACCCCAAACTGACCCTACCTGAGAATTTAATAATGCTCCTGAGTAGCACTGCAAAGGAAGCTCAAATCATCCCCAAATAAGCCGGACGTAAGAAGAGTTCCATCTGAACCAGCAGAGGTGCCTCCACGCAGACACTGTATTTCCATGTCCCATTCCCCAGGTAGCCACGTACAGCAAACGGCAGAGTCTGTGATGGGACAAGCAGACACCTGCTCCCTCACACTGAGCAGCTCCGGTCTCCCTTGAGTTCCAAAAAACAGAAACAGGGCACAGAGCTAATTACTGCCGTTCTACCATATCCTCAAAACATTTTACATGTAATAGCCCAGGAGCCTTCTGATGAACCCCCATCACATCACAGAGTTCAGCTGCCCCCCTTCAGCCTGGACACAGGAGGTGACAAGGACCTTGAAGCCACAAAAGAATGAGCAGTGGAGGAGGATGCTTTTCTTAATCACTAGGAGCTGTCGATACAATGTTAGAAGCAAAGAAGTTCTACACATATACATAATTTTAGAAATAAAAAAGCAGCTCCCAGGAGATTTTAATTACAGTGGAAAGGACAGTCTGAATTAATTAAAGGACTGAACTGGCAAGTATTAACGATACGTCTTAACCAAAATAAGCACTTCTATTTTTCAGCGTGTGCTTCTATTTTTCAGTCCATATATTTGTAACGAGCCAGTTTAGAAAAGTGTTGGCAAGCAGAAACCCGAGAAAATTGGCTTTAGTGAAGATGCAACCAGATTCCAACAAAGCCACGTGAAGCAGCTCCTACAAAGCGCTCTAAGAGTCCATTCTATCAAATACACAGGCTGAGAGTGTTCACAGGCTTAGTACGTTTCTTTTACATATAGTGTTAAAACTGTCATCATCTAAATGCTCAGAAACCTGGAATCAGGGAGTCTAATCTACTAGGATTTTTGCTGAACTTGCTCCAATAACATAACTGTTGGTAATAATGAGGACAGTAATAGCAATAAAACCAGTTGCTGCTGAGTTGACCCTGAGCCTTGGTGACCCCACATGTGTCTAGCAGCACTGTGTCCCAAAGGATCTCCAGCGGCTGATTTTTGAATGCAGATCACCAGGTTTTTGCTGGCATGCCACTGGGTGGACTTGAACCTCCAACCTCACAATTTACCCTACCCAGAGACTCCACCAGTAAATAACACCAACATTACATAAACATCTGTAATACAAACCCCGTCATGTTGAGCCTATCACATTTAGCTGACCAAAACGTCAGCAATTAGAATCCACCAGGTGCTCCTTGGAAACTCTATGGGGCAGTTCTACTCTGCCCTATAGGGTCTCTATGAGTCGGAATTGACTCGACAGTAGTGGGTTTGATTTGCCTTTTTTCTTTTTTTTTTTTTACTGTTTATACTCATAACACACATTTTTCACAGGATCCTATCACACCAGGGCTGCACAGGTGATGGTCATTGCATGCTACAGATAAGGAAACCAAGTGGCTTCTCCCAGGTGTCATAGCTGGTAGGTGGGTCAGGATGAGAAAGGAGCCCAGGTCTTCTGACTCCCAGCCCCACTGTTCTTTCCCCCTCCCACCTATTCCTCACCAAGCCACTCAAGGATCAGGAGAAAGAGCCCCAATGGGGCCATGGTTAAGCATCCAGCAGCTAACTAGAAGGCTGCAGGTTCAAACCCCCGCAGTGGCTCTGCTGAAGACAGACCTGGAGATCTGCTTCTGCAAAAATTAAACCCCAAACCATACCCAGTTGCTGTCATCGATTCTGATCATAGTGACCCTACAGACAGTTCTACTGCCCCATAAAGTTTACAAGGATCTGAACGGTTGACCTTCGGGTTAGTAGCCGTTGCACTTATAGCCAAGAAAACCCTAGGGAGCAGTCCCACTCTGTCACAGGCAGTTGCTCTGAGTCAGAATTGACTTGATGGCACTCAGCAACAACGTTCAGCAGAAAACTATCCTGTCTGGCATGATGATCATTTGACCAACAAGTCAGAGCAAGAAGGACACAAAAATAATACACACACACCTTGAAAAACTTAGTTTAAGTCAAAATCTTCGTTTCCCAATGATTTATTTTGAATATGGATCTGCTGGTTGGAGCCCCCAGATCTTTCTAGCAACAGCCATACCGCAACGTTCAATTCAAGGTTCCTTCAGAAAGAGCTTCACCACTTACAAGATTATTGGGAAAGACTAATTTCTAGAAAAGGACACCATGTTTGGTACAGTAAACCAAAAACCAAACTCGCTGCCATCAAGTCGATTCCGGCTCATAGGAATCCCATAGGACAGTGTAGAACTGCCCCATAGTTTCCAAGGAGCACCTGGTGGATTCAAGCCCCTAACATTTGATTAGCAGCTATAGCACTTCCACTGCACTACCGGGGTTTCCTGCGTGGGGTAACCCAAAACTCAGTGCCATCAAGTCAATTCCGACTCGTAGGGATCCTATAGGACAGAGTAAAACTGTCCTACAGAGTTTCCAAGGAGCACCTGGCAGATTTGAACTGCCAACCTTCTCATGAGCAGGGTAGCACTTAATGACTAACCCATCAAGGTTTCCTGGTGGAGTCAAGTCCAACAATAACAAGGGAAATCCTCATGAAATCTGGGCTGACACAACAGCTGCCAGGAATGAACTCCAGTGTACCATCATAAACCGACACAGGAGCAGGCAATGTTTCCTAATATACAGTCACCATGAGTCACAGCCCACTGTCTGGACAGAAAACTAACAATAACATTTACCAGATCACCAAGGTACAGACTCATCCTAGAATTGAACCACTCCACTCTTACCCTTCACACCTAAAACAACAAAACTTTAAAAAAAAAAAAAAGTTGCTTTTCAAGTCTTACCAGGATAGGTAACTCAGTTTTCAGAGAAACAATTTATCTTTTCATATGCAAATTTCATCAATGTACTTACTGTCTTGTTCAATTACATAATTATAAACGTAAGTTTTGGGGAAAAGCACACGGGGGCAGTAAGCAGGGCCTATCACCTGGAAGGGATAGAGAGGTAGGAGACAGGTAAGAGAGCAATCACCCAGGTGGTAACCAGTCAAAAGAGCTTCTGTGGCATAGGCCTGGAAGTACTCTAGGGAAAAACCCAGTGTTTCCATTAGAAAGCAGAGTCAGAGCACAGCAAATGACCGAGAACCAACAAACACGGGTTCCAATCACTGTGACCTTGGCCAAGTCACAAGGCCTCTTTCCCTGTAATTACAACAATATTCTTCATGCAGTTGCTGCAAGAATTAAATAATAATATATCAAACGGGGAACCCTGCTAGTGCAGAGGTCAAGAGCTTGGCTGCTAAACCAAAGGCTGGAAGCTCGACTCCACCAGCCACTCCTGAGAAACCCTATGGGGCAGTTCTCCTCTGTCCTACAGGAAGGCTGTATGTTGGAACTGACCACGGGTTTGATTTGATTTTTATCACCTAGCATAGGCTTGTAACATACAAAGTGTTCAGTAAACATGAGTTCTTTCTCTGCCTTCTTCATTGTCTCTCTTCCACAGTGCCTAGCAACACATTTCAAAACAGACACCTCTGAAGACGATGGATAGTGGATGGACAGACGGACGGGCAAATCATGGGTGGATGGATAGATGGGCAGGTGGACAGACAGATGGACAAACAGATAGATGGATTGACAGGGGAGTGAGCAGACAGATGGACAGACTTGAAACTGGCTTGGTAGTAAGACATTTAAAATCCTTTAGCTGAGTGACTTGCTTGGCTCAAGCAACCCAAAGAAATAAATTATGGGGCTGTTTTCCCCATCCAGAGATAAACAAATTCTAATTTGGCCAATAAACACGGTTGAGTATTGAGTAGGGATATGGTTGAGTATCGAGTAGGGATACACAGAAAAGACAAGCAGAAGAGAATTATGGGATTATCAGTCCCTGATGTTAAACAAAAGAACTGGCTCACTGGTGGATGAGTCTTTCTCCTTCTTCCTTTCAACTATGGTTATTTAGAAAAGAGAAAGAAATGGAGTTTTTACACAGCTGAATCCGGCAAAAAGGTAAATTCTGGATGATAGCCATGTGGTCGTGGTTTCCAGTACTTAGCATTTCATCAAATGCACAGTCAACTGGCAAGATGTTTGAACTGTGCAACAAAGGGGGTGCAAACACAGGCATTCAGTGGTGGGTGTGAGATGAACGGAACACAAATTGACAGCCTTGAGCTCAGCATCACTTGAGATTTTTTTTTTAATGAATCAAGCAGCAGAAAAAACTTTTATGCATTGGAGATTTTTTTGTTTGCAGAAACTCAAAGTGCTAAAAAGACATACCCTGCACCTCAAGAACCAAAACACAAAACAGTATTGTTGCTGTTGAGTCAACTCCAACACACAGCGATCTTACAGGACAAAGTAGAACTGCCCCCCATAGGGTTTCCAAGGAGCGGTTGGTAGATTCCAATTGCCAACCCTTTGGACATTATTCTCTAGGGAGCAAAAAGTCACCATTTTAAACAGAAGGATCCCAAAGACAACTTATTTTTCTCAAATAGCTCCTTGCAACTGTCATCTTCCTTCAAGCAACCCATCATGAGTAGGTCCGAGTTAGCTCTGTCAACTACGAGGTCCCAAGCACTTCCTCAGTTAGCTTAAGCACTGACCCACCGACCATGGAAATAGAAGCCTCTGAAGACAGCCCCAGTTTTTTTCTGTATTCTGAAAGACAACAGGATGAAAGTTAACAGCCTACTTTGTCTATACCTCAGCTTCTTCATCTGTGAAATGGGAACAGTGGAACCCACTTCAGACAATCATCTTAAGGACTGAAGGTATCTAACAAATGTGACACACGCTGCACACAACTCCTCAATCCATGTTAGCCGCCGTTATTCTTTTGTGCACACTAAACCAAACCTCACAAGTACCTTCCAATAAGACTGAAAGAATACGAAAAACAAATACAAAGCAGTAACACCTAGTGCTAACACGACAGCCTCACTGGCTGATGGAAGGGAAGCTGGGAAAATTCTTCCAAAGACACACTTGGCAATACAGAGCAAATGCCTTAAAAACGCTTGTGGCCCTGGCTCAGTAATTCCACTTTAAGCCTCTCTCCTCGGAAAACAGGATATGCAAGACGGATGCACAGCAATGCTTGCTGCCTTGTCCCTGACAACAGAAGACCACTGGAGACCAAGCAAACCGCCACCAATTGGGGAAACGGCCATACACACAGCTGCATGTTCCTATGAGGTAGGCTTGTGCAATCAGAAAAAAAAGTACAATATGGTCACTGAAGAACTCAAATTTGTGCTCCAAACTTACCTACAACACGAGCTCAATTTCAGGGCTTTCATATATAATTGAAGGAGCCTTGGTGGCACAGGGATTAAGAGTTCACCGCCAACTAAAATGTCAGCAGTCTGAATCCACCAGGTGCTACTCAAACTGCTGTGGGGCCTCACACCGTCGCTGTGAGTTGAAATTAACTTGATGAAAACAGGTTTGGTTTGGGATATATAATATGTAAAATTTCTGGGTCGAGAAATTACAGGTGATTCCTATATAGTGTAAGAGAGCAACTACTGTGTTTTTAAAATTCTTTACAAAGAATTTGTTCATTTTAAAATCAGAAAAGTGCTATTAAAAGTTTGGGAACTGTGCTGTATGTGTGCATTTTTGGGGGGGCGTGGGGTGTGTGTGTGTGTAGGAGAGAGGCAGGGAAATTACACTACAGAGATTCCCCCACGAGCCCGTTTCCATGAGAACCAAACATGGGAGCACATCAACAGCTGAGGAAGGAAGGCACACAAAGCAGAGGCAGAACACGGGCCCCTAGGGCCATAGTTCGAGCTATATTAAGTTTGCACTTATTTCAGTATTTCCTTTAAGACCTGGGCATATGAACATTGCTCATTTTAATGCACTAGCATTTCCATACCCCGCCCCCCACAAAAAACCCTGCTGAAGCATTACTAAAAGGCATGAGAAACGCCTGATTCTGTAGCATTTTGGTTTCCTTGGCAACCTTATCTTTGGTCTCAGCCAAGACAGGAAATGGTCTTTCTTCCAAAGTCCCTGAGGGTGGCTTGCTGTTGGTACACAGCAGCAGACCCTGGTAGAATGTCCATTGAAAACAAAAAAGGCACCCAAACCCATTACCGATTGGTCAGAAATCAATTCAGACTCATAGCAACCCTACAGTACAGAGCGGAACCACCCCACTGGGTTTCCAAGGAAGAGGTGATGGGTTCAAATTGTGCTACAGAGTACTAATACGTCAACATTTACCTGCCATTTCCACCCCAGATCCCTTCACGACCAAGTGTGTGTTTGAGGAGTGAGAGGGGCTTTCCAGATCCCTTTCTAATAGGCAAACTCAGCCTGGAAAAAACCACACCGGGGCTGTAAGACTTCGGCATCTGAATACTACAGTCTGTTTATTATGAAGCAACCCATAATTAATTTCAAATGGACATGGGGAACCTTAGCCACCCTTTTATTATTCAGGGACTATGTTGTTAACTGTGGCTGAGTCAGTCCCTGACTCCTGGAGACCCCCCACACAGAGGACTGAAACTCTGCCTGGTCCTACGCCCTATTTGCGACGCGTTGCAGACTAGACTGCTGTGCTCCAGAGGGTTTTCACTGGTTGATTTTCAGAAGCAGATCACCAGATCTTTCTTCCTCATCCATCTTGGTCTGAAAGCTCCGCTAAAACTTGTTCTGCATCATAGCAACGTGCAAGCCCCCCCAACAGATGGAGGCGCACCGACTGGGAATCTAACGCAGTTTCTCACATGGAAGGGTGAGAATTCCACCTCTGAACTACCAGTGTCCCCTTTCAGTAACATAACCTGTTGCTTCCAGCTCACAGCAACCCTAAAGGACAGAGCCCAATTGCCCTACAGGGTTTCCAAGAGGTGGCTAGTGGATTCGAGGTGCCGACCTTTTGGGTACCAGCTGTAGCTCTTAGCCACTCTGACTACAAGGGCACCTTTCAGTAACTGTTTTAGGGCTGCTTATAAAAACAAAACAAAACAAAAACCCATTGCCATCAAGTTCATTTCAACTCATGGTGACCCTATAGGACTGAATGGAACTGCCCTACAGAGTTTCCAAGAAGTGCCTGGTGTAGCTCTTAACCACAGTGTCACTAGGGTTTCCAAGGCCTCTCAGAGTCAGTAGTAACTTCAGTTAACAGGCCTTAAAACAGTCATTCCTTACATCATTTTTCCAAGAAAATATCCAGCTGAGTAAACTAGAGTTAGGCATTACATGTATAGATTCATTCAACCATGCTTATTTATTGGGGGCCACTATGAGCTTTGCATGGTGATGGGTCTCAGGGACCCAAAGGTAAGAAAGAAAACACATCCCTGGCCCAGAGACGCCTGGGGTCTTGTGGGGCACAAACACCTTTCCCAGTGTATAGAACACTGAGGGGTGGGGGCTCCCACATACACCAAGCAGCAGCACGGTGCTGTGATGCTCATACAGATGACCCGTCTTCAGGGGTGAGGTGAAATGGTTCTTCTAGGCAAGAACCGAAAAGGCAACAAACCTATTGCAGCTACAACAGCTCCACTCTTGGTGTCACAAGCTTAAAGCCACTTGATCAATTTTTCTTTTTTTAAATTACTTTTCCCAAATCTTATTTTCTCAGCTGAAGCTCTGCATGGCATTTCCACTTTTAAGCCCAAACCTTTGACTTAAACTCTTTATCATGAGTACCCAAAAAGCAAAATTGACCATAAGCATCTTACCGTTTTGAACACTCTAAGCTTTTAACGAAAACAATCATCTGTGCTCCCAAAGCCACAAAACTATCACCCTGCTTCCCCATCATTTTTAGCCTAAGTGGTTGCCAGTAATGACCTTTGCTCTTTGTGGGTGGAAGGTCATGGACTCTAGCCCTATTTCAAAGAAACTAGTAGCATCAAGCGCTGCTAATGTAAGCGGATTCCAATTGTTCCTGTGATATTTTTGCCCGTCACTCCACCGTAAATGTCTATTTAGAAGAAAGTGATAAAGAGTTTAAAATGTCCAGTTACTCAGAAGAAAGACCTAGCAATTTGCTTCTGAAAAGTCACAGCCATGAAAATCTAATGGCCAACATTTCTACTCTGAAAAACAAGGGCTCAGAATCAACCCCAGAGCAACTGGCTTGATTTTGGTTTTTTTAGGTACGAACAAAGGTGTATGTGTGTTGAAGTGTTACTATTCTTCATATCGCTGTTACTGTAACTTAACTCATTTGAAAAACAATATGGCATTTCTCAGTTCTTCATATTTTTACATCTGGGCAACTGTAAGAATAAGCCAAGCAACTCCATGAGGTCTTCCAAATGACTATGTAGAAGGATCTTTGACAGAAGACGGCAGGGCTCAGGGGGAAGGCTGTGTGTACTAAAATCCAGAATTCCTCTCTTGGAAAAGTACAAGCTTCTAGACGCACTTTCAAGTCTCCAGTGTAATCAAATCTATCCCAAATGATGGATCACGGCTTTAGAGAACTCAATATAGCAATAAAAGTTCTCTGACCAACTTCAGGCTTCAGGATTAGGTGGTGAGCACAATTTAGCTGCAGGACTGAGATGGATGCACCCTCTGCTGGTAGAACTCAACCTGTGATGAGAATGGACCATGAGGTTCTTCATTCCCGTCTGACATCAGGGCCTGGATGCCCCCCACCCCATCGCATCAAAGCCTGTTACCAATAGAAGGAAGGAAGTGGGACAAAAGAGCAAGGAGATGCAAGACTTGTTTCCAGAACGATGAGCTCATGTTTGGAAGGAGATGTGTGTTTCAGGTTAAAGACTTTTTGTTGTTTAAAATGTTTTCCTTAAGTACTTCAAAACATCAACACTGAGCTCTTCAGATCAATTTTGACTGTGGTCCTCTTCCATTACAAAACTTTCTGGCAGGCTACAGATTAAGAGTCACTTAAGAAAACTTAATACACCATACGAAGCACTATCAATCCCCATGTAAGCAGCAGTTAAGAAATCAAAAGACACATTGCACTGGGAAAATCTGCTGCAAAAGGAACTCTTTAAAGTACTGAAAAATAAGGACGTCACCTTGAAGAGTAAGGGAGCCTGACCCAAGCCGCGGCATTTCCAATGGCATCATATACATATGAAAGCCAGACAGTGACCAAGAAAGACAGAAGAACAGACGCCTTTGAACTATGGTGTTGGATAAGAATACGGAATGTACCATTGACTGCTAAAAGAACAAACAGATCTGTTCTGGAAGAAGTACAGCCAGAGTGCTCCCTGGAAGCAAAGATGGCGACACTGTATCTCACACGCTTTGGACATACTGTCAGGAGGGACCAGTCCCTGGAGGAGGACATCATGCTTGGCAGAGAAGAGGGTCAGAGAAAAGCAGAAAGACCTTCAACAAGACGGACTGACACAGTGGCTGTCAATGATGAGCTTAAGCATAAAAACGACTGCGGGCATGACACAGGACCACGCAGCGTTACATTCCGTTCTGCACAGGGCCTGATGTCAACTTCATGACCCACAACAACAACAACAAAGCAGTACTAAGTCAACAGTGGATGGCGTCCACCTAGAAGCTCTTCCACACCCTCCTCTCCTCATTCGCAGGCCCACAAAGCAGCTCATCCCAGCTCTTCGGTAGGGCCAGTAACCAGCTTTCACAGGTTGTTATTAGTGGCTGTTGTATACTGTTGAGTTGATTCTGACTCAAACTGGACCCTATGTGACAAAGTGGAACTGCCACATAGAGTTTCTGAGGCTGTGATCTTTATAGGAACAGACTGCCAGGTTTTTTTTTCCCCCTGAGAGCTTTTGGGTAAGTTTGAACTGCTGACCTTCTGGTTAGTTGCCAAGTGCTTAACCACTGCCCCAGCAGGGCTCCCAGCTTCTGCAGGAAGGAACCCCATTTCCATGAGACACACTGCATTGAAAAGACTTGGGTTCAGCTGTGCCAAAGTCAACAACAGGAGGCTCAGAGACATTTCTCAGTAAGTACTAACAACAAAAGCCACTGGACCTCAAACAGCAGCTCCTCCCAGCTAGTCATCAGGAGGTTTTTCAGCACAAGGTAAGCCAGATAAAGTGAGAATCCTAGGCTTCCAGAGAGAGCCGAGAGGTGAACCGGGCAGCACAGGCTGTGACTGGCCCATAAGGAAAAACATCATATTTTCCAAATTCCTATGTGATCCAAGCCTGCCTTCACCCAATGGAAGCACATAGCACAGCCCTCAGGGAGCACGTACAATATCCAGCCTTTAGGATAAGATCCCCCGAGCAAGAATGGATTATGACTTAATCCCAAAAGACAGTTACCCATTCTATCTTTTGTGACCTACCTGCCATCATTCTTCATAAAGGTTCAGAAAATAATAATAATAGTAGCCATTACAATTTCAGCTAAACCCTCAATCAGGAGCCAGCAAATTACAGTCCAGGGGCCAAACCTGGCCTATCAATTGATCGGTAAATAAAGTTTTATTGGAACACAGCCACGCCCGTTAATTTACATATTGTCTATGGCTGGTTTTGCTCTACAACCAACCACAGAGTTGAGTCATTACCACAAGATGTTCTGTCCTGCAAAGCCTATAAATATTATCTTGTCCTTTACAGAAAAGTTTGCAGACTTCCGCCCTAAACAACACGAAACATTTAAACCTCAAAGAGGAGTATAACATTATCAGCAGGAAGCAGCCTTTATTTGAACAGTCCCTCAGAGTGGTGGCACGGACACAAATGCCAGGCATTCTGGGACCAGGACTGTGCCTCCTCACAACTTTTGGGACACATCACATGACCCTGCTGAGACTCTGCTCCCTTGGTTATGAAATTAGGGCATTAATTGAGGATCAGATAATCTGGCACATACAGAAAGGTCCTAGCCCCAGGCCTGATACCCCTCAACATGCTCCATCAATGCAAGACCCTCCCACCCACCTTGACTAGCCAGGGCTTCCAGAGAATTCAGTAGGAAATATGAATGCCTACAATACTCATCTGCAGTCATTAAGGTCCCCATACACAGGACCTCAAAGGGCTACTGTTATCTGCTGAATCAAATTTGCTTAATTTATACCCAAATCTTCAGACTACTGTTTTTTAATTCATGTCATTTTGGACCGCTTTTCACCTTCTCGTTTGGATGGTCACCCATCCCCCTCCAAGCATCCAGCCATTTTTTACAATTGTGACCAAAGGCAGGCCACCTCCTAGGATGTCTGTATTAAGGCATCAGGAAACAAGAGGCTTTTTCAAAAAGACATCTGGCTTTGGCTGATAATACACCACAAAGTAAGCTGATAGCACCAGCCAGTCACATGTGGAAATCTAGAAGGAGAACCCGACCGCCGGAAGAGCGTCCCCTTCAGAAATAACACACAGCCCACGCCTATACACAGTACTGATCACTTGACCTAGCTCCAGCTATCACCTACAGTCCACGGAGTCATGTTTGCCATACACAGTCCTTCCCTAGAGTTCTGCCCTCTACATAAAGACTGTTGACAATTCCTACCTGTAAATGGGCCCTTCCCTAAATCCACAGACCAGACAAAGAACAAATGAGAAAGCCCTCACAAGAAGAGCAATTATTTCAATCATTTCCAACGTTCCCAGCCAACACCCAACATGGAAAAAAACTCTCCCCCAGTGAAAACTTTCCAAATCACCCAAGGGTCTCATGAGGAGGAAAGTGCACGAAGCCTGAGCCTCTCTGATCCCCAGAAGCTTCACTGTCTGCAAGGTTTCCTCCTTTCCTACCTTAGAGCTGCCATGCTCCAAATGGGAAACTTTCCTTTGAGGGCTCTTTCCCAAACTCCCAAACTTCCTCGGTGACCCAAATCACTGCTGTTGATTAGATTCTGACTCAGAGCAACCCTACAGAGGAGAACAACCCCATAGAGTTTCTACAGTGTGCCTGGTGGATCTGAACTGCCAACCTTTTGGTCAGCAGCTGTGGCACCTAGTCACCACACATCAGAGTTTCTTCCTAGGAGACAGGGGTGAACATTTCTACCAGAGTGCCTAGTACTGTGTCTGCCACAAAGCCAGGACTGTATGCATTTTCTTTTCCTCAGAGAATTTCCAATCCATCACTTCAAAACTCAAGTTCAATGGGAAAGTCTCCTTTCCTAGGACCCCTTTCTGGCTAGTTCCACCCAGGGCTTCCCTTCTCCCAATACCTCCTCTCTCCACTCAGAATCACAAACTTGTTAATGATTGATGGCACCCCCAAAATTATTTAGTCCAATAAATTCCCAAGACAGGAATTTATTCTATACATCAAAATATGGAACAGAAATACGACACCAGCCACAAATATAAGCCACCTCTGAAATTCTAAAATCTCTAGTGGCCATATTAACCTAAAAAGTGACAATTAATTTTGATATTTTATTTAACACAAGATATTCAAAATGTCATGTCAACATAAAGCCAATATAAAAGGTATTAACAAACTAAGTCATTGAAAGCCAGTGTGTATTTCATATTTAAAGCACAACTCAACCTGGCCTGTCACGTACAAGTGTTCAACAGCCACATGCAGCCATTAGCTACGTAACGTGGGACAGGGCAGTTCCATACCACTACCTGTTGCAATTCCTACCGTGTAGAGAGTGTGTTCCTTTAAACAATACACAGTAAAAACAGTTCCTTTCCACCAAGCCTCATTTTATCAATTAGCAAAGTTGGTACAGCTGAGAAACACAGGACATATGCAGGGGCCAGAATCTTCTTGTGAACTCACACAAAAGAAAGGCAGAGATTTCATGGTCCGTTCTGACAGATGAGGAAACTGAGACCTCAAAAACTCCTGCGGACTTATCTGATGTCATACAGGTTAAGCAGTAACAGAAAAGCATTGCCATCAAGTCACGTCGGACTCCGAGCAACCCCAGAGGTCAGACTAGGACCGCCCCACAGTTTCCAAGAAGCGCCTGGTGGATTTGAACTGCCAACCTTTCAGTCAGCAGATGTAGCCCTTAACATACTATGCCACCAGGGTAAAAAGCAGGCCTTAAGTTTAGACATCCGGTGGAGGGATGCTTCACATACTAAATATCTCTCTCTCTCTCTCTCTCTCTCTCTCTCACACACACACACACACACACACACACACACACACACACACCCATGTAGCTATGTGGTCACTGGTGTTTGTAGATGGAGCTTAATTTCAGACGACACCTGCATTTTCTCTCAATAAGTTCCAAACTCTTCAGATGCAGGAAACTCAACAGTGTTTCCTCAATTCAGTTTAATGTTCTCCTTCCTATTCTTAACTAGGATATGAGGCATGTCACAAAAAAAATAAATGAAGGAAGCTAATCACAGACACAACAAAACATGCCTCTCAAAATTTGTGGCCCTTCTCTGCTCTAGAGACTTTATGATGTATCAGCCACCACCTTTCATCTCCAACACACACAAGTTAAGACAGTGAGCCTCTGAATCTTTCAAACACAGAGTTACTTGTAATCAAACATATCAACAGTGATGTTTTAACGAATAGCCATCTTAAACACTCTAAAAATTTGTCCCACATATATGCTCCCTGTAGGAGGTATGTCTGTGACCTCAGCCATCCCGTTCACTGGGACTCGATCACACCAAATTCTCAGCTTTACCCTGACCACCTGTATTTTGGGCTATCTGTCCATTTGACAATAACTTTCAAGAGGAAGTAACTGAACTAAACTTAAGATGCAACCAATTTTGTTACCAGACACCTGGAGGCTGGCTTATATTGGGTGTTACACAGAACTAGGGAGATGACAGAGGTGCTGGAGCTGTAATTTAAAAAGATGATCCTTTTAGGAAAACCATGACCAATTTCCACTGCCTTTCGTGGGAGACGGCAACAGGCTGGGGCCAGGACAAAATGGCATCACTTTAAAACTTATGCCTCAGTGCAAGGTATAGCTTAGGCCACTATCTTGAAACAAAACAGTTGACCAATGCATTTTCATATACTCTGTCTCCTGTAAGTTTTTTATTTATTCATTATGTATGGATAGATTATTGGGGAAAAGGGTCACATGTGCAATCTTTAAATAAATTAAAAAAAAAAAAAACCTTCTTAACACTGAATAAAAGATGATGGTGTAAATGGTTCACGTGCTCAACTGCTAACCGCAAAGCTGGCATTTAGGTCCATCCAGAGGCAGCGTGGAGGAAAGGCCTCGCCATCCCCACTCTGAAAAATCAGGCCCTGAGCACCGAGTGAAGCACAGTTACACTGTGGTCATGACAGTCAGAATGGACTTGACAGCAGCTGGGTTTTTTGCTTTTCCTCCTACGATACACAACATCTGTGACTTCCTGTGATTTGGGTGGGGGACAGCTACAGTCACCAGAATGACTAGAAGCAGCCTGTATTCAAAGAATCCTAAACACTTAGAAGTCTGAACTCACCAACCCCCTACATGGCCAAAGCAGCTAGATGCCCAAGTGGCAGAGAAAGGCCACTTTCCTGTTCCAGACTCCTGGGCAGAGCAGCAGCATCTTAGGTTATTTATAGTCCAGAGCTACTGCTGGACAGATGCTTCTGGAATCACTTACTGCTGCTCCACATGACAGTAATGAGGTGTGTCATCAATTGTAACCCGCCAGATGCCACAGGAGCAAGGTCCTCAAGCCTCAGCTCTAAAGAAAGGAAGACAGGCCTGAAGCACTCATGGGCATGGGTGCCAACAAAGCCCTGATGGTCAGCACCTTTTCCAAGTGAATTACTAACCTACTTTCAAAAGTTCGGCCCTCTTTTCCTATTTAGTTTTCCTTTTAAAGAAACACATCACTACTTTATGGTTCTGTGCATCTACAAGATGCCGTCCTACTGCTGTTTTACTAGAGGGGAGAGGAGAGGGTGGAGGGGAGGAGACAGGAGATTGTTAAAAGGATATGACATGTATAGAACAGAAAGGAGAAATGTGCTGCAAGGAGGGCAGAAGGAGCTGCAGACAGGTGGGCACGCAAACTTTAATTTGGAGTGTACACTTGCACTCAATCACAATAAAAAACAAAAAGAAAAGAAAGAAAGAAACGCACCACTGACGAAGAAAAACCAACCACACTGCTCTGAGAAACGTAACAGACGCAAACGCTCCATCTCTTCTCTTACAGGCTCTGTCGCTTTCATGGTGACCATCCGGTCTATAAACGGAAGGCTTGTTAATGAATCACACAGCAGAAATTCCTCTCCCTTCCCCACGGGTCAGGAGGAATAACAAATCATAATCTTGGAGAATTTTAAGAAAAACAAGAGTGTCATGAAGTATAAACATTTAAAAGTTCATACCAAACCACATGAAGTATATGCTATGCCAAAAATACCACAAGTCAAGAAACCCTGACACTCAACCTGCTCCATCACCGTTAGCCAAGGGGCCTGAGCCAACTGGGGAAGCTACTGAGGCCTCTGCTGCCTTACTAATAAAGCAACTTGCTGCCATCGAGTTGATTCTGATTCACGGTGACCTATAAGGACAAAGAGAGCTGTTCAACAGAATTTCCAAAGAAGCAGTTGCTGGATTCGAACTGCTGACCTTTTGGTTAGCAACTGAGCTCTTAACCAGTGCACTTTCAGGGGTCCTTACTAACAAAAATAAAAAACAGACCAAACCCACTGCCATCAACTTGATTGTGACTCACAGTGACCCCACAGGATGGGGGCAGAATTGCATTATAGAGTTTCCAAGGTGCACTGGGTAGATTCAAACTACCGACCTTTCGGTTAGTGGCTGTAGCACTTAACCACTACTCCACCAGGGAGTCCAAATATATATATATATATTTATGTAATGCAGAAAAATATATTTTATATACGACGGCACTTGGCTTGGCATAAATACATACAAAAATACATATTTTAAAATATATATATTATATATATATATAAAACCCACTGCCATCGAGTTGATTCTGACTCACATTGACCCCACATGATTCCAAATATATACAGAAATTGTTAAATGAGAACCTGATTTATTATGTGAACTTTCACCAAAAACAATAAAATATTACGTGTGTGTGTGTGTGTGTGTATTTTTTTTCTAAGTCAAAGTCAAAGATGAAGACAAAAGCTTCCTATCTGCAAGAATTTAACCTCTGAGCTTGGGGAATTTGAATCCAAGAGCAACTAATTTTTCCTTCAGGAAGATTCAGATACAGGACAAAGACTGGACAGGCAAGGAAGACATGCTCAGATGTAGACGGACCAGCTTGCAGAGATCTAATGAGTTTTAACTAATTCACAGAAGGAAGTTTATGGGAGTATCAAGGTGTTGGAGGGAAAAAGCAACAGGCTTGAGTCTTTCCAAAGCCAAAAGACCAAATCTGTTGCCATCAAGTCAATTCTGACTCACAGGAACTCTGCAGGACAGAGCAGAACGGACCCACAGGGTATGCAAGGAGCAGCTGGTGGACTGACTGCTAACTTTTCAGTTAGCTGGTGAGCGATCAACCACTACGCCACCGGGGCTCCTCAGTTTATCTGAGTTTCTCCCAAAAGTCAAGGAGCAATGAGCCCAAGACTTTTCTTCTTTTTTCTTTTTTTTTAACTGTGACTGAGTGGAAGTTTACAATCCAATTCAAATTTGCATGCCCACCTGTCTGCAGCTCCCTCTGCTCCCCTTGCCCAGTGACAGCACACTCCTCCTTTCCATTCCATACATGTCATGTCTTCTTAACTATCTCCTGCCACGACCTTTCTTAAGAGCCACTCATGCAGAATCAGCCCTGCAGTATTCTAACTATGGATGATCTGAGGGATAGAGGGACAGGCTAAATGACACCATAAGAATAAAAAACAAGCAAAATCATTGCTGTAGAGTTCACTCTTTTTAACTCACAGTGACCCATCTGTTACAGAGTAGAAATATTCCCTAGGATTTTCTTGGCTATGATCTTTACGGAAGCAGATTTCCAGGACCTTCCTCTACCATACTGCTAGGTGAGTTTGAATCACCAACTGCTGGGTAAGTTAGCAAGTGCAGACCACCCAGAGACCTATCATGAGGACACACTCAGTCCAGTTCAGAACCTTACTGGGCACTCAGCCAGATCCTTCAACAAATACACTGGGGAAAAATACATTAAACAAAAAAGGGTACCATTACTAATTAAAAGAAACTTAAGGGATCATATCAACAAAAGGAAATGACAGGACTACACTGTGATTCAAACAAAACAACATATGAGTCATCTGAGTCGAGAGCAATGAGTCACATGGAGAAAAGTAAACTTGAAGTAATGATGTTAATTTTGTTAAAGTCATAATAGTATTGTAGTTACACGTTTTGTGTTTTAAAAAACTCCTAGCTGTTAGAGGCCCACACTGAAGAGTACATGGGTGAAATACTACAACACCTGCACTCTATAAACTATAACTGCAACACACTAAAAAGTGGCCGGGGACAAATGTGACAGTAAGAATAGCAGAAAGCCAGTGCTGCAGAAGCTGGGCAACACATAAATGGGACAACTGATCCTATTATGTCTCCTTTCCTACGTGTTTAAAACGTTCCCTAATAAAACATCTAAAAAAATGACACCAGCAAAACGAGAACAGAAAGATGTCTTTTCTTCTTCTCGATATGTGTGTCATTAAAGGCAGAGTCAGCTGAAAAAATGAGGACACTCGTTAGTGACAGACAGAAGCGAGTTACTGCTGCATTTAGAAAGCAGAGGGCAATGACACAAAGGCTCGGCAGCAACTGTGTCCAAGGAGGTCTGCGGGCCAT
The DNA here is from genome assembly GCA_028571685.1 of Heterohyrax brucei. Classification (NCBI taxonomy): domain Eukaryota; kingdom Metazoa; phylum Chordata; class Mammalia; order Hyracoidea; family Procaviidae; genus Heterohyrax; species Heterohyrax brucei. The sequence continues at coordinate 18,263,755 of CM053153.1, read as the reverse complement.
TCCTGAGACCGCCAATACTGTACACAGATCATGGTGAAGCAGGAACATACGGCTCTTTCCCACTCCAAATGTAACCAAGACACAGGGGCCTTCTGCTAACACACAGAACACCCAAGTACCACTTTTCTGCATGAAACAGGAGACTGGGTCCCCAAGGACCATCTTTCTGCATGAAACAGAAGACTCTCAGCTCACACACCCACCCACCTACCAATCTCACTACTGATCCCAATTCAAGTTGTCAGTCTCACTACAGCCAGCGTTATAAAGGAGTCCCTCTCCATCTCTGCATTCTTATAAATGAACCTGAACAAGGCCCAGCCATCTGGAACTTGGTTATGTCTGGCGTCAGTAGCTTACTAACTTAACTGGAAAGCAACTCCTTTTTCAATCCTAGTTAATAATCTGAGGTATTCAGTGGACCTGAAAAGGAAGTCACAGGTTCCTCATGAGGTACCTACAGGCAGCTGGCACTAACAGCTCACCCATCCCACTGTCAAACACAACACTCAGCACACCTCCAAGAACAACATCAACTTCAGGGGACTCACTTTTTTTTAACACAGGGTGCCTTGGTTTCCTAGAGTGTGTATAACAACACACAGATACTCCTCATCAAATGCAACACCATAAAGGCATCCTGACACACAACTTCAAGTGATACAACAACTGTGGCTTGATTAAAGCTTAAAAGAAAAAAAAATTTCTAATACACTTATCTTGAGGGAAAAAAAATTAGTTGTGGTATCTTCATTCTCAGAAATAACAGTAGGTATTTCCCTTACATCTTACTATGGCTATCATGAAATCTGGCCACATATGAGTATGATAATTCTATTCTAATTTATAACAGAGAGCAGATATGGCCCCTCAGGTGTCCAAGGCTAAATGGTCTCCATTCCAACTAAGTGCTTTGTCTTCTTCACTTAGGAGAAAGAAAGGGAGAAAGGGAGAGAAGGAGAGTCAGCTCCACCAAACCAAGCAGCTTAGTTCTTATCAACCTGTGAAAAAGAAAACTTCATGATCCTTATGAAGTTCAAAAGGTATGTAATCAGCATTGGACTAATTAAAAATCAATACTGTCAAGGAAACTTGGTAGCTGTGAGCAATAATTATGAATGAAATATCTTATCAGAAAGAGCTTTGGATTTAAAGAAAAGAATCTGAGGTATAATGAGAATCAATATTATGTGGTGCCTTATACGGATGGTCAGAGAAGAAATCGACAATCCACAATGAAAATCCTCTTTCTGCCCTATTCAGGACACTCATTTATGATGCTAATGTCACTTAAAATTTCTAAGTATTGTCAACTACCAGCAGGCAGTGGTGGTTCAGTGGTACAGCGCTCATCAATGGGCAGAGCCTGGTGACAGTCCCGGCTGGTGCACATCGTGCATAGCAATTACTCGTCAGTCGAGGTTTGTGTCCTGCCATGACATTAAGCAGATGTCAGTGGAGCTTCCAGACCAAGAAACAAGAAAGCACGTCCCGGCAAGCTACATCCAAAAAAAATCAGCCAATGAAAATGCTACAGGTCACAACAGAATATTGTTTGATGCAGTGCTGGAAGATGAGCCCGCTAGATTGGAAGGTATTCAAAATATGCAGTGACCACAATGGGCTTGAACATGCCAATGATCATGAAGACGGTACAGATCTGCACAACAGGTCATTCTGTTGTGTGTGGCTGGGGACCAACTCAACAGCTGCTAGTAATACCCACATGGATTATCACATTACTTTTAAAAATCCACTGCCACAGAGTTGATTCCAACTCACAGAGACCCTATAGGCCAGAGGAAAACTGCACCACAGAGTTTCCAAGGAGCGCCTGGTGGATTCAAAGTGTTGACCTTTTGCTTAGCAGCAGTAGCTCTTAACCACTATGCCACCAGGGTTTCCTCCCATTACGTAAGTGCTCCAATTCTGTGTGTCTGAGAACCAGAGCTTGTTAAGTTACCTTCCCTCCCCCCGAATCCTAACTCATTACACTGACTTGCATCTCAGGAACAACCACATACATGACATATCTTTTCCTGGTAATATCAAGAAAGCTGCTCTTTAAAGAAAGCAAAGCATCTGGATGCCAACACTTGGTGACTGCTCCAGGGTCACTGCAGAAAAGCTATCTGAGCGTTACACGGAGCTGCTCAGTTAATTTCTCAGGAGACAGAAGCCTCAGAATTGTGACTGCGCTCCTGAAACAATGAGCCTGTATAGTAAAACCACACTGGTCCTGCTGGTCGCATTTTAAAGCCCACAGAAATTCTTGGGAAGAAATAGACACAATATGAGAGTCATCACATCAAAGGGAATCTGGAAACATACCTGGTGATCACCCCGGATATTCTCCCAAGGTACAGTGTGATAGGGCAACACCAGGACCACACCACACCCACCTGGGTGGCCTCCCGCCCTCACACAGTTCCCTGCTAGCCCCTGGATCACATTTTCCCCAGCGCTCGGTTCTGGGTCAGGAACTTGCCTAAGTTCCTGGAGGGAAGGGCTGTGGCTCACAAACCTTCCCAGCAGCAGCCTCTGGCCCACAGGTGGCATGCAGGTGCCTGCTGGGTAAACAGAGAAGAAATGGATAGATGGCGAAGAATTCACCTGAACTAATTCTGTGAATCAATGAAATATACCAAGGCAACAAAATGTACCAAAGTAACATGTAGACTTTAAAGAAAATGGATATTTTTATGAGGAATCATTATATCAACTTCAGGCAGAAACCTGTTCTAAGCATGGAATTCAACAGGAGTTCAAAATCAAACAACTCATCCTTGTGGGGCAGTGACTAGGCACTCAGCTGCCAACCAAAAGGCTGGTGGCTTGAACCCACTCAACAGCTCCACAAGACAGAGACCTGGCCACCTGCTCCCCAACGGCCCCGGTTAACGCTATGGGGGCTGTTCTACTCTGTCGCCTGGCCTGACTGTGAGTTAAAACTGGTCAACAGCACCAAACAGCAACAGTCACATAAAACATCCAAACAGAAATGGATTCCCATGCACACAACTGTAAAGCCTAATCTCTTCTCATGACTCTGTCTCTCTTCCGGGTAAGACTGCTAAACCTGACCTTTTGATTCATTTCCTGCGCACCGTGAAGACCAGAAGCCACAAAGGACTGAAAACTGTCTCTGTCTGTACTGTGATGGCTGTTCTGACCAGGTGGGTATCAAAAACCCCACAGCTATCCCAATAACAAGTTTGGACTTCAAGACAGCACAAATATGTACATTTCTGAAAGGAACTGAAAAAAACCTTTTCTGGCTCCAGGCTCAGCCATAGATGTAAAAGCAGACTACCCGGAATTAGGTTTCAGAAAAACACCAACAGTCCTGAGTAATCTGGAATAGGCTGTACCACAGAAACACTAGCTGTAGAAAGGAGTAGCCTGTTAGCCTACAGACGAAGGGGCACAGAAGGAATGACACAAGCCTGCAATCATTAGTGGTGTCCCTGAAGTCAATCCTGACTCAGTGATCTTACAGGACACAGTAGAACTGCCCCGGAGCGTTTCCAGGGCTGCAATCTTTCCAGGAGCAGACCACCAGGCTTTCTGTCCTGTAGAGCCACTCAGTAGGTTCAAACTGTCAGCTTTTTGGTTGGCAGCTGAGCACTAAACCATTGCACCACCATGGTTCCTTAATTTATAATTAGTCAGTCAGTCTGTCTATCCATCTACTACCTACATACCTAGCTATCGATCTAATCTATATTTAAAAACTTTTGCAAGAAACATACAGATAACAAAATATGTGACATTTCCATACTTTAGAAGGTATAGTTTTATATTTGAGGGCTGAGTAGTTAAGAGCTACAGCAGTTCAGATTTACCTGGTGCACCTTGGAAACTACAGGACAGTTCTCTGTCCTATAGGATTGCTGTGAGTCAGAATCAACTCGACAGTAAGTGGGCTTTGTTCTGTACTTTAGACAGAAGTACACACACGCATGTACGTGCACACACACACTCTCAAACTGGGCTGAAGACAGGATTAACCCACTAAGTCAGCAGGCCTTCCTACACAACAGCAGACATGAATAACCCACTCCCTCTGCAGAGAAGGAAGTTCCTGGGTCAGAGCTCTCACCCTCTCACATGTGACTGGGATCTGACACCTCCCATGTATACCAAGCAAGAGACTCAGGCTTTCTGAGGGGACCAGGGAAGCCGTGACACGTCTACAAAGCACATTCTTAGTAAACATGATGTGAAGGGTCCCAAACTCTGGATATGTTGTATCCTCACATGAGTTTCCTACCGGAAGCGCCCCCACTCTCCTACCCTCTCTTCCTTCTGGGTCCTCCCTGTGATATCTGGCTTTCCTTCTCTGCAAGGGTATGTTGCAGCGTCCTCCCCACAAGCACAAAAGGAGGTGCTGATGCCTTGAAGACGCAGTGAATACACACACACACACACACACACAAACATATACAAACACACACCAACACATACAATCACATATAGAAATACACGTATAAACATATACAATCATACAGTTATGCAACACAGATACACAGAATCAGAGCACACACACATACACAACCACATACAACACACAGAAACACAATCACATAAACATATACAACCACATGTGCAGAGACATATCATACACCCACACTCAGACACGGCACTTGGCTTGGCCACTTTTCTGCCCCAAGGCCATTACCAACCTACAGAGATAAGGAGAAACACAGAGGTTACATCCGGAGAACAGTGAAAAGCAGGCTCAGCCATGAGGCAACATGCCAGAGGGCAGTGGGATGAGTTTGGTCATTAAAAAGTTCACCACTCCCAAACTTCATCCTCTAAGGAAGGGCTTCAGAAAGAAAAACTAACACATTTCTGTGTTGCTTTTTTTTTTTAACCAATCATCTTCTTCCAAAGTGAAATGGGTGATGCTAAAAAAGCCCAGAAAAATGTCACCTGTAAGTCTAGGACCCAGAGACATCACATATGTCAGTTTACTTCCTTCCCGTATTTTCCCCCTTACAGACAGGTTTTTGCAAACAAGTCATGTCTCTGAACAAACGGAATGTTACAGCTGTATCTAGACAAAACACTTCATGATTGACATTTCCCACCACAGTCCTCACAGTTAGAAGCTACAAGTATCTACAAGGAAGCCCACAGCTGGGAACATACGTGTAACCATCACACATGAAAATCAGCTAGGCCACATGGTCAGGCTGTGGATACCAGCAAAGCTGCAGGCACAGGTACCACAGAGACAATCACCCACCTGCCCCATCCAAGCGCTCCTCAGGGTCAAGTGCAGGGCTGTGCCAGCCTTTCCTCTCTCCCCATGCTCCCTAATGGAGCAGATGTGGTGACTCCTTTTCCCTTTCTTGGCTCCCTGGCACATGCGACCTCTTGTTCACCTATACACTAGGGCTGTCCTCTTCTGGTCCTTCTTAAACATACTATGATTTGGCCATTCCCCATCCCTTTAAGAGTCCTCAGTCCTCAAGGGAAGATTATCTAATAAGCAAGGTAAGAATGTGCTTACTTACAAAGCGGTAGTAAACAATTTCACATTTTTCTCACCACATCAAAGAGTCTGCTTCTGGGTACAGCTGGCATCTCTCTCTCCCCTAAACCCCTGGCACCTTCCTACAGAACCAAAGCCTATTTTCAAATCCCTGGTGGCGTAGTGGTTAAGAGCTATGGCTGCTCACCAAAATGTCAGCAGTTCAAATCCACCAGACACTCCTTGGAAACCCTATGGACCGTTTACTCTGTCGTAGAGGGCTGCTGTAAGTCGGAATCAACTAGATAGCAATGGGCTGGTTTTTTTGGACGGGGCGAATAATTCAGTAAGCGAGGTATGCACACATCTGACACAGTGTGGTGAAACTCCCGGAAACTATCCACTACAGATTAGTGTGTAAGAACACGTGAATCTGTGCTGACCTGGCTCTTTCGGTCACCTCTGCCTCTGCCCTCAGGGTATCTCTGGAGACTTTCCTCCTCCCTCTGTCCCTTTTGTAAATGGCGCACTATGTCCAAAGCACTATCAATGCCAAGATGAACAAATCACAGCCCCAGTCCTCCAAGGAAACCCTGATGGGGTAGCGGTTAAGTGTTATATCTGCTAACCCAAAGGTCAGAAGTTTGAATCTGCCAGGTGCTCCCTGGTAACTCTATGGAGCTGTTCCACTCTGTCCTATAAGGTCAACATGAGTTGCAATTGACTCAATGGCAGTGGGTGGTTTTGGATTTTCTTTGTCTTCAAAGGACGCCAAAGCACACCCAAGCAGAACCTGGCAACAGAAAATACAAACAAGGAGATAAAAGCAGAATGTCATGAGTGGGAAAGAGCAGGCGCTTCCCAGGTGATGGTGCCCAGCTTGAGTTGTCAAGCCACAGACGAGCAGGTGCTGGTCAAAGGGTGTTTGTCTGCAGACAGTGGAGGTCTGAGCAATACCCGAGGGTCATCCCCCGACCATGCTGATGGGAAGAAGCTACCCACACTTCAGTGTGGTCAGCAAGCACAGTTAAAGTAGAAATAGCAAGAGATCGAGGCTGGCAAGGTGGGCAAAGCCTGGCAGAGCTGCCCTGATCCGCCCATGGGGTACCACCCATAGTTCTGCCAGGCGTTACCCAGGACTAGTTTCCTGGCTTAGAACCACAGGCCTAAATTCAGCCTGTCATCGTGAAGCTACAGAGTCAACGGCCCTAATTAAAGTTTCCTGTAACATAGGCCTGGCCATCTCCTCCCTGTGGGGGCCCTCTTCAGATAAAGGCTGCCCTACCGCGGGACCAGCGGCCTGCTGGCCTTTAATGTGGTACCATCCAGGCGTACCAGGCTGAACCCAAACATCGAGGGTTAAAAATGTCTCTCTAATCTTAGGAGTGTGCAGCTTAGCATTTAGGAGCAAACGAGATTAGAGGCCATGCTCTGAAATTGAGCCCTTTGTTTCCCCTTGGGGCCTGAAAAGGCATATTCCCACTGGGTTGGACAATGTCTCAAAGCCTGCACACTCACAACCCTGTAGTCAGTGGAATTACAGGCCACGAGGGCTCTCACTTGTAGAAGAAGAGGCAACAAAAGGTCAGGAGTCCTGTCTAGTCTGAAATCTGCCAAAACCGGAACCAGGAAGACTTGACTGACAGCTTTTCCTTACGTCCAGTCATTAATCACGTCAGCCTCCGAGCCTGTTGCCTTCTTTGCTTTATTTATCTAACCGCCACCACCATCATCACCAGCATTAGCATCGCCACCACCCACTGCCATGCTGTCATCTTTATCCATCAACCCTCATGTGTCACCATCATCTTCAGCACAACATACGTGTTTCTATGAACAGAAAAACAGTTAAAGCATTCAAGAGAGAAAAGCGTTAGGACACGGCAGTCAGGTACTGTTCTATACACCAATCATATACTATGTCATTTAATTCTCCCATTAACCATATGAGCTAAGACTATTATATTTCATGGATTTTAGGATCTGTCTTAGAGTCAACACCAAGGTCAGTCCTCTTTTCCCCACATCCGTGAGGAGCCCTGTTGGCATCATAGTTAAGAACTCAGCTATTATCCAAAAGGTTGGTAGTTAAAATCCACCAACTGCTCGTTGGAAATCCCGTGGGGCAGTCCTGCTCTGTCCTACCGCTGTCGGTGAGTCAGAACTGGCTCAACAGCAAGGGGCCTGGTTGTGGTTTTTTTTCATTAATGCAAATGTTTGATCTAGGTGACTGCCTGGGTTTCCTGCAGTACTTGAATTATGTGAACATGTACCTATCCCAGAGGTGGTGCTACTTTCCAATAATAAAAACACAGGAAGATCAGTCCTGCAGTGTCTAAGGCTTTTCTCTCTCTGGAATTCTTTGAGTATTTCTCTGCTCAATTCAGCAATCTGTTAAGTAGCTAATTCTATATTTCTCTTCGACTGGTTCAATCAAGCACTGACTTCTCTCCCTAACCTACAGACCTCATGTCATAAAATTCCACTCAGTGTTCCTTCACTCACTCATTGTCACCTGTGCGTTTTCACGTACGCCGTGTGTGATGTGGCTGGCTCCGTTCTCATCTGCTGCCCTCCTCCCTCCAGGAGACTTCGCTGATTCCCCCCGCCCACTCTCCCTTCCTTCCCTCCCCCCAGGCTCCTGCCTCAGTGACACTGATCTCAGAAAGAGTAGCAAGAAAAGCCTGGCTTCTCGAGACAGACTGCAAAGTTCAAGTCCCACTCTACCACTGACAAGCTTCACGACACTGGCCAGTTACTCAGCCTTCCTGTGCCTCAGTTACTTCATCTGCCAAGTGGGGAAAATGTGAGTACCTACCTCTCAAATCTGGTGTGAGGAGTCAGAAGGAAGACACATATAAACTGCTCATGAGTACCTGTTAAATAATTCGCAGCCATCCAACATGACAGAGCAGAACTGACCCCAGAACTGACCCACAGCGTTTTCAATGCCATCATCTTTACAGGAGCAGATGACCAGGTCTTCTGCCTGCAAAGCCACTAGGTGGGTTCAAATTGCCGACCTTTCAGTTACCAGCTGAGTGCTTAAATCACCATGCCCCCAGGGCTCCTTCATCAGCACCTACCATATAGTAAATATAAATACTCAATATAACATATATAATATAATCCACTGTATTATAACAATCTGTTTTCTGCATACATTCTCCATCAAACTGGTCTCACTGGAGTGGGTTCATAGTCCACGCCATATCTGCAGAGCCTAGCACCGTGGTTAGCTCAGGAGAGGTCAAAGACCATCTGTTGAGTGAATAAAAGAACGGATGGATGGATGAACGAATGAACACCTGTGTGTAAAACACCTACAGAGCATTATGCTCTGGAACAGCTGGGCAAAGCAGCCATGCAAACGACTGAGTCTAATACAACTGCTAACTAGATGTTCTAGTAATAAGCTGTGCAAGCAAGACAGAAGGAAAAATTCATTCTGCCAGAAAGGTGCCTTGACAAAACATATCAACAGGAGCAGAAGAAACAAAGACATACAGATATAAGGAAACGGCACAAGCAAAGGCAAAGCAGCGTGAAGTGCACAGTGGCCTTGACAGTGGTCTAGCGTGGTCCTAAGCAGGTTCATGACCAGAGCCACAGACCCCCTGAAAGCGAACAGAAGGTGGGTCAGTGCACACCTCCCCAGGAAAGGGGTCCATTGCTTCCATAATCTCTCCACCGGGGTCCAAGAAGGGACCTTCTCACAGCACGTCTGGTCACGGGACAGAGAGAGCAGAGGGAAAAGGGAAGGAATGAGCTTACCTAGCAGCGGGTTACAACACCAGTCAGGACAGCTCAGCTTTAGGATGTGGCATGGAAGTCACTTTCAAAGAGGGAAACTGGCTGATCAGATGGGAAAGGCAGGAGCAAAACTATCCATGACATGGAAGGAAGGGACCAGTTAGGAGTCAGCTGCTGGAATCCAAGAGGCTGAGATGAAGAAGACAGTGGGAGTCAGAGCGAGAATCAAATTTCCTGTTTATTATGGATTGTGTTGTGTCCCCAGGAAAGACAGGCTGAAGTCCTAACTCCTGTACCTGTAAACATGACCTTGTTTGGGGACATGGTTTCTTTATCTGAAGATATTAAAAGTCACACAGGAGTGGGTGGGTCCTAGTGCTAATCTCTTCTGAGTGCCAAAAGGCAAACCAAACCCACTGCTACTGAGTCAATTTTTGACTCAGAGTGTCCCTTGGAGACAGACTAAAGTGGCCCCATGGGTTTCCAAGGCTCAGATCTTTATGGAAGCAGCCAGCCACATCTTTCTCCCAAGGAGAGGTAGGTTTGAACTGCCGGCTTTTCTATCAGCAGCCAAGCAGTTCACCAATGCACCACCTTCCCTTCTAAGTAGTGTCATACAAGAACTTGCCTCCAGAACCACAAGAAAATAAGTTTTCTGTTCTTTAAAGGCACACACTGTACAGTATTTTGTTATGGTAAGCCTGGAAAATTAGGAGACCATTTCAGAAGCAAATAAAGCTCACACAAACCCGAAAAAGAAGTCTAGCCTGCCAGCTCACTAGAAAGGACAACTCAAGGAGCGGGCTGGAGTTTAGGCAGTGGGGATGGAAAGTAAACACTGTTTCCCCTTCTGTTATAGACTGTGAGTCTCAGACAGATGCACGGCATCCATGAGGGACTCCCAGGAGGATTCAGGGCTTAGAAAGGAGTAAGGGCACGGAAGAGGATTCTGTTGTCCTCTTAAGGTAACTGTTGTGGTGTTATGTGTATCTCAAAGAAAGCCAAAAAGAGAATTTTCAAGAATATAATAACGAAGACAGAGTCAAAAACCCATTAAAGCTATGAACTCTGGACACTCTGCTGACTCTGAATTGAAACCACTTGCCGAAGCCCACTTTTCAGAGAAAGATTAGACAGGCCTATAAAATGAAAGTAACACGAGAGGAAACACGCCTCTGAGTTCAATCAAACATAAGAGACCAAATGGGCAGCTCCTATCCAAAAGCCAAAGGAGAAGGCAGGAAGGGACAGTAACTGGATTAATAGGACACCGGGAACCCAGGGTGGAAAGAGGCAGGTTGTAACCAATGCCACAAAACAACGTGTGTCAATTTTTGAACGAGAAATTAACTTAAGTTGTAAACTTCTACCCTAAAGCACAATAAAATATTAAAAAGACCAAGAAAGGGCAGTCTGAACCACAGCGGCAAACCAGGAGCAACAAGTGGTCCCCCTAGAGCTGCAGGAGGGGTGATGGACAACTTCAACTGCTGAGACACAGCACAGGCAGCATGAGCACCCACAAGGGATGACCGGAACCACGTCCTCGGCGAGAACTGCCACAGAACCACCAACTCCATTAGTTCAGATGCTTAAATTCAGTTTTAGGGATTGATGGAGGATACGGTCCGAAATGACTTAAATAATTCATCTTTGTAAGTCGGTACCAATGAACACAGCAGATTCTTAGAAGACATTTTCAACATTTAAGACAATGAGCTCTCTTGAGTTGTGATACAACAGAAAATATACCAGGTACATGGAGCCACGAAACCTGGGTTCAAACGTCAGCTCTACCGCTTCTTTTGGATGTGATCCCTGTAAAAGTTATTTTATGTCTCTATTTAGTATGGGGGCAAAAGAGACACTCACAGGTGTCGGGAGCCATGGGTGAGCCCCCAGGCCCCGACATACAGGAAGCTTGTAGGGCTGAAAAAGCCCGCGCGCGCCAAGTTTGAAAAAGCCCGCGCCCGCGAAATTCAAAAGGCCCGCGCGCGCGAAAAGCTTCCTGCCTGATGTCACTGCCTTAGTCCTATGTATATCCAATCCCCAGCCGACAACTACCTCACTCCAAATGTCACTCCATCCCTACGTCACTTGATCCCTCCCTCTATTCCCGCTGCTATAAATATACCTCATTTTAACAATAAAACCTTGAGGCTTGATCAGAATCTTGTCTTGCCTTCATTTTTCTGCCTTTCTTGCTCCACTTTCACAGGCTCCCCCTCGTCCCTTCGTTGATTTGTCCCGCGGGCCGGGGCACACAGGGTTAAAAACCAAAAAACCCATCCCAGTGCTCTTGAGTCGATTCCGACTCACAGTGATCCTATAGAACAAAGTAAAACTGCCCCGTAGAGTCCCCAGGGAGTGCCTGGTAGATCTGAACTACTGACTTTTTGGTTAGCAGACATACCACTTAATCACTACACCCCCAGACATACCACTTAATCACTACACTCACAGGGTTAGGGGACTTAAATCAAATGGCATATGTATGAGTCTTTAGCTCTATGCTCGACATACCAGCAGGCCTACAGGAAGGCCAGGCTTTATTTCAGAACCAGTGAAATATTCCAGAACCTGGAGAAGAGCACATGTTTGCCAAGTAAGAGTGTCAGCAAAGAAGAGGAAGACCCTCAACCAGATGGACTGATGTAGCAGCTTCAGCGATGGGCACAAATGTCACCACCACAGCGGGAGTGGCACTGGGCCAGACAGAACTTCATTCTGCTATCCTAGGGTCACTTGGAGTTGGAATCAACTCGAGGGCACCTAACAACAAGAACAACAACAACATCCATTAACATAAAAGCAGTTGGTATGCTAACTATAAATACTCCGTATCTACTCATTAACACAAATTGCCCAAGTGCTTTAATTAGGCCACATTTAGCCCTGTGACAAGTTATTTTTGTTTTTAAAAGACACAAAATATCATTGACTATTCGGTAATTCAGAAGAAGCTGACTGAAAGACTGTCCCAACATAGAAGATAAATTTCTACCATCTTTCTGTACAAGTAACACTAGCGGACACACACTAAATCAACATTTCAATAACCTACAAGGAAACTAAAATTTTAACAATTCACACTTACATGCTGAAGATTCCTGGGACTTGGTCATAAATTAAAGATGTTTTCACCACCACCAAAAAGACAGGAAAAGTAAAACCTGCCTTAACCAGAGTGCTTCATGGACTGGAAGTTGCAGCTACCTAAATTCTTAGGCCCTTATTAAAGGCTGTTATTGTTTTCTTCAGCCTTTGCTGTCAAAAATCTAAAGATCCCCATGGTAAAGTGAATACCATCTTTCTCTGGTGGTTAAAGATTTTAAAAAATGTGAGAGACATATTCCACCTGCGTGTCTGCTCTCTTCACGCGGGGAACACAGATCCGTGGTAAGCTGGCTGTGGAAGCTAAGAGAAGCCCTATTTTCTCCGATCTGTCTCCTCAGTTTGTTTTCTTGTTTGGAAACACCTGCCTCTTTTCTATACAAAATAAAATGTTATCCAGATTTATAACCAATGAAAGGACCAGCAAACAGATGTGTTGCTACTGTTTATCAGGTAATAATGTAAATTATCTTCAGTAAAACATAACCTAGCTGGGTTACCTGTGTGAGCAGTTCTCACAAGACATCAACTGACCAACTGAGAGGCCTTGAGGAGAAACAAAACATTCTGAAAACTTTCTTCTTGTCTGGAATGAGATACCCAACTGAAGAGACAGAAAGCCACACGGACCAGGGCCACGACCACGGGCACCACTTACCAAACACTTCCTACCAGTGGCATAGTGGATAAGTGCTATAGCTGCTAACCAGGAGGTCAGCAGTTCAAATCTACCAAGCGCTCCTTGGAAACTCTACGGGCCCTTCTACTGCTCTGTCTATAGGGTCGCCATGAATTGGAATCGACTCAACAGCAGTAGTTGTTTGTTTGTACGCACCATGGACTTTTCACTGCATTCTTACCAATCCTTGAAGAACCCTGTAAGATGGTTATTACCATCAATTTAGACAAGTCAGGGCACTGAAATATAAAGAAGTTCCATAATCTGTACAAACTCTCCCAGAGTCAACAGCCAAAGCTTCCAAAGTTTTCAGTCATTAGCTGCCTCAGAAAAAAAGGTGGCAGCTGAGTGGGTGGGTGTTCCTACTCTTTATTTTTGTTTTCTTAAAGGCACAAAGAGTTCCACAGGCAGCACCTTGTCAGGCATGTTTTATCCTAACCCTATCCCTAAACCTACAAAGAAAACCCTGGTGGCATAGCGGTTACATGCTACGGCTGCTAACCAAAAGGTCAGCAGCTCAAATCTCCCAGGCGCTCCCTGGAAATTCTATGATGCAGTTCTATTCCGACCTACAAGGTCGCTATGAGTCTGAATCGACTCCACAGCAATGGGTTTGGAGACCTACAACAGTCTTCACGGATAACCACAGATAGGAGGTGATCACCATGTGTGCTTGATCCTGGGACACAAAGATGCATTTCTTTACTTCAGATTACAACTACCACAGAACTTATCCAGTCTTATCTCCATTTTTGACCCCCCTTTCTCTTTTACCCCCCTAGTGGGTGTGCAAACGGACTCCTCAGTCCACATGAACACAGTTGGCTAAAAATTTCCCAACAGCCACTGCTCATCAGGATGGCAAAGAGATCTACAAGGTTAACTTAACAGATGCCCTGGTGTTCTGCAACAGCATGGCAGACCCAGTACAAGGCAAAAGAAAAATCAATACACCTCTGAATGTGGTCAGAAAGCAAACACACAAAAGTATAAGATGCCTAAAACAGCGGAAATTAAGATCTCAGTTTGTTAGCCCAGTCACTCTACCGTGACAGCCTCTTGGAAAACAGCCCATCCACTCAGAACCCAACTCCCTTCCTAGCTTTGTCTACAGAATCTCACCTGACACAAGGTTTTACACTGAAAATGCCACAAAGCTCATCAAGCTTTGACACACTTTGTTCCTGTGAAGAGAAAGAGACGATTCTGGGTACACATGAGGTCTAGTCCCACACAATTGTGCACCTTCAATGGTGCCTTATAGGTAGCAGGCACTAAGTCCAAGCTGCTCAACTGAACACAAACCTCATTGTTTTGGATACACGTCCTGACTGTACCAGGCTTTCTAAACCTTCAGTTCACATTGGGCTTCCTGCTACCAGATTTCATTTTGCTCCACCTGAAATACTGAGCAAAAATGAATTCTTCAGCTACACTAGCAGCCAAATCAGAACCCCACCACCTATACACCAAAGTGTAATACCAGGGCAATCGTGGTAACATGGTACAATCACAGAAGGTCTCAATTCAACAGTTCTGGATTCTATTTGCTCTATAAATACTTACTTATTTTCTAATTAAACAATTAGTAGACAGCACAAGAAACTGCGTAGGTATTTCCATTTCGCTATCCTGAGATATTGTGACAAACGAAGCTGACTAAGGGATGAATGGAGCGTGTTTCACCCTCATGTTTGCACAAACTGAGATGACCACGCAGCCCAGCTCTGATAGGAGAGCTACCCACTAATCTTGACATGTACGCTTTTAGTGATAGGCATTTTAAAGGAAAACTGTTCCTTTAGACGAATGCCAAAAGTGCTTGGGTTGGAGAAAAAGAGCTGGTTAAGCAAATACATTCAAGGTAGTTTATTTTCTGTTTGCTCATTTGGTAGGATGTCACAGTGCTGTGAATGGTCCCAGTTGGAAAAAAAGCAACAACCGTGAATTCTGTGTTTCCGGTTGTTTTTACTTAGGTTCACTGTCTCGGTCCTCACATACCCTGAGGCACAAGGCAAAACAACGCTCTTCACGTAGCTCGTGCTAAAACCTGCTGGTTCCACGAGGACTAAGCAAAGTTAGTTTTTCCCACTTCTTGGTTGGTACTAGAAAAGAAAATAGTGATAACGCTCCAGTTACACTACACTGCACAAAGGAAGATGGTATGAGTGGCTCATTTTTGCTCTGATAGTATTCAGTTATCATCTTTGCAGAAGGATTTGTCTGTAAAGCACAGGCTATTTCTAAATCTTATTCCTTCCTTCATTCATTCAATAAACATTTTATGAGCACCACACACTGCAGATAACAAAATCAGCTGCCCTGGAGTCAACTTCAACTCACGGTGACCCCGCGGGCACAAAGTAGAACCGTGCTCCATGTGGTTTTCAATGGCTACGTTTTCACAAGTAGGTCACCAGGCCTTTCCTCTGCGGTGCTCCTGGGTAGACTTGAACCATACACTTGGTTAGCAGCCTAGTGTGTTAACCATTTGCACCACCCAGGGATTCCCACTGTGGATACAGAAGTACTTAGAACACATTTCTGCCCTCAGGGAGCTTACACCTAGTGGGTAGAAAAAAGGCAAAAGGCATCACAGAAATAAACACAAATTTCAGGTAATCCTAAGTGCGATGGAGAAAATAAAACACTGTAGTGGAAGATGGGGTAATGGGACATACACTGAAGGAGGGAGATGGGGTGCTTTAGCTGCTATGTTCCCAGGAGGTCCTTAGGAGCTTACATCTGAGTTAAATCCCTACAAAGGTCTGGAGTATTCCAGGCAGAGGAGACAGCAGGTACGAGGACCCTGGGATAAAAGGAAGTGGCCAGTATGGCTGAGCACAGCAAACGAGGGACACAAGTGCTGGCAGAGGAGATGAGGGAGTCGAGCTGGGGCACCATGTAGCCCTCTAAACACCAAAACCAAACCCACTGCTGTCAAGTCAATTACAGCTCATAGTGACCCAGCAGGACAGAGCAGAACTGCCCCACATAGTCTCCAAGGAGCGCTTCGTGGATTTGAACTGGCGATCTTGGGTTAGCAGCCATAGCAACAAACCACTATGCCACCAGGGTTTCCTGCCCTGGTGATGAACTGCTGATTCAACTCTGCCTGCAAAGCAGTCTCAGAAATCAACAAGAAGTCATTAATTTAAATACAAATGTATGTAGAAAATCCCGCAAACATAATATACTTAGCATTGATCATTTAAGCGAATAAAAGCTAGGAAGTGGGCTTGTCATAAATACCATCTGTATAGGACCCTAGGGCTTACAAAGAGCTTCTATATCATTGCTGTCTTATTTGAAGGTCTGTATTGGGGGCAGTGAGCATCTGAGGCTAAATACAAGCAATAAAGAGGGTTCCTAGCTCTTAATGACTGAGAAACTAGTTCCTCTAGTCTCCAAAGTAGTTAGAGAAGAACACCCACGAGACTGTACATGAAAAGAGGTGGATCCTCCATCTAAGATGTCACCTCTTTCAAACCGCTTGGGAATTCACCGCAGCACAATTCACAACCACCACAAGGCGGAAACCACCTGAATGTCCATCAGTGGATAGAGAGCAACAAAATGCGGTGCGCTCAAACAATGGTAATGTTATTCCACATAAAGAAACAAAGTTTTAATACAAGCCAGGAAAGGGGTCAACCTTGAAAACATTATTCTGAGTGAACTAGGCCAGGACAAATACTATATGATCCCACACAGTGAAAACCCTAGAAGAGATGAATGCACAGAGACAAAAGGTGGTGGCTGGGGGCTGGCTCTGGTGGCGCAATGGTCAGGAGCAAAAGGTTGGTGGCTGAAACCTGTCAGCAGCTCCTGGGGAGAAAAGATCTGCTCCCATAAAGACCACAGCTAGGAAACCCTACGAGGAAGTTCTACCCTGACATATAGGGTTGCTAAGAATTAGAATCAACTTGAAGGCACACCACAGCAACAGGGATTAAGCAGGGGAGCATGGAATGCAGAGTTACTGTTAATGGGTACAAGGTTTCTTTTTCGGGTGATAAAAAAAAGTTTGGAAAAAAGCAGTACTAATGGTTGTACAACACCGTGAGTGTAATTCATGCCAGCGAGTGCACACTTGAAAATGGTTAAAATGGCTAATTCTAGGTTCTACATGTGTTACTACAATTAAATCTAAAAGTCGTGTAACCTGCAAGAATGCCATCATGTGTGATGTGCTGGCCACATCCTCAGGGGATGTCAGTCCCTGATACACTTGACCTTCAGCCCTCATAGCGACCCTGACGAAGCGGGAGAACTGGCACATTTCACACACTGGGAGCGTGAGGCTCGGGGCCTGGGGTGATGGAACTTGCTCAAGGTCAAGGAAGTAGAGCGTGGCTATGTAAGGCTGGCTGCCGCATTTTCATATATTCACCACTTCCAGATGATGCTTGCTGGCACGGTGCCAAGGGAAACTTACAACTGGCTCAGTTGCTCTGCCCTGGAGGGTCACTAGGAGTGGGAAATGACTCAGTGGCAATGTTGTGTGTCTTTTAACTGAAGCATCGCTGTTCCTCACGAAGCTTTAGGTCTGCCTGCGTTAAGACCAGCTTCTTGATTGTACCCACCAGCAAGCTTAAGGGTTAGTCGTTACTCAGCGACTGTCACTGTGTGCTGCTGAGCTGATTTCAACTTGCAGCCATCCTGTGTGCCAGGGCAGAACTGCCTCACAGGGCGTCCTAACGCTGTAACCTTTGCAAGGATAGGTCTCTTCTCTCACAGAGTCACTGGGTGGGTTCCAACAGCCAATCCTTCAGTCAGCAGCTGCACACTCAGCCACCAGGCCACTGAGGCACGAAGTCTCAATGGTTGTGTAATTCTGACCTGGCTATTTCTCCGCCTCTCTAAGCTGGCTCTCTCTCTTTTAAAATAGCAACAATAGGAATCGTAAGAGTACTTAGTACCTCCAAAGACTGCGAGACATTTTTAATAAGGTTTTGCAGCATACGGGAAGAGGTTTACCAAATGCCATCTATTATATGCTTGTCCCTACACAATCCAGCTCATTAAGTTTCTTGGAACAGTTTAGGAAAAAGCCTTACACCCTCAGAGGCACACATACCTAATGAGAAGTTGTGTGGGCTCCCCATTCTACCTTCAAGCCCTTTACAGCTTGCCATTTTCCCCTCTGGCTCCCTGACAGGGATGAGTCTCCCCGTGTCCAGTAGTAACTAGAATTGCTTTCATTTGGGGTCAGCCCGACAAAACCAGAAAGGCTTAACCGCTTTCTCATCTCTTGCCATTTTTCAGGTGGATCTGGTGTTCGACTTCACAAAATGCGACACTGTTTATGAAATACTCTTCTGTGTAAAAAAGAAATAAAAAGAGAAACCATGCTTTCAACTGCTAAACAAGCCACAATTCCAGATTCACAGCGCCCCAACACAAGCTCTGTGCTGCCTGGAATCTGGGTCTCCTTATCTGCCTGTAGTAACACAATTGATACGGCCCATCTGTGCTGTCTCAGAACAAACAAGAATGAAGTCATGACGCTTAAAATAGCACAGTGTGGAAGAGCCGATGTGGAAGAGCCGAGAGCAGCCCACTCGTTAATCTCCCTTGGGGACTTGCACTCAGGATCTCGGAATCTCGGCCCTGCGCTCAGTTCACTTGACGCGTTCACATCTGGGTCACGCATGTGCTTGTGAGCGGCTTTGGCTTCCTATGCTGCACTCTGAAGACAGCTTTTCTTCCGGATGGACGTTGACCATGAAAACGTGTGTGGTCTCCTCTTTGGCCGATTCTTAATTTTATATGGCTTTCCCTCCTTCCTTGCTACTAATTCGGTACCACTATAAAACACACCGCCATCTGATTGTCGGTCTGCGGTATTGCGTTGGCTCCCATGTGGCTACTAGTGTTTCAGATACCACCAGGGTCACCCACAGTGGACAGGGTTCAGCGGAGCACCCAGACCCAGACAAAGACGAAAGACTTGAGAGATTTACTTCCAAATATTCACCAACAAAAAGGCTAATATTATCATACAAACTCCTAACTGTTTGGTTTCTACTCTCCAACAAAATAGAGGCCCGGGAGTTCCTGGGTGGCACAAACAATTAAGTAGTACTTAACAGCTTGTAATCAAAAGGCTGGCAGTTCAAATCTACCCAGAGGCACCTGAGAAAGAAAGGTCTGGCAACCTGACTTTAAAGATCACAGCCATTGAAAACCCTACGGAGTCCAGTTCTAATTTGAAATACACAAGGTTGTCATGAGTCGGGATCAATTCAAAACAGACTTCGCTATCCCAGTAGTTAGATTCTTGAGTTGTAAAAAAAAAAAAAAAAAAAGCCAGTCCCTTGAATTACTTGTTAATTAAAGGTTTTAGGCTTCAGACTCAGTATAAAGGGAACCTAACCACAATCAGCTTATGGAAAGGACAAAACCTCACTCTCATCTTAGGAAATGGCCCCATCAAATACAGTCCGCCACACAGACACAAAAAACACAGTTATGAAAAGAACTTGGTCACAACTCACTATCTCATGTCACCTAGTCTTCACGGCATCTAGAAACAGTGAGATGAACACTTTTCTACTGTGTTCCCTGTGTGATGTGAAGGGGAAAAAAAAAAAATTGGAGCCCAGGTGGTGCAGCGGTTAAAAGCTCAGATGCTCACCAAAAGGTCAGCAATTCAAATGCACCAGGCGCTTCTTAGAAACCCTACGGGGCAGTTCTACTTTGTCCTATGAGTCAGGATCAACTCAACAGCAACTGGTTTGGTTTGGGTATCCAAAATTTTAAAAGTACTCAGGGAATAACACTGCTAGAAGGGAAAGGAGTGAGAATTCCCTTTGCTGATCAACATCAAAGCCTTTCTTCTTACTGACACTGTTACTACCAGTTGTTAATTTTTTCTTCCTCAATCAAGATTTTCAATTCAAAAATACACAAATCAGAAAAGAAAAAAAATTGAATTGGAGTATTTAGATTTTATTAAAGGCAGGGAAAAACCAAGGGAGAAACACATTCATCACCTCTACCTCTGTGTCTATGCCCTCCTCCAAGGTACTCCACTGAAAGTCAGGGACTTGCAAATTTTGTAAGAGTCATTCAGCAAATATTTCTGGCTCTTGTGGGCCATTTGGCTTCCTCCCCACTGCTGTACCACCAAAGCAGCCATACACAAACCTAAAATAATGGGCTGGCCACATTCCAAAAAAACCTTATGAATGGATGCTTCAATTTTAATTTTATGTAATTTTTGCATGTCATAAAATATTATTCTTCTTTTGATTTTTCTTTTCCCCTAGCTATTTAAGAATCAAAATAACCATTCTCAGCTTACAGCAACGACTGGATTTGGTACACAGGCTGTAGTTTGCTGATCCCTGCTTTAAATTATGGAGGCTAACTTTCTGAGAAGCAGCTCTGATGTCTTTTTCTTCCTTTGGGGGAGGTGGTGGTTTTTATGAACCAAAATAGAACCAGGCAAAGGCAATATTACAACAATCGATGGCAGAAAAGAAGTACTTACCTACTACAGGAATCTCAACCAGGTGTGAGACACCTTTAGGTGTTTCTTGGCAGAGCACCACAGATTTTAACATGAGCCTGCTTAATTGTAAAACATTTCACTCCTTTCTCTTCAAAATAGAATCCTTTCCCCAAAACCAAACCTACTTCCATGGAGTCAATTCCAACTACAGTGACCCTACAAGACAGAGTAAAACTGCACCAAAAGGTTTCCAAGGGCGCCTGATGGATGTGAACTGCCGAACGTTTGATTAGCAGATGTAGCACTTAACCATTAGGCCACCAGGGTTCCCAAAAGAGAAACAGATAGCAGTTGTTTCTACTTTCTGGATCAGATGGGGAGATACTCACTAGATGTCCCCTGTGTGTTCAGCACTGTTCAGGCTACTGGAACAGAGGACATCACAGTGAATCTTTTCCCCCACAGATTTTAGAACTCCAAGCGCCTTCAGCCCTATTGCCTTAAGCCACAATGTTCTCAATCACTGCATACGCATGCTAAAGCTGGACAATGAAAACAGACAGAAGAATCGATGCCTTTGAATTCTGGTGTTGGTGAAGAATACAGAATATGTCAAGGACGGCCAGAAGAATAAACAAGCTTGTCTTCAATGAAGGACAGCTTGCATGTCCCTTAGAAGCAAAGATATCACATTTCATCTTACTTACTTTGGACATAGTCTCAGGAAGAACCAACCACTGGAAAAGGACATCATGCTTGGTAAAGTGGAGGGTCAGTGAAAAAGAGAAAGACCCTCATCAAGATGGATTGACACAGTGGCCACGGCTTACGCATAAAGATGATCATGGACATGGTGCAAGACTGGTCAGTGTTTTGTTCTGTTCTTCATAGGGTTGCTATGAGTCGGAACTGACTCAACGGCACCTAACAACAACAACACACCATCAAGAAAGCAGCACCACAAGTAGAGCTCGTCCTTCGGACCTGAGATGCCTGTGTCAGGATGCTCCCTGATCAAAGACTCACACAACACAAGGACCTTCCTCCAGAGCTGACAAAGAGGGAAGGCCTATCCTTGGGGCGGACAACCTGAGTTCGCACTGGTAACCTACTGGAAGAAAAATTTTTCTTTGCTAAAGCCATCCGCTCATGGTATTTCTGCTAGAGCGGCACTAGCTGAGTAGAACAGTAGTACGTATCGATTACACTAATTTGGCTGCTATTGGGTGGAGTCTATCCTGACTCACAGCAACCCCATGACACAGTAGAACTGCCCCACTGAGATTCCTAGGCTGTAATCTTAATATAAGGTAACTGCCAGGTCTTTTTTCTCAGAGACACTAGATAGGTCTGAACCACTAATCTTCAGGTTAGTCGAGTGCTTAACTGCTGCACTCACCAGGGTCCTTACGACACTAACAGTATCTGAGTATAGTGCTTCCTATTAGAGTACTGTAATGCTTCTAGTACAGTCACCTCTCTGAATGAGCAACCAGGCCCTGACTACTAATGCAGGCTCAACAGAGAAATTCAACAATGACGCCGTCATACTTGTCAGAGCCTATTCATCAGTGACAGGTACAGTGTTCCTACAGGTAAGAAGGAAGGTCACTCTCCCCACGCAAAATAGGTGAGGCAGCAAGGAAGTCTCACACCCAGGCTGCCTCTGGGTCATTGCTATTGCTGTTAGGCGCCATAGAGTGGATTCTGAGCAGCGTTGTACCAAGGACAGAGTAGAACCGCCCCAGAGGGTTTTTCAAGACTACAGTCTTGACATGAGCGGGCTGTCAGATCTTCGTCCTGCAGAGCCACTGGGTGTGTTCAGGCCACCGACCTTTTGGCTAGCTGCCAAGTGCTTACCTGTTGTGCAGCTGGGGCTCTTGCTGCCACTGTGTGTGTACTTTACCCAGTCCCTGTTCTCAGCTGAGGACAGTTAACCAAGGCCACCAAGACCCTCAGCACCAGGGCAGGGATTTCTTTAGACCACAGAAAGGAGCTCCCCAATCTCAGTTCAAGCAGTGATGATCCATTCAAGGCCACCTGGGGACTAAGTGGCAGTGCACAGAGTGGACAGGTTTCCCCCAGGCAGGGCGGACTCCAAAGCTCTGGTGTCAGAAACAGAGTAGGACCCTTGACATTGGTTTCCTCCCAAGTGAAAAGCTGGACTTTTGGAACCTACACAAATGAGTTTACGACTCAAAACAACACAGGGAAGCTGTGACATCTGTGAGTGAGAAATTATCCCCTCAAGTCACTGATCTTACACTTACCATCATGGTAGAGAGAAAGAAATACTGACCCTATCCATCCACTCCCATCAAGTCAATTCGGACTCACAGCAATCCTTCAGGACGAGAGGGAAACTACCCCAGGAAGTATCCAAGGAGCAGCTGGCCGACTTGAACTGCTGACCTTTTGGTTAGCACCCACAGGACTTAACCACTACATGACCAAGGTTTCCATACTGATCCCAGGACTCCCGCATTTGGCTTATGTCAGAAGTGCTATTTCAAGCTGAAAGGTACTGCTTTTATGTCATCTCTGCATTATTTGTTTGCTTGTGGGCTGGGCTGTTTAGCTGAGCTTTTTAAAAGGTCCACGATAAAAATACATCCATCCTAAATACAGATATTCCAAACTATGTCTAACATAAAAGCAACCTGACTGCTGTTTAGGTTAAAACAACACTGCCTCTCTCTCAACTGCTTTTCAGATGATCACTGCTACCACAGAACGAAACACTGTCCAGTCCTGCACCATCTCCATGACAGGTATGGACCAGACTGTTGGCATCCACAGTGTTCTCACCAGCTGATTTCTGGAAATAGGCTGTCAAGACCCTCTTTACTGCTTTCTACATAAATATTGTTGTTGGGTGCTACCGCTTTGGACCCATGGAGACCCCACATATGAAGAGTACAACTGCTCTTTGGGATTTCCAAGACTGTGGCTTTTCAGAAGCAGAGTGTCAGGCCTGTCTTCTGAGGTAGCTCTGAGTGGGTTCAAACCAACCCTTGAGCTACTATTCAAGTGCGTAATTGTCCATGTCACCCAGGAATCATATAAAGATTAATTAACATAATCTTTGCCAAGCACTTATGTACTGTCAATAGTAGCTCTCCTTATTCATAAGAGTAGCTCACACTGGAAGGCTGCCACAGAACAGATGCTGAACTCTACCCTTTAGGCACATTTTCACCGACTGTTCATCTCGATTCTACATAGGGGCTAATGTCACATCTAATTGGCAGATGAGTACACTGAGGTACAAAGAGATTAAAGAAACTTGTCAAAGATGTCCCTGTTTTTTGGCTTTTTGTTTTAAAAACAATGCATAGCCAAGATTGAAACCAAGTGAAAGGTTCTTCACCAGCACACTACACAACTCCAACAAGAAGAGACCACTGGCCCCTGAATAATCTGCCTCTTTCATTTCACAATGTTTCTTTTGGTTGTTCGCATGTGGAGGGAGCAGGGTAGAGGACTGCTTACCAATACAGGGGCCATCCCCACATCAGCAGCCTTCCTCAAGCCTCTTCAGCCCTCTGCTGAACAGAAGCTCTCTGCGGGAGCCACCAGCGGCAAAACAACTGGAATCCGGACCTACTATAGCTACCCGTCAAAGCTTCCTCTTCACTTGTGGAAAATAACCCCTCGGTAGGGAAGGCTGCAGTAGTTCCATGGTAGAAGTCATGCCTTCCAAGGAGGAGACCTGAGTTTGATCCTCAGCTCATACACTTCATGTATAGCCACCACTCATCTGCTGGATGCTTGAGTGCTGCTGTGATGCTGAATGGGTTTCACTGGAGCTGCCAGACTAAGACAGACTAGAAAGAAAGGCCTGGTGATCTACTTCCAAGAAAACCCGACAGTGAGAACTCTATGGATCACTCTAGTCTGCTCCCATTGTGCATGCGGGTGTCATCAGTCAGTGGCACCTGGTAGTTTCAGAGGCCATCTGGACAGCAGCTAACAGGCAAGGAGGCAGGATGGGAAACATCACAGGTACAGAGGACAGAGGCCTGATCTCAGGCCAGCAGATGTTGGGTTCTGAGCTCTAAAAACAAAGGGTGCTGCCTGCAGCCTCAGTCTCTTCAGGGTACAACTGCAGGGGCTGGAGCTGCCAGTCTGGCCCTGGCGCAGAAGAAGGAAGCCTGCAGTCAGGAAGAGAGGGGCCCAGCCAGCAGGTGCCATGGCATGAGCCAAAAGGCTGGCCACCTGAGCCAGTGACAACCTGCAAGGCCAGCTCATGGCAGCCTGGACCACAAAGCCAGGGGAGCCAAGAAGGGAAGGGAAAGGACACAGTATAGATGTTTTCCTTATGGTGCAAAACAAGCACGCAACTTGTCATTAGTGTTTCATGCTGAATTTGGACTAACTAAATCAAAGAAAAGAAAGGGGGGTTTCTGAAGCCTCATCATAGCCCAGGCCACAGTCAAACGGCCATGTGTGTATTACCAGACGAGCCCCGGAATACCGATGAGTTGTTTCGTGTTGCTTTTTTAACTTACAGATGATCATCCTGGTCCCCCCTCCCTTGACCTATGACCTTCTGAGATGATCCTGGTTCTCTCCTGAAGGTTCCCCCCGTCCCGCCCAGTAGTTAATCTGTACATTGAACAGTCAGGCCTCATTTTGTTTCCATGTGATTTAAGCCTGACATGTTAATGTTTAATATTACAGTCTTCCCATTTAAAGTAAGTAAAAAAAAAGTTTTCTACATAATATGCATTTGGTTAAAAAGGAGGTAGTGCACAGTTTAAAAGAAAGAAAAAGAATTAAATTTAAAAAAATCAAGGTAAGAGTGGCTTTGAACATCCTCACATGGGAACTTGAGAGCAACATCACAATTATCCTCCCGGCAGCCTGAAAACCACAAACCCGTTGCCATCCTGTCGATTCCAGCTTCGAATGACCCTAGGGGACACAGCAGAACTGCCTCAAAGGGGTTCCAGGGAGCCGCTGGTGGATTCAAACCACTGACTGTTCTGGTTAGCTGCCGTAGCTCTTAACCACTGCATCAGCAGGGCTCCACTTACCAAATACTAAACCAAAAACCAAACCAAACTCATGCCACAGAGTCCATTCCAACTACCAAAACCCCAAACCCATTGCCATCAAGATGATTTTCAGCCCACAGCAACCCTTTGTTAACCATCAGGGCAGAACTGCCCAAGGAGTGCCTGCAGATTTGAGCTGCTAGCCTTTTCATTAGCAGCTGTAGCACTTAACCTCTATGCCACCAGGGTTTCCGACTGCTAGCTCATCTATATAAGGAGCCCTGGTGGGACAATGGCTACGAGCCACCAGCAGCTCCACGAGAGAAAAGGCTTGGGGATCTGCTTCTATAGAAATTACAGCCTAGGAAAGAAACCCTGTGAGACAGTTCTACCCTACCCTACATTGTTGCTGTGAGTCAGAATCAACTTGAGGGCACCTAACAGTGACAAGCTATATATAATTCTCCACGCCTTAGGCTCTAAACCTGGTAGAGAATTCCCCATACCCTGAAAAAGAATGCAACGACATAGGTCTGTCTGTAGACTTGGAAAGCCCCAGGTGGAGCTAAGAGGCAGGACAAGCCCTTGGAAGGGTCATGACAGTGATGAACAACACAGCCTCTCGAAGACAAAGAAGCCAGCTGCCACCTGGGTTACCTTCTCTAGCAGCAACTAACGCAAGATATTAGGGAGGAAAAAAAACCCAAACAGCTATCAAGTTGGTTCCAACTCATAATGACCCTATAGATACAGGGCACGTGAGAGCATCAGAAACTAACTTACAGAGACCACGGAGGGCTGACTGAGCAGATAGACACACCAGGCCCAAGGCTGGAGAGAACTGGGTAAAAAGTCTGAAGGCTCTGGTATCAGATCTCAGTTGCTACTTCATGGATTGTCAACTGACCAAAATAAGGCTGGTGACCAGAGGGAGGGCTTAGTCATCGGGGAGCTGCTGAAACCCTCTCATCGCTTTTACCAAATCAAGAAGCAGCTCTGATCCCCCAGAGTGTGAACAGGCAACCTACATCTTACGATTCTCAAATACTGATCATCTGACCAAATGGAATTTTTTTATCTGACAATAGCAAAGTACTTCAGGCCAGAGAGAAGATAAAATTGTTTAGTTTGCTACCATGCCAAAACTTTGAAACCACAAATACATAGCAAGAGTGGAAGTGGTAAAACAAAAATAGCTTTTTTTTAGACAAATGAATCGTAAGTTACTCCACTTTCCTTTTAACTTATTTGTTAGTATCTGGTACTACTACCATTAAAAATCATCTCTAAAAAGGCTTTGTTAACCATCAGAATGAGACAGCTGGGTTACTGGCATGAGGAAATGTTCAATCTTGTTATTTTGAAAAAGGAATCCACATTCATAATTAATGAAGCTTTTGTCTATGCCAAAAGGAAAATCTAAAGGCTCAACTACGCTTAAGTAAATCCTCCCCAAGCTGACTGCAAGACAGTTTTATAAATTATAGAGCAAGAGAGAAAGCATAAAAGGCTAACAAGGCAGCCGTATCCCAAGGAAGAAATCAGGTTAGAGATATCACTGGCTGAAAGGATGGGTACTTTTCTTTCTGCTCTATAAAAGGAACAGTGTTTAAAAGCCTCAGCATTCTCTGAAGAGGCAGTGCAGTGGTGAGGCGCTCAGCTGCTAACCAAAAGGTTGGCAGTTTAAACCTACCAGCCACTCCTGAGAGACCATAGGAAACAGTTCTTATTTGTCCTATAAGATTGCTACGAGCTGGCACTGACTTGATGGCCAAGAGTTTAGTTTGATTCTCTGACGTAAGTCTAAATGATTCAGTAACTATGAGCGTGTCAGGTATCATCAGGTACAGACAGAACTAGGACCACCAGTATCTGGCCCAAAATATCAATTAAAGGTAATTACTAGGCAGATGGATAAAGTACAAAAGTAGCTTTGGTTTAAGAGGCTCTGGAGATACCAGGAGAGATACAGAAAGCCCTTAAAACAAAAACTAGTGACACATTCAAAAGGAAGTACTGTAAAGATTAATTTTCCATTTTCACAGCTTTTAGATAGATACACAAAGGCACAGTAACAGCTCATTTTATTAATTCCACAATGTTTTATGCCATGAGTCAGAACTGGCTCCATGGCGACTGGTATTGTTTTGTTTTAAAGGCATGCCATATTCCACGTTAGAGTTAGACATACATCACAAAACACTGCCAGGCAGTTACCAGGACTACGAGAAGGAGTGCAGAGTAACTGCCAATGGGTATGGGGTTTATTTTGGAGAGATGAAGAATATGTACTGGAACTAGACATAAGTGGCGGTTACACAGCATCATGAATCGATGAAATACCACTGAACTGTTTGCTTTCAATGTGGTTAATTTTGTTATACAAATTTCATCTCAATTTGAAACAAAACAAAACAAAACAAAACCCTTCCAGGTACGCAGCTGTTGTTAGGTACCATCTATGAGTCAGTTGTGACATACTGCAACCCCATGCACAACAGCTCAAAACACTGCCCCGTCCCGCCCTGCGCCCACCAGCGTCGCCCCGTCCCGCCCCACGCCCACCACTTTTGTCAAGCTTCAGCCCATTGTTGTAGCCACTGTGTCACTCCATTTTGCTGAGGCTCTTCCTCCTTGTCAAGACGACCCTCTACTTGACCAAGCAGGAGGCCCTTCTCCAGGGACTGGTCCTTCCTAACATGTCCAAAGTATGTGAAAACGAAGACAGAAGAATTGATGTCTTTAAACTGCGGTGTTGGAGAATACTGACTACACCGTGGACCACCAAAAGAACAAACAGATGTGTCTTAGAAGAAGTACAACCAGAGTGCTCCGTAGAAGCAAGGATGGCCAGACTACATCTTCCACACTTGAGATACAGGGTATTGTTCAGTATTAAGAACTGCATAAGTCCTTGTCCTGAAGACACTCATCGGCCACAAGGGAACAACGTAGCATACAAGCAGAATCCAGGCTCTGGGTATATAGCAAGGAGAGGAGACCCTTAACACCCTTAAGGAGTGAGAAAAGATTCTCAAGGAGAGATGAGCTGAGAAAAACCTCCAAGGACAAGGCAAGGTTTGCAGGCAAGGGCAGGGAGAGGAACTTCCCATTCCGTGTGGGCAAAGGCAGGGAGGCGACAGTGACAACACTCGGTAAAGCACCAGAAAGGCTTTCAGGGTGCCACTACCACACCCCGGAGAATAGTTAATAATAATTATTAGCAGTGCTACACAATATTTATAACAGGTAGGTATTTGTTTATAATAATTATGAACAAAATAACGAATTCTAATCATCATCATCAAAATAGTAAAGCCTACAGAATCAAGAGCAATTTTAAAAAGTCAAAAGGAAGCCCTGCAAGGCAAAACATGGGACTAATTAGATCTGATTGGATCTAAAGGTGCCCTGGAGGCACACTGGATACAGCCCTCAACTGCTCACCTAAAGAAGGTGGCCGCACTCACCCGCACTGAGGGAAAGACGGGGCGGTCTGCTGCTGCAGGTCACAGCCTTGGGGGCCCCACGGCACAGTCCTACCCCTTCCTGCAGTGTTGCTGTGACGCTGAATCGACTCGACAGCAGTGGGTTTGGCTGGTTTAACTGGATCGAGGGTTTGGGCAGAGGCTGGGGGCAGAGAGTGGGGAGAAGACTAGACTAGTCCAGCAGGGACAAAGGTGGAATCAGGAGTGAGGACCAGAGAAGCCACAAGCGGACAGTGACAGGGACCCCAGAATGCAGAGGACACAAGGGCACCATGATCTTGCCTCACAGCCGACTGGGGTTTCACAACTTATAAAACGCTTTCACAGTTTCAGCTGATCTGTCACTCCACAGATGATGAACTGAGAAGGGTCAGGTCACGATGACTCGGCCACGGCCCCACAGCCACGGACGCTGGGCACGGAGCAGCCTCCTGGACCCGCCCAGCTGCTGCACAGCATGGTCACCCAGCCTCACCCAAGCCGCCTATCCATGAAGTGGGGCAGCCTGAGCAAAACCAACAGCCCAAGCGCCACTCTCATGCCACCACTTCTCTTATCTGATTTGATCCTTTGAAAAAATGTGGTAAAACGGCCTGTGAGTCTTCCACATTCAGCTCAGCACACTGACACTCCTCAGATGAAGCAGCATGCAGACACTCTCCGAGTGCCCCAAATCAGAATTCGGCTGCAAATAATTTAAAATTAAACTTCAGCTGCCCGTAACTGCCTCAAGTAAAGCATACCCATTGTTCCATTAAACTGCCAAATAAAATCTCCATCAGGTCTACCTCAGTAATTCCCAGCTAGGGATGGCTGGCCCCTTAAGGGACATTGGCAATATCTGAAGACATTTTTGGTTGACACAGGTGGTGTCTGTGTGTGTGTGTGCACACACGTGCGTGCACATGTGTGGTGGGAGGGTCGGGAGGGATGCTACTGACCACCAGCGGATGGAAGCCAAGGATGCTGCTCAATGTCCTGGAGAGCCCCACAACAAACAAGTACCCAGCCGCAAATGTCACTAGTGCTGAGGCTGAGCAGCCCTGGCTGAATTCCTAGGTCGCTTTATACGTTGATCCCGAAGTGGAAAGAACGCAGGACTGAAGGGCCGCACAGATCAGGTGCACACTCTGCGGCTTCAAAGGTGTGAGACTTTATCTAACCAAGCCACTTCAACACCTGTTTCCTTGTTTGTAAAAGGGCTTCCCACCACACTCCTCAACATGCGATAAAGCAGCTCAACGGCTGCCTCAAGCTGGCAGTGGGCCTGCAGTAAATGCTCAGTGTCAAGGCTAGAACAGGGTCCACCTGTTAAAGGCCGGTGGGTCAAATCCACTAAGTGCTCCTTGGAAACTATGGAGCAGTTCTACTCTGTCCTACAGGGTTGCTGTGAGTCGGAATTGACTCAACGACAGTGGGTTTGCTATTTTTTCGTTTGGTTTGGTTACATGCTAAGGCTCCAGGTACCTCTGCTGACCAAAAGCAGATTCCCAGCATTCGCCCTGTGCAAATGCACCTGGAAAACAAACACCAGAACAAGAGCTGTCCAGCCAAACAAAGCTGGAGGCCATTTTCCCAAGCTTCATCTCACTAAGGAGTCCCCAAGTGGTGCAAACGGCTGCAGGATTGCCAACTGAAAGACTGCAGGTTTGAATCCACGCAGAGGTGCCTCTGATGAAAGGCCTAGCAATGTACTTCTAAAAAATCATGGGGTCACCATGAGTCGGAATCAACTTGACAAGTTTATTTTAAGTTAATCTCGTTAGACAGGCTTCTGGATGCTGCAGTGGGAGCCCAAGGCTCCCATCCCCACCACTTCCCATGCAGGCATACTATCAGCCCACCTGCCACTGGTGACCAAAGGAGACCACCGCCACCACCACCACTGGGAGGTCAGGTGGTGTCTTTACATCACGCACTCTGTCCTCTGATTCCAGCATAAGCAACACATTTTGCACTTGGGTTGAAATCCTATTATCCAAATGAAGTCTGGCTCTCAGAATCGGCATCAGCCTTTAAACAAGCACAGATGGCAATCACGTGCTTAAACCGCAAATCAGGGGCTGGAATTTGGGCATGCTACCCCCCGGCTCTCATAGCCGGGGGGCGGGGGAGAGCTTTAAGGGAGAGAGGTCAGGAAAGGCAGGATGGCACATGGTGAGAGCCAGGTCTTTTGTCTACCTGCAGGCCCTTCTGGGAAACCAAATGGATTCCACTAAAGTGAAGAGGTTAACAACACGGGTGTCAGCCCCGCATTCTCACCATTCCAAAGGAAAGCCCACGGATCAACAGCACAGGAAGGAGAGCTCATTCCGCTATCTCCTCCACAATTCTTTTTGTTTAGAATCAGATACCTCTGGCCATCCTTAAGAAGCTGTGTATTGCCCTACTTCTGACAATCACATCGAAAGCATACCTGTTAAAGGTCACTTCCTGCCTTAGCAGAAACAGTATTTTATTTCATTTGCAAGAGTCAGCTTTTCCCCGGCCTTGCTTTCAAGGCAGAAGCAGCAGCATTGTATTCAACTGTGAAATGTGCTCGAATGCAGCTCTGAAAGAAACTAACCACCCAGTGTCTGCATGTTTGTTTCCATGGTAACCAGGGTCCCTGGGCCCTGGCACACACAGCAGGAAACAGTGCAGCTTTCCACAGCAGTCTCTTTCACTAGAAATAAGAGTTGCGTGGCAAGTTGAAATATCTGGGATTCAAAAAAAACATGAATGTGTGTGTGTGTGTATAAACATATATGGGAGAAAGATGGGACAGTCAGTTTCCAAAAAGATTTCAGCCTTGGAAACTCTATGGGGGAGTTCTACTATGAGTCAAAATGGACTTGACAGCAATAGGCATGAACATACACATAACATGTACTCTCTATGTGCAGTACATGCAAGATTAAGACGATGCAGACGACCAGAGGAGACTGTGGGAGTGTAATGGTTAAGCATCTGGCTATTAATCAAAAAAGGTGGGCAGTTTGAATCCACCAGCTGCTTCTTGGAAACCCTATGGGATGGTTCTACTCTGACCTATAAAGTCTCTGTGAGTCGAAACTGACTTGATGGTAATCGGTTTGGGTTTCATTTTTTTTTTTAAATGATCAGATGACTAGCTATTCTTACAGATAACTATGCCTGTGGCAAACATAACAGAAAAATTATTAAAATGCAAGCAAAATAACCTTCTCCCCCCAGAGAGCTAAAGGAAAATGAAAACATCTTCCGTGGAAAAAGGAAGGACCAGAATGGTAACAAAAACTGCTTTGGAAAACCAGATGATCAAAGACTCTTTATAAACAAACAAACCAACAAATATCGTCACAAAACAATCATCGACTGAGAAGAGAGAGGGTGTTTCACCAGCCCATGGCACTTCTCCCTTGAACACTGTCACCATTAAATGAAAAGACACAATGACATGGTTAATGATGCAACCTGAAGAACACCGTTGGGACAGAATGCCTTGGATTCAGGCCCTCTCTCACAGTGGCCTTGGGCAAGTGACTTTATCTTGCTGAAACTGCTTCCCCTATAAAAAAAATCAACCAGTTGCAAGTCTACCAAGACAATCCTGTGCTTTCTTAGAAAACAAAAGAGAGCTATGTTCGCAAAAACAAATCTCCAGGAAATTCTCACTTTAGGTCACAGGTACATTTCTGAAAGTAGTGTGTAAAACCCAGACTGCTTTAAATAAATGTATCAGGAGAGTTCACTGCCAGATTCTTAAGTGATGTGAGATCTTTAGAAATGTGGCTGAACGTTCTTTATGTATTCTGCAAGTGATTTCCCAATATCCCTTCTGCTCTTATAGCAGAATTCATGTGTATGGTCAACGGAAAAATTCCACCTCCAAGCAGTGTTCACATCTCATGTGTGTTCTGTGGCTGGGGCTTCATCAGAGGGGGCCGAAAAGGGCCAGCGGGGTGATGGAATGGACCCATCCTAGAAAAACACCAGTCTGACAACTTCAAGTGTTTTCAAGTTCACATTCCAAAAGGTTATTTTTATCCAAGATCAGGCAGACCAAATCAAGTTCACAGCTCCATCCGTGGAAGAGATCTTTCACAAGAAAGCGCTGGAAAGATCTTGCTTCATCTGTATGAACTAAACAGCAGTATTATTTTCCGAATAGTAGTCACTATTTTACTAAAAGTGACTACAGTGTGTTTGTGTGTGGCACTATGAGTTATTAAGCCCAAACAAAAAGCTGAGGTATGGAAGCAAAATGAAAGAAGTAAAAGAGAGAGGAGAGAAAACCCATACTGCTTGTGCCAGAACGCAGTCAGCCCTTTAAGCTGGATGGGTGAACTGCTGAGTAAATCACTTTATTATGTAAACTGCCTACCAACACAAATGACCAGGCTGCACAGATGAGCTCAGTCACCCATAAAAACACACATCCTCTCAATGCGCCGACCTTCTTCACCACTCACACCATCGTCACTGCCACAGAACTCACCAGCATTTACTAAAACCGCTCCGTTTAGGCACAAAACAGCATACATGATAATATAAGCATCACCTGGGAAAACTCATCCAAGCCAAAAAGGGAAAACACCATTGAACTGTGCAAGAGCAAATGGTTCTCCTAAGTAGGGGGAACTGTCTCTTAGCAGTAAGACAGGTTTTACAAGACCCGTTTGCTTGGGTCTATGTGGTTCCAAGGAAACCCTGGTGGCGTAGTAGGTTAAGTGCTATGTCTGCTAAGCAAGAGGTTGGCAGTTCAAATCCACCAGTGCTCCTTGAAAACTCTATGAGGCAGTTCTACTCTGACCTCTAGGGCTGCTATGAGTCTGACCTGACTCAATGGCAGTGCGTTTAGTTTGAGTGTTTATATGGTTGCAAAAGCCCTAGCCCTCCCTGGTACATGCCACACACATCAGCTGCCATCCAGCTGGATCTAACTCAGCGACCCCATCTGTGTCAGTGCAGGATGGCGCCCCACCAGGTTTCCAGTGGCTGATTTTTCAGAAGTAGGTCATCTGGTCTTTCCTCCAAGGCATCTCTGGATGGACTCAAACCTCCATCCCTTCGCTTAGCAGCCAAGCACATTACCCATCTGCAACACACAGGGATTCCTAGCCCCGGTATAAGATTTTAGAAGTGTACTGACATCTTGTTCTAGGTACCCAAGACATCCTTTCCTAGAAATGGGCTTTGGGTTGGTTCCTCTTCCACATGTCACTTCAGGAAGTAACTGTTAAGACTGCAACACCTCGAAGGCAAAAACCCTGGTTAACCACAAGGGAACAGCCTGTCTCTGGCAACGGTTGCTACCCAACCAGTAATAAAAGCAGGGTAGTGTTGTCAGGGATCCCTTTCAGTGTAAAGAAAAGATCAATGGAGTTGGAAAGGAGGAGATTTCATTTCACTATCAGTAATGCTCAGTTTGTGACGCCACACCTCCCAGAATATACGGAGCTGCCCAGCAAAGCAGGGAAATAAAGAACTTAAATATATAAAAGGAATAAATACAGTAATTCCTTGATCATTTTTGCACTACGGGGATTTGTAAAAATGTTACAACTACAGGTGTGCCACTCATCTCTCTTGGATTCAACACCAAGTCTCAGTTTTATACAAAGCAAACCAAGAAACACAGAAAACCGGAAGGCAAAAATTTTTTTTGTGGGGGCGGGGGATGTTTTCTCCAAAGCAGGATGTATGTAACTAAATGTATTTGCTCAAAGTGTATCAGCCTGGAAAAACAATCAAAATAATGAAACCCCTAAACAAAACTTACATTTCTGAACTCATTTAAAAAAGCATTAATATCTTTTATGTTACCACTGACCACCCCAATGCTAGCTCCCAAATTTCTACACAGGGCTTAGGAGCCGAGAAAATTATCTTGAAGTTGAGTTTACATAATAGGCACACAGTTTGGGGCTACCCTGCACATTATTATAAACAGCCATAATTTCCAAAGGTTTTTTTATTTGTGCTGTATGTAAGACCGAAACTATGACAATTATTCAATAAACACGTTCACATATTTATAGTCCTAACCAGCTGCCATCATGTCAACTCCCCCTCATGACAATCCATGTGTATCAGAGTAGAACTATGCTTCACTGGGGTTTCCAGGGCCAATTCTTCAGAAATAGATCATCAGCCCCTTTCTCTGAAGTGCATCTGGGTAGACCCGAACTGCCCGACTTTTGGTCAGCAGTCACACTCAGTGTCTAGCACCCAGCAACTCCATGTACAGACACACACCCACACATATGTATATACGTATATCCATTTGGAGTGGCACCAGGGCAGATGGACATTAATAAGGGTGCACTAAAGCCAACTCAAGTTTTGCACCACTACAGCTTTCAGCAAAATCTAAAAGGAACTGTAAAAGCAATCGTAAACAAAGATGAACTTGCATAGAAACTATCCATCTTGGAGAAAGGATTTCTTTGTGTTTTTAGGCAAGAAGGTGCCAACCCTAAGCCTAACACATTAGTTCTTTCACCTAAAGACACCACCTTCTCACGAGAGGACTTCAGCTATAATGTCCAGTTCATACAGGGCTGGTTGACAAACTCAGCACCACAGTTGTTCTTCCCATTTACACGTGAGTTAAAAAAAAAAAAAAAAAAACTTATTAAAAGGTTAGTAATTCACAATGAGGAGACAAGCAGGTCTGTAATGCCTCAGAACAACTACTGTGAAACACTAGCTGGCTTTTCTAACAAATCTATGGAGCCTGGTGACATGGGTTCCTTTTGCCAACTTCCTTAACATTTCAAATACAGTGTTCACCAGCCTGGCTTCACTCCTTGCAGGTTTATGGAAACTCCTTAAATGTGCCTGGTGAGAAGAAACAAGTAAAAAGCTGACCTGTCTTAACAGCTAAGCCTTCTTCACAAAACCATTTTTACAAGCTTTTTTTTTTTTTTTTTGGTACCCCTTAAGGAGCCTTTTAGGACACTTTTTTCACAATCACCTGCCTTGTGAACTTAAACACCACAGGTAACACCATTATGTCTGCATATAGGCGCCGGTCTGTGATTTGTACATGAAAAGAGCAAGGCCCTCCCTGCACAAGAACCCATTTTCTGTAGTGCAGTCCTCTCTGAAAACTCTACCACACAGAACAGCCCTGACCTAGACAGAGTACTCCATGAGGCCCAGACTGCATCTGTCATCCTGCACGTGACATCCAAGACTGGTCAAGACCTGACATAAGTCCTGCAGTTAAAAGCAAAACACAGACTAATGAATTATCACTCCTAAGTACTGTGCTCCTTTAAAAACTCACCTAGACAAAGTCAAATGGTCCAAAATTACTCTAAAACAGAGATGAGAAGGTAAGGCAGTAAGAAAACTAGATTAATAGATACAGAACCACCAGAATGGAAATCAGGAGAACCCCGACATACTGTGAAGAAGGTAACTAATGTCACTGAACAATTTGTGTAGAAATTATTCAACAGGAACCTACATTACTGTGTAAAGCTTCACCGAAAACATGTTATTTAAAATGAATGTAAGTCTGTCTTTGTCCGGCCAACTTCCATTTCAGTCCACTAGAAATGTTATTTTTATAGCTCTAGCCTTAATCCACAT
This sequence comes from Heterohyrax brucei, assembly GCA_028571685.1. Lineage (NCBI taxonomy): Eukaryota > Metazoa > Chordata > Mammalia > Hyracoidea > Procaviidae > Heterohyrax > Heterohyrax brucei. Next base: position 18,227,217 of record CM053153.1, on the reverse strand, counting down.
CTGTGCAGTCCCACACCCCACCCACCTATAACAATGAGCCTTTTCAAAGCATAACTAATTGCCAACAGGGCAAAATATGCTTAAGGCTTTCTCAGCGCAACGCATGTGAACCCGAATCCAGAGGTTAAGTTCAAAACCCCACAGGTAAAAGGTCCTCGAGTCTCTGTGTCATCTTCAATCTGTAGTGCCTGCTGTTATTGTTGGTACTAAGTGATATCACATCGATTTTGACTCAACAACCCAGTGGAACAGAGGAGATGTGCCCCACAGGGCTGCCAAGACTGTAGGGAGCTCTTTTCCCATGGACTCATTGGTGGGAGAACTGCTGACCGCTGAGTTAACAGGTGAGTGAGTCATGTTAAAACATATATAAGCAAATAACAGCTGCTGGCCTGTCTACCCTGTGACCAAGTTAGAAATGCGTTAAGACATTTTTAACAAATGAGCAACTGTTTTCTGGATATCTAAAACGGGGCAGGATCTAAGAGACAGAGCTAAGCCACCCCTAGAACAGCTACACAGAGACTCCAGACACCAATCATTCCAAGTTGGCTTTCCGTGGAACTTTTACCTTCGAGTCCAGGAGATGCTTTATGCTCTATTCCTTTCTTTCAGAATCTATAAATGCCCAGTGGGAACAAGATCATGAAAAGAATGCACTGTCCTTGACTCTTTAAAACTGATAAGCTTGCCTCTTAAGAGAAACTATAGCTGAACCTATAGTTCTTAAACAAGTTGTTTCTTAAACAAGTTCTCACGCTACCTGCAAGAATCCTACGGACAGATAACCTCCAATCAGCATGCAAACAGAACTAGATGATAAGAGTACAAAATCGGTTTGTTAGCTACAGCCTTCCATAGGTTAGAAGACTGCAGGGTTATGCTTTTTAAAAAATATTTAATCAAATGAATGAATTCAATCACATTCCTTTAAGGTGATATTTAAAAAACATGCCATTTCAGGCATCAGAAGAACGCCTTTTTGGTTCCTCAAGCTGAAGCCAGACAGCTTCACAGGTAGAAACCATCAGGCTGTAATTATTAATTAAGGCGTGTACGGAGCTTGAAAACAAGCTCTGACACGGAGACTCGAGGACCTTTCACTTGTGGGGCTTTGAACCTAACCTCTGGATTTCAGTTCATATGCATTGCGCTCAGGAAGCCTTATAAGCAAGAAGCTAAGGGCTTGGTGACGTCTCAATTAAACAACCTGGTTAAAATACAACTTGGGGTCAAACAAAAGCCAGGCTGGGTTCAGCTTGGAAACTGCTTCCCGGCACGTCCTGTCCTCGGAGAGCAGATCCTCTCTCCTCCAGTCTTGGCAAGACCAGAGTGAGGGCTACCCTTCATCCACCCACCCCTGGACACAGCCTCATCACACGGAGGCAGAGCCCTCTTTCAGCCACAGGGAAATACGAAGTCACACGTGCCACCAGAGATTGTTGCTGAGATTAGAGTTCTGAAACCCCAAGTGGCGTCTGGACAAGACACCACTCCACCAGACTCCTGCCCCCCAAAAATGACAACCTTCCTTCCCCAGGGAAGAGGGCTGTTTGAGTGTGACAGCTGGTGCGTGGTGGGGCAATGGCTAAGCCCTCAACTCCTTCCCAAAGCAACATTCTTGCATTTTCCTTACAGATCTGATCCTCAGGCTGCTACTGTTCCCACTTTTGACCAGAGAAAATGTCTCTGCTCTACCGCCATGAGTCAGATTTGACTCCATGGCAGGTGGCTTGATTAGGTTTGGATTACATAGACTGATGAAGCCCTGAGGTACAGTGGTAAGCGCCTGGCTGCCAAGTGAAAGGCTCGTGGTTTCACCCCCCCATTCAGTGGCAGTGTGCTCCCGTAATAATTAAAGCCTAGGAAGCCCTATGGGGCACTTCTACTCTCTCACATGAGGTCGCCATGAGTTGAAAATCAACTTGATGGCACTTGAAACCCAAAGCTGCTCTATGGATTCACCCTGCTGAACACCAGGTACTTTGCATTTTGGTACATGGGTTCCTCAGAGCTACTCCAGCACAGGTTCTTGCACAGGCAAAGACCAAGCAGAGTGTCAAGGATCTAACAGAAGCTTGTGGCCTTGTCGAAGGACACGCTTTACTTTCTGGGGGAGCCAAAGTTTTCACGGGTGCTGTGACTTTCCAACTGGCTCCTGGAAGCAGAGAAGTGCTAGTGATGCAGAAAGTTAAGCCACTGGCTGATAACCAAAAGGTTGGCAGTTCAAACCTACCCAGTAGCTCTGTGGGAGAAAGACTTGGCCATCTGCTTTGGTGAAGATTACAGCCCAGAAAACCCTACCGCCTAGGGCACTTCTCTTCTGTCACATGGGGTTGCCGTGAGTCAGAATCAACCCGAAGGCGCCCAGCAACAAGTTGGCAGGTGAGCAGCAGATGTACAGAGGGCGGGAGTGGACTCGGGAGGGCGTCCTGACCCAGCACGCGCATGTGCACACAGGAAGGGATCAAAGGCTGTCGCAGCTGCAGGGAGCAACCTGTTCCTTGTGGGTGGAGCTGCTGACACGTGGGAGAGGTCACTGGACAGGGGGGTGATGGTGAGACAGCAGGGCGCCTAAGGTGACAGCACAATGCTGCCTGCCGTGCAGGATCTCCTGGGAAACCTTTAAACTCAGAATCGCCAAGACCCGCTCCAATTAATTCTGATTTCATGGGTATGAGGTGGGGCCCTAAAGGCTGAACTTTGACGCAGAGTCTTCAGTGATTATGAGGCACGTGGCCAGATCTCGAGAGCCTGGCACTGAACACAATCTGTCTCAAAACAACATATTTAAGAACCAAGCCTGCTTTACCCAACACAAGCCATCACGATTAAGAAAATCACGATGTAAAATACATTACCAACGTGCAGTCCTGGATATCTGGGCTCACTGAGGGATGTCTTTCTTTTTTAAAAAATTAACTGAAACCAACCCAAATGCTCATCTTCATTTTCCTTTTTTTCCTCATCTAACCCTTTCCAAAGAGCCACATTGGCACAATCATTAAACATTCCAGCTGACAACTGAAAGGCTGGTAACTGGAACACATCCAGCAGCTCTGCGGAAGACAGACCAAGCAACCTGCTCCCATAAAGAGTTAAAAAAAAAAAACAAACAAACCAACTCTGTTGCTGTCAAGTCAATTCTGCCTCAGAGCAACCCTACAGGACAGAAACTGCCCTGCAGCATTTCCAAGGAGCGTCTGGTGGACTTGAACTGCCGATCTTTTGGTTAGCAGCTGAGTTCTTAACCACTAGCCATCATTATTTTCAAGGAACCCTGGTCTCCTGATGGTTAAGCTCTCACTGTGAACTGAAAGGACAGCAGTTCAAACCCACCAGCAGCTCTTTGGGAGAAAAGACCTGGTGGTCTGTTCCCATTAAGATTTACAGCCTAGGAAATCCTACGGGGCAGCTCTACTCAGACATATAGGGTCACTACAAGTTGGAAGTGGCTCAAAGGCATACAATAACAACAACATTATTTTCCATGTTAAAACCATGCATGTTTTTAAAAGCGACACATCAAGGCTTTGGGACACAGGAGACGATCTAGTCCACCTGAGATCCATTTCTTTCCTTTTCCTAATTTTAAATTCCTTACTATGTGGTTGGTGTGGCATCATCTAATTATCCCAAGATGGTTTTTCAAAGCTATGAACGTAATTACAGAGGCACAGGGCAGACAGCAGTGAAAGGGCCTTGCTGACACACGCAAACAATGCGGTTGCCGTGGAGGGCCAGTGCTGACTGCGACAACGTTTCATCAGCTCAACACACCTGCCCCCTCCCCACCCAGTGAAAGAGCAAACAGACCCCGGGGGTGCAGGAGGCGTGTGCTGACCGGTGTACCAATGCTGTTCTCCAAGACAGTGCCACTTCCGCTGCAGAGGGCTGGGGGCGCTGTTTATTCCTTGGTTGTTTTTGTTGTCTTTTCTCTTATTTTCAATTTTCTTTTTTTTGTAAGCAATCTAGACAACTGCATGCCAGTCACTTCTAACATCTCATTCCAACGATGAGCTCAGAGTGGGTCTGTTCCGGATACAAAGAAAATGGAGATTTCTACTCTCAAGCAGTGTTCCCTTGTGTGGCACTGAAGGCTGACTGTCTGACTACTAACCAAAAGGTGGGTGGTTCAAACCTCTCAGAGATTCCTCAAAAAAGAGGCGAGGTGATCTGCCTCTGAAAGGTCACAGCCTTGAAAATTCTATGGAGCCCAGTTCTACTTTGCAACACATGGTTCACCCTAAGTCAGAATCAACTTGATGGTGAATGGGAAAAAACTCTCCAGAAATTGCTGCAGACTGGTTCTTCATGATCAATGATACAAAAAAAAAAAAACTTTAATGTATTTTCATGTTTAAAAAAAAAAACCCACTGACACTCGGTCGATTTTGACTCATAGCGACCCTCTAGGACAGCCATGGAGTTTCCAAGGAGCACCCGGTGGATTCAATCTGCCAACCTTTTGGTTAGGAGCTGTAGCTCTTAATCACTGTATCACCAAGCTTTCTAAAACTCATTGCCATCGAGTCGATTCTGACTCAAAGCAACCATATAGGATATAGTACGAAGTCCAACAGTAAGTCCACAAACTTATTGTTTTAAGTGCTACACACCTCATCGCTGCGTATCACCACAATCACCTTCGAGATACTCCCTTTGGGAAGCTAGGCACTGACGCTGGCACCTGGTCCACCCGTCAAAGCAATTTTGGAACTCTTTTTGGAATGGCCACTGTGCACGGCAGCAAAGTGGGAAGTGCGCAAATTTAACTGTACAGGTGTCTGTGAGCATGTTTTCAGCCAGTAGACAAGTAACTATATTGGAACATCCTCCCTACTCACCTGATCTGGCCCTCAGTGACTTTTTTCTTTACCCTAAGATAAAGGAAATAATGAAAGGAAGACATTTGGATGACACTCAGGATATCAAGGGTGATATGTTGACAGCTCTGACAGCCGTTTCAGAAAAAGAATTCCAAAATTGCTCTGAAGGGTGGACTAGGTGCTGGCATCAGTGCATAGCTTCCCAAGGGGAGTACTTTGAAGGTGACCATAGTGATATTCAGCAATGAGGTATGCAACACTTTTTCTAGATGAGTTTGTAAACTTAATTGTCAGACCTCATGCAACTGCCCATAGAGCTTCTAAGAAGCATCTGGTGGATTCAAACTCCAATCTCTTCTGGTTAGCAGGCACAGCGCTTACCTACCATGCAACCAGGGCTTCATATTAGAGACCCATTTTATATTCATCCCAAAGTGCAAAACCAACTAAACAGGAAACTGTACTTAGTCCTAATAAGCTTCTCAACTCCATTATAGCTTTATTACTACCGTAAATATACATCGAATAACAGCCACTGATACATTTTCATTTAAAAGACAACAGTACAACACTGTATGTAACTGATGTCCCTGAATTACACACATAAAATGGTTAAAATGGCAAATTTTGTTATATATATTTTACCACAGGAAAAAAATTTTTAATCAACAAAACAGTTTTAATATTTATATATTTTATTTAACATAGGTATATAATGGGTAGATTAATTTTGCTTCTAGAGTGACTAATTTTAAAAGTTTTGCCTACATAATTAAATTTTAATAATAGCTGGTACACTATATTTGCTGAAAAGGACAAAGACCTTTCAGAGCTCTTTCTTCAGGGAAACAATATGAAATACTGATATTCTGGAAGCCAGAGATCTGCTAACTTGAAAATTCGGAATATTTGCCCAAGACAGATGCACTGAGGAATAAACTGCGATTTCCTTCTATCACTTCCAGAAAAAGGCACTTGGAAAACACATGCCTTGCAAAAGCAAGAAACTGGACCAAAGACAGTTTTCTCTGTACAGGATAGATTTCACTTTTCAAACTGTATTACAGTTACAGTCTGTGATGACCTTTAGGCCCCAAAGTATTTGCTGATCAAAACAGCCTGGAGCCTTTTCTACAGGACAGCCTTCGTTTCCTTGGTGACTCATACACTATTTAAAAATAGATTACTTGTAATCTCCAAAAGGATATACAGATGAGCACTACAGCTTTTAATAGCAAATAATGATAACCTAAATATTTATCAAGAGAAGAATGATTAACTGTCTATATCTAGACAGTACAATTCCATTCAACCGTTTACGAAGACCGATAGGTACCAACATAGAAAGACACCTCTCTTACACTGTGAAGCAAAAGAACAGGAAAGTTTTTTCAGGGTTATCTTTTGAAAAAGATCATACATGTATATTTTAATGTATATACATCCTAGATGTTATTCTACAACTAGTAATTTTCCTCCCAGACGTGTTTTGTCTACGTATGTTAAAAAAAAAAGTCTATAAATAATACTAAACAGAACCCCTGAAGGCATATTGGGAGGGGCGGAGACGGATTTTACTTCCTATAATTCATTATTTGAATTTTTTAAATAAGGAGCTTGTTTCATATTTTACTCTTTCTAAGTAGAAACTAGCCCTCAAAATCATTTCTGACATACAAAAGCACATTCAACTTTCTTATCACTTCCATAAAACAATTCCTCTCGCTATCAATGTAAAATCCAACAAACTAAATTCTATTAAGCCAAAACACAATACATGCTTTAGTTCATTTGAGTTCTGATACTCCCACAGCTCAAAGGAAGTTACTGCCCACAAGCACATATGGATTCTATCCTGGCATCATTAAAACCAACCTGAAAACAAACAGTTTAAAAACATACCAAAGCCAGGGTCCGATCACAACGGCATGATTTGCCCTGTGTCAGAGACATTCCCTTGAAACCCTCACCCTTCCTCTGTCCTCACCACAGAGGGGCACTTCCGGGTTCTTTTCCCACAAATAACTGCCCTGATTTCCTTCCTTCAACCCATGAGAACTTCCAGGCCCTCGAGTTTCCCACGGAAAACCAACTCTGGGAATCAGTGTCTTCAAACACCCAGGTTCCTACTGCAGATTCCATGGACAATCAGGGGATCCACTTCTGCTACATCCTTCAGGGCCTCCCCCAATAATTAAGCACTAACATGAAAACATACTATGAACCACAGAAAAATACACGCCTAATTATGAATCCAAAATGCAATGCCAGGTATCTAGATTGGTTTTAAAAACAGCAGAGCAAATTAAAAAAAATAAAATTCTGATGGCTATTACAGAAACAAGGAACACTGGTGGCACAGTGGTTAAGCACTCACCTGCTAACCATAAGGTTGGCAGTTCAAACCCACCAGCTGTTGCGTAGGAGACAGATGTGACAATCTACCTCTTAGAAAGATCCCAGCCTTGGAAATCCTGCGGGGCGGTTCTACTCTGTCCTATAGGGTCACTGTGCGTCAGAAGTGACTTGAAGGCAATGGATTCCCATTATGGAAGCACACAGACAGCCTGACAAGTGCAGCAGAAGGAGAAGGAAACACTCTAAATCAGATCCCGTAATTATTCAACACCGTGATCACCGGCTTGCATGTCATGTTTCTCTTTCTGCTTCTATTTTCTCAAGTTTCTCTGATAAACATATATAATCACACCTGTGAAAGCTGGAACGGGTCAAGGTGGAAACCTGTCAGAGAAAGAAAACTCAAGTATCTTCCACTAAACCAGGCAGAATTAAAAAAGCGGCACGACTGCAGCCTGTCACAGGCAGAAAACTTTCAGGACTTGGAAAAACAAGGCAGCCCCAGTGAGTTTGGGCTCTCAGGTTTCACTGTATAAGCTATGTAATCATTAGACAAAAGGGCTTAAAGAAAGTTACTGGGTAAGACACATCAGGTCAACATGCTGTATGAATAAACAAACAGCTCTGATACCATCATCACACTCTCCTAGGGGAACTTCTGGAATACTACTGGCATCTTGGAAATTAGAAATATTGCCTCCCCCCAGGACAGCATCCCTGACTCCCTGAGCTAACTGCTTATTCTTCATCTTCTCCCAGCACTTTGCTCTGCCACTGTGACTATACCACACATACTATTTCTAGATTGAAATTCTTTATTTAAACATCTCATTTCCCCACTCAGCTGTAAGCACCTCCAGGGCCAAGAGAGTAGTATATTCATTTTTGTGGTCCCAACACAGTGCCTGAAATAACAGCAGTTTCCAAGTTTCTTCAACCCAATTCCTAAAGGCGTGCCGGGAGAGGTGGGGATGGATTTTACTTCCTATACGTCATTATTTGAATTTTTAAAAATAAAGTGCCTGTTCCTCATTTCCTGGAAGTTCTCATGGATTCAAGGAAGGCATTACTGGTAGGAACAGCAACCTAGAATTATCCCTCTGTGGTAGTGCTGGAGGGAGAATTAAGGGTTTTTTGGTGATACATTTGGCATCTGACAAACCCATGAGAAGGACCCTCACTGATGGCCATTCAAGTATGTCACTGATCACTTATGATCACCGGGTACCTACTGAAACCTACCAGAGGCACCCCTCTGATTCAGAGAAACTAAGTTCTCCTGTGAGTAGGCACAAACTCTCCCCACCCCCATCTGATTAAGCATCATCACCTTGACCATGAAGACAACCTGTAGCTGGCCGTATAGTAAGGCGCTCCAGGAAAATAAGACAAAGTAAGAGGCAGGAGACAGTCTCTCCTTCAGAATGAAAAGGAAAACATGCCCTTTAAACAAGGGTCTCTACATCACTGGGAACTGGTGTTGTTAAAAACAGTATTCATTTTCTTCTTTGTATTTTCAGATGTTATGAACATCCTTGTGTGTGATTCAGAATTACTGAAACTACTAAAATTTTTCAAAAATTGTCCATTTGTTTATTTATGAAATACACTTTAAAGATCTACTATCCTGAAAGCCACTATGTTTTGCACAGGAAAAGGTCATCAGTTCTACCTCAGCAAATTTGTGTCCAACGTGGGAAGCACACAGCCAACAGAACATGAGATATTTACTTATTATAAATGAGGGTTCCTCGTTTTATAGGAACCCAGAAAAATGCTCTATCCAATCATCCCCACTAATCCCCATTCCACTGGGAAATCAGAAAACCTTAGGACAATCCACATGAGGAGAAAAACTACAAACTGCAACCAAGTGCAAAGTTCAGGGTCCATCGGCCAACATGTCATTAAATGTGACCAAAACCCGTAATTAAAAAAAATGTCAAAGAGCCGCTAGAAAAAAATATCTGTAATTCCTATACTATCTTTGGGTGGAGACGTCCTTACAGGTAAACACCTGAAAACATCCGTTAGCTTATCAATTATAAGTAAAACACATGAAGGGTGGGGGGCGAGGAGTTGATCCAAAAGACACATCTAGCCACTCCAGGTACAAACAACAGCTCCTTTCCTTTATTTTTCATTCTTCTTTGCACATGCTTTATTATCTGCATGTAACGTTCCATACATGGAAACCCAGAGTTAAAAAAGACAAATAGGAGCCAGCTAGGTTCTGAGAACTGAGGCCGCCTCTTCTGGTGAAGCCACCCCAGGGTAAGAGCCCACATGCTGAATTCAGTTAACACTGGAAGTCCGCCCGCCATCTGCTTACCACGTGTGTTGGTGGCCATGTCAGCCACTTTCTGAAAGGCATCCAAGAAGGCAGCTGCTGCTACTACTGTTGTCCTAAAAATGCAAACAGATAACAAAGACGTGAGGAATGTCTCACACTAGCAAACTCACTGCAGCCCAAAGACTAAAACCACTGCTGAGGAGAGAGCATAAACTTCCAAGAGAGATAGCTCAACTGGATTCTGACAACCATTGGCTTCTTTGCCCTATTTTTCCCCCTTTAGCAAGCATTTTGTCCTTTTACCCAATAATGTTCCCCTCATTGCATACTATTCAATACATGCTGGCAGTTCTTCCCATTCTGTTTCACTTGATTCTTTCAAATTATCACCAAGTCAATTTTGACCAAGGAGAAGACAGGTGTGGCTACCTCAAAGAAGAGTTAACATCAAAAAATTGAAATGCTGCATCTGAAATTAATTAATACTAGAGTAAACCAAAAACACTAAACTCAGTGTCACCAAGTTGATTCCAATTCATAGCAACCCTGTAAGGGCAGGGTAGAACTGCACCATAGAGTTTCCAAGGAGTGCCTGGCAGATTCGAACTGCTGACCCTATTGCTTAGCAGACATAGCTCTTAACTACTACACCACCAGGATTTCTAATTTTACAGCAGGAAAACAATATGTAGACATACACGAGGAATCTTAAAGCAAGTCTATCTAAGCCAAAAAATTCATTTTAGAGACAGTATAACTGTGACTACAAAATGCAAAGTGAACGTCCAGATCAATTGTTCAGCTCAGGCTGGAACTCGCACTATTTGCCATCAAGTCGACTCCAAGTCATGGCAACCACATGCAGATAAAAACAGAACTGTGCTCCATAGTTGCTGACAGGTGATTTTTTGGAAGTAGTCACCAGGCCTTTCTTCTCACGTGCTCCTGGGTAGACTCAAACCTTCAAACTTTTGGTTAGCAGCCCAGTGCAGTAGCCATCTGTACCACCCAGGGACTCCAAGAGCTAGGACTAGGAACCCAGTACCATGACTCACAGTTCTCTGCTTGTTCCATCACAAGATCTACATATATGACTTATCTTCCAAATCCTAATCATAATGAAACAGACACTGTTTCTCAACCTTAGGATGCTATTTCAACTGCAGATTCTGAACACCTGAAAGCAGAGAATGGGGAGAGCCAGTCAAGTGCCATCGAGTCTGGGGGTCAGTTCTACTCTGGCCCCTAGTGTCACCATGAGAATGGGGAGAAGCTACCATATTTATTTTACCTCTACAAATTATTTTGAGTTCTTACTATCTTCTTGAGCACTGCAAGGTACCCAAGCTCTCTGGTCTACTAGTCCCAGAGTCTTGATGCGTGATGTCACTCAGTGAAGAGTTATCAACCTTCCACACCAGAACTGTGGGATCCCAAGCCAACAAATCCCAAGATAGGCACTTAAGGGTGTTACAATCAAGCTTCTAACTTGATGTGAATTTTCAAGTAGGTCGCATATAAACATGATCTTCACTGAGAATTCCTATGAATCCAAAGTTGCTAAATAAAGAAGATGAGAACAGGACTGAAAAAGAGAGTTCAAAATAGAGAAAAAGGAAAGAAGCGGTCTTTAAACATAAACACCAGCACCCATGAAATACAAGAAAAATAAAAGCTCCAAAGGAGACCTGGGCAACAATCCTTTAGAGAGCTTCAAAACAAGGCCTGGAATTTTCTAGCAGAGCTAGAAAACATTCTGTTCCAGTCAAAGCGTAACATATAATGATATACCTGCAAAAAACACAACACGTACATGCACGAAACCAAACCAAAAAAATAAAAACCACTTCACCAACTAACAATTACTCTTTAAAGTATTATTTTTTAAAGACATTACATGTAAACCCACAAAGTTAGCTTCATCAAACATCTGTGATATATAAATAGCTCATCTTGATTTATAGTTAATTTCTGGCACAATGGCTGGATTTCTGCTCATTCGCGTCAGTGCCGACTGTCGAAGTCTCATCAGCAGCTGCAGAGGTGCCCTCTGTCATTACGAGACCTCTAGGACTCCACTGAAAATTAGGAGGGTGCCTGATTTTGAACAATCACATGTTCCTGGGTGGAGCTTGGAGTCCTGTCCGCCCAATGGCTAAGAGCTTAACTGCCAATCAAAAGGTTGGTGGTTCAAATCCACCAGCCAATCTGTAGAAACCCCATGAGGCAGTTCTCCTCTATCCTACAGGGTCACTGTGAATCAGAATTGACCATGACAGTAATGGGGCTGGTTTTCTGGTTTGGATGGTGCTTGAGTTTGTGCCTGACTACTAATCAAAAAGTTGGAAGTTAGAACTCACCCAGTAGCAGTGAGGAAGAAATGCCTGGCAATCTGTTTCTGTACAGACCAAAGCAGAGAAGACTCTATGGAGCAACTCTGCTCTGTAACACACAAGAGCAATCATCAGTCAGAATCAACTTGATAATGGGTTTGGTAAGAGCTTTTCACTGACTTCCCATCACAGTCCTACGCCACTGTCTGCTACAGTCATGAGATACCCTGATCCTCTCTGAGGGGCAGAGAAACCAAGCAGCTGTTGATAACAAGAAGGTATGACTTGGTTTGAATTCTCCAAGAGGTATCTGCTTCTTCGACCCTACCCAAAAAGAACCTACTGCCACTGAGTCAATCCCAATGTAACAGGAATCCACTAAGACCCAACAGAAGCACCCCATAGGTTTCCCAAGGAATGCCTGGTGGGTCCAAACTGCCAATCTTTCGGTTAGCAGTGGAACTCTCAACCACTAGAAAACCAGAGTTTCTGCTTCTCGTATAGGGCCATCTCTGTTCTTTCTCTAATACAGGAGATGAAACCACATGCACAAGGCCCCTGGAAACCCTGGTGGCATAGCGGTTAAGTGCTACAGCTGCCAACCAAAAGGCTGGCAGTTCAAATCCACCAGGCACTCCCTGGAACTCTATAGGACAGTTCTACCCTGTCCTATAGGGCTCCTGTGAGTTGGAATCAACTCAACAGCAATGATTTCTTTTTTTTTTTTTTTTTGCATGAGGCCTCCACAAGGCTGTCAGTCAGGTACTAGTCATTGGACACAATAATTAAGAAACGTCCTGCCCCTCAGATGGCCTCAGTGTTGTTAAACACACAAAATCTACCTGTACCAGTGGAAATAAGCTACAATTCCTTCAAGTTTTACTTTGTATGCTTACTAAGACAGCCAAGCAATCATTTTTTTTGAGCTCTAGCATCCTTATTTGTCAAAGGAGAAAAGAACAGTATTCTTGGTCAACCCTGAAAGCCATGACTGTCAAAACAACTAAACAAAGCCAAATGAGAACAAGTGGGAGCAAGTGTATTTAAATGCTTCATTGCTCTACTACAGAAGAGCTCCCAGAGTATGGAGACGATCGATAGGAAATGAACAAGGACGGTGGCAAGAACGCAGCGGGGGAGAAGTTCTTATCAGGTGCCACAGGCTCGTGGCCATCGAGTTGACTCCAACTCACAGCAACCCTACAGGACAGAGCAGAATTGTCCCAGAGTTTCCAAGGAGTGGCTGGAGGATACGCACTGCTGACCTTTTGCTTAGCAGACACAGCACTTAACCAGTACACCACACAGCTTCCTATTTGGTGCCACTGGGTTTATTTCAACTCCTAATGACCCTGTATAACAAAAAATAACCACCACATAGGATTTTCTTGGCTGTTATCTCTACTGGCACAGACAGCCAAGTCTTTCTCCCCAATAGTCAACGGGTGGGTTTGAACCGCCAACTTTTGGTTAGCAGCCAAGTACTTTAACCATGGTGCCACAAAGGTTCCTTCCACCTGGCTCACTACACTAGGGAAAGCCTCGGAGACGCCGGGTGATGCAAACAGTTAACACTCTTGGCTATTAACCAAAAAGGTGAAAGTTCCAGTCCACCCAGAAGTACCTAGGAAGAAAGACCTGGCAATCTATTTCCCCAAAATCAGCCAACCAAAACCCTAGGGAGAATAGCTGTGCTCCTGACACACATGGAATAGCCACGAGTCATTTATTTTGTTGTTGATGAAGGACTCAAGACAGAGGGCCTTGAATTCTGAGCAGAGGAGGCCAGACCTGACCCAGCCCAGGGACTGCAAGTTCTAAAACATGGAAGTAGTACAGGACTTGACCACTGTCCATCTGGAGACCTGGTTAAAGTTCAGGAGTGGCCTCAGGCACTGTATTAGTCTCCTAGGACCACTATAATAAATTATCACATACTGGACAGCTTTACTCAGTGAAATTTATTTTCCTCCAGTTTTGCAGACTAACAAGACAACCCAACGACCCACAGTCACCAAGTCAATTCCAACTCAAAGCCACCCTAGAGGACAGAGTAGAACTGCCTCAATGGGTTTCAAAGGACAGGCTGGTGGATTCAAACTGCCAACCTTCAGGTTAGCAGCTGGGCTCTTAACCACTGTGCCACCAGACTAGAACTCTGAAATCGAGGGGCTGGCAGAGCCACACTTCCCTCAGGAACTTCTAGGGGAGAATCTTTTTCACACCTCTCTCCTAGCTTCTGGTATTGCCAACAATCCCTGGTATTATCTGGCTTGTAGACGTATCAGTCCAATCTCTAGCGTCGTCATCACTGGAAGTCTCCCTGTAGGTGTCTCTGTCTCTGCTCTTATTTGTATAAGGACACTACTCGGATTGGGGCCACTAATAACCTCTTGTCACAGACTGAACTGTGTCCCCCAAGAGACGCGTGTAGCAATTTGGCTGGGCCATGGTTCCCAGTATTTTGTGACTGTTCTCCGTTTTGTGCCATAAATCCTAATCTCTGCCTGTGGTTAACAGACTGAATTAAATTAAAGAAGATTAGGGTAGGACTGTGAAACTCTTCCTAAAGTCACCCCCTTGTTCCAGTGTCAAGTCAGTTTCCCTTGAGTGTGGCTTGTATCACCTTTTATCCTACAGAGATAAAAAGGAAGCAAACAAAGAGTTGGGGATCTCATAGCATCCAGAAAGTAGAACCAAGAGCAGAGCGCATCCTTTGGACTTGAGGTTCCTGCACCGAGATGCTCTCAGACCAAAGACTGATACAACACAAGGAACTTTCCTCCAGAGCTGACAGAGAGACATGCATTCCCCTGGAGCCGGCACCCTGAATTTAGACATCTAGCCTACTGGACTGTGTGAGAATAAACTTTTCTTGATTAAAATCATCCACTCATGGTATTTCTGTTACAGTAGTACCAGATGACCAAGACACCTCCCTTACAAAGACCCCCCTTTTTCCAAATAAGGTCACATTCATAAGACAGGGTTTGGGACTTTAACCTATCTTTTGCTGGGACGTAACTCAACCCACAACATGCCCCACGAGGCTACAGGAATGGAAGGGATAAGATCAACTCCCCTGAGTTAGTCTCTCCTGATCCACAGGGGAGCAGTGGAACCTCCAGTCTGACGGCGAACACGCTGGGAGGCACCCCAGTGTCCACATGCAAAGGTCCAAGAGGGTCACAGTACCTCTCCCTCATCTCTCTCTGCATCTCACATGGCTGTTTACCCTAGAAAATACCTACCTGCTCTGCTCTTTGGAAAACGTTCTACTGTCCATCCAAACCAAGCAATGTCATTCCCCAATGCCATGAACAGAGATCATGAAAATAAGTACTTTTTCAAATGGCCCATCCCTCATGAAGCATGTACCACAGGCAAAGACATTTCTTCTCCCCATGGACTTAAAATGCTACAGTTTTCACAAAAACACGTTGAAACAATTTGCAGCTTCCATGAAATGAGACACAAACAAGCCCGGGCAGTAATGACAGCCCTGGACAGGAGGTCAGCACCAGGTCTGGCTGGTTTTTCTCTCAAACGGCTTTATAGAGATACCAATTTGCATACCATAATGTTAAGTGGACACCATGTTAAGTGGACAATTCAATGATTTTTTAAATACACGGTTGTAAAATCATGACCACAATCCAGTGTTAGAACATTTCTACCACCCCCAAAAGACCCCTCACGCCCATTTATAGTCCGTTCTTCATTCTAGTCCTGTTCCCAGGCAACTACTCACTAACCTAGGTCTGTCTGCATAGATTTACCTTTGCTAGATATTTCATATACACAAAATTGTACGACACTCATCACTAGGTGTTAAACTTTATACTGACAGGCAGTAAGCAGAAAGGATAAGAGCATGGAATGTAGAGCCGGATGGCCTGCGTTCAAATCCCCGCTCTGCCATTTATAAGCTTTGCAACTTTGAGTAAGTTATTTAGCTTGTTTGTACCTGTTTCCTCATCAGTGAAATGGGATATTAACTGTACTTCCTTTGTGGGGCTGTAAGATATCAAGAAATTAATATAAATCTGGCATATAGTGAGTGAGTGCTACACCAGTGCGGCCCACTGCTACCTCCTGTGACTCTCAGGATTCCTGCAGAGCGAGGCAGAGTAGATATGAGTCCAGTTTTACATACCGTAACCAACAGCCAGGATATACGGTTAGTAAAGGGTAATGTCCAAATTAGAAACCACTACACTTTTCTAGGAAACCCCAGCAGTATAGTGGTTAAGAGCCACAGCTGCTAACCAAAAGGTCGGCGGTTCAAATCCACCACCAGGCTCTCCTTGGAAACTCTGTACAGCTGTTCTACCCTATCCTACATAGTTGCTATGAGTTGCAATTATCTGATGGCGATGGGTTTGGTCTTTCTTTTTACACCCTTCTATATCCGCAGACTAGCACCATTTTGCATCTTGGGTCTGTCCCATGTCATCCTCTGTTGAAAGATGCTACCTTTTTTCTGTGGACAGCAAGCTTCCTACTTACCGGAGCTGGGATTGCAGTTTTCCTGCTTTGTTTATGAAATCTTCCCAAACTGGATAGCTCCCCTGCAACAAAACAAAGCCATCAATGAGCCACACTGTGACAGACATCTGAGTATGGCATTCATAGAATACTCAACTGCAATTATAGAGGGAACAATCTGTGTATGACTGTCTTCCTTCCCAGTCTATTATACACTGCTCAGGTGATACATTAAATTATTGGCTGAGGAATTGTGCTTAGAATGTGCTCCATTCACATAATCTTGGCAAATGCTACAGACATCAACCAAAACTAATTCAGCCGATTCCAATACATAATACATTGCTATACACTTCTTCCCTCAATATGTGGGGGTTCCACTAAACATTTAAGGCTCTACCCTGATCCAGCTGCTTAGTCAACACAGCCCCAGGCTTTGTAGCCCTTGTTCCAAACAGCAGGGAAGAGAGAGTGACTGGGGCTCCTTCCCAGCACAGATGGCTATCTGGAAGCATTATTAGAATACCAGTATCTCAAGGTTGGAAAGTTATCTAAATATAGCCACTAGGCAGATGCCTTAAGACAACATCTACAAACAACATGGTAACAGGTGGTTCCCCAGTTGGCCAGCACCCTTCAGCTAGCAGGGAGCCCATCACCCGCCCCCGGCTAACCATCAACCGCCCCCGGCTAACCATCACCAGCCACTCTGCCCTGTATGTCCACGAGATCCAGTTCTCAGCTGAAAACCCACAGGGTACAACCAAACCACATGCAAGTGTTTTTTAAAAAACAAGGCTAACCAGGACATCAGTGGTTGGTTCAGTGGTAGAATTCTGTTTGCTAGAATACAGACCGAGTTAAGTGTGGTCAAAGTATACAACCCTGGCACATGCCTTTGCTAGTTTTAAACCATGCCATCTACCCTTGTTCTACTCAAACAACTGCCTCTTGGTCTATGTGCTAGTTTGGCCTGAGAATGACTAAGTGACCCAGAACTCCCATTCTTCCCAATGTTACCCATAATCATGATCATTCTGATCCACACAGTCAAATGTCTTTGCCAAGCCAGCCAAGTGCCGTCGAGTCGGTATGTCTTCACACAGTCAATTAAAGACACTACTAAATACTAAATAGACAACAGACAAATGGTAATTGAGTGAAGTGTAAGACAGTACACAACACTATGGAAGCCAGCCCAATTTGTCCAAGGCAAGGTCACAGCAGCTCCTTAGATACATCTAAACTCCGGGAAGGACCAAATCATGGGGCTGACAATGTAAAGACCATGGTCTTGGGGGACATCTAGCTCAACTGGCATAACACAGCTTATAAGAAAATGTTCTACATTCTACTTCAGTGAGTAGCGTGTGGCATCTCCAAAGCTTCTAAACGGCCATCTAAGATACTCCACTGGTCTCATCCTGTCGATAGCAAGGAAAAGTGAAGAAAACCTAACACACAAGGGAAAGATTGTCCTCTTGTGAGGTGCTGTCAAGTCAGTTCCAAGTCATAGTAACCCTACGTGACAGCACAAAACGGTGTTATCTTTATATGAGCAGATCACCAGATCTTTCTCCCGCACAGCTCCGGGTAGGTCTGAACTGACAGCCTTTTAGTTAGCACTTGGGCGCTTAACTGTTGCACCACCAGGATGAGAGGATAAAAAGTGGTGTTAGAGGGATATCTGAGAAACTAATTTCTTCCGGTGAAGGAACAATTAACTGAAGTCCAGAATTACTTCAGTTTCTTCAGTCTGACCGCAACAATGTCATTTTCTTCTGCTGAAATAAAATGAGGTCTTTATTTTAAAAAGAACATGCATACTAGGAACATCTTGTTGTAAAATTGCCTATTTACACATTTCTCTAACTATCGGTTTTATCTGAAAATAACATCTGAAAATGTGCACAGAGGTAGCTGGAACGCTGTCTAACGAATATTAAAATGGGTTCTTTCTGGAAGCTACAAGTTGGACCAATTGCTGCTTTCTTCTTTTTACTTTCCCCCATGGCTAGATTTCTTGTTTTTTGGAAAAAAAAAAAAAAGTTCATGTATCATTTTTATGAAAATAATCAAGTCATTACATAAACAAAAATAATAATAAGATCAAATTAGAGGTTCTGGCAACAAGAGCTCCCTAAGTTTACCATCTACTCAAGCATTGCCGTGTGTTTCTCATGGGCAGTTAGATCACAGTCATCAGTTTTGCCATTGTGCCATCAAGACCTGCTTGGCCCAAGGACTGCTCTCTGGATTTACTCCTATAAATGGCAATTTGCTCCACAGGCTGCTAAGCTGGACCAGGTCAGGGATCCTGTCTGACTGGCTCCTGGCAGAGGTCCTTAGGCAGCCACACCTGAGGACTGTCAACTAATACTCATGCACCGGTCTTCTCACCATCCTGCTATGTCCTATGGCTACCATCCTGGCTTTGTGCCCTGTGGGTTTCCTTCAACCCAAGAGCAGAACTAAGTACTGACTTACATTAAATGAGATCTTGCAACATCCTATAATCCCTGGATGGCACAGTTAAGTACTTGATTCCTAAACAAAAGGTTACCTCTTGGAGCCCACTCCATGGCACCATGGAAAAAAGGCTTAGTGATTTATTTTCAGAATGAGTCACCCACTGAAAACCCTACCCTGTGGGGCACAGTTCTACCATCAACACACATGGTATCACCACGTTGGAACTGACTCCATGACAGCAACTGGTTTGGTTTTGGTTTTGAAATATCTCAGGCTGCCATTCTGGCCCCATCAAGACACTGTAGAGATTCCAATTATAATATTCAATATATTTACTATCTGCTTATCATGTCCAGATACAAACAGCCCTTCTACGTTTACATCCAAGAAACTACAGCGATAACAGCCCAGATGAGGGTCCTCAACTGGCCACTAGAGAGCCCTGTCTAGAGAGCGCTGTCTAGATGAACAGCAGTCAGCACCCACAATAGCATTAAGTCTTCTACACAACAATTACAAGACTTCAATCAAACAGTTACAGCCCCTTCTAGCCATTCTTTCACTTTCTGACTCATTGCAAGATACTCTGAAAAGGTGGCGAATGTTCAGAGACACCATCCCCCTCATTCTACTCCAGTGCACCATCATCTCTCACACAGGGAGAGGGACCCGAGTGCTGGGCCGTCCTCTCCGAGGCACCAACAACTCCCATCCAGAGAGCACTGGAGAAGCCCACCGAGGAGAGCAAGAATGCTCATTAACACAAAAGTGAGACATCCAGCAAGACATACTAGAATGTCAAGTGGACTGGGCCGGGAGCACTGAGTCCTGCCAGTGCTTACCAGGTAAAATCACTTTACTTATCAGAAGTAGTTTCCTAATAATAAATGTAATAACGACAGTCTCTGGGTAGCACAAACAGTTAAGCACTCGACTACTAGCCAGAAAGTTGGTGGTGGTTCGGATTCACCCAGGGGCATCCTAGGAAGCAGGCCTGGCAATCTGCTTCTGAAAGGTCAAAGCTCTGAAAGCTCTAAGGAGCAGTTAGTTCCACGCTGCACACACAGGGTCACCATGAGTTAGAACTGACTTGATGGCAACCAATGACAACAACAATGATAGGTATTACAATCAAAAAATCAAACCCACTGCCATCAAGTCGAGTCCGACTCATAGTGACCCTAGAGGTCTGAGGAGAACTGCCCCATAGAGTTTCCATGGAGCACCTGGCGGATTTGAACTGTGGACCCTTCTGGTTAGCAAACATAGCACTTAACCCACTGCACCACCAGCATTTCCAATAGCTATTACATATGACACTTCAATAGAAAATACATAAATTATAAAATAATAATAAGAATGTTATCACCAGTATCAGCAATACCAATTACTGAGCTGTGAAGGAATACGGGATAGGAGCACCAATTTGGGAGCCCCACTGCTTGGATTATATTTTAGCTTTGCTGTTGGCTAGATGGCATTCAGGAAACCCTGGCGGCATAGTGGTTAAGTGCTATGGCTGCTAACCAAAAGGTCAGCAGTTCGAATCTGCCGGGTATTCCTTGAAAATCCTATGAGACAGTTCTGTTCTCCAGGGGCGCTGTGAGTTGGAATTGACTCAACAGCAATGGGTAGGTTTTTTTAGATGACATTCAACAAGTTGCTTGACTCTCCATGAGGACAAGTTACCATCTTACAGGGTTAGTGCAAGAAATAAAGGAGGATATACATGAGAAGTGCTCGGTACACTGCCTTACACACAGTAAGTGCTCCATACGGTGAATGGCAAAAATGATGAAGTAAAAGAGCTGAACAGAAGATTTCACAGGGCAACTCAAGAAAGCAAAAGTATTATAACGCAATGTTGAAAGACCTAGAAAACCAAAAAGGATGAACACTTTTGGCATCTGTCACGCTGAAAGTACTGAAGAAAAAAAAAAAATCTAAGCTTCAAATCAAAATACTGAACAATTCTATGGGAAAATATTCAACCATGCTGGAAGTGTCAAAGAAGTTACAAGGAATACAGTACCAAAAAGAACTGTGGGGAGGTGGCAACTGATCAAGAACCCATGGCACTGAAGGAAGAAGTCAAAGCTGTACTAAAGGCATTGGCAAAAAAGAAAAAACAAAAAAAACAAGGCTCCAGGAATCAACAGAACCCCAATTGATATGCTGCAACAAATGAATGCAGGGCTAGAGGTACTTGCTCGTCTGTGCCAAGAAATCTGAAAGATGGCTACCTGGCCAACGTTCTGGAAGAGACTGGTATTTGTGCCCCTTCCAAAGAAAGGTGACCCAACAGAATGTGGAAATTATCTAACAATACAATTAATATTACACACAAGTACAATTTTGCTGAAGATTGTTTAAAGCCAGCTCTAGCAGTACATTGTCAGGGAACTTCCAGCATTTCAACCTGGATTCAGAAGACGACGTAGAACGAGGGCTGTCACTGCTGATGTCAGACTCATCTTGGCTAAAAGCAGAGAATACCAGGATGATGTTTACCTGTGTCTCAGGACTACGCCAAGTCATTTTACTGTGTGGGGCAGACAAATTACAGGTAATATTGCGAAGAATGGGAATTCCTCTCACAGAACCTTACAGAGACCATGAGGCAGCTATCTGGACAGAACAAAGAGACACTGCATGGTTTAATATTACAAAAGGTATACATCAGGGTTGTATCCTTTCACCATACTTATTCAATCTGTATGTTGGTCAAATAATCCAAGAAGCTAGGCTGTATGAAGAATAACATCATCAGGATTAGAGCAAGACTCATTAACAATATACGTCAGGCTTGCCGAAAGCCAAGAAGACCTGAAGACTTACTAAGAAGACCAAAAAGTACAGCCTTTAACGTGGATTACACCTCAACATCAAAAAGACAAAAATCCTCACATCAAGACCAATAAGCAACATCATGATAAACACATAAAAGACTGAAATTGTCAAGCATTTCATTTTACTTGATTCCAGAAAGCTCAAGGAAGCAGCAATCAAGAAATCAAATGACATATTGTATTGAGCAAATCTGCTACAAAAGCTCTCTCTCCAGTGTTAAAAAGCAAAGATGACACTTCGAGAACGAAGGCACACCTGACCAGAGCCGTGATATTTTCAATTGCCTCATATGCATGTGAAAGCTGGACAGTGAAAAGGAAAGCCAAAGAAGGACTGAGGCCTTTGAATTACGGTACTGGTGAAGAATATGGAAATACATTACGGGTTCCAGAAGAACGAACAAGTCTGTCTGGGAAGAAGTACAGCCAGAATGCTCCTTAGAAGCAAGGACACTGAGACTTCATCTCATGTATTCTGGATATGTTATCAGGAAGGACCAGTCCTTGGAGGATATCAGGAAGGACCAGTCCTTGGAGAATATCAGGCTTAGTAAAGCAGAGGGTCAGTGAAAAACTTGAAGATGCTTGACAAGCTGGATTGTCACCGTGGCTGTAACAACGGGCTCCAACACAGCAATAATTGCGAGGATGCCATAGGATCTGGCACGGTTCCACTTTGGTCACAATGAGCTGGAGCCCACTTGATGCCACCTAATAACAGCAACAAACGACTGATTCAAACATTTGCAGACTCTGATCTCACTCAGAATGTCGGGAAAGATCTTAAAAACCCTCTAAGCTGGACCACACATCGTAGCTGGGATCCCTTACAGTTAGTGATGATTCAGTGGTCAATTCTCAATTTCCATGACAAAGGCCCAGGTTCAACTTCAAGACAAAGTACCTCACACACAGCTGCTACCTATGCATGGGTCATGGTTTGCATGTTGTCATGATGTTGAACTGGTTTCAGCAGACTAAGACCTGGAAAAAAGGTCTGGCAATCTCCTGCTGAAGATCAGCCAGTAAATACCCTATGGGTCACAGTGTCCAACCCCAGCCCTGTCAGAATGGCGCAGGACCAGAGAGCCTTTCCTCCACTGTGCATGGGATCATCATAAGCTGACATGTGGCTCCACACAGCTCACAGTAACACCATGCAGAACCAACTGACACAGGAGGCATTGTGGTCAAGCACTACATCTGCTAACCAAAAGGTCAGCAGTTCGAATCCACCAGGCATGCCCTGGAAACTCTATAGGGCA
The DNA here is from genome assembly GCA_028571685.1 of Heterohyrax brucei. Classification (NCBI taxonomy): domain Eukaryota; kingdom Metazoa; phylum Chordata; class Mammalia; order Hyracoidea; family Procaviidae; genus Heterohyrax; species Heterohyrax brucei. The sequence continues at coordinate 18,204,330 of CM053153.1, read as the reverse complement.
GTTCTACTCTGTCCCATAGGGTTGCTATGAGTCAGAATCGACTCAGTGGCCCTGGGTTTGGCTTTTTTGATTTATTAGTTGGGCAAGGAGCCCTGTTAGTATAGCAGTTTGGCACCTGGCTGCCAACCGAGAGGTCAGTGGTTTGAACCTAACAGCTTTTCTACAGGAGAAAGATGGGGCAGTCCTCTTCTATAAAGATGACAGTCTCAGAAACCCCACGGGGCAGACTACTGTGTCCTACAGGATCTGTAGGAGTTGGAACTGACTCAGTGGGAATGAGTTTGTTTTGTTTTGTTTATTAATTGGTCACAGTCTCTGCATAGCAGAAAAAGTGCTTGACTATGAAGAAGGTTGGTGGTTCAAATCTACCCAGAGGCTCTTTGAGAGAAAGCCCTGGTAAATTTACTTCAATTAAAAAAAAGCAGTAAGCCACTGGAAACCCCCCAGAGTACAGTCCTACTCCAATACAGAGTCACCACGAGTCAGAATCAACTCCACACAACTGATTTTTTGGTACTAGTTGACCACACATAAAGCAGAAACAGACTGAGGCAGCTGCGTGTATACCAAAAAACTCACATCCATTGAGGGATCCTAACTCACAGTGATCTTACAGGACAGAGTAGAACTGCCCCAGAGTTTCCAAGGAGCACCTGGAGGATTAGAACTGCCAACCCTTTGGTTAGCAGCTGTAGCACTCAACCATCACGCCACCAGGGCTGGGGGAAGAGTGGCAGACAGTGTGTCCGCTGCTCACAAGTAAACGTTGAATGGTGATGCAGCGTATTCAAATCTGAAATGATATGCCGAGACACAGCAACTGCTCCAAGCACTCTAAAATTACTTATCTGCCCCCACTTGGGGCCTCATTTCAGTCTTTTACCAGAGTAACAGCAAAAAAGGGGGACCCTCTCAAGTCAAGGGGAAGGGCACAGGCTCTCAGCCAACGAACACCCACTCAGGCAGAAGGCTGCCAAGAGCAGCTCTCTCCTGAGCTAATGATATCTGCCAGTCTACCAACGGGTGTCAAGCCCACCTGTTTTAGGCAACATGTAATTTAATGGATTTTTTTAAAAAAAAAACCAACTTCTAAGAACAGAAGACAAAAATCTCCTTACTGAGAAATGAAAAAACATGTGTAAATGTTATTAAAATTTAAAGGTAAGGCAACAATGGCTTGTTCCAGATTGTTTTTTCCCTAGTTTTTTCAACAGGAAAAAAAGTTTCAGCTTACCTGAAAGTAGTTTTACTACAAAAATTCAAACACTTTGAAAGTGAGGAAAGCCTGGTGGTGCAGTAGTTAAGAGCTACAGCTGCTAACCAAAAGGCTGGCCTTTCAAATCCATCAGACGCTCCTTAGAAGTCCTATGAGGCAGTTCCTCCCATCCTGCACGGTTGCTATGAGCCTGAACCGCCTCAATGGCAGTGGGTTTGGTTGAGAAGTAAGAGAAGAGGCAGAAGATAACGGTAAAACCAAAAACCACTGCCACTGAGTTGATTCCAACTCACAGCGGCCCTATAGGTGAGAGGAGAACTGCCCCATAGAGTTTCAAAGAAATACCTGGTAGATGTGAACTGTCAACCTTTTGGTTAGCAGACAGAGCACTTAACCACTACACCACCTGGGTTTCCCAAGGTCACGGTAGGAAAATTAAAAGGTAACAGAGAGAAAAAAGGTCCTGGATTTTTCCAGATTGAGATTTAGCAGAGTGGACGGTACTCAGGTTTCAAAAGAAGCCTGCAAACCAGGCATTTATGCATTCAGAGTCCTTCTAGAAAGTGATTCCAGTAAAGTCCTTAATTTTCTCATCTACGCCCACCCACCTACTGCTCTGCTCGCGTCTGCGGAAACCCAGAGGAATGCATTCCCAGAGTGAGCGATGAAGAGACTTCCACACAGATCCCGCTGTGGAGCCCACCAGAGAAAACAAAGGTTTCATGACTTTCCAGACAGGCCCAAATTGAAGAAAATACAACTCCCGCCAAGCACCCTGGTTCTGCCTAATCCAGTCACAAGGCAAAAGGAAAAGTCTCTCCTCCTGCAGCAGTTATTTACATTTCTTTGGAAAGGAGGAGAGAGAGCTGTGGGGACCCTCAGTAGTCTGCTGAAGAGAGAATTCAAATCACACCAGGTTCTGACAGAAAGGGAAACAATAATAAAATAAGAACGTGTTGTCATCCAGTCAATGCTGAGTCATAGCAACCCTGTATGACAAGGTAGAACTGTCGCACTGGATTTACCAGAAACGCCTGGTAGATTCCAGCTGCCAACTTTTTGATTAGCAGACATAGTCCCTAACCACCACACCACCAGGGTGTCCAGGAATGGGAAAGTCCCCTATCAAAGAAATGGGAAGAGAAAGTCACTTTGTGTACAAGCATATAAAGAGGACTCCCTTAATCAAGATGTGTGACTGTCCCCACGTCCTGCAATGACAGAGATGGGGCTTCCATGAAGACATGCTCTGATCCACGCCTCTGCAGCTGCTAACTGGGGCTCCCATAGGGCTTCCCACATTACACGCACTACCTCTGATGATCATCTTCTCTTCAAACCTCCCAGCGTATTCAATAATCTGGAAAACTCCTACATGGTCATGAAGGCTCAGCAGAAATGTCATGCCTTCTAGAATGTTCTCTGATGCACTTTCTTCTCACCTATACCCCTGGATTAAAGTTCTCTCGGTTTAGCACATCAAGTGATTCACCATTTGTAAGCCTAACATCTCCCCTACTAAACTGTGGGTTCAAGGACAAACAGTGAGAGAAAGGACAGGCATTTCCAGTAAGTGGAACGGCATGTGCAAAGGCAGGGAAGCAAAGAGGATGTAAGCTAGGTGTGAGAAGAAGCAGAAATGGGCAGAGCAGACAAAGTCACCATGGGTCACTTCAAAGGCGAAGTCCAGAGTTTAACTAAATCAGGACAGCAGAGGATCACATGGGTGGCCTTCATTCCAATGGTAGGTGACATAAACGCCAAATCTACCACGTGATGGGAGAACCTGGCTAACAGTTCCATATCTGGCAGCCTGATCCCTTTGGGAGTGGGAAGGAGAATAAGGCCTTTTCTAACTTTCTCAGGAGAAAAGTTCACTAAATCTCCTGCTCTTCAAGAATCAGGTGACTACCCACACAAATACGCAAGCTGGTTTTCCTACCTCCACCCTTAGGTTTGTGCTTTGGAAAGTACCCCCAAGACTCTCTCTGCTTCTCCTTCTCCTTCGGTATCCCCAGAGCCAGAAGGCCAAGGCAGGCCACTTGCCTAATGCAGGGCACAGAAGCCAGGCCACAGCAACGCTGGCTGGGCGTTCCTTTGTGTTTTGCATTAAACAGAGGCCCAGGATGGTGCCCCGCACACAGGGCAAAAGAATAACCCATGTGTAACTCATCGGCATGGCTGGTGAACGGTGCTCCATAAATAATGCAGCCACTGCCTCTCGCATCCAGCCTGCTAGGGCGGTGGGGCTTTGAGGGGCAGCTGGGGGAAGTGGACAGCAAGCTGCACACACAGAAGGGAGAGGAACTGGGAGCTGCGGCCAGAGAAGAGGCAACTTGAGAGGACACAAGAGTTGGTCAGGAAGCTCCAGAGGAGAAGGAAGAGTGAGGTTGAAAATAAAAAAGGAAACAACAAAGTGGGCTACACGGAGTCAGGTTCCAGCTCCAAACCCACCTCTGTTCTGCCCAAAAGGGTGCAGACAGAGGCCGGCTCACCAGTTACAGTTAACAGGGACTCAAAGCTTGCTGTATAAGGTTGGACAGACACGTTGTCAAGTCCAAGCCTTTCACCTTGAGAAACACTACTGTCGTCACCTTTATTATGAAGCATCGCTGCTTTCTAAGCAGTTGCTACATGTCAAATTATTCATATCACTGTTTCTCAAACTTGTTTTAAAGTATTTTATTGGGCTTTATGTGAAAATTTACAATCCAAGTCAACTTGTCATACAAAAGCTTGCACACACACAGCTATGTAACTCTAGCTGCTCTCCCCACTCTGTGACAGTACACTATCCTGTGTACCCTAGATTTCCTGTGTCCAATCAAGCAGCTCCTGTCCCTCTCCACCCCAACATCTCACCTCTGGACAGGAGCTGCCTGCCCAGTTAGCCTCATGTACCTACTTCAGCAAGAAGCACACTCCTCGCCATACCATTTTGTATCTTAGAGTCTATTTGCGTCTTTGTCTGAAGAGCTGGCTTCAGGATTGGTTTCAGCTCTGAGCTAACAGAGTGCTTCTCAACTTGAGCTCCCATACCCGTCACCTGAGGGTCCTGTAAAAACACAGGCTCCAGTTCAGCAGGCTGCAGCTAAGGCTGGGATAATGCAAGTCTAGTCTGAGCAGAGACGCTGGTGTTGCTGGTCCATGGATCACACTGTGAGTGACACAACTTCAAGCCATTCGTGGCTTATTCTCACAACCACCCAATGAGACAGGTTCACTGCTATGATTTTATAGCTGAGGAAACAGAGGCCCAGAGAGTTCTCCGAGTAATCTAGGCTGTTATCGGAGCCCAGATCTGTCTGACTTTGCAAACTAAGCACTATCCTGATTCTGGGAAGTGAAAGCAGAAGAATGACAGACCCAGTTCCCCACCCCAGTGTAGCTACAGGCCGCAGAAAGTGGCCAAGCCAGCAGGTTGAACGAACCCTGCTCTACGTTAGTGCCTGCAGGAGCTCAGACTGGTTCGTTTGGCAGGCAGCCCATGGCAGACATGTGCCTCTTCAGCAACACTGCCATTCAAACACATCAGTTCTTCTCAGTCTTCCTTTTTCACTGTCTGTCTTTTGCATGCAGGCACTGAGACTGCAAAGACCCTGGACTTATTTCAGGTACACCTCAGAAGCAAGATTTCAAACCAAATCATCAGGAAAAGACCAACAGCTGGAAAAGGACATCCTGTTTGGTAAAGTGGGGAGGAGGTCAGCAAAAATGAGGAACCGTCAATGAGATGGATTAACACAGTGGCCACACCAAGGATCCTGAAAACGGCACAGGACCAGGCAATGTTCTGTCTCTTCTGCAGAAGGTCATTACACACTGAAGCTAACTCAAAGGCAACCAGTAACAGTAACAAAAACAAGAGGCACTTAGACCATGCACAGCAGGGTACAGGCTCCTCAGACACACAACGCCTGATACCACAGCTATCAATGACCCAATGGAATGCCAATGTCACCCTAGAGATGGTCAGGACCCTCAGCCACATGAAAACAAAACGCAAAACAAGAAAAACCCGTTGTATAGAAAAAGGCCTCAGAGAAACAAGCCAAAAACATTTACAGACACTGTCATTGAAGGGTATTACTGCAGGTAATTTAATCTCACCTTCAGGCTTTCTGTGGATTCTGGAACTTGTCTGCTTCTACCCAAGAGAGCAGAGGGCATCCAGAAGCATCTCCAACTGCTGTCTTTGCCATCATGGTCACCACACTCTGTCTCCTGTGGGAACTTCAGAAGGCTACCCCCCACCCTCGTGGGAAATGAAACGCTTCCCGAGCAGCCTTCTGACCTCAACCCCAGCTCCTCACGACTCATTACCTCTCCAAATATGAAGCAGGAATCTTCCACAAGTGGATGTGCAGAATGATGGACAGGACTCATGAATGCCTGTCACAGCTCTGTCCCCAAAGCCACCCTTCCCTACCCCATCTCACAAGATGAAGGGCTCCTACAATCCTCAGATGAAAGACACTGGATAAGCCAATCCATCATAAAGACCATTCCTTGGCTTTTATTCTCTGGTGGGGCCTGCCTAATCCACTAATTAGCCCTGTCCATCAAGTAGATGACAGCCTTGGGGATAATCAATGGTTGCTTTCTTGCACGCCCACTCTCACCCAATTTTTTATCCTCACAGCAATAAATATGCCTGTGCTGAGACAGACTTAGCCACCAAGGATGCTCCTCCATCCATTCTCTCCTCACTAGCGGTTCTACTTGTAACCGTAAGACACCAATTAAGCCAAGGATATCCAGCTTTTCCTCCCTCCTGCATTGCTAGGTTAATGTCCAAGCTATTTGCTGACATAGGGATAGCTTTCCATTTGAAATAAAAGAAGTAAACAAATAGGCCAATCATACCTTCAAAACTGTTTTGGTTTTGCTTCTATAGCAGTTATGGCTGCTGTGTGCCCATTCCAATTCACAGCAGCCCTACAGGACGGGGCAGAACTGCCCCACAGGGTTTCCCAGGCTGTTCACCGTTACGGGGAACAGACTGCCAGGCCTCTTCTCCCACAGAGCCACCAGGAGGGTTTCTAACTACTGGTCTTTTGGTTCACAGCCGAGCACTTATCCGACGGACCACCAGGGCCCATGTAACCTTTCCTCATTACAAGATCCAAAGCTACAGTGCCATTTGTTGGTCTGGCACACAATGTCTGTGTGAGACGATGGACACCCGGTAAAGGGCATGGCCCACGTTAGGTCTCGCTGTCATCCCCTCCTGTCTGTACACTCCTCCTCACCCGCTACGCCTCCCTGAAGTGCTTTCTCTTACTCACCTCCACTCAACTCCAAGCTCCTTCTGCATTTTAGGGAAAAGTTTCCCTTTGGGCCAATCTCTGCAATACCCTGAAAAAGACCACACAAATGCCCACCATCACCATTTCTTCCTCATTCTTCCATATTCACCGTCTGGCTTTTACATGCATATAAGGCAACTAAAAATACCAAGGCTTGCATCAGGCACGCCATAGGCCTCAAAGTGACATCTCCAAGAGGTCTTTTGCAGCAGATTTGCCCAGTGCATTGTCTTTTTTGACTTCTTGACTGTTTCTATGGGCATTGATTGTGGATCCAGGTAACATGAAATTCTTAACAACTCTGATCTTTTCTCCATTTACTATGATGTTGTTTATTGGTCCAGTTGTGAGGATTTGTATCTTCTTGATCTTGAGGTGTAATCCCTACTGAAGGCTGTGGTCTTTGAATTTCATCAGTAAGTGCTTCAAGTCTTCCTTACTTAAAGCAAGCAAGGTTGTGTCATTTACATCTCACAGGCTATCACGAGTCTCCTCTTACCCTGCTTCCCTGTTCTTCGTCATATAGTTTAGCTTCTCTGATCGGCCCAACATACACACTGAGTAGGTAGGGTGATGAAAAGATACAATTCAGACTCACACACTTCCTGACTTTAAATTACGTAGTATCCCCTTGTTCTATTCACATGACTGCTTCTTGGTCTATGAACGGCTTTCCCATGAACACAATCAAGTGTTCTCGAACTGCCATTCCTCCCAATATCATCCACAGTTTTGTTATGATTTACACAGTCAAATGCCTTTGCATATAATAAAACTCAGGAAAACATCCTTCTGGTATTTTCTGCTTTCAGCCAAGATCCATCTGACATTAGCAATGGTAGTCTTCATTCCACGTCTTCTTCTGAATTCAGCTTATCTGACAGTTTTCTGTCAACGTAGTGCTACAACAATTTTTTACCTATCTTCAGCAAAACTTTACTTGTATGTGATACTAATGACACTGTTCAACAATTTCCACAGTCTGCTGGATTAGTTTTCTTTGGAATGGGCACAAATCTAGCTCCCTTCCAGTTGCTTGTCCAGGTAGCTGTCTTTCAAATTTCTTGGCATAAATTAGTAAGCACTTCTAGAACTGTATCCATTTGTTGAAATACCTCAGCTGGTCTTCTGTCAATTCCTGGAGCCTTGTTTTTCTCCAAAGCCTTCACTGCAGCTTGGACGTTTGCCTTCCATATCAACAGTTCTTGATCATAAGCTACCTCCTGAAACAGCCGAACGTCAATCAATTCGCTCTGGTTCAGTGACTATATATGCCTTCCATGATGTTTTGACGCTTCCTTCATTGTCCAAATTTTTGCCCATCCAGACACAGAGTGGTGCAGGTGGTGTGTGTACTTCCTGGCTTAACATATATATACAAGGCTGTCCAACTGGTTCCTCTCTAGAGGAGAGAGGGGAGGACAGAAAAGAGGAGAAAAGTGTTGGTTGAGTGGACACTGGAAGTAAAGGGTGGAAAGAAGGAGTGTGCCGTCACAGGGTCAGGAGAGCAGATGGAGTTGCAGAGAAGCATGTGCTCAGGGTTTTATGTGGCAAACTGACTTGGACTGTAAACTTTCACTTAATCACAATAAAAAAACATGTTTAATTTTTGCCCATAGAATCCTTCAATAATACACCTCGAGGCTCCAGTTTTTTTTTAGGTCTTTCAGCTTGAGAAATGGCAAGTGTGTTCTTCCCTCTACATTTTCTAAATCCAGGTCTTCCGCAGATTTCCTTTTAATCCTTTGCCTTTTCAAGCTGCCCTATGAAACCTTCTGCTCAGCTTTTGCATGATCATTTCTCTCTTTCACTTTTGCTACTCTACATTCAAGAGCAAGTTTCAGAGTCTCTCCTAACACCCATTTTGGTCTTTTCCTTTCCTGTCTTTTTAACGACCTTTTGCTTTCTTCATGGTGATGTCCTGGATGTCATCCCACAACTCATCTGGTTTTGGGTCACTAGTGTTCAAGATATCAAATCTCTTCTTGAGATGGTCTCTAAATTCAGATGAAACATACTCCAAGTTGTTCTTTAGCTCTCATGAACTTCGTTTAATTTTCTTCAGCTGAACTTGAAATTGCATATGAGCAGTGTTCTGCTAGTGGTCCCTAGTCCTGTTCCGACTGATACTTTCTCCATCATCTCTTCCCGCAGATGCAGTCGATCTGATTCCCATGTATTCTATCTGGTAAGGTCCAGTGGTATAGTCACCATTTAAGCTGATGAAGAAAGATATTTGCAGCCAAAGAGTCATTAGTCTTGCAAAATTCTATCATGCGATTTCCTGTGTTGTTTCACCACCGAGGCCAAGGCCATAATTTCCAACTACTGATCTTTCTCCCTTGTTTCCAGCTTTTATCTTCCTATCACCAGTAATTATCAATGTGTCTTGATTCCATGTTTGACCAACTTTAGACTGCAGAAGTTTGTAAAATTTAATTTATTCATCTTTGGTCTCAGTGGTTAGTGCAAGAACTTAAATTATAGTTTTATTCTCTAGTCTTCCTTATGGTTTTATGGATATTATTCTATCATCAACTGCACTGCACTTCAGGATACCAAACCCAATGCCATCGAGATGATTCTGACTCAGAGGGAACATGCAGGACAGAGGTGAACAGCTCCACGTGTCTCCACGGCCACAGTCTTCATGGAAGTGGACAGCCACATCTTTCTCCCACAGAGAGGTGATGGGTTTGAACCACTGACCTTCTGGTTAGTTGCCAAGGCTTCACCACTGTGCCACCAGGGCTCCATACTGCAGGATAGACCTTGAATGTTCTTTTTGATGATGAATGTGGCACCACTGCTCTTTAGTTTGTCATTTCTGGCACAGCACACTGTAAAACTGTCTGATTTGAAATGGTCAACACTGGTCCATTTCAGCTCTTACAACATCTAGCATATTGATCTTTATGGACTCTGTTTCATTTTCTGATGACTTTCAATTTTCCTAGATTTATACTTCATACATTCCATGTTCCCATTATTAATGGCTGTCTGCCGTTGTTTCTTCTCATTTTGAGTCATGCTGCGTCAGTAAATGAAGGTCTTGAAAGCTGGATTCCATCTGTATCATTCCAGTTTTGATTTCTACTTTGAAGAGGGAGCCCTTCTCCACTTCTATTCTGAATGCCTTCCCACATCAGAGGCTTATTTCCAACATTATACCAACATTACACCAGTGTTCTGCTGTTATTTGTAAAGCTTTTTCCACTGGCCCATTTTTTAAAAGTAGATCACCAAGTCCTTCTTCCTAGTCTGTCTGAACCTGGAAGCTCTACTGAAGTCCAGCACAGGTGACCCCGAAATACCTGATGGCATTGCCTAAAGGCATCACAGCAACACGTAAGCCACCGCAGTATGACAAACTGACAGACCAGTGCTGACTGCACCACTTACTCCCTTCTACATTGCAGACTCCCCAGAAGCAAGGACAGCATAACACAATTTTCAAATCTACACTGGGAACAGATACCGGCCTACCACAAATGCTCTGTTACTTTCCATTAAAACAACTTTCCTCCTGGTGGCGATGGTGCCTCCTCCATGACCCGCAATTTGCAGCAGAGGCTGCTAGGGAAGGACACTTCATGGTCAGGGAGAGGAGAGAGCCCACCAGAGTCACCAAAAGGACAACTACTTTTCATCTTCTTATTATTTTTAGCGTCTTTTTACCACCCATCATTTTCCTTGCCTGCACAGCAGAGCCAAATGGACCACCACTTCCCAGAGTCTCAAAGGACCTGCACTGTCTGCTAGATAACAGCGTGACTCTGGAGTCAGGCTGCCTGAGCAGGGACAGGCTTCTTAGCCACCCCGTACTACCCTGTCCTCAGACCCTATAAATGATGCTGCTAATGGTGGTCCCTGGTATGCAACATGAGGGCTTAGACAGGTAACTGAATGGTGCATACCAAACAATACAATAAAACCACCAAACCATTGCTGTCAAATGGATTCTGATTCACACTGACCTACAGGACACAGTAGAATTGCCCCATAGGGTTTCCAAGGAGTAACTGGACTCTAACTGCCAACCTTCTGGTTAGCAGCTGAGCTCTTAACCACCGAAAAAAGAGGGTTCAGAATAGCACCAAGAACTCAGTAACTGTCAGCGACTAGTGGTTTAAGGAGTTAATGCTGGTGGCATAGTGGTTAAGTGCTACAGCTGCTAACCAAAAGGCTGGCAGTTAGAATTCCACCCAGCGCTCCTTGGAAACTCCACAGGGCGATTCTACCCTGTCCTCCAAGGTCACTGTGAGTCGGGACTGACTTTGCAGCAACACGTATGGATGGTGACGGGAGGAAGGAGCTCTGCTAGTGCAACAGGTAAACACTCAGCTGCTAACTGAAGGCTGGGGGTTTAAATCTACCACGGGTTCCACAGAAGAAAGGCCTGGCAATCTGCTCCAGTGAGGATCACAGCCTAGAAAACCCTATGGGGCAGCTCTACTCAGTCACAAGGACTCGCTAAGAGTTAAAACTGACTTCACCGGCTCCACAGGAGAAAAGCCTGGCCATCTGCTCTTGTGAAGACTACAGGCTAGAAAAGCCAGGGGGACAGTTCTGTCATGTGAACTCACTAAAAGTCTCAATCAACTTGACAGCACCCAACAGCAATGATAGTCAGAGCACAGTGTCAGCAGCACTGACATTTAATAAGCAGCTACTAAGAACAGGCACTGAGGTGGGCACAGGCCACATGAGCCCAGTAGGAAAGGTGACGTAGAGCCCACTGATCCAAATCCATCTACCAGGTACCGGGAGGTGCTGCTGCTACTGGCTTCCCATAGGAGGTCAGGCTTCACTTGAGTCTGAAAGGATAAAACGGAATTTTCTTGGCAAAGAGGAGGAAAAGGAAAGAGGAAGAGGAAAGTACACCCTGTTTTGCAGAATTCACAAAGGAAGGGAAGTGTAGAAGAGCATGTTGTGTTCTAGGTGTGGAAGTCACTTTGTTCAGCTGGAACATACACACCAGGTCCTCCTGTGCTGGAGCAAGGCTGGCATGACAGCAAGGAAACCACTTTGACAGGCTTCATGAGCTGCACAGGAAGTACCTGGGGTGACTCGCCAGCCATCCCCTCTCCTATCTTCCCATGCTTCCATCCCACAGCAAGCTAGATGACATTTGCAAAAACTGTAGGTTCCTGAGCCCTGGCTTGTATTCCTACAGAAGCAAAATTTCTGGGAATGGGGCCTAAGAATCAGCATTTCAGCACATTCCCAGGGGACACTTAAGCTCACTGAAAACACAGAAACATTCGAGAACCACTACCCTAGACAAGACGCCACCCCTCTCTGAGCTCTGGAAATCTATGGCTCCAGCAGTATCTCAGTCCTGATGTCCAGGTCTGATTCCTTCGGAAGTCATCTCTGCTGACAGGCACTCAAGTGTGGGAGTATGAGCTGATACAGGCTTCCCGTCAGGCAATTCAACAAGGGATTTCCAAAGCCTTATAGAAGAGAAATCCTTTGGGAGAAACCATCCAAATGTATCAATATCTATCTACAAGGATATATTTATTGCAACGGTGCTTACACTCTGTGTGTCCTGGGAGGTGTAAACAATTAACATGCTTGGCTACTAACCAGTAGGTTGATGGCTCCAGTCCACCCACAGATACCTTGGAAGAAACACCTGGCAATCTACTTCCAAAAAATCTGCCACTGAAAGCCCTAGAGAGCAGTTTTACTGATACACATCCTCAGTTAGAATCAATCTACTTCACCAGTTTGCTGATAATTAATGAAAAACTGGAAGCAGCCTAAACACCAATCAGTGAGGAACTGGTGCCCACCTCAGGGCCTTTACACCTACTCTTCTCTTGCCTGATACATTCTTCACCCAACATCCACACGTTCCTAAGTTGTTGCCCAGATGTCCATGATGTCTCCCCTAATTGCCTTACTTCAATTCATCAACACTAACCTTTTTTTTGTTGTTTCTCTTTTTTTCACTTACAGTCCCACCTTTTCCCTTCCGCATAACCACCAAAGGTTGTTTTCTCTTTGTAACATTACCCCTGTTTTATTTTTTCCCCATAGCATGTATCCCTTTTAATAAGCTGGAGAATTAATTTACTCAGTTTGGGGAGTCCTCACCTCCCACGCTACCTCGTAATCCCACATCAGGAGGGCAGGGATTGCGTCCATTCCGTTCACTGCTGTATCCCAGGACTAAACCCGAACCTGGCCCACAGTAGGCCCTCAAATGGGTGTCAGCCCAGTGAATCAGCTACAGAGATCCCAACAACAGACTCCCACACAGCCATTACAACCGGTACTGCGGTTTTAAAAGAGAAGGGCATTTTATTGCTAGGTGAGAAAAGGAACTTCAGACACAGACTAGGCCAGATGGTGCTTTGTTTAAAAATGCATGTGTCCCTCCCGTGCATAACCCCTTTTGCAATCAACTGCTTATGGGGGACTTATTAGTTTACTTAACTGAAGTTTCCACTTCCATTAACTTTATATTACTTACATAATCTTTGAGACGTAATCCCTCATGAAATGTTCTCAAAATATTTGCCTTTTTTTTTTTTTTTTTTTTAGGAAAAAGCTGTCTCCTCAGTGACTTAATTAGGGTGCCCCTAATTAGAGTCAGTACAACTTCAAAGAGGCCAGGTTCCAAGGGACCCCAGCTCCTGGTCTACTTCTGGTTTCAAAGAGGACCTCACTGCCTTCACTAGCATCTTGCAGAGCCTGGGTGAGCTCAGATGCCCAGGGCTGGGCCATCAGCTACTCCTGGCTCTGCTCCTCGGTACCTGCTTCCTATTGGGGGGTGAGAGGACACTCATCCAATTATTGATGGCATCCTGCTGGAGAGTTTGCTTTGAAGCCTCAGTAAGCAGTCACTTCAAAACAAAGAGTGACCATTAACCCAAACTCAAAGACTTCCTTAATGGCCGCAAGTGCAGCTGCAGAAAGCACGGTCCATGCAAAACAGGCCTCTGAAGTGACTCAAGGTCTCCCTGGGAACTAATCCTGGAGTATTTCTAGCCTCCTGTGGCAAACATCCCCTTGGCTTCCTGTCTGGAAGAGAGGGTACAGGGGCGACCCTGATGGAGGGCGTTTCTAGGGCACAACAGTGAGTGCTACGCAGGTGCCACCTCACTACCATGCCAGACACTTGGGTCTTGTTCCCCATGTACTCCCCTGAGTCAGATGCCCAGCGATTCCACACCACCACCAGGGTTCCCACTGTATCAGACAGAATCTGACAAATACTAGATAGAATCAAGGCAGCAGATCCCGGGTCGTGCAAAACATTAAGCACTTGACTACTAATCAGAAGGCTGGAAGTCTGAACCCACCCCAAGATGCTTTGAGAGGAGGCCTGGCAGTCTGCTTCCCCAGGGTCATAACCTTGCCAATTCTATGGAGCAGTTCCACTCAGCACACAGGGGGTCACCATGAGACAGAATTAACCTGATGACAACTAACAGTGCAAGAACAGAATCAAGACAGACAAGGAAACGCTTTAAAAAGGGTCTGTGGCTTGGACAAGAGAATGACTTTCTGCTAGGGTCTTGTAGGGTATGAGAGATTCCAAGAGAAGGCCAGCCCTCCAAGCAGGTCACACTGCAAGAGTAAGGGCATGGGATGTGCTCAACGAAGCCAAGGGTTCCAGTTCAAAGAGCACAGGGGAGTCCTGGTAGCTTGGTGGTTAAGCACTCAGCTGCTAACCAAAAGGCTAGCAGTTCAAACATACCAACTGCTCCTTGGAAACCACACAAGGCAGTTCAACTCTGTCCTACAGCTTTGCTACGAGTCAGAATCAACTCAGTGGCAACGGGTTTGTTTTGTTTTTTTTTTTTGGTTAGACACATAGAGGGCCACCAAACCAAAACATTCACTGCCATCAAGCTGAATCCAACTCATACCGATCCTAGAGGCCAGAGCTGAACTGCACCACAGAGTTTCCAAGGAGTGCCTGGTGGATTTCAACTGCCGACCCTTTAGCTAGCAATTGTAGCACTTAACCACTACACCACCAGGGTTTCCAATGAGCCACCAGCCAGGGCCAAATCACGGGGTCCCTGAAATGGCTGGCTAAGCAGTCAGGCAGGGAGGTAGAATCCAAACACAGCCAAGTCTCAAGAAAGGGCAGAGGTTCACAATGAAGCTGCTGATACAGGCCAGGCCGCTGGCAAATGAAGGCCATTTTTCCTGGTCACCCCAGAAAAAGAAGACTCAAAAGATGCCAACAGGAAAAGATGGTCCTTACACAGCAACTCCTCATCTTCCTCACTTCCCCTGCACTTTCCCCTTCACTGACTCTGGTCTACAACTCTTAAAAGGCTTTTTTCTTTTTTTTTAATCAGTGAAATCAATGTCCTGATGGCCCACCAGGAGCCCAGCCCTGCCTCAACCTTTACAAAGGTTTACAAATTAAGGTTTACAAACAAAGGAAACAAATGCAAATACCTCTGCTGGGCAGAGCCTCCCTGTAACAAACCCTAGCAATTCACTTAGCCTGGAAAATAGCAACTTCACTTCCCCCTCTCCACAGCCAGTTCTAAAAACAGCTCCATAAGGGGTGGGGCAGCCTGCCTCTACCCTAAAAAGTGGTGGAGATAATCACAGTCCTGATTTCAGGACTTCAAAACACTTCATTCTGACAGGATGGCTAGCATGAGACCGCATGAGACCACATGAGCGCCAAGCACCCCACAAAGCCCTTCCCACACATTATCTCATTTCAGAATCCATACAACAATCCTGTGAGCTGGGTACATTATGTGACCCATTTTACTGAAATGGAGACTGAGGCTCAGAAAGGTACACAGCTTTCCCACAGGACTAGAAATCAAATCCACTGGACTCCAAGGTTAAGGGCAGCTTCAGAATTTCTACAGGGGGAGTTTTGCTGTGGTGGTTGTTAGGTGTTGCCAGGTCAGTTCCTGCTCACAGAGATCCTACAGACAGCAAAACAAAACACTGCCCACTCCCAGGCCATCTTCGCAGTCACTGCTATGTGACCCATTCACCAAGTGAATCCAGCTCAGGGAGGGTTTACCTCTTTTCACTCTCTATCTCAGGAAGCATGAGGTGCTTTTCCAGGGACCAATCCCTCCTGATAACATGCGCAAAGTATGTGAGGTGAAGTCTCCCCATCCTTACTTCTAAGGACCACTCTATTTCCTCTAAGACAGACTGGTTTGTTCTTCTAGCATTCCACGGAATGTTCAATATTCTTTGCCAATACCAGAATTCAAAGGCATCAAAGCTTCCGTCTTCTTCATTCATTGTTCAGCTTTACGTTCTTGTGAGGCAATTGAAAATACTAAGGCTTGAGTTCGGTGTACCTTAGTCCTCAATGTGACATCTTTGCTTTTTACCAGTTTCAAGAGGTTCTTTGCAGCAGGTGGGCTCATTGCAACTATCTGAACGCTGCTTCCATGAGCACTGATTGTGGACCTAGGTAAAAGGAAATCCCTGACAACTTCTTTTTTTCTCTGTTTATCATGTTGTTTACTGTCCAGTTGTGAGGATTTGTGTGTTCTTCATGTTCAGGTGGAATCTATAGTGAAGGTTGTAGTCTTTATTCTACATCAGGAAGTGCTTCAAGTCCTGTTCACTTGCAACCAACAAGGTTGTGTCACCCACATCGCACACAGGGGTTGTTAAAGTTTTCCTCCAATCCTGATGCTGTATCTGTCTTCATATAGCAGATCTTCCCGTTTGCTCAGCAAGTATAACTGAGTAACTGTGGTGAAAGGATACAAACCTAGTGCCTCTTTCCTGATGTGAAACCACACGCACCTGTTAGAACTACTGCCTCCTGGACTCTATACAGATTCTTCATGAGCACGGAATTCCCATTCTTCCTAACGTTATCTATAATTTGTTATGATCCACAGAGTCAAGGGCCTCTGCAGAGTCAAAGCACAGGTAAACATCTTTCTGATATTCTCTGCTTTCAGCCAAAATCCGTGTGACATCAGCAATGATATTCCTCGTTCCACGTCCTCCTCTGAACTGGACGGAAGTTTCCTGTTGATGTACTGCTGTCACCGTCTTTGAATGATCGTGACTGTGATAATAATGATATTGTTTGATAATTTCCACATTCCCTTGGATCGCCTTTCTATGGAATGGGCATGTATATGGATTGCTCCCACCTGGGTGGCGAGACAGCCATCTTCCAAATTTTCTAACATAGACAAGTAAGCGCTTTCAGCCTTTTGGTGACTCGTCAAGAACTTGCCAGAACCACTGAACCAGAATCTGTGGGAAGTTGAACGCAGGCTGCAGTGACTTAAACCTCTCAGAGAACTCCAAGGGGCCCTTCCCCATCACCACACCCACTCCACCAAAGGGGCACCTGTTCAGAGCCTCCTCCTGTGGCTAGAGTCATTCGTCCCTTGGCCCCTGCAGACCTGGTGACAGATGAAGAAACCCAGGCAGAACCTGCTGCCTACTCCGGCCAGCAGTCTCCAGAGACCAGTGAGGCCAAGCAAGCTTAATATTTATACTGCTGTCCAGAGTCTTTGAGAGAGAGAAGGCAAATAAAAAACACACAGCTCAAAAGGCACTCAATTGATTTTTTTTTTCCTTTTTACCCACTTGAACTAGGCAGGAAAAGAAAAGCCACTTAGAAGCTACGACCCTCGCTGTATATGCCAAGGACCAGCAGCACAGGAAAGAATTTTTCGGTGGTCCCATCAACTTGTCAAAAGATGACTTGTAATGGCTCTACAGAGTCACCAACCTGGAGGACGAAAGAGACCTCATGAAATACAGAAAGTTCTTTTACAAGGGTCCCAAGCCTGGACACAACATGAGCTCAAGTAAGGCAGTTCGCTTTCAGGCGTCATTTGAACTTTGGGTGAACTTATTTCCACCATGTAATTAGGGGAAAGGGGCCAGGTACACATGGGATCCCAGGCCGAGGGACCAGTGGGCTCTCCGATCTATAAACGTGGTCATCTGGCCTTCATGGAGAAGACACCATGTGCTTTGTGTGGGGACTAGGACAGGTGCCGAGGCTGAGGGTGAGCAGGTCAGGAGTCCGACCCCTCTGCAGTCCCAGGAGAACAAGACGGCAAATGCAACATTAAATTGTCTGTTGGAGAAGACAGTGGGGCTCACGGAAAAGTGTCCTGAAGGTGGTTCCAAGAAGTAAAGGGGAATACACAAGGACCTCCTTCCTCCATACAGCTGACTGGGTGAAGGAAGGAAGCCACAGCATGTAGCTGTATCACAAGTTAAACGCTTTCCACAAAAGTGACCACTGCATGGGAGACGGCCACCCCACCAACACCCTCAGAATGTGGCAGTTCAAGCTCCTGTTCCACACCAGCTTTGGGCTTCAGGCACGGAGAGAAGACGACTCATCTCCTGCAGGACTCAGTCAAGTGAAAAGACATCTTCTAGAAATAAATTCCCACCCGACCTCAAGCATGCTCACGAGACACGGTTAACCAAAAAGTCAGTGGTTCAAACTTACCAGCTGCTCTGATGGAAAAAGAGGTATCATCTGCTTCCCTTAAAGATTATAGCTTTGAAAACCTCAGGGAGCAGTCCTACTCTGTCCTATAGGGTCACTGCGAGTCAGAAGTAACTAGAAAGCAACGAGTTTGGTTCTCAGTTTGGAAAGAGAACTTTTGGGTTCAACAGGCCAAAGTGAATACCAGTCCACTTCATCGTGGCCTTAGAAAAGTTACTGAATTCTTGCAAGCCTCAGTCTTCTTATCTGTAAAGTGGGGATGGATGCAAGGATGCCATGGAATCAGGCACATGAAACAACTGACACAGTATCTGGCACAGTTAAGTCCCCACCAAGATCCCTTCTGCCTGACCTCTGTTCACTACACAAAACAAATACTGAAGACCTATTACACTCTAAGTGGTACTCCAGAGAACTCTGAACCGCCAAACCCTCACATTTCCTCAGTAGGCACCTTCAACCAAATTGGGGAGCAGCAGAGATGATGTTCAAACTCTGACAATGGGTGGGCTATTCTAGAAGGGATACTGTGTTCGGTGGGTTTTGTTTTGGGGTTGTCTTTGTGTTTTGTGGGTGTGTATGTATGTTCTTCTGTGGTACAAACTCAGATGAAACCTTTAGCAGTCTCCAGTGAATGCGAGGGATGGCTTGGCAATAAAGATGGGCTTTTTTAATGCTTGCTCAATTAATTTACCCCACTGTCTCTCTGCTCTGCTACTTACTAAGGTCCTATCACCAATGCAATCTGCAAATCTGCGTTAAACTGCTTATGACATATCTCAGTTCCCTGTAAGAGACCCCAAAGACTTGTCTGATGTCCTAGACCGCTCAATGCAGTCCTTTGGTTTTTGTGTGGTTTGGAGAGAAGGTTGTTTCTTTGTTTTTCCAGAGGTGTGGGGCTCAGGGAAAAGTATCCTGAGGGCAGTCCAAAGAAGTAAAAGGGAACTCAAAATGATCTCCTTTCTCCATACACAACTTGTACATCTGAATGGTCTCACTCCTGAAGGCATCTTGCCAGCCCTCACATTCCTGGGAAGACAGCAGAAGCCTATATGAAAATTACAGTTGAAGCATCTAATGGATCAATAGCTTCAACCTTTTCACCTCCCAACCATTTTAACAACCTCAAATGAGCTAGCCACAGTGACAGATACCACTCTTGTTTCATCCCTTTCCCTACAGCTAAGGTGCAAAAGAAGAGTCTAAAGACCCAGGACACCTGGAACAGATGTATACGAAAACAAATTTGTAGTTTATCTCAAATCCAAGTGTGTCTGGGCAGCCTGTGTTCTTCCTTGCTGAGATTGTAACACAAAAGTTAGTGCTGGCAACCCAACTGACACTCCATAAATACTACACAGTAAGTAGGGGTCACTCTTCCCAAGAAATGAGTGACCATCAACCAAGGAAAACTCAGACTCAGCTGATCTTTCAGTCCAACGGAGACCTCAAATGACTTCCTCTCTGCATTACGGGCATTCCTTAACTACAGAATTTCAGAAAGCAACGTTTCACTGTATCAAGCAACACATTCTAACTGATTTTGTTAAGTATCAGGTGCAAAAGGTTTCCCCACAAAAACATTTATGCTAAAACCCAAAATGACTTCTTTTCAAACCAGGGGAAAACAAGATTTTTTTCAGTTTAAAACAAATAAACAAGATTGGTCTATACTGCTATACTGAAGGCATCCTAAAGATGTGAACAGGGACCCATTCTGGATGGTTCCCTGTTGCCAGTCCATGACATCTTTTCTTTACCTTCTTCTCTTCTGGGATTGAACTGCCGAGTTAGTAAAAGACTAGCAAGACACAGCCATTTGCGAAGAGTAAAGGCGACACAGCACCCATCTGGACTTTACAAGGGCTTTGCTTGTCTGGCTTTCTGTGCCAGACCATTTAAAGGGAGCAGACCACCTTCCAGAGAGTACCTGGCCCCTGGCTGTGGCTTTGGCTGAGTTTTCAATATATTCTTAGTGAAACATTTTTTTTAAGAGCCAAAGGGAAAGTTCAGTAAAGACAGGACACCTGGCCTGGGCTGTGTGCACGCCCTTGCTTGTGGCCACCGTGTTCCACTCTTGTTGCAGCCCCGTGAGTTAAGATCTCACCAAGAGCAGGGCTGTGCACCTGTGGGACTCCAACCCTAGCCACAGACCCTCCCTATACTTTGTTGTTAGTTACTACCAAGTCAGTTCCAACTCACAGCCATCCCATATACAACAAAACAAAATGCTGCCTGGTCCCACGCCAGCTTCACAATCACTGGTATGCTTGTGTTCAGGGCTGCAGCCACAGGGTATTTTGAGTACCTTCCCAGCTAGGGGAATCCTCTTCTAGCACGGTATCAGACAACACTGTGTTGTGACCCACAGGGTTTGCCCCAGCTCATTGGGGTTTTCACTGACTAATGTTTGGAAGCAGATCACCAACTCTTTCTTCCTAGTCTTAGTCTGGAAATGCCACTGAAACCTGTCCACGATGGCGGACCCTGCTGGTGTCTAAAATACTGGTGGCTTACCTTCCAGCCTCACAGCAACACTCAAGCCACTGCAGCAGACAAACTGACAGAGGAGCAATGCTGGCACATCGCGTGGCCCTCAATAAACACTGCCCAGGTGAACCTCTCAGCTGACAAGAACCCCAAAGATCACGCAGTACGGGGAGAAAACAATCCTGAAATAACTATCCAGCCTTGCACCCTCTACCCACATTCTCGATCTTATGATAAGAGAGGAAAAATATCACGACGTGCCTTTGAACCACAAAAGATTTCCATGGAATTCAAGAAATCCCTTTTGCAGTTCTCATTTGAGACAGAACTGAGGAGAGAGGACACTGGTGGCAGAGAGGTGGGGGGCGGTGGGCAGGAAATGAACAAGGCCCCTATTCTGCTGGTGGCACAGGTGCTGGAATAGAACACCCCTCTCTGAAGTGAGGGGTGAGGCGGAGAATTCAAGGTGTGGTCTGGTGATTTTTCACCTAGTCACATTATATAACCCAGAACACGCTCGCTTTGCCTGGTACAAAGTTCTCTCTGCATCAGGCCCAATTCAGTTTCCACATGCTGATTCTTGAGCAACAAGAGTGAGGAAAATATTTGGTTTTAAAATCCAACTTTTTTTTCTAAGTTAATTATTAGAAGACAGCCATCTACAGAGTAAGCTGACCCCAGGTTTGGCCAGCAGAGGCCCCTGGTCTTACAAGGTCACAAACATCCGCAAATTCTCTGCTGGGTTTGGTGACTTAAAAGTCCTGGCCCACCGTAGCCCTGCCCTCTTCTAGAGCACTATGGATATGGGATCCACCTGAGACAACAGCTTGAAAGTTTAGGTAGGAATCTGGGGAGGGACAGAGAGTTCATGTGGATAGTGGAGGGACAATTCAGGGACGGAGGGGGTGCGCGGCTGTACAGCTGAAAGCACGTAATACACATCACTGTACTGTCTAGGCAAAAACTGCTGAACAGTGTATGTTCTGCTATGTATACTGTCAACAATACCGAAAAAATGTATTTTTAAAACAAATGCAGTCTTTGCGACTCCAGAACCACACCTTAATGAAGTCTGCATCATTCAAACCTTGGAAGTCAACTGGCCTTCAAAAAACAGTCACTTCCAGGCTACTGTCCCCTAGACAGACCGGCCATGAGACCTTGGCTCCAGTCACATGAACAGCTTGTTTCCCCCTTTTCATTGGGACCAGCTAACACCAAAGGACTCTACACAGGGGGAGCGGTGATTTCTGGGGAAGGGAAGACAGGAAGCCAGTGAGTGACTGTGCACACCCCACTAGTGACCACCTGCACAGCAGGACAGAGAACAGGAAAACACAACCAGACTTCCTCCTCCTCAGGGGATCAGTAAGTTATTTAGGATCAATAAGTTATTTAGCAGCTTGCCCTGCATGGGGCTAGATCGCATGGAAGAAAACTGAAGGTTTCTTCTGCACCCTATCCACCCCAAAAGGACAAAATACACACTCTGACAGCCAAGGCCTTAGCTAGATGAAGTATCATTAAAGGCAAGAAAGAACTCTCTCTAGTTTTGGGGTGTCTTGAGATTCTGGGGCTTTAGAAAACAGACGATGCCAGGCCTTGAAATTCCTTTTTTTTCCCTCCAGAAAGGAAACTGACTCCCTTCCTGTGCTGCTGATGGCACCAGGAGTCATCTCAGACAAGCAAATGCTACTTGCAAAAGCATTTTCCTTCCCCTTTTTTCACTCCCGTCCAACATCACATCTGAAAAACACAACTAAAAATGTTATCAAGATGGCATTCAGATGGATTTCCAACATTTACACTCATCCTTCGAAGCAAATAGAGAGGGGACCAATGGCATTTGAAAGCCATCAAGGGAGTTCAGAGAAGAAAGAGGATAAGCAAGTCATTTCAGAGTCAGCTGATGTCAGATATTAAAAATGACTTTTATTGCTGGTGGCTTCACACATATGCATACTGTACACTGCTTATCCTATATACCCAAGATCTAGGAAATGTCCTTTTAAAATACCACTGCCATCTAATCCAGGAAGAAATCTTTTAATTAAACTCCATGAAAATATTCAGCAACTGTCTTTTGCATAAACAATCCTGAGAATCAGATGATCACTTTGATTTTTCTTACCAAGCTTCACACTGTCCCCAGGTCTGCAACTCCGCAGAGCCTGGGGCATGGCTCAGTCTTCTGCTCCCACTGCTCTTAAAACCTTTTACTGACCAAACCAGCCAATCAACCAGCCTTTAAAGCAAGTGACACCTTCCTGTAGGACACAGAGGAAGCTCTGCCGAACTGAAGGGAAAAAATCTGGTGCCACGCATGTTAGAGTAGGCACTGCAAGGGCACTGAATGAGAAGTCTACAGGGAGGAGTGAAAAGTGGAAGTTCATGGGTACAGCGTTTCATTTAGGGCTGATAAAAATGTTTTAAAATTAGATCAGAGAGCTCTTAACAGTACAACTCTGTGACTATACAAAAAAACACTTTTACGCAGAGGGATGATATAATACATGAACTGTATCTCAATCACACTGTTATTTGTTTTGTTTTGTTTAAAGAAGGAGTCTCTATTTGTAACTGGAACCTTGCAGGGGGAAAGGACCACTACCATAGCGCCCACAAATCCCCCAGCCAGCCCACCCTACAGGCAGCCATGCACTGGCAGGTGGGTGACAAGCAGCATGACCCACCCTTTGGCCAGGCTTCCCTTCTGAAGGGCTTTGGATTCAATGTGGTTAAATGGGTAGAAGCTGGCCTGGATCCTGGATTAGAACAAAGACAGAAAGAAAACTCCAGATGTGAATTCTCTCAGACTGTTGGGGGGCAGATCCCCAGAGTCCCTAGGTTCCTCTTTCCTCCTGAAGGCGTGGAAACGGCCATTTATCTCCTTAAAAAACACAAGCTTTACCAACACTTGGCAAATTCCTCCCCTGGTAATTAGAATAGGCTCTGTGCGCCTCAGAGCCCATCTTGTCTGATTACACAGTGTGTAGAATTTAAGTGAACAATAAATAATACCCTGGAGTCCAAGGACAGGGCATCAATCTTTGTCTCCAAAGAGCACTTCAATGATTCCGTACCTACCGGAGACTAAAGAATGAGAAGGCTTGCCTCTGAGCCAGGAATAATCTACCTAATTCCAAGTGGCTGGATTACAGGCATTCCTGGACAGGCAGGATCTCAGATGCAGATTATGCGTACACAAGTGTCCATTCCCCACAAAAGCCATGAGGCTTGTAGGAGATTTTCAAAAAATGGACTAGACTAGGGCGGAGGCACCTTGGAAAAGTTCACCCTGGGTGAGGCGGCAGCTGGTTAGAAAATGGGGAAGCTGCTGTGACGGCTGAACATTCCCGTTCGAAGTCCATCTCTGAGGCTGGCACCCCCTCCAAACCTGACACTCCCACAGACAAAAGCCCCTTCCACGGGCCAGGCAGCGGCTGGCGAGGGGCTGTCCACACCCACTCTCCCACAGCTTATCCAAACCTGCCCACTCGTTCTGGAAGCAGGCTTTTAATTAAACACCATCTCCCCGGATCTGCGGAGGCAAACCGGGCCTGAGCTAGTGCCAACGAGTAGCTCCCTAAATACACAGGAAAAAAAAAAAAAAAATTGGCCCCACCGCCCCCAACTCCCACCTCCAGCCGGTTTGCGGCTGCATTTCCTTCGGATGAGTAACGCAGGCCCTGGTCTATCTCCATGCACCAGAAAATCCACATATAGGATCAGGTTCTTCCCAGTCCCACCCTTTGCAGGAAAAAGAGCCAGAGTGTTGTTCCCCGCCCCCAACATACACACGGCAAGCACGCACACACCCACAATCTTCACAATCCTTCCAAGAGAAAAACCTGGGGTGTGTGCTTGTCTGTGTGTGTGAGTAGGGATGGGGGTACACAGTTCGCTAGGGGTTCCCCAACACCCCCAGTCCTGGGAACCTCAGCTCCTGGAAGCAAGCGTCCCTGCAAGGCTGCCTTGGGAACTTATGATCCGCTCCCCCTGGGGAGGCCATACACAGCCTTAGCAGCTTTGGAACAGCCTAATTAACAATTTGTTCAGATCCCGGCACAGGCAGACCTGGAAGCTAAGGAGGATGAGCGAGACCTTCCAGTCTTCCAGGCCGGGGGTTGGGGGACTCCCTCCTGGGGCTGAGCAGAATCTATCCCCCCGACCAGGATGGCGCCAAACGCCCCCACCTCGTCCCGGGGTAATCAGGTGTCCACCTGGGCGTCAAGCCTCCCTGGGTCCCACTGAGTCCAGGGACAGACAATAGAAAACTTGGAACCTGGGCCCTGAGCCCCCGGGGGTCTGGGATGGTGAGGCCCCCTGGGAGAATACGCAGAGAGATGGCAGGAGGCATCAGAAGCCCCCAGGGAAGCTGCCTGCTCAGGGACCCAGCAAAGCCCAGAGCAGCGCCCAGGGTGAGCAGGTGACACCAGGCCGGAGATTTCCCGCAGGTGGCGGGCGAGGGGCGTCCGGGGGAGGGGGGGCGACGCACCGCGGCGAGGTCAGTGCGCCCGCCGCCGCCGCCAGCACCGCACCCGCGGCGTCCTACCTTCATGTCGCTGATGATGGTCTGGAAGAGGCCTCCTAACGCGCTGCATTCCTTCTCAATCACAGCCTCCATTTTCCCGGCGCCGGCAGGGAGGACACTCACTCGGGCCGCTTGGACTTGCGCGCGGAGCCGGGTTCGCTCACCCGGGCGGAATTTCACCCCGGAGCGACCCACCTCCGGCTCGCAGCTTTTCTCGCAGAAAGCACGGAGTTCACGAGACCGGCTGTCCAATTGCCAAAAACAGTAACGATAATGTAGAAATAAGTTGTTCTGCAGGCTGACTCTCCTACACGTAGCGCTCGGCTCCTGGCCTTACAAATGCCCGGAGAAGATTGCCAATCAGGCCACCACTGGTGTCCCCGACACAAACGGCAAAGCCCATCTTGAAGCAAGAAAAACCGCCCGCTGACCCAGGGCCAGCGCCATTGAAAACTGCAAAATTTTAAAATTTAATGAATTTTTCTAAAATTAAAAAAAAAAATCGCATAGCAGCAGAGCTGGTGTGGTCGCGGCTCCCGGCTCTGTTGCTCCACCGCGGCCGCCGCCTCCTTTTCACTCCTGAGCGCCGACCCTGCGCGCGCGCTGGCTGCGCTCCCGGGGACGTTCGCGGGGGCGCACGCGCTCTCGTGGCCGTGCGTGCGCGCGGGGTCTCGGCGAAGGCGCGAGCTCGAGGCTGCGGGCGGGGCTGCCGGCGCGCGCCCGGGGGACTGGGAGCGCCCTCTGCAGAAAGAAGCCGCGGGGCGGAGGCTTGGGGAGGCTTTCGCCCTTACCCGAGAACTCCTCGAGCACCCTCAGCTCCCTGGACCCCAGGAGCTGGGCGGAGAGGGCCCGCCCCACAATGGCTCCGAGCTCCCGGAACCGAGGGTGGTACCCCCTGATCTCTGAGGTGGCACGCTTGAACAGCCGCGCGCCTAGCGCGGTGACCGGCGTATAGTGAGCGCTCCGGAGGGCTGGAAAGCTGCAGCTGTTGCAGTCTTTTGAGAAAAGACCCGTTCTGTGATGTCAGGACCGCCAGTCACGGTTGCAAATAGCCAAATATGTCATTAAAGAGAGTCCAGAGGCGGGAGGATGGGGTAGGGGGAGTCTCCTGCGGTGCCCTGAGAGTTCGATAAAGTTGCGGGATGCTGGGGAAGTGGAATGATTTGCAGTTGCTAAATAAAGGAAACAGCCTTAGAGCTTCTATATATTGAATCTTCCGTTTATGGAGATTGCTGACCGCCAGGGCTGGACTGTGATGTTTCTGAGGCGCACTGAGGGCATCGGGTGTTGATGTCGTTGCAGAGAGCCCTGTTGGAAGGTTTAACCTGGAAAGAGCGCAAGTGTGTCAGGTTGATGTGGAGCCTGGTGGTTTCTTTTCAGGGCACTACAACGTAACTGCACAGCCAGGGTCACTCATATTAACATCAAATAGGCGAGGGAGGGAGGGAGGGAGGGAGGGAGGGAGGGAGGGAGGGAGGGAGGGAGGGAGGGAGGGAGGGAGGGAGGGAGGGAGGGGATGGGGTGGACCAGAAGGAAATAAGCAAACTTATAAAAAAAATAAAAAAACAAAAAAACTTGAAATGTAGACAACCCTGGCCTGTAGCCTTAACTCCTGAACTGGCTATTTGAAGCATAAGCACAACAAAACGAAAATGCTTGGATGGGAAGAAGGTGACAGAAACCGTGACCAGAAGGCTGCAGACCCAGGTCTCATTCGCTTAGGAAAAGGTCTGCCTTTGAAAACCACAGGAATAATAAAGGTTGTATGGAGCTGCGTACACAGCTGCAGAAGATCATTTTCGCCTGGGTCACTCTGTTCAAATCTTCTTTTTTTAATGTTATTGTTTTAGATGAAAGTGCAGTGCAAATTACTTTACATTAAAAAATTTATGCACAAATTGTGTGAGCACTCCTCCACTTTCCTTTCCCACTCTGGGTTTTCCCTGTCTGTTAGTCTGTTTTCCTGTCCCTTCCTGCTGTCCAGTCTTTGCTTTGGGGCAGGTGTTGCCCATTTGGTCTCATATACTTGACTAAAGTGAGATGCATGTTACTCACATGTGTTATTGTTTGTTTTATAGGCCTGTCTAGTCTTTGAATGAAAGATGGACTTTGGGTGTGGCTTCAGTTCTGAGTTAGCAGGATGCCCCAGGACACGGAGTGAGGGGAAGAAAGTCCAATCTCAGTCAGACCAGTAGTACTGTCTGGTCTTTTTCTGTGAGTGGGAATTTCGTTCTACATTTTTCTCCTGTTTGTCCAGGACCCTTTTCTGTGACCTCTGTCAGAGTGGCTGGTAGAGGTAGCTGGGTACCATCTACTTACTTCTTCTAGGCTTAGGCTGGTGGAGGCTGTGGTTTCTCTGGTGCGTTAATCCTCTGGGCTCACTGCTCACTGCAGCCCTGCTTCTACCCCTCCTCCCTCGTCTTCAAGGAGAGGTGGCACCTTCTGGAATTAATGGGTCTCTTTCTCAGAGAACCCTGCTGGACCCTGCCTGCCAAGTACTCTTGGACCCACAGGCTACATTGTCACCTTGCTGATGGCAGTGCTTGACACATGGTTTGCTCTCAGCCATCATTGTTGAGATTTGGAGATTTTAACACTGTTGTTGGATGCCAGCGACTCAACTCTGAGTCGTATCAACCCTGTAGGACGAAGTGGAACTGCCCCCACAGGGTTTTCTTGCAGATGGTCAAGTCTTGCTTCCACAGAACTACTGGGTGGGTTCGAATCCCGAGCATTTTGGTAACACTGTCAACATAGTAATGACCAAAATCACTGCTTGTGGAACCTGATTGTCTAAGTGCAAACTCTAGTTTTATAAACTACAGACTTGGTTGGATAACATTGCTTAACCCCTTTGGGTCTCAGTTTCCTCATCTGTAAAATGGGGATAAGGAAGATAGCATCAACCTCATAGGGCTGTTTTGAGTATTATACATACTTAAAGCTAACATACTTTAAGCAATACTTGGCATATAGTAAAAACCAAGCCCAATGCTGTCAAGTTCATTCTGACTTGCAGCAGAACTGTCCCATGGATTTGGGATCTTTATGGAAGTAGACTGACACATCTTTCTCCCATGGAAACTCTGGCAGGTTGGAGCCACCAACCTTTCAGTTAGCAGCCAAGCCCTAAAACCACTGTGCCACCAGGGCTCCTTGGTATATATTGAACACAACTCTTTGCCAACAAGCTGATTCCAACTCACAGAGAACCCTATAGGACAGAGCAGAACTGCTTGATAGGATTTCCAAGGAGTACCTGGTAGATTCAAACTGCTGACCTTTTGGTTGGCAGCCATAGCTCTTAACTGCTATACCACCAGGCTTCTTCTTTGCAAACACTAGGCACTTAATAAATCTTATCAACAGAAGTAGACAACAAGTCACGGCTCCATCTGGTGTTAGACTCAGACAGCACATTACAAACCTACTGTGTGGCACTGGTTACTGACCCTACTGAGGGCCCACTGTGTGCCAGTCTATGTACTTCACACATGCCGTATCTCATCCTCGCTACATTCTTGCAAAGGAGGTTATTGTATAACAGCACTGTCACGTTATACCAGGAGGGAGGCCAGCAGGCAGGACTCATACGCTGGCTTTCTGATTCCAGTGCCTGAGGTTCCCCTCTTCCCAGCCTGCTGGGATCAGGGCTTCCCGCCTTAACGAGCAGACCACTGAGTTCAGCTGTTCTGCCACATACCTGAATTCAAATGGCTGGAGCACCCCCCACCTTAGTGTTTGCCAAAGCGCATGTCCCCTTTCCTCCTTTGTCTTTTGGTTGGCTCTGGTCTTACAGTCCCTGCGTGGTACAAACAGTTCAGCACTTGCTCACTGAAGGGTGAAAGTTCAGATCTGCCCAGAGGCAGCTCAGAAGAGACACCTGCAGTCTACTTCTGAAACATCAGCCGTTGAGCATCCCATGGAATTTGGGAAACGCCAGCGGTGATGGTTGCATAACACAAAAAATTGTCATCCATGTCACCGGATTAGAGGTGTCCATAATTGAGGAGTGCCTGGAGTCTTCAAAGCTTGCGTGAGGCCATCTAAGGCATAGCAGTCAGTCTCTGCTCCCCAAAGAGCAATCGAGGAAAAAGAGGAGCCGGGAATAAATAGGAAGAGGCGGAAGTAAGTGGCTAGCTAATTACATCCATGAACAAGAGACGGGAAGAACTGGATGGTGCCTGGCTGCCTATTACTGAACATTTTGATCAAAGATTCTATAGACTAATCCTGATAAAAAGGGGGAAAACAGGACAGAACTTCAAATTCTCATAGGTTGTAGACACTCTGGTGGCATAGTGGTTAAGTGCTATAGCTGTTCACTGTAAGGCTGTCTGTTGTAATCCATCAGGCACTCCTTGGAAACTCTATAGGGCAGTTCCACTCTGTCCACAGGGTCACCATGAGTCAGAATCGACTTGACAGCCGTCAATTTGGGGCTTGGTAGACTTTATAGAGCCCCAGTGGGTGATTGAACCCCTGAAGCTATTGACCTGAGATAATCTTCACATCTTAAATGGAAAATATCCCCTGAAGTCATCTGAAATCTGAACAGTAGTTTAGCTGAACTAGTGAACAAGGTCTATCTTGAAGGTTATGCTCTTTTAAGAACTGTATAGTATCAAATCAACAGGAAAGACTGGGTAGGAACCTCAGGGGTTGATGAGTTTGTGTTAAGGGAGAGGAACAACTCAGATAAGGAGGGTGACAAGGGTACACAACTTGAGGTATGTCATCAGTGTCACTCAATTGTACGTGTGGAAACTGTTGACTTTATGTTTCACCGTGGATAGTCTCAACAACAACAATAAAATAAAGAAAATTTAGGGAGAAAAAATGGTGAAGAGATAATAGATTATAAATAAAGGACAGAAATAGCACCAAGAACCCTCTGGTTTGAAATTTATTTAGATTCACAAAGCCTCAACCGTCTCATGTTGACCACTCTGCAGACCTCGAGAAGAGATGGTGTGAGCACGCATACAAATAGGGTAACATGAGCATAATTTAACTTGAGAATAACCTTCTCCTGGTTCTTTACCAGCCCTTAACAGCAAGCTAACAGAATGTGGAGATTGCAAATTTTATCAGTTCATCAAAGTGAGCTCTGTAGGATTTCTACATAGCAAACCTTGTGGACCTCTGAGTTGAAACATTCCTTGTATTAGAAAGCAGTTTAATCATAGGTCTTTTCAAAAGTATGTAGTGTAGATTTTTTGAATTAGCTTCCTCCCTTCCCAGACTAAACCCTAGTGGTACAGTGGTTAAGTGTTATAGGTGTTAACCAAAAGGTTGGCTGTTCGAATCCACCAAGCACTCCTTGGAAACTCTATGGGGCAGTTCTACTCTGTCCTATAGGGCTGTTATGACTTGACAGCAGGGGGTTTGGTTTTTTGCTTGGTTATTCCTGGACTAAATTAGCTGCCCTGATGGTGTAGTGGTGAAGTGCTACAACCGCTAACCAAAAGGTTAGCTGTTCAAATCCACCAAGCGCTCCTTGGAAACTCTATGGGGCAGTTCTACTCTGTGCTGTAGGGTTGCTATCAGTCAGAATCAACTCAACAACAGGGGGTTTGGTTTTAGTGGGTTAATGCGTCTACCCCTGACAAAAGTTTCATACAAATCCTTCTCCCAGAACAGAGATAAAGTCTACATCCAACCAAGGTGGATTTTGCTCCCACCGAAATGCTAATGATGAAAAAAGAAAGCATCTTGGAAGCAGGAAAAAAGAAAAGAAATTGAATTGACAAATGTTTTGTTGTGCATATTTTTACCACAATAAAAAAAGAAGAAGAAAAGCCTGTGGAGCTCTGTTTTGTGCTGACCCGTGATGGGGTCACTAAGGGTCAGCAGCAACTCAGACGCTGGGGACCAAGAAGCGACTCAAGAGAATGCGGAGCGTCTAACAGTTCCTCAAAAGGGAGTCTGGGAGTGTTGAACCAAAGCAGAAAAGCCTAGAGGTGGGACAGCACTTGGCATTGGTGATAAGACCGGGAGTGACACTGCAGCCTTGGTGGTGAAGTGGTTAAGTGCTTGCTGCTGACGGAAAGGTCAGCAGTGTAAATTCACCAGTGGCTCCTTGGAAACTCTATGGGTCAGTTCTATGCCATCCTGAAGGGTTGCTGAGTCAGCAGCAATGGATAGCATGGGGAGACAGGCGAATGGAGGGAAGCTGAGCAAGGGAAGAACAGAATCAGATCCGCACCCCTTGTCCTTCCCTCTGTCCCCTGTGTTAACTTTGAGGACCCGTGTAGCCCTTCCTCCCTTCAAAACATCAAGCTCTCAGGATCTGATTAACCTCCTAAACCTCCCAGGCCTGTTTGCTTGGTGGTTGGAGGTGGTGTTTGCTTATTTGTTTTTTATTTTTATTTTTCATTGGCCAGCATTTTTTAGCAATAATTTTTTCTGATTTTATGTGTTTTCAGTGACTGTTTACAGTGCCAATTAGTTTTTCATTCAAAAAAGTCTACTCAAATGGTTTTGTGACATTGGTTGCAGTTGTTTTCGACTTTTAATAGCTCCTAGGGGGAGGAACCCAAAGGAATGAGTCCTATTTGAGGAATTTCAGTCACAATAGTTAGGGGAAGTAAAAAGTCCTCCCAAAGCAACTCCTGTTTCCGTCCTCTAAGAGTGGCCTGAGGACTTGCAGTCCGACTATGTACCACCCTCTCCTGACCCTGTGACTTCAGGCAGATTGCCTTGTCTCTAGAGCCAGCCTCTACTGCCTCTGAACTCTTGAGATTCCCTCTATGGTGCAAACAGTTAATGTACTTGGCTGCTAACTGAAAGGGAGACAGCTCAAGGCCCACCCCGAGGGGCCTCAGAAGAAAGACCTGGTGATCTATTTCCCAACAAGTAGCCACTGAAAATCCCGTAGAGCACAGGTCTAACTGGACGTAGTGGGAGTCATTGTGAGTCAAAGCTTACTTGACAGCAACCAGCTGCCTAAATCATGGGCTGTTCTGAGAATCAAAACAGACATAAAATGCCTGCTCCTTAGTACAATGATACACACATGAGTTCCCGGCCCTCCCAAAAGTGATTCTCAACCTTGGCTGCACCAAGGGCTCTGCCTGGTCCCCCAACTTGGCTGTGAATTGGAAACCGCGGGGAAGTTTAAAACTATCAATGCCCAGACTTCATTCTCCAACAGTCTGATTTAACTGGCCTGGACTCCAGCCTGGGCGATGGGAGTTTCGAGCCCCTGAGTGATTTTAATGTTCCACTAAATTGAAGACCTGTGACCTAGAAAACTTAAAAAAAGGAAAGAAAGAAAAGATATCCATGCCCAAATCCTACCCCCAAAATAATTTAATTAGATCTAGGGATCGGGCTGCAATATTTTTTAATGTAACATACATATTTTATTCCATCTCATATAAGAATACATAGCGTTTGTGTGAGTGTCTGTGTGTGTGTGTGTGCATGGATTTTGACATGTTTTACAAAAGTGGAATCATATACACACATTTTTGGATTGTAGTCTCCACATCGAGCGATTGCTGTGGACGTTTCTCCTGATTAAACTTTATTGTTCTAATGTACTCTGGAACCCCTTTTTTTCTTTTAACTTTTTTGTACTTGTAAATTAGATTTATTGAATGTTCTAGAAATAGTGCAGAAATCTCTCACTTACCCTTCATGAGCTTGTCCAAATGTTAACCTACGGTGGCATTGGCTCCACGCTTGGGTAGGTTTAAGAGGCTCTGCAGGTGATTCTGATGTGTGGCCAGGTGACTCCATGAGGCCTCCCAGGCTGGTAGGACAGTGAAGACAACATTTGGGGAACTCCATGTAAGCGGCTATGTGAGGCAGTAAGACATGCACTCAAGAATCAGGCTGCTGGCGTTTGACAGGCTCTGTCCATGCCAGCCTTTGCTGACCCAAGTTTCTCCACCTATACAATAAGGGAAATAGAGGTACTAATTCAGAAGGCTGGTTGAGGACTGACTGAGGTTACCTAGACTGGTCCTTGGCATACAGTACAAGCCCAGCAGAGGTTAGCTGCTTCAGCCTGCTAACGTATTTTGATCATCATCATGCCTCGTCTACAAAATAGAATTGGTTTCAGCTTTCCCTGTTGACTTACACAGAATTCTTTAAGACTCAAGAGCCATTAACTCCCTTAGGGAAACTTGGAGTTGGGCCATACACAGAAGAGTCTCAATTTAGAGACAGAGACCACTTTTGAAAACGACACTAGCAAAAATCAACAAATCATATTTGTCACAGTGAATCACTGTATGAGACGCTTGTACGTACCTTGTGTGGATGGTGGTGGCCCAGGATACACCCAAGTATAACCTTGGTGATCAGAATGTTGCCAGGGAGGGAAATGAACAAAATTGATTGAGAGCTCTACTGAAGTAACACTGTCCCCAGCCCACACACGTCTGGGGTCTGGTACCACAAATAAGTTGTTGGGGTTTAGGGGACTAGGGAGAATTCGTTCTCCCTCCAAAGGCCAGCAGCCACCCAGTCCAAGGTCACGCTGGAACGTGACCCAGGGTTGTCTTGTGTCCATTGCTTCCAGAAAAGCAGAAAATTTGGATCTTTACGTGACGTTTCTACCTCCTATCAGTTTGTCATACTCTGCTGGCTTACACGTCGCTGTGACAGTAGAGCTATTTCACATACCAACCGGGTCAAGCCATTGAAGCGGGCTTCCGTGGAGCTTCCAGACTCAGACAGATTAGGAAGCCAAAGGAGACACTGGAGATGACAGCTGAACACTGTATGACTTGCTTGCTTTGGACATGTCATCAAGAGGGCTCAGTTACTCGATAAGGACGTCATGTTTGGTGAAGCCGAGCCTCAACAAGGCAAGGGAAGCTCTCGGTGAGATGGGTTGGCGCAGTGGACGCAAAGCTGCACTCAAACATGCAGGCAATTGTAAGGATGACCCAGGACTAGGCAATGTTTTGTTCTGTTGTACACAAAAGTGTTCCCCCAAACAGTGCGCTTCTCCTCCTGTACAGTCCCCCAATATTAATCTGTCATGGGATTTGCTCCATGCTTGCATGGACTTGATGGCAGCTAACAGTCATAACAACAAAATGTGATGGTTCTCAATTTTTAAATATTTTTTAATTTCCCAATTTTTAAAAACTCCTCTGCCCATCCATTGGCAGCTTCTGAACGTGGGAGTCCGTTGTGGGGACGGATCCACCAAGAAGTTAAGAGAAGGGGTAACTAAGTGGCAGTGATTCGTGTTTCTCTGGACCTGGTCAGGAAGAAGGACCGGGTCTGAATCTTCCAGTTCACCAGGAAAGTGTGCCTGCCCTCCCTGCTGCTGTGGGAGGGGATGACTCCACAGCTAAGGGACAGTTCTCCAGAACTCTCTTGAGTACCTACTCTGCTCAAGCTGCACTGACCTCCCAGGAGTCTCCAGTTGCCTTTGCTTTGTGTCTGTGTCTACGCTCCCAAGCTGCCTAAACCCTCAAACCAAACCCACTGCTCTTGAGTCAGTTCTGACTCATAACAACCCTGTAGGACAGAGTAGAACTGCCCCATGGAGTTTTCAAGGAGCACCCATGGATTCGAAATGTTGACCTCTTGGTTAGCAGACGCAGGACTTAACTCCTACTCCACCAGGGTTTCCCCCAAGCTGCCTACCAGCTACTGATTTGGCCTCTAAGTTACCTTGATTCTGAGAACGGGTTCTTAGGGCAGTAGGTTCTCCTGTTACAAATTATGGAATGAAATTGTCCAGGGCCTGATCTCCCATGTTGATGGTATTTCCGGAACTTGGCTCTTTCACTTTCATACCAGCAGGATAAGGAAAAGAGATGTTGTAAGTAAAGCCACAATAAAAAAGGCTATTAGATTAGTAAGTGTTAAGTTTAGCATACTGTATAAAGCATCTGAAAAACATCTCTAGTCATTCCTAATTAGACATAGCTAAGCCAGCCAAGTGCCATCGAGTCAGATTAGACATAAGTCTCCCTAAAAATGGAACATATTACACAAAACACATCATTTAGTTATGTAAACAGAATGAAAAGGAGACTTTCACTTTTCATACAGAGGCAGATTATACAACCCTTGGGCCCCCTAATTTCCCCCCTCCATCACAGGTAGTCCCCAATTTACCAGATATTTGAGTTACAGTAAACAATACTTACCTCTATCTGGTTTGTTACTGGACATCGTATCATTAGTAATATATACTGCACACAGTGTTAAAATATATCTGTAGATTTATATGTGTCATTTCCATTCCCCAGTGATAAAATGATAAAATTTGGAATTATAAAGATAATAAAGGGCAATAAAAATGAAAACTAAAAAAAAAAAAAAAAAAGGAGACAGAGAGATGTCTTAGGCCAGAACTGACTTAGGATGGAGTCGTCAGGATGGATTCCAGTAAGTTGGGGGCTACTCTAGTGCCATGTAGACATGCTAGGTAAAAGGTAATTAGAATCCTCTTAAACGCCTGCAGAGCTAGCAAGAAGGGAGTGAAGTCCTCTGTGGCAGATGCAAAGAGGAAGCTGACAACCAGGAGAGGATGTACGGAGCTGATGCCTGGGTTGTCCCTGGAAGAGTATGTGGTTTCTGTAACCGAGGGGCTTGGGTGTTCACTCCCACATGGTACCAGAAGAGGCCCTGGACCCACGCGAGTCTGGGAAGTGTATCTGAGGCCCACCTGCAGAGCCTATCACGGCACAGCTTCAGCCAGAGATGCACCAAGAAGCCAGCTACCTGTCAGGACACAGAGCTGACCCAGAAGCTTAGCAGTTTAGTCTGGCTTCTCAGCAGGGACAAAAAAATAGCCACTGAGAATCTGTAACCACAGGACTGTACCACAATCGGGTTTGGGGTTTCAATTTACATTACCTGAATGGGTTTTAAACACTCAGTCTGAGAATTAATGTGAAAAATTGTTACTGCCTAGAATTTTACCAGTTGCTGTTGAGTCAGTTCTGACTCATTCGCACTGCGCCGGGGACTCCTGATTTAAAATAACCTTTGGCAAGCTAACCCATTACCCACAGCTGACAAGTTGATTCTGGTTCATAGTGACCTATAGGACTGAGTAGAACTGCCCTATAGGGTTTCTAGGGAATGGCTGGTGGATTTGAACTGCTAACTGCTTGTTTAGCAGCCAAATGCTTAACCACTGTACCACCAGAGTTCCCACTGTGCCACTAGCAAAGGCCAATGAAAAATGACTTTGAGGGGACTCACGCTTAATCAAGTCCTCACAGGATGCCCTCAAGCAATGTCCTTGAAAATGAGTTCGCAGCTATCCAAAAAGTGTACCCATCATGCACAGGAATCAGCAAACACAAGCAACAGCAGGATTCGAACTGCAAGAACTTAAGATAATTAATTGGATAATTTGATAACAGTGAAGATATTTAATTGATGAACATATAAAAGCAGGAGACAAAACACAAGGCACCATGAAAAGAGGACTTGAAAAATAGCCAGACAGAATGTCGAGAAAGGAAAAACAGTCACTCAAATGTTTGCATATATCTATATAAGCTCGGCGTGGAGCTATATATATATATACATATATATTTGTATAGATACAATTTGAAGTATATATTAGATGGATGAAGAGTAGATCCAGAGTGGAAAAGAGAATTACCAATGAGAAAGACCAGAATAAACTGGTGCTTGGAAACAGAGAAGTAGAAAACAGGAGGAGAAGGTAGGAGACAAGGAGAATGTGTAAGAATACAACAGACAGCCAGGCCCAGAAACAGAACAGAGAGACCAGGGGCGAGGAGAACAACATTCTAAGAGACAATGCCTCTGAATTTTCCAGAGTCGATGAAATACATATGTGCTCAGATTTAGGGAGCATAGTAAATTCTCAACGAGAGAAAGCCAACGAATGTATTTTACTTTTAAATTCTCATTCTAAAAATTGTACTCTGCACTACATGCTCACTTCCTTCCAAGTGGAAACCACAGCAACAAAAAAAACCCATAGCCCCTTAAAATTCCTGTAATGTCCATGTCAATAGGGGTGCGGTGAAGTCACCTATTGTCAGGATTCGGTGCCCAACCTGGAGGACAATCCCACACAGCTGCTCTTTCTTTGGATAAGGGCCCTCAGAGTCTCTGGGCCGACACTCCTTTCCTTTTCAGATTTCTCTTTTACGCTGTTTATTTGGAGTTTTGTGACAGTAGGACAGGCAGGAAACAGATGGCCCCCTCACACTGGGTCGTGGCGGAAGTTTAAAAATGAGACCGTTTGCAAGGGCAAGGGCACGGCTGAGGAAAACACGCAGACCCTGGCGTTCCAGAGGTCAGCAGGAACAGGAACCATCACTACCCCCCGGTCTGAAGGGTCAGGAGAAGGAGCTGAGCGCAGAACCCAGCTGCCTGGAGAGAGCACCCTGACAGGAGCTGTGGCCCTCCCTGGGGGGCTGCAGACCACCAGCACAGCCAGGACCTGGACCCCAGCAGAGGCCAGGCTGTCTGGTTTGCCCAGGAGAATTGTGATTGACCCTAACTGTTCTCTCTTAAAAGTGTCCCAGTTTGGACAATAAGTTATTTCATCATTTGCCCAGAGATCCTGTTGGGACAGTCCCTAAGGGTCAGCTTCCTGGGGAAAAAAGGCCAAGGAAAGAAGGTGGCAGGCGGATAGGAGAGGGGAGAGCGATGGAAAATGTTCGGTACCAGCATCTCTCTGCTAAGTAGCAATCTAAATGTTGATGCTGTCATTGTACTTTAGATGAAAGTTTACAGAGCAAAGTAGTTTAAACAATCAATAAACACATTGTTTTGTGGCACTGGTCACCAAGCCCACTCGGTACCAAGTTTTTAAACAGCTTTATTGAGATATAATTCATATGCCGTCCTGTTAATGTGTACAATTTGTAATTTTTGGAGACACCTAGTGATACAACCATCACCCTAACCAGCAGTAGGACATTTTCATCACCAAAAAGGAACCCTATAGCCATCACTAATCACCCTCCATTATTCCCCAAGCTACCCAGGCCCTGGCAACCGTCAATTTCTACTTTCTGTCTTTGTGGATTTGCTGATTGAAGATATGTCATATAAATGGAAACACAGGCTCCATGATCTTTTGTGTTTGGCTTCATTCACTCAGCAGGATGTTTTAAGGCTGCTCTGCATTGTAGCGCGTATCAGCACTTGATTCCTTTTTATGGCTGACTAGTATCTCATTGTATGGATATACCACATTTGGCCTTTCTACTCCTCAGCTGGTGGACATTGGCTTGTTTATATCTTTTGTCTGTTAGGGATAATCTTACCACGAACATTCATGTTCAAGTTTTGGTGTGGCATGTTTTCTTTTAATTCTCTTGGATACATACCTAGGCGTGGAATTGCTGGATTATATGCTAATTCTATATTTAACTGTTTGAACAACTTCCACCTGTTCTCCAGTAAATGCTTTTTTTTAATCGTTTATATAATTTCATAAGGTTTACAACAAGAAATAAACCTTATGAATTATATGGAATAAAAAGCTCTGAGGGAGTCATTGTTAATCTATGCCCGATAGTCCATACCATACATCTGCATCAAGCAGTTGGGTTGTTATATTGTTCCAGTCAGCACTGGCAGCACAACAGATCCCACCATTAGTCTGAATTGCACACATCACAACTATTTACTTAGCTTTTCATGATATGATCTTAGAGGCTTTTAAAATTCATTTTAGAACAGCTTCATTGTTTAGATGCTTCCAGCACTGAGACTCTCAAATGGAGAAAATTCTACTATAACTAATGTTCTGACTATACATCAGTCTCTTATTAGTTTGGTTAGCAGGAGTCTGTCACTGAGGGTCAGCCTGACTGTAGGCTCACTGGCAAGTTTTCAAGCTTCTCTTTGAAACTGACAGTGGAAGCAGGGAGGTGAGAGACTTCTTTTTAATGGGGACAATATTTTAAGGCTTTTGGAGTCACAGAGACCTGACTTCAAATTCTAATGTTTCCATCTTTCACTTGTGCCTGTGAGCTAATTACTTGATCTATCTGTGTTATCACTGGTAAAATGCAAAATATAATCCATGTCTAAATCTTAAGGAGTTATCCCCGAGGGGCACAAATGATTAGGCACTCTGTTATTACGCAAAACATTGGCAGTTGAACAAATCCTGAGGCACCCTGGTGGCACAATGTTAAAAGCCATTTTCCTAACCAAAAGGTATGCAGTGCAAACCCACCAGCTGCTCCGTGGAAACTCTATGGGGCAGTTCTACTCCGTCCTTTGGGGTTGCTATGGGTTGAAGTCAACTGACAGCAATGGGTTTGGGGCTTTTTGAGGCACCTTGGAAGATAGGCCTGGCAATCTGCTTCTGAAAGCTCACAGTCTTGAAGACCGTATAGAGCAGTCTTGCTCTGAACATGTGAGTTGCCGTTATTTGGAATCGACTTGATGGCAGCTAACATGAAGAAATCTCTAGAATCGGAGTGCTGTGGTTCTGCTGCCTGGCTGTAGCAGGCGCTCAGGAGGGGTCATTATTATGAACTAGGTACGACTCCTGTCCCTGTTTACCTTTCCAGTGAGGGAGGCTCTGTTTAAGAGAACAGAGGTGAACTGAAGCCCCTGAGCCAGGAGACATTTTAATCAATTGTTTCAAAGAAGTTCTTCCTTGTTTACTCTTAATAATGGGTTTGTTTGCCTTTAATAAGACTGAGACCCAGCCCGCCTATTTTCTGAACCCTGTGAGCTAAGGGATGGCTGTGAGCTGAAGCTAGGTGGTGATCTGTGCAGCCGCAAGTGGCCAGCGGCCACAGGCAACAAGTGAAAACAGGCTGTGTGCAGGACAACACCTCATTTGCAGGAAGTAATGATATTTACCTGCAGTTCCTACCCAGCCACTTCAAAGGTGTTGCAGCCATTACCCGGCTAATGAGCATAACACCCCTGGTTCCCAGGCTCTAACACAGCACGGTACTAAAGAACCATCAGCCAGATGATGCACAGCCGGAAATGGAGGGACAAGAGAAGACTTACAAACCTGAGCTCAGTCTGCTGTCCTCTCGGAGTCTCACTGTCTGCGTTTGGAAAATGAGAAGACTGGTCCCTTTCAGGTGATGTCACAAGTGTCTTCGATGTGCATGTGGTCAAAGTACAGGCCAGATTTTAGGCTGTCCATAGATTCTTGATTCTCTACTTATGGAGTTCCTAGGTGGTGCAAAGAGTTAAGCACTTGGCTATGAAGCAAAAGGTTGGCTGTTCAAGTCTTCCCAAGGATATCTTGGTAGAAGGACCTGGCGAACTGCTGTCCCAAAATTTTAGCCATTGAAAACCCTATGGAGCACAATTCTACTCTGACTCACATGGGTCACTGTGAGTCAGAATTGACTCAACAGCAACTGTTTATACTGGTTATTGAGTCTTTGCCTACTTGGCTATATGGATGTCTGTCTGTCTCTTTATGTGTGCATGTGTGAAGGCATTGGTGGGTCAGTGATAAAATTCTCACCTTTCATATGGCAGAAAGGAAGCAATACATTACACTGGGCAAATCTGCTGTAAAAGAACTGTTCAAGGTGCTAAGAAGTAAAGATGTCACTTTGAGGCTTAAGGTGCACCTGACCCAAGCCATGTTGTCTTCAGTTGCCTGCTATGCAGGGGAAAGCCGGGCTATGAGTAAGGAAGTGGGAAGAGGAACTGATGTCTTTGAATTACGGTGTTGGTGAAGACTGTTGAGCATACTGTGGACTGCAGAAGAAAGAGCAAATCTGTCTTGGAAAAAGAACAGTTAGAATGTCCATTTGAAGGGAGGATGGTGTGAGATTCCATCTCATGTACTTTGGACCTGTTCTCAGGTGGGACCAGTCCCTGGAGAAGGAGGATGTGTTGTTGAAGGTGAAAGTAGCTTGAGCACCACTCATCAGCTCTTCCCTATCCGAACACGCTGAAGTCGAAGAAACCTGTTCATAGACATGTATTTTCCTATAGATGTGTATTTTCTAGAACAAAATCAAGTCCAGTCGTAATCTGAAGTTGGATTTCCACATAGTTGTTCCCCATATTTTAAATTTTTGTGATAAGGAGCTTAAAACTTTAAATGGTGGCTCATTGCCTTGTTGGTCATAAGCATTTTTTTTTAAATAATGTTTTATCATGTTTTCAGTGAAAGTTTTCTCAGCAGTCTAGGCTCCCATCAAACAATTACTATACCAGTTGCCAGGAAACCCTGGTAGAGTACTAGTTAAGTGCTCTGGCTGTTAACCAGAAAGTCAACAGTTTGAATCTACCAGGTGCTCCTTGGAAACTCTATGGGGCAGTTCTACTCTGTCCTACAAGTCAGTTATGACTCAGAATTACTTGATGGCAATGGGTTTTTTTATTTCTCCAGTTGTTTAGTGACATGAGTTACATTTTCAAAATGTGTCAGCATTCTCATTAATTCTGTTCTGGGTATTTCATTTTCAGTAATCTGGTCCATCACAGCAATTTGTCTCAAATATTTTCTTTATCCTGAATAGAAATCTTTTTCCCTTGCTGAAATGAATTTTTATTACGGACTTATCGTCACTACCTTTATTTAAACATCCTCTCTCAAAAGAGAAATGTAAACAGCCACATAATTCATGTACTTTTAACCACTAGGCCTCTTTAATTATTCTTTTAGAAGCTATTCTACCATAGTAATTTGAGAACTGGATTATAAGAAGCCACATTTAGAAAAAGAATTGCTGTCAGGGGACTCCTTCATGAAAATGGAAAGATCTTTTATCAGAGAATTCCCTCTGAGCCCTTTAAATAGCCATCTCCCCCATTTTGATTCCATTTATAAAAATCCCATTTAGATGCATTACTGGACCACCTACTGTGCAAAGGAGAGTGAGCTGTGTGTTGGGGAACCATCTGACTCTCTGATTTTTTCCAACTTGCCACTAATTCATTTGGCCATTAATCAGACCTGCCCCTGGAGGCCTTTGGACCTGCCTGCAGAAGTGGGAGTTAAGGCCGTTTCTCCAGATGCAATGGCTTTCAAGAAGCAGACCTCAGAAGGAACATTGGAGTTATGACATAAAGGATTAGTTGAAAATCGCATGCCACTTGAAAGACCTAACAGCCGATCAAGTAAGATTCCTCGTGTCAAATAGCCTGGCTGAGGAGAGTGATGCCAGGGGGAACAAAATTACAAAAGACAATCCCGTGATTAGATCAAATACTGAAGGCATGATTCCAGGCAATAGTAATTCTGTAATCCTAATAACATTCATTTACATCTGCACAGCTCTCTACAGTTTATGAAGCATTTTCACAGATATCATCTCAAATCTCACACTGACCCAGGAGAAGAGCTAGGAGAGGCTAAACCGGATCCACATTCCAGAAGAAGCACGGGAGTAGCTGACTCCCAAAGACACATGGCTGGATATAGAAGAAATGTTACCAAACCAGGATTTCTAACTGCAGATCTCTTAACGACATACCACGCCATCTCTCCAGAATGTCACAGCTAAAACCACTCTGTAAAGCTCTTCTGTTTCCTTCATGGGAGAACATTCTACTCCACACCTAGTGAAACATCCTGCACTATGGGGCATAGATGTACACACAAGATTGTTGTGTTATTGTTGCATGATCTCAAGTTGATTTCAACTCATATCAAACCCATGTGACACAGTAGAACCACCCTATAGAGTTTTCTAAGCTGTAATCTTCATAGGAGCAGGTTACTGGGTCTTTCTTTTAGTGGAGCTGCAGTGCGGGTTCAAACAGCCAACCTTTTGGTTAGCAGCTTCGTTGCTTAACCACTGCACCACCAAGGCTCCTTCCAAACACGATGGCTGCTCTGAAAAAGTGTCTAAGTTGCAGGGCACACGCCTGCACTATCGTCTGCTATTTCAGAGCAATGGATTCCCTTCTTCGGGCTGTGAAGAGAAGCCACCACAGCATAGTTCCAAGGGATCAGGCTACAAATTGAACCATGTCCTCCCCAAATATGTGCTGCATCCCTGGCCTTTTACCCCTATGGATGCATCCTATTTGGAAAGAGGGTTTTCTTTTGTTATATTAATTAGAACATACATAAGTAGGATGGGTTCTAAATCGAATCACTTTTGAGCTATGAAAAGAGCAGATCACACACACACACACACACACACACACACACACACACACACACACACAGATGCTATGTGAGAATAGTCTACACATCAAGAAACTAGTGAATGCCCAGGGCTACCAATAAGGAAAGATCCAGCACAGCCCAAACTCTCACTGGGGTTTTTAGCTTCCAGACTGTGAGAA
Source organism: Heterohyrax brucei (assembly GCA_028571685.1). Classification (NCBI taxonomy): domain Eukaryota; kingdom Metazoa; phylum Chordata; class Mammalia; order Hyracoidea; family Procaviidae; genus Heterohyrax; species Heterohyrax brucei. The sequence goes on along the minus strand of CM053153.1, from coordinate 18,161,110 downwards.
AATCAAATTTCTGTTTTTAACCCCACGTTTGTGGACTTTGTGTTGCAACCCATCCAACCTGCTGCTATGGAATCAATTCCTACTCATAGTGACCCCACAGGGTTTCCAGGTGTCTTAGTCATCTAGTACTGCCGTCACAGAAATACCAGAAGTCAATGACTTTAACAAAGAGAAATCTGTTTTCTCATAAAAAAGTAGGCTAAAATTCCAAATTCAGGCCATCAGCTCCAAGGGAAGTCTTCCTGTGTCAACTCTGGAGGAAGGGCCTTGTTGACAATCTTCCCCTGGACTCAGAGCTTCCGAGGCACAGGGACCCCGGGTCCAAAGGATGCGCTTTGCTCCTGGCACTGCTTCTTTCCTGATGGTATAAAGTTCCCAACTCTCTGCTGGCTTCCCTTTCCCTTATATCCCAAGAGATTGCCCCCAGGCACAGTAAATCCCTACAGGTTGAATCCTGCCTCACCAGCCCAGCCACTGCCCAACCCTTCCTCACCAGCATCACGGAAGTTGGATTTGTAACACAGGAACATCATGCAATGCTGAGAATCACGGCCTAGTGAACTGCTACATATATTTTTTAGGAGGTACAAGGTCAAGCCATGATACCAAGGCTGTAAATCTCTATCAGAGCAGTCTGCTGCATCTTTCTCCAGTGGAGCAGCTGCTGGTTTTGAACCACAAACTTCTTGGTTAGCACTTGATGATTTTAACCACTGCACCACCACCGTTCCTTTTGTGTTACAATAAAACCAAAACCAAACCCATGGATGTCGAGTTGGGTCCGACTCATAGTGACACTAGAGGTCAAAGTAGAACTGCCCCATAGAGTTTCCAAGGACTGCCTGGTGGATTTGAACTGCTGACCTTTTGGTTAATAGAGGTAGCACTAACCCACTATGCCACCAGGGTTTCCTTCATGTTACAATAGGACTAGGAAATGAAGACACTCCATATATCCTTACCAGCCACCAAATCTTGCCTATAAATGAGAGAAGTGGTGTGGCTCATTGATACACGTGTGTTCTCTTGCACAAATTCATTTAGAATGCACAACGCTTGGTTATGGGGAGTCTCAGAAATTTGGGTACAATGCAATAACTACTGCATAAAAAAAGGACAAAATGAACCTATAAACATTAATTTGAAAAAATTTTTTGTGTGCCCTTGAGTTCATTCTGACTCATAGTAAAACTTCAGGACAGAGTACAATGGAGCCATAGGGTCCCCAAGGCTATAATCTTTATTTTATTGTGCTTTAAGTGAAAGTTTACAATCCGTGTCGATTTGTCCTACAAAAACTTACACACATACCTGTGTAACTCTGGTTGCTCTCCCCACAATGTGACAGCACATTCTTTTCCAGCCTGTATTTCCTGAGTCCATTCAACCAGCTCCTGTCCCCCTCTGCCCTCTTATCTCTCCTCTGGACAGGAGTTGCCCGGTTAGTCTCATGTATCTACTAAAGCTAAGAAGCATGCTCTTTGCCAGTATCCTTTTATGTCTTACAGTCCAGCACATCATTTTTCTGAAGAGTTAGCTCCACAAACGGTTTCAGTTCTGGGCTACCAGAGAGTCCGGGAACCATGTCTTCTGGGGACCCTCTAGTCTGTTGAATCATCAAGCCTGGTCTTTCTAATAAGATTCAAGTTCTGCACCCCATTTTTCTCCTGCTACATCTGGGCCTGTTTGTTGTATTCCCTGTCAGAATAGCCATTGATGGTAGCTTGGAACCATCTAGTTCTTTTGGTCTCATGCCGATGTAATCTCTGGATCATGTGGCCATTTCTGTCTCCTAGGCTCATGTTTTCCTTATGTCTTTGATGTCTTTTCATTCTCACCTGTTCTAGGCGGTTGAGATCCATTGATGCTTTGCACATGGCCACTCGTCAGCTTTGAAGACCCATATGTCCATGGCTATAACCTCTCTTTTTTCTTTTTAATTTTTTCCCTGTGATTAAGTGAAAGTTTACAACCCAAGTCAATTTTCCATACCCGCCTCTCTGCAACTCTATCCGCTCTCCTCACCCTGTGACAGCGCACTGTTCTTTTTCCCTCTTTACTTCCAGTACCCACTCGACCAACACTTGTCCCCTCCTCTCCATCATGTGCTCTCCTAGAAAGAAGCCAGTAGGACAGCCTCGTATATATGTAAAACCATAAAGTATACACACCACATGCATCATTCTTTGTCCCCGAGTCCAGCCCAGTCTTTCTCTGAGGTGCTGGCTTCAGTACTGGTTTCAGGTCTGGGCTAGCAGCAAGTCTAGGGATCATGTTCTCAGGGGACCTTCTAGGCTGTCAGACAATCAATCTGGTCTTTTAGTAGAGTTCTTGATCTGCACACCTCTTTTTCTCGTGCTATGTTGGGGACTCTACTTTGTGTTCCCTACCATCGCTGTCTTTGGTGGTGACTGGGTACCATGTGAGTCTTCTGGTCTCCAGCTGATGTAGTGTCCCAGTAATATGGGTCCTTGTTTCTCCTCAGCTTGTTTTTCCTTGTGTCTTTGATGTTCTTGGATGTCATCTGTTTCAGGTGGGTTGGAACCAATTGATGTTCCTCAGATAGCAGCTTGCTGGCTTTTAAGATCCGGATTATGGCTATAATCTTAATGGAAGTAAACTGCCATAATTTTCTCCCCAAGGAGGCCGCTGGTGGGGTCAAATCACTAACCTTTCGGTTAGCAGTTCAATGCTTTACCACTGCACCACCATGGTGCCTTGCTGAAAAAACACTAAGCATAAAAACAAGTTGCACACAGTATGTATAGTATGAGACCTGTTTGCCAAGCTAACAATGGATAAGATGGTCAGAGGAAGCAAGCTCTGCACCCTGCTCATCATTTGCTGCCTGTTGACCTTAGCCACATTTTTTCACAATAGTCTGTGTGCCTTTGTTTCTTCCTTTTGTCAAATGGTATCTAGTAATTTAAAAATTCTACCTCAGCATTGTTGTGTAGATCAAATTAGAAAATACAAGTAAAATATAAAGTGCTTATTTAGCACATTGCTTTGATCCTGAAGTATTCACTAGTGAAGCTATTACTGCTATCATGCATATAGAAAATCACCTGAAAGAGTTCACAAAACAACTGTCAGTGGTGATTAGCCTGGTGAATGGTGTAACAAGGAACTTTTGTTTCCTAAATTATAAATGTCAGTATTATCTTGAGGAAACACTGGTGGCGTAGTGGGTTAAGTGCTATGACTGCTAACCAAAAGGTTGGCAGTTCAAATCCTCCAAGTGCTCCTTGGAAACCGTATGGGGCAGTCCTACTCTGAACTCTAGGGTCTCTATGCACCAGACCCAACTCAACAGCAGAGGGTTTGGTTTTTGGTTGGTATTATTTGAATTATCTTTATAACTATGCATTAGTTTTATGACAAGATGAAAATTCAGGTAGCAATAAGGAGTGCTCATTAAAAAAAAAGTACATGGGGGAGCCATTGTAATATAGTGCTAAATTGGGCAGTGTAGACAGAGAATCCGAAGGGCACCTGTGGTTTGTGTGGGGTGAAGCAGAGATGAATAGAAAAGGAGGCGAAGAAGAGATCCTGTGAAGCTGGGCTGGAAGCCAGGCTGGGAAAGGACAAGGAGAGGAGGACTGGGAACAAGATGCAAGGTTCCCAGCAGACTCTATTTTTATTTACCAAGAACTGTTCTCCTAGACACCTTGGTGGCATAATGGTTAAGTGCTATGGCTGCTACCCAAAAGATTGGCAGTTCAAATCTACCAGGCGCTCCTTGGAAATTCTGTGGGGCAGTTCTACTCTGTCCTCTGGGGTCACTGTGAGTCGGAATCATCTTGATGGCAGTGTGTTTTGATCCTTCTGTTACCTCTACAGGCCCTCTTCACCTCAGCAACCAGCTGGGCCGACTTAGGGTATACAAAGATGGGGGCTTGGTGTGGCCTTGGTCTGCTTACTCACGAAGAAAAGTGGGTCAGGAAGCTCATCCCGACCTCTACCCCTGGAATGGGTCCTTACATTCTTACACTTATTGACTAAGACATGCCGTTCAAGTGATTCTCCCCAGAACAAAGCAAAGATGTGTCTAGAAGGTTTATTCTGCCTTGCTGACACAGAGAAGCAGCCAAGAACTCCTTCTTTTTTATAAAATATTTGATTGTGCTTTAAGTGAAAGTTTACAATCAGAGTCAACTTGTCATACAAAACTCTTATACACACACACTGCTATGTAACTGTAGCTGTTCTCTCTACCCTAGCACAACACATTCCTCCTTTCCGCCCTGAGCATCCCACATCCATTCAACCTGCTCCTGTCCCCATCTGTTCTCTCATCTCCCCTCTGGACAGGAGCTGCCCAATTAGGCTCAAGTATGTACTTAACCCGGGATGCACACTCTTCTCCAATATTATTATAGTCTTATAGTCCAGTCCAATCTTTAAACAGTTCGCAGCCAGAAACTTTTAAAGTGGCTTGCTAAATAATGACAAATTTTAATTCCACTTAACCAGGTATTCCACTTGACTCTACAAAAGTGAACAGGACCTGCTTAGTATGTTTGTGGTGAGATGTGACTGAGGTTACGCGTGCAAACCTCTCACCCCTGGGGCAGGAACAAGGCAGGCACACCGCGAATATTTATGAATAAGGACCAAAATCTGTGGAGCATGTCGCTGGTGGGACCAAGAATTATAGTGGGGTTCCAGGCACAGTCCTTGTCTCCAAGAAGTTTTTTACAAAAACAAGAAGCTGCTTAGAGACAGGAGGTGGAAACCTTGGGAAGAAGCATTATGAGGCAGAGTGGAAAAGCTCATCAAAAGCCTGCCCTCTTGGCACCTGTTTGTCCTAATTCAAGTTCAGCAGGAAGTAGGCTTGCTATAGCTCACAGTCACTTTCATCCTCCCGAGAGCTCTGTTTTGCCATTGTTTAAACAATGAGGCTTAGAAAGTGCGCTTTACAAATAGGTCAGAATCTCAAGTAGTTTGTTTATACACAACAAAATAAGAAACAAAACAGGACCCTGAAATCCAACCAGTTTTTTTTTCTTGGTCTACACTCTCAGTGTTTCTTTCTCCTTTTTTTCCCTCAAATATTTAAAAATCATCTCAGTACTGCAAAATTGGGAACAAGTTAAATATCCAGCAATCTTAGTCTCTGTCTGCTGAGGGTCTATTAGGAAGCCAATACAATGATAATTAGGAAGACTTTGGGAAAAACTTAAGCCTGTTTTAAAGCAGAATGTTAAGTGAAAAAGCAGAGTGAAAATTGCAAGCAGATATAGTTATTGCTGTGTGAAATATGTGTTATGCAGACAGATTAGAAGAGAATAAGATAAAATGGGAAAAGCCATATTGAAAGGACAAAATGACTTACTCAGTTTGACAGTTTTATGTTCTCTACGGTGTGCCAGGCAAGAGTTCTAAGTGCTTGGGATATGTGAATATATAATTTAGTTTTGGTTTTGGTTTTCAATTTGCTTAGTACTTTGTTGTTGCTAGTTACTGTCAAGTTGGCTGTGACTCTGGTTGGTGACCATCTGTGCAACAGAATGAAAAGCTGCCCAGACCTGCGTGTGCCATCTTCATTATCATTCCTGTGGCTGAGGCCATTGCTGCTAATACTGTGTCATTCAATGTCATGAATGGTTTCCCTCTACTACAAAATGATGTCCCTTTCTAGCAATTGGTCTTCCCTAGTAATATATCCAGAGTTGAATATTCACCAGGATGGCTATGGAGCCTTGGTGGCACAATGGTTGAAGGCTCGGCAGCTACCCAAAAGATTGACAGTTCAAATGCTCCTTGGGGACCGTATGGGGAGAGTTCTACTCTGTCCTGTATGGTTGCTACAAGGTGGAGCAGCAACCAGGATGGCTAAAATCAAAAAAAGACGTACAATAACAAATGTTGATAGGGATGTGGAGCAACTGAAATTCTCAAGCATTAGTGATAGGAATATAAAACAGTGTAGCCTGCGATGTGATCGATTACTTTTGTGCATGGCCTTTCTAACCATGGTCTTGTAGCTCCCACCCAGGTGACTGTGTGGTAGGGTATGTGGTCTACCAAGAGGGCTCGTTGGTTATCCCATACAAGAGAGTCAATTCCAGAGCAGTGAAGAGGAGCCCACCTTTACCAAGGAAGGAGAGACCTGAACCCATCATCACCACCACCACCAAGGAAGGAGAGACCCAGCAACAGAAGATGGTGTGGTGGACATTCCAGCCCATGTAGAGAGGAAGCTGAGTGCCTTTGGGCAGACAGTGAGGACCAGAGGGAGGTATTCCTGAGAGCACAGCCAGGAAGAGGCTGTCCTGATGGAACAACTGTATCCTGACCACTCCTGAACCTGAACTTTTATCTGTTTTTAACCTGTTACTTTCCTAATAAACTCCATAACTGTATGTTCTGTGTAGCTATTACAATGAATTATCAAGCCCAGGACAGAAGTAGAGAGGGTTGTGTGAGGGACAGTGAATGTCTGAATTAGTAAAGGTGGCAGAGAGAAGAGGCCTGTCTGCCTCACAGTGTCAGTCTTGGGCGGTTGATCTTGATTCTCTTTTCCCGTTGTGATGATAGAGGAGCTCAGACACTTCACCTAAGCCGTTTTTCACAAGCCACTTTGGAAAAAGTTTGGCATTTTCTCAGAAAGTTAAATACAGAGTTATCCTATGACCCCAAAATGTCACTCTCAGGTGTGAGTCCAAGAAGAACTGAAAACATGTATCCGCACAAAAACTGTACATGCATGTTTGTAACAGCATGATTTATAATAGCCAAAAGGTGAGAACAATCTCAATGTTCAGCATCTGATGAATGGATAAGCAAAATTTGGTATATCCACACCCAGAATATTATTCAACCATGAACAAAGAACAAAGTACTGACATATGGCACCAAATAGATAAACCCTGAGAACAATATGCCAAGTAAAAGGAGTCAGATATAAGAGGCCACATATGCTGTGATGCCGATTGTACACAATGTCCAGAGCAGGCAAACTTACAGAGTCAGACATTAGTGATAGACAAGACCGGGGTAGAGGGAACTAGGGAGTGACAGCTAACAAGTCTGGGATGTCTTCTATTTCTTCTTGGGGCAATGGAAGTATTCTGAAATTAGATAACAGTGATAGCTGCATGAGTAGGAGAACATACTATAAACCACTGAACTGGACACTTCAAAGCGTGACTGTCATGGCATATAAATTATATATAAACAAAGTTGTTATTAAAAGTCACGTCACTGAACTTCAGAAACCCTGGCGGTGTAGTGGTTAAGCACTACATTGGCTAACCCAAAGGGCAGCAGTTCAAATCCACCAGACATCTCTTGGAAATTCTATGGGGCAGTTCTACTCCATCCTATAGGGTCACTATGAATCAGAATCAACTCAGTGGCAGTGACTTTCGGTTTTCACTGAACTTCTATTAAGAGCAATGGAAAAATTTGGAAACGGTAAATGGTGACAGCTGAACAACAAAGATGAACATATTTAATGTCCTTGGACTGTATGTGTGAAGATTGTTGAAATGGCAAAGGTTTTGTTACCTAGATATTTAACATACCCAAAAAAGGTTGAAAAATTGCTCAACAGTATTTTTTTTAATAAATAATATTGATGATTAATGTCCAAAAAAAAAAAAAAAAAAAAGATTGCCTGTCTGTTAAGAAGTTTCAGTCTGGGTTACCTAATAACAGAGACATGGTCTCAACTTGGTTGAGCCAAATTCTGCCCAGGGTGGTTATCAAGGGTGACTGGGAGATACGAACTATGAGAAAGGGAACACCAAGCATCTCTCCCAGGCAAGGACTGCAGGACCATAATGAACTATTCATTACTCAGTCAACCCTGAAAGCCTCACCCAGAGGTACAGATTTTTGTACTGAATGGTATTGAAAAGCTAAATAAATGCCCATGTTGAGCTGAGTGTGAGATTAAACAACCACAAAGACTGCTATTTATTGAATATTAGGTCTTCATAGGAAACCATGGTGGCAGAGTGGTTAAGCGTGCTATGTCTGCTAACTGAAAGGCTGGCTATTTGAATCTACCAGGCGCTCCTTGGAAACTCTATGGAGCAGAAATACTCTGTCCCATACGGTCTCTACGAGTTGGAATCAACTCGATGGCAGTGGGTTTCTTGGTTTGGTTGATCTTCATAACCCTGTGAGGTGGGTTCTATCATCAGCCTCATTTAACAGGGGGAGAAACTGAGGCTAGAAGAAGCCAAGTAATCCCTGGCATGTTTCACTCTAGAACTGGCTTTTAATCCCAACACCATTTGCTCGGCTTGGCCGTGATACAGATGATGACCATATTTGTGTCACAACGGGGCACTGACTTTTGTATTTTGCTTTGGGCACCATAGTCCCCCTAGACTGTGTTTTGAGTAGGTCTCCATCAGTAGGGGGAGAGGAGTTTGCTCAGAACCCAGGAGTCTGGATGCTGGTCTGGGTGCTACCACCAAGAGTGTGTCTTCCCTGGGCCTCGGTTTCCAAGTCTGTAATACCAGGGTTTGCAGCACTTTCACTGCTCTGACCATCTGTGATCATACCCAGCTCTCAAATTGTTGCTATTGTCATTGTTAGTTGCCATGAAGTAGGGATCCAACTCACGGTGACCCCGGGTACAAGAAAAAAAGCCATTGCCCGGTCTGGCACCGTCTTTAGAATCAATGCTTTTTAAAACCCATGTTAATTTTTCTTATTATGGATTTCCGTAATACTAGCACTGCCCTCGTCCTTCCTGGTTCTCAGCGCATGTCATTTCTTGCTGATGGCCTATTTTCTTAGTCTGTCTGCCACCACTACAACTAAAACTCAGGGCAGTTTCTGCTGTCAGTGCGTTGTGGGTATTACCACATTTAAGCTTTACCTCAGCCCCACGCCATAAGTACTACCCAGAACCCCTTTTTTGCAAATGAGGAAACTGAACTATAGAGGATTAAATCACTTCTACAAGATCACACAGCTAATATGACGGAACCAGGATTCTAAAGAGGTCATTTGACTCTAGTATCTGGAATCTTCACTGCTACTCTCAGCTTCCTCCAAGGTCAACTATGAGCAGGCAAAGGTTACAACGACCTTTGTCACCACAGAATTCCCAGCTCCTAGCTCCAGGCCTTGGGAACTCTGGTGGTGTGGTGGTTAAGTGCTGCATCTGCTAACCAGCACACTGGCAGTTCAGATCCCCCAGACGCTCCTTGAAAATTCTATAGAGCTGTTCTATTCTGTCCTATAGGAATGCTATGAGTCAGAATCAACTCGATGGCACTGGAATTGGTTTTCTGGTTGGAGCTCAAGGCCTGCACACATTGTTTGCCTAACAGGGATTTACTGAGTGAATGAATAAATGAAAGAATGGCTTCTATTTAATCTTCCAGGGGCTAAGCACAGCATCCCATACACAGTGAAAGTTAATACCACTCAGTTTCCCTGATAGAGTCCCTCCTGTTGTCTCCCTGGGCTGTGGCTATTGCTACCAACCAAAGAGAAGGGCTACGCATGCAAATAGCCACTCCGTTACCCTTACTGGGCTGCTAGCAGCCTTTTTGTTCTTATCTACTTGATGTCTTATCACATCCTTTGTCAGAGTCACGTGTTTTGTTTGGACGAAAATGAGCATTTGTTTCACTAGGACAAAAAGAGGGGTCATTTGCCATTTTCCCAGCTGGATCTATAACCATCATTCTCTCCTCCTTCCCTTTGGTTGTTTTTGTTGATTTCCCCCAATAAATAGCCCAGTCATGAATGCTTCCAAAGAGCTATTACCTTTGGGGCCCCTTCACTGGCCTTCACTGGAAGGCTGACTCTCGTCTCCTTGACACCCTTCACGGGAAACAGTGCTGAATTTATGGCCTGATAAGCGGCCCCTCTACGGAGCCCAATTGGCACACGCTGACTGCTGTGGGATCCTGCTCGCTGCTGGCAGCTTTTTTGGGTCGTTCGTTTCCCTGCATACTGCTTAGAGCTTTTTCCGGTCTCTCCTGGGATGTGGACTATTTTGCATTTTGGAAAGGGCCTCCAGGTTTGATTGTGTCTTGTGACCCGTTATGCATTTGGAGATGGTCAAATCAGTTGGCACTGGCTGTATCACACATCAGAAAGTGGAAACCTGTGGCCATGAGGTGTGACATCACTGGGTGAATGTCCACATGGTGCTAGATGTACATATTGGCTCCATTGTGGCAGGTTGTATGCAACAATGTCAGAAATAGTGAAGTTCTATTGAGTCTAAGGATCATTCTGCCAGCATTTGTAGGGTGGGGATTCAAAAGGACCTTGGGTGGCTCAGATGGTTAAGCGTTTAGCTGCTAGCTGAAAGGTTTGCAGTTCAAACAGGGTCTTAAATGATAGCCCTGAAGATCTGCTTCCCAAAGGTCACCACCTTGGACACCCTGGGAAGCAGTTCTTCTTTGCACAACTGCGGTTGTTATGAATTAGAATCAACTCAATGGAAATCAACAATAATACCGCAATTGTGTGGGGACAGGCTAAGACAGAAGTGTCAAGAGTTTGCTCTCTCAAAGCAGTGCCAGGCAATGCACTGAAACCCCAGATTGTTACCTTGCCACACAGTAATCCTGAGTGTCAGGGTGACAGGAAGAAGGATGTTTCCAGAACTCTAATATGAGTGACCCCTTTGTGTCAGATCCCTTTGTGTTCTTTCACTGTTGTGACACTGCTGTGAGGTAGCTATCACTAAGTTGCTTCATCATACAGAATTGATGCTCAGAGAAACGACACGACGTGGTCCATGCCCAGTGCTGACCAGGTCACTGTCACGTTCACAGTTGTCTGAAGCCAAAGCCAGGCTCTTCTCTCTAGACCAACGGCCCACTGACAACAGAAGGCAAACAAATCTGAGTTCATGACAGTGGAGCATGTTAGGCATTGTTCTTTTTGTTTTGGGGGGATTCTTCTGACTGCTTCCCTGAGGTATCTAGTAAGTAAAATCCCTTTCGAATGACAAGGAACAGTGCCCTCTTTTACAGAGACAGAGTTCCTACTGACAGACAGTCTTGGTGGGGAGGGAGGTCTTAGAAGGTAGGGTAGTTGATGGTGGCAGTGTAAAAGGAAAGTCCCCTGTGGGAAGGAAAAAGAGGGCAGGAGAAACTGGCTAGGGACTGAGTCATCTGAGTGCTTACCCATGTTTGTCTGTTGCCATGACAACCCACCCACCTTGCACAGCCCGACTCCTCCGTGGTGCTTCCTTATGTTTGGGGCATTCCTATCACTAGCCAAGATTTGTTGAGTGTTTTCCATGTGCTGGTAGATAACTAAGATTAGGTTTCACTACATGAAACAACACAAACAAATGTAGTGGCTTAAACAAGCCAGTAGCTTGTTTCTGTCTTGTGAGAAAGTCAACACATTGGCCATGTTGGACAAGTATGGCAGATCTTTGGTGTCACTGGAGTCCTATCTTTCTGCTCTTCCTTCCTAGCTGGTAAATTTTCTTCAAAGCCACCTCATGGTCCAAGGTGGCTACTGGAGCCCTTCAAAGGATGGAAGGAGGAAAAGCAGAGGGTCAAGAAGGGCACCTTCCCAAATGGATTAACTGCCTTTAAAGGGCTTCCCATTTGTCTCAAATAATGCTTCCACATGCTTCTCACTGTGAGAATTCAGTCACGTGACTACATCTAACTGCAAGAGTAGCTGGGAAACAGTTGTCTCTGAGGGGTTGCTGGGCTGCAATGTATCTGGCTTATAAAGAAGGACTTACTAATAGACGGTGTTTGTTCAGTAGAACAGAGGTCAACAAACCATGGCCGACAGGCTGAATCCTACCACTACCTGCTTTTGTAAATAAAGTTTTATTGGAACACAGCCAAGCCCTTTTGTTTGTGTGTCATCTATGGCTGTTTTTGTGTTGTAATCAGAGTTGAGGAGTTGTGATGAGACCATACGGCCCACACTGCTTAAAATATTTACCAATACAGGATAAGGTCGGTGACCCCTGGAGCAGACAGATAGCAACTTGTGGACAAATGGCCCACACCCAGACACAGTAGTCAAGGAAGAAAGATACAAAGATGTGAGTTCCATCCTCAGGAGGCTTACAGATCAATGGGTTTACAGCCAATTACAGCACTGATTACAATACTGTGTGAAAAGTATAATACTGGGTGCTATGGGATTATAGGAACAGGCCATGTAGACTAGCTTAAAGGATGAGCACCTATAAAAGACAGAGCAAAAGGAATTTCGAGCAGAGAGGACAACATGTGCTAAGACTGCAGGTGTGAAAGCCCCATTGTTAGGGTTTTATCTGGCTGTGTATCAGAGTTGCCTGTGAGTTTGTCTCCTCCAGAGACTAGGCACCTTTTCCTTCACTGTGACTTCTGGTGGGTCACTGAACTACAGCCTTCCTCTTGCAGTGGCCCCCAGAGTCCATCAGTTTCCTACGATCCTGCTATGTAGATTTCTGCAAGCGTTGGGCCACTGAGCCAGAATTTAGAGTGTGCGGGGAGGTGGGGCAGATCCACCTATCTGTCACTTTGTCATACTGTGGTGGTGTCATACTCGTGTGTTGCTGTGATGCTGGATGCCATGCCACTGGCATTTCAAGTACCAGCAGGGTCATCCATAGTGGTAAGGTTTGCACAGAGCTTCCAGACTAAGACTGAGCACAAAAAAAGTCCTGGCCAACTACTTCTGAAAAATCAGCCAACGAAAACCATGTGGATCTCAATAGAGTAGGATCCACTGTAGTGCTGGAAGATGAGCTCCCTGGGTTGGGAAGCATTCAAAATACACAGGAGACTCGAGCTTTACTACTGAATCAGTGCCCTACATGAAGATGGCATTGGACTGGGCAGTGGCTTATTCTGTGCTGTGGTCGCCATGAGTCAGAAACCGCTCAATGGCAACGGACAACAATGAGGGTTGGTTGCAGGGACACTGAGTTCCAATGCCAAGTCTGTAATCGTTAGGTAAAATGAGGCTTTGAACTAAAATCTCAGCCTTACCGCTTTCTGTCTTGCATGAGCCTTGACAGGTTGCTTAACTTTTAAGCCTCAGTTTTCACAGGTGGATTCAAACTGCTGACATTTGGGTTAGCAGCCAAGCTCTCCACCATTTTACCACCAGGAATCCCCCAACGAGGGATAAAAACCAGTTGCCCTCGAGTCAGTTTCAATTCATAGCGAGTCTATAAGACACACAGAAGTGTCCCACAGGGTTTCCAAGGAGTGCCTGATGGAAAATAAGGAGAGGAGTGATAAAATCGTGCACGTGCAGGGATTTTCGGCATCGGCACCACCAACGTACGTTTGGGACTGGATCATTCCTTGTTGTGAGATGCTGTCCAGGTATCGTCGGCATCGGCACTACCAACACACGTTTGTGACTGGATCATTCTTTGTTGTGAGATGCTGTCCAGGTATCATAGGACAGTAATCAGCGGTGTAATTGGCTGTAAACCCATCGCACTATAAGCCTCCTGAGGATGGAACCCACATCTTCGTATCTTTCTTACAGCATCCCCTGGCCTCTATCCACCAGATGAGACTTGTAGCACATCCCAGTTCTGACACCTCAAAATGTCTCCGAACACTGCCAGATGTTCCTGGGATAGGAGACAGGGTCAGTCACCCCTAGTTGAGAACCACTGACCTAGTGGTATTAAAGGAGATAACTTATCTAGAAGAGCTTACTACGTGTAAGCATTATCACCATATAAAACAAACAAACCAACCCGTTGCCACTGAACCGATTCTGACTCACAATGACTCTATAGGACAGACTAGAACTGCCGCATATGGTTTCCAAGAAGTGGCTGGTAGATTCTGACGCTGACGTTTTGGTTAGCAGCTGAGCTCCTAACCACTGCACCACCAGGGCTCTGTTACTGCCCTAGTGTTCATAAAATGTTAGTTGAAAGAAGAGATGCATTTTTGAAAGAAGGACAAACAGCTCACAGAAATGATTCCTGGTTTTAAGCTGGCAAATATAGAAAAGGCATTCTTAGCTATGACAACTAAAATTTTCCGTCAAGCCTACCTGTTGGGAGTCGACGTTATGTTAGGAGTGTGAGCTGAGAGACGTTTCAAGTGAACCATGGTGGGCGCCTGATGTTTCCTCGCTTGTGCTGGCATTGCCTGATTTAATTTTGGGGGAAACACAGACTCCTGTATTCAGTCACGTGCTTTGCAAGAAGCTGGCTTCTCTGTTGGTTCCAGTGGTGAATCATGGGGGAAAGGCCCGAGTCACCTGCAGAAGTCCACTGTTGGCCACAGTGGCTTAGTCTGGGGGTGGGCTCAGGCCAAGACTCAAACAGAAACCCCAGGGGTCTGTCTGCTCAGGCACCTAGAAGATAGCATTTCCCCTCTTCGTTGGACTTCATGGGGTCTAGACTGGGACGGGGAAGGAAGGTGTTTCCAAGAATGAGGCCTGCTCATGAAGTGTGGATGGGTCAAGCAGAGGGATGGGAGGAACTGTGTTCTGATGATTCTTGTCTGAGGCCTTGTATCTCCTCTGCCTGAAGACCATTTATTCTCACACTGTTCATGTTCCCAAGCCAATAAATTTTTTCTCTGAAGTTAGTTGGGAGTCAAATGGTGAACATCCTTGGCTGCTCACCGGAAGATTAGCGATTCATGTCTACTGAAAAGAAAGGCCTGGTGACCCAGAAAAACCAGCCATTGAAAACCCTACAGAACAAAGTTCTACTGTGACACACGTGGGATCAATATGAACCAACTTGTCAGCAATGAGTTCTTTTTTTTTTTAAGTTAATTTGGGCTCGTTTTACTGGTCTCTTAAAAGCAGAAGATCCACAGCTCATACTTAATCCGAATGCTATTAAGGGTAAAACACTTCATGATATCATATGAGGCTGTCCTACTGGTTTCTTTTTAGAGAGGAGAGGAGAGGATGCAGAGGAGAGGGCAAGTGTCGGTTGAGTGGACACTGGAAGTAAAGTACGGAAAGGAAGCGTGTGCTGTCACAGGGTGAGGAGAGTAGATAGAGGTGTAGAGAGATGGGTACTTGGGGTTTTATATGGCAAATTGACTTGGACTGTAAACTGTCATTTAATCACAATAAACATATTTTTTTGAAAGAGTAAGGCACCATGGTATCTTCACACATTTTCATAAATAGATTTTGAATCAGGATATTTTGGTGTCAAGTATAGAAAACCCAAGTCCACATAACTGAAGCAGTAAAGGAACGTCTGCCTCGTTCTTGAGAACACCCAGAAGTAGCGTGGGCTTCGGCTGCATGTTTCTGTAGCTCTTTGGGTCTACCTGCTCTCATTGTGCCAGCTTCCTTTTTAGAATGGCTTCGTTTTTAGGTTGGCTTCCCTGGTAGCAAAAAGTAGCAGTGGTTCCAGGCCTTGTGTATATGTGCCTCCCAGGAAAGTCTCAGGAAGAGGAATCTTCTCATCTCAAAACCAGTAAGCAGAAGTCCTGGGCTTTACTTTTGTCAGAGCAGCTTAGGTCATACACTTCTCCTTAAACCACATTAAGGGTGAGGTGATTTCTCTGACTTGTTTCAAGTAGTCAAGGGTTTCGGCTAGGTGAGGGTGTCCATGTGGACATCCCAGAGCTCAGAGCTCAGAGTTACATGGTAGAGAAGAGGCGTGGGTGCCAGGAGGCATTCATGGTACTTTCTTTAACACAAGAAAATATTGCTAGATGACAGTTCGAACGTCACCTTCTAGATTCTTCCATTGGTTATCAATCTTCCTTCTTCAGGGCTCCTTCAGGATTTGCTAGTTTATGTATTAGCAGTTACAGCACTCACATTAGAGTTTCCCCCTCCTTTCTGTGAAAGACAATTTGGTCAGAGACCACATCGGACATCTTTTCTTCTTCCTCAGCATAGTCTAGTACTCAGTGGAGGTTCAGTCTGTGCATGTTTTTAAAAGTCTAATTGAATTTGATTCCCAACAAAGCAAGGACAAAATTAAGTTTGGAGCCCAGGTGGCCAAGAGTCTAAATAGAGACCCGGAATTGTGGTTCTCTGACTCAGGGTTTGTGCTTTCCTCCAAACTTTCTGGCTGTGTGACCCCGAATAAATTATATAATCTCACTAAACCTTACTTTTCTCCTCTGTAGAATGGGGATAATGTTATTACCCACCCTATAGCGTTGTTTGGGGAAAAAAATGAAATAATGTCTATACAATTGCTTAGGCCAGGCCTAATTCATCAAGTGCTCTGTAGGGCTAGCTGCTAATGTATTGGCTGTTTTTATCCTCAAGTGTGTAAGCCTGAATAAATCTTGAAACTCTGCCACAGCTGCTGTTTCTTCATTTGTGACATGAAGGTGGTAAGAATCTCTGCTTTACTAGGTTGTTGTGAAGATCAGAGGAGAAAGACATTGACCTTCAGTAGGTGTTGACTAAACATCAACTCTAGTTCACTTCTGCCCACCTTCACCCCAACACATAATAAGAGGTGCCCTTCATCCTCCTGTGTCCTCCTCCCCCAACCAACGGAAGAGTTTGAGAGCTTAAAAATTGGTTTTTACAAATAATGCAAAACCTAAGGCAAAGAAACCCTGCCTGGGCCTAGAGTGACACTGTGGTTGAGATCTGATTCCATGCCACCCAGCTACCGTGGTTCCTGTTACAACCACTGGTTGACCACACTGGGATTTCAGACAAACCTGTGAACAGTAAAGTTGAAACTTCGGTTGGAATAGAAGATGAGAGAAATGTATGTGGGCGGATGCAAAATGTTCTGACTTATGCGGTGAAACTCAACGCCAGCCAAGGCAAGGAAACCTTGTAAGTTATTGACGTTTCCTAAGTTATTGAAGTTCTTCCTTTCGGATGTTTCCACTTACGTTAATAGGCTTGTTTGTCTAGGTCACAGGCCACTGTACAGATGTCATTTGGCATGTTTAGAAGTTATGAGCTTAAAACAAGTCTACAGCCTAGGACAGCCCTTGGTTTCCAGATAGTGGTTGATGCCTTGGTGGGTGCTTGCAGTGGACAATGGACCGTATTCTACTCAATCAGCTCATCTCCTTGCCAGAATGGTTTATTGAATTCTATGCCTGCAGCCCCTAGTGCAGTGCCTGACAGACAGCCGGAGTTCAGTAGATGTTTGAGGAGCAAGGAAGCAGAAGAGGAAGCTACTAACTATGAGCAAACACAAGTTGCCAGTTCTGACCAATGATGTTTATAGACTGTTGATGGAAAGAATGCTCAGACTGGTCAAAAGCTTACCCTAGCACTTACTGACTTACACGTGCAGTCCCTGGAGGGACTGGTCAAGAGGAAGGTCAGTGAAAAAAGACGAAGATCTTCAACCAGACAGATTGACCCAGTGGCAGCAACAATGAGCTCAAACACAACAGTGATTTCGAGAGTGGCACAGGACAGGGTAGTGTGTGGTTCTGTTGTCCATGGCCTTGCTGTGAGTCACAGCCAGCTTGGCGACACCTAACAATGGCAACAACACACTTGCAGAAGGGACCAAGAAGAAACTGTTCAGGGCAGTTGGTCCTAATTTTCGCTGGACAGCAGGGGCTGTCAGCCCAGGCAGGATGGACTGCATCTGCGTGTTTTGTATTGGTGAGTTTCCGGGGCAGACCAGTCCAGCTCAGGGACAGGAATAATAGCTACTGATGCAAAAGCCCTCTGTGAGGTCATCCCAGCCTGTCTGTCAGCTTACACTGGGCAGAACTTCCGTTTGCTGTAGCATGGAGGAACATGAACTCAGAAAAGGTTGACTCTGGAAGTGACCAGTGTTCATCTCTCAGCCTCTCAACCACTGGCACCAGAATCACTTGGGATACTGACTCCGATTTCGGATTCTCGGGC
The DNA here is from genome assembly GCA_028571685.1 of Heterohyrax brucei. Classification (NCBI taxonomy): domain Eukaryota; kingdom Metazoa; phylum Chordata; class Mammalia; order Hyracoidea; family Procaviidae; genus Heterohyrax; species Heterohyrax brucei. The sequence goes on along the minus strand of CM053153.1, from coordinate 18,143,362 downwards.
CCTACCCCTGACCTGGTTCTCAGGAGGAAGAAAAGGATCTTCAAATGATTCTTAAACACACTAAAACTTTATATCCACTGTTCTCATCCAACTCACTCACTCTGCATCTGAAGAAAATAAAGCTCAGAGAAGTGAAGTGACTTCCCGAAGGTCACACAGCTAGTTTGCAACAGCAGCTGATTACGCCCTAATATCATTGAAGCCATGTTCTGTTTCACACTTTGTAATCCCTACTTTCTCATTTGGTTCTTAACTGCTCTCCACAGGAGGAACTAGAATTATTTGTTTTCATATTAGAAGGGAATGCAGTTTTTATTTCTACTTCTAGGCCAGCAGCCAGAATCTTCTTACCAAGGGCACCGTCAGACTATATAGCGCCTTTGTACAAATTAGTAAGAGGCACCTTTTCTTGCAGAAGAATGTAGGCCTTTTCAATGCAACCAGAATGCAGGCTGGATTTCAGTTCCGGTTATCACTCTTCAGCCCTGGGCAATTCCCAGTCTGCACCCCTGTGCTCAGCAGCCCTGCTTTCAAGGGCAAGAAACTCGTCTTGTTTGTATTCCCCAATGCTTAGCATGGGCTGGACTTGAAAGGTAACTGGATGGCCCAGAGCCACCTGGTTGATCAGTGCCAGGATCAGAACCCCTGACACCAGGCTGCCCGGTACAACAGACAGCACAGTATAACTTAGCATGTTGTTCATACTCCATAGCTTGGGGGATTGGCCCAAATCATCTAGTTCTCCAGAAAGAAATCATCTCAAGGTGACCCAGAGAACTAAGCTTTTGAATCTATGTAGACAAGGTTGGATTTTAGTAATCCCCACCCTAGATGTGACGTCCAGGAAGCACAGTTGGGAACAGCCAGAAATGACCCCTTCAACAACTCCAACACTGATTTTTCAAACAAAAACCAAACTCACTGCCATCGAGGTGATTCCAACTTGTACCAAACTGTTGACCTTTTGGTTAGCAGCCTTAGCACTTAACCACTACACCACCAGGGTTTCCTGATTAATGTCCGGCAGAGTTTAAATACAACTTTTCAGATGCCAAGCCGACTCTCCACCTCACTCCTTCCTAGCTTCGGTCCCCTTGGAAGGTGTCAATACCTGGAGAATATTTCTGGGCAGCCCCTCCTGGTCTGTACTCATGGTGGTATCCCTTTGGCATAGTAATGAATGCCCCGTTCTTAGTCTTTTGATTAAACTGCCCTTTGACTTCCTGTATTTACATGCTACAAAGGAGCATTCAGCTGGCTATTATCACAGAGAGTGAGTCTGTTTCCCCTCTGGCTGCCTCTGAGGAGGACCTTTCTTTTGCTCAGGGGTGAAACATTCCAGTTCCAGCTATAAATAATAGCAGCAGCTGCTTTTATCCCCTTCTCTGGGGCCAGGCTCCGGGCCATGGCTGACAGCTTTAATCCTGCAGTCTCATTTCATCATCGTGGCTGTCCTTTGAAAAAAGTGCTTTATGCCCATTTTACAGATGAGGAAATTGAGAGCCAGAAAAGGTCAGTTATCTGTTTAAGGTCACACAGCTATTCAGCGGCCAAGCCAGGACTCGATGTTGTACCCCAAAACCGTGTTGTCAGCCCTCTTGGGCAATATTCTTCTTCATCTTGCTTGATGCAGTGTCAAAGAAGGTGCTGGGGCACAAAGACCTGGAAGTCATGTCTTCTGGGGGGACTGTGCACACTTTGCTACGTTTACTCTATGGAGTGCTTCCTCTGTGCTCAGCATTGTCCTAAACTGCTTATATGGATTTACATGCATGGTTCTGTTTAAACCTGATAGCAATTTTGTGACAAAGTATCATTGTCCCATTTCCCTTCTCAGAAAGTCAAGTCAGTCACTCAAAGAGAAAGTCAGAGTCCAAAGCCAAGTGTACATGACTCCAAAGCTCATTCTCAAAGAGTGGCCCGTGGACCACCCTCATGGTGATCTGGTGGTGCATGTGAAAACACAGATTCCTGGGGAAACCCTGGTGGCACAGTGGGCTAAGTGTTACATCTGCTAACCAAAGAGTCAGCAGTTCAAATCTACCAGGCATTCCTTGGAAATGCCTATGGAGCTGTTCTACTCTGATCTCTAGGGTTGCTATGAATCAGACCCAAATCGACAGCAGTGAGTTTTGTTTTGGTTATACTAGACCTATTCAGTCGGAAACTCTAGGAGTAGAGCAGAAAGTTGCTTTTCTGCCAAGTACCTGAGTGGTTCTTTGGCACACTTACATTTAAAGCTCTCAGCCACACTTAAGGACAACACTGACGGCATAGTAGTTACGCACTATGGCTGCCCACCAGAAGGTTGGCAGTTCGAATCCACCAGAAGCTCCTTGGAAACCCTACGGGAACAGTTCTACTCTGTCCTATTGGGGTCACTATGAGTCAGAACTGACTTACTGGCAATGGAATTGGTTTGGTTTGGGTTTTGCACTCTAGATGCTGGTGAATGTACATTTTCACTTTTTGAAAACTTAACAGAGTTGTACATTTATGATTTATGTACTTTTGTCTGCTATATTTTGATAAAAAGTTTACTTAGAAAATTCTGTTCCCGTACTAAAAACCATGGCCTCTTCATTATGAGCACTTTGCTTCCTCTACTATCTAATATCATCACACTGTGAAGTTTCCAGCATTAATTGTTATGAGTCCCACAGAGCACCAGGTCTGAGAAATCAGGCTATGAGAATGTCCTGGAATCACCTCTTCTGTCCCTGATGTTACCACGTAAAGGTTACTGGCAGTTCTCATTTTCTTTTCTCTAGGTAATTCCTCCAAAATAGATCACCCAAGTGCCTTACTCTGAAAACTTCCACCCTGTTCTTTCAACCCTGAAACCCAAATCAGCACCAAATAGTCCCTTGGGGCTCTTCCCACTGGCCAACCAGCAAAGTTTCTACCACCAGGTCCTGGGGTGGTCCAGGGGACTTCTTTGGGGCATCATCTGTCCATGACTCACTCTTTGACTCACTCTGGCAGCTGTTCTTTTCCCCTTCCCGCTTGGTGAGTTTTTCCCCTTTTCCTAGCCTTTCTTTACTTCTCCTGGAACCTCAGTAGCATCCCACATCTGAAATATCTCTTACTCTTCAACCTCCATTAATTACTCCATTTATATCTCCATTCACTTATTTATAGACACTTATTAAACTCCCACCTAAACCAGGATGTCTGCTAGAGGCAAGGGAATGAGAGAAACTAACTGGGAAATAGGCATTTTCCTCAAGGACCTGACGTGCATTTCCAAGTCTCTGTGGCTACTTCTTTTACTAACAATGTTATTGTTGACAAAGATGCTGAGGATTCCAGGAAAGAAGGAAAGACTTTTCCTTTTTAGCCTTTTTTCCATGACAGACTGTAACAATCACTTTAGAAGTGTCACTTAGCTCTCTCAGTAACTGTGAGTTACTATTATTATCTTCCTTGATGACATTCAGGCCTAGAGAAGTTGAGTAATTTGTCTGAAGTCATATAGTTCCTAAAAGTTGAAGCTTAACACTTATCTGAAGTCTTGGTCCCAGACGCAGGGCTTTATAAGAATTAGATTCCTTCAAGTCCTCGAAACTATCAAGTCAGAAGGATCAGATATGCAAGACAAACGAACTGAAAGAGAGAAGAGTTCTGGAAAAGATACAGAGATGAGAAACAAGCCTGAAGAGCCTTGGTTTCACCTGGTTAGCCTGGACTAAGGGAATCTGAATAGTACGTTGGTCACAGAGATGTGGCCTTAGCTGTCCTGGGGTTGTCCTAGTCCCAAAACATCATTTTCCCAAAATCACAGAACCATAAAATCTTAGGATTGGGAGGGATCTTGGTGCTGTATAATGAAAACCTCACTGGGTGCTAAATCCTTCTATGACTTTATCAGCAAGTGCTCATCCTGCCTATTTGGAGTCCTCCCTGGGATGGGAACCTCGCTACATCTTGAGATAGTCTGTTTCATTTATCAAAAGTCAATTGTCATATGCTAAACTGTGCCCCTCCAAAATAAGTGTCAACTTGGCTAGCTGTGGTTCCCAATATTGTGTGATGGTCTACCATCTTGTCACTTGATGTGATCTTCCTCTGTGTTGTAACTTCTACCTCTGTGATGTTAATGAGTCAGGATTAGAGGCAGTTATGATTATGAGGCAGGACTTAGTCTACAAGATGAGGTTCTGTCTTAAGTCAGTCTCTCCTGAGATATAAAAGACGGAAGTGAGGCCTCATGCCGCTAAAATGTAGCTCTAGAAGGAGAGTGAATTCTTTGGACCAGGGGCGCCTGAACCGAGAGGATCCTAGATCTGGGGAAGATTGATGACAAGGACCTTCCCCCAGAGCTGACAGAGAAACACCCTTCCTCTGGAGCTGCCATCCTTAATTTAGACTTCTAGCCTCTGAGATTGTAAAGGAAAATACTTTTGTTATACTCATCTGCTTGTGGTATTTCTGTTACAGCAGCACTAGGTAACTAAGACGCTAGTAAAGTGGATATCTTGGGCTGGCCTGCCCAGCATGGTTTTCTCCTTCTTTCAGTAACTTCAGTTTTCCTTTGGCGAGCTGCCAACTCCCAATTCACCTAATGCTACTAGGCAACTGTCAGGTAGCAGACGGTGGGCATGTGATCCCAAGTTAGGCCAATCAAATGCTCTCTCACAGGGATGTGAGTCTGGAACCAAGTGACACAAAGATGAAAAACTGATGGAGCCAAGTCAAGACCCCAACCAGCTCTGGGACTCCTGACCTTCTTCAGTTTTTCCTTCATACCATGAGTCACTGTATTATTCCATGAAATCCCATTTTTTGTTGTTGTTGTTTTGTTTTATTAGCCAGAGTTGGATTTTGATGCTTTCAACCAACATGTTTTCACTAAGAAAACACCATTTGTGTTTCTGATACATTAACAAATTCAGTTCTTCATCACAGATGTAATTCGTGTTCATGGTTTAAAAATCCTCAGTATCTTCATCAACAATAACATTATTAGTAAAAGAAGTAGCTCCAGAAGTAGTTGCCACAGAGACTTCGAAACACACCCTTTCCAAAGGGTGCAGAGGAGTAATTTCAAATGGTACATTCCCCTAGTGCCACTCCCTAGAGGCTATGACTGCTAGTTCCCTCTAGAAGTTTCTCTTTTGTTATTAACAACTCTATTAGACACCTCTTTCCTAAACTGAGTTGGAATCTATTAGCCTGTGTTTTCTGTTCATTTGTCCAAGGACTGAGTTTTGGAAATTACAGAACAGATTCCAGATACCACATGACCTAAATCTTTTCTAGAACCAGATACCTCCAATTCCTAAAGCCATCATGCCAGGGTAACAACCAGAAAACTATTAGGGCCCTTGTCCCCTCAAGACATTTTAATTTGCTTATCGTTCCAGAATGGGTCACCTAGAATTGAAGACAAATTCTTGCAGTGGTCTGCTTAAGCAGAGCAAGACTCCCACTCCATCCTGGCTCAGCCTCACTCTTCTGTTAAACGTAACCTAAGATTCTATAACTTCTGCTCTGACACACTTGGGTTGCCATGAGTCCATTCTGACTCAGCAGCAACTGGTTATTCTGGAAAAAGGAAAACCAGTGTGAAGAAGTGTATTTTAACAGACCTCGTGAGTTTCATGGAGATCTCTGAACTGTGTTCCAAGTTCCAGCAGAAGACTACGTCAAGGAAGGACACTAACTTTCCCCTTTTTGTCTTTTCTGACAATGTAGTTCATTTTTTCACAACACACATTCTCATATTTATATTCATTTAAAACAATGGAAAAAATTTTATAGAAAATAGCTCTTATAAAGCAACTGTTATCTTTTTTGCCCATCCTATTTATAGTTTTTAATCTACGCTGTACTGTCTTTGAGTATGTAATTGTCAATACATATTTAACAATGTTGTAAGAAGTCAGAGGTCTGTGGTCAGTAAGTACAAGTTTTACCCTCAGCCATGTCACTTTCCAGCTGTGTGGATTTAAGAAGATACTTAACCTTTGTGGACCTCACTTTGCATTCCTCATTTGTAAAATGAGAAGATCTTGAAGATTCTATCAGGAACGAGCTGAAAATTATCTTTTTAAGCCAAAGTCTTCATTGCTCTCAAGGCTTCAAGTAAGGCTGGCTGTTGCTCTGGGGAGTTGTCCTAGTCGCTGCTGGGTAAGGGACCATGCAGTAGCCAGTGTTCTAGATTGGATAATGGCTTTAAAGTGAGAAGGGAGAACATCAGGCAAAGGTGTTTTTTCCCTCCAAAGCTTAGTTTTATTTAGCTGGGATTTAGAGGCATAGCTTGTTAAACTTTCTTCAGAAATATCCTTCTTATACTGCCAAGTTCAACTCCAATATCACAGTCTCAGTCTAAGCCTTCTCTCTGGTCTCTCCGCCTTTAACCTCATCTCAACTGGAAGAGTTGTCTTCCTAAAAAATATCATTGGTCATCTATACATCCTACTTCTCTAGTAACAAACAAACAAAAAACAAATATCATTCCTGTCCACACACTGCACTGTGCTTGAAAGTACTCAATAAATGTTATTACATTGATGTATGGATGAATGAACAAATGAAGCAAGAAAATCAATGTCATTCAGTAAGTGAAAGAATCAATGAGGGAATGACAGATCAATAAACGGATGGTTGGAACACTGAATAAAAGAGTGGACAAACAAATGAAGAAGTGAGTAAGATTCTCTTCTGAGATGTCCTATCATTTCATTCATTGCAAGTATATTTTCCTTTACACCTTCGAACATAATTACAATAATTTTTTTAAAATCTTCGTCTTCTAACCCCAGAATATCGGGTATCTTTTGGCTGGCTTATATATTGTATTTTCTTTTTAGACAAGACCATGTTTTCTGTTTCTTTGCATGTCAACTAATTTTGAATAGTATACTGGTCACTGCAAATGTCATGTTGTAGAAACACTGGATTCTCTATTATGCAAATAATAGTGATTTTTTTAAAAAAGGCAGTTAACTTGTCAGAAGTTAAACTGCAAACTCTGTCTTCCCTGTGGTTGGCAACAGCTCAAATTTCAGTTGAGAACTTTCAGTCTTAGTTGGGCTGCTTAGAATCTGTATGGTTCAGGAGTCAGCCACAGGTTTGGGCAGAGTTGATACATAAAATTTGAGACTCCTGTCTCTAGTTCTTTCCTTGGATCCCACCCTCTCACCCCCTCCTCGTTTTGCAGTGGCTGTAAGTTATCGAGAACTCCATTCTCTGGTTATTCAGGCCAGAAAAACCATAGGTTATGGACTGAGCTTTAGCTGACTCACATGGCAAAGATTGTGGCTACTTTCAGAAAAAAATCTATGAAAATCTCAACTTATCCTGTGCTGTTTCATTCTCCTAAGTGTTGCATTCCCCCCTGGATAACTGTTTTGCTCACTCTCCAGTATCTTTAGGTAGGGTGTGTATGTGTGTGGGTGTGGGTGTGGGTGGGCGGGTGGATGTGTGCTTGTGTGGGTATGGGTGGGTGGGTGAGCTTTAATTGTCCAGAAATTTGAGCTGTTGTTTGTAGAAAGATTAGTCTAATAGGAATTTACTATGCTATACTGAGGGCAGAACTAGGAATTTACTATGCTATACTGAGGGCAGAACTAACTCCCTCTTGCACCATTATGAAATGTCCTTCTTTATCTATGTTGTGAATCTAACTACACAGTGTTATAACTACTGCTTTAAATAATCTTATGACACCAAAAGATTAAGATAAGGATAGATGACAGATAGGTAAGTACATAGTTAAACTTTTATGTTGACCGTTTTTTTTAAAAACCATATCTACCATTTCTAGGGTTCTTAATTTTTCCTATAGATCTGAGTTACTGTTTGGTGTCATTGTCTTTTAGCTTAAAGGACTACCTTTAGAATTCCTTGTAAGGAATGCCTACTAGCAAGGTATTTCCTCTGTTTTTTGATAATGTAGGCATGCCATTCTTTGCCTTCATTTTTGAAGAATAGTTTTGCTTAATACCAACAACTTGGTCAACATGTTTTTCTTTCAGCACTTTGAATTTGTCATTCCGTTGCCTTCTTTGTTTCTGATAAGAAATCAGCAGCCATTCAAAGTGCTTTTCCCCTCATATAATATGTTCTTTTTTTCTGGCTGATTTTAAGATTTTTCCCTTTGTCCTTTAATAGTTTAGCTATGATGTATCTGGTGTGAGTATCTTTATATTTATCCTACTTGGAGCTGTATGAGCTTCTTGCTTCTGTAAGTTACTGTTTTTCATCAAATTTGGGAAATTCTTGGTTTGAAGTCAGGAAAGGTATGCTTCATGTACCCTTTCATCAAATCTATTCAGTTTTTATGTTGAGAAAATAATTCAGGAGAGTGGCCTATATGAAGAATGAGGCATCAGACTTGGAGGAAAACTGATTAACAACCAGTGCTATGCAGATGACACAACCATGCTTGCTGAAAGTGAAGAGGACTTGAAACACTGACGAAGATCAAAGAACACAGCCATCAGTATGGATTGCAACTTAACACAAAGGAAACAAAAATCCTCACAACTAGGCTATAAGCAATACCATGACAAATGGAGAAAAGATTGCAGTTGTTAAGAATTTCATTTTACTTGTATCCACAAGCAACAGTCATGGAAGCAGCAGTCAAGAAATGCAAAACACATATTGCACTGGGCAAATCTGCTGCAAAGACCTCTTTTTAGTGTTTAAAAGCAAAGACATGACTTTAAAGACTAAAGTGTGTCTGACTCAAACTGTGGTATTTTTAATCTCACCACATACATGTGAAAGCTGGGCAAATGAATAAAGAAGACAGAAGAAGAATCGACATCTCTGAATTCTGGCATTGGTGACGAATATTGAACATACCATGAACTGCCAAAAAAATGAATCAGTCTTGGTAGAACAACCAGAACATCCCTTAGAATCAAGTGTTGCAAGATTACATCCTACATACTTTGGACATGTCTTGAGGGATCAGTCCCCTGGAGAGGGACATCACACTTGGTAAGGTAGCAGACAAGAAGAAGACCCTCGACAAGATGGATTGACACAGCGGTTGCAACACAGGACTTAAGCATAACAGTGATTTTGAGCATAGTGCTAGACCAGTCAGTGTTTTGTTTTGTTGTGCATAGGGTTGCTATGAGTTGGAACTGACTCAATAGCACCTAACAACAACAACCACTTGCCAGAAAAATGCAAGGACTTTAGAGCACTTGAACCTCATTTCCCATTCCTGACTTTTGTGTTCATGACATGTTACCTCACTAAAAACATATGTATTTAACCTTATGTACATATATCCTAATACCAAGACCACTGCTCTCAAGTCAATTCTGACTCATGGCAACCCTATAGGGCAGAGTTGAACTGCCCCATAGGGTGTCCAAGGTTATAATCTTTACAGAATAAGACTGCCACATCTTTCTCCTGTGCATTGGTTGGTGAGTTTGAATTGTCAGCCTTTTGGTTAGCAGCCAAGCATTTTAACCACTGCACCACCACAAATACACACACACACACACACACACACACACACACACCCCACACAAGCCCTGCTCACTCAGTGGTTAAGAGTTCAGCTGCTAACCAATAGGTTAGCAGTTCAAATCCATCGGCTGTTCTTTGGAAGCCTTGTAGGGCACTTCTACCATGTCCTATAGGGTCACTGTATGTCAGAATTGGCTCAAAAGTAACAAGTTTATGCATATGTAAAATGAGAACCCAGAAAGCTACACACGAAAGTGTTAAAATAATTACCTCTAGATGGTGAGAATTGGGTGACTATTTTTTGTTTTTTTTACCTTTTTTTCCCTCTTCCAGTGATAAGCACATATTTTGCTAAAAGAAATTTTTTTTTCTTAAATCGCTTGCCATACAGGCCCATTCAGCCAGCGAACACCCTCCTGGCTCAGCTATCTGACACAGTTAGGCTCCCATTTCTTTACCAGCCAACAAGATGAATCAGAGGTAAGCTGGACTCTGAGTACCTAGGGGACTCCTCAGGCCTGTGAGGAACATGCAGTCACAGTTTAGGCATGATAGGGATGGTGGGGCTGTGTTGAGGCTTGCTTACCAGCTCATCAATCCCTCAGGCTCCCCATCACAGGTCACTGTCCTCAAGCTGATCAGCACTACCTGTTGTGGACGTGCTTGGCTCAGAGCACTCAGAACGGATGTTGCACAATGATTGGGAAAATCCAGAGCCTTCCCTTCTCGGAGACAGAGGCTGCTGCCAGCAGGGCTAGGCCCTCATGAAAGAGGGTATTAGACAAAAATCCACAGGAGCTTCTTCTTCCCCATGTTGCCTTCTCAGTTCTGGTTTTCATCCAAGCCATGGGACAGGCCAGGCACCATGTTTCAGCCTATCCCTGTCTGCCTCTGACTTCCAGAGTCTGGCCCCTTGAAAATCCAGCTGTTCTGGGGTCTTGGTTTTGCAAAGCTCTACTAGCTTCTGCATGATACGGGATCGATTAAGAAAAAAGAAATCCATTGTTGTCGAGTGACCCTACAGATATGTAGAACTGCCCCATAGAGCTTCCAAGCAGTACCTGGGGGATTCAAACTGCCCAATTTTTGTTAGCAGCCTTAGCTCTTAACCAGTATGTCACCAGGATTTCTAAGGGCAAATAGTAGCTTGTAGTTCCCTACAGCTTCTCATGTACTTCCATCCAGACGACTTCGATGAGCCCTACAATAAGAGAACATAGAACCCTCCAGAAGGGATGCTCTGGGCTCTCTACCATCAAGTCTACTAAAGGATCTCCATCATATCATTTTTTCCCATTTCCCTCCTGTCATTATACAGGAAAGGAGCCCCGGCAGCACGGTGGTTAAATGCTCAGCTGCTTAGCAAAAGGCTGGCTGTTCAAACATACTAGCTGCTCCTCAAAGAAAAGACCTGGCGACCTGCTCCCACACAGATTCCAGAAAAGAAAACCAAGCCCACTGCTGTCTAACGGGTTCCAATTCATAGAGACCCTACAGGAGAGAGAAGAACTGCTCCATGGGGTTTCCAAGGCCAGAATCTTTACAGAAGCAGATTGCTACAGTTTCTCCTGTGGAGCGGCTGATGGATCAGAAGCACTGACCTTCAGTTAGCAGCCAAGTGCCTTTGCCCTCTATGTCACCCAGCCTTCCATCTCCCACAGAGATTAAACCACCCAAAACCCACTGCTGTTAAGTTGATTCCAACTCACGGCAGCCCTATAGGACACAGTAGAACTCACCCATAGAGTTTCCAAGGAGCACCTGGTGGATCTGAACTGCCTACCTTTTGGTCAGCAGTCATAGCACTTATCCACTATGCCACCAAGATTTCTGTAGAGACTACAGCCTAGGAAATCCTATGGGGGCAGCTGTACTCTATCCTGTAGGGTCATTAGAGGGTCCACATGAGTGGGAATTGATTTAATGGCACACAGTATCGATATTTATAGAAGGAGAATCCCTTGTGCTGTGAGAGGCACAAACTCCTACAGCTGCCGTGGCTCCCCTTCTCTAGGCTTGGCCAAGGCCTTGGGGCATTAACGTGCGTTGCTCTCTCTTACACCTCTTAACTTCTGCTGGGTCCACTTTCTAGGCATTCAAGTACACCACAATCCTTCCTGCATTTCAGAAACAAGCCTCAACAGTTCAACTTAAAGGCAGATTGTCAGATTGGATTAAAAAGACAAGATCCAGCTATATACTGTCTACAGAAGACGCTTCTTAGATTCAAAGATGCAAACACACTAAAATTAAAAGAATAGAAAAACATACACCATCTGTCTTAGTCATCTAACGTTGCTTTAACAGAAATACCACAAGTATATGGCTTCAAGAAACCTAAGTTTATTCTCTCACAGTCTAGAAGGCTAGAAGTCTGAGTTCAGGGTTAGCTCCAGGAGAAACCTTTATCTGTCTGTTCAATCTGGACAAAAATCCCTGTCATCATTGTCCTATGGACTGGGAACATCTTAGCACGGGGATACTGGGTCCTGAGGACATGCTCTGCTCCCGGTGGTATGTCATTGGTGGTATGAGGTTCCCTTGTCTCTCTGTTCACTTTTGTCTTTTATGTCTCAAAAGAGACTAACTTAAAAAAAAACTAATTTTGTAGATTGAGTCCAGCCGCATTAACATGACTGCCACTAATGCTAACCTCACTGATATCATAGAGGAGCAATTACACACATAGGAAAATCACAGCAAGTCACAAAATGGTGTCTAGTCACGTAATACTGGGAATCATGGATTAGCTAAAGTGACAGACGTTTTGGGAAGACATAATTCAACCCATGACACCAAACAACAACCACAAAAGAGCTGGAGTGGCTATAGTAATATTAGACAAAATGGACTGTCAAACAAAAGATATCACAGAGATGAAGAGTGACATTTTATAATGATAGTGAAAAATCTCATGACTGTTGTTCTTATCATTTAGTGTATAAAGGAGGTGATCGGTTTGGAATCTTATGTGTTGCCCTCCGACTTTGGATATGCTTTGTCGTGTGTCTGGCACGTAGTAGATACCTGGTAAATGAATGATGGAAACACAAACGTGCCTTGGTCTCGGCACCCAAGCTGCAGATGCACGCCTGCTGGAAAATTCAAGACAATGTCATATGGCAGTCTCATCATGTCCAGGCAAGTCACCTGAAACAAAACTTTGGCTCCTTGTTCATAAAACATTTCTGTCATTGAAAACTTCCATTACACAAATTTAAACAAACACTATATTTAAAAAGTACTCTTTGGGGCTTTTAAAACAGTATGAACTAGTGATACATGCATTTCAATTTCTCCTTGGCAACTTTAATTTTTACCATACTTAGTCTTTGCCTTGGTTTAGGCCCATAAAAATGGTAATTAATATGTGTCGGATGTTATAATTCTTAATGTGTGATCTCATGCATTCACTCTTCCCCAGAAACTGCAAGATTAAGTTGGTTCTATTAATACCACCCTTTACAAACCCAGGCCTAAGGCTTTTATATAAAGTCAATGGCTTTCCCGCGTTCTCACAGCCAGAGTGGAAGATCCAGATTGGAATCCAAGCCCATGCACCATCATTTTTCTTTACTTCCTTGGCTGATTTATTTCAGAAACAGGGAATGTTTCCTTTACTTACCTATTATATTTCAGTCAAGCATGAATTCTCAGTGATTTACCTTTACTTTTATCCTGTTTATTGAATATGTACCGCACGCAAGTCATTGTGCTAGACGCTATAGAATGTTTATATTGTGAGCTGTCTGGCCGATGTCAACTTACAGGACAGAGTAACAACCCTGTAGGACAGAGTAGGTGGAGAGGCAGAGCTGGATAAAGCAGTAAGCAAGGTACCACCGCTCACTACCATCTGTCAAACAAAAGATGTCACTGGTGATGAAGAGGGACATTTTGTAATGATAATGAAAATTTCATGATTGTTGTTCTTATCATTTTAGTGTAAAAAAGGAGGTGATCAGTTTGGAATCTTCCTTATGTGTTGCCCTCCGACTTTGGGTATGCTTTGTTATTTGCCTGGCACGTAGTAGATACCTGGTAAATGACTGATGAAAATGCAAACGTGCCTTGGTTGATTCTGAATCACAGCAACCCCTTGGGGTCTCCAAGGTTGTCAGCGTTTACAGAAGCAGACTGCTGCATTTTTCTCCCATGAGCCACTGGTGGTTTCCAACCACTGATCTTTTGATTAGGAGTCAATCAGTTTAACCACTACACCATCAGGGCTCCTTAAGCATGCCCAAAGCCAAAAGCTGTCACTGTCAAGTCTATTCTGGCTCACAGTAACCTTATAGGTCCGAGTAGAACTGCCCCACAGGGTTCCCAAGGAGCATCTGGTGGATTTGAACTTAACCTCCATGCCACCGGGGTTTCTATTAAGCAACACACACAGGCTCAGTTGCACCTTCCCACCAATCCTCAGGGCACAATTTCACCTGTGCCTCACCATGGCAAAGATTCGGTGAAACACATGTGAGACTGTGTACCACAGATTAACAAGTGAATACAAATTCAACCTGAGTGTACCTCGCTCAGTGCAAGCTGTTGTATACCCTGCTTACTGGCTAATTCACTCCTGTATAGAGGAAGGACACAGCTTATGAAAGCACTCTTGCTTTATCTAGAAACAAGCTGGGAACAGTACAAAGACTAGACACAACACTCAAATGCAATACAGAGCACACCATATAAAGTGCAAGAGCCAGGGTCCTTCCTGCACAGATTCCATCATCGAGAAAGAGGTTGGAGGTGGTACAAAACTCAGACACAACACTTGAATGTAGAGTGCAGCACAGTGTAGCAGCAAGATTTAAGACAAAAAGGTAACATAGACACTTTTGCCATTCCCCTTTAAGCATTTCATAGGAGTGACAGACCTGCCAGTCTTTACCTAGAATAGCTGTAGTGTCTCTGCTGCAAGGATTTCAGATAATCATGTTCTTCCACACTGAATAGAACATTCTGAACTAGAGATCATCACAGTTAACACTACTGTATAAATAGTGCTTAGTGTTGAACCAAGCTCCTAAGTGGTTTCATAAAACATAGTTGCCTGGGTCCAAGTCAAAGCAGACAAAACGTATATGATGAGGCAATACATTGGTACATGTGCGGATATCTCTGTCTTTCTGACACGGTGTCTGAAGTTCCACCATGAGTGATTTCTTCAACTTCTGTACCTGGGCAGTGTTTGCATTCCTAATGTCCAGTAAAACATGTAACCCACAGTAGGCATTCAGTGAATGTTGGTACATGACATGAAAAGGAACACTGGGAGAAGACAAGAGAAAGATCAAGAAGTCTTTACTATTCCTAAGAAGCAGCTAGGAAGGACTGTACCTTCAGTTTTCTACGGCAGCTATAAATGGACAAAAGCAAAGTCTTGAGAGCAAAACTCCACTCTTCAAAAGCAGCCAGGATTCATTCACTCACTTATTCACTCGTAATTCTAGAGTGCCAGTGGTATACCACGTGCTGGGGTACGGCCGTGTCTTAGTCATCTAGTGCTGCTGTAACAGAAATACCACAGGTAGACGGCTTTAAAATGACATTTATTTTCTCACAGGAAAGCAGGCTATAAGTTCAAATTCAGGGCATCAGCTCTAGGGGAAGATGTTCTCTGTTGGCTCTGGAGAAAGGTCCTCATCATCAATCTTTCTCTTGGACTGGAAGCTTCAGAAGCACAGGGACTCTGGGTCCTTTTCCAAGGATGTGCTCTATTCCCAGCACTGCTTCTTGGTGGCACGAGGTCCCCAACTCTCAGCTTGCTTTCCTTTCCTTTATAGCTCAAGAGATTGCCTCAGGGCACAATACAATCTTACACACGGAGTCCTGTACCACCAACCCAGCTGCTACTCACCCTCCCTCATCAACACAGAAGCAGGATTTACAACACACAGGAAGATCACACAATGCTGAGAATAAGAACTGAGCCACACATTTCTGGGGGAAACACAGTTCAGTCTCGGACAATGACAAGGGAGGTGGGTTCCTTTGAGCCCTCATAGAGAGGCCGAGGGAAGGAAGCAAGACTGAGGAATCAGAAAGCAAGCAAGTCAGCAACACTTCAGAAATGGGAGGATGATTTAAACTTGGAGGCTAGAACTCAGCTTTGTCTGAGAGTCTGATCCCATATATTCCATGAATCCCAATATCCCATCCCACCTGCACTGGCCTTGTTCAGCGTTGGTGCCTTCATCTCGCTTCATTCATCTATCCAACCTTTACCGAGCACTGTGTGTGGTAGGGCCGCTCTTGCAGGTAGGAGGGTGGAGGGCCACAGAGCTCCCACAGAGGCCGCGGGATGCCTGAGGGGGAAGCGGTGTGATCAGTCCTATTAAGAGACCCCTACAAAGTGCTGTGATGGGCAGGGCTTTGGGGGAGCTGGCAGGGAAGATGCTCACAGGACATGTGTACTTTGAAAGTCAACGTTCACAGCTTATACAAAAAAAAAAGAGGGTGTCCAGAATTAGTACCCCTTCTTAAAGGAGCTAGAAAGAGGTACAGTGGGGCTCAGCCAAGGGGCACCTACCCTCAGTGCCTTCCTTTCCAGACTGAGGATGGCTGCTTCCGGGAGCTCCTGCTGCCTTCTGTGGTTCATGATTCCCAGCCAAGAACTGCACCCAAGTGGAGCCGTCACTCAGCCGTCACCACAGCTGGGCCTCAGGCTGAGAGGCCACTGCTGGTCCAGCACGGTCCTGCCAGCAGGGGGTAGAGAGGGCTCCTGCTGCCGGCTCTTGGCAAAGGCAGAGGTAGGTCACACGGACGGAATACAAGAAGTTAATTCACATAGTTAAATGGACTCAAATGTTCACAGAGCCTCGGCAGCGAGTCTGTCCTTTTTCCAGCTCAGCTGGGTTGTCAGAGCCCGCAGACCATTTGTCTTTTTTCAATAATATATTGTAGCAAATCTAAGGACATACTGGCCATGGATACACCACCATTCTTTCATGTTCTGTTCAAGGAAGGAAAATGGACCCTGACTTCCAAGATAATGAAAGTGTTTATTTTGAATTTGTGAAATAACTTCTCTCTTCCCTCCTCTCTCCTTCACTTTCCTTCCTTTCTTCACTTCCTCTTTTCCTCCCTCCTTCTCTCCTATAGCTCTTCTCCTCTTTTCTTCTTTCCTTCTTCCTCTCTCCCTCATCTTTCTCCTTTCCATCATTGCATCCTTCTTCCTTCTCTCCTCTCTTCTTCCCTCCCCTCTTCCTTTAAGGGCCTAGAACAGCTGCAGTCTGAGAGCTCAGGCTCAGGTCTGGAAACAGGCTGTCCAGAACCGTGTGTGACTGGGCAAGGTACATAACCCTCCAGGGTGATTCACGATGTTCTTTGGGGTTTCTCCAAACCTAAGAGTCATTATTAAACTGAAGATAATAATACCTTTCCTAACCAACTTCTTTTTCACTTTTCTAATGTTTACGTAATCCTAATGTTCCGGGCTAGACACCGTGTCTGCACACATTAAGTTTGCAGTTTACCAGGGGAGACAAGGAACAACTAGTTGTTATGCCTGACCAATCAGATCAATCTATGCAGACAGGGAGACAATTTGATCTGAATCTTTAGTCAGCAAATATTTTCTCATCCTCTCCTATGTGCAGAAACTATGCTAGGTGCTGGGGCTGGGTGATATCTTTATGATATGTGTGGGAAGGGGCATCCCAGGCAGATGGAACAGTAGGAACAGAGAGGAAAAGCAATGGGGGCGTCAGTATTTGGGACAGAAAGATGGTCCATAGGATGTAAGGAGCTGCAGAAAAACAAGCTAAAAAGATGGGAATGTTATTAACCCATTTCGTTGATAAGGAAACTGAGCCTCAGAGATGTGCAAACCAGGTTGCACTTAACTGGTATCTGAAAGGTTGGTGTTTCAGACCCAGTGGTACCTTGGAAGAAAGACCTGGTGTTGGACTTCTTAAGAGAAGAAAGTACTGCCTTTTACCCTAAGTGCCTGGCACAATGTAGTTGCAACCTGGATGCCCAGTGAATGTTTGTTTACTAAACACGAGCTGTAGTGTAAACACAGGTCCCTTCCTGCAGCCCAGAGGGCTGGGTGGATCCAGCCTCCCAGAACTGTTTCTGTCATTTCTGTCCAGAGCCCTAGAGGCCTGCTCTGTGGGCCCTGGCCCCACCTTGCCCGACTTGTGTAGGCAGCTGGCTTCGCTGGCCTAACCACTCTAAATTGGAACCTCTACCAGACTTCTAAAGGACAACCTGAATTAGAAGGCCAGACAGTGCCTCCCAGGACCTTAGGGTAAAACACAGGCAGGTCTGTTCCTTGAACGGCCTCCTCTTGTCTAAGGCAGCTGTGTTTTCTCTGGAGCAGTGACTAAAGGAAGCTAGTTGGGTCATTTTGGTAAATCTCATTTCCAAGGTAATGTGTTTAATGAGAAGGGTTTTATGAACCGCAAAGAGGCAGTACAAACAGGAGGGATTCTCACCGGTGTTGCTACCAATCTCGTAGAGTTTTCATGGGGACCTTTACTAATCACGTCGTCTGCCCCTGCCTCTGTTTTACAACTGACAATGATGAAGACCAGATAAGGTGTCTTAACCGTCTAGTGCTGCTATAACAGAAAAACCACAGGTAGATGGTTTTAAAAAGAGATTTTATTCTGTCACACTCCAGTAGGCTAGAAGTCCAAATTCAGAGTGTCTGCTCTAGGGGAAGGCTTTTTTTGTGGCCCTGGAGGAAGGTCCTTGTCATCAGTCTTTCCTTGGACTGTGAGCTTCTGATGCCTGGGGACCTTGTGTCCTTTGCAAATGGTGTGCTCTGTTCCTCACACTGCTTCTTGGTGGTGTGAGATTCCCAACTTTCTGCTTGCTTCTCTTTCCTTTATATGCTGAGAGGCTGTCTCAAGGCACAATACAATCTTACACATTGAGTCCTGGACCACCAACACAGCTAGTGCTTGTCTTCCCTCATTAAAATCATGGAGACTGAGTTTACAGAATGCAGGACTATCACAATGCCAGGAATCAGGGCCTAGCCAAATTGCAGGGGACACAATTTGATCCATGACAAAAGGCAAGGGACTTGGCCAAAATCATCCAACAGACAAGAGGATGCAGGAGAGGTAGCCTCGTTAGCAAACAGCCTGGGCACCAGTATAGCCAAAAAACAAAACAAAATAAGCCCGTTGCTGATGAGTCAATTCCAATTCCTAGTGACCTAACAGAACAGAGTAGGACTTCTGCATAGTGTGTCTGAGGAGTGGCTGATAGATTCAGACTGCTGAATTTTTGGTCCAAGCTCCTAACCCCGGGATCTGTCCAGAGTAGCCAACAGGGTCAGTGCTCAGCTTCACCATTATTCACTGGAGGGAGCCTGGGCCATCCCTGAACGTCAGACTCTTCATTGGCAAGACGATGACTTTGTAAGTGTTGTCGTGAGGCTTGAGTAAGGCAGGGAATGGCTCGGAAGAGCTTTATATGTGCCTGGAATGTAGAAGATGATGAATAAACATCAGCCACTATTACTTTGAAAACCCTGGTGTCATAGTGACTAACTGCCAACCAAAAGGTCAGCAGTTCAAATCAGGCAGGTGATCCTTGGAAACTCTATGTCCAGGAATATAGGATTGACATGGGTCAGAATCGACTTGACGGTAGTTAATTTTTTTAATTTTTTGTTTTTGGAATTATTACTTTAGGAGTCCCAGGTGGTGCACTAACCAAAAGGTGAGAAGTTCGAGTCTACCCTGCTGCATGTAGGAAGACCGGCCTGGTGACCTCCTTTTGAAGTCTCAGCCACTGGAAACTGTACGGAGTACTATGCAACTCGGATCCAAGTAGGTCTCCATGAGTTGACTCCAGCTCCAGGGCAACCCTGCTTTTTGTGTTCCTGCGATTGTTGTTAGAATGTCAGTTCAGGTCTTGATTTCCAGAGGGATTTAAGGAGACATGTGTTTAGTCTGCCATCTTGACCCCACCTCCGCTTTTTGTGTTTCTGTGGTGGTTGTTAGAATGTCAGCTTGTGTGACCCTGCTGGCTGTGGAGAAGCGAATTGCCTGGTTGGTCAATCTGGAGCAGGAAGCAGCCGGGTCTGCACCCTAGCCCATCTCCTCGGGAATCGAGCTGTCATCTGAAGCAGTGTTCTGCCCTGCTCCTGCAAGCCTGGTATCTTCCTGGAATCCCAGCTGCGGGGGAAGGCCACACTTTTGGACCGCTGCCTGGGACCAGGTGGTTAAGTCAGTCTGAGGCCAGGCACCAGAAAAAGAAAGCCTGTTGTTCCTGCCATAACCCTAAGCCAGCTCCCTGGTACCTGCTCTGTCATCTTGATGCCCACCTGCTGGACTCTTCTGTCTCTTATTTTCAATGCTTCGGAACTGGACGGGGATCACGAAGTAGTGCTGAGTATCGTTAGATACTGGCTATAACCTCAGTCAGTTCAGTGATTGAGTGTTCAGTGAGGGGAGCTTTTAGTTGCATCGAATATAACCTTCTGGTGCAAGGTTTTGCCACTGAGCACTGCTCTGCCCTTTCCTGTGTCCTCTAGGGGGCGGCTCCTGCCCCCACCCTCTTTTCCTCCTGGCCTTGGCCTCCACTCTGCCCTCATGGTTCCCCAGCCTTGCTGGGGCACTTCCTCAAGCCCATCCCAGAAGACCAACATTCCCTTTTCAAGAGGCTGAATGCACTCATCCCCTTTCCTGGAGGCTTCCAGTAGTTTCTGCTGAACAGGGGACCTTTGACAAAAATACAGAAGAGGCTCTTAGCTTGCTTCCCTTCTAACGTAAGAACATGCCAGTGATGGAAGGGTCATTTTTCCAGAAACTGGGGTGGCTTCCCTCACTGCTGGAAACCCTGGTGACATAATGGTTAAGAGCTACAGCTGCTAACTGAAAGGTGAGCCGTTCTAATTCACGAGGCGCTTCTTGGAAACTCTAGGACACATTTCTACTCTGTCCTATAGGGTCAGTATGAGTCAGAATTGACTCCACGAACTGACTCCCCAGCGTTGAGTTTTGTCCCCTCACTCTGATCTCCCCTATCTGTCCACTGTTGGCAGATATGAGGGGACCAGTCAAAGCATCCCTCCTAATGGCTATCACAAGCAGCAGAACTCCAGACAGCGGGATTTAAACACACATGTGCTTATGTGCACATTCCCCATCCCCAAAGACAGAAAGGAAATCCACTGCAACAGCAAAGTGAATTCAAAGAGTGTAAGCAGTTTTTACTTTATTTTTTAAAGATGTGTCAGTTTTTTACAATTTTTTTCCACAGTGAGCATGTTTTCATTCTATAATTTAAAAAAATGATTAAAAAAAATAAAATTCACCTGAAAACAAATGTTCTCATTATACATATATTTGATTTTGGGAGTTCTAGTGGTACAGTGACTTACAAGCTCAGCTACTAAACAAAAGGTCTGAATCTACCAGCTGCTCCCTGGAAACCCCATGGGGCAATTCTACTCTGTCCTCCAGTGTCTCTATGAGTCAGAATTGACTTGATGGCAACAGGTTTGGCTTTTAAATATGTACATATAAGAGCCCATATACGTACATACACACACACACACACACACACACACGCACACATGATTTTGAGAGACAAAATGATCCCTAGATCCTTAAAGAGCATTTATTGGGCACCTACTATATGCCAGGCCCTATGTACTTGCTGTGGACAACGCAAAATGTAGAACACATATATATTCCTTGTTCTGGAAGAGTTCAGGAAACATTAACGACTACCTGCTGTGTTCGTACAGAGCCCTAGCAGCACAGCAGTTAAAGTACTCTGCTGTAAACCTAAAGGCTAAAGTTTGAACCCACAAGCTGCTCTAAAGGAGATGGATGTGGCAGTCTGCTCTCATGAAGATGACAGCCTTGGAAACGCTGTGGACAGACAGTTCTACTCTGTCCTATAGGGTCCCTATGAGTCAGGGCAGTGGGCTTTTTTGGGGGGAGGGTGCCGTGTTTGTGAGTTGAAGGGGTTAAACGAGGTTGACCTGGAAGGATATGGAGGCAGTGAACTGTTGCTGAGGATCTATGTGCCGGGCTCTGTCCTGGATGCTGGAGGTACCAAGCCAAACGAGACACGAGGCTGAAGGTACCAAGCCAAATGAGAAATGATGCTTGCCACCTTTGGTCACAGTCTAATGAGGTGAAAAGGATACAAGGCATGTAATTTATATGCAATGCTCAGAGTCCAGGACAAAGGCAGGAAGGAGAAGTAGAAGGGGAATCCTAAGCCATGGCTTTGAGTCCTGAGAAGGCTTCCTGGAGGAGGTGACACTGGAAATGAATCTCGCAGGACAGCAGAGACTGCTGATAACAAGGGTAGGTGGGTGGTGGAGGGTGTTTCATGCAAAAGCCTAGAGGTAGGGAGGCTGTGGGGTGAGTGGAGAGCTAACCACAGCAATGTGGCGCTCCAAAGCCTGAACAATGGCATGGGAGTGGATAGGGTAGTGGGTGCCGGTGCTGCTAAACTGCTTGGACTTGGCTTTGAAGGCAAAGGGGATTTTCAGGCATGTGACACAACCACACTTGCCTTTAGTGGCTTTCTGGGGATAGGATCAGGAGGGGCAAGACCTGAGGGAGGGACCCTATCGAGAAGGAAGTTATTTCACCTTCCATGCAGGAGACAAAGGTTCAGTTCTTGGCCAGTGCATCCCAGGTGCAGATACCATCCGTCAGTGAAGGCTTGTGTATTGCTAAGGCGCGGAACAGTCTGCGGCGGGACTTTCGTACTAGAATGGACTAGGAAGAAAGGCCTGGTGACCTACTTCCAAAAAAAATGAGCCAGTGAAAACCCCCGGGATCTCAACCACCAGATGTACTTTCAATCATGGGCATGGCTTAGGATCCAGCAGCATTTTGTTCTGTTGTGCACCGGGTCACCATGAGCTGGGGACCAACTAGATAGTCACCACCACCAACAATCTTATGTCTACCACAGAGATGACACAGAGGGACTCGCTAGGGCAGTGGAAACTTGGAGAACCAGACTGGAGAATTACTGAGAAGATAACAGCAGGATCTGGTGACAGACTAGAGCTGAGGTCGCTAAACTTTGGCTGTAAAGGGCCAGACAGTAAATATTTTTGGCTCTGTGGAACAGACAGTCTCTGTCGCAACTACTCACCTCTGCCATGATAGCGGGAAAGCAGCCGTAAACATAAATGTATGTGGGTGGCTGTGTTTTAATAAAACTATTTACAAAACCATTCCTGAGCCAGAGCCGCGGTTCTCAAACACAGCCTGCGTCAGAATCACCTGGAGGGCTTATTAACATAAGCAGTCCCGAGCCCCAGCCCTAGGGTTTCCAATTCAGCAGGTCTGGGTGGGGCTTGGAGCCCGGTGGCAAAGTGGTTAAGAATTTAGCCGCTAACCAAAAAGTCAAATCCAACCAGCCCCTCCTTGAAAACCCTGTGGGGCAGCTCTGTTCTGTCCTACAGGGTCTCTCTGTCAGAAAGGATTAGACAGCAACAGTTTGGGGTGGAGCCCAGCGTTTTCCATTTCTAACAAGCTGCAGGTCAGCGAAAAAGAGTCAGTGAAAAAGGAAGACTCCCAGCAAGATGGATTGACACAGTGGCAGCAAAGACGGGCTTCAACATAAAAAATGATCGTGGACATGGCGCAAGACTGGGCGGTGTTCCGTTCTGTTGTGCAGAGGGTTGCTACAAGTCAGAACCAACTCGGCAGCTCCTAACAACAACCAGTTGCCAGGTGATGCTTATGCTGGTGGTCTGAGAACTACACTTTGAGAATTCCTGGATTAAAAGATGCAAGAAAAAGGGAGAGTTAAGGGTACCTACAACAACCAGTGCAGTGGTGAAGATGCGGCTTCTTGGACCGGAACTTCTGGGTTTGAGTCCAGTTCTACTGCTTCTGAAATCTTTTCTGAGCCTGTGTTTTTTCGTCTTTGAAGGGGTCACAATAGTAGCACCTGCCTTCTAAATGATAGTGAAGATTAAGTGGTTAATGCATATAAAGCTTTTAGAATGTTTCCTTGCACTCAGTGAGTGTCAGATCTTACTTATTTCTGGGACAGACTGCCTCCCCATGGTAGAGACTAAAAATACCAAATACTTGACCAGTCGCCTTTGCAGGTAGGCAATGGATCTGTGATACCAACCTGGGCAATGATCCTAAGTAGAAGATTTCTGCAAAATGCTCCTGTCCATCCACTGGCTGATGCCATGTCTACAGTGTGATGTCCGGAACTGTGGTAGCTGTTTTGCAAGTGTGAGGTGGTGGACAAACCCTTGACTACAAATAGCAACAACAATAAAGATCAAGTTAATATTCTGTAGAATAAAAGGATAGAGGAACCTGGACCCTTGGGACTCTGAATGAACCAGTTCTGTAAATGCTTTTCTCAGGATTTCTAGAGATGTAAGGTGATATAGTCTTCCAGTTTGTTTAGTCAGGTATTTTCTTCTTAATGCCAATAGATGCAGCAACTTGTCAGCACTGGTGATGTTCAGGTGTGGCACACAGAATGTGAGCTATCCATTGCACATCTGAGCAGAGACACTCAGCACCTAGTTGGGTAGATCAGTCTGATAAGCAGGGTACTCTGACTCTGGTTCGGTTAGTGGCTGCTAACCCAAAAACATCAGTGTTTGAAACCTACCAACTGCTCTGTAGGATATAGACATGGCAGTTGGCTTCTGTAAAGATTACAGTTTGGTGTTCTACTCTGTCCTGTACAGTCACTGTACATTGGAATCAACACAAAAACAATGCATTTGATTTTTTGTTTTTTTAAAGGAGCACTCCGCTGCTAACCAAAAGTTCGTAACAGGAGAGAATCCAACAGCTCCTTGGGAGAAAGGACCTGAAGCTCTGTTCCTATAAAGATTCCAGCCTAGGAAATACTGTGGGACAGTTTTATTCTATCTTACGGGGTCACTGGGAGTTGAAATCAATTCAAAGACACCCAGCCACAGCAATAATTAGGGGGCTGTTATGAGAAGGGTTGAAAACTATTCCTGGGACTTGATAATGATGAGTTATGAGTGGCCCTTGACAGGAAAGCCTCAGGAGGTGGTAGGGGCAGGGGCAGGGCTGAGGAGTGAATGTGGCATGAGGCAGAACAGGCAGCAAAGCAGAGCTGGCATTCAAGACAGCTGGGTGATGCTCAAGAAGCAAGAAGGGACACAGCTAGAGGCAGTCACAAAGGATGAAGTTTTGTTTGTTTGTTTTCAAGTAATACAAGAGACTTGAAAAGGTAAGTAAATCGGTAGGATTCCTTTACACCAACAAAGATCATCAAAGAAGAAATCACCAGATCAATACCATTTACTGTAGCCCCCGAGAAGATAAAATACCTAGGAATAAATCTAACTAGAGAAATAAGAGATCTATACAAAGAGAACCAAAAGACCTTACTGCAAGAAATCAAGAGAGACTTACGTAAACAGAGAAACCTACCCAGCTCATGGATAGGAGGACTTAACATTGTGAAAATGTCTACTTTACCCAAAGCATTCTACACATACAATGCAATCCCAGTACAAATTTCAGTGACATTTTTTAATGAGATGGAGAAACAAATCACCAACTTTGTTTGGAAAGGGAAGAAATCCTAAAGAAGCAAAGCAACACAGTAGAAGAGGAACACAGTGGGAGGTCTCACATTACCTGACCTTAGAACCTAGTGCACTGCCATAGTAGTCAAAATAGCCTGGTACTGGTACAAAAAGAGACATATAGACTGATGGAAGGAGCAGAGTTGGGACCCCAGAGATGCCACCATCCTCTTATGAACACTTGATGTTCGACAAAGGCCCTAAGATTGTAAACTGGGGTAAAAACAGTCTCTTTAACAAATAGTACTGGCAAAATTGGATATCTATGTGCAAAAAGTGAAAACAAGACCCATAGCTCACATCTTACATAAAAACTAACTCAAACTGGATAAAAAACCTAAATATCAAACCTAAAACGACAAAGATCACGCAAAAAAAAAACACAGGACCAATAATGGGAGCTTTAATACACAGTCTAGACAGACTTCAAAAGCTGACAAAGCATGATCAACAGAAGAGAAAACAGATAAATGGGAACTACTAAGAATCGAGCACTTTTGCTCATCCAAAGACTTTATCAAAAGAATTAAAAGACCACCTACAGAACTGGAAAAAATATTTGGCAACTGCACATTAGATGTCTTATCTCCATAATCTACAAAGTTCTGCAAAATATCAACAAGAAAAAGGTAAGCTACCCAATTAAACAATGGACAAAAGAGATGGGGAGACACTTCACTAAAGAGGACATGCAGACAGCCGAAAGACACATGAGGAAATGCTCACAATCATTAGCTAGTACAGAAATCCAAATCAAAACTACATTGAGATACCATCTCACCCCAATGAGGTTGGCCATGATCTAAAAAAACAGAAAACAACAAATGCTGGAGAGGCTGTGGAGAGATTGGAACTCTCCTACACTGCTGCTGGGATTGCAAATTGGTACAGCCTCTTTAGAAAACAATCTGGTGCTTCCTTAAAAAGCTGGAGATAGATATACCATTTGACCCAGTAACCCCACTGTGTGGAATATATCCTTCAGAATCAAGGGCAGTCACACGAACAGATACATGCACACGAATGTTTGTTGCAGCACAGTCGACAATAGCTAAAAGGTGGAATCAACCTAGATGTCCAACAACAGATGAATGAAGAAGCTATGATACATATACTCAACAGAACACTATGTAATGACAATTTTAGGAAGCATCTCATAACCTAGTTTCAATTGGAAGACATTATGTTGAGTGAAATTGGTCAGCGGCCCAAGGAGAAATATTGTATGAGACCCCTACTATAAGGACTTAATAGTAGAGTCATGTACAGAAGAAAAGACTTTTTAATGGAGGGAAAGGTCTGGTCATAGATTAGATGACAGAAATTTGGTTGGGTGAAAGCAGTGACAGCACACATTAGAAAGGAGATCAACTTAACTGAACTTCAACATAAACTGAAAACTCTTCTAGTCTTAACCCAATATTGCAAGGATAGAGTAGCAGGGGCGGGGGCCTGGGGACCATGCTATCAAGGGACAGTGAGGCCAGCTGGCATAACTAGCCTGTTGCTAATTGAGTCTTCTGCACCCCATATCATGAGTGGTGTCTGGGGTCTTCAGAGCTAGCAAGCTGCCATGTGAGGTATACCAAATGGTCTCAGCTCATCCAGAACAGATGATCACCACCACCAACAGAGACATGAGGGAAAATGAGCCCAAGAGACAGAAAGATCCATGTGAACTGGAGACTGTATCAGTACGCAATCAGAAGAAACAGATGGTGCCCGGCCAGCACCAAAGGCAACTGGGATGGGGCACACAATGTCGAATCCCAATGGCAACACAAGAAAAAGGGGGTGTGCCTCAAGAACTCTATTAAAAGACTGCAGTTGATGGTCCAGTGCACTGGAGGTTTCCCTGGGAGCATGGCCCCTAGACCTGCTGCTGCCCCTGACCAGAAAACATTACTGAGGTCAACTCTTCAGACAGGAATGTGCTGGACTCGGGGACACATGTGACCTTATGGTGTGTGTACTTCATGATTCTATGTATCTATAGGAAGTTGTCCCACTGGCCTCTAACTAGAAGGGAAAGGAGAGGGTGGCTAGGAGAGTGCGGGAGATTGTTAAGAGGGTACGACAAGTGTAGAATGAAAAGGAGGAGCGTGCTGTCACCAGGCAAGGAAAGCAGAAGGAGCTGCAGACAGGCGAGCATGCAAATTTAATTTGGATTGTATACTTTCACTTAATCATAGTTTTAAAGAGACAGAGAGAGAGACTTGAGTGTGTTTATGGACTGAGAGTGAAAATCCAGTGGAGAGGCTGAAGACAGAGAGGGTGATAAATTTACACAGCTGGATCCTGGAGCAGGTGAGATGGCACCTGAGCAGGGACACGACGGAGGAGAGGTAATGGACGCACTGAGGTGCTGGGACTTTTGTCATCTGTGACAGGAAGAGGAGGTGACGATGAATATGGATAAAGTTGCCTTTTCAGGTAGGTGGCCAGAAGTTGGAATGGCTTATACCTGGTGGCCTCAACTATCTTATGGAAGTAGGAAGTCAAGTATTCCAAGGAATGAGAACGTGGAGGTGAATGGTTGGGGAAACTGTATGATCGATCAGTTGTGTAATTTTCATAGTCATCACCAAGAATGGAAAACCAAGGAGGGCATCGACTCAACCCTCAGCCCCTGAGGTCTACAGGAAAAACAAGTCTGATATTTCCTGGAAAAGCAGCTACCGGCAGAGGCAGATCAACCAGTTAGTAAGGTATGCACAGGCTTCCCTGGGTGTACTTACTGTTCTGTAGTGCACAATTTCACATGGGTTTCATCACGTCAAAGGAACACAGGCAAAATTGTGTACTACGGAATGGTAAGTAAGTGCAAGGAAGCCTGTGACCGCCTTGCTTAAGGGGAAATCCGTGCCTGGAAAGGAGTCTTTGGAAAACTCCTTTCCCCTCCTGTGCTGCTGGTGCTGCTGCCAGGCCTGCCCATCTGAACGCAGGGCTGCAAAGCGAATTGGCCCCCGTAAGAAAGAATGGGCTGGTCTCAGAAACAGGCCCAGGGTGAGGACCGAGCAATGAAAAACAAAAGCAGAATGTGTGTGTGGGTGGCCAGATGAGTCTCAGAAGTATTTTTAAGAATTTGTTTTTATCATGGAAAAGGAAGAGAAGACATGTAGGCAGTTAGGAAGTAATGACATTTTTCTTGCAAAAAAGAAAAAAAATATAGACGCAAAGAAAAGTGTCTGCTATGTGATGCGTCAGAATGTTGGTGGTGGTCGTCCTTGGCCATAGATCATGAATCATTTTTATTTTGTTTTCTTTGCTTTCCTATATTATCTAATATTTGTAAAGTAAACCCGAGTTGTTCGTGTAATGAGAAAGGATTTTTTTAGATAAAAAGGAAATAATACCTGTGTGAAACACTAATACCTGAGACGCATCAAGATCGAAGATGTCTGAAAATTGCACCCAGACTTCCTTGAAACAGTTTAAAAAAAAAAAAAAAAAAAAACCCTAAAAATACTTCATGTTTGAATAACATTTTATTTTCCAAATACTCTCAAGTTCCTTGACTCTTCAAACGAAGGCCCCGAGTTGAGGCTAAGGTTTCCATTTTAGAGAAAAGACCTTGAGATGCTTATACTCAGTGATGTGTTCAAAGCAGAGAGCTTACTAAAGGCAAAGGCTGGAGTGCAGGCCTGAGCAGCAGTCTCGTTACACCTCTTCTCCTCTCCCACGTCTCCTCCTCAGCTTCTCACTCCCCTCCTGCTAGGTCCAGTGCAGGGTTTACTTGTTCATGGAATTCAGTGATTGTCATTGGCAGTAAAAGTTAGGGTGAGAACCTGGGCTTGGCTGAAAACAGAAGGGTCATAGAGATGATTAAAACATAACTACTACTTAAGAACATTCTCTACCTTCTACCAAGAGGCTGGGTGGGAATCAAAATGCAATCCTTCTTGGAATTTGCTACTGTTTGCCAAAAACTTAGAGTGTTCCTTGACAGAAAACAATTCATACTTAGGAGTTTATTCTAGTGAAATAGTCACGGATATTTTAGAACTTCTTATGAAAGAGTAACAGCAACAACAAAAAACAACTGTGCCATCAAGTTAATCCAACTCATAGCGACCCCGTAGGACAGAGCAGAACTGCCCCATAGGGTTTCTAAGAAGTTGGTGGATTCTAACTGCCAATTTTCTGCTTACATACTTTGGAGATGTGGTCAGGAGGGATCAGTCCCCGGAGAAGGCCACCATGCTTGGTAAAGCCGAGGGTCAGCAAAAAAGAGGCAGACCGTCAAGAGAAAGACCCACGGTGGCTGCAACAAGGGGCTCAAGCACGAAAACAATGGTGTGGATGGCACTGGTGGGGCTGCGTCTCATTCTGCTGTTCATGGGGTCGCTATGACTTGGAACCAGCTTCAGGGCACCTAACAACAACAATCTTTTGGTTAGCAGCTCAGCACTTCACTGCTGCGTCACCAGGTTTCCAATATCATACAGGAAAGCACAAAAATTGTGAGCACGGAGTGGGATGACTGTTCGGAGTGGCACAGCCATATGATCAGTGCCTAGAGCATGAAGCAGAACAGAACTGTTCCTGCAGAAGCCTCTCTCTCAGCCCCTCCTTTGATCCTAACTTGTCACACCTTAGATGTGGTTTGCCTGGTTTCGAACTTTCTGCATCTGGAACAATACAGAACGTAGTTTGCAGTTTTTTTGTTTTCATTGTGTTAAATATGTATGTAAAAAAGCGTTTGCACGTCAACATTTTTTAAATGCACCACTCAGTGACTTTCATGCGTTCACCTAGTACAGAGTTTTGCGTCTGGTTTCTTTCACTCAAAGTTCAGTTTTTGAGATTCACCCACATTACCTACAGTAAGCAGTGTGTTCCACTTCAATTGCTGGGTAGTGTTCCATTATATGGCATCCTGGTGGTACAGTGGTTAAATGCTCAGCTGCTAACTGAAATTTGGCTGTTCAAACCCACTGGGAGAAAGATGTGCAGTTAGGTTCCGTAAGGTTTACAGCCTTGGGAACAGGGCAGCTCCACTCTGTCCTATAGGTTCTACCTTTCCACAGGGTCACTATAAGCTGGAATTGACTCGATGACAGAGGGTTTTTGGAGTCTTTATGGAAGAAGGCCTGGTGGTGCAGTGGTTAAGCACTTGGCTGCTAAGCAAAAGGTTGGCAGTTTGAATTCACTAACTACTGTGAGGGAGAAGGATGTGGCAGTGTGCTTTTATAATGATTACAGGCTTGGACTAGAAGGTAGGAGAGGCCAGGAAAGCTGGTAATAGGGAACCCAAGGCCGAGAAGGAGAGTGCTGACATTACAGGGGGTTGTTAACCAATGTTATAAAACAGTATGACTGTTAACACTCACACACTGCTGGTGGGAATGTAAAATGGTATAATCACTTGGGAAATCAACTCGGTACTTTCTTAAAAGGCTTGGAATAGAAATACCATATGATCTGGTAATTCTACTTCTTGGACTATATCCTAGAGAAATAAGGGCTGTTACACAAATAGAGATGTGCATACTAATCTTTATTGTAGCACTGTCCACAATAGTAAAAAGATGGAATCGACCTAGGTGCCCATCAATGGATGAATGAATTAACAAACTAGGATCTATTCACACAACGGAATACTCACACGATGTTAAAAAACAATGAGGAACCTGGGGAACAGTTGATAACACAGATTCATCTGGAAGACACATGCTAAGTCAAGTTAGTTACCAAAGGACAAATATTGTATGAGACCAATTGTAAGGCCTTAAGAAGAGGTTTAAACACAAAAGAAAACTATCTTTGATAGTTACAAGGGTGGGGAGGGTGAGAAAGATATTCATTAATTAGAAGTAGGTAAGAATTAAGTTAAGGGAAGGGGCAGAAGTAGAGAAGAAGTCACCACAACTGGACTAAATAAACTAGAAGTTAATAAGTTTTCTAAATATAACCTACTGCTTTGAAGGACAGAGTAACAGGGTCAGGGGTTTAGGGACCATGGTTTCAAGGGACATCAGGGTCAATAAGCATGACAGAGTTTTTTAACAAAATGTTCTGAATCCCACCTTGGTGAGTGGAGTCTGGGATCTTAAAAGCTGACAAGTGGCTGTCTAAGTAGTATCAATTCATCCCAACCCATCTGGAGCAGGGGAGAATAAAGGACATCAAAGACATAAGGAAAACATGAGCACAAGAGACAGAGAAGGCAATCCAAGGGCTGCATGAGACTACGAGAACCAGATGGTGCCTGGCCACCAGCAGTGATTGCCCTGAAGGGAATGCAACATAGAGGCTCTGAAACGGTGGGACAAAAACTGGGAGCGCGGAAAAGACCAGACCTGGTAGTCCAACAGACTGGAGTGTCCTTGGAAGACGCGGCCCCTGGACTCTCTGTTAGCCCACAGCCGAAACTGGTCTGAAGCCAGCTCTCCAAGAAAAAGATTGGACTGGACTATAAGATATAAAATGATACCGGCGAAAGGTGTTCTTCTAGGCTTAAGTACACACACAGGACTAACTGGGCAGCTCCTGTCTGGAGAAGAAATGAGACGGTGGAGGGGGACACAGGAGCTGGTTGAAGGGACAAGGGAAGTAACAGGGTTCAAAGGATAAGTGGGCTGCCCTGGTGTGGGGAGAGCCGCTGGAGTTACATAGCAATGTGTGCGTACGTTTTTGTATGACAAATTGACCTAGGCTGTAAATTTTCCCTTAAAGCCCGATAAAATATTTTTCAAAAACAGTGTGTGTACTAACTGTTTAACGAGACCCTAGTTTGCTCCCAAACCTTCATCTAAAGCACAATTTAAAAAACTTACCTAATTTTACTGAAATAACTGTGACCCCCTGGGGTGTAAGGTTTAAGTGCCTGGCTGCTGGCTGAAGGGTGGGCAGTTCGAACCCACCAGCCACTGGGGAGAGAGATGTGGCAGTCTGCTGCCATAAAGAGTATAGCCTCAGAAATTCTATGAGACGGTTCTACTCTGTTCTACATGGCTGCTAGGAGTAGGATTCGACTCTACAGCAATGGATTTCTAATGAAACAATGAGGGGAAAAGGGTCCAAAAGAAAAAATACGATTACAGCCTTGGAAACTCTGTGGGACAGTTCCACTGTGTCCTACAGTATCACTATGAGTCAGAAGAGATTTGATGGCAATGGGTTTGGTTATATCATTATATGACTATTCCACAATTTCTCTACTGTTGATGGCCATTTGGGTTGTTTTCTGTTTTTTTCTGTTCTAAATAGTACAGCTCTGAATATTTTTGTGCTTCCCTTTGGTGGACAAAAGTACATACCTCTGTTGAATATATAGATAGGAATGAGCTACGGTATCACAGGGTGTCTTAGTTACTTCATGCTGCTGTAACAACAACAGCAACAAAAATACTGTAAGTGGGTGTCTTTAAAGAACAGATATTAATTGTCTCACAGTTTTGGAGACCAGGAGTCCAAATCAGGTTGTCCACAGGGTTAGGCTCTGTCTGTCTCTGTCATCTCTAGGGCAGAAACCTTCTTTTGTTTTTTCAGCTTCTAGTAGCTGCTGACAGTCTTTGACTTCTTGTAGATGTATCGCCACATGGCATCTGTCTTCCTCCTGTGTACATCTGTACTTCCCTCTGTAAAACACCACTCACAAGTGAAGGTATGGTCTTATTACCATAACAGAAGAAAACTCTATATGAAACAGAATCACATTTACAGGTCCTGGGAGTAGCATTTCAGGATATGCTTTTAGGGGACACAGCCCAGTCTATAACACAAAGTAAGCATAAGAAGTCAGATAAGTTTGCGAACTCAGAAAAAGTGCTACATACCTCATTGCTGAGTATCACTAAAGTCACCTTCGAAGTACTCCCCTTGGGAAGTTATGCACTGACGTTAACACCACCTAGTCCACCCTTCAAAGCACTTTTTCTAGGATGAATTGGTGTCCTTAATTGTCGTACTTCATCTGATGACAGCTCTGATGGCCGTTCCAGGAAAAAGAGTTCCAAAATTGCTTTGAAGGGTGGCCTAGGCTCTGGCGTCAGTACCCAGTTTCCCAAGGAGAGTACTTCAAAGGTGACTATAGTGACATGCAGCAATGAAGTCTGTGTAAAACTTTTTCTAGGGTTAGTTATCAAACTTAGTTGTCCAACCTCCTATGTTCAGCTGTAGAAGATACTGCCAAAGAGTTTTTCAAAACAGTTGTATCATGTATGTTCCATCAGCAGTTACTCCACGCTAGCAGCAACTCTTGACATTGTCTCTTTTTATTTTAACTATTCTGGAGCATGTGAAGGTTTTTTAAAACAAGGGTTTCATTGAAGCGTATTTCACAAAAGAAAGCCAAACAAAAACGAGAAGTGATTTAACGATACGAAAAGATGCTTCTGGTATGCTAGGTTAAAATTAAGTCATAAAAATCTCTCGTTATATGAACCCGTGTAGACAAGAGACAGACTCTAGATAGTACAAAGAGTTAACATAGTCAACTGCCAACCAGAACAGTGAAAGACTGAGTCATCCAGAGATGCCTTGGAAGAAAGCTGCCGGTGCGTGGTGTCCTTCCTTCCCTCCTGCATGAGGACAGTCAGCTATTTGTCCAGGAGCCCATCAGCCAATGAGAATCCTGTCGAGCACAGTTCTACTCTGACACCTGTGGAGTCACCAGGAGTTAAAATCTCCTCAGTGGAAACTGGTTATGAATAAACATAAAGCCTAAGTAAATATGTATATATGTAGCATATATACACTACACATAATACGTGGTAGATGCTCACTAAATAGTAGCTGAAATAATCCTTTTTAGATTTAAAAAATCCGAAAAACCTGAGTCCACCCACCAGAGCAGCCAGGTGCATTATAGACAGCCTTGGGTACATCTCCTAAGCATTTATTCTTTTTCTCGTTTCCAAAATGTGAAAATTACAAAGTGAGGAGAATGCTACCAGCCTCACAGGGTTATCGTGAAGATGGACCAAAATACTCAGTGTGAAAACTCCATACTGTGAAAACGGCAGCGTACCCTGCCAGTCTGAGTTAGGGTAATTGTGAGCAGATGACAGAGAATCCACCGGACTCCAGCTCTCTGAGGCACCTGGCTCATTGTCCTCCATAATTTTCCTAGCAAAATCAACTCAAATTGGCTTCAATACAGACACTTCCTCATGAACTGACTATCAGCCAAAAGATGCTCAACAAAGAGCTGCGGTAATTGCCAGCACTTCAAACAAGGCCACGTGCAACGGAAAGGCTGGTTTTAGGACCAACCTCCTTGGAGGACGTCTTTATGAATTGGTTGGGGAGCACAAGCACAATTTTAAAGCATTTCCCTGGGAAACAAAAGGGAAGGAGACTGCCAGAACCAACTATCATGCCAGTTGCCACTGGGTTGACCTCAACTCATGGTGACTGCGTAGGTGCAGAGTAGACACTGCTCCACAGGTTTTTCAAGGCTGTGACCTTTAGGAAACAGATTGCTAGGGCTTTCTTCCAGGACACCTTTGGGTGAGTTAGAACCTCCAACCTTTCAGCTAGTCATCAAGTGCTTAGCTGCACGCCCCAGGGACTCTAGCCCCAACTGGAACCAACCACTTGCAAATGGCCAAGGTCTGTTGGTCTGACACAGCCTCCCAGCCCTAGCTGTGGGGAGACAGGGCCTCCCCTGCTTTGCTCTCTGAGCAAGCATCACCTCTGCATTGGTTGTCACCACCGTCAGAGCAGCGTCACCGTGCTGAGTCCAGGTATTGCCTCTGGGCTCAGCAAATCTTTACAGATTGGCTCTTCACCCCTATCCCGTGAGCTAGGTTCAACAATTATCCCCATTTTACAAAAACATGGAATGCAGGCTCAGAAAAGTTAAGTCTTACTCATGTTCCTCCACAGCCAGGAAGCAGCAGGACAGAGACTGAAATCCATTCCTCTGGGTGCCAAAACCTGAGCTCGTACTCACCCACCTGTCTCGCTTTTCAAGGAGCCCTGGTGGCAATGGTGAAGTGTTCGGCTGCTAACTGTAAGGCTGGTAGTTCAAACCCACCTGCCCCTTCATGGGAGAAAAGATCTGGCAATCTGCTTCTGTAAAGATTATAGCCAGGAAGACCCTATGGGCAGTTCTACTCTGTCGCATGGGCTCACTCAGCAGCATGACTTCTCAGGACAAAGAGATTGAGTCTTGGCCTGAAGACCAAGGGTAAGAATGAGCGGGGCAAGTGACATTGGTTAAGGCAGAGAAATGGGTGCAGGGGAGATGCTGGACCCCCAGCAAAAGGCTTTAGGTATGCAAACAGCAAGGGTGGCAATAGGAAGTTGGTTTGCTGAGAAAGTGCCAGGTACTGTACTAGAACATTGTATTATTTCGTTTAATCTTCATAACAAGATGTAACTAGAAGGTAAGTACTACTTTTCCCATTGAAAAATTATGAAGACTGAGGTTCCAAGCATGACAGAATTGCACTGTTGCTAAGTGGCAGAGCCAGGCGTGCAAACACAGATGCATCTGATTTCAAGCCCAGGATTGAGTGTGAAGGTTTGTTTGGGACCAAGGGCTTTGTCCTTTGTTTTTGGTGTTGGGTTCCCTCCTCTCAACCCCGGTATCCGTGGGTCTGCTCTGACCCGTGGGTGTTCCATCTTCCTTCCCTCCTGTGTGAGCACAGGCGGCTATTTGTCCAGGAGCCAAGGATGGGCTATCAAGGTCTAGGACTGGTCTTACTTCCTGAGTGGGGAAGTGGCCTTGCTCTGTGAAAGCCATCAGCGTGATGGGGAGAGATGTAGCTGTCTCCCTAGTTGGCAGTGGGGGAGGTAGGCAGGGTCCTGTCAGCCAGTGGCTGCAGGCCAGGCTCCAAAAGGGCTTTTGTCCGAGGCCGGGCCCCAGGCCAGAGTGACATTCTTTGGTGGAGGCTGCCAGGCCAACACTGAGTGGGGCACCTGCGGGGCAGTGAGGGAAAGGAGAGAAAGAGAACTATCTTTCTTCCAAAAAAGAGACGGCCTGGAGGGTGGAATCTGCTGCTTGGATGCCCCTGGGGCTAGGAGGCCACACCAGCAGGTGAGTCAGTATTGAGAAGTGATGCCAAGGACCCCATGCCCACACTGCCCAGAGATGTGGGTCATTAATTTTTCAGCTTTCATCATGTCTGATAAAAATTCCGAGAAGATAAATGAAGTCTGCTTCTCCTTTGATTCATTTCTTATAAAAATCCTAAGATCACAGATTTTTCCAGAAGGAAGACTTTAGAAGTCTCTTGTTGTAATTCCCCACCATCTGTAGTAGATGTCGTCAACATCCCCTTGACTGGGAGTAGGCACTCATCTCCAGTCACAGTGAATTTTGGATGCTAATGCTCGCAGCAGCTGCTAATGCTCACAGCAGTTCCCCTTCCTGGAGAATTACTCTCTAACAGAAGGAGCCATCTTTTGTGGGAGGTTGCAGACCTCCTGGACTCTCTGGGTGGTGCAAATGGTTGACTACTAGTTGAAAGGTTAACGTTTCACACTTACCCACAGGCACCTTGGCAACCTGCTTCCAAAGGGTTACAGCCTTGACAACCTTATGGAGTGTAGTTCTATCTGCGCACGTGGCGTCTCCTTGAGTCAGAACTGACTCCCTGGCAATGAGTATGCGATTGTCTTGGTACACATCTCCCATCCCAGCTACCGGCACCAAGCCTGTGAAGCAGTTCCTGTTCTAGAACCCCCTGTGGGATCAGACAGAAGCTGGACTCTGACTGAGAGCACATCCTCCCTACATACTTTCCCCTGGCTGACCTGATCTCCTCCTCTTTCTGTTTCTAGGAAACCTGGCCTTGGAAATCCTGTTCTCATACGTTCCTGTGAATAAACAATTTATTGAGCATTTACTGTGTTCTGGATATGTTTGTGTGTGTATTGAGAACACGACTGTGAACTGAATGGACATGTCTTTGTCTTCAGTGAGTGTATAGTAAACAAGTATTAAGCCATCACAGAAAGTTACAATTATGATTGTAATTAGCATCACGGATCAAAATTATGGAGCTCTCCGTAAATGTACGAGTCCAGCCACTTACCTGTGTCTGCCAGCTCCACACCCAACCTTCTGTACTCTGCTATATGAACCTAGGCTGGGGTGCTGCACACTGCCTTCCCAGATCCTTTGCCAACTGTCTTCCTGTCAGGTTTATGTAATAGAAGACTCTAGAAGGAGGCTGATGTCAGAGGAGGGCAGAAAGAACTCCCTGTTTTCTCCGCTTGTCAATTTTTTAACAGCTGAGCTGAGCTGGGCTCTGTAGATGCCCTCCTCCCCAGCACCAGCTCTAAAGTGCCTCTTTGAGACACAGCCGCAGTAACTTCATGCTTCTGCCTTTTGTCCATCTTGGCTCTTCCCTCAATTTCTTAGTCCTAGAGCTAGCAAATGCATCCAGCTGCCATTATCCTTTCCTACTGCTCCTTGGAAACTCTATGAGACAGTTGTACTCCATCCTATGGAGTTGTTACGGGGTCCTTATGATTCAGAACTAACTAGGTGGCACCTAACAACAATAATGACTTCTTTTTCAGTTCTTCAGCACTGGTGCAAGCATCCCTTGTATTAAATTCCTTCTGAGTGAAATACCTAGTGTGGTTTCTCCATTCTCACCTGGACCCTGGACCATACTTGGACTATTCAGCCTGGACCTATGGGTCACCAAAGAAATTTGCTGGGAGCTCTGACCCGAAGGATCAGCAGGAGTTAACCAGAGGAAGAGAGTCTGTACGCAGTCGAAAACAGAGGGAATAGCAAACACAAAGTTGTAGAAACAAACAGAGAGAAGGTTTACGCTACAAAAGGGTTGGCTGTGCTCCACAAAAGTGAAGGACAGGTAAGTAAGGAAGGTGACAGCTTGCAGAACCTTAACAAGAAAGGAGGCCGCTGAAGAATGCTAAGCTAGAATGACAGGAATAACACTTTGACAACAAGGATGAGGGACAATCACCTTCCTATTTCTACTAAATGGCTCCCGCCTGACAAAGCTGCCACTCCTTCTTGGAATTCTTTCTTTCTGGGACAATGTAGTCAGAGCTGCAAGTAGCTTGCTTGGTGTTTTTGTGTAAGGCAGAAAAAGGACTCCCTCAGTGTCAGTGTAACCCCCACTGCTTGGTCTGGCTAAAGAGAAGCATCTTTGTATGAAAAATAGAACAACCTTCCTTCTAGCAGAAACCACCCAGGCATCTTTGTACACTCCACAAAGTGCACAGTGACGGTGGTGGCTGTGAGGGAAAACCAGCCATTAAGGGATCAGTCGCAAAAGTAGACCTGAATTCAAATGCATCTCTACCTTCTATCTTGAGCAAGCAGACTAACTTCTTTGAGCTCCTCCTGCTGCCACAACTGAAAGGTGGGGATCATAAAGACGTCTCTTACCAGGCTCTTGGAGCCCTGATGGCACAGTGGTTAAAAGCCCAGCAGCCAACCCAAACATCAGCAGCTCAAATCCACCAGGCATTTCTTGGAAACCCTCTGGGACAGTTTTACTCTGTTGGGTAGGGTGCCTATGAGTCAGAACGATTGGTGACAGACGTATTGTTAGGTACCAGCCACTAAACTGGGAGCTTGGCAAAGATGAACTAATTTAATCTTCATTAGCAAGTTATAAACGAAAAAACCAGACTCAATGCCATCAATTCCAACTCACAGAATAGAAGTGACCTACAGGATTCCCAAAGCTGTCATCTTCACTGCCATACCTTTCTCCTGCCGAGAGGCTGGTGGGTTCGAACCGCTGACCCTTTGGTTAGCATTGGCGCATTTAACCACTGCATCATCAAGGTTTCTTTGGTGCCCAGTAGACCCTTAAAAATAATCGCTATTTTAATTATTAACAAATGTTGTCATTTGGGGTCCCAGTCAACCTCCCTGTAACTTCAACTTGAACGTAACCAAACCAAAACCCACTGCCACTGAGTTGATTACTACTCACAGCAAACCCACAGGGTTGTAAATCTCTACAGAAACAGGCTACTGCTTCTTTCTCTCTGGGAGCAGCTGGTGGTTTTGAATTGCCAACTTTTTCGTTAGCGGTTATCACTTTAACTACTGTGCCGGCAAGGCTCCTCCTTATTTCAGTATATTATTGTTATGTGCCCTCAAAGCATTTGCAACCCATGGTGGTCCTGTGTAGAGCAGAAGGACACACTGCCCTGGTCTGTGCTGTCCTCCCCATCACTGCTGTGTTTAAGGCACTGTGTCAATCTGTCATACTGACTGTGTACTTTACCAAGAATGATGTCCTCCTCCAGGGAGTGGTCGCTCCTGATAACATATCCAACATATGTGAGACAAAGTCTCACCATCCTTGCTTCTGAGGAGAATTTTGTTGGTACTTCATCCAAGACAGATTTGTCATTCTTCTGGCAGTCCCTGGAATATTCAGTATTCTTCGCCTGCATCATAATTCAAAGCATCAGTTCTTATTTGGTCTTCCTTGTTCACTGTCCGGCTTTCTTCAGTATTAAAAAAACCAAACCCATTGCCTTCGAGTCAATTCCGACTCATAACAACCCGGTAGGGCAGCGTACAACTGCTCCATAGAATTTCGAGGGAGCCCCTGGCAGGTTCGAACTGCAGACCTTTGGGTTAACAGCCATAGCACTTAACCACTATGCCACCAGAGTAGCCA
Source organism: Heterohyrax brucei (assembly GCA_028571685.1). Classification (NCBI taxonomy): domain Eukaryota; kingdom Metazoa; phylum Chordata; class Mammalia; order Hyracoidea; family Procaviidae; genus Heterohyrax; species Heterohyrax brucei. Next base: position 18,103,795 of record CM053153.1, on the reverse strand, counting down.
AAGAGCTTCTTAAAAATTAGGCTAATCCCTCTTGCACATTTGAAGTTAGTGCTCGTGTTTTTTCTTTGGGATACTTTTATTCCTCGGGGCTCCTGGCTTGTGGTACGGGCCAGTTCCTCAACTGTCCTCTCCATCCTGACCCCCAACACACATAACTCAGTCTTTCTTTGGTCTGTGTTTCTTTTGTTGAGTCACCAACAATCACACTAACGAGGTCTCTGGAGTTAGCATGCTCCCTCCATTGGCTGTAAACCTCGATACTTGTTTATTATCCACGTGGCAACTGCCTCAGATGGACATTCACTATGATTGTTGGGCTTGGAAGGGCGTGTGTGCCCAAAGTTGGTGTGAAGAGGGACACGGGGACAGATTTCCATGTTTTATCATGATCTGTCATTCCGCGGTGACTCACCCGGGCTACTCCCCTTCTTCACCTCTTCTGGACCCACCTCAGACGTGAAGAGAAAAACAGATGTGACCTGGACAGTAAACGGTATTCATCAGTCCCCAACTGGAATGGTGGGTGGCAGTTCGCTCTTGTTAGTTTCAACTCACAGCGATCTCATTTACAGCAGAACGAGACACTGCCTGATCCTGCCCCATCCCCACAATGGTTGTTATGCCACTTGAAGCCACTGTGTCAGACCATCTCTTTGGAGGGCTTTTTTTTTTTAACTGATCCTCTTCTTTATCAAGTTCAATGTCTTTGTCTCAGGACTGGTCCCTCCTGATAACATGTTCAAAGTATGTGAGACAAAGTCTTGCCATCTTTGCTTCTAAGGAGCATCCTGGCTGTACTTCTTTTAAGACACATTTATGCATTCTTCTGGCAGTCCAAGTATATTTGATATTCTTCACCATGACCACAACAGTTGCTAAGCATTTATCAAACCTGCGTGTTCTCTTTTTTTTTAATTGTGTTTTAGGTGAAAGTTTAAAGCCCATATTAGTATCTCATACAAAAATTTATACACAGATTGTTTAGTGACATCGGTTGTGGTCCTCACAGTGGGTCCATTCATCTACAAACCTGGATGTTACGTGATGTGCAGCCCATCACTGCCTGGCCATTGCCAATTTAAGGTCATGCTTTGTTTCTTCATGCAGTTATTTATTCACGCAGCACCGACTTATTGTGTGTCAACGTTGTGCTGAGCACTACATGTGAATAATCTCGTATTCTCCTAGTACCTCACCTAGTAATAGGTGCTATTACTATCTCTGTTGATGAGCAATTATGAGATCAGACAACTAACACTGTGAACTCATCCTAGAAAAAGTGCTGCATATCTCATTGCTGAATATCTCTATGGTCACCTTCGCAGTACTCCCCTTGGGAAGCTGTACACCAATACCAGCACCTTGTCCAGCCCTCAAAGCAATTTTGGAACTCTTTTTCTGGAATGTCCATCAGAGCTGTCATTGTATAATGTCTGACAATTCAGTTCATGAATTCATCCTAGAAAAAAGTGCTTTGAAGGGAGGACTGTGTGCCGGTGTTGGTGCATAGCTTCCCAAGGGGAGCACATGAAAGGTGACCATAGTGATATTCAGAAATGAGGTGTATGTACCACTTTTTCTAGAACGCGTTCGCAAACTTAATGGTCCAACCTCATAGGTGTGTTGATTGCTTGTGTGTCCTGTCCATTGTCACATCAGTAACCTGGATTTAAAACTATGTCTCTGACTCTCAAACCAGTGTGGTTAACCACAGTGTGTTACTGTTCTTTTTATCCTACAAAACACGGATAGGATACTAGTCCTTAACTTCCTTTTCCTTCTCTCCCCCCAGCAATTCTTGTGGGTGTTTGAGAAGGAGGGTTGAGGGCAGGTCAGACACATGGATGTGGAAAGGCAGCCTGGGCCGTTACTAGCGCTGTCATGCTGTCGTCCCCGCAGCGAGGCCATGCATCCGTCCCCTCACTAAGCTGTGACCTCCTCTAGGGAGGTCTGACCTTCAGCCCTGGCCTCTTTGCCCGCGGACCTAGACTCGGTAAATGTTAGCGCCGAGCATCCCAGCTGGTGTTTCTCCACTGTAAAGATACCTGCCTATGCTCTGCTCCAGGGCTGGGACTTTGAAAACTACTTTTCTTCTTGGTCATCTGGCTCCCTGTTGTCGAAAGGGAGCACAGGAGAGAGATTGGAAGGTAACGGGGGCAGGCAGGAGGCTCTCTCTTCCTGTCAGAGTTGTCACAGCAACGGAACTTTATTCTGGTGGCAGCAGGTGGTTCTACCTCTAGCTTCTCTCATCCTTTCCAAAACCAGCCTCGTTATACCTTCTCAGAGGTATCAGCCCTGCTGGGGCGAGTTGGCTGCAGAAAGTCTGAATCCCGGGGTCCATAGGTCCTTCTCCGAGCTCCTGATTGGCCATTAGCAGCCAGATGGCGGAACTGTCCTCAGGGGTCTGAGCTTTTGAGATGCCAGCACCCACTGTGCCATGCCTTTTTCTTAGAAGTTGTCATGGATTGAATCGTGTCCCCTAAAAATATCTGTCACCTTGGCTAGGTCCTGATTCCCAGTATTGTATGATTATCCACCATTGTGTCATCTGATGCGATTTCCCTCAGTGTTGTAAATCCTATCACTATAATGTAAATGAGATGCATTAGCAGCAGTGACTTTGATGACAACTATAAGATTAGACAGTGTCTTAAGTCAATCACTTTTGAGATATAAAAGAGAGAAGTGGACAGAGAGACAGGGGGACATCATACCACCAAGAAAGCAGCACCAGGAGCTGAGGCTGTCCTTTGGACCTTAGGGTCCTGCGCTGAGATTCTTCCAGACCAAGGGAAGACTGACATATCACAAGAACCTTCTTCCAGAGCCCACTGAGACAGAAAGACTTCCCCTGGAGCCATAGCCCTGAATCTGGACTTCTCACCTCCTGGACCATGACAGAATAAATTTCCCTCTGTCAAAGCCCCCCAATTGCGGTATTATTGTTACAGTAGTATTTGACAACTAACACAAAGGTATAAACTCCAGCTTTGTTAGGCCTCTCTTTTGAGCTTTTAGGTTTGGATAACCAGCTCCAGCCTCTTTTGTTCCTTCAACCCTCTGGGGGAAAGGCAACTCCTCCCTATGGTTTTTATCACTGAGTTAGCTCAGCATTGCTTTACTATTCATTCAGCTCCCCAACACTTGTGTAACCAATTCCCTATACTAAATTTCCTCTGCTGAAATACTTTCTGCAATTTTTGTTCTCCTGACTGATACAGGTTGGTGTCTAATAAAGGCGGAGTGTGTGAAAGACTGAAGACTGAGTTTTGAAGCAAGAGCTAGAAAGTTCCAGGGATCCCCCTGTAAGCTGCTGTTCTCCTTGGCCAGCACCCCCAGCATGCCTTCCGTGGGGTGTTCTTTCACGGAGGAGAGCCACCGATTCTGCCTGCTGTTGTCATGCTTTTCAGACTCTGGAGAGCAGTGACGGATGAGGAAAAATACAGTGGACAACAGCTGGCACGCTGGAAATTTGGGCAAGGGCAATGACGATGAGGAGCATCATGGAATGTCTGAAGTTACTTGCGAAAAAAGGGATCCAACAAATTCTTAGGAATACTCTGTGTCTCACCTAAACTGTTAGTAGGTCCTTCAGATGGCCTTCATAGCTCTGAGTTTGAGAAACGCTGCTCCAGGAGCATGTGGGACTGGAGGTGGTCTCCAGATGTGACCTGAGGCAGGCTTGCACTTGCTCCATTAAGAACAATCTTTATCCATCTTTGCTTCTCTCGGAAGACTCTTCCTGCCTCTCTTGCATCCCATCTTCTTCAGAAGCTCTTCCATTGTCTCTCCTTTTCTCTGGGAGTCCAAAGTACCAGTGATCTATTATTATTTTCTTAATTATTATTACCGTTGACTGAGAGCCCACAACTTGCCATACTTTGTGCTGTTGCTGCTAGGTGCGGCTTAGTCCATTTGCAACTCATGAGGATCCCACGTGACTGAGCAAAACTGCCCCATCAGGTATTCTGGACTGTAGTTGTTATGAGTGTAGATCACCAGGTCTTTCTCTTGTAGGGTGGCGGCTGGTGGCCTTGAACTACCACCCTGTTGGTGAGCAGCCAAATGCTTAGCTATTGTGCCACTAGGGATCCTTTGAAGCTTTGTGCTAGGCCCATTGTATGCTGTAAGGAGGGCCATTCTACTCTGAAACACTTGGGGACACCATTAGTCAGAATCGACTCAGTGGGAACTGGCTAATCTTTCTTTGGTCAAGTCCAAATGGCTGGCCCCCATCTTCCTCCTGAATTCCAGATTCTGACTGGTCCAGATGGCTGCCTCTCTCCCTTCAGTATCGGCCTAAACAAAACCTAGTTAGCTTGATCTGCTGTCTAAATAAGCCAACACAAAAACACAGCATGCTCCCCCAGCCAAACAGAAATTGATTTTGCGTAATCTCAGATTTTCTGCATAGTGACACATCTGCTTCCCTCCCAATGTTGATAATCAAGTGTTGTTTATATGGCGGTTCTATTGCTGAGTCTTGTATGTCAAAAGGTACTCCACATTTCCTCCCCCAAAAGACAGCCCCTCTGTACTTCTTGGCAGTGGCAGATGTGAGACTCTGTGTGTTCTGATACCAAAGAAAGCAGTTTAAGCACAGATGACTTTTAAGTCAAAAAAATTTTAAAAATGGTATCTATACAGCCTACAGGATTTAACTTTCAAATATTGGAGTACAGTCTGTCATTTGCTTATTGAACATAAAACAACCAAAGGTAAGTATGAAGTTTCATACAAGTTGTTTTGAGTCAGGGGCAGTTTTGTCCCCTGGAGGATACATCAGCAATTTCTGGAGTTGTCTCAGGTTGTCATAACGGGGAGGTGGAGGAAGTCTTACTGGTATGTAATGAGTAGAGGCTAGGAATGCTGCTGAATACCCTACAACGCACAGGATAGCCTCCCATAGCTAAGAACCACCCAGTCTAAAAGGTCAACAGCACTGAAGTGGAGAAACCCTAATCCAGACTGTTTCTCATTGCATGGACTTTGTGTGCATCTTCTATTTAAAAAGAAAAATCCAAATCCAGGCCTGTTGCCATCAAACCCATTCCAACTCATGGTGACCCCCTGTGTTACAGAGAAGAACTGCCCTGCAGGGTTTTCTCAGCTGTAATTTTTACAGAAACAAATTGCCAGGCCTTTCTTCTGAGGTGCTAGCATCAACCCTTAGGTTAGTTGCTGTTGTCAGGTGCTGTTGGGTTGACTTCCACCCACAGTGCTCTACATGACAGAGTAGAACCGCCCACATAGGGTTTTCTTGGCTTCAGTCTTTATGGACACAAGTCATCAGGCCCTTTCTTCTCAGAGCTTCTGGATCGGTTGAACGAGCAACCTTCTGGTTACCAGTGTTAACCATTTGTGCCCACCCAGATCCTCCAGCAGAGCTCTGAAACCCCCTTTTATTCCGGAATCCATGAAGTCTCCCTGCAGTGACATCCAATCAGCAACGTGCGCTTAAGCATTTTTTGTAGGCTTCAAACCAGACTGTGGCTACACCTAACGTATTACTGAATAACGAAAGACGAGCAGGTTTTATAACAAGAACAAAGATTGGGATTACCTTCCACATAGTTATCCTCAGGCTGTTGTTAGGTACCACGGAGTCAGTTTTTGATTCATAGTGACCCCATGTGGCTTTCGGGGCTGTAATCTTTCAGGAACAGATCACCGGGTCTTTCTTTCATGGAGCTGCAAGGTTGATTTGAACAACTAACCTTTCAGTTTGCAGCCGAGCACTTAAACACTATACCACCAGGGCTCCTTTGTGGGTGGGCAATCCCTAAGTCTCACAGGCTTCTTGCTCTCCTTCTTTTACTTCCTCCAGCATCCTGGACCAGGCCTCATGTTTCTCAGAAAGAACATTCACACCAGGTGCTAGGTCAGTATCTGAGGATGGACAGCAGGCGCCTAACCAGGCTTACTACACCAGACGTGTTGTGCCTGTCCTGTTTATATGGGGCAGAATGTTCTCTCACATTGCTTTCTTTATAATATTCCACCGAAGAGAAAACCTACTGCTTGTCAACAGAAATTGCAGACAACCCTTGAATGGCTAACTTGGCTTTGACCACTTCTCCCTGGCAGGCACTAACGGTGTTTTAGTTTTTAGATGAGGTTCCTGAGGTTTGGTAAGAGGTTAAGAAACTTATCACAATAGCCCTACAACCAATGATGAGCAGAACTAAAACTTGAACTCAATCCTGGCTGACTCCAGAACATGACCTTAGTCTGGGTGTTCTTGCCAATCTTCATCAGTTTTCCGTACTAGCTCCCAGTATTCCTGTGAATGCTGCATGTCAACGAATAAGAGGTCCCCAAAATGTAAACCAGAAACCCTGTGACATACTGGTTAAGAGCCAAGACTGCTAACCAAAAGGTCAGCAGTTCAAATCCCCCGGGCACTCCTTGGAAATTCTATGGGGCAGTTCTACTCCATGTTACAGGGTTGCTGTGAGTTGGAATTGACTTGGCAGTGATGAGTTTAAAGGGTAAACCCAAGCAGTCCTGGTGGTGAAGTGGGTAAGTGCCTGGCTGCTAACTGAAAAACTGGCACTTTGAGTCTACTAGCTGCTTCTTGAGAGAGAAGACCTGGCAGTCTGCTCCTGTAAAGATTAAAGCCCATTGCTGTTCTGACTCACAGTCCACCTATAGGATAGAGTAGAACTGACCCTTGGGGCTTCCCAGGCAGAAGAAGATGTGGCTCTCTGCTTCCTCAAAGATTACAACCTTGGAAACCCTTCAATGCAGTTCTTCTCTGCTCTGTGGGGTTGCTCTGGGTTGGAACTGACTCAGTAGCAGGCAACACAGCAAAAGGTAATACCAGCACTTCATTTTCAGGCTCTGTGTGGGCATTCCAGCCAAGGAGACAGGTAGGGGCTGAAATCGACCCTGTGCTCTGCTTCCCAAGCTTGGGTCTGGCTTGCTCCACCCTTTTATCCAACATGTGGACCCAGGGGAGACACCTTCTGAAATTCACACAAAGACTCTGAATAGGCTAGGCGTGCCCTGGGCACCTGGAGTTGCTTTGTTTGCTTGAGCTGCCTGGCTGACTTGCCACCGGTTATCAGAAGCATTTGGGTGCCCAGGGCCATCCACACCCAGCAGGACCTATCCCCACAAAAGGCCACACCCACGACCTTCAGTGTTTCTCACAGTATAACTCCAGGATCAGCTGCATCAGAGTGATCTGGGTGATGGTTGAAAATGAACCCCAGCCAGATTGGTCATATTTGTACTTGCTGCCGCTGAGGCCTGGTGATGTGCACTGTAACCAACAAATACTCCAGAAGACTCTTAGGCCCTCTAAAGTGCTGGAAAGGCTCTTCCGTGTTTTCTGCAGACTCCACAGGCCTGGAGGCCCTAAACCCATTGTAGCCTGCTTGAAAACTCTTGGCTTTGGAACTGACCTTCTGTGTCCCGTCAGTGCCCAGACCCAGGGCCCGTGATCCATGTTGCCAGGTTAGCGGCCTGGTTTTCTCTCGGATTCTTCACTCAGAGGAGCACTGCTGATGCTTTGTGCTGCTGTGGGTTGTTGTTGTTAGGGTTCTTTGAGTTAATCTGGGCTCATAGCAACCCCTGGTGACAGAGTCAAACTGCTGCATAGGGTTTCCTAGACTGTGGGCTCACGGGAACAGATGGCCAAGTCTTTGTCCCACGGGGGTATCTGGGTGAATTAGAGCCACCAATCTCTTGGTTGGCAGCAGGTGCCTCACCACTATGGCCCAGAGCTCTAGGACACCTCACTCTGAGTGGATGCAGATTCCAGCATGACTCAGGCCTTAGCTGGCTGCCCTGGACTCTCTCTCTTGCTGGCCTTACCCTCTGGGTTCTGCTAGGCCTTCTGGCACCTCACCCCCAGTCCCCTCCAGCCTGACCAAAGTCCTGGCCACAGAGAGACTTGATCTAACACTTCTCTGCTCTGTGACCCCTTCAGAGCTCACCTGGAACCTAAGGCCCAGAGGCCCAGGGGACCAGAGGCCAGGCAGAGAAAGAAGGCTGACACCGTCTGGACCTCTTTGCTTCCTCCTCAGTATGTTTTGTTTGCTGTCTGGCCCAGGCCTGCCCACAGCCTATAGTTGGAGAAATGTGTAATGCAGTCATTGGTTTATAGGTTGGTGGAAAACCTCACTTCTCATATGTGAGTCATTCAGGGTAAATGTTAGGGCTGAAAATGGCTTTTAAAAAAAGCAAGTTAGAAAAGCCAACAGTAAAAGGTTGAATGTTCATATTTGAGTGTTAAATATGTTATTTGCTAACACCCAGAGATGCCTCACGATTGAATAGTTCTTCTTCAGGAGAAATGATTTAATTATAATGAGAAGTCATCATGGCATGAAGTAACATGATATTTTGCAAGTTACCTATATCATATTTCATTCGATTCTTACATAATACTAATGGTTAAATTACTTTGTGCTAGGCACTATGTTAAGACCTTATGTATATTATTTCCATATAGGCACAGAGAGGTTAAGCAACTTGTTCAAAGTCACACAGGCTGTGAGCAGATTAGTCAGGATCCACACCCGGGCAGTCTAGCTTCAAAGTCTGTATATTTAACTATAAATCTCTAACACACATCAGCCTAGGAAGATAGGTTTTAATATCCTTATGATATACACAAGGGACCTGAAGCTACAAGAGCTGAAGTGACTTACCTAGGTGAATCACTGTCTGTCACATTTTAAAGTTGGTGGCTCAGGATGTATAGTGCATGCTGTCTGTGTTTCACACCCTTGAGGCTAATGGAGGAGCTCCTAAGAGATGCAAAAGGACCACGAGAGTGGGCCACATAAATCCCACTTCTTGCTGGTATTTTTATATATTTTTTAAGTGTTTACTGAGAATCACTTGTGTTTACACTAATGCATGTGCCTATATAGTCAGGCACTGTACTAGATTTGGAGAATATTGAGAGGACTAAATTATAGTTCCTGAATCCACGTGATGGCAATGGGTTTGGCCTCAAGTTGTGCATGATTTAGTGTGTATGTGGAGGGCAGGGGACAAAAAGAGACAGAGAACAAGAGGGAATAAAGCAGGAAATTATAAACAATGGCTTATACATTGTCAGTTCAGGGACTGTGATTTATTCTCAGGATTCTCTAAAAGAGATATATAAGAGCACAATGGGATTATAGATCCAATGGTATAAGGAGTCAAAAAAAGACTGTAGATTGAATTTAGCAACTATCTCAAGAATTTTCTGAAACTAGTGAAATACATGAAGCCATGGATTCAGAAATCCTTGCAAATGCCAGTGGGATAAATTCAAAGAAATATCACACTTAGGAAAATCATAACACCATAACTGTAAAATCAAGTACAGAGGGAAAGTCTTAAAATTAGCCTAGAGAAAAAGGACATATTACTTGCAATGCAACAGCAGTAAGACTGATAATCAGCTTCTTTTGAGAAATGACAGAAGCCAAGATGCAGCAAAATAACATCATTAAAATAATGAAAGAAGATGACTACCATCCTGAATTCTATACCCTGCACAAATACCCTTCAACACTGGAAATTAAAAATATTTGGAGAAGACAAAAACAGAGAGAATTCATTATCAGTATTTCCACACTAAGAGAAAGCCGAAGAAAGTTTTTTAGCTCAAAAGGAAAACAATTTGAAACAGAAGCAAGAAAATACAAGAACAACCAGAAAACAACAGAAACAGTAAACATGTAACAAATCTAAATGAAAACAGACCACACAAAGCAAAGCTAAAGATGCTTTTCAGGATTTAAAATATACAAGGAATTAGAATACATGAAAACAATTATACAAAAGATGGAAAGGACCTGGGGGATTTCGCATTCTAAATTTCTTGCATTTTTCAGGAAGCAGAAAAGTATGAATTTATAATCAATTCTAATATGTCAGAGATATATCTTTAACCTCTAGGGTAACTAATTAAGGAATTATTATTCCTAAAAACATAATTAACAATGTAGTACAGCACGAAAGGAATAATCAAAATCTTGATTAATGCAAAAGAAGACGGGAAAGGAAGGAAAAAACAAGACTCGTAAACAGAAATCAAATTGTAAGATGGTAAATTGAATCTCAAAGCCATCAGTAGCTACTTTAAATATAAATGGACTAAATAATTAGAAGATAAATATAATCTAAGTGGCATTAAAACAAACAAACAAACAAACCAGCAACAACTGCTTGTTGCTTTCAAGAATGCATTAAAATAGGGACACACAAATGTTGAAAGTAAAAGCATAGGAAAAGATAAACCAAGCAAACCCTTACTGAAAGAAAACCTGACACAGACATTAAGGTAAGAAGCCTCATTAAGGCTAAACAAGGTCATTCCATACCACTAAAAAGATTAATCCCACAGGAAGACATGTTGTCATCATAGGGTTGCCAGCTGCCATCCAGTAGGCCCTAAATACATGGCAACAGTGCTACGATGGGATCGAAACCTTGAGATCAATAGGGTTTTCACTGGCAGACTTTTTGGAATTGGATTGCCAAGACTTCCCAGTCCATCTTAATCTGGAAGCTCTACTGAAATTTGTTCAACGTCATAGCAACAGGGAAACCACTACTGAGGGAAAGTGGTGGCTGCACACAAAGTACATTGGCTGAGAACTGAACCCAGGTCTCCCATATGGAAGGCAAAAATTCTGCTGCTGAGCCACCCATGTCCTCCACAATGAGATATTAAAAAGGAATAAAAATGAACAAAGTACTGCAAAGTGCAACAACATGGATGTTTGTTGCAAAATGATGTTAAATGAAAGAAACCAGACAAAAGAGTATATGCAGTATGATTCTGTTCCAACAAAGCTCAACATCAGGCACAACTAGCCAATTTAGAATGAAGTCAGAATGTGGGTCACCTTTGAGAAAGTATCTTGGAGGGAACAGGAAGGGGGCTTCTGGAATGCTGCTAACATTCTCATCCTAGATTGGTGTAGTGGTTAAACTTGAGTGTGCTACTTCTGTAGAAGTTCATTAAGTCACACAGTTAGGACCCATTCTCTTTGCTATATTCATGTCCCATGTCAACAAAGAGGAGCCCTGGGGATGCAGTGGTTAAGCACTCAGTTTAAGGCCAGCAGTTTGAACACACAGCTGCTCTACCATGGGAAAAAGATGTGGCAATCCACTTCCATAAAGATGACACCCTTGGGAACTCTATGGGGATAGTTCTGCTCCATCCTCTGGAGTTGCTTCAAGTTAGAACCAACAGCAGTAAGTTGGTTTTGAGCACATCAATAAAATATTTCCTTTCAAAAAAATAGAGGGAAGTAACATTCCAGGGAGAAGAGCTAGCAGAAGAAGCAGAGGAAAGGAGGGAGAAATAGTAGCGTCTGTGGAAAAGTACAAGTACCTTGGTGTTGTTGGAGTGTAATGTGTGGGGTAGGTTATAGCAGGGCTCAGGGCAGAGAGGGTGCAGGGGCCAGGTCGTGGGAGGACTTACGTGCTCCCCTAAGGAGCATGGACTCCTCTTAGGGCAATTAAGAGATGTGGAAAAAGCTCATGCAAGAGGTGAGCTAGTGAAATTTGAAATTAAAAATAATATCCTGTGTCAATTAGTGAAGAGGGACAAAAACAGGTGCAAGCATATCTTGTTTGGATGCTCTTAGAAACCTCCAGACGTGAGATGATGAAGGATGGAATCATGGCAGAGTATGAGATGAGAAGTATTTAGGAGACAATATTAGTGAGACTTTATTGGATGTGGGAGATGGGGAGAAGCAGAGTCCAGGATGATGTCTCCATTTGTAACACAGATGAATAGGTGGCTGCTGGAGCCACCAAAGGAGGCAGAGAAAATTCAGAGGGAGTTCGGAGAAGGGGCAGAAGATGAGTTCAGTTTTAGCCAGGTTTTCCAAATGAAGGGGACTCTTTGGGAGTTATTTTGGGGTCTCGCTTTGCCTAGACTTGCTGCCTGAGTTTTAAATGCTAGGTCTCTGATGTCCTGTACAATTACTGTTTGGTTTTCTTGCCTCTGCTGGTCACTGTGCACACTGAAGACACAAAGCCACAGTTGTCATTAGCAGAGCCAGCAGCACGGCTGCCCTGGGGTCCGAAGGACTTCATCTCTTTTTCCTCTGTTGCTCTGGACAAAGGCTGCCTTATATACCGTCTAATTTCAGTCATTTTTATGACCACCGTGGAATATTTTCAAACTATTCCTTTTAAGCATTCTCTCTTGGCAGTTAAGAAAATAGATCCACTGCAAGCAGTGGAGTTTCTGAAAAGGATTTAAAAATAGCTCAGGGCGCTAGGCTGCTATTGAGAAATGGAGGCTTTTGCTTGCACTTTTGCTGGTTTGCATCTTATCACGGCAGCTGGAACTCCATAGCTTGTCCTCTGCCAGGAAGCAGATGCAGGGAGGAAGGCAGGGGCCAGGCCCTCTCTTCACTGGGGGTCCATACTTGGCAATCTGTGGATGCTGAGAAGCCACGTGGGTGAGCAGGAGAGGGTAAAGCAAAGGGAGCTGATCAAAATCTTAGGTTTGAAAAAAGTCTACCCAATATTATAATGCACCTTTACATTTGGAAATAAAATAACACTTTTGGTTTTCTCATGCAAATTACAGGAAGCAAACCCAATAAAATCTTCCTGGCTTTTACCACACACTGTCACATTTAATGCCTGTGACAATGCCATTAGGCCATGATTATTGCATTTTGCATTGTATAGGTATGAAAACTGAGGACGAGAATTGCTGAGTGACATTGTCTACACAGACAATCAAGTCATCTGCAGACAAGGACAGTTTTATTCATTCATTCTACTCTTATTTTCTGGTTTTCTTACAAGAGACTTTCTTCTTTTCAAATTTATTTATTGTGCTTTAGGATAAAGTTGACAGCTCAAGTTAATTTCTCATATAAAAATGCATACACCTGTTGTTATGTGATTTTAGGTGAGATCCCTGTGATGTGACAGTACATTCTTCTATCTACCCCAGGTTTCCTGTGTCCATTCCACCAGCTCCTGTCCCTTCCTGCCTTCCTGGCCCTGCCTATAGACTGGAGCTGACCTTTTAGGCTGGTGTATCTACTTAAACTAAGAAACACATTCTTCGCAAGTATTCTTTTATGTTTTATAGTCCAGTCTGGAAACGCTGGTGGTAGAGTGGTTAAGAGCTATGGCTGCTACCCAAGAGGTCAGCTGTTCCATGCCACCAAGCTCTCCTTGGAAATGGCATGTAGCAGTTCTGCTGTGTCCTACAGGGTTGCTGTAAGTCAAAATTGACATAATGACAATGGATTGGGTTGGGTTTAATCCAGTCTAATCTGTGTCTCAGGAGTTAGCTTCAGGAATAGTTTTAGCTCTGGGTTAACAGGGAGTCCAGGGCGTTGTCTTCTGGGTTTTCTCTAGTCTCAGTCAGACCAGCTAAGTCTGAACTTTTTACACGAAGGTGAGCTCTTCTGCACTCCACTTTTGTCCTGCTCTGCCAAGGACTCTCTGTTGCATCTCTATCGGGAAGGTCACTGGGGGTAGCCAGGTACCACTTATTTCTTTGGAAGGGTTGGTTTCTTCCTTTCCAGTCTGCATGCGTTTTATTTCTTTTGTTTACCTTATTGCTCTGGCTAGAACTACTAGAACTATGTTGACTACGAGTGTTAAGATCAGATGTCCTGTCTTGCTCATTGAGTATGGTGGTAAATATAGACTTTTGGTGGATCCTTTTTATCGAATTGAGAGAGTTCCCTCCATTTCTCATTTGTCGAGAATTTTTTTTATCATGAATTGGTGTTGGATTTTGTCAACACCTTTTCTGTATTATGATACGTTTTTTCCTCTTTGGATTGTTGATACAGAAGATTGAATTTTTGTGTTTTGAATATTGAACCAACCTTGAATATTTTGCCATATATCCTATTTGGCTGTAAAGCTGGTGTTAACTCTTTTTAAAGTGAGATAGAACCTTCAGTGAAACCATTTGCACCTGAGATTTTTTTTTCAGAAGGTTTTAAATGACAAATTTTTAAGTTGGTTTTAGGACTACTCAGATTGTTTCATCTTGACTGAGTTTTCGTAGTTTGTTGTTTTTGAGGAACTGAACATTTTCTTCCAAGTCACTGAATTTATAAATGTAAAGTTATTCATAAACCTGTTGCCACTGAGTTGATATCTACTCATAGTGAGTCCGTGTACTACAGAGCAGAACCACTCCACAGGGTTTTCTTGGCTTTAATCTTTAGGTAAGTAATCACCAGGCTGTTGTTCTGCAGTACCACTGGATGGGTTCAAACTGCCAATCTCTAGGTTAGCAGTCAAGCGCATACTATTTGCACCACTTAGGAACCAAGTTGTTCAGAGTATTCCCTTATTCTTCAGACTCTGTAGGGACATTCCCTGTTTTACTCCTGACATTGGTGATTTGTGTCTACTCTGTTCTTGTCTTTGTCAGTCTACCACCATATCTTTTAGGAAGGAGAAGCATATACAGCAAGCACACACTTTTTAAACTGAGTCAATTCCTTTAAACAGCAGTGTATGTAGTGCTTCTCTGCAAGAACTGTGGGTAGATAAGAATTGGCTAAGATCCTGCATCTGGCTGTAGGACAAAAAGTTTATTTATCACAGTTCGTCTATAGGTGCTACTAAATCAGTGCTCACTCATGGTGTCTCCACGTGGTACAGAGCAAAGCTGTCCTGTAGGGTTTCCTAGGCCACAATCTTTATGGCAGCAGATCATTGGCTCTTGTCTTCACAGGAGATGCTGGTGAGTTCCAGCTGTTGACCTTTCCATTAGCAGCTTAACTGTTGTGTGGCCAGGCCTCCTCATAATAATAGAAAACCCCAAACAAAACCCAGACAACTGCTGTCAAGTCAATTCTGACTCACAGCAATCCTATAGGACAGAGTAGAACTGCCCATAGGATTTCCAAGAAGTGACTGGTGGATTTGAACTGCCGACCTTTGAGTTAGCAGCCTGAGCTCTTAACCAACTGCACTATCAGGGCTCCTATAACAACAATAGTTATTTAATGTATCTCTTATTGTTTCCCAGGCACAGTGCTAAGAACTTCCATGAGTTACCTCATTTAATCATGGCAGTAAAGCTGTCTAGCATGTATTATTACTAGGTGCTAGAAACTCTTCTAAGCGTCTTGTGTGAATTAACATATTTCATCGTTACTACCCTAAAAAAAAGATAACTACTGCCATCAAGTGAGTTCTGACTTATAGCAACCCTATAGGACAGAGTAGAACTGCCTTTAGAGTTTCCTAGGAGCAACTGGGAGATTTGAACTGCTGACCTTTTGGTTAGCAGTCTGTAGCACTTAACTACCCTGTGAAATAAATAATACTACTAGAGATATATGGCGTCCAGTTTTCCAAGGAAACACCTTTGGGTGGTTATGGAGATGCAGTTTGAATGCGAGTTCCTGAGTGAGGCTCCTTCTCTGGGTCCACATTTCAGACAGAAGAGCTGCAGCTCCTCACCTCCCTCAATATCAATGTTTTGGTGACCACATCACAGCTGTCCCTTTTCCCTCAGCCCATGTGGGACCTTTACTTGAGGCTGAGACACCTATGACGAGAGGATTCACCAAGGTGAGGGGACACTTCTGACTACTCTAGGTTGGCATGATGAGAATAGCTTATGCTCTAGAGTCAGTCAACAAATCCTGGATAAAATTGTATTTGTGTGAAATTTTTTATTTCCACAGTGTTGCTGTGATGGTCCTAGGTGAAAACATAGATGAAACTCTTTATCTACTGTAGATTCCCAAAGAAGGTGCAGAAGAGAAATCTTTGGACAGTGTTAAAGTGACCTATGGCTGCTTAGAGTGAGACCTTCCCGAAACAATCTTTTCACATCTAGCTATCTCTTCTGCAGAAACACTGGCTCGTGGCCCAGATATTTACATACAACGAAGTTCATTGCAGCTGTAGCTGCAATAGAAAAAGGTAGAAAACCACCAGAATGTCCACAGATAGCTGAATGGCTACACAGAAATCATGGTATGTCTAGACAACAGAATACCATAGAGGCACTGATGAAACAGCCAACATGGACAGAACATTTTAGCACACTAGGTCAACAGAGAAGTCTCAAAATGATTAGTATAATTTGTGGTCTTATGTTTATAAATGAGGTAACTGATAAGCTAGGTTTTTAAACGTACACCTGTAGACTGGAAGGAGCCCGGTGGTATAGTGGTTAAGTGTGGTGGCAGCTAACCAAAAAGTTGGCAGTTCCAATCCACCAGCCAATCTTTGGAAACCCTACAGGGCAGTTCTACCTGTCCTACAGGGTTGCTGTGAGTCAGAATCCACTCCTCCCCAGTGGGTTTGGTATTGGTTTACAGACTGTAAGTTTAAATACATATGCTAAAAACAGTCTGTCACTTACTGTAAAGGTATTCCAAACTGCACAGCAAAATGCCTGGAAGGATTGGACACTCAACTGTTAACAATGGATATGTTCTTGGGGAAGCGTATGTGACTGAGGAGAGTACAAAGAAAAAACAACTCACTGTCATCAAGTCAGTTCCGACTTGTAGGGACAACTGTGTTGTAAAGTTTCGGTACATTTCTACAGAAAGGGACTACCATATCCTTCACCCTCAAAGCAGCTGAGGGTGCAGGCAACATGAGAGAGTACAAGGAAGTTCAATAGAGAGATTGTAAACAATTCATATACTTAGTTTTTTTTTTAAAAAAAAACCAACATTCTATTCGGGGACACAGAGTGACCATATCGTGTGTGCACTTTCTGGTTCTCTGCATCAGCACGATGTTCTCCTACTGGCCTCTTACTAGAGTGGGGCAGAGTAGGTGGAGAGGAGGGGACAGGAGATTGTTAAGAGGACATGACATGTACAGAACAGAAAGGGAGAGTGTGTTGTCACCTGGCAAGGAGAGCAAAAGGAGCTGCAGATATGCCTGCGTGCAAATTTAGACTGGATTGTGTACTTTCACTCAATCACAGTTAAAAAAAGTTCAATAATGATAATATATGCGTTCATTTCTAGTGTACATAAATAAGACTACAAAGAAGGTGGGAAAAATAAGTGAAAATTCCGAATGGGGACATTTCAGGCCTCTGTACTCATGGGCTTTGTCAGTTAATTGTCACCGGGACCCAGGATGGCCGGGTCGTGTTGCAGGCTCTGACACCAGCTGTGTGATTGTGCGCAACTTCCTTTTCCTCTTACTTATGCGGAGACTTACCTGGAGAATGGATTGGTAAGCATTCTTATTAACTGTCAAGAAGGTGACCACTGTTTGCAAATGCATTTTTCCTTTCATATGCCTTTTGTGTGTGTATGCATGAAAGAGCAATACAAGAAATGGACCCAAGTGTGTCGACAACCCAGCAGTTGTGCCTCAGATTCATTTCATTGATAATGTTTTCAAACTCAGGTTGAAAGTAGTAAGTCTGAATTCACCAGTCAGAACTGACCTGTGCCTCAGACGAGTGGAAAGTAACTAGGTAAATTTAAGCAACCCACAAAATCCTACGTGTGACAGTTGCTCTTGCAAATTACTTCCCTTAGCATTAAGCCCAGATGCTGGCAGTTGTCTCAGAGCTCAGGGACTATTTGGGATCTAAGGAGACAAAGACTGTCTCTAGAAAGTTCTGTGAGGCCCTAGGTCTCTAGAAGAACTATTCACGGGTAGTTTTCAGGGATGTCAGGTCTAGCCTGGTGGTCTACTGTGCTCAGACCTCTGAGCCCCAGCCTCAGCCCTAGAACTGCAGCAGGAAGGCAAGGTCACATGGAGAAGGGATGAGGGCAAGACCCAAGGTCAGGTCAACAGACACCATGTTACGGCATGAATAAGACTCCACAGTGTCCTCACCTGGTCTGAAAAGCACAATCTGAACTTCCAGCTCCTTGCTATAGCTTGTGTAATAAGAATTTTTTTGGTCCATTTTTAAGAGCAGAGTAGGGAAACTCTGGTGGTGTAGTGGCTAAGTGCTACAGCGGCTAACTGAAAGGTCAGCAGTTCAGATCCACTAGGTACTCCCACGGGATTCCGTTTATGTCAGGCACAGACTGGCTGGATTTAAACTCAGAGGAGGTAGGAATCTCTGAGGAGGGAAAGATGGATGTGCAAGGACATTCGATTGGATTCCTCACTGCCTGGAGTCTTCTCCAAGAACAGAAGCAGAAGGTTGAGAGCCAGCATCTATCACTCGCTGGCTCTACCCTGTCCATGTGTGGGATGGAGATCTGGATCCTGGGTAAATGACTTCTCACAGCTCCTGCTAAGGCACACCAGCCTCAGTGTCAGGAGACCTGGCCTGGGGTCCCAGTTGGGGCACTTGCTCATGGCGAGGCTGGTCATCTGCTACTACGGGTTGAATCGTGCCCACCCAAAAGAAATGTGAAATTCCCAACCTCATGCCTGTAAACATGAGGGATATTCTTTTGTTATGTTAATGAGGTAGCAGCACATTCAGCTGGGGTCTAAACCTAACTGCTTCTGAGTGATATCTTATCAAAAAGTGTACTAGAGGCAGAGACACACTCAGATGGAGGACAGATGCCGTGTGACACATGAGGACCCATCTACAGACAAATGAATGCCAAGCACTGATGGTAGACAGAATCCCACAGGAGGCATAGCTACCACCAAGACCCTGATTTGGACTTTTAGCCTCCAGAAATGTCAGCAGCAAATAAATTTCTGGTCTCTAAAGCCACCTACTCACGGTATCTTTTGTTATGGTAGCTGTAGGTAGCTAAGATTCACGATGACTCTGGTTCTCAGTTCTATTTTTCAAAAAGGCATCAAGTGATATGTATTTCAGTGTTGTTGCCTGGGCTACCTATCAAGTGATTCTACAACTAGATTGTAAGCACCTGGACATCAGTAGGCCACTGGGTAGTTCAAAGGGTTTGAACTCAGCTAGTAACCAAAATGTTACTGGTTCAAACCCCCCAGCAGCACCATGTAACAAAGGTCTCTACTCTACTACCATGAAGCTCATAGCCAAGAAAACCCTATGGCATTCTGTTACACTCTAACACATACAGCATCACTGTTACGGATTGAATTATGTCCCACAACTGTGTATAGAATTGTCTGGGTCATGATCCTCAGTGTTGGGTGATTGCCCACTATCTTGTCACC
The DNA here is from genome assembly GCA_028571685.1 of Heterohyrax brucei. NCBI lineage: Eukaryota > Metazoa > Chordata > Mammalia > Hyracoidea > Procaviidae > Heterohyrax > Heterohyrax brucei. Next base: position 18,084,721 of record CM053153.1, on the reverse strand, counting down.
TGACGTGACTTGAGGTGTTGTGAATCCTACCTCTGTGATGTTAATGAGGCAGGTATGTTAATGAGTCTAGTCACAAGGTTTTTACTGGCTAATTCTTTTCGGAAGTAGACTGATGGGTCTTTCTTCCTAGTTGCAGGTGAAAGCTGGACAATGAATAAGAGTCAGAAGCAGAACTGATGCCTTTGAATTGTGGTGTTGGAGAATACTGAATGCACTGTGGACTGCCAAAGAACTAAAAGATTTGTTCTGCAAGAAGTACAACCAGAGCGCTCCTCGGAAGCAAAGATGGCTAGACTGCATGTCACATACTTTGTACATGTTATGAGGGGACCGGTCCCTGAAGAAGGGCATCATGTGCAGTCGAGTGGAGGGTCAGCGATAAGGAGGAAGACCCTCAATAAGATGGACTGAGGCAGCGGCCGCAACAATCGGCTTAAGCATATAAACAGCTGTGGGCACGGTGCAAGGCCAGGCAGTGTGTCGTCCTGTTGTGCACAAGGTTGCTGTGAGTCAGAACTGACTCGATGGCACCCGTGAGGCAGCACTCAGTCTACAAAATTAGGGTTTGTATTAAATCAAACTCTTTTGAGATATATGAGATCTAACAATTAAGTCCACAGACTTAATTGTTGTGTTACACACCTTATTGGTGAATATCACCGCCATCACCTTTGAAGTCCTCCCCTTGGGAAGCTAGATACTGACGCCAGCGTGTACTCCACCCTTCAAAGCAAGTTTTGAACTCTTTCTGGAATGGCCATCACGTATGGTGGCAAGGTGGCAAGTTCACAGACTTAACTGTATAGTTATCTGTGAGGGAGTTTTTAGCCAGTAAACAAATAACTGTATTGGAACACCCTCCCTACTCACCTAATCTGGTCCCCAGTGACTTTTTTCACTACCCAAAAATAAAGGAAATAGTGAAAGGATGACATCTTGATGACGTTCAGGACATCAAGGGTAATATGATGACATTTCTGCTTGCTATTCCAGAAAAAGAGTTTCCAAATTGCTTTGAAGGGCAGACTAGGTGCTGGCATTGGGGCATAGCTTCCCGAGGGGAGGACTTCGAAGGTGACCGTGGCGATATTCAGCAGTGAGGTATGCCGTACTTCTTCTAGGATGAGTTCACAAACTTAGTATTTCCCCAGAGCTGACACAGAGAAAAAGCCTTCCCTGAAGCTGGCACCACCAATTCTGTCTGCCAGTCTTCTAGACTGTGAGAGAATAAATTTCTCTTTGTCGAAGGCATCAAGCTGTGGTATTTCTGATATAGCAGCACTAGATAACTAAGCCAATCATCATGAGTTAGAACGGATTTGATGCCAATGAGTTTGTATTTTATCACCAGTTGCTAGTCCAAGCTAACTCACAGCAACCCCATCTGTGTCACAATAAAACTGTACCTCTTAGGATATTCAAGGGCTATGATCTTTTGGAATTAGATGGCCAGCTCTTTCTTCCACCTGGCCTTTGAGGCTTTGGCATTCTGCATTCACAGCTCTCCTTCTACCTCCTCTTTGAGACAGCCTCAGCTGGCCTGCAGTTTGATGCTCATTACATTCTATTTAGTTGGTGCCTAACTGTACTTGTCAGGGGTCTACAGTGACGGAAGTTTGTGGTTATGCCAGCCTCTGCCACCACTAAAATGGACCAGCTGGCACAATAAGAGGGCAGGTTCAAAAAGGTACATCACCATCTGCAAATCGAAGTAAAATTGAAACAAATATGTAACAGTGACTGAGTTAAGTACTTTACATGCATAATATATATATTTTTTACATAATCTATGAAATAGGCATTAGCATTCCATTTGACAGACAAAAGAAACAAAGGCTCAAAGACATTAAGTTCTTGCCGAAATTCACTGAGCTCAAGGCTCACGTGCTTAACCAACACAGTATCTCAAAGAAATATTAGGAACAAACATTATTTTGCTATGCTGCCTCTTTTCCCATCAAGCATAGGGTTGAAAGAGCACCTTTTCACCTTGCTCTCCATTCTGGCTGGTTTGGGGCCCTGCCTATGCTGATGGGGCTGTGGGTGAGGCTGGTGAGTCATGAGGAGGGTCAGGCAAGAGCCACACAGGCAGTGCGACCTGGGAAGCCGAGCAAAGCCGGGAAGAGGAAGCCCATCGCAGGGGCCGTCTGCGTGGGGTTTTCCCCAAGCTATGGGCCTTTCACAAGCTCCTTTCTCTTGTGCATGGACTGAAAGGAGCCCCAGGTTTATTCTGGAGGCTGCTCTTGACGGTCCTGTAGAAACCACCGTTGTTTCTACCATTCCAGAAAGCCAGCTGCAGCAGCCTTTTCCAGGGACGGGGTTGGTGCTCCCCAGGGGCTGAGTCCTTGGGCAGAGACACTGGGCAGAGGCCAGGAACGGGTGGCAGCAGAACCAGGGGCTTCCCAACTGCTTCTTGGGCTCCCCCATAGGCTACTGTCCCTCTCTTCCTTGAATAGCTGTATCTCTACCATGCAATTTTCTGACTATAAAAGTAATCAATGACTCTTTTATAAAAATAATAGAAGGCAGATTGTATAAAGTAAGAAGGAACAGCAGTCTTCTGCCAATCTCAGGCACTTTGATGCCTTAGAATTAATGCTACAGCGTAGATTCAACTTCGCCTCTTGGCTACTCCACGTGTGTCAGAGCAGAACTGTGCTCCATAAAATTTTCAATGGCTGTGTTTTTTTTGGAAGTGGATAGCCAGGCCTTTCTTCCTAGGTACTTCTGGGTGGACTCAAACCTCCAACATTTTAGCTGTCAATTGAGTATGTTAACTGTTAGTACAGGCAGAGACTCCTTTGGGTGTATAGGAGTCCCTAATTCTTCTATTCATTCATCAGTGTTGTTGCTAAGTGCCATCCCGTTTGTTCCAACTCAGAGTGATCCCCTGTACGACAGGACAAAACACTGGCCTCACAATCGTTGCTACACTCGAGTTCATTGTTGCAGACACTGTGTCAGTTGATCTTGCCGAGGGGTCTTCCTTTTTTTAAGCTGACCCTCTACTTTACCAAGCATGACATTCTTCTCCAGGGACTGGTCGTTCTTGATATCCAAATACATAGATAAAATAACACCATCCTTGCTTCTAAGGAGCATTCTGGATGTACTTCTTCCCAGACAGATTTGTTTGTTCTTTTGGCAGTCCACAGTATATGAGGTCTGACAATTAAGTCTGCAAATTTAATTCTTCTTAGTGCTACATACCTCATTACTGAATCTCACTATGGTCACCTTTGAAGTACTCCGCTTGGGAAGCTAAGCCCAAATGCAAGAGCCTTGTCCACCCTTCAAAGAAATTTTGGAACTCTTTTTGGAATGGCCATTGAGCACGGTGGCACTCTGGCAAGTCTGCAAACTTAATTGTATAGTTGTCCGTGACAGAGTTTTTAGCCAGTAAACAACTGCATTGGAACACCCTGCCTACTGACCTGATCTGGCCCCCGGGGATGTTTTTCTTTACCCAAAGATAAAGTAAATACTGAAAGGAAGTCATTTTGACGACATTCAGGACATCAAGGGTGATGCAATGACGGCTCTGATGGCCATTCCTGAAAGAGAGTTCTAGAATTGCTGTGCAGGGTGGACTAGGCGCTATTGTCGCTGCATAGCTTCCCAAGGGGAGTACTTCAAAGGTGACTGTAGTGATATTTACCAATGAGGTATGTAGCACTTTTTCTAAGACGAGTTCTCAATCTTAATTGGCAGTCCTTGTATTCAATGTACCTCACCAACACTACAGTTTAAAGGTATCAATTCTTCTTCAGTTTCCCTTATTCATTGTCCAGCTTTCACATGCGTATGAAGTGACTGAAAACACCATGACATGGGTCAGGCTCACCTTAGTCCTCAAGGTGTCATGCTTGCTTTCCAACACTTTAAAGAGGGCTTTTGCAACAGATTTGCCCAACGTAATGAGTCCTTTGGTGTCCTGATGGCTGCTTTTGTGAGCACTGATAGGTTCAAGTAAAATGAAATCCTTGACAACTCCGGGATTTTCTGTTTATCACCATGTGGCTTATTGGTTCAGATGCAAGAATATTTGTTGTCTTTTTGTTGAGGTGTAGTCCATACTGAAGGCTACAGTCTTTGATCCTCGTCAGCGTTTCAAGTCCTCTTCACTTTTTACAAGTAAGATTACGTCATCTGCTTGTCGCATGCTGTTAATGAATCTCCCTCTAATGTTGATGTCCTCTTCTCCTTCATATAGTCCAGCTTCTTGGAATATTTGCTCACCATACAGAGTGAATAGGTACGGTAGAAGGATACAGCACTGACCCATCTGTCTTGACTTGAAACTGTGTGTTGTCCTCTTGTTTTGTTATAAAGACTGCTTCTTGGCCTATATACAGGTTCCTCATCAGCACAGTGACGTGTTCTGGAATTCCCATCCTTTGCAATGTTATCCATAATTTGTTATGATCTATGCAGTCAAACGCCTTGCATAGTTAATAAAACATAGGTCAACATCTTTCTGGCATCTTTGCTTTCAATCCAGATCCATCTGACATCAGCAATGATATCCTTGGTTTCACATCCTCTTCTGCGTCCTGCTGGAACCTCTAGAAGTTTCTGTCAATGTACTGCTGCAATTCTTTTTCAGTTACCTTCAGCAAAATTTGGGGACTCTGGTGGCATAGTGGATTAAGCACTGCATCTGCTAACCAAAAGTTCAGCAGTTCAAATCCACCAGGTGCTCCTTGGAAACTCTATGGGGCAGTTCTGCTCTGTCCTCTAGGGCCACTGTGAGTCAGACTTGACTCAGTGGCAGTGTTGTTTTTTTTCCCAGCAGAATTTTACTTTTGTGTGATACTAATGATACTGCTCATTAGTTTCTGCATTCTGTTGGATCATCTTTCTTTGGATGGGCAGATATGGGTCCCCTCCATTTGACTGGCCTACCTGCCAAATTTCTTGGCATAGACAAGTGAAACTTCCAGTGCTGCATGCATTTGTTGAAACATCTCAATCAGTAGGTGGTCGATTCCTGGAGCCTTGTTTTTTGCCAATGTCTTCAGTGCCTCTTAGATTTCTTCCTTCAGTACCATCTGTTCTTTATCACATGTTATCTCCTTTTCATGTGTAAGAATCCCTGATTCCTCTATTTACATGTAAACATTACAAAAATACATATTTAATAAAAAGGATCATAATAAGCATATTATTCTTAATCGGCTTTTGCCACTCAAATTGATACGAGTAAGTGTCTATATAGAAGGGTCTCGTACATTCTTGTTAATGTCCACACAGGATTTGATGGTTTCACTCTATAGGTGAAGCAGAATTGATTTCACTGGACTACTGTAGATAGACTAGTGTATTGCTTCCTGTTTTTCATTCTTATCAACAACGCTGTCGTGAAAATTCTTGGACATAAATCTTTGTCCTCTTGTCCAATTTACCCCATTAGGAAAACTTTTTAAACTGGCATTTTTGGAACAAAGGGTAAACATATTTCAAAGTTAAAAATTTGGTGTGTAGCCCCAGATTGTCCTCCACAAATGTTAGCTCTTATAATGTCTCCATATACATTGGATATCATGATAGTCCCATTGGTCGTACTTGAAGTTACCTGTTCCGCACTTCTTTCAGCTAAGCTTTACACATGAAACAGGTGGAAAAAATCGTGTTTTTTTAAATTACTTTTTATTTATTTATTTATTTTACCACGAGTGAGGTTGACTGCCGTTTTGTGTTTTGTGGTCCTTTCTTTGATTGCTGTTCATGTTGTTCCTCTAGCAGGGTGCCCTCATGGGATCCCAAGAAAAGGATTTTCTTAGCTTGTATCTGGACTGTCTTTACCAAGATGAAACTCTTTGTGTTCTAGGTTTTCCTATTATCTGGGGAAAATTCACCTGTAACTATGAGACTGAAAGATTGGTTGTAATCATCCTTTCCTGAATCCATCAATTGTTTGGGCAATCCATTAATTTACTCTTTCATTAACTTGGAAATTATTCCCTTAGTAACCCGTTAATCTGTGTTATTCATTAGCCATTTCTCAAGTAGTGACAGAGCATCTGCTGCCTATGAAGTGCCATGGCTCCTGGGGACTCAGAATGAAACCAGTGTGGTTCCTATATCCCTGCCTGATGGTGAGATCAGTTCTGTAAATGGTGCTCTAGGAATTCAGAGCCAGCTGCATGGGAGGAATGGAGTGACAGGCTGTGATCATGGAGGGCTGCGCAGAGGTGGTGTCAGTGAACAGATGTGGGTGTAAAAAGCTGGAGACAGGATCCCAGCAGGGCAGCAGAGCTAGAGTTGACAGAACTTCATAGGGTGAGAGCTGAATGTTGTTGTTGTTGAGTGGAAAGAAACTGAGTCAGAAACTTCAGCTGCGGCCACTGCAATAGCTAGAAAGAGTGAAGAGAAGAGCGCAATTAGGACACTCGGGGGGGGGTCAGGTAGGGTGCAGAAAGGAAGGAGAGCACTGGATAAGGAGTGAGGACACTGGAGGGCCACCGCCATGCTGCCACTAACTTGCTGGTTTCAGAAGACAGTCTTCCAATGGCTTCATACCCAGGCCTGTGTCACGCCACTGGTCACCAGCCCGTTGTTGAATACCCATTGGTTTGAAGGCACTTCACAAGGTGCGGGGGCAAATACGAAGTGAGATGTCAGAGTTGGAGGCAACGAGGCAACCTGGGCTAAAGGGATGACTGTGTGTGACACCCCAGGAGAGGGAAGGAGCCGCTGCTGTCGTCTCTGTTTTCTGCTTCATTCTTCTGACATCTGCAAAGCAATGCCAAGTGATGAGTGCTCCCTAAGATGACATAGTGGATGAAATGTTGCCATTTTTTATTATAAACAGTGTTACCATGAAACTCTACCTGTGCTGAATTTTGCACACATGTGAGAGTATTTCTGAAAGGCCGTCTCTCAGTAAGGAGCCCTGATCTGGGTCATGTGGTGGTTAAAGCAACTGCTAACCAAAAGGTTGATGGTTCAAAGCCATCAGTGGTGACATGGAATTAAGACATGGCATTCTGTGTCTATGGATACCTACAGCCTTAGGAACCCCATGGGGTCACTGTAAGTCACCATCAACTCAGCGGCAGTGGGTTTAGTTTCTTTCGGGTTTTGCTGAATTGCCCTTCCAGAAGGATCACGTTTATGATTCAGATAATGACACTGAGAGACAGGGAGGCTGTCACTAGTCCCAGGTGACATTGACACTAGGGATGTTAGCAGAATTTGAGCCTAGTTCTATCTCCAAATCTCTCTTCTTTCCACGATTCATGGCAACGTCATGTGTTACAGAGCAGGACTGCTCCCCAAGGTTTCCTTGGCTATAATCTTTTAGAGGAGCAGCAGATTGCCTGTCTTACGTGTTGCCACGGGGTGAGTGAGAATGCCCACCTTTCGGCCAGTAGTCAAGCACAAACCTTTGGTGCCACCCAGGGACCTGCTCTAGGTGATACACTGCTGACACTCTTTGTGCTACAACTCTCTGACCTTTATTATTTTTTGGTCTGCTATCCCATAACCATCAACAGAAGAAACCTTACAAGGAAAGTGCCTTGGGCACCTGTTTGAAAGACAGAGAAAGGGTGGTGAGGAGTGCAGAGTCCCATTCCTGGGTCAGCACCAGGAAAGGGTCAGAACAATTCCCCAAGACTAGAGCTGGCGGTGGCAGCTTGAATGGGGTGAAGAAAGCAGGCTGGGGTTCTGTGTGAGGAAGGCAGCCCAGCCTGAAAATGAGCCCTAAGGACTTCCAGGAAGGAGGTATGGGAAGTCACCCAACAGCCTGCCCCTCATTCCAGAAAAATTTTTGATAAAATGTTGTCAGCTTTGAATTCTTCCTGCCAGCTAGATTACCTTGGGGCCTTGTGATGTCACCGCCCGAAGAGGTGTCAGTGAGGCAATGCAAGCACGGCTGTCACAAGTATTTCCCAGAGTCCCACGGGATTCAGCTACAATTCTTGGCTTCTCTCCCTTTCTGCTTCAACTCATCCTCTCCAGCTCACCCCCAAATATCATCTTAACGGAGACATGAGGTGACAGTTCACCGAGTCAGGAGCTTCCTGCATTGACACTCACCTGCCCTCAGTGTTTGTCGGAACCTGGGCAGATTTTAGGGTCAGTCAGTGTTCATCCTTTCCTTCTGGAACTTCAGGCAGGTGACTCAAAGTCTCATCATCTGTAAAGTGAGGATATGACTAATACCCACAAACCTGCTGCTGTCAGTTCTGATTCATAGCAACCCAATAGGACAGAGCAGAACCCCTCATAGAGTTTCCAAGGAGCATGTGGTGGATTCAAACCGGCAAACTTCTGATTAGCAGCTGGAGCACTTAAACACTACACCACCAGGCTTCCTGGTAACACCTTCAGCACAGGGTTATTGTGAGGATTAAGTGAATTCTTTTCTTTTCTTTTTTTCTATTATTTTCAGACTTCACAGGTTGCTGAAGTCAGGGTGTCTGACTTTGGCACAGAGTGAGAACAAAAATTAATGACAGCATTTAAGAAAGGCTGACCATGAATCTTACACATGTTGTGTTAGCTATCTTTCATTCCTTAATGAATGCCCTGCAAACTTAAAATCTTAGACATTCATTATTTCACGTAGTTTTTGTGGATCAGGTGTTGGGAGCGGTTTAGCTGGGCGGTGCTGGCTCTGGGTCTCTTGGCAGGTTGCAGTTATCGGTTGGATGGCTGTGGTGGTAAATGTCAGAATCTAACAAAGGTCACTTAAGGTATCAAGCTGCTTCCAAACCTCTGCCTCCAATTATCATCCTCAGACCAAATGGTAGTAAATGCAAGAATTCTCATCCTCAGACTGGATTTGCAGGTCTGCATTCCTCTCCCTATCTCTGAAGAAAGAAAATTAAGACCTCAGAGAGAGGTAATGAAATTTTGGGCAATTAACATTGTTTGATCATTCTGTGATGAAGTTTTGAGTAGTTCACACTGTTTGATTATTCTGTCACAAACACCAACCCCTTCGAATTCTGGCTATAAAAACCACTGAAAGTATAACCCAAGTGGGACAATTTTTGGAGAAGTTACTGTCACTGTCTCCTGGCTGGCATGCTTGTCTGCTAATAAAGCATCAAACTTTCCTCCCCATCTCTGAATTTTCGCTGTCAGTGACAGGCAGAACGAACTTTCTTTAGTTCAGCAGCAGCTGGGGCTGCTGTCATCTGAAGGCTTGACCGGCGCTGGAGGATCGTTTCCCGATGGCTCCTTCCTGTGCCTGGCACACATATGCTGGCTGTTGACAGAAGGCCTCCACTCCTCCCCATGTAGACCTCTCCACAGTGCTGCTTGAATGTACTGCAACGTGGACGTGGCGACTGTCTGTCCCCAGAGCAAGCACGCCAAGAGAGCAAGGTGGAAGCTGCGAGGACTTACAGTTAGTCTTGGAAGTCACACTCTGTCATTTCCATAACATCCACTGGAGACACAAGTCAACCCTATCTAGCATGGGAGGAGACTACACAAGGCAGTGAATTCCGGGAGACAAAGATCCGAGGGGGTCATCTCGGAGGCCAACCCAAATCAGCTGCCACTGAATTAACTTTGACTCACTGCAATCCCATGTGTGACACAGTAGAACTGTCCTTCATAGGTTTTCAATGGCTGATCTTTTTAGAACTGGATCACCAGGCCTTCCTTCCAGGCTGCCTCTGGCTGGCTCCAGGCCTCTAGTTCTTCAGTTAGCATGGAGCGCCCAACTGTTTGCACTACCCACAGCCATGCATTAACTCCTGTAATCCCTGAAAGGCACCGAGCGAGGCTTAGTTAGACAAGTCTGTGGGGTAGAAGGAGGAGCTGAGTGTGGGGGACTCAGATTTCAAGGGTGGAGGTGCAGACCTCCTATGCTCAGTGAGTGTGCCAACATCAGCGACCTGAGCGTGGTGCCTCCTGTCCAGTGGCAATGATGTCCCCAGTAGAGAAGCCTGTTCAGTTTGGGAATTGTTCCTGTTCCTGCCTCCAAATGTGAGTCTTTGGCTGGAGATTGCAGGAGCTACCAAATGGGATCTGCTTGACTGCTTAAATTAGTTGGAGAGAGTTCTATTGTCTGCAGTGATGATTACTGCAGACCATTCTGAGCAGAAGGGTACATGTTATTCTTGTAGGCTGAGCAGAGCAAGGAGCAGAGGACCGTCAACACAGCATGAATGGCTCAAATGCCACGTGATCTGAGGTTTTACTGGCATCAACATGACCCATTGCCTTGGAGTTGACGCCAACTCACAGTGACCCAATAGGACAGAGTAGACCTGCCCCATAAGGTTTCCAAAGAGCAGCTGGTGAATTCAAACCACCGACCTTTTGGTTAGCACCGAGCTCTTGACCACCGTGTCAACATGGCACTTCCGGTAAACGAGGCGACGGTACACTCCTTTTCTGCAGGAGCCAGATGGCAGCAGGAAGATTGTGCCTGGAGGCAGTTATCTAAAGGACAGTAACAGATTGGAGCATACCCAGAGGAGAGGAGCCAGGGCGTCGGGGACATAAAAACCACACGCCCTGAGGGCTAGGTGTGTTGGCCCTGGAGAAGGGGTGACCCCAAGGGACAGTTGGTTTCATGTATGTGAAGAATTCTCTTGTATCATGGTGCATAGGAGTTGGAGACACTCCTGGTTGCTTCTCTAAGTGGCCCTGAACAAGGCCCTTAATTTCTCTAAGTTGTTTACGATAATACCTATTGCTGTTGTGTTGTGTGTCATTGAGTCAATTCTGGCTCACACCAACCCTGTGGTTGATAATACCCTGTGGCTGATAACGATAACACCTGGCATGCAGGAAATGCTCAACGAATGTGGGCTCCCTTCCCCTCTGTTCCCAGCACAAATGAGGATTGTCGGAGGCAGATCTGCCTTCAGTCTGAAAATGGAATGCAGGCAGTGAGCACCCTGTCTTTGGAAGAATTCAAGCTCATGATGGATGACCCCCTGGACTGTTTATCCTCATCGAGCCCTTCTGGAGGACTGTGTGCCATGCTAAGCATGTTACATGCATTTTCTTATTGCTGACTTAATGAAGTAGATGCTACTATGTCTGTTTTACAGACAGAGAAACTGAGGCCCAGTGAGGTTAAATAGCTTCGCATTGTAAGTGGTGGCATCAAAATGTGAACCCAGAACTCATCTGACTCCAGAGCCCATGCTTGTAAACTTTACAGTCAGCTGAAGGTAGAGGGAGTGAGGATGTTGGGGGAGGCAGAGGAGGGCATGGATTAGGCACAGCTGGCATGGATGTCCTCTAAACCATAAAACCAAACCTAGTGCCATCAAGCCGATGCCAACTCATATAGCAACGCTATAAAACAGATAGAACCACCCCATAGATTTTCCAAGAAGTGCCTGGTAGATTCAAACTGCCAACCTTTTGGTCAGCTGTGTAATGCTCTAAGGCTCTGTAATTCAGAGCTTTAAGATCTTTGGTTTCCTTGAGGCTGTGAGACAAAGTTCTGGCTCAGGCTCTGGTCCCCTGCCAGCCCTCTAAACCCCTGTGGAAAGTCTAGCATAGGTCTCCCACCTTGCGTTTCTGTACACCTAGGAGGAGGGAGACAGTGAAGGGGTCTGAACACATGGTACGCCCTCATGAAGGGCCCTGGAGTAGTCAGCATTATGCGAGCAGGAGAAATAGGCCCTGGACGAAGACAGCCATTATCCCTTCGGCTGCAGCAGCGGCTGCCCAGGCCTGTGGCCCAGGTGTCCTATGCTGCCCTGCCTCTCAGCTGCTTTCTCCTTTTGTCTGTGGGTTTACAGAGGCTTGGCCTGGCAGACTCCTACCAGCCCCTTCTGAACCTTGGTCCTTGGCCACAGCTTTTTTGAAATGAACTTGGATCTTCCATAGACTTCCATGGACCAGAATCAGTTGTGGTACGACGTGCTGGGGTCAGTTTGGGGGTGCTGTTTCCTCTGACTCCCTGCCACACATTGTGACCACATCTAACCTCAGCCCTATTGGCAGCAGCCTTGGCACTCGGGACAGCTTCCTCAGGCTTCTCCAGAGCTTTCCATTGTTCATGACACACAGGCTCTGCTCCTCAGTCTGGCTTGCCAGGCTCTCCCTGCTGGAACCTGCTTCCTCTCTGTCTTCATTCACCCTCTTACCCTCCCTCTTCCACGGTCACTGATGCAGCAAAATAGAGCCAGCTTCTAGCAGCTTCCTCTCACCTCACAAGCATTGCCCATCTTGGTGCTTTCCCTCTTGCTTTCCTCTTGACTTGGAGTGCCCTTCCCACCTTCCCGCTGGCTACATCCTCCTTACCCTACAAAACCAAGTTTAAGTTCCACTTTCAAAAGGCCCCGGTGCCCCTGCGCTGGGCTCCTTCACTAATGGTGCCGACTCACTTTCAATGTGACTAACAGAGGCAGTGTGGGCAATTCTACCGCCTTATAGAGTCACTGCAAGTAAGAATAGACTCAATGGCAGCGAATTTTTGGAGTTTTAGGGCAGTGTGACATACTGGGGTGGGCGTCTTGACTCAAACTGACTACCTGGGCTCAATTCTATCATGCCACTGGCCAACCACTGGTCTTGGGCAAGTCTTGCTTGCCTCAGCTTATTGCCCACACGATGAGGATGGTTAGTTGGTTGCTCTCAGGATCTTAAGAGATCATGCATGTAGTCAGTACAGCCATTGGCATGTAGTAGGCATTTGATCGAAGATAATTACTGCCATTCGGTCAACAAAATACTTACCAGATGCTGTCTGTCTGTCACCACCTGGGCTATGCCTGGAGGAACAAGACAGACGTGGTCTTGCTGTTCATGGAGTCACGCAAACAGATCACTTAAATCTAGGCAAAGGAAAGAATGAGCAGAGGTGCAACAAAATACAAAGTCTGTCAACTCATTTAGGAACTTGTCACCATGCACTTATGTTGGCAACACTGTACAAACAACTCTGTAAGGTTTCATAACCTTGGTTTATCAGTGTCTCACAGTTGTGTTTATGTTGACGTATGGTGGCGTCTTGCTGAGTGGTGTTCATTATTGTTGTGTGTTTTTGTGTGCCATTGCGACAATGTTGGAGCTTGAATTAGAGCAACGAACAAACATTCAATTTCTTGTTAAACTTGGCAAGAGTGAAAGTGAAATCAGGGACATTGTGGGGATAACGCTATGACGAAAACAGCAGTGCACAAATGGATTAACCTTTTTTCAAGAGGAGAGAAAGCATTGCTGATGAGAGGTCAGGGCAGCCAGTAACAAGCAGAACTGATGAAAACATTGCAAAAATCTGTCTAATTGTTCGTCAAAATTTTGGGCTGGCTGTGAGAAGTATAGCAGATGAAGTAAACATCAAAAGAGAAACAGAAAATCTTAACTGAAAATTTTGGCCTGAGAAAGTTGTGTGCAGAAGGGGTCCCGAAGGAGCTTACCAATGAACAACAGCAAAGAAGAGTCGAAGTTTGCCAAGACCTTTGGGACATGCAAGATGATGTTTTGGGACATGTCATCCCTGGTGATGAAACATGGGTGTACCAATACAACCCTAAAACAAAGTGTCCCAGTGCACAACAGAAGTTAGCCAATTCTCCATGACCAAAAAATTTCCATTAATCCAAATCAAGAGTCACAACCATGTTGCTAATCTCTTTTGATATCAGAGCAATCGTTCATTTGAATTTGTACCAACTAGACAGTTAACCAAGTATACTATTTGGAGGTGTTGAAATGGCTATGTGAAAAAGTTAAATGCAAATGAACTGAACTTTTTGCCAACACCTCGTGGTTCTTATATCATAGCAAGGCACTAGCTCACATGGCACTGTCTGTGAAGGAGTATTTAGCCAGTAAACAAATGACTCTATTAGAATGCCCTCCCTACTCACCTGATCTGGCCCCCAGTGACTTTTTTCTTTAGATAAAGGAAATATTGGAAGGAAGGCATTTGGATGACATTCAGGACATCAAGTATAACAGCTCTGATGGCCATTCCAGGAAAAAAGTTCCAAAATTGCTTAGAAGGGTGGAGTAGGTGCTGGCATTGGTGCATGGCTTCCCAAGGGGAGCACTTTGAAGGTGACTGTAGTGACATTCAGCAATGAGGTATGTAGCACCTTTTCTAGGACGAGTTCATGAACTTAATCAGCAGTCCTCATACAACCTGGAAAGGGCGTGCCTTGAAGAAGATTATGTGTTTGTGTTGTTTGAAAGAGATCCCTATATTCCATGTAAGACTGGCAGTGGCATAGGACTCTATCCACTTGTCCCCACTGCCAATGATGTGGTAAGCAAGGTAAGCCTGATATCATCCCTGATATCAATTCATTTCTTCGTGCGCTCGCACCACCCTCATTCCCTGCACCCCAGCTCCACAGCCTCCTCGCTGCTCCTCAAACACGTGATTATGCTTGCTTTGACAGAAGGCATTCATACTGCCTGTTCTTGTGCTTGGAAGACTGTCCTCCTAGACACCCATGTGGCTGGCTTCTCATCACATTCAGGCCTCTGCTCCAACAGAACTCCTCTGACAAGCTGTTCCTGCATTATTTTCTTTGTATCAAGTATGTTTGTTTATTGTCTCTTTCCCCCACAAGAATGTAATCTCTACAAGGGCAGGGACTCTATTGTCTTGCTTATTTCTTAAACTGCAGCCCCTGAAACAGTGCCTTGTCGTAAGGTAGACTTCATGTGTGTTCATTATCTGAATGAAAGAATGAAGATGGGAGGAGTGAGTCAGCTGGGAGTGGTACCTTCCCTGTCAAGAAGAACACTTGAGAGGCAGAGGATGGGAGGTGAGGCCTCTGAGGGAGACAGTCTCCATGGCAACGGAGGCTCACGGGACCCATGGCTGCTCTTGGGGTAAGGCCAGGGGAAGCAGGCTAGCTGATGGCGCCTGTGGAGGTGCCAAGGGAAGCAGAAAGTCAGGGTCTGGGCTGGCATCCAGCTCAGACACCGGGACATTTCCCTCGTGCCACTTCGTGCTCTGGGCTTGGCACACCCAGCAGATGGACTCTCGGCAGGGACCTGGCACTCGGCAGGGTTGGCTTTGCTTGTGCAGGACAGCTCCCAAGCCTTCAGCCCTCAAGCCCTTCAGAGGCTCCCAGAGGCATGGACTCCTGGATCATAGAGCTGGGCTGTGCCACACAAGGTGGAGAGCCACTGTGCAGCCGGGAGCGAGGACACACCCATCCCAGCAATAACGGGGACAGTGGTGAGTGAGGGGTAGAGGTCTCGCCTTCCACACAGGAATCCCCTCCAATGCACCTCTTGCTCAGTCATGGCTTGTGTGTTGCTATGAGCTCCCAGACTAAGACAGACTAGGAAGAAAGGCTTGGTGATCTACTTCCAAAACACAAGCCAGTGAAAACCCTACAGATCACATGGGAATGGCCCAGGACTGGGCAGTGTTTCCTTCCATTGTGTACGGGACTGACACGACTCTGGGGCTGACTCCGGGTCAGCTGACAACCACACATGACAGCAGTAACCACAGTGAAGCAACAGAAGCCACCCTGCCCATTGCCCTGTGCCAGGAGTGTTACTTGTCTCCCTGTTTGATCCTCACAACAGCCCTGGGAGAAGGGGGCTGTTTCTTCTCCTTTAAACGTGAACCTGCAGCCTGGTGGCACAGTGGTAAATCACTCGGCTGTTAACTGTGAAGTCGGCAGTTCAAACACACGGTGGTTGCGTGGAGGAAGACCTAGCAATCTGTTGCCCTGAAGGTTAAAAAACAAAACAAGCATACATTGCTCTTGAGTCCATTCTGACTCCGAGTGACCCTTCCGGACAGACCAGAACTGCCACATAGGGTCTCTAAGGCTGAAATCTTTACAGAATTAAAGCGCCACGTCTTTCTCCTGCAGAACCACTGATGGGTTCAAAACACCAACCTTTCGTTCAGCAGCTGGCCACTTAGCCACTGTACCACCGAGGCTCCTCCCTAAAGATCACAGCCAAGAAGATCCCGTGGGGCAATTCTACTCTGCATTTGAGGTCACCATGAGTAGAAAAACACTCAACAGCACACGGCATCAACCATAAATGTGGCCTGAAGGCCAGAGAGGTTAAGGTGCTTGTCTCAAGTCGCACAACCAAGAGCTGCTGGTTCTGGGACTCCTGGCCCCATCTCCTCCACTCCTGTTCTTGCTCAGCACATGGATGCCTCCTGGGCATTTAGGCTGGCTTGCTGGAGCCCCCTCCTCAGGCTGCTCATCAGAGAACCTTGTATCCCACACAGCCTGGTATCCCACACAGCCTGGTGTCCCACACAGCCTGGCGCGCTGTGAGTCTTGTCCTTCGTGTGTGGTTGACTCCAGGCTGTTCTCAAATCATGTTTTATCCTGTTATTTTAGTAACCCATTGCCACTGAGTAGATTTTGATTCTTAGCAACCCTGTAGGATGGAGTAGAACTGCCCTATAGAGTTTCCAAGGAGTGTCTGGAGGATTCAAATTGCCAACATTTTGGTCAGCAGACGTAGATCTTAACCACTATGCCACCAGGGACTCATAAGCCCGTATAGAAGGGACAAATGAAGGACTGGATACTACAATATTGAAATCAATTATGCTCAGTCACAGGTAGAGTAATCCAGCTGGCGTTCCTTGGAAACCATGGGGCAGTTCTCTGTCCTAGAGGTGCGCTACGAGTCACAACTGACCTGATGGCAATGGGGTTTTTCCTTTGCTCTTTCTTCTTTTTTTTTTTTTCAGAATGAATAGCCATCATCATTGAGTCGATTCCAGCTCACAGTGACTCTACAGGACAGGGCAGAACAGCCCTATAGAGTTTGCAACAAGTAGATGGTAGATTTGAACTGCTGACCTCTCTGTTAGCAGGCCAGCTCTTAACCACACATTGTTAATTCTTTTAACAAACATCCACTGAACCCTTGCTCTGTGCCCGTGTTGAAAGGGCAGCAATGAATAATGGCTTTCCTGCCACTTACTGAGGACCATTTCCTCCATGCCAGGCTCAGTTCTACACGCTCTGCATATATACACTCTCAGTTCCTACAGCAACCCTACAGGGAAGGAAGCTTCATTGTTCCCAGTTTTCAGCTGAGGAGACAGAGATGCAACCAGATCAGCAAGTGGCAGAGCTGGGATAAAAGCCAAGTCCACCTGACTCTGGATGTCTTCATCACTGCTCTGTACCAAGGGGTATGGTCAGAGAGACAGGAACGGGCAGAGACGGGAGGGGCATTCCGTGTGAGTTCCCACGAGAGTGAGCAATGAGGGATGTTCGGCATTCCACTGGAGAGACTAGGTAAAAGTGTTCCAGACAGGCAAACCGAAGTCCAGATTAAGTATAAAAAAACCCATTACTGTCGAGTCAATTCCAACTCATAGTGACCCTCTAAGACAGGGCAGAACTGCCCCATAGAGTTTTGAAGGACTGTCTGGCAGTTTCAAACTGCTGACCTTTTAGTTAATAGCTGCAGTACTTAACCACTGCATCCCCAGGGTTTTCAGATTCAGTATGGCAGCCTCTAAGCACCTAGTTGGGTCCTGCTCATACCAGTTTCTGAGAAGAGAATGTTGATCAGCATTGTGCTGACCCAGCGCTTAGTCGGTATTTGTTGAATTAAAGTTAGCTAAAAGATTTCTTCTATTTAACTCCTAGTTTGGGGACAAGAATGGAAGAAACAGGTGTTTGTTGAACACCTGGTAAGTCCTAGGCTCTTTTCATGTGCGGTCTGACCATTAAGTCTGCAAACTGAATTGTTCTGAGTGCTGTGTATCTCATTGCTGAATGTCACCACGGCGGGGAGCCATGCCCTGATCCCGGAGCCTAGTCCACTCTTCAAAACAATTTTGGAACTCTTTCGGGAATGGCCATTGGGCATGGTGGCATGGTGGCATGGTGGCAAGTTCTTGAACTTAACTGTATAATTGTCTGTGAGAGAGATTTTAGCCAGTAAACAAATAACTGCAGTGTAACACCCTCCCTGCTCACCTGATCTGACTGTTTTCTTCACCCAGAGATAAAAGAAATATTGAAAGGAAGACATTGGATGACATTCAGGACATCAAGGGTAGTACTTTAAATGTGATCATGGTGATATTCAGCAGTGAGGTATGTAACACTTTTTCTAGGACGAGTTCATGAACTGTCAGACCTTTTATGCGTGTGTGTCAAGGCGGGTTACTTGACAGGAAGTGCCTGCGAGAGGCGGAAGCAGCAGCGGGCCTCCCATTCAGACTGCCAACTCCCAGGTCCGCTTCCTTCACCCTTGACCTCAGTGAGACCTCTGGAGCTGTTTCTGGCTCTGGAGATGATAACCATGAAGCCAGTGAAGTGGCATCCTGTGACATCATCTCCTCTTTGCCTTGTGAGCTTCTTGTCTTCCCCTCCCCCATGTCCTCTGTGGTGTCTTCTCTGTCTAGGGCCGTGTTAAACTCAGATCCAGAATTTCCTCAGCTCTTGTTCGCTGAGGGAACACACTCCTGTTCTCCATGGCCCACCCCTTGCTTCCTGGGAACTGACAATCCTCTTCCTTCCAAAACCATAGGAGTGATAGGAGGTTCAAGGGGCAAGCATCCTTCCTTTTTTTTAGAACTAAAAATTTACTTTTTGTTTCTTTTTCTATTACAGAAGCAGTCCACGTTCATCATTAGAGTATTTTTTTAGATTCAAAAAAGCCACCTTCCCAGGTGTTTTAGTCAGCTAGTGCTGCTCTAACACAAACACTATGAGTAGATGGCTTTCAAAAAATAAAGTTCATTCCTAAACACAGTCCTGTACTCTACAAGTCCAAATTCAGGCTGTCCACTCCAGGGGAAGCCTTTCCCCCTTGTTGGCTCTGGAGGAAAGTCCTTGTGTTGCATCAGTCTTTGTCCAGAGAGCATCTTGGTGCAGGAACCTCAGATCTGAAGGATGCGCTCTTCTCGTGGTGCTGCTTGCTTGAGGGCGTGAGGTTCCCAAACTTCTGCTTACTTCCCTTTCCTTTTATCTGTTGTAGGATGAAAGGATAAAGGGTGGTACAAGCCATACTCCAGGGAAACTTTTTTACAGTGGAGCAGGAAGGTGATCTTATGAAAGGGTTTACAGTCTCATCCTAATCCTTTAACATACAGTATAGGAAAATCACAAAATGGACAACAATCATGAAATGTTAAGAATCATGGCCCAGTCACATGGCTATACAAATTTTGGGGGGGACACAGTTCAATCCCTGATACCATGTGTGACTGGGAGCAAGCCTCATCAGCTCTGAGCCTCAGTATCCAAAAAACGTCAAAGGGAATAAAATACATATATATTCTAAGTGCATAAAGAATTTGTAGATCCATATCTGCTCATCACAGGATTGCCTACGCTCTCGAGAAATGACAAATTACCTGTGCACCCATCAGTGGGGGATTGGTTAACTTAGTCACTGTGCATCCATGTAAAGCCCATCAAAAAGCGCGAAGCGACTGAGATGCTTTGTCAGCTGAGAAACTTTTTGACTTACCATTGAACCATAGAAGCTACGTCACAACAGATACGATGGATATTTTCTGTTTGCCTCTTGATCCTCTCTTCTTGTTTCTTCACTCTGCTCTGTCACTTTATAGACTGGTCGTTGGGTCCCTTGCTCTGTAACTCTGGTTTGGCTGGCCAGGGGAAGACACCAGGATGGAAGGAGAGTGAGATCAAGGTATTTACTCCTCTGGCTCCCTCCCTGCTGGATTGCTGGGGCTACCTGAGCTGCTCTGCTGACGGCCGACAGGCAGCTGTGTCCATAGAGCTCTGGTCTCCAGTAACTACTCTCTCCTCTTGACCTTCAGACCTTGAGGAGATGATGACTGTCTCTTTTTGCTAGCCCTGGGGTACTGGGATATTCTTTGCTGGTTTTCTTAACCTCTGCCCACACCCTTATCAACAGTCTTCTTATTAAATTCCCCTCAGTTATCCAGTTCAGTATGCCATCTTTTTCTGCAGGGAACGCAGCTCACGCAATAGTAAAATTATGTAAAATTATGTCTTCCTACAGCCTGTTTTCATCATTCAAGGTAATTACATCCTAGCTGTCCCTAGCAGAAATATAGGATTAGGCTCCCAGAGCCTCTGGTTACAACATTCTCACCAACTGATCCCAACACATAACCTTGTTTTATGTGATTTTCTGTTTAATTAAAGGCACCTTATTTGATATACAGGAACCCCAGTGGCATAGCTGTTAATTGCTACACCTGCTAACACAAAGGTTGTTCAAATCCACCAGGAGCTGCTTGGAAACTCTTATACAGCCTTTCTACTCTGTCCTGTAGGGTGGCTATGAGTCAGAATCGACTCGACAACAGTGGGCTTGGGTATCTGGTACCTATTATTGAGTCACTGACTGAGCTCACAGATAACAGCATTGTAACTCACGCCTGGATGAAGCTCAGCTCTGTATTTTCTCCATGAAGTATGACACACCCTTCTTGTGCTGAAGAGGGACAGTCTGCAACACTGCGGTGGGAAGCCATTTGAAACAGAGGAGTCACTAATAAAAAGTTGAAGAAGGTGAACACTGCGGCCCAAAAGGACCACGCAAAGGAAGCTTGTTCGCAGTAGGAGAGCTGAAACAAGAAAGACCAAGTACCACCTTGTTCAGCCTCAGCCCCTGGAAAAGGGTGCTCAGGTAACTGAAGGTTTACCTACCCTGCACAGGTCTGTGGATGATGGCAAAAGCACCGTGAGTGTTGATTTGAGGTTACAAATGAATTTGAGCGTGTCACTGCATTTGCAGATTTAGAAACCACCAACAGTGAACATCACCTGTGGATGTCCAAGATGTGAGGGGTGCAGGGATACTCGTGAAAACATTGCTGCCCCATTGTGATGGGACGTGGTTGGGATTTTTTCTCTTCTTTATAATTTGCTTTCTTTCTTTCTTTCCTTTTTACTTTCTAGAACAAGCAGGTATTATTTTTGATTCTAGGAAAGAAAGATAATAAACCAGTCATTGTAAGGTTGAATGAGAACGAGACAGGAAAAGTGTTTTGTACATTTTAGCCTGCTGTTCCAGCTTACTACCCTGATGAGTGAACCAAGGAGTGAGACCAGGGGTACCTAAGATGTTGCCATGGAGACCTGATACCCAGTTTCCTCAAGAAAGTGACTGCCTTCCCTCCAGAGTAGCAGAGCCCCAGTGGACAGGATCCAGTCCCTCACTCCCTGGCTTGCCTGTCCCAGGGCACTTCCAGCAGGCAGACTTGAGTCTAGACCAGCTCTTCTCCAGTTCTCTGCCCCAGGCCAGCCCTCCAGGTCAGCGATCCAGGCAGCCTTCCTCCAGTCCCCACAGTGCAAGGGCCAGATGAAAGCCAGGGTAATGAACTTGGAATCAAGCTACCTACCCCCACTCCACCTCTGCGACCCAGCCTCTTGAGTTAGTGCATCTGTGCCCAAATACGAAGAGAAGATATCCAAAGGAATGCCTCCTTTCTCGTACAACTTGGCAATGAATTCATCATTGTTTATCAGGCCTGTGTGATCCTTTGTTCCAAGAATGGTGCTAAGACATAAATCATAGCTCTTTAGGGCAGGGTTGAGGGGGGTGCCCAGGATAGCTGTGAAGCCCTGTTCTTCTAACACAGGAAAAAAAAAACAAACTTGTTTTCAAGCAGTGAGGAGTGGATTTGGGCTATTTATAATCAACTGCCGAGCTAAGGCATTTCTGCAGCTGTGACTGGAAGATAATCAGCAGTTTTCTTCTTGAGCCAGGTCTGCAAGGCAGCCCCCTCCCCACCCCTCTTGCCCTAGGCCTCAGGCTTCTGGCCTCCCTTGGATATCCAAGAAAGGATACATTTAAAGCAGAAAGGCCAGACTATTTTGGCTCTGAGATGAAGGCAAGGATTGTGACCCGCTGGTGAGATGGACTTGTCTAGAACAGGCTTATGGAACGTCCTCAGGATTTGGCACAAAGACCCTTTCAGAGATCTGGGGAAGGGGCACATGTCATGGGCTCCGTTTCCTTCTACCAGAAATTGGACTGGATAGAAAAACAGGTCCCAGGGAGGGCAAAAACCAAAGTACTTCCCTTGTGAGTAGGAGAGTAGAGGTAAAATTTCAGAATAGGATTAAAATAACCTAAAACAGAGTCTGGTCTCTAATAACTAGCTGGTGACCCACAGCAAACGTCTTCACGTTTCTGGGACTTTGTTTTCTCCTCAATAAAATGGCAGGCTAAGCTCAGCAACGTTTCCACTTTTGTTGTTGTTAGGTGCTGTTGAGTTGGTTCCAACCCACAGCGACCCTGTCGACCACCGCCTGGTCCTCTGTCGTCCTCACAGCAGCTGCTGTGTCTGAGGCCCTTGCTGTAGGCACTGTGTCAGTTCATTTTATTGAGAGTCCTTCTCCTTTCTTTCTAACCTTCTACCTCACCAAGCAAGATGTGATTCTCTAGGGACTGGGTCCCCCTGACGTATGTCCAAAGTACACGAGATGAGGTCTCACCACCCTCCCTTCTAAGGAGACTTCTGGATATACTTTTCCCCAGACAGATGTGTTTGTTCTTTCTGCAATCCACAGTGTATTCCATGTACTTCACCAGCACTACAGTTTAAAAGTATCAATTCTTCTTCAATCTTCCTTATTCATTGTCTCTGGCTTTCACAAGCATAACATAACTGAAAACACCAGGGTTTGGATCAGGCTCCCCTTAGTCCTCAAGATAACTTTTGTGCGTGTGAACACTTTAAAGATGTCTTTTGCAGCAAATTTGCCCAATGTAACGAGTCATTTAATTTCCTGATGGCTGTTTCCATGGGCATCTTACCACCCTGCTTCTAAAAGCATCCTGGCTTTTATGCTTTTAAAATGCATGAAAGCTCCTTTGAAATTGTTTTCTTCTGGAAAACAGTTAGGTGAGTCCTCCAAAAGTTAAATGCAGAGTTACCATGTGACCCAGCAATTCTACTTCTAGGTATATACCCCAAATAACTGAAAATCAAGACTGATACAGGTACTTATATACACATGTGCATAGTAACAGAAACAACCTGGGGTCCCTCAAGAGATGAATGGATCAACAAATTATGGTCTATCCATGCAGTGGAATATTACCCAACTATAAGAAGAAACAAAGTACTTATCTATGACGTAGACAGGCCCTGAAAGCATTATGTCAAGTGCAAAAAGGTCACATATTACACTATCCCATTTACATGAACTATCAGGAATAGGCAGCTCCATAAAGACAGTGCAAATTAGTGGTTCCCAGGGGCTGTGGGTGGGGGCAATGAAAAGGAAGTGCTTCATGGCAGTTGGATCTCCCTTTGGGGTGATGGAAATGCTTTGAAACTAAGCAAAGGTGGTGGTGGCTGCATAGCACATCACGCATGTTCTAAAAGCCTCTGAATTGCTCACTTTTAGTTAATCTTATGTTATATGTATGTCACTTTAATTTTAAGGAAAAGCAATCTGTTACAGAAGCCATGCATACAAAACAGTTACAAGGACAGAAATGAGCTGAAGTGGACCAGAGAGGGGAGTTTGAGACTTGGAAGCTCACCCACTCAAATGAAGATGGTGACATAAAGAAGGGCTCAAATGTCCAGGACCCAGGGGAGACATGACATCAAGTGTGGTTTTATTTGAAGCCTAGCAGAAAGCTTATCAGGCCATTTGAGCAGAAAAGTCAAATGTCCCAAGCACAAAGCTGTCTCCAGCTGCCCCACGGACCTGCCAGATGGTGGGTCTGGTTTCCTCACCAGCTGACCTAAACAACAAATGTGTGTTACCATCAAATCCTTCTCTGGATTTAGGCAGGGGTGTAAATAGATGCCTGTAAGGAGCCCTGGTGCTGTGACAGTTATAGGCTTGGCTGCTAATCAAAAGGTCGGCTGTTTGAAACGACCAGTTGCTCCACTCGAGAAAAGACCTGGGGATCTGTGCCTGTCGGGGTGACAAACCCCTTGGGGCCGTTCTACCTCGTCATAGAGAATTACTGTGAGTGAGACTCTACTCCATAGCAACTAGCAACATGACCACAAGGTAGAAAACATGGTAATAATTTGGTTTGGAAGGCCCATGAAGAACTCTCAAGAATATAATGTCTCAAAATAAAGGAGTAACTCTTCCGCGGGACCACTTTGGCTTTAGTTTATTTTTTAAAATGCATTTTATTTTTTTAGAACATTTTATAAGTTTATGGAAAAACTGTACAGAATGTCTGGAAAGTCCCCACATGCCCCCACCTCTGCTGCACAGTTACTGGGAGGGAGATATTTTTAGGAGGGAGAGCTCTCAGTGCCCCCAGAAATCACACTGTAGGCCCTGCCCGGCTCAAGTGTACCGATCTTCTCACCTCTCAGCTTTCATCATGGAAGCGGCGTGGGCAGGCTGAGCCACCGCATATGGTCAGGAATGCCTGACCAGAAACTCCTCTCGGGTGTGTCCCGGAGCTGCCCTACCCTTCACTTGACCCCAGAGCTGCTGGCTGCCTGGCCTTCCCAATCTTCTAGAAGCTGGAAGAAGCCTAAGCTCTGTGTGAGGCCACCAGAGTTCAGCTTCACAGGTTTGTCCCACGCCCCTGAACAAGCTGCCTAACCTCTCTGAACGTGACCTCAGGATGCCCATCTGCGTGGATTACTGCCGCATCTTACCAGAAGGGTTAGTGTAAAGTTACGACAGTGCTTGGAATTCACTGGCAAACTGTGGGCTGTTAATGAGAGCTATGGTAGAGGCCGTTTTCTTCTCTTCTTTGAGGAGAAATTCCCTTGTTAACTACTGAGACAGGCTGAGTCAGCGTGTTCCTGTGCGTCGGGTGAGGAAGGAGGCTCCTTATGCAGCCTCATCACATTTTCTTCCTCTTCTCCACGGGGACCAACACTTCCTTCTGCAGGACATGCCGAGGGATTATGATGAGTCAAGAGAGGGGAATAACGATGAATAAGTCACTTTTGTGGTCTGGAGTTAGAAGGGCAAATTCAGTCCAAAAGTTAGCTGTTTGAAATCTTTTGAAAGGTATATAGACTCCTGGGCCATTATACTTGGTATTTTAATACGAAAATATCCTGCCTACCCCACAGAAATAGCAGTTTTTCCTCAGTTTACCTTGATACCCAGGCTTTTCACGCAGCAGAGGGTAGGAACCCTCCTGGCCAGGAACTGTGAGCTATTGTCTGGGTTCTGACACTTGTTCCTGTGAGACCTTGGATAAGTCACTTAAGCTCTCCTGGCCTCCCAGTCGGTAAGGGGTGTCTGTACAGACAGCCAAGGCAGCCTATTGAGCAGTCATCTCCGCTTCCACAGAGCAGATATTTGATTGCATTCTTTTGAGTTAAGGATTCCAAAATTAGACCCCAAAAATATGCCTATGAAGCAGCCACAGGAGCTCAAACCAAGTAATGAGAACCACTGAAAACAACTCATCAGCCTGTGTCCTGAAGTCACCTCTCCTTGTGAGTCTGAGGAGATTCCCTCTGCTTTTCCTAATAGTCTCAGGTCCTGCCCTGCCCTGCGCTGCTCTCCCCTGCCCTGCCTTGCTCTGCCCTCCACTCCCCTTGGATGAGGCCTACTGATCCACAGATCCCTGATCCCTGTTTGCACAGGGAAGGGGAATTACGTATCAGATAATATCACACCCAGGAGATGACACCACTCTGTCAAGCAGGAACAAACCTCCAGCCTTCTTCCTCAGAAAGAGGTCTCCCAGATGAAATTCTCTCAGTGGTAGCTTCAAGACTCCCAAACCTGGTGGAAGCCAGCAAAACTTGATCAAGCCCCTTCTGGGTGCCAGATACTGTGCTGGGTGGCAGAGACACGGAATTAAGTAAGACAGCTCCTGCCTTGAGTAGGCACCGATCTGGTGAGGGAGAAAGAATCACCCTAGAGGAAGGTGTCACGCGTTGCTGTGGGACTAAGCCGGAGGAGCCAAGAGAAGACAAACAGAAAAGCTCAACTGTCTAAGAAAAGTGCAATAACATCTTGACCAATCCTTTCTCATCTTTTTTTTATACAGTTTAGGAAGCGTTTTCACAGATAGGATCTGATTTGCTCTGGATAATCAACCAGGGAAGTTGGAACGACAGTGGTTGTTCCCGCTTGACAGAGCAGGAGGCTGAAGTCACTGGGGTCAGCTAACTACCCAGGTTCCCGTGACAGACACACAGCAGCCACCACTGGTAAGGAAGACACGAATGGTTTCATTCACTGAGTCCTTCCTCTGCCCGGCTTGGGCCAAGCCCTTCAAAAAATATGGGTTCTTTGCCTCGTCACAACTCTTCTGAACTGGTATTGTTGATATCCTTTTTACAGAGAGGGAAACTGAGGTTGATAGCTGTTTAGGTAACTTCTCCTGATTCACCAAGTGCAAGAGCCAAGAACCAAACTCAGGTCTTTATGTCTTTATGATTCACTCTGAAGACAGGATTCCTAACCATTGTACAATCCTGCCTCTAAAGAAGGTGGGTTTTAACATGAAACCCTCTTGAATTTAAATCTCACTTCTTCCACTAACTGACCATGACTTTGAGCAAGGCACTGGACCTCTCTGAGCTGCAGGGTTGTGGTAAGGATTAAGTGAAGCAACGTGTTTAACAACAGTGCCAGGCACGTAGTAGGTGCTGCATAAATGCTGGCTTTTGTGGTCCTTATAAATGGTGGCAAGTACTCAGCAGCCCTGGTGGTACAATTTTTTTGGTGCATGGCTGCTGAGAGGCTGGCAGTTCAAAGTCACTCAGCAGCTCCATGGGAGAAAGCCCTGGTGATCTACTTCAGTAACAATGATGAGCTAGAAAACTCTGTGGGACAATTCTACTCTGTCACATGGGGTTGCTGTAAGCTGAAAATTGGCTTGACAGTACCCAACCATAAGCAAGTAGGCAGGAGAACCAGCCGAAGCACCCAGATCTTCTAATCCCTCAGCTAAAAATTTCCAGGTGGGCTGGCCCTTGGGCTGTGAGTTGTGAGTTGGATCTGCGTCATCTTTGTTGTCATCGTGCTGCCCTGGACACGCCAGGTCTCAGGCCTGGGCCTGCCTCTGCCATCCACACTTCCGCACCCAGCCCAGGGCTGAGGGTGCAGCAGGTACTGTGGCAGATGAAGGTGTCTCCAAAGAGAACACTGTCTGGGAATCTGGAGAAGCGGGTCCCAACCCAGGGTGGCCACTAACTAACCTCTTGCCCTTCTCCTTGGTAACTTAGTGTCCTCGCCTACAAGGATTGCCAAGGTCTGAGTGGTCTGGAGACTTCTCAGCTGCTACCTCAGAGCGGCGTGGTGAGAGGTGTGGGTTGTGGAGTCAGACTGCCTGGATTCAAACCCTTGGACCACTGCTGACTCAGTGTGTAAACTTGAGCCAAGGGCTTGTTGTCACCCAGGTCTTTGGGTTTCTCATTAATAAAAACAGAGGATAATGACAGAGGTTGTGTCAGGGGGATGTTGTGAGGATTAAATGAGATAACGTCTCTGGCTCAGTTAAGTACTCAGGAAGTGCTGACTCCTGCTGGTCCCGTAAGAATGAATATGTGGTTTCTTGACCTCCAGATGATGGGCCAAGAGTAACGAGATCTAATAGGGCCAAATGTTACTTACCATCCATGACTCTCCTTTGAAAGTGTTGCTGTTGCCTGCCATGGAGTGGATTTTCACTGCTAGCCACTCATGTGACAGAGCAGAAGTGCCCCATACAGTTTCCTAGGCTAAATCTTTAGGGGAGCAGATGACCACGTGTTTTGTCCTATGGAGTGGCTAGTGGATTGGAACTGCTGATCTTTTGATTAGCTAACCACTGCACCACCCAGGGCTTTCCTTTGTCAGTAGGAGTGATAATGACTGACTGTAGATACTGTTGGGATTAAATGAGAGAATAACTGCAGCGTGCCCAGCAGTAGGGCCTCTCAGGGACGGAATTGTGTCCCCTCAAACATATGTGTAGCCCTATGGCTGGGTCATGATTCCCACTATCTTGTGGCTGTCCTCCACACTGTGGTTTTCCTAAACTGTATGTTAAAAGATTAGAGTGGGACTGTAAATCCCTTTATAAGATCACTGGCCTGTCCCACTGTAAAGGGAGTTTCCCTGGAGCATGTATGGCTTGCCCCACCCTTAATCCTTTCATCTTGCAAGAGGTAAAAGGAAAGGGAAGCAGGCAGAAAATTGGGAACCTCACACCATCAAGAAAGCAGCACTGGGAGAAGAGCGCGTCCTTCAGACCTGAGGTTCCTGCGCCAAGACACTCCCTGGACAAGGACTGATACAACATCAGACTTTCCTCCAGAGCCGACCATGGGGAGAACCTTCCCCTGGAGCACACATCCTGAATTTGTTCTCGTAGCCTACGGACTGTGTAAGAATAAATCTTTGTTTGTTAAAGCCATTTGCTCTGTGGTACTTCTGTTAGAGCAGCCCTAGCTGACTAAAACAGGGCCTGACCCATCATAAATGGATACTGGAGACGGAATTATTCCTATTTTAAATCTGTTCTGTCTCATACATTGTTGGCAAGAGTGTAAGGTGTCGCAGTTCCTATGACAGGCAATTTGTCAATAGCTATCAGAACTACAAAATCTATCAACTCCGTGATCCAGCCAGTCCACTTCTAATTACAGAGGCCCAGTGGATGAAGTACGCCCCGGGTCATCCACTGAAGCTGGGATTGCAGACGTTCAACCAGTTAGTTGTGCTGCTTGCCGCTGAGTTGACTTCTACTCAGAGTTCACTATTTTAGGACTGATTACATAAATCATGGCACATATTTTTCTAATGAGATGGAGAAACAAGTCATCAACTTTGGGAAGGGAAGAAGCCCTGGATAAGTAAAGCACTACTGAAGAAGAAGAACACACCGGGAAGCCTCTCACTACCCAAATTTAGAAACTATGACACTGCCACAGTAGTCAAAACAACCTGGTACTGGTACAAAAAGAGACATATAGACCAATGGAACAGACTCGAGACCCCAGAGATGCCACCATCCTTCTATGAACAGCTGATACTCGACAAAGGCCTCAAGATTTTAAACTGGGGTAAGAACGGTCTCTTTAACAAATGGTGCTGGCAAAATTGGATATCCATCTGTAAAAAATTGAAACAAGACCCATATCTCTCACACCTTATACCAAAATCAACTCAAATTGGATAAAAGACCTAAATATAAAATCTAAAACGATAAAGCTCATCCAGGATAAAATAGGATCAACAATGGAAGTTTTAATACACAATGTAGATGGATTTCAAAATCTGAAAACAAAGCACATTCAACAGAAAAGAAATGGGACTACTAAGAATCAAACACTTTTACTCATCCAAAGACTTCATCAAAAGAATTAAAAGACCACCTATAGAACGGGAAAAAGTATTTGGCAACTATACATCAGACTGACACCTAATCTCCATAATCTATAAGGTACTACAAAATATCAACGAGAAAAGGATAAATAATCCAATTAAGCAATGGGTGAAGGAGATAGGCAGACATTTCTCTAAAGAGGATATCCAGACAGCCGAGACACATGCAGAACTGCTCACGATCATTAGCTATTAAAGAAATTCAAATCAAAACTACCATGAGATACCATCTCACTCCAGCAAGGTTGGCCATGATCCAAAAAACACAAAACAACAAATGCTGGGGAGGCTGTGGAGAAATTGGAACTCCTACACTGCCAGCAGGATTGCAAAATGGTACAACCTCTTTTGAAAACAATCTGGCGCTTCCTTAAAAAGCTGGAAATAGATATACCATTTGATCCTGTAATTCCACTGCTTGGAATTTATTCTTCAGAAACAAAGGTTGTCTCACGAACAGACACATGTTCATGAATGTTTGTTGCAGCACAGTCCACAATAGCAAAAAGTTGGAATCAACCCTGATGTCCATCAACAGATGAATAGATAAGCAAACTATGGTACATGTACTCAATGGAACATTATGCTATGATAAAAAACAATGACAGTTTTAGAAAACATATTATAACATGGTCTCATTTGGAAGAGATTGTGCTGAGTGAAATCAATCAGTGCCAAGAGGACAAATTTTGTATGAGACCCCTGTAATAGGGACTTAACAAGAGAATTATCCACAGAAGAAAATGACTGTGTTGGCTACATGGGTGGGTGGAGGTGAGGGCTTATCATAGATGAGAAAATTGATAGATGTTATAAATCCTACTCTTTCACTGTAATTAATAAAAAATAAAAAAGTTGAAAAAAAAGTCTCTGGAAGGGTGTACCGTAGAAACTGTTTCTGAGAAATAGGCAAGGAAGGGAGACTTTTTGCTATGTCTATCTATCTACCTACCTACCTATCTACCAGTTGCTGCCAAGTTGGCGCCAATTCATGGTGGTCCCATGTATGTTTGAACAGAACAGTGCTCCCCAGGGTTTTCAGTGGCTGATTTCTTTGGAAGGAGACCTCCAGGCCTTTCTTCCAAGTCTCCTCTGCGTATGCTAAAGCCTTCAACTTTTCAGTTAGAAGTCATCTGTGTTAACCATTTGCATCGCTGAGGGAATACACTTGGGCACACTCACACGTGCACACAAACACACACATACACACGGAAACTCTTGTGCCATAGTGGTTAAGTACCACGGCTGTCAACCTAGAGGTCAGCAGTGCAAATCACCCAGATGCTCCTTGCAGCTATAGGCAGTTCTAATGTCGTCTTATAGAGTCTCTATGAGTTGGAACAGACTCAACAGCAATGGGTTTTATGTATATGTATGTATGTATATATATATATATATATACACATACATATGCATATGTATACACATATGTGTATATATGTATATTTATTTTACTCATTTAATACTGCTATACCAGAAATACCACAAGTGGATGACTTTAAAAAGAGAACTTTTCTTCCATGACAGTCCAGTAGGCTACAAGTCCAAATTCAGGGTGTCAGCTCCAGGGGATGGCTTTCTCTGTTGGCTCTGGAGGAAGATACTTGTCAGTTGTCCCCTGGACTGGGAGTTTCTGAGGTGCAGGAACCCTGGAACCCTTCCAAAGGACACACTGTGCTCCTGGCACTGCGGCTTTCCTTATGGTGTGAGGTCTCCTACACTCTCTGCTAGCTTCCCTTTCCTTTATATCCCAAAAGATTGCCTCACACGGCACAATACAACCTCACACATTAGAGTCCTGCCCCACCAACACAGCTGTGGCCCATCCTCTCTCATTAACATCATAGAAGCACAACTTACAACATAGAGGAATATCGCGCAATACTAAGAACCATGGCCCAGCCAAATTGCTACACACACATTTTGGGGTGGGGGGGACAAAATTCAATCCATAACATACATAAATATATGTATATATATATATTGGAATAGGGCATGACAGGCCAAGTAGCTGAGGAATCTTTCTGGTCATTCTCCTGGGCAGAGTAAGATCAGACAGAGCTGCTGGCCAGCAGGCCCACCCTCCCACTGGGCAGGGGGAGACCATGAGTTGCTCCATCATTGAGCTGAATAGAGTAACTAGTTGAGCAGGGAGATGCTGGCTCACAAGACAGAACAAGATAGAAGAGATCTGGCAGCTCTAGTGGACCAGCTATCATTTGCCAAGGGTGTAGTGGTGAGATCCGGCTCTGCCCTCATTTGCACAGCTGTATCCACACTCAGGGTCCTCTCCTGGGTGCGTCCTGGCTCCCCAAGATGAGAGCATAGGTTGAGCCTGCAGTCACTCCCTGTCTCCAGAGCACAGTGCCTACACACAAAAGGAAGGGCCAGTTGCAATTTTTCTTTCCATCATGGGATTTCTTAGACTAATTTATATGCCAAAAGAAAGAGCTGGTGGTAACAGGTCTTCTGGAAACCCAGAAAGTCTTAAATGTGTGAAGACAGAGGTGGTGACATTCCCTCCCTAGGTTAGCATCCCCTTGCCTCCTCGGACTAAGCTTAGAGGGCTGTCCTCTGCAGCTTATGTATACTAAGGTCTTGTCTTGAATGGTGTGACTTTAGAGATGCATATATGGTAGTACACAGAAATACATGTTTCTGATTATTTTCTCAACATTTGACTATGTGCAGACTCTTCATCTAGGCTTCAGCACATAGTACTACTATAATATCATACTATTAAAATGTCTTTGCCTAGGCTTTGGCACATATTACTATTATTATATTAAAATTTCTTTGCCTAGGCTTGGCACATATTACTATTATAATAATGTAGTACTATACTAGTAAAGTAAGAGCCTGGTACCACCGGCTCTTACATTTGCCGTGTAAATTAATCTAAGAAATCCCACAATGGAAGGAAAAAAATAGACAAAGAGATTCACATATAGTCAGATGTTGAGAAAATAATAAAAAATATGTTTCTATATGTACAACTATGTCTTCATGTCTAAAGTCATACCATTCCAGACCAAGAACTTAATAATACATGTTGGCTGAAGAGAATAGTTGTCTAAGTGATTTGTCCAAGAAGGCAGGGAGATGCTAGCCTAAGGAGCAAATATCACCACCTCTGCCAATATTACTAATAGGTACAATATGTCATTTGGTCTAAGAATCATAAATACATTTATGGAAAATAGTAAGAATAAATGTAATAGCAATTGGCAGAATTTTCTTCCATACTCTTTACCTCATTTGCTCTACAGATAATCTTATAAGGTATGTATTGATTCAACCACATTTACCAAGTACCTGTTGTGTCCTAGAAACCCTGGTAGCTCCTGGAGATTCGAAGATAAGATGACGTGACCTAGGTACTCAAGGAGACAACTGTCTAGACGTAAAGATCAACACAATATGGGTGAGGCAGTGGTAAAGATATATATACAAGGTGACATGGAACATACAGAAGGGGTATCCAGCCCAGCAGAGGGGTGGGGAAAAGATCAGAAAAGGCTTCCCAGGGAAGTTGTGGCCCAAGTTGAGCTTTAAACGGTTAAGTGGTTAAAATCTACAGCTGCTAATCCAAAAGTTGGCAGTTCAAATCTACTGGCGTCCCCTTGGAAACCCTATAGAGCAATTCCATTCTGTCCTGTAGGTCCACCGTGAGTCAGAATCAACTTGAGGGCAATGGGTTTGGCTTTTGGTTTGGAAGAGGAAATGGAGGCCCTGGGTTATGTAAAGTGAAGCCCTTTACTACTAGCTAAAAGGCTGGCAATTTGAACCCATCGAGAAACTCCTCAGAAGACAAGCTGGGTGATCTCCCTCTGAAGGTCACGACCTTGAAAGGCCTAAGGAGCACAGGCCCCGTTTGCACACGTGGGGTCACCATGATTTGGAGTTGGCTTGATGACAACTAAGAACAAAACCAAAAACAGAACCAAGCTTAGTGCAGTAGAGTCAATGCTGACTCACAGCGACCCTACAACAAGGACCAGATAATCAGGGGTGGGGCTGGCCTTCAACAAAAGAAAGGACTCTTCATGCTTAGAGGGTTGAGGTTAGGAAAAAGAAATTCGCGGGGGCGGGCGGAGGACAGAGGAAAATGTACACACATGTTTGAGGGGGCTAGAAAGTTGAGAGGATGTTGAGAAATGGATCTGTGTAGCTATGTCCTGACCAGTTTTCAATCTCTAGATCAAGTTCTCCTACCCTTAGACTTTCTCTTTGATTTGAAGGTGGAAAAGTTAGGGAGCTGAACCTGCCAGTCCCCTACAATGGCTTGGTACTGTAAGTCTTGACCTTGCATATTCATGGACCCAGACAGGGGAGCCATTGAGTCAGAGGTCAAAAAGTGATTCCCAGCAAACTTCTCTTGTGAGCTTCAGCCAAGCACTAGGAGAAATCCAACTCAATGCATCTTAGGATACGTTTCTGAGTCCAAGACCTATTTGTTTATGCAGGTAGTAGTCTGCCAAGTCTCTCATTCAGCACAACAGGGCTGCTCCCTCACATACCTGGTTCACAGCCCCTACAAGTCTGAACAGGGCTCTGGAAAACCACCTCTGACTTACAACCCACTATCCCACGCCCAGTGAGGAGGGCTGTGTCTAGACCTGCTGCAGGCTGGCAACAGTGAACTCTGCCTGGAGCCTGTTCAGCCCAAGCCTGGCATGGAAGTTGGCACAAGCCTCAGAAGTCAGGCTCTGGCTGGGCGTGGGGTCCCTCTGAGTGAGCAGAAGTGAAGGAAGCCTCAGGGAAGACTCAGGCAGTAGGAGAGGGGTTGTTGTAGTTTGCTGTCGTTAGTTGTCACCTAAACAACTCCGACCATCAAGGTAGAACTGAGCCCCCCAGGGTTTTCTGAAATGTAGAGCAATTCTACACTGTCACATAGGCTCACTGTGAGTCAGAATCAACTCAGCCACAGCAACGATAGTGATCTTAGTGGAAGGTGATTGTTAGGCCTCTCTTCTGTGGCATTGCTAGGTGAGTTCAAACAGCCAGTCTTTAAGTTACCAGTTGAGTGCAAACCATTTACACTGCCTAGGGACCTTAACTGAGGAGTTTTAAAAAGAAATATCTTCTGTCACCAATTGATTCTGACTGTAGCAACCCTAAAGGAGAAAGCAGAGCTACCCCCATAGGGTTTCTAAGGCTGCAAATTTGAGGAAAAGGGCGGCTCATGAAGACAAAGTAAGGTGCCACAATGAAACGTGCAAAGACCTGGAGTTAGAAAACCAAAAAGGAAGAACAAGCTCAGCATTTATCCAGCTCAAAGAACGAAAGAGAAAAGTCAAGTGCTGAGTTGCAATGTTGAAATGAGGAAGGGCCCGGTAAAAATTCGAGGTATTAAAGAAAGCCCCAGGAAACAACTTAATAGCAGAAAATACCATAGAATACTCTCACCTTTGTCTTACAAAACACTGTTACAAGACAAGCCTGGGGGCAACCTTGCAAGTGACAGCCTGCAAGTGACCCCTAGACCCTGACCACATTTTACAACTAATAGGAGTTAACCAATCAATGTAAAGGTCAGTTCACCCTCCCTGCTTTGCAATCTCACAACTTAAATACTGGGCGCTGAGGAAACTCGTCGTCGCCCCCGCTCTGTGTAGCTTGGGGTGCGTCCCTGGTATACCAGTATTTTTCCTATTGGGCATATTTTTTAATAAAATTTAACCTTTAAAGTAACAGTGTCGCATCTTGAAAATCGTGGACCCTAACAGCAATAGCGAAGGTTTCCATAGGCAAAATATTGAAGGACGTAGGAAGCATCAAGAGAAGATGGAAGGAATACAAAAGAGTCACCACACTGGGAAAAATTACTCAATGTTTAAACATTTTAGGAGGCATCATACGATCAAGAACCAATGGCAATGAAAGAAGAAACTGCACTCAGGCACTGGTGAAAAACAGGACTCTAGGATCTGACAGAATATTGATGGAGATTTTTCAACAAACAGATGCAGCGCTAGAAGTGCTTGCTTGTCTATGCCAAGAAATTTGAAAGACAGCTACTTGTCCAACTCTTTCAGTGAGCTAGTGCTGCTCTAACAGAAATACCACTAGTGTGTGGATTTAACAAAGGGAAGTTTAGTCTTACGCAGTCCAGTAGGCTACAAGTCTGAAGTCAGGGTGTCCTCTGCAGGGAAAGGCTTTCCCTCTTCATTGGCTCTGGTGGGAGGTCTTGTGTTGTGTAAGTTTTTGGTCAGGGAGCATCTTGGTGCAGGAACCTCGAGTCTGAAGGACGCAATCTACTCCTGGTGCTGCTTTCTTGGTAGTGTGAGGTTCCCACTTCAGGGAAACTCCCTTTATGTTGGTGCAGGGAGGTGACCCTAGGAAGGGATTCACAGTCCCACCCTAATCATCTTAACAAACAGCATAGGAAAATCACAAAATGGAGGGTGTCTTGGATTGAATTGTGTCCCCCCCAAATATGTGTAGTCATGTGGCTGGGCCGTGATTCCCAGTATGTTGTAACTGTCCCCCACATTGTGGTTTTCCAAAGCTGTATATTAAAGGATTAGGGTAGGGCTGTAAATCCCTTTATAAGATGACCTCCCTGTTCCACTGTAAAGAGAGTTTCCCTGGAGTATGGCTTGCCCCACCCTTAATCCTTTCATCCTAGGAGAAACAAAAGGACAGAGAAGCAAGCAGAAAATTGGGAACCTTGTACCATCAAGAAAGCAGCACCGGGAGAAGAGTGCATCCTTCAGAACTGTGGTGCCTACACCAAGATGCTCCCTGGACAAAGACTGATGCAATACCGGACTTTCCTTCAGAGCCGACAAGGGGGGACGCTTTCCCCTGGAGCGGACATCCTGAATTTCGAGGCGTAGCCTACCGGACTGTGTAAGAATAGATCTTCCTTTGTTAAAGCCATCCACTCTGTGATATTTCTGTTAGAGCATCCCTAGCTGACTAAAACAGAGGGCAATCATAAACCACTGGGAATCATGGCCCAGCCAAAGTGCTACACACATTTCTGGGTGGACGTAGTTCAATCTATGACACCAACTGACTGGCAGAGATCTGTACTTGTGCCTGTCCCAAAGAAAGGTGATCCCACAGAATGTGGAAATTGTTGAAAGTTATCATTAATGTCACATGAAAGTAAAGTTTTGCTGAAGACAATTAAAAAAAGGATTGCAGCAGGGAACTGCTAGAATTTCAAGTTGAATTCAGAAGAGGACCTGGAACAAGGGACTTTAGATGGATCTTGGCTGAAAGCAGAGAACATCAGAAAGATGTATACCTGGTTTTACTATCAGTGGAAAACATCTAACTGTGCAGATTGTAACAAATGATGGATAAGATTACAAAGAATGGGAATTTCAGGACATGCTATTGTGTTTATGAAGCAATTGTTTGAACAAAATAAGGGGATACTGAATGTTTTAAAGTCAGGAAAGGTGTGCATCAGGGTGGTATCCTTTGAGCATAAGTATTGACTAAGTATTCAATCTGTATACTGAGCAAATAATCCAAGAAGCTGAAATATATGTAAAGGAAACACACCAACAGGATTAGATGAGGATTCACTGATAGCCTGTGATAGGCAGATGACACAACATCTTCCTTGTCGAATGTGAAGAGGAGTTGAAGCACTTATTGATGAAGATCAAAGACTGCAGGCTTTAGTATGGGTTACACTTCAACATCAAGAAAACAAAAATCCTTACAACTGGACCAATAAGCAACATCATGATAAATGGAGAAAAGACTGAAGTTGTCAAGGATTTTATTTTACATGAATCCACAATCAATGCCCATGGAAGCATCAATCAAGAAATCAAATGACACATTGCACTGAGCAAATCTGCTGCCAAGGACCTTGTTGAAGTGTTGAAAAGTGAAGATGTCACTTTGAAGACTAAGGTACAGCTAACCCAAGGCATTGAAAATCATTTCATATGCACGCGAAAGCTGGACAATGAATAAGGAAGACAGAAGAAGAC
Organism: Heterohyrax brucei; assembly: GCA_028571685.1. Lineage (NCBI taxonomy): Eukaryota > Metazoa > Chordata > Mammalia > Hyracoidea > Procaviidae > Heterohyrax > Heterohyrax brucei. The sequence goes on along the minus strand of CM053153.1, from coordinate 18,047,583 downwards.
TTGATGCCTTTGAATTACGTGTTGGCTAAGAATATTGAACACACCATAAACTGCCAGAAGAACAAACAAATCTGTCTTGGAAGTTGTATAGCTAGAATGCTCCTTAAATGCAAGGATGGCTAGACTTCTCTTTATATACTTAAGATATGTTATCAAGAGAGATGAGTCCCTGGAGGGGACTGATGTTTGGTAAAATAGAGGGTCAGCAGGAAGGAGGAAGACCGTCAACAAGATAGATTGACACAGTGGTTACAACAATGATCTCAAACATCACAACAACTGCGAGGATGATGCAGGACCGGGCAGTGTTTCGTTCTGCTGTCCATAGGGAACAGACTCAACAGCACTGAACAATAGTCATTTTGAAAGCAGGCTGCCACATGTTTCTCCCTGGAAGCAACTGGTAGGTGTGAACAGCCAACCTCTCAATTAGCAGCCAATGAGGGGCAGTGAAGGAAAATTTGCCTCTGTTTCTTGGTGAGGTGTGGAGCAGCCCCTAGGAGAGGTGATGAGCAAAGGGAAGGTGCATAGTATGCTGTCCTGTGTTAAGGTCCCCAAAGCTGACCCTAAGACGAGGGCATGGTGCAGGCAAATGGAACCATACAGGCTGCCATTCACACTGCTGCATCAGCCTAGGGCTGAGGGGGTCACAGACATTTGTGGGAAAGCAAGGGGTGCTGAGGCCCAACACTGTTGAGTGTCAGGAGGAAGAGGAGGCAGTCTTATTCTAGTGGCCCCAGAAGGCAGGACTAGGAAGGACCACTGGGCTCTGACAGGAGTATTGGTCTCCAGGTCAGACTGTGAGGGGGACCGCTGCCTATGGGGAATTTGAAAGCAATTATAAAACTGATAATTTTTTAAAAAGCCCATCTGCTTTTATTAGCATTGTGCACTAGAAATTCCCAACAACTTCAGTGATGAAAACAAGAGGATTGACAATTAAGTTCACAAACTCATCCAATAAAAAGTGCTACATACTTCCTTGTTGAGTATCACTACCCACCTTCCAAGTACTCCTGTTAGGAAACTGCACTGACACCAGGCCCGTCATCCACCCTTCGAAGCAATTTTGGAGCTCTTGGAATGACATCAGAGCTGTTGTCTTACTACTCTTGATATCCTGAATGTCATCAAAATGCTTTCCTTTCACTATTTGCTTTACCACTGAATAAAGAAAAAAGTCACTGGGGGCCAGATCAAGTGAGTACGAAGAGTGTTCCAATACAATTATTTGTTTACTGGCTAAAAACTCCCTCAAAAACAGCAACAAAATTAAGCTCGTGAACTTGCCAGCGTGCCATCGTGCACAACAGCCATTCCGGAAAGAGCTGCAAATCTCTTTGAAGGGTAGACTAGGCGCTGGCGTCAGTGCATAGCCTCCCAAGGGCAGTACTCTGAAGGTGTAGTGATATTCAGCAATGAGGTGCGCCGCACTTAGAACACTTAAGTTTAGGGACTTAGTTGTCAGCCCCTGTCTTTGCTCCTGCTGTGGCAGCTGTTCCCACTGCCCCTCCACCACCGAGACTCCGCTGCCAGTAGGGAGAAAGAAGAGGGAGTTAAGCTGCAGCGTTGGTAAAGATCTTTCCAACAGGCAATAATGGGATGTACTATCTTGGGATAGATGAATTATCCATCACCGGCGCTACACAAATAGAGGCTGGAAAACCACTCTTCCGGGGAATATTATTAAGTCAATTATAGAATCCAATGGGGAAATTACCTTAAATGACCTTGAAAGCAGCAGCCGATTCCAACAGTCTAAACCCTGGTGGTGTAGTGATTGAGAGCTATATCGGCTAATCAAAAGGTGAGCAGTTCAAATCTGCCAGGTTCTCCTTGGAAACTCTACAGGGCAGTTCTACTCTGTCCTATGGGGTTGCTATGAGTCAGAATCAACTTGACGGCAATTTGGTCTTGTTTTTTGTTTGTTTGTTTTTCCCGTATACACGCAATGGCAAGTGAAAGCTCTGCTGAACTTAGAAAAGGGTCTTTGAACAAAAGCAGGGTATTTGGGGTCTTCTCCAATAGAATGTTAGTAGTATTGAGGTACAATTACTCTAGGCTCAACTGCTTGAGTGCCATTCCCCGCCAGCTCCCACCCCCGCACCCCCACCCCCGGACCTTGGAAATCAAACCTCATGGAGGGTCTGGAATGGAAGAGATGAAGTCTGCCAAAATCTAGAGTCACGGAATGGGCTAAGGGAGACGAAGTTTCAGAATCCAGAAGGTCAGGTAGAGAAAGAGGTGAACATCTTAAAAGGGACTGTATAGGGCATGTGATCCCAGCACAGTAACCTAGGGCAGATGGCTTAAGTGTAGGTACCCCCCCATCAAGCTGTGTAAGTGAGCTAATATGCATAAAGCCCTCAGGACAGTGCCTGCCGCAGCCGTGTTACATAAATGCTACCTACTGGCGGATCCGACTCGACGGCACTTGGCTACTGGCATCGGGTAGATTCCGACTCATAGAGAGCATAGAGACCCATAGAGTTTCTAAGGAGTGCCTGGCGGATTTGAACTCCCAACCTTTTGGTTAGCAGAGGAAGGTAGTGCTTAACCGCTGTGCCATAAATGTGACATAAATGCTGGCCATCATTATCTCTCCTGAGAGAATCTACTCCAGTGAGCCGGAAGCCTCTCTCTGCTCACCCACGCTGCTGTGAACGATGCCTCCCAGAATTTGACAGCCCGGTTACTTTCCACTGTGGAAATTTTGTAGGAAGACATGGCCTGAGTTGAGGGCATTGAAAGAATACTTTTTTCCGACATGTAGTGAGCTCCTCATCATTGCAAGTATTTGAGCACAGTTGAGAGGACCACTTCACAAGCCCCGGAAACGTGATAGGTATAAATGATCTTTCAGACATTTTCTAACCTGGGGCTGATCTTATATAAAGTGTCCTTGCAAACAAGTATCCAGAAGTTACTGGCTCCCAGGGCCTCTGATCTAAGTGGGGAGCGCTTAAGTAGAATGGGGGTGGGTGGAGTGATCTGGCAGCTAGTAAACAGGACCTGATAGTGTGACAAATGTCAGGGAAGATGGCACCACCGCCCAGGTATCAGATAACGTTGAAATCACAGTCTGAGACAAAAGTGATGGGTGTAAAGAGTTGCACCAAGTCAACATCCAATAGGTGGGGGCTTCTCTCATTATTAGGTACCCAATTTTGTCAGCTCACTCTTTTTATTTCATAGAACAATGCTTTTGAGCAAAATGATATCCAGAGGGTTGATAGGTAAGATTATTTTCCCTTCCTGCCTAGAGATTGTCCACGGGCACTTGAAGAGGTGGATTTGGCAAGCGTTGGGATCTCATTCCATCTCCTTCACACAGGGCCAGTGTTACCAGAGGAAAGGTCCTGGACCTCCCGTGGATAACTGGAGAGGTACTGTTTCTGAGAATCGATGCCTGAGACACTATTCCGAGTCCCTTTTCTAGAATGCAAACATTATCAACCCCTTAGGTTCAAAGATGAAGTTTCACTTGCAAATTCTGGGTCTTCAGAGCACAGAAACATAAACTCTCGTACACTGTAGCCAAGATTTGAGCTCATCTTCTCAATGCTGTGTGAGAGTGGTACTATTACTATCCCCCTTTTACAGAGGAGTAAACTGTAGGGTAACTTTGCCCTGGAAAGTGGTAGAACCTAGCTTGTGGTTCCCCTCCTCTTAGCAGGAAGCTTAATGGAGCAATTAAGAGCACAGTTTTCCAGTGTCACTAAGAACTAGAGTTAAATTCTGGTTCTACTGCCTTTTTGGTTCTGTGACTGTTGGGTGAGTATTTAATCTCATGTTCCCCTTTTGAAAAAAATCTCTTAGTTCTTGGGACACCATGGTTCTTGTGTTCTCTCTTCTGGGCACGTCACTGCTCCTTCTCTTCTGTCCTGTCAGCCTCTCTGCTAGCCTGATGCCTTAGAAGTTCCAAACAGCCCATTCTCCTTCCTCACTTCTTTCCTTACTTCTATTTATGTTCTCCTCCTTGGCAGTCTCAGTCATTATTGCAGAAGAAAGAGGGATGGAGAATTTCACAGTGGTTCTAAAATTTCTGCTTGGAAATACAACACATCACTTATACACTTCATTGCACAGAGAAAATCACAGGGCCATACCTAACTTCAGTATAGCACATGCACTTGAAGGTGAGAGAAGCACTGAGTAAGGAGAGTCACAGAACTTTCTTCCAGAGCAGACTTCTACACACTGGAATCAATTATCACCGCTCTCTGGAAGACTTCCTAATCCATATTTCTCATCCTAACCTGTATTTCTCATCTTATTCATAGCAACCTATGAATCAGAATTGACTCAACTGTAGTGGGTTTGGATTGATTTTAGATATGTTACAGCTGATTGTGATCCTTCTTTGCTTTGGCTGCTAGGAAACTCAAAGCCAAATTTACTGGCCACCTCTATCAACTTTGTAGGACTTTATGGCATGAAGATTATGTGTTGATTTTATGGTTTAAATTCAATATTTAATTTCTCTTATTTTTCATTTGTGAAGTTCTCCTTTCAATTTTTCTTATTGTTTTGTTCATATCTGTGTAGCAATCTAGAAGCTACACAGCAATATGTTAGCACAAGATTTATATGTTAACAGTTACATAGGCTACATAGGTTAACTGTGATTTTCTATGGATAGAGAAATTGTAGGTAATTGTATCTTTTTTCCCCTTTGGGGGCTGTATTTGTTAATGTTTTAAGGATTATTTCCTAATGTTTTAGGGATTATGTACATTTAGGGATTATCTGAGTGCTTTTTTTTAAAGGAAAGTTTCCTAAATGAGAAGCAGCCCTTTCTCTCCACACCCACCATCAGGGCACAGAGTTCGCAGGATCTACAGGGCACTTGGGAGTGGGCAAACCTGTTCTCCACCTGTTCTGTGGGTTTGTGGCTCCTGGGTGTGCCAGGCCTGACAGCTCTGTACCAACTGGAATGACAGAACTGCCATTTACAAGTTTAAATGGTTTTAGGGCACTTCATTAGTCCAGAATTAACCGCCTCTGCCCTCTTGGGAGATGGGTAAGCAGAGTGATATGTGTACAGAGCTTTCAAAAGAGATTAACCATGGCTTTGGGAATTGTGTGTGGTAGAGGGAGGGGCCATGGGAATGTTTACATGCAGTATTATCATCCAACATGCACACAGCACCATCTGCATGACAGTGTTTCATGTCACCAATTTCCAAGCAGAGCAAGGTGGTTTGGCCACATTTGTGAGAGTGGAGAAGCTGGGGATCCAAACATGATCAGTGATTCACCGGGGGATGGTATCAGGAACCAAGCTGTGATTTAGGGTTCTTTTTCATGCCCTGATTTAGTGCGAATCTCTTTTCTTGATTACTAACCTGAAAGGTTAGTGGTTTGAACCGCACAACAGTTTCATAGGAGAAAACCTGGTAGTCTGCTCCTGTAAGGAATAGAACCTCAAAAACCCAAAGGGGCACTTCTACTCTGGCTCATAGGGTCCCTACGAGTCAAAAATCAGCTCACTGGCACCTAGCAACCACAATAAATGAGTGCACACTGCCTCAAACCAAACACAGCTTCCCTCATGCCCCTTCTATGAGATTATTATAAAAATTCATGTCAACAAGATTTTTTTCCCCAGATTTTTCGTTTTAGAATCACTCAAAGCTCTTTCCTAACCTTCCAACTCAAGCAAGTAGAGAGCAGCAAAAGAATCCCTCAGGCACCAGAAGAGAGCAAATAACTAAAATCAGAGCAGAATGAAAAGAATTAGAGAATAGAAAATGATTGAAAGAGTTAGCAAGACCAAAAGCATTTTTTTTAAAGAAAATACCAACAAAATTAATAAACCATTGGCATAAATGACAAAAGAAAAACAGGAGAGGAAGCAAATAAGAAATGAGATGGACCATATTACAACCTACCCAACTGAATTAAAGGAATCATAGCAGAATACTATAAAAAATTGTACTGTAATAAATTCCACAACCTAGAGGAAATGGACAAATTTCTAGAAACACACTACCTACCAAAACTAGCACAAACAGAAGTAGAGCAACTGAATAAATCCATCACAAAAGAAGAGATTGAAAAGGTAATTAAAAAACTCCCACCTAAAGTAAGCCCTAGCCCTGAGAGCTTCCATGGAGAATTCTATCAAACTTTTAGAGAAGAGTTAATACCACTATTACTAAAGATATTCCAGAGCACGGAAAAGAATGGAATACTCCCAGACTCATTACATGATGCCTGCATAGTCCTGATACCAAAACCAGGCAAAGACACCACAGAAAAGGAAAATTACAGACCAATATCTTTCATGAACTTAGATGCAAATATCCTCAACAGAATTCTAGCCAATAGACTTCAACAACATATCAATCAATCAATCAATCAATTCACCATTGTCGAGGTCATGTAGCTGATTAGACCCTGAGTGACCTGATTCGGGCTCCAGAGATCTAGCTAGCGAGTTCAGTCTCCCCGTGCCCCAAAGCGCACAAGAATACACCCATTTTAGTAAGCAAACATTCCAAACAGGGAATGGGTCAGTCTCCATGAGTGGAAAAAGACCCAGCATAGATTTTGGAGTGCTTTTTATTGGCAAAAACAGGGGGTGATGTCACAGATGGGAGGCAGAGGTAGTAATCTGTTTTTTCACTGGGTTTGAGGCTCCTGTAGCCACTTCACAACTGCCCCGAGGAATTGCTGTCTTTACGTCACAACTACCAGAAAGAACTTAGATTTGCATCATAAACTGCTAGGGAGAACTAGTGATATATGGCAGATTAGGTTCCCTTGGTGACCTTATCAATGCTGTATGGGTTCTATAATGTAAATCCCGGTCTTTGTTATCCCTAGAAAATGCTAGATTCTGGAGTAAAATATGTCAATATGTGGCAGCAGAGATCAGGTTCCCTAGCTAACCTTGGCAACAGTGACCAAGTGGGATTCATACCAGGCATGCAGGGATGGTTCATTAGCCAAAGTCAAGTGCCCTCGAGTCGGACCCGACTTATGGCAACCCTAGGTCAACATTAGAAAAACAAAAATGTAATCAACCACATAAGTAAAACAAAAAAACCCTTGATTTTATCAATTGGTGCCAAAAAGACACTGACAAAATCCAATACCATTCGTGTTAAAAACTCTTCGTGTTAAAAACTCTTCGCAAACAGAAATACAAGGGAAATTTCTCAATGTAATAAGGGGTATCCGTTACCCTGGTTGCATGGTGGTTAAGTGCTATGTCTGCTAACCAGAAGGTCAGCAGTTTGAATCCACCAGGTACTCCTCAGAAACTCTATGGATCAGTTCTACTCTGTCTAATAGGGTCGCTATGAGTCAGAATTGGCTCAACAGCAGTGGGTTTGGTTTGAGTTTATGCAAAGCCAACAGCCGGTATTATCCTAAATGGAATCTGAAAGCATTCCTATTGAAAACAGAACCTGACAAGAATGTTCTCTGTCACCACTTTCATTCAGCTTGTCATGGAGTTTCTAGCCAGAAAAATTAGGCAAGATAAAGAAATAGAAGTCACTCAAATTTGTAAGGAGGAAGCAAAAGTATCTCTGTTTGTAGATGATGCAATGTTATACACTGAATACCCTAAAGAATCCCCTCCCCCTAAACACAAAAAACTACTAGCATTAGTAGAATTCAGCAGAGTATCAGGATATACAATAAACACACATAAGTTGTATTCATTTATACTAACAATGAGACCATCAAAGAGGAAACCACAAAATCAATACCATTTATAATAGCTCCCAAGAAGATCAAATACCTAGGAACAATCAATCTACCTAGAGATGTAAAAGACCTAAACAAAGAAAATTACACAACTCTACTTCAAAAAAAACCAAAAGAGATCTACATAAATGGAGAAACCTACCTTGCTCACAGACAGGAAGACTTAACATCATGAAAATATTCATTCTACCCAAAACAATCTATAGTTACAACACAATCCCAACACAAATTCCAAAGACATTTAATATGGAAAGGGAAGAAGCCACGAATAAGTAAAGCTTTATTGAAAAAGAAAAACAAAGTGGGAGGCCGTGTACTACTTGACTTTAGAACCTATTGTACTGCCACAGTAGTCAAAACAACTTGGTACTGGTACAAAAATAGATGTACAGACCAATGGAATAGAATTGAGAATCCAGATATAACATCATTCACCTATGAACAGCTGATACTTGATAAAGGTCCAAAGCCCATAAACTAGGGAAGAGACAGCCTCTTTTAACCAATGGTATTGACTCAACTGGATATCCGTCTGCAAAAAAGTGAAATAAGACTCGTACTTCACACCATGCACAAAAACTAACTCAAAATGGATCAAAAACCTAAATATAAAATCTGAAACAATAAAGGTCATGGAAGAAAAAAATAGGGAGAATACTGGGAACCCTAATACATGACATAAACAGACTGAAATATTACTAATAGTGCACAAACACCAGAAGGGGAAAATAGATAACTGGGAACTCCTAAAAAATCAAACACTTATGTTCATCCAAAACCTTCACCAAAAGAGTAAACAAACAAAACAAAACAAAAAAACTACCTACAGACTGGGAAAGAATTTCTGGCTATCATGAATTCGATTGGTGTCTTATCTCCATAATCTACACGGTATTGCAAAATCTCAACAAGAAAAAGACAACCAACCAAGATAAACAGTGGGCAAAGGATATGCTCAGGCACTTCAACAAAAAAGATTTCCAGTATGCTAACAGATACATGAGGAAATGCTCACTATCAGAAGACATTAGAGAAATCCAAATCAAAACAACAATGACATACCATCTCACCCCAACAAGGCTGATATTAATCTAAAAGTTACAAAATAATAAATGTTGGAGAAGTTGCACAGAGATTGGAACTCTTCTGCACTGTTTGGGGGAACATAAAATGATGTAACCACTTTTGAAACTGATTTGATGCTTTCTTAAAAAGCTAAAAATAGAAACACCATACAATCCAGCAATCCCACTTTTTGGAATACATCCTAGAGAAATAAGGGCTGTCACATGAACAGATACATGAACACCAATGTTTATAGCAGCACTGTCCACAGTAGCAAAACAATGAAATCAACCTGGGTGCCAATCAACAAAGAATGGATAAACAAACTATGGTATATTCATGCAATGGGATACTAAGCAATGATAAAGAACAACAGTGATTTTAGGAAACATCTCATAACATGGAATCATCTCAGAGACATTATGCTTAGTGCAAATAGCCAGTCACAAAAGGACAAATACTGTATTTGAGACCACTATTATAAGGACTTAAGAAAATGTTTAAGCACAGAAGAAAACAATCTTTGATGGTTACAAGTTGGGAGAGAGGGATGGGTATCCATAGATTAGATAGTAACAAGAATTGGGTTAGGTGAAGGTAGCACTCATTAGAAGGGAGATTAGGAGGCAGAGTCAAGATGGCAGACTAAGCACGCATCTCCTTATATCCCTCTGGAAACCAAGACCTGAATTGACAATCAAACAGAGCCTTCTGATCACCTAATCAGCCTCAGGACACGGCACAGAGCTGTTAATTGGGATGTGATACCACTCAGCGAAAAACCTCCTCTCTTTTGCTGATTCCTGCTCCTGGCTGGCCCCGGCTCTCACAGACGGAAGGTAAACGCACCATTTTGACTTTTTTTTTCCTCTGTCTTGGCCGGCGGGCGGAGCTGGGTCTTGCCTGGTGGCTGGACTCAGATGCACTGCTGGGGGGATAGGCAGGCGAAATTCCCATATTCTGAGAGCCAGGCTAGGGACTCTCTTAATCCAGCCACTTTGAGCCTTTCGTTTTGTAGCTGCCTCAGCAGGGTTTGTGCGGAGCTTTGCGGTCAGTGTGCAGGACGCCACGTTGGTACCGAGATTTTAGGGGGACCTCATTCTTAGCCTGGGAGCCAGCGCCTGCAAACGGGACAGCGCTTCTCCGACAGAAAAGCAGTGATTTTGCACGGTGCTGCCTGTGGTGGGGGTCCTGCAACAGAAGCAGGGGAATCACTACCTCTCGGCACCATTAGCCCCCCTGTCTGCTGCCTCTGTGGAGGACGCCACTTGGGTACGGTGGCCGCAGCTGGACCTAATTCTTAGCTTGGGAGCCAGAGCCTGCCCACAGGACAGCGCTTTTCTATCACAAAACCAGTACTCGACGCAGTGTTGGCTAAGGCTAGGCCCTGTCAGCAGAGGCCAACAGGGCAGTAGCATTGCTGTATTCTGAACTAGTTTGTTGTCATCTGGGGTTGGTATAGTGGTGCTTATTTTGTCAGATGAGAAGAGGGACCTCTACACCTGAAAACCTAACTGACTTGTGAACTGGTCAGATACCTTTTGCTTTACATTTGAAGACAGCCTAGAGAGACATTTGCAATCCATCCTCACAGTACCTCTTCCAGCCTCTATATACTCACATGGGACCCAAAAAGCAACAGTCAATTGTGGCATACAAGCAATCACTCATGGCTTCAGAAGGCTCCCAAACAAAGCAACCAAGGAGTTTTCCAAATGCAGAAACGTTTATGAAAGCATCAGGAAGTGAATACAAATTGGTTATATACAGAGCCCTTCTAGACTTTATACAAAATGCAGCAGAACAAAATGAAAAATTAAGCAAGTTGTTCGATCCGATGGAACACCAGTACTCTGAAATACAACAGATCAAGAAGAAAATCAAAGACATAGAAACTTCCATGCAAAGCCAACAAAACAGAATGGAACAAATGGAAAAAAGAATTTCTGACTTGGAAGACAGAGCTACTGATGCCAGCGACTATGAGCAGAAATCAGAAAAAAGAAACAAGAAAAATTAAGAAACATTAAGAAGCATGTGGGATTCTATTAAGAGGAACAACCTTTGATTAATTGGAGTCCCTGAACAGGGTGAGACATCTGAGAACACAGAGAGTATTGTTGCTGAGCTGCTGAAAGAAAACTTCCCAGAAATCATGAAGGAAGAGAATATAGACATCTCAGATGCATATCGTACGCCACCCAATATAGATCTCAAAAGAAAGACTCCAAGACATATTATAATCAAGCTTAACAAAATGAAACATAAGCAGCAATTCTTAAAGGCAGCAAGACTCAAGGCAAAGCTAACATTCAGAGGGAAACCCTGTAGGCTCTTGTCAGATTTCTCAGCAGAAACCATGCTGGCACAGAGACAGTGGCACGACACATTCAAAGTCTTGAAGGGGAAGAACTTCCAACCAAGAAATATATATCCTGCAAAACTGTCTTTCAAACATGAAAATGAAATTAAGACATTCCCAGATAAACAGAAACTCAGAGACTTCGTAAAAACCAAACCCAAACTACAAGAAATACTGAAAGAAATTCTTGGCTTTGGCTTAGAAGAACGAAACCACTAACTTTTTATTTTAGAATGACACACTACTCAATACTCTACTCATTTAGGGAAGGCTCCAAAGTAAATCACAGCTTTGATTTGGAAAGAAGCAATCCAGTGATCATCATGAAAACTATGGTGTCATTATAATAAAAAGAGGGATGTACTACAGTTGTTATAGTCCTTCCAGATGGAGAGGAAGATGACAAGACTGGTAGTAATTAAAATTGAGTTTATAAATAGTTTATTAAGGGGGTTCATAGGGGCAGCTGTAAAGCACAACAAAGATATATCATACCATTTCAAGAAATCTAACACACGAGTCTCAACAACTATAAAACCAGCTCTGAAAAAGGTGAAAAATCAACTCACAAAAAAGACTGTCTCAGAACAGACTAATAAGAACAACAGAGAAAACAGCAACACAAAAATAAACATATCACAATGGCAGCAGTGAATACATACCTATGAATAATTACATTGAATGTGAATGGACTGAATGCTCCAGTAAAGAGACACCGAGTGTCATCTTGGATCAAAAGACACGACCCATCCATATGTTGTCTGCAAGAAACTCACTTGAGACCTAAAGACAGGAACAAACTGAAAATTAAAGGATGGAAGAATATATATCAAGGTAACAATGAACAAAAAAGAGCAGGGGTGGCAATTCTAATCTCAGACAAAATCAATTTTAATGTCAAATCCACCATCGTGGACAAAGATGGACACTATTTATTGTTGAAAGGTTCAGTACACAAGCAAGACTTAACAATATTAAATATTTATGCACCTAATGTCAGAGCACCTAAATATGTCGAAGAAACACTGACTACGCTCAAAAGAGAGTTAGATGACTCCACAGTAATAGTGGGAGACTTTAACACTCCACTCTCATCACTAGACAGATCATCTAGAAAAAAGCTCAGTAAAGATACAGAAGACCTCATTGACACAATTAACCAACTAAACCTCATTGATATATACATAACTTTCCACCCATCAGCATACAACTACACCTTCTTCTCCAGTGCACATGGAACATTCTCCAGAATTGATCACGTGATAGGCCATAATGCAATGCTCAACAAAATCCATACCATTGAATTACTGCAAAGCATCTTCTCAGATCATAAAGCCAGCAAAGTTGAAATCAGTAGCAGAAAAAACATAGAAAGTGGAACTCTTGAAAACTGAACAACATCTTGCTCAAAAAAACATGGCTTATAGAGGAAATCAAGGATGAATTAAAGAAATTCATGGATTCCAATGAGAACGAAAACACTTCCTACCAGATCGTATGGGATACAGCCAAAGCAGTGCTCAGAGGTCTGTTTACCTCCATAAATGCACACATCTGGAAGGAAGAAAGAAACCAAATCAAGGAACTAACCCTACAGCTTGAACAAGTAGAAAGAGAACAACAGAGGAACCCCTCGGGCACCGGAAGAAATGAGATCATAAAGATTAGAGCAGAGCTAAATGAATTAGAGAATAGAAAAACAATTGAAAAAATTGAAAAGACCAAAAGCTGGTTTTTTGAAAAGATCAACAAAATTGATAAACCACTGGCTAAACTTACTAAAGAAAAGCAGGAAAGGAAACAAATAACCCAAATTAGAAATGAGAGGGAAGTTGTCACCACAGATGCAACAGAAATCAAAAATATCATAACAGAATACTATGAAAGACTGTACTCTAACAAATTTGAAAACCTAGGGGAAATGGACCAATTCCTCGACTCATACCACCTACCCAAATGATCACAATGTGAAGCAGAACAACTTAATAAACCGATCACAAAGGAAGAGATTGAAAAGGTCATCAAAACACTGCCAACCAAAAAAAGTCCAGGCCCAGATGGCTTCACAGCAGAATTCTACCAAGCATTTAGAGAAGAGTTATCCCCAATACTATTGAAACTATTTCACAGTATAGAAAGGGATGGAGTACTCCCAAACTCATTCTATGAAGCCAGCATAACCCTGATACCTAAGCCCGGGAAAGATCCAACAAAGACAGAGAACTACAGACCGATATCACTCATGAACTTAGATGCAAAAATCTTCAACAAAATTCTTGCCAACAGAATACAACAACATATCAAGAAAATAATCCATCATGACCAAGTGGGATTCATACCAGGGATGCAAGGCTGGTTCAACATGAGGAAAACAATTAATGTGATTAACCACATAAATAACACAAAAGACAAGGATCACCTGATTTTGTCCATTGATGCCGAAAAGGAATTTGATAAAGTCCAACACCCATTCATTCTAAAAACTCTTAGCAAAATGGGCATAGACGGCAAATTCCTCAACACAACAAGGGCCATTTATACAAAGCCAATCGCCCACATCATCCTGAATGGAGACTGAAAGACTTTCCCCTGAGATCAGGAACTAGACAAGGATGCCCACTGTCACCTCTCCTATTCAACATTGTGCTAGAAGTTCTAGCCAGAGCAATTAGACAAGATGAAGAAATAAAGGGCATCTGCATCGGCAAAGAGGAAGTTAAAATCTCCCTGTTCGCAGATGATATGATTGTATATGCAGAGAACCCCAAGGAATCTATAAGTAAGCTACTCAAACTGATAGAAGAGTTCAGCAAAGTCTCAGGATACAAGATAAACATAAGTAAATCAGTAGGATTCCTTTATATCAACAAGGAGACTGTTAAGGAGGAAATTATCAAATCTATACCATTTGTGATAGCCCCTAAGAAGATAAAGTACTTAGGAATTAATCTAACCAGAGAAACAAAAGACCTTTACAAAGAGAACTACAAGCCCTTACTACAAGAAACTAAGAGAGACTTAGATAAATGGAAAAACCTAGAAGGGAGATTAGCATGGCCAGACCACTGAATGCTAAAAGATTTCCTAAATACAACTCAACATTTTGAGGGACAGAGTAGCAGAGACAGGGGTCTGGAAACCATGGTTTCAGGGGACATCTGGGATAAATGGCACATTTTTTTTTTGTTTTTTTTTTAAGAAAATGTCCTCCTGACGAATTTGGTGAATGGTGTCTGGGGTCTTAAAAGCTAGAAAGCAGTTATCTAGGTAGCATCAGTTGGTCACAATCTACCTGGAGCTGAGGTGAGCAAAGACAGGAGGAAATTATGAGCCCAGGAGACAGAAAGTGCCACGTGATATGAGACTACATCAGTGTGGGACCGGAAGAACTAGATGGTGTCCTGATGTAGCAGGGGTAAAATGGGTGTGCAGAACTGGAACTCTATTAAAAGACCACATTTGATAGTCTGTCAGACTTGATGATCCCCTGAGGAGATGGCCCCCAGACTCCTTGTTAGCCCAGAGCTGAAACTGCCAAGGCCCATCACCCACAGAAGACCCTGTAAGCAAAGCTACACGTCTATGTGATGGCGGGCAGAGGCATCTGACCCTTGGCATATTTTTGGCTGTACTCTCCCTGATAATATTTTGCATCCTAATTAAACCTTCCTCAAAAGTACTCTCTCATCTCCCAGCACAAGGATTAAGGAAGATGCCTTCTAAGAAGGGCTTTACAACCCCCTTGGCTTAATGAATCCCGACACAGCACGCCCAGCCCGGGAAAGCCGAGGCCTGCCCGGCCCCGCTGGCTTCCCCCAACCGCACGTCCCCCTCCACATGTGAAACACAAGATTGCAGGAAGGCCCTGGGAAGCTCCTTGGGGATGACCCCCCCCCACAGTCCTTAGATACAGACATCCCGCTCCCTGCATCAGGAAGACGGTAGGCTCCCAAGTTTATTATAATTGGTATGCCACTTAAGAGAGGAATAGGGTGAGGGATGGTAGGGGCTTACTGTCCCCACAGGAAGAGACAAACTAAGGGCAAAGAAGGAACAAATAGAGACAGCCAGATAATAACCTTTGGATGAGTCTACCCCTCTTCCTGTACCTTTGATCTCGAGGCATAGGTAGAGCTGATTGAGCTCAAGGCATAGCTTTGTTTTCACTGTTAATTATAATCACAATATACTTGTCTCAGGCCATTGCCTAGGAGGCACTAATGATTAACATGAAAAGAGACCACGAGGTGTCAGTTCCTCACTAGCCAACAGCTTAGTGGTCAAAGAGCAGTCACCTCATTGATTATATAAAAAATAAAGACAGGCCTTAACAGGCTGCTGACCTCCAGATTCCTGGTTGTCTGAGTCTCATTTTTTCGCCGACGTCACCCATCCCTTCGTGATCCCAGACCCTGTCGAGGCTGGCCCCCAGCATGAAACCAGTACCAAAGCCAGCTTTTCAGACCAATACCGGATTGGACAATAAGACAAGAGTGACACAGGCAAAGACTGTGCTTCTTGGGTTAAACATATACATGAGGCTGTCTGAGCAACCCTTGTTCAGAGATGAGAAGAAAGGTTGAAAGTGGACAGAAGTTGCTTGAACAGTTATGCGAAGTACAGGGTAGAAAGTAGCACTGTGCTGTCACAAGGTGTTGAAAGCAGCTAAAGTTGCATAGTGATGGGGGTGTGGGGCTTTATATGGCAAACTGGTGTGAATGGCAAATGGTTGCTTAAAGTACAATAAAACACTTAAAAAGTAACAACAAAGGCACTTTCCTGCCATGTATAGAAACCCAGGTGTTTTAGTGGCTAAGCCTCAAAGTTTCCAAAGAGAATCTGCTCTATTCAGTGGTTAAATACACCAGGTAAATTCACCAAGTTCTCCTTGGAGACTATGAGACAGTAGTACTACTCTGTTCTATAGAATCACTATGAAGTCAGATTCTACTTGACAGCAGTGAGTTTTGTTTTGTTTTTCTATTCCTATCTATGCCCTTCTTCAGGGAGCCAGCTGCATACAGCTACCGTCTCTGTCTCCAAGTGTCCACAGAGCAATTTGTATTGGGGTTTGTCTTGAGCTCTCGCCCACTCAGTTAAACCATCTCCGTTCTAGATGTCCTTCTAAAAGCAGCCTCAGCCCACTGGTGCCATGCACCAAGTTTGCTGAGTAGGCAGTGCCCCAGCTGCCTGGGCTGTGCATCATTCCCCATTGGCTACACACACCTATCTCTGCACAATGGTATAGCAGCTGTAATGCCCTTCTACACTCTTCTCTTTCCATTCACCCGGAACTTCAGTTTATCCATCCCTTTCAGAGCACCATTAGTGTCAGACTGCTATTGCAAGGCTTTACAGACATGAAACCTATCTCACAAGACCCACCGTCTCAATACACAATTATTAAGTACCTACCATGTGCCAAGGGGAGCCCTGGTGGCCTAGTGGATAAGACCTTGGCTGCTAACCAACAGGCCAGCAGTTCAAATCTATCAGCTGCTCTTTGGAAACCCTATGGGGCAGTTCTACTCTGTCCTATAGGGTTACTTTAAGTCAGAACAGACTTGACAAAAACAAATTTAGTGTTGTTTTTTTATGTACCAAGAAGCCCTAGAAGAGCTAAGAGTTAAGTACTGAGCTGCAACTGGAATGTCTGTGGTTCAAATCCACCAACCAGCCTGCAGGAGATGGACCAGTCAGCTTCTATAAAGTCTTGGAAATCCTGTGAGGCACTTCTACTCTGTCCTATAGGTTCACTATGAATTGGAATCAACTGAGTAGCCATGGGTTTGGTTTGTTTTTTCGCTATGTGTCAGGTAGAGTCCTTGAGTTGTGTGAACAGTTATGTCTCTTGGATATTAAATGAAAGGCTGGAGGTTTGAGCCCACCCATAGACATGTCAGAAAAAAGATCTGAATACCCTATGGAGCACACTTCTACTCGGGCACACATGTGGCCACATAAGCCAGAATCAACTCGACAGTGACCGGTACTGGTAACATTCCTGGCACAGTGGTAGCTTCAGAGTTATAAAGTCCCCAAGACAAGGATGCTGTCTTCAAGGAGCTCACAGTCCAGTGTGGGAATTTGACATGCAAATGAACAAGTCATCAGAGCTACTCCAAATAATTTGCTTTTCTATTACAGAATTTATAAGAATGTGGAAGAGGGGATACGGTCATTAAGTGCCATTGAGGCAGTTCTGACTCATAGTGACCTGCGTACAGCAGAGTGAAATCTTGTCTAGTCCTGTGCTGTACTCACAATTAGTTGCTATTTGAGCCCCTTGCTGCAGCCACTGTGTCAATTCATCCCATCGAGGGTCTTCCTTTTTTCACAGACCCTCTACCAAACATGATACCCTCCTTTCCCAGGGACTGCTTCCTCTCAATAACATGTCCAAAGCCCGGGAGGCCAGGTCTGGCCATTCTGGCTTCTAAGGGTCATTTTAGCTATACCTCTTCCAAGAAGTACAGCCGGAAGAGATGAGGGGATAGATCAAGAGAAAGCTTTGGGTGGATGTAAGGTCTAAGCTGGGCTTTACAGGGTGGTATTGTTGAGGTCCTTTAACCGATCAGACCCAGAGCAACCTAGTTCCAGTTTGGGAGATCAAGCTAGTAAGTCTGATTTCCCAGTGGAAGGCAAATCAGGCTTCCCCCTTTCCCCCAGGGTACCAGTCTCCCCCTCCCCTTAGGCAAGAGGATGAAACTTTTCAGTGGTGAATAGTAAAGAAGTTGTATTAGGTGAAATTACGTTCCAAAGAGGGAATGGGTCAGTCTCCATGGAGAAAGACCCCATACAGGTTTAGGGAAACTTTTGTATATTGGTAAGGGAGGGGCTAATGGTGTGGGTCCTGGTTCCGGTGATGATGTAACTCCAGAATCAAATTCTGGGTCATATGTCAGCAACTGCGTGATGTGTCCCTTCCCGGAGAGTATGACAATGATATGGAGATAGGATGGAAATAAACGGTAGGTCACTTCTAGGTCATCCTTGGCAGGTGGCTGGGGAAACGGCCACATCTGCATCTTAACTGTAAGGAAAGAACTCATATTTACATCACAACTGCGGGGAACAAACTATAGTACCTGTAACTATCCTTCTCAAGTGGCAGCAATCAGGCTTTCTAGGTAACCTTGACGTTATATCAGTCAGACCTCCTGACTGCAAACAACACAAAATCACTCTGTCTAACTTAAACCCAAAAGGCAAACACGTGGAAAAGAGAGCAGGGGCTCACAGAATTGCTGGGAGGCTGAAATGATCAGATTTGGAAAAAGCAGCATCAAGAGAGCCACAGAAGATGAAGAGTACAAACTTTAGCCGAGGTCACACACACAAGGACTAGGCTGGTTTACCCTTGCTGCAAGGGCCCCTGATGGCACAACGATTCAACACTGCACCACTAACAGAAAGCTTGACAGTTCAAACTCACTCAGTGACTTCTCAGGAGAAAAGACTGATAATCTACTTCTGTAAAAGATGACAGTTCAGGAAACCTATACCGTAATTCTACTCTGTCACAAGGGGTTGCTAAGAGTTGCAGTTTACTTGATAGCACCTAACAACAACATCCCTGTTACTCCTGGGAACATCCTTGTATCACTCTCTCAGAATCAAAGTCCCAGGATAAAGTGTACAATAGGCTGAGAAAAGTCACATAATCAGTTGGCCACTAGGCCAAGATGAGGAGTAGACAAATCTAGTACTCTGGGTTCCTTTAATGGGACCTGGCCATTCCCTTCTGCCGAGACCACAGACATTGGAGGATTCCCTGAAAGGAGGTCAGAATTCTAACAGGAAGGAAGTGATGTTGGGTACAGGACAACAACAACAAAAAAGACTGACATTGCTACAAGGAGGTAGGATGTCAACAGCAGGCAGCAAGGAAGGAAAGATATTCCAGCGACGGAACCAACTCTGCAAAGACAGAAAGAGAAAAGTTCACAGCTGCTGGGGGACTGTAAAAGAGTTCAGGGCCACCAGAGGATTGCAGAAAGAGACATTGAAAGAGAAGGGTAGACAGGTCGGAGCCAAATCACATTTATTGTTATTAGGTGTGGCTGAGTCACTGCTGACTCGTGACAACCCCATGTGCAACAGAACAAAACACTGCCTGGTCCTGTACCGTGCCCACAATCATTGCTACAGCCCATTTGTTACGGATTGAATTGCATCCCCCCCAAAATGTGTGAAGCAATTTGGCTAGTACAGGATTCTCGGGTGTGAGGATCCTCTATATTTTAATGATGTTAAGGAGGGAGGATGGGCTGCAGTTGTGTTGGTGGGCCAGGACTCAATGTGTCAGACTGTGTTGTAGCTGATGGCAATCTCTTGGGATGGAAAGGAAAGGGAAGCAAGGAGAGAGCTGGGTACCTCGTTTTACAAAGAAGCAGTGCTGGGAGCAGAGTGTGGCCTTCGGAAAGGAGCTGGGGTCCCTGTGCCTCAGAAGCTCCCACTCTGGGGGAAAATTGACCACAAGGGCCTTTCTCTAGAGAAAGCTTTCCTCTGGAGTTGATGCCCTAAATTTGGGCTTGTAGCCTATTGGACTGTGGCAGAAGGAAATTTCTCTTTTGAACCCATCCACTGGTGTTATTTCTGTTACAGCAGCAGAAGTCTTAGATGACTAAGATAACTGTTGTCGCAACCATTGCGTCCATCCATCTTGATGAAGGTCTTCCTCTTTTTCACTGACCCTCCAGTCCACCAAGTCTGATGTCCTTTTCCAGGGACTGATCCCTCCTGTCAATATGTAAGACATAGTCTTGCTATCCTTGCTTCTAAGCACTTTCATTGTACTTTGTGCGGGGCAGAGCTGTTTGTTTTTTGGCAGTTTGAAGTATGTTCAACAGTCTTCTCTAATATCCATTTCAAAGGCCTCAATTCTTCTTTGTCTTCTTTATTCACTGTCCAGTTTTTGCATGCATACTATGTGACTGAAAATACTATGTGTGGCTTGGGTCAGGTGCATTGCATCGGGCAACCCAAAAGGTGCGTTGCATTGCACAAATCTGCTGCAATAGGCGTCTTTCAAGTGTTGAAAAGCAAAGCACAGAGAATCTTGAAAATGCCATGATCCAAAGTCTTGACCTTATCCTCTAGACAAGTGGCAGCCGTGCAAGGGTTTTGAGAAAGTCAGTCAGTAGTGATGCCTGAGAAAGCAGGTGAGATAGAGACTGGGTCTGTCACTTCTTTTCTCTCTCTGCTTTAACAGATACTGGCTGTGCTGGAACAATAACGGAGAAAACCACAGAAGCACTTCAGGGGAAGAAAACGAACCAGTGCAATCAGTGGAGGACATTATGCTGCCCCAGGAAGATTGGATCCCGAGTCACAGCTGGAGCCTGATGGGCCCCACAGGATCCCATTGGCAGAGGCCAGAATTCAGAACAGGAAGCAAGCTAATGGAATGAGCTTCACAAGAAGAAAAGCTTTCAAATTCCTTCATCTGCCACTGTGTTCACTCTTCCTTATTAGTTAATGTGCAAAGAAACTGAGAACTGCCCAGGTCTTCTGGAATGAAATCCAGGGTGGCATCTAACATGCCCAACATCCATTTCCACTTCCTGCTGTGAAAGCACCTCTACTTTTCATCTGAAGCCATCTGACACCACCTCCATCATATTCTAAGTCCACCAATTCTTGAAGGGGCTGACCCTCTATGCTTCTCCAGCCCCCACCGGGTGGGTACGGGCTGCCCTGTTTAGTAGTCTGCACCCAGCTGCCTCCTTCAGTTAGATCCTCTGCTTGATGCCCGATGGCATGTGTATGAGTCACTGCAAAAATCTCATAAATGCCCCAGACGCTCAGATTTGGCTGAGATTCCGCTTGTGGGATTATGTCACTGTTGTTGATGAGATCATTCCTCGGAGCCAGATACACGCAGGTTCAGAATCCCCAGGGATCCATCTTTGACTGTTGTTGAGAAGGTTCACAGCAGAATCTCTACCAATACGATGATTTCTACAGGAGCAGTCCAGTGACGTGGAGACCTTCTTCCACTTGTGCACTCATTGTTCTCGTCCTCCTTCTCCAAGTTGTTCCTCTTCTGTTAACATAAACTCAATGCCCGCTAATTTTCCTGTCTAATTTTTCAAATTGTTGTCAGTTTGATCTCATATGGATGGTTCTGAAAAGTGCACAAGGCTTAAGGCAGACGTTCTTTACTGACTAAATGGGACTACTGTTTAGTGTTAAGCTAGGGGGACATTTTTTACTTAAACTCAGAGACAGTAGTTTGGGGGTTCATCCAACCTTCATGGCTCCAGTAATATCAGATTTTGTGAGAATTTGAAATTCTATTCTGTATTTTCTTCCTTGTGTTCAGGAATCTCTACAAAACCTTTGATCAAAAATTTCAGTGATGGTAGCTGGGCAAAATCCAGATCTTCTGGCCTCCTGGCAAAGGAGGTAGTTGTTCTTGGAGGCAGTTAGCCATGCATTCTATTTCATCTTTCTGTTTCTGGCACTCCTGCTTCCTCTGTTGTGCCAGGCAAACAGAGACTAATTTTTGTACCTAGGAGGGCCACCTGCAAACTCTTAAGTTTCCTTGGGGTCCATCTTTACCACACACACTAGCAGTTCCCTTTGGGTTGGAAGCAAAGGGTAAGCACATGAGAGAAAGAAGACATATGAGCATGATACTATTTTAGGACATGTAGTGTTGCTATAACAGAAATGCCACAAGTAGATGGATTTAGCAAACAGAAATTTATTCTCTCACAGTCCAGTAGGCTAGAAGCGTGGATTCAGGGTGCCAGCTCCAGAGGAAGCCTTCCTTTCTCCTTCGGCTCTGGAGGAAAATCCTTGTTAACAGTCATTGCTTGGTCTGGGAGCACTGCGGTGCAAAAAGTTCAAGTCCAAAGGATGCATTCTGCTCCTGGCACTGTGACTGGTGGTCTGAGGCCCTCACTCTCTGCTTGTTCCTCTTTCCTTTTCTCTTGTAAGATAAAAAGGTGGTGCAGGTGACACTCCATGGAAACTGTTTTTACACTGGATCGAGGATACGACATTAATTAGTAAGACTGTTGCAGTCCCACCCTAATCCTCTTTAACATAAAACTACAATTAAAAAAAATTGAGAACCACCACTCAACTGCCGAAAGCTAGTAGATCAAATGCATCAGCTTCCAATAAAAATGGAGTATGTCTTCTCGGGGTATACATAATTTGGGTACAAGATTTTTGCTTGCTGACAAGTTAGCAATGCCGAGTTATTGAAGCCCTTGGCCTTGTAAGTTGCGTGACCTGGGACAAATGGCATGTCCTTGCTGATAAACGTAGGTAGCCTCATCTTTACAGTCGTGGTGGTCACTGTACCACCTCTAAGGACTACTGTGAAGATGAGATAAAGATGGGGGAGAATCCTACTCAAGGCCTGTTGTCTTCTGGTGCCGTCTAGTAGATCTCAACTCAGACAGCTCCTGTGGCAGAGCAGAGGTGCATCACGGTGCTTTCGAGGCTGTTGTCGCCTTCTCCCACAGAACCACTGGGTGGCTTCAGACTGCTGGCTAGCGGCAGAGCCCTTAACTTTTGTGGCACCAGAGCTCCTTTGTTCAAGGCCTAAAAACCTCAAAACTAAACCTGCTGCCATTGAGTCAATTACATTCTGACTCGTAGTGACCTTATAGGATAGAGTAGAACTGCCCCGTAGGGTTCTCAGTGAGTGTCTGGTAGATTTAAACTGCCAACGCTTTGGTCAGCAGCTGAATTCTTGTCTTAACTCCTGTGTCCCTAGGTCTCCCGATCAAGGCCCAGCAGGTACCAATAAGGTCTTCCCCACATAAAGCCTGTGCAGCTGGAGCATTCCCCTGAAGCGCTCTCAGGACTAGAGCATTTTCTCTCTACCTGTTAGTCGCTCATTACCTTCCCTGTTTTCTTGGATGACAGTTTTTTCCCATGCCTGGAGACATTTGTTCTGACTTACCTTCCAGGACTTTGTTTGTCTTTTCCTTTTCTAAACCCTGGTGGTGTAGTGGTTAAGTGCTCCATCTGCTAACCCAAAGGTCAGCAGTTCAAATCCACCAGGCACACCTTGGAAACAGTGAGGCAGTTCTACTCTGTCCTGTAGAATTGCTATGAGTCAGGATCAACTAGACAGCAATGGGTTTGATTTGGCTTGGGTTTTAATATTATAGTACCACATGATGGCACAAAAGACTTCTCTTTAATATATGATGCTTGAGGCTTTCAAAAAGCTGACATATCAGACATTTTTTAAACATATTTTTCTTAAAATAATTAGACATTCAAGTTGTTACGTTTTGCAAGTTGAGTTCCATGGGAAGCCAACTCAGAGATGGAGATTTGCCTACAGGGTTCCCTTTGTGTAGATATCTGTGGGACAGCAAAGGAATAGGGTGGAGAGAGGAGACACACTATGATGCAGTCACAACAAAGGTCTTAGTCCATCCCGTGGGAAGCTCCAGAGATGCGGTGGCCCTGCACTGGGCAAGGAGACCAGGCAGTGATATCCTCTTTATGGGGTGGGCATGGTATTTAATGCTCCCAGCATCTCTGGGAATGAGAGTTTCAGTCTCAAGAGAAAGTCTGGACAATTCAGTATACACGGCTGTACTAAGGTCATCACTGAAATTTAGATCTGGAAGGTGGTATTCTGTGCAGTTCACTTGAACCAAGGTTTATTTGACCACTGCGGGTATAAAAGTGAAAACGTTCATCTCAGCTCTGTGGAGGTTTCTGGTTTGGTGGCAGAGGCTGGCCATTAAAAAGTAGCTTTAATGTGGGGGGAAACACTGACTCACACCTCTCATCTTATAGGAAAGGACACCAAGTCTCAAAGACACACCATGACTTGACAGAGGGCACAAGGTGAGTTCACTGCAGGTGTGAACTGGGACCCATGTCTCCCATTCCCAGGTTGGGACCACCACTGCAGCCCCACATTGTCCCTACTAATCAATTCTGAGATTGTTGAGAGCCAGTCATGTTGGCATATGCACAGAGAGGAGAATAATTAAAGCCAGAATCTGAATGACTCCTCCCTGCAGTGGAGGAAAACCCCATTGTCAGACGCAATTTTCTATCTGCGTTCTCATCATGGAGTCAGCCGGGATTCCCATTAGATCCTTTGAAGTTACTCTCATTTAAGCAAAAGCTGAAGAAATCTACTGGACTGCCAGGTTACCCAAACCAACACCTACTGCCATCGAGTCAGACTCAACTCACAGTGACCCTAGAGAGGTCAGAGTAGAACTGCACCATAGAGTTTCTAATGAATGCCTGGCAGATTTGAACTGCTAACCTTTTCGTTAGCAGACATAGCACTTAACCACTACACTACCAGGGTTTCTAGGACTGCTAGGTTGCCAGCCAAACTGCCAGGTTAAGATGGTTCAATTTGTTGATGTGCAAACTATGTTTCTTTCTGAACACTTGGGACGGAGAGTGTAATGCTTGTCAGACCAGGTGTTAAGAGAATTGGCCAGGAGCCTTCTTGCTGTCTCCTTTGCTACAGGAGCAGAAGCTTCCCTGGCCGTCTTGGCTGTCATCATGAAGTGGTGAGATCATCAACAGTGGGGGTGTGAGAATGACAGCCTCAGAGAACTTTCTGGATTGAGGTAGCAGGGTCAGAAAAACACCCCTAGGCAAACACTCTTTCCTATATGTGCTGGCAGCACCTCAGAACGGTCCTGTGAGGTGGCATGCAGACTTGGCACCCTTTACCTGGAGAAGTAGAAGGGCTGGTGCCATTCCAGGGATGAGTCTACCACACCACCCTGCTGTTGAGATTTGGTTGTGGGTGAATCATCTTTATGGCAAGAGTGATCCAGTGGAGCCAACCTCATTACGGCCCACTCCTCATCTGATTTTGGACAGGCTCCAGGCTTCCTACTTGCCATGGCTGAACTTGCCATAAACCAACATTTCTACTTCCAAAGGGGCATGAAGCAACCGGGACTCATCACCTTTGCTTCTTGCCCAAGACACTCAATCTCCTGCCTGACCAATCAACAAGAACTGAAATTCCACAAGACTTCTCTCTTTCTTCCAGCTGTTGGCTTCTTGAACACTCTCCTTTCTTCACTCCCACAGGTTCCCACCTTTCACCACAAGTTTCATCACTACTTTAACAAAGTGCTGAGAATCTAAGAGAGAACACATCCCGTTCTAGGCTTCTGATTTTTACTTGTAATTTTCACATAGTCCCAAATCTATGTATGCTATACTAACATAAAATTAAATGTTTTAATTATATAGCTATTTTTTAAAAAAACAAATTCATTCATGGAGTCAATTATGACTCATAGTGACCATAAGAACTGCCCTATTGGGTTTCCAAGGAGTGCCTGGTGGATTTGAACTGCCAACCTTTTGATTAGCAGCTGTGGCTCTTAACCACCACACTACCTGGATGTCTTATGCAATTCTGCATTATTTATTTAGAGAGGTGGACAGGTACATGTTTTGCCAGCACTCCTACTCAAATACCCTACTCAGCTGTCCCTTCCTGAGTCACAAAGATGTTCCACTTACTGATGTACTGCCTCCTGCGAGAGCTTGTCGCACCTTGCAGACACCTTTCTTGGAACACATACTATCCTTTGGAGAATTTCTCCACTTTTCTATCCCCCCTAGGGATTCTTTCTGCTATAATTGGGTCACAGTAATCAGAAAGTCCTTGGTGCCGCATCCAGGCCCTAGCATTTTAACGTTACTCCGTGAATGTTTGTTGAATAGATAGAAATTAGAATGACACCTGGGCTCACAGCAAATGCAAAACAATTGTAGGCTGAGTGAATGAAAGCACGAATTTATAATAAGCAAATCTGGGGACAAAGTGGGATCAGCCCTGTCCTAACATTTTCAAGGCTGGGGCAAGAATACAAAGGGAGGCCAACATACCACATAGTGAAATAATTAAAGTTGCAAAACAAACTAAGAGACTAACTGTTAAATACAATACTCTCTCTTCCTGCCTTCATCAATCTACCTCGATAGCAAAAAGTTGAAAGATTTAGCTAAAGCATACGGGGTTTCATTTTAAGGTGATGAAAATTTTCTAAAATTGACCACAGTGATGGTTACACACATCTGTGAATACACTAAAAATCAGTGGATGGTATACTCCAGTGAGTGAAGTGTGAATACACAATATACAGTTCTATATACAATATGCAGTATACTCCAGTGGGTGAATTTTGAACATAAAGTACACTCCAGTGAGTGACTATGCATGTAAATTATACCTCAATAAATCTGTTAAAAGGAAAAAAGAAGAAAAAGGACTTCGGAGTCAACCTAAACAAGCTCCCACTAACCAATTTGGAAATGGAAACCCTGGTGACATAGTAGTTAATGCTTCATCTGCCAACCTAGAGGTTCTCAGATCAAATCCACCAGATGCTCTTTGGAAGCTCTATAGGGTAGATCAACTCTGTCCTGTAGAGTCACTATGAGTTGCAATCAACTGGATGGCACTGGCATTGCATTGCAAGCAGTTTCTAAAGCCTGGTGGCGTAACGGTAAAGAGCAATGCCCGCAAACCAAAAGGCATTTTGAATCCACTAGATGCTCCTTGGAAATGCTGTGGGGCAGCTCTACTTTGTCCCATAGGGTCTCTATGGTCGGAATTGATTAGAAGGCAGTATTTTTTGTTTTTTTTTAATCAAAGATGGGATATTTAGACATCAATAAGTCTAATAACATCCATATATTTAAACACATCTGACATATTTAAGTCAATGAATTTATAATGATGTTAGCAAACAACCTTCATCAGCCATCTTCAGAGGATGCAACTGATATTTTGACAATTACTAAATACAAGTCAGGAAATAAGCAAGCACCTTATACTGACTTCAGTGCTACCTATACCTCAGGTAACCATACTATAGATGAGATGTCTCTCTTTACAGAGAGACATATTCTAGCTATTAAACGAAGAGGCAATGACTGAATTAGAACATCAGTGCTTTGCAGCTCCTAAAGAATTAATGCCTCCGGACAGTGCTCATTAATGGCTGATAGATATTAATGGTCCAGGAAGAATCACCAATGGCTAATAACACCACAAACAGTGAGACAAACAACCAGACACTTCCTGACAGAAAAACACAATACCACCTAGGAAGACCACTTCAAAACAAAACCTGAGTCCAATCAAGCCTCTAGATCTAACTACCAATTCACAGTAAATACAGGAGACAGAAACTGTGTTAAACAACACCCTGAGAGAAGAATCAGAAAAAATCCAGAACATGGAAGATTCTACAGAACAACTCAGTTTCTTCAACTAAAATTTGCAGGAAAAAAAGATAGAGAAATGAGAAAATAGTAGATTAAAAAATATTTATGAGACAAAGCAACCAACATCAACTTTTGGACCTTATTTAGATCACCATTTTTTTTAATGCAAAAGAAATACTTACGTAACAGTCGGAAAATGCCGACATTTGAAGGTACTAAGAAATTCCTTTTTTTTTTAGATGGAATAACAGCTTTGTGTTTTGAGTTCTTATCAATGTGGAGATGTACACACAAATATTTAAAGAAATGTTATTAGTGTCAGTGATTCTTTCAAAGTTATAGGGGATAAGGGTAGGGGAAACTGGTAGGGGAATAGACAGGAAACAAGGTTGGTTGTGTATTGATAATTATTGAAGCTGGTTGATGGGCACATTAATTTCATTACGTGTGTGTGTGTGTGTTTTATATACAATTCTAAACATACCTAATCAAAAGTAGACAGACATACATGTATTGGTGTATAGAGGTGTTTGTATGCATGTGTGTATGGCTGTACACGTGTGTACAGCCATATGTGGTACATATGTGTATATGGCTAGAATGTGTACATTTTATATGTGCATACACACATATCTATGCATAATACACACATAGCCAAGCAGTGTTAATTTTAAATGGCCCTGAACTGGAACTAACCCAAATTCCTATCAACAACAGAACAGGTAAATAAGTTATGGCATATTCATATGATGGAATACAACATAGCAATGAAAATGAGGAGACCATACCTGTATGAAGCCACACTCATGAATCTCATAAATACAATTTGTATAAAAGAAACCAGACTCACAAGAATGCACGCTGCTCGTTTCCGCTTACGATTGAAAAATCGGCAAAAACTAATCCAAGTTGCTAGAAATCTGTATGGGGGGACCTCTGGTGGGGACGATGGAGACAACGGTGGGAAAGCCCCCAAGGAGCTAGTCCCCCTGTGTTTCTGAGGCTTAATATCCCTTCACCTGAGAGATGCAAGTGTTTATTCGCTTTGTGGTAATTCATTGAGTTACACACTTTTCTGCATGCAACTTTTTTTTAAAAAAGCTTAGAATCATAAAAATAGACTCTGTTTTCCTTTCACACCTCTTCGTGTTACCTCTGAAACTGGAAAGCTTGAAGGACCAAGGAGAGACACACAACGCACAGGGGGTGGTGGCCACGATGAAGTTTCGGCAGTTGTGGGGAAGCAGAAGCCTGGTCAGCAGCAGGAAATGCCTGTTCAAACTACAGGTGAAGGGATGGTCTATGGTCAGAGGTTGGTGGGAAGGAAAGGTCAGGCCACCAAGAGTGGGTTGCATGTTCTGACTGTATGGAGGAGGCGCGGTGGGACCAAGGGACATAGGCTAACGAGCTTGCTGCGTAGACCCAGAACCGGACCACAGGGGCTCCACCAGGGCAGATACTGGGGTAAGTTCTAAAAGTGGGATGGGTCTGAAAATGGAATTGAAAGCCAAAGATCAGGAGAACTGGCCTGGACTGGGAGGGAGCTCAGCAGAGAGTTGAAGATTTGGAAAGATTGCTGTCTGCAGAGCTGAAATTCCCAACTTGCCTTGGCTGGCCATTGGGCAGGGAAGTTGGATGGGGTACAGTGTCCATCTCTCTTAAGAGACAGGGCCAGGGCAGAGATCAGAAGGATTTCAGTGTGGGTCAGAGTTTCCAAGCAGTACCTGGTGGATTTGAACTGCTGACCTCCTGGTTCGCAGTTGCAGCACTTAACCACTATGCCACCAGTGTTTCCACGAAAATAATACTGACGTGTTAAAAAGCATTAATATGAAAAAATGTATATTTGTTATTAAAGCTTAATAGAAAATTTACTGATCTTATTCAGTAAGCATAATAACAAATACACATTTTTCATATTAAAATACCTTTTTAAAAAAATCACAGTGTCTTACAATGGCTGCACTATAATCGACGTAAACATATAATGTCATTGTATTTGTTTACCTAAATGTTATTTAGTCAGTGGTATATCTTAAAATCAAAGACAGGTGCTACAGAAGGTCAAGTTGACTAGTTTTCTATTGATGCAGAACAGTCACCACAATTTACAGTTTAGAACAATGCTCATTTATTATCTATTATCTTCTCACAGTTTCTGCAGGTCAGAATCCAGGGAATGGCTTATCTGAGTCCTCTGCTCCGGGTCTCACAAAGCCTAAAGTTAAAGTGTTGGCCAAGGCTGGTCTCTCATTTTCAGGTCCAGAATCTTTTTCCGAGCTCCCTGGTTATTGGAAGAACGGAGCTACTCGTAGCTGTAGGACTGAGGGCCTGAGCTCCTTCAGGCCACCCACAGGTCTCTACCACGTAATCCTCTCTACAGCATGGCAATTTGCTTCTTCAAAACCAATAGATTGTCTATTTGCTGCTTAGAATCTCTGACTTCTGTCATCTCCTCCATTCGTGACCTCTAAACCCTCATTTAAAGGACCTGCCTGATAAGGTCAAACCCACCAGGATACTCTACCTTTTGACCAACTCAAAGTCTGCAAATTCCCTTCACCTTGGTCTTATAAGGTAACCTCATCAAAGGCATGAAATTCCATTCTATTCTCCAACACCTCACACCCTAAAGGGTAGACATTAACAGGCAGGAATCTTGAGGGCTACTTACAATTGTTCCTACCAGGAAAGAAAACAAACAAACAAAAAAAGCTCAACCCCCCTGCTGTGGAATTGATTCTAACGCATAGCGACCCTATAGGACAGGATAGACCTACTCCATGGATTTTCTAAGGAGTGCCTGGCAGATTCCAACCGCTAGTCTTTCAGTTAGCAGATGTAGTGCTTAACCACTCCACCACTAGCCTATTGCAGTACCTAAAAACCAAAGCAACATGGTATCGTTATAAAGAAAAATCAGATGTTTCCCAACTTCTGTCTGTACCTTCCTGCTCTACCAGCAGCTGTGCCCAAAGTGACCGACAGTCCCTAACAGAAAACTTATGGATTTACTCAGTCTTTCCTCCACTTCCCTCAGGCCACCAAGTACTCCAGGGCAGCAAATAAACTTTTGTTTGCCCACCAACACTGCGGATGCTGCCTGGCCTTTCCTATTTGGGAGGCTTACCAATACTTCACTCGAGACTTCCTCAGTTAATGAAACCCTAATGCTGAAGGCACTGTGTGTCGCGAATTGGCTTCTCTCTTGCGCATCTAGAAGACGGCTCATCTGCAGCATCCTTAGGAGACTTGAGAAAACTGCCGTCTCTGCATTATCTGGTTCAGTGAAGAACGCTGACATCTGCTGTGGGGCTGGTGGGGGAAGTCACAGCCTGGGTGCTACTCGTCTGCCACCCCTGATTCTCATCCTCTAGGCTTAGGACAGCATCCTCTCCACCCCTACCAGCTCTTTTCCTTCAACCTCTCCACGGCCCCCTCTGTGGTCTGAGCAGAATGCATAAGAGAAGGTCCTTCTAATAGTTGATCAACTAAGTCCCTCCTTCGCACTCACTTGCTAAACTGTGCTCTTTATTACTCTTCTCTTTTCCTCCGAATATTTAGGGAAAAAAACTCAATAAACAGGAAAGCATCCCTGCAGCTGAAAAGGCAGGCACGGTGGCAATCTCTGAACAAATTGCAATTGACCACAAAAGCTTGGCTTTGCTTTTAGGAGACTGGTAATAGGTTACTTCCAGTAAACAGAAGGTTCTGACAATTTCAAACAAATCAGTACAAGTACCTCCCCCTTGTTTAGCCTAATAACAGTCAAGCTTATGCACACTGATATCTCTGTAAATACTTAGGTTTGTGTGTGTGTCTGTGTGTGCGTGCATGCGTGTGCACTTGTATCTGTCTTGGTCTACTTTGTTTGCACTTCACTGTGAGTTTCTTAAGGGAAGGGGACTCGGTATCATTGGCTCATTTCATTTCCATTGTGTATGTGATTCTGATAATTTGCAGTATGTTTTATCCTTTTCAAAAGGAGCAATTGACAGCTTGACGTAGCTAATGCCATAATGACACTCTAAATAATCTGTGTTTTTTCCCATACCAGCTACTCTGACCTCTGCACTGGCCTCTTTCCAAAGGGTCACAGAGGCCCATCAGCTCCTGCGACCTTGGTCTCCCTACTCTTTGCTCTCCTAAGAAATGGTCTTCAGCCTGTGAGACAGCAGCTAGGTGGGCTGACTGGCATTTTTTTTTTTTTTTGATCCATAGCTTTCTTTCTTGTTTCTTGTCTCAGTCAGAGTGGACCTGGCAGACTAGTTTCACAAGCCAAGAAATTTTTATGTAAATTTTGTTTCTGCCTGTTATAAACATACAGATTACAGTCCAGGTGTCTGACATACATTATCTGTAGTTTCGTAAAGAATTTCTTGAGGTTATTTTGTGATACATACAATTATCTGTGGGCTACGTGCTTAAAAGCATGAAGTATTCCTTCCCAAAATGATATATAAACTCTGATGTAAAAATTGTCTCGTGAGACTCCACGGAGAAAAGCCGGCATCTTTGCTGTCAAGTCTCTGGTTGTATCACACTTCCTAATAAACTTTCTGTTAGAGATTTTTGGATGCAATGAGTTTCGTTTAATCGAAAGTATGTTGAAGAAAATCAGAGAGAGGAGGAGAAAGAAAAGGAAAAGTTTATTTGCGTCCCGGGTGGCTTTACAGAGCTCCCGGGAGGGAGCCTACAAAACAGCACGCTGCTCGGGGGTTGGGGGCTTACAAAGGGGGCGGGCGGACCTTACTGAGAACAGCGCTGAAAACAGCGCCCTTGACCATGAGAACGGTGACTGTAGCAAGTAGCCTATGGGGTTGTGGATGATTAAAGTTACTTAACTAACATGAGGGGTTACATTTCAGTGGAGTTGAGCCTGTGGGAAAGGAGTGATAGCTAGTGGGCTGGGCAGCTCGTCTCATTTGAATGGAATTTCAGGAATAGCTGGGATAAAACGGTTTGACTTGGGCCTCTCCAGGAATGCTTCGGGGAGAGGGCTTGGGTTTCAGCCTAACACCTTCTTCCTTTTCCTAACTGGGAGTGTGTTTCATTGGCTGGCCTGCTCCAGTACACAGACCCCAAAAGTGGGTAACACACGGAATACAGCCGCACAAATTCTTACGATCTGAACACACAAATTAATGAACAAGTTTGCTAAGTTCTTTCCATGCATGTACTCAGGACCTAATAGTCTCACTTTTGTGTTTTGTTTTGTTTTTTAATAAAGTCCCAAGATACTACCTCTCATCTTCAGAACGTCTTCAGTGGCAAAAAGAAATGAAATGAAATGAGGGAAGAAGGTAAGTGAAAGGAAGCAGGATAATGCTTCTGCTCTCTCTTGTGGGCTTGTGACAGGCAGGAGATAAACACACGTCAGAGAAGATGAAATCCAAAGCAGACATGAGACACAGGGAAACAGGTTTGAGGCTTTGACTAATGGCATGTTGAGAATCTCCTTGCCAAGGACAGTTAGAATTTGACCATGGAATCAGAACCCTGAAGCACAACTCCAGTTGTGTTAGGTTCCAAAGAGATCCATTTTAAGGGGTCTTCAAGAAGAATACAGGGCAGCTTCGAAAAGGAGAGAATGAGGACATTCTGGGAATTGGGAGAGAAGATCCAGAGCTAAACGCAAAAACAAGCATTCAGCCTTGAGTGCAACCATCTGATGTAGCACCTGGATTGTTGGCTAAGGCAATGAAGAGTCCAAATCAAATTAAGAAGAAATGTCGTGCTTTCGTGGTTTCAGTCTCAAGACCAGAACTCAAGAAGGCAGCAAACCTCTTGATTGGACACCCTCCTGGACCAGCTATTGACTGGATCAATTCTCCACCCTGGGTTGCAGCCTTTATATGTATGGAATTTTCATCAATGATTTTGACTCAGCTGACAGTGAGTTTATGGATCAGTTAAAAATAGTATCAAGTTATTCCCAAATGACAACCTGCAACGCTGTCAGAGCTGACATCAGCCATTGCCATGATGGCATTCTTGCAATCCCTCTTGTGTCTGTGAAATTCCAACATGCCTGGAAGCTGACAAACACGTTAGAGATGGTCTTTGCAACGAGTTCTACTATGCTAGTACAGACTGAGGCATCTGAGGCTTTGGAGCTAACCCTACAGGAATTTCCAAATCGGTCAGCTGCTCAAAACTACAGAAACAAGAACACCCTGTCCTCACTAACAATCTCTGTGTTGGTCACCACACTGGCTAGGAGGGTCCAGGGTGGAGGGGACGATACCAACTCTGTGGATAAAGCTACTGCTGCCCACCTATAAATCACTGCTACCATAGGCTACACAGTGTGAACTAACCTTTTGTGAAAGAAAAAAATAATTTGACAGTAGGCAAATTCTGTTTCATTTTGTTCTTGTTTGAATGAGATGAAATTTCATAGACCCAGGAGAGCCCTGTCTTTTCCTTCTTACTTCTTTGCAGTCTAAATTTTTTTTCAAAGGATGGAGATTTGAGTTAAGGATGAGTATTTTCCCCTTCACTGAGGGCCCAAGCTGACTGAAGAGAGTGCTGTCTCTCTTCTTGGTGATAACCCAAACCTCTCCACCCTTTTCCCCCAAGCTTTAATTTTCAAGCTGTTCTTGGGGGGAAAAATAGAGAAAGGATCACAGTTTTTCACCAGAACTGCCATGAGTTATTTAAATTGACCTTGATTTAAAAAATAGTAATAATTGTTTTTGCTAAATATATATATATACGTACAATTAACACAGAGATGACTACTGTGTGTGCACGAAAGGGATTTCCCTTGCCCACAACAACTTGCAACCAAAGGAAATCACGGTCCTTTAACCATCCTGTGAACTAGAGGGTTGCTATCCTAGATGACAGGACTGGGTCTGCAAATTACGCTTCTATATGCTCTGGGGGTTCAGAGGACAACACTTTGCAAGGGACCCACGGGGGTCTGATAATGGCATCTAGTTAACTTCCACACCAGAAAAGACGGTGCAGAAGAAAACCGGAAAAGCACAGGATCAAGTATGTGGCCACCAAGGAGCTAGCAAGCTTAGCAAAACTCAGGAAGAAGGTAGAGAGGGAGTCTCAGACTACCTGGTCCCTCGAATCTTACTTGATTCTCCACGGTCCTCAATGTTGCTACCCTTCTGGTCATGCTTCTTGGAAGCTTCCACATACCTCCTGGTCTCCTATCGGCTGTGTTTTTGACTTTGGAAAGTGCAGCTGCTCCTGTTTCTCAAGGACTCCGGACAAAGCCCCAGCTGACTCACAAACCTCTAACGGGCATGCGGTGAGCACCTAATGACCAGCTTGCTAAGCCAGGCCCCCGTGTCCCTGTGTCCCTGTACTACTCTCCACCGCGGAAACGAGACTGCTGTAACTGACAAACTCTTCGGAGGCTCCGAGCCCTGCATCTGGCTAAGTGGCCAGAAAAGGAACACAGGAAAACATCCTCAACTGGCTTCTGGCGCCAAAGAAAGGTTTTTTTTTTTCCTAGAAATGACCCCACAATAAAATGCAAGTATCTTTAAAAAATACTCAGAGAATTAAGTGAGAAATGAGGGAGATTATGACAAAAACACAAAGACCATCACCTGCCTAAAAGCATTTATATTCAAGTTTTTGTTTTTTTTTTTAAAAATAACTGGCTAGCCAAACGAAACACAGCTGTGGGCCATCTTTGGTCCTCAGCCGAGAGCTGGCAAAGCCCTGCCTAAGTGGTCCTCTGGGCAGGTTGAATGTGCTGTGTTCCACCCCATGGCCTTTTGGGCCAGGCACACTGTGGAGCCACCCATTGGTGCCTTTGGACAGTTGTCTTTCCTTCTCTGAGTCTCAGCTTCTTCATTTGTAAAATGGAGATAACACTTAAGCTCGACATGTGAGAAAGAGGCAGGATTCTGCATGGAGAACCCACTCCACTGTGCCTGGCACAGGTCCACAGGCGGACGTGAAATTACAAGCCATGCCCCCACACCAAGCCTCTGATACAGAAAGCAGCCCTGGCCACCAGCTCTGTCCAGTCTGAAACCTTGGAGATGGGCCTCAGCTCACATACTTGCCTGCCTAGTCCCTTACCTCCTGTTCCATCCCTTCCTGACCCCCAGCTCCCCTCCTACCCTCCTACCCACCCCCCCACCCCCCCTAGCCCCCCAAGCCCAGCACTTGCTCTTAGAGCCAAGCTACAGATTCAGCTTCTCTGCCTTAACCTCTGGGGTGGGGCAGGGTCTTTCATGGGGGAAAGTTTGGTTTACATCTGTCTTCCTGATGCCCCTAGGTGAGCCTCACCCATCCCTCTGCAAGAGGGATCTGCCATTCATGGTGCCGCCTCAGTCTGGGTTCAAGCCCCAGCACCTATCGCTGAGAAAGAGAGTTAGATGTGAAACTGAGAGCTAATTTGTGACTCAGTTCTGAGGGGCTCTGCCTACTAAAACCTTCTTATGGTCCCCATTAATGACCAAACTCCCTATGACCTCAGAATCTCCCCATCTGCTATCGCCTTGCTATCCTCTTTTCCCTGTAACTCCTACTCATCTGATTAGCCTTAGCTTAAATGTCCATCCCTCAGACAACCTTTCTTGACTGGTAATTCTAAATTAGCCCTCTAACTTATAGTATCTTAGTAGAACACTTCAAGTGTCTGTCATTAAATACATTGTAATTTATACTTAAGTGAGAATTTGTTCAGTGTTTTTCTTCCTGTATTTTAGGACGTATGTGAGAAAAACACTCCTTATGTTACAGGAAATCAACGGACACCCAAGGAGAGAAGCAGCAGCCGTTTATTGAAGGAACGCCTGCGGTCCAGCGGGGGCTTACAGACCTCCAAAGACTGGCCCCAATGAGGAAGTGGAGCAGGCTTTTACAGGGCAAGTATGCAAGGCATGGTGCATGGGCCGAACAGAGCCGGGTAAGATAAAGAGAAGGTTTTTTCAGGGGGTCTTTCCTTCACACTTACATCAAAACAGAAGTTTATGTCTCTCTCACAAAAAAAACTTGCAGTTGGTATAGTGGCTTTGCCTACACAGTCTCTTGTTTAGCTGTCCCTGGGATGCTGCCCCATCTGTAAAGTCAGAGACCGCTGAGCACCGTGTCCTCATTCACACCAGTGGGAATGGTGGAGCAGAAGCAGGAAATCACGCCCTTACCTTTCAAGGGCAGGAACCAGAAGTTGTACATATCACTTCCTCTCCCATCCCCTTGGCCACAAGCTGGTCACATGACCCTACACAGCTACAAAACAGGACAGAGAACGAAGTCTTTATTCTGGGCACCCACTTCGTCAGCTAAAAACCAGGGATTCTGTTACTGCTGGAGGAGAAGAGACAAGGGAATGTTGGGGAACACGGGGCAAACTCTACACATCACACCCTTACACTCAGAAACCTGGCTCCAAGGACCCGTCTTTCTTCTTGTCAAGATGTGGTACTCAGAGTCAAATGTACTGCTAGATGAGAGACAGTGGGGGATGAATTAGAGGACAGAGTGGAAACTTAGAGATGCGGATGCGGTAGATCAGAGATAAGGATTCAAACCCTGGGTCTCCCACTTAACTTTTCGCAGGAAAAGGAACCTCAGTCTTCTGATCTGTAAATTAGAGATGAAAATACCACATCACAGAGTTGCAATGAGGATGAAAAGGGCTCAGGAGTGTCAGTATTTAGTACAGGGCCTGACATAGGTTGCACACCTAAGACTTGGTGGCTTTTATGCTGCTAGGTAGCCCCTCATCCACCCAAGATTTAACACACAGAGTCACTATTTGTGAATGAGTATGTATGCAAATTGGGTGGTCCTCAGGCTCTGGGAAAGAAAAAAAGAAAGGCATTTTCCAAGGTAGAACTGGCTCCTGGTGGGTGGCTAACACAAGTCAAGTTCCCAGCGGTGCCTTCTTGACATACTCTGTTTTCTGAGGCAATGGGCCCTTCCTGGATTCGACAGTCTGGGCTCTGGGGTGATCACTGGTGGCTGCCTTTCTGACGTCGAGCACCCCCACCCTGGCTCAAATGCCACCTTCTTTTATGAAGCCTCCCCTTGACCCTCTACCTCCCACTCCCTTCTTGCCCCAGAAGGCCTGGAAGAGGGAGCCACTTCCCTGTGCCCTGGCTGCTCTGTGGCTCATGTTCCTGCTCTAGCCTATGAGGCTTCTCCTCCTACCCCTCAACACTCCAGGGCCTTGGGCCACTGAGAGGACATTCCTTAGGCAGGATTAGTCAGCTTGTGCTTCCCCAAGGCACTGAGGGCACATGGGGGCTGTACTTGGGCTGATTTCCAGAGGGCATATGCCAGTTGCTGAGGAGAAGCCATTGGCAAAAGATACCGCTGGCCAGGATAGCTCCCGGGAATGGACAGTTTTCATTGTTCAGAGGGGTGGGTAGAAGCATTCCAGGCTGCAGGTGCTAATTTTGTTTCCAGGGAGGCTTCTGTTGTTGGGCTGTGCTCGCTAGAATGAGGCTGGCCAGGTGGCATTGTGAATTCTGATTTTGCCCTACTGTCCATGCTCCCTTTAGGTTGGGATCCCTCATCCTGGTCCCCACAAATCCCACTGATGCTTCCTTCAGGATGCCCCGAAAGCACTTCTTGTCTCTGCGGAGAAGGGCGAAAGCTTCACTCTGTTTCATTTTGCAATTTCTAACCCTCCGCCTCCTCCAGGTCTGTGTTTTGAGACCAGACACTCGACAATATTCACCTAACATGGCTTCATTCTCAGTCCCTCCCTGAGGCAAAGGTGCAGGGCTTTCCAGTTATCCAGCTGTGGAAGAAGGGGCATCAGAGCAGCTAGAAGCACGGCTAAGGGCCTGGGGGAAGGGGAGACTGGGTGAGACCTCAAAGGTCTTCAGCCACATGACACTATCTTGTGATAGTTTCCACTCATCACCGACATCAGATGGACAGTGAGCTGTGGGCAAGAACTGGCCTGATTATTTTCTCATTCCAGGCCTGAAGAAGGCCATATCTTCAATCAACATTTATTAACTGAATTAGCACCTGTAGCCTAGGATGCTTCTAACCCACCCCTCTGTCAACATATCCATAAATTTCATCAGTAGGTGTCCCTTATATTTTGTTTTTAATCCTCAAAGCAATGCCAGTTTATAATAATCCTAAATCCCTTCTTCTTCTTTTTTTTTTTTTTAGCTCTAAAAACAAGGACCAGACCAAGACAAACCGAATCCACTGTGGTTGAATCGGCTCCAACTCATATAACAGCAACCCTAGAGCCCAGACTAGAATTGCCCATAGAGCTTTAAAGGAGCACCCGGTGGATTTGAACCACTGAACTTTTGGTTAGCAGATGTAGCACTTAATCCACTATGCCACCAGGGTTTCCAAAAACAAGGCCAGGCATTGTTATTTCTTCCTTGATGGAGATGTGGGGATACAGAAATTTGCCCTGGGTTCCTCTTACTGGCTACAACAGGGCTGAGGCTGAGACCAAGGTCAACCTTAAGGTCTGTGTTGTTTCCTTCATCAGGGAAAGCAGGTGAGAGAAAGGCCGGGAGGGTGTGCCTGTATCAGCATAGGATTCCCAGTTCACACGCTCAGCTGAGCTTACAGCAATCAGTGCTTTTCCTTGAGTGTCATGATGAAACCTGGAGAGAGAAAATAACCAGAAGAAAGAATACTAACAGTGTTACATGGTGCCTCACTTGGTCACAGAAGCTAATAGGAGCCCCCATCACTCCGTTCCTAAAGCAGTATTTGTGTGTAACTATTTAGTCTTGAGACCCCTTTCCGTTCTTAAAAATTATCAAAGAACTTCAAAGAATTTTTTTTTTTAATATAGGTTACAACTGTCAATATTTACCACACTAGGAGTTGTTTTTTTTTTTTTTTTTTTAAAAACTGAGGCAGTTTTCAACATTTATTATTAATTTGCTTAAAAATTAAAAGTGTAGTGTATATACATAGTGGCACCATTCTTCCTTCTGATGCCTTTAACATCTGGCTTTATAGAAGACAGATGGCTTCCCCTCACTGCTTCTACCTTCAGTCTGTTGTGACGTGTTCTTTGAGTTGAAATGGTGCAGAAAATCCAGCCTCACAAAGATAGGTAGTTAGAAAGGGAAGAAGTATTTTAATAGCCTCATCGATAATTGTGGCCATTCTTTGCTACTACACGTAAAAATTTCCTAAAGGTTAGTTGCAATGTGGACTCTGAGGCCACATCAATAGAATGTTCATGCTGTTATTTAAATCCCATGGATGTAATTTCTCTTGCACTTTGTATGAGTCTTCAACTCATGCTGACTTGTAACATCATTCATGAATTTACTGAGTTATGCAGTTCTTCCCAATGTAAGCACTTCTTTTTGTACAATTTATAAAACAACACACAAATACACACAAGACTAAGTATTAGAAAGCCATCAAGTTCATAGTGGCAAATACAAGTTTATTCCCAAATTTTAATTTTCACTTCAAAGCCCCAATTTTATTATTAGCAACAGTCTATGCTAATTGATGTCAATTGTTTTCCTTGAGGTGGTAGGCTCACTTTATTTTTACATTCTTTAAGCAGACATTTAAGAAAGCAGCTGCCAGATGACCAGTCCGAATGACTACAGTTCGTTGGTCATTCTCAAGTAAAAGCTACTTTCCATGCAGAAAAACAAAAGGATAGTTTGGCTGGCAACTCAAATAACTGCCAAAGTAGTTTTCCTCAAGACAGCCATGATCGTTGAAGCAGAAATTCTTTTTGAACTTCTCATTTCATCACCCAGTGTGAAACAGGCTAACCCCACTCCCTAGAATACCTGGTGGTGAAGAATACAAAGGCTGCTAGTACAGATTGGTGCCACTGCCCTGGCTCATGTACTGTCATCTCAAATGTCAACACAATGCAAAGGCAGATAACATCTTACAGTTATTAAGAAAACAGCTTTGACTTTACAGACACCCTGAAGGAGTATTAAGGATGGCTAGGGATACACAGATCATCTTTTGGAACCACTGACCTAAGGGAATAACCAGTGGTGGGAATTCAGGGTATGGAGCTCCCCACTCACCCTACAGAACCTAGCAAAGGAAGCATCAAGTACCATTTGTTGACTGGTATGCAAACTGGTTAGAATCCAGCCTCTGAGTTACTCTTAGTTTCGGCAGATTCCCATCTGGTCCCCAGGCTTCAATAATATAGCTGAATTCTTAATCTCAACCTTGGTTATTTCCTCTGTAAAATGGGATAATAATATACCTTCCTTACAGAATTTTTTTGGTTTTGACTTTTGGCTACAGAATTTTTTTTTTAATCAGAAGTCCATCATAATAACAGTAAAAGCACATTGCTACGGATAAAGCCCTGGGTATATAAAATAAACACCTCTGTTGGGGTCTGTGAGTATTCTTAGGGAAGGGAGAAGCCTAAGCTGGAGAAGCCTAAGCTTCAAGTAATATTGCTAACAGGATCATCTGCTCTGCCCATGTCACTCAAGCTAGAAGTGGAAGTATCTTTGCTTCTAACCTCATAGCATCTCCATCAGTGAGTAGAAAGTGCTTTGAGCCCTCTGCCTTTCCCCTTTCCTTTGCCACCTATCCTTGGATCCCAAGTGAGCCCTAAGTTCTGCCAGCAATTCTTTATTTCTTTAGTCAATTCACTCTTCCATTTCGCACAACAACCGCAGCAGTTGTACATAGCACAGTACAAGTCCAAGGGGCAGGCAAAGAATTCTTCTGCTTAACATTAATAACACAATGAGCACCAAAAAAAGAAGACGGCCCTCAGGAAAATTAAAACTGGTACTGTGCCAAAGATTGCTAAGAAGAAGAAGAGACAAGCTACAGTTTGCAAGCCACATGATTTTTTATCTAGAATCTAGAAAAGAACTCTCATGACACAACCAGTCCAATTAGAAAATGAACAAAAGATGTAAATAAACATTTCACCAAGAAGAATATACATATGGCAGATATGTGCATGAAAAAATGCTCCACATCATTAGCTATCAGGTTTTCATTGCTAATTAAAACCACAGTGAGATGTTCAGGTTGCAACACCATACTACAGTTTAGCGAGACGATCATCAAATGGCACTTGGTAAAGGGCATCACGGGATCTCTCTGTATTATTTCTTACAACTGCATGTGAATCTGAATTACCTTGAAAAAATCTATACAACTTAGAAATAGATTAGGTGATATCGTGCCTCTGCTCCAAACCTCCAAATGATCTCTACCAGAGGATACTGTGTCTTTGAAAGGCCTGTCAGACCCCTGCCTCCGATTTCATTTCCTGCCACTCTGCTTTCCCCACTCACTCCTAAGAATGCTGGCTTTCTTGTGATGGCTTGGCAGTCCAAGCCCGTTTCTTACCTCAGAACCTTTGCATTTTGAAGTTTCCACTACTGGGAATTCTCTTTCCCCAGATCTTTGCATGATTGGCCCCACTGTTCAGGTCATGGGAAACCCTGGTGGTATAGTGGGTAAGAGCTACGGCTGTTAACCAAAAGGCCAGCAATTGAAATCCACTGGGCGCTTCTTGGAAACCCTACAGGGCAGTTCCACTCTGTCTGATGAGGTTGCTTTGAGTCAAAATTGACTCAACAGCAAAGGTTTTTTTTTGTTTGTTTTTTTTTTTTAATTCAAGGTCATGATCAAATATCACATCCCCAGAAAGGCTTTTCTTGACCATCTTATCCAAATTAGCACCCACGTTGTCACTCCTATCACTCTCTCTCACTTTAGTAGCCAGTATTTATTTATTTGCATATCGCCTGTCTTCTTCTCTACACTATATCAACAACGTGGATAGGGTCTTTGCCTGTCTTGTTTTCCAATCCATCTTCACATCCAAGACACAGAATAAGTGCTCAAGAAATCTTGTTACATGAAAGAATGACTGTAACGATGTCATACTGACTTAGGTTCATGCTTGCTTACGTTTGCATAACTGAGCCCTGCTTACATTTCTTGCAAAGTCAGACTGCTTAGGTATGGTGGAAACAACTCCTGACACAGGAAGCCCTAAGCTCGAGCCCCAGCCCTAACCCTAGACTGGCAACATGCATTTGGGCAAGCCACATCAGCTTGATTC
This sequence comes from Heterohyrax brucei, assembly GCA_028571685.1. Classification (NCBI taxonomy): domain Eukaryota; kingdom Metazoa; phylum Chordata; class Mammalia; order Hyracoidea; family Procaviidae; genus Heterohyrax; species Heterohyrax brucei. The sequence goes on along the minus strand of CM053153.1, from coordinate 18,005,215 downwards.
TCTCTCTTATTTCTTTGTCTGAAGTAAGACTTTGTTCTAAGGAACCCAGGGAAAATAAGACACCAATAATTCCTATCCCCCCCCCAAAAATAATCTGTTCCTCTTCACTGACTCCCATCTCAGACATGGTACAACCACCCACCCACCCATCCATACCAGGAATCAAAATGAATCAGACCCAGCACCTTTCTTCTTCATTGCCCCCACATCCAAGAAGTTGCCAAGTCTCTCCCACGTCTCTCCATCCCTAACTCTCCTTCCTTGGTTGTTATCTCTTGTCTAAACCATTGCAGTAACCTCTCTAATTGGTCTTTCTCATTCATCACCACTGCCAGAATAATCTTTCTGCTATGTAAGTCTGGTTATATGAGTACCTTGCCAAAAACTCTTGACTGGTTCCCGACTGCTTTATGGATAAAGGTTCCATTTCTTACAGTGGCACTCATCTGGCCCCTGTTTACCGCAGACACTTCTTGAAAGTTTCAGGCGTATACTGAAACAGGCCCTTCTCAGTCTGACCTCCCTGACTTTGTACATACTATTTCACGTATCCAGACCCTCCTCCATGCTGCCCAGCACCTCTGAGATTAGGAGGGCTCAGCTTAGCATCACCTGACAGGCCTCCCTGACTTGCCAGTCTGCTGGCCACCCATCTCTGTGCTTTCATGATAACTCATGCCTAGCCATCACAGCACAAGGCTTAGCACACAGTGCACACTTAATAAATGTTTATCAAATGAATAATGTGGGTTAGACGTTAATCAGGATGTTAAGCCACAAAATCCTTGTACAAGCTTCAGTCTCACCTAGGGACAAAGGGGTGGGTAAAATGCCCTCTGAAATAATCTATCTTCAAGGTTCTTCTAGCTCAGCATGTGGCGAGACAGTGGCTAAAGAATTAATTGTGGACTCAAGGAGATGTGGCTTTGAATCCCAGCTCTAGCACTGTGTGGCTGAATGGCTTGGAGTCTCAGCCTCAAAGAGGTAAATAATGGGACCGCCACAAAGGGATGTCATGAGGAACCAATGAAATCAAGCAAGACAAACACTTAGAATAATGTCTGGTACATAGTAAGTGTCCAGTAAGTGTTAGTATGTCTCCATCTAGTGGTCTCAGTATATGACTAGGAGGCGCCAGGGAAGTGAGAGAGGCTGGAGGAGCATCTGACAGCGAAAGCTTGGCCAGAACCTTACAGCTCCTTCAATGCAGAGCAAATGGAAATGGGCACAGGAAGACAGAGAGGAAGTGGGGAATCAGGGCTTGTGGGAAGCGGACCTTGATGTTCACAGACCACTGGGGCAGTCCCGTGGCTAGCCATCATTTAGGGGTCTGGGTAGATAGTCCTACCTATAGATGAATCACTATGCACCCAGGCTTCACCCGAGTTAGAGAGAACGGAACTATAGACCTCCTCTGCCAGCCTGTGACATTTCTATGTAAAGGTCATTTTCACCACTTTAATTCCACCAACAACTTGCGAGCACTTAGTTGATGCCCATTCATGGGCCATGCTAAAGAGTGGACACAGGTGAGAGTTGAAAGGAAAAGCCCAAATCATCAACCTGGTATATTCCAAAGAGTATTGGCTTTGGAATCAGAGAGGCCCAGGTTATGCTTTGGATGTGTGAACTACCAGCTGTGTGACATTGGCTCCATCATTCATCTTGTCTGGCCTGCAATTTTCTCATCTGTAAAATGGGGATAAAATATCTACCTCCAAGGATTTTAGGGTATTGAGACAAAGGTGTAAAGTGCTTGGTGTGTAATACCCAAAACAAAAACCAAACACGTTGTCCTTGTCAAGTTGACTCCAATTTATCTACATTGCATCTTCCTCCCTTTTATCCAAGTTGCTCAATTGTTTTTGTCTGCTTGCTTGTTTGTTTTATTCTTAGTACTTATAACTCAGCGTTGTTCTTGTTAGGTGCTGTTGAGTGGAATCCAGCTCATAGCAGCGGTGCTATGTACAATAGAGCGATACAAAACACGCCGGGCCCCTCGCCGTTCTTACAGCCTTTGTTTGCTATGCTTCAGTCCGTTGTCGCAGCTGCTGTGTCAGTTGGCCTTATGGAGGGTCTTCTTTCTCACTGACCCTCTATTATGATGAAGTACTTTATATAACTTATTTGTTTCTTTTCTGCCTACCCCATGAGAACAGAGACTTTGTTACGTATGTTGTTGGTTTCTGCAGTCTCAGTACTCAGCAGTGCCCGGTGGTGATGAATATGTGAACAAAGTGATTCTACTCATCTAATTTCTTCCTCTCTGGCCCATGTGCCAAAGTTATGTATTACTACATAACAAATCACCGCAAAACATAGTGGCTTCAACAATGACTGTGTCTTCTGTGGATCAGGAATTGGGAAGCAGCCCAGTTAGGTGGCTCTGGCCCTGGTCTCTCACGAGGGTGCAGCTCAGATGTTTGCTGGCACTGCCATCGTCTGAAGGCGTGCCAGAGCCCAGCACATCCACTGGCACCGTGGCTCACTCACACGGCTGGCAGTTACTGCCAAGCTGGTTCTTCCCCATGGTTGCCTTTTGCAGGGCAGCTTGACTGTTACCTGACACAGTGTCTGGCTTACTCTACAGCAAGCAACTCAGGAGACCATGACAAAAGCTGTAAGTGGCTTTACAATCTAGTCTTTCACCACCTTCAATTAGAGTCCCATGTCATCACTTCTGCCATATACTACTGGTCACACAGGTCAATCCCTACTCAGGTGGGAGGAGACCACACTATAAGGTCATGAATACCGGGAGGCGAGGGTCACTGGCACCATCTTGGAAGTTGGCTACCACAAGGATAGTTAATTTAGCAGCACAGCGCCAGTGCCTGGCACATGGTTGGCACTCAAACAGTGTTTGTTCAATCACTGAATAAATGATCAGGTACTCAGACCCTGCCCTTCCAGGAACCAGCATTCTAGTGGAAGAGACAGATACTTAAAGGTAGTTACGATGCTGTGCCTGGTAGCAGAAAGTGCCAAAACTTCCAGGAGGAGCATTCAGTCAGTGGGAGAAGAGGCCCAGGAAAGAGTTTCCCAAAGTGAGTGACATGTGGCCTGCATGCCAAAGGATGAACTGAAGTAAAACCAAGTAAGGAAAGAAGGAAGAAGTTCCAAGGAAGAGGAAACAGCATGTGCAGAGCTCCAAAGAAAGAAAGGAAGACATGAGCAAAATGAGGGTGAAAAAGATAGAGAGGGAGTCATGTGTCAGCAGAATCATGCTCCTGTCCCTTTTCTATCTACATCCTACTTTGTTTGTGCCTTTGTCTATAGCAGTAATGAGGAGGGAAGGCTGAAGAAGAACAAGATGATGTGTTGTTGAGTCTTCTTATCTCACAATTTTTCCTATTCAACATATAGGGAGCCCCTACCGGGTGCTGGACCCTTCCCAAGTGCTGAGGATTCCAAAATTATCACCTTTGTCAGAAACCCTCATGGTACGGTGGGTTCAGGGATACTTCTGCTAACCGAAAGGTCAGCAGTTCGAATCTGCCAGGCACTCCTTGGATACTCCAGGGGGCATATCTACTCTGACCTCTAGGGTCACCAAGAGTTGGACCTGACAACACCGCAATTTTTTTTTTTTTTTTTTTTTTATGGTTTTTGTTGGCGAGTGGCTCAGGACCCAAGGGGGCGGCAGGAAGGCAGGTTCATCAATAACAGCCATATAAGTTAGGGCGCTGGAAGCTCCCAGTGAGAAGCAAGTAGCAAGGGCTCAAGGGGCAGAGGCTATTTCAGCCACCTGAAGGAAGACTGAGTGTATATTCAAGACTTAAAAACCTCCCAGGAGGCCAGCTGGACACATTTTCAACAAAGATACCGATCTGGACTCTTTCTTGTGGACTCTTCTTCCCGGGCCATTATGAGGCGCAGTCCCACCCTGCTGACCCGGAAGCTCAGTGAGGTAACCAAAGGGACTTTGTGCTGGAGGGAGCTCTGTAGGGGTCCCGGAACCCTCTCCAGCTTGCGGGTCTCCCTTAGAGGTGCAGGGATCAGGCTTGCCTTGAGCCACTGGTTGGAGAACTGCTGAAAGAAAATTGGACATCGGAGCAGGAGACCCTCTCCGAGCCCACTTCTAGATGGCTATGGCTAAAATGATCTTTGAATCTTCCTTCTCTTCACGGGAGCCAGTGCCATGTCCTTGTTCCTAAACACACCTCTTACGGATTCTCTACTGGCACTCTTTGCCAAACTTGCCAAGCAAGGAGGACATAACTAACAGTTCCATTTGAAAATGAAGGGTGTTGGAAGCAGGTGCCCACTTGTCCGAGTGGCTGATGACAGGGCATGACAGGGCTTTTGACCAGCAAAGATGGGCAGGAAAAGGCCTTGAGAGCTGGTGTGGAAGTCGAGGCCCTGGGGGAAGCCTAAGAAAAGCCTCAGTGAGTGTGAATCCAGCTCCATGTGGAAGGGGCTGGCCAAGGCAGGGGAGAAGAGCCTCAGTGAAGCTGCAGACACTTAATGTCCTCCCATCTGATACTTTTCACTGTATCATGGACCTGGCTTGAGTTTCCCAAGACCTGTTTGGGAATGTGAGGGATTGAAATACAAAGGAAGTAGAACAACTGAACCCGCCCTTCCTGAGCTGTCCGTTTTCCCAGAGAAGCACACCCCAGGATCTGGAAGCCCTCCCAGTGTCCCCTCGCTCATCACGCTCCTACTCCAGGTGATCCAGCCTGCCACCACAGCACTCTTCTTTATACTAATGGGTGTTGGCTTCATACCCTTCCCACGGAAATCGTGAGAAACACCCTCTCTGGGTGAAGAATCATTTGTGCCACAGGCGAAATAAGAGACTACCCTGCCCTCACCCACATGGTAGCCAACAAGGTCAGGAGGTGTTGTTCTAGCTACGGCAAGGCCCAAGGAAGGAAGAGGTCAGTTCTCCAAGGGGTGACACTGGGAGATGTTCCAGAAAGACTTTATAGGAAGAGGTATTGTTTAAGTCCTAAGAAATGTGCCTGCCAGATGCTGGCCAGGTGGATAGGACATCTAGGGAGAAAAACAACTAAACTTTAACAAAGGCAGAGCAGGGTGCTACCTGGGCACCTTTGAAGAGCTGTAGGTGACTCTGCAGAGCTCAAGCCTAGGAACACAGCTAGAGACAAATCTGGGCAGGGAGGCAGAGTCTGGGTGACCAAGTGTCCTTTGGACTAAGCTGAAAGTGTATGTCTTGCCTGCAGGTCAAGATGTGGGGAGTTACTAAGAGAATTAAACTAGACCCCCGCTATTGGATCAGGCTTCCTCTTTCAATGGCTGTGTGAGGCCAGGCAAGTTAGCGAAACTCCTGGATTTTGTGAAATAAAGGCAATAAGAGTCCGTTCCTCGAGGGTTTTTAAGGTCGTTTTAAAGGGATTCTACGTGTAAAGAACTCAGCGCAGAAACTAGCTAGCTCTAGTAAGTGCTGTGCTAATTGCAGGGGAAGAACAATCACGAACCATTACCGTTGCCTCCTTTTAGAAAGACCTCGCTGGCTTCTAGGTGGAGAACGAAGCAGAAGGGAACAAGAAGGGAGCAGAGAGACCTTCTACGAGGCTGCTGCTGTATGTCAGGGGTGAAATGAGGACAGCCTCAGCTGTCGCAGAGCACTGGGGAGTGACTGCACAGAACCCAAATGGGACTCGTCCAGACGAGACGACCTTCTGGAATAGATTGCCGGGGAGTGGTGGTGAGAAAGGAGAGGGTGGGCTTGCCTGGGGTCACTGAGAAAGAAAATACAGACCAGGAAGGGGGTGACATCTCTGTCATTGACATATGGAGTCTGAAAATGTAGAGGAGGACCCAGAGCGAAGGGGGGAAGCATACATGCCTGCAGAAACGTCATCAGGGGAATGCAGCCAGTGGTCAGAGGCATAAAGTTAGTTAGCTGAAGCCACTGAGAAGACAGAATTGCTCAGGGGCTGGGGTAGTCTCAGACAGAGGAAAGGCAGAAACTTGCCAAAATGTTTCAGGTAGTGGGTCTCTTCTCGCCCACCAACTGGATTAGGTAATAGGGACTCTCAGAGCTCTTGCCCGCATCAGCCACCAAGACGCTTGCAGAATTCTTTTGTGAACTACACTTCATTTTCCATGCACTAAGTGTAGTTTCTATTTAAAGGGTGGGAAAAGTGAATAATTATCTCCTCATGGGGGTTATTTCCTAAATACAGATTTTCCTTTCTTAGGTAACAGGGTCCCTTTTAACAATGACAAAAAACAATGACAATTCTAGGAAGCATCGCGTAACCTAGTTTCAATTAGAAGATATTATGCTTGAAGGTCCACTCTTCAGACAGGAATGGAATTGAACTTGGCGACGCAGAGTGACCACATCTTGGGTGCACTTTATGGTCCTATGCATCTGTGGGATGTCATCCTGCTGACCTCTTACTGGAGGAAGGGGAGTGGGTGGAGAGGAGGGGAAGGGAGACTGTTGGGAGGATGGGAGCCATATGGAGCAGAGAGGAAATGTGTGCTGTCACCAGGCAGGGAGAGCAATAGAAGCTGCATATAGGTGGGCATGCAAATTTATTTGGGAATGTACATTTTCATTCAATCATAATAATAAAAAAAAAGAAGATATTATGCTGAGTGAAATCAGTCAAGGACAAATATTGCAGGAGATGCCTGCTTTAAGGACTTTAGAAACAGACTTATGCACAGTAGAAAAACTTTTTGATAGCTACAAGGGCAGGAAGAGGGGGTTAAGGGTTGATCCTAGATTACACAGTTGTTGCTGTGATGAGAAAAAATAAAGTGGACATCGCCCCGTCCAGGGGTTTTTTGACCTGCACCCTCTGCAGAGTAGTTTAAGGTCATCTGATAAGTGCTGCCTGGCCCCATCCTGTGCTGAGCTAAAGCTCACCAGTCTTTCCAGATCCAACACAAATGTCATCTTTTCTACTCACTCTAAGCAGGCTCACCCCTCACCCCTTCATCCCTGACTCACCACAGCCAATGTGGAAAGCATTCTGAACTTGGCTCCATGACAACGAGATGGGATCTGTGGCTCTGGACTCTGCTTACACGTGAGAATCACCTGCCCAGTTTTATTTATTTATTAATGATGCCCCAACCTGGGTGTTCCCCTCCTGGAGCTATCAGAATCCCTAGAGATAGCCTCTGTGAAGCTGGGGTTAAGAACTACCAGGCTGATTAAACAAACAGGTATCCTATCTGAGTAGCAAGGTCACTGAGGGGACAGGGGTGAAGGTGGGGCTGAAGCACCAGAGATCTCACTCCAGGACAGCTCCAGCCCATTTCCTAGCCCCCAAAGCTCATGGAGGAGGCACTTCCCTGGCTGCCCACTTGGCCCAGAAGTTTTTTCTCACCACGCATGCCAGGCCTGACTCAGCCGGCTAGCACGAGCCTTCTGCATCTTCCCTAGCCAGCTCTGTTGAGTGACTTTGTGTGGAAAAGGCCATAAGCTGAAATCTCACAACTTGTGACCCCTGGTCAGCCCTCCACCGTCAAAAACTCTCAGAAATATTTCTCCCTGGCTACAAGTTCTTCCTTCAAAAATCTTTGTGAGATGGGGCTGGGGCCCAGCTGCCACATCAGCTTCTGTCTTGTGTGACAGTTAACATGTCCCACATCCTCCTCGTGGCTGTGGACATTCTGGGCCCAACAATTCTTGGCTGAGAGTCTTGGCACTGCTCACTGAATGCCAGTAATATCTCTCTGCCACCCTTCCCAGTTGTAAAAACTAAAGAAGTCTACACAGATTGTCAAATATCCCCTGGGGGCCAAACCATCTTTGACCGAGAGCCATGGTTCCAGAGAGAACTTGGATGGCAAGGTTTGGGCCTGTGTTCGCTCTCTGGTCTCCCACAGTGCCTGGCTTGAGGTCAAGGTTCACCGATGGTGAGGTGGACTGCTTTCTGGGACATGGTTTTGTTGATGTTGGGGAGGGTGGTGAGGAAGCTTGTAACAAGGACACGTAAAATGGCTTGTGGCATGTCAGAAGACAAGCTGCTGGTCAAAGTCGCTCAGAGAAAAACAACTCAAGTGTGACTGGTGATGACTCCCTATATGGAATGGGTAAGAAGAATGACTGTCCCGTCTGGCATGGGTAAGAACGGACACTTCCTAGCTGGACAGGTTAGGGACAGAGCAAGGAGAAAAACAACTTGTTCACTTTGGTTGTATGAAAAAGCTTGTTTCAAAGAGAGGCCTGCTTTTCAGAGCAGAGCCGGTGCTGTGTGTGTCACCAGAACAAACGGGACCTCACCACTGGCTGTCTCCCTTCAGTCGCCTGGTTGACTTCCGCAGTAAGCTTCCACTAACAGTAGCCTAGTGCCTGGGCCGTGTTTCCAGGTATCTACGTTGCTGCTCTCTCCAGGATTCACCCTGCGGCATTCGGGACATCACAGATTATTCTCCAAGGCTACCGGACCTTGGATTATCCCCTAGCATTCCACCGCCGCCACAATATTGTTCGCCACCACGCAGACCCCATTCCCCGAAATCCGGACCAGGTTTTCAACCTCTCCTTTAATCAAGACTGGGTAACCGATTTGCTGTGCTTTCATCCTCGCTTAAATAAGTGAACTGTAACAGCCGCTTTGGCTGCGCCTTGGTGTTTCAAGGACTCTCTTCTAGTCTAAGGGAAAGGTAAATTGGTAGTTTAAAGGTGAAAGCAGATTAAGCTCGTCAGCAAGCGTCCCCTCGGGGACCAGTGTAGAGCCCTGCGTGCCACTTGTGTGATTAATAATGCAAATAAAGGTTTGTGTTTCCTGCTCTCAGTTCTTGTCTGATTCTGTGTATTCTCTCTTGCTCACGAGAGGGGTGCTTTGTGAGACTTGCATGTATGAATTTTCCGTCTCTCGGCTCCCCTCCCGCCTTATCAATTCAGGAGCAGGCTCTGTGCTTCTCTGCCTCTAGCCAAAGGGCTTGACTTTTGTGTTCAAAAACCCAATGAGGTGCAGAGGGTTTAGAACAAAAGGGTCTTCCAGGGATTAAGAAAAGATTAACAGTTGGGCTAAAAGGGGAAGAAAAACATTGGTGAATCCCAGGAGTATTCCAGGGTGGTTTCTGGACAGGATGTGCCCCGAGGCTTGGACCTGCACGCTCCGAGGCGTCTGAGCTTGCCCAAGATCTAGGGTCCGAGAAGTGGCACCAAAGCAGCAGGGACAGTCCACCAAACGTAACAAACATCTGAGTGGATGGGGGACTGATGATGACTAGGACTTTCCGGAAATCTGGGCATTCAAAGTAATCCCTGGCCCAGACTCTGCAGGACTCAGGCGGAAGGGAACTCCAAGAATGACTGAGGTGCTGTGGCTGCTCGGAGTCCACATCATGGATTTAGAGGAAATAAAGAGGCGTGCATATGTCTGGCACAGCTGACCTTCTGGCTTGGGATTCGTGCTTATGATGAACCTCCATATTTTCCTAACAGGCCACTGCCATTGAGCTGCGCCCGACTCATAGCGACAGTATAGGACAGGGTAGAGCTGCCCCGTAAAGTTTCCAAGGAGGGCCTGGAGGATTTGAACTACATTCCTAATAGGAAATGTTTAGTTAGTTGCATACTACATACCAGGCGCTGCTGTTTTGGCTTTTGGTGTCATATCTTTTAATCTTCCCAACAATCCTGTCCGTAGGTGCTGTCATAATCTCCAATTTACAAATGAATAATGTGAGACATGCACTAACGGACTTACCCAAGGTCTTGTAGCATCCCAGTGATGCCTGCCCAAGAGTAGCAACAGCAAACATGTAGACTCCATGTGCTGAGCACTGCGCATCAGGGGCTTTACATGGGGTAACTTGTATCTTCTCAACAACACAGTGAAGTAGATACTATCCCTACCCCGGCTTTGCCAAAAAATAAATGGGGAATGGAGATCAAGTAATGTGCCCAAGTCTCCCAGTTCATACTGGGCAAACATGGAATTTGAATTTGGGAAACCTGGCTGCAAAGTCTGTGCAACTCACCCCCTAAGACAGGCTTGGGACACTCCAGGACTCAAACTCCTCTTACCACTGCTCTGCTGCTGTTAGACTGTGAGAAATAAAATTTAAAACGGTCCATCTTCAGAACAAAGGCCAAGGTAAGAAATTACAAGTTAACCTGTTCGGGAGAGATTGTTAACCCCACAGTACTCAGCCAGTGAGGAACTGGGGGAGGGACTTGCAAGACAGAAGATAAAAAGTGGTGGTAAATGTAAAAATCTAACAAAAGTCACTTAGGTTATTAAGCTATGTGCTATCTTCTGCCTCAGTTGCCACCCTCAGTCTGGACTAGCAAGTCTGCATTCCTCTCCTTCTCTCTTCCTCTCCCTATCTCTGAGGAAATAGAATTGATTAAGATCTCAGAGAGAGAGAATAAAATTAGGGGTAATTCACACTGTTTGGTAAGATGTAATGATACCTTATGACACAATGAAGTCTTGTGACTCCTGACTACTGTTCTGGGACAAACACCTACCCGTTTGAATTCTGGCTATAAAAACCACTGGAAATATAACCCAGATGGGACAGTTTTTGGTTTGGTGTCTCCCAGATTGCTAGTAAATCTGCAAATAAAACACTTCTTGAATGCCATGCTGTCTCTAAATTTTCAGCTACAGTGACAAGTGGAATGAACTTGCTTTAGTTCAGTAACAGAAGAGCTTGTAAGGAACTGTTTGGCACCCCTCTCTGACCAGCCTCCTTTGTGGGCTCAGGCACCTACCTGATTTTTCACGACTATTAAAGCCTCACTCTCGCTAACTAGATTTGAATTGGATTTCTTGAGCATTTGTGAGAAAAAGATCCTGATAACTTGCTTATCGGTGACCTCATAAAGGACAAGGTGGCCTGCCTCAACCATTGAGGCAGGTTCCTAGCTGGGGATTTGTACCGGCCCACCAGTTACCAAGAGGAATCAGTGTCTAGGGTGCTGACAGTGTTTCTCACAAGACCAAAGGGATAGCCAACTGGACAGTCCCAGTTGACTTGTGTGGTTGGACTTTCCACAGTTCTAGTGGAAACCACATGGTTGGTTAGAACCAAAAAGGCTGCTCATGCCTCTGAAGGAGGATGTTGGGAAAACTCAGCTTGCTGGCCTAGCTCTGGCCTTACAACTAATGCCGAGGCCTAGACCAAGTCAACCACCCACATAGTTATTAGCTTTCTTTATCCTTAAAACAGAGACATTAACAAACATCAATGACTGATAACTGAGGAAGGCAACTCCTTGTGATAGGTCTGTTGGAGACGTGGACCAAGAAGAACCAGCTTAGAGGGACACAGGAAAGAGGTGAGAAACCACGTCCAAAGATTTGGAGGAAGTTTGGGAAGGCACACAGGTGTCTTTAACAACCTTGTGGATCAGAGGGTCAAACCATCCAGGTGTCGGTATTGCCTAAATGACACTTGGTTCTCTGCCACCCAGAGTGCTTTGGATTCAAACTTTCTGCAGTCATGATCCATAGGAAAGCTCCCCTGATACAATGCTTAGACCCTAAATGAAACTAACATCCAAGACATTTTTTAGAGAATCAGAGAAATCTCAGTGTGGATTAAATATTGGAGGATAGTAACAAATTAATGTTATTTTTAATGGGTTTGATATTATCATTGTAATTATCCAAGAAAATGCTCCCTCCCCAACCCTGCTCTCTCCATTATGCCACCCTTCTCCCCTTCCCCTTCCCCTCCCTCCTTCCCCTCCCTCCTCTTCTCCCTTGCCACTGACTTCTATTTTTTAAAGATGCATTTAAGAGAGAAATGCTTTATTTTACTATCAAGGGTTTATCTTCTCCTTTAAAATAGTGCAGGAAAAGACTGGTTTGGGATAGAGATGAAAACTGAGTGGCCCAATGCTAGTGGGTGCTGAAACTGGGGTGATGAGGATGTCATTGGTCCCTGGATTCTTGACTTTTGTGTCTGCCAAAATTTTTCAGGATAAAAAACACATACACAATGTTCACCCAAAGTCATGTTGACAGTTAGGGAACCCAGAGGTTATGTGGCTAAATTTGACTCTGAGATCACATAACAGATCTCGTTTAACAGAATCCAGTAAGTCAGTACAAGGGGTCCCCGTCTACCTTAGCTTGTAAGCCTCACCTGAAGCCAGGTAAGTCACCTAATGCTCTCTAAAGCCACTTCTTCTGGTCCTGAGCAAACCGCCTCATCTCAGCCATCCCCTTAAATCAAAAACTTCCTCAGCAGTTACAACAAAGGGCACATTGGTCCCCTGAGGCGAGGGCTTCTTCGGAAGGCAAATTTAGAGTGTCTGCCAAGCACGTGGGGGAAAATCTACATAGGATTTGAAACCTTGAAAATTGGGCAATGAGCTGTGGTGACAATCTTCTATACCGGCATGTCTTTTCAACTGAAGACTTAGCACCTCTCATAGTGGAGTAGCCATTCTCATACTTCAAACAATAGAAATAAAAATCTGAACTTTTAGGTGTACACCAGTTGTGTATGTAGGCCCGCTTTGGCAAAAGATGTAATATTAAGTAAATCTACGTGCAAATGCACACATGTACGTAGTTGCTTGTGTTTCCGAAGAGAGACAACAGAAGGAGACCCACAAACAAATTAAAATATTATACTAGGGGAAGGGAAGGGACAGGGTGGAGCAAGAGTGGGATCAAGACTTCTAGGACAGTATCTTTTATGATTTAAAATTAAACTGCGGTGAAAAAAAAAAAAATCTACCTGGCTACATATTTGGACTTTGGGAGGATGCGGATATTTTACGTACACTTTTTAAAAAATGGGAACCAAACTGTTAAACCTGACAACAAACAAAGAACCTAACTGTATGCCCAGTTGATGGCATAATCAAAGAGAGAATAAAAATAACTTCGAGTTATTTCTTTAAGAGACTTTACAAGTCATCATTTTGATGCTCTATCCCAACACTACCTTAGTTCTTGACCTGGGGCAATTTTGTCCTCTCCCCGAGGTATATTTGGCAATGTCTGGGAACATTCGGGTTACCACAGCTAGGAAATTGCTACTGGCATCTAATGGGTGGAGGCCCGGGATGTTGCCAAGAATCCTAACAGTTCACAGGACAGCTGCCCCTCAGGAAAGAGTTATCTGGCCCCAAATACAGTCTCAAAATTGAGAAATCCTGTCAAAAATACCAAAAGAACTAAATGATGCCTTTTTCAATATCACAGGATCAATATTGCATATAAATACCAATACTCATGTGGTATTGTTCTTACAGTTATTTGAAATGTTTCTGAGACTGTTGTAAGGCAAGACAAATAAACTGTTAAAGTAGTCAGGATTCAAAATTTTGAGCACAAGGCTGTTAAATGTTCAAACTCAAGCCATAAATCTTGGCTAATATCACAGTAACCTCAGGCATTTTTCTGGTGCTATTCTTCAGAGGGGTACAAAATTGATGCCAGTTGTGCTGGGTGTAAAGTAATACCTCACCCAGGACATAGCACACCCAGGTGCTGGAAGGCACTAACTGGGACGAACACCTTGGACTGTATTTGTTTTCACAGCTGAAAGTCCTCTGACCCAGTCAACTTAAGCCAAGCAATCATAAAGACACCTATGCCTCACAGTAACCAACTAATGATTCCTTCCTTCCAATTAAGGACTTCTTACTTACCAGTCACTCAGAATTTTATTACTGTTTGTCCTCACTGTCTCTAAAAACCTTTCCCTCACTAGCTTCATACTGCTTAGGTCTAAATGGCCCTTTGTCAAACTGTCTTTGTTTCAGGTCAGTAAGCGACAGGGCACAAAAGCAGAGCAGTTTAAGGGACAACTCTTGTCATCTTAAATGTTCCTGTGTCTGCGGCTTTAGCAGTCCCTGAACCGCTTCCTCTCTCCCCGTTGGGGCATTTCATCCCATACAGCCGTCTGGTATTTCTCATAGCACAGCTTGCTATAGCCTGGCGCTCTCCGGGTATATGAGATGAACATCTTATGTGGTGGCTGGCTTCCAAGAGGCAGAAAGAAATGCCAGCAGAGCAGGCCTGTTACAGAGGACACCTGGATGTGGCCCCGTACCACCCTCACCATATGTTAGTCATCAAAGCTGTTGAGCCCTTTGCCCAAGTTCAAGGGGGTGGGAAAACAGACTCCACTTCCTGGTGGAGTCCAGATGGGAGAGGGGCAAGGTCACACTGCAGAAAGTAATGTGGGATGGGAGGTGCTGTCGTGGCCAACTTTGGAAAATTCAATCGACCACAGTGGAGTGGTAGCTAAGTATGCGGTGGGGGCCCAGCCTCCCCAGTAGTGGCTACAAACGGGGCTTCTGACTCCAGGAACTGCAAGCAGTGGTGCGTTCCCAAACCACTTGCCATGGGAAATTAGCTCAGCAACCCTCAACCCTCTCGGGTTTAAGAGTCTTGCAAGACTGTGAATTCCTCCTGAATTTCAGGTACAACTGCACATCCCCTCTGAGTGGCGGGGTTGAGTGGGCAAGATCCCAGAGCCGAGGGAGGACATCCACACTCCCCTCTGTGTGGGTGGAGAAGGGGGGGTGCAAATCGCAGTCCTCAGGAGGTTCTGGCTTTCATCCTGACCTGAATCCTAATAAGGACAGCTACCCACAGGCTCAGAGAAGGGAAGAAGGCAGGGCCTAGAACCATCTCTGAAAACTACTTAGAGACTGATGCGTTCCCTATGCTACTGCTCTCTGCCTTCTGGCCCATACCACCTCTCCACCAAACTACCCCCTGAATGGGAAGATGAGATAAAACTCTGGAAAGTTCTAGTACGAGGGAGGTGCTTAAGGACACTGGAGGAGGCAGGGCCCACCTTCAAGGGAACAAATGTTCCTGAAGCACTTTTTCATCCTGAGAACATCCCAAATCTTCAGAGACAAGCAGCTTATCCCATTGATTCCTGTGCCTACTACATTCTTTGGATAAAGATGCAGGTGAAGGGAAGAGCCTATCGGCAAAGAAGGGAGGAGAGATGAACTACAGACAAGGAAACTCTCAAGAATGTGAGCATCTCTACCCTACCAGAGACAATTTTTGAGGGCTCTGAGAAGTCTGGCTGATTCTACTGCCTGTGGACTAATTTGGCAGGTAGCTGGGCCCTGCCCTCCCTGCCTCCAGGGTTTAACCCTGCTTGTATCTAGAGGATGCAGACATCTCATAAAACTCAATCTGATTCTATTCTGGGGCACTCCATGGCCTTCCTTTGGAGAGAGAACAAAGAGAAAAAGAAGGGGAAGACACAAAAAATTGTAATCTGAGCTTCGCTGTGAGGGGCAGACCCAAGTCCCCTTGGGATTCTCATCAAATACGAAGAAGGAACAAAGCTTCTGTGCTGTCTTGTGGTTTCTACCTGGCATCCCCTGGCACTCAGAAATAACAGTGAGTGGTCTCTCGGTAAAGGCAGTTAGAGAGTTATGGCCTGGGTTTTAACAACTCTTCATAAAGCTCCCAGGGGTCGGAATCCTGGACAGCAATGAGTAATAAAACTAAGGAGTTCCTTGGTCATCCCCACCCATCGTCTTAACCAAGGCTTCGAGCCCCAGAGAGCATTATGCCAGTCGATGATGCCTGCCAAGGCTACCTTCTACTATTATACGATAGCAACTCTTTGGGGAAGAAATGTCTATTTATTTTGGGAATTCAACTCTTCCACACTTGATGAAATGCTGGTCAGGCCCTCTAACACGATGTGCCCCATTACAGTGGACAAGTGACCCCAGCTACCCCCAGAACTTCCCCCATCCCTTTACTCACAGACTACAGACTAGTTCAGGGTGGGCAGGGAATTCAGACTGGGCCAGTTAGGAGCTTGTCTGAGATTTTATGTGTGAATGCCAGAAGGGAACATGTTTGTCCTCTAAACACAGGGGCTGTAAAGCCTCTGATCCCCTGGATGCTAATGGAATCTGCCTGAGAGAAAGAGAGAACAACATAGTCAGGACATGGAGAGAGAGAGAGAGAGAGAGAGAGAGAGAGAGAGAGAGAGAGAAATCTGACCACCCCATTTGAGTCCCTGGAGAAGACTATAAATTGTCAGTTTTAGAAAAGGTACCACTTTGTCCCCTAAGCCTTTCTCAAGAACCTCTTTCAAGAGTTTTTCTTTTTTTTTTTTACCAGATTATAGATGGTGGCAAAAATCAAATAAAGAACATCGCCTTCCCACTCAAACCTGTTTTTTTTCTTAAGCTGGTCTCAAGACAAGTGCACTTAACTTGAGACACGGGAGTTAGGCAGAGCGTGTAGGTCGGTAAATAAAAGATTTCAGGCTAAAACCTATGCCAGACTACTTTCACACGAACAGACTTAAAGCCCACTGGAGTTTTCCCAGGGACTTCTTGCCAATGACACAACAAAGCTGACTTGCCAAAGCACTTGACCCAGGCCCTAAGCTCCTAAACTGGACTGGCACAGAAGGATTGTATGGGCCCTGCAGCCCTGGAGAAAGACGTTGCCTGTAAACATGAAAAAGGGCAGAGCTTCCCAGGGGGAAATGGGAAGGGCGTGGAGCAGTTGGCCAAGGGAGATGGACCTCCAGAGCAATCAGGCGAGCTGACTGGAAGACATATTCCAGCGGCAAGAGACCGCAGTCGCCCAGGTCCTGCCTGTGGCTACAGACTGGCAACTTGTGTTTTCCTTTCCTCTTTCTTCCCAAGGGAGGCCTGTAGGGCAGATGTCCTGCTCCTACGCCACCACTGTGTATTAGAGGAGGACAGTGGGGGGACGGTCACTTGTGTTTTCATTTCAAGTGGGCCCCCTACAAGGAGCTACACCTGGATCTGATTGCTTGTCCCTGGCAAGCTGAGTCAAAGCATTTGTAGTAGTCTTCCTCGAAGAGGGGTAGGCGTGTCTGTGTATGAAAAGAGAAGTACTCGTTAATATCTGGTGGCTGTTATGGATTGGCAGAAGTTATGTATTGTAAATACTAGCCTCTATGCCTATGTTTAGAAACCCTGGTTGCATAGTAGTTAAGATCCATGGCAGCTAACCAAAACATCAGCAGTTCAAATCCACCAGGCACTCCTTTGAAACCCTGTAGAGCCATTCTACTTCATCCTGCAGGGTGTCTATAGGACTTGATGGCAACGGGTTTGGGTTTTTTGGTTTATGTCTATGGCTATAGTCCCATCTGGGAATGGGCTGTCTTTGTTGTGTTAATAAGGAAGAATTTGTGTAGGATGTGTTATTACTCAATCTTTTGAGACAATAAAAGAGATTAAACAAACAAAGTTAGTGAGCATCAATGAGGAATAAAGAAACCAAGCCACATGAAGATCTTCCAGGAGCAGAAAAGCTTAGAGACAAGGACCTTCCTCTAGAGCTGACACCTCCTAAACAGGGAGAAAATAAATATGTTTGTTCAAGTCACTCGTTTGAGGTGGTTCCCTCGTAACACCAGATAAGTAAGAGAGGCCCTGTGGCACAGTGGCCAAGGGCTTGGCAGCTCACCAAAAGGTCAGCAGTTTGAATCCACTAGCTGCTCCTTGGACACCCTATAGGGCAGTTTCACTCTAAGTTGGCAGTAGGTTTTTTAGATAACCAAGACAGTGGCTAAAAGCGTGAGCCAGGCCGGGCACTGTTACAGATCAGTCAGTGCTATTTCTGTCTTTCATGCTAAGACTTTTTTCTCTGGGCACACAGCCAGCCCATTTTTAGTTTCCCTTGCTGCCAGGTATGACCCAGCGTCTGGTTCCCAAGGGGAAACAAGAAGAAGTGATATAAGCAACTTCCGGACCATGCCCTTACAAGGCGGGAGGTACTACCCCTCTCTTCTTTCCCCGACTCCACTGCTGGAAGTCACAGTATGGAATCCACATGTGTTTGGATGGTGGCAGCCAAAGGTAGTCCTAGCAATGACAAGTTCAGTGTAAAAATTCTCACACTTGCAAACTGGCCTCAAGTTACATTCTATCTTTTGAGGATTTTATAAATTCAGCACCTCGGAGAGAATAACAAACATATCCTATCAACATGGCTGTAAGGCTGCAGAAAGCCTACAAACTGTAACCCTAGAAGGCTATAAAGTTAAGAGGAAAGATTAGACTGAAGAGACTTAAGAAACAAATTTAAAGCCTTGCTATTAGCACCTGGATTACTAGTTTCCACATAGCTGTCTACTTTTCCAGGTAGGCCAAATATCAGTGGCATCAGTTCTTAGACCCTTGCAGTCTACTAAGTTTCTGGTAGAATTAGCCAAAGATTCAGAATGCTGTCAGCCATGTGGTGCTGGAAGGTGCCACGTGCCCTTTTTGGCTACCAACCCATTGCACTCGAGTTGGTTCTGGCTGACAGCAATCTTGCAGGACAGAGTAGACGGCCCTGGAGGATTTCCAAGGCTGTGATCTTTAGGGAAGCTGCCTGCCACGGGGAAGCCACTGGGTTCCAACTGCCATACAAATTGAGTGCTATAACTGCTGTGCCACCGGGGATCCTCTCTTTGCCCCCCCACCCCAACTCTCAGAAAACATGAACCCTTCAGATAATACTCTTCCCTCAGGTCAAGGGACCGAGCTGAGACTTCTCCTATTGCACCACAGCCCGTTTTTAGCTGTGGGATTGTAACATCATGTAGAGGTGACTTTATGCCAACAGTCCACACACTTAATTGAAAATGTGCTTGGAAACCATCCACCTCTGATGTTTTGAGCCACAGCATCTGCAAGGCCACCTCCTCCCGCAGGAGGAGGACAAACACAGCATGTGACTGGCCTCTGCCAGCAGTATCTTCCCTCTGGCTCTCCCACATCTCAGAAAGCCATTTCCCCACAGGATATTACTTTCTGTTAGCAAAGTGACTTCTCAGGCATGTGTTCTCTGCTTCAGGTATTTACAGTAGGTAAAATAATCCGATTTATGAGATTTCCACCTTTCTTTCTTTAAGAACTTTATTAAAAAATTTGCAATTGATATTCAAATCTGTTAAATTTTTATGCTTTGGCCAAAAATGCGTAAATCATGAACAAATATTTGAAAATGCAGAATGCTAAATACTAAAATAAATGTCACTTTAGACACTGACAGATTAGCACACGGGTCATTACAAAAGAAGACAGGTAACAGTGAGTTTTCTTTGTGTATGAATAGGCACTCAGATATTAATACTATTACTAATGAAGATAAAAAAAGATATTTGATAATTAATGTCTACACTCTCACTTTCCTTGTCAATAAATTAAGTGAAGGTGTTGGACTGACTTAGGTTTAATCTGTCTCTAAACTACTAGATTCACTTAAATTCAGAAACTCTTGCTCATGGTGATAATGTAGTTTTACTACCCTAAAATAATTAACTGCCATGGATAAACAGAAAAGTGAGACCCTTCCCAACAACTTAGACCTCCAGCATGCCTTGCACTCTTTTATAATATCGCAGCTGCCCCTGCACAAACAGACTGTATTACATCCAGACATGTGTCTGATGGAGAGGTCAGCCAGCCGTAGTTCCATACAATCAAAACTTAGCTCCTCTCACAGATAATTACCAGCGTCAGTATATTTCAGCTGCTGCTGCTAAACTTTCTTACTGTGTGCCAGAATCCCACGGCAATGGGGAGAAAAAGAATACGTCATCATTTCTCACCCTTAGACCCATGCTCATTTTACAGGTGAACGAAGTGCAGTTCAGAGTGACCAAATGGTTTCTGAAGTCATATAGTGCTAGGGCAGGACTCCATTCCACCTGTGCCTGACGCAACGTCTAATGGCTCTTCCAGAAAAGTACCCCCGACTCCGACTCATAACACCTGTGTACCACACTGGGTTCTCGTGAAGGATGAGGGCCTACTTGGCTTTTTTTTTTCCTGCAAGAACTGCAGAAACTCTGAGAAACGCTAATCCTGATATCTTCTCTCCACTCTATTAACTCTGACAGAGGTTGTCTACTGAGAGCTGAATGGGAGGAAAAGAATGTGTGGCTTCAATTAAAATGAATCAAGGAGCTCCAAAATGAGACCCATTGCTGTTGAGTCAATTCTGAGTCATAGTGACCCAATAGATCATGATGCCTTTAGACCCTATAAATCATGATATCAGCCTTTCTACCTGCTGTCTGTGCCTAGTGCTTCTTCCTGAGCTCTGCTAAGGTTATTTCTTCTGGACTGCTAACTGCCAGATCTCAACTGTCAACTGCCAAAGACTGCCGCTCTGAGGTCAGACCTGGTCACATGGCTCGCTTTGACCAATGAAATGTGAGCAGGCATGACACATGTCACTTGACCAGTAGAAACTTTAAAGAGCTATTGCGTATTTTCACTCTCCCTCTTTCCCTTCTTTTAGGAGGTCAGCATATTCTAGATAAGGGTGTTCTCATTAGATGTGGGGCAGAGCTGCAGCCAACCTATGAAGATCAAGAGGGAGAAATAAACCTTTGTCTTTGTTAGCCGCTAAGATTTGGTGGGTCATTTCATTCTGCAGAATAGTTTAGCTTATGCCAGCTGATTTGAGCACTTACAACATTGTATTAGATATATATGTGAGTAGGATCCTTCTGAGCAGCTAATGCTTCCTAACTACTTTTCAATTCCAGATCTCATTGGAGTGCATGACACGTAAGAGGTACCAAATAAATCTTTGATGGATGGAGAGACGGATGGAAGGGTAGAAGAAGAAATAGATGAGGATCTCAGAATACAATGAGTTCAAAAATGGAGCATAACTTCCTTAGGATGGAGGAATGCTCACCTGGGTTGCGTTTTGGGCTCTGATTCTGTCAGCTCCTCTGCTATCCAAACAATCACGAAGGACGTGGCTGAGTTCCTCACATCTCCCAGCACTAAATCTGCACTTCCCGAAACAACCTCTCTTGATACTGTTATTTGTGTCTCCATGGGCCAGCAACTTGTGTTGATTAACCAGTAAAATATAATAGGAAACAAAGCATAATAGCCATCTGCCCTGTCCCCTGGTCCCTAAAACAGGAATACCCTCTCACTCCCCGTGGCTTAGCGGTTAAGAGCTACAGCTGCTAACTGAAAGGCTGATAGCTCAGATCCACCAGGAGCTCCTTGGAAACCATATAGGACAGTTCTACTCTGTCCTACAGGATCTCTGTGAGCTGGAATTGACTTGACAGCAGCAGATTGTTTTGTTTCGTTTTGTTCATTCTCACTCACCATGCCTTTGAAGCAGGAGATAAGGAGATTCAGACAATCTCTCTTGGCCTGATATTCACTAAGCAGACACTTGTATTATTTCTTCATTATGCCCCTTCCTGTTCTTTTCTGTGTGGCTCCATTCTGACAGAATAGCGTGGCAGTTCAGGGTACAGTCCCTAAGGCCAGGAAGACCTTGACTGAGTCTTGATTACACTGCTTACTGGCTGTGAGACCTTGGGACAAGTTACCAAATTTCTTGGGTTCCTCATCTGTAAAATGGGTTTGAGTAACATCCATCTGATATGATTACTGTGAACACTGAATGACAGGTTCTGTCCTTTACCCAGAGACGCCGTGATGGTGAAGTTCTAAAGAGGCTGGCTGGTAACCAAAATGCTGGTGACTGAAACCCCCTGGGCACTCCCTGGGAGAAAGCGGCCGCAGTCGGCTTCTGCAAACATGAGAGCCTCGGGAACCCTATGGGGCCAGTTGTACTCCGTCCCCTAGGGTCTCCATGAGTAGGAATCCACTCAGTGGCAATGGATTTGATTTGGTTTTTAATCCTTTATACACTGTAACGCAGTGAGCACTTAATAAAGGCTAATGTTCCTGTTACTGCTATTACTATCAATATCATTCTCACTTCAGTTTTTGAGATCTGCTTCTGACCCTTATTTCAGCGACCCGCTCTGATTTCTGCAGCTTACCAACCTTGCTCTTGATCTTGTCCTTACTCAACTCTTAGCTCCATGAAGGTTCTCGCGACTGTGGACCACCTAAGCTTAGAACAAGAGGTACTTCCTCAGCCTGCCCCGGTCCCAGGTCCATGAGACCCTTTCTTCCCTGCTTCCTGGCCCTTTCTTCCCTGTTTGAAGAACTGTAGATCAGGATACGTGAAATACACAAATTCCTTCTTGTTCTGAACACTAAGACACGTTACTGAACTTCAACATATCAATGGCTGAGTTTTGGGAAGTAGATGGCCAGGTCTTGCTTTCTAGGCACCTCATGGACTCAAACATCCAACTTTTGGCTAGCAGCTGAACAGGTTAATGATTTGTACCACCCGGGGGCTCCCTCCTCTTGACTGGCAGCTGGGAGAAGAGGGCCCTCTCTTACCAGTCAACATCGTCTCACCTTAAAATTTATGAGGAGTCTAGCCACAGACTGTGGGGATACAGGACTTAGTGGAGCAGGAGAGAGCAATGGATACAGCCGGTGACCTCACCCAGTTCTGTTCTTATGAATTTTGCTCAAGGGCAGATGGTTATCACACTGTATTTCCTCATTTCAGTAACCTCATTGGAAATTTTGTTTCATGACAAAGCTGTTTCTGAGGAAATAGAAACACAGATACAAAGGACTAAGGTAGGGCACTGCCTGACTTGTTTCTGTCTGAACACTACTAAACGAAATCTCTTAGAAACACGAGGAAGTCTCAGCATGTGTGCCAAGCGTGTCGGGGAGTTTGGGGACAGGAAGAAGAAACTCAAATATTTAAAATCAGGCTTACTGTGTGCCAAACCCTGTTCACAGCACTTCCCACAGATTAATTCCTTTAATTCTCTGAACAGCCCTGTGGGATTGGGTCTATAATGATCATCCACATTTTGCCAGTGAGGAAACTGAGGAACACAGTGGGTGTTAAATAGCTCCCCTCTTAGCAAGCTTGCCAAAAAAATCACACAGTGGCAAAGCGGATGAACCAGGCAGCCTGTCTCTGACCTGGGCCCCTGACCACAGTGATCTCTGCAAAGGGACAGTAGCTGAATCCCTAGTGGCACAAACAGTTAAGCTCCCAGCTTTTAACCCAAAGGTTGCTGGTTTAAACCTACCCAGCAACTTCGCAGGAGCAAGACCTGGTGATCTGCTTCCATAAAAAAATTAGCCCATTGCCCTTGAGCCAACTCGGATTCACAGTGACTGTATAGGACAGAGTAGAACTGCTCCACAGGGTTTCCAAGGCTTTTGTCTTTACTGAAGCAGATTCCTGCGTCTTTTTTTCCCACAGAGCAGCTGGTGGGTTCGAACTGCCCACCTTTCAGTTAGCAGCCTGGTGCTTAACTGCTAGATGACCAGGGCAATCTAGAAAATGCTGCAGAGCAGTTCTGCTGTATCATGGAGGATTGCTTGGAGCTGAAATTCACTCAATGGCACCCAATAACGAACGACGGGTGCTGTGCTATATACATTGCCTCACTGAACCCCCAAAAGTCCTAAGTATTATTTATATATGAAAAGAGTGAGCTGGGAAAAGATTAAAATGACTCATTGTGTTGATTTCCAAGGGCTACTGTAACAAATGAAGATAAATTGGATGACTTAAAACAATAAATTTATTCTCTGACCATTCTGGAGCCCAGAAGTCTGAAATCAAGGGGCCATGCTCTCTCGGAGTTCTAGGGCAAGATCTGTCCTTGCCTGTTTCAGTGGCTGCCAGCAAACCTTAGCTTGCAGTTGGCATCATCCCAGTCTCTTCTGTGACGGTCACAAACATAGCTGCCTTCCCTTTGCATGTCTGTGTCTGCACATGACCTTCTTATAAGGACACCAGTCACTGGCTGTAAAGTTGACCCTAATCCATTACGACCCCAGTATGACTACGTCTGCAAAGATACTATTTGCAAATAAGGTCACCTTCACAGGTACATGGGTTAGGACTTCATCATATTCCTGGGAGGAGGGACATAGTTAGGTCATATAGCTGGTGAGCCAGGATTTGAATTCAAATAGAATTTCCACATTTGAAGGAGGATGAACAGCCAAAAAATTACTTTTCCAAGGAGAAAAAGTGCTCTGGGTGGTATAATAGTTAACGTGCTTTTGGCTGCTAACCAAAAGTCTGGACGTTCACCTCCACCCAGAGAAACACCCTGTGGAGAATCCTGGTGCCAACATTAAGGAAAGAGTGAGTGATGCGTTGGTAAATGATGTAGAGGTGTTAATTAGGCAACATAATTAGATACCATTGAAAAGAGCCAAGCTGTAAATTGCAATGATAAGTTGCCTGTACAGCTCTATAAGTATAATTAGATACAAAAGTTCTCTCTCTCTTCCTTTCCTCTATAGTAAGCTTTTTTGCTCCTCAAGCCCAAACCTGCTGGTTCTGGTGTTTCCTTCCTTTTTTGTGTCTTTGTTTTTGTTTTTGTCCCACAAGCTCTGGGGACTTGGCCTTCCATCCTTGACCAGCTGCAGCATCCTTCTCTATGCCTTGGTGCCCCTCCTCCCAGGCTTGGCCTTCCTTGTTGCCCTATTATCCAAAAGCAAAATCACAAAATTTAAGAACTTGTGGATCATGGTTACAAAAAAAAAAAAAAAACCCAGCAAGCATAGGGTAGTTGAAAAGCCTACAAACTTCCTACACATGGTCCCTCTTCTTCACCTTCTAGCTCCATCTCAGATGTTGACCAGAAGTCCCATGGAGCACCAGGATTCAGCTCTGAAGGGCAGCCTACCTGCTTGACCTCACTCCCACCCTGGAATGAGCTTCTCAACACTAAAATCAGAACAATGTACGGCTCCCACCCCAATACCCTTCGATGCCTTCAGTGTGCTAGGAACAACCTCCCAGCTCCTTGTGCCAGTCTCTGGGTCCTCCGTGACCTGACCAATTTACTCCTCTTGCTGTGCTTTGCATATCCCTCGTGTCTTTCCACCTAAGGAGTTTTACACTGACTAATGCTTCTCCCAAGAATGTCCCTCATGTGTGGATGACTCCTCCTCATCTCATGAGTCTCACCTGAAATGTCAGCTCTTTGGAGAGTCCGTTTATGACCACCTTACGTTATCGGAAGGAGGCCCCTTGCCCAGCCGTTTTCTATCCTATTGGCCCCTTTTGTTTCCTTTAAAGCACTAACTGCTATCAGAAGCTCTTCTGATTATTCATGTGTTTTTCTTTTGATGTCTCTTCCTCTGCTAAGCTATAAGCCCCATGAGGCTGAAGACTATCACACCCACTGCCAAGGCCCCAGAACTAGACAGTGCACAGTCTACAAGTATTTGTGGAACAGGGGAAGATGGTATTTCACCTGCCACTACCCAAGTCTTCCGGAGTATGTGAAGAACCAATACTCAGTTGCCATTGGGTCCTCCATGCTGATTCATGTCAACTTCACATGTGTCAGAGTAGAGCTGTGCTCATAGCGTTTTTTCAGGGTTGTGTACTCCCACCAGACCTGTCTTCCAAGGTGCCTCTGGGTGGGTTTGAACCACTGATGTTTTGGCAAGCAGTAGAACACTTAACCATTGTGCCAACCAGGGACTCACTCCCACAAAACACTCAAATAACTTCCAGGTTATCTGGAAGTTATTCCTAGTTCTCTGCTAAGAGAATCCATCACATACCACCCTGATCAAATGGTGCTAGGGAAGACCAATAGCAGTAGAAATAATGGAAATCAGGACTCCCCTGAGAGGAGCAATGTGAAGAACGCAGCAACACTTCTGTGATATTTCCGCCAAAAATGTGTAATCTGAATCAAATCACGAGGAGCATAATATGACCCCAAAGTGAGGGACATTCTATGTAATAACTAGTCTATAATCTTCAAAGTTATCAAGATCACGAAACCCAGAGACAGAAGAACTATTTCCAGCTGGAAGAGCTAAAAGACTTGACTGCTTAATGCAATATATCATTCTGAACTCAATTATTTTGTTGGAATCATTGGCAAAAAAATCAAATGAGACCTGAAGATTAGACAGTAGTAATTTACAGCATTACTTTCCTGATTTTTATGGTTATATTTTGGTTATAGAAGACCAATGAGGAACTGGCACACTCAAACTATGAAGAATTGATGTGTTTGAACTATGGTGTTGGTGAAGTATGTTGAATATACTGTGAACTGCCAGCAGAATGAACAAATCAGTCTTAGAAGAAATACAACCAGAACATTCCTTAGAAGTGGAGAGACTTCAGCTTGCTTACTTAGGACATGTCACTGGGAAAGACCAGTCGCTAGAAAAAGACATAATGTTGGTAAAGTACAGGGTCAGTGAAAAGCAGGGAAACCCTTGGTGAAATAGGATGACACAACGTGGACTCAAGCATGTGACTTTCACAAAGGTGGTGCAGGATCGGGCAGTGTTGTTCTGAGAAAGGAAAGCCTGAAGAATTGTAGTCTTTCCTAAAATACCAGAAGGCTGAGGGCTTCAAACCTGAAGAGTTACAGCCTTGTTAAAAGCACCAGGAGCCTGGAAGCCTGGCACAAGAGAAACCCCCACACCAGTGTTTCCTGAGAGCAATTTGACCCCAGAGAAAGGAGAGCCCCTCCTCCCAACTTCAGAATTCGCTTATCTTTATCTTTGTAACCATGTGAATGCCAGTTAGAAGGTAAAATGACAATTTGTGAAACTGCTAGGCCAATGAAATTGCAATATGAAAATCTGTAAACTAGTTGCCAGTCGAAAGAATATATGAAAATTCTTTTGTTTGCTGCCTTGAGAAAACATATGAATAGGTATGTTTGATAACGGAACGGGGTGCGCGGCTATTTTTTGGACTTCAGTCTGACCACCACACCACCAGTAGAAACTCCTCTTCCTCTTAAAAGATGAAGTGGTGTTTAAGGTGTTTTCTGCTCTGCGGGCCAAACTTGTCTTTTTCCTGCAACAGTTCTGCTTTGCATAAGGTCACCATGAGTTAGAGTCAACGAGGTGGTTAACTGCCAACAACAAGAGTAATTTTAGTCATGCAGAAAAATTACTGAAAAGTCATAAGGACAAAGATAAGCATCTGTGGCAGCTTGTCTCCAAGACGGTTGGCCACCACTCACGGCTGCTCTCCACTACTCTGTCGTTATAAATTGGAATCTACTCAGCAGAAGTGGAGGTGTGTACGGGAGCCCCGGTGGCACAGTAGTTAAGAGCTTATTCACCTACCACAAGTTCAAATCCACCAGCTACTCCTTGGAAACCCTACGGGTCAGCTCTACTATGTCCTAGAGAGTAGCTTTGAGTCAGAAGCAACTCAGCAGCAGTGGGTTGGTTGGTTGGTTTTGTATGCACACAAAGGAATCCGGTGGCAGAATCATTACGCACACACTTGTTAACTGACAGGTCAGTAGTTTGAACCCATCAGCTACTCAGCGGGGAAAAGACTTGAGGAGCTGCTTCTGTAAAGATGACAGTCTTGGGACAGTTCTGCTCTCTCAACTGCTAGAATTTGGAATCGATTCCATGGCACGCAACACCATGCAAGCATTTATACTGTAGACATACAGTATAAATAAAGCCATCTCCTTGTCGAGAGTTATAGTCTATTCCTTCATTCCCTTGAATTTGGTCTGCATTGTTACTCTTTTGATCAATGTGACATGGTAAAAGTCATTCTGTGTGACTTCTAGTTAATAAGAAGCCTGTCTCCTACAACATTTCATTTATGTAAGAAGCCTTAACTATTCTGAACCCACATGCTGTGAGGAAGCCCAGTATAGCCACATAGAGAGGTTGTGTATAAACAGATACCCTCTGGTTACCACCATTTAAGTTAATTCAAGCAAGACTGTCCCATTGAGTCCATCAGGCCCCAGAATTGTGAAAGACAATAACAAATTGTTTTAACCACTACTAAATTTGGGTATTTTTATACATTTATTGATAACAAGAACAGCAGTTATATTTCAGTGGCAACGGAATTATGGATACGTACAAATGCCTCAATGTTTTGTTGTGCGGCCTTTTTTGTGTATTATGCATACTATTAAATTTGTAATTAAAGAAAAATGTCACTCATTTTTCTCCAGCAGTCTGAGATACGAGCATCACTGCCTAGAGCATACCTTTCTGAATAGGGCTGTATCCATGAGACTCAACAACTTAGCATGATACTGCTAACATCAAACACAAAGGTACAAGTTAACACTTAATTGTATGTAGTAGGCACTTAATAAATGTTTATTAAATAATGGATGAGAGATTGTACATTGGTTAAGCTCTCCCAAAATTAAAAGTTTTTATTTAGTTACTTAGTTATTTACCAAGATTAAGTGAATTATTTAATCTGGCCCTTCTAGCTATAGTCTTCCTAACTTGCACCAAATGACTGGGTGGGACTATGCAAATGAGGAGCCTGTGGTGCACCAAAGTGATTAGGTAACTTGCTAATAATGTAAATAAGGTGCACAGCACCCTTGTTGGGGATAAGACCATGTAAATAAGGTGTATAGAATCCTAACAAGAGGATTGGTCAGTTTGGCCGTGCTTACTAGGCTTAAAAATGTCCATCCTGCTAGGCTTAAAACTCCCAGAAGCAAACCAAAGGCTAAAAGTCCTGGTAGGCTTAAAATGGCCATCCTGCTAGGCTTAAAAATCCCAAAAGCAAGCAAGGAGGACCTCATAATGACCAAGAAGAAGAGATATGAGCAGTGCCCATCCATTGGACTCTGGATCCCTGCACTGAGAACTTACTTGACCATGAGAGAGAGCTATATCATCCGTGGTGAGAATCAATGGCAGAGAAATTGCAACAGTATGTAAGGCAGCAGAAATGTAAGACCAGGAGGAGGTGGCACAGTGGGTGTGCTGACCCACTGTGGGCAAGAGGGCTAAGTGCCTTTGGGCAGGAGACTTGCTAGCTGAGCGAGGTGCCCTGAAGCACTCATTTGTGGAGCTAAAAGAGCTTCACAACACTTGCCCAGGCAGGCCAGAGGCCAGGCCAAGGGGCCAAGAGCCAGGGAGAAGTGTGCCTGAGGCAAGACTGGGAAGAGGCTGTCCTGATGGAAGGATGGTATCCTCAGTATTCCTGAAGCTGAGTCATAACCTGCTACTTCCCTAATAAACCCCTGAACTGTGAATATGGTCTAGGAGTCTGTGTGGCCATTGCAATGAATTAATTAAACCCAGGAGAGTAGAAGAGAGTGCCCTGGGAAAGACACAAGGTGTCAGAATTAGTTTGGAGGGTGGATGAAATGAGGACGTATATGTGTATGTACATACGCACATACATACATATATTTGTGTGTGTTTCTATATACATATATATGAAAACAGAATATATAATAAAGTGGAGTCTTGTGGGAAACACAAGTTAAAATTGGCTAAACTACTAAAACCAAATGGCTGTGCTTGAGCTAAATAAAATGGTAACAAAATACAAGGTCATGGTAAAGAAATGAAAGGGAGAAAAACAACTGCCAGATGGACATGAACACAGATGGTCTGAGAGACAAAGAAAATAACTGATCAGAAAGAAGTTAACAACTTGAGGTACTAGAAAATAAGATTTACGGACTAACCGATGACTAACCAATAACAACCAGAACCAAGCAAGCAGCTTGTATTAAAAACTCCATAATGTGGACTTCGGGCACAGTAGTCCCGTCTGGGGGTCTGTGCCCACGGTCTGCAGCCCTGACCTCATTTGCCTCATCCTTGAAGGCCTGGGAGCACAGCCTCCCTCTGGGAGTCTGTGCCCATGCTCTGTTACCGTGCCTCATCTTCAAAGGCCTGGGGCCAACCTCCTCCTGACAGTCTGTGTCCGCTGGTTTGCTGTGCTGTGACCTGATCCTGGGACCTCATCTGCTTGCCATCAAAAGTTGGTTTGAATGGCTGTGACTGTTTTCCCATTGGTGCCTGAGTCTCCGGTGCTGTCCCTGTTGGTGAATCTATCTCCAAGATGCCTTATCATACTCCTGACCTTTAAGCGATCTGCTTCCAGTGACTGTGACAAGTCTTCTGAACCTGGTGTTGTGTTCCTCCTGCCTGCTTCATCTTGGAGACGCCCTGTCATCATAAAATTCTACTCAAACTCTTCTGAAGTCAGAACCGTGACAGCACAGCCAATCCTTAAGAGTGAATCCTATTTTTAGGGAAGTGAGTGTCTTGACATACTAACGTTGTGACTTGACCGCTACATTCACTGTGGAACCCAGTGGAAACTGTGGGGGTCTTACCTAAGGTAAATGAGAGTTCCCAACTAATGTGAATGTAGAGAAGAGTTCTTAAGTAATGTAAATAAAAGTGTTTTATGCCCTGGTGCTAACAGCTCCCTTCCTCCCTGCTTAGTTATAAATGTGTGGTTAGATTAAATAAAGCTTATTACTGACCCCAACCCTTGTTAATTACTTATTTTCCTCTGGTGACCCCAACATTTTCTGGGTGCTCACAACAGTGGAGATTTGTCTGAGCTCTGCATTACAGGGAAGTTGGAGGTTAGGCACCTCCATGGCACTGTTTTACACTTATTACTATTTTTTAATCTATATTTTTGTTGGAAAGCCTGGTGGTGTAGCGGTTAAGTGCTACGGGTCAGCAGTTCAAATCCTCCAGGTACTCCTTGAAAATGCTATGGGACTGTTCTACACTAGCCTATAAGGTTTCTATGAGTCAGAATTGCCTCAGCTGCAATGGGTTTGGTTTTGGGCTTTATTACTAATTTTTAACCTGTGTTGTTGTCGATCTGGCAATATCCTTTTTACAACTAACTCTAATTTCACTTTAAAGGATCCACTTACACTGTAAATACTCAGATTTAAAGAGACCCACAAGACAGGCCACATTCTGAACTTATGATACATGCTTTTTTTTCATACAATTATTTCTCCTTAGATTATATCTCCTGCTTCCTCCTGTGGCTGTTGTACTTTAGCTGTGTGGACATTTTGCCTTCCAACCCCTCTCAGTTTTTACGTTTCTATGTAAAGTTCCCTAGGTATCACGCATGGTTTCTACTTGACTGCTAACCTAAAGGCTGGTGATGTGAACCCACCCAACAGTACGACAGGAAAAAGGCCCTGGCGGTCTGCTTCTATTAAAATGGTAGCTAAGAAAAAGCTGTGGAGCAGTTCTACTTTGTAGCATTTAGCGTTCCCATGAGTTGGAATCAGGGTTTCAAACTGGTTCTTTCCCAGTTGTACCACAGCCAAGAAAGAAACAACAGAACAGACCTGAACTTTTACAATTTGGGTGGACCGGTACCATAACTAGAATGGGAAAAACTGTGGGTGGAAGCCCTGCTAGAAATAGGCTATCCCTCTTAGAAAACAAGGGCAACATAGCACTGCATAGCAACCAAATCTCTTCCCCACAGGATTTTGTGCAGAGTTGGAAGCAGTGGTGCCCCGCTCAAAGATCAAAGCCAACCACACTGCTTTGAATGTGTGTCACTCTCCTCAGTCCTGGTGATGATCCAGTCTCATCACCTTCCTTTCCTGTTCAGGTTATGGTTACAGATCACCAAAATTCTAGAAATTTAGCTCTGTTTTTGTTCTACTTTGTCAGTCATGGCTGAACTGGTTTGAAACTAGTTTGAAGCCCTGGTTGGAACTGACTTGATGGCAGTCAACAGCAACAGACAAAGGTAGTGGGAAAAATAAAATTATAAACCAATCTCAGACGGTCACCAAGGACCCAAATGACATGGGGGGAAGAGAATCCAGAAGACAGAGAGACCCACGTGAGTGGGTGACTGCATTGACATGTGACCGGAGGAACCAGATGGTGCCGGGCTCCCGCTAGTGATGCTCATGATTCTCTTCACCTTCTGTGAAGTTAGAGGAGGTTAGGCACCTCCATGGCACCGTTTTACACTTACTTATTACTATTTACACTTACTTATTACTATTTTTTAATCTATATTTTTGTTGGAAAGCCTGGTTGCATAGTGGTTAAGTGCCATGGCTGCTAGCCAAAAGGTCAGCAGTTCAAATCCTCCAGGCACTCCTTGGAAATGCTATGGGACCGTTCTACACTGACCTATAAGGTTGCTATGGCTCACAAAGTTAAGCCTCACTGGCAACACAAGAATAAAAAGAGGTACCCCTGAGAACACCACTAACAGACTGCAGTTGATGGTCCAGGGACTTCTGGGTTTCCCTAGGAGCATGGCCCCTGGTCCTGATGCTGCCCATGTCCATAAACCATTACTGAGGTCAACTCTTCAGACAGGAATGGATTGGACAGGCGATACAGAGTGAGCATATCGTGTGTGCACTTTATGGTTCTGTGTAACTTCAGGATGTTGTCCTACTGGCCTCTTATTGGAGAGGGAGCAGAGGATAGAGAGGAGGGGACTGGAGACTGTTTGGAAGATATGACATGTATAGAACAGATAGGAGGAGTGTGCTGTCACTGGGCAGGGAGACCAGTGGGAGCTGCACATAGGTGGGCATGCAACTTTATATTGGATTGTACCCTTTCACTCAATCACAATAAATAAAAAAAATTTATAAACCAACCTCTTACAAAAAGAATACTACCTATAATTAAGTAGGACCAGTTTAAAAAAACACAAAGATAATACTAGAAAATGAATTACTATAATAAACTACATTGCTAGATTCAAGGAGAGAAATGTTTATCAAGCTTTCCATCCTGTTTTATTTATTTATATTTATTTTCAAGGTCTTAAACTAGAATGATATCATGGTTGAAAGTAGAAGGCCATTAAAAAGGAGTAAATGGATGAATGAGACGGATGACACAACTTCCACAACAATGGACACAAACATATCAGCGACCATGAAGATGACACGGCCCCAGGCACAGTTTCATTCTGTTATATGTAAGGTTTCCGTGAGTAAAAGCTGACTCGATAATAGCAAATAACAACTGCAAGAAAAAAATCTGTAGCCAAAGAGAAATGACCTTTAAAGCTCTGGCTTCTGAGACAAGACTCTGTCACCCTTCCTCTCTCACTTACCCATATCATTTCAAATGGTTCAATTAGTGAGTATCTATGCTTTGTAGTTAGGTGCCGTCATGTCCGTCCCGACCCACAGAGACCCCATGAACAACAGAACCAGACACTGTCCAGTCCTGTGCCATCCCCAGGATCATTGTCACACTTGAGCCTGTGGTTGCAGCCACTATGTCAGTCCGTCTCATGGAGGATCTTCCTCTTTTTGTCTGACCCTCCACTTTATCAAGCATGATGTCCTTCTCCAAGGACTGATCGCTCCTGATAACGTCCCAAGTATGTGAGAACACAGTCTTACCAGTCTTGCTTCTAAAGATCATTCTGGTTGTACTTCTTCCAAGACAGATGTGTACATTCTTTTGGCAGTCCATGGTATATTCAACATTCTTTGCCAGAACCACAGTTCAGAGGTCAGTTCTTCATTCTTTCTAATTCATCGTCCAGCTTTCTCATCCCTGTGAGGCTGCTGAAAACATCATGACTTGGCCCAGGCATCCCTTAGTCTTTCCCCGTGAGTCTGCCACTTTGTTGTACTGTGGGGTCTTTCATGTTGCTGCAATGCTGGAGGTTACCCCGCTGCTATTAAATTCTAGCAAGGTCACCCGCGGCAGACAGGCTTCAGCTGAGCTGCAAGACTAAGACAGATGAGGAAGAAAGACCTGGTGGTGTACTTCTGAAAAGGATTAGCCTGTGAAAACCTTACGAATAGTAGCATTCATGCTAGTAATCCTCTCTTTACACCTAGATTTGTTTTTGTTAAATCTAATTGCATAGATTGTCACTATACGTTTCCATTAAGATTCTTTGGGATCATGCAGGGTCAGTTTGCTCCGCAGCCTCACCAAACAGCTGCCTCTGGAGCCACCTGCTGGCGCGGTTTGGAATCTCAGCTGACACAGTCCAGCTAACGTGGGAGAAGTTCAATATAGATTCCACTTACACATCAAATGGTCCCAACTCAGAAGGAACAGATGATCTCCAAGGACCAACACGACATGGGGCAAAGAGAACCCAGAAGACAGAGAGACCCACATGAGTGGGTGACTGCGTCGACATGTGACCGGAAGAACCGAATGGTGCCCAGCCACCACCAGTGATAGCCGTGATGCAGCTCCCAGAGTTGAGTTTCACAGGCAACACGAAAATAAAAAGGGGTGCACACAGAGATCTCCACTGAAAGACTGCAATTGATGGTCCAGAGGCCTCGGGGTTCCCCTAGGAGCATGGCCTCTAGTCGTGATGCTGCCCCTGTCCATAAATCATTACTGATGTCAACTCTTCAGACAGGAATGGATTGGACACGGTGATACAGAATGACCACATCATGTGTGTGCTTCATGGGTCTATGCATCTATAGGATGTCATCCAGCTGACCTCTTAATGGATGCGGGGGAGAGGGTGGAAAGGAGGGTATAGGAGATAGTTAGGAGGGTATGACACAAGTACAGAATGGAGAAGAGGAGTGTGCTGTCGCTGGGCAGGGAGAACAGTGGGAGCTGCTCATTGGCGAGTATGCAAATTTATATGGGATTGTGTATTCTCAATCATAATAAAAATATATATATAAATAAATTAAATTAATAGATTCCACTCTATCTCCTTGATTTGCCGTAGCACCAGAACCAAATTATCCCAAAGATTTCTTCCTCCTCCCAACCTCTGCATCCACTTACCCACCCCCTCCAAGAAGGTGGTTCCATTCTCCTTTAAGCATATGCTGTAATCCAGGAAATACTCTGCACTGAGGATCTACAATTCTTGGGTTTCCAACTGGAAACTCTGTGTGGCAGTTCTACTCTGTCTATAGTAGATCTTGTCTGCGAGTCAGAATCAACTCGACAGCAGTGGGTTGGTTTGGACTCTGTCCCTCAGCCTCCACTGTTTCATACCACCCCGGGGCCGTGCTGGGTCAGGTGTGACAGCATTTGGAGCAACAGTTGTTTTGGTGGCAATTGTCTGGGTATATTCCCAGGCCAAATATGGCTGGGGCAGTGGGATGAAGCCACAAGGCATTCATTGGGCATCATGTTTGGTGCAGCAGAGGACCAGCAAGAGGGAACGTCAACGAGATTGGCAAGATAGCTCTAAGAATGGACCCAAGCTTGCTGGCCATCTTGAGAATGGCGCAGGATGAGGCAATGTTTCATTCCATTATAAGTAAGGTCTCCGTGAGTTGGAGTCCACTTGTTGGCAGCTGTCTATCAACTGATCAATTCATCTGTCTCTACAGTAGGAAGGGGAATGATGGGGAAAGAAAAGGAGTCAGGAATCTGCTGAAAACACCAGAAAGTCTGCCCCAGAAAGAACTAAAAAAACCTCATAATTCTGAAAGATGGATATTACTGTACCCAAGTCACTGAGGCATAGGGCAGCTTGGTTTCTTGGAAAAGAGACTGTAAATTCTGTATGTGAGACAAAGAATTTGCTCTGGTTACATCCTGGTGACACATGGCTTTGTCTTAGTCTGCCAATTAGTGGTT
This sequence comes from Heterohyrax brucei, assembly GCA_028571685.1. Taxonomy (NCBI): domain Eukaryota; kingdom Metazoa; phylum Chordata; class Mammalia; order Hyracoidea; family Procaviidae; genus Heterohyrax; species Heterohyrax brucei. The sequence continues at coordinate 17,970,102 of CM053153.1, read as the reverse complement.
CCACCACTTTAACCAACAGCTCTTATAAAATACAGATATCCCTGAGAAAGATCAAACCTATTGTAATTGAACTGTTCCAATCTTTCAATCATACCAGCACTGAGCCTCTGTCTCAGAGACAGAATTCCTGGGCTTGTGGAAAGAAGAAATTGTTTTCCTGGTGATGGTGGTAGTGGTGCTGGTGCTGGTGCTGGTGCTGGTGCTGGTGCTGGTGGTGCTGCTGTGATTGCTGGTAATGGTGCTGGTACTGGCAGTAGGGGTGCTGGTGCTGGTGCTGGTGGTGGGCTGGTGATGCTGGCGATGCTGGTGATGCTAATGGTGCTGTAGTAGTGGTGGTGATTGTGCTGGTGTTGGTACTGACAGTGCTTGTGGCAGCGATGCCAGTGCTGGTGGTGGTGATTGGTGGTGGTGGAGATGGTGGTGACTGGTGGTGGTGGAGGTGCTGCTACTGGTGGAAGTGGTGGGGCTGGTGATGGTAATGGTGCTGGAGTTGGTACGGGTCCTGGTAGTGCTCCTGGTGACGACTGGTGGTGGTGCTGGTGCCGGCAGCACCGGTTGTGATGAATCAGCATGGCTGAGGGACTGGTGACCATCTAAGGCAAACAGGATGAAGCAGGGAAAGAAGTTCCAACTAGCAGGCAGGAGAACTTCAGGATTTTGGATTGGTTTATTCTGGCTCAATCCCTGCTAAGAATTTCCATTTGCACCCTATATATACTGAATCAGAATCTACATTTTTAACAGGATACTCCAAGTGATTGTTATGTATAATAAATTTTGATACCCTTACCAAACTGAGTTCAGCATAACTAGGTGGTGCCCAGCTATCATCACTGACTGCTCCAACAGGGATCACAATAGAGAGTTCCAGACAGAGCCAGAGAAAAATATAGAACAAAATTCTCACTCACAAAAAAGGACCAGACTTACTGATCAAACAGAGGCTGAAAATAGCCCAAGAATATGGCTCCTGGCCACCCTTTAACTCAGTACTGCAGTCACTCCTAAGGTTCACCCTTCAGTCAAAGATCAGATAGGCCTATAAAACGGAACGAGACTAAATGGGCACACCAGCCCAGGGACAAGGGAGAGGAGGCAGAAAGGGGTCAGGAAGGCTGGTAATGGGGAACCCAGGGTGAAGACGTGAAAGTGTTGACATGTCATGGGGGTGGCAGCCAATGTCACAAAATAATATATGTATTAATTTGTTCTCTAAACCTTTACCTAAAGTAGAATTAAAAAAAAAAATAAAATTCTGCCCTTTTCCAGTCTGCTAACCCAGTATACTTACTGCTGGCTTCTGCCTTCCTCTTCCAAGAATATGAAGACTGTTTTCCACTAATGCTGAACTTCTGACCATTTCTGAAACAAATGACTTTTTCAGAACTCTGTTAACACAAGTACTACTATTCCTTCTACATGACAGATCTTTTCACCCAATAAAACTAGCGAACTTGAAAACTTACCCTTACAAAGAAAGACACTTGCTGACTTCTGTAAGACCTTTTCTTGCACTTCTAGGTTGAGTTAGTCTTCTTCCTGCTTGGACCAAAGTAATTTTTAAAATTTGTGTTCTGGCGGTCATTTTCCCTTTTACACAGAAGTCTTTCCCAGCAGCAATTTCTGCTCATCAGGCCTTCCCAGTCCCCAGAATGGTAAATATGGAATGTTCAATGCTGATCAGAAGGGAACTCTTGTTTTGGAAAAAAAAAAAGCATGTACCATGTCAGTTAGTAGAAAAATAGTGCAGGTCAGCGAATTCCTAGGGCATGGCTACAGCCAAGACAAGGATGAAGAAGATGTAGAATGTGATGTTCTCACAATCACTGAAGTTAGGTGAGCCAAGAACACAGTTGGAATCTACTCAAATGGAGCAGAAACTCCCATAGCAATGAATTTAGCAAGTCCCACTTCTAGCTGCTTCCTGACTACCTCTTTCCCCTTGGTTTAGATGCTAGACTAATAATTAAAAAAAAAAAAAAAAAAAACAGACCCACAAATAAAGCGCATGGTAATCAGATCTAGGGAGGTCTAGTTGGTGTCACAGCTTGGGGAGGTCCTGAAATGAGTTTGGAGGTGTTTCCTGCTCCAAAGGAGTGAGTTCAAGGGTAAAAGAATTTGAATTTTGCACAAAGAAGTTAACTTGGGCCATGTCTTTCAATGAGTTTTTGGATACTGTTAACTAGAAGCTTCTGCTGTTTTTCTTCATTTCAGTTGTGTCAGTCTCCCCCTCTGTACTGATTCGGTTAGGACTTGAAGCATGATTGGCATTAGCCAATCACAGCCATCTATTACCTTTTGGCAGTAGTCAGTGGACACGTGACCCAATTCTGGCCAGTGAGTTGTAAGAGGAAGTTTCCTGGGAGCTTTTGAAAATACATTTCTCTTTGATAAGAGAGATAATTGAGAATAATACCCTTTCTGCTCTTTTCGTTCCTAATTGCTTTGGATACCATGGTGTTAGGATATGATGGAGGAGTTGCTATAGGTATCCTGTAACCAGGATGTAACTGGGCCCAGGAAGATACCACTCAGCTACTTATTCAGCCCTGGAACTGCCTAGGCTTTTCAAGGGTAAGTAAAAAGCCTTTATGTTACCACAAAACTAAGCAGAGTTCATGCCACCTGCTGCAAAGGCCTGATCTTTGAGATAGGGGAGAGATGAGAAACCTGTTTTTTTGCATACTGGAAGCAAGGAGACAGAGGGGATAGATTTCATCCAAAATCTGCCACCCTGAAATAGACACTTCCTGGAGATTTTATGAGTCCCAGGAATTTGTAGAATGTTAATCTTCTTTAGGCAGTCACAATGGTCATATCTCAGATGTGCTGACTTTTTAATTAGTGTTTTAGGTCCAGAGGTGGTCTGATTATTATATAATCTTCCAGGAGATTCCTTTGTTTTTCTTTTATGGTCTTTAGATTGTTATCAGTTGTTTTTCTACAGTACTAAAGACAGCATGGAAACCCTGGTGGTATAGCGATTATGTGCTATGGCTGTTAACCAAAAAGTCAGCAGTCTGTCAGACACTCCTTGAAAACTCTATGGGGCAGTTCTACTCTGACCTACAGGGTCACTAGGAGTGAGAATTGACTCTATAGTACGGTTTTTTTGTCTGTTTGTTTTTGTTTTTGGAAAGAGAGCATAGATAAGTTCTTAACCTTGAGAGAAACTAAGGGAAACAATAGACTGATGCTTGAAGACAAAGTCAGGAAACAAAGGGGTGCAGGTTATGCTCCATTTGTGGCCACTTAACTTATTCTGCTTGTTCCATATAAGGAAACTCTGGTAGCACAGTGGTTAAGTGCTACATCTGCTAACCAAAAAGTCAGCACCTGCCATCTGCCAGACACTCCTTGAAAACTCTATGGGGCAGTTCTACCCTGTCCTATAGGGTTTCTATGAGTTGGAATTGACTTGATGGCAGTGGGTTTGGTTTTGGTTCCACATAAGGTTCAGATCACTGTAAACTAGGTAGTTTGTTGCTTGGAGGTGAAACATTCCTTTTGTGTGCCCTCTAGTTGATTTCAACTCATGGCAATGTGTCAGATGGAGATGTGGCTAAGTAGAAGTTTCTCGGTTCTAATCTTCACGGAAGCCAAGCACCAGGCCCTTCTCCCACCACCTAGAGAACTGAAATCAGCACACTTTCAGCAGTGACTGACACTGATGCCTGGAAACAGCTAGAGACTGCCAAAGCCAAGTGCCACTGAGTCGGATCTGGCTCATGGCTAGAGGTTGGATAAAGACAAAAGCTGACTCTCAGTGGCTTTGTCAAGTAGCCAGGGACCAGGGCAGTTGTGTTACAATCTATTCAAGTTGATCTTCCCAGAAAGTGACAGTTCTCAGCCAGTGACAGTCAATATTTGGTAAATAAATGAATGAAAGGATAAAGGAAAGCCAGGAAATGGAAGGAGAAATAAAAGCATTTATTATAGATTGAATTGTGTCTCTCCAAGAGAAATATGAGAGTCCTAACTGCTGTACCCATAAATTGTTTGGAAATAGTTTTCTTTTGCTGTGTTAACAGGGTCATACTAGAGTGGAAAAATAGAACAAAACAAAACAAAACTCATTGCCATGAAGCTGATTCCAACTTATAGTAACCCTATACAGCAGGACCTCCCCATAGGGTTTCCAAGGAGTGCCTGGTAGATTTGAACTGCTAACCTCCTGGTTAGCAGCTGAACTGTTAACCACTGTGCCACCAGGGTTTCTACTAGAGTAGGTTGGGCCTAAACTCCAGCACTTATGAGTTATAAGAAGATCAGGATACACACACACACACACACACACACACACACACACACACAGATACCAAGGAATACCAAGTCATTAGAAATTACCAGACGGGCCCACAGAAACAACTGACATAACTAAGACCCCGATTTGGACTTCCAGTTTTCAGAACCGTGACACACTAAATTTCTGCTCTTCAAAGCAATCATGAGGTGGGCTATGACAGAGAGGAAGAAGGCGTGACAGGAGCGTGTAATAGGGCCCCTGTCAGGAATGTTGTGGAAAGTCTTTGCAAAGAAGTGATGTGTAAGCTGAAAACTGAAGGATGAATAGGCTTTTGCTAAGGGAGAGGGCAGAACGAGATTTATTGCTTTTGAGAAGACCACGACTGTGGCTTCAGTGAGGAGAATGAGTGAGTGAGGGGCAAGGCTAAACATCTGTGGGACCGTTAAGAAGCTGTGAAATCCTGCCTGTGAGAGGAGATGGCTGCCAAGTCAGGAGGGGCTTTGGCGGTGGGAAGAAGTATCTGGATTTGGGAGTCGTTTATCAAAAGGTTTAGCTTAGTTATGGATTGGTTGCTGGAGATAAAGGGAAGGGGAGTCACAAGAGGGACTTCTAGGTTTCTACATTACAGCATGGACAGTTGAGAGAGGGCGTACTGGAAGAGGAACACGTTTCGTTTATGTTTGTGTATGCAAAAGGACAGTAAGACAGATTGAAGATTATGGTTTTGATTTTTGATTAAGTAGGCCATTGGTTGTAGGTATTGAAAGCTTAGCCGTATGGCCTGGATTGGAGATATGAATTTGTTCATCCCCTGTCTGAGCGGTCTCTGAGAACACGGCAGTGGATGGGATGGCTCACACAGAGAACACTGGGTTATCGTGAGAGACCCTCTTGAATTGGCTTTAAGGAGCCTCAGCACTTGGTGAAGACTAGGCTTGTAAAAGAGGCTAAAACGACTGACTAGTCACTTTAGGGGAAAGTAGAAGAGCATAGTTTCACCTCAAAAAACTGTTTGAAGGAGTGCTCAGCCATATCAAAATACACGAAAGGGGACCTGATGACTGAAAAATAACAGTTGCATTAAAGCAAGTTGTAGAAGAAGCAGACTAAAAGGTGAACGAGACGGGATGCAGTGGAAACCCTGGGGGGCAAAAAATGGAGAGAATTTTGGAGTGGGGTTGGAGCAGTTGAGAAAATGGTTAATTGAAATTGTAATTTTTTTTGAGAAGGTGGAGGATTGTTTTATCCGCTGCAATCGGGTGCCAACCTTAGTGGATTTGTACGCTTGGTTTTGGGGAGATAAAGGGCTTGGCTTCTATTTTCTTTGTAATAAAAGAGGAGAGACGAATTGCTTCTCTGAGTAGTATTAGTAACATTACTTTGTAAACGAATTGTTTTATATGTAGATGGATTTCTTAGTTCTCCAGCTCTGTTTCACAAATAGGTAGGTATATATCAGTGTTCACAACCGTACGACTGGAGGCAATAGGTGCTTAATAAATTATTGATTTTGATTCTTAGGACGATGATGATAAATGTGACGATGACCCGATGTCAGGGAGAAGGTTAAGCTCCAAGCAGACCCCTGTCAGAAGCTGTCTGACAGGAGTGAGAAACGAGATCTCAGCACCTGTCTTGGGATCCTAGGTAAGTCAGAGAATCACAGAAAACACACGGGAGGGAAATCCACCAGACACTTCTCCGGGATCCTAAGGGTTAAGAGTAGCGAGAGTCAGCCATCACCGTTTCCTAGAGCGGCTCCTGCAAAGCCTGTCGGGGAAGATCGGCTCACTTCCTGTTTCCGTCCGCCAGCTTTGAGAGTTTGTATCTTGGGTTGGTGGGGGCAGAAGGAGCAAAGGAGTGCTCTTCCTCCGGGACGGCTGGGCCTCCTAGGGGTGCAGGGCCCTTTGGGTGTAGCCCCCAGAACAGTGAGTTCCTTCTTGGGGGGACGGGAGCCGAGGGCTGCGGGCCGCGGAGTGGGAACAGCGCCGCAGCAGCAGTGTCAGCCGTTGCGCTGATTCTCGCTGCGGCAACGGGTGGAGGCCCCCGTCTTCGCCAGACCGCGGCTCTGTGGCCCGCCTGCCGGGTTCCTAAAGGATCTTGTCAGCTGGAGTTGACACTGGTCCGCCCCTGGGACTTCGCCTGTGGCCCCACTTATAGTGGTTCTTTAAGCTAAGCTGCCAGCAGTGTGTTTTCCTTGGCGGGCTCTTCTGATCCAAAGCATGGCCCCACCCCGTCATCTGTTCACTGTAAGCCCTACTCTGTGGAGTGACATCGTAAAAAACAGATTTTTAATATCATTCATGACCTAAATTTTGCAGCTGTTGCACTGAGCAAGTATTCTCGAGTGCGCCTCTGCTACCAAAGTTAACAGAGGACATTCTACCCAGACTCTTGTTTTGTTTGCATATACTTGGACAGAATGATGAAATTCAGACAGCAAAACATATCGTACCATTTGAACACAATTCTCTTCTTCTTTTTTTTTTTTTGCATACAGGGGTTGTGTGTGTGTGTGTGTGTGTGTGTGTGTGTTTCACTCAAATACCATCAGGATATTTGTAAATTAGACTGATTTCACCTTTGCCCATAACAAAGCTCTGGGTTGCTGGGTGTCTTTCAAACCCCCAAACCCAAACCCATTGCTGTCAAGTTGATTCCGACTTACAGCAACTCTACAGGACAGGCTAGAACCATTCCATGGAATTCCCAAGGAGTGCTTGGTGGATTCCAGCTGCCAACCTTTTGGCTAGCAGTCTTGGCACTTAGTCTCCATGTTACCAGGGTTTCCTGGTTGTGGGTAGGGAACACAAACTCACATTGATAATAGCTCAAGGGAAGTAAATCGGTTTCCTAAAAATTCAGTGGACATGTTCTAAAATAGAAGTACTGCTAGGATCATTTGCATTCTGAGGTTATTCTCAACTTTACCTCGTAGTCTAATTTGCTGTAATAGATAAAAGTGTGGGTGTCAGGTCCAACAGACTTGGTGCTGAAGCTTAGTCTACCACTTACTGGTGTGAGACCTTGGGAAACTTTCCTAAGACCTTTTTCCCTCACCCATAAAAGGCTGATAATTGTTCATACACTTTGGAAGGCCATTGTGAAACGGAAATGAGAAATAATATTCATAAATTCTTTAGTTCACCACCTGGCACACAAGGCCTTATAAGAACATCAAATTTTTTCATACACATACTTTCGTTTATTCTACTATGTTTTCTTTTCCACAAGTGATGCCATTATCTAGATTCTTAAATAAATGCCAAGTCTATATACAGCTGCCTTTCAGTGGCAAATCACATTTTCTGTTTCCTTAAACTATGTCAAAGGAGCCCTGGTGGCATGGTGGTTAACTACTCAGCTGCTGACCAGAATGTCAGCAGTTGGAACCTCCTGGCTACTCCATGGGAGAAAGCTTCTGTAAAGATGCATAGCCTTGGGAATCCTTTGGGGGTAGTTCCGCTGTGTCCTGTAGGATGGCTGTGAGTTGGAAACAATTTACTAATGGGTCAAGCAGGTGAAGGATTGTGATTGTCCTAGAAGATGTATTTTAGGCTCACATGGATTTTGTAATCATTGCAGATTAGCAGGAGGCAGGGAAGGAAGAGGTCCCTGTTTAACCTGTTTTTTATTTAGGAGTTTGGTTGTAATTACTCCTGTCCTGTTTTTGTCCTACTTGCTTGTTCCTGATTTTGTAAATTCTAACTTTTCTTTGAAATTGCCTTCAAAGATTCTTCCTTCTGTCAAGGGCCGACTCTTTCTTTTGAAACCAAGCAGAATACCTTCTCTTTTCTTGCTAAGTTTGTGGCCATGTATTTACTCTAAAGTGCTTTGTATGCCTGCACATTGATTCCTTAGAGGATTTTTAAAGTTTACTTAGTACCTTTGTTTTTTCTTTAGTTAAAAGAACATCCCAGTGTTTCTAAGCCAAGGTGAACAATACGTTAGTATTCATGTTTTTTTCTTCAAATTTAATCTTCACATCTTTAATTGAAAATTTTAGTTTTTTGTTGCTATTTCCTTAGAAAGGGTAAAAATTGTGTTAATTCTAAGCATTTGTATTTGAGGTAAGATTTTCTAAAAGGGTTTAAGACCGTGTTTCTTGTTCTCAGTAGGGCACTGACCATTCTTTGCGTATAATTGTTATGTTACTGCAGTTGGAAAGAAAAGATGAAGAATAACTGTTAATAAATGCCTCCAAACATGACCTTTTTTCTTCTGCAGGATTTCTGATCCTTCCCTGGCTGTGGTCATTTCAATGGAGCAAGGGAAAGAAATGCTGGTCTTGGATTCTAATGGCTTCAAGGAGAGAAAGAGTTTGAAAAACTGTTACACAGGTGAGGGATTAAGAAAATGATCTGAATCCTTAGGAGATTCTGTATTCTGTGATATGAGCTATGGAATTTTGTACAAAGAATAGGGCATTAGAATGAGACAAACTTCAATTCCTTGCTCTATCACTTACAAGCTATATTTCAGCCTCCATTTTATCCCTTTAAGAAAAAAAGAAGTGAATGATAATATCTATCTTGTTTTTTTCTTTTTTAGAATTGATGAGATATTGTGTGCAAATTGCTATTCTTTATAAACTGTGGCTATCATACTATTTCTGTATCTGCTTAGGTTTTTAAGTAAGGTATTGTCTAGTTTTCACTTCATGTGAGATGATACCCAGTTTTTCCTCTACTCAGATCTCCTTTTTTCTGAGAATAAAGTTTAATTCAATTACTTTTAAAGATTACCAGTCTTCTTGGCAATTGCTTACAACTGTTCAGATACATTAGTGTTGCTACTAAGTACAAAAATTTCACCATAAAAATGTTTTAAATACCTGCTTCTGGTGAAAACATGAGTAGAAACAGCTTACACAATTTTTTATGTAACATAATTTATGACATTTTACTCTCCTATTCCCTGTCTTCCAGTGCAGTTCAAAATTTCCTTTGCTCTGGCAGAGATAGGGAATATGTTTAGAATATTTCTTTATTCTTTCAGGAGTTGAGAGTAAGAATCATTTGGAAACTGTTCAACACAAGAACACTATGACAAATAAACTTAAAGAAAAACTCTCTAAGTGGTCTATAAAAGATGACCCACAAAATTCTAACCATGAGGATATAAAGGAAACTCTGTTAGCATTGTCTGAAGGAGATGAGATTTGGTGTCATGATTCATGTGAGACAAATGATAAGTCAGAGAGTCAGTGGAAAAATTCTATAGGAAAAGAGGAGGAAAAATCGAGTCATTGGAAATGGGATCTAGGAGAAAATACTGATATCTCCATGCAGAAGAATACATGCTCTGGAGGCAAACCCTACAAATGTCCTGAATGTTGGAAAAGCTTTAACAGTAGTTCACATTTGCGTATTCACCAGAGGACCCACTCGGGAGAAAAACCTTATAAATGCTCTGAATGTGGAAAGTGTTTTAGTAACAGTTCTCATCTGATTCAGCATCTGAGAACACATACAGGAGAGAAGCCCTACCAGTGTGGTGAATGTAGGAAAAGCTTCAGTAATACATCCCATCTGATTATTCATGAGAGAACTCACACAGGAGAGAAACCCTATAAATGCCCGGAGTGTGGGAAGAGTTTCAGTAGCAGCTCTCACCTTATTCAGCATCATAGATCACACACAGGTGAAAAACCATATGAATGTCCTGTATGTGGGAAATGCTTCAGCCATAGCTATGTCCTGATAGAACACCAGAGGATTCACACTGGGGAAAAACCTTATAAATGCCCTGACTGTGGGAAGAGTTTTAGTCAGAGTTCCAGCCTGATTCGTCACCAGCGGACACATACGGGTGAGAAGCCCTACAAGTGTCTTGAGTGTGGGAAAAGCTTTGGTTGTAATTCTACTCTAATAAAGCATCAAAGAATACATACAGGAGAAAAACCGTACAAGTGCCCAGAATGTGAGAAGAATTTCAGTCGAAGCTCAAACCTTATTACACATCAGAAAACACACATAAGAGAGAGATCCTATGAAAGTTCTGAATTTGAAGAAAGTTTGAGTCAAGACTGTGATGTGATGGAAGAATGCAGAATCCAGCCAGGAAAGAAGCCATATAAATGTTGTGAGTGTGGAAAGAGTTTTAGCCTTAGTTCCCATCTTATTAGACATCAAAGAACACACACAGGAGAGAAACCTTATAGATGTTCTGAGTGTTGGAAAACTTTTAGTCAGAGTTCCACCTTGGTAATTCACCAGAGGACACACACAGGGGAAAAACCTTATAAATGTCCTGATTGTGGTGAATGCTTCAGCCAAAGCTTTAATCTTATCAGGCATCGAAGGACCCATGTAGGAGAAAAACCATACAAATGTGCTGACTGTGAAAAATGCTTCAGCAGAAGTGCCTACCTTAGTCAACATCAGAAAATTCACATAGAGAAGTCTTTTGAGTCTCCCCAAATTGAGAATTTTCTGCATGAGTGGACTTGGAAAAACTGTTCGGGGGAAATGACCCTTATTCCTTCATTTTCGCTTCCAAATTCATCTTCCTCTTGAATCTTAAAGCTGTCCCCCCATCCCCATGGGACCACTACAACTAAGGAAGTCTGTGAACTTTGTGCTACAAGGTTTCTTCGGTGTGTTTGCCAAAATGTTTGGAAAATAAGTCAATCTGATAGTGTAGAGGATGGAAAACACCAAAAACAATGTCATTGGATCTCTCCAGTAGAAGATAACCCCAAGAATGGAAAAAAGAAGAAATTCATATACATATATATATGTGTACATATATATATGTATATATATATATAAGATAGAAGTAGCTTCGAAAGAAAGTGTAAAGAGTAATCCTGGGAATAAGTAAAAGGACATCTGAGATCTTGAAGCTAAAATTTCCACTGAATTATCTTGTCTTCCCTTACCTTACTCGTGGAAATAGATCACTACTGGCACATGGAGTTTAGCCAAAGAAAAATTCTTTTTGAACAAATAATGTGATATCTGGCTGCTTTGTTGAGGCTTAAGAAAATACTCCTTTGTTTTAAATGCATTTTTATTTGCTTAAAATCGACTTTTGTAGCATCTAGAACTGCACTGTCAGAAACCTCTAGCTGTATGTGTCTATTTCAGTTTCCATTCATTGAGTTTAAAATTTAATTCCTTAGTCACACTAGCCCAATACCAGGGGCTCAATAGTCACATGTGATTGGTAGCTCCTGTATTGGACATTATCATGAAAGTTCTTCTTCCAAAACTGTTATTCTTGACAGACTTGTGAATATTTTTTGTAATATTAGAAGTATGCTCTGGAGTTTCTGCTCTCCTCTGGGAGCACAATAAAGAATAAAAGTAGGAGTCTGAGACTACCGAGTCTAGAGATTGGATGTTATAATAATTGGATATTTTAATCTATGTTCAACTGATAGTCATGGGACCACATTGTTGGTTGGTCAAAGCCAAATAAGGAGGCAGGATTCTTGAATTCTGCTTCTTAAACTGTTAACAGTTCCTCTGAGTTTTTTTATTGCATAATTCTTGGTCAGATGAAAAAGTTTGTTGTTTTTCTAATGATTAACCAACTGATTCTGAGCCACTGCCCGGGAACAGTTTGCCTTTGGAGACAAGACTCCAGAGTTCCAGTCTTAGCAGTTAGTTTTCTTTTGTCTCTGAACTTCCTTGGTATGTATGTAGATCAGATAATTCAGATCCCTTCTTCTGTACTTGTCTGTCTCATAGGAATAATGCTTTGAAAACTGCTGTTTCTTATTCTCTCTCATTGTTCTTGCTATTGTAAAAGGTAGATGCCTAGGAAGGACAAGAATCATTGCCCAGAATTTCTTCTTATTTTTTAATTCAAAATATATTTCATGAAGAGTATGGTAGAGACACAATTAAGAGTGTGGAGCTGGATAGGGCCAATTGTAGCTGCCTTAAATGGCTGTTACTGGTGGGTAAGTGAGTTGTATGAGGAATATTTCATCTTTCATGATTGTGGTGCAGCTGGCTGGCAAGGGAGTTGTCTTTTGTATTGTATGGTTGAAAACATAACAAAAGCTAACAAAATTAAAAAACAAGGAGTGTTTGGGAATGATTTTCTGCTTTCAGAAATGTGGGAAAAACTGGGCATTATATTGATTTCATGTGACCGCAGCCTAAGCATCCTGATACATTTTTATGTTATGTATAACTAAAACCAAACCAATTATCGTGAGTCAGCTCTGACTTACGGCAACCCCATGAATGGCAGCATAGAACTGTGCTCCCTAGGGTTTCCAGTGGCTGTTTTGGGGGAAATAGATTGCCAGGTCTTTCTTCTGGGTGAACTTGAACCTCCAACCTTTCTTAGCAGCCAAATGAGTTAAGCATCTGTGTGACCTTCCAGGGGCTCTCTTTGTGTTGCCCAAATTATCTAAAACTATAATATCTGAGGACCCATTTTTATAGTATTCATTGCTACACACAAAGTTTGATTAATGTTTGATAATTAAATTTGAGGCATTGCTGTTATGGCTGGAACTCAGTTGAAAGGCAGTAGCTGCTGGGGTGGTACAAAATCTTCAGTCATGAGATCTCAGGCAAGTTATTTATCTACTCTGAATCTGAGTTTCCGTATGGGTAAAGCTGAGCTAACGTGTCCCTTGCAGGGTTGCTTAAGGTTTAAATAAATGTTTAAAAATCATCTCACGCTGAACTTAAAATACAGCAGGCCCCAATAAATGGTAGTTGATGATGATAATGATTATTCTTAATTGAAGTTAGGTAGGAAATGGGATCTACAGATTTCTAAACTAGGAGTAGTAATATAGTATCATGTTTAGGTATCCAGACCCAAAACCATTTTTATTTGATTCAGTTTGTTTATAACAGATCATTTTAATGACATTATTTGCACAAAGGATTGGACACCTGAATAAAGAGTTTATTGACAAGTGCTTTGCTTTGTGGTTTCTTTTAAATTAAAGGGAAGATCCCTACTTCATATTTTTCCCTACAATGGGATAGTGTCATGGATTGAAGAATGTCTCCCGAAGTACAATGATGAGACAAAGGGTTCTGTTCAAGTCTGAGAAGAAGATTAAAGCAAGTTCAATTTTAAGTCTGAAAAGATTAATAAGTAAAATTTATGTCCTCTGACCTATCACTTGTACAGCGTGTTACCACTGCCACAGTGATACCAAAACATGCCTCACTAGCTTTGATGCCCATGGGAGTGTAGCCGTTCATGTTTTGGATGATGGGCTCCATTAGTAAAACAGTTTGGCAAGACTCCTAGTCTGTTTGGATTGAAAATTAGAAAAACAGAGACAGATTTGCCATGTAGAATGGAGACCAGAACATGATTAAATTTAATCATATTTAACACCTTTCCCTCAATTCTATCTGCAAATAGGTTTTTTTTTTTATTGTTGAGCTCTGTGAGAAGTAAATATTCTGTATTTCCTATTTTCTTTAGTAGCCAAAAGGATTGAGCACCTGAATAAAGAGTGTATTGACAAGTGCTTTGTTTCATAGTTTCTTTTTAATTAAAGGGAAGACCCCCTTTTGTGCAGCTGGCTGGCAAGGGAGTTGTCTTTTTCTATTATGTGATTGAAACATAACAAAATAAAAAAATAAGGACTCTGATAATTCAGAGTCATGTGTTGGGGTGCTGAGCACTTGCTAAAGTGATGCCCTTCTTTTTTTTTATTGTTTACCTCATGAACATGAAGAGGCCTGAACAGCATTATGTTGCAGACTGCTTAGGAAGGTAATAATGTTAACACATCATTGTATCAGGTCAGATACCTGAGCCACTGCTTCCTTTTCTGTTTAAAAGTTACCCTACCGTCTGCCCCGCTACTTATTGCTTTTTTGTTTGTTTGTTTTCTTTTACTGCTCTCTGGAGCTGACCTTCTTTTTCTACCTTGTCCATCCATATTCTAACCCCAATTTAGGCTTTTTTTCTACCATTTCATTTTGTTCCCGTTAATGCTTTACAGTTAAGTAGCTTGGAATCAAGCCAGCATGGAAAACAAAGCAGATGGCAGTGTTTGTTTATAAAGACCCAGATGACATACGGATGTCTGATCATTATGACATCATGGGCATGGGACTGCTTACAAACAGGATCGTGGCTTGAATTATGCCCTCACAAAAATGTGTGTAGTAACTTGGTTGTGATTCCCAGTATTGTGTAGTTGTCCTCCATTTTGTGTTTTTTCTATGTTGCAAACCTAGTCTCTCCCTGTGATTACTGGGGCAAGACTGGACTACACTGAGGAGGATTAGGATGGGGCTGTCGCACCCTTACTAAGGTCACCTGCCTGATCCAATGTAAAGGAGATTTCCCTGGGGTGTGGCTTGCACTACCTGTTATCCTGTTACTCTACAAAAGATAAAAGGGAAGCAAGCAGAGTTGGGGACTTCATGCCAACAGGAAAACAGTGCTGGGAACAGAGCACTTTCTTAGCACCTGAGATTCTTCTAAGATGTTACCAGACCAAAGAAAGACTGATGTAACACAAGGACCTTCCTCCGGAGCCGACAAAAAGAGTGTTCCCCTAGAGCCAGCACAGCTTACTGGACTGTGAAAGAATAAACTTTTCCTTGTTAAAGCCACCCACTTGTGGTATTGCTGTTAGAGCAGCAGTAGATGACTAAGACACAGAGATGTTAGTGGACACCAGGATAGACCAGTTGCTGATCTAACACTTGATTTTGGTAAAATCAATAGACATTCTAGGATTTGTTTGATTAGGTGAGGAATGGAATACACGCTTGGCTGAAAATAACCATGATTAATTTTGAGCTAATGACAGATCTAAGTTATAATGGTCAGATAAGAGAAAATTTTAGTTGATTAGACTGACACAGGTGAAAAGATTCTTCCCTTAAAATAATCTTCTCATCATGAAAATAATACTTGCTGATTACAAACAATACAAAGAAGTACAAATTGCCAAGCCAAGTGCCGCTTAGTCAGATCCGACTGACCCCTAAGGTCGCCGTGAGTCAGAAGTACAAATTAGGAAATGCATAAAAATACTCAGACCAAAATAGAAATGTCCCATTCATTTTAGAAATTATTCACCACGGAAGTTGTTTTAGTCAGCTACTGGTGCTCTAACAGAAATACCATGAGTGGATGGCTTTAGGAAGGGAAAGTTTATTCTTACACAGTCCAGTAGGCTACAAGTCCAAATTCAGGATGTCCGCTCCAGGGGAAGGCTTTCCCCCGTGGCAGTTCTGGAGGAAAGTCTGGTATTGCATCAGTCTGTCAGGTCTGCAGGATGCACTCTTCTCCCAGTGCTGCCTTCTTGAGTTTCCAAATTCTCTGCTGGTTTCTGTTTTCTTTTATCTCTTGTAAGATGAAAGGATTAAGGATGGTGTGGGAAATTGCCTTTACAGTGGACCAGGGAGGTGATCTTATAAAGGGAATTACAGTCCTACCCTAATCCTTTAATATACATACAGCATAGGAAAATCACAAAATGGATAACAGTTGGGAATCATAGCCTACCCACATGGCTACACATATTTTGGGGAGGACACAATTCGATCCATGACATAAGTCCTGGGTTCTTTCCCCATCAACCCCTTTTCTAAGCATATAGGTGAATATTTTTAAAAGGTGGACCCTGTGGCATATAGATGTATATACATGTGTATATATGTAGTATTGCATTGATTGTCTTAACCTTTATTGTGTCATTTTGTTTTAGAATCAGTATTAACTGTGAGATTTTTAATGGCTTTATAGTATTACTGAATGTATGTGCCATAACAGTTTAACTGTTCTCATGCTGGATGCTCTAACAGAAGTAGTTATTTGCTACTGGAAATAGCTGCCTTGAACTGGACATTTTTCTTTTGAGCATAAATATAGGTATACATCTCTCTCCCCTTAGGATGAATCCCTACATGTGAAATTTTTGAGTCAATAGTGGAATTATTACTCAGCCATTAACATAGACTACAACAGGGATGAATTGTGAAAACATTATGCAAGCCGAGCCAACATTATGCAGGACAAATATTATATAATCCCAGTGATGTGAAGTGGAGCCTTAGTCGTGGGGTGGTTAGGAGTTACAGCTCTAAGCAAAAAGGTGGTAATTTGAATCCACCAGCTATTCCTTGGAAATTCTGTGGGAAAGTTCTACTCTGTCCTATGGGGCTGCTATGAGTCAGAATCAACTAGATGGCAATGAGCTTTATGTGGAATAGGCAAATATATAGTAACCAAAGTTCAGTAGTACCAGACAGAGATCAAAGTTCATTAGTAGTGTTACCAGAGGCGGCAGGAAGGGGGAAAGGGAGACTCATTGGTTAGAAGGCACCAAGTTTTCTGTTAATTGTGGTGAGATAATTTGGTAAATGCAGTGGTGATAGACCAAGACAAGCCAAGTGCCATCGAGTCGTATCCGACTCATGGCAACCCTAGGGGCCAGGATAGAACTGACTCCAGAGTATTCAAGGAGTGCCTGCATAAAATGAAAATGGAATCAGTGTCACTGGATTCAACAAAAATAGCTGAATTGGAAATTAATTTTTTACCACAATAAAAACATTAAGGTATATACTGTTAAAACAATGAATAAGCAAATAACTAAATAACATAATTATAGATGTATGTTATAATGTATATTGTGTTACAGTAGAACAGTTGAAATATGGATAATAACTTTCGTCTGCTTTCTAAAAAAAATACAAATTCCTGAGAACAATAAAGATTTAATAAAAGAAATGATGGTTCTAAAAAATTATTTAGTAAGAAAAAGATGACAATTTCAAGTACAGAGTAAGCGAGTAACAACAATTACTCTGTAATTGCATTATCTCAAAGTGTTAGCTGCTCGAGTTTTACCATTTTAGTGATATGAAAAATCACAGATAATATGTGTTTCTTTGAAGACTTATTTTCAGGAAAATTATTTTTCACATATTGAATGGATTTTCTTAAGTACTTTTTAATTTGATATGTGTTTCAAACAGCGAAATCTGTTGATACAGTTGAGGAATATGTGAGGGCAAGTGTCTTAGGCTGGGTTCTATAGAGAAGTAAAACAAGCAAAGCTTACAAAGAGAGATTTATTTTAAGGAAATGGATTATGCAGTTGTAGAGGCTGGAATGTTCCAAGTCTGTGGGTCAGGCTGGAGACTTCTCCTGATTCACACAGCCAAAGGGGCCTGACCTCTTCATGGAGGTAATTACATCATTATACCACTGTCTGACTGTGTGTATCCTAACAGCCAAACCACCGAGAATGACGCCCCAGCCAAGGTGACCCATAACCTTTATGATGACAGCAAGAATCAAAGTCTTGTCTTGGTTTTGTAATTAGTAATGAAAGTACTGGAGAAGACAGGATTTGGAGACCAAGGTTTAACTTTTGGTTTCATCATTTACAAGCTGTGATTTGGTCAAACCATTTAACCTCTTTAAGTTTCATTTTCCTCATTTTTAAAATCCAGGTGGTTTTGAGAGTTTAATGACGTATCTGCAAATGTGTTACTAAGTTTCTTTTTTTTTCCTTATCAGTTAAAACACACAATATTTGGGATGAAAAGAAACATGCCATACTTTCTTAAACCCTGCAGAGTATCCAGTACAGAACTGAACAGATCTTAAGACTTCATGAGGCAATTGCCCTCCTCCCACAGACTGCCTTACAACTTGACTGGTCCATAGTCACAGAGCTGGCAGTGGCAGTCCGAACCTAGATCTTCCTACTACACCTCTGTCACTTATTCACTCATTTAATAAATTTTTGTGAAGGAAAAAACTAAGCATTGTAGTGGGTGTTGTGAGTCTTTCACATTATCACAGATCTTTCCCTCAAGACCTGAGAGTAAGTGAGTGGGTCAAGAAAGTATGAATAAAACATTTGGTGACTTGGTGAGAGTCAAGGGAAACTTGTTGGAAGAGGTGCCAATTCAGCTTTGCTTTAAAAAGCAGAAAGGAACAGGACATAGAGTCATTAGGATTGGAAGAAGGCTGTCCAGTGGTAAAACAGTGAGCAAGAAGACTGCTTTAGGCTTCAGTAACTATTTGTATGATTGAAAACGAAAAACAAAAAACACCATCATCCTCAAGTCTGTTCTGACAGCGACCCTACAGGGCAGAGTAGAACTACCCCACAGAATTTCCAAGGAGCGGCTTGCAACTGTTAACCTTTTGGTTAGCAGCCAGGTTCTGAAATACTGTGCCATCAGGGATGGAAGAGGTGTAATTAAGGTGCTACGGGAATATCCTAATCTTATAAGAGGGGTTCTCATCCTGTGAATTTTACACAATTATGATTGCCTCTGGAATGCTGGTCCTGAGTTTGTTTAGAATGCAATCCATGTAACCTCCCCCAGAGCTTTGCGGGACTCCGTCTAGGCAGGGCAGCACTGCCTCCTGTTTCCACGTTGCCTTGTCCACCACGCGAAGTAGGGATGACACATCTCTATATATTTATTCGTTGTCGTCCCAACCACACCGTTTCTCGTTTCCTTGAGAAGACAGGTACTACTCTCTTAAGGCTATCTTTGGCCTGAGCACAGTGCCAGATGCCAGCTGCCAAACTGTTCCGGATGCAGCAAAGTAACACCCAACCTGTCTTCTGTCAAACGCGTTCTTTCCGGTTTGTCACGTTTTTCAAGCACTCAAGATACACACGTAGAAAATCTGTATCTGATTCATCAATACACCTTGGGGACCAGCACGTAATAAGCGCTAAATAAGTGCTTGCGGAGTGCATGGAAACATTTAGACATTAGGCGGCAGACTTCCCGGGAAGTTTCTTCGTAGAACTAGCTCCATCTCGTCTTGGGGAAGGCTCCACGGACGGGGCTGCGGCTAGCGAAATGACCGCTCTGCCAGGGGCACGTCGGGACCGGACCCAACCCCGTCCCACCCCTATACCCAGCTGGAGCTTTCCTCCAGGTCCCACCACCGGGCAGACACCCCACCCGCAATCCCACCCCACACACCACGCAACATCGCCCTAGCCCCTGTGCGGGCGTCACCGCGAGGGCTCCGCCGCCTGCGATTGGCTGGACGCCGCATAGCGCCATCTCGGCCTACCGCGCGGAGCGCGCCCTCATTGGTTGGACGCGGTGGCGGAGGGCGAGCCGGCGTGCGTGTGGGTGGGATCGCCGCCTTCGCCCCGCCCCTGGTCCTTCGCCCCGGTCCCGCCGCCCAGCCAGCTAGGCGCGCAAGGCCGGGCGCCGGGCGCGCGGTGGTTACTCTGGTTACTGCAGGAACGCCGCTGGGAAGGACACCGTCGTCGCCGCCGCACGCCAGGGATGCTGGTGACGAGGCCTCTCGGAGTTGCCGGGGCTGCCCTCTAAGTGCAGGTCTCTGGAGACCGCCGTTCCCCAGCGGAAAAGCCGAGTCGTGGACTGGAAGGTTCGGGGCTGGGGAATTGGGACCGCTGCTAAGGGGAAAGACTCCAGCGAGTGGCCTACTGCCCGAAGCCGCAGTCCTGACTCCGGGGCCATCCTTTGTGTGAGGAGGAAGCCAGACACTTTTTGCCTGGGAAGGCAGACCGGGCAGGGTTGTCGGCGGGGCTGTCGCTCCGGGCTCGCGCCTTCTCGCTGCCGCTGGGAAGCGCTACCGGAAGGGGCGAGGCCCATTATTTCGCCGCGCGGGGCTATTTTCTGTAAAAATTTCCGCGATCCATTTCTGGTGCGGGTAGCTGTACTCTCCGACGAGCCAGCATCCAAATAATAAACATCATACCCAGGAAGCCCCTCGGAAGGGGAAGAATGGAGTCCCCGAAGGAAGAGAGTGCTTGATCGGGAGCCAGCATTTTGTGAACCCTGTCTATCTCCCCTCCGCGCCCGAGTTCCTTTTATACTGACTTTCTCTTCTTTGGACAGTTATTATTTCATTTGCCATCCGTACCAGTGTTTACAGGAGTTTAGCTTTTTCGTCCCATATTTTGGGGGAGAACCTCCAATGACCAAAGCCCTCCAAGTCAAAAAAGCAGCTCCCGAGTGACCTGTGCCACCAAAGAAGCCTTGAACCATGTGGACATTTCTGGGCATTGCCACTTTCACCTATTTCTATAAGAAGTGCGGGGACATTATTACCTTGGCCAACAAGGAGCTCTTGCTGTGCGTGCTGGTGTTCCTGTCGCTGGGCCTGGTGCTGTCCTATCGCTGTCGCTACCGAAACGGGGTTCTTCTGGGGCGACAGCAGAGCCAGTCCCTTTTCGCAGGCTTCTCCGATATTCTATCAGCGTTGCCTTTCATTGGTGTCTTCTGGGCCAAATCCCCAACTGGATCCGAAAAGAAAGAGGAGCCCGAGTCTAGGAGGGTAGGTTAGCTCAGGGTGGGCAAATGGATGGATCTCTTATTTTAAAGTTAGGATTGCGCCCACCCCACAAGTTTTTCCTGTCCTTTAAAATGGTAAAGATGTTGGATTGGGTGCTGTTGGAAACCTTGGTGATGTAGTGGTGAAGTGCTATGTCTGCTAACCAAAAGGTCAGCAGTTCAGATCCACCAAGTGCTCCTTGGAACTCCATGGAGCAGTTTTCTTCTATCCTGTAGGGTCGCTATGAGTGAGAAATCCACTGGACGGCAGTGGCTTGGGTACTGTGGTATGTGTTCTTTTTCAACTGCATTGATTTAGAAAAGAGCTCTGGGTGCTTTCTTGGCTACATTAGTTGACATTGTTGGGAGTGATTGAAGCCTTTTTAAAAAACATTTAGAGCTTGGTTGAGCCTCAGATGAAAGCTGACTACTGATTTGGTTAAAACCACAGCTGTTGGGTCCGACTCATAGTGGCCTTAGAGGTCAGAATAGAATTGCCCCAAAGAGTTTCCAAGGAGCGTCCGGTGAATTTGAGCCACCGATCTTTTGGTTAGCAGACGTAGCACTTAACCCACTATGCCATGTGGGTTCCCATTCATTTGATTATGAAATGTTAGGGTTTCTTTTTGAAGGAGGACAGAATCACTTTGTGTGATGAAACAAAGCCATTTCTGTTTAAATCCTGGGGTAAGGATTGTATTTCTACCTAGGAAGAGGGAAACCTGCCTCAGGGTGGTCCTCTGCTGAGATGACATCTGGCTGGGGAAAGGGATGGAGCAAATTGAAAAGCAGAGTCGAAAGGCGTGGCATGTTGGAGCTGTCACACAGGTCCGCCATGGGAGTGGGACCTTGAGTAAATCAGTGGGTCACCCCAGGGCAGTGATGGTGCTGTCATAGCGGAAGTCTTCAAACTCCTGTAGTAGATTCAGGTTCTGGTGGAGCAGAGGATGAAAATGATAGGAGAAGAGGTCACCAAGGGCCGTCATTTAGGGCCTGTTTGCTGTGGGCGTTTGGGTGTTTTCCCAAGAGCACTGGAGGCCTTTACACGTAGGAGTAACAACAGCTGATTTCAGCAATTTGCAAAGCATATTCTAGTGGCTGTGTGGAGAATGGATTGCAGGGGCGGGTTACCAAGTAGGCAAGGTAAGCAAGACCTTACTTGTGCTTAGTTACTAATACACATAGATTAGTAAGCACTAGTTTGTATGTATTAGTAACTAAGCACCAGTAAGGCTTTGCTTACTTGGGCTTACTGGGTAGTCCATCCTTGTTTGATAAGAGGCTTTGATGCTGTAGGAATGTGTTGTGAGGTTGGGAGAGACAGAAGCCTGTCAGACCTAGAAGCATAATCTCTGATGAGGTGTAAGAAATGTGAATTTTTTCCCTGTGCTTACCTTGTTTATTGGGTAATCTGTCCCTGAGTAGGAGTACAAGGGTAGAAGCCACAAGACCAGGGAGGCCAAGTGAGGCATGATGGTGGCTTGGGATTCGGGTGCATGCTCCATAGTGAGATTTTAGGCATACTGCTTTGTTTTTGTAAGAATCAACTACCTGTTGTTAGAAGGACACCACCCCAGTCTTAAAGGTAAGTAGGGAATTAAATGATTCAGTGTTTGCAAAATGCTGGTCCACAACTTCTTGATAGCACCCATTAGCATTAGTGTACAGGAAGTGGTTCTTGGTTAAGAGCTTCCTGCGTGAGTTTAGTGGTGTGGTTGGTGAGGACTGGAGAAATGGAAAAGGAAGCAATGGGCATCCTGAATTCTTGGTCTGAAATCTTGATTGCCTAAATAGTTGGAGTGACATCAGTAGTGTCCTGCTATACAGAGAAACTTGGGAGCAGGACACTTAGGACACTGGCAGTTAGTATTGGTTCTGCTTTGTGAATACCTCAGGGTTTAGCTTATTTCTTAAGCAAGGAGGTGTTAGACTGGGGTCTGTTGAGTAAGAAGGTCCTGTTAATGCTGCCTCTACGGCTGAAGAACTGAGTAGTTGAGTTTGAAAAGTTGGAAGACTTTTCCGTCTAAGTCTTTGAAGCCCCTTATAAATGTTGCTGTATTTGGCTTGGTAAGCATTTACAAATGTCTGTGAGATGACATTTTCTAAATATCATCTTTGGAAAAGAAATTCATAGTTTTATTGAGATAGTATTGTATATTTTTGTATTTAACCAGTATACTTTTTTAATTTTAATCTTTCCATTATGTTTTAAGTGAAAGTTTATAATTCTAGTAAGCATTTAATGAGTATTTTGATACCATGGATTTGTATATAATATTTGTATTAAGAAATGAAAAGCTTGTTTGGTAGTGTTTTAAGTTTCAGGTTTTTTCTAAAATGCAGAAGTCCACTGTGTCTGTGTAGTAGTAGTATGATTTAAGGGAAACAAATGTGGAAACATCATTCACTTTTTTTTTCTACACAGCGTAAAAAAGGAATTAATATTCCAGAAACAACCTTAATAGGAACAGCAATACCTTCTCAAAATGATCCTGAAATTATCATCGTGGGATCTGGTGTACTTGGCTCTGCTTTGGCTGCAGTGCTTTCCAGAGATGGAAGAAAGGTGACAGTAATTGAGAGAGATTTAAAAGAGCCCGACAGGATAGTTGGGGAATTTCTGCAGCCAGGTGGCTATTGCGCCCTTAAAGACCTTGGTCTAGAAGGTAGGTTCCTGTTGTTTTCAGGACAGTTATGTGGTGTAAACACTTTAGGCTACCGTAAGACTAGCCAAAAGATACTTCATTTATAAAAAGTTACTGTGCTCTTCCAATACCAGTTACCAATGAATTTTCCAAAATTACCAATGAATTTTCATGAAAATAAGAGAAGGGGAAAAAAAGAATCTAATTTGTATGGAGATATGAAGTAGACTTAATGAGATATAATGAGGTGGCTAAAAATTGTAATGGTCAAAAACCAAGGGCCTGGGTGGCAGCTAGAGTGACAGCATGAAGTGTAACAAAGACTGAAGAATACTGTCATTTGTAGAGTGTTTATTATGTGTCTGGTTTTCTACTGAGTGTTGTTACCTAGAGCTTTCGTTCAGGCTTTATTTACCCATTCAGCCAGTGTCTTTTTAGAAGCAGCAGTGGATTTATTTACTGCCTGTTTTGTGTGACGTACTGTACAGGGTACTACGGGAAATCTGGGGAACAAGAGGGAGAAATTTGACTCTCCAGAGCAGGGTACAAAGCATGTCCAGGCTTGTGAGCTTCTAAAGAACTTGCTTGCTGTGTGTGGTGTGGGCGACATGGTATAGTGATTACAAGCGGTGATTCTGAAGCCAGATGGCCTGAGATTGAATGCCAGCTGTGACACCTAAAAGCTGTGTCCTTGGGCAAGTTACTTAACCTGTGGATGAGTTTCCTTGCCTGTAAAATGGGCATAGTAAGAGTCTGCGTTAAGGATTAAATGAATGCATATCCATAAAACATTAGAATACAAAAAAAGAAAAGCCCCACTGCCAGCGAGTTGGTTCCAGCTCATAGCAACCGTATAGAGTGAGGTAGAACTGCTCCATAGAGTTTCCCAAGAGTGCCTGGCAGATTCAGACTGCCAGCTCTTGCTTAGTAGACACAGCACTTAACCAATATGCCACCAGGGTTAGAGTAGTATCTGGTATATGATAAAACTCATTAAACAAACCTTTTACCAGTGGGTTGATTATGACTCACAGGGACCCTGTAGGACACGGTTTCTAAGGAGCAGCTGGTAAAGTCTAGCTGCCACCATTTTGGGTTAGCAGCTGAGCTTTTAACTACTGGGCCACCACGTCGGTGTGTGTGTGCGTGTGTATATACATGTGTATATATATGTGCGTGTGTGTATGTATGTGTATCTGACTAAGTTTTTGTTAATTTTATTTTTTAAATACTTAATATGATTGACCTGATACACAATTCAAAACTTGAAGTTATATTTCACCTTTGGGTCACACTTTGCATCTTGTACAGTATTATTTTAAAGAAAAGTGGATGCAGTGTGTGCAGTAGGCTGAAAATTATGCCAGAGAGGCAGCAGAAGCATGCGCAAGGGCATCTAGTAGAGGCTCAGTGTTAAGCCCAAATGACACATGTTGGCGATTTGGACTAAGGTGGTAGCAGAGATTTAAAGAGACGTGGACAGAGTCATGGTAAACTTAAGAGGCAGGAGTAGCATGATTTACTTAAAGACTGGATACTTTTACTTACAGATTTCACATCTCTCATGAGAAAGAAAGCTGTATCAAAGATGATTCCTAGATTTATGGTTTAAGCAACCAGTAGATGGTGGTTCCATTTTGCTGATGAGAAGACCGGGAGGGGAACAGGCATGGGAAGAAATTGTAGGAGAACCAGTTGAGACCTCCCAGTGGAGATACCAAACTGGAAGCATGAAACTAGAGCTGAGAGGAGTGGTTTGGGCTGGCTGCAGTTAAAAATTTAAATATCAGCATATTGGTAGCATTTGAAAGACCGGGCAATGATCGAGACTGACTAAGTATAAAGCAAGTCTGGGAAACTGATATTTAAAGGCTGGGTAGCAGAAGAAAAGCCTTCAGAAGGGCCTTAGAAGGAACTGGCAACTGGTAGAAGAAAGCCACAAGGGTTTGGTATTAGTTAATCTCAGAGAGGGCACTGTGTTGGTGGGAGGGAATAGGTACATATCAAGAAGCAAAAGGACAGCTGTGCCATGGATTTGCTAATAAAAAATTAGGTAGGATGAGTTGGGGGCATTGGCAAGGTGTTTCAGTGGAGTTGTGGAGGCAAAACCTAGGGAGAATTTTAAAAAAAGCAAAATAAAACTCAAACCTATTGCTTTTGAGTCGATTCTGACTCGTAGTGACCCTGTAGAGAGAAATGAGAGAGAAAAATTTTGTAACTAGAGACTCTTGATTTTTTTTTTTTTTTACATAGAAAATACAGGGCAGGTGAGAGGGATGTGAGAACAGAAGAGGTGTGTTTTGATACTGGAGCTTGGCTCTATGGTGGGCAGCGGGGATGCTGGAGTGGAGAGGGAGAAACTGATGATGCAGAAGAGAGAGGAGGCAACTGATGGTGTGAGATTCATTCGTTTAGCTTGCAGAAATGAAGCAGTGCGCAAACGGTGGGAAATGCTCTGAGTGCTGAGGCTACGGTGGTGAACCAGAGAGAAATTCCAGCCTTTGTGGAGCATACGTTCTGGTGTTTGGGGTAGGAGAGGTGATCAAAGATGCTGAGGAACAAAGTTTAGAGTCTATGTTAGTGAACCACAGCTTTAGAGAAAAGTCAGAAAGTGGGGCTAGGGAGTTTGGGATAATTTTAAACGGAGTGGTTGAGGAAGGCCTCGCTGAGAAAGTGGCTTCTGATTAGAGAAGGAGGTGAGGGAGCAAGCCTGGGGACAGCTGAAGGAAAAGGATTCTGGGTAGGGAGAGCATCTAGTGGAGAAGCCCAGTGGGAGAAAGGCACCTGCTTTGTGTAAATGATGAGGGAGATGAGTGTTGACAGGCGCGGGGTGAGGGAGCAGGGAGAGCAGGTCAGAGTCTGGTAGCTAACAGAGGACTGGAGTCCCTGGGACTTCGCAGCCTACTGTGAAAACTGGCTTTTAGTCCTGAGGAGTCCATTGGACAATTACAAGAAGAGGAGTTATAAAGAATAACTTTGATTTTAGAAGTGTGACTTAAAGGTATTGCTGTTGTGTGGAAAAGAAATAGATAATATTAAGTGGCAGAGTCAGAAGTGGGGAGACCTGGTAGGAGCTTGGAGAGACCTGGGTAGGGGCTTGGAGCCTGGTCATCACAGTAGAAGTGTGGAAAGTCGTCACAGCCTGGAAGAGCCAGTAGGACAAGCTGAAGGATCAGGTGACAGTCAGGAGAGACAGAGAGGTGGTGTAACGACTGAGACAGCAGACAGAGTCAGGAACACCGGACTGGACTCGGGGGTATGCCGACACAGAGAGACTAGTGAGGGACCCAGAAGGTAGATGAGAGGGTATATGTGATGGACAGCTGAGTCTGGTGCTGGAAGTCAGGTAGGAGTGGGGACAAAGGCTTGCTGGAGTCTTAACTCTTCAGAGGAGTGTTGCTTTAAAGGAGGTAGGGAAATGTAGTGGCAATTGGAGTTGCTGTGAGGTCCAGAAGTGTGGTGGTGGTTTTTTTGCCCACGGGAATGTTAGGAAATAATCCTATTTTTTCTGTTTGGATCAGGAAGTCTACTTTTCATATATTCATAAAAGAGGTTTCAGTTTACTCTGTTTCTGTTGTGCTAAGACCAGACGTATTCATTCTTTGAAAAATGATCATAAAGACCAGATACATTACTCATGGATGGAACAGATTGACCTAGTAGAGCGTTGTGGCTTTTTTTCTTTGACACTATGTTTTCCTCCCTTTTTTTATTTTTTTTGAAATGATGTGGAATTACAAACCTGAACTAATTTCATGTATGGTTATTGTGAAATAACATGACAGATTTGCTAAGACTGCCATTGTTTTCCCAGAGCATTAAGATTTCTGAAATTGCTGTATTGATTATCCAGTTCTCTAAATGGTATTACAACTTGATAAAGGCAGGGACTCATTTTTTATGCTGTTGTGGCCTTCTTGGTGCCTAGTGTAATTCTGGCATTTAAACAATTTTGATTTGTTTGAAACTGAATTGATTTGCAGATACAGTGGGAGGCCTTGATGCCCAGGTTGTACACGGCTACATTATTCATGATCGAGAAAGCAAATCAGAGGTTCAGATTCCCTTCCCTCTCTCAGAGAACAACCAAGTGCTAAGTGGCCGAGCGTTCCATCATGGAAGATTTATCACAAGTCTCCGGAGAGCAGCTATGGCAGAACCCAAGTAAGATCACAGCTTCCAGTGTGTAATGTTAAATAATTATACTGAAACTTCGCTGCTATGCTGTTTTATAAATATTCTTAAGTTTTGAGTATGGGCTAGTATGTGGGTAATATATTAAAGAGTAACAGAACAGTAGTAGATCTTTGTTGCCTTTAAGAATATCATAGAGAGAATTTCCCTTCAAATGACACAGACACATAGAGGATTTTCCTTCCACTAAATAGTAATGTGGAATTCAGAGGATATAGTTGCTGTAACTAAGTAGTCTGTTTGAGGGAGTTTGGGTTTGTGGTTATGATACCTTATTAGATAACGTCAGGACAAGATTGAGAGAAAATCCCTGTCCGTTTCTTACCAAGAAGCCACTAGTCTGACAGAACCTTCTCTTCGTTATTACCTTGTATTTGCCTCTTGCCTTTAAACATTAACTGGGGAAGTTTTAAACATGAGAACCTTCGTGGGATTGACGTAGTTTTTAAGTGTTGACAAAGCAAGTTAAGACATCAGCCTTAGGACCAGAAGGGCTTGCTATCCATGAAAGTAGAATATTTCATTGTGAAAAATTAAAAAAATACACCAAAATATAAAGAAGATGACATTATCTCATGATTTTTTTTTAAATTGTGATTGAAAGTCATGATTCTTATTAGCAGAAATAACTGCTGTTACTAATTTGGTGGATAAATTCCATTTTTTGCCTTCTGTGTTTGAAATGTGCCTGGGTACCTAAAACCTTGGAAACACAGGTGACATAGTGGTTACGTGCTGTGGCTGCTGAGCACCAGGGCAGCAGTGTGCATCTTCCAGGCACTCTTTGAAACTGTGTGGCAGTTCTGCCCTGTCCTCTAGGATTACTATGAGTCAGAATTGACAGCAATTTCTTGAATGTAAAGCTTCTCCATGTATATTATTTTCTAATCAATTCAAATGAAAAATCTGACTTGTTTTTTAAAAAAATGCTTTTTTCTTCTATTAACAACATGTATTCATTGTTAAATTAGAAAACAACAACCATACAATTCTGAAACCCATTAATGATGCTTCTGCTCTGCTTCACAAACCTTTTTCTTTGCACATCTGTGTATACACAAACATGTGAATATATAGTATTTTTTGGAGCATAAATTTTGATGGTTTTGTTGCAGTCTCTGCTATGGATAAGCTGCAGCTTTATTAAAATACAATTTATTTGTCAGACATGACACTACTTCCACTTCTTGACTGTTAGTAAAATGATGTTGCATTGAACATCCCAGTATGTCAGTTCAACAGAATCTGAGACATGGTGGATAGTAGCCTCCCGAGCAGATTGAAGGGGATGGAATAGTGTTTTAGTCAGCTAGTGCTGCTCCAGCAGGTGCACCACGAGGGGATGGCTTTAACAAGGACGCGTTTACCCAGTTCCGTGGGCTGTGAGTCCGAATTCAATAGAGCCGGAAGGTGACCGTAGAAGGTATTCACGGTCCCACCCTAATCCTCTTTAACACACAGCATAGGAAAATCACAAAAGCAACAGCAGTCACACAGTACTGGTAATCATGACCCAGCTAAATTTCTGTAGATATTTCTGGGGGGGAAACCAATTCAATCCATGACAGATAGTATAGTAATAGTCTATATTTAAAAGTTTTATAACCATCTAACAGGTTATTTTATATCTTCTGAGTCTGTGTCTCTGACAAATGGGAATAATCCACACAGAAAGGTTTTTGTGAGAATTTGGTGAGATAATATAGGTACGGAGCTTGATATTTGTTGGCTGACGTCTAGTTAAAGCAGGTAAAAATCATACTATTATCATGATTTCTATGCAGAATTGTACAAGTTTCTCCCTACAGTGATTCAAAGACAGTGCCCTTTTTTTCTGAATTCTTGCCCCAGCTGACTCTCATTTTGTTTTACAACTTGCCATTTTGCTAGGCATAAGTGGTAGTTTATGGTTTGAGTACATGTTTTCGTCATTAGAGTGAAGCTATAAATTTTCGGAAATGTTTTATGGACATTCGTAGTTTTTCCTTTGTGAATTGTCTTGTCTAGTTTTAATACATTAATTTTAATTGAAATTATAGAAGTGTAGAATATCATTAGGATAATTAGATTTGAAATTATAAAACAATGTTTTTATTTGTTAATTACAGTAATATTTGCAAAATCATCTATGATGCGTGGTTAAACTAAATGAAGAAAATAAGGGCTTTGTCATACCTAATTTAACTTGTTCAAGTGTGCTATGATAGAAATTTATTTATCCTTCTAGTGCAAGGTTTATTGAAGGTGTTGTGCTCCAGTTACTGGAGGAGGATGATGCTGTGGTGGGAGTTCAGTACAAGGATAAAGAAACCGGAACCATCAAGGTAAACTGATCAAAATTCACCTCTTCCAAGAGATTGTTTTTTACTGCTGCTTCTAAAATAAGGAGCCTCATCAGCTTTACTTGTCACAGGGACAAATGACTGTCCAGATCATAACACACTGCTCTTTATAGCACCTCAGCATGCTATACAAATACAGTGTTAAAGCAAACACTACTATCTTAATGTTATTAGAAGTGGAAGTGAGAGAATTTCTTTTTGAGGTGATGGCTGAATTTTGGAAACAGACAGTGGTCATAGTTGCAGAGCCCAGATATCACTGACTGTACAATTGGAAATGGTTTAAGTGGCAACTTTTATGTTGTATATACTATTTTACCATAGTTTTATAAAAATTCCTGAATACGAATGTGTGGGAAGATACTGTATTTCCATAACTTAGAAAAACAAAATGAGAGGTACACACTAATAGAGAAAGGGGAGCTGCAAGGGGAGAAAAGAAATTCAACAGGAAAGAAATTATTAGGCTGAAAAAGTCATTTAAATCAGAAAGGCAAAAGGTAGGAGACTCTTTGGGGAATTAGCAAATAAAATGGTTTCCAGTATGTGCTCATGTTGGCCTGGCAAGAGACAAGGGCCAAGGACTCATGGGTTGATTTTCCTGGGCTGTTCCACGTTGTATTTTAACGAGCAAGATTTCACTGCTCATAGTGTAGCAACGTAAGTGTATATCCACGTATACAAAAATTCTTCCATGCCCTAGTCACTGGTAGAAAACTGTATATGAAGTTGGAAAATTCTAGAATAAAAGAATCTGGCTAGTCCGTGGAATTTAGAATGTGCTTCAGCCATCTGTGTTGCAGGCTTGCCCTGTTTTACTGTCCTGCTCATTGAAGTGGAGTGTAATCCTGGATGGTTTGGTTGGTAACATGGGAAGGAAAGTAACCATCAGGGACTCAGAGGAAGTGTCCCTGAATACTGGTGCTGCCTTGGCTGAAGCTCCCCATGGCAACTTATTCAATAGCATTATTTTCTAATACTCTGTAATGCTGTTAAGCAAGTATTTGAATCTGCTCATTCACAGTTTAAAGAGTGGTTGTGTTGCTGTGTATTTCTAACCTTATATTGAGTTTCACTGAGTGTCTTTGTCTCTGTTCCAGGAACTCCATGCTCCATTAACTGTTGTTGCAGATGGGCTTTTCTCCAAGTTCAGGAAAAACCTAATCTGCAATCAAGTTTCTGTTTCATCTCATTTTGTTGGTTTTCTTATGCAGGTACTGTAGGAATGTGATATTTGAAAGATGAAAGCCATGTGAAATTTGAAAACTATTAACATCCTTTTTTTTTTCTAGAATGCACCACAGTTTAAAGCAAATCATGCTGAACTTGTTTTAGCTGATCCAAGTCCGGTGCTCATATATCAGATTTCATCCGATGAAACGCGAGTGCTTGTTGACATTCGAGGAGAAATGCCACGGAACTTAAAAGACTACGTAACTGAAAAAATTTATCCCCAAATCCCTGGTAAGAACTAGGATGTCACCAGGTGACATCCAAAGCAGAAGGAGTTGCATATAGGTGGGCATGCAAAATCAATTTGGATTATATGCTTCCACTTAATCGACTAAAAAAAAAGTAGTTTTTGACATAGAGATTCTGCTTCTACATTGCTAGGTTATATTGGAAACTGTGGGAAAAGTTCATTTTCTGTGTGAGTAGAATCACAAAACTCTGAAAGTGGAAAATAGCTTAGAGATGAAACTAATCAGACCTTTGCATTTTTGAAAGAAACTGAAGCTCAGAGAGGTAGATTTGCCTGTTGTCTGCCTCTGGTTCTTTCTCTAGTGTGTATACCTTCTTGTGAATCGGTGGTGTATTTCCTCTAGTGTTAGCCAAACACAGGGGAATGATGGATTAACGGTTAAACATGGTGACTATAAGAGTTACCATTTGGAAAAGAGCTGGGTGGCTTTCTTCCATCTCTGAATTTGCCTTACACTGCTTGTGCAGGTTTTTTTCATTCATTCAGCTGTATGTCTGTTTACATTAATTGACTCTTAGATCCCTTAATCATTCCGTGATGAATAACTAGGTCGCATGGAAATTTTAGCAGTAAACTAATTCTTAACTGATTTCAGAATGAGTATGTAACAACTGAAATGAATGTATAGTAGATATTTATTTATACTTGATAAAACAGAATTTGAAATGTTATAAACTGTGTATTTGGGGTGCTGGGGTTTATTGCAGATCATTTAAAAGAACCATTTCTAGAAGCCACTCAGAATTCTCGCTTGAGGGCCATGCCAGCAAGCTTCCTTCCTTCTTCACCAGTCAACAAACGAGGTATCATTTCACTGGACTGCTTTTGTAAAGGAGTCACTAAATGACACATACTTGATTAAATTCACACTGAAGGGAATGATGTGGGACAGAGGATTGGTTGCTGTAGGTTATCATATTACTAATATGTTGAGAAGTTTTAAATATCACTAGTTGGGTGTGAATAGGTTTGTGTGTTGCAAGTCACACCCTAGCATTGTTTTGGGATGATGTGGAGGAAAATGGGGTGCCCGTTTCATCAGTCCATGTGAATCTGGATAAAGGCCTGAACTAGGGTTATGGCAGCAAAGATGGGAGGTAGAGAGTGTACTGGGCAACACATGGGATGTAGAGTGCATTAAACTTGGTGATTAGTTGGATATTGCAAGGGAGAGTGAGGCCTCATGATTGATTCTAGGTTTCACAGTTAGCTGAATGGTATCTTGGTAGTTTTGCCAGGCATTCCCTGATGTAAGAAATACAGAACAAAGTTAAATTTTAAGTAGTGTAGTAGAGGTGATGTGTTCGCTTTTGGACATGCTGAGTATGAAGTACTGGTTGATCATTTGATGCTAAGAAGAGAGGCTGGAGCAGGAGCTATAGATGAACTGTAGTGCCTGACCATAGAGAGACCCTCATTGGCTATAGAGACACCTAGATAGTACACTGTACACTATTCACATAAACTATAATGCAAAGCAGAACAAAGCAATTGCCAAATCATTATAAACGACATCCTGTGGGACATACTCTAATTGCTGGGGTTGGGAATGTTCCAGAGAGAAGGAAGGATACAAGTGATCACTGGCCATTAAAGGAATGCATATGAAAACCACAGTGAGAAACTATCTCTCATTGAATCAAAAAAAACGAAAAATAGCAAAAGTCTGGAGAAGCTGTGGGGAAATTGGAAATCTTACACCCTGCTGGTGGGAATGCAAAATAGTACAATTTTGGAAAACAATATGGCACTTCCTTAAAAAATTAGAAATAGGAATACCATATTGTGCAGCAGTCCCACTCCTAGGAATATATTCTAGAGAACTAAGAGCCTTCACATGGCTAGACACCTGCACATCCACGTTCACGGCAGCATTATTCACAACAGCAGAAAGAGGGAAACAGTCCCGATGCCCATCAGCAGGTGAATGGATCAGTAAACTGTGGTGCACACACACAGTGGAATACTGGGCATGATACAGGACAGTGAGGAATCTGGGAAGCATCTCACAACAGGGATGAATCTGCAGGGCATTATGCTGAGTGAAAAAGTCAATCAACAAAGACAAATGCTGTATGAGACCAGTGCTATTAAAACTTATTTACACATAAAAAGAATCTTTGATAGTTATGAGGGGTGTAATAGGTGATCACTTGGGTGAAGGGTAAAGAAGTACACAGAACTAGGGAAACCAGTACAGCTTGTCCAAGGCAAGATCATGGAAGCTCCACAGATGCATCTAAATCAAATCACTGGGCTGGGAGGGTTGTGAGGACCATGATGGCGGGGAGTATCTAGCTCAAATTGGCATAAAATAGTTTATAAAAAAATATTTTACATTCTGCTTGAGTGAGTAGCATCTGTGGTCTTAGATGTCTGTGAGATTTCTGTGGCAAAGATACTCCACTGGTCTCACCCCATTTGGAGCAAGGGAGAAGGAAGAAAACCAATGACAAAGGGAAACACAAGCCAGAGGACTAGTGGACTGCAAGATTGCAGCTTCCACCAGACTGAGTCCAGCACAGCTAGATGGTACCCTCCTGTCACTCTGCTGGTGACAGCGGAGGGTCCAGGGCTAGAGGAAACATGTAGCCCAAATTCTAACTCACAAATAAACCAGTAAAAAAAGGACCAGACTTACTGGCCTGACAGACTGGAGAGATCCACAGATTGTGGCCCCTGGACACCCTTTTAGTTCAGTAATGAAGTCACTCCTGAGGTTCGCCCTTCAGCCAAACTTAGACAGGCCCATAAAACAAAAGGAGACTAAATGGGGACACCAACGGAGGGTAAGGATTAGAGAGCTGGAGGAAAGGTGGTAATGGGGCACCTAAGGTCGAGAAGGGAAGGTGTTGACATGTTGTTGGCGGGGTGGCAACATGTCACCAAACAGGTATGTTTAATGTGAAGCTGGTTCTGTAAACCATCTGAAGTACAATTAAAAAAATCTGGACAGTCAAGACAGCAAATTGGCACAGGTACCAGAGAACTGTTGAAACCAAGGGAAAACAGAACAATGGAGATAAAGGCATCTACTGAAACTATTTTTTGTACCACTGTCTATCATCTCACTTGGATGGTCTTTTACACCACTAAATGTGAAAAAAACAGTGAGCTTTTTATTTTATTCTGCTAGAGAATTAGTATTTTTTTAATGCTGCTTTAGGTGACAATTGACACGTTATCATGTGACCCTAGTTGCTCTCCCCACACAGTGACAGCACACTCCTCCTCCCCATCCTCTATTTCATGTGTGTATTCAACCAGCTCTGTTCCCCTGTCTTCTCATCTTGCCTCTGGACAGTAGCTGCCTACTTAAAGTACAATTAAATTTGAAAAGAAAAACTACTGATGTGAGCCAGCAGATGAAAAGAATGTGGAAATACAAGGGGAAAAATTATGACTGAAATTAGTTCACATAAAAATTCAGTAGTTGATTCAGGTATTTATTGGGCGCCTACTGTGTACCAGGTACTGTGGATACAGTATGCTCACTAAATGGGTGCTGTTTCAGTCACCTGGTACTGCTCCAACAGAAAACAGCACAATTGGAAGGTTTTATGGAGAGAAATTTTATTGACACAGTCAAATCCATTTATGAATCACAAGTCCATTTAGTAAGAGAATTTATCACAATCCAGTAGGCTGAGTCCAAACCCAGTGAGAGCACCTCAGCACAGGAACCTTGGGTCCAAAGGATGTGCTCTGTTCTTGGGGCTGCTGTTTGGTGGTATGAGGTCCCCAAGTTCCCCTGCTCACTTGTCTCCCTTGTATCCCACAGCTGGTAATTCGAGTCCTGCCTCACCAGCACAGCTGCTGTCCATTCTGTGTCATCAGTATCACAGAGGCAGGATTCACCAACACATGGGAGAAACTGCACCATACTGGGACTCACAGCCAAGTCAAATCAATACATACCTTTTTGGAGGGACACAATGCAATGTATGACGGGCATACCAACCCAGGGGCAACCCAGTGGCTTGGTGCACCAGCCCATTTAGTGAGCTTTTTTCCACATCCCATATCTTAGAGTTGACTTTGGGAATGGTTTCAGTTCTGAGTTAACAATCCAGGGGCCATGTCTTCAGGGACAAGTCTGATGTTTTTAACTAGTGAGTTTTTAATGGAATAATGGTCAATTAGGAAAGCATTCTAGTCTCCATTAAAACATGATCAAAGTCAAGGCATATACAATGGTAATTAAACATTAATCCAAAAATATAAAAGGAAGCTACCGTTTTATAAAATTAGTGTGTATTAGTTGTAAGTACATCTATAATTATGAATGTGTATTACGACATAGGAAACATTATTTTCCACCTGAACACGATTAATGGTGGGTGTCTATCTATTGCACAGATAGAATTAAATGTTTTGTTTAGAGGTCATGAAATACCAGATCATGAAGAAGTCAGTGGGGAATTGGGTCCTTATAGGAAGACAGCTCAGTCAAGAGGTTTGCCTTGAACTGAAGTGTAGTGCTTTCTGTGTGCAGTTTTGATTCAGTGGAGTAATTTTCAGATAAGATTCAAGTTTATTCTTCTAAATTAACCCCTTGTGATTTTGAGAACCTCTGCCCATTGTTGTCATGCTTGAACTACAGCATGGCAGAGTATAATCTTTCTAGGGTCTGCTCTTGCTTTTTATACTTGATGCGGTAGATTCTTGTTACTGATAGTATTTTGAAAAAGGTCTTATAAATGCTTTGGCATGGATTGACTTAGCATTCATTAGATTTCTGTGAGTTTCATGAGGGTAGGGACCATTACTGTTAGCCTCACTGTATCCCCAATACCTGGCACATAGTAGGTGTCCAATAACTGTTGATTGAATCAACTCTTGAATTTTTGTGTTAACAAATTTTAGTTGTAATTTTTCCCCTTCTATTTCCACATTCTTTTCATCTCCTGGCTCCCATCAGTAATTTTTTTCTCTTTAAATTTTATTGTGTTTTAAGTGAAACTTTACAGCCTAAACCAATTTGCCAAATGAAACCTTGCACCCATACCCCTATGCAACTCTGCTACCCTCCACAGCAGCACACCTCCTGTCCACCTTGTACTTCCTGCATCCATTCAGTTAACTCTTGTCCCCCTCCATCCCTCTCATCTTGCGTCTGGACAAGAGCTGCTCAGATACCCTCAGGTATATAAAGGGTCTTCCAGTAAGGGCATCCTCTTTTTGACAGCTCATGGCAGCGA
Source organism: Heterohyrax brucei (assembly GCA_028571685.1). Taxonomy (NCBI): domain Eukaryota; kingdom Metazoa; phylum Chordata; class Mammalia; order Hyracoidea; family Procaviidae; genus Heterohyrax; species Heterohyrax brucei. The sequence continues at coordinate 17,933,747 of CM053153.1, read as the reverse complement.
TACTTGTGAAGCTGTGGCAGCCATAGTTATCACATTTTTTGATTAGTCTTGACAAATAGCCATGAAAAGTACACAGAGTTACACAAATAGCCGTGAAAAGTTCCACAGGGTGTAGAAGTTATTAAAGTTTATCATCAAAATGGCTGTTTTGTTTGGCAAACATCACGTGCGTTGTGTGAAGCTGATGATGTAAGTGTCCCACCGTGAGAACAGTTCGACAGAACAATTCGACATGTAAGCAGACAATTTGAGACACCTAGGGTCTGTTGCCAATCAGACAGTGCTTGTGTGTCAATAAACCAGACATTCCAATGAAAACATTGTCACTGGGCGTCAGCATGCATGCAAGAATCTATCCAGTCAGTTTTACCCTGAGCACAAGAACTGGGCCTTTCCTCAACCGCAATTTGGCGGATTTTGCATCTGGACTTGAAGTTCTTGATTGTTTTAACTCGAGAACTGAAGTCCAATGACCATACATTGCACTGTACATTTGCTGACCGGGCTTTGGAGCATCTGGAAGTTGACTCTGCATTTGGCTGAAAAGTCATCTTAAGCATTTTTGGATGAATGGTTTTTGTCCCATTTGGAGTCATGAGAATCCAGTGCAGATTCAAGAATGTCCACTTCATCCCCCAAAAGATACCGCTTGGTGTGGATTTTGGTGTGGCAGAATCATTGGCCCTGATTTTTTCTAAGATTAATGAGGTTAGGCAGTGACTGTCAATGGCAAAAGATAATTGGGCTATAATGACTGATCGTTGTTGGCCCCATTTGGAAGGTGCTGCAGTGGCCATTTATTTGAAGTTCTTTTCCACACATATGGCCATCATATGTACTTCAAAATAAGAAAACGGTTGAAATTGTATAATTTACGCAACTTGTTTTATTCAGGTTCAAAGATAGGACACCTACTGGAAGACCCTTTACCAGCATTGTTCAGTGCCTTGTAGTCCAGTCCAATATTTGTCTGAAAAGTTGGCTCTGGCACTGTTTCAGCTCTGCTAACAGAGATTCTGGGAGCCATGTTTTTTTTTTTGTTTCAATTCTTTTTTTTTATTTTTTATTTTTATTTAACATAACTGAGTGAAAATGTACATTCACATGTAAATTTACATGCCCCCCTATATGCAGCTTCCACTGCTCTCCCTGTCCAGTGACTGCACACTATTCCTCTCTGCTCCATACCTGTCTCATCCTCCCAACAGTCTCCTTTCCCCTCCTCTCCGTCCACTCCCCTTCCTCCAGCCAGAGGTCAGCAAGATGATATCCTATAGATGTATAGAACCATAAAGTGCTTCCAATATATGGTTACTCTGCATTGCCGAGTCCATTCCATTCTTGTCCAAAGAGTGGACCTTTGTTATAATTTATGGGAACGGGCAGCATCAGGGCCGGGGGCCATGCTCTCAGAGGAACCCCAAAACCGCTGGACCATCAGTTGAAGTCTTTTAGTGGAGATCTCATGATGCACCTCTTTTTATTCTTGTGTTGCCAGTGAGGCTCCTCTCTGTGAGCTCCGTCATGGCTATCACTGGTGGTGGCCGGGCACCATCTGGTTCTTCCGGTCTCTGGGAGCCATGCTTTCAGGGGACCCTCCAGTCTGATGAACCATCGGTTGTGGTCCTAACAGAGTTCTAGTTCTGCACACCTGTTTTTCTCCTGCTACATCAGGGACTTTATGTTGTGTTCCCTGTCAGGACAGTCACTGTTAGTGGCTGGGCACTGTCTTGTTCTTCTGGTTGCGAGCTGATGTAATCACAGGGTTAAATGGCACCTTCTGTCTGCTGGGCTCTCGTTTTCCTCATGTCTTTGATGTCCTTCATTCTCCTCTGCTTCAGGTAGATTGGGACCAATTGATGCTACTTAAATGGCCGCTCGCCAGCTTTTAAGTCCCCAGACACTGGCATGCACAACACTGTCAGTTAGCCTAGATATCCCCTGAAACCATGGTCCCCAGACTCCTGTCCCTACTACTCTGTCCTTCAAAATAATGAGTTCCAGATGATTCCAATATTATGTTTCCTAAAATCATTGTTCTTCACCATGATGTAGTATTCTACTTTGTGAGTACATCACCGTTTGTTTATCCATTCATCTGTTCATGGGCACCTAGGTTAATTCCATCTTTTTGGTATTGTCATCAGTTTTTTGTGTATTATAGACAGTTTCTTTGTTTTAGGTAATATTCTGTGCTGTTCTTTTCTTTGTGTTTTCATCTTTTTCAGTGTTGGTTTTCTATTTGCTGAGACTTTGTGCTTTTCTTGTGTTTTTATTTTGATGCTCAGGATTGATAGTTTCCTGTGTGGTTACCAGTCTTTACCCATTTTTCTAAATTTACATTAGTCTGTAATTTCTCTATATTGCCTGACTGCTCTCCTTACTGAAGATCTGTGGCTACATTGTGAGTCCCTCTTTTTTTGTTACAGTGTTTACATAATGCATCTGTGTTCCCTATTTTCAGTATTTTGCCCATGATTTATTTTTATGATTTCCCTGTTTGGGTTATAGCCAGTTGCTGTGTTCCATGTTTTGGTCCTGGGTTGTTACCTGGTATTAATTGCTTTTCTAACCAGTGGACTCCCTTCAGTATTCCTATAATGTGAGTTTAGTTTTATGCAAATTCTGTAAATTTCTGTTTATCTGGAAATGTCCTGATTGCACTATCATACTTGAGAGATAGTTTTGCTGGATATGTAATTCTTGGCTGGCAATTATTTTCCTGTAAAGCTTTGTACATGTCATCTCACGGCCTTCTTGTCTTGTGTGGTTTCTAGTGAATAGTCTGAGCCTAGTCTTACAGGTTCTTCTTTGTAGATTATTTTTCATTTATCTCTCGTCACTTTTAAAAGTATCTCCTCATCTTAGTTTTGGCGTGTTCGATAATAATATGCGTTGGTGTCTTTCTTGTGGTATCTGCCTTGTGTGGAGTTTGATGAGCATCTTGGATAGGTATCTTGTGTTTCATGATATCAGGGAAGTTTTGTGTCAGCAAATCTTCAACAGCTCTTTCTGTATTTTCAGTTATCCCTCATACATGATTCCTTTTCATGGGGTCCCACATAATCTTTAGTGTTTCTTGATTTTTTTAAAAATTCTTTTGTGTGATTTTTCCACAAGTACATTGATGTCACATCCTGTATCTTCAGTCTCACAGGCTTCCATTGCCTCAGTTCTTCCTCCTTTGGCTTTCTATTGTCTGTCATTATTAATTTTCTGAATTTTATTTTTGCTGCTTAATGTTTTTTTTGCAGCGTGCTCAGTCTGTCATGCTCTGCTGCATTTTTCCTCATCTCTTGAAGAGTTCAAAGTCTTAATCTTTTGTATTCTCTGATAATACCAGGAAGTTCTCTTTCTCTAGAAAATTTGGTTCTTTGTTTCAGGATCTTTCTGAAAGAGATTGTGGTCAGCCCCTTCAAGTGCTTCGAGCCATCAGTAAATTGTAGTTAGATTTAGCTCAGGTATCCAGGCAGTCGGTCACCATGTGTGGTGTGTGCTCTTGCCTACTGTCCTAGATGGCAGGGGTGATTGGCATTGGCAGAGATGTCTGGCTGTACCTGCTGAGAAAGGCCCAGGGCTAACAGCAGTCCCTAAGTGTCTTAAGAGGTTCACATATCACCTTATGTCGGAATCTAGGTGCAGGAACAGTCTCTGCCCTGATTTTCCAGATCAGGGGGAGTCAGCAGAAATTTTTTTTTCTTCCCCTTTCCTTGAGTATGCTGAACTAGTTCCTCCTCCGAGTGTCAGAGGATGGCTCAGGGTGGCCTTGAACAGTCCTACTTTTGGCTCAGTTAATGGCATCAGACTCCAGAGCCAGGTGCAGTGCAGAGGAAGAAGGAGCACTGGGAGAAGGGAGACAGGCCCATATCAAAGGAAAGATCCTGATCTGTACAGCTGGTTACATGCCATGACTTAGCTTTTGATGATCTGGTGCTGTTCAGAGTCTTTTTTTTTCCTCAAGAGATGCTTCAGGAGTTGTAATTTTATTTTTCTTTATAGGTGTTCTTATTTTGGGAGATGCGTTTAATATGAGGCATCCTCTTACTGGTGGAGGAATGACTGTTGTCTTTAATGACATAAAACTATGGCGGAAACTGCTCAAGGGCATCCCTGACCTTTACGATGATGCCGCTGTTTCCCAGGTAAGATGTGACGCTTTGACAGAAAGCTCCCCAACGGTTTATCTTTGTGGAGCTGAAAGGAATGGGGTTCTGATGTAGAGCTCTCTACTTGGGAGCAAGTGATGGTTCTTATGCAGTCCTGTTGAGGGTTAAAGAACCTGACCAGCAACCTCGGAATTGTTCAGAGTTCCTAATTGTCTGTGTTAGGTGCCATGTGTAATAGTGGTTGTCTTGGGTCACTGTAGCTTCAAGAGTCACATAACCCATTGCGCTGGGCTTTTGTTTTGAGTGAATGATAAACAGATACACTTTTTACATTATTTGTCAAGAGGCGTCAGTCAGGTGAGGGTTATCATAAATATCAGTTGGTGCTTTTGCTTTGTCCCTTACCATATTGTAGGTGATCATTTTTCTTTTGTAGGCCAAAAAATCATTCTATTGGACAAGAAAAAGGTCTCACTCCTTTGTGGTCAATATCCTTGCTCAGGCTCTGTATGAATTGTTTTCTGCCACAGACGGTGAGTACCTGTCCTGCTGAGGAACACTCCAGAACTGCAGATTTTTATTATAGGACCCCCAAACCAAACCAGACCCACTGCCATTGAATCAGTTCTCATAAGGGAGCTTATCACAAAAACATTTGTGATTAGGCCAGAAATACCCAGTCTGTTGACTCTAACATTAGTGATGCTTTTTAACTTGATCCTTCAAAACGATATTTTGCTTCTGTCACATGTCCCTGACTCTGTCTGGAATCTCGTCTTTCCTTAGTATCACCAGTCGTACCTCAATGACTTAGTATTTTTAATTTCCTCTGGGCCAAACCAGGTTATGCATATTGCTAAACGCTTAAGAGTGCAATGGAGGATCTTCTGGCTGTGTAGTAAAAGGCAACACATTTGCTACTAGTTTTATGAATACTAGTTTTTATGAGTACTAGTCCATTCTCTTTTCAAAATATTTCATAAAGTGAATGAGTTTCAAATCAAGTTTAGTTTCTCTGCTGTGAAAATATGTAAGTATGAGACTGCATTCACCCTTTACTGATTTGAAATATGTCTGAGCTTTTGTTTCTGTCTCCGTAAAGTGATGGCCCAAGTCTGTTCAGGCAAGCATGACTTAGCAAGCAGCAGCAGCAGGGAAGAAGCAGCAGCTCTGCCCCTTCCCAATCACAGCAGTGTCTAAACCAGTTCCATGTAGGTTAATAAACCTCCAGAACTCAAACCCATTGCTGTCCGGTTGATTCTTACCCTGCAAGACAGAGTAGAAATGCCCTGTAGGGTTTCTAAGACTAATCTTTACAGAAGCAGACTGCCACTTCTTTCTCTTGCAGAGGCTGGTGGATTCAAACCACTGACCTTTTAGTTAACTGCCAAGTGTGTAACTACTCCACCACTGAGTCTCCTCACAATAAAGACAACTCCAGTCTCATTATGCTAGTGTATTTTAACAAGCCATTTGTATAATCTGAAGGAGGCTCCAGTGACTAGGACTTTAGTCGTCTGCTGACAAAGCATGATGCAGTGGGAATGCTTCTGTAGCCACCACTCTTGCTCAAAGAAGAACCACCTTATTGATAGTGATTTGACAAACAGATCCACTAAGGCATGGAGGTTAAAGTGACTGGTTGGGCAAGTGACAAAGAATTAAGCTTTGAGTTTTGAAGCTTATCAGGAGTTCTGACATGAATTGGGATATGCTGACAAAAAACACTGTTCTGGAAGATTTGAGGAGGAAAGAACTATTAGAGTAAAATTTGCCTACTGAATTCTTTAACTGTTTTAAAGAAAAACCTGGTGTACTTCAAAAAGAACACTGATTCTAAACTATTAAAAAGGTTACTGACTGAGTATACTGTATTGTGAAGATTTTTAAAGAGTTACTTTGAAAGGTACTGAAAACACTATATAGCCAGCCAAAGCCAAGTGCCGTTGACGGATCCAGCACTTTATACACATTCTAAAACATAACTCCAAACCCATTGCTGTTGATCCCAACTCTTAGCAACCCTATAGGATGGAATAGACCTGTCTCATAGGGTTTCCCAGGGGTGGCTGGTGGATTTGAACTGCTGACTTTTCGGTTACTAGTCAAGGTCTTAACCTCTTCACCACCAGGGCTCCACAGAGACGTATTACTATTAAATACTGTTCAGAGCTGATCTTTTCATTTCAAAATTTACTGTTCAATGGGAGGTTTGGGTTTGGCTTCTTAAGACTGGGAATGTGGTTTCTAGAATTGCTTACTCAACAAAATTTACAAAATATTTTGCATTATATAATGAATTTACAATGTAATTAAAGAAGTAGCTGTTAAACAATCTGAGACCTCCATGTTTGGTATATTAATTATTAACATAAAAAATGTTTATTTGTACTTACATTGCTATCCATAATTCAGGTTATAGAATTTAAAAGAAATCATAGGTTGTTAAAATTACAGGACTGGATATTTTTTTAACTTAAGATTTGATATTCATTTTTATGAGACATTCTTAGTGCCTTTGCATACATATGTAACTGTTTTGGTTGAAAGTAACTCTTAAAACTTTTATTTTAGATTCCCTGCATCAGCTACGAAAAGCATGTTTTCTTTATTTCAAACTTGGTGGCGAATGCGTTGCCGGTCCTGTCGGGCTGCTTTCTGTGTAAGTTGTGTGGATGGCACAGAGGAAACACTCTGCCTGATGTTCTTGGGCCAGTCTGGCGTGCGCCTGATCATCAGTCCTTCTTTCTGAGACATGCGGTCGTGTTAATGCTCACCGCGCATCTCATTCACATGGTGGCCCTGAGTACTGAATAAAGGCAACACTGGCATTCTCTCTTTGCCTTCTGGGAAACAGCACTGATTAGAAGTGGTGCTAGGAGACACTTCCTCCCTGTAGGTGCATCGACCTGCTCTCCTCCATGGGAGACAGGGGTAATTGAGAACTTTGTATTGCAACGTTTATTTAGTTGTAAGCACAGAGACATCTGGGGCACTATTTCTTGAAAAGTCTGCAAAGTGAGTTTCTTTCTTTGTTCCATATTCATTTACAATCTGAGTCCAAGCAGTGTTATCTTTTGAAAAACCTAGACTCCCGTAGGCCAGGCTATCTGCTATTTCAGACTGGAATCTCAAAATATTGAAACAGACCAGCTCTAAGCAAGAGACTGATGGGAACTAAAGCGGTATTACTAGTTCCTTGGAAAAGGGAGATACAGTCTCAGTATTTCTTGTAAAAGAAAAGTATCTGTCCCTGTCACCACATCTAACGGGTGGACACCAGCTTGTATAGTTCCCCAAAACGAAGAATTTGTGTTAGCTTTATAGGTGATACTTATTGGTGACTTCAAACCATTGCCATCAGTGACACAGTGGCACCAAGAATGTGCCATTCCAATCGTGGCAGTGCCGTGTGTGGATTCTTCAGAGGCCGAGCACCAGGCCTTTCCTCCAGGTGCCTGCAGGTGAATGTGAAGCTCCAGCCGCTGGTGCAGTGGCGAGCACGTGCATCACTTGCCATGACACAGGCTCTCGCACTTTTAGACAAGATGACTAATTCATAACTGCTGTCTGTTATGAGCACATTTTAATGTCTTGGTCTGACCTTTTCTTTCTTTTTTTTTTAATCACAGATTGTCTCCTAACCCACTCATTTTAATTGGACATTTCTTCGCTGTCGCGGTCTATGCCATGTATTTTTGCTTTAAGACAGAACCCTGGATTTCAAAACCTCGAGCCTTTTTCAGCAGTGGCGCTGTTTTGTACAGAGCCTGCTCTGTAATAGTTCCTCTGATTTACTCAGAATTGAAGTACCTGGTTCATTAAGCTTACAGGAGCTCCATTTGTGAAAGAGTGTCTGGAACTGACCAAGTCCTGGGAGACTTTGGGAAGTGGGTGTATATAGGACATACTGTATTCCTTCTGGAGTATTAACTCTTGAATCAAGATTGGGATTAATTTGTTTTTGAAGTTATTTGTATATAAACATGTAAATATATCCTTTCATTTGCAACTTAAAAGGAGGGGTGGTGAAATAAGTTAGATATTTAAAAGAAGTGATTATTACCGTAAATCAGTGCTAATGCTGAGGAATTTGTTTTTCTTCTGATTCCACTATTTGGGGTGATTCAGTGTGGGACATGCAAATAAAAGGAAGAGTCAACTCTCGTGCCTTTCGTTGTGGAAGTTTCTCTACACAGCTTCATGATAATGGTAGAGAAAACCCAAAGTGTCTCTCTCTGTCTTACCCAACTTGCTGATACCCCAGTTGCCACGGCAGGATGGCAGCTTCCCTTTTCAGAATCATTTTCATGCAGATGTGATTTGGGATTTAGGAGTGTTAAAAACTTAACAGCTGTTATCAAGGGGAAAAAAAACAAGAATAAGCTTATGGTTAGCAGTAGAGTTGTGGGAGCTGAGGGCAGGGCTCAGGGCCCACTCTCCTGGTTGCTGGGGAGAGGAGGAAGAGCCTGGAAGGAGCAACTGGAGTTAGGAAGGCCTATAGAAGGGATACTGGGAAGCCCCATGGTATCTGGGACTGGAAAAACACAGCGAACCTCAGACACCAAAAAAATGTGATCACTATGTATGCCTATAGGTGTCTGCCAGTCCCTGGCGGCAAGGCCACTGTGCTGCCCAGGTCATCTGTCAGCTCGCTTTTGACACGCTGGATGTATAGTTTGCAAACAAGCAGAGAACAGAAGGACAGCTTTGGGTTCCAGCAGTATTATTTTGCTAAAAATTTGGAATTGCACACAGATAGTTGTTTTGAACATAAAACTAAATAGATTTATACACAATAGTTCAGTGTTTCTAAGAGGCAGTACAAAAGTATTCTGCATCTACATGATACAAATTGTGTTAATACCATGATTTAAACAATATATTAAAGTAGTAATGTGAGATCCATCTTACGCAGAATATGTGATGTTTCCCACAACGTGGTTACGTGAATAGTTTTCTTAGCTTTCCAAATTCATTTTAGTGATGGTAGGAGGATTTAAGAAGAAGATAAGAAGACACATGTTACAGGAATGTTCTGAATTCATCAAAAATGAAATTAGGTACATGTGCTTCAGCAACCTAGAAAAGCAGAGACAGTGTTAGAATTCAGTACACATGAAATGATTTTCAAGAATTTCTCCTGTTCATGGGACCTCAGACTTAGTGTAAGCTGTCCTTTGGAGTGAGGTGACTCATCTTTCCAAAGTACTGACCTTCGTGGAGAAGGGAGGAGCATCTGAGAGTGAGGAAGCCACTGGGCCTCCCTCCCAGGGGTCCCCAAACACCTCAACTATGGAGCTGATTCTCACAGTGATCTACAGGGCTGGGAAGAACTGCCCAGTAGGGTTTCCAAGGAGTGGGTGGTGGGTGGATGCAACTGCCAACCTTGATTGGTGCCACCACTATTACTGCCATCTTTTCTTTACAAAAAGGTCATTAATACTGTTCTTGACTCTCTGTCACTTACCCTCCTGGGTAGCTTTGTGTACCGAACATAATCCTCCAAGAAGAGAAGGGCACCCACAACATCTGCAGGCATTTCTGGTATCTTCTGACTGTAGAAGAGAAGAGTCTAGATTAGTTAAAACTGCTTGTACTTGCTATATCCTCCTGTATGGAAGAACTAAATAAATCATGGTTACCAAAGGAAATCAAAGAAGGGACAAACTTATGGAACATCCTCTTGATCCAGATCAAGTCATCATGATGCTCACTATCTCTGAACGTAACCTACAGGATGAAGCCTACACTTCTCAGCATGGTTTACGTGGCTTCACCACGTGGCTTCTGCTGTCTAGACTCAGGTCCCTCTGTGTCCCTCAGAACTGCAGGGCTCAGCAGCAGCTGGCCCTGGCGTCCCTGAGCGAGCCCCCTTCCCCATTGCTCTGCCCTCTGCAGCCTTGCTGTGCATGCTTATCTGAAAGCAAGCTCCCAACTGCTTTCATGTCCTAGCTTGGGTGCTTCTCTGGCAAGTCTGGCCAGATGCTCTTTTTCCTGTGCTTACCAGACCTAGTCTTTTCTCCCAAGCCTCTCAGTTTCTCAGCTGTTTGTGTGCCTAGTTCCCATTTAGAATTTAAACTCCTTGAATGCCTGGATCATGTCTCCAACATCTGGGACTGTGCCTGTCACATTCTCGTGCATTTGAGGTGGTCAGGCAGACAGCGTCTGGTAACTGTGCACATGGTATCCTATTCAAGCATTCATTCAGCAGCACTGCTGCCCTAGCGCTGTGCTGGGAGCTGGGAGCACAGTCCAGTACAAACCTGTTTCAAATGGAGCTTAGGTACTTCATGTCCAAAGGAGTTTTTGGTGTTAAAACAATTTCCAATTTATGTACAAATGGGCATTTTCTAATTCGAAAAGTTTCACAGGGCTCGATTATTCTCTGACTTTCTGTTTTTGGAAATTTCAGAGTGACTGCACCTCTGAAAGCTCTTTCACAGTCTTTGAACCGGTGACCAGGGTCATGGATTTGCTCAGCTTCAAGGAACAAACGGTTACTGTTTTGGAATGGGAAGAACAGTTAATGGACTGGACAACAGACACACACCTCTGGATGTTTTTATCTGACATATGGCCAGACTTGTTTCTAGAGCAGACTTCTTTTTTTGCTGATTCATAAGGGGAGCTTGGAGCAATCAGGAAGTCTCAATAAGTACACTTTCATGGTCACAAATGACAGGCAGCTGTAAAGGTGAACAGCAGGCACCTAAAATACCTACTACACACGTGCTGCAGGATCGCAGAGAGGCGGCCAAGGAAACCACACTAAGAAGAACCACATGGGCTTTGAAGACTCATGTCAGTAAAGCTACTGCTACAGCTGAGATTTCCCAGAAATTCCGAGAAAAAAAGGAGTGTGTGCTTGGTTTGCTTGTTTTCAAAGCCAAGAACATGAGGACAGCCACGCTGCCTAGGACAGGCAGAGAATGGACCATTAAGAGTCAGCACAGATGGTCAAGTCCTAGTTTGTTTCTCCTCTTATTTGCTTTGTCAATTAGGAAAAACAACCTTTAAACTAGAAAGGCTATGGAGAACACACAGTCTCTGTTTTTCAATATTTTAATGACTGAAGACATACTGAACTGTCCTACCCAAATTAATCATACGATTAGAGGAATATATAATATTGATGATATGAACAGAATTTGTGCATCTTTCACATTTGAAGAAAAATAAGATCAACCTTTCTCCTACAACCCTTCCACCCTGAGTTAACTTTTTTCACTATCAAAGTACCTGAATGAGAAACCAAAACTACTGCAGTCGAGTTGATTCTGACTCACTGACCCTACAGACTAGAACAGAACTGTCTCAGAGTTTCTAAGGAGTGCCTCGTGGACTCAAAGTAACAGTCACATTAAAAATGCTTCCGTAAAGTGAGGAAGGGGCAAAAAACCACCAGTTAGGACACTGTCACAACACTGCTTGTGCTTAGTGTATGCCCAGCCTGTCTTATCCAAGGCTTTTAAAAGATTAGCTGTAATGGTATCATAAAGTGTGTCTTTTTCCTTTTTTTTTAAGACAATACCATGCCAGTGACACTTTGGCTGCCAAAACGAACACATTAAAATTTACTACAGTCTATACTTTCAGCTCAGAAAGAACCTGATGGGGGAAGAACAGGTCTGATTACAGCTCATGGAATGAAGGCCTTGGGATTTAAAGGATGGCAAAATCAGTACAAGCCTGGCAGGCAGTGGAGGGCAGGAAACAGCAACTGCAATTCCCACTGCACTGAAGGATGTTTGGGGCCCAGAATGAAAGGGCTTGGGTGACAGCCCCTCCCCACTTCTGAGATGAAAGCTGTGTCTGGACTCTTAATACACGTCTGGGAACCACATTTTAATATGATCCATAACACGCTGGAAGTCCCATGACAGGCCCCTGATGTGGTGAGCAGTCTTACTTCTGCATGTGACAACAGGTGGGAGGGTATTACCTAAAGAGAAGACCAAAGGTAAGAGCGGATGTCAAACACTGGAAGTGACGTTGTGACGGAAAGAGACGGCATTTATTCTAATTTCAAAGGGCAGAGAAAGGCCCCAAACAAAATCAAATCCATTGCTGTCAAGCTGATTCTGATTCACAGCAACCTTATTGGACAGAGGAGAACTGCACCACAGATTTTCAAGGAGCAGCTGGAAGATTTGAATGGCTGACCCTTTGGTTAGCAGCCAAGCTCTTAAGCGTGGCCAGCAGAGCTCCAGAAAAAGGCCCTGTGAGTGAAATTTTCAGGGGTGGATTTCTGCTGACCATCAGGAACTTTTCCAGAATGAGAAGTAACTCTCTACCAGCGTAGTGTGTTGACTAGAGAGGACAAGGGTGCCTCACGGACGATGGGCATGTCCTAGCAGACACCAGAAGACTGTGTCAGGGACACCTCAGCAATGACTCATAACTTGGTGGGAGCTATGTAACATGGCCTCTGAAGTCACCTCCAGTTTTAGGAGTCAGTTGCTTTGGAGGGTCTGGAAAAGCAGTATCAAGTTATCACTCATTAGTCTTTAAGTTATATTGGCAAAAATGACTCTTCCAAATTCTGAATATGCTATGTGAAAACTTTATTTAGCCTGGCCTATCCCTCAGGTGGAAATCCTAGTGGCACAGTGGCTACGAGCTATGGCTGCTAACCAAAAGGCTGCCAGTTTGAATCTACCAGGTGCTCTTTGGAAAGCTTGTAGGGCAGTTCTATTTTGTTCTGTACGGTTGTTATGAGTCAGAATCCACTCAATGGCAGTGAGTTTTTTGTAGGACCCTTCAGGGGGCAGAAGCCTCAGAACTTAGCATCTTATGTAAATAACTCGTTTTCCTATCCCAGAAAAGTCACATTTGGAATTCTCTGAAGAAATTAAAAAAAAAAAGTACCATGAATTAAAAGGTCATAAGCTTGGTACCCTTCTGTTATTTCTATTCCATTACACACCCAGAACTCACACACCACCCCGGATTTCACACTAACGTGTTCTCTAACTCCCACTGAAGTGCATGGGACCACATCCTGGCAGTGACCTAGCTCACAAATCACGGTGGCCTGGCTGGGGAAGGCAGAGGAACAGGCCTGCACACTCCTCCCAGTGGTGGTCACTGACGCTGGGCACAGCTCCCAATTCCTACCAGGAACATCACCGCAAGCACCTCCACAGGAGTTTTCCCAGAGGGTGACTAAAGATGGGCACACCTTTAATTGCTCCAAACCCTGATGTGTCTTGCATAGAAGAGTAACTAGCCATTCCCCCTCTACAAAGGAGACAACAGGAGGAAGATGGCAAGTGAGGTTTACAGGACACTTTGCAGTGCCCGGATGCATGTCTCCCCGGCTGGCCTCTGGTACCTTGTACACTGCTCCACCGTGGAACGGACAAACTGGCCGATCAGCGCCAGGAACTGTTCGGTGTACCGGGCGTGAAACTGCTTCAGCAGCGTGAGCAGCCCCAGGACCAGCGGCGGCCAGTCGACAGGGTCAGCAGGCTTGCGGCACACCATTCCTGCGAGGGAGCAAAATGCAGTGCCACGTGAAGTGCTTGTGTTCGGGCACATGCGTGCAATACCCACTCCTGTGACAGCATCACTAGCAGATGACTGACTGGAAGAAAGGACTCCTCTACCAGTGGAATTAGCCACGGGGCTGGTGGAGCCTTCCAATGGTCTGACAGATTCAAAATAACAGTTAACTATTATTATAATAGTTTTGTAATCTATGAAATAATCACCATTGCTTTTTTAAACAAATTATACAATTGAGACGCTATTGCAGAAAATATTAAAGACACAAAAACCAAATACTAAACATGTTGCCATTAAGACAGTTCCGACTGACACGGACCCTACAGGATAGAGAACTGTCCCCTGGGGTTTCCAAGGAGCAGCTGGTGAACTCGAACTGCTGAGCCTACAGTTGGCAGCAGAGCTCTTACCCACTGTGCTGCCAGAGCTCCATTAAAGACACAGAAAAATGTAAGCGCCAAAACCAAAATCAGGTGTTGCTGATTTCTGCTAACAGCAGCTTGGCGGATTAGATACCCTGAACTACTCCATAAATGAAAACAACTAAAATGCTAGGCAAAATACAAAAAAGCATCTTCAAACACAATATTGAGCATTGTATAAGAAAAGAATGTTTGTAAGTTAGGATGGCAAAAGAAACTCACAAAAAAAGTGAGTACCAAAGCAGGCTTTTTCACCAAGGGTTTTTGCCAGTGTGTGGAGATTTGGAACTTCTCCCTGGATGGCTGCATGGGCACAGGAGACTGAGCTCAGGGACTTCAGGGGGAAAGGGAACACGACAGTCCGATGTAAGAGTGGTACTACCAAGGACTTTAACCTCAGTGGAAGTGTAAACATGAAAGAAACCTCAGGAAGGAACAGCACATAAAGGTGCCTGCCTTGACCTTGGCGCTGGAAGGAAAAACGCCCCTGAAAATTCATAACCACAATTTAAGCCTCACATAGACAACAGTCTGAATTCAAATGAACTATACGGTCAGAAAAAACCTGAAATGGAGAATTTAATAAAGAAGGTTCCTGGATTGGTCATGCTCCCGCAACAGAAATGCCACATTAAGCTGAGTCTCCTCTCACCAAGTTCCTCAGAAAATGAGCAGGTTACAGTTAAAAATCACAAGACTGAGAGTCAGAAGGTGAGTCAGCAGAAAAACAGCTGTATCAGATCACAAGCAAATCAAGAACCTGTGAAAGGGAACCAAACTAAACTTGTGAGGATGAAAACTGTATCAGTGAAAAGACAGTGGATTAAACAGTTTATTAGTCACAGCTGAGGAGAAATTAATTGAACCAAATGCTAAAATTACTCAGATTATAGCCTAGAGAGACAATAAGATGGCAAATATGAAAAAAGAAGCTCACAGTACCTGGTGAGGAGAGTATGAAGGTCTAAACTACATCTAACTGGAGTTCCAGAAGGAGTCAATAAGGAAATGGGGATGAGGTACTGTGTGAAGAGATAACAGCTGAAAATTATCCAGGACTGTGGGAAGAACACAGCTCCTCATATCTGAGGAGCACCAGGAGGGAAAAGGAAGAGAAACCTCTGTCTAAGCACATCACAGTAAATCTGGGAACACACACACACATGCACACACACAGAAACTTTTAAAAGCTGCCAGAGAAAACACTGATCATTTAAAAAGGAAAATGTTGAAATCAATCAATGGCTAACTTTTCTCAGCAGCAATGAGAGACTGACAACAGCAGGACTGCATCTTCCCAGCGCTCAGAGAACGTAACAGCATGATGGCAAAGTATCTTTCCAGAAGAAGGATGAACCAGAGACATTCTCAGACAAAAGAGGTGCAACACCTCTACAGTGAGTATTACAAGACGCTGCAGAGAAACAGGAGAGAATCTAAGAATTCAAGCTGGGACAGGTTAACAACCAGTAGGCAAGATACACAGAGACTCACCATGAGCACGCTAGGCATGGGCTTGGCGTGTGCTTCCTTATTAATGTGTAGTGAACAATTTCTCATGGGTCTCTACTTCGTGAAGCAACATCATATTTCAGAGGCACAAAGACATATTTTTTATGAATATGCATTTGACTCAAAATAAATCTCTTATCTGACACAGCATTCTTTACAAAAAGCTGTCTGGTTACATATCACTTTACTGTCACTGCTACTTATTGCAAAGAATAAATCTCATACATTACCGAAGTTTTTGTTGTACTGAAGTTTTGGCAACTGGGCGATCAAAAACAGAAAGTTGACAACTGGGAAGTAAGGTAAACGCTTTGTTGTTATGTATATCTGGGAAGAGAAAAGTCCGAAAAAGTGAAGATAAGGTGGTACACATCTTCAGGTGTCACGCTTCAAATTTATTTCAGTTTGCTCTTTAGACACAGTAACTAAGACTATGATCATTTTACTAATTTGCTGCCTTCCGATTTTTATTTAAGTAAAACCCAACTGTTAGGTCAATTCAGAGTCACAGGGACTCTACAGGACAAAGTGGAGCCACCACTCAGGGTTTCGTGGCTGTCACGGTGACAGGAGCAGGCTGCCCTGTCTCTCTCCACAGAGCGGCTCACAGCTTCAGACCACTGGCCTTTCTGCCAGCAACTGAGAGCTGAACCACTGCACCACCAAACAGGAACACCTATGTAACCATTAGCCCTTCCGAGAAGGGAATGCTGTTTGCTTAGTAATTTCCAAAAACCATGTCAAATCCGTTGCTGCCGAGGGGCTTCTGACCCTGAGCGACCCTGCAGACAGAGCTGACCTGACCCACAGAGTTTCCGGGGCTGTACTCTTTATGAGAAGAGACCACCAGGTCTTCTTCCCCACAGAGCTGCTGCTGGGTGTGCACCAGCAACCAGGCACTTTCCCATTGCACCACCAGGGATCCACACTCCCCTTAATGTCCTTAATGACACAGAGGGGGGAGAAAGGGAGGGGGCAATATAAAGAGAAAGTAAAATACAGCTTTCAGGGCAAAGCTGGAGGGATCACAGAGGGGTGCTGGAGGGAGAGACAAATGAGGAAAAGACCCACCGGGCAGGGAGGGAAAGGGTGCAAGCAGAAAATAAGCATCTCACGTGTCCTCTGCTTTCCCCTGGCAATGCCACAGGGCAGTCTCCCTCCATGTCAAAGCGGCAGAAAGAATGGTCACACACACATGGCCATTTCCACCTTCCCAGCTGGTCTGTGATTCTATGGGAGGTGGCGAAGGTCAATGGTTAGATGCACAGACTGCCGGCTACTGATAATTGATAATTACTGATAATTATCAGTGTGGCACTCTGGGCAAGGAAATCCTGGTGGCATAGTGGTTAAGTGCTACAGATGTTAAGCAAAAGACTGGCAGATTGAATCTACCAGGCACTTGTTGGAAACTCTATGGGGCAGTCCTACTCTGTCCTATGGGGTTGCTATGAATCAGAATCAACTTGATGGCAATATTTTTTTTTCCCCTGAGCTTTAGGTCCTTTGTATCTCATAGGGTTGCTGAGAGACTGAGATTAAGTAAGCCATGTTTCAGGTTTAACATGGTTTTTGGCACATAGTAAAGACTCAAAAAACACTGGCTGTTATTCAATAACTTCATAATCTTTTATCCCAAACCCATGGAGTCATACAGATTTCAGAATCTGAAACTTGACAGATTTTAGAATGGTTCAGAATTTGACCTTTCACAGATTTTAGAATGGTAATATAGGGCCTCAGGTGACACCCTACAACCAATACTCCTGTATTCACAGTACATGAATACCCACATTAAGGGGATACAGTATAGGTGGCCTTACGTCTGCTCAGGATGGGTTTTGCCATCAAATGAGATCTGCCATCGACTTAGAACAAACCACTCAGTTCTAAGGGGTTTTTGGAGATGAGACTTGGGGAGAAGAACCTGTAGCACCCTATTATAACTGGGATTAGTGTCAGCCATGGAGGGACGCATTCTTGTACACCAAGGAACAATGCTACCAGTTACCTGACGTTCCAGTATTAAACCCCTGACAAACCCAAACTAATCTCTTACAATGATACAGTGCCTTTCGTTTTTAACAAGCCTTGATGAATGTTGCACCACTTGTTTCCCCACAGTCCTGAGGTGGGGTGACAGGTGTGACTGTAGTCATATAATACACAGGGAACTGGAGCTGAGAGGGCGGGGAACTGGATGGAACAGAGGCTCTGGGATCTGAGCCCAGCCCACTGAGCTGTCACCTGGCTCCACACTGTCTCCTACTTATCATACATTTTCATCACCAACCTTATTCAATGGATTGTGAATGCCAGCAGCCTCCAGATAGGCTGTGATTTCATATAACAGTGTGTTATCTTCTTTGGGGTATGGAAGTGAAGGATCCTGATAGTGGGCTTCAATATCTGCTAGGAGAGCCCTAAATGAGGAAAAACAACAAAAACAAAACCCAAACAGCAATAAACATTAGACATTACTTCAATTTACACCAGTTCATACAAGCCAGGGATGTCACCTTTGAAGGCTTTGGCTTCTTTATCTGCAAAATGGGAACTTAAGTCTTTCTAGCTCTCCATTTCCATGCTTGTGATTGGTTCTAAGTGGAAAATCTGATCCAGAATTCCTTTTATCTTCTAGATCCACTGCCATCGAGTTGATTTTGACTCATGGCAACCCTACAGGACAGAGTAGAACTGCTGCACAGGGTTTCTAGGACTGTCACCTTCACAGAAGCAGGCTGCCACATCTTTCTACTACAGAGTGACTGGCAGCTTAACCAATGACCTTTCGCTTAGCAGCCAAGCATGTAACCACTGCGCCACCAGGGCTCCTTATCTGAATTTTTATGAACTGACTGACCTGTTTTCCATACCTACTCTGTGCGCTGCCTTGGTGACTATGATGCCTGGATCATTTAAGTCTTGCAATGAAAGCAAGATGCTGGTGAGGGGCAGGAAGCAACTGCACCCCAGGACACAGGCGCCCACACCATCCCGTGATCGCTGCACGCCAACTGCCCTCTGGGTAATTAGT
Source organism: Heterohyrax brucei (assembly GCA_028571685.1). NCBI lineage: Eukaryota > Metazoa > Chordata > Mammalia > Hyracoidea > Procaviidae > Heterohyrax > Heterohyrax brucei. The sequence goes on along the minus strand of CM053153.1, from coordinate 17,915,160 downwards.
GACTCAGTGGTGGGAAACACCCATTTGGAGTTTGGTCATAACTGCTTTCTCAGTCTGGGTAAGTACTGAGTGGTGTCTAGCATGCATTACAAGACCAGTACATGTTAGCTGGATTTAAAGAAAAAATAAGAAGGAGACCAAGGGACAAAGTGACAACACTGCAGAAAGACTTGATTCTCCACAGGAAGGAACCTAAGGAAATCTGAGACATCTCTTCTGCAAAAAGAACTTCCGGAGCTGGCAATGAAGCACCTGGGGAGCTAGCTCAGGGCGGGAAGCCCGGCCCGCGGCTGGCTGTCTCAAGTGTTCTCACTTACTTATTGAGATTCTCCAGAGCAGCTGCCAGATGTTTGGAGTCAAAGCGGCAGGAGAAACTTAGCTCGTTTGCAATTTGTTGTCTCAGAATCTGCATCTGCCCAACCTGGAAAGCAACCACAGGGAGAAGAGCCATACACATCAGTATCTCCAAGTGACGAGCTCCAGGTGACACGTTTTCAGGGGGAGGATCACAACGTCCTACAGAAGAAGTTCAGGACTTCCTGGATTCGCTCCATGAGGTCATTAAGACCAGACCTTCAGTCTTTAAAAGGCTCAAAAGACCATTCAAGGAAAGTATGGATAGACTTCTATACGCCAAGCTCACATAACCCCCAAATCTAGTATTTTACACAGCGATCTAGTTCTGCTCATTCATTCCTGCGTTAAGGCTGTCTGTTTGGAAGCTCTACTTTCCATTATTTTGATGAAGGTTTAGTGGCTGCTGTGAGAAACCATGTATCTTTTTATTTGTGTTACACTGATCATTCTCCAGTCCAAGATGCCATTTCTTTCTAAAATCCAATGACTATAAATCTCAGGATTGTAGATTATGCATGAATCTGGATTATATAATAATTGTCATGGTTTGAATTGTGTCCCCCCAAAAATGTGTGCAGCCATGTGGCTGGGATATGGTTCCCAGTATCTTGGAAATGTCCTCCATTGTGCGGTTTTGCTAACCTGTATGTTAAAGGATTAGGGTGGGGCTGTGAATTCCTGCTATGGGGTAAGTTTCCCTGGAATATGGCTTGCCCCACCCTTAATGCTTTTAGCTTGCAAGGAATAAAAGGAAAAACAACCAAGGACAATTTGAGAACCTCGCTACCATCAAGCAAGCAGCACCGGGAGCAGAGCGCGTCCTTCAGACCAGAGGTTCTTGCGTTAGGACACTCCCTGGACAATGACTGATGCAATACCGGACTTTCCTCCAGAGCCGTCAAGGGGAAAGTCTTTCCCTGGAGCGGACACCCTGAATATGGACTTGCAACCTACCGGACTGTGTAAGAATAAATCTTTCTTTGTTAAAGCCATCCACTCTGTGGTATTTCTGTTAGAGCAGCCCTAGCTGACTAAAACAGAATTGGTACCGTGGGAGTGGGGTGCTGCTCTAGCAAATACCTAAAATGTGGAAGCCACTTTGAAACTGCGAATGGATAGAAGATTCAGAAGGAACGAAGAAGGCACAGATGGTGAGAAACAACAGAGGACCGGCAGCAGCGGCAGCGGCAGCAGCGGCAGCGGCAGCAGCAGAACCAGAGGCAGTGCTGGAGCCGACCCGTGGAGCGAGAGAGGTCAGTGCCTGTGCAGAGTTTTCCTCGCGGAACGGGGTGCCTCTGGGCACTTGAATCGGTGAGCTGGCCTTGCTGACCCACGGAGTGAGAGAGTTGAGTGCCTTTGGGCAGGACGCTTTCCAGCAAGAGTGGGGTGCCTCCGGGCACTTAAACCAGTGGAGCTACAGAGCTTTGGAACACTTGCCCGGCAGGGCAGATGTGGGCCTGAGGCCCGGGCCATGCGGCCATAGGAAGCTGAAGCTGAAGAGGCAGATAGCGTGAGAAGCTGAGCTGCCTCAGTCTCAAGAGGTATGGCCATGACCTTAGGGGTTTGAAAGGGTGGAACCATGGCGTGCTGTGTTCGTAAGGGTGGAATTGCCACTCAGTTGGGCTTAGGGTGCTCCTAAAGCCGATGGGACAGAGTTTCTGTCCAAGTGGGCCTTGAAGGCAGAGTTGTAGCACGGGGCTGGAGGTCTCCACTCAGAAACCAGAGAGTGTGGCCGATACCTAGAGTCTGGAGAGCATTGCTGTTGTGTAGAATGTCTCAGAAAATGTAAGAGTATTTCCAAAGCTTTGAGGGCTAATGTAATGTGTTCTGTTGACTTGCCTGTTGCCTGTTAATGCCTTCTAAGTTTCACAGATGTAGAAGAGTTTTTGTATTTTGGACTTGGAACTGATTTAAGACTTCTGTTATATGGATGGACATAATTTTGCTATGGTGAGATGAATGTGTTAAATGTTTTGTGATGTGATTTTTGGGTTGTCAAAGGGTGGGATGTCATGGTTTGAATTGTGTCCCCCCAAAAATGTGTGCAGCCATGTGGCTGGGATATGGTTCCCAGTATCTTGGAAATGTCCTCCATTGTGCGGTTTTGCTAACCTGTATGTTAAAGGATTAGGGTGGGGCTGTGAATTCCTGCTATGGGGTAAGTTTCCCTGGAATATGGCTTGCCCCACCCTTAATGCTTTTAGCTTGCAAGGAATAAAAGGAAAAACAACCAAGGACAATTTGAGAACCTCGCTACCATCAAGCAAGCAGCACCGGGAGCAGAGCGCGTCCTTCAGACCAGAGGTTCTTGCGTTAGGACACTCCCTGGACAATGACTGATGCAATACCGGACTTTCCTCCAGAGCCGTCAAGGGGAAAGTCTTTCCCTGGAGCGGACACCCTGAATATGGACTTGCAACCTACCGGACTGTGTAAGAATAAATCTTTCTTTGTTAAAGCCATCCACTCTGTGGTATTTCTGTTAGAGCAGCCCTAGCTGACTAAAACAGAATTGGTACCGTGGGAGTGGGGTGCTGCTCTAGCAAATACCTAAAATGTGGAAGCCACTTTGAAACTGCGAATGGATAGAAGATTCAGAAGGAACGAAGAAGGCACAGATGGTGAGAAACAATCCAATGACTATAAATCTCAGGATTGTAGATTATGCATGAATCTGGATTATATAATAATCTACATGATAAGAACACACCTTTAACAATGATTCCCTCAATCTAGGGATTCTTCACCTTTTTTTAGGCCATTATAGAGATGAGAATCATCAGCCTGTCCAAAAGAAAATAATTCTTCACTCTTTGTAAAAGCCTTTTTAGTAGTTAGACAACTGGTCAAATACACTTGCAATATCTAAGAACTGTGAAGTTACATGGATGTCAACCCTTATGACAAGAGGATACTTAGCAAAGCTAGAAGTTCCTTGGATCTTAGCATCCAATAAAAAAAAAATTATGGAAAATAAATTGTACATTCAAGTAAGACATCAAGGAATACTGCCTTAAAAATTCACATTTATTTTTTTAATACTTGCATTTAATTGAGAACAAAAGAATGGAATCTTTCTAAATTCTCATAGCATTCTAGACTTTTGTTACATATGTCAAATTCTTAAGCAAGAATCCCAGGTTTCGACTGGAAAACTTACATTGTGATTTAAGCAGACTTTCTGAGCATACAGAGAATGTTTAATTCAGCTCTATCTCTCACAGCAACTGACAATGCTTTGTACATAACGGGTGCTCAGAAAAGGGTTGTCCAGTGGCTTGATCATCAGGTGATGAGAGAAGGCCATGCAGCAGATCACAGAGGGTCCCTGGGAGCCACTACTGTGGTGTAAAGGCAGAAAGATCACACTGATGATGGGATTCTAAAATAAACTGGATTTCCACCTAGCAAATTCATCTCCTCTTTTCTCTGACTCATTTCCAAATACACTATATTGTGTTCCCAAAACAAAGGTAATATATGACTCAAAGAACCTGGCTGCCTAGTACCTATGGAAACGTCTGAGGGTAAAGAGACAGAAGGTCTTGTTCTAACAGTAACTTAGAGTAGATGAGATCTGTCAACTGATGCTGTCATCGTTGTTTGGTGCTGCTGACTCAGTTCTGCCTCTCAGTGACCCTACGTACAACAGAACAAAACACTGCCCGCATCTGGGCTGTTCTCATAATCATTGTGAGGCTTGAGCACACTGCGGCTGTCACTGCATCAGTTCATCTCATCGAAGGTCTTCCTCTTTGTCACCAGCCCTCTATTGAGCATGATGTCCTTCTCCAGCGACACTCCCTCCTGATAACATGTCCAAAGGATGTGATATGAAATCTCCCCACCTTCACTTCCAAACAGCATTCTGGTTGTACTTCTTCCAAGACAGCCTGTTTTGTTCTTCTGGCAGTCCCCAGCATACTCAGTATTCTCTGCCAACGCCGTAATTCAAAGGTGCCAATTCTTTTTTGTTCTTCCTCATGTACTGTTCAGCTTTCACATGCTCATGAGACTAACAATATCCTAGCTTGAATCAGCTGCACCTTAGTCCTCCAAGTGACATCTCTGCTTTTTAACACAAAGAGGTCTTGAGCAGCGATCTGCCCAGTACAGTATATCATTTGATTTGATCATCTGTGTCTCCATAAGCACTGACTGCTGATTCAAGTACAATGAAATCCTAGACAACTTCAGTAATTGCCTCCATTTAACAGCTAGTAAACTGACAGATTAGTTTATTCAATGAACTTCTTGTGTAATACAGGGAGTGTTACTGAGGGAGGAAAATGCCTACATACTCCTCTAGAAGACCTGCTGTCAAAAAGCATTTCAAAATAAACAGTTTTTTGCATAAAAAGAAAAAAACCATAAAGCCAATGAAAAGCAAAGGTCATAGTCAAAAACATCCCCAGGAAGTAAAATAGAGAAGCAAACAAATTCAGCACTGATGACAAACTGAAGTGTTACAGTTCGAACAACCAAAAGAGGTATGTAGCGTTCCTCAGGCACCTCAGTTACCAGACAATAAATAACTTGCCAAGTATAGTCTTGATCACCACACCCAGCAGGCCATTCCCTCATCCCGACATCATACCTTCATTATGGACTCCAGATAAGCTGTCCAAATCTTCTGTGTTTTGGCAATGGCAGAAAAATATATTTTATTCGAATTGGCTGAAAGGTTAAAACAGAATTTTCTCTTTAGTAAATTTGGAAAGGCTGTGGTGTTAGCTTTACCTCAGACTCACTCCAGGCCACTTACCTACAATACTTTTTAGGGGGCTGACAGCATTCATGAGGGTTTTTAAAGTCTCTTGAACAGTTCTGTCTCTCAGGATAATTTTCTGAAACATGCTGAGGAAATTCTAAAAACAGGACAGAATGATCAAAGAAACAATATCATGAGCAAAAGGAACACACCCCAGTTAATTAAAACACTACACAGAGCAGAGCGGGGACTGTGTCTATGTCATGCCAGGCCTATGAACAGGACAGGCAGAGCAAAGCAGTAACTTATTAAAAACATCCCCTGTAGAAAGCAGGGACCAGTTTCAGAGATAAGAGGTCTTCCCAAGTCAAAACTCACAACAGCAAATTACCCATAAAAGTACAGTGTTGGCCCAAACCATTTTAGTTTATTCTCCATTCCTACGGATGTGTGCCTGATGTCAGTGTCAGACAGCATGAGAGGCATGTGAAAGGGGCTGACGCTGCCCAGCTGGCCCTCCTCCCACCAGGCCCAGGCTCGCCTGTAACTCTCGGACAATCATGAAGCACAGGAGCCTGTCCAGGCCATTCAGGCCGAAAGTCCCCAGGGTGGTCTGGATTTCAGAGAAGAGGCGGCTGCTGGTCACTTCCTGATGCGTCTTCATATCATACCAGGTGTTTAGCTGATCAATATGGCATGTCATTCTAAAAAAAAAAATACATGAAAAACACAAAAGCACTTCAGAATTCATCCTAAAGAGATGTAGGAATTAGGGCATCAAACATGAAATGTTAACAGCTACCATGATTTCACGTTTTCTAACTTCGGTATCTATGCATCAAATATATCTTCATGGTGAGAGCTCAATGGGCCAGGAATTAAAATCCAGGGAAGTCATTTTTCTACGCTAATCTCTGGCTGAACTATTGTTTAGAACCACAGTGACAGGGCAAAGTCAGGCCTGGCTGTCAAACTGGAAGGCTCCTGAGTGCAGCTGTGTCTTCCTATGGTCGCTCTTTAAACTTCTGGAGACAAACCAGAGCCTGTGGCCGTTGTATATCTGGACACAAAAGGGACATGGAATCCTTACTGTGACAGTATACGATATGAGGGAAACTCGACTGTGTATGCGCAGCTGGAGATCAACTATGCCTGCACAGCTGGAGAGAGAAGGAAGAGAAACTGTTGTTCCCCGGGTCACTCTACCAGCTGTTGCACTCAGTGACCGTGTCCAGGAATGAACGTGAGCCAGAAGACATGAACCTTATCTTCCCCCAGCTGGTGTCAGTCCCAGTGGCTTCACTGGGGCTAACTGAACAGCAAGGAGGAGAAATGTGCTGCACTGGACAGACCAAGACAGGCGGTGTGTTAGTCTCTAGCACGCATCCATCTCAAGTGTTCTCAGGGGCAGTTCCATTATATGTGGTTCTTGCTGACTTCAGAACCCAGGGGCCTGGACACACACTAGGACTCACTGTATGTCAGCAGTGTGCAGTCTGTCCTTGAACAGCAGTGTCCAAGAGCCAGCAGTAGAGTCAGAGGGCTTTGTGTACTGTGGGTCCACCACTTAATAACTGTGTGGTCTTGGGCAAATGGCTTTGCTGTGCCTCAGTTACTGCATCTTGCAAATGGGAATAACAACAATGTCTATCAGATGAGACTGCTGCAAGGAATAAATGAGTGCGTGCGTACCATGTGCTGGAGGCTATACACACACGTGCTTAGACTTGCCACTCTACAGGTGAGCAAGGCTGGTGGGCTTCAGAAACACCTACTTTGGGTCAGTGATCCGCAAGATTTCTCTGCAGAGCCGGCCGATGAATGTGACTGATTCATCCACAGGTGTAAATTTCGGAATTGGAATATGTGTGGATTGGTACATGCTCTGCCAGTCCTGAATCTGGAAAACAAACAAGGACCCACGTAGGGCACCTTTCCGCAGGTCACCTAGTTACCCTTCTTCTACATGCTCCGACAAGTACTGCAGGAGGAACGGGAACACACATTCTTGGTTTCGGAAACTTTTCAAAACCTCCCAGAATGCCACATCAGAGTTACTAAAATAGATATATATGCGTAGATACATATATATATATGAAAAAGTGGAGTGACTGAGAAGTGTGAAGAGAAACTTCGGGACTTCGGACTTTCTGTCTTACAGTATGACATGTTTCAGCGTAGTGTGAAAATCCAGAATGTCCTAAGGCTGGAAGATCCTTAGTTTTTCTAAAATGTCACTTGAATTGTGTCACTTCCTACTTAAAAATTTGTAGAATGGCTCCTTGTTAAGTACTGATGAAAATCAAGTTTCACAGCTCTGCCACTTAAGAATTCTGATACTAAAGAACTCAAAAACAGACTTAGCACAGAAGAAAAGACTCTTTGATGGCTGCAAGGGAGGTGTGGGAGGAAGGGTGGAGAGGAGGGTTTATCTTAGACAGTTGACAGAAATTTGGTTAGCTGAAATCAGTGACAGCACACATTAGAAACAAGAACAATATTAAGTGGACGTCAACATAACTTGAGTTCTCCTTCCATCTTAACCCCATGTTGCAAGGACAGAGTAGCTGGGGCAGGGGGCATGGGACCATGCTCTTAGGCAAAATCGAGGCCAATTGGCACAACTAGCATTTTGCTAAGAGGGCTCTCTGCACCCCACATTGGTGAGTAGCGTCTGGGGTCTTAAAAGCTGCCAAGCTGCCATCTGAGGGCACAGCAAATGGTCCCAACTCAGCAGGAATGGATGATCACCAAGGACTAAAACGACATGGGGGAAAGACAACCCAGAAGACAGAGAGACCCACATGAGTGGGTATCTATTTCAACTTGGGACCGGAAGAACCGGATGGTGCCCGGCCACCACCAGTGATAGCCGCGATGGAGCTCACTAAGTTGAGTCTCACTGGCAACACAAGAATAAAAAGGGGTGCACCCTGAGATCTCCACTAAATGACCGCAATTGATGGTCCAGCAGCTTCAGGGTTCCCCTGGGAGCATGGCCCCTGGCCCTGATGCTGCCCTTGCCCATAAATCATAAGGAAGGTCCACTCTTTGGACAGGAATGGATTGGACTTGGCAACACAGAGTGACCATATACTGGGTGCACTTTATGGTTCTATGCATCTATAGGTTATTATCCTGCTGACCTCTAGCTAGAGGAAGGGGAATGGGTAGAGAGGAGGGGAAAGGAGACTGTTGGGAGGATGAGACATGTATGGAGCAGAGTGGAATAGTTTGCTATCAGTGGGCAGGTAGAGCAGTGGAAGCTGCATACAGGTGGGCATGTAAATTTATACGGGAATGTACATTTTCATTCAATCATAATTAAAAAAAAAAAAAGAATTCTGATACTAATCCAGGCTCCTCCATTTTCTTCTGTGTGACTATTTTCTGCTGCGGCCAACAGTGCTCAAAGTCCCTGACCAAGCCCTGTATGTCACCAGAACCCATTTGATCCTGCCATCTCCATTTCATCTCTGAAACCCGCCGAGGGCCAGTGTGAGGGCTACCTCTGCTATGAAGCCTCCATTATCCCAAGTCTTTGAAACTCTCCACCACTTGGATTACAACAGCCACTACAAATGGCTTCATTCCGTAGCCATCTGAGTGTGTTATATCTGCTTCCTCCTTAAGGAGTCCTGGTGGTGCAGTGGTTAAATGCTAGCTGCTAAGTGAAATGTCAGCAGTTCTAGTTCACCCAGGGGCCTCTGGGAGAAAAAGCCTGGTGAGCTGCTTCCCCAAAGACCAGAGCCTAGGAAACCTCATGGGGCAGTCACAGTTGTTATGAGTCAGAATTGACTCAACAGCAACAACAACAGCTTTCCAAGTGCTATGCCAACTTTCAGTGTCCCTCACACTCCTGAAGGGACTTTTGAGGTATTCAGGACTATGTATAGGTTACTGATTTTTAGCAATTACTTCAACTTTCTTCCTGGTATTTCTGAGGTTTTGGGGTTGTATTGCAAATGCTAAAAATAACTAACGTGGTAAGAAATTTAACCCAAAAAACTAGATACCTTGGTTCTTAAGAAGTTATTACACTCTTGTTCCACATTATAATTGATAATTCGTGATACTTCTTCCTGCCAAATCTTCAGACCATAAATGTTGACGTAGTCCTGTATGTATTCAAAAGAACGATGGAATCCATCCATGGCAGCCCCCAACTCCCTAAGCTTGGGCATCAATTCACTTGGCTGTGCAAAAAGAGAAAAGTAATTCTATTACATGGGAGTAGACTGTCATGTTATTAGTATTGACATGAAATTTTAAATGATACACCAAATGAGAGACCAGAGTCATTGTTTAAGACAGCTTGGGAAAGGGAGAGGAGAGGGTGAAGAGGAGGGGACAGGTGTTCGTTGGGAAGATACTAGTAGTAAAGAGTGAAAAGTGGGAGTGTGCTGTCACAGGGTGGGGAGAGCGGACAGAGTTGTAGAGAGGTGGGTATGCAAAATTGACTTGGATTGCGTACTTTCACTTAATCATAAAAAAAGAGAAAAAAGACAGCTTTGGGAATATTTGTATTTACAACTGATGTAACACATTCAGCAAAAAATGTATTTGTTTACCTGGGAAGAAAACTTCACACAGAGGAACATAAAATGGTAGAGATGGCTTCTCTCGTGCCATTTGACGAATGTATCTAATCTCAAAATGTAGTATTTTAAATTGGATTTATTGAGGTAAAAAGTACCCTACTTATAGATTTCAGCCCTCATTTTTTTTTTCTAAGAAAAAAACCCCACATTCTATAATACATAAAGCAAAGGCACAGAGTCCTATATGCCTTAGGGTTACAGAATTCTTTCAACTCTAAGAAGGAACTCTGAATCAGAAACATCAGTTTAGTGTTTAAACTTATGGATGAACAGGTGAAGGAAAGAAGCAGGGGTTTCCTAAAGGATTTGCTGATCACGTAAATGGATTATAACAGAAGATCAGAAAGGGGTTCCATTGTTTGTACTGCAAATCAAACACATTAGATATACATTTGATAAGAGGAAAGTTCTAGCTCCTAAGAGGTTACAAATGGTGCCCTAGTCCATCCGCAAGGTGAGTGGGGAGAAAGGATGGAGCCATTATGGCCGTGTGGTACCTTGGCTCGAGGGTTGAAAATCAATCCCCGATGAAGGGCAAATGCAACCCGTTTCACAAGCTCCTTCCTTATTCCGTCTTCCAGCAGCTGCTTTGGGTCCACCTACGAGTAAACCAAAAATTAATACATGGCAGGCAGGGAAAGCTCGATCTTAAATAAACTGGAGGATAAATGGCTTCCACAATTCAAATGGGAACTTTCCTACCTTTCCTCTAGGTGACCCGGATGGTTACCCTTCCCTGCTCCCTCTGACAGTTACTTGGATAGTCATTAACCTGACTGCCTTCTCAGGCTGCAGTTTGTCTCACTCATTTTATTTCATTTCAGAACTGAACTTTTCAAAGATGAAGGGATGCTACATTTTAAACTGTCTCACATCTTCATCATTTCATTAAAACTAATGAGTTCTTTTCCTTATCACAGAGAGGAAATGGTAGAATGGAGAGCTGAATTCAGCTGCCTGTCATTCCTCCAAACGCTATCTCCAGAAATCTATATCCGCAGGAGGAAAACCAAGCTTGGTGCTGGGCCACTCTGTGGATTTCACAGCTCTTTCCTTGTGGTGTGCTTCATTCAGTCTGTGTAATCAGGAAGATAAATCAGGAAAAAGCATATCTATTACCTTGCTCTATAAGCTTAATTTGCTCACTATTTTCTTCTGTAATGAGAAAATCTCTTTTATTCCCTAAAACATAGTAGGATTCAGAAAATACCAAATACCATATTTTCTTGAATTCTCTGAGACTTGTTTCTACCAGGAGCTGAGTTGGAATCAATTCAACAGCAACGGGTTTGGGAGTTTTATGGCTGTTCTTTTGACTTGTAATTTGCAAAGAACCATTCTTCTAAACAGTCATAGAGATGACAACTGACGGGCTTCTGGTTTTATCCCTGAACTTCACAAAGCAAACTGTAGTAACAGTGCAAACGATTAAGCACCTGGCTGTGAACAGCAAAGTTGACAGTTGAAACCCACTCAGCAGCTCCATGGGAGAAAGACCTGGTGATCTGCTTCTCTAAACATTACAGCCAAGACAATCTTTTAGGGGCAGTTTCACTCATCAAACGGGGTCACTATGTATGAAAACGACGCCACAGTGCCCAGTAACACCTTTATTATGAAGCCCCATCAGCCAGCATCAGAGCTGTTACCTTGATGATGCCGACCAGCGTCGTTTTCATCATTAAGACGCCTTCGGTAAAAATGGAAATTGCATGAGTAAGCTTGGCAACCTTCAACAGAGAGAAAGGGGGACAATGAAGCACTTCCGGGAAAAGACCCTTCATTCCTACGCAGAGCTAACCCACCTAGCTGATAGTCTTGGAGAGGTCAAAGAGAAGAGAAACGAGGATGCAGCGTCAGCACCTGTGTACACACGTCTCACACAGAAACAAGGGTGCACCACAAAGACAAGGCACTCGTTAGCTCTGGTACATTCAACAAATCATCTCCTCTACTTTGGACTTCAGTTGCTCTCCCCCACCCAGTGAGAGAGCAGGGTTCAATGAGATGGCAGATGTCAAAAATAAGGATGATCCCTGCCAGCCAGAAAAGGACAATTAAGACTCTGAGAAGGTAACTGTCCCTTCACCGCCCACCCCCCACCCCATTTCTTTAAGCAACAGTAGGAGTCACTGATAAGGCACAGAGAAGCTGCCATTTCTGAGTTAGAAGAAATGCAAAAATACCAAGCTCAGGAACCCAAATTCTTGATATACTCTTGGGAGTTGTGCTGAGGACATAAAACAGACACTTGACATTATTTTTCAATTTTTAGTTGGCTTTACTTTTCCCAGCTTTAAGCTCAGAGAGGAAAAAAAGCTGACGTATTTGGGGAGAACAGTCTCTGAGGCTGTGTGACTACTGAGTGGGCTTGAAGGTCTAGCCGTAGGCAGTGGTTAATGGGAACAGAGATTACTTTGAGCCACTGGAATGGTGTATAAAGCTCCAACGAGAATGGGAAAAGTCTACGGAATTTAGCCTCAGGAGAAGAAAGGCTGATATCCCAAAACTGTTCAGGAGGAAAAGGACTGGCCGAGCTCCACCTGCACCGAGTGACAACCTGCATCACTATTCATTCAAACAAGGACTGGGATTCCCACGAAAACGTTCATTAGGTTCTGACCAGGATACACCAGAATTAGATCCAGGACTTCCATCAAGTGCTTGTCAGGAAACATACAGCATAGGGGTCTGATGGCACTAAAATGGTACACCCCCATTAGCACCAAGGACGGGAGAAACAAACCAGCCTCAGGCCTGTGGGTACGGCAACAACCATGCAGAGGACAGTATCTCAAGGTCTCTTTGGAACCTGTGAAGTTTCATGGCGTTCAGTCTGAAGTATCAAAAGATAAAGTCTGCAGGAACACAGCACCTCATATCGTGGGCCAAGCTGGGCATAGTCCTTCAGCTTCTCTTTGTCCAGGCGGGTAGGCACTTCAATGATATCGTGGGTCTGAAGCTTTATGATCTTCAGCAGAGAAGTAAACATGCTTTCTGGAATGATCTGTAAAACCTTTAGTGAAAAGGAAAACAAGAAAGACAACTGGACATCCACCATCTCTTTCTTCACTGGCAGATGCTAGACTGCAGGCTGCCAGCATTTTGCACAAGCAAGGATGCTGAGATCACCCACGAGCTGCTTTCGCCACTGCAACCACACCCACCCATGAGGTTTCAGGTGGATGGCTAATCAGACAACTCAGGACAGGGTGATGTTTCCTTTTGTTCTACATGGGGTCATCATAATCACAGTTGACTTGACAGCAACTAACAACAGCCATGCACCGGGCTACGTCCCTTCAAACATTAATAGCTCACAGAACACAGAGTTAATCCTCACAGAAATCCCATAAGTAACTAGTAAGAGAATAAGTAATTAAATAAACACAAGAGGATCATTTGCACACTACAGATTTTAAAAAGACTGAGGTTCAGAGACGCTAGGTAAACTGCCTCCGGTCACTTCACTAGTGACACAGCAAGATCTTGAATCCAGGCCCTTGCCTGATTCTATGCTGCATCAATATTTATTCAAACAAGGATTGGGATTCCCATGAAAACCTTCACCACGTTCTGACCGAGACACATGAGAACTAGACCCAGCACTTTCATCAGGCTGCTGTGACTGTGAAGAAGCCCCAGTAATCTCTGTTTGTCCATGCCCACATCTGTCATTTGGGGTTACCACCACTAGCACTGAAAAACCAGGAAGAGTTCTTTGAAAGTAAAAACGCATCTGCACACGCACAACAGCAGGAAGAGTAAGTTTATTTTCAGGTGATACAGATTTGGGGAATCATGTTAAAAATAAGGGAAGGGACCCAGGTGTATTTTCACACGGACCCAAACACACCTTTTGTACTGATAACAACAGGTGGCCAGTAAGTGCAAGTTGACTTGGAAGATTTCTTACCTTCCTCACGTAGGACACCAATTCGCCCGAGTAATACTGTGACACGCTAAGCAGATCGGGGCTATTTGCCTGGTTAATGCGAAGAAGGGGCAGGTCAAGTGCGGAGGCCAGCTGGAAGACAAGGAGGACCTCTGACTCTCCGAAAGGGAGCCTAGGCACAGGGCTTAAGAGCTTGGTTGCCAACCAGAAAGTCAGCAGTTCGAATCTACCAGTTGCAACTTGCAAGTGTGGCACTGGTTTTTCGTTTCCTTTGTAAGAGTCCTAGGAATCTCCCTCTTTCAGAAATGGTAATAAGTGACAAAGTTCTTTGGCTGTGTCTGACAGGGAGCAACAACCACAGAACCTTACCAATATTATTACTAGATTCTAAGTTTACATGAAGGAGCCCTGGTGGCACGGTGGATAAAGCACTCAGCTGCCGACACGACTCAGTAGTTGGAACTCACTGCTGCTCTGTCAGAGAACGATGAGGCCAGTCTGCTTCTGTACAAACTTACAGCCTTGGAAACCCCATGGGGCAGTTTTCTTCTTTCCTACAGTGTCACTCTGAGTTGAAGTGACAGGACAGCAGCAGGTTTATGGGTTTACATGAATGAACAGTGATTCTTTTTTAAAAAAAAGAGAGTTACCTACTAGGACACTGGTTCTCAAAGTGTGGACCCCACACATGCTAAGCATCAGTATCACCTGTGAGCTTGTTAGAAATGCAATCAGCAACTCCGGGAATGCAGCCAGCATTTCAACCAGTCCTCCAGGTTATTATGATGCAGGTTTAAGTTCGAGAATCACCGTACTACTGAAGAAAACCACTATTGCAGGGGTATCAAGGAGCCCTAGTAGCACAGTGGTGAAGTGCTTGCCTGCTAACCAGAAGTCGGCAGTTGAAATCTACCAGCCACTCTTCGGAAATATCATGGAACATTTCACCCTATCCTCCTAGGCGTTAGGACTTGAAAGCTAGCGGTTCAGTGTTTTGGTTTATTGGTATCAGACATTTTGGCTGATGGACTACTGTAACTAATCTAATAGGTACTGCAAGAAGTGTTATTATTTTATGCACCGCTAAGAAAGAAAGAAAAGCTGACATATAAACTATGAAAAGCCATCAATTACAAAATCCTTTCTCAACTATAGATATTAAAACAGGACAAAAAGTGCATCTCAGAATTGGTAACTCTTTTGTAAGAGACAGTGAATAAATGATTTGTTCACTGAGGCAAGGGCCATGTCTGTGCTTTTCACCACTACTCTCGAACCTTTAGGGTAGACCTGAGTTTGTGGGAGGGACTCAGTATAAAAACTGTTGGAAATCTTCAGACGAGGAACTGACACCATCTCCTTAAGTCATCTTTAAACAACTGTTCAGCTAAACCAGCACAGAATGTTCACTGTCAGCAGTGAGCATTTTGAAGGGTTATCTACACGAGACCAAGGCACTCATAGTGACTCTATAGCACAGACGAGAAGTTCAGGGGCCAGGAGTCTCACCAGCAGTGCTAACAGGGGTGGGGACAGTGAGAATGGTGATGTAACACAAAGAGCATAACCAATGAGACTGAAGTGTACACACACAATGGACAAATGTGTGTATGTTTTGCTGTGTACGGATATACCAACATAAAAAAATGCACAACTGTTAGACTAAACAAGTACAAGGACTTAATTCACATGCAGGGACTCAAGAGAAGACCATAGGACTCACACTTACAGCATATTAATAACGCCGCAAAAAACTCTGCTTCATTTAAAACCAACTTTTCTGTAAAAAACTTCGCCTTTATTAATGATTCAAAATTCTAATGACTCTAGCATCTTTTGAAACTATGCTCTCAGGGAAAAACTCCAAACAATTTTTGTTATATAAAAATACTAAAAAATGTATTCAACTTTCCAGTTGGATAAAATCTTTAGCTGCGTGAATGAATGAGGTGATAATGAAGGCTAGCACTTCCCTAGTGCCATGGATTGAATGGTGTCCCCCCAAAAAATGTGGGCAAGAAGATGGCTAGGCCATAATGCCTGGTATTGGGTGATGTTCCTTCATGCTGTAAATCCTGCCTCTATGCGGGGTGTTGGGTATGATGTTAATGAGTGAGGATGGGCAACGAGTGGGATTATATCCTACCTTGGGGATGCTTCTTGGGACTTAAAGGGAAGGGATGTAAGTGAGAGCTGGTGATTTCATATCACCAGGGAAGAAGCAGTGCTGGGAGCTAAGTGTGTCCTCTGGAAAGGACCCAGCTTTTCCACGCACCAGAAGTTTTCAGTCCAGGTAAAGACTGACAACAAGAACCTTCCTCGAGAGCCTGCAGAAAAGTCCTCCCAGGGAGCTGACACCCAGGCAAAGTAGTTAAGTGCTACAGCTGCTAACCAGAAGGTCATGTAAACTATGATATCATGATATTAAAAAGAGGGATGTACTACAGTTGTTATAATTCTTCCAGGTGGAGAGGAAGTTGACAAGACTGGTAGCAATCAAAATTGGGTTTATATATAGTTTATTAAGGGGGATCATAGGGCCAGCCATAAAGCCTAATAAAAAAGCAACATACCATTTCAAGAAATGTAATACAGGAGTCTCAACAACCACAAAACCAACCCTGAAAAAGGTGAAAAATCAACTCACAAAGAAGGTTGCAGAACAGATTAATAAGAACAACAGAGAAAACATCAACACAAAAACAAACATATCACAATGGCAGCACTGAACACATACCTATCAATAATTACACTGAATGTGAATGGACTGAATGCTCCAGTAAAGAGACATCGAGTGATATCTTGGATCAAAAGACATGGCCCATCTATATGTTGCCTACAAGAAACTCACTTTAGACTTAAAGACAGAAAAAAACTGAAAATTAAAGGATGGAAGAATACAGATCAAATTAACAATGAACAAAGAAGAGCAGGTGTAGCAATTCTAATCTCAGATAAGATCAATTTTAATGTAAAATCCACCATTGTGGACAAGGATGGACACTATTTATTGCTGAAAGGTTCAACACACAGCAGGACTTAACAATAAGTATTTATGTACCTAATATTTATGTACCTAAATACGTCGAAGAAACACTGACTACACTCAAAAAGGAGACAGACCACTTCACAATAATAGTAGGAGACTTCAACACTCCAGTCTCAATATTGGACAGATAGTCTAGATAAAAGCTCAATAAAGACACAGAAGACCTTATTGCCACAATTAACTAACTACATCTCATCGACATATACAGAACTTATACAGAACTTTCTATCCATGAGCGGACAATTACACCTTCCTCTCCAGTGAACATGGAACATTCTCCAGAATAGACTGTGTGTTAGGACATAACAGAATTCTCAACAAAATCCATACTACTGAATTAATGTAAAGCATCTTCTCAGATCATAAAGCCATAAAAGTCGAAATCAATAGCAGAAAAATCATAGATAGAAAGTGGAACTCTTAAAAACTGAACAACACCTTGCTCAAAAAATCATGGGTTACAGAAGAAATCAAGGATGAAATAAAGAAATTTATGGATTCCAATGAGAACAAAAATACTTCCTACCACAACCTATGGGCTCAGAGGTCAGTTTATCTCCATAACTGCACACTTCTGGAAGAAAGAAAGAAACCAAATCAAAGAACTGACGCTACATATTGAACAAGTAGAGAGACAACAACAGAGAAACCCCTCAGGCAACCAGAAGAAAACAGATTATAAAGATCAGAGCAGAACTAAACAAATTAGAAAATAGAAGAACAATTGGAAAAACTGAAAAGACTGAAAGCTGGTTTTTTAAAAAGATCAACAAAATCGATAAACAATTGGCTAAACTTACTAAAGAAAAACCAGAAAGGCAGCAAGTAACCCAAATAAGAAATGAGAGGGGAGATCCAACAGAAATCAAAATATAACAGCTGAATACTACGAAAGACTGTATTCTAACAAATTTGAAAGCCTAGAGAAAATGGACAAATTCCTTGATTCATATCACCTACTCAAATTACCACAACGTGAAGCAGAACAACTTAATAAACCCATCATAAAGGAAGAGACTGAAAAAGTCATCAAAAAACTGCCAACTAAAAAAACCCCCAGATGGCTTCACCACAGAATTCTACCAATCTTTTAGAGAAGAGTTACCTCCAATACTACTGAGACTATTTCACAGTATAGAAAGGGATGGAATACTCCCAAATTCATTCTACGAAGCCAGCATAACTCTGATACCAAAGCCAGAGAAAGACCCAACAAAAAAGGAGAACTACAGACCAGTATCACTCATGAATCTAGACGCAAAAATCTTCAAAAAAATTCTTGACTTTAGAATACAACATATCAAAAAAAAATCCATCATGACCAAGTTGGAGTCACACTAGAGATGCAAAGCTGTTTCAACATCAGAAAGACAACTAATGTGATCAACCACATAAACATTACAAAAGACAAGAATCACCTGATCTTGTTTATCAATGCAGAAAAGGCATTTGATAAAGTCCAACGCCCATTCATGCTAAAAACTCTCAGTAAAATAGGAATAGATGGCAAATTCCTCAATGCAGTAAGGGCCATTTATACAAAGGCAACTGCCTACGTCACCCTGAATGGAGAGAGACTGAAACAGTTTCCCTTGAGAATAGGAACTAGACAAGGACGCCCACTCTCACCTCTTCTATTCAACATTGTACTAGAAGTTCTAGCCAGAGCAGTTAGACAAGACCAAGGAATAAAGGGCATCTGCATTGGTAAAGAACAACTAAAAATCTCCCTATTTGCAGATGATATGATTGTATATGCAGAGAATCCCTAAGAATCCATAAGGAAACTACTCAAACTGATAAAGAATTCAGCAAAGTCTCAGCATACAAGATAAACATAAATAAATCAGCAGGATTCCCTTATACCAACAATGAGATTATTAAGGAAGAAATCACCAAGTCAATATCACTCACCATAGCCCCTAAGAAGATACAATACCTAGGAAGAAATTTAACCAGAGAAATAACAAATCTTTACAAAGAGAACTACAAAACCTTAGTACACAAAACTAAGAGAGACTTACATAAATGGAGAAATTTACCCTGCTCACGGATAGGAAGACTTAACATCATGAAAATGTCTATTTTACCCAAAGCAATCTACCTATATAATGCAATCCCAATACAAGTTCCAGTGACATTTTTTAATGAGATGGAGGAACAAACTGCCAACTTTGTCTGGAAAGGGAAGAAGCCCTGGATAAGTAAAGCATTGAACACACTGGGAGGCCTCTCAGTAGCTGACCTTAGAACCTATTATACTGTCACAGTAGTGAAAACAGCCTGGTACTGGTACAAAAACAGACAGATCAATGGAACAGAATCGAGACCCCAGAGATGACATCATCTGCCTATGAACAGTTGATATTTGACAAAGGCTCTAAGACATTAAATTGGGTTAAAAACAATCCCTTCAACAAATGGTGTTGGCAAAATTGGATATCCATCTGCAGTAAATTAAAACAAGACCCATATTTTATACTTTATACAAAAACCAACTCAAACTGGATAAAAGATCTAAATATCAAATCTAAAACAATAAAGCTCATCCAAGAAAAAGTAGGAACAACAATGGAAGGTTTAATAACATAGACAGACTTTAAAATCTGTCTAACAAACCACAATTATCAGAAGAGAAAATAAATAGGAACTACTAAGAATCAACCACTTTTGTTCATCCAAAGACTTTATTAATAGAATTAAAAGGCCACCTACAGAACAGGAAAAAAATATTTGGCAACTGTATGTCATACCGATGCCTGATCTCCATAATCTATAACGTACTACAAAATATCAATAAGAAAAAGATAAATCATCCAGCTAAGTGATCGGCAAAGGAGATGGACAGACATTTCTCTAAAGATGAGATCCAGGGAGCCAAAAAGCACATGTGGACATGCTGATGATCATTAGCTATTAAAGAAATTCAAATCAAAACTACAATGAGATACCATCTCACCCCAACAAGGTTGGCCATGATCCAAAAAAAGCAAAACAACAAATGCTGGAGAGGCTGTGGGGAGACTGGAACTCTCCTACACTGTCGGTGGCATTGCAAATGGTGCCACCTCTTTGGAAAGCAATCTGGCACTTCCTTAGAGAGCTGGATCTAGATAGACCATTTGACCAAGTAATTCCACAGCTTGGAATATATCCTACAGAATCAAGGCCATTCACACCAACTGATACATGCACACGAATGTTCATTGCAGCACAGTTCACAGTAGCAAAAAGATGAAATCAACCCAGATGCCCAACAGCAGAGGAATGGATGGGTAAACTATGGTATACATACTCAACGGAACACTACGCAATGATAAAGAACAACACTGACTGCAGGAAACATCTCTTAACCTGGTTTCAACTGGAGGACATTATGCTGGCTGAAAGTAGAGACAAAAGGACAAATATTGTATAAGACCCCTACTAGAAGAACTTAAAAACAGACCCATGCATAGAAGAAAAGACTCTATGACAGCTTCAAGGGTGGGGAGGGAAGTAGGATGGGGTGGGAGGGTTTAGATTAGATAGTTAATAGAAATTCGGTTGGCTGAAATCGGTGACAGCACATATTAGAAAGAAGATCAATAATAACTGGACTTCAACACAATTTGAGTACTCCTCCTATTCTAACCCAATATTGCAAGGACAGAGTAGCTGGGGCCAGGGGCCAGGGACCATGCTCTCAGGCAAAATCGAGGTCAATTGACACAGCTAGAGTTTTGCTAATGAGGACTCCCTGCATTCCACATCGGTGAGTGGCGTCTGGGGTTTTAAAAGCTGCCAAGTGCCATCGGAGGGTACAGCAAATGGTCCCAACTGAACAGGAATGGATGATAACTGATGACAAGAACGACATGGGGAAAAGATAATCCAGAAGACAGAGAGACCCACATGAATGGGTCTCTACATCAACTCATGACCAGAAGAACCGGATGGTGCCCAGCACCACCAGTGATAGCCATGATGGAGTTCACAAAGTTGAGTCTCACTGGCAACATGAGAATAAATAGGGGTGTACCCTGAGCTCTCCAATAAAAGACCATGTCTGATGGTCCGAGGTCTTCGGGGTTCCCTGGGAGCATGGCCCCTGGCCCTGATGCTGCCCCTGTCCATAAATCATAATGAAGGTCAATGCAGAGTGATTGTATCTTGTGGGAATTTTATGGTTCTATGCATCTATAGGATGTCATTCTGCTTACCTCTTGCTGGAGGAAGAGGAGTGGGTGGAGAGGAGGGGATAGGAAACTGTTGGGAGGATAGGATATGTATGGAGCAGAGAGGAGGGGTGTGCTTTCATGGGGTAGGGAGAGCAGTGCGAGCTCCATATAGGTGAGCATACGAATTTATATGGGAATGCACATTTTCATTCAATCACCATCATAATAATAACAAAAAAGAAACTCTATGGAGCAGTTCTACTCCATCCTATAGGGCTACTATATGTCAGAATCGACTGGAGGGCAGTGGGATTTGGGTTTTCACACTGTGACAAAAAAAATTCATCTTGGCTAAAGCCATCCACTTGTGGTATTTCTATTAAAGCAGCACTAGATGACTAAGGCACCCAGGAATGGAGAAGGCAATCCCAGAGCTCTTTGCTTACCTTCAGGAATGTAGCCCTAAGTTTAGTAACCATGGATGGGTTGACCCTTATGCTCTCTTGCATGATGGATGTAAAACTGTAAAAAACACACACAGGTAAGGAGATGTCTGCAGCATCCGTTATCAAGGGCACATGTCAGGCTGTCTCTTGTGATTTGGATGTGATTAAGGTGATGTCACCGTGTCCACATTACCTGTCAATTAACTGCCAAGCAAAGGAGAGGTCCCCGACGATCTGCATGGTGATCAGGACCTCCTCTTTAATATTAATGGTTCTGATCATCTGGTGGAGAAACTTGCGAGTATCAGCAAGAAACTGGCAGACTTGCAGATTGGATTCCAACTGGTGAAACTCTTGAACCTGTGTTACGAAAGTACATTCAATTTTAAAATTCTGAATGATCTCTACAGTGTTCATTTTTTTCTTGAAAACACTCCAAATAAAGCACATTATGTAATAGTGATTGATAAAATTTGTATTTTCAATGACAATTTTAGAGTTATACAAGCCATCATACAACAATCCACGTTTCCAGTTAGAATTATCATCCTGAACATACATGACATAGTAAGTGAATACTCCTATTGTCCATTTTACTATCAATGAACATATGTTGTAAAATCCTAATTCTGAAGATGTGTAGGACTGCTCAAAAAAATTGTTACATTCTAACCAAGATGCTAGCATTGATGCATTATTAAGTCCTTTTAATGTATTCTTTAAAACAAAATAGTGTTTTACAGTACTCTGAAATTTTAACATGTAGAATTCCAGGGCTTCCTGGGGTATATGCCGAAATAGATAATGATAAAAAGTAGCTCACATTTTACAGAGTTGCTTAAGGCTGTACAATGGACAGGAAAGTACAAAAAACAATCAAAGTACAAATAGTACAGAATGTAGCTGTTCTGTAATAGCTAGGGAAACTGATTAAGTTACAGTGGAGGGTTGCCGTTGATAGTAACCATCCCAGAAACTTTGCTAAGATAAAGCCTCTGTTGTTGTTAGGTGCCGTTGAGTTGGTTCTGACTCACAGTGACCCTATGAACAAGAATGAAACACTGCCCAGTCCTGCGCCATTTCCACAACTGTTTTTATGCTTTAGCCTATTTTTGCGGCCACTATGTCAATTTAAAGGTCTTCCCCTTTTTCGCTGACCCTCCACTCTACCAAGCCTGATGTCCTTCTCCAGGGACTGATCTTTCCTGACAACATGTCCAAAGTATGTGAGCCACAGTCTTGTCATCTTTTGCTTCCAAGGAGTACTCTGGTTCTACTTCTGCCAGAACAGATCTGTTTGTTCTTCTGGCAGTTCATGGTACATTCAACATTCTTCTCCAACACCACAATTCAAAGGCGTCAATTCTTCTTCTGTCTTCTTTGTTCATAGTCCAGCTTTTGCAGGCATATAATGCGACTGAAAATACCATGGCTTGGGTCTTGTGTGTTTTAGTCTTTGAGGTGGCATCCTTACTTTTGAATACTTTGAAGAGGTCCTTTGCAGCAGATTTCCCCAGTGCAATGTGTCTTTTAATTTCTTGACTGCTGCTGATTGTAGACCCAAGTAAAATGAAATCTTTGACAACCTTAATTCTTTCTCCATTTGTGACAATGTTGCTTACTGGTCTAGTTATGAGGATTTTTGTTTTCCAGATGTTGAGGTGCAATCCATACTTAAGGCTGTGGTCCTTGCTCTTCATCAGCAAATGCCTCAAATCTTCTTCATTTCCAGCAAGTAAGATGGTGTTATCTGCATAATGCAGGTTGTTACTGAGTCATTCTCCAATCCTGATGCCTTGTTCTTCTTCTTATAATCCAGCTTCTCGGACTATTTGCTCAGTATACAGATTAAAAAGGTATGGTGAAAGGATTCAGCTCTGACACACACCTTTCCTGACTTTAAACCATGCAGTGTCCCCTTGTTCTGTTCACATGACTGTCTCTTGATCCAACTACAGATTCCTTAAGAGCACAAGTAGGTGTTCTGAAATTCCCATTCTCTGCAACGTTCGCCATAGTGGGTATGATCCACAGTCGAATGCTTTTGTGTAGTCAATGAAACACAAGCAAACATCTTGTTGGTGTTCTTTGCTTTCAACCAAGCTCTGTCTGGCATCAGCAATGATAAGGCCTCTAAGTCCATCAAATGAAATAAGTATTAACTTACCTTTCTGCAAAAGATGTACAACATACCAAATGGACTGGCTTACACATTATGAGTATAGGTGTTTGAAATAACAGTTTATGGTCATTGTTGATACTTTGGTTTATTCTTTTTTAAGACAGAAAATATAACATGTATAGGCACATATCATTATACAACTCTACATTTTTGTGCATTTCTAGTTTTTCCCCCAAGGCATACACTTTTTTACAAACCTAAAAACAGCTGTTAGGTGCTATCATGGACTGAATTATGTATGCCAATGCCTCATGATTCATGGTACTGTGTGGTTGTTCTCCATTTTGCGCTTTTCTTACATTGTAAATCCTAACCCCCACCTGTGCTTAATAGGGCAAGACTGAGATTATGTTAAAGAGGATTAGGGTGTAATTGTAACAACCTCCTGCTCCAATAGAAAGGGAGTTTCCCTTGGGTTTGGCTTGTACCGCTTTCTACCCTACAAGAGAGAAAATGAAAAGGAAGCAAGCAGAGACTGGGGGACCTCATACCATCAACAAAGAAGTACCAGTGGAGCGCATCTTTTGGAACTGAGGTTTCTCCACTGAGATGCTCCTAGACAAAGAAAGACTGATGTATCATAAGGACCTTCCTCCAGAGCTGAGAGAGACAGAAAGCCTTCCCCTGGAGTTGATGCCCTGAATTTGGACTTGTAGCCTGCTGGACTGTGAAAGATACAGTAATTCACTGTAATATTTGTTAGAGCAGCACTAGTGGATGGCAGGTGCCATCAAGTTGGTTCCAAGTCATAGCGATCCCATGCACAGCAACGACGGGGTCCAGTGTCACCCCACTGTTGGTATGGTTGAGCCCATGCTTGTAGTCACTATGTCAATCGATCTCGTCGAGGGTTTTCCTTTTTCACGCTGGCCATCTGTTTTCCCAACCATGATGTCCTCCTTCAGGCAGTGGTTCCTCTTCAGAACATGTCCAAAACATGGAAGACAAAGTCTCGCCAACCTTGCTTTTAAGGAGCCCTTCAGCTGTGCTTCTTCTAAGACACATTTCTTTTGGCAGCCTGTAGTATAATCAGTATTCCTCACCTACATAATTCAAAAAGCACCAGTTCTTCTTCCATCCTCCTTATTCACTGTTCAGCTTTTGCACGCATGTGAAGCAACTAAAAATACCAAGGCTTGGGTCAGGCATCCCTTAGTCCTCAAGGTGACATCTTTGCTTTCCACCACTTTAAAGAGGTCTTTTGCAGCAAGTTTGCCCAATTCAATATGTTGTCGCTTGATTTCTTGACTGCTGCTTCCACGGACACTGGTTGTAGATTAAGTAAAATGAAATCCTTGACAATTCTGATCTTTTCTCCATTTATCATGATGTTGCTTATTGGACCAGTTATTAAGGAGTTTTGTTGTATGTTGAAGGCTGTAGTCTTTGACACTCATTGGCATTTCAAGTATATACATGCAGTTTTGCTTTTTCCTCCTGATGACAATTTCCCAAATGTTTCTGTTATAATTTTTGTATCTATTTTTTTCCAAAACTTATTTCCTTAAGTTGAAATATAAAAATTTTCGCTATCATTCTCTTCATGTTGATATTTCCTTAATTAACAATCCTGTATAGGTTATAGGAACCCCTGGTGGTACAGTGGTTAAGTGTTACGCCTGCTAAACCATAAGGTCTGCAGGTCAAATCCACAGGAACACCTTGGAAATTCTATGGGGCAGATCTACTCTTTCTATGTCCGCTACAAGTCAGAATCAACTTGACAGCAGTGGGTATGATTCTTTTTTTTGCTGTGGTGGCGCGCCGGTTAAAGTGCTAGGTTGCTCATCAAAACCTGGCAACATGGACCCCACTGGTGGCTCCAAAGGGGAAATTTACAGTAGTCGCTTCTGTACAGTAAGCCTTGGAAACCCTATGGGGCACTGTACTCTGTCCTGTGGTGTTGCTGTGAGTTGGGAGTTCACTTGACAACAGTGGTTGGGTATATACTACTACACTGAGCATACTAACACATTTTGCTTTTGTCTTCTGATGAAATATTAGATTATATTTTAGAAGTAGATCATTGGAAAAAAATAGCACCTAAAAAACAAAAAGGTCCAACGACAGAAAAATGAGCCAAGTATTTTTTTTAGATATACAGTTTGTAATTCCTTAATGGAAGATGATTTTCTTTCACTTTCCAGTACTCAATCTCTCTAAAACCTCTAATGTAATGATACTGATCATTTAACTGTCCAAATAAGGAAAAGGTGCCTGCTGGGTAGGGCAAAAGTATGATTCATGATCTAGGAACCGTTACTTAGAAGACTCTCCTTACCTCCTCCAAAGCCTGGATGAGCTGCACAGTTTTTCTGCCTGCAGCAGTGGAATCGTCATAGTTTAGTGATAAGATTTGTTTCGCAATCTCTCTGAACCAAGCTTGGAGATTTTCTATTGATACAGAAACAAGAAAAGACCAGTGAAATTCCAGAATTCCTGTAATTGTGGCTGTGACTTTAACTGAATAATCTTTTACAAATAAAGGTCTCACTTGTGGAGCTTTCACTAGGCACCTAACACTGCTCTTGGGAATTCTCCCAACAGTGACACAAACCACAGACGAGACCTGGCGTATGTGACCTAGTAGAAGAAATCACGCTTCCTACATAAATAGCTCAGTCTAAAAAAGTTGGCAGAACGACGAGAGTGCCACGTACACGTAATAACCAGTATATGCCAAGATGGTAGTGGTGGCAAGGATGAGTCAGGAAGGAACCTGAGTGACGTGCCAGGGTACCAGGGCGAGTTTTCTGGACAAGTGAGGCAGAGTAAAGGCTGGAGAGGTAGAGAGGGAGAAAGGCAGTTTGTCTAGATGAAGGGACAAGCAGGGCCAGAAACTTCAGGGCAGGCATGACAATGGCATGTCAGCAGGGGTAGAAGGAACACATCCTGGCAGGAGTGTGAGTTAGGACACGCTGTTAAAGAGGTCTGGAGAGCTCAGTGGCGCCCTCTGCAGTCACAAAGCAGCCGCTAATTCACAGAGCATAGAAACGGAGGGGCACCAGCGCGCTCTGAGAACCTGGGGGTGTCAGGTGAAGCTCCAGGCTGTGTCTCAGTGAATCTGCACAGTCCACGAAGGTATGATCATCCTCGGCGGTATTAAGAATGCTACCCTGGGATTGTCACCATTATTATCCAGATTCAACGCCTGTGTTCTATTTACTTCATAGGTGATTTTTTTAAATCTTAAAAGTACCTTTTTTTGGTGTTGTTTTATCAATGGGATGCTATCACTTTAGTAAAAAGATTTAATAATTTATAGTCTAAGTTATTTTAAGAATTGGCACAAGGATGTGAGCTGCAATTTTAAAGTTTTTTTTTGGTACGCTTGAGGAACAGCTATAGAATAGGAGAAAGAACACGAGATTTGGAGTCTGAGGTGCTGAGTTAGAATCTGGTCTTTCGACCTTTGCTACCCTTAACAAAAAGATTCTATTTTAAAATTTTGGCTTTTTTATGTGTAAAATAAGGATTAAGAAGCTTATCTGATAGGACTATGAAGATCAAATGAGATATCTTTGTGAAAGTACTTCCTAAGCTGAAAGATGCTCTATAGTCAGAAAAAGTACAAGACAGTGGTTTCTGAATGCCCCATGAAACAAAGGTGGTGTCTGTAAGCACTCACAGAGCACAGTTCTTCTCCGACACACATATGTCCGCCATGAGCTGGGACTGAATGGATGGCAATGAGTTTGAAAGAGACCATAAAGGACATCAATGAGCCTGATTCTAACTAACTAATCTGGTCACACTGTTACGGGTAGTTCTGTGCTTTTTAGTGACAATATACCAAAAACCAAACCCGTTGCTGTTGATGCTGACTCCTATCAGTGACCTGCAAAACCTACTGTCGACTCACATCACATCACTGTAAATGGGCTGACTTTCTCCAATAGGAACAATAATACAATTTAGAAATATATTTCAGAGTAACTACTCAACATCAAATAACTCATCAGTATGATTAAAATCCGATAAATGCCAAAATACAGGGACAACAAGCTCATGTTATGTAAAAATAGTTTATTTTCTCAAAAAAAAGCTACACGGTTAAGCAATTAACTTCACTGAAAATAAATGATCATTAACATTAAGCATGACAGCCCTGGCAACATTAAGCATTAAAAAAAGGTTAATTCATCATCTTAAAGTTCAGAGTTGTCTTTCAAGGGCACTTCGAAAGGTCTTACATAAAAACTTGAAATTATAGAGAACAGTTCCTAAAGAAGTAGGATTGAAATCATTCAAGTAAAACTTTAGTTAGGCTTACAGTTTGGAAGCCCTGGTGAGGGAGTGGTTGAAAGATACAGTTGCTAATCAAAAGGGTAGCTGTCTACACCCACACCGTACTATGGGAAACTCCATGGGGCAGTTTGTCCTTCAGGATTGCTATGAGTTGGAATTGACTCGACAGCAATGGCTTTAGTTTTTGACAGTTCTGATACATGCTACATCATAAATAAACCTTGAAAACATTCTGCTGAGTGACATAAGTCAGACACGAAAGGACTAAAACTGTATGCTCTCAGGCAAGAAATGCAACAACATTCATTGTCTAGGTTTTGCATACATTATGAGGCCACTGAAAACACCATGTCTTGGTTCAGGTGTACCTTAGTCCTCAAAATGGTATCTTTGCTCTTTAATACTTTAAAAAGATCTTTTACATCAGATTTGCCCAGTGCAATGTATCTTTTGACTTCTCCATTGCTGCTTCTGTGGACATTGATTGTAGAGTCAAGTAAAATGAAATGCTTGACAACGTCAAAAAAAAAAAAAAGAAAAGAAATATCCAGAAGAGGCAAATGCATAGAGATCAAAGTATTGGTAGTTATCAGGGCCAGATGAGAAGGACCGCTTAGGGGTCCGGAGTTTCTGTTCAAGGTGATGAAAACATCTGGGAGCAGACATGGTGACGATTGCACAACATGGGGAACATACTTACGTCACTGAACTATACACAGAAAAATGGTTGAGATGGCAAATGTTTTGATTACATGTCATCACAATTTAAAAAAAATAACAAAAACCCTACAAGCAGTCATCAGATTCTGTCTTCTGCAACTAGATAGCATGCGCATTGATGAAAAGGATCAAGAACCAAACAAATTTTTAAGACAAGCAGCTTGGACACCACTCATGTTGGCAGTGATGAGTCTTCTTGGGTGGCACAGCCTTCCGAGAAGACTATGAGAGCTACAGATCCTCTTCTCTCATCACTCAAGTGCACAGAAACTTACACATATAGCTTAACATACTATTCAGAGGGGAAGTTATGGTTTTCTAAAGCCTATTTACAAACTATCTTAGAATAACCTTGGATCTAGCCTAACCTCATCCTCTGAAGATAAAGAACCTGACGTTCAGAGAAGTGCCAAGAGGGCACAAAGTAAGCAAAAGCAAATCCTAAACTTCAGATCTTGTCAGCGTGCTAAAAGTGACCTTCTAACGTTAAAACAGACCCACTACCAAACCCACTGCCATGGACTCGACTCTGACTCCGACTCCCAGTAACCCTGCAAAGCAGAAGAGAACTCTTCCACAGAGTTTCCAAGGAGTGTCTGGTGGATCTGAACTGCAAACCTTGTGGTTAGCAGCTGTAGTACTTAACCATTACAACACCGGGGTTTCCTAGGAGGATTCGAGCTAATGACATTTTTGTTCACACTTCACCACTATGCCATCAGGGCTTCCAACATTAACACAGAAACGAGTGACGTTACAGCATACAACGATGACCATGTAAGGAATTTTTATGCCAGTTTCTAATACTTCAAATGGTCTGTGTCTATACATTGCAAACAGACGAATATTTCCTCCTTAGCAATTACCATTTTTCTCCACTCTGGTCAGTGGCTTCACTCCCGAGAAGACGTCGGCGAGCTCAGTCATCCGCTCCGAGCCCTCCTTCTTAAAATGCTCCCATTTGGCTTGCTTTTCGGAAAGCATTTGCTTGAACATCTGTTGAAGAAATGCAAGAGATTTATTCAAAATTAAAGCTTAAAAGAAAGCCTGAGGAAAGCACAGTTTATTGCAACATAAACACAGATAACTAAGGAACCCTGGTGGTGTAGTGGTCAAGTGCTCAGCTGGTACCCACAAAGTCAGTAGTTCAAACCCACTAGCCGCTCTGTCGGAGGAAGATGCAGCAGTCTGCTTCCACAAACATTACAGGCAACAGGGTCACTATGAGTCAGAATCAACTCGATGGCAATAAGTTTGGTTTGGTAAAGATTTACATTTCACACCACACCACCCTTTAAATGTTACTTAGGTCCCTTCAGAAGCTCTTGCTTCTCTCAGCCACATGACCCAGGCTCGGACAGGGTCCTCTCTTCTGCATCTCCAGAGAACCACCTTTCTTTCCATCAGAGCTGGAGTTTACAGGTTCATTACTGTGATTCTTTGACTAACATCTGTATTCCTCATAAGACTGTAACCTCTAGTCTCGTGCTCTTTTGCCCACCACTGTATCCCTAAGTGACAGAAGCATCAAATGTTTGTTAAAGGTTTAATCCTGTCCTCTTTCTACAACAGCTATCTTAGGTAGCCAGAGTTTGCAGCTTAAATCACAGACACACAGCCACTAAATCACTGTTCAATAGTTAAATGCAAAAAAAGAAAAAGTGACTTCGGTACTTCTTCATTCAATGTTTTTACCTCTTTGAGTATGAACTCAAATTGCGCAGTATCCAGCAGCAACTGGAAGAGGATCTTGGGATTGTACCTACAGTCTGTGAGAACCTGGTCCTTGACCTGACGAAGGCGTTTGTTGTTTGGGTCATAGGCTAGAATAGAAGAGGTAGGAGTTAATCAAGTGTGCAGAAAAATATTTATGAAATATAAAATAAATTCTTAGATGTTGAGCTTCATTCATTTTAAGCACTGGAAAGTCATAAGCAAAATGTACGCCATTAACAGAGGATGAAATAAACTACAGTCCCTCATGCTATGGAGACAACTGAACTGTTAGATACGATAGCTGGAGCTGACACGGAAGGTCACCCTTGAGAGGCTGTGGAGTGAAAACAAAGCTGCCGATCAGTGCTTCCACATTTTGTAAAAATTTCTGGGGAAATACGTTAACTATTTTATATGCATATTGCTAACGATATAAGAGTATGTATAAATCTGTGCAAGTAGTTTGTATATATACATCAAAATGACAAGAAAACAACACTCTCCCCATTTTTAATGTGGTTACTAGTGGGGAAGAGATATAAGACCTGGAGTGGGAACGAGGATCAAACTAAGGTCAGGAAGGAGCTTTCACCTCTATGCTTCTCTACTCTTTAATTTTACATGAACATGTATTATTTTAAAAACATGACAACCCAATAAAAATCATAAACACAGTAAGCCAAATCCACTACTGTCGAGTTGATTCCAACTCAATCAGACAGAGTAGAACTGCCCCATAGGTTCCAAGGAGTGCCTGGTACATTCGAACTGCTAACCTTTTGGTCAGCAGTCATGGTTCTTAACCACTATGCCAGCAGGGCTTCCAAACACAGTAAGGTACTCTAAAATATCAGAAAGCCCCAAATGCTGGCAGGTGCCCAGAGCTTTCTAAATTATTCATTACCCAGCCATGAAGAGTTGGGGCAACCAGGCCCAGGTCACAGTGTCAGACAATGACCGACCCAGAGGTCACACATCTTGACTCCCAGGCCAGCGTACCAGCTGCCAAGCTAAACTATTTCAAAGAAAATGAACAGTATGTTCAAAGAAACATATGCAATAAAAAAAATACCGGTATTTCTTGAGAATTGTTTACTGGGATAACTACTTCCCTAAAAAAGAATAAGAAAGTAGGATACAGCAAGGCTACTTACCAGCAAAAGCTATCTCAACTGTAAATAAGGCCAAAGTAACTGAATTAACGATGGAAGTTGTCCCTAATTAGCCATGAAGATCATAGCTGAGTAACATCTAAGGCCTTTGGTGTCGCCCTAGCGTCGCATGCGAGAAGTCTCCCATTTTCTCCATCAGACATCACAGATGGCTGGTGAGGCTGACAACATGGTCCTCGATAGCTGCACTCAATTACATGCATGTAGACTCACTTTCCTGGATCCCCTCCCTCTCCATGCCCTGGGCCCATTTAGATGACAGGATGGTTGGCATGCGTGGAAGAACTTTGTTAGATAAGCACACATCATGGGGTATTTGGGGCACTTCAGTTACTGGGACACCTGTGGAAAGCCATTTTAAATAGCGATCTCTGAGTTACTCCATTGGGAAGTGTTCATTTTTCATGGACCTGCAGACTTCTGATTTCTGATGCATTCACCAAAATCACCTGGGAAGAGGTAAACCGGAACTGGTGACTGTGATCATCCAGCATGGAAAACTTTTCAGTTTATATTTTTCTAACTAAAAAACAAAACTCTTATGAAGCTCAACTTGTCTTGATTATCAGTTTTAATTCAACAAGAAACTTTCTGATATGAATTTGCTCTCATTTTTGGACACGGAACATAAGAATCTGGTGGACAGAAAAATACTCTGCATTCTTCATTGGGCATCAAAGATTAGCCTATGAGTTCTTTAGAAAAAACTAGGTTTGGTTCCAGTGTCTCTAGGACTGAACTATCTCTCTAAGATCAGACCATCAAGCACTTGACCCAGAGAATGGACAGAACACATCCTAAAACTGGCGTGACCTTAGGGTACATAACCAACGTTCCCTCTGTGTGTTGCTTCACAAGACTGCAGAAGCTTCCTTAGCCTGGGCACAATGACTCCAGCAGCTTTTTAGTATCTGATGTGCCTTCCCTACTGTGCACCATGATCAAAACAGCAGAAAAGCTAAATTAGCAGTTTTTTTTCTACCTATGACTCACAACCAAATAGGCAAATCATTTGTCCCTGGTAAATTATAGCCTTGTGCAATCAGGTCAGATAACTGCCAGGCACAAAAATGGAAACCTGACGTGGCTGATGATAAAAGGCCTCTGGTGAGCTGAGGTTGTCCCTGGCACGTGTGCAGATCTGGGAACGGATTGGCCCAGCTATCAGGCACCATCAGCGCAGCACATGAGGATGACACTGAGTCAGCGGAAAAGCGTAGTCAGTTTTAGGACAGGATCAAGTGAGGGCGTGGACTGTTTCCACACTAGAGAGCTGGAAACTTGGTAAAGAAGACTATAAGCTCAGTCAATGCAGTAAAATCTCAAATCAGAATTACAGTTTATGCCAAAATAAGCTTGAATTGAAAAAAGATCCATTAGATGACTAAAAAGTTCAGTCACAGTATTTCTGCCATGGGCAAGTTTTAAACTGGAAAGGGATCTAGGCCAAAAAGCAAATGACGAAAAACAAAAAACTAGAAGGCACAACTTGTGAGAAAAGGTTTAAGATGCTGCAGATTTCTAGTCTGAGGAAAAATTCCAGACATTTTCAAAGACGTGACAGCTGTGACAGCCTAGTTGCTATTGTCACTTCTGGCCACTCACAGGAAGTGGGAACAGATGGTAGCTGGAGGGACTGTGTGGTGACATGTGGAAGAAGATCCTGACTGGAAGGGCTATGAGACGAGGGGCTTAGGTGCTACCAAGAGAAGTGGCAGGAAAATCTGGTATGGAGAGATTTTTAGAGACACAGTTTTAACTTGAAGAGGAAGACGTGCTGAAAGCAGTGCTTCCCTCTGGGTAGGTCCTCCGGAAGAGTTTGTTGAGTGAGAAACAAAAAGCAGAGGCTTTCTAGGGTTGCTGAACTATACAGTCCTCAAGGGAGGGATGCGCAGCTCTAAGTGAGTGAATTCCTAAGGAACTGTGCCAGCTCGAAGTGTTACCTAGCCCTCCAGTTTATTTGGTTGTACAGATGGTCACTATGAGTCAGAATTGATTCAATGGGACCTAACAACCACCACCTTTGTTTTCCTAACATAAAACCAAGTTTTGACATCATGGATGCCTTCAGTGTGGAGGCTACGTTTCCTCACAGTCCCCAGGACCAAACGGACAGCTATTCAGGTATGTCAGTGACTTGTCTGAGTTGACACAAAACTGACTGACCTAAAAGAGTAACTTGATTCTCATCCAAGGGCTCTCTCCCTGCTAAGCCACAATGTACCGTGAAGTCTGTGGGAATTCTTGCAGCCTTCATTCCCACGGAGCGACGTGAGCTGCCACCCTTTGTGCCTTACCTGAGTCAGCCGTGTGAAGCATTAGCCACCGGAAGGCAACGTTGCAGTCCCGCAGGCAGTTCAGAAGCCTCGGGATGTTGTCCAGAACCATCTCCTCCCTCAAGTAGCCTTCCTTCAGAAACTGCTGCACTTGAGCATGTACTCTTTCGCTGACAGTAGCATATCTGCTTGCCTTTGGGGGGAAAACTGGAATTATTCTCAAAGAAAGGATTATTTGTCTTGAATATGAATCACATTCAAATGAATCCCTTGACAAATTATAACAAATTATAACATGAGGTGAATCACAGAAGAACTCAAGTTTATAAGGCTCAAAAGCCATCTTTGGAAAAATAATATTATGTTTTCCCTGAAGGTCTACATACAGTTTTGGTTTCCATTCAACAATTTCTGCACAAGTTGTGCAGTCACATTGATTGCATGGTGTGAACAGCCCCATTTCTTTTCTGGTTGTTTCATTTCCCTTAATCTAGTCTCTCTGCTTCCTGAATTTTATCTTTGTTTTAAAGTAACTGCCGACTCCTTGGTCCCATGCAGGTTACTTTTTCTAAAGGACCACAGTACCCATGGTTGACAGTATTTTTTAAAGTCGACTTGTTATTTAAGGACCACAGTATCCATGGGTGACAGTATTTTTTTTTAAGTCTACTTATTATTTAGCTATAAGGTAAGCTCAGGGGTTAGGTTTCCTCTTTCTCCTTGAAATTTGAGGCTTGGTTCTACATTTCTGTTCCATTCAATCAGCGTCCATCTACTGTAGTTTGATTAGAATGGTCAGTAGCGGTGGCCGGGCACCATCTACTACTTTCGGTCTCAGGGTAGATGAGGCCATGGTTTGTGTAGACTATTCGTCCTAAGATTAATTTCTTCTTTCAGTCTTTGGTTTCCCTCTTTATCTTCCGCTCTTGGTGAGCAGACACCAAGAGTTGTATTGCAGACTGGATATTTTTAAAGAGTACTGGAGTTAGAATTAGGAGAGTAAATTCTAGTTCTGACTGTGATTAAGTACTAGTACGACGTTGAGCTTAACCTTTGCACACTGGTTTTTTTAAATGCCAAATGGAGAACTCAATTGGGTGACTCTGCAAATCCTCTCTATTCTTAACTTGAATGAAAAAAACAAAGCAGAAGCTAAATTGCTTTTTTTCCTATTATTATCAACCAGTGGAAGCAGAGAACAGCAGAAATCAAACGCTACGACTGCTATAGGTATACGAAAGCTACACTAAATAATTTAACAAGGCATTTCAACACTGACTTTTAAAACCAGCCTCCTGACAATCTCCTCATTCTGCTTTACTAATGCAACTGTTAAACTTTAACCTTGTCACATGAGCTTCAAACACTTCCAAGGTACATCATCATAAGACTCTGAAGAAACATCTAAAAACGCCGTAAATGGGAAAATACAAATATGGAAAGGCATTTTAGTAATGGAAAACTAATGCTCTCACACCACTAAGTACAGGAGTTCCACACCATCTTCTCTAATACATTTCTAGGAGATAGGCCAAAACTGCAATTATTTTGTGCATTACTTTTAGAATTCAATTTATTTGAATAAAACATGCTGAAATGTTTGCAGATAACATTGTTCTGTCCACAATGGAATTTCAAAAACTCAGACAGCCAGGCTGAAGGACTCATTGCTTTAGAAATATCAATTATGTGCCCCAATAAAATATTTTGTATTTCTCCCTCTATTACATAGGTATTACCTTCTGCTTTGTGTTCTTGTTAAGGAGATGGGATATAGCCATTTAGATTTTGAGGAGATGAATAAATCTCAGTCATGCTGTTATTTAGGGCATCAGAGATGATGAATTTAGAGTGACAGGACATATTCTATATATTCACTTACCATCTTCAACATTTACCCTACTGATAAAAAATATTAATTTCAGATACTGGTGAAATCAGCTTTGCCCCTAAGCACATGGTCACTAAGCAGGGTAAACTCAGGCATCTGGGGTCCTATGTCACACTGATTCATTTTAGGACAGTCAACCTTCCTTTGGACCCAGTCTCTCATTTACACACATCACATGATTTGAAAATTTGTAATCATCTACCTTATCTGCAAAATTCACTTTTCATTAATCACAGCACTAAAAGGTCTATGTGGACATCTTCCAAATTCCTTGGGCAATCTACTTGTCTTGTTTCCTACCTCACAGATGAGACTTGCGGTTATCAGAAGATTCTCTCGTGTTACCCAGAACCCAGACCCAGGTGGCCCAGCAGTGAAGAGCTCGCTGCTCACCACAGATCAGCAGTTTGAATTTACCAACTCTTCCCTGGAAACCCTATGGGACAGTTTTACTCTGTCCTATAGGAAACCCTGGTGGTGTGGCGGTTAAGTGCTCCAGATGCTAGCTGAAAGGTGGGCAGTTCAAATCTGCCAGGTGCTCCTTGGAAACTCTGCAGAGCAGTTCTACTCCAACCCATAGGATCACTATGAGTTGGAGTCGATTTGATGGCAGTGCACATAGGTTCACTATAAACTGGAATTGACTCAGCCAAAGGTTTCGTTTTACCCAGAACCTACCTGTTCTCTGACATTGGAACTGTCCAGGGTATTGTTTAAAGCTGTTTTTGCAGCTCTGTAAGGTTCCCAAGCATCTGCCAGATTTACTGTGATTCCCATGTAAATACTAATCACCTGCAAGAGGAGACATTTGTTCAGTATGTTAAGCACTCATTCACTTGAAGGCAAAGGCCTCGGAGGACACAGCATCATCACAGCATTATGAAGGACACTGCCCATTCCTTCAAGTCAAAGACAAAAAAAAAAAAAAAACACTTCAAATGCTTAGGGAAGTATTCTTCCCTATCTGAATGTTGGAACAAAAGAATGATGATGTTGTTATTCACCAAAACAAGGCTTTCCCTTTCTTTTTAGTCTGCCAAGACGGTTTTTACAGGTGTTTATCATACAAATTGGATTCTGACCTTCTGTATTCAAAATGTTTCTACTTATCGTATTATGGTGAAAACTTCTCTATTAAATTTAGGCACATAAAGCCAGACTGTGAGGTTTCCCCTTGATAGTTTGACTCCAAGAGGGCAAGTATGACTATTTCTGGACAGAAATCATCACTTCCCAATTAAAGGCTGTTCTTCCACTGGCAGTCAAGAGCCTCATCCAGATCCCTCGTCGCAGATAATTAATGCGATTTGAGAACTGGTAAGAAGCAGAACAAGAACTGCTGACACTATGCTGGTCTTTCTAATTCCTTGCACTTTGTTAAACATTCCATGTGCAAAGAAAACATTCCATACAAATCATGTTATTTCACCTTTCTTCCTTTAAGAATTAATACTTTTAATGGAAACAAAGCCCTAATGAAGTTACAAGCATAGCCCTATAGTATACAACCTTCATTAGCCCCATGACTCCTAGCTTGTAGATAAAACTTAGTGTAAAAGTGAAATCCCCATCCACAAAATGACAAATTTGACAATTTTACTATCTTAGATGGGTAAAATAGAAAAGAATAATAGTAACAAAATCATTAGGCAACTTGGCTGCAATTTCAGTAGCTAATGGAAGATACATTTTAATACAGGGTTTTACCTTGAGAATACCTGTCTAAGAAAAAGAATAACCAGTTCAGCAGGAAATTTTACTGGTGACTTATTCCTTTATGTAGTGATATATGATATTCTTAACACAGTAATTTTTCCATGGTAATTTTACATGCCACCATTCATAACACGAGCTCTACGTAAAAGGCCAACAGAACTGAAATTCAGTCTTCTAACAAACATACTAGAGTGAACCAACACTATTATAATACTTGCCCAGTTGTCTGGAAAGTATTTGTCCACTATCTCTCTCATCTTTGCTTGATGGTTATGCAGGATGGAAGGGTCAAAGTAGAGAATCACGTAGAGCATGGCAGCTTGATTTGCTAGGGCAGTGCTGCGATGCTCTGGCAACGGGTATGCAGAGACCTGCAACACAGAGCCCAGGCCCCCAAACGTAACTGCAGGTGACACTTGAATGTACAGGACCCCCAAATCTAAGGTACCCAGCTCTACGTTGCCTCAGTTTCTCACCAGCCCACCTCCTGTGAGGATCCTGGACACTGCGATCATTGTGTCACTAAAGATGGCCTTCCTTCTTACCCTTAACCCCATGGTATTCTTCCTTCTAGCCCAAGAGTTGCCCAGTTGTCTGGGCATCTGTGTCCTGCCCATCAGAGACAATAAAGCCAAATGGCAGTTGTCTTTGGTACCTCTGAAGTAACGAATAACAACCTACTGCAGTGTGGGACAACTTGCAAACATTGCAGCATCTTCACAGCCCTGATCATGCCGCCTCCCTAGCTGCGCTGCCCTTGTCCCCCTTTGCTGCCTGGTGCAATCTTGCTACTCCTGTTAACAGACCCCATGGGCTCTGCACTTCCCTTCCACAACAGTCACCTTGCTGTACTCTAATTCCTTAGCAGTCTGTCTTCTTTCTCAACCTATGAGGTCATTCTGAGTAAGGATCATGGCCTGCCTACTGTGATGCATCCTAGCACCCAGCACATGGACTGGCACATTACACACACTCAGTGTCTATCAAATACAGTTCAAATCTCATGTCCTCCCTAAACTCTGTTCCTGACAAAATTAACATCCCTCTTCCTTCCACCCTCCCATAACATAGCTCAAGAGGGTTTATGCTGTTTCTAGCTGTTCTTCCTCTCTCGAGGAAGAAGGATGGAAAGGAGTAACTGAGAAGGAAAGTGAGATCAGTAAGATCCTAACAGATTTATTCCCCACCTGGTTGTAAATATCATCAGATCTGAGTCGACCAATGACCATACTAATGAACAAGTCATTGATAGGCACCCTTTGGAAATAGCTCTCAGGATAGTTGGGCGGTCTTTTGGCTCCTGGTTGGCTGGAATAACCTGTACTTCGGAGCAGTTTACAAATATCATCCATATTTGAATCAGCGGAAGATCGGGCAGCACTGAGACATATTCGCAATGGGAAAGAAAACAGCAAACACACATCACGTATCAGAAACTTAGAAATACAACAAGGCACAAGAATTCCACTACAACTTGACTGTAGTTTTAGATATGATCATGGGTCAACTGACATCGTTAAGATATATAACTACACTTTCAAAGAGACCATAACATGGCAAACTTATGAAGACAGGTATTGTTACCACTATTACATGCTGTTGGTTGGTATTTGACTCAGTGATTCTATGCACAACAGGATGATGGTATTAGTCCCACAAAAATGTTTCTAATCTCTTTACCAAAATCTTTGGGTCTGGATTTGTTTTGGAGGACAATAGTTTTCAAATGTAATAAAGTCACATGGTGCACAGATCGTACAGAAGACTCCAGCAGGGTGTGCACTGCCACCCCACTGCTGGTATGTTAATATTTCACTAATAAAATTTATGAATATTCAACAGGTGAGAGAAACAGAAACCATATATGGTTTCACATCTGTCCTGGCAGGGTTTTGACAGCAAATGATTTGAGCTTAGATCAGGTTTTGCTACAAAAGGAATTACTGTGAGCATATACTTTCAAAACTCACTGGATTTTAGGATTGTAGATAAAGGGTATGATCCTGTACCGACACATCACAAATAATAAACAATTCTTAAAAAAAATCATGTCATTTTAAAGTGGGATATAGTTTGAACTGAAAAGCTGCTGCTTCTGCAGACATGTAATACACACATCCAAGCTTTCCAGGGTGGTTTAGAATGGCAATCCTTGACATGAATTAGCCTCAAAGAACTGTACACTTGGCCATGACTTCCAATTTACACAAGAATCTCCTTTAAGGCCACAATAACTTGCAATTGCTCAGTGTCATTTTAGTAACAGATCCTCAAATGCCAATGAATTAACTGCATATCCAAAAGGGCAAAGCCAGATTTCCAGACAGGTAACCTAGTACTGACCTGCTGTAGGGCAGCAGCTGGACCTAAAAGGGCTGAATATGTAAGGTCCCCAAACAATGCCCTCTGCAGTGAGAATGCGCCTGTCATATTGATCTTATCCTCATCTGTAAATTTGGAAACTCTCGCCTGCAAGTTCCGAAGTGACGTCTTCTTATTGTCTGCTGCTTCCTGGAATCCTGTGATTTTTTTCTGACCTTAATCTTGTACCCCATTTTGACTCATTTGTTCTGACAAACTGCAAACCTGTACACTGTGTACTGGCATTAAAAGTCAGGGGGTCCTGTTCTCAAAGCCCCCTTCTACAGAAGCCACATCTGTGTACTGACACACAGATCACGCAGCTGCGGATGTGCACTTCTGTTTGTCTGGCTTTTGTTTCTAAGTACATGAGACTTCACTTCCAGCCTGAGATGGAGCAATGCTTTTCAACATCATCAGCCTACAAGGACACAGGAAACGTGGTAATTTCCTTATGTTCTGCCAAGGGCTAATATTAGAAAACTTAAAGACAAAAAACAAAGCAAAAATGCACAAAGAAC
Organism: Heterohyrax brucei; assembly: GCA_028571685.1. NCBI lineage: Eukaryota > Metazoa > Chordata > Mammalia > Hyracoidea > Procaviidae > Heterohyrax > Heterohyrax brucei. Next base: position 17,875,138 of record CM053153.1, on the reverse strand, counting down.
CTTCACTGTGCTATTGTGTATCCTCCAAAGTCCATTCTGACAGCAATCTCATGTGACAGTGGAACTGCCCTACAGTACTCCTGGCTGTCATCTCTACAGAAGCAGACTCTTAGGCAGCCTTTCAGATAGCAGCTGAGAGTGGAACTGTCACCAGGGCTCCTTGGATCTACAAAATTCTTTAAATTTATCTTCAAGGTAAAGGAAACTCAGATTCCTTTTTTTTGTTGTTGTTTAAACCAAAACACTATTATGTATATAACAATTGATACACTATTATAATATGACATATTATTAGCATAACATAATCTATTACTATACTACAGTACATAATCTATATAGTACAGTAATTATCTATACTGTACGGATTACCAGTTACATAAAAATATGGTATACTGCTTAAGAGCTTGGCTGCTGATCAAAAGGCTGGCAGTTCGAATCCATCAGCCACTTTGGAAAGTCTATGAGGCAGTACCACCCTGTGCTACAGGATCACTATGAGTCAGAATCCACTTGATGGCAATGGTTTTCTTTTTGTTTCATCTTGTTTATGATATATACACTGTAATAACTGTTAAATTCCTGCAACATGTTCAGAAGCAATGAAATTCTTATACTTCTGCCCCCCAGATCATATTACTGCTGTTCACAGTAAGAGCCCTATGGAAATACACTCAGCATTTTACCAAGAGCAGTGCTTCTGAAGTGGGCAGTGCTCGCCCAGGATACCTGTATCGATAATAAGAGACCAGCATGCGCTCTCTGACTTCCCCTTCAATCTTCTGGTCGATGACGAGCAGCATCACTCCATACAAATACAGTGCTTCACACTATAAAAAGAAAAAGACAGTGGCCCAAATCACTGGGATATCCACGCTTGATGGAGTAGAGTTGATCATGGTGAACAAAAATCAGTTTGTTGATATTCCTCCTAAAAGCTCAAAATTGCAAGGAAGATACAGGCTTCCCCAAAGGGCCTTGGGAAGTTTATGCACAGTTAAGTTTTAATTACAGGGATTACCTTTCAGCTGGCCTATTTTTGGTACTTTGTTTCAGATAACAAACTAGAATCCCACCATTATATGTATCTTTTTATCAAAAAGTCATTTACATATTTAATAAGATTTCTTCAATGGCTTTTATTTACTAGGTCTGGGCTAGATGTCAGGGATACAAAAGATAAACACAGGGTTCTTACACTGAGAAAGTTTGTGACTTTGACTTAATCTTTTACTCACTGTAATCTTGTTTATGGTCTACTATGTTCTAAACTTAGATACAGGCCCGCCAATTCAAAGATAATTAACAGCTTATTTTGCATCTCTTTAAGAATTAGTACTCTGTATATACTTATGACTTAAAGCAAGAAAAATGATGCCAAGTTTGATGCTCTTGAATTTCTGTTTTGAAATGGTCACTATCACTTACTAAAAGTTGTTTTCCATCTTCATTAAGAAGTACCGTTTCTAAGGTTTGCTGAATATAAACACCTTCATTGAGGTCATCTAAATATCTGGAAATGAAATCAGAAAGCAAATTATTCATCAACAATAGGAACTTGAACACTTTTGAAGAACAAAAGTAAAGATTTTTTAAAGACATGCTGCATACTAGGCACTGGTCCTTCCTTCTCTTACGAATAGGGTCCTGTGAATAGGCTAGGACCACACCTTGATGCCAAAATCACCCAACCCACAGTCACTGAGTTGATTCCAACTCATAGCAACCCTTTAGGACAGAGTAGGTCTGCCTCCACAGAGTTTCCAAAGAGTGCCTGGTGGATCTGAACTGCCGACCTTTTGGTCAGCAGATTTACCACTTAAGCACTATACCACCAGGGTTTCCACACTTTGATAGTTATGGCTAATCCAAGTAAAAGGAATTATTTCCTAGTTCCGATTTATGAATTAAAGATATCTTAGGAATAAAGGCACAAAAATACATAATGAGAAACAAACAAAAAAGCTCAAAAACAAAAAAACAAAAACTCATTGCTGTTGAGTTGATTCTGATTCACAGCAACACTATAAAATAAAAGAGAATGGCCCCACAGGGTTTCCAAGAAGCAGCTGGTGGATTTGAACTGCTGACCTTATCAGTTGAGCTCTTAACCACTGTACCACCAGGACTCCAAGAATATGGATTAGCTAGTTTAATGAAAAATAATGAAATAGAACTGGAGAAATCAAAAACCTAAATATAAAATCCAAAACAATAAGGGTCACGGAAGAAAAAATAAGGACAACAGTAGGTGCCCTAACACATGACCTAGGTAGTATATAAACTTTAATAAGGCACAAACACCAGAAAAGAAACTAGGTAACTGGGAGCTCCTAAAAATCAATATATCAAAAGACATTACCAAAAGAGTAAAAAGAAAACCTACAGATTGGGAGAAACAATTATCTCATAAAGGTCTAATCTCTAAAATCTACAAGGTACTTCATAACCTCCACAACAAAAAGAGACGACCGAACTAAAAAATGGGCAAAGGATATGAACAGATACTTCAGCAAAGACATCCAGGCAGCTAGCAGATACATGAGGAAATGCTTACAATCATCAACCTTTAGAGAAATGCAAATGAAAACTACAATATGCCATCTCACCCCAACAAGGCTGGCACTAATCCAAAAAACACACAATATAAACGTTGGGGAGGTTGTGGACAGACAGGAACATGTAAGTACTGCTGGCAGGAACGTAAAATGGTGCTACCATTTTAGAAACCGATCTGGCACGTCCTTAAAAAGTTACAATAGAGGTACACTAAGTCCAGCAATCCCACTTCCTTGGAATATATCCTAGAGAAATAAGAAATAAGACTCAAGATATACACACCCATGTTTACCACAGTACTGTGTAGAACAGCAAAAGAAGGAAACAATCTAGGTGCCCATCAACCAATGGATATGATTAGACTATGGGACAGATACACAAATGGAATACTATGCAACAACAAAGAGCAATGATGAATTCGTGAAACGTCTTATAACGTGGATAAATCCAGAAGGCAATTTGCTAAGTGAAATTAGTCAATTACAAAAGGACAAATATTGTATTAACTCAAGAAAAGGTTTAAATATGAAAGAAAGCATTCTCTGACAGTTATAAGTATGGGGAAAGAGAATGAGGGAAATTCACCAGCTAGATAGTAGATCAGAACTATCACAGGTCAAGCAAAGAATAATACACAACGCAGGGTGAAGTTAGCACAACTGTACCAAAGCAAAAATGAAGAAGCTTTCTGAACACAACCAAACGTTGAGGGACAGAGTAGCTGGGGTTGGAGCCTGGGGACCAAAGTTTCAGGGACTACCTAGGTCAAGTGGCACAATGAAGTTTACTGGAAAAATGTTCTGCATCCCACTTTGCTGTATGGTGTCTGGGATCTTAAGAGCTTCTAAGTGGTCATCCAAGATGCATTAGCTCATTCCAACCCACTTAGAACAGAGGAGAATGAAGAACTCCACAGACACAAGGACAGTACTAGCTCAAGAGACACATGGGCCACATAAAGCAGAGACTCCATCAGCGTAAGAGGAGAAGAACTAGATGGTGCCCAGCTACCACCAATGACCACCCTGAGAGCGAACACAACAGAGTCCCAGAGGAAGTGGGAGAAAAGTGGCGTGTGGAACTCAAATTCATGTAAAAAGAACAGACTTGATGGTCTGACAGAGACTGGAAGGGTCCCTGAAGCCATGGCCCCCAGGTACTTGGTTAACCCAGACCTAAAACCATTTCTGAAGCCCACTCTTCAGATACCGTTTAGACAGGACTATAAAACAAAAACTAGTAGTCTCGAGGAGCGTGCTTTTTAGTTCAGTCACATACATCAGACCAAACAGGTGGCTCATCCCTGGGGACAGGATGAGGAGGCAGAGACAGACACAGGAAAGGGAGAGTGTGCTGTCACGTTACACGGATTGTGACTAGTGCTGCATAACAACATGTGTAGCAATTTTTGTATGCAAGACTGACCTGAGCTATAATCTTTCACCTAAAGCACAATTAAAAGAAGAAGAAGAAGAAAAGGAACTGCTCAAGAGAGAGGAAGTCAACGGAGTTAACTGGAAAAATGAGTTCTATGTTTTTTACTTTGTATACATAATACTCTAGAATGTAATTATACAACTATAGCATTGAAAGCCATGTAACTTAGTATGAACCAAGGTTATTATGTCTCACAGGAGAAGGAAATTATCTTACAGCTCTAACATACTTTAAAATACATATATTTTATTGTGCTTCAAGCTACAGTTTACAATCCAAGTCAATCTGCTATACACAACTTACACACACATTCTTATGTAACTCCAGCTACTCTCCCCACACAGTGACAACACTTACACACACATTGCTATGTAACTCCAGCTGCTCTCCCCTTTCTACCCTGTATTTCCCATGTCCAATCAACCAGCTCCTGTTCCCCTCTGCCCTCTCATCTGGCCTCTGGACAGGAACTTCCCAGTTTGTTTCACATATATACTTAAGCCAAGATGCAAGCACACTCTTTGCCAGTATCATGTTATGCCCTAGAGTCCACTCCAATCTTTGTCAGAAGACATCTCTTACATACTTAAGATGACTATCATCACACATCATCTGGTATGACATAAACTACAAACCCTGGTGGCATAGTGGTTAAGTGCCACCTCTGTTAACCAAAAGGCTGGCAGCTCAAATCTGCGAGGCACTCCTTAGAAACTCTATGGGGCAGTTCTACGCTGTCCTACAGGGTCACTATGAGTCAGAACTGACTCAAAGGCAGTGGGTTTGGCTTTTCTGGTTTAAGATGGAAAGTGGTGCAGTTACTCGGACACTCCTAGGGTGTTTCTGCTCCTTCTTCACTGCTGACTAGGAGAAGAAGCGATGACTAAATGAATCAATACCTGTTTAAGTCTACAATGTATTTATGCACACTTTGAAATGCTAAATAAAACCGGGTCACAATTTCGATGTTGTTTTCACGAAATTCTTCATCCAAATCCTGTAGCTCTGGCTTGGCTTCCATTTTGCTTTCCCATAACTCCGGGCCCTAAGAAAAACACAAGCGTGTGAAACACCAACAAAAGCATACTTGCTTTGAAAAGACTATTCTAATGCTTTAAAAGAGATTTCAACAGATTTAAAAGAGAGAAACCCACAGTAATAAAGTTAACAGAAGCATATATATAAAAACCTGTTCAAAGAAATGGATGTGAAATCCACCCAAGATTAACATACATTTAAGTGTGGTCAGTTCAACGTGAAATGTATTATTCCAAATTTTTTTTTAGTTTGATTACAGTGTGTTAAAGCTTCCACACCATACCCATAGCCACTAACTGCATTACGACTCATAGCAACCCTACAGGACAGAGTAGAGAAGCCCTGGAGAGTTTCCAAAGGGTGGCTGGTGGATTTGAATGGCTGACTTTTTGGTAAGCAGCTGGAGCTCTTAACCATTATGCCACCAGAGATCCTTTGAGTTGAGAGCTGATATTAAATCTGGTTCAAAAGCTTTTCCCTTAACTCTTTCGCTTTAATTACTTAATCTGAGTCTCATGGTTCCCTGAGAACGCATGCCTTCATAGCAGAAAAAGGCAGCTGTAAAGATGCAGCTGAGGAAGGTCACCTTAAAATAGCTGAAATCAAATATGATATCGCCATATTTCTGTTGGTCGGCTCGGTCCTTTAAGCGGAACACAGCAGGAACAAACTCAGAGAGCCTCAAGAGTTCAGCGATGATGGCGTTGCCACAGGAAACAATCCTCAGGATTGCCTGACCACAGAGGTTGTTCTCAGCCAGAAAATCCAACATCGTGAGGGCAGGCAACTACCCCGCGCCTTGCCAGAGGGGGGATCTCGCTGACTTCAGGGCTGGAGCATGGAGATCATGAGATGAAACCAGAACTGTTGAGAGACTGCCTGCTCCATGAAAGAACCTGTATCCAAAAATGGAAAAAAAAAGAAAAATCATTTTTGAAGGAAGCATGTGTGTGCACATACACAACACACACATGAAATTTTTCTGCCAAACTCACTATAAAAACTGCAACAAAAAATCAGTTCTGCTGCAGAAGTCTTGCTTTCCCTTCTGCAGCCTGGGTTTTATCAACCTTTATGTGCTTCTCTTCATGAAGGAAAGACGGGATGCTGCTGATGTCTGGGATGGGGTAAAGGATCTGTTGGGCACGTGCAGTCCAAATGTACCCTCAGTTTGCATCATCTCTTCCCTACCGTGTTGGATATATTACCTAGTACTTGAAAGCATACTAAACAAGCCAGCCAGGCAAGTGCCGTCAAGCTTGCAGAAATATCTCTGTACCTCATTTGAAGGCATTTTCCAATTCTCTCCTAGAGATGGAACTGCAGGGTTACAGCATCAACACATTCAAGACTTCTTTTAAAAGTACAGAAGCTAGGTTCTGCAAAACGTTGAGAAGGTGGTTTATAAATACTACATCAAAGTGGTCTATGAGTCTGTAATTTAGCACTTGAGCATCCAGCACTGTCAGCAGGATCAGTGACTTGTGTCCTGGAGCACCGAATGAGAAGGGTTACAACACAGAGGCTAGCATTGTCGCTAACAGATGTTCTCCTACAACCTCTTAAAGGCTACAATTGGTCTCCTTTATCCAAGCGCTCTTTGCGGAGTACCTTGCCGTCAGGCTGGATGTAAGGGTGCTTAAGCAACCACAGTGTAATGCAGGGGCTCTCAAACCCTACTGTATCATGGAAGTGCCTGGGATCATGAGGTCTGTGATTAAATAGGTCAGTGACTATCCTCTTTATTTTTACTTTCTTGGATGCTTCTGATATAAAGCCAGGATTGAGAGCAACTGATCTTGCAGAAGACTGCAGCAGAAAAAAGAAAACGACACTATTCACCTCTGTAGCCTCTGTGCTACCTTCTTCCCTAGCACTGACACACCTGACAATTTACATAAATAACCACACGAGGGATATGAGACGTGATACTTGCTCCCTTCAGTTGCCTGTAATACTGCTGGAAGACAAGCCTTGAAGAAAGAGAGAGAAACAAAGTGCTGGAGTATGTAGTCAAGATAAAGAACTACTAAGAGCAGCAGCCATTATGTTGTCAGTATGATGCCTTTACTTGGCCTTCTGTTGGGTAGGGTATTCTTTTTTTATTTTTTATTTAACATGACTGAGTGAAAATGTATATTCCTGTGTAAATTTACATGCCCACCTATATGCAGCTTTCACTGCTCTCCCTGTCCGGTGACAGCACACTATTCCTCTCTGATCCATACATGTCTCATTCTCCCAACAGCCTCCTTTCCCCTCCTCTCCTTCCTCCAGCCAGAGGTCAGCAGGATGATATCCTATAGATGTACAGAACCATAAAGTGCATGCAATATATGGTCACTCTGCATTGCCAAGTCCAACCCATTCCTGTCCAAAGAGTGGACCTTCGTTATAATTTATGGGTAAGGGCAGCTTCAGGGCCAGGGGCCATGCTCTCTCAGGGGAACCCCCAAACCACTGGACCATCAATTGAGGTCTTTTAGTGGAGATCTCATGATGTACCCCTTTTTATTCTTGTGTTGCCAGTGAGACTCCTCTCTGTGAGCTCCATCGTGGCTATCACTGGTGGTGGCCGGGCACCATCCGGTTCTTCCGGTCCCAAGTCGATGTAGGCACCCACTCTTGTGGGTCTCTCTGTCTTCTAGGTTGTCTTTGCCGCATGTCATTTTGGTCCTCGATGAGCATCCATTCCTGCTGAGTTGAGATCATTTTCTGTGTCCTCGGATGGCAGCTTGGCAGCTTTTAAGACTCCAGACGCCACTCATCAATGTGGGGTGCAGACAGCTCTCTTAGCAAAATGCTAGTTGAGTCAATTGGCCTCGATTTCGCCCAAGAGCACGGTCCCCTGCCCCCCGCCCCAGCTACTCTATCTTTGCAATATTGGGTTAAGATGGAAGGAGTACTCAAGTTACGCTGAAGTCCACTTAATGTTGTTCTTGTTCCTAATGTGTGCTATCACCACTTTCTCCCAACCACATTTCTAGCAACTATCTAAACTAAACCTTCCCCCCCTCACTTTCCTTCCTTCCCTTCCCTTGCTGCTGTCAAAGAGTCTTTTCTTCTATACACAAGTCTGTTTTTGAGATCTTATCGCAGAGGCCTCATGCAATATTTGTCCTTTTGTCGCTGACTACTTTCACTCAACATAATGTCTTCCAGTTGAAACCAGGTTAGGAGATGTTTCCTGGAATCATCGTTATTCTTTATCATTGCGTACTGCTCCACTGAGTATATGTACCATAGTTTACCTATCCATTCTTCTGTTGTTGGGCATCTGGGTTGATTCCATCTTTTTGCTATCGTGGACTGTGCTGCGATAAACATTCTGGTGCATGTGTCTGTTGGTGTGAAAGGCCTTGATTCTGTAGGATATATTCTAAGCAGTGGAATTACTGGGTCAAATGGTATATCGATATCCATTTTTTTACGGAAGTGGCAGATTGCTTTCCAAAGAGGCTGGAGGGTTAGGGTATTCTTTTTATAATAGGTGATATTTAATGAAGTGACATCTTCTAGGAATTCAGGGCTACAGAAGGTGACCTAGAAGTTACCAAAGAAAGACATTATTTTCTTGTGCAACAACTAAAATTTTTCTCTGGCTCCTGGTTGGACAGAAGAAGAATGAAGACCAAAGACACAAAGGAAAGGTTGGTCTAAAAAACCAACGGACCACAATTACTACCATCTCCACAGACTTAAGCCCAGAACAACCGGGTGGTGCCTGGTTACCACCAATGACTGTTCTCACTGCGATCACAATAGAGAGTCCTAGATGGAGAAAAGAGAGGAGACCAGGCTTGCTGGTCTGACGGAAATGTGAGAAACCCTGACAGACAGGGGGGAAACCTCAAGAATGTGGCTCCCAGACAGCCTGTTCACACAGTACTGAAGTCACTTCCAAAGTTCACCCATTAGCCAGAGGTTAGACAGCTCTCTCTCTAAGGCCAACAATAACACATGGGAGAGATGTGCTTCATAGTTCAATCAAATATGTAAGACTAAGTGGGCACAGCTGTCTGAAAAGCAAAGATGAGAAGGCAGGTGGGACAGGAAAACTGGACAAACAGAAACAAGGGAACAAAGACGGACAAGAAGAGAGTGTTGACAAATCACAGGGTTGGCAACCAATGTCACAAAACTATTTGTGTATTAACTGTTTAATGAGAGACGAACTTGCTCTTAAACTTGCACCTAAATCACACACTTAAAAAAAAAATTCTTGAGGTGGAGTCAAGATGGCAGACTAAGCACATGTATCCTTATATCCCTCTGGAAACCAAGACCTGAATTGATAACCAAACGGAGCCTTCTGGTCACCTAGTGAGCCCCTAGGACATGGCACAGGGCTGTTAAATTGGACTTCATACCACTGAATGAAAAGCCTCCTCTCTTTTGCTGACCCCCACTCCCAGCTAGCCCTGGCTCTCATGGACTGAAGATAAACACACCATTTTGACTTTGCTTTTCCTCTATCTTGGCCAGTGGGTGGAGCTGGGTCTTGCCTAGTGGCTAGACTCAGACACACTGCTGGTGGGATAGGCAGGTGAAATACCCATATTTTGAGAACCAGGCTTTGGACTCTGTTCATCTAGCCACTTTGGGCCTGTCTTTTTATCTCTGCCACAGCGTGGTTCACACAGAACCACAGTGCCTGTGTGCGGGATATGGAGGTTTTAGTGGGGCATAATTCTTAGCCTGGGAGCCAGTGCCTGCAAACAGGACAGTGCTTCTCTGACAGAAAAGCAGTATTTTATGCAGTGTCACCTATGGTGGTGGCCTAGTAACAGAGGCGGAGGACTCACTACCTCTCAGCACCTTCAGCCCCTGTATCTGCTGACTGTGCGGAGGGTACCTTCTTAGATACAGTGGCTGCAGCTGGACCTAATTCTTAGTTTGGGAGCCAGAGCATGCCCACAGGAGAGCACTTTCCTACCAGAAAAGCAGTAGCTGACACAGTGTTGCCTAAGGCTGGGCCTGTCAGCAGAGGCCAACAGGGAAGTAGTATTGCTGTATTTTGAACTAGTTCGTACCATCTGGGGTTGGGTATAGAGGTGCTTACTTTGCCAGTTGGGAAGAGGGACCTCTACACCTGAAAACCTGACAGACTTGGGAAGTGGTTAGATATCTTCTGTTTTACATTCTCAGACAGCCTAGAGAAACATCAGTGGTCCATCCTCGTAGTATCTCTCTCAGCATCTACTTACTCACATGGGACCCCAAAAGCAATAGACGCTTGTGGCAAACAAGAAATCACCCACGGCTTCACAAGGCTCACAAACAAAACAACTAAGGAGTTTTCCAGATGAAGAAACTTTTATGAAAGCATTGGAAGATGACTGTAAAAGGATTATATACAGAGCCCTTCTAGACCTTATACAAAATGCAGCACAACAAAATGAAAAATTAAGCAAGCTGTTTGATCTGATGGAACACCAGTACTCTGAAATCCAACAGATCAAGAAGAAAATCAAAGACATAGAAACTTCCATGCAAAGCCAACAAAACAGAATGGAACAAATGGAAAAAAGTATTTCTGACTTGGAAGACAGAACTACTGATGCCAGTGTCTATGAGGAAAAATCAGAAAAAAGAAACAAGAAAAATGAAGAAGCATTAAGAAGCATGTGGGACTCTATTAAGAGGAACAACCTTCGATTAATTGGAGTTCCTGAACAGGATGAGACACCTGAGAACACAGAGAGTATCGTTGCTGAGCTGCTGACAGAAAATGTCCCAGAAATCACGAAGGAAGAGATGCGTATCGTACACCACCCAATACAGATCTCAAAAGAAAGGCTCCAAGACATATTATAATTAAGCTTTACAAAATGAAATATAAGCAGCAACTCTTAAAGGCAGCAAGACTCAAAGCAAAGCTAACATTCAGAGGGAAACCCTGTAGGCTTTTGTCAGATTTCTTAGCAGAAACCATGCTGGCACAGAGACAGTGGCATGACACATTCAAAGCCTTGAAGGAGAAGAACTTCCAACCAAGAATTATATATCCTGCAAAACTATCTTTGAAATATGAAAATGAAATTAAGACATTCCCAGATAAACAAAATCTCAGAGACTTTGTAAAAACCAAATCAGAGCTACAAGAAATACTGAAAGAATCTGTTGGCTTTGGCTTAGAAGAACAAAACCACTAACTTTATATTTTAGAACAACACATCATCCATAACTCTGCTCAGCTAGGGAAGGCTCCAAACTCAATCACAGCTTTAATACTGAAAGAAACAATCCAGTGATTATCATGAAAACTATGGCGCCATCATATTAAAAAGAGGGCTGTGGAGAAAGTGGAACTCTCCTACACTGTCGGTAGGGTTGCAAAATGGTCCAGCCTCTTTGGAAAGCAATCTGGCGCTTCCTTCAAAAAATGGATATAGATATACCATTTGACCCAGTAATTCCACTACTTGGAATATATCCTACAGAATCAAGGCCATTCATACCAACTGATACATGCACACAAATGTTCACTGCAGCACAGTCCACAGTAGCAAAAAGCTGGAATCAACCCAGATGCCCAACAACAGAGGAATGGATAGGTAAACTGTGGTATATATACTCAATGGAGCACTATGCAATGGTAAAGAATAATGATGATTTCAGGAAACATCTCATAACCTGATTTCAACTGGAAGACATTATGTTGAGTGATAGAAGCCAGCGACAAAAGTACAAATATTGTATGAGGCCTCTACAATAAGATCTCAAAAACAGACTTATGCATAGAAGAAAAGACTCTTTGATGGCTGCAAGAGAGTGGAGGGAAGGAGGGTGACGGAATACTCCTTCCATCTTAACCCAATATTGCAAGGTCAACGTAGCTGGGGCAGGGGGCGGGGGACCACGCTCTTAGGCGAAAGTGAGGCCAGTTGGCACAACTAGCATATTGCTAAGAGGGCTCTCTGCACCCCACATTGGTGAGTGGCGTCTGGGGTCTTAAAAGCTGCCTAGCTGCCATCTGAGGGCACAGCAAATGGTCCCAACTCAGCAGGAATGGATGCTCTCTGAGGACCAAAACAACATGGGGGAAAGACAACCCAGACGGCAGAGAGACCCACATGTGTGGATGCCTACATCGACTTGGGACCGGAAGAACTGGATGGTGCCCGGCCACCACCTGTGACAACCGCGATGGAGCTCACTAAGTTGAGTCTTACTGGCAACACAAGAATGAAAAGGGGTGCACCCTGAGATCTCCAGTAAAAGACCACAATTGATGGTCCAGTGGCTTCGGGGTTTCCCTGGGAGCGTAGCCCCTGGCCCTGATGCTGCCCTTGCACATAAATCATTATGAAGGTTCACTCTTCGAACACGAATGGATTGGACTTGGCGATGCAGGGAGACCACATATTGGATGCACTTTATGGTTCTGTGCATCTATAGGATATAATTCTGTGGACCTCTGGCTGGAGTAAGGGGTGTGGGTGGACAGGAGGGGAAAGGAAACTGTTGGGAAGATGAGACATGTATGGAGCAGAGAGGAATAATGTGCTGACACTGGGCAGGGAGAACAGTGGAAGCGGCATATAGGTGGGCATTTAAATTTATACGAGAATGTACATTTTCACTCAATCATAATTAAAAAAAATTCTTAAAAAAATACATTATTATTAAGTACTGTTCACGGCTTATTTAAAAATTTCTTCTCTACAGCAAAGAATTTTGACAATGAATTTGCAATGTAGATGGAAGACAAAAGATTGCTTTTAAAACATGCAAAGTGATGTCACAAGCTGCCAAGGAGAGAGCAAATTACCCAACAGAAAAGTAGGCAGAAAATATAAAGAGGGAATTCAGGGAAAAGTCATCCCAAGGACAAACAAACATATGAAAAGAGCCTTAGCTGGCTAGCAGGGAAGGAACTACAAATCAAGCAAATGTCAAAAATCACTTTACTTCCATTCGGCTGGCAATGATTAAAAAGCATGATATCTGCTCCAGGTAGGAAATGGAGAAATATAAATACATTACTGATGTAAATGTGAATGATTAGTCTCGAGAAAGTGAACCAAATGTACATACTCTTTGACTTAGTAATCTCATGCCTGGGCATCTATCTCCAAGAACTAGTAGCAGCAACATACAAAGACACAGGTCCAAGGAGGCTTCTCTGCAGTGCTGGTAATCCTTACAGAGTCTGAAGACAAAGTCAATGCCCTTTCATAAGGAATCTGGAACTTACGCGGCCATTAATGAGAAGGAATTAGAACGATGCCAATTAAGACAGGATTTCTAAGAGCTATTAAGTGGAAAGATAAAGATGCAGAAACACAAACAGGATGCTTTCCACTTAATAAAACAGATAAAAACTTATGATCTATATGTGCATACGTGAATAGAGAAATGCAAAAGGGCAGGACAGAAGATGGGAGTGGAACTGGGAAGAGAACAGAGGTAGAAGAGAAGTGAAAAAGCATATTTGTGTGAGGGGGGAGGTGTGAGAGACTTCAATGAGAAACAACCAACCAGCATACAAGCAAAAAACCATTATTACATGTCAGATTGTTTTGGTGTACACATCAAAATATCATAGCATCTCACAGTCGTCCAGGCTATGTCTTCTAATCATCTTCTGCATCACAGAGGCAACTCAGTAACACGGGTTCATTCTATATCCCTTTCTCTCTGTTTCCGGCTTCCTAAAGCTGTGCAGAGATGGCTGGGGTAAGAAAGGTGTCAAAGGGAGGAATGCGTGTAGGGTAAAGAAGGTGGTGTGAAAGACTTACAAAAATTACCTAACTCCTAGGACAGAACAGGAGTATCCCAGGTGCTGCAAATGGTTAGACGCCTCACTATGAGCCCAGAGGCTTGTGGTTCAAACCCACCTGGAGGTACCTTGGGAGCCAGACCTGGTGATCCGCTTCTGAAAGATCACACCCTCAAAAACCCTATAGAGCAGTTCTACCCCGCACACATGAGGTTGCCATGAGTCACAAGCAACTCAACATCAACTAACTATAACAGGACCTAAAGAGGTGTCAAGAAATCCAAAGTGGGTCCCTTGTTTTTGGCTTCCTCCATCTTATACTCTCTTGTTCTCCCAGAATTAAGCAACCTACTCAGGGCTGTCTGCCCTCTCCTGCAGTGATGACTTCTCTTAGCTTCATGGGCTGGAAAGCAATCACATCACACTATTGCAGGAGGTAGTTTCCAAAGACAGATCCCAACAGTTCCCACTTCTTTGTAAGTGGGCCCTGCTCTTCTTGTTGAAGGGTAGACCCAATTTCTCTTCCCCTTCAGTCTGGGTGGAGGCTGTATCCTGCTTTAACCAAAGGAATGATGCAGAAGTTATTCTGTGCCAGCTCCAGGTCTAACCCTCAAGAACGCCCGGGAGCTCTCACTTTTGCTCCCTGTGGCATCTCTGAGGCGCCACGGGAAAAGACTGGCTATCCTGCTGGAGAGATCACAGGGAGTTACCAAGTGACAAGGCCAGGGAGGACGGGGTATCCCAATACCACACAGAAGAGAAGCAAGGAACCCCAGCAGACAGTGAAAACTGGGGCCAAGAAGTGTGACCTCAGTTGGGTTATTCCAATCAGGTCCCCGCTGTTCAGGCGAGCCTAGCCGAGAAGACAGCCAAAAGAAGAGGCCACTTTGGACAGTCCTGCCAAGTCAAGGTTTCTGTGTCCTGTCCAAATTCCTGACCCCAGAAACATGATGAATAACAAAATGGTAGTTGTTCTGAGTAAGTCTTGGAGAAGTTGGTTATGGATCTGAGATTCAGTTTTGCGTACTCACTGTACAGACAGTGATTTTGAACAGTGTCAAACAGTGCTGCTACTGCGAGACTTCTTTTACTGTAGTGCTGCCCTACATGCGGTCATTGCTTTTGGACAGTGATGGCAATGCGGCTCTTTTTGTACCCAACGACTGCATTTTCCCCCAGTGTTCACTTTTTCAGCTTTCTGTTCTGACTAATTGCTAAATTTTTCTGATGGGAACTGTTAGTCTTCCTCTAGGAAAAGATTACTATGCCCTATAGACTACTAAAACTAGATGAGGGAACTACCTTTAAAAATACTTCTCGTATGTCAAATATAGGAGGTTTTTGCAATAGAGGTTAATTCAGAGCTGAGAAATGTTACAAAGTGATTCTAAGGTGAGGCCCCAAACTTTATAATAAGTGGTACAAAAGGCACTCTGATCTGATTAAAATTTATGAAAATATATAGGACCCTAAAATAAATCAACTATTGGCTTGCCCAATAAATTAGTACATATGTATGGCAATTTTACTCTAATTTTTGTACATTACACAAAATTTACACTCAAATTTTATAAACTTACAAGCATTATGTTTTTATATTAACCTATTGATATACTTGTAATTCATGTACTTATATTTTATATATTTTACTCCAAATTTTGTATAATATAAAACAAGTTTTATATCACACAAAATTTACAGTAAATTTTACAATACAAAATTTAAAAAGTATAATACTGTATAAAATTTAGAATAAACTTGCAATAACTATGTACTAACTCGCTGAACAAAAGAAGAGTCTATTTATTTCAGGGGAGGATATGATTTCACCAAATTGTGATGTTGATAACACAGCGTCGTGGACTTTCACAACCTGACTTTAAAATAGTAATTTTTACACAAAAAAGTTTTAAGGCATCACGTGTTTTCCCAAAGGTTTCCCTAATCTGTTTTTAAATTGTTATCTTTCCAAGTGTTAATTCTGTCATCATCTTTGTTGCATTTC
This sequence comes from Heterohyrax brucei, assembly GCA_028571685.1. Taxonomy (NCBI): domain Eukaryota; kingdom Metazoa; phylum Chordata; class Mammalia; order Hyracoidea; family Procaviidae; genus Heterohyrax; species Heterohyrax brucei. Next base: position 17,859,377 of record CM053153.1, on the reverse strand, counting down.
TAATCCCTGTTAACTTAGCCAGGCCACAGTTGGTCACGTTAACGGAAGCCTGAACCATCAGCCAGGTTCCTGGAAGCCCAGGTCTTCTGCAACATTTGCACATTCTCTTTGCACGGGCACTGCACTGTAGGCACAGGATACTAACAATTACGAAAGACCAGCTCACAAAGATAAGCATCTGACCTCACAGACACCACTGGCCAGGAGTCTTTGAACAAAAGTGGTCAAGTTACTACAATTTTTATGTCAATGCCATCTCTTACTTACAGTCATATAACTACATCGATTAGACAACGAAAACTGAAATAATGAGCACTTCACTGTCCATAAAATCAGAAAGATTATAACAGACTGTGGCTTCTGGCCTGGGCGTCTTCTGCAGGTTGCTTACTATGGGAGAAGAAACTGTCATGTTGTGAGACAGCCCTGTGAAGACGTTCACGTGACATGGAATGAGGCCTGCCAACAACAACCGAGGGAGCCTGGAAATGGATTCCCACAAGTCCAGCAGAGTCTCCAGATGTGAGTACAGCCCCTGCTCACAGCCTGACTGCAATCTGAGAAGAATCCCTGAGGCATCCAGCTAGGTCACACCCTGGATTTCCAAACACAGAAAATGTGAGATAATAAATACTTACTGCTTCAAACTACTGAATTTTGGGAGTTTCTTATACAGCAGTAGGTAATTATCTGGGTGGATGGCATTCCATGCAGAGACTAAAAGTAAGGGCAAAGTCCTCCGAGTTGGAAATGTGGTTGAAGTGTTTAAGGCACAGTAAGGTGGCGGACGTAGCTCGAGTCTAGTGAGCCAAGGACAGAAACAGAGATCAGCGGAGGTGGCTGGGGTTGAGTCTGAGAGCAAGGGGATATGAGAAGCCACTAGGTTGTCTAGAACGCTCTCTCATGATGGCATATGATAAAACGCACGAATGCATGGATTTGTAACAAACTCTTTTCATTTTCTCTGTCATGTTTGCCTGTGAAACCACACTGAATTCTATCAATCTGAACTTCAGATAACTCTGAAGCACAACATTCGGCTTTCTGTAATGATGTGGACTAACATGGGAAATGAGTGAGGGGAAAAATAATAGACAACGGGCAAAATAATCTGCTATGGAAGGCTCTCAGAAGAACACCAAACTAACCCAGGTCTCAGCAGGGTGAAACTCTAGACACATTCAGAGAGGCACAGCTACAGTCAGCAAGTCTAACTGCTACCAGACTGTGGGTACCAAGATGAGCACGGCCAGCACCGGGGCCCTGTAAAGCAAGTTAACAGATCTCTTCCTCACTCTTTCCCAACAAGCACAGGGACAAGATACACTTGGCACCTGCAAGTACACTTCAGAGAATCCGAGGCCTCAAGTTCAAAACAAAACTACCTGGGCTAAGGACATAAATCAAGACTTTTGTAAGTCAGCATTTTGTTTAAGTCATTGTGCCCTAACTGAAGAATTACAGTGCGGCCAATTTCCAGAAGGACACTCGCTAGAGAATGGGAAAACAATTAAAATGTTTGGCAACAGTGAAAGAAATGTTATGGCTCGATAGTACCTAGGTTGATTAGCATCTCTAAAATACTAACAAACAAAAGTTTATCTTGACTCAACGTAAAAGCAAGATATGGTCACATTTAGAGCACTTACAGTGAAATCTGCCTGAACTCATGAAGAATATCTGACTTTTACTTCCCTAATACTACTAGCATCTCTAGTTAAACTTTTGAAATAAGTTAAAACAGTACTAACTTGAAGGGGATCCCTTAGTTACATATTGTAACCTAGACTAGATCTTGTCATCTGCACTAGTTCTATTTTTCATGTTAACAAATGGAATTATCACAATTTGCAAAAATATTACTTACCTAGACTATTTGGTAAACAGCTCCCCTTATTGGCAGAAATTTCGCCCCTGAAGAACAGAACCTAAGAACCATCATTAAAGATACCTATACACCTTGCCTCCATCTCAGAGTCAAGTGACTTTACAGAAGGTGTTAAGATTTAGTTGACTCACAAAATAAGGTGAGGGGGCAGTGGTTCAGTGGCAGGATTTCTGCCTTCCATGCAGGAGACCCTGGTTTGATTCCCCGCTTGGGTACCTCATGCACAGCCACCATCTGTCAGTTGGGGTTTGGGGTTTGGGTTTTGGTATGATGCCGAAAAGTGTCAACAGAGTTTCCAGACTGCCATGGACTAGGAAGAAAGCGTCGACTATTTACTTTTGAAAATCCTATGGATTGCAATGATCTTATCCCCAGCCAATTATGAGGAGAGGACAAAACCGGCAGCATTGTGTTCCATGGTACATGGGCTTGTCTCGAATCAGGGACCCAATGAATGACAGCTAACAACAGTCACAGAGTGAAGTGAAAATAAAAATTGTAAAAACTATACTTAACAAGCATTCTCTTCATGCTAGAGATGAAGGAAAATATAAAGAATGGCTTCTCAATGTACACTATAAAACAGAACCAAAAATCTCACTCAACTCGCTGGAATTTTTTTTTTACAAGTCACCTAGAAAAGAGGCTGTAACTTTGTTGTTCAGATTGTGGCACAAGCCCGTAGTTTTCAATTTGGAAAGTAATCTTAGACAAAAGACAGCATGTGTTTTCACGAAAAACGTTTGGTGTTACCACACCAATTATCTCATGAGCAGAGAACCCAAATTACAAGGGAAATTACTGAGGCCGACCTACTGTTTGTCCCACTCAGAAGACAAAGGATTACTCTATTTTTTTGGTATTATTTTAATTCATTTCATAAAACCTCAGTTCCACAAACAGGGAAACACTGGTTTTCCACACATCTATTATCAGAAACAAGATACTGTGGATGTTGACCAAGGTCAAAGTGACTGCCACATCTCTTTCAGAAATGTTCTGACACGGCTCTGATTGCTCCAGTCTGATTCATGAATCTTGGAAAAGCAGATGAAGAAAAACTAGATGCCCCTCGTTGTGGACAGAGTAAAACTGGCCCCCATAACCACCCCAACCAATGACCTGTGTTGGAGAAAGAATACTTAAGAATCAGCTCTCATTATTGAGACACTTTTGCTCATTTATTATTTATTTATTTTTACTGTGAGTCCACGGACGAATGAAAAACCCCAAAAACCCACTGCCACTGAGTTGATTCCAACTCATAGCGACCCTATAGAACTGAGCAGAACTGCTCCACAGAGTTTCCACGGAGCGGCAGGGGATTCCAACTGCCGACCTTTCAGTTAGCAGCCATAGTTCTTAACCACTACATAACCAGGGTTTCCACTAGCATTCTTTTCTGGAATAAAGACAGGACTTTGGCCACTACCATGTCATCGGGAGGAAATCGCGGTGCAGAGAAAGGCAATGATTTGCCCAAACTCACAGTCCATTACAGAACTAGAATGCAAATCCTGGTCTGTCAGATTGTAAGAGTTCTCACCAACCACTCATTTTTCTCGAGGGTAAACAGAGGAATTGCGGCGCCCCCAAAGCACTGCTCCCTGGAAGATGAGACACGAAACAAGCACGTGAACATCACTTCCTAAAGCGCCGGAGAGACGTGCAACATTTTCTCTGTCAAAGGAGCAATGAAGAACCTGGACTGCGGCTTCCAACCCCCAGCCCCCAGCCCCCAGCCCCCAGCGGCCGCCAATCCCTCGGTCCCAGGGCCCTCCCTTCAGACCCCACTCTCCACCAGATCCCTCTTGGCCAGAGCGGCCCAGCATCAGGACAGACGTGGTCCGAGGGGAACATGTAGGGACAGGGCGCGCGCACCCCACCCGACTCACCTGTCTCTAGGGCCGCGCTAGCAGCGCTCGCGCGAGCTGGCGGTCTCACACAAGATCGCCACCTCCACCCTCGCCCTCCCCCTATGGAAGGGTCCCCGAAGAGTCCCCGTCTCTTACAGGCCGACAGACTGCGCCTTCCGCGCTGGCGTCCCTGACCGTCACGTGACTAAAGGGGCGGGGAGCAGGGCGCGGGGTCATGTGATCATGTTCCGGCGACGGCTGATGACGTAAAGACCCGCCCGCGGGTTTGGCGGCAGTGCAAGGGGCTGAGGGAAGGTATTTGGGTGCCGTTCTGAAAAGTCAGGGTGCAGCCCGAACGAGATAGATCGGGCAGCCAGGTAAGGCAGAAGCGGGGGACAGACATGGAGAGGGTGGCGGGACTCGTCGCCTTTCTCCTGGGTTCCCTGCGCCTGTCCGGAGCTGGGGGACTGTCGACTTGGGTTTTGGTCCTGACTCTTCTCACTCAGTGAAACTGGGGCAGTTTACCGCTCTCTCCTCAACACTCTCGTTCCAACCCTCAGCCCTGAGTGTGTGGGGATAAGATCAGGAATTTTTGATCCAAATAAATCCGGTTTTAACTGTCATTACAAGCATGGCCTTGGACGTCTCATGTAAATAACTTTTTGGGCTTCCACTTCCTTTTATGTTAACTGTGAAGAGGAGCGATAATGACATGGAAGCGTCCACAACTATTTTATGGCACACTGTTGGAGAAGGCAGCTCTCTTGTATTTACCCTCGTTTTTATTAACAGTCACTGTGAGTTGGAATGGACTCGACACAGCGAGTTTACTGTTTGAGTTTTTACTCTTTCCTTTGTTCTTTCTGATGTTCCAAGAGTGCTTTCCTTGAATTATTTCCCTTCTGTTTGGGGAACTTCTTCTTCAGCTATTCTTTTAGGGTGAATCTGGTGACTGGTTTTCTTAGCTTTTTTTTCATTTGAGAACAGGGCCTTGAACGGGTTCCTTCTGGTTTGAACCCCCGCTGAAATTTTGCATTTCCATCCCTGGTAGACAGAATCAGAGTCCACAGTTTAACAAGATCCCCAGGTGATTCCACAGTGGTTCAAAGTCCAGCTTGAGAATGTCTTCATTTCCCCTTCATTACTGAAGGATGTTTTTTGCTGGATAGAAAATTCGGAGTTAACAGTTCTTTTCTTTTCAGCACTTGAGAGTTGTGCCGTTTTCTTCTGTTCTCCAGGGTTTCTGATGAGAGGTCTAGCGTTCAAATAATTTTCTCTCATAGGAAAGTGTTATTTTCTCTTTCACAGCTTTCAAGATTCTTTTTTTCTTTTTTGTGCAGTTTTCGGAGGATTGAGTATGATGTGCTTCGACGAGATTTTTTTTTGACCTTTTGACCTTTTTGACCTTTTCGTAGGTCCCTGCATGTTGCTAGGTTGACTCAAGAGTAATGAGTTTGGTTTCCCCACCACCAAGGGTTGTAAATGGGTGAGCATTCAACCATTAACCTGAAGAATGATGGTTCGAAACCACCATCCTAGAGATTGGTGGTTTGAAAGCACTAAAGGCGTAGTGACCTGCTTCTGGCAAGATTACAGGCAAGAAAGCCTGTGAAGCAGTTCTGCTGTATGATGCTTGAGATCTTCATGAGTTGGAATTGACTGAACAGTGATGGGCCTAGTTTGGGGGGTTTTATCTTGTTCACTCAGATTCTTGAAACTGTAGATACATGTCTTTTGCCATATTTATAAAGTTTTCAGGCATTATTTCCTTGAGTACTTTTCCCTCTCTGGGACTGCCATGACATGACTGTTAGGTATTTTCTTATATTCCCATGTATCCCTGAGGCTCTGTTCTTTTTTTTTTTCCTTCTCAGTCTGTTTTGCTGTGTTGACATTGGGTAATTTCTATTGTTCTGTTGTCAGTTTCATTGGTTCTTTTGTCACCATTCTCTTAGGCCCATCCATTGAGGTATTTATTTCCATTGCTGAAATTTTTTTAGTTGTATAATTTTCATCAGTTTGTTTTCATATCTTACATTTATTTGCTGTGACTTTCTAATTTTTTGTTATAAGCTTGTTCATAATTGATTATTTGTGTATTTTTATGATGAGTGTTCTAAAATCTTTCTTAGATAGTTCTAAAACATCTATCTGTGTCATCCTGATGTGGATGTCTGAGGATTGTTTCTAATTCATGTTGAGGTTTTACTACTTCTTGTTGTCACTAGTGATTTTGGACTGAATCTTGAACATTTGCAGTATGACATTATGGATGCTGGAACTTAGAGTTTCTGTTTTAACGAGGCTCTTCTGACACCGTGATGATAGGGGAAGGAGTGCTAGCTTGCTACTGGAGGAGAGCATTGAACATCCAGTTCTCTACTTGCTCTTGTTTTGGCTATGAAGGGGTGAGTGTCAGTTCCAAGGAGCACCTGGCGGATTCAAACTGCCAAACTTTTGGCTAGCAGACATAGCGCTTAACTACCAGGATTTTCCATGACAGCCGAGCAAGGGAACTCTCCCAAAAGCTTGTTGTCCTCTCTGGGTTGTCAGCTGCTGAACTGGCCAGCTGGGGATAATGAAGCAAACAGAAAATCTGAGAAACTTGGTCCTGTGTTGTTCTTCAGGTCTACCTCCCCTCGCCAGTCTGCTGCCTTTTTTTACCTTTCCAAGTCTTGTGTTGGTTTCATATAGTGTCCAGAGTGTCTAGTCTGAGCCAGGCCTTTAACTCAGGCAGTCTAGCTGGAGAGGCCATGTGTTTCATCACTATTCTAGATTGCCTCCACAGTGTAGTTAGCAAATGTTCTAATACAGATAAGCTTCTTACTATCTCTAAGTGAAATGGATGTTCCAAGAGCTCTATCCTGTGTATACTATGGCTTTGGTCCTTCTCTTTAACCCTGGTTCATACAGTGCAGTTTGAAAACTCTGCCACTAGATCCATGCCGTCCACTACGGTGATAGCCACTTGCCACAGGTAGCTATTTAAATGTTAAATTAATTGAAATTAAGTAAGATTAAAAACTTAGTTCCTTGGTCACACTAGCCACATTTCAAGTGCTCTGTAGCCACTGGTGGCCAGCAGCTGTCATATTGCAGAGTGCACATTATAGAAAATTGCCCTCATTGCAAAACGTTCTATTGGGCAGCACTGCTGTAACTAACTTAGCTTACACTAGACAGAACAATGACTGGAAAACAGTACTTACATGATTTTGGTCCTTGAAGGATTGTGTTTTTTGTGTAACCACTGGTGCTATACCAGGTAACCCCAAATCTCCATGGCACTGCATAGTTGCAGTTTGATTCTTTCACACATAGAGCCTGATTGGTGAGCGGATTACCTGCAAGCGGTGATTTAGGGTCCCAGGTGCCTTCCGTGTAGTAGTTCTCTATAAACATAAAGCTTCTCAGGCCACTTTGCTTGCCTATGTCAGGTTCTCAAATGAGAAAGAGTGTGGAGTGTGTGGTTTTCGTTGGCTAGGCCTGGAAATGACTTAACATTTCATTGGTTTGAATTCAGTCAAGTGGCCTTACGTAACTGCAAGGAAGCCTGCAAGGTGGGATCTAGCGGTGTGAATGGTTGAAGGGGAACTGATTGTGCCACGAGTACGTAGTCCTTGGCTTACACTGAGGAATAGAAAACAAGCCTGGGAAACTTGCTGGTCTTGCATTTGTTATAAGCATATCATTGAAGATTTTTTCCATATGACCTTGTGACAATTTAGGAGAGATGTGCTGTTTTAAGTACTAGGGACACAGGTATTTCCATTGCCATAGAATGCTGTTTTTTTTTTTCTGAATTCCTGATGTACTTTGTGGAGAAAGAAAAATCCTGTAACATTCACTTTTTTTGGTTTTGTAAGGAAGCTCACAGTCAAATATATATTGCAAGTATTATACTGTATAGAATCCTACGGTCTGTATGACTACATTCTAATTTTCTCATGTACTTGGTTTTCCATTTTATCTGCTTTCTTAAAAAAATTTTTTAAAAATTGGGTCTTAGCTGAAAGTGTACAGAGTTAGTTTCATGTTGAATAACACATATACTATTTTGTGACATTGGTTGACAATCCTGTGTTATGTCAACTTGCTGTCATTCTTAACCTCCAGTTCCCTGTTTCCATTCATCCAGCTTTCATGTCCCCTCGTGCCTTCCCGTCTTTACCCCATGATGGTGGGCCCATTTAGTCTCTTATTCAAGGTGGAAGTATGCACCTTATTGTTTATCGAATCTTTGACTGAAGGGGGAACCTCAGGATTGACTTCAGTACCGAGTTACAGTGTCTAGAGGTCATACTCTTGGAGTTTCTCTGGACTATCTGACCATTAAATCTGACCTTTTTCTTTTGAGTTTGAATTGTGTTCTACATTTTTCTCCCTCTCTGTCCAGGGCCCTCTACTGTGATCCCTGTCGGAGCAGTCAGTGGTGGCAGCTGGGCACCATCTAGTTGTGTTGAACTTGGAGTCTGGTGGATGCTGTGGTAGCTGTGGCCCGTTAGTCTTTGGACTATCTTTCCCTTGTGTCTTTGGTTTTCTTCTCCCTTGTTCTAGGTGGGGTGGGACCAGTAGAAGTATCTTAGATGGCTGCTCACAAGCTCTTACGACCTCAGAGGCAATTCACCAAAGCAGGATGCAGAACAAACTATGTGATATCAGTTGAACTAAGTATTTCATGAGACTGTGGTCCCCAGCCCTTGTCCCAGTAACTGTGTCTCTCAGGTAGTTTGTATGTGTCTATTAAACTTCTATGACTTTACCTTGGTCAAGCCGCACTTCCCCAAGATTGTGTACTGTATTGGCTTTCACCAGAGCTTTCACTCATCACTTGTCTGTTGTTAGGTGCCTTTGAGTAGGTTACAACCTTGTGACCTTAAGTACAGTAGAACAAAACACTGCCTGGTCCTTGTCATCTTCATGCAGCCACTGTGTTGCTCTATCTCACTGAGGGTCTTCCTTTTTTTTTTTTTGCTGACTCTCCTCTTTACCAAGCATGATGTCCTTTTCCAGGGGCAGGTCCCTGCTGATAACATGTCCAGAGTGTGTGAGACAAAGTCTGATCATCCTCACCTTTAAAGAACATTCTGGCTGTGCTTCTTACAAGGCAGATTTGTTCATTCTTCTGGCACTTTGTGGTATGTTCAATATTGTTCACCAACACCAGGCAGTCTGAGGTGTATCTAGTGTTCTTCACCAACACTACAATTCAGAGGCATCAATTCTTCCTTGGTCTTCCTTATTCTTTGTACAGCTTTTGCATGCGTGTGAGGTGATTGAAAACATCCTGGCTTGGATCAGCCACACCTTAGTCCGTCAGGGGACATCTTTACTTTTTAATACTTGAGAGAAATCTTTTGCAGCAGACTTACCCAGTGCAATGTCTCATTTCATTTCTTGACTGCTGCTGCTGTGTATGTTGATTATGGATCCAAGTAATATGAAATCGTTGCCATTTAAATCATTTCTTTGTGTATCTAGTGTCTAGTTAGCATTTTTCTCTGCCCCCCCCCGCATAATATATTTTTGTTGTTTCTTTCTGTGTGTAAACTTTTTCATGAGTTTTTATGCAGGTGGTCTCAGCAGTATTTGTCCTTGTGTGATTCACGTACTTTACTCAGAATAATGCCCTCTAGATTCATCCATGTTGTGTTTCATAGATTCATCCTTCTTCTTTATCATAAGATTCCGTTGTGTGTGTGTACCATAAGTTTGTTTATCCGTGCATCTGTGAATGGGTATTTATGTCGTTTCTGTCTTTTTGCAATTGTGAATAATGCTACAGTGAACGTGGGCATGTATGTTTCCATTTGTGTAGTATTTTCTATATGTACGATGGCTCTTATCTCTCTAGGATGTATTCCTAGCAGTGAGATTACTGGATAGTATAGTATTTCTATTTCTAGCTTTCTAAAGAAGTGCACAGTGAGTTTTTTGGGAGTTTAAAGACGTGCCATATTGTTTCTCAAAATAGTTGTGCCATTTTGTATTTCCGTAGCAGTGCACAAGAGTTCTAGTCTACCCACAGCCTTTCGAACATTTGATACATATATTTTTTTATTTCTTTGATTCGTGCCAGTAATGTTGGGGTGAAATAGTATCTCATTGTAGTTTTGATTTGCATTTCTGTAATGGCTGGTGATTGTGAGCATTTCCTCATGTGTCTGTTAGCCCCTTAAAGGTTTTCGTGGTAGGGCGTTTGTTCCTATCCCTTGCCCGTTTTTTAATTGAATTGTTTGTCTTTGGTTGTAGAAGTGTTGGGTTTTCCTTTTGATTTTAGAGATTAGGCCTTTGTCAGATTTGTCATAGTCAAACATTTTTTCCAAGTCTGTAGGTTATATTTTTAGTCTTTGGATGAAGTCTTCTGATAAGCGTAAGTGTTAAATTTTTAGAAGATTCCAGTTATCCAGCTTTCTTGTGGTGTTTGTGTGTTGTTCAGTATGGTTCGTATCCCATTAATGCTGTATATTAGGGCTTGTAGTATTGAACCTATTTTATTTTTCCATGATATTTATAGTTTTGGGGTTTATATATAGGTTTTTGGTCCATTTTAAATTAGTTTTTGTGTATGGCATTAGGTATGGGTCCAGTTTCATGTTTAGAAAGGACGTTTGGAAACCAAGACCTGAGTTGACAATCAAACAGAGCCTTCTGATCACCTAATCAGCCTCAGGACATGGCACAGAGCTGTTAGTTGGGACTTCATACCACTCAGCGAAAAACCTCCTCTCTCTCGCTGACTCCCGCTCCTGGCTAGCCCCGGCTCTCACGGACGGAAGGTGAACGCACCATTTTGACTTTTTTTCCTCTGTCTTGGCCGGCGGGCGGAGCTGGGTCTTGCCTGGCGGCTGGACTCAGACGCACTGCTGGGGGATAGGCAGGCGAAATTCCCATACTCTGAGAGCCAGGCTCGGGACTCTGTTAATCTAGACACTTTGAGCCTTTCGTTTTGTAGCGGCCTCAGTGGGGTTTGTGCGGAGCTCCGCGGTCAGGGTGCGGGACGCCATGTTGGTACCGAGATTTTAGCGGGACCTCGTTCTTAGCCTGGGAGCCAGCGTCTGCAAACGGGACAGCGCTTCTCCGACAGAAAAGTAGTGATTTTGCACAGTGCTGCCTACATTGGGGGCCCTGCAACAGAAGCAGAGGAATCACTACCTCTCGGCACCTTTAGCCCCTCTGTCTGCTGCCTGTGTGGAGAACGCCATTTTGGATACGGTGGCCGCAGCTGGACCTAATTCTTAGCTTGGGAGCCAGAGGACAGAGCTTTTCTATCACAAAACCAGTACTCGACGCAGTGTTGGCTAAGGCTAGGCCCTGTCAGCAGAGGCCACCAGGGCAGTAGCATTACTGTATTCTGAACTAGTTTGTTATCATCTGGGGTTGGATGTAGTGGCGCTTCCTTTGTCAGATGAGAAGAGGGACCTCTACACCTGAAAACCTAACTGACTTGTGAACTGGTCAGATACCTTTTGCTTTACATTTGAAGACAGCCTAGAGAAACATTTGCAATCCATCCTCACAGTACCTCTTCCAGCTTCTATATACTCACATGGAACCCAAAAAGCAATAGACAGTTGTGGTATACAAGCAATCACTCATGGCTTCAGAAGGCTCCCAAACAAAGCAACCAAGGAGTTTTGCCAATGAAGAAACTTTTATGAAATCATCAGGAAGTGAATACAAATTGATTATATACAGAGCCCTTCTAGACCTTATACAAAATGCAGCAGAACAAAATGAAAAATCAAGCAAGTTGTTTGATCTGATGGAACACCAGTACTCTGAAATCCAACAGATCAAGAACAAAATCAAAGACATAGAAACGTCCATTCAAAGCCAACAAAACAGAATGGAACAAATGGAAAAAAGAATTTCTGACTTGGAAGGCAGAGCTACTGATGCCAACGTCTATGAGCAGAAATCAGAAAAAAGAAACAAGAAAAATGAAGAAACATTAAGAAGCATGTGGGACTCTATTAAGAGGAACAACCTTCGATTAATTGGAGTCCCTGAACAGGGTGAGACATCTGAGAACACAGAGAGTATTGTTGCTGAGCTGCTGAAAGAAAACTTCCCAGAAATCAGGAAGGAAGAGAATATAGACATCTCAGATGCATATTGTACACCACCCAATATAGATCTCAAAAGAAAGACTCCAAGACATATTCTAATCAAGCTTAACAAAATGAAATATAAGCAACAACTCTTAAAGGCAGCAAGAATCAAGGCAAAGCTAACATTCAGAGGGAAACCCTGTAGGCTCTCGTCAGATTTCTCAGCAGAAACCATGCTGGCACGGAGACAGTGGCACGACACATTCAAAGTCTTGAAGGAGAAGAACTTCCAACCAAGAATTATATATCCTGCAAAACTATCTTTCAAATACAAAAATGAAATTAAGACATTCCCAGATAAACAGAAACTCAGAGACTTTGTAAAAACCAAACCCAAACTACAAGAAATACTGAAAGAAGTTCTTGGCTTCGGCTTAGAAGAATGAAACCACTAACTTTATATTTTAGAACGACACGCTACTCAATACTCTACTCATTTAGGGAAGGCTCCAAAGTAAATCACAGCTTTGATATGAAAAGAAGCAATCCAGTGATCATCATGAAAACTATGGTGTCATCATAATAAAAAGAGGGATGTACTACAGTTGTTATAGTCCTTCCAGATGGAAAGGAAGATGACAAGACTGGTAGTAATTAAAATTGGGTTTATAAATAGTTTATTAAGGGGGTTCATAGGGGCAGCTGTAAAGCACAACAAAGATATATCATACCATTTCAAGAAATCTAACACACGAGTCTCAACAACTATAAAACCAGCTCTGAAAAAGGTGAAAAATCGACTCACAAAAAAGAGTGTCCCAAAACAGACTAATAAGAACAACAGAGAAAACATCAACATAAAAATAAACATATCACAATGGCAGCACTGACCACATACCTATGAATAATTACACTGAGTGTGAATGGACTGAATGCTCCAGTAAAGAGACACCGAGTGTCATCTTGGATCAAAAGACACGACCCATCTATATGTTGTCTACGGGAAACTCACTTGAGACCTAAAGACAGGAACAAACTGAAAATTAAAGGATGGGAGAATATATATCAAGCTAACAATGAACAAAGAAGAACAGGGATGGCAATTCTAATCTCAGACAAAATCAATTTTAATGTCAAATCCACCATCATGGACAAAGATGGTCACTATTTATTGCTGAAAGGTTCAGTATACAAGCAAGACTTAACTGTATTAAATATTTATGCACCTAATGCCAGAGCACCTAAATATGTCAAAGAAACACTGACTGCGCTCAAAAGAGAGTTGGATGACTCCACAATAATAGTGGGAGACTTTAACACTCCACTCTCATTACTAGACAGATCATCTAGAAAAAAGCTCAGTAAAGATACAGAAGACCTCATTGACACAATTAACCAACTGAACCTCATTGATATATACAGAACTTTCCACCCATCAGCAGACAACTACACCTTCTTCTCCAGTGCACATGGAACATTCTCCAGAATTGACCACGTGATAGGCCATAATGCAATGCTCAACAAAATCCATACCATTGAATTACTGCAAAGCATCTTTTCAGATCATAAAGCTATCAAAGTTGAAATCAATAGTGCAAAAACATAGAAAGTGGAACTCTTAGAAACTGAACAACATCTTGCTCAAAAAAACATGAGTTATAGAGGAAATCAAGGATGAATTAAAGAAATTCATGAATTCCAATGAGAACGAAAACACTTCCTACCAGAACCTATGGGATACATCCAAAGCAGTGCTCAGAGGTCTGTTTATCTCCATAAATGCACACATCTGGAAGGAAGAAAGAAACCAAATCAAGGAACTAACTCTACAGCTTGAACAAGTAGAAAGAGAATAACAGAGGAACCCCTCAGGCACCAGAAGAAATGAGATCATAAAGATTAGAGCAGAGCTAAATGAATTAGAGAATAGAAAAACAATTGAAAAAATTGAAAAGACCAAAAGCTGGTTTTTTGAAAAGATCAACAAAATTGATAAACCACTGGCTAAACTTACTAAAGAAAAGCAGGAAAGGAAACAAATAACCCAAATTAGAAATCAGAGGGTAGTTGTCACCACAGATGCAACAGAAATAAAAAATATCATAACAGAATACTATGAAAGACTGTACTCTAACAAATTTGAAAACCTAGGGGAAATGGACAAATTCCTTGACTCATACCACCTACCCAAAATTTAGAGAAGAGTTATTCCCAATAGTACTACTGAGACTATTTCACAGTATAAAAAGGGATGGAGTACTCCCAAACTCATTCTATGAAGCTAGCATAACCCTGATACCTAAGCCGGGGAAAGATCCAACAAAGATAGAGAACTACAGACTGATATCACTCATGAACCTAGATGCAAAAATCTTCAACAAAATTCTTGCCAACAGAATACAACAACATATCAAGAAAATAATCCATCATGACCAAGTGGGATTCATACCAGGGATGCAAGGCTGGTTCAACATCAGGAAAACAATTAATGTGATAAACCACATAAATAACACAAAAGACAAAGATCACCTGATTTTGTCCATTGATGCTGAAAAGGCATTTGATAAAGCCCAACACCCATTCATGCTAAAAACTCTTAGCAAAATGGACATAGATGGCAAATTCCTCAACACAGTAAGGGCCATTTATACAAAGCCAATTGCCCACATCATCCTGAATGGAGAGAGACTGAAAGACTTTCCCTTGAGATCAGGACCTAGACAAGGATGCCCACTGTCATCTCTCCTATTCAACATTGTGCTAGAAGTTCTAGTCAGAGCAATTAGAGAAGACGAAGAAATAAAGGACATCTGCATCAGCAAAGAGGAATTTAAAATCTCCCTGTTCACAGATGATATGATTGTATATGCAGAGAACCCCAAGGAATCTATAAGGAAGCTACTCAAACTGATAGAAGAGTTCAGCAAAATCTCAGGATACAAGACCAACATAAGTAAATCAGTAGGATTCCTTTATACCAACAACGAGACTGTTAAGGAGGAAATTATCAAATCAATACCATTTACGATAGCCCCTAAGAAGATAAAATACCTAGGAATTAATCTAACCAGAGAAACAACAGACCTTTACAAAGAGAACTACAAGCCCTTACTACAAGAAACTAAGAGAGACTTAGACAAATGGAAAAACCTACCTTGCTCATGGATAGGAAGACTTAACACTGTGAAAATGTCTATTTTATCCAAAGCAATTTATTTATATAATGCAATCTCAATACAAGTTCGAGCATCATTTTTTAATGAGATAGAGAAACAAATCACCAATTTTATTTGGAAAGGGAAGAAGCCCTGGATAAGTAAGGTACTACTAAAGAAGAAGAACACACTGGGAGTCCTCTCGTTACCTGACCTTAGAACATACTACACTGCCACAGTGGTCAAAACAGCCTGGTACTGGTAGAAGAACAGACAGATGGATCAATGGAACAGAATGGAGACCCCAGAGATGACACTATCTGCCTATGAACAGTTGATATTCGACAAAGGCCCTAAGACTTTAAACTGTGGTAAAAACAGTATCTTCAACAAATGGTGCTGGCAAAATTGGTTATCTATCTGCAATAAACTGAATCAAGATCCATATCTTACACCTTATACAAAAACCAACTCCAACTGGATAAAAGACCTAAATATCAAACCTAAAACGATAAAGCTCATCCAAGAAAAGTTAGGAACAACGATGGAAGTTTTAGTACACAGTGAGGACAGACTCCAAAATCTGTCAAGGAAACCTCAGTCAACAGAAGAGAAAATAGATAAATGGGAACTATTAAGAATCAAACACTTTTGCTCATCCAAAGACTTTATTAATAAAATTAAAAGAACACCCACAGAATGGGAAAAAATATTTGGCAACTCTATGTCAGACTGACGCCTGATCTCCATAATCTGTAAGATACTACAAAATATCAATAAGAAGAAGGTAAACCATCCAATTAAGCGATGGACAAAGGAGATGGACAGACACTTCACTAAAGAGGAGATCCAGGCAGCCAAAAAACACATGCAGATATGTTCACGATCTTTAGTTATTAAAGAAATTCAAATCAAGACAACAATGAGATACCATCTCACCCCAACAAGATTGGCCATGATCCAGAAAACACAAAACAACAAATGCTGGAGAGGCTGTGGAGAAAGTGGAACCCTCCTACACTGTTGGTGGGGTTGTAAAATGGTCCAGCCTCTTTGGAAGGCAATCTGGCGCTTCCTTAAAAAAATGGATATCGGTATACCATTTGACCCAGTAATTCCACTACTTGGAATATATCCTACAGAATCAAGTCCTTTCACACCAACAGACACATGCACCAGAATGTTTACCACAGCACAGTCCACAATAGCAAAAAGATGGAATCAACCCAGATGCCCAGCAATAGAAGAATGGATAGGTAAACTATACTCAGTGGTACATATACTCAGTGGAGCACTACACAATGATAAAGAATAACGATGATTCCAGGAAACATCTCCTAACCTGGTTTCAACTGGAAGACATTATGTTGAGTGAAAGTAGTCAGTGACAAAGGGACAAATACTGTATGAGACCTCTACGATAAGATTTCAAAAACAGACTTGTGTATAGAAGAAAAGATTCTTTGACAGCTGCAAGGGAGGGGAGTGAGGGAGGGTGAGGGGGGAGGTTTTAGTTTAGATAGTTACTAGAAATCTAGTTGGGAGAAAGTGGTGATAGCACACGTTAGAAACAAGAACAACCTTAAGTGGACTTCAGCGTAACTTGAGTACTCCTTCCATCTTAAGTGAATACTGTGAGGATAGAGTAGCTGGGGCGGGGTGTGGGGGACCATGCTCTTAGGCGAATTCCAGGCCAATTGGCACAACTAGCGTTTTGCTAAGAGAGCTCTCTGCACCCCACATTGGTGAGTGGCGTCTGGGGTTGTAAAAGCTGCCAAGCTGCCATCCGAGGACACGGCAAATGGTCCCAACTTAGCAGAAACGAATGCTCACCGAGGACCAAAATGACATGTGGTAAAGACAACCGAGAAGACAGAGAGACCCACAAGAGTGGGTGCCTACATCGACTTGGGACTGGAAGAACCGGATGGTGCCCGGCCACCACCAGTGATAGCCACGACGGAGCTCACAGAGAGGAGTCTCACTGGCAACACAAGAATAAAACGGGGTGCATCCTGAGATCTCCACTAAAAGACCTCAATTGATGGTCCAGCGGTTTTGGGGTTCCTCTGAGAGCATGGCCCCGGCCCTGATGCTGCCCTTTCCGATAAAGTATAACAAAGGTCCACTCTTTGGACAGGAGTAGATTGGACTTGGCAATGCAGAGTGACCATATATTGGAAGCACTTTATGGTTCTATACATCTATAGGATATCATCTTACTGCCCTCTGGCTGGAGGAAGGGGAGTGGACGGAGAGGAGTGGAAAGGAGGCTGTTGGGTGGATGAGACATGTATGGATCAGAGAGGAATAGTGTGCAGTCACCGGACAGGGAGAGCAGTGGAAGCTGTATATAGATGGACATGTAAATTTATACGTGAATGTACATTTTCACTCAGTTATGTTAAATAAAAATGAAAAAAAAAACAAGAAACGGATGTTTGATTTTGTCAGCATCTTTTGTTAAAAAGACTGTCTAGAAAAAGATTATCTTTGCCTTATTTTCCATATTTAGTGGACTTTGGGGCTTTGTCAAAGATCAAGTGTCTGTACGTAGGTGAGTTTACATCTGGGGGTTCTCAGTTTTTTTCCACTGGTCAGTGTGTCTGTTCCTGTACCAGTACCAAGCTGTTTTGGCTATAGCCGAGTGGTAGGTTCAGAGGTCAGGCAGTGACAGACCTGATACTTTCTTCTTCTTCGTTAGGGTCTTTATCCCTTTGTTTGATGCTTGGGGGTCAAACATTAACATCTGTGTCTGTTGTACTTAGTTTTTTTGGTCTTTGCTGCAGAGGGATGGCCTGGTGCTTCTGTCTGTAGTGCCATGGTGGCCCTTTCCCTTTTATTGATCTTGATTTTTATGAATTCACATTTTTATCTTTTTCTATCTTATTGCCTGTGCGTGTGTGTGTGTATACACACACATAGACACACTCACAGTGCAAGTCTATCTCAATTTGTTTGGTGTAAATAAAATGATCTTACATATAAACATTCATTTTAAGGAAAAAGTTAAAAGTTGAAAAGGCATCATTGGTTTTTCCTTCACATTCTCTCTGAGAAATTTTGAAACCTCAGAAATAATATAATGAGAACTCTTATTGCCATCTCCCAGATTTCAGCATCTGTGACATTTGGTCATGTTGGTTTCACATCTTGATAGAGATAAAATTAAAAAAATTGATAACATTAAAGTTACATGTGACCACCCCCAGGTCTAACTGCATGGTTTCTTTAAGGACTTCTACACTGCAGCTCCAAAGAAAATTACTTGCCTTTCCTCCTCTTTGCCTTTCTTTGTCAAAGTGACTTCATCTCATGCTTTATTACTGTATGGCTTTATCTCACTGTCTTAGTTTGGGTTCTTTAGAGGAGGATAACCAGTGGGAAGTATGTATGAAGACTGACAGTTAAGTTCACGAACTTATCCTAGAAAAAGCGTTACATACCTCATTGTTGAATATCACCACAGTCACCTTCGAAGTACTCCCCTTGGGAAACTATGCACCAAATGCCAGTCCCTAGTCCACCCTTCAAAGCAGTTTTGGAACTCTTTTTCTGGTATGGCTGTCAGAGCTGTCATCGTCTTACTCTTGATGTCCTGAATGTCATCAGAATGTCTTTCAGTATTTCCTTTGTCTTCAGGTAAAGAAAAAAGTCATTGGGGGCCAAATCAGGTGAGTAGGGAGGGTGTTCCAATACAGTTATTTGTTTACTGGCTAAAAACTCCCTCCCAGACAAGTATACAATTAAGTTCATGAACTTACCACCATGCACAACAGCCATTCCAGAAAGAGTTCTGAAATAGCTTTGAAGGGTGGACTAGGTGCTGGCGCCAGTGCGTAGCTTCCCAAGGAAAGTACTTTGAAGTGACCATAGTGATATTCAGCAACGAGGTATGTAACACTTAGAACAGTTAAGTTTGTGGGATTGTCATAACTCGTATATGTATGTGTGTGTGTATGCATGTATGTGTAAAGCCTGTTGCTATTGAGTCAGTTCTGACTCATAGCAGCTCTGTAAGATAGAGTGTAACTGCCCCATAGGGTTCCTGAGGAATGGCTGATGGATTCCAACTCGTGAACTTTTGGTTAGCAGCCAAATGCTTAACTACTACACCACAAGGACTCTGCATGTATGTGTGTGTATGTATGTATATATGTGTATACAACAGGTTGAATCAACTTATTGCTGACGGGTTCTGTGTGTGTGTGTGTGTGTAATTACATCACACAGAGACACAGAGAGAGAGTCAGTGATTGATTTAAGTCAAGGATTTGGTTTATGCGGTTGTGTGGCTGGCAGGCCCAAAATCTGTAGATTAGGTGGCAGGCCAGAGGCTTCTGCAGACTTAGGTTCCAGCTCCTGTCAGTTGGCAGCAGACCAGAGACTTCTGCAGGCTTATGTCCCCAAGATCCATAAGTCAGGTGACAAGATGAGGTCAAAAGGGAGAAAGTTCTGCCAGAGTACCCATTTATATTCTGGTGGCAGACCACACCCCCAAGGAAACTCCCTTTCAGTTGATTGGTTGATCACATCGATCACATCATGGAAGATCATTACATTTCATTACAGGACAGCAGCCATTTGAGTATCTGGCCAAACCACTGAGAATTGTAGCGTAGCCATATTTACACATAAAATTAAGCATCATGTTACTGTTTTCGTCATCTGAAATGCTCTCCTGTGATAATCTCTACTTTTCTAAATCCTAAATGTCTCTTATGGTCCACTTTAAGTGCCTTCTTTTCCATGAAGCCTATGTCTTCTGTCAGGTAAGTGTGCAGGCACTTTCTGTTTCGAGTCTGGTAGTGGTGGGTCAGTGTCATCTCTTTCTTTCTTTCTTTTTTTTCAACTTCATAGTACATGTTTTATTTGTCCAAGATGGCACTTATTTTCTTCCAGACTTCTATAGTTGATATTTCTCTACTAGTTTAATTCCCTTATTAAAGTGGTAAGTTTTCCTGAAAGGGGGAAATTGCTATATCTTTGGAAGTACTGAAATATGCATTGCAAAACTAGAGATTGTTAAAGAATGAATAGTTGTGGCAGAAATGGGTTGTTTTTATTCTGGAATGTAGAGTAGTTAGGGTTGTATGGAAGAAATCACTTGTTTGCACAGCATTGTAGAAAGTTCAGGTGCACTGCTTTAGATTTTGAATTGTGTTTTATAGGCAGCAGAGTTAAACCTGACCATTCTTTATTTTTATTGTTTGTCTCAATCATTGGAAACCTTGTTCACCTAGTTGTAAAGTGCTGTGGCTGCTAACAGCAACAACAGTTAGCAGTTCATGTTTACCAGGTGCATCTTGGAAGCTATGGGGCAGTTCTACTTTGTCCTGTAGTGTTGCTATGAGTCTGAATTGACTCGAGGGCAGTGAGTTTGGTTTTTCTTTTTTTAAAATCTTGGCCACTGGCATCCTTGTCCAACCAACCAGCAGTTACAAAGACCGTAAGGAGGAAGCAGGCCTGGGTTGTGAAAGAACTAGCAAGGGCCAGGTGAGGTAAAACCGTAGTATTCAAAGTGAAGATTCTCAGATCAGCATCAGCATTACCTGAGAATTTTTTCAGAAATGCAGATTCTCAGGCCCCATCCTAGAGCCGCTGAACCAAAGGCTTTGTGGGTGCAGCTCAGCGATCAGTGTTTTAACAGACTCTCTGTGTGGTTTTGATTTGCTAACACTGCAGCCCAGGTGCATCTGCTTATTTAATAAAACAGATTGCAGGGCCTAAAAATGTGCATTTCTAACATGTTTACGGGTGATGCTGGTGCTGGTTGGTAGAGATCAATCACACTTTTGAAGGAGTTTTTTTAAGTGCTGTGGTCTGTACTGTGAGTCAGAAAGTCATGAGAGGGTTTGGGGCAGAGGAGTAACATGACCTGTGAACTTGCACATGTTCACTGAGGCTGCTGCATCAGGAGTCGAGTGTTAGGAGTCAAAGCTGGGAGCTGGCCCACCGGCAAGGAGGCTCCTGGAGTGATTCACGCAGGGGACACTGACCTGACTCAGGGTGGTAGGGATGGAATTGGTAAGAGTGGTTAATTTGGCATTTTGTGGTTCATCAGGGTCGCCATGAGTTGGATCCGACTCGACGGCACTTGGCTGGCTTGGCCAGGTATTTTGACTAAAGAGCTGACATTTGATGATGGGTGAGTTTAGCATGTGACAGGAGAAATGTCAATCAGGACATGAAGGTTTTTGGTCCGTGGAAACAGAAGAATGGAGTTAGCACTTAGTAAGCTGGAACAGGTTGCAGGAGGAATAGGCTTGGGAAGCAGGTTAGGAGTGGACGGGAGACCAGCGGTTTAGTTTTGGGCATTTTACAATATGGAGGGAGAGCAGGATCTTGCTGATAGAACCCCAGTGCTGTGGGCCTGGCTGAGGGTGCCCTGTGGTAGGAAGTGGATGGAGGCAAGGAGTCACCTCTTTCTGCTCTGAGCTCACCATTGGTGCGGGTTTGGAAAGCCTGGAAAGATGCACTGTTTTAGGTGCTGGGAATATGCTACAGAGTCTCACTCTTCACTCTCCAGACCTTCATTCTTCAAACTGTTATAGAATGGCTACAGTGTGTCATAGACATTGCTGTGGGTGCCTCTGGATACAGCAGTGAACAAGGGAGGGGGTCTTTAGGGAGTTTACAGTCTGATTGATAAATAGAGATGATTCTTGTTATTGCGTGCTATAGTCATTGTCCCATGTGACAGAGGAGGGTGTTTTATTAGGCTGTAATCTTTAGTAGAGCAGGTTGCCAGGTCTTCTTTGGAAGCTGCTGGTTGGGTTGAGGAAATCCTGGCAGAGTAGTAGTTAAGTGCTACAGCTGCTAACCAAAAGGTTGGCAATTCAGAACCAGCAGGTGCTCTGTGGAAATTCTATGGAATGGTTCTTCTCTGTTCTGTAGGGTCACTATGAGTCAGAATTGACTGGATTTTTTTGTTGTTGTTGGCTGGTTGGTTTGGTTGTGTTGAACTGCCAGTCTTTCTCCTAGCAGCCTGGCACTTAACCATCATGCCACAAAGGCTTTTAATAGAGACTATCAACATAATTAAATAAAAGAATGTCTTGTGGTGATGCCGGACACCTGCTCTGAAGAAAGTTAAAGCCAAGGAGGTGGGTGGGGGCACTGGGAAGGGCTTGCTGTTTCGTGTGGGACCGTCAGGGAATGCCTGCCTCCCTGATTTAAGAGAGATCCTAGGGATCTGTGGGAGATGACCGTGTAGCTAGCTGAGGGCCAAACGTCCTGGCAAAGAGGACAGAGACCGAAGAAGCCCTGAGGCAGGAGTCGTATGTGATTTATGCTTAGATGGAAAAGAAAAAAAGAGGCCCAAATTCTGAACCCTGGGGCACTCGGACTTACAGAGCTCCAAGAGAGAGAAGTGTGGCCTGGGAGGTCGGAGTGAAAACCAGGGCTGCCTGTGCAGACACGTGCCAGGAAGGCGGGAGGGACAAACTCTGTCAAATGCTGTGTGCTGATAGGTGCTGTAAGAGAAGGGCATTGACTTGTTGGGTGTAGCGACAGTGACCTTGACAAGAGCCGCTGCAGTCAGGTGGCAGACGTGAAAGCCTGGTAGGAGTGACTTGAAGAGAAAATGGGAGGATGGGAGATAACGGATGAATGGACAGTGTCAGTGCGTGACAGAGTGCGTGCAGTGGGGTGTTACTTGATTGTAAAGAGAAACCTGCATGCCGGGATATGCGTGAACCTGGAAAAGATTCTGCTGAGTGAAATAAGTCTGCCACAAATGGATACATACTGTATGATCCCACTCATGAATAGCTAGATAGCCAGAAGTATACAAAACAAAGTAGATAAGTGATTATTAGGGGCCGGGGGAGGAAAGAGTGAGGAGTTATTTTGTAATGGGCACTGAATTTCTGTTGGGGGGAGTGATGAAAAAAATTGGAAATGGTCACTGATGATAATTGTACTATGTTAGTTGTACTATGTTGTGAAGTTAGTGTCGCTGAAACACTGAAGTGTCACTGGACACTTAAGAATGGTTGAAATGGCTGTGTGCGTGTGTGAGTGTGTGTACACATATTTTATCACACATGCACCAAAATAATAGCTACTAACGGTCAAAAAAGAGAGAACGAGAGGAACCGATTTGGAGACAAGATAAGAGTGAGCAGAAGATTAGGGGGTGTCCTGAGGGGCACAGGTGGTTAAGCATTGGACTGCTTACTGCAAAGGTTGGCAGTTCAGACCCACCGACCGAGAAGTGCCTCCGAAGTCAGTCCTGGTGACCTGTGTCCCAAAGGCTGCAGGCTTGGAAACCCTGCAGAGGAGTCCTCTGCACCACATGGGTTCACAAAGAGTCGAATCAGCTCCCTGACAACTAACAGCAACAACAACCAGAAGAGAAAGTGCGTTCAGGCAGGATATTGTTCTTTTAAGACAGGAGAATTAGCAGTAGAGTCTGCTGAGGGACTAGTGCGGCAGAGAGGAAAATCTGAATGGTGCAGGAAAGTGGGTGTGTTTATCTGGCAGTTTTCATGATACTCCACTCAAGAGTAACTAGGGTTGGAACTTAACCCTACTTTGGTCTGACCTCATAGAGATAACAAAAGAAAACCCTGATTTCCAGATAGGGTTCTGTGTACAGGTTTAGGGGTTAGGACTACAGCCTGACTTTTTAGGGGACTCAATCCATGATACCTTCCCCATGACACAGATTCCTCATACCAGTGTCTGACGTGCTAGACGATGGCACAGTGCTTTGATGTCTTCTCAGAGGATATAGAATGTAGATCATCACATAAAATGTTGCAGGAGATCGGAGACAGTCATTTGAACATTTACAGTGGTTTTATTGTCTTATGCAGTTAATATTCTGACTCATAAATCTTACTTCTTTGTGTTTGTAAACTTAGATAAAAATTTCAAGATGCCAGGTCGCTCCAGTTCAGGGTCAACTGGCTTCTTCTCCTTTGGTGGCATAGAGTCAGCTCTCTCCTCCTTAAAAAACTTCCAGTCCTGCATCAACTCTGGAATGGATGCGGCTTCTAGTGTTGCTTTCGACCTTGTGGAAACTCAAAGTAAGTAACACTAACACTTACCTTCTTCATATGTACTTTGAGGTAGCACCGTGTGGTGGCATTTGTTTCGGGAAGCAGACACTGCTTACTCTTTCAGTATCTTTGGGGCAGTCATTTAATCCCTCTGGGCATCAATTTCTTCATCTTGTTCCACACACCCCATAGCATTGTACAGAGAGTGAGGTGGGCTAAATTCATTCTTGTGTGTTCCGGCAGTTGTGTTGCACTGGAAACCTATAGGCAAAGTCTTGAAGGAAGGCCTTGAAGTTGCAGTGAGATAGAGTCTACATGATAGCAATTCTCTGTGTGTGTTTTAATTGTAAATGTTAGGCAGCAGTTAGTAAATTTAAGCCTCAGAACTTAGAAGTGGGGCCTGTGAATTAAGTGCAGAACAAAGATGGGTAAGTTTGGAAGTCTCTTGAAGGCTTCAAATTTGAGCCCCACAAAATCACTAATTCATCAAACACTGTGCCCGGAACTGTAAAGAAGAATATGGGTTTCTTCCTTCACACTGCTTACAGTCTAACTGGGAAGTAAGAAACACACCAGTTGTTCTGAACCTTCAGAAACCAAACCCACTTCCATCGAGTCGATTCTGACTCATAGAAACCGTGTAGGTCAAAGTAGAACTGCCCCGTAGAGTTTCCAAGGAGTGCCAGGTGGATTTAAACTGCCCACCTTTTGTTTAGCAGGCTGTCATGTTTCAAACTATGTCCTTCCAAAAATGTGTGTAGCCATGTGGCTGGGCCATGATTCCCAGCATTTTATGATTGTTCTCCATTTTGTGATTTTCGTATGCTGTATGTTAGAGGATTAGGGTGGAACTGTAAATCTCTTCGTAAGATCACCTCCCTGATCCACTGTAAAGGGAGTTTCCCTAGAGCATGGCTTGCACCCCATTTATCCTTTCATCCCACAAGAGAAAAAAGGAGAGTGAAGCCAGCAGAGGACTGGGAACCTAACACCAAGAAAGCAGCACCGGGAGCAGAGCACATCCGTCAGACCTGAAGTTCCTGCGCCAAGATGCTCCCTGACCAAAGACTGACACAACACGAGGACTTTGCTCCAGAGCTGACAGAGGGAAAGCCCTTCCCCTGGAGTGGACACCCTGAACTTGGACTTGTAACCTACTAGGCTGTGTAAGAATAAACTTTTAATTTTTAAAGCCATTCACTCTGTGATATTTCTGTTACAGCAGCACTAGATGAGTAAGACGCAGACATAGCACTTAACCACTGTGCTACCTTAGAATTTGATGCTTTGCCAGGGACTCCGACCCCTGTCATTGAAAATTTTAAAGTAGAGGAGGAATGTGATAAGATTCCAGCTTCAAAGCAGTAACCCTCACAGCAGTATTGAGGATGCCAGGGAATGGCGGTAACTCTCAGAGCAATACTGAGGATGATGTGGAGGATCCATAACCCTGAGAGAGTACTGGGGATGCTGTGGGGTATCAGTAACCGTCAGAGCGGTACTGAGGATGCTGTGGGGTATCAGTTACCCCCAGAGCAGTACTGAGGATGCTGTGGGGTATCAGTAACCGTCAGAGTGGTACTAAGGATGCTGTGGGGCATCAGTTACCCCCAGAGCAGTACTGAGGATGCTGTGGGGTATCAGTAACCGTCAGAGCGGTACTGAGGATGCTGTGGGGTATCAGTAACCCTCACAGCAGTATTGAGGATGCTGTGGGGCGTCAGTAACCCCCAGAGCAGTACTGAGGATGCTGTGGGGTATCAGTAACCCTCACAACAGCACTGAGCATGCTGTGGGGCATCAGTAACCCCAGAGCAGTACTGAGGATGCTGTGGGGTATCAGTAACCCCTAGAGCAGTACTGAGGATGCTGTGGGGTATCAGTAACCCCCAGAGCAGTACTGAGGATGCTGTGGGGTATCAGTAACCCTCACAACAGCACTGAGCATGCTGTAGAGTATCAGTAACCACTTAGGAGATTATTATAGTAGCTGAAGTGAAAGAGGAAAATAACCTACAATAATGATTAAGATGAAGAGGATTTGATTTGTGTGTTTTCTGTCATAATTATACCTAGGCTGTAAGACAGGCAAGATAGTGTGGTAGCAGGTTGGCAGGGCTCTGGGTACCGGATACCTGGGCTGGGTCTGAATTGGGGCTTCATCACTTATTATCTTTGTGACCTTGGGCAAGCTTTGTAACTTCCAGTCACCTAGATTTCTCACTTATAAAAGACATCATTATGGGGGTTAAATATGATAATTTTAGAAAATTTGCAGACAAGTACTTAGCCCTTAATAAGTGCTCAGTAGGTTAAACTTTTCCTATGACTTAATTTTTATTTTATTATATTTTGCAGATGCAACCTTTTATGTACTGGTACCTTTGATTTTTGATATTAATTTTTTAATTAAAAATACAGCTTTGTTGAGCTTTCATCTGGGCACTATAAAAATCATTCACTGTAAGCGTAGGACCCTGTGACTCTGTTTTACCTGTTAGCTGTTATTGTAATGATTTGGTTTGCATTTGAGCTGACTGCTTGTGCTGGACAACAGTGAATGTGTTGGAGAAATTATGATGGAGAGCAGTGGGAAAGTCCATGAACTGCCTTTAGAGCAGAAATACTCTCCTCTCCCCATGAGAATGGAC
The DNA here is from genome assembly GCA_028571685.1 of Heterohyrax brucei. Lineage (NCBI taxonomy): Eukaryota > Metazoa > Chordata > Mammalia > Hyracoidea > Procaviidae > Heterohyrax > Heterohyrax brucei. The sequence continues at coordinate 17,832,765 of CM053153.1, read as the reverse complement.
ACATTTTTGCTGACTTTTTGGGTTGCTCAGTGTCACCAGGAAGTAGAATGAGTTCTGATAGATGAGAAGTCTGTGGGTGGCCCACAGGGTTAAGTGCTCAACTACTAGCCGGAAGTTAAGGGTTCAAGCTCACCTGTGGTGCTGTGGGAGGCAGGCCTGGGGGAACTGCTTCTGGAAGATGACAGCATTGGAAACCCTGTAGAAGATAGTTCTGCTCTGATGCCTGGGACCACCATGAGCTGGAACTGACTCAGCAGCCACCAGCAGCAACGGGTGTCCAATCATGTGTCCTTTTCTTACTTTGCACTGCCGTTCTCTTACCAGTACATTATTAAATGATGAAGCGTGTTGTCTTAGTCACTGTTTTAGTCAGCTAGTGCTGCTCTAACAGAAATACCACAAGGTGGATGGCTTTAACAAAGGAAAGTTGACTCTTACACAGTCCAGTAGGTTACAAGTCTGAATTCAGGGTATCCACTCCAGGGGAAGACTTTGCCTTTGTCAGGTCTGGAGCAGAGTCCTCATGTGGTGTCAGTCTCTGGTCAGGGAGCATCTTGGCGCAGGAACCTCAGTTCTGAAGAGCATCCTCTGCTCCTGGTGCAACTGTCTTGATGGTGTGGGGTTCCCAATTCTCTGCTGCCTTCCCTCTCCTTTTATCTCTTGTAGGATGAAAGGACAAAGGGTGGTGCAAACCACATTCCAGGGGAACTCTCTTTACAGTGGATCAGGGAGGTGATCTTTTGAAGGGATTTACAGTCCCACCCTAATTATCTCTAACATAATCCACTGTGCTAGCCACAGGCAGAGATTAGGATTTACAGCATCAGAAATCACAAAAGGGAGAGCAGTAACAGAATACAGGGAATCCTGGCCCAGCCAAATTACTACACATATTCTTGGGGGGATGTAATTCAACCCATGGTAGTCGTCTAGTGCTGCTTTAACAGAAATGCCACACACGGATGGCTTTTGTTACAGTCCATTAGGGTAAGGGTCCAAAATCAGGGTGGCAGCTCTCAGGGAAGGCTTTCTCTGCTGGCTCTGAAGGAAGGCTCTTGTCATCCATCTTCCACTGGACTGGGAGCTTCTGAGGCGCAGGGACTCTCATCCTTTCCAAAGGATATGCTCAGCTCCCGGCAAGCTTCTTGATGGTAGGAGGTTCCCAAATCTCTGCTTGCTTCCCTGTCCTTCATATCCCAAGAGACTGCCTCAACTGCACAGTACAGTCCTACACATGGAGTCCTGCCCCACCAACACGTCTGGCACCCGCCCCATCTCGTTAACATCATGGAGCAGGGTGTATAATGTAAAGAAACCTCACAACACCAGGAATCATGGCCAAGCCAAGCTGCTGCACACCTTTCTACACACATTTTTGGAGGGGAACATAATTCAGTCTGTGAGAGAGTGTTCTCCTGGAGCTGAGACCTGTTGTCGTGGATTGAGTTGTGTCTCCCTCAGAAAGGTCGGTAACAATCGGATTTGATCATGATTCTCACTGCTGTGTGATTGTCCTCTGTTTTGTGATTGTCATATGCTGTAAATCCTAATCTCTGCCTGTGGTGAGTAGATTAGATTATGTTAAAGAGGATTAGGGTGGGACTCTTAACATGCTTACTAAGGGAGTTTTCCCGGAAGCATGGCTTACCTCACCTTTTATCCTACAAGAAATAAAAGAGTAAGCAGTGAGTGGGGACTTTTACACTATCAAGAAAGCACAAGAATGCATCCTTTGGACCCAAGGGTCCTGCGCTGAGATGCTCTCAGACCAAAGAAAGACTGATGCAACACAAGGACCCTCCTCCAGAGCTGACAGAGAGTGCATGTATTACCCTGGAGCCAGCACCCTGAACTCAGACTGTATGAGAATAAACTTTTTCTTTGCTAAAGCCATGCTCTTGTGGTATTTCTGTTAGAGCAGTACCAGGTGACTAAGACACTTGTCCTGGAAGAAGTACACGCAGAATGCTCCTTAGAAGTGAGGGTGGCAAGACTTCATCTCATATACTTTGGACGTGTTATCAGGAGGGACTGACCGACTCTTGGAAAAGGACATCATGCTAGGTAAAGTAGAGAGTCAGTGAAAAAAGAAAATGACCTTCAACAAGATGGACTGTCACACTGGCTGCAACAGTGGGCTGAAACAGCAACGGTTGTGAGGACGGCCCAGGACTGCACGGGGTTCCGTTCTGTTGTGCATCGGGTCACTGAGTCAGAACCAACTGGACAGCATCTGACAACAACAAAGCAGGTTCTTGCTTCCAGGAACTGGAGGGATGTCTCGTTATCTACTGCTGCCGTAACAGAAATACCACGTGGATGGTTTATTCTCTTACATTTAGCAGTCTAGGGGTCCAGATTTAGGTTGCCTGCTCTAGGGGAAGGCTTTCTCTGTTAGCTCCGGGAGAAGGTCCTTGTATGTTAAAGGGGATCGATTTCAGATGCAGCCTAATCTTGTAGATTGCGTTCTGCCTCATTAACACAGCTGCTACTAATCCTACTTCATTGATGACATCACAGAGGTAGAAATTACATCACATAGGAAAATCATATCAGATGAAAAAAGGGTGGACAGCTACCTAACACTAGGAATCATCACCCAGCTAAGTTGACACACATTTTTGGGCGACACAGTTCAATCCATGGCAAGGAGGTAGTGATATATTTTGGTGTTTGTTCTTTTTCTGCCCAGTTGGTTGCATATCCCTGTGCCGGGTAGTTAGCCCTATTCAGCTTTTGAGTGTGTTTGAAATGCCTCTGTCTGTGTTGTTACAGGATGTAGTGTGTAGGCAGTGTGACGTTTATCACCCCCATGTGTTTTAGTTTCTTTCTTAAATTCATTGGTATTATAGTAATACGTTATTTATTTGATCTGATTGAAAAACAAAATTTGTCACAGTAGGAGAGTTATTCAGAGAACTGAAGTTTAATTTACAAGTTTTAAAAATGTCATTATGTACTCTTCTGCTTTCTTTGTGGAAACTCTGGCTGTATAGTGGTTGAGTGCTGTGTCTGCTAACCAGGATATAACACAGTTTTAATCTGCCAGGTGCACCTTGGAGATTCTATTGAGCAGTTCTGCTCTGCTCTACAGGGTTGCTGTGAGTCGGAATTGACTTGACGGCAGTGGCTGTAGCTTTTTGGAAGCATCACGTAGTGACCAAATTTATCAGAATTGTTGTTATTAACATCAACTCTAAGCACCTAAATTTGAGTTGGATCTTTAATTTTAGTTAAGGAATTTGGAGGACCAGCCCCTCCTTAGAATATTAGTGTACTTCCTGTTTGTGTCCCCTCTCTTCTCACTGTATGGCAGGGCATGTCCATGGATGGACTTGGTAAGTTTTGGTTAGCATTCTGTAATTCTGTATAAAATGTATATGCATTTTATATAGTGTGAGGATTGATAGTGTTTGTCAGATTCTTGCTGAATACTTGTGACAAACATTTGGAAGAAAAGGATAAATTTTAAGTTGCCTAAGGGACTAATAGATGAGAAAACTTTGTTGGAGGCCTGCTTGGGATTTTTCGCTGTGTATTGCTTTTCTTCCTAGGACTCTGAAGTCACAGGACAGGAAGATTGTAGTTATTATGCTGAGGTAGTTAATTGAATGTTAGCTGACCTACATCATGATCTTGAGGATAATTGAGCTGAATTTCTTGCACACCTACTAGGTACTAGGCACTATGCTATTTTTACATTGTAATTTGCTTCGATCCCAAGTCTGTGAGGTAGGGATTATTGTTATCTCTGTTTTGTTCCTGAGAAAAGGTTTAGTGAATTACTTTTCCTGAAGTCACACAGTAAGTGAGTAAGTGCAGTGTGGAGTAGGGATCTGAGCATAAGCAGTCTGACTCCAGAGCTTCTGATCTTAACCATTATTCTTCAGTAAAAATGGATTCTGCCAGTTTAATGGTGTTTGCTGGCAATGTGACACTGAAAATGTGTTTTTGTTATTGTTGAGAGTAAGGTGGTCTGGCTGTTCATTATCCTGGGATGCCACAGCGACACTGCAGCTGTGAGGCAGCCTCTCTTAGCACCCGACCTTTTCTTTAGGGACATTCTCAGCATCTTGCCTGGGGCGGTCTCATGTTGTCAATCCAGACTATGCTCTGTTAGCTTAATGTCTGCTTGTCTGCAAAGACCAAACTGTACCTGGTCACCTTTACCCAGAGGACAAAACTGGGCCGTTGTGTATCTGTTGTACTGACTACAAACTTCTGGACTTGAAATGGCAAGAAAATAAAGCCCTGTTTGGTTGAGTGACCACAGTTAGTTTTCCTGATTCATGCAATTCATTGCAGTGCTGACTGATACAAGTGAATGGGTAAATGACAGTCTGCTCTTTCATGATTCCAAAATTTCACTCAGCTGCTAACCAAAAGGTTGGCGGTTCAGATCCACCGGCCACACTTAGAAGTCCTGTGGGGCAGTCTGTCCTGCAGGCTCACTGTGAGTTGGAATTGACTCCCAGCATTGGGTTTGGTTTTTTGGTTTGTAACCCTGGTGCCTTTTCTTCTCACTTTAGTCTCCACCCAGCCAAGAAATAAACTTGTCACTTTGACAGTTACTCAGGGTTACTGATGGATGAAGAACTGACAGGAGGCTAAGAATTCCATGGTCATGGACATTTGTGGTCCTCACAAATCACTGCACTTGCAAATTTGCAAATGTTAAGCATTTGGTTGAGGAAGTAATTCAGAGTATGCGTGCCTCGTGGTAATATTCTAGTTTTACTCCTGCTTCAAGATATTCTTAAATCTAAAAAATTAGGTGATTTTTGAAAAAAAATAAAACCGGAAAATTATAATCATTTTATTTTGTGAAAAAAAATTTAAATCTTTTACTCTTCAGGAGGAATAGTGTGCTGTCACCGGACAGGGGGAGCAGTGGAAGCTGCATATAGGTGGGCATGTAAATTTATACAGGAATGTACATTTTCACTCAGTCATGTTAAATTAAAAAAAAAAATCTTCTACTCTTCAGATAGGAATGGATTGGACTCGGGGACACAGAGTAACCGTATCGTGTGTACACTCTATGGTTCTTTGCATCTATAGGATGTCGTCCTACTGGCCCCTTGCCGGAGGGTGTTAGAGAGGGTGGAGAGGAGGGGACAGGAGGATATGACGTGTATGGAGTGGAAAGGTAGAGCGTGCTGTCACAGGACGGGGAGAGTAGAGGGAGCTGCAGATAGGCAGGCATGCAAATTTGAATTGTATTGTAAACTTTCAGTCAATCACAGTAGAAAATTTTCTTTGATAAATTACCTACTGATTTTCTATGACAGCACAACCAGCTTGACATTCTCAAGACCTATTAGGAAATTTTCACTTATATTTCTCCACCTAGTGAACTGCTGCGTGCAGGCCAGGCTCTAGCTAAATAGTAGGGTTTCTTTTTAGCTTTGCTCCTGTACTTTATTCTATAATTATGTTATTGAATAGTAGCAGTTATTAGAACCCCTGAAAAACCAAACCCACTACTGTTGAGTCACTCTCAGCTCATAGTGCTTCTATAGATAGAGTAGAACTGCCCCACAGGGTTTCCAAGCAGCACCAGGAGAATTGAACTGCTGAGCTTTTGGTTAGCGGCACAGCACTTAGCTACTATGCCACCAGGGTTTTAGAAGTTGATGATTATGCTGGTGTGATAGTCGCAGTGATGATAAAAATAACGGTGGATACGAGAAGCCGGTGTTTCTGTTTCTTAGGTAGCTTTTGCTTCTGGAGCCTATTATAAAAGCAAAATGGTATTACAGGTCAAACCAGTGGAAACTGTTGAAGATCCGTGCTTCATTGTTCTACCTACAGTACTAACACATAAAAGGCAGTGCCTACAGAGATTAAAAGTCCAGCTCTCTGGAGAACCTCATTTCTTTTGCAGATGTCTTCCTCTTTCTGAGGAGTGTGTCTTTTACTGCGGTAATGCCTCTGTAGGCTCTAGTTGGTTGGGTGAGAGAAGCTTCTGATGAGAAACTGCATTTATGGAAGAGAGTGAAGTGTGTTTTTTAAAAGCATCCCAAGGAAAATTGTCACAATTCTTTGGATCATAATGTGAGTGCAGTAGAGTATAAACCAGCCTTTTATGATCATCTGGGCCTGCAGAAAGATTTGGAGAATAAAAGTCATTTCCTTTGTCTCATCACTGTTTCTTTTTATGCCAGAAGTGGCAGGGTTGGGTGACAAGAGTTGCCTCTCAGTTTGTAAGGTTTTTCATCTTACTAGTTGTAAACTAAAATGAGCGAACTTCTGCTGTGTTAAAATCTAGTCTAATGAACTTTAGATTTGTTTTCAGATTATAACCTCAAGAGGTTACCTACAAACGCATGAAAAATCTGAGGCTTGGTAGGTGATAAGCTTAGGTCCTTGGAATTGAGCACTGCGGCATCTTCCCACTTCTTTCAGAACCTCTTGCCTCCTCCTGGCTTCACTTTTCTGGCTACTGCTCACACTGCCCCCTCTCTTACCATACTATTTAGTCTTTGTGTCTGTCTGTCTTTGTCTCTGTCTTTCTGTCTGTCTCTCTCTCTCTTCCTGTTTTTACTGCCCTGCTGTGTGTGGTCTGTTTCTGCCCGGAGTGTAAGCTCTGCCGCCACGGGGATTTGGGTCAGATAGCCTGTCCCACGCCCACTGCCTCGGTAAATGGTGAAGTGTGCAGTAAGAGGCCATGCCTACGGAGTATCAGAAATTCAGTGTGATAGTATATGATATACACGTAATAAAGGAATTAATTTATTTAAAACCAATAGGAAAATTACTATAAAACCATTTCCTCTAGTTGGTTCTATGGCTCATTATGTAAGCATGCTCCTGGGCGTAGAAATACACTGACACATACACAGGCATTTGTTGTTCTTAGGTGCCTTTGGGTCGGTTCTGACTCGTAGTGACCCTGTGTGCAGTGGAATGAAACCTTGCCTGGTCCTGCACCATCCTCACAGCTGTTGTTCTGTTAAAGCTCGTTGTTGTAGCCACTGTGTCAACCTTCTTGTTGAGGGTCCTCTTTTTCTCTGACATTGATGTCCTTCTCTGGGTGCTGATCCCTCCTGATAACATATCTAAAGTATGTAAAACAAAGTTTAAATATCTTGGCTTCCAGGCGGCATTCTGGCTATATTTCTTCCCATACAGACCTGCTCATTCTTCTGGCAGTCTGTTCTTTTCAGTATTCTTTGCCAACACCATGATTCAAAAGCATCCGTTTTTCTTTGGTCTTCCTTATTCATTATCCAACTTTTTCTTGCATGTGAAGTGATTGAAAATATTATGACTTAGGGTCAAGTGCACCTTAGTCTTCAAAGAGACAGCTTTACTTTTTCAAAAAACACTTCAGAAGAGATCTTTTGCAGCAGATTTGCCCAATGCAGTATGGCATGCAATTTCCTGAGTGCTGTTTCCATGGGCATTGATTGTGGATCCAAGTATAATGAAATTCTTTATAACTTGATTATTTTCTGTTTATCATGATGTTGCTTATGGTCCAGTTGTGAAGATTTTTCTTTTCTTTATGTTGAGGTGTAGTCCATACTGAAGGCTGTAGTCTTTGATCTCCATCAATAAGTACTTCAAGTCCTCTTTGCCTTCAGCAAGTGAGGTTGTGTCATCTGTATACCACAGGTTGAAACTGAGTCTTCCTCCAATCCTGATGCCACATTGTTCTTCGTATAACATGCACATATTGAATGAATATGGTGATGAGGTGCAACTCTGATGCATAACTTTCTTAGTTTTAAACCAAGCATTGTCCCTTTGTTATGTTCAAATGACTGCTTTTTGGTCTGCTTACAGGTTCAGTGTGAGTGAGCACAGTTGAGTGTTTTGGAATGCCTATTCTTTGCAGTGTTATCCGTAATTTGTTACAATCCGCACAGTCATATGCCTTTGCACGATCAATAAAATACAAGTAAACTTCTTTCTGGTATTCTCTGCTTTCAGCTGTGATCCATCTGACTTCAGCAGTGATATCCCACTTTTCATGTCCTCTTCTGAGTCCACCTTGAGTTTTCGGCAGTCCCCTGTTGATGTACTGCTGTAATTGATTTTGAGTGATCTGTGGCAAAATTTTGCTTTCCTTAAGTCTTCTTTAAATTTGCTTTTAGCTAGTTGTTAAAACAGTTGCCCCTGAAGCGTGTTTGCATGTGGTAGATGTGTTTGGTAAAGGGCTGACAAGGCTAGGAAGCCTTTATGCTGGAGGAGCCTCAGGGTTACCCTCTTCCTCAGCCAGGGAGGTTTCGTGTGCGTTGATCCATGTCTTAGATCACTGCCATTATCAGTTTGTGGCGTCGTGACCTGGAAACATGCTTCCTGGTGGAGCCATTTACCAAAATGTTGAACTAGGGGAAGACCTAGGGGCTTTAGTTGCCAGATAGCTAGCTCAAGTGTTAACTGGGGCGTGGCAGGTATTGCACCAGCCCTGGTGGGGGGCGCCACTGAGCAGATTCTGGTATGGCCAGGATGTATCTGTAGAAAAGAACACCTGTGGCAAGCACTGAAATTGCACCCCTGTCCAAACATCAGGCGCCCTTCTTCTGGATGATTTTACCATGCTGTTAGCTCAAAAATACAAGTCAGGCTTGTTAGTTTTCTCATTAATACATTATTGTTCTTGAGGAAGGACTTTGGACTGTACTGGGTTAATAGAAACTGCTCAGTGGCCCCATATGCGAGGGGCTGGTATAATACCCAACAGCCACCGCGGGAATAGGCAGGTGCTGCTGACTAAATGTGTCTGTTCTACACATGGGAAAAGGAGGCTCAGTGAGTAGAACTAACCAAAGGCGCACACCTGAGAGGCAGGAATTTCAGTTTGAACCCAACTCTGCCTGACTCTAGAGCGTGTTTTCTTGATTTATCTGGTAACCCTTTCAATTCTTCCCCTTTCTGATCGTTATAATGGCCCAGTGGTTAAGAACTCAGTTGCTAATCAGAAGATCAGGAGTTCACATCTACAGCCACTCTCTGAAAACTCTATGGAGTAGTTCTACTCTGTCCTGTAGAGTTGCTGAGTCAGGATCCAGTCAGTGACAATGAGGTGTTTTTTGTTTGTATGTTTTTTGGTTATTGATATAGTAATCCTTAACCGCTGCCAGAATGTCCTAAAGTCAGTGATGGGCCGGGTATTTCTTTTTTTGCTGGTTCTTAACTACAGTTATATGAGGTTTGTTTTATTCTTTTTTAAAAATGAGAAAATTTAAAACTGAAAAAGTTGAATTTTTTTGACCAGGGTCCGAGAGCAGCGTCAGAGCATGTGACTGGCTGAGTAGTGTGGCCTGTGGCCCAACCACTGACAACCCATTCTTTCTGTGTAATGACAGTGACAGCAAGGAAAATTGTTTTTAAAAAACCAGAGGAAAGATTTTTTTCTTTCTGAAAAAATATGATTTCTGTTTTACCATTGGTCCATCTTGTGGCCCAGTGGTTTAAGAGTTCAGCTGATAGCTGAAAGGTCAGCGGTTTGAAGCCTTTCTCTGCGTCTTGGAAACCCTGTGGGCCGTTCTTCTCTGTTCCATAGGGCAGAGGTTGGCCATGAGTTGGAAATAACTTGACAGCCTTAGGCTTGGCTGTGTTTTTTTCTTGGTGGTGGTGGTGTTTATTTTTACTAACTAACTGGTGGTTGGGGAGGGAATTGTGTAAAAAAAGAAAAAAAGAAGAATTTTTGTCATAGTGGTTAAAAACTATGACTGCTGAGCAAAAGGCTGGCAGTTGGAATCCTGAATCCACCAGTGGTTCCTTGGAAACCCTATGGGACAGTTCTTCTCTGTCCTATAGGGTTGCTATGGGTTTGAATTGATTCAAGGGAACAGGCTTTTTTAAGGGATTTTATTATGGGTAGTTGTGCTTAAGTGTTAATCAATTGGGCCTGGCTACCACCGCTGAGTACTCTGATAGGAATTACAAACAGTGGGTCTCAGGCAGAACTGGAGAAAAATAAAGAACAAAATTCTAACTTAAAAAGGAAGACCAGAATTCCCGGCCTGACAGGGAGTAGCGAAACCCTCAGAATATGGCCCCTGAATGCCCTTTTGGGCCAGTAATGAAGTCACTTCTGAGGTTCACCCTTCAGCCAAAGACTGGATAGGCCCATAAAACAAAGGGAGACTAAAGGGGCCCACAAGCCCGGGGTCAAGGACTAAAAGACGAGAGGGAACAGGAGACCTGGTAACAGGGAACAGAGTGTGTCGACATGTTGTGGGGTTAACCATTGTCATAAAACAGCTGTACTAATTATTTAATGAGAAACTAGTTCTGTAATCCTTCATCTAATGCATGATAAAAAAATGAGAAAAACGATTAAATAGCTGGTGTCTGTGTGTGTATCCAGGTCCCTGGGTGGTGCAGATAGTTTGCACTCTAGTATGAATTTAAAGTGTGTCAGTTTGAACATAGCCGGAGGTGCCATGGAAGAAAGGTCTGGCCACCTGTTTCCTTAGATCACAGCCAAGAAAACCCTGTGATACCGTTCTGCTCAGTAACACACGACATGAGTTCACTATAAGTTGAAATTGACTCAGTAGCAACGGATTTGATTTGGTGTAGTGTATCTAGATTTTATATTTTAAAGTGATTAATCCTAAACTAGTCAACAGAGCAAGTCTTTCAAACATCTTCAGATATTTACACCACCTATATTAATGTTTGTGGAAATCCTGGTGGTGTTAAGGGATTAAGTCCTGCTAACCAAAAGGTCAGCAGTTCAAATCCACCGAGCACTCCTTAAAAACTCTGGGGGCAGTTCTGCTGTGTTCTGTGGGGTTGCTGTGAGTTGAATTCCACTCGACAGCAAGTGGGTTTGGTTTTTGGTCATATTAATGTTCGTGGTGTTATCTGTCGTATTCGAGGTTTTTGTTTGTAGGGTTAGTTTTCAGAGTTGATTTATTTTCTGCTAAGTGTGTATTATTGTGAACTCTTGTGGTCTAGTGGACAAGAGATATGCTGGAAACCAAAAGGTCAGCATGCTGAATCTACCGTGCTCCTTAGAAACTCTGTGAGACGGTTCTGCTCTGTCCTGTAGGGTCACTAGGAATCAGAATCTATTTGGTGGCAGTGGGTTTGGCTTTTTGGTTAAGTGTATTATTAAAAGGCTTTTAATATTGTTCCTCAAATGCAATTTATTTAGATTCAGAATTTAGAAATTGAGCGTTTTTGTTAATTTATGAACTTTATTTTTATTTTTTTAGACTTTGTTCTTCATTTTTACTTACGGGCTGTCTAATCATCAGGAGGAAACTGTTGTTGTAGTAGTGATGCGTTATGGCTGTTAGCCTAAAGGTCAGCAGTTGAAATCCACCGGGTGTTCTTGTGGAAACTGTGAGGCAGTTCTGCTTTGTCCTATAGGGTTGCTCTGTCAGAGTTAACTTGAGGCAACAGGAAAAAAAAATCACTGGGAGTGTTTGTTAGAAGATCGCGGGGCCTCACCACTAGAGTTTCAGTAGGTCACGGGGTAGGGGCGATGGTGGGGGCAAAGAATTTTTTTTTTTAAAGCGTTCCTGGGTGATGCTGCTGCTGCTCGGGGTCCAGGAGCCAGAATCCTCTTGATGGCAGTGGGTGTTAATGGGAGTTATTTGCTGTTAAAAGAAAACTGCACCACTAGGTGGCACCAGAACCCCTCTACTGAGGTAGACACGGCCTTACTGTCTGGTGTCGGTTGATTGCAGTTTTGGGGTTGTGTAAAAGGTACAATCACTTAATTATTGGAGTTTAGTAACTTGGAGCCTGAATTAGTCCACATGTATAAAAAGTAGGAATATGTTGACTCTATCAGACCAGAGCTAACGGCAGGACTATTATGATTACAGCATTTTAATCAACGCTTCCAGGGAATGTGCCTCTCGTTTCCGGTAGCTTTGTTTTCAGCTGTCTAGGTTACTCATTTTCAGTTACTAGCGAGAGATACAGTCCGTATTGCAAAATAGAAGTGTATGTTTAGTATTAATCATAAATAAAGATAGTATTTATCATTCCAAGTTCATGGATCTTGATTTTGTTGTTGCCAACTATATTTAGAGTCATTTACACATACCATTCAATTAACTGTCATGTAATTGTGCCCTTCTATCTTGGGGCCAGTTGTGTTTGTCCAGAAAGCTTTGAGATGTTAAAAAGTGTGAACTGGGCTTCCTTTCCTGTTGGCTCACAAAGCTGAGTAGGCTCCTTCGTAGGAGCTCGTCAGAGGAAAGTTTGGGCTTCTGTTTGTCACACCTCAGCTCATGTTAGCGTGGAGTCTCACTCCATAAATTTCCAAGCAGTCCAGCGCCTCCAGATTCACTTTCTTCCAGTGACTGTAACAACCTTAAAGTTGGCATGATTTCGTGACATGATGGAACGCGTGGAAATACTTGCTTGGTGTGCTCTTCTGTTGGTGAATTTAAACTTCCCTTTTCACGTTAGGATGTCACTTTTCAGAGTAGTGAATGAGTCATATTTTAGTTTTTAAAACAGAAGATGTATGTGAATATCTTCTGGGTTTTTCTAGCCTCTTAGAGTTGGTTCTGTGTTTTTACCTTGGCTCCGGAGGATTGGGTTAGGTTTCAGTGACCTAACAGGGTGTGAAAATGACTAGGACAGAAGGAACTGATAGAAGTCACTCAACCAGATTAAAAAATGAAACTAGCAGTTTATCATACACCTTTGATCCTTGGGAAGAACATGACAAGTGCAGTACTAAACAGAAATGACAACTCATGGCAAAAGTGGAACAAACTTCAGGATCGTTTTTGAAATATCAGGTTCCTCTTTATAAGATATAAAATATCATGTCATGCATTAAGCAGAAAGGGGCTTTCAGTAGGTAGGTGATTAACATAATTGAAACCACTTTGATTATTTCAGAAAAGATTATTTTATTATCTACTCATTCTTCCTGTACTTTATAAATGAAATTATGTATTTGTGTTATATAAATGTAAGGTAATATCAATAAATTTAAAATATGTGAACCACATGTAATTTAAAATTTTCTAATATCCTCATTGCGGAGAAGAAATAAGTGACTTTTACTAATGTTGTGTTTAGCCCAATGTATCTAAAATGTTATTTCAACATGTAACCTGTGTAAAAACTTTTGAGCTATTTTACATTTTGCCTGTACTAAGTTTCGAGTCTTGCAGTGTATCTCACTGCAGACTAGCCATGTTTCATACGATTGGTGGCACATTGGAAAACAGTCATTATATTAGACATTAACAGATATACAGGGTATGTCACTTTTCAGTGACTGAGAAAAGGGCAAGAAATTAAGAGATTAGTTTTGTGGCATTTTAGTACCTTCGGTTGGTATTCAAATGGAACTAGTTGGTGAAACATGATAATCTTACTTATTGATTTCTTCTGTACTCTTCTTCCTTCTCACTGGTGTGGTTGGTATTTTAGGTTTTTCCCGAAATTGTCTAACCAGCTTAAAATTACTTACTTCTGGGGATCTTACTAATATTTGCTTCTGTGTGAAGTGCACATACTGATGTGAATCCACAACTAAGGTACTTTCACAGTTTGTAGATGATGTGGTAAATTGGCTTCATGTGATATTGGGTAAGCCAGAGATTAATCTTCCTCTTAGCTTTCAGCAGCTAGAAAACTATAAACATTTAAGCCTGTCAGCAGTTGACCTTGAAAATTGCTAATTTGTTTGTCCCTGCGCACCTCTTCAAACAAAAAAACGCCAACACATTTTCTGAGGAGTCAGTCGTAGGAATGCTGCAGGACAGAGTAGAACTGTCCCACAGGGTTTCCAAGGGACGCGCAGCCTTTTGGTTAGCAGCTGAACCTTACGTAGCCCCTGTGCCACAGGTTTTCTGGTGCTGCTTCAAGGACTTGATTTCTCCCTGTGGCTGGGAGTTAGACCTCAGTTTGGAGGAGAACTAGAGGCACTTGGGACAGGTTCCAAGTGGTATGTGACGAAGCTACAAGAGGCTTGTTCCTTGCATTTGTTTCTTTGATGACTTTTTAGGATTGGTTCTTAGGCCTAGACTGAAGTTGAGAGGGAACTTCCTTTACCTTTGAACTTGCCTCTCCCTCCTTTTGTTCTAGCACTCACCTGCCACAGTGATAATTGATTAAAGAATGATGCACACTTGTCATTGTCATCGCTGTTTAATTAAATTCCATAAGCTTATTAAAAGAGAACTTGGAAGGCATCTCTTATCACCCCTTGGTTTTGTTGGAGCCCTGGTGGCACAGTGATTAGGAGCTTGCCCACTAACCAGAAGGTTGGCAGTTCAAGTCCTCCAGCTGCTCCCTTGAAAGCTATAGGACGGTTCTGCCCAGTCCTGTAGGGTTGCTGTAAGTAGGCATAGACTTGAGGGCAACGGGATCTTTTGGGTTTTGGCTTTGTATATATTACTCTCATTGTAGTGTCAGATCCAGAATAAGTGAGGAGAAAGAAGTGTTCATTGGTAAAGTTGTACCTGGGTGAGAAGTTGTAGGCAGTGTCCAGTAGGTGGAAGAAGGGAAGAAGGGGACACCTGGAAAATCCAGAGTTACTGTCTTTGAAAGCTGACGGTGGCAGTGGTGGTAGCTTTTACCCCAGGACAATGAGTTGGGTTTCCTTTTCTCTTGGCCTGCACTTGAGCAGGCGGGTTGTCTTCTTTTGCTGTCCGGTACTGACTCAAAACATGTATTTGAGTTGGGTTGGTTTGCACTGTTCTTAGATAATTGTTAGCACTTTATCCTGGTCATTCTCCAGTTGTTTGTTGATCCATGCCCTCAAAAAGTTAATAATTTAGCTAGAAGATAAGGTACATGTATACATGTGTACATATATGTACACACCCATCTGTATGTATGTACATGCACATACATACATGTATATATGTTGTTATTAGTTGCTGTTGAGTTGATTGTGGCTCACGGTGACCCTACATGTGCAGAGTCAAACTGCTTCACAGGGTTTTCAGGGCTGTGACCTTTGGGAAGCAGATTGCCAGGCCTCTCTTCCAAATCAGCTCTGAGTGTGTTCCATGGTCACATGTTCTCAGCCGGTGGCAGAATGCTTAACCATTTGTGACAGCCAGGGTGTCTGCCTGTCTGTCTTTCTCTATATGCACGATGTACAGGTAAAAGAGAGAGAACGTGCGATGAGTAGTAAATGACGTGTTCCAGTGAGAGCACTAGGAGTCTTCTGTGTCATTCAAGAATCTGGTGAATGACATTTTTGCATTGTGATCTAAAAACCTGATTTTATGTACAGGAAGCGCACATACTCTATAGGCTATACTTATATGCAACATAATACTAGTCAACGGAGTGCTCTTTTGTGTGCCTGGAGTGTTGTAAATGCCTCGTGTGTGTTCACTTACCCCGTAGAATAATGCTGTGGGGTGGGTAGGGACTAACAGAACTATTACTACTTTGTGTGTGAGTAAAATGGGACCTCGAGGTTGATCAAGGACTGAATGTACTATCTCTGCTCCGTAGGAATTGTTTTATCACAATAATCGATTTCAGATTGGAAACACAATTTTTAATGATTTACTCTCTGTATGTCCTCAGGCTACTATCCCTGTGTGACTTTTCTGGATTGCTTAAGTCTGAGATAAGTTCTGTGATAAGGCCAAGGGAGTATTCCACACCTGTGCTGGATTTAGGGCCAGCTCTCTACTATGACTGTGCCACCTTTGGGCCCTGCGGGAGTTCCCCATTAAAACAATTGGGAGGGTCCCTTTTGTGCTAATTCTCATTATTATAAGGTGCCTTTCCTAGTTAAAAAAGCTTTTCTTTAGTAGGCTTGTATTTATAGTGATTACTGTGAATTGTATCTGTAAAGTGTCCTTAGTTGGATCATTTCATTTACCATGACCTTAGAACAGTTATCAAAGACATCTGGCGTTTGCTTTCTAAAAAATAGTAGCTAGCAATTTCTTTACTTATTTAAAAACATTTAACTGAGCTTACGTCAGCTTTCATGGCATTACTGGCAACACCCCTACCCCATATACACTGTACACTCCAGTCGTAGAGATTCAGTTAGTTCCACAAATGCATGCTCTGTTGAGGCCCCTTACCTTGATTCACATGACTTCTTTCTAGAATGCCTGCCCTGCATTCACTGCTTACCAAAACCAAGAACCAAACCTATTGCTATTGTGTCCGTTCTCACTCATAGTGACCCCATAGGACAGAGTAGAACTGATGCATAGGGTTTCCAAGGAGGGCTTGGTGGATTGAAACTGGGGACCTCCGGTTTAGCTGCTGGGATCTTAACCACTGTTTAGAGGACACCTATAGGATCACTGGCTTGGCTTGGCATAGGATCACTGTGAGTTGGAATTGACTCACTGGCAACTTTTGTTTTCTGGGTGGGTACAAGGGTCCTGTTGGTGCAGGAGTTTGTGGTTTGTGGCGGTTCAAATTCACAAGCCATTCATTGGAAACCTTAGGCGGCAGGTCTCCTCTGTGGAGTCACTATGAGTTGGAATCAGCTCAGTGCAAATGAGATTCCTCACTTTTTATTCGTCTCTCAAGGCTAAGCCTAAGTGTCATCTTTTTTCCGTAGACATCCTTCACCAACCCCAGAGGGAACTGATCTCCTCTTTGGTTCCTCTGTGTTTACTGTGTGTTCCTCTGCCTAACTGATAGAGTGTTTACTTGTTTATAAGTCAACACTGCCACCACTTGGTACTGGGGTATGAAAAGTCCACTTAATAATACCCTGTTCCCCAGCCAAGTTTTGGTGTTATGCACCATGTGGTCTTTTGCTCCTCTTCAGTTTGGCTATGGTAGCTGGAAAGCCACCTTAAACAAAGGAATACGGTAGGCTGAACTTTCAAAAACCGTCTGCAGAACTGGCGGACTGTGTCATTCCCATCAGCAGTGTGTGAGGGTTCCAGTTTCCCTACGTCCTCTACAGCCCGTATTATTGTCTTTCTGTCCATAGACATCGTAGTGCGTCTGAAGTGGTATCTCTCTGTGGTTTTAATTTGCCTTTCTCTAATGAATAATGATGTCAAGCATCTTTTCTTGTATGCACGGGCTATTATGTCTTTGGAGAGATTTGATTTTTTTTTTCTGGATCCTGTGCCCATTTTAAGAATTGGGTTATTTGTCTTTTTATTTTTAATAATGCTTTTGTTCTAACAGTTTTTTTAAAAAATATATATTCTAGATGTAATTCTCTTATCAGATATATAGTTAAAAAATACTTTCTCTTATTCTATGAGTGTCTTTCAGATAGTGTCCTTTGAAGCACAGATCTTAATTTTGGTGAAGTCCAATTTATTTTTTTACTTTTTTTTAGTGTTTGATCTAAGAAGTTGTTGCCAAATCTGAGTCACACAGATTTACCTGTGTTTTTATCTCTAAGAATTTTATAGTTTAGTTCTTACATGTAGACCTTTGATCTATTTTTATGTATAATTTGAGGTAAGGGTCCAATTTCATTCTTTTGCAGCCATCCTCCCAGCACCATTTGTTGAAAGATTTGTTTTTTAAATTGTGCTTTAAGTGAAACTTTGCAGTTCAAGTCAGTTTGTTTTACAAAAACTTATATACCCATTATTATATGACCTTCGTTGCTCTCCCTGTAATGTGACAAGCACACTCCTCGTTTCTACACTGGATTTGATTCCACCAGCTCCTGACCCTTTTTGATTTCTTATCTCGCCTGCAGACAGGAGCTGCCCTTTTAGTCTCGTGTATGTACTTGAACTGAGAAGTCCTGTCTTCATGAATATCTTTTTATGGAAAGACTATTCTTGCTCTATTGAACAATCTGGCACCCTTTTTAACAGTCAGTTGACCATGCATAAATACATGGTTTATTGTTGTGCTTTCAGTTCTAGTCCATTTATATGTGTGGCTATATTTTTGCCAGTCCTCATGCCTTATGAAGTCAAAAGTGTGACTCCTCCAACTTTGCTCTTTTTAAAGATTGTTTTGGGTTTTTGGGGTCTCTTGCAGTTTCATAAAAATTTTAGGATCAGCTTTTTAATTTCTGTCAAAAAGCCTGCTGGGTTTCTGATAGAGATTGCACTGAATCTGTAGATTGTCCTTTTGACAGTATTAAGCCTTCTGATCTGTGACTGGAAACCCTGGTTGTGTAGTGGTTAAGTGCTAAGTCTTCCAACCAAAAAGTTCACAGTTTAGATCCATTAGGCCCTCCTTGGAAACTCTATGGAGCAGTTCTACTCTTACCTATAGGGTCGTTATGAGTGGGAATTGACTCGATGGCAGTGGGTATAGGTATAGGTAGGTATAATCTGTGAATATGGGATGTTTTTCTGTTACTATGTCTTCTTTAATTTCTTTCAGCATTGTTTTGTAGTTTGAATATACAAGTTTTGTGTATTTTTGTTAGTTTTATTCCTGAATGTTTTGTTCTTTTTGATGCTGCTGTAAATAGAACTGTTTTCTTAATTGCTTTTGAATTGTTTATTGCAGGTGTATAGAAATATGATTGTCATATATTGATCTCATATCCTGCAACCTTACTGAGCTTATGTATTAGTTCTGGTAGTTTTTAGTGGATTCTTAGGATTTTTATAAACATGATATCTTCTGCCAACAGAGGTAGTATTACTTCCTTTCCAGCCTGGGTGCCATCTATTTCTTTATCTTGCCTAATTGTCCTGGTGGAAACCCTGGTTACACAGGGGTTAAGTGCAGTGGCTGCTAACCAGAAGGTCAGCAGTTCAAATCTACCAGGCACTCCTTGGAGAATATGGGACAGTTCTACTCTCTGTAGCATTGCTGTGAGTCAGAATCGACTCGAAGGCAGTTGGCTTGGTTTGGGTTTAATTGCCCTGCACAGGACATCCAGTACAAAGGGGTGAGAACAGGCATCCCTGTCTTATTCCCGACCTCTGTGAAAAACATCCAGTCTTTTACCATTAAGAGTGACGTTAGTTGTGGATTTTTAATAAATGTCCTTTATGACATTGAGGAAACTCCCTTCTAGTCCTAGTCTTTTGAGTTGTTTTTTTTCTTTTAAATCATGAAGGGGTGTTGGAGTTCATCAGATGCTTTTCTAGTTTCTGTTGAGATGATCATGTGTTTTTTTATCTTGTTGATGTGATTGATACGGTACATTAATTGATTTTCAGATGTTAAACCAAAGCTACATTCCTAAGAAAAATCACATTTGCTTTGGTTTATCACTCTTTTTGTATGTTGCTGGATTTGGGTAGTGAGCATGTTGCTGAGCATTTTTGCATCCGTACTCATAAGAGACAGTGGTCTGAAGCTTCCTTTTCTTGTGATGTCTTTGTCTGATTCTGGTATTAGGGTAATGTTGGCCTCATCGAGTGACTTGGGAAGTGTTTATTCCCTCTTGTATATTTTGAAAGAGTTTGTGAAGAGTTGATATTGGTCATTCTTTAAATGTTGTATAGAATTCACCAGTGAAGTCATCTGGGCCTGGACTTTTCTTTGTGGGAATTTTTTTTCATTATAAATTCAATGTCTTGTAATAAGATTGTTCCTTTCTGAATCAGTTTTGGTAATTGGTGTCTTTCAAAGAGTGTGTCCCTTTTGTCTAAATTGTCTGTTGACATAGTATTCCTTTATGATCCTTTTTATTTCTATAAGATCAGTAGTAATGTCCTGTCTCTTGCTTCTGAACCTCATTAGCTCCTTAGTTCATTCTTGCATGAGTTTTTATTGATAGTTAGCTCTGTGCCAAGCACTATACTACATGTAGATGAATACATTCACAGATGAGAAACAATCTCTTCTTAAGGAACCTACAGTTTAGTAGATAAACATGTGTTAATCTGGGTCTGGTCAGGAGATAGAAACTACGTAGTGACTTAAACAGGTGAAATTAACGTAAGGAATAGCCAAGAGATGATGAAAGCATAGCTGTAAGATGAAAACTTTATATGGTATCTAGCACTCAGTATCCAAGGAAGACAAACAGAAGGGTAGGCCCATCTTAGGCTGAGGTTCAGACCACACTGGGAAAATGTAGTTGCAGCCCATTGCGTGACAGAGACAGACAGTGGTTTGCCTGATCTGCAGCTGCTGGGTGGGCAGGAATCCACAGTCCTTGGGCACAGCTGGCCATAGGCAAGGCATAGCCAGTGACCTCACAAAGCATGAAGAGGGTGTGGGGAATGGATTTGGAGCATGGCTTTTGTGAGCCATAGCTGGTGACGTGGTGTGGGGCAGTAGAAAGAATGGTGATGTCAGTGTGTCAGGGGACTGAAGGACATAGTGTTGCTGGAAGGAAGTCTGTGACATTGGGAGGACTGTAGGAGACAAACTATGAGTTGTGAGGGACAGAGCAGAGGGAAGTGGAAAGGGGGCCACAAGCATGTGGTGTCTGTTGTCAGGAGGTCCATGAGAAGGTGCTTGTGATCAGCAGGACAGGCCAGAACTGTGGGAGCAAGGGCCTATAATTCTAGGTGTGCAGCGGGGCAGTGTACCACCAGGCATTCTCAGATGCACACTGCTGACCTACTGTGTGGCAGCCAGACGTGGCTCAAGAACACCCTTCTTTCTGCAGTATCCTTCCTGCACCCACTGTTGAGAAGGCTTCACACTATACTCACTGTATGGGAGGAAAAGTTAGAGAATTCTATCGATCATCACAGCACATGTTTCAAAAGGTACACTGGGAGCTGAAAGGCAATAGATAACTGTCACCACAGCACACGGATGATCAAGTGGACTAAAGCTTCAAAGGGGCTGTGATACAAGCCCACGTGCAGGAAACAGTGGACACACCATGGAGGTAGTGCTTGTTCCAGCTGGGAGCTTTTAGGAGAAACTTCATACAGGAGATGATGACTTTAATAAAGACGAGTGGGTGTTTGCCATCCAGTGGGAGAGGGCATTTGTGAGGGAAGCAGACACGAGAAGAGGCGAGAAGCGCTTGATGTCAAGATCTGTAAGGCAGCCTAGGAGGTCGCCTGCCACAGAAGTTGCGGAAGACAGAAGACTCCTGAATCGGAGACGAGGGCCTTTGTTACTTGTGGCACATCAAGCAGCATGTCTGAGTAGGTTTCCTTTCCTTTCTCCTCCTCCTGCCCTGTGCCCTAAGTCCCAGGGAGTTGATTTGGTGTAGCCCTAGATGATACTGCATGCAGTGGGTTGTGTCACAGCTGGGGAACCCTAATGTAGAAAATCCAGATTTTTATGAAGGATGGTAAATCTGCGTGATATTTGCCTTGAAAGGAGACATGGTCTGCTCTCTGTTTGGGAGGGAGAAACTGGCTCTTTTCTTCTAAGATTTTGTTCAGTAGACAAACATATTTGAAAAAATAGCCTGGAACAAAAGAGCAATTAGTGTTTCTCCCTGCAATATACACAGAAATAATGAGACTCATAGAGAACAGTCTCAACATCTGGCAGATTTAGAGAACTGTGGGTAGGTCAAATTAAAGCTTAACTTCAGTTTGGGCCTAAGACTTTGACCACCACGTATTACAGCTGTTTGTATGTGTCTCACACCTCTGATGGATCTAAAGATTAGGTCATCTTTGTCTTTGTCTAGATGCACAGTTATTGATGGACAGGTAGACAGACAGATGGAGGTGGGCATTTGGTAAGAATAGTTTTTGTTGGAACATTCCTGTGTAGAGGAGCAGGAGATACAGGAAATCCATGGATGCTCGAGTTCCTTTCCTCCTCCCTTCTTTTGTAAGTAGGGCAGCCTAATATTTTGGTTGGTCAACCAGAATAATTTAGCGCATTAAGAACCAATTGTGGAACTGAGTAATCTGAGTTCGGATCTTGGCTCTGCCAGCTGTTAGCTTGATGTTAAGCTTGTTTTGTGTCATCTGCATAATGTAGGTTGTTAATGAATCTTCCTCCAACCCTCATGCTGTGTTCTTCATATAGTCCAGCTTCTTGGGTTATTTGCACAGCGTAAGTATTGACTAAACACAAGGGAAGGATAGAACCCTGGTACACACCTTCACTGGCTGTAAACCATACAGTATCCCTTTGTTCTTTTCGAATGTCTGCCTTTTGGTCTATGTGCAGGTTCCCTATGAGCACAATTAAGTGTTCTGCAATTCCCATTCTTCACAATGTTAACCATAAATTGTTACGATCCACACAGCTGAATGTCTTTGTGTAGTTAACAAAAGACAGGCAAACATCCTTCTGGTATTCTCCACTTTCAGTCAAGATCAATCTGACATCAGCATTGATATCCCTGGATCTGTTTCCTCTTCTGAGTCTGGCTTGAATTTCTAGAAGTTCCCTGTTGATGTGCTGCTGCAGCCACTTTTGAAGAATCTTTAGCATGTGGTGCTAATGATATAGTTTCCATATTCTGTTTGATCATGTTGCTTGGGGATGGGCATACATATGAATCTCTTTTAGCCAGTTGGCCAGGCAGCTGTCTTCCAAATTTCTTGGCCTTGCCTAGGTGAGCACTTCCAGCGTTGCACTGGTTTGTTGAGGCATGTCTCTTGGTATTCCGTCATTTCACCAGCACCTTCATTGATCTTATGCCTTAGGATTGGCATGAGGAGTACAGATATCTGTGAATTAAAATTCTGGTTTGCTGCCTACTGCCTGTGTGAGCCTGAAGCATTTTCTTCCCGTCTTTGAGCTTCATTGTCTTTGCATGTAAATTATAGACAGTATTTCGTTTTCATGGTCGTTACAGGTTTGAAACAGTTTATATGCTTTGTAGTATGATTTCATATACATACATAAGATGTGAAATTTATGCAGACAGGCAGTTTGCAAGTTACAGATGAGATTCATTCCACCTGTGTCGTTAAGTCGAATTTGTAGGTTGGTTGAAACAGGTGCAAAGTAAGCCCTGTTTAGCAGCCTTACTTTAGCGGGAAAAGGCTCGAAGCCTTTCCAGTGATTTAAAAGCTGTGTGTGCAGCAGGCGAAGGTGATTGTGCTGAAGAATTTGTTGTGAGTAGGGGTTGGTTCAGTTATTTTTAGTGAGGGTAAATTTATATAACGTCAAAGGGCAAGGTGAAATCTATAAGTCAGACATTCCTAAGGGAACTTACTCTGTGTGCGCAGCTATATTAAAATTCAGTGACCTTAATTACATTTACCTGCTTACGCAGCCATCACCATGATCCATTTCCAAAAGCTTTTCATAGCCCTAGATAGAAACTCTGTACCCCTGAAGCAGTAAATCCTGTTCTTCCTCCCCCTAGTCCCTGGTAACCACTGATACTTTGATCTTTATGCATTTGTCTATTCTGATATTTCGTAGACATGCAGTTGTACAATATTTGTCCTTTTGTGTGACTTACTTCACTCAGCACGATGTTTTCAAGGTTCATCCATATTATAGCACATATAGAAGTTCATTTCTCTTTATGAATTGATTCTGAGTAATATTTGTTGTCTGTATGGACCAAATTTTGTTTTCTTTTCATCTGTTGAGGAACATGGGTTATTTGCACCTTTGGCTGTTGTGAGTAATGCTCCAGTGAAGCTCGATGCACTGGTGTCTCTGAGTCCCTGTTTTCAGCCTCTTGGATAAATACATAGGAGTGGACTTTCTGGGCTGTGTGGTGATTCTGTGTTTAAAATTTTGAGGGACTGCTCAACTGCTTTCCACAGCGACTGTGCTGTTTTATGAGTCTAGCAGTAATGCAGAGGGCTTCCAGTTTTTTTTCACATCCTTGTTATTTTCTAATAACAGCCATCCTGGTGACTGTGAAGTGGTATCTCATTGTAGTTTTGATTTACGTTTTTCTAGTGACTAATGATGGTGAGCATTTTTCCTTGTGCTTATTGGCCATTTGTGTATCATCTTTGGAGAAATACCTACTCAAGTCCTTTGACCATTTTTTAAATTGGGGTGTTTGTCTTTTAGTTGTTGAGCTTTAGTTCTGTATATATTCTGGATTATGAGTCAGACCCGACTCAATAGCAGTGGGTTTTTTTTTTTAAAAGAAAAAACTTGTATCAGGTATATGCTTCTCAAATATTTTCTCCCATTCTGTAGGTTACCGTTTTGTCGATAAAGTCTTTTGATACACAGAAGATTTTTAAATTTGAGAAGCCTGGTTTATCCTTTTTTTTTTGGTTTCTTGTGCTTTTGGTGTCCCGTTGGAGAATCATTGTCAAAAACCTGGCCTTGAACCTTTACTCTTATGTTTTCTTTTAGGAGCTTTATGAGTTTGTCGTTATATTTCGGCCAGTGATCCATTTTGAGTTAATTTTTTTAGGTATAGGTTCATTCTTTAGCATGTTGAACTCTAGTTAGTCTTAATTATCTAGTGCTGCTATAACAGAAACATCACAAATGGATGGTTTAACAACCAGAGTTTATTCTCTTATAGTTTAGGAAACTAGAAGTCCAGATTCAGGGTGCCAGGTCCTGGGAAAGGCTTTTTTTCTCTATAGGCTATGAGGGAAGATCCTTGTCATCAATCTTCCCCTGATCTAGAAGCTTCTCAGTGGAGAGACTCTGAATTCCAAGGACATGGTTTCCTCCCAGTTCTTGCTTTCTTTATGGTAGAAAGTTTGTCTCTCTGCTCACTTATTTCTTTTATATCTCAAAAGAGATGGCCCCCGTTACTACCTGATCTTATAGATTGAGTCCTGACTCATTAACATAACTGCCTCTAGTCCTGCCTCATTAACATCATAAAGGTAGGATTTACAATATGTGGGAAAATCACATTAAATGCCCAAATGGTGGGCAGTCACACATCACTGGGAGTCATGCCCTAGCCTAGTTGACACACATTTTGGAGGGACACAGTTCAATCCATAAAATAGTTCTAGCACTATTGGTTGAAGAAAGACTGTTTTTCCTCATTGAGTGGACTTGGCAGCCTTGTTGAAAATCAGTATGTCATGGATGTATGCATTTATTTTTGGACTCTCTTCTGTTCCGTTGGTCTTTGTCTACTCTTATACCAGTACCACACTGTTTTGATTGCTATAGCATTATAGTATGTTTGGAAGCTGGGAAGTGTGAAATGATTTTGGCTATTTGCACATGATTTCTTCTCACATTGTCTGGTCAGACTGTAAATGCTTGGTTTGGTTATAAAGAGAATTCTTGGAAAAATAAAGTATGTGCCTTCCCATTAGAAGGGGTGTGGCACTTTGAGTGTTCAGGGTGAGTGTGTGGTAGTAAAGGCTGTGTGTGTTTGGGTGGAGGACATTACCTTTTTAGTAGGAAAGAAAAGACATTAGATGGTTTAAGAAGCAGAAATGTGTTCTAGTTTTAGAGAAATTAGTATGGGGTTTTATTTCACGCAAAGGAATCAGAGCCCTTGTGGGATCCATTAAAATAGAAATTTAAACCAGTTGAAGAAAGATGAGGTAACACGTATTACACTGAAGATTCTTTTTTTTGTTGGGTAGTGTCCTCTATTTCCTTAAAATGGTGCTTTCTGGGGCCCTTAGGTAACTTCTGAGTTTGTTGAGTTCGAAAATATTCCTCTCTATCTGCCTTATGTTTGTGGTCTCAATGCTAACTTTCATGAGGGCCTTTGGGTCTTGGCTGAAACCTAACAGTGTTGAAATAGGTAGGGCTGTTATCTGCAACTTGTTTCTTATTTCACCATTTTGAAAGTGCACTGTGTGCTTTTATTTAGGTACTTAATAATTTGGAAATAAAGTATAGATAGTAGCTGTCATAGTGAGCCTCACCAGATTCATGCTGCCAGTCTCAGCAGTAGCCAGAAACCTTTTAGAATCAGATCGGTTGTTCAGATGCTCACCTGTAAAGCACTTTCTGTCTTTTTGCTATTGTTGTTAACTTTTCATTCATGTATTTAATGTTCGTATCTTCAATCCACTGACACTTTTTTTTTTGCTTTTCATTTTTACCCCTGTTGTACATATCACCAATGGGAAAACTTCTCAGCATAAAAGTAAAATCCTGTATATAATTGGCTCCTCACATTTCAGTATAGTTACAGCACAAGCAGAGCATGGGATTGCTATATGCACAAGGACTTTAATATATTTTTTTCTTTATATTTTTAATAGTATTAGTTGGTCCCAACTGAATACGTTTCTCATAGGAGTGGTGGTTAAGATGTATGTGTCGGAATTTTATTTGTTAGCAGGAAATTGAGCTGCCTTCTGTTTTTCATTAAGAACACATTTTAAATCTAGAGCTGGAAAAGAAAGGAGGTTAAACAAATAGGACAGAGCCTCAAACATTTATTAGAGGTGTTGGTTGTGTATTTATCCAGAGATGGCCCCCAGCAGTTTTCCTTATCACTGTATGCACATGTTCATGACAAACTACTTTATCAGTTAGCATACAGTATGTACATACAATTCTTCTCATAAGCTTTGTACATTCCAGTCAAAACACTGGTTTCCAAGGTAACTTGGTCCAGCCCCTCCCCCTACTTTGAATAAGGTTATGTTATATATTTGTAATACAGTTTGATGCTTTTCTCGCAGTCTGCATTGTAACCTAGGCTCTGGTCTCCTGATTCTTGATTTTTGGTTGTTGTTGTTTGCTTTCTCTAAACATTGAATTTCCTTGTGAGGTAAATTTCAGTGGGCTTTTAAACATACTGCAACCTCTTTTTGGAAGTATATGCCATACTGAAGACGTACTGGGATGTTTGCTGGAAGCAGGGTTGGGAGTGTAAGGCTGAGACCAGGACCCTGACTGAGGCTGTGATCAGCTTTATAGGTCAGCAGCCAGAGCCAAAGAATTTTCTGTTTTCAGGAATAGCCCTTATATCAGAAGTCTTTAGTAGTCAGAACTTAGAGACAATTGGGTTGGGAGGATTAAGAAAATCACAAATATAGACAGCAGATAATCTGAGAAGCTGGACTGTATGAAAAAGACGAGGGCATCAGGACTGAAGGAAGACTTAGTAACCTGCATTGTGCCAATAGCACAACCTTGCTTGCTGAAAGTGAAGAGGACTTGAAGCATTTAGTGGGTAATATCAAAGGCCACAGCCTTCAATATGGATTACACCTCAACATAAAGAAAACAAAGATCTCCACAACTAGACCAGTAAGTAACACCTTGACAAATGGAGAAAAGATTGAGTTTGTCAAGGATTTCATTTCACTTGAGCCCACACTAAACACCCATGGAAGCAGCAGTCAAGATATCAGAAATCACACTGCACTGGGCAGATCTACTTTAAAGTGTTGAAAAGCAAAGATGTCACCCTGAAGACTAGGGTGCAACCCTCACCCAAGCTGTGGTATTTTCAGTTGCATCATATGCATGCGAAAACTGGAAAATGAATAAAGAAGACTGGCAGAGAATTGGTGGTTTTGAATTGTGATGTTGGAGAATATTGAATATACCATGGATTACCAAAAGAACAGACAAACCTGTCTTCGAGGAAGTGCAACCAGAGTGCTCTGTAGAAGCAAAGATGGTGGGGCTAAGTCTTACATACTTTGGACATGTTGTCAGAAGGGATCAGTCCTTGGAGAAGGACATCATAGGAAAGTAGAAAGCCAGCAACAAAGAGGAAGGCTCTCAAGGAGATGGATCGACACCACGGCTGCCACTATGGGCTCAAGCTTAACACCAGTTGTGAGCATGGTGCGGGAGCAGGCAGGGCCTCGTTCTGTAGTGCTTACGGCTTCTGTGCGTCAGAACAGACTCAAAGGCCCGTAACAACAACATCCAGCAAAGACAGGGTAAAGAGGTGACTTATATCATCATGTCAGGAAATAGGCATTGGAGTGGAAAGTAATGGCAAATGACATTTAGTCAAGGGACTACATAAGAGTGCGTGGTACACAGGCAGCAGGTGTGGCGCTTGTGGTGGCTACAGGGAGTTCTGAATTGAAAAATGAATTCTAGACTGTAAATAATTGAGAGAAGAGATTCTGTCTCTTTGAAACCCCTACAAAATTTTTTCTGAAACTGGTCAACTGCCTGCCTTAGAAACACCTGGGTTGCTTATTAAAAATTGCAGAATCAAAGCTTCTGATCTGTAATCAGCATTTTGAATGGGCATCTCAAATTATCTTGATATGTCTTGAAAGAACCCTTTCCTCTATAGTGGAAGCCCTGGTGGCGTAATGGTTAGGGTTAGAG
This sequence comes from Heterohyrax brucei, assembly GCA_028571685.1. NCBI lineage: Eukaryota > Metazoa > Chordata > Mammalia > Hyracoidea > Procaviidae > Heterohyrax > Heterohyrax brucei. The sequence continues at coordinate 17,804,847 of CM053153.1, read as the reverse complement.
CTGCAAACCGAAGGGTCGGCAGTCTGAATCCACCAGGCACTCCTTGGAAACTCTGTGGAGTAGTTTACTCTGTCTTGTAGGGTTGCTGTGAGTTGTAATTGACAGCAATGGTTTTGTTTTTGTTTTTAAGTCCTTATCAGATGTTTATTCTGTACTGGGCTCTGTGCTAAGTCCTCTGCATGGGTTGTGTGAAGGAGGCTATTATTATGGCTCACTTAACAGAAGATTGATGAAATTAAGATTTAGAAAATTTAGATCACTTGTGTGAGATCACAAAAAGATCATAAATGGTGAATCCAGAATTCAAACCCAGACAGCCTGGCACCAGAGCCCAACATGTGATCCACATTTTCAAAGCTTGACTTTTGGGAGTTCATGCCATGCAGCTGCCTACTTTACGGACAAGCTGACCAGTCCGGGATAGAACAGAGACTGCCAGAATCATGCTGCCGTTGCAGTGCGTCAGTGACTATGTTGCTGTTCTTCTGTATTTGGCGTCCTAGGAAGCAATGTTAGAGTGCTGTTCTTGGCTCCCAAGAAGAGGAATGTGTCTTAAACTTGTTAAAATAGATTCAGTACTTAAAACAGTTTGACAACTTCGTGTCACTCTAAAAGTGCAAGTACCACTGAGCATAGGCCCTGCCCCAAACGCACTTTGACAGGTCATTACTGTCACTCTTGCTCACAAACCAAGAAGCTGAGTCCCAGAACAATTAAGTTATTAATTTGAATTCCGAGCAAACTATCGACCGTCTTAGCTGTCCTGATTGAGTCCAGTGCTGTTTCCACTTTTATTCTGCTTCTATCTTAAGCATCCTTATGAAACAATTAAAAAATGTAAGTAGAATTATTTAGAGCAGTTCAAATCTACGAGGTGCACCTCGGAAACCCTGCAGGGCAGATCTCCTCCTGTAGGTTTCTGTGAGTAGGAGTCAACTTGATGGCAATGGGTTACGGGCTTTATTCCATTCACAAGAGTCTAATTAAAAATGTGCCTGGAGGGTGACAGTTTTGTAGCTGGAGTTACGGGTAAGTCTAGTAGATTTGGAAAGAATGTTGGTTGCAGTTGCAAACATAAAGCCAAGTGCCAAGTGCCGTTTAAGCAGAAGTTTATTTTAAAACCAAGGCTTTTGTAGAATGCATTATTTATGGACCTTACTTTCAGTTTTGGTTTTCTAGCCTAATAAAAGGCCTAAAATAACGAGGAGTGTAAAAATAGGAAAACAACTGGTTGTATTCTAGATTTAGTGAAAACAGTAGTTTGAAATGTTTCTTTTGTCTTAAAATTATGTGAATTCAGGAAGAATCTCAGAGAGAAGGGAATTTATGGTTGTAACTTTAAAATGTATCTTAGAACAGGAGTTTTCAAACTTCGCTCTGCATCAGAGTCACCGGGAAGACTTCTTAAACCAAATTGCTGGGCTCCACCCCAGAGTTTCAGATGCATTAGGTCTGGGATGGGGCCTGAGAATATGCATTTCTAACAAGTCCCAAGGTAATGGCTGGTGGTACTTGGCTGAGGACCACACTTGGAGATCCACTGGATTGAGAAATGACAATAGAAGCACTGTACTCTGATGAGATCAAGACTAAACACTGGGTTCTTTAATGTTTGTTATGACAATAAAAAACTTCTGTTGACTGATACTTTCATACTTGTAAGTAGAACTAGGATGACACTAAAGCGTTAGAATCTTTTTGAGTTCCTTCTGAGTCATTATAATAGTATTTATTAAGTTAGGTTAAATATGGTTTAAATTATATGGCTGGATATACTTTTTTGTAATGTAACCATGGATATTAGTAATCCACATATAGAGTATAGTAACGGAACTCTGCATTTGCACCACATTCTTGCCAATTCTTGGTCCAGGCAGTTGTCTTATTTTAGCCATTCTAATAAATATCTAGTGATATCTCACAGTGGTTTTAATGTGCGTTTCCCTAATAACAACTTTGAATGTCTCGTCGTATGCCTATTTCACATTCATTTATCTCCTTGGTGAAGTGTCGATTAAGATATTTTGCTTATGTTTTATTGAGTTGTTTTATTCGTGAGTTGTGAGAGTTCTTTATGTATGCTGAATAGAATTCCTTATCAGGTTTATAATTTGTGCGTACTTTATCCTGGGATCGCTGTGAGTCGGAACTGGTTTGGATGCTTGTCTAACTTCATGAAGGGAAGAATCTTTATCAGCATCTAAGGCCGAAGACGATTCCTGTGAGGCAGAGACCAGACATCTGTCTTCTCTCCAGGCTTTTTACCATTCCTGAAATTAACTGTCCCTCTCATGGCACCCTGTAGCCTTCTGTGGGATCCATAATTCATGACAGTAGCCATATAGAACTCAGAGTTCTCACAATTATGGGGTTTATTAGGGAAGCTAAAGAAAACAAAGAAAAACTAAACCCACTGCTGTCCAGTTGATTCCAACTCCTAGTGACTCTATGGATCAGAGTAGAACTGACCACAGAGTTTCCAAGGAGCGCCTGACATATTTGAACAAGTGACTTTTTGGTCGGCACACATGGCTCTTAAATGCTACACCACAAGGGCTTCTATTAGGGAAGCATTCGGTTACAATTCAGGATCAGAAACAACTCAGGATGTGGTTCTTAGATCAGGACAGCCTCTTCTCAGCCCTGCCTGCAGACAGGCCTCTCTCTTGGCCCTTGATCCCTTGGCCCCCACCCACCTTTCCTGCTCAAGCAAGTGTCACACATCTCTTTAGCTCTGCCAGTAAGTGCCCCTCCCTACTCTATGAGCAAACCTCCTGTCTGAAGGTGCTCAGTGTTTTCACTCCATGAGCTGGGAAGCCCACTGTGCTATCTGCTCTCCTGTTTCTGCTGCCTTTGCTGTTGCTGTGTTTCTGCCACTGTTTGTCTCTGATCGTCTCAGGCATTAGAGTTCTCTCACTTGTTTCCTGGGTCTAGAAAATTGTCAGTGCAAGGATTCTGGGTCCTGAACATGTCCTCTGCCTCCAGGCCTTCTTTCTTGGGGTTAGTCAGGCCCCCCTCTCTCTTTCATTTCTTGTTATTTCTTGTAAGATAAAAGATGTGACTCAAGCAATGGTGGTAACTTGAGTAAAGGTAGTGATTTGAGCACATGTCACCCTGATCCTGTCTCATTAACATAACAGACATAACCCCATCCTTATTAGCATAGCATGACCATACCTTACTAACATATAAGTCCAGAAATCCATTGCTATTGAGTCTATTCCAACTAATAGTGACCCTGTGGAAGAGTAGAACTGTCCCATGTGGTTTCCAAGGAGCAACTGGTAGATTTGAACTACTGACCTTTTGATCAGCAGCTGTAGCTCTTAACCATTCTGCCACCAGGGTTTCCGTTAACACACAGAGGTCAGAATTTACAACACACACGAAGAGAATAATCACATCAGGTCACAAAACCACTCAGTGCCTAGCCGACTTGACACATAGCTCCAACCATCACAGGTTCCATACGGCTTAATGGCATGGTCTCATCCACTCACCATGTGGGAGTCACAGAGACTGAGGCTAAAAGGGCCACATTACGTAATTCATTGCACTACATGGCTCTTACTAGCATCTCTTGAAGAGAAGAAGCTTTCAACTTTTACGACATTCAATTGGTGCATTTATGGATTGTGTTTTTCGTGTTATATCTAAGAAATCTGTGCCTAACCCATATTCAAAAACATTTTCTCTTAAATTTTTTTCTAGATGTCTTGTATCTCTAGGTTTTACATTAAGGTCTGTTATCCACTCTGACTAAAGTTTTATATATGGTGTCAGTATGGATTGAAGTTCATCATTTTTCCTCATACGGATATCCAGTTGTCCCAGTGCCATTTGTGAAGACTACACTTTCCCTGGAAACCGTGGTGACTAGTGGTTTAAGTGCTGTGACTGCTAATCAAAAGATCGGCAGTTCAATTCCACCCCACACTCCTTGGAAGCTCTATGGCGCAGTTTTACTCTGTCCTGTGGGGTCACCATGAGTCAAAATCAACTCAGTGGTAGTGAGTTTTTGGTTTTTGATCCTTTCTCTGTTTATTTGTATTTGGATCTTTGTCAGATCAGCTCTTGCTCTGTGTATGGGTTTATTTCTGAATTCTGTTCTGGAAACCCTGGTGGCATAGGGATTAAGTGCTTTGACTGCCAAAGGGTCCAATATTGCCAGCACCATTTGTTAAAGAGACCATTCTTACCCCAGTTTAAAGCCTTGGGGACTTTGTCGAATGTCAACTGCTCATAGGAGGACAGTGGCATCTCTGGAGTCTCAGCTCTGTTCCATTGGTCTGTATGTGTCTTTTTGTACCAGTACAGGCTGTTCTGACTACTGTGGCAGTGTAATAGGTTCTAAAGTCATGTAGTGAGAGGCCTCTCAGTGTGTTCTTCTTCGGTAGTGCTTTGCTTATCCGAGATTTCTTCTCTTTCCAAACAAAGTTGATGATTTGTTTCTCTGTCTCATTAAAAAATGTCACTGGAATTTGCCCAAGTGCTGTCGAGTTGGATCCGACTTTGCATTATATAAGTAGATTGCTTTGAATAAAACATTTTCACAATGTTGAGTCTTCCTATCCTTGAGCAGGGTAGATTACTCCATTTATATGTCTCTTAATTTCTTGTAGAAAGGACTCGTAGTTCTCTTTGTAAAGATCTCTTATTTCTCTAGTTAGATTTGTTCCTAGGTATTTTATCTTCTTGGGGGCTATAGTAAATGGAATTGATTTGGTGATTTCTTGTTTAATAATCTCATTGTTGGTGTAAAGGAATCCAATGGATTTATTTATGTTTATCTTGTATCCTATTAATTTGCTAAACTCTTCTATTAGTTCCAATAGTTTACTTATGGATTCCTTTGGATTCTCTGTATAAACAATCATATCGTCTGCAAAGAGGGAGATTTTTACTTCTTCATTGCCGATACGGATGCCCTTTATGTCTTTGTCTTGTCTAATTGCTCTGGCTAGAATTTCTAGGACAATGTTGAATAGAAGTGGTGAGAATGGGCATCGTTGTCTAGTTTCCATTCTCGAAGGAAATTCTGTCAGTCTTTCACCATTCAGGATGATGAAGGCAGTTGGCTTTGCGTAGATGTTACTGATTGCATTGAGGAATTTCCCTTCTATTCCTATTTTTCTGAGAGTTTTAAGCATGAATTGGTGTTGAACTTTGTCAAATACCTTTTCTGCATCAGTTGGCAAAATCAGGTGATTCTTGTTTTTTGTGTCATTAATGTGGTGGATTACACTAATTGTTTTTCTGATGTTGAACCAGCCTTGCTTCCCTGGAATGAAACCAACTTGATCATGATGAATGATTTTTTTAATATATACTGTTGAGTTCTTTTGATAGAATTTTGTTGAAGATTTTTGCATCTGGGCTCATGAGTGACACTGGTCTGTAATTTTCTTTTTTTGTGGGATCTTTCCCTGGCTTTGGTATCAGGGTTATGCTGGCTTCATAGCATGAATTTGGGAGCATTATGTCCCTTTCTATAGTGTGAAACAGCCTCAATAGTATCAGAGTTAACTGTTCCCTAAAAGTTTCGTAGAATTCTTTGTTGAAGCCATCTGGGCCAGGACTTTTTTTGGGTGGTAGATTTTTTTTTTTTTTTATTTTTATTTAACATAACTGAGTGAAAATGTACATTCGCATGTAAATTTACATGCCCCCCTATATGCAGCTTCCACTGCTCTCCCTGTCTGGTGACAGCACACTATTCCTCTCTACTCCATACCTGTCTCATCCTCCCAACAGCCTCCTTTCCCCTCCTCTCCATCCACTCGCCTTCCTCCAGCCAGAGGTCAGCAAGATGATATCCTATAGATGTATAGAACCATAAAGTGCTTCCAATATATGGTCACTCTGCCTTGCCAAGTCCAATCCATTCCTGTCCAAAGAGTGGACCTTTGTTATAATTTATGGGAGAGGACAGCATCAGGGAAGGGGGCCATGCTCTCAGAGTAACCTCAAAACCACTGGACCATCAATTGAGGTCTTTTAGTGGAGATCTCATGATGCACCTCTTTTTATTCTTGTGTTGCCAGTGAGGCTCCTCTCTGTGAGCTCCGTCGTGGCTATCACTGGTGGTGGCTGGACACCATCCGGTTCTTCCGGTCCCAAGTTGATGTAGGCACCCACTCTTGTGGGTCTCTCTGTCTTCTCGGTTGTCTTTACCGCATGCCGTTTTGGCCCTTGGTGAGCATCTGTTCCTGCTGAGTTGGGACCATTTGCTGTGTCCTCGGATGGCAGCTTTTAAGACCCCAGACGCCACTCACCAATGTGGGGTGCAGAGAGCTCTCTTAGCAAAACGCTAGTTGTGCCAATTGGCCTGGAATTCGCCTAAGAGCATGGTCCCCCGCCCCCCGCCCCAGCTACTCTATCCTTGCAATATTGAGTTAAGGTGGAAGGAGTACTCAAGTTATGCTGAAGTCCGCTTAATGTTGTTCTTGTTCCTAATGTGTGCTGTCACCGCTTTCTCCCAACTAGATTGCTAGTAACTATCTAAACTAAACCCTCCCCCCCTCGCCCTCCCTCCCTTCCCTCCCTTGCAGCTGTCAAAGAGTCTTTTCTTCTATACACAAGTCTGTTTTTGAGATCTTATCGTAGAGGTCTCATACAGTATTTGTCCTTTTGTCGCTGACTACTTTCACTCAACATAATGTCTTCCAGTTGAAACCAGGTTAGGAGATGTTTCCTGCAATCATTGTTATTCTTTATCATTGCGTAGTGCTCCATTGAGTATATATACCACAGTTTACCTATCCATTCTTCTATTGTTGGGCATCTGGGTTGATTCCATCTTTTTGCTATTGTAGACTGTGCTGCGATAAACATTCTGGTGCATGTGTCCGTTGGTGTGAAAGGCCTTGAATCTGTAGGATATATTCCAAGTAGTGGAATTACTGGGTCAAATGGTATATCAATATCCATTTTTTTAAGGAAGCACCAGATTGCCTTCCAAAGAGGCTGGACCATTTTGCAACCCCACCAACAGTGTAGGAGGGTTCCACTTTCTCCACAGCCTCTCCAGCATTTGTTGTTTTGTGTTTTTTGGATCATAGCCAATCTTGTTGGGGTGAGATGGTATCTCATTGTTGTCTTGATTTGAATTTCTTTAATAACTAAAGATCGTGAACGTGTCCGCATGTGTTTTTTGGCTGCCTGGATCTCCTCTTTAGTGAAGTGTCTGTCCATCTCCTTTGCCCATCGCATAATTGGATGGTTTATCTTCTTCTTCTTGATATTTTGTAGTATCCTATAGATTATGGAGATCAGGCGTCAGTCTGACATAGAGTTGCCAAATATTTTTTCCCATTCTGTGGGTGTTCTTTTAATTCTATTAATAAAGTCTTTGGATGAGCAAAAGTGTTTGATTCTTAATAGTTCCCATTTATCTGTTTTCTCTTCTGTTGATTGAGGTTTGTTTGACAGATTTTGGAGTCTGTCCACATTGTGTATTAAAACTTCCATTGTTGTTCCTACCTTTTCTTGGATGAGCTTTAGCATTTTAGGTTTGATATTTAGGTCTTTTATCCAGTTGGAGTTGGTTTTTGTATAAGGTGTAAGATATGGATCTTGATTCAGTTTATTGCAGATGGATAACCAATTTTGCCAGCACCATTTGTTGAAGAGACTGTTTTTACTCCAGCTTAATGTCTTAGGGCTTTTGTCGAATATCAACTGTTCATAGGCAGATGGTGTCATCTCTGGGGTCTCAATTCTGTTCCATTGATCGATCTGTCTGTTCTTGTACCAGTACCAGGCTGTTTTGACCACACACGAAGAGAATAATCACATCAGGTCACAAAACCACTCAGTGCCTAGCCGACTTGACACATAGCTCCAACCATCACAGGTTCCATACGGCTTAATGGCATGGTCTCATCCACTCACCATGTGGGAGTCACAGAGACTGAGGCTAAAAGGGCCACATTATGTAATTCATTGCACTACATGGCTCTTACTAGCATCTCTTGAAGAGAAGAAGCTTTCAACTTTTACGACATTCAATTGGTGCATTTATGGATTGTGTTTTTCGTGTTATATCTAAGAAATCTGTGCCTAACCCATATTCAAAAACATTTTCCCCGAGTCTAGTCCATTTTTGTCTGAAGAGTTGACCTCAGTAATGTTTTCTGGACAGGTAGGGGCCATGCTCCCAGGGTGCCGGGAGCGGGCCCCCCTCTCCCGACATGAGGACCAAGGAGGTGCCTAAGAGGGGCTTCTACCCCTCGGTTTATGAGACTATATTGGGGCAATCTGACCAGGAACTTCTGAGAAATAGAGATCATAGAAATGGATTTCAATGCAGCATGCCTGACAGCACTGAGGCCTGCCCAGCTTCACTGGCTCCCCACTGATTACATTCCCCCTCCCTTTTCTTCACATACACAAGTTTGCAAGCTAACCCTTAGGAAGCTCTCAAGGACAATTCTCCACATAGCCATCAAAACTACAAAGCATCCTTTCTCCTTGCAGCTGGAAGAATAGATAAACTTTTAGGTTTATTATAGCTGGTATAGAAAACTGATAAACACTAAAGAAACATCTTTCTTAGTGCAGCTGGCATAATTGGGGGATGGCAGACACTTACTATCTACACAGAAAGATATAAATGAAAACTTGGAAAAACAAACTGAGACAGCCAAATGGTGAAACCTTGAGGAGTCTGCCCTTTGGTACCTCCCACTTTGAGATACGAATAAAGCCATTAATTGTGTTCCTGACATTTTATCACCACTGGACACCTGGCTTAGACAATTATTCAAAAAGGCCTTGACAATTAATTAGAAGACCACGAGGGGTCACTTTCTTGTTAGCCAATAATGATGGGTCAGTTTCTTGTTAACCAATAGTTTGTATAATAAAGAAAATAGGGTAACCAACTACGTCACCTCACCTATAAAAAATAAAGACAGCAGCTCTCGACACACAAAACAGAAATATGCCTCTCTGGGTCGGGCTGCCTTAAACCAGAAAATTCTTTCCTGTCTCCTTTGTTCATTTCCCGCCGACGTCTTCCCTCCCTCCGTGCGGGACCCTACAAAGTGTTGGGACCGGCTCCCGGCACCAGGGGATTCCTGGGCCATCAGACTATCAGTTGTGGTCTTTTAGTAGAGTTCTTGAGCTGTACCCCTTTTTTTTCATGTCATATTGCCACAGGGACTCAAAATTGTGTGCCCCGTTATGGCTGTCTTTGGTGGTAGCCGGGCACCATCTGGTTCTTCTGTTCACATGTTGATACAGTCTCCCATTCACATGGGTCCTTATGTCTCCTCAGCTCTTTTTACCTCGTGTGTTTGTTCTTGGTGATCGTCTGTTCTGGATGAGTTGGGACAATTTGGTGTACCTCAGATGGCAACTTGCTAGCTTTTAAGATGCCAGATGCCACTCACCAATATGAGGTATGGAAGACACTCTTAGCAATAGGCTTATTAATGCCAGTTGGCCTCCATGTCCCCTGAGAGCATAGTTCCAGGACCTTGCCCCAGCTACTCTATCCTTGCAGTACTGGGTTGAGATTAGAAGAGTTTTCAATTTCTGGTGAAGTCCAGTTAAGTTGATCTACTTTCTACTGTATGCTGTCACTGATTTCACCTGACCAAATTTCTATCAGCTGTCTTATCTATGACCAACCCTCTTCATCTCTACCCACCCTTGTAGCCATCAGAGTTTTTTCTTCTGTACCTGAGTCTGTTTTTAAGTCCTTATAGTAGGAATCTCATACAATATTTGTCCTTTTGCTGCTGACTGATTTCACTCAGCATAATGTCTTCCAGTCGAAACCAGGTTAGCAATGAAGGTTTTGATTTTTTTTTTAAATTATCACTGAATGAAAATGTACATTCCCATATAAATTTACATGCCCACCTGTATGCAGCTCCCACTGCTCTCCCTGCCCGGTGACAGCACGCTCCTCCTCTCTACTCCATACTTGTCTTATCCTCCCAACAATCTCCTATCCCCTCCTCTCCACCCACTCTGCTTCCTCCTGTAAGAGGTCAACAGAATGACATCCTATAGATGCATAGAACCATAAAGTGCGCACATGATATAGTCACTCTGTGTCTCCAAGTCAAATCCATTCCTGTCTAAGGGTTGACCTCCATTATGATTTATGGACAGGAGGAACATCAGGGCCTGGGGCCATGCTCCCAGGGGAATTCCAAGGCTCGTGGACCATCAGTTGCAGTCTTTTAATGGAGATCTCAAGATGCACCCCTTTTTTATTCTTGTGTTGCCTGTGAGACTCAACTTTGTGAGGTCCATCATGGCTATCACTGGTGGTGGCCGGGCACCATCTGGTTCATTCTGTCACAAGTCGATGTGGTCAACCACTCACATGGGTCTCTGTGACTTCTGGGTGTTTTTTAATTAAGATATGTACACGGTTTTTTTGATACCATGCTATTACACAGTTAATAGACTACAGTATGGTGCACACATAAATGAACGAGAAAACCAGAAAGTTCCCTGAGTCACTTTATAGTGATGCTCGCTTTATTATGGTGGATTGGGAATCAATCCTGCAGTATCTCAAGGTAAGCTGGTAGTTCCCTCCTTTGGTGATTGTGGCCCTTCTCTTCTTTCTTGAAGCAAGTAAATTCCCCAGAACAGACTATTTCTTACTTAGACCAAAATTTGAGACTTAGGTTAAAAAAAAAAAAAAAGAGATCGTGGCCCCTGTCATCATAAATTTTAGGATCTTACAAACTTCAGATACATTTGAACTTATGTTTATAGTTTTGAGGACTTTATCTCTTTTTAATTAAACAGTGCCTTCATTAACTTTCTGTTTTAAAGTAGGCTGACCCTGTTAGTAATATTTTCCCGGTATAAATTTATTTAAAATGAGTACAGAGATGTGGTGGCCTAAGACAGCTTCTATTTTTGTGCACACTAAAGATATTTATTAGGTCGTCTAGCTCGTTTATGAATTTGTGAACCTATTTGATTTTTTTGTTCGTGATCACTGTTGCTCTTTTTTTCTTTTAACCAAGTTGATTGCGCTGGTAGAGTTAGGGTGCTATATAAAAGAATACGCGGAGATCGCAGCAAGGCATTCGACAGAGGTTTGTGATGTGGGAGTAGATCATACTCAGTGGGTGTTGATTATTGAAGCAGTTGGGAGCCTGGACTTTGTTATTTAATAGACCTTGAATTAAGTCCTCCCCCTCTAGCTTGTTGCTTTGAGGTACCTAACCTCTCTGAGCCTCAGTTCTCTCAACCTTCTAAAGCAGAGGATGAAGCCACTGTGTGGGGTGGTTATGAGTTGTCAGTAAGCTAATGTGTGTGCACACTCAGCTGCCTTGCTGTTGTTACTCCAGACTCACCTAGGGAGGTGCTCGATCACCTGTCTCCTTGGACTGAAACCAAACCCACTACCGTCAAACTGATCCAACTTAGCAACCCTGTAGGACAGAATAGAACTGCTCCATAGGATTTCCAAGGAGCACCTCGTGGCTTTGAACTGCTGACCTTATGGTTAGCAGACATAGTGCTTAATCACGATGCCACCAGAGTTTCCAAGGACTCTGACAGTTAGAGCAATGTAGCAGTGCGACAGGTGTCCCACTGCACTGAGAGCCAGGCAAAGGCCAGAGAGTCACATCAGTACTTCTGGAAATTTTTGCCTGGTATGGAAATTTGGAAAGACTCTTTAAGGGAAGAGATGGCGTTTACCTTGTTCACTGCTGTCTGCAGGGCATCCAGCACGGTCCCAGGCACATGGTATATGCTGTGTAGTATTTGTTGAGCGAGTGAATGGAAGTCCCCCGCCACCACCACACTCATACTCTTCTTTCTTTAGCATTGCTCCTTTCTTATTTTGCTTATGGTCCGTATTGTTTTCCCAGGTGTCTTTTTTGGCTTTATGTTGCTATTTTGGAATGGCTCTTATGATACTATGCTGAATCAGTGACTCACTGTATTTTATCCATTCATGTATTCTTCTTGAGCACTTGGACATAGAGAGAATATAGACAAGATTTCCAATATGTGATATTCTGAGAGTAGTCTTTCCTTTAATTTAGCTATTAGTCATATGCAAAGGCATTTGACTGTGTGGATCCCAGCAAATTTTGAGTAACGTTGCAGAGACTAAGAATTCTAACACTTCACCGTGCTTGGGAAGAACCTGCACGTAGCCCAAGAGGATACAGTGGGATTTAAGGTCAGGAAATATGTGTGTCAAGGTTGTATCCTTTCACCGTACTTAGTCTGTATACTGAGCAGATATTTGAAGAAGCTGGACCATATGAGGAATAATGGTGCATCAGGATCGGAGAAAGACTCATTAACAACTTGCACCATGCAGATGACAGATCCTTGTTCGCTGAAAGGGAAGAGGACTTGGAGAACTTTCTGATGAAGATCGAAGGCCATAGCTTTCAGTATGGATTGCACCTCACCAAGAAAACAAACATCCTCCCGTCTGGACCCAGAAGCAACATCATGATACACAGTGGCTGTGAGGATGGCATAGGGTGGGGCAGTATTTTGTTCTGTTATACAGAGGATCGCTGTGAGTTAGAATGAACTGACCTGATGGCGTTTAACAGCAGTGACTGCCATTCCTAATTTCTCATTTCTGCTTTTCCTATTTGTCGTCATTGTTAGTTGCTGGCGAGTTGGTTTCTACTCACGGGCTCCCTGTGTATTACAGAGTAGAGCTGTCTAATAGGGAAGCAGGTTGCCAGGCCTATTCTGTGACATCTCTGGGTAGCCCTGAACTGGCAGCCTGCAGGTTACAAGTTGTGCACCATTTGCTCCAAGTGTTTAGTTTCTGTAGTCCTTTGTAAGAGAGGATGTCTTGTTCATAGAATATTCCTGTAGGATTCCATTGCCAGGAACCTTATGACAGTGGTTGTTGCTTGGGAGATTAGAGACAGCACGTTATTATACTGTTGAAATTTTTGAACTATATGCTTTAATAACGTAAATTTTTTTTTTTAAAAAGTGGGTTGGTTAACTCCATGATTCAAAAGAAATTGTGTTCAATTGAAGATCTGTATTAGGGAGAATTGCAAAACACATTTAAGTTTACTGCAAAATAAACCAAAAAAAACCAAACCCAGTGCCGTTGAGTCTATTTCTACTCATAGCAACCATATAGCTCAGAGTAGAACTGCCCCACAGTTTTCAAGGAGTGCCTGGCAGACTTGAACAGCCGACCTTTTGGCTAGCAGATGTAGCATTTAACCACTATACTGCCAGTGTTTCCTATTGCAAAATACCTTCCATTTATTAAGACTACCATGTTTGAGGCAGGTGGACCTGGTGGTACAGTGGTTAAGTGCTCAGCTGCTAACTGAAAGGTGGGCATTTCCAACCCACCACCTGCTCTATGGCAGAAAGGTTTGGCAATCTGATTCTGTAAAGATTACTGCCTAGGAAACCCTATAGGGCAGTTCTTTTCCGTCCCATAGGGTCGCTATGGTCCAAACTGACTTGATGACACCAGGTATTGGAGGTACCATGATACCTGCTTTACCGGTAGTCTCATTTTTCACACCAGAACTTTGGTGTTGAACCAAAAGTCAAAGCCAGGTTCTTTTCCTTAAGGCTCCCAGGTCTTGTAGCCTCAAACTATAGATAAGACTTCAGGCACAGCCGAGGATTTGAACACGAGACAGAGGTAGCATTCATTGAACTCTGTTGATTAGGAAATGCTGCTGTAAGTACCTTGTGCTGTGTTGTCTTCACTGTTTCTTCGTAATCTACCAGGAGTTTGCCTACAGCCAGTGCTTTTGGGTCAGTTCTGACTCACAGTGACCCTACGGGACAGAATAGAACTGCCCTGACAAGTCTCTGTTGCTGTAAACCTTTCCCCAAACAGGCTGCCCCATCCTGCTCCTGAGGAGCAGCTGGTGGGTTTGAACTGCCAGCCTCTCCACAGCAGCTGGCAGGGAGAACAGGCAAGAGGGTGTGTAAAGGGGTTTAGGTGAAATAAAAGGCTGACCTAACCTTGAGGACTTGGAAGTCTTATAATCGGTAACAGAGGGGTTGTGGATTCTCTTCTGTGGATGTGTGTTGAAATGAGAGAGGCCCAGCATCCTGGGATTCTGAAAGAGCAGTGCTACTTATGATGAGTGGCAAAAACTAGGTGGCATGCAGAGATTAATTTCTGTGGTTTTGTGAATTTAATTGATCATAAAATACTTGCAGAGCCATATTTTGAGTTATACTTCTACCATCTTAGTTTATAGAATATTAGCTGTGAGTTCTAAGGAAGTACCTGTCTGTATAATCAAAGGTATACCGTATTTTTGTGCAGTTAACGCACACCTTCTGTACTTGTCAGCAGCACCCTCCCACTGTGCAGCGTGGTTAAGTGCGCGGTGCTGATTTTTTACAGCAACATGTGGAAGAGGATTCATGTGGCATTTGTGCTTGTGCTTGTAGGGGGAGGGCACAGCTGGCAAACAAACACAGAGGGTGAGCTTTATTTATGTAAAAGTACAGTAATGGCCCCCATTTCCCTGGGCGTAGAACTGTTTTAGTCAGTCAGTCAGTCTCTCCCTTTCTCTGTCTCTGAGGGTAATGTTCAGCAGGACTTCCTTAGCCCAAGAATATACTCCATACCTTTTCCTTTTGCTTGAAATGTGTTTTACTTGTTTCTTTGTGCTTCCTGTCTGCTTCTATGATGAGTGTAAGTCAGACATGAAGTCAGTGGTGAACTCCGTCTTTTATTAACTGTGTGGCCTGGGGCAAAGAATTTAACCTGTGTTAGCATCAGTTTCCTTGTCTCCAAATTAAGTTTACTGATACCTGATTCCCATTGTTCTAACAAGGAATCAGATGAGGTGGTATGTCCAACGTGTCATTTCTCTGTGCAGCAAGGGATCAATGAACGTTTGTTCTCTCTTTTTTTTTTTTTTATCTCTTTCTCCTCTGTTCATTCCCAGGGCTTTTGTTGACCATTGTAACTCTTAGTTTGCCTCTGCAAAGAGAAATGAGGGCATTTGTTTAGACTCTGCCCTGGTCTTGTGAACATCCTCCCCATTCTTCCAGACACAGTTCATATTTATCCTTACCTGTTACACCTTTCCTACCTTCTGTGGGCAGTGTTGGCTGCCTATGCCCCGAGTCCATGGCTTTTTTCCCCCTCTGCCTGGCATTTAGTGAGTGCACAGTAAGTGTTTGGTAGATGAGTGAGTTTCTGGACAAGGGATGGTTGAAATGGGATTTTACAGAGCTTGTTAAGCATTACAGTTTTGCTGTTCCAACTTAGTGCTTTGATTGCAAGTTCATAAAAACAATTGAGAGAATTAAAAGAGATGGTCTGTACTTGATACTTTTTTATCCCAAGGACAAAATACTTCTTTATGGCTAATTGCATTTGCAGAGTAGTTACTCATTTTATAATAATTATGATGAAGTCCCTGGGTGGTGCAGGTGGTGAAGTGCTCCACAGCTAACTGAAAGGTTGGCAATTTGAACCCATCCAGGAGTGCTTTTAAAGACAGGCCTGGTGATCTGCTTCTGAAAGGTCACAGCCGTAAAAACCCTGTGAAGCGCAGTTCTCCTCTGTACACATGGGATCACCGTGAGTTGGAATGGACTGGATGGTAGCTAATAGCAATAACAATAACAATCGTTATAAAGACAGATAATATTTAGTTCCTGCCTGCTGTGGGCCAGACCCTGTGCTGAGCATTTTACCTATGTTATCTCATTTAATCCTCATGTCAACTTTATGAGCTCGATATGAGATGGAATTGACTTAACAGCAGTGGGTTTTGTTGTTACTGTAACCATTACATAGAAGAGGAAACTGAGCCTCTAGTAGGTGACTTGCCGAAAACAACACATGAGGACTGACATTTAAGTTCACTAACTCAGCCTAGAAAAAGTGCTACATACCTCATTGCTGGATATCACCGTGGTCGCCTTTGAAGTGCTCCCCTCGGTAAGTTATGCAGTGATGCCAGTGCCTTGTCCACCCTTCAAAGCAGTTTTGGAACTCTTTTTCTGGAATGGTCATCAGACCTGTCATCGTATTAGCCGTGATGTCCTGAATGTCTTCCAAATGTCTTCCTTTCAACATTCCATTTCTCTTTGGGTAAAGAAAGAAGTCACTGGGGGCCAGCTCGGGTGAGTAGGGAGGGTGTTCCAATACAGTTACTTGTTTGCTGGTGAAAACTCCCTCACAGACTATACAATTACCTTCATGAACTTGGTACTGTGCCACTGTGTGCAATGGCCATTCCAGAAAGAGTTGCAAAATTCCTTTGAAAGGTGGACCAGGCACTGGCATCGCTGCATAGCTGCCCAAGGGGAGTACTTTGAGGGTGACTTATAGTGGCATTCAGCAATAAGGTATGTAGCACTGAGAAGGGTTAATTAAGTTCATGGACTTAGTTGTTGGACCTTGTCGCTAGCCTGGAGCCCTGGTGGCCCAATGGCTCCTTAAGTGCTTGGGTAGTAACTGAAGGGTTGGTGATTTGAACTCAGCCAGCCACTCCATGGAAGGGAGACGTGTGACCTGCTCCTGTAAAGGTGACAGCCTAGCAAACCCTGTGGGGCAGTTCAGCTTAATGCTTAGCTACCGGGAACAGCACACAGAGAGGTGGATGTGGCTAGAGGTGGTTGGAGCTATATTTTCAGAGAGAAAGGGATTGTTCTTGGAGGGAAATGGGTGGTAGAGAAGATGTGGTTTATACTGTTATTTGTATGAGTGTACTCAAAAAGAGTAAAATGTCTTGTTTATAAAATAATAGAGGACTCCAGTTTTAATTTGGAAAAGTTAAAAAATACTTGCCCCCTAGTTCATAAAGCCAGCCAGCCAAGTGCCGTAGAGTCGGATCCGACTCATGTAAAGTATTATCTTTTTACTCTGTATCCCAGTTCTAGGAAGTTTAAAATATGATCATGCAATTCTCTTCCTTTTTTCTTTCCTTTGTGCTGAGGTAAACATATGTACTTTATGATATTTAATATTTTTCAGAGTCTTCTGAGTATGTGATTCATGTTTAATTGGCATCAGCACCCCCCTAGGAACACTAAATGTCTATATTGTCGTAGCCTAGTAGTTTACTAATAAAATATATGTAGTTCAATTTGTTCAATTGTATGTAATTGGCAGTGTTCCTGTGCAAACATTGTTACATGACTTTGTAGAATAAAATGCTCATTCTGCACTTTTTATGTGTGTAGGACAAAATTTCAGGAAACAGCTTGGCCATCGGCAAAGCTGCGATTGCATCAGAGACATAAGGTTGAAAGGGATGTAAGTGGAAGAAATTTGTCTCAAGAGTGTCCGTCATATACATGCACACACACGTCCTAGTCGTAAAGGTAGAGAAATTTTATGTACCTGTAAGACATAAAATATTTGATCCTATCATGGAGATTGGGGAGGATCCTAGGAAGGGACCGTGGCTGAGACCCTCGAGAACCTCAGAGCAAGGCAGGCGGACGTCTGGTAGAGAGAGGCAGATGTGTGTGGACAGGCCAAGGGAAAGAGAGATGAAAAATGCCTTCATTTTCATGTCTGTTCATTGAGGACCTTGGGGTCCATGAGGGACCTTAACTGTGCTCTGAGATGGGTTTCAGTTCTGCTTTTTAAATTTCAGGGCCGGGCCTCAGGAAAAAGAGTTCATTTCTCTTTGGTTCACGCCCTAGGGTCTGGCTACAGGACAGCTGTGGCCAGGAATGGGCCCGACTCAGAACAGTGGATTAGAAAGCTACAGAGCTCTGTCACCTGCCAGTCTTGCCACGTTGGTTGCTAACTGGGTAGAAAGCTTGATTTGTCCATGGATATGCTACCTTGGGGACGCCAAGATAAAGAACCTCCTGCTCCTCCGTCTGCTACTGCTTGTTACCCGTAACCTAGGAAATGGCTTTGTATTGAGGATGTGAAATGTTGTCTTGAACATTGAAATGTTGTCTGGTGTCTTGAACTTAGGCTGCATAAATTCTTTTGTGTTCTTGCTGTGCTGCGTAAGAATCACTGTATTGCGTGAAGCTTACTGTCTGTGTGTATTCACCACAGAAGCCCTGGAATCTAGCTTCCTTGAGTCCACCTCTGTAAAAATAGCTAGTTTGTTTCTCTCGTTTTTCTCAGCTTGATCCCTTCTCCTTCATTTTGCCCTTGGTTTCTCATATGTAAGACATCCTGCATTGGTTGTTACTGTGTTACTTTTATGCTGGGCCTTGATGTAGCCAGCATTTCCTCTGGTTGAAGTCTCATGAGTTTTTAGTTGAATTTGATTCCAACACTAAGTGGCCCATTCTGCTTAAAATTTGCCTGGTATGTAACTCAGACACCTACTCAATGCTTCCAAACATTAGAGGTAACAGTAATGGCTATCCTATTACTGTTCGTAAAATTTAGAAACAACAGAAATAGCTATACTGTTACTGTTCCTATGTTTTGACATTGAGTAAAAGACGGATGACATGTTCAGTGAATGAGGTGGCTGCTAAGATGGTATAATTGCAGATTTTCGTGTGACTTCAGGAAAGTTTATGCAAGCTGACTTGATGCATTCACAGACATCTTGTTATTATATAACAAGTGTCAGAACCCTGCAGCCTGAGAAGCCCTCCTTCAGTGACTCTTTATTTTTCTGAGATTTGCCACTGAATAAGAAAAAACAAAACAAACATCTCTAAAGAATAGTTTTAGTTCGATGGTCTTTCCTGGGATGTTGTTGGCCTGGGCACCTGGGTACCGATGTGGAAGTTTGTAGGAGGATAGCTCTGGTACTGGCTTATGTGGGGAAACAGTTACAGTTTTATAGCATAAATCATGGCTTATCTCTGCACTCTGGATTTGATTTGATGGGGCAAAGGTAGAGGGACATATTTCAGCTAGTTGTTGTGCTAAATTCTTGGAGCAGTTGCTTAATTAGTGGGCCAGGTGTGTTATGCAGGTCTTGCTGAATCATCTGATTATCTTCTCATGCGACTTCCCTATGTATTTATTGGCTCCCGAGTGAATGTTCAGATAAAACTTAATGTGTTTGATTAACACAAGTAAGAGTTGA
This sequence comes from Heterohyrax brucei, assembly GCA_028571685.1. NCBI lineage: Eukaryota > Metazoa > Chordata > Mammalia > Hyracoidea > Procaviidae > Heterohyrax > Heterohyrax brucei. Next base: position 17,785,855 of record CM053153.1, on the reverse strand, counting down.
CTCTAATAAATTAGTGCTCGTGAATGATAGCACATTGAACAAATGTGAGTATTTCAAGCCTTTCCTAGACCCTGTTTGGCTGGGGTAGGATGGTCAAGTATATGGATAATAAAAATGACTTTCACTCTGAGCACTACCCAAAAGTATCTGTATCTGTGCAACCTAAAGACTTCGTGACTCTTCCCTTTAAGATTGCAGTGAAGCTGCCTAAGATTAGAAAGAAATGCCTGGCAGTCTACTTAGGAAAAATCAGCCAGTGAAAACCCTGTGGATCACAAGGCGCTCATCACATTGTACATGGGATTGCCATGAATTGGGGACCAACTCAATGGCAGCTTACTATTACTGCTGCTGTTATAAGAGGGTTTGCAGGATAAAACGAGCAGGATCATTGTCTTCATGACCCACTTCCCATGGGTTTTAATAAGACCTAAGCCAGACAATAGTTTCAAAAATGAGACGAAAGATAATCACAGCAGAGGAGACAGTGATGAATAGATCCGTCCAGGGGCCTAAGAGAAGAGTCTTTAGAGGCCAGTTGTTTTTACAGGCATAGTCAACTAGGTTTCTAGGCAGGCTCCAGAATGTTGGGACAGGTTTTCTGAAGAATATAAGTGATAAATAGTGTAGCCTGGGGGAACAGAGGACAAACACAAGAGGAGATCAGGAAGCGAGTTCTAAAAAGAGCTGAGGATTAAACCAAACCTGGAAGTGAGGCTGAGTCAGGTAAACATCAAGGTCAAGTGTGAGTATCTGGGTTTGCCACACAAAGGAGTGGATGAGACCAGAGGCTGAAAACAAGAACTCCAAGGGACTTCCACAGGGATATCTTGAAGAAAGGCCTTGAGAATGTCCACGTCAAATAGCAACCTGCCACAAGATATCCCAGGATTGTTTCTGTGCTTCTTTTGTTGTTGGTCTTCATTTCTGTATTGCAGAAAAGACCTCTTTTTAAAAATGTGATTTGTTGCACATGTGCCAGCAACAGAGCAGGAGAAGCACTGATGTTGTTAGGTGCTGCTGTGAGCTACTGAAAATTTAAGGTGGATTATGTTGGTGTGATCTTTTTCAGATATGATATTGTAAGTGGAAAATAATAGGTGCTGTCTTTTTCTTTTTCATTCAGCTGAAGTGAGTAGTGAATACAGTATGGACAAGGCGATGGTTGAATTTGCTATGATGGATCGGGAACTAAACCATTACATAAAGGCTGTTCAATCTGCAATCAATCATGTGAGTTGACTATTTATGTTCACTCATCGCCACTCACTTGCATATGTTTGGTTACAACTTAGTGACCTGGAAATATGAGAACAAAATTGGAATTCTTTTCCAACCTTTAATGTTTCCTTATCCTTGCCATAGCATCTATTAATTTCCTCTTAGCAAGAAGTCTCGTAGAATAGGAATTTTAACTATTTTTCCAGCTAGGCCAACTAGGTTAATTAGGATATTAAATCACTTTTAGATTTTTCTTCCATATCTTGTCTTGAAATTTTTAGTGTAAGCATCTTTAGACTATGAGTAAATCTTTTATAAAATGACAAAAATTGTATATGTTTTGTTTTTATTGTTATGTCTGCTTAAACATACACTTTAGACCCGGTTCAGTTACTCATTCTCCTGTTTTAACTACTCTGCTGCTATTTATTGTGAAATATATTCAATCAGATAACATTTTAGCGTGAGTTTAAAAATGAAGAAGGTTGGCATTTTGGCTTTTCCAGGAGCCAAACGTATCTTTGTTGAATTCCAGCAGCATAAGGCGTTAAGGTGGGAACACAGCAACATCCTTTCAGTACCCTGTTGAGTAAGAAATGAGCCATGTGACCGTGGTAACGCTTCTGAGAAGTCCTTTGTTCTCCGAGCAGTGGAAACTCCCTGCTGAACTGATTGGGGTCTACCTGTGTAATGGGGTGTTCTTGGGCTTCTGGTTTCTTTGTCTTTTCGTAAGTGTTGCTATGGGAAAATTCCAGAAAAATACAAATATTTTCCAAGATTTGTTACTTTTCGTTGGAAAATAAATTTTTAAATATTGTTTAATACTTGGGCCAGTTAAACGTGTACGACATAGTTATATGAAGTTTTATAGCCAGTATTCATTAAGCCTAGAAGTCTCTGGGTGATGCAGACAGCTAAGCATTCAACCACTGGCCAAAAAGAGGTGCTTCGGAAGACAGGCCTGGTGACCTGCTTCTTCTGAAAGGTCACAGCTGTGGAAGCCCTGTGGGGCAGTTCTGCTGTGCACACAGGGGTTGCCAGGAGACCCAACTAACTCAAGGGCAGCTAACAAAACTATTTAATGAGTATAGTATTTGTGACTAATTTTAAAAACATCTGCATGTATTCAAATTCTTAACTCACTTAACTTACAAAATTCTGATGTTTTTAGCCATCGTGACAGTTAGTCTTGGTGACATAGTTCTTCTATAGGAAGATACGAGAATAGCATCGTGTGGGGCTTATGGAACTGGCTAACAAAGCCCCTGACTGTTAGTTTGAAGGAAATGTTTTACACCTCTTTCCATATATGAAATTATGGGCATTGCTGCCTTATTACATATTTTGGTAATAGAACAAGAAAAAAAATGAACAGCAACTTGGGAGGATCCAGTATGATATAAACACCACAAACCTACTGCCATCAAATTGATTCTGACTCATAACAACCCTACAGGATAGAGTAGAACTGTCCCACAGGGTTTCTAAGGAGCAGCTGGTGGATTTGAAGTGCCCACTTTTTGGTTAGCAACCTAGCTCTTAACTACTGTGCTGCCAGGGTGGTGCAGTCGTTTTTTTTTTTGTTTTTAAGAAACTGCACCAATCTAGCAATTAAGATTCCTTCCAGCCTTGGTTCTTCCACTTTCTAAATTTTGACCCTTGCTGGGTAACTTAATCTCATGGAGCCTCATTTTCTTGTTTGTAAATGCCTGGCCTATGTCTTAGTTAATCTAGTGCTGCTGTAATAGCCTCAGATGGATGGTTTAAACGAAGAAATTTATTCTCACAGTCTAGGAGGCTAGAAGTCCTGAATTCAGGGTGCCAGCTCTAGGGAAGGCCTTCTGTCTCTGTCAGCTCTTGGGGAAAATGGGTGTTCCCAATCTTCCCCTCAGTCTAGGAACTTTTCAGTACAGGAACCCTGAGTCCAGAGAAGAGGCTCTGCTCCTGGCTCTTCCTGCTTTGTGGCAGTGAGGGCCCTCTCCTCTCTACTCGTTTCTCTGTTTTATTTCTCTGAAGAGATTGACTCAAAATACAGCCTAACCCTATAGATTTTATCCTGCATCATTACCCTAACTGTCTCTAATCCTGTCTTGTTAACAGCGTAGAGTTAGAATGTACAACTCATGGGATAATTACATAAGAGCACAAAATAGAGGACACCATGCGGTACTGGAAATCATGACTTAGCCAAATTGACACATATTTTGAGGCGACACAATTCAATCCATGATAGCCTGCCTGTTTTATAAGATCACATGTGAGCAGGTTGGCTTCCTGTATAATATCACAACATTTTGAGATTCATAGAATTTGATGGTGATATATGATAGCATTATTATTACCTTTGCCCAGATTTTCAAATATACCCTTTGGAGACATAGAATAAGATCTTTCTTAAAAACAAATACTTTGCTCATCTTATCAAGGCACACTTTATTATCTTTGACCTGTCTTACTCTAGAATTCAAGAATCATTTAGGATTTAGATGTAAGCCAATTAAGTTCCTGGCGTCTAAGAAGGAGAGGTTGTTTCAAGTTAGATTATTCAGAATGAATACAAATACTAGAAACCCATATCCGACCCATGTGACCTTCTGCTCTTATGGACTTGAAGACTTACGTTACTTCAAGAGTTACTTACTTGAAGAGTTACTGTAATATTTTGTCATAATCTGATTCACTTGCCTGAAGTTGATTTCAAAGTATTTGTGGTCTTCCTTTTGTAAATTTTGATATAGTCATAGAAAGTTTAAAAAGAAATCTTTTAAATCATTAAAGAGTTGTAAGGTGTATTTTTTAAACAAACGTCTCTCTTCCCACTCCTACCTTCAAAATTCTGAAGTTTCTGTACTGCTGCAGAGGTTTTAGAAGTTTACTTTGGAACCTTGGTGGTATAAATTGCCTTACCAACAGATCCCTGGGAAATCCCTGTGACCTTCAGCAAAACCTCTCAGCTTGTCTTTCTTTGTCCTTTGAGAAAATAGAACTATTACATTTCTACAATGACTGGATATTTTACTCAGAATCAGCATTTATTTCAGTGCTCTGAAATGAGAAAAAAAAATAAAAATAAATAAATAAAAAATAAACAAAATAAATAAAAATAAACTAGGACTTTATTGCAGCTGGTTTGTAGAGGGAATATTATGCGGCAAACAGTAGAAAAAATCTTCAGAAAGTCTAAAAGTCACTTTTAAAAAATTTCTGCATAAATGGGTAATACACCTGTCGCAAAACAATTCTCCTAGAATCTCAGAGAGCTCCCTTGTGAGGTAGCCCTGCAGACTTCTGGCAGTGAGAGCACACCTGTGACGGGAGCATTCTGTAAGGTGTGACGGGCACACACATGTGGTGGTAATGGTTCTCGTTTTGCCACTGCTGCTGCAAGGGAAGTCCTGTTTCACACGGAGGAGAAACCGCCTGATGACCTGGTGCTCCCTGACTGGGTTTCTGAGCCTTCCTTATTCAAGTGCACTGATGGGGTGCTGTTAGCTGCATTTTTGTTCTGAAACGTTCACGGAGCAAATACCACCGAACACCTATGTTCTCTTGGTGCTTGTCGGTGCACGTGATAAGACATGAGGCCCCTCTGGCCCTCACTTTCAGGATGTCTTCAGTCCAGACGGGGAGACAAATCGTTAACAGAGAGCAACACAGATGTCGTTTTAGGACTGTTGTGGCCTGTGAAGGGAGCCCTGGTGCCGCACGATGAAGCCCTCAGCTGCTGACCCAAAGGCCAGTGGTTTGAAGCCAGCCGCTGCTCTGTGGGAGGAAGATGTGGGTCTGCTTCCCTGGAGACTGAACCCCACTGCCCATTGCCATCAAATCCGTTCCAGCTTGTAGACCTTAAAGGACAGAATGGAACTGCCGTTAAGGGTTTCTAAGGCTGTAGTCTTTAGGGAAGCAGACTGCCACATCTTTTTCTTGTAGAGTGGCTGATGGGTGTGACCCTTCAGTTAGCAGCTGAGTACTTTAACCACTGCGTTACTGGGGCTCCTCAGAGATTACAGCCTTGAAATCTCCAAGGGCAGTTCCACTCGGCCCTGCAGAATGGCTGTGAATCAGAATCGACTTAACAGCAATGCATGGTGTATGCTGCAAAGGAAAAATAAAATGTCCAGGCAGTTAGCCCCTGAGGTGCCTTGTGATGTGCTGGAAGGTTGGGGGATTCCTTCCTGAGAAGGCTGGATTTAATTTGTATTGAACGTCAGAAATGACGTGGCTTTTGTGGCTTTTGTGTGAAATGGAAGCATCTCACTGCTAATTGTCCTAATACCAGAATTTCAGAAGGCCATGTTTCCTCTAAAGACTTCAATTTTGAGAAAACTGAGCTGGAGAAGGGTTCTCATAAAGTACTTTTATATAGCGAAAGTTAAAATACATAGAGAAGTTAGTCAATGATCATTCACTAACGTATATTTGAATACATTCTGTGATGAGTAATGTAAGTCATGATAATAGTTGATTAGAAAGAGATTTGTTCCTGATGTATTTGCTTCTCAAGCCACTTCATGAGTCATACATGGCCAGTGAGATTTCTTTTCATGGACTGAATAATCACAGGGGCAATACAGTCTATTTCTGATTCGTGTTTGTGTCTTTGTTTTAAACTAAACCTATAATCCCCATGGAAACCTTGGAGGTGCAGTGGTTAAGTGCTACTGCTGCTGACCACAAGGTCAGCAGTTTGAATCCCCCAGGTGCTCCTTGTAAACTCTACCCTGTCCTGTAGGGTGGCAATGAGTCAGAATTTACCTGATGGCTGTGGGTTTGATTTTGGCTTTATAGTCTCCATCCTCTGGGCTTCAGATTCCTGAGGGAGGGGTGGGTGACAGTTTATTTAGTTCAGGGAATCCTCAGATTCATGGTCTGGCATGTGTTTTGTCAAAAAACACATGATGAAAGTCCAGCCACTATCATGTGGGTGGTCCTTGGAATTTTTTAAAAGCTTAATCATCTCAGTAAAAAAGGACAAGATAAATGACCCCACAGGTTCAGATTTGTTTCAGTCAGTGATAAACTGTGTGTCCCCTGTGTTTTTTGATGAGCACTGTAGATCTAGAGTGACAATGGTGAGGGTGACACAGGAACAGGTGATGTTTTATTCTCTTGGGTGTAGGGTCATCGTGAGTCAGAGATGACTTGATGGCAGCTAGTAATGTAGTCCTGCTGTTGTTTTGTTAGGTGCCATGGAGTCAGTTCCAACTCAGTGACCCCATGTGACAGAGTAGAACTACCCCATGGAGTTATCTAGGCTGTAATTTTTACGGGAGTGATGGCCAGGTCTTGCTCCCACAGAGTTGCAGGGCGGGTGTAAGCTGCTGACCTGTTTACGTGTTGCACCCCACGGCCCCTAACAGACTGGGCTTAGCAAAAGTAACTGGCGCTTGAGATGCTTTGTATATTTTGAATTATATATATATGTTATATATATGTTTCTTAATAATGCAATTTTATTTTAACAAACATTAAATCTTAAAGTAATTGCCATGTGAAATATGTGAATATTGTTCTTTTTATGTGTGTTGCTGCAGCACGCCAGTTGATTGGAACATCCACAGCATTCCCATTTTGTCCCCTTTGTTGTAAGATTCTCTTTCATACATCTATAGGTTATGGAGGAATTAAAGTATTGAAATCAGATTGCAGCTACGTACTTGTTTTTGTTTTTCCTAGTCACTGTTTTACAACAATTCCTACCAAAAGCCTAGAGAGGGAGAGTACTTTCAACCTGACAGGAACAGTTAGGTGCTAGGTAGCTCGCTCAACTTGCGTTGTTCTTACCAATCTGCTCATGGCTTTGCCCCGTGTGCAGTGATTTTTGCTTGTTAAGCTAACTTGAGCATCTGTCTTTTAAAACTAATGTATTGAGATTTAAAAGAGTGGAAATGTGCTTCACAAAAGCTGTTGAAACCAATCCAGTCGTAGCTGTAATAAAGGAATGAGGTGGGTCAAAGGTATGGTTTGCCTCCCTTTTGTTGTCATGCAGCTCGTTTCACTCTGTCACCTGTGTCATTATGCAGCTTGTTTCCCTCTGTCCCCCCACCCTTTATCCACTTGTAAGCATTGCCTTTTGTAAAACTTATTTTTGAAGTCACTAATGTCAGTTACTGTCACGGGAGATCTGACGGGCCATCTCGCAAGCTGGGAGTTCCTAGTTCGTAGTTACTAGCCCCAGATTTAGGGACGGTTTCTCACTTGGATGACATAATGATCTTATGGCGTCTGAGGCAAGTTCCAGGCCAGAGGGTGTGATTTATTAAGGTACGATCACCTGTGACTGAATGAGAGAACTCATTCCTCTCTATAGACACTGTGAGTCGGTGACTAATGGGGAAGGAGGGAGAATGAGTGTGGGAGGTAGGAGATTCGAGGACAGAAGATTCTTCAGCATGAGAGAAATTTCTCTTGTCAGGGGAATTGCAAGAAGGTGAGCGGTAACAGAGGGGTGAAATGAGGGAGAAGTCTCCTGGAGCCTGATGGGAAAGTCCTGGAGACTGCCCTCCTCTCTGCTCCCTGCCCCCAACACTCACCACTCCTTAACAGTCTCTCACCTCCTTTCTCCTCAGAAGTATTGTTTATTCATTTGTGAGCCTTTTCACCAATAGAAACACTTCCCAGGTGTGCAGATGCATAAGAAAATAGTATAGCGTCTGGCCCCTAAAATACATCTACCGCTGTGGTTCCTGGTAGTTAATCTGTGTTACAGAAATGCTTTAGAACTCCCTTGACAGTAACTCCTAAATTAAAGTTGTGTTTCTAGCATTTAGTCTAGTACACAGTTAGGTATAGACGGAGCATTCCACTAATTGAGCTACGTCTGTTGGAAAGAATGTAAGTATAAATCTCTTAGGTTACCAAGTAGTTTGCTCCATAAGAGTAATTTGTCAGGATGTGAACAAATATAATACGAGAAAGGGATCTTGTAGTCAAGTAAGTTTGTGGAATGCTTGATTAAATGAGTTTCCTTGAAGACAGCAAAGCTTTTAATCTGCTTTTCAGCAATCTGATCCTCCAAAGGAGGGTATTCAGTCATCTCAACAAATGCCCTGACTATGATAACCTTTCTGGGGAAGGACTGCCGCTGTGTGGAACATGCATTGAGGAACGCTTCTGTAGTCTCAACCCTCTTGTTTTACAGAGGAGGTAAGAGATGCAGCTGTTTGTGGCAGAGCTCGTGTGGCATACGAGACACCTGGGAAGGTGTCAGGCTTCCTCCCTGAGGTGAGCTTTGAAGATGGAAGGTCAGGAAAGGACCAGGCCTCTGAAAACAGTGATGCCTCTTTCCAACCATGAAAAACGAGGTGTTTTAAGAAACATGGAGTCATTGATTGGCTATCAGACTGTCTGAAGCCAAGAAGACCCCACTGTGGACCCAGGAGAGTGGAGAGAGGGAAATGTTTTGGAGAAAAGCTCAGAGCAGGGAACGGAGTAGGCGGAAGGGACCCAGCAGCGGTGCAGGCAGGAAAAGAGTTTCTAGACCTTCCAAAGGCCTGGCTGACCTCAGCCCTCCAGCTGGGCGCTGGTGCCCAATATGATTATTGACTACTTGGCTGCAGTGGTGCCAGAGAATTCTAGCAGCTAATTTCCTGGATGTTTAAATGATATGTTACGTTAGTAGAGCAATAACCACTTGCCACTGAGTTGATTGTGACTCCTGGCCACCCCATATATCTAAGGGTACAGCTATGTTGTAGGTTTTCAGTGACAGGTTTTTCAGAAGTAAATCACCAGACCTTTCTTCCAGGATTCCTCTCTGTGGCCATGAACTTCAAAACTTTTGGTTGTCAGCCTAGTGCAGTAACTATTTGCACCACCTGCAGTTAAGTGTTGTGAGTGGGTTCTTACTCTTAGTGACCTGGTGTACGACAGAACAAAGCACTGCCTGGTCCTCCACAGCCCTCACAGCTGTTACTGTGTGTGGGCCTCCTGTGAGGGCCACTGTCAATCCATCTAGTCAAGGGTCTTCCTCTTTTTCTCTGAGCCACTGCCTTACCAAAAGTGATGATCTGTAGCAACTGGGCTCCCTTGATAAAATGTTCAAAGTATGTGAGATGCTAGGACTCGCTAATACGGCAAACTGCAGGTTATTTCTGAAACTGGGTGTTTCAGTCAGCTAGGGCTGCTCTAACAGAAATACCACAGAGTGGATGGCTTTAACAAAGGAAGGTTTACTCTTAGATAGTCTGGTAGGCTGCAGGTCCGTACTCAGGGTGTCTGCTCCAGGGGAAGGCTTTCCCCCTTGTCGGCTCTGGAGGAAAGTCCGGTACTGCATCAGTCTTTGTCCAGGGAGCATCTTGGCACAGGAACCTCAGGTCTGAAGGATGCGCTTTTCTCTCAGTGCTGTTTCTTGATGGTACAAGGTTCCCAATTCTCTGCCTGCTTCCCTTCCCTTTTATCTGTTGCAGGATGAAAGGATTAAGGGTGGGGCAAGCCACACTCCAGGGGAATGGAGCAGGGAGATGATCCTATGAAAGGATTTACAGCCCCACCCTAAGCCTTGAACATACAGCGTAGGGAGGACTATCACAAGATATTGGGAATCATGGCCCAGCCACATGGCTACACATATTTTTGGGAGGACACAGTTCAATCCATGACACTGGGCATAGTCCATGCATGGCATTAAACTCTTCTTTGCAAGAGTCACTTTGGCTTTCTTCCACGTCAGATGTTTTCTTAACAGAATTGATGCGTATTGCAGAGTTCGCACTTTGGGTCTTCCCCGCATTCTAGCAGTGTGCTGAGGGGCAATGGAGAGGTATCCTTGCTGTAGAAATGAGCTGAGGAAATAGATACAGCTGGGGTGTAGGTATCCACATGTTAAGGTTTGCTGTAAAGTAAATAACATTTTCAAAGTGTAGAAGGGAAAGCAGCTTCCTGTTTATTTACTCTCATAATTCAGTTGTTCAGTTGGTGCCAGTAGGATCATTAGTCCAGTGAAGACACGAAAGCCTTTTGACATAGGAACAGAAAATAGCTACCAAGGAATTTTTTAAAATTTATTTTTATTATGATTATGCAAAAGTATACAGTCCCCATCAGTTTTGCAGGTCCTATCTGCAGTGAGTCAGATCCGACTCGACAGCACTTGGCTGGCTTGGCGTCTGCAGTGACACCTGCTGTCCTCACCCCGTCACAGCACACTCTTCCTTTTCACTCTGTGCTGCTGGTATCCTCTGAAGGAGCACCTGTTCCGTCCTGTCCACCCTCTTCTCTCCCATCTGAAAAACGAAAGCAGTAGGATAGCCACCTATAAATGCATAAAACTGTAAAGTACACACAACATTCGCTCACACTGTGTCCCCAAGTCCAGTCCGTTCTTGTCTGAAGAGTTGAGCTCAGTACTGGTTTCTGGTCAGGGCCAGCAGCATGTCTAAGGGCCATGTTTTCCCTGGGACCCTCCAGGCTGTCGGACCCTCAGTTCTGGTCTTTTAGTAGAGTTCTTGAACTGCACCCTTCTTTATCCCCTGTTGCCTCAGGGTCTCTACATTGTGTGCTCCTTCACTTTAGTGGTGGCCAGGCACCATCTGGTTCTTCTGGTCTCATGGTGATACAGTCTTCTATTCATGTGGGTCCTTCTGTCTCCTGGGCTCTTTTTTTGTCATGTCTTCGTTGTTCTTGATCATTATGTGTTCCAGGTGGGTTGGGACCATTTGGTGTTCCTCAGATGGCAACTTGATAGCTTTTAAGGCCCCAGACGCCACTCATCAATTTGGATGCAGGAGACTTTCTTAGCAAAAGAGTGGTTATGCCAGTTGACGCCCACATCCCCTGAAAACATGGTCCCCAGACCCCTGTCCCTGCTACTCTATCCTTTGAAATATTGGGTTGAATTTAGAAACCCTTTCAGTTTATGGTATGGTCTAGTTATGTTGATCTGCTATCTACTGGATACCATTACTGCTTTCACTTTACCAAATTCCTGTCCACTAATCTATGACCAACCCTCACTGTACCTCCCCACCCTTGTAGCCATCTGTTTTAGAGCTGCTCTAATAGAAATACTACAGAATGAAAGTCTTTAACAAAGGAAAGTTTATTCTTACACAGTCCAGTAGGCTACAAGTCAAATTCAGGATGTCTGTTTCAAGGGAAGGCTTTCCCCCTTGGTCAATTTTGGAGGAAAGTCCTTATGTTGCATCAGACTTTCTTCAGGGAGCATCTTGGTGCAGGAAACTTAGGTCCAACGGACACAGTTTTCTTCTGGTGCTACTTTCTTGGTGGTGTGAGTTTCCCAGTTCTCTCCTTGCTTCTGTCTCTTTTTATCTCCCATAATGTGAATGGATAAAGGGTAGTGTAATCAGCAGTCTAGGGAAACTTCCTTAGCAAGGGTGTTGCAGTCCCACCCTAATCCTCTTTTGACATAATCATTGTATCAATTACCCACAGGCAAAAGTTAGGATTTACAGCATCAGAAAATCACAAAATGGAGAGAGACACAATTCAATCCATACCACACCATTGAAGAGTCTTTTTCTTCTGTACATAAGTCTATTTTTAAATTCTTATATTGGAGGTCTCATACAGTATTTGTGCTTTTGCAGCTAACTGGTTTCACTCCTTGTAATGTCTTCTAGTTAAAACCAGGTTATGAGATGCTTCCCAAAATCATCATTGTTCTTTATCATTGCATAGTGTTCCAGTGAGTGTATGTGTCATAGTTATTTATCCATTCAAGTGTGGTGGGCACCTAGGTTGGTTCCATCTTTTTGCTGTTGTATGGTGTGCTGCAGTAAACATTTGTGTGCATGTACCTGTTTGTGTGACTGCCTTAATTTCTTTAAGATATATTCTGAACAGTGGGATTCCTGAGTCGTATGGCATTTCTGTGTCTAGCTTTTTAAGGAAATGCCAAATTGCTTTCCAAAAAGGTAAGATGTTGCCTTCCCACCAGCAGTGTAGGAGAGTTCCAGTCTCTCCACAGCCTCTGTGAGATTTGTTGTTTTGTATTTTCTGCATTACTGCCAGCCTTGTTGAGGTGAGATGGTATCTCACTGTAGTTTTGATTTGGATTTCTCTAGTAGCTAATGATCATGAGCATTTCCTTATGTGTCTTTACAAAAGAATCTTAATTGCTAATTAGCTTGATAGAGAATCCCCTAAGAAATACTTAAGAGACTCAGAGTAAGGAAAAAGATCTTGACTTCAGTTCTGTCTATTCTACATCCTACATCTGTGCTTCAGTTTCTTTCTTAAAGCAGGGATCATAATATAGGCTGTTGAATTGTGTGGTAAAGATTAGAAAAAAGTGGCAGCAGGAAAGCACCTAAAACTGTGTGTTACTGAATAAATGGGGACTTCTGTTGTTTCTAGTTACTAATTTATAAAGTTGCTCCAAAAGGTCTGTAAAAGAGAAGCCATTTGCCTTGATCAGATTCATATAGTATCTGAAAAGCAATTTTGAGTTAAAGTTTGCAGAGTAGGGTGGTCAGCAAGAAACCATTGGAAAAGGCAGAGATGACGTTGTTTCAGTGGTGGTGGCAAGAAGCCTTTTCCTTGAAGGGTGTCCTCAGACAGCAGGTCAGGGATAGCATGTTGGCAGGCAGTGTTGCAGCCAGAAAGAACTGGACACATCTGGGTAACCTGGCTGTGGCTGAGGCCTGTGAGGAGCATGGCATTTGGCCAGTTGGGTTTGAAGTCTCTTGGTTAATGGTGTGGTGCTGTGTCTGCTAACCACAGGTTGGCAGTTTGAACCTGCCAGGCACTTCTTGCAAATTCTGCGGCACAGTTCTTCTCTGTTCTGTAGGGTCGCTGTGAATCGGAATCAGCTCTGCAGCAGTTAGAGTTGGGCTGATAACCAAAAAGTCAGCAGTTTCAGTCTACCACCCACTTCTTGGGAACCCTGTAGGGGAGTTCTGCTGTGGACTGTTAGGGGCCTTGATGGCAGCAGATTTCATCAGTCACGAAGGAACCTTGGTGGCACAACATTTAAGTGCTCCACTGCTAAGCAAAAGGTCAGGAGTTTGAACCCAAAGGCCACTCAGGGGGAGAAAGACCTGATGATTTGCTCCCTGAAAGATGGCAGCCTAGAACACGCTGCGGGACAGTTCTGTGCTGCCATATGTGTTGTCACATGGTGCTGTTCTGAATGAGAACAGAATCTGTGGCACACAGTCACAGCAACACTCAGTGATTCTGCTTATGTCCTGTGTGTTCCTTTAACGTATGCTGCTTGATGGCAGTGAGGAGAACATGCTAGACAATACAGAGCACACAGTATGTAATTACAGTGTTTCTCAAACTGTTTTATTGACATCTTCAAGTAATTGTTTTTTTCCTTTGTTAGTAACACCTATTTAAAAAAACACTGGGATTGAAAAATGCATTGGCTATTTCCCCCTGATGTATCACATGCAAATTGTCGGCCATGTCTCCTGTGCTCAGTCCCTGCAAATTACTGACAGCAGAGAGAATGGTAGGAACATAAATGGAGAGACTGTAGGTGGATTTTATTTTTTAAGCCCCTGTGTGAGTTCACAGTTGTCCTGGTGAGGAAAAGCTCTTTCATTCTGAAATAGAGCCAGTTCTCTGTGAAATGTCACTGGGAGGATGGGGAGGCTTTCTTTCTCTTCTCTGTAGTATTGCTTTATCTTTCACTTTTATGAGTTGCAGCCAACCTGATAGGTTAACAACTGGAGCTTTGTAAATTTATTTTCATTTATTTCTGAATTTTTTTTTAAGGTAAATGCCGTAAAAATTATGTCACTTAATTAAAGCATTCTTTAAGTACTCAGTGGAGGGAAATGCAAAGCACAGCCACTATGAGATGCACCTACTAAACTAAAATCAAACCAAACCCTTTATGCCACCCAGGGGCCTTCAAACCATGCTAGTTGCCATGGAGTTGATTCTGAATCATGGTGACCCATATATTGTGGAGTAGAATTGCACTCCGTATGGTTCAGTAGGCTCTGACCTTTTAGAAGCAGGTTGTCAGCCTTCTCTGCTGAGGAGGAGGGCTTGCAGCAGCAACCTTTCCTTTAGTAGTCAAGTGCTTAATCATGTGTGCTTCCTAGGGACTCTTCAAATCCGCCAGGCGCTCCTTGAATACTCTGGGGGTCAGTTCTAATCTAGCCCCTAGGGTCACCATGAGTCAGGTCCAACTCCACGACACTTGGCTTGGCAGGACTCTTCACACCCACAGGGACAGCTGTCATTAAAACAGACAATAACAGGTGTCTACAAAGATAAGGAGAAATTGGAACTGTTGGTATTGCTCCTGGAATGTAAAATGGTGTGGCCATTGCTTGAAACAATTTGGTAGTTCCTTAAGACGTTAAACATAGACATACCATAAAACCAAAAAAACCAAACCCATTGCCTTCAAGTTAATTCCAGTTCCCACTCTTAGAGACCCTATAAGAACAGAGTAGAACTGCCTCAGTGGGTTTCCAAGGCTATATATCATTATGGATGCAGACTGCCACATCTCTCTTCCATAGAGCATGTGGTGGGTTCAAAACACTGACCTTTAGATTAGCAGCTGAGTGTTTTAACCACTGGATCAGGAGGGCTGACCCAGCAGTTTCACTCCTAGGTGTTTACCTAAAAGAACTGAAAACAGGGACTCAAACAGATACTTGTACTCCAGTGTTCATTGCAACATTGGTTGTAATAGCTAAAAGATGGAAACAACCCAAGTGCCCACCAGCAGAGGGATGGGTCAACAAATGGAATATTATTCAACCATAAAAAGAAATGAAGTTCTAATATATGATGCATTATGGATGAACCTTGAAAACATGGTAAGTCGGTCGGTCAGTCACAAAAGGGCAAATGTTGTATGATCCCACTAGACTAGGCAAATTCATAAAGACGGAGTGTAGTTTAGAGGTTACCAGGGGCTGGGGGAAGAGGATAAGGAATTATTGCCTAATGGGTCCTTAGTTTCTGTTTGGAGTGATGAAAACTTTTGGAAACAGTGGCAATGGTTACACAACATAGTGAATATAATTAATGCCACTGAATTGTACATGCAAAAAATGGTGAAAATGACAACTTTTATGTTGATACATATTTTACCACAATAAAATAATACCATCAGTTCTCACGATATGGAGTAGTAAGTTATCATTAACAATTTTTAATTTGTTTTATCCTTTATTTCATTTTAAGATAGTCATTTGAATATTTTCAGCTAGAAGGAAATATTTAGAAAGACAAGTCTGTTACTTAAAATGTGGAAACCATAACCAGACACAGGTGAATGTAATTGCACCACATGACTGCTTCCAGACTGTCTGACTTGCCTACTGTGGACTTCTCCTCTTGGCTGACACCTGTGAGGTCTCACAGGTTCCATTGCCTCCCTCAGCATTGTCTCACCTCTTTGCAGTTCTTGGCCTCTTGTGCCTGCCAAAAAGAAAGCCCTCTCTGCCCGTCAGGTTACTCTGCATCACTCAACATGAAACAAAAGTCAAAAATATCTCCATGAAATACTCAGTAGAAGAATCCAAATGGACAAGATTGTGGGTGTACTCAGAACATCCCTTTGGCAAAATCAGAATTACGTTTGATACATAAGGTCTAGTTAAACCTTGTTCAGCAGGCCTCGGGAAAACATCATGTGCTCCTTTTTTTTTTTGTTAGGGGAAATTCTTAAGATACTACTTAAAGCATCTGTACGTAACAGAGAGGAAGTGAGACTACGTTAGGCCACGTATCTGTAGCAGCAAGGCAATTGCTGTGTTGGGATATGGAATTAAAGCACTTTGCCTTTATAATACATAATGTTATATATAATCCCATTGACACAAACCCCAGTGCCTTGAAGTCAGTGCCGACTTATAGTCCCATTACAGTTGTGAATATTTGGTGTTATTATTCACTTGAATTATTGTGTTTCTTTTCTTCCTAGACATTGTGTAGCTGTGTGTTGTCACCTTAAATGAGTTTCCTATGATGTCCTTTCTGCTATTTGACAAAATGAGTATAGAGATATTTGCCCCTGCCTATCTCAGTGTGATTTCTTGATTACAGAGTCAGATAATGTATGTGAAGGGACTGTAGAGGTGAAAGTTCTGTGAACTTGGAACTTCTTTCACTTTCAGCAGTGTCTGCTGCATGCAGGTTTAAATTAGTCACCTGTTCTAAGCCACTTAAATTGGAATAGTGATAGATGACTTAGTGTTTTAACCTTACATGTGTTTTCCTAAACTCATAGCTTCGACTGGAAGGAAAAAATGTGTAAGGTTTACATTCACTTTTCACCCTTAATTTAGTCATCTTTTTGGTAAATGTTTATTCTTGTTCCTTCCCACCCCCCGGAGTTTTACATAAATCTCATGTAACAGTTCCACAAGTGACTAATGCAGATTGGCCAAACTTAGTCACGGAGTCACTTGATTACGAAATGCTCAAGGCTGAAACATCTATATATAACAATGAGGAAATAATTTAAAGCAATTTAAACTTCCTGATCTAATGGTTTTCGTGATTAACTTATTGGGCAACAGTAAAGAACAAAATTAATGAAAAGTCACAAAACCAGATCACGTGAGTCTGAAACTGCAGTCTGAATACACCATAGTCACCTCTGTTGCCCTGTCCCCTTTTCTAAGTAGTTGGTGTTTAATTGGAATGTTGGGCGAGGAAATGAAGGTCTGGTTTCTGGTTCTGCCGGGCTGTGACCTTGGGCAAGTCACGGAACTTCTCTGCTCTGTAAGCTTCCTCATTTCTCAAGCGGAGGGGGAGGAGAGGAATGGTAGTGTTGGTCCCACATACCTCATCCTGGCAATTGTAGATAAAATGAGGTCCCAAATATCAGAAACAAGTGACAGATGGCATGTCTTCTTCAGACTGAAGAGTGAGGGAGACTTCCTGATTCTGCCAAAGAAGACTGGAAGAGGAGAGATACACTCCCAGAATTGGGATTCGAATCATGGAAATAATTGTTTCCTATAGAAATAATAATGTTTAGTAGATGGGCCTTCATTCAGGATAGTTGTTTTAAAAAAAAAAAGTCAGTAGTAGTTCATGATGATTCAATTTCTGTAACTAAGAAATTTGTTATAGAAACTTCTGTAACAAAGCCCTTTGTAGTGTGGGTAGCAGTTTGGTGTCTGAGAGATTCTTGAGTGTTTTGCTGGGTCTGGGTGAGAGAGAAAATTCACTTGTTTCTGCCCTTCTTGGGTGTTTAATGCTTGTCTAAGGCTGTTGGTGCTTTGCTTAGATCAGATGTGGGGGATATCATCAGCTCATACCCTAGTCCTCTGGACTTTGGTCAAGAGTCTGACTGACTTTCTTGGTAAGGGATGGGGAGCACTGTGGGATGCTGGACCTCTTTAATGATGGCAGTAGCGTCCTGTGTTAAGAAGGGTGGGTGTTACTGACTCAGCCTCTGGGAGGTCAGATGAAGGAGCAAGGTCATGTGGCTGGGAAGGCTCAAGAGATGAGGCTTGAGCCTTGATTTCTTGAAACATAAGCCAGAATATTTTTTCCCTGGTATCTCCATGCGTGAGACAGTATTATTAATTGAATTTACTTTTTCAGTTGAGATGAAGAGTACTGCCTCCTAGCCTCAGTTACAGAGTGTGCTTATGACCACACTCATATTTTTTGGAAGATTAAGTCTAAATGAGAGGTGATGGTGACATCCCACACTGACTTGACAGGTGTAAAGGTGGGATTCTGTCAGTATTAAAGACCTACTTGAGGAAAAGAATATTGCTGTATGGATACATTAGAGTAAAACGAAGAAAAACTAAAGGACTGATTTGTTATTATTATTAAAAATTATACTTCAGTTGAAAGTTTATAGGGCAAATTAGTTTCTCATGAAGCCATACACATGTTGTTCACTGACGTTGGTCGCCAACACCATGACACCTTAGCACTCTCTGCTGCTTGACCTTGAGTTCTCCCGTTACTGTTTCTCCTGTCTCCTCCTGCCTTCTAGTCCTTGCCCATGGGCTGGTAAGTTCATTTAGTCTCATTTTATTTTATGGACCTATCTGATATTTGTTTGAAGAGTACACCTCAGGAGTGACTGCATTACTGAGCTTTAAGGGTGCCGAGGGGCCATACTCTGGGGGTTTTTCTAGCCGCTGTCAGACCAGTAAGTCTGGTCTTTCCTTTAAGTTAGAATTGTGTTCTCCATTTCTCTCCAGCTCTGTCTGGGACTGTCTGTTGTAATCCCCGTCAGAGCAGTCAGTGGTGGTAGCCGGGCACCATCTAATTTATTGGATTCTGTCTGGAGGAGGCTGTGGTAGTCATGGTCCATCAGTTCTTTGAACTCATCTGTCCCTCCTGTCTAGTTTTCGTCATTCTCCCTTGCTCCTGAAGGGGGGATACCAGTGGAGTGTCTTAGATGGCCGTCCACATGCATTTGGGATGGCAGGTGCCACTCATGCAAGTAGAATGTAGAGCATTTTCCTTATAGACTATGGTATGCCAATTAATCTAGATGTCCCCTGAGACCACGGTCCTCTTAGCTCTCAGCCCAGCAGTTCTGTCCCTCGGAGAATGTGGCTGTGTCTGTGGAGCTCCCAGGACCGTGGCTCGGGCAGGCCCTGCTGGCTCCCCGGGTGGTGTGCTGCCTCAGCCCTCACCAGCATCATTGCTGACTGTGGTGTCCGTGCTGTTCCATCTCCACCCCCTCTTCTTCCTCAAAACCATCAAAGATTGTTTCTTTTTGTGTGAAACTAGTATTGTTGACCCTTCTAAAACCTTTTGTGGTATATTTTAAAGGGGAGCAACATGTATATGAAGGAATTTTAGGGATGTGGATTAAAATAAAAACAAACCTTTTTGTTTAGTTTTAATGAGATGCTTTGTGTGTGTATCTGTTAAAATATTCAGTTCTTTCACAACACTAGTAGGCCTAGCTGACGTTTCTCTAGTGCCTGCTTTTTCCCAGGCAGTATTCTCAACCATGTTTAGTTAAGTTGAATACCTGTTTTCTTCCCATCTGGTTAGCCTATAGATTTGTTCATCTTCAGTTTTGAGAAGTATCAGGGAAGAAAGGTCTCCGTGGAAGAAGATGGTGATATAGTTGGTATGTGGAGTTACATGGAATGTGTCACAGATATTTCACTGGGCTGGTGGGAAGAATGCTGCCATCAGAGCCAGCAGACCTAATGTCATCCCTCCTCCTTCACTGCCTGTGTGACATTAGGCCAGTGACTTAGGCTCTGAAATCTTCTGCTTCCTTCTCTGTTAGAGATTGGAATGCTTAATGGGGCTTCTATGAGGATTAAATAAGATAAGAAGTACTTCACTTCCTGTCTGTCACATAGTAGACCTAAGCACTCAGGCTGCTAACCAAAAGATGGACAGTTCAAATCCATGAGGTACTCCTTGGAAATAGTATGGGGAAGTTCTGCTCTGTCCCATAGGGTTGCTGTAAGTGGGAATCAACACAACAACATCAGGTTGTTTGTTTTTTTTTATTACCCACATACAGGGTTGTTGTGAAATAAAATTGGGAATCATGATATGAAGGTTGGTTTATAAGTTGCAAAATACCATCCCAGTGCAAGATGGTGTTTTTCACTAACTCCTGCTTCCTTGAGCGTTTCCAGATGAAAATGTGCAGGGTATAGAGACATAAAGGAAAATAGGTTTTGGCCAGAAGCCCTGGATTTAACAGGTGGCTTCCAGTCTGGAAGTATGGGTGAATACACAACAGATGACTTCATGATACTATATTACAGGATACTCGGTAGCCACCCTGTACTCCTAGCTGTGGCACCTGTTACGTTACTTGGTTTAGGGAAGTTATTTACTCTCTGAGCAGTGAAAATCAAATTATAGAAATTATTGTGAAAAGTGACTTAGAAACTATGAAGCATTTCACTTTGGTTTTTGTTCTGTTTATTGTTTTTATCTCCCATTTTTATTAGGTTAGTTATGGCTGGAATTCATTTCCATTATGTCAGAAAATCTTATAGGAAGAAAAAAATGGGAAGACAAAAGGCAGTTTGCTAGTTCAGCTACTGGGGCTGTGATCCCCAGTCCTAGGCCCAGTGGTTCCTCAGGGAGTTTGGACATGCCTTTGAAGCTCCCATGACCTTGCCTTGGTCACGTTACGATGGCTTCCCTGGTCTGTTCCCGTTCATCTATTGTCCATTCAGTGTTTTTCCATCCCAATCCTTTCCCTCTCTCTTCCCTCCCTAGTAACTATCAAAGGTTGTTTCTTTCTCTGTGTAAACCTTTTCATGAGTTTTTTATAGTAACGGCCTCATAAAATATTTATCCTTTTGTTACTGACTTATCTCACTCCGTACAATGCCTTCTAGATTCATCCATGTTGAGAGATGTTTCACAGATTCAACATTGTTATTTGTTGTTAAGTAGCATTTTGTTGTGTGTTGTATGTGCCGTAATTTGTCCCTTCTTCTATTGAAAGTCACTTAGGTTTTTATGTTTCTGCTCTTGTGAACAGTGCAGCAGTCAACATGAGTATGCATATGTCAACCCGTGTGATGGCTCTTATTTCTCTAGGATGTGTTCCTAGGAGTGGGATTGCTAAATAGTATGTTATTTCTGTTTCTAGCTTTTTGAGGAAGCACTGTATTGTTTTCCAGAAAGGTTGTAGTGTTTTACATTCCACCAGCAGTGCATAGGAGTTCTGAGCTCTATGCAGCCCCCTCTCCAGGATTTGTTAATTTCTGCTTTTTTCATTTCTTCATTACTCCTGAAATTAATGTTGGGGAGAAGTGGTGTCTCCATTGTGGTTTTGATTGCATTTCTCTAAAGGCTAGTGATGTCAGGCATTTCTTCACGTGCCTGTTGGCCACCCGAGTGTCTTCTTTGGTGATGTGTCTGTTCATATCCTCTGCCCATTTGTTAAAAGATTATTTGTCCTTTCATTGTGGAGGTGCTCTATTTTCATAAAGATTTTAGAGATTAAACCTCCATCAGGTTTGTCGTAGCCAATTTTTTTTCTGGGTCTGTAGGTTCTCGTGCTTTTTTGGCGAAGGTGTTTAATTTTAGAAGATCCCAGTTACTTTGCTTTATCTTCTGGTGTTTGTATATTATTAGGTATGGCTTCATGACACTTTAGAAGGTAGCTTATGAATTTAGAGAAAAAAATCTACTTTCCAGTTGCCATTGAGTCATTTCTGACTCATGGCAGCTTGTGTGCATGTCAGTGTGAGAACTGTGCTCTACAGGGTGTTCACTGGGTGACTTTTTGAAAGTAGTTTGCCAGGCCTTTCTTCCCAATCAGTGAGTGAAATTGAACCTCCAACCTTTTGGTTAGCCGCTGAACATGTTAACTGTTTGCACCACAAAGGGATAGGGAAAAATATAGTACCCCCCGGAGTAGATACTTCGCTCATTTTTTTCAGTTCGTATAGTTACATTAAACAGGCGCAGTGATTAAGAGGTCAACTGCTAACCAAAAAGGTTGGCAGTTCGAATCCACCAGTCGTTCTTTAGAAACTCCATAGAACAGTTCTACTCTATTACAGAGTCACTATGAGTCGGAATCGACTCTACGCCAGCACGAGTGGGTTTAGTTTGATTTCGTGATTACTTAGCAAGAACAGAAGGAAGAAAACAAGCAGCATTTCCCTTTTTCCATTACGTCAGAAATGGTGAAGTAGTTCTTTTGGTTTTGAAGATTCTGTAGTTTGTGGAGTGTGTGACTGGAGGACCCATGGGAGACGTGGAGCATGATAGAGCAGGTTCTGTTGCCCTCACCTTGGCCTCTGTGGCAGGGATACTCCCTGGTGGCCCCAGATGTGGAAGGCTGTTGGGCAGAAGGAAAGGGCTTCCATGAAACTTAGTACCACCCCATTCTCCCTCAGTCTTTTGCTGTCCTCAGGACAGATGGCACCTGGCATGTATATTCTACCCACCCCCTTCCACACAGATTGGAGCAAGGGCTACCTTTTCAGCATCCCTTAAATATTTCTGTGTTTGAATTCTAAAGCAAGATTCTTTTTTATAGCCAGATTAGCTTCCGTGGCACCAGCCACTGCCAAGTTGCACAGAAAACAGAAGCTCAAGGCTATAGAAATGAGCTCTTCATTATTTAAATCTTTGATTGCTAGGAACCTTGAACTGGATACAGCATAGAAAAAGGTAGAGAGGAGGATATAACAGAGCTTTTGTGTACTGAGAGTTATGTTGAAAAAATTGCAAAATCAGGCATGAAGCAAAGAGGATATGAAAGAAAATTATGCCACAGTGAATGGGAATAGTTTAGGTTAAAAAAAAAAAGAATGTTCATCAGTGATGTTCCTTTATGTAAAACATAATGTTTCCTACATAAAAATGCCACCATTTGGGGCCTTTCCTCAGTTCCACCTGCCCACGTGTCTGTGAGTTGAAAGCAGCAAGGGTAGGACTGTAATCCTTGATAGTAAAGTTTATGTTGTGTGGCATCTGGGGAATTCCTCTGTGGTTATCTTTTTGTCACTGTTGAAACTAACCTGAAAGTTGGTTTGGCTGTTCAAAGGTCTCCTTACTCATGTCATTAGAATATTTCATATGATAAACATTACCTGGCTTGTCATTTGAAAACCTGCTGGAGAATTTTCAAAATCAGTAATGGACAGGTTTAATTCCTGTAGAACTTACCTGTGTGTACATATGTGTGCGTGTGTTTGTGTGTACAGTTATAGAACGCTCTTGAGCTTCAGCTGCCTTGTGGAGGAACATGATGCATGAGACACTGGTCAATTGCAGCAGAAACCATAGTTTTTCATGTAAAAACGAAGACAGGCATAAATAGCTGTCTTGCACAGGCTCTTGGGAATGTATGTTACAAGCTGCATTTAGAAGGCAAGAGACAGGAAGTAGTACAGCTGGGAGGGGGTCAGCAGCAAAGAAAAGGGACTGTGCTTTTTTCACCATCGCTCTTTTGTGAATATTGATTCTGTGTAGTTTCGTGCTACCAATCCCGTCTTCTCATTGGTGTCTTGGCTGGTGTGTCTGTGTACAGAAGACAGGTAGTGGTGAATGAGACAGCATTTTTTTTTTTTTTTAGTACCAGTTACTTCATACACATTGCTGGATATATTCACAACAACCAGGTACCGTAGATAACTTAATGTTCTTTTTGGTTACTCTAGCATTTATTACCATCTGGTGTATTACAGACTTTCTTATTCCTCTGCACAACTAGAAGGTAGACTCCATGAGATCAGGAGCTTGGTCTCTTTCATTTTCTGCTGTATCCACAGCACCTAGGATAGTACACAGCCCCTTGTGGGCACTCAGTAAAGATTTGGTGAAGTCTAGAGTAAGTTACCCACTGCCATCGAGTCCCTTCTGACTCATGTCAGTAGCAGGTGTTACCGAGCAGAACTGCTGCACAAGATTTGCTTGGCTGTGATCTTGACAGAACCAGGTAGCCAGGTCTTTCTTTTGCGGTGCTACTAGTTGGGTTTTAAGTCTGCTGGACAGCATTTAACAACAACAGGGTATGGTAAACCAGGGACTTTGTAGTTTAGTGGGCTTGTCAGTGCTCCGAGTGCCAGCTGCAGCACTAGGGAGCATGCTGACCGTTGTAGATAGAGCACTCCTTAGCCTTAGTTTCCTCATCTTCAGAATAGAGTTGTAGCGGTTCTTACCTCTCAGGTTGTTTGTCTGGGGGGATTAACTGAGATGTCTGTGAAGTGTCTATCCAGTCCCTGGTCCCTAGTCAGCCACAGAGAGCAGCTGCTGCCACTGACATTGCTGTTAATTTCATTATAGCACTTGGGAGACTACATTTTAGTTGTATTCTTTCCTTCTCTGCCTTCTCTACTGTAAATTCAGCTACATCTTCAACTTGCTGTTGTAACAGTAGTAATCCTACCTCTTCCTCTTGCTATTGTAACAGTGGTAATGGTGTAATGATAACAATACAGTAGCAATTATAGTAGCAGCTGTTATCATTTAGGATACCCTCATGGTGGTGGCAAGGAGCTGTGGTTGTTCCCCTAAGGGTTGGCGGTTCACATCCACCACTTGCTTCTTGGGTATGGGGCAGGTCTCCTCCGTCTTCTTAGGATCCCTATAAGTCACAGTTGACTCAGTGGCAACGTTTTTTTTTAATTACCACTTGGGGGCCTAGGTGGCACAGTGGTTAAGAGTTTGCATGCTAGCCAAAAAGTGGGCAGCTCAAATCAGCCAGCTGCTCATTGGAAGCCCAGTGGAACTATTCCACTCTGCCCTGGGGGGGTGCTGTGAGTCGAAATCAACTCAACGGCAGTGGGTTTGGTTTGTTATCATTTGAGTGCTTCCCAGCTGTCAGATGGCGTTCTCTAAGCCAGCACAGTCCGACGGAACTTTCTGCGGTGATGGAGATGCTCTGTATCTGCTCTGTCCAGCCACATGTGGCTGCTGAGCCCTTGAGGTGTTGTAGTATGACTGAGGAACTAAATTTTTTATTTAATTTAGATTCAAGCAGCTACATGTGACTGTGGATTTCACAACTCAAGTCCTTTACATCCCTCGTGCAGACCTGTGAGTTGGGCAGAGCCAAGGACACCGAGGTTCTCAGAAGCTAACTAACTTGCCCAGGATTACCCAGAGAGTCAAGTCAGAGTAGGCCCTGGACATTCCGTTCCCTGGGTAATCTGGGCCCAGGGGCTATGCTGCCACCTCCTACACTGTACCTCATTCATGGCTTTCTCTAGAATTGAAATTCCATGCAGGCAAAGAGCCAAGGTCACATGTCTGTATTCTTGCTGCAGGGGAGGCTGAGGAAGCAAATTTATGGTTCCGGCCTCACCGAGTTAGCACTCATAAGGTTGGAAATTCCCCATGCGTAGAAAGGTGTTCAGATTCTGGCAGCCCGCTGCTGAACCTTGTAGGCTGTTCTTCCAGGCTTAAATTTGCAGTTGGTGTCAGCCACAAGAAAATGCTCCCTCCTTACATATTGTAGCTCTCATAAAAGTAAAAAAAAATAAAACAAAACAATGCTCCTTCTCTTCCCTAGAGAGAGAATAACCCAACACCTTTCAGTTACTGTTTCCAAGTCTGAGATGTTTAGGTGGTGCTCTTCTTTGTGCATGTATTATTTCATCATGGCACTCTAAGTAGTGAACTAAGCTGTGACATTAACTGCCACCAATTTGCCTTTTATAAAATATCAGGGGGAAAGAAAAGGAAAAAATTAGATAAAATCATATATGAGGTCTGACAATTAAGTTTGCAAACTCATCCTAGAAAAAGTGTCACGTACCTCACTGAAGATTATCACTATGGTCACCTTTGAAGTACTCCCCTTGGGAAGCTAAGCACTGATGCCGTCACCTAGTCCACCCTTCAAAGCAATTTTGGAATTCTTTCTGGAGTGGCTGTCAGAGCTGTTGTCATTACCCTTGTTGTCCTGGATGTCATCAAAATGCCTATCTTTCAGTATTTATCTTTGGGTAAAAAAAAAAGTTATTGGGGGCTGGGTCAGGTAAGAAGGGAGTCATAAAGGTGAGAAGGGAAGGTGTTCCGATACAGTTATTTGTTTACTGGCTAAAAACTCCCTCACAGAAAACTGTACAATTAAAGTTAGCAAACTTGCTACTGTGCCACTACATGCATGGCCATTCCCGAAAAAGTTCCAAAAGTGCTTTGAAGAGTGGACTAGGCGCTGACATTGGTACATAGCTTCCCAAGGGGGAGTACTTCAAAGGTGACCATAGTGATATTCAGAAATGAGTTATGTAGCACTTTATCTTGGAGGAGTTTGTGGACTTAATTGTTGGACCTTGTATACATGTCAAGTCAAGGACGAAGTACAGTCAGTACCTCAGTCTTTGTTTTCGCTGTTGGTCCTGAACCCCTAGTTGCTGTTTGTAACTCTGTTCTTCTCTCCATATTGTTTCTTTCTCATCTAACTGTCAGCTGAGTGTGGTTTTTTTTAATCTGGCTAGGATACCCATTATCTGCTACAAAAGACCTCTTTAAAGTATTAAAAAGCAAAGACGTCGCATTGAAATCTAAGGTGTGCTTGACCCAAGCCATAGTGTTTTCATTCACCTCAAATGCATGCAGAAACTGGACAGTGAATGAGGAAGACCAAAGAAGAACTGAAGCCTTTGAATTGTGGTGTTGGTGAAGAATATTGCACGTACCATGGACTGCCCAAACAGTGAACAAATCTGTCTTGGAAGAAGTACAACCAGAATGCTCCTTAGAAGCAACGATGGTGAGACTTCATCTCAGATACATTGGAGATATTATCAGGAAGGAGTGGTCCGTGGAGAAGGACATCCTGCTAGGCAAAGTGGAGGGTCAGCAAAGCAGAGGAAAACCATCAAAGATGCAGACTGACACAGTGGCTGTGACAACGTGCTGAAGCACAGCGACAGCTGTGAGGGGTGCGGGAGCAGGTTGGGCTTCATTCTGTTGTACACAGGGTCTCGAGAGTCCAGACTAACTCGGCGGTGTCTGACAGAAAGAAGACCCCCAAGCCTTTAGTCTGAGTTTTGGGTGGTCCTCTCATTGTGGAGTTGCTTCTGTGGTCCATTTTCTGTGACCACTAGACATGACAAAACCAGGAGATGTTCCAGAGTCCAGACGTGAACCTCCCTCTTCTCCTTCTGTGTTAGCAACTCTCTTTGGCCTTCTTAGTCAAGATGTATTACCCAGACCAGTTCTGAAACCTTCACTTTCAGCTGTCTACTCAGGGTCAGTGCCAGGTTGCAGTTAAAGCTTCCAGCTCAGGGCTGGCGTTGTGGAGTCCCTTGGTGAGTCAATTCTCTTGGCTATGGAGACTGTGGAATCAGTAGAAACAGAGTTGCAGTGAGGAGGGACAAACTGCAAGTTGGTTCTTAGGTGTGATGTTGGGAGGAGGAAAGGTGTAACTAATTCTGCATTTGACCCTTGGCTCCTGGACCCATGTATTCTGGCTCTCAGAGAAACAGTGTCCTGTATGACTCCTGGTTCCATACATCGTGTGGCACAGTACCCCAACTCATGAGGTGTCATTTTCCAGAGGTAGCCCTAGAATGGAATCTTCAATGGACGATTTCAGCATTCTGGAAAATTACCTTTCTGGGTGATGGAGTATATGGTAAGACCAAGTGAGTCTCATTAATATCAACCCATTACTGTGGTTTTCTCATTATAAAATCGCAAGTGAGACACTGTGATGATGACTAAGGCATTCAGTAATTCTGCGAATGGCAGAGGCCTGGTGGGTAGGAGAGACAGTTTCAAATATGGAATAAGTATGTTTTTGTAAAAGAATAACAAGCAACCACTAAAAAATTGAGGTTATATGCCTGAGATCATGTATGTGTTCGTAAAATGAAGGTACTGGATAAGTATTCTTTCTGCTTTGTTAGTGAGAAACAAAACCAAAGTAAAGCATGCAGTTGAAAGGATGACTGAATGAGCTGAAGGTGTCTGTCCAGTGCTCATCATGGCCTTGGACAAGACACATGTCTGCTGTGAGCTGCCCACTCCCCTCGTCTGTAAAGTGGAGGTAATGATACTTGAGTGAAAGAGTGTGACCCACTCAGATGAAAAGATGAAAGTGTGTGTCAACCACAGTCATCGTCTTCTCACCTTTTCAGCATGGCCTAGGTGTAAACTGAGAGAGGCTTAAGAAGCTTGCTGACGGAATGATGTCCTCAGTAACTGTTACTGGCTTGCCAGACATCTGGGACTTCTCCTTCATTGTTATACTTATTGTGCTTTGTGATAATATATTCACTTAAATTTTTTTTTTTTTGGTCTCCCCTAATACATGCCATGTCCCATGAACAGGAACCATGTTACTGTTGTATCCCCAATGGCTTGCATAGTGCCTGCCTGTTGTAAACATACAGTAAATATTTATCAAACAGATGAATAAATGAGTAAACAAGTAATGTGTGTTTCTATGAATTCTGCACCTCCCCAAAAGAGGCAAGATAGTAGTTTGGTCCCTCCTGTCTCAGTGTGAGAATTCTGTATAAATAAGTGACTGTTGTTCCCAGTCCTGTAATAGGCATGTTGCCATGAAAAATTTACTAGAGTAATTTTCACCAGCATAAATGTTTAGTAACAGATGCACACAGATGGCTGGCTGCCTTGTTCTGCTCCCATCTGTTGGACAAGCATCTCTTCTATCTTCTAACAGGACTGGCCCTGAGAACCGATAGTGCTGTCACACATGAGCATTTAAGTTTTCTGATTTTCATGTTTTTGTGGGAAAGACTTGAAGGAGGAAAGGTGTTTCTGTGTCTGGCTGACTCTTGCTCAGTAATGGAACATTACAACACTTTGGCCAACCAAAGTCCACTCGATGTGTCATGATGCTCAGCAAGGAAGTATTAAGTGTTTTGTCATAAGTCAGATCCACGCTGAATAACATCACTAGGAAACACATTCAGTTAAACAGAATTGGGTCCAACAGAGTTCAGTGCAGATTGTGCAACTGGTGACAGAAACTGGCATGAGATGAAGAGGTGTGATCCAGTTTGGTCATCATTAGCAGGTGTGATTAAAAAAACTCTTAAACTCTTGAAAATATAGTGTGTCTCCCTATATACTTGCAGTTAGGTTATACCCAGTGAAACCAACAGGATTCTGAGCCTGGAGATGGTGTTTAATAAAACTTGACCAAGCTTTTTTTGCTGTATAAAGGTGGAGACATTCTTGGCCTACATAAATTTACCCTGTGCATGAAACCCTGGTGGTGCACTGGGTTAAGTGGTACATCTACTGACCAAAAGGTCGGCAGTTGAGATTCCCAGATGCTCCTTGAAAGCTTCTTTGGGGCAGTTCTCCTCTGACCTCTAGGGTCACTATGAGTCAGACCCGACTCAACAGCAGTGGGTTTGGTTTTGGTTTGGTTTTATGACCAGTTGGGTTGGTGATATGTCATGAGTGTGGACCTGCTTGAAGTATCTCAGTGCTTATTATAAGGCTGTCCATCCAATGGGAACTCAGTAAACATTGGTTGGAAACCCTGGTGGCATAGTGGTTAAGTGCTACAGCTGCTAACCGAAAGGCTGGCAGTTCACATCTACCAGGTGCTTCTTGGAAACTCAATGGAGCAGTTCTGCTCTGTCCCATGGGGTCACTATAAGCCAGAACTGACTCAACGGCAGGAGGTTTGGGGTTTCTTTGGTTTGTTTAAACATTGGTTGAATGACTGCTGTAGGATCTGCTGAGGCAGTTCTTTCTAGATTTCCAGGATGAAGGTGGGTCCCATAGCCGTGAATAAAGCTGACTATAAATACTGCGTTTGTTGAGCAAGACACACCATAAATTGCTGATTGTTACTATGTGCTGAAGGCTGTGTGGCTTCCAAAATGTAAATCATTAGGTATATGTTATTTTGGGAGCTAGACATCTAACAATGATTGTTCTGGAGGGAGTAAATCTTTCCCAGTCTGGGTGCAGTTTCAGGAATGACTAACTTTATACTGGATTCTCACATGATTCAGAAAGTGTGAATGACTCAGCCCGTTAGTACCCTTGGCTGTTGTGATTTCCCCTCCCAGTGAAATGGTGGTAACGAGGCCATAATGGTCATTGGAGGAGGAGACCTGGACTTTGTCCTTCAGTAATAAAATGATACACTTTGAGTAACTGCACATGTATACAATATTTTTTAAAGAAATGAGGTATCATCATCAGATATGTATACCTACAAAAATAATTATGTTATGGTGTAGAGAAGTCATAGGTAGTATCAGTGTGGATAGGACTCTAGCACTGTTTTTCTTTCTGCAGCTGGCCTCTGTTCAAAAGAACAGAGCCATCAGAGGCCTGACTTAGTTGTATGTCTTGCTGACTTGAGAGGAATGTGCTAGTCACAGGAGTGTTGGGTTCCAGTTAAATGCAGCCAAATACTCACCAGTGGTTTTGAGTTTGAGCCGAGCTGTTGAGGAGTCTGTAGAAGTTTGGAGATCGATATGTCTGTCTGTATCACCGTTACATCTTTTTGGAACAGTCCATCAAAGATCTGGATGTGGGACGTTAGTGTCTGTGTCTGCATCTGCTCTTTGTGAAGGCACCAGTGTCTCGAACACCAAGTTCAGTGGAGTCTTTTTGATCCTTACTTTTAGCTTGACTTCTTTGCAGTGCTTGCCAGATCTTGAAATTCCATGCTAGAGTCTTGGATATTTTCTTAATTCTTGTCCTTTTTTGTTTTAGGCTCCATTAGCTGTCCATGAAGGAGTTCCGGTGGTACAGTGGTTAAGCACTCAGCTGCTAACCAAAAGGTTCATAGTTCAGGGCCCCCCCCCCCCCACAGTGTCTCTGTGGGAAAAAGACGTGGTGGTCTGCTTCAGTCAAGATCACAGCCTCACAAACCCATTGGGCAGTTCTGGGTCACTGTGAGTCAGAATTGAGTCAGTGGCACCTAACAGCAACAGGCTGCCTGTTACATGTGGAAGTCTTCGGAGTTCTGTCCTGGATCTCTTTTTTTCCTCTATCTCCCCCCCGCTTGTAATCCCATTCATTTCCATGGTTTTCATTAAAAACCATTCGCTGACACCTCCACCTGGGGTTTCCAGGTTAGTCCTTTTCAGCTCCAGACCTGGATTTACAGCCACCCTGTCGATGCACATAATGCTTATAACAAAAATAATAACAGCAGTGACAGTTATTTAGTAACAGCTGTTGAATGCTCTGTGTCAGGCAGGTGCTTGATTGTTTCTTTCCATTCATTTCTTATAGCAACACCGCAAAGTAAATATTGTTCTTCTTTTCTGTTTACCTATGAGGAAACTAGGGCTAGAGTCATCCCCTCTAGTTACTTTTCTGAGGTCATTCAGTTGGTAGCAGAGCCTCATTTTTAATTTCAAGTCTAGGCCCAAGATTTTGATCACAAGGAGGTTGGATTAGCGTGTCACAGTGGAGTGCACTTACGTTTCCCCTCTGCTCCCGGTTCACACCCCCATCATCATCCATTGTTTACTCTCTGTTCTGCTGGAAAAGATCACATTTCAACACTACAGTTAAATTCTGGGAACTGGACTAGATCCCTCAATATTGTGGGTCGCAAAAGTACTTTTATGTCCAAAATATCTGTGTAAATGAGAAGTTTTAGATACAGCTGATGTGCTGATTGGACTGAACAAGAATGTTTTAAAAACCAGAAAATGTCTCATAAAAATCAACATTTCTAACTTTTCTTTGAAAACCAGGCTTGCATTAATATCACTGGATTGTCGGCTTAAAATGGCAAGTTTTGTGTTACCTATGTGGCCACAATAAAAAACGATCAGAAACCTGGACTTGCTGCCTCACCTGGCCACAGTCACCTGGAGCTGAGCAGCAGCTTTCCCTGACCTGGGCCCATGGCTTTTGCTGCAGGACAGCCCTACCTGCTTCCTGTGTCCCAGCTCCTCACCCTGGCTGGTCTCTTCTCAGCTTCTATAGCCCTGAAGGCACTGAGGACAGCTGTTGACCCTGGTGGCCTAGTGGTTAAGTGCTGTGTCTGCTAACCAAAGGGTCTGCAGTTCCTATCTGCCAGGCAGTGTTCAGGAATCCATGGAGCAGTTCTGCTATGTCTTGTAGGGTTACTGTGAGTCAGAATTGACTGGATGGCAGGGTTTTTTTTTTCTTTGGTGGAAACCCTGGTGGCAGTGGTTAAGTGTGAGGCTGCTCACCAAAAGGTCAGCATTGACACCTGCCAGGTGCTCCTTAGAAACCCTAGGGAGGCGCTTCTGCTCTGCCCTGTACGGTCGCTGTGAGTCGGAATGACTCAGTGCCAGTGGTTTCAGGCAAAGACTATGTTAGGTTTTCCTAACAGATTGCCTTATTCTCTCTCTGTGTTCAGCACCACAATTAGAATGATTTTTCTAAACTACTGTCTGTTGTATGCTTTCTTTCAGTGTTTTGGTTTATGATTCCTCACTGGTGACTTCTTTGAATCTCTTTTCCTCCTGCCCATAGGCTTAGTTCCTAGTTGCACAGCCAGGCTCCCAGAACTCTTCAGCGCCTGCTGCTGTCTGCTTTTCCCACTGTCCATCCTTTTTAGCTGCAGTGCTTGGCACACAGAGGATACTACTTGAGTGTTGGGTGTGTAAGTGGGTGTCGGGAGACCTGGTGGGGCAGTAGTTAAGCACTCAACTGCTAATAGAAAGGTCAGCAGTTCAAACCCACCACCTGCTCTGCAGCGGAAAGACGTGGCAGTTGGTTGTATAAAGATGACAGCCCTGGAAACTGTTACGGGGCAGTTCTGCTCTCTCCTGTGGGATCACTGTGAGTCAGAATTGACTCAGCAGCAGTGGGGTAGGTGGGTGGTACAGAGAAACTTGACTTTTACGATGGCACTTGGCTGGCTAAGGACTCGACTAAATTCTCATCATGTTAATAATGTGTCTGCTTTCATTTTAAGATCACAGTGGTATAAATATTAAAATCCATTGCCATCGAGTCATTTCTGACTCCTAGTGACTCTGTAAGACAGAGTAGAACTGCCCCATAGGGTTTCCCAGGAGTACCTGGTAGGTTCAGACTGCCAGCTTTGTAGTACCAATGCACCATCACAGTTTCAGATATAAAGATTAATAAACTCTAAAGCAGATATTAGTATTCTGATCTTTTTTATTAACACACTGTCTTTTAATCCACTGGAGTTTTAAGGCTTTTATTTAAGAACTTTAGTTTTGGCAAAGAGGTAGACTTTAATGAATTAATAGATCTTTTCCTCCTACTCAAGATATATGTGAGGTTTTTAAAATTTGTGTTAGAAAAAGAGGGCTATTCTTACTTTTCGTACATGTGTAAGCCGTGATCAGCTACTCAAAGAATGACTTCTTTTCTTTCCCATCTTAGTGTTCTGTGTCCATTTCTGTTAAAAATACAAAGCAAGAAACCATCAAAATAATAATAATAATGTTAGTCCCCATTTACTGCGTTGATTTACACAGATGCTGAGTTAAATATTTTCCAGGCTGTCATTTTGATAACTAGCTAGAATAAATGCTCTCTGCAGTTGAGAAGATACTTGCTGCAGTGATTTCATGGGATTAAGAGCAGTTCTCTTGAGGTTCTAACTTTGCAAAAATATTATAGATCATTGAATTTGTTTTATCCAGGTTTTCTGAGTCCTATTTCAGACCACTGTGTTGTCAGCTTCAAAAACTTCATCCCTCTCTCCTCAGTCACCTTTCCTCCTAACTGTCCCCACCTTCCTCTCACCCTCCCTCCTTACTCTCCCCCTTCGTACTCACTCGCCCTTCCTCACTCTCCCCTCCTCACTCTCCCCCTTTCTCACTCTTCCCTCCTTACTCTCCCTCTCCCTCTCAATCTCCCCTCTCCATCCTTAGTCCTGTACCCTCCAATCCTCAGTCGTGACTGTGGAAAATTAAGCATGCTGAGTGCCTCTGAGACTTCCTTAAAGATAAAATTTGCATTTTAGTTACTGTCTGCTCAGACTATATTTTTTTCTGATTATCCCAGATTAAGTAATAATTTCAGACCAATCAAAGATCTTGTGATAGCTCATCTCTGTGCCTTCTTATATAACACTTTAGTGCCTTAGGTGAATGCAAATTGATTTTGTCAATGCGCAGAGAAAAGCCACCATTTCTTGTGATGCTGCTTTTCTAAGAACCAGCAGTTCATTTTCTTGATGTTGTCCAAACTCTTCACACTATGATTTTGAACTCATTTCTTCCTGTTCTCTCCAGACTAGAGGGAGAGGGGATAGCCAGTCACTATGTGTAATAGCTTATATTCTTGAGGCATAAGGCATTGTTAGATTGCCTTTCTTCCATCTCTTTTCCAAATAGAATTTTATTGATTTCTTAACCTCACAGGTCTTATTTTAAGTTTTTATTACATGTAAGCATTGTCATTAAAGCGTCTCTGTTTCACAGCTTTCTTTGATGGTGGATCCAGGACTGGTCGTATGATGAGAAGAAAGTCTTTTCCTACGTTCTGTACCCGAAATACAGTTAATTGTAGGCATTTTGGCTTTATACATATTTTCATTTTGATGTTCTTAGCTGCTGTCCATTGGCACCCAACCCTTGGTGACCCCATGCTCAGTGGAGTCAGTCTGTTGTGGTCTGTGAGGCTTTCATTGGCTGGCTTTTGGAAGGAGGTCACCAGGCCTTTCTTCCTAGATGGTCTTATTCTGCATATTCTGCCAAAACCGGTTCAGCATAAAAAGCAACCTGCAAACGTCCACTGACAGACATGTGATGGCTATGCCATTGGTGTATTGGGTGGGTCTCACCCGTAGAAGGCAGGAAGTCCAGCACTGAACCACGACTGCACTCAGTTTTCATTTTCAGTGTAGCTGATCAAAATCTATAACAAGACTATCTTGTGGGACTTTTATGATTCTATGCACCTATAGGATGTCATCCTGCTGACCTCTTGCTGGAGGAAGGGGAGTGGGTGGAGAGGAGGGGAAAGGAGACTGTTGGGAGGATGAGACACTTATGGAGCAGAGAGGAATAGTGTGATGTCATCAGGCAGGGAGAGCAGTAGACGCTGCATATAGGTGACCATGCAAATTTATATGGGAATGTACATTTTCATTCAATCATAATTTAAAAAAATCTATAGCAAGCCAAAGAATATATTATCTTTTCTGTCTGACAAAGGATAACCAGAACAGATAAATTATATGTGTATTGATACTCAGAGTCACAAAGATTAGAAATATATCCCACTGACTAAAACCAAAACCAAGATTTTTCTTTATCTTGTAGTTTTAGCATTGCTTCTAACCAGTTTGCTGATTGTAGACAAGTCATTAAACTTCTTTGTAGGTGATTTTATTTCTTGAGAAACTGAGGAAGGTACTGTGTAGTAGAACCCTGGTGGTGCAGTGGGGTAAAGAGCTACAGGCTGCTAACTAAAAGGCTGGAGGTTCAAATCTACCAGCTGCTCCTTGGAAGCCTCCTGGGGCAGTTCTGCTCTGTCATACAGAATTGCAATGAGTTGTAATCAACTCAGTGGCAACAGGTTTGGCTTCTTTTTCTGAACTGTACTGCTACTAGTAACATTTAACAAATTGTAGATGTTTGTAGGTTAGTACATTTGGAACTAAGGTTAATTCATTATGAAAACAAAAAAACACTGAGTAGTACTTTTATGTCCCGAGCATGGGAAAATAGAGTGATAAATGTGCTTTCAAAGGGTTTATATTTTATTAGGGGATTAAGACTTATTAAAACAGGTGGACTGGAATGTGATTGATTCTGTGGCAGAAATCTAGGGCTTACGGGGGCATGACAGAGTTTGATGTGCTATGCTCGATGGTGACCAGAGTGTCAGGAAAGGGTCAGTGATTCAAGGAGCCAATAGGAAGGCCTTACAAAGAGCAGTTTCCGTGATACAGTCGAGTCAGCAGCTTGACTATAGTGGCTAAAGTTGGAGGATGAGGAAGTAGGAATCATGATATAGATGATTATTTTCCCTCAACAGCTGGACCATGAAGAAGAAATAATGGGGGACACAGGATTATAAAAGATTGTTTTCAAATATAGAAATACTCAGTCAATTTAAAACTTTAGGGGAAAGAGCGGATAAAGTTTGTTTTGAGTAAGAATGAAAAAGATGCAATTAAGGTCAAACATAAGAACATTGAATACAGATAAAACCCACCCATTGCCGCAGACTCAGTTCTGACTGTTAACGATCTACAGGAGTAGAACTGCCCCACAGACTTTTAAGCAGTGCCTGATGGGATTCAAACTGCCGACCTTTTGGTTAGTAGTCATGGCACTTAATGGCTATACCACCTGGGATTCAGGAAACTCTGAAGGTTTCTTAAAGATGGATAGAGGGGTTGATAGATGTATAGATATATGATAAAGCAGATATTACAGAATGTTGTGGCATCTGGGATGTAGACAAATGGGTGTTCATGATAAAATTATTTGAACTTTTCTCTGTATTTGACAATTTCATAATAAAATATTGGTCAAAACAAAACTAAAATGTAGGTGGAACAGGACAAGGGGGGACACTTACTCTGTATGGTGGCAGGCCCTTGTAGAAGGTCAAGTTCAGAGCCTCTGCTGCTTTTGTAAAGGAGAACTCGGTGTCATCACTAAGACAGATGACCAGAGAATGCCGGATGGAATGACGACTGTGGGGAGTGGGAGAGTGGACTGAGCAGATCGAGGTAAGAGGAGTAAATAGCAGCGTCAGGTTCAGGGCAAGTGGAGAGACCCAGAGTTGCTCTTTGCAGTTATTTGCTACTATTCACTGAGAGATGGCAGATTAGTGGGAGCATTGAAAGCCAGTAGTTGAAGATAGTGAACTTTGGATGAGTGGGTAGGATGGTTGATATCCTGTGTTGCTTACCAGCAGGATGTGCTGGAACAAGTCCTGTCCCCTCTGATTCCCCTCTTGGGGAAATTCTGGTTTGTACCTCCTTGAGTTTTTATCTGAGTACAAATGGGAAACTAAACCAACTGCCGTCAAGTTGACTCCCAATGTACAGAGACCCTATGGGACAGGGTAGAAGTACCCCATAGAGTCTCCAGAGAGCCCCTGGTGAATTCGAACTGTCAGCCTTTTGGTTAGCAGAGTGAGATAAAAATAATGTTACACACCTCTGTTAACACTGTTGTTAACATTTAACAAAGGTAATTTTATTGTCTTTTTCAGGTAAAAGAAGAACGTCCAGAAAAAATACCAGATTTGAAATTACTAGTGGAGAAGAATTTTGTGGCACTACAGAATAAGAATTCTGATGCAGATTTTCAAAATAATGAAAAATTTGTCCAATTTAAGCAGCAGCTGAAAGAACTAAAGAAGCAGTGTAAGTCGCATGCTTTACTGTGTTTTGGCTTTTGTAAATGAAAAAACTGCCGTGATGAACAGGCCCAGAAAAAAGTTTGCTTATCTGCTTGGCTTAATCCTGCTTTCAGTTGTTGTTGTAATTCTGTACTTTTGTCTAACTTTTGATTCAGATTGGCCTATTCATTTCTGAAAGTCACCAGTTTCCACAAAGTGCTACTGAAGTTCCCCAGCAGACAGAGAAAGTCATCTACCATTGTCCCCATACCGGGGAGGGGGTTTGGGAAAGCACAGTTAAACTGAAGACCTTTGCAGTCTTCTTGGTTCTATTTATTGTAACAACAGTGGTGTCTTTCAGATTCTAAGCTGCTGTGCCAAGCTTTAGAACAACCCTACTAGAATTCTAATTTTGCTGCTTTGTGGTAGTGGTGTCAGCATTCTCAGACTCTTTTCCCCCTTCTGAAATATGGACCATGATCCACCTTGATTCTTTCTCTCTGTGGTAGTGTACATTTTATCTGATTTTTACACCTGTTGCTTTCTTAATTTCTTCTAAGTGTTTTTTCAAAGAACAGTTTTGATTTAAAAATGAGTTTGGAGAAAATGATGAATTTTGCAAAATTTTTTAGACACTGTTTGGCAGAAATAGTATATCTTTATTCTATAGAGTGAAATGTCCTTTCTTTTTCCCTTTTTCCATGTGATCCATGTAACAATTTTATGTAAGTTATTGTTTTTGTACTATCACCTGTTTAGTTCTGTTCCTTTTGTGTGTTAGGATTGAAACTCCTTTTATTCCATAGAGAGCTAATTAGTGTCACAAATAACTTAAAGCTAAATGAGTGTCACATCACCTTCGTTTACATACTCATTGGATAGAAATGTTGTATAACTTGAGATACAAATTGTCCTGTTCTCAGTTGTATTGAATGTAGGGGTTCATATTTTGAAATAGGCTTTCTTTTAAATATAAGCATTTTTCTTTAAGCTGATGCTGAGATCTCGAAAAATGACTGAGGAAGCTGCTTTGCTTTTGTCTGTTTTACAAATAACTTAAGTTTCACAATTTGGAATGTTTTGTAATCATGTAGATTTAAATAGTAAGCATTTTTCCCCCCATATTTTAACTCTACATTGAACATCCCAGCTGCCAAAATCTTTCCAATGCAATTTGCACTATTCTCCCAAAGGATGATAATCCCCCAAATAGGTAATAATTTGCTAGTGGCTTTCTAATATTTTTCATTTGGGGTATTGGTCAAAAGAAGCAAATTCATTTTGTTTTACTGCTTGGAGCCAGTAATCACAGATATAGCAGATTTAGCATTTGATAGGAATTCCTGGTATTTTATTTTAGGTGTTTTAGAATAGAGGCTGAATACTCCAAAATACACATTTCTTCTTTCTTACTATTTGCAAAGTTATTATTCCAAAAGATAAAACTATAAAGACTTTTGGAATCATATACTCATGAGGAAACACTCTGTAATGAAGAACATATAATTCAACAGAATGATAAATGTTGAAACAATAGTTATTATTTCTTTAATTCACTCTGAGATGAAACACAAAGGTTTTCTCAGGCCAGCAGTACACATTGTTTGGATAGAGTAAGAAGCCTGTGACACAGTAAATTAAGATAAAAGAAATTCTTTCTTATATAAGTTGTCCTATATATAGTAACACTAGAATTAAGACATTTTCCACTTTTATTTCTCCTAAAATGTTTTTAAAGAAATTCTTTTAATTGACAAATGACAGAACTACCTCAATATTAATAGTCTTTCAAAATGTTCTGTAAGATATGTTTACCTCACTTGCAAAGTGTATTTCTTGGTATATACTATTATTGTTAGCACTCTCAATTAAACTTGTACCATGGCTAGTGGATTTTATTTCTTTAGATTTAATGCTGCTTTTGGGGCTCTGAGTAGGATGAGGCTTCCGTCATTAGACAAGCTAAAGGGCGTATGCTTTGTCCATGAGCCACTGAGTCTGTTTGTTTTGAGATATGCTTGAAAGACAAGATATTACGAGAGTAATGAGTTTAAAAATTGGACAGTAGAAGCTCGGGAGAGATACTTAGTTTAAATTGGGTA
Source organism: Heterohyrax brucei (assembly GCA_028571685.1). Classification (NCBI taxonomy): domain Eukaryota; kingdom Metazoa; phylum Chordata; class Mammalia; order Hyracoidea; family Procaviidae; genus Heterohyrax; species Heterohyrax brucei. Next base: position 17,746,946 of record CM053153.1, on the reverse strand, counting down.
TTTTAGCAAAGTAAAGGCTGAAGTTTTATGGACTGCAGATATCTGAAGAATTCTTACCTGACAATAACCACCATACTCTCACCAGCTTCTTTGCGTAAGAACATAACTACGTGGGGTTACATTGGACCAGAAAAGGCTATAACCAGAGAAATGCCAGGCAGTTCTTAGGTGGGAGAAGGCCAGCTGGAGATTGAAAATAAGGTGGTCTACAAGGTCAAGTGGCCAGACCTGAGGAAGCATGTGCAGGCTGGGAACCCTAGGAGCACTTGACCCTGCCAGTGGTTTACTTAGACCAGCCTTAGCTTCACAGCTGGTCCTCAGGCTCTTAGCTCTTGAGAGCCCTTTATGCTCTTAAAATTTATTGAGGGCCCCTAAAGAGCCTTTGTTCACATGGCTTGTATCTGTTGCTACTTATCATATTAGAAATCAAAACTGAAGTATTTAGAAAACTTTTATTGATCCGTTTAAAAATAACAATAATAATCCAACATTACATGCTACTATAAACAGGATTTTGGATGAAGTGTAACTATATTGTCTAAAAACAAGGAAAATAATTGAAAAGAACGGCATTGTTTTGCACTTTTGCTGCAGATACCACAGATAACCTGTATTTGGAGAAGATAATGTATACAAACATGAAATGATGTCAGAACTATTCAAAACAAGTATCAAATTGGAAGTTAAAAAAAATGTCAGGAAGAAGGTTTATGCAATTGGGGGGTCTAAGTGAGGAGACTGAAACCAAAAAACCAGGAATGCAGATTTTATCTATGGTACTAGTAGTGCTAGTCACTTGATAGTGGCTGCCTGGAGCAGCGTGTGCAGAGTAATTCTGGGGCTGGATTCAGGCCCACAGGAAAGTGTGCCTTAGAGACTGTGGTAGGAAGGGAGAGGATCATTGCAGATGTCCCAGAGTTACTGTCTCATGCACTGTACTCACTGTGAGAGACTGCCACTCAAAAGGTACCAAGATAGTTTAGTTGCTGTCTCTCTTATCTAGGGCTGCTGTAACAGATACAGCACAAGTGGATGGCTTCACCAAACAAAAGTTCACTCTCTCGCAGTGGAAGCACCAGAAGTCCAAAGTCAGGGTGCTGACACCAGGGAAAACTCTCTCTCTTTGTCCCTGTTATCAGTCGTACCCAGTTAAGGAGCATCTCAGTGTAGGAACTGCAAGTTGAAAGAACACACTATTCTGCCAGCTCTTGTTTCTTGGTAGTATGAGGTCCTCCTGTCTCTCTGCTCCATTTTCTCTTTTATATCTCAAAAGAGATTGGCTTAAAGCACAATCTAATCTTGTAGATTGAGTCCTGGCTCATCATCGTAACTGCATCTACTCCTGCCTCTTTAACATCACAGAGGTAGAATTTACAACACACTGGAAAATTGTATCAGATGACACCGTGGTGGCCAGTCACACAATACTGGGAGACTGGGAATCACAGCGTAGTCAAGTTGAGATACATTTTTAGGAGATACAGTTCAGTACCTGGTGGTTGCCCACACACCCTTTTTTATCAAGTGTTTAGATTTTATAGATGCTACCAGGATGTAAAAGGAGCCCTGGTGTTGCAGTGGTTAAGTCCTTGACTGCTAACCTAAAGGTCAGTGGTTTGAACCCATGAGAGACTCTGGGAGGAACAACCTGGTGATCTGCCCCAGTAAAATTACAGCCTAGGAAATCCTTTGGGGAAGTTGTGCTCTGTCATATGGGGTCACTCTGGGTTGGAACAGAGCCCTGGTGGTGCTGTGATTAAGAGCTATGGCTGCTAAACAAAAGGTCAGCAGTTCAAATCCACCAGCTGCTCCTTGGAAATGCTGTGGTACAGACCCAGCAGCACACGACAGCCAGACACTTGATCTCGCTTTGTTGAAAAAATCATTTTATCTTTTGGATACCAGCAGTCATTTACATTAGCAATATTATGTCAACTCAGTTTACTTCTGGGATTATTATCAAGATTAAATGAGATAATATAAACCCTGAAAGATCTCTTTAGACTTATCATTGAGAAAGTTAGTCCAGTGCAGTGAAAAAAAAAAAAAAAAGAATTTAGGAGCCAGAAGACTTGGCTTTGAATCACTTAAAATATGGAGCATAATCTCCCTATGGGCTGCCTCCCCCTTTTCTTAGTTTTAATTCTTGAGAGTGTGCTCATCAAGATTGATTAAAGATCATTTTCACACGTCTAAGCAAGGTGACTAGAATGGTGATGGCGATGATAATGTGAGCTGAGCTCACGAACAACTTCACAGCAAAGAATTCTAGTGCCCTGAATGGGAACCAGATTCTTGCTAACCCAGGTCGTGAAATGAACAGTGTGATTTGGTTCAGGGCAGACTTAACCAGACTGTTTTGGATGAAGTTTTCAAAAATTTATCTGAAGAATATGTTACAGTCATTTTACCTCCTCTTTGCTGTCTTAAATTGTTTCCACTATTACCATTCAGAGTTTCCTGCAGTGGTAACACCAGCAGAAGTAATTTGATTGTGCTGACACCTCTTTGTAAACACTTTCTCAGGTCTTCAGAAGTTACCGAGGGATCTCTCTGGCTTTCTTTTCATTTTTTATTTAGCTCTTGTATGATGAGCAGACATTTGAGTTGTGTAAGTGCAGGCCGGCAGAGGCAGAAATTGAAGCTATTAAACAATAACTGATTCTTAGACATCTTCAGAATATGGGGATTTGCTTTGTGGTCAGAAATAGAATTGACCAAATATGAAGTCCTGAGTGTTACAATAATTTACTACAAAGTGTAATTTTGTTGACACACTTGAATGCTAAAAATAAGAAAGAGCATATCCTTTTTTTAAAATGAAAATCTGTAATCTCAAGATGTTTAGACAGAGAGATAACTGAGTCCATGAGTAAAACTTGGCAATTGTTTTGAATGACACTGACATTGGCGTGATACATACAGGCTTACCTTGAGATTTTGCAGGTTTGGGTCCAGACCACTGCAGTAAAGTGAGTATCATAGTAAAGTGAGTCACAGTCTTTTTGTTTCTTAGTGTATATAAAAATGAAGTTTACACTATGCTGTAGTCTGTTAAGGAAACCTTGGTTGCCTAATGGTTGAGTGCTACAGGTAGCTAACCAAAAGGCTGACAGTTCAAATCCACCAGATAGTCCGTGGAAAATGGATGTGGCAGTTTTGCTGTGTCCTGTAGGGTCACTGGAGTCACAGTTGACCTGAGAGCCATGGGTTTTTTTGGTCGTCTATTTGATGTACAATAAGTAGCATTGTGTCTAAAATAATGTACATGCCTTCATTAAAAATGCTTTATTGCCAAACAGTGCTAACCCGTCGTCAGAGCCTTTAGTGAGTTGTAATCTTTTTGTAGGGTGGAGGGTCTTCCCTGAGTGTTGATGGCTGCTGAGTGATCAGGGTGGTTAAATGAATCGTTTCTTTTCTGAGCATAAAACCCACTGCCATCGAGTTGATTGCAACTCATAACAACCCTATAGGACAGAGTAGAAGTGCTCCACAGAGTTTCCAAGGGGCGTTTTTAAAGCTTGCTCTTATGAGGCAGAAGTTTAAAGATGTCCCAGATGTCCAGTTTTTCCAAGCTGCTGTGTCATTCCGTGATCTGTGACATCAACGACTCCCTCTCCCCTGTGCACAGTCCTTCCTGTCTTTGGATTCACAGATTTGGTGCTCTCACAGGCCTCATGAACTGTGTAAAGGAATGGCTCACGCAGTCTTGGAGGCTGGCAAATCCCAAATCCGTGGGTTAGGTGTAGGCTTTTTCCAGCTCACGTGGCTGCTGGCCCACGCAGCTGCAGAGGCTGGTGAATCAGGTCAGGTGATACGCTGCCACCCCTGGGGCTGTGGAGGCCACTGAATCTGAGATTTACTGGGTCACATGGCAGGCCTGTAGTGCAAGTCCCAAGAATAAGAGGTCAGTTGATCCAGAACTGGACAAGGGATCCAGATGCAGAGAGAGGGAGAGCCTGACCGGGACACACACACATATACACCTTAGATGCAGGCCACACACCAGGGAAGGTCCTAACTCCAGTAAGGTAGGACTTGAGTCCTGCCCTCCATATCAGTTGACTCTTCCTTTCACAAAAGGTTTCTCTGTAGGATACAATGCTGTTTGAGAGCGTTTTACTCACAGCAGAACTTATCTCAAAGTTGGAGTCAGTCCTCTGAGACCCAGCTACTGCTTTACCATCTGTGTTGATGTGATCCTCTAAATCCTTTGTTGGCATTCTAACAGTGTTGACAGCCCCTTCACCAGGAGTAGACTACATCTCAGGAAGCCTCTTTCTTTGCTCATCTGTAAGGAGCTATTTCTTATCGGTTAAAATGTTATCATGAGAGTGCTGCAGTTCATCACGTCATCAGGCCACACTTCTAATCCTAGTTCTTTTGCTATTTCTAACACATCTGCATTACTTTCTCCACTGAAGTCTTGAACCCCTCAAAGTCATCTGTGTGCCCTGGAATCAACTTCTTTCAGACTCTGGAGAATGCTGATATTCTGACTTCTTCCCATGAATCACAAATGTTCTTCACAGCATCTAGAATGGTGCATATTTCCCAGGGCTTTGATTTTCTTTGCCCAGATCCATCAGAGGAATCACACTACCTGTGGCAGATATGGCCTTACGAAAGTGTTTTGTAAGTAATAAGACTCGAAAGTCAAAATGACTCCTGCAGGACAGATGTTGTGTTAGCTGGTGTGAAAATAGCGTTCATCTCCCTGTATGTCTGTGTCAGAACCCTTGAGTGATCAGGTGCATTGTCAGTGCACAGCAATATCTTGCAAGCAGTCCTTTTTTTTCCTGGGCAGTGGTCTCAACAGTGGGCTTATGCTGTTAAGTAAACCGTGTCGCAGACAGATGTGCTGTCATCAAGGCTTTGCTGTTCCGTTTGTAGAGCACAGGCAAAGTGGATTTAGTGTAACTCTTACAGGGCTCTCTAACTGTCAGAACAGTAAATGAGCATGGGCTTCAAACTAGAATCACCAATACATTAGCCCTTCACAAGAGATTCGGCCTACCTTTTGAAGCTTTAAAGCCAGGTTTTGACGTCTCTCTAGCTATGAAAGTCCTAGATGGTTCTTTCAGTATAAGGCCACAAATTGTGTGGTGTTGCCACTGTCATCGCTTCTCTGAGCTGGATCTTCCAGATGCCTTACTGTGGCTGCTACGTTGGCACTTGCTGCCCTCGCTGGCACATTTCTGTCATGGGGTGGCTTCTGTCTTCAAAACTTCTAAGAGAACCTCTGCTAGCTCTGAGCTTTTCTGCTGCTGCATCCTCACTTCTCTCACCCGTAGAATTGAAGAGTTCTGGGCTTGCTCTGGATTGGGCTTGGCTGAATGCTGCGGCTGATCTGATCTTGCCAGATCACTGAACCTTGCTTCATTATCTGCAGTAAGGCTGTTTCATGTACCATTCATGTATTCACTGAAAGAACATTTCTGATTTCCTTCATGAACTTTTCTTTCTCATTTACTGCCTGGCTGACTGGTGCAAAAGGTCCAGCTTTTCATCGTGTTTCAGGCTTCAACATGGCTTTCTCACTACGCTTAATCATTTCTAGCTTTTAATTGAAAGTGAGAGAACCCTTAGAGGTCATTGTAAAGTTGCTGATTAGCCTAACTTCCATATTATCATGCTCAAGGAATAGGGAGGTCCAAGAAGAGAAAGAGAGACTGGCAGGTTGGGTAAGAAGGCAGAACACGCACAACATTTACGGATTAAGTTTGATATCTTATGTAGTGTAGTTCATAGTGCCCCCCAGATGTTTACAATAGTAACAATACAGATCACTCATCACAGGTCACCATAACAGATACAATAATAATGAAAAAGTTGAAATAATTCTGAAATTACCAAAATGTGATACAGAGACACAAAGTAAGTTCATGCTGTTGGAACACTGGAGCCAGATGGCTTGCTGGGGCAGGGTCATCACAGATCTTTAATTTGTAAAAAACACGGTATTTCACTCTTCAGCCAAAGATCAGACAGGCCCATTAAATTAACAGTCATACACGGAGCTCGACCATGAATAGGAGACTAAATGCGCTGCACACCAGTCCAGGGGCAAGGACAAGAAGGCAGGAGGGGACAGGAAAGTCAGGCAAAAGCCAACAGAGAACCCAAGGTCGGGAAGGGGAGAATGTTGACACGTCTTGAGGCAGGCAACCCGTGTCTCAAAACAATATTTGTATTAATTGTTTGGTAAAAAACTGATGTGTTCTGTAAACCTTCACCTAAAGCACAGTTAGAGAGAGAGAGAGTCTGTGAAGCACAGTGCAGTGAGGGATGTCTCTCTGGAGATGTAGGAATTCACACTGTAATCTGGTAATTGTAGGGATTCGCAGATTATCTCTCTACTTTCACTAGCCCCCAAAACTGATGAAATAGGAAGAAGCTGTTTACTTACACAAGGATCCACCTGAGGCCCAGGGCTGGCGTTTAACCCTTCACTGTACCACTCCTAGTTGATTGCTCTTACCTTTCCTTCACATCTGTTCAGAACTGCAGTTGAATTCTGGGAGGGCAAGGAGTTTTAGCTGTTTTGCTTATTCCTGTATTTCCAGAACTCCAGACTTGGCTGGGCACATGGTTAGCACTCATAAATATTTGCTGAATTAATACAAAATTGCCTGCTGCATACCTTATGGTCCTTCTCATATCTTCAGAATATAGCTTTGAGTCCGACTTAACAGAGGAAGTGAGTAGAGACCATCAAGTGGTCAAGTCACTCATCTTCCTCTCCCCCATCTTAGAAGCATCTCTGTGGCCCAAGACCCAGATTATAACCAGAATCTTCAGGAGAGCTGTCACATGGTTGAGCACTTATGTCCTGTCTAAAGAGACAGTGACCACCAGTGCCAGACAGGGGTCCAGGGATGCTGGTTCTTTAGGAAAACCCATAAATCTCGTTATTTTTTAGATACCAAATGATGTATAGTTTTTAATTTCATAGTAACATCACACTCAAGCATTGAATTGTTTGAGTTTGGTTGTTTGAAACATTTAAGCAAATTTATAAAAATTTTGGTTTGCTTCTTCTATGGATAATTTTGTCATCTCTCTAGCCTGTTGCCATTGAATTGTTTTGAACTCATAGTGACTCTAACACAGAGTAGAACTACTCCATAGAGTTTCCAAGACTGTAAATCTTTATGGGAGCAGACTGTCCCATATTTCTTCCATGGGACAGCTGGTTAGCAGCTGAGTGCTTAACCACTGTGTCACCAGGGCTTCTTACCTTCTTGATGGCCCCTGTTTTAGTCATCTGGTAGTGCTCTAACAGAAATACCCCAAGTTTATTCTTGTACAGTCCAGTAGGCTTTAAGTCCGAATTCAGGGTGGCATAATGGTTAAGTGCAATAGCTGCTAACAAAAGATTGGCAGTTCAAATCCGTTAGGTGCTCCTTGGAGACTCTATCAAAAAACCCCACTGCCATCAAGTTGTGTCTGACTCACAGTGACCCTAGATGTCAGAGCAGAACTGCCCCGTAGAGTTCATGCAGGCAGAGATTGGGATTTATAGCATAGAAAAGTCACAGAATGGAGGACAGTCACACGATACTGGGAAATACAGGCCCAGCCAATTACACACAACTACACACATTTTGGGGGGACACAGTTCAATTCGTGATATCCTCCATGTATCTTCCTTTCTTCCGTGATGAGTTTGATGAAGCCTCACCATTCACTTGCTGCATGACTCTTCCTTGTTGGGAAGTGCTAAAAATCCTGAGTTTCACAAACAGGGTTGACTTTTTCAGGCTGGATGGCACTCATGGCTGTTGCTCACTGAGTAGAATTTCTGCCCTGTGCAAATTTTATTCTTTCTGTGTTGACATCCTCCTCCCCTCCTCCTCCTGTCCACCAGTTTCTGTCAGGGCCCTTTCTGCGTGCCTCTTCCTTCCTTTGCATTCCTTGTGTCTCCCACACCATCCATTGCTCTGTTGCTGTTTTCCATAAGCCCTCACATCGGTACAGATAACGTTATCATTCCCATTTAATGGTGACACCACCTCAGAGAGGTGGAGTGACATGCGGAAGGTTCCAGAGGTAGTGAAAGGTAGAACTGGAACACAGGAGAGGACAGGGGTGGAGTGAGGAGTTTTGGGAGGGGATGGGTATCCACCCTCTTCTAAGTAATTTTCACATTCTCAAGGGGATTTTGGGTACCAAATAAATACTTAAATAAATGAAAGGAAAAAAAGATTAAAGTAGAAGATTGATGCAGTTATGATAGAGTTGTTGTCAGGGCAGCAAGACATCAGGGAGCTATTTTGTAGAGAGAAGTAGTTTGTCCCATTGTCCCTTTATATCGAATAATAATGACACACATCTCCTCTGCCTTCAGCTTAGGTTTGCCTCATTCCTGTTGGAAAAAAATATAAAAGTAGTAGCTACAGTTTGTATGATGTCTACTGCAGCCAGCCAGCCAGCCAACCAACCATCTAACTAGTCCACCAACCCTTTGCTGTCACGTCTATTGTGATTCACAGCAACTCTATGGGACAGAGCAGAACTGGCCCATATGGTTTTGAAGGAGTGCCTGGATAGCACTTAACCAGTACACCGCCAGGGTTTCTGTCTATGACATAAACCAAATCCAAACCCACTGCCACCTAGTAGAGTCCCACTCATAGTGACCCTAGATGTCGGAGTAGAACTGCCCCCATAGAGTTTCCAAGGAGCACCTGGTAGATGTGAACTGCTGACCTTTTGATTAACAGTCGTAGCACTTAAGTCTGCTACATAAAAGGTACTTAATGAACCCTTGAAATAATGAATAATTACAGGGATTATTTGAGTATGTCTACCTAAGCATGGGGTATAGTACTATCCATTATTGTTTATTCTCACTGCTTTGCCTAGTAGCTTCAGCCCCGTTTTATAGATTAGGAAATGGGCAAAGAGAGGTAATATAACATGCCTCAGATCTTAAGTGCTGAATTTCAAACCTAGAGTGGATACTATCAAAGCTCATATTCTTTCCTCTACTCTTAAGAACACTTTTCTGTTTAGTTTCCTTTCTTTCAGTTCAAGGAATCTGTTCATTTCTTGAAAAACTGGTTAGTCATAAGATTGTTAACAGGCTTGAGTCTCACAGACCACAGAGCTGCACTGATGTACTCTGATAACACTTGAGAGATCTGCCGTTTCACTAAGCAGGAAGCTGTTTCTTGGTCACGTACAGCTCAACTTGGTCATTTAAAGATCAGGTTGTAGGACTGACATCAGAATTTAGATAGCTATTCATTCGTATGTGCTTCATATTGCCTTCAAAACAGCACCTAGAGAAGCAGGTAGTTGCACACCCATTTTGTAGATAAAGAAATGAAACTCACGAAGAGTTTAGTGGTTTGCACAAGATTGCAAGTCAATTACAGAGTAAGATGTGAAACTAGTCTTTCTTTTCTAGACCCATGGTTTTGTCAATACAAACAGCATTTCCAGTGTGGCAGTTGCAATCAGAGGAGTATTTGTCACACTACAAGTTTAGAACAAATGCCATGGAATTTGTTCAAGTGTAACAGCAGCATCTTAGAAACTCGTCGTCTTAGTTAATCTTTGTCATTTCCATGTGCAGAGGAATGCGTGAAAAATGCAAACCTCTTTCAGCAGCGTGAATATCATATGAGAAGACTCTTTGAGGTGACATTCTTAACCCAGTGTCTCACAGTCAGGAGTGCACAGAGATCGCAGAGATGTTCCTGCAGAAAGGGGAAAATTGAGTGAGAGAGAGCTATAATTAATGTTATTAGTGAAGAAAGGCTCAGTTATCGAGGGACAGATGAGTCCGCAGCAGTGTTCAACACAGACTGTGAACTACGAGTGTTTCTCTCTTTGTGGCTTACTTTGAATGTGTGATCCTCTCTGTGCTCTGAAGAAGCCGGAATTGAGAATTAAGCCAAACCTAACCTGTTGTTGTCAAGTCAACTCCAACCAAATAGTAAGTGTCCTAGGGGCAAGGTACATCATACTAAAGAAAATAATAATCTTGTCAAACTCTGTGTCCTGAGGTTGAAATGATTTAAGTTGTGTAATCATTAGATATACTAGAAGTGTCAGGCAAGGTTGCTAAGCATTTCAAAGTATTACTTTTCATGTCTTAAAGAACTATGTATATATTAACTTGGTATTATTTGTCCTTGTAAGGCAGCTGAAATAGAATTATTGTATGTGTACAACAGTTGTTAACACAGGGAAGAGAACTTGTGTTATATAGAAATTCAGAGCCACTGCTATGGAAATGCATTGCTGTTGAACAACATTCTTTGTAATCAAGCAAAGGGGTATAATTCTTATACCCCCTAAAGCACTGTGACTGATGACTTGCTAGTTTTCGTTTCCATTTAAAATCCCAGGTATGGAGTCCCAGGGCTCTGTGAGAGGTTCCCATGCTGGCCTGCTAACTGAAGGTGGGTGGTTTAGGTCGACCCAGAGGCACTTTCCAGCAATTACCCATTGAAAACCCTGTGGTGCAGAGTTGTATGCTGACACACCTGGGTCACCATGAGTTAGAATGGCCTTGAGGACAACTAATTTAATGAGGCCTAATGTCTCGAGAGGCCACTTATTGTATCAGAAGACCTGGTTTTGCTCCTTGTTGAATGGACGCTCTTCTTTCCAGCTGGGAAAAGCTGCACCTCTAAGGCAGGGCTTGAAACCTGTCCATTCTGGTTCAAACGCTTGCTAAGAAATCAGTATTTCTGACAAGCTGATGCTGCTGATTCTCCCCCAGATGTTCTGTGGAAGCGCCTGTCCGTGATTGAGCTGGTTCAGGCCCGGTTCCATGTAACCAGCAGCATAACATACGGCCTCCCCAGATGATGGTAGGTCTGCATCACACTCTGCATTGCTGCCATATGCTGTATCCAGACTATGGAGAGCCTCAACTAATAATAATAAAAAATAAAATAAACAACCCAATTAAAAAGTTGGCAGAGATTTGAATAGATATTTCCCAAAGAAAGATATACAGATAGCTGACAAGCATTTTTTTAAAAAAGGTACTAAAAAGACATATACATTCATAGCATAAATACTTCCGGATGGTAGCATGCTTCTACTTTAATCTCACCTGTACTCTGCCAGTTTTTAAATATGTGTATGTGCATATATTTATCCTCTAATGACCTTGTATAACTTTATAATCAGAAGAAAACAGAATCTTTCAATTCACTCAGAAATAGCTACTAGCTGAATGTAACAAGGATGCCTGGGAGGATAAGAGAAGTATAAAACAAAACAAAAAGCTCATTTTTTCTTCCAAGATTTGTAACGACTTAGAAGGAGGAAGGTGCCTGGTTGCCCTAGGCCTGCTCCGAGACTTTTCCTGAGTGTGTCCTTTCTGTCTCTGCCTGCAGCCTAGTCCGTCTGGCAAACGATGAGAGAAGCTTGGTGATCACCAGCTGTTCCCGTCTGCCAGCGCACAGCTTCCCCATTACATATGTGTTGTTACTGGTTGATTCATCAGGGCCTTATCACTTTGCCCTTGAAATATCAGAAAACATTAATAGTTCTGGTAAGGGCAGGTTGCTTCTTTATATATTCAAGCTGCTTTTGAACATGTTAAAAGTAGAGGTGTATTTATGAATTCCATATATACGTGCCTGTCACAAGACATTCTCTGTTTCACCGAGTACTTGTACTTACCTTTGCTTAGGGGCGACTTAGTCCGGTAGATGGGCAGTGCTACCTAGTCCTGTTTGATGCTTGAGGTTCTGCTGGATCACCTGCCCCGCCCCGGTCTTGTTACATGCGCCTGTGCGGTTGCGCAGTGCTCAGTAGATTCCAGGGGGCGCTCTTCACTGAGCTCCAGACGGGAGCTCTGGCCTGAGCCCTGCAAGTTCATGTCTTCAATGAGACTCAACCATACTTTCTAACTCCAGGGTCAGGCCCTTTCCATTAAAAAAACTAATAATTTCCATGAGTGACTAATAGCAGATATGAGAAGACTTTTTTAGAAGTGCAAAGACTCATAGCAGTGATTACACAGCCATCTTTTACAAAGCTTTCCAGTGAGTTAGTTGTGTTGATGCAGAGACGTCAGGGGAAGGATATTGAGGAGTGAAGTGTAGGGGGAAGGCAGTGACCTATTCAGATTGTGCTGTAGATGAGGCCTTCTTATTACTGATTCAAATAGATTGCATCCAAAAAGGACTTAATGTTTTCCTCCCAAAGACGGATGTTTTCTAGTCAGTTTGAAGGAGGTACAATTTACAAACAAAAATTTCAGCCATTATAATGTATAGTTCTATGAGTTTTGACGAATGCGTGCAGGTCATGTGACCACCAGTGTAGCTGAGACATGATCAACAATCCTGTCACCCTCCAGATTCTCTTGTGCCCCTTTTTTCATCAGTGCCCCTCCCTCATTCCCAGCTGCTGGCATCCACTGTTTTGTTTTTTCTTTCTATAATTTTAGCTTTTCCAGAACATCTCATAGCTACAGTATGTAGCATTTTGAATGGCTTCTTTGATATAGCAGGATGCATTTGAAATTCTCTGTGATGTTAGTTGTAGCAGCATTTTATTGCAGAGTAGTATCCTGTTGTATGGATGTACCATGGTTTGTTCACCTTTGACCAGCTGAGGGACATTTCAGTTCTTTTCAGTTTGGGACCATTATGAATAAACCACTCTCTAGGCATAGGATTGCTGGGTTGTGTGATAAGTATATGTTTAACTGTTGAGACTGACTAGCTGTGTTCCAGTATACTCTGCTATTTTGTATTTCTATCCACAGTGTATCAGAGTTCCAGTTTTGTGGATATTCACCAGCATTTGTTATTTTTCTGTTTCCATTTCTAATTTCTAATTTTAGCCATTCAGCTTTTTGGTTGGCTGCTGAGGTCTTGACCCCCAGACCACTCAGGCCCCAATAAGTTATGTTGTAGTGTGTTCTTGTGGTTTTACTTTACACTGTTTTATTGACCAACATGTTGAGCATAAAATTCTTTTTTGAAATTTAAATTTTTCATATGATGTTCATGCTTCTCTGTTTATTTATCTCTTATGTTTATTCTTTAGTTCATTCTAGAAGCACCAGTGTTTCTAAAAGTGTGCTTCCCAGACCAGTAACATCAATGTTAACCTGGAAATTTATTAAAACTGCACATTTTCAAGCCCTGCCTGAGACCTACTGAATCAGAAATGCTGAATGGGGCTGAATTTTCACAGGCCCTTCATGTGAGTTTTCTGTGCACCATAGATTGAGAACCACCTATCAGTTAAAGTAATGATCAACTGTGAACCTTAAAAAAAAAAAAATAAAGCTCAAGCTCCACCCTTAGAGATTCAGATTTAGCTGGTGTCTGGTTAGGAGTGGCTGTCACTCTTGGTTTTTAAAGTTCCCCCCAAACCAAAAAGTGCCAAACTCATTGTTATCGAGTCCATCTGGACTCATAGCAACCCTATAAGACAGAGAAAAACTGTCCATTGGTTTCCCAAGTGGTGGCTGGTGGATTTGAACTGCCGACCTTTTTAGCTAGTCAACAGGCTCTTTCCACTGGGATTCCAGGGCTCCAACTGCCAATATACAGTCAGGATTGCAAGTAACTAGGGCTCAAACTGCTGATACATGATGAAGATTGTATCTATTATGGGTCATCTAGCCAGGCTCTGGAGGGCACGGTCAGCAGTTCGAATCTACCTGGCTGTCCTTGGAAACCCTGTGGGACAGTTCTGCTCTGTCCTGTAGGGTTTCTGTGAGTCGCAATCAATTCAGTGGCAGTGGGTTTGGGATGTTTTGGGGTTAGAGGGTACGAACCTGACTCTAATCTCAGCTCTCATGCAGTTTACTGTCTAAAAGAGGAAATCCATAAACATAGCTAAGCACAGTTATAAACATGTGTAAGTTACTCAACATTTAGCTAGTGAATCGAATGTACTTGGTGTCCTGAGTCTCAGTAGCAACTGACTCTGTTCTATATCTGAGGGCCTTATTTTTATACTCCATGTGTCCTTCACATTCATTTGCCCATTCAACAAATGTTTACCAAGCGTGCTGGGAATACAGTGCATCCCAGCTCATGTGGAGCCTGTGCTGGGGTTTTAGCATCTAGCCAGCATCTACTCACTTTACACTCTTCTGGTGGAAATGTGGTACATTTCTTTATAATTCTAAAACAAAGATCTGTTTTCACAAACATAATTGATAACCTTGATAATGATCATCTTCATGTATTTCTTCTATGTAAGTATGGTCCTGCAGAGTTGTTTGCTTGGTAGCTGTTAAAATTTAAATTTAGTTACTAATTTTTTTTCCTTGGCAAATTTTTTCCATTCATTTATTTAATTTGTTGATAACAGTGTTAAGGATAGAGATTAGCCAAGCCATGGAAAGATCCTTGATTGTGGAATAAAATATTTTGGGTCTACATTCTGACTCAACCAAGTAGTGGTGTATGTTCTTTGAGCAAATCAATGAAACTTTACTTTTCTGTAAGTTCTAAGTAATAATAGTAATAATGCTAACTAGCCCAGAGAGTTGTGTAAGGATTAAATCAGGTACTGTATGGGAATGTATTTGATAAACTGTAATGTACTCACTTACATATTAGTCACCAGACCTTTTTTAGCTTATTAAAGGCACTTACTCTAATAATTTGTATTTCAAAAGATGCACATTAATAGCTGACATGAATTCACAAGTGCAAGGAAGCAAGCTCAGTGTTTTATTCATTTTGTTAAAGGGTTAGAAAGTTTTGATGAATGATAAAATATTGGTAGACTGTCGGGTAATTAAAGAGTGTTCCGTAATTGGCAAAGGTACGTACAAAAGAAAATGCTGATGGAATGACACATCACTTGTCAGTGTGTTCTTGATTTTGATTACCTTTTGTTGGTAGGAAATAAGGGACAGATGTGTCAGGAAAGGAATAGTACTGTTCACATAGCAAGCCAACCTCTTCGGTGAAAAAAGACTCGTTGTGTTGGGAGAGAGCAAATATAAGGTAGCTGTAGCTATCGTGGTAGCCTCATGGGTCTTCAGCATACTAGAGATTCTCTTACACATTAGGTCAAACTGGAGAGGGTGGACTTTGTCATTTGGCCTTGGCTATTTGTACTTATTTAGAATCACCTGATCGCTTACTTCAAATTTTATTTATGTGTATTTGGTTATATGTGATATAATAGAACCAAAAAAAACAAAATTCATTGCTGTCAAGTCCACATTCTGTTTCATAGCCACCTTGTAGGACAGTTTAGAACTGCCTCATAGGGTACCCAAGGAGCACCTGATGGATTCGAACCGTTGGTATACTGGTTAGCAGCAGTAGCATTTAACCGCTATACCACCAGGATATCCCTGCGTGCGTGCGTGCACCCACCCGTGCACCCGTCCATCCGTGTGCCTGTCCGTGCTTGCCTCCATCCTTGCAACTGGGTATGTACAGAGCCTTGTGTGCTAGCCTCAAGGAATATAAGCAAGTAATGTCTTGGAACCAGGCAAAAAAGTGAGACTGGTCACCAGAGATTGCAGTGCCATAGAACTTGATATCACAAAATTTGGAGATGTGTGGGATGAGGAATGACAGAAGGATTTGAGTTGGAGTTCCTGAAATAAATGTAGTCAATTTATTTGAGAAAATAAAATAATAAAAGTTTCAAGGCTAGGTAAAGTTTTCTTTACTGTGGTATCCCTATTTGCTTGGCTGACTTGGCATTCGATGGAATGTCAGTGTAGTGAGAAGCTGAGAACCTCCTTGTGGACCTGGGCCCTCAGTTGATAGGGTGGTGCGGAATCTACATTTAAGGTGATGGAAGAACCACCAGAGGGGGTGTTGTCATGGATTAAATTGTGTGCCCCCAGAGATGGGTGTAGCAGTTTGGCCAGGCGATGGTCCCTGGTGTTGTATGATGGTGTCCCTCGTCTCATCAGCCTTGGTTCTGTGATGCTAATGAGGAGGATTGGCAGCAGTTGAGCTGGTGGGACAGGACTCTGTGTGTAAGATTGTACTGTGCCTTGTGGCAGTCTCCTGAGATACAGAAGAAAGAAGCTGGTGGAGAGATTTGGGGACCTCGTACTACCAAGAAGCCGTGCTTCGAGCAGAGCGTGTTCTTTGGAAAGGAGTCTGGCTCCCTGCACCTCAGAAGCTCCCAGTCCAGGGGAAGATGGACGACAAGGGCCTTCCTCCAGAGCCGACAGACAAAGCCTTCACATAGAGCTGATGCCCTGAATTTGGACTTGGAGACTACTGGACTCTGAGAAAGTAAAAATTTCTCTTTGTGAAGCTATCCACCTGTGGTATCTCTGTTATAGCAGCACTAGGTGACTAAAACAGATGTCATAGTCAGAATTTCTCAAACTAGTTGACCATGGAATCTTCTTCTCACAGGACAGGTGTTGCATGGAAAACTACATGGGTAGACACTAGTCCTGGGAATGAGAAAATAGAGCAAGACAGTGTGTATCTTTTCACCAAGGTTGCCTTGGCAGACCTGTGCAGTAACCATCCTGCAAGTACAAGTGTGGCTGCCAGTTGACTGGAGGTGTTCCCAGACTAATGGCAAGCTTTCTGACCCAGTTGGAGCACCGGGTACTTGCTCATGGAAGGCACTTCCTGTCTCTTTCCTTAGGGGGCACTGTTCTTTGACCTCATTTCACATGCATAAAGCAAGAAACAGGTTGGACTCTGGACCTGGTATTTCCGTCACCCAACCATCAGCCTCAACTTCTGTCTCTAGGATTAGGTGGTAGCATTGATTTTCTTTTTCTCTACTTTTCAAAGTATTAAGTGGACCATGCCATTTACATTTTTCTTATTTAGGTATATTCTGCTTCAGAGCACAATGGTTGAATTTTACGTGTTTGTTATTGGTCCTTTCAAGTAGTTAATAAGCAAAGTAGTGTTACAGAGAGATGAGTAAGAATTATAGTACTGTTGAGTCCCATTCCTCTAAGTCCCTGCCCACTCTCCTTCCTCCTGCCCACACTGTTGCTACTACTCTATTCAGATTTCATCATCAGCTACCCAGCTGGTTGTGCTGCAGATGTGACTGCCCCCGGTCTCTACCAGGGTGTTTGACCATTCTGCAGTGTAGGTCTGATCATGCTTGTCTGACACATGATCTGTCAGCGGCTCTCCCTCAGTGTTTGAGATAAAGGCTTCTTTGACACTAGACTGTCTTTTCCTCTTTCTCGTCTCTAAGCTCTTTGGTATAGCCAAATGGGTTACTTAGAGTTCTCAGAAAGCTGCATTATTATCCCACTTAACAGGTGAGAAAACTTAGGTTAAGTGAGTTGCTTAATATTGAATAGTATTCAAATTAGATTCAAGCCTAGGCCAGGACTCAAGTGCCCCTGACCGAAGCCATAGTTTTTTTCAGTCACCTCATATCAGTGAGAAAGCAGGGTAATGAATAAGGAAGACTGAAGAAGAATTGATGCCTTAGAGTTCTGCTGTTGGTGAAGAATGTTGACTGTATCATGGACTGTCCAGAGAACAAACAAATCTGCCTTAGAAAAAGTACAGCCAGGATGGCGAGAATATGGCCAACAGGCTTTGGACACACTGTTGGGATGGGTTAGTCCCTAACAAGGACATCACACTTGGTAAAGTACAAGATCAGTGAAAAGGAAGAAGACCTTCAGCAAGACCAGTTGACAAAGTGGGTGGAACAAGGGACTCAAACATAATGACGATTGTGAGCATGGTGCAGGCCAGGGTTGCGTTTTGTTCTGTAGTACATAGGGCCACTGTGATTCAGAACCAATTTGATGGCACCTAACAACCGCAACAATGCTGTGTGAAAGGATTCCATCCTGAAGAGCTTTTTGTTGTAATTGAAGGACAGCTGATTATTGTGGGGAAGACTTTGGACTGGAAATTAAACTTGTAGCAAGTACTTGGCAGCATGAGATATAGATCTGTTTTCCTCACTCTTCAGCCAGGTGTGAGGTCCTTAAGAGATGAGACCTTTCTTGCCTGATTAAAGAGTAAAGTACCTATAATTTGAGGGAGAATTAGTTTGTTGGTGTCAGATGTCCACCATGCAACAACACCTTAGTAATGGGAAGAGAAGGGGCATAAATAGGAAGGGTTTGGACTGAGGAGAGGTTCAGGGCGGTGAATTACTTAATATGGCCCTTCTGGCCTTAATCTTTGTAACTCCTGCCAAATGGCTGGTGGGTCGGACTATGCAGGTGTGGTGCTTGTGGCCCACCAAGGGGATTAGATAGCTTGGTTAATACTGTATAAATAAGGAGCATGGTACCTTCTTTGAGGTGGGACCATGCAGATAGTGCATGTAGAACTCTGATAAGAGATTAGTTAGTTTTGCATCTTGCTAGGCTTAAAATGAGCCATTCCAGAGGCAGGAGGGGAGGATCTCACTCCCACCAAGAAAAAAAGAGCCAGGAGTGGGGTGCATCCTTTGCATCCTGGCTCCCTACTCAGGGAACATCCTGGAATCAGGAGACTAAGAGGAGAACTGTGAGGCTGAAGACAGTGGGAAACAAACAGCTGAGAAATAGTGGCAGCAGAAGCATAAGAGATGGCATGAGGGGCCTCCTGGCCTGTGAAGCAGGAAAGCTGAGCACCTTCAGATAGCAGGCTTTCTGGCAGGGTAGGGTGCCTCCTGGTACTTGGTGGAGCTAGATTTGCAGACTCTGGGCACTGGAGCTAAGTACCTTTGGCGTGAGGCTTACTGGGGGAGTGGGTTTCCTCTGCGCACTTATCAGTCACTCTAAAAGAGCTTTATAATATTTGCCCAAGCCAAGGGCATAGAGGCCAAGGGGCCAGAGAGAGTGTGCCTGTGGGTGCAGCTGAGACGAGGCTATCCTGATGGAAGATCTGTATCCAAGGGTTCCTGAGCATCAGTTGTAACCTGTTACTTTCCCAATAAATCCCATAACTGTCGCTATGGTCTTTGTGTTCTCTGTGGCCATCACAATGAATTACCAAACCCTGCAGAGAAGCAGAGTGCCGTGGGAGGGACAGTTGGTATCTGAGTTGGTGAAAAGGTTGGAGAGGAGGTCTGTCTGACTTCTGCCACATAGCAGTCAGTCTTTGGTGTTCATCTGGAGTCTCCTTTCCTCTTGTGAAGTCAGAGGAGGCCAGATGCCTCCACTTTGCAGGTTTCCAAGATGGGCCAGTTTCTAGATGTGTTTAGAGAATACTATTTAGACAAGTCGTTTCAAGTTTTCTGTAGGATAGTAATAGGAAATAGGACAAAAATAGGAGCAGTGATTAGGGGCCAGTTTTGAAAGTTCTTAGTAGTGCGTGCTAAGGAGTGTAGATTTAAGCCCCTTTACAGTGGGGGACCTTTAAGATTGTTTTAATCTGGAGGGGGATAGCTAGTAGCTAAGATTATGAAAATTAGCATGTGAAATTATTTGGCAGGAAGAGGAATTTGAGGCAGAGTTGTTGGTGCTTTGAAATAAATGAATTGGTGTGTATAAATAACATGCAAAGTGGTAACCAGTATTGAAATATGCAAGTTGCAGTCTAATATTTGCATATGTATTGTACTGTCCTTTAGCTGTTTCAGTGACGTACGTATTTTCTGTCTACTGTGTTTGGTGATGGTGCCTGCCAGTATAGACCCATTGACTAACTTATTTGAACTTTCTCATCTTGACTGACTGATTCAGCTCAAATTGCAAGTTCTCCCATGTTCCCGTCTCTGAAGATGGAAAATATATTACTATGTTTTCAGAATGACAAGCTTTGGAAAACTTTGTTCTGATGGCCATTGGCTTGTAGCTAAATTCTTGTAGCATGGGCTGGAGACTGGAGGTCATAGTGTGAGAAGGAGACCAGACCTTGAGGGAACAGAGTTAGGAGAAGAAAATTAGAATCATAGGTTATAAATGTCAACACTGTAGTTAAACACACCAACTGTGTCTGATAATCAAGTTTAAACTTTGATAGTACAATGATAATTTGAGGTTAGCTATTAAAAAAAAAAAAGAAAGCTTGTTACTGTCAAGTCAATTCCAATTCATAGTGACCCTATAGGACAGAGTTGAACTGCCCCATAGGGTTGCTGAGGAACAAGTGATGGACTTAAACTGCCGACCTTTTGGTTAGTAGTCATAGCTCTTAACCATTAGGCCAAGGTAACTATTAGGCACCTGAGTGGTAAAGGTACAGAATGTGTACCAAGAGTTTAAAAATGTTTTCCTTGTAATTATTCTCTTGAGAATTAATTCTGATAAAATAATCCAGACTGCAAATACATACAAAGATAATTCTGAATTCTGTTCAACAGGAAAATTTGGAAATAGTCAAGAGGGTTATGAAAATTATCCATCTACAAAATGAAATGTTTAGAAAATGCTTTTATTGTAGCATGGTAAATTTTAAAGCATGGTGAATATTGTATATACATTATGGTCCCCATTACTGGATAAGGAAATACTGTAAGTTACAAACAGAAGCAGAAAAAGGTACAAGATGTGAGCAAAGAATAGCAAGTAATCCAGTTGGGCCAGATCGTAAGTACATTGGAGATTTTATAGTTACTAGTTGCCTTGAATCCTAAAACCAGACTAAACCAAACCCACTGCTGTCAAGTCAATTCCGACTTGTAGCACCCCTACAGACAGAGTAGAACTGCCACATAGAGTTTCCGAGGAGTGCCTGGCAGATGTGAACTCCCAACCTTTTGGTTAGCAGCCATAGTACTTAATCTACTGTGCCACCAGGGTTTCCTTGCCTTGAATAAGACAGTTTAGTAAGTAATGCGGAGCATTATAAATTTTTCCTTAGGTGAACCATATGATTAGATTTGAACTTTAAGCAGTTAAATATGGTAGTGATATATGGGATAAATTTAGATAGGCAGAGGTGTTATTACAGTGGTCCATGCAAGTACTGAGAATATGCTGAACTACGAAGAAGGAATTGAAAAGAAAGGAGTGAACACAAGAGATGTGCAGGTAAAATCGCAGAACTTTTCCACTAGGTTGAAGGAATAGTAGACAAAGGAGAAGGAGGAGTTGAAGGCGGCTCTGGGGTTTCTAGCTTGAGTTGCTGGAAAAATGGTGGTAACATGCAGAAGTGGTGGAAGGTCTCAGGAAGAGTTGGTCTTGAAGTAGGTAGGCTGACTTGACTGTCGAGTGCATTGAATTTCAGGTTCTGCAGCTTGGGATGCATCCACAGCGAGTGGTCGAAATGACCTTTGGTGTCAGACTGTCGCTAAAGCAGAGGGGGAGGACACTCGTTGCCTGCTGCCCCGTAATAGTTGGAGCCAAGGGAGTAGATGACCCAGTATAAGAGAAGAAGTGCCAGGAGAGCCTAACGGGGAGGAAGAGGAGGAGACGCAGTCAAGGAAGGCTCAGATGGGTGGTAGGAAAGAAGACCCAGGGCTCATGGGCCCCAAACACCCAAGGCAGATCTTGTCTTCTCACTATCATTTACTTGGGTTGAATTTTCTTTTTCCCTTGGATGCACAAAATTCTCAGTCTTAGACTGAAAATTATGCATCATTTTTACATGTTAAAATTTGTAAGCTGAATTTCATAACCAGCTAAGATGGGAGAAGGGGAAAGGGAGGATAGAATTAACCAATAGCTTTTAAAAAAATATTTGTCTACTACTCCATGTGGTAGTAATGATTAAGAGTTTATGTTGTTGCTTTTTTTTCCTCTCTCAAATATAGTTATTTAAAGCAGCAAAGAGTAAAGGTCACACCTGACTTCCCTATTCAGTTTCATAAGCAAGAACTATGTTGTGTAGTTCTTAAAAAATTCTCACACCGTATGAGAATTTTTATGAGGAGGTAGAGATTATGCTTATTTATTAGATAATGAGGTTTCTTTTAAATTCATAAAAAGCAACAGTCTTTTTGTTAAGAAATTATACTTTAATCATAATTATAATTCTTAAGATTATTTAAAAATAAACAGCAAACATAGGAACTATTTTCATTAACTGTAGACTATTGCAACACTATATGAAGTGTTTAGTTTTAAAAGTTCAGGGGTAGTGGACCCCTAGCTTTGGTTGTGGCACAAACCAACCCAAAATGTAGTGTCTTAAAGTAACAACCCCTGAGTTGGAGTAGTCTAGCCATTTGAATGAGATTTCACTGGGTAATTCCTTCCCAAGTTTGATTGGCCTCATGCACGTGTGTGGCCCGCTGTTGTACTGGATGGAAGCTAGCTGGTCTAGGGCACCCTCAGCTCCCAGCTCCAGGTGGGTTCTCATCCTTCAGCAGACTAATTGAAGTGGTGTTTTTTTGTTTGTTTGTTTGTTTATGGTGAGAGAAGGGAGATAAGAACTTCAAGAGCAGAAGCTGGAAATCTCTTCCAGGCCTAAACTGGGAAATTGCACAGTGCATCTTTTATCTCACATTAGTGGGCAGCCAGCCAAGCCAAGTGCCCGTCGAGTCGGAGCCGACTCATGGTCAGAGTAATCACAAAAACCGCCCAGATCCAAGGCAGAGGCGAAAAGAATCTCTGCCCTTTGGTGGCTGGAGGTAGGAAGTTCTGTGGCCGGTTTTTCAGTCTCCTCCACCGTGTTTGCTTGTTCTGAAGACTCAGCTGTCAGTTTGTACCTGCTGAAGCAGCGTTGGCTCTGTGTGTGTTTCTGTTTTGTGAACCTGTTCTTGTCATTATGTTACCCCTGGGAAGGAAAAGAGTACTTGAAGTAATTTCCCTCTTCTGATTTGTCCATTTGGCTGGGATCATGTTTATTTATTCAGATCAAAATAACTGGAAGAAATAATTTAAATAAAACTAAACTACAACTGGTTTACTTGGATTTGTTGAGTATCTTTGAGGGACTCTTTTGTACCGGCACACAACTTGGTGTTTCAGTAAAGAGCAAGAAGGATGTGACGTATTCTTCTGTTTCCAGGAGTTTGTATTCTTACAGAAAGGTCAAAATTTATGTCTAGTCAGTTCAGGTATTCATTAATAAAAAATAGTATGTAGATGGATATGACTTAGTCCTTTTAAGGGATAGAGAAACAGATATGTAAAAGAACTAGCAGTCAAAAAATAAGTGTCATGAGAGAAAAAATACAAACTGTGTACTGTTGAATTGGAGAAACAATGTTGCCAAGTAGTGTGAAATTCGGGACACTTTCATGCAACAGAATGAAACCCCGGCGGGTCCTGCACCGTCCTCCCAGCTGTTGCTGTGTCAGAGCGTCATTGTAGCCACTGTCTCAGTCCATCTCATCGAAGGACTTCCTCTTTTGTGCTGACCCTTTACCAACCGTGATATCTTTCTCCAGGAACTGATCCCTCCTGATAGCATGTCCAAACTGTGTTTAGATGAAGCCTCCACATCCTTGCTTTTAAGGAGCGTTCTGGCAGGACTTCTTCCAACGCAGATTGTTCTCTCCTCTGACAGTCTGGTATATCCAGTAGTCTTTACTAACCGCGGAGCTCGAAGGCCTCTGTTGCTGGTCTTCCTTTAGTAGTTGTCCGGCTTTCAAATGCATATGAGGCGGTTGATTGAAAATACCATGGCTTGAATTAGGTGACCTTACTCCTCAAGGGAACAGCCTTGGAAAAAGACTAGGAGAAAGTAAATGACCAAATGTTAGAGAATGTGATTGGCACTGTTAACACCTGAGAAGAGAAAGCTCTTTGATACCGGGGGTGGTGGCTTCACAGAGTAGATGAGTTTTGAACAAGACTTTGGAGAGAATTTAAGAGAACAGGTGGGACTCTGACTCTGTTTAGAAGTGAGTTCAGTGGATTCCTAACAAGGTCAATTATTTAATTAAGGAGAGAGTCTTTTAAAGTGGCAAATACTAAAGCGCATGAGACAACTATAGACAGACTGTAGAAAACATTATGCTGGGAAGACAACTGGCAAAATTTTTTGCCAAGTCTTAGTTTTGTGGCATCAGATATGAGGTACTTTGGTTGGAAAATTGAGTAAAGAATTTTCCTTTTACTTTGTAAGAGCAAGTTTCATTTTTATGAGATAAACTCTCTTTAGTCATATATTGATTTTTAAAAAAAGAAATAATGTTTATCCCGACTGACAAGGAAATCCAAAATTAACAAAAGTAAGGAAACCCCCATTGAGTAATATCAACTGGTACTTTCTACAAGTATGTTCTGGATCTGTTTAAGGGCTAAAAGGGTAGAAAGAAATTGGGGAATTTCCATTTCCCAAATTTGACAGGTTCCCTTGCGTTTCAGACTTTCTATTCTAGTTAATTCTGTTTGAACACTTTAAACTATTTTTGAGAAAAAGGGATCAATTAAAATGTGTTTATTTAATGCCAATTAAGTAGCAGAGTGTTTAAAATCCTTCTGATGTTGAAGTGCTCAATGTACTATGTAACTGGTACCAGTAATAGAGAATAGTAACTTTTAGTTTAATAAGGCAGAGGCAAGGTTTCCTTGTTACACCAGCATTTATAAAATATCCATTCCAGTGATCTAGTTGATTCAGGCCTTTCCCATGAAAACAGTGATGTTGGACTGATGTAAGTGCTCTAACCTGATGAATTTCTACAGTGTTCTTTGAGAGAAGCTTTTCTACTAGTTATTCCAGTGACAGGAATTTTCAGAAAGTTTTATCGTTTCATTTGTTATAATAGCTGATGGCATAGTGGTTAGGTGCTACAGCTGCTTTCCAAAAGTCGGCAGTTCAAATCTGCCAGGTGCTCCTTGGAGACTCCATGGGGCAGTTCTACTCTGTCTATAGGGTCACTGTGAGTAGAGTCAACTCAAGGGCAGTCACTTTTCAGAAATGTCTTCATTTCCAAATGACCATATTGCAGGCCTGTTAGAAATTAAAAATGAGGTAACATGCACAGTGTTTTGTATTTGTAAATCGCACAGTCCTTAGTAAGCAAATACAAAGTGGTAGCAGCATTCTGAGCTGAGTGTTGGTTTTCTCAGGGTCACCATGAGTTGGGAACCACTTAATAGCAGCTAAAAATAACAACATCCAGTGGTAGTAGTTCCTAGCTTTGACTCTGAAGCAAAACAGTGTGGGGTCCGAGTGCAGTTTCAACTCCTTGCTCACTCCGTAACCATGAAATGTATTTAAACATTTCTGTCTCTCATTTTTTCCATCTGTAAAATGTGGTAGTAGTATTCCCACTTCACGGAGTTGTTTTCATGGAGAATGTGTTAATATTTGAACATCATTGAGAGCAGTGTCGTGGCACAGAGTAAGTGCTAGTTACTGTCGTCATCTTCACTGTCACTATCATCACATCCTGGAGCACAGACAGCAAACTTCTGTTACATAAATTTGAATCATGTTTTTCTCTAGGGAATTCTTGTCGACTTCTAATTTTGCATTTTCCTCAGAGAGCTCTTTGAGGACAGCGATGGAGTGCCAGTCAGTTTTTATATTCTCACTATCTGCCTAGTTCCTGGCTCACAGTAGACATGCAGTAAATGTTTGAATAGATAGGTGAATAGGTAGCATGTACGTTCACACACGTAACCTAATATTAATGTAGGAGTGTGGAAAAGAAAGTGGCATTCATTAGTAGCATGTTAGTCTCTCTAATCTAGTGTATTCTTTTCAGCCAACTAAATTGCTCATCGTGTTCCTTTCTTCCTCACCCTTGTGACCTCATCTGCAGAGCCCATGATAGCTCGTCCAAGCCTTACAGAGCCCATTTTCCCACCGGCTGTGTGTGTCTAAGTATGCATCTTAATAGTAGCATATTAGACCCACTGTTGTACTTTGCTTTTTTCACTTAATGTGTTCTGGATATTCTTCTGTAGCAGTACATGTAGACCTTTCTGTGTGTTTTTAGTGGCTACGTTATTGTTAGATGTTGTCAAGTTGCCTGTGACTCGCCGTGACTCTGTGTACAACAGACCAAACACTGCCCCGTCCTGCCAGTGATTGCTGTGCGTGAGCCTATTGTTGCAGCCATTGAGTCAGTCCATCTCCCCAAGGGTCACATACATATCCCAAGTAAACTGCTCTCATTCTGCTTCCTCTTGTTTGTGGTCCTTTAGAATATTTCTGTCCTGTCTGCTTTACATTGTCAGCTCTTGGCAATCTCAGATAATCTCATATTTTCATTGACTTAGTTCTTCATAACTTCCAAGAGGGTTATAGTTTTTGCTGTTTTATGCCACTGACACATGCTTGTCAGACTGTGCATCCCAAGTGTTGGTGTTAAAATATTGTCATTATATTGAGCCCCAGTACCCCAGTTACTTATAAATCAAATATTTTGTAAAGTGTTCGTGAATTGATTATGCTAAGTGGGGAGGTTCCTTCTATATATGTAAGTTTGAACGAGAGAGGGTGTTGCTTTCTAAATATTTTGTAGTTGTTTCTGCCTTCATGTTAAATATTTTAATCTACATTGTTAGTACCTGTCACTACGCATTATGAAACTTCCTCAGCATTCAGACTCAACCTGTTTGCTACTGCTCTTGTTTTGTTAGAGGTGCTAACACAAATTGAAGGTATTAGTAAGATTTTATGGCTTGTTTACTAGTAGCCCTAGATACGGGCTTTCAGCTTCAGTTCTGCTGAGCTGGGAAGAATCTGATAAAGGATGCTCTTCATGGGTAATGAGAACAGCTCAGGGACTTGGTCAAGCTAGTGGGTGTCCACAGAACTGAGGCTGTGAGAGCCAGGCTGAGGCGTGCAGAGAAGCCTGCTTCATAACCAGGCAATGTGTGCACCTCTCCAGATAGCAAGGTGGAAAAGTAGAGTGGGCCTTGAGGTTGTAGCCAGGTTGAAGTTAGAGCAAACCATTGGCAGTAGCTGCTGGAATATTTTTTTAACATCTTACATTGTTTGTAAAGTTGGAATAGTTGACCTGGTGAAGAGACACAGTGTGCTAGAAAGCACTGACTCACAGAATCTAAGTAATTCCTCTAATAGAAAATGTTACAGGTAAACTCTGGGTAGGGTTGTTCTGTTATGTACAGTTGTGCAGTTTATTGTGTGCTGCCCAGAAACACCTGGCTGAGGAGGCAAGGGTTGCTTGGATTCTAGCTCTTGTTCCAAATACTCAGCTGTGTAACTGGTGTGCCTAGAGGAAGATGTGTCTTTCTCTAATTCGTCTGCTAGTTTAGTATAGGCAAGCAGAGGCCTGGTTCCAGAACATTTATCTCATGTTGCACACTCAAAGTGAAGAATATTCTGACTGCCTGTTAAAAAATGTTAGCTTCAACAGACATGATATTTTCTGACCCCCAAATTGCATTTGGCAATGAATGATGGCAATTAGCATAGTTTTAATTCTCTTTTATAAAATAAGAAAGAAACGAACTTAAGTATTTGACTTTGAAAAGAGTAAGACCCTTTTATGAAAAAGAAATCTTGAACATTTGAGCTCTTTTTTTCTTTTTAAGCTTTTATTCCTGTCTCTATGAATTTAATTTTTGAGGACATTGAAAACAAAGTGAGTCATGCCATAGATGAAATGTCCTTCCAAGCTTCCTGGGGTTATCTACATCTAAACAATGCACAGGAAATTAGTAATGCCATTTAATCACATTCTTACTTGGCCAAAGAACTAGCAGTTCTCACTTACGATTTGACTGACCATGTCCTTCGTAGGCCAGTGTTCCTGTTTGGTATTTTAATAAATAAACATTTTTATAGAGTGACTTAGCTCAAATTTTATTAATAATGTCTGCACAAGGTCCTATACTTCCCTGCTTTTATTTTTTATGTTGTAAACTGCCTGGAGGGCTGCAGGCCACATCTTTCCTGAAATTGAGTTTTGCTAGGGTTGGGTAAGAGTTGTGCTTCTCAGTTAGTCAGTGTTCTGACCATTCCCTTTTGTCCAAATTGTGGTCTTCTTGAATCATTTATATTATGTGTCTTCCCCAGGAAGGGATTCAAGTTTGCAATCCTTGTTTCACACCTAGGACACCATTTGACCATAGATTAAGGCAGGAAACTAGAATAAAATTCAGCTTCCAAGAGCTTCATAGAGAATATTTTTATGTTGAATAAAGAACTTTTATCTATTGTATTGAGAAATGTTTTTTGAATGTTGAAAATTTGTACCAGTATTCCCTTCTAGCACTCCAGATATTTAATTAGTGTTGGCTGGGCTCTGTCTCACACAAGATAAATGCAAGGTTGGTAGACAGAAGTAGTGAACTGTGCTGAGGTTTAGAGTATCGAGGATCACCTGTCAGCCAGTCACTTTAAGCCAGAACATATGCCAACAGTGAGGTCAAGAAAAGGCATAGGTCAGAGCCACGTCACCAGATACAGAATAGTTATAGCATCCAGGCCCATTGGAGCAGGAGTCTAGAATCTGGGACTAGGGAATGCATGATCATTAAAGTGATGAGATCAGAATTAGCAAGTAAAGCTATTGGAAGTAGACAAGGAAGCTGGGGGATGAGGCTAAGGGTCCCCACAAGGAAAAGAATCATTGGAAAAGGAGTACAAGGCACTGTATGAAAGTAAGGAGTCTGCTGCAAAGTAGCTTTGCCTATGCGTAGATTTTAGTGTGTTCCTTCTCTGGAGATTTGACTACTCTTTATACACTTCTAAAAATTATTTATAACATGAAGAGGAATGGGCATTGTAGAACACCCAACTGAGCTCATGAGGAACCTGTACTTAGATCAAGAGGCAGTTGAACAGAAAAAGGGGATTGTCGTAGAATTCTCTAGAGAATCAAAGTCAATGAAGCATACAAGTATATAGAGAGAATATATATAAACCCACTGCCATTGAGTCGGGTCCAGCTCATACCAACCTTAGAGGTCAGAGTAGAACTGCCCCATAGAATTTCCAAGGAGTATGTGGTGGATTTGAACTGCCGACCTTTTGGTTAGCAGACATATCACTTAACCCACTATGCCACCAGGGTTTCCAGAGAATATAGAGAGAGATTTATATCAAGGAAATGGCTCACTTGGTTGTTGAGGCTGGAATGTATCAAGTTTGTGGGTCAGGTTAGAGGCTTCTCCTGATGCACATAGCTGCAGGGCCTGTTGAAACCAAGACTGGCAGGTCAGAGAGCAGGGTTCTTGCTCACAGGCTACAAAAATCAGTGCATCCCAAGATTGGCAGGCAAATTCCCAAGCACTGGAGGGTACACAAACAGAAGCCAATTGCAGGATCCAGCATAACCAAAAAGTCCCCAGTCTTTGCCAGAATGTCCACTTATATTCAGTGCAGGCCACACATCCAAGGAAACGTCTTTTCAACTGATTGGCTAGTTACAGCAGATCCCATCATGGATGTGATCACAGCATCATTCAGCTGCAAACCACTGAGAGTCACGGCCTGGCCAAGTGGGCATATGACCTTAACCATCACAGGGATGCTACATGGTTTAAAGTTAAGAAAGTGTATGTCAGGATTCTGTCCTTTCCCTATACCTTCTCAACCTGTGTGCCAAGTAAATAATCTGACAAGGTAGACTATATGAGTATGAAGAACTCAGCATCAAGATTGGAGGAAGAGTCATTAACAATCTGTGATATGCAGGTGATGCTTGTTGAAAGTGAAGAGGACTTGAAGCACTTACTGATGAAGATTAAAGAGATTATATAATGACAGCCTTCAGTGTGGACTGCATTTCAATGTAAAGAAACCAACAGTCCTCCTAACTGGGCTGATGAGCAACATCATGATTAACAAAGAAAAGACTGAAGTTGCTAAGGCTTTTATTTTACTTGGATCTGTAATCAATGCCCATGGAATCAGCTTTCAAGAAACCAAATGACATATTGCAGTGGGCAAATCTACTGCAAAAGATTTCCCTAAAGTGTTAAAAAGCAAAGATGTGCCTTTAAGAACAAAGGTGTACGTGATCCAACCACAGTATTTTCAGTTGTCTCTTATGCATGTGAAAGCTGGACAGTAAAGAAAGAAGAACAACAAAGTATTGTTGTCTTTGGATAATGGTGTTGATGAAGAATATTAAATATATCATGGACTTCCAGAAGAATGAACAAATCTGTCTTGCTAGAATATTCCTTAGAAGCATGGATGGTGAGACTTCACCTCACCTACTTTGGACATGTTGTTAGGAGAGACCATTTCCTGGAGAAGGACATTATACTGGATAAAGTAGAGGGGCAGTGGAAGAGAGGAAAATCCTGAATGAGATGGATTAACACAGGGCCTAGAATGATGGGCTCAAGCATAACAGTGGCTTTAAGAATAGCATGAGGCTGGGGAGTGTTTTGTTGTTTTGTGTGTAGAGTCACTATGAGTCAGAACCAACTTGACAGCACCTAACAACAACAACAACTTGGGGCTGTCAGGTAAAGATGAGTAAGATCAGTGATTAAAAGCCAGAAAGTAGGAGATTCTGGTAAATTATTTATAGTGCCTTCACCCAATGGGGATGAGTCGATTTTGACTCATAGCAACGGTATAGGAGAGAAGAACTGCTCCCCAGGGTTTCCAAGGAGCAGCTGTTGCTTAAAACTGCTGACCTTTTGGTAGGCTGAGCCCTTAATCACTGCACCACAGGGCTCCACCAGTCTCTTAGGCTTTCAGATTCTCTAAGTTGTTCACACAGTGAACATATAGGGAAGAAGAGTTTTCAGAATGCATGGATTTCAACTTTGATGTTTTGTGGATAGTTATATATATTCCATATGGTTACCCAACAAACATTTGTTAAGCACCATGCTACTGTGACAAAGGTTCTGACACCGTGGTTGCAGAGTGGTTAAGTACTGTCACTACCAACCAAGAGGTCGGCAGTTAGATCTACCAGGTGTTCTTCTCAAACCGTGGAGCAGTTCTGTGTCCTATAGGATCACTATGAATTGGAATCGACTCTACGGCAATGGGCTAGTCAAGCCAGCTTGAGATGTGTAGGAGTTTCCAGAGTCCTGGTTGCACGTGGTCGAGACCTTGGCTATCAATCCAAAAGATTGTTGGTTCCTACCCACCTGCAGATCCTTGGAAACCTTGTGGGCCAGTTCTACACTGTCCTGTAGGGCTGCTGTGAGTTGGCATAAACTTGATGGCCACAGGTTTGGTTTGGTGTGTTGCTGGGAGTTGCCAGCTGTCTCACTACCAGGGTCCTCCTTTGGCAGGTGTTCCTCAGGAGCTGTGTGTTTTAAAAGAGTCAGTGCATTAAATAACTACACCTGTGCTAGGCTTTTTGAAACTCATGGAAACAGCTTTTAAACCTCCCTTATTATTTTCAAGGAGACCTAGTGGGTCTTAGTTTTTTGATTCAGCTAGTGCATGTGCCTGGTTCTGTCATTCCAGCTGAAGAGCCACACAGGGTACCTTGGCCATGTGGGTCTTCTGCCGACTTGCCATGCTCAGATTACCAGTCGCTTGCCCACCTAGCTTTTTTGTTACACTTCCGTTGTGGCAGCAGCCATCTAAAATGAAAAAAAGCTTTGTAGTAGGATAGAAAATAAAGAGAAGATGACTGTGCTCCTTAAAACAGTAGTCTCTACTGTTGTTTGAATGTTCATCCTTAAGAAATCGTTTTTAGCATACTCTTGTACATTTTCTTTGTTCATGCTTACAAGTGTTCAGCCTACATGTCAGTATGTTTATTATTATTAATCAATCTTACATTTTGCTCAAATTTTAAATAGAAGTTGTAAGATTTTCCATGCACCCTGCAGTATAGTCATCCCTCTCTGGAGGGTTTTGCTGGGAAAGCCAACTTTCCTGTTTTTTACTGAACAAAATACTAACCACAAGGTATGACTGGAGCATAGAGTCTGTAGATGAGGCTGACGGTGCTCACAGATATGGACAAGTGGATTTAATTAGAGAAGAGTCCTAGCATGTATTCTTCACTCTCTCTGATTCAACTGTGCTGTTTCAGTAGAAAAACTCTACATAATTTGGAATAGAAAGTGTATTCTGAAAGAACGTACTTTTTAATGAATCAGATGTTAGCCATTCATCATTTCCTTCTCCCAACCCTTGTATTTTTTTTTTCACACTTTCTGAGTGTCAGGCGTATTGCTAGACCGTGCCCATTCATATACATGGTATCATATAGATGCTGTTCGGTGTCTGTAGACCACATTTGCCACCGTTTTCACTACTTGAGGCATTTTAGCCCCTGTGGCTGTGCCATTAGAAAATGCGATTGGTTTTGCACTCTTAATACAGAGCCAACTAAAATCCATGAACAGCAGTCCTCTATAGGTACTTTAATTGTATGCATTTTTAAAAGAACCATTAATGGTATACTTTTAAAATATTTGCTATTTAGAGTTTCCAGATGGTAAGGGGGAGATAGAATGAAGTGAAAGAATAGCCAGAGTTGCATTTAATGCGTCCTGTGTTCCAAAGCCTGATTATAAATGAAAGATGAGCATTACTGCATAATTCATCTGGCTGGATTCCTGTGCCTAATGGCTGCACATATATGTACCACAAACATTGTGAAGAGGCAACCATGGAAACACTTGTTTTCTTGTTGGGCTCAATTTACTCTGGGTTGAATATTAACACAGTGCCTGGCAGTACTTTAAAAGCAAAAATAGCTTAAGCGTGACTCACTGTGAGTCATTTACTGCTGGTGCTGCTATACTGCCTAGAGCTTGACATTGAACGAGTTGGCAGCCTCTATTGCTACATTTTTTCTAGGAACTCTGAACACGTTTCATTCTTGTGAATTTGCTTGTGCAACGGTATTAAACAGTAATATGTTTATTTTGCTTTCAAAGTCAAATTTAAGAATGGTGAAACTGAAGTATTTTTCTTGGGCTTTGTGGAAGAATTAGATTCTCAGAATTCTCCTGTGGTTAAATAGACTTACTTTATTTTATAAAGAATTAATAAAACGTCATGGAAGTTATTTTAGCTGCTTTGGGTTTTTCTGATTGAAAACCACTATAAAAATTAGCATAGTGGTACTATCAAGTGGGATTCATTAATTTACCTGACAAGATGGACCGTACCATTTAGAAAGCTTTTTCTTTCTTCTTTTTTTTAAGTACAGTGAGATTTGCAATGTAGAGGCTTACACTTGAGTGTATGACTGCTAAACTTTTCTCCTGTTACCAGAGGTTTATGTAATGGGACTCAATTGGTTTTGAAAGGCAAACCAAACCCACCCATGAGATTCCCATTGGCCCTTTAAATAGATCGCATGCTGTTTCCTGAGTAACCGTGTGGCTGAGCAGGAGTGAGCAAGCCAGTGAGGAGCTTGTTGGCTGACTGTGGCAGAGATGAGGAAGGACCAGTTGATGTCATCTGGGCAGAGGGTCAGGGTGGCTGACAATCTAAAACAGTATATATGAGGCTGTTTTTCCCTTGATGTTGCAATCTTTATTTTAACATGTTTTTGTGTTTAGCATTGGGAGTTGCCTAACAGTATAATTTCAGTGGAGGTTTAGTTTCAGCTCTTTTATTATAAACTGTAGGAAAGACAGTTGTTTTTTTTTTTTTTAATACTTTAAAGGCACTGGTCTTTCTGCCATAGGATTTCAGTAATTTGTGTAGAGTTTTCCTGTGACATTCAAAAACCAAAGTGAGCCTAGCCTAATGCTTGATATTATTTTGAAATTGACCTGCCATGAAAATCTTACATTAAAAGGTGTAACCCTGTCAGAGAGTTTCAACATAGTTGCATAAATTGAGTTTCATATTACAGCTTGTTCTTTGCTTGATTTCACTGAAATTTGTAAAAGAATTCTTTCAGAAGGATCTGGTGAGTTAGCTAGCATCATTATTAAAAAAAGAAAAAAAAACAACTTATAATGTGTCCTGCATTGGCAAGTGTTCACAGTTATCTATCTCAACCACACCCACAAGCCCTTGCAGAAGAGTGAAATACACTTACTCATTTGGGCTGGCTTAGAAATATCTTCCCAATAAAGGAAAAAGGCAAAGATTTATGTCAATAGACATTTCCCTGAGATAAGTGATTATTCTGTGAAAAGCTGGTATTTGGAAACTGAGGTGCTGGCAAGTCATGAGTGTAGGATGTCATTCTGTAGATGCTGTCTGACTTGTGAATTCTAGAAACATCCCCAGTGTGCTTTTGGTTTCCCAAAGAGGTGCCATCAGCCTGCCCCAGGTGGAGAGGAGAGAGTGCCAGTCCTCTTTTCCTTTCCTTGGTGGCCATGATAGCCCTGTGCTGCTGCATGTTGGAGGCATATAGATAAACGAGTTCTTTCTATGGCTTGAGCTGAACTCCAGCAGGGTTTAGTTAACCAACCCTTGGCATTTTGTGAACTGAGCAGGCTCGCCTTGAGGAGGCTTGGGGTGGTGCGGAAGCCCCTCTGCTGTTACTGTAGTTACACAGGTGTGTCTTGTCCATAGAATGCATTAAATAACAATAAAAACTCTCCCCAGAGGGCCAGACATAAAGTGGACACTGAATAAAGCTTTATTAAATCCAAATTTATTTACACTACAAATGCCATATTGCTCACCTTAACTTGGCCTACCACAAAGCCTCTTTCCTGTCTTTCTTTCATTCAGACAGTTATTGAGCCCTTCTTTTAGGCCAGAAACCTTGAAATATTCATAGCAAAACATTAATGAACCTTTAAGAAATACAGTCTTACCTTGAGAAGGCAGACCTGCAAACAGATTATTAAGATACATTGATTTGATACTTTTTTTTTTAAAGACTAAGTATAACAATGCCGAGAAATAAGAAGGGAGTTTCCTATAAATAACAACAGATGGACTCCAAAAGCACACTATAAAGTAAATACAACATTTAAGGACCTTTGTGGCGAAGCATGCTTGCTTCCTGTACTTCCAGGCTCCTGCTCTTTAGGAGATGCTGGCAAACTCCAGGAATGGGAGCAGGGTGAGCAGGTGATACCTCCCTGGCATTACCTTGCAAACTGATAACAACTACTGACCTTCTTTAGTGCCTACTGTATACGCAGCTCAGGTCTGGGTACTGGGAAGTAGGTGGTAATAGTATTCCTGTTTTATAGAGGAGGATATTGAGGCTTATAGAGACTGAGTAATTCACCCAACTTCATACTCATGATTCAGACCCAGGAAATCGAGTTTCAGAGTCCAAACCCTTAACTACTAAGTTACATAAGCTGCCTCTTGATGATTGACTTTGTGGAGGAGAAAGAAAACAATTCAGGAATGGGACAAATGGGAAAGTTAATACATCAGTGAGAAGGCTGCTTCTTCTGTGAGACATTCAATTTAAAAAAAAATTATTTAGGAGTACTTTTGCCAAGTGAGTTGCTAAAACAAAGTGGCTTCGAGTAGACTGAATTTGGGCCTAATTTGCCACCTAACCCGCCTGTCTTTCTTAGGGTGTGTGCTAATCTCGAACATGAGCTGAGCCTGAGAACCTAATCTTCTTACTCATTACCTCAGAGACTAAAATCAGCTCTCAAACCAGTACTAGGTTCTGCCACTTAGAGCAGCCCAGTGTGGCTGGGGAGCACGTTATTTAGTCTTCCTTAAATTGCCAGCAGTGGCCTTCTTTCATCTGTGGCCCTTTCGGGTACTCTAACAACTGCTTTCTGTTGTTTTGACTCCATTCACACAGACCCTGCCATTCTTTCTTACAGTCATTGGGAGCTCTGCAGCTCTGGTTTCTTCTTTGGCTCTGTCTAAGTTCCTGAGAGCTGGAAGAACAGTGGCCAAAGGGAAAATAATCCGTCTACTCTGTTCCCTCTGCGGATATGTGCTAGCACCCCTGAGGAACAGGGGCCCAAAGGCTCAGCGAGCAAATAGGCTTCTCCTGGAAGCCCCCAATGAGCCCACTTATTTTCTCTTGTGCTTTGGGGGTACATTTGTTTTTATTTAAAAAGATAACTCTTTATTTCTTGGTATGTTTTACAAGAAGAAGTTTTTCTCTTAACATAGGAGCAAATTATACTTGTTGAAGGAATCTGTCTACAAGGGTAGTTGATTTTTCTACCTCAGGCAGTATAGCTTATGGCAGTGGTGGACAGATTATCATGTTTTTTAGTGAGGTATAAAATAACACTTTAACTGGAGAATGAACACACTTCCAGGTACGATATTAGTATTTTCTTAACTCCTCAAGTAACGATTGCCAAAAGTTGAGGGCCCAGATGAGTGCAGGATAAACATGTTACAGTTCAATTAAAGTGCATCCTGAGTCTGTTGCTTTCACTTAACACCTACATAGTCAGCATTTTGCCTTTGTTTGCAGCTTTGGTTCCATGTAGCCTTTCACATCTATTGATAAACGAGTGCACACAGGTAGCTTAAAGACCTGACATTTTGTCTTGAGTTGGCATGTTGGAAGTTAGGATGATGCACTGTGGAAATAAATGCAGCTCTTGCTCTGGGGCCTTAGGGCTTTGGGCTCAGTTGTCTCCTGGCCCAGTCTTGTGGCATTTTAAAAGTTGACCAGCCCTGACATTTTAAAATAACATAAATTCACCAGAAAAGGAAGGTGACCATATAGTTATCAGATGATAAATTCTGATCATGGGATAGTGCCATGGGCCATCTATAATTGAACACACTGCGTCCTTTGTAATTGGAAGAGAGTGCAAAGGAGGGCATGGGGGGAGCAAGCAGCAGAGCGTGGAGAGGTAAACAGCCAACTGCCTGCAGTGCACCCCTCGGTCTACAGTTGGAATCAGTTCTAGATCTCATCCTTGATGTTTAGGGGCCCTGTGGGTTTGGGAAGCCGGTGCAGGCGTTGTGGTCCACTCCAGATGATTGTTTTCTTGGGTTTCACTTTCTGACTACTGGTGGAAAGAATGCCACTGTCAGAGAGGGAGTCAGTGACTCAAAAACCATGATGTGGGTACTGAAGAGGAGGAGACAGTGAAGGCAGGGTGGGTGGCTTTGGGAGAGTCAGGACAATAAGCACGAGCATACCTGTTGCTGTCAAGTCCATTTTGACTCAGAGTGGTCCTGTAGGACAGAGTAAAATTGCCCCATAAGGTTTCCAGGGAGCAGCTGGTAAATTCAAACTGCTTGACCTTTTGTTTAGCAGTGGGGCTCTTAACCACTGTGCCACCAGGGCTCTGAGTGGGAATGGGGGATGAAATTTGAGGAGGAGAATAAGGAGGAAGACAGGAGAGGAAGAGCCAACTTTCTCTCTTCCCCTTACTCCTCCCTGTTAGACAATTTGCTTATTTCTGCTTTTTCCTGTAGCTTCCTCTTTCCCGTGCCCCTTTGATGGCACTGCCCTCCAAAACAGGTTCACTCCATTGGGTTGTCCCTTTAGTGGCCCCCATCACCCCTGCAGAGGGTTTGCCAGTGAGGACCACATTCATAGCTGTGTCTGGCACCAGAATGCCTGTGGTTACTCAGACTTGGTTTTCAAATCAGCCTTTCCAACCCAAGGATCTTCCTCCAGACTTCCAGGTCCTTTGAAGTGAAACTGAACCCCCATACTTATCCTTATCTATCCCCGAGTTGACCTGTGAGTCAGGTCCAACTCGATGGCAGTGGGTTGGGTTTGGATCCCATAATTCAGTGAGTAGTCTCCAAATCCATAGACAGGAGAAGCATAAGAGATCCAGGCATGCCTGGATATCATGATAGAGATTTTATAAGCAGAGTCTGAGTCTGCTCTATGGCCAGCAGTCAGAAAGTGTGGGTATTTTCCCTGATTTGTGGATAAGGTAACCGAGGTTCAGAGAGACCAGGTCACACAGCTAGCACAGAATGCCAGTCTGGTCTCTTGGCTTCCAAGGCTGCTACTTTGGTGCCATACAAATAACTAGGCAAATTTGTATTTTACCCTGCTTCATGCATATCAGTATGTTGTCTCTAAGCTACAGCATTAAATTGGTTTTTAATTATGTCTACATGACTGTTAACTGCAATTAATATTAAAAATCAAAAAGCCTTTATTTTATTAATCTGTTTTTGTTTACAAAACTGAGTAAACTTTAATTAGAAGTTTAATTATAGCTAACCTTTTTGAATTAGTTTTCTGGTAAACTATGGATAGTGTAGAAAATTCAGATACTATAAAGAAACAAAATGAAAGTCACTATAATCCT
The DNA here is from genome assembly GCA_028571685.1 of Heterohyrax brucei. Classification (NCBI taxonomy): domain Eukaryota; kingdom Metazoa; phylum Chordata; class Mammalia; order Hyracoidea; family Procaviidae; genus Heterohyrax; species Heterohyrax brucei. Next base: position 17,709,145 of record CM053153.1, on the reverse strand, counting down.
GTCACTCAGACAGGCCCACTTTTGTGACTCTGTAGTCTTTTTATTTATTTATTTTTTTCCTTTAAAATGTGTAATTGTAAAGTGGGGATAAGACCTGTGCAGTTTTGTGTTAGGATTATTTCAGTCATTATACTGTGAGCTCATTAGTATTTTAAACATCATTGTAAGTTGACGTCTAATACTCCAATTTCAGAAGAGGCCCTAGTAACACCATGGTAAGGACTCAGCTGCCAAGTGAAAGGTCAGCTATTCCAACCCACTAGCTACTACTCTTCAGGAGAAAAGACCTGGCAGTCTGCTCCTGTAAAGATTTCAGCCTGGCAAACTTCATGGAGCAGTTCTGCTCTGTCCTGTAGGGTCACTGTAAGTTAAAATTGACTTGATAGCACACAAAAGCATTCCATTTTTGGAAGGACCGTGACTGGTTTTATCTTCTTTGGATCGTCGTCCTCTGTAACTGTAACACTCGTGGTAGTATATCAGTGGATGACAATTGATATTATCAATTACTTAAGTGAATTTGATGAATTGGCAGCAGTATCTTGTTCAAATACATTGAGTCGTAAGCTTGAGAAATGCGCAAGTTTTAGGTCATTTCTTTGGTTTTTTTTTTCTGCATTTGTAAAGATTAAAGAAAATGGTGGTATGTTTTCCAGTGGGAATTGTTTTCAAATTGTTTTAAATGTAGAAATAAGTGAGTAGTGCTTTGTTTGGTTAAGAAGTTACTCAGAATGTTTTGGTACGTTTGTTTAATCATTCACCATGTATTAAATCCCTTCCAGTTTAGAATTGCTGACGTTTCAGTTGGTAGCTGAGCTCGTAACCACTGTGCCCCCAAGTCTTGCTCCAGTACAAGATATTAACTGTGGAGAATGAAAAAGAAAGAAAAGTATGCATTCTGCCTTCAAGACATTGATAGTTCAGTGTAGGTAACATGTATGTAAACAACTAGTATTGTGACATAAAGAAATAAGTACTAAAGTAAAGCTGCAGCCAGCAGTGTGCTAGGAAAACACAAAGAAAAAGTGCTGAATTCTGACCAGAGGAGCAAGGGAAGACTTCCTGGAAGAGCTGACATTTGAGCTGAGCCTTGAACTGTGGATAGAATTTCACTGGGAGAAGGCAGTTAAGGGCATTCATTTGAGGCTGAGCATGTAGTATAAACAAAGCTGGTGACATGAAAATACAGCCTGCAGAGTGGCTGGAGAGAACTGTGCCCGGGTATAGGGAGCAGGAGGGAAACAAAACAGAGGAAAGCAGTAGCAGATCGAACCTGCAAATACAAGAGGTCAAACAGCTCTTGATCAATTAGTATGTGCCAGGCTTCATGCCAGGTATCATCTTTTATGCGTTAGCGCCTTTGATTTACGTAACAGTCTTGTGAGATGTTGTGTTACTATTCTCAGTTGGAAATGTAAACCCAGAAAGCCTAAATGATTCCTGGGTGCAGTCCATCAGCTTCCTTTAATGGCCCCATCCTACTTTGCAGTAATTAATACATATCTTGTCAGAGGCAGGACCACAACTGCATCTAGGCCTGAAGTCCATGCTTTTTTTTAAACTACTGCATCAGGTTGACTCCGACTCGACAGCACTTGGCTTGGCTGGCATCAGGTTGGGATAAGGTTATAGAAAGCCCATTTAACAGTGCCAAATAAATCACAAAGGCCCACTGCCGTCAATTCTGATGCATGGCAACCCTCGAGGACAGAATAGAACTGCCCTATATGGTTTACAAGGAACTGCTGGTGGATTCAAACTGCCAGCCTCTCGGATAGCAGCTGAGCTCTTAACTACTGAGCTAAAAGGGCACCATAGTCAAAATCTTCCCAGTTTTTAAGTTATTGCTTTCGTTTGTTGTTATTAGTTGCTGTTGAGTCAGTTTGTGACTTATAGCAATACCTGTGGCTGAATAGAACTGCCCCATGGTGTTTTCTAGGCTGTAGTCTTTATGGAATCAGATTGTATGGTCTGTCTACTGTGTAGCCTCTGGGTGGGTTTGAACTGCCGACCTTTCAATTAACAGCTAAGTGCTTAAGTCTTGTACCACCAGGACTTACTAAACCAAAACCAAAATGAAACCCATTGCCACTGAGTCTATTGTGACTCATAACAACCCTATAGGACAGAGTAGAACTACCTCATAGGGTTTCTAGGAATTAACTGATGGATTCGAGCTGTTGGCCTTTTGGTTAGCATCTGAGCTCTTAAGAGCTCCTTAAAACTGAACCCAAAACCCACTGCCAATGAGTTGATTCCTATTCATAGCAGCCCAACAGGACAGAGGAGAAACTGCCCCACAGAATTTCCACAGAGGCGCCTGGTGGAGTTCGAACTGCTGACCTTTTTGGTTAGCAGCCATAGTACTTAACCACAATGCCACAATGTCCAGGGGCTCCTTAGGTAGTTATACTGTTAATAATGTGATATCTGACCAGTGAAGGTACTTCTAGAGGCCGAGTGCAAAACCAAAAAAAACAAACTAAACGCTGCCATCGAGTTGATGCCGACTCCTAGCAACCCTGTAGACAGAACTGCCCCATAGAGTTTTCAGGGAGCACCTGGTGGATTTGAATTGCTGACTTTTTAATGAGTAGCCAGAGCACTTGAATCACTACACTGCCAGAGTTTCCATGCAAGGCAGCTTGGTAAAAGGAGATGCTGTAAGAAGCTACTGGAGATAGAAGACCACCTACCACAGAAATCCAAGGAAGACGTGGAGGGTCTGAACTACTGCAGTGGCTTGGAAGTGGAAAAGCAAATAGAGGTAGAAGAGACCTTAGTGGAGAATCAAAGGTCTTAGGAGACTGAAGGGCTAATGGTGATGAGAGTAGTCTCAACTTTTTTTTTTCCAATCGCATGCCCTTAATTGTAAAATATTTTTTGGCATACTCCAAAACATTCTACAGAAGTTGTGTTCTTCTAATCCTTCACTTTCACTGGGTAGTGTTGCATATACCCATTTTAGGGAGCACTGAAATAGGTAGTGTTAATTAAGGGAGATGGGCAGAAAGAAAGGGTAAAAGAGAGGTAGAGTTTTGTTTTGGACATACTGATTTTGAGATGCCTGAAGGAGGTTTGTTTGGAGATGCTTTGTACAGAGTTGGCAGAGAGTACTGAAGACAAGTAAGAAGTAAAAGGACATCAGGCTTCTGTCCTAGGTGGAATTTGGCTTTATACTCAGACATTGAGTCCAGTAATTTTTCATACTTCTGCTTTTTATATAAGCATAATATTAAATTTATATTCAGCAGTCAGATTTACATTATTTATAGCTGCATATCTTTGGTTAATTGTCTCAGTATTTCATCACTTGACTTTCAACTAAATATTTATAGAGTTTTAGAAATGTTATCTTTGGTGGTCTAAGTTAAAGAATGAACATTCTTAAAATAAATCTTCTGTGTAGTCTGAAACTTAAAGATCTTTTTAAAGACCTTGTAGATTGTGGTTCACTGACCTGCTGAGACTTCTTTAGAACATTCACAGTTGCCAAGACCACATGTGTCCAGCAGAGATTCATTCAAAGATGAATGTTTCCAAAGACATTAGATGATCTTATAAATGGCTTGTGCTTTATGACGCCTTTCCGCAAAGGGTAATTCTCGGTTCTTCTGGCCCACCACTTTGTTACACCTTGATAGCCTAGCCCTGAAACTTTCCAATTCAGTTAGACTCTTCAGTTAGGATTAAAAGCAGAAATGCTGGTTGGAGTTTTTGGTTTGACTCGTTGTGGTTTGACTTTAATTAAGAATACTGTTTTTAAACACTGAGCCAACAAAATCTTTTATTAGTGATACTCAAAGCGTGTAACTCTTTCCCTTTGGGGAAGTGGGAATGAGAAATAGCTGTAGCTCCTCTGTGTCTCCTCAGATCCAGTTTGTTTTCTTCCTTTTGTCTATTGTCTTTTCAGTGTCAGTGTCAGTATTTTCAGTGACTGTTGAGTGCCCTGTGGTTCTCAGTATTTTCCCCATAGACTCCTTCAGTGCTACAGCTCAAGGCTTGAATGTTTTCTTCAGTTCTTTCAGCCAAAGTGTTCACTGCATCAAATCTGTTCTTGAGATGGTTTCTAAATTCAAGTGGTATCTCTTCTAGGTTGTACTTCAGCTCATGTGGGCTTATTTTAATTTTCTTCAGCTTCAGTTTGGGTTTACATCAGAGCAATTGATGGTCTCTTCTGCAGCTGGCCTCTGGTCTTATGACTGATAATACTGAGCTTCTCCATCATCTCTTTCCACAGATGCAGTCACTTTGATTGCTGTGGTTTCCATCTGGTGAGGTCCACATATATAGTCACCGTTTATGTTGTTGAAATAAGGTTATTTCTGATGAATTGTTCATTGCTCTTGCAAACGTGTTCAGCTGTGGATCATACCAAATTATGGATAACATTTGGAACCTGTGCATAGTCAGTATGTGGAACTGAACAAAGGAATACTGTGTGGTTTAAAACTGGGAAAGATGTACTCCACTATACTTACTCAGTCTATGTGCTGAGGAGATATTCCAAGAAGCTGGACTATATGAGGAAAAATGGGGCATTAGGATTGAAGAAAGACTCATTAACAACCTGCATTATGCTAATGACACAACCTTGCAATTTGAAGAACTGACTGATGAGGTCATTTCTTTGGTTTTTTTTATTTCTGCATTGTGAAGATTAAAGAAACATGATTATACCTCAACATAAAGAAAACAGAAATCCCCATAACTGGCCCAATAAGCATCATCATAATAAGTGGAGAAAAGATTGACATTGTCAAGGTTTTGTTTTACATGAAACTACAATCATTGCCCATGAAAGCAGTAGTCAAAAAATTGAATGATGCATTACGTTGGGCAAATCTGCTGCAAAAGTCCACTTTAAAGTATTTTTGAAGAGCAGAAATTCATTTTGAGGACTAAGGTAGACTTTACTCAAGCCACAGTATATTTAGGTACTTCATTTGCACATGAAAACAGACCAATGAATAAGGAAGATCACAAAAATAATTGTTGTATTTGAGATATCAAAAAATAACTCATCATGACCAAGTTGGATTCATACCAGGGAGGCAAGGCTGCTGGTTCAACATCAGAAAAACAATTGCTGTAATTAACCACATAAATAACACAAAAGGTAAGAATCACCTGATTTTGTCAATTGATGCAGAAAAGTCATTTGACAAAGTCCAAAACCCATTCATGGTAAAAACTCTCAGCAAAATAGGAATAGAAGGCAAATTCTTCAACGCAGTACAGGGCATCTATGCAAAGCCAACTGCCTGCATCGTCCTGAATAGAGAGAGACTGAAAGAACTCCCCTTGAGCTCACAGAGTTGAGTCTCACTGGCAACACAAGAATATAGAGGGGTGCACCCTGAGGTCTCCACTAAAAGACCGCAATTGATGGTCCAGGGGCTTCAGGGTTCCCCTGGGAGCATGGCCCCAGGCCCTGATGCAGCGCCATCCATAAATCATAATGAAGGTCAACTCTTCGGACAACAGTGGATTGGACATGGAGATGCAGAGTGACCGCATCTTGTGGGCACCTTATGGTTCTGTGCATCTATAGGGTATCATCCTGCTGATCTCTTAATGGAAGAAGAGGAGTGGGTGGAGAGGAGGGGAAAGGAGATTGTTGGGAGGATAGGACATGTATGGAGCAGAGAGGAAGAGTATGCTGTTACCGAGCAGGGAGTGCAGTGGGAGCTGCGTATAGGTGAACATGCAAGTTTATATAGGAATGTACATTTTCATTCAGTCATAATACAAAAAAAAATTCTCCTTGAGAACGAGAACTAGACAAGGATGCCCACTGTCACCACTTCTATTCAACATTGTACTAGAAGCTCTGGCTATAGCAGTTAGATGAGACAGAAATAAAGGGCACCTGCATCAGCAAAGAAGAAGTAAACATATCTCTATTTGCAGATGATATGATTGTTTATGCAGGGAATCCTAAAGAATTCATAAGTAAACTACTCAAACTGATAGAAGGGTTCAGCAAAGTAGCAGGATATAAAATAAGCCTAAGTAAATCAGGATTCCTTTATGCCAACAAAGAGATCATTAAAGAAGAAATCACCAAATCAATATCCCTTATTATAGCCCCCAAGAAGATAAAAATACTTAGGAATAAATCTAAGTAGAGAAATAAGAGACCTATACAAAGTGAACTAAAAGACCTTACTGCAAGAAACTAAGACTTACATAAATGCAGAAACCTACTCTGCTCATGGATAGAAAGACTTAATGTTGTGAAAATGGCTATTTTACCCAAAGTGATCTACATATACAATGCAATCCCAATACAAATTCTAGTGACATTTTTTAATGAGATGGAGAAACAAACTGTCAACTTTGTTTGGAAAGGGAAGAAACCCCAGATAAGCAAAGCACTGCTGAAGAAGAAGAACACACTGGGAGGCTTTTCACTACCCAACTTCAGAACCTACACTGCCACAGTAGTCAAAACAGCCTGGTACTGGTACAAAAAGAGACAAATAGACCAATGGCACAGAGTTGAGACCTGACAGATGCTACCATCCTCCTGTGAAAAGTTAATATTTGACAAAGGCCCGAAGTAAAAACAGTCTCTTTAACAAATGGTGCTGGCAAAATTGCATATGCATCTGCAGAAAATTGAAACAAGACCCATATCTCACACCTTACACAAAAAACAACTCTGATTGGATAAAATACTTAAATATCAAACCTAAAATGTAAAGATGATGCAAGAAAAAAATAGGGTCAACAATGGAAGTTTTAATACAGAACTTGGATTTCAAAATCTGAGAGACAAAGCATGATCAACAGAAGAGAAAATAAACAAATGGGAACTACTAAGAATCAAACACTTTTGCTCATCCCAAGACTATCCAAAGAATTAAAAGACCACCTACAGAATGGGAAAAAATATTTGGTAACTATATCAGATCGACATCTGATCTCCATTATCGACAATGTACTGCAAAATGTCAACCAGAAAAGGGTAAATAACCCAATTAAGCATTGGGCAAAGGAGATGGACAGACACTTCACTGAAGAGGACATCCAGGCAGCCAAAAGACACGTAAGGAAATACTCGTGATCATTAGCTGTTAAAGAAATCCAACTCAAAACTACAATGAGATACCATCTTACCCCCACAAGGTTGGCCATGATCCAAAAAACATGAAACAACAAACGCTCGGGAGGCTGTGGAGAAATTAGAACTCTCCTACACTGCTGATGGGATTGCGAAATAGTACAACCTCTTTGGAAAGCAATCTGGTGCTTCCTTAAAAAGCTGGAAATAGATACCATTTGACACAGTAATCACACTGTTTGGAATATATGCTACAGAATCAAGGGCAGTTACGTGAACAGATACATGCACGGGAATACTTATTGTAGCACCGTCCACATTAGCAAAAAGATGTAATCAACCTAGATGCCCAGCAGTGGATGAATGGGGAAAATATGGTACATCTACTCAGTGGAACACTATGCAATGGTAAAGAACAATGATAATTTTAGGAAGCATCTCATAACCTGGTTTCAGTTGGAAGACATTTTGTTGAGTGAAATCAGTCAGTGGCACAAGGACAAATATTGTACGAGACCCTTGCTAAAAGGACTTAAAAACAACTTGTGTACAGAAGAAAAGACTCTTTGATGGCTGCAAGGGAGGGAGGGAGAGGGAAGGGAAGGGGGTTGTTTATAGATTAGGTAGTTGATAGAAAGAAAAATCAACTTAACTGGACTTCAGCATAAACTGAAAATTCTTTAATCTTAACCCAATACTGCAGGGATAGAGTAGCAGGGGTGGGTGTCCGGGGACCATGCTCTCAGGAGACATCGAGGCCAATTGGCATAAGTAACTTATTGCTGAGAGAGTCTTCTGCACTTCATATTGGTGAGTGGCATCTCAGGTCCTGAAAGCTAGCAAGCTGCCATCTAAGGTACACCAAATTGTCCCAAGTCAGCTAGAACAGATGATCACCAAGGACAGCAACGACATGAGGGTAAAAGAGCCCAGAACCCAGAAAGACCCACATGAATGGGTGACTATATCAGCATGTAACCAGAAGAACCAGATGGTGCCTGGCCACCACCAGTGACAGCTGTGATGGGGCACACAATGTTGAGTCCCAGTGGCAACACGATAAAAATAGGGGCGCATCTCAAGAACTCCACTAAAAGATCACAGTTGATAGTCCAAAGGCCTGGGAGTTTCCCTGGGAGCATGGCCCCTAGACCTGATGCTGCCCCTGATCATAAATCATTACTGAGTTCAACCCTTTTGACAGGAATGGATTGGACTCGGGGACACAAAGTGACCATATCGTGTGCGCACTTTATGGTTCTGTGCATCTATAGGATGCTGTCTTACTAGCCTCTTACTAGAAGGGAGAGGAGAGGGTGAAGAGGAGGGGACAGGAGATTGTTAAGAAGATATGACATGTATAGAATGGAAAGGAGGAGTGTGCTGTCGCCGGGCAAAGAAAACAGAAGAAGCTGCAGATAGGCGGGCATGCAGATGTATTCTTTCACGCAATGATAATTAAAAAAAAAAAAAAAAAAAAGTGAAAAAGAAATTGTTGCATTTGAATTATAATGTTGGTAAAGAATATTGAATATACCATGCACTACCAGAAGAATGAGCCAGTATGTCTTAGAAGCGGTACAGCCAGAGTACTCCTTATGCACAGAGATTGAAGAGACTTCATCTCATGTAGTCTAGACATATTATCAGGAGGACCAATCCATGGAGAAGACAGTGTGCTTTGTAGAGGGTCCATGACAAAGACCCTCAATGCGATGGGTTGACACAGTGGCTGCAACAGTGGGCTCAGATATAGCAGTGACTGTGAGGAGGGCACAGGACCGGGCAGTATTTGGCTGTAAGTTGGACCTGACCTGATGACACCTCACAACAATGTTGGGTACCCAACGGATGGTAGTACTATGATAAGCTGATCACAAGCTGATCTGGGCAAACACCTTTTCCAGTTTATTGCTGAATGGAGGGATAAAAGGCACCATGAAATTAGCGGAGTAGGTCAAGTTCACAAAAGGAGTCTTGGGTGCATTGCATGTAATAGATATGCAAAGCAAGTAACTACAGGTGGAAACATACCTGTTGGAGGACATGGCAAAACAAAATCAAAAAGATGGGTCTGGTATGAAACCGAACCCAAACCCACTGCCTTCAAGTCGATTCCAACTCATAGTGACCCTGTGGGACAGAGTAGAATTGCCCCGTAGACTTTCCAAGGAGTGCTTAGTGGATTTGAACTGTTAACCTTTTGATTAGCAGTTGTAGCACTTAACTATTACACCACCAAGGTTTCTGGGTCTCATATTGGGCTTAAAAAAAAAGTCCATATGAGACTAAATTTGACAACAGTAACACTAAACAGATAACAAGTTTAGGGGACCAAGCCCCACTGCCATCGAGTTGATTCGGACTCACAGATACCCTACAGACAGAGTAGAACTGACCCATAGAGTTTCCAAGGAGCAGTTGGTGGATTCGAAATGCCAGCCTTTTGGTTCGAGCCATAGCATTTAACCCCTACGCCACCAGTGATTCTGAATTAATGGGAGTATAACTACAAGAGCAGAAATATCAAGAATGTTAACACAGCGTGAGGAGTGTGATGAGTGTTAATGAAGACTATCTGTCAAAGTTGTTAAATGAGTATATGTTTTGATGTGTGTGTTTTAAACAAAAATAAAATTAAAGAAACAGCAGCGGCAGCAGCAACTGCGTTCCCTGTTCTTGCTCATGTCTTCCTTCGACAGAAGGGGGCAGCAGAGTGATCTGTCGGTGCCGGGGGCGGGGTCACCTTTACAGTCTCCTCACTGGGCTCTGTGTACTGTGGGTGAACTGCCCTGGACAGCACAACGGTGAGACCCTGAGATAGAGGACTAGGGTACTGAACGAAATCAAGGGCTAGTTGGTGCAGATTACATTGTGACTTTAATAGTGTATATGTTATCTTGCTCTTGCCTTTTGAGCCTTTATTCTAGAGAAATTTTGAGAGAAAAGCATTTAAGACTGTTAGCTACAAAATAAACCTTATAGCCTCAGGATAGAAGCATCAATTATGTGGTGTATTATATATACATATTATCATATATGGTGTATATATATGTGGTATATTATATATATTTGATGTGGTAATATGCCACATTAATTCTGTTGTATATTAGTAAAAGATGTTTATAGGAATTTTATAGGTACCAACAGGATGATCTAATGAATACGAAGTGTCATGCCCCATAATAAGTATATAGTAAGTGAATGATTGCTGATATCCCTTCAAGACCACACTGGTTCCCATATGTCACCAGCATGTTCGCTGCCTGTTGCAGCTTTGTGTTAGGCCAGTGTCAAACACCATAGGTGTGCCAGTGCAGGCCGTGAAAGCCTCTGCTCTTGTTCTGCCCCTTCATACTGCTAAGTGCTTGGATGCTAGCTTCCTTGTGCCTTTGTTGCTTCCTGGAATGGTTTTGGCTTCCTCCTGTGTTGTACAGATACTAGCCTGGAAGACCTCACGGGGCCCCGTAAGATAAAAATACAAATAATTTTATACTTTCAGGGGGCTTACTTAATTCAAATATTTTATTTATGTAGAACATGTCTTCCTTAAAGTCCAGTGTGGAGTGTGTTTTGGTTTTAGCAAGATATGGCTAGATTTTGCTTCCTGTAACAATGGAATAGGCAGTAACTTTGCATGTCTCAAATATTTGAAGATTTTTATGCATACTTGGGTTTTTCCCCAAAATAAGATGAATATAAATACAGTTCTAATAGTCTGAGCCATATTTGTACCAGTACAGGGAAATTGCCCCACACCTAAGTCTATATTTTTTCATTATGTTGTTATTGTATATATTTGTGTTTTTAGTTTTCTTTTCTAACTATAATATATGCTTATTGTATAAGTACCATATGTAATGTTTTAAAGTAAAAAGATAACTCATTTAGTGTTCTAATCCCTGTTTAAGAAGTAACTGCTGTTTTGTGTTCTTACAGTCATTTTTCTGAGCATAAAAGAACATATATGGGCATGTACACGTGTGAGATACACATACACACACACACACTCTGCTGCTATCAAGTTGATTCCAGCTCTTAGTGACTTTTGAAAACTGACCCACAGAGTTCCCAAGGAGCACCTGGTGGATTTGAACTTCTAACACTATAGCACTTTACCACCACACCACTAGGGTTTCCATATATGTATTTATGTGTGTGTGTGCATACACATACACACATGTATATATACACACATAACATACATTACACTCATGGGATTCTAATGTAATATATACATATGTATACACTGATACAGTGTACACACTGCACACATTTTATACGCACCTGTTACACATACACCCCATTCTGCTTTGTTATTATACTGGACAGTATGTTTTGGAAATCTCATGTGAGTGAAGAAACTTGTTGCAGGTAAATATATCTCTTTGTGATACGTTGCCCCAGCTGTTTCATGCCCAATGGTTGTGTGCACATACATCTCCTCCTCCTTCCAGAGAAGAAATAGGCAGCTCCGGGTGGGCGGCAGCCATCCTGGATCACATTTACCCCTCTGTTCCTCCTTGCTCTCTGGGCATTCCTTGCCTATTTCACTATTTGTGCTGTGAGAAAGCAAGGTATTTGCCATTCCTAACCCTAAGGAGCTTATAATGTAATAGGTAAGAGAACACAGTAATACACATGAAGAAACATCAAGTGTAACACACAGAAGAAATTGAGACATAACCCCGATTTCTGTTCCTGGAAATGTGGCTGACTCTTCTGTCTGAATTAGTCTTCTGGTTGGAAATATGAAGTGTGTGAGAGAAAACGTTCTCCGAGCAGCAGAGACTGGAAGGTCAGGAATTACAGGCTGAAACTGAGAGAAAGTGAGAGTTCAGAGAGGCAGAGAGCTGAAGCTGCCTTTACCCTGAGGCCATTTCTCCAGCTAGACAAGTTTTTGTTTTTTCTTTTTGACCTACTTCATTGATACTGAAATGGTAAGGAACGCTAGGAGATGATTAGCATAACATTCAGAATTTCACCATGGTGGGAGCAGGGGGTTTCAATTTCTAGACCTGGGGGATAGTGCGGAGCTATGCTCATTGCTTTATGCATTGAGCATATATATATATATTTTTTTCTATATACATGTTCTGATTTACAACAGAGAATTAATGTCAAAGAACAAGTTACCAAACAATATAGAGTCCGATTCCATACACGTGTGTTTGTACAGAAGTAGGTGTATATTCCTACAGACAACGTAAAAATGTGTGTGCTGGAATGGAAAAGTGTGGTTGTGTATGTTACATGTTCACGAAATAGGGAGAGATCAGAAGAATACTAAAACTAAGTGAGAGCTATCTTCAGAAGTAAAATGAAGATGGGGAAGAAGCAGTGAAGGAACTTTTACTTTTTGTTTTCTGTCGCTGTCGTTGTTTTTGTAGCCCTTGGGGCATGGTGATTAAAAGCTTGACCGTTAGCCAGGTCGGTAGTTTGAATCCATCAGCTACTTTTTAGAAACTCAACCTATGGCCCAGTTCTACTCTTGTCTTATAGGGTCGTTATGAGGCGGAATCAACTGTATGGCAACAGGTTTTGATTTTTTTAACTGCTTTTTTAAAGTAATGTCAGTATTTTATATTTTCTTTTTAATCACGTTTTGAAACAGATGTAGCTTCTAGTGGCCCCTGTAGATACAGCAGCACCCCCGCTGCCAGGCTCATACCATGTGGTATGTTATCCTTTTTCTTTTCTTTTCTTTTTTTGACGTGCCTCGCTCCTTTGCTAGACTGGAGTCTTAAAAGAACTAAGTGTCGTGTTTGTTTTTTAACTTCTTCTACCTTGTAAATCCTCAGTACATTGTAGGGGATCTGTAAATACTAGTGAAAAATGAAGAAAGAAATGCACTTTAAGAAGAACAAAGGACGGTAGGCATTCAGTAGATAAAGCATTTCTTTAGGACTATTGTTACGCTTTTGAATAATACCATTTTGTACCTGGCACAGTAAACACAGGTTGAGATGACTTCAGCTAACACTTTGTGGGACTTGTAGACAAATGTGGAGTCCACTGTGTGGTGCCCGTCTTGATCCCAGGAGACAGAAATGAGAATGCTCTCTGAGACTTAGACTGGGACGTGAACATCTAATAAATTAGTGCTGAGACAGGCAGCAGCGTTCCAGAGACACAAAGGCTCCGTGGGCACCAGAATTGCAGTATAACCTAAGTGAAGGTACTGGCATCTGGGAAAAGAAAAAAAAAATGTATAAAATCATCAGAAAAACATTTTATCCGTCTCTGAAACAGAAAAAGAAGGGCAGCTCATGTCCTGCTAATGTCCTTGCTTTACTGTCTAAGAAAGCACTGTCTGACCAACAGCTCCTGCCAGGTGGAGGCAAGCACCCTGTCTACCTGGCAGGTGTGTAACCCCACTGCAGAGAGTGCCAGAGTCTGCCTGCTGCCACTTTGCAGTAAGGCCTGCTCTACTTCTCTGTGCCGCCAGCTTCTCTCTGGTGAATTGCTTCCTTTCCGAGGAGACAGTTGTCAGGCTAATTCTTCTGTGTTGCACTCTCAATAAAGTCTCCTTCTTTTTTCATACATTGACATCCTGTGAGTTTTGTTAGTGTGGGTCTTCTCGAGTCTAGTCAGTGAGTTTGGACGTCTGAGTCAGCCAGGTTCATCAAGGTAAATGCCACCTTGTGGACATCTGTTGGCATTGACCAGTGGACTTCTCAGGTGACACCTGTCTGCATCGTCATCTGCCATGTTTCCTTTCCATTGCTCTCTTCACCAGTCATTCTTCCCAGGAGCAAAGCTTTTGTAGCATCTTATCAGTGCCCACATTGCAGTTAGAGTAGTAAGCAGTGCTAGCTCAGGGTCAGTAAATCCTTTTCTTCTGGGTGACTATTACCTGTGCCCTTTTGCATGTCTCATGCCCATCTGGATAAATGATCTCTATGTTGTAGATGTAATATCATGAGTGCCCCCCACAACTCATTGCCAGCTCTGGCCTCACAGTCTCGTCTGGCTCTCATCTCTCATTTGAACAGTGACCTTGACATCAGACTCAAGTCACTTCCTAACCTGGGCCTCTGTTGCAGCAGTGAAGTCCAGAGGAGACAGAGGCTGCAGTGCATTGAGCAAGATTAAGGGTGCCCCCAGAGCAGGCAGTGCATGGGAGGTCCCAGAGTTGTTTTCTTCCATTCCCATCCGACTGTCTTTCCTCACAGCAGTCCCAGTTGCATTGGAAAAAGGTTCTGATTCCCATGCAGTGTTGTGGAAAACGGAGAGCACACGCTCCGTGTCGCATTTCCTGTCCTTTTCTGTCCTCTTAGTCTCCCTCTCCAGCATTGTGTCTTCAGCCTTCCCACTGTTGTTAGGTGCTGTTCAGTGGATTCTGACTCATGGTGACCCCATGATAGAGTAGAACTGCCCCATAGATTTTCTTGGCTGTAATCTTTACAGGAGCAGAGCACCACGTTTTTCTCCTGTGAAACTGCAGGGTAGGTTCAAACTGCCAACCTTTAGCTAGCAGCCACTTAGCCACCTGACCACCTTGGTTCCTCTGATCGCGGTAATTATTGTTATCCTTCTGGGTAGACAGTTTACCGCTAGGACTGGATACTCTTAAGTAAATTACCGCTAAAACTTGATGCCATTAAATGAATTGTGTGTGTGTCTACATAGAGACATTTTACTTTTGTTCGTTTGTAATACACATCAGAATATCCTTTTTTAACCAAATAAATGCCAACAGTCATGCTTCTTATTTTTTTATGACTATTGAATTTGATAGTCTGAAAATTATCCTCCAAAATATTTATATACACACAAAATGCTAGGTGGAATATCATGGGGTTTGGGCCCCCTAGTACCTTATTAGTGGATCACAGCTGGCTTCAGAATCCTTGTCCCAGTGATGGAATTCCAGAGTTACCTGCTTCTGTGGTCACTGGTGATACTTGAATGTCTCTTCAGCAGATTCTCGATAAATGCCTATCCCATGCCAGAACTGAGCAGGGCACTAATACAGTGGAAAGACAAGGCACCACACATCAGAATTCAGTATAGTCGGGAGGACAAGCAAATAAAAACTTTCTTTTAATCAAAGCAAGTTTTAAAAGTAATAGAATTACAAAAACCATGGCTGGTGTTAGAATTTTGAACTCATGTCTTTGAGAGCAAGTAAACATCCATTTAACAAAAGGATACACAAGACTGAATATTCGATACAATTAACAACTGGTCACTCCTGATAACATGTCTACAGCTTGATCTTAATTTACGGATTTATTAAAGTTCTCAAAAAACAGGTTGCTGAAGATGAATTTGGGGGGTAAGAAGGGGCCAGGGAGGAAAGGAGCTTAACTTGTCTGAAGAATAAATTTGGCTGATCACTTCAAGACACCATAGCTGAAAATCCAGTTGGCAACTTGTGAGGAATCCTTTTCTCACCTATGTGCAGTCTTTGCCAGAAGATCTTTGGGAGGCCTATTGGTAACCCAAGTTCATCTCGTTGCCAAAATAGCTTCCAGAAAATCACTTTTAAGAATATTTTTAATAAAATATTTCCTTGTTTGTTCCAAAACACTTGAATGGACTTTGAAAGTGATTTACATACTCATTTCATCCACTTGTGTTTGCAAGACTGGCTCTTCCCCACGTGTGACCATGGGAGTGAAACCGTGTGGTTGACGGGGCCGCACTCAGCCCTTGGAGCCACACCGCCGAGGCTGGAGGACCAGAGACGCAGCCAAGCAGAAATAACTCAGTGCTTCTGTCCATGGCATGTGATCCAGGCTTTTAAGAAATAGCAGCAGCAACAAAGATTCCCCAAATATGCCATTGTCTTTATTTTTTTATTTTTATTTTTTATTTAATATGACTGAGTGCACAGTGTGCTTTTAGAAAACAGAATGCCCTCCCCCATCAGCCAGATTTTTCTAGCACTCTTAATTAAACTGAAAAGAACTGAGATGCAATGACAGTTTCATGATGTCATCACATTTCTATTCATCCTTGAATTTTTAAAAATAAGTATAGTTTCTGCTGATATATAGCTGTTGAAGTGTTTATGGCATATCAAAACTGTTTTAATGTCCTTATTGCAAAATGAACATTTATTAATTTGAAATAGCTCATTTGTTTCACTTCATTCTCATGAATTCATGTTTGTCTGAAATTACTAGCACTATAATTTCTTCGTATGTATTTTATCATATACATCATCCAGCCCTATTAAGGTTTTATAATTTAAATCAAACTTAATCTTGATCCTTCAACAGTTAGATTTATGTTGACAGATTAAGAACAATATTGATAATGTTAACATTAGCCCATATAGAGTAAATGTTTACTGGGTGACATAAAAGCTGCATGTTTACTGTGATCCCATTTTTATAAAGTATATTTTAATCTATGGCATATGATACACAGAAAAGGACATAGAAAGATATATGCCCAGCTATTAAAAGTGGTTAGTTATCTTGGGCGATAGGACTGCAAGGGATTTGAGTTTTCATTTATATCAGTGTGCTGAAAGTTTCTATAGTAAAAGTGTATAATAATAATAATTTTTAAAATAATACAAAAATAAAAAGTTCATAATAGTAATAAATTAGGGAGTAAGACAGTCAACTATAGGATAAGCTAGGCAAATGTCAGTAGCTTTCCGATGTACCAGGAATACTCCTTAGGGGATAGCAAACAAACAGATTTTATTCTGTATAACAGAATATAAGATACCTAGAAATTAACTCAAGAAGTTCATTTGAAAAGGCCTGTTAAAATACAGTGCAAACTAACATAATGGGAAGACAAGATATTTTGTAAGTCGTGTAAGAGATTTGGGTATGTTTCAAAACTAATACAAAAGAAGACAGTTAAAATCACGCACAGTGGAAGGAGTGCTGTTTCTTCAGATAGTGTAAATATTTAGTACCTGAGTTGATATGACTTGTGAGCAGATAATGATATAGTCAAATTCCCAACTGAAGTGATTGGATAGAAGAGAATCCAATTAGCAAGTAACAGAAGTTGTAGCAACCATGTATTTAGTGCATATTGTGTATCAGACCTTTTGACAATTATTTTAATAAAATTGGTGGTTTACTCCATTACCCTCTGAAAAATTATCATCACCTCACTTTTTATATAAGGAAGCTGAGGCCTCGTCAGCAGAATCTGTTAAGTTGCCCAGCATCTGACACAGGCTGAGTGTCAGAGCTGGAATTTGAATTTGAACCTGTACAACTCCAAAGTCATTTTCCCGATAGTATGCTTACTACACTCTGATGCCACCAAAAGACAGAGACCCCAGGAGAGGGACAGGTTTAGGATTAGGGCAGTGTTTCTAGCTTTGTATTATTATTATGGTGGTGATAGTGCCGGAGATAGACAGACAGATGAATAGGTCAGTCATTAAGTACTTGCTGTTTTAACCGTTTCCAGCATGCAATTCAGTGGCATCAGTTACCTTCACAGTGTTAGGCAACCATCACCAGTCTCTATTTCATCATCAGCCAGCAGAACTGTAAAGCAGTAATCTCCTATTTGTCCTACTAATCGACTGTTTTCCTGTGCATTTTATATCAGTGTGCTTATGCAATATTTGTTTCTTTGTATTGGTTTATTCACCGAGCATAATGTTTCAGGATTCATCCATGTCACAGCATGTATCACAAAGTCATTCTCTTTGTGGCTGGATGATATTCCATTGTATGGACAGACCACGTTTTGTTTATCCATTCGTCTGTTGATAGATAGTTGGGCTGTTTCCACCTTTTTAGTGGTTGTGAGTAATGCTGCAGTGAACATTTGTATACAAGTCTCAGGTGTCCCTGGATTCAGGCTTTTTAACATTCTGAAATATTTCTTAGATGAATTTTATAGGGTTTTCTTTTTATTCTTGATACTGACTGATCTGTTCAGGGGATGTTATAGTTTCTCAAACATTGTGCTGAGTAGGAAGTCATAGCTGCAGTAAAATCGAGTAGTAGGTGTGCACATTCTTAGAAACACCCTCTTAGTTTGTCCTGTCCAGCCAACATCACACGTGACTTATCCTGATGATAGACTTGTTAAATTAGTATGGTATTGGCCTTCCAGAACGCTTAAGATGAAGTCATATAAAACTATTTGCCATCGAGTCGATTCTGAAGCATAGTGACCTTATAGGACAGAGTAAAACTGTCCCATGGGGTTCCAATGAGTAGCTAAAGCTGCCAGCCATTTGGTTACCAGCTGAAATCGTATACATAATCTGATTTACAAAGTTTTTGCTATTGCATTTCCCAGGTGTTGTACCATGTGAGAGGAATTTTGAAAATGCAAGTTCTTTCCTTTATGGAAAAGTGATTTTACTTTCTCAGTAAAATGCTATGGTGTATTCAGTTAGTCAGCAATCACTGCAGATTATTTCTTTGGCAGGCATAGTCATTATAACATCTCTGGTAAGATTATTGTTCAGGAAAACCCTCAGGAGGCCAAGGAGAGTATCTTCAGGTCTAAGCATGCATTTCTCTTAAATATTCAGTTGAAATTCACCCTTTAAAATTAGACTTGTAAATGCAGTTCTTATTGATGCGAAATTACTCCATTTCCTTTGGTTTGAATAATTGTATTTAATAACTCAGACTCTAATACTTCTGTTTACATCTGGCTGTCAGTCAGTCCTATTTCAAGTTGTCTGAAAACAGAGGTCTTTCATCTTCTGTTTAACGGCTACATGCATGTCAGGGCGTAGTGTTTGGTGCCACAGACCATTCTACAAGGCATGTAATGCATCATTGAATAATTGAATTACAGCGATGGATGAAAGTAGCACAGTGTACAAAAGTAGGTAGTACCTCCTTTTATAAGAAAGAAAATTCGAAAAGTCGTCCACATCCTGCACTTTTATTAGCTCTGACTTGCTAAAACAAAGAAATCCAGCAAGTAAGTAGCGTGAACTTTCCCATGTATAACAAATCCTGAATTGCTACTATTGTTTTATATAACTGAGTCACACAGGTTCTATGCTGTAGTCTTTTCTCTCTGCGTTTTTTTATCTGTGTACCTCAGTTTGTTTGTTTTTGGTGGTGGTGGTGGTGGTAAAGTGATGGACTATAATTTGATTCATTCATACATCCCTTCCACTTCAAAAATTCTGTAAACCTTTAAACCTAATTTTCTCTGGGCTGTAGCCTTCTTGCCAATTGTGGTTGTGTTATCTGGAATTGATCGTCTTGGTTTAAGTAGTAGATTGAGACTGAAGTTCTGTGAAGGCAGTTTGTTCCAAGAATAAGTCCATTCATTCTGCAGATTCATGCCGCACTGGGTGTGTCCTAAAAGTGCTCAGAGCCTAGTAGGAAGGGATGCTGGTTTTAAAACCTGGGTCCCAGATTCTTTAACCTTCCATCCCAGAGAATGTGAATCTGAGTTCTGTGACGCCTGACAGTAAAATATGACAAAAAATGACACACTGTCAGTTTCTGAGCCCTGGCCTTATGAAAGTAACAGGTTCTACTTTCTGTCTCTTGGGACACTCGCTCTTGAAGCTCAGCCTTATGCTGTGGAGAAGCCTAAGCTGCCCTTGGGAGAAAGCCACATAGAGAAGAACCAAGAGCCAGCACCAGCTTGTCAGCTCTGTGAATCTTGGAAATGAATTCTCCTGGTCCAAGAGAGCCACCCCAGTGGACACTGTGTAGAACAGAGATGAACTCACTCCCTATTAAGACCTGCTCAACAGCAAATTCATTGGCAAAGTAAAATTATTGTTAAAATGTGAAGCTATGTAGACACACAGTTTGAAGCAATTTAGAGTTATAGTGGAGAATTAACAGTGGCAGAGGTATGTACTAGGTATCACTGGAGTACTGAGGAGAGATAGCTAATTCTTCTTTCGTTATCAAGGAAGACTTCCTCAATGAGATGACCACTGAGCTGAGTTGAATGAAAAAGCGTTAGCCACGCAGAGGAGAAAGAGTAGGGTGCTTTGGGCAGAGGAGACAAGGGGGTTCTGAAGTAGTGAGACAAGAAGCAGCACGGTGTATGTGAGGAACTGTGAACAGGTAGGGCTGATGAAGCTTACAGTTGGAGAAGGAAGTACTGATTGGTGTAGCCAGAGAGACTGGCAAATGTTGAATGACAGAGGGCCTTTCTGGTTGGTGAGGGCAAATTGTTTGGT
This sequence comes from Heterohyrax brucei, assembly GCA_028571685.1. Lineage (NCBI taxonomy): Eukaryota > Metazoa > Chordata > Mammalia > Hyracoidea > Procaviidae > Heterohyrax > Heterohyrax brucei. The sequence continues at coordinate 17,688,965 of CM053153.1, read as the reverse complement.
ATTGTCATTTTTGTTGTCTGGAGCATCAGAGAGACATCCTTCTGACAACTGTGAGGAGGTCAAATTTGAGAGTATCAAGGCTGGAAGCAGGATGACCAGTTAAGTGACCACTGTAGTGACATAGACATGGGTAGTGAGGGCCCAAATTAAGACTAATGGTGGGCATGAGGAAGGGAAAGTAGATTCAAGAAATATACATTTGAAAGGAATACTTAGGATGTAAGAAGGGCAATACTTAATAGTTGATCATGGAGAGAAGGGGCAAAGTGAAGGAAGACTTCCAGAGTTCTGAGTCTGGTGACTGGCTAGATGCCATCGTTGAAGGGTGCAAGGAGGACACTTGACTGTGAAGGGAGAGTATGTATGATTCAGTTAGCAAACCCAGTGAGTTCAGCTTCAGCATGTTAGATTTAGAGAATCTATGGCATGTATATGCAGACATCCAAAGCAGCTGGAAACACAAGTCCAAGATCAAAGACTTTAGCTGGAAATAAAGATTTGGCAATCATTGTTACAAAGTGGTAATTGAAATTGATGGACAGCCTAAGTGGAAAAAATAAGTGGGGCTAGGGTGAAATGCTGAGAACACCCTGACATTTAGAAGGTGTCAGAAGAAAATGAACCTGCAAAAGAGATGAGAAGAACGATCGGAGAAATTCCAGGGGTGATCACAGAAACCCAAGGAGCCGAGTTTCAAGAATAGAGAGATCCTCTTTATCCAATGTAGACAACTGGTCCAGTAAGATGAGGACAGAGAAGTCCTTGATGACTTTAGCCAGGGTAGGTGAAGCCAGATGTCCATGGATTAAGAAGTGACTGGGAAGTATGAAAGTAGACACAGATGAGATAGTCAAGGCCATAAAGAACACCTAGAAAAGAGGACAAGCTCATGAGAAGGTTTTTGTTCATTGGTTTTTTTTTGTGTGGTGGTGGCTATTACTGACTTGAAGGAAATGGAAGAGATACGAATACATTTATGACCCAAGGACCTCATACCGGTAAAGGGGAAGAAGTTGGAGAGGATAAGGTCCAATTGGAAATGGAAAGGACTAAGGTCAAGGGCAGTCCTGTGAGATTTGAGGGATACAGTAAGAGTAAGTGTTGTTGATAGGAGCTGTTGACTCAGTTCTCTGACTTGGAGCAACCCTGTGTATAACAGAAGAAACACTGCCTGATCCTGTGCCATTCTGACAATCTTCGTTAGGCTTAAGCTCATTGTTGCCACCGTGGTGTCATTTCATTCCATCTTGTCAAGTCTTACTCTTTTTCGGTGACCCTCTACTTTATCAATATAATGTTCTTCTTCAAGGACTGGTAACTTGTCAAAGTATGTGAGATGTAATCTTACTATCCTTGCTTTTACGAACCACTCTGGTTGTGCTTCCTGGATTGATTTGTTCTTTCCTTTCTTTGGCATTCCATGATGTAGTCAGTGTTCCTCGTGAATACCACAATTCGAAGGTCAAAGTTCTTCTTTGATCTTCCTTATTCATCGTCTAGCTTTTATATGCATATGGGGCAAATGAAAATAACATGGCTTAGGTCAGGTGTAGCCTCGTCTAATAACATGGCTTAGGTCAGGTGTAGCCTCATCTTCAAGGTGACATCTTTGCTTTTCAACAATGTAAAGATGTCATTTGCAGTAGATTAGTCTGGCACAGTGCATCATTTGATTTCCTGACTGCTGCTTCCATGAGTGTTGATCATGGGTCCAAGTAAAATGAAATACTTGACAACCTCAGTCTTTTCTCCATTTATCATGATATTGCTTGTTGGTCCCATTGTGAGGATTTTTGTTTTCTTTATGTTGTGGCTTGCCTCGGTGACTGGAGATTATACAGAAGAGACTACCTCAAGCTCACAGGGCATCCAGATGACCTGTAATTACAAGCCATGTCTGGCCTGCTCTTAGGGTCTTATAAAGGGGGCCAAGATAGATGGAATTATGGTGTTCAGAGCAGCGATTTGGACCTTGGATGAGGTAAGGGCACCTTTTAGGTGATGTCTGCCTCCAGAGTTGCAATGGAATACCCCAGAATGTCAAAGGACAGTATCATTTAGTCTTTGCTAGTCCACTCTCATTATTGCAGCTCCCACAAATTTAACAATAACTATCATAAAAGTAATAGCCTAGCTTTGTAGTTTACAAATTGATGTTTTCTACAACTCTGAGAGGAAGACAGGTAAAGCTCTGTGCATTTTACAAGCTAGAAGGCATGAGTCTCAGGGGTGAAGGCAAAGATAAGTGGGTCAGATCAAAATAGCACCAGACCTTCTGACTGTTAATTTCTCTCTGCTCTGCCTCACTGCGGCCTGGGAGCTGAAACTAGGCTGGGTTCATCAAGCCCAACCTCCTGTTGTATGGATGAAGCACCTGAGATAGCAACCTGGTAAAGTGAAAAGAACTCAGATACTGCAGACTGGGCTTTGAGGAGAGCGGACTCTGAGCTCTTGGGACCAACATCCTCGAAAGGCGGGAAAAGAGGCAGGTCTGCGCAGAGGGAGAGATCAGGCTGTGTTAATGCACTTTCAGCAGAAGCCTCAGCTGACTCTTGCAAGGAGTTCTGAAGGTGAGCCGTCAGGGCTCTCCTGGGCTGGGGAGTAAGGCCAGGCCTTCCCTGCCCATTGACCACTCACCCCAGGGAAGGGGCATTACCTTGGGCGTAGCATCTCTCTTGGGTTACAGCAGCCCCTGTGGAGGCTGCCAGCAGAGGGTTTTCTGCTAGTGATGCTTCCAGCCACTTCTTTCCTAAGGAGCATTTGGGAGGTACCTTACTGTGCCCACTATGGTGGGCTTGGAGTGACCTAGACACATTGTCACTCCTCCCTGTGCCAGTTCCAAGCTGTTTGTTTAGGGTCTTCTCTCCTAAAGTAGGAAAAATCATGTGAAGTCTGACTAGGCCTCAGTTTCCTCACTCGTGAGATTGGAAGAATCATGCCATCCTTTGGGGAAGTTGTTGGGAGGATTCAGTCAGATAATCAACTCAAACACAGTGTGTATCACTTTTAAGAAACATCACTGTCATACCATAGTCAGAGCATCTAGTTCCATTCCAGACATAGTGTTTGCCATAAAAGTTGCTCAATAAATGTCTTATTTAAAAATTTTTAAATGTTCCAGAAAGGGTCTGTGCCTTTATAGAAGCCCAAGCAGTGTCAGAGCCAGAGATAGAATGCAGCCTGATGCTGGGTTTACGTTTCAAACCAAGGAATAGGGAAGGAGATACTCTCCGATGAGTTTGAGTGTTGTGGAGAGAAGTGTCCATTGAACGTGACTTTACCTAGGCGAGTCTAGCTCCTTAGCACAAGTCACTGATGCTAGCCCATTGTGACAGTGTGCTTTTCACAAGAGAACCAAGAAAATGAAAGGTGAAATCTTCAGGTGTAGAAGTACTCTATCAAGACAGCGCTGTAACGAAAGAACAGTCATAGCTTGGGAAGGTTGCTTTCATTCACTGGGTCTAAATGTATACTTGGATGATGGTAGTTCCCTCTAGATCCACATACTAGTCCTGCTGCCTCTTCACTTACTGAATATGGATCTAGGGATCATTCACTCTGGGCTTGAGCGTTTTCTGTAAAATGAGGACGTGGATCTAGGTGTTCTCTAAGACTGCTTTCTCATCGGTGATAATTTAAGGCAGCACGTGGCCATATTCTAATAGATGATCTTCCTCCCTCCATGTGTACAAGGGAGCCCAGTGGAGCTCCTGGCAAGGAGCCCACAGAGGAAAATGCTCAATGGCCATGACAAAGAAAACTTGATGTTTCCATTTCCCTGGGGAAGGCTGAAAATCACTGCCTTGTGAGTCACCCAGAGTACTCCGCCATCATCCCAGTCATGTAGTTACCTGCAGATTTCTGGTGGAATTATCCAGAGTTGGTCGTGTCAGATTATTGACAGTCACTGTCACTCAGGGTGCCGTGCAGAGCAAGTTGAGGCAAGCGGAAACTCAACCTTGTTCATGTAGGGAGAGAATGGGGTGGCAGGCGAATTCAGGAGGCCGGAAATGCTAGGCTGCTAGTTTTCTCTTGGAAGACTGCTCTTAGGTAGTGGAGATGCAGTATCATAAAGCCTTCATTGTTTATGTAAGTGTCTGGGGTTTTTCACTTTTTCCACTTGGCTGCTGTGCTCTGATGTTTATTAGTCTCATGTAATTGGGTTTATGACTTGAGTAACTTTTGGAATACTGGTACATATACTCTCTCATTAAAAGATTCATCACTCGTAAGGCATTTTAATATAACTCTTTCACTTAGTATCTGGAAGCCTTGTGCAGTGGTTAAGAGCTCCGCTGCTAACCCAAAGGTTGGCAGTTTGAATCCACCAGTCCCTCCTTGGAAGCCTGGAATTTTTATTTGAACTCTAGAATTTTAATGTAATCAGCATGCTTCCACTTTTAAATTTTGTTCTTGCCTGAGCTATTATGCATTTTCACAGAGCAAATATTTAATCCTTAAGATTTCGTAACCAAGGGATTTAAAGATTAGCTTTGAAAATGGGTCAGGAGAAAACATCTGCTTTGGTTAAAAGCTAATCAGGTAAGGAAACAAGAAAAGCAATTTAGGAGCTTTGGAAAAGCATTTGTGAAATACATTTTATGTAATGCTTGAAAAGTGCTGCCTGTGGAGCTAAAGCTGGTGAGTCAGATCTTCCCTGACTTTGACACTCATTCATTCATCCGGTCTTCACTGTTCATCCATTTATTCACCTAACAGTGCTCTGGACCCTGGCTAGTAGAGGTAGCTGTGATAGTCACTGCCCATTGGACACCAGGTCTGTGCCAGGCTTGGAGCTCTGTGCTTACAGCTTCCCAGTGTGGTGTGGTGGGGAGTCTGCCTGGTTGTTTCCTGAACAGTCCCTGGGAGAGTGGGCATGGCTTTAGGTGAGAGTCTCTCCGTTTCCTCACCTTGCAGCTAGTATTACCCTGTTTGCTTCATGGTTCTCATGTAAGAGTCAAATGAAGTAGTAGCTTTAATAGAACTTTGAAAACTGTCAGGCATTATCTATAAAGATAAGTAGTAATTGGCTTACTTGGAGTGATTGTTATGGATTGCATTGGTGTTCCCCCCAGAATGTATAGATTTGCCTTGGCCCAAAGTCCTAATATGGTGGGATTCCTCTTGTGTGTTGTGAATCCTGCCTCATGGATATTGAGGAGGGAGAATGGCAGCAGTTGTGTTGGTGAGCAGGACTCAAGCTAAAAGCTTGTGGGATATGAAAGAGAGAAGTGAACGGCAAGTTGGAAACTCGTACCACCAAGGGAGCAGCACCGAGAGCAGAGCGTGTCCTTTGGACGTGAGGTTCCTGTGTCAGGGTGCTTTCACACCGAATTTGGACTCAGCCTACTGGGTAATTTATCATATTGAATTTGGATTTGTAGCTTACTGGACTGTGACAATAAAATTTCTCTTCTTGAAGCCATCTGCTCGTCGTGTTTCTGTGGGAGCAGTACCAGGAGACTGAGAGAGTGATTTTGACCATGTCATTGCTTCTCTATAAAGGTTTAAGAAACACTGGTGCCATAGTGTTTAAGTGCAGCATCCGCTAACCAAAAGGTCAGCAGTTGAAATCCACCAGGTGCTGCTTGGAAACTGCTATGGGGCAGTTCTCCTCTGACCTGTAGGGTCACTGTGAGTCAGAATTGACTTGATGACATTGGGTTTGTTTTTCGTGTGTGAAAGGGTTGAAGATAAGTATGTTTTTATTGTTCACTTGAACTACAGCTATACGTTTATGATAGTAAGTCTTACCATTTCCTTTACATGTGTAACTACCCCGCTTCCCTTCCGTGGGGCATGGCTTTGAGGTAGCTGGGGAACTGATAACTACAGCTAGTAAAACTCATTAAGATAATACTATTCAACTCATGATTTAATCAGCCAGCGCTGACTGAGTACCCAGACTAAGGGGCAGAGGGAGGGGTAAGGTTTGAGATGGCATCTGTCTTCAAGAAGCCCAGGCTTGGCCTTGAAAATGCACAGTGGCTGAATGTGAATTATTACTTTGATGTGGTTTCTCAGGACTCTGTAAGAAGGTGACCATTAGGCCCCAGGACGTTTCTGGGGGCCCTCTCGTAGACACTGAGATGCCCAGTTGTACCTGCTAGATCATGCTTCTTGGGAGGAAAGTAAAAAAATACCTCTAGCTTCATGTTTGATTGCCGCTAGTTCCAAGGCCAAGGAATAAGGTAAGAGGGCCGACTTGTGCTGGAGCAGACCAGTCCCGGACTGGCGCAAGGGTCTTTCTCGAAGACCAGCTCTAGAGAGATTTCTGTGTTTCACTCAACCACTGACTCATCAGTGCCTGCTTGCTATTTGGTAATCCCCCAAAAGTGTCTTGAGTGAATGGAAGCTGCATTCTACTACCTAGAGTTCTTCTGCTACCTTCAGACAGGGCCTTAGAGAAGCGGCTAGTCTTTATTCCGTCTGAGTAATAACACATAATACTTATGTGTCTGGCACATAAGTAACACTCTGGATGCTGGCTGAGTGAACACATGCACCAACTGTAACCTTAATGATGCCCCAAATCATGACCCGAAGCTCTCCTCGCAGTGAGCCTTGCCAATCTGAAGTGATCTGCCACAAATAGGAAATTTCTTTGAAATCTCATTTTTTTAATTTTAGCATTTCTGCTTATTTTAGATATCCTATTCCACATTCCTTTCAAAGATGTTTCTCAAGAGGTAAAGATATGTTCCGAGAAGATACCTGTGCATAGCCTCTGCCAAGTCTCAGCTTGTCTGTCGTATGCCGACAGCACTGCCTAACCCATCCAGGCAGTGTAGTCCAGAACAGGGACAGCCACTCTTGAAGACACCTACAACCATGTAAGAGACCAAAAGGCCCAGAGAGCACTGGTTTGGTGCCAAGTTATTTTCTGGGAGTTGGTTTGTTAGGCCATCTTGTAGCCTCAGATGACTCCTCCAGTGCTTTATAAAATAATTGTCAATTGCAGTTGCCCTCAAGTTGATTCTAACTCATGGAGACCTTACATGTGCAGAGTAACTGCTCCATAGAGTTTTCAAGGCCATGACTTTCAGAAGCAGACTGCCAGGCCTGTCTTCCGAGGCACCTCTGGGTAGGTTCAAACCACCAACCTTTTGGCTAGTATTGGAGTGCAATTAACTGTCTGTGTCACTTAGGGACTCATATAAAGACAGCACAAAAAAAATTCATGGCACTTTACATTTTCTAACACCTTTTCACATGCAGATCTCTCTTTTGCTCTTCAACCCTGTGGAAGTGGTGTTTCTGTATTTTCATTGGTACTGTTTGTGCAGATGAGAGCTGTCAGGCTGGGAGCGGGGCCCAAACGGGGTGAAGTGAGTGAGGTATTTGCCTCAGGCGCAGAATTTGAAGGTGTGCCAAAAACTCAGTAATCGAGACAAGTAAAATTTTATGCAATATTTTTAAAAATCGGAATTCCTGCAGGATCTGACAAGGCCAGGATTAAGGGGAGGTGAGTCATGGAAAGCACAGAGTGAGTCCTAACTTTATTTGTTGTTGCTGTTAGGTACTGTCGAGTCGTTCTGGCTCACAGCGACCCCGTAGGGCAGAATGGAGCTGCCTGTAGTGTTTCCAAGGAGCACCTGGTGGATTTGAACTGCTGACCTCTGGTTAAGACCAGGGTGCCACCAGGCCTCCTCTTAGAAGTTGGATGTTTTGTTCATCATGGATATTTTGCTTTGATTGTGGATGTTTTTAAACATCACATTGAAGTATCATTTGTCTCATCTACTGGATTTTTTGGCACCCTGTTATATTTTTCTCTTGAGGTGAGTGTCTCACTCAGCCCATCCTAGTTAAGCCAGCCTGGGAGATTAAGTGCCCCAAGACCAGATAGCCTGTAAATAGCAGAGTCTCCACTTGAACCTGGCAGTCTAACTCCACAGCATTTCCTTTTCCGTTACACCACATGCCACCCAGGATGCCTCATCTTCTCTGTCTCTCAGCATCTGTTGGTCTGTTGTACTTTAATATTTCTAGGCTTATAAGCTCCACTACTGGAGAATATCTTTGTAGTCCCTGTTAACTTTTCCATCGTCCTACCCTTTCTCCCTATTAATGTACTCTCTGTTGTTTTAAATTATTTGATTTGTAAGCATTTCTGGTTGAATCCTATCTCAAGGACATACGACAGAATAGTTGCCTTGCCTAGAGCCGTGTTCTGTGACCCAAATTAAAAACAAATGAATGTAGCTCATACTGGGAGATGGGGGGCGGTGCCGTTCTTCCAACACCACCGTCAAATTGTAGGCCAAAATAGTGGCCCGAACAGCAACTAGGAATTCGGTGTGTCTTCTAAAGTCAGAATCCCAACAGACATTGCTCTTCATAATTCTAGAATAATGAAATAGTTCATGATAACGGGGATGGACAGTTAGCAATGCATAGGGTGTGGTTGCATAGGTCTATAAACCAAAACAACCCAAACCTGTTGCCATCAAGTCGATTCCAGCTGATTCCAGCTGATAGTGACCCTGTAGGACCGAGTAGAACTTCCCCATCAGGTTTCCAGGGAGCACCTGGTGGATTCTCACTAATGACCTTTTGGTTAACAGCAGTAGTTCTTAACCACTACACTACCAGGGTTCCTCTGAGGATTGTAGAGAGGTGTAATTTTTCTCTTTTATCTTTTTCTGTTAAGATTTCTTTTCAAGGAGTGAGTTCTCTTACACTCTGCTTTATACTTCTGACTAATTTTTAGTCATCTGAGAATTTTGGAAACTCTGATAGCATGTCAGTTAAGTCTGCTAACCAGAGGCTGGCAGCTGGAACCACCAGGCACTCCTTGGAAACTCTATGATGCAGTTCTACTTCATCCTGTAGGGTTGCTATGAATCAGAACCAATTTGATGGCAGTGGGTTTGTTTTAGGGTGGGTAAGAATTTGAGTTCTAATATACTTGTTGGGGATGAGTAGAAAGAGAAACAGTGTTGGAAGTTTGGGGTTAGAAACAGAAGGTAAAATAAAAGATTCATAGCGGATGGTGCACTTGGATAATACACTCAGCTTCCGACTCGACGGCACTTGGCTGGCTTGGCTTCTAACCATGAGGTTGGAAGTTTGTGTCTATCCAGGAGGGCCTCAGAAGAAAGGCCTGGCGGTCTACTACTGAAAAATCCACCATTGAAAACCCTTTGAAACATAGAGTCATTGTGAGGCAGAAATGGCCGAACAGCAGCTATTAGAGGTAAAGGAAGTCAAGGGCAAGGAAAGCCAGACCTTAGAATTATACTGCGTTGTCTGTTGAGAAGGAGGGAAGTCAGATACATTAAGAATTACTGTAACTCATGAAATATAGGATAAAATACTGACTCATAAGTACAGGCATTGAACATTAACATTAAGGACTAAACAGGGAAGAGAGAAAAAGTCCCTCCTAAGCACATACTTTTTTAAAAAAAAATTTGATGACTATATGTACATAGAAAGGTGTTTGTGTTATGTTTTAGGTGGAAGTTTGCACAGCACATTAGGTTCCTGTTGAACAGTTTTTATACTGATTGCTCTGTGCTGTTGGTTACAACTTTTACAGTGTGTCAGCATTCTCATTATTTCCATTCTGTTTGTTCCGTTTCCATTGATCTAACTTACCTTCCTCTTCTTGCCTTCTCGTTTTTGCTTTTTGGGTAAACGTTGAGTGTTTGGTCTCCTATAGTTAATCGTTTAAGGGAGCACATCACTCACAGGTGGTGTTACATATTTTAGAAGCCAATCTATTATTTGGCTGCAAGGCAACCTGCAGAAACACCTTCAATTCCAAGTTCAAAAGTTATCTTAGGGTGATAGTGTTGGGAGTTGCTCTGGTCTCTGTTGATCAGTTGGTGTGACCTTTTTCAGGGAGTTGAGTTTTATTCTGTATTTTCTCCTGTTATGCCTGGGACCTTCCCTTATGGGCCTCATCAGAACAGCCAGGACTGGTAGCTGGGCACCATCTAGTTCTTCTGATCTCAGAGTTGGGGGAGCGTTAATTTGTGTGGACCATCAGTCCTGTGGACTAGTTTTTCTGTGAGCCTGTGGTTGTCCTCATTCTCTTGTGATCTGTATGAGTAGAGACCAGTAGTTATATATTAGATGGTCATGTGATATTTTCATGGGAGATTGTGCAAAGACTAAAGACTAAGATTGTGCAGGACTAAACTGCTGAGAAGACTGTGCAAAGTAAGACTAGGAAGTGAGGACTAAACTGCTAAGGAAGTTGAGCACTAGGGGAGAAATCAGTATTTCATCTTACAGATCGTATTGATCTCAAAAGATTTTTGAGTGGGAGGTAGGTCAATGAAGCTGATGTTTCCAGAAGTTTAGTCTGTGGCATTATGAAGGAAAAATAAAAGACCCCAAGATTTTATCGGGAGCATCCTAGGGGAATGGCCAGGCCATTAACCAAAAACATGCAAAAGGAACTGTTTGAGGAGTGAAGGGAAAAAGATGTTCTCTTTATTTTAAACTGATTTTTCTTTGAAGTAGCAATGGGGTGAACAATGAAAATATCCACTAGATGGTTGAGGACTGTGGGAGGTCAGATCGGACTTAAAGTGAATTATCTAGAAGTCATACATCCAGACTTCACAGTTGACCTTTGAGCAGAAACAACAGGAAGGGCTAAGGTGGATGGCATGCAGTGGCTGGAATAAGGAAGAACTGCGGTGGGAGCAGTGGTCTGAGATGAAGAAGGAGTGAGATGACAGGGCTGTGCAGCAGCCAGAAGGTGGTCATTTCAGGAAAAATGGCCTGGTCACCAGTGCCAGTTTCTGCAGATGGAGGCTGGTGAGTAATCACAGGTGTAGCACTGAGCCTGAAAAATAAAAACTGAGATCTGAAAAGAGGAAGAATGTCCAAAAGTAAGAAGCTAGAAGAAGAGGTAGTTCTATTGGATGACCATTGCAGGAACTGTAAGTGATGCTAACTTGATAGATGGTATTTTTCCTAGATGACTAGCAGACATTTATATCTCTCCTGGTTTGTCAAGTTCAGAGACTTTTTAAAGCTATTCGGGAAGATATTGTGTCTTCTTTTCTATGTGTTACTTTTCAAATTTCATAATTATTTTTCCCCCCAGGATATGCATGGTTCTAATGCGTGGTTAACTTTGCTCACTATCCCCAAATAGACTACAATATATGTGGCTCTTGTACTTGGAATCAGAGAACTTTGGTGTGTCTGTGGCTGATTTAGCAATATGTCAAGTAACATTCCAGAGCAGGGAACTAAAATGCTGTTTATCTTTCATGTTCTGTCTCTATCTGTGCAGCAAAACAAGGGCATACCTCTTTAGATGGGACTCTGCTGTATTCCGCTCATTGCTTGATTAATTTCCTGTCTGTGTCATAATGGTGGTGAAGTGTTACACAGCAAGGCTCTGATAGCTGTAAACATCCAGTGATCACAGCTTTCTGCGGAAGCATCAAGTCTTGTATTTTATGCCTTGAGTGCTTGCTTCTTGGCAGTATTTCATGGAATCTGACTAAATGTAAAAGGTGAACTTAAATCATTTAGGTCTGTATTGCACAAGATAACTTAGTTTACTTGATTCTCAGTAACGAGACATCATGTATCAGGCATCGTCTCGTCTGTAGTTAAAAAGAGCAGTCCGTTCATTGCTTGAGAGCCTCTTAGCAAACTGGTCACAAGACCATAACTGGTTATCCTGTCCTGGATGACTGGGCAGAGCAAAAGTTTCATGTGCTCAGCTGCTGACCAAGAGATCGAAGGGTTGAGAGTCAAGTCCACCAAGGCCTGGTGATGGACTTCCCAAAAAGTCAGCCACTGAAACCCTAAGTTCTACTCTGATACACATGGGATTGCCATGAGTCAGAGCCGACTCGACAGCAATTGGCTTTTATTTTCTGGAAGCCCCTGTTCATTCATTCATTCACTTCACATTTTATTGAGCATGTGTGTACTTCGTGCCAAAGTAAAATAAAGGAAATCACTGCCCTTAGTGTTCTTCAAGACTGGGGTCATTACAGATGGCGACTTCTGCGCTTGCTGCAGCACAGTGAGTGCGATGGTGGTGGTAAGCCCAGGGAGCCGTAGGTGGGCAGAGCGCACCTGGGGTGTGGTGCCACTGTTGGAGACAGTGCATAACACACAAAACCCAGGAGACAGTGTATGAAAATCTTTGTATACTTGCTAAAGAAACTAAATTCTATACTGAAGGCAGTGGCACACAGTCAGTTGTTTTAAAGGGACAGGACATGATCAACAGTCTGCTACATTGTAGATGTTGTTGTAGGTGCTGTCAAGCCAGTCTTGGCTCATAGCCACCCTGTTGGACAGTAGGGTTGTCCTACAGTGACTGTACTGTTGAGGGAGGCCTATCTCCAGGTCCTTCTCCCCTGGAGCAGCTGGATGGGTTTGAACGTGCCATCTTCCATTAGCAGCTAGTGCCTAACCATTTGTCCACCAGGGTTCCTTAGTTTTCAGTAGGGTGAAGGAGGCATTTAAGGAAGAGTAGAAACAGGCAGCAGGGAGGCCAATTAAGAGATTATCACAGTAATTGAGGTACTTAGAGGGTCTAATTTAATGTACCAAACCAAACCCACTGCTGTCAACTCGGAGTGACCCCATAGGGCAGATTAGAACTGCCCCATAATTTCCAAGGAGCACCTGGTGGACTTGCACTGTCTACATTGTGGCATAGTGGTTAAGTGCTACATCTGCTAACCATGAGGTTTGAAGTTTAAATCGAACAGGCGCTCTTTGGAAAATGTGGAGCAGTTCTACTCTGCCCTGTAGGGTTACTATGAGATGGAATCAACTTGACGCAGTGGTTTGGGTTTTACCTTTTGGTTAGCAGCCATATATGGCGCTTAACCACTATGTTACTAGGGTTTCCATTTAAAGGTATATGGTCACTATGAGTCAGAATTGACTCTGCAGAGGGTTTAGTAAAGTGGAAATAGAAAAGGGAAATTGAACTTGAGAGGTATTGGGAGGTAGTGGTAACCAGTCCAGTGCAATCAATGGGAAGGAAAGAGGGACTAAAAGACAGGGTGGACTCAAGGGTGACTTTCTGCCCCAGTAGGCAGTGGAGGTGTGTACAACAGTGGTGCAGCCTGTGGCCATCTGTGAGGTGAGATTACAGCCCTTGAATCAGCACAGCTGAATCATCAAAGGCTGATTCAGTCCATGCCATGAATCCTACCTGTTCATTTTGGAAACCAACAATAGAATGGCTTTTGGCCTCTTAAAACAGAGACCTTTGAAACAGTACTAAGTGGGTATGAATCAGGTTTCATAGGAACTCAATGCATGCTTACTTTATTGCAACAGAAGACCATGTTGATACTGGTTTTCAGACATACTGCTTAATAACTCTAATCATACACTTGGCGTTTCACCTTGATAATAATTATTACACATAGCACATCTTCAAAGAACTCAACAGCATTAAATAATTAATCTGCATAATCTCCCTGTGAGTTAGTAGATAGGAATTATGGCCCCATTTTCCAGATGAGGAAACCTAGATGTACTCAGTGACCTGCCCAAGGCTGTGAAGCCTCACCTGGATGGACAGAATTTTGTTCTGCACTTTCCTTTATCTTATCATGGTCATACTAGAAGTTTATTGTCAGTCTTAACTTACTGTACCATGTTTGCTATTTCACTCATTCCTGCGTCTCAGCATTTAGACCTAGAAAAGGGTAAAAGGAATAAGGAAAGAGTGAAGGTGGCCAGATGACTAAGTTGCACGCATGTGTGTGTGTATGTGTGTCTCTTGGGAATAGTAATTAGACCAGATCTCAATTTTTAGACCTCGTTTCATGGAGCAGACAAGACAATCATAGTAATAGGTGTCTCCTGTAGCATTCTGGTGTAACTTAATGCTATATGTAATAGCAATAAAACAATTATTATAGGAAGTGCCCTTTTAAAAAAATGACAATAATAAAGTAGTATGGTATGGTAGAGAGAGAACTGATTTTGGAGGTAGAGAGTCCTGGCTCGAGATCCCTCCCAGGAGAGACCTGGGTAACAAGAGGCAGGATGCTTAGCCTTCAGCTGTGCGTGAGGATCAGATGATGATAATCTATGTCAGATGCCTAACGTGGAACCAATACTTAATTATTGCTTTGTAAATCGTCACTGTTATTTTTATTAATACTGAAAAGGTCATTGATTTTCCTGTTGAAAGGCAAGGTGGGGTAAATTCAACTTTTGAGGAATTATTGTCCAATAAAGAAACCAGTGAAACACTTTGATACTGAGTCAGCTAGCTACTGGCCTCATCCCTGATTCACTGACAAATATGGGAAGGTAATTTTGGCCGGTCAGTCATCAGTATGTGCCTTCCAAAACATTATAGTCATGTTACAGTAAACTTTTTATATTGTTGCATCACAAAGATTTATTGAAGTGATAAAAGTTATTATGGAAAACAGTGTGCGGTAGCCGTGGCAACGGTTATTTGATCTCGCAGTAATTAGCTAAGCATTTAGTTGCACAATACTTTCACAATGCCTTCCTGGTTAGTTCATTAAACAGAATTAGCTTTTGTTTGAACTGCCTTCCTACAGTGTCCTAAACTTGTTTTTAGTTTAAAAGGATTGGAAAGTGTTTTAAAACCGCCTTTCCAACTTATAGTTTATGGACCTATTTGAGGTCCTAACTGGTTTTTATTTAAGTCTCATCTAGACTCCAGTATGATCATGATTCATTGGCTTCATCTCTGAAGTGTTGCTTTTGGTTTAGTAGAGTGGACTCAGAATTGATGAGTCAAGTTGGAGACGAGTTGGTCCATTCTGAGCCCCCGTTTCTGGCTTCAGTTGCGGTTTGATTGTTCTCCTTCTCATTTACTTAGTTTCTGCACCTGTGACATGAGTGGCTGTATGGTAGGTGTTGGAGTCCTGAAACAGGAGAAAATGGCCGTTTCCTGGTAATCTGCTGGTCTCGTGAGGGGCCTGGGGCCTTCCCTGCCTGCCCAGGTGCCTTCTTGTTCGGCATCACTGAGGCTGAGCTCAGTTGGTACCTCTCTTTTGCAAGGTGGCTTGTGTTACACATGATTCACTTCAATGGTGATGTCATTCTCGGAGGGTTTTCAGAGATCCTGGGATAATGGCCTCTCAAACCGTTCACAAAAGGCATATCTGCTGTCTGCCCCTCCCCACTTGCCCCAGGATACAGGTGAGGCTGAACTTTGTGTTGGAAGATCGGAGATTCCTAAGCACAAAGGAAAGCTTCAAGCCTTTGGGATTCTGAAACAGAGAAAGAATAAAAATGAAATAAAAATAATTGTAACTTATTGCTGAGGGGACTCTGAAGAAAACTAGGAAAAAGGATTTTTAGGAGGGAAGAAAAATCACCTTAGGTTCCTTGTATTAATTTCAATTTAATTCCTGACACCTCGGCCCCTGTTTGGTGGTGGTTTTCTGTTCGTTAAGTTCAGTTTCCTTTTTTAAAGACGATAGCTTCTAAAATCTAGTTCTAAAATCTAAGCTCATGTCTTAAGTAGATGTCATCTGCCAGTTTTCAGTTAACCACATCTTTTTTGCATACGGGCTATAACGTTCCTGGTTCTATGCATATCTGCCTCGTTAGGTGATTGTTTTCCATGTGTAATAAAGATGTCTGCAGTTATAGGGACCATGATTGGAATTCTGGTGATGATAACCTATTTAATCTTGGTTGCTCTTGTTTGCTTCTTTGTTGACCAATCTGATGATAATAAAACAATGACAAGCGAATAATAAGTTATCTTAGGTGACTTGAGCACCCAGTTCCTGACGGGTTCCCATCTTCCCCATTCCTGCTTTCTTCCTGTTTGGTATCTTCACTTGAAAAGGCACTTGAAGGCATTAGTCAGCCTGGGCTCTGCCTCCCCCTCCAGGGCTTCTGTCCTGTGTAGAGCTCTAGGCCTCTGCCAAAGCAATGAAGAGCAAAGGAAAGTTCGCGGAGGTCATTCAGCTTGTAAGTGAACAGAAGCTTCCTGTTCTTCACAGAGCTGCCCAAGTGCTGTCACTGCAGTAAACCCTTGTATTGTCCCCATCCGACTGCACTGCATGGTTCTGGGGGACCCGATTCACGTAGGGTACTGTGTCACTGGTACCCCTTGGAGTAGTGCAACTTGGCGGCCTTGGTAGTAACTCCCTCCTCTGCATTCCTTGCAGCAGTTACTGCACTCGGCCTTATGTCTTCTATACAAGTCCTGTTTCTGCTCCTGGTTTTGAGTTCCTTGAGGGAGGAAAGGGCTGTCTTCATCTCCGTGTACCCTGACGGACATCACAGAATGATTGTTGAGTGGTCAGCTGTCCTCTCTGCTGTGTTACAGCTTGAGGCTCTGTGATGTGGGTTCTTTCAGCCATCCACTTTTCTTGCGTAGCTTTCCTCTCTCCACGTTCACACTGACATCTTTCCTGCCCATTTCTGAGGAGGCAGCTCTCAGATTGCCACTTTCTGGCTCCTACAGTCAAGGTCATGATGTTCCTTAGTTATTAAGGGCACAATGGCTGGATGATATCACAGTTTACAAGGACCTGAAAAATGCCGGAGATCTTGGAAAAAATTATTGGCTCCAAAACACAAAAAGAAAAATAAAATAGAAAACAAATGGTTAAGCAAGCCAATATAAAATAAAATATTTTGTCATCTTTGTTAAATGTTCAGCAGTAATTGCTGAGACATCATACCAAGAAAATCCAAAACCAAACCTGTTGCCATCAAGTTGATTCCAACTTATAGTGACCCTGTAGAACAGAGTGGAACTGCCCCATAGAGTTTCCAAGCAGCAGCTCGTGGATTTGAACTGCTGACCTTTGTGATTAGTGGCTGATCTCTTTAAGGACTGCACCACCAGGGCTACAGGAATGTGTAGAATTCAGAGTGAACTATAAATTAAATGAGTAACTGATATCCAAATAGTGTCAGAAACAAAAAGATAAAAATTCTTTCAAAAATGGTTTGGCTGGGAAATTATTTTAATATGGGATGTGGCTACAAGTTTATTTGAAATGGTGTTGACGGGGAACTTCTGAAGCATAAACACACGTGTGATCTTTAAAAAAGAAAAGAAAAAATGGTGTAGGTACAAAGTGCTGTTTGTGCACATAGGCCAAGAATGACTTGCGGAACTCTAAATGGTATTATCATCAAGTGATCACAGTTAAATTCTGCTTAAAATGAAAACAATCATAGGTGCATGATGGGCTTTAGTGTTGCAGAAGGGAGGGCTCATGAATGTTGAATTTAGTTTTATTATTTTATTTTGTGGATAAAAAAGAAAAAGGAGTGAAGGGAATTTTCCAGCATAGGAGGAATGAGTGCCATCTTTCTGGAGAGGTGTCATGCTTTCTTTGGGGCCCTCAGGTGGCACTAGGTGGGCTTCCTGAGCTCTCTGTCCTGGCCTTCCACTGTGCCAGCTGGTGCGGTGCCTTCAGAGCATCAGAAGCTGAGGGTGGCACCAAAGCCCTTTGGGCAGAGTGCTGGAGCAGGTGAAGGAGGGAGATGCAGTAGCCAGGTCCTGCTAACAGCCAGCGAGGGCAGGTGTGTGAGACACTGGCACTGTGGGCTTCTGGGAGGCTGGCCGGAACTGACCTTTCACTTGCCCTTCATGCTGGGATGACTCAGAGTGCTGATCCATTGTTTTTCGGACTGACTGAGCAGTGACTGTATTGACAGTGTGGCAGGGGCATTTCCTCTGCAGTGACTGTTGAGTGTTTGAAAGTTCAGTTGACTTTTGGCAGGCTTTTGCTTTGGTTAGGAGGAGATTTTTCTCATCTTTGGATTGCTGCCTTTTTCTTTTTGTTCTGTCCCATAGATTGCAGTCCCAGAAACTGAGATTTGCTTTAGCCTGTTCAGAAACTGCAGTTTCTAAAAACCTGAGTAGCGCTCAGTAGCGGCATATAAAGTGGCTCAGGTGACGCTGGGGTTAAGCACAGGGCTGCTGAGAGGTTGGCAGCTGGCATTCACTTAGGGGCTCTGAGGCAGGAGAGCCCTGGAGGGTGGCTCCCGTGCAGATTACAGATGAGGAAACCTTGTGGGGCCTCTGTCACAGGGGAGTGCTGTGAGTTGGAATCGACAAAATCAAGCCACAGTAGCTGTGAAGCTGTCCATAAGGCTGTGTACGTCCTTGCTGAAGAAGGTTCACTCTTAGGGTATCTCCTTAGTAACCATATAGGAGGAGGCTTCTCACAGTGAGAGCCAGGATGGAACTGAAATTGAAGCACATGCAGCTGGAGGTTAGAGTCCAAGTCAGACGGGTGAACATGTGGGGCATATCAGGTCTGACTTGTGTAGTCCTGATAGTGCATCAGCTATAACCACCTGTAGAGTTGGACGCTTCCTTACTCCCTTCCTCTCTCCCTCCCTCCCCTCTCTCTTTCTTTCATACTTGGATTCATGTGTTCTACTATCTCCAGAAGTTGAGAATTGCCAGTTAAATACATCTTTATCTTTCAAAGGGAATCATGTAAAAGGACGTTCCACTCTCATTACAGAGCTGTTTCAGGGGTAAGTATTTTGGTGGATGTGGTTCAGTACACCTGGAAGCTAAGACACAGCTAAGCCCGGGGCAGTTAGCACAGATGGAACCTGAGGTACTTCGGGGTTAACACCCTCCCATCCCCCAGATGTATTGCAAATGCTGCATGCTGGTACCACCAACAGTAGTTCTCTGTGTCACTGTCAGAAAAGGACCTTCCTTGAAGAATGATCTTGTTCTTTAACAGCAGTAATGACCACGTAAAGATTTCTGTCACAAATAAATTTCCAATGCCATCTGTTATGATATGAGCATCTTACTAAGTAGGGGTACCAATGAGAATCAGGTCAGCAACTAGTATAAGTACAGGCAGCCTAAATTTGTGCCAGATAACGTGCTGTTTAAGGGTTTGCTGGTCATAAGGCAGAAGGTTCATTCAAGTTGGAAGTTTGCTACTTGGGTGTTTCCCTTTTTGGCAGTTAGGAGTTGAACCCCTAAGTCAACCTAAATCATAACTTATAGTTTATTAAAATAGTCAAGTGCGTCTTTTGGTGTTGTTATTAGGAGATAAGCATACACGTGGAGAAGGCTGGCCGCTTTTCCTACTGGCTTCTCTCCCTGGCAGGCTTATTGCTTGTTAAATTGTTTTCAGAGTGTAACTTTTTCTTCCTTTGAGCTAAAGCCCTGTCTTTCATCAGCCTTGGAAAGTTTGTCTTACCTAGACAGTAGTGTTGCAGCTTTCATTCTTCGTTCGTTAGCAGAGGAATGCCATCATGTGCTGGGCGCAGCCGTTAGCCTTCTACCGCAGTGAGCAGGACAGTGAGCGTGGGCTGTGTTGCTCGTTTTCCTGTGGGATGGAAGTTCCTTGAGGGCAGGAGCTCTGTTCATGACCACATGTAGTGGTTGTTGAACAAATGTCGAAGGCCTCGTTGTTAAGAAAGCACTGATGCCCGTGGACCACCAAAAGAACAAACAGATCTGTTCTGGAAGAAGTACAAGCAGAGTGCTCCTTGGAAGCAAAGATGGTGAGACTGCATCTTACATACTTTGGACATGTTGTCAGCAAGGATCAGTCCCTGGAGAAGGACTTCACGCTGGGTAGAGTGGAAGATCAGTGAAAAAGAGGAAGACTCCCAACAAGATGGATTGGCACAGAGGCTGCAACAATGGGCTTAAGCATAAAAACAATTGTGGATGTGGCGCAGGACTGGGCAGGGTTTCGTTCTGTTGTGCAGAGGGTCGCTGTGAGTCAGAACTGACTTGATGGCACCTAACATCAACAACAAAGGTATCCACATCAAGTGGTTTTAAAGCTGATCTTCTGAAGAGCTCATCCAGAGTGACATTACAAACACAGTGAGCAGGAACATGCATAGTAAAAACCTTGGCTGTCAGGCCAGTCTGGCTCACAGCATCCTCTGCTGCCCGACGATGCTGCTGCGGGTTAGCCCGTAGTGGACTGTAGTCCATAATGGACTTAGCCTTGTGTTTCTCGAGAGAACTAGGCCCAAATTCTCCCTCCAAGAAAGCCTCTGTAATTCAGCAATTGAATTTGACTTCCCAAAGAGTGTTTCTAAGCTGTTGAAAGGTCCTGTTAAAACCATTTACCTAAAATGTCCTGTGATTGCAACATCTGCTAAGCCTATTATGTTCTTTCATTAAACTGGTTTATTGTGCTGTGTGCAAACTGCTTATTTGAAGCAATAAAGCTGAGTTGACTGTAGGCTTTCTGACAAGCAGGACTTTTTTTTTTTTTTTTTTTCATTTTTTAAACAATGAGAGCAGCTGCATTTTTCCCTATCATCATGCATAATATTATTGAAACAAAAAATTCCTTTTCAGAAATGGTCCTGTTAACCTGTTTTAAAGAAAAAAAGATCTTGGTTTGAAGCCTGACTGATAACAACAAAGAATGATATTGAAAGTATAGCCATTGTGCTGCTGTTGACCCGTCCTCCCTTCTCTAGGTGTCTGTAGGTTCTTCATTTAAAGCACAGGCTTCAGTAGTAATTCACTGCTTAGTTGAGGAAATATTTTTTATTACATTATAAAATCCAAACTCGAGTAAGGGAAATTTATTTGTATATCAGCGTCATTCATCTACTATGTTTGAACTAAATGGTTTCTCAAAGTCTCATTTGCCTGGCTGACTGCTGCCCTTTCAGCCCCAGGCACCCTGAGGACATCCTGAGGAGCCCAGCTGCAGGGACCACAGACTCGCAGGAGGACACCCGTGCTCACTCAGTGACTGCAGCTGTCAGCTTCTCATTTGCCTGCGACCCTTGTGTCAGTTACAAGTAGGTGAAGGTGGCGTTAGAGAATTCAGAGTTTAGGCCATTGAGTCTTTCTTCCTTAAAACCTGCAGATGAGCTGCAGTGAGCTGCTTGCTCAAGCTGTGCTGGGCACTGCAGAACAACAGCAGAGGTCATTCAACCTGGTGCCAACGAAAGGACGCTGGCCTGGTCTGTCATTTTTGTGGCAGTGCTTAAATATATTGTCATTTTGGAGACACTTGCGCCAAGTGGAGACTGAGCTGTCCGTTTGGTTTATCTGCTGAGGCCAGGATGAAAGCTCAACCCCTAAATGGCTGAAATTTCACTGGGTTTTACAGCATGGCTGGCAGAGGGGACCACTGGCTGTACCGACAGAGTGACTCGGGAACCCTGGAAGGCTCCCAGGAGCTTCCCTTCTGCTTCCACAGTCTGTCTGGCTCATAGCTGCAAACTCCAAGTAAATGAATAAAGCTGAACCCATGGAAGGGAATAGGTGACCTAGATAGTAACAAAAAAATAAAGCAAACAAATCTCAACAGAAAATTTACACAGCAGAAACAAACCACTTCAGGTTTCTACATGAACAGTTCTGTGACATTGGTGACACTCTTCAAGTTGGGCAGCCGTTCTCACATTTTCTGAGTTGTTCCTCTGCATTTGTGTAAACTCAGTGTCCACCGAGGTTCCTATCTAGTCTTTCGAGTTGCTGTTGTCAGTTTGGTCCCATGTAGACATGTCTTAAAAGAATTGTCATGCTCAAGGCGGGCATTCTTTACTAGTTAAGCTAAACTCTTGTTTGGATTTAAGAAGGCATCGGGGGAGATTTTTGGTTTAAGGTTGAAAGATTATTTCAGGTCAATAGTTTTGGGGGTTCATCAAGCCCCCATGGCAGAAATTTGGATTTTTGATGAACTCTCTTAATTTTAAAATACTGGCTGTTGATTCAAATTTTGAAAGCAATGTTTAGCTGAACAGAACCAATCTGCAGGCTAACTACACAGGTTGCCAAGTCACATGCTACTGCTCTAACTAATGCCCTTGCTTCCAGAGTCAGTATTTGCCCTTTTGACTTCTCACTTCTGATTCTTAATTTTAAAACATAGATATCCCTGAGAAGGCCAGTACTTCTTCAGTCTGTGTTGGTGAACACTCGTTCATTTCCTTTAAGATGAATCCAGCACATTTACTGTGCATCGTCTCTGTATTGTGTTCAACTCCTAAAGGTTGGTGGTCCTAGGCCACCCAGCAGCCTATAGAAGAAGGGCCTAGCAGTCTGCGTCCATTGAGATTACAGCCCAGAACACCTTCTGGAGCCCAGTTCTGCTCTTTAAGACATGGGGTTGCCATGAGTCAGAACTGACTTGATGGTGAGTTTGATTTTATTTGTTTGTTTTTGGTCTACGAATAATGCATTGTGCTTGAGCCCTGGGGATAATGACAGCCTGTGCCTTCCAAGTATCTATCAGACCCTGGTGACCTGTAACACATGGCATGGATCCCTGATGTGGAGCCATTTGGGGCAGCCCTGGACTCTTCCCTTGCGAACATTTTTTTACCTATATCATGAATGCCAACTATGAAAACAGATTTGACGAGGGTCACCGTGCTATCTTAAGACAGCAGTATTATCATAATAGTAGAAAGAGCAGGCCTTTTAGTCCTCAGCTGCCTGGACCGAAATCCTGGTTCTACTTCTTGATCCCTGTGTGACTGGTCATATTATGTAATCTCTGAACGGCCTTCAGCCTCACTTTCGGCATCTCTGAGTGGGAATAATAATAATATCCACTTCGTAGTGTTGCTGTGATGACTGACTAAGGTATCGATATATATTAACTCTACCACAATGCTAGAAACATCATGAATGCATAGTAATTATTAGGTACCACTGCTGCTGTTGTTTGTAAATAAGAAAGCCCTGAATTTAGAATTTAGCATCAAGGCTTGGACTTAAGCTCCTCTTCTGCCTCTTAGTAGCTGTGGCTGCTGGGAATTGCTTAACAAACCTCTGTGAGTATCACTAAAATTATAATAACATGAAGATTAAATGGGATTACAGGTAGTTGCCACTTTACAGCGTGGTTCTGTTCTGATAATTCCGTTGTAATTCAGTTCTGATGTAAGTCGAATACCTTTTTAAGTTTTCATTATTACTGTCTTTTATTATCAGTATATTCATAAACTGCAGCACTGAACATCTTTGAGTGAACATCTGAGAATGATAATCCAGATTATGCGTTGCAACACATATACAGTACAAGTTAAACAGTTCATCACATGGATACACACCCATCCTGAAAACAGTCACAAACATGGTTCCCTGTAACTTGAATGTGTCATAAGTCAGGGACTGCCTGTATGCATTATAACACATAAAGAGATGCAGAAAAGGGTTGTGTGTTGGGGAGGTCGACACTTCCCTCACCAACGTGAGGGGCCCATGGCCCATGCTGCCTGGGTCACAGTTTTGACTCACGTGTCTTGACTCACATGTCCTGACTCACACCCTGTCCCAGTTAATACTATTGACTCTAGAGTGACTGAAATATTCCAGAAGTAAAAATCATGCTTGTCAGTGCGCCTGCTTGTTGAATGGAATCCCTGGATGCAGGGATAGATTATCCAGTAAGCCAGGTAAGCACATACTTAGGATGTCAACAAACAGGGCACCAGTTGTTCAGAGCAGAGGACCCCTAGATGCCAAGTAGACAGAACAGCAGTAAGAGTGACCGCACAACAGTGACTCCAGAATGACTCCATGGAAGTAAGTACTCTTCATTAGCTTGCGACAAAACCAATGAAGAATTTGTAAGAGCAAAAACTCCGAAGAAATGTTTTTAATGAAAACACATTAGGGATGAAAGATCTCTCTAAAAGTGAAATAGAGTAACGAATTTTTTTTTTTTGATCATTACATTTTCTTTAGTGACATCTTTTTATTTGTTCATTTACAGGTATAGCATTTATTGTGAAACAGGTGATCAGAATTGAAGTGCCAGCCATTTTAAAGAACTGTGAAAGTCAGTTTTTCATTTTCGGTGGAATTTTACTAAGTTCACTGACCTTTTTGTAGAAAATGTAGAATATTCTTTTTGTAGAAAATGTGTTACAGTAGCCTCTCCCTTATCCACAGTTTCAGTTACCTCTGGGCAACCTTGGTCTGGGAATATTAAGTGGAAAATTCCACAAATTAACAGTTCATAGCTTTGAATGGCTCGCTGTGCTGTGTCACAGGAGCAAACCTTCACTGGCCCACCGCATCCCACCCGGGACGTGGCTCACCCTTTAGCCAGCGTGTCCGTCCTGTGAATGCTGCCCACCCGCTAGCAGCCGTCTCGGTTATCCAGTCAGCTGCCTCAGTGTTGCAGTGCTGGTGTGCAAATTACCCTTATTTTACTGAATAATTGTGCTAAAGCACAGAAACAGTGATGCTGGCAGTTGGGATATGCCAAGGAGAAGCAGTAAAGTGCTTCCTTTAAATGAAAGGGTGAAAATTCTCGACTTAGTAAGGCAAGAAATATACACTGTTTGCTAAGATCTTTAGTAAGATCTAATGTTTGTTCTATTTTGTTATTGGTTATTGCTAAGCTCATACTGTGGCTCATTTATATATAGGAAAATACAGTGTAAATAGAGCTTGGTACTGTGCAGTTTCGGGCATCCTTGGGGGCTCTTGGACTGTTATCTTTGATGGAAAAAGGAGGGAGGTAACTGCTGTGTATAGTAAAGGTTATAGTACCCTGTACCCACTGAAAAATTTATAATCCAGTTCATCTCTTTCTGCAAAAATGGCGTATGGCACTTTTTCATTCAACTGCTAATATAATAGCCACATTTAAAAAGATGTTATGTCTTGAATAACTAAGATACACATATGTACATATGAGGTCTGACAGTTAAGTCCACGAACATAATTGTTCTAAGTGCTACATACCTTGTTGCTGAATATTACTACTGTCACCTTCAAAGTACTCCCCATGGGAAGCTATGCACCAATGCCAGTGCCTTGTCCACCCATCAAAGCAATTTTGGAATTCTTTTTCTGGAATGGTTGTCAGAGCTGTCATCATATTACCCTTGATAATCTGAATGTCATCAGAATGTCTTCCTTTCATTGTTTCCTTTATCTTTGGGTAAAGAAAAAAGTCATTTGGGGCTAGCTCAACTGAGTAGGGAGGGTGTTCCAATATAGTTATTTGTTTACTGGCTAAAAACTCCCTTACAGAAAACTACACAATTAAGTTTGCGAACTTGCTACTGTGTCACCATGCATAATGACCATTCGAGAAAGAGTTCCAAAATTGCTTCGAAGGGTAGACCTGATGCTGGCATCGGTGCATAGCTTCCCAAGTGGAGTACTTTGAAGGTGACCATAGTGATATTCAGCAGTGAAGTATGTAGCACTTAGAACAGTTAAGTTTTCAGACTTAAGTGTCAGATCTCGTACACACACACACACACACACGTATCTAACTCATATCCCATTTGAATGCGTGAGTAAGCAGAGAAGGGGGCACTGCTGATTATTTTTCTTTAGGAGCCTCACGTTGCTTAATCCAGCTCTGCCTAGGTGCCACAACCAGTGAAGTGTTGGCCTGCTTAACCAGAGCATTAGTGGATTCCACCTACCCAGAAGTACCTCAAAAGACTGGCCTGCTGATCTGCTTCTAGAAGGTCACAGCCCTGAAAACCTTATAGAGCAGTTTTAGCCTGCACACATGGGGCCACCATGAGTCAGAATTGACTCCATGGCAACTAACAACAGCAGTAACTTGGTTAAAAATAACCTCCTAAAGACAGAATATCCCATTAAGTCAAAAACTCCTGTATTAAACTTGCTTTAGAAGAGTTCCCAACTGTTGCTGCGGAGAGTAAGAAATTACAGTAGCGGAGCTTGGCCTTGTGAGACCCACCAACCAATGCAATACTCTGTATTTTAGAAATGAGGAAATAGGATCCAGCAGTTACATCCTTGACCCAAGATTGTTGAACCACTGGTACGCACTGCCCCGCAACATTTCATCTCAGCTGTTATTTGGGATTTCTGCATGTCTCTCTGACTTCCCTCATTTTCTGAAGATGTATCATGCACACTTGTTTCAGTATCTTTAAATTGGAGCCCTGATAGCATACTGGTTAAGAGTTTGGCTGCCACTGAAAAGGTCAGCAGTTGGAATCCACTAGGTGCTCCTTGGCACACCTATGGGACAGTTCTGTTCTGTCCTTTATAGAGTTGCTGTGGGTTGGAACTGACTCCCTGGCACCTGACAACATCTTTAAGTTGCTTGGCAGTAAGTAGTCTAATGGATGTGAAAGCACCTGTGCCATTCCTGTACCACGCTCAAGAAATGTCCCTTGACTCTGAGTCCAAAGAACTTTACTGGATCACTTTATTCTGTGACAATATCAGAATAAAATAAAATATTAAGTAAAATAAAAAGATATAGTTCAGAGCAAAGTTTATTTTTGTTTCATGGGGAAAAAAATGGCATTACAACCAGGTGACAATAAATTGATCAAAGCAGTAAAAACCCTTGGTCCCCTCTTGGAGCTTCTGGGAAGAGAGTCTATTTTGTACGTGTTCTTTTTATAGTCAGTGTGCTGATTGACTCAGAGATAACACCTGTGTCATTTATTTTTAAAAATCTTACTAAATTCTACATCTCAGTGAGATTCAAGGAAAGAATAGCAACAGCTGGCTTCACATCTGTTTGAATGATCCAGAGTGAAAAGCGTTCTAAATATAGTTGGAATTTGATTCAAATAGACTTTCCTGCTGTACTACAGAGTGCCAATTGAACTAGAGCTGAAGGAGCTTATCATTAAAATTACCTAAAACTGAAATGGTATGGTTTGCTCTGGAAAGCACCAAATATTTACCTTAAGGAGTCTTTGTTAGCAAACTTGAAATATAACTGGTCCATTCCCACTTGCCAGCTGGAGCGAGAGATTATAACAGCACTTAGAAGAGTAAAAATAAATCCCATCGGCACAAGAAAGTTGGTTTTTACAAGTCTTTGTCATATTCAGTAGCTTTGGAATGCCTTGTTTGTATTTTCTCAGTCCTTAAGTGTCCAGAGCCTGAGTTAGCAGACTATCAGCATGGATCCTTCCTTTCCTCTGTTCTTTCCCTCTTTCCTTCCTTCACTCCTTTTCTTTCTTCCTTCACCAAATATTTCTTAAATGCCCACTGTGCACCAGGGACTTTTTTATACCCTGAGGATACAGAAAAGAATATGGTAGACACAGTTGCAACTTTCATAAGGTTTTAATGTCTAAGCAATATAATGGATATTACACTTTAAACGGAAACCCTGATAGCATAGTGCATAAGTGTACGTCTGCTAGCCATGAGGTCGACAATTGAAATCAGCCAAGTGCCCCTTGGAAACTATGGGGCAGTGTGCTTGGCCCTGGTAGCTTAAGGGTTGAGAACTTGGCTGCAGACCAAAAACGTCAGCAGTTCAAGTTCACCAGCTGCCCTTTGGAAATCCTGTAGAGCAGTTCTGCCCTATCCTGTAGGGCCAGCATGAGTTGCAATTGACTTGACAAGTAACAGGTTTTGGGTTATTATAGGAATGGTGTAGTGGTTAAGCACTATGGCTGCTAACAAAAAGGCCATTCAGATCCACTGGGTGCCCCTTCGAAACTCTATGAGATGGTTCTACTCTGTCCTGTAGGGTCACTATGAATCAGAATTGACTCGACAGCAGTGGGTCTGGCTTTTGGGCTTTTGGAGCCCTGGTGGTGCAGTGGTTAAGCATTTGGCTTCTAACCAAAAGCTCAGCAGAGTTCAAATTCACCAACCACTGCTTTCAAACCCTGTGAGTCAGAATTGACCTGATGGCAACAGGTTTGTTCCTTTGTTTTTTGGGGGCTTATGTGTGAAGCACATAATAGTACCTGGTACATACATAGTACATGTGCTGTGACTATCATCTGTGTATGCACTGAGTTTACAAAAGTAAGAGTACAAGGTGCTATGAGGCCTGTAACCACAGACTAAATTTCATAGCTACCATTTATTGAGTGTTTATGATATACCATTAATTTTATATGTATATATACATTTGTCATATTTCATCCTTACAACACTCCAAGGGTGAGAATTATTAGTCCAGTGCACAGGAAACTAAAGTTCAGTAAGAGTGAGTTTTCCAAGGTTAAATGGCTTCTAAGTGAGTCAGGACTTAAACTCAAATTTGTCTTGACTAACACTGGAGTCTTTATCCTTTGGGATTCATTAGGGAGTTTTATTTGTGCATCTCCATGGTCAGTTGCCACGGTCCCCTCCTGGGGACAGTGTCACTAGCAACGTTTCCTGTGCCTGCTAAACTGATTTGTATTCTCTTCTCAGTACATAACTCTTTGGCTTCTTCCCAAGATCCATGACCCAACTACCAGGGGAAAAAAAAGGAAATTAATCATCATGAAAGGCTGAAGGTCTGCCTTGACACTTGCCTGCCTTCATATTGCCATCATTACAGTAGTAAGAACACTAACAGAAATTATTCAATGGGCTGTCTCTTTCACAGTTGCCCAGTTTTGGGAAACTTTAAGTAGCAACTTCTGTGGGTATCATACACATGTTTGCATAGAACATTCTACTTTAGAAAGCACTTTGGTGACCACAAACTTGCTTAAGGCTTGCCATCTAGGTTGTAGCATTGCTTCTCCCCATTTTGTGGATGAAGAAACCGAGGCCTAGAGCAACGAAATTGCTAAAGCCAGTGGTTCATTTCTGGCAAACTGGGGAATCAAACTCAGGTGTGATTCCTTTGCATCCTGAGAAGATAATGTTTAGGTGGTGATTGTAATCCCCTGGATGGAAGGGCCATTTTATGTTGTTTATGTCAGAGCTGTAGGAGATGTTGCTTTAAGATTCATCTCAGACTTGATTGTTCTTTGCTTCTGTTAATGTGTGACTTTCTGAACACTCTATGAAATGTTAAGCTATGAGTTTTTTACTGTTGCCCAGTTTCATTGATCTTTGTATCCCCAGAGGCTATTAAAAAAAATTGTCATTGAGTCAATTCTGACTCATCGTGATCCAACAAGATAGAGTAGAACTGCCCCATAGAGTTTCCAAGGAGTGCCTGGTAGATTTGAACTGCTGACCTTTGGATAGCAGCCAAGCACTTAACCACCATGCCACCAGGGTTTTCCCAGAGCCTATAACAGTACCTAAAACTTGTTGTCAGTAAATGTTTGTTGAGCTAAATTGGTCTTTCTTTCTAGAGTAATCAGAAAATATGAAAAACATTGGGAAAAGGGATGGTTTAGATGAAAGTAAAGGCAGTTATCCAAAGCATCTTGTTTCTCGGCTCTTACAGGAATATTCGGTGTTACCAGACTGTGTTGTCCCTCACAGTTTTGCCTTTGTCCGTGTAGCATATGTGTCCCTTTCTTTTAGCAAACCTGCCCTGTCTGTCCTCTTAGCCTAGCCAATCCTGTGTAGTCTCTTAGATTCAACTCAAAGACCCACCTCAGGATGGATTAGATGCCCCTGGTCCACACCGGTGGCTGTAGCCTGGCACTTACCAGATAGTATTGTGGTTGTCTGTTCCCACTCCCTTGTCTGTCTTCCCCAGTAAACTGAGAGTTCATTCAGGGCAGAGACAGGTCTTGTTCCTCTTATATATAATGTGAGTGACATACCTGTGCTCACTCAGTGCTTGATGACAAATTCAGGATATCCTAGAAAAGCAAATTTGGGGTACACTGTTACTGAAATCTCTAGGGTATACTTCTCCCTAGAATATCAAGCTTAAGTTTCTTTTCTTGAATAGGGCCTTAAAGCCATGTATTTTAGTTGTTTGCAAATTTTGGTGTTTCCAGTTAACACTTATCAGTCAGACAAGCTGATCAACTTCTGGGCTTAAATCAAAGCAGTCACTATCAACGCCTTTTTCTTTGTGAGTACAAATACAGCATTGATGTTTCTGAGAAGAACTATTTTCTCGCCTGAGTGTTAACTAGCCAGAAAAGCTGGTGTACACATGTGATAGCGTTTTTCATTGGAGTTTAAAGAATGTTGGCCTTTTATGTTCTGCCTTGAGTGGAAATGATGTCTGTGTTGTCACATCACCAGTGAGGGACATGGGAAGCTTCCAGGCAAGCACCTGAGAAAGAGTGTTAGAATTCCCATGTGGTCAAGTCCAGCAAGTACGTTTTTATAACATAGCAGAAATTACATTTTCTCTTAGTAGTTTGTGTATCTTATGCTATGAAACAGATTTGAGATATCATATTAAATAGAAATGTCTTAGGACATAGTGGAAGCCAAAAGCCACAACACAGGTTAGCTTTAAGGGAAAAAACCAAAAAGCAAACCCACTGCCCTCAAGTTGCTTCTGACTCACAAGGACTGTATGTGTAGGTCTGAGTAGAACTGCCCCATAGAGTTTCCATGGAGCCCCTGGTGGATTTGAACTGCTGACTTTTTGATTGGCAGATGCAGCACTTAACCACTACACCAGCAGGGTTTCTATTTAGGGAAAAGGGAGCTATAAAGAAATAAAGGAGCAGCTCATGAAACTCAAGGGAAAAGAGACTGGAACCAGAATCTGAAATATATCTTTAGGTCTTTTGGGGGTCATAGAATCTCTTATTTCTATTTTCTGTGGCTTGCTGCTTCTTTCCATATATACTTCACCAGCTTTCTCAGTTTGTGTGGTCGCCTAGCGGAAGATGGCCATCCAGGTTGTATAGCCTCTTTCAGTTGAGGTCAGCACCTCAGACTGAGAATTTCTCAGGCCCGTACAGCCTCTCAAAAGAGAGAAGGTGAAGTTCTCCGTGGTCCAGGCAACTGTAGTCAAGGGGACAGAGCCACATGAAAGCAGAAAAGACAGTTTTCAGCTGTGCGAAAATTATAAATAAATGTAATTAATGTGCCATACCTTTTAATTTTTAATCTCATGAACTAGACAAATGACAGATGATCGCTATGACCACTAAAACCCAAGGAAGCATGAGTAAAAAGCACAGCCTAGTAGCCTTTGTCCCAATTTGTATCTGTAGGGCTGTTATCTGTTTCCTCCATCCAACCACACACACCTTGAGGCCGCGTACTGTGTCTTATTTGTGTTTAATTCCCTGGCACTTGGAGCAAGGTCTAACACCAGCCAAGTGCCATCGTATAAATGTTTATTAGATGAACAGAAAAGACATGAGCTTCCTTGGAGTTACAGTCTGGTGATCAATGCAGATAATAAACAAGTACATAGAAAGCTATAGCTCGTGGTGAGTGTCACAAATTTTAAAAAGGAATGAGAGTACCATAAATCACAACGAAGGTCCACTCTTTGGACACGAATGGATTGGACTCGGCAATGCAGAGTGACCATATATTGGATGCACTTTGCTGGAGGAAGGAGAGTGGGTGGAAAGGAGGGGAAAGGAGGCTGTTGGGAGGATGAGACATGCATGGAGCAGAGAGGAATAGTGTGCTGTCAGCGGACAGGGAGAGCAGTGGAAGCTGCATATAGGTGGGAATGTAAATTTATACGGGAATGTACATTTTCAGTCAGTCATATTGAAAAAAAAAAAAAGGAATGAGAGTAGTCAGTTCAAAAGAGAAAGAGAGAGGAAAGGAGAGGTTACCAAGCAAAAACATTCTTTCGAGAAGGTAGCTGATGGAGTTTAAACCTCAGCCCCGACTATCTTTGTTTCTTCATCTCAAGAGAGGAAGAGATGGTTGTTGTCAAATATTCCATTTGCATTTCATTCAATTTATAACTTTAGTATTAAAAGACATGTGACATACATTAAGTGTATGGGTTACTGACAAATTATTATAAAGAGCTATATGAAAATTATAAATTAGGATAATGTTTGCCACATCTTTTAACCTTTAACAATTTTAAATTGATCACTTCCTAACCCAGAACTTGATATAAGTATACTACTTTTTTTTGAGATGGTGAATGATTGAGTATACAATAGGAGATATACTTAGGCCAGCTCTGCAGAGATTTGGATTAAGATGACAAATAATACAATGAAAACGACATGTTATCTAAAGAACAAACAGGCAGGATCAGATGACATACCAAAACATGTGTGTTGTCAGTATGATGGAAAGAGTGTCTCCAGTGATAGTAAATGAGGCTAGAGAAGGAGTTTCCAAAATGTGTTTCTCTGCAGTTCTCTTAGTGTACTTGTTGCCCGTATCTAACGGAAGAGGGAACTATTTGGGAAGCTGGCCAGATCCTCTAAAAATTAACAAAGCCTTTGCATAGCTGTATTAACCTGAGCAGCCAGCAGGAGTTTCTGTGTCAGCAGCTGCAAACGTCAGTGGTTCATCACTGTAATTTGCCCTCCTTGAGGTTTGATGAAGGTGAGAGGAGGGGAAGCTGTGCTCTATCATGTCACAAGGGACCAAGCTCCATGCTCCTTGTGGCTCCATTCAAGCTTGTCTATGGGTAGAGAGCGAGATTGTCAGGACTGAGTCCCGTGTACCACAGCTGCTTAGAAACGAGGCTGTGTCTTAGTCATCTAGTGCTGCTGTAACAGAAATACCACGGGTAGGTGGCTTTAACAAAGAGAAATTTATTTTTTCATAGTAAAGTGGGCTAAATGTCTAAATCTGAGGTGTCGGCTCCAGAGGAAGTCTTTCTCAGCCTTCTCCTCAGTCTTCCCCTGGACTAGGAACATCTCAGCACGGGGACCCCAAGTCCAGAGGACTCACTCTGCTCCCAGCACCTCTTTCTTGGTAGCAGGAGGTTCCTCCTGTCTTCTTGCTTCCCTTTTCTTTTTATCTCTTGAAAAATAAAAGGTGATGTAGGCCACACCAGAGAAGAGAAGTTTCCTTGACATTGGATCAAGGTTTTAACCAAGGTCAGGGTGATGAAATCCCACCCTAGCCCTCTTTAATGTAACATTACAGTCACCAAATGGAGAACAACCACACAGTGGACACATACTGGGGGACACAGTTTAATCCACAACGGGTTGTAAAATGCGTAATCGGAGTCTCAGGAGGAAGAAAATGAGTGTATGTGTTAGGGAGCATTCACAGCATCTGCCGTATCAGCAAGATACAGATTAGGGAAACTGGAAATGGTGTGGAAAGGAGACTGTTGGGAAAAAGCTCTTGGCATTTTCAAAAGGATTTTTGTTGATAAAATTTGAGATTCTTTCAACCTTGTTACTTACAATGACACAAAAGACAGGTAGTTAGAATTTAGAAAATGTTGCTTTAGGGAGCCTCCTAGTGCTGGTAGCGTTGTCGGTTTCTCCAGTCCCCTGTGATCCCTTGGTTCTGTCTGTGATGGAACAGCCGCAGAAGAATGAAGATCACACAGAGTCTCAGCAGTAGTTATTATCTGATCCAAGTTGTCTCAGTCATCGAGTGCTGCTGCAACAGGAATACCACAAGTGAATGGCTTTAAAAAAGAGGAACGTATTTTTTCACAGAAAAGTGAGCTGAAGTTCCCAACTCAGGGTCTCAGCTCCAGGGTAAGTCTGCTGCTTTGGTCTCTGGACACTTTGTCATCGGTCTTCCCTTGGACTGGGAGAGTCTGAGGCACAGGGACCCCAGGTCCAGAAGATGTACTGTGCACCCAGCACTGCTTCTTTCCTGATGGTGTGAAGTCCCCAGCTGTCTGCTTGCTTCCCATCCCTTTTATATCCCAAGAGATTGGCTCAAGGCACAAGACGCTGTTTCAGATTGAGTCCAGCCTCACTAAGACAGCTGCCTTGCATCCTCCCTCGTTAACACCACTGAGGCAGAACTTACCTCATGTGGGTAGATGACACAAAGCTGGAAATCATGGCGTAACCAAATGGCTACACACATTTTGGGGGGACACAATTCAATCTGTGACAGCAATATTGGTAGATTCTGTCCTTCCTTCCGCAGCACAGCCCAACTGTGGAAGTGACATGCCATGAAGGTGTCATGGGCCCCTCTCAGTTTGCCACAAGATGTTGACAAGTCCTGCTTGTTGCATACCCCCTTTAGCTTGAAGCAGTGTTTCCCACCAGGAACTTAGGGAAGAGTGCTGTGCAGGGCCATCATTTGAGTTTACCCTGTCCTTTGGGCCTGGTTCATGGCTGATTATATGTCTTCCTGTCTGATCACAGCAGCTGTGCCTTGGCTCTGTCTAAGGGCTTCTGCAAATTTAAGTTCTACTACAATAATAGGCACTTGGCTTTGGCTATTGAGTACTTACTGTGTTCCATTCTAAGCATTTCACTCCTTGTGGAAATCCAGTGGCATATGTTACTATGTCCTCTCTTTTGCAGCTGATGAAACTGATTTATAGAGATGTGAAATAACTTGCCCAAGGTTAAACAGCTAGTAAGTGGCAGAACTTGCATGTACACCCAGGCAGATTAGTTCCAGCGGTTGGCCTCTTAACCATCAAGCTACAATATAGAAAAGAATTAAACAACAGCGAAAGCAGCCTAGGGATTTCCTGACATCGAGTGTCAGGGAAACAGAATGTCACCCCACTGTGCACTTTTAGTAGTCTTCCCTGTTTGTGCACACTAGAGTAAACCTTGGTCCTGGAACTGTCCGATTTTGTCAAGGAAGATGCAAAACTACTGGCTGTTTAGAGTATGAATCTTATAAACAGGGCAGGCAAAGATTTAAAGGCATAATTGCATTGTAAATGCCCCCAGTTTAGTTGGGCAGTAAGCTGTCTTAGTGCTACCAGTATTGTTTTGTTTTTTTCTTACTGATTGGTTATTTTTTTAATGTATTTGAATTCAATAAATGATAATTGAGCATCTGGTATATGTCAAGCTCCATGCTAATTACTGTGGGGAAAACAAATGTGAGGAAAGCTTAGCCATCAAGGATGCTGATGAGTAGAAATAGCAGGATGACCTTAAATGTGAGGACACTGAAACTTTTGAAGGCTGGCCTTTAAATTTTAAGTCTTGAGCTGATAGGTATTAGGATCCCTAAAGAAGTGTTCCTTATCGGATGCTCACCGAGGGCCAAAATGGCATGCGGTAAAGACAACCGAGAGGACAGAGAGACCCACAAGAGTGGGTGCCTACATCGACCTGGGACCGGAAGAACCGGATGGTGCCCGGCCACCACCAGTGATAGCCATGACGGAGCTCACAGAGAGGAGCCTCACTGGCAACACAAGAATAAAAAGAGGTACATCATGAGATCTCCACTAAAAGACCTCAGTTGATGGTCCAGCGGTTTGGGGGTTCCTCTGAGAGCATGGCCCCCGGCCCTGATGCTGCCCATTCCCATAAATTATAACAAAGGTCCACTCTTTGGACAGGAATGGAATGGACTTGGCAATGCAGAGTAACCATATGTTGGAAGCACTTTATGGTTCTATACGTCTATAGGATATCATCTTGCTGACCTCTGGCTGGAGGAAGGGGAGTGGACGGAGAGGAGGGGAAAGGAGACTGTTGGGAGGATGAGACAGGTATGGAGCAGAGAGGAATAGTGTGCAGTCACCGGACAGGGAGAGCAGTGGAAGCTGCTTATAGGGGGGCATGTAAATTTACATGTGAATGTACATTTTCACTCAGTTATGTTAAATAAAAAAAAGAAGTGTTCCTTATAATTATATGACTATAGTTACTCCTACCTACTGTATTAATATTCTTCATTTTTAATAACAGCCTTGTTGAGATGTATTTCATATACCGCACAGTTCCCTCATTTAAAGTGTTGTACAACCGTCAGCACAGTCAATTCTGGAACATTTCTTCATTCCAAAAAAGAAAACTCATACCTGTTAGCAGGCACTTCCCATTTTCTCCCAAGTCCCCTAGCCCTAGGAAGCCACTGATTGACTTTTGGGTGATAGATTGGCCTCTTCTGGGCATTTCATGTAAATGGAATGTATAGTATGGGGTCTTCTGTGTCTGACTTCTTTCACTGTGCCCATTTTCAAGTTTCATCTGTGTTGCAGTGTGTATCAGTGCTTCGTTCCTTTTTGTTGCCAAATAACGTTCCATCGTATGGATATACCACGTTTTATTTAACCATTTGGCAGTTGATAGATGTTCAGGTTGTTACTGTGTTTTGGCTGCTACAGTACTGCTGTGGACATTCATGTGCAAGCTTTTGTGTGGACATCTGTTTTCACTTCCATTTCTCTTGGTATATATCTAGTGGAATTGCTGGATAATATGGTAATTCTATGTTTATCCTTTTTAGGAACTGCCAGACTGTTTCCCAAAGCGACTGCACCATTTTAGATCCCCACCAGCAGTGTATGAGGGTTCCGCTTGCTCCACGTCCTCGTCAACACTTGCTGTTATCTGTCTTTTTGATTGTAGCCATCCTGGTAGTTGTGTGATAAGTGGTATCTTATTGTTGTTTTGACTTGCATTTCCTAGATGGATTAATGTTTTAGCATTTATTTTACTGATCTAAGGCAGAAACTTAAGTCTTATACTTTCAGATTTTGTACAGAATGAAAAGTGTGACATTACTGGATTGACTTCTAAAACAAAAGGTATACTTCTTAACAGGACAGGTGTCATTTACAGGGTTAGAGTTCTGCAAGAAAGAATATAAAGTGAAATACCGTGAAGTTAAGATTATACATTCATCTGGGAAATATGGATTCATTCACAGTATTTCAGGGCCTTTATCTGGACTGTTCAAGCACCGTTACTGACATCTGCTAATAATCCGGACAGCTCTTTGGTTAAGTCAGTCAGTAAACACAAGTGGAGACGCGTGTCTCGTCTGATTCTGTCAGTCGAGATTTGCTGTGGTTCACAGCACAGGGACCCCTTTTTCCTCTGTGATCCATCAGTCTGTGTCTCATTGTGGGCCAACAATCTGTCACCTGAAGCTACTTAAAATAGTTTGGATTTCTTAAATGTCATGTTGTAGTGACATGGGGTTTGGGCTGCAGAAGAAGGGGAAGGAAAGGGCCTTATTATGACTGTGTTGTCTCTCATTTCCACTAAAAGTGCTGTCATTTTTAGATCTTTGCTTGTAGACCTAGATGACTGTGCAGTCACTGTGCCTGTCAGCCCGTAACTCTGTACAGCTCCTGGTGTGGTGCTCTCTGTGTTTCTGTCAAGTGAAGAAAAAGGCATGGGGCCCAGGAGGTGTCTGTTTTCCTATCAAGATTTCAGCTGTAAGCAGAGCTGTAAAAAGAGCATTCATAATGGTTAGTTGGTGAGAACAGAAAAAAACAAAATTGATCAGAATCTAGGGAACGAATTTTTTCGAGAAGGGCTTGGGATCTCTCCAAATGGACCCCCAGAGAAAACACCGGAGCGGTAGCCTGGCTCTTCCTCCCTAACCCATATGGAGAATGACCACTTGGGTCTGCATTGTCCCCAGAAGTCAATATGGCCACCTTTCCAGGAAGCCCGGCTCCATGGTGAGTCTGAGAGGGACAAAGAAAGGAAAGACAAAAAAATAAAATAAAATAGAACAGTACGTAATCCATTGATAGTCTGCCTTACTTTTTCCTTTAACTTGAACATGGCTTTGTGCACCTTAGAAGGGAGGAGCCCCCTCCTCCCTTGACTAGGTTTATGAGCAGAAGAAGAAGAGTGTGTCTCCCTCCAAATAAACAGTAACTTGATGTATTTCGTGATTTTGTTGTCACTGTTGTTGTTTAAAGCTTTTGTGAAGTCTGCATTGAATGTTCTGTCAACTGAAATCTTATTTTCACTGAAACTTGCACGTGGCATGCCCCAGGGGTGATGGCTTCCTCTGCTGAAGACCCTCGATTTCTGCACAACTCTGTTGCACCTTCAAAACTGTCAAAGAAGAGCCAAATAATGTTCATTGAAGTATTAACAGGAATTCTAGTTCAGGTTCTGCTTTTTGCACGTGTATAAACCTTGAGTAATCATAAAAAATAATAGCTAATACTTAACTGAACAGTTACTGTGCTCTAGGCATGACTGTAACAGTCTTAAATATTTCCTTTAATTCTTTCTGTGACCCACTGAGATAGCTACTTACTATCCTCATCTTATAAACTGATACCCATTGCTGATTGCTGTTGAGTTGATCCCAACTCATAATAACCCTGTAGACAGAGTAGAACTGCCCCCTAGTTTCCAAGGAGCACCTGGTGGATTTGAACTGCTGACCTTGTGGTTAGCAGCTATAACCCTTAACTACTACTCTACCAGGGTTTCCTATAAACTGATGTTTACTGAAATTTCGTGCTTGCCTTATCCAGAAGCTGCATTCTCAGCTCCCCTGCTTACTACCTCCCCTGTGTGCAGGATAGAAAACCTGGCAGTGTGGTGGGGCAGTGCCACAGCTGTTCACCAGAAGATCAGCTGTTCACATCCACTGGGTGCTCCTTGGAAACTCTATGGGGCAGTTCTAATCTGTCCTGTAGCATTGTTATGAGTGGGAACTGACTCCATGGCAATGGGTTTGTATGTGTCATGTATTTCATGAAGACTGTGTAAGTCTGAGGAAACCGTGGTGGTGTAGTTGGCTACATGCTATAGCTGCTAACCAGAAGGTTGGCGGTTCAAATCCACCATGCACTCCTTGGAAATTCTACGGGGCAGTTCTCTGTCCTGTAGGGTCACCGTGAATCAGAACTGACTTGACAGCCCTGGGTTGTTTTGTTTTGTTTTCGGTGTTAGTCCGAAGGGACTCAGCAGCAGTGGGTATATAGCTGCTCTCTCCTGCACCATGTTGCAGATGAGATATTTGGGAGGAAAGGGGGAGGGGAGAGAGAACAAGAAAGAGAGAAAATCAGTGTGAATGAATGAAAGACAAACATACTTGAGCAGGGAAATACATTGATGTTAATGTATTTTGCTTCTGAGGTTTCCTTTCCCTTCCTCTTACACCTGCACACAAACCAGGCAGCAACTGCTGAGGAGAGGCAGGCTCAGGTTGGTGTGCCCAGGGACAACAACAGAGCTGTGTCTTTCAGGGACCAAAAATGGGTAAGGGATTTTGCTTCTTCTTTTCATTAAGAAATTAGGATGCGAAGGAACATCGCTTACACCAGTTTTCCTTTAGGAAACCAAGCAACTCTTGACGATTACTTACATTGATAGAAAAGACATAGTCTATTTAGAAATTCAGAGATATTTTCTTTCTCATTGCAAATGTAGTTATTCATAGTCACTTAGCCCATTAAATTGTTATCATGTCTTCATTGAGCTATTTTATTGTGACATACCCTAAAAATTAATGAATGAATTACAGTCTCTCTCACGTTCATGGACACAGTCCCCACAGACTTATTTTCAAGAGCCTCTGCTCTTCATGCTCTTCAGTCAGGGTAAGTGTCTGAGTGTAATGTAACTAAAGGCAAATCCCTACAAAAGTGCCTTGCCAAGAGGCAGCTCTTCCAGCCAGTGTCTACTTTGCTGTGATGCAGAGAATCCTGGGAGCTCATTCACCTGTCCTCCCTTCCCTTGCAAAGGTGGTTCTTTAACCTTCTTAATGGAGTTCTCACTAAGCAGTGGTCAAGGAGCCCTAGTGGCATGGTGACTAAGCACTTGGCTGCTAACTGAAAGATTGGTTGTACAAGCCCACCAGCCCGTCCACTGGAGAATGATGTGGCAGTCTGCTTCCCAGAAGGGTTACAGCCTTGGGAGGCCTATGGGGCTGGCCGTGTGCCAGGCGATGCTATAAGCACGTCCCATCAGTTAACTCCTTAATCCTGACCACAGCTCACTGAGTTCTGTGCTTTTGATATCCCTGTTTACAGATGAGATAACTGAGACCTGGAGTGAAGAAACTTACTCAGAGTTACCCAGCTGGTAACACAGCATATGAAACCAAGGGATCTGGCTGCAGAGACCCTGCCGTAAATCCCTTGGCTGTGCTAGTGCTCAGCCCAG
Source organism: Heterohyrax brucei (assembly GCA_028571685.1). Lineage (NCBI taxonomy): Eukaryota > Metazoa > Chordata > Mammalia > Hyracoidea > Procaviidae > Heterohyrax > Heterohyrax brucei. The sequence goes on along the minus strand of CM053153.1, from coordinate 17,649,479 downwards.
GTTCAAGTACTGTGTCAGCCGGTGATGGGGAATTTGCTTAAGCGGCTCTGCTTTCATTTCTCCATCTGTAAAAATGGACCCGGCTATTCGAAGAATTAGGCAGAACACCATGGAACATGACCAGTGGTTCCTAATGAGGATTGCGCATCACATTTGTCTATGGTTTCTTTTCTTTCTGTAAGTTGAAGCCCCACCCAGACTTCTGATTCATTTAAACACTCTGAGGTATGTGGTTTGTTGTTTGTGATCTGAGGCTTATGTCAACACAGCTTCAGAACAAGCAGGGTGGTTTCTTGAATTAATCTTGATAGCTGCAAAGTGGAGACCAGTATTAGTCAGCATTGATAGGATTAAATTCATGTTGATATTAAAGAGTCTCATAGAAGTGGTTTTGTAGATACTGAAAATGCATTTCCTTGTTCCCACTTATTGCTGAAGTATTTCTGTGCATGCCTTCTCAGTGGAGAGTGTTCCGTGAAGAACTGATGCAAGTGAAAAGGAATGTGTTGAGTTTTTTCCCTGCATTTGTGACCCAGTGAGCCTGTCTGCTAATAAACCCTAAAATATTAATAGCACCACCTACCAACATGTTGTAGATTTCAGTCTGTACACAGTGGAGAGAGCCCACAGAGTTATAAACGTTCCAGTTGATACAGGCTTCATCATCAGGTGTACTGGCAGGATCCAGAAGAGAGAAGTTATCGGTGCACCCTGTTCTGAAGAGAGAAAGGGATCAGTATGGAAAATGTACCAACTCCTCTAATACTTTGATTTAATGAGAATTCTGGGGAATTCGTTTTGTTGGGAATAAGTGGAGAACTGTTTAGTGTGTGACAAGAAAATGCCGTGGAGCTTGAGGAGTATTACTCTGACCCTGCGACTCTGGCTTTCTCATCTGTCACTGAGTCACTGTGAGGGCTGGGCTGTCTGAATCCCAGACTAAGCCAGATTAAAGACGACAGGGCCGAGACTTAAGAGGTTGTGTTGTCTTCCATCAGGTGACACTCTTCTGTTCAGCAGTCATTTATTGCCCCTTCCTAAGTACTCGGCAGTGGGGATACAAACATACAGAGGAAATTGTCCCCGCCGTCAGGTTCGCAGTCAGGTTCACAGTCAGTGGGGAAGACTGTTAGGTGACTTTACTAGAGCTCAGCAGGCGGTGTGGTAGAAGAAGGTACAGGGAGCACTCAGATAGAGAGGAAGGTCACCTCTTCCAGCCTGGAGAGCGAGGCGGGAGGCGGAGTCTGGGGTGCTCTGAGGCAGCTTCCCGCAGGAGGGGATGCTGGGGTGACCTTGGCAAGATGGGTTGGCAGTAGTATGGTTGAGGAAGGAGGGAAGGACATTCCAGTGGGCTCGATAGCCTTGTGAGCAGTTCCTAATTATTACACCAAACTAGCGGTCATCTCTGCTCTGTCCAGACAACGTCCAGCATAAACTACTGCCTTCTGGCGTTGTTTTTGCCTGTTAAAAATCATCTGTCTGACACATAACTACCTGACTTTGTGAAATTAGTTCTAAGGAAAAAATCAACAACACGTAGGCTGTGTCATTTTGGCCCTAAAATGAGCAGTCCACAAAACTTGTATAACCTGACCTCTTCTATCACAATGTAATTAGGTTTGACTAGGGAATGTGCTAGAATTCTAGCAACACAGGCTTGAGAGAAGTGGAGGTCTGAGAAAAATCTTACCTGCCTATATGGCTGGCATCCAGAGAGGAACGTAGTATCAGTGAGAGCCCAGCCATAAGCAGCACACGCAGAGTTGTTGTCAGACCTGACAGTTGTTTTCCTGGCCAGAGGCAGTACTTTAAGATAGCCAGGGCTCTTTCTAGTTCAGGAAAAGCATGAACTCTACAGTTGAGAATGTGAGCTGGGCTAGGAGGAGGTGGGGGGCAGAGGCTGGCAGTGAAACACTGCGGATAACAACACGGGTTCTGGAACCAGGCAGCCTGCATCACTTCCTCAGTTTGTGAGCTCAGCACATTACCTCATCTCTTGATGCTTTGTTGTCTGCTCTAAAATAGGGAATCAGAAGAGCACCCCAAGAGCTCTGGTTGCTGTCCAAAAGTCAGCAGCTCAAATGCACCATTCTCTCCTTGGAAACCCTATGGGGCACTTCTACTCTGTCTTGTAGGGTCACAGTAAATCATAATGGACTCAATGCCGTGGGTTTTAGCCTTCAGTCCATGTGGTGGTTGTGAGGGTTACGTGAACTAACTCACAGTAAACAGCTGGAGCGGTCTGTCTTAGCTCTTGGGGGACAAGAAACGGAGGTCAAAGCACAGTATCAACCAACTGCCATCGAGTGAACTGACTCATGGTGACCCCGCTGCAGTCACGGGTGAGTACATGGAGTTTAACTGTAAAGCGGGTTGCCACTGGATCATCCGCAACTCATGTACCCTGTGTGTGTCAGAATAGAACTGTGCTCCAGAGAATTTTCAATGCTGACTTTTCAGAAGTAGATCACCAAGCCTTTCTTCCAGGGTATTCTCGAGGTAGACTCAAACCTGTGTCCTTCGGTTTAGCAGCTGAACAGATGAACCGTTTTTTCTACCCAGGGACCCTGAGCACAGTGATAGCTCTGCAGTCAGGTAGGAATTTGGTACAGTGTTCCAGTTCCCAACAAGACGTCAGGTAACCACACAGACCAGTTTACTCATGAACCATTCATTCAGCACGTACTCATTCAGTCCGTCCTGTGCATCAGAAGGCAGTGGGGCCCTCCCACTGCAAAGGCCCTGCTGTGGGAGCAGTCCTGGCAGGTTTAAGGAATTAAAAGGATGTCCGAGTGAAGTGAGTGAGGGGAAGACAAGGAGGTGAGGTCAGAAAGGTAACAGAGTTCAGATCAGGTAGGGCTTCCAGGCCTCATAGGGAGTTGGGCTTTTGAGGATAGGTCAGTAGGGGATGAGGCTTGAGAGCATAGCTGCTACTGATTGCTGAACTCATAGAATATGCCAGGCAGTGAGCTAACTGCCTCACCTGTGCTGTGATTTAATCCTTAAAACGGTGAGGTAAGGTACCTGATACCATATCCAGGGAGGAAGTTGAGACAAGGAGTTAGGTAGCTTGCCTGAGGTGATATTTGAATCCAGATCTGTGTGACTTCATGATAACACACTGCCGTCAAGTTGATCCTGACTCATAGGTCACAGTAGAACTGCCCCATAGAGTTTCCAAAGAGCAGTTGGCAGATTTGAACTGCCGACCTTTGGGTTAGCAGATGTAGCACTTAACCACTACACGACCAGGGTTTCCATGATGTCGTGATACTATACTGTGATTTCCTACAGGTTACTGTCAGATTGGTGGTAGCAAGACTACTTTTAGACTCCACTTAACCAGGTTCCACTCCAGATCTGGGTAGAAGCTCAGTTCCTGTGCTTTTGAAGGAGTCTTGAACGCACAGCACCTCACCACACTGATGTTTTCCTGGGGTGCTAGTAGGTGAACACATGTGCAGGCTGCAACCCCTTGCTTTCAACATTGGAGCTTTTTCCATGTGGACACTTACAGTGTGCTCAGTTCTCCACATCTAAAGACCTCAGTGTTGCTGAGTGCCTTTTGAGGGCAGAGTGGAATCAAAGCACAGATACCAAGGGTATCTGTTTCCTGTTCTGACCACACCAGACCAGAACAGGAGGCAGCTTTCAGAGCAGCTGCTTCACCCATGACCCTGTGTTCAGTGGTGACTCAGAGGAACCTGTGGGAACTGTCAGACCTCGTACTCTGCAGGATGTTGTTCTGAACTGAATGGCGGTCCTCAAAGCCATGTTCAAGAACCAAGCCACAGTGCAGGACGTGAAGAACAGGTAGATGTCTTGTTGAAAATAAGATAATTTTGCAGGATCTACCAACAAGTATCTGAAGTGCCTTTTATATGCAAAGGGCCATGCCAGACACTAAAAATGAGGAGATAAATGACCTCTACCCCCAGCTTGCTATTTGGCAGAGAGAGGTCATTTACAGCGCACTGTAAGTACTCTCTCTCGGTGTTACACTGCAGTCTGTACACACAAAGTCACCTGTGCATACTCAGGGAAAATGCAGAAAGAAAACAGTTGCAGTTCAGTTACCGCAGGTAATTCTGTCAACTACTTCCAGGTGTGAGATGACAGCTATGACCCCACCCTTCCCTCTGGTGGCCCAGGTTCCTTAGCTTTCTCACCATGTAGACTCACTGCATGGAGTGCAGCTGTACTGCTCAAATATGCAGATTTTTCATGTAGCATGACCCTGAGATGGATGTCAACAGTTTCAGCTTGTGCCTGGCCAAAGAGGGAGCATTCTTGCCATCACTAAAAGAAATACTGGCTGTGTTGCATATTTCTAAGGGTTGGTTAGGTGGGTTTTAACTTATGTGAGATTTTCATCTTATATTTTGATTTTAGAGATTATTGTGCCAGGTAAGTTTTTACTCTGGTGCAGAGTACCAACTAGGGTCAACACACTGGTTGTGAATTCCCTTTTCTGATTGATTTAAACCATGGACATGTTAAATAACTTCCATTTGTAGCTTATGCTAGACCTCAGTTTTTTGTTTTTTTTTTGTTTTAGTCTGTAAAATAAAGTTAATTTTATTTCTTTCAATTGCATTGTTGTGATGATAAAATGAATAATAGATGTAGGAATCCTAGCAAAGTATTCGATATAATAAATGGTAGTTCCATCCCCATTCCTAATGAGCATGGACTTGACCTGTGGGAGCCAAGGAAGGTTTTTAGGCACAAGATTGATGTGAGTTTTAAGCAAGGTGTGTCTGGTGTCACTGTGATGTATGGTCTAAAAAGCTGAGAGACTGGAAGCAAGGAAATGAGATAGCAAGTGGTTACAGCAGCTTAGACAAGAGACAAGGATCCAATTGAAGGTGTGAAGTGGCACCAGAGAGGAAGAAGCCGCGTTTGGGAGTTTTAAAGGCAGACTTAACAAAATTTGGGGACAGTTTGACTTAAGAGGTAGGGAGATCATCAATATTAAGGGATAGCCTTGAGTTTTCCTGCTTGGGAGGTTAGGTAGATAGAGGTATTGAATTAACTGATATAAGGAGTATAAGTACTGTAGGCACTATGTTACTACAGGTTAAAACTGTATTCCTGACACCAAGCTAAGAAATGTAATACATGATTTCATTTAGTCATCATACTAGCCTTATTAATAAGTACTGTCATTGCATTTTACTATTTTGGAAACCTGAAATCAGAGAAACTTAGTGTCATCTAACTGTTCAGTGTCTCCCTAGGATTTGGACATGGCTCTTTCTAACACCAAAGCCTCAACCTGAAACTGCAGCAGCAGATCAAGCCTCAGTTTAGAAGGGAATCAAAGGAGGGACGGGAGCGTAGAGATAAACTTAGCCTGGGAAACAGTAGGCTGGAGGTGCTTGTGTGAAGCGGGGATGTCATGAGGGCAGTTGGATAATCAGAACTGTAGCTCAGGGAGGAACCTTGGTGGCACAGTGGCTAAGAGCTGTCACTGCTAACCAGAAGGTTGACCATTGGAATGTACCAGCTGCTCCTTGAAACCCTATCCAGCAGTTCTGCTGTCCTCCAGAGCCACTGTGAGTCAGAATTGACTCAACAATGGGTTTGGTTTTTTATTTTTTTATTTTAGGGGAGTGGTTGGGGTGAGATAAAAAGATTTGGGAGTTGGTGGTGTATGACTGAGGCCTTGGGAATGAATAAGGTTACCCAGAAAGGAGGTGTACAGTTAAAGAGAAGCCAAACCAAACCAAACACACTGCTGTTGACTCAATTCCTACTCATAACAACCCTATATGACAAAGTAGAAGTGTCCCATAGGGTTTCCAAGGCTGTGAATCTTTACAGAAACAGACTTCCACATCTTTCTCCTGCAGAGTTGCTGGTGGGTTCAAACCATTGACCTTTTGGTTCGCAGCCAAGCACTTAACCTCCACTCCATGAGGCTCCCAGTTAAACACAAGCAGATCCTAAGTAAATGAAGGTGAGGACTTTAGAAGCTCTTGTATGCCTCTATGCAATGTAATTTCTTCTGAGATAAATGTAACATTGTGCTTTTGGTATGTAAACAGGGACCATATGTAAACAAGGATGGATGACCCAAAAAGCATGGTAAGCGCATGTGCTAAGCACAGGCTGACTTGTATTTACATCCTGGGTGAAACCCATGTGCAATTGTTCACTGCAAATTAGCAAGTGAATACAAGTCAGTCTGTGCTTACGGAGCTCCTGGGTCATCCATTCATGTGAGGGATTGTCACTTGGAAAAGAGACTTTGATTCTGTAGGGTGGTAGCATGGAGCTGTGAATGAGATTGATTGATGCCTGCCAGACCAAGAAGCAGAATCTTTAATGTGGTGGAAAAAATGTGAAATTGGTCACCATGCACCAGCACTGTGCTTACCTTGCCAGGTGGATAACTTGTGTAAGCATGCCCGGCATTTCCTTTTCATCAGCTGTGCGTCCAGTGTTTGTTGTGTGTCAGTCCCTGGTAGAGCTTGGTCCCTGCCTTCACAGGATCTTATCGTCTAGTGGAAAGTCGTAAGCTATAAAGCAGGTAAACAGTAATAACAAACTATAAGCAATGACAGGGTAGGCTAAAGTGTCATTTTAGGATGCTCTTTTAGGAGGCCTGATGGCACAGTATTAAGAATGCAGCTGCTAACCAGAAGGTCAGCAATTTGAATCCACCAGCCACTCCTTGAAAGCCCTTTGAGTGAGAAATGACTTGATGGCAATGAAAATGACACTTTAGCCTACCCTGTCATTGCTTATAGCTTGTTATTACTGTTTACCTGCTTTATAGCTTATGACTTTCCACTAGACTATAAGCTGTGTACGTAAGATCGGCTCCAGTCCTACTCTCCTTCTGGTATCCCCGTTGCCCAGTTTAAGTTGTTATTTCTCTCACTGAGTCTGTAACCCTAGTGGATATGCTTGAATCTCTTTATATAAAGTGACATGATAAAGTTCCACTGTAATAAATGTGTTAATGTACACACTGGTATTTGTTTTTTTTTTCCTGAATTGCACAGTTACTGTAAAAGACCTGCCTAAAATGGGAAAGTAGCAAATTTTTTTCTCACTGGCCTTCATAACAGAACTACTAAGCCTTTGTATTGTGCAGTGGGTAACACAGTCTGAGGTAATGGTCTATACCTTGATATCCAGTCTTCTTTTGGAGAGTTAACATAATATTAAAAGCATGAACTCTGGAGCCAGCTTTAAACTGGGTCCTTTCAGTTCAGCCGCCTGTTAAGTTTGCGTTTCTATCCCAGGCACTGAGTCAGAATCTACATTTGAATGAGATCCCCCAGGTGATTCTTATGTATACATGTCTTCATCATCTAGTGCTGCTGTAACAGAAATACCACAGGTAGATAATTTTAACAAAGAGAAATTAATTCTCACAGTCTAGAAGACCAGAAGTCCAAATTCAGGGTGCCATCTTCAGGGGAAGGCTGTCTCTGTCAACTCTGAAGGAGGGTTCTTCACCAGTCTCCCACAGTCAAGGAGCTTCTCAGTGGAGGGCCTCCAGATTCAGGGTTTGTTCTTTGCTGTTTCTAGAGACAAATGAGTCCAAGAGGCTTGTCAGCCAGGAACTTTCAGTTAGCAGCCCTGTTCTCATGGCTCTCGTTCTTGGTGGTAGGAGGCCTGCCATCTCTCTGCTTGCTAGTCTCTTCAACATCTCAGAAGACATTGGCTCAAGACACAATCTAATTTTGTAGATGGAGTCCTGCTTCATTAACAAAATTGCCAGTAATCCCATCTCATTCACATCATAGAGAGAATTTGTAACACACAGGAAAATCACATAATCCTGAGAATCATAGCCTAAGCGAATTGGTACACGTATTTTGGGGAGACAGTTTAACCCATGCCAATACATAATACTAATACCTAACTTTACATATTGCTTGTTGTATCTGCCAAGAACAGTTGTAAGTCCTTTATATGTATCATCATTCCTCACATGACCGCAAGGATGTAGGTACTATTACTATCTCCATTTTATAGATGTGGAAACTGAAACATAGAAAGGTTAAGCATTTTATCAGGGTCACCTGCATACATAAGAATCACCAGGGAATCAGGATTTAAAAAATCTTATGTGTACATAAGAATCACACAGGGATCTTACTAAACTGCATATTATCATTCAGTACATCTAGAGTGGAAATGCAAATTCTCAGCAGGTTATGGAACCGGGATGAGACCATCCAGTGCCCTAGTTTGAATTCCTGATCCACCAACCTATAAATATGTGGCCCTGGGCAAAACAGACAACCTGTGTTTCGGTTTCCACATCTGTAAAATGGAAATAGTGATAGTACTTACATCCTTGAGGACATGTGAGAAATAATAAGTGAACACATACAGACAACCTAGGACGGCACATGGCAGATACACATACTAAGCAACTTGTAAAGGTAAGTGTTGATGTGATTACTTTATTATGCTAGTTGAGAAAAGAGCATTTTGTATGGTAGCCCCAAGCCAGTGAGGACAGAGTTCCCTAGCCCATCATTAATCACCCGGTGGTTAGCTCTCCTGTCACTTAGCATGGAGGGGAGGAGTCCAGCAATTGTTTCCTCTTCTCTCTTGGCATTGAAGATCACTCTGGTCCATGGGAGATCTAGCAGGTAGCCAATTTGAAGCCCATAGCCAGAGACAAGGGATACTGTCTTCATTTAAATAAAGAAGGCCCCTTTCCTTCCAATCACACGTCAAAGGCTGTGTTTAGAAATCTTTCAGCAGCAGCATGAGAGGGTAGCTGTACCTGTGGTGTGCACCGTGATGCCTTGTGTGTGATAAGGAAGATAGGCAGCCAGCCAGCATGCTGTCTCTGTGCCATAATGTGGGGTCACGTCACAAGGGGGATCTCATTCTTCTCTCTCTCATTGAACTCTTCTGTGAGTCCTGTTGGGCTGCTAACTGGAAGTTTCTGGCTGACAAGTCTCCTGGGCTCATTTGTCTCTAGACACAGCAAAGAACAAACCCTAGATTTTTAAGCAGGTGACAGGAGCTCCAGCTCAGAGCCAGGTTGATTACACCTCACACTGTGATGTTGGTGAACATGTTGTTAGCTCTTAATGTCTTCCCTAACTTCCGTAGAGATTCTTCCACATATACTTCCTTCCAGCAGAAGCTATTAAGTTGTTGATTTGAAATTCTTAGAATAAACTCATCAGCTTCTTGGGCTTATCTCTGAAATCCCACTCAGTAGAGTTATAAAGGTCTTCTGACCAAGCAATGATGTAATTTGCTCCCAGGAGAATGCACCGGCTCTTACAATTGTGTAAGGGCTGAAAACCAGTACTGGGGTCACAGAGGTATCATCCTCCATGAGCTGGGTCCAGCCCACAGATACGTTTTGGTGTGGCCCACGTGGTTGCATTTGCATGTATCAGTTGCAACATACAGAAGTCGGGAGGTTTCACATAAAACCCACGTTCTTCTTTTTTTAAAAAATGTCAGGTCTCACAGCTGCCCCCACTCCCGCCAACCCAAAATAGTCTGCCAGAGTGCTGTAGCAGTTCCCTCATGGTCCCCGCTTCTCTAAGTTCTCCCGAGTCCCCACCTGGCTGCTTTTCCTTGTTACTGTTGTTAGGTGCCCTCGAATCCATGCCCACTCATAAGGACATTAGGTGGCAGCAGAGCGAGACACTGCTGGTCCCCCACCGTCCTCACAGTTGTTGGTGTGTTTGAGCCCATCGTTGCAGCTGCTGTGTCAGTGTGTCTCATTGAGGGTCTTTTTCGCTGACCTACTTTACCAAGCGTGATATCCTTCCCCTGGAACTAGTCCCTCCTCATAACATGTCCAAAATACAGGAAACGAAGCCGCCCCATCTTCGCTTCTAAGGAGCATCCTGGCTGTATTTCTTCCAGGACCAATTCATCAGTTCTTCTGGCAGCCCGTGGTATATTCAGGATTCTTCACCAGCACTGCAGGCCAGGGGCACCCGTTTTCAGTCTTCCTCGTTCATTGTATTTGCGTGCATACAAGGGGATTGAAAAATACCGTGACTTGGGTAAGGGGCATCTTTGTCCTGAAGGTGACCTTTCTACTTTTTAATAACACTTTCAAGAGGTCTTTTATGGTAGATTTGCCCAGTGCGACGCATCATTGGGTTTCTTGAGCGCTGCTTCCATGGGTGTTAGTTGTATGCAGTCTCACAAGTCTGTGAACTTAATTTTTCTAAGTGCTACCTACGTCATTGTTGAATATCACTACTGTCACCTTCGAAGTACTCCCCTTGGGAAGCTATGCAGTGACACCAGCGTTAAGTCCACCTTTCAAAGCAGTTTTGGAACTCTTTCTGGAATGGTTATTGTGCGTGGTGGCACAGTGACAAGTTCACAAACTTAATTGTGTAATTGTCTGTGAGGGAGTTTTTAGCCAGTAAACAAATAACTGTATTAAAACACCCTCCCTACTCACCTGATCTTGCCCACAGTGATGTTCTACTTACCCAAAGATAAAAGGAATATTGAAAGGAAGACATTTTGATAACATTCGAGACATCAAGGGTAACAGGATGGCCGCATCCAATTTCGTGAGTTGTTTGCGTAGCATGCAGATTGAGTGAGTACGGTAAAGCACACTCTGCCTGATTTTAAACCACACAGTGTCCCTTGTTCTGTTTAAACATTGGCCTCTTGGCCTATTAAGGTTCTGCATGAGTACAGTCAAGTGTTCTGGAGTCATGTTCTTGGTAGTGTTATCCATAATTTGTTGTGATCCACACACTCGAATGCCTTTACATAGTTAATAAAACACAGGCAAGCATCTTTCTGATATTCTTTGCTTGCAGCCAAGATCCATCTGACATCACCTGTGATATCCCTCTTTCTGTACCCTCTTCTGAATCTGGCTTGAGTGTTTGGCACGTCCCTGTCAATGCATTATTACAACTATTTTTAATTATCTTCAGCAAAATTTTACTTGCATGTAATATCAGTGATGTTGCTTGAAACTTTCTGCACTTTGTTGGATCACCTGTCTGTGGAATGACCACAAGCATGGAACTGTTCCATTCTATTTCTTGGCATAGATGAGTAAGCACTTCCAGTGCTGCATTGGTTTGTTGAAATCTCAGCTGGTATCCCGTCAGTTCCTGTAGACACTGCCTGCCTCCAAAGAAGTGTGAACATCTTCCTTCAGTATCATTGTTTCTTGACCAGACGCTCCATCTGGAAAAGACGGAGCATTCACCAGTTCTTTCTGCTGTAGTGACTCTGCGTTCCTTCTGTCGCCTTTGGATGCTTCCTGTGTCATTCAGTGTTTTGCCCATAGAATCCTTCGGTTCTGTAATTTGAGGCTTAATTTTTTCTTGTATTCCCTCAGCTTGAGAATTGCTGAGTGTGTTCTTCTCTTTAGGTTTTCTGACTCCAGGTCTTTTCACATTTCGCTGTAATGCTTTGACTTCTCAAACTGCCTTTTCAAATCTCAGCTCCTTCACCATTTCTTCCATTCACTTTAGCTACTAGACATTCAAGAACAAGTTTCAGAGTCTCTTCTGACAACTGTTTCGGTCTTTTGTTTCTTTTTAATGATCTTTTGCTTTCTTCATCTCTAAATTTACTCAGGTTCATTTCCTAGCCCCATAGGCCTTGGAGTTTATGACTCTTCTTGAGGCTCGTACTGTTTTCCTTGCAGTATAATCCCAAGTGGAAGGAGAAAATTTTACTCATTACCTTCCATGACCCAAGTATAAGATGATAAAAACTGAGTCTCAGGCCTTTGCTTTCCAATTTTGAGTTGAAAATCCCTAAGTTAAATGTTCTTTGTGTCACGTATTTATAAATCACAAAGTTGAAAATTGTCCTCACTTAGTGTTTTTCCTGAGTCAGAGAACAGTCATTTTCCTTTGACCTTTTCTTGTGGTGGCATTTTATGCTGTTCTGGTTACTACCAGCAATACAGGCTAAACAACCCGGAGCTTAGCCTTCTGGCCTCGTCCTTAGTCACCGACTTTGGGCACTGATAGATGTGAAGTTCTCAAGAAGGGAACATGGAGATCTAGAGGGGAAATAAGATACCTGTTTCACTTCTAGGGGAAACCCTGGTGGCATAGTGGTTAGGTGCTATACCTGTTAACCGAAAGAGCAGCAGTTCAAATCTGCCAGGTGCTGCTTGGAAATTCAGTGGGCCTGTTCTGCTCTAACCTGTAGGGTTGCTGTGAGTTGGAATCAGATTGAAAGCTCTGGGTTTGGTTTGGTTGTTTGGTTCACTTCTAGAAGGTTGAAAACTGAACCGTGGTACCAGACAATGAAAAGGTAATACATGCCCAAGGGTTTGTAAATGTTCTTCACTGGAAAGCTGCTTGCTTCCCTCTTTCTCTCTGAGTGGCATCTCCAGACTGCTTTCCCAGGGTCTGTAGGCCCTGCATTCAAGCACATGAATCTCTTAAAAAAAAAACAAAGAAAAGAAAAACCAAACCGATCTCTGCCAAGTCAATTTAGACTCCTAGTGGCTCTATAGGACAGAGTAGAACTGTCCCATAGAGTTTCCAAGGAGCACGTGGTAGATTGAAACTGTCAACCTTTTGATTAGCAGCCTTAACAGTTAACCCACTACACCACCAGGGTTTCCACACATGAATCTCAGGTAGAGAGATCCACCCCAACTCAAGTTCTTCCTCCTTGACCTTATTTTTTTAATTATGAAAATGGAAACAGTGCCTTCTCTTGCCACCTGCCATCCACCTGTAGGCACCTGAAACAAAATAACGTGAGACAAGTGTGCACAGCAGTCCATGAATGCATTGTGCTGTGAAAGAACAGAGTGTGGATATCACTGCAGAGAAGTGTAATCAGTTCAGAAAAATTCATCAAACACCTTGGGAACCTTGGATAAAAAAAAATTATATGTGATTATTAGTCATTCGTTCCATTGTCATTCATCCTTGTCTTATTTTACCATAGAAATGTTGTATTAGTTTGCTCAGTTTCCCACGATTCCAGTTTCACACAAGGTCGTGGACTTCTCAGTTGAAGTCTGTACTGGCTTCAGTAGCTCTGAAATTTCAGAGTATTGAGCAAGGCCCGCACAGAGAGAGAGCATGACCTAATGAGATTGGACTGTCAAAACAAGAAGCACCAGTCTGAGGCTGAAAGGTTTTTAAGAAGGAAATGTTAAAGCTCTGCTGTGAGAACCTTGAAAAGATAACAAAGGATGTAGGTTTACAAGCCTATTTCCTTTTTGTTTCTACTGCGATCAGTGGTGCACTCACCCTATTCAAACAGAGAGGCTGAAGCAGAGTGAGGCACAATTAAACAGAAATAAAGCTGATGTCTTTCTACTAGAAAACTAAACGTTTGTGTAATGAGTAGGGTGAGGTGTCAGAAAATACACAAAATATTTTGCTCAGGCTGAAGAGTACTTGGAGGAGACTAGTTTGAGAATGCCAGAAGAGAGAAGGTATATCATTGGTGAGGTGCTCAGGCTCCGAGTGCATGGAAGTGGGTTCTCTTCCCAGCTCCCCGGCTGTGATACTTGGCACGAGTTATATAATCTTTTTGCTCCTCCATATTTTCATCCCTGAAACAAGAGCTGAGATGTTACTGGATTGCCATGGGATTAAAAGAGATAATGTGTAGGGAGGGCTTGGAACAATGCTTGGTGTATAGTAAGTGGTACCAGTTACTGCTGGGTAAAATGGAGATGTATAACAGCTTTCTGTTTTGAATATTCAGTGTGGTTTTCAAAATAAAGACCAGTATCGTAGATAAACCTCGGTGGCATAGTGATTAAGTTCCTGTGACTGCTGACCAAAAAGTCACCAGTTCTAATCAGCCAGGGCGGGTGCCTTGTAAAATCGGTGGAACAATTCTGCTCTCTTCCTAGAGGTTCTCTGAGTCAGAATTAACTTGCAGGCAGTGGGTTTTCTTTGTTTAAATCATAGATAGCTTGAGTTCTGAATTTTCCATAATTACATATAAATTCCTGATTGTTTGAAGCCATTTCCCTTAATCTTCTCATTCATTCTCCAGTAATTTTTTCTCTCTCTCAGCCAGTGTCATTCTAATGAATAAATGCCCGAGACCAAATCTGAACTGTTTAGGCTGACTTTGGGACTGAGTCACTGTAATGTATGGCAGCTGTCTTTTTTTTTTTCGTTTTGTTCATGTACTGAGGATTTCATACTAAAGATTTGTACCGTGCCTACTGCCAAATGAGAGTGAGGATTAATGAGCTTTGTTTATGAAATGCCTTGCAATTTGTAACAAATCTATCACTTACAATAAGAAAACCTTAATAAGGAATATGATCTACTGATAAATTTATATAGATTACAGAGGGGAGAAGAGCCAGTGCTAATGGTGAGCTCATTTTTAATGTGTTAGATCGTTAATAAAACTGAAGCGTAACTGATTTTATCAGATTAACTGAGGGCAAGATTCAGTTCTGGGTGTTCTGTTAAGGCATTTGCGTAGCCAGCAGCAGTGAGCTTGATCTGTGCACCCATAACTAGAGACCAAAGTAAGGCATTCCTTTCCAAATAATAGAAACTGTGAAGAAAAGCACTCTTCTCAGTTCTGGGTGGAATTAGACACCAAATCACCATTCGCTTTAGCTCAGCACTTGGCTTTGTTTAAAACACAGAATCTTTGTAGAAATCAGAAAGAAAAAGTCATATGTATACATACACAAATTGTTTGATGTTTCCCTTTCCTCTGTCAAATCTCCAAGGAAGGGAATCAGTTTTCTACCTCGGACTTTGAGAAGCTTGGACCGTAAAACAGTTCACTTGCTCTAACCTTGTTTATGATGTCACTAGAAATTCTTGATAAAACGGTTTCGTGAGTTTGCCGTTCAGTTAGTAGATGGTGCTTTATTTGCCGTGTGTTGTGCAATCAGCCAGGCATTTCCCTTTTCTTTCCTGTAAGTTGTAACTTTCTGATGATTAGCTTTTGAAGTGTTTTCCTAATTAAGGAATTGTCAGCTGAAATCATCAGGGATTTCCCCTCAGCTGTTTGGAAAGAAATCTGGAGAATTTATTTAATGTGTTGCTTGGAAATTAAGAAATTTAGAATACTCATGTGATCACAAATAGTGAAATAGAATCAAGAGATGATTGGTTTTCTTGAGAATAAGATTGGGTTGGGTATGATGATAGGGTTAGAGGAGAAATCATTAATAAACTTTAATGCCTGTATTCTATGCTTTCGTGTTTTTTGTTCTCTTTTGGAGATAAACTAAAGGAGGAACGTTAAAATTTTTGAGATGCTTAGAATGTATGTGTACTTTGTTTCTTGGTTTCCACAAAGTTAACAGAACCCTTTGTGGTGTGAAACATTATTAGGAAACCTTTTAAAATCTATACCTTTGTCCCATCCCCAGTGCTACCAACAGAGGGGCAGACTGGGGTACAGGTAGGCATTCTCAGCAGAGCAAAGAGAAAAAAGTCTGTTTTAGGTACAAACTAGTTGCCATCAAGTTGATTCCAACTTGGGACAACCCCGTGTGTGTCCGAGTAGAGCTATGCTCCATGGGTTTTCCGTGGCTGATTTCTCAGAAGTAGATCACCAGGCCTTTCTTCTGAGTTGCCTCTGAGTCAGTTTGAACTGCCAAGTGCTGCTTAGCCACCAAGCACATTAACCATTTCCACCACACTAGAACTCCTTCACAAGTAAGGGGCCTGCAGATTGGCTTTGTGTGCATGATAAACTTTCTGTTCAGCAGCATGTTGGGGCTGGGCGGGATGGAATAGGATTGGGTGAGCAGGAGTCAGCGGTGTCATAGGATAAAGAGTGAAGAGACCTGTTGGCAAAAAGTAATCAGAGAAGACCTCTCAGAGAAGTAACCATTAAGCAGCACTAGAAGGAACCCTGCAAATATGAGGGAACAGAAACTGCCTATGCAGAGGCCCTGGGGCTGGAATGAATTTGATGCTGGAGAAACAGTAAGAAGGCAAGTACAGCAGGAGCATAGATGAGTGGGGTGGGAAGACCTGAAAGGTAGGAAGAGGCAGGTCTGATAAAAGTCAGTCACAGGGAGAAAATACTAGCAGTTGGGTTCATTTTATCAAAGCTTCTTCCTGCAATGTTTCAGTATTATCCCAGTTCTAAAAATGGCATGTGAAAAACACTTAAAAGAAATAGTAAGGGCCTGTGTGCCAACTTTGAACCAGCTGCAAGTTCCAAATTTGTATCTGATGACAGATAGGCCTTACTCTGAGTGGTAACTCTTGGAAAGAGACAGCCCCCACCACTTGCCAGCTCTATCTCTCCTTGTCAGCTTCCACACAAACAAAGGAGAGTGACGCAAAGGTGGCTTCAACCCCAGGTGTCCCAGGATGTCTCTTCTGCCTTTCCCCTTTGCCCCAGCGTGCGCATTACAAGTGCTCCGACAGTTTCAGGGCTGTCTATGCCCTGTTTTCCTCTGCAGAGAAAATGTGGTACTGTTCGGCCTTGGGACCAGAAAGGAGCCCCCTCCCCCCACAAGTTCACATTCCTTCTCTCAGAAGAAAGGAGAAGTCAGTTGAGCATGAGAAGTGGTGAGACATGGAGGGAAGCCAAAGAATAGACCTGTGATTCTGGGGGAACCCATCTGTCACAGCCAAAGGGGGGCAGAAAACTCGGCTGCTTTCTCACCATCCTCTGCCCAGGAAGAACTCCTGGGCAGCCCGCTTTAAGGCTAGGTACTGTTTCCAGGGTAGCTATTCAGAATAATGGGAAGAAAAAGATTTGGCATGTGGTACCCAAAGACCAGTCACCAGAGAGGGTAGCAGACATGCTGAAATGAGAGCTGCATGGAAGCAGGAGATGTTATGTTCAAAATACATTCACAACTAGAAGCAAAGTCTTCAATGCCTAGATGCACACTGAGGCAGCAGACCAGGTCCTTCTTGCGACTGCGAAGCAGTCGCACGCCTTTACATTTGCAAGTTCCTGTCAGACAACCTTGCATTTTTAGGCACCTGACCACTCCCTGAGAATGTCCAAGCTCAGGTGGTGGGTGTCTGCCTGTTTTCATTTTTCTGCCTTGGGAAGGACAGTAGCTCACTTTCTCAGCCATTAAGTGTTGTGTGGAGATCTGTGGGACACATTCTCTGCATACCATTCTACGCAGCATGCTGGCTGTTGATGGTATGGCCCCCCAGTAAGATGTTAGCTTTATTTATTATTTCCGTAAGTGTGTTATTTGAAAAAATATGATAATAGCAGAAGTATGGACAAAGTGTCATGTCAGGCAGAATGCAAGCAACTGATGGTAGGAATGAAGGAGGCCTCAAGTGACGAAACATGTGTTGAAAGAATTTAGAGGATGGAGATATAATTAGACACGGAGAACCACATGAGCCAAGATAGACACAGAAGAGTGGCGTGCTGAGCATGTTCCTTCAACAATACTTTCGTGAGACCAGTGCCTTCTTTGTCTTTTTCATGTGGGGGCAAAGGTTGGCAGGGAAAAAGAGATGGGCAGACAGTATAGAGATAGATGGAGAAAGACAGGGGAGTAGGGAAGTAGAGAATGAGAAACTTCTACTAACAAAGTAGTAATCCATTGGTGTTAGTGCCAGAGACCGGGTAGGGCTCAGGCAGCATAGGGAGGCAATTCTACCTGGTAGGGTTACTCAGAGGGTGAAACAAGGTGCATTAGAACATAGCTGTTAAGACCTTCTTTCTGGCTTGAGGCCAGAAAGGCCTGCATGTGAATTGTGCTAGCTTATCACTGCACATCCTGAACCTCGGTTTCTTCATCTGTAAAATGGGAATAACAGTACCTCTCTCCTGGGCTTGTGAGGATTCCATTAGCTAATGCATGGCAGTGCTTATTACCACAGTGCAGGGTACCTGGTTGGTATTCAGCAAGTGTCACCACATATAATAGACCTTTGCTAAAGGCTAGTTCTTTTCCCCTGTGATAGCTGGCAATTTGAAATCCCTGGGTAATTCTATCAGTGTAACTGTGCAAAGAGAGCAGCCTGACCTTTTTAGTAGTTGCCTTCTCCACTGAGGAGATGTCTCCCTCAGACTGTGTTGTGTTCGTTTTCCTGTGTTGAGCAGTAGCCTTGTTCCCATCAAAAGCCCGCCAGTGCCCATCCCTGGCACATAGGTGAAAGGCAGTCGCTGCTCCTAGACTCGACCCTTTAAATTTGAGGTTATTTCTGTACAGTTATCCTGCCTTCAGCAGCATACCCTGAGGCTCAGCACAATTTAGAGATCTACAGGGAAACCTGTGAGAGCTGGAACTCAATGGAATTGCCTTGTTTTTCTGGATCTCGTGAATTTTCTGCCTTTGACAGGGTACAGTCACCACTTTTCTGTCACTATCTATTTAGTGGAACATATCTGAGTTTTCCTTTTCTGACATAAGTTTCCTTCTGCCTTACACAAGTTCCAGCTTTTGCAGGTTTACTCTGTGTGTGTGTAAGTGTGTGTGTATGTGCGCACACGTGCAGGATGTATGTGTATACTGCACTGTGAGAAAGAAACCCTGATGGCGTAGTGGTGAGAGCTATGGCTGCTAACCTGAAGGTCACCAGTTTGAATCCACCAAGCGCTCCTTGGAAGCTATATGGGGCAGTTCTGCTCTGTCCTGTAGGGTTGCTATCAGTTGGATTCAGCTGGACAGCAGTGGGTTTTTAATGGGCACTGTGAGAAGCATGTGGCCCAAGGCCTGGCACTAAAGTAGGTAACTGCCCTGTTGGGAAAATAGAACTACAGAATTTAGAGAAAACAATTAGGCTACATTATGAAGGAAGTATGTGACAAGGTGAAAAGTCTATTCTGAGTACATTTATGACTCTGGCATTAAGTACCTTGCCCACCCAGGACAAGGAGAGGAAGCCGAAGTTCTCTGGAGGGGCTCCAGGCTGTAGGAGCTGTGTTATGACTGATGAGATGTCTTAGAATAACCATTGTTTTTGATTTTACAGCATCACTCCACCTTCCCTACAAACTCTAAAGATGAAAGAAAATAAGGTTATGATTTAAAGCCATAATTCCCGAAAGATAACTTTTTGTACCTCTGCTCTCTTCCTCTGGACTCTCAAATCTTCCTTACTGAACTGCATTTACTAGTAAATAATTTCTATGTCTCATGTTTTATTCAAAGGCAGTTGCCCATTAGAGCTCTTAATCAGCATAATTTGTATCAACTCAGTGTGACATCATCATGATGTTAATTCCAGGTATTAAAGAAGAAGAAACTAGGCTGTTTGACTAATTATGAATCCAGACTGCAAACACCTGTTAATACCATGTATGTATGTGTATTTAGAAAAAGGTGCAGAACTCTGAAGCCATACATGAGAAAATTGATAAATTGGAATAAGTAAAAATTTAACAGTTTTTCATGGCAAAACATACAATGAGTAATGTCAAAAGAGAAATCATCAACCAGGAGGTGGGGGGGGCGGGTAGGGGAATGTAATTCATGTAACAGAGGGTTAACTTCCTGCACAAAGATTTTATATAAGTCAGTAAGGCAGGCACTTTCAGAAAAAAATACCTATCACTGATAAGAATATAAAAAGATGTTTACTATTCCAAGAATATGAATATATGATAACTTTTTTACCTGTCAAATTTGTAGAAATATACATGTTTGATAATACCCAGTGTTGCAGAGTATAGGAATTCTCAAAACTTATTAGGATTATTGATTGGCACAACCTTTTTGCAAAGCAAGTTGGAAAAATCACTTGAGTTTAAAATGTACCAACCTTTAATCTAACAGTGACCCTCAGTCATTTATTATTTAATAGATCCACATAGAGAGCCAAGGGTATGTGTGCAATGGGTATGCAGTGCTGGTTAGTGCAGTATCTCTTTCATCAGCCATAAAGTGGGACAGGAATAGATTGGACTGTGGGACACAGAGTGACCATATCATGTGTGCACTTGGTGGTTCTGTGCATCTATAGGATGTCGTCTTACTGGCCTCTAGAGGAGAGTGGAGAGGGTAGAGAGGAGGGGACAGGAGATCGTTAAGAGGATATGGTATGTATAGAAAGGAGAGGAGGAGTGTGCTGTTGCTGGGCAAGGAGAGCAGAAGGAGCTGCAGATAGGCGGGCATGCAGATTTAAATTGAAGTGTACACTTTCACTCAATCACAACTTAAAAAACTAAAAAAAAAACCTAGAAGCAGAATGTGAGCTTCTGATCAAGGTGAAGTCACAAGGAGCAGCTTTAACAACCTACCTAAAACAAGCAATAAAGGACAAAATAGATGAAACAGCTGCTCTTGAGACAGTGTACACTAGGTACCAAATGAAGTGAGCCCTTGATTGACCCAGCCACTGCCTGGAGAGTGTCCCCAGAACATTTGCCCAGGGCTGGGTGAACTAGGCTGATGTCTGTTGTTTGTGCTAGTGGAGGAGATGATGCTGGGAGTTTGGGGAGGCCAAGATAGCTAGAATGGAGAGCTAAGCGGAACAGTAGGGAGACCTGAGGGCATCTCCCGTGAGTATTTAGTGGAGTACTAAGGAGCACTTACTTGCATATGAGGAAACTGCCCAGGGCCAGGGAAAGAACCGTCTGAGATATTGGAAAGAATGGTGCTTGGAACTCACACCAGCCTGGGAACAGTACACAAAGAAATGAAGAACACCATTAGATGGAAACTGCATGAATGTGTTTCTATCTGTGTCTCTATCTAATCTATATATACACATGAAAATTTTTTTTCCTTTTAATTTAACCTCTTTGATAGTCAACTTTTAAATCAAAAGTAATTACAGGGTCATGTGAGATTTATAATATATGTGGAAGTAAAATGTATAATGCACTAACACAAAGGCCAGGATAGAGGAAATGGGAATACACTGCTTTGAGGTTCTTATACTGTACTTGGAGCCCCAGTAGCACTTTGGTTAAGAGCTATGGCTGCTACCAAAAGGTCATCAGTTCAAATCTACCAGCTGCTCTTTGGAAAACCCTGTGGGGCAGTTCTGCTCGGTCCCATAGGGTCGCTGTGGGTCAAAATGGACTCGATACCAGCCAGTTTGGGTTTAGACTATACATGAAGTAGTATGACATCACAAAGTAAATGTGGTAAGTAAAAGAAATGTACTGTAAACTAAAGCAACTGTAATACCATAACATAGTGCTAATACATAATGAGCCTCTAAGGAAGATAAAGTGGAGTCATAGAAATATTCAGTTGAAAAGATACCAGGAAATAACTAATAAATAGGACAAATAGAAAACAAATAGCAAGATGGTAGAACTGAGTCTAATCATATTAGTAATTATGTTAAATATAGAAAGTGTAAGGATAATACAGAGATTATCAGCCTAAATATAAAAGACTGAACTGTACACTGCCTACAAGAAACTCACCTTAAATATCAAGACACAAATAGATTAGAAGTAAATGAATGGAGGAAGATGCTGATGCTCATCAAAAGAAAGCTGAAATGTGACTGTATTAATGAAAGTACATTCCAGAACAAAGCATATTACAAGGGTTAAAGAGGATCATTTCATAATGATTTTAAAAAAATAAGCAAAAACAACCTTTTGCCATGGAGTTGGTTCCTACTCTTAGCAAAACAGAGTAGAACTGTCCCATAGAGTTTTTAAACTATGGTGGCATAATAATTGAAGAGCTATGATTGCTGACTAAGGGGTTGTCAATTAAAATCCACCATGTACTCCTTGGAAACTCTACAGGGTAGTTCTACTGTGTCCTATAGGGTTGCTATGAATGGGAATTAACTCAGCGGCAGTGGATTTTATTTGGTTTTTGGCTTAGTGGGTTCAAACTGCTGATGTAACCTCTATGCCACCAAGATTTTCTTCATTATGACAAGGGGGTCAAGTCTTCAAGACAGCATAGGTTAATGCACCTAATAAGAGAGCTTTACAGTTTATCAGACAAAAACTGATAGAACTCGAAAGAAAAAGTAGATAAATGCATAGTCAACAGCAATTTCAATAATACATAGAACAAGTACTCGGAAAATGGATAAGAACATAGAAGACTTGAATAATGCTGTCACCCAACTTGACCCAATTAACATTCATAGAATTTTCCACCTAACATCAGAATATTTATGCCTGCTCCCAGATCCACCTGAATGCAGAAATTATGGAATGATGTTACTAATATCACTTGCAAATAAAATTTTGCTGAAGATCACTCAAAAGTGATTGTGACAGTGTGTTGACAGACAGATGCCAGAAATTTAAGCTGGATTCAGAAGAAGATGTGGAACCAGGGATATCATTGCTGATGTCACATGGATTTTAGCCGAAAGCAGAGAAAACTAGAAAGATGTTTGCATGTGTCTCATTGACTATGCAAAGGCATTTGACTACATGGATCATAACAAATTATGGGTGACTGACGGTACCAGCCGTCAGACGAACAGAGCTGAGGGGAAAGCGTGGGAGCTGAATAAGACCGAAACAATCACATCAGGGGGGACTCAGTCAAGCTGAGACACCGAACTTTATTTTTCAGTTACATATATATTTCACACATTTCCTCGTTTCCTTTTCCCAAGCATTCTTTTGCTAGTCATATCGAAACCAGATCAGGGGCATGCTGACCTCTGCTTATTCTGAGGACAATGCTGGGTGTACAATACTTGGAATGTGCTTAATTTAGAGCTTGTTAATACAGGAGTTAACTTGACCATATTCTGGCCTTGCTTCGGGAAGTCTCGGCTTCCCACATCTCCCCCTTAATTATTCTATAAGTCAGCTGGCTCCCAGCTGTCCCAACTGCGTGCCTGTCTTAGGTTGCACTTACTGACTCTATCTCTTACCCGTCATCAGAGTCCAATCTCTTTGTGATTGGGTCCTGTCTTAGGTTGAGATAGTTCAGTTAAATGTCTTACCCGTCATTGACTACCGCAGAGGGTTAGAACGTGAAAGCGGGGGGTTCTCGCCGAGTCTGCAGTTTGAGACGGTGCACATCTATTAATAGTTGCTGCAGAGTTTTGCAGACTTGTTTAAGCAGACAAGGTGCGCAGAGTATTATCAAGAGAACAATTCCCTGTATCGTAATCATGGGGATCAGTAGGTGCCAGATTTGGTCAAGAGGCCCGGAAAACATGTTTTTAAGATTATTCAGAAGATTTTCAGCTGTCGCAGCAGCATTAAAGGGCAAGTGGGCATGACTTAGTGCCAAAATTTCTGAATGTAACTGTGCTAGGTCCAGAGTTTCATTAGTATGTTCCCACATACCTTCTAAATGTTGTTTAACTCTCTCCCATGGATCGGTGCTTATATTATAAGTTTTGTTGGTCACACAAATCCAAGTAAACTCAGCATGACAAGCCAATTTAGTCTGGTGTTGTAGGATTTGAACCTGGTTTCCTAGAAACTCTATAGTTTCAAATAGTAAGTTTAATTTTTGTTCTACTTTCATGTCAAACATTTCTTGGGTACCCATGAGTCGTGATATGTTATGTGTCACATCTTCTACAAATTTTGCAGGTTGTGCATTTTGGTTAAGAGCCTTGGCGGCCATGGTGATTGCGATTATAGAAGATACAAGTGTAGTTATTCCCAAAACAGCTAATCCCACAGCCCGCTTAGGCCTAATCAACTCTTGCAGTCTTTCTATTACTTGTAGCCCTCTATCCTGATACCAGGGTCCTGACAAGTTTACAGGCAGTACCACAAAGGGAGGCTGATGTAGAAAAATCATAAGTTCTCCTTCCCCTAGGGAGCCCACACAATTAGTAAGATTACAGTTATAGCATGTTATGTTGAAACGGGTTACATTGTAGCGGGTTTCATTGCCCTGTGTGACAGTCACCTTTGTCCAAGTGATGTTCATATTTTTCTTGCTGAGATTTCCTTTAAGTATTACGTTGGTCCCTGTCACACAGGTGGTGACTGTTTTATTCAGGAGAGATTGAGCTAATTTATGTCCAAGTCCAGAGTTTTCTCCATTTCGGCCATTGGCAACATAGCCCCCTGTATTATTTAGGTTGGTGATGTTGTAGCAGCTGCTGTACACTGCAGGGATGTTGTTTCCTAGGCAGAGTACTCGCCCTGTTCCTAGACCCGTGTAATTCCACACTTGGTGAATTATTGTTTGATTGTAAGTGATGCGCATTTCTCGACCCCAAACACTGGCATGCAGTACTGGAGGATTCGGAACATATGCCCAGTGTAGTGCCCCTTCAGCCGCCGGGGTCATCAGGAGGAGCCACAGCCACACCATCGCCCTTGGGTTCCTCTGCCAGGCGCACCAACCTCTCAGGAAGCCACCGCGCTCCATTGGCATCCTGCGGAAAAACACAAACATGCCCTCGTCCCCAGATAAGTACAGGGTCGGGGCCATTCCATACCCCTGTTAGGGGGTCCTTCCACTTTACTAAAGCGAAATGTGTGCGTGTATGTGGATGCCAGAAGCACTCTGCAGGTGACCGCCCGTCCCGGTCTAAAGTTAAAAAATTTAAGATGAAGAGTGAATGATTAAGAAGGTTCTGAGGGGTACAGGGGTATAATTCCCCCTTTTTTATTTTTTCAAGTTGGTGTTTGAGGGTACTGTGGGCTCGTTCAACAATACCTTGACCCTGGGGGTTGTAAGGTATTCCTGTTTTGTGTTGAATGTGTAATTGTGTACAAAAGGTCTGAAATGCCCGACCGGTGTAGCTGGTGCCATTGTCAGTTTTTATGATTCATGGCAGTCCTAAAATGGAGAAACACCGGAGACAGTGGGTTATAACATACTTACCTGCTTCACCTGCAGCGGCGGTGGCAATGATGAAACCGGAAAACGTATCTATGGTAACGTGGACATACTTACTTTTACCAAAAGAGGGGATATGAGTAACGTCCATTTGCCACAGGTGATTGGGTAGGAGACCTCGTGGGTTTATTTCATAATGGGGGACTGAAAGATGTTGTGGGCAAGTCTGACATTGTTTTACAATCTGCCTTGCGGCTTCCCGGGGGATTTGGAACATGCGGTGGAGACTGTAACTATTTTGATGATGAATTGCATGACAGGATTGAGCCTCCTGAATCTTAGAAAGTCCAATGACCTGTGTGGCTTGATCAACAAGATCGTTTTCCTGTGAGAGGGGTCCTGGGAGCCCAGAATGTGCACGAATATGAGCAACAAAGAAACAGTGTGTTCGCTCCCGGATACTGGTTTGTATTTGACTGAACAACTGATTAACTTCTGGATTGGCAGCTTGGATAACTGGTGTGGTTTCAAGCCAAGGAAGAGCATTAGCAATATATTGACTATCAGTATAGAGGTTGAATGGCTGCTGTGCACACTGTTGAAATACCACAGCAACAGCTCGGAGCTCTACTATTTGTGCCGAAGCACAAGGGGATACAATCTGATAGAGTCTGCTGTTAATGGAATAGGCAAACGTACCATTAGAGGAGCCATCAGTAAATACCAAAGAGACATCGTGAATGGGATGGAGGCTGGTGACTTTGGGGAGAACAAAGGCATGCTCTGAAGCAAATTGCAACAGCTTATGGGACGGGTAATGGGATTCTAACTGTCCAGGGTATTGCGCCAATGCGATACCCCAGCTGTCGGAGTTGGTGAAGAGCCAGTGAATTTTCTGTTTAGGAATTGGTAAGATAATTTTAGGGGGCTCTTTGCCGAAATATCGGCGAGCTTCTGTGTGACACTGTTGAACTAAGGCAGCTAGTATTTCATCATAGGGTTTTAGTACTCTGGAAGGAGATACGGGCAAGTGAATCCAAAGAAGAGGACCCTCCTGCCAAAGAACAGCGGTTGGCATATGTTTTGTAGGAAGGACACAGGCACACCAGGTTCTGTCATAATCTAAGTATGTCACTTGTTGACTGGAAAGGGCCTTCTCAATCTTTTGTAAGGCCAGGCGTCCCTCAACAGTAAGTTCTCTGAGAGATGTAGGATTAGAATTTCCTTTAAGTAGATCAAATAAGGGTTTGAGATCTGCCGTGGTTATTCCTAAACTTGATCTGAGCCAATTAATGTCCCCCAAGAGCTTTTAAAAATCATTGAGGGTTTTTAAGTTGTCTTTCTGTAGCTGAATTTTTTGAGGAATAATATGTTTAGGATATAACAAATAACCCAAATAAGAAAAAGGTGAGGTTGTCTGAATTTTATCAGGGGCAGTTTGGAGTCCTGCTGCTTGAAGGGCTGTGGAAAGCTCCGAGTAGACACTTAAAACATATCCCTCATTCTTATGAGCCAGCAGGATATCATCCATGTAATGAATCATGTACATTTCAGCGTGGTTTTCACATACCTTTGCGATTGCCTGATCAACGAATTTTTGACAGAGAGTAGGACTGTTGGCCATCCCCTGGGGAAGTACTGTCCAGTGGTACCGGCACATGGGGCGAGCATAATTAGAGGTAGGAACACTGAAAGCAAAACGCTCACAATCTTTTGGATGTAAAGGAATAGTGTAAAAGCAATCTTTTAAGTCAATTACTATTTTATAAGTGTTAGCTGGAATAGCAACAGGATGAGGAAGCCCAGGCTGAAGAGCCCCCATAAGTTGCATAGTTTTATTAACTTCTCGAAGGTCTTGTAATAGTCTCCATTTTCCTGATTTCTTTTTTACTACAAAGATAGGTGAGTTCCATGGTGAGTTAGATGGTTTTATATGGCCGCTGTCTAACTGTTCCTGCACCAACTGTTCTGCGGCTCTAATTTTTTCTTGATTCAGGGGCCATTGGTCCACCCATACAGGCTCATCACTTTTCCATGTGATAGCATCCGCATGGGATGCAGGAGAATCAACAGCCCCTGTTAAAAATACCCTAACCCCGTTCGTTTTGGGCGAGGCTGTAGCTGGATGGGCTCCACTCTTCCTTGGTTTTGGGTTCCCAATCTCTGTTGTGGGAGGAGTCCTTGATCTAGTAGCTGTTTAGTAACTAAAGGATTGGGACTGTGGAGATAAACCCCCATTTGTGACATGACATCCTTTCCCCATAAATTTATCGGAAGATGGGATACAATATAAGGTTGAAATGTTCCTGACTGTCCCTCATCATCAACCCAAGTCAGGATATTGCTGCTTATTTGGGGGTCCTGAGTTTGTCCGATGCCCTTTAACTGAGTAAAACTGCTGTGTTTTGGCCATGGGCTAGGCCATTGGGCCAGGGTAATAACGGAAACATCGGCTCCAGTATCCAACAAACCCAAGAACCTTCGTCCCTGTATAATGAGCTCCATCTCGGGGCATTTGTGTTCGATGGCCTGCACCCAATAAGCATCTGAGGACCCAAATCCCTCACTGCCTCTGATTTTTCTTTTGCTTCTAAATTGTTCCTGTGTTCTGGGAAGTAACACAATTTGAGCAATTCTCTGTCTGGCCTCAATTACTGAGATCTGTTTGGGGGAGGAGGCCATAACTTTTATTTCCCCGTGGTAGTCTTCATCAATGACTCCAGGATGAATCTGAATGCCTTTTAAGGTGGTACTACTTCTTCCTAATAGGAGCCCAACCATGCCCTTGGGCAGAGGTCCGTAGACCCCTGTGGGTAGGACCTGGACTCCCATGTCAGGGACTAGTACTGTGTGGGCGGCGGCACAGAGATCCAATCCTGCGCTGCCAGGGGTGGCTTTCCAGAGGTCACAAACGGATTGTTTCCCTGATCGTTTAAGGGACTGCACTTGACTGCCCCATAACAATGATTCGGGGCCTGGGGCTGGCCCCTCTTCCCGTTTCCCTGCTGGATGGGATTCCCGTCCTTATCAGTTTTAGATTTGCATTCATTAGCCCAGTGCTTGCCTCGCTTACACTTAGGACAAAGTCCGGGCGGGACACCTTTAGCCCCCTCCTTTTGTCCCCCTTTTGAGGGGCAGTCCTGTACCAGGTGCCCTGATTGGCCACACCCATAACAGGCTCCGCGGCCGCCCTTCCCTCCGGTTTGCTGAAATAGGATTTCTTTAATAGTTTTTCCCTGCAAGGCTGCTGCCAAGGTGACTCCTTGAACATAGCCAGGTCCTATATCAGTGCACAGTCTGATATAGTCCGATAAATCAGACCTTTTTCGCCATGGGCGAATGGCCGCTTGGCACACCGAATTGGCATTTTCATAAGCTAGCTGTTTAATTAAGAGCGTTCCAGCTTCAGTGACGCCCAAAAGCCTTTCTGCTGTTTTTAAAAGGCGGGAGACAAAATCTTGATAGGGCTCATCAGGGCCCTGCCTAATCTTAGACAAGTCCTCAGTCGGCTTGCCTGTAGGGGGTAACTTGTTCCAGGCTTTTTTAGCAGCCGCATTGATTTGCACATAAATTCCTGGGTTATACTGTAACTGATTACTCAGGTCGCCCCACTCCCTTCCCCCACCAACATGTCGTAGGGAGCCGCGACCTGGTTGCGTCTGTTTATGTCTGCAGTTGTTTGACATTGGTCTAAAAACTCTGATTTCCACAGCAAAAAATCCCCTCCCGAAAGATATGCTTTTGCCAGCATTTTCCAATCTGCCGGAGGCAGAGCATCCGTGGCAATGTTTTCCAGCAGCGCCAGAGTAAAAGGCGCCGTAGGGCCATAGGACACGCTGGAAGTTTTTAGTTCCTTTAATTGCTTAAAGGGAATTGGCCTATGCATTCTTTGTGGATTTCCTTGCTGATCTAATTCCTCATATACTGGATACAAATGCTCAAATCCCTCCGTGCTCTCCCCTTGTCTAGCCGCTTGTTGAAGAGATGCCTGCAGAGGGGATATTTGCATTTTTATAGGCTGGGGCCGGGGTTGTTGTACCACCACGACCACCGGCTCCGGAACTGCCGGGTCGTCAGGTGGATCTAAGCCTGCTATAACACTGGGTGTGGGGCTGGGCGGCAATGGAAGACTTAATGGTTTCAAGGGGGAAAAATGAGTCAACAATTTATTAAGTTGCTGTTGCATCTCCTCAACAGCCTTAAGGAGACTGGGATCACTTGCTGGAGGGATCAGGGCTGCAGGGTAATCTCTGGGATGATATAAAGCAGCTGCCTCCTCTAAGTCGGCTGCGGACGCGGGGTCTAACTCCTCATTTTCCTCATTCTCTTCCTCCAAAAGAGGCTTGCTGGGGAGAACTCCATTACCTGCGCCGTTGCTTTCCCTTTCGTTTTCTGTTACGGAGGAGGGAGGAACCTTCTCTATTTCGTGACGGGGATCCAAACAATCCCTAACTAATGACCAAAGACTAAAGGCATCTACGGGCATTTTTTCTGGCCCATGGGCAGAAAAATAAGCTTTCATTTTTTCTCCTACTTTCATCCATGTTGCTAAATCAACACTTCCCTCTTCAGGAAAACAGGGATATATTTTCTCAACAAATTCAAGAAACCTTAAAAGTTGATTGTGCCCAACTTTCATACCCCGACCTTTTAGCATGTGTCGGAGCATTTGTGCGAATAGGACTCTACTGCTGGTAGTTCCCATTCTTCCCTTGATGTTTCTCTAATATCGCCGCCCCTTTTACTTACCTCGTGCGCACACCTCGTAACTCGCGGCGGCTCCTCGCGGTATTCTTTCGTACCTCAGGTCCCTTGTTCGGGCGCCACTTGACGGTACCAGCCGTCAGACGAACAGAGCTGAGGGGAAAGCGTGGGAGCTGAATAAGACCGAAACAGTCACATCAGGGGGGACTCAGTCAAGCTGAGACACTGAACTTTATTTTTCAGTTACATATATATTTCACACATTTCCTCGTTTCCTTTTCCCAAGCATTCTTTTGCTAGTCATATCAAAACCAGATCAGGGGCATGCTGACCTCTGCTTATTCTGAGGACAATGCTGGGTGTACAGTACTTGGAATGTGCTTAATTTAGAGCTTGTTAATACAAGAGTTAACTTGA
This sequence comes from Heterohyrax brucei, assembly GCA_028571685.1. NCBI lineage: Eukaryota > Metazoa > Chordata > Mammalia > Hyracoidea > Procaviidae > Heterohyrax > Heterohyrax brucei. The sequence continues at coordinate 17,619,772 of CM053153.1, read as the reverse complement.
CCATATTCTGGCCTTGCTTCGGGAAGTCTCGGCTTCCCACAGGTGACATTGCAGAAAATGGGAATACCAGAGTACTTAATTGTACTCATGAGGAATCGGTATATGGATCAAGAGGCAGTCATGCGAATCTAACGAGGGGACTCTGCATGGTTTAAAGTTAGGAAAGGTGTGCATCATGATTGTATCCTTTCACCATACCTTTTCAGTCTGTATGCCAAGCAGATAATCTGAGTAGCTGGAGTGTATAAAGAAGAATGAGGCATCAGGACTGAAGGAAGACTCATTTACAACCTGCATTATGCAGATAACACAGCCCTGCTTGCTGGAAGCAAAGAGGATTTGAAACACTGATGAAGGTCAAAGACCACAGCCTTCAGTAGGGATTTCACCTCAGCGTCAAGAAAACAGAAATCCTCTCAATTGGACTAGTAAGTACCATCACGATAAACAGAGAAAAGACTGAAGTTGTCAGGGATTTCATTTTACTTGGTTCCATAATCAGTGCCCTTTGTGGAAGCAGCAGTCAAAAAATCAAATGATGCATTGCATTGTGAAAACCTGCTGCAAAGGACCTGTTGTCAAGAAGGAAAGATCACTGAAGAAGGATGTAGAGGTCAGTGAAAAAAAAAGGAAGACCGTCAAGGAGATGGGTTGGCAGAGTGGTTACAACAGTGGTCTTAAGCATAAAAATGATTGTCGGCCTGGCACAGGACTGGGCAATGTTTCCTTCTATTGTGCACAGGGTCCCTGGGAGGCTGATACCACTCAGTGGAGCTCCTAACAACAACAGACCTTTCTGCCTGACAACAGACTATGCATTCTTTTCAAGTGCATGTGCAATATTTAATAAAAGAAACTGTGTGCTGTGCAATAAAACATGTCTCAGCTGAAAAGAATTCAAGACACAAAGTATGTTCTCTGACCACAGAGGCGTTAAATTAGAAATCAATAACAAAACAATATGTGGAAGTTTTTCAGATATTTAGAAAATAAATACATAGTTTGAAATAGCCTGTGGTAAAAGAGAAATCAAATAAGAAAAAGTGCTTTGAACCACATGAAAATAAAACCAACATATTAAAATTTATGAGGCATACCTAAAACATAAAGGAGAACTTATGGCATTTATTATTTATGCTATAAATTTATAGTACTTGTCCATATTAGAAAAGAACCAAGTTCAGATTAGTCACTTCATTTTATGCATTAGGAAACCAGGGAAAGAAGGGCAAATGAAACCCGAAGTAAGCTGGTAGAAAGAAAAATAAAGAACAGAGTAAAAAATAGTGAAATAGAAATCAGAAAATCAATAGAAAACTCAGGAACCGAAGAATAGCTTGTTTGAAAAGATCAATAAAATTGGTAACTTTCTAGCCAGAGTAAAGATTATACAAATTACCGATATCAGAAGTGAGAGAAGTGACGTTAGGTAGATAATAATAAGCTAAATGGATGATACATTAACATTAGGGGCAACTTTATACCACTAAATTAAAAGTAGATGAAATGAACAGGTTCCTTAAAAGGCTCAATTACCAACGCTCATTTAAATAGATAACGTAACTAGTGCTGTATGTATTTTTAAGAGTGAATTTGTAGTTACAAGCATTTCTCAGAAAACCCCAGGCCCAGAGAGCTTCTTGGTGAATTCTAACAAAGAGGAAATAATACCAGTTCCACCCAAACTTTTCCGGAAAGTTGAAAAGGAATACACTCCAGTACCTTCAGTGACAGACTAGCATTACCATGATACCAAACCAAAGACATTACAAGAACAGAAAACTACAGACTGTTATCCCTCCTGAACATAGATGTAAAAATTGTAGATAAAATTTTAGTGAATTTAATCCTGATAATATATATAAAAAGAATAATTCAGTATGACCAAGTGATGTTCATTCCAGGTTGGCTTAACATTTAAAATGAAGTATAATTCACCATGTTGATGACCAAAAACTCAAAGAAAAATCATAAGATAATTTACATAGATGCACAAAAAAGCACTAGACAAAATCCAATAATATTTCTTAATAAAAAAGAAAATAAAACTCAGTAAGCTAAAAATAGAAGAGAACTTCAATTCAGTAGGAGTATCTTTGGAAAACTTACGGTGAACATCATAGTTAATGGTAAAATAACTTGAAGTTTGGCCCCTCCTACAAGAGGAAAGGATGCCTGTTGTTAAGGTTTCTACTGAATGGTATACTAGAGGTTCTAACAAGTGCAGTAGGGCAAGAAAAAGCAATGGAGACATTTAGATTGGAAAGGAATTAGTGCAACTGTGTTTGCAGATACATATGTAGAAAATCCAATGGAATCGCCCAAAAAACTAGTAGAACTAATAGATGAACTTATTAGCAAATTTGCAAGGTACAAGATTAATAATCAATTGTATTTTTATATACTAGAAGGAATCACAGATTGAAATTTTCACAGTGCAGTTTATAATCACATCAAAGAATATGATATGCCTATGGCTATATCTAATCAAAGATGTGTAAGAGCTATACACTGAACCCCACAAATATTATTGAAAGAAATCAAAGAAAACCTAAAAAATAGAGCAACATGCCGTAGTAATTCAGTATGCTTAAAATGCCAAAAGTCTTACGAAAATGTCGGCCGTTTGTTTTGTTTTTGTCTGTTCTGGGTTTTTTTTTGTGGATATTGACAGGCTTATTCTGAAGTACAGAAATGAGGAAGACTGAGAATAGCCAAAGTTACTTTGAGAAAAGACAATATTAGAGGACTGATTTTAAGACTTACAAAGCTATAGCAATCAAGACAATGTGGTAAGACAGACAACAGTTAAAGAGATAAGTGAAACAAAATAGAGTCAAAAACTAGACCCCCATGCAGGCAGTCAGTGGGTTTTTCACAAACATACAGAAGACTGTGCAGTAGTTGTTCACAGACATCCCACGACAGTTCAGTGGTGAAAGAAGAGTCTTTACAACAAATAGTGCTGTAACAATTTGGATAATTTTATACTTAAAAAATATAAAATCATCATATACAAAAAAATGAATCATAGATCTAAATCTCTGAAGTTATAAAAGAATGCATAAGAGAGACTGTAACATTGATTTAGGTAAGAACTTTGTAGATAGAACACCAGAAGAACAATCCATAAAGGAAGAAATTATGAATTGGACTTATTCGAAATTAAGAACCTCTGATTTTTGAAAGATACTCAGGAGAGTGAACAGATAAGTGACAGAGTGAGGAATACTGTTTGCAAATCACAGATCTCATCATGGACTTCTGTCCATAATGTGGTAATCCTGGTGGTGCAGTGGTTAGGTGCTACATCTGCTAACCAAAAGGTCAGCAATTCAAATCCACCAGTTGCTCCTTGGAAACTCTATGGGGCAGTTCGACCCTGTCCTGTGAGATCACTATGAGTCAGAATCGACTTGAAGGCGGAGGTTTTGTTTTAGGTTTTATCCACAATATAAAAAGAACTCCCAAAATTCAGTAATAAGAAAACAGTCCAAAGAAAATGGAAAAAAAAAGATTCTGGAAAGATAATAGAAGTGAAGAAAAGACACAGAAGTGAAAAGACAAGGAGAGTCCACAGGTAATAAGCCCGAGCAAAGATGCTGAATGTCATTAGTCATTAGGTAAACCTAGGTCACAGCCACGGTTTACCTCTCTACTCTGTTTGTTATTGTTAGCTGCCCTCAGGTCACCCCAAGTCCTGGCAGCTCCACGCGCACCCGTGGGTTACTGCTCAGACTGTGGTCATCCGTTGGGTTTTCACTAGCTCATTCTTGGAAGTAGATCTGTCCGCCTTTCTTCCTGATCCATCTTAGTCAGGAAGCTCTGCAGAGACCTGTACAGCATCACGGTGACACCCAGGCCTCCACTGACAGGTGGGTGCTGATGGCTCTCAGGTGTGGGAGCCAGGGACCAGACCTGGATCTGCTACATGGAAGACAAGAGCCATACTGCCGATGGACACCATGTTACAAAAGGGGACAAGAAGTTACTTAAATGTTCAGCAAAGGAGTAATTAAATAAATTCTGGACACCTATGAAGCAATATTGAACAGCTGTTTTAAAAAAAATAAAGTTGATCTGTGTGTGTCCCATGTGAAATGATCCTGAAAGTGTATTAATGAATGAAAAAAACCAAGGTGCAAAACAATGTGCATTAATATATGATCTCTTTTTGAGTAAAAAAGAGGCATTTTATGTGTGTTTGTATATATTGCACATGTGCATATATATCGTGTGTGTGTGTGTGTGTGTGTGTGTGTGTGTGTATGTTGTACACATACCATAAGGGTTTCAGTAGCTATTTCCGAAGACTGGGATTATAGTTTCATGGAAATGAGAGGGAGGCATTTACTTCTTGTTTTTTTTTCACTTCTGTTGAGTGTTTTTTTGTTTGTTTGTTTGTTTTTTACCATATACACACGTATGCATGCCTAGGTATTTTATAAATTATTTTTTTAAGTCTTTTAGAAAAATAAAGAGGGGAAGAAAGAAAAATCAAAGTTGGCAGTTATCTGCTGAAACATGGTGTAATTACCAAATGAAGATGATGTAATTGCCAACTAAAAACATAATCGGTATATAATCATTTGGTTTTTATTCTTTGAAACCCTTATAAAATGTCATCTTTTTAAGAGGATTAGGAAATTGGTTTATAGGTTTGTCCCAAGTCACTAAAATGTTTTATGAGTGTGATGCCTCATACCTTGATCAGATTGAAGTAAGAAAGTATTATTTTCACAAAGGCCTTTTAAAGTTGAGCTGAAACCTGTGCTTTTGAATAGTGGGTGAGAGCTACAGAGAGCAGAAACAGAACTGTTAGGTGTTGGGTACAGAACATAGAAAAAGAAAAGGTGTCCAAGGTAGGATTTCTATAAGAGCATTATGGAACATGTGTGTTTGACCCCAAGGGACCCCATCCATGTCTCCACCATGGTGTAAGTAACCACAAACTATATGTATGTAATTGTGGAAGGATGTAGAGGCAGAGCTCTCACTAATTATCTGAAGGATTATCATGAATGGTTTACAAAGATTTCTTGACATCTCTAAGTGGGTTAAAAGGATTAATGAATAGGTAGTCTGGGAACTCCCTTTGAATCTTTTGAGATTAGTATGTATTAAAGAACTCCTCCTCAATAAAAGGTTGCCATACTCAGGAACAATCATAATTATGGGTGAGGTTTTTCAACACAAGGAAATGCATTTTTTTAAAACTGTTTGCTTTAGTGGGACTGACTAACTTTTGAGGAAACAGCACCGGCCCTTTGTCTGGGTTGGATAATATCATCCAAAGACTCCTTTTTGACCTCTTTCTGCAAATTTCTCTGATAAATTTTTAGTTATCACATTGTAAGTAACAGTCAGGATCTTGTCCACAAATAGCGATGTCCTCAATCCAACCGTGTAAGCCTTCGTGATGCGTCTGTCTTCATGAGAGATGCCTGAATTCTTTGTGAGGGCATTTCATCGATGCAGAGCTGGGTGGGGCTGAGTGTAAATAACCATATTCTCCATTTCAGGATCAGTTTCCATGCTTGTCTCATCCCTGTCTAGTGAAGAGAGGAAAATAGATGAGTATCAAAGCATTTTGGAGAACTAGAAACGTGTACGTGACTGAGCTGCTGGGTGGCTCCAGAGGGAGCATCTCGTATCAAGCACCAGGAATATCTGAGCACATATTTTCATTGGAGAAAATCTGGATGCTTAGTCTCACTGGTTAGGGGACTTGATTAGCTGCCAAGCCAGAGGTGGGTGATGAGTAGACATCTTATGACGGCCCAACTCCAAATGTGGCGTTGAGAACTCGTCAGATGATTCACAGACTGGTGCGTAGTCTCAGTGCTGAGTGTTGGTCACTGCTATGAATCAGTGGCTGATGTCCATCCTTTGTGTTTCATCAGAAACGGCATCCGCTGTTTCTATTCGTTCCAGGCAGCTAGTTTCAACTTTCTGTATATGGGCTGTTTTTCTTTTTCAGCAGCAGAGGATATGTCATTTTGAAATGTTACAACTAGAAAGGATTACTTGAGATCATCTAGTTCCCAGTGTCTCATAGATAAGGAAATTTCTGGTGATTCGTTCCATGAGCCTGGAAGTCAGGTCTCCTGACCCCCAGATCAGTGACTCCTCTGCTGCCTACATGGCACCTGCCCTCTCATACCAGCCGCAGACCAAAGAAATGGGAGAAGCATTGTCCAAACCTACTGAAGATGGAGCTGTGACCAAGACAGCTGTTTTATTAGTTTCCCTCAAGAGAAAACCACTCTTGAATCACGTTAGGGTAACATCAAGATGTTGTTATTTGGTGCTGTCGAGTTGGTTCCAACTCATAGCAAACGAAGCACTGCCCAATGCTGCAGCGTGTCCACATTCAGTGTTACGCTTCACCCCATTTTTGTGGCCACTGTGTCAATCCATCATGTCTGTCAGTGGAGGCTTGCTTGTTGCAGTGATGCTGGAAGCTATGCCACTGGTATTTCAGGTACCAGCAGGGTCACGGATGGTAGACAGGTTTCTGCTGAGCTTCCAGACTAAGACAGACTAGGAATAAGGACCCGGCAGTCTTTCTGCAAAGAATTACCCAAGGAAAACCTTAAGAATGGCAGTGGGACATCCAGACAGGTCCTTGTCATTCCATAAAAGCCCCACCTTGGGAAACCAAGTCTGAATTATAGCAACATCACCCTGACCTCAGTCGACAGCAAGGCATCCTTTCTTAGTAGATAATCTCTGTAAGAAAATAATCACAGTGTTCTTACAAGTGTTTAAAAACCAGCAGGGGTGACAACAGCAGCTATCACTGCAGGGGCCCTTGGCTGTGAGGAGAGCTGGCCACATCAGCTTGGCTCTTTCTTCAAAGCTGCCACACAAACCTTGGAATTGCCATTGTTTTTTTGATATCCTGTTTCTTTTTAGTTACCAAGAACATTTCCCTTTGAGCAAACACGGCACTCTGTTTACATTTGGGGTTAGGTATGGGTGATGATGGCTCACTGGAGTTCACATCTACCTGTGATCTGATTCTCCACCAGCACACCTGTCTAGCTTGTTGCACTTCTCCTGAACAGACTGAGAGTCTGGAGGCCATTCTTTATTTAAAGACATAATTCTGTGTTGTCCTCTTAACGTGGATACATGGCAACGCTGGTGGGTAACTTACCTTGTGGCTCCAGATCCACTGCTGTTGAGTCTATTCCAGCTCCCAGTGGCCCCATAGGATTGAGTTGAGCTGCCTCAGGATTTCCAAGGCTTCACAGAGGCAGAGTGCCTTGTCTAGTGCCCAGAAGCCTAGTGAGTTCCACCTGCCAATCTTTTGGTTAGAAGCTGAGTGCTTTAGCCACTGTGCCACCAGTATTCTTTCTTGTGGCTCCATCACAGTGCAAAACCCCAACTGATTGCTGTCCAGCTGATTCCGACTCACAGTTACCCCATGGATATCAGAGCAGAACTGCACTGCTCACGTTTCAGTGGCTGTGATCTCATGGAAGCGGGTAGCCAGGCCTGTCTTTGGTAGATTCAGACCGCCAGCTTGGGAGCCAGGCCCCAACCATCTGTGGTACCCAGGGACCTCATCCTAGTATAAGCCACTGCTGAGTCAGCTCCAGCTCACAAGTGTGGTAAATAGTGTGGCTTGTGGAACCAGACTAATGAGCTGTATGGCCTCAGACAAATACCCCTGGCTGTGCCTTAGTTTCCTCACCTGTAAAATGCAGATAACATTCACAGTCTGCCTCACAGAGTCGCTGTGAGATGCTGTGAACTAAGTGAGTGAGTTCAGGCAGCTCAGGGCCTGGCTCTCGTAGAATAATGGGTAGTAATGATAGTAGTGGCAGTCGTATCAGTTGTAAGAAGGGTGGGTATTGGTTTTGTCATGGCCTCTGCTCTCTAGGCCTCTCCAGAAGGACCACCGCTACCCAGAACCACAGACCATTGGACCACTGAGTTGGGAGTTAGAGCCTGGGTGGTAAGCTGAAAGGATGGGGTAGGATGATGAAACCCTAGGACTGAGGAGTGGAGTACCTCTTCAGAGTCAGCAGAAGCTGCTCTTGGAGAGGAAAATAGAGGGAGCTTTTGACCTACTGTGGAGAAGGCTACAAATCTACTGCATTACTGTTTGGTGTTCTCAACCCTCAGAGAGAAAGGCCAGCCTCAGGAAACACAGTTCTACAACAGACGCTTTAGGAATTAATAGACCCAAATGATAAGCTAGCATATGGAGGACTCCACATTCCATGTCTGGTGACATTGATTTTGTAAACCTTGAATGTGTGCTAAGTGTGCAGGAAAACAGAATTTAGATCTATCCCAATAAGAAGAGGCAGCTGTTGACATGGGAACCTGCTGACCAAAGATTCCAACAGGGACCGGTGCTTTTTGCCACCACCTCCGGCGAGCATGTGGCCTGGGCCTTCGCCTCTTGCTCTAGGCCACATTTCTAAACCGCAGGCTTTGGACAAGTCTCCTTTCAGCTGTGATATAATAACTGACATAGAAACCAACACTCTGCTCCCCTGATGCATTTGGTTTGTGTGTTCTTACACACATGCACCCTGAGAGGTGATAGAATGTTAAGGAAGAAATACGTCTAGTAACTTTGAGCAAGCCCATTTACATCCACGGCTGCTTTCTCACCTGTAAAAGAGTTCTCAATACCCTGGGGCCTACCTCATAGGGTGCTTGTGAATATTAGGTAATAAAAAGATTATAAAACACTATGTCAATGTCAAGTGCTGTGTAATGGGAAAGAGGAACCTCAGATAGGGGAGGAAAGCTCAGCATGTGAAGGATGATGCAAACAGTGGGTTTTCTCCCTGACATTTAGAAAAATACTCACTGTGATGAGCCCCTGAAACTGTTGCCTTGAGATAGTCTTTAAACCTCAAACCAAAAATTTCCCGTGAAGTCATCTTAAAACCAAATAATCCTTTAGCTTAACTAGTCGAAAAAGGTCTGCTTTTGAGCACTGTGCTCTTCTAAGAACTTTCTGTGTGGGACCAAATTGTCAACACTAACTCAAGAGATCAGACAGGAGCCTCAGAGGCAGTGAGTCTGTGTTAATAAGGGAGAAACAGTTCAGAAAGGAAGGGTAAGAATGATTGCACAACTCAAAGGATGTCATCTCTGTCCCTGTACATAGGGAAACTATCGGATTAGTGCATGTTTTACTGCGTATATTCTAACAACAAAATAACTTTTAAATACATGTATTTGCTTTACTTTTAACACAAAACAACAGTTCTATTTCTGCACTTTTATGCTAATGCTAGTACAATAATTGGAGTTTGGGGGACTACAAAGTCAGACCACATTATATAAAGGTACTTCCTACTTTAGAATCCAATCTGCTTACAAGGAATTTAAGATGAGCATGCTTTATTTCAAATTCTATTTAATAGGAAGGAGACCCTGGTGGGGCAGAGTATGGCTGCTAACCAAAAGGTTGGCAATTAAAATCTACCAAGCACTCCTTGAAAACTGTATGGGGCAATACTGCTCTGTCTGGTGGGATCCGACAGCAGTGGAGGTTGGTTTGGCTTTTTGGTATGCTTTTATTTCAAATTTCATTTCATAGCGAAGCTGCAGGGTATAGCATGGACCAGTTCTTGCTGTCACAATTTGACTTGTATGGATAAAATGACAATAGTCTAGAATGCAAAGGAGGCAATATGGCCCCAGTGTACTCTTTATAAGCGTCAGTCATTTATGGCTTTGGCAAGGACAAAGAATACTCCCATATTTCACTGACTTGGCAGCTTCCTCTAAGGAGATCAAAGCTGCTTTGTGAACTTTATTTAATTCTCTCAACATCCCCTCCCTGTGGGCAGCTGCTTTCATTGTCACGCTGCTGGTAGGGGACCCACTGTCAGGTACAGAGACTGAATTTTCAAGGGCACATACACAAGTCATCAAGCAGGGGAGTTGAATTTCAACTTCCTGAATTATCTTTCCATTTGTCAGACATCTCAAAGCAGACCACTTTGAGAATTCTGTAAAGGACCATACCATATTTGTCTCGAATTCACAGATTCTTAGGAAACTGACAGATTAGCTGAACCTTCCTATTCAGCATGAGAAATTCTAAAAATTTTGATTTTTAGGCACATTAGGCTTTAAGTTCGCATTATTGCATGGTTTATAGAATCAGGAATACCTACCTGGGCTTGGCTAGTTCTGTGACCTGGAAAAAGATGGCTAGCTTGTGTGAACTTCAGTTTTCAATAAGACATGAGTAATGGTACTTGTATCATAGTTGTGTGAATTCACTGGTGCAGTGTATGTATATGAAATGCTTAGCACAGGGCCTGGCTCATAGTAAGCTTCCAGTAAACAGGAGAACTTATTTTGCAAAGCAGACAAGTTCTTAGATTAGTTCTTCCCTTGTTGAGACTTTTACTGAACGCTTAAGCTCTAGTCAAGCAAATCCAGGTAGATTACATCATTTCTTCTGTTTGCTTTAGTTATTCAGCATTCAGGAGCAAGTTTCAGAGTCCCTTCTGACATCTGTTTTGGTCTTTTCTTTCTTTCCAGTCTTTTTAATGACTGTTTACTTTCTCAGTGCATGATGTTCTAGATGTCATTTGTCATCAGTCTTTAGTGTTCAGTGCTCTGAATCTGTTCTTGCAGTGATCTCCAAATTCAGCTGTATATACAGTGTCATAGTTTGATTCTCATAGACTTGTTTTAATTGCCTTCAGCTTCAGCTTGAACTGCCATGTGAACAGTCAGTGCAGTCCACCACTGGCCTTGTTCTGACAGATGATATTGGGCTTCTGCATTGTCTCTTCCCACAGAACTAGTCGATTTGATTCCTGTATATTCCATCCAGTCAGGTCCATGTGTGTAGTCACACAGTTGATGCTGTTGAAAAATGTATTTCCAATAAATAAGTCATTGGTGTTGCAAAATTCTCTCATGCGAATCTCCCTCGTTGTTTCTTCCCCCCAGGTTCTATTTTCCAGCTGCTGATCCTTCGATTAGTTTTCACATTCCAGTCACCAGTCACCATCAGTGCATCATGACTGAATATTAGATCAGTTTCAGGCTACAGCATATGGGAAAAAAATCACCAGTTTTTTCGTCTTTGCCATTGGTGGTTGGTGTGTAAATGTGAATAATAGTTGTATTGACTGGTTTTCCTTGTAGGCTTATGGATATTTTCCTACCATTGACAGTGTTGTATTTCAGGATGAATCTTGAAATGTTCTTTTTGATGATTAATGCAGTTCCTTTCCTCTTCCATTTGTCGTTCCTGGCATGGTGGACCGTATGATTGTCCGATTCCGAATGGCCAATACCAGCCCATTTCAGCTCACTAATGCCTGCAATATTGATTTTCAAGCTGTCCATTTCATTTTTGACTATTTCCAGTTTTTCTTAATTCATACTTTATACATTCTGTGTTCTAATTATTAATGGCTCTTTGCTGCTCTGTCTTCTCATTTTGAGTCGTGCTCCTTCAGCAGATGAAAATGTGAATTCATCCACATCATTAAGGTTGCCTCTTCTCCGGGGAGGCAGCTCTTCCCTAGTCATCTTTAGATTGCCTTCCATCCTGAGGGACCTCGTCTTCCGTCACTGTATCAGTGTCTTGCTGCTATCTATAAGGATGTCCCTGGCCATTTTTTTCAGAAATAGAGCACCAGGTCCTTCTTCTCAGTCTTTCTTACTTTGGAAGTTCCGTTAAAACCTGTCCACCACAACTGTGCCTGCTGCTATTTGAAATCCTAGTGGCACAGGTTCCAGTATTACAGCATCACGGGAGCCACCACAGTGTGGCAAGCTGACAGACAAGTGGCAGTTAGACAACTGAAAGGGAACTAAATGAAGCCATTTTTCAGAGCGGTGTGACTCATCTGGTGGCAACTGTCTGTGCCTCACTGGAGATGCTTTGATCTTTGTCGTCTCATTGCATTTGTTAAGTCGTGTCTCTGTTACCCCGATAGTGGTCTCTGCCACTGAGAACAGCACTGAGGCAAAGGGTCCAGGTTATTGACACAGCAACAGAACGACCCTGATAGACAGTAGAAGAGGGGAGCTCGTGTGTGTGGAATGCGGAAAATCACATCTTCCAGCCAAAGAAGAGCTTAGAGAGAGCCAGTCTATGTCCCTAGCTTTTTGAGCAGTGACGTCATTAGCTCAGGTCACATGGCAAGTTGAGAGCAGGGTACCTCACTTAGCAAGACAGAGTTCTTCCCACCTCATCCTGCTGGAGCAGAATTCTTTTCTCCAAGAACTGGACAGTGATAGTGTCTGCTGTATTTCATTAGAAAAGGCTTTGGGAGAGAGTTGGCATTTCAAGTACACCTTGAGGTAAGGTCTGTAGAGCTCAGGATGGGGTTAAGGATGATGGACAGAGTGTGCTTGAGAAGAACTGAGCCAGAAAGGGTTATGAAGTGTCTTAAGACAGCCTGGTGAGAAGTCTGGAAGCAGGGGTCAGGTTCTTGGTCATGTATAGTGCAGAAGGGAGTCCTGGTAAGGTCCTGAGAGAGTGACTGTTCATGATTGTGACAGGCATTCCTGACTGTTTGGGTGGTGGGAATTAGCCCAGAGGGTCAAGAAATACCATTGCCACCATTTCTGGACAGCTATTATGTGCCCATCTTTAAAGATTAGCATTTGATGTCAGGTCTCTCATCACTGATCAGCCTTCCTGGACAGAAGTTTTCTGCAGATGCAGAAACAGAGATTCTGTAACTTGCTGAAAAGCACAGGGGTACTGAGGGAGCCAGAATTTAAGCCCACACTGTCTCCTTCCAAGTCTTTCTCTTCCTTTACAAGGCCTCTCTGAGAATATTGGGAAGAAAGTTATGGATAGCCAGCCCAGAGGTAGCTACGAACATCCCCTGTTTCTCTTTAAACAAAGAAAGGAGCAAAATGGGATACTGTATTTTACAGGGTGATGGGGTGGAAGGAGAAACACAAGCTTTTGCAGCAGTTTGCATTATGCTCAAGAGAAGGTGAGTAAAAGTGACTAGAGATTGTTTATTTGGCTGATCTTTGGCATAATGATGTGACCCACTGAGATAGAGAAGGTAAAGATCATTTAAGATAAACACGTGTTATATGTAGCAAGAGTTACTGATGATTTATGTGTTCAAGATTGAGAACTAGTATGACCCAAGGGGAAAGTTCGGAGTTAGATCGGTCTGTGTGTCATTGTCAGGGAATGTATTGTTTCCTCCAAAAAATGTATGGAGCAATTTGGCTAGGCCTTGATTCCTAGTATTGTGTGATGTTCTTGTAGGTTGTACATCTCACCTCTGTGATGTTAATGAGGGAGAATGGGCAGTGGTTGTGTTGGTGAGGCGGGACTCTCTATCAGTAAGACTGTGTTGTGCCTTGAGGCAGTCTCTTGGAATAGAAAGGAAAGGGAAGCAAGCAGAGAGTAGTGGACCTCATACCCTGAGGAAAAAAGCAGCACCAGGAGCAAAGATTCCTTCAGACTCAGGGTGCCTGAGCCTCAGAAGCTCCCAGTCCAGGGGACGAGTAACAACAAGGACCTTCCTCCAGAACCAACAGAGAAAGCCTTCTTCCCTGGTGTTGATGCCCTGAATTGGGGGTTATAGCCTACCGGCTGGTGATCTCTTCATTAAGGCTGTCTACTTGTGGTATTTCTGTTTTACCAGCACTAGATGACTAAGAGAGTCATCTAAACAGTAATACAGTGACATCCCGAGTGAGGTCAGTCCTCACAAACATCACTTAAAGACCTGTTTGCATATGGTATTGTGCTAAAGCACTGAACTAAGACATCTGAGCAAGGAAGTAATAGATAGGACTGATTAAGAGAGGCAGTGATGTTCTCAAACTGCATCTTATAATGATGGAGAAGAACAGGGAAATTTAAGACTGGTCAGACCCCACCACAGGTTGGAAATGGATCATTGAAATGGTTTGAAGAATATGGGACTGGCAGAGCACTGACACAGTAGACAAAGCAAGCACACCCAGCATCCAGAAATTTAGGAAAAGAGGAAGGGCAAGGGAGAAAAGACCTGTTAAGCATTTTATTATGGGCTGCCAAGCCAAGCCGTGAAGTTGGATCCGATTCATTATGGGCTGGGAGCATTAAGTAATTAATTAATCACTCCTTTCAGGTAAATACTCAGATCCTCATGCAATGCTTGGAACAATCCTGCTAGGTAAGTGTTATTGTCCCGTTTTATAGGTGAGGAAACTAAGGCACTGAGAGACTCACATACTGGGGGAAAAAAACCTGTTGACTATGACATACCCAATTAGAGTCTAATCTCTAAACTGTAAGATACTGCAAAACTTCATCCACAAAAAGACAATCCAATTAAAAAGTGTGTCAAGGATATGAACAGGCTCATCACCAAAGAAGACATTCAGGAGGTTAGCAAATCCATGAGGAAGTGCTCAGTATCATAAGCCATTAAAAAATAAAAAACAACCACTACTTGTAGCCACCCTAGAGGTCAGAGTAGAACTGCCCATAGAGTTTCCACGGAGTGCCTGGTGTATTTGAACTGCTGACCTTTCGGTTAGCAGACGTAGCACTTAACCCACTATGCCAGCAGGGTTTCCACTGGAGAAATGCAAATTAAAACTACAGTGAGATACTATTGCACTGCAACAAAACTAGCATTAATCCAAAAAACACAAAATTATAAATGTTGGAGAGGTTGTGGAGAAATTGTAACACTTCTGCCCTGGTGATGGGAATGTAAAATGGTACAGCCACTTTGGAAATAGACTTGGCTCTTCCTTTAAAAACTGGATATAGAAGTACAGTGTGATCGGCAAGTGATCGGCGATGTCGCCTGCTGGAATATATCCTAGAGAAAGAAGAACCGTCACACGATTAGATACACACATACCCATGTTCATTACAGCCCAGTTTACGGCAGCAAACAGACAGAAACAACCTGGGTGACAGCAGCAGACAAATGGATAAACAAATTATGGTATGTTCACACAATGGAATTATATGTAACAGTAAAGAACAACAATGAATCTGGAAAACATCTCATAACATGGATGAATCTGGAAGGCATTATGCCGAGTGAAATGAGTCAGTCACAGAGGACAAGTATTATATTAGACCACTACTGTAAGAACTCACAGAAAGATTTAAACACAGAAGAAAACATTCTTTGATGGCTGCTAGAGTGAGGAGGGAGAGTGTGGAATTCTCTAGTGGCCGAGAATGATCTTAGGTGAAAGAAAGGACAGTACACAGTACAAGAGACAAAAAGAGCCACATAAACGAGACTCATCAGTCTGGAACCAAAAGATATAGATGGTGCCTGGCTACCACTAATGACTGCCCTGACTAGGAACGCAACAAAGAATCCATGATGGAGCAGGAGAAAAGTGCGGTGCACAACTCTGATTCCACTGAAAAGACCAGAATTTATGGCCTCATTGAGACTAGAGGAACCCCAGAGGATATGGTCACTGGACTCTCTGCTAACCCAGAATTAAAACCATTCCTGAAGTCAAACTCTTCAGATAAAGATTAGATTTAAAATGTAAGTCTTAAATGTAGGACTTAAAATGATACTCATGAAGAGTGTGCTGCTTAGATCAAGTAGATACATGAAACTAAATAGGCAGCTGCTGTCCAGAGACAAGACGAGAAGGCAGCAAGGGACAGGAGCTGGTTGACTGGACACAATAAATCTGGGGTGGAAAAGGAGAGTGTGCTGTCGTGTTACAGGGGTCGCATAACAATGTGTGTATAAATTTTGGTACGAGAAACTAACTTGAGCTGTACACTTTAACCTAAAGGACAATTAAAAAATAAAAAGTGAGTAAGTGTCCAAAGCACAGTAAGAAGTGTGTTTCACCTCCCTGGGAAAATGTATTCCAGCCATTGATTTAATTTCTGTTATTGTTGCTGGCTTCAACCTACTCCCCCTCTTCAGTGTATGACGGGTCTGAACGTAATTCTTCTCTGTAGCCTACCGACTCTTGTAAAATAATGTGTGATTATAAGATTTCCTCAATGCAGTTTTCAGAATGTTAGTAATAGTCATGTTGCACCTACCTCTTGTGTATTTGAGTATCAACTCTGTTGCTCAATTTAATACTTTGTATTGGTCATAGTGAAACATGTTGTCATCACTTGAAATCCACATTTTATTTGCTAGGTTACTAATAGCCATTTACTTCTCTAACATAAATAAGGATGTTTTGTAAGCTTGGCTTTCAAATAGATTGACTTTATTGAAGGTAGCCAGTTTGTCTGGAGATCAAATTAAGGAATCCCTTGAGCTGACTGCCTAAACATTCAGGAAGACTTTTTAAAATGTGTATATATGTATTTTGATTCCTCACTGGATCAAATCTTTATAAACTTTTTAAACTCTATATATACACATATATATTTTCATTCCTTACTGGGTCAAATACTGATAAGGATGATATACTTTACAGAAAGGATTTAAGGCTGAAAAGGATTTTTGAGATTAGAGAGTCTACCCTCTTTCCTACTCTCATCCTTTTGTTTTTCACATTGAAAGAAAGGACAAAGTTGAAAAGGTGGCTGACAGCATGGCCTTGAGGGTCATGTAGCTGGTTGGTGACAGAACTGGGGACTTTTTGCCATTCCAGTGCACTTTCCACCAAAGTACCATTTTCTTCTAATTGGCAAACAGTTGACTTGAAGGCCCTGTGTTTTTGTATTCTGGGTATTAGTTGGGAGAAGAAAACTACCTTTTATATAAAAACTCTTGGAAACATTTCCCATGTATGATCAACAGGACACAAAAGTTTCTTCCTCCAAGATTTCCCAGAGTCGCCTTTCGCTTGAATTTTCTTCTCGCTTTTCTTTGGAAAAGTCACATTGCTTTGGCATCTGAAACAGCAGGTCTTGCTTATTCTGACAGCCATGTAAGACATCTGGTGCTTTAAAATTCCCAAGCCGAGTGACAAAACCAGTAGTCCCTTTCTGAATTCCATTACCGGTGGCAGTGAACGTTTCACTAGCGCCTCAGAAGCAACACAGAGAAGCAAAGAAAAATCCAGTTAGCAATTACATAGTTAACATGGTACGAGATGAAAGCCTATCTCATAAAATCCTGGTGTTGTAAACTGTGCCACTTGTGCACCTGCCCGCAGGCTGCCAGTCCTTTCAGTGTGCAGTGCCAGGGCCAGTGTGAGAAAAAGTGGTATGAACGGAAGGTCTCATGTTTGTTCAATGAAGTTTATTAATGGGAGTAATAATGTGACTAAATAGCTGTGGAAAAAGTTATTGATAGTATCAGGACTGAACTGAGTTGTTGTGATCTTCCAACATCTTAGGATCTAAATGCAGACCAAAGGTTTTTGAAGGATTCCCTGAAAATGCAGTTGAATCTCCAGCCCTGGATTTCCAGCTGATCTGAAGGGTAAGGATGAGGAGACAAACTGGAGACAGCCTGCAGTACCCCAGCACAAGACCTGCCTTACTCTAAGCAGTCTTGCCCAAAGTTGTAATTCACACCAGGATGCATTCTTTAGGGTGCTCAGACACTTTGCCACTGTGTGTGGACTCACCGCTGAGCAGTGTCCATCGTCATCCAGATCTGCCTTGTGTCACATCCAGGCAGCTCGGCTTCCTGTCCCCCAAGCTCTACTGAGTTAACCACTGGAGTTCTTTGAATGCATCTGGAGCCTGTGCACCTCTAGGCCTGGTGACAGCTACCTCTGCTAGAAATGGCCTTGCCCCTCAGGAGGCCGGTGCAGAAGCCCAGCACATTTATCACACTGCCTTTTAACGGCACCTTCTGTCTCAACACCTGACATGCTGGGCACTCGGCTCATGGGGGTGGGGAAGTGAGGGGCAGGTGAGTCGCTGGGCTGGTGGGGGAGGAAACGAGCAGCAAGTTCCAGTAACACAGTGCTTAAGGACCCAGCTGCCTGCTGGCACATGAGTAGTTTGGACCTGCCCAGTGGTTCTGCAGGAGAAAGATTTGGGCATCTGCTCCCTAGCAATCCCTATAGGGCAGTTCTCTCTCATGTGGGGTTGCTATGTGTTAGAATCAACTCAAAAGCATGTAACAATAACAGTTTAAACATAATAATACTGGAAATAATAGCAAGTCACATTGGAAAACCTGACTTTAAAATGCTTCTGTTGCTTCAAGTATTGTAATCTGTGTATCATTTGTGCGTGTTGTTGGAGGTGCCACTCTGAAGCCCCCTGCTGGGAATGGGGGCATAGCAAGCATGCTTGGCCCCACCTGGCCCTGCACAGCTGCCTCGTTGTTCTCCAAGCCTCCCCCCAGGTCATTGTCAGGAGCCCCATGCGCTCCCCTGGCCTGCGAGGCTCACCTCCGTCCTGGCCTTCCCCACCCTCTGCCCTAGTCGTGTGTTTACTTGTCTGTTCCAACCGCGGTGCCCAGGAACTGGTAAGTGGTCAACTGACATTTACCAAATGAAAGCTGTATGAATCATAGCTTGGGCTCCTAAATGAAGAAGAGAAAATAAGTGTCCTTTCAGTGTTACTGCTGATCCTTGGGGGCCGTTGCCCTCCACTTCTGTCATCTTTTTCAAAAAAGCCATGAACCACACCCATATTTAGGGCTCTGAGGGTCACTTACCCAAGCACTGTGAGAACACACCTAGCCTGTCATTATGAAACCAGGGCGGGAGCTGAGTCACAGCGTTTGATGGTCGTCTTTGTACTGCCTCTGAAAAATAAAGGACATTATCAGGAAAACAGCAGATTTTAGTCTCCGTGGTTAGCTAGCTGTCACCTCTCAGTCGGACACGCAGTAAAGCACATTTGACCGGCCTTCGTCCTCTGCCCTCGTTCTGGCTCTGCCTTTTTCCCTCCTTAGAGGTGGAATCCTGTTTGGGGAACAGAGTCATCACAGGCATTTTTCTCATTAGCTATCTTACTGTTTAATTTAGAGTGAAGAACAGAATGACAAAAGGATACAAGAGGCCTCTGTGTGTCGTCACATAATCTAGGCTACTTTTGGTAACAAAAATAAAACTCTCCTTAGATAATCTCTGGTTCCTTTGTAGCCCCCTTTGTTCAGATGTGGCCTTAAGTCTGTCTGAAGAGCACTAGAAGCTCTGCTACTGGGCCCAACAAAGTTTTCCCTGACAATTAAGTTTTCCCTTTTCTTAATTTCATTCCATTGCTCCTAATTATCTCCCCTCTAATTAGTGTGCTAATTATAATGGCATCCCCTGTGGACGTTCTCTGCCACCTTTGTGTTCATCCTTCAGCTGTCTTTTGGAATGCACGGTACCCCTGAAGCGCCCACTCCCACCCTGGGTTTCTGGCTGTGATCAGAGTTATGGACCTCAAAGTGGTGGTTTTCCGAGGTAGTTCTGCCTCAATCAGTCCCCTCTCTAGACTTCATTTCTTTTGTCTTAAGAGAAAAGAAATGGGGGTGCTGTGCTGAAATACGACCTTCTTCTGCATGCTGTTCTTGCATGCTCTAGGAGAGACCCACACTCCACTCTGGAGACTCTGCTCCTTATAACTCATAGGCAGTATCTCCATTACATGCTCAAAAAGGTATTTGAGATCTTTTTATTTCCCTAAGGACCCCTGGTGGCACATTGGTTAAGCACTCATCTGTTAACTGAAAGATCAGTGGTTTGAACCCACCAGCCACTCAGAGGGAAAGATGTGGCCATTTGTTCCCGTGAAGATTGTAGCCTTGATAACCCTGTGGAGCAGGTCTGCTCCAACAAGGTCTAAGAAGGTCACTGTGAATCGGAATTGACCCACCAGCAACGAGTTTGGTTTTGGTTTACAGAGTTCTAACAGAGATCTCGAGGCCTTTTTTATCCTTCATTCTGTCCTCGTATACTGCCGTCCTTGCATCTGGCCCTGTGCACTAGTCGTCCTTAACCTCCCAGCAGTGCTGTCATCTGAGGCTTAAGACGGCATGTGAACTGTGAAACATAGTGATGAGACTTGGACCCCAGAGCCTTTGAAAATGGAAAACAGGATCAACCAGTCACCCAGCTTTGCCCTTTCCGTTTCCAGAGTTCTGCTTGTCACAGTGTTTCTGTTATGGTCTTGATCTCTTTATTGCTGTGTTTTGTTTTTTTCCTCTCTAATGAGAGAAAGCCATTCTGCCTCCTCTTCGTGGTACACTAGTGAGCTCGAATGAAGGTGAGAGTACTAGCCTGTGGGAAATCTAACACTGAACTCCCAACTTTGTTAGAGCCAGGGCCACCTCGATCTAGACTTGACCTCCCGGCCCGAGTACCCCAGTGTGCATGAATCAGAGTCTCGTGAAGAACTCATCTGTGCTGCAGAAGAGCTGGGGAGAGAGCAGAGCAGTTTTTAAGCCACCGAGGACCCCTAAAGTATGGATTCCATGTACTAATACTGAGCACCTGCTGATTTTTTTTTTTAATCAATTGTTGTTAGGTGCCTTGGAGTCAATTATGGCTCATAGCAATACTGTTTCAAAACAAAACAAAACAAAAACAGTCTCAGTCTCTTGAGGTACTTAGAGATCACTGGAGGGGACAGACATACACAGATGACCATAATTTGGCAAGTGCAGGGGTGAGGGGTGCTGAGCTGAGTTTCTCAGGGGAAGGTGTGGGTTGCTACAAACCCCTGGCCTTCTCCCTCTCTGCACCTATGTGGTGCAGCCTTGGCTCATAGATATCAGTCATTTAAAAAAATTGCTGCCAAGTTCATTTCAACTCATGGCAACCCTCTAGGGCAAAGTAGAATTGATTCATGGAGTCTCCAAGGCTGTAAATCTTTGCAGAAGCAGACTGCCATTCTTTCTGTTGAGGAGCAGCTAGAGAGTTCCAGCCACAGACTTTTTGATTAGGAGTCTAGCACCTAACCACTGCACTACTAGGGCTCCATCACAGTCACCAAAAAACCAGACACCAACACACACACACACACACACACACACACACACACAGATGTCAATCTTGACTCATAGCAACTCTGTAGCCAAGTGCCAAATGCCGTCGAGTTGGATCCGACTCATGGTGACCCTCATGGCTCTATAGGACAGAGTTAAATTGCCCCAGGGCTCCCGAGGAGCAGCTGGTGGATTTGAGCTGCCAGCCTTTTGGTTAGCAGCCTGAGCTGTTAGCCACTGTGCCCCCAGAGCTCTTTAATAATCAGAGTCACCACCAGTTTCTGTTCCTCTGCCATACTGTCCTCATTCTCCATTGTCTCCCATCCAGTGGCGTCACTGGGGGGGGGGGGGGGCGGTGCGCACACCAGGTGGCATTGTCAGAGAGGGTGACATCAGAGTGACTGCAGCATTGCATCAGCAATTTGTTTTTATATAAATATCCCTGTAGTCAGCTCTAACAGCAGAAACATTTTCTTACAAGCCCAGCTGGCTCATATCAGTACCCCTGCGGGGTTGGAACTCTGTGCTTACTGTGTGTCTGAACCTTCAGACACACTGCATGCAGAGCTGCCGTTATTACCCAGTCACTAGCAGACTGGGGATCACGTGGTTTCATCTGCACGTGCCGTGAGCACTTGCTCTTGCCTTCATTGCTGAAACAGTGTTTTTACAGTTGGTAAGTTTGTCAGATTTTAGTGTTTTAGCTACAGTGTTATGGTAATTAATATTTAATTAACTTTTGAGAAATGAAGCATTAAAGGAAAAGTAGGAGAAAAATAGGCTTGTACTCAGTAACTAATACTGTTGTGATTCGATATAGAAAGATTTTACAGAACAGTCACGTTGTTAGTATTCATACAATCTAGGGAGTGCTACATTTAAGCCATTTACAACTGTACTTGTCACATATTTTTCTAGGTCTAAAATTGGTAACAAACTTTACTAAGGATTTTGTGTCATCTTTTCACTGGCCAGTTCTTTTCAGAAGTAGACTGCCAGACCCTTCTTCCTAGTCTGTCTTAGTCTGGAAGCTCAGCTGACACCTGTCCACTGTGAGTGAGTCTGCTAGTATCTGAATACCAGTGACATAGCTTCCAACATCATGGCAACGCACAAACCCCCACAGTACAACAAAGTGATCGTCAAGTCGGGGTGGAAGAGGGTCAGCAGGAAAGAGGAAGACCCTCAACAAGATGGACTGACACAGTGGATGCGACAGTGGGCTCCAGCATAACTATGATTGTGGGCATAGTGCAGGACCAGGCAGAGGCTTGTACTGTTACAGATAGGGTTGCTGTGTATTGAAACTGACTCAGCAACACCTAACAACAGCAACAAGGATTCTGTATAGTCTGGCACGGGAGGAGGTCTGTGGAGGGGTGACATCATGAATTGCCACAGTGGGTGACACCAGCTCCAGTGACGCCACTGCATCTACCCTGGAACATGTGAGTCTTCAGTGAGAGAGAAAAGCCGTCCTTGACATCTTGGGTGTGGGTGAGGAAAAAGAGGCAGTGTTCCACACTAAGCATATTGCCAAGCCCTGTGAATGTCATGAAGGAGGAAGTTTTAAAAGTGTGATTTCTTCATGTTTACAAAACCAACAGATGACTCAGCTCCGTTGTACACATTCCCAAGAGCCATGTCCTGAGCTAATCCCAGCTTTCAAGTCTTGTCGTCCTTTGCACAGGAGGAAGCTTCGGAGGAGGGTGGGAAGTGGGGGAGGGGAGAGGGAGAGGCAGGAAGGCTGAGCCAGGGACTAGGTGCCAGGGCACAGAATCCACAGGGCCTTTGGGTGGACTCTGTGTGGTCAAGGATGTCCCTTCATCCTGTGACTCTGTTTATCTAGCCAGCCAGCCAGCCTGCCTTCTCTCTCTCTCTTTCTTTCTTGTTTTATCCCTTTCTTCCAGTTGATGTTTCTAGGGGGAAAGGCAACATGTTTTCTGTCAAACTAACTTTAGATGAGACACTGAGAACTGCACACAGATGCCCAGGAAGACCGAAGCATGTGTGGATGCATTGCTCCTAGGCCTGCCAGAGAGATGGGCCAAAACTGGCTCTGACCCCTTTGCCAAGATGGGGACCTGAACTACATTTCGTCCTGCGTGGCTGACGTGACGGCAGGATCCTTAAGCCTCCTTAAATGTGGGCCCGCAGGCTTGAACCCTTTTTAATTGCCTCCATATTGAATGTACTTTGGGGGCGGTTCTCCTAGTGTCTCCTATCTCTTTTCTTGACATGAATATGTGGTATGACCATGAAGAATTTTTTTTTTCCATTGGAGCAAAAATAAATCATGACACTGATATCAAACTGCATGTAAAAAAGAAACAAACTTGAGCTTATTTAATTGATACAAAAATTCTTTGACATTTTGTAGTTACCACGCTGACTCAACCCTATGCGGTAACATATTTGATCCATCCTGGGGTCTGTGGGAGGGAGTGCAGGCTGGTCACCACAGTCACAGAGCAGCAGTGAGCTCTGGCAAGGGGCGTCACCAGTCCTGCCACTACCTGAGCTCACCCAGTTCCCTGGCTATTTCCTCCCTGCCTGCACTTTATCCCACAATAGATGTCTTAAGGGGCTCTTTACTTTTTATCCTTTGAGGATTAAAAAACAGAATTTACCTTGAAAAGCATTGTAATGCTGCGGCTAGCTTTATTCTGTTATTAAAGTCCTGTTCCATACAGATATTTCATTATTGTTTGGCTTAGAGCTCTGAAGTCAGAGAAGGTAGAACGGGAGATCTTTTGTATATTAAATTATGATGTGTGTATTACCTTGTAGGAGAGTAGATAAGTTTGACCTGTTACAACAGTTGTTAGGACAGTACATCTAGAAATAACAGGGAATGAAATGGTGAATATTGGAGATTGAAATCGCCCCAGTCTTACTGAAAATTGAAACGAAGTTTTAAGTTAAGCAGTTACAAATGTGAAGGTTCCTTTATAAAAATATGATGATCTCTGGACTGTATATCACAGTTTGTTTCAGTGTGACATGTTGAACAAACAAGTCCATCCACCCTATTCCTGCCCGTCTTACTGAATGTTATTAACTGGTACCATGAAGAGTCGTTAACTGAAAGGTGCGAGCTGAATGATCCTTCACCAGAAATCTCCGATATTTTCCTTGAGCCCTCTATTAAACCAGAGTAAAAAACCAAAACTCATTGACATCAAGTTGATTTCGACTCACGGTGACCCTGTAGAACACAGCAGAACCGCGCCGCAGAGTTTCCAGGCTGTCAATAAGCAGCCTTTCAGTTTGCAACTGAGCTCTTAACCACTGTGCCGCCAGGGACCTGTAGAGCCCTTGGCAACAAATTTACATATCTAGCAGCTGTGTTCCCTGAACATAATGGACTATGTAACGTTTTGTATAGTTTTCTGTATATCGTTTCTCTAAATGCAGTTTTAATTTCATTTTTCAGCTTATAACACAGGCATCTTTTTAGGACTGTTAAAGATTACTTTTAATAATTGTCATGTAAGAAGTGGTGGTGCCGTAAACCAAAAATAAAGAAGTGTTGCAGTCAAGTCAGTTCCACTTCCCAGCGATTTCAGAGTCTGCCCAATGTCTAGAGTCCCCTGGGGTTTCTCTGTTACAGCAGCTGCTGTAATGAGCATCATGACACATACATGCTAGTCTGCCTTGGTAAGCTCCGCAGAGCTCAAAATAATGAGCACTTTTTAAAAAACTCATGTGGTTTTGGTCAAAGTTGACCCAGCTAACTTGGCGCCCTCTGAACAATTACTGCTCAGATTGTTCAGAGACGTTGGCAACACTGCTCCCAGTGTGTCCAAATGCTCACTCATTCCATCCTGGATATGTCACTTCAGTAACTGGTTTCCCTGTCCCCTTACCCTGTCATCTTTGCTTAGGAGTAATTAATTGTTGGCCATTTGGTCTCATAGAGATGGTTTTTGAAAGGTGTGCAGTACTCATTGGGCATGAGCCAGTCTGTTACATAGGTAGTTTCAGCTCAGTGGGTAGTTTCAATTCAGAGTTTATGGGGCACCTCAGGGCATCTCTTGGGGAGTCCTCTAGTATCACCCGGCCCAGTAAGTCTGGACTTGGAGGAGCTGGAGTTGTGTTGCACATTTTCCTCCCGTTCTTTCAGAATCCTTCTCTTGGGGCTCTGATGAAAACAGGCATTAGTAGTCAGTTTACACATTTTTTTAATGAGCCAAACCAAGTGCCATCGAGTTGGTGGCCCTTACTAGTACACTTTGCTGTGGACGTGGCAAAGACTCCATCTACAAGGGAGTAGATTGGAAATGGTCTGAAGTCATAATGTGGAGTAGTGTATTTCTTGGACTGTCACCTCTATCCTCTTACTTTTCGGTGACTTGCTTCTGTTACAGAGGTGGAACAGAGAGAGTCAAGTGGTGTGACCTAGCCAATATGGAAAACTAGCAATTGGATAAAAGGCCAGAGCTGTCTTCAGAACAGTCTTCTTCACTGTGTTCATGTTATGATTGTGGTCAGTTCACATATGATAGTATTCAAAGTGTTCTCATTTCAGGACCGTTCTTTCAGTGACTTTTTATCATGTTCCTGCCCCTTGCCTTGCTCGTTGAGAATATTAGGATAAGACGGCTAGTCCCCTCGGAGAATTCGCACTCTGGGAGAGGAGACAGAGAAGTCAGCCGATGATTACAGCACGTAGAAAAGGCCCTCTGGCTGGAGGAGTCTGAGATGCTGGGGAGGGATGGCTGGGGTGCAGTTAGCATGGCAGGTTTCTGTGATTCTCTTCCCTTTGGGATCAAGGTTGGTAGCCATAGGAGATGAGGTTGCTGTGGGCCAACTAATGTTTCATTTTGTTGTTGTGCTAAGAAGTCACACTTAGGAGATGTTGTGGACTGAACTGTGTCCCCACCCCAAAAGACGTGTTGAAGTCCTTACCCCTGGGACCTATGAAGGTGACTTTGTTTGGAAATAATATCTTTGAAGATGCTATCAGTTAGCATAAGATCACACTAGAGTAGAATGGATCCTGATTCTATCTCAGTGGTGTCCGTTACAAAAGGGAAAAGAGACAGAGGACCAGAGGGAAGACGGCCATGGAATTACTGCATTCTGCTGTACCTGCAAGCCAAGGAATGCCTGAAGCCAGCGGAGACAAGAAAGGATCTTCCCCTGGAAACTTCACAGAGAATCTGCCCTGCTGGTACCCTGAATTCAGACACAGCTCCAAACCAGATCCACTGCCAATCAAGTTGATTCTGATTTCTAGTGACCCTGCAGGACAGAGCGGAAGTACCCTCAAAGGGTTTCCAAGGCCATCATCTTGACAGAAGCAAACTGCCATATCTTCTCCCCATGGAGCAGCTGGTGGGTTTGAACCACTGACTTTCTGGTTAGCAGCTGAACCCTCAACTACTGAGCCATCCAGGCACCCTTTTCAGACCCCAGCCACCTAGGACCAGCCAGGGAGAGACTTGAGGCAGAGAGGTCAGTAAAGAACCTTTTACAACAATCTACATAGGATGTGCGAAGGACCTGGATTAGGACAGCAGCGTTGGAGATAAAGAGAGAAAGACAGTCAGACAGCAGAGGCAGGAAAGGGACAGGGTGTGGGGAAAGCTGCATGTGCCATCTTGGATGCCTGGATGGGTAGGGCTTACAGCAGTTTAAGCCAGTAGCTGTTCCTTGGAGTACCCTCTGGGGTACTTTTACTTTGTCCTGTAGGGTCATTTAGAATTGTGTTGACTCACTGGCAATGGGTAAAATCAGAAAACATAAGAAGAGTTTACGTGAGATTTCTCATATTCCAATCTTTGTTTATTTTAGGCTGTACCGTGGAGTCAATAAGTGAGAGTTGGAGATCTCAATGCTGGCTAATCAGTCTTCCCATCATGTGATTTTTCTAGTTAATTACTGAGAACACATACATAAAATGTGCACATAAGATTTTCTGCTTTTGCTTGGTAAACCTTCTCTTATAAAGAGATATAAAATGCACATTCAAGGGATGCTTTCAGTATTTACTGACTTGAAATGAACATTCTATCACAGATCTTGACTGATGGCTTTGATTATTTATTGTAAAACCCACATATTATGGCATTACTACATGATGTCGGAGGGGGACAAAGGGTGTATCTTATGTAATGGTAGATAAGTTAACAAGTACACGACCATGTGAAAGACTCCATCTCATGGAGATTGGTGCATTTGGAGGAAATACTCTGAAACCCTTCCTTCAATTTCCTTTCAAGACCTTCAGGGGAGCATGTGTTAAAAGAACCATGGAGGGAAGGTGGGCAGCAGATGGAAGAGACTGGTGGTGCTGTGTCAGCCGGCCACACTGGGCTCTCTCAGGCTCCATTGCACCCTAGGACATGGAAGTGCTTGGCCCCGTTAGAATTCTGGGTCAGCCTATCTTGTGGTTTCTGTTTGGGTAATTTCTCAGTGCGTTAAATTTTTATTGAATTGAACATACATATTTCAAGGTGCTTATTATATGCATGGAAACTCTGGTGGTGTAGTGGTTAAATGCTATGGCTGCTAGCCAAAAGGCTGGCAGTTCAGATCTACCAGGCACTTCCTGGAAACTCTGTGGAGCAGTTCTTCTCTGTCTGTAGGGTCACTATGAGTCAGAATCCACTCAGCGGCGGTGGGAATGGGCTGTTACATGCGTGCTCTATGGGAGTCCTGAGTAATAATATTAATGAGCACAATAGCAGTATTGTTGATTGCTTGCTATTTGCTAGGCAGTATTGTAAGAGCATCTCACATGTTAGCTCATTCAGCTCTGTGAAGGAGGTACTGTTGTTAGCTCCATTGGACAACGGAGAAGATTGAAGCAAAGGAAGGTAAACTAACTCACGCAAGAGCATAGCTAATATACTGATGGAACCAGAATTCCAACCCAAGCAGTCTGCTGCTGGAGCCCATGTTACTAGACACAGCCATCCTCAGTGCATGGATGTTTTCCCTCTCCTGCCCCACCTCCCTGGAGAGCCTGGCTAAGCCCTCCCCTTCTCCAGGAGGAGCACCTTGATTCCTCACCACCTTCAGGGAACCTCTAGGTTACTTTCCATACTTTGTGTAAAAGATCTGCATCATTCCACTGATCACACAGGGCGCAAGTATTTATTTCTGTCTCCCCTACTAGACCCAGCATGGTCCTCTTTGCATCCACACCAGGCATTTGGTTCAGTGCATGGCCCAGAGCAGACGGTCCGTAAATGCCAGCTTAGTTGAGTAGCCGTAAACACACAGTGTTTTCCTCCAGGAGCTTCCAGTCTGCTTGGAAAACAAGATCCATCCATTAAAAACAGGTGAATAATGAGGCAGTTTAAGCAGCAAGAATCTGGTACAGTCAGTCAGTCTCACAGGGCTTCAAAGGGAGATTTGCTGTGGGATCAGATAGGATGGGATAGGGATAGGAATAGGAGTAGGGATAAGGATGGCTCCTCCAAGTGAACAGAATCTGAGATGAGAGCAGATTATAACCATGAGGAGCAGAAACATTGGTCAGACTACTGACCTGATGTGCCTACATTTAAGGGGGCACCAAAGTTGTCTCAGAATATGCTGGGGTGATTCTTCTCACACACTCAGGTCAGCTGTTAGCTTCTCTTGCAGGACAATCCTGTTTCTCCTGGGGCTTCTTCCCACTGTCCCTTGTACACATGTAACTCACACAAGACTGCTGTGCAGGAGAACTGTCTGTCCTGTAGAGCTGAGCTTCCTGAGGGCAAGGATTGCTTTTACCAGTGTCAAACATAGTGCCTGGCTCATAGTAGTGGTGAAAATAATAATAGTAGTTATACATGTAATTATGTAAACATATATCATTGAATATATATACATATATAGATACGTGTGTGTTTATAGTAATATTTAATGGCTCTTTATTGTATTCTAGCTATTGTTTTGAATGCTTTGATGTGTTAGCCCTGTCTGTGTTCAATACTATTGTTGTTGACATGCTTGTTCAGTTGTACCATCCTGGAGTGTTGTGACATCTAGGAAATCTTTAATAGGCCCTAGCTGTGCACAGTTCTGCATCTTAATTCTACAAAAGCTATTCACACACAGTAGAATCAGCCAGCATCAGGAACTTACTGAAAACACGGATTCAGTCCCCTCCAGGAGAGAAATGGTAACTTGCTTCAGCCAAACAACTGACCATCAGGAGAGGTCACCAGAAAGTTTCTCAGGTCAGGAAGAGGCGGAGATTCAAAACTAGATATTCAGCAGTACCCGCAAGTGAATGTCAGCGTGCACACACACACGCACGCACTCTCTCTCTGTCTCTCTCTCTCTCTCTCTCTGTCTCAGGAAGAGGCTGATATTCAAAACTAGATACTCAGTCGTACCAGAATGTGAATGTCAAATGAAAACACACACACACACACACACACACACTGCTGTTAATTCCAAGCCTGGGGACTGAGCCCGCTGACATATTCTTTCTCTGCTTGCAGCCCAAAGTCTGAGTCAACAAGTAGGGCCATTGGTAGCCCCAGCTGCAGGTTCCTGGGTAGAAAGAAGAAAGGAGTCAGGAGTTGGCACAGACACATACACACAGCTGTAACCGTAGAGTTTCAAACTTGGAATCAGTGTTCTTTTACACATGGGAGTGGCCCACCAAATATTCATTGCACCAGCTCAGACTCTTCAAATACACCATGCTAGAACAGAGTCAGTGGAATAATCTGGACAGTCCAGTCAACGTTGCAGCAGGCAAACATTTGTAAAGTATTTTCTTCCTGTGCTTCTAACTTTCCAGAGAAAAGTGTTGTCAGGAAAACATTCAAGCTTAATTGAGAAAGCACATAGCATGTCAATTTTTATTCCTGGTTGCATAAACTGCCCAGCTGGTAGCCACATTTGAGATGCCTCAACACAGACAAGTGACTAATATCAGGGCTGTGTGTGGCCAGAACCAAATGTGACCACAAGACCATGTCTGGATTCTCCTTTGTAATTACCACACAGCCTACTGTAATTGTAAAACTTATACTTACTTCCTGCCTTTGACATGTTATCAGGTCCGAGGCTGCACCCCCAGCTAGAGTGAAGGTCTCTCTGTTATTTGTCTCAGACCTTTAAAATCATCATTGCATGAGGGTGGGTGTGTGTTGTTACGTCTGTTAACGACGTTAAGTATATCCTTGTGAAAAATGCTCAATTCTGCCTTGTTAGATGAAGCCCTTTGCTAAGCAGCAAAGGCCTTGTTTTCCTGGAACAGAGGGAAGGGAGGAAACAAGAAAAGAGCATGTATGGATTTGTGCCACACAGAGAATTACAAGAGGAGTGTGATGAGAGAATGCCTGGGTGGGTCTTCTTTAGCTTGGGACACTAGGGAAGACCTCTCTGAAGAGGTGACATTTAAGCTGATACTTTAAAATTACAAGAGGGAGTAGGACAAGCAAAGATCAGTGGGAAGAACATTCCAGGCAGGTTAGCATGAAGGCCCAAAGATGAGAACGAGCTTGGCATGTTTCTGAAACAGAAAAAAGGCCGTTGTGGCTTGCGAGGTGTGAGTGAGGCAGAGACAGGTCAGAAAGTTTGCCAGGGACAAGATCACGGAGGGCTGTGTAGGCCGCTGTGAGAAGCCTGCACAGGAGAGATACAGCCTCCGTTGAAGGAGTGATACCGTGCAGGAGGCTGCGGCAGAAGTCAGGGCGGGAGGCTGTCCCAGAAAGTCTAGGAAGGAGGCCGCTCCAGAAAGTCTAGGAGGGAGGCTTCTCCAGGAGTCTGGGCAAGAGGCTTTAGTGGTTTGGATTAAGTTATCTAGAGGATGAGAGAAGGGGCTGGATTTGTCACGTGGTTTCAAACCAGAGTCACTGGAACCAGCTGATGGATTGTTTGTGAGGAGTGAAGGGAAGGGAGTGATCAAGAATGATTCGAAGGGCTTAGGCTCGTGCAGCTGAGTAGACGATGACTGTGGTGAGTCCGACCAAGGGAGAGCTGTGTGGCCATCCACTAACCGTCGTAACTGACTAACCATGAAACCAGGTCTCAGGCTCCCGTCAGTGCCCTCATCTACCCCAGCTGTCATCACCAGGGCACCTTCCAGGCCTGACTGTTCAGTTCGATACTCCTTCAAGCATTTTCATGGTTTTTCTTCCTTCTTTTGGTGTTCATTTAATGATACTGAAAAATAACCACATTTAGGTTACCTAACTCCAGAATCAACTCGACGGGAGTGGGTTTGGTTTGGTTGTAACTCGTATCTGGAAACCCTGGTGGTGTAGTGGTTAAGTGTTAGGGCTGCTAATCGAAAGATTGGTAGTTCAGATCCAACAGGCGCTCCTTGAAAACTCAGTGGGGCAGTCCTACTGTGTGCTATAGGGTTGCTATGAGTCAGAGTTAACTCAATGGCAGTGGGTTTTGTCTTGATTTAATGCCTATGTAGGAGCCCAGGTAGCATAGTGGTTAAGTGGTTGAGTGGTTAAGCTGATGATCACCAGGTGCTTAAATCTGTCAGGTGCTCCTTGGAAACCTGATGGGGCAGTTCTACTCTGTCCTGTAGATCATTATGAGTCAGAATCAACACAGCAGCAGCAATTTTTTTGTTAACTCATTTCTAGGTGCTCTGGTGTCACAGTGGTTAAATGCTTGGCTGATAGCCAAGAGTTTGGTTTTGTGAACCCACCAGCTGCTGTGCCTGAGAACCATGTGGCAGTGTGCTTCGGTAATGATTACAGCCTTATAAACCCCATGGGGCGGTTCTGTTCTGTTCTGTAGGATCACAGGGCATCAAATTTGACTCAACGGCGTTGGCTTGGATTTATTTGTTTGTCTTGGTGACACATATCCCAGTCCTTCCCCTGAGTGCTTTGTGAATGTTATTTCCTGCCCAAGCTTCCCTTCTCAGCCCAGTACTTGGGCATCCTGAGTCCAGGCATCTGGATGTAAGGTGCAGGTCCCTGAGCCATGATGGTCTTGTAGGACACTGATACTGGCATTAGCTTCTAGCAACGTACCTCATATGTATGCACAGAAAATAGTAGGGCTGGTTTTAATGTTATTCTCTTCATAATTAGGAAAATATGATGTCTTTAATAGAGATGAAACAGATTTAATCTAATTATTTCATTAGTATAAGACTGATAGTTTCTACATGCCTTCAGAATAGTGTGGAAGCTTCAGTATTGTCTACACAGTGGGAATAACGATACATTGGTTTTTCATAGATATTTTGTGAGGATTAAATGAAATGGATAGTGCAGATGCTAACAGTATCTTGTATAGTGCACTGAAAGTAGTGTCATTATTAGTGAAATAATAATCTGTATGGAAGGCTGCATATTGCTTTCAAATGAAATATTTTTGATACCAGAACCAAGATACTAGTTTTAATATTCTTGTCAGCACGACCAGCAAAATAGAGTGATATGCTAATTTAATCTATACCTGCATGACTTTGGGTTAAACATGCAGTTTCTTTGGATCTCAAGGTCCGTATGTAGGTGAGAGGCTTAGCATAGGTAAACTCAACTGTGAAACCTCTGATTCTAGTAGGTAAACAATAGTCTTGTTTTGCTCTACCTTTTTTCAAGGTTATTAAAAAATTTTACTGATTTTTAGGTCTTCGTGTCAAGTAAATTAGTATGTCACTGATGTGGCCTTGTGCTAGCATGTGGTGGAATCCCGATGTTAACATCACTTTCTATAAATGTGGATTTATAATGAGGAAATGGTACCTCTCTAGATAAGTTAAGCTTCAAGAATCTTTCTTGTTTTAGACCTTCTCTCCGTGGCTGTTACTCACAACTGACATTCTTCCTCAGTGTGGCTTTTGTTACCGTCTTGTTTTGTGATCACAGATGCTGGCAGCCACTTACAATTTCTGGGTTCCCCATTCAGCCTTCCCTGCTGGTTGACATTACACATGAGTCGTGCTTTCTTGCTTCCCCTACCTCTTTAGTTTTAAAAATAGAAAATAAAAACCAAACACATGGTCTTTTACATTGGCTGAACTCTGTTACTCACCTGACAGATTTTCCAGTGAATTTCACAGTCAGAAATCTGCTGTTAGCTCCACAGCTGTCTAGAGTAAACCCTGTAAGAGACTTACACTAAAATCCTTTTACTGAGAACAGCAAACCTGTGTCAGTAATGGGCAGCAGCAGCCCACAGCAGGAGCATTTAAAGAGAGAATCAAAGCAGTAGGGAGGTCCCCTGCTCTCCTCTTCTGCATTCTGGTAACCTGGTCCCCTGCTCTGCTCCTCTGCGTTGTCACCTGGTAAACCTCCCTGAACCACTGAAGGAGTCTTCAGGTTGATCAGAAGACTTGAGAGCAGCTAACTCTTGCTTTATCCACACCACATCCCCTGGAGCACAGAAGCCTTTCCCCGGTCTGGGGATTGTCATTCCAAAAGCCTCACCCGAAATCACGGCAAGCATCCTAAAACATAACAGCTTTCCCTGTGTTGCTGACAAAAAAATTTTGAACATTTTTTATAATTTTGTTTGGAAATAGGTTGCCTCTAAATAACTACTCTAAGTGGCTAATAATTTCCCAGGAATTCTCTTAGCATACTTAGAAATTCTTATTACATTAAAAAATAAATCCAGTCTACATATTGCTTTTGAATGAAGTATTTCTCATTTCAAAATCAACAATTAATGAAGTCAACTTAATAGTGTATTCTGTAGGCCTTTAACATATACTAAGGTCAGTTTGGAAACTCCGGTTAAATGCTATGTGTGCTAACCAAAAACTCAGCAGTTCAGATCTGCCAGGCACTCCTGGGAAACTATGGGGCAGCTCTACTGTGTCCTGTGGGGTCACTGTGAGTCAGAATTGACTCAAGGGAATCGAGTTGATGCATTTTTTAAATATCAGTTTGACAGTTTTCCTGTTTTGCAGCCAGTAAAAGATTTCAACATCTCAGACAGTTTTCTAGGCCCCTGAAAAGCAAGAATGCCCTAGGAACTAGACCATAAAACCCAGTAGTTTAAAACCGCCCTGCTTGGGCCATTCTAGGCTCTGGGGTCTTACTCTTGGTTCTTCAAGGAATCTGAGTTGGACTTGACATTTTGCTGAGAAAGAACAGCAAGCTGGCATACAGGTAGCACTAGTCTGCTAAAGCAAAAAGATAAGCAGCCACCCACCTACTCCCCTCCCCCCAAAACTGACAGTGACTGCATGACCTTGAACAAGAGATGTGTGACCCTTGGTTTCCTCATATTCCCCAGGCTGTAAAGTCAAATCTTAGGGCCTTTTTCCTGCCCCTGGTACTACCCTTTCAGATAAGCACCGCCATCTGGCCAGGGTGGAGGCCAAAGGCCAGTTCTGTGGAATTGAAAAATATGGAAAAGCGTCTGAACCAGAGGCAAGCCTTGCTTTCTCCCATATTAAAACAAAGCAATTTTGAGAGGCAGAGTCAAAATGTCAGACTAAATTCACATCTCCCTAAATCTCTCTGGAAAACAACACCTGAATTGATAATTAAATGGAGCCTTCTGGACACCTAGAGAGCCCTAGGATGCAGCATAGGGCTGTTAATTTGGACTTCATACCACTGAATGCAAAACCTCCTCTCTTTCACTGACCCCACTCTTGGCAAGCACAGGCTTGCACAGACCAAAAGTAACTCACCAATTTTTTTTCCTCTGTCTTAGCCAGTGGGCAGAGCTGTGACTTGACTAGCCACTAGTCTCAGACACATTGCTGGTGGCATCGGCAAGCAAAATTGCTATATTTTGAGAGCCTGGCTTTGGACTCTGTGCATCTCGGCACCTTTGGCCTCTCTTTTTGCCTCTGTCATATAGTAGTCAGTACCAAGGTGGTGGCAAGCTTGTGCAGGATGCCATCTTGTTCCATTGGGAAGTGGGTTCACCTATACAGAAGTCCCAGCTGGACTTAGTTCCTAGGCTGGGACGCAGTGCCTGCCTGGGGGAGAGCACTTTTCTGGTAGAAAAGCAGTATTTTACACAGTGTCACCTATGGCTGGGGCCCAGCAACAGAGGCTGTGGACTCTGTTCATCTTGGCACCTTCAGCCTCTCCTTTGGTCTCAGCCAGGTGGCGAGTGTGGGACACCATCTTGTTCCACTGAGATGTGGATTACCCATATGGAAGCCTCAGCTGGACCTAATGCCTGGGCTGGGAGGTAGTGCCTGGCCGGAGGAGAGTGCTTTTCCAACAGAAAAGCAGTATTCTACACAGTGGCACCTACAGCTGGGGCCCAACAGCAGAGACCAGAAGGGCAATAACTTTTCTGTATTTTGAGCTAGTTTATAACATCTGGGGTTTGATATAGAGGTGCTTACATTGCCAGCTGGGAAGAGGGACCTATACACCTGAAAACCTGACTGACTTTGGAAGTTGTCAGATACTTTTTACTTCTCATTTTAAGATGGCCTAGAGCAACAACTGTGGTCCATCTTTACAGTATCTCTCCCAGCCTCTATTGACTCACATGATGCCCCCAAAGCAACAAACTGTGGAGAAAACTATAACCAAGAAATCACGCATGGCTTCAGAAGGCCCCCAGAAGAAAACAGCTCACAACTTCCCAGATGAAGCAGCTTTTTTGAAACTATCAGAAGGTGAATACAAAAGGATTATATAGAGAGCCCTCCTAGACCTTATACAAAATGCAGCAGAGCAAAATGAAAAATTGAGCAAGCTGTTTGATCTCATGGAACACCAGTACTCTGAAACTCAAAGACATAGAAACTTCAATTCAAAGCCAAGAAAACACAATAGGACAAATGGAAAAGAGAATTTCTGATTTGGAAGACCGAGCTACTGACTCCAACATCTATGAGGAGAAATCAGGAAAAAAAAAAAAAAAAATGAAGAAACATTAAGAGCATACAGGACTTATTAAGAGGAACAACCTTCAATTAATTGGAGTTCCTGAGAACACAGAGAGTATAGTTGCTGAGCTTCTGACAGAAAACTTCCCAGAAATTAGGAAAGAAGAGAGTCTAGATATCCAAGATGCATATTGAACACCATTCAATAGAGATCTCAAAAGAAAGACTCCAAGACATATTCTAATCAAGCTTAACAAATTGAAACCTAAGCAGAAACTCTTAAAGGCAGGAAGACCCAAAGCAAATCAAACATTCAGAGGAAAACCCTGTAGGCTTTCGTCAGATTTCTCAGCAGAAACCATGCTAGCACGGAGACAGTGACATGACAAATTCAAAGCCTTGAAGAAGAACTTCCAACCAAGA
Source organism: Heterohyrax brucei (assembly GCA_028571685.1). NCBI lineage: Eukaryota > Metazoa > Chordata > Mammalia > Hyracoidea > Procaviidae > Heterohyrax > Heterohyrax brucei. Next base: position 17,583,802 of record CM053153.1, on the reverse strand, counting down.
ATGATATATCCTGCAAAACTATCTTTCAAATATGAAAATGAAATGAAGACATTCACAGAGAAACAGAAACTCAGAGGCTTTGTAAAAACCAAACCAAAGCTACAAGAAATACTGAAAAAATCTCTTGGCTTAGAAGAACAAAACCACTAACTTTATATTTTAGAAGCAAATGCAGGACACATCACCCAGAATCCTAGTCAGTTAGGGAAGGCTCCAAATTCAATCAAAGTTATAATAGTGAAAGAAATAATCCACTGGTAATATCACAAAAACTATGATGTCATCATAATTAAAAAGAGGGATGTACTACAGTCACAGTAGTCCTTCCAGATGGAGAGGAAGTTGATAAGAATTGTAATAATTGAAATTGTGTTTATACATAGTTTATTAAGGGAGATCTTAGGGACAACTATAAGTTACAATAAAGATGCAACATATCAAATCAAAAAATGTGACATAAGAGTCTCAACAACCACAAAACCAACCCTGAAAAAGGTGAAAAGTCAACTCACAAAGAAGAATGTCCCTGAACTGATTAATAAGAACAACAGAGAAAACATCAACACAAAAATAAACATATGACAATGGCAGCACTGAACACGTACCTGTCAGTAATCATATTGAATGTGAATAGATTGAACACTACAGTGAAGAGATTATCAAGTGACATCTTGGATCGAAAGACACAGCCCATCCATGTGTTACCTACAAGAAACTCACCTTAGACTGAAAGATATGAACAAACTGAAAATTAAAGGATGGAAGAATATATATCAAGCTAACAATACACAAAGAAGAGCAGGTGTGGCAATTCTAATCTCAGATAAAATAGATTTTAATTTAAAGCAAAGCAAATTAAAAGTGCCTGTATTGTTACAGGAAATGCTGGTGGCACAGTGGTTTGCCTGCTAACCAAAAGGCCGGCAGTTCAGATCTACCAGGCACTTCTTCGAAACCCTGTTTCTTCTACTTTGTAAATGAATGGTTTTCGCCAGTTAGTCAGGATAGCTGGACTTGAGTGTTGTCATTAGTAGAATGTGGATTTAGCACATTATCTGGAAAGGCTCATTAAGATCAGTCAAATCCATAAATTTCTCAATGCCTTGACTGACTTGTGGAAGTTGAATCAATGGTTACTCTTAGTAGCACATAGTATATCCTATACTCATTGCTGTTGAGTTGATTCCAACTCATACCAATGCTGTAGGAAAGAATGAAACTGCCTGATAGTTTCCAAGGACAGGCTGGTAGATTCAAACTTCTGACCTTTTGGTCAGCAGCCACAGCACTTAACCACTATGCTACAGGGGTTTCATTTCGTGGTATTCTCTGAACTTGCTGTACCAGAAAGATCTCCTGGGTTGCTTCTGGAAACCCTGGTGGTATAGTGGTTAAGAGCTATGGCTGCTAACTGAAAAAGGTCAGCAGTTCGAATCCACCCAGGCACTCCTTGGAAACTCTGTGGTGCAGTTCTGTCCTGTCCTATAGAGTTGTTATGAGTTGAAATCAACTCAGTGGCACTGGATTTCATTTTTTGTTTTGTATTTTATTACTATTGTATAAAAGAAGGAAAAGAAAGTGAGAGAAAAGGTGTAAGGAAAGACCAAACCGGCAACTCTTGCTTTTTAGGTCCTTTTTAGATGTTTGGTTTCTCTGCAGAATGACAAGTACTTCCTCACAAATTTTCAGTAACTTTAAGAATATTATTTTACTGCTCTGAGTCTCAACTGCTCTTGTCAAAAATGGGAGAATCATATGTATCCAGTAGGATTATTTGAAGATTGGAAGAGTTAATTGTACACCAAAGTGCCATTGATGCTGAGAAACTATTAGTATCCCTTCCTTCCATCCATTCCCGTCTTTGGGGTACTGTTAGACAAAACAGGTTTAATGACTTCCCTCTCCTTTTTCCTCTAGATGGCCTTCAAGCAGAGAGAGATTTTGATGGACCAGAACGAGTCGATGAAGATATGATTGTGACCCAAAGTCAGACCAACTTCATCTGCCCCATTACACAGGTACTGTTCCCTCCTCTTGCTCTGGAAGAAAAAAATAATTGCTTTACAGATGTGAAAGCACTCTCATTTGCTTTCTGATTGGATGTCGCATTTGGAGTTAGGAGGGAGGGAAGAAAAGTGCAGAAAGTTCGTGGAAGGTGCATAGACTGGAAAGAGTTTACAGTCATTCATGCCCTTAAGAATCTAGGAATAAAGTTACATCCACAGGTCAAGTGACATTACTGGCTTCCCTGCCTTTTTTTCTGTGTTTATCTGCCCCAATGATCTAAAGCCATGAGAAAACCCCCAAATGCAAACCTGTTGCCATCAAGTTGATTCTGACTCATAGCAACCCTATGGGACAGAGCAGAACTGTCCCATAGAGTTTCCAAAGTGTGCTTGATGAATTCAAACCACCAGCCTTTTCGCTAGCAGGCATAGCACTTAACCACTACGCCACCAGGGTTTCCAAAGCTGTGAGAAGGAGGTCAGCATGGAAAACCCAGAACTAGGAAAAAACAGCCCCAGAAAACTGGTGAGTTGGAGAAGTTACTGGAAGTTAATCATTATCATTTCCTGAAATCCATCTCTCTCCTTGATTACAGTTGGAAATGAAGAAGCCAGTGAAAAACAAGGTATGTGGCCACACCTACGAAGAGGAAGCCATCATCCGCATCATCGAGTCTAAGCACAAACGCAAGAAAAAGGCCTGGTGAGTGGCTGCAGGAAGCTGGGGACTTCCCTCGTGGTAGCTTATCAGAACTGGGAGTTACTGCTAGAGGAAAAGATCCTTAAACATCCCCTCTAAATTACAGTCACCCCTCTGGTAGTGTAAGCTTGGAAACTGGCTCTCTGTAGAAACAATACATGAGGAAAAAGTTAGTAATCTGTTCAGGAAGAAGCTGGAGAAGCACGGTCTCCAACCACACCTTCAGAGAAAGAGAGCAAAGACCTGAGCTGAGTTGTAGTCATTAGGTAACAGTGATTTTTATGAATTGGTGCTATTAGGAAATAGCATGTAGGAAAGAAAGGCTTAAATAAATTCAAGGATAATCGGTGAGAATTTATTTTTTAAACATTGGCCTGTTTGGGGAATTTATATGTGTATACACGTGTACAAATCCACCTAAACTCATTGCTATAGAGCTGGTTCCTACTCACAGTGACCCATGTATCTATGGACAGAGCAAGACTGCCCCATGTATCTGTAGAACCCTAGTGGTATAATGGCTAAGTGCTACAGCTGCTAACCAAAAGGTAGGCAGTTCAAATCCACCTGGCACTCCTTAGAAACCAAATGAAACAGTTCTACTCTGTCTGTAGCATCCCTGTGAGTCAGAATTGACCTGACAGCAGTAGGTCATGTGTGTGTGTGTGTGTGTGTGTGTACCACAACTCTTTCCTGTAATGTTTCATATAATGTGACATCAAACAAGGAATCGTGAGCTGGCTAGCCTGATTCTGGCTGTGACGCAGTCTGGCATCTCCAGTGTTCTCATCACAGATATGTGGCGGGAATGAATTGCAGGTGTGACCAGTTCGCCATATTCTTCTAATAAGGGTCCCTTTGTTGTGTGGTTTGCTCTCCATCACCCAGACATTTGCAGTCTAGACCTAGAACTGTAATTCTCCACCACTCGTCATGGGAGGGGTAGAGTGGACCTCAAGATAACGGAGTTTGAAACTGCAGAGATTTTGACAGTCATTAAATAAGTAATTCACCGTTTCTTCTGGAAGAGGGATCTCATCACTGCAAAACTGAGCCTGTTGCTCAAGTATATGGTTAACTGTTTTGAGTTCTTGGCTTAGAGTTGAGATGCCACACTTTCCTGGTAAGCCTACCATTTTACCCTGGGAGTATAATTTTCATAGTCTCTAAATTGCAAAGCCTTCCTTTCCCTGCTGATTTCTGTGTTTGTTCCCCAATAATCAAAATCTGATTTTCTTAACGTAATTGTTAAGAATAGACGTTCCCAGAGAGTGCTGTTTCGCAGCTCTTCCTCCTTCAGCTTTGTGATGTTCTCCTAGAGTTGAATTTGCAAAGGGTAGACACTGATACAGAGCACGTTCCCCACCACTCGTCACAGGAAGGGGCGGCTACATGCCACTGGGCATCACGTCTCAGTGAACCTTCTTAGTGGCACCTTGGACTTCTAGTGGCTTTGCCTTTTGAATTTGAATGTTATATTTGGAAGCCCTTAAGTAGATTTGTCATTCTGAGGTGTTTTTTAAAAAGAAGTCATATTTCGCATGCTCCAGGGTCTGAAATTATGTAGATCTCCTTAGCTGAAGTACAGTTAAGTCTAATGGAAAAGATCTGAGAAGCTGACAGAAAAGGTAGCATTTTTGCTAGGTTTCAGGGAAAGGGAAGGATTTCAGAGAATGGTGGAGGGGAGTCTTCTAGCCCCGAGAGGCCCTCCCAATGGGGTGCTGTTCCACTTGGCAGGTAGTAACTGAAGCTGTGTATATTGGAGGGATGATCGAAGGAGTCAGTGGGCAATGAGGATAGGAAAGTAGCCTAACAGTTCATTAGAAAACCCACTACAGTTGAGTCGATTCTTATTCATAGCAACACTGTAGACAGAGTAGAACTGCTCCATAGTTTTCAAGGAGCGCCAGGTGGATTTTAACTTCTAACCTTGTGGTTAGCAGCCATAGCACTTAACCACTTTGTCACCAGGGTTTCCAGCAATCCATTATAGAGGGCCTTAAATATCATGGCAAAGAGTTTGGGGTTTATTAATTTCCTCACTTCTATACTGCAAGGAGCTGTACTTGCCCCACTGATGCTTTTAACACTTAAATAAAATGAATGTTAAGACAGTTACACAGTAAGACTCAGTAAACATTATGCTACTGTCCTCTTCCTCATTCTCCTCATTGCCATTACTCTGAAAGCAAGGAGCAGGGTGAGCCAATCTGGGGTAGCAATATGAGGGTTGGGTTAAAAAGTGCTGGGGCGGTAGGTCAATTCAGATGCTTCTGCAATGGATTCAGCTAAAGATTGTGAGCGCCCAGACTGAGGCAACAGTTGTGGGTGACAGGGGTTGAGAATGACAGTGATTGTAGTTGACTGAGTGTCAGAGGCAGGAAGAAGTGATACAGGACCAACATTTCTAAACTGTGTGTCTAGAAGATAAAAAAAAAAACAAAACTATGGCTGTTGAGTTGATTGCAACTCATAGCCACCCTATAGGACAGAGTAGAACTGCCCCATAGGGTTTCCAAGGAGCGCCTGGTAGATTGGAATTGCCAGCCTGTGGTTAGCAGCTGTACTATTAACCACTGCCACTAGGGCTCCATGTGGAAAATGAGTGATGTCATTAGGGGCCACAGAGAAAGCATCAGTGAGGAGACCTGGAGGAAAGCTTTGCAGAGGCTCAGTTCAGATCATGCTGACTTTGAGGTCCTGGCAGTGCAGCCCTTTGGGTGGACCCGGGAGATACAGAAAAGGTGGAGATATGAACTCCAGCTAGAGATAATTGACTGGGAGCCTATCAGCCCTGTAGAGCCAAACCCTCTCACTTGCTGTCACAGATGAAGCTCTGGGATAGAGAGCAGGGGAACCAGCAAGGACAGAAACTGGTACAGGCTCTGAGCTCCAGGAGGCCAGGGTCCAGCTCTGCCATGGTGCCCTAGCCTCGAGAAGCGTTTTGTTTGTTCATTACAGAGGTGAGTGGAGGAAGAAGACCCAAGGGGAGCAGTCTGAGACCCAGCCAGGAGAGGTCAGAGCTGAGCATTTGGGGAGTAGGTGGGGAGGCTGCGGGGGGAAGCAGGCAGGGTCTGAAGGACAAGGGCCATTGGGCAACAGATGAGAATTAGGGCGTCTTCAGAAGTGATTCCAGAGTGCGTTATGAAGTACATAGTGGTGTCATTTCTCATGCTGCGTGTCAGAGTGATGAGGAGTTCTGGGTTCCCTTTGTTTAAAAAGGTCTGTGACACATCCCATTTGAGAATCTCAATTCTTCCTCCTAGATTGCTCCAATTATGTTTTGTCAGACTCTCATAGGCACGTTGTCTTACTGCCACCGACTGAATTCACTGCACATGCGTCAGACCCTCGGATGACCTCACTGCCCCGGCTCGAACCCGAATCACGTTGTTGAAACTTTGGCCCTAACTAAATACAATTCTTAGAAGTATTTCCTAAAATATATCTCTTAACAAAGCTATTTATTATCTTCCTAGTAAAGCCATCTTATGGTTTTCCTACTTCACTAAGATGTTTCCAATTTTACCACAGCCCTTCCTTTCCTTTCTAGTTTAATAGCAGAAACTGGATTGAGCAAACAGCTGTATTTAAGAGCACATAGAATAAAATTAAGCGAAAATGAAGTTAAATGTGTTGCTGATTGCTGAATTCCAGTACTACGCTAGTCCTTGTGTTACCATTTACCAAGAAGTCATTTATTTAATCTCTCAGAGCCTCAGTTTCTTCATCTGTACAGTGGACATGCAAACAGTACCTCACAGAACTTTAGGAACTGAAGGAAGTTGTGGGGAATTCCAAGCCAGGTTTGCATCAAACAGCAAATTTCTGGGCAATAGAGAAGCAAACCATATGCGTGAAGCTCTTTTGAACTACCAAACCAAACACCTTCCCATCGAGTCACTTTCAGCTCACAGCAGCCCTACAGGACAGAGTAGAACTGCCCCACAGAATCTCCAAGGAGTACCTGGCAGATTTGAACTACTGACATTTTGGTGAGCAGCCATAGCACTTAACTACTACACCACCAGGGTTTTGAGCTACAGAGTGCTAAACAAACAACAGTAAGGTTATTTTAAGGTCAAGACTGCTGGTGTTGTTGTAACTTACCTCACTGCTTAGTGACACATTATTTCACACTCACGTAGTGTAGGATAGAATTTCTCTCTGCATTTAGGTATGATGAGACTGTATCCACACATGTGTCCCTGAGGTATCTCTAGACCTTTCTAGAGCTCTTGAGTTGGACTTTGTAATTCTTGGGATCCAGATCCGGAAACTCATGAAGTTCAGAATCTTGCAGCTTCTCAGCTAGTGTTGAGGCCATTGTTCCCCAAAGCATTCTGGGACCCCTGAGACCTGGGTGGCCCATGCTTAGCAGATACTTCTGAACTTGCTGTAGAATGCTCTGCCCTATCATTGACCTGAGTTCAAGACCCGGCCTCTCCTTCAAACCTTGCAAGTCTGACTCCTGCTCAGTGATGACATGAGAGTTTAAGATTGGGCACTGCCACACCTAAGCTGCTCACCAAGGTGGCCCGGGGATTCATGCTGACACCTGCTCAGACAGAATGTGGCTTTCTTGAGGTGACATTGCCCTGATTCAGTATCATGCCATTAGGACCTTCTCCTATTGTTTTTAGTCTAAAAACTTTGTCTTGTTTATTTGACATGTGGTGAGAAGCAGCAACCTTAGTCTTCCCTGAACTTTCATTTACGAGGAGGAGTTTGTCCTCCTCCATGCTCCCATGACACCCTGTATCTCATCAGCATCCCCATGTAACACCACGCTATCAGTGGAGGCTGGCTGTTCTCCACCAACTTCTGGTGGGAGCAGAAGCTGTGGACCAGAATGGGGGTAAACTGAATTAGCCTGCTTATTTCTCAGGACAACACAGTGCTCTGCCTTCATTTTTATAGAGGAAGAAACTGAGGCTTAGAGAGTTATATCATTGGCCTGGAATATCACAGCCAGCAGGTTTGCACCCAGCTTTTTGCCATTCTAGAGCCTGTTTTTGTCATTGGGCCATCTGGCTACCTTGGGAGTGCTATTTGGCTGATGCCTTTGTCCCCTGAGGCATGGTTCACCCCCTGGTGAGCTCAGGCCTCCCTGTTTGACACACAGAGCACCCTGGGCTCCCTCCTGGAAGTGTGTGCGTGCATGTTCTGCAGCCGGGTGGGGTGGGTGTCCCTCCAGCCATTCTCAAGAACGCTCTGTTGCTGAGTAGGAGCAGCTGACGGCACCAGGAAGTGCTCCTCACCTCACTGTCCACTTCCTTGTCCAGCTTCTCCACCGTCTGGCTTTCAGGGTTAGAGACTCTGCCGTGGAGGGGACTAGCAGGACGCCATGGGCGTGCAGTGGGTTGCTACAAGATGGGAGGCTCATCCCCGCACGTGTCATCCTGGCAGCCTACTTTGAATTGCATTTCTATTTTATAAAAGTTTAAGTGCTGAAAATTGCCTGTCTGAAGTCAGGAAAGTGTCCATATCCTCTTCCTGATGTCGTAATGAAAGAAATCACTCACTTTGAGATCCAGGGTGTAGGGGGACAGGCTAGGAAAAAAATGGAGCTATTTAAGTAAGTGGGAAACATCTCTCAGGCATCTCCAAGGCTTCACCCTAATGTGAAACCAGATCATCAAAATGATGCACACCCAGGCCACATCACGCTAGTCCTCTGTCATCTGATTGCCTTTCTCTACGAATGGTGCAACAGGTGTTCCTGGCCAGATGAGGGAGATAGCAGTGTTTTAGAAATGAGCATTGCTATAGAGCATGCAATTTATCACATTGCTTAGTGCCCCTCTAATAAGACTCCTTGGTTCAGAGATCAAAACCAGAAAAAAACCATTACCGTCAAGTCGATTCTGACACATAACAATCCTACAGGACAGAGCAGAACTGGTCCATAGAGTTTCCAAGGAGTGCCTGGTGGATTTGAACGGCTGACTTTTAGGTTAGCAGCTACAGTTCTTACCCACTCTGCCACCAAGGTTTCCTCATGGAGATGGGGGCCAAGAAAACATTTCTCCTTGCAGCTGAACTTAGTACAGCCTCCCAGTGGACTAATTAGAGCTGCTGGCATCAACTTTCTGCCCTCAGGTTTTAATTTTTTGTCCTGTATACTGTTGGTTTGGATCCTAATGTGCCTGGTTATTTTTTGGAAATTTGTCTCATATTGCTGGACTTCCAACCTCACAGGTGAAAACCTAACACAAGTCTGATCACAGAAAAGCATCAAGTTAATGCATGAGTGCGCTTGGTATTTGTTAGACTGGGCATGAGGGCAGCGGTGGTTCCGTGGTAGAATTCTCGCCTTCCATGCGGGAGATCCAGGTTCAGTTCCCACCTGCACAGCCACCCCCTCTCGGCCAGTGGAGGCATAAATGTTGCTGTGATGCTAAACAGGCGTCAGCAGAGCTTCTACGCTTAGACAGACTAGGAAGAGAGACCTGTCAATCTGCTTCTAAAACTCAGCCGTTGAAAACTTTGTGGATCACAGCAGTCTGATCCACGGCAGTTCCCCCGTGATGGGGCCACCGTGAGTCCAGGGCAGGCACTGAGTCTGTTGCAAGGCACGGGTGGATCAGGAAGTTTATGACTTACCGGAAGAATAATGATCTGAGAACAAATGATAGTTAAAGGAGGTAATGAAGGGAAAGAGCATTATTAAGGCACTCTGTTGCCTGTTGCCTGTACCCCCATGAAGCAGGGGCTACCCCACCGTCTGAGATCTGGGAGAAAAGAGGCTCAGAAAGGTAACATGATCTGCCCACGGTCTCATAACTGGCAGAGATGTGACTCACCCTGATATCTGCGTGACTCCAAAACCTGGGCACTTTCTTTCCTCCACCAAAACCTGGTTCACGCTAAGGAGAAGTCAGGTGACTCCATCCAACCCAGAACCCGGTGCCTTTCGGGGTGACCACATCTAAACAGAGCCAGGTCTGTAAGTTCCACTTCTATCAGGATGACTCACATGTGGCTTCTGCAGCCACAGCCTGGCCTCTGAGTCCACAGCGGCCCACTCAGCCTCTCCACTGCGAGGTCTCATAGGCATTTCACACAGAGCACATCTGAGTCAGGATTCTGGATCCCATCCCTCCACTCTCAGAAGGGGTGTGGCCCATCCTGGTGCACTGCCGTGCCCCCCGCTATAGTCAGGGGCACCCCCCGTTGCTCATTTGCTCAGGCCAGACCATTTGAATGCAGCACCATTCTTCTCTTCCTTTTACCCTCCCCCTCTAAGCCAGCAGCAGGTCCCGTTGACTCTCCTTTCAGATCCATCCTGCATCCGATCGTCACAGCCACCGTGTTGCCCAGCCGCTGTCATCTCTTGTGCCCTTCTGCAGGGTCCTCCTCACTCTTCTCCTGCTTCTGCTTCTGCCCCTGCCTCTGCTGGAAGCAGAGTCAGGTCTTGAACATGTGGACTCAATCACATCCCTCCCCTCTCTCAAAACTCTCTGGTGGTTTCCTCACCACGTTTCAAATGAGGTCCAAATGCCCTTCTTTTGGTCCAGTGCACCAGACTGCTGCCTTGGTCGCGCTCAGTCAGTCAGCAGGAGAGTGGCATCGATGCTGATCTTCAAAACACGTCTTTCTGTTAACACCTTAGCTTAGGTTACGTGCTGCCAAGTGGATTTTCAACTCTCAGTGACCCCTGGGACAGTAAAACTGCCCCTGTGACAGTAGAACTGTGATCTTTACAGGAGCAGATTTCCAGGTCTTTGTCCCACATTGCTGTCCCACCTTGAGGTCAGCAGCAGGGCATTTAACCTCTGCCTCCCACAGGGTTCCTTTCTGTGGACATATTCCCACATAAATCCTCAATTAAGAAAGATGTTTAAGCCAGCTGACTTGATTGTCTTTCTCTCTCACAGTTGCCCCAAAATTGGCTGCAGCCACACCGACCTGAGAAAGTCGGATCTGGTCCAGGATGAAGCACTCAGAAGGGCGATTGAGAGCCACAACAAGAGAAGAAACCGTCACTCGGAGTAGGAGAAGGCCACCTTCCCCCAGGAAATGAGCAGCCAGGCTCCCCGCTCAGCCCTGGCCACGCACAGCGCTTCTCCCAGGAGCCAGGGCAGGCCGCTCCACCTACTTTGTTTGGGGACAGCTTGAGGGTTTGACATATATGTAACTGAAAACATTTTTCTAAGTTCCACAGCAAATATGCAAGCATAGTATAGTGTTTATTTTTTAAATGTTCTGTAATTTTAAATAAAACTTTGATTATCTGCCCTGCGTCCTGCCTGTGCTGCTCTGGATGTAGAGATGGTTCCCACGGTGCGGGATTGGACCTACCAGACATTTTTCTATTTCTAATACTTCAAACTGTTTTCTGTTCTGTTTTGAACAGTGTCTTTCAAGTGACGTATTTGAATTGGAAACATATAGGTCTCCCCAGCTGCAAGCGTTTTGTATCCGTAAAGAATAACATGAAGGTTATAAAGCAAGACCAGTATTTTCCTGCCTGTTTGCCTGATCCATTGACCATTCGGAGTATGTGAGTAATTTTGTCCTTCCTGGTGGTGTAGCCTAGGCTTCTCCATGCAGATGGCTGGTGCTCATCGTGGAAACTCAGCTGTGGTCATCCTTCCGAGAGAACTCAGGTGTCATCTGAGCGACCACATCCTGCTGCGCTTCGCCTCGCTCGGTGACCCCCTGCCTGCCTCATGCGGTCTGGGCCTCACTGTCCTTAGCGATAAAAGAAGGACCTGAAACAAAAAGAAGGATATCTCTGATATCCTTTCAGTGCCCCCAAGTCTGTGAATATATGCCAGCTGGCTCTTTAAATTGAGTATCTTTGGTTATATTCTAACTGTAAAGAGTGCTAATCTGTCAGGAGTCTCTGCAGCAACTTTTTATCCACTAGAATATTTCATTCAACTGGTCAGTGCATAGCTTGACTACAAAGAACCTGAAATCGGTAGTAATAACTAAAATTTATTGAATGCTTACTGTGTGGCAGACACCCTCGTGGCATAGTGGTAACAGTTACCACTGCTAACCAAAAGGTTGGCACTCAGATCCACCAGCTAAACCCTGTGGAGCAGTTCTACTCTGTCCATAGCGTTGCTATGAGTCAGAATTGACTGGACTGCAGTAGGTTGGGTTGGGTTTGATATTGTATTGCAGGTGTTAATTCTAAGTATTCACATGTATGTGTGTCAACTTTAGTGATCCTCAGAGCCCTGTGTAGGAGGTTCAGCTGTTTTTCTGACTTTTCAGATAAAAGAAAACAAAGCTCAGGGAAGTGAAGTATGCCTTCAAAAATCATAGAGCTGGTAAGTTGCTGTACTGGGAACAGAAATTGCGTGATCTGTTCTCAGAATTGGGATTCGTAATTCTAGACAATCCCCTATTGATTTATTTAATGTATTGATATATTGGAAACCTTAGTGGCTTAGTGGTTGAGAGTTCGGCTGCTAACCAAACTGTCGGCAGTTCAAATCCACCAGATGCTGCTTGGATACTCTATGGGGGCAGTTCTGCTGTGTCCTGTAGTCACTATGAGTCAGAATCGACTTGACAGCAACAGGTTTGGTTTTGTATTTTTTAATCAATGTATTTAATGAACAATGTTTAGATTTACATTTTGTAAACAAGCAAGTATATGTATATACAGATACATATACAAAATATCTAATCAAAATTATGAGAATAATTAGATTTAACATATAATAGGTATTGGAACCCATGGAATAATAGCATATATATGAATTTAACTCTACAGGGCAGTTTACTCTGTCTTTTAAGATCACTATGAGTCAGAATTGAGTCAACAGCAATGGGTTTGGTTTTGGGGTATGTGAGTTTAAAAGCATAGTATCAAACAGAAGGATTAGTTAGGAAAGGATTCTCAGGGATTCAGAAGATACTGTGACATTCAGTTGTCTACAGAGGAAGCAATTCCTAAGATGTGTTGATATAAATCAGACTTTTCGAGGAAAAGATTGCATGTGAGACAGAAATAACCTTATTTTCCCTGGAATGGGGCTCGTTTGTGAAATACTGTGTTTCCTAAACAGATAAGAACAGACAGGAAATATTTACCCAAGGTTTGATTTGCATCGTTCCCAGCTCTTTCCCTTTTTTTAATTGTGATTGAGTGAAAGGGTATAATCTAATTTAAATTTGCATGTCCACCTATCTGCAGCTCCTTCTGTTCTCCTTGCCCGGTGACAGCACACTCCTCCTTTCTGTTTCATACGTGTCATATCCTCTTAACAATCTCCTGTCCCCTCCTCTCCACTCTCCACTCCTGTCTAGTAAGAGGCGAGTAGGACGACATTCTACGGATATATAGAACCATAAAGTGCACACGATATGGTCACTCTGTGTCCCTGGTGGTGCAGTGGTTAAGTGCTTCAGTTGCTAATCAGAAGATCTGCAGTTGGAATCCCCCAGCTGCTCCCTGGAAACCCTTTGGGACAGTCCTGCTCCATCCTATAAGGCCCCCACCTTTTTTAACCGCCTTACACTATTGCCTCTCCCCTCCGAGAGCTGGGATGAGGGGTCTCAGCCACTTTCAGGAGGGGCAGGGCGGGTGGGAGGACCTAAGTTTTTTCTGGAACTGCCCTGCAGGTGGCTCAGAGCTGGATCTTCTGAGGGCTCCTCTCAGGAAACGCTAGGTTGATTGTGGCCCGTTGTGCTTCTGTGCTCATGAGTGTGACTTCTGGACACAGAGCCACCGCAGGAGCCAGTTCCTGGGTAGGGGCACACAGGTAGGGGAAAAGGGAATTCCTGACAACTTGTGGTGTCCGCTTCCAGAGTCACCAGGGCTGAGCCCCACCTCGTCCGGGAGACTGAGGCTGCTTCTGCCAGGCACTGAGGATGTTCTGCAAACACCTTCCCTCTGCCAGACTTGGGAGACATGGCGAGGTGGGGGCAGGGAAGGTGATTCAGAGCCTGTGTTGCATGGAAGAGATTTACAATGATGCCTGTGGGCAGTAGAAGGAAGCAGGGGTTGCAGGCAGGCTGAGAACCAGATTCAGGAGAGCCTTATAGATTATGGAGATAAGATGTCGGTCCAAAATGTAGTTGCCAGATATTTTTTCCCATTCTGTAGATGGCCTTTTAACTCTTTAGATAAAGTCTTTGGATAAGTAAAAGTGTTTGATTCTTAGTAGATCCCATGTATCTATTTTCTTTTGATTGTGCTTTGTCAGATTTTGAAGTCTGTCTAAGCTGTCTAGTAGTACATACATCATTGATCATGTTTTTCCTTGCGTGATCTTTATCATTTTAGGTGTGATATTTAGGTCTTTGATCCATTTTGAGTTAGTTTTGTATAAGGTAGGAGATATAGGTCATTTCAGTTTTTTGCAGATGGATATCCAGTTTTGCCAACACCGTTTGTTAAAGAGACTATTTTTACCTTGATTTACAATCTTAGGGCCTTTGTTACATATCAACTGTTCATAAGAGGATGGTGTCATCTCTGAAATCTCCAGTCTGTTCCTTTGGTTTATATGTCTCTTTGCATCAGTGCCAGGCAGTTTTGAATACTGTGGCAATGTAATAGGTTCTCAGGTCAGGTGGTGTGAGGCCTCCAGCTGTCTTCTTCAGTAGCGCTTATCTGGGGTTTCTTCCCTTTCTGAACAAAGTTGGTGATTTGTTTCTCCATCTCATTAAAAAAGGACTCTGGAATTTGTATTGGGTTTGCATTGTATATAAGTAGATTGCTATAGATAAGATACACATTTTCACAATGTTAAGTCTTCCTATTCATGTTTCGTAAATTTGCCTAGCCAGTGAAAGAATTTGTCATTTTCTATAAAATTTCATTAATATCTTTGAAAGTTAGGCATTTGGTAGCTACTTTCAGTCTGACAATGCTGGTGGCATAATGGTTAAGTGCTTTGATTGCTAACCAAAAGGTCAGCAGTTTGAATCTACCAGGCACTCCTTAGAAACTCTATGGGGCAGTTCTGTCCTGTCCTGTAGAGTCACTGTGAGTCAGAATTGACTCATTGGCAGTGGGTTTTTTGTTTAATCTGTCTTATATTACAGCAGAGTTTTGAACTGGTTCTGTCTGGTTTAGCTATGGCCAACAATGCAGAACCATAACAGACCCTAATTTTTATTTGGGTGGTCCAGAATGATAGCCACAATGGGAAAAATTACAGGTCATACCTGGAAATGGGAGACTTGGAAGAGGTGCAGTGAGTCTATTCAGGAGCTTGATGCATGAGCTTGAATAACTGATGTGACTGTGGAGAGTGACACGCCTTCAGAGCAGCAGGTGGCTGCCGTGTCTGAGTGAGGCGCCACTGTTTCCAACGCTGCTCAGAATCTGGTGGGCAAGAGATTTGTTTGCTGTGCAACACATGTGTTACTCTTATGAAAAGGAGATTTAGGTTTCTAGCAGGACTTCGGCCTGTGATTTTTTCCCCATTCCATTTAGCGTGCCAGTTCATCCAAGTTAAAAACATTTAGGTCTGTTCCGCTTTTGTGTTCTCAGCCATTACTGAACAGAGAAAACCAGTTCAAAGCCCCATTTTACAATGAAACCTGTGAGGCTGCCTTATTTTTCTGGGTCTGTTGACCTTTCTACCTCTGCCAGGGTACCGTTTTACCACTTCTTTGTCGCTTATTTTAGTGGAAAGTACTGGTGTTTCCTTTCTCTTACAGGTTTCCGCCACACATAGGTTCTTGTTTTGGGCACGTTTGATTTCTGTAGCATGCATTTAAAATATCAGAACCTTTCCTTCAAATAAAATTGTATTTATTTTAACCAAGAAACCCCATATGTACGACAGCTTAAAGGGAAGTGGTTCTCGTCAAGGATAGGGTAGGAGTCCCACATCCCTACCCCCACCTCGAGTTCCTTGCTTCCTGTGGCAGCCCCGGAGTCCTGTCCATGATTATTCCAGGGCCCAATGAATGGTATTTGAAAACCTCACTCAGCCTTTGTTCTTGTGGGCTGTCAAGTTGATTCCACCTTGTAACAGAATAGAGCTGCCCCACTGGGCTTCCTCGGCTGTCATCTGTGATCTTTACAGATGGAGATTGCTGTGTCTATTCTACCATGTTGCGGCTGGACAGCTTCAAACTACCAGCCTTTCGGTTCATGGCCAAGTGCTTAACTGCTGCACTAGGAGGGCTTCAACTTAGTTTTTCCTATTACTGTTCCTTTATTTCTGAATTATATATTCGTTTTACATGTAGTGATAACTAACAGTAGTTGTTAACTCTAGTGAGCTATGTTTATTCTTTCTAAAAACATGACTGAGTGAAAACAGTGGCCAGTTCATGGTGCCATTGGGAAGGCTTGCAGTTCAAGCCTAAAGAATCAACGTGATCACCCAGTGAATAGCAGATGGAAACCCCTCAATGAGACAGAGTGCCATAGTGGGTTCAGACATTCCAGGGATCATGAAACTGGCACTGGACTGGGCAGCAGTGCATTCTGTTGTGTGTGGGGTCACCATGAGTCAGAGTCAATTCAGCAGTCACTAGCAACAACATAACAGGATCACAAATAATGATGACCAAAGAGAGAAATATTTCATGAGCTTTTTTTTTTTTTTTGGATGAACAAATACAGAGTGGTTGTGTTTTTTTAAATTTAAAAAAAAAAGCTACAGTTATGAAAGGAAGCAGCCCAAGGATCATCTTTTGTTACAAACAGAACACTAACCAGAAGTGCTGGCTGTTGATAAAAGAAGTCAGCTTGCTACTGGAAAAAGCTGTCACATACAGTCAGGAGAGATGCTGCTCTTGACCTCTTTGTGAACCCTGAGCTGCATTCCCAGGCTAGTTACGGTTCCCGCAGTTCCCTAAGAATGTGGAGACACTGGTCCAGAGAACTAAGCAGGAACAAGGTCAAGGCTAAGCATGCTGCACAAAGAGAAATGGGGATAGTTTTTGCACACAGGGGATAAAAGGAGTCTTCTCTTTTACACAAAAGATGAGGCTGTGCAAGGAACATGTTACGAGGCAGTAACAACAAAATGTCATGAGATTTAACACCTTGACACAAGAGCTTTTACCCATGGGTCCACAGACCCCCCAGTGGACTGGGGATAAAATTCAGGATGTCCCTGAACTTGATAAGGGAAACAAAATCTTTTACTAACTTGTAACTTGAACTTAGCATGTTTTACAACAAAAATAAAATTGGTAGTACCTATAACTTATTTGGAAACTCTGTTGTGTAGTGGTTAGGAACTCAGGCTGCTAACCAAAATGTTCACAGTTCAAATTCACTAGCTGTTCCTTGGAAACACTATGGAGCAGTTATGACCATAAAAAAAGAAAAAAACTCATGAATAGTTTAATGTTGCATTACTGTTATTGTAACAATAACTACACACCGTAGCAACTATATAGGACCAGCAACAAGATCGGCATTCCAGTTAAACTTTATGGGCTCTGAAATTTGAATTTTATATAATTTCCACATGACATACCACAAAATATTATTCTGTTTTAAATGTTTGTTTCAACCATTTAAGAATGTAGGAACCATTCTTAGCTCATATTGGAGGTGACAGTAGTGCTGTTGAGTCAGTTCTGAATCATAGTGACTGTCTGTACAACAGAAGGAAATACTGCTGGACTCTGCACTGTAGAAAAGATCAAAGCCACACAAAGACTGATGGGCTGATTTAGCCAAAGGACTGTAGTTTCCCAACCTGTGCTCAAAAAAGATAAACTATTTCTAGTTATCTGTATCCCAGAAAACCACTAAAAAATAAAGGAATACAAAAAAGGGAAAAACACATAAAATTTACAATGCCTAGTTAGACAGTGAAAAAGTACCAAGCATGCAAAGAAGCAGGAAAATATAGTCCATAATACGAGGGCCAGGGTGGAGGAGAGAACCTAGCAATAGAAACAGACCCAGAAATGACACATACGATACACTTTGTAAGCAAGGACATTAAAACAGCTATTGTAAATGCACTCTGTATGTTCAAGAAGGTAGAGCAAGCCATTAGAATATTATGGGAAGACATGAAAAATAAAAATGATGCAAATCAAATTTCTAGAAATAAAACTACGTCTGCAAAGAACAATACACTGGATGGGATTAACAACAGATTATAGACACTGAAGAGGAAAAGGTAAGTGAGCTTGAAGAATAGGAACTATCCAAATAGAAACAAAGGAGAAGAAAGTCAAAGAAAAAATAAACATCATTGAGCTGTGGGACAACGTTGAGCAGGGGAGGGGGCATAAAATATTTAAAGAAATACTTAAAATATTTAAAGAAATATTTAAAGAAAGACAACACAGTAGTTATGAAACCTGCTGCTAAATCTTACCATGTGAATAAAGAAACAGGGTTACTGTAGTCATAAAACAAGTGAGTGGCTTTACCTTTCAGATGGAGAGGAAGTTAAGGGCATATACAGAAGTTAAAGATTGGCTTAAACTTAGAGCATTAAGGGGGAACAAACAGGTAGCCACAAAGCAAACTAACAATGCTATATATCAAAACAAGAAACATAATACAGGAATCTCAACAGACACAATACCGGCATTGAAAAGGAAGACAAGAAAATCCATAAATAAAACCCAGAACAGAATATTAAGTGGAACAAAGAAAACATCAGCAACACAAAAGTAAAGGAACCAAAATGACAGCAACAAATACACATCTATCAGTAATTACATCAGATAAAAATGGACCGAATGCTCCAATAAAGAGACAGTAACAGCTTGCATCAAAAAACACAATCCATCTATATACCACTTACAAGAAATATACCTTAGACTCAAAAATATGACCAAACGGCAAATCAAAGGTGGGAAAAATATATACCAAGCTAACAACATGTAAAGAAGAGCAAGAGTGGCAATAGTAATTTTAGATAAAATAGATTTTAGAGTAGAATCCATGACACTGGACAAGGATGGTCACTATTGCTTAAGGGTTCAGTGCATAAACAGGATATAGGATATAACAATATTAATATTTATGCACCCAATACCAGAACATCTAAATATATCAAACAGCACTGACAACACTGAAAAGTGAGATAGATCACTCCACAACAGTAGTAGGAGATTTCTACACTCCACTCTAAGTAATAGACAGATCATCCAGAAAAAAATCTCAGTAAAGATATAGAATATCTTATTGTGACAATCAGCCAATTCAACCTCATTGACATATACAGAACTTTTTACCAACAACGGATAAGCACATGGAACATTCTCCAGAATAGACCACTTATTAGGCCATAAAGCAAATCTCAACAAAATCCAAACCATTGAATTATTGCAAAGCATTTTCTCAGACCATGAAGCCATTAAAGCTGAACTGAATAGCTGAAAAGACGTGGGCAGAAATTTAAACTCATGGAAACTGAACAATACCTTGCTCCAAAATTTGTGGGTTATAGAAATCACAGATGCAATAAATTCATGGAATCAAATGAAATGAAACCACATCCTACCAGAACCTATGAGATACAGCAAAAGCAGTGCTCTGAAGTGAGTTTATAAATCCACACATGTGGAATGAAGGGCCCAAACCAAAGGATTAACTCTACAACTTGAACAAGTAGAAAGAGAACAACAGAAGAACCCATCGGGCACCAGAAGAAAACATAATAAAAATTAGAGCAGAACGAAAATTAGAGAATAGAAAAACAATTGAAAGAATTAACAAAACCAAAAGCTGGTCTTTTGCAACGATAAACAAAATTGATAAACCATTGTCTAAACTTACAAAATAAAAACCAGAGGAAACAACCCAAATAAGAAATGAGACAGGAGATATCACAATAGACTCATGGGAAATGAAAAATACCATAACAAACTACTATGAAAAGTTGTAGGGGGCAGAGTCAAGATGGCCGACTAAACACATGTCTCCCTTAATCCCTCTGGAAATCAAGACCTGAAATGATAACTAAGCAGAGTCTTCTGGACACCTAGTGAGCCCTAGGACGTGGCATAGAGCTGTTAACTTGGACTTAATACCACTGAACGGAAAACTTCCTCTCTTTCGCTGACCCCTGATCTTGGTGAGTGCGCGTTCATGGATCGAGGGTAACTTGCCATTTTAACTTTTTTTTCTGTCTTGGCCAGTGGTCAGAGCTGCAATTTGACTGGCAGCTGGTCTCAGGTGCACTGCTGGTGGGATCAGCAGGTGAAATTGCCACACTTTGAGAGCCCGGCTTTGGACTCTGTGCATCTCGGCACCTCTGGCCTCTTTTTCCACCTCTGCCATTGAGTGACCTGTGCCATAGCAGGCAAGGAGCTTGTGCGGGATGCCATCTTGTTCCACTGGGAGACAGAGATACCCATACGGAGGACCCGGCTGGACCTAATTCCTAGGCTGAGAGGAAGCGCTGGCCTGGAGAAGAGCCCTTTTCTGTCAGAAAAGTAGTATTCTATACAGTGTTGCCTATGGCTGGTGTCCGGCAGCAGAGGCCAGTGGAGCAGTTGCCTTTTCATATTTTGGACTAGTTTATAACATCTGGGGTTGGATATAGAGGTGCTTATTTTGCTAGCTGGGAAGAGGGAGCTGTACACCTGAAAACCTTACTGACATTGGAAGTTGTCAGATACTTTTTACCTTTCATTTTAAGGCACTCTAGAGAAACAACTATGGTCCATTCTCACAGCATGTCTCCCAGCTTTTATTGACTCACATGATGCCCAAAAAGCAAAAAACTCTCAATAAAAGCATAATGAAGAAATCACCCACAGCTTCAGAAGGCCCCCAAGAGAATGAACCAAAGAACTTCCCAGATGCAGAAACCTTTCTGAAACTTATCAGAAAAATGAATACAAAAGGATTATATAGAGAGCCGTCCTAGGCCTTATATAAAATGCAGCAGAGAAAAATGAAAAATCAAGCAAGCTGTTTGATCTGATGGAACACCAGTACTCTCAAATCCAGCAGATCAAGAACAAAATCAAAGACATAGAAACTTCCATTCAAAGCCAGGAAAACAGAATGGAACAAATGGAAAATAGACTTTTTGACTTGGAAGACAGAGCTACTGACTCCAGCATCTGTGAGAAATCAGAAAAAAGAAACAAGAAAAATGAAGAAGCATAAAGAGGCATGTGAGATTCTATTAAGAGGAACAATCTATGATTAATTGGAGTTCCTGAACAGGGTAAGACACCTGAGAACACAGAGAATATAGCTGCTGACAGAAAACGTCCCAGAAATTATGAAAGGAGAGAATCTAGATATCCAAGATGCATATCAAATGCTGCTTAATAGAGATCTCAAAAGAAAGACTCCAAGACATATTCTAATCAAGCTTAACAAAATGAAACCTAAGCAGAAACTCTTACAGGCAGGAAGACCCAAAGCAAAGCTAACATTCAGAGGGAAACCCTGTAGGCTTTCATCAGATTTCTCAGCAGAAACAATGCTGGCATGGAGACAGTGGCATGACACATTCAAAGCCTTGAAGGAGAAGAACTTCCAGCCAAGAATGATATATCCTGCAGAACTATCTTTCAAATATGAAAATGAAATCAAGACATTCGCAGTAAATAGAAACTCAGAAATTTTGTAAAAACCAACCCAAAGCTACAAGAAATACTGAAAGAATCTCTTGATTTAGAAGAACAAAACCACTGACTTTGTATTTTAGAAGCAAATACAGGACACCACCCAGAAACCTACTCAGTTAGGGAAGGCTTCAAACTCAATCAAAGCTATAATAGTGAAACAAATGATCCAGTGAGCATATCATGAAAACTGTGATGTCATCATATTAAAAAGAGGGATGTACTACAGTCGTTATAGTCCTTCCAGATGGAAAGGAAGTTAATAAGACTAGTAGTAATTAAAATTGGGTTTATACATAGTTTATTAAGAGGGATCATGGGGCAGCCATAAGGCACAATAAAGATGCAAGGTATCAAATCAAGAAATGTAATACAGGAATCTCAACAACCACAAAAGTCACTCACCTGAAGAAGGTGAAAAATCAACTCACAAAGAAGAATGTCCCAGAATAGATTAATAAGAACAACAGAGAAAACATCAACACAAAACTAAACATATTACAATGGCAGCACTGAACACATACCTATCAATAATTACATTGAATGTGAATGGACTGAACACCACAGTAAAGAGACATCAAGTGACATCTTGGATCAAAAGACATGACCCATCCATATGTTGCCTACGGGAAACTCACCTTAGACTTAAAGATATGAACAAACTGAAAATTAAAGGATGGAAGAATATATATCAAACTAACAATACACAAAGAAGAGCAGGTGTGGCAATTCTAATCTCAGGTAAAATAGATTTTAATGTAAAATCTACCATCGTGGACAAGAATGGACACTACTGCTGAAAGGTTCAATACACAAGCAAGACTTAACAATATTAAATATTTATGCACCTAGTATTAGAGCACCTAAATACATCAAAGAAATACTGACTGCACTAAAAAATGACACAGATCACTCCACAATTATAGTGGGAAACTTCAACACTTCACTCAGTGTTGGGCAGATCATCTAGAAAAAAAGCTCAATAAAGACACAGAAGACATTATTGCCACAATTAACCAACTAGACCTGATCAACATATACAGAACTTCCTCTCCATTGGTGGACAACTACACCTTCTTCTCCAATGATAAAGAACAATGATGATTTTAGGAAACAACCTAGTTTCAGTTGGAGGACATTATGCTGAGTGAAAATTGTCAGCGACAAAAGGACTAATATTGTATGAAACCTCTATGACAAGAACTTAAAAACAGACTCATGTATAGAAGAAAAGAGTCTTTGATGGCTGCAAGGATGAAGAGGGAGGAAGAGCAGGGGAGGGAGGGTTTAGATTAGTTGATAGCAATTTGGTTGGGTGAAGTCCATGACAGCACACATTAAAAGAAGATCAATATTTACTGGACTTCAACATACGATGATTACTCCTCCCATCTTAACCCAAAATTTCAAGGACAGAGTAGCTGGAGCGAGGGGCTGGGGACCATACTCACAGAGGAAATCCAGGCCAATTTGCACAACTAGCATTTTGCTAAGAGAGCTTTCTGCAGCCCACATTGGTGAATGGCATTCTTAAAAGCTGCCAAGCTACCATCTGAGGGTATAGCAAATCTGTTCCTAACTCAACAGGAACAGATGACCAAAATGACATGGGGAAAAGAGGACCCAGAAGACAGACCCACGTGAGTGGGTGCCTACATCAACTTGTGACCGGAAGAACTGGATGGTGCCCGGACACCATCAGTGATAGCTGTGACGGAGCTCACAAAGATGAGTCTCACTGGCAACACAAAAATAATAGGAGGTGCACCCTGAGGTCTGCACTAAAAGACCACAACTGATGGTCCAGGGGCCTCGGGGTTCCCCTGGGAGCATGGCTTCTGGCCCTGATGCTGCCCCTGTCCATAAATCATAATGGAGGCCATTTCTTTGGACAGAAATGGATTGGACTTGGCGACACAGAGTGACCATATCATGTGTACACTTTATGATTCTATGCATCTATAGGATGTCATCCTTCTGACGTCTTAGGGGAGGCAGGCGAGTGGGTGGAGAGGAGGGGATAGGAGATTATTGGGAGGATAAGACATGTATGGAGTGGAGAGAAAGAGTGTGCTGTCACTGAGCAGAGAGAGCAGTGGGACCTGCATATAGGTGGGCATGTGAATTTATATGGGAATGCACATTTTTACTCAATCGTAATAAAAAAAATGGTGCTCTTAACAGATTTGAAAACCTAGGGGAAATGGACAAATGTATAGATTCATATCACCTACCAAAATTATCACAAGGAGAAGTAGAGTAACTTAATAAACTTATCAGGAAAGAAGAGATGAAAAAGTAACAACAACAAAAAAAATACTAGTCAAAACAAGTTCTGGCCCAGATGGCTTCACTGGAGAATTCTATCAAAACTTTAGAGAGGAGTTAATTCCAGTACTGGTGAAGCTATTTCATGACATAGAAAAGAACAGAATATTCCCAAATTCATTCTATGAAGCCAGCATAACCTTGATACTAAAGCTAGGAGAAGATCCCACGGGAAAAAATATATATATATTATAGACCAATATCACTCATGAACCTAGATGCAAAAATCTTCAACAAAATCTTAGCCAAGAGAATTCAACAGCATATCAAAAAATAATTCATATGACCCAGTTGGATTCATACCAGGGATGCAGGGCTTGTTCAACATCAGAAAAACAATGAACGTGATCAACCACATAAATAATACAGAAGATAAGAATCACTTGATTTTTCAACTGATGCAGAAAAAGCATTTGACAAAGTCCAACACCCATTCGTGTTAACAAACTCTCAGAAAAACAGGAATAGAAGATTAAATTCCTCAGTGCAATAAGGGGCATCTATGTAAAGCCAACCAACAACCTAAATGGAGACAAACTGAAAGAATTCCCCCTAAGAATGTGAACTACACAAGGATGCCACTGTGACCACTTCTACTGAACATTGTGCTAGAGGTTCTGGCCAGAAAAATCAGACAAGACAAAGAAATAAAGGGTATCTGCATCAGTAAAGAAGAAGGAAAAATACCCCTATTTGCAGATGATATGATCATATACACAGAGAACCCTAGAGAGTCCAAAAACTACTGAAACTAATAGAAGAGTTCAGCAAAATATCAGGATACAAGATAAACATAAATAAGTCAGTAGTACTCCTTTACACCAACAAAGAGATCATCAAAGAGGAAATCACTAAATCAATACCATTTACTGTAGCCACCAAGAAGTTAAAATACCTGGGAATAAATCTAACCGGAGAAGTAAGAGACCTATACAGAGAAAATTACAAGACCCTACTGCAAGACACTGAAAAAGACAGTGTAAGTGGAGAAATCTACCTTACTCATGGATAGGAAGACTTAACATTGTGAAAATGTCTTTTGCCCAAAGTGATCTATATATACAGTGCAATCCTGATACAAATTCCAGTGTCATCTTTTAGTGATTTTTGGAGAAGCAAATCACCAACTTTGTTTGGAAAGAGAAGAAACTCCAGATAAGTAAAGCACTACTGTAGGAGAGGAAGACTGTTGGAGGCCTCACACTACCTGACCTTAGAACCTACTACACTGCCATGGTAGTCAGTCAGTGGAACAGAGTAGAGACCCCAGAAATATCACCATCTCCTATGAACAGTTGATAATTTGACAAAGGCCCAAAGGTTGTAAACGGGTAAAGACAGTCTCATCAGCAAAAATTGGATATCCATGTGCAAAAAACTGAAACAAGACCCATATCTCACATGTTACACAAAAACTAACTCAAAATGGATCAAAGACCTAAATATCAAACATAAAATGATAACGATCATGCAAGAAAAAATAAGGACAACAATGGAAATTCTAATACACAGCTTAGACAGACTGTAAAATCTAACAAACAAGGAGCAAGCAACAGAAGAAAAAACAGATAAATGGGAACTACTAAAAATCAAACACTTACGCTCATCCAAAGACTGTATCAAGAGAGTTACCTACAGAATGGGAAAAATATTTGGCAACTACGTGTCAGATTGATGTCTGATTTCCATAATCTCCAAGACACTGCAAAATATCAACAAGACAAAGGTAAATAACGCAATTAAGCAATGGGTAAAGGAGTTGGACAGACACTTCGCCAAAGGCATCAGGCAGCCAAAAGACAGATGAGGAAATGCTCACAGTCAGTAGCCATTAGAAATCCAAATCAAAACTACAGTGAGATACCATCTGACTGCAACAAGGTTGGCAGTCCAAAAAACACAAAGCAACAAATGCTGCAGAGGCTCTGGAGAGATTGGAACTCTCTGATACTGCTGGTGGGAATACACAATGTTACAATCCCTTAGGAAAGCAATTTGGTACTGTCTTAAAAAGCTAGAAACAGAAATGCCATATGATCCAGCAATCCCATTGCTTGAAATATATCCTACAGAAATAAAGGTGGTCACACAAACAGACACATGCATATGAATATTTATTGCAACACAGTCCATAATAGCAAGAAGATGGAATCAACCAAGGTGGCCATCAGCATATGAGTGGATAAACAACTATGATACATATATACAATGGAATACTATGCAACAATAAACAACAATGACGATTTTAGGAAGCATTTTATAACCTGGTTTCAACTAGAAAACACTATGCTGAGTGAAATCAGCCAGCTGCAATAGGACCAAGTATAAGATCTCTGCTATAAGGACTGAAATATAGATTTATGTACAGAAGAAAAGACTCTGTGACAACTGCAAAGGTGGGGAGGGAGGGAGAGGGATGTTCATAGATCAGATAGTAGGAATTTGGTTAGCTTTAGGGAGTGACAGCATGCAGTAGAGAACAGATCAGCATAACTAGACTGCACCATAAACTGAAAGGTTTTCTAAATTCAACCCAACATTTCAAAGAATAGAGTAGTAGGGACAGGGGTCTGGGAACCAAGTTTCTAGGGGACATCAAGGTCAATTGGCATAGCTAGCATTTTGCTAAGAGAGTCTTCTGCATCCCATACTGGTGAGTACTGTCTGGGGTCTTAAAAGCTAGCAAGTTGCCATCTGAGGAATACCAAATGGTCCCAACCCATTTGGAAAAGATGACAACTGAGAACATAAAAGACAAGAGGAAAAATGAGCCCAGGAGACAGAAGGACCCATATAAATGGGAGACTGCATCAGCATGGGACCAAAGGCAGCTGTAGTGGAGGACACAATGTAGCGCCCTGGAGGTAACACAGCAAAAGTGATAGCAGTTCATTCAAGAACTCTACTAATAAAGACCAGAACTGATGGTCTGACAGCCTGTAGTGTTCCCTGGGAACATGGCCCCTCAACCAGCTGCTGGTCCTGACCTGAAACCAGTATGGAGGTCAGCTCCTCAGGGTTACAGAGTGGGCATGTGGTATATATACTTGATGACTGCATGCATTTATAGGAGGCTGTCCTACTGGTTTGTTTCTAGATGAGATGAGAGAGGAGAGGTTAGAGAGGAGGGGACAGGTGTTTGTTAAGAGGATACTAGAAGAGTGAAGGGGAGGAGTTTTCTGTCACAGGGTGAGTGGAGCAGATGGAGCTGCAGAAAGGTGGTCATGCAAAATTGACTTGGATAGTATACTTTTGCTTAATCATAAATTTAAAAAAAAAGTGGGTGGCTTGAAAGAGGAAATTTATTTTCTCACAGCTGTGGAGACTAGAACCCCACATCAGGGTCTTGGCCATGTCAGTTCTTTTGTGCACCTTGCTCCTAGTTTCTGGAATCTGCCAGTGACTCTTGCTGTCCCTTTTCCTGAAGACTGTCAGGCATCTAGTGCTGCTGTCACAGACCTACCACAGGTGAATGACTTCCACAAAGAGAAATTCATTTCTTTGCAGTCCAGTAGGCTTCAAGTCCAAATTCAGGGTGTCCGCTCCAGGGGAAGGCTTTCTCTCTCCGTTGGCCCTGGAGGAAGGCCTTTATGATCCCTCAGTCTTCTCTTGGTTTGGGAGGATCTTAGTACGGGAACCTCAGGTCCAAGGGATGCACTCTGCCCCCAGCACTGCTTTCTTGGCAGCATGAGGTTCCCAACTCTCTGGTGACTTCCTTTTATCTCTTGTAGGATAAAAGAATAAAAAGGGTGCAAGCCACACCCCAAGGAAACTCCCTTTGCATTGGATCAGGCAGATGACCTTAGTAAGGCTGTTACAGTGCCAGCCTCATCTTCAACATAATCCCACCTTGCCCTATGAGCCATCGGCAGAGATTAGGACTTACAATTTAGGAAAATCACAGAATGAAGGACAACCCCACAGTGGTGGGACTCATGGCCCAGTCACATGGCTGCACAGATTGTGGGGGGACATAGCTCAATCCACGACACTGACCACCCTCGTATGTCATCTGTCGCCTGTTGCGTGTTGCATGTTGCATGTCTGTGTCTATTCTCATCTTTTAATAGTGCACAAGTGATTAGATTTAGGACCTAGCCCGCTGGAGCATGGCCTAATTAACACGACAAAGAAAACAGGATCTAAACCCTGTTACACCCACAGTTAAGTGGTAGGGTTTCAGTATGTATTTTGAGGGTCAAGGGCACAAATTCAATCCATAACAACTACTAAATCACACATTTTTCAAAATATTTTGGTAACTGTATTTTCAACATAATTGATCACTTCGTAATCTTATGCTTTCAGCAACCTTGTTCTGAAACAGGAGACAACACTTGGCTAGACTACCCAAGGATCCACGTCACAGTAAGCATTGAAAACTGTGTTGGCACCTGTACTGTCTTCTTCCATTAGCTCTAAGGCTGGTTCTTGTTCACATCTGGCCTTTTCCTGTGGTTCTGGGCATTTACTGCCAGGATCAGCTGTGGTGCATACACTCCTGTGCCCAGCACAGAGCCAGGCGCCTCAAAGCTGCTCATCATTAGTAAAGAATGCATGAGACAATGAATGTTCTCTATTGCAGTGAGGTGGGTCACTTTTGTGTGTCCTTTCTCTCTGTGGTCTTGTAATTGCCACAAAAGTCACTGGGCAGGACCGTGCAGGTAGACTAATTATAGCCCACCAAAGGAATTGGTCAGTTTTGCCTTAAAAAATAACAAGCCATCCCAGAGGTAGGAAAGAGTGGAGCTCACCACCATGAAGGAAGAACAGACTGGGGCAGAGAACATGTTCTTTGGACCTGGGATCCCTGTGCTGAGATGCTCCTGGAACCAGGAGACAGAGAGACTGGCAGGGGACTGCTCACTGGGGTTTCTGGCCTTAGAGCAAGAGAGCTGGGTGCCTGGGGTGCCTTCAGGGTCTTACTGGCAGGGCTAAGGGAGCTTTGTAACATCTGCCTGGGCTGAGCAGATGCCTAGGACCGGAGAGAGCTGTGCCAGAGAGCAGAGTTAAGAAGAGCCTGTTCTGATGGAAAAACTGTATCCTCAGTGTTCCCAAGTCTAGTTTGTAACCTGTCAACCCGAACCATTGCTGCCGAGCCAGCTCTGACTCATAGCAGACCTGCAGGACAGAGGTGAATGTTCTCATAGGATTTCTAAGGAGCTGCTGATGGACTCAAACTGCCAAGCTTTTGATTAGTATCCTAGCTCTTAACCTAACCACGGAGCCCCCAGGACTCCTATAACCTGTCACTTCCCTGGTACACCCCATAATGGTAAGTATTATCACCCCGTAATGGTGCTCATGATCTCTGAGTTCTGTGTGGCGATTGCAATGAATTATCAAACCCAGCAGAAAGTACAGAGTGCCACGGGAGGGACATTTAGTGTTAGACTCGGTAACGATGGCAGACCTCTGCCTCAGGAATCAGCCTTGGGCTGTTGATTCTCCTTGATTCTCCTTCCCCCTTGTGAAGTTAGAAGAGGTCAGACACTACCCTCCCCATGCCCCCCACGCCGAAGCTGTTTTCACATCTGTGTCTTCAGGACGTTAAATGAGAAAAACACACAAATTAATGCAGGTGAAGTTTTGCCCAGACCAATGAGGGTTCGCATCTGTCAGAGTTGGTACCGCATGTTTCTCAGCCATTGTTCACTGATTAGCCCAGCAGCCCATGTGCAGATGCTGAAGCTGATGCCCAAAGTCACAGAACTGGTGAGTGATAGGGCCGGGCCTGCAGCCATGCCACTCAAAGCACATCCCTCATGTCAGGGTTTAACAGAGGAAAGAACTATCTGGGCAGAAGGCAGTTCATGTCTTGAGCCTATGAAGTCTTTGAGGGAACCTGGCCTTAGCAATGGTCTCAGAATGAATCTCCAAAATGTTCTAACATGCTGATCTAATTCCCTTTGGTTATGAGCAACTGGAGTCCCCCTGAGTGGTGCAAATGGCTAATGTGCTTGGCTGCTAACCAAAAGGCTGGAGGTTCAAATCCACCCCACGATGCCACAGAAGGAAGGCCTGACAGTCTACTTCCAAAAAATCAGCCATTGAAAAAGTCTGTAGAGTGTAGTCTGGTCTGACACAGATGGGGTCTCTGTGCGTCAGAGTCGCTTTGACAGCAGCTAAGAAGAGGAAACAAGAACAGACGTAGAATTATGGGTTGGATGTGTTGTGTGTTTTAAAGCATACTAAATATCTGATTATTAACTAGGTGTTTTTGAAGCACCTGAAGTCATCCTGAGCTGTCTTTTCAGAAGGACTGGCCCAGGGCAGGCTGGGGACCTTGCCTCACACACTAGGGTCCTCCTAAGACCCTCCATCCCCTTGCTGCCCAGGACTGAAATAAAGAAGTCACTTGCAAGTGTGCTGACACCAGCATGAGGCTTTGGCTATTACTCATCCAGGCTTGCCTGCCACCCACTACACTTGGAGTTGTGGTTCTGATTGTCAAGCACAGACCCCACAGGAGGTGGCAGGGGAAGGGGAGGCTGGTGCTGACCAATGGACCTGGGGTTTCACTTGAGAACAGTGAGCTCGGTACATGACTTCCTGGAGCTGCCTGCCCCATCCACGCCCACAGAACTCAGCCAAGCGTTCCGCTTTTCCCCTGAGTCAGTAACCATGAGCTCACCAGCATGTCCCCATCTGCTTCCTTGAAGCAGATGACATCCCCACCCGCCGTGTAGGGAGAAGTCAGTGCTGCCCCCCCGGAGCACCTGTACATCTCTTTGTCCTGGGGTCTCTGTCTGCTCTCAAGGCAATGGCCTGCATCTAACCAAGTGTCAAAGGGCAAACAAACCCCCTTGGCTCTCGGACCTGCTAAACGCCTGCAAAGGAAAGCCAGCTTCACCCACTGTGAACTGAAGATGAGGCTGATAAGCAACGAGTCACCCAAGTGGACACTGAGCCACGGGTGAGAACGAGGCAGCTGCACAGGGTACATTATTCAATCGCAGATGAGAAGCCAGGCTCAGCTGCTCCTCGGTTGAGCTGTGAGGCATTGTGATGTGTTTTTAGCCAACCTCAGCTCTCCTCAGGGACAGGCACCCAGGGAGTGGGCCTTAGGTAAGTCAAGTGTCTTTCAGCATCTTTCCCAGAACAACTGGATGTGTCAGAAGAGACAAGTTCCAATTTCACTCTCTTTCCTACTAGCTCCCTGACCTGGGGTGACATTGCTCACCTCTGAGCTCTCAGTGGCTTCAGCTGTGAAAAGGAGATACTGTATGAACCCTCGGTGCAGTCCCTGGGTCATGCTTGGGCTGCTAACCAAAAGGTTAGAGGTTTGAATCCATCCAGAGGCGCCTCCCAAGAGAGGCCTGGTGATCTACTTCTGAAACACCAGCCATTGGGAGAGGAAAACAGCAACCCTGTGGAGCACAGGTCTGCTCTGGGACACATGAGGTCACTGTGCGTTACAGCTGGCTCCACGGCAAACAGTGAGCCTGCTCTGTACACCTCTTGGGTCTGCTGGGATCCAGGGAGATATCGCGTGGAGAAACACTTTAGATAGTTGTCTAGTGAGCACGGGACATGCGGTTGTGAGCCTCGGGATAGAAAGTGAGTGGACAGAGCCCTGGATGAACCCTTGGACAGCCCAGGATGCACCCATCCCCGTTCCTGTGTTCAAGGAAGTGGCAGTCTATTTGGAGGCAGATATGAGTGTCTGACAAGTAAATACCACCACCAGGAAACCCTGGTGATGAAGTTGTTATGAGCTAGAGCTGCTGGTAACCAAGGCCAGCAGCGCTGATGCACCAGGGACGCCTTGGACACTGCACGGGGCAGTTGTACTCGTCATGTGGATCTCTCTCAGTTGGAATTGACGTGCTGGCAGTGGGTATGGGTGCCAAGTGCTGACCAAACTCACAGTGGCTTGATACAGGGGTAGGTAGAATTGACTCAACAGCAACAGGCTTTCAGTGAAGAGGGAACAGGATTGAGGATGAGGCAGTTTATTTTTCTAAAATAGGTATGTATGTATTTACATCCATTTAGTAGTCTTTTTAAAAATAGTCCTAACCGGTTAGGTAGTTGCAGTCAGTCGACCACAGCTCATGGCAGGCACCCTCATGGGATTCTGAGTAGAACTGCTCTCTGCAGGGTTTCCAGCGGCTGGCTTTAGAACAGAAATGCCCAGCTTTTCTTCCGTGGTGCACGCTGTGATCTCACCTCCAGCTTTTCTGCAAGTGGCCAAAATGCTCTATCCATTCACACCACCTACCGCCACCCGCCCCCCTGAAAAAGGAGAACCACCTCTATGCCTTCCAACTCATAGGGACCCTATAGAATAGAGGAAACCCCTGTGGTGTAATGGTTAAGTGCTACAGCAACTAACCAAAAAGTCGGCAGTTCAAATCCACCAGGTGCTGTTTGGAAAATTCTGTGGTGCAGTTCTACTCTGTCCAATAGGGTCACTGTGAGTTAGAATCAATTCGACGATAGTGGGTTTGGTTTTTCTTTTTGGGGTTGTCTTTACAGGGAAATCCTGGTGGCATAGTGGTTCAGTGCTACACCTGCTAACCAAGAGGTCAGCAGTTCAAATCCATCAGGTGTTCCCTGAAAATTATGTGGTGCAGTTTTTACTCTGTCCTATAGGGCTGCTGTGAGTCAGAATTGACTTGACTGAAGATGGGTTTGTTTCTTTGTCTGTTTTTCAATTTTTTAATCTTTACACATTAAGGACCCCTGGTGGCACAGTGGTTAAAGCAGTCAACTGCTAACCAAAAGTTGGCAGTTCAAATCCACTGGGTGCTCCTTAAAAATTTTGTGGTATAGTTTGATTCTGTCCTACAGGGCTGCTGTGACTTGGAATTGACTGCAGGTGGGTTTTTTGTCTATTTGTTTGCTTTTTGGAGTTTTTAATCTTTACAGATTAAAGAACCCTGGTTGCTCAGTAGTTAAAGTAATGAACTGCTCACCAAACTGTCTGCAGTTTGAAATCACCAATGGCTCCGCAGGAGAGAGATGTGGCAATCTGCTTCTGCACTGATTTGCAGCCTTGTGAGTCAGAACTGTAATGTAATCATTCTGGAAGCAGAGTCTGTGTCTTTTCTCCCACAGAGCAGCTGGAGGGTTCAAGCCATCAAGCCTTTAGTTAGCAGGTGAGCACTTTAACCAATGTGCCACCAGGCTTGCCTCACCCAATCTGTTGCTATCCAGTTGATTCCCACTGATAGCTGCCCTACAGGACAAAGTAGAACCACCCTATATAATTTCTAAGGAGCAGCTGATGGATTCCAGTTGCTGACTTCTTGAGCTGCAGCCAAGCTCGTCACTATGGCACCACTGGGACTATGCAACCAAAAAAAAAAAAAACCAAACCCATTGCCGTCGCATCAGGTCTTATTCATAGTGACCCTACAGACCAGAGCAGGACTGCCCCCACTGAGTTTCCAAGGAGCGCCTGGTGGATTTGAACTGCCAACCTTTTGGTTAACAGGTTAAGCACTTAACCTATAACACCACCAGGGTCTCCCCAGGGTCCCCAGTGAATCACAGAGGAGTCAGTCATGCACTGCTAGCATAGTGAGACAGACAGTAGTCCTTCTGGAGTAAGGAAGCCTTGTCTTCGTCATCTAGTGCTGCTATGATAAAAATACCACAAACTGATGGCTTTAACAAAGAGAAATTTATTCTCTCACAGTCCGGTAGCCTACAAGTTCAATTTTAGAGCATCAGCTCCAGGGGAAAGCTTTCTCTCTCTGTTGGCTCTGGAGGAAGGTGCTTGTTACCACTCTTCCCTGCTTAAGGAGCTTCTCAGTTCAGGGATCCCCAGATCCAAAGGACAGGCCATGTTCCCAGTGTTTCTTGGTGATAAGGTTCCCATGTCTCTCTGCTCACATCTCTCTTTTGTATCTCAAAAGAGATTGGCTTAAGACAATCTAGTCTTGTAGACTGAGTTCAGCCTTGTTAAAATAACTGCTACAAATCCCATCGCATCAACATCACAGAGATAGGATTTACAGCGAATGGGAAAATCACATCAGGTGGCAGAATGGTGAACAATAGCACAATTCTGGGAATCATGGCCTAGCCAAAATAATACAACTATTTGGGGGGAGTGTAATTTAATCTGTGACAAGCCCTCAAGCTACCATGGTAGGAAAGGACACTATGAGTCAGGGACTAACCTAGAGCAAAGAAGAAAGGACCAGTATGGATAGGTAGACAAGACAAGACCAGTTGCTATTGAGTGGGTTCCAACTCATGGCACCCCACTGTGTCAGAGTAGAGCTGTGCTCCAGAGAGTTATCAGTGGCTGATTTTCAGAAGTAGATCTCCAGGCCTTTCTTCCAAGACACCTCTGGGTGGACTTGAACCACCAACCTTTTGGTTAGTGGCAGAGTGTGAACCATTGGTGCCACCTACAGACTTAGGGATAGACAAGGGGGAAGTCAAGTCCCCAAAGTGCTGTCAAAAGCAAACCCTTGTGGCTAGACCACAGAGGGTAGACACGAAAGGCAAATGGAGTTCAGATAAATGGGAACCAAAGTCCACAATAGGGACTCGGACCCAACAGAAAAAACCCATGGAGCCAGATAGATATGTAAAAATAGATACTTGTGTATTTGCAATTAATTTCCTCTTTTTTCAAAAATAATCATAACCAGATACCATCAGGTTGATTCTGATTCATGGCAACCCCAGAAGTCAGACTATGACTTGCCTGCCTAGTGCTTTTGTTTACTGTAAGAGTGCAGAAGACCTGTCGCAAATAATAAGCATGCTGATAGCACTTGGCTCATTTCAGAAATAGAGAAAAGAAAACCCTTAGGGTTAAAGAGGAGAGAGAGAAAAGAGAGGAAGAAGAAAAGCAGCCAAAACCACAAGCAAAAAGACCCAGAGAGAGACAGACCACAAAAAAATATAGACAGAAGCTGTGCTGAGGAATTTAATAAAGTTTCCAAATCTTACAAGTGCACTGGGTGGAGACCGGGAAGTGAAAGGAAGGAATCTGTATCATCATTTTTTTCCACAAAGAAACCAACAGGAGCCACTTAAAACCTGGGCACTGGCCGACAGACACTCCCACCCACTCAGAATCTCAGTACTGGCTATGAGGGGCAGGAAGGGGTACCCACAGCCCATACCCACAGCCCCTGAGTTCTCTCTCAGGCGAATGACATACACAGCTTCAAGTGCAAAATGGGTGTCTGCTGGCTGCCACCTTCTTGCCTTCTCTGGATGCCAGTCTCTCCTACCTTCCAGTGGACAAAACAGGGGCTTTGGGAGCTGATGTCCTGAACTGCTATCACCCAGGTCTTGAGACTGGTGGATTGGGAACACATCCCCAGCGAGTCTCTGGATGCCCATCCATTAGATGGAAAAGTACAAAGACTACAAAAAGCCCTCACACCTCTCAGGGTTGCGGAATGTGGGATGATCAGCGGACTGCTCTCCACCAATGATATTTATTCACAGCACGAACAGGAAAAGTGAGTGACACTTAGAAATGGCCATGAGAACAAGTTCCTAGGAACAGAGACACTTTCTCTGTCCGTTTCCTTGCAGCAGCTTCCCGTCTGTATTCCCCAGAAATGGCTTTCCTGGATCCTTGGCACTGAGGTACAGTACTAAACTCGGGCAGCACAGGAATGACCAGGCTCCCATGGGGTAACCTGAGAACCACTCACACCATGTAGGCAAAAGGGCATTTCCTGTTTCAGCAGATTTACCAACAAGCTCATGACCCAAGTGTGTCAGTTGGGAAGGTTATGCCAATAACTCAGCCAATGCCCTCACTTCGAATTTTCAAGCCTGTCCTCCAAATTTGAACTTGTAGTTGTCAGATTGTGTTTTGTGTAACACATGCATGGTCACATGGTAGGGAAAGGTATAAAAACGCACACCCTTGAAACTGCCTTCTTACCCACTCTGTTCTTGGAGATGGCGCCAAGGCAGAATTTTCTCATAGGAACTCGGTGTCAGCAATCATAGATAAGAAATCTAAGGGTTTAAACCCCAGTGTCACCACTTACTGGATGTATTACTTGGAGCTAGTGTCTTTACAGGCTTTTGGCTCAGTTTGCCCATCTGTGTAATGGATTTGTTGTAAGGATAAACAAAGTAACACATGTGAAGTCTGAAGGGAGAGCCAGGCATGTCATAAACACTCAATAAATGAGAGCTATCGTTAGGCGTCTTTTATTCTGTAAATATTTATCAAGCGCCTACTATGGGCCAACCATCTAGGTTCTGGGGATACAACGATGAACAAAACAGATGAGAAGCTGGGAGGAAATGATGGTAAACAAACAGAGGAGCCAAATGCATAGTGTGTCGATGGTGATCAGGGTCAAGGAAGAAAAGAGAGCTGAGCAGAACAGCAGACGGGAGATGACCATTCTGAATAGGTGATTTGGAGAGACTGCCTGAGAAAGGGACGGACTGGTCAGAGACCTAAAGGAGATGAGGAAACCCAGGCTCACAGCTGAGTCTCTCTCCCTTCCTCCCGCAGCTCCCAACCAAAGGACTCAAAGCCACCAGCTCCTTAGGGCCAGTCCACCTCCTCAGCCTGGCGGGGCTGGGGCCTGCACTTCAACTGCCCAGCGCAGGTGCAGAGACTCCCCCTCCGCTTTCTCTGCCTCCTTCGCTGCCCACAGATGTTCCCAAGGGTGCCCCCAGGGAGTACACTGCCTGGACGCAAACCTCCACCTGAGATCCGTGTCCAGGAGACCCAACACATGATCGACCTTTATTCAGAACTGCTATTTCCACCTTCTGGAGCCAAGGTGTTGCCGTGACAAAGCACCCGGCTGCTGACCCAAAGGCTGGCTGTTCGAGCCCCACTCAGGGCTCCGTCTGGGAAATGACTTCGTGATCTACTTACAGCCTAGAAAGCCCTATGGGCAGTTCCACTCCATAACATAGGATTGACACATCTCAGAGTGGACTCAATGGCACCAGGAATAGCGACCACATTTACACTGGAGGTCAGTACTGAGATGGGTCCCACGAACAGTATAGGCTAGCCTGGGATCCCTGTGAGGGACATCTTATACCTAAGAGAGGATCAAAAAGCTTCTGAGTAACCATCAAGGCCACGCTTAGCACCTGGAGAGATGGGGGCTCAGGGTTTCTGAGCTGGAGGTTCTCATTCTTGTTGACGTTTCTATCTAGGGGTTGGCAGCATTCAGCTTTCAGAAGTTCTTCCTACCTTCAGACTAGAAGCCCTGCCTCTGAAATGTGTCCCCACTTCCTCTCTCCTTTCCTCTAAGGAGCTGTGTTCTTGCCAAGAAAGAAAGTTAAAAGAGAACAAAGGACATATGGTTTTCCTATTAAGACTGACGCCCACACCTTAGGAAAGCCCAGAGGAAAGTGTTCAAATAAGGGAAAAGGAAATGCATTTCCATGTCAAAAACATTTTAAATTGGGTTTTTTTTTAAAAAAAAAAAGAATAACCACGATGGCTGGTGCCTCTGTTTGTCCACTTTATTATATTTTGGGAAAATTATACTGGAGACCCCTAGAGGCAGTGGAGCACAGGAGAGCCCTGGTATCTAGAATCTGACAGCTTATCCTCAGACCTTGTTTCTGCCACTCACTAGCAGTGTGTGACCATGGGAAGGCCCTTTGTCTTTGGAGCCTCAGTTTCCCTTATTGTCTATTGAAAGGCACCAGCTTCATCATGCCTGCCTGGGTCCCAGTTTTGTGAAGAGAATTAACTTGACCTGAAAAAGTTAGTAAACCTTAAAGTACTGTAATAGGGTTATAATCAGGGTTGAAGTCCAGAATAATTGTTTTTGTCTTTGTTTTGTTTTTGGTGAAAATTGTCACACTGATACTAAAATTCATATGAAAGTGCAAAGGACCCAGAACAGCCAAAACACTTTGAAAAAGGACAAAGTTAAAGGGCTATCACCATCTGGTTTGAAGACTTCTTATAGAACCACAGTGCTCAAGACAATGTGGGATTGGGATTGGTATAAATAGATCAACAGGACCAAATAGAGTCTAGAAACTGACCTATGTATTTATGCATAATTAATTTAAAAAAGAATAAGTAAAAAGAAGATACAAAAGTAATTCTGTGGAGAAAGGAGAGTCTTTTCAACAAATGGTGCTAGGATAATTGGGTATACATATGCAAAAAGTACTCAAAATGGACTATACATCTAAATAGAAAACCTAAAACCATAAAACTTCTAGGAGAAAACTTCTTGACTTCACGCTAGACAGATGTTTTTTAGATATGATACCCAAAACATAACCCATAAAATAGAGAAATTGAAGTTTGCCAAAACTGAAAACTTCTGCTCTTTGCAAGCTGCTGTTAACTGAATGGAAGATAAGCCATATACTATGAGAAAGTATTTTCACATCAGTTATTTGATAAAAGACTTATATTGACAACATACCACAAATTCTGAAAGCCCACTCATAAGAAAGGGAACCGCTCAGTTTTTTTTTTAATGGGAAAAAGGTTTTAACAGACACTTCACAAAAGAAGATACCAGGCAAGCACAAAGGTGCCCAACATCATTAATCACTGGGGAAATGCAAATTAAAATCACAATACCACCATACAACTGTTAACCCATTGCTACTGAGTCGATTCTAACTCACGGTGACCCTATAGGACAGAGTAGAACTGCCCACAGTTTCCAAGGAGCGCCTAGTGGACTTGAACTGCTGACCTTTTGTTAGCAGCCATAGCACTTAACCACTACACCACCAGGGTTACCATACATCTATGCCAAAAAAAAAACCATGCGTCTGTCAGTTTGTTGTTCTGTGGGGGTTTGCATGTTACTGCGATGCTGGACGCTATGCCACTCGTATTTAGCTGCCAGCAGGATCACCCTTGGTGGACAGGTTTCAGCTGAACTCCTGAACTAAGACTAGGAAGACAGACCTGGCAGTCAGCTTCTGAAAAGAATTAACCAGTGAAAACCTTATGAATAGCGGCAGAACGCTGTCAGATACAGTGCCAAAAAATGAACGCCCAGGTTGGAAGGTTCTCGGAGGATGACTAGGGAAGAGGTGTCTCCTCAAAGCCAAGTCAGCCTTAATTATGCAGATGGAGTAACGCCTTCGGGACCTTCATTTGCTGATGTGACACAACTCACAAGGAGAAGAAACAAATGCAAACATCCATTAATAGTTGGAATATGGAATGTAAGAAGTATGACTCTAGGAAAATTGCAGATCATCAAAAATGAAGTGGAACCCATCAACATCGTTATCCTAGTACAAAACCCAAACCTACTGCCATCGAGTCAGGTCTGACTCATAGCGAACCTAGAAGTCAGAGTACAACTGCCTCATAGCGTTTCCAAGGAGCACCTGGTGGATTTGAGCTGTTGGCCTTTTGATTAGCCAGCTGTAGCACTTAACCACAGTGTCACCAGGATTTCCATCCTAGGCATTAGTGAGCTGAAATGGACTGGTATTGGCCATTTTGAATCAAATAGTCACGTGTTCTCCTATACCGGGAATGAAAACTTGAATGGTGTTGCATTTGTGGTCAAAAAGAACATTTCAGTGTCTGTCCTGAAGTACAGTGCTGTCTGTGATAGGATAACATATATACACCTACAGGGGTTGGTGATTTACCCACCAACCACTAAGGTCAAAGATGAAGAAATTGAAGATTTTTAGCAGCTTCTGCCATCCAAAATTGATTGAACACGTAATCAGGATGCACTGATAATTAATGGTGATTGGAATACAAAAGTTGGAAACAGAGGATTGGCAGTTGGAAAATATGGCTTTGGTGATAGAAATGATGCTAGAGATTGCATGATAGAATTTTGCAAGACTAACAGCATCCTCACTGCAAATATCTTTTTTAACCAACACAAACAGCTGCTGTACACATGGACCTCACCAGATGGGATACACAGGAGTCAAACTGACTACATCGGTGGAAAAAGAAGATCAAAAAGCTCCATATTAGCAGTCAGAATAAGACCAGGTGCTGACTGTGGCACAGACCATCAACTGCTCACATGCAAGTTCAAGGTGAAACTGAAGAATGTTAGAACAAGGTCACAAGAGCCAAAGTATGACCTTAGTATATTCCTCCTGAGTTTAGAGACTATTTCCCAAACAGATTTGATGTGTTGATCACTATGACCCAAGACCAGATGAATTGTGCAACGACATCAAAGGCATCATCCATGAAGAGAGAAAGAAAAGACAAAACTGGATGTCAGAAGAGACTCTGAAACTTGCTCTGGAGCGTTGAGCAGCTAAAGCAAAAGGAAGAAATGACAAAGTAAAAGAACTGAACAGGAGATTTGAAAGGGCAGCTCCAGAAGACCAAGTATTATAATGACATGTGTAAAGAGCCAGACGTAGGAAACCAGAATGGAAGAACACATTCTGCATTTCTCAAGCTGAAATATCTGAAGAAAATTCAGGCCTCGTGTTGCAATCGTGAAGGATTCTACAGGGAAAATAGTAAACGACACAGGAAGCATCAAAAGAAGACAGAAGGAATACACGGAGTCATCATACCGCAACGAACTGATCGATCGTCAGGCATTTGAAGAAGTAGCATATGATCAGGAACCAGCAGTACTGAAGGAAGAAGTTAAGGCTGCATTGAAGGCATTGGCAAGAAACAAGGCTCCAGGAGTTGATGGGACGTCAACTGAGATATTTTAACAAATGGATGCAGCCCTGGAAGTGCTCACTCATCTATGACAAGACATTCGGAAGACAGCTTCTCGGCCAACTGACTGGAAGAGATCCGTATCTGTGCCTACTTCCCAAAAAGGTGATTCAACCAAATGCAGACATTATCGAACAATATTATTAATATCACATGAAAGGAAAGTTTGCTAAAGGCCATTCAGAAACAACTGCAACAGTATATTCACAAGGAACTGCCAGAAATTCAAGCTGGATTCAGAAGAGGACATGGAACCAGGAATATTGTTACTGATGTCAGATGGATCTTGGCTGGAAGCAGAGAATACCAGAAAGATGTTTACCTGTGTTTCATTGACTATGCAAAGGCATTTAACTTTGTGGATCTTGACAAATTATGGCTAAGATTGCAGAGAATGGGAATTCCAGAAAACTTAATTGTGCTTTTAAGGAATCTGTACATGGATCAAGAGACAGTCATACAAACAGAACAAGGGGACACTACATGGTTTAAAGTCAAGAAAGGTGTGCCTCGGGGTTGTATCCTTTCACCATACCTCCTCGATCTGTGTGCCAAGCAAATAATCTGAGAAGCTGGACTGTATGAAGAAGAACAAGGCATCAGGACTGGAGGAAGACTCGTTAACAACCTGTGTTATGCAGATAATACAACCTTGCTTGGTGGAAGTGAAGAGGATTTGAAACATGTTCTGATGAAGACTAAAGCCCACAGCCTTCAGTATGGATTGCGCCTCAACATCAAGAACACAAAAATTCTCCCAACTAGACCAGTGAACAACATCTTACTAAATCAAGGGTTGAGGTTGTTAAGAATTTCATTTTACTTAGTTCCACAATCAACACCCATGAAAGTAGCAGTCAAAAAATCAAAAGATGCATCACATTGGGAAAATCTACTACAAAGGACCTCTTTGAAAAGTAAAGATGTCACCTTGAAGACTAATGTGTGCCTGACCCAAGCCGTGGCATTTTCAGTTGCATCATATGCTTGTGAAAGCTGGACAATAAATAAGGAAGACAGAAGAAGAACGAACACCTTTGAATTGTGGTCTTGGAGAAGAATACTGAATGTACCATGGACTGCCAAAAGAACAAACAAATCTGTTCTGGAAGAAGTACAGCTAGAATGTTCTTGTAAGCAAAGATGGCAAGACTGTGCCTTACATACTTTGGACATGTTGCCAGGAGGGATCAGTCCCTGGAGAAGGATATCATGCTTGGCAGAGTGGAGGGGCAGTGAAAAAGAGGGAGACTCTTGACGAGATGGATTGACACTGTGGCTGCAACAATGGCTTACACATAAAAACGATTGTGGACTTTGTGCAAGACCAGGCAGTGTTTCATTCTGTTGTGCAAAGGATCAGTGTGAGTCGAACCAACTCAGTGGCAGCTAAAAACACACATTCAAAAAAAAAAAAAAAAACAACCATTGCCATCAAGTCAATTCCAACTCTTAGCAATCCTATGAGCCATAGTAAAACTGCACCATAGAGTTTCTAAGGAGCAGCTGGTGGGTTTGAACTGTGGACCTTTTGGTTAGCAGCTGTTAACTTTTAACCACTATGACATCAGGGTTTCTAATATACCTATCAGAATGGTTGAAATTAGAAAGACCAGCCATATCACATGTCAAGAATGGGGAGCAACCAGAACTCTTTTACACTGTGAGAGTGGGAGGTGATCTAACCACTATGGAGAAGTTGTCTGACAGTTTCTTACAAAGTTATACGTATACCTACCATATGGTTGAGGAACTTACTCAAGAGAAATGCAAACATATGCCCATGCAGAGATTTATTCATAAATGTTCATAACAACTTTGTTTGTAATCGCTCCAAATTTGAAACCATCCAAATATTCATCAATGGTAGATAAACAAACTGTAGTATATCCATTGAATGGAGTTCCAGGTCCTGTCCAAGACTGGGGCCCTGTGGTGACAGTACTGAAATGCCTAGCATTCAGAGTGGTAGCCTGGGAGCCTCTGACTAACAGAGTCTGGGAAGAGCTAGTTCCAAGTGGGCTGACACTCAGACCTGAAGCGGGCCCAATCCAGCACGCCTGGACCCTCTGGGACTACCCAAACCCTGGAGCAGAGGTGGCAGCCAGGTGGGGTCTGAAGCACTGACCTCATCAACATTTGCCATGTGACCTTGACCTGGTCCCTGAACTCCTCTGGCACAACAGAAAGGTGCTCCCAACTTGAATGTGCCTTCATCTGGGGTTTTCTTGGACACCTCTTTTCCACAAAAGCCTTCCCACCCAGCGCTATGAGTCAGATTCACCTTGACAGAACCTGGTTTGTGTGGTAGATACATAGCCTATGAGAGCTCATTTAGTTTTCAAAACGGCCTTACAATGGAAATCCAATCATCCCTATTCTAGAGATGAGGAGACTGAGGTTGAGTGAAATGAATTAGCTTGTCCAGAGAAATATGTTTTTTTTTCTTTATACAAATTTTGCACTAAAGCAAGTGAATGAAATGAAAAGCAATGTTTACGTATAACTTAAACTATCCTTCCGTGTCTCATTACTTTTTGTGATTTAAACCAGAAACCATAGTTCCTGGTTTAAATCTCAAGAGAAACATTGGAGTCATGTATCTCTTAAGAGATGGTGCCGGAGTTTGAACCCAGGCTGATTAGACTCCACAGCCTAGGCATTTGCTCTTGCACTGGACTCCCCAAGTCTCCAGTGTGAGGACAACCTCTCCTTCTCCTCTAGCCCCATCAGCTAGGATTCATGGGGCAGAGCCTGGGGAGCCCTCTGCCAGGCTCACGTCAACGCCCAGCAGAGCTGCTCCTAGTCCCTGAGTGGCAGAGAACTTTGTACGGTGCTAGTGAGCGCACCAGTAGCAGTAGGTGCAGGACCGATGGATGGCTGGCAGTCTGTGTTCACCTGACTGGTTCGCGTTTGGGGTATGCCACTTGCGAACCAGGTTGGGTTTCTTCTTGGTTCCCACGGAGATCGACCTTTTCTGGGAGGTATTTTGATGCCATCTTTCCTTGCTGACCAGGTGACGATTCCACTCACTCTCTGGAGGCCTGGGGCTGCAACCGGTGGCATTACTCAGGGGAAGTCAGAGCTTGTAATGGTTTGACTAATCCGAGTGTGGCAATCCACAGCGGCTGTTTTCTTAGCACAAGCCAGGGCTGGGTGAGAACTATTCTCAGGCCTCAGCCTCGTCCACCTGTGTCTGCTGCCGGGAGCAGGGCAGCACAGGGCTGGCGACATCTGGATCAGACGAGGAGCTGCGTTTCCAAACCCCTGGGAACCTGCATTACTCTGCATGTTGGTCTCATGTTGTGGTTGTTGCTGTTGTATGCTGTAAGATGATTTTGACTCACCGTGACCCTATATGCCAGAGTACAACTACCCCTTGGAGTTTTCTAGCCTGCAGTCTTCCAGGCAGCAGATCACCTGGTCTTGCCCCTGCAGAGTTGATGTCGGGTTTGAACCGCTGACCTTTCAGTTAGTAGCTGAGTGCCTTGCCAGTGCACCACCAGGGCTGTGTAATGAAGTCTCCTAGGGTCCCCATGACAAATCACCTCAAACCTGAGGTCTTACAGGAATAGATTGATTCTGTCAAAGTTGAAAGTTAGGCTAGAAGTTTGAAATCAATGGCAATGAGTTTGGGGATTATTCGGCCCACTGTATCCTGGAGGCATAGTGGTTAAGTGCTACTACGGCTGCTGACCGAAAGGTCAGCAGTTCAAAGCTGCCAGTGCCCTTGGAAACTCTATGGTGCAGTTCTACTGTGTCCTATAGGGTCACTATGAATCAGAATTGAGTCGATGGTGGTAGATTTGATATCCTGGAAGCTGCCTCTGTCAGAACCAGTTCTTGGCA
Source organism: Heterohyrax brucei (assembly GCA_028571685.1). Taxonomy (NCBI): domain Eukaryota; kingdom Metazoa; phylum Chordata; class Mammalia; order Hyracoidea; family Procaviidae; genus Heterohyrax; species Heterohyrax brucei. The sequence goes on along the minus strand of CM053153.1, from coordinate 17,539,803 downwards.
CAGACACATCCTTACTGCTAGATGCCTTTCATTGGTTCTTTCTCCTCCATGCCCACAGCTGCTGTCCTATCCAGGCTCTTAACTCTTGCTGGGACTAGCGTAGTAGTCTTCTAACCAGGCTCCTAGCGCCTACTCTCATCTCCACCTCTCCTTTCTCTACTGCTCTGGAGTGGCTTTTCTAACCTGTAAACTAACACGTATCATTCCTGCTTCAGACACTTGCAGGAAACTTGGGTGGCATGGTGCTTAAGTGCTGTGGCTGCTAACCCAAAGGTTGGCAGATCTAATCCACCAGGCACTCCTTGGAAACTAACTCTATGGGGCTGTTCTGCTTGTCCTGTAGGGCTGCTAGGAGCCACAATTGACTTGATGGCAATGGGTTTTTTTCAATAGCTGCTCTGCCTCTTGTCTGGGTCTCCAGCCGATATCTTCCACTCTCGCTCTGTGAGGTCCCTGTGTCTTTGAACAGGCTGTGCTTCTTGCTGAAATGCCTGTCACAGATTTTTCAGTGCCCACCTCCCTGGCCAGGACCTCAGAGAGGCCATCTCCAGCCTGATGTGTATCTTGAGTGCGCTCCTTGGCCCCAGCACTGGTCTGTCATGGCAGCATTCATGGCCATGCCTAGGCCTTGTGTGGTGGCGCTTCTTGGGGGGTGAGGATGGCACATTCTTTACCTGTGTGACTGCCACCCAGCTCAGCACAAAACTTGGCCCACGCAGGTCCTGGATAAGCTTGGCCCAGGGAATAGCTGACTGAATAGTAAGTGACTCAGGGGCTGAGACCCTGTTGAATTGACTGGTTTAATTCTGACAGCATCTGTTTATTTTTAGTGGTATACATCACAGGGCGGTGGGAACAGTGCTCCTGCAAGCCCCACGAGGCAGTTCTCTCTGTCACGTGGGAATGCTGTCAGTGGGAAAATAGCACCATCCTGCTCTGTCACGGAGGTCACTATGAACCAGAAATAGGGCAGTTCTCCTCTGTCCTGTGGGTTGCAATGAGTCGAAAATCTGCTCAATGGCACCTAAAAACAACAATGTATTTTTAGAAGGGATGAAAGAGATTGGCTTTTGAAACTGGACATACTACAGCTATGGCTGCTAACCAAAAGGTCAGCAGTTTAAATCTACCAGCAGCTCCTTGGAAACTGTATGGAACAGTTCTTCTTTGTCCCATAGGGTCACTAATGAGTTGGACTCAACTCCACGGTAATGGGTTTTCTGTGGCTGTAGGCAAAGCCTTCCTTGGCTGCTTCTTGTCTCTACAAAGTGGGCAGCCCCTAGATTTCTTGCAAGTCTCTGTGTCCTCATCTGAAAAACGGGACTGATTTTGCATCCCCAAAACAATGGCAGTGTAAGCAGAGTTACTGTATGACTCAGCAGTTATACTCCCTAGAGAAATGAAGTCATATGTCCATACAAATGTACCTGGGTGTTTATTGAAGCATTATGCATAATAGCCAAATGACAAACACAACTCAAATGTCCATCAGAGGATGAACAGATGTGGACTCTCAGTAAGTGGAATAATATCTGGCCATAGGAAAGAATGAAGTACTGATAGACGCTACAGTATGGATGAACCTTAAAAACAGGGTGCTGAATCAATGAAGCCAGGCAGCAACAGCTGTAGACTATGTAATTTCAACTATATTACCTGTTCAGACAAGGCCAATCTCTAGAAGAGAAACTGCTCTCTGTGGTTCTTAGGGAGCTGGGGGGTTAGGGAAATAGTTAAAGGATCTGGGATTTCTTTGAGGGTGATGAAAATGTTCCAAAGTTGATTGGGGTGATGGTTATACAACTCTATGAATCTGGTAAATACCATTGAATTATATATACATTTTAAATGGGAGAATTGAACGTACGTGAGTTATCTCAACAGAGCTGTTTTACACACACACACATTCTCTCCTTCTCTCTCTCTCTCACACACACACTCCCTGAACAGTGGCAGTGCAGGAGAATGGCCATCAGCTCAGCCTATGGAGTCTAGCGGATCTGAGTTTCAGTCCCAGCTCCACCACTCACCAGCCACGTGAGCTTGGCAAAAATTAACTAACCTTCTGTGGTGTCAGGTTTTTCTCATCTATGAACTAGAGAGACTCCAAATACCTACTTCACAGGCTGTTTGGGGATAAATTCTACGCAGCTCATAAAACTCTTGGCACAAAAGTGGCGGGGATCCAAACATGGCTGTTATGACTGTGGGTGGGGGGTACACAGGGCCTTGGTCTGTGTGTTATACAGAGTCTGCACTCAGAGAAAGTGGCCCCCCTCATGTCACAGAGGCTCTGAGTGGGGGTGTACACTCTTTGGAAGCAGAGAGGCAAAATTTTAATCCAAGTGTTCAGCCTTTGTCTCTGCTCTCTGGCCCTATGCTGTGCCCGCCTTTCTTCTTGTTATGGGTTGAATCATACCCCTCTCCACCTCCAGGAAGAGATACTGAAATCCTATAGGTGAATGTGACCTTGTGTGATCTAGGATCTTTCTTTGAAAGTGTGATCAGCAAACAAGGACAGATCAGAGTAAACCTGAAAACCTAACCCAATGCCGTTGAGTCATTCTGACTTATAGATGATCCTATAGGATAGAGGTGGAAATGCCTCTTAGGGTTTCCAAGGAGCAGCTGTGGGATTTGAACTGCCAGCTTTTTGGTTAGCAGCCTTAGCTCTTAACCACTGCACCATCAGGGCTCCTAGAGAGGTTCCAGTCCTTTCTCAGTTGTGTTTTATAAGAGCCATACCGGGGAAGGCACCGTGTGAAGATACGTCTACAAGCCAAGGAACACCAAGCATCACCAGTAGCCACTCAAAGGCAAGAGAGAGGCCTGGAACAGTTTCTCTCTCAGACCCCTCAGAAGGGGTCAACATACCAATACTCCGATTTGGATATCTATCCTCCAGAACTGGTAGGTAATAAATTTCTGTCCTATAAAGCTCCCCCACCTTTGTGGTAGTTTTTTATAGCAACACTAGGAAAGTAAGACACCTGTGGAGATGGTAGCCCAGCTAATAATGGGGAAAGGAAAATGTCCCCACCTTGTCTTCCTCTTGCCTCTTTAATTTGGGTGAACATTACCCTGGGGTGGCTTCCAAGGGCATGTGAGGACACGTAGGACGAGTGATGGCTCACATGTAGCCATCCATGCCCTCCCTCCCAGCCTCAGGTGAGTGGTGCCATTAGAGGGATGCAGAAAGTATGGACTCCACAAGGTGACACCTTCAGAGGGGGTCACACCAAATGACTATAAAAGTGTCCCTTTGGTAAGTTATAACAATGCAATCTTTTTCATAAGCCCAACTAACATTTATCAACATACCTACAAGGCTGAAACTCTATGCTGACTGGCCTTTTGATCCTTCACATGTGACATAGTCCGAGCTGTCGTTGTTAGCCAGTTACAAGGAGGCTTTGAATCGTGTGGTTCCAGCTGTATGAGCTACAAGAGCACAGTGTAGTTTTTTGTTGCTAACAGTGTTTTTACAGTCAACAATTTTGTCAAATTTTCTGTTTTTTTTTTTTTAGCTACAATATTGTGGTAATTAGTACTTATGAACCAATATCAATAATGGAAAACCCAATATTGTAGTGGTTAAGTGCTAGAGCTGCTGACCAAAAGGCTGGCTGTTCAAATCTACCAGGCGCTCCTTGGAAACTATGGGCAGTTCTACTCGGCCCTGTTGGGTCGCTATGAGTTGGAATTGACTCGATGGCAGTAGATTTGGTTTTGTTTTTATATCAATAATATTTTTGAGGATATAGTAATTAAAGAAAAAAAAAATCCACTCATTGCACTGAATCAATTCTAACTCATAGCGACCCTATTGGACAGAATATAAAACTGCCCTACATGGGTTTCCAAGAAGCGGCTGGTAGATTTGAACTGCCGACTTTGGGGTCAGCAGACTTGGCTCTTAAGCATTGTGCTATCAGAGCTCCAATTAAAGGAAAAGGACTGATATATGGGAATTATAATTTATGAGTAAAGTACCTAAAAACCATTACTAAGGATTCTGTTTGATCTGGTACAGGAGGAGTCCCCTGGGATGGTGACAGCAACCCCCGTGATACCACTGCCCCAGGGTGCCCTTTCCGGGCCTGCATGGTTGAGCTTGTTCCTTGGTCATTTGGCAAACTGCCCAGTATGTGTCTACGGGGCCGATGAACAAAGCTAAAGCTCTGGAGAAAGACGGGGATGACTGACAGCCTGAGCCGGGCCTGCCCTACGCAGCTCCTTCACGTGCCTCCTTTCCAAGGCAAAATCAAGCCAAGGAAGGGCAGGCCTGGATGGCGTCAGTGGGAATGGACAGGATGTGTGACCTCGGGCAGCTCACTTCTCCTTTCTGATCATCCATTTGTAAAATGGGAGTAAAAAGACTTTAGAACACGTGATTCCTGTCACTGGTCAGAGCCTCCCTCAACCCCAGAAGACCCAGGGAGACACCCAAGTGGAAAACGTGTCCTCTGCATTATTTCTCTGTGTCTACCTCTAGGCTGTGGACTCCGTGAGGACATGCAGTGTCTTTCTTACTCTCTGACGTATGGGGTCTGACAAGTCTGTGAATTGATTGTTCTAAGTGCTACATGCCTCATGGCCAAATATCACTGCAGTCACCTTTGAAGTACTCCCCTTGGTGAGCACACACTGATGCTGGGGCCTAGTCCATCCTTCAGAGCAATTTTGGAACTCTTTCCGGAATGGTCGTTGTGCACCGTAGGAAGGTGGCAAATTCACAGACTTGATTGTGTAGTTGTCTATGAGGGAGTTGTTAGCCCGTTAACAAAGAACTTATTGGAACATCTCCCTCCTCACATGATCCGGCCTCCAGTGACTTTTTTCTTTACAGGAAGATAAAGGAAATATTGCAAGGAAGACATTTGGATGGCGGTCAGGACACCACGACTAATATGATGATAGCTCTGATGGCCATTCCAGAAAAAGAGTTCCAAAATTGCTTTGAAGAGTGGACTAGGAGCTGGCTACGGTGCACAGCTTCCCAAGAGGAGTGCTTCGAAGGCGACCACAGTGACGTCCAGCAGTGAGGTATGTAGCACTTTTTCTGGGATGAGTTTGTGAACTTAATTGGCAGTCCTCGCAGGCCGTATTTTTATGCCGACAACACGCATCTTCTCCGTTGTCTGCAGCCACACCCTCCCTCCTCCCCAACCCCCAGCAAGACATTTTTATAATTGCTGCCGTGCTGTTTCTCTCCATGCTGCTATGAAGAAACAAAACAAACAGAAAAGAGCACAGCTAGCAATACCTTGTCAGGGGCAGGCATGTTCAGAGTCCAATTATCCAGTAAGCAAGGCAAACCTGGCCTTACTTGTGCTTACTTACGAATCCGTGAGGAAACCCATGTGGAAATGATCACTCCAGATTAGCAAGTAATCACAAGTAAGCCCGTGCTTACCTTGCGTACGGGGTAATCCCATCAGGAACTGTAAATTTGGAAGGAGGCTTTGACTCTCTAGGAAGACGCTGTGGGGTGGGCAGAGACAGATGCCAGCCACACCTAGAAGCAGAATCTTGAATGTGGTGAAATAATGCGAACTTGTTCACTCCAGATACTCTGATAAGAAAGGTGAGTACAGTGTTTACCTTCACCATCGGAAGCACTGAATTCACTTCCTGGTTTTACCTGGCTTTCTCACTGATCCCCTGGGAGGTGAGCCATGGCCCATCATGTAGCTGCTGATATACAGAGGGGTGGAGAGGTAATTCCTCACTAGGTAATTGAAACACACTTAATTGAGGAAATACTTAACTCATTCAGGGGATGCCTGCCCCACCCTCTATCACTTAATACCTCCCAGTTAGCTGAGCAATTGCTGGGTTTCTGAGTCACCTGGGCCCAGGGGTGCCCTGTGGTTGGTCAGCCACACAAAGCAGGACTGAGGTTTCATTTAGGCACAAAAGGCACAGTGCCCATGGCCCATGTTTTAATTTCTTTTAGAATCAGAAGGAAAAATGAGTATAATATTAATGAATATGTAATAATGAATTCAGCCAGTGTTACATTCATTTTTATACCAATGCAGCTGTAAATTATATATATATATATATATATATATATATATACATAAAACACATTTATGTATATATATATATTTGGAAGAAAAGGCCCATGGAAGTAAAATGTCTTGGGCCAGTGAAAGTCATAATGAGGCCCTTTCAGTCAGCAGCCCCAGGGAGCAAAGAACATGTGCTTTCCTGGTACTTCCTGAAGAGGATGTTTGGGACTAATCAGCTACTTTAAGCAGACTGCAAAAGCCCACAATTCTTTGTATCACTTCTCACTAAAGAGACTGTGTCATTTAACAACCCTTGAATCTACACTGACCTTATGACTTTCTTTGACCAATAGGTGTGGTAGAAGTGACATTGTGTGAGTTCTGAGCCTGAGTCTCAGGTCATATTGCTTCTATTTTCTATTTTTGGAACTCTGAAACATCTGTGTGAACAAGCCCAGGCTAGCTTGCTGGATGATGAGGAATGCTAGCTGAGTTGCCCCATTGCCCTGCCAATGACCAAACAATCCCCTGACGCAGAGTTATCTAGCCAACCACAGATAATGAGCAAGATGCACAGAAGAACCACCCAGCTGAACCCCGCCCAAGTTGCTGGCTGGCAGAATTTGTAGCTAAATAGGTATTTGTTGGTTTAACCCACTATGTTTGGGGATGATTTGTTACATCAAAAAAAAAGATTAATTGATGCCGTTGCCTCCTGCTCTGAGGAAGGACTTGTGAATGAGGATGGACAGCTTGTCTTCTTACCTATTCAAGCCAACAGCTGATTAGTAAGTTAGCCAAACCCAAGTGCCGTCGAGTCGGATCCGACTCATGCCAGTGTTATTCAGGGAAAATGTACTGTCAGCCATAAATGTGAGCACATGTGTAATTTTAAATTGTCCAGTAACCACATTTTTTAAAAGTAGAAGCAAAGGAGATTGATTTTCATAATATATTTTATTGAACCCAATATAGTCACAATATTGGCATTTCAAAATAGTCAGTATAAAAATTATTGAAGAGCTATTTTACATCCTTTTATTCATACTGTCTCTGAAATCCAGTGATGTGTTCTACTAACTGTACACTTGTAGTACAACCATTTTGAGATATGCAGATGGCCAGCAAGCACATGAAAAGATGCTCCGAGTCGTTAGTCATTGTTTCTACTTGCTGTCGATTTTGACTCGTGACAGCAACATGTGTGCAGAGTACAACTGTTCTGAAAGCTGTGACCTTTCAGAAGTAGATTGCCAGGCCTGTCTTCCAAGGTACCTTTGGGTGGATCAAACCACCTGCCTTTCAACTAGCATTCTAGCACTTAGCTACTGGCTCCACCCAGAATAGGCACAACTGAACTTGGGCTAGCTACATTTGAAGTACTCAGTAGACTTCTAAGACTGAAAAAACAAACCAAGTCAGTTGCCATTATGTCAATTCTGACTTACAGCGACCCCCTGTGTTTTCAAAGTAGAACTGCACCCCACAGGATTTTCACAGCTGTGACCTTTCAGGAGCATCACCAGTCTTTTCTTCTGAAGCACCCCTGAGTGGGCTCAAACTCTCAACATCTGGTTAGTAGCTGCACGCTTAACCAGTTGCACTGCCCAGGGCCTCCTTCCTCATGGCAAGTAGTTACCATCTTGGTTAGCATAAATCTAGACCAGTGCTCCCGTGTTTGGAATTTACTAACCAGTCAAAGTTTTCTTAAAATTTTGAGGCTCAGTATTTCCAATTTGTTATTTAAAAAAACAAACACTCCCACCACCACCACCAGCTGTTGCCATCACTTTATAAAAGAAGGACCCCTTGATGATTCCAAATATGGAAGGGATGTCATCTCAGATAAAATATGTCTTTAAACTGTGGTGTCAGGAAAATTGACTATGCTCATTATTTTTCTCATTCGCCACATGTGAGAGAAAACTGGACCCTATTTCACAACCATGTATGAAAAAAACCACGGATTGTATCCAGCGGTCCTTAGAATCACCTGGAGGGGCCCCAAAGGTAGCAATGTCCCATTCTAGATCAGCTCTAGCTCAGCCTCTGAGGGTGCACTGTGCTGTTGTGAGTTGCTGTTGAGTCATGACAACAATGGGATCAGACTGCTGTGATCTACAGGGTTTTCACTGGCTGGGTGTCAGAAGTAGACCTTCAGGTCTTTCTTACTGAAACTTTTTCAACGTTGTAGCGACGTTCAAGCTTCCAGTGACAGAAGGATGGCAGCCATGCGTGAGACGCCTGGCCAGGAGTTGAATTCAGGTCTCCTGCATGGAAGGCAGGAGTTCTACCCTGGAACTACCAACGTGTCATGCAGGCATCCCCCCAAAAACCAGTGCCACAGAGTTCATTTCAATTCATAGCTATCAAACAGAGTAGAAATGCCCCATTGAGTTTCCAAGGAACAGCTGATGGGTTTGAACAGCCAGCCTTTTTGGTAGTAGCCAAGTGCTTAACCGTTGTCTTTCCCAAGATTTGTGTAGTCTGCATTGAGAATGACTGATTTAGTCCAAAAATTTAGCCCTGTTCTTTTGGAGATAAGCAAACTGAGGCAAGAAGTAAGTTTATGGCAAAGCTGGGAGGTAAACTTAGAAGACAGAGGTTCCTGGGCAAAGTGCCATTTTATTCAGCAAGGAAGTGACGAGTGGGGCCCTAGGACTTCCCAGAGTTGTAGTGTGGTAGCTTTTGTGGAGCCAGAGGGTGAGATCAAAGTCAGCAGTGAGCAAAGTAGGCAGTGCTCGTAGAGGAAAGGTTAAGAACCATACAATCCTTGAGGCAGTGCATAACCCCAGTAGCCCCCCGCCTTGGAAACCCAGTGACTTCGTTCCTGGTATTTCTTTTGACTCATGCATGGTGGTGACTTGTTACCTCCAGGAGAGATGGAGCAACCCAAGCTGGGCTTTCTCTAACAAGCCTCCTGATAGGCATCTGAAATGAAGGCGACTCCTGTGGACTCTGGATCTGTGACACAGGCTTTGATACTTGCTAGCAGTGTGATCTCAAACAAGTTACTTCACTTCTCTGGACAAATTCATGGAATTTGATGCAGGAATGTCTAACAAGAGCCAGGCAGGGGGTAAATTTTCACCAAACGATAGCTACTGTGATCATGTTAATTATTTTATAAATACGGCTGATTATATGGTGAGTACTGTTTTAAGATCTTTATAACTATGAACTCATTTACTCCTCACTATGGCCCTAGGAGATGACCACTATGATTATCTCCATTTTAGAGATGGAGAAATGGAGGCACAGAGTAGTTAAGTAACTTGCCAAAGGTCACACAGCTAGTTAGGCAGGACTCTGGAATCCTTACTCTGAACTGCTCCCTGAGGCTACCTGTGTTGTCGGTCTTCTCCTCTCCTTTTCTGCCTTTCGGGCCCTTCCTGAGAGTAGACATTGGCCTGCAGGAGGTGGTGGGCACCAGGAGAAATGAGAAGGAGACCAGGACTGTGTTGTAGGTTTCTGGCACTGCTAAAACAAACCCAGACAGTCTCCAGGTTATGAAGGTCTGACTTACAGAAAACCTGCACTTAAGAACAGGCTGCCATGAAGCCCATTCCTACACTTGGGTGGCTTTAATGAAAAGAAATTTATTTTCTCACAGTTAGAAGAACAATCAAACACCTGAACCTGTTGCTGCCAAGTCGATTCCAACTCACAGTGAACCCTACAAGACAGAGTAGACCTGCCCTTCGGGTTTCCAAGGAGCGCTGGATGGATTCCAACTGCCGGCTTTTGGCTCGGCAGCCATTGCACTTAATGACTATGCTAGTTTTCGTCATAGTTTTTGTCATTGTTAGGTGCCGCCATCGAGTTGGTTCTGACTCGTAGCAACACTTTGTTCCACAGAATGAAACACTGCCCCCTCCTGTGCCATCGTCCCAGCCATTGCTGTGCTGGAGTCCATTGTTGCGGCCACTGTGTTCATTCATCTAAAGGAAGGCCTTCCTCTTTCCCACTGACCCTCTGCTTTACACAGCACGATGTCCTTGTCCAGGGACTGACCTCCCGACAACTTGTCTACAGTATGTAAGATGTGGTCTCATCATTCTTGCTTCTAAGGAGCACCCTGATTGTACTTCCTCCAAGACAAACTTCTTTGTTCTTCTGGCTGGCCATGGTATATTCAGTATTCAATCATCTTCTCCAACACCACAACTCAAAGGCATCAATTCTTCTTTGGTCAGCCTTATTCATTGTCTAGCGTTTGTGTGCATGTGAGATAATTGAAAATACCATGGCTCAGGTACACTGTCTTAGTCACTTGATACTGTTCTAACAGAAAATGTCACAAGTGGAAGCCTTTAGGAAGAGAAATTTTTATTGTCACAGTCTGGTAAACCACAAATCCATTAATGAGTTACAAGTCTATTCACTAAGAGAAATTATCACAGTCTGGTAGGCTAAGTCCAAATTCAGATGAGAGCATCTCAGCATAGGAACCTGAGGTCCAAGGATGTGCTCTGCTCTCAGGGCTGCTTCCTGGTGGTGGGAGGTTCCCAACTTCCTCTGCTCACGTCTCTCCCTTATATCCCTGAAGCTTACCGTAGCTTGAGTCCTGCTTCACTGGCACAGCTGCTGCCCATTCTCCATCATCAGGTATCACAGAGGCAGGGTTAACAACACATGGGAGCCAAGGCACCATACTGGGACTCATAGCCAAGTCAAATCAATACACACATTTTTGGGCGGACACAATTCAATCCACGACATATACACCTTAGTCCTCAAGGTGACATCTTTGCTTTTCAACACTTTAAAGAGGTCTCTTGCAGCAGACTGGCCCAATGCAATGTGTCTTTTGATTTCTTGACTGCTGCTTTCCAAGAGCATTGATCATGGATCCAAGTAAAACAAAATCCGTAACAACCTCGATCTTGTCTCTGTTTATCATGATGTTGCTTTTTGGTCCAGTTGTGAGGATTTTTGTTCTCTTGATGTTGAGGGATAATCCATACTGAAGGCTGTGTGGTCTTTGATCTCACAGTTTAGGATGCTAGAAGTCCAAATTCAGGATGTGGCTGCAGGGGAAGACATTCTCTCTGTAGGTTCTGGAGAAAGATACCTGTCTCAGTTTATGTAGCCTCTGCATTCTTAGGTTCCATGGTGACCTCCACACACCATCTATCTTTCCCCGCTGTGCCTGCTTCTCTATGTGACTCTGCGCTTTGTATAGCTCAGAAGTGAGTAGGTTTAAGACACACCCTACACTGGTATGATATCGTTAACAAAGAAAATCCTATTGCCAAATGGGATTACATCTGCAGGTATAGGATTTATATCTACAGGTAGAGTCCAATACTTATTTTTGGAAGACTCAGTTTAGTTCATCACAGGCTAATACCTGCTCAAATCCAGGGCTCTGCCAGGTAGGATGCTGGGTGCTTTGGGAACACCGTCTCATTCCATCTTCTCATGCTAAATCATGGAGGGAGGTGAGTACTTTATCTCACTCTACAGATGAGCCAAGGAGCCTTCCAGAAGTTAAAGAATGTGGCCTGTGGGCAGAGCTGGAAATACATCTCTGAAGGGGTCACACAGGCCTGAGTAGGGCTCTATGGGGAAGTGGGCATGTCCTGCCCTCCTCTGCCTCCTCCTTCCCACCTAAGGAACTCTCAGTCCTGGCTGAGCTCTGCCAGGGAGGAAAGAGAGCAGACAGTGGCAAGACCGTGGATGGGAGGGTGCTTATTTCAATGCCAGTGGCCAGGGAGCCATCTCTGCCTGCCCGATCTCACTCCCTCACTCTCCTTAGATCCATCGTTTCATTTGTGTAAACTTCCTTCCCTCTACCCCTTCATTCCTTCCTGCCTGCCCTCCTTCCATGCATTCCTCCATCCTTCCTTAACCCCCCTCGCCCCTTCCCTCCCCTCTTCTTTTCTTTTCTCTCCTTCCTGTCAACAAAGGGTAACAGGTACTCTACTAAATGAACTAGACGTGGTCACTGCGTGATGGTACTTGCAGTTTGATGAGAATTGAGAGCAGACAGTAAATAAATAAATACAAAAATAATTTCGCTACCCTAGTCAATGATATGGAAACTCTGGTGGCACAGTGTGTAAGTGCCATGGCTGCTAACCAAAAAGTCAGCAGTTTGAATCCACCAGGTGGTCCCTGGAAACTCTATGGGGTACTCTGTCCTAGAGGGTCACTGTGAGTTGGAATCAACTTGATGGCAGTGGGCGTTATTATTATTATTTTGGGGGGGTCAATGATACTAAGAATGTGTGCTCATTAGAGATGGGGAGTATAAATGAGAGAGTAACCCAGCTATTTTAGGTTTAGGGGAAGTGTCTCTGGGATAAGTGATGTTTCAGCTGAAAACTTGAAGGAAATGTGGGAGTTGGCAGGAGAAGAGATGGATGATGAGGAAAAGGATCCTGGAAGAGGACTCAGAATGTGCAAAGGCCCTGGGGCAGAATGTCTGACACTTTTGCAGAGAGAAGAAGGCGTGGCCGAAGCATGATGAGGAGATGACAAGATGAAGTTAGAGTCAATAGGGACTGACTAAGCCACCTGGGAGGGGTTGGCATTATATTATACTAGAGAAGGAGTTCCGTGTTAAGGCAAATGCTCAGAGAAGTAGCGTTTGGCTGGCACAGTGAGCAGAGCCATCCTTCTGGCTTTCCCTCCCTCCCTTTGGCTTTACCATTGGCTGCTGGCCTTTGGGACATGACAGTCTCAGCGTCATTGATCATCTGTGTTTTCTGTACACACAGTGGGACCACAGCCATCTCTTGGCAAGTGGCAGCACCTGCATTAAAGCCTAGGCCACCTCATTGCATCTCTAGGGCCACTTCTTGTGGCCTTGCCGGGATGAATGGCAGTGCTGAGAGCGTCTATGAGCCTGGTATTAGCTCTTCCTTCCACAAACCCAGTTCTGTCATCAGTCCCTCAGGCTTGCTTTCTCAGAAAGCACTGAGTCGGGGTTCTCCTAACTCTGGTTCTCAGCCTGCCTGCCACTGCTTTGGTTGCCTAAGTCCCCGCCTCCTTCCACTAGCCAGAGGCACTATTGTAAATCTCTTCCACCGCAGGCTCTGAATCACCTTCCTTGCCCCCACCTTGCCCTGTCTCCCAAGTCTGGCAGAGGGAAGGTGTCTGCAGAATATCCCCAGTGCCTGGTAGAGGCAGCCTCAGTCTCCCGGATAAGGTGGGGCTCGGCCCTGCTGGCTCTGGAAAAGGACACCACAAGTTGCCAAGAATTCCCTTTCCCCCATCTGTGTTCCCCCACCCAGGAACTGGCCCCTGCGGTGGCTCTGTGTCCAGAAGTCACATTCATGATTACAGAAGCACAACAGGCCACAATCAACCTAGTGTTTCCTGAGAGGAGCCCTCAGAAGACCCAGCTCTGAGTCATCTGCAGGGCGGTTCCGGAGAAAACTTAGGTCCTCCCACCCCTTCTGCCCTCCTAAAGCGGCTGAGACCCCTCGTCCCGGCTATCTGAGGGAAGAGAGGCAATCATATAAGGTGGTTAAAAAAAGCAGGGGCCTTAGAGGACAGAGTAAGACTGTCCCGAAGAGTTTCCAAGGAGCAGCTGGTGGATTCCAACTGCAGATCTCTCCGTTAGCAGCTGAAGCCCTCAACCATGGCACCACCAGGCTCCTTACTGTGGTTAAAAGGGTTAAAATCTCAGGCTCTGAAGACACAGGGACACCAGAAAAGCCCCAACTCTGTTCCTCACTGGCTGTGTGACCTTGGCCCTTTAGTGTAACCACTCTGTGGGACTCAGCTTCCTTGGGCCAAGAAGAGCGGTGAGTCCCTCCTGGAGGGTTCCATGAGGTCTCAGTACAGTCATGGCAGCAGAGGGCCTGCCACACGGAGGGACCCAGTTCATGGCCGTGTCCATGACAACACCGATGAAGATGACGATGATGATAGTGATGATGACAGTGACCAAGTCCCCTCTACATGGGAAGAGCTGACTGGGTGACCCAGGGACAGCTGGGAATGCCCTCTACATCTCCTCCAATCTGGCTAGCTCCCAAGGCTGGGTGACACAGTACAATTGTAGCTGCTTGGGAGTGTGTGGCCTCAGGCCCCTGAGCATTGCCCTGCCCGGGCGAGAGCCCACCTGGGAAACATGTAAGAGCCAGGACTTGAGGAGAACAGGACTCTTCCTGCGAGAAATTGCTGCTTCTGCTGCCAAAGTCAAGGTATAGGCAAACTCTCTATCCAAAAACAAAACCCCCCAAAAAATCGAACCACCAAACCCACTGCCGTTGAGTCGAATGTGACTCATAACGACTGTATGGGTTATAGCCGAACTGCTCCATGGAGTTCCCAAGGAGCACCTGGCAGATTACAACTGCCAGCCTTTCAGTTAGCAGATGTAGCACTTAAGCACTAAGCCACCAGGGTTTCCAGGCCGTCCACAGTGACCTCCAGTTCCTGCTGAACTCCTCTGAACTGCTGGCCACGCTGGTGTCAGGGCCCCTCCCAGGGTGAAGTCAGTTGTCCCTCACCGTAGAGGGGTGAACTGTGAGTGAGCACACGGTCACTTAGTCTACCTAGGGCTCCCTGCTCCTAACAGCCGGCTTCAGGGGCAGAGATGGAAAAGGAAGCCGGCAGTGTGTGGGGACTGAGGAAGGTACATCTTTGAACAGCTCTGGAAACCTGGCAACACAGTGGTTAAATGCTACGGCTGGCTGTCAACCAAAGGATCAGCAATTCAAACCCACTGGCTGCTCCCTGGAAACTCTATGGGACAGTTCTACTCTGTCCTACAGGGTTGCTATGAGTCAGAATCAACTCAGTGGCAATGACTTTGGTTCAGTTTTGTTCAGTAGGCAAAGAGGGCGTCTGTGGTCCAGTGGTAGAATTGTTGGCTTCTACTCTGAAGACCCGGGTTTGATGCCCGGCTGACGTACCTAATTGCAGAGACACTGCCTGTCAGTCACAGGGGCCTTGCATGTAGCTCTGATGGTGAACAGGTCTCAGCGGAGCTTCCAGAGTCAGATGGACTAGGAAGCAAGGCCTGGCGATCTACTAACAAAAGTCAGCCAGTGAAAACCCTCCAGAGTCCCTAACCAGTAATGCAGATGGCACCAGAGCAGGCAGCATCTCGTTCTGTCGTGACTGGGATCCCATGTGCAGGGCCAACCAACAAGTTACAAAAAAACACATCCTGAAAACTTACTGTACCATTTTTTCATTTGGGCAACTTTGCAAGCCCGTTTTACAAAAGAGGAAACTGAGGGTTGGAATTTAGAGATTTGCACCAGTGGCGGAGTTGGGCTGACCTCAGGCTCTGCCTGCTCAACTGATGACAACAGCACTACAACGTCTGAAGAAAGCGCACGTCCTTAGGAACAGCCCTTTTGGACTCCTGGGAATTGATAAGTCATCCAGCCTCAAGATCTTATCCCAAGTTGTTGCCTCTACCTGGAATTCTCTCTCAAGCCTGCTTACTTTCAAGATTTTCCTTTGGTTTCTCCTTTCCAAAGAAGCCTCCAGAAGCCACAGCAAAGAGCTGTCTGAACTTGGAAAACTTTCTCTTTTCCTGTCTTTCCCAAGATAATGGTCGAAAGAAGTGGTGGAAGGTCTCAGCGCTGCTTGGGATTGTCAGCTGTCTGTCCTCCATGCTGCTCGCCCTTCAAGGCAGAGCCTGTTGTTTGTTTCTATCACTAACCTGTCATAACTCACGTTTAATGACTGTAATATTCACTTCTAACCTCTCTACAAAAACCCTGGTGATGTAGCGGTTAAAAGCCACAGCTGCTAACCAAAAGGTTGGCAGTTCAAGTCTACCAGGCCCTCCTTGGAGACTCTGTTGGGCACTTTTATTCACCCTATGGGGTCATTGACTCAACAGGGCAGATTTGGTTTTGGTTTTTTATCTCTCTATGGAAACCCTGGTGGTGTTGTAGTTAAAAGCCACAGCTGCTAACCAAAAGGTTGACAGTTCAGATTCACCAGGCACTCCTTGGGAACTATATGGAGCAGTTATACACTTTCTCACAGGGTTGTGATGACTTGGAATTGACTTAATGGCAACAGGTTAATCCTTCTACTTTTTTTAAAAAAAAAAAGAAAGAAAATATTAGACTTATAACTGCATTTCCATGCCCCCTTGTCTCTCCCGTGTTTGTATACTTCTACACACCTGGGTATGATTCCCGATCAACATACCTCAGATACAGACACCACCTGTCCACCACGGGGGCCTTGCGTGTTGCTATGAGACTGAACAGGTTTCAGGGGAGCTTTCAGACTAGGATTTTATTCTTGTTTGGTGCTGTGGATCAGAAGCAGATTATCCGATAAACAAGGTAGGCGTAGTGCTTACCCACTTACTGGGCCATCTCTAGTCAACTAATTTACACAGCTTTCAAGTTGTTCGCTGCAGATTATTAAGGAAGCACATGTAAGTTCGGTCACCCGGCCTCTCAGGGACTGTACATTTGAAAAGAGGCTTTGATTCTGTAGGAAGGTGCTGTCGGGTTGGGAGGGAGACAGATGCGCGCCAGACCTGGAAGCAGAGTTATGGTTGTGGTGAAATCATGCGAAATGGTTTACTACAGACGATCCAGTAAGAAAGTGAATTTATCCTGCCTGTTAGGTAATCTGCACATGCCTGGAGTGAATTTCAACTCAAAGCAGCCTTGTAGGACAAAATAGAACTGACTCATAGGGATTCAGTCTGTAATCTCTGTGGGTGCCGACTGCCAAGTCTTTTGTCTGCAAAGCTGCTGAGTGGGTTTAAACCACCAGTCTTCTGGTTGGCAGCTGAGTGCTTCACCACTGTGTGGAACCAAGACATCTTGGACTTTATTAAACTAAAATTCACTGCTGTCAAGTTGATTCCAACTCATAGCGGCTTTATAGGACAGAGTAGAAATGCTCCATAGAGTTTCCAAGGAGCACCTGGCAGATCTGAACTACTGAACTTTTGGTCAGCAGATATAACACTTAACCACTATGCCATCAGGGATTTCAGCCACACAGTATTGATTCATCATTTTATGTGTTTTGTGGTTTACAGCAGTGATATCATGTGATACTTATTATTTTACACTTTGCTTTTTCCACTTAAGATATCTTGGCACATTATTTGTGTTGACATGTGAGGTCCCGGAGCCTTGGTGGCACAAGGAGTAAGAGCTGTGACCACTAACCAAAAGGTCGATGGTTCAAATCCACCAGCCACTTTTGGAGACCTGATGGGGCAGTTTGACTCTGTCCTATAGGGTCACAACAAGAGTGTGTGTGAGGCCTTAGTTCTTTCCTTCTTACTGTCATCGACACACTCATTGCATAACTGACCAGTAAATCAGCAAGTTGCTATAGCACCACTTGTGACTCCTGGTGTTCCGTGTGTGTCAGAGTAGAACTGTGTGCTCCAGAGGGTCTTCAGTGCCTGGTTTCTCAGGAGACTGCCATGACTTTCTACCGTAACACCTCCGGGAGGACTCCAGCCGCCAACCTTTCGGTTAGCAGCAAGCACGTTAGTCATTTGCTGGGCCCAGGGACTCCCGTGACATAACCAGAGTTTCTTTACTCATTCCTGATAGAGGCACAGTCCTTTCCACTTGCTTACTTTTGAAAGCAGGACTGTAGTCAGCGGCATCACTGTCCACGCCTTTTCTTGGTCATGTGGAAGAGCTTCTTCCGGGGGTTTGTAGGCTCCTCTGCTAGTCCCAGAGTGGACACACAATAGCTTCGTAATACTTGGACAGGTATTTGTTAAATGACCGAATGCAGTAAGTGCGGGACAACGTGGCAGCATAGCCCACCGATGGAAGAGCAAGCTTTGTTAGCTGTCTACCCAGGATCCAGCCCCTCCCCTAGCATGGCTGTAAGTGACGCCCAGAACATGCCCTGCCCCAAGTGATGGATCACATAAACCCATTATGATCATCCTTTTCCTGCTTTCCCAGTTCCCTTTGCGGATGGGAATGGCCACATGGTCCACTTCTGGTCAGAGGGTCGTAGGCTGATGAGGAATGTACTGGAAGGTACTGTTCTCCTGATGTTTTCAAAAAGACATCCCTGGTGGCCTGTCTGCACAGATGGCCACAGCAGCGTCTGCCTTGCCTGTACGTACCACCCTTTGCAATGCGATGCCTTCATTGCTTCTCTTAAGAGGTGGTGCTTCTGTCTCTTCTCTTCAGTCCAGGCTGGTCTTGTGGCTTGCTTTGACTGTGGTGGAGGTGATGTTGTGGGAACTTCCACCCCAGGTCTCCAGAGACTTTGAAGTTTCTGCTCTTGCTCTCTCGCTACCCTAAAGCCACCATGGGAAGAAGCCTCAGCTTACCTGCCAGAGCAAAGACTGGCAAAGTTTTCAGTAAAGGACTGGACAGTAAATATCTTAGACTTTGGGGGCTTATCATCCTATTGCAGCTACGTGACTCTGCTACTGTAACACAAAAGCTGCCACTGTTGTGCAGAATTGAATGGGTACAGCCATGTTCCAATGAAACTGTATTTACACAGCCAGGCAGTGGGCCATAAAGTGCTGGTCTCAGTCGTAAAGGATGAGAGACCCAAGGAAGGAGAAGCCCGGCTAACAGCCAGTGTCCAACCCACTGAGCCATTAGCTGACTCCTTACTTACAGGGGAGCCCAGGGTAGACCAACAGAATACCTGCAGCTTCCCAGCTCAAACTGTTGACTCTCAGAATCTTGAGTTACTAAATGCTTCTTGTTTTAAACCATTATGTTTCTTCATACAACAATAAAGAAGAATACCACTAGCCCGACTATTTTATCCCTATCTCTCTTTTTTCTGTCATGGAAGCAAAGGTGATACCTGGAGCTGAAGCAGCCTTCTTGCTACCTTGAGGGCAAGACAAACAGAATCATGGTGTACATGGCTTTGACATCACTGCATAGTTAAAATTACACAGCTCTTGTTTAGTTTTGTGTTTCTTTTTGATGTGAAAAAGTAAACCACATTGATTACAATCCTGTTAGCTGGATTTTCATTCATTGCCTCTTCAAGAATTTATACATGCCAGACTGACAGTCCTCTCTGACAGATAGGAGAGGACCAGGGGTTGGCCAAAGGTGGTTGTGGTCAGATATCCTCGACTTGATTCCAGCTCGTGGCAACTTTATGCACAACAGAGAGCAAAAGTGCCCTGTCCTGTACCATCCTTAAAGTCATGGCTGTGTTTGAGCTCCTTGTTGAAGCCACCGTGTCATTCCATCTTGTGGAAGGTCTGCCTCTTTTTCACTGAGCTGCTGCTTTATTGGAGACCCTGGTGGTGTAGTGGGTTAAGTGCTACATCTGCTAACCAAAAGGTTGGCTGTTCAAATCCATGAGGTGCTCCTAGAAAACTCTATAGGGCAGTTCTACTCTGTCCATAGAGTCGTTATGAATTGGAATTTACTCAACAGCAATGAATTTGATTTTTTTGGTTTTTCTGCTTTACCAAGCTTGATGTCCTTCCCTAGGTTCTGATCCCTCCTGATAAATGTATGTATCCAAAGTACATGAGATAAAGTCCCACTTCTTAACTTCTAAGGAACACTCTGGCTATGCTTCTTCTAAGACAGATTTATTGGTTCTTCTGGCAGTCCAGAGTATATTCAGTATCGTTGCCGACACTATAATTCAAATGCATTAGTTCTTCCTTGGTTTCATTCATGTTCATCTTTCACTGGCATGTGCTGCTATTGTTGTTAGGAGCCATCAAACTGACTCCAAGGTCAGAGTAACCCTGTGTAAGACAGAACAAAACACTGCCTGGTCCTGTGCCATGCCTGCAGTGTTGTTAGGCTTAAGCCCATCTGTGCAGCACCTGCGTCAATCCATCTCGTTGAGGGTCTTCCTCTTTTTTGCTGACCCTCCATTTTACCAAGTAAGATATCATTCTCCAGGGACTGATTCTGCCTGACAACATGCCTAAAGTATGTAAGATGTAGTCTTGCCATCCTTGCTTCTAAGGAGCACTCTGGCTGTACTTCTTCCAACAGTTATCTGTTCGTTCTTTTGGCAGTCCACGATATAGTCAACACTCTTCGCCAACACCACAATTCAAAGGAATCAATTCTTCTGTCTTCCTTCTTCATGGTCCAGCTTTTGTAGGCATGTGATGCAACTGAAAATACCATAGCTCGGGTCAGACACATACTAATCTTTAAAGTGACGTGTTTACTTTTCAGCACTTTAAAGAGGTCTTCTGCAGGTTTTCCCAGTGCAAAACCTCATTTCATTTCTGGACTGGTGCATCTGTAGGCATTAACTGTGGATCCAAGTACAATGAAATCCTTGACAAATTAAAAGAGATAGAAACCAGGTGTGACACAGAACATGTGAGACCCACACCAGGTTCTGCCCTAAAGGGACTTCCAATAAGGGTGTCCTATCTTTGAACTTGAACAAAACAAGTCATGTAAATGATGCAGTTTCATTTGTCTTCTATTTTGAAATACACTTGATGGCATTATGTGTGGAAAAGAACTGTGGGTACCCTCCAAATGGGGCCAGAAATAATTGGTCATCATTGCCCAATATCTTTCGCCATTGACATTCACAGCCTCTCCTCATTCGTCTTGGGAAAAATTAAGGGCCAATGTTCCAGCGGACCAAAATCCACACTGAATGGTAACTTTTGGGGGCTGAAGTGGACGTTCTTGAATCTCCATTGGATTCTCGATGTAACAGTTTTGTGTGTTAATAAAGCCTTTCATCTCCAAATGGGCCTCCTTGCTGAAGATGATTTTTCGGCCAAACCAAGGTCAGCTTCCAGTTGCTGCAGAGCCTGGTCAGCAAATGTACAGAGCAGTCTATGGTCACTGGACTTCAGTTCTTGAGTTAAAACGGTTTTGTAGGAGTGAAGTTTCAATTCCAGTTGCAAAATCCGCCCAATTGTGGTCGACACAAGGCCCAGCTCCTGTGCTTGGTGAGCAGTTGATTGGGATGGACTCCCACGTGCACTCTGACAAACAATGGCTATGTTCCCATCGGAGCGTGCAGTTCGTTGGTGCACAGGTGTTGTCTGATGGGCAACAGACCCAGCTGTCTCAGATTTTTTGATTAAAAGTCAAACTGTTTTTTCCGTGAGATTATGTACATTGTAAATTTCACTGAACATAGAGAATGTTTGGTGAATGGAAATTCAGTAATTTGTATGGGCTGTGGAATTGTGTAAGATTTCATGGCTATTGGTCAAGACTAACCAAAAAAACGTGATGAATGTGGCCAATATAGCTTCCCATATATGGCCGCCGTGAGCTACCCAAAACAGGACATCCTTTTTGGGAGACCCTTCAATTCCCTGTATGAGCCTTGACATGCCCTAAGCACAGACCTCCAGTGAACATCCTTCTGGTTGCAGAGGGCTTGGGACAGACCTGGATGAGGAATGTGGTTCTGTCTCCAGGGCAGCTGCCAGAAAGGCCCTGGGGTCTGTTGGATAAGGACCCAGAGCACTGGCTCCCTTGGCTGTGTCCTCAGTGAAGAGCAGTGACTCATGGCGGTTGTGAAACTGAGACCAGTGTGTGTTTACACATTAGTTCGCTCACAACCTTGGCTGGCTTGAGGCTGTTCTCCTGGGGACGGCTGCCGGGAGAAGGAGTGGCTGGCAGAGGTGGCTCTTGACTCACAGGGGAGAGGGAAGAAAAGAGTAAAGGTGAAGGCCACAGGGCCATTTCGGAGGGAACACCCTGGGTCCCCTTCCGCCTCTGTTATTCCATCTAGAGTGTTTTGGTGGAATCTAGTAAGAAGGCCCCTGCTCCTCCCCCAGCCACACAGATACACACACCTGGGATGTGCTATCCCCATCCATCCCGGAATACTATTTTTTTCCTCAGATTTGCAGAGATTAATAACGCCTAATATGTACTTAGTGCCCTTTGGAAGCAAAGATGGCAAGACTGCATCTTACATACTTTGGACACGTTGTCAGGAGGGATCAGTCCCTGCAGAAGGGCATCATGTTTGGTAGACTGGAGGGTCAGCGAAAAAGAGGAAGACCCTTGACAAGATGGACTGACAAAGTGGCCACAACAGTGGGCTAAACATAAAAATGACTGTGGACATGGAGCGAGACCGGGTAGTGTTTCGTTCTGTTGTTCACAGGGTCGCTATGAGTCGGAACCAACTTGATGGCACCTCACAACGACAACAACAATATGTACTGAGGTTCCTGGGTAGCACTCAGCTACTGAAGGGTGGTGGTTCAGGCTCGGCCAGCTGTGCCACAGAAGAAATGCCTGGTGATCACTTTCTGCAAAGATTACAGCCAAGAAAACCCTATGGAGCAGTCTTATACTGTAATGTTGGTGTGACCATGAGTCAGAATGGACTCGCTGGCAATGAGGCTTTTGTTTTTTTTTTAATGTCTATTGGCTGTTGACTGTATGTCAGGCCTGTACTAAGAGTTTTACTTAAATGAGCTGAGAAAATCCTCACAGCGAGAGTACAGGTGGATTCTAAAATGTTCTTTTGACAGAAGTGGAAACTGAGCACAGAGAGGTTAAGTGGCTTGCCCAAGGCTGCACAGCTTGTAAGCAGTTAGGAAGAAATCCAGGCATTCTGACTCCAGAGCTTCACGCAACCCTGTCCTACCAAGGAAGAGGAAATGAGGCTCAGAAAAGTTGAGGAATATGCCTCGGGGCAGAGCCAGGGCTTGCTCTGGGTCAGCCGTACACAGGTTCTTAGTTCCTGTTCTGTGCCCTGCACCCCAGGTTGCAGCAGCCCTTTGGCTTTCCTTGAACCTCATGCAGGACAGCACCCCCTAGGCCCCAACACTAGCCTTCCACTGTAGAGAGAGGGGCACCAGACCCCACAGTCTGCAAGTGGGATTTAAGCCTCTGTCCCAGATTGCTCCTTTCTTGACCTGGTTCAAAGGCGGCTCTCACTTGTAAATGGAGTCTGACCCTCCCACCTGGAGGACTTAGCTGATGGGGAGCCATTAGGCGTGGACAGCTGTGTCGGTGGTGGTGGTCCTTTTGTTCCGCTGATGCCTCAGCCTCAGGGGTAATTGGTCCTCTGGACTCTCCAGTGACCTGCAGGGCCCAGTGCTGGCAGCTGGGTGAGTCTGGGGTTTCCTGCTGCCGCTGCTCAACATTTCCAGCCCTATAAAGGCACAGGGATGCGAGAGTTTTGCAATTAGGGATTGCATCAGGAAAGCTCTCTCAATAGCCTCATTCACCCCTCTTCCTGCCCGAGGTGCCAGCTTAGCCAGGGGGAGCGAGAGTGTGGGCACTGAGGGGGAAGGATATGTCCCTCCCCATCCACCCTGACAGGATAGTGGCTGAAGCAAGGAGACCTCGGATCTGCCCCAAACACCCCTGGGAAAGGGCTGGCCCAGTGTGGGGATATGAAGAGCACCAAGAAGCCGCAGTCAGGCTTGGGAACGGGAAGCTGTGAGTGACTGGACTGGTAGCCTTTCCCCAGCTGACCCTAAGGAACTGATGGTCCTGGCCCTGCCACTACTCAATTAGCTGTATCACAGGGCGAGCCCCACCCCCTCTCTGAACCTGTCATCCTCAGCCGTGGCATGGGAACCCTAGCTTATCCCTCACCTCATACGGTGTTTCCCTCAAGCTGAATCTGACTTATGGGGACCCTGTCAGTGTCACAGTAGAACTGTGCTCTGCAGGGTTTTCTCGGCTGTAATCTTCACAGAAACAGGTCACCAGGTCTTTGTTCTGTGGCCCTGCTGGGTGAGTTTGAAACATCAACCTGGTTAGCTAATTAGTTGTTGTTGTTGTTGGGTGCCGTCGAGTCAGTTCTGACTCACAGCGACCCTGTGTGCAATGGAACAAAACACTGCCTGGTCTTGCTCTACATCCACGATCTCTAGGGCTACCTATAAGGGAGTATCAAAACCAAAAAATGAAACCCACTGCTGTCTAGCCAATTCCAACTCATAGTGACCCAACAGGACAGAGCAGAACTGACCCACAGAGCTCCTAAGGAGCACCTGGTGGATTCCAACTGCCGACCTTTGGGTTAACAGCCATAGCACTCAACCACTACACCACCAGGGTTTCCATAGGAGATGAGAAAATAGAGGGGGACAGGAGCTGGTTGAATGGACACAGGAAATGCCAGGTGGAGAGGAAGACTGAGCTGTCACATTGCAGGGAGAGCAACTTGGGTAATGTAACAATATGTTGCATGAGTTTTTGTATGAGAAACTGACTTGGAAGATTAAAAAAACCCATTCCCGTCAAGTTGATTCTTACTCGTAGTGACCCCATAGGACAGAGTAGAACCACTCCACAGGGTTTCCAAGGAGCATCCAGTGAATATGAATGGCTGACCTTTAGGTTACCAGATGTAGTACTTAATCACTACACTGCCTGGGTTTCCACAGGGAGATTAAACCCACCTCTGCCGAGTTGGGTCCAACTCATAGCAGCCCTATCAGTCAGAATAGAACTGCCCCATAGAGTTTCCAAGGAGTGCCTGGCAGATTTGAACTGCCGACCTTTGGGTTAGCAGACATAGCACTTAACCTATATGACACTACGGTTTCCATAGGGAGATTAGGAGGATGAAGGAGGTAATGGCCATAAAGATTCTCACTTTTAAGAAGACTTACTAAATACTACCCAGGATCATTATTATGACTCTGTGTGGCCTGTCTGACCCCAGAAAACAAAACATCAATTACCATCCAGTCAATACGAACCCACGGGGAAGTCATGCCTGCCAGAGTAGAGCCGTGCTCCATAGAGTTCTGTTTTTGTTTTTGTTTCTGGGCTTTAAGTAAAAGCTTACAAACCAAGTCAGTTTCTCATACAAAAACTCATGCAACACATTGTTACATTACCCAAGTTGCTCTCCCTGCAATGTGACAGCTCAGTCTTCCTCTCCACCTGGTATTTCCTGTGTCCATTCAACCAGCTCCTGTCCCCCTCTGTTTTCTCATCTCAGACATAAAGAACGCTTCTCAAATTTGTGTGTCTTCCTTGCACAGGGGCCATGATAAGCTTCTCTGTATTGTTCTAGTTTTTGTATGTGCGCTGCTGAAGCAAGCCCTCCATGAAGTTTCTAATGACTGATTTTAGGAAGCGAATCACCAGGCCTTTCTTTCCAAGCAGTGAGTACTTGGGGACTCCTGGACCCCAGAAGCATCATGGAAAACAGCTTAGTCTCCTTGGCCCCACCACCATGACCTTGAGACTCTTCCACTGAACGTCCTGAACATCTTTGCTATGGCTACACCCAGCCAGTATGTGGGGGCAGTGGCGCAAATTCAGTGAGAAAATAAGTCTTGAGGACCCAGCCCAGTGCCTGGCACAGAGGAAGTGTCCGTCAATGGTGGCCTTTATTGTGGCTTGGGCTTGGATGGGATGCTGCAGGAAGCGGGGCAGGGGAACAGAAGGAGTGATTGTGCAGAGGTGAATGGGGGAGGGAGGCTGCCTGGAGGCGGGCATGAGAGTCCCTGCCTACAAGGGCCCTGCTGAGCCCTACTTCCACTTTATTATCTGCAGTGGCATTTATCCTCGCAGCCTGGGAATAAGTGTGGAGGGGAACCTTCTGGGACATGTACCCTGGAGATTTTCCCACGTCCTCTGTTTGCTCACAGGCTCTTGCCCACCCAAGGGCCCACAAAGTGCTGTTAACCCTCTGCTGCCCCTTGAACCATTTTTCCGTAAGCATCCTCTGGGACTTGACTCTTCCAATATATGATTGGAGGACTGCCCATGGTCATCCCTGAAGGCAGCGAGGAGGTGCTCCCAAGCCATGATGTGCTGTAGCTGACTCTCAAGAAGCCTACTGTGTGTATCTCTTCCCAATTCCGCTTTCATTAACCTCATGTGGACAGCTTGAGCTGGGCCACGGTGGGAGTACTAACACTGTGGCAATGGGCAGACACTACAATCCAGACCATGTTATTCAAGATCTTCCAGTATACCACTGCCCTCGAGAACTTGGAAATGAGGTTGTGGTTAAACTATGAAACTCTGCACCCAAGGACTATGGCTGCCCCTCAGTGGGGAAACCAAGGGGCTGGCTATCCAGGTGTATGTGAAGGCCAGGACCCCTGCATTCCTAGCGAGGTGAACTGGAGTAACTTCTGTAGAAGGAGCTGCAGAATACTAATAATATAGGAACCAGAAATCTGAAAAGTTGTACTGCTGTCTGTTTAGTGAAGACAGAAAGGGGGTTGGTTAGGGGAGAAGCAGTGGCGTCAACACTACCACACCACTTGTCAAGGCGTCTGCAGTGCCTACCCCGCCTGGAGATTGGGTATCCATTCCAGATTCTATCAATTTCCATTCCTCAGAACTCACACTTCCCTCTCGACAGCCACGTGCTTCACTGACCGCACACTCTCTTTAACTGACGAAACCCTGTCCTTAACCAGCTCTGCCGCTTCTAGCACATTTGTGACCAGGTTTGCTCTGGAAGCCTCCCTCTATCTTTTACCAAGCACAAATGCTGTGTTAGTTAAGGGACAGCTCTGCTGCTGTAATAAAGACGGCTGACAGAAAGTGGTGTGAGAAATGCAGAAGTTTGATTCTCTCACCTGTAGCTTTCTGAGGTGACCATTTCTGGTTGGCAGGACTTGGGAACACAGGCTCCTGTGTCGGGGACCAGGACTGTATAGGTATAGTCAGGCAAGGTCTCCGCTGTGTCCAGTTTCTCCCGCTGGCTAGCACTCATTAATACTTTCCTATCACCAGTGGCATAGTGGTTAAGTCCTACGGCTGCTAACCAAAAGGTTGGCAGTTCAAATTCACCAGGTACTCCTCGGAAACTCTTTGGAGCAGTTCTGCTTGTCCTATAGGGTCACTATGGTTGGAACTGACTCGACGGCAGTGGGTTTATTGCCAGTAATTGGTTGAGAAATAGGCATGTGACCCAAACCCGGCCACTGAGGTGAGAGGCTGTCTTCTGCATGGGGCATCTGGGTGAATTCCTCTTCTAAGGGAGAGCATGGCAAGAGGTGCTCCCTTCTCCCTCTGGACATTGTTGTGTTGGGTTGTGATGCCCAAGCCTGTGTCAGTTGAGATGAGGCCAGCCCAAGGGTGAAGCCAACACTGAGGATGGAGAAACACCTCCCACCATTATGTGTTGGTCCATAATCCCACCCTGGAGGAGCCTGCCCAACATTTTCCTTTGGACTCAGCTGCTTTAAGGATTTGGTTACACATGAAGACATCCTCATTGTCACCTGAAGCAGAGGCTTTCTGGGCCCAAGGTAGGTGTATACACTTTCTAGCTTTCTTAGCACTTGGGAGTGGCCACATGGCTAAGTTGTCACCAGTGGGGTATGAATGTGACTGGGCCTGTCTCCTCATGCTATTTTGTCTTTCTAGCCAGTAGGAAACTGGACACGGCAGAGCCTGGCCTTACCACACCTGTGTAATGCTGGACTCCAACCTGGAAGGAACCTGTGTTTTCAAATCCCACCGACCAGAAACAGCCACCTCAGAAAGTTACAGGGGAGGGAAACAAACTTGTGTATTTCCCATACCACTTTCTCTTGGCCATCTTTCTCACAGCAGCAGAGTATTACCTTAAAACACCATCTATGCTGGGTAAAGCATGGACGGAGGGTTCCAAAGCAAACCTAGTTACAAATATGCCCTGAAGGGGCAGAGATGGTTTCCAGCGACTCAGCTTGAAATGCAAAAGAAAAAAAAAAACCCACTGCCATCAAGTCATCACAGTGACCCTATATGTGGCTGAAAAACATTTCCTGGCATCCCCCAAGTCCCCTTTGGTGGCTTGCATTTGTACAAGTAACCTTCCGATAACGTGGCTTCCTGTGGGTGGCCCATCCGAGGAAAGTGGGTGTTTTCATTGATCTGCTGATACCCGCATCCCAGGCTGCAGGATGGGTCCTCCGTCGGTGACTTCACACTTAAGTAACCAGCTCAGGAATCAGCCTCTGACACAGCTCCCCTGTGACGTGGACACCTTCAGGTTGCAGATCTGGGTCTGTGTGAGGACACAGCGCTGGCCTCTCCTTCCCCATGGCTCTCTATGGAGGCGTCATCTCATTCTTCTCATCCTACAGGCTCGCTGCCAATGCCTTTCCTGTACCATTATACTAAGCTCCCTGGACGGCTTCCCATTTCTTTCTTTATCTTTGGTGTCTAGCTTGATGCCTGGCACACAGAAGGGGCTCAGGAAATGTGGGCCAAGTGATGAGTGATTCTAGCCAAGGTCAAGGAGCCAGTCCAGGTTCATCCCAGTCTGGAGTGGCTCCTGAATGGTCTTCAAACAAGCTTTGATAGTGAGTGCCACTGGACAGTACATGGGAAGATTGTTGAGATGGCAAATGTTTTGTTACATATACATTTAGCATAATAAGAGAACAAAAGCAACAGGCTCTGATAAATTCAATAAACAGAATTATATGAGGTCTGACAAGTTCATGAACCCATCCTAGAAAAAGAGCTACATACCTCACTGCTGCACATTGCTGCAGTCACCTTCCAAGTGCCCCTGCTTGGGAAGCAGCACCAACGCCAGCGCTTTGTCCACCCTTGAAAGCCGTTTTGGAACTCTTTTTCTGGAATGGCCACCAGAGCTGTCATTGTATTACCCTTAATGTCCTGAATGTCGTCAGAATGTCTTCATTTCAACATTTCCTTTATCTTCAGGTAAAAAGAACTCATTGGGGGGCAGATCAGCTGAGTCAGGAAGGTGTTCCAATACAGTTGTTTACTAGCTAAAAACTCTCACAGACAACTATGCAATGAACTTCACAAACTTGCCGCTGGGCCACCGTGTGCAATGGCCATTCCAGAAAGAGTTGCAAAATTGCTATGAAGGGTAGACTTGGCACTGGCATCAGCACATAGCTTCTCAAGGGGAAGTCTTCAAAGGCGACCATAGTAATATTCAGCAACGAGGTGTGTAGCACTTGGAACAATTTGGTTTGCAGGCTTAATTTTCGATCTCGCATTTTATGTGAGGTAGGTAAGCCCCCCTCAAACCCACAGGTGGTAAACCCCAAAGCCACTGCTGTTCAGTCATTTCCGACTCATAGTAACCCCTATAAGACAGAGTAAAGCTGCCTCATAGGGTTTCCAAGGAGTGGCTGGTGGATTTGAACTGCCAACCCTTCAGTGACTCCCTGTGCCACCAGGCAAGCCCATTTGTAACTCCACCCCCACAGCTGAAGCAGAAGTACTTTATCGTTTCTTTCTTTTTTAAACTAACATCTTATTGTGTTTTCAGTAAATGTTTACACAGCAATCAGGTTCTTGTTGAACAATCACCATACACGTTGTTCGGAGACACTGGTCGCACCGTCCACGACGTGTTGACATTCTCACTGATTCCCTTTGGATGTTTCAGTTACTGGTGTCCTTGTCTTTTACCCTGTCGTGTTTGCTTTAGAGTAATTGTTGATCATTCAGTCTCATTTCAATGCATTTTTAAAGGGGTGCTGTTCCCACTGGACTGTCTAGTTTCTTAAACAGAGTGTAGCAAGGAGGACAAGAGCTTGGGCAAGGAAACAAAGAGAGGAAAGTGAGAAACACAGTGTCTTCAGGTGAGCCAGGGTTTGACCTGGCTCCCAACTTTTTAGCTGTGTGACCATGGGTAAGTTACTTAGCCTCTCTGAGCCTCCTTTCCTCAGCCGGAATGTCCACTTGCAGGGCAGTAGTGAGGGTACCTAATGCATGCTCAGTACAGAGCACAGTGACTGGCCCTGAGTCTTTGGTCAGCACATGTGGGTTCTTTACCAGCAAAGGCAAGCAATCCAGGACCAGACATCCCTGGGGCAAGAGCTTGCCTGGACCCACAGGCTGTGTGAACAACTTAACCAGAAGTCATCAAGTTGATTCTGACTCATGGCAACACCACATGTCGCAGAGTAGAACTGAGTTTCACACGGCTTTCAAGGCTGTGACTTTTTGATCACCAGGCCTTTTTTTCTGAGGCACCTCTGAGTAAGCGTGTCAGGCACACAACATTTGTGCTACACAGGGACTCCATGTGTGGATAACTAAAGCCATTGCCACTGAGTAGATCCTGACTCATAGTGACCCTATAGGACAGGGCAGAATTGTCCCATAGACTTTTCAAGGCTGTAATTTTTTCACATGGGGACTGCCATGTTTTTCTCCTGCAAAACAGCTGGTGGGTTCAAACTGCCAACCTTTCGGTTTGCAGCTGAGTGTTTTAACTACTGTGCCACTAGGACAACTGGCCCTCTGCAGTCCTTCATGGAGAGTCAGATTTTGTCCAGCAGGTCGGCCTACAGTGAATTATGATGTCTGCGCAAACCCCTTGAAGCGGATCCTTCTGAGTTCATAGCAGCCTGTGCCTCAGACCAGAGGAAAGAAGAGATTCATGCAGGCCGGAGCAGGCCAGGGTAGCCTGGAACAGGCCAGAGCAGGCCAGGGCAGGCCAGAACAGGCTGGAGCAGACCAGGGCAGGCCAGAGCAGGCCAAGGCAGCTGGCACTGTTACTGGCCTGCAGGGGCCTTCCTGTCCTCCCTACAATGCTGGTAAGGTACAAGGAGATGGCACACAGCTGGTGAGCACAAATAACTTGCTCCAGGTTACTTCACCGTTGGGTTCATGGTCTCCACCTCCTCAGGAGGACTGCAGAACAGCCACAGACTTGGCCTTCTTTTAATGGAAGCCCCAGAAACCAAACAGACCTGCATCCCTTGAGAGCAAAGAAAGATGGGGCTTGGCAGGCAGCCACAGGCGTTAAGGCTGAGTGAAAGGAATAGCGTGTTTGAAGAGGCAAGATGAATTACTTCAAAATAGCCTGCAAACCTTGAATTAGATCATGGTGGGGTGGAGCCTGCTTTTTAATAAGAAATGGGAAAAAGCAGCCTGTAGGATATATGTGTGTACATACCGTTTTTTGATGAATGCTTTCTGGATTGCAATGACTCACTGCAAGCAAAGCTAGTATTTTCTGGGTGCAGGGGCTCCTCAAATCCTGGGAGATCCTGAAAGGAATTACGGGGCAGTTAACACATGTGCTGGTGTTGCAGTGGTTAAGTCCCAGCCAAAAGGTTGGCAGTTCAAATCCCCCAGGTGCTTCTTGGACTCTCTATGGGGCAGTTCTGCTCTGCCCTTTAGAGTTACCATGAGCTGAAATCAACTTGATGGCAGAGGATGGATGACGGGTGGAATGTGCGTGCTTAGACATCACCGTCTCTTCTGTCAGCTCAGGTCACACTGATCAGGGCAGAGAACAGTGTTTCTGGTCACCTGGGTCCTAAGCACATGGTTGTGCACGGGGGATATCCAGCCTGTACTCTGCTGGCCAAGCCCTCAGTCCTGGGGTAGGGTCACATCCATTCAAGGAAGCCTCATGGCATCACTGTAATTCTACCCAACCGCTTCAGGTAGTCCCAAGCCTGCCCAGATGCAAATACTCAGCTCCTCAATGGAAAAATTGCCAGAGGATATGCAGTTTTATTTAAAAAAATTTGCCATAGTGGTCTTCTGTGCAGGGCAGACAGGAAGAAAGAAGGGGTAGCCCTTGGGCCTACGCCAGCCTGCTCTCTAGCTGTTCTCCCTCTGACTTGGGGGCTATCATTTCTGGATCCTGCGTTTTTCTGACATCTACGGGCTCTCATGAAAGAGAGAATCTCGGGGGTCTACCTTCTGGGTAGCAAACTTCACGTTTTCTGTGGTCAGGCTGCTGACATAAAGTAAGGAGGCTGCTAATAGAAATGACAGACAATAGGGAGTGGTGGGGATTGTGGTGGACTAGACAAAGCGTGGCTCCCTACCCAATGTATCACTAAAACACTTGGCTGGCCAAACCAAACATGGCTGCCGACTGGATTTGGCCCATGTGCTCCTGGTGTGAGATTCCTGGTATTAAACAAAGGAATCAGTGTCAGAAATTGTCTTGGTCATCTAGTGCTGCTGTAATGGAAATATCACAGGTGGATGCCTTTAACAAAGAAAAAACTATTCTCAAACAGTCTAGTAGGCTGCAACATCAAATTCAGGATGTCAGCTCCAGGGGAAGGCTCTCTCTGTCAGATCTGGAGGAAGATCCTTATCGTCAGTCTTCCCTGGTCTAGGAGCATCTCTCTACCAAAACCCCAAGTCCAACAGATAT
Organism: Heterohyrax brucei; assembly: GCA_028571685.1. Lineage (NCBI taxonomy): Eukaryota > Metazoa > Chordata > Mammalia > Hyracoidea > Procaviidae > Heterohyrax > Heterohyrax brucei. Next base: position 17,507,821 of record CM053153.1, on the reverse strand, counting down.
GCTTTGCTGCCGGCACTGCTTTCTAGGTGGTAAGAGGTCCTCTCTCTCTCCTTACTTCACCTTCTTTTCATTTCTTGCAAGATACAAGGTGGGGCAGGCCACACCCCAGGGAAATTCTCTTTACATTGGATGGGGAGTAACCTGATTCAGGATGTTACAGACTACCCTAATCCTCTCTAACCACAGCCACAGATGATTTATAATACACAGGAAAATCACAAAATGTAGGACAATCACACAGTACTGGGAATCACGGCCTGATCAAACTGACACGTATTTTGGGGGGCCACATAACAGAAATGGGTAGGACCTCAGAGAGTGTCAAGGCCTGTGATGTTCTTTTTTCCCTTCTAAGTCAATGGAAGCCTTTTCTCAAACAAGATCTTGTGTTGGAAGCATCATGTAGACCAGAGCAATATGAAGACCTCCAATGAAAACAAGGGTGGTGCTGGGAGAAGAGCCCCAAATCTTGCCTTGGCCACATGCTCAGTCTCTGGGGTGCCACTGTGAAGCCCTGGGGTTCAAAGGAATCCAGCTTGAAAACCACCAGTTTAACCTCTTCATTCAGAAAAAAAGAAGGAAAAAACAGAAGGAAGAAGAATGAACTAACAGATGATGGTAAAAGCAAAGAGAAGAAAGAAGAGAGGGAGAAAGGAAAGATGACAGGGAGGGAGGGAGGGAGGAAAGCTGATAGGGAAGGAAACTGGGAGAGGGAGGCAGGGAAGAACCAAGGGATGAAGGAAGGAGCAAAGTAAGGAAGGAAATGAGGTTGCGGAGAAGACATCAGCAGCTGAAATTCACACTGTGAGCCACTTGCAGGACTAGGCCTTAAGCCCAGGTCTTTTGTCTCCAAGACCTGTGCCCTTTCCACTGGCAATAAAACTAGTATCTCACACATATACAAGCTTTACAGTTGACAATGTGCTTTCCACATCTGTGAGACATCCACTCCATGCTGCCTGCCATCCTCTGGGCTCCTCCCAGCCTATGGTGATGTAGAGGGAGAAGGCCACTAACCAGGTATCCTGTGGTTAGGGATTGGGCCAGTGGGAGTGAACTCAACACAAACCCACTGCTGCCCAGTCGGTCTGACTCCTAGAGCTGTCCTATAGAATAGAATAGAACTGCCCTATTGAGTTTCCAAGGAGCACCTGGCGGATTGGAACCACTGCCCTTTTGGTTAGCAGATGTAGCACCTAACCCACTACGCCACCACGGTTTCCAGTGTGAGTGAGGGGAATTCCAGTCCACGCAGTGGAGAGGCCTGGGCTTTGTCCAGGTGCACGAAGAGGATATAAGGACCCAGTGATGCAAGTGCAAAACGGACAGAGAACTCACAGAACAAAAGTTGCGGTAGATGACTTAGAAGACAGTGAGGGGTGTCTCACCATTCGATCCAAGGCAGGTATGGAGCTGCGCTTGTCACTGGATTCAGGACACCCCAGATTCATCCCTGAGAAGTTTCTAGTTCAGACACCCCAGCAAGTGCACGCAAGCACAGGACAGGCCATCAACAAAGACAGGTAATAAGTCCATGGCCCTGTCAGGCTGTCTCCTCTATGAAATCTTCCTTGATCCCCCCTACCTGTCCCCCCCCCGCCCCGGCTCCCAGTCACAGTTCCTCTCCCTCTCCCTTTTCTAGGCATGGAATTCCAGCTGTGTCCCTCTATTTGTGTTAATTCTGCCTTCCCCACTATGGCTTGTTCCTTTCGCAGGGCATGGACGGTGCTGATTACAGACCACATCAGGGCCTGCTATGGGCATGTGAGGAGGGGTGGGAGGAGAAGGGTGTTGGGATATCTTAACTGGGAGGTTAAGTCAGGTCCCTAAAATTTTAGGGGAAGACCTTCGGGTATCTAAGACTTCCTGTGCTCTCAAAAGAGATTACTTTTAGGATAGAGTTTCTATTGGGAGACTGTTGTTAGTTCCATTGATTCCTACTTGTGACACTTTATGACTGAGTAGCATTGCCTTACAGGGCTTCCCTGGCTGTAATCTTTATGGGAGCAGGTTATGAGGACGTTTCTCTTGTGTAACAGCTGAGTGGGTTCGAACTACCAACCCTTCTGTTAGCAGTCAAGCTCTTAACCACTGTGCAGCCACGGCTCCTTCCTGGGAGGTTAGGATGGTGCACAGGGCAGGCAGGGTAAGGCTCGGAGTCAGCCCCATCAGGCCACCTCCTAGCTGTGTGAACTCAGACAACCTAATCAACTTTCCTGAGCCAACTGGGGCATCTGCACAAATGATGGTAATAATCATTACTCTAAAATTCCTTTGAACATTACACAAGAGAATAGGACAGGGTGTAGCATGTGGTAGAAGACCCCAAGTGTGCTTGCTAACTGCAGAGTTTATGGTTCGAGTCCACCAAGAGGTGACTCAGAAGAAAGGCCTGGTGAGCTATTTCTCAGAGAACAGTCACCCAAACTCGCAGGAGCACAGTTCTACTCTGATACACAAGGGTTGCTAGGAGTCTGAGTTAACTCTGTGGCATCTGATTTGGTTTTGGTTTACCATGTGGCAGGAATTCGGTTACTTCCGTAGCTTTCAAAATCGTCTTAAACACTCGTACTTTCTTGGCTAGACATATTCCTGTTTTTTTGTTGTTTTTTTCCTTTTTTGTCATTTGTTTAGAATTTAGGGTCAGACAACAAAATGTACTTAGCACATAGTACTCATTGCATGTAGCTGCAAGGCCTTTGTTCTCTGAAGCGGAGAAGGAAACCTATGAACCGTGGAAGCTGTGAGAAAGTTCTCTGTGATTTTGAACACGTAAGATGTTTAAAAACAAAAAAACTGTGGTTGAGTCTATTCCAACTACTGGAGACCCTATATGTCAGTGTAGAACTACCTCATCGAGTTTCCAAGGAGCGTCTGGTGGACTTAAACTGCAGACCATTTGGTTAGCAGACATAGCACTTAACCACCATGCCACCAAAGTTTTCTGTAAGATGCTCAGAGCCCTCCCAATCTTGCTGCCATGCACCCACCTAGCATCAGTGAAAAATAAATCAAGCCCACATTCATCAGTAGCCCAGCCTTGTCCAGAAAAATCAATACAAGTTTCCCCAAATTACACAATCTATGAATTCCTGAAAATTCAGATGCAAGTCAATTTTTCTTCGCAAGTCACTGCATTCTGAGTATCCAGTGCCAGCTTGGCACTGTGCTGGGGTTACGTGAGATGCACTCAGGCATACACGTGTACACACACAGACCTCGTTTTGGCTTTCAGGGATCCTACAATCCTAAGGGATACAGACAGTACAAACAGTTAATGTGTTGGACTGCTAACTGGAGTCCTCCCCAGTGTTGGGGAGAAAAGACATAGCAATCTATTTCTAAACTCAGGCATTGAACATCCTGTGGAATGCAGTTTTACTCTAACACGCATGAGGTTGCCTTATAACCAAGGTAACTGGTAACACTCTTACCAAGTTCCACGGTAAATGCACCAAAGGGTTCTCAACTACCCTATGGGGTTTCCAAGGCTGAAATCTTTCCGCAAGTGGAGTGGCTGACAGGTTCCAACCATTAACCTTTTGGTTAGTAGGTGAACCAACTGGTGAACCAACTGAACCAACAGGGCTCTATTTAAACCAGAGGGCAGTTAATGACAACACAGCTCACAAGCTTTTTGACTACTGCAGGTTACTTAACCTTCCTAAGCTTCAGTGTCTGCACACCCAAAGGGTGCAGCCTCTCCGTGGGAGAAAACACACGACCGTCTTGTTTCTGTAAAGATTACAGCCTAGGGAACCCTATGGCGCAGTTCTATTCTGTCATACAGGGTTGCTATGAGTCTAAGGATTGTTCTAAGACTGAAGCCACACATTTAAAAGTGTTTGGAGCAGAGCCTGGCACACAGTAGGCCTCAACTGATGTTAAGTATTATTGTTTGACTTCTCATCTTCTAATCTCCTGGTGGCATAGCAGTTAATTGCTATGTCTGCTCACCAAAAGGTCGGCAGCTTCAATCTACTAGGTACTCCATGGAAACTCTGTGGAACAGTTCTACTCTGTTCTATAGGATCACTATGAGTCGGAATTGACTCAGCCGCAGTGGGTTTAGTTTTGTGTTTAGTCTCCAGTGTGGAAACCCTGGTGACGTAGTGGTGAAGCGCTGTAGCTGCTAACCAAAAGGTCGGCAGTTCAAATGCACCAGATGCCCCTTGGAAACTCTTGGAGCAGCTCTCCTCTATCCTAGAGGGTTGCCAGGAGTCAGAACTGACTCACTGGCAGTGGATTTTGTTTAATTTCCTGCGTCTGGTCTTAGTAGACAATTAGTGACTGCTGACTGATGACAGAATTAATACGCCAAGGGATTTATCAGTGGTGTTCGACCTCGTTGTAAAAAATGAAGTACTTAGCAGAAATGCAAGGACTCTCCAATAACAGTTCATCTACGTTGTGTGTCTGCAGGGACTGCAAACTGACCTGATTCTCTTAATAAAGAAAAAAGACCGACTCCAAGCTGTTTTTCGGGAGTTTTGAGCAGGAGCTGACACACACTTGGGGTGCACAACGAAATCACTTTGCACGCATGCACCCACAGGATTGCCCGCGCATAGACATCTCAGTGGTGGCCAGAGTGACTCCTCCCCACTACCCAATCCCCCGGAGCCAGGGCTGGTCCCCAGGGCCCAGCCCTTGCAGCCCGTGAGGAGGCCGAGGAGGGGGCAGGAATCCGGCAGCGACCACGTGGGCCCCTTCCGCTGCTCCCCACATCCTTTGTTTCTCACCGGCCCTGGCTCAGGAAGCTCTTTCGGCGAGTCACCGCGAAGGGGCGGCCCGGGAGCCAGGAGAAGCTATTTCCGTGCAGTCCTGGCGGGCGGCGGGCGCGGGAGGGGCGTGGAGGCGGAGGCAGCGCAGAAGGCCCAGTGTTTGCTTTTACTTCATCCACAGAAGGTTCTATTTGTGGGAGCGAACAGACGCTGGGGATTAGAGATGGGAGGGGGCAGGAAAAGGGAAAAAAAAAAAGCCACATCCACTACCACGCACAGGTCTTCCCCGGAACTACCGCGTGGGGGTGAATGACTGATTCTGGAATTTATCACCTTCCCCAGCCCACCCTTCATCGGGCTGCAGCCCGGCATCGGCGGCTCCGACGGCTCCAACCCGAACTCCGAGGCGCCGGGCGGTGGGGGTATCCCGGGGCTAAAGGCGTAACCATCCGGCCGCAAGAGCGGCGGGTGCACAGAAGCGTGGTGCGCGCACCCTTCCGCCTGGCCGGGCTCAGGGAGTCGCGCGCCTGCCCTGCGCCGCAGCCCATTGTGCTCGGAGTGAATGGGGAGGGCGCACCAATCCGCGGCCGCATCGCCCCTGCGCTCCGCCCAGCCCGCCCACTTCCCCGGGACCCTGACGTCATGAGGACGTTTCCTCTGCCCCCTCCTTCGGCTTCAGCTTGGAGCCGGCTGCCTGCCGAGGGCGCGCGTCGCCTCCAGCCCAGCCCAGCCCCGGGGGTGTGTGCGCGCGCGCCCCTGCCGGCCCGGACGCACCACCTGCCCTCGAGCACGCTGTCCGAAGCATCCCCTGTCCCGGGCTACCCCATCCCCCGCGCTAGTCCAGCTCCACCCCCCGGTACTCCCCCCTCCGCTCCGGTGACTGCTAACCGAGCGGCAGGGTTGGAGTCTTCGCAGCCACCTCATTGCACAACCCGGCTTCCCAACTGTTTACACAGCCCGGCCTGTGAGTGTGTGTGTATACAGCGTGAGTCACCGAGAGGCGGAGGAGGTGGAGGAAAAGGAGAAGGAGGCGTGCACTGGCCGGGGTCGGTGCGGCGACACACTCACTCACACTCAGTCACTCTCTCCGAGAGCGTCTCGCTCGCTCACACGCCCGGAGCGCCGCGGAAAAGTTGTTTCGGCTTCGCCTCCGAGATTTCTCGCTTTGGGAAGTGCATTGCATCTTAGGTTCATCGGATCCTACGGAATCCAGTCCTCGCGTCTCGGGACCCGGGGGCGCCAGCCACCGCCTCTGTCTCCCCTACTGTTGGCAGCGGCGGCAATAATAGCGACAGCCCTCCCAGTCCAAGCGGCCGGAGCCGGTGCCGGTGGGAATCGGAGGAGTCAAACCAGCTTCCAGCCCCCAGACGCGCGGCCGGCGTGGTTTCCTCGTGGACCGCGAGCTCCAGGGAGCGACTCCTGTTCTGATCCCCTTGAGGGCCGAGCCAAGCCTGGGCTGCAAACTCCGTCCTGCGAGCTGGAAGAAGTCGCGACGCGTATCCCGCAGCGCCTTCCCGCGCGGTACCCCAGACGCACAAAGCCGGCGCCGCCTCGACCCGGGACGTGATGCGGGCCGGCCCCGTACGCTCGGCCATGAGCGGCGCCGCGCAGTCCCGCGGCCCGGTCCTGCTTCTCTCGGCTTCCCGGGGCGCCCCGGCTAAGCGCCTGCTGGATGCGGACGACGCGGCAGCCGTGGCGGCCAAGTGCCCGCGGCTCTCCGAGTGCTCGAATCCCCCGGACTACCTCAGCCCCCCTGGCTCGCCCTGCAGCCCGCAGCCTCCGCCGGCCGCGCCGGGAACCGGCGGCAGCTCTGGGAACGCACCGGGGCCCAGCCGCATCGCCGACTACCTGCTGCTACCCCTGGCCGAGCGCGAGCATGTGTCCCGGGCGCTATGCATCCACACGGGCCGCGAGCTGCGCTGCAAGGTAGGCGCCTTGGGACCAAGACCCGATGGGGGGCTGGGGGACGCGGAGGCGGGCGGAGGGGGTTGAGAAGCCGCTGGTCCACCGAACGCTTGAGGCTGGGCGAATTAAATGGGTCGAGTGCAGTGAGGCGGCGTTTGAGCCGGTCATCCTTCTGGGGAATGAGAGGTCGTGGTATAAGGCCGGGTGGGGGGGAGCTTAGCGGCGAAGAGGAAGTGTAGTCCTCAGTTGTGCTATCTCTGTACTCCTTCCCTGGGCCCCCAGCTGAGCGCGTGGCGTTCCATATAAGTTGTGGAATTGAAATGGATTCCGAGGCCATGCCATTCCCCTTCCCTCATTCTCCTGCCCGCCCCCCCCCCGCCCTTGTCCTGGAAAGAGGCCTGCCGTGGGTGCCTCCTTGAAGCGTGGGGCAGCTGGCAGCCCCTGGCCGTGATTGCAAGGCTCCCGGGCTCAGCTCCGGGGGGATAGGGTGGAAAGACTGCCTTGGACTCCCGTCCGGGGGATTCTGGCTCTACCCGAGCTGGGAGGAGACTGCTGCAGAGACCTTCCCCGCCCTCCCGGAGTCTAATAGCCAGGGCTGCGGGAGTAGGACTGTTGAAAAGCCCACACCGGCGCAGAATCTTTGCCTTCACTCACTATTTTATGTCTCGGCTTGCAATCTGTGTTTGAACATTAGGGATTCCCATCCCAGAGCAAGAGATAAACTTCTAGAGACAGGGTCCCCCCTTCCTCCACCAGTGTGCACGGACGCAGGACGTTCTCGACGCCCTCCCTTTGCGAAGCTGGCAGCTTTTCTTTCCCCCTAGGCACTTCTGTGGGCCCTCACTGGAAAGTGGGGGTCACCCCCTCAAGTTGAAGTCGCTCCGGGTTTTCTGCGACTCACCTGACTTCCCCAGTCGTTGGGCTTGCTGCTGCCACCTACTGTCCAAGGGGAATGAAATTTCAAATGCACGGTCAAGTCCTGTTTAAAGGGAAAAAAGTGGTGTGTTCTTTGTGGCTGAGGCTCCGAGCTGTTTTGGCGAGAGTTTGTGTGTGACTGGGTCTTGGGGGTGGGGCGAGAGGAGGGGGCGTCGGAGGGATTTTTCTGGCTGGTGGCAGAGCCGCCAGGCCTAGGAGGTGGGGTGGGTCTCTCCATTGTGCAATGCCTTCCAGTTCCTCTGAGCAGATAATAGCTGAATCCAGATGGTGACAGCCCGTGTGTCACCGTTTCCAGTTCAGTCTAGGATATGAGTAACTGGACAAAACAAAAGGGCCTTAAAGAGCTCGGCCAACTTCTTAAAGGAGATACTACCCATTTCCTGGGGGGTGGGGAATAAACAAAAGGGTTAAAAAAAAATGCCTCCACCGGATCCCATACCCTTGCCATGAGAATCTAACTCAGGAGGCTTATACCTGAGTCACACTCTCGCCTCAGGGTCACAGGCTGGCTGTCCAGCTCATCCCTTCCTCCTGACTGATGACAGAGCTGTGTGTTCTCTGGCCCCTGCTTCCCCTTGGAGCTGTACAGTGACTGTTGTGTGTCCTTTCTGCGAGGACTTTGGGTCTGCCGAAGGGCATGCATTTCCAGGGATGATTTCAGCTCCTGGAGTCTCCAGAGGGTACCTTCTATCAGCCTGTTTGCAGCCTTGCCTGCAAACAAAGAAAGAGCACCGAGGACTAGGGGGGCCACAGGGCTTGCTCTCTGGGAGCTGGTGATCTGGGGGAAGATGGGAACATGTAGATAAGACAGTTCATTTCAACTGTCCCTATAACGGGGTGAGGGTGACTATCTGTTCGCTAGCCCAGAGTCCTAGGTGCTGCTGGTTTCAGTGATGCCAAGGGCAGGTGGGCATCCTTGTGTGGTGCACTTGACATGCTTGGCTGCTAATCAAAAGATTGGAAGTTCAAGTGCGCTTAGGTGCCTCAGAAGGAAGGCCTGGCGATCTCCTTGCAAAAGAAAAACCATTGAAAACTCTCTGGAGAACACTTCTTCTGTGACACCCATGGGGCTGCCATGAGTTAGGGTTGAGTTTACGGCAGCTAGGTGTGGTGGTAAGGGCAGCTGGGCTGTGTAGGGTGGGGTACCGGAGAGAAGGGGTACATGAATGGTGTCTTCCTGTAGTCATCCAAAGCCCAGAGACTGGATTTGGGAGGCAGCCTCTGCTTATCCTGCTTCCTCAATGACTGCCCTGTCTCTGCAGGTGTTTCCCATTAAACACTACCAGGACAAAATCCGACCTTACATCCAGCTGCCCTCACACAGGAACATCACTGGCATCGTGGAAGTGATCCTTGGGGACACCAAGGCCTATGTCTTCTTCGAGAAGGACTTTGGAGACATGCACTCCTATGTGCGAAGCCGGAAGAGGCTGCGGGAAGAGGAGGCCTCCCGGCTCTTCAAACAGATTGTCTCTGCTGTTGCCCACTGCCACCAGTCAGCCATCGTGCTGGGGGACCTAAAACTTAGGAAATTTGTCTTCTCCACGGAGGAGAGGTGAGCAGCTGCCACGAGTCCTCCTGCAACCTTTGGGAGGAGGTGCAATGCAAGTCTAGGCTGAGCCAGTTAGGGGCCGTTTGTTGGGTCCAGGGAAAACCCAGGGCTGAAATGTCCAACACTTAGAATTGAGAAGTTCCCATGGCCAAGGTTGATCTGTCCTGTGTTCTCTTGAATGTGGCATGGGGACATCCTGGTGCTTCTGCAGAATGCGACATGAGGACAGGGTGCCCCTCTCTGTTTCCACCCCTGGGTCAGGTTCACTCCCCATCATTGTCAGAAAAGCCAGTTCTTTTGAGGTGCAAATATCAGCCTGTCCTTCACAATATTGATTCCTAGAGGAAGCTGTGAGGTCTTTGCTTCTGCTGAGTGTATGCAGAATCTGACCATGCTCTCATGTTCTTCATTCCTTTTCTGTCTCCACCTTGGTCCCTGTTGCTTTCTGTACATCCTGTCGTGGCTTGTTTGACTACATCTTCAGAAAATAGCCACGTTGAATAATAAATGGAAATTGGCTGGGCTTGATTGCTAAATATAGATTATGGCTTACATCAAGAAGGATGAGTGTAAGAAGAGAAAGCTGAGACACAGACCTCGAGTTGAGGTTTCAGACTCTTTGGAGAAATTAGGAAGCCAGGTACATACAGCGTACCTGGTTTTAAGAGATGGACCACATGCTGGTGGCAAGATTGTGAGCAATACCATTGTAGAATGGTAGAGATGCATGCTTTCTATGTGTTTGTGCTGGATAGTCACACAGGGCTCACCCTACCTGTGCATTGTGTACCTTTAACTCCAGCTTGTAGGTAAAAGTACAGAGTTGCGTTGCCCAGAGAACATGACTTTGTACCTGACCTTGCAATATGTATTGGAACATACTGATTAGCAAAGAAAAGCAAACTGTTGGCAATGAAGAGGTTTCCCATTCCTGGCACATGCTTCTTTGGTATGGTGATGCGTTTTCTGAAACATGCCTTACACACCTCCTTGCTGGCTTTTGAAATCCGCATTGCACAGGCGAATGTCATGGGCCTGGAGTTTGGCAATCTGAGGGTTAAGCAATGGCAGGCTGACGCTATTCGGGTAACAAGCACAGGTGCAGAGTTTTAGTACCGCAGCAGCCAATCAGGGCCAGACGGTGTGGGTTGAGTCATATTTTCCGTTTACAGAACCAATGGGTATTTTACATAACGACGTGGAGGTCACGCTGAGGACAGACTGAAGTTAGCACATGTATACTACACTCCAGGGAACAGGAAGGCAGGAAGAAGAAAAAAAGCTCAAAGCCCAGACCTTGAGAGGAAAAGGAATTGACCCATCAGCCAGCACCACATGTTTGTGCTTAACTGCATGAGGGCCTTACTGAAATGTGGCTCTTTCAGAGACCCAGGGAGAGGCAGGTTGCCACCAGATAGTCAAAGTTCCCCTTGTAGCTTTGGGGGCGCTGGGAGAGTTGGGTGGCTGGATCTGAAGATGAAGGCATGTGCAGCTTCATCAGAGAACCTTTGATGCAGAGTTGTTCAGACCTTGGTTGTTACCTGTGCAGGTGGATTAAGTTCATGTGTTGACAGGCTGGCCTGGGTCAGGTGTGCAAGCAGGTAGGTAAGAGTCCCCTCAAACTCAGCAGCCTTTCCACTGAGGCTAAGCATTCTTTGCAGTTGCACATGACAATAAATGCCAGTAATATTTCTTGCAGCTTCTCTGTGGTAGTTTTCATAGTTACCCATCTGGGACCATGTGGACCAAGTTCCCTCTGTGTTGTGGTTATGGATGTGAGCAGAAGTGCTGACAGCCTGTGAGCAATGACAGTGACCTTGGCCTCCATATTCTGTGATGCCGAGTGAGACTATGTGATGTTCAGATGTAGGCTGTATTGCTCTTCCTTGATAACTTCTGCAGACCGTGTCAGCATTTCTGAGACAAGTTCTTGGTTCCAGAATGTGGCCTTGGCAAATTGTGTACACCCTGTTAGCATATCTCTTACCAGCTCCAGTATCAGGAGCAGTACTGGGATTTCGTACCATATGCTCCCTCCCAGGCTTGTTCTCAGTACTTTGAAAGGCTACTGCTGTTTGCATTGCTTTGTGAAATGCCTGCACTGCTTACTGGACGAAGGGATAATGGCTTTTCCTGGGCCTTTGCTCTTAGTGCCTGTGGGTGCTGTGACTGTGCTATTTTTCACAGCAGCTGGTCTGGAAGTAATGGCCCGATTGCTCAATCTATCTCTGTCTGTTTCCCTATGTCACAGAACCCAGCTCAGACTGGAGAGTCTGGAGGACACACACATAATCAAAGGGGAGGATGACGCGCTGTCGGACAAACACGGCTGTCCAGCCTACGTGAGCCCTGAAATTCTGAACACGACCGGGACCTACTCCGGCAAGGCAGCAGACGTTTGGAGCCTGGGGGTGATGCTCTACACCCTTTTAGTTGGACGATACCCCTTCCATGACTCAGACCCCAGTGCCCTTTTCTCCAAAATCCGCCGCGGACAGTTCTGCATCCCTGACCACATTTCCCCCAAAGCCAGGTGCCTCATCCGCAGCCTCCTGAGACGAGAGCCTTCGGAGAGACTCACTGCTCCTGAGATCTTACACCATCCCTGGTTTGAGTCCATCTTGGAACCTGGATACGTTGACTCAGAAATAGGAGCTTCAGACCAGGTTGTCCCAGAGTACCAGGAGGACAGTGACATTAGTTCCTTCTTCTGCTAATCCCCAAACCTCAGAAACCTCGTAATTCTCACACATGGCATTTCCATTTCTAAAGATGGACACATCTTCTAGTATGGTGCCAATAAGATAGGTGACTAAGTCAAGAATGTAGCTGCTGAGTTCGATGTGGCATCTCTTCGTGTTTGTCATAACAAATCGACTTGATTGATTAGAGCAGCACTCTTCAGCTGCCCTGACAAAATGGTTTCCTTTCTTCACGAACCCCTACAGATACCCTTTGGGGTTCCATATCTTCTGTAGGGGGAAAGAGCATGGACATCCAACAAATAATGTGGTCAAGTGAAATCAGCTCAAACATCCTAAAGGACAGTGAACCGCAAAGTGGCATTCTGGGCAATAACCATATTTCAACAGGGTGACAGATGAACTCTTCGGGCCAATTTACCTGCCACCTTTGAACTCCTCTTTGGTAGCTAGACTTTTACTACCCCAGCTTCTGGGATTGAAAGGGTTGTGTGTTGCTGTCACAGGCACTCTTTCTTCACACTGTCACTTACCAAGGACTCTGCTCTGTGTTTGGAGCAGATTATATCAGGAGCATAGGAGTCTGCCTGGACCTCAACCCCAGACTCTCACTTCCATCTCCTGCCAAGACCTCATACGCACTAATGCCTTCTCATTGACCTTGAACCCCAGCCCCTCTTTAGCATGAAAGCACTTACCAGCTACCAGTGAAAAGATATCACCGAAGATCTGAACTCTTGATGATTTCAGAACTCAGACAGGGAGATGGCAGGCTTTTGACAAATCTGAGTATTTGGAAGTGTTATCTTTGTGGTTTGCCCACAAATATATCAGCATTTAGCTTCCTGACCCCCTCAAGGCTATCTCAGGGTGGGCATTTTGCCTAGGAGAAGGAAGATAGGAGACTCCCCAACCCCTCTCCCAAGAGCAAATGTCAACCACCTTGGTGCTGCAGAGAAGGTGAATTTTAAATAGCCCTGTGGAAGAATCCCAGACCCAACTTGGAGAATTACACTTGAACCTTTCATGGATATGGCCCGCCTCGGCATCATATGTATGCCTGTGGTTTTGTGTGATGGGCTGTGAATATTTCCAATGTGATGTGGCTTCTGAATCCATCTGTGTGATCCACTTCCAGAGTGCAACAGTAAGCGCTGAACCTCTGAAATCGAAAGGGACTTCAGAAGTGTCTGGTCCAGCCTCTTCTCTCTGCCACCTCCCAGTGCAGGAACCCTCTCACACCCACACCCACCCTCACCCCCACCCCATTAAGGTTCTTTCACAGGTGGGAATCCAGCCTCTGTTTGAATGCCCCCAGAAGTGGGAACTCACTACCTACAAAAAACAGTGCTTCGTGAAGAAACTTGCATTAAAAAAAACCAGTACAGATGAAATCTCCATAAATGTCTTGGGCAGTGCTGAAATCAGGTGGTTAAACGGGTATATGAAACATACTGTATTGTATGAAATGGCACAAAAACTGAGTCACCTTCAAGGGCTACGCCTCGGCAAACTACTAACATGCATTGTGAGAATGCTGTGTATACCTCATGTACTGTGTACTTTGTACATATATCTTACCTTTTATACCTGTGTCCAGTATTTTGTTGTCATGTTAGCTCTATGGCTTGTCTTGTTGTCTGTATCTGTCTCAGTAACCGGCGTGTCTGAAACCACGTGAAATGTGAATGATGATCGGCAGTAGGACCTTGACCGAGTCACGACGCGAGGACAGGGAGGACAAGGCCTCTGTCGCGCTAACGCTCTTGGTGGTTGCTCGACTCTTGTATCTGTGATACATTATCTGGCAATGGACTTTGGGTGGGCAGGAGCTTCTGCCAGGAAAGCTAGAAACACTAGGTCCTTCCTGTAAATGTGTGTATATAGAATGAACATGGCAATGGTCATCTGACCTGTAGAGAAATTTTAATAAATCTGGTTTCGTAAGTAGGTGTGGGTGTTTCCTTGGGAGTGGCATCTGTCTTTGCCTTTTGCAATTTCATGCCTGGGATGCAAAGGCCTTTATCCTTGGGGATTGGAGTTCTGTGGAGTAGACAGAAAATTCAACATGATAGAGATCCCTGTGGACAGATCAGTGAATCCTTTGCCTTTTGCTGTTCAAGTGGGTAAAGTCGTTATGATGAGGGACTGAAACTACTTGGATGAGATCAGGTTGATAGGTGCCATGGGTTGAGTGTAAGGAGGAGAAACATCTGAAGAGGATTGTGCATAAATATGCTTGGTCTCGTAAGCATCTCTGGTTTGCAGTTTTTTTTGGAGGTCAGGGAGTCTTGGGAATTTGATGAAAGTTAGAAACACGCAAGTGTACATGTGTATCCAGTGGGATTTTGTGACCCATCTCAGGCTCACCTATGACCCAGAAGGCCATTGCTGCAACCTGCCTCTCCACACCAGACCTAATTCAATTGGCTTAATGAAAGTGTTTCCTCCCCTCCACCCCCATTAGGGTAAAAATGAAAGGAAAAACTAAAGGTACATTCATTTGAACCACAAAAGTATTAAGAGAGAAAGGACTCAGGTCTGATTCGGATCACAGCTGCAATGGAGGCCTGGTGGTATAGTCGTTGAAAGCTATGGCTGCTAGCCAAAAAGTCAGTGGTTCAAATCCACCAGCCTTAGAAACTGTATAGGACAGTTCTGCTCTGTTCTGTAGGGTCACTAGGAGTTGGAATCAACTGTGGTGGCGTCTTATAGTTCCACTGTTAGGTCAAATTTTGTTGTAAAGTAGCATATGGGCTAGATTATTTTTTTAAGTGTAATAGTTACACGGAGAAATGCACATGAAACTGTTGCCAGCATGTTACAGAGCAGAAAAGCTTCATAGAGTTTTATTAGCCAGTCACCAGGCCTTTCTTCAAGTTCTCCACTGGGTGGATTTGAACTGCCAACCTTTTCAATAGCTGAGTACAAAAAACTTTGCACCACCCAGGCCCCTGTGTAAAAGTACCAAAAAAATATCCAAATGAAATCTGTTGCCACTGAGTCGATGTCAACTCAGCAACCCTAAAGGACAGAGGAGAACTGCCCCATAGGGTTTCCAAGGAGGGACTGGTGGACTTGAACTCATAACCTTTTGGTTAGCAGCCTAGCTCTTAACCAATTGGATACCAGGGGTCCATTGGAAGGGTATAGCTCCGTGAATTTTTCCCAGCCAAAGACAAGAGATCAAGAAAACAGCCTAGTCATCACCCTGGTATCCCTCATGCTTCTTTCAGTGCCTATCTATTAACTCCCGTGAGAGTAACCACTATGGGACAGAAGGTTAACGGTAATCGTGCATACAAAATTCGAATGAGGACTAACTCATTAGCTCTGCACTTACATAAAGAGGCATACAGAAGTCACAGATGATACAAGTGCCCTTTTCCAGGACTTGGGCTTGAATGCATCCATGACCTATGACACTGAAGAAAATGGAACTCAAGCCACCTCATGGGCTAAAAAGATGGAAAGAGTGCATCAGAAACAAGATGGGAAGTGGCCAAGTGCCTGGAGTAGCTTAGCAGCTAGGAAGTTGGGAGCTGGTCTAGGATCGTCCTGGGAGTAGGGCCCTTGAAACCCCAAGTTCTTGGAACAGGACTCAGAGCAGACTGTAGAGTCTCCTAGTCCCAGCAAACCCAGATGAGGCTCAGCGTAAGTCTTTGGGTGGACAGAACAGTAGCACTTTGGACTTCACTGAGCTTTTCAATCTAAAGATTTCAAAACACTTTGCAAGCAATTAAGGTTACAACACTCCTCTGTAGTCGTTGCATGCACCAAGAAGAGAGAAATATGGGTCAGGAATGGTTGTGATGACGTGTGATGCCACAAATCCATAAATTTAATCTCTTGTAAGGTTGGGACAAATCTGGGGCAATAGTGACCAGCTGCATCATGGAAGATGGCAACGACTGTGTGCTGAGGTAAAAAGCTAATCACCACTTGTATTTTCCTTTGCATCTTCCACATAGTTGTAATTTCAGCAAATCTTTCAAGCAACATCTCAACAACCTCTTCCTCGATACATTTTTCTAGAACTTCCGTTCATTTCCTCCCTTCCCCATTCATCTCTCACTCTCTTGCTCACTGGCTGACCCTCTCTGTCCCATCAGAGTCACAGAGGTGAAGTGAAATGGGCAACTCAAGTATTTGCTCCATGCCATAGATGAGCAAACCGAGTCTTAGGTGTATCTCAGGAGTCATTCAGGAGGAAGCCGCTCAGAGTCAGGTCTTGACTCCACACTCAATGTTGTTGCTGTGTAGACATACTACACAAAGTCTTCTAATGGAGAGGATGGTGCATGGCAAATACAAACACAGTCTTCAGCTCTGTTAACATCCTCAAAACCACCCAGTACATTAGTCATAAAGGTAGAAGTTACTTAAGATGAGAAATCTGTTATTCACTCATCAGACATCTACTGTGCTTCTGCTGTGAATTGGGTACTGTGACAGATTCTTGGGAAACATTGACAACCAATACTGTTCTCTGGATGGGAAGTGATAGAGGGCAGGGACTGTGACAACTTGGTTCCCTTCTGTCACCCCAGGGCTCATTACATTGCCTACCACAGGAAGTTGGTTCCAACTCATAGCCACTCCATGTGTTACAGGGTAGACTGGAGCTACAAAGACTGCCAATTAAGTTCTCAAACTCATGCTAGAAAAAGTTCTACACACCTCTTTAGTGAATGTCACTACAGTCACCTCTGAAGTACTCCCATTGGGAAGCTATACACCAAAGCCAGTGCCTAGTCGGCCCTTCAAAGCAATTTTGGAACTCTTTTTCTGGAATAGCCACTAGAGCTGTCATAGCATTACCTTTGATGTCCTGAATGTCATGTAAATGTCTTCCTTTCAATATTTCCTTTATCTTTGGGTAAAGAAAAGTCACTGGGGAGCCAGATCAGGTGAGTAGGGAAGGTATTCCAATACCAGTATTTGTTTACTGGCTAGAAACTCTCACAGACAGCTATGCAATTAAGTTTCCAAACTTGCCACTGTGCCACCATGCACAGTGGCCATCCCAGAAAGAGTTCCAAATTTGCTTTGAAGGGTGGAATGGGTGCTGATTTCGGTGCATAGCTTCCCCAGGGAGTCCTTGGAAGGTGACCATAGTAATATTCAGCAATGAGGTATGTAGCACTTGGAACGATTAAGTTTAGTGGACTTAACTGTCAGACCTCGTACACAGGGTTTTAAAGAAAAATCTATGGGGCCATTCTATCTTGTCACATGAGGTTGCTATGAACTGAAATCAACTTGAAGACACCAGACACCTAACAATAACAAGGAAGCCCTGTTTGCCACTTTGACCTGCACTTACAGAAAGTGATGAATTTGTACAGCTGCTAACAAAAATTGGCAGTTCAGACCTACCAGGATGTCCTTGGAAACTCTATGGGGCAGTTCTACTCTGTCCCCTAGGGTTGTTATAGGTCAGAATTGACTTGATGGCAGCAAGAATGGTATGGATGACAATGACAAAAGTCTGCCGAGAACTGTTTGTGCCACACGGAGACCTTTGAGTGCCTGTTATCATTCTTGAAATTAGTCATTGTTGATACAGAGGTGAGATCAGGAGAAGAAAACAAGCCAAGTGGCCAGAAAGGGGTGAGCTGGGCTATCGGAGGGACAGCGCTTTCTTGAAATGTGTCCCCTTTATTTACCTAGAGCCAGAAAGCTAGGACATAACATCTTCTGTAAAAGGGGGCTTTAGAGTTTTGGTCTTGTGAATGAATGAATGAATGAATGTGAGGCAATGCCATACCGTGCAATGTCACACTTCCTCATTATTTTTCTCATCTCTGTCCTTCCCTGAGGTCCCCGTGGAAGCTTCCAGTGTGCCTCCAGATCCCGCAGCGCTCCTGTGTACACGCTGGGACAGTGAACTTGGGGTGAACCTGGGTGTGAGATCCCTCATAATTCTGCACTATTATTCTCTCAGGCAGATCTTTTCCCCTCTAGCCCTGTTTAAATCCCAACTCTTCCCTTTCCAAATGGCTTCTAAGGGGACAAAATCAAAAAGAATGTTCCAGAATGCTGTGCTGGCACAGGAGTGATTTTCCAGAGGAGAAATTTCCTGGATTACAGCCCCTGTCCCCAGCAGCAAATCACACGAAACAAACGCCGTTTGACTGTAAAGCCCAAATGTGGGAAAAAGAGCTGACACACAGGGCCCAAGAGTTTTTGTAAAGCTGGCAGTTCTTGTGACTAGCAAATTCCTGAGTGTGGGCAGTTGACCAAGACCAGGAATTCTCATTAGCTGGGGACAATCAGTCATGGCTGGAAGTGAAGAAGGCAGCTGGAAGCAGAGGTCATCTGTGTGGGCAGGGGTGGTCCACAACAGATAATTGGGTGTGATCTAGACAGAGTGGTGGATAAAATACCAGAATGCTTCCGTATCACTTAGTAATTGCCTCCTCTGTCCCGCAGTTCCCACCTTCCCCTGGGGCCTCCCTCCCTCCCTACAGTCCAGCAACAAAAAGGTTAATGCAGACACAGCAGGAACCTTCTAGACAAGGTCCAGCTGGGGTCCTCTCCTCTCACCTCATGAGATGGGTCTGTGCCAAACTGGTAGGTAAAATATTAAATGCCACCGTCCCTTGGCCCTGGGGAAAACAAGGTCTCAGATGGCAGCCTCCCTTCTTCCTGCTTCCTGCTTCCTGCTTCCTGAGACCACATCCTCTGATTTCACCTCTTGAGAGTTGAAGGACTTCTAGGAAGTGAGTTAAGCTGATGGTTTCCCATTCAGAAGCCCCGCCCCACCCCTTTCTCCTCCAGGCTCCCCACTCACTCCGCATTAGCTGCTTTGTTTTACCTTCATCTTTGTGGCATTTCCTGGTTCTGCCAAAGCAGAATGAGTCACCTCCTTCTCTGTGTTTCCATAATACTTAGAAGCCACTATATTACTGGGATCCAATTTTATTGCAGGAACATTGTGATTTTAGATTATGGACATTCAACCTTGTTAGTATTTCTTTTCCTCTTTTGCACTGGCTGCTGGGAAGCTCAGAGCCCAGATTGTGGTTCCCTTATATATAAAGCAATTGATAGGACTTTGTGAACAAACTGTCTTATGTCCAGTCGTTCTTGCCTCCATTTCTTTGTGTGTGTGTATATATGTATTAATCTTTGTAACTCACCTCAAGTCAAAAACTTGTTTTGCATTAACTTAATGAAATGTATGTATAATGCATATATAAACGTATAATGAGTGTAATATACAAGAAATAAATGCATCTATTTTAAGTATTCATTTGGATGAGTATTGACAAACGTATATATTCATGTAACCACAAATGCGTATATCCACATAACCACAGCGTATATCCTGACTTGTAGTGAACCTCTAAGAGAGAGTAGAACTGTCACAGAGATCCCAAAGCTGTAATCTTCCTGGAAACAGACTGCCACGTCTTTCTCCTGGGGAGGGGTTCAGACCACTCGCCTTTTAGTTAACAACCAAGTACTTAACCACTAAGCTGCCAGGTCCCTTATGTTGAGGATATGGAATACATTCCATCACTCTGGAGTCCTCTTGTGACCTTTCCCTGTCAATTTGTCACCTAACTGGGGGTCCCAGGTAGCCACTGAGCTGCTTTCAGCGACTCTAGATGAGGTTTGTTGTTTTCTAGAGTTTTTTAGGAATGGAATGGTAGCAGTCTGTGGAAGGGAAACCCTGATGGTGTAGTGGGTTAAGTGCTACCACTGTTAACCAAAAGGTCAGCAGTTCAAATCCACCAGGTGCTCCTTGAATACTCCATGGAGCAATTCTACTCTGGCCTCTAGGGTCTCCATGAGTCCGATCCAACTTGACAGTACTGTTTTTTTTTCAGTCTGTGGAAACCCTGGTAGCTAGTGATTAAGGGCTCCGTCTGCTAACCTAAAAATCGACAGTTCCAATGCACCAGGTGCTCCTTGGAAACTCTGTGGGGGCAGTTTTACTGTGTTCTGCAGGGTTGCTATGGGTTGGAATTGACTCGACAGCACTCTGTGTGTGTGTGTGTGTAGTATGTAGTCTTCTGTGTCTGGCTTTCTTGATTTGACATGATGCTTTTGAGGTGCTAGCATGTTGCTATGTGTCCCAAACATCACGATACACAGTAGTGGTTCCTTTTTATTGCGGGTATACTATGATTTGTTTTTCTCTTCCTGCTAGAAGCCCCAGTGGCACAGTGGCTAAGAGCTACAGCTGCTCACCAAGAGTTGGACAGTTTGGATCCACCAGGGATTCCTTGGAGACTCTATGGGGCAGTTCTACTCTGTCCTGTAGTGTCACTGAGTTGGAATCAACTTGATGGCAATCGCCTTGGTGTTTGGGTTATTCATCTGTTGAGGGACACGTGGGTCACTTCCATTTCTGGACCATTATGAATAGAACTGCTTCTGACCATTTATATACCCATCAGTATGTGAGAAATTTTTAACTAACAAAGAGCCAAAAAATAAAAAATGCAGACTCTCTGCTGTCACGTCAGTTTCGAATCATGGAGACCCTGTGTGTTACAGAGCAGAAGTGCTCTGTAGGGCTTTCTTGGTTGTAATCTTCACAGAGACAGATGGCAGGGCCTTTCTCTGAGCACTGCTGGGTGGATTCAAACCACATATCAATAAATCTAGAAATCAATACATATTAAATGATTGCTTTTTGTTTTCAGGTCACCTTCTAGAACAGATTATTCACTGATTAGACACGCATTTGCCTGCAGATAACAGAAAGCCTAATGTCAGTGGCTAGAGCAAAGAGATGTTTTCTCTTCTCACATAGCAAGAAGTCTGGAGGTGGGTCAGTGCTGGTGTTGGTTCAGTTGCTTGACAGCAACGCCAGGAACTGGAGTCGGCCTTGTTTTCTTGCGTCTTCTCCTGCTGGGGCTTCACACTTACAGGATGTAAGTTGTTATCCCCAGGCATTGTGTCCATGTGTGGGGCAGGGCAGGGGGGCCAAGGGAAATGGAAAGACTGGGCATGGCAGCTGTGTCTGTTCCTTCTTATGGGGAGAGCCAGAAGCCTTCCCAGAAGCCCAACCATGTCATCACTGAGGGGGTGTGGGAGGTGCAGGCTGCACTGAGTGTCACCGTCAGAGGGGCGGACACCAAAACGACCGTCTATGACATTTTTGTATGGTGTTTCAGCAGGAATGCATTATTTTTTAAAATAAAAATATTCTTGTAGTTAGTTATGATGACAAAAACATTTTTCGTAAGCCCAGTTTTCATGAACCAATGTGCCTAAAGGCTAAAACTCTATGCTAATTTACTTTTTGAACCTCTGAATGTGCTCTGGTCAGAGCTGTTATTTTTGCTGTGCCCAGTGTCTTTTTAGTCAACTGATTTTGTCAGATTTTCCGGTGTTTTACTAATGTTGTGGTAGTTAGTGTTTGCGAACTTACATCAATTTCTTTCTGAGAATGGAGTAGTAAAGGAAAAGAAGGAGTGGTATAGAGAAATTATGATTTATAAGTAACTTTAGTACAAAAAGACATTCTGGTGGCATAATGGTTAAGAGCTACAGCTGCTAACCAAAAGCTTGGCAGTTCAAATCCACTGAATACTCCTTAGAAACCCTATGGGGCAGTTCTACTCTGTTCCTATAGGGTCTCTGTGAGTTGGAATTGACTCAATGGCAATGAGTTTTCTTTTGGGGGGTTAGTACAAAGACTATTACTAGGGATCTGGTGTGGTCTGGCATAAGAGGAAGTCTGTGGAGAGGGTGACATGAGTTACTGCACTGGATGACGCCAACCCAGGGACACCCCTGAAGCCCCCTTCAGTGGATTCCTTCTTGCATTGCATTGACTAGAAGTGGTTCAGGTAATCCTACTTAAGTGGCAAGGAAATTGGGGAGCAGGGTTGCCACATCTCATGTATTCCAGTGAAGGGCACGTTGTACCCCAATGAAAGTCAGGGTTCTGTAGCAATGAAGAAGAGTGGAGCGGGTGCTTGAGAAACAAGGACAGTGGCAGGTCTGCCTGTCACATGTTAGCCATGGACAGCTCCCTCAATGGGGGAAACACAAAACCCCTTGCCGTCAAGTTGATTCAGACTCGTAGAGACCCTGTAATACAGAGTAGAACTGCCCCAGAGTTTCCAAGGAGTGCCTGGCAGACTTGAACTGCCAACATTTTGGTTAGCAGCCATAGTTCTTCATCACTACACCACCACGATTTCCCTCAGTGGAGGAAACAGAGTTAAACCTCGAATCACAGAAACATGCATTTCAATCCCGGTCCTGCTGCTCTGTGTCAAATAATCCTTCCTGAACTTCCGTTTCCTCTTTTTGTCGTTAGGAGCTCTCAACTCGGTTCCCACTCACAGCAACCCCACGCACAGCAGGGGGAAACAGAGGGTGCTGCTCCACCCTCTCAGTCATTGCCCTGTGTGAGCCCACTGTTGCAAACTGTTGTCAATCCGTCTCTTTGAGGGTCTTCCTCTTTCATTGACCTTCTACTTTACCAAGCACAATGTCCTTCTCTAGGGACTGATCCCTCCTAATAACATGTCCAAAGTATTTAAGACAAAAACTTGCTGTTCTTGCTTCTCATGAGCATTCTGGCTGTATTTCTTCCAACACAGATTTGTCTGTCCTGATGGTCCATGGTATATTCAATATTCTTTGCAAACACCGTAATTCAATTTCCTAGTTTTGTAAAGTAGGGAGAATTCTTAAATTGCTGTCATGTTCTGTCCAGTTGATTTGACTAACAGTGACTCTATAGAATAAGAACTGCTCCCTAAGGTTTTCTAGATGAAATCTTAAAAAAAAAAAAAAAAAATTTATGGCTGTTAAGTAAAAGTTTGCAATAGAGGTCAATTTTCCATACCCACCTCTCTGCAACACTTTCTGCTCTCCTCACCCTGTGACAGTGCACGCTTCTTTTTCACTCTTTACTTCTGGTATCCATCCATCCAGCACTTGTCCCCTCCTCTCTACAATCTCCTCTCCCCTCTAGAAAGAAACCAGTAGGACAGCCTCATATATATACAGAAAACCACCACGTGCATCACTCTGTGTCTCTGAGCCCAGTTCTAGGTGAAATCTTGAGCAAATCGCCAGGTCTTTTCTCCTGCTGAGTGGATGGTGGAGAAACTGCTGACCTTTCATTCAGCATCTAGACACTTAGCCATTGCCCCTCCCGGGAGCCCTTTTCCTATGTGAAGAGATGGTAAATGAAAGCACTTGAGTCAGATCCAACTCGACGGCACTTGGCTTGGCTTACAAAAGCTTCTTGGCTGCTAACTGCTGCTGATTTGAACTGACCCAGTGGCTCTGCTGGAGAAAGAGCCGACAATCTGCTGCTGTAAAGATGAGAGCCTGGGAAATTCTGTAGAGGCGGTCCTGCTCTGTCACATGTGGTTGTTATGTGTTGAAATTTACTTGAAGCCACCTAACAATAACAACAACAGCAACAATAGACAGATATAGGTCCAAACTACTGTTATGGGTGCTGAAAGACTGAGCTTTCACCTCAACTTCTGCACCCCTTCTGCTCTGCCCATCCTAATGTCAATGAGATTCATCAGATTTCAGGGGACAATCAAGAATGTTCATGCCCACTTCCTTCTGCATCATTGAAGAGGCATCTTTCTCCTTCCTGACCTGTGGCCTCATATAGTGATTCTCCAGTGCTTTCTTTTATTCCTAGCCCTGATCACACTTCTCACCACTGGACTGTGGGTAGAATCTCCATTTATCACACTGACGGTCCCTTGGCCGTCTTCCAGTGCCATGTCACAGGGCTATCAGGGCTCTTTCCTTCCCTGACCTTGTTCCCTTATCACTCCTAAGTCAAAGCTATCCACGTTCACCCAACCTTGGTGTTCTCTCATGGAGAACATCATGGAACACCAGTGTGGCCAGTACCTTGGTGTCCAATCATCGACCCAGTTAACTTCCTGCCTTCTGACTTGTTTTCGTCCCTCTGGTCTCATTCTCTCTCTCTTCCTCCTAAGATTTTTTCCTGCATCAAGGTCTTCTCAATTTTGACCTTATGGCTCCCCTCCTACCAGCTTTTTCACAAACTCCTTTTCTTTTCTCATGCCATATCTTCATTTCCAACTCATTCATTCTCCCACCTGTGTGGCTTCAGTTCCCATTACTTCCTGAAACCGATGACCACTCAAATGGCAAAGACCTGTGTGTGTGTCAAAGCTTCTCTTCCCTGCGAGGTTTGTGGGAGCCATGCTACCTCTGACAGTCCTTGTGGACTCCAGAGTCCCTCCTCTCTCTTCTTCCTGTAGCCGCTTTCTCTTGTCTCCACCAGTTATCACCTACACCCTCCAGCTAACCCTTGAATACTGGTGTGCCCACTGTTCTGACCTTTCCCTGCTTCTCGTCTTGATATCCAGTCTACCTCGACAATTACTTCTACTCTCACTCATTGGTGATGCCCAAATTGTATTTCCAGCTCAGCTTGCTCTATTCAGAGCATAGGTTTACCAATAAGGAAACTGAAACATACAGAGGTTAAGTAACATGCCCACGTTCACCTAAGTGTTAAAGGAATGAACATGAACTCCAGCTGTTTAATTCACTGATTTGGCCTCAAACTGAATTTAGGAGGAAGGAGAGGAAAAGTGCACAAAGGGAATGAACTGTGCCAGACACTTCTGCTTCAATTGTCTTTTGGATTTGTCTAAGGAGCCCTGTTGGCACAACGGGTCAGTACTCTGCTGCTAACTGGCAGGTTGCTGATTCCACTCCAGCAGCTGCTCTGCTGAAGACAGATGTGGCAGATGTAGACAGATGTGGCAGATGTGCTTTCATGAAGTTTACACAACTTTGGAAACCTTCTGGGGCAGTTCTGCTTGGTCCTAGAGGGTCACTGTGAGTCAAAATCAACTTGATGGTAACAACAATCAACTTGATGGCTTTAGTTTGCCTGTTCTGGAGTTTCATATAAATGGAATACTATACTATGGTCTTTTGTGTCTGGCTTTGTTCACTTCGCATCTTGTTTTCAAGACAGATCCATATTGCTATGTATGCCACGCATTATAGTAGTCGGTAGTTGTTCCTTTTTTAATTCTTATTTCAGTCCTTTGTTATCTCATTAATTCCTGTTTGATAGAGGAAGAAATGGAGACCCAGGAAGGTGGAATCAATTGTTCTTGGTTAGCCAGCAAGTAGATGGTGATGCTGGACCTCTGGACACCAAAGTTAGCACACGTCCTTTTTCATTACACTGCATACCTCTCTCTTTAGAAGTCCAGATTCAAGCAGACGACCTTTTCAGTGTAGTTGGTCCAGACCGTGTGATCTCAAATGCCATCTTTTGGGGCTGAACCCTAATGGGAATAGCTGGAGCATGGACTCACAATACAGCAACAGGCACGGACGCTGTCTCAAATTAGACCGGGTCAGCACTTGCAGGCTTGGGTGTTAGTGGCCTACAGCTTCATGCAGTGGCAACTCCAAAATATTTTGGGCTGGCTCCAGTCATATCCTAGCCCAGCAGGACACTGGAACAGCCAGGAAACTCAGCTATCTGGGGCTATACATTCCTAGTAAGCTGGGACATGCATTGTTCTGGAATGATTGGGACGGAAGGAGTTAATCCACCTGGCTGAGCCTGTTGGCAGGAAGCCACGTGCTTAGGTTGTTAAAGTCTGCCCAACATGGGAGGGAATAAATTGGCCCCTTCAGAGCCTAAGCCCTGGAAGTACTTCCTCTTGGGGAAGCACAGGTGGGGGAAAGCCCAGTGGGCAGGTGTAGGGCATGGCCAGTGCCAGGCTCCTGGGTGGTGTTGGTCACATTCTCCTGCATTTGGTAAGATTACCCCTTCTGTTAGCACTAATATCTTTGCTTAAAGAAGACCCTGTGTTGAATACTTGACATTTAAAGGGAATTTGTCTGCAAAGCTGCCCAGTTCACTTCGTTTGTCAACATGGTTCCTCCTGCCTTGTTCCTGCATCAAACTTCTGAGAAAGGTTTGTGCACACAATGCTTCTGAGCTACCTTACCAAAGTGCCCTGAGTGTGTCATTCTCATTTGTTGTCCACTGTCATAAACAAACACATAAAGGCCTTCCTTTAAAGAAGTCACAGCAGCCATCAAGTAAAAATCCAGTGATGGGTGGAAGAATAATTTCGATATATACATCTAACTGTCTAAAGTCACCCTGCCTCTTACTGTAAAGAAAGTTTTCTGGATGAGGCATAAATACAATTTTCAATCATTAAAAAAAAGTTATAGGGCCGGGGTCTCAGGGAATGTCCAGCATTCAACATCACATAGTTTATGAAGAAAGTGTTCTACACTCTACTTGGGTGAGTAACATCTGGGATCATAAAAGCCTGTGAGTGGCCACCTAAGATACTCTGCTGGTCTCACCTCTTCAGGAGCAAGGGAGAGTGAAGAAAAGTGAAGTCAAGGTAAAGATGAGTCCAAGGGACTAATGGACCACGACTACCACAGCCTCTACCAGACTGAGTCCAGTACAACTAGATGGTGCCTGGCTGCTCTCAGTGACTGCTCTGACGGGTCACAACAGCGGGTCCTGGACGGTGTTGGAGAAAAATGAAGAACAAAACTCTAACTTACCACAACAGAACAGAACAGAATGAAAAACAGACTTACTGGCCTGATAGAGACAAGAGAAACCCAGAGAGTAGGGCCCCCACACGTCCCTTTAGCTCAGTAACAAAACCACGCCTGGAGGAGATTCACCCTTCAGCCAAAGATTAGACACCCCATAAAATGAAATGAGACCAAAGGATCACACCAACCCAGACACAGGGACTTAAAGGCAGGAGGGGATGGAAAACCTGATAAAAGGGAACTCAAGATCAAGAGGGGAGAGAATGTTGACAAGTGGTGGAGTTGTTAACCTGTGCCATTAAGCAATATGTGTACTCACTGTTTCATGAGAAGCTAGTTTGTTCTTTTAACTTTCATCTAAAATATAATAATAACACATGCAGACATGTTCATGATCATTAATTATTAAAGAAATTCAAATCAAAATGACAATGAGATACCATCTCACCCCAACAAGATTGGCCATGATCCAAAAAACACAAAAAAATAAATGTTGGAGAGACTGTGAAGAGATTGGAACTCTCCTTCACTGTTGGTGGGATTGTAGAATGGTGCAACCTCTTTGGAAAGCAATTTGGTGTTACCTTAAAATAATGGATATAGATATACCATTTGACCCAGTAATTCCTCTGCTCGGAATATGTCCTACAAAATCAAGGCCATTCACACCAACTGCTACATGCACATGAATGTTCATTGCAGCACAGTCCACGATAGCAAAAAGTTGGAATCAACTCAGATGCCCAACAACAGAAGAATGGATGGGTAAACTTTGGTATATGTACTCAATGGAGTACTGTACGCTCATAAAGAACAACGATGATAGCAGGAAACATCTCTCAATTTGGTCTCAACTGGAGGACATTATGTTGAGTGAAACTAGTCAGTGACAGAAGGACAATTATTATATGAGACCCCTACGATACAAACATGAAAGCATACTCATACATAATAGAAAAGACTCTTTGACGGCTACAAGGGTGGGGAGGGTGGGAGGGCCGGAAGGCAAGGGGCGAGGGTTTAGATTAGATAGTTGTTACAAATTTGGTTGGGTGAAATTGGTGACAATACACATTAGTAAGAAGATCAATATTAATGGGTCTTCGACACAGCTTATGTACTCCTCCTCTCTTAACCCAGTATTGTAAGCACAGAGTATGTACACTGTCATTTTTTTAACTAAGTCAAGCATGGGGTCGTTGTGAGTGGGAGGCTGAGTTGATGTCCACAAAAACAGCAACAGCAGCAAAGTCACAGCTCAGAAAGTACAAACCATGGAAGAAAAACTGGTAAACTGAGCATCATCAAAATGAAAACTTCTGTTCCTTGCAAGACACTGTTAAAAAAATGAAAAGGGAAGCCATAGACTTGAAGCAAATAATTGCAGGACAAATAATCCACTTAAAGAAAAACTCAAAAACATTTTTTCCAAGAATATATATGAATAAGCACTTGAAAAGGTGCTCAACATTGTTAGTCATCAGGGAAATGTAAATTAAAACCACAATGAAATA
Source organism: Heterohyrax brucei (assembly GCA_028571685.1). Classification (NCBI taxonomy): domain Eukaryota; kingdom Metazoa; phylum Chordata; class Mammalia; order Hyracoidea; family Procaviidae; genus Heterohyrax; species Heterohyrax brucei. The sequence continues at coordinate 17,479,950 of CM053153.1, read as the reverse complement.
TCCATACAACCCATTAGGATAGCTAAAATTAAAAGGCTGACAATGTCAATTGCTGGTGAGGATTTGGAGCAACTGGAACTTTTAGAGGCTGCTGGTGGGAATATAAAACAGACAATTGCTATTTTAATATGGTAAAATTTGACTGTCTTTAGAATTAGCCAACCAGACTTAGTTTAAAAAACATAAACAAATAGTTGCCAGTGAGGTGATTTGATTTGTGACAGTCTCGTGTGTGATCAGAGTTGAGCTACTGCTCCACTGGGTTTTCAGTGGCTGATTTTTTGGAAAGCAGATCACCAGGCCTTTCTTCTGTGGTACCTTTGAGTGGACTTGAATCACCAAATTTTGATTAGCCTTTTAGTTAGCAGCTGGGTGCTTATGTGTTTGCATTACCTAGAGATTCCAGACTTTGTTCAGATAATTCCAATTTTGTTTGTGATATCCAAAGCACTGTGGTCAAGAACAGATCAAATGTAGGTCTTCTTGCCATCAGGCCTAATCAGGGTGCTGATCTTGGCCAGTCAAGGTTAGGTAGCTTATGGTTTATTTGGCCTTGTGCTTGTTAGACTTGATGTATACAACGAACACCAGTGTGCCAAGCATCATTGTCCTCTGTCTTCACAGCCAAATCCATGGTTGGGGGACCTTGAGGATGGCAGGTGCTCAAACCGTCTTCTAGGTATGTGCTCCTGAGGTTACTTAGGCTGCCTTCAGAGCCACAGTGTCTTGGGCTGCTGAAAGATGGATGACACGTGGGTCTTCCTTTTATCCCCCTGTGGCTTTTGACGGGCTTTAGCACTGGATTTCATTTCTGTCATCGTGTTTTGGATTTTACCTGCTAATATAGCTAAACTCATTTGGTAAGTGTCTTGCACTTCTCATCAGCCTTATGTTGCCGTCTTAGGTGCCACTGAGTTGGTTCAGACTCATAGTGACCCATGTGTAACAGAAGGAAACTCTGCCTGGCCCAGGGTCCGCCGCACGGTTGTTGTACGTGATCCTATTGCAGCTCCTTTGTCCATCCGGCTTGGTGAGGGTCTTCCTCCTTTTCACTGACCTTCTACTTCATGAAGCATGATGTCCTCCAGGGACTGATCCCTTCTGATTACATGTCCAAAGCATGTGAGATGAAGTCTCATCATCCTTGCTTCCAAGGAGCGTTCTGGCTGTATTTCTTTCAAGACAGATTTATTTGTTCTTCTGGCAGTCCATGGTGTCTTGATTCAAGATTGATTCCAGTCTTTACCAACACCACAGTTCAAATGCAATCTGCAATTCTTCCATCTTCATTATTCGTGGCCCAGCTTTTACCGTCGTATGAGGTGACTGAAAACATCACCTGACTTGGGTCAGGTGTACCTGAGTCCTCTAGGTGACATTTCTGCTTTTTAACACTTTTAAAAGGTCTTTTGCAGCAGATTTGCCTAATGCAATGTGTCATTTGATTCTTGACTGATGCTTCCATTGGCCGTGATTGTGGATCCAAATAAAAGGAAATCCTTGACAACTTCAAAATTTTCTCTGCTTATCATGATGTTGCTAATTGGTCCAGTGGTGAGGAGTTTTGTTTTCTTTATGTTGAGGTGTAATCCACAGGGAAGGCTGTAGTCTTTGATCTTCACCAATAAATCCCTCAAGTCCTCTTCACTTTCAGCACACAAGGTAGCATTGTCTGCAAACTGCAGGTTGTTAATGAGTCCTCCTCTGGTCCTGATGCTGCCTTCTTCTTACCTGAGTCCAGCTTTTTAGAGGATTTGCTCAGCATACAGACTGAATGAGTATGGTGAGAGGATACAGCCCCGACACACATCTATTCTGATTTTAAACCACGCAGTGTCCCCTTGTTTGTATAGTTCCTGCAATTCTAACCTGTGAGTCAGCTAAATTCAAATCACTACATGTCAGATGCCTTCAAGGCTGCTCAGGAATCACCAAAACCACCGATTGTGTTGTATCAGAAAATACCAAGGCCCATTGTTCTTTAGTCAGTCAATAAATCAAACAACATGTTTATAAATGGATTGTTTTCAGCTTAGGAACAGAGGAATGCCTTTAGGGAAAAGGAGGAGGGAAGGGAGTTCATCTCCTGGGTACTTCCTGTGCTCTAGGACGAGGTGTTTACTTAGAGTCAAGATCAACTGCACGGTGAAGAGCAGCGGCAAGGCTGTGGAGCACAGTTCTACTCTGACACGCGTAGGGTGGCTGTGAGTTGGAATCAACTTGCTGGCAACTGGTGTGTTTTTTGATACCACGTTTATTTTTTAAGAGTCCCACTACAGAACTGATACTAGTTTTATGTTGTGTACAGAGAAATTGCAGCCGAGACATGCAGAAGCCGCTGGTGTGTAGTGTGGGATCGAGGAAAGGGTCTCAGACCTTGGTGGCATAAAAGAAGTGAGCAGCAGGTACACTGCTGCTTGGAGATGGAGCTTGAGAAGAGTGGGTGTCTATGAGGACAGGTCAATGGAGTTTCCAAAATTATAAATTTGATCTCTTGTTTATAAGCTTTCAATGAATGCTCACTGCCTTCAAGCTAAATGGCCCCCTCCTTAACAGCTGGGTAGTCAAATCTGTAATCATGGGACTTCTCTCTTCTCCCTTCACCTGTCCTCACTTTTTAGTGGTTTCTTTTATCTCTTAGTTCTTGCCCTAGCTGTCCCCTTTTCTCAAGCATTCCTCTTAGCTGACCTCTCCTCGTGCTGTAAGGTACAGTCAGACAGCACCTCCTCCAGGAAGTCTTCTCTCCTGGCTAACTGTGTTCAGCTCACAGAGTGGATGATCAGTGTGTGACCCTGTGTGTATTATGTTGTCTATTTGAGCTTCAATTCTTCCATCTAGAAAGCTAGCCAAGTGCTGTCGAGTCGGATCCTACTCATGGCGACCCTAGGGGCCAGGGTAGAACTGACCCCCAGAGTATGCAAGGAGCTCCTGGTGGATTTGAACTGCCGACCTTGTGGTTAGCAGTGGTAGCACTTAACCCACTACACCACCAGGGTTTCTGAAAAGGACCAGGATAATATTAGTACACCTTCTTCTCACTTACAGACTATTCCACTATATGACGTTTTGCATTTGTGATGACCGTAGAGAGTCTACCATCTGGCTACTTTGTGTGTTAATGATGTACATCTGGCAGTAATGAATGCCGTGGTGGGAGGCGAGAGTACTAATGCTGGCTGTGATGGTTATCTGCTAACTTGGCTGGCCCGTGATTCTCAGTGGCTTGGCAGTTAAGTAATGATGTAGTCATCCTCTGTTTTGTACTCTCATGTGATCATCCTGTTAGGGGACCATAGCGATTGGGATGCTTGATTAATTTGTACTCCACCAGTTACCAGGCCACTCCTAGTCACCTTCCCAGTTACAGCAGTCACTCCCTCTAAGCTGTTTTGCAGATTCTCTAGAGAGGGCTGGATGAATTCAGATCTAACCGGCTCAGAGTAGTCAGACGTGTACAGAACACATGATGACTGACAAATGACTCTGGGCTGTTGCACATACTCAATAATGCAAGAGAAGCATGTCAAGGAAAACCTCACTCCGAGGAACCAGAAGTCACCGGATGTATGTCATCTGCCGTAGCTGAGCCCGTTTCAGAAGTGGAGGTCCAGTGACCTTCTGCTGAGTCTTAGCTCCGCCTCATAATGATCAGTAGAAACTATGCACAATTACAACTTTCTGCTCCCACTCACTGCCTTCCTCCACCCCTCAATGAATATGTGTAGGTATAAAATTGTAGTTGCTCACTTAGTTTGGGGAACTCCTTCTGAGGTCGATACCTCTGAGTTCCTGTTTGCTAACCTGAGAAATAAACTCCTTCTTCCCCTGAAAACAGCTTCTGAGAGATTGCTTTCTTGCACGCTGGGCACGGACCCATTGGTCCAGTGTCAATTTTACATCGCCACCCGTTCTTTGGAACCTAACCATGTGGATAAGTGAGGAGGCGGTGTACTTGGCCAGGAGGTAGAAAAGAGATCGTCTATGTAGTGCAAACAGTTTGTTCTTGGTTCTTAACCTAAAGGTTGGTGGTATGAACACGCTCAGTTGGTTCCGGCTCATAGTGACCCTACAGGATGTGGTAGAACGGCCCTGTGACATTTCCAAGGAGTAAGCTGGTAGATGTCAGCTGCTGACCTTTTGGTCAGTAGCCATAGCTCTCAACCACTGTACCAGCAGGGCTTCCCTTCATGACGGCTACAGCCAAGAGAACCCCTTGGAGCAGTTCTCTTCTGTGACACTTGGGACAGCCAAGATTCTGAACTGACTTGATAGCAACGAGTTTTATGGAGCATAGTTCTTTGCTCAGAGTAAGCCCTCAGTGTGTGTCAGGCCCTTTAAAGCACTTCTGGGCCTCTGTCTCTTGCGGAAGGTGAGGAATTTCTGGAAGACTCCACTGTACCTCCAGCTAGCTCACTAACTGCTTGTGTAAGGACCCAAACTGGGGAGCTTCACCGGCTTGTTTCCTTTCTTCACTCTGTCAGCACAGGGCGGGAAAGGCCCGGGTAGACTAATTACATGCATAACTTAATTGGTCTAATGTGGCTTGAAGAGGTGTGGTGACTTGCCCAAGGCCCCACAGATAGTCCTTGGCAGAGCTAGGGCCTTTGTCGTCTTTCCACCAAGGCTGCGCTCTCACAGTCTCCTGAGAAATCTGTGTCTTTCTCCTAGCCTTGTTTTCTGTCGTTTGCATCTGAGATTTGGCTTTGCAAAGAGCAAGCCTAACTCTCAGCAAGTTGACGTACTGACGAGAGCAATGCTATGTAGTCCTTACTGTGCTCCAGCTTTGGGCTCTGCTAGACTCTTCTTGCGGGTGTCTTGTTTTTTCTCCACTGAAATCTGTTTAGTTAGGACCTATTTCGTTCTTCATTTGATGGATGAGGAAACAGATTAAGTAACTATTTTAGTTTTCTAGCGCTGGTATAACAGAAATATCACAAGTGGATAGTTTAACAAAGAGAAACTTACTCTCTCATAGTTTAGGAGGCTAGAAGTACAAATTCAGGGTGCCAGCTCTAGGGAAAACTTTCTCTGTTGTCTGTCATCAATCTGCCCTTGTCCTGGGAGCTTCCCTGCATGGGTACCCTGATTCCAAAGGCTACACTGTGCTCCTGGTGCTGCTTTCTTGGGGTCTGGGATCCCTCTGTCTCTCTACTCACTTCTCTTTTTGTAACTCAAAAGTAACTGACTCGAGACACAGCCTAATCTTGTAGATTGAGTCCTGTCTCATAACCATAACTGCTGCTAATCCCACCTCAATGACGTCATAAAGGTAGAATTTACAACACTTCAGGAGAATCAATGCTAACCAAAAGGTCGGTAGTTCAAATCTGCCAGGCGCTTCTTGGAAACTCTGTGGGGTAGTTCTATTGTGTCCTATAGGGTCCCTACGAGTCAGAATTGACTTAATGGCAGTGAGTTTTATTTATTTATTTTTTTGAGGAGAATCACAGCAGATGACAAAGCAATGGACAATCACACAATCCTGGGAATCACGGACTAATCAAGTTGGCATGCATTTTTGAGGGGGATAGAATTCAATCCATAACTAAGTAGAATGGCTAGAATTCAGGCCCAGGCTGGGGGACTCTGAATCCCATGCATACTCTCTGTGCAGTGCTGTCTCAGTCTCACCAGTTCAAGTCATACCGATCACTGAGCACCTCCTGGAAAAGTCATTATGAGAATGCAGGAACAGAAAGATTCCCGAAAGGAATAAAGCAAACCATCCAGCAAAGGTGCTGAACAGGGGTGGCTCAGTGGTAGAATTCTCACCTTCCTTGTAGGGAAAATCATGTGCCTCCGTCAGTGGAGGCTTCAAAGTTGCTACGATGCTCAATAGCTTCCAAAAATCAGTCAGTGAAAACCCTGTGGATTGCAATGGTCCAATCCATACCCAGCCGTGAGGATGGTGCTGTGTTCTGCTGCATTGTCTGTGGGATTGCCGTGAGCTGGGAGATGACACTGCGGCACAATGGTCAGCCACGGTTCGCAGTGAGAATTCCTATGTCCGGGCTGGACCCTATAATTGTTGCTGCATATACTGAACTTATTTAATTCCGATGAGCCTTGCAGACAGGTACTAGAGTTGTTTCTCATTCTACAGATGGGAAACTAAGGTCAGTAACTTGCCCAAGCACACCTAACTTATGAGCGATGGACTGTGGATTGTACATGGAGCTGCTGCCCCAGTCTGCCTTGCGTGGTGGAATAAGTCCAGAGGTACATCTGGAGGGTCCTTTGAAAGAAAAGACCTGGCTAGGGGGCCTGCCCTGTCAGGAAAGGCACCCAGTGACAGGTGCCCAGCTGAGCCCTCCAGACTGGAGTTAAATTTATGTGGTAATCCAGGACTGGTGTTTGATACCATCTTTGCAGGCAAATGTGGAACACCCATGAGAAACAAGGCATGGAGGTTGAGCAATGCAGCCTCATCTGTGAGGAAATGGAAAATTCTGAGCCATAGATCTGAGAGTCTCTTCCATCTGCTCACCGTCTCCTGAATCCATCCTGTCTCTTAACCTCTGAGCCTGCACTGTTGCCTAGCTGTGCAAGCCTTCCCCTGTCCCTGTCTGTCTCGCAGATTCCCTCATGGCCTGCGACAGCCAGTCATAGGGGGTGATGTCTGGGCTCTGGACAAAGGACAACCTGGGCTCAAGCTGGTAGGAAAATTCTGACAATGACTTGGCTCATACAGGGACACATGATCAGAGGCTCAGAGATGTAAGGTGACTCTCCCCAGACCACACACTACTACTGACGTATTCTTGCCTGGCTTGGGTTCAACGTGAACCTTAAATGGAGGTGGTGACACCTGCGAGGACTAAATGACAAAGTGCTCATCCAGTGTTTTTTGCAGATACAGGTGACTCTTTTCCACAACAAAATGGTAGGAAATTGGAGATCGAAGTGTTTCTTAAACTGTTTTTGCAGGCTCAACAGGACCTCCTAGCGCATCAAAAAAGGGCTCAAAAAAGATGTTAGTTAACAAAACAGGCTTCCAGAAAATTCCAGGAGCCCAAAGGAAGGTCCCTAGTCCCTAGGGCTGTTTCTGCAACTCAACCACTATGCACTGTGTCAGAATGGTGCCCGGCTGGCCCAAAGGTGTAGGATTTCTGGAAAAACCTGTCCCAGAGATGGAGTCCAGCCCAGGGGAGTAGGATGCCAGACAGTCACCCCAGACCAAGACCCTATTTCTCTTGGTTTAGCTGGTTGGAAGGGAGCTGAATAATCGTTTAGGTCCCCGTTGTGACAGGCACCCAGGTCCAGATTGGAGCTGGCAGCCTGCCTGATGTTAATACGGCTAATCATGCAGATTGCTTCACTGGGAATTGCCATTCCGCCAGGGAGTCCCCATTTCAGAAGGCACCGAGGAGCCCAGCCCTCTGTGCTCAGGCTGCACTGGTCTGGGAAACCGAGATGCCCTGGCCAGGTCTTGAGGCAGCCAGCCCCTTACAGCTGCTCCCTGCAGCTGTCCACATCTGCCGTTGGTCTTGGTGCTGCAGTGGAGGGAGCGCTGGGCCCTCGGGGAAGGGGAAACTCCTGCCTGGGTAGAAAGGGGAGGACAGGTGGCATGATAATGATCAGGAGGTACGCCTGCCAGGCAAGGAGGGGAATACCCCTGGAAGTGGAGAAAAGAAAACTGCCCAGGGTGGATGTCTTTTCTGGGTATTTGATCTTGGAGAAGGACAAGTCTGGCCTCCCCATTGATCTTAGCTTCAACTTGTTTCTGGCTCTAGAAGGATGAAGGCTTAAGCTCTATTTCCCATGTCCTAGGAGTTGGACTGCACCCTAGGGCAACTTGGCTTTGATGGATGGAATGAGCCTCTTCTGTAAAGTCCTCTGAGGACTAGTGACATACTGTCCCATTTTGTGGTTATAAAATAAGAAAAAGAAAAGATTGCTGCCATTCACAAAGCTGCTGATAGGACTTTACAGTAGATCAGCAACTACCAGTTAGTAGAACAAACCTGAGACGCTTGCCTTTATCTCTGCCATCATCACAGCTGCTCAAAACCCTGGCTTTCCATCCAAAGATAACAGGTTTGAGATTTGGACAAATCCTAATGAAAAGCCAGGCAGTGTAACTTCATCAGATAGGCAACGATAAACCAAAACTTTGGAAAGAGTCTCTGTTATGGATCAACCTATGTCCTCCCCCCAGATGCGAGGTCTGAAAATTCAGTCTGCGAGCTTCGTTGTTATAAGTGCTATATTCCTCATTGCTGAATACCAGTATAGTCACCTTTGAAGTCCTCGCCTAGGGAAGCTATGCACCAACACCAGTGCCTAGTCCACCCTTTGAAGCAATTTTGGAACTCTTTCTGGAATGGGCGCTGTGCACTGTGGCGCGGTGGCAAGTTTGCAAACTTAATTGCATAGCTGTCTGTGAGGGAGTTTCCAACGTTTAGTTATTTAAACAAATCACTGTATTGGAACACCCTCCCTACTCACCTGATCTGGCCTCCAGTGACTTTTTTCTTTTCCTGAAAATAAAGGAAATATTGACAGGATGACATTCTGGTGACATTCAAGATATCACGGGTAATACGACAACAGCTCCGATGACCTTTCCAGGAAAATAGTTCCAAAACTGCTCTGGAGGGTAGACTAGGCTCCTGCCTTTTGGTGTCTAGCTTCACGAAGGGACTACTTGGAAGGCGGCCACAGTGATATTCAGCAATGAGGTGTGCAGCATTTTTTTCTAGGAAGAGTTCGTGAATTTAACTGGCAGACCTTGTATGTAATGTCATCCCTAACTCTATGCTGTGGTAAGGATCCCCGGTGGTGCAGTGGTTAAATGCTCGGTTTCTAACCAGACAGTTGGTAGTTCAAACCCTCTATATGCTCTGAGGGACAAAGATGTGGCAGTCTACTTCCACAGAGATGACAGCCTTAGAAACTCTTGTAGGTGTTGCTAGACTTGAAGGTGAGGGTGAAAATGAACTTGGCTTTCCTTTCAAACTGATGAGCCTATTGGTTTTGGAATTGGCCAAAAAAAAAAAAAAAAGGCATCAATCCTTTATCTTACTAAAGGATTAGTTTCTTTTCCAAAAAAACAAACCCAGTGCACTCAAGAGTTAGTTCAGAGTCACAGTGACCCTATAGGGCAGAGTAGAACTGCTCCACAGAATTTCCAAGGAGTGCTTGGCAGATTTGAACTGCTAATCTTTCGGTTAGCACTTAACACTTAACCACTACACCACCAGGGTTTCCACGTTTCTTTCCCACCCCTTGTCAGTTTCTTTCCCATCTGTCCTACTAAACTAGAGGCAACGGCGAAGCTTCAAGCTCTGTCAGTGCTGGGTTCACCCACAGACCTGCTACTGTCGAGCTGATTCCGCTCACAGTCCTCGCATGATGTCGGCAGAGAAGAACTGTGCCATGGTGTTTTACAAGGAGCTGCTGGTGGATTTGAGCTGCCCATCTTTTGGTAAGCCGCTGAGCCCCTAACTATTGCAGGGCTCTCCCTGGTCCCCAGCAGATGCTTGACAAATGCAGGATTCTTTCTGCATTTTTCTCTCCTCCTCAGAACAACACAGTGTTTCCCCACTGATTATTAGAAGATGCTGTATTGATTTCATACGGGTCTTTATTTATTTAAGCAGGGTTGGTGTGTGTGAGAACAAACATTGATTGCATCCCAGTTTTAGCAATTAGAATTTGAAAACAGAAAGCACATCTCACAGTTGAGGCAATTAAGTAGTGATTTTGAGTGGGCTCAGGAACAGCATTGCTTAGAAAAAAAGGGGTGCAGGGACTTAGTCTTTCTTCTGAGGCCTCTGTGGGTGGACTAGAACCCTTAACCTTTTGGTGGGCAGCTGAGTGTTTTAACTGTCTCTGCCATCCAGGGACTCCTGCCAGGAACAGCAGCGAAACTTCACTGTGTCCTGTGAGACAATGCCTGCGCTATGTGCTTTATAGAATTGGGGTGGGGGTTCTTAACTGTGGTGTCCTTTGTAGGAGCTACGACAAACACAAATATCCAGACCCTACCTAGATCAAGCAAATTGGAATCTGTGGCTTGGGGCGTGGGTGTTAGAAATGTTTAGAACGTCTGCAGGTGATTCAGAGGCACAGTCAGTGGTGGACGTTATCGCATTAACACATCCGGTTCTCAGATGACACTGTCGTAGGTCCAAATATTATCCCCATTCTTCAGGTAAGTAAATGGGCACAGGGAGGTAAGGTCCTGGTGGAGACTTGAACTCTGGCAGTCTGGCTCCCTGACTTGTACTGGACACTACTCCCAGTGTCTGGAAGATGTTATATTAATATAAGCAGAGTTGGGGACCTCATACCAATAAGAAAGCAGCACTGGGAGCAGAGTGTAAAGTGTATCCTTTGGACTCGGGGTTCCTGTGCAGAGAAGCTCTTGGACCAGGGGAAGATTGACAACAAGGACTTTCCTCCAGAGCCTACACAAAGAGACAAACTTCCCCTGGAGCTAATGCCCTGAGTTTGAACTTCTAGCCTACTAGACTGTGACAAAATAAATTTCTGTTTGTTAAAGCCATCCACTTGTGGTATTTCTGTTATGTAGCACTAGTTGGCTAAGACAGTCACCAAAGATAGTGAGATGTTCACGTGTGATGAATACAGTGTCCCATGGAGGATGTTTGTGGACAGTCCCTGCCTACGGTCGGCTTCCCCGGGTCGGGGGGTGGGGTGGGGGAGGGATGATGCTTGGGAGAGGAATGCCCATGCTGGGGAGGCGGGACACGTTGGGAGCACCAGCCGTTCCTGCTGCCTTTGTCAGGCCGAGAGGTGATGGTGTTGGCGTGGCACTCTCTCTCTCTCTCTTTTGCTTTGCGTATTGTTTGCTTGACTATTAGAATTTAAAAAACCATAAATATGTATCAGTTTTGTAATCATGATGATAACTTAAAGAAATTCCCAGCAAGCTTGGAGAAGTTTTAGGAAGAGAAATGATGAGGAGTAAAAGCCTAACGTCACGCTCACAGATAATTTTTGATCATTAACAAGAAATTCTAGCTCACTCCCTCTTTGTCCTCATGGCTAAGGAAGGGGGACTGGCCTGGAACAAGCAGTCACTCAAGTGGTATAATCCCTGCCTGCCCCACCCCCCACCACAGAGGCCCAGTACCATCTCACCCCTTTCACTTTCCTTAGATTTGTCACCTGCTTTGGCCAGGCTGTAGTGCCTAGCACTCAGGGCTTGGGGGCCCAAGGGCTTGTGAACTAGAGACCCCGCTGGTATTCGAAACACTGATCCTATAGCTTCTGGCCTTATAGTAACACGCAAGCCACCACAGTACAAAAAAACTGAGAGAGTGGCAGTGTTAAGATGCCATTAAAAAAAAAAACAAAAAACACCAAATCTGTTGCCAAGTTGGTTCCAACTTATAGTAACACAGCAGGACAGAGGAGAACTGCCCTGTAGGCTTTCCAAGGAGTGGCTGGTGGATCTGAACTGCTGAGTTTCAATAAGCAGCCAAACTTTTAACCGCTCTGCTATCAGGACTCCCATAAACAACCAAACCCCCTGCCGTCAAGTTGATTCCGACTCACAGAGACCTTACAGACAGAGTACAACTATCCCACAGAGTTTCCAAGGAGCGCCTGGTGGATTTGAGCTGCCGACCTTTTGGTTAGCAGCCGTAGCACTCAACCACTGCACCACCAGGTTTTCCAGTACTCCCAAGGGAGGGCCACGTATCAGCAGTCAGGGCTCCCACAGGAGCCATATATTAGCTGCTAGACCCCAGGGTCAAAACAATCATGCGCCATAGATTTTCCTTTAAGAAACTTATGGCCCAAAGGGAAAACATATTTTAACCAGTAAGTGTGTTACAGTGTACCGGCACTTGGATGGCTGTAGAGAAGCAGCTAGACAGCCCGGGAGAAGACAGGCTGAGTTCAGTCAGCTCAGGTCACCGTCACCAAAAGGCAGTAGCTTTAGAAGCTGGGCCTCCTTCCAGTTGCTTCATTGGAAACTGAGGTGGGTTATTTGTTCAGTTTTAGGCTCACCCAAAGTCTCCCACACCTGTGTCTCTGGGGGGTGCTTTTTAAGTGTTTGGTGGAAGGAAGAGAGACCATACCTCTATGTGACTCAGTTTCCTAATCTGCAAGGTGGATCAATACTGCATGCCTGATATGCCTCACAGAAACCCTGGTGACGTAACCCTGGTGAAGAGCTATGGCTGCTAACCCTAGTTCAGCTGTTTAAACCCTCCAGATGTTCCTTAGAAATGTTCCTTGGAAACCCCATGGGGCAGTTCTACTCAGACAGGGTCACTAGGAGTTGGAATTCGCTCAATGTGTTTTTGTTTTCAGATACACCTGATAGAACTTGTAAAGGAATAAAATGAGAGAAACGTGACCCTTGGGGCTGTGAAAGCCTCCTGTGATACTTGTAAAGTAATTAATTCTATAAATCAGGGAGTGAACCAGGATTATCTACTATTTTCCCAAAGGGAAAATTTGGCTCAGAGACCTTTAGTGACTTGTCTAGGGTTGCACGGCAACCTGGAGGCAGTTAGAAATACTTCTCTGAACTTTGGCCTTCAGCGTCCTGTCCCTCCACCATGAAGAAAACAAACAAACAAACAAGCAAACCCAGAGACACCAGAGCTCAGCGATGTCCTTCTCTTTGTAAAGCCCGGGACCACTCAGGAAGCGCTGGCCAAAGGGCTAGCACTCTGGAGGTTTTCTCCTGGCCCCAGTTGGCTTGCTGAAGTTCCACCTGACCCCTCTGACCCCTGGGCTCTTTGTGAAATACACGGAGGAGTGTCAGGAAGATGAGTTCTCCTTGGGGCCATGGATGTTTGTTTACTAGGTCAGGCTACCGATTGCAAAATGGAGATTGGGAAAGGGTAGAGCTGGAGTGCTGGGCCCTGGGGTCTCAAGGCTATTGGTCTGACCCTATGAGACCCTCCAACCATAGCCAAGTGGCAGCTGCCCCTCAGTGCCATCTCCTCCTAGGACCGTGACCATTTGAGTGCCTACTGAACCCACAGCCCAGGGGATTGTGTACCTTGAACAAGTTAACGCTCTCAGCGTCTTGGAGCAATGTTCAACCCGTGTTCTTGTTAGCCGTCATCTGTCAGTATCTGACTCACGGTGACCCTGTGCATCATGGGATGCCATACGCTTCCCTGTTCTGTGACGTCCCTGTGATCAGTTGTGGATCAGAATGTTGTGATCCAAGTAGGATTTTCCCTGGCTGATTTTTCAGAAGCAGATTGCCAGTCCTTTCTTCCTAGTGCATTTAGTCTACAAGCTTCCCTGAATCCTGCTCAGCATCATAGCAACATGAGAGCTTCCACTGGCCGATGGGTAGTAGCCGTGTATGAGGTGCCTTGACCAGGAATTGAATCTGGCTCTTAAAAAACCAAAATCACACCCATTGCATCAATTTTAACTCATAGTGGTCCAATGAGGTAGAATAAAACTGCCCCATGGAGTTTCTAAGGAGCGCCTAGTGGGTTTGAATTGCCAGCCTTTGGGTTAGCAGCCCTAGCACTTAACCACTGTGCTACCAGGCTTGCTCATGGAAGCTTCAGATTCTACCCTGTGAGTCCCCACTGCCAGCCCAGGTTAGCTGTTGTCATTCCTGAGATGATGGGGCCTGGTGCTGCTGGACGCTCCAGCATTAGAACGTGACCCTGCCTCCACCTGCCCCTCTTCCCGTGTTCCTACCCTTATGACTGGTGAGCTGGGAGAGTGGAGCTGGCTCTCTGGGCATCCTGAGAGGGACAGGAGGAGCTCTCAGGCCCTAACAGAATTGATGCTGACACTTGACCCCTTCCCTTCGGGGCTGAGTTCATTGGGCTGTTTGGAGGCGTTGGACTTGATACAGGGCAGGTTTTAGCAGGTTAAAATGCGTCTCTGCATTCCAGGACCTGGGATGCCGAGGTGGCTGGCCGCTGACACAGAAACCGGTAGAGGTGGGAGGTGGAAAGAGGAAACACTCCGAAGTTAAGAGGCCTGGGCTTTCATCTGGATTGCATGACTCTAAGCCTTAGTTTTCCCATATATCAGATGGTGCCCATAATTCCCAATGAATCCCTCCAAGGGGTCTTGGAAAGAGTCACATGAAATGATGAGCGGAAGCTGAGGTTTAATGCCAAGCTCTGTTGTTCATTAGTTTTGTGGCCTTGAGTAAGTCACTGTGTCCTCTCTGAGCCTCAGTTATTCCACCTGTACAATTGGTGACTGTAATACCAATGGCTGGGGTTGACGTGAGCCCTGTACAGACACTCACGATGGCATTGAATAGGACAAGGTAGGTGGAAGGTGGTGGTGGCTTAGTCCTGAAATGGGCATAAAGCCCAGAAAATGGAGAGGCTTGGCACTGCCTTTCTTTAGATTCAAGAGCCAGTAGGCATGTAGGCTCATTTTGTGCTGTGCCTGGAACCTTCCTGGGGCAGCTGGCCTAGCACCAGAAACTCAGGCCAATGCTACATGGTAAACTTTAGTGGGCAAGAACATAGACAAGGGAGCTAGGCTACCTGGGTTCAAATCCCGGTGCTGCCTTTTCTGGCAGGTCAGTTATCTTTTCTGTACCTTATTTCCTTATCCCTAAGACGGGATTCCTGCTGGCCTAGTGGTTAAGTGCTACAGTTGCTAAGCGGAAGGTCAGTAGTTCAAATCTGCCAAGCACTCCTTGGAAACTCTATGGGGTAGTTCTACTTTGTCTGTGAGGTTGCTACGAGTCGGCATGGCCTCCAAGGCAGTGGAGTTTTTAAGATAGGACACAAGAGCCCCAGCAGTGCGATGGTTATCAGCCAGAGTCTCCAAGGAGGAAGGCCTGGGGATCTGCTCCCATAAACATCACAGCCTAGAAAACCCTATAAGGCAGTTCTACTCTGGCATATGGGGTCACTATAAGTCAAAAGTTAACTCAGTAACAGCTGCCGAGTTTGGGAGAGCGGTAGTAGCTACCTTATAGCGCTGTTGTAAGGACTGGGGAGATTTAATTCTTCAGAAAGCTGAGAACAGCAAGTGCTATGTTAGAACTCAGAAACACTATAAATGATCATATTATGGGCCTTTCCTCAATGCCTAGATCCCTGGGACTGGACACTGTCTTGAGGAGTAACAGGGGACAAAGCACATCTTTGATCTCCATCATCCTCAAATGACTAGATGGAAGAAGGCAGGAAGGATGACAGCTCCTGCCTTCTTTAGGCCTTGCTTAAGTGAAAAGTGAGCCTATCTTCTGTACCTAGCACTTTGGGAAATGTCTATCTGTTAAAATCAGATAACCAGAAACCATTGGGGATGTGGCAGTTCAGTGCTAGAATTCCCACCTTCTGTGTGGGAGACCTGGGTTCAAGTCCTGGCCGCTGTATCTCATGTGCAACTACCATGTGTCTGTCGGTGGAGGCTTGCAAGTAGCTATCATGCCGGACAGGTTTTTGCCTATCTTTTAGACTAGGAGGGACTAGGAAGAAAGGCCTGGTGGGCTACTTCTAAAAATCAGCCAATGCAAACTGTATGGATTACAACATTCCGATGGGCAGCAGCTCATGGGGCTGGCACAGGAACAGGGAGTTCTTCATTCTGTCATGCAGAGGTGGCTGTGTGTCGGGGACTGACTTGATGGCAGGTAACAACAACCAGAAAACCAGAACTTGTCAGATTAGGCACCTGTCCTGAAACCCCCAACCTGGTTATAAGCTCTGCTGACCAGCAAGTTCAGGAAGGGTGGAAAAGTTACCAGGTTCCCAGGCTTCCCCAGTAGCTGGTTTGGAGTAGAATGAGCCCTGGACTTAGAGTCCAGAGATTTGTTTCTGGTTCTAGACTTAGCCCTGGTCCTGGAGCAAAACTCTGACAGCTCTGTAAGCTTCATTCAGTCCTTTGGTGAGTGAGGATTGTCATGAAAACACTGAGGAGATAATAGACACAAAGGTGTGCTGTAGACAGCAAAGCCTGTCCTGTTTGGAGCATCAGCGAGTCTACTGCACAGCCTGATGCATTTCCCGGGACAACCTGAACCTTCAGCTGGCATGCTGAGGCTCAGGAAGAACTCGTCTTCTGGAACCTGCATGTTGCTGACCGGCCACAGGCATCTGAAAGTATAGCATCATTTATTAGGAGTCTGGCTCAGTATGGCTGTGGGCAGGTCACCTTCCTTCTTTGAGTCCTAGTTTCATCTTCTGTGAAATGACAAGAGGGTGTCAGGAAACAAGACAGTGGTGACAAGGTGGAGACCAAAGAGAGAACTACAGGAAATAGTTTTGCGAGAATTTTCAACAGGAAAACCCGAACCCCTCGCTGTCAAGTGGATCCTGACTTGCGATGACCTCATGTGTCACCGAGCAGATCTGTTCCCTAGGGTTTTGAGGGCTGTAATCCTCAGAGAAATGGCAAACCAGGCCTTTCCTCCATGGTGCTGCTGGGTGGGTTTGAACTGCCTACACTTAATGGTCAAGTGCAAGCTGCTTTAGTGACCTAAGGACCTCTCTGCAAACCATAAACCAAAAAACCCAAACCCACTGCCATCAAATTGATCCTGACTCAGCAACCCTGTACTGCAAGTTGTAAGGAGCTGTGAGGACAACATTAGCCAGAAGCTTTGGGATCTAGTTCTGTTTCTGGACAAGCATGCTGTGTGACCTTGGGCAAGTCACATCTTCTCTCAGAGTTTCAGTTTCTTCATCTGTAAACTGAGAGTCTTGGGTGGGATCATTGATTCCCGGACCTTGGTGTACATAAGAATCAGCTGGTTAGAAGGGCTGTGCAAGAGACACCCATGCCCCACACTGCCCCAGGCCGATTCAGTGTCTCTGGGGTGGGGTCCAAGCATTGTGATCCTTTTGAAGCTACCAGGGTTAGGAAGCTGTATGTAATTCAGTTGATATACAATGTCCATTTCATCTTGAGGATTATTTGATTTCTAGAAAGTGCATAAGATGTGGTGGTCATAGGTGTCCCTCAAAATGAGGCTACCATGTTCTCTGCCAAGGATGTAGAACACGTACCGAGCCATAAAGCCCATTCCCTCCTCTCTGTCTCGGCACTGAAATTACTTGAGGAGCCTTTGATGACTGGGTCCCAGCCCAGGGCAAGTGAAAGAAATCTTTGGGGCTGGGGCACAAGCATCTGATGTGTAGCCAGAGTTGAAGAAGAGAGAAGAGTGGTGTTGAAAATACCATGGCCTGCCAGTAGAATGAACAAATCAGCCTTTGAAGAAAGATGAACAGAATGTTTCTTAGGAGAGAGGATGACGAGATTTTGACTTGCTGCCTCTGGACTTTGACTTACTTCCTTTGGCCATATTATCAGGGAAAACAATCACTAGAAAAGGACAACGTATTTAGTAAAGCAGAGATCATTGAAAACCAGGGAAGCTTCAATGGGACGGATTAACATAACAGCTGAAACAATGGACTCAAACATATTGTCTTAGTCATCTAGTGCTACCATAACAGAAATACTGCAAGTGGAGGGCTTTAACACAGAGATTTTTCTCTCACAGTCCAGTAGGCTACAAGTCCAAATTCAAGGCACTGGGCCAGGAGAATGCTTTCTCTGCTGTTTCTGGAGGAAAGTCCTTGTGATGCATTGGCCTTCCCTTGATCTGGGAACATCTCAGTGCCGGACCCTCGGGTCCAAAGGACATGTTCTGCTCCTGGTGCCAGAACTGCTTTCTTGGTATGAGGTCGCCACTTCTCTCTTTGCACTTCTTTCCTTTGTACCTCAAAAGAGATTGGCTTAAAACACTGTCTAATCTTGTAGACCTCCCTGGTGGCTTTGTGGTTAAGTGCTAAGGCTTTTTTGACAGTTTGAATTCATGAAGTGCTTCTTGGAAACCTTACGGGGGCACTTCTACTGTGTCCCACAGGGCGTTCATGAGTTGGAATCGACTCGACGGCAATAGGTTTGGTTTTTCAATTCACTTTATCACATCATCGTGATAGGATTTATAACACCCAGGGAAATCACATCAGAGGACAGAATGATAGACAGTGACACAGTACGGGGCATCATGACCTAGCCATGTTGACAGGGGTTTTCTGGGGAACACAATTCACTCCATGAGACACACAGATGTTCACAAAGATGGTACGGGACTGGGCTGATTTCATTCATTTACATATAAGTCACCATGAGTTGGCGTTGGTTTGATGGTAATGAATGGCCACAAACAACCAGCCCTGAGAACCACTGGCTTAGGAACAACCAGTGAGCCAGAGAGAAGAGAGCCGCCAACACCCGGCCTGTTCTTTTCCTGCTCAGAGTTCTCCTGGCCTGGTGGATAGACAGCCAGCTTCCTCTCCTTGGCCATGTGCTCCAGTGAAGCAGGATGGTCCAGTGGTGAAGAACATGGATTCTGAAGCCAGGTGGCCTGGGCTTGATTCCCACCTCCCCACACTCTTATAGTAAGTGCACACTATATTCCAAGAGCAGGTATCGTGTACTCTGCACTTTGAGACCCCAGCGTGAGACTCTGGTAGCCCCAGCAGCCACCTGTTACGTTGGATTAGAGAAAGGCTATGTAGAAAAACGGGCACATGCCCCGTCTTTCTAGATATCCAGCCTGAATCTTTGTTCCCATGCAGTTTGCTTGCTAATCCAACAGTTCTTAACCCTGCTTGTAGATCAGAATCACCAAGAGAGTTATTTAAAATACAGATTACCTAGTCTAAACTCTAATGAGCTCACTGCCCATCCCCAAGTACCGGCACTTTTCGGCAGGGTTTGCGTGACGTCCAGGTACGTGGAATCTGGAAGTACTCCCCAAGGGACGTCATTATTCAGCCAGGGCTGAGAAATACTTCATTCAACATTTAACTTAATGTGATCCCACTGCTGATCTTTGTATAAACAGTCACAAGACAGGGACAAGTCCTTTGTCCATTTGGCAGCTATTTTTTTAAAGTATGAAAGTATAAGGCTCTTACATCAATTTTTAATATTTTAGTAAATATATATATGTAAAGCATTCGCCATTCCACATTTTATCTATGTGTAATTCAGTGACATCACTGACATTCACATATTGTATTGTCATCATGCTGTCCCTTTCCATGGTTTTCCATTCCGCTTCATAGAAAATTAAAACAATAACAGCAACCCTAGGGCCATCACATTGATTCTGACTCATGGCAACCCTATAGGATAGAGCAGAACTGTACCACAGAGTTGCCAAGGAGCACCTGGTGGCTTTGGACTGCCAACCTTGTGGTTAGCAGCCATAGCACTTACCCCCTGCGCCACCCGAGTTTCCAGCAGAAGCTGAGTGGTCCCTAAGCAATGACTGGGAATCTGGGTTTTGAATTCAGAATAATATAATGCCACCAAATTATTTTCCGTGAGTGGTGTGAGCTTTCTGTGGAACCATTTCTACTCTTTCACTTTGTGAAAGATGTCTTTTGCAGGTCCTCCAATCCAGGAGTGAAATCTGTCCCCTTAGCCCTTGAATCTGGACTGGCACTGAGAGCTGTTTTGAGCCATTTTGGATCAATAGAACGCGGTAACAGTGACACTGTGTGAGTTCTCAGGCCCTGGCTCCCATCTCCTAGAGTAGCTCCCTGAGACCACCATGTGAGGTGGCGGCTGTCTAGCCAACTGGGAGGACAGAGCCCGTTGGAGGGGCATGACCTCCTCCACCAACAACCAGCACCAACTATTAGACACGAGTGAGGCCATCTTGGATCTTCCCCTTTAGCTGACCACCTAGCAAATGCAGTCCCGAGAGTGGCCCACCCACACCAGCAGGGGAACTGTTTAGTCAACTAACAGGATTGTAAGTAATAACACATCATTATTGTTTTGTTTTAAGTATTCTCTTGGTTGTTATCAAAAATACACACAGCAGAACACATACCAACTCAACAACTTGTCAGATGGCTTTTGTTTTAAACCACTATGCTTCGGGCCAGTTTGTTGTGTAACAACCAAAGACAGAAGCAGCCCTTTCAACTCACCCTGCTTATCAGCAGAAGAGGCAGCTAGAATTCGGGGAGGGTCCGTGGAATGGAGCAGCACTAACCCTCCCAGGCCTCAGGGGGCTGAGCCCAAGTCCCAGGCTGCTTCTGTGGTCTGCGCTCACCCGACAAACTGAACAGCACGGAGGCCTACAGGGGGCTACTGAAACCAAGGTGCGGCTGGCTGCATGTGGCTTGTTGGCCTGTGGAAGGATCCTTCTGTGGGTGACCCGAGGCTCCAGCTGTCCTCACTTCCTCCATCTGCTCTTGTGGCAACAGCTATCCCGTGGCCCCAGGGCCTTTGGAAAACTTGGCACAGTCATGAATGAGTTAAATGCTATCTGATCGTAAGCCAGAGGGCTTGTTTTAATTTTCAAAACTCTGCGTGTCAGTGGCCCTAATGCAATGTCCAGCAATATCTTGAGCAAGTGACCAGCCGGGGACAAAGGATGCTGTTTACTCAAGATAGATAGCTCCATCACGCAAAGGCAGCTTGCCTAACTGGGTTTGTAAGCAATTGTTACGAGACCACCATTGCAACAGGGATTGCCCTGGGTGATGGTCCCAGGAAGGGGTTGGTGCCCCTAGGCCAACTATGGGGCCATCACCCCTTTTCTGAAACCCTGAGGACCCTGAGGCTCTGACAAGGAGCAGAGAAAACTCACTGGTGGAACAGCCCTTTTGGAGGCAGAGTGGCCCTTTTAAGGACGAGTGACCTGAGAAGGTGGCTTCAGATTACGCCCATTTCAGAGGAGGTTGGGGGTCAGTGGCTGCAGATTTATGGGAGGGGTAGGGGGGTGAAGACAGTGTGGTCCCATTCATTGGCCAGGGTCTGACCAAGAATGTGCTGGTTTGGGCTTTTGAAAAGGCCCACCTGGAGAATGGGTGTGGGGGGCTGGGAGGAAGTTAATCTTTCCCCATCACGAAAACCATGGTAGTTGGGTGGCCACACACCCAACCTCCTCTCTGGACTGGCCCTTCTGGGTTTGCCTGATGGTCCAGCTAATGAAATCCTCCATCCTTTTGACCCTTTCCTTCTTGACGGGTTCTGAGTTATATCTACCACCTCCATTGAATAGCTGCTTCTGATTTCAAAGCATGTTCACATGCTGTTAGTTAATGCTCACCACAACACCCAAGAAATAGGTATTATCACACCTGTTGTAGAGCTGGGGAAATTGAGGCTTAGAGGGCTTAAGCATCCAGCAGAAGATTTGAAGTCAGTGCTGACCAACAGACATGCAAAGCGAGCCATAAATGTGAGGCACATCCATGGCTGAGAATTTTCTAGTAGCCACATTAAAAGGAAAGAAAAAGGTAAAATTAATTTTAGCAATCTTGTTTCTAACCCAATATACGCAACCATAAGCATTTCTGCATGTATCTGCATGTAGTAGGTAAAAAGATTATTGATACATTTTATACGCTTCTTTTCGCATGAAGCCTTTGCAATGTGAAGTGTATCTTACACTCAGTGGCGTGGCTCTGTTTAGATCACCCACGTTGTGAGTGCTCAACAGCCTTGTGTGCTAAGTGCCTATTGCATCGAGCACTTCAATTCGAGAACTTCTGACTCCTCGGGCTCCCTCCTCATAGTTTCTCACCCTCCTGTAATAAGGTATCTTACTTTGCCCATTTCTAAAAGGAGGGTGCTTAGGCCAAGGCGTTTTCCAAGGTCTCTTCCAGTCTGAGGTTTTCTGATTCCAGAAGGAGCCAGATCCTTCCCAGGCTTCCCTTGGACTTGTGAGGCCTATGGCCAAGAAAATGTGAGGAAGAAACTCTGAAGGCCTCCAGGTGGGGAGTTTGGGTTTCTTTCACCACAGACTGCAGGAATGGGTGGCCACTGACACACAGGTGCACAAACCCAGACGCAGAAGTGTGGGCATGTGACGCGTGTGCAGCTGGACTCCCAGACGCAGGTGCGTGGACACAGACACAGTCACAAGGCATGAGTACATCTGGACTCCCAGACATAAATGTCTGGACACAGACTCAGACACATGACACATGTGCACCTGGACTCTGGGATACAGGCACACAGATATAGATATAGATACATGACAGGAGAAGATCCCAGATTCCCAAGCTCTTAACACTTTAGGAGTTGTCCCTGAAGATTTTCTGGGGTCACAGAGAGGAGCCCCATCTTCCTCCTCCACCTGTCATCTTTGTTCCTCCCATCTGCTTTGCAGAGTGGGGTCTCCCCACTCATCTCTGTTTCCTCTACAGATCTTCTTTCAGCTTCCTGAAGTACCACTCGGTCTTAGTTCTAGAGTGCTGCCTCAGTGGAAAGACCACCAGCGGAAGGCTTTAACAAACAGACCTTTCTTTTCTTCCAATTCAGGTGGCTGGAAGGCTGAATTTAGGGGGCTGATTCTAGGGGAAAGGTTTCTCTTTTGTTGGCTCCAGAGGAAGGTCCTTGTCTCTTTTAGCTTCTGCCTCTGGGCAATCTTCACATGATTTGGTATATTTCTTCCCCTATATCTGCTTCCTAGTTTGCTTGTTGAATGTTCATTCAACCAGAGACTGACTTAAAGATACACCCTGCACTAACCCTGCCTCATTAACGTAACAAAGACAACCCATTCCCAATGGGGTTAGAATCACAAGAATAGAAGTAGGGATTTATGGCCCATACTTATGGGGACATATTTCAATCCATGCTGACACCTTCCAAACTCCCTCCCAGCCTTTCCTTGTATCCGAAATACTTCTGAAGGTATTTATAATCCCTCCTTCCTGCAAACCCTAAACAATTAGAGTTTTCTCCCTCGGAGGAACCCTGGGATGAGTTCTTACACTACTGAAACTTTTTGAGCTGAAATCAGTGGGTTAAGACTAAAACTGGGCAAACAGTTTTAATCTAGAGTTTCCAACTCACCAACTCCTATATTAGCTTTCAGGGGGGCACAGGAAGAGAAGACCCTGCTGTCACTGGTTGCCTGTACCATGTCACCGTACTTATGTGCACCAAGTACTCTTCTTAGCGTTTCCTGTGTTCCCACTGAATCTTAAAATAGTGTTAAAGGATAAGTATTATTATTGTTATGGGGGCAGTGATGCTTCATTGGTGGTTTCCTCACTTTTCATGGAGGAGACCCAGGTTCGATTCCAGGCCAGTGCACCTGATACACAGCCACCATCCATCCTTCAGTGGAGGCTTGTGTGTTGCTGTCATGCTGAACAGGTCTCTGTGGAGCTTCCAGGATAAGACAGAGTAGGAAGAAATGCCTGGTGATCTGCTTCCAACAGTCAGCCAGTGAAAATCCCACGGAAGCACAAAAAGCCCTGAGCCTCAAGGGCTCACGGGGATGGTGCAGGACTGCGGGTGTTTCGTCCTGCTGTGTGTGCGGTGGCCGCGCGGCAGGGCTGGCTTGACAACAGCTAACCACACAACTATGATTATCCCAGTTTTACAGAAGGCACAACTGAGACACAAGGAGGACAGTCCCTTGGTCAACATCGTATACCGTGAGTAAGGCTCTGGGATTGGCCTGGCTGTGTCCAGGCCTCCCTCTCCAAGGCTTCCCGGCAGGTCTGTGCCTGGTGAGGCTAGCTCTCTCTTAGCAAGGCAGAGCTGGGGGGTGGAGAGCTTTGTAACAACGTGCTGTAGTGATCTGTAATCTGAATCTGGATCCAAAGAAGGGTGGGGCGGGGGAGTCTAGTGGTTAAGACCTTGGGCCACACAGTGGTTGGGGGGGATGGTACCAGCCTCCTCTCATCACACTCAAGGGCTGCACCTACCCTGGTCTATGCGGCGTGGACTGTTACTTATCCTCCCCAGGCAGCTGCCTTAGAAAGAATGGGTGGTGGGTCTGCACATCTGGACTCTTTCTGGGATCCCCCTGCTGCTCGTTCAAGGGAGTTGCTTCAAAGTCACTTGCAACTCAGATCAACTCAACCCTGGATGGAGGGATGTTCCTGGAGTATTTTTCTTGGACCCTAGAGGCATTGCCCAACACTGTGTTTGTCAAATGATTGATGTGGTCTAGTGGTTTGAAATGAAGTTCTTAAAGAGAAGGCAAAGGTTTTTATTTTTTGTTTTTCCCACTGAATGGAATTTCTCTGCACCATGGGAAGAGGGCATGATCTGAAGTAGATAGAGCATTCTGTCCTAATTAAGAAAGACAAGCGTGGCTATACTCTCAGCGGTTCTTTGGGAGAAGTCACTTCTCTCCCCACAGCAATTGCGTGATGGGGGAGGCAATTTGTGAAGCCAGGGAGGACAGTAGGGCCAGGGAAGAGGTTACTGGGTCATGAGTGGTGGGGAGTCAGGTCGGGGTGGTGGGTGGTAGAGCTAGTGTTTCAACCTCTTGCATAAAGGAAGAACAGAGTTAGGGGTGTGTACACACAGTGGCCGCCAACCATCCTTCAGTTGGTTGTTCTGGGCTGGCTTGCGTGTTGCTACAATGCTGGAACCCACGCCACTGGTATTTCAAATACTAGCAGGGTCACCCATGGTGGACAGGCTTCAGTGGAGCTTCCAGGCTAATACAGACTAGGAAGAAAGGGCTGGCAATCCATGTCTGAAATCAGCCAACACCACTCTCTGAGATAGTGCTGGAAAAAGAGCTCCCTGGGTTGGAAGATGCTCAAAACACACAGCAGCCACAACAGTGAGCCTGAGCAGACCAATGATCATGAAGATGGCACAGGACTGGGCAGCATTTCATCCTGTGGTACATGGCATTACCCAGAGTCAGAGATGACTTTATGGCAACTAACAAACAAACAAAAGCGTGTAAGAGCTAGTGAGGCTGGGGGGCCATGAGGGGCTGGGATGGAGAGCGAGAGAGTGATTATGTGGGTCAAGAACAGTAAGCAATGGTGCCAAGGGGGTGCTTTGTGAGTCTGTTTTGGTTGCGGTACAGAATTCGGGAGAGAATAACATATTAAGAGTGTGCTCTGCAGCGAGTCATAGAAAAGCCCAACCAGTGGTAGTTTACATCACCAGGGGAGTATTTCTCCCACCAGATAGCAAGACTGGAGGACAGCAGGCAAGGACTGGTGCAGAGACTTGACAATGGTGTCAAGATTCAGACTTTTTAGATCATTTTGCTCTGCTGTCTTGGTGTGTTGGCTTTCATCCTTCTGGTGGCAACATGGCTGCTGTCCCTCCAAGCATTGTGTCCATATCCTAGGCAGGAGGAAGGGACAAGAGATCACTCTGGCTGGGACTGTTTGGCTTTTTATTGGAAAAGTCATCGACTTCTCCAGAACCTACACCCCTCTTGCTCCAGCTGACTTCTGCGTCTATTTCATTGGTCTGAGCTATGGCACATGGTTGACCCCAGGCTATCAGGGAGGTGGGGAAGATGAGCCCTTAGCTTTCCAGCCTTTCTGTTAGAGTAGGGCCTGTGAGAAGGAGGCTGTGGGTGGGTGAACTCCAGGGCTTCCCCAGCGGGAGACTCAGATGCGCGTGGAGGTGGGTGGCAGGACAGGAGGGGCTGGAGGTTGGGTCTGAGCATAGGTAAGAGGGTAGGCTGCCAGAAGGAATGTGAGTCTTTTTATTCAGCTCTCATACATTTGAACCTTGCTAGCTGTGAAGTTTGGGGCAAGTTACCTGCTCAGAGCTTTGAATTCCATGTCTGTGTGCATCGTCACTGCAGGACGGATGACTATTGCAAGTAAATGCTCAGCACGGGGACTGGTGCTCAGAAGGTACAGAACAGAGGGATTGTGGTTGTCATTTATGTGACAGTGTGTGGGGGGTAGCAGGTGCAATAGGGAGGGCAAGGACATTCAGATCCATCTTCCTGGTCCCTGTCTTGATTAAAAGCATCATTTGTCCGTGATTAAAGTCCTGGGTCCCTCTGTCTTTGGGTTTCGGGAAGGGTCTACCAATTGTGCTTACAGCGATGGAGGTGGGGGAGGTTGACCCCCTAACGGCAGCCAGCGCCCCTGGGTGCCTCGCTTGGGGTGACAGCTGGAAGGGCTGGAGGTATGGGAGTGGGGAGCTGACTGACCTTTTCTCAAAATGGAGTGGGTCCTGGGTAGAGTGTCCAGTGCTTTCCTTTGGGTCGGATGCTTCCTTCCAGCAAACCTGGAAGGTAATACTGTCATTACTCCCATTCTGCATGTTGGGAAGATGAGGCTCTAAGCAGGGAGGAGAATTGCCAGGGTTTTCCAGTTTGTGGAGTGTATGTGGCTCCAGGCAGGGCAGGGGAGAGCCCAGGGGGTGCCAGGGTGGAGGATCAGTCAGGGATGGGCTGTCTGGCTGAGCTGGGGCCTGGGAGACTGTGCGGATGGCAGGGAAGGCTTCCAGCTTCACAGGAGGGAGCCACTGAGAGGCCGAGAGAACGGAGTGACCTTTCTTTCTGGCCACCAAGTGACATTGAAGTGATTAAACTTCCATGACTCATTTTTAACTGACCCCCGGGCTGTACCAACTGGAAAGCTCTGGAGTTTGAGCAGCAGGGGAGGCTGCTAAGACTGTCTTCTGAGGCCCCCAGGACTGATCTCTTAAAAGCTGTTATCCCTGACCCTTTATGCATCACTCCAGCACTCGGGTGGCCTTCTCTCCCCTCTGCTGGCCCCACTGTAACATATGGTCCAACTCTCACCTCCTCCAGGAAGCCTTCTCTGGTTGCCTCACCCTACGACATGCCTGTGACCTGTTCGCACTAGGAGGGTATTTGGGTTCTGCAGGTGAGATCTCTTGATGAGGTGTGAAAATGTAGACACTCTCGACTGACGAATGCGAGGGGCTTATTCTTTACTTGGCCTAAAGATCCAGGGCCAGCTTTTACTAAATATCAACCCAACATCAGAAAACATGTTTTGATATACAGGGATTAGATTTCTGCCAAGACCACTGTTGAAACTTAGGGTGAAGGGCAGTTGTGTTCATTTTCAATTTCTTACATTGTTTTTGAAAATAAGTTGTACGTGTTCCCCCATCCCTTTCCTCCTCTTGATGGGAAAGAAAACAGTGCAAAAATAACATGAAAGAATTCCTTTTTGGAAAAAAGTAAAAAAAAAAAAACCAAAAAACCTCTACCCATAAGTTCTTATATTCTTGAGAATTCTCGTCACATGCATATAAACTTAAATCTCTGTGACCAGGCAACTTTTACTCGGGTGCAGGGCTGTCAGCTTCCTGGCAGGAAGTAGGGACGAAGGTCTCTGACCGAGCAGTGAGCGCAGCCAATAGCAAACACCGGCTAAAGAAAGCTGCTATTATTAGTTGGTTTTTTTTTTTAGAAAAAAACAAATGAATTAAAAAAAAATCCTTGTGATTAAGTGGAAGTTTATAATCCAAGTCAATTTTCCATATAAAACCCCAAGCATCCACCTCTGCGCAACTCTACCTGCTCTCTCCAACCTGCGACAGCATACTTATCTCCTCCAGTAGCCGCTCAGCTGACACTTGTCTCCTCATCAACCTTTCCTCTGTCCTCTGAGAACAGACCAGCTGGACAGCCTCATATATAAATTAAACTAGAAAGTGAACCTACCATCTGCCTCACTCTGTGTCCCCTTAGTCCAGTCCAATCTTTGTCTGAAGTGTTGACTTCAGTACTGGTCTCAGCTCTGGGCTAGCAGCAAGCCCAGGGGCCATGTTCCCCGGGGACCCTCCAGGCTGTCGGACCATCAGGTCTGGTCTTTCAATAGGGGTCTTGATCTGCACAATTCTTTTTCTCATGCCATGGCAGGAACCCTACACTGTGTTTCCTGACAGGGCTGTTTTTGCTGGTGGGCAGGCACCATCTAATTCTTCTGGTCTCACGTTGATGCCATCTCCCAATCATATGGACCTTTGTGTCTCCTGGGCTCATTTATTAGTATTTTTGTTGCTGTTATGACTATTACAACTAGCTTAATTAGCCATTGAGACCAGATCCTTTATTCATTTGGCAAATGTTTAGGCTGGGACCTTGCACACACATGCACACCCACACACACTCATACACATGATTCTAACAGCACCCCTGCAAGACAGTAGTATTCCCCTGTTTTCTCAAAGAGGAAAATGAGGTAAATTAATAGAGTTAAATTAACCGACCCACCTATAGTAACAGAATTAGGAAAAACAGCGGTGCTGGGATTTGAAGCTAATACCTCTGAGGCTGAAACCTATGTTCTTTCCATCACCCAAGGGTTTTTCAAGCATGGCACTCTTTGCAATTTGGAGAAGAGAACTCTTTAATGTGAGGTGCTGTCCTGTACGTTGTAGCATGCTCAGTGGCATCCCAAGCCACTCACTAGATACCCGGAGCAGTCTTCCACTAGTGACAACCCCAAATGTCTCCAGACGTCACCAAATGTCCCTGGCCAAAAAAAAAAAAAAAAAAGAACTCCAACTCATAGCAACCTTACGAAATAGGGTAAAACTGCCCCATTGAGTTTACAAGCAGCACCTGGT
Source organism: Heterohyrax brucei (assembly GCA_028571685.1). Lineage (NCBI taxonomy): Eukaryota > Metazoa > Chordata > Mammalia > Hyracoidea > Procaviidae > Heterohyrax > Heterohyrax brucei. The sequence continues at coordinate 17,451,693 of CM053153.1, read as the reverse complement.
GGCAGCCATAGCACTCAGCTGCTATGCCACCGCCAGCCAAGCGCTGTCGAGTCCACCAGGGACACAAAATATTCTCCGCTAAGAACCGCCGTAGTACGTGTGACCAGGAACATCAGGTGCATTGCCTGTTCCTTTGGGCTTCTTCCGCCGTGGGTGCTAGTCCACCTGTTTACAGGCCCAGGGCCCACATCCTGGGATTTTTCTGGCAGGCAGTAGGTCACAGATGTGTAGTTGGTTCCCAGGTGGGCCGAGCTGTGTAAAGGCAGCCAAAGTGAGGATTCGCGTCAGTCCCTGCAGCCTTCCCTGCCTGTCCAGGCCAGCAACGGGCACAGTAATCTGTCTCCGGGCCCTCTTTTGGAGAGTCGGGCACTTCCTGTTCCTGTCCTACCCAGCTGTATTTGGTAGACTCACACCTGTGGGGTGAGGCCCTGGCTGCTGCCGGCACACATAGCCAGGCTGTGCCAATTAGGAAAATGCACCCCTTTTGGGGTTGACCCAGGCCTGATCCAGGGCATAATGTCTGGTGAGCAGAACACAGATCAGTATCCTCCCTCCATTCACCCCCTGGTCTGGGTGTTGTCACAGAGTCCACAGCCTGCACAGCCGTCCCTAAGAGCCCTGATGTAGAAAGTTTTACTTACTCTCCTCCCCCTTATCCTGTGGCAAGGAAGAGCCTGGATGACTGAAACTCACAGATAACGCCCAAGCCTCCTTTTAGACCCAGGACTCAATTACATTTTCCTTGCTCAGCTTTGCCCCGGACTTGATCATTTATTCATTCAACAAACACATTTTTGGTCTACTTTGGGCAAACACATTTTCAGGAGCTTGAGTTTGAGGCTGGGCAATGGAACAGCAGGAGGTAGTGAGAGCAGTAACCTCAAAGTCTGGGTCAGGGACCTTGCAGGAATCTGTGAGGTCGAAGGCAGAAGAAAACTGTGTATTTTACCCCAAAGATAATGTTGCAACTTACTGACTGCAGAAACAGACACGAAAATCCAGCTGTCTTCTGTTAAACCGGGTGTCACAAGAGCAGTGGTCGCATGATGGTTGAAGTGCTGGGCTGTTAACCGAAATGTCACCAGGTAGAATCCACCAGTCACTTGTTGGGAGAAGACGGGAAATGATCTTCCATAAAGATCACAGCCTTGGAGACCCCGTGGGGCAGCTCTCCCTTCTACTGTAGGGTGGCTGTGAGTTGGAATCGAGGGATGACAGTGGGTTTTGTTTGGTTTGTTGTTGTCTTAGAAAGTAGAATTATTTTAAAGGAAACCCTATTTACGCTCATGGTTTTATGCAAGGAAGCTTTAGTATTATTTTAGATGAACAAATATTTAGAAATTTCTGAATTTTAGTTTCTAATGCAATACACGGAAACCCCAGTGGTAGAGTGGTTAGTACTATGGCTGCTAATCAAAAGGTTGGCAGTTTGAATCCATCCGATGCTCCCTTAAAACTCTATAGGGCAGCTCTCCTCTGTCCTACAGGGTCGTTATGAGTTGGAATTGACAAGACAGCAATGGGTTTAATGAATATCAACCGGTATAACCCAGATAAGGTTCCTGGATGGCAGAAATGGTTAAGTGCTTGGCTACAAACCAAAAGGTTTATGGGTTGAATCCACCTAGATGCTCTTAGGGAGAAAGGCCTGACAGTCTGTACCCCAAAATTCACAACCATGAAAATCCTGCTCTACTCTGAAACATATGTGTTTACCATGAGTTGGAATTAACTCAGCAGCAACTGGTAACCCACATAAACCAAAGCTCTTTGGGGGCCTCAGTAAGTTTTAAGGGTATAAGGAGATCCCGAGACCAGAATTTTGTAAGCTACTCAGGTGGTGGGAAGAGGAATGACCTGGAGTCTAACTAACTCTTCTCTTCATAAGCTGGTTGTGAACTTCAAGCAAGTTACTTAACTTTTCTGAGCCTCAGTTTTCTCATCTGTAAAATGGGAGCCAAGTGGGCACTCTTGCAGGTTGGTCGTTAGAATTTCACCTCATTCACTGGCACTGTGTTCTGTTGGTGGTGGTGCTGACTCTGAGGAAGGGTTGGAGTAGCTTCAAGGGGTACTTGTTGAATGGAGTATGGACAAGGAGGTGGGGCTTGGAGCATGTTAGCAGCCTCCCTCGCAAGGTAAATATGTGAAGATTGGGAAAGTTGGTCAAAGGAAAGGAATTTAGTTTGTGAAATAGCTTCAAAGGGGAGTTGGAAGCAGTGTGGTTTTGCCTGTGATTATTTTGATTGTGACAACTTTTAAGTGTTGGAAACCCCTGCTCGCTGTCTCCCTTTCCTCTCTGTCTTTGTGGCTGAAGGGCCCTTTCCAGGGTCTGAGTGGGTTGTCTCTTGCCGAGGTCCACTCAGAGGAGACGGTGGCCATGTCTGCTGGGCCCACAGCCTGGCAGTAGCTTTGGAGCAGCGTGGGACTCAGTGAGACTCTGATGGCCACAAGGGCCAAGGCATGAGGTCTGACAAGGACAGCTGGGGTCCTGGGGCAGCACATGTGTGCTCTTCCATGAGCCTGTCATGGCCCCAGTATTTCTATCATTGCTTCTTTGAGTAAAAGCTTTCGTTTATCAGAAAGCTTCTACCCAGGTGCCAATAGCAGGCCACCTTGTCCTCAGCCACTAATGCCTTATGGTGGGATTCTTTATATGACACATGTACTCACCTCAGGAAGGAAGTCTGTGACACAACAGTTAAGCACTTGGCTGTGAACCAAAAAGTCCATGTTTTGAACACAGGCAGCAGCTCCGCAGGAAAAAGACTTGGCAGTCTGCTTCCATAAAGATTGTACCCTCTACAGCCTGTTTTGGTTGTCTAGTGCTGATATAACAGAAATACCACAAGTGGATGACTTTAAAAAGAGAAATTTTATTTTATAACAGTCCAGTAGTCTACAAGTCCAAATTCAGGGTGTCAGCACTTAACTACCTTGGGTGGGGTGGGGTGAGGGGTGAGTGCTCCCTCTCCCGTCCTGAACTCCTTCAGACATTTGTATTGGGGGGTGGGGACCTGCAGGATGGTTGCAATGACAGTTGGCTCTCCCTTCTGGGGTTGTCCACCCCCCCCCCCCCCCCCAAGTTCTGTGCCCTGCCTGCCCAGATACAAGGACATCTCACGCCAGGTGGTCAGAGATAGCCAGTTGGGAGTGGTTTGGTTTTCACAATGACAGGTTCCTGAAAGTCACCCTGAGCTTTAGGCTAGTGATCACTGGGTACAGGCCAAGGGGGGAAACACAGAAAGAGGAAGGAACTTCCTGTTAGAAAGCAAAGGGCAGCAGATGGGGCCGAAGGGGACAGTGTACCTGGGCCCCAGGACTCAGCAGAGCCCAGGCCCCTCTCATATTCCCACAGGCAGAGGAGGGGCTGGCATGACTTCCACAGCTGAGTCTGCTGGAGCCACCGAGGGTGGCCAGCCACAGCTCTCTGCTGCTCCCTTCCTGGTCCCATCCGGCTCTGAGCATGGCTTCTGTTTGCTGTGGCTGGGTCACTGTTCCTCCTAGTATCCCTTGGTCCTCAGGTCCCAGATTGGCTAACTTAGCGCCTGCTTAGGAACCAGAAAAAAAGGAAGGAAGGAAACAGAAGGCTTCCTTCTCAGAGGCCACGGCCCAGGGAGGCCAGGCCGCACACAATGTGCCTTTGAACATCTTCTGGCTCCAGGAATGAGGGACTTTCTGGTGATGAAGCGCCTCCCTTAACTGCCCTGGGATCTCCACAGGCCCCTTTCTCCCACGGTGGTGGCACGGGGTTAGGTGCTTGACTGCTGACAGGTAAATGCTTTGCTGGTTTGTATTCACGCCGCCCCCCCCCAATCCAAGTGAGTTAAGTGCCAATAGCAGTAAAGATTACAGCCCAGGAAACCCCAGAGGGGCAATTGTAGTCTGTCGCACGGGATCCCCGTGAGTCTAGATCAACTCAGTGCACCTGGAAACAACAACAGTATTAAAAATATTTAAAAACCAGTTTGCCATGGCCTCTACCCAACCCCAGTGGGCAAACACCAGCCACAAACCTCTTCCCTAGGTAGACCAGCTGACTATATTCTTTGCCCTTCCTTTTCTCTATTGGAATTCAGGTTCATGCCTCTTTTGCTGTTTCTTGCTAGCTCTGGGTTTCGAGCAGGTGTAATTTCCTCCCGGAGCCTCAGTTTCAGGGTTGATGTCACGGTTCCGTGAAATAGAGAGCCCTGTCCCAAGATCTGGCACTAAGACTCCAAGAAGTGGGTTGGGGTGACCACATGCCTTGCTTTGGGACAACCTGGTTGACACCTATTGTCCTCATGTAGTTATCAGCGGTACTTGCTTGGCCTTAACAGTGTCCTTTTCTGGACTCTACGTGTCAGAGTCACTGTCTTTACTGGGTGAAGTCCCCTTTCCTTGGCCACTGGTACCCTTGTGTTGAGAGTTTGCTCTGAATTCTTGTTCCAGCTCTGCCACCAAGCCTAGTGTGACCTTGGACAAGTCACCTCCCTCAGCGTGTTTTTGCCCAGCTGCACCCTGGGGAGAATTTCACCCTTCTCACCTTGAGGGCACCGCCTGTGTCTTGTTCTGTTTGTGTCCCGAGGCCTGAAGCAGCCACTCTGCCCTGACTTCACGCTCGTGCAGCTGCCACCGATTGGAGACCGGCCTGTGCCTGTGGTCAGGGCCCCTGAGGTCCACGCATGCACCTTCGCCAGCCATCCTGACCAAGACCCAGAGGAGGTCTTGGGACCGGCCCTGGCTGGATTTCCAGCTGTTTACCTGACCTCTCCAAGTACCTGTGTCTTCAGCCTTAAATGGAGAGGTTGGGTAAGGCAGTCTGCCAGGCAGCTGCCAGCTCCAGCAGGGTTTCTGTCCCCACGAGCTACGTGTCCTAATGGGCTCATAAGGGTCATCAAGGTGTTGGGCTGAACGCTGGCTCTGCTTCTCAGTAACTATGTGACCTTGGGCATGTCCTTTCACCTCCTAGGGCCACCAATTCTTTAGGGTTTGCTTGGGCTGTGGGTGCAGCTCTGCTTCTGCTCCCCACCACCTCCTGACTGGGGGCAGGGAGGGTAGGTCCAGGTCTCTCCAGGGGACCCTGGACCCTGGTCACTCGTAACTACCACAGTTTCTGAATCCAGAGTTGCAAGGACATGAGGCCTAACACAGGTGTAAAATGCAGTGACACAGAGGAGAATATCGAGGTCACTGTGAAATCAGCCTCTGACTCATAGCAACCCCATGCACAAGGGGATCAGACCGTTGTGATCCATGGGGTATCTACTGGTTGGTTTGGGAAACAGACCTCCAGGCCTTTCTTTCTAGTCTTTAGAAGCTTCACTGACACGTGTTTGACATCACTGTAACACACAAACCTCCAGGGACAGATGGGGGTGTAGCTACGCATGTGGTGCACTGGCCAGAAATCAGAACCTCCCATGGACAGTGAGAGTTCTACCACTGAAACCCCACTTCCCTGAGTACTTACGAGGCCAGCATTTGCACTCACAGGATTTCATCTTCACCTGGACTCCAAGAAGTAGGTGTTGGCATTCCCATACCAGGGTGAAGGCTGTTTAACTTACAGGTGGCTGAGGCAAGCTTTGAACCAGATTTGTGCCTATGACTGAGTGCCTTCTGCTGCCACTCCATCTGGGACTGCGAGGCTTTCCTTTCCATCTCTCTGTCTGCCACAAAGTGGAATGTCTCTTAGGACTGCCTTAGTTTCTTCTCACCTAGTAGCTGCCTCCCACCTACTTCCCAGGGACACATTGATGAGGGCTAAGAATGTATTTTCCAGAAGCTCACCGGGCCTCTGGGCCCCAAGAGGGCAGCGTGTTATTAGCTGGGGCACAGTGGTGGCAGAGCAGCTGTAATGAATGCTCTTCGAGCATCCTATTGCCAAGGAGAGTGGCAGGGATCATTAGCCCCATTTTAGAGATGGGAAAGTGATGGCTCAGAGTCCTTATTTATGATCTGCCCATGGTGCTGGAATGATTCAGGCAAGGCCGAATGCACCCTCACTCTCCCTTTGTTCTCTGCCTTCCCTGCCAAGAAAGGAGAGTGGGAAAGATATGCAATTCCTGGGAAGCTTTGGACCATTCCTTGGAGAAGGCTGGGGACAGCCAGCTGTGGTGGCTCCAGCTGGCAGAGCCTGGCCCAGGGCGGGGTGGAGACAGATGAGGATGGGGGAAACTTGGGGCCCCCATTCTCACTACACACTGACCTCAGATGGCAGTGCAAGCACATGGTCCCCCAACCTTCTCCAGCTGTTACTTTGAGACTGAAACCATGGCCGAGGTGATAGTGGTATTGGTGGTTTGGCAGGGCAGGGTGAGTTCTTCAAATCTGAAAGGGGAGAAGCAGATACAGAGGAGAGACTTTTAATGGGAGGGTGAAGAACTCGCTTTTGCTCAGTGCCTTTTGTGTGTGCCAGGTATTTTACATGCTCCTTGCCATTTCATCCCCATTTTACAGAGGTGGAAACTGAGGCCTGCTGGGGGCGGGGCAGTGAAGCCATTATATCAGAATTGTGTAGTAGGTAAGAAATAAAGTTAGGATTCCAACCCAGGCTATTTGGCTTGAAAGTTGTTCCTTTGGAAATAGTGGTCTCCGAACTCTTTGGAAGTTCTTTGGGAGAGGTGGAGTTTAACAGAGGACCCACTTCATGAGTGAGTGACTTGGGCTGTCACAGGAGACCCTGCACTCAGAAGGTTCTGTATTTGGTTTAATGCTCTGCTTGCTGTCCCTGTCTTGAAATTTTTAAATAATTTTTGAGCACAGGGACTGCATTTTCATCTTGTACCAGGCCATGCAGAGGATGTGGCCAGTCCTGGGTCTCCATGGTCAAGTCCTGGGCCTCGGGAGCATCATTTTCCTTCAGTACCCTCAGCGATAAAATCAGGAGTGTGGGTAGAAGGAACAGGGCTTCACGCTCACCGAGCCTGAGCGCCCAGGGCTTGGTGAGGACACGCTGAGGACAGAGGAGACTGCAGGGGACAGAGCCTGGGCTTCACCCTGGGAAGGCCTGGGACCTGACAGGGCTTAGGAGAGATTGAGAGGTTCTGGAGATCAAAGAAAGGGGGTGTAGGAACCCTCTGGGTTGCTCACTACAGCTATTAGTCACAGGAAGTTGCTGGGAAATTGTTGACATATATCATTACGGCTCTTTGATGGTCATAACTGGATGGGATGTGTGACCAGCTTTTTCTCCAAAACAGATACACTTCACTGCTTTCAAAGTTGTCACCAGGGAGACTGTCCTCATTCTAATGGTGCTGTCGTGGGAAACACATCCTCTTGACCGTCTGTCACTTTAGCTGCGTCTGTGGTGGGAATGGTTCCATAAGAATTTGACTCATGTCCCCAGCCTCCCACCCCGGGCACTGGGCACATGACTAGGTGGGTTTCTGTCTCAGTCTTAGCTGCTAGAGCCCACTCAGTCTGGCCTAAAAGTTCTGGAAGAATCTGACTTCTTTGCCTACAAAAGGGGCTTCAAAAGTGCACCCTTACCATGACTCTTCAGAAGTCCCTGGGTGGGCAAATTGTTCAAGCACTCATTCACTAAGTGCATTGGAAGAAAGGCCTGGTGATCCACCTCTGAAAACTCAGTCATCAAAAACACTGTGGACACAGTTCTACTCTGATGCACACAGGGTCAATATGAGTTGGAATCAGCTTGACAGCAACTGGTTAACTGGTTAATAGGGACTGTCCCTCGTGCTCTGATTCACTGTCCCCAGCCCCTTGCTCCTGCTTTCCAGAGTAACTTCCTAACCAAACTGCTTGAACCCTAGCTTTTGTCTCAGGCTTGGCTTTGGGAGGACCCAAATGGAGAGAGGTGATACTAGAGCATCTTCACTGCTTCTTCTGGACTGCCTTTCTGAGCTGGGGCCCGAGTTTTCTGTATCTCTTCAAGCCCATAGAGTGCTCCATGGAAGGAAAGATAGACTGTGTGTCACGTGCTTTGGATATGTTGTCAGGAGGGATCAGTCCCTGGAGAAGGACATGATGCCTGGTAGAACGGCGGGTCAACATGAGACAGGAAGACCCTCAACAAGAAAGACTGATGCAGTGGCTACAAGGATGAGCTTAAGCATAAAAATGATTGTGGACATGGCGCTGGACCGGGCAGTGTTTTGTTCTGTTGTGCATAGGGTAGCTATGAGTCAGAATTGACTTGATGGCACCCAGCAACAACATTGAACATGGCAAACATCCGTCTTCCAAGAGGGGTGCAATTTTCTGGCAACAGCCCAACACGATCTTGGGTGGAACCTGGTGTTGAGGCAGATGGGAAGTCACATCAGGTAGGATGGTGCTAGTGGACAGGACTGGCTTTTACCAAGACTTGGCTTCAGTTGGATCTTAGTCGCAGTGTTAGTTGGGATCTTGGGTAAACAGGTTGACTTCCCTGGGTCCTGGGAGCCTATCTTTAAAAGGCAGGACCAATGGAACCTCAGCTTTCCGTGAGGATGGAGCACAGCTGTGAGGTCGTCTTGTGACTGATAACCAGTTATACCTGTGAGTTATGATGGATTGCAAACGAGGTGGCGACTACAAGGTACGGAGCTGAGTGTGAAGGCCAGTGTCCCACAGGCATCTGAATGCAGTTTGACCAGTGGGAGTCTCATCAGAAGGGTCTCCCCAGGAGGTTTTCATGTCTGGGTCTGGCTGTGGTCACACGGACACCTGGCATGCTGGTTACAAAGCAGCCCTTAGTCTTCAAGGTCAAGCCTGGGAGATATTGTTTGCACTAAGAAAGGATCTGGACTCTGGGCTACATAGGGGACATCCTGGAGCTAGTCCTTGAAGAGAAGCATGTGAGAGTGGGCACAGTTCGTGCACCAGGCTGATAGGACATAGGCTGGGGGTATTGTGGTGTCAGTGTCAACACTGGCTGCCATGGAGTCACTCATCCATTTGACACATATTTATTGAGCAATTACTAAATGCCAGGCACTGTGCTAGTGCTGAGGACACAGCAGGGGGTGAAACTCTAGCTCTTCTGGAACTCACATTCTAAAGGAGAAACAGGCGATGCACAAATGTACATGAAATGCAAGGTCAGGTTATGTCACGAAGCATCAAATAAAAGCGGGCCTGGGAGTGGACAGCCCCAGAAAGGCTGCTGTCCTAGAAGAGTGGTCAAGGAAAGCAGCTGAGTTGGTGAAAGAGTGAAACTACAATGATGTGAGGGAGTCAGAAGGCTGTTTGAGGTCCAAGCAGAGCTAAGGTAGTGCAAAGGCCCTGAGGCGGGAGGATGCTTGGTGTGTTTGAGAAAGGTGGCTGGTACAGCCTCAACAACCTATGGAGACAGAAGAGAAAGACAGAGAGAGGAAGGAGGCCAGAGAGGCACTGAGGAAATGGAAGAGGTCAAGCAGGACTTTGAAGGCCCAGGTACGGGTCTAGTCCTCTCTTTGCCAGCAGCTGCTACGCTACGTCAGGTGTGTCCCTTCTGCTCTCTGACTCTGATTTCCTCCTATGCAAAGTGAAGAGACGAACTAGGGAAGTAGTCCCCAACTCTAAAACGTCTGATTTTTTTTTTTTTTTTTTTTAAAAAGGACGCCCAGTCCCCACCTCTGTCAACAAGCCTCTGGAGGTGGCACCTGGGCCTCCAGGTTTATTCAGAGCATCCCCAGGTGACTCTGTGCGCAGCTGTAGTCACCAAGCCCAAAGCCCTCTGGGGGTCTTAAGAGCCTGGTGGAAAAGACCCCAAGGGAACACGTCTTTCACCTCTGCCTCCTTCCCAGGCCCTACGGTCAGGCTCACCACCGAAGGCCCAGACCCCAGGGAAAAAGCACATCAGCTCCGCCGGGACCCTGCTTCCTACCCCCAGAACCCGGGGCCCGGGGCCTCAGCAGCAGCCGCCCTGGGCCCTGGGAGATTCTGTTTACGGTGCACATTTCACTTCTACAGGATCGTCGCAGCTGCGAGCTTGCCTCATCGCAGTGGCCCACAGCGAGGGGCGGCCTCCACGCCATTTGCTCATTTCCCAAGTTCCTCTTTGGGGCATGTGCCTGTCCCTCCGCGTTCCCGTGGCTGCGTGGAAGTGGCCCGAGGCCCAGAGGGTGACTAAGAGGGGAAGCCCCTGCGCTTCGAGGCTCCCAGCAGCTCCCGGATTGCGTAAGGGCTATTTTTGAGGCGATTGCAGACGATCTGATGAATCATAGCAAACACACATGGCTCCGGCGGGGCACCGTCCTTCCTCCTACGGCTGTGGAAAGTGGAGCTTCTCAATATGAATCAGCAGCGCCCAAGCCCAGGCCCTGGGGAAGGAGGAGGAGGGTGTGAATTATACATTTCCAAAGTATTGGGGTGCGGCCTGTGGAGCCTGGGAGTTTTGGTTTCTTAGAGACTCAGAGAGCTTCCTCAGTCTCCTGAGCCCCCACTGGCTGGCCCCGGGGGACTCATGGAGGCTGGATCATGAACAGAGTCGCTTGCGCTTGTCAGAGACTGTCATTCAGACTCATAGGGACCCTACAAGACAGAGTAGAACTGCTCCATAGCATTCCCACAGGGCCTCCCACTGTTCCCTTCTGGTTTGAACTCCAGCTGGGAATTTGTCCCACCCCAGGTATACTGAATCAGAATGCACACTTTCACAAGGTTAGATTTTGAGAACCGCTGCTCCACTTGTGGTTCTCAGAGTTGGTCCCTAACCAGCAGGATAAGTGTGTCTGGGAATTTGTTAGAAAGGCAAGTAGAGGCTCCAACCCAAACAGACAGGTTTGAAGTTTTGGTTTCCGAGGCTATCACGTTTTCAGAATGGGCTGTACAGCAGCTGGTTAGTCTGAAGGGAGAGCAACCCTGGTGGGGAGGTGGTGAAACCCCGGATTGCCAAATGTAAGGCTGGAGGTTTGAACCTACCAGCCTCTATATGGGAGAAAGATGTGGCTGGCAGCCCGCTCCCATCAAGATTTACAATCTTGGAAACCGTACAGAGCAGCTCTGCTCTGCTCCATAGAGTTGCTGTGGCTTAGGATTCACTTGAAGGCTTAAAGGCCTTTGTTGGGGAGAGAGGGAGCGTCTTCATGCTCACCTGAGCTCAGGGGAACAATAGCTGAGGAGGCAGGGCCACGTGGACGTTGGCGGTCTTCAGCCTTCGCAGTTGCGCAGTGCTGTTCTTCACTGCCCTGGGATAGGCCCCCAGTTCACAGGGGCCCTGCGCACAGTGGCCTAACGCACTGCCTGGTCCTCTGCCGTTGCCATGTGATCACCAGACTTTTCTTCCTGATCCTCCTTCTACTCTGCTGGGCAATAGCTCAAAGTGCTGCAGCTGGCTAAGCAAAAGATCAGCAGTTCAAACCTACTATGCACTCCTTGGAAACGCTGTGGGGCTGTTCTACTCTGTCCTATAGGGTCGCTAGGGGTTGGAATCGATCAAACAGCAAGTGGGTGTGTTTGCCGTTGGTTTGGGTTCTGGCTGGAATTTGTTGTAGGCATTTGCTTTACAGATGGGGTTGAGACTAACCTAACTGACCTAATTTCTGTAACCAGTGGTTCTTACCTTGGCCTGCCAATCTGAATGACGTGGAAAACTTTTAAAAAATACTGGTGCTTGACCCTTATCCTAGACCAGTTGAATGTGACTGTCCATCAGTGGGCCTGGGCTTCTTTGGTACCCAAAAGCTCAAGGTTGATTGTAACTTGTACCCAGGTTTCAAAAGCATGGCTCCAGTCCCCTCCAGTACTCTGCATCTGCTCTGAATGCTCTCTGCCCCAGTCCGTCTGGCCCCGCCTGCCCCACCTCGTTCCATCCAAGTCTTCCCCTTGCTGTTCCACTTTGCTGCACTTTATTGCGACCTTTCCCATTTAGATGCATTCTAATGGGAGTTGCTGGTTGAGTGACTGAATGATACAAAAATGATTTATTTGTGATTAATTTATAGCAGGCCTTATTAGAAGGGGCCCTGGTGGCACAATGATTAAGTACTCAGTGTCTGAGAGGTTGGCAGTTCAAAACCACCAGCTGCTGCACAGGAGAAAGAAGTGGCTGTTTGCCTGCATTAACGGTCATAGCTTTTGAAACCCTATGGGGTAGTTTGGAAACCCTAGTGGTTGTAGTGGTTGAATGCTATGGCTGCCAACCAAAAGGATGGCAGTTCAAATCTGCCAGGTGCTCCTTGGAAATCCTATCGGCAAGTTCTACTCTGCCCTATAGAGTCACTCATTAGTTGGAATGGACTCGATGGCAATGAGTTTGACTTTTTGGTTTATGGGACAGTTCTACCCTGTCCTATAGGGTTACTGTGAGTCACAGTTGACACCACAAACAACAATAACAACCACAACCAGAAACCCAAACCTGTTGCCACTGAGTGGATTCTGACTCATAGTGACCTTATAGTACAGAGTAGAACTGCCCCATATGGTTTCCAAGGAGTGCCTGGTGGATTGAACTGCCAACGTTTTGGTTAGCAGCTGAACACTTAACCTCTGCACCACCAGGAGCCTTCCACAACGGGCTCAGATGTATGACAGATCATAGAGGTGGCACAGGACTAGGCAACATTCTGTTGTGTTCCAGATAAGGTCATCGTGAGTCAGAGCCAACTTGTTGACAACTGGTAACAGCAACAGCACTGCCTATCCAGACCTTGCTTCTAGGAAAGGCAGGTGCAACAGACAACAGGAAACGACGATGTTCCTGCTCTTGGTGGAATTTACATTCAAATATGGGAAGACAAAATATACATGAATGAGTAGAGAGTGTATACACAAACTCACTGCTGACTAGTTGGTTCTGTCTCATAGTGACCCTACAGGACAGAGTAGAACTGCCCCGTAGAGTTTCCAAGGAGTGCCTGGCAGATTTGAACTGCTGACCTTTTAGTTGGTAGCCATAGCACTTAACTGCCATGCCACCAGGGTTTCTGTTTACTGATGGAAATTAGAAACATAAATTAGGGAAGGGGGTTTGAGAGTACTGGATATTCATGGGAGGCCTCACTAAGGAGGTGACATTTGAGCAGAGACCTGAATGATGGGATGGACCTGCCACATGGACATCTGGGAGAAAAATGTACCATGAGGAGAAAAGAAATGATAAAGGCCCTGGTAGGCTGGTTGCATTCCAGTCCATGTGACTCATCCGTTTACGTACCATCCACTTAATCCCAATCCTTTAAATGCTCTGCCACTTTTTTTGCACTGTGTGCTAGTGAATTTTACTTGACTTGGTTTAAAGATCTGGATTACCAGGTTTACCAGCTAATTCAGAATACCACTGATGCAAAGGGAGCTGTCTCTTCTGGCTCAACGCAAGTCTGGATAGGAGATCAACCTGGCAGCCCTGTGTTTGAATCACATGCTTAGTTAGGAAGAAATTAGTAATCCATCACGTCAGATCTCTTTTCCTCTAAGTAGCTCCACTGGATTTCATTGTTTGTTTACACCGTGTAGTTACAGGGGGCCTCACCAGGTGCCAGAAACCCATCATGACTCAGTATATGTGCTCTTACCTCTTTTTCTTACCTGCCACAGCATCCGAAATTTTTCTATTTGGGTTGTTTCATGAAAGGCCTTTTAGAGATAAGCCTGTTGACCTGAGTTCAGGTGTTCAGTTAACCTGTTAGGATCTTGCATGAGGGGATCTTGCCTAGAACAAGATCTTGAGGAAATGGAACCTTTGAAGGGTTGAAAAGAAGAGGTAGCTAATAAGGAAAGATCTGGTAAAGTAGGGGACATCAAGCTATGTGTGCATATCCTGGCTGAATAGGAGAGCTCTGAGGCTGTGGAAGGCAGGTTGCAGGAAAGGTCAAGGCCATGCACAGCTACATCAGTGGTCTACCGAGGGCTGACTGATGCTAGTTTTAAAACTAGTCTGTAAATTTTTTGTTATACCTCCCATTGACAGGAGAGGTCTGTGTTCCCTCCCCTTGAAAGCAAGCTGGCCTTAGTGACTCTTTTGAGACCAGTAGAATTCAGCAGAGATTTTGCTGTATGATTTCTGAGGGTGGTTCACAAAAGCCGAAGGAGCTTCTTGCTGGTTCAGAGGCACAGCTAAGCTCTTAGCCAAGAGCCATCCTTAGCTGTCTGCCTTCTTTGAATGAGTCGGGCATGACTAAGCCATCTTGGACATCAAGCCTGAGTCTTCAGACGACTGCTGTCCCACCAGGCATCTACTGCAATCGCGTGAGTGATCCTGAGCAAGAAGTGCCCAGTGAAGTCTTGTCCGAACTCCTGACTCACAAAATTGAGGGCAATATGAAATGGTGGTTGTCTTATACTTCTGAGCGTTGAGGCAATATATTTTGCAGTTATATGAACCAGAACCCTTTGTACCCAGTCAGCTATTTGTGGCTCCTGTTTATAGACCAAATATCCAGAAAAACACAACAGCAACTCCGAATGGGCTGCCTCTCCCTGGGTACTTAGCAGGAAGGGATGGGCATTAAAAATGGCTGGTAGGATCACAAAGGTCAAGTTTAGAAATGATTTTAGAGATCATGATGAACAACATGATGACCACAGCTAGTATCACTGAACGTGTTCAATACTTTTTGTCCGAGACTGAGACAAAACGGCTTACCCAAGGTCACCAGGCTTGAGTGAGACATCTAGGACTGGGACTCCAGTTCCCGTCCATGAGAACTTTTCCTTCTCCAATTTTTCTGGGCCAGTAAGGAGTTATGGAGATAAAGATTGGTAGGGCAGCGGGTTCAGTGTTCTCTGGGATGGGTTTGAATTTCATTAAATTCACCATTCTTCTGAATCTCCTAGAAGCGACTCCTTGTGGAATTCCTGGCCCTGAGTACCCTCCCTCTGTCCATCCCTGCCTGTCTGGATCCAGGCCATCTTCTTTTGTATCTACTTTATGACTTAATCCGTCAGGCTGTGGCGGGGTCTGGAGCTTCCTTGTTTAGAAAGGTAGACATGGATCCTCCCTTCTGAGCCTTCTGATCTCCCCGGTTAGAGGATACATTTCTCATCTCTGCACTCTGAGTCATTGTTTTACTCTGTGTAGGACACCACCCTTTGGGTAATAGTTAGATTCGGAGCCCATCTGTGGAATCGGAGCTCCCCCAGGACAGAATGGTGCCTGATTTGTGGATATCTCTTCTGTGGCTGCTTTGTAAGGTAGTGAGTTTCCTATTGCCGTCAGCTACTGATAAGGAAGCTTTTGTGTGTGTTGTGTGGGTCCCAGGGAGGAGAAGAGTATCAGAAGATTAGAGTGGTTCACATTCCTCCCAACTGAGATTCTTGGTTTCTCTTGTGATGTATTGACATCTGCTGAATGAATGTTCACCTTGCCCCGGTGTGGCTGGTGCTTTGGAGTTTATGTACATTTAAATTAATTCTTATGGTCATCTTCACCAGGAGGTAATATTAAAACCTCTAGTTTACAGAGGTGGAATCAGAGGCTGAAGAGAGATGTCAATCTTTGCTTAAGGGCACTCAGCGCAGAAGTGGCAGAAAATGGATTCCAACACAATGTCGACTTCTGTGCTCGTGTTTTTCAAGCTGGAGCTTGTTGACTGTTAGTGGGTTATAAACTCAGTTTAGTGGAACGTGGTCAGTGTCAAAAAAGGGAATTTTAAAGGGATGAGAAGATAAAGCACAGAGTAGCAGAAAGTACTTATAGAACACATAGCTGATAAAGGAATTGTATCAAGAACACACACACAAAACTCTTAAAACCTCACCAAAAAGAAAACAACTCAGTTCAAGAGTGGGCAAAAGGGACAGATAAGGGCGACGGCAGAGCAACATGAGGACCATAGTTAATATCACTGAGCTGCACATGTGAAAACTGCTGAAATGTTAGATGTTTTGTTACTGACATATTTACCACACACACACCAAAAAGTAGGCAAAAGATCTTAATAGATGCCTCATCAGAAACAATATTCAGAAAGCAGAGAAGCATATGAAAAGATGATCATTTTCATGTGTCATTAGGGAATTTCAAATTAAAAGAACAATGAGATTCCACTACCTGCCTATTCGAATGGCTAAAATTGGACAATGAAAATGCTAGGGAGCATGTGGAGCAATGGGAACGCTTATTCTTTGCTGGCAGTAATTCATACAATACGTGACTTTAGAAAACAGTTCAGCAGTTTCTCAAAGAGCTAACTGTAGTCTCACCATATGACCCAGCAATTGTGCACCTAGGTATATACTTAAATGAATTGAAAACGTATCTCCACACACAAACCTGCACATGAATATTTATAGCAGCTTTATACACAATTGCAACAATTTGGAAGCAATCAAGGTATTATTCAATAGATGAGTGGATAAACAAACTGGTAAGCCATACTCCAGCATATTATTCAGCAAGAAAAAGAAGTGAGCTAGCAGGCCACAGAAACACATGAAAGAGTCTCCAGCGCCAATGGTTCAGTGAGACAAACTAGTCTGAGAAAGCTGACATACTGTTTGATTCCAACAATATGACATTCTGAAAATGACAAAACTATCCAAGCCATTGCTGTTGAGCAAATTCTGACTCACAGCAACCCTAGAGGACAGAGTAAAACTGCCCCAAGGAGTTTCCATGGAGCACCTGGTGGATTTGAACTGCTGACCTTTTGGTTAGCAGACGTAGCACTTAACCACCGTGCCACCAGGGTTTCCAACAAAATGATAGAGACAGTAAAGAGGTCAGTGTTTGCCAGAGGTTCAAGAGTAGAGGGTAAGGAATGAGTAGGTAGAACACAGAGTGACAGTGTTTTTAGGGCTGTGAAACTCTTCTGTGCATTATCATATGTTGAATATGTGATGTTATACATTTGTCAAAACTCAAGGAAGTGTACAACACGAAGAATAAACCCTAAGGTAAACTACAGACCTTAGTTGATAATAATGTGTCAGTGCTGGTTCATCAATTGTAAGAAATGTACCACACCAATGCAAGATGTTAATAATAAATTGTGGTCAGGGAGAGGGGAAGGTGGAAAGAGAAACCTCCTGCCTAGTTTTCTTGTAAACCTAAAACTGCTCTGAGAAAAAGTTTACTTAAAAATTAAAAGGAATGAACTAGAATAGAAAATAGATGCATGCGTTGCTTGTAGCAAGCCCAAAGGATTAGTTTCTGAAAATTTTGTTTCCGATGTGCATGTGAATCAAGCGTGTGCTGCGTCACTATGTATCTGCTATTATTATTTGGTGAAAATGGAAGCTTGCTGCTGTAGGCTGTACTGCTGTAAATACACTATAGCAACTAATACTTTTTTTGAGAACCTACTGTGTGCATGGCATAGTGGTTAAAAGCTATGGCTGTTAACCACAAGATCAGCAGTTCCAGTATGCGAGGCACTCCTTGGAAACTTTGTAGGGAAGTTCTACTTTGTCCTATAGGGGCACTGTGAGTTGGAATTGACTCCATGGCAACGGCTTTATGTTTCCTCCTCTATGCCCTAAGAACTACTCCCTCCCTCCTCGAGTCTTTTTTTTTTTTAATATTTTATTGTGCTTTAAGTGACGTTTACAATCCAACTCAATTTGTCATACAAAAAGTTACACACAAATTGCTGTGTAACTCTAGCTGCTTTCTCCACCCTGTGAATAGCACATGTCTCCTTTCCAAACTGTATTTCCAGTATCCTTTCAACCAGCTCCTGTCCCCCTCTGCCTCTCATCTCACTTCTGAACAGGAGCTGCCCACTTAGTCTCATGTGTCTTCCCAAGCCAAGAAGCACACTTCACCAATATCATTTTTTGTGTTAAAATCCAGTCCAATCTCTGTCTGAAGAGTTGGCTTTGGGAGTGGTTTCATTTCTGGGCTGGGAAATTCTGGGGGCCATGTCTTCTGGGAACACTCCAGTCTGTCAGACCATCACGCTGGTCTTTTAAATAGAGTTTGAGATCTGCACATCCATTTTTTTCCTGCTGTATCAGGGACTCTGTGTTGCAGTCCGTGTCAGGGCAATCATTTGTGGTGGCTGGGTACCATCTAGTTGTTCTGGTCTCATGCTGATGTAGTCTCTAGATTAAATGACCTTTTCTGTCTTTTGAGCTAATATGTTTCTTATGTCTTTGTTATCCTTCATTCTCCTTTGTACCAGGTGTTTTGGGACTAATTGATGCTGCTTAGATGGCTGCTTGCTAGCTTTTAAGACCCCAGATACCACTCAGCAAACTGGGATGCAGAACATCTTCTTAAAAAGCTTTGTTATGCCAGTTGACCTAGATGTCCCCTGAAACCATAGTCCCCAGGTGCCTGCCCTGCTACTCTGTCTTTTGAAGAGTAGGATTATCTTTAGAAAACGTCTTAGCTTTTGATTCAGCCCTGTTGTACTAACTTCGCTACTGTGTGTTGTCCCCCCTTCACCTAACTTAAATCTTATCTACTATCTAATTAATAAATACCCCTCTCCCTCTCTTCCCACCCTTGTAACCATCAACAACGGTTTTCTTCTGTGTTTAAACTTTTTCTTGAGTCATTATAATAGTGGTCTTGGACAAAATTTGTTCTTTTGCAACTGACTAACTTCTCTCAGCATAATGCTGTCTGGATTCCTCCAAGTTATGTGATGTTTGCCAGATTAATCATTGAAGAGCTACTCTTGAAATTGTGAATAGTTCCAAAGAGGAAGCAAAGTCACTTTGCTGAACAGATAAGCCTTTCCCTTGCTAGCTGCTTCCTACCCTGTGCGCCGAGACCCTCGTTTCTCCCTGAGCAGAGTATGGACCCGAGGCTGGGTTATCTGCTTTTTGTTCTGACTCTGCTTTACCAGTTTTGTGTATCAATAATGTTCTCTTGGCCCCTTCCTTGCTCTGTTACATCAGATACACTGGAAAAGATCAGGAGTTTTCAAAACTTTTCTTTTCCTTCTTCTTTTTTCTTTTCTGCAGAATATGTTTTGTTTGGATGACTTATTTCACAGAAGCTTGATGGTTTTAACATGTAAAGGCAGATCTGTCCTGGCTGAAAGGGAGTGGGAACCCCTAAGTTGCTGTGAAACAGACTTTGGGAATCACTCAGTAAGACATTCTCTCAAGAGGTCCTCTAGCTGAGATGTTCTAGGGATCCTTGTTAACCTGGGTTTGGCTCAAACCCCAAACTATACAGTTTCATTTGGGGGGTTGCTGAGTTAGTTTGTGACTTGCTGATGAGCCTTGCCAATAACTGTAGGGAAAAAGCTCCCCACTTTTATCACCTCTGAAATTCTGGCTCAGAGTGGACTTTCTGAGGGCGTCAGCCAGTGGCATTGACAAAGTGTTCCTAGTCAGGATACGATTTGTGGGCCTTTTCCAGGACTCTGCCCTTGGCCTTGGCTCCAGAAGCCTTACTTACGTTGGTCTGGGAAACCCAGCATTATTCCTTCTTGTATGGGGCTATGGTGTGTGTAGATCCCAATGTGGAGCTTAGCTGCTTTGCTCTGAATCTTGCCTCCTCTGGAGATGCAGGACTAGGAGTGAGGCTAAGGGAGAAGACTTTGTCTTGGAATCCTGGTGCTGTGGCAGAAAACATTGTAGGATAGGAACATTCGGTTGATAGCTCAACAACCGTTTCCCCTTCTGCTGTCAAAAGAATTCAGCTGAAGAAGAAGGACTGGCCCCTGCCTGTTAAAGCTGTCCTATTCCTCTTTGTTTTCCTAGCTTCTGTTGCAGGGATGACACTTTTGTGGTTAGGTTACAAATGGCTTCCATCCTGCTAGCAGTCTCTTGCTGGTGTCCTGGCTTTCTTCGTCTTGCTCATCTTGCTGGACAGCTGCCGTGCCGGGAGCTGTCTTACGGAAAAGCCCACAAGGCAGGGAACGGAGGGAGGCCCCTCACCAACAGCTAGTGAGAAGCTGAGGTCCTAAGCTGAAGCCCGGGAGCAACCACATGCTGCCGACAACCACGGAGGAGGGTGGGTGTGGGTCCTGCTCCATCTGAATCTTGAGATGGTGGTGGCCTCAGATGACATCTTGATGGGGCAGCTTTGTGAGTGACCCTGAGCTGGACCACACAGCTAAGCCACGCTTGGATAACTCAGTGACAGAAACTGTGGGATGAAAAATATTTTAATTCACAAAATGTGAAGTAATTTATTAACTAACAGTAGATAACTAATGGAGCGAGCTTTTACTGTCCTGATGAAAGGGGTACAAGAAGCGAGCACTGTTGCTGTCCCCTAGATAGAGCAGCTGTGTTGGAGCCAGGCACAAGGACCATCCATGTGCGTGTGACAGACCAGAAAGAGGGAGTGATCCACAGTTCCTGACAGCATCTATAAGCAGTTGAGCAAATACAAGCAACAAACTACCTCTGTACCTGTCATATGAGAAGACAGATTATTATTATTATTGTCTTTAGGTGATAGTTTATAGAGCTAATTAATTTCTCACTAAACAATTAATACAATAATTGTTTTGTGACATTGGTTGCCAACCCATGATGTGTCAACACTCTCCCCTTCTCCACTCCGGATTCCCAGTTCCCAGTCACCCAGTTTTTCTAGCCCCTTCCTGCTTTTTTGTCTTTTCTTTGGGCTGATATGTCCATTAGTCTTGTATATACGTATGATTGGACTATGAAGCATGTTCCTCATGTATGCTATTGTTGGCCCTGTAGACCTGTGTAATCTTTGGCTGAAGGGTGAACTTTAGGAGTGACTTCAGTACTGAGTTAAATGGGTATCCAGAGGCCATATTCTTGGGTTTTTCTCATCTCTGTCAGGCCAGCAAGTCTGCTATTGTGTGTGAATTTGAATTTTGTTCCATGTTTTTCTCTCACTGTGTCTGGGATCCTGTATTGTGATCCCAGCCAGAACACTTGGTGGGGGAAACCACACACCATCTAGTTGTTCTGAGCTGGTGGAGGTTGTGACAGTTGTGGTCTATTAGTCCATTGGATTGATGCTTCCCTTGTATCTTTGATTTCCTTCATTTTTCTTTGCTCCAGCAGGAATGGGACCAGTAGTTGCATCTTACATAGCTGCTTGTTGGCTTTTTAGACCCAGTTGGTAGTCACCTAAGTCAAATATAGATAACTAGAAAACCATACATACATAGTATATATGTTTATATATATATATATATCATTTTCATAATGAATAGACTTTTTTATTGCACTTTAGGTGAAGGTTTACAGAACAAACTAGTTTCTCATTGAACAGTACATATATTGTTGTGTGATGTTGGTTAAAAAACTCACAACAGGTCAAAAAATGGAAAAAAATGTAGAACAGAATTCTAACTCAAAAAGAAAGACTAGACTTGCTGGTCTGACAGAGACCAGAGAAACCCTGACAGTGTGGCCCCCAGACACCCTTTCGGTTCAGTAATGAAGTCACTCCTGAAGTGCATCCTTCAGCTGAAGATTAGACAGGTCAGTGCTCTTACTTCTGGACACTGGTTTCCCTATTACCAGCTTTCCAGTCCACTCCTGCCTTCTAGTCCTTGTCCCTGGGCTGGCACGTCCCTTTAGTCTTTTTTTTTGTTTTATGGGTCTGTCTAATCTTCGGCTGAAGGGTGCATTTCAGGAGTGACTTCATTACTGAACTGAAAGGGTGTCTGGGAGTCATATTGTCAGGGTTTCTCTGGTCTCTGTCAGACCAACAAGGCTGGTCTTTCTTTTTGAGTTAGAATTTTGTTTTATATCTTTTTCCAGCTCCGTCTGAGACCCCCTGTTGTCGTCCCTGTCAGAGCAGTCAGCGGTGGTAGCCGGGCACCATCAAGCTGTGTTGGATTCAGTCTGGTGGAGGTTGCTGTAGATGTGGTCCATTAGTCTTTTGGACTGCTCTTTCCCCTGTATCTTTAGTTTTATTCTCTGTTCCTTGCTTCTGAAGGGGTGAGACCAGTGAAGTATCACAGGCTTTTAAGACACTACCCATCGAAGTAGAATGTAGAACATCTTCTTCATAAACTATGCCAGTTGAGCCAGATGTTCCCCGAGACTATGGTCCCCCCCAGCCCTCAACCCAGCAATTTGATCCCTCAGCGAGTTTGCATGTCTGTGGAGCTTCCATGACTTTGTCCTGTACAAGTTGTACTATCTTTCTCTTCACCAAAGTTACCACTTATCTATTGTCTACTAATGTTTTTCCGTTTCCATCTCTTCCCCTACCCCGTAACCATCAACGATTGTTTCTTTTTATGTGTAAACTTTTTCATGAGTTCTTAAAGTATAGTCGTCTTGTATAGTATTTGTCCTTTTGTGATTGACTTATTTTACTCAGCATAATGCCTTCCTGTTTCCTCCATATAATGAGATGCTTTGCAGCTTCATCATGGTTCTTCATTGTTGCATAATCCTCTTTTGTGTGTATTTATCGTAGATTGTTTACCCATTCATCTGTTGATGGGCATCTGAGTTGTTTACCGTTTTGCTATTGTGAACAATGCAACAGTGAACAGGGGTGTGCATGTATCTATTCATGTAATGACTCTTATTTCTTTGGATATATTCCTAGAAAGGGATTGCTGGATCATATGATATTTTTATTTCTAGCTTTCTAAGGAAGTACTATATCTTTCTCGAAAATGGTTGTATCATTTTGCATTCCCACCAGCAGTGCACAGGAGTTCTGATCTCCCCACAACCTCTCCAACATTTGTTATTTCCTGTTTTTGTGATTCATGTCAGTAATGCTGGTATCAGATACCGGTATCTCATTGTGGTTTTGATTTGCATTTCTCTGATGGTTAGTGATCATGATCATTTCCCTCATGTGTGTGTTGGCTGCTTAAATGTATTCTTTGGTAAACTGTCTGATCATTCCCTTTGCCAGTTTTTTAACTGAATTTTTTTGTCATTTTATTGTAGAGGTGATGGATTTTCTTGTAGACTTTAAGAGATTAGACCTTTATTTGATTTGTAATAGCCAAAATTTTGTTCCCAGTCTACAGATTATCTTTTTACTGTTTTGGTGAAGTCTTTCACCAAAGAGTAAGCATTAAGTGTTTGATTTTTAGAAGTTCCCAATTACCTAGCTTATTTTCTAGAGTGTGTGTGTTGTCAGTTATGGTTTGCATCCTATTAATGCTGTGTATTAGAGCCTCTAGTTTTAATTCTATTTTTCTTCTATGAACTTTATAGTTTTTTGATTTATATTTATGTCTTTGATCCATTTTGAATTAGCTTTTGTATATGGTATGAGGTATGGATCCTGTTTCATATTTTTTTTGTAGATAAACATTCAGTTTTGTCAGCACCAGTTGTTAAAAAAGGCTATCTTTTTCCCATGTGATAGACTTTGGGCCCTTGTTGAAGATCTAGTGACCTTGGGTGGATTGATTTACATCTACGTTCTCCATTCTGTTCCATCGGTCAATGTATCTGTCATTGTACCACTACCAGACTGATTTTGACTATGATAGCTGTATATCAGGTTCTGAGTCCAGGTAATGCAAGTCTTTCTACATTCTTTTTCTTCTTCAGTAGTGTTTTATGTATGTGGGGCATCTTCCCTTTCCATGTAGAGTTAGTGATAAGTTTTTCCATCTTTTAAAAGAATGTTCTTGATGTTTTGATCATGATTCATTGTGTTTGTAAATTGCTTTGGGTAGAATTACCATCTCCACACTATTGAGCCTAGCTATTCATGAGTATGGCATGTTTTTCCATTCACATAGATCTCATTTGGCTTCTTGCAATGGTGTTTTGTAGTTTTCTTTGCATATGTCTTCTGCATCTCTGGTTAGATTTATTCCTAAGTATTTGATTTTTCAAGAGCTATTATAAATGATACAGTATTCATGATTTCCTTTTCATCATTCTCTTTACTAGTGTTTAGGAATCCAACCGATTCTTGTATGTTTAACTTATATCCTGCCACTCTGATGAATATTTCTATTACTTTCAGTAGTTTTCTCATACAGTTCTTTGAGTTTCCCATGTCTAGTATCATATTATTTGCAGTTAGTGATAGTTTAACTCTTTCATTACTGGTTTGGATCCCCTTTATTTCTTTTTCTTGCCTTATTGTTCTAGTTAGTACTTGTAGTACAACATTAACTAGGAGTGGTAATTAAGGGCGTCCATGTCTTGTTTCTGTTCTCAATGGGAATGTATTCAGCCTGTCTCCATTAAGAATGATATTGGCCATTGGTTTTGTGCAGATACCCTTTATTATGTTGAGAAATTTCCGTCTATATTTTATTGAGAGTGAAAAAACATCTTATTTGCTTAAGTCTCTCTTGATTTGGTTCTTTTACTTGCAGCCTAAAGCCTTCCTAAAAGTAAGTCATTTTCCCTCTCTGGACCTCAGAGGTATGATCTGTCAAATGAGAGGGATGGACCAGATAAACCCTATAGGTTCGCTCTTTTGGTGGTTTTTCCAAATGGACCTCAGCCTACAGTGTGTTCTTCTGAAAGAAAGAGGTGCAGCTTTTCCCAATTTAGAATGGCATTATATGCCATCCAGGAAACTACATCAAATGTATTTGTGCATGTGTTTTCTATTATGACTGTTTCAAATCCTCCAGTACCCAGAATAGGAACTGGTAGCCAGAAAATAATAACTTGTCGAGTGCTAATTTTGTGCTAGACATTGTGACAAGCATTCTTGTTATGCAGTGTCCCAATTAATCTTCACCATGAATAATTTTAATAATTGAGGTGGTTGCCACTTCTTCTCGTCTGGTCTGATCACATGATGTCATTAACTGAGTGGACCAATGTGATATTCTATGGAATGTCCAGGTGGTCCAACTCTCTTCAGATTAATTTGACAGTGAATAGGAAAGTCAACATAGCCCTGATTGAAGACTGTAAGTGTATCATCTTACCATATGACATAAGTGTGAGCTGCTTATTGTCCTTCTTCCTGACAGTGACGGAAAGGAATCCATTCACTAACTCAGTAGCACATGCCATGTCCCTGAGGCTGTGTTCTTTGGCTTTTATAGAGATGCTACATATAGGACAGCACTTACAGTTAGGACTACGGCTTGGTTGTTTTTGCGTCAATGTCCTCCTTTAGGATTGTTCTAGTTTTTGTTTGTTTCCAGGACCAGATTTGTAAATTAAATGGAGATAGGGTGGGGATCACCATCCTTATATCCTTTTGATTTTTAAGGGTGACACTAATCTCTGCTATTCCCTCTTAGTGCATTATTGATTTACTATCTTGGCTAATGCTGCTTATCATGGATTGATTTGTGTTGTCCCAAAATATGTGTCAACTTGGTTAGGCCATGATACCCAGTACTGTGTGGTTATCCTCCATTTTGTGATTATAATTTTATGTTGAAGAGGAGGATTAGGGTGGGATTGTAACACCCTTACTAAGGTCACATACATGGTCTAATGTAAGTGGAGTTTCCCTGGAGTGTGACCTGCACCACCTTTTATCATGCAAGAGATAGAATGAAAGGGAAACAAGCAGAGAGTGAGGACCTCATACAAAGAAGAAAGCATTGCCTGAAGCAGAGCACATCCTTTGGGCTTGGGGTTGCTGTGTGGGGAAGCTCCTTGTCCAGGGGAAGATTAATGACAGGGATCTTTCTCCAGAGCCAACAGAGAGAGAAAGCCTTTCCCTGGAGCTGACACCCTGAATCTGGCCTTCTACCCAGTAGACTGCGAGAAAACAAATTTCTCTTTGTTAAACCCATCACTTGTGGCATTTCTGTTACAGCAGCACTAGGTGACTAAGACAGCTGTAGTTGGGGCAGCTGAATCTTTCACTTAACCTTCCCTACTATGGTAACTCTTACTGCAGAGGCTGAGAAACAATATGAGAGTTTTCCAGCTATCAATATGTACCTTCCAGTTGTATACTAAGGGATGGAAGAAGTGACCATTTGGTGAATCTTGTGGATCCACTGTAATTTGAACCTGAACTTGGACTCCATTCACTACCTAGCCATTCTAATGGGGACTAAGATAATGTTTTGGGTCCCCATGTATTAACTCAGACACTGTGTCCCACAGTCCTCCAAATATCTGGGTATTTTCCTTACCCTAGTGTAAGTTACTTGAGTAAAAGGTAGGAGGTTACTCTAGGATCCTGCTTCCCGAGAGTTTGGTCTTTCCTTCAGTCACTGGGTTCCATGTATGAAAATGGACTCAGATCTGGAAACTTGGCAAAGGTTTATGATGTTTTTTTATTCATTTTGATTAAATAGATGGAGCAGTTTCCTTGTTGGCTGCCCATCTAGCTTGGTGTAGGAATGTCATTGATGGTCTGTGAACTATCTCTACAACTCTCTTTGGTTAGGCCTCCAGAGGACTTTGCTGCTTATTACAATATTTGTACCCATCTTGCTTCTGATGGTTAAGTGCCACTTGGCATCTATTATTTTAGGATCCACTTATCCACATTAGCCCTGGAGGTGTATAGTTAAGAGCTGTGGCTGCTAACCAAACAGATGGAAGTGTGAGTTCACCAGCTGCTCCTTGGAAACTCTATGAGGCAGTTCAGTTCTGTCCTATAGGGTTGTTACGAGTCAGAATAGACTCCGCAGCATACAACGACAGCAACTTTATCACCATTGCTATCAGGGAAACCTGACAAAGTTAGTGTTTTTTAGCTGAGTGATGTTATAACTCGACCCCAGTTACGAGTTGGGTAGAGAGGATATAAAGTGAGGGTCTAAAGTGAGAAGGAGCGTGTGTTTTTTTGCAATGCAGTGTCCTCTGCATCATCTTTAGTTGGGAGATAGGAGTACTAATTACTAGGAATAGTGGGCCACTTCTGCAGCTGACAAGTCTGGACAACTTGGGGATTTCTAGGTTCTTGAGTGCATCTACTGCAGTGTCACAAGTCTCAGAATGCCATTCCTTTCTTATTAAAGCCCTGACCTCAACACAACACAATTTTTAGGGTTGAGAATTTTCTGGTGTTCTGTTACCCTTATTGTCAAGGCCTGAAC
Source organism: Heterohyrax brucei (assembly GCA_028571685.1). Lineage (NCBI taxonomy): Eukaryota > Metazoa > Chordata > Mammalia > Hyracoidea > Procaviidae > Heterohyrax > Heterohyrax brucei. The sequence goes on along the minus strand of CM053153.1, from coordinate 17,424,982 downwards.
TTGGTTTTCAACCTTTTCTGTCATCTGGCTCCATGAAATGAGGGCTTCTTATATGATGCCAGGAAATCCTGATTGTGTAGTGGCTAAGTGCTATGCCTGCTAACCAAACGGATGGCAGTTCAAATCTACCAGGAGCTCCTTGGAAACCCTATGGAGGAATTCTACCCTGTCCTATAGAGTTGCTATGAGTTGGAATCAACTTGATGGTAGGGTTTTTTTTTTTTTTTTTTAACGGTGCCAAAGAGATCCTCTGGCTTTTACAACCACCTTGACTTGGTGGATTTGGTGATCCTCATTGTCTTTCTCCAATATGTTGATGACATTCAGCAAGAGCCATACAAATCGATTGCCAGTATAATTACTGTTTTGTCTGAGCCTCTCAAGTATCTGAGAAGTTGCCCCCACCATTGCTTATACTTAGTTAGGTAGCATGCCAGGTCACCACTAGTGAGAGGTTTTACACGCGCAGCCCCCCACCACATCCGGGGCTTTGCCTGTTCCACCTACCGCCTCTGAGATGGTGCGCTCATTGCTAAGCAGCCAGCAAGTGGGCAATTCAGCTCCCAAATCCTCCTTTAATCTGCTTCCTCACACCACTCCACTTCTGGCACCCATCGGTCTTAAGACAGATATCCTGGGGGAACAGACTCTGAGATTGAAATTTGAACATAGGATGTTTATTAGGAAGTACTTGGGGAACAGCATCTGTAAAAGAATAGAAAATCTAGGCTTGGGAAGAGGGAGAAGTTGAAAACTCTGACAGAGTGGCCACAGAGGTCACAGTTGATCTCATGCAGAATTCTGAAGCTCAGATGTCTCCTCAGAGTCATTCCAAATCGTGGCCTCTGAATTTACATGTTTCAGTGGTAGGCTGCTGACCTGGAAGGAGAATAGTTTTGACTGAGGCAGTTCCTTTCAGTTAAGGACAACTCCTGGGAAGACACTTGGCTCTGAGTAGCCAGCAGCCAATACTCGTAGCAGGTGGCAGACTAAGTGCCTCTTGTCCTGGAGGCGGGCTACGCAGTACACCTCAGTGTTCACTACAGCACTGGTTCCCAAAATGTGATGATCCGTAAACTAGCAGCATCAGCATCAGCATCATTTGGGAGCATCACCTATTACAAATGCAGAATCTCAGGCCCCGTCTCAGACCTTCTGAATTGGAAACTCTGAGTATGAGATCTGGTAATCTGTATTTTAACAAATGCTCTCTGTTGTTTTGATGCAGCTGAAGTTTACAATCCGTAGTACTGAAAGGAACAATACCAAGTAGATCATATACGAAGAAAAATTCTGAGATTGTTAAGAGGATATGACATATATCGAATAGAAAGGAACAGTGTGCTGTCAGCAAGTAAGGAGAGCGGAAGGAGTTGCAGATAGGTGGGCATGCAAATTTACCTTGGATTGTATACTTTCATTGAATCACAATTAAAAAAAGAAAGAGAAATTCTTCTGTTCTACATCAGTTTCAGTACATATCCATGCACACTCATTTGATTATATGAAGTATGGTGAGAAGAACAGTGGTGGTTCAGTGGTTCAGAATTCTTGCCTTCTACGTGAAGAATCAGTATAGGATTCAAGAGTGTGACCAGAACAAGGGAACACTGCATGGTTTAAAGTCAGGAAAGGTGTGCATAAGGGTTGTATCCTTTCACAATAGCTTTTCAATCTGTACGCCTAGTAAACAATCTGAAAAGCTGGACTATATGAAGAAGAACAAGGCATCAGGATTGGAGGAAGACTCATTAACAACCTGTGTTATGCAGATGACACCACCCTGCTTACTGGAAGTGAAGAGGATTTGAAACACTTGCTGATGAAGATCAAAGACACAGCCTTCAGTATGGATTGCACCTCACCATCAAGGAAACAAAAGTCCTCACAGCTGAACTGGTAAACAACATCATAATAAATGGAGAAAGGACTGGTGTTTACTTGGTTCCGTAATCAATGCCCATGGAAGCAGCAATCAAGAAGTCAAAAGATCTGTTGCATTGGAAAAGCTGCTGCAAGGACCTCTTTAAGGTGTTATAAAGATGTCACCTTGAAGACTAAGGTATACTTGGCCCAAACCATGGTATTTTCAATGGCATCATATGCATGTGAAAGCTGGACAGAGAATAAGGAAGACAGAAGAAGAATTGATGCCTTTAAATTGTAGTACTGGAGAAAAGTCTATACTGTACCATAGGCCACCAGAAGAACATGCAAGAAGTACAACCAGAGTGCTCCTTGGGAGCAGAGATGTGAGACTGCATCTTACCTACTTTGGACATGTTGTCAGGAGGGAGTCAGTCCTTGGAGAAGGATATCATGCTTGGTAAAGTAGAGGATCAGTGAAAAAGAAGAAGACCCTCAATGAGATGGATTGACGCAATGGCTGTAACAATGGGATTAAGCATAAAAATTATCGTGGGCATGGTGCAGGAACAGGCGGTGTTTCGTTCTGCTGTGTATAGTGTCAATGTGAGTGGGAACCAAAAGGACAGCACCTAACAAAACAGCAATGTGTGAGAGACCTGGGTTCAGTTCCAAGACATCTGTTGGTGGAGACTTGAGGAGTGCTATTGTGTTGAACAGCTTTTAGCAGAGCTTCCGGTCTAAGATAGATTAGGAAGAATGATCTGGGCTCTATTTCTGAAAATCGGCCAGTGGAAACCCTATGGATCACTATAGTCTGATCCGAAATGAGTCCTGGGGGAGGCACAGGGGAGGGTAGGGTAACATTTGGTTTATTTGTTCGTGGTGTCACAATCAGTCCAGTCAAAGACGACTAACCACACTGCCACCAACTGAGTTTTTAAAAATGTGTTAATTTATTTCTCAAAGACCTGAGACATGGTGATAATTGACATGTTTTACTTACTTGGGTCTGGAGGTGTTTCTGAAAGAAAGTTCTAGTAGATTTCAAGAAGTGCCTGAGGCCTAGGCAGCATGAATCTCTAGGAGTTTCTACGTGAGTGGAAACAGCCCAGTAGAAAGGGCGTGGGTGCTGGCGTTAGAGGAACCTGGGGTCAGACCCTGGCTCTCTCCGCTCCTGTGGTTGTGGAGCTCCAGGAAACCACTTTCTCTCTTGGAATCCCCAGTTCTCATCTGTAAAGAAATGGGGGTGATGAGGCGATTCATAGGAAAGCCTGTATGGTAACTGCTAAAAGATGTGAGTTTGACTTTCAGTTCCTGTGTGCTGGGTCTGGTTCCCGCCCAGTCATAGCCACACGATGGGACATTGGGCACATCCCTTCTATGACTGGCCTGTTACCCCATCTACAAAGAGGAAGGGTCTTGATCTTGACAGATTCTGTGTCCCCCTCCATGATACGACCTGAGGGCCCTTGAATGGACACCTGGGACTCACTCCTGTCCCTCAAGATCTGCACTTGGCATTTGGGACCCGAGGCCCCAGGAGGGGAAGGGTCCTCCTGCCCAGAGGCTTTCTCTCTGCCTTGAAATAAAGTCGTAACCCTGCCGTGGCCTGTGAGACCCTGCATAATAGGCTCCCAGAGGCTTTTCAGACCTTGCCTGTCCTCTCTGCGCTCTAGCCACGCTGGCCTCTTCCTAGTCTTTGAGCAAGCCAGCCTCTTTCCCCACCTCACAGCTGTTATATTTATGGTCTTCTTGCCTGGAATGTTCCACCGCAGCTCTCTGCACAGCTGGCTCCTTCTCGTCTTCTGGATCTTGCTCAGTGTCACCTCTCCTGAGAAGCCTTCCTTCTTTAGCCCCCCACTGTGGTGCCTCTCCTCTGCCTGGGTTGCTGTCATCTCAGCATCTTGCTTCCATCAAGGTACTCCTCACAGTGTCGGAGCAACACGTGAGCCTCCATCAACAACGGGGTGACAGCTGTTCATGGAGTTCATTGGCTGGGAACTGAACCTGGGTCTCCATCATGGAAGGTGTGAATTCTGTCGGTGAAGCACTGTACTTCTCTGTTGAGTTGGCAGTCAGGAAGGGGAATAGGGTCTTGGCACGCAAGGCTCAGTCCTCTCTGAGGCTCGACAACAATGAGGTTCCTAGATTCCTACAGTCACAGGCCTATAGGATGTTAGCGCCACACGAGGCTTTAGAGTTCCGTTAGTCTGCTGTTTTAATTTTACAGAAGAGGAAACTGAGTCTCGGAGACTGAGAGGACCTTCTCTTCAGTAACTCTCTCCTCTGGTTGTTTGAAAATTGCTTTCTGGTCAGACCTCAGAGAACACAGTAGAAGATTAAAATCAAAAGAACTTTTGCAAGAAAAAGGGTAATTATTGTAAAACCTATTCTAAAACTTTGAGTTCAGGTATGAGCAGCAGAAAAATTAGAGGTGGTTGAGGCAGGGTAACATGTTGCTAATCACCTTTCCTACAGAAAAGACAAATATTTTATCCCAGAGGACAATCTGACCTCAAAGATCACACAACAATCCCAAATACTTCCATCAAGGTACTTCTCTCTTGTTGAGTTATGGGTTTAGTGTAGTCTGTGCCGTCCACAGAATGTACGGCTCTGTGGGGCTAGGGGCTCTAATTTGGCCTTAATTATGCCAGTGTCACTAGTCAGAGACCCTCACATGTGGTTTAGTGCTCAAACAAGAATTTTGAATGGGTGTGTGAAAGGAGATGTGTTCTGGGAACTGAGGCCGTTCTCTCTTTCTAGTCTGGCTTTCATCACTGAGCAATGGGTTTCAACAGGCAGGCCTGTTTCCTCACGCTGCCACGTCACTGCACTTGGTGGCTCACGCCGTCAGCCTGAGGAACCGACAGGATGTGCTGGATGGGCTGGGCCTGGCTCTTCTGCTGTGAGTGCCTGACCCCAGGTCCTAGGTCTAACAGCCTCCTCAGAGACAGAGAGAGAAAAAGAGAGGAGAGAGAGAGAGAAAGGAGAGAAAAGAGAGTTAGACTTGGCTTGATCTTCCAACAAACCAGCAAACAGACAAACACAGACCATTTGGTTTTGAATTTCAGCAAGGATGTGTCAGCAGGCTGGGTTATGCCAGCCCAGGGTGGGAGGGGGCAGGGAGCTGTAGGGGGTTATGTCACTGGTGAGGCATGGTGGCGTAATGCGGGGTGACAACACCATGCTGGCCCAGATATAGTTGTCAACAAACACGGCCAGACCAGGCATGAGCTGGGCTGCTGGCTAGGGGAGGAGTGGAGAGCTGTGGGTGACCCCTCAGGGCAGGGACGGGAAACCACCATTTCCTGGGCACATCTACCAGGTGCTGGGGACTTCACGTGAAGATTCCACGAGGGATTCTCACGACCGGCGGTCAAGCCTTATATCGTTGATATCAATTTTTACAGGGAAAGGAATCGAGTGGGAGGGATGAAGTAACCTGCCCACGATCAGTTGGCTGGTGTATAGGACAGGAATTCAAATGCCGTTTAGGAATGCCAAATTCTGTTTTGTTCCTGTCTTCTTGGAGACTCCAGGTTTAAGTTGTGGCTTAACTGCACCTTGTTTGATGAGTTCGGTCAGGTATCTCAACCTTTCTCAGTTTCAGTTTCCCCAGCTTCAAAGCAGAGGAGTCAGCTCACTCGTTTTGTTGGGATGACGATGGGTGAGTGGATGCTTGTTCAAGTCCTGAGAACACCGTGTGCTCAGTACCTGTTAGCTGACAGGGCGGCAGTAAGAAGGACAATTATTATTGTGGTTTTAGCGGCCATCTGACTCCTAGCAACTCCCCTCCATCCAAGCCAAAAGCCAAACCCACCTCCATCGAGTCAGGTCTAACTCGTAAAGACCCTAGAGGTCAGAGGAGAACTGTCCCATGGGGTTTCCCAGGAGCACCTGGTAGGTTCAAACTGCTACCTTTTGGTGAGCAGATGTAGTACTTAACTCATTAGGGCCACTAGGGTTTCCAACTCGCTGCATAATGAGATGAAATACTGTCATTCCTGTGATGGGCTGTGGGTTGGATGGTTGTGATCCATAAGGTATTCGTTGGCTGATTTCCAAAGTAGATTGCCAGGCCTTTCTTCCTGGTCTGTGTGAGTCTGGAAATGCTCCTGAAACGTGTTCAGCATCAGAGCAACACACAAGCCTCCGTCGACAGATGGGTGACAGCTGCTCATGAGGTTCATTGGCTGGGAATTGAACCTGGGTCTCTGTCATGGAAGGTGTGAATTCTACTAGTGAAGCGCCGTACTTCTCTGTTGAGTTGGCAGATCTTCTCTGAGTTGGCAGTCAGGAAGGGAAACAGGGCCTTGGCATGGATGGCTCAGTACTCTCTGAGGCTTGACAACAATGAGGTTCCTAGATTCCTACAGTCACAGACCTGTAGGATATCAGTGCTGGAAGAGGCTTTAGAGTTCCCTTAGTCTGCTGTTCTCATTTTATAGAAGAGGAAGCTGAGTCTCGGAGATGGAGAGGACCTTTTCTTCAGTAAGTCTCTCCTTTCGTTGTTTGAAAATTGCTTTCTGGTCAGACCTTACAGAACATGGCAGAAGATCAACGTTAAAGGAAATTTTGCAAGAAAAAGAATAGCCAGCCAAGCCAAGTGAAAAAGAATAGTTCTATTGTAAAACCTATTCTAAAACTTTGAGTTCAGGTACGAGCAGCAGAAAAACTAGAGGCGGTTGAAGAAAAGACAATTATTTAATCCCAGAGGACAATCCAACCTCAAATGTAATACAACAACCCAAACCTCAGTGTCTTAATGTATTCATAATTCCATAGACTATTTGTGTGAGTCAGCAAGGTGAGGCTAAAGGCATGTGATTGGGGAAAATTACTCTGAATTAGTGATTCAAACTGTTTTGGGTCAATGTATTTCAGGTCTGATGATGCATCCTTGCAGACGGAGGAGAGGACAGTGCACTGGAAGCCAGAGACCTGAGTCTGAGTCTTCACTACCCAGTTTATTCTCTAAACACAGTGGTTCTCAAAGGGTGGTCCGTGGACCAGCAGTATCAGCATCACCTGGGAACTTGTTCTTAGTGCAAATTTCAGGCTTCTGGCAGACCTGCTGAATCAAAATGCTGGGGGTGGCGTTGGCAGCCTGTACCTTAACCAGTGCTCCCGGTGATGCTGATGTGTGCCAAAGTCTGAGAACCACAGCTCCAAACACAGCCAGAGCAGCTCTTCAACATGGCTCGACAGACAATTGCTCACACAGCTCTCTTTTTTTAAGCTTTATTGTGTTATATAGGAAACCCTGATGGTGTAGTGAGTTAAGTGTGACATCTTCTAACTAAAATACTGGCAGTTCAAATCTACCAGGTGCTCCTTGGAAACTCTCTGTGTCAGTTCTACTCTGAACTCTAGGGTTACTATGAGTTGGACCCGACTCAATGGCACTAGGTTTTTTTTTGGTGTGTTATATACACATGCACATGCACATGCACACACACACACACACACACACACACACACACACATCACAAAAATGTAGCCAGTGCAATCATTTTTAACTGTTCATCTCAGTGGCATTGATAACCTTCTTTAGGTCATGTTATCCTCGTCACTGTCCATCCCCAAAAGTATAACATCACCCGAAACGGAAACTCAGAAGTGCTCCAGCAGTCCCTCTCTCTCCCACTTCCCCTATGTCCTGGTAACCATTCATAAACGTGAGCCTCCACATACTTGCCTGTCCTAGATATTTCATGGAAAACCTGGTGGTGTAGTGGTTATGTGCTACAGCTGCTAACCAAAAGGTTGGCAATTTGAATCCACCAGGTACTCCTTGGAAACTCTATGGGGGCCATTCTATTCTGCCGTATAGGGTTACTGTGAGGCAGAATCGACTCGACGGCATTGGGTTAGATATTTCATGCAAGTGGGATCATACAGCGTTTGTCTTTTTTGTGTCTGATTTAATTCACCTGGTGTAGAGTCACAAGGGAGCTTTTGGTCCTTGGGTTCTTCAGAAAGGGGTCCCTCTTTGATGTCTTTGTACTCCTGTCTCAGTCCCTGCCACTAAATCTGGAGTCTCAGGAGGTTTGAGGAGTTGGTTGAATGGTAGCTGAGGGTACTGTGGCACAGAGAAGGGAGGAATCTGGCCCCAGGTCACCTAGCAAACAAGCTTGGGTGGGGAGAGGACATCCGAGCCCAGCCACCCACTGGCAGAAGAAAGGGTCATTCATCTTTTTGTCCCTTTATCTCTAGCCTTTTTCTCTTTATCCATTTGGAGAAGATTAAGGGCTGAGATGTATGACTCTGTCTTCCTTCTTTGTGGGCCTCTGGCAGACACTCAGTGAGTGTCTCGGCCCACTGGTAGAGTAGATACTGTGGAACAAGGAGAAAGGAAGAGTGGGAGTGTAGGAGTGGTAAGTGAAATATCTTCTGGTTGGGAATGGAAAGGAATGGAAGCTTCCTCTGAACTCTCAGGGCATAGGCGTCTTTTCCTCTCTGGCTTGCTCAGTAGATGTCTTTGTCTCTATTGTATGGTGATGTCCGAGTCAGTCTACCTTCCACCTTCCTACCCTGCTGGTAATGAGAGCAGGTGAGGTAGCAGGGGGGACAGTGGCTGAGAGTCCAGAGACCAGGCCTTAGAGGGATAGGGTGGCAGAGGGCAACAATCGTGGACCAGGCCCTTTGCCTGGCACTTGAGATGCCCAATCTCGTTGACCCCTTACCAAGACTTTGAGGAGTGAGGTATTGTTCTCCTCCCTCTCCTTTTAGAGATGAGCAAACTGAGGATCAGTCACACAGTCACATGGCAGGTCAATGGTAGAGCTGGATTTGAACCCATGTCCATTCACCAAAAATTTCAATGGATTCTACTTCTGATATGAACTGAGTGGATTGTGAAGCCAATGCCCTTCCTCTTTGGGACACAGTTTCTCCTTCTATAAAATGAGGCTGTTGGACTGCATGACCTTTAAGTGTCTTGAGACACTGTCTTGGGACTCTGGCCCAGAGCCTACTTTGTAAGATTCTTTGCTTGTCTCTTCTGTATGCTGGGGCTGGGTGTTCCCTGAGAGAATCTGAATGGCACCAGTTCAGACTACTGTAGGTGGGGTTAGGGTGCTGCTTCGCTGGGTCTCTGGTTTTCGGTCTGAGAATGTCTCCCAGAATCCTTACTCTGCAGAAGACATAGGACAGCATCTTATTGAGAGCCCTCCCAGCTGACTACAGAGCAGCTTAGTGATGGTTTTCTTGTTTGTCTGTGGCAGCCTGTTACACCGAGACTCCCAGCTTCAGAGGAAGCAAAGTTAACCCTTAATTTGACTGATTTCCAAAGAGTCAGGGACACTCTTAAGCAAGGGGTGAGGTGGTTCCTGTGGCTTAAGTAACACAACAAAACCTGTCACTTCAAAACACTTCTGTCTACCAAGGCATTTGTTGTTGTCAGTTTCGATCTGATGTATGGTGACCCTATGTACAACAGAACTAAACTTTTCCTTGTCCTGGGTCATCTTCGCAGTCATTGGTATGTTTGGGTCCATTGTGGTGGTTATTGTGGGTTTCTCTTGCCTTTGACCCTGAAGGTATACCAGTGTCTCAAAAGGCCTTATTAGTTTTCATTTATTGTCCTTTCCCTGACGTTCTCTCTTTCAAAATCTCTCACCCTTTCTACTCCGTTAGCTCTTGGGAGCTAAGTGTAGTTAGTGTTATAAGTACATTGGGCTGTGGGTCAAGAGACCCACTTTCTAGTTGTGGCATCTTCGCTGACTGTATATCTTGGGCAAATAGTATGACTTCTGTCAGCCTCTGTAGGTCACCTCGGGGTAGGGACATCAAGTCTTCCACGGTTGTGAGAAACAAATGAGATACTACTTCATGTGAAGTTTCATAAAAGGGAGAACAGAATCTAACTCTGTGAATAACTGTCTGCGTGCTCCCCATCTCAGGAGGCTGCTCTGGGGAAGACGGGTAGCAGCTTCTGACCCATATGGTGTGGGAGGCTCCCACAGCTTTTGGAGATGACTCATGGGGAAGTTTCCCAAAGGTCACTGCTTGTTGTGAGCCTCCTTTTTCCCCCTCCTTCTCCATGGGCTTGAGAGTTTGCCAAGTCTAGGCAACATCTGTCTTATGCTCTTGAGGTAGTGGTTATTCTACAGGGCTCTGTTGCTCATGGATCTGTTAAGGGCAGTAAGAGGGGCCCTACTGTGTGTCCAATATGGGGCTTGGCAAAATGGAGTTGGTAATTATCAGGTAGAGTACTTCTTAGCTAGAACATCTTTCATGAAGGGCGTAAAGTACCAGAGGCATCATGTCTACTTTTCTTCTCAGGGTATGAAACAAGGCTGTATTAGTTACCTATCGCTGCATAGAAGATCACCTCAAAATACAGTGTCTTAAGCCAACAAACAGTCATTATCTCACAGTTTCTGGGGATCAAGACTCTGGACACAGACTAGCTGGGCCCTCTGGCTCAGGCTGTCTCACAGGCTACGGTGCAGTGCTGGGCAAGGCTGGAGTCATCTCAATGCTCAACTGGGGAAGAATTCACTTCTTAGCTCATACATTTGATTTTTGGAAGGGTTCAGTTGCTTAGGATCCAACTTGACGGCACTTGGCTTGGCTTGGCTCAGTTGCTTAGGGGCTGGTGGACTGAGGGACTCAGCTCCTCACTGCATGTTGACCAGAAGTTGCCTCAGTTCTGTGACCAGTGGGTTTCTCCACAGGGTTGCACCCAACATGCCAGCTGGCTTCCTCAGGGTGAGCAAGCGAGACGACAAGAGAAGTGGAAGTCCCAATCTTCTGTTTTGTCTCAGTTTTGCTGTATGCTGTTTGTTAGGGGTAAATCACTAGGTCCAGGCTATCTTCAAGGGTAGGTGATTACACAAGGCTATTGTCATGGACTGAATTATGCTCCCCCTAAAATATGTGTAATCTTGGTTAGGCTATAAATTCCTAGTATTTGGTGGTTGTCTTTCATTTTGTGATTTGATGTAATTTTTCCACGTGTTGTAAATCCCTGTCTCTGCCTGTGGTTAATGAGGCAAGTTTAGGTTATGTTAAAGAGGATTGTGCCGGGATGAAACACTGTTACTCAGGTCCCAACCCTGATCTAAGGAGAGTTTTCCTGGGGTCTGGCCTACATCAGCTTTTATCTTAACAAGAGGTAGAAGGAGAGAGAGGCAAGCAGAGGTGACTTCAAGCTAGTAAGCAAGAAACACTGGGGGCAGAGTGTACACTTTGGACTCAGGGTCCCTGCACTGAGAAACTCCTAGATCATAGGAAGATTGATGACAAGGACCTTCCCTCAGGACAGACAGATAGAGAAGATCTTCACCTGGAGCTGGTGGTTTGAATTCAGACTTATAGCTTTCTAAACTGTGAGAGAATAAATTTGTTTGTTAAAGTAAACAGAACGGTATTTCTGTTGGCTAGGTAACTAAGATAGTCAGGAATACCAGGAGGCGGGACCACTGGGGGCCATTCGGGAGGCTTCCAATCACAGTGGATGATAGTGCTAACTACCTTAAAGCTTTATTGTCTGAATCAAACTTGACAACTGATGTGAAAAATATCTGCTTTGAACACACCAAAGCACTGTGCAACTGACAGTTATTTTTGTATTGTGAACCATCTATTAGGCAGTATATTGATGATAATATTTACTAGTTCACTATTAACTACAAGTCTCTGGGAAGAAGAAAAATCACAGACCATCAGAGCCAGACAGAATAGCAGAAACCAACAGTTTAAACCTCCTCATTTTGAAAATGGTGAAGTGGGGAATCCCAAATCACTCAGACAGTTGGTGCTGAAGTTGTAAGCAGAAGACACGTGCCCAGACTCCTTATCTGGCACAAGGCTGGCCAATAGAAGGGATTTTTTGATAACAGCTACAGTTCCTGTCAAGATAGAGAGGGATTCCTTGATCAGGATCATGATACGAAGAGCCTTTTTTCCTTCTGAAGAGGGTTGCTGACGTTAGTCTTGTTCCTGTTGTTCCACATAAAAGCTCACCTTCTAATGAAAAGGTTGGCAGTTTGAATCCACCAGTCTCTCCTTGGAAACCCAATGGAGCAGTTCTAATCTGTCCTGTACAGTCACTATGAGTTGCAATTGACTCGACGGGAACAGGTTCAGTTTTGGTTTTTGCTTGACCGGTGGATCTAACAGTGAGAAGAATTATATTTATTCCCTGTTTATAATGGCAAGAGTTCTTTTCTAGACAGGTTATATGCTTTCTTTTCTTTAATCCTTAAAACACACCAGTGAGCATCCCATTACAAGGGCAGAAACTGAGGCTCAGAGCATATACAGGAATTGGTCAGGATCACACAGTATATGCTGGAGTACAAGTTTGAAACCTACTTTGCCTGACTCCAAAATGGGAAGGTTTCGATGTGGGATGGGGCCCAAGCTGGACCTGAACATAGCCAATGGTGTGAGCCAAATGCTTCCTCCTTCTCTCTCTGTGCGTTACCACACCATCTGTCTCCAGGGAATTTGGCTCTGGTGGCACCGTTGGAACACTGCACAAAAACACCAAGGAGGTGAGTGTGGGCTGTTTCTCCACAGTACAATGCTACTGCCACCAGGAGGAGAGGGTAACTTCTATTATAATTCCTGTCAGTGAGTGTGCCTTTTAAAAATTCAGCAAAATCATGGTACAGATTGACAGTGGTCCTACGTAAGTTTCCATCTTCCCTGAAAAACTTTGTAGTTGAAGGTCTTCATCAGATAAAGATTTTAGTGCCATGTATCATAAGCAGAAGGATGTCTATTTATACAACAAATATCTAGAATTCTTACTATGTGTACAGCACTGTACTAAGGGCTGGGCATAGTGCAAGAACTAAAATAGTCCTGGTTCCTGGCTAGAGTCCACAATTTAGTTCACTATGTACTCTTTCTCTACAAAATAGTGATTTTTAAAAAGATGAAGAAACTAGTTTCCCTTTAAACAGGTAGTATACATATGGTTATTGGTATACATATGATACTGGTTAACAACCCTACAACATGTCAGCACTCTCCCTTCTTAACCTTGGATTCCCTATTACCAACTTTCCTGTTCCCTCTTAACTTTTAGTCCTTGCCCATGGGCTGATGTGCCCCTTTAGTCTCATTTTGTTTCATGGGTCTGTCTAATCTTCTTTGACTGAAGGGTGAACCACAGGAGTGACTTCATTACTGGGGGCCATACTCTTAGGGCTTCTTTAGTCTCTTGTCTCTTTCAGACCAGCAGGTCAGTCTTTCTTTTTGAGTCAGAATTTTGTTCTACATTTTTCTCCAGCTCTGTCTGGGACCCTCTGCTGTGATCCCTGTCTGAGCCAGAATGGTTGTACTGGACTCAGTCTGGTGGAGGCTGTTGTAGATGTGGTCCATTAATCTTTTGGACTAGTCTTTCTCTTGTATCTTTATTTTTCTCATTCTTCCTTGATCCTGAAGAAGTGAGGCCAATGGATGTGGCTGCTCACAGGCTTTTGAGACCCCAGATACTTCTCACCAAACTAGAATGTAGAATGTTTGCTTTATAAACTTTGGTATGCCAAGACAGCTAGATGTTCCCCAAGACCATGGTCCCCATGGTTCTCAGTCCAACAGATTGGTCCCTCAGGGAGTTTGGATGTGTCTATGGAACTTCCATGACCTCGCCTTGTACAAGTCATTCTGACTTCCCCAGCATTGTGTACTGTCTTACCCTTCATCAAAATTACTACTTAATCTATTATCTATTTAGTGTTTTTCCATTCCCACCCCTCCTCTCCTTAGCAACCATCAAAGATTGTTTCTTTTTATGTGGAAACCTTTTCATGAGTTTTTACAGTAGTGATTTCAAATAAGATATGTCCTTTTGTGATATACTTATTTCACTCAGCTTAATGCCCTTTAGTTTCCTCCATGTTATGAAATGCTACACAGATTCATCCTTGTTCTTTACTGTTGTGTAATACTCCGTTGTGAGTAAGTACCACAGGTTGTTTATCCACTCATCTGCTGATGGGCATCTAAGTAGTTTCCAACTTTTTGCTATCGTGAACAATGCTCCAGTGAACGTGGGTATGTATTGTCTACTCATGCGACAACTCTTATTTTTCTAGGATACAGTTCTAGGAGTGAGAGTGCTGGATCATATGTTATATCCATTTCTAGCTTTCTAAGGAAGTGCCATATTGCTCTCCAAAATAGTTGTATCGTTTTGCATTCCCACCAGCACTGCATAAGAGTTCTAATCTCCCTGCAGCTTCTCCAACATTTGTTATTTCCTATTTTTGTGATCTGTGCCAGTAATGCTGGTATGAGATGGTATCTCATTGTGGTTGTGGTTTGCATTTGTCTAATGGTTTTGATCATGAACATTTCCTCGTATGTCTATTGTCCATTTGAATGTCTTCTTTGATAAAGTGTTCATTTTCTTTGCCCATTTTTAAAGTGGATCATTTGTCTTTGTTGTAGAGGTGTTGGATTTTTCTTGTAGATTTTGGAAATTAGAACTTTGATCTGTAATAGCCAAAAATATTTCCCAGCCTCTAGGTTCTCTTTTCACTCTGCTGCTGAAGTCTTTTCATAAGCATAAGAATTTAATTTTTAGAAGATCCCAATTATCTAGCTTCTCTTCTGGAGTTCATGTGTTGTTGGTTATGGTGTATATTCTGATAATGCCATGTATTGAGGCTTCTAGCATTGATCCTAACTTTTCTTCTAAAAACTTTGTAATTTTTGGCTTTATATTCAAGCCTGATCCATTTTGCATTAGCTTTTGTGTAGTGTGAGGTGTGAGTCCTGTTTCACTTTTTGGCATATGGATGTCTAGTTTTGTCAGCATCGTTTTTTAAAAAGACTGTCTCTTTTGTATTGTGGACTTTGGTCCCATGTTGAAGTACTGGTGACCTTAGGTAGGTAGATATACATCTGGTTTCTCAATTCTGTTCCACTGGTCAGTGTATAGGGACTTCCAATTAAGTTCGTGAACTCATCCTAGAAAAACTATTACATACCTCATTGCTGACTATCACTACAGTCACCTTCAAAGTACTCCCCTCAGGAAGCTATGCATAGATGTAGCCCCTTCTCTACCCTTCAAAGCAATTTTGGAACTCTTTTTCTGGAGTGGCCATCAGAGCTGTCGTCATATTACCTTTGATGTCCTGAATATCATCAAGATGTCTTCCTTTCAATAGTTCCTTTATCTTCGGGTAAAGAAAAATGTCATTGGGCACCATATCAGGTAAGTCAGAAGGCTGTTCCAGTACAGTTATTTATTTACTGGCTAAAACGTCCCTCACAGACAATTATACAATTCAGTTTATGAACTTGCCACCGTGCCGCAGTGCACAACAGCCACTGCAAAAAGAGTTCCAAAATTACTTTGAAGGGTGGACTAGGTGCTGGTGTCAGTGCACATCTTCCCAAGGGGAGTACTTTGAAGGTGGCTGGAGAGATATTCAACAATGAAGTATGTGGCACTTAGAATGATTAAGTTGGTGGACTTAGTTGTTGGACCTCGTATTTGTCATTGCACCAGCACCAGGCTGTTTTGACTTTGGTAGCTGTGTAGTAGTTTCTGAGGTCAGGTGGTATGAGTCCTCCTACTTTAATCTTGTTCATCAGTAGTGCTTTACTTATCTGGGGCTTCTTTTCTTCTTGTATAAAGTTAATGATAAGTTTTTCCATCTCTCTAAAGCATGCCATTGGTATTTGCTGTACCAACAAGAAAACCTCAAAGAAGAAATCACTGAATCATTACCATCTACCATAGCCCCCAAGAAGGTAAAATACTTACAAATAAATCTAACCAGAGACGTAAAAGACCTATACAAAGAAAACTACAAGACGTAATTGTAAGAAACCAAAAGAGACCTATGCAAGTAGAAAAATGTACCTGGCTCATTGATAGGAAGACTCAATGTTGTGAAAATGTCTATTCTACCCAAAGCAATCTATGGCTGCAGTGCAATCTCGTTCGAAATTCTAATGGCCTTTTTTATGAGGTAGGGAAACAAGTTACCAACTTTAAATGGAAAGGGGAGAGGCTCTGGATGAGTAAAGCATTTGTGAAGAAGAACCAAGTAGGAGGCCTCGCACTACCTGACTATAGAACCTATCATACCGTCACAGTAGTCAAGACAGCCCGGTACTGGTACATTAATAGGCACTTGGATCAGTGGAACAGAATGTAGAATCCAGATGAAACATCATCCAGCTATGAACAGCTGATATTTGACAAAGGCCCAGAATCCATTAACTGGGGGGAAAAGGTAGTATCTTCAACAAATGGTGTTGGCATAGCTAGATATCCACCTACAAAAAAAAAAAAAAAAAAAAAGAAAGAAAAAGAAACAAGATCTGTATTTCATATCATGCACAAAAACTAACTCAAAATGTGTCAAAGACCTAAATATAAAATCCAAAATGATAAAGCTCATGGAGGAAAAAATAGGGACAACACTGGGAATCTTAACACACGGCATAAACAGAATATAAAACATAGCCACCAATGCACAAACACCAGAAAATAGATAAATGAGAAGAAGGTAAGTACAGAGACAAGAACTGAGAAATGAGGAAAAGCAAGGAGCAAGAAAGAGAAATAAGAAATGCCCCCGGCATCCTACTGATGTGGATGCGCAGAATGGGATGTGGGTCCTGAGCCGTGCAGTACAGCCTGGCTAGAAGGGACTCCCACACTGTGAAAAGAAAAAGAAAACAGAGAAAGCAAAATACTACAAAATAAAGCAAAATAAAAGCCCCAAGATTCTTACCAAAGCAACATCGCAGGCCAGGTGACTGGTTTCCTGGATAAGCGGTGTTTCACAGCCTTTGAAGAAGAGGCAAGATGGAACAAGGAGCCAAGTGTTCAAGAGAACGGAGAGGAAGTGATGAGAGACAAGGAAGAAACCAGAAGAAATGGAAATAAATAACTTCAACTACAAACAAATGGCATTCTGGGAGCCGGCCACTGTGAAAATCCAAGTGGCTGGGGGCTGAAGGTGTTTCCTGGTGAAGGGACTGTGGCCAGCAGGAAGCAGAGGAAGCCAAAGGGATGGGGAAGAAGGGTGAGGTTAGGAAAACGTATATTTCAGGTTACTGGGTGATCTGTGTCCTGCTGTGAGCCTGTGAAGCTGCTTTAGTGTACTCCGTGTCTGCCAGTCTCTGATGTGGGCAGAGCAAACCCAGGTGGCATAGATGCTGCACTTCCCAGTTGACTGAGCCGCCTCACCTGTCCAGGAGGCACTGGAGGTGGGGGCGAGGCTGAGGAGTGGGCAAATGTTTATAAATGGTTGCCAGGTGTTTTGTCTCCTGCTGGGATTTCTGTGAAACCTCTTTCCCATGCTTCCTGTCCGCAGATCTCCGACAGCAGCCCGAGATGGCAAATCTGTGCTGGGTTAGCTGAGAGGCAACTTCTGCTGGTATCTCTTCTCACTCTCCGTTCTCTGTCATTTCCAGTTCCATCTGGTATTTGGCTGAGATCTTTATCTCTTCCTTGGGCAGCTGGGGTTCCAGGATTGACATTTGTCTTTGTTTTACTTACTTTTTCAGGTCTTCGCCACAGAGGGATGGTACAGTGCCTGTCTGTGGTGTTAGGTTGACCAGAAGTCTCCAGAAGTAGTGAATTGTTAAATCATTCATTCATTCAGTGATCCGCGTGTGCATTCATCTGTTTGTTCACCTTCGCACACTCACTTGCTCACTTACTATTCCACGTGTCTAACCATCTCTTGTCCGTATGCTCATCAGGTTACCTCACTGACACACTACTTTTTTCACATTCTCAGTTCCCCTTTAGTCACTCCACCTGTCACTTATTCATTCCTTCCATCACTTAGATGTTTATTCTTTTATTCATTTATTTATTCTGATTCAATCTTCTCTTCACTCAGTCACTACCTTGACCCACTAATCACGTGTTAACTCATTTATTCAGCCACTCACTGTCTCTTTCACTCATTTTCTCGGTCATTTAGTCTTCAAATATTTATTGAGCCTGCTCTATGTCCCAGGAGACACAGACAGAGTCACTGACGAATTCCATAGGAGGGCTAATGTCGTCCCTGTCTTCTTTGAGAAACCCCTGATAAAGACTCCTCTGTGGCACCCATCTAGGAGTGTAGCACAAATGGTGACACATTTGGTGCTAGCTGTGTAGGTGGTGGTTCGAGTCAACCCAGGTGTCCCCTGGAAGAATGACTGGTGAACTGCTTCCAAAAGGTCACGTCTACGAAAAAGCTTATGAGACACACTTCTACTCTGAAACACCTGGGGCTACCATGGGTCACAATTGACTTGATGGCAACTTTCTTTTTCGTGGTATTCATCTGGCAGGAGTTTGCAAAGAGCTGTGGAGGGCAGGGGAAGGGACTGGAGCCCGCTAGTACTGCTTTTCTAATCTAGGGAGTCTCTGGGGTGAGGCAGCACATCTTTCCACAAGAAGTCACCTCTCATGAAGTGATCAGCTCAGAGAAGCTGCCAGCTCCCAGCTTTCTCCATCTTTCTTCCCTTCCATTCATAGAGGACTCCCGTTAAGCTGTTGGTCTGGGCAAGGGCTGAAGGGTGACGCAGGATGGAGGCAACACCCAGAGAGATATGAAGCCTGTTTTGTAGGGCTTATCTCAGGTCTGTGAGGCAAGAGAAGGCAGAAGCCACAAAAGGATGAGAAGCTTGGTGATCTCATCAGCAGCTGTTGTTTTTGTTCTTCTGTGGGGGTAGGGATGGGGGTAAGAAGGGGCTTGAGCTGCAGCAAAAAGAATTTCAACCAGATACCTGGAAGGCCATCCCAACATTCAGTGCTGTAAGGCCAAAGGGAGATAGTTCAGTTACCTTTTATTCTGAATTCCTGGTACTATACTCATTACCAACAGGTTCAATAAATTCTTACTGATGCTCAGGACTGGGCATCTGGAGATGTAACTCAAGGCTCCTCTCTGTCACTCATTCCGGTTGGAGCATTTCTTTCTCTCTATTTCACCTCTGTGATCCTCTGTGTCCTTATCAGCAAGGCTACTTATCTTGTGGAGTTGTGGTTGAGGATTAAATGCAACAATAAGTGAAAGTGGTGCATTCAGGCAATACCTGACACATGGTTCGTATTCTAGAACTGCCCGTACCATCTGAATTCTGGAAGCCCTGTGCCCCATAGCAGTTCCATAAAAGAGATTCAGTAACTGGGGCATGTTTTAATGCTTATTCATGTTGGTTAAGAGCTGGGGGATTTTGGAATGAGACTGACCTAGACAAAATTCAGAGCCGCATGTGGGCTGGAAGGGAGGGATGCAGGGGAGGAAGAGAGAATGGCTTGGAGAAGTCAATAAGGAAG
This sequence comes from Heterohyrax brucei, assembly GCA_028571685.1. NCBI lineage: Eukaryota > Metazoa > Chordata > Mammalia > Hyracoidea > Procaviidae > Heterohyrax > Heterohyrax brucei. The sequence continues at coordinate 17,405,841 of CM053153.1, read as the reverse complement.
ATATGACCCTTAACTACCTCCCAGCCCACTGGTGGGAGAGGCTTAGGAGAGAAAATAGCCATGGGAAGATGGTACACATGGGAAATATATGTTCAGATTTTTTTCTTTGGAAAGAGCAACTGTGCTGTGTAGGGAGGATGCATTTGAGGGGGTCAGGAGTGGGTGCAGGGAGACCAGCTCTGGAGGCTCTTTCTAAGGTCTAGGCGAGAGACAGCTAAAGCAAGATTCTGTGATCACGTGCCTGCACAGGCTGAGCTGGCTCTTAACTGCCTCAATTCTTTGTGGAGGGCGAGTAGAGAAAGAATTGGCAAAGGCATTAGAAATTGTTCCAGGTACTTGCAAGCTGTGTACTCTTGTGCAAGAACTTACTCCCTTATCGTCTTCATCTTCATCTTCAAAAGAGGGTCAATTAAAATATTTACCTCACTGGGATGCTGGGAAGTTTGAATGAGTTTTTATGTCTATGTCTGGGAGCCCTGGTCACACAGTGGTTAAGAATTTGGCTGCTAACCAAAAGAACAGAAGTTTTTATCTACCAGCCGCTCCTTGGAAATCCTATGGGGCAGTTATACTGTGTCCTACAGGGCCACTGTGTATCATTGAAACTGTATTTGGAAAGTAGTAAGCTCTATATAAGGTCAACTCATAGAGAAGATGGAATAACACATGTAAGTGCACGTTTATTACAGCACCTGGAATTATCTAATGCCTTAATACCAGTTAGCTACAATTAATATCCCATACTTTATCCATGTAAATACATGTTCTTTCATCATCTCTGAAAGTAAGATGCATCCAGCAGTCCCTTTTGGGAAGGAGGCATTCCTAATACAGCTGCCATTGCCTGTACCTCAAGCCTTGCAGAATGATGTCAGCAGGTTCGGAAGGAAATCTCAGAGGTAAGAGTGGAGGACTCTCTGAAGAGGGTAAGTCACTGCTGTGATCCTCCCTGTGCTCCTGGTGCCGCTGATGATGACACTGTGAAGAAAAGCAAGGGCATAGACAACTGTGATTTGCCAAAGTGACTTAGAGGAGCTGGATTGTGAACCTGACCAAAGTTCTGGAATTCCTCACGCAATTTACTTCACTTGTGCGCATTGAGATTGATACAAAACTCATTCTAAATAAATCTACAAATGCGTTCAGTAAGACTAAAATATATACTGTAAGTCATAAAAACTACTGTGTTATGGTTACATAGAATTTTGGCTTTCTTCCTGTTAGTTGCTATCAAGTGAGTTGTGACTAATAGTGACGTGATGTGTAGCAGAGCTGAATGTTAACCGGTCTTCTGACATCTTCATCTTCATTGACATCTTTGGGTCCATTAGTGCAGCTATTGTGCCAATCCATCTCACTGAATTTTCCTCATATTTGCCAGTCCTCTGCTTTACCAAGCATGATGCCTTTTTCCAGCAGTTGGTGTTTTCCTGATGACTTGTCCAAAGCATGCGAGATGAAGTCTCACCATCCTTGCATCTAAGGAGACTGCTTCCTCCAAGACTGATATGTCAGCACTTCTACATGCCCACTGTACCTACACTATTCTGTGACGGCACCTTAGACGGGTGGCTTATGGCTCTGTACTTAGCCACTTGTCAGTCAGGCAATGTCATCTGAGAAGCCAGCCCACTAGTGCAGCTAGTGATGAGATTCAGAGAACGGGAGAGAGAACTGGACACAGCTTTTCCCTGCGAGGCCTCCCACTTTTTCTTTCATCTTCTGCTACCAGACTGACCTTCTCTGGGTTTTCCAGTGGCATGGTCTTGTTACAGCTTCAGCTTTCAGGCAAGTCACTTCTCTTTACCTGAGTGAGTTATAACTGCCTGAGATGAGCCTCGCCCATGGCTGGGCAAGACACAGGTCTCTGTCGGGCAGGCAAGTAGGTCTGATAAGGAGGATGGGGCAATTTCTGCCTGGTACCACCTTGCAGGGAATCTGGGATGCCCTCCAGGGCCCAGAGCATGGGCAAGAGCAAGAAGGGTGGAGCTGTGTACCCAGTGAAAGTGTCAGGGCTCTTGATGAGTGTGACCGAGAACAAGCAGGACAGAGGAGGCATGTTCACTTGTTTCTTTGTGCCCAGAGCTTGTAAGAAACTAGGCAGTGACTCTTGAAATTCTCTTGGCTTTCTCCTTTCTCCTAGAGGGTTCTGTGGGGAAAGGAACTTTTGTTTATTAAGAACAATAGGTGACAGTTGGGCGACACTGGGTGCAGGTGGTGACATGTTGGATGTCAGGCAGGGGAGGGCCCAAGATGGGGTAAGAGGATGAATGAGGTGACTGATTGTAGCTGGGAGAGCCAACACTTACATCTTACATGGGACAGAATTTGCAAGCACCCACTCCTTTTCTGCAATTCTTTCCCAAGGTGTGAGTATATATGTATGTATTTGCACATTTAGGTCCAAGTTCTCCAGCTAATATATAAACTTTTGGATATGTGAATTTGTTTCCCAGGAAAGAGTTTAATTAGTCTCCAGCATGGCTATTTGTAGATGGAAAACACTTAAAAAAAAAAAAAACAAACCACACAAGCAGCCAAGCCAAGTGCCGTCGAGTCGGATACACAAGCAAGACAAAGAAAATCCACACAGACGATTCCTGTTCTACAACTGTAGGATATTTGCGACCGTCTATGTATTTGTTGATAATTTTTGGTCATTTTAAAATTGTGATAAATAATATAGGCAACCAAACCTTTGGCATTTCAACAACATTCACACATACAGCTTGGTGACTTTAATTATGTTTTTATCATGTTGTTCAACTGTGTTGACTGACTGTTGGAATGACCCATCTATTGAGCAAACATTTATTGAATACCTTCGATGACTCAGGTGCTGTGCTAGGAACAAGGGGGCACATGGTAATGAATCAGAGGATCAGTGGCCTCCAGAGACTTCCAGGGTAGTAAATAAGCAAACACTTACGAAAGGAGGCATTTGCTTGAGTCATTTTATGTACACCACCTCCCTTTGAAGTAGGTATTGTTATCTATGTCACAGATAACGAAACTGAGACTCCATGAGGTGAAGAAACAGGAGCAGATAAAGGAGCATGGGAGTCTGCAGTGGAGACATGATGTCTGTTCAGGAGCTTCCCGGAGGAGGTAGCCTTTGGGTGCTACAATGAAGGCAGAACTGGCCCACTGTAGGCCAAGGGCACAAGGCAGCCAGCTACAGAGCTTGGGGTTTTGTGCACTGGGGAGGGATAGTTTAGTTACTCACAGAGCTGCCACTGAGGCTGTGACCTGCACTTAAGGTCCTAGGACCCACCAAAGAATTTCAGTTGCATGAAAACAGGTCAACACCATAGGTCAACTCACAGATCTGGTGGGATAAGTAGCTGCACTTGGTGGGATAGGTCAGCTGTGAGCAACATAGGCACAACTCCTGTCTACATGAGCACCTCCTCTGAACCAGTCAGCTCAGCCACATGGGTTCTGAGCTTGGAGAAGCCAAAGTGGGCACCAGAGAAGAACATCTGTGGGGAGGGGATTCAACAGAGTTTGTGGCCTTTAGTGCCTATTCAGTCACCGTTCAAGTACTTATTAAGTACCTACCAGGTGCCAGCTGCTCTTCTAAGAGCTATTTAAGACAGTTTCTGCCATCAATAAATCAGTCTAGCAGAGAGACGGGTCAGAAAAGATTCGATTACCGTAATAATAAGTAATGACCGTGTTCTATGTGTCTGGACTCCTGGTGGCACAGTGGTTAAGAGCTCATCTACAAACCAATGAGTCGACAGTTCAAATGCACCAGCTGTTCCTTGTAAATCGTATGGGGCAGTTCTACTCTGTCCTGTAGGGTTGCTCTGAATTGAAATTGATTAGAAGGCCGTGGGTTTACTATGTGCCAAGGCTTGCTTTAAGTGCTTTGAGTATATTAACTCTTGGAATTGTCACAACAGGTTGATCTTATTATCATTACCATTTTACATGGTTGGGGAAGAATTGCAGGGGTACAGAGTGATTAAGTAACTTTCTCAAGGTCTCAAAGCTGGCAAGAGGTTGTTGTTGTTAGGTGCCATCAAGTCGGTCATAGTGATCCTACGCACAGCAGAACAGAACACTGACCAGTCTTGTGCCACGTCCACAGTCATTTTTATGCTTAAGCCCATTGCTGCGGCCACTTTGTCAATCCATCTCTTCAAGGGTCTTCCTCTTTTTCACTCTACCAAGCATGATGTCTTTCTCCAGGGACTGATCTTTCCTGACAAGATGTCTGTGGTGGTCAGGATTATGTTAACTTGGCTATTCCATATTTGGCAGCTGTATTAAGTGGCAGGGCAGGGTTTGTGGTGGCTTCCCGCACCTTGGCATTCATCTCTCGACCTTCCACTACTACTGCTGGTCTGCTCACGTAGCCAGGAGCTCCTGCTCTCTTCTTCCGGAGTCTGGTTCCTGGACTTGAGCTAGCAGCTGTTGGATTCATCAATCCTTACAGTCGGCGCTTGAGAGTCCTGCTCCCAGACCTGTCAATCCTGGGTTTGCCAGCCTCTGTCACTTCGTCTTGCCACCAGCTTGGGATCCACTGACCTACACAACCGGTGATCTAGAACTCTGGTCTCTGACCTGCTGACTTCGGGTTCCTCAGCTTCCGTGGCCAGTGAGGCTTGTGCCAGAACTTGGGACATTCAGCTTCTGTGATTGCATGAGCTGTTTCCTGTATCTGTATCTATCTATTTATCTATATTATAAATCTTTCCTTGTACCTACACGTGTTACTGGTTTTGCTTCCCTAGAAAACCCAGCCTAAGACAATGTCCAAAGTATGTAAGGTGCAGTCTTACCATCTTCGCTTCCAAGGAGCACTCTGGTTGTACCACTTCTAGAATACACCTATTTGTTCTTTTGGCAGTCCATGGTACCTTCAACATTCTTCTCCAGCACTACAATTCAAAGGCATCACTTCTTCTTCTGTCTTCTTTGTTCATTGTCCAGCTTTTACAGGCCTATGATGGAATCGAAAACACCATGGCTTGGGTCAGGTGTGCTTTAGTCTTCAAGGTGACATCTTTACCTTTGAATACTTTAAAGAGATCTTTTGTAGCAGATTTTCCCAGTACAAAGTGTCTTTTGATTTCTTGGCTGCTGCTTCCTTGGGCATTGATTGTGGGGCCCAAGTAAATTGAAATCCTTGACAACTTGAATGATCTGACTCGACGGCACTTGGCTTGGCTGACAACTTGAATCTTTACTCCATTTATGACTGTGTTGCTTACTGGACCAGTTATGAGGATTTTTGTCTTTTTGATGTTGAGAATAAAAGAGAGAACCTGAATTTAAACCCAGGCAGACTGGCTCCAGAGCCCAACCCTCGAACTGCTTCACTCCATTGCCTCTTGTTCTCACAATGGAATCAATTCTTGACTCAGTGGGGCATAACTGGAGGTGGGGCAGGAGGCTGCAGGAGCGAAAAGAAGGGCCTCCATTCAGGTGGTGGGGAGGCGGTGGCAGGGAGGACTTTGTGGAAGAAATGAGACACTGTGGACAAGGCCTGGAGAAAAAAGGTTGGCCACCAGGCTGAGGACAGGGGCTGGGGCGTGATCTAGGCCAGTGGGATGGAACATGGAACAGCTGGTGGTAATTGAAAGCATGGACTGTTTCAGGGACTCCGAGTAAGTCATTATGGCTGGAAGGTTTATGGGAAAAGAGGCAAGGGTGGAGCTGGAGATGGACAGGGGTGGCAGTTCCTGCAGGGCTGGAAGCAGCTCCTTCTGATCGCCATGGGACAATGCAGCCCGATGTTCGTCTGCATTACCGAGATCTCCAACACCTGTAAACACGCCGGCCACACGCAGGCATATTGCCTTGGTGTCCATAAAACACCTTCCGCATAAATCCCAACACACTGAGGGACAAAACCACCTACTGAGGCCATTCCCTTAGGGGCACTTGGGAAACCAGGGATGCAGTGACTTAGCCTTTCCAAACTGCAGTTTCATCATCTATAAAATAAAGTTTTGTAATAATCTGTCATGCATGACAGAGGTGGAGCTTGAATGGGATGCTTGCAGGAGACCCAGATTCCTTGGTCTCACTGGCAAATCTCCATGAGAAAGGACTTGTGTTAGGCAAGTTAGAAGCTTATGAGAAGATCTTAGACCAACAGCTTCCAAATTCTTTGAATAAGCAAAAAGGATTAATAAAATGAATTACACAACATGATGATTTTATTATGTCAACATCCTGTCTTAAGAACAATATTCAACTATTACCTGAGTAGCCTGTCTTAGAAGTCAGGAATCCCTGAATGGTGCAAATAGTTAATGCCCTTGGCCGCTAACTGAAAGCTGGAGTCCATTCAGAGGTAGCTTGGAAAAGAGCCCTGATGATCGACTTTTGAAAAATCAGCCATCAAAATCCCTGTTGAGCACAGTTCTACTCTGACATGCATAGGGTGACCACGAGCTGGAATTGACTCAAGAGCACCTAGTTTGTAGTGCTTTGGAACTTAGAATTTATATTTAGAATGATGGTCATAACATTATACTAATGGATTGGTTATCTTTATAAGTGAAGTTAGATTGCTAAAACATTGTCTGCCTCTTAGATATGGTCAACTTCTCCAAATACTACTGGATGTTTTCTTCAGGGTTCATCTGTTTGGCTACCCAGTCTTTCTCAATAGCCATTGAGGGCTATTAAACATTCTGCGTGGTATGTTTTCAGACACAGAAGAATAGGAACAAGTATTCTTCCTTGCTGTAGTGACGGGTGGAGCTGAGGCAAAATACAATGACTCCAGACCCTGGCAGCAGTATTGTGATGACAATACCGAATTTAATTTATTTCTATCAGGATTCTCAGAATACCCCATACTGGCTATTTGATGCAGTTGTAAAAGAAACTAATCTTTGCATCATTCTTATGAAAATGAAATTTTAGAAACTTATGTGTATCTGCTGTAAAATTCCTCTTGTTGTTGAAGTGTTGAAAAGCGAAGGTGTCATCTTGAAGACTAAGGTGTACCTGACCCAAGGCATGGAGTTTTCAATTGCATCATATGCGTCTGAAAGTTAGGCAGTGAGTAAGGAAGATGGAAGAAGAACTGATGCCTTTGAACTGTGGTGTTAGAGAAGAATATCGACTGTATCATGAGGTGCCAAGAGAATGGACAAAACTGTCTTGGAAGAAGTACGACCAGAGCGTTCCTTAAAAGCAAGGATGGTGAGACTACATCTCAGATACTTTGGACACATTGTCAGGAATGATCAATCCTGGGAGAAGGACAACATGCTCGGTAAAGTAGAGGGTCAATGAAAAAGAAGACCCCTAATGATCATCGACTGACTAGCAACTGCTGCCGAAGGCTGGAGCATAGCAAAGACTGTGAGGATGGCTTAGGACAGGGCAGTGTTTTGTTCTGTTGTACAGAGGGTTGCTATAAGCTGGAACTGACTGACAACAACAGATTTAAAAAAAAAATTTTTTTTTTTTTTTGAGAATCCTGATAGAAATAAATTATCAGGTCTTTCTTTCAAGGAGCTGCTGGGTGGATTCAAGCCGTCAGCCTTTCGGGGTTAGCAGCCTATTGCTTAATCATTGGTGTCACCAAGCCAAAAGCCCAAGCTTGTTGCCATATAGTTGATTCATAGCAATCCTATAATGACAGAATAAGACTTCTCTATAGGGTTTTCAAGTAGTGGCTGGTGGATTCGAAAAAGGTTAGCAGGGCCGCTCTTAACCGCTAGGGCTCCAGTATGTGTGTGCGCACATGTGTGCGTATGAGGTGACACAACAGTTAAGCACCTTAAGATGATTTCTTGTCTATGAAAACTTCAGTGATTATTTTTTAACATGATTCTTCTACTCTGTCCTAAATCATTTAGAAATGCTTAATATCATTTGTGTTGACTAGTGCTGCTATAACAGAATACTACAAATGGATGGCTTTAACAAAGGGAAATTTATTCTCTTCAGACTAGAAAAATGAATTCATAGTGCTAGCTTCCAGAGAATGCTTTCTCTTTCTCTGTTAGCTCTGGAGGAAAGTCCTTGTTATGTCTTCCCCTGGTCTAGGAGCTTCTCAGAGCAGGGACTCTGGATCCAAAGGATGTGCTCAACGCTCAGCTCTGTTTTCTTGGTGGTAGGCACTCCCCCTGCCTCTCTGCTAGAGTCTCTCTTTTGTATCTCAGAAGAGATTGACTTAACATACATCTGAATCCTATAGATTGTGTCTTGCCTCATTAACGTAACTGTCTCTAATCCTGCCCCATCAACATCATAGAGGTGGCATTTACAATACACAGGCTAATCACATCAGATCACAAAATAGTGTTCAACTGCACAGTACTGGCAATCATGGCCTAGCCAAGCTGACCCATGGTGTTGGGAGACATAGTTCAACCTGTGACAGTATGCCACACCTCCAGTCTGCATAGAAATGCTTTGAAAAGTTGTCAGCCTTTTCTGAGATTTAGGCATTGAGAGATCTCTGGAGTTGTCTTACATCTTTCCCTGTGAATCAAAACTGATTACACTGGCTCTTGAGCCCGAGTGTAACCATGTGTGTCTGAAACACATGGCTCTTTTTTCTTTAATGTTGCTGCAAATCCATCAAATTCTCTGTTCCTGTTAACAGCACAATGTTATGTCTGGCCAAGAATTTTATTCAAATCAGCTCCACACTGTAGAACTGTTTTTGCAACCATTGCAAGTTGGATCCAGTTTTCCCTTCAACCTTAATAAGTCCTAACAGCCTTTCTTTGTCTGTGCTGGGCTGTGAGGTTCTCTTGGGTTTCTCTTGCACAAGTTGACAGGTGTCCTTTCATTGCTCTGTCAGCTGACTCATCACATATTATTGACTAAGCTGAGGAAACACTGATCTCATTCTTAATGCCTTGAAACATTCCATTCTTCATTGTTTCTTTAAAGATTTCAGCTTTTAGACTGATCCATTGAATGCCTTAGTCCAGGTAAGTTCTATGAGGACAAGGACACCTTTCTTGCCTTTTTTCCCCCCACTGCTCCTAGCACTAGTGGCGTCACTAGAGTTCAGGTCACCCAGTGCTATAACTGACAATGTCATCCCCTCAATGAATCGCTTCCCATACCAGATCATATAGAGTCCTTGGTAATTTTTTTAGTATTGATACTTGTAAGGCATAATTCCTGTATGTTGTTCCTTCTTTTCCTTGAATTATTATTACTTCATTCTTCAAGAAGTTATTAATATAGGTCCATAAATACGAATTACTGCAATATTGTAGCTAAAATACCAGAAAATTTGACCAAATCAGCAACTATGACAGCAGCAGTAACGAAAACAACAAAACCAGGTGATTCAAAGCATCACTGGAACTGAGTAGTAATGACAGCTCTGGCCCAAGTGCATTAAGAAGTTTCAAAAAGTGAATTATTATTGAGTTTTAGCCTTGTAGGGTATGTTGGTCCGTGTGAGCTGAGCTTATGAGAAATGCTTTTGTTGTTATAATTAATTACACAAAAATTTTTATTAAAAAAAATAATAAACTTCTGCTGCAACACTGCACAAAGATGTTATAGATGGTCATTTGGGTGTCATCCCCTCTGATGGTGCTACCCAATGCATTTTATACTCCCATACCCCTCTTGGGATGCCAGTGCCCAAGGCCTATACGGTGCCTGGCATATAATAGGTGCTCATGAGTTATTTGCAGAATGAACACAAAATCTTCTTTTTTTTTTTTTTTTTCCGTCATTCACTCTGATTTGAAAGTACTCCTAAATATTTCTTTCCTTTCTAGGTAACATAGATCCATGTTTTATAGTAGAGGTTGGCTCAGTTTTTTCTTTAAAGGGTCAGGTAGTAAATATTTTAGGCGTTGTGGACCATAATGTTTGTTGCAAGTTCTCACCTTTGCGGTTACAGTGCAAGAGTAGCAACACACAATACATGAAAGAATGAACATGGCTGTGTTTCAGTAACACTTTATTCAGTGCGGCAGAGCAGGACGGCCAAGTGAGTCGGCACTCTCATCTACGCCCCCAGCAACTAACATGCTGAAAAACAAAAATAAGCACAAACTGAGATCCTGGAACTCTAGACAGCAGCTGAGAAACCAGAGAAATGAGGTGAATTCAGAAGTTGGTCAGAGGAGGAATGCATTCAGCATGGAAACTGAGACAGCCTCTCCACTAAAACTGGCACCACAAGCTCTGCACAACCATCTTGGATAGACTGGGTGACACCCCAAACAGGGAACACAGAAAGGGAGCTTATCTGAGGAGACTTGAGCTGGATTTTTTAAGGTGGTACAAATTGGCTGTGGAGTTTGCAGGCTGCACAAATGAAAGGGTCAAAGGAAGACCTTACAGTGCTTGAGAGTACTGTTGATCCTAGATGAGGCCAGAAGGTATTGGGTCCTAGGATCTGGAAGAACTGCAAGGGTGGCAGGGCAAGCAGAAGGGTTCAGACTGACAGGCAAGCAGAAGGAGGCTGGCACTGGGACACCACGGGTAGTGGGTGTGCTGGAGTAGGGACATCAGTGACAGAAAGACTGCAGACAGACAAACATCCTTCATTGTCACCACAGTGAAGTTGATCCCTACTGCACACAACAGCAGAGATGTCCAGTGACGTTCCTCATGTCCCAAGATACACATTGAATCCCAGAGAGCAAGCATTCAGATTTCTTGAATTTTCCTTCAATAAAATAGAATAAAAAAAATTAAAAAAAGATAACAAAATGACTCAAGTTCAACAAAAACTACAGAAAACACAAAAACATAGGAGAGGAAGAACTTCTATAAAGCAAAACATGGAGACATCTCTCCTACAGAGGCCAGAATAATGCAAATAATTGACAATTTTCAGACTATGAATTGACTCAACAGCAGTAGGTTTTTAATTTTTTTTTTAATGTTGTTAAAAAGCAAAAGCAGAGTTCAGAAAGCAAATGGAAGAACAAAAGCAGAGATTCAATGAAGAATTTAAAAATATGAAAAACAAAATCAAAAAGAACTAGTGGAACTGGAGAGTAAAGCATCTAAAGTAGGAAATGTTAGAGAAAGACTGCTAACAATAGAATCAAACAAGCAGAAGATAAACCAGAAAATCAAACCTTATGTAACTGAGTTAATTCCAATTTGTAGTGACTATATAGGACAGAGTAGAACTGCCCCATAGAGTTTCCAAGGAATGCCTGTTGGATTTGAACTGCAGACCTTTTGGTTAGCAGAGAAGGCACTTAAAGCGCTGTACCACCAGGGTTTCCAAACAGAAGATAGAATATCTTAATTGGAAGACAAAATAACTGGGCTTCAATAAAGTGTCAACAGAAAAAAGAACAAAGTGAACAAACCCAAAAGTAACTGTGAAATTCAATTGAGAAATTTAACATTAGAATTATTGGAATCTCAGAGCATGAAGACAATAATAATGACCTAGAAACAATTGTCTAATCAGATGGGCTTTCCTAGACCTGAGCAGAGAACCAGCTCTGCAAATACAGGAAGCTACATGAACCACAATCAGAAGAGACCCAAAAAGGTCACCTCTGTGACATACCCTAATAAAACAATTGGAAACCAAAGGCAAGGAGAGAATTTTGAAAACAGGAAGAGAAAAATGCCAATTTAACATGCCAAAGATCTTTCATAAGAACCAGCAAGGATTTCTCTGGAAATCCTGGAGGCTAGAAGACAACGGAGCAATGTGTATAAAACAGGGAACCAAAATAATGGCCAACAAATGATACTTTACTCAGAAAAGTGATCATTCAAAAACAAGGAAGGACATTCCCCAACAAACAGAAAGATCCAGGAATCTGCCACTGCCAGACCAGCTTTGCAAGTATTACTCAAGGGAGTGCTACAAATAGAAAGGCAGAAACACTGAGAAATAAGTTCAAACTAAATCTGTTGAATGTAGGTTGTATATTGATGGCAATGAAGACACAACAACAGAAATGGAGGAGGAGGAGCCTACCAGGAGTTGATTTATTATGTTAAGGTTGTATGTAACGGTTATTCTTATGTTAGATGTTATAGTAGTTTTAAGCCATGTAACAGAAGAAACACACAGGAGAAAAGAAACAAGTTAACAAAAAGGCTCATCACAAAACAGCATCCCCACCAAAAAACAAACAATCCAGAAAAAAGTCAGTACAATATATTAACAAGATACGAAACACTCAAAAACAAAGTAACAAAATGAGAGAGGTAGACAATTTTTTTCAGTAGTAACTTTAAAAATAAACGGTCTAAATGCCTCATGCAAAAGGCAGAGAGTGACAGAATGGATTGAAAAACAAAAACAAAAATGAGAACATGATCCATGCTTTTGCTGTCTACAAGAAATTCACCTTAGACACAAGAACACAAACAAATGTGCTTCAGTCAGCTAGTGCTGCTCTAACAGAAATATCACACAGTGGATGGATTTAAGAAAGGAAAATTTGTTCATACACAGCCTGGTAGGCTACTGGTCTGAATTCAGGGTGTCCATTCCAGGAGAAGACTTTCGAATGTTTAGCCAAGCCACACTCCAGGAAAACTCCCTTTACAGTGGAGCAGGGAGGTTACCTTAAAGGGCTTTACAGTCCCACCAGAATCCTCTCTAACATAATCCATTCTGTTAACCACAGGCAGAGATTAGGATTTACAGCATAAGACAATCATAAAATAGAGGACAATCATAAACTATTGGGAATCATGGACCAGCCAAATGGCTACACACATATTTGGGGGGACACAGTTCAATCCATGACAAATGAGAAATGAAAGGAAGGAGAAAAATATTCCATGCAAGCAGTCAGTAAAAAAGAGCAGGGATGCTCATGCTGATATCAGATAAAATAGACTTTCAATCAAAATCTCTTAAGAGGGATAAAGTATATCACATAATAATAAAAAGGTCAGCTTCATATGAAGATATAACAATTATAAGTATATATACACCTAAGAGCAATGCATCAAAATACATGAAACAAGTTCTGACTAATGTGAAAGGACAAACAGACAATTCTATAATAGTAGAGCACTTCATCACACCATTTTTGACTACGGACAGAACAGCTAAAAAGAAAATCACGAAAGACACTGAGAACTTAAATAAAACCAAAAGCAAATTGTGCCTAAAGGGACATGTATTGAATGCTCCACACACCATCAAAACGATATACATCCTTCTCTGGTGCACATGGAACATTTTCCAGAACAGACTATATGCTGGGACATGAAACAAATCTCAACAAATTAAAAAAGATTGAAATCGTATAAAGCATCTTCTTGGACCAAAACAGTATGAAACTAGAAATCACCAGCAGGATGAATAAGGGGAGAACAAATTACGTGAAGACTAAATAACAAACAAATTAAAAAAATCAAGTGAAATTGAAAAACTTCTAGAATCAAATGAAAATGAAAATATATCAAACTTTTGAGACACAGCAAAAGCAGTACTCTGAGGGAAATTTAAAGCAACAAATGCCCACCTTAAAAAAAGAAGAAAGGTCCAAAATCACTAAGTTTAACTGACAATTTGAACAAATAGAAAAGAGCAAAAGAATCCAAAAGCAACTAAGAAAAAAAATAATAAAAATCAGGGCAGAAATAAACTAGAGAACAATAAAGCAATTGCAAGAATTAACAAAACGAGAAATCAGTTCTTGAAAAGAAACAACAAAATAGAGAAACCATTAGCTAGACTGACAAAGAAAAAAAAAATCCAGAAGAGGCAAATAACCAAATTAAGACATGAAATCAGTAACATTACAACCATTTGATCAGAGATAAATATCATAACTGATTACTATGAAAAATTATACTGTAACACATTTGAAAACCTAGAGGAAATGGACAAATTCCTAGAAACATACTACCTATCCAAATTATCACAAACGGAGGTAGAAAATTTAGAGACCCATCACAAAAGAAGAAACTGAAGATGTAGTAAAAAACAAAACCCAAACCAAAAAACTACCATGAAATAGTACCTTCCCTTTCCCCTCCAGGGCACTGGAGAATTCTACCAAATGTTAAAAGAGAACAGTTGACACCAAACCTACTCAATTTTTTCAAAAACATAGAAGAGGAAGGAACATAGCCACACTCTTAAGAAGCAAACATAACGCTGATACTAAAACTAGGCAAAGACATCACAGAAAAAGAAAACTACAGATCAGCGCCCCTTACAAACATAGATGTAAATATTATCAACAAAATTCTAACAGACTACAGCAACATATTTAAAAAAAAAACAAAAACACACTGATTAAATGGGATTCGTATTAAGAGTACAAGTGAAGTTCGACATTGGAAAACAATCAATGGAATCCACGTAAAATTGAGTCTGAAAATTGAGTCCACAAATTTAATTGTTCTAAGTGCTACATTTTGGAATGCTTTCTGGAATGGTCATTGCACACAGTGTCATGGTGGCAAGTTCACAAACTTAATTGTATAGTTGTCTGTGAGGGAGCTTTTAGCCAGTAAAGAAATAACTATATTGGAACACTCTTTCGACTCACCTGATCTGCACCCTAGTGACTTTTTTCTTCACCTGAAGTTAAAGGAAATATTGAAAGGAAGACATTTTGATGCCATTCAGGACATCAAGGATAATACCATGACAGCTCTGAAGGCCATTCCAATACGAAAGTTCCAAAATTGTTTTGAAGGGTGGACTAGGTGCTGATATTGGTGCATAGCTTCCAAAGGGGGGTGCTTTGAAGGTGACCGTACTGATATTCAGCAATGAGGTATGTAGCATTTTTTCTAGGGTGAGTTTGCAAACCTAATTGTCAGACCTTATATAAATAAAAAAAGAACCACATAATCATATCAATTGATGCAGAAAAGGAATCTGATAAAATTCAGTATCCTTTCCTGATGAAAACTCTCAGCAAAATAGGAATAGAAGGGAAATTCCTCTTCATAACTAAGGGCATATATGAAAAATCAACAGCCAACATCATACTTAACTGAGAAAGGCTAAAATCATTCTCTCTGAGAATAGGAACAAGACAAGAATGCCCATTATCACCACTCTTATTCAATACTTAGTTGAAATCCTAGCCAGAGCAATAAGACAAGAAAAAGAAAAACAAAAGCAAACAAAAAACTATTGTCATTGAGTCCACTCTGACTCACAGTGACCTTGCAAGACAGAGTAGAACTGCCCCATGGTGTTTACAAGGAGTGGCTGGTGGATTCCAATTGCTGACCTTTTGGTTAGCAACCTGAGTTCCTAACAACTGTACCAGGAGGCTGTGCTAAGTAGGGAAATAAAAGGTAAAAAAAAAAAGGAAAAGAAAGAGTAAAACTATCATTATTTGCAGATGACATGATGCTGTATACAGAAGACACTAAAAATTGCATTAAAAAAACTGTTGGAATTAATGGAAGAATTTAGCAATGTTAAAGAACATAAGATCAGCACATAAAAATCAGCTGAGTTCCTCTACATTAACAAAGATTACTCTGAAAAAGAAATTTGAAAAATCCCAAAAATACCATTTACAATTGCTTCAAATAAATAAAATACCCAGAGATTCTTCCAACCAGGGACATAAAAGACTTACACAATGAGAATTATAAAACAATGCTCCAAGAGACTAAAAGTGACCTACAAAAATGGAAAGACATCACATGTTTATGGATAGAAAAGCTTTTAATATAGTGAAAGTGTAAATATTACTTACAGTGATCTGTAGACTCAATACAATCACAGTACAAATCCCAACTACATTTTTTACTGAATTGGAAAAACTAATCACTAGCTTCATATGGAAAGGAAAGAAACCGTGAATAGTCAAAGCAGTATTGAAGAAAAAGAACAAAATAGGAGGCCTCATACCCCTCATTGTCAAAACATACTATACAATCACTGTAATCAAAACAGCTTGGCACTGGTTCAACAGACCAGTGGAATAGAGTTGAAAACTAAGACCTAAACTCAAACATCTATGAACAGCTGATCTTTTATGAAGGATCAAAGTCCATATAGTGGGTCAGAGACAGTCTTCTTTTTACGTGCCTTAACTGAAAGTTTACAATTCAAGCCAGTTTGTCTTACAAAAAGTTACACATAGTTTTTGGTGACCCTAACTGCTCTCCCTCCACTGTGACAGAATCCTCCTCCTCACCACCCTGTATTTCTTGTGTCCATTCAACCAGGTCCTGTTGTCCTTGCCTTTTCATCTAACTTCCAGACAGGAGCTGCCCCATCAGTCTCTGTATTTACTTCAGCCAAGAAGCACATTCTTTACCAGTATCAATTTATATCTTACAGTCCAATTCAATCTTTGTCTGAAGGGTTGGATTCAGGAACGGCTTCAGTTCTGTGGTGACAGAGAGTTTGGGGGCTATGTCTTTTAGGGACCCTGCCAGTCTATCAGACCATCAAGTCTGGTTTTTCACAGAGACAATCTCGTTAATAAATGGTGCTGGCAAAACTGGATATCCACAAGGAGAAAACTGAAACAGGACCCATACCTCACACCCAATACAAAAACCAACACAAAATGGATCAAAGACCTAAAAGTCAAATGTAAAATCATAAATTTCTAGAAGAAAGCATGGGGAGAAAACTATGGACCTAATTTTCTTAAAAAATAGGTCAACAAGCATTACAATAAATACACAAATAGAAGAAGACAAACTAAAATGGATTGCATAAAAAGTCATAAACTTCTGCCTATCAAAAGACATTATCAAAAGAGTAAAAAGAAGACATCCAAGCAGCCAACATGAGAAGATACGCATGATCATTAGTCATTAAAAAAACAAACCAAACCCACTGTAGTTGAGTTGATTCCAATTCATAGTGTGGAGAGGACAGAGTAAAACAGCCCCATAAGATTTACCAGAGCAGTTAGTGGAATTGAACTGTTGACCTTTCTGTTAGCAGCCAAGCTCTTAACCACTGTGACACCAGGGCTCCTTTGCTATTAAAGGAATGCAAATCAAAACTATGATGAGATATCAACTCATTCCTACTAAATGGCAGTGGTTAAAAAGAAAACAGCAAATGTTGGTGAGAGTGTGGGGAGATCACAATCCTTATTTATTGCTGGTGGGACTGTAAATTGGTGCAACCACTATGGAAAATGGTTTGGATGGTCCTCAAAAAACTAGAAATGGAGTTACCTTAAGATCCAGCAATTCTAAATCTACAAATATGTGCTAGAGACCTAAAACTACTGACATAACCAGATGCGTGCACTCCTATGCTCATTGCAGCTTTATTCACGTTAGTAAGACAATGGAAATGACTGACATGCCCAGGAGTGGGTTAATGGATCAGTAACTTGTGATACACACATACAATGCGGTGCTAAGCAATCGTAAAGAACAAGGATGAGTGCACAAAATACAACACAGGGGAAACTGGAGGACGTAAAGTTAAGTCAAATAAGTCAAGCATTTAAAAACAAGCATTGTATGAGCTCTCCTTTACAAGAAGACAAGAACAAATAAATACACAGAGATCAGTATTTATTGATGGTTACCATGGAGAATGGGGGTGAAGTAAGTATGCTTTAGAACTTGGAGACTTGTTAATTTTGGTGACTGGAAATATGACTCAAAGTGTGGAAGTAGTAAGCACACCACCAACCAAAGCCACTGTTGTTGAGGTGGGTCCTTCTCATAGCAACCCTATAAGGCAAAGTAGAACTGCCCCCATGTAGTTTCCAAGGAGTGCCTAGTAGATTTGAACTGCTGACCTTTTGGTTAGCAGATGCAGCACTTGCGCACTGTGCCACCAGCATTTCCAAGCACATCAGAACCTTAGTAAAGATGAGAGGTATGGAAGGGTACAGACATGATTAAGTGCTGACAAATTGTGATAAATGTAACTAACATCAATGAAAAATTTATCTGGAAATCTTTAAAAAACATCATTGAAGAATATACAATTTTATGACAACATTAACAACTAAAAAGTATGTGGTTGATTACGTAGATACATGTTGTTGTTTTCAGTGTCATTTAATCAATTCTGACTCATAGCAACCCAAGGTACAACAGAAGGAAACACTGCTTGGTCCTGTGCCATCCTCACAAAGTTATTATTCTTGAGCCCATTGTTGCAGCCACTGTGTCAATCCATCTTGTCAACAGTCTTACTCTTTTTTTTCCTGGTCTTCTTTACCAAGCATAGTGTCCTGCAGGAACTGATCCCTCCTGACAACATGTTGAAGTATGTGAGATGTAGTCTAACCATCTTTGCTTCTAAGGAGCATTCTGGTTGTACTTCTTCCAAGATATACTTGTTCATTCTTTTGAAAGTATACGGTATATTCAATATTCTTTGCCAAAACCGCAATTCAGAGCATCAGTTCTTCTTTGATATTCCTTATTCATTGTGAGCATTTGCACGCATGTGAGGTATAGATATCTAAGTATACACATAAACATGTACAGGAAGGCATAGATAAATAGGCATATCTGCATACATGTTTATGTGTGCTGTGTATATTTTCAAGCACAAAGCAAAGCACATACAGCACATAGGGAGCACAGTTAGGGATACTTCCTAGACACACCCAAACGCCTCACAGAATTGGTCTACTATATATGAGGACTTAAGACCATGGTTTCAAGGAGCAACTCAGTCAATCAGTATCATACAGCCCATGAAGACAATGTTTTACATCGTAGTTTGGTGCATAGCATCCGGAGTCTTAAAAGCTTTCAATTGACCATCTAAGATACAACAATTGGTCTCTACTTGTCTCTGTTCTCTGCTTGCTGAAAGTGAAGGGGACTTGAAGATTAAAGAGCACAGCCTTCAGTATGAATTACACTTCAACGGAGAGAAAACAAAAATCCTCACAACTGTACCAGTAAGCAACATCATGATAAAAGGAGAAAAGATTGAAGTTGTCAAGGTTTTTATTTTACTTGGATCCACAGTCAACATCCATAGAAGCAGCAGTCAAGAAATCAGAAGACTCAGTGCTTTGGGCAAATCTGGTGCAAAAGACCTCTTGAAAGTGTTGAAAAGCAAAGATGTTACCTTGAAGACTAAGGTACGCCTGGCTCAAGCCATGGTGTTTTCAATTGCCTCATACACACGCTAAAGCAGGACAGTGAAAAAAGGAAACCAAAGATGAATAGATACCTTTGAGCTTGTGGTGTTGGGGAAGAGTATTGAGTATACCAGGGACTGCCGAAAGAGTGAACCAGTCTGTCTTGAAAGATGTACAACCGTAATGCTCCTGAGAAGCAAGGATAGTGAGACTATGTCTTACATACTTTGATCATGTTATCAGGAGGGATGACTTCTTGGAGAAGGACACCATATTTGGCGAAGTCAAAGGGTCAGCAATAAGAGAAAGGCCCTCAGTGAGTTGGACTGGTACACAGTGGCTGCAGCATGGGCTGAAACATAGCAACACAGCAAAGATGGTGCCAGTTTCTGCAGTATTTCATTGTGTTGTGTACAGGGTCACTGAGAATCGCAACTGACTTGATGGCACATGACAATAACTTCTCCAGAGCTAAGGAGAAAGAAGGAAACAAAGTACCCAAAGAACGCATCCTCAGAACGATGGTTAACACAAACCGCATCACTTGCCTAGAAACCAGACGAGCTAGAATGGTGCCTGTTACTACTACCAACTGTTCTGAGCAGAAACACAATAGATGGTCCAGGACAGACTAGGAGAAAAATGTAGAACAAAACTAAAATTCCTAAAAAAAAAATTTTTTTTAAAAAGACTAGACTTATTGGACCAGTAGCAATTAGATGAACCCTCGTGACTATCATTCTGAATTATTCTTTAAACTTGGCACTCAAACCACTCCCAGAGGTCATCTTAAAAGCAGAAGACAAGTTGGCCCATGAAATAAATAACATCACTTGTGAGTCCTGTGGAAACCCAGATGGTGTAGTGGTTTTAAGAGCTATGGCTGCTAACCAAGAGGTGACAGCTTGAATCCACCAGGTGATCCCTGGAAACCGTATGGGGCAGTTCTACCCTGACCTATAAGGTCACTGAGTCACAATCTACTCAATGGCTATATATATGTATTTATGAGTACTGTGCTCCCCAAATAATCATCTAGATAAAACCAAATGGTTGACATTTAACCTAGACCAAAGAGCAGAAGTTTAGGGAGACAGAGAAACTAGATTAATGTAAACATAACAATCCAAATGGAAGTGAGAATGCTGACAAATTGTGAAGAATGTAACCAATGTCATGGAACAATACGCATAGTAATTGTTAAATGAGGCCCTAATTTCCTGTGTAACTGTTCACCAAATGCACGTAATACATATATGTGTATATATAAAACTTTATTACAAAAGACAGGTGGTGGTTGCAGTTTGGCCTGTGGGTGATCATTAGTTCACTCCGTTATAAATTACTCATTTTAAAAAGAATCTGTTTCTTTTGTATTATTTTGGCTAAGCAGGTAATACATTTTCCCTAACAGTTTTATCACAAATTAGTTCTAACTCTGAAACTGAATTTTCCTTTTTGTTTTTTGAAAAAAATTCAGGATTTTTCTTCCCCTAGTAGAAACAGAATTTCTTTTTGCTATTGCTAATTTTTTTCTGGCAGTACCATCAGTCTAAAGAACAGAATGCTGCTGACCTCCAGCCTTCCAAAATCTGTTATCCAGAATCTTCACGCTTTGTAATTCACCCCGGACTTTTCATACTTTGAAGATACGTTTTGGTTGCTATGGCCTAGCTATTTCTTATTTTATTAATTTCAAATCACATGCAGGAAGGGTCTCAAACTATGACAGTGTCATATCCTGTCTTCTGTTTGGTCCCAAATGTCCACTGATTAATTATCTGTAGTGACGAAATTTTCTGTCGTTCAATACTGACGGTATCTGACCTACTGTTTGACTTGCAAGGAGTCCTGGTGGCAGAGACGGTTAAACTGTCCAGCAGATGTTGGAAAGTTTGACAGTTGAAACCCACCTAGTGGCTCTGTGGGAGAAAGACCCTGTGATCTGTCCCTGTAAAACTTTCTGAGGCAGTTTTACTCTGTCACATGGTGTTGATATGAGTTCTTATCTACTAGACAGCACCGAACAACAAAAACATCTGACTTGCTAGGCAAGCTCTTAAAACTTTTTGGGAAGAATGACTTTACAATCTTTCAGATCATTATAGTAATATGGGAAGAAACCAGAATTCATCACATGTAAAAGAACTGATGGTGGCAATGGTTTTAAAATACCAAATGCCTCTAGAGATTAATTTTTTGCTTTTTTAAAAAATTTTGCCAAAAGATGCAAAGTGCTGACAGGAAGAAAGAAGTATAACAGAATAGCAGGAGACAGCACCTAGGAAGTGGAGACCCTTTGAAATGTCATCATCTGTTTACATCTCTCAATATGCTCGAGGTTCATTCTTCTTTGCTACAGCGACGAAAATTAGATTAATAATGTCACGGATCAAATAAAATGGTGATGCACATGTCACAATTTGGAACTGATTCCTTATAATAGTGGCAGTAATAATAATAAGGGTTTATATTGGTTGAAGATTTACAGTGTGCCAGGAAAGTGTACTAGATTCTTCACGTAGAGAAGAATCTCACTCCAGTCCTAGCAGACTGGTAATGTTGCTACTCTCAGTTAACGGCATTTCAGTGAGTTTACAGGCCTTGCACATAGAATGTCACAGTGTCTGGAGAACTGGCATGTATGTTTCTGATGGGTACATTTTTTTTTCCTTTCTGATTTCAAATATACTTCTCCCCCTTGATGGTAAATACCAACAGGAAAAGCTTCATTACATCCCCTGACTGGAGACTTTGTGGAGGCTCTTGATTCCTGCATCTTCCATGGGCAAAACTGACTGAAACACCAAAAAAAAATCCAGTTGCTGATGATTCGACTGTGACTTGTGGTGACCTCACGTGTGCACAGTGGAGCTGTGCTTCATGGGGTTTGCAAGGCTGTGACCTTTCAGAAGCAGGTCACCAGGTTCCTCTGGGTTAAGTCGGACTGTCAAACTTTTGACTAGTAGATTCTGTAGCGAAATGCTTGTTTGTGCCACCGAGAGACTCCTAAAAATGCAACTAATTGTGATTAATTACAGTACGACACAATGCAGTTGGGGGAGACAGTACAAGGAGCTTTCTATCTGGGTGATCTCTCCCCCCCTTCCTGTCACCTGGCCCTTCGTTAGGCTCTGGATCAGTCCCTTCCTCTGCAAACACAAAACAAACAAACATAAACAACAGAGGAGAAAGTGCCAACTTGGTTGCCAGGGTGAAGCAGAGATGGAGGTGGAGTGGAATCCAAAGACTACCAGTTGCACCCAGGGGCACCCCCGCCAGCCCATACTGAAGGAGAGGCAGAAGGGATGAAGACATGGGAGAGCTGTTGAGAATATTGTAGGTTCATAAACATTTGTGCAAGCTGAAACTTTCTGAAAGCTGATTTACAAAGTTGACTTATTTAGGACTTACCAGCCAAGTACTCACCCATGTGCCGAGGTGTGGTGCATCTCCAGTGGGACAAATACAGCTGGAGAAGATGCCTAGGAAGCAAGATGCTGACCAAGACATAGATGCTTTTGAGGGCATCTTATGTGTGCAAGAGTTTTTCTAACTTCCGCTTTATGAATACCCTGCTGGGCACCCTATAACAAATTGCATCTCTTGTCAGCAATCCTGCTTTGCAGATGAGAAAGCTGAGACTCAGAAATGTCAAGTGCTTTGCCCAAGTTCACACAGCTAAGAAGTGGCAGAATCAGGAAAATCCCAGTGATTCACAGGGATGCATCCTCCTTCAATTCTTTACAGATCAGGGACTGGTCAGGGTGTGGCCTGGGACTAGACTGAAATGATGCGAGAGAAATAATGGGCTTCGTTTCCTTAGCACTGGGTTTAACAAGCCTTAGTTTCAACATTGATAATTAATAGAAATAACTGCTCAGACCCGTGGATTGTTAAAAGGCACTTTGACATCTGTAATTACATGTAATCCCCGTAGGTCTGTGATGTGGGTCTATTTATTGCTCCCACTCTACAGATGAAGAAGCTGAGGCTCAAATCCCTTCAAGGTCTATGCCTGTGAGTTCAGACAGGCAGAACAAGCCAGATCCAGACAAGGAGAGCAAATATGCTGAACCTGAAGCTGGACATCTTGGGTTGAAATCCTGCTTCTACCAGTTACTGGTTGCAGGGCCAGAGGACAGAAACAAGGAGGAGACAGGACTGGGGAGGGGAGGAGGCACTTCAGGCAGGGAAAAGGACACCACACACCAGCTGCTGTCCAGGTGGTGCCAATTCATGACGACCCCAAGTGTCAGAGTAGAACTGTGCACCATAAGGTTTCCAGTGGCTGTGATTCTTCAGAAGTAGATCACCAGGCCTTTCTTCTCAGTTTCCTCCAAGGTGAACTTGAACTCACAACCTGTTGGTTAGCAGCTGAGCAGGTTAACCACCCAAGGTCTCCAGGAGAAGAAGGGCTTGTCTAAACAGTGAGGGGAAGTGGGGACTGGAGATTAAGCACAAGGTTAAGCACAAGGGTTTGGGAATCACTTGTTGACCCTTAGTTTTTACCTCTTAGTAACCTGTGACCTTGGGCCTCTTGGAGCCTCAGATACCTCACATGGGGACAATAAATTCTACCTCACAGGGCTGTGGTATGACCATCAAATGAAATACAAGCACCTGCACTCTGCTTGGCCTGCAGGTGCGTGCTCAGCCACATGAAGGCAGCGTCTGTGTAGCGAGTGAGGAGACTGAGTCTGGGCTGGCAGAAGCAGCTGGACCCGGTGAGACTGTAAGGGTATTGGAGTCTGGGGAGCCCAGGGTGCCATGGAGCCCGCTCTTAAGGTAGGGGTTGTTGTTGCTGTTAGGTGCCGTTGAGTTGGTTCTGACTCATAGCAACTCTATGCACAACAGAACGAAACACTGCCCGGTCCTGTGCCATGCCAACAGTCTTTTGATATTTAAGCCTATTGTTACAGTTTCTGTGTCAATCCATTGCCTTGAGGGGCTCTGCCTTTTTCTCTGACCGTCTATTTTAACAAGCATGATGTCCTTCTCCAGGGACTGATCCTTCCTGACAATATGTCTAAAGTGTGTAAGATGCAGTCCCAAGAGCACTCTGGTTGGACTTCTTCCAGAACAGGTCTGTTTGTTTTTTTTGGCATGCATGGTGCATTCAACATTCTTCTCCAGCACTGCAATTCAAAGGCAGCAATTCTTGTGGTCTTCCTTGTTCATTGTCCAGCTTTTGCATGCAAATGAAGTGATCGAGAATTCCGCGGCTTGGGCATTTGGGTAAGGTCGGGATAGTGGGATCCAATGACCTTTCAGGGGCTGGAGATGCTCAGACAGAGTGAGGCATCATCTGAGTGCTCATCACGGCTGAGGATTTAGTCCTGGGGGCCAAGGGCTCCTGGGGACCTGAGCCTTCCTGGAGACCATTGCCTTTTCTCCTGAGAGCCTCCTTTGTTCCCTCTTGGGCTCAGACTCACCAGTGCTCATCAATGCAGTGCCGTACTGGGCAGCGTTGCTTTCTGCTCAACACGAGGTTGCCCTGAGGTGCCGCTAACTTGACAACAACTAACAGCAACATTTGTTCTTACCGGGACTGGCTGCATCATTGCCCAGGACTGATCCCCGCTGACAATGTCGTAAGACTTTCAAGGTGGCGACAACAGAGCATTAAACCAATCGTGGGACCCCTCTGAGCACTGGCTGCTGTGTGACTGCAGAGGCCACAAGGCCAGGAAGCCCGCCCTGACTCTCAGCTGTGCCTGGCTGCCCCCTGGGCTTCTGAATAAGTACTCAAAGCCTTGGCCAGCTGACCAGGTCCAGCTGACCAGGTACATGTCGCAGACCTGGACATCTGGAAGCATCCGGTCTTTTACCTTCTGTCTCTGAAAGTGTTAACTAAGTGTGCTGGCAAACACTAGAGAGCCTAGGACTTCCTTCAAGAAATGCCACAACTGATGGGAGACACACACATAAACACACGCAGTCGTTAATGACTTAATTATTGTATTCATTTAGTCAACAAACTGTGATTAGTGGACACTCTACTGGGCTTCAGATGTACAGAAAGTGAATCAAATACTGCTCAAAGCATCAGTTCAGAGGCTAGACTGCCAGAGTTGGAATCCTGGTTCTGCTTCTGGTTAACTTCTCTAGACCTTGGGTTCTTTGTCAGTAAAATGGGCCTAATGACAGTGCTTTCCTCATAAGGTGCTGAAGATTTAATGAATTTGTCTCTCATATTAAACAGGTCAATATGAGAAGTGTTTTAGTGCATATAGCATGCTAGGTAAGCTTTCTAGTTCTTCAAGAAATTAATAGTTTAGCGGCAAAGAAACACACGCATGCACACAAATAATCAAAGAGGTTAATCTGTTTAGCCAATAGCTGTGATGTCCACCATGTCCTGGGCTTTGTGGCTGGCGCTGTGGGGTATACAGGAGAGCAAGCTGTGTCTCTGCCTTCCTCTTCCCTGTGGGACCTAGATAGTGGAGTGGATCCTCTTATAACAAAACCAGCATCTCAAAATGTTATTATTCTCTATTTTAAGCCATGTATGATAAAGGAGAGCAGATGTGCAGTGGGCTGTTTTGAGGCCTCTGGAGAGAGCAGAGCAAGGTGCCCCGGCTCTCCCGGAGGTGGGGGGCTCAGTGGAGGGCAGAGCTGTCCTGGCCTTGCTGTTCTGTGAGGCCAACAGCCCTAGGCCTCAGGCAGCTGAATGGCAAGACCCAGCAGAGCCCATATTTGGCCAGAGGAGAAGCTTCTTCACTACACACCCTCTGACTCACCCTCCCAGCCCAGCAGCCTGGGCGGAGCTCACAGGCCTCTGAGTCAGGCCCCCACCATGGGGTGGCCTCAGCCTGGGAGCCAGGTCAGGGGCTGCCTGGTGCCCGCCCTGCTGCCCCTGGGCTTTGGCCCCTGTGTAGGGCTCCCTCTCCTCTTCCCTTCCCCAGCTCTGCTTGTTGTGGCCGTAGCTGGAGTCTCTCTCTGATGCCTGTCTGACTGGCCCCAGGACCCCCTTCTCTAGAGGCTGGTCCCATCAGTCCTGCGCAGATCCCACGCACAGATCCCACAAGGGCTGATTTCTTTAGGGGAGGATTTCACCCTTGCCTCTCCTCACAGACCGAGCTGGGACGTGGCTTTGTTCGGATGGGTGGGCGAAGCCGCCTGTTGCGGGAGGCAGAGCTATCTAAGGGAGCAAACCAGGAATTCAGACTCATCTTGGCTCTGTGTGACCTTGGGTCACTCGCTGACCTTCTTTGGGCTGCTGAGTGCCGATGAGTCTCTGACAGGGCTTAGAGCCTGATAGTTCTGGTTCTGCCTCCTGCTGAGGATTTTCATTTCCACCCCATATATAAAGATCCCTGGGTGATTCTTACGTATATGTGTAATGTATACCTAGGAAGCACTGCAGGAAAGGCAGAGAAGTCCTGCTCTAGAGAATCAGGAGGATGCTGTTAATCTGCATCCCACAGTAGAGAGCACGCAAAGCCTGGTCGAGTCTGGAAAGGAATCAGACAGGCTGGGGTCAGGGTACATGCACTCACGGTGTGCACGGGGGACCGTGGAGAGTGCAGAAGAGGGGCACTAGGTTTACAGGTCCCAGGGCTATGGAGCTGCAGCTGACAGTCACTGTGCCTGAAGGTATGTCCCATGGCAACGGATCTCCCTAGAAATGCCCTAGATATAGCTTTTTATATGATGCCTTCTGATTTTTGAATGTTGACTCAGTTTCACTTCAGAGTACTATAGGAGTCAAACAGAATGGATGAAATGTGGCCTAAGCTGTCCTCGTTCATAACCTCAGCCCAAGTTAGGACTGTGGCAGTGTTGCACAGTGGTTAAGCACTCAGCTGCTAATTGAAAGTCTAGTAGTTGGAACCCAACAGCCACTCCACAAGAAGAAAGCTGTGGTCATCTGCTTCTGCAGAGACTACTGTCTTGGAAACCCTATGCAGTCATTTTACTCTGTCCTACAGGGTCTCTATGTGTTGGTAGCTATTCAACAGCAGGCAACAGCAATGGCACAGGTCAGGATATGACTGTCCACTTTGCCTGGGACTGCCCAGCTTTAGAAAGTCCCACATCCTGAGAAATGTCTCCTCTTTCTCTGCCACCACCACCATTACCAACACCCATTGCTGCTGAGTCAATTAATCCTAACTCATGGCAACTCCGTGTATTACAGAGTAGCGATCTTGTCTATAATTGTAGCTGAAGTGGATCACCAGGCCTTTCTTCCCTGGTGCTGATAAGAAACAAAACCCCTGAAAACTGGATGCCTTGCCATCGAGTCAATTCCCGACTTTCAGCAACGCTATAGGACAGAGTACAACTGCCCCACAGGGTTTCCAGAGAGCACCTGGTGGATTTGAACTGCTGACCTTAACCACTGCACCACCAAGGCTCTGATGAGTAGATTCCAGTGGGCAACCCTTATGCAGTTGATTGAGTACAGACTGTTTGCAACACCTGGGGACCTTGGAAAACTTTCGGTCCCAGCAAACATGGATGGTAGGTCAGCCTAGTACTAGCTCTGGCCCTGTAGCCATGTAGTAGACTTGTTTGAGGCTATGAGTCCTGGAGCTATTCGTCCAGGTTTGGATCTTGACTGCATTACTTGCTCACTATGTGGTCTTGGTCAAGCCACTCAGTCTCAGATGCCTGTTTCTTCAGTCATAAAATGAAGATGATAGCTACCTCCTAGGCTTATTGTGAGAATTAAATGGATTCATTTACATAAAAAGTGACCAGAACAATGTCTGGTATACAGCAAATGCTATGTGAATAAGATTGCTGGTAATTACCATCAGGCAGCTCCTGCTGATAGCAGTCTTATGTAAAACAGAACAAAATGTTGTCTGGTCCTGTTACCTTCATGATTGGTGGCATGTTCAACTATAGTAGGACAGTACTCTGTTCTGATTTGTAGGGTTTTGACTGGCTAAGTTAAGAAGCCTTGGTGGCACAGTGGTTAAGCACTCCACCACTAACCAAAAGGTTGGTGGTTTGAACCCACCCTGGGGCTCCATAAGAGAAAGACCTGGAGATCTGCTTCCATGAAGATTAAAGTCTAGAAAACCATATAGGGCAGTGCAACTCTCATAGAGGGTCATTGCTAATTTAGAATCAATTCAATGATACCTAACAGCTATGACAAAAAGTTTCAGAGTGAGATTGCTGACCTCTTCTTAGTTTGTCTTAGTCTGGTAGCTCTGCTGAAAACTGTCCACCACGGGTGACCCCGCTGGTATCCGAAAGACCACTGCCATTGCTTCCAGCATCGCAGCAAAATGCAAGCCCCCCAGTACAACAGACTGACAGATGGGTGACAGACACGAGTGTCAGCTATTATTTGTTCTTAAAACATGGAGAACCGAGTGGGTCCTGCGGAATGCTCAGTGTAAGATCCATCCGACTTCACGGGCTTTAGATGTTCTCTGAGTACGTTCCGTGAAGGGATAAATGGATTCAGAAGACCTGACCTTGACGGCCAGCTCTGCCAACCATGAGCTAGCTGTGTGACCTTGGGAACTGGCTCAGCTGTGCTGTCCCTCAGCTGACTGGGTTACAAGTTGGAATAACTGCACTGACCTCCAAGACTGCTGTGAGGGACAAATGAGGTTGCGTGTGTGAGTGTGAGACGGTTTCTGTCCCTCTTAGCAGGTGGCTATGGCTTCTTCATTCCTCTGGGAAGTTCAGGAAGAAATGCTCAGGGTGACTTTTTAATTTTTAAAAAAATTGTATGAATTTGCATTTTTTTCTTACTGTTATTTTTAGATGAAATTTTACAGCACAAATTAGTTTCTCAATCAAAAATTTATGCACAAATTGTTTTGTGACATTGGTTGCAATCCCCACAATGTGTGGGCACTACACCCTTTCTTTTTATACCCTGAGTTTCTTGTGCCCCAGTCCTTCAGTTTCCTGTCCATTCCTGACTTCCTGTCTTTGCTTTTGGGCAGGGGTTGCCCATTGGTCTCATATATTTGACTGAACTAAGAAGCAAGTACCTCACGTGTGTTATTATTTTTTTTTATAGATCTATCTAATCTTTGGCTATAAGATGGACTTTGAGGATGCTCCAGCTTTAATTAGCAGAGGGTCTAGGGGCTACAGTCTTGGGGGTTCTTCCAGTTTCTGTTGGACAAGATTTACTTTTCTGTAAATTTGAATTGTGTTCTACATTTTTCCCCTGCTCTGTCCAGAGCTTGCTTTTGCTATCCCTGTCCGAGTGGTCTGTGGTGGTAGCCGGGCGCCTCCTCTTTCTTCTGGATTCAGGCTGCTGGAGGCTTTGGTTCATGTGGTCCATTAGAGCTCTGGGTTGCTATTTTCCTTGTGTCTTTGGTTTTCTTCATTCTCCTTTGCTCTGAATGTGATGGGACCAATCAATGTATTTTAGTTGGTTGCTCACAAGCTTTTAAGACCCCTCCCTGCTACTCGCTGAAGAACATTTTCTTTACTTGCTATGTTACGCCAGTTGACCTAGACGTCTCCCAAGACCATGGTCATCAAGGTGACTTCTAAGAAATGGTTTTGTTGTAAAGACATACACATGTTTGAAGAAATTTAATCCCTCACTGGTGATTCATGTTGGCATCATCTCATAAGGAAGTCAAGCGTGCAGTTCCCAGGTGAGCTTTGGCTAGTCTTGTGGTCAGAAAGCTATGGCCTTTACAAGAGGCCTGTGAGAGTCAGCTGTTCTTCTCAAAAACAGCCTCCAGTTTTGATGGGTTCCATTCCGAGAAATATGGTCCCCTGCAAGTAAATTTTCAAATACGTCAGTGATGAGTTTTGCTGTAGGGCTGTTGTTCACTTGAAAAGTCACAGCCTAGCTGAGCACTTCGTGTTGGAGCACATGACTGAAGTCATCTGCACCTGCCATCTGTTGCGTCATGAACCCCAAACTACCCTCCACGTTGCTGTTGCTAGTGACCTTCGAGTGATCTAAAATAACAACTGTCTGTTTATCTTTGCTGGGTGTTTCTTTGGTTCGGCTCAGGCTTGGCTGATCTTGGCTACTTTTGCTCACGTGCCTGCATTTGAGCGGGGATTGTCAGGTTGCAGGTGGCTTCACTCAGACGTGTGGTGGTTGGCTGGCTGCTGGCTTGTGGAAGGGGAGGCTGGCCTACCTTTCATAATTCGGCAGGCCAGCCTGGACTTGTTCTCACGGAGGCAGTGCTCTGAGAATCCCAACGCACAAGAAGTTACCAAGCCCATAATTTGGTCATGTTTGCTAGTTTTCCATTGATCAAAGCAAGTCACAGGACCAAATACAGAGATGATGAATCTGGGGCAAGGTGGACAAATTGAGACAATTACTGAAATTAATAGAGAAAGTTTCTTTGTAGATTGAACCACATGAAATCTCCATTTTATTTTATTGTGGAAAAATATACCTAACATAAGAGTTACCATTTTACACATTTTTAAGCATACAGTTCAGTGGCATTAATTATGTTCATAATATTGTGTGACCATCATCACTGTTTCTAAAATTTTTTCATCATCCCAGACAGAAGCTTTAAAACCACTCTGCATGCACTCTCAATTGATCCCTCCCCTAGATATGGCAAACAAGAACCTACTTTCTCTCCCTGTGAATTTTCCTGTTCTCAGTATTTCAGATACGTGCGATCGTATGGAAACCCTGGCAGCCCAGTGGTTAAGAGCTATAGCTGCTAACCAAAAAGTTGGCAGTTCGAATCAGTTATACTCTGTCCTGTTGGGATTGCTATGAGTTGGAAATGACTTGATGGCAGCAGGTTTAGTTTTTATGAGTTTAAGGGTGAAAATTTACTTGCAGGGGACCATATTTCTCGGAATTATTGCATGCACTAGAATGTCATTCCTTTTTATGACGGAGTGTGGAGTCACTATGAGTCAGAATTGACTCGATGGCAGTAGGTTTGGTTTTAGTATTCCATTGCATGCACATACCTCATTTTGTTTATCCATTCATGTGTTGATGGACGTTTCTACTTCTTAACTATTATCAGTAACACTACACTGAACATTAGGGTGCAGGTGTCTCTTTGAGTCCCTGCTTTCAATTCTTTTGGTCTGTACATAGCAGCAGAATTACTGGGCACACGGTAGTTCTGTGTTTAACTGCTTGAGGGACAACAGCCAAACTCTTTTCACATTTTGCACAATTGACAAGCGTTCTAATTTCTCCGCAGCCTCATCGAAAACCCTGTGGTTTGTAATTCTACTTTGGCACACAAGGGGTCGCCGTGAGTTGAAACTGATGCAATGGCAACTGGTTTGGTTTGGGTTTTTTAATCATCCCTCAGAACCTGTGGGTGCGCTCGTAGATGGTCTCAGTTTTCAGGGCTTTTCTCAGTCGTGGCACTGCTTCTGTCCTGCTGTAGTCATCTATTTGATTGGATCCCCCACTGGATAATGACCTGCTGAAAGCCATGTCCTCTGTCCTCGTCTCCTGGTGGTATACACAACCCTGGCACCTACCATTGGCCTGACTACAGAGAAATCTTACTCAGTGCTAACTGAATAAACGTACAAATGTGCTTCACATCCATGGCATACATTGCATTGAAAATGAATTAATAGGGCTATTTTACAGGTGAATAGACCTTTAGATTAATTTTTTATTGTGGAAATGATATGTTGCACGTGGTAAAAATTGCAAGGCAGAGGACATACATATAAAAAAATTTTTTTTTCCAGTTTAGACTCCCAATTCTACTCCCCAGGGTAACAACCTCCATGAATTTTTATTTATTGTTGTCCTAATTCCCATGTACATACATTATAAACATCTTACAATATCACAAATGGCAGCTTACTGTAACATTGTTCTGCACTTGGATTTTCATTCTTAATAATTTATCTTGGATGTCTTTGCATATCAACAAAAATAGTTTACCTTTTTACAGTAGCCACTGTTGTAGTTAGGTGCCATCAAGTTGATTCTGCATCAACGTGACCCTGTGTGTGACAGAAAGAAACACTGCCCAGTCCTGCGCCACCCTCGTCGCCGTCGCGGTGCTTGAGCCCGTTGTTGCAGCCGCTGCGTCGATCTACCTTGTTCGTTTTTGCTTTCGCATTTGAGTGCATCTGCCACCTTGGTCTGCCTGCTGTGGGAGACGCTGCTGTGGATGGTTTTGGGGGTCAAGGTGACGATCACTCCCTGCTACTACGGATCCGAGAGCCCAGCCTGAGAAGGTCAGGGGAGAGGCCACCAGTTCACGCCATCTCTGGTTCAAGATCTTGGGAGAGTAGGTGAAGTTTAGAAAGCAAACACGCAGTATAAATCCCGAATCTATCACCCGTATGCAGAGACATATTTCCAGAAAACTGTTTCTAAGCTTCAAAGTAGGAATGTCATGGGTTCTAAAGTGACCATGCAATTTTACTGATTATGCTACCTGTAAGGCAATCCTGGGGGTTGTGGCAGCCCTGGGACTAAGCAAGAGCGTGGAAGTGTTAGCAAAGGCAGAACGGGAGGGAGGGAGGGAGGGAGCACAGCAGTGTTGTGGGAAGGAAGCTAACACTAGACAAGAGAAAGCCACCGAAATTCAAACAGTTGCCACTGACTTGACCCCAGTTCACGGTGACCCTATGTAGATCAGGGTGACACTCTGTTCGACAAGGTCTTCAGTGTCTAATATTTCAGAAGTAGAATGCCAGACTTTTCCTATGAGGCATCTCTAGGAGGACTCCAACCACTCACCCTGAGGTTAGCAGATGAGAGTGTATTTACCGTTTGTACCATCCAGGGACTCCCAACATCAGGCAGAGAGACCCTATAATTAATTAAACACTCATGGATGGCCTACTATATACCAGGCTCTGGGGTGGGCTCTGTCTATACAAAGAAGAGTTACAGAGACTTGTTGCTCTCCAGAAACTCCCCTGACGGTATATGCAGCAAGAACTGTTTGCTGCGAAGTGGGAGACCCCACACAGGTGTCAGACCTTTGCTTCTGCCTTTCTGGCCCTGGCAATTGCCAAGTTCAGAAATGTCTACTTTCTTTCTTCCTATTCTGCCAGCTTTACCTTAAAGTTCGTCATATTAACCTACAGGTTTTATTCTTCATGAATAATTATTGAGCAATTACCTGGCACCAGATTAGGCAAGGGTGATCTGGAGATGAATTCCTCTGGCCTTGAGAAATGTCTTGCTGAGTGGAGGACAGACACACACCTCATACTCTTTGGGGGCAGACAAAGGGGTCGCAGTGACACAGCAAGTGCTTTATGTTGGCTAATTCTGGTAGTAGCTTAGTGTGTTAGACCTTTGGAAGGAATCTTGGAGCTAGTCTAGGACCTGGCCTCATGAGACATCTAGAGCCTTAAGGAGACATCTAGAGGCCTAAACAAAACTGTGGTTTTGGGGCAGGGGGTGATTGAGGGAGTACTTTTCAAAAGTATGTTTTAAGAACTTGCTAATTTACTCTATCATAGGACAATTTAGGATCTCTAAATTGCTTGTGTCTTTGCTTTAACTGGTATTAAATTGTCAATGCAGGCTGCTAGATGCCAGTCAGAGCTCCAGTTGGCTGTTGGTGATGTTCTAGGTCTTTCTGGGATATGACTGGTAGATCAAAGCCACACCCAAGACAATCCCAGAGCCCGACATAAGTATGTCTAGTTCTACACACACACACACACACACACACACACACACACACACACGCACACACCCTTGGTTAATAAGAAGTGGGAAGATATATTTGTTATTGCTCAATAAGTGCAGTTTATTTGTTAGACAAAATCTTTCAAAACACGAGGTCCAAAGGGAAAAATTATGAAAGGGGCCCTTGAGGGTGAAAAGTGTGGGAATCACTGATGTAGAGCAATAGGCTCATCAAAAACTTGATTCTTAATCTCTTCACCAAGTGGGCAAGCTCTGTTTACTCTCTTCTGGTAATGGGGAATTCACTACTTTCATGGCACAACAGATATCTCACTGCACACACCGTTCAACTTCTACAGGGCCCAACTTTCTGCCCAGCTCTTTTGCTAAATGGTTTTGTGCTTTGGGCAAATTGGTTATGGTTTTTGAGCCTCAAAGTCTCCAACTGTGTCAAGAGAGAGTTTGACCATACTGAGGTGTGATTACTGTTGTGAGTTGCCTATGAATCGGGTCACTGGTGAGGGACAAGTTTCAATGTAGTGCCCATTAAAACTGGTAAGAATGACCTAAAGAGTTACTTCTGAAAATTAACCAGTGAAAACCTATGGGAGTGTGGCAGAGAATATGAAAGAGTCCTATTCCCTTTTCCTCGATGGGCACAAGAATTAAGTCACACTTTTCAACCTTCTTTACATCTGAGGAATGCCATGTGACTTAATTGGGCCAATGGATGTAAAAAAAGACATTACTGGTGTCTCTAAGTCTAGCTATGAACGCCACAGAGAGTCCCGTGGCTTTGCCCATCCTTCATGGTTGCATGATTCCAGGGTGACCTTGAGGCCCCATCAGGATAGAAACACATCAAAGCAAAGTGCAGCCCTGAGGTACCATTTACAGCAGTACTCCGTTATAAACACCTTCTTTGCACTTGGTGAGAGTGAGAAATAAATTTTCTAAAGCATCAAGCCCCTGGAATTTGGCATTGTTTGCAACAACAGCCGGCATTAATTACTCCAAAGCACCAAAATTAACTTCTTCCTTCTCCTGAGTTCAGAGCCAATGACAGACGGAGATAAAGATGCTGTTTTTTGATGGATGAGGACGTGGCCCAGGCTTTGTAAAGCTGCTCCCACGAGTTTGCTAGATCTGCCTTGTTCCCTGGCTGGTGGTTCTGGACATCCCCAGGCTTCACCTGCGTGAAAGTGAGTCCACTTCTCTGAGCAGCGAGTCCCAAAGAGAGAAACTCCAGAAGGGCTTATGTTTCTTCTCCTGTACTCACTGATCAGATAAGTGCCTTCACCTTCCATGTGAAGGGACTCTCGTGGGGAAGGGGCTGGAGGTGTTACCTGGAATAAGGTCCCTCTCCGTGAAAGCTCGAGACTGTGAAACAAAGGTTCCTACCCATGGTTGTTCTCGGACGTGAGAGTAGGTGAGTGCCTGTAAGCTCCCTGAGGACAGGTGCCATGTCTCCTCCTTATGTCTGTCTACAGCAATCTGAGGCGCTGTAACACGAATATTACAAGTAGACAGCTTTACCAAAGAGGAATTTATTCTCTCACTGTCTAGGAGGCTAGAAATCTGAATTCGGGGTGCCAGTTTCAGGGGAAGGCTTTCTCTCTGTTGGCTTTGAGGGAAGGCCCTGTCGTCAGCTGTCCCCTGTCCTAGAAAGAGCCCAGGGACCCAAGGCCAGAGGAGGTGCTGTTCTCTTGGCTCTCATTCCTTGGTGGTATGAGGTCCCCCTGTCTCCTTCCTTTTTTGCTGCAAAAGAGATTGACATGAGACACAACCTAGTCCTATAGATTGAATCCTGCTCGTTAGCATAATTGCCGCTAATCCCTTCTCGTTAACATCAGAAGCCAAGCCAAGTGCTGTCGAGTCAAGGTAGGACTTATAACATATGGGACAATCATGTCAGATGACAAAACGGTATCTGGGAAACACGGTCCAGCCAAGCTGAAACACACTGGGGGGCTGGGGAGAGCAGAATTTAATCCACAGGAGCACCTAGCACAGTGTTAGGCACAAAGGTGGCACTGAGTTAATACACGCCGATTGACTGGTGCCACGTCCTGAGCAAATGTGACGTTTTCCCCACTGGGGGAAATGGCTGCGGTTTGACCCCTCACACTGCCAGTCATTGCCCAACCCAATGATCTGGGAGTGTGAAAGGCCAAGCTGATGACCCAATCCTTCCTTGGGGAGATACCGCTTCTCTCCTTCTGCCCACCAAGTCTCACGTTGGGTGACACACTTGACGCTGCTGTGTTCTTGGTCAGCCCATTGCCCTGGGGCTCACCGCGTCTGTCTGAGTCCCACTGTTGGTCTGTAAGCTCCTGAAGTCAGGGACTGAATCTAATTTATGTCAGTTGAAACACCTTCAGCAGGTGGTAGCAAAAGAAAGATTTATTTTTCTTTCACATAAAAGAAGGAGCGTAAGAACACAGGCCTGAAGTAACTACCCTTGAGGCCCAGTCCTTTTATCTCTCTGATTTAAGTGTACAGCTTACACCTTCAAGGTTGACGGATGGTTGTGAAATGGCTACCGAATGCTTCACTTGTGTCTGCACATCAGGTAGCAAGGATGAGGAAGGGGAAAAAGTAATATAGGTCCAACAATTAAGTCCATGACCTTAATTGTTCTAAGTGCTACATGACTCATTACTAATATCACTACGGTCACCTTCCAAGTACTCGCCTTGGGAAGCTATGCACCAATGCCAGCACCTAATCTACCCTGAAAAGCAGTTTTGGGACTTTTTCTGGAATGGCCAATGCTCAAGGTATCAAGTTTGCAAACTTAATTGTATAGTTGCAAGGCAATTTTAGCCAATAAACAATTAACTGAGAGGTGTGGCCTCCATCCAACATTTTTACAGAAGTTCTGGCAAAGCTCACTTTCTTGCTCTTGATCCTAAATCCAGCTTGTCATCATTTCACCTCTGGTTCATAAGAGCTGAGTCAGTGGCCTGTCATTTACCTGCCAGTCCTGGGACTCATCAGTTTCCACAGCCCTTGAGCTAGCAACCACTTTCTGACCCGCTGATCTTGGGGTCATCAGCCCCTACGTGTACATGAGTCATGAGAAGATTCCAGACTAATGCTTGACTTACTAACGGGATGCTTGATTTGACTTGATGTGAGACTGCCAGCCTCTACAGTGGTGTGAGCCATTTCCGTGAGATACATCTTTCTTTCTTCATGTACGCATTTAACTGATTTTGATTCTTTAGAGCATCCAGGCTTAAACATTTGCTGCTGAGAATGGCTTGCTGCTCTAACAGCTACCTAAAATGTGAAAGTTGTTTTGAAATTGTTTGAATTATGTTAAAATACTTGGTGGAAGGTAGAACTTGCAAGTGATGAACTTGGGTATTCGGCTAATGAGATTTCTAAGCAAGATCTTAAAGGGCCATGTGGTTCCTCCTCGCTGCTTGTAGTACAATGTGAGAGGAAAGAGGTGGACTTAAAAACAAATTGTGCAAAACAAAAACAGTGCTTAAAGATTTGGAAAATTCTATTGTACAAAATAAGGGCATAATTTCTGGAATGTTTACCAAAGACACGGGCACGCGATCTTTGTTAAAGAGACTAAGCCTGTAACTTATGGACCTGACTACCACAGCAGAAACCCACCAACTTAGACCGATGGAAACTGAGAAACAAAGAAAGGAAGGAACACTATCTTCCTCTTGGGATTCTACAGGCAGCAAATAGGCCAAAGGGGCTTCGACTGTTGTCCGCAAGGACTGTCCCTGGAGCAGCATGGAGATCAGCAGAACTGCTGGAAGGAGCAGGAGAACAGAGCTGCCTCAGTTCAACAGGTGGGGCTGAGATCTCCTGGATCTCAAAGGGTGGGGCCGTAGACTTCCTAGGTTTCAAAGAGTTGAATTCAGCCAACGCTGGTTTGGAGTGTGGGACTGCAGTAAGCTGTGCCAGGGGGACGGCATCACTACACTAAGCCGAGGGTCAGTGTTGCTATGCCCAAGAGGCAGAAGAATGGGGACTGCTAGGGCCAAACAGATGAGATCACTGAGCAGATGGACTACGAGATTGGGGTTGCCTAAAGTTGAGGGAGCACGGTTGCCATCCCAGAGGACCTAGAAAACAGAGCTGAAGCCCAGGGCTGAAGAACCTCCACCCTGAATCCAGAGAGCATGGCCACACCCAGATCTAGAGGGTGGGACCATTATCTGAATGGTTTCAGAGAACAGAGGGTTAGATTCAAGCTTCGAGAGCTGGTATAAATTGTGCTGCTGGGTTTTGGACTTGCTTGGGGCCGGGTGTCCTTTACTTGCCTTCAATTTCCCCTATTTGTGCCTATGACACCATTTTACACTGGAAATAGATAATTTGTAATTTAGATTTTGTGGGTTCACAGATGAAGAGGAGTATTGCCCCAGGATAGAATACGTGTGGAGTCTCAGCTGTATTTAATTTAGATGATTCAGAAAAGATGAGATTTTTCAACTTGGAGTTGATGTAAGACTTTGGGGATAATGTGAAGGGTAAATGCATTTTACATGTGGCAAGGACATGAAGGGGTTGGGGCCAAAGTGTGGAAGAAAACCCTGGTGGCGTGATAGTCAAGTGCTACATCTGTTAACCAAAAGATTGGCAGTTCAGATCTGCCAGGTACTCCTTGGAATCTCTCTGGAGCAGCTCTATTTTGTCCCATAGGGTGACTATGAGTTGAAATCCACTCGATGGCTGTGGGTTTGGTTTTTGGGGTTAAAGTGTGGCATGATAGGTTTGAATTTTGTTCTCCAAAAATATGTGTTACAAATCCTAATATCTGCTTGTGGTTATAATCTGATTTGTGAACAGTATGTATTCATTGTGTTAGTGGGCCAGGATTCGGTTATGTTAATAAATGCAAGGTTATGTTTGTTATGTTAATGAGGCAAGATTAGGGTATATCTTGAGTCAATCTCTTTTGAGATTTAAGAGATTAAACAAGCAAGCAGAGCAGAGATGGAAGAGTGATAGCAATCCATGGAAGAGTGCCCAGAAGCTCAAAATGACAAGCATCTCACTCCAGAGCCAACAGAGAAAGCAAATCTTCCTCTAAAGCCAGCACCCCGAATTCAGAATCCTAACTTGTGAGAAATTTTTGTTTTTTAAGCCATCCACTTCTGCTATTTCTATTATAGCAGCTCTAGGTGACTAAGACAGGCAGGCAACCCACCGCCTCTGCGTGATCCATCTCCCCGTCTCCTGCAGCACTGATCAGATGACGAGCGCATACGTGTTTCATTCACTGATTCTTTAAAAAAATTTTTTATTGTGATTAAGTGAAAGTTTACAATTCAAGTGAGTTTTCCTGATTAATTCCTTTCTTTTTTTTCTGATTAATTCTTATAAAAGTAATTTACTGAGAATCTACTGGGGCAAGGCATAATACATCTACCTGTTGGGGAGATAAGTAATACAAAATAATCAAACAAATGTAAAATACAATATTAGATAATGGTACATGGGAATCCTGGTGACACGGTGGTTAAGAATTCAGCTGCTGACCAGAAGTCAGCAGTCTGAATCCACCAGCTACAACATGGGAACCCTATGGAGCATGCTAAGAAGGAAGATAATGCAGGGTGATGGGGGGAGGGAGGAGCAGGTTTGGCTTTTCTGAGCAGACACCATCCACTGAAGCGGGGACCTGAGCGAAGCCAGGGAGTGAGCACCCAGGCTTTAGAGGGAAGAGTATGCCACAGAGGCTCTGGGATGGGAATGTGCTTGGTATGTTTCAGGAACAGAAGGCCAGCGTGGCTGAAGGGCTGGCGAGAGGAGAAATGATGGGAGATGGATTTGGGGAAGTGGTCAGGAGCTAGATCATGTTCTCCCTGTTGGCATCATACGGGCTTTGAAATTTCCTCCAAGTGTGAGGGAAGCCATCGGAGACACCGGGCAGGGGCGTGATGGGTGCATAAGGAATCCCTTCCCTGTTTTCTCGAGTTTGTTTTCTCACTGTCCAATGTTAGACACTCTCATCCTGTCATTCAAGTTTTATCTCTGTGGTAAAATCGACCTTTTTTCAGGTTTGTGGTCACTATTTTTCTCTTCCGATGTGTCTTATTTTCTGTTTAAACTATCCAACTGGTTTTTAACTTCAATTATTATAATCCAGAAGTTCTATTTGGTTCTTTTTCAAACGTGTATGGTTGGTTTCTTCATCCTTCATCAGACTTCCAAGTTTTACTTTCAGTAAATGCACTAACCACACTTGTGTTGTGTGTTGTGTCTATTGAATCTCGTATCTGTAGTCTTCATGGCGCTGACGCCATGGCTGTTGCTTACGATGACTCTTGCGTGTTAAGATTTGTTTTCCTGGATGTTTAGGATTTTTGACTGTGAGCTCATGTTCCCCGGAACCATATTCTTTGAGGCCTGGCTTCAGAGTGTACACCTCCAGGGAACCTTTGTGGGTCAGTTCTGTTAGGGTGCCTAACTGAAATACCAACTTGGATCTACTTTGGGTTGTTTGGGGCCCCAGATGAGATATGAATAATGGCCCTAAACCCCATGAATTTGGGCTTATGTTTTAATCATCACATCACCAAATGGAAGGATATTTTTAATTTCAGGACACTAGTAAAGATCTGCTAGCAAAGCATAGGACCCATCTTTGAAAGGGACAATTTTAGCTTAATAAATATGCTGAATAGTAGGATGCACTGTACTAATTTCTTTTTCATTCCATAGTGGATTTGTGGTTGTGATCAGTGTCCAGGAGGCCCTGGTGTAGCTGGATAATTCTTGATGGGTCACCAGGAGAACAAGGAGGGACTCAACAGTCATGGAGGAAAGTTGGATCCAAGTCTCTTGTCACATGCTTGCTCAGCAGGTTGCATAGATAGGTGGACAGTAGGCTACCACTAGAGTGACCGCACAAGACAGCACCATCCTTCCTGCTCAGCACAATTATTAATAGCACCCCTGGTCATTCTCAAACCACCCTGATTTGGATGCTAAATGGCACGGTCACCCTGGCTGTCACCTGAACGGAGGCAGCAGCTGAGCCAGGGCAGCTGTGCCAGGAAAATCTGTTCAGGGAAAGTTAGGGTGATGCTGTCCCTGTAAAGGGCCTTCCCGGTGCTTGGCAAGCATCAGGTTCTTGATAAATGGCAGTTATTTTTATCCAGGCAGTCTAGAAACAGCACAGGCTGCCGAGGCCTCAGATTTTGGACTGAATCCCCGTTTGCTGGGGTTGTGACCTTCAGCAAGTTACTCAGATTCCCTGAACGTCAGTTTCTTATCTACAGAGCACCAAAACCCAAAAGCAAACCCAGTGCTATCAAGTTGATTCCAACTTGTAGTGACTTTATAGGACAGAATGGAACTGCTGCATAGAGTTTCCAAGGAGTACCTGGTGGATTTGAACTGCTGACCTTTAGGATAGCAAATGTAGCACTTAACCACTAGCTACCAAGATTTCTAGGGACAAGAAAAATCTCCCTTACAGGGTTGTTTGGGAGCAGAAATGAAATAAAACACTAGTTAATAATGTATGTATGGTACTTAGTTCAGTGTTGGATATATGTACTATGTGCTAAAAAATTATCATCATCACTATTAATATTATCACTAAGGACCTCCCCCCTTCATTCTTTCTCCCTTCTCCCTTCCCCCCTCCCCCGTCTCTCTCTCTTTCTTTCTTTCCTGCTTGCCTGTCTTCGGCCGGTGAATGTCGTGTCTGGCTGCCTGACCCTAATAAGACCAGACCTAGCTGGGAGGACCCTTCCAGACTGCTGAATTCTGTTGAGATGTTGACTCCCTATGTTTGGATTCTGGTAAAGACTATTGGTGTTATGTATGAGAGCAGGGAAGAAGAGAGAGATTGTGGTGGGTTGAATAATGTCCCCCTACTAAAGACACTAGGTTCTAATCCCTGAAACTTGCAAATGTTACCTTATGACAAAAAGAGACCTTTTGCGGATAGGATTAAATTAAAGATTTTGAGATGGAGATGTTATCCTGGACTATCCAGGTGGGTCCTAAATGCAGTGATATAGATCCTCGCAAGAAGAAGGCAAAAGGAGATTTGATAATCAAAGACAGAAATGATGTGGCCACAAGCCAAGGAATGCTGGCAGCTACCAGAAACCGGAAGAGGCATGGAATGGTTTTTCCCTAGAGCCTCTGGAGGGAATGTGGTCCTGTTGACACCTTGATTTTAGCCCTGTGAGACTGGTTTTGAATTTCTGGCCTCCAGAACAAAGAGACAATGAACATCTGTTGTTTTAAGCCACAAAATCGGTGGCAATTTGTTACAGCAGCCCCGGGAAACTAGTACAGTGGATACCAAGACACAGAGAACAAACACAAAGCTCTGTTCTCCATGAGCTTGTCTTCCCCCTAGTTGAAACAGTCCACAAACCATTTCAACCAGAGTTCTTAAGGAGGGCAAACAGTCTTCACTGCTCATATTACAAAAACTCGTAAGTGTGGCCATTAGTTTGGTATCTAATTGGCCTTTAGTTTTGTCACAAGCTGACTGTTTACTGCTTGAGGTCAGGGATGCTGGTTCTCTTCCTGGAACTTAGCACAAGCTGGGGAGAGCACAATCCTACTGCCCTGTAATCAATTCTGAATCTTGGGGACCATATGTGTTTTAGAGTAGCACTGGCTCTATTGAATTTGCAGTTGCTGATGGTTTGGAAGTGGATAGCCAGGCCTTTCTTCCACGGTGTCCCTGAGTAGATCAGAGCCACCAGCCTCTTGGTTAGTAGCCAGGTGCCAACTGTTTACACCATCCAGACACTTGGGAAGGTGTAAGAAAAAAAAATCATTGCTATTGAGTTGCTTCTGACTCAAAGACTCCTACAGGACAGAATAGAACGGTGCCACAGGGTTTCCAAGGACCGGCTGGTGGATTTCCACAAACAACCTTTTGGTCAGCAGGAACAGAGCTTATAATTGTCTAATGCTTGACTCATGAAGAGACTGAATTTAGTTCATGGACTGAGAATAAGTGGAGACTTAGAAGCAGACTGAAATCTTCCTAGGAAATGATTCCCGCAGGGCAGTGGCATCGCTAGGGTTGGTGTCAGTCAGTGCTGTAACTCGTATTGTCACCCCCACCCTAGACATCCTTCTGTATCAGACCATGCAGAAT
This sequence comes from Heterohyrax brucei, assembly GCA_028571685.1. Lineage (NCBI taxonomy): Eukaryota > Metazoa > Chordata > Mammalia > Hyracoidea > Procaviidae > Heterohyrax > Heterohyrax brucei. The sequence goes on along the minus strand of CM053153.1, from coordinate 17,363,210 downwards.
AATATGTTTATTGTACTGTTCCTAGTAAACCGTAATTTCTAAGCGTCACTCATTTTTTTCCTTTCGTTACTACTTAATTCTCAAAAAAGTTATTTATGTAGGTTCACAAACACTGAAATAAATACCACAATACTGTAGTTCAAACATCTGGAAATTAGGCAAGATCAGTGATTATAAAAACGCCGGCACCAAAGGAAACACGAGGCAGGCTTGTGGTGCCTGTAGATGAAACCACGTGATCTGAAGCGACGTTATAATTGGGTGATAACGGCAGCTCTCACCGAGGGCGTTGGAAGGCTCAAAAAGTGTAGTAGCATAGAGTTTTAGCCATGCAGGAGTGTCGACATTCTACACTGGGTTTTTGAAGAATGTTTCTGTGATTATAATTAACTACTGGGACATTTTTATTAAAAACAATACATTTCTGCTGAAGCACTGCACACAAATTTTACTGATGGTCGTTTCGGTGTCTCTCCCTCTGACAGTGTCATCCAGTGCGGTCTGTGTCCCCTCACCTCCGTTATCCCCCTAATGACCGCACTGCTGCAGAGGCGATGGTTTTGAACGGGCACTGGGCAGGAGCTGGTGAGGGTAGGGTGCGGTTGGGTGGGGAGCGGACGCAATTTTGCTGGATCCTCCCCATCCCTGCCCTGTACATCTGCTCCCCCTCTTAGGCTAGCCTGGGGGTTCTACCCACTTGCCTGGTACCTAAATGTCACTTCATGAAAGCTAGTGAAAGGAAACTTGCTCTTCCAGGCCTGGCTAATATTTCATGTCTTCTGAATCCTTTTGGAATTGCCCAGACAGGACTGGTGTCTCCTCCCTCTGGGCTCCCAGAACCTTACCCACCTGTCACGTTGTATGGTAATTATCTGTGGGATCCAGATGACAAATCCTTGTGGGCAGAGGCTAGGTCCTCACACCTCTTTTCCGAGCACCTAGTGCCCTGCCAACCACCATGTGGACACACAACACGGCAGCGACTGAGAAACACAGATCAGCTTGCATAGTACTGGTATTTGTGGGGGATCCTTAGGGGATCCAAAAGCTAAGTTACGGTCTGCTTGGCAATAACCTCATCCTCCGTTTCCTAGAGGTTATTTTGTTAGCATGCTGGCAGCATGCCCAAGCCAGGCTCTGTCTGACTAGTTCCTAAAACAAGTCATATCTTTCCCTTTGGGACTGGCTATTTCACTGGCAGGGGCAGATGAGCAGGCCTTGCTGACAGCTGTGGCTCTCATGGTCCTGACTTCTGGGCCACTTCCCACTGGGTCCCTCCTGGCCCCTAACAGCAGCCCTGTTATGCTTGGCTGGGCTGCTCGCTGGTAGGGAGACAAGCTGTCTTTCCTCAGCTCTCGGCACCGAGGAGAGCGACATCCACACTCCACCCACAGCTGTCTGTGCGCGGCTAGGTGGAAACTGGCTCCCTCATCCAACAGAGCTCAGGGGAGATCAGAAAGTGCTCGTTGGAGCAGGGAGTCGTGTCACTGTTAGTGTGTGGATATAAGCTAGGCAGCAGATGAGACCGACGCCTTCCCATTGCTCTTGTTTCACTCCCTGTGGAAGGACAAGACCAGCTGCAGAGGTCCTTGGGTGGACTGACTTTCATTACTTGAAGGTACCAGAAATGGAAGCTTGGCTCGGTAGACACTGAAAAGTAGTGCCTGTGGGCAACACATGGTCATAGGCAACCCCTGGCTATAGGATAGTGCCTTTTAACTCTTCAAGTCCTGCTCAATACACTTGAGATAGAAGCATGATTTACTGGTACGTGCAGTTGAAAAATTAGCCTTAACCTGAATCATCTCAACAATCTCCACCTTGCCTCTGACCCATGGGATGCTTTCAATCTGAATCGTGGGGGTCCTAGCCTTCTGGATCCCTTGACTGGTTCCCTCTGTGATGCCTATGTCCCTAAGAGAGTGCACAGATGATTTCAATCTGTGTTTAAAATTTAAACACAAATTTAGTGGAGAAATAGAATGAAGGAGATGGAAAGGGCACTGGACCAGAAACTGATTCCAACACCCACCCAGCACTCTGATCTTGGACTAACCATGTCATTTTAACTTGTTCTATTTCTAAAATTTCTTTAAAAAAGTTTTCTGTACTACTTGAATATATGTCATGAACTATTTTAAACACTTCACAAGTATTAACTCATTTGATCTTTATACTAACCCCTGAGGTTGCTATTGAGCTGGTTCCGGTTCATAGTGATCCTGCGTATGACAGAAAAAAACACTGCCCATTGCTATACCATCCTCACAATCACTGTTATGCTTGAGCCCATTGTTGCAGATGCTCTGTCAGTCCGTCTTGCTGAGAGTCTTTTTCTTTTACACTGACCCTCTACTAAGTGTGTAAACCACAGTGGTATACTGGTTGAGAGCTGGGGCTGTTAACCAAAAGTTCAGCAGTTCCAATCCACTAGGCACTCATTGGAAGCCATATGGGGCAGCTCTACTCTGTTCTTTTGGGTCCCTATGAGTCAGAATTGATTCAACAGCAATGGGTTTTCTCCCAAGCATGATGTCCTTGTCCAGGGACTGGCCCCTCCTGGTAACTTCGGCAAAGTAGATGAGACAACGTCTTGTCATTCTTGCTTCTAACGAGCCTTCTGATTGTACTTCTACAAAGAGATTTGTTCACTCTTCTGGAAGTCCATGATCGTCATGGACTGAGTTTTATCTCCCCCCAAAAGTGTGTGTAGCCATTTGGCTAGGCCATGATTCCTGGTATTGTGTGATGTTCTTATATGAGGTCCAACAGTCAAGTCTGCAAACTTAATTGTTCTAAGTGCCTCATGTCTCATTGCTGGATATCACTATGGTCACCTTCAAAGTACTCCCCTCAGGAAGCTATGTACCAACAGCAGCACTTAGTCTATCCTTCAAAGTAATTTGAAAACTCTGGAATGGCCATTGCGCACAGTAGCATGCTCGTGAGTTTGTGAACTTAATTTCATAGTTGTCTGTTAGGGAGTTTTTAGCCAGTAAACAAATAACTGTATTGGAACCCCCTCCGTACTCACCTGATCTGGTCCCGAGTGACTTTTTTCTTTACCCAAAGTTAAAGGAAATATTGAAAGGAAGACATTTTGATGCCATTCAGGACATCGAGGGTAATAAGATGACAGCTCTGGTATGCATTCCAGAAAAAGAGCTCCAAAATTGCTTTGAAAGGTGGCCTAGGCACTGGCATTGGTGCATAGCTTCCCAAGGGGAGTAGTTCAAAGGTGACCGTAGTGATATTAGGCAATGAGGTATGTAGCACTTTTTCTAGGATGAGTTCCTAAACATAATTGTCAGACCTTGTATGTTGTAAATCCTGCCTCTATAATGTAATGAGGGAGGCTGGGCAGCAGTTGTGTTTTTGTGTCAGGACTCAGTGTGTAAGATTGTTTCATGTCTTGAGGCAGTTCTTGGGATATAGAGGAAAGGGCAGTAAGCAGAGAGTTAGGGATTTCAAACTACCAAGAAATAGTGCAGGGAGCAGACTACATCCTCTGGAAAGGACTTGGGGTCCCTGTGCCTCAGAAGCTCTCAGTCCAGGGAAAGACTGAAGGTAAGAATCTTGTTCCGGAGCCAACAGAGAGATTTCACCTCTAACCGATGCCCTGAATTTGAACTTTTAGCCTACTGGACTGTGATGGAATAAACTTCTCTTATTAAAGCCATTCAGTTGTGATACTTCTGTTACAGCAGCACTAGATGATGAAGACACTGATGTATGCAATATTCTTCACCAATGCCATAATTCAAAGACATCAATTCTTCTTTGGTCCTCCTTACTCACTGTCCATCTTGTCACACGTATGAGGCAATTGAAAATACCATGGCTTGGGTCTAGTGCACCTTAGTCCTTAAGATGATACCTTTGCTTTCTAAGAATTTAAAGAGGTCTTTTGCAGCAGATTTGCCCACTGCTGCATGTCATTTGATGTCTTGACAGCCACTTCCATGGCGGTTGATTGTGGATCCAAGTAAAACAAAATCATTGACAACTTCAAAGTTTTCACCATTTATCACGATGTTGCTTATTGGTCCGGTTGTGAGGATTTTTCTTTTCATGGTGTTGAGGTGTAATCCATAGTGAAGGCTGTGGTCTTTGATGTTTATCAGCAAATGCTTCAAGTCGTCTTCCCTTTCAGCAAGTGAGTTTGTGTTATCTGCGTATTGAAGATTGTCAATAAGTTTTCCTTCAATGCTGATGCTGTAACCTTCTTCATGTAGTCCATCTTCTCTGATTCTTTATGCAGCATGCAGACTGAATAAGTACAGTTAAAGGATACAACCCAGGCACACACCTTTCCTGATTTTAGCTCATGCAGTATGCCCTTATTCTACTTGAATCACTCTCTCTTGATCCATATACAGGTTCCTCATAAGCATGATTTCATGTTCTGAGTTTCCCATTAGTGATAATTAATGTTGTGTGTCAGGATGACTTGGCTGTGGTTCTCAGTGTTTTGGCTGTTGTGTAAAATGGTCACCACTGTAATGGAATGCTTTGCGGCATCGGTAGGAGTAGGGCCTGTGGTGGCCTACCACCTCTTCAGCCATCATCTCTTCACCTCTGCCACCTACTTCCTGTCTGCTCTCCTGGCCAAGATTTTGGCTTGTTGCAGATCCAGAAGTTGCCAGTGTCTTGTCTTCTTATGTCTGGTTCTTGTGACTTGCACTATCAGCTCTTGGAGTTCATTGATCTTCACAGTCTGTGAGTTAAGAGAGTCTTGTTCCTGACCTGATGACCCTGGGTTCTCCAGCTCCTGCAGCTAAGTGAATCATTAGAAACCTTGTAGTCTTACCTGCCAACCTTCACAGCCTGTGAGTGGGGGCCTTACTCTCTGACCTACAGACCTTGGATGCACCAGCTTATGCAGCGGCATGAGGCTTGTATTCTGTCCCAGGACTTGGGATGTTTCAGCGTCTACAATTGTATGAGCAGTTTCCTTTGTATTAATCTCTTTCTATATATGTTTGTACATGTTATTGATTTTGCTTTCCGAGAGAACCCAGCCTAAGACAATTTGGTACCAGGAGTGGGGTGCTTCTCTAACAAATTCCTAAAATGTGAAAGTGGTTTTGACACTGTGAATGGATAGAAGACTCAAAGGAAACCAAGGAAAATTGTTAACAATGAAGTACAGATGGTGAGAAATAAGTAGCAGAGGACCACTGGCAGGAGCAGTAGACAGGTAGTTGCAGAACTGGCCAGTTCAAGACAGCACTGGAGGTAACCCATGGAGTGAGACAGAACTGAGTGCCTGTGTGCAGGAAGCTTCCTAGTGGAGTGGGGTGCCTCTGAGCACTTAAATCAGTGGAACTTCAGAACTTTGGAACACTTGCCCCAGCAGGACAGACGTGGGCCTAAGGCCTGGACCATGGGACCACAGGAAGCAAAAGCTGAAGCTGAGTTGCTTCAGTCTCAAAAGGTATAGCCATGATGTAGGGGTTTTTAAGGGTGGAGCCATAGTATTTTTAAGGGTAGAATTGCCCCTCAGATGGACTAGGAAAATTGTGCACCTGTAGCTGAGGGAGCAGAGTTGCTGTCCCAGTTGGCCTGGAAGGCAAACTGTAGCACAGGGTCAAGGGGCTTCCACTGACAATCTGGAGAATGTGACCAATGCCCAGATTCTGGAGGGCAGGGCCGTTGTGCAAAATGTGTCAGAGAACGGATGATTATTTTCAGAGCTTGACAGCTAATGTAATGTGTTTTGCTCCCTTACTTGTTGCCTGTTTTGCCTTCTTTCTCCCATTTGTAATGCAAATGTCTAGCTTGTGCCTGCCTGGTCAGCCATTCTATTTTGGAAGCAGGTAATTTGTGTTCTAGATTTCATAGCTAAAGAGGAATTTCTGCATTTTCAGTGCGGACTTAAGACTTTTGCTATGATGTGGTGAATATGTTTTTGCATGTTGCAAGCATGCAATTTTTTAGAGAACAAATGAGAATGTCCTGGATTGAACTGTGTTCACTGAAAAATGTGTGTAGAAATTTGGCTAGGCCATGATTCCTGATATTGTATATCCTGTAAATCCTGCTTCTGTGGTGTTAATGAGGGAGGATGGGAGGCAAGTATGTTGGTGGGGCAGGACTTAGTGTATAAGATTACTTTGTTCTTTGAGGCATTCTCTTAAGATGTAAAGGAAAGAAGCTAGCAGATTTGGGGACCTCATACCACCAAGCAAGCAGTGGTGAGAGCTGAGTGCATCCTTTGGAAAAGACCATGGTCTTTAGCTCGGAAGCTCCAAATCCAGGGGAAGATTGACAACATAGGACCTTCCTCTAGAGCCAGCACAGACAGCCTTCCCCTGGAGCTGATGCCCTGAATTTGGACTTCTAGCCTACTAGACTGTGACAAAATAAAATTTCCTTTTTTCAAAAAAGCCATTCACTTGTGGTATTTCTGTTAGAGCACTACCAGATGACTAAAACACCATTCTTTACATTTTTTTTAACTGTAATTTGTTGTGATCCACATAGTCAAATGCCTTTGCATAATCAACAGAACACAAGTAAACCTCTTTCTGGTATTTTTTTCTCTTAACCAAGATCTGTCTGACAACAGTAATGATATCTATTGTTTCATGTCCTCTTCTGAATCAGCTTGAATTTCTGGTGGGTCCCTTTCAGTGCACTGCTGTGAACGTTTTTGAGTTACCTTCAGCAGAATTTTACTTGTGTGAGATATTAATCATACTGTTTGATAATTTCCACATTCTGTTGGGTGAACTTTCTTTGGGCTAGGTACAAATATGAACTCCTTCTAGTTGATTGACCAGATACCTTGTTTTCCAAATTTCTTGGCATTGACAAGTGAGTACTTCTGGAGTTACAGCCATTTCCTGAAATATTGCAGTTGGTATCCTGTTGTTTCCTGGAGCCCATTTTTCATCAATGCCTTTAGTGCAGCTTGGACTTTATCCTTCAGTACCATCAGTTGTGGTCACACACTACCTTGTGAAATGGTTGACTTTTGAACAGTTCTTTTTGTATAGTGACTCCGTGTATTCCTTCCATCTTCTTTTGATGCTTCATGCATTGTTCAGCATTGTCCCCTTAGAATCCTTGAACATTGCAGCTTGAGGCTTGAATTTTTTCTTCTGTTTTTTCAACTTCAGAAATGCTGAGCATGTCCTTCCCTTTTGGTTTTCTTAGTTCATGCTTTTGCACATGTCATTATAATACTTCTGTCTTCTCAAGTTACACTCTGAAATCTTCTCTTAAGCTCTTTTGCTTCCTCGTTTTTCCTTTCGCTTTAGCTACATGATGTTCAAGAGCAAGTTTTGGAGTCCCTTCTGACATCCATGTTGGTATTTTCTTTCTTTTCTGTCTTTTGAATGATCTTTTGCTCTCTTCACGTATGATGTCCTTGATGTCAATATACAACTCATCAATAGATTTCAGTGCATCAAATCCATTCTTGAATAGTCTCCAAATTCAGTTGGGATATACTCAATGCCACATTTTAATGACTTCTTAAAATTTTCTTCAGCTCCAACTTGAATTTGTGTATAAGCAACTGGTGGACCACTCCACAATCATCCCCTGTCTTTATTCTGACTAATGATGTTGAGCTTCTCTATCATCTCTTTCCGCATATGTCCTTGATTTTCTTCCTGTGTATTCCATCCAGTGAGGTCCAAGTATATAGTTACCATTTTTGTTATTGAAAAATGATAATTGCAATGAATGATTTGTTTGCCTTACAATATTCTACCGTGCAATCTCTGACCTTATTTCTATTACCAAGGCTGAAATTTCTAACCACTGATCATTCCTTTTTGTTTGTAACTTTTACATTCCAATTTACCAGTAATCATGTGTGCATCTTGACTGCATGAGTTTGATCAATTCCAGATTGCAGATGCTAATGAAAATCCTTAATTTCTTTAACTTTGGTATTAGTGCTTTTATGTATAAAACTGAGTAATAGTCATATTAACTGGTTTTTCTTGTGGGGTTATGGTTATTATCCAATCACTGACAGCATTGTACTTCAGGATAGATCTGGAAATCTATTTTCTGACAAAGAATGCAGTGTCATTTCCCTCCATTTTGTCATTCATGGCATAATAGACCATATGACTGTCTGATTTGAAATAGCCAATACCAGTCCATTTTAGCCCAGTAGTGCTTAGGGTATTGATCTTAATGTGTTCAATTTAATTAAATTTTAGTAGGTTGATGTTTTAGTCAGCTAGTGCTGCTCTAACAGAAATACCACAAAGTGGGTGGCTTCAACAAAGGAACGTTTATTCTTACACAGTCTGGTAGGCTACAAGTCCAAATTCAGGATGTCCACTCCAAGGGAAGGCCTTCCCCCTTGCCATGTCTAGAGGAAAGTCCTTGTGTTGCATCAGTCCTTGTCCAGGGAGCATCTTGGTGCAGGAACCTCAGGTCTGAAGGACGTGCTCTTCTTCCAATACTGCTTTCTTGATAGTGAGGTTCTTGGTTCTGTGCGTGCTTCCCCTTCCTTCCATCTCTTGTAGGATGAAAAGATTAAGGGTGGTGCAAGCCATACCCCAGGGAAACTCCCCCCATAGTGGAGCAGGGAGGTGACCCTATGAAAGAATTTACAGTCCCACCCCAATCCTTTAACATGCCAAGCCTAGGAAAACCACAAAACGGAGGACTACTATAGGATACAAGGAATCATGGCCCAGGCACATGAACTACACATGTTTCTGGGGGGACACAATTCAATTCATGACAGCTGATAACTATGAATATTGTGAGAATCGACCCTCTAGTCCATTTCCCCTTTCCCCATGCTTGCACTTCAGGGATTTTACAGCAAAGAGTGTCTGATCTAATAACTAGAGCTCGCTATTCACTGTGCTGCAGTTCACTGTGGGCAGAGAGATTGTGCCCATACAGCAGGAGCGGACTTTACCCTTCCTGTCTCTTCCACAGGAAATCCTGGTGGCATAGTGGCTAAGTGCTATGGCTGCTAACCAAAATGTCAACAGTTTGAATCTACCAGATGCTCCTTGGAAACTCTATGGGGCAGATCTATTCTGTCCTATGCCAGCCAAGTGCCGTCGAGTCGGATCCGACTCATGGCGACCCATAGAGTCACTATAAGTAAGAATCTACTCAGTGGCAGCTGGTTGTTTTGTTGTTGAATACCCTCTACGTGCTCTCTTCCTGCCTCCATGGGACAAGTTCACATGAGGGACTCCTTTGTCCCATGTTCAGCTCTGACTAGGTACGCAAGTTCCAGAGTCCCCTGGAATTGAATCTCTGTTTTGGCAGTTACTAGTTTGACAAGTTTTTGGCTCTCCCTGTGTCTCAGTGTTCTCACCTGAAAAATGGATATAAAAATGGAAACTACCGCATAGTTTTTTGGAAGAATTAAATGAGGTGACACAAGACAAGTGCTTATATGGCTTATGACACAGAGAAAATCCTCAACAATAGTTAGTGGATTATGGTTGTTGTTATTGTATTATATATTGCAAAGCCCAGCTAACAAGCTTCTTCCTCCAGGAAGCCTTTTTGATCCTTTCCAAATAGGAATTATTAGTTCCCTGACCTAGATTTTCCTTTCCCCCTTCTTTCTAGTTTTTGCAGCACATTTCTGTTTAACACGTATTAGAATAATTGAGAAACGAGGGTTCTCTTGAGTCTTCTGCTTCATGGCAAGCTCAGAGATGAGGAATTGTGCTGGAACCAGCTCTGTCTGTTTCACCAACCCACTCCAGGTCTGGACACATAACAGATGCTTAAGCAGTGCTGAGGGACAGTATGCATGAAATCACTGATAAATACCAACAGAGTGCCTACTGTGTTCTAGGCTCAGCACTGTTGTTAGATGCCAAGAAGTTGGTTTAAACTCATAGTGATCTTCTGTACAACAGAACAATGTGATGGCTCTGCGGCATCCTCACAGTAGTTGCTGTGTTTAAGTCCGTTGTTGTAGTCACTGTGCCAGTCCATGTTGTTGAGGTTTTTCCTCTTTTTCTCTGATCTCCTATTGTACTAAGTACGATGTCCTTCTCCAGAGACTGGTCCCTCCTGATAACATGTCCAAAGTACATGAGACAAAGTCTCATCATCCTTGCTTCTCAGAGTCATTCTGTCTATATTTCTTCCAACACAGATTTGTTCATGCTTCTGGTACTCCCCAGTGTATTCAGTATTCTTTGCCAACACCACAATTCAATGATGTGAGCTCTTCTTTGGTCTTCCTTATTCATAGTCCAGCTTTCACATGCCCATGATGCAATTGAAAATACCACAATTTGAGTCAGGTGCACCCCAGGTCTCAACACAACTCTCAAACTCCAAAGTCATTGTTGTTGAGTTGATTCTGACTCATACTGACCCCATCAGGTTTCCAAGGCTACAAATCTCTGTGGAAGAGGCTGCCACATCTTTCTCCCACGAAGCTAAGAAACCACTGACTTTGGTTAGCTGTTGATCTATTGAACAACTGTGCACTAGGAGAGAGATAAAGGAATTACAGAAGGATAGCCCAAAGGGTTGCATGAGACCAAGGAGGGCCTGTTGTCCTGGTGGACAACAGGGAAGCAAAAGATCCGTTCTTCGCCCCTAGGTCAACTGGATTCACTGGTTATCACAAATGGTGAAGTGCTTGGCTGTGAACCAAAAGGTTGGAGGTTTGAGCCTACCCAGAAAGGTCAAGTGATCTACATCTAAAAAAAAAATCAGCCACTGAAAAATCTGTGGAGCATGGTTCAACTCTGACACACACAGCATTGCCATGAGTTGGAATCAATTTGATGACAACTGATGGTTGTACTAAATTATTAGAATGGGAAGAACAAACTGTCATATCTCCAGGGCAGGGGGAAGAGGTCAGGTAATATAGAGTTGTGTAGCTTTGGGGATTGGCACAAGGCAGCTTACACCACCTAGCTGTCATTGCTGGGGTTAAACAGGGTCATGTGTGTTAAAAGAGCCCTGGTGGCACAGTGGTTAAGATCTTGGCTGCTAACCAAAAGGTTGACAGTTTGAATCCACCAGCAGCTCCTTGACAACCCTATGGGGCAGCTCTATACTGTCTTGTAGGGTTCCTATGTGTCAGAATCAACTTGACAGCAATAGGATGTCGGTCAAAACATCTGGCAGATAGTAAGCCTTTCCCAGATAATAATTAGTCTCCTCCCCAGGGTATACCTGGAGTCTGCCTGAGTGGTGCAAATAGTTAAGTACTGGGAAAGTTGACAGCTTAAGTCCACCACCCATAGGAACCTTAGAAAAAAGTCCTTGCTACCTATTTCCAAAATGCCACAGCCATTGAAAACTCTATGGAGTACAACTCTACTCAGACGCACATGGGGTCATCATGACTCAGAATTGACTCCACAGCAACTTCTCTACCCCCCTCCAGGGGAAGGCGGCTCAGGTATACCTGGGACTAATTTTGCAGATCTGATACAAATTGTAACGTTGCAGGTGTTGTAATGGGAGGTGCTCTGCCTGAGAGCTAACTTGTGTTCTTGCCCTCTTCTTTCCTGAGGAAATTACCAGGATTACCAGGGGACTGGTGGGAGAAGAAAGACACCAAGGCCAGCTTCCCTGAGAAGGACAAGTAGAGAGCAAGTAGCCTTAAGTGCTTCCTGTTCTAGAGATTTTAAAAAAGCGGGTATTCTGTGAAGTGATTGTGGGTAGGATAAAAGAGATTTGTGAGCTGTGGGAAGGACAATGAGTCCCAACCTAGCATTCCCACAGAAATAGCTGAGTAGGTGAAAATGAATTAAGAGCATTACAGTTCAACAGAATTATGAGAATTATACTTTAAGAGCTTAACGTGGGCTCCTGGCTGGTGATCAGGAACTTGGTTCTGGCATTTGTATGTTTTCAGGAGGCACCCCTGGGTGGTCCAAGTGATTAAGACCTTGGCTGTTAACTGAGGAGTTAGTGGTTTGGGTCCACCCAGAGAGACCTTGAAAGAAAGGGCTGGTAATCTACTTTTGGACATTAGTCGCTGAAAACCCCATGGTGCACAGTTTTGCTCTGACACATGTGGGTTGCCATGTGCTGGGCTAGAGTTGACAGGAACTGTCTGGTTATATTTTCAATAAATTGTGTAGATATGAGCTTCAATGGAGACATCATGTAGCTGTTAGGCTCCATGGTGGAGAGAATCCATGGTGGTAAGAACTTAAGGTGGCCAGTCAGTGTCTGTATCAATCACAGCCTGCAATAGTAAGAATCCACAGAAGAGAGTTTGTGGCAGTCACCAATGGAGTAGACTATGGTTCTCTATACCTGGTATCTAAAGAGAGCTGTTTGTTTGAACCTAGTCAGTCCCTGGAACTTTAGGACAAATTCTTGGACCAGGAAGAATGACATCCGGAGGAAAGGACTTGACTTCCAGTGTTAGCATGGTGGGTGCTTAAAAGATTAATTGGGAAAATAAATGGAATGTGACCCTATTTGTGCTCTGAGTGTATGGAGCTGTTCATAGCAGTCTAAGGATCCTAGAGGGGATTGTGAAATGCTATGAGAGATTTGGTCTTAATTAACTTTGGTTCTTTGGATTATAGGATAAACAGTTGCTTAGGAGGAGGGGACAGTCTGTTTTCTGGGCGTGGAGGTGGTGGAGGAAAGGTATGGCTGGGATCCACTAAGAAGGCTCAGTGTCCGGGGTCACAGTATCTGGGGTCACAGCGTCTGCTGAGGGAAGCAGTGAGAGACCAGGATGAAAAGCGAGGGCACATCAGCGGAGGACCTCAGATGCCTTGCTTAGGGGTTTGGAGTACAGCCCTTGGCACTTTGAGAGGAGCTGGTCTGTCTGGCTGTAACCATAAGGGGTTCAGGAGCCGGGTGAGCTGCGTGTGGAAACCTGAGGAGACCCTGAGGAGGCCTGGCACAGCCTCCAAGATGGCCGCCCTTCCTGTCAGCCCAGCGCTTGCCAGCCCTCAGACTCCTCATCCACAGTTCACTCTCCAAAACAGCCAACGCGGCAGCTCCGGGTGGCCAGGATTGCGACACCGAATGTGTTTGTTCCCCATGTTTGTGAAATACCTCAGAGGCATCGTTCCAGTCCCACCTGACTAGTTTTCTGATTGCCACACGGCCCTGGCTGTATCTGCCAACACTCAGCCGGGGGTGACTGGTCAGAGATTTGGAGATATTTGTGGGATTGGAACCTAGAAACCTCATTTTCATCTGCCCAACTGAGGAGATGTGACCTCTTTGAAATTTCAGAATATCCCTTCTCAGGTTTGTAGTCTGTCTGAGGCCCTGGGATAAGGAGTGTGACCTTGAACAGGTCACTCAAATTCTTGTAGCTTTAGTCTCTTCAATTGTACCATGCGAGTACTAATTCCCATCTTGCAGGGTTGTGACTTACACGTACACCACACAGATGAAGGTCAAGGTCCTCCTCCCTCACCAGGCTTCCTGCCCCAGAAGGTTAAGAAAAACAAAGTCGACTTTAAATTTCCAAGTCATTAAAAGTCAGTCTTGCCTTTAATTCTTGCAAATGAACAACTGTCCACTTTCAGCTGAGAGCAGGAAGAGCAGGGCTGGCTAATGGGTAACATAATGAGAACCCACAGGCCCTTGGCAACAGGCTCCGAAATGCGGTCAGTGGCACTTCCTCGGCCCAGGAACAGGCTGCAGGAGACACGTGGCCTGATGCCTCACTTTTTGCACAGCTGTTCCTCTGTCCAGGGGAACAAGCTGAAGTTGCATATGGAAGGGATGATAAATTCTTGAGTGTCTACTGTGTGCCCCACACTGGGAGAGTAGTTTGGCATGTGTTTTCTCGTTGTCTCCTCAACCCTGAGAAATGGACAGTATTAGCCCCAGATAACAATCACTCATGTAGTAAACATTTATGGAGTGTTTATTATGTCCTAGGCCCTGCCCTAAGAACAAGGACGTGTGAGAAAACTGAGACTCAGAGCAGTCACTTGGCTTGCTTGAGGTCCACAGCTGGCATGTGGGTCAGGATGAGACACCTTTGCTTCTGAGGCTTATTTTAGGGTTCTTCGCATTTCAGGGTGCTGCTCATCCACAGACATACACATATGCACACACAAGTACACACACATGTTCCTGTTCACATGGCCCACAACATATCCAGCATACACACACACACACACACACACACACACTCACTCACCCTCACATGTATTCTCACACACCATCAGAGACACCACGTTCTCACACTTGCACTCAGGCTTATGCACAAACAGCGCACCTGTGTGTGCGTATATGCACACACCATTCTAATACATGTATATACACAGGCTTTGCACACTCATTCATATATACCACTCCATTCACTGAATTTCTTTTTCCCCTGAGTTGCTGGTGTCTCTGAATACAAGTCTGACGATTAAGTCCACAGACCTAATTGTTCTAAGTGCTACGTACCTCATTGCTGAACATCACTGTGGTTGTCTTCCAAGCCCCCCCCTCGGGAAGCTGTGGACCAATGCCAGCAATCTAGCCCACCCTTCAGAGCAATTTTGGAGCTCTTTCTGGAAAGACCATTGTGCACGGTGGCATGGTGAAAAGTTCGCACACTTAACTGTATAATTGTCTGTGAAAGAGTTTTTAGCCAGTAAACAAATAACTGTATTGGAGCACCCTCCCTACTCACCTGATCTGCCCCCAACGGCTTTTTCCTTTACGTGAAGATAAAAGACATATTGAAAGGAAGACATTTGGATGACATTGAGGACATCAAGGGTAATACAACAAGAGCTCTGAGGGCCATTCCAAAAAAGGAGTTCCAAAATTGCTTTGAAAGGTGGACTAGGCACTGGTATTGGCGCATAGCTTCCCCAGGGGAGCACTTTGAAGGTGACTGTAGTGATATCCAGCAATGAGGTATGGAGCACTTTTTCTAGGATGAGTTTGCAGACTTAACTGGCAGCCCTGCATATTTCAGATCAATGACACTACAGACACAATAACATAGTTTTCTTTCTTTCTCCCTTTTCCTTTCGTGGCTCCCTCCTTATTCCCTTCTTTCCTCCTTTTTCCCTATTTCCTTTTCTTCTTCCCTTTCTCCCCTCTTCCTTTTTCTCCTCCCTTCTCCACCCTGGGCCCAGACCAGACTCTGCTTGCCTCTTTCGGTCAGGAAATCTTTGGGAAACACCAAGACTAGCTGGTTCAGATTGGCATAGACAGCAAACAAGCAAAGACTCTCTAGGGCCGCCAAAACCTGACTCCATTTGCCAAATCCTGTCTTTGTCAGCTTTCTCCTGTGCAGCTGTACTGGCTCCCAGAAGTCCCCTCTCCACCCCATGTCCCACCTCTCTGTCAACACATGTGGTGTGCTTAGGTTCAAGTCAAGACCCTGAAGCTGGCTATTCCTGGCCCCGGCACCCACCTCCCTGGCTCACTCATGAATGTGCCAAGTGTCTGCAGAGGCATCTTCCAAGTGTTTCATCAGGCCTCGGGGTGGGGATGCATGTATTTTTGGATTTCAACACTTTGCTTCCACCTGGCATTTCATTTGCCAGCTAATAGGTGAAGTAACTCATCTTGAAGCTGGTGGCACCGAAGGAGGGGAGCTGTGCTCTGACCTGGAAACGTTTCACACTAGCGTTGCAGATCTAATGCAGAGATCCTCTGTGGTCGTCTAGGGGCTAGACTGGGGAGATGGGCTTTATTTAGCACAATTCACCGGTGTAGGCAACTCAAACTCTGCAGGATATTTCGTCATCCAGGCAGCTTAAGGTGGGGGTGGTGGAATTTGAGAAACTTTGGCAACTCTTGCGTCTCCATCCCTGAGGAGTGCCAAGAGAGTCACCTTTCCCAACTCATCTATTTTCCTGTGGTATCAGGGACATCTCTCTCTAAATATATCTGAAACACCCTTTGCTTTCACCATTAAAGGCTCTTGAAAGTGTATGTGGGGACTCCTCGTACTTGCTGGAGTCCTGGACTCCAGAGTCTAGCATTTCCCTCTTTCTTGTGATTGCCTGAATTCATTGCCCAACTGGATGAGTTTGTTGGAGGCAGATGTCAAGTCAGACACTCATAAACAATTCACAGGCAGTGGGGATGGCATACTTTGCCGACAGCTTGGAAATGATTTTAGCAACATATACGTTGTCTGAGGCAAGCTCACTGTCTCTCACACACACACACAGAGAGAGAGAGAGAGAGATACACACAGAGATACACAGACAGACACAGGCACACACAGACACACACACGCACACCTGTGTCCCACAACAGAAGATGAAACAGGGAGATGAGAATAGGAAACCCGGGGAGGGTGATGTTGTAGAAAAAGCCACATCCCAGTGAGACAGAGGAAATTGAGCTCCCAGGTGCCTTACTGGCCTGGGTCCAGACTTTGGGACTGTCCAGTGATAAAGAAATAGAATTCCAGAGGTGGGATGTCCTGGGCATTTAGGTGACAGTCTGGTATGGTTATTGTTTACGAGCAGGTATTCTGTGGTAGTTAGACCATAACCTCTCAGGGCTCAGGAGTCAGGGCTTGTACGTACCTTCCCTGTCTTGTACTGTGGCACTCAGGACCTTAGGCACAGGAAGTGCTCACTCAGTGCACAGAAGGACAAGAGCCTAGGCTGTATTTATACAGCTCTGTATAGACCCTGGTGGTGTAGTGGATTAAGTGCTACGTCTGCTAACCAAGAGGTCATCAGTGCAAATCCCCCAGGTGCTCCTTGGAAACTCTATGGGGCAGTTCTACTCTGTCCTACATGGTCACTATGAGTTGGATCTGACTCAATGGCAGTCAGAATATACACTCTGGTGCAGTACTGGCTAAGTGCTGTGCCTGCTAACCAAAAGGTTGGCAGTTCAAATTCACCAAGTGCTCCTTGGGAACTCTATGGGGCAGTTCTACTTTGTCCTATAGAGCCACTGTGAGTTGGAATTGGCTTAATGGTAAAGTGTTTTATGTGGGTTGATAAATTTTATGGTGGTAAAATACATATGACCAAGAATTCTAGCCACTTTAAGTACAGAATTCAGTGACATTAATTACACTGTAAGTACCCTCATCTGTAATTACACCACCATTTCCAGAATAATTTATAACTAGTAGTTACTGAGCCTAGACTAGATTCCCAGAATTCACAGTGGGCCACAGTAGAGAGGAAGTTGGTATGTATCATACTCACACTTAGGGTCCTCAGGTTATTATTAATGGGCAATGAGCCCCTAAGATATGTCACAGCAGCACCTGTCATATCTGAAAGTCGATAGTTTCTCAGTCTTACCACAGCACAGAATTAAGCTAAACACTAGTTTCAATTTGTTTCCCAGCATTTTCTTGACATGAAATTTTAGAGAGAAGCTCAGTATACATTACTGCTGTTCTTAGGTGGCCTGGAGAGGCTCTGACTCATGGTGACCTTTTGCATAACAGAATGAAGTGACACACTACATAGTCCTGTGCCATCTTTATGACAGTTAAGTTTTGGCCCCACTGTTGTGACTGCTGTGTCTATGGATCACTGGTAGCTATTGTGCTTACATTTGCTGCTGCCGCCCTTAACATAGGGAAAAGAAGCACAGGGAGCAGTCTCTCGCTGTTCCTTTTAGATGCCCCCTCATCTTCACCCCTGAGGTGACTACCCTACAACCTTGGATGACTGTGCTGCAACCTTAGGTCACTTTTCAGATACTTTCTTTAGGATAACCAGGTAAGGTGAGGCTCCCTAAGATATGACTAGCTCCTTCTAGTGCCTCCTGGTTTATGATTAGCCCTGGCATCGTAGGAAGGGCATTGCTTGGAAGAACAAAAACCCAACCAAACTCACTGCCGTTGAGTCGATTCTGACTCACAGCTACCCTATAGGTCAGGGTAGAACTGCCCCAGAGAGTTTCTAAGGAGTGTCTGGTGGATTTGAACTGCCGACTTTTTGGTTAGCTAACACACTACTCAGCCACCACACCACCAGGGTTTCTGTGGAAGAACCAGGTCCAGTGTTAGCCATCTTTACTCGGGAGGTGTGACTGCTCAGGGGAAGTGGATAGAAACCCCCTTACAAGAAATACGGGGTTGCAGTTATGTCAATGAGGCAGGACTCAATCTATACAATTAGGTTGTGTCTTCAGTCAATCTCTTTGGAGGTATAAAAGAGAAGAGTGAACATGGAGACATGGGGACCTCATACTACCAAGAAAGAAGTGCCAGGAGCACACTGTGTCTTTTGAGCCTCCAGTTCCTGGGCAGAGAAGTTCCTAGATCAGGGGAAGGTTGATGACAATGATCTTCCTCCAGAGCCAACAGGGAGAGAAAGTCTTCTCCTGGAGCTGGTACCCTGATTTCAGACTGCTGGCCTCCTCGATTATTAGGTTTGGCTCACTTTGAGGCTGTGAGAGAAGAAAATTCTGTTCCTCAAAGTCGTCCATTTGTGATATTTCTCTTAACAACAGCACAACAAAGAGGGTCTGTTGGTTCCGCCCCAGGGTGAGAGAGCCTGGGATAGTTGGTTAAGCTGAAGGACAAAGCCACTATCAGTCAGTCCCTTGCGGTCGCTGAGCTCCTATGGGAGCCCCTCGGGACCCTGAAGAGGCTCCCCTGCTCTCTGATGTACCCATTTCCATGTGTGACAGTCAGCAGGTTGTGAGCTGCCTTCCGACTGGGGAGCCTGAGTTTCCACAGATGGACGAGGGTGTAATCCCAAGCTACAGTGAGCTGACCGAAGCACACACGGGTGTTCAGACAACACGTCCTAGGATGGCCATTATGATGAGAGCTCACTTTGTGTAATCAACAGCAGCAGACGGGATGAAGAAAGTGGTCCACACTGGAGGACGCACCAGCCGCAGTGCACAGTGCGGCGCCTGCGCACTCACCCGCTTGCCCTTGTTGACCCTCGTTCTTCATTCATTCACACAAGAGCTGTTTCGTGAGCTGGCTATGTGCCGGCAGCTGTTCCAGGCTCTGGGGACAGAGCCATGGACGATCGTGCCATTTATAGAGGTGTCTGGGAGCTGGATGATGGACAAACATTACGGGTGAGAAAAGTGTGAGCAGGAGAGCTGGGTGTGTCACATGAGTGGGCAGCATGCGAGAGGATCAGAGAGAGCTGACCCCTAGAAGACAAGGGAGGCTAACCTGGGCATGGGACAAGGGGCATGGAGTATGGAGAAATGGCCAGAAGCGTTCAAAGTAGAAAGGAGAGCAGAAAATTTCAGTGTCAGGAAGAAACCAGGACCCCTCGTTAGATGGTGCAGTCCTATGTGGCCAAAAGGTAGGGAGTCCACGGTGGAGTGAAGTGGGAGGAGTCCCTAAGGCAGAGGTAGGGGTTTAGGGAGGTGGTCTAAAGTCGGAAAGAGGTCCTACAATGCCTTTTGGGTCGTAATAAGGATTTTAGACTGTGTCTTGAGAAAGATACATTGAAGTCCTAGCTCTTGTTTGCGAAGAACACATTTCTTTGAAGATGTGATCAGTTAGAGTTAATGAGGTCATATTAGAGTAGGGTGGGTCTTAATCCTTTCTGATTAGTGTCTTATAAAAAAAGGAGAACAGACATGGAGACAGGATTACGCACAAGTGAGACGCCATGGCGAGACACAGCTGCAAGCCAAGAAATGCCAGGAAGTGCCCAGGGCTGACAGAAGCCAGAGGAGACAAGGGAATATCTTCCTGATCAGTGAACAGAGCGGCCCTGCTAACCCTGCTAACCCCGCCAGTTTGGACTTTTTGCCTCCAGAACTGAGAGAATAAATTTCTTGCTTGTAAGCCATTTATTTGGTTGATGGCATTTTGCTATCAAAGCTGTAGGAAATTGAGACATGGGCTAAAGTGGTTGAATCCGGAGACACCGCCTTGGGTTGGGTACAGGCAGTGAAGAGGAGAGATGTGGGCTTGGCAGAAGGAGGCCTCACGTGCATCCCTAGGTGGAAAGTCACCCACTGGAGTGCCAGGTTGGGGAAATACTTAGGATGGGGAAAGGGCTGGGTGTGGATGGTGAGGGAAATGGGAACATCCGAGGATGACTTCTGGGCTTTTTGTTTAAGTAACCAGCAGGTAGGCCATCTGCTGGGGTATGAAGCGCTGAAGGATGCGCAGCCTTGTAGGAGGTAGGTAGGGAGGTGACATAGTTTTAGAAATGTGAGTTTGAGTGATCTGTGAAACCCTCTGTGTGGAATGATGACAATCTGAAATGGAAACCCTAAGAATTTCCTCTTTTTCTTTCTTTGTCTCCTTTGGTGGGCCTGGCTCTCAGTATCTTCCATTTAAGATCTTTTATTCTCACTGGCCCAGTTTGGGTGGATAGAAAGGCTGTGTAGAGATGCTGTAGTAGAACGTGTACCGCCATGTAAGCATGACCCTAACTGGTGAGGGAGTCACTGGAAAGCCCACTGGAAAGACAGAAATCATCTGATTCTATTCCAGTACACGTCACTCATCTCAGCCAGTGCTTTCTTTGTGCCTGTCCTTTGCCTAGCACTGAGGAGATACACACAAGGACACGGTGGTCGCGGTCTTCATGGGGCCAGCATCATAATTGCAGACAACTGTATGTGCACAGTACAGTTTCGTATATTGTAGAAGCATGTACAAATTATTCTGGGGGAAAAATTCAGAGATATTGGAATGAGTCTCTTCTTGTTAGTTTTTGGACCCAGAAACTGAGGTCCAACGCAGAGCTGGAACCCAGTCTGGAGTCCTGTGTTCATGTCTCGGCTGTGGCAGGTGTGACCTTGGGCAAGTTAATAACCTCCTCAATCTTTAGTTCCTTTGTTTGAAAAATAGAGCTAATAATAGTAACAGGCCACTTGCTATTAAATTGACTCTGACACGTGATAACCCTGTGTGTGTCAGAGTAGAACTGTGCTCCATGGGTTTTCCAAGGGTTACTTGTTAGGAAGTAGATTACCAGGCCTTTCTTCTGAGGTACCTCTACTTAACTTGAATCGCCAGCTTTTAGAGTAGCAGCAGAGCAGGTTAACCATTTATACCACTCAGGACTTCCTCATTCTCAAACTCTGAACTTTTTCATCATGATTAAAAGCCAAGACTTCTCTGAAGCTGCTCCTCTTGCTAGCTGGGTGAATTTTTTTTTTTTTTTTTAAATTGTGATTGAGTGAAAGTGTACAATCCAGTTTAAATTTGCATGCCCGCCTATCTGCAGCTCCTTTTGCTCTCCTTGCCCAGTGACAGCACACTTCTCCTTTCTGTTTTATACATGTCATATCCTCTTAACAATCTCCTGTCCCCTCCTTTCCACCTTCTCCACTCCCTTCTAGTAAGAAGCCAGTAGGACGCCATCCTGTAGATGCATAGAACTGTAAAGTGCACATGTGATATGATCACTCTGTGCCCCCACGTCCAATCCATGCCTGTCCAAAGAGCTGGCCTCAGTAATGATTTATGATCAGAGGTAGCATTAGGTCTAGGGGTCCTGCTCCCAGGGGAACCCCCAGGCCTTCAGGCCATCAACTGCAGTCTTCTAGTGTTCTCGGGGTGCACCCCTTTTTTTTCTCATGTTATCACAGGAACTCCACACTGTGAGCACATCACGACTGTCATTGGTGGTGGCCAGGCACCGTCCGATTGTTCTGGTCACATGTTAATGTGGTCACCCATTCACCTGGGTCTTTCTGCCTTCTGGGTTCTCTTTCTCCCAAGTCGTTGTTGTCCTTGGTGATCGTCTGTTTCAGCTGAGTTGAGACTATTTGGTGTACCTCAGATAGCAGCTTGCTAGCTTTTAAGACCCCAGATGCCACTCCCCAATATGGGGGTACGGAAGACTCACTAGCTGGGTAATTTTGACATCAGTGTTTTAACATGTAAAAAGAAGATAATAATAGTGCCTACCTCCTAGGGTGTGTGTAAGGATTAAATAAACTACTGCAAGGGGAGCACTTCGTACCTGGTAATTCATGGTTAGTCCTGTCTACCTGCCTGTTACCATAGTTACGGCTTGTGGAAACCCTTCACAACTGGCTCCTTCTCAATCCCCTTTCTTATCCCTCCTCCCAAAGGCCCACCCCCCAGCCACGTTGAGTACCTCCCCAGAGCCTGGCAAGCCACCGACTTTCTTCCCTCAGCGTCTTTGCTCATGGTGGTCCATCTGTCTGCAGTGCCTTTCCTTCCATCAGCATCCAGGAAAAAAAGCTCGCCTCAAAGCCTAACTCAGGTCTAGCTTTGTCTGGGAGACCTACCTCAGCTATAGCCAGCATGCCTCTGCTGGTCCCGCTGTCTTGGTTTTAATACACTTTCCTCTTTTAGAGTAGGTTTAGGCTGACAGAAAAGCTGAGAACTCTTTCTGCTTTCTGAGCCATTTTTCTGTAAACCAAAAACTACCCTAAAAACCAAATATTGTGGGAAATAAATATCGGAACATTAATGAAACAGATATGTATAGAAATAGTTGGATTAGTGTAAAAAGAAATATTTATACATATATATCTGTTTATAAATACATAAATATTAGAAATGTGTTGCATTTCTCTGGAACCTTTGTTGCTGTTGAGGGACCAACAATGACACACTATTATTAACCAGGGAATCTTGGTGGCATAGTGACTGCTACACAGAAGATAGGCAGTTTCAATCCACCATGCACTCTTTAGAAACCTTAAGGGACAGTTCTACTCTATCCTATAGGGTTGCTATGAGCTGGAGTTGACTAGGTGGCAACGGGTACTATTAAATACCGTCTATGTTGGAAACCCTGGTGGCACAGTGGTTAAGGGCTATGGCTACTAACTGAAAGGTTAGCAGTTCGAATCTGCCAGATGCTCCTTGGAAACCCTATGAGGCAGTTCTACTCTGTCTTATATAGGGTTGCTATGAGCTGGAAACAACTAGATGGAAATTAAAAAAAATTTTTTTTTTTTTGGACGTTGGGCTCACTCTTTGTGTTCTATAGGTCCATCACTTTTGACAAATATGTGATGTCATGTGTCCATTATTACAGCACCAGGCAGAATTTGAGCTTCACCGCCCTTAAAAGGTTCTGTGCTCTGCCTGCTCATCCTTCCTCCTCTTCCTGGAACCCTGGCAACCACTGATCTTTGGACTCTGCCTTTTATTAGATCTCTAGAGCATATGCCCCGGAGTCAGCTTGCTGAATCACAGGGAATTTCTAATTTTGGGAGGAAGCGCCATGCTGTTTTCCATAGTGGTCGTACTGTTTTACAGTCCTACCAGCAGTGCATATGGGGTTCCAGTCTCTCCATATCCTGGTCAGCATTTGCTGTTTTTCTTTTATCAGTGCCATTTTAACTGGGGCAGCTGGTCAGTATCTCACTGTCCTTTTGATTTGCATCACTCCGTGAACTAATGACACGAGCATACTTTCACATATTCATTGGCGGCTTGGATGTTGTCACTTCTTTGGCGACGTGTCTGATCATGTCTGTGGCCTGTTTTTTTTTAAGCTGAGTTGTCTTTTTGTTGTTGAGTTGTCTTTTTACTATCTCTGTGGTTTTGTCTATAGTCTGTAAACTGAAAAAAAAAACAAACACATTGCCATCGAGTCAATTCCAACTCATAGCAACCCTACAGGACAGGGTGGAACTGCTTCATAGAGTTTCCAAGGAGTGCTTGGCAGACTTGAACAGCTCACCTCTTGGTTAGCCGCTGTAGTACTTAACCACCACCATTGTAATGCCTAAATGGTGTAAAAGGTTTATGTGCTTGGCTGCTAACCAAAAGGTTGGAGAGTCAAGTATACCCAGAGGTGAGTTGGAAGAAAGGTCTGGTGACCTACTTTTGAAAAATTAGCTGTTGAAGACCCTCCAGAGCACAATTCAGAGTCAGCTTGATGGCAGCTAGTGATAGTTTTGGCTAAGGCAGGTTTCGTTTTTCTTTCCATCTAGTCTCCTAGCACTCAGGAGGCTTTGCTTGATTACCGCACTGACCACATGCATTTCTTAGTTTGGGTTATGCTAAGTGTCCCCTCCGAGTCATGAGTGTTTTGTGGACAAAAAAACTTCAACGAAATCAAATGCGCTGCCCCATCGAGTCCGTTCTGAGTCAAGGTGACCTCACAGGGCAGAGCAGAACTGCTCCCCCCAGTTTTCAAGGAGCGGCTGGTGGATTTGTATCCCTGACCTTTTGGTTAGTGGCTGAGCTCTTAACCACTGTGCCAGCAGGGCCCCTTCCTGTGGACAGGACAAGTGTCATTGCCCTCGGTGCTCTGAGTGCCCAGTGTCCAGCATGTAGTAAAGCGCTCAGAGCTGATGGGAGGACTGAAGGAGATGGCACTTCTCTCCTTGGCTTCTCTGACGACGCTCACCAAGTTCTCCCTGCTTGTTTGAAGGGTGGCTTAGGCAGATGCGGGACGGTCTGTGAAGCCGGGGGCTGAGGAACTGAGGGGAAAAGGCATTTGGACTATGGACTCGATACCATGACCTGGCTCCAGCTGTCTGAGAGGCTGGGGCCCAGGAACCTCGTTGCCATGGAGTTGATGTCATTTGCTAGTGGCTATGTGTGACAAATGCTTCACGGGGTTTCCAAGGCTGTGATCTTTATGGGAGCAGATCGCTACATCTTTCTCCCACAGGCACCCGGGGGACTGATGGGGGTCTCAGCGTCCTCCTGTGATGGATTCTGTCCCAGCTTGTGGGAAAGAGGAGACCCCACCCAGTCTAAAAGGGGTATTAATATGTAGGAATGACTCGGGGAGTATTCCACGGGCTTATCTGTTATAATAAAAATGAAATCACATTAAAAATACTCCAGTGTGTGGGTAGCAGGGCTAGTTAATGATGTCTGCTGCAGTCTGATGCACATCCCTTTAATTGAAGAGGGTAATGACAGTCATAATGACCCCCTGTGCCTGTTTATGACTTCTTTCTTCTGAGGAGCTTAAAGCACTTTCTCTCCTTATCTCATCTCTCCCCAACTTCCCAGGAAAGTGGGTATCATTATGCCCATTTCTCAGATGTTGGAGTTCGGTGACTCACTCCAAGACTCAGAAACTCACCCTAATGCCCCCCGGCCAGGATGGAGCTGGCACTGCTGTCCCCACCGAGACTGGGATTGGATCACTCCCATGTCCTGGAGGACCAATTAGAATTGGCATGTAAAGGGCACTCTGAGCTACAGGAAGGATGGTACCTGCCCTAACTTACATCTCTGGCAGCTATTGCCACTTGGATTGCCAGGTGATGCCAACAGTGAACACATTTGCCTGCTAACTAAACAATTGGAGATTCAATTCCACTCAGAGGCTCCTTGATAGAAAGGCCTGGCTGTCTGATTCTGAAAAATCAGCCTCTGAAAATCCTATGAAGCAGAACTCTACTCTGATACACGTGATATTGAATGAGTTAGACTGACTTGATGGCAATGTTTCATGCCACTATAGGAGGCAGAGACGGGGACAGATGCAGAAGGGAGGAAGGCAGAGACCCACGGAGGGTCAGATAAGGCATGGACACTCAGCTGCAAGCATCCTCAGTGCAGGGACCGTGTCTTGTTTCCCTTCCTGGCCTCAGGGCCAGGCACAGTGCTCAGGTGTAGTGGGCGTGTAGACAAAGTGGGGAAAGTGTGAGCAACAGATGGGAAGACCCATGGATTCTTCCAGTCCTGATCAAAGGCCCACTCTTTCAAGAGGCTTTCTTTGACATTTCCCTAGTGTACCCTGAGCCCCCTCAAAGTGTTCAATGTATCTGCTTAGCCTTCTTGTGCTGGAGTTCACAGTTTATGTGTACCAGCACCATCGCCAGCTGGCTTACACTCGTGGTAACCCCAAGTGTGCCAGAGTAGAACTGTGCTCCACAGGGTTTCCAGTGGTTGATTTTTTGGAGGTAGATCACAAGGCCCTTCTTCCGACGTGTCTCTGGCAGGACACAGACCTCCCACATTTGGGGGAACAGCTGAGGGCATTTTAACTGTGTGTGCCACTCAGGGGCTGTTACTATGTCAGCTCCTAGACCGAGGTATAAGTCTAACAATTTTGTGATCGAAGGGCCTGTCACATGGTAGAGTTGTGTAGAGGGATGCAGGAAAGCTTGGCTTTGAGAAGTAGACAGACTCAGTTTCAAACCCTGACTCTGCCTCTTAGAGCTTGGTAGTATTGGCAGCTCCAAACCCTCTTGGAGCACCTCTTCCTAGGCCACAGAACATGCTGAGGAAACTCACTGTGCTGGGCTGTGGTGAGGCTAGCCGTGGTGACACTGCCTCGCACATAGTAGGTGCTCAGTGTGCATTTCCTGTGGCTGCTCATGGATGGGGTAGTTCTCACCTCTAGCTCTGCATCAGAACTGACCTCAGCAACAGACCAGTCTCGAACTTCTGAACTCCTGAGAAGTTCTGACTCTCTCTCTCTCTCTGTGTAGTCAAGAGTTTTCCTCAGGGTCTTAATATTTGTCAAATTGAACATGTGACTGAAGACATAGCAGTGTGAAAGTCACTGGTTTCTAGAGTTCAGTGAGGGGACAGTGCTCCCTTCTTTGCCACTTGGTAAAGGCTCATGGGTAAAGTAGCTAATGGTCTGTGGTCTCCGCAGCCCTCCTTGGGCCCCTCAGGGGGTATAGATGTGTTTATGGAGTTTCCGTGACCTTGCCTTATACAAGTTGTGCTGGCCTCCCCAGCACTGTGCACTGTCTTACCCTTTACCAAAGTTACCACTTATCTGTAACAGACTTATTTCACTCAGCAAATGTTTTCAGTTCATTCACATGGTAACATGTGTCAGACCTGTATTTCTCGGTATGGCTTACGGATAAGTGTAGGAAATGGCCCACAATGGAAGCCTGGAAACAACTATGTCACCAGTACAGAGTGGGGTGTTGTGGGGAGAGGTTGGGGATGCTGAGCCTGAGCATGGGAGCTTGGAGGAGGCTAAAGGACCATCCAGCTGTGATGGCAGCTGTGGATGGGAGATTGAGATGAAACACAGTCTGGGCACATACTCACATGCTCTTTTCTTTAGTTTCTACCCAATCTTAGGAACCATCAAAAGATCATTGCTTGGTGTTAGTAATAACTAACCCATCTCTGCTTTCAGATAAGAAAACTCAGGCTCACGGGGGTCCCTAAAATCACACACAGATTTGGTGGTGCCAGGACTGGAACTCACATCTCTCTGACTCTCATGTCTGACCCCAGTTTACTACAAAGATGGCACTCCAAAAATTTGGATTTATTCAGAGTTTCTCTGAAGTGGTTCTTCAGCTGTTTCTGCAGGGGAAGAAGACATCTCTCCTGCCTGATGACAGGTGACTCTGATGTTTGGAAAGGTGATAGGGAAGGTCATAGACAGAGGAGCTGAGTTCCTGTCAATACAGTAGAAGATGGAACTTGTTCTGCAGGTTCCTGAAGGGAAGTTGGGTGCCATTGCTCTGCAGGCAGGAACGGGGTGACAGCCCTGAATTGGTGGTTATTGGTGCCACTTAACTAGGAAGGGTGGATGTACCTTGAAGACCCCAAAACACAGCTTTGGGTGGCTGGGTTTCATCCAGGGAGACCAGGTCATAGGAAGGTAGAATGTTCCTACATTTTGTCATGTCTAAAGAAGCAGTCGAGGGTGGTGGTATGGCAGGCTATGGTGCTTTGGTAGTGCTGACTACCCAGGAGGCCACAGTCCAGCTGGGAAATGGCAGCTGGATGAGCAGTGGGCATGGAGTTGTAGCGGGCCGAAGCTTGAGCCTGCTCCCAGCCAAGTCAGTAACATGAAGGGGATGGCCGAGATGGTTTTGAAGGGTTCGGGCTTGTGTTTCTAGACTCCAGGTCCAGCGCTTTTCCCACAATGTGGTGTATATCCAGAGTCATGGACCTCTGCTCTGGAAATTGGTCAGTTGTTTGTAACAGAGGCCAAAAGCATGCTCAGGAAGAACAGAGGAGGAGGAAGAGAGTTTCAGTAGAAGTGTGTGGAAGAGATGACATTTAGTTAGGACTTTTAGGTGGAGATGAGGGAGAAAGTAGTTGTTCCCATTTCCTCATCTCCCACTCGCTTCTCTACCCCCAGCAGACTGGCTTGTCCCTCGATATGGAGCCACTCTAGTTGAAGTCATCATGAGCTTCTTGTGACAAATCTAATAGGTATGTCTCAGCCCTTCTCTTAACTGATGTCAGTGCCACATTTGACACTGTAACTCACTCTTTCCTAGACTCGTTGTTCTCCTCCTGCCTCTCTGTTCTCAGTTTCCCTTGCGATGCATCTTTTCTTGCTATTTATCTATCTATCATACATCCAGTCATCAATCCATCCATCCATCCATCCACCATCCATCCATCTGTCCATCTTTATTCCCATCTGTTCATCTGTCCATCCATTTATTCTGTCTATCTATCCATCCATCTGCATCAGTGTATAGCTCCCTAAGGGGAGTACTTTGAAGGTGACCGTAGTGATATTCAGCAAAGAGGTATGTAGTACTTTTTCTAAAATGAGTTCACAAACATAATTGGCAATGCTAATATTCTTTCCATCAATTGATGTATATCTGTCCATCATTTCATTTATTATTCATCTATCTTTGTAATTAAGGAAAGGTTGATGAAGGGATTATTTACAAGGTATGGACGGATTCAGGGAGTCCAGGAGGGACTGATGCAGCACTCTTGGGCAAACAATATCAGAGAGACTTTAACAGCCCTAAGTCTGAAGGTTGAGTGGTTATTAGAATCTAGAGAGAGTAGCTGTAAGAGCAGACTTCTGGTCAGGAGGTGGGGCCTTCAGTAGAGGGATGCAGCCAACCAGGGAAATGAACACCCTGACTTGTCTCTCCTCCTGCCTCTGGTGCACTCCGCAGAGGCCAGCCTCCATGCCCCTTCCATTCTGATGCTGCTCTGTTGTTCTCTTTGTAGTCCTCCTCCTCCTCCTTGCTCTGCATTCTCTTCTACTCCAGTGGCTAATGCCCCCTAAATGCTGTCTCTCGCCAAGACTCTTCTCCTGTTGACCTGGATATCCCACTGTCTACTACTGGACACTTCCTCAGGCTTTCCTCAGGCATTGCAGACTCAACATGTTCAGTGTGGAGCTTTTAGCTTTTCCCAAACTGTTCATCTTCCTGTCTGAGTCATTGGCACTCCATTATCCAAGTCAGGGACTGGAACTTATTTCTGAGTCCTGCCGGCCTTTTACTGCCCACATCCATCCCCTAGATATTTGACAGATGTGTCTCCTCCCATCCTGTTTGTTTAGGCCCTTATTATCTCTTCCCTGGATTGCTATAATTGCTTCCTAATTAATCTCCTGATTCCCATCTTGCTTCCTGTGGCAGGTACTGTTAATTGCCTCTTAGGGTCCATTCTCCCTTCCTTAGTTACAGAGTCTCATTTGTTAGTTAGGTACATGGCCACTGATCCCAAAAATACCACTTCCTGCCTCCCTTGCAGCTAAGAATGGTTATGTGGCTAAGTTCCAGATAATAAGGATACAAACAAATATGATACCTAAGTGATAGGATGGTTCTTTAAAATGGAAAGGACACATTCTTCTTTCTCCAGAATCTATTCTCCTGTCTGGAACACTGATGTGATAGCTTGTGCTCTAGCAGCTATCTCAGATTATATGGGTAATGATCTTCCTCAGCTGGAAGAATGATCTGCAAAGAGTGTATAACCATAGGCCACAGTCTCTGGACTTCTTCAGTGCAAGAGTGAAATTAATGTCTGACTGTTTAAGCCACTGTTACTTTTTGTTTGTCTGTTTTTTGTAACTGAACCTAATTCTAAAGGACACTGACTGTACCCAGGGGAGTTGCTGCAGATGCTTTTGTGCTCCATGTACTCTGTGGGCCACCTGACTTCAGCACAGCTGTGGGAACAGTTTCATACATGCTGTGAGTTTCCTACTTCAAACATGCAAAGTTTGTTTGGAGCCACAGAGGGCCAGGCAGCCCCTGCCCAAGCACAATCTGGAGGAGCAGTAGTGTTGCGTGGAGGCACGGTTAATGTCCCCAGGGACAACCTTCAAGCAGTGGCAGATGAAAGTTAGTGATGATTTGAGTTTCATTAAGGTTTCTGAGAAGGTCCCTCGGGGACTGAGTCCCAGCTGTCCACAGAGGTAAACACCTCAACAGTGTATTCTTTATTATCTTTTCTGCTATCATGACCTCACTCTCCTTGCTCTGTGCCTGCTGCTTCCTCAGATCACCTCTCAAATCACTGACCTTCACCTCATCCTTGTCTCAGGGTGCACTGTCTGGAGAACCCAAACTAAGACAGGGATCTCTCTAAAATGTAGCTGTAACCAAGTCCTTCCCCTTCCAAAAGTCTTTCTCTGCAGCCCCTTAACTCCTGAGTGATGCTATGGTTCCCTGGTTCTGTCTGGCCGTCCAGCAGTTGGCCCCTTTCCTCCAGCTTCTGTGTGTCATTTGCTCCAGCCATACAGGAAACAGCAGTTCTCTGAAGGTTCCTATAGTTCCAGCTCTGGTGTCTTCTTTATAGACTGGATTGTCCTTCTTTTACCTTCTCTCTTCAGCCGAGCTCAGATGCCTTCACCATTCTGCCCACCTGCCAGTCTTCTGGAAAGCCTTACTGGACACCTGTCTCTGAAGTTCAGCTGGAGCTGCCCCACCTCCAGGTCTCACGCCTTTCTAATACTGTGCTGTAACTATCTAGTTAGATAGGGTTGCTATGAGTTGGAACAGACTTGATGGTAGTGGATTTGGTTTTTTCGTTGCCCTTTTGGGTCTCTATGAGTTGGAATTGGCTCAATGGCAATGTCTTTGGTTTTTGTTTTCTTTACCTTGGAGTCCCTGGGTGGTGCAAATGGTTAAATGCTCTGCTGCTGGCCAAGTCCACTCTGAGGGGCCTCAGAAGAAAGTCCTGGCAATCTACTTCCAAAAACTCAGCCATTGAAAACCCAGTGGAGCACAGTTCTACTCTGACACCGATTGGGTTGCCATGATTCATCAGTGGCTTGACAGCAGCCGGCAATAATAATAATAAACATTAAAAAAACACAAAAATAAACCCATTGCTTTTGAGTCAATTTCAGCTCATAGTGACTCTATAGGACAGACTGGAACTGCCTTATAGGGTTTCCAAGGAGTGGCTGGTAGATCTGAACTGCTAACCTTTTGATTAGCGGTCACAGCTCTTGGTCATTATGTTACCAGGCTTTCCACTGGGAAGAATATTTATATAAAATTTAATCTGTTTAGGCATTATTCTAAGTACTTCTCACATATTACCTAATTCAATATGTATCACACATCCACAGGAGGGTATTGCTATTATCCTTATTGTGAAGATTTTAAAGCTGCAGGCCAGAGATGTTAAGTAATATGCCCCAGGTCACACAATTAGAAAGTGCCACAGACAGGATTTGAACTATGCTATCTATGTCCAAGGTCCATGCTCTTCACTAGGGACAGAGGCTCTGAAATCAGCATGGGTCATGGACTGCTGTGCAGGGCTTGCCGAGTGCTCGAATCCGCGAATCCTCAGAAACCCTCTAGGGCAGTTCTACTCTGTCCTATCGGGTCTCTATAAGTTGACACAAATTTGATGGCAGTGGAGATATTGTGAAAGCTAGATGCATAATGGCTAGCCTTACCCTCAGGGAGATCCTAATCCCCCAAGGAAATGCTTTTTATTCAGTGAGAGTTATGGGGTGATGAGACTTAAGATACAGACACAGGACTACTGAGGCCACCTATGCAGAGGAGATGCCTTCAAGGTCTGTGATGGTGTCCACCAATCAGAGAATGGAGGGAAAGGGATCTTGGGTAGAGGGACCAGCATGTGCAAAGAGTCAGGGCACACATGCCTCCGTGAGGGGAGTGAGAGGAGGCTGGAGAGCCTGGGCCCATACGTGGAGCCTGGACTTCATCGGAGAGGCTGGGGAGCCCTTAGAGGACTACGTGGCCAATGGATGACCATGCTGATGTTTGAAATACTGGTGGCATAACTTCTAGCATCACAGTAACATGCAAGCCAATCTAGCTACATCTAGTCCACAGGTCACGTTTTTGGCACCTGCAGATGACCTCTAACGGCTTTCCAGGCCTGGGGGATGACAGTTCTGCTCCCAGGGGGCTTGAAACACTGTCCCGCAACTCCTGCTGCCTCCTTTGCCTGTCACTGAGAAAACCTGCCTTTCAGGTCCCCTTTTCAGTTCCTGCTCCCACGTGCGTCACAAACCTCTGGGGCCTCAGAGGGTACCCCGCTCAGGGCTGGGACTCCCGGAACCCTGCAGAAATACTTTCTGGCAAGTTCTCCTTGCATCTCCAGGAGCCTCTGGACCTCCCAGTTCCCAGTTCCAGTTTGTGATGATTGATTTTACCCACTGACCTCACTCCCGCTTTGACAAGAGTTGATGAGTGAAATAGTGATCTCAGGCAATCTGTCGGAGAGCGGATGTGAAAGCACAGGCCTCGCTGATGGCACGCACTTTCCAGGTGCTGTTCACAGGCGTATTCCGAGCATAGTGTAGGTTCTGACCTGCTTAGTCCTTGTGACAGTCCTATAAGGGGGGTACTGTTACCATCATCCTGCCACCTGTCTACCAGTTTTGTGTGCTGGGGTGGTTCGTATGTTGCTATGATACTAGAAGCCGTACCCCCAGTATTCTGAATACCAGCCAGGCCGTCCATGGTGGACAGGCTTCAGTGGAGCTTCTAGACTAAGACAAAGAAGAAAGGCCTGGTGATCTACTTCCAGAATGTCAACCAGTGAAAACCTTATGGAACACAGAATATTGTCTGAGATTTAGCTTATTTACCTTGGAGAAGTCATCAGAAAGGATCAGTTGCTGGAGAAGGACATCATGCCTGGTAAAGCAGAGGGTCTGGCTTATGTACAAGTTTGTGGCACCTGCCACCTGCATTGCAATTAGCTGACCGCTCTCCAGACTATAAGCCTTGTGTGGGCAGGGCTGTGAATGTCTGCTTAACAGCTGCTTTCTTGGAGTCTGGTACTGTGCTCCAGGGATGGAGGCTGCTCAGAAACACTTGTGTGAGTAAGAAAAGGCGAAATCATGAATGTCATTGTCATGGATTGAACTGTGTCCCCCCCAAATGTAGGTAGCCTTTTAGCTGGGCCATCATTCCCACTATTTTGTGATTTTCCTATGCTATACACTCTAATCTGTGCCTGAGGCTGGGCAACACCTTTGCTAAGGGAGTTTCCCTGGAGTGTGGTCTTGCACCGCCTTTTATCTTTTCATCCTATGGGAGATAAAAAGAGAGGGAAGCAAGCAGAGAACTGGGAACTTCATACCATCAAGAAAGCAGCACCGGGAGTACAGCATGTCTGTTAGACCTGAGGTTCCTGTGCCGAGATGCTCCCTTACCAAGCAGTGACACAACACAAGGACTTTCCTCCAGAACTAACAGAGGAAAAGCTCTTTCCTTGGAGTTGGTGTTGTTAGGTGCCGCCGAGTTGGTTCCGACTCATAGCTACTCTGTGAACAACAGAACGAACCACTGCCCGGTCTTGTACCGTGTCCACAGTTATTTTTATGCCTAAGCCCATTGTTGCAGCTGCTGTGTCAATCCATCTCAAGGGTCTTCCTCTTTTTGGCTGACCCTCCTCGCTACCAAGCATGATGTCCATTTCTAGGGACTGATCTTTCCTGACAACGTGTCTACTCCCCAGGAGTAGACACCCCGAATTCAGACTTGTAACCTACTGGACTGGGTAAGAATAAACTTTTCTTCATTAAAGCCATCCACTTTGTGGTATCGCTGTTAGAGAAGCACTAGCTGACTACAACAGTCATCGAGTCCTAAGCCAGTCTCAGATTACTGGTTCTGACAGTCTGGATGAAACTCCTCTTTTTCTCTTTTGATAATACTTTTTTGAGTTAAAAGTTGAAAATGACTTACCCATCATAAGAGTCTTGTTATTTACTTGCCTAAAAAGAATAAAATTAGGGAAGGGGGAAAGGTGAAATCACTGCGTGCGGATGCTGAATTTCTGTGAAGACTAATGGAAAAATTTGGAAGTGGACAGTGGCGGAGGTGGTGCAACATGAATAAAGTCATTCATGTCACTGAATTATACATGGAGAGAATGTTGAAATGCTAAATGTTTTGTTGTGCATAATTACCACGTTGAAAAAAGAATAAAATTAGACAAATGACTTTGTATTCTCTTGTTACTATAGCACAGAGGTTAATAGTGTGGACTTTGGAGTCAGACTACCCGGATTTGAATTCTAGCTGTACCACTCACATGCTTGTGTGACCTTGGAAAAATGACTTGACTTCTCTGTGCCTCAGTTGCTTCACCCGTAGAATAGGAATACTAATGATACTTATCTAGTAAGGTTATTGTGCGAGTTAAATTAGTTAATATTTGCAAACAAGCTTAGAAGAGGACTTAACATATTGAAGCACTGGATAACATTTGTCAAATTAAAGAAAGAGTTAGATGGTCTTTTGGACAGTAATCCCCTGTGTTAGTTGCTGTAACAGAAAGACCACAAGTGGGTGATTTCAACAAACCGAAATTTGTTTTCTCACATTTTAGGAGACTGGCAGTCCCACATCAGAACACTGGCTCTAGAAGAGGGCTTTCTCCTTGTGTCTGCTCTGGAGGAAAGTTCTTGTCCCTCTTGAACTTCTGTTCCTGGGTGACTGTCACATGGCTTGGGATCTGTCTTCCCTCATCTTGGCTTCCTGGCTTGTTTGTCTAATCTCTTTTGTATCTCAAAAGAGAGTAACTCAAGATACACCCTGCACTAATCCTACCTCATTCACAGAACAAAGACAATCAAAAACCTGTGGCCGTCTAGTGGATTCTGACTCATCATGACACTAGAGGACAGAGTGGAATTGCACAGGGTTTCCAAGGCTGTAAATCTTTAGAGAAGCAGATTGCCACATCATTCTCCAAAAGAACAGCTGGTAGGTTTGAACCGCTGACTTTGCAATTAGCAGCTGAGCACATTAAGCACTGTGCCATAAGGGCTCCTATAACAGACAGTCCATTCTTAAATGGAATGGTAAGCACAGGTTAGAATTTACAACACAAATTTGGGGGGGTGGGACACAGTTCAATCTGTGACACCCCATTTCAAGGTAAAGCTTTTGTATGACCCTGTTAGGTTGTTGTCAAGTGCCTTTGAGTCAGTTACAACTCTTTGTGACCCTGTGTACAACATTACACAACACTGTCCATGGTCGTTGTCATGCTTGAGCCTGTTGTTGCAGCCACTGTGTCAATCCATGTCATTAGGGTGTTCCTCTTTTTCTCTGACCTTCTGTTTTACCAATCATGATGTCCTTTTCCAGGGACTGATTCCTCCTGGTGACGTATCTGTCTCAGTCAGCTAGTGCTGCTCTAACAAAACTACCATGAGTGGATGGCTTTAAAAGAGAAATGTTGTTTTGCCACAGTCCAGTAGGCTAAAAGTCCAAATTCAGGGTGTCAGCTCCAGGGGAAGTCTTTCTCGGCTGGTACTGGAGGAAGGTCCTTGTCGTAAATCTTCCCCTGGACTGGAAGCTTCTGAAGTGCAGGGACCCCCGTCTTTTCCAAATGATGGGCTCAACTCCAGGCATTGCTCTCTTTCTTGATGGTATGAGTCCTCAAACCTCTCTGCTAAACCAAAAAAGAAAACAAACAAACAAACAAACAAAAACCTAGTGGCATCAAGTCAATTCTGTCTCATAGTGACCCTACAGGACAGAGTAGAACTGCCCCATGGGGTTTCCAAGGAGTACCTGGCTGACTCAAACTGCTGGTTTTTTGGTTAACAGACTTAGCACTTAACCACTACACCACCAGGGTTTCCACCCTCTCTGCTAGCTTCTTTATAGCTCAAGAGACTCAAGGCCTAATAGAATCTCACACACTGAGTCCTGCCCCACCAACACAACTGCTGCCCATCCACCCTCATTAATATCATAAAAAACCCAGTGCCTTGAGTCCATTCCAACTCACAGTGACACCGTAGACAGAGTAGAACTGCCCCATAGAGTTTCCAAGGAGCACCTGGTGGATTTGAACTATTGACCTTTGGGTAAGCAGCTGTAGCCCTTAACCACCATGCTACCTGGATTTCTATAGAGGCAGGGTTTACAACATAAAGGAACATCAAACAATACAATGAATCATGACCTAGCTAACTTGCTACACAGATTTTGGGGGGAAACACAATGCAATGCATGAGAATGTCCAAAGTATTCAACATGTAGTCTCACCATCTTCTAAGGAGCCTTCTGGTTGCACTTCTCAGACAGATTTGTTCATTCTTCTAGCAGTCCATGGTATATTTAATATTCTTTGTCAGCACCCCAATTCAAAGGCACCAATTCTTCTTTGGTCTTCCTTATTCATTGTCTAGGCTTTCTATACATTTGAGGAAATTGAAGACAGCATTGCTTGGATCAGGCACACCTTCATCTTTAAGGTGATGTCTTTGCTTTTTAATACTTTAAAGAAATCTTTTGCAGCAGATTTGCCCAATGCAATATGTCTTTTGATAACTTGACTGCTACTTTCATGGGTGTTGATTATGGATCCAAGCAAAACAAAATCCATGACAACTTCAATTGTTTCTTGAGTCACTGTGATGTTGCCTTGGGAGGAGTTTTGTTTTATGTTGAGGTGGAATCCATACTGAAGACTATGGTTTTTGATCTTCTTCAGTAATTACTTCAAGTCCTCTTCACTTTCAGTAAACAAGGTTGTGTCATCTACATAACGCCAGTTGATGATGAATCTTCCTTCAATCCTGATGCCCCCTTCATCGTATAGTCCAGCTTTTAGAATTACTTGCTCAGCATACAAGTTGAATAAGTATGGGGAACCCTGGTGGTGTAGTAGTTAAGTGCTACTTCTGCTAACCAAAAGTTGGCAGTTCAGATCCACCAGGTGCTCCTTGGAAACTCCATGGGGCAGTTCTACTATGTCTTACAGGGTCACTAGGAGTTGGATTTGACTCTACAGCAGTGGTTTTTTTTTTTTTTTTTTTGGTGAAAGGATACACCTTTGAAGCACATCTTTCCTGACTTTAAAAGACAGTATACCCTTTTTCTGTTCAAATGACTGTCTCTTGATCTGTGTACAGGTTCTTCATGAGCACACTTAAGTGTTCTGTAATTCCTATTCTTCACAGTTTTGTCAATAATTAGTTATCATCCACAGAGCCGAATGCTTTCGCATAGTCGATAAAACACAGGTAAGTGTCTTTATGGTATTCTCTGCTTTCAACCAAGATCCATCTGACACCAGCAATGATATTCATGGTTCCACAGGCTCTTCTGAGTTAGCTTGGATTTCTGCACAGTTCACTGTCGATGTACTGCTGCAGCTGCTTTTGAACGTTCCTTGGCAAAATTTTACTTGTGTATGATATTAATGATATCGTTTGGTAATTTCAGCATTCTCTTGGATCATCTTTGGGTTGGCTGGCCAGATAGTGGTCTTCTGAATTTCATGAGTGAGCACTTCTGTTTTTGAAATACCTCATTTGGTTTTCCAGTAATTCCTGGAGTCTTGTTTTTGGCCAATGCTTTCAGTGAAGCTTGAGTCTCTTCCTTCAGTGCTATTGGTTCCTGAACATATGCTACCTTTGAAATGTTTGAATGTTGGCCAGTTCTTTTTGGTATAGTGACTCTGTATATTCCTTCCATCATCCTTTGATGATTCCTGTGTCATTTAATATCTTCTCCATAGAACCCTTTAATATTGCAACTTGAGGCTTGAATTTTTTCTTCAGTTCCTGCAGCTTGGGAAGTGTTCATCCCTCTAGGTTTTCCATCTCCAGGTCTTTGTTTATATCATTATAATATTTGTCTTCTTGAGCCGCCATTTGACATTTCTGTTCAGCTCTTATATTTCATCATTTCTTCAGTTTGCTTTAGTTACTCAACAATCAAGAGCAATTTTCAGTCTCTTCTGACATCCATGTTGGTCTTTTGTTTGTTTTTTGCATTTTTAATAACCTCTTGCTTTCTTCTTTTATGATGCTGTTTGTGTCATTTCATAATCCATAATTGGTGTTTGGTGTGCCAAATCTATTCTTGAGATAGTCTCTAAATTTGGATGAGATATTCTTAAGGTTCTATTTTGGTTCTCGTCAACTTGTTCTAATTTTCTTCAGCTTCACCTTGAATTTGGTGTGTGAATAATTAATAGGATATTCCAAAGTCAGCCCGTTGGCCTTTTTCTGGCTGATGATACTGAGCATTTCTATAATTTCTTTCCACAGATACAGTCGTTTTGATCCTTGTGTATCCTACTTGGTGAGGTCCATGTGTATGCCAATAGTCACCCTTTATGTTGTTGAGAAAAAGTATTTACAATGAAGAAGTTGTTGATGGCACAAAATTGCATCATGCTATGTCTGGCGGTGTTTCTGTCATGAAGGCCTCATTTCCCAGCTACCAGTCGTTATCCTTTTTTTCCCCCAGCTTTTGCATTCCAATTACCAGTAATTATCAATGCATTCTGACTGCATGTTTGATCAATTTCAGACTGCAAGACTTGGTAAAAAGTCTTCACTGTCTTCATCTTTGGCCTTAGTGGTTGCTGTGTAAATTTGATTGATAGTTTTATTAACTTGTCTTCTTTGTAGGCATATGGATCTTATTGTACCACTGACAGCACTATACTTTAGATTTTGAAATGTTCTTTTTGACAATGAAAGCCACATCATTCCTCTTCAAGCTGTCATTTTTGGCACAGTACATCATAAGGCTGTTTCCCTCAAATGGCCAATAGCAGTCCTATTCAGCTCACTAATGCTTAGGATATCAATGTTTATGATTCCATTTCATTTTTGAGGATTTCCAGTTTTCCTAGATTTATACTTCATGTGTTCCACATTCCAATCATTAATGGATATTTGCATCTATTCTCATTTCGACTTGTGCCACATCAGGAAATCAAGGTCCTGAAAGCTTGGCTGCATACAGGTCATTAAGGTCAACTCTACTTTTAGGAGGCAGTTCTTCCCCAGTCATCTTCTGAGTGCCTTCCAATCTGAAAGGCTCATATTTTGGGACTATGGCAGACAATGTTCTGTTGCTATCCATAAGGTTTTCACAGGCTAACTCCCTTCAGAAGTAGACCTCCAGGTCCTTTCTCCTAGTCTATCTTGGTCTGAAAGCTCAGTCAAAATCTACTTGCCATGGGTGACCCTACTAGTATTTGAATACTGGTAGTATAACTTCTAGAGTCACAGCAATGCAGAAGTCCCCACAGTACAACAAACTGACAGATGTGTGTGTGCATTGGGGGAGGGGGGATGAATTTGCCTAGCATAAGGAAAATTCATGGCAGTGGTAAAGTTTAGTTTTAGCATGACTCACCCATGTTCTTGTCCCCTTCTGGCCCTCTATCATGTCTTGTCGTGTTTCTAGCTATCAGAATCTCATCTTCGTTCAACAACAGTTTTTTGACCCACTAAAGAGCCAAGTCTTGTTGTCATTGTTAGTTGCTGTTGAGTCTCCTTCCGTATTTGATGACCCCATGGTTCTCTGTCATCCTCATGATGGGCTCTGGATCAGACCCTGTGATCCAGCGTTTTTATTGGCTAATTTTTGGAAGTACATCACCAGGTCTTTTCTTCTAGTCTATCTTAGTTTGGAAGCTCTACTGGAATCTGTTCAGCATCCTAGCAACAGGCAAGCATCCGTATTGGGTGGTGACTATGAGTGAAGTGCATTGGCGAGAAATTGAACTTTTTTTTTCCTGAGTGGCAGATGAAAGTTCTGCCACAGAACAATCAATGCCTGATGTGTCCAATTCATACTGTGGTATCATTGACTGTTGGAGCTTAGTATGACTCTTTTCTGAAATTACTGTCTTAACATTTCCTCTGGGAATTCAGGAGGGCAGTTCACTGGCTATGGTGATGTTCACCTTGGCTCTGGTTTCCTGTACCTCTGCATGTCCAGCTTTACTTATTAAGTCTCCCAGGATACAGTGTCTGAGGTGGGAGGGCGAGACCCCATGAGGCTTACCATGGAAAACCTTAGAGACGTCCGATGGGTTGAAAATAAAAAGCCAAGTCCACTCTGCCCACTACCACTCTGGGGCCAAGGAGCCCTCAGCTACCACGTGACCTGACCTCAAAGGGGAGCTGTGGTTTCTGAGTCAGGGTGGCAGCTGCCCAAGATTTAGAAAGCAGAGCTCAGCGTGGGAGTCATGGTGGGAGGCCTCCGGGGCCCGTAAATGACGCCATTGTTTGAAGTTACATGCAATCAAAGAAGAAAATCAGGGGGGGAAAAAAAGAGAGAAAGGAAACCAAACCACTTAAAATTTCATGGGTAGTGTCCTTTGCCAAAACTTTTTTTAAAAAAAAATCAAAAAACGACCTGAAAGCCATGAAACAAACAGGAAGGCAGCGCCTGGGTCTGTTGGAGGGCAGATGACAAGCCTCTCTGGGTTTCAGAATGAGTTGATTGTTGAGTAAACAGGGTGCTCTTGGGAGGGGCTAGCTCCTGTCCTCCAGCGCTAGGCCCTGCCGGGGAGTGGAGCTGCTTAGTGTCCACATTGCTCAAGTCTGTGTTGTTTTGGGGTGCCCTTAAGTCAATTCCTACTCTTATTGACCCCATAGGACAGAATAGAACTGCCCCATCAGGTTTTGGTAGGCTGTAAACTTTAGGAGAATGTATCACCAGGTCTTTTCTCCCACAGAGCCAGTGATAGATTCCAACAGCCAACCTTTCTGTTAACAACTGAGTGCTTTAACCATTGTACCACCGGGGCTCCTTGTCCAGGCCTGTAGCCCTTCCATTTGGGCATCACTTGGCACTCACAAGGTGTTGTCACATTGGATGCCTCATTTATCCTCGTGATGACCCTGGGGATGTGGCAGAGATTATCTGACTCATTTTATGGAGGAGGAAGGTTGAGTTTCAGAAAGGTGACCCTGCTCCCTCAAGGACAGGTGGCCAGGCAACGGCGGAGGCAAACACAGGACCCAGGGCTCTGTTTCGTGATTTGGGAGGCAAGTGCAGACAAAAAGGAAGGAAGAAAGCACACCTGGCCTTGAGAGGCTCTAGAACAAATGAGCCTGAATTCAAATCAGTGATCCTCAACTCCCAGCAGTGTGAACTGGGGCAAGATACGGAATAGTTCTGAGTCTCAGTTTCACCGTCTGTAGAAACTGCCTTTGTTGTTAGCTACTGTCGAGATGATCCCCAACTCATGGTAGCCCCATGTGTTGCAAAGTAGAACAGAGCCCAGTTGGGTTTTCTGGGCTACAGTCTCTACCGAAGCAGATCACCAGGCCTTTCTTTTGAGGCCCCTCTGGGTGGGTTTGAACTGCCCGTCTTTCAGTTAACAGCCAAGGTCAAACTGCCTGCACTGCCCAGGGACATTTAACTAGAGTATGTAAGATGCACAGAGTCACTCCTGGTACATGGTTCAGTGTTAGCTCCTATTGCAATACCCTTTACCATATAGAGACTCTTCCTTTGAGTTTTTGTATTTATGTTGAAAGGGAATTATTTATTTTAATCTCATTTTACAGATGATGAAACTAGCTGTAAAGAGAGAAAATCTGTTGTCCCCAATGCATTAAAGGAACAGAGCAGGGCTTTTGATGTCTAATCTGAGTCTCATGATCATATCATGTTGGCTTCTTAGACTTTCCTGCCATTGTTCATCTCCAGGTGTCATGTTAGGTTCTACACCAGAACTAGTCTTGAGCAGAAACCCAACATGTGCATCAGTGTCCTCTGGCTCCTCTCTCTGCTCCATTTCCCCTTGTTGGTAGAAGCCTCCAGCCTCTCTAGCCAGGTGTTGGGTGTTCTTCCGTCTTCACTTTGTTCTACTGATCCAGTTGGTATGATCTGGTTCCCTGTGTCTGATAAACGTTAACCATCCCTCAACAGTGTGGTCCTGGAGGCTGATACTGCATGTCCATGGGTTTGCCACTGGAGGCTCCATACAACTGCATGCGACAGATCACTATCCCTACTGATAGATTTTCTGGATTCCCTATGTATTTGCTGAGTGCTTGCACTGAGTGCCCCAGCTGTGCTAATCACAGGGGATGCAATAGTGAGTCAAGTAGATCCAGTCCCAGTGCTCCTTAAGTTTCGGGTCTAAAAGGGAAGGCCAGTGTTAATCAAAGAATTGTGGAGATGAGTGTTTCAATAAGATATCTGAAGGAAATGGACCAGAGAGGGAAACAAAGAAAACTGACCTTGACCTAGGAGTCAGGGAAGACTTCCTCCAGGAAGTGGTGCTGAAGTTGAGATGTGAGGGTCTTGGAGAACTTCCCAGAAACAGGAACAATGAGTGTGAAGGGCTTGTGGGGGAAGGAACATTTGACTATGGACAGAATGTAAAGGCCAAGGGGAGAAAGACAGCATATGGGGCTGGAGGGGTTTGGTGGGTGTTGGAACAGAGGGTCATAGAAGCCATTTTAGGCGTTCTGGTTTCAATGCAAGGGAAAATGACATTCCAGAAAAGATACACTTCAGTTGTTGAGAAAAATTGGATTTGTGGGAGACTAGAATGCTTGCAAGGGGACAAATCAAGAGTCTATGGCAGTGAGTCAGGTGACAGCTGACAAGGTCTTAGACCAGGATAGAGTAGTGGTGACAACAGGTGGATTTGTGAAGTAGGCCCTGTGGTAGGCACTTGAGATACAGAGGTAAATAAGAAGTGGAAACCCTGGTTTTCAAAGGGCTTGCAGTCTAAAAAGAGGGAGGACTACAGGTAACACAAGCAGACCTGCAAGTATCACAGACTGTGGTGGGATGCCTGCAAACATGGGTGCAACT
Organism: Heterohyrax brucei; assembly: GCA_028571685.1. NCBI lineage: Eukaryota > Metazoa > Chordata > Mammalia > Hyracoidea > Procaviidae > Heterohyrax > Heterohyrax brucei. The sequence goes on along the minus strand of CM053153.1, from coordinate 17,320,682 downwards.
GTTCAACACTTGCTATATCCATAGTCTTTGCAATGTGACTTCCTAACTCCTTGTCTTATTCATCTAGTGCTGCCATAACAGAAAAACCACAAGCGGATAGATTTAAAAAGAAAAATTTATTTTGTCACAGTTCAGTAGGGTACAAGCCCACATTCAGGGCATCAGCTCCAGAGGGAAGTCTTTCTCTGTTGTTTCTGGAGGAGGGTCCTTATCATCAATCCTCCTCTAGACTGGAGGCTTCTGAGGCACAAGCAGTGACCCTGAGTCCTTTCCAAAGGACATGCTCTTCTCCTGGCCCTCCTCCTTTTCTGATGGTACAAGGTCCCCAAATCTCTCTGCTAGCTTCTTTATTTCATATCCCAAGTCACAACACAGTCTTATGCACTGAGTCCTGTCCCACCAACACAACTGGACCCCATTCTCCCTCATCAGTATCATAGAAGCAGAGTTTACAGCATATAGAAACATCACACAATGCCAAGAATCACGGCCTAGATGAAGAGTTAGATACATTTGCTGGGGGACACAATTCAATCCACGATGCTCCTTTATCGAGAGGCTGAGGCTATTTCCTTGCCCCTTGAATCTGAGTGGGTTTTGTGATATACTTTGTTCAATAAAACATGGTAGAAGAGATGCTGTGCCAGTTTTGAGCCTTGTGTGATTTTGTTGTCTCTTGGAAGCTTAAACAGCTTTCAGGAGGTTAAACCAAGGCTGATGGTAAGATTGTTAGTGATGGTAAGACATACATGGCTCAGTCCCCTCTGACGCCTTAGCTGACAGCCAGCCAACTACAAGATGTGTGAGTGAACATCTTAGATTGACCAACTCCTAGCCAACCACCCAGCTGATCACACACGCATCCATGAGCTCAGCTGAGATGAACCAAGCCTGATCCAGATCAACAGATATGCTCAGCTAATCCATAGACTTGAATAATATGCAGAAACAGCAAATTATGGCTTGTAGGATGGCCAGTTGCTTGTTTTTATGAATAAAGTTTTATTAGAATACTTTTTTTTAATTTATATATTGCCTATAGATTATTATGAGCACTGATGGTAGAGCTGAGTGGTTGTAACAAAGATTACATAATTTGAAAAAGTCTAAAATATTCACTACCAGATCCTTTAAGAGGAGTCCCTGAGCGGTGCAAATAGGAATGTGCTCTGTGGCTAACTGAAGGTTGGAGGTTTGAGTCTACCCAGAGGTGCTTTGGAAGAAAAGTCTAACAATCTACTTCTGAAAAACTCGTCATTGATACATCCTATGGAGAACAGTTCTACTCTGACACACATGAGGTCACCATGAGTTGAGGTCGACTGAATGACAACTAGTAATTGATTGATCCTTTAAAAAAATGTTTGCGGACCCCTGATATAAAGCCATTGAGTTTTGGAGTGGTTTGTTACACAGCAGTAGGTGACTGATACATAGGTGCTGAGATAAAGAGTTCAGTGAGGGCACCAAAGAAAGACTGGCTAGCTCTCCACTGACTGTGACGTAGTGTTTGGGAAAGGCTCTAAAGAAGTTCTTGCTATTGTTATATGCCCTTAGGTCAATTCCGTTTCATAACAGCCCTATAGGACAGAGTAGAACTATAGTGTTTCCTAGGCTGAAGTCTTTGTGGAAGCAGATCACTAGGTCTTTTCTTCTGTGGAGATGCTGGTGGGTTTGAACTACTGACCTTTTGTTTAGCAGCTGAATGCTTAACCATTGCACCATCCGGGCTCTTTTCTGAAGAGGAAGTGATTCTAAATGTGTCTTGAGCCATGTGTAGGTTTGGGTTTAAAGGGGAATGATGAGGAAATCAAGGGTCAGAGTGATTGTGATCAGGCCAGCATCACGTGGCAGTCTTCTGGTTCCTGTTCAGGGTCTGTTCTATTCTTCTAAATCTGGCAGGAAATTTTGTCCTTTTGGGTAAAAGAAAGGATCATGGGGGCAGATAGAGCTGGATCAGAATCCCAGCTCTGCTGTTTCTGAGATGTATGATCTTGGGCAACTTAGTTTCTCTGTATCTCAGTTTCTCCGTTCATAAAATGGGGAAAAGAGTTATTACAACATACGATGATGGGCACAGGTTCTGGTTTATCATATTATAAAGAAAGTTGTAGTGATAAAAAACAGTTTAGAAACACTTGCTTGAGGTTTTGCCTTTTAACAAGGTTGAAAGACGTCAGTTAAGGAAAAGTTGCTCTGCTGCTTAAATTTCGTCAGGAGAGACGGAAGCTTGGAAATCAGAGACATGCACACATGACACCGCTGCCACATGGGAGTCTCTTGCTTCTCTGTGAAATTATCTCACTCTGGAGATTCCTACCACCAGCTACTTCCTGGGCCTCTACTCTGGGATGCTCGTTCTCTATTTCACAGTTCTGCGCATCACAGAAAAAGCCCTGTGGGCTGAGGGAGTTCGGTCACTGCGCTTCTCTCTCAGGTCTTCAGTTCTCTGGGCCACAACTGGGTCAATTCATGGCCTGGGTAGGGAGAGAAAATGAAGGGTCTTAAGCAAGATTCTAGAAGGTGATTCCCTAAGTGTAACCAGCAGCAGAACCTCAAGGCATCTACTATGTGCCAGGATCTGTGCTGGCCTAGGGACTCAGGAATGAGCCAGACCCAGAGCACTCAGAGTTCACTGTGGGAGGTAGACCAGCAAGATGATGTTTTCAACACAAGGTGGTGACAGTAGAAACAAAGGAGGCAGAGGCTTCAAAGGAGCCTGGAGTAGCTTGGGGCTTAGGAAATGCTGCTTGGGGTGAGTCTGAGCTGAGTCTTCTAGAATCAGTAGGAGCTTTCCAGGTAAAGACTGAGGGGGAAAGGCATTCCAGGCATAGCAAAGGCAGGGGGATGAAGCAGCACAGCACTGTCAAGAGCCAGTGCTGCGGGGCATGGAGTTTGAGTCCAGGAAAAGGTGAGGCCAGAGGAGCAGACAGGCGCTCAGACCTTCATGGAAACACCAAGGGTTGAAGAATTTGTGTCCACTTTGCAGTCATTCTACCATGGAGCCTTCCAAAGGATTAAAGCAATAGAGGAGCTGGTGATAGGCTAAATAGAGGAGGTATGGAATCTCAGCAACCTTGTGTGTGGGTCACTATAAGAGGTAATATATTTTTATTGTTAGTTGCCTTCTAGATGATTTTCAACTCATAGTGACCCCATGTGACAGAGTAGAACTGCCCCATAAGGATTTCTAGACTTTGTGGCTATAAATTGACCAGTCTTTTCTCCTCTGGAGCTACCAGGTGGATTCAAACCTGCACCCTTTCGGTTAGCAGCCTGGATGCTTAACCATTGGCCAGGTGGTGCCTGCTATGTGACCCCAAGGAAATGCACAGAGTCAGGAGGAATCTGGGCCCATTGAACTCCAAAGCTCACCACGATTTCAGCATCAGATTACATCCTGTTTCTTACCAAACCTAACTGGAGATTTTATCATGTTGCTTCATAACGTATGGTGGGTCATGAAGGGGATTGACCAACTACGCTCAGTGCCTGAGAAGTGATGGGAAGAGGTAAAGGGGATGGAGACATCCTATCCCGTGCTGCAGGGCTGTGAGAGGTGGCCACCAGGGGACAAAGGCTGTCTTCAGGAATCAGAAGAGTCATTTGGTGTTTGGAAATCCTTTCTTCTCTCCCAGATGAATGAAGAAGTGAATCCAAACCTGGAAGTGGAAATAAAAAAAAAAGTCCCATCATCACTTTGGGAGATCAGATGCCCAAGAGTAACTAAAGAGAATTTCTCAATAAGGAACTGCCAGCAAGGGGGAAAAGTACCCTTTAAAAATACTTCCTGCTAGAAGTCAAATGGTACACAAACAAGAGTTGCACCATCAATGCAGTGTTCTTTCCGGGTTTGTTTTCTGAGTTTTTGAAGAGTTTAGTTTCTATAAATCCAGGCTATTGCTCCCATCACTAACTCCCCCAGAGTTTGTTCACAGGAGTTAAATCTCTCAGGCGATCAGCCTGCTTAGGCCCAGGTTGGCATGGAAGGGGTCCTTGATGATGGACTTGTAGTCAATGAGAAAGGAGGTCATAGCTTCTCCAGTTATCCCAGAGGCAGCACCATCCAGGACTTGAATAGTAGCCTGCCTCCATGCAGATGCATGGGGACCATCAGCCTTGACTGCTGGCAGACAGGTCCTGTGCTAGGCTCAGTGATGAAGACCACGGCAGTTGAGGGAAGGGATCTTTGAGTTAGGCTCAAGTGGGGCAGAATCCAGGCCCCGTCCCTCATGAGTTTTGTGACCTTGGGAAAGCTGTTAAGTTTTTTGAAACTCAGTGCCTATATCTGACATGCTCAGAGATGAAATAAATGTAGAGTACTTAAAACAAACTTAGCACATAGTAAGTGTTTAATAGGAAATATCTCTGATTTTATGTTATTATACTATGCATGCTAAGGTCGCATTGTTGTTGTTGTTTGGTGCTGTTGAGTTGATTTGAACTCGTAGAAACCATATGCAACAAAGTAGAGCTGCCCCAGAGGGTTTTCTTGGCTGCAAACTTTATGGGAACAAATCATCAGGTCTTTTCACCTATATAGCTGCTGGGTAGATTTGAACCATCAACCTTTCAATTACCAGCCAAGTGCTTAACTGTTGTGTCACCAGGGATCCTTAAGGTCATATTAACACATACTAATAGTTGACAGTCTCTGCCCTTAGGGTCCTCAAAGTGTGAGTGAGGGAGACCAGAGGAAGGTTACTCACGGGGTGTTTCAGGAACATGGGATAGAGGTGTCTAACTCATTTTCAGGCGTGTGTGTCTGTTTGTGACGGTGTGCATGTGTTGAATGTTGAATTTCTGTGTGAGCATAGTATCTGGGTATGTGCATGAGTACATGTTTGCCTTTAAAGGTGTAAGAATGTGTATGTGAGAGTTACGTGTATGTGGTGTGTGTGTATGTGTGTTTCTTAGTGTGTGCATTTGTGAGAGGGTTAAGTACATGTGGTGTGTATGTGTGTGTGAGAGAGAATATGTGTACCTGTGCAAGGTTATATATTGTTGAGTGTGTGTGTGAACTTGAGTGTATATGTGTATCTGTATGTGGGGTGTGTATGTGTCTAAGAGTGTAAATATATGTGTGCCTGTGAACATGCATGTGTGAAAGTTGAGTGTATGTGGCATATGTGTAAGTATGTGAGTCTGTATGTTAGTCTGTGTTGAGGGTGTGTGTGTCCTGAGCATGTGAGTGTGGATATGTTTGTGAGTGCTAAGTGTGTGTGTGTCTGTGTTGAGTGCATGTCAGTGTGTGTGAAAGTTGAGTATGTGTCAGTGTGTGTCTGAGTGAATGTGTGTGTGACGCTTTAAGGGAAAGTGATACTTGGCTGAGTGCTGAGGACAAAGACACTTGGAGAGAACCCTGGGAAGCAGGAATTGGGGCTGGTGGGGTTGGGATTGTCTGGCACATGTTTGTTCATTCAGTCATTCGGCAAATATGTCCCGCTGTCTGTTCTCTGCCAGGCTCTGTGCCAAAGTTATGGGGCAGGCCCACCAGAGTTCATTCCCCATCCTGCTCTCTGCCCAGAGGCTGGCCCTGCCAACTGCAGCCCAGGCTCCTCGTCACCTGCCTTCTGGCTGACTTCAGCCCTTACAGGACGTTGGCAGGAGATCAGAGGGCAGCCAGAGTGGGAGGGGTGCTCCTCCCACCAGGCCTCCTTGCTTTGCTTCTTGCACAGCTGCATTCCTCCTGCACACCCCCGGTGCCCACCAGGTGGCCCCTCTGCTGAGTATCTGCCAGCACCTGTCTTCCCTGCTCCCTCAGCCTGCGCTTGTGACAGTCCGCCTGCAGCCCACCCTTGTCTATAAATGGTCGCTTCGTAGCGACTCTTCTTTTGCAGCATCTGGAGCGAATTGTCTTTCCCGCTGGGACTCTGATGAGCCACCTGCTAACAGTCTTGTGTTTGTCACCACTCACTGGCCTTGAGTTTCATTGTCTTTGCAGGAATTCCCAGCTCCCTTTTCAAAATCTCATCTTTGGCTTGTAAGAAAGGCAGCTAAGAAAGGCAGAAACTCTCTGTGGCTTGCTTTGATCAGTGAAGTCTAGATTTGGCGTTCTGCCCTTCTGCCGGATCTGGCACAAGGTCTCAGCTCCAGATGGTTCCGGAACTCTTCCCGCTTTGGGGAGGCTCTGCGCTGCTCCTAGTTCTGCTGTGCCTGGGCCACCATGGGCAGCTGTTTGCAGCCTCAGTAGAACCTCCTTCCCAGTTTCTCTGCTTTCTTCCTACCCCCGCCCACTTTACCTAGCCTGCTGCCTCTCTGTGTCCTCTTCTTTCTGCCTGCATACCCCCAAGGAGTTCATTCTTTTATATAACATACACATACTGGGCACCTCCTATGGGCTTCTGAATAGAACCATGTACAAGACAGACCACATCCCTGCCCTCAAGCAGCTTATATTCCAGTGGGAAGAGAAGACAATACATAGAAAAATATACAGTTCAAATTTTCCAGGCCACCACCAGTCTGTCAGTTTGCTGTACGGTAGTGGCTTGTATGTTGCTAGGATATTAGAAGGTGTGCTACTGGTATTTCAAATGCCAGCAGGATCACCCATGGGGAACAGGCTTCGGTGGAGTTTACAGACTAAGACAGATTAGGAAGAAAGGTGAGGCCGTCTACTTTTAAAAACCAACCAGTGAAAGCCCTATGTCTAACAACAGAACACTGAATGATGCGGTACTGGAAGATAAATCCTCGGATTGGAAGGCATTCCAGAAGAGTCACAGCAGTGGACCCAAACATACCAACGATCATGAAGACGCCTTACGGCTGGGCAATATTTTCTTCTGTTACATGTGTTGTTCTGTTACATGCGTTGTAGATGACCGGACCACAAATAACAACAATAGTCTATCAGATGGCGCTGTGTGTTCACATGCAAAGTGAAACAGGACAAGGAGATAAGAAGGATGGGGTGAGCTATGTTAGGGATTTTATTTTGTGGGTTCATGGAGGACATCACCATCATTTGACCTGAGATTGGGAGAAAGTGTGGGAAAGAGCCCTGCAGATGGAGAGAGTACCAGGTGGAGGGAACAACAAGTGCAAAGGCCCTGAGGTGGGCGCCTGTTGGGTGTACCCAAGAAGGCTGGAGTGAATGAGAAGGGAATGGTAGGGGATGAGATCAGGGAGGCCGTGAGAAGAGTCTTGTAAGCTCAAAGGCCATAGTCATGGCTTTGGATTTTATTGTGAGTGAAACAGAAAGTCTTTGGAGACTCTGAATGAAGACGTGCTACAGGCTGATAGAAATATGATGATCACTCTGGTTGTACAGTGGTTAACTGCTTGGCCGCTAACTGAAAGATTGGTGGTTTGAACCCACCAGCCACTCTGTGCGAGGAGGATGTGGCAGTCCGCTTCTGTAAAGATCATAGCCTTGGAAACTCGACGGGAGCAGTTCTGCTTTGTCCTGTGGGGTTGCTAACCGTTCAAATTCACTCAACAGCAACAAGTTTCTGGTTGTTGTGGAGTCCCGGGGAAGTGCAAATGGTTAACACTCTTGGATGTGAACCCAAAGAGTGGAGGTTTGAGCTCCCCAGAGACATCTCGGAAGAAGGACTTGGCAACCTATCTGTGAAAAACCAGCCACTGAAAAAACTGTGTGGAGCACAGGCATCCTTTGACACACACGGGGTTGCTGTGTATCAGACTCTTCTCTATAGCAGCTGGTTAACAGGTGAGGCTGCAGGGAACAGAAGCAGGAAAACCAGAAAGGGTGATTGCTGTGGAGGTAAAAGCCACCACCAGGCCTCCATTTGAAACTTAGTATAAGGTCCAGTTAAGGTCTTGGTGCGTCTTGTTCTCATAATCAACAATATCATCGTTATTGGTCTTTCTGTGAGATCTTAAAATCAAACCCAAGCCCTTTGCTATGGAGTCAATTCCAACTCATTTGGCACCCCTACAGGGCAGAGTACAACAGTCCCGTAAGGTTCCCAAGCCTGTCATCTTTATGGAATCAGACTGCCACATCTTTCTCCCACAGACCTGCTAGTGGGTTTGAGCTGCTGAGTTCTTGGTTAGCAGCTGAGTGCTTAACTACTGAACCAACAGGGGTCCTCTGTGTGGTCCTAAGGAAGTCTTTTTTTTTTTTTAAATCTGAGATTCATTTTCCTCTCCTATGAAACAGAGACAATAACATCTGCTTTCTAGCCTTGCAACACTGTACATGGCTCATATGCATAGCTCTTACAGAAAGTGAATGAAGTAACTGCTATTCCCATTTTAAAAAACAGAGACTCAGTTTCTTAACTATGGCCATCATTTGCCAATGTGATTCTAAATATTCAATCGCATTAGAGAAGAATAACTCAAATCTGGAGTTCAACAGAGAAATGCCTGAATGCTGATCTTATGTTCCCTAGAAGGTCCATGATACTGTTCTCCTAGTTCAGTGGGATTCCAGTGTTTTGATCAATGTAAGTCCAGTGTCATACTGTCCTGGTTGCTACTATTTCATAGTTTTTTTTTTCTTGTTGGCTCTGAAATAAATTTTTATCGAGTCAAATCTACCTTACCTGTGCTGTGTTCTTCATAGAGGCACAGTTGGGTAAGTAGCCTCTATAATGATACCCACTGTTTGTCCCATTGGAAACCCTGATAGCATAGTGGTTAAGTGCTACGGCTGCTAAGCAAAAGGTCAGCAGCTCGAATCTAACAGGCACTCCTTGGAAATCCAATAGGGCAGTTCTACCATATCCTATAGTGTCACTATGAGTCAGAATTGACTTGACAGCAGTAGGTTTTTGTTGTTCTTCTTCTGTATTTCCCGGGTTTTAGGCACTGTGAAAGCATTTTAAATACACTATAAGGTCGTTAGGAGTCAATCGAGACTCGATGGCAGTGGTTTTGTTTTTTTTGGCTTTATCTCAATGACTCCCCACAACAACCATATAAGATTACTAGTGTTCTCACCTGCCACATACAGATGGAAATTTAGAAATGGAAACTTAGAAAGGCTCTGTCATTTGGTAGCTTCGACAACTTCAGAGTCTGTTCTCTTTCTGTTAATCTCCTCTGCTTATTTTTTTGAGGATACTGTCTGGTCAGCATACGCATGCAAGAATTGATTGATTAATTGTTTGATGGAATGAATAAGTGATACTGATTTGTGTCATGAAGAGAATGGAGGAGACTCCGGATCAAAAAAAAACTGATTGGAACAGAATAGTTCTAGGAGGAACCTCGGGCTTGTGCACTTGTTCACAATGTGGTCCTAGAAATGTGGTAGGCAGGACAAAGGCCCTCCAAAGATGTCCAGCCCAAATCACTACAGTCCATGAATGTATTACCTTGCATGGTTAAAGGGGACTTTGCTGATATAATTAAGGTTATGGACCTTGAGATGGATAGGTTCTCCTGGAATATCCAGCTTAGCCAGTCTAATCCAGAAAGTCCTTAAAATTCGAGATTCTTTCCTGGCTCTGAGGTCAGAAAGAGATGATGAAAGAAAAGAGAGACAGAATGACGAAAGTAGAAGGACCACGCAGAGGCAGCACAAGAAGTGCTCAGCTGGCCATTTCTGGCGCTGAAGACAGAGAAAGGGGGTCAAAGGTCAAGGAACGCAGGCCACCTCTGGAATCCGGGAAAGGCAAGGAAATAGATTCTTCCCTGGAGCTTCCAGAAAGAATGTGCCAACATCTTGATTTTAGTCCAGTAAGATCTGTGTCAGACTTTTAACTTACAGGACAGTAAAATGATAAATTTGTGTTGTGTAAACTGCAGAATTTGTTATGGAAGACATAGAATACACTAATATGGCATTTGATTTATGGCCTGGGAGCCTCTGCCTTCTCAGCAGCAAAGTAGGACCCACAGATCCTCTGCCCGTAAGTTGTTGCAAGCATCAATGAGACTGGGTATGAACATTTTCAGTATCTGGCATGAAGCCTTGCACATAGTAGGTGTTTAAGGACTGCTAGCTAAACCGGAATTTGAATGAAGAGCTGTGGCGATTCTGTCTTCTGAAACTGGGCTGTGGCTGAGGGCACAGACTGTGTTATAGATGTTCAGAGGAGTGGGAGGGTGCAGAGGACTAGGCTGGTCAGAGAAAGTGGGAGTAGAGATGACATTTGGAGGGATGCCAGGGGAGAATTACTTGGAATCTTATAGGCACTGAAGCCTAGCTCAAATCCAAGAATTAACCTTACCGTCCCATGCCCAGCAGGGTGATGGCTCAAGGTCAGCATGTCCTGTGCTGCTGCAGAAATTCAGAAACACTGACTTTGGGTCCTCGTTGAGCTGCAAACAAGCTCTGTAAACTTGGATAAGTCTTTATCCTCTCTGAATATCTGTTTCCTCATCCTAATAAGAATAGCAGCCCAACTGCATGAGTTTGACAGGAGTGTAAAATTGAGACATTGATTGTAAAACTTCTTTAAAAGTTACCTTAGAAACAGTTGTGGGCTGTTGAGTCTAACTCATAGAGACCTTATGTGACAGAGTAGAACTGCCTTGTAGGGTTTCCTAGGCTGTAATCTTTATGGAAGCAGATTTTCACCTGTCTCCTGTGGAAGAGTTGATGGGCTTGAACCAGTGACATTTGGTTAGCACCAAGGCTCCTTTTGAAAACATTCTGCTGAGTGAAAGAAGTTAGTCGCAAAAGGACAAGTACTGTTATGATCTCACTTCTGTGAAATAAACCATTATAGAGAAGCCAAAATTATTAGTAGTTACCAAGGGTAGGAAGGAGGAGAAAACGGGAAGTTTTTGCTTTGGTAGCATTGAATTTATGCTAACGGTGGCAGAATAATCTGGAAATGGATAGTGAGAATGGTTGCACAAGTTGGAGAATGTGATCAATGCTACTGAATTATTCAAGTAGAAATTGGTGAATTGGCACATTTTGGTGTGTGTATTTTCACCAAAATAAAAAAAGGAAACAATAATACATAAAAGAAGAAGTCCTTATGAGGATGCAATGTGGTCTGCAAATGTGAAAAGCCAGTTACTCTTTCCCCTGCCCACAGTCAGGCTTTCCTGCACACTGCCAATGAAAATGGATGGAGTTTTACATAGCAATTGGCCCAATAGAGCACAACTGAGTTTTGGATGATTTTTCAAACAACAGATGAAGATGACTTGTGTATCCTGCTCTCCTGGAATACATACCTACTTCCTGCCTTTCTCTTGTCCCTCTAGAAACCCATTTCCTCCCAACACGTCTGCTGAGTCAGGTGAGATTTCTTACCCCGAGTCATACAGCTTTTGCCCGGCATGGCTGGTCTTCCCCTCAGCCGCTGTCATCCAGGGGCCGTGCTGGTAACCAAGATCCTTGCCATTTCTGTTTTACTTGTTCTGTTAAGGAGGGTCAGAGGCCGTCTTTTGAGAGTTATTGTGAGTCACCACCAAAGGCTGCTTACATCTTCCTTAGCCTGCTTCTCATCTTGGCAGTAACTCTACTTCCCTAGTATTGTCAGGCTACAATTTAATGTTTCCTGGAAATTTAGGGCTTAGCTGGAAGAGCATTCTGCAATGTTCTGAACCCATGTCCTCATGTTGATGAGTGATCTATGAGTCATGCATTCTAAATAACTATAATAAAACTAAATACAATCAAACCTGTTGCTGTGGAGTTGATTTTGACTCACAGCGGCCTTAGAGGACAGAGTGGAATTGTTCCAGGGGGATTCTGAGCAGAGATGGGTGATTTGAACCACTGACTTTTTGGTGAGCAGCTGAGCTTCTAACCACTGTGCTACTGTTCCAGATAATTGTAATAGGTAATAATTACAGAACACTTACATACTGGAACGATTCCAAGAATTTTCATGTGCCAACTCTTACTCCTCATCTCTGTCTAATGGAGTAGGTCCCATTCTCATTGTCACTTTGCAGAAGAGAAAAGCAAAACACAGAACAGAGGTGGAATACTTTCCTCTGTCCCATAGTAAGAAGCATCACTGGGTTTCAAATTGAAGCTGTCTGGCTGCAGGTGTCAGGTTCTTATTCACTTTACATTACTGTCCTTCTCAAGCTACCTTCCTCTAGAAAGTAATTCTATGGAATGATTTTTAGAAATTCTGTGAAAAAAGGGTTCGATGGTCAAATAAATTTTATAAAAGCAGGCTTAAATGAAGGTACTTCTGGATTCCTCAAAGTCTTGAATAAATAAATGGTTATCAGGAATCTTTAAGGGTAGAACAGAGCAGTAAGACTTTTTAAACTTACTTGGCCAGGCTGACTCTTTGCTTTTGGCAGATCAGCTCAAGGCACATAGTCTGTGAAAATCTTCTCTAAGGTATGCCAGGTAGGAAGGTTCTTGTGAGGAACAAGTTGTATCTCCAGATTCTCTTTAGCCTTCCCCATCCCATTTCTCCTGAATATTCCATCTTTACTCCACCACTAATACTGCTGTATACCCAGCCTGTGTTCAAGGACAAACAATTTATGTGCCAAGTCTCTGAAAATTAAGCTGCAATATTGGTACATCAAGATAGCAAATTTCTAAAGTAAATGATTTCTGGTAGGGAAAATCTCCACTGCTAATTGATTTATACTTTTGGCAAATCTGAGTTTTTGTGAAATAAATTTTTAAAGAGAGGTGCATTTGGATTTTCTCCTGTGGATTGAAGAAAAAATTGAATGGGGAGGGATGGCAGAACAGGATATGGATGTCACAGCAGAAACTTTTTTCTTTTTAAAGTTACAGTAAATATGACTTTTACTTTTCGACTACTCTAGGTGGCAGCTGGGGAGTCCAGTAGAGTGCTTGAGGGGAAAGAGTTGGTTATGGGGTGGGGGTGACCATGGGGTCTAAGAGGTAAAACTTCAAATGTCCTGGTTGTCCAGTCTCAGCTTTGTTTTGCTCCCACAGCCTTTGGGCATTAGTTGGCATACTTATCTCTGGGATGCAAGGTTTTCTCCTTGCAGAGTCTCGATTTGTGAATATGCACATTCAGTTCAGCTCTGTACATGGGTACCAAGCATCTACTGAGAGTTCGCTGTGAGGCAGACACTGTTGGTTTAGTAACTCAGTCAATCTCCATGAGAATGCTGGCCCTGGAGACACAGACAGGACTGAGTCTCTGCCTTGGAGGAGAACTCAGTTTAGTAGAGATGAATAAGCCAAATACTTAGATGCTCAGAACTTCTGGTAGAATTGAAAGTTGACAGAGAGGTACAGAGGTTTGTGAGATCATAGCCAAGTGAGAGTAGGGGATCTGGAAAGTTTCCTTGACAGAGGAGGCAGTTAGGTTAGGCTTTGAAAGATGAGTCAGGTGTAGTCAGGTAGAGACATGGATGGGCGAGGCCTTCTGGGGAAGGAACAGCCTCAGCATGGGCAGATGTGACAAGGGTGTTATTTGCTTGTCAGTGGCAAAGTGGCACCAGATGTAAAGTTCTTTTGCTGTTTCTATGATAACCCATGACCTCCCATGTGTTATTTGCTGACCCAGCTCCTGGCTCTCTATATAGTTTCTGAAGAACCTGGGTGAGTTGTTTAACCTCTCAGCGCCTCATTCTTCTCACCAGCAGAATGGGGATAAAGTACCTACTCCTTGTCTAGTCTGTAAGGTAAAAGTTATGGGCAAACAATGAAGTTTCTTAAAAGTTAAACACTGAATTACCATAATCCAAAACCTCAAACCCATTGCCATTGAATTGATTCTGACTCACAGTGACCCTATAGACAAAGTAGAACTGTTCCGTAGAATTTCCAAGGAGTGCCTGGTGGATTTGAACTTCTAGCCTTCTGGTTAGCAAGTGTAGCATTTAACCACTGTGCCACCAGGATTTCCAGAATCACCGTGTTGTTGTTGTTAGGGGTCATTGAGTTGGTTCCAACTCACAGCAACCCTATGCACAACAGAACAAAACATTGCCTGGTCTTGCGCCATGCCAGTAATTCCACTCCTAGGTATATACCCCAAAGAATCAAGAGTAGGTAACCAAGCAAGTATTCATAACTTATGAGTCTAGGTCAAAGCATCGTTATTCACAATAGCCAAATGGAAACAAGCCAAACATCCATTAATAGATGAATGGTTAAACAAAATGCGGTCTGTACACACAGCAGAATGTAATTCACTCATAAAAAGGAGTGAAGTCCTCATACATTACTCGAAGTACAAGAAGCAGAGACAAAAGGCTGTATATTGCAGGATTCCATTTGCAAGAAATGTTGAGAATAGATAAATCCACAGAGGCAGAAACAGGCTAGTGGTTGCCAGGAGTTAGGGGAGAGAAACTTGCGGAGTGCTGGCTTAATGGGCAAGGGGTCTCCTTTAGGGGCAATGAAAATGCTTTGGAACCAGATAGAGGGGATGGTAGTACAAGACTGTCAATTTTTGAGCTGTTTGCTTAACAATGGTTCATTACACTAATGTGAACTTGAACTCAATAAAAAAACAGAAGAGTGAATGATTTATGTAGAGCTTCGAATCTGTGAATGACAATAAGTGCTCAAAAAGTGTTAGTCATCGTGATCATTGTCACTGTCATTATCCTGGAATGCTTGAGGATTTCAACAAATAGGCTAACCATGAGATCCCTAAGGGCTGGTCGACTGACTCATTTTTGCATCGTCTATGTTTACCGCTGCGTCTGTGGTGCATTAGCACAGTAAATGCCTTTAGGAAGACTTGCAAGGTTAAATGAACACATGTGAGAAAAATGCCCTTTCTCTTCAGGGAGCATAATGTGACCATTGCCTGTTGCCCTTGAGGTCCAGACACCAGACTACAACCCGAGCAGGGAGATCTCAACCCTACCAGGTCAACCGTCTATCTTCATGTGCATCTCCTGTGAGTTACTGTTGGTAGAGAAGAACATTTGACCTCTGTTTGGAAAGATCGCCTTTCACAATCTTCCAGTTCCCTAGATATGACTGCTGAGCTGGCAGAATGTACAGAGAACCCGTTACCGTCTATTATTAGGACAAACTAGAAAGATTAGAACTTTGCTGTCTTCTCAAATAACAGACCTGCAATCTGTAGGAATCTGAACAGGAATTATGGGAAAATTGGATTGTAGGGGGTTTTTATTACTCTCTTACTGCTTAAAATCCCACATTGAGACAATAACAGGCGACTGATGATTAGGTGCCTACTGTGTGCCAGGGACTACGTTAAGTGCTTCACACACATTATACTGTTAAATCCTTATGGCATCCTCACAAAATTGGTTTAATTCTTCCCATTTTGCAGATAGGGAAAGTGAGGCATAGAGAAGTAAAGCCCATTGGTCAAAGCCACACAGTGGAGATACAGTGGAGCCAGATTTTTCCAACCTGGTCTGACTTCAAGACTTTTACTTTCCATGAAGATGAAGATAGCACTGAAAGAAAGCAAAACAAAGGAGAGAAGAGAACAACCCAGGGCTGCTCTGAAGAATGAGACCATGGTGGTCCCAGTGGATCTGGCCCACACGTCATCTGCTGGGTGTGGAGGTGGATTGACAGGTGAGAAAGTCAGAGCTTCTACCTTTGAGGAACTTGCATCCTAGCGAGAATGATGAAGGCCTTTCTTGTTTTTTATCTGCCCACCGAGCAAAGCGTTATCCAGTTGACCCCGACTCATGGTGACCTGATTCCATGTGTGTCAGAGCAGAAGTGTGCTCCCTATGGTTTCCAGTGGCTGACTTTTCAGAAGCAGATCACCTGGACTTTCTGCTGAGGCACCTCTCGGTAGACTCGAACCTCTAATCTTTGCATTATCAGCTGAGCAAGTTAACCAGCTGCACCATCCAGAGACTCCTTTTATTTGTCTAGCTCCTTCATTTTCTTTCTCTCTTCTCTGTTATGTGCAGTGCTGGGGGCTGATAGTCACAGTTCCCAGCACTGCCCTGGCCAAAGAGGGGGTTGGGATGGTGGGCACTTGCCCAAATCAGCATACTCAACTATGGAAAAGTAAATCATTATCCCAGACCTGAAAATGGTTAGAGCTGATTCATTGGGTAACAGCAGCCTGAAGCTAAGAGACCTTTAGTTTCTACAGTTTGGCTGTTCAGTTTTCCTGCCCTTTCTGAGAGCCTTCTTGTGGCAAATACTAATATTGGCTCATCCAGCCCAAGTCTTCTACTCTGTTCAATCCTATTTTTCTCTAATCTAGAAATTGTAATGTTCAAGGCTCATTTTCCCAGACTTCTTGCAGTTAGGGGTGGCCATGTGACTTAGACCATGAGATGCTAATGTAAATTGGCCAAGAATGTCACTCTGCTTCCTCCTTCTTCTACTGGGCTGGAGCTGTGGCAGATACTTTATGAGCATGAGGGAAAGCTTATGAGAACTACACAGATATCAGCCCTGAGGCGCAGTGATACCAGGCAGGATAAAATTTCCCTTTAGACTTCTTGCTAAGGAAGCCCTCACTGGCATAAACCAGTGTTTGGAGTTTCTCTTGCTTGCAGCCAACTGCAACTCCTAACTGATACACAATCTGTACATTTTGAATTATTCTCCATACATCTTTTTTCTTTTTTTAAATTGGAGATGTGCTTAAGATTGGCCAAGATTCTGTATGCAACAACAACAGCAATGACAACAAAACCTTAACTAATATAAGGAAACCACACAGCAAACTCAACATCAGCCCAAAGGAAATATACTCAGGTGACACAGTGCTTAAGAGTTCACTGTTAGCCAACATGTAGCAACTCAAATCTGCCGCTGCCCCTTAGAAGCTCTGAGGATCACTTCTGCTCTGTCCTATAGGGTCACCATGAGCCAATCCACTTGATGACAACAGACTTGGTTTGATTTTGAGAGGGGAGAGCAATCAAAACACAAGTTCATGTGAACATAGTATGTCATATTTCTTTCTTTCTTTTTTTATTTAACATAACTGAGTGAAAATGTACATTCACATGAAAATTTACATGCCCCCCTATATGCAGCTTCCACTGCTCTCCCTGTCCGGTAACTGCACACTATTCCTCTCTGCTCCATACATGTCTCATCCTCCCAACAGTCTCCTTTCCCCTCCTCTCCGTCCACTCCCCTTCCTCCAGCCAGAGGTCAGCAAGATGATATCCTATAGATGTATAGAACCATAAAGTGCTTCCAACATATGGTTACTCTGCATTGCCGAGTCCATTCCATTCCTGTCCAAAGAGTGGACCTTTGTTATAATTTATGGGAACGGGCAGCATCAGGGCTGGGGGCTATGCTCTCAGAGGAACCCCAAAACCGCTGGACCATCAATTGAGGTCTTTTAGTGGAGATCTCATGATGCACCTCTTTTTAATCTTGTGTTGCCAGTGAGGCTCCTCTCTGTGAGCTCCGTCATGGCTATCACTGGTGGTGGCCGGGCACCATCCGGTTCTTCCGGTCCCAGGTCGATGTAGGCACCCACTCTTCTGGGTCTCTCTGTCTTCTCGGTTGTCTTTACCGCATGCCACTTTGGCCCTCAGTGAGCATCCGTTCCTGCTGAGTTGGGACCATTTGCCGTGTCCTTGGATGGCAGCTTGGCAGCCTTTAAGACCCCAGACACCACTCACCAATGTGGGGTGCAGAGAGCTCTCTTAGCAAAACGCTAGTTGTGCCAATTGGCCTGGAATTCGCCTAAGAGCATGGTCCACCGCCCCCCGCCCCAGCTACTCTATCCTTGCAGTATTGAGTTAAGATGGAAGGAGTACTCAAGTTATGCTGAAGTGCACTTAATGTTGTTCTTGTTCCTAATGTGTGCTGTCACCGCTTTCTCCCAACTAGATTTCTAGTAACTACCTAAACTAAACCCTCCCCCCCTTGTCCTCCCTCCCTCCCTCCCCTCCCTTGCAGCTGTCAAAGAGTCTTTTCTTCTATACACAAGTCTGTTTTTGAGATCTTATCGTAGAGGTCTCATACAGTATTTGTCCTTTTGTCGCTGACTACTCTCACAACATAATGTCTTCCAGTTGAAACCAGGTTAGGAGATGTTTCCTGGAATCATTGTTATTCTTTATCATTGCGTAGTGCTCCATTGAGTATATGTACCACAGTTTACCTATCCATTCTTCTATTGTTGGGCATCTGGGTTGATTCCACCTTTTTGCTATTGTGGACTGTGCCGCGATAAACATTCTGGTGCATGTGTCCGTTGATGTGAAAGGCCTTGAATCTGTAGGATATATTCCAAGTAGTGGAATTACTGGGTCAAATGGTATATCAATATCCATTTTTTTAAGGAAGCACCAGATTGCCTTCCAAAGAGGCTGGACCATTTTGCAACCCCACCAACAGTGTAGGAGGGTTCCACTTTCTCCACAGCCTCTCCAGCATTTGTTGTTTTGTGTTTTCTGGATCATGGCCAATCTTGTTGGGGTGAGATGGTATCTCATTGTTGTCTTGATTTGAATTTCTTTAATAGCTAAAGATCGTGAACATGTCTGCATGTGTTTTTTGGCTGCCTGGATCTCCTCTTTAGTGAAGTATCTGTCCATCTCCTTTGCCCATCGCTTAATTGGATGGTTTATCTTCTTCTTATTGATATTTTATAGTACCTTATAGATTATGGAGATCAGGCGTCGATCTGACATAGAGTTGCCAAATATTTTTTCTCACTCTGTGGGTGTTCTTTTAATTCTATTAATAAAGTCTTCGGATGAGCAAAAGTGTTTGATTCTTAATAGTTCCCATTTATCTACTTTCTCTTCTGTTCATTGAGGTTTCTTTGACAGATTTTGGAGTCTGTCCTCATTGTGTATTAAAACTTCCATTGTTGTTCCTACCTTTTCTTGGATGAGCTTTAGCGTTTTAGGTTTGATATTTAGGTCTTTTATCCAGTTGGAGTTGGTTTTTGTATAAGGTGTAAGATATGGATCTTGATTCAGTTTATTGCAGATGGATAACCAATTTTGCCAGCACCATTTGTTGAAGATACTGTTTTTACCCCAGTTTAATGTCTTAGGGCCTTTGTCGAATATCAACTGTTCATAGGCAGATGGTGTCATCTCTGGGGTCTCAATTCTGTTCCATTGATCAGTCTGTCTGTTCTAGTATCAGTACCAGGCTGTTTTGACCACTGTGGCAGTGTAGTATGTTCTAAGGTTGGGTAATGAGAGGCCTCCCAGTGTGTTCTTCTTCTTTAGTAGTACCTTACTTATCCGGGGCTTCTTCCCTTTCCAAACAAAATTGGTGATTTGTTTCTCCATCTCATTAAAAAATGATGCTGGAACTTGTATTGGGATTGCATTATATAAATAAATGGCTTTGGGTAAAATAGACATTTTCACAATGTTAAGTCTTCCTATCCATGAGCAGGGTAGGTTTTTCCATTTATCTAAGTCTCTCTTAGTTTCTTGTAGTAAGGGCTTGTAGTTCTCTTTGTAAAGGTCGGTTGTTTCCTAGATTAATTTCCTAGATTAATTCCTAGGTACTTTATCTTCTTAAGGGGTATAACAAATGGTATAGATTTGATAATTTCCTCCTTAACAGTCTCGTTGTTGGTATAAAGGAGTCCTACTGATTTACTTATGTTTATCTTGTATCCTGAGACTTTGCTGAACTCTTCTATCAGTTTGAGTAACTTACTTATAGATTCCTTGGGGTTCTCTGCATATACAATCATATCATCTGCGAACAGGGAGATTTTAACTTCCTCTTTGCTGATGCAGATGCCCTTTATTTGTTCGTCTTGTCTAATTGCTCTGGCTAGAACTTCTAGCACAATGTTGAATAGGAGAGGTGACAGTGGGCATCCTTGTCTAGTTCCTCATCTCAGGGGAAAGTCTTTCAGTCTCTCTCCATTCAGGATGATGTGGGCAATTGGCTTTGTATAAATGGCCCTTATTGTGTTGAGGAATTTGCCGTCTATGCCCATTTTGCTAAGAGTTTTTAGCATGAATGGGTGTTGGACTTTATCAAATGCCTTTCTGGCATCAATGGACAAAATCAGGTGATCTTTGTCTTTTGTGTTATTTATGTGGTTAATCACATTAATTGTTTTCCTGATGTTGAACCAGCCTTGCATCCCTGGTATGAATCCCACTTGGTCATGATGGATTATTTTCTTGATATGT
Organism: Heterohyrax brucei; assembly: GCA_028571685.1. Lineage (NCBI taxonomy): Eukaryota > Metazoa > Chordata > Mammalia > Hyracoidea > Procaviidae > Heterohyrax > Heterohyrax brucei. The sequence continues at coordinate 17,300,747 of CM053153.1, read as the reverse complement.
TGTTGTATTCTGTTGGCAAGAATTTTGTTGAAGATTTTTGCATCTAAGTTCATGAGTGATATCGGTCTGTAGTTCTCTGTCTTTGTTGGATCTTTCCCGGGCTTAGGTATCAGGGTTATGCTGGCTTCATAGAATGAGTTTGGGAGTACTTCATCCCTTTCTATACTGTGAAATAGTTTCAATAGTATTGGGGATAACTCTTCTCTAAATGCTTGGTAGAATTCTGCCGTGAAGCCATCTGGGCCCGGACTTTTTTGGGTTGGCAGTGTTTTGATGACCTTTTCAATGTCTTCCTTTGTGATGGGTTTATTAAGTTGTTCTGCTTCACGTTGTGATAATTTGGGTTGTTGGTATGAGTCAAGGAATTGGTCCATTTCCCCTAGGTTTTCAAATTTGTTAGAGTACAGTCTTTCATAATAGTCTGTTATGATGTTTTTGATTTCTGTTGCATCTGTGGTGACAACTCCCTTCTCATTTCTAATTTGGGTTATTTGTTTCCTTTCCTGCTTTTCTTTAGTAAGTTTAGTCAGTAGTTTATCAATTTTGTTGATCTTTTCAAAAAACCAGCTTTTGGTCTTTTCGATTTTTTCAATTGTTTTTCTATTCTCTAATTCATTTAGCTCTGCTCTAATCTTTATGATCTCCTTTCTTCCAGTGCCCGAGGGGTTCCTCTGTTGTTCTCTTTCTACTTGTTCAAGCTGTAGAGTTAGTTCCTTGATTTGGTTTCTTTCTTCCTTCCTGATGTGTGCATTTATGGAGATAAACAGACCTCTGAGTACTGCTTTGGCTGTATCCCATAGGTTCTGGTAGGAAGTGTTTTCGTTCTCATTGGAATCCATGAATTTCTTTAATTGATCCCTGATTTCCTCTATAACCCATGTTTTTTTGAGCAAGATGTTGTTCAGTTTCTAAGAGTTCCACTTTCTATCTCTGTTTTTTCTGCTATTGATTTCAACTTTGATGGCTTTATGATCTGAGAAGATGCTTTGCAATAATTCAATGGTATGGATTTTGTTGAGCATTGCATTATGGCCTATCACGTGGTCAATTCTGGAGAATGTTCCATGTGCACTGGAGAAGAAGGTGTAGTTGTCTGCTGATGGGTGGAAAGTTCTGTATATATCAATGAGGTTTAGTTGGTTAATTGTGTCAATGAAGTCTTCTGTATCTTTACGGAGCTTTTTTCTAGATGATCTGTCTAGTGATGAGAGTGGAGTGTTAAAGTCTCCCACTATTATTGTGGAGTCATCTAATTCTCTTTTGAGCATAGTCAGTGTTTCTTCAACATATTTAGGTGCTCTGACATTAGGTGCATAAATGTTTAATATAGTTAAGTCTTACTTGTGTACTGAACCTTTCAGCAGTAAATAGTGTCCATCTTTGTCCACAATGGTGGATTTGACATTAAAGTTGATTTTGTCTGAGATTAGAATTGCCACCCCTGCTCTTCTTTGTTCATTGTTAGCTTGATATATATTCTTCCAACCTTTAATTTTCAGTTTGTTCCTGTCTTTAGGTCTCAAGTGAGTTTCTTGTAGACAACATATGGATGGGTCGTGTCTTTTGATCCAAGATGACACTCGGTGTCTCTTTACTGGAGCATTCAGTCCATTCACATTCAATGTAATTATTGATAGGTATGTGTTCACTGTTGCCATTGTGATATGTTTATTTTTATGTTGATGTTTTCTCTGTTGTTCTTATTAGTCTGTTCTGAGACACTCTTTTTTGTGAGTTGATTTTTCACCTTTTTCAGAGCTGGTTTTATAGTTGTTGAGACTCGTGTGTTAGATTTCTTAAAACGGTATGATATATCTTTGTTGTGCTTTACAGCTGCCCCTATGAACCCCCTTAATAAACTATTTATAAACCCAATTTGGTCATCTTCCTCTCCATCTGGAAGGACTATAACGACTGTAGTACATCCCTCTTTTATTATGACGACACCATAGTTTTCATGGTGATCACTGGATTACTTCTTTCCAAATCGAAGCTGTGATTTACTTTGGAGCCTTCCCTAAATGAGTATTGAGTAGTGTGTCGTTCTAAAATATAAAGTTAGTGGTTTCGTTCTTCTAAGCCAAAGCCAAGAGCTTCTTTCAGTATTTCTTGTAGTTTGGGTTTGGTTTTTACAAAGTCTCTGAGTTTCTGTTTATCTGGAAATGTCTTAATTTCATTTTCATGTTTGAAAGACAGTTTTGCAGGATATATAATTCTTGGTTGGAAGTTCTTCTCCTTCAAGACTTTGAATGTGTCGTGCCACTGTCTCCGTGCCAGCATGGTTTCTGCTGAAGAATCTGACGAGAGCCTACAGGGTTTCCCTCTGAATGTTAGCTTTGCCTTGAGTCTTGCTGCCTTTAAGAGTTGCTGCTTGTGTTTCATTTTGTTAAGCTTGATTATAATATGCCTTGGAGTCTTTCTTTTGAGATGTATATTGGGTGGCGTACGATATGCATCTGAGATGTCTATATTCCCTTCCTTCATGATTTCTGGGAAGATTTCTTTCAGCAGCTCAGCAACAATATTCTCTGTGTTCTCAGATGTCTCACCCTGTTCAGGGACTCCAATAATCGAAGGTTGTTCCTCTTAATAGAGTCCCACATGCTTCTTAATGTTTCTTCATTTTTCTCATTTCTTTTTTCTGATTTCTGTTCATAGACACTGGCATCAGTAGCTCTGTCTTCCAAGTCAGAAATTCTTTTTTCCATTTGTTCCATTCTGTTTTCTTGGGTTTGCATGGAAGCTTCTATGGTTTTGATTTTCTTCTTGATCTGTTGGATTTCAGAGTACTGGTGTTCCATCAGATCGAACAACTTGCTTAATTTTTCATTTTGTTCTGCTGCATTTTGCATAAGGTCTAGAAGGGCCCTGTATATAATCAATTTGTATTCACTTCCTGATGCTTTCATAAAAGTTTCTTCATCTGGAAAACTCCTTGGTTGCTTTGTTTGGGAGCCTTCTGAAGCCATGAGTGATTGCTTGTATGCCACAATTGTCTGTTGCTTTTTGGGTCCCATGTGAGTATATAGAGGCTGGAAGAGGTACTGTGAGGATGGATTGCAAATGTCTCTCTAGGCTGTCTTCAAATGTAAAGCAAAAGGTATCTGACTAGTTCACAAGTCAGTTAGGTTTTCAGGTGTAGAGGTCCCTCTTCCCGTCTGACAAAGTAAGCGCCACTGTATCCAACCCCAGAAGATAACAAACTAGTTCAGAATACAGCACTGCTACTGCCCTGGTGGCCTCTGCTAACAGGGCCTAGCCTTATCCAACACTGCGTCGAGTACTGGTTTTGTGATAGAAAAACACTCTCTTGTGGGCAGGGTCTGGCTCCCAAGCTAAGAATTAGGTCCAGCTGCGGCCACCATACCCAAGATGGCGTCCTCCACACAGGCAGCAGACAGGGGGGCTAAAGGTGCCCAGAGGCAGCGATTCCTCTGCTTCTGTTGCAGGGCCCCCAATGTAGGGAGCACTATGCAAAATCACTACTTTTCTGTCGGAGAAGCGCTGTCCCATTTGCAGGCACTGACTCCCAGGCTAAGAACGAGGTCCTGCTAAAATCTCGGTACCAACATGGCGTCCCGCACCCTGACCTCGGAGTTCCGCACAAACCCCACTGAAGCAGCTACAAAACGAAAGGCTCAAAGTGTCTAGATTAACAGAGTCCCGAGCCTGGCTCTCAGAACATGGGAATTTCGCCTGCCTATCCCCCCAGCAGCATGTCTGAGTCCAGCCGCCGGGCAAGGCCCAGCTCCGCCCGCCAGCCGAGACCGAGGAACAAAAAGTCAAAATGGTGCGTTTACCTTCCGTCCGTGAGAGCCAGGGCTAGCCAGGAGCGGGAGTCAGCGAAAGAGAGGAGGTTTTTCACTGAATGGTATAAAGTCCCAATTAACAGCTCTGTGCTGTGTCCTGAGGCTGATTAGGTGATCAGAAGGCTCTGTTTGATTGTCAATTCAGGTCTCGGTTTCCAGAGGGATAGAAGGAGACGAGTCCTTAGTCCGCCACCTTGACTCCGCCCCAGTATGTCATATTTCTTGAAGAACTTTTTCAAATACTGTTTCGTTTGACTTTCCCAGATAACCTGTAAAGTAAGAATTTTTATTATCACCATTTTATAGATAAAAAAATCCCAGGATTTAAGTACTGTAGAAGTGAAGAAAAGGAAGCAATTATTGGAGCTGGAGAGGGACTTTGAGTCTGCTCTGGAGGTGGAGTAGGCCTTTGAAAGATGGAGGGAGTGGAGGCAAGGACGTTCTACACTGGAACATTAGCTAGACTGGGCTGGAGACGAGAGGACAGGGCAAATTGGGGAAATATAAGCGGTGCTTGAGGCTGGGCCTGGGAACTTGAGAAGCATGTAGTGGAGGCAGGGTTGAAAAGATAGAGAAGGCCAGGATCATGAGCGGGTGGTGTATTAGTACTATTTTTGGCTTGGGAATTCAAGATGGCACCATAGTCCGAATCACAGGATGGACAAGAACCTGAGAACAATCAGGCCTCCTGGAAGTTGAAATGTTGCTAGCTCAAAGTTGCTTGTCATCCAACCCACTTGTAGCAACTGAGTTATTCCATCTTCTCGAAAGCAGAAACTCATTGGCTCTTGGTCCAGAGATTTGACATTAACATGAAACTCTTTGGTGTCCAGTTCACCATGTGTATCTCCAGCTCCAATTCTTGAGTGTGTTGCATGAGGGTGGGATAAGGTAGGCTCTGCTGGAGAACAGAAACCCTTGTGGCTTTACACAAGCATACTAATTGTCACCTGCTCTCCAAAGTGGCAAGAGAGAAGTTGGGCAAAGGAGGCCACTCATTTTTAACCTCCCGAGTTCTTGTCTTTGCAATCCGTTGATCAGAAGAAGTTCCTACATGCCCCTTTAACTGCAAGCAAGGCTGGGAAAGTAGGAGAGCATATTGAGTGTTTGGTGAGCATAACCTTTCCCTGCCTGGAGAGTCTGATGATGTTTGTTGGCCCCATCTGGGGTCACCACACCATTATGACATGTTCTCCTCTGGCAACGTGTCAGCTTGAGGTGAATGCAAGCGGAAGGAAATGTGAGGGAAGGTCTCATTGCTACTTTGCAGACTTTATTGAGATTAACAACACTCACCTAGCTGACGTTTCAGCTGAGACATTGTGTATCAATGATCTTTATTACCATAAACAGCTAAACTGTCGTATCGTGTTTCAGAGGTAGAGGGGTGGTGATATCAGTGAAGAGTCTTTTGGTTGAAAATAATAAACACGTAGTTCAAACTGGGAAACCGTGATGATGCAGTGGTTAAGAGCTCAGTTGCTAACCAAAAGGTCAGCAGGTCAAATCCACCAAGCTCTCCTTAAAAGTCCTATGGGGCAATGTGACTCAGCCTTATGAGGTTGCTATGAGTTGGAATCCACTGACTTATATAAGGAAGATAATTTATTGGTTTAAGTAAATACAAAGTCTAGAGTGTGTGCTTCAGGTGATGCTTGATCTAGCAGTTCAAAGATGCTACTAATGATTGGGTTTTCTCTATTTTTACTCTCTGCCTTCCATGATGACTAATTCCTTTAAAGGACATTCTCTTTTTGGTTCCAAGATGACTGCCAGCAGCTCTTTGGCTAATTATTTCTTCAGTCACATCCAGATAGGGACAGCAGATGAGTTGTCTCCTTTGTTTCCAGCAAAGTCTGAGAGTCACTCTGACTGAGCCAGTGATTGGACACATGCCCACCTTTGGACCAATCACTGTTTGTGTGTATGTGGAACTCAGTGACTAACTTAGCCAAGGTCCTGCTCCTGGAACTCAGAGTAGAGTCAGCTTTCTTGGAAGCACAGGGATCGATGCAGAAGAAAGCAAGTGCAAGGGATGTGCACTGGGGAAGCACCCACAACTATTCACTTCACATCCTTTCCAATCACATTTTGTTACCTCCTCCACTCTTGATTCACAAGGTTTTCATTAGATAATTTTTGGAAAGAGTTCACCAGACTTTTCTTCCTAGTCTCTCTTAGTCTGAGAACTTTGCTTAAACCTGTCCACCATGGGTGACCCTGCTGAAATACCAGTGACACAGCTTCCAACCTCATAACAATATGCATGCCACCACAGTACGACAGACAGACCAACTGCTAGCAAAGGACGTCATGTTTGATAAAGCAGAGGGCCAGGAAAAAGGAGTGGAGCCCTCAGTGAGATGACCCGGCACGGTAGCCATGATGATAGGCTCTGATGTATCAAAGGCCGTGGAGATGGCACAGGACCGGGCAGTATTTTGTTCTGTTATACTCGAGGTGGCCATTGGACAGACAACAACTAACAACTACACCCTAGGTGCCTGTTTTCATGACAAGGAAACTTAAATTGCCCTTTTGGGTGGGGGTATGAAAGCTTGGCCTTGATTCTGTTAAAGAAGGATCCTGAATAACTGTTTCTTCATGGGCACAGCCTTCTCTGTCTGAGACTGTGTTTGTCTTCTAGAGGATCGAGGCTGGAGTTACACCTCAGAGAAGCAGGTCACCAGTTAGAAGGAGCTTTACAGATGACACTGTTGTGGTAAGGAAAGTGAGGCTCAGAGAGGAGAATCTCTGGTTCTGGGCCAGAGTCACAGAGCTCTAGCTACTAAATATTAAACCAAATCTAAAGTGCATGAGTGCCTCCTCCCACCTCCACAACATCCTTGCCTAGAAACTTCTTTCAGCTTCTCGCAGGAATTCACTTTCCTTTTCTGTAAAAATGGAGCCATTTCATTGGATCTGGTTTCTGGGGTTAAGCAAGTGTGAGTTAGCTGTCCAAATACACAAGCCCAGCTCAGGGGAGAGTTTGGTGGGTATTTGCATTCCAGATAAGCTCTCCAGATAGCACTGTTCTTTCTCTTACTTTAGATCCCTTCCACTCTGCCCCCAGGACCTCTGAACTCAGCCTTGGTCTGTAGGCTCAGAAAGGAGAGAAAGGGAAAGGCAGAGGAGGACCCAGGGGAACCTGCCTCCTGTGACCCTTCCCGCTACCATTCCCCTGCCCTCTGAGGAAGACAAGAGCCCTTGGCATATTGGCAAGGGCCCAGAATGCCAGACCAAGAGTTTGCAAGGGTGCTCCTGGCCAGAGCTTGTATTCTCACATCACCCTGGGCGATGCTGTCATGCACTGAGCCCTTTGGCTAACCAGGGAATTCTTTGAAGCAATAGGGCATTGGAGTCCTTCCCTCCAGTTTCCCCTGCCCCACAGAACTCAGGTTACTGGATGTTTCTAGAAGGAAAGGACTTTAGAAGGAGCTCTGCTCTCCAGGTGCTGCTACTTATGGGTTGTGTGACACCTTCCCACCTCCTAGCTAAACTGTGTGCCTTCATCTCCTCACCCTCTGAAGAGGATAAGGGCACCTCCCAAGCCCCCTCTTCTATAGGATGCAGGGTTGAAGGACTTGCTTAACAACACACACCCCACCAGTGACCATCAAGCCAGTTTCAACTCATGACGACCTGATGTGTGCCAGTCTATTGGTTTTCATTATTATCTTAAAAAATATTCTTTGTGCTTTAAGAGAAAGTTTACAATCCAAGTCAACTGCCACATAGAACCCTGTACACACTCCTCTATGCAACTCTACTTGCTCTTCCAACCCTGTGACAGCATTCTCCTTCTTTCCACCCTGTACTTCCTGTATTCGTTCAGCCAACACCTGTCCCTTCCTCTCCACCATGACGTCTCATGTCGAGGGAGAGGAGCTGCCCCAACAGCCTCATGTATGTATTTAAACCAAGAAGCACACCCTTCACCAGCATCACGCTTCTGGCTTTAGCTCTGGACTAGCAGTGAGTTCAGGGGCCATGTCCTCAGGGGATCCTCCAGGTTGTTGGACTATCGAGTCAGGATTTTTTAAAGTAATTTTTTATTATGCATCAAGGGAATGTTTACAGGGCAAATTAGTTTCCCATTCGATAGTTTGTGCATAAAGGGTTCCATGACGTTGACTTCACTACTCACAATGTGTGTCTAAGCTTCCCACTTCTGCCCTAGGTTCCCACTTCCTTCTATCCTGATCTTTTACCCCTTCCTGCCTTCTCATCTTTGCTTTTGGGCAAATGTTGTTTCAATCTCGTATCATCATTGATTGTTCTAAGGAAGATGTTCCTGTTGAGTGTTACTGTTTATTTTAGGAAACTGTCTATGATATGGTTGAAAAGTGGTCTCCAGGAGTGGCTTTAGTTCCAGGTCAGAAGGGTGTCTTAGGGTCATAGGGTCAGGAGTTCCTCTAGATTCTGTCAGACCAATAAGTCTGGTCTTTCTTATGACTTTGACTTTTTCTTTTACAGTTTTCTCCAGCTCTGTCCCGGACACTCTGTTGTGATCCCAGACAGAGCAATTGCTGGTAGTAGCTGGGCACCATCAAGTTCTTCTTGGTCTTGATGTCAAGAAGACTGTGCTTCATGTGGTCCATGTGTTTGGTTTCTTTGAGTGTTTGGTTTTCTTCACTCTCCTCTCTGGATGGTAAGAGACTAATAGTTACATCTTAGATGGCTGCTGGCAAGCTTTTAAGACTGCAGACGCTACTCACCAAAATAGGATGCACAACTTTGTCTATGTGAACTATGTGCCAGCTGACATCAAAGTCCCCGGAGTCTACAATCCTTTGCCTTCAAGCCTAGGATCTTTATCCTGTGAGGGATTTGGTTACATCTCAGAAGTTGCTCTGACTGTGGCCCATGTATACTCTATTTTCTATATTAATATATAAGTGGTATATACAGTTATGAGTATAGAAATATTCCCCACCAAATCTATGTCTGCAGATGAATGTATTCCTTTACAGCCTGTGCACCTCTTGGCATACTCTTCTACCTATGTATCTGTTCATAAATTACTATTTGTTAATACTAACGTTGCAGGATTGTCTATGTTCTTGTAATTATCTTTGTGTCCTTTGAACTTGTGTTTTTCTCAGTCTCCTCCCTTGTTTTCACCTCATTCACAGCAACAGAAAAGTGGCAACAGCCTCTATGCCCATCAACAGATGAAAGAGTTAAGGTATGCATACACACAGAGTACCACTAAACAATATGGAATAACAAAGAGTCTGTGAAACGTCTCACAGCATGGATGAATTTGGATGACATTGTGCTGAGTGAGAGGCCTATTGCACATTGCGTTCCCCTTTAGCAGCATTAACAGGTGGCTTTTATTTATTCAGTCATTTTTCCTCCTTTGCCCTCCCATTCCTGATAAGCATCAAAGAATTTTTTTTCCCACTTGTGGAAAGCATTTCTTGTGTTTATCTAATAGTGGTTTCATATGGTATTTGTCCCTTTGTGACTGACTGATTTCACTCATGATATCCCCCATATTCGTTCATGTTGTGAGATGCTTTGTGAGTTTGTCACCATTCTTCATCATTTCTTAGTATTCCATTGTATATATATACCACAATTTGTTAACCCATCCATGTGCTGATGAGCACAAATGTTGTTTCCCTCCTTTTGCGATTGTGAATAATGCTGCAGTGAACATAGATTGGTGGGTCATATGGTGTTTCTAGTCTAGCTTTTTAAGGAAACACCATACCATTTTCCACAGTGGTTGTACCATTTTACATTTCAAGTAGTGTTGCATAAGAATTCTAATAGCCCCTACAGCTTCCCCAACATTTTTCTCTCTGCTTTTTTGATGAGTACTAGTAATGTGAGATGGTATCTCATTGTAGTTTTAATTTGTAGCTCTCTAATGTTTGACATGGAAACCCTGATAGCATAGCAGTTAAGTGCTATGTCCGCTAACCAAAAGGTTGGCAGTTCAAATCTACCAGGCACTCCTTGGGAACTCTATGGGGGCAGTTCCTTAGGGTTGCTATGAGTCACAATTGACTCGATGGCTGTGGTAGAGGCTAATATCTGTGAGTGCTTCCTCATGTATTTGAAGCCTTTGTTCACGGATTCAATTGTGTCCCCTGTGACCCTTGTCAGCTTGGCTAGACCATGGCTCCCAGTGTGGAATGCTTGTCCTCTATTTTGTGATTAGATGTAACTATCCTGTATGCTGTCAATTCTAGCCTCTGTGTGAGTAGTTATGATCCAATTTGGGAGTGAGTTGTACATTATGTTAATTAGACACAACACAAGCTACAAGATTAGGTTGTATCTTGAGGCAATTTCTCCTGAGATGTAAAAAAAAAAAAAAAACAAGTAGAGAGGAGAGGGACCTCCTACTACCAAGATAGAAGAGCTGGGAGTGGAGCATGTCCTTTAGACCTGGAGTCTCTGTGCTGAGAAACTCCTAGACCTGGGGAAAGATTGAGGACAAGGACCTTTCCCTGGAGCCAAGAGAAAGAAAAACTTCACCTGGAGCTGACCTTGAATTCAGACTTTTAACCTCCTAAACTGTGACAGGGTAAATTTTTATTTGTTAAAGTCATCTACTGGTGGTGTCTCTGTTACAACAATACTAGACGACTAAGGTGCCACCTGAGAGTCCTCTTTGGCATTCATATCCTTAGATCATTTTTGTAAATTGGAGTATTCGCATTTTTGTTGTTGAGGTGTTGAAGTTGTCTATACATTTAGGTTACACCTTTGTTGAGTGTGTTGTAGCTAAGTATTTCCCCCAGTCTGCGGGTCCTCTTTTCACTCTTTTGGAGAAGTCTTTTGGTAAATATAAGTGTTTGATTTTTAGGAGGTTCCATTTATCTAGTTCATCTTTTGCTGTTTGTACCCTTTTTTTTTCACGTTTGATGTTCTGTTTACATGATATGTTAGGTCCCTAGTATTGTTCCAGTTTTTATTCTGTGCTATTTATAGTTTCAGGTCTTATATATAGGTCTTTGATATATTTTCAGTTTTTGTCTATGATATGAGGTATGGGTCCTGTTTTATTTTATTTCAGAAAGACATCTAGTTTTGCTAGCACCATATGTTAAGGAGACTGTCTTTTCTTCATTTAATAGACTTTGGCTGTTTGTCAAAGATCAGTTGTCAATAGGGATTCATAGAACTTGTAATTGCCTACTTTTTTATAAGCAGATCACCAAGTTTTTCTTCTGAGTGGCCTCTGGGGGGACTTGAATCTACAACCTTTTGATTAACAGTCAAGCACATCATCTGTACCACTCAGGGACTCCAGTGCACATGCTACAGGATTATTATCATTGTTAAAAACAATAGAAGCTTCAGAGCTGCAACCTAGAGGCTCTTGCGGGATCTAGTCCCTGCCAGGCAGCTGCCTGCCTCTCAGATTGAAACACAGATACTGGAGGCAGAAAGAAAAAGTTGCTCCCTGAGGCTCCTTTCTGGATCCCTCTATCTCTTTTTCCTAAGAGGCCTGCAGGGAGTCTGGGAGGCTTCCAGCTTCGACATCGCCTGAGAGCATGATTTACCCTGCCTTGGCACCTGTCACCACCTCCTGAGAGACACCAGGCTGGAGGTAGGAAAATGCAAACCACACTCACAGGATGGCTCCGTGCCCCACCCTCCCCTTCATATCCTCCTTCTAAGATTCTTGGGATTCCCGAACCCCAGTCATTCCCGGTGTCTCACACGATGTGGCTGTATCTGTAACACTATTACCTGATGTTTGAAATGAAATCAGCCCTCGTTTTTATACTGAAACAAATGTAATTAACAGAACCATCACTGTCATAAATGTCAAACCTGACTCCCTTATTGGGTACAGCAGGTCACCATAAGCATATTGTGGTTGTTTGCTGCTTCTGAGTCAGCTCTGATTCACGGTGACCTCTGCACAACAGAACATCACGTTAAACGGTCCTGCCCCGCCTTCCAGATCTGGTTTGCTCAAGTCCATTGTTGCTGCCACTGCGTACTCTGAGTGTCTTTCAGCCTAGGGGACTTGTCTTCCAGTGCTGTATCAGACAATATTCTGCTGTGAATCACGAGATCTTCACTGGCTAATTTTTGGAAGTAGATTGACAAGTCTTTCTTCTCAGTTTGTTTTAGTGTAGAAGTCCCCCATGGATGATGTCATGGATTGAGTTTTGTCCCCTCACAAACATGTGTCGCCATTTGGCTAGGCCATGATTCCTGGTGTTACATGATGTCCCTAAATGCTACAAACCCTGCCTCTGGGATGTTAATGAGAGAGGATGGGCAGTGGTTGCCTGGATGGTGCTGGACTCAATGGATAAAACTATATTGTGCCTGGAGGCAATCCCTTGGGTTACAAAGGAGAGGGAGGCAAGTGTGTATCTGGGGACCAAATACCACCAAGAAAGAGTGGCAGGAGCAGAGCATGTCCTTTGTAAAGGACCGGAGATCCCCGTGCTTCAGAGGCTCCCAGTCTAGGGCAAGCTTGATGACAAGGACCTTCCTCCAGAGCCAAAAGAAGACTTCCCCTGGAGTAAAGCCCTGAATTTGGACTCTTAGCCTACTTTTCTGTGAGAAAATAAATTTCTGTTTGTCAAAGCCATCCACTTGTGACATTTCTGTTACAGTAGCACTAGATGGCTGAGACAGGTGACACTAACTGTATTTGAAATGCTGGTGGCATGGCTCCCAGCCTCACAGCAGCATGTGAGCCATTTGCCGTATGAGAAACTGAAAGTGAGTGTGGAACATAAATATAAATATACAGTCATGAAAGTAAACAGTTGCAGGCACCCTAACAAAAGCACCTTCTGCCCTTCCAAGGGTGTATATACTGCTCTTGGAAAGCTCCGAGGTGGCAGAAACCATCAGTGCTTTGAGGGCATCTACAGGTGTGGAGATCCTCACAGCAAGCTGTGTTTACATGGGAGAGACATTTGCCCTGAGTTAATGCAGATCTCAGGATCATTTTTCAGACAAGACCACCAAGGCTCAGGAGAGGTTCTGTGACTTTCTCAAAGCCGTCCAGTTCAACCAGCAGAGATGGGCATCACAGTGGATTTTCAGATCCCAGGGCCAGCACACCAGGCTCCTGAGGGTGAGGACATGCACTGCTCAAAGCACTTAGCAAGACGCTTGGTCCACGGGGCGAGCCAGTGGGAGCTTTCAAGTAAGGACGTTATCCTGGGGGAAGTGGAATGTGTCTCTTGAGGGAACCCTGGACCAGAATACAGATGTGACAGCTGCAAGAGGTTTACTGGGATCAGAGGGTCTTCACTGGTGTTTGTGGAATGTCTGGTAGCTGGGTTGTGGGAACCTTCTCCCTTCTTCCTCAGGGAAGGTTGAGGGGGCAGAATTAGGGCCTTTAGTTTTTCTCCTGTGCTTTCACAAAGAGCAGGTCTGTCTCCAATCTGTGTATTTTGTGGTTTTGAGTAAGATCCCACTTGGGAAAGAAGGCTCCTTTGCTAAAAATGAGTTGGAAGAACTCTGTGTCTGATGGAGGTTCTTGGGTGGCACAAAGGTTGGCACTAGACCACTGATGAAAACTGGGAGATTTGAACTCACCCAGAGGCACCTGAGAAGAAAGGCTCGGCAATCAGCTTCCAAAAGGCCCCAGCCTTGGGAACACTGTGGAGTACAGCTCTACTCTGCAAACGGCCATCAGTCCGTAAGTGGGGGCTATTGTTGGGATTGGTGGTGTGTTGAGTAAGTTCGAATCTACTAGGCTCTCTGTGGAAACTCTATGGGGCAGTTCTACTTTGACCTATATAGGGTTGCTATGAATTGGGATTGACTTGATGCTAGTGGTTTTGGTTATTTAATTGTCAGGATTGACTTGACCACAAATGTTTGGGGGGGGTGTGTGCTTCCGGCGGGGTGTGTGCATGTGTATTGAAGATGCAGAGATAAACAAACTTTCTCTTTGCTTTGAGGCTGCCAGTAGACAAAGCCATGTCAAGTGTTAATAAAATGCATGACACTGAGCACCCGTGGAGTGAGGTACAAAGTGCTTGGAGACTAGGGTTTGCCGGCAGGGCATTAGAACAGACATAGGCTTTGGGGCCAGACACACCTGTATTTCAATTCCAGTTTTGCCACTAACCGTGGGACCTTGGGCAAGTTACTGAATCTGTCTGACCCTCAGTTCCTTCATCTCGAAAATGGGAAGAAAACGATCTGCCCCTAGACCTTGTTGGATGAAGAGTGAAAGAGATACCATTTGGAAAGTGCCTGACTCTACAAATGGGGGCTGTTGTCACTGGAGTCCCCGGGTGGAGCAAATGGGTATGTGCGTGGCTGCTAATCAAAAGGCTGGAGGTTTGAGGTCACCCCGAGGTACCTCAGAGAAAGCTCTGGGTGACTGACTTCCTAAAAATCAGCCATGGAAAATCCTACGGAGCGGTTTCAATCTTACACGCAAGGGGGCGCCATGAGTCAGAGATGATTTAACAGCAACTGTAAGACTTTGGTAAGAGAGTCAACTTCTCCAAGTCTCTAGTTGCTTCAAATGTTGCCATCTGTTGAATAAGATGATGGAAGTGAAACGTGCCTGATAAAACCGTGACATGTTGAGCAAATGTGAGTTATCACTGAGATGATGATTAGCCAATCCCAGTTAGGACAGGGAAGGCAATGTCTTGGGGTAGTTTCTCAAAGTCCAGTGGGTAACTGTGGGTCAGAAGCCAAGTCAGCAGCTCCAGTATTCAGGCTCTCTCTTCCACTGCCCTGTACAGCTTCCAGATTTTCTCTCCCATCCTCTGAGGCCTAAAAGCTTCTGGACCAGGACCTGCAGATCCTGGGCTTGGTTTCTTTGTCCATAGGGAGGGGGACTTGCCATCAGGCCTGAGAAAGAAGTCAGGCGTGCTTGGAATGCAATTGCAAAAGAGATTACAAGAGCCCTTTGAGAATGCTGAAATCAAGTGATGTCGAGAGGTTTTGTTATTTTTGAAAAAATGACTCATTCTGAGAAACCCTAACGGCCTCACAGAACGTTCACCTAGTTGCCTGTATGTGTAACCCGCAGCCGACTGCAGAGAAAAACAAGCCACACTGTTGCAGCTGGAGAAGGGGGCAGTGGGGGCCGAGAGGGTTGACATGGGAGTAGGGTGACAGTTTGCCTAAGGAAGGGTTGGAAGACAACTTCTGCTCTTTGGGTGGCTGGTGTTATCTTCCCCAGCCCTGTCAAAATTAACTGATCCCTCTGGAGGTGAATACATTCTCTGAACTGACTGGAGCGGGTGTCCCAGACACCAAACCCATTGCCATAGAGTTGATTCAGGCCGTGTGAAAGAATTCTCCATCTGACACCCAAAGAAATGGCTACTCAGAGAGTTGCGACTGTTTCCAGACGGAAGGGGGGAGAGTGGAAAAGGAGGAGAGGAGGAAAGACAAAAGCTGAGAGATTGAGACAGAGGCTGAGAGAGAGAAAAAAAGAGAAAGATAAGCAGAGAGAGAGAGAGAGAGAGAGAGAGAGAGAAATGAAAGGAGGAGACCCAGACAGCCTGCTGCCTTGTGGAGAAGCTTCTGAGAAAGTACTTGTCAGCTAGGACACCTGTCAGCTTCCTCACTTTGGGGATGTTCAGCGTACAGGACAGAGATGGCTCTAGGTCCCCCACTGCCCTTAGCTACACGGTGTGGATCCAGTTGCCCCTAAAAGGTGGGTTGCAGTCCTACGCCCTGGTACCCATAAACATGACTTTGTTGGGAAATAGGGCCTTTGAAGATGTTATCAGTTAGCATGAGATCATCTAGAAAAGGAGTGAGTCCTGATCCGATCTCAGTGGTGTCCTTATAAAGAGGGTAGTCACAGGGTGACACATAGAGGAAGAACAGCCATGGGAAGGTGCCTCTTCAAGCCAAAGAACTCCAGGTGCTATCTGAAGCTGGGAGAGACAAGAAATCTTTCTCCCCTGGAGCCTTCAAAATGAGCATGGCCTGGCTGACATGCTGCTAGGGATTTTTATCCTCCAGAACCATGAGACAACAAATGTCTGTTCTAGTAAGCCACTTTGTTCGTGATGTCTTGTTAAGGGGACCCTAGGAGACTAATATGCCACCTGTGTCACTTTTACTTTGAGGAGGCATGTCCCTTTACTGAGTCTCAATTTTCCCATCTGAAAAATGGGGTAGAGGGAGAAGGCTACACACAGAACATATAAGATTTTAGTGAGCTGAAGGATCTTCTGGAAAACTTGTTACCATACAGATGGCTGGATCCCACCCCAGTAATCTGGTTCAGGAGGGCCCAGGGAATCTGCATTTCTAACAGGCTCCAAGGTGAGGCTGATGCTGCTGATTGGTTCTCAAACCCTGCTTTGAATAGCCTGGAGCTGAACAATATCCGATAGCCCTTCTGCTCTGAGTGCAATGATTACTAATAATCTGCCAGCTCCTTGCCAGGGAAGAGTTTTGCCAGGTGCTGAGAATACAAAAACGAGCATGACGTGGTTTCTGCAGTGTAGACTGAGCTAGAGAAAAGATAAGAGGCAATGAATCTTGTGATCACGTAAGGTACATAGGGAATCACAAAAGCAGGAACTGATAATTGCTTATGTGAGCATCAGTTGGGGCTTTAAGGCCGAGGGTGCCCCACTGAAGTTGTAATTAGTCAAAGGATGTGTTACAGGGCAGCCTTCTGGGTAGAAGGCAGTCAGTGTGGGCTGTGTTGGCCGTGGTTCTTAGGGAACGTTGGCTAAGCACTTGTTGCATGAGATGTGGCCCTAGTGCTGCTCAGAGCAGTTGAAGGACCCTGAGGGTCTGTCCTCCACCAGCCACCAAGCACAATTATGGTTGTGACCTGTTTACCTGGAGGAGCCTGAAGAAACCAGGGAAGGGGGATCAACTTCCCTGGTAACTATGATCAAGTATACTAAATACATGTATGTTTAAATGTGTATACATGTCTGCACATACAGGTCTATGTATCTGTATCTACATTGTTATTTACGGAGCCCCTAGATAGTATAACTCATAACGACTCTATAGGTCGGAGTAGAACTGCCCCAGGAATTTCCAAGGAGTGCCTGGTGGATTTGAACTGCCAGCCTTTGGATTAGCAGCTGTAGCATTTAACCAGTACACCGCCAGGGTTTAGCTTTGAGTCAGAATTGGCTTGACGGCAGTGGTTTTGGTAGTTAGCACAAATGGCAACCCTGGTGGCATAGGGGTTAAGTGCTACAGTTGCAACTCACAAGATTGGCAGTTTGAATCTACCAGGCACTCTGTGGAAACTGTATTGGGTCACTATGAGTTAGAGTTGGCTCAAAGTCAATAGGTTTAGGTAGTAGAAATAGTCACAAACCTTACTACTAACTGGAAGATTGAGGTTCAAAGCCATTCAGAGATGCGTCAAAAGAAAGTTCCGACCATTTGCTTCTGAAAGATGACGGCCATGAAAACCCTGTGGAATAGAGATGCCCTGCACAACTCATAGGGTCACCATGAGTTGGAACAGAAGGGACAGCCAGGCCGCTGGCTTGCTGTTTCTCTTCTCTCACCCTCCTTCTCTGTACCTGTATACAGCGGTTTCTGTTGGGGTAATTCCAGCTCACAGACACACTGTAGGAGAGCGGAGAACTGCCCCACCGGGTCCCCAAGGCTGTGACCTTCATGAAAGCAGACCACTACAGCTTTCTCCCACAGAGCAGCTGGTGATTGGGAACTATTGGCCTTTAGTTAACAGCTGAGCACTTATCCACTGGGCCACTAGGGTTTCTTTCTAATTCTGTACCTCTGTATGTGCCTTCTAAGTAAGCCATTCCTGTGGATTCCTTTCACTCACTATTGCAAGTTTGTATGTTTGGCAAAACAATTGACAAATGGGAGCTTAGTTTGAATGAAATCCAAACACTTGAGCAAGCTCCAGAGGCGTCCTTGCTAAATCTCGCTGGGAGCCATCCTTATCAAATTTAGCATCTCTTTGCCTGGATTTGCACAAAAAGTTTCTTTTTCCTCATTCCTG
The DNA here is from genome assembly GCA_028571685.1 of Heterohyrax brucei. Lineage (NCBI taxonomy): Eukaryota > Metazoa > Chordata > Mammalia > Hyracoidea > Procaviidae > Heterohyrax > Heterohyrax brucei. Next base: position 17,283,005 of record CM053153.1, on the reverse strand, counting down.
AACTTTCCATCAGCTTTCATGCCTGCTTGAATTCAGGACACCTCACTGAATTGGTTTAAAGACACCCTGACATCTAGCAGACCTCAGTGTCTATCACCATGTAGCTGAATGTGTGACTGCAATATGTATTTAAATAGATTATAGGATGGCTTTAAATTGCTGGTGATTCTGGTCTTATCCCATTTGTACCAGTGAATTCCTGCCTTTGGTAGATGGATTACGTTTTTGCCACCCAGGGAGAGGTGGGAGGTAGGTGTGAGGTGATTGCCGTGGGAATCCCATTTTGCCGGCAAGCAAACTGTGACACCGAAGGAAGGGGGAGCAGGTTGGGCCTCAGACTTCTGCAGGCGAAGGCAGGTACCTTGCTCATCAGGCCTGTGCCACTGAGCTCCTTACCTTGGCCTTGGCCCCTAGGACGTGACTAACCTTCCAGGCTTGTTTCTGAGGAATGTGCTGAGAACGTGGAAATGAACTGGATTTCCCTGGGAATCTGGGCTGGGAGGCTCTGAAACCATGAGGTTTGTGACACTGCTGCTCCCTCTGGGATGGAAATGCTGGAGGGAGGGTGGGGACTCCCATCCTCTGTTCTCTGGCAGAGTCCTGCCCAGCAGGTCCTCGGGACTGCCCTCCCACGGCACCATGCTGCGTCTGGGTAAGGTATCTATGCCCCTGAGATGATGGCCAGACAGGTCGCTTTATGAAAGCAGATGGGGCCATTCTACTGTGTCCTGTAGGGTCGCTAGCAGTGGGGCTTGGTGGGGCTCATTGGTGAGAAGCCTGTGAATCCCGCCTTGACGCGATTCCTGGGGGATAGGAGCAGGTGATGAAAAGCGAGGGAGCTGTTTCTTTTTGCTCACCATCCCCCTGATCAGAAGATTCCTGAGTGCCACACACAATTGGCACTTGGCTGTTAACCCTGGTGGCACGGTGGTTAGGTACTACGTCTGCTGACCAAAAGGTTGGCAGTTCAAATCTGCCAGATGCCCTTTGGGAACTCTATGGAGCTGTTCTACTGTGTCCTGTAGGGTTACTATGAGTCACAATCACTTTGACAGCAGTGAGTTATTAACCTACAGGTTGGTGGTTCAAACCCACGCCTTAGCACCGTCGCAGAAGACAAGTCTAGTGAGCTGATTTCATAGAGATTGTCATTAGCTGCTGTTGAGTCGATTCTCACACATGGTGATCCCATGTGTGCAGAGCACAACTGCTCCGTGTAGATTATGGTCTAGAAAATCCTACAAAGCAGAAACCTGCAGTGATTCCTGATGTTCTCCAGGACCAAGTCCATATTCTTCTGTCTGGCACTCAGGGTGTCTTTCTAGCCACAAGTCTTATCTGCCCACCTGATACATCAGCCACAACTTCGTTGTCCTCTGAAAACGGCCAGAATGGCCACATCTACATACTTCTGCATGCCTGGTCTGGGATCAGTTCTCTTTCTCAGTGTGATGGGCTGTTAAGCATCCTTTAAGACAGGATTCAAATAGTGCTGCCTCCAGTGGCCTCCCTGACTCCCCCTGGTAGGTTTAAGTTGCCCCGTCCTCTTGCGTCCTGTGCTCTGGTCTGAATTCAAATGCCAGCTGTACCCCTTACTGAAGGCCCATGTGGTCCTCATGTAGAATGTCAGAACGATAACAGTGACTTCCTCAAAGGCTTGTAGTGAGGATGAATGAAATACTGTCTGCAGCCTGTATGTCACAGTGCCTGGCATACACACATCACACAATGGGTGATAGCTCTTTATTATTATTACCATTATTTTTTTAATATTAATATAGCACTTACACCATTCTAATCTCTTCCTTTACAAGTTTGACTCTTAGAAGGCTCTGATTTTCTGGAGTAGAGGGGCCATCGTCTCACTTATCTCGAAACCTCTGCTTCTAGCCCAGTGCCTGGCACTTAGGAGGTGTTCAGTAGTTGTTGCCGTTAGTGTGGACTTGTGTGGTCCCTGACTCGTGGTGCCTGAACGCATAACGGAGTGAAGGGCTGGCTGGGCCTGTACCACCTCCCTGATTTTTTGTGGATCATACCATAGTTATGAGCCACTGAGTTTCAATTGACTGGTTTTTTGGGTGTAGATCTCCAGGTCTTTCTTCCTAGTCCATCTTAGTCTGGAAGCTCTGCGGAAGCCTATCATGCAACCTGGAAGCCTCCACTGATGGATAGGTGGTAGCTGGGCATGAGTACACCAGCTGGGAACCCAAACCAGGTCTACTGCATGGAAGGGGAAACTCTGTAACTGAACCACCAAAGCCTCAAGAGTTCAATACCAACAAAAGAAAGCAACCCTGCCCCCAGACTTGCTCTTGAGTCAATTCTAACTCACAGCAACCCATAGGATAGAGTAGAGCTGCCCCATAGAGTTTCCAAGGAGCACCTGGTGGATTCAAACTGCTGACCTTTTGGTTAGTAGCCACTACTCTTAACCATTATGCCACCGAACCTCCAGGTGTTCAACAAAGACTATATATTTGATAGTAGCACACACATATAACACCTAATATTCGTTGAGTGCTCGCTTTACATGAATTAGCTTATTTAATATAACAGTCCTATGAGACAGTTATTATCAGTATCTTCATTATACAGGTCAGGAAACCGAGGCACAGAGGAGTGAAATAACTTGTTCAAGGCTGTACAACTAATGAGTGGCACACTCACTGTACCTGGCACACTCCATTGTCACTCAGGGTATGACAACAGTGGCACAGAGCGGGCGTTCAATGGCAGGTGCATGACACTTTGTAGGTGTTGAATATGTGCTTTGATTACTCAGATTAATGGCAGACAAGTCACGTAGATTAGCCTCTAAACCAAACCAAAACCACTACTGTTGACTCAGTTCTGACTCAGACCCACCCTGTAGGTTAGAGTAGAGCTGTCCAATAGAGTTTCCAAGGAGGACCTGGTGGATTTCAACTGCTTACTCTGGTTAGCAGATGTAGTGCTTAACCACTACACCACCAGGATTCCCAAGATTAGCCTTTAGAGAGGTTAAAAGTTTCCGTTTGTAAATCATTATCTTTGGGGAACATTTCCAGGTGCTTCTACGGTCCTATGTCTCTTTTCTGGAGCTGGCCTTCTCTAGATCCTGCACTTGACCTTCCAGAGGGGTAGGGCAGCATAGCCTGCATCTCCCAGACAGGCTCTGTGTTCTGTGCTCATAACCCCATCCTCCCTGAAGGCATCTAACCTTCTCTCTGCCTGGAATGTTCCTCCCCCCTCTCCCTGGCACTTTCTCCGTTTCTGCCAGACTTCTGTCTGGGGAACTCCTCTCCATCCTTCAAGAGCCAATTCACCTTGCCCCTCCTCTGGGAATGCTTTCTCAACCTCCACCCACATTCCTTAGCTCTCCTGTACTGAACAATCATCTAAATTATTTATGTGCACTTAGACTCATGACAAAGTGATGAGTGGTAAAGATTTTAGTGCCGACAATCTGGCTTTGAGCCTGGCTCTGCCATTCACCAGTTCTGAGACCCTGGATAAATTTCCCAACCTAAGCCTCAGTTTTCTCTTCTGTAAAATGGAACCAATCACAGTACCTGCTTCTCAAGTGTATTGTGAGGAGTAAGTGGCAGTGTACATGCAGAGCACATTGCCGGGAGATACAAATGCAGCAGACGCTGCGAAAGTGTTGTTGTCTCTCTTATCCTTCTAGAATGTGACCCCCCGTTGCCTGCATTACTATTACCCTTCTTTGCATTTCCATGGCTTAGCAATGTGTCTGGCACAGTGCAGGTGCTCAGTAAGTGTGAACTCAATTGAAGTTTGCCAAAGTCAGCATTCATTGAGCACCTACTATGTGTCGGGTGTTGCATATGCTAATATAGTTGACAGCTAAAAAGCCAGCAGGCACACGTGTAAAGATAAAGCAGTGAGACAGAATGAAGACCACTGTGACCCCTCATTGGCTCAGGCATTTATCAGGGCATTTATTACTCCAGACTCTGGGGAAATGAGGTGAACGCAACGCTGTCCCTCAAGGAGACGTGACCAGCTACATAACAGTTATAGCATGGCAGGTGATCACTGTCACTGAAAAGCAAACAGGGTGGACTCATGGGCTCAGAGGACAAAGCTACTGGGTTGGGGGATCATGTGTAAGGGGCGGTGGGGCAGGGAGCTGGTGAGAAGGACAGTACCCGTGTACTTGCTGGCTGTCTGCCTGGGACCCTTCCCCCGTCTCTCTCGTCTTTCCAGTCTCAAATGACAGTCCCTTCTTCAGTGAGTCCTCCTCTGAAAGTGCAGGTCCTTGTCACTCTGTCATTGCACCCTGTTCATTTCTTTTCCAGCACTGTGTCCAGAGCGTCTGAAAGTAGAGGAAGAACTACTAAATGCCAGGCACTTTGTTCCTCCAGTTATATTTGTCAGGTAATGAACTTGCCCTGTGCTCCTGGGTGGCAGTATTATTATCCTCCTCTTGTAAACATGAAGCCCTAAGAGGCTAAGTTCCTGTGCCCAAGGTCCCCAGCAGGGCTGTTACAGAGTTGGACCTGTAATGCAGGGCCAGCTGCCTCTCATTCCGTGGCACTTCCACGGCACTGAGAGAGGCCAGGTAGACAGGAAAGGAAACAGAGTCCTGGTTTGCTGCCCTAGGCCCTTTCAGCGAGCAAGTCAATGATTTCTGTAACTCTCTTCTGCTATTAACAAGGTGGTATAGTCGTTAACTGCTGTTGGCTAGCCAAAAGGTCAGCGGCAGTTCAAATCTGCCAGGCGCTATTTGGAAACCATGGAGCAGTTCTATTCTGTCCTACAGGGTCACTATGAGTTGGTATCGACTCAACAACACTGGGTTATTAGCAAAGTTGCTGAAAAAAAAAAGTTTCCTTTCTAACTCAGCAGCACCACCTGCAGGATCTGAGGAAACACAGCAGAAAATACGCATTTGTATATTTTATATGTGTGTGTACCTGCAAATGTATATACATAAATGTACATATATGGAGCCGTAGTGGCACAGTGCTTAAGAGCTCAGCTGTGAACCAAAAGTTCAGCAGTTTGAATCCACCAGATGGTCCTTGGAAACCCTATGGGGTAGTTCTACTGTGTTCTACGGGATCACTATGAGAATTGACTTGATGGTAGTATGTTTGGTTCTTGGTTTTACATATATATGTGTATATGTATATATATATGTAAAACATATACACATGTATACAAACTCTGGTGGCATAGTGGTTAAGTGCTACAGATGCTAATCCAAGGGTCTGAAGTTTGAATCTACCAGGCTCTCCCTGGAAACCCTACGGGACAGTTCTACCTTGTCCTATAGGGTCGCTATGAGTTGGAATCAACTCAACAGCAACCCTGGGTGGTGTAGTGGGTTAAGTGCTACCACTGCTAACCACAAGGTTGGCAGTTCAAATCTACCAGGAGCTCCTTGAATACTCTGGAAGTCAGTTCTACCCTGGCCCCTAGGGTCACCCGCCATGAGTTGGATCTGACTCGATGGCACTTGGCTATATATATATATATATATATGTGTATGTATGCATACCCATGTACATGCATATACACACATATACATACATCCATGTATGTGTATATATACTTATAGCCCTGATGGTCTAGTGGTTAAAGTGCTTGCCTCCTAGCTAAAAGGTCAGTGGTTCAAATCCACTGGATGCTCTGAGAGAAAAAAGATTTGGCAACTGACTTCTGTATAGATTACAGCCTTGGAAATCTCATAGAGCGAGTCTATTCTGTCCTATAGGGTCACTATGAGTTGGTATATATGTATGTGTGTGTGTGTGTGTGTGGTGTGGGAGCATTCGTCTCTGCTGGAGTCTTCTGGAGGGGACTCTGAGAAAAGGACCTGAGATGTGATCTAGTGACCTTTCAGCTTAAACTAAAAAGCAGCAAACTGGTTTCACCGAGTTGACTCCGACTCATAGTGACCTCGTGGGGGTCAGAGTGGAACTGTGCTCTGTGGGTTTTCAGTGGCTGATTTTCCTGCTGTAGACTGCCAGGCCTTTCTTCTGAGCTAGACTTGAACCTCCCAGCAGTGGAACAAGTTAAATGTTTGTACCCAGAGAGTTGCTTCAGCTTAAAGCGCAACAAATTGAGACTGAAAAGGGAAGTGATGTTTTTACCAGGCTAGTGATGGAGGAGCTGAAGGTTTTTTTCATCTACTCCCAATTCAGTATCCCCTTCCTCCCTCTCTTTTCCTTCTCTCTTCCTCCCTTTCCTTCATTTTACCTTTCTTGCTTTCTCTTTCTTATTCAGTCATTTGACAAACATTAACTGAGTACCTAATATGTCTTGAGCAAGTCCCTCTGTGTAGGACACAAGTATTGAAATCTACAAAGCACTCGAGGAGTATTGCTGCATTGATTAACTGACACTGACAGTGTGCTTTATGATCAGCACCAAGATATTTGAGCCCTGCTATGACCCAGGCGTGACCTAAGGCACTACCTCAGTTAACGTTCAGAGATGAGGAATCCAAGGCTTAGGGCGGTCTGAGAACATGCCCAGCAGGTAGAGTAAGTGGTGGAGCCGGGATTCAAACCCAGATCTTTCTCTCCCCAGAGCTGGAGACCTTAATCACTGTGTTACAGTTACCCTTTAAAGTGATTGAGGTCAATGCAACAAGGGTCCACCCCCTGAAAGGATTTTGCTTGTATTTCAAATAATTAATTCCTAAGAGTTGACTCTCTCCTGTCAAATTCATTGCTTCTTAAATCACTGGGAGTTTACTGAAGTGCTACATAGGCAGTACGCTAGGTGCCAGGGACACAGGAGTGGCTGTAACTCAGACAGGAGCTCGCTGCCTTGCAGGCCTCAGCCACGATACAGGGCAGTTGGCAAAACACGTTGTAATAGAAGCTCTGCACAATTCCGGGGGCACTTTTCACACTGCCACTTATGGAAAGGGCACCTCTGAGTTGTGAAGTGGACTATCTGTGTGACCATACACAGAGGCTCTGACTTAGAGGAATGGAAACGTGGGGTGGGATGAGGGAGACGGGATGGGGGACAATTTCTTCTGCTGGGTGGGGAGGCTTCTCAGCCAAAGGCGCTGAGCACATAAACTGCCACGGCTCTGCAGTCTTTGATTTCCCCTTCTCTTTCACCAGATGGTAGTTGCCAAGGTTTCAGGAAACATGTCTGCATTTTAGACCTGCAAAGCAGGAAATAGGTTCAGTTTCCATTTCTGCAATAATTACTAAGTTGCCTGTCTTTGACTTCTCAGGAGTCTTGCCTGTGTTCTCGTTTTGGGTTGATGAGTAGTCTTTCTTTATTGGAGAGGTTGGTTCTTGAAACATCTTGCCAGTTGCAGGTGGTACATCTCTAAGTGGACGGTCATGTGTGGGGCAGCCTTGCAAACAACTAAGGAATTATCTGTCCAAACTCGAGGGAAATTCCCAGTAGCCCCAGAGAGCCAAGCACCTGTCTCACAAATGTCTCTCATGTGGAAGACAGGATCACAGGCTACAGGATTTTTCTCAGTACGCCTCCATCTCTCCTATGTTTTTCCTAAATATCACCACCATCCACTAGCATGTGTGTGTGTGTGTGTGTGTGTGCAAATTTTATTCCATTTAAATTGTGATATGAAAACAAAAGCATTTTTTTTCATTTTCCAAATATAAAATTATTCTATAGTAATGGCTATGCTTTTTCCTGTTGCCCACCTTGAAGATACTAATTCAGATTTTTTAGGGAAGGCATGGAGTTCCTGAGTGGTGCAACCAGTTAACGCTCTCAGCTATAAACTGAAAAGTGAGAGGTCCAAGTCCACACAGAGACATCTGGGAAGAAGAGCCTGGAGATGTACTTCTGAAAAGCTGGCTGCTGAAAGCTCTGTGGAGCCTAGTTCTGCTCCAACATACCTGGTGTCACCATGCCAAGTCAGTGGGTACTGGTACCAGTAGGGAAGGTGTCATCCAGGGTGCCAGTGGCAGCGTTGGGCTGTGTCAGGTCCTAGAAGGGTACCGAGGAGGCAAAGATGTAAAGGACACGGAAGATGTGCTTCCAGCCCTCAATGAACCCTTGGTTCATTTGTTGCAGGGTCTGTAATCTCAGACTTCCTTCTTGGCATGTGCACTGTGGGAAAACCCACTCACTGCCATCGAGCTGTGTCTGACTCATAGTGATCCTAGAGGTCAGAGTAGAACTGCCCCATAACGTTTCCAAGGAGCACCTGGTGGATTTGAACTGCTAACCTTTGGGTTAGCCAGTGTAGCACTTAGCCCACTACGCCACCAGGGAAGGACGGTGCTAATAAAGGATTATCTTTTCACCAGGTGGGAAAGCAAATAGGTAGACTAGTGGTAGAATCCTAAGCTTCTGTGTGGGAGACCTGGGTTTAATTCCTGGCCAAGCACCTCATCCTTGGCCACCACCTGGCCAGAGGAGGCTTTTGTGTTGACACGATGCTAAACTGGTTTCCCCAGAACTTCCAGGCTAGGACAGACTAGGAAGAAAGGTCTGCCAGTCTATTCTGAAAACTGAGCAAGTGAAAACCCTGTGGTTCCCCAGCGTCCAATCTGCAATGGGGACGCAACAGGGCTGGCAGTGTTTTGTGCTGTCATGCACAGGGCTGCCGTGAGTTGGGGATGACTTCACTGCTGCTAACAACAGCCGAGGATGAGAAGGCCTCCACCTCTTCTTAATGGCAGAGCCAGGTACAACTTCAGCTAGCATGGCAGAGGGGGTGATGGGAGAGCGCATTCTCTCTTCTGTTGTCCCTTGGGGGAAGATACTTCCGAGCCTTTTGATTTTTGTTTGCAGTTTGGAATACTTGGGGACCTTTCTTTCCCATGGCGTGGGCTGTACAGGCCTGTGATAGCCAGTCTGGGGAGATGATCATCCCAGATAATCTTGTTTCTATGGGGAAATGAGTCCTAAGGTCCCCACTACTGTCTTAGAAATCAGCTACTGTTACACATCCCTTTGTTAGGTTGAAGAGTTTCTGCTATTAATCATTGTAAAGATATTATGTGAAAAGACCCAGGAACTGGGATCCAGACGCCTGGGTTCCTGGCTGCCCCTGTTCAGTAGTGCTATGGTCTAACATAACTCATTTGATGTTCCTTTTGGGACCTATAAAATGAGGGGTTGGACCAGATGAATGCCACACTCCTTGGAGTTCTGAGCCTTTGGACCTCCATGTCTCTTTGTTTTGTTACTTTAATTTCTAGTCTATTGTTAGACTTTTTGCTAAATAGAGTGCTTCTTTGGCCAGGGCTTGTTGGCCCCAGATCTGTGCGTCTGTCTATTCAATCAACTGATTTCTGGCTGGGCCCAGCCAACGGAGGGTGCTCATGGGAAATAGAGAGGTGATGAGAAAGGAGAAGCCAGTGTGTGTCTCCTCCCGGTGGCCTTCTGTGGTGTCTCTGTGAGGCTACATTTCTTCTGTGGCTACAGTCTCTGCCACAGTTTCAGTTTCTATAGGGTGACTCTAGGCTCTGAGTCCCCTAGTCACCACCTCCTCGCTTCACCTCGCAGCTCAGGTGTGGTAGTGACATCCTGCTACTTTTAGTCCCTAGGTGCCTCAGTGTTTTCTGGTTGGCTTTGCAGCTCTCACATTACCTACCTAAGTTTCCTGGGTGGCATAAACAGTTGGTACTCAACCATTAACCTAAAGGTTGGCAGTTTGAAATACTTTCTGTAAAGATTACAGCCAAGAAAACCCTCTGGAGCAGCTCTGCTCTGTAACACATGAAGATATAATGAATCAGAATTGACTCAGTGGCCAAGGGTTTGGTTTTCGATCACCTGTGTAACCCATTCCCCGTACTAATTTCTTCCTGTTTCAAATACTTAGGATGGTTTCTGTTGACTTGGTTGGACTTTGCCTGCTACATTTATATTTTTATTGATCTTACCTTATAACAGCCAGCAATAAAGATGATGATGATGATAATGTTGATGATTATAGCCCCTTACTGGGTGTATAACTTCATGTATTACAAAGCTCTCACTGACGTTCTGTAATTTGAGTCTCATAATAACAGTATGATGTAAGACAGGCACTTATCATTAATTCCACTTTACAGAAGAGGAAATGATTTCATTGAGCTCCCACAGCTGGTGGGCCACGATGGAGCTGGAATCAGAACCAGAATCCAAGCTTTTTGATTCCTCCTCTAGTTATCTTCTCTGTTGTGAATTTGGAAATGGCCTGTGGATGCCTGGATATTTCTCCCAATCCCACACTTCCTGGTTGATGTTGCTTGTCAGGACTTGAGGATGGGCTCTGCTTGGGGGAGCTTTGAGGTTGTATGGCTCTTGGAGATGAGAACTGGCAATAGGGCAAGAGGGGAAGGGGAAGACAGTCCCCAGTGTTTGCATGCTGTAACACTCAGCCCTCAGTCTTCTGCTCCCAGGCAAACTCTGCCAAAAAGCAGCCTCAAGTCAAGGGACAGGGCTAAGATGGTGACGTGTGAACCTATTTGTATGAAGATTTCTGAACAGGCAAGCCCACTGTGTCTTTCTCCACATCCGTGTTTTCACTGAGTGTTTAGTGTATTATACTACACCAGAAGGAATGGGGCTGCTTTGTCCTATGGGTGCTTACCGTATTGTTAAAACCCAACCCAACCCTACTCAACCCAACCCAAACCAATCCAGTTGCTGTTGAGTTGACTTGATTCACAGCAACCTCATGTGTGTCAGAGTAGAACTCTGCCCCATGGGGTTTTCAATGGGGGACATTTCGGAGGAAGAATCTTAGGCCTTTCTCCTGAGATGTCTCTGGGGAACTCAAACTGCCAGTCTTCCAAGGTCAGCAGCTGAGTGCTTAGACAACCTTGTCAGGGAGACAAATATTTTGAAGTCCTAAATCCTGGAGGGGTGGTGGTTAAGTGCTACGGATGCTAACCAAATGATCGGCAGTTCAAATGCAGCAGGTGCTCTTTGGAAAGCCCGCGGGCAGTTCTACTCTATCTACAGGGTTGCTGTGAGTTGGATTTGACTTGACAGCAGTGGGTTTGTTTTTTTGGTGAAGTCTATGGAAACCTCAGCCTTTGGGAAATGTGCTGTGGTGGATGATGTTTCTGTGGCCAGTCTCACCACGGTCTTGTAACTTCCACCAAAGTGATTGGGTGGGACTGCACAAATACTGTCGCCATGGCCCTCTGAGCGGACTGGTCAATTTTTCAATCCCACTAGATGTAAAAGAGAGTCAATTCCAGACCAGAGGAGCATCTTACCATCACCAAATGAGGAGAGCTAAGAACAAAGTATGTTCTTTGGACTTTAAACCAACGTACTGAGAAGATTCTGGCACCAGGAGGCAGAGAGAGAGAGCTGTAACACTGAAGACAGAGAATTGGTGACAAGCGAGACTAGCAGGAGAGACTATCGGTCAGTGGTACAGTGGGCCTCCTGGCTGAGTGTATTTGGACCGAGACTTACCGGCAGAGTAGGGTGCCTCAGGACCCTCAGTGACAGGGGCTGAAAGAGCTCTGTAACACCTGCCTGAGCAAGGCAGAGGCCAGGGACCAGAGAGAGGTGTGTTTATGAGCACAGCTGGGAAAAGGCTAACCCGCTGGAAGACCTGTATCCTGAACACTCCTGAAGCTGAATTTTAACCTGTGACTTCCTTAATAAATCCCTATAATACATTGCTGTTAAGTTGATTCTTACTTGCAGTGACCCTATAGAAGAGAGTAGAACTACCTCATAGGGCTTCTAAGGAATGGCTGGTGGATCCGAACTACCAACAGCTCTTAACTACTGTGCTACAAAGACTCCAATCAACTCTGTAATCATACGTGTTGTCTGTGAGTTCCGTCTGGCCATTGCAATGAATTGTGGATCCCAGCAGAGAAGTAGAGAACACTACGGGAGGGGTGGTTGGTGTCAGAATTAGTAAAGATGGCAGAGAAAGGAGGTGTGTCTTAACTTGGTCTCATAGACATCACTCTCGGGCTATTGATGCTGATTCACTTTCCCCCTTGTGAAGTTAGAGGAGGTGAGACACTGTACTCACACTGCTGTTGCAGGGAGGCTCAAGGTCATAATACCCATCTCACCCACCAGTCTATCAGTTATCAAGAAATACTTCTATTTACTTTGCTTTCATCTAGTCCCAATCTTTTACCCTACAGCCTAGGATTCCATGCCAAGGATATCACTCCAGTTATTTCTGGAAGTCCCGGGGGGTAGCCCTTGTGTCCATGTGAACTCTGTCCTTCTGGTTCCCATGCAGTGTTTACTCTTCACCTTTCTAGCTTCAGCTTTGGGTTCTGATGTCCGCAGCCAAGTGTCAGAGCTCCTCGCCGAGACTGCTGTGATTGATGTCTGTGTCAGGGCCACTGTCTCCTGCTAGTGTCACACTGTGTTCCATGCTGGCCTGATGACAGTGACTCTCACCGTATGTTGTCTCCTTACAGGACGGGCACCCAAGCAGGGCCACCTCGCCTCCCAGCTCTCAGAGATGTTTTAATAAAGTGAGTCTTTTTCTTTTTCTTCTCTTTCAGTCAGTATCCTCACTGGCTCTGGTACAAGCTCCAAAGCAGGTGTGAAGAGGTCTCGAGGGAACATCTGGACCACTGTATGCACTTTTCTGTGTAGTCCCACCATTCCTAGAACAGTGTCTTTACACTGAGCCTTCGGGATGGTGTCTTCTACGATGTGGTCGTAACTCCCTGATAAGGGGCTATGTTTGTTATTCAGTGCTATGTAACAAATCACCCCAACACTTAGTGGCTCAAGACTGTCATTCATTACCTCCCAGACTCTTTGGATCAGGAATCCTGCATGACTCAGTTGAGTGGCTCTGTGTCTCTCACCAGACTGTAGTTACCTCATGGCTGGACTGGAAAGATCTGCTTTCTGTCTCACTCATGTGATGCTGGAAGGATTCAGTTTCTCGCTGGGTGCTGTACTGAGGGCCTCAGTTCCTTCTGCCTTGTTGGCTGGAGGCCTTCCTTGGCCCCTTGCCATGGGGGCCTCTCCACAGACTGTGTTACAGCATAGCGCTGGCTTTGTCAGAATGGATAAGCAAGTGGGCCAGAATGCAAACAAGACAAAGTCACAGTCTTCCATAACCTAATCTTGGAAATGACATCCATCACTTTAGCCAAATTCTCCTCATTAGAACCCAGGGAGACAGCATGAGTAGTGTTTGAACCGGTGTGTGAATAATGGGTCATAAAACCATTGACAAACGTAGGAATGGCCCAGAGGCTTGTATGGCGAGAAGCATTATGGGTAAATGGAAGTCAGAGCTGTGATGGGAAAATGCCAGAGAAAAGTTGACAGGTGTTAGAGGACTCTGTTGAGACAGAACAGTGCTTTGTGGTAAGGGGATTTATTCTTGTCAGGCTTGTTCCAAACCCTGTCTCAGTGCCAACATCAGTCTCGCTCAGTAATGGTTGAATGATCTGTACTCTTTTCAAATACAGACTATTTTTTATTAGAAAGTTTGTCTTCGTTTGGGTTTCCTCAAAAGCGAGACCCTGAGACGGGAATCTGAGTGTCAGTCATTTATTCAAGGCTCTCCTGGGAAGGCTTGGTAGAGGAGTGAGGAAGAGAGCCAGGGGAGGCAAAGCCAGGGGAAGGTACATGGGTGAGTCAATTGTCCCTGTGGGCAGCCGGGGCTCCATTGTACTGGGGGCCCACGGAGGGACTGTGGAAAAGGAGTCGGAATTGTCCCATTGATGACAGGGGAAACTAAGACATTTATCTACCAATTCTTGTCTCTTGAGAGTCACTCTTGGAAGTGTTATCTCTCTGGCTTGTCCCAAATGAGCACCGAACATACTCCTATGACAGAGAAGCCCTCAGATTGAGAGGTGCCGGGGTCTGGAGCAGAGGGCAGAGAGAAGAGAACAGAGAGCAGACGGCAAAGGGCAGAGGAGAGTATTGGGAACTGTCACCAGGCTACAGGTGACCTGTGGGAAAGGCTGAGGTGATGAGGGCCAGGTACCACTGTGTGTGTTACACACACAGAATTGATAATGAAAGTCTACATTTTTCTTTCCTTTTTTTTCCAGCTGTTCTTGCTGGAGAAGAAATTACCTACTGGGTCTACCATTTGGCAGTTACTGAAAGTGCAACCAAAATATCCAAAAGGAAATAACTGCCTAAATAGGATGTGCTTTTCCATGCATGTTAACCAGGGCTCATTTGAAGGAACACCCTTCCAGGTCAAGAGATTCTATAAAACCAGAGATGCTGCTGGGGCCAGAGAGCTGTGGATCACCTGTACCAGGGCGTCAGCCTCTGGCTTCTCTTCTTGGCTGCCTTTGGTTGCCTGGATGCTGGATGCATTGACACCCAGGCAGCAATGGCAACACTAAAGAGGTACAAGGCAGGGTCTGGACACCTGCCTCTGTGCCTCTTTGAGGCATCCTGCTCTCTGGCAATTATCCTTCTTTAGGTTAAGAGTCATAAGTCATGTCTGGAATAAGACATGGTTGCTTGTTGAGATTATTAAGAGTTAGCAGTGAACTTCCCTGACCTGAGAATGAGAAAGTTTGGTCAAATTCTAAGATTTGGATTTAATTCCTTAGTAGTCAGACCATCAGCAGATAGACAACCTGTTCTAGTTCACCCGTAGGATAAAGGCTATGCAAACTTGCTAACATTTATTGAACGATTACTACATCCTGGGTACACTGCTGTGTTCTTGGTGTGTCTGACTTCGTTTAATCCTCATTGTTAGGTGCTGTCCAGTTGGTTCTGACTCATAGCCACCCTCTGCACAACGGAGTGAAACACTGCCCGGTCCTGTGTCGTCCTGACAGATCACTGCTGTGCTGGACCTCATCCTTGCAGCCACTGCATCAATCCACCTCATGGAGGGTCTTCCTCTTTTTCATTGATCTCTGCTTCACCAAGCGTGATGTCCTTCTCTGGGGACTGGTCCCTACTGACAGCAGTCCAAAGTACATGAGATAAAGTCTTGCCATCTTTGCTTCTAAAGAACATTCTGTCTGTATTTCTAGCAAGGCAGATTTGTTGACTTTTTTGGTATTCTATGATAAATTCAATCCTGTGAGTCAGATGTGACTCGCTGGCACTGGGTGGTTGGGTTTGTAATATCCCAATTAGAGAGATAGTCTTCATATCTGCAATTCACTGAATGTGAGAAATGAGACTTAGAAAAGCCATGTAACTTTCCCAGGTCCTGACATCCATGAGAGGCAGAGTTGGGCTTCAAAGCTGGGTACAACTCAAAGGTCTTGAGCCTCAATTTCCTGCCCAGGAAAGGGAAGTGCTCTGTAAGAGACTTGCCAAGGTAACGTACATGCTTTGAAGTGGTTTGTGCAATGGCAGGTCAAGGAGTTAGCCATGTTGCTAGTCTTAGGTTGGGGTCCTGGGGTTTCCCAGAATGCAAATGTGAGGCTTTCAGAATATCTGAGCTTGTTGTTACAGACTAAATCGTGTCTCCTCCAAAGCGCTGCTGAAATCGTAACCCTGTACCTGGGAACATGACATTATATAGAAATCAGATCTATGTTAGTTGTCTGGTCCTGCTCTGTCAGAACGTGCTATGAGTGGATGGTTTTAGTAATGAGTTTACTTTTATACAGGCCGGCAGGTTACAAGTCTGAATTCAGGGTAGCAGCTCCAGGGGAAGGCTTTCCCTCTTTGTGGGCTGTGGAGGAAGGTCCTTGTGTTGCATCACTCTTTCTTTGGTCTGAGAACATCTCTGCACAGGGACCTCAAGTCTGAAAGACATACTCTGCTCCTGGCACTGCTTTCTTGATGTTATGAGGTCCCCAGCTCTCTTCTTGCTTCTCTTACATTTTCTCTCTTATAGGATAAAAGGTGGTATAAGCCAGGGAAACTCCAGGGGGAACTCTCTTTACAGTGGAGCAGGGAAGTGACCTTAGGAAGGGTGTTATAGTCCCACCCTAATCCTCTGTAACATAATCCAATTTATTAACAACAGGCAGAGATTAGGATTCATGGCATAGGAAAATCACAAAATGAAGAGCAATCACAAAATACTGGGAAGCATGGCCCAGTCAAATTCTTACACACATTTTTTGGGAGGGGACACTACTAAATCCAAGACAGGGTCTTTGAGGATGTTAGCTGTTGGATTAACACGAGGTCGTACTAGAGAAGGGTGGGTCTTGATCCTGTGTGACAAGAGTCTTTATGAAGGAGAAGAAGAGACACAGAGACAGAAGCATAGAAAGGATACCAAGGACTCTGCAGTTACAAACTAAGCAACAGCAAGGACTGTCCGGATCCAGTAAGAGCAAGGAGACAGCATGGAACAGTTTCTGTCTCAGAACCCTCAGAATCAAGCTAAGTGGCCAATAACCTCGTTTGGACATCGAGCTCTAGAACTTTCAGGCAATAGATTTCTGTTCTTATAAATCACTCAATTTGTAGCATTTTGTGATCACATCCTCAGATCAGCAGTAGGCTATGCAGAGCAGATGCCAAGTCTCCATGCTTTCGTGAAAGGTTCTGTGTGCTATGTGGTTGGCGTGGCCCCTCGGGACCACTTCATAAGAGACCAGGTCCAGCTTTCTCAGGAACAGCCTATTTTCAGCAGAATGGGAGGCTCTGGAGTGACTGTGTCATTGAGTCAGGTGACCGCTATGATTACTGTGAGTCCCACCCTCTGCTGGCTGTTTGACTTCAGGCAAAGGACTTAGTCACCAGGGAACCTTCTGTTCTCATCTGTAAGATGAGCTTAATGAGACCTGACTCCTGACTTCCTCACGGGGAGGGCAGGAAGCTGCCTGAGATCACCTCGCCAGAGACTTTTGATGTGCTTGGAAGAATCCTCCCTAATTGTCCAGCTAGGCACTGGAGCAGCGGGGCGAAAGTTTTATGACCCATGATTCCCACAGCACGAAATCCACATGCTCCCAGAAGCCCTTAGAGATTTTCAGTGATAGATTGGGCTGGCAAGCGTTCTGCCATCAGCAGAGATTTCTCAGCGTCTTAGTCACTTAATAGGCAGTTTCCCGGGGGTGCTCCCACCAATGCTTACTCTTATTTATGTAGTATTTCTTAAGAGTTCCTGCGTGCACTGGGCAATTTCTCACCCCTCCCCAGACTTGTTCACAGCTGTCATTTCTGGCAACACGGTCACTGCTAACCCTTGAAGACAGCTCTCGGCTCCTTTAGTGACAGTCTGCGGTCCTTTCTGTTCCAGTTCAAGTTTTTTTTTAAGATTCTTTTAAGTGGATAGCCCCTTCTCATTTTTTTGTCTGGACCATCATATGGTTTCCTAAAGAGTCTTCTTGCCTTGAGTCTGCATTCTTTATGAGCCACCTGCCCCCGCTGCAGCCTGCCCCACAGGACAGACTGCACCCTTCCTCCAGCTCCATCAGAACCTCCTACTACCCACAGAATGAAAAGGGAACATCATTAACTTGGCATGCAAAGCCCTATCCCAACCCCAACTCAAAATCTGGCCCCAAATTTCCTTTCTTTTCCTCATCTCTCATTGCTTCCCGTTGCTCACTCTTGTTAACATCTCATCTTTATTTGTTTAGTACCTTGCATATGGCAGATAAGGCAGTCGTGGCTTGGTGGTAGAATTCTTGCCTCCCGTGCAGGAGACTTGGGTTCGATTCCCTGCCAGTGCACCTCAGGCACAGCCAACACTTGTCTGTCAGTGGAAGTTGGAGTGTTGCTCTGATGGCGGACAGGCTGCAGCAGAGCTTCCAGACTAAGATGGACTAGGAAGAGAGTCCTGGCAATCTACTCCTGATAAACCAGCCAGTGCAAACTCTGAGTCACAATGGTGCAATCCGCCACTGACCATGAACTGGGCAGTATTTTGTTCCATTGTCCGTGGGGTTGCCATGAGTTGGAGGATGATAGCTGAAAACAACAACTTTGTGTCTTAATCTAATTGCACTTACTCATTTCCCTCACTGGGTGGAAGCTCCCCCAAGGAGCTGCTTGACACCTTTGCTTCCCAGTTTCCCACAGCACTAGCCTGGAGTGCTCTGGGCCGGGGCTCCCTTCAAGTTCCAGCTGCACCTCTTGTTAGCTCTGTGATCTTGAACAAGTCACTTTATCTTGGAGACTTTGGTTGTTTACCTCCATAATGTGGGCAATGCTTTTATTGCAGAGGATAATTGCGAGGATTAAGGAAAGTATCTACTAGTTAGCACACTGTAAACATCAGCTGCCATCCTCATCTGTCTAGTCTCTGGTTCAGAATGGTTGCTGCAATATCTAGAGAGATGACCCTTGAGAGAGGGATACCTCACTTTCCCAGGGGCCCAGAGGAAAGTTGGGAGTATGAGTCACGAACCGTGCACACTGGCTCACTGGGCACTGGGCAGGGGGGTAGAATACAAGCATTGTTGCGTGGAACCTAGGTTATTAAGCAGTAGTTGTCGCCACCCCTGATCGTTTCTTTGACACTTTCCTGCAATCCTCACCTTCGGTGTAAACACGAAAATGTTGAAATTATTTGTAGTAAATAAATACATGAGTCTCTGTCTAGGATTATGTCTCAAGCTAAGGTATTCTCCTTTGGGAGAGGCTAAACAGAGTGGGCTGCTAGTGAGTGAATCCAGTCACTGCTCAGCCTGGGCACAGTCTTAGTCATGAGATGACAATGGTCACATCTCTGGTGTTTTGGTCATTACTGCCAGCAGCCGCCCCCGTCTTCTCCTCACTCCTGTTTGTGGGGGTGCAGAGATGTCCCCTACCTCCTCACCTCCCAGGCCATTTTATGCAGATCCAGCCTGCACACAGAGTCCCCTCTGGTCCAGTACTACATTGGCAGACACTTGATTTTTACAACAACCCCATGAGGCAGATAGAGCAATGGCCATGACCTTAACTGACCGGGAAACTGAGGCATGAAGAAGTCGGGTAACTGGTTCAAGGCCTTGGCAGAAGGTAGGAGATGGGGTGTTTGACACCTGAAGAAGGTTTCTTGAGAGACAGGGCAGCCTTACCTCTTAGTAGTTGGCCCTGTTTTTCTGTTGACGTGTCACTATGTCTGAGAAACTTGCTGAAGCACCAGTGGAACTCAATTGCTCGTCTGTCTCCTCGTGCTCCTTGGAGCACCTGCTGTGTTCTTGGTCATCGTGGGCTCTCATTCAAAGTTGGTCAGACGAATAAAGATTGATGGAGCACAAAACACATCACAGGGAGATAGGGGCTTGTCCTTGGTGTGTGAGGCTGGTGTGACTTCTGATATTCCAGAGACCACTCCACTTTCCTGCTCTGGCTCACAGAGATGTGAAGTTTCATCAGCATGTGTGTCTTGTCTGGGAAGTGCTGGGGTCAGACCTTCGCTTTTGTCTACCACTTTCCTCACATCTCCTTTTGGGAAGGGCAGAAATGTTGTTGTACTGGGGATATTGGGGGTGACTGGAGTTCACTGGATCACAGTTGTCTATTGCCCAGGGTTAGTTATATGTTCAGATTTCATGGCCATTTGTTCGTTCTGGACCTGCTTGTATTCAGTATAGCCCTTGCATATTTTCTTTTCATGCTTCAAACCATAGGCATTCTGAGAGACTTTTAACCAAAGAGCAGAGCCTGTTCCTTTCTTTGCTGGCCTCTCAATTAATTAAAACAATCTCTACCAAGGCACAGTATAAGAGGTTTGGAGCTCCAAGAGACTTACATCAGCCAAAAGAGTTTGTTTTCTACTCAAGACAGCACTGAGATGTAGTTCAGGTGATACCTTGGAGCCCCTTCTCAGCTTTTTGCTTGAGATTCAGTTCCTAAGACTGCATCAAACAATTTTGAACAGTGAAGACTTCATGCCACCGCCACCCCTGGCTGGCACCCACCCCCACTTAGAGGAGGGAGACAAAGGGAGGTTCCTTCCTGGTCAATTTCTGTGGATATAACCTGATCATTGCTTGCCTGGGGACAAAGTGACCTGCCTCCCGCTTTTATACTTCAGAGAATTGACAATAGTGACATTCAATTGCTGTTTCTTCTTTCTCCTGTGGGGCCCTGGGAGCTCTGTTTCTTCCCATCTTGAATGGATTTATGACCAAGGAGCAAAGCTGAAAAGAGTCTTGTGATTTAGAGCCCATATAAAGATTTCAAAGATCTTTCATTCCCTTCTCTTTGTTGAATGTCTATAAATTACTTCCTGGAAAAGAGGAGCCCTGGGCCTGGGGTACCGAGTTCTCCTTGATCTCCTAGATCAAGAAAAAAATGCCAAGTCCGTATTTTTCTTGAGTGAAAGGTGGAATGTCACCTGGCAGGTGGCCCAAACCACTTGGTCTCCAAGGCAGGGACTTCTAAGCCAGGATGCATGTGGGTGGGAGAGTGATCTGTGTCTAGCACCTTGACCTCTGAGTAATGGGTGGGTGGGCTCTCTTTGGTTGGATGTGGGAAGCTCTGGCATAACTTTCAGGACAATAGCGATGACACACAAGCCACCACAGTACAAGTGCTGGAAGTTTCATTTCAAATACCAGCAGGGTCAGTCGTGGAGGACAGATTTCAGTAGAACTTCCAGACTAAAACAGACTAGGAAGAATCTAGCAATGTGCTTCCAAAACTTAGCCAGTGAAAACCCTGTAGATGACAACAGAATATTGTCTGATACAGTGCTGGAAGATGAGCTCTCTAGGATGGAAGGTGCTTCACAATGGCCACGACAGTAGCCTCCAACATGCCAACGATGATGAGGGTGGTGCAGGGCTGGCCACTGTTTGCTATGTTTTGCACAGTGTTTGTATGAGTTACTGTGAGCACATGACAACAAAGAGGCTCGGGAGCTGTGGTTCTGAAGTGTGGCTGCACATTAGAGTCTTTTGCAGAGCTGTGTCTGGGTCTCATCTTAGACTACCTGAATCAGAATCCTTGCAGGTAGGCCTAGGCATTGGGATTCCTTTTAAAAGCTCCAAGTTGATTGTAATATGCAGTCTGAAACAATACTCCAAGGTATTCTCCAAATCTAAACATGGCCACAGAGTCGCTCAAAGTGGATATTCCATTTCTGCAGTCAGGTCTTTCTCTCTACTGGCAAGTGCCTAGAAGTGGTGAGAGATGGCACCTCCAGCTACACTACCACCTAGGTGTCTGTGGCTCTAGGCCTTTACCACCTAGCCTACCCATGAATCCTTCAGGGTAGAGGCTGATATGCCACTCAAGTGAGAAAGTTGTAGCCTGGAAACTTTTCGGGATAAGGTTCAAGCGGTAGATGAAGCTGGCCTACTTGGCTCCCAATCCCAGTTACATAGCACTGTGTATGTAACTAGCATCCGTGGGAGCCTTCTTTCCTCTTACAACTCTGAGTAGAAGCATTTCAGAGCGCCTCCTCTTCCCCTGAGGCCTCTGGACCCCAGTAACCACATCCTCCAGGTTGTCCCGGCAACCGCAGTGTCCAAGAGTCTTTTTGCCTTGGCACTTGGATTACCCAGTTGCTCTCAGACTCTGCAATGTCAGCCTCTAAATGAGGCTGCTTCTCACAAAAGTGGCTTAGCATTTTTGATGTGATCTGTGTCGTGATCTTCAGCTTGAAAAATTAGTTCCCACAACCATAGTCCACGCTGAACTCCTCTTTCTTAAAATCCCTCCAAAAACGTGGAGCTGTCACATGTAAGACACACTGAACGACGGATACTTGACAACAGTTTCATACATTCCTCCCACCTTGTCCTGTTCTCTTCAGCTGGGGTGATAGATACCAAGAGGCTGGTGTGGTGGTCTGGAGAGAGAGGTCACAGGGCCTCCCGGTCTGTCTGATAAAGAGCCAATTATACAGAAACTGTACAATACGCAGAACCAATACACTTCAGGATTTTGATACAAAGTATACTTCTAATGTCTCCACAAGGTGACATGGGCCCTCCCCTACATGCATCTGATGTGACTCTAGGCTGCATTTCTGTAAGTGGGACCTTCGGTAAAGGAAGGGATTGGCCCTGTTCTATCGCAGTCAGAGTTCCTTGGGACAGTGCGAGTAACGGAGCACTGACTCAGAGGAAAACGTCAACAGGTTGGAGGTGTTTACAAGATGGTGCAGTGGACGAATTTGAAGCGGGTGTGAAAACTGAAACAAATAAAAAACAAAGGAAGCTTTTATAAATTGAAATGGACGTGGAGAAAAGGGATATATGTACTTTTTATGGCCCCAAGGACTGTTAATTGTGTATTAGGCTAGAATAGGCTGCAGTAACAAAATAAACTGCAAAAATCACAGTGGCTTCGCATAGTAACAGTTTATCTCTTGCTCTACTAAAGCCCAGTGCAGATTGTAAGTTCTCTGTAACACACAGCATTTGAAGCCATCGCAGAGCAAGAGGGAGGTTGTGGGGGATGTTGGCTCCAAGAGATGACATCTGAGGCTGCCACTGAGAATCCGTTGGATGCAGTGAGTCAGATGGACCCAGGAAACTGAAAGGGAGGCTGAGAAGTGGGGGGCGGGGGTGGGGCATGGAGGTTGGCGAGCACTCTCAGTCCCAGACTCGGCTCTTCACAAGCTCTCCATTGTCTGGGTAATAAAGTCCCAGCTCCTTCCCATGTGCCTACCCACGCTACCCTCCTCAGCCATGGTCTTACCTGCCACTGCTCTTCTCTCGCTTTACCCAAAAGCCTTACTCTAGTGCGTCAACCACACTTTGCCTCTGCTCACAATATTCCCTGAGCAGACATACACATAAACCTACACAAAAGTGGAGAGAATGGTACCTGGGTGTGCTGCCCGGTTGATTCCAACTTACAGTGACTGCACGTGACAGAGTAAATCTGTTTATGGCAATTTCTTGGTTGAAACACTGGTGGCTTAGTGGTTAGTGCTATTGCTGCTAACCAAAAGGTAGGTAGTTCAGATCCATCAGGCACTCCTTGGAAACCCTATGGGGTAGTTCTACTTTGTCTGTAGGGTTGCTGTGAGTCAGACTTGACTCAACGGCAGTGGTTTTTGTGTTTTTTAAAAATCTTCGTGGAAGTAGATACCAGGTCTTTCTCTCTCAGAACCTCTGTCTAGGTTCAAACTGCCAGCCTTTTGGTTAGCTCTTGAGGGTTTAAATAATGTATCAGGTTGA
This sequence comes from Heterohyrax brucei, assembly GCA_028571685.1. Taxonomy (NCBI): domain Eukaryota; kingdom Metazoa; phylum Chordata; class Mammalia; order Hyracoidea; family Procaviidae; genus Heterohyrax; species Heterohyrax brucei. The sequence goes on along the minus strand of CM053153.1, from coordinate 17,260,086 downwards.
GAGATGGCCCCCCTGTACACACTACTCAGCTTTCACGGTTACTGATATTTTGTCAATCTTATTTCATCTATCCTTTTGCAATAAATGGAGGGTGGAGACTCACAATTTAAAAATAAATCCCAGACATCTTGCTATTTAAGACAGAAAAAAACGTGGTGTCCAAGTCCATTTTAATGGAGGAATTTAGGGGAGAACATGAGGCTGGGTCTCCTGCTGGGTAGAGCCAGTAACATGTCACAGGGCAGGCACTGCCATTTTCGGCCTCCCCTCAAAGAAACACTTGCATACTCTCTTCTAACTTTGATTCCAGGCCCAGGCCTCCCTTCTCTACGAGTAATGCCACGTCATTGTCAAAAAGCGAACAAACAAAACAAAACACCTTGTGAAATACTGTCTGCAACCAGGATGAGGGGGGAAAAATGCTGAGTGGCTCTTTATAGAGAATCTTCCTCCTCTCCAGAGGCAGCCTCCTGCTGGCTGAGAGCAGGGCCTGCCAATGGCTGTTGATGTCACCAGCTGAGTCACTCTTGTCGTCCTTAGGATCTTATTTATTCACATGTGTCATTTTCTACCGGTGTGACTCACCCAACTGAGAGGAAAACAGAGCGAGGAGAGGAGGAATTTTTGTTCCATCCTCAAATCCCTTCTTTGGATGTGAAACTCTTTAATTTTGTAGTCTTTCCTGAGCACCTGAAAAAGGAGTGAAGAAGGCTGAGGGTGCATTTGAACCCCACAAAGGGGCTACCTGCAGACAGAGCAGAACCTTAGGCCAAGTGCCATGCAGCCACAAGCAACTCTGGGAACGCTTTCTGCCCCTCAGCCTCTGGTCCACCTGGGAAGTCAGGCTACCCAGGCTGTGTGTGCATCTCCCTGTGTCCCCTGGGGTCCTCCACGGTGGGGAAAGAACGTTCTCTACCTTGCGCCCAGTGCGAGCTTCCTTCTGCAGGCCCTGAGGGAGTAGGGGGAGGAGAAAAAAGGGAGACTATCCTCTCAGCCCCTCAGTCCCCATTCTGCCTACTCCTTGGGTTGATAACAGTGACAGCTAACACTGGTTGCTGTCCAGTGGACTCCTGCTCACGGCAGCCCATCTCTCTCAGAGCAGAAATGTGCTATACTGAGTTTTCAAAAGCTGGTTTTTCAGAAATAGATTTCTTTTGAGGGGTATCTGGGCAGACCCAAACCAACAACCTTTCAGTTAACAGCTATAAAGTGTAGGCCTATTATGTGCTGGACCCTGTGCTTGGCATACTGCATATATTAAAAAAAAATTTTTACATATGTGTATAACAAAATATTTGTCATTTCTGCCTTTTTAATATGTGCGATTTGGTGACTAAATACTTCCATCATTTTGTGCAACTGCCACCATTAACTGTTGCCATATTTTTTTTCACCTTTAACAGAAACTCCGCAGTGCTCTATAAGCTCTAACTCCCCTTTTCCCCACTCACTCACCTCTGGTAAGCTCTGGTCTCTAATCTTGGAGACTTATTATGTTGTTTCTGGTCCAGGACAACGTTTCATCTCCCTCTTCCACTTTAGCCCACTCTCTGCCCCAGCTGAAAGCTTTATTCTTCACAGAGCAGCCAGAGTTACCCATCTACCTCCTAGACCACTCCCTTGTTTAAAACAGGGCTTCAGACTGGTTAGCAAGGTTCACTAATTGCCTATGTAAACAAGGGCAACATATGGGTTGCATAGCAACCAAATCTATTGCCCTTCAGATTTCGAGGCATATGTGAAACAAACAGCAGTGCCCTGCTCAAAGATGGCAGTTGACTGCACAGCTTTGAATGTATACTGTTCTTCACAGTCCTACCATAATGCATTCTCCTGTATCAGGCTTCTGAAACTTCTGGGATCCATATGGGAGACTGGATTATCGGTAGAACGTAGAGATCAAGATACATTTGAAGCACTGAGGTAGGCTGCCACCTCTGAGCAGGGCACCACTGTTTATCTCCTACTCTGACAAAATCTGAAGGGCAGCAGATTGGGTACACCACCCTACTATATGTCAGCAATTTCTGAACCATTCCAAACCAGTTCAAAGCCCTGGCTGAAGTTCTCCAGTGCCTTCCTTTGGCATTTAAAATAAAAATCCAAATCAGTTCCATGACTTACAGCCTCTTTCCCCAGCATATGGTCCACAGACTAACAGCACCAGCTTCAGGTAGGGAGAGAGAGAGAGAGTCTTGTCAGAAATGCAATCTCAGGCCCCGCTCCAGACCTACAGAATTAGAAGCTGCATTTTAGCCAGTGCCAGGTGATTCACATGCACATTTAAATGAGGGAAGCAACAAAGACCTAAAAATCCAAACAGTTGCCGTTGAGTCTGGATTCAGACAAGTGTTTGGGTTTGAGTCTGTGCTGTACCACATACAAACTAGGCCAATTATTTATCATCTGAGTCTCATTTTCCTTATTTGTAGAACAAGGATAAAACCAACCTTGGTCATGATGACATTAAGAGAATTAAATGAGATCATGTATTTATCATGACACTTGCAGCATAGTGATAGCTTAGTAAACATGCCAAACCCACTGCCTTTGAGTTAATTCCAACTCATAGTGACCCTGTAGGACAGAGTAAAACTGCCCATAGGATTTCTAAGGCTGTGAATGTTTACAGAAGCAGACTGCCACATCTTTCCACTCTGGAGCAGCCAGTGGGTTCTAACCACTGAACTTTTACTTGGCAGTTGAGTGCTCCCACTGTTCCTCCACCAGGGATCTTTAGATAGTAATTTATCTAATACTAATCTCATCACTCTTCTTGTTATTCATTCCTCATCCTTGGCTTTTTTGTTTTTTATGCACTACCAAACCAACATCTGATTTTTATCTAGTGGGTGCATGGCTAAGCATGAAATTTAGTGTTCTCTTGTTTGTTGTGTGATTTAAGCCAGTCATTTTTGACCTCTCCAACCCTGTATGTTCCTAGTCTGTGAAACTGGGGCACTTACATCTATTTCTAGAGTTGAGATGAGTATGGGATGTGGCGACATCAAGGGCCAAGCCTGAATGTCCCAATCCTTGATATATGGGATCGGGCTGAAATGGACTGATTTTGTTAGATGTGGAAAACCCTGGTGGAACAGCAGTTAAGTGCTACATCTGCTTACCAAAAGGTTGGCAGTGCCAATTTGTCAAATGCTCTTTGGAAACTTTATGGGGCAGTTCTACTCGGCCCTATAAGGTTACTATGAGTTGGAAATGATTCGACTAGAGTGGGTTTGGTTTGGTTCTTGTTAGATGTGACTCACACCTATAACAGACCTGTCCCTTGAACTTTTACCCTACAGAGAGCAGTGATCTTGGGCACTAGGGACCCAAGAGGGCAGGATTAGTTCCTTACTCCTGACAGGAATGGTGTTGGCATTCTAGGGAGACCTCTCACTTTTAATTGTTAAGACAATTGAGGACTCAGCAGTGAAGTGCTATTGGCTACCAGAGACAGGTGACCCAACAGCTGCATCTGATGGCTGTGGGGTATAAAGGGTAGATTCTGGAGTTCCACTGCTTGGCTCCCCATTTAACCTACCCCATACCATCAGTGGGAAACTCTTGATAGCATAGTAATTAAGTGCTATGGCTACTAACAGAAGGTCAACAGCTCAAATCCACCAGGTTCTCCTTGAAAACTCTTTGGGGCAACTCTACTCTGTCCTGTAGGGTCACTGTGAGTCAGAATGGACTCAACAGCAATGGGTTTACTATTGGTGAGACTTGAGGAAAGTTATCTAACTTCTCTGTTCCTCAGGTTTCTCACCTGTATATTAGAGACGTATCTCTACTTCTTAGTGAAGTTCTAAGGGCTGAATGAGTTAACAAGTGGAGGCGCTTGGAGTGAGGCTGAGCACAGAGCAAGTGCTCTGTGATGCTTCTGTCCTCACTCCCGTCACTGAGCTGCCTTCTCTTCTATGCTCCCACCTAACAGCATTTGTAATGTTCTATTTATTAACATCTCTTCCCAATGAGCTCATCTCTGTATCCTCGGTGACTAGCAGCCCAGAGCCTGGCATGCACTTCATGATGAGTATTTTCTTCTTTTGCAAAAGTAGCAAGAGAGCTCTGAGGTCAGTTGGCATAAGCTAGAGGTCTGCAGTCTAGCCTAACAGAAATGAGACTCAAGTCAGTGAGTTACACAGTTGTGGCAGAAGTGTACATGGCTCCAGCCTGGAACAATCCTAGTCCCAGGATGGCTTACCCTGATACCTTCAGAAGGAAGCTCAGGGAATGGAAAGACAATTACTGAGCATCAGCTTGAGTCAGGGCCTCAGTTTATACGCACTCTTTTTTTAGGCCCATGATGTTAGAAAAATGGGTGGGTACCAATTCATCACCAGAAAGAAATCATTCTTACTGTCAGTGAATCACAAAAATCCTCAGGGCTTTATTCCTCTCACCAAGCCACCTTTCTGTCCATATTACACCAAGTTTTCAGGATCTTCAGAGGAAAGAATCCTTCAGGAAAGCAAATTTCTCTTTTATGAAATCTGACTTTAATAAATTCTGTCTCCCTCCCACCCCCCAACTGCCATAAATTCTTAATCAGTTATGACTTCTTCCTCTGAAAAAGTAAAAACAAACAAATGAAAGACCAAACCAAAACCACTCCCCTTACCCACAGCGTCATTTTAATGTTAGTTGTTAACTTAGTAAATACACGGTGCTAGGAGTCCCTGAGTGGTGTAAATAGTTAAGTGTTTGGTTACTAACTGAAAGGTTGGTAGTTAGCACAGATAACTTGAAAGAGAGGCCTTGCAATTTCCTCCTGGAAAATCAGTCACCAAAAATTCTATTGAGCACTGTTCTACTCTGACACATGTGGAGTCGTCCTGAGTCACAGTTCAGTCAACAACAACCAGCTTGTTTTGATCTTTGTATAACACTAGTGTGCCAGGCATTATTGTAAGCACTTTATAAATATTAACTCATTCTAACCCTCATGACAATCCTTATGAGGTAGGTAGCATTATATCCATTTTACAGATAAAGAAACCAAGGCACAGAATAGTAAATTACCCAAGGTCCGTAGCTAGTATCACAGAGATGGGAATCAATTAGTTTAGCTCTAGAACCCAGGCTTGCAAGGGAGCCACTGTCCGCATTTACTCAGACATTGCTGAAGCTCAGAGAAGTTAAGAAGTTTGCTCAAGGTCACGTCGATACAAATGTGACAGGGCTACAGATGGAATTCACTTTCGGCTGGCTGCAAAGTGATGCCAGGCTGAGCTAAGTGGCCTGTCTATAGAGAAAGGATAGTCACCCTTTCTAGGTGAGACAGTATAAGCCCCTCACTCAAATCTGTAGACAAGAGGAGACACGTCTCTCCGATCTCTTTCCTTCCTCTTTTTCTATCTTCTTTCTTTATCTTTCCTAGTCGTGGTGTCCGGGCCCTCTCATTAGCCGAAGGCTGAATGACAGTCCTGATCAGAGGCATTTTTATCTCCTCTTTAACTGTAATGATGGCACCATTCATGTGCCCTCTTCTTTTTTTCCGAGATCACTTATTTACTTTTGGCCCCTTGGTCTTTTAGACAGAGTCCCGTGTAGAAAGTCAGATGGGACGATGGCTCTGACTCTGTCCTTGTTTGCTAAGAGGACTTGGACAAGCTGTGTAATGTCTCTACTTTTGTGGTTATCATTTAGAGGGGGATGAAACCAAGGATTTCTACACTTAAGTTTATAAACTTAGTTATTTTTTTTTTCAAAGCTGTAAACTACTTTAATTACAAGAAATCTTAAAAGAATCTCCAAATACAAAATTGGTATCATGCCTGTAATATCATGGTGGCCATGAAGAGTTCTGTACAGTTTAAGTTTGGAAATCACTGGATTAGACCATGTGAAACTAATGGGGTCATTGTATTAGGGTTGCTATAACAAACTAACAGAGAACACCAGAAAGATGTTTACCTGTGTTTTTTTTCACTCTGCAAAGATGTTCAACTGTGTGGATCCTAACCACTTATGGAAAACATTGCAAAGAATGGAAATCCCAGAACACTTCATTGCCCTCATAAAGAAACCATGCATAGAACAAGAGGCAATCATTCAAACAGAACGAGGGAACGCTGTGTGGGGTTTAAAATCAGGAAAGGTGTGTGTCAGAGTTTTATCATCTGACCATATTTAATTCAATCTGTTACTGAACAAATAATCTGAGAAGCTGCACTATATGGACTATAGGAGAAGAATCAAGTATCAGGATTGGGGAAGTTCTCATTAGCAACCTGAGGTATACAGATGACATAAACTTGCTTGCTGAAAGCAAAGAAGACTTGAAACACTGATGATGATCAAAGACCACGGCTTTCAGTGCTGATTGAACCTCACATAAAGAAAACAGAAAACCTCAGAACTGGACCAGTAAGCAGCGTTGTGATAAACTGAGAAAATACTGATGTTGTCAAGGATTTTATTTTACTTGGATCCTCAGTCAACACCCATGGAAGCAGCTGTCAAGAAATCAAACAGTATATGCACTGGACAAATCTGCTACAAAAGACATGTTTCAAGTGTTCAGAAGCGAAGATGGCACTTTGAGGACAAAAGTGCACTGACCCAAACGATGGCATTTTCAGTTGACTCATATGCACGTGAAAGCAGGATGATGAAAGGGAAGGACTGAAAAAAAAAGATGCCTTTAAATTATGATATTGGCAAAGAATGTTGAATGTGCCATGGATTCCCAGAAAAATGAATGAATCTGTCTTGGAAGAAGTATGGCCAGAATACCCCTTAGAAGCAAAAACTGCAAGATTTCATCTCACATATTTTGGATATATTATCAGAAGAGACCAGTTCCTGGAGAAGGACATCATGCTTGGTCAAGTGGAGGATCAGGGACAAAGTGGAAGGTCGTCAACCAGGCGGGCTGACCCAGTGGCTGCAGCAGTGGGCTCAAGCAGCAGAGATTGGGGGGACGGTGCAGGAGTGGGCAGTGTTTCATTCTGCCATACTTGGGGTCATTATGAGTTGGAACCAACTCAATGACACTGAACAACATCAACAATGACAAATAATCACAAACCTGGTGGCCCCAAACAGCAGGAATTTATTCTCTCAAAGTTCTGAAAATGAGAAGTCGAAAATCAAGATATTGACAAGGCTTCTTGCTCTGAAGTTGCTAAAGGAGAATCTTACCTTGTACAGGTGCGGATGACTAAGTATTCCTCGGCCTGTGACTGTACCTCTGTCTTCACATGGCCTTCTTTTCTGTGTGTCTGTCTGTCTTCTCCTCTTCAGTCCCTTCTAAGACACTGCCATTGGGTTTAGGGTCCATTCTGGTTACCCAGGAGTCCCCGGGTGGTAGAAACAGTTAAATACTCAGTTGCTAATGGCAAGTTTGGAGATCTGAACCCACCTAGAGAGGCCGAGAATGGTGAGGGACCAGGCAGCACTTCATTCGGTTGGATGTAAGGTGGCTGTAAGTTGGAACTGACTAGACAGCACTGAACAACAGAGATGACTTGGAAGAAAGACCTAGCAATCTACTTCTGCAAGACCAATCATTAAAAACCTTATGCAGGACAGTGCTACTCTCACATACATGGGGAGGTTGTGAGTGTACATCAACTTAATAGCACCTGTTTTCCCCCCGCTTGGCTATTCAGAGTGATCTTATCTTGAGATCTTTAATTATATCTGCAAAAACTCTTATTTTCAAACAAGGTCACATTTGCAGGTTCAGGAATTGGGATGCGGCTGTTTTTGGGGGGGGCATCACTTCTCAACACAGTCTGATCAGAAATAATTTTCACACATCTGCTAAGTGTCTAGCACTGCGCTACGTGCACCATGGACACAGAGAAAATCAAGACGGAGATGCTACCTTTGCCAGCCTGCGGGCTGCTTTGTGACTGTCTGCTTATTTTGGGGCCTCGGCATCAAACCTGGCTTTTTTCTTTCTTTTCTTCCTGCATCTTCCCCTAAATCCCCTCCTCCCTCCTTCTATTCCTTCTTTTCAGAATAGATTTGCTGTCTTTAAAAGTAAAATAAATAAAAAACCCTCCAACCAAACCTATTGCTGTCAAATCAATTCTGACTCGTAACAACCCTATAGGTACTGAGTAGAACTGTTCCGCAGGGTTTCCAAGGAGCACCTGATGGATTTGAACTGCCGACCTTCTAGTTAGCAGCCGTAGCATTTAACTACTACACCACCAGAGTTTACAACAAGAAAAAAGCCTTAGTTTATTGTCTGCTACATACAATAGCATTCTTCCTGTTTGGGTAGACAGCTGAGACAGCACAGAGAGAGAGGGTGGTGGAGTTCCGAGGTTGAGTGGTGGGGTTCAGCGGTATAGCCCTTGCCTCCCATGTGGGAGACCCCATCTCCACGCCCAGGTGAGGCATCTCAGGCGCAGACCCCACCTCTCTGTCAGTGGAGGCTTGTGTGTTGCTGGGGTGCTGAACAGACTTCAGGGGAGCTTCCAGACTTACTAGGAAGAAAGGGCTAGAAATCAGGTAATGAAAACCCGATAGACCACAAGGGCCTGGTCCCCTGGTGCGTGGGGTCACTATGAGTCAAAGCCAGCTCAAGAGCTGTGGACAACAACAATACAGAGGAAGTGGCAGAGGCTGGGATTTGAACTTACTTCCTTTATTGCCACAACCTGGACATGAGTACTTCACCATCAGTGTTCCTGGTCTCCACCCTTCCTCTAGGGGACTGTGATGAATCCTCACCTACCAGAGGAGGAGGGTGGTTAACGCGCTTTCTAGAAGCTCTTAGTGTGCTGACATTCAAGATTCCCAGGGTGAAGGGCAGGGGAGCACTCCTTCCTCAGCAGGAAGCTTCAATCTAAGAAAAAGCTACTGCAATGGAGACTTGCGTCCCCCCAACAAGCAGGCTGACTATCTGGAAACTGGTGACATCATGGTTCAGTGCTACATCTGCTAACCAAAAGGTTGGCAGTTCAAAGCTACCAGGCACTCCTTGGAAACTCTACGGGGCAGTTCTATTCTGTCCTGTAGGACCACTGTGGGTTGGAATCAACTGGATGGCAGTGGATTTGGTTTGGGGATTTTTTAAATTTATGATACCTTGTAAATCTGTGTGTCCAGTGAAGAAATGGCAAGCTGAAGACAATATTGAGGTGAGCCTGGGGTAACAGCTGCATGATGGCTGGCTTGATACTCTGGGCGCCTGCTGCTTTTCAGCTGAGTTATAGGATGAAAATAATGACAGTCTACTTACGTCAGCCACACAAATGGTCAAAGGAACCCTGGTGGCACAATGGTTAAAGCTCTTGGCTGCTACTTAACAGGCTGGTTGTAGGAATTCACCCAGTGATTCTGAGAGAGAAAGGCCTGCAGACCTATTTTCCCTAGGAAACTCCATGGGGCAATTCTACTCTGTCATTTGGGGTCTCTGGGAGAAATACAGATAAAAAATTATAGAAAATTGATCAAAATAATTAAAAATTATTGGGAGTGTTATTTGAATGTGTACTTCTGTCCTCTATTGTAGAAACCCTGGTGGTGTAGTGGTTACGTGTTACGGCTGCCTAACCAATGTGCTGGCAGTTTGAACATACCCAGCGCTCCTTGGAAACCTATGGGGCAGTCCTACTCTGTTCTGTAGGGTCTCTATGAGTTGTAATCAACTCAGAGGCAATGGGTGGTGATGGTATATCCTTTATTGCTAATGATTACTTTCCTTGAGTGAACATTGGCCTTGACAGAGCTAATGAGAGTGTGAAGTCATTATAATTAGCTAGACATTTAAAAACTAAACCTTTTCAACTATTCAGTCATAAGATACTCAACGCAGCCTTTTACAAAATTTTGTTGAATTTGATAATTTTGAAGTTTTTTACTTAATGGCAAAAGAGAATAAACCTCATCCATTAGTCTAACACTTGTTCCTTTTTCTGTGTGAACATGGCTGAAGGAATTCTCTGAAAATGATACTACTGCATTTTAAAATGAACTCCTTATTTGGTAGGTTCTATTGGAAGGTTCCCAGGCTGACTGCTGAGGAGGTAAAGAAACAAACACCAAAACAAATAGCAGGCTGGTAGGTTTGTGATGCATCTACTTGAAAGGACAGAAGTTTCTAACATATTTCAGCTTATGGTGTTGTCAGATTTTTTATTTCAAGAATGAAATGTATTGGAGAATATTTTCTTTTGAGTCTTTAGAGGGAAGACATAACAGAAAAAAACCCTCAGTGTCAATAACTTTTTTTTTTAATAAAAGAAATGTGTTAGGTATTTTCTTTGACTGGAATAATAATAATAATAGAGTAACTTTTCAAACCCAGCACCGCCTGTGAAATTATTGGCTGCTTTGTCAACTCAGGCTATTGAAGCAAAACAGTTAAGAGTACAAGATCACCGAGGAGGGTAGGCTGTCACAGACGTGGGTCACTGTACAGCGGCAAGGAGTTTAAAATGTAACAAAATACAATATTTTACAATTAGATAGAATGTGAACCTGGAGATGTTCTGTGTGAACAGAGTGCAGGTCACTGTGGAGAGTGAGTTGTAACACACATTTGGAAAAACAAACACACATGCTTTTACTTAAGCTCCCTTCATGGGAGATTTCACAATTTAATAATGAGTGAGATAGTAACTTATCAGTAACTTACAAACCACGATGAGATGCAGTCTCAGGTGAAGTGCTCCTGTAACAGAAATGCCGTAAGTGGATGTCTTTAACAAAGACAGTCTAGCAGGCTGAATTCAGGGTTTTGGCTCTAGGGGAAGGCTTTCTCTCTGTCAACTCTGGAAGAAAGTCCTTGTCCTCAGTCATCTCCTGTTGGGGGAGCTTCTCAGGCACAGGGACCCCAGGTCCAAAAGACACGCTCTACTTCCAGTAGTGCTTTCTTGGTGGTATGAAGTCCCCTGTGTCTCTCTGCTCACTCTGCTTTTTACAGCTCAAAAGAGATTGGTTTAAGACACTGTGTAAACGTGTAGACCTTAATTGCCACTAATCCAGTGACAGTGTTTACAGCACACAGGGAAATATCATTAAATGATAAAACAGTGGGAAATCACATAACACTGGGACTCATGGCCTAGTCAAAGTGAAACACACGTTGTTTTGGAGACACAATCCAATCCTTAACAGATACAATTACATACCCACCAGAAGGACAAGAAAGAAAGAGGAGGAAAGAAAGAAAGGAAGGAAGGGAGGGAGGGAGAGAGAGAGGGGGGAGGGAGAAAGGAAGGGAGGGAGGGAATGAGGAAGGAAAGGAAAGAAAAGGAAGAAAGAAGGAAGGGAAGAAAGAAAGAAAGAAAGCAGAGAAAAAACAGATCGGTGAGAATGCAGAGCAATCAGAACTGTCATAGATGGAGGTGGGAATATAAATTCGTGGACCCACTTCCAGGAGAACATGCATTCCCAATGGCCCAGCAATTCCTCTCTCCGTGTACACCCAACAGAAATTCGTATATGTAGAGTCACTGAAAGACAGCCCTGAAGGGTTCACAGTGGTGTTACACCTAATGCTTCATCACTGGAAATTATCTGATGACCTCCAAAAGGAGAACGAATAAATTTATTGTCCTGTAACCACAGGAGGGAATGCTACATGCAAGGAAAGTGACGGATCCATGGCTACACGTGGAGATCAGGGTAAATCTCACAAAAGAGACACTGAAAGAAAGGGAACAGATACACAAAGGAGTGCCTCTTGGGTACCATTTATATGATGTTAAAAAAGAAAAAAAGAAACTGAGGCAAAACTCAACTGGTGCTATTGAATATTAGGATAGGGGTTACCCTTGGGAGAGGGGTGACAACTGGACAGGGACATGGGGTTTCTGGAGGTGCAGATCACGTTCTGCTTCTTAATCTGGGTGCTGGTTGCCCGGGGCATTCACTGTGTAAATACCACTGGTCTGTATGCTTACATATACTTTTCTGTATGTAGATTATTTCTGAATAAAAGGGAAAAAAAGACATTCCTCTGAAAAGGGTGTTTGAGCACTGATGATTTGAAAGTTTTCCATTGTTAACATTACTGGAGAGGGTGAGTACTGCCTGTATTTCTATCCCTGAAGAAGATGGAAGTGGAATATTTTAGTCTCTTTTGTATTTACAAATGACGTATTTCAGTGGATACTGAATTTTACTTTTTACGAAAAAAGCTTCCAGTAAATTGTAAGAAAAATGAATTGTCACCAGGGAAGTTGAAAATTAGCCAAACTTCACCAAAATCCTGTTTATCGTTGGTAGGTGGGATTGAAAACCAAGTATCCAGATTGAATAAAGCAACAACAAAGCCTTTCTTTTGTTTGGATCAGTGTATCTTTGTGAGGTAGCTTTCTCTGCTATAATCCAAGCAAAATCCATAGCTGCCCAGTGGATGCTGACTCTCAGCAACCCTATGGGACAGACTAGAACTGCTCCATAGTGTTTCCAAGGAGTACCATTAGGTTCAAACCGACAACTTTTCGGTTAGCAGCCACAGCTGTTAACCATTGTGCCACCAGGGTTCTGTTTCCTGCTGTACCAAACCCTGGACTGAGTTGGTTCCGACCCATAGGAACCCTATAGACAGAGTAGGGCTGCCCTATAGGTTTCCAAGGTGTGCCTGGTGGATTCGAGTTGTTAGCCTTCTGGCTAGCAGCTGCAGCTTTGCAGTCATTACAACGAAACATCAGAACCACTTAATTTAGGACGGAAACATCAATTACCATGTCAGGAAGACTAAATCTAGAGAAGAAAGAGAAGGAAAGAAAAGAAGCATATTCAATCACATTTCTCTGGTTAAAAGAATTTTTATTATTAAGCTTGTTTTAGATAATCAAAAAAAGGTTTTTAGGTGCTGCTAAAACTAAAAATTATTAAAACTGTTTAATTTGGCTTAATCTCAACCATTTCAAGTGCTTTTTGTGGTTTTTTATATCTATATTAGAACAAAGCATATGTATATAAGTTAAAACACATATAAAAACTAAACCAAACCCATTGCTGTGCAGTCCATCCAACTGATAGCTACCCTATGGAACAGAGTAGAACTGTCCCTTATGGTTTTCTAGGAGCGACTGGTGGATTGGAGCTGCCAGTCTTTTGGGTAGTAGCTGAACACTTAACTACTGTGCCACCAGGGATCTCCAAAATACAAATCCAAAGAATTTAGAAAGAAAAATACATACAGATATGCTGGAGGTGCATACTCAACATTTTCTGATGGATGAGTATCTCCAGATCAAAAACATCTCAGAAACCACTGGTTACGGCCTTTCTGTGGTCGTGAGCCTTTGAGATAGGCTAGACAGTACGTGTTTGGGGCCTGAGAGATGAAAATATGAACCCTGGCTCTGCTACCTAGTGTATGAATGATTCTGAGCAATTAGTCAATGCATCTGGACTCCAGTTTTCTCATTAGTAGAGTAAAATGTAGTGCATACCTGGAAAGGCTTGTTGAGATAATTAGGTGAGTCAATATCTGTAAACGTCTTAACGCCCTGACTGACCTGTGGAAGCCGAATCGATAGGTGTAGCCTTATTATCACATAGCAGCTTCCTGGTATTCGTTGAACTTGCTGTGCAAGAAAGATCTCCTAGGTTGCTTGTGGGAACCCTGGTGGTATAGTGGTTAAGAGCTATGACTGCTAACTAAAAGGCTGACAGCTCAGATCCACCCAGGTGTTCCTTGGAAGCCTTACGGAACAGTTCTACTCTGTCTCACAGTGTCACGATGAGTTGGAATCAACTCGACAGGGTGGGTTTGGTTGGGGTTTTAGGTTGCTTCTTAGCAATGTTTGGGTCCAAATTAGATTCTCTGAATTAGAATCTTCGTGATCAAGATCTTGAACCAGTATCTTTAGAAGGTCACATGTGATTCTTATGACCAAGTAAGCTTGAGAAACACTAATTTAGAAGAATCTGAACTTCTTTTTTTGTAGTGATCATTACCCGTGTGTGAGTGTTACGTTTTCAGTGCCATGAACTCCTAGAGGCTTATCTCTGTCCCCGACAGGGACTAGTAGAGAGCTCGACGGGCCATGGCGTAGTGAAGACAACAGAGGAGAGCGAGGTGGAAACTCCGTGTGTGAGATAATGAGCAAAAGGAATGGGATCGGTCCCAGCAGATGGAGCATGCTGTTGTATTTTTAGATGCTGTGAGGTCACTTTCGACTCACAGTGGCCCCATGTGGCAGAGTAGAGCTGATCCATAGCATTTCCTAGGTGGTAATCTTTATAGTAAAGATGTCACCTTGAAGACTATGGTGTATCTGACCCAAACCGTGGTATTTTGAATCACGTTACAAGCATGTGAAAGGTGGACAATGAATAAGGAAGACAGAGGAAGAATTAATGCTTTTGAATTGTGGTGTTGGAGAAGAATATGGAACATGCCATGGACTGCCAAAAAAACAAGCAGATCTTTTCTGGAGGAAATACTACCAGAGTGCTCCTTGGAAGCAAAGATGGTGAGACCGGGTCTTACATACTTTGGATATGTTATCAGAAGGGATCGGTCCCTGGAGAAGGACATCATGCTTGGTAGAGTGGAGGCTCAGCAAAAAAGAGGAAGACCTTCAATGGGATGGTTGGACACAGTGGCTGCAACAACGTGTGTAAGCGTGAAAATGATTGTGGGTATGACGTAAGAGTGGACAGTGTTTTGCTCTTTTGTGCATAGGATCCCTATGAGTTGGAACTGACTCAATGGCACCTAACAACAACAACAACAACTATCTTTATAGGAGCTGGTTTCCATGTGTTCCAGTTTGGAAGTTGCTGAGTAGGTTGGAAGCACCAGCTTTCAGTTAGCAGTTAGCAGCACAGTGCTTAACCATTTATCCACCCTGTCTCCTCAGATAGAGCTTAGATACTTAGATAGGACATAGCAATGGGAGAACTGGGAGAAGTCCCAGGCTGAGATCTTGGCAGAAGAGGGACAGCATGAAGAAGAAGGTAAGCTTTCCCTTCTGGCTTGGGGCTCAGATGTAAGGTTCTGGGGGAAGGATGCTGGAGGCAAAGTAACATTGTGTTGTATGTATGTATGCACCAGATTCTGTTTATCCGTTAATGCACTGATGGACACTTGGGCTGTCTGTATTGGGCTACTGTGAGTAGTGCTGCAGTGAACGCTGGTATAGTACGTGTGTCTGCTTGCCTCGCTGCTTTCAGATCTCTTTGGTGTGTACATACCTGAGAATAGAATTGCTGGGTTGTGTGACAGTTTGGCACTCCTGCCGTCAGTGGATAAGGGTTCCAGTTTCTCCACATACTCACCAACATTTGTTATTTTCTGCCTTTTTCTTTAAAAAATATAGTTACTGTAGTGGGATTGAAGTGGTATTTCACTGTGGTTTTGATTTGCATCTCCCTAATGGCTAAGGAGGAGGCCTGGTGGTACAGTGGTTAAGTGCTTGACCGCTAACTGAAAGGTAGGTGGTTTGAACCTTGGAAGAAAGATGTGGCCATCTGCCTTTGTAAAGATTGTGAAGAAAAGCTTTGGAAACTCGAGGGCAAGTTCCACTCCATTCCGCAGGGTCACTCTGAGTCTGAATCTATTTGACAGCAGTGGAATGGGAATGAATAATCACATGGAACATCTTTGTAATCTGCTCATTTAGCATTTGAAAAGCCTCTTCAGGGAAATATCTGTTCATGTTTTTGCCCATGTTTTGATTGGGTTGTCTATCTTTTTGTTGTAAGTTGTAGAATTTAAATACATATTTTGCGTATGAGACCTTTGTTGGCTATATGGATCCTAAAGATTTTCTCCCAATTTATGGGTTATCTTTGCACATTTTCGATAAAGTCCTTTGATGGGCAAAAGAGTTTACTTTTTACAAGGTCCCCTTTGTCTATTTTGTCTTTTACTGTTTCTGTATTCATTACAATATCTGATAATCCATTTTTAAGAAATAGACCCTGCAGTCTCACCTTGGTTTTCTTGTAAACATTTTATGGTTTTAGTTTTCACATTTAGGTCCTCAATCCATTTTGAATTGGTTTTTGTATAGGGTGTGAAACACAGATCCTGATTCTTTCATTGGTGTTGGATAAGCTGATTTCGCCGGCACACAATACTGGGGAATCATGGTCTAGCCAAACTGACACACGTCAAGGGCTGATTTTTTGGAAATGGTTTGCCAGGCCTTTCTTCCTAACTGCTTCTGAGTAGACTTGAACCTCCAGTCTTCCAGATAGCAGCCTAGCACATTGAAAATTTGCTCCACCTAGGGACCCCATACCTGGTGCTTAACAAATGCATGGACTTTCTACATGCAACTGGGTGACCGCATTAAACATTTTCTTATTATTTTGTCACCTGTTCACCTACTTATGCCTCCCAGTCCCACCCCTTGCTTCCCCAGGGAAGATGCATCTGACCGAATGGCACAGAGCGGGTATTCTTCGCTCTCAGGTGCGCTGCTGCATCCCGACAGTCGAGCTGCCTTCATTCTGGAGGTGTGGGTAATTAAGCTAATGAACACTTTTCCACTAGCGGCTGAGAGCCTCATTAATCTACACACACGCTGCCACAGGCGAATTATGGCGTCAAGGGTGGGAGGACCAACAAAAATAACTTCAGAAATTCATTAATTAGATTTAGTCAAGCACCCTGTTCAGAACAGAGAGTTCTTAGCCTGCAGTAGACAGAGGATTAAATGTTTATTTTTAAGGACATGAAAGGGATTTCTTGAGCAATATTTAGGAACATCTCGATTCTTGTGCTGGCATTTATGACTCGTGGTTGATGCAGCTGGTATCTGTCTAGAACTGCAGTGCAGTGTGTTCTATAAATGCTCAGTCTGCTAAAATGGGTGATCAAGAGGGAAGTTTCTAACCACTGAACATGGGGTCACATGCTAAACCACGCCCAGCTGTGGCCGAGATGGTTCCCAGGCGCTGTCAAGCTGATTTGGACTCGTGACCATCTGTGGGTCATCATCGGTCTCAGTGCTGCTGTAACAGAAAGGTCACCACCGGATGGCTTTAACAGAAATTTATTCTCTCACAGTCCAGGAGGCTAGAAGTCCGAATTCAGGGTGCCGGCTTCAGGGAGAAGTTTTCTCTCTCTGTCGGCTCTCGGGGAACGTCCTTATCGTCCATCGTCCTTTGGTGTCAGAGCTTCTCAGAGCAGACACCTCAGGTCTCAAGGATATAGTCACACCATGCTGCTGGTGCTCCTTTCTTGGTGGCATGAGGTGTCCTATCTCTCCGTGCGCTTCTTTCTTTTATATTTCAAAAGAGATTGATTCAAAACACAACCTAATCCTGTTATTTGAGTCCTGCTCCATGAATGTAATGACCTCTAATCTTCTGTCTCACTAAAATCGTAGAGGAAGGATTTATAACATAGAGGAAAACTGTATATCAGGTGACAAAATAGTGTTCAAGCAATCACACAACGCTGGGAATCATGGCCTAGCCAAGTTGACACATAAAGGGGAGGGGGTGAGATTTAATCCATGACAGAATAGAACTATTCTGTATAAGATTTTCAATGGATGAGTTTTGGAAGTAGATTATCAGTCTTCCGAAGTACGTTGTATTTCACAGATGTTAGACTGGAGTCAGACTAGAGTCAAGAGACTGTTTCTGCCTACCGAATGATGAGCAGCAGTGTGGACTCGCATGCCTCTTTTAGCCTTCTTTGCTGTGACAACCTTCAAAGCCGCTGTCCAAATGGCAAAATGCCAAGACAGAGGAGACCTGTTTGACTCTCACTAGGCTTCATGTGCATGAAAAACTAAAATTGTATTATGTTAAGCCATTGGGGTTTCCTGACGTACTGTTACTGCTGCGTGGTTGTCTTAGTCACCCAGTGCTGCTACAACAGAAATACCACCCAGAAATACCACTGGCCTTAACATAGAGAAATTTATTCTGTCGCAGCCAGTAGGCTACTAGTCCAAATTCAGGCATCAGCTCCAGGGAACGACTTTCTCTCCTGGCTCCGGAAGAATGTTCTTTTTGTCAACCTTCCCACGCACTGGAGTCTCTGAGGCTCAGGGACTAGGGTCGGAAGGATGTGCTGTGCTTCGGGCTCTGCTTTATTGGTGGCAAGAGGTCTCCTTGTCTCTCTGCTAGCTTTATTCCTTTATATCCAAAGAGATTGCCTCAAGGCACAACGCAATCTTACACATTGAGTTCTGTCCCACCAACACAACCACCATCCTGATAAATATACCACTCACCAAGTTGAAGTACATTAAGGAAAAAAAAAGTGTTAGTCAAGTAGCCTCATGATACCCTCATGAGGAGAGTGTCTGGATTTTAGAAAGGTCTTCAGTGGGCTTGTTTATGATACAGTTGTGGACAAATTGGGGTCACAGATGCTGGAGGAAGAGGTGGTTTCTAAGCTACTTGCGTGACCACATACTCTAAACAAATCAACATGAGTGTTAGGAGAGGACAGACTCTAAGGGCACAATCCTTACCCTGTCTGGTTCAACGGTTCCATCAGTGGCTTAGGAGAAGTGATGGAGACGCTGCTTTCTGAGTTTGGGTGCCGCAGGGATGGCAGAGGCCATGGACATCTTCACTGACAGACTTAGGACAATAGGCCTCATATGACAATGGGGAGGAAGGCAGCTCATGGGGGTTTGTGACATATAGATTAAAAAAAAATTGAACTGCAGAATCATAGGCGAGAAGGTATGAAATCTAAGAGCATTTTAGAAGTATCTATAAATTGTTGTGGAAACCTTGGTGGTGAAATGATTAAGTACTATGGCTGCTAATCACAAAGTTGGCAGTTCAAATCTAAGGTACTCCTTGGAAACCCTATGGGGCCTAGGAGTGGTAAGTCAGATTCTAATTGACGGCAATGAATTTGTTTTGGTAAGTTGTTATTCAGCTGGTGTTGAGTCAGCCTGCCTCATGTGACCCTGTGCCCAACAGAACTAAGTCTTCCCACACCATGCCCACCATCAGTTGCAGATCAGTCCATTGTGACCACTGGGTGATTTTTTGGAAATAGATTTCCAGGCCTTTCTTCCTGCTTCATTTTAGTCTGGAAGCAGTCTGGCATTATTGAAAGAATAGAGTACAGAAGAAACATGCTGTAGTAGGAAATAAGCCTGGAAGATGTTTAGGGCTTGAAGGTAGAGTCCCAAAGATCACGTCTACGTGTGAATATCAGGCAGTGGAGAGCCATGGACAATACAGAGACAGGGAGCGGCATGATTTGATCTAGTTTCATCTTACTCTTCTTTCCATTGCTAATATTCAGTCTCTGCTTTCATGGAGGATGGAAAGGAATATCCTACCTGGAGGATATGTGTGTAGACCATGACGATTTGATAAGTTTTAGGTACTAACACTTGCTTTAATTCAGCAAAGCTAACATTCAGAGGGAAACCCCATAGGTTTTCATCAGATTTCTCTGCAGAAACAATGCTGGCACAGAGACAGTGGCATGACACATTCAAAGCCTTGAAGGAGAAGAACTTCCAACCAAGAATTATATATCCTGAAAAACTATCTTTCAGATATGAAAATGAAATCAAGACATTCGCAGATAAACAGAAACTCAGAGATTCTGTAAAACTCAAACCCAAACTACAAGAAATACTGAAAGAATCTCTTGGCTTAGAAGAACAAAACCACTAACTTTATATTTTAGAAGCAAATTCAGGACACATCACCCAGAAACTTACTCAGTTAGGGAAGGCTCCAAACTCTGTCAAACCTATAATAGTGAAAGAAATGATACAGTGGTGGTCATGTCATGAAAACTATGATGTCATCATATTAAAAAGAGGGATGTACTACAGTTGTTATAGTCCTTCCAGATGGAGAGGAAGTTAATAAGACTGGTAGTAATTAAAATTGGGTTTATACATAGTTTATTAAGGGGTATCATAGGGCAGCCATAAAACACAATAAAGATACAATGTATCAAATCAAGAAACATAATACAGGAATCTCAACAGCCACAAAACCAACCCTGAAAAAGGTGAAAAATCAACTCACAAAGAAGAAAGTCTCAGAAAAGATTAATAAGAACAGAGAAAATATCAACATAAAAATAAACATATCACAATGGCAACACTAAACGCATACCTAGTACTGCCATTAATTCACTTAATCCTTGTGACAACTGTGCGAGGCAAGTATAATTTTAAAGTCATACGTGGTTAATGTTCATGATATGTTCCATGAAATAGGACATTATGTGATTTGGATATTGTGTGAACACCACATCATATACAGACAGTCCCTGGGTTACCTGCCCAGCCTCTCTTGCAGTTCCACCCATTTACTGGCCAGACAAAGCCTAAGAGCTGTGTCCACTGGATACACGAGGCTGGCCTTGCAGGACAAGAGGCCGCAGGTTAGTAGAGACTGTGCTGGCAGCCAGATTGGGACTTTACGCACATCCAGGTATAGGGCAGAAACCCTGGTGACACACTGGTTAAGTGCTACAGCTGCTAACCAAAAGGTTGACAGTTCAAATCTACCAGGTGCTCCCCAGAAACCCTGTGGGGGCAATTCTACTCTGTCCCATAGGGTCACTATGAATCAGAATTGACTCCGTGGCAAGGAGTTTGTTTGTTATTTTTCAGGTACAGGCCAGGGAGGCCACACAGGAGGAGGATGCAGAGTGGTGGCCTTGAGCACCTGGCTGGGAGTGGGTGGGCAGGTGTCGGGAGTGCTGTTGGCAGAAGCAGCCCTGGCTGTGCCCACCTTGTCGATGCTGCCATTTCCTGATCTTGTGCAGCTGCTGGGGCCACGGGGAGCCAAGAGTGACCCGCGAGTGAGCCTGGTGCCACAGGCTGGCCGACATCTCGGCTAGCGCCTGACACAGGAGTAGAGGAGCCAAGACAAGCCTACCCTGTGTGGGGTGAACAGCTGCACGGCTGCCGTGGGGGCAGAAGAAGCCCGGAGGAGGGGAACCACCAGGAGGCAGAGGAGAGACACAGTGGTGACCGGGACGCACCTTGGGGACTGCTGCTTGTTCACGCAGGAGCTTTTGGGTCATCAAAAGCATTATTGGCCAAAAAACAAACAACCCCTCCTCCCCTGCCAAAAAACCCAAACCCATCGAGTAGATTCCAACTCATAGCAACCCTGCAGGACAGAGCTGAACTGCCAGAGAACAGCTAGTGGATGACAACTGGGGACCTTTTAGTTATCAGCCAACCTCTGAACCACTGCACCTCCCACGCATTGTTAAGAAGCTTCTGACTCATAGCAACCCTTTAGGACAGAGAGGAATTATGCCATAGGGTTTCCGAGGAGTGCCAGGTAGATCTGAACTGCTGACCTTGTGGTGAGCCGCCATACCTCTTAACCTCTGAGCCATCAGGGGTCCTTAAGACTGTTAGGGAGAAGTAATAAACAAAAGGAAAGCTTCTCTCCATTAAAAAAAAAATTATGTGATCATGGACATTATGTAGCCAGAGGTTGCCCAAATGGATGTTACTCAGCTCGTGACTGTACTTGTTATACAGACGAAGAAACTGAGGCTCACAGAAGTTATGCAATTTGCCCAGAGTCTCCACTTCTCTTTCTTTTCCTAGGCAGTATGTGTACGACTGGGAAGCCTCCAGGGATTATAACCATAGTGATACCATGGAGGAAGCCAGTTGAAAGATGAACATTTCATGTAAAGAATAGATTTGGGGGAGTTGTAGAACATGGAAGTCAGCATCTTGATCAAACCTTACCTGAAGACTTTCTTACTATTTTTTTTCTCCTGTTGTGTTTTCTAGCATGCTCCCCTTGTTGCTGAAGCCAGTTTAAGACTTCCAGACAAATCATCAAAAGGTGGCAATGAAAGAAAAATCTTCATCAAGACAGAAGTGTTATTTCTTTTAAGCCCTGACTTCAGCTCTCAGAGAATGACTGTCTTTTGTTACCAACCTCAAAGGATGTGGGTTTGATTTATTAAGAGTCCCAGGGGATCACTTTGCAGTGGTGGGATGACTAGACCATGCATCCAAAGTCACTTTCTGGGCTTTAGAGATTCCCACAGTACCAGGAAGTTCTATCAACCCAGAGATCCTGCAAACATGAAGTGCCCACATCTGCTGGAGCTCCAGATCCTGGCTGAAGTTTCAGGTGATTTTCCTTGGATACAGACACATGACTGTGGGAGACTCTGTCTTGCAGAGTAGTAATAGTGCTAGTAATAAGCGTAGCTCTAGTAATGTTATGACAACTACTAATGGTAATAATAATAAAGTTAGGGACCAGGCCACTTTCTTAGAATTTGGAAAGTCTCATTCTCCCATCTCCATCCTCTCTCAGTGTTTAATATTGTGGCAGACATGCCAGGAGAAAATGTACCCTGGGAAGGGGAGATAAGAAGCAGGAGCCAAAGGACAGTCTCCCAGCTCTAGGGTGGGTGTGTCCTTGTTCTCCCTGGGGTCCAGAACTGGGGCTGAGGATTGACTAAGCATAGGCGCTGCTTTCAAGAGTGAGTTCAGAGATGGAGTGAACAATTCTAATGCACAAACAGTCCAACCCACAACCCGGTGACACCACCCTCCAAATAATTTTCAGATGGCAAAGCAACAGAAATACAAACTTCGAAGTCAGAGGCTAAGCGACAGGTCACTATCCTAACTAACTCTTCCGGGACATCTGGGGCCCAAAGGGGACCACCGAGTGAGCCCCAGTATAAAAGCAACACATTGGTTTTGAGCCATGGAGCCATCTGGGTCTTTGAAGAGCCATTAGCCTCCTTTCTTGGCCAAATGAAGGATGGCAATAGATCCAATACGTTTCCCCTTTTACTGGCAATCCCAGGAAAAACCTCCTAATGAGTGGAGCCTGAGATTCCAGGCAGTGCCTTCGAATGGTTTTTCCTACTCAGGAGATCCCTGGTGAGATGTAAGACAGTAACTGCTATTCTCAAAGTCAAGTGTGTCAAGTCTATACACCATTTCCTGAAGATGCCTCTGTGCCAACACTGAGGGCTACAAATAGCCCTGGCTGAAGGCTGTACTTGTTAGGAACTCGACTTGTGTGGTCCTTTGGACATATATCTTTCCCACAATAGATTGGGGGTAAAACTGCTCCTTTGTCTTCCAAGTCGGACAGAAGAAGGTTCTGATTGTATTATCCATGGTCCCACAAATTATGCTCCAGGAAAGGCCTTTCATGGTTATGCCCCATCCATCACCCAACCCACTGCACCACACTGGAACATGTCCTGTCATTCCCGTACACTCTACGCTATAGGCTGCCAACAGGCCCCTGATACCTGGGTGGGGGTGGGGGTGGTGAGCAAGAGCCATGGCATTTCTGGAGCTCAGGGCTGCCCAGGCATGGAATATTTCTGTCTTTACCAAGACAGCAAGAAGCAGCATGGGAAGTGTTGCAGAGTGGGCAAAGGCACAACAAACTTGCAGCCGATTTCCTTCTCTTGGTGTTCTAATGTTTGCATCTCAGTAAGGTAAGGTGTCCCCGAGTTTGGGGAGCCTACACAATTCCTGAAACAGGTGAGTAAAGAGAGCAACCTGAATGGTGCACCCCCTAGCAGAACAGCAGCTCAGACCCAGGTGGCAGACAGAGGGCTTGTAGCCACTTCTTCGGCTTCAGGTCCTTGCTGGGGTCAGTGGGATGTCGGGGTCGGACCTGAGTTCTTATTTCAGCAATGCCACTTCTCAACTTTGTGGCCTTGGGGAAATTATTGCTTTTAGCATGACTTCCCAACTGTAAAATGGGAGTCAAATCATGAAGACTGTTGAAGACGTTACACGTACACATGGGAGGTGTCCGGCGTGGTCCATGGTGTGTGGCTGACGACTTGCTTCTTTGACTTCCATCTCTCAGGATTTGTTTTGTTCTGATTAATGCAGGTATTTAGGTTTTCAATTTGAAAGACATCAAAGAAAGTCAAGGAAGGCCAGCCTCCTCCTTTTACAAATGAGGAAACTGGGCTAGACAAGAGAAGCCGCTGTCCCGGTGTCACAGCTCTAGGCTGTGACTTTTTCAGGGTGTGACACTGCCATGGAGCTTGCACTAGTGTTATTATGTAGGCTTCTGTGTGCAAGACGGTTGTACAAAAGAGCAATCTAAACCAATTACAAGCAAGCATATATGGTGTATGTGTGTGTGTGTCTGTGTCTGTGTGATAGGTGTCTGTGAATTAATTACTAAAGATGTTGCAGAAGCATGGGTTTCTAGGGACAAAAGTAGATATGGAACATTCTGAGTACTCTCCAGGGCTTGACTGTGTCTATGTTTAATCAGGTTACTATGTGAAGACTTTCTCTGAAAGCATATTTCTCAGGGGGTTAAGTGTTAAATGGGAGCTTTCTGAAGAGACAAAGCTGGCTTGGTTGCTGTTAGAAGTCACACCTCAAGGCAGTGCTGACCAAAATGGTTCCTTGGACCACTGGTCCCATGTGATGGACCACGAGGAAGATGTCCGTGGTGATCACAGTCACTTTGAAGAGGTTTACATTTATATACTGCCTGTTAAAATTGCATTGTCCTGATTTATTTGAGGACAACATTTTTCATATATGTAAAACCAAACCCACCCCACTGTAGTCGATGTAATGCCAACTCATAGTGACCCTATAAAATACAGTACAACTTCCCCATAGAGTTTCCAGGGAGCACCTGGGGGATTTGAACTGCTGACCTTTGGTTAGCAGATGTAGCACTTAACCCATTATGCCACCAGGGTTTCCCTATACACATACATATAAATGTACACACACACATACACACAAATGTGAGGACTGACAATTATATTCACGAACTCATCCTAGAAGAAGTGGTACACATCTCATTGTTAGATATCACCATGGTCACCTTCAAAGTACTCCGCTTGGGAAGCTATGTTCCAAAACCATTGCCCAGTCCACCCCTCAGTGCAATTTTGGAACTCTTTTTCTGGAATGGCCATCAGGGCTGTCATCCTGTTACCTTTGATGTTCTGAATGTCATCAATAGTTCTTTTTTCTTCTGGCAAAGAAAAAAGTCATTGGGGGCCAGATCAGGTGACTAGGGAGGGTGTTCCCTTGCAGTTAGTTCTTAACTGGCTGAACAAATAACAGTGAGGACAGACAACTATACAATTAGGTTCTTGAACTTGCTACCATGCCTCTGTGTGGCCATTCCAGAAAGGGTGGGCTAGGCACTGGCATTGGTGCATAGCTTCCTGAACGGGGTACTTAAAAGGTGCCTGTAGTTATGTTCAGCAACAAAGTATGTAGCACAGTTAAGTTTGCAGACTTAATTGTCGGGCCTTGTGTGGGGGTGTGTGTGTGTGTGTATATGGACACCCTAGTGGCCTAGTGGTTAAATGCTATGGTGGCTATCCAAAAGGCTAGCAGTTCAAATCTGCCAGATGCTCCTTGGAAACTATATGGAGCAGTTCTAATGTGTCCTAATGTGTCCTATAGGGTCTCTCTATGAGTTGGAATGGACTCGACAGCAGTGGGTTTGGTGTCGTTTATATATATTTGGTAATTCTCATTAGAGCTAGCTCTCCATTTATTCTTTAGGAAATGCTAGTCTAGAGCTTTATAGACTCTCAAGGAAAGCTAACACATCAGAGAGTACTGCAGGAAGTCAGAAACGGAAGAGTCACTAAATGAGAAGAAACTGTGTCATGCCAAAGGCTAAAGAAAGGAGAACTGTTCTGTGGAAGGGTTTCACAGGAAGGTACAAGTGTTGCAGAAATTTGTGTTAACAGTTTAGATTTGGAGATGTTCTTCCAAGTAACTGACATGCTCTGCTATCAGCTATCAGCGGCTCTCGCCTATAAAAGCCATCGAGCCTGAGAATGAGGTGTACCATCTAATTATAACATTTTAACTCACTAACAGTCACCATAGCTATCACTGCTTATAAAATTTCCAAGGACCCACTGAGGTCATTCTTGGTGTCAAGGTCTAGGATGGGTAGATCTTACCTACTGTATTCCCTAAAGTCTTTCTTGGGGTCAAGGTCTAGCAGGGCAGGCCCTAAAAAGGGTGGACCCTGAAGTCATTCTTGGGGTCACAGTCTAGGATGCTGTTTGTCACATTCACACTGGGATGTGAGCTCCCACTTACACACCCTTTTGTCTTACCTGTGTCCCCATAAGGTTATCAGACATGCTATGTTATTGTGTTTTAGATAAGGAATCTGAGGCCAGAGAGCAGAAACACCTTGATCAAGGTCACTGAGCCCCTAAGCAGCTCGTGGAGGGTCACTTGAGCCCTAATCCAGAGCTCCTTCTCATACCCTATGATACTTTCCTAACTGCAGAGGACCTCGGCAGATTGGCTCTCCTGAAGAAGCTAGGCAATGTACATTGCTTGTTTCTTTAAGCCAGTGGATTTATTTTGGGACTCCACACCTATCACCTAAGTAGAACTGGTTCTTCCTTAAAGCCTCAGCTGCATGGAAGACTCTAGATTGCTCTCCAGAGACCCTGTCCTTTCCCACTCTGTCCTGGAACAACAGCAGGAACCATGGGGCCTTCTGCATTGTGAGTCTCCATGCAGGGCAAACGTCTGGTTTTCCAGGTGGCCCTGGAGCCTGGAACCTTCAAGAATCATCACTTTCTTTCTTTCCACAGTGCCTTGTTTGCTCAACAGCCACTTATTGGCACAGTTACTTGAGAGTGCAGTCGC
This sequence comes from Heterohyrax brucei, assembly GCA_028571685.1. Classification (NCBI taxonomy): domain Eukaryota; kingdom Metazoa; phylum Chordata; class Mammalia; order Hyracoidea; family Procaviidae; genus Heterohyrax; species Heterohyrax brucei. Next base: position 17,233,564 of record CM053153.1, on the reverse strand, counting down.
TAATAGCCCCTCCTATCAATTTTCCCATCTGCAAGATGGGGACTCTGCTTGTTAGCTGACAGGGTGTTGCTTGCTGTGAGTGGTAATGAATGTTTGGAGGCTCATTGAGATCTGTAGATAAACCAACCCCGAGAAGCACCACGTGCTGGTGAATCTGCCACTGGGCAACCCTCCCTGACACGCTGTCTGGTTTCCCACAGACAGGGGATCAGTTCTGAATCCTCAGGCAGCCGGGGGATTCCCATGGCTTCCTACAAGCTTCCGACAGCTTCTAGATGAACCAAAGCACTGGATTTCCAGAAGGATTTGGTTTCTAGACTTGTTCCCTTCAAAATGATGCCACAAACAGCACCAAAATCAATTTTAAATCAGTCTGTTGAGAAACAGTTCCCTTGAGCTGATTCCTTGGCACTTCCTGGATCAGTCTGGGCTTAGGTGTGGAATGCATGCTACCAGTGACACACAGATTATTTTAGGTGGTTCATGGAAGAACTTTTAATAGCCTGTCATATTAGGCAAGTGTTTTGTGTCTATTTTCTGTTTGCAGCAAGTAATACTGGTTTTTGTGTTTATCGTAGTAAGATATGAATAAGATTTAAAAAATTGCTTCATTTTATTAAAAATAAATATGACATACAGCTTTTTAATTTTATTTTTGTGTTGTGCTTTAGGTGAAAGTTTACAGCTGAAGTTAATTTCTTACACAAAAGTTTATATACACACCGTTATATGTGTGACATCAGTTGCAATTCCCACACCTGGGTTTCTCACATCCTTTCACGCCTTTCCTGTCCCTTCCTGTCCTCTCATCATGCCTCTGGAATGGAGCCCCTCATTTGGTCTTACATATCTGATTGATCCAAGAAGCACTCTCTTCATGAATACTACTTTCTATTTTGTGTCCAGTCTAGTCTTCGTCTGAAGTGTGGGCTTCATTAGTGATTTTAGTTCTGGGTTAACAGAGCATCTGTGGCTATAGTTTTGAAGGTTCCTCCAGTCTCTGCCAGACCATAAGTTTGGTCTTTTTTCCATGAATTTAGGTTCTGCCCCATACTTTTCTCCCTCTCTGTCTGGGTCTCTGTTGTGTTCTCTGTCAGGGTGGTTGTTGATGGTAGCTGGGCACCATCTAGTTCTTCTGGTCTCAGTCTGGTGGAATCTCTGGTTTATGAAGACCTTTTGTCTCTTGGGCTAACATTTTTTTTTAGGGAAAAAAAAAGAAAAAGTTTCATAAAAAAAATAAGAAGTGTTAGGATGTCTTTACTTGAAAAGATTGAGAATCAATGATTTGCAAGCTATAATAAAATGACAGAACAACTGACCCAGGGTTAAGAGCCACGGTTGACTGTTTTGGACTAATGGCAGCAAACAACAGGATCAGCTAGGGCAAAATAAACAACGGTGTGGAAATCCTCAGAAAATGCTCAGACAGATGATTCACTGAGACACAGGTGTAGATACATTTTGCTTCAAACAATGTAGTAGTTCTGAAAAGTTCTGTTAAGTGAAGTAACCGCAAACGTACTAGAAGAGCTTGGTATCTGAAACAATTTTGTGGTCAATTCGTTTGAATAGTCACCTCTGTTTTTTCTTTTTAAGTTCAAATATTTTCTTTGTTTAAGGCAAAGTATACCTACCAATAACTTGCCTGAACTGAGGCATTGGCAACCTTACTGAACAGTGCTCCCCCCGGACCAGTGGCAGACAGTCCAAGTTGGCGTTTCTGTTAAGTAGGTAGCTAAGATACAGAGTCAGGCATGGAGCCCAGCTGCACCTGGCAAAGCGGGCTCAGGGGTGGGATGCCCACTCTTAACAGTAATTCCAGTCAACATATACTTGGTACAAAACACAGTCTACTTTGCACAAAACATAGTAATAAACCTGGTCATTTTTGTTGTAGATAGACTTTCTTTCTTTAAAACCTTTAATCCCAGGCTAGGCCCAGAACTCCAGAAGAAAGTAATGTTTCGAAACCTCACAACTGGCTTTAACCAGATTAGCTGTCTCACTCCTTCTCATTGGAGTGGTTGAGAGTAGAAGAGTCTGGGATTTTCCCAAAGAGTGCTTACAACACAGGAACACTGAATGCTTACCGACGCGGGCACTGGTTAAATGCCCAAAGCATCTCATTATCACAGAACTTACGGTATAGAGCTTCTTATTAGCCCCTTTGCACACATGGGGATTTGGAGACACAGAGACTTGAGGTGGCCTGTCCAAAATTACACAGCTGCCGAGTGACAGAGACTGGATTTACACCAGCCTGTCCGGCTCCTGTGCCTGTACCATTGTTGACCACTCTGTCATGCCTCCTTCGATGTATCGGCCCTCTTGGGACTGGTACTAAGCTTCTCTTTAAAATGAGTGTTATTTAAAGTTACCAAAGCATGTTGACGATGTTGAAAATAATAGGTTAAGAAGTTATGTTAAAATACTGAGGTGGTAGGAGAATACAGTGGACGTTTCAATGCTGGAGGCACCTGGCTGAATCAAGTCACCTCAGGATGGGCTGGTGACCACCCAGGTCAGCAGCCCCTACAAGGGAGTTAACTATGCAGACCTACTGAATCAGGAAGGAACCCTGGTGGTGTAGTGGTTAAGTACTTAGCATTTGGAGCTCATTCAGTGGCTCTGGGGGAAAAACTGTACACATTACAGCCAAGATAATCCCATGAGGCAGTTCTGTTCTGCAACTCATGATGTCACTACAAGCCAGAACCAACTCGACAGCAGTGGGTTTGGTTTTTGGTACTGGTTGTATGTGCGTCTGAGTAAGTAACTCTAGGTCCTGTTACAAAAACTATGACCTTCAATGACTCAATAGTTTCAGGATTATTTTGGGGTTCAGTGCTAGTTGGATGGCACTCTGGGGTACCTCTTCTCCAAATGATAATATGGAGATTGGGCTCCTTCCGTCTTATGACACTGTCTTCTTAACCAATGAGCCTCTGAGCTCACTGTGAAGAGGGAAGAGCAAGTGTGATCACAGCTCAAGGGGCTTTATGGCCAGAACCCCCAAATGGCCCTAACCTAACTGCAAGAATGAGTTTAATCTTGTGTGCCTAGGAAGAAGAGGAAATGGGATTGCTGTGCATCTAGCCAGCTTCTGTCAGAGTTTGCAAACAATAGAAATGGATTCTGCCTATGTCGAGAATTCATTTGAAACATGATGGGTAGCTCATAGCATCAATGGAAGGCTGAAGAAACAGGCTGGGACTCAAGGGAAACTGGGAAGTAGCCACCACAGCCAAGGTCAGCCCAGGAGCAGAGCCACTGGAATGGGAGTCATCATTACTGTGACTGTGTCCTATGACCCCATGCTCGGAATGGACTCCTGATACCACCATCGTGTAAGGGGCAGTCCTGCTCTGTAACACATGGGGTCCTACAAGGCTGTGTTTCTCATTCATCCTTGCAGTTATATTAGGGCCATTTTGGGGTTGTGCCTAGTGGAGTGGCCATAAAAGCCTCTTGAGCAGTGGTCACCCTTCCTTTTCCCCTTCTACAGTGACCTCCAAGGCTACTTGGCTAAGAAGACAGTGTCATATTTCATAGCCCTTTGAAGTTTGTGTTTGTTGTTAACAGTGACCATTGTGGATGACTCTAACTCATGGTAAACTTAAAGAACAAAATGTTGCATGGTCCTTTGCTACGGTCACTGTATGTTTGAGCCCATTGTATCATTTAATAGTAAGCTTTACAAAGTGTGTTTTCATTGTCAATATTTGCATGACAGAATTGAGGCAACAAATTAGTGAGAAGTGAAGCCAGTGCACAGAGAGGATCTGGGAACTGGGATGTGTCCATTCACTTGTTTGTCTACTTAGTCTTTCATTCATTGAGCATATACTGAGTTCTCTATGTGCCAGGTGCTGTGCAGGGCTCCAGCGATATGTTGGTGGCCATAAAAAGGTCCCATCCTAAAGGAAATCTTACATCCACAGTATTCAGACATGGGCTATCAAGGGGCAGGAGCAGGACCGTCAACTGAGGAAGCCCAAGCGTGGGAACTGCACCGGATGTGAACTGACAGACTGTTTGACCTGAGTCTTTGGGAGGTGTTGTAACCTGTTGAGTCTCACATCTAGTCAATCATTGACCAGGATCTCCAACTGAAGTCTTCGAGTTCACATCCACAGGGCTTCCATTACTGTGGCTGCAGCACTATGCAAGTTCTATAGGGACATCATGGGCATTTTCTATGGGGACATGTGCATTCGCTATTTTCTAGCTAGGTGACGTCTATCTGGAGCAACTTAACTTCTGGGCCTTTATCTCCCCATCTGTGAAATGTGGATCCTCGTGCTTACTTCCTGGTGTTACATGACACTAGTAACAGCAAACGTGACAGCCAAACGCCCTCTGAAACGCTAGATAGGGGACATGCTCCTGAAGTGGTGACGGCATGGGAAGAGGGGTACCACTGGGTCTCTGCCTTCACCAAGCTTGCTCTTTACCTGCAGGGGGGTGAGCTGGAGGTCGGCTGGGAGAGCGCAATCCACCTGTGTATGAGAGAGAAGAAATAATTGCAAATCCCTATGGATTTAGCTGTAAGTATGAGCTGAGTTCAGAGAAGAGAGAACATGGTGTGGGGAAGATGCAATGAGGAGATATATATATATGTATATGTATATATATGTATGTATTACAATAGAATATATAGCAAAGTAGAGTCTTGTCGTAAACACAAAATGGCTGTGCTCAAGCTTAGCAAGGTGGTGAGAAAATATAAAGTCATGATGAAGAAGCAAAGTGAAGAAAAAAAAATGAGAAGGACAACTATGAGGCAGACATGGCAGCGGACGGCCAGAGAGAGATGATAAAGACATGGCCACCCAGAAAGAAGTCAACAACTGAAGGCACCAGAAGATAAGAAGGATGGACTGGTCACTAGTGACCAGGACTGAAAAAACAACTTGTTTATACATAGTATAAAAATCCAGCACTCTGGATCTGGGGTGTGCGGTCTCCCTCTGGGGGTCTGTGCCCACTGCTCTGCTGCTGTGCTGTGACTTGATCCTAAGACCTCATCTGTCTCATCCTCAAAGGCCTGGAGTGCGCAGCTCCCCGCTGGGGTCTATGCCCATCAGTCTGCTGCTGAGACTTCATCCACTTCACCCTCGAAGGCCTGGTTCAAGCGACTGTGTCTGTTGGTGCCCAAGCCTCCTGTGCTGTGGTTCTTGCTGGCTTCACCTCTGAGCTGGGCTTTCACTCTCTCCTGGTGACTGAATGGCCTGGTTTGAGTGATTGTGACTGCTGGTGCCTGAGCTTCCTGTGCGGTCCCTGCTGGCTCCACCTCCCAGGTCTCTTGTCATCATCTTACTCTGAATTTTCTCTGACATCTGAGCAGTGAAACCACAGCCAATCTCTAAGTTCCTTAGAGTGAAGCCCGCTTTCAGGGAAGTGTGAGTGATGACCTACTAAGTGCTATGACTGAACTGTGCAGTCCCTGGGGAACCCGGTGTGAACCTGTGTGTAGTTTTGAACCAATATGACTGAAGTAAGCTTTTCGGGTATTTAGCACCTGTTTGTGTTTGACTAAGAGTGTGTGTTAAGCCACTATATAAGTGTGTGTTTCTAACCAAAATACATACATAAGTGTGTTTTTAACCAAGATACTGTATAAAAGCATATCATTAATTCCAAGCCTTGTAGTTACATATTTTCCACCTGCAACCTCAACACTTTCTGGGTGTTCATGACAGAGGAGTCCAAGGCTTTGTGGAGGAGCCAGACAGGTGAGTAGATGGTGTCGTGGCTCTATAGCCGGTCTCTGTCAATTCGTGTCTGAGTTCTACTTCCCTATTAACAAAGTCCTAGTGGTGCAATGGTTAAGCACTTGGCTGCTCACCAAAAGATTGGTGGTCTGAACCCACCAGCCACTGCAGCAGTCTGCTTCTGTAAAGATGACAGACTTTGGAGACTGTATGGAGCAGTTCTATGCTGTCCTATAGGGTCACTATGAGTCAGAACAGGCTCAACATTAATGAGTTTGTTGTTTTGGTTATTAGCTGTGTTCTTGGGTAAAGACAAGCTGTTTAATTTCTTTAAGCCTTAGTTTCTTCTTCTGCAAAATGGGAACATAGTCCTGTCTACGAGAGTCACTGGGTAATTCTAAGAATTAAATGAGTCATTTACATTCAGTGCTTAGCACAGTTCCTGGCCCTTAGTTGTCACACTGTGAATATGATGTGATTCCTTTTGAACTGACCTTGAATCATTAATGTTTGGAACCTACCTCATCCTAGCTGTTGTAGGATTGAATGGGAAAATTTATGCCAGATGTCCAGCACTGTGTCTGGTAAACAGCAGGGGCTCTTTAAATGCTCCTGCCCTCAGGGGTGAGGGCCAGGACACATATTGCATTTCATCCCTTCCGGCCCCTATAGCAGATTGTGGTCTGAGGTGTGTTTGGCTATTGTCTTAGTCATTTAGTGCTGCTATAACAGAAACACCACAAGTAGATGGCTTTAACAAAGGGAATTTTATTCTGTCACAGTCCCATAGGCTACAAGTCCAAATTTAGGGCATTAGCTCCAAGGGAAGGCTTTCTCTACTGGCCCTGGAGGAAGGTCCTTGTCATCAATCTTCTCCTGGACTGGGAATTTGTGAGGTGCCAGGACTCTGGGTCCTTCCAAAGGGAGCATTCTGCTCCCAGCACTGCTTCTCTCCTGGTGATCTGAGACCTCCAGATCTCTTTCCTAGTTTCCTTTTTTTGTGTCTCCAGAGATTGCCTCAAGGCAAAATACAATCTTACGCACCTTGAGTCCTGCCCACCAATACAACTACTGCCATCCTCTCTCATTAACAGCAGGGTTAACAGCATATAGGAACACCACACAATACTGAGAATCATGACCTAGTCAAATTGCTACACTCATTTTGGGGGAGGGGGACACAATTCAATCCATGACAACTATGAAGAAGTCAGCTGGAGGTTGATGTCAGATTTAGAGGGTAAAGGAAGGATGTTCTAAGAAGGGAAAATAGCATGAGTGAAAACAAAGCAGCGAGAAATAGCCCATATCATCAAGGAACTTCAAGACATAGTGTTGGCTCTCTGTAGGTCAAGGGAGTGCTGTTTGTCTCCCCCTGGTGGTCATCAAAGGAAAAGACAGTTTGCTTCTTGGGCAAGAGTAAGCCACTTAGACAAGAAGGAAGTGTCATTTCCTTGTGGAAGATCCTGGAAATGTGATTTGGCTGAAATTCAGCCCTTCTGAATAATCCAGAACCTATTACTTGTGCTGACTGTAGTGACTTCCCCTTGAAAGTGACATAAGAACCGGCCTGGAAAATGACAAGCTAGCTGTTAAATCTCTCCTCTCCCTTTCCATTCAAATCTTATAGAATTCTGCCCTTTGATCATCTTCTTCAGGTGTCACAGTGTCAGGTATTCTCCTCTTGTCTGTGACAGTTGGGTAGCAACATCGACAATAATAACTATAGCAACCCATTGGATGCTTAGTCTGTGATGGGTGCTGTTCTAAACTCTACACATTTCACGCATTCAGTTCCTCAAACAACCCAGGAGCCAGTTGTGAGGCTGAAACCCAAGCCTCCTCCCCCAATCATTCCCGGAAGGGCTCAAGTCAAAATGTCTCATCCGCCAGCTATTCAGGAAATTCCATTCGAATGAAGACTAGCTGCCACTTCTTCCCCATAGGCTCTACTAGACCTTTCCTCACCCCACTGGCTCCGCTCAAACAACACTTCCCTATGTTAATTAAGCGACTCTAATTGTTCACAGCTCCATTGGCTACTTGCCACGGGCACTGTCCTCAGCGCTGTCCTCAACAAGGTCCACTGCCACCCCTTTACAAAACCCCAACCCCTGGGGCCAGCACGCGGTTCTACAGACTCCCATCTGAGAACTCTATGACGCTGCTCGGGGCTCAGATAAACTTCCTGTTTCTTTCTTTTCCTCTCTCTGGTTTTTCTTTTACTACATAATTTTTTTTTTATTTTATTTAACATAACTGAGTAAAAATGTACATTCACATGTAAATTTACATGCCCCCCATATGCAGCTTCCACTGCTCTCCCTGTCCGGTGACTGCACACTATTCCTCTCTGCTCCATACATGTCTCATCCTCCCAACAGTCTCCTTTCCCCTCCTCTCCATCCACTCCCCTTCCTCCAGCCAGAGGTCAGCAAGATGATATCCTATAGATGTATAGAACCATAAAGTGCTTCCAATATATGGTTACTCTGCATTGCCAAGTCCATTCCATTCCTGTCCAAAGAGTGGACCTTTGTTATAATTTATGGGAACAGGCAGCATCAGGGCCGGGGGCCATGCTCTCAGAGGAACCCCAGAACCGCTGGACCATCAGTTGAGGTCTTTTAGTGGAGATCTCATGATGCACCTCTTTTTATTCTTGTGTTGCCAGTGAGGCTCCTCTCTGTGAGCTCCGTCATGGCTATCACTGGTGGTGGCCGGGCACCATCCGGTTCTTCCGGTCCTAGGTCGATGTAGGCACCCACTCTTCTGGGTCTCTCTGTCTTCTCAGTTGTCTTTACCGCATGCCATTTTGGCCCTCGGTGAGCATCTGTTCCTGCTGAGTTGGGACCATTTGCTGTGTCCTCGGATGGCAGCTTGGCAGCTTTTAAGACCCCAGACGCCACTCACCAATGTGGGGTGCAGAGAGCTCTCTTAGCAAAACGCTAGTTGTGCCAATTGGCCTGGAATTCGCCTAAGAGCATGGTCCCCCGCCCCCCCCGCCCCAGCTACTCTATCCTTGCAGTATTGAGTTAAGATGGAAGGAGTACTCAAGTTATGCTGAAGTCCACTTAATGTTGTTCTTGTTCCTAATGTGTGCTGTCACCGCTTTCTCCCAACTAGATTTCTAGTAACTACCTAAACTAAACCCTCTTCCCCTTGCCTTCCCTCCCTCCCTCCCCTCCCTTGCAGCTGTCAAAGAGTCTTTTCTTCTATACACAAGTCTGTTCCTGAGATCTTATCGTAGAGGTCTCATACAGTATTTGTCCTTTCGTCACTGACTACTCTCACTCAGGATCGCCGTGAGTCGGATCCGACTCAACGGCACTTGGCGACTCTCACTCAACATAATGTCTTCCAGTTGAAACCAGGTTAGGAGATGTTTCCTGGAATCATCGTTATTCTTTATCATTGCGTAGTGCTCCATTGAGTATATGTACCACAGTTTACCTATCCATTCTTCTATTGTTGGGCATCTAGGCTGATTCCACCTTTTTGCTATTGTGGACTGTGCTGCGATAAACATTCTGGTGCATGTGTCCGTTGGTGTGAAAGGCCTTGAATCTGCAGGATATATTCCAAGTTACTACATAATTTTGATTAAACGAAACCCACTGCACCCAAAAATCTCTAACACCAGTAACCAATAGTTACCTAGTTGACTCCAACTCAAGGCAACTGTGTGTGTGTCAGAGTGCAACTGTGCTCCATCGGGTTTTCAGTGTCTGTTTTTTTTGGAAGTAGGTCACCAGGCCTTTCTTCCTAGTGCCTCTGGGTGGAGTCAAACCACTAACCTTTTGGTTAGCATCTGAGTTCATTAAACATTTCTACCACCCAAGGGCTCCAAACAATTCTATAGGTATGTACTATTTTAACCCCAATATTTCAGATGAGGAAACTAAGACATATTGAGAGGACATGATCTGCCTAAGGTCACGTGACTCAAGTGTGGTAGTCAGGTTTCAAACCCAAGCGAGCTGTCTCCAGGCACCATGCCTTTAACAATGGAGCCATCAGCATCCCACGATAGTGTGTACCTGATGAGAAATTTGGGGCCATTGCCTAGTACTACTGGACTTTCGGTGCATAGCATTGACTCTCTTCCGTTGGCCACCTGGTATAGCATAGTGTCATGGATTGAATTGTGTCCCCCCACCCACCAAAATGTGTGTAGCAGTTTGGCTAGGCCATGACTCTCAGTGTTGTGTGATGTTCCTGTTAAACCCTGCCTCTGTGATGTTAATGAGGGAGGATGGGTGCTAGTTCTATTAGTCAGGCAGCACTCAGTCCCGAAGACTGTATTTTGCCTTGAGGTAGTCTATGGGACATAAAAGAAAGAAGCTGGCAAAGAGATTTGGGGACCTCGTACTACTGAGAGGCAGTGCCTGGAGCAGAGCACCTCCTTTGGAAAGAACTCAGGGTCCCCATGCCTCAGAAGCTCCCAGTCCTGGGGAAGGTTGACGACGAAGACCTTCCTCCAGAGCCAACAGAGAAAGCCTTCCCCTGGAGCAGATGCCCTGAATTTGGACTTGTAGCCTATTGGACTGTGCCAGAATGAAATTTCTCTTTTTAAAGCCATTCACTTGTGGTACTTCTGTTACAGCAGTGCTAGATGACAAAGATTGTACAAATCATAAAAACGCCTGGGGCAATGGCTTTAAAAGCATTTTGCTGGGTCTCCACACTCAGCGATTCTGAGTCACTGGTCTGGGGCCCAGCAATCTGCATTGCTCACAGTGGTGCTGTCTGGTGTAGCAGACAAAACACAGGTTTGGAGACTGAGTCTTCAAGTTGTAAGTCCTGAGATCTTTGGCGGTTCACTTTCAACTTCCCTGAGCCTCTGTTTCCCTGTCTGCACAATGGGTGTACTAACATTCCCAGTGGATCTTGCGGTAGCTATTGCAAGGATGAAGTGAGATGGCAGGCAGCGCAGAGCCTGGTACATAGCAGCTGCTCCCTCCTCCCTTCACCCCTGGGGGTCCGGGGTACACTCAGGAATGCCTGCAGTCTTGCCCACAGTATTTAACAATTCACAGTTCACATGTTTTTACATCTATGTGTTGTAGCTGTTGTTAGGTGTTGCTGAATTGACTCTGACATTTACACATCTTTACATCTACTCTCTGGAATGATACTCTTACGGTTGCCAGGATAAGAAGTATCTCCAAGGACAGCACCTGAAAGGCGCAGAGCCAGAAGCCCCGAGAGATGCTTGGGTGCTCACCCTTCACTGAGTTGAAATTGGCCTGTTCGCAATTACGTGTCAGAAACGCTGGGCACAGCGGTTAAACACTGCAGATGCTAACCCCAAAGGTCAGCAGTTCAGATCCACCAGGCGCCCCTTGAAAATTCTATGGGGCGGTTCCAATCTGTTCTATAGGTTCACTATGAGTCAGAATTGACTCCAAGGCAACAGGGTTGCTTTTGGTTTTTATTGAAGCTACGTGTGTCACTTTCAGGCAAAGGGAGGGAACACCATCTTTTTGCCCTGAGATGTTCTGAAGACCCTGTCCCTGTCCCTGTGCCTGCAAAATCATACCCCGAACAGAGAAGTGCTCAGTAAATTAGGGAATGGCTGAATTGTTGTAGAACTCACCTCTTCTTGTCCAGGGAGGATAACAATGCAGATTCTTCATGAGATTGAGAAGATTTATAGCACATTACAGTTTGTTTTTTGATAACTGCAGAGATTCCAACTAGCTGCACAGTCTAGAGGGGAGCTGGAGTCGGCCATGCTCTGCTGCTTAGGGAGGCCTCACTTTAGCACATAAAAAGGGTTTAATACTCAGTGAAGTTACTTTCAAATATGATGGCTCTGTAGTGGTCACTGACCTCTTCTCAGCTGGGCATTATACTCTCATCACAGAGATGAGGAAACTTAAATTCAAAGAGGCTTAGAAACCTTGGTGGTACAACAGTTAAGCCTTTAACCAGAAGGTTGACAGTTCAAATCTGCCAGGCGCTCCTTGGAAACTCTACGGGGCAGTTCTACTCTGACTGATAGGGTTGCTATGAGTCAGAAGTTTCTAGATGGGATTGGATTTTGGTGACAGGTTTGAAGCCACCCAGGAGCTCCACTGGAGAAGACTTGGTGATCCGTTCTTGTAAAGCTGACAGCCGAGGAAGCCCAAGGGAGCATTTCTGTCTGTCACATGGGCCCACTAAGCATCAAGAATCATCTCTATAGCACCCAGCAACAACAGTAACTTTCTCTAAGGAGTGGAACATGCCCCCACCCTATCTCTTTTGCTGCTGTTAGGTGCTACTTAGTGACCTTGACTCATGGGGACCCTATGATATCCCCGTAGCCACTGGACACCAAGGAGTGGTGGGATGGAAATTTGATTCAGATGCCTTCTTGCCCTCTCACCCGTGAGACTGCAACACCCTGGGCAGGGTATAACCTGGAAGCCGGAGTTAGCAGGCCCAGAGTCCTGTTTCTTCTGTCTGTTTCCTTCCCTGTAACGTGGAGATGGGTAGATGCATCTACACGTGCTTTGCCAGCAGGGACATTCTCTGCACTTTAAGTATGTCTCTTTCTTTGTCTCCTTTTGCTAAACTTAGGCTACAAACCCCAGCGCAGATTAGAAGGCAGACCCATCAAAATTCAGACTTTGCATGTATTGCCTGCTTTCTGGGCAAATCATTTTCCCTCTCTGTGCCTCAACTTTATGATCTAGAAAATGGGGAGTGTTGAGCTCCGTGGGTCTGTGCTGCCGGTTGCTGCTTGGTGCTGATGAAGGATGCCACACAAGAAACACTGGTGGTGAGGAGGGAAGCTCGTATCCCTGGCGCCCCAGCAACAACTTGGGGAATCACATCCAGCCCCCTTTGATTTAGGGAACAAAACAGGAGTACGGGCAGTAGAGCAGGCATTAATTTGAATAGGGTATGGGCAGTTCCTCACAAAGTAAATGGGTGTCTTCCTGTCTAACTAACACAACAAAGGCCACTTCCTCAGGTGGATTCACCTCTCCAGGAGGTAAAGCACCTGTGCACCGGTACCAAGGTCACATTCAGCGGGCCAGACCCATCCTCTGCGAGAATCTGATGTCATATATTCCAGCCGTTTGCTTCTGGGCTCATCCGTTGGCAGGCTCACAAGCCCTGCAACCCGGGCCACAATGCCTGCTCTAACTGTGGCCAAGTCCCCCACATCGAGAACAAGAAAGCCAACCAAACCAAATTCGTTGCTGTTGAGTTGGTTCTGACTTCTTGTGACCCTATAAGACTGAGCAGAACTGCTCCATAGAGTTTCCAAGGAGCACCTGGTGGATTTGAACTGCCAACCTTTTGGCACTTCACCACTATGCTACCGGGGAGAGCAGCGGTATCTGACAAAAAGGGTTGTTGGGAGGATGTAAATGCAATCATTCACATTAAGTGCTGGCTTCCAGGTTCATGATGAATAATGTTTTTAGAATAATTGATTACATTATGAGGATTGAAGTACCCTGCAGAGAAATTTAGTAGGTGATTGAATGGTCTTTTAATGTCATTTTAAAATATTAATATCAATTTACTATTGTTATTACCATGTGACCTGGGTGCCGCGAACAGTTAAGCGATTTTTGTGAACCTAAAGGTACGTGGTTCTAGTCTACCCAGAGATGTTTCAGAAAGTCTCAGCCATCTGCTTCTGAAAATTCGACCACTGAAACCCCCGTAGAGCACAGTCCTACGCTGACACAGAGGGGGCCGCCACGAGTCAGAACGGCCTCCGCGGCAAGGCAACCGGTTTTTTTTTTTTTGGTTTTATTCTAAATCCAGACTGCAGGTGTCAATGCAGATTATTTTAGTTGTTTAGTTATGGCCAGCAGGTGGCGCTCATGTTCTGTTTAAATTCTGAAAAAGCTTTTAAAAATACATACATATTCATATTTTTCTATTTTTTTTTTTACCAAAAGAGTTAGAGAAAAAATTTTTTTTAAATCTTAAAGAAGGCCACTGTCTGTGCCATGGGGAGATAATTAGCGTATGTAAAACAGCCGATATAGTAATTAATAGGAGCAGGGACTCAAGAGTCTTGAAAAGCTTTCCTGCAAAAACTGCTGGAGTGGAATTGACCTCACCGATATCAGGGGAAAAAAATCACCGGTACGTACGCAGCGGGAAGGCCGTGTTTTCACCCCTGGGATTAAAAACCAAAGTAGAGACTTCTGGAGCGCGTTTCTGAGAGCAGCTGGGAAGGTTCTGGAGGGAGGGCGGAATCTTCATTGTTCTAATCTTACGGCAGGGCACATAGTACGTGCTTAGTGAACTGTTGTTGGGTGAATGAATGAATGCACACGCTGAGTCTTGAGATCCTGGTCTGGGTTTCCTTACCGGAAGCTGGAATAGAGCTGGGGCTGGTCGTCCCCGTTTCAGCCTCATTTGGCATTATCTGCAGATAGAAAACTGAGAGTTGAGATTGACAAGTGTCATCCAAGAAGCAGGCAGCTCAAGAGGAACAATTCGTCTTTGTTTTTTGTCTTTGCTCAGATCTCTCTGGTAGCTTTTTAAGGCAAAGAACTGGGGGCTGTTTCCTTGGTGACAGAAGCCAAATTACTAGGGCAAAGGTGGGCTGCAGCTGCCACCTGTTGGTGTTCAAAATCACAGAAAGCAAGTGCAAGCATGTGTATGAGCTGTCATGCATCAGTGGTCAAGAGCTACGGCTGCCAACCAAAAGATCAGCAGTTCGAATCCACCAGCCGCTCCTTGGAAAACCTATTGGATAGTTCTACTTTGTTCCACGGGTTTACTATGAGCTGGAATGGAGTTGAGGGCAATTTTTCTTTTTAATTTTAAAGCTTTTATATGACATTTTCATATTCTTCATTTCATCTGGGACTTTTACAGCTCAAACAGGTAGTATTTTCCCATTGTCAGAAAGAATCTAATGTGCAGACATGATGTCACTTCTCCAAGGTCACATAGCTGGCATGTGGCAGCAAGAAGTCACCTGATTCTGGGCTCTTTCCTCCAGGCTACCCATCATTCTGGGCTGTAAAACACAGTATGATTTTCCCATTGCCTCCCAGACCTGTTTGGCTTTGCTATGTTTTCAGGGATCCGGCCATCAGTCAATAATCTAATCAATCAAATACAATTGACCACATATTGTGTTTAATGAGGAATCCTAGTGGCACAGGCTTATGTGCTTGGCTGCTAATATAAGATTGATGGTTGGAACCCAGCAGCTGCTCCTTGGGTGAAAGATGGGGCAGTCCACAGCCTTAAAAACCCTGTGGAATCCTGGGGGGTAGTTTTACTCTTACACAGGTCACTATGTGTCAGAATTGACTTGACAGAAACTTTTCTTTTCAAGACAGGCGTTAGAGGTTCAGTGGTAGAGCTCTCGTCTCCATGGGGGAGACCGGGGCTCCCTTTCAGCCCACCATCTGGCTGTCAGTGGAAACTTGCATGGTATGATGCAGAACAGGTTTCAGGAGAGCTTTGAGACTAAGACTAGAAGGGAGGGCTTGGTGATCCACTTCCAACAATCAGCCAATGGAAACCCTGTGGATCACAACCTTCCGAGCCACCGCTGATCATGGTGATCCACAGGACCTGGCAGTGTTTCATCCCATTGTGCATGGAGTCACCAAATCGTGGCTGACAACCACACTGTGTTTAGGGCCGCAGGGAGACAGTGGTGAGGGAGCGAGACAGTCTCTGACCTCCTGGAGTCTCCAGTCTGGTACTAAAGGAGACAGAGATGGGAAACCCACAGCTATGCAGAGACTTGCAAATTGTGATGGCTTCTTACAGTGAAGAGGGAGGGGTGGGGGTCTCTTTAGACCGAGGAGGAGTTCTCAATGATATTTTGGAGGTGACACTGGAGTAGAGAGCTGAAGCAGGATTTGACAGTGAGGAAGGGGTACAGAAGTTCCCAGGCAGGGCAAGCTGCAAACTTTGGCAGGAATTAGGTGGTTAGAGTTGCTGTGAGTCGGATCTGATTCGACAGCATTGGGTAGGTGGTTTTGAGGAGAAAAGGGGAAGCTAGTGTAGCTGGTTGGGCAGCAAGGGATGGGGGAGAGAGGTTAAGAGGAGATTTCAAACTTTTTTTAATGTGTGATTCAGTGAAAACGGACAATCCAAGTCAGTTTTGCGTGCCCGCCTCTGTACAACTCTACCTGCCCTCCTCACCCTGTGACAGCACACTCCTCCTTTTTACTCTTGATTACCAGTCACCTCCCAGTGAACACCTGTCCCCTCCTGTCTACCCTCTCCTCTCCCATCTAGAAAGAAACCAGTAGGACAGCCTTCTATAATGTATAAAACCATGAAGTACACATGCTGCAAGATCACTCTGTGTCTCCAAGTCTAGTCCATTCTTAGTCTGAAGTGCTGACTTCAATCCCGGTTTCAGGTCTGGGGCAGCAGCAAGCCTAGGGGCCATGTTCTTGGGGTACCCTCCACATTGTTGGACCATAAATTCTGGTCTTTTGGTAGAGTTCTTGAGCTGCACACCTCTTTTGCTCAAGTTAGATCAGGTCAGAGACTGTCTCCCTCATTCAGCACTGTCTCACTGTGGCCTTAAACACTGTGTGCTTGTCAGTGGAATGGAACACTGACGTAACTCTACATTGTGTCTCCTATCGAGGCTGTTTTTGGTGGTGGCCAGGTACCGCGTGGTCTTTCTGATCTCATGCTCTCTGCTCCTTCTGTCTCCTGGGCTTATTTTTTCTCATGTCTTTGATGTTCTTGGTAATCATCTGTTCCAGGTGGATTGGGACCAGTTGATGTTCCTCAGATGGCAGCTTACTGCCTTTTAAGACCCCGGATGCCACTAACCAATATGGGTGCAGAAGACTCTCTTAGCAAAAGACTCGATGTGGCAATTGACCTTGACATTCCATGGAAACATGATCCCCAGACCCCTGTCCCTGCTGCTCTATCCTTTGAAATTTGGGTTGAATTTAGAAAATCTTTTAGTTTGTGGTGTAGTCCATCTATGCTGACCTGCCTTCTACTGAGTGCTGTCACATCCATTGTCTAACCAAATTCCTATTGACTATCTAATGGCCAACCCTCTCCCTCCCACTCCACCCTTGTAGCCGTCAAAGTCTTCACTTTGTGCATAAGTCCTTTTTCTAAGTCCTTGTAATAGTGGTCTCATATACTTGTCCTTTTACAGCTGACTTATTCACTCAGCATTATGTCTTCCAGCTGATACCAAGTTATGAGATGCTTCCTAAAATCATCATTGTTCTTTATCATTGCACACTGTTCCATTGTATATATGTGCCATAGTTTGTTTATCCATTCATCTGTTGATGGGAACCTAGGTTGATTCCATCTTTTTGCTATTATGGACAGCATTGCAATAAACATTTGTGTGCATGTATCTGTAGGACTGCTTTTGTTTCTATAAGATAAATTCCAAGCAGTGGGATTGGTGGAACATATGGTATTTCTATTTCTAGGTTTTAAGAAAGCTCCAAATTGCTTTCTGAAGAGGCTGTACCGTTTTGCATTCCTACCAGCAGTGTAGGTGAGTTCCAATCTCTCCACAGCCTCTCCAGCATTTGCTGTTTTGTGTTTTTTGTATTATTGCCAGCCTCGTTGGGGTGAGACGGTATCTCATTGTAGTTTTGATTTGGATTTCTCTAGTAGCTAACAACTGTGAGCATTTCCTCCTGGGTCTCTTCGCTATCTGAGTGTCTTCATTGGTGAAGAGTCTGTCTGTGTCCTTTGCCCATCGCTTGACTGGGTTATTTGTCTTTTTCTTGTTTATATTTTGCAATACCTTGTAGATTATGGAAATCAGATGTTGATCTGATACATAGTTGCCAAATATTTTTTCCTATTCCTTAGGCAGTCTTTTAAATCTCTTGATAAAGTCTTTGGATGAGCATAAGTGTTTGATTTTTAGTAGTTTTCATTTATCTATTTCCTATTCTGCTGTTCATGCATTGTTGGTCAGATTTTATAGTCTGTCTAGGCCATGTGTTAGAACTTCCATTGTTGACCCATTTTTTTTCTTCCATTATTTTAGGTTTGATATTTAGGTCTTTGACCCACTTTGATTTAGTTTTTGTGTAAGGCATAGGATATGGGTCCTGTTTTGGTTTTTTGCAGATAGCTGTCTAATTTTGCTGACGGCATTTGTTAGAGATCTTTTTTAGCCCAGTTTATGACCTTCAGGTCTCTGTTGAATATCAGCTGTTCATAGGAGGATGGTGATGTTTATGGATTCTCTACTCTGTTCCTTGGTCATATGTCTGACTTTGTACCAGTACCAGGCTGTTCTGACTACTGTGGCAGCGTAATAGGTTCTAAGGTTGAGCGGTGCGAGCCTCCCACTGCGCCTCTCTTCTTCAGTCGTGTCTTACTTACCCAGGGTTTCTTCTTCTTTCAAACAAAGATGATTTCAAACTTTTCAGGGATGATGGGGACTTAGGTTTTGGCAGGGCAGATGGGAAGAAGGAGTGAGATCTGAGAGACATTTTAGAGGCAAACCGGAAGAGGGAAGATTTGTCCTGGCTCCGCATAGGGACGTGTGGGTTTTGACCCATGGCAGTGTTCTTCCCTTCCACTGCTGACTTTCCCTGAAGCAGCCACGGCGGTCCCAGGTGAGAGATGACACTGGCTCCTATAGCAGTGTCTGCGTCCCCACCACAGTGTGGAGACTCAGCGTAGTCTTGTGACCCCTCTGCAGTTGGCTACCAGTGTCTCTGTCCATTCCATCAGTTGGACCTCGTGGGTCCTCCCTGAAGTGGAAGCTGCCGGAACCACAGCCAGCAAGCTGTCATTGCCCGGTCCACATCCCCGTTTGTTTCTAAACCTGGGCGGTTTCAGATGACTGCTTTTATACTGATTGGATAACTTCCCAATCCTGGGAAAAGAAAGAACCTGCCATAGGTAAAGCCATTAGCTCTTAAGCCAGGTACATCTGGCAAGAGCCATCTGCCTAACAGGACTTTTGGGTGGCCTTTTAAGGTGCTGTCTGGGGCAGTGAGCAGTACAGGAAATCAATGAGCCTCTAACTGGGCAGCTCATACCTGCTAACCAAAAAGTCAGCAGTTCAAATCCTCCATGTGCTCCTTGGAAACTCTATGCGGCAGTTCTACTCTGTCTACAGGGTTGCTATGAGTCAGAATTAATTCGATGGCAATGGGTTTGGTTTTGATGCTATTGGCATGTGTATGTGTTTCTCTGTAGGTGTTCCTCTGTGTGTTTCTGTTTGTGTTTCTCTGTGTGTGTATGAATGAGGAGTAAGGCAGGGTGTGGGAAGCAGCTAATTGTGGTTGAAATTTTGTGCAATATCCATGCCAAGAATTTGTTGAGTATGTACTGTACCCCAGGCACTGTGTGGGGCTCATTCATCTACATTAACTTTTGCATCCTGATATAGCTCAGTGTGGGAGAAAATACAGTCCCCATTTTACAGATGAGGAAACTGAGGTCTAAGAATGGAAGGACATGGACCCTTGTTTACCACTGTCTTTGATCTTGTCACTGCATTGCAAGGTGTGTTCACTCACCTGTCCTTTGCACTGGATGTCAAGTCCTTGAGGGACCTACTTTTTTGGGTTCCCGGGGCCTCTGACTTTGTGTGGCACACAGATTTGTTCACTGATCTGACTCGACGGCACTTGGCTATGTGCTTAGTAGACTTTTTTTTTCTTTTAACTTGATTTTGTTTTTTTTTGAGAATATGCATAGCAACACACACACACCAATTCAACAGGTTCTACCTGTACGATTCAGTGACTTTGGATACAATCTTTGAGTTCTGTAACTATTTTCACCCTCCTTTTTTAGTCATTCCTCCCCCATTAACATAAACTCACTGTTTCTTGAGGCTGCAGCTTAATGTTTTGAACTGCGGCAGTCACTCTGATCCCACACAGACTTAAAGAGATAATGCTCAAGGCAAACATTTTTAACTAGTTGAGCTAAACTACTGCTTGGTTTTAAGAAGACTCCTGGGGATGTTTTTGGTTTCAATTTTAGAGTTTAAGTCAGGGCATAGTTTTGGGAATTCATCCATCCCCTTTGGCTTCAGAATGTCTGGAGTCTCTGAGAATTTGAAATTCTGTTTTGTATTTTCCCTGTTTTTATCAGGATTCTTCCCTGGAAACTTTGTTTAAAATGTTTAGTGATGGCAGCTGGGCACCATCTAGTTCTTCTGGTTTTGTCGCAAAACAGGCAGTTGTTTACGGAGACAACTGGCTATGATTAGCAGACTTCTTACTGCAGTGTCACGTATGCAGACAAATCATGAATCATGAGTGTATAGCTTGATGCATTTTCAGTAAGAGAACATACCCTGTAACCAACACCCAAATCAAGAAGGAGAACTAACAGAGGGTCTTCCAATGAGGATGTCCTATTTTTAACAGTGGTGATATTTGTGAAGCTATAGCAGCCATATTTTTCACTTTTTTTCATTAGTCTTGACCAATGGCCATGAAAAGTTACATGACTCCACAAGGAGTAGAAGTTATTGAAGTTTATTATCAAAATGGTTGGTACGTTTGCCTAACTTTCCATGCCTTATACGAAATTCACAATGCAATTAATCATCTACTGAGAGAACAACTCAATGTTTAATCAAAAAAATCAGAGACGACTGGGTCTGTTGTCAATCAGACAATGCCGGTGTGTCAACAAACCGCACATGGTTCCAGTGAAAACATGGCCACAGTTGGCCCGAGTGCCTGTGAGAATCCACCCCATCAACGTCTCGCCAAGCACAAAACTGGGCCTCTCTTTGACCTTGATTTGGAAGAATTTACATCTGGGTTTGAAGTTTTACCCTCACAAAATTGTTTTAACTCAAGAACTGAAGTCCGGTGACCATAGATTGGGCCCTACGTTTACTGACTGGGCTCAGGAGCAATTGGAAGTTGCCCCTACTTTTGGCCGAAAATCATCTTCAGTGACGAGGCCCATTTTTCGATGAGGAGTTTCGTTAACAAACCAAACTGTTGCATTTGGAGCAATGAGAATCCAGGGGAGATGCAAAAACGTCCACTTCATCCTTCAAAAGTTATTGTTTGGTGTAGATTTTGGTCCAGTGGAATCGGTCCTTATGAATGCGGAGAGACTGTTACTGTTAATGGTGAAAGATAGCAGACTGTGATAACTGATTATTTTTGGCCCCACTTGGAAGGTACCACTGTGACCATATACCCAAAGTTCTTTTCCACACATAATGCCATCAAATGTACTTAAAAAAAATAAAACAATTATTATTTACACAATTGTATCATTACGCAACTGTTTATCATTTACCCAATGTGTTTCATTCAAGTTCAAAGATAGGACACCTTTGTTGGGAGACACTTTACTATCCAAGAAGCCTTCACTGAGCCCATTCCAGTCACCAACACATCCCACCCCCATCCCCGCCAATGATAACCACTGTATGGGTTCTAACACCATAGCTTAATTTTGCCCATTTCCTGCTCTGAGTGGATGGAATCATACATACACCATATATCAATCCATGGACTTAATTGTTCTAAGTGCTACATATGTCATTGCTGAGCATCACCACAGTCACCTCTGAAGTACTCTCCTTGGGAAACCATGTGCCGATGCCAGCTCCTAGTCCACCCTTCAAAGCAATTTTGTAACTTTTTTTCTCCTATGGCCCTTGTGCATGATGGCACGGTGACAAGTTTGCAAACTTAATTGTGTAGTTGTCTGTGGGGGAGTTTTTAGCCAGTATACAAACCATTATATTGGAACACCCTCCCTACTCACCTGACCTGGCCCCCAATAACTGTCTTCTTTACCGGAAGATAAAGGAAATATTAAACGGAAGAGATTTGCATGACATTAGGGACATCAAGAGTAATACGATGACAGCTCTGATGGCCATACCAGAAAAAGATTTCCAAAATTACTTGGAAAGGTAGACTAGATGCTGGTGTCAGAGCGTAGCTTCCCAAAGGAAGTACTTTCGAAGGTGACTGTAGTGATATTCAGCCATGAGGTATGTAGCACCTTTTCTAGGACGAGTTTACAAACTTAATTTTCAGGGCTTGTATACCACAGTGTATTTGTCCACTCTATTGTGAACAGACATTTGAGGACCATTTCTACTTTTTGGTTATTATGCATGCAGCTGTTAACAAACATTTGCATGTAAGTTATTAAATGACATGCTCAGTGACTATCTGATGAAGGTCCAATGACCTGCTATGTGAAGAACCACTCAGTGATAATGGTTTTTTCTAAGTGAAGCCCCAAATGCTTTCTATGGAGCAGATTCTATCAGAGTTGGAAGGAAAAGTTTGACGTAGAAGAGGATTCCCAGGAAGGAGTCCTTAGTCAACAGAGCAGATACTGAAGTGAAGGAGTGCATTTGTTAGGGACAGACAGAGACAGGTGGACAGGAAACAGGGCAACCACAAGACTGGCTACTTGGGTCTAAACCAATCAGAAGCCCTGAAAGAACAATGAAAACCCGTGACGGTTTGCACAGACATGACCCCAGGTGTGTCCTCAATTAACCTTTCTATGTTAATTATGTATTATAGTAACTTGACATTGTAGTCAGGCCGTGAATGTCACCTACCCTGTCCACGAGCAGATCTAGAATGTTAAAAAAACTGCATAAACAACCCTCCCCCACCCAAATTCTGTTGAGGTCTCCTCCAGTCGATGAAGGATGACCCATTTCAGAGTGCTATTGCTTCTTGCTGTTTCTGCTTTTCTTTTTGCTCTATAAAATCTTGCTGCAAAGACAACCTGACTGTGCAAGGGATTCAAGGGTGGAACTTGAACAGATTCATTGCTACCCTGGGAAACTAAGACCGGGAACACAGCACATTGGAGGAAGGGGAAGAGGTGGGAGTGAGGAAGGCCTGAGGGGGAGGTGTCATGGATTGAGTTGTGTTCCCCCCAAAATGTGTGTAGCAGTTTGGCTAGGGTGTGATTCCTGAGATAGTGTAAAGTTTCTACTTGCTGTATATTCTGCCTCTATGGTGTTAACAAGGGAGGAGGGGCTGCAGTTGTGTTGGTGGGACAGGACTCAAGGTGTAAGATTATATTGTACCTTGACACAGTTTTCTGGGATATGAAGGAAAGGGAAGTAAGCAGTGAGTTGGAGAGCTCATACCACCAAAAAAAGCAGTGCCTGGAGCAAAACCTGGGCTTTGAAAAGAAAAGGACCCAGGGTCCCCGTGCCTCAGAAGCTCCCAGTCCAGGCAGGGACTGATGACCAAGACCTTTGGAGCCAATAGAGAAGACTTGCCCTGGAGCTGACACCCTGAATTCGTACTCGGGGGCTCCTGGACTGTGACAAAATGAATTTCTCTTTTTAAAGCCATCCACTTTTGGTATTTCTGTTACAGCAGCACAAGAGGAGAGAGACAGGAGGTTCAAGGTTGAAGGGTCAACCCTGATGTTTAGTCTTCACCTGACAAACTGGAGGCAGCCTGGCAGGCTTGCAGGTTAGGATATGATTAGATTTGTTTTTTATTTGTTTGTTTTTGAAGGGAAATTAAATTGTCAGTGCTTGGTTTGGTGATGTGGGGAGGAAAAGACAGTAAATCTCAGAGCGGGGTTAAGAGGCTACTGAACAGGTCCTGAGTTCCATGTTAACGAGGTAATTTCTGGAGTGAAAGACCAGCTGGGAGAAACATTGTGAAGAAATCATTTTAAACTCAAGTCACTTAGAAGACCGAGGCCAGAAAAAAGGCATATTTAAACACATACTTGGGTACTAACTATAAAGTTGCAGGAAAGGCCTGATGATCTGCTTCTGGAGAAATTAGCCGTGGCCATTGCTATGGAGCATAGCTTTCCTCCGGCACATGCAGAGTCGCTGTTAGTCGAAGTCACCTGCAGGGCAACTGGTTTTCCTAAGGGTCTGAGCTTGTGTCCCTGGGAGTGCAGGGCAGGTAAGTGTCAGTTCAGACAGGTGAGGGAGGGAGCAGCCACCTAACGGTTTCTGTTTCCCAAAGGACTTCTGAGAGGAGATGAAGTATTAGCTGATAGTGAAAGGAGGAGGCTCTGGAGGAGGAGAAGTGGAGAGAGAATCAGGTACAAGGTAGTGGGTGTTGAATAAAGGGAAAGAATTCCAGGTCAAAGATGATGGTGGCGGTGGGGCTGGGCAACCTTTGGTTCTGTTCCACGTCAGGCCCAATAACTGGGGGGTGGATGGGGGGTGGGGGGATGCCCCTCCAAGTAATGACAAGAAGAAGATGGAGAACCTCGAGGGTAAGTCCTACCTGGGCTCAGGCATTACTTAACAAAACACTGCTTTGCTTTCTAATCTTGCTAATCTGTCATTTGCAGCACCTCTGATGTGAAATTGCTTTTTTTGCTTTCTCGTCTGCCGCTTGATGTGTAGGTGTTAACTGGTTCCCCTGCTGAGTCTGCTGTACTGTTCTGTTCAAACAATCATTGGATAGCCTTTCTTGCCTCTCATTTGTATTTGTGTCTTCTATTTTATAAATGTTTTCTCATTGTTGTGTGTTTTCTCTACTTTCTTTGGATTTATTCTGTTGTTCTTTCCTTAAACGTTTGCACGTTTAACTCATTGATTTTCAGTCACTCTTTGCCAATATAATATTTAAGTCTGTAACTTCCCTCTGAGCATTATTTTAGGTGAATTTCCCAAGACTGATGGATAGGATTTTCATAATCATTTGTTCTAAGTATTTTCTTAATTTCCATTAGGAGGCCTTCTTTGATCACTGAGATTTTTTAGAAGTGTATTTACAGTTTTTCAAGTTTGATTTTCCTTTGCTATTAATTGTTAAATTAGTCGCACTGTGCTTGCGACTATGGTTGTCTCTGTTTTCAAGATGTGACAAACATTGACAATTACTCTCTAGATCAGGGGCCAGTAAACTACGGTGGCCGCTAAGGCCAAATCTCAGCAATGCCTGTTTTTGTAGTTTCTCTTGATCTGAGTCACTTGGGGGCTAGTGTAGCTCAGGATCCTCAACTGGAGAGTTCTTTTTTGACCCAGGAGCTCAGCCTAGTTGCTATGGAACATGAAGAAGGCCTGGAGAGTACCCAGGGGCCATGTCATAAAGTCTATGACAGGGAAGCAGCTGCTGTGATGGTCCTGGAAGAAGACTATCCCTCCTGTCCCTCCAGGAAGCTGGGAGGCTCCTTAGTTCATGGCATCTGGAGAAGCAAGCACTGGAATGATGATCTAACAGATACTATTATCATTTATCTTTGGGCTATTTTACTGAGAGCAATGGTGGGGAAGAGATTAAACTGCAGGCAGGAGGCCAGCCAGGGCTCGACCCTCGAAACATGCTTCTGATGGGCCCTTAATACTTGTTGTTGACAAAACACAAACCTTAACTAACAACACACAAACTCTAGAAGATAGCTGAGGTCTTCTAAACATCAAATACTTTCAGAAACTGGTGGCTTAGTGGTTCAGTGCTATGTGTGCTAATGAAGAAGTTGGCACTCCGAATCCGCGAGGCACTCCTTGGAAACTCTATGAAGCAGTTATAGTCTGTCCTATAGGGTTGCTGTGAGTTGGAATTGACTCAATATCCATGAATTTTTTTTCTTTTTTTCTCATCAAAAGACTTCACAAAAGAGTAAAAAGAGAAACTACAAATATGGAAGAAAAAATTTGGCTATGAGAAATCCAACAAAGTTCTAACCTTTCAAATCTATTGGAAAACCCAACACCTCTACAACGAAAGGACAAAATCCAATTAACAAACAGGCAAAGGAAATGAACAGAGTTTTCACCTAAGAAGACACTCAAGTGGCTAACAGACACATGAGGAAATGCTCGTGATCACTAGCTAATGCAGATGAAAACGTGATGAGCCAGCATCTCACCCTGGCACTACTGGCATGAATTAAAAGAAACAGATAATAACAAATTTTGGAGAGGTTGTGGGGATCTTGGAACTCTTAACCCTGCTGGTAAAAACACAAAGTGGTATAACCATTTTGTAAAATGATATGGTATTTCCTTAGAAAGTTAGAAATAGGAATACCATATACCACATGATCCAGCAATCCCACTCCTAGGAATGTATCCTAGAAAAATAAGAGCCATCACAGAAATAGACATATGCACATCCCTGTTTATTGCAGCACTGTTCATAATAGCAAAAAGATGGGAGAAAACTAGATGCCCACCAACAGAAGATAATGCATAAACAAACTGTGTTACATACACACAATGGAGTCCTTTGCCAAGTTAAAGAACAACAATGAATCTGCAAAAACATCTCACAACAAGAATGAATCTGGAAGGCATCATGCTGAGTGAAATAAGTAAATTACAAAAGGACCAATATTGTACAAAACCACTACTATAGAAACTCATGAAAAGGTTTTGTTCGTAAATAGAAATAATCTTTGATGGTTATGAGGGAGAGAAGGGGTAGGGATGGAAATGCAGTGAATAGACAACAGGTAAGTGGTAACTCTGATCAAGGGTAAGACAGCACACAATACTAGGGAAGCCAGCACAACTTGTACCAGGCCAGGTTGTGGAAGCTCTGTAGACACCTACAAACTTGCTGCAGGCCTGAATTACTGGGTTTAGGGCTATGGAGACCATGGTCTCAGGGAAATAAACCCCAAACCCACCGCTGTTGAGTCAATTCCAACTTATAGCGACCCTGTAGGACTGAATAGAACTGCCCTATGGAGTTTTCAAGAAAAGCCTGGAAGATTTGAACTGCTGACCTTTTGGTTAGCAGCTGTAGCACCTGACCACTGAGTCACTCAGGGAACACCTAGCTCCATTGGCATAACATAGTTTATAAGGAAAATGGTCTACGTTCCACTTCGATCAGTAGCGTTTGAGGTCTGAAACACCTGTGAGTGGCCATCTGAGATGTTCCACTGGTCTCACCCCTTCAGGAGCAAGGAAGAATGAAGAAAACTAAAGAGAGGAGGGAAAGGTTAGCCCAAAGGACTGATGAACCATGACGGCCATGCTCTGTGCCTGACTGAGTCCAAAACAACTAGACGGTGCCCGGCTGCCGCCACTGACTGCTCTGACAGGGACCACAACAGAGGGTCCTAGACAGAGCTGCAGAAAAACGGAGAGCAAAATTCTAACTCACAAAAAAGACCAGACTTGCTGGCCTGACAGACTGGAGAATCCTGAGTATGGTCCCTGAACACTGTTAGCTCAAGACTGAAGTCACTCCTGAAGTTCACCCTTCATCCAGAGATTAACCAAAAACCACATGCGCTGTCATGGAATCCATTTCAACTCATAACGACCCTATAGGTCAGAATAGAAACATCCCAGAGAGTTTCCAAGGAGTGCCGGTTGGATTGGAACTGCCAAACTTTTGGTTAGCAGATGTAGCAAGTAATCCCTTCACTAACAGGGTTTCTGCCCAGAGATTAGGCAGCCCTGGAAAATAAAATGAGACTAAAGAGGCACACCATCTCGGGGGCAAGGACGAGAAGGCAGTAGGGGAAAGCTGGTGAAAGCGAACCCAAGGTTGAGAAGGGAGAGTGTTGACACGTCACAGGGCTGTCATAAAACAATGTGTACTAACTCTTTATGAGAAACTGGTTTGTTCTCTAAGTGTTCATTTAAAGTATAATAAACAGCAAACAAACATAAACCATGCCTCAGATGCCCGCTCTCACCCTAGGGTGGTCTTCCCTCTTCTCTACCCACCTTTGCACTGCCCCACTCCAGTCCTCCTCAGGTTCACTTCTTCCAAGAAGTTTTCCTTGATTCAACAATTTCTGGGAATTTCCAGGGAGCCCTTTCTTTGCCTGGGCACAGACATGCTTTCCTTTTCCTTCTCATTCTCACTAGCGGCGGTTTGGAGTTTCATGACTGGTGGGCTCTGTGCCCCGCCCCGCAGAGAGGTATGGCTGGGTAGGGCACCTGGTGACCGGGGCCGGGTCATGGGCTTCCAACCCTGGCAGAGGCTGTCGTGTCTGGGTTTGAGGTTGGCTTAGACATTGAGCAGATCTGAAGGATGAGATAGAGGAGAGACCAGAGGGAGCTTTTGGGATGCTGTCATTGATTGCATTGTGTCTCCCCCAGAAATGCGTGTAGCAATTTGGTTAGGCCGTGATTCCTTATATCATGTGATTTTCCTATATGCTGCGAACTCTGCCACTATGTTGTTAACGAGGGAGGATGGATAGCGGTTCTGTTGGTTGGGCAGGACTCTATCTTAGGACTGCATTGTGCCTCGAGTTCATCTCTTGGGATATAAAGAAAAGGGAAGCAAGCAGAGATTTGGGAAACTCACACTACCAAGAAAACATTGCTGGGAGCAGAGTGTGGCCTTTGGAAAGGACACAAGGTTCCTGTGCTTCAGAAGCTCCCAGTCCGGGTGAAGACTGGTGACAAGGACCTTCCTCCAGAGCCAACAGAGAAAAACTTCCCCTGGCCCTGATGTCCTAAACCTGTATTTCTAGCCTACTGTTCTGTGAAAAAATAAATTTCTCTATGCTAAAGCGTTTCACCTGTGCTATTTTTGTTATAGCAGCACTAGATGACTAAGACAGATGCTAACACCAAAACCAAGTCTTTTGATGTTGAGTCAATATCTCCTCATAGTGCCCCAAGTATTGCAGAGTAGAACTGCTCCCTAGAGTTTCCTTGGCTGCAGTCTTTACAGAAGCAGATCTCCAGGACTTTCTTCTGTGAAACTGCTGGGAGAGGGAGTGGTTTGAACTGCCAACCTTTAGGCTGAGTAGTTTGGAATGCTAAGAGACTGCATAAGACTTCTGGGATCCTTGGTTACCTAGGGAAGGGGATGGGAGGGGAGTCCTTATCGGGACTGAGATCGAATTCTCCAGCATCCTGTGGGAGAGTGGCTTAAACCTGAAATTTGCTCTAGAAATGTGGTTGTTCTTCAACTCCCTGTTACAATAGCTGTAATTTACTTTTAAAGACTCCAGCATCACAGGGTGATCCCATATACATGCCAATTAGCTTAAACCACACCCTCGGTGCAGTCATTTACCGTTAATCAAGAATTTACCTCCTGGAGTGGCCAGCAAGTAATCTAATCAGAAAGCTCACAGCCCAGAAATAGCTATGACAATCTCTTTTGTTACCTTCTTCCTTTATCAATATCAAGGATTTTACTATTAGGACAATTAGTTTAGAAATGGGTTTTCACTGATGACACTCGTGGGTTATTGGTTGACATAATGGATGTTAGACAGGCGCTTTTACTGGCAAAATCAGCGGTGCTCACAGCATGTGGTTTGGGTTAAATATTTTAGAGAAAATCCCTATGCTTGCAGGGACACAACATAAGAGTCTAGCAAGCCCTGGAAAGTGTGTCTTCAGGATGATATCCAAGGCTTGATCACTAATGGCCCCAGTGGATCAGAGGACTCTGGTTACTTGATCCCAATGATAAGACCAATGGAATCCTGACTTGTGGAGTATCATTTTGTCATAGAAAATGGATAAGGTAATGGACAGAGAACTTGGTATTCAATGAGCTTACAGGAGAAGTTACATCAACCCTTCACCTTCTTACTAATTAATAAAACCAAACTTACCCAGTTGCTGTTGAGTGAATTCTGACTCATAGTGACCCCATGTTTCAGAGTAGAAACCCATACAGGTTTCATGGCTGTGATCTTTCTGCAGCAGAAGGCCAGGCCTTTCTTCCAACACTTCTCCAGGTGGGTGGAAACCTCCAACAGTAAGATGCTTAACTTTGTACCACCAGGACTCCGTACTAATAAACACTTTTCTAATAAATTATTGTGTGTGCAGTAAGTAGTTCCTGGCCTGAGCCCTGATGTCATATAACTGGTGGTGAGCCTGTGGGATGCAGAGCCTCACCTTGTCTGTCCTCTTACCGTTGGTAGTGCCTGTAAGGGAGGAGCTTCACCCTCTCTGTCTTCTCACCATTGGTAGTGCCTGTGAGGGAGGAGCTTCACCCTCTCTGTCCTTTTACCATTGGTAGCATCTGGGAGGGAGGAGCTTCACCCTCTCTGTATTCTCATCATTGGTAGTGCCTGTGAGGGAGGAGCTTAACCCTCTCTGTCCTTTTACCATTGGTAGAGCCTGCAAGGGAGGAGGAGCTTAACTCTGTCCTTGTACCCTTGATTGCTTCTCAGCAACTGTTACCCACCCCAAAGAACCTAATAGTCATGAATGTCTAAATTGCTTTAGATCAGTTGCCAGTATCCAGGTGCTAGACAAAAACACGTATCTGAACGCAGTTATGATCTCACTGAATCTCAACCATAGCTGCACACAGATCTTTCTCTGATTTTTAGTGTAAAACCTTTATGCTCCAGACTTGTGATTTGCCCAAGGTTATGAAACCCTTAAATGGCCGAGCATTGACTTGAACCCACAAGTTGACACTTGTTATAGCATGTTGCCTCTCCAACTACCATCATGCGCCTTCTGTATTGTCTATTACTGCCTGGATGAAAAGGGCTCAGACACTTTTACTGAAGGTGAGACAGTTCAAGGAGGAAGCAACAGCCTGCTGTGCTGTGCTGCCTCCCTCCCGGAACCAGGAAGGATACCCTCTGTTGGGCACAGTTACCTGAAGTCCCTGAGTGGTGCCAATGTTTAACTTGGACATCTTGTGACTGGAAGCTTGATGGTTTGAGTCCATCCAGAGGTGCCTCAAAAGAAAGGCCTGGTGAACTCTGTCTGAAAAGCCAGCCGCTGAAAACCCACTGGAGCACAATTCTACTGCAACACATACGGGTGTGCTGTGAGTCGGAAATGACTTGATGACAAGTGAGTTTTTTGGTTCATGTACTTGGGGCTCTGTACAAGGCTGGTCATGGCCCTCCTTAGACTATCTGCTTCAGGCAGCTCTTAAAAAATATTATGATCTGGGTCTTACTTCAAACACAGAGAGCAAGAATCCCTGGGGTTGAAGCTCAAGCACTCTCCTAACACTCCATCGAATCAGAGATGCAGAGTAGCAGAGCTAGAAGAGCTTTTCAAGTGCCTGTTTTTGTTTAAACCGTGTGTTTATGCATCCGTTTAACATAGATTTATGAAGCAATTCTAGAGCTATGCATCACATCTCCTAACAGAGAACTTTTTAGCAAATGGCAGAGCCTTCTCGCCTTTGGTGTTGTTCTAGTCATCTAGGGCTGCTGTAATAGAAATACCACAAGTAGATGGCTTTAAAAAGTGACATTTTATTCTGTCACAGTCTAGTAGGCTGCAAGTCCAAATTCAGGGCATCAGCATCAGGGGAAATCTTTCTGTGTTGCCTCTAACGGAAGGTCCTTGTTAGTCTTTCCCTGGACTGGGAGCTTCTGGGGTGCAGGGACCCTGGGTCCTTTCCAACAGACAAGCTCTGCTCCCAGTATGCAACTTAGTGATTGGGGTCCCCAACTCCTTGCTTGCTTCCCTTTCCTTTGTATCCGTGTAGATTGTCTCAAGTTACAATACAACCTGAACCACTGAGTCTGCCCCACCAACACAGCTGCTGCCCAACCCTCCTCATTAACATTATAGAGGCAGGGTTTACAGTTTATAAGAACGTCACACATAGATACATATTTTGGAATGGGTGGGATGAGGAGGTGGTGGTGAGGAGAGGTGGACCAGGGACCAATTCAATCCACACAGGTGTTTTCTAAAAGAAGCCATTGGTGGTCTTGGACTAGCCTTCTCTGCTCCTCCCACCCTAGGAAAAGCAGTTCAGCCTGAACTCTGGGCAGGAGTCAAGCACCCAGGAAGCCTTCGACTCTCTTCTCCCCCCAGCCAAAGACAATGAAGCCATCATCGTTCAGTTTGGGCCCTGGTGCACTGGTTAATGACCTTACTTGTTCCTTCATTGATCTCCCCTGCAGAACCCTGGTGTCTTGAGGAGTTGTCTTACTCACTTCTGAGTTTATTCCCCTGAGCCGGATACAAGTAGGGGCTCAGCACAGATGTACCGAATTCATTCATTCATTCAACAGCTATTTTTGAGCTCTGACTTTGAACAGTGAGCAAAACAGGCAAAAATCCCAGCCTGTCCAGAGCTTCCATTGTGGTGGGCTTGGGATGGGCAGACAGGCAATAAGGGGGTGAGCCAGCAGACCACATGGTACCTTAGCAGGTGGTAGGTGGTGTGATGAAATACCAGGCAGCCAGAGAACCTTGGTGGAGCAGTAGTTAAAGCATTTGGCTGCTAACTGAAAGTTCCATGGTTCCAATCCACTAGCCACTTTGGGGGAAAAGACTGGGTGGTTTGCGTCTGTAAAGATTACGGCCTTGGAAACCCTACAGGGTAGCTCTACTGTTTTATAGGGTCACTGCCAGTTGGGATTGACTTGACAGCAATGGGGTTGCTTTTTTGGGTAATAGCGGCAGAAGTGTCGGGGAACAGAGGAGTGGGCTGTAATTATTAATAGAATGGTCACCAAACAATGAAAGACGGATAAGAGGAAGCCACATTACTATCTGGGGGAAGTGCTTTCTGGGAGAGGGACCAGTTGCCCTCGAGTTGATTCTGACTCAGACAGCTTTACATGTTTCACAGTGGAAGCGTGCTCTGTGAGGTTTGCAGTGGCGGTGAACTTTCCAAAGCAGCTAGCCAGGCCTTTCTTCTGAGTAACTTCTGGGTGGATTCGAGTTGCTAACCTTTCAGTTAATAGCCCAGAGTTTCACCCTTTGCACCACCAAGGGACTCCTGGAGGAAGAACATCTAGTGTAAAAATCTGGAAGTGGGAGTGTGGATGGCCTGTCCTAGAAACAGCACAGACGTTATCTGAGGTCTTTGAAGACCCACAAAGGTCCCTGTCCGACCTGTGAGAAGGAATTACTTGGAGAGATGTGACTGGCCCACTTTATTTGAAAATGAAGGCACTTGGCAGCGGGGTAGGAGCACAGGCTATAGCGCTCCAGCAGGCTGCACCACTGAGCAAGTTCCGGTTTGGGTTTTTATGGCACATCTACACCCAGGTATAGCTGGGGACAGCAAATCAGTGATGAGGATCTGAAGAATTTCTTTTTTGGCTGGCTGCTTGTCCGTTGGCTGAGCCCACGAAAACTTAAAGATGGTTTCTGCCACAGGACTTCTGGGACTGTTGTTAGGTGCTGTCAAGCTGGTTCCTATTCATAGCGACCCTACGAACAACGGAATGAAACACTGCGTGGTCTTGCGCCATGTCCACGATTGTTTCGTTGCTAAGCCCATTGTTGCAGCCACTGTGTCAACCCACATTGTTGAGGGTCTTCCTCTTTGTCGTTGACTCTCCACTCTACCAAGCATGACAAAGTGTCAGGATGTTATTCTGCAAACGTAAAATGCTCTCCCAATGACTGCATCCCTGGGGGAGGTCTCTGGCTTTGAAGAGAAGTGGGACTGTTAGCAGGACTGATTATGGGGTGTTGCAAAGCAGTTTCCTGCTCCCTTGGTTCGATTCCTGAGTCCTGATTGTAGCTCTTTGGTGTCTCCCTTGGCAGGACATATAGCAGCTGAAGTGTGATGCTCTGTACATGTCCCTGGCGTTGGTTCCATCTGAAAAACAACTTTGAGGAAGTTTACACAATTATTTGGGGACTTATCTCAGTGTCCCCAAACCAAAAAAACCAAACGCACTGCCGTCGAGTCGGGTCCAACTCAGAACCACCCTAGAAGTCAGAGTAGAACTGCCCCACAGAGTTTTCAAGGAGTGCCTGGCAGATTTAAACTGCAGACCTTTTTGGTTAGCAGATGTAGCACTTAACTCACTATATCACCAGGGTTTCATGATGTAGCTAATTATCGAGTCTTTCTTATCCTTATTACTTGTTGATTGTTTGAGTCACTTTATTTACGGAGCCCCCCAGGCTGCCTGTCTTACTCCCAGCTGTTGGCTCAGGACAGGTCCTACATTTTCCATAGGGTGCCATTGTATGTTTCCCCACAGACTCTTCTGCCTGCTTCACAGAAGCCGGTGGGGCTGGGGCTGAGCGAGCTGGGGGAAGGAAGGAATTCGACTGCATTGATTGGAAAGGTGATATGAATGTAGCCTCTGGCTTTTGGAGGCCTGGAGACTAAAGGGAAACAGGCTCAGAGAGGTGAATGATATTCTCAGGATCATGCAGTATGAATGGCTAGTGTTAGGCCTGGGGTCCGGGGGCTGGACCACAATCTCTGCCCCAGAGGACCTTGCAGAGTCTCTCCTCCTGGTAGGTGCTGGCCCACAGAGAGGCAACGTTGACCAGAGGCCTCTTGGGCTTGCAGGGATCATGGCCCTACATCCATTCTCTGACAAAACAGGAAGGGAAGGCTCAACCAAGCAAGGTCTGAAGTCCGGGTAGATAGTGTTGGTCACTGCTCTGCTCTTGCCCACAGTTTTGAAGTTGCCTGTGTTTCTGCTCAGCCGGGATGTCTTCTTGCTCTGAAATGTTTTAGCAAATGACAGGATATCACTCCTGGTGGATTCAAGAACCCAGTTTTTGCTACAATTATTCGACAGCCACTTACCTCCAAAGCCAGAGACTGCCCCGGAAATGCAGCCATTGGGAGAGCATTTTACGCTGGCAAAAGGCTGCTCTCACGTGTTATCATTTGTTATTCTCAACAGCACAGCGACGGGGGACAGCTTTCACATCAGGGAGGAAGACGAGGGCCTCGGAGGCCTGCTGGTTTAGTGGAGGTCATTATCATGGTGAGTGGGGTTATCACCATCATCATGATTAACTTGTCTGTGACAAGATAGGGAACAGTGTAAGGCATGCCTTCTGTGAGCAGTTCACAGCTAGTGGATTCATTCACTCATTCGTGTATTGCTTCAACAATGCCTTCATTCTAAAAGCTTTTATTGAGCTCCTATTACACACCAGAGAGCTATCGGAGACCCAGATGCATACCCCTTGCCCTGGGCAGGTGTTAGGAAAAGGCTTCACAGATGAGACAGGCTGCTTAGTGTGAAAGGATGAACAGGTTTGCATGCAGTCAGCTGAAGAAATAGAGGACATGTGTAGTGTGAGATGGAGGAGCAGGTGCACAGAGGAAGAGGAAAGCGGGGGGGTGGTGTGTTCAGGGAAGTCTGGGGAGCCTGGCATGGCTGGAACACAGGATGGAGCACACAGCTGGAGTGGCTGATGGTGTCAGGGGCTGGGCACACACCGGGGTCAGAGCTGTGTGCTCTATAAGCTGCAAGGGAACTTCTCCTCCAGGTGAAGAGAAGCAGCCAAGTGCTGTCGAGTCAGATCCGACTCATGGCGTGAAGAGAAGCAAGGCAGTGACTAAGATGGATTTTTAGCAACAAGTCAGAGTTGTCCCTTTGGAAACAATATGGGGCAGCGGACACAGGACATTCAGTTAATGCGGGGGACTGACGTGGAAATGCAATTCGAGACTAACAGGGCGAGAGGTAGAGTTCTGTACATGGTGGAAGGCTGCTTCTCCATGCCTGATACTCCCTTCCGATGGAGGGGCTGCACTAGAGAGATGCTACCAGAAGGGAGTAGAGGTGAAGGAGGGGTAAATCTGAGTCCACCAAGCTACATCAACGAGTCTCACTGGATTCTGAGCTTCGGGATTAGAACCCCCTCCATGGCACCAGTCTATAATACACATTCTCCAGTGCTAGTTTTATCAGTAAAAAATGATGTGCTGGTTCTCCAAAAACTGATGCTTTTGACTTATTTCTCAGTTAATTCAGACCTGAGCAAGAAAGAGAGTGTTGTTACTGGCCCTCTTCAGAGATGGTAACCCAGGGTATTATGCAAGCATGGTGTAGGGTTGGGTCACCTAACCAGCATAGGGAATCAAGGAGGACTTCCTAGAGGAAGTGATGTCTAAGCCATCTTGAAGAATGAGAAGAGGAGAAAAAAGGTATACTGGAGTAGGAAAGTGGGGACTCGGTTAGGGCTGGAATAGGTTGGATAGGGCTGTGGTCAGGGTAGGGAGGGGGGCACATGTGTGCAAACAGTTGTTTCAGTGAAGGCAAATGAGAATAGAGAGGTCAGTGAGAGCCAGATAAAGACAGGATTTTTCAATATTATTACATTAATCAGATGAGAGATGTCAAAGACTGGAACTCAGATCCTGACAGAAGACACAGGAAGAAGAAAAGTGAGCTGAGAGGAACTTCTGACCAGAAGTACAGAATGTGGCCACCAATTGGTCTCAGGCAATTTATAGATTTCAGGGGTGAGCTTGGTACAACAGCATCACTAACCACTAATGTAACATCTGGGCCCCACCTCTTCCTCATAACAGACCTGGGAAGTGGATAGGGCATGTTGCTGTGAGGGGTGGCTCTATAAGGGGTTCTGAATCCACCACACGCTTTGGAAAGAAATTCCTATAAAATGAAGCTATGCAGCAGGTGAGACCTCTGCTTTCTCCCTTACTGCCTTACTTGTGTTAGCATCCTGAAATGTTTGATGTGATAAGCAGGGGAAAGTCAAGAGAACAGCCATGGTGCTGGCTGTGACATTAGGGAGCCATTGAACTGATGCCAGCCCTTAGCTCCGCACTGCTTGAGAGATGAGCAAGGTAAGGCGTGTTGTTTAACTCAGGTGTATGTTAGGCTTTCTGATAAATGGAGCAAATGCGTTCCTAACTGATGTGAGAAGCTTATACTGCCACAAAATCTAGGTCTTCAATGAGGAGAGAGCTGCAGATTGGGGTTGGAGGGACACCAGGGTTTAGGTGGAAGTGGAAGTCACGGGTGGACATGAGTACACGGTGACAACCAAAGAATCTGGGGATCACTGACCTTTCAGGGGTCAGAAGATTGATTGAGAGGAGCAGAAGAAGCCCACTGTGAAGCACATCCCAGGTAATACAGTCGGTACCCTGCTGCTGCCTCTGTGAGCATTCAGATTACTCATTCACTCCTTCCCTGAAGGAGAATTCCTCACTAGGCACAGATTTCGCTTGAGCCCACGGGACAGTAGCAGTTTAGAGCCCAATCCTCTTGGGAACGGGGTTCTTTGATTCCTGGGGATCACCACCTGGCATTTCTCTGTGGGGTGAGAGAACTCTTCTGCTTCTAAGTGAACCACAGAACAAAGGTTTTTGCAGGGAGCCGTTGCTGAGTGGTGTGAAAAGTCTTACATAGACCCGAAGTTCCAACACGTGGCACTTGGAATTTTGGAAAGACCATGCAACATAAAAAGCCAGTTCTCATCTTGCTTTGGGAATCGCCATTAGAGTTTTGTGCGTATCTGGCAAGAGTGACTAGATTACAGTGGCATCATTGTTCTCTCCTTACGGAGCACGCCAGTCTCCCTTTCTTCTTGTTCTATAGCCTCCGTTTGATGACGTCCCTGAAGGCGAGGTGGCTGCGACAGAAGGGCCTCAGGCAGCACTTTTTAGACTAATTCCAAAGCCCGCCAGTAGGTGGCACGACAGTGTGGTCAGAGAACACTGTGGCATATGGACACACCAGAACACGAATGAGTTCTGAGCCCAGTTACGGAGTCTTCTTTATACAAGGGATAATACAGAACCAACAGCTAAGCTCTCGGCCATTAACCAAAATGTTGAGGGTTCAAGCCCACTCAAAGGTATCATGGAAGAAAGGCCTGGCAATCTCTTTTCTGAAAAACCAGCCAGTGAAACCCTGTGGGGTCCCAGTTCTACTCTGAAGCACATGGGGTTGGAGCCAACTTGACTGCAGCTGGTTTGCTAGTGTGAGCATGGTACTTGGCACAGAGACTCACTGATGATGGCACAGGAAGTAGCATCCACTCTGTCTTTACGGCTAAAGCAGAGCTTGCTTTCCGCAGCCTCATGAGCCACACCTTCAATGATGCCTCGGGAATCTCAAATTCAAGGATCAGCCCTGCAACCAGCAATCTTTTCGATCTTATGCAAGTCTCTCTTCCTTTCAAGCCTCAGTGTCTCCTTTTTAAAAATGAGGGTCTTGACATAACAGACAACTTCTGAAGGCCCCTCTGTTTTGAACTGTCTTGGTATTTCTTCACCCTTTGTTGATTTCAAATTCCACTGTTTACAGTTTTCCTTCGTGCCAGGAGGTGGTGCTATTGAGCACCTCCCCCCCCCCCCCCATCAACTACGGAAAGCTCTCGGTTTGCTTCAAGCTCCACATTGGAGTTTTAAGCCTGGTTCTGCAGGATGCTTTGAACGTGGACTTTTGGTTGATGGGGATCTCTTTGTAGAAATCTCTCCAGTTATGCTCCACCTTCCTCCATCAGCCAACCTCTTTTCAAATCTCAAAGCATGCTTGCTTCCTTAGGCCTCAATTTACAGTCACAGAAGGGAAGATGGGCCTCTGGGCCATTCCATGGCTTGGGGAAGACTGAAGTTTGAAGGCTGGCAGGTACAGGTTACCCCTGGGGGCTGCCGGGCTGGACTTGACCAGGACCCCCAAGACCGCTTCCTCACTGTAGACTTCCATGTCCCTAAGTCCTTTCTACCCCTTGCCTCCCAGAGCTCTTCAACTCTCAGTCTGGCTCTTCAGCTCCAGTGGGAAAGATCAGGTTTCAGGCTGTGGTTGAGAGTCTCCATATGACCCTAGATATTGGTGGAGCTGGTTGGTTTGGGTGTCACTGAGGTAACCACTGACATCTCTCAGCTGCTTCTCCCCAGGAACAAGCCCACAAGGTAATCTTAGGTCCTGGTCCTATAGCAAGACAGACAGTCTGCCCTGTGCTGTAGGCTGTACTGTCTCCCAGTGATAGGGATACCCTGCCAAGTGGTATAGGATGTACTGTCTTTTAGAGAGATGGATGCCATGCCTAGTGGTATAGGCTGCATTGCTTTCCAGATAGATGAACATCTTGCCCGGTGGTGTAGGCTGCACTATCTCCCAGATAGAGGGCCTCCCTGCCCAGTGGTATAGGCTGTAGCAATCAGCTTCGGTCTCTCTGTGTGTTATTCTCGCAGCTGAATATTCCAGGTTCCTTGATGTTAGTTCCTTCTTGTGAAATGGAGTAATCTTACCAAAGATACAGGTACAGAGAATTCACGAAAGAAGTCATGTTTGGATCTCCACTCTTGTTCTCCAACATAACACAAACTGACATCCTGCAGAGGTGGTGATCCAGAAAACACACTTTGGAAAATGTTGGCTTAGTAAGTGTAGAGATGATAAAAGGAAGCCTAAACCCTTTGCTGTTGAGTCAATTGTGACTCATAGTAACCCTATAAGGCAGAGTAGAACTGCCCCATGGGGTTTCCAAGGAGTGCCTGGTGGATTCGAGCTTCTCACCTTTTGGTTAGCAGCCATAGCACTTAACCACTACATAACTAGTGTCTCCATGTATGCTATAAAACCCCAAACCCATGGCTGTCAAGTCAATTCTGACTCACAGGGACACTGCAGGACAGAGTATAACTGTCCCATAGAGTTTCCAAGGAGTGCCTGGTGGATTTAAACTGCTGACTTCTTATTTTGCAGCCATAGCACTTAACCACTAAGCTACTAAGGTTTCCATGTGTGCTATAACCCACCCCACTGCCGTCGAGTCAGGTCCGACTCATAGTGACCCCAGAGGTGAGGGTAGAACTGCTCCAGAGAGGTTTTAAGGAGCCCCTGGCAGATTTGAACTGCTGGCCTTTCGCTTAGCAGATGTAGCACTTAACCCACTATGAATATATGCTATAGATAGTGTCAGAGATGAAGTATAATTCCTCATGGTTGTTTCAACATCCAGTGGTGCTGGCGGTCAGATGGGTGGTCAGGTGGATAGGATAAGTGTGGAAATGGGTCTGGCCTGGGGACCCAAACTAGAGAGCTCTTCAAAGAGAAGGCCAGCACTGTTCAGCTCCTGCCTGTTGTCTCGCACAGTCAGCAGGATGAAGAGTCTGGATAACTGGTCATGGTGTCAAATACTTGCCAAGGCTGCCATCACTCACCCCATCCCCATGGTGGTGTTATTGTTACCCCATGTGTGTGAAATAGAGTTTTAAAGGCTGTGATCATCCAGAAGCAGATTACCATCCTGTCTTCTGAGGTTCCTCTGAGCTAGTAGTCGCGCGCTTTACTCTTTGAGACCTTGGGGACTTCCATCTCTGTGGAAGATTTCATTAGTGGCCTTACTTCTCTACCCCTCTCTGTATCCAGGAGGCCCTGGGTGGCACAACCAGTGAGATGCTCTGCTAGCCAAAAGATTGGCAGTTCAGACCCACCCAGAGGTGCCCTGAGACACAGCCTGGTGACCCACTTCTGAAAAGTCACAGCCTTGAAAGCCTGATGCGGCAGTCCTACTCTGCACACGTGGCATTGCCATGAGTTGGAATCAGCCAGACTGCAGCTAACACCAACACAACAACTGTTTTTGAAGCTGTAACTTTGCAGCGTCCTCCACCTGTGACTGGAGACACTGCCTCGCACTGTGTCTTTGGGCTCATCTCTCTTAGGTGACTTCTTTTGTCTGATGCTCTATCGGCAGATGTGATGCAAATGGGAACTCGGACAGCGTTTGGGTTTGCCCTCGTGCACCTCTGCCGTTACCACATAGAGACCGCGTATGAGCAGCTGGTCCCAGGAAGAGGTGAGAGACACAGGGCCGAGCTAAATTGCACCAGCCTAACTTACCCCGTTCATCCAACCCTCAGGTGACCTATAGGTTTTAAGATGAAAGGGTGATTGTAATAAGCTCCCAGATTTTGGGGTGGGTGGCTATACATCGATTTTGATGCAATAGTTAAACCAATACAAGACTCCTGGCAGAGATAGCAGGCACTCTTTCCTGCTGAGCCTCTAGGTGGCCTCAGATTCTTGCCCTTCTGAAACCAGAAATCCAAACCAGTTGCCATCAAGCTGATGCCAGTTCATAGTAACGCTATAGGACAGAGTAAAACTGCTGCATAGGGTTTCTGATGGGGGCCTGGGGAACTCGAACTGCTGACCTTTTAGCAGCCGTAGCTGTTAACCACTATGACACCAGGGTTGCCTTCCTCCTCAGAGCCACCATAGTTAAGCAAACCAGTTGAAACGTTTGCCTGATCTCCAGGAGGGGACAAGAGCCCCTAAAAGCTAGCCTGGGTGCGCGGGTGCGTTCGTGGTGTCGCAGGGTGCCCTGGCCTCCTTTCCTTTGCTCTATCTGCACTTGTTGTCAGAGAGTAAGGGCCCAGCCAAAATGAGCTCTTCTGTGTTCACAGGGGAGCTGATTTAGTCTATCTGGTCCCTTTTCTTAGCATTTGTACTCTGGGCTTTTTACAACTTCAAAGAGCTTCTCACCCATATTCACTAATTAATTCATTACTCCAGTGAGTAAGACCTGAAGCAGTGAGAGGAGAATGTCATTAGCAAGAATACCAGAGGCTCATTATTTAAAAGAGGTTGCCCAAGACAGCTGCCCTCCACCAGAGCGTTAACTCCCTCGCTGCCACCCTGACGCTCCAGCTTGCGGGGTCTGAGTCTACTAGGTGCTTACCAGCTGCCAAGCACCTACTGTGTGCCCAGGTATGCAAGGTGCCACAGGGATGTTCAAAGTGGTAAAACATGGCTTCAGACCTCAAAGTCCTTGTCTAGTGAGAGGACAGGCTTTGAGGGTCACATAAACCTGAGTTTGAGTCTGGCAGTTTTATCTAGCTTCTTTATGCTTTGTTTTCGTTATCTGTAAAACAGGGACACTATTAACTCCTTCTGCCACTTGCCTGCCAGTTTGTGGTGTTGTGGTGACTTGTGTGTTGCTGTGATACTGGAAGCTAGACTGCCAGTGTTTCAAACACCAGCAGAGTCACCCATGGTAGACAAATTTCAGTTGAGTTTCCAGACTAAGACTAGGAACAAAGACCTGGACATCTACTTGCAAAAATTAGACAATGAAATACTTATGGATCACAACAGAATATTGTCCGACATAGCACTGGAAGATGATCACCTAGATTGGAAGGCCCTCAAAACACCCAGTAGCCGTAACAATAGCCTTATGCATACCAACCACCAGGACGATGGCTCAGTACCGGGCAATGTTTCATTCTGTTGTAAATGAGGTCACTGTCAGTTGGAGCCAACCTGATGACATCTAATGACACCGATACCTCTGTATCAGCTAAGTAAGCATAACTGACATCATAATGCAAGTAAATGGGTCAGTAAAAGGTTCACCACACCATGAATGCCCCATAAGCGATAGCTGTTATTGATGCCACTCAGACCATGCCTTCATTCACATTATTCCTCTTAAGCCTGTCACAGTCACATAGGATGGTGTAGAAGGAGAGCTGGCAGAGTGTACAGGTTTGGGGGGCAGCTTTATTTTATGGGTGAGATGAGAAAGATGGAATAGAGCAGGATACAGAAGAACTGGAGAGGTCGGAGGAAAATCAGGAGAATACAAGCACGCAGAAGCCAAGGGGAAGTTTCCAGAACGGTGGCAGAAGGCAGGCAGCAGGCAGCAGTGTCCTCTGCTCAGAAGGACACAGACTGAGAATATTCCTCCATTCACCCACCCAAATGTTATCAAATTCTGGGGTTGCCACAAAGATGCACTGCTCAGATCTCCTCTTGAGGACATGACTGGCAGCCCAGCAGCTGTCACGCTGGTGTCCCATGTGCTGGGACTGAGAACAAGTTCTTTTGGGCTGTTTCCTGCTGAGGATTACAGATGGCGGTCTATTCCCGCTGGATGCAGGACTCCTCCTATGGGCTCCCATCATCTGGCTGAAGCTTTGTTAGGGCTGCACTGCAGTCTGGGACTCTTCCCACCCAGCT
Organism: Heterohyrax brucei; assembly: GCA_028571685.1. Classification (NCBI taxonomy): domain Eukaryota; kingdom Metazoa; phylum Chordata; class Mammalia; order Hyracoidea; family Procaviidae; genus Heterohyrax; species Heterohyrax brucei. The sequence continues at coordinate 17,191,364 of CM053153.1, read as the reverse complement.
CTTCTATTTCCTGCTCCTTTCACATGTGTCAGATGGCATCATGGTCCCAAGACATTCCTTACTCCCCATTTCCTTCATCTTTCATAGATGGTATCCATCATTGGTCTGTTTATTTTTCTTTCTGTGGTGGCTTGTGTGTTGTTGTGATGCTGGAAGTTATGTTACCGGTGTTTCAGATCCCAGCAGGGTTATCGATGGGGGACAGGTTTCAGCAGAGCTTCTGGACAAAGGCAGAACAGGAGGAAGGACCTAGAAACCTAATTCTATAAAAATTGGCCAGTGAAAACCTTATGAATAGCAGTGGACCATTATGTGATATAGCGCCAGACGAGGAGCCCCTCAGATTGGAAGGCCCTACAAGCGTGACTGGGAAAGAACTGCCTCCTCAACTGGAGTTGACTTTAGTGAGATGGATGGAGTAAAGCTTTTAAAACCTTTGTTTTCTGGTGTCACATGACTCAAAATGAGAAGAAACAGCTGCTAAAATCCATTAATAGAATATGGAAAGTATGAAATATGAACACTGGGAGTGTCAAAAATGCAGTAGAACACATGAAGATCGATAACCGAGGCATAAATGAGTGGAAATGGACTGGCATTGGTCATTTTGAATCAGACAATCATATGGTCTACTATCCTGAGAATGGCACAACAAAGAGGAATGATGTCACATTCACCATCAAAAAGAACATTTTGCTATCTATTCTGAAGTACAGTGCTGTCAGTGGTAGGATAATATCCACATGTCTGCAAGGAAGGCAAGTTAATATGACTATTATTCAAGTTTACTCATCAACCACTAAAGCCAAAGGTGAAGAAACGGAAGATTTGTACTAACTTTTGCAGTCTGAAATTAATCAAACGTGAAATCAAGATGCATTGATAACTACTGGTAATTGGAATGAGAAGGTGGGAGCAGAGAATAATGATCAGTAGTGGGAAAAGATGCCCTCAGTGATAGAAATAACAGCGAAGATGATCGCATGGTAGAATTGTAAGACCAACACCTATCCATTGGAATAACTTTTATCAGCAGCATAGGTGGTGTCTATACATGCGGACCTCATCAGACAGAATACACAGGAATTAAATCAACCACGTCTGTGCAAAGAGACAAAGGAGCCATTCAGTATAATCAGTCAGAATAATGTCTGGGGCCAACTGTGGAACCCACCATCAATTGTTCACATGCAAGTTCAAGTTACATTTGAAGAAAATTAAAACAAGTCCATGAGAGTCAAAATATGACCATGAATATGTCCCACCTGAATTAAAGGCCAACTCAGGCATAGATTTAATTCATCAGATTCTAATCACTGAAGGCCAGACAAATTTGTGGGGTGATAACAAGGACATCACATATGAAAAAACCAAAAGGTGATTAAAGAGACAGGAAAGATCAAAATGGATGCCAGAAGAAACTCTGAAACTTGTTCTTGAATGTAGAATAGCTAAAGCAAAAGCAAAAAGTGGTGACATCAAAGAGCTAAACAGAAGATTTCAAAGGGCAGCTCAGAAAGACAAAGTATTATAGTGAAATGTGTAAAGATTTGGATTTAGAAAGCTGAAAGGGAAGAGCAGGCTTGCTGTTTCTTAAGCTGAAAGAACTGAAGAAAAATATCAGACCCTGAGTTGAAATAGTCAAGGATTCTATGGGCAAAATATTGAAGGATGCAGGAAGCATCAAAAGAAGATGGAAGGAATACAGAAAGTCACTGTACCAAAAATAATTGGTTGACATTTCAGGAGGCATTGTATAATCAAGAGCTGATGTACAGATGATACAACCTTACTCACTGAAAGTGAAGAGGACTTGATGCACTCATTGATGAAGATCAAAGACCAGTATGGATTGCCCCTCAACATAAAGACAACAAAAATCCTCACAACTAGACCAATAAGCAGCATCATGGAGAATGGAGAAAAGATTGAAGTTGTCAAAGATTTCATTTTACTTAGATCCATAATAAGTGTCCATGGAAGTAGCAGCCAAGAAATCACAGGATGTTTTGCATTGGACAAGTCTTCTACAAAAGTTTTAAAAAGCAAAATGTCATTTTAAGAACTAAGGTGTACCTGACACAAGCCATGTTATTTTCCAATTGTCTCATATGCATGCGAAAGCTGGACATTGAATAAGGAGGATCAGAGATGATAATGCCTTTAAATTATGGTTTTGGGGAAGAACATTGAATATACCTTGGGCTGTCAGAAGAATGAGCAAATCTGTCTTGAAAGAAGTACAGCCAGAATGCTCTTTAGGTGGAAAGGTGGCCGAGACTTTGTCTCAAGTCCTTTGGACATGCTATCAGGAGGGACCAGTGCCTGGAAAAGGACATCATGCTTGGTAAAGCACAGAGTCAATGGAGAAGAGGAGACCCTCGAGGTGGATTGGCACAGTGTCTGCAACCATGGGTTTAAATATAGCAATGGTTATGAGGATGATATAGGATCAAGCATTTCCGTTCAGTTGCACATAGTTGCTGTGAGTTTGAATCAACTCCATAGCACCTAACAATAACTCCTGATAAATCTCTTATACTTTTAGCTTCATCTTGGCATTGGCTTCCTGGATTACACAGACTAACAGTGTCTATGATATACTACACTTAGTTTTATGCACCAGACATCTATGGTGACCAAGACAAAGTCCCTATTGCCATGGAGATGGTGGTAGAGGTGGTAGAGGTAGTGGAGATGACAGGAGATAGGTAAACAAATAAATACAGATATTAATTTTAGAGATATACTCCACAGAAAGTAAAAGAAGGAAGCTACTTGAGCTTGGGTAGTCAGGGCAGGCCTTTGAAATGTGAACATTTGACCTGAGACCAGAATGTTCAGTCAGCTAAACAAGTCATGGGCTTGGAATCGGGGAGAGTGTTGTGAACAGACAGAACAGCAAACTTCCAGAGACAGGCAGAGAGACTTCAAGTCAGAACAAGAAGGTAAGAAGGCTGGTGTGGCTGGAGCTGAAAGAGGGAGGGGGCGTGCAGGGTGACATGAGGTTGAAATGGTGAGGAAGAATCTGATTATTTAGGTCTTGTGGGGACAAGCCATGAGGACGGACAACTGGTGAGTTCTCAGTGACATTTGAGAAGATTGGCAGTCAACTCTAGAAGGTAGCCACCAGAGTCCAAGGGGTTAGGATGTGAGTGAGCATCTAGGAAGTTGAGACAGTAGGTACAGGTAACACTTTGAAGAAGCTTAGTGTTTATAGAATGAAGAGAATTGGCAGAAGTAGGATTCTTTACGAAAGAGAATCTTGCTCATGGATGTGAGCAGGCTAAGTGAGAGAAAGACTGAGATGTATTTATCTCGTGCTGCTTTAACAGAAATACCACAGGTAGATGGCTTTAAAAAGAGAAACTTCATTTTGTCACAGTCTAGTAGGCTAAAAGTCCAAATCTAGGGTGTCAGCTCCAGGGGAAGGTTTTCTTTGCTGGCACTGGAGGAAGTTCCTCATTGTCAGTCTTCCCCTGACCTAGAACTTTATGAGGCACAGGAACCTTGGTCCTTTCCAAAGGATGCCCTCAGGTCCCAGTACTACTTTTTGGTGGTATGAAGTCCCCAAACTTCTCCGCTAGCCCCTCTCCTTTGTATCTCAAGAGACTGCCTCAAGCCACAAAACAAACTTATACATTGAGTCTTGCTCTGCCAACACAGCTGCTGCCCCTCCACCCTCATTAACATCATAGAGGCAGGAATTTCAACACAGAGGAACATCACACAATACCAGGAATTATAGACCTGCCAAACTGCTACAGATGTTTTAGGGCGCACAATTCAATCCCTGACAACATGGCAAGAGGGAATGAAAGAGATAATTGATAAAAGGGAGTCCTAGACACAGCAGAAGTTTAGGGCATTGTAATAGGTCTTAGGGTGGGTTCTCTAGAGAACAAATCCAGTAAAGCACATAAATATACATATAGAGAGATATATGAAGGAAACAGCTTACACAGTTATAGAGGCTGGAATGTCCCAAGTCCGTGGGTCAGGCTGGAGGCTTCTCATGATTCATGTAGCCTCTGGGGCTAGCAAACCCGGGACCAGCACATCAAGCAGCAGGGCTCTGCCTCACAGGCTGTGAAGACTGATGAATCCCAAGGTCAGATGGCAAGAGGGCAGCTAAGCTTCTAACTCAAGCCTCTAGAACCAGAGGTCAGATAAACAGTCAGTGGTAGGATCTGGAGCCACCAAAAGCCCATAAGCCTTGCCAGAAAGTCCACCTGTATTGGATGCAGGCCATATTGCCAAGGAAGCTCCCTTTCAACTGATTGGCTGCTCACAGGGATCCCATTATGGAGGTGTCTTAGGCTGGGTTTTCTTGTGAAGCAAAACCAGTAACACATAGAATATATACAATGAAAGATTTATATAAAGGGAACAGCTCGTGCAGTTGTAGAAGCTAAACATCCCAAGTCCTGGCACAAGCCTCACATGACCATTGGAGTTGGTAAACACAAGGTCAGCAGGTCAGAGACCGAGTCTAAATCACCAGCTATGTAGGTGGATAGATCCTAAGCTGGCAGTGAGACTGAGAGGTCTCTGCTGACTCGCGGAGCTGCAGGGGCTGGGGAAACCAGGAACTGCAGGATAGGGAACAGGACTCTCACTCACCAGCTGTGAGGGCTGATGAATCCAGCAGCTGCTAGATCAGGTCCAGGAACCAGACATGAGGAGACAGCAGGAACTCTTGGCAGTGTGAGCAGACAGAAAGTAGGTGGTGGAAGGCGGAGAGATGAGAGCTGAGGGGTGGGAAACAGCCACAGGCCCTGCCCCTGCCACTTGGTGTAGCAGCCAAACATGGAGTTGCCAAGTGGACACTGCCTTAACCACCACAGGAGGTGAGTACTTTATACCAAATCTCTTTATGGAGGTGATTGCATCACTATATGACTGCCAAACCACTTTTAATCATGGCCCAGAAAAGTTGACACAAACCTCAGTGATCACACAGTGGGTCCCTTGGTGTCATCCTGAAAATTATGTTCACATACTTACACACAGCCCCTGTGAATGTGACCTTATTTGGAAAAATGGTGTCTGTAGATGTGGCGTAAGGATCCAGAGACCAGGTCATTCTGGATTTAGCATGAGCCCTAATTCTAATGACAAGTGTTCTTGGAAGAGAGAAAAGAAAAGAACTAGAAATACATGGAGAGGAGGAGGCAGTGTGACCCTGGAGGGTGAGACTGGGATCATGCAGCCAAGGAAGCCAAAGATGGTTGACATCTTCCAGACACTGGAAGAGCCGTTAGAGAGAGTGTGGCCCTACTGACATCTTGGTTTCGGACTTCTGGCCTCTGGAACTGTGAAAAAATAAACATCTGTTGTTTTAGGACATCCAGTTTCTGGCAATCTGTATAGCAGCCCCAAATGACATCCCTGTCTCCTAAAAGTGTGGGGTTGTCGCTGCTTAATGACTGTGCGCTGCAGTGGCACACCCCGTTTCCTGTGGGCCCCTGGGCTCTCTCCTGTTGCTTCTGAACATTTTGCATGTTCAGAACATTTTGCCACATGGTGTAGGAAAATGGCATGACCTTTGGAAACAGACACACCTGGCTTTGAAACCCTGCTCTTTGGCTCACTTGTTGTGTGATCTCTGAGCCTCAGTTTACTCCAGATCTTTTAGAGGACTGAGGAGTTGCTGGGTGCTGCAACAGTTAACAAGCTTCAGCTATTAACTTAAGGGTTGGAGGTTCAAGGCCACTCTGAGGCCTGTCCAAAGAAAGACCTGACAATCTACTTCTGAAACATCAGCCTTTGGAAAACCCATGGAGCGCACTTCTATTCTGACAGGTGTACAAGGTCGCCATATAGTGGTGGTGACTGGAGGACAATGGATCAGCTGCTGAGGACTGAAGTTTCTAGTTGACATAAAATGTTTAGCACAGCTCCTAGGATCTGAGTCTTATTCATCTGTGCAGCCCTTGAAGAGTTCCTGGGTATAATGATTCATAATAAAAATTTGTTCATTTATTGTTGGCAGGAATATTTATTTATTAACTGCTGTATGCCAGGCGTTCAATTCAGAGTTTCAATGATTTGCTTAATCTGCATGGTAATTCTAAGACATAAGTCTTATTATCTTTATTTTACAGTTGAGAAAAAAAGAGGTGAAGTCATCATTGGGACCTGATACCTGGGTCTGCTGATCAGGAAGCCCTTTGGCAAACAAAGGTGAATCCAGCCATGCTCTTGCTATAGGCCTCCTTACAGCTAGCCTAAGTTCCTCCTGCTATAGTGTGCTTGCCTGCCCCCTACTAAGTCCCAGAGGCAAACTCTACCCTGGACACTGGTGCAGCTTTCTCATCCAGTGCTTGCCTTCCTTTTTCTTTCCCCACAGTGAAAGCAGGGTTAAAGTATGTTGCTAGACCTGTGTCTCTTCGTGGATCTCTTCATATAACATTTAATTGCTGGTAATGACTGTGACCCCAGCAGCACCCATCTAGTGAACTTGAAGTTGGCATTTCAATTAGCTGTACTGATTGCTGGGTTTGGGCATTTCATGTATTTGTGGGGAATCTTAACCTAAGAGCAGTCAGCTGAGGGATTATTACCACAGTACTTCTTGGGGGGAGTAAATAACCTCATTACAAGCTTCCTGGGCTCTGGCTGAGCGAAAGGAAGAAAAGGAGAACTTCTCAGGCAGTTATTTGCATAGAAGGGGCCAGGGCCCACGCCACCCTCAGGTGTAACACACAGGGGGCCAGCTGTCTTTCTCCCTCATTCCTTCTCCCTCTTCCTTTCTCTCTCTCTTCTTTTTTTTTCCCCCAGTTCATCATTTTTTTTCCTTGTTAAAAAGCTGTGGTAGAAGAAATGATAGCTTGATGTTCTTAGGCCTCACTGGCCTGTGGGTACAGATACCCAGTACCCAAATGCTACTGAATTGACTCTGACTTGTGGTGCCACCATCTGTGTCAGAGTCGAACTGCATTCCACAGGGTTTCCAGTGACTGATTTTTGGGAAGTAGGTTGTCAGGTCTTTCTTCTGAGGGACCAGAGCATGGACCAGAACAACTGACTCTGGTGAGCAGCTGAGTGTGCCAACCACTGGGCCACCCAGAGATTTCATGGACACAGATATGGTCACATTAACACACATACCAACTGCTTATGCAGATATCTGTGGCCCCCATGAAGTCCAAATCTCCTTCCCAGAAATCCCAGGAGTCACCTGAATGTCCTACATAGGCTTAAAAGCCAGTCACCCTGTGCTGTCTGCTGTGTTCTTCCTCTCCTGCAGCAGAATCTTTTCAGGGGTCCTCTTCTCTCTAGGCTTCTTAAGGATGTCCCACTGTAGCCAGTGCTGCTGGCATCTTTGGTGGCAGTGCCAGAGCACTGGGCACAGTGTCGCTTGTTGTTTTGCGTGATTTAGCCATCCTGGGGTGGGGCTACCTGGGACCCCTTAGAGGTCAAAAGGGAACAGAGTTGGACCTGACCCGGGGAATATTGGAGGACACGGTGCTATCTCCTTCTCTCTCTTCCCTGCTCTTCTGCCTTCTCTCCTCTGGGTGCCTGTATCTCAGCCCCATCTTTCTCCTCCTCTACTGCCCCTCCAGCACAGTCCCACAAGATAGTATTTCCAGGCAGAATTCAGGCCCTGTGTAGGCTCGGCTGCAATACCCTGCCACTGCCAAAAGAAGAGTTAGTGATGAGGCATTATTTCTACCTTGACACACCTGACTGACGCCAGGCTCGCTCTTTCTCAGAGGGGCTCTGGTGGTACAGTGGATAGCTCCTGGCTGCTAAATGAAAGGTCAGTGGTTTGAACCTGCCCAGTGGCTCTGCAGGAAAAAGACCTGCTTCCGCTAAGATTGCAGCCTAGAGAACTAGGGGAAGCTTTACTGTGTTACCTGGGGTCACTATGAGTTGAAAATTGACTCGATGGCACCTACCACTACCACTAGACTCTGACTCAGTCAGCTTCAACACAGTGCATTTCTATTCCTGGTCTCCTTTCCTTCTTGCCTCCCTCCTTTCTGTCTCCCTTCTCCCTCCCCCACCCTCCCTCCCCCTCCCCCTCCTCCCTCCCCCACCCTCCCTCCCCCTCCCCCTCCTCCCTCCCCCTCCTCCCTCCCCCTCCTCCCTCTCCCCTTCCTCCTCCCCCCTCCTCCTTTCCCCCTCTTCCCTCCTCTCTCCTCCCTCCTCCCTCATTGTCCTCCCTCCCCTTCTTCTTGCCCCCTGCCTCCTTTCTTCTCTCCTTTCCCCCTCCCTCCCTCCCTCCCTTTTCCCCTTTCTGTTTTGCTTCCACAATGTTTCTTGATACATTTATTAAGTTGTTTCTTCTCAGCAGGAAACCCTCCCTTGCATACTCAGCTTTGTGAGCTGAGGCTGGAAGGGGGAAGACGGCCTGGTTCCTTCCTGTCTGCTTCCTGGGGCTTACTGCTGGCGGCTGGTTCCCGGGAGCACCCTGCGGCGGTGTTTCCTCCTGCGGTGGCAGCTGAATCCAGCTACCGGTCTCTTGGTGCCCCTCCACAGCTGGGCACTCTGTCCTTATCAGAACCCCAAGCCAGTGGGGTCTTTCTCTGATGTTTGAGATGCCAGCACCAGCCTAACTGTGGCTTCTCCTCAGCAATCTGAGCTTTAGCTCTAGTGATTCCTTCTGCAACTTTGCAAGTATTAGCAATTTCTACCTCCCCCGTTTCTACCCATTTGGTTATTTAGTTGGTGATTTTGTATCTGCTTAGCAAATTTTAATTCTTTGTTTAACAAATTGGTATGGCTTCTATTCCCTGGCTGGATCCAGTGCCTTCTGTGTACCAGGCACTGTTCTAGTTGCCATGGGGAGAGCAATGCAGCAAATGGGAGAACTGCTGCTGCCGCTAATCAAAGGTTGGCAGTTCGAACCCACCGGGCACTCCTTGGAAACTCTGTAGAGTAGTTCTACTCTGTCCTAGAGGGTAACTATGAGTTGGAATCAACTTCACGGCAGTGGGTTTGGTTTACAGAGCTTACAGTTCTTTCAGGCAAAACAGAAAACAATCAAATATACAAGTTAAACAAGCACGTCAGATGGCATGCTAGAGCAAACCACCTACCAGGAAGGAGAGCAGGAGTAAAGGGGTGGGGGCGGCTTGCGACTTCAGATATAACATTTTCATGACACCACTCGGCAGACATAGGAAAATACTTATTGCCAAAAATATCTGCAGTTATTTTGTTTGTCCCATTCATAATCAAACAACAAACAAAAACCCACAGCTACTACTACTGAGTTGATTCTGACTCATAGCGACCCTACAGCACAGAGTAGAACTGTCGCTTAGTTTCCAAAGAGAGCATGCTGGATTTGAACTAGCAAACTTTTGGTTAACAGCTACAGCATTTGACCACTGCACCACCAGGGTTTCCACTTTATAGCACTGCCTTTAGGTGAATCTTGAAGTTTGTGTAAAACCAGGAAACACAGAATTAGTAAAACTAAGTGGATGTCATGCTTGGAAAAAAAAACATGTTAAGTGTTTTATTGAGTGGTTAATGAGTATGTGTGTGTGTATGTGTGTGTGTGTATGTGTGTATATGTGTATTGGGGGAGGAGTGGTGTGGTATTTCCCCTGAAATTACAGTATAATGACAGAATTTAGCACTCTTTCCTAGAACAGATTCTGAGACTCATTCCTAACCATTGATTCTTGGAGGCCAGGAGGGACCTCTGCTTTCCAAATACAAGCTTTTAGAACTTACCTTCTCATTTCACAATTCATGAAGCAATCCATTCATATTGGTCTACACATAGTCCTCACTTGCTTTCCCGAGCACCAAGCAGCCCACTTGAACTGGGGAGTCCAATAGCTGAAGATTTTCATATGGATGATTGGCCTAGGCTAGCAGCTTTTGGCTTCCAGGTATCACAAAGCAGAGTTCCTTAGGCACACCTAAGCACTGTCTTTGGGACAGAAAGGCATGACCACCAGCTGTAATTAACTCTAAGAGAGGAACAGGTCTTGCATGTCAATGAGCAGCCTGATTTCTTGCCTACAGGTGCTGCAGTAATTTCTATGCATTTACACAGGCCTGAGAGAATCTGGAAGCAAACTGGTACTTCCTTATGTCTTGCAGAGCAACCCTTTGTGTTGGCTGGAACACTGGATGGTAAAAGTGTAAAGTGAAAGTGTGTGTTACACAGGGTGACAGACCCAACTGTCGCTGGTACCTTTTCTGAGTGTTTGAACCCAAAATCCAAGCTCACTGTTGTCAAGTCAATTCTGACTCATAGCGACCCTCTAGAACAGAGTACAGCCGCCCTGTAGGGTTTCCAAGGGGTGCCTGGCAGATTCCTACTGCCAGTCTTTGGTTACCAGACACAGTTCTTACCCACGATGTCGTTGGGTTTCCGTGGGTGTTTACACGGCAGAGGATTGCTCCAGTCTTACCTTCAACGTCTTTGTTGTCCCTGGGCTGCAATGAATGCTTTGAATGCTTGACAATATTTGAGAAGAAGAAATGAATTTTTTTGTTCCTGTTTGTAGCCCTTTTGGCACTGTTCCAAATCAGAAAAAATTGCTTTTGTTGTTGTGATGGGTCTGCCAGAGTCTAAGTTATTCCCACTGGGAATCAGAGATGGCTGGTAAATTGGTGGGCAGGCAATGGCCTATAGATAATAATAAAAATGACACTAGTGTCTCCTTTGTGCTGGACACTGTGTTAAGGACTTTGTTGGACTCATTTATCTCATTTAATCCATACAAACCTTTCAGAAGACAAAAAAGCAAAAGCCAAATCCCTTGCTGTTGGGTTGATTCTGAGTTATGGTGACCCCATGTTTGCCAGAATAGAATGGGGCTCGCAGGGCTTTCCAGGGCTGTAACCTTGCGGAGGAGTCCCTGAGTGGTGCAGATGGTTAAACACTCAACAGCTAATCAAAAGACTGGAAGTCTGCTTCCAACTAGTGGTGCTCTTGGAGAAAGGCCAGGCCTGGTGACCAGCTTCGAAAATGTCACAGTCATGACAACCCTCCAGAGTGTGGTTTTACTCTGCCTACGTGGGGTTGTGATAGGTCAGGGTCAACTCCATGGTAACTTTAATTTTTTTATCTTAGGGACGTAGTTCACCAGGTCTTTCTTTTGTGGTGTCATTGGGTAGATTTCAACTGTCAGCCTTTTGGTTAATGTTGTTGTTGCTGTTCTTGGCTGGCTGTTGTTGCTGTTAGGTGCCGTCAAGTCAGTTCTGCCGCATAGAGGCTGTGGTGGTCAGGGTTGTGCCAGCTTGCCCACTCCATGTTTAGCTGCTGTATCAAGTGGCAGGGCAGGGCAGGGCCTGTGGTGGCTTCCTGCCCCTCAGATCTCACCTCTCCACCTTCCACCACCTACTGCAGGTCTGCTCACATAGCCAGCACTCCTGCATGCTTCTGACATCTGGTTCCTGGACTTGAACTAGCAGCTATTGGCTTCATCAATCCTTGTAGCCGGCACTTGAGAGTCCCGTTCCCTGACCTGCCAATCCTGGGTTCGCCAGCCGACCTACACAACCGGTGATCTGGAACTCCGGTCTCTGACCTGCTGACCTTGGGTTTACCAGCTCCTGTGGCCATGTGAGGCTTGTGCCAGGACTTGGGATGTTCAGCTTCTGCAATTGCGTGAGCTCTTTCCTACATATAGAAAATTCTAAAGTGCTATTAACTGTAAGGTAATTACTGTTCACGGTCCTGGAGTGAGGAAAAGACACTGAGATCACAAAGTAGCAGAACTCAAAGTGGCCTTGGAGATTATCTCATCCTGGAGCTTCATCTTACAGACAATGGCGTAGTGGGTTAAGTGCTACATTGCCAACCAAAAGGTCAGCAGTTCAAATCCTCCAGGCTCTCCTTGGAAACTCTATGGGGCAGTTCTACTCTGACCTCTAGGGTTGCTATGAGTCAGACTCAGCTTGATGGCAATGAGTTTGGTTTGGTTTTGTTGAGCAGTAATTACCTTACATTTAACAGCATTTTAGAATTTTCTAGGTGCTTTCACACCCATCGTGTTACTGGATTTTGATTCCAACAACAGTACCATATGAATCAGGAGTGACTGGGTGCTGGAGAAGGCCAGAATTCTTGGTAAAGTAGAGGGTCAGCAAGGATGAGTGGACCCCTCATTGAAATGGATTAGTGCAGCGGCTGTAGTGACGGGCTCAAGCAGGGCAACAATTGTGCAGATGGCTCAGGACGGGGTAATGTTTCATTGTGTTATATGTAAGGTTGCTGTGAGTTGGTAGGCGGCAGAGTAGAAAACTAAATCACAGTGATTATAGAGACATATCTGGTAAAAAGGCATGGTAAGTGGCTACATGAGAACCTAAGTCTGGGTTGCCTAACTTCTAGACTTTCTGCTACGTGAGCTCCACTTCAATTTGAATAACTCATGTTGAAGTCACAGGCTCAGTCCCATACACCATGCAGTCTTGAATTTCTCCCTAGACAGCCGCAAAAAAACCAAACCTATTGCTGTTGAGTCAATTCTGACTCATAAAGACCCTATAGGACATGGTAGAACTTCGCCTAGAGTTTCCAAGGAGCACATGGTGGATTCGAACTGCCCATCTTTTGGTTAACAACTTTAGCCGCATCACCAGGGTTCTGTAAAATTTAGCTGCTCTGTTTACTTTGTCTTGTAACATTTGGGAGCTTGGGAAAGAATCTCTAAGAGTTACCACGCCTAATGGACAATCATATCAGGCCTCTTTGCAGAAGGTGAACAAGGTTGGCAACTTGGGGAAGCGTGATGCAATATTTTTAGGACACTTGTTTCTATGACATTTTCATTTGTTCCTATTAATCTTCATTGGCTGCAAATCGACAAAGATTACATGTGACACTGCTGCTAATATTTAGAATGTGCTGCACTTGGGCCACCGAGGGCCTGGGTGGTAATTGTTTTTGAGCATCAAGATAGTGAAATGCAGGTGTCATGATAATCTGACACTGTAGGTTCAGCTCAAGAATGCCCTTGCAAGAAAAGACGAAGGAGCCTGGGAGATGTGGCTTAAGTTGTAGCGCATAAAAGTTAGTTGTTTTGCCACCGAAACCCGAAACCAAACCCATTGTTGTCTAGTCAATTCCGACTCATAATGACCCTCTAGGACAGAGTAGAACTGCTCCATAGAGTTTCCAAGGAGCACCTGGTGGATTTGAACTGCTGACCTTTTAGTTAGCAGACATAGCACTTAACCCATTATGCCACCAGGCTTCCCAAATGACACCTGGAGATGCTGGGGATTGAACCCAGGGCCTCGTGTACACCAAGTGTGGGCTCTACAGCTGAGCTACGCCCCAGCTGCTCAATAACACTTAACATTCTCTCTAGACCCCCAGTGTCCTGATTTGAAAATTCCAATGTCAGCATGATAACACAGCTCACTGGAACAGACTTTTGGGTGCCTCTGTGAGTGCACTGGAGCCCTGGTGTGTGGTACAGTGTTTTACAGACCAGCTGACAGCTAAAAGGCCCCCAGTCTGAATCCCCCAGCTGCTTCTTGGAAGCCCTACAGGGTGGCTCTAGTCTGTCCTACAGGGTGGCTCTAGTCTGTCCTACAGGGTTGCTATGAGTTGGAATAGACTTGACAGAAATGTGTTTTTTCCCCCCTCCCTACGAGTATAATCAAATGTTTCAGTAGTTCTTCCCACAGAGACCATGACTGCATAGAGCCCTGACACTTGGTAGGTGGTTAAATACTGTTTGTTGAAAGAATGAAAGATCTATGACATGTTCTAAGACCTGAAGTGATGGAGAACGCAGTGTGCTCTCTTTTACTGTAAATCTCACTGTTCCGGGGACTCATATGGTCCCGTCTCAGGAAGGCTTATGTTAAAGGAAATATTATCTGAACATAGCAAAAGCAAAAATAAGACAAGGTAATTCATTTTTATTGTTTGCTTGGCTGTCTCAGTGAACTTCAGAGAAGGGGTCCATCTCAGCCATGGAAGCACTTGGCAATATCCCATTTCCCTTCATCTCCGTCTCCTTCAGGCTGCTTGTCTCAGCCATCTAGTGCAGCTGTAACAGAAGTACTACAAGCAGAGATGGCTTTAAAAAGAGACATTTGTTTTATCATAGAAAAGTAGGCTAAAAGTTCAAATTCAGGGCGTCAGCCCCAGGGGAAGTCCGTCTCTGTTGGCTCTGGAGAAACGTCCTTGCCATTGGTCTTCCCCTGGACTGGGAGCTGCTGAAGCACCAGGACCCCGAGTCCATTTCAAAGGACACACTCGATTCTCTCAGCACGGCTTCTTGGTGGTAAGAGGTTCCCAGCTCTCTGCTTGCTTCCCCTTCCTTTACATTCCAAGAGACTGCCTCAAAGTATAATGCAATTTTACCGACTGTGTCCCACCTCACCAAACCAGCTGCAGCCTGTTCTCTCCCCTTAACATCACAGAGGCAGGGTTTACAACACACAGGGACATCGCACAGTCCTGGGAATTATGGCTTAGCAAAATTGCTATACCCATTTCTGGGGGGACACAATTCAATCCACAATGCTATTCTAGTCTCCCTCTGTGTACCATCCTGAGCATTTCATCTGCGAAGCCCAGTTCTTAAGAGGTTTTTATGTCTTTCCTCAGCACAGGGAGAAAAGAATCAGAGGAACTGGGTGAAAGAGGAAGAAGAAAGGCAAAGGGGTTTGTTTGTTTGTTATTTGCTTTTTTTTGTATTCCAATGAGCATATTATAAGCTCCTTTTAAGCACTTGTATTCTCAGATTCTACTCATGTCTACTAAGTACCCAGTCCTGAGTCATTTTTTTTTTTTAATGTAGATCTCTTTTTCTGTTTCCCTCTTAAGTAGAGATTCTGCTTCTCTAGAGCAGGGGAGGAACAGTAGACAAATTAGATGGCCAAATGTAGAGTGTGTGTCTGTGTGTGCATGTGTGTGTGTGAGAGAGAGAGATAGAAAGAGATATTATGAAGCCACTATGTGCTCAATACTTTTTCCCCACATATTCATAAATATTTTACTACTGCTCAGAAGTTCCTCGTCTCTCATATTATTAGGATAGCATCCATTAGGTATGCCGAATCTTAATATCCTTACAACAGACAAAATTGAAATTGAAAGATAAATGGTGTCTCTAAGCTCTCTCTAGGAGTTAGTGTCAGAGACAGAGCTGGAACCCTTTCCTGACACCTGATCTATCTGTTTTCTCTCCTTGTTTCTTGTCTGTGCTAATTCAGAGCTCTCTCACACAGTAAAGCCCGAGGAAGCTAGGCCCCATGTGAGACAGAAACCTGTCAGAGAAGGAAAATCCGAATAGTTTCCTCTAGAACAAGTGATAGAAACGGGTAAGACTGCACCCTGTCAAAGGCGGAAAACTTGAGAGACCTGGAAAAAGAAGATAGTCCTGTCAAATTCTCACTGTTGCAGGTGTCTCTGTCATATTTTTGGTCCCCTTTCTATTTTCCTTCTCCCCACCCTGATGTCCTCCCTAAAACCTGGAAAGGTCTCCCCTATTCTTTCTCACCTGGCTACAGTCTTGTCACCATGTCCCTCTGCCCTCCTGAGGCTTTCTGTAAGTGGCTCCAACCTGTGTGTCTGTCTTTTTCCTCTGTTGATTTTGCCTACTCCTTATGTGTGCTAAATGCAGGCTGATTTTTCTCTTACATGACCAAGTCACACTATGTCTCCTGTTTATTCAGCAAACATTCATTGAGCCTCTACCACATGCCAGGCATTGTTCTAGTTGCTGGGGATACAGTAATAAATAAAACAGAAAAAATGCTGTCTTACTGGAGTGTAAATTCCTCTGTGTGACAACAGATGATAAATAAATAAGTTATGTACTATGTTAGATGGTGACAAGTGTAGTGGAAACTGAAGCAGAGAAAGAAGAAAGTACTTGATGGAAGGGGGTTGCTATATCAGGTAAGGTGGGCAGGGAAGGCTTCACTGAGAAGGTGATGGGAGAGCAAAAACTTGAAGATGTTGGAAGAGAGATTCATATGAACATCTAATGCAAGAGTATTCAGACAGAGAAAATAGGAAGTGCAAAGGCCCTGGGGTCACATCCTCTATATCCGATCCAGGAAAGCTAGAATCATATGTTATATTTCTTTGTGTCCCTCCTGTTAGCACCTCACTCAGGACTGGGTACTTTGTAGACTTGAGAAGAATCAGAGGAAAAAAGTGCTTAGAAGGAGCTTCTAATATGCTCATTAGAATGCCAAAAAAGCAAATAACAAACAAACTCTTTGCCTTTCTTCTTCCTCTTTCACCCAGTCCCTCTGGTTCTTCTCTCCCTGTGCTTCCTAATCTGTGTTAAGAATAAAAACCCAGAAACAGGCAAAACGTGGTGTGTGGAGAGTTCAAATGGGCAGTAAGTTTTCTTTAGCTGTCAGAACAAGAAGAAAAGGTTGGGAAAGCCCACCCTGTTGCTACTATTTGTGCTTGCCAAACCGCTATTATTTCTGTACCTACCGGTAGTGTTCACAATCACTATTTCTTCTATTTAGTATGTGGTTAGTTGGAAACAGAGCCCACATCTTGCAGAGGACAAGCATTCTTCCTTCCACTGCATGTGGCTGAGAGAAGGAGCAAATGAAATCGGCTTTCATTTCCAGTTGATTCACATTCTTCTGAATCAAAATCAAAGAGGAAAAGCAGTTTGCTTTTCTTCCTTATGCAGTTTCAATACTACTATTGATGGCATGTTTTCATTGTTTCCTACCATGAGAGACTTCTTCTCAAGAAACATGGTAAGAAAGCAAATGATTTCCAATGAGAACCTTTCTGTACAGGTGTATGCACACACATGGAAAACTAGTGCATCATGGCAATAACACGTGGGCTGTACATAGAGACAGAAACGAGTTCAAACCCACACTTGCTAGCTGTGTGACCTCAGGAAAATTGCCTAACTTCTTTGGACCTCAGCTTCCTTGTTGTGAAATGTATGTGATGAATATCTAACTTGTAGTGGAGATTATCGATTGTCATTCACCGTCAGTTTGCTCTCTGTTCTAACCAAATCCCAGATTTGTTCAGGTGATTCATCTGCTACAGTGCCATGTGAGTCTCTAAGCCAGTTGCTACGAATTGGTTTGAAAATGGGCATGGAATGCTTTTCTGCTCAAGGAGACATGGAGCAATTGCTGTTGGGATAACTGAATCTAGCTGTGAAGCTTGGGAGTTCTGTTGGCCACATTGTGATCACGAAGGGTCATGTCAGATAGCAGATAGGATGATGGGAAGCACCCGGATCCCTCTTAATGGCCCCATTGAACTTATCCAATATAGAGTCATCCACTGCTGGATTTCTTGTTGTTGCTAGAGCTTTCCTCCTGATTTAAGACAGTTAGGATGGAGGTCTCTGTTTCTCGGGGCTGAAGGAATCCTACCTGATGTACTCACTGTTGTGGTGAATATTCAGTGAATTAGTGGATATAAAACACTTTACATAACACTTGGCATTTAGTAGAGAATCAACAAATGTCAGCTCTAATAAAAATATGACTAAACCCATTATATTTGTCATTGGGAAGAGCCTACTATGTGATTTATGTTTTACTTGTTCTCCAGAAGTTCTTGCAAGAGAGAAAAATAAAGGAGATAGAGGCCAGCTGCTTCGTAGAGAAAAGATGACAGCTTTTTCTATATTTATGGTAATTTCTTTAGGCTAGATTCCCAGAAGCGATATAAACGGGCACAAGCATTTTAAATTCTCTTCACACATGTTGCTGAATTGGTGTCCCAAAGGGTGGTTCCATTTTACGCAACAATCAGGAATGTCGGCAAATGCTTATTTCACCTCAGACTGGTCGCTCTTTGGAATTACTGTTCAAAACAAAATTTGTGGTATACAAAATATGGAATCATCGTTATTATCATTTTAGTTTTATGTCTTTGACTACACTAACTTTTTAACATTCTTGCCTGGGCACCAAAATTTCTTCCAGGACTAGTTGAGGCCCGCGAGTGTTACTATTAAGGGCTTAGAAGCCTGGGACGGAGAATTTCTCCCCTTTTGGCAGTGAGTTACAGTGGTGTGAAGTAATTGAAAGGCTGGAATTTGTTTGCCTGTGTAGCATCTTGAATTTTCTAGAGTCTCCTGGCTGTGTTCTTTTTAAATGTGTGGTGGTATCTTCCTATATGGGAAATGGAAAAAGAATAGCTAGCCGTGGGTGTTTATACCAGCACTGTCCTGAAGGTATATGGTAGTAGATATTTTTTACAGAGCCCATGCATAAGTGAGCAATTTGAGTCACCCTAAATCAACATGTCAGCATCATTCTCATGGCCCCAGTGCACACGATTCTGCAAAAGAATTACCACACTGGCCAGGGAGAGTATTCCCCTTACCTGACCACTCCCCTGAAACAGGGGTCCAGTCACAAGACTCAAGAACAATCCAATAGGCATGAGTCCCAGAGCTCCATGGGACATCCGGTCAACTTCATATGAAGTCTGACAAATCTGTGAACTTATTTGTTGTAAGCACTACATACCTCACTGCTGAATATCACTATGGTCACCTTTGAAGTACTTCCCTTAGGAAGCTATGCATCAATGCCAGCACCTAGCCCACCCTTCAGAGCAAATTTGAAACTCTTTCTGGAATGGCCATTGTGCATGGTGGCATGGTGACAAGTTCATGGGCTTAATTGTATAGCTCTCTGTGAGGGAGTTTTTAGCTGGTAAACAAATTGCTGTATTGGAACACCCACCCCACTCACCTGATCTGGTCCCCAGTGACTTTTTTCTTGACCCGAAGATAAAGGAAATAACGAAAGGAAGACAGTCTGATGACATTCAGGACATCATGGGTAATATGACAACATCTCTGATGGCCATTCCAGAAAAGGTGTTCCAAAATTGCTCTGAAGGGTAGACTAGGTGCTGGCATCTGCATATGGGGAGTACCTCGAAGGTGACCATAGTGATATTTAGCAACGAGGTGTGTAATACTTTTTCTAGGGTGAGTTTGTGAACTTAATTAGCATTCCTCGTGTATAATGGGGATAGGACAGAGGACTGGAGAACATTCTAAAAGGGAGACATGGAGCCTGGAGTCTATTCCTGCTCTAGGCTTAGCGTGTCTTTCAGGACGGTATGATTGGTCCCAGACCCATCCCAGGTACCAGAAAAATCTTTAGAAAATTACAAGAGAAGTACTCCAAAGCATGAGGACCTGACCCCTTGCCTAGATGTAAGGGCAAGACCAAACCAAACCAAACAAACCCATTACCATACAGTCGATTCCCACTCAGACCAATCCTATATGACACAGTAGAATTACCCCACAGGGTTTCCAAGGACAGCTGGTGTATCTGAACTGCTATCTGTCTGGTTAGCAGTGAGCTGAGCTCTTAACCACTAAGTCACGAGGACACTGGGTCTAAGGGCAGTGCTGTTCATTACTCCTGCTATCCTTTAAAACCCATTGCTGTTGAGTCCATTCTGACCCAGTGACCCTGTCAGTCAGAGTAGACTGGTTCCACAGAGTTTCCAATTTAGTGGTGGATTCAAACTGCCAACCTTATGGTTAGCAACCCCTAGCACTTAGGGTTTCCACTATCACTAGTTAATAGCTAGTTGCCTTTGTGCTTTTCCCGTGCACTGGACCTTACGCTAAATGCTTTACAGTGATCTAAACTCTGTCATTACCCCACTTTACAGATGTGGAAAGTAGCCCTTAGATGTTGAAAGACTGGTTCCGACAGTCTGATGTAGGGCTGGGGGCCTTAGCTTCTCAGGGAAGCCCACTCTCAGCTGTTTGTCTCCTTTAGGGCGTTTCTCCTTCCACTTGCTTTCTGGATTTCCTTAACTTCCAGAGGTCCTCACACCTGTTCTTTTCCATGAGGAGTTGGACTGGCATCTGCACCCAAGTCTACCTATCTTACCATGGTCTTCCAGGGCATCCCTTTCTTTGAAGTCATTTCATGTTACAAATCTCTTCTCAGATCCACAAAGACCTTTGTAAACAACCTTGATGTATGACTGTAGGATATGTTTCACTGCAGTGGACTACTCCTAAAGTGGTCCAAACAGCGGGGTCACGTTCCACAACAAAGAAGTCCTCTTCCTGTGTGCATGGCTTCTTAGTGCTTTGGCTTTTGAATAGCTGTCCTAGTGCCTTCAAAAATGCTTTTCCTTCTCCATTATTTTCCAAGAGAAATGTCAAATTAACATATAATTTTCAAAGAAACATTTCTAAACTAAAATATAGCACATTTGCGAACCCAACCTTATTGCAAGATATTCATTCACTCTTTCCTCTCCTGGAGTATAGAACAGTGCCGATAAATGTCAAAATGGAAAAATCCAGTTGTGGCTATTTCCAAGTTGCTGTATTTCCTTTTAAATTTTATAAAGGTTGTGACACCCCTCCTCCACGCCACCACGAAACAGAAAATAGAGCTAGAAAGTGAAATTGACTGTATATATAATGTGGCTTATCATTTTGGTGTGTATTTTATTAATGCATTCAAGTAATTAGACTATTAGTTCACCATTGGTCAGAGGTGTCTGCATTATATAGGGTTTGGCAGGAAATTTGTCATTCTCTTATGAAAGAGACCTCATTTGATTTGATTTGCATTGCTATGGAGGCTGTGCTGGAGAAGTGCAAGCTTGGCTTTCAGCCACAGAGCCTGTGGTTTGAATATTTTATATCTGTCAATGGGATTCCTTTTGGCATCTTATCAGAGCACGATGAATTTGATGTTGGAGAGGTGGGAGATCCCAGACACCATTTTTCTTACAACAGAAACGTCTATTGTGTGACCCAATGAGCTGGTTTGAATTCCTCCAGCTCATGGTTCTGTCTTCAATCGCCAAATAGATATGCTTTCTCCAACTTTTGACATTTCCATTTTATGTGATTCTATTGAAAGGGAATTGCAGCAGCTAAGATTTAATTTAAAGCCTGTGTACTGTAATAAGCAGATCCTTTGAGGACCACTAGTCTGAATCTCTGAGGGCTGAGATGGTTGAATTTGGGAAAATTTACAAAGATTTAGCAGGGATGCAATAAACCAGGAAAATTGACCACAGTGGAGGGAGGACAGCTATACAAGAACAGTGTCATATTACTACAGCCCAGTATATTGTACTTTTAGGTAAAGGAGTGAAGAGACTTCCTTTTTTTCCTCCTGCTCAGAGGGCAAAATCAGGACCAATGCACTTGAAATGTACAGAGAGGAAATTTCATCTTAATCCAATATCGAGCTTCGTATCAATTCTACTTATCCCTCGATAGAAAGAGTTGCCTTAAAGAGGTAATCCAACAAGCCACCCCCCAGGATAAACTTCATGGTAGGTAACTTAATGACAATTAGTTGACAGGAAATCTGAGGTTCAAAGAAGCTCAATGGTTAGTTTGTGGTCGTACAGATATAATTGTTAGATTTTTACTCGGGTTTGTCTGACCCCAAGTCCTTTGCTTTCTCCACTATACCAAACTGCTCCTCAGTGATCCTAGTGAGGTTTTATCGTCGGACCTCATGGCAGAGACAGGTCGGCAGAGGAGATTTCTACTCTGTGTAGAAGTTTTGGCTGAATGACTTCTGGGATCACTTCTTTCCAAGGTTAGCAATTCTACAATCCTGTGACTCTGACAGTCTCCTTGGTGAGACAAGATGGAAAAGGAAGAGCTGTATATTTTAAGGACTGTTGCCCTTCCCAGTTGCACCCCCTTTGCTAGTTTTTCTTTCCTGTGAACCCTCACGTTGGATTAGATCACCTTCAGCACTAAACACTCTGGACCTAAAGTTTATGCGGGACTCTAAACAATCTCCGGCAGCTTTCTCCCTATTCCCAGGGCCCGGCCTAGTTGCAGGACTCTGGTATTCTTGGAATCAATGAATAGATGCAGTGGTTTATTTTCTCAAAGCACTTTTCACCAGCAAGCTAGGGAAGTTGTAAAATAGTTCAGAGAAGACACAGATATGCCCCCCGACCAACTATTTCAAATTGAGAGAATGGGGCTATAAGTATGGGAAGCTACACAAAGTGACCCGTGGGTAGCATAATCACAAGGAATCTTAATACAGCAAATGAGTGAGACAATTTTAGAAAGTAGTTTGTCCTTGTCAAAAAGAGCAAATTGAGGCTTTTTAAGATTGATACAAAAAATAAAAAGATGAATTTAGCTATCTTTACAGTAGGAAAATTAACAATGAATATATATTCCTACACCTTGGGTTAAGTGAAATGGTAGAAATATACTGAATGGAAGACAGACGTATTAATACTTGGTGTTATAGACTGAATTGTGACCCACAAAATGTGTGCCGTAGCTATGCCATGATTTTCAATACTCCACGATTGTCCACTGCAGTGGTGGTTGACACTGTGTGTTACTGTGGCCGGGCCATGATTCTCAGTGTTCTGGCAGTCATACAATGGTGTGATCATTTCTTGAGATTTGATATGCGATCACCACCATGGTGGGATCTGCTGTGAGTAGACAATCGGTGGAAAGGGAGTTTCCTTGAGCATGTAGCTTTCAGAGAGTACAAGTGGACATTCTGGCAGGGCTTGGGGACTTTTTGCTCATGCTGGATCCTGTGGCTGGCTCCTATTCATCTGACCTCTGGTTCTCAGGACTTGAGCTGGCGGCTTACTGCTGTTTTTGCCTGCCAGTCTTGGGATTCATTAAGCTTCATAGGCTGTGAGCAATAGCCTAGCTTTCTGACCTGCCAACCCAGGATTTGCCAGCCCCTGCAGCTGCATGAATCAGAAGAAAGCTCTGTCCTGCCTCCTGGACTTGGGTTGTTTCAGCCATTTCCTTGATGTAGATATCTCTCTCTGTCTTTCTCTCCATATATTCGTAAACTTCATTGGTTTAGCTTCTCTGGAGAACTCAGCCTAAGACATCCATCATTCCTTTCAGTCTCTTTTTCAGACATGAAAGAGAGAAGTGAGCAGAGAGACAGGACATTCTTATGCTACCAAGAACGAAGAACCAGGAAGGGGCTGTGTCCTTTAGACCTGAAGTCTTTGGGGTTAGATAGTCCTAGTCCAAGGGAATACTAGTGACAGGAACTTTCCCCCAGTACCAATAGGGACAGAAAGGCTTCCCTTGGAGCTGATGTCCAGAACTTGGACTTCTAGACCCCTAAACTAGGACAGAATAAACTCTTTTTGATAAAGTTATCCACTGTGGTATTTTTGTTATAGCAGCACTAGACAACTAAGACAGTTGGTTTATTTCTGTATTTTTGTGGTCAATTCCTGACTTATTCTGTCCCATCTCCTTTTCTAGGAATTGTCTATGTCTTCCATCAAATGGAAATCCTGGTGGCATAGTGGTTAAGTGATTCCTTTGACTTAATGACACTATACACTTGTTTTTAATATTAATGGAAGCATAGTCATTGAATATCCTATGTTTTGTGTCTTACGAATTTGGCCAAAAGTCAGCAGTTCAAATCCACCAGGTGCTCCATGGAAAATCTATAGGGCAATTCTGCTCTGTTGTGTAGGGTTACTATGAATCAGAATCAAATTGATGGTAACAGGTTTGATTGATCAAATATTTGACATAGAAGTTTCCACAAAAGTCTAAGTTGAGCTGATATCCTGGCTTAGTTGATTGGTCCTAGGATAAAGTCCTTTCTCACACTGGGCTGATAAATCCTTACCTGCAGTTTTTGGGATTGGGATGAAAGAGTGCTTGGGGGCAGTCAACTTCAGGTGGCCAAGTTCGTAAGGCATAAAACATGGGAGATTCAATGACTATGCTTCCCATTAATATTAAAAACCAGTCTGTAGTATCATTAAGTCAAAGGAACCACACATAAAGGAGCAGAGACGGAAACCAGTGTGAGCATCCAGGCAAGTCCCAGTCTGGGCTTCCAGTTGTTCAGCCACAGTCACCTACCTTGCCCTTCTCTACTTGGTTGATTAATTGTCTTGTTTCCTTTTGTAGAAGTAAGTTGGAGTTGGCACTCTGTTACTTATAACCAGAGAAATTCTAGCAAATACGCTTGTCCACCAAGAAGAATGGCAACCAACTGGAAAGTCTAAAGACCACCACAGGGTTAAGGAGAATTGCAATGCCAGCGGATAGAAAAAACCTAAGACAGGGCTAGAGTCCCTGGGTGGTGCAAATAGTTAACATGCTCAGCTGTCACTTGAAAAGTTGGAGGTTTGAATCTACCCAGAGGTGCCTCAAAGAAGGGTCTAGTGATCTACTTCTGAAAAACCAGGCGCTGAAAAGAGCATAGCATGTTCTATCCTGACACACGTGGGGTTCCTATGAGTGGGAAGAGACTTCAGAGCAACTGGCTTGGTGTGGTAAAGATCATGTGGTATCTGAGCAAGTTAGTCTTTCAGGGCTGGCTATTCAGCTGTTTCCTCTTTCAAGTGATAATATATAGGGTAGCTATACACATCCTTGCAGAAATCAATGTTTTTTTTTTAGAATTAATTTCTTGGCATAAATTCTCCAAATTGATATTCCTGGGTCAAAGAATATAAATATTTTTATGACTTTTGTCACTACTTCCCAAATTGCTTTGCACAGATTATACCATTTTATAGTATCACGAAGCATACATGCCTATTTCTCCCCAGCTTTTTTTATGGGGTTTTACCATTTGAAAGGAAGAATTAATACATTTATTTGTTCTTACTGTTTTGGTAGGTATAAAGTAGATGTTCAAATGTTATTTTAAAGTATATTTATGTAATTACTAATAAGGAAGAGAACATTCCTGAGTTTCTTTATTTCTTCCTGTGCTTGATTTGTCTATGAATACAAATGGAAATAATTTGAAAGCATAAAGAGTAAATACTAATGGTGAGAAAAGCTGAGATAACCAATGGTGATTGTTATTGTTAGGCACCGTCGAGTCAGTTCTGACCCATAGCAACCCTTTGAATGACAGAACGAAACACAACCCACTCTTGCGCCACGTCCACAATAATTTCTATGCTTATGCCCATTGTTGTGGCTTAAGCCCATTGTTGCAGTCCATCTCATCTAGGGTCTTCCTCTTTTTTGCTGACCTTCCACTCTACCAAGAATGATGTCGTTCTCCAGGGACTGATCCTCTGACAACATGTCCAAAGTATGTAGCAGTCTTGCCCTCTTTGCTTCTAAGGTGCACTCTGGTTGTACTTCTTCCAGAACAGATCTGTTTGTTCTTTTGGCAGTCCATGGTATATTCAACATTCTTCTCCAACACCACAATTCAGAAGCATGAATTCTGTATTCTTTGTTCGTTGTCCAGCTTTCACATGTATATGATTGGACTGAAAATACCAGTGGTGGTTAGTCCAGAAAATTTACTGGAGAAGTTGAGGTGAATGAGTTTATCTCTGTAAAGATGGAGGGACACATTTCTCTTAAAACCCAAAACCAAACTCATTGCCATCTAGTGAATTCTGATTTTCAGCGACCCTATAGGACAGAATAGAACAACCTCATGGGATTTCCAAGGAGTGGCTGGTAGATTTGAACTGCTGACCTTTTGGTTAGCAGCTGTGCTCTTAACCACAATGCACTTGGGATCCCATTTTCTTCTAAGAGGGACATAAAAGGAGACAAGGTAGGTAAGGGGACAGAGACAAAATAATAAAAACTAACTAACATTTGCTAGGCAATGTGGTATGGTTATTATGCTAATTGTTGTCCTTGGATTCACTTCTTTAATTTTTCAGATCCATCCATTTTACAGATGAGAAAACTGAGTCTCAATGAGATTAGGTGACCTGTTCATGATTACATAAGAAGTCTGTGTAGGACCAGATTCTGTGCTTTTAACCGCTATCTTGGGCCTCATAGCTGAGATAGAGAAAGGAGAAGCTGAGAAATTGTGGGGGGAGGGGGGTGGTGAAGGGGAGATCCTGATTCTCTGAGAAAAGAGAGGAGGAGATGGTTGGCTGAGAGGCCACGGTGAGGAGTATGTTCCTTGGAAGCACAAGTGATGGAGACAGTTGTGGGCAGCACTCTGGGGTGAACGTGGCGTATAGTTATGATGGTTTTCAGCTGATCTCTGGAAATCTGAGTAGAAAAAGGCAGAGAGAGGTATTTTCTAGGTTTGTGTGATGTTAGGTTATGGTGGAGCTAGGGAAGGGGGACTTTTGGTGTAGAATCAGGAGAACAGCATGGAAGTGGCTGAAAGAATCGTCAAGGACAGAAAGGGACCACATGTGGCCAAAGAGGTTAACTGCATATTGATACTTCTTTCAATATCAAACTTTCATGAGTCGGATCTGACTCAACGGCACTTGGCTGGCTGGCATTGATCTGTCAGGAATAGACCACTAGCTGCCAGATAACACCAACACACAAGGTACCAGTCCTTGCAACAGAGTGTCTATGCGGTTCATCTGTGGGTGTTTGTTTTCAGGGAGCTTCCCACCTTGTTCTGTGCTGAATACTGCGGTGGGTAGACCTGCGAACAATGCCTTCCAGGCCTTTGCCTGCAGGATGCTGGTTAGGCCAAAGGGGAATGTGCCAGCATTTATCGTAGTTTCTGTTCGTATGTACAACCACTTTTCCTGTGGTCCAGGCTCACCCGCTAGCCCGGCGGTAGCTCCAGGTCCTGCTCAGAAGCAGTTGCCATTATCATCCTTCTTTGGTGTGTGAGAATAACAAGTAGAATAATGGAGAATAACAGAGCGAGTAGCTAAAATGCAAGCTCAGTTAGCCTGATGAGGAAACCAAGGCTTAGAGAGCCAGAGGACAAGTCCAAAGTCACACTGCCAGTGGGAGGCAGAAACAGAATGCAAACACAGGGCATCCGAAAGCAGGGAGTGGCAGGTGAGGAAGCTGAGGCAGGCTGTTCTGTCTCCGAGCTCGGAGGAGAACAAGGAAGAAGGGAAGGATGAGTGAGGGAAGGAGAAGAACATGAAAGAGGAGGAAGAGGGCGAAGGAGAGAAGGAAGTGGGAAAGGAGAGGAAGAAGGAAGCGGAAGCAGAGAGGAGGTAAGGAGAAAGAATAGTAGGAGGATACAGACAGAAAGAGGAGAAATAGCAGAAGGAGGATCCAGAAATCCAGGAACGGGAAAAGGAGGAGCTAGAAATTGAGGAGGAGGAATGAAAGGAGGAGGACCTAGAGATGGGAGGGGAGGAGCAAGAGGAGAATCTGAAGAAGGAAGAGCCAGACAGCCAGGAGGAAGAGGAGGAGGAGGAAGAGGGAGAAGATCCAGAGAGCCAAGAGGAGGCGGCAAAGGGGGACCTAGACAGCCGGGAGGAAGAGGAGGAGGAGGATGAATAGGAAGAGGAGGGGGAGGAACAAGAGGAGGAGCACTCAGAGCTGAGGCTTTGGCTTGCTCTTGGCTTGCTCTCTGAGTGGCCAGATCCACACAGCTGCCACAATCCGAGGCTGGGCTTTTGCCACCAAGGCCCTTTGTTGGCCCCACACTAAGTCTGATTGGCTCCTGGCATCAGAGCCTCTCCAAAGCCACTAGCACTCAGGGACTGGCTCTCCTGCCCTTTGCCAGTGCTTTGATCGGGGGGTAGCAGGCGCTTACAGGCCCAGCTAGGAAGGGTTCCGTAGAGCTTCCTGGGAAGGCTTCAAAGGCCAGAATGCAATTTGCAGCTTTTGTGTGGAAGGCCATGGGGTCAGGGTGGGAGCTCATTAAGCCCAGTAACTGTTGGGCCTCCTCTTCATCCCTCAAAAGCTCTTGGAGATTATGGAGAGGAGAGGATGGTGACTCCTGTGTGCTCGGCAGGCCCTTCACTGCTGCTGGGCGTGTGGCGGTTTGGGGCCTTGAGGCTCTGGGAAGATTGGATCTAATCGTCTTCGGGTGACTTTCAGATGGACTCACCAGGAGTGATTTTTGTCTATTTACATCTTGCACAAGGTTATGTTAAGGCCACGATTAAAGAATGCCATACATTTTCTGGAATGCTTTTCCTTGCAGAGCTGCTAATTATGGGTCACACATGCTGTTGTATCTGAATTAATCAAAGAACTCCACTCTTATCAATGAAGTAACTGTTTCCATAGAGACTAATGCACTTTGCAAGAGAAATTGGAATATTCTAAAAGCAGATGCCCTCAGGAAGTGCCAGAAAAGTAGGAAAGACATTTGGGTTATTTATAAATCTTGTCTACTGCCAGGTAGTTTTAGGGGGGAAAGGGCAGGAAGATCAGCTGTTAGGCCACTCTATGTGGGATCAGGAGCAGAGGTGAGCTGTAACTATAAACTGAGTTCTGAAGGTTGAATAGATCTAACTCTAATTTTGAATTCACTACTTACTAGCTGTGTGACTCTGGGAAGGTATCTCACACTCTGTTTCAATCTTCTCTTGTGTTTAAAATTGTAAATAATAGAGAATCCAGGTAAGGCATGTAGTCAGTGTTCAATGAATATTAGTTGTTGTTATGATTGCCGTGTAAACATTCTGACATTCTAAGTGACTGATGTTGTGTGCCACTGAATTGATTCTGACTCACAGAGTTCCTTTATGATGAAGTAGAACTTCTCCAGAGGTCTCTTAGACTATAATCTTT
Source organism: Heterohyrax brucei (assembly GCA_028571685.1). Lineage (NCBI taxonomy): Eukaryota > Metazoa > Chordata > Mammalia > Hyracoidea > Procaviidae > Heterohyrax > Heterohyrax brucei. Next base: position 17,162,979 of record CM053153.1, on the reverse strand, counting down.
ACAGGAGCAGATTGCCAGGTCTTTTTGCTTAGAAAGCCATTGAGCAGGTTTGAACTACCAAGCTTTGAGTTAGCAGTCAAGAACCTAACCATTGTGTGACCAGGAATCCTCTCAAAGTGATTTGTACTTCATAGACATCGTGTCTCATACTGTTCTGCAGTCGTGTCAAGATTGGCATGCAACAGCATCAGTCACTTGGAATGTCAGAATGTTTACGTGGCAGTCATAACAACTAATATTCATTGAACACCCACCATGTGCCTTACCTGGATTCTCTGTTATTTAAAAAACAGTTTTATGAGATCTCACCATCACCCCTATTTAACACAAGAGAAGGTTGAAACTGAGAGTGTGAGATACCTTCCCAGAGTCACACAGCTAGTGAGCAGTGAATCCAAAATTAGAGCTAGGTCTATTCAACCTTCAAAGCCTTGACTCAGGGAGAAAAGTCAAGTTCATTCATTTTTAAAATAAATTCCTCAGTGCCTACTCTACTGCAAGACATGTGATAATAGCTTTATATACATCTACCAGCTACCTGCCTGGGTGGTCCAAATGGTTATGTAGCCAACTGCTAGTTGGTGAATGGTGTTGAAAACTCACCCAGAGGTGCCTCGGAAAACAGACCTGGGGAATCTGCTTCTGAAGGTCACAGCCTTGAAAACTCTCCGGAGCACAGTTCCACTCTGCACACCTAGCGTCTTCAAGAGGTGGAATCGCCGTAATAGCAGCTAGCAACAACAGCCAATTTGATTTAAATAAAATAGTTCTGAGCCTCAAAATTCCAATTTTGTTTTTAACTTGCTTTGTAGCCTTAGGTAATTCAAATGACTTGCCTGGAGTTTTTTATTCTTCTTATCTTGTCAATGAGAATTATAATCACAGAATAATAATGTCTGCAGGAATAATGCCTCATTTTACCTAAGAATGTGATAAAGAATAATGGATAAACCCGAAGTGAATTTAATTGGCAAGCCTCCAATGCTTGCTGAATGATAAGTTCTAAGTTGGCATTGGGAAAATCTGTGGCTACAGGCCTCCTTCAAATTTTCAGAAGCAAAGATGTCACTTTTGGGACTAAGGTGTGCCTGATTCAAGCCATGGTAGTTTTAATCACCTGGTCTGGATGTGACAGCTGAACTATAGGTTAAAAAAATAAAAAACAAACAACTCAGTGTCGTTGAGCTGGGTCCAACTCATAGTAACCCCAGAGGTCGGGGTTAGGACTGCCCCATAGTGTTTCCAAGGAGTGCCTGGTGGATTTGAGCTGCTGACCTTTTGGTTAGCAGATGTAGCACTTAACCCACTATGCCACCCGCGTTTCTGAACTATGGATAAAAAGACTGAAAAAGAACTGATGCCTCTGGATTTGGTTTTGGTGAAGAATATTGGATATACCATGGACTGCCAGAAGAATGAAAGAATGGAAGAAGTATGGAAACCCTGGTGGCATAGTGGTTAAGTGCTACAGCTGCTATCCAAAAGGTCAGCAGTTCAAATCCTCCAAGCACTCCTTGGAAACTCTGTGGAGCAGTTCTACTCTGTCCTATAGGATAATGAGTTGATAGTGGAAGAAGTAGAGACAGAATGATCCTTGGAAATGAGGATGGGAAGACTTTGGGTCACAGTTTTCAACATGTTTATCAGGAGGTACCAGTCCCTGGAGAAGGCTGTCATGCTGGGCAAGGAAGAGGCTCAATGGATAAAAGCAAGACCCTTGATGAGACGGACTGACACAGTGGCTGCAACAACAGGCTCAGATGTGGCAATGGTCGCGAGGATGGCCCAGGACCAGGAGAATTTCGCTCCTCTGTGTACAGGGTTGTTACGAGTTGCAACAAGCTTGACAGTGCCTAACAACAAATTTCTCCAAATGAACTTACAAAGGGCATTCAGTTCAAATTTGTTCTCTATCTTTGCTTCACTAGGAAGGTATGGACAGTGGCCCAACCTCATTATGTTTTCAAAAAATGCCTAATGGTTTTCAAAAAGCTACGTGTTACAGGTCTGAATAACTATTTCAAAGAGACGCAATAAATGACAAGCTGATTTCCAACGTCTCAAAAGAAACATGCAACTCCTAGGTTCTTGCAAAATTAACACTTCTGTTGTCTTTCACAGCCAGACCCGAGGGAGGTTTGCTGTCCCGTTTTGCTTTATAGTTGTTTTCTTAAAGCAGAAAGATCTTCCTTAGAAGTAGGAAAAAGCCGCTCAGTGATGGAACTTAGATTTTCAGAAGTTCTACATCAAATAACTTGTTGTTTTTCCCCCTCCATATTACTGGTCCTAGCAGTCAGAACTTCATAAAATCACCTAGGAGACATTCTCAGAAAATAAAAGGTGAAATTCCTCAGGCATTTAGAGTAAGAAATCCTGGTCGTGCCATGGTGAGGTGCTCAGCTAACTAAAAGGTTGGCAGTTTGAATCCACCAGTGACTCTGAGGGAAAAAATCCCTCACAGTGACAGCCTAGGGAGCCAAAATGGGACAGCTGGAATTGGCAGGACGGCATATAACATCAACAACAATTGTCATCTACAGTAAACTCTTGAGGTCTGGAGACCATGGGGCTGTGACGAACAGACCTTGGGGTGGACTCAGAAGAGCTGGACTTGATCCCAGGCTCTTCATGGCAAACTGTACCACTTGCCTGTGACTCCATTTCCCTGTCTCTCAAAAGGGCACACGTGTATAAGTTGTTATAACTATCATTAAAAATAAATGATGTAGCTATTTTTAATAATGATCTTTTTACCTTTTTCAGAGCTCAAGCAAATGGAATAAAATAAAGAGTAAATAAATCTATTTCCTGAGGCCAAATTCAAAGAAGTACTGAATTGGAAGGAAGGGCCACGTGTCTAGAATTGTGTTAGACCAGTCATTCCAGCCCAGGCTCTTGCAGAAACCATTCAAAGTAGTATGAATGACCTCTGTCCACCCGAACCACCATTTGGAACCTGAAAGGGAAAGCTAGCCAAGTACTTCCAGTTCTGGCCTCGCCCAAGTCCTGGCAAGTGTCTCGCAGGCTTGGGGTGGGCTCCAGCTGGAGCTGTGAAGCTGCCATCTGCACAATTGCAGGTGGTTATATAATTAGCCACACACATTTGTAAGGCTGTGAAGAGAAGTCTAGTAGCAAATCCTTGCTGGCTGTACATCTGTTGGATGCTATGATGGGCTGGAAATGAGTCTGTTCTTAAAATACGTAGGTCAAAATGTTGTTGTGCTTTAAGTCTTCTGGGGTTGCTTATTGAGGCGAAGTTACAGTAGAAGCCTCATTGATTGAAAGGGCTGTGATAAGTGCTCTATGAAGCTGATCTGCCTCCTCTGCTATCCGCTCAGCTTTTTTGCATCCTTGGGAAGGCTGTTCTAGTCATTGGCACTCACGAAACACCAAACCAAACCCATCACCACTGAGTTGCTTCAAGAGACCCTGCTGTATTGCCTAGTAGCTGCCATCTCGTCTGAGTTTTTCTTCACCGCTCCACTCCAGATCACACGGGGACATGCTCCCAACACACCCATTTCTATATTACTTCTTACAAAGGTAGAAGTAACAATTTCAACCAGGTGTCACTCATCTGGGAAACCCTGGTGGCGTAGTCGTTAAGCGCCACATCTGCTAACCAAAAGGTTGGATCTGTCAGGCTCTCCTTGGAAGCTCTGTGTGGCAGTTCTATGCTGACCAATAGGGTCACTATGAGTCAGAATTGATTTGACGTCTGTGACTTTGGCTTTTCTCACTCATATGAAAGATAATTGCTTGTAACTCAAAAGGTATTTGTTTCAACCATGTTAGTGAAGATAGGGTCCCGCCTTAGCAGACAGTCAAGGTTCTATCAAGTTCTTCTCTTCATTTTGTAGTTATTGATTTCCAGAGTGTGTCCCAGAAAGATAACTTAGAGTCCAATATCAGCATCCATGTAAGCAGCAGTCAGGATACCAAAAGATGTATTGCATCGGGCAAGTCAACTTCCAAAGGTCTCTTTAAAGTGTTAAAAAGCAAACATATCACTTTGATGACTAAGGTGTGTCTGACCCAAGCCACGATCTTTTCAGTCACGTCACATACATGTGAGAGGTGGACATCAACAAAGGAAGACCAAAGAATTGACACATTGGAATTGTGATGTAGGTAAGAGTACTGCATATACTGTGGACTGCCAGAGGAATGAATACGTAAGTTTCGGAGGAAGTATAGCCAGAATGTACCATAGAAGCAGGGATGGTAGAATTTGTCCTGCTTACTTTGGCACATCCTCAGAAAAAATCAATTGTTAGAAAAGCACACTGTGCTTGGCAAAGCAGAGGGTCTGCGAAAATGAGGGATGCCCTCCCGCGATGGCCTGATAGGGCAGCGGCAACAGTGGACTCAGACAGAGCCACAGTCAGGAAGATGGCTCAGGACTGGGCCATGCGTCCTTCTGTAATGCGTGCTGTCCCCACCACCCAGGAGGCGACTCAATGACTTCTGACAACAACAATCCTGATGGCCACACCTGTGTTAGGATAGAAATGTTGGTATTTTGGTCCCCACCTACTACTCTTTTTCTTACTTTCAAATTTGTTCAGAACTGTGTGGGAAAGAGGGATGGCTGCTTCCTCAAGAGTCCCTGTGAACTTGACCTCATTTCCCTGACACCAGTGGCTTCTCCAGTATCTTAGGTTAGGTCACTCTTATAGATTCCACCGAACAGGAAGACTGCCACTTAACACGATCCTTAGTCTTTACTAGGTGGGCTCTCTCTGCATGTAGTCATTGGCTAGCAAAGGCTGGCGTGACTTCAGTCAGTAGTAAAGGGCAATGTTGGCCGTTGTACCAGTGATCGGCATCCAGACAGATGTCAGGTTTTAAATTAGAGTTGCACTCAGTGTCTGGAGGCTCCAGATGAACACCACAGTCCTCGTCTTTCTAGTGACCCTTAGGACTGAGAGCCAAACCCGTTGTTTGGATAAAGGGTGTGACAGACATGCCATCCGGGGCATGGATAGAAGCATATGCCAGGCTCTTGTGTGGGCATGTGTGATTTCATCAGGCATCTGCATCATGTCTTGTGCACCATTCTACCTGAGAAGGTTTTGTGACCCGCCTGGCAGTATCAAAGAGTGAGTTGGCACACTTGGCATCTACTTTGGCTCTCCAGGTATCAGAACTTTAAAAAAAAATGAAAAAAAATATTGCCAATTCAACATCTTTCATGTGTCCAGATACAGGAACTTTTAAAATGTGACTTACACACTTATGACTATGGGGGAGATGATGTGAGAGGAAGTGAGAGGGAGGGAACAAAGAAGGCAAACAAATTAATGAACCTCAAACCCAACCACTTTCTGGTAGTAAGGAGAGAGGCTTCTTCAGAGTCTCTTAGGAAGCAGGATGATGAATGAAGAGAAAAGAAATGAGAGTGGCTCGGTTTTTACACGTCTCAGCATCCTGAGCGGGAATTTTCTGAGTGTATTTGGCAATAGTACGTACTTGAAACACGGGCCAGGAATTGAGCAAAGCCTTCTCCAGAATTTAGGATAGAAAAGAGAAAAATGAATCAGTAAAGATTTAAATCCCGGGGTCCCAAGGGAAATTTCTAGAAGCTTCTTATTTTTTTGTTATTGCATCTTTGGTTCCAATCCTCTTCTTTAATTCATTTGGTTCATGGCCGCCAGATTGATCTTCCTGAAATATCACTTTGTGCATGACACTTTTCCTGCTCAGAAATCGCTAAGGCGGCTTATTGCTCTGGAAGATGGACCAGGATTGACAGCCTGGCATGGCATGCCCCCCTTGTACTGGTCTCTACTCCTCTGCCAGACTTTCCTCTGGAACATTGGTGCCCAGTCTCACTTCTTGATTTCTGCTTGTGCAAACTCTAGTGGGCATGGTAATTACTTAAGGAGCTTTTTAAAAATACCCGCACCTTGGTCCTGTTTTCCAAGGGGGACGCTCTTTATGCCTCACTCTGCTTGTCTAAATCATCATCCTTTTTTGAAGGTTGGGCTTCAGATCCACCAGGAACCCAACTTACAGAAGAGGATGTGAAGGGAGAAAGGCATACTGGGTGGAGGAATGTGCAGGCAAAAGTGGGCAATGCTTGCAAACCACCAGTCAAAATGTGGGTACGCTGATAGCGTCTAAAGATCTTGGCATTGTTCCATGTGAAGTGATGTGGCCACACAGAAGAATTCCAGTGCCCTTTACTGGAAAGATGTCAGCTTTGATGGTGAGAGAGAATTGAGCCTAAGTCCTTGTTTTGTTCCTGGGGTTGGGCTGGCTTGGTTAAGTCACTGACTTCTCTGGTATCTGGTTCTTCAGTTGGAGAACGGGGTTCTGCCTTTATTGTTATGATACATGTGATGTGCTTGGAAGGTAGTAGCTACTTAATAAATGTTGGTTTCCTTCTCTTCTGTCTGTTTGGATTGCAGTGAGAGGAAAAAGAGCCAATTGCTGTGATGTAGTGGCAGATGTCATCAGCACCTTGTTCATATTTCCCATTGCCAACTGCTGATGCCTACACTCCTGTGCTTAGGCACTTCCTTTCTGAAGCATGCTTTCTCTGTGCACGCAATGGGCAGGAATGGCTAGGGAATCAACATTATTCTGGAGCTGCTCTCAACTGATGACTAATGGGTTGAAAGAGTTTTTTCATCCCTTGAGCAGGATAACTCAGACATATGCACTTTCCCTTGATTTTCAGAATGACCACATGGGATTAAACTCCAGACACCAACTGTGGTAGCTGCTTTGATAAATCAGTCACCATTATGTTAATTTTGCCTCATGGCAGTTCCATGCAGGTCACAGCAGAAGCGTGCTCCATGGCGTTTTTGATGGCTAATTTTTTCAGAAGTAAATCTTGAGACATTTCTTCTGAGGTGCCTCTGGGTGGCCTTGAACCTATAAATTGTCAATTAGCGGCTGGGAATGCTGACCACTGGGATCACTGAGGGACTCCAGCTGACTTCACAACATGCCTTTCATTGGCTGCCTTCTTTCCCTTATGTCACTGATTCCACTAATAGTCTTTTTCTCTTTTCTTTTCACTTCCCAAGCAAATTACTTGTTTTCAAAGACTTATATCAGGTACTACCTGCTCTGGTAGAATAAAAAACCAAAATAGACCCTGTCTACATTTCTCCTTACAACTCCTTCCAGCAGGGCAGGTCTAGCTGCCTCCCACTGTTTTATGGATCTGGGTGGCAGAGTAGGTATATCATTGCAGATATCATAAGCCATGCTGTCACTATGTCCCCTAAGAAATGTGACAGTAGCAATAACATGCTACATCTTAGTCACTCTAATGTGTAAACTAATACAACAGTCGGCAGCGTTCTGTGTCTCTGATATTAAACGACGACTGAATTATTGATAACCAGTCCCCCACTTCCTTGAATCAAATATTAATACAGCAATATCTTGTGTGGGGTGGCTGGATTCCTTTTGAATAATTTCATCATTCAGAAATCCGACCACGTCTTTTGCCTCACACTAGATGAATTGGGCACATTCCTGAAAGACAGCTTGGGGAGATGGAGTGCTTAAACACTGGCCGTTGTGTTCTATCAAGGATGATACATGACAGACTTTCCCTAGGACAGATGTCAGACACCGAAGAAAGATTTCAACTGTTGGAGATTTTCATTAGGATCTGTTACACAATTTGTCTTGTGGACCTAGTTCATGGTAGCCTTGAAAGTGGAAACACAAAACACAGGCATACCATGGCAGGAACAGGCTTTCCATGGGTCTGCTTCACATTCAGAGTCTAGTTTCAGGTATTGCTGCTTGTGTAATGCCACCCTCCCCTGGGTTCCTCGAGCACTTGGAATTTGTCATTAGAGCTGGTTCTGACTCATAGCAGCTTTATGTCCAGTGGACCGAGTCTTGGCCTTACCCTGTGCATCCTCACAGTCAGTGCTGTGTTCGAGCCTGCGCCTGCTGTTACAGCCACTGTGTCAATCCATCTTCACTGGAAGTCTTCTCTTTGGTACTGACCCTCGACCAAGTGGGATGCCCCTTGCATTGTACAATAATAATGTTGTCTTTTCTACTAAATTCTCTCTTGAACATTCTTTTATTTTTCAGTATTTGTGTATTGTTTTTGGCTTGGGTAAGCATACCTTTGACATCAAGAGAGTAGAAATCATTATCTTTGTTGCTTTGAATATGATGTACATTTTTTCTTTGGCTGCTTTTAAGATTTTGCTCTTTTTAACTTATTTATTTTTTAACCAATTTGATTATGATTCATCTTGATGTAGGATTTGTTTCTGTTGTTTCTCTTATCTTGAGGTTCTTGGAAATTCTTACACCTGTAAACTCATAGTTTTTATTAAATTTGAGATACACGTGCACAGTTGGGTATTCAGACAAAGACTCTAGACTCGTGATAGACTACCGTAACTCTTTCTCTCTGTAGATCCCTGCTCTTGGATACTCTACCAAACTACCTCTTTTAGTCAGTTAGGTCTGCTCTAACAGAAATACCACCAAGTGGATGGCTTTAACAAAGGAAGGTTTATTCTTACACAGTCCGGTAGGCTACAAGTTCATATTCAGGATGTGTGCTCCAGGGGACGGCTCTGGAGGAAAGTCTAGTATTGCATCAGTCTTTGTCCAGGGAGCATCTTGGCACAGCAACCTCAGGTCTGAAGGACACGCTCTTGTCCTGGTGCTGCTTTCTTGATAGTAGGGGATTCCCAATTCTCTGCTTGCTTCTCTTTCCTTTCGTCTCTTGCAGGATGAAAGGATTAAGGGTGGGGCAAGCCATACTCCAGGGAAACTCCCCTTACAGTGGAGCAGGGAGGTGATCTTATAAAGAGATTTAGAGTCCCACCCTACTCCTTTAACATACAACATAGAAAAACCACAAAATGGAGGACAGTCACAAGATACTGGGAATCATGGCCCAGCCACATGGCTACACATTTTTAGGGGGACACAATTCAATCCATGACACTACCTCTAATCACTTTCCCTTCTCCTAACTCTGACACTTGTCCTCTCGTTTCAGCAGTTGTTGAGACTGTTGTGCACTGTATGGGTTTTCCTTTCCTGTGTCACTTTAAAAAAACTACCTGCAGGCAGAAAGTCCGGTGGATGGTTGATCTTGCCTGGTTCATTTCCAGTTTTATTCCTGAAGGGGTCACAGTCTTATCATACATGTTATCTACTGTTCCAAAATAGCTGTTTCCTGTATTTGAATTTTCTTGTAGTTTACAGTAGGAAAGTAACTCCAGACTCTTGTACTCCATCATGGATAGAAGCAGAAGTCATGAAATACATTAAAAGTCAAATTTGACCCATGTTGTATGCCTTGTTAACCACTTTGTGATATATTGATAGAGTATGTTTGCCTTATTAAACATGAATGTTACTAATATGTGTTTTACTGTATTTAATTAACTGTCCAGTGGTTTTGTCTCCCTGGAGATGAGGAAATGATTTTGCATTGTTAACTCTCCTGTTTAAGAATGTGAGTCTTGTTTACCATTTTGGGACATATTTTAAGCCATCTTCACACTTGATCATTGTTATATAATCTCTAGAGCGTATTCATCTCACCATTGTTTGTATTTACTTTTTGTTACATAACAAACACAGAAATAAGCACATATTGAAACTTCATAATAAGCATAAACTGAATAGAAGAAAAAAATGCCTGTACATATCTACACTCCAAACACCTTAAAAATAAATATACATTAAATTTATTGTATTCACAGGACTCTGCTGCTAACCAAAGAGTAGGCAGTTAGAATCCATCAGCCGTTCCATGGACACCCTATGGGACAGTTCCACTGGGACCTATAGGATCACTACAAGTTAAAGCTGACAAGATGGTAATTAAAAAAAAAAATTGTATTCACCTTTGTTTTATTTTACATCTGTGTTGCTTTTTACACTTGATGTTAAATTTCCTCTTGGAGTGTCATCATGAGCTAATCATCTTTTGTAGGTATAACTTGTTTCAGTTAGCCATAATATTACAATAATTTTTTCAAATACTCAAATTTTCATTGCTTGGTGATTCTAGACCCTTCAAGCAGAGTTGTTTGCCTCTTAAACAGTATTCCATAAATACTCTTAGGCTCCGCCCATTATTTCTTCTTAAGATTTGTCAGCATCTGTAAGATGGGTAGAACAAAACAGTTTCAGTTTTTACCTCTGGGAATTTCGAATGGAATTTTAAGTGTATTTAAGAGACAATGATACTGGCTTTACTTCTGCTTTGACTCCTGATAACTGGGATCTCCCTCCCCTCCCCCTACCTTTTTCATGACTGTGCTGGTTCTTCTTCTCTTGACGTCTCTCCTGAATCCCACCATCCAGTTTTTCTCGCCTCTTTCTTCTTAACTTTGTGTGTTCTGGTAGCTGATATATTTGACAAAGAACTATTTATTAAGAGTGCCATTTTTTTCTGGCCTGCAGTTTGGCTCAGCCAATGACAAGCATCATCAGGATACTGGACAGTCTGCAGTATTTACATCCTTAATCCTTTTCTAGTTTTGGTGTTGCAGGTTGGATAGCAGCTCCATTATTCTAGACCAGAGTTCCAACACGATGCCTTTTTCTCCATGGATCCAGCATTTGCTACCCTGTGGTAATGCTATTTCCTTTCCTTGCCTCTTCAGGCACAGACGTCATGACAGCTTACTGCTGCTCCAGCTTCTGAGTGCCTTAGCGACGCCAGTTAGTTAACTGTATTAGTGATCATTACTTGTCTTTTGTTAAACCTTTTTTTGGGGTGGAATTCTGTTGCCTGCTATGACCCTGAGTGAAACAATGATTAGTAATAAAAATTCTTCTGTTTCTGTTGGCGGAGCTTGAGATGTCAACTTAGATCAGACAAAGCCTGGTGAGGCTCTGATAAATGCCATGGTGTAGATAAATTCCCTTCCTTCTGCTCTTGAAAGTGGTAGAGTTACAACGGGTTTTACTCTGAAGCTGGATGAATTTTAAAACATCTAACAAACCAGCTTCTGATTATCCAAGCTGTCACTCTGATTCTGAAAGAAAAGGTTCACACATAGACAAGATTCTCTCAATTTTAGATACCCCTCAAACCCCAGGTTACTCTTCATTACTTTTTAACACTTGGCAGTAGTTATTAAACAACCTCTTCAGGCAGGAAAACAGAAAGTCATTAAGATCACACAGGCTGAAGATAAAGCATAAGGAGTTTCTGAAATGAAAGTATCAAAACAATCTAATAAAATGTTTCATTGGGCTTATTTGCAAAACTACATCAAATAATCCACACTGTTCCCTCACATCTGTGTTTCTGCTTTTGGACTTTGTTATACCCAAGTGTCATGGATTGCATTGTGTCCCCTCAAAATGTATGCATTGACTTGACTTGGCTATGAGTCCCAGGATGGTGCAGTCCTCCCATGTGTTGTGAATCCTGCCTCTGTGATATTAATGATGGAGAACGGGCAGCAGTTGTGCTGGTGAGGCAGGACTCAATCTACCAGCTGAGAGATAGAAGGGAGAGAATCGAGCACAGAGAGTTGGAAATCTCATACCACCAAGACTGAGAGCAGAGCACGTCCTTTGGGCCTGAGGTGCCTGTGCTGAGATGGTCTCCTGGAATCACCCTGCAGGACAGTGACAATTTCTTATACTGGCTGGACTTGTAACTTGTAAACTGATTTGTGGCTTACTGGACTATGTGTATAAAATTTCTCTTCATAAAGCCTTCTGCTCCTGGTATCTTTCTGTTAGAGCAGCATCAGGTGTCTAAAACAGAATTTGGTACCAAGAGAGTGGGGTGCTGCTCTAGAAAATACCTAACATGTGGAAGCCAATTTGAAACACTGAATGGATAGAAGATTCAGAAAGAACCGCAAAGAACCATTAACAGTGAAGAAGGCACAGATGGTGAGAATTGAGCAGTGGAGGACTAGTGGCAGCAGCTCTGGAGCAGACCCATGAAGCAAGAGAGCTAAGTGCCTCAGTCTCACAGAGGCTTCCAGGCAGAGCTGGGTGCCTCCGGTCACTTGAATTGGTGGAGCTAGACTTCCTGACCCCTAGAGTGAGAGAGCTGAGTGCCTCTGTACAGGAGGCTTCATAGTAGAGTGGGGTGCCTTCAGGCACTTGAATCAGAGGAGCTACAGAGCTCTGGAACACTTGCCCCAGCAGGGCAGATGCGAGCCTCAGGCCCCAGGCCATGCAGCCAAAGGAAGCAGAAGCTGAAGAGATAAATAGTGTGAGCAGCTGAGCTGCCTCAGTCTCAAAAGGTATGGCCATGACCTCAGGGGTTTGAAAGGGTGGATCCAGGGCTTTCTAAACCACCAGGTTTACATCATTTTTATGAAAGTGGTGATGGCTTCTCTCTTCTTCCTTCTGACCTTGTCACTCTCTACAGAATTGCCACTCAGTTGGGTTAAAAGGAGATGGGGCAGAGTTACTGTCCAAGTGAGTCTAGGAGGCAGAGTTGTAACATTAGGCTGGGGGGTATCCACTCAGAATCCAGAGAGTTTGGCCAATACCTACGTTCTAGAGGGCAAGGCTAATGTGTGAAATGTCTCAGAAAATGGCAGATTATTTTCAAAGCTCTGAGGGCTGTTGTTGTGTGTTCTGGTGACTTGCTTGTTGCATGTTAATGCCTTCTTTCCCTGTATTTTTTCCATTTATAGTGAAAAATGTGTAATTTGTTTCTGCCTGTTATACCGCTGTGTTTTGGGAACATAACATGTGTTCTGAATTTCACAGTTGAAGAGAAATTTATGGACATTGGACCCGGAATTAAGATATTTTCTGTGCTATAAATGAACATATTTTCCATGTTCGAATGATATGAATTATGGGGGGCCAAAGGGTGGAGTTTCATGGATTGCGTTGTGTCCCCTCTAGAAATGTATGTATTGATTTGACTTGGCTGTGGGTCTCAGTATGGTGCAATTCCTCCCATGTGTTGTGAATTGAATGTCTGTCTTTGTGCTATTGATGATGGAGAATGGGCAGCAATTGTGCTGGTGAGGCAGGACTCAAGTTATCAGCTGTGGAATAGAAGCGAGAGAAGTGAGCACAGCAAGTTGAGAACCTCATACCTCTAATACCAAGAGCAGAGCACTTCCTTTGGTCCTGAGGTGCCTGTGCTGAGATGGTCTCCTGGAATCATCCTACAGGACAGTGACAGTTTCTCATACTGACTGGACTTGTAACTTGTAAATGGATTTGTGGCTGACTGGACTATGTCAATCAAGTTTCTGTTCATAAAGCCTTCCACTCCTGGTATCTTTCTGTTAGAGCAGCACCAGGTGACTAAACCACCAGGTTTACATCCTTTTTATGGAAGTGGTGATGGCTTCTCTCTTCTTCCTTCTGACCTTGTCACTCTCTACAGGACATGCCAAGGCAAGTGCCGTCGAATGACAGCTGTGAAGTGTTGTCCATTTCTAGAAACAGGGAATGTGACACCTACTTCTACTACAGAATTCGCATGGCTGTTTTCTTGCTATCCTTCTGATTCCTCCTAGAATGTGCTAGTCCATCTACAAGCCACTTACTCATCTGTTTTGGGGAGTTGTTTACCAACATCAGTGACCAAGCCTTTTCTGTCTTCTTTAACCTGGGGTTCAGTGGTTAAGGGCCTGACTGCTAACCAAATTTGAGTGTTCAAATATACCAGCTGCCACTAGGAAACTCTTAGGTGCTGTTCTACTCTGTCTTGTAGGGTTGCTATGAGCTGGAATTGACTCAACAGCATTGGATTTGGTTTTGGTCAGGTTTCAACTTGGGAAAGGATGTGAGCTCTCCTTTAAGGGTGTGGATGGGAAAAGTTATCTTACCCTTCTGGGAAGGCATGTAAGTTTGTTCTTCTAACTTTCATGCCATACTTGAAGTAGAAGAGTGAGCAGTAAGGGTGAACCTCTTTTAGAAGGTAGCCATTGGGTTTTTAATCAAAAGTCCATCTGTAGTGCCTAGACCTTTGTCTGTATTTTCTAAACATTCTGCCTTCTGTGGGAGGGAGCGCTGTGACTGCAAGAATCATACCTATACAAGTATATTGTGATGGTCTGTTACATTAATAGGCCCCATTGATCCATACTTCCCCATATTCATGTCCTTATGTACTCCCCTTCCTTTGATTGTGGGCTAGTGTGATAACTTCCTTTAACCAACAGAATGCAATGAAAGTGACCCTGTACCAGTTCCCGCCCTAAATTTTAGAGAAGAGGCTTAACAGATTCCGCTTTGGCCCTCTTGGGATCTGTGGTACCTTGTAAAAAGTCTGGTTACCTTGCTGTAGGGAAACCCTGGTGGCCTAGTGGTTAAGTGCTATGATGGCTGTTATCAATAAGGTAAGCAGTTCAAATCTACCAGGTGCTCCTTAAAAACCCTATGGGACAGTTCTACCCTGCCTATATGGTTTCTATGTGTCAGAATTGACTTGATGGAAGCGGCTTTATTTTACCTTGTGGTAGAAGCTACATGGAGGAGCCATGTGGAGATATTACATATAAAAGGAAGAGGACCTGAGATCACATAGAGGAAGAGATACACACACAGATCTATTCACCCCAGGGTGCCCAGCTGAAACCAGCCTCTAGCTGATCTACCAACTGAATGCAATCCCCCAGTGCTCCGTAACCAGAATTGCAGAAGACTGATACATAGAAACATATCAAATGCTATTAAACGTACGAGGGTAAAACCATACACACCTGCATTCGTGTATCTGATTTACGAAACCTGGCTTCACTATTTTCCAGTTTGTAGTCCCTGTCTTAGTCATCCAGTGTTGCTTCAACAGAAATACCACAAGTGGGTGGCTTTAACAAACAAATTTGTTGCTGTTTCAGAGGGTAAAATTCTGCAGTCACGGTGCTGATTATAAGGGAAAGTTTTCTCTCTGTCAGCTCTGGGGGAAAGTCCTTGTCTCTTTAGTTTCTGTTTCCTGGTTTCTTGGAGATCTCTATATGGCGTTGCATCTGTCTTCCTCATCTCTGCTTGCTTAATTTAATTTTCCCCTTTTGTATCTTGTATGAGATTGACTGAAGGTACACCTGCCAATAATTCTGCCTCATTAGAGTAACAAAGACAATCCATCCCCAAAAGGGGTTATAATCACAGACACAGAGGTTAGGATTTCTAACACATATTTTTAGAGGAAACAATTCAATCTTTAGCAACCCTTACTGATGGCTGCCTCTCAGATGAACTGTCTACTTGACTTCCGGCTGAGTTCATTCGTCTCTTACCACTTGACAGTATCTTTGAGCATACTCCCAAATTTAGACTCAAGACAGTGGGCCCACAGAGAAACTCAGAGAACCTCAGATTCTCCCTTTACTTCAAGTTCCCCTTATGAAGTCTAGGTTTCTATACAAGCCTTTGTACTATGGCTTCAGTGTTTATGTACTACAGGCAGTTACGTAACCCAAAAATTCCTTCCAACCTAAGGGAGTGGAGCGAAGTCGTGCTTTATTGCATCCTCCCTTCACTGCTCCTTCCCCAGAATAGGCTGTCCTCCCTAGGAATGACAGCACAGGACACCGGGCAGTTTCAGACCTAGATTTGCTGGCACAGTCATTAGTGTGGTTCAGGAGGGATTCCAGCTCTGTCTGTCTGGGCACGGCCTCATATCACACCCCTCTGTGGTTGAGTGGAGGCATGAGTTGGGATGAAAGGAATATGGATCACTTTTGGACTGGAGATTCTAAGAGTTAGATGTGACTCCACACAGACCTCTTCTCTCATCCTCTGCCAGAGTTGTAAGTGGTGACCATTCCGTTAGCCAGGATCCTGGAATAAAGTGCTAGAGATCAAAGCCTTCCTGCAGATTCTCAACGAACATGCAATATGGACCAGAACTAAACCTCTGTTGTTTTAAGCCACTAATGTTGGGGAATTGTCCTTGAAGCACAACTCAACCTATTCTGGCTGATCTGAGAGACAGACCCTGCTAGACCCCTAAATCTTCATTTCTCTCTGGTTTTTGTCCTTGTGTTGAAAGCCTTTCTTAAGTGAAAACATTCAGGCTATCTTTCTAGTGTTTGCTTCTTCCCTGAATTAGCTCTGAAATTCAAAGCCAAGACCAGAATCCTTAAGCTGACGTTGGGCTTGCCCAAGTTTTGCCCCAATCTCATTTTCTCTGTGTTTTATAATTTCTGTTCACTGTTTGCCACATCTGTCCTGCATTTTGTTTCTTCTATACTTAGCATCGTGACTCAGAGCAGATACTTAAGAGTGAAACAAGAGTTCTGTCTCTCACTCTCACTGACTGTGACTGCGTGATTCAAGGTATCTAGTACCTTGGAGACCATTTCTTCTTCTGTGAACAGGAGACCAGTTATACTGCAAGGGGAAAATGCTAGCACTCTCTTGCAGTACTATGGGGATGATTGGCGAGCAAATGTTTAAAAAGTTTTTCACAAAGTGATCTCTCAAAGCCTAGAAATTTAGCTATGCATTCATTCACTTCATCTGGGTGAAATCTTTTACTAGTGACCCTAACTCAGTCCTTCAAAGGAAGTTTAAATGGTTTGTCAGGTCAACTCTATGTCCTCGCCTCCTGATCTCATAGTCCACAAGTCCTTCTCACCTGCGGCAGCCATATGTCGTCTCTGACCTTGTATAATCCCAGGATAATTATGGCTATGTCTTTTAGGCCACAAATTATAATCTAATGCATAACTTTATTGTTTGTCATATTACTTTTTAAAAAAAATAATATTTTATTGTATTTTAGGTGACAGCTTATGCAGCAAGTTAGGTTTCCACTGAACAATTTTTATACAAATTGCTCCATCCTACAGTGTGTTGCCATTCTTATTTTCATTTTGTTTGTTTTGCTTTCATTGATCTTCATTGTTTTCTCATCTTTGCTTTCATTAATTATATGTCGTCTCTGATACAGTTAATTGTTTAAGGGAGTATATTACTCAAGAGTGATCTTGTCTGCTTTAGAAACAGTCTATCATTTGACTAAAAGGTGACCTGTGGAAATAACTTTCAATCTGCATTCAAAGGTTACCTGAGGGAGTAGCCTCGGTGGTTCCTCTAGTTTCTATTGGTCTAGTAGGTCTGGCTTTTTTTAGGAATTTGAGTTTTGTCCTACCTTTTTTTTCCTCCCCTTCTGTCAGGAAACTGCTGTGGCCCTGATTCAATAGTTCTGGCCTTTTTTAGGAATATGAGTTTTGTTCTACATTCTTCTCCCATTATATCGGGGATTTCCATCACATTCCTGATGAGGGGTGGTTGGTAGAGGTAGCGAGGCAACGTCCAGTTCTTCTGGTCTCATTTTAGGGGAGGCTGTGGTTTGTGTGGACTACTAGTTCTGTGAACTAGTTCATCTTTGGGTCTTTGATTTCCTTCTTTCTCTTTGACTCTATACAAGTAACGAACCATGGCTGTATCTTAGATGGTTGCTTGAAAGCTTTCAAGACTCCAGACATGTCTCACCAGTCTACGATATAGAATATTGTTTGGTGAACTTTCTTATGCCAATTAAGTTGTTCCCCAAGTGGTTTGTACACCTTTTACTGTTTAATATACTTAAAGCTCCTTAAGAGTAGAATCCATGTCTGTTTCTTGATTTTTCACCTTAAAAAACAGGGAATACTGGGCCTTATATTAGACCAAGTAGGAACTCAACTAAGATTTATTGAATAGATAGTGAATGGAAATTTACCAGATCTATCCTGGGTCATAATGGTGATATTTCTTGGTTCCCCAAGTCCTTAGTTTCTGCTGAAAATTTCTTTTGCAGAAAGAAGACCAGGAGGAAGGAGTGAACACTGGAAGACCTACTGAGCTAGATCCGTTACCAGTAGTGTCCAACTGAACTTGTATTTTAGCCCTTTGCAGTAGATATTTGCTAAGCCACACACCCGGGACCACACAGGTGGTAGTTGGCAGAGCTGGCTGTGTTGACTTCTAGAAGCCATGCCGTTTTCATGACATGCTATTACTTCATTTCTGTAGCAGACTTGTAACAATTTTTACAACTTTTTCTCAAGCCCTCGGGCCAACTCATTTTCTGTTCTGACTCTATTAAACAGGATGGAGACATTTTTAAATATGTCGTTCATAAACACACTATGATTTCTTCATTCAGGCTCTGGCAGAGCTTTAGAGAGTGAGACGGAGACATGCAGAACAAATGCTCAGGGCAGAGCAATTCCAAGTGAGGAGGCAGCAGTCCTGAAATGCCCTCTAAAATCATTCCGAGAATATGTTTCAATTCACAGCAACTCTGCCCCAGCACCCCATGAAGGAACTCTACTAGAAAGGGAGGTGCGGTTTAAGGAAGATAATTTCTATTAGAGTCTGTGGTCACAAGTGTAAATTAAAGAATTTAGCTAAATTTTCACATGTTGAGGGAAGACCATTGTATTCCTGCAGAAAGGAGAAAGGACTGCTACACAGGTGTCACCTCTGAGTTTAAGATGTTGCTTGGTAGCCAATGGCTGCACTGTGGAATCTGCTGAAGAAATGGGGTGAGGAAAGACAGTCTGGGCTTGTGAGAGTCGAAGGCTTGGTAGACAATGCTGTTAATTTTACCCTTGGCCAGGAAGTGCTGTTCACTGATTTTAGTACCTGGCCATCTATTGGGTTTGTCTCTGCCAGAATTAACTCCACATAGGATGTTAATTGGAGAGGAATGTAATATTTTCTTTGGGTCAAATCCAACCTAAGTCTCCCAGGCAAGGTCCTATGATTTTCAGGCCAGAAACTGGTTCCAAATCATACCCTAAGTCTTAGAACATGTCTTCTTAACCTCCTACTTTGTCTCTCACCCCTGCTTTAAGTTGGCAAATTTATCTAACTACTGGAATTTCTAAGCCATATATAAGAAAATACCCATGAAGAACTTCTCTCTTATTGTTCTTTGTTTCTCATTTCCTTCCTTTTCTTTAGTACTTTTTTTTTAAGTTCAGGCTCATGGGTGAGTTATATTTGCACATATCTCCCTTACCGGATTTGTTGACTTACCCTTATTATACCCTCTAAAGCCATTCTCTCTCTTTTCACGTATAACACTGCAAAGAATGGGAATCCCAGAACACTTAATTGTGCCCACAAGGAACCTGTATATAGCCCAAGAGGCAGTCATTTGAACGGAATAAGGGAATGCTGTATGGTTTAAAGCCAGGAATGGTGTGTGTCAGGGTTGTATCCTTTTACCAAATCTACTCAGTCTTTGCTGAGCAAAGATCCAAGAAGCCGGACTATATAACGAACGTGTCATCAAGAATGGTGGAAGTCTCATTAACAACCTGTGCCATGCTGATGGCACAACCTTGTTTGCTAAAATGAAAGGGACTTGAAGCACTTACTAATGAAATTTAAAGACCACAGCCTTCAGTATGAATTGCACTTCAACATAAAGAAAAGAAAACTCTTCAAACCTGGACGAATAAGCAACATCATGATAAATAGAGAAAATATTAAAGTTGTCAAGGATTTTATTTTACTTAGACACAGAATCAAAATCCGTGGAAGTAGCATTCAAGAAATTAAAAAAACACGTTGAATTTGGGCAGATTTGCCACAAAAGATCTTAAAGTGTTAAAAAGCAAAGATCTCACTTTAAGAACTAAGGTGCATCTGACCTAAGCCAGTGGTGTTTTCAGCTGCCTCATTTGAGGTCCAAGAATTAAATCTACCAAATTAGTTGTTCTAAGTGTTACATATCTCTTTGCTGAATACCAGCATGGTCACTTTTGAAGTAGTCCCCTGAGGAAGCTACGCACTGACACCAGTGCCTAGTCCAACTTTCAAGGTAATTTTGGAAGTCTTTCTGGAATGGCCATTAACACATTGGCAAGTTCACGAACTTAACTGTATAGTTGTCTGTGAGGGAGTTTTTAGCCAATAAACAAATACCCGTACCGGAAAATTTTCCCTACTCCCCTGATCTGGCCTCCAGTGACTTTTTTCTATACTCAGAGATACAGGAAATATTGAAAAGAAGACATTTTGATGACAGTCAGAACATCAAAGGCAATGTGATAACAGCTCTGATGACCATTCCAGAAAGAGTCCAAAACTGCTATGAAGGGTGAGCTAGGCGCTGGTGCTGGTGCATAGTTTCCTACTGGGAGTACTCTGAAGTTGACTGTAGTGATACTGAGCAATGAGGTAAGCAGCACTTTTTCTATGATGAGTTCTTGAATGTAACTGTCAGACTCATGCATGTGAAAGCTAAGCAATGACTAAGGAAGAATGAAGAAGAATTGATGTCTTTGAATTATTTATGATGCTTATGAAGAATACTGAATATACCATGGACTATCAGGAGAATGAACAAACTTGTCTAGGAAGAAGTACAGTCAGAATGCTCATTGGAAGTGAGAATGGAAGGACTTCATCTCAGATACTTTGGACACCTTAATAAGGAGGGATAAATCCCCAGAGAAGGACATCGTGCTTGGTAAAGTAAAAGATCAGTGAAAAAGAGGAAGACACTCAATGAGATGAACTGAGACAGCTGACTGGAACAATAGATTCGTGCGTAACAATTGTGTGGATGGTGTATAGCACCAGGCAATGTTTCATTCTGTTGCATGCAGGTTCACTGTGAGTTGGAGCCAACTAGACGGCACCTAACAACAAGACCCTTCCTGCTGTGTGGTTGACTTTGAGTGTATCCAGAGCGATCATGGACAAAGCCAAAAGCTTAAGCACACATGATGATGTTATGTAGCAGATCTTCCTTGTGTATTCACAGGCTACCTGCCCAACGGGACCAACAAATGCTAGTGCGTAAGTGATTGTTACGGCTTGAGTAGTGGGTAAATGAAGGATGTGGTGTTAAAAAATTTACTCTGTCACTCCTTAAATCAATTTTCCAGAAAAACAAAATGCCTTCTGTAAGAGCAGCTAAGGGAGAGAACTTTCTAGGAGAGACTAAGCTCAAAGTCTGGGAAGGGAGGTAGGTATTGACTAAGGCAAGTCAGGAGCACAATGCTCTTTTTTTAGTTACTATCAAGTTGGCTTCCACTCATCGTGACCCGTATGCATAAGAAAATGAACTGTTGCCTGGTGCGTTTCATGTATGTGCTTGACACAAGCAAATTGTTTTCTTTTTTCTTCCTGGCACTTTCATCTCTTGTTTTCCAAGACTCTTCATTTCATAGGATCCACTTAACCACATTCGAATGGTTTAATCTGTCTCCTTAGGGAAAAAGTTAAGCTCAGTCTTAGTTAAATGAATTAAACTCGTTTCTAGAGTTAAGGAAGGACAGCACAAGAGGATGACAGGAATTCTCTGGGGGAAGATTCAACCACTCTCAAAAGCAACATGTATTATATGGGTAAATGTTGGCTGACAAACCACAGATGACTAAGAAGTAGAATGCATTTATGCGTTGTGAGGCTACAAAGAAACTCTTTGTGAGGGGGGAAAGAAAGTGATTGCTGGTCCAAGCTGGGATGAACTAATGATTCCTCATTTAGTTAAGGGAGATTCTAATAGAAGAATCAAGCTCACTGTGCTATATGTTAAGGAGTCTAGGACTGGCTACGGTAATACTATGTTTGAGGGCAAGAGAATTAAAAACACTCCCTGAGAACTTTGTCTTACCCTATTATTCAGAAAAAAACACCTACAGAACGTTTGATTTTCAGATGATAATCCGTGTTTCTTTTGGAGGATGGCTCCATCTTTGGTGCCAACACGAAAAAATGCAATGAGGATACAGAGGTAGGAAGAGATGAAATTTGTTGTGGCTCTCTGCTTCCTGTTTGCAACTATCTTAGCCTCCTGTGGCCATCAATTTACACATACCTAGCCAAGACCTGAGGGTCCTGAATTTGATTTCAGGGCTTGCTATTTGCTGTTTTCCTACTAGCAATGATACGTGTAGATAGAAACTTACAAAAATGTATACCAAAGCAAAAGGCACATAACTTCTCTAGGTAGACCTTTACCTTCTTTAGAGGGCCACCCTCTGAATTTTACTTTATTGCTCCGGAAAATCTTGAATGGCAGGGATGAGTTTCACCATTTTTACACGAGGACACTGAGGCTGAGAAGTCGAGTGACTTTGTCGAGTAGAATCTTAAAGTCCTTCACAGCCAAATCCAGTTTTCTTTCCCACAGCACCTGCTTCCATTGACTAGAGTGTCTCAGAGAGCCCTAATTCTTATGCTACTGAGAAAGCCAACATAGGAGGAAAACTTTGTCCTGGAGTGAGCTGCTGTTTTCCTTTTCTGCTGTCAGGCTGATAAACAGTTTGCAACGGTCTGTTCTGGTGGTTTTCTAAAATAGAGGTACAAGAGCATCACTGAACAAGTCTTTGAAATGCAAATTCCTAGGCCCCTCTCCCAGAGATTCTAGTTCCCTGGGTCTGGGGAAGGGCCGAGAGATCTGCATTTTAGCAAGTATTTCAAGTGCAAGTATTTCCACAGTAGGTGATGGGTCCCACTGAAAACATAGTCATTTCTTTTTCTTCTTAATAATACAACATCAAATGCAAGTCTAAGATAATTTGTTCTTCACTTCTTTGAATTCATAATGCTTTATCATCTATCAGTTCTCCCAAGAGTGTTTTTTCTGGAATAATGAGTCTGCCACTGAATTGTACAGATTTGTCATAACTAGATAAGATCAAAAGTTTTATTTAGACTCATTTGCTCTGCACAATGCTATCATGTATGGTTTGGGTTTTCCATGTTGTGCTGACATGATCTGTTAAATGTTGTATCGCTGACTGAATAAACATGAAATCCTGAAACAAACTCTTGCCAAGTATGTCCTAGAAACTCCCATCTGCAGCCGGATTCTACCCACTGAGTTGTCACTCCTCTGTGTTAATGGGCAGGTATCTAGAATTGTTAACTAAACATCCACATTTTTACCCCTTTTCTCTATAAATAATTATTGGTTGCTAAATATTCAAAAGTGTATTGGAAAAGCAGCCCATTACTTTTTTCTATGAAAGAAATTACTATTCCTAATTGCTTCGAGTAGTTAATTACTTTCTAATTATTAGTCTGAGTAATAAATTACTGCTTCTGATTATGTGGCGGGCACAGTGGAACATTCAAAAAAGCAATTTCCCCAGTTGTTTACATCGGAACATGTTTACTGAATTACAGAGCTATAATTACCCTGAATGACTGCTACCAAAAAATAATCAACAGTTGATACAGTCAAAATGTGTCAATTCTTTGTCAGCTTATTTAAGAGATCAAGCATTAAGATGCAGTGACCATGTCTGACTTTCTTCCAGTCTCGTCAGGCGGTAGGCATATATTAAAACCGGGAGTTTTGTTTTATTTTGGTTTTAATAAGAACTCAATTAGAATTTTTTTTGTTGTTGTTATTTAAAGGAACACAGGAAATAATCAAGCCTCTAATAGTATTAAAAATTAAACCACATAACCAATATATTACTCATAGGATGAGATAAATTATGACTACTTAAAAAGAAATGCTGATATACAATAATAAAAATAAAGAAAAAACAACTCACTTCAACTGTTTTATTTAAATATAACTAGTAAGTATATCTAAAGTATACAAATATTAAGTGTAGCACGTAAGGACTTTTATCTACTTATACATTCAGATCCTAAATGTTCACTATCTGGACCTTTCCAAGAAAAGTTCGTCAATGCCTAGTCTAAAATAAGTAAGCCTCAGATCTCCTAGATACAGGTCTGACAATTAAGTTTGCAAACTCATCCTAGAAAAAGTGCTACATACCTCATTTGCTGAATATCACTACAGTCACCTTCAAGCTATGCACTGATGCCAGCACCTAGTCCTCCCTTCAAAGGAATTTTGGAACTCTTTTTCTGGATTGGCCATCACAGCTATTGTTATATTACCCATAATGTCTTCAATGTCATCAAAATGTCTCCCTTTATCTTTGGGTAAAGAAAAAAGTCACTGGGGCTGAATCAGGTGAGTACAAAGGGTGTTCTAACAGTTATTTGTGTACTGGCTAAAAACTCTCTCACAGGCAACTCTGCAGTTAAGTTCATGAACTTGCCAAGAGCCTCCATGCCCAGTGACCTTTCCAGAAAGAGCTCCAAAATTGTTCTGAAGGGTGAACTAGGTGCTGGCATTGGTCCATAGCTTCCCAAGGGGAGAACTTCAAAGGTGACTGTAGTGATATTCAGCACTGAAGTATGCAGCACTTAGAACAATTAAGCATCAGCATTTGGGGAGAGAGGGAAATATATTTGTACTGGTGTACCTTTTGAAAAGGTGAGCTATGACTTAAAGTGGCCACCTACGCTTCTATAAAAGTCTTTGTTCTATCTGGAGTCTCTTGGCATTACAGAATGCATCTCCACGGGAATGCGTGTTGTAAGGATGGTGCTTACACCCCAGGTTGGGAAGCATTGAAGCATTATCAGTTCTTAGCAAAGTAAAGAGTTGAAAATGTCTTCATCAGTTAAATAATGTATTGGTCTCACTGTGTGTGTGTGTGTGTGTGTGTGTGTGTGTGTGTAACAGAATGCTGAAAGAAACTGTGGAACAGTTGGGTAAAGGCGAAATCCAGCTGGCTCAACTATTTTGGGACTTGGAGGCATCTAATACATCCAAACTTTGGAAAACAGTATATGACAATTTGTTGGAACATGAAAAAAGAGAAAAGTCACAGTGCAGGACTATGTTCATGATATGAAATTACTTGTCACTGTCTTCGATCACTCAAACATTGGAGGTCCCTTCAGCAGATCTGCTCTGGGGTCATCTGGAGTCCTCTTCAGTTGTGCTCAAGCACAGACATACCTTGCTCCTTGTCATTGCTTAGGGCTGCTTGACATGCACTTTACGAGTGATATGAAGTCCAAGCTGTGTAGATATAGGATTTCCTTCTATGGGGCGGGTGGATTCCATGGCTTGGACATGTTAAGCAGAGTCTAAGTAGTTCCTCAAATCACCTAGGTGGAGCAAATGGCTAAGCCTTCAACAACTAGCAGAAAGATGGATGGTTCAAAACCACCCAGAGGTCCCTCTGAAGACATGCCTGATGACCTGCTTCTGAAAGGTCACGGCCTTAAAATCCCTGTGGAGCACAGCTCTACCTGCACACATGGGTTCACTGTGAGTCAGGATCGACTTGACGGCAATTACCACCACCTTCAGGCAGTTACACGTTAAAGATATTACCGGTAGCACTCAAGCCTCTCTTGGTATGTACATGAGCAGTGAAAAACCAATTGGTATCAAGTCGATTTCAACTCATGGCAACCTCATGTGGTATAGAGTAGAACCGCTCCATAGCATTTTCTTGGCTGAAATCTTTACAAAAGTAGATTGCAGGCCTTTTGACGGCAAAGCCCCGTGGGTAGGTTCTAATCACTAACTTTTAGGTTAGTGATTATGTATGTACTGAATCAAACCTGTTGTTGTTGAGTTGGTTCTGACTCCTGAGAACTCTACAGGGGTTCTGCCCGGGGTAGAACTGTCCCACAGAATTTCCAAGGAGCACCTGGTGGATTCAAACTGCCAGCCTTTTGGTTAGCAGCCACAGCACTTAACTACTATGCCACTAGGATTTCTACCTGGTATATAGTTGATATTAAAAAGAAATTACTAAGTGAAAATATAAAAGGAGTTAGTTAACTTCGAAAGACTGTTTGACTCAGCCCTCGAAAGTAAGGCCAGGGAGTACTTTTAGAGCATTTTTAATGTCACAAAGACCATATAGCTTTTTGAAAATTCCTTTTTACTTATCCTGGATGCACAAGATACACTGCTTGGTCTCCCCTGTGCCCTGAGAAACTGTCCTGTTCTCTCTTTCACGTCACCAGAGGGCAGTGTTGAAGATCTTGGTGACATGAGGTGAAATGAACTGGCTTCCTGAGTTACTTAGGGGAGGACAGTAGCCCAGGGAGCTTACTACTCACACTGGACTGTGGTGTGAGCAGAAAAATAGAACCTCATGCTCTTAGGCCACTCCAATTTGTGTTTTTTTCCTTTTTTCGCAGCAGTTAGTGTTAATTATCTATCCAACACATTTGTATTGTTGTTATTGAATAGATTCATACTTACAGCCACCCTATGGGACAGAGCAGGACTGCCCCATAGGGTTTCCTAGACCATAATCTTTACAGGAGCAGACTGCCAGATCTCTCTCCTGCAGGACCACTGGGTGGATTTGAACCACTAACCTTTTGCTTAGCAGCTGAGTATTTCACTGTTGCTCCATCAGAACTCCTTACGTTTGCATTACTGCTTAAATTACACAAAGCAATTAACTTTATGAAAGGACCACCTTCATTTAAAAATTAACTCTCTATAACCTACTGCTGTTACTTCTGGCTGATAGTGACCCTATAGGACAGAGTAGAACTGCCCCGTAGTGTTTCCAAGGCTGTGATCTTGAAGGAAGAAGACTGCTGCATCTTTCTCCCACTTTTGATAGAACAAAAAACAAACCAAACACACTGTTGGTGAGTTGATTCTGACTCATAGCAACCCTATAGGACAGAGCAGAACTGTTCCATAGGATTTCTGAGGAGTGGCTGGTGGATTTGAACTGCTTTTCTTTTGGTTAGCAGCCAAAACTCTTAACCTCCACCCTACCAGGACTCCCTCACAGGGTTTACAAGGCTGTAAATCTTTACGGAAGCACACTGCTGCAGCTTTCTCCCATGGAGCAACGGGCCGGGGGGGCGGGGCTTCCAATTGCCAACCTTTTGGCTGACAGCTGAGTGATTAACTGCTGTGCCACTGGGGCTCCTTGCCTTCTACAGAGCTGTGAAAATGGATGGGATGTAGCCACTTGTAGATAATCATAAAAACCCCAAACCAAACCTCCTGCTGTAGAGTTGATTCCAAGAGTGACCCTATAGGACAGAGTAGAACTGCTCCATGGAGTTTCTGAAGAGCACCTGGTGGATTAGAACTGTTGTCCTTATGGTTGGCAGACGCAGCACTTAACCACTAAGCCACCAGGGCTGCCAATACCGTGAAGACAAAAAATTAAATCCCCATCATAGGACACCATTTATATAAGCCTCAAAATACGTACAAAAGTAAACAACGTAGTTTTCAGTAATACAGATATAGGACGACTGCCAGTTAAGTTTGCCAAGTCATCCCAGAAAAAGTGCTACATACCTCATTGATGAATATCACCATGGCCACCTTCAAAGTACTCCCCGTGGGAAGCTATGCACTGATGAGAGCCCTAGTCTGCCCTTCTGAGCAACTTAGGAACTCTTTCCCTGGAGTGGCCATCAGAGCTGTTGTTGTGTTACACTTGAAGTTTTCAATGTTATTAAGATATCCTTCTTTCAAGATTTCCTTATCTTCAGGTAAAGAAAAAAGTCATTGGGGGCTAAATCAGGTGAGTAGGGAGGGTGTTCCAATTCAGTTATTTGTTTACTGGCTAAAAAGTCCCTTGTAGACAACTATGCAATTATGTCTCTGAACTTGCCACCGTGTGCACTGGCCATTCCAGAAAGAATTCCAAAATTGCTTTGAAGGGTGGACTAGGCACAGGCATCAGTGCGTGGCTTCCCAGGGGAGTGCTTTGAAGGGGACCACAGTGATACGCAGCAATGGAGTAGGTAGCACTTTTTGTAGGATGAGTTCACAGACTTAATGGGCAGCATTTGTATATGTGATAACACTGAAAAGAGAAGTCAATGGCAGGAGAATGTTAATCCAGTGGTGGGTAGGCAGAGAAACGTAGCAGGGAGAACCATCACAGGAATTCAAAGCCTTTGGAAATGGTCCGTTTCTTACAGCTGGTTAGTGGTACAATGATACTGATTGATTCATTTATTACAACCCAAAGATTTATAACTTTCACTTGTCCTTCAGTTTATCACGCTGTAGGGGCTTGCGTGGTGCTTTGATGCTAGAAGCTATGCCGTGGGTACTTAGATACCAGTAGGGTCACCCACAGTGGACAGCTTTCGGCTGAGCTTCCAGACGAAGACAGACTAGAAAGAAGGATCCAGCAGTCTACTTCTGGAAGGAATTGGCCAGTGAAAACTTTATGAATAGCAGGTGAACACTGTCAGATATGGTGCTGGACAATGAACCCCCTAGGTTGGAAGGCACTCTGAATGACTGGTGAGGAGCCGTGTCCTCAAGGACACCGATGGAGTAAAGTCCTCAGGGTCTTCATCTACTGATGTGACATGACTCAAAATGAGAAGAAACAGCTGTAAACAACCATTAGTAATTGCAACATGGAATGGATGAAGTATGAATCTAGGAAAATTGGAAATTGTCCGAAATGAAGTGAAATGCTTAGACATCAAAATCTGAGGCATTACTGAGAAGAAAAGGATCTATATTGGCCATTTTGAATCCTACAGTCGTATGGTCTACTATGCCAGCAATGCAAATTTGAAGAGGAGGGGTGTTGCATTCATCATCAAAAAAAAAAAAAAAAATTTAAGATCTGTCCCCAAGTACAGTGCTGTCAGTGATAGGATAATATCCATAAGACCATCAGGAAGGCCAATTAATATGGCTATTATTCAAATTCACTCACCAACTACTAAAGCCAAAGTTGAAGAAACTGAAGATTTTGACCAGCTTCTGCAGTCTGAAATTGGTGGAACACACTACTCTACATATGAGCTGGATCACATTTGGGAAGTGTTTCTCAAACTGGGGCCCCCACCTCCTGACTGGTTTATAAATGCATTTCAGAGTTTTTCAGTCTTAGCAATAATTGCCCATTTGTTTGCAGTAATGGCACCTGAGCTAACAGGTCATTGTTTGTTTTAGCCTGGAATTATACAACTCAGGCTGGTTAAACCAGATGTATTTCATGCTGATTAGATTTACTGGTTAGCAATTTATCTGTCTTTGATTAATTAAACATAGGAAAAACCAATTTGTTACTTGTCTCAGCTTAGAAGACAAATTTATCAGAGCAGGAGGCCCATGGGACGAAATTAATAAAAGAAATCCCTGCTGGTGCAAGAGTTTAAAACCAGTGTCCTATATTAACTCAAAATCATTTTATGTTCATTCACTGGTTAACTCATTCATTTATTTATTCCATCAATATTTATGAGTGCCAGTCCTGCCAGACACAGTTCTGAGCACTGAGGTTAGAAAGTAGACAAATCCATCATCCCTGTCTTTGTGAAAGTCATGATACAGAGTCAGGTCCTTAGTGTACATAGTTGGTACCACTGATGAAGGACAGGGAAGTAACAACTGCATTGGGAGGAATTTCACATAATGCCTAGAAATACTGTTCATGACATCTGGCTGATCTGATCTGGGTTTGAGCCCCTCTTCTCTCTGTTTTCTGAGTGACTGGGTATGGCATAGCAGTTAAGTGCTACAGCTGCTAACCAAAAGATCGATGGTTCAAATCTAGCTGGTGCTCCTTGGAAACTCTATGAAGCAGTTCTACTCCATCCTATAGGGTCCGTATAAGTTGGAATTGACTTGACAGCAGTGGGTTTGGTCTTTTGGTTTGTGTGGTTTCTCAACTCTCTGTGCCAAGGGGGTATTTTAAAAAACCCTGGTGGCATGGTAGCTAAGTGCTATGTCTGCTACCCGAAGTTGGCAGTTGGAATCTGCCAGGTGCTCCTTTGAAGCTCTGTGGAACAGTTCTACTTTGTCCTGTAGGGTCTTTATGAGTCAGAATCAATGACAGTGTTTTATTATTTTTTCCCCTGTCTTTTAACCACTATATAACTGGAGCAAGAGGCTTAACTTCTTATAGCCTCAGTTTTCCCTTCTGTCATATGGGGATGATAGCAGTACTATATTATAGAATTATTTTGAGGAAGACACGAGATGATAAAAAACATAGCACAGCACCTGCACACAGAAACGTCTTGCTGTGTGGCTAGCTGATACACCCCATGCAATCTACACACAAAAATCTATGAAGTGAATTTCTTAATTATGAATTTTTTGTCACTGTTGAGAGTATGCACAGCAAAACATACATTAATTCAACAGCATCCACACGTACAGTGCAGTGATGTGGATGACATCTAGTTGTGCAACCTTCCTCATGTTCCTTTTCCAAGATGTTCCTCTTGTTAACATAAACTCACTGCCTCCTAAGGTTCCTGGCTTTCCAGTGAAATGAGTGTTTTTTATTTTCTTATTTTGAAAATTTGAAAACCGGGATGAGAGAGCTTGGGCAGCCTTCCTGAGGTAAGATAGATCCTGATGAGCTTACAGGACTCGGACTTGAACTTAGACCTGTCTGCCACCAGAGCCTGAGTTCCCCGCAGTGCCTTGTGGCTCCTGTTGCATCTGCAGTCAGGAAAGTAGGAATGGTAGGGTGCTTTTCTTTTAGGCTGAAAGAATCTGATATGTTTCTTCCTACTGGATTAATGATCCTTAACAGTGCAGCGCTAGAGGTCACGAGATTATCCTGGAGCAGAGGCCTGTTTATGGAAAGCAGTGCCAAGGGAAATTAATGTTAAATTGCTCAATGGCCTCCCAGAGCTGATGGAAAGTGTGCTGGCCAACAGAAACTGTTCATTGGCACACCGCCTCAAGCAGTGCCCAGGACATGCGTGTGGTGCCCAGACATCCTACCTGCCCCGTCTTAGCCCCTAGGTGTGTTATAATTCCTGAGACATAGGGATAACCACATTTGAAAAAGCATATGAACTACTTAACTTGATTTTATGAAAAAAATAATTACACACATGTGCGTGTGCACACACACACACACACACATACACATACACGCATGGTCTGATGATTAAATTTACAAACTCATTCTAGAAAAAGTGCTACATACCTCATTGCTAAGTACCACTACACTCACCCTCAAAGTACTCCTCTTGGGAAGCTATGGACTGATGCCAGTGCCTAGTTCACCCTTCAAAGCAATTTTGGAACTCTTTCTGGAAGGACTGTTACAGCTGTCATCGTATTACCCTTGATGTCGTGAATGTCATCCAGATGTCTTCCTTTCAATACTTTCTTTATCTTCAGGTTAAAAAAAAAAGTCACTGGGGGCCAGATTAGGTGAGTAGGGAGGGTGTTTCAATATAGTTATTTATTTGCTGGTTAAAAACTTCCTCCCAGACAGCTGTACAGTTAAGTTCTCAAAGTTGCCCCTGTGCCTCTGTGTGCAGTGACCATTCCAGAAAGAGGCCTCCACTTTGGAAAGAAAGACAAGGACAGAGGCTGAGGTACTGCTGTCCTCCTGTTCCTGTCATGTGGGTACAGAAGGTGAGAATCTCCCAGAGGCTGACAGAGCAGTGTTAAGTATTGGTTGCTGATACAGTGGTGTCCCTGAGCACTACAGACCCATGATTGTCTTGTTAGGCAGAAAGGCATCAATATGCCCATTGTCTAGATGAGGAGAATGAGACCCCAAAAGGAGAGATGTGCTTAAAATCACAGCAGCAGGTTAGCGT
This sequence comes from Heterohyrax brucei, assembly GCA_028571685.1. Taxonomy (NCBI): domain Eukaryota; kingdom Metazoa; phylum Chordata; class Mammalia; order Hyracoidea; family Procaviidae; genus Heterohyrax; species Heterohyrax brucei. The sequence goes on along the minus strand of CM053153.1, from coordinate 17,131,701 downwards.
TTAGCAACTCAAACGCGGCCTCTGGATTCCTAGCCTGATTCTCTTTCTTCTTTGTTATCAAACCAACCCTTTGTTGTCAAGTTGATTCTGTGTCACAGTGACCCTAAGGGACAGAATAGAACTGCTCCATAGGATTTCCAAGGAGCACCTGGTAGATTTGAACTGCTGACCTTTTGGGTAGCAGCCACAGTGTGCCATAGCTCTTAACCACTGTGTCACCAGGGCTACCTTTGTCAAACATTCTTTAATATCCAGGAAAATTTGTGTCAGAACCCCATGGGTTTCATTTTTATTCTCTATATCTAGGTAGGAAAATGAGGAGCAGGTTAGGTAGTTCAATAACAGGCAACAAGGTAGAGAGACAAATGGAGAAGGGACAAAGCGACGGTGAGACAACTCAAGGATTGCAGGGCTGAGGTGAAAGGACAGAGTCTGACCAGAGCCTGGGAGCTGGTAACACCTGGTGGCAATGGTGACCTTGGAAGAGGGTCCGGCTTGAGGGACCTGTGGAGCCAAACATAGAGGAGCTGCCTAGAGGTCGCTGGCTACCAGGAGCCGCAGCCGTGCTGGAGTCGCTTGGCCATCAGTCATTCTTGAGTCAAGGCTGACGCAAGTGTGCTCCGTAGGATTTTTCAGTGGCTGAGTTTTCAAAAGAAGATGGCCAGATCCTTTTTTGGAGGCATCAGCGGTTGGACTCAAACCTTCAGTCTTTCAGTTAGCAGCTGAGCACGTTAACCATTTGTACCATCCAGGACTCTTTGATACGTGTCGGTATTAAGTGAATGGCGGTTCGTGGCCTTCGGGTAGTTCCGGTTTCTCCTAACCTTTAGAGGCAGTGATCACCGTTTTACCCTTTGGCATCAATCCTTGTCTGCATTTCTGTTACTGTGTAGGGTAAGTATGGGGAAGAGCAAGTCCTCTATTAGCAGTGCTTGATAAACAGCGATTTCCACATGTCTACACCAATTGTGGAGCCCTGGTGGCACAGCGACTAAGAGCTCTGCTGCTAACCAGAAGGTCAGCAGTTCTAATCCGTCAAAAGCTTCTTGGAAACCCTATGGGGGAGTTCTGGTTTGTTCTATAGGGTCACCGTGAGTTGAAATTAAGCTGACAGCAACAGGTTTGTTTGTTTTGATATGCTAATTGTGAGTATTATTTTAAAGCACCTTTACTCTGACTACTCTTTTGGATCATGTTCATGGCTAACTCACCTGGCTGAGGGATATGAACAAGGAGAAAAACAGAGGAGAAGTTTAGCTTGACTATCAGTAATCACTGTCAATGGGGATAAAGTTAGTGTCGGGAGAAAAATATCAGCCGCTCATTTATTCATTCATTATTCTAATGTATTTTACTCTGTCCCAGGTGTGAAGTTCTTACCTCAGTATCATGCTCTCAATAGGATAATAATACTCATATAGCTTCCCAGACAGCTTATTACGTGCCAGGTTCTGTTCTGTCTAAGGGATTTAAGCATATTAACTCATCAACTCTCATAGTAACACAGTGAGGTTGTTTCTATTATTACCTCCATTTTATAAGCAAGGAAATGAAGTCCAGAGAGATGAAGTAATTTATGTAAGGACATCAAGCTAGGAAGTGGTGGAGCTGGGATTCAAACTCAGGTAGTATGGCTCCAGATCCTGTGGCTCTGCCTTTATGCTGCACTCCTCTCCAGATCCTTATCGTGGGAATATGCCTTATCCTACTTTCTACTCACTCAGTACCTTACACGCCCTGACACCATCTTGCAGGTATTTCTGTAAAGCTGTGGAAATAGGTTAAGTCACCGGAGACAGTTAGCAGCTTAAATTAAATCTGCAAATTATGCAGAAGATCAAAATCCTGTCTCATCAGGTGTGTATGTATCTTCCTGAAACCTAGTCAAGAGGAGAGGGAGAGGGAGCAGGGACTGAAAATGCTCCGCTCCTTGCTGAGCTATGGCCTCATTCCTGGGGTCCGTGTTCACTTGTCATCTGTGGGGTATTTTTACCTCCATCCAGAATGTTGTCATTGTCATTGTCAGTACTGAGACCATGTTTATCTGTATGCAACACAGTTCTCACAATCTTCCTGTCACAAAAGGCAGGTGCAGTAGGTACAGCATTATCTGCATCCAGCACTCCTTCTACGCCAGCTGCCTCTAACTTATTTGCAAGTTTGGCTGGTGAAGATTCGGATCCGACTCAACGGCACTTGGCGTATGAGGTTTATCATGGCCTTAGTCTCCTTATTGATAGAATCTTCCATGTCTTGATCTGCAGGTTCATTTTCAAGTATCCGTTCGGTTCAAAGCCTCTGACAACTGTTTGTCACTGTTGACGTGTTGAACAGTATTCTAAGCATTAGATAATACAAAAATGACATCCTTAGTAAAGGTTCAACTGTTTTAGCAAATCTGAAATTCCTAGACCTCTGTTAACTGCAGCAAGCACAGATAACTTGGAAAATTGATGTATACTCTCCATGGTGTATGAAATTTTGTGGCTAACCATGCTGTATTAAAGATGTAACACTAAATACTGAAAACACTGTTCCCGAGAAGTTTGAGAGGCGGACATGTGGAGTGGTATCCAGAAACAATAAAACACTACAGCTGCTGTCATAGATTGAACGGTGTCCCTCTAAACTGTGTGTTGACTTGACTGGGCCAGGATTCTGAGTAGTTTGGCAGCTACGTAGTAAGGTAATTGTCCTTTGTGATGTGATCAGCCAATCAGTTGTAAAGGGTTTTGAGTGGGATGCAACACCCTTCCTAAGGTCACAGCACTAATCTGACGTAAAATGACTTTCCCTGGGGTGTAGCCTGAATTGTCTATTATCTTATGCTCTTTAGACTTAAGGTCCTTGTGCTAAAAACAAAACCTCTTAGACCTGGGGACACGTGACAATCTTCAAGGAATGATAGGCCCATTGATGTTGAAAAGAGACTAGAATCTTCCCCCAGACAGGGAGAGAAAGCCCTCCCCTAGAGCTGGCATCCTGAATTTGAATTTCTAGTCTCCTAAACCGTGAGAGAATAAAGTCACCCATTTGAACTATTTCTGTTACAGTAACATGAGAGAGTTGCCTACAATGAACTCAAGCTTTGGGTACAAAGTGGGTATTGAAGGAGTCTGAAAACATTTTCCTGCTCACCCATACTTTCATGTTTGGATAATAATGACAGATAAGTTGCAGCCTCATTTAAACCTCTTGGATGTTGTTTTTTTCCGTTCACCGTCAACTCAGCCTGTAGAATTAACACCTCTAAAACCAGTCATCCTGGACTTAGTGTCCTTAAAGTCCCCTGGAATTCTCTCATCAGTCGTTGATAAGACTTCTCTAGGAGTACAGTGCTGGTACACAGCTGCTTCATCGCTATTTGCAAATTTGTTCAGGATTAAGGTTTTCTTTGGATATGGTCCTAGCAAATTTATACATGTAGTTCTTAATTCCTTCATAATCAACAGAAGCTTTTTTTGCCACAGATTTTCAAATATTTTACACCGTGACACTTGTTAGGTTTCTGTTGCCAACTTTGTGAATCTTCACACTCCTCTTCAGTGTTCACTTCTTTATGGACTAGCCTAACTGGTTTCATAATTAATCAACCAGTCAGTGGCATACATACATTTTTCACCTCTAATAAACTCAAAGTCAAGATCTTCAGTGTTTGCCCAATGGAATATTTCATTCACTTTTATGTAGTTTTTGTTTGTCATGGTCACTGTAAAACAGTGACTTGCCTGTTTCACTAAACTGTATATTGTATTCTTTGGTAAGACACCTCACAGACAAAGCATAATTCAGTTTCTAGCAACATTTCCCTTTCTTTGATATTTATAAAATTAGTATTTCTCTTTTTTCCCCGTCTGGGCTCGACGACACTTGGCTTGGCTGGCATTCTTGACAGGGGTAACTTCAACTTCTATTTTGTGACATTTTCAGAGGGAAATTAAGTCACCAAAAAACATACACTGTGACAGAAATCTCAGCTAACAGCAGATGTAGGTATGACTGATACACACAATACTGGTATCAAGCATCAGTTCAGGCCTCTCTGTGTTACCAAACAAATTTTAGCAGCAAATTTTCAAATAACCCATTGTGATTGTAGATAAAGGAATTAAATCTTCAATCAAACCTTATTTTCATTTGAAAAACTAGAAACTCAGTGTTGACAGGATCATCAGATTTGGACATTTGCCAGAATTGCTTGCTCCAGTTCTGATACCACATCAGGTGCCATTTTTGAAGTTAGACCAAGTTTTGAACATATACAGTGACACTTTGTTAAGCTGTGTGACTTGGACACACGATTAAAGCTTTGCACATTTATTTCTTCATCTGTAAAATGGGGATAACATTCCCCACCTTAAGAATAATCAAGAGTTTTGCATCACATAGCGTATTTCATTGTATGAAATGTTGATTATTAACGATGCAATGCTTTCCACCCTTCAGGAGTCCCTCAGAGCTTTCTAAATACACTGACTAGAATGAAGAAGTCAGAAGAACAGCTGAAAGAACTTGTAGAAACTCATAGTGGGTATTATAGTCTTAAAGTCCAAGGCTTTCAGATACAGAATCCAGGCTTTTTCAGAAGCAGTGCATTTCTTTTAGGCTAAAACCCTGGCTTTGAGTGTCAAAAGTCAGAGGCTAGAGGATGCATGAAGAGTAGATTTTTTACACTGTAGATAAGAGTGTTGTGAATGTAGCATGATATAAAAACAGTTTCTTTCCCCAGCTGTAATAAATATACCAAAGATTGTGGAAGGGGAAATTGAGAGAAGAAAGAGCATTGAACAAAAACTAGACATTCCTAAGAGCCACGTGATCCCCATTCTAGGGATCTGTTTGGATTAAGGTGGGGGAGTAAAAATCAAACATTTGGTAAGTTTCCAGGGACTCGACAATAAATGAGACATGTCCTTCATCCCTGCTGAAGTTTTCTAAGCAGCCTATCCTCCGCTATGGTGCTGAAGTAGGAGAAGGCCAAAGACTGAGTAAGGCAACTTTCCTGAGTCTTTTCTTTCTGAGTGGGGTGAAGAGAAGATAAATGGGAGCTCCCAGTGCTCACAGCAATGGGAGACTGCCAAGAGGCCTAAAGGGTGGAGGAAGAGTACACAGACCTGAGGACCTGAGGCTGTGTTGTGATCACAGGCGTTAGGAGACCACCATAAAGTAGCTGCTTAGTGGAGACCAGAATGCATGATGGTTAATGACTGTGGCCAGATGTCTATACCTGGTGGGTAGAAAGTCCCTCTGGAGCTTGCACTAACCCTTAGGATGATGGGAAAGAGGTGGAGGAGACCAAGAAACAGGACAACCTTAAAGTATCTACAAAGAAGATGCAGAAAGAACCAGAAAGTGACACATGACATTGTTCATTTTAATTGCCCTCCCTTGTGTGAAACCAGGGATTTGAAAGCTAACGGAAAGTTCCATTTTTGCATACGTGAGTTTGTACACTAAAATCCATACACCTACATGTACAAAAAACCCAGCTCAGTATTTGACACAGACAGAATCATTACCAAACAAACCTCTTCACAAACACTTAGCCAATAATCCTCTGCGAGCCAATAATCCTTATATGTTTTCCCGAGGAATCCTTCTTTGCCCTTTAATATCCCCATCATGCAGCACGTCCAAATTCCAGGAAATGTGTAATCGTCATGTGGTAGGCACAATATTGATGTTGTTGTTAGTTGTCCTCAAATCCATTCTGACTTGTGGTGCCCCTGTGTACAACAGAATGAAGCGCTGCCTGGTCCTGTGCCATCCTCATGATTGTTGCTGTGTTTGAGCCCATGGCTGCAGGCATCAATTCAATCACTTCACTGAGGGTTGTAAGGGTTGAATTGTGTCCCCTCAAAATGTGTGTCGACTTGGTTAGGTCATGATTACTAGTATTGTCTGACCTTCTTCCATTTTGTCATATTTATCTTATGTGTTAATAAATCCTAACCTGTGTGATGTTAGTAAGGCAAGATAAGAGGAAGTTATGTTAATGAGTCAGGACTCAATCTACAGTATTAAGTTAATTTTGAATCTATCTCTTCTGAGATGTTAAAAAGAGAAGCCAGCAGAGAGGAGAGGATCTCCTTACACCAACTAAGCAGAACCAGAGCAGAGTGTAATTATGGACCTGTGGTCTGTATGCTGAGATGTTCCTAGACTAGGGAAAGATTGATGACAAGCGCCTTCCACAAGAGCCGACGGACAGAAAAAGTCTTCCGGTAGAGCTGGTGCCCTAAGTCTCCTGGACTCCTAGTCTCCTCAACTGGGAGACAATGAACTGCTATTTGTTAAAGCCATCCGCTGGAGGTATTTCAGTTGTAGCAGCACTAGACAAATAAGACAAGGGTTCTCCACTTTTTTTGGCTGACTCTCCACCAAGCGGGATGTCTTTCTCCAGGAGCTGATCCTTCCTGATAACATGTCCAAAGGACGTGAGACAGCGTCTCCCCAGCTTTGTTTCTAAGGAGCATTCTGGGCGCACGATTTTCCAGCACAGATTTGTTCCTTCTCCGAGCTTTCCATGATACATTCAGTATTCTTTGTCACCACAATAATTCAAAAGCATAAATTCTTCTTTAGTCTTCCTTATTCATTGCCCAGCTTCTGCATGCGTATGGGGTGACTGAAAATACCATGGCTTTGGTCAAATGCGTCTTAACACTCTCAAAAGGACAGTTTTACTTTTCAATGCTGGATTTGCCCAGTGCAGTTCGTTGTTTGATCTGTTGACTGTTGCTGCCACGGGCATTGACTGTGGATCCAGGTAAAATAAAATCCTTGACAACCTGAGTCTTTTCTCTCTCTATCATGATGTTGTTATTGGTCTACTTGTGAGAATTTTTGTTTTCTTTGTATTAAAATGTAAACTCTGCTGAGGGTCTGTAACCTTTGATCTTCATTAGTAAGCACTTCAGGTGCTTCTCAGTTCCAGTAGGCAAATTTAAAGTCACCTGCATAACACAGCTTGGTAATGAGTCTTTGTTCAATTCTGATGTTGCACTCTTTAAATAGACCTGCTTCTAGGATTATTTGCTCAACATACAGATATAACTCAGATGCACATCTTTCCTGATTTTAAATGATGCAGTATTTCCTTGGTCTATTCTAACGGCTGCCTCTTTGTCTATGTACAGATTCTTCATGAACACAATTAAGTGTTCTGGAGTTGCCATTCTTTGAAAAAATTAGCATTTGTTATAATCCACACAGTTGAATGCCTTTGGATAGTCAATGAAACACAGATAAACATCTTCCTGGTATTCTTTGCTTTTAGCCAAGATCCATCTGATATCAGCGATGATATCTCTTGTTCCATGTCCTCTGTGATTCTGGTTTCATTTTTTGGCTGTTCCCTGTTGATGTACGATTGCAACTGCTTTTGAATGAGCTTTAGCAAAATTTTACTTGCATGTGACATTGAGGATATTGTTCAATAATTTCTACATTCTATTGGTTCACCTTTCTTCAGAATGGGCACAAATATGGATCTCTTCCACTCAGTTGGTCAAGTAGTTGTCTTCCAAATTTCTTGGCATAGACAAGTGAGCACTTCAGCATTGCATTCATTTGTTGAAACATCTCAGTTTGCATTCCTTCGGTTCTTGGATCCCTGTTTTTCTACAGTGCCTTCAGTGCAACTTAGAAGTCTCCCTTCAGTACTGTCAGTTCTTGACCATGTGACACCCCCTGAAATGGTTGAACGTTGACCAGTTCTGTTTGGTACCTGACTGTGTATTTTTTCCATTTTCTTTTGATGACTACTGTGCTGTTCATTATTTTCCCTGAAAAATACTTTAATATTGCAACTCAAGGCTAGAATTTTTTCTTTGTTTCTTTCACCTTGGGAAACATTAACTCTGTTTTTCCCTTTTTTAACCCCTAACTCCATGTCTTTGCACATTTCATTGTAATGTTTCACTTTGTCTTCTGAAGTCATCTTTTGAAATCTCTGCTCAGCTTTTATTTCATCATTTCTTCCATTCTCTTTAGCTGTTCTATATTCAAGAGGAAATTTCAGTCTCTTCTGAAATTTGATCTTGTCTTTCTTTCCTGTATTTTTAGTGACTGTTTTCAGTTAGGTTCTCCAGAGAAGCAAAACCAGTAAAATGTATGAATATCTATATAGAGAGATGTATATGCAGGGAATGTCTCATGTGGTTATAGAGACTGGAATGTCCTAAGTCTTTAGATCAGGTTGGAGGTTTTTCTTGATTCATTTAACCACAGGGACTGATGAACCCAATATCAACAGCTCAGACAGCAGGGCTCTGCCTTACAGGCTATGGAGACTGATGAATTCCAGGATTAGCAGGCAAGACAACAGGTAAGTTGCTAGCTCAAGAACCATGAGTCAGGTGAACAGAAGCCAGCTTCAGGATCCAGAGTGAGCAAAAGCCTTGGCATAGAGTCCATCCTTATGGATACAAGCCATACTACAAGGAAATTCCTTTCAACTGGTTGGCTACTGACAGGAGATTGCATCATGGAGGTGATCACGTTGTATCAAATGTCATCATGGATCGCACTGTCATACAACTGCCTAACTACATCGTTACTGCCAATCCACTGAGAATCATGAACCAGCCAAGCTGACATACATCCTTAACGATCACAACTATGTTTTGCTTTCTTTATTCATGATGTCCTTGATGTCACCCCATAACTCATGTGGTCTTTGGTTATTAGTGTTCAACATATCAAATCTTTCTAGAAATGGTCTCTAAATTCAGGTAGGATATACTCAAGGTCATACTTTGGCTCTCGTGGACTTGTTCCAATTTTCTTTAACTTCAGCTTGAACTTGCACATGAGCAATTGATGGTCTGTTCTGTAGGTGTGTTCTGGGCCAATGATACTGAGCTGCTCTACCGTCTCTTTCCAGTTATGGTGGATTCGATTCCTATGTATTTCATCCGGTAAGGTCTACATATATAGTTGCTGTTTATGTTATTGTAAATAGGTAAGTGCAGTGGATAAATTGCACCTCCAGTGTTGTTTCTATAACTAAGGCCATATTTTTGCACCGTGGATTCTTATTCTTTGTTTCCAGCTTTTGAATTCCAATCACCAGTAATTACCAATGCATCTTGATTGCATTTTTTTAAAATCAATTTCAGACTGTAGAATTTGGTAAAATCTTCTGCTTTTTCATCTTTTGCTTTCATGCATGGTGCATAAACTTGAAAACAGTCATGTTAAGTGGTCTTCTTTGTAGATGTATGGGTGTTACCCTATCATTGATAGCATTGTACTTCAGAATAGGTCTTGAAATGTTTTCTTTGAGGATGAATGCATAATTCATCTTCAATTTGTCATTCCCGACATAGTAGACCCCGTGATTGTCTGATTCAAAATGGCCAGTACCAGTCCATTTCTGCTAACTAAAGTCTAGTATATATATGTTTATGTGCTCTATTTTATTTTTGATGACTTTCAATTTTTGTAGATTCATTCTTTGTACATTTTGCATTCTTATTAATGGATATTCATAGCTGTTTCTTCTTATTTTAAGTAGTAACACATCAACAAATAAAGGTCTTGCCAACTTGCCTCCGTCCATGTTGTTAAGCTAAACTCTACTTCGAGGAGGAAGCTCTTCCCCTGTCCTATTTTGAGGGACCTCCAACCTGAACGGCTCATCTTTTGATTGTATGTCAGATAATGTTCTTCTGCTGCCCATAAGGTTTCACTGGCCATTTTTTGTAGAAGTAAAATTGTAGGTAAAAATCAGATCCTTCTTCCTAGTCATAACCTGGAAGCTCTACTGAAGCCTATCAACTACAGATATTCCTTCTGGTATTTGAAACACTTGCAATATCACAGAAGCACAAAAGCCATCACAGTCCAACAAGCCAATGAAGGACTAGTGAGTCAGGCAGAACAGCAGCCCTCAAAATATGTCCATCTCCTCACCTCCTGAATTTATGAGTATATAACCTCATGTGGCAAAAAGAACTTTGAAGATGTGATGAAGATTAAGGATCTTGACATGGAAGAATATTCCTGGATTACTTGTCTGGATAATAATCACGTAAGTCCTTAAAGTGGGGAAACTTTGCCTTCTGTAATTAGAGAGCTACAGCAACGGGAGAAGGTCAGAGAGAGGTGACACTCCTGTCTTTAAAGATAATGTAAGGTGTTCATCAGCCAAGCAAAGTAAATGGCCCTCTAGACATTTGGGAGTAATGTGTCCCATGATGGATTATACTCAGAACCTTACACATACCTAATTTTAGATGCTCTAAATGTGTAGGATTGGGATTTTTGAGATAATTTGATTTAGGTGACATTGAGTACTTTGAGTTGATGGTGTGTGTTAACACTTTTGAGGACTTTGTGATGGAGTGAATGTACTGTGAATATGGGACAAACATGAATTTTCTTGGGCCAGAGGGTGGAGTATAGCGGATAGAATAATGATTTCTCAAGGATTTTCTCATCCTAATCCCAAGAACCAGTGAACATATTACCTTTCCTGGCAGAGAGTCATTACATATGTGATTAAATTAAGGGCCAAGAGATGGGAGATTATCCTGGATTATCCCCACGGGCCCATTCTAATGATATGGGTTCTTAAAAGCAGTCTTTTTCTGGCTGTGATTTGAAAAACAGATGTGACAGGAAGGCAGCCTCAGAGAGATGCTATACAGATGTCTTTGAAGATGGAAGGAGGAGGGCCTGTTCTGTAAAAAAGGGTGGGGCACAAGCTGGAAAAGGCAGAGAGACAGAATCTGTCCTAGAACCTCTTGAAAGACAGGCCTGCTGAAACCTTTATTTTAACTTAGTGGGACCCATGGTAGACTGCAGGCCTATGGAATTGTACTTAAATAGTGTTTAGACAGTAAGTTTGTGTCAATTTGTTACGGTAACTATAGTACATAAATATATAACACAGTGAGATGTTTCTTACGTGGATCTTGCCCTGTGGAATATAGGTGAAAACCATCAGTATAGATGCTTGGAGCAGAGAGAAATTCCAGTTAAAGACTTTATAAGAGATGTAACATGTGAGCTGGGCATAGAGAACTCTCTAGTGTAATCAAAGATACCATGGCTGGGTGGGCACATAGAGGGCCATGGAAAATCAGTGGCAGTCTGGGGTGTCATCTGTTAAAAGAACAAGGCACTTTCTGCTTACTGCACTGAAACCCTTTTAGCTACGGAGCCCCTGGGACTAGAAACTTGAAGATATGTTGCCATCAGAGTTATTATATGCACTGTTCGTCATCATTGCTCTTGGGGAGCTCAGTGATTTCTTGCACATAGCGGAGACCTATATGAACTATTAGTCCCTGAGACATCATTCTTTGTCTTGGGTCCTTTATCAGCTCCCTAAGTAACCTTGGGCAAATCACTGTCCATCTCTAGGGTGTCATTTCCTTCTTCAAGGAGAAAACATTATCTTAGCTCCTTTCCCTTGCTTCCCCCACTCCCATTCTTGAACCTTCTCCACGGTCTGCTTGCTAGCTCCTGGGAAAATGGGAAGATGAATTAGAAATTATTTGTGAAGGGCTTTGAAGTTTACCATAGAATGAGTCTTCATTTATGTAGGAGATCAGAGCATCTGGAAAACATGGCACTCTCTGAGGAACAACATGAAATATGGATATATTTAATCCTGGGATCTGAACTGGGAACAGTTTGACTTCTAGACAATATGACAATCTGTGTACAGTTTAAAAGCCACAATCTTGAATACACATGTCCAAGAAATGAACAAGCTGTTGGTCTAAACATGATCAGCAGTTTCTGAGTTTTTCTGGTAATATTTGTCAGTTGCCTGTTCATTTATTTTTTATCTGCTAGTAGTTTAGGTATAGCAGATGTCCAAAATTTAAGACAAATATGTCTGGGAAGAAAACTTAAAATTGAAAAGAAAATGTAATCTTAAACTACTTCCTTTTTTTTTTTTTTCCCTTCCCTGAGAATTAAAAACAAAAAAGATTGCCATTGCTTGGTTTTCCTGGTAGGGCACCTCAACAGAGGCTTCAGAGACCTGGTGGCACATTTGAGAACTCTGTTACAATGAGGAGACAGTGAAATTCCTAGAGAGAAAAGCTGGCATCTCATCTCTGTCTTAACCTAGGAGTTCCCGGGTAGTGCAAAGAATTAAGTTCTCAGCTACTAACCAAAATGTTGGTGGTTCTGAGCCACTCAAGTGTACTTTAAAAGAAAGGCCAGGTGACATACTTTTAAAAATCAGCTGTTGAAACTCTATGGATCATAGTTCTACTTTGACATACATGATGTTGCTATGAGAGAAAACTAACTCGAAGGCAACTTTGTTTGGGTTTTCCTTAACATGTTAAAAATTATTATTTGCCCCTCACTATTTAACTGTACTTAACAGTTGGTGAATATTCAATTATTTCTTAGAAGGTGTGATCATCCTAAGTACACATGGAATATTAATATTATCATCCCAACCTTATAGATGAGATACTGAATCTTATGAATACAGTCTGCTCAAGGTCAGAAAGCTGGCCATCAGCACAGCCAGAATTCTAGCTGAGGGCCTGTGCCGAGCCTGACCCCAAGCTGTGACTGCTTTGCTACACCCTTCTGCTCTCAATTCTCTCTCCTCTATGAAGCCCCTCCCCTGTGTCTACCCTCAATCCTGACCAATAGCTATTGAGTCAGTTCTGACTCATAGCGACACTACAAGGCAGAGTAGAATTGACACATAGGATTTCCAGGGAGTGCCTGGTGGAATTTGATCTGCTGACCTTGTGGTTAGCAGGGTGTAAGTCTTAACCACTGCACCACTGGTGTTTTCTCCTCAGTCCCAGGATGACTAAATCTCTCTCGTCCCATGGCCTTCACCATGTTCATGGCTTCGTGCTTCTCAACCAGTCTGACAGCTTCCCAAGATGGGTCACTTGGCAACCTTGAGAGTACTGTTATGGGTTAAACTGTGCCCTCCACAAACATGGATTATAAATTCTAATTCCAATACCTGTGGTTTGAGCTCTGGTGGTACAGTGGTTAAGATTTTAACAGCTAATCAGAAGGTTGGCAGCTTGAATCCAGTGATTGCTCCTTGAAAATACTATGGAGCAGTTCTACTCTGTCCTATATGCTCACTATGAGTTGAAATTGATGGCAATATTATTTATTTTGTATCTGTGGTTATGATTCTATTTGGGAACAGGTATCTTTGTTAATGAGGCAACATTAATGTAGGATGTGTCTTAAATCAATAAAAGATCTGACGGAGCAGATTAAACAAGCAAGCAAGCACAGCTGGGGGAAGGCAGATGTGTTGCCATGTAAAGACTTCTAAGGAACCAAGAATCATCAGGTGAAAAGAAAAAAGTCTTTCCCTTAGAACCAAAAGAGAGAGAACATCTAGAGCTACGCCCTACATTTGAACTTCTAATCTCTTAAATAGTGAGGAAATAAATTTCTGTTTGTAAAAACCACCCACTTACATTATTTCTGTTATAGCAGCACTAAATGACTGAGATAAGTAGCGAAAAGAGATGACGTGGTCACACTGTGAGCTGGAGGGCAGTTCAGAGAAGCAGACAGAGAACTGGCTTGTGCTATGAGAAGCACCTCTCCTTCTTTGCCTGGACAACTCAGCTGTAGACCAAATGCCAGCTTTGCTCCACTTTCCCCTGATCAGACCATCTGAAAATGCCTCTCTTTCCCAAGATGCCACTTTGCTTTATTCCTTCCACAGCACTTAGCACTATCAGAAAGTATTTATTTACTTGCCTGTGTATTGTCTGATTTCTCTCACAAGAATGAAAATCCCCAGGAACCTTATCTTGTTTGTATCTGTATCTTCTTCAGTGCTTAGAATCATGATTGACATGTAAAGTGGGCTCGAGTATTTGTTGAAGAACTGAATGAATGAATATACCGAAATATTGTATTCATTAAATAAATGTTAAATATCTACTCTGTGCTGCATGGTGTTAGATCTACACTAGCAAATATTCTAAAGCCAATCACCTCCCCTATCCAATTAACTTGGTGTCTTCACATTCTCATCAATCTGGCCCTGTGGTCAAAGTTAAAGTGACCATATGTCTCAGAGTGCCCTAATCTATGAGTATGTCCTGGAGTATGTATAAATAGCAGCTCTTTAATTTTTGAAAGTGAGATAACTTATATGCCCATCCTAGTTAAAATTGCTAAATCAATGAAATAAAAACAAGTGTAGAGAGGCAAACAGACAAAGCAACATCCTGGTTTAACTTAGTCAAACAACATGTCTGATTGCTGTGTATAGTAGTCATCTACTGATGGCATAAGTGACAGTGTAAGAAATCAGACTAAAGTAAAAACACAATGAGGAATTGTCTTGTTGACACAGCTGAAAAGGCTACTTCAGGCATGGTGGTACCTGGACCTTAAATACCAGTTGTTCCCCTCTACCCTCAGGCACTTCTAGGCTCCTCTCCCAGTATCGTCTGCCATCAACAGCCCATTCCTCATATGTCTCAGTTCAAGTGCAGCAGGAAAAAAACAAAGTTTATCCCAGTAACACAATACACATCCCAAGATTCACTCGGATCGGTTCAGCTAAGTCGTATGCATCTCCATCTCTCTCTACTCGGAGACTGTGACGTGCTGATTGGCATCAGACATGGCCCGTGCTTTTCATTTTTGTAGCTGAGTGTGGAGTTCTGCACTTAGATTACCTACGTGTTAATTTGTTGTGCTGTGGTGGCTTGCTGGGAGCTAATTCAGTGATAGTTTAAGTACCAGTCTGATCATTCATGGGAGACAGGCTTCCATAGAACTTCTAGAGTAAGATAGACTAGGAACAAAGGCCTGGTGTCTACTTTGGAAAACTAGCCAGTGAAAACTATGGATTATAATTGGATATTATCCGGTATAGAGATGGTGAGCCCCTACCTTGGACAGCACTCAAAATACACAGTGGCTGTAATAAAGGACTTGAGCTTAACAATGGCCTTGATCATACCACAAGACTGGACTCCATGTTGCTGTGTTACACATGACACACTGTGACTTGGAGCTGACCTGATGACAGCTAACAACAAACCAAGACCACGTGCCCTAAGTTGGAGGTGTGTTGTTGTTACTAGGTACTACTGAGTTAGTTACGACTCATGGTGACCTTATGAAGGACAAAGAAACACTGCCCAGTCTTGGGCATGCCACAATTGTTTTTATGCCTGAGCCCATTGTGTCAGTCCATCTTGTTGAGGGTTTTCCTCTTTTGTACTGACCCTCCACTCTACCAAGCATGACGTCTTTCTCCAAAGACATAAGATGTAGTCTTGACATCTTTGCTTCCAAGGAGCACTCTGGCTGTACTTCTTCCAGTATAGATCTGTTTGTTCTTTTGATGGTCCATGGTACATTCAACATTCTTTTCCAGTGCCACAATTCAAAGGCGTTGTTTTTTCTTCTGTTTTCTTTGTTCACTGTCCAGTTTTCGCATGCACATGATGCGATTGAAAATACCATGGCTTGGGTCAGACTCATTTAGTCTTCAGGGAGACATCTTTACTTTTCAAATTGGAGGTGTAGAAGACTAAAAAATGGAAATCAAGGATTTTCCAGAAGTAAAGAGAATGTGTTTAAAGTATGAATAGAGGACTCAATGTGTCCCCTACTATGTATGTGGTTGTGTGTGTGTGTGTGTTTTCACTTGCATAGCTTTTGTGTTTGGGTTGATCAACTGTCTTACAAAACTTGAGTAGTGACTTTAAAATAAAACAGTTTTATATCTGGACAACCTTTCTCAGGGTCTGTTTTACAGATGCAAAAATGGTTTATTTTCCATCCCATAATGGCCTCAGATATAAGGAGTCCTTGCTCTTTTTTGCAGTATATAGTGAAACTTCACCCATGCTCACTCACTTTCTCAACAACTTCCATGTACCAATATTCAAGTTATGTAGAGCACGTAGCCTGTGATGTGAGTTGTGCTATATGGTAGCTCTATGTAATCCTCCTAGAAACTTGTTTACCAAAGGAGAAAAACGGGACATGGAAAAGTTCACTGATTTGCTTAAGCTCGCCTGCTAAACCCCATGCTCTTTTGCTAGTAGAATCTGTTTAGCTCAAAGGAGGAGGAGAGTTATCAAGGAACTCTTGCACTTTTTCACCTGGGGAAGAATCAGTGGTCCTTCAAGTCTTCCTGATGGCTTTACTGAAGCCTTAGAAGTCATAATAAGCTGACCTCATTTTTGTCTTACATTTAGGCAGATTAAGCAAAAACATAATTTTAGAAATCAGTGAACCATCTGAACTGTTTATAGCCTTCGTGTAAAGAAATGCACCCAACCCAAAGCCCACTGCCACTGAGTAGATTCCAGCTCATAGAACCCTTCAGAGCAGAGGAGAACTGCTCCGCAGGGTTTCCAAGCCTATCAATCTTTGCAGAAGCAGACTGTCACATCTTTCTCCTACAAGAATAGCTGGTAGGTTCAAACCACTGACCTGGTTAGCAGCTGAGTGCTTTAAACATTGTAGTCGGGTTCCTTAAAGAAGTTCACAGACTTGATTAATTCTGTGAAGAGGTATGCAGTGCTCCGGAATTTCTGAGTTTTGCTTGGGTATCTGTCTTAGGCAAATTTCTGTAGAGGAGCAAAACCACTGAAGTGTATGTGTGCCTCATGACAACCCTGTGTACAACAGAGCAAAACACTGTCCTGTCTTGCACTCTGGTTATAATTGTTGTTATGCCTGAGTCCGTTGTTGCAGCCACTGTGTCAGTTCATTTTGTTGAGGAGCTTCCTCTTTTTTTAAAAAAAAAATTGTAATTAATTTTTTATCGTGCTTTAGATAGTTTACAGAGCAAATCAGTTTCTCATTAAGTAGCTAATATACACAACATTTTGACATTGAATGAAAAACCCCACAAGACGTCAACACTCCCCTTCCTGACCTTGGCTTTCCCATTAGCTTTTCTGTTCCTCTTGCATTCTCATTCTTGCCCCTGGGCTGGGTGTCCATTTAGTCTCGTTTGCCTCATGTGCTTGTCTAACTTTTGGCTGAACGACAAACCTCAGGAGAGACTTCAGTATTGAGTTATGGATGTCTGGGATTTGGGAGGGCCTTCCTCTTTTTTGCTGACCGTCTCCTTTACTAAATATGATGTCCTTCTCCAGGGACTGATCCTTACTATATGTCCAAAGGATGTGAGACAAAGTCTCACTGTCCTTGATTTGAAGGAGTATTCTGTCTGTACTTCTTCCAGGAATGATTTCTTCATTCTTCTGGCAGTTTGTGGTATAGTCAATACTCTTCGTCAACACCATTACTCAAATGCTTAAATTCCTCATTGGGCCTCCTTATTCATTGCCCAGCTTTCGTTCATGTATGAGGTTATTAAAAACACTATGACCTGGGTCAGGTGCACCTTAGTTTTTGAAGTAACATCTTTGAGTTTTAACTCTTTAAAGAGGTATTTTGCAGATTTGCCTATGCAATCTGTTGTTTGATTTCTTGACTGCTGCTTGCTTGGGTGTTGTATGTTAAAGGACTAGTATCACATCCCTGCTCCACTGTAAAGGGAGTTTCCCTAGAGTATAATGTGCCCCACCCTTAATCATTTCACCCTGAAAGAGACGAAAGAAAAGCAAGCAGAGAATTGGAAACCTCACACCATCAAGAAAGCAGCACTGGGAGAAGAGCACATCCTTCAGACCTGAGGTTCTTGTGCCCAGGCGCTCCCTGGATAAAGACTGATGCAATACTGGACTTCCTTCCAGAGCAGACAAGGGGGAAAGCCCTACCCTGGAGCAGACATCCTGAATTTGGACTTGGACTTGTAGCCTACTGGACTGTGCAAGAATAAACTTTCCTTTGTTAAAGCTATCCACTCTGTGGTATTTCTGTTAGAGCAGCACTAGCTGACTAAACAGAGGTTTATGTTAAAAATACAAATTTCCAGCCTTACTCTTAGAGATTTGCATTTAGTTAGGTGCTCTGGGATCAGTATTTCTAGCAAAGCACCCCAGTGATACTAAAGTAATGATTCCATGAACATTCTTCGGGAAACAGATTTTGAAATACAATTTTCTAATAGAATTGAGATAAGGCAGCCACACTTTCTGTAAGAATTTAATATCCACAGAATACCAGGTTCTACAATAGTCACAGTCTTAGGAATGTATAGTTTCTAGATTTCCGATACAGTCTGTCATTTAATTGTCAGTGTTCACACTGACAATGGAAAGAGTTAGCCTTTTTAAAGCAGATGGAAGGAATTACTGTTTTTTAAACCAGACAAAGATGCAATGGTCAGAGGGGTGAGATTCCCTAGGTTCCTGGGAAGGTTTGGAAGTACAATGATTCCTTCTGTCTGAAATCCCCGTTAGGATAACATAAGCAGGCTGGCATGCAGGCAGCTGGTCTCTTGCCTTTATACAGAAGGGACAGCATGAGAGACACTTTGACGTCAGCAAAGAAGTAGGGAGGGTTGTGGTGCATCAATAATGCATCCACCTGCTTTTTCATTTTCCTGTCAGACCAAGAGGAACACATCTTCCCTCTGAAGGTGTTTCATGACAGTTGCAAAACAAATACAAAATCCCTGCCACAGTCTCGGGTAAAAGACAGGCAAAGAACTAAAATTTATTGTGTCTATACTCTGGGGAAACTGAGGCTCCCGTAGTCTAGTGGTTTACTCACATAGCTGGTGTTCCCCAATTAACCCTATTACTAAGGAAACACCCTGAAACTTAGTGGATTAAAGCAGGAATTGATTATGAGTTCTGTGGGTTGACTGGGCTTTGCTGGCCTGTTCTCCTATTGGGTTTCTCATGTGGTTGCATGTGAGTCAGTGATGGAGTTACCTGAAGGCTCATCTGGGCCAGGGGTCCAGGCTGTCATCCTCACACGTCTGGTGCCTTTATGTTCTTTGACCGGTCTTTGCATGTAACATCTGTTCCTCCAGGGCTTCGGCTTGGGCTTCTCACAACATAGTGAATTCAGAGTAGTCACACTTGTTAGGTGGTGGCTGGCTTCCACGAGAGTAGGAAGAAGAAACTCTTAGGCCAGTTAAGAGCTACACTTCGGACTGACACAGCATCCCTTTCACCATATCCTATTGGTCAAGGCTGTCATAGAGCCCTCTCACATCCCCAAAGGCAGAGAAATAGACTCTCCTTCTTGATGTGGGAGGTCCCTGGATAGCACAAACAGTTTGCTCTTGGCTACTAACTGAAAGATTGGCAGTTTGAATCCACCCAGTGGTGCCATTGAGGAAAGGCTTGGTGATCTACTTCCATAAAAATTACAGTCATGAGAACCTGCTGAAGCTTAGGTCTGTTCTGTAATGGATGAGCTTGCTGTGAGATGCAACTCACTCAATGGCAATGGCTCACGTTGCAGAAGAGCATGTGGGATGGTAGATATTGTTACAGCTGCCTTTGGGTGAGTTTACTGTGTACATGAGAGCATGTGGATTATTGCAGGCCAGAGGGCAAACTCTGGGATTTAGTCCCCCAGTTGTCCTGCCAATGAGCCACCCCTACCAGTATTCACACTAGTGTGTAATTCACATCCCTTGACTCTTGACAGGCCTTGAGATCTATTTCTAAGAATAAAATGCAGCAAAATGATGTTGTGTGTCACTTCTGAAGCTAAGTTGTAAGAAACCTTGAAAATTCCTCATTGGTCTTTTGGAATGCTTGTTCCTGGGGATGCTAATTGCCAGGTGAGAAGTGTGACTACATTAAGACCATAAGGGTTAAGGAAGTCCAATTTAGCTCTGTGGAGAAGCTGTGGAGAGAGAGAGAGAGGTGCCCTAGCCAATCCAGCCATTCCAACACAGATGTATGAAGGAAGGAGCTATTTTGGATATTTCAGTCCCTGCAGATGCATGTGAAGAACCAAATAATGCAGGTGACAGCCAGAATGCAGCCCCAGACACAAAGCCACGGTGAAGCTGTCCTAACCATCTCCAGATATTCAAGGCTCTCTAAAATTCAGTTACTTTCTCCACTGTGAGTGTAATAAAATGACTGTTGCTGCATGCCAATAAATTTTGGGATTTTTTATGAAGCAACAGATAACCAAAACAGCTAGTAACAACAATAGCTAACTTCAGCCACATGGTAAGTATATTTTATGAGGTAACTAATATAATACTCTAGGGGTCAGTTCTACCCTGGCCCCTAGGGTCGCCATGAGTTCGATCCGACTCGACGGCACTTGGCTGGCCAATATAATCTTCACAATCATCTTAAAAAAATGAATGAATAATAAAAGTTAAGTAATGTTTTCCAGGAATCTACCATGTAGTAGAACTAGAATTTAAAACCTGTATGTTGACTCCAGCAATTCAGGTGTTAGTTCAAATGGGTTCTTCCCCTATTTCACATTGATTTCTCCTTTTCTGGAGCCCTGGTAGCATAATGATTAAAAGCCTGACTACTGATCAAAAAGTCAGCATTCGGAATCCACCAGCCACTCCTTGGAAAGCCTATGGAGCAGCTCTCCTCTCCTCTATAGGATAGCTACCAGTCGGAATCAAGTTGCTGGCAACAGGTTTGGTTTCTGTTTCAATTCCTTTCCTAGTCTTGTCTCCCAAGGTCACTGGGCAGTGCGAATGATTTGCACTTGACTACTAACCTAAAGAACTTACCCAAGGGCTTTACAGTAGAAAGATCTGCTTCCGTAAGGATTGTAGTGTTATTGTTAGGTGTTATCCAGTTGACTCTGACCCCTATTGACCCTATCTGTAGCAGAACACAATGTTGCCCAGTCCTGAGCCATCCTCACAGTCACTGCTGTGTTTCAGACTATTGTTGTGACCACTATTGTCAAACCGGCTTGTTAAAGGTCTTTCTCTTTTTTGTTGACCCTCTACTTTACAAAGCATGATGCCCTGCTCCAGGGATTGAGTTCCCTTGATAACATGTCCAAAGTCAGCAAGATGAAATCTTGCCATCCTTGATTCTAAGGAGTACTCTGGTTGCACTTTCTCCAAGACAGAGTTGTTTGTTCTTCTGGTAGACCATGATCTATTCAATATTCTTTGCCAACACTGTAATTTAAAGGCATGGATTCTTTTTTATCCTCCTTTTGCATTATCCAGCTTTGCATGTACATGAGGTGATTGAAAAACCATGGCTTGGGTCAGGAACACTTTAGTCCTTACAATGACATCTTTGCTTTCAGATGTATAAGGGTCCACAATCAACGCCCATGGAAGCAGCAGTCAAGAAATCAAAAGGCACATTGCATTGGGAAAATCTGCTGCAGAAGACCTCTTTAAAGTATTCAAAAGTAAGGATGTCACCTTGAAGACTAAAATGTGCCTGACCAAAGCCATGGTAGTTTCAGTTGCATCATATGCATGTGAAAGCTGGACATTGAGCAAAGAAGACAGAGGAAGAATTGATGCCTTTGAATTATGGTACTGGAGAAGAATTTTGAATGTACCATGGATCACCAAAAAAAAAAAAAAAAAAACAAAACAGATCTGTTCTGGAAGAAGTTCAACCAGAGTGCTTCTTGGAAGCAAAGGTGGCAAGATCGTGTCTTATATACTTTGGATATGTTGTCAGGAAAGATCAGTCCCTGGAGAAGGCCATCGTGGTTGGTAGAGTGGAGGGCAGTGCAAAAGAGGGAGACCCTTGATGAGATGGATTGACACAGTGGCTGCAACAATGGGTTTAAGCATGAAAACAATTGTGGACATGGCACAAGATCGGGCAGTGTTTCCTTCTGTTGTTCACAAGAGTCGCTATGAGTGGGAACTGACTTGACGGCACCTAACAACAACAACATATGTATATATATATATATATATAGCTTCAGATTTCCCCAGTGAAATACATTATTTGATTTCTTGACTGCTGCTTCCATGGGTATTATGGTGGATTCAAGAAAAATGAAATTCTTGACAACTTCAGTATTTTTTTCCATTTATCGTGATGTGTATTGGGCATGTTGGAAAGATTTTTGCTTTCTTTATATTGAAGCATAAGCGTAAGTCTTTGATGTTTGTTAGTAAGTGCTTCAGGTACTTATTTCCAGCAACAAGGCTGTGTCATCTGCATATCACAGGTTAATGAGTCTTTCTCCAACTCCAATGTCTGATGTCACATTCTTTTTCATACAGTCAAACTTCTTGAGTTATTTACTTAGCACACAGTTGAATATGGTGAGAGGATACAACCTCACACACACCTTTTTCTGTTTCAAACCATGAAGTATCTCCTTTTTCTATTAGAACGACCATGTCTTGATCTACAGGTTTTGAGAGAACACAATCCGGAATTTCAGAATTTCCACTATTCCGAATGCTATCCATAATTTGTTATGATATACACAATTGAATGTCTGTGTAGTCAGTAAAACAGATATTCTTTCTGATATTCAGTGTTTGTAGCTAAGGTCCATCTGACATGTGTAAAGATTAGGGCGAAGACAAAACAAACAAACAAAAAGCCCTACAGAATTCTACTCTGTAATACATGGGGTCACTCTGAGTTGGAATTGACTCAGAGGCAATGGGTTTAGTTTTCTAGTTTTAGCATCACCTCTGTTGAACCAATTAAAACATTTGTAAATAAAGCAAAACACTTTAAAAGTGTAATTATGGAGGAAGAAGAAGAATGAGCTCAGTTTACAGAAAAACATCTGGTCCTGATTGGGCTATAGGGTAAAGGATGGAAGTTTCATTCCAGTCACCTCTCTCTGCTTGTCGTGGATTTCCCAGACTATCTCCTGGGAAACTGAACAGAGAACTTGCACCGCATGAAAGACGGAAGAGACCAGAAATATCTTGTTTTCCTGATACCTCTAACTGTGTTTTGAGAACGTGTGATTTCAGCAAACCCACAGAGGCAACAAGCAGCAGAAGAAAGCAGAACATGCAAGGTGGCTCCACGCTTCAGTGACCTGAGTGGAGCACATCTCACCTGCTACCGAAGGTTCCAAAAGTTGCTTAAGGAAATGGTTGAAAGACTCAGGTGGCTGGCTCGGCTGGTTGAACTTCCTTGTGCCCTGAAGCTTTTTGCAGCTGCAAGTAAACGACTTGAATCAATTTTGATTTTGCTTTATGAGCGGGAGACATTACGACCAGGAATATTTTACCAAAGAATAATCAGATGACTCTTCCTTTGCCAACTGGCTGGCTAAACTTGCGTACTCCATTAGCAAAGTGGAATTACACTGTTGACTCCAGTGCCTCTGGAAGGCTTCCATGATTCTTCTTGGTGTTTTCTCTTCTCCTTCTTCTGCCTTTTCACTGTCTCACCCTGGATAATCCAGTGCCTAGAAAAGTGCCCAAGATATGGCTGGGCCTCCTTAAATATTTGCTAAATAAGTGAATTCTTCCATCCTTTATTCTTCACTTGTCAGTGATGCTCATGATGTGATAAAGTGCTGTAAAGGTAAGGAAAGGTCTACGTAACTATGACCACTTCTCCCACTTACTGCAAGTTTGGGTATTACTTAGACTACTTTCTATTTTGATAAACTTTCATAATGGAAACTAAGCCTGTTTGCCCTTTTCCCTGAAAGAAAAACTCATTCTCGCTTTCAAAACTATTCCCTACACAAATGTTATCAAAAAGATAATTCAGGACAAAGAGCAGTTAGTGCGTAGCCTGCAATGCTTGCAGAAATTCAAGAGACCCATGGAGAATTGTCTTCCCAGAGACTTCTGCCTCCTTAAAACTCTCTTCTGGTATCCTGCCTATCTGTCTGGCCAATCTCTTGTCTACTTTTCGGGAATCCTGTCTTACCCGGTGATGTATGTTGGAGCTTCTTGAGGCTTCATCTGGGACCATCCATCTTCTCATTGCAAATACTCTAAAAGAATACAACTTTAATTACCGTTACATACCAATTAATGTCTTCAAATACGACTTCTTTTCTGAACTCCAGATCCATGAAATCTCTGCTTGAATATTGAAGAGGCCACTTAAATTTCACATGTTCAAGACTTATAATCTTTCCCTTGCTCCTCACCATCACATTCTTGGTCCTCAGTCACACGTCCTATTTGATCGAACCATCACCTATGTATCAGTTTGTTGTAGTGTGTTGATTTGTGTGTTGTTATGATGCTGGAGGAAACCCTGGTGGGGTCATGACTAAGTGCTATCTCTGCTAACCAAAAGACTGGCATTTTGAATCTACCTCATCGTTCTTCAGCACTCTATGGGGTAGCTCTACTCTGTCCTATAAGGTCTCTGAGTCAGAATCAACTCAGTGGCAGTAGATTTGGTTTTTGGTTTATGATGCTGAAAGCTATACTGTCATTATTTCAAATACCAGCGGTTGTCTATGGTAAACAGGTTTTAGTAGAGCTTCCAGACTAGGGCAGACTAGGAAGAAAGGACTGGCAATCTGCTTCTGAAAGTTAGTCAGCATGAATCTTATGGATTGCAACAGAGCACTGTCCAGCTCACCTTCTTTGCGTACATCATCAAGTGGGGTTACTGGAGGAGGGTAGGGTTGGGTCAAGCAGGACTAACAAGGGCAGAAGAGACTGTCAGTGAGATAGGTTAGCACAGCAGCCACAGTGACGAACTCAAACGTGCCACAGATGGTGAGGATGATACTGGAGCAGATAATGTGTCATTCTGTTGTACACAATGTCACCATGAGTCAGATTTGACTCGGCAGCACCTGTCTCTATCTGTCATGCATGGATGCATGCATATACATTTCACTAATTGTTTTGGAATTTTATAAAATTCCATGTACTAAAGGTGGAAACCCTGATGGTATAGTGGTTAAGTGCTATGGCTGCTAACCAAAAGGTTGGCAGTTTGAAGCCACCAGGTGCTCCTTGGAAACTCTATGGAGCAGTTCTACTCTGTCCTATAGGGTGGCTATGAGGTTTGGGTTTTGTTTGGTTTTAAAGTTGTAAGAATAACACAGAGATGATTAGAGGAAAAAGAAAGAAATGAATCACAGGAATATATAAAATCTTAAAAGGACACAGGCGTCTTGTATGCTGGCACATGTAGCAGATCAATAAAATCCTTTGACTTATTTTATAAATGAAATGAAGAGTGTAAATGCATGCAAATAAAGTCATGAACTGAGACCAAATGTGGGAATCTGAAACAGGAATGTGAGATAAATGTGGTATTTTATTTCTCACACCCAGCCATCAAAGCAGTACGGCAACTGAGTGACAAGTCTGAAGGACTTCCTGATTCCCGACACAGAGCTTATCAAGATAAAGTGCACAAGACGTGGACATGAAAATGGGGAGAAGGAGCTGACATTAACGCAATGACAGTGGCTTCACCTTTGAGACAATAGTGACAGACATCTTTTTTCTTTAAAAAAAAAAATCACAATTATGTATTACTCTCCTGTAGACTAGAAATGCTGGGAGAGATCATAATGCCAATGAAATAAAAGTCAATAAAGAGGTTTTCTCTTTTCTTGCAATGATTAAATCGTAGCTACACAAAGTAAAGTCAATGGCTGTAAAACAATTCTGTGAGTTTCTACTTTAGAGACAACTGGTTTAAAAAGTTTATTTTTTCAAAAGTAGAATAACTACCTCCCTTTCCCTGAGTTAAACCTTAAGCAAAATCCTAGTTCATCAAACAGATCAAAGAAGGGATGTTCTAATTAGGAGTTGGAAGCAGGGGTAGAAGACCTGGGGCTGGGTCTGCTTTTCCTCCCTCTTACCGTAGGGTTGATAATGCTGGCAACTCTAAGAAACCTCAAGACTATGAAACTCAGATTGAAAACCACTGTGGGAGATCAGTCACCTGGAGTATTTAAAAATCAATGCTCTTTTTTTTCTAGTATAGTCATCTTTGTATGAATATGCACAACTTCTTTATCCATTCTACCATTAATAAACATTTGGTTATTTCCATTTTTGATGGTACTGTGAATAATAATACTGGGCAAATTTTTATGCTTTTTTGTGTGTATTTTTGTTGTATGTATATGTAGAATGATTGCATCATACTTATGTATTTTATTTTGATAACTAATCCTAAAGAATTTTCCAAAGTTGTTTTGTGCTATCCAGGTGGTTATGGCTCACAACAACCTTATAGGACAGAGTAGAACTGCCCTTTAGGCTTTCCAAGGAATGGCTGATGGATTTGAACTGCCAACTTTTGGTTAGCAGGCAACCTCTTAACCACTGTGCCACCAGGGCTCATTTCCCAAAGTGATCGCATCAATTTATACTTACTCTAGTAATGTAAGAGAGTTCTAGGTATGCCATGTCTTCACCAATAGTTGGAATTGTAAATCTTTTTCATTTTAGTGATTCAAGTCGATGATGCTGTTTTGGAACGATGACCGACCTGTCTTAGTTCGCCTGGGTCGGTGCTGGTTTACTGCTGTTGTTCTCGTGCTGTTATGAAAAGGGCTCCTTTTTACACTCAAAAGAGGTACCAGTTTGGATAATACGTTATGTAGCAACCTGTGTTACATATCATCTTTTGGCAAGTGACTGTTTAAATTGGGTGACCATTTTTCTACTGAGTCTTCTGTGTTTTTCTCATGAAATTAAAAAAATTATTTACCTGATTGATACAATCCACATATAAGTCCTTTCTTGGTTCTGCCCTCCTCCATGACTTGACAGGGATTTTCTTAATTCATTATTTTTGATTTTGTCTCCCATACCTCACTAACCCAGTCTCTCAGTCGTTTCACAGGATGAGTAATACAAATAATCTGGTTTATTTACTTAATCTTTTCATACCAGGACACACCATAGTTCAAATGTCAAAATCTAATTCAATCATGCCCTGAGCATGTTACATCATAGATGCCCATAAAATACTTCTGAGTAGTATTTTAAGCAGGGCAACTTCCTTAAGAATGAGAAATGAGCATGAAGGGACAGATCTGGGTTTCATCCCTCCTCTGCTGTTAATTTGGTGACCTCTTTGGGCTTCAGGTTCCTTATGTCCCCAAAAGAGAAAGAGATACTTATTTTGTAGGCTCTTAGGAGGATTAATCGGCATACACTATGTAAAACACACAGCACCACACATGGGCAAGAGTAGACATTCAAAATGTGCACACTTTATCTTTTTTTTCCTTTCACCCCTCTTTCCCCTTGTTTATCTTTTTTCCCTTTTGTCTGTCTCTCACCTTCTTCTAGCTAGAGGGAGACACATTATTTAGCACACACAATTAACATACAGCATAAGCAAGTATATAATCAAGTACAAAAGGATTAGGGACATAGGCTGTAAGCCTTACTAAGGTTCAAAGTTAGGGAAGATTCAATATATTCTTCATGAAGAACAGCAGGGAAGAATTCTGTCAAGCACATTCAAAGAAGAAGCAATGTTAATCAAATCTCTAATGCAGCTGCTTGATGTAAGACGTTTACTTACGATTGAAGTAAGTGCTTTGAAATTTCAGTTGTTCATCCACTAGAAAAAGACATCTCTAATTTAGGGAGTAAAAACAAACCCTGTATTATTGCTGTTCTAGTCTTTTCTTCTATCTCTTTGCTGTGCACTAGTAAGATCAGGCCAGTCACCCACTTGTCACCCTAATTGAGTTTAATTAGTTTTCCTGGGAAAGAAATTGGATAAAAGAAGCACTCTAAGAACATGTACTCTGGTGAAAGCTGGCAGCAGTATTGAATTTGGGGTTCCTAGGGTATCTATGAAATTCTGAAGTCATTTGACTGTGTAGATCGTAACAAATTATGATAATTTTCTCAAGAATGTAATTCCAGAACACTTAACTGTGCTCATGAGGAACTTGCACTTAGATGAAGGGCTAGTCTTTTGAACAGAACAAGGGGGTACTGGGTGGTTTAAAATCAGAAATACAGCACTGGGTGTCAGTGCTGTATCCTTTCACCGTAAGAATTCAATCTGTATGCCGAGCAAATAAACTGAGAAGCTTGACTGTATAAAGAAGAACGTGGCATCAGGGTGGAAGGAAGACTCGTTAACAACCAGGAATAAGCAAATACAACGGACACAACTGCTTATTGAAAGTGAGGAGGACTTGAAGCACTTACCTGGTGAAGATCAAAGCTGACAGCCCTCAGTATGGATTACACTCAACATACAGAAGACAAAAATCCTCACAACTGGACTAATAAGCAACATCCCGATAAACGGAGAAAATATTGAAGTTGTCAAGAATTTCATCTTACTTGGATCTACAGTCTTTGCTCATGGAAGCAGCAGTCAAGAAATCATACACCACATTGCATCGGGAAAATCTGCTGCAAAAGACATTTTTAAAATGTTGAAAGGTAAGATGTGATTTTGAGGACTAAGGTGCCCCTGACCCAAGCCATAGTATTTTCAGTCACTTCCTATGCATGCAGAGGCTGGACAACGAATGAGGAAGACCAAAGAAGTGATGCTTTTGAATTATGGTGAAGAAAATTAAACATGCTATGGACTACCAGAAAAATGGAGAAGTCTCTGCTGGAACAAGTCCAGAAAGAATGTTCCTTAGAAACAAAGATGGTAAGAGTTGGTCTCACGTACTTTGAATATGTTGCCCAGAGGGACTTGTTAAGGTAAAGGGTCAGCGAAGAAAGAAGAAAGAAGAAAATCTTGACCAGAAGGATTGACACAATGGCTGCAACAATAAACCAAAAGCTAATAACCATGAGGCTGGTGAAGAACAGGGCCAAGTGTTTCATTCTGTTGTACGTAAGGTTGCTATAAACTGGAACTGATTCAATGACACATATCAAAAACAACAATAGGGTATCTATAGGCTCCCTGGTGGTGCAGCCCTTAAATGCTGGATTGGTGACTAAAAGTTTGGTGTTTCAAACCCACTAACCACTCTGTGGGAGAGAATAGGGAAGTTTGCTTGTGTAAAACATTACAGCCTTGGAAACCCTATGAGGCAGTTCTAGTCTGCCCTACAAGGTTGCCATTAGTTAGAATCCACTGGATGGCAACAGCTTTTTTCCTTTCAATTAGGGTTTCTATAGCAAATAAAGATGAACTGCATTAGCTTTGATGCAACCTATTTATACCTTTAACTTTATTGCAAACTCATTATTTGGGTAGTAGTTTTCTATGAGCCAATGGAAGGCCATTATTTTGTTTTTCTTCATAATTTTGGGAAAAAAGCTATATATAAGAATTCCCCTCCTTATTCTTATCTGAAGAATTCTCACTGATTTCTCAAGTTTTTACAGCCTTTACTTTTTCCTTAAGACTTTTACCCATTTAGTCCACAAAATTCTACCCATATGTTTGGCCTTGATCATTTAATGAGTATTGTTGGTGGTCTATGCCTAGTAGATTCTGAGTATAAAATGGTCAAAAATATAACTGATCCCTGACTGATGGCATGGAGCTTGTCAAGTCATAATTACTATACAGTTTTAATGATACGTTTATAGGACTACATGCTTATAGGAATCTTTCCTCATCTGGTATGGACACTTTTCAGACTGATATTTTGTATATTCATATCTGTATCTCCATTGTCTAACATGGTGCTAGCACTCAACAAATACTTATTGAATCAGTTTGAATAGATGCTGTGCAGCCTTACAACCAGTATTTTGTGTTACCCATTAATAATTCCTCTTGCTTTCCCTCTTTGACTCTATCCATCAAGCCATTCTATTTTAGGGTTTGATTCAGGCTAAGGTTGTGTTGGAAAGAAAATGAACAAAATCTATCTATCTTGGAATCGCATGCCACCTTAGATAGATTGATAGTTGTCTAGAGCTGTGTGTGGGGAATGATTCCAAGGACTCCCAACAATTTAGGGGGAAGAGTGTTGTGGTTGATTAATGATGTCTGCCAAGGGTAGCAGAGAGGACAGAGACAACAGGCAGGATATGTATTTGGTATTACTGCCTTACAACATGAGACCCAGACTTGAGGTGGGAAGCTGACCTCAGGTTCTTATCCACACAGATGAGAACATGTGTCAATTAGCCACATCAACTTTCACGTGTCTTAGATGATTGGAGACAGTTAAGTCAGAAAGCTGCTACCTTATCTGTACAATTCATCACCATATATACTCAATAAATATTTGTTGCACAAATAGGACATGTTAATGAATTCGAGTCACATAATCTTTCTGTGGGTCAATATAGCCCTGTCTCAGGAACTTGAAGTTCTATGATTTTCTTACCTCCTTTAAGAGATGGTAAGAATCCAATGCCTACACCAATTCAAATCCTATTCAGGAAAATTATTGATGGTATTATGGCTTGAAATTGTGATCATCCAGTCTATAAAGTTTAGAGTGAATGTTGGGAGGTCTCATTTGGCTTTCATTTTCCCCTTCACTTCCTGTATGACCTTGAGTAATCAATCCTCCGTTTATAGATGAGAAAGGACCTCGGCTTTCTCACCTATAAACTGAGAAGTTTGGGCTAGATAATATCGAATGCTTTTTCAAATTTAACATTCTATTTTCAGCTAGAGACTGAGATTTGCCAGGGCTCCTCTAGAATTAAACAAAAAAAAAAACCAAATTGTTGCTGTCCAGCCAATTCTGGCTAGGGACTCTATGGGACAGAGCAGAACTGCCCTGTAGGGTTTTTAAGTCTGTAACCTTTGTGGAAGCAGATCGCTGGGGTTTCTCTCTTGTAGAGCAGCTGGTGGGTTTGAACCTCTGACCTTTCAGTTAGCAGCCAAGCACTGAACCACAGTGTCTTACTTCAGCATTATTCTAAGGAAAAAAGTTGACCAAGAAAAGTAATCATAACACCTACAAGGCTTAGCTCTGAATAATAATAATTATATCATCATCATAATACAAGCATAGATTTATTTAGCCAAAAGGATGCAATGTAGCACTAATGGAGAGATGGAGAGAAAAGATGTGATCGAAAAAAAGTAAATCCTGTTGTCTCTTAGTTGTGGGTCCATTAATAATAGCTCAGTGGACTTCTTGCCCTCCATGCAAGAGACCTGGGTTTGATTGCTGGCCAGTGCGCCTACCTCTTAGTAGAGACTTACATGTTTTGATGATGCTGAGTATGTTTCAGCAGAGCTTCCAGGCTCAGATGGGCTGGGAAGAAAGGCCAGGAAGTCTATTTCCAAAAACCAGCCAGTGAAAACCCTGTGGCTCACAGCAGTCAGATCTGAAGCCCGTTGGATAGTATTTCTTTCCACTGCATGTGGAACTGCCAGGAACCGGGGCTGACGTGACAGCAGCTAGCGAGAATACCTCTACTAAAGATCGGGCTTTTGAACTGCTACCACCTGTGGTGGCTTTTCAGTGCCAGGTTCTGAGATGACACACATAAAGTGAAGAAACAGCAGTAGATCTACACCGATCACTGGGGAAGTGTTAGATTCTTGAGGCTTTTCAGCTTTAAATTACAGATTCTTAGGCCTATTCATCAGAGAGTCTGGTTTAATAGGTATCAGGTGGGGGTCTGGGAAATTGTGTTTTCACAAAGTTCACCGGGTAATTTGGATAACCTGTCAGGTTTAGGATCCATTTTCTACTAAATAAGGTTAACCTTTTTTAGCATGGCATTCAAGGCTCTTTATACCAGTCTCTCCAACTAGCTTTTCTCCTTTCTCACTGATTGGTGCCATGACAGCTCTTACACCTTACTAGCAGACATGGTACCCAAACAAGACAGGTTCTAGGTACCTCCATGCTTTTGCTCATGTTGTATATCCTATGCTTACCTGAATTTTGCATCATAAGCTTATTTGGTAAATTTATCATCTTTCAAGGGCAGGTTTCACAAGCACCTTCCAACCCTCAGTTTCCTGGTAACCACCCAGCCATCTGTTCCAACCTAGCAGAATTAATTCATGCCTTTCTTGTGTTCCCATAATACATGGAACATTTTGTCTCGATTATAGTTCCAGTGACATATTTCATACTCCTCAAATTGGCACAAACAGCCGAATAGTGGGGCAGAGTATTTTAAATAGAACAGAGTATTTAAAATTATTTTTATGCTTAATTGTTGAAGTTTTAACTGAGATAAAAATAACAAGTTAAATAAAATAATGCAGAAATAAGCTTATTAAACATATACTCACAGAATCTCCCAGTCCCCTCTCCCTGGTTTAATTCTAGTTTCCTGAGGCAATACGTAAGACACAAAAAACAAGAATTTTTGACCAGAAAATACACAATTTAGCAGAATCAAAACTCAAAAAAACCCACTGCTGTCGAGTTGGGTCCAACTCACGGAGACTCGATAGGTCAGAGTAGAACTGACCCACAGAGTTTGCAAGGAGCACCTGGTGGATTTGAACTGCTGATCTTTTGGCTAACATGTAGCACTTAACCCACCAAAGGGTAGCAAAAAGTACATCTTTTTTCTATTTGTGTCTCCCTTCAAAAAAACCCCAACTTGCTAACATCAAGTGAACTCTTACTCACAGCGACCCCACAGGGTTTCCAAAGCTGTGAATCTCTATGCAAACTTACAGCCGTCTTTCTCCCCAGAGCTGCTGACAGTATTGAACTGCTAATTTCCTTTTCAGAGAAGCAGATGGTTACTAGGTTCTCAGGTATTTCTCCTCAGATAGTCTGTGAGTTTTCCAATGCATACAAACACACAGACAGAATCAAACTGCCGTACTGTATTCACATTAGCACATTTTATTGCTTAAAAATATGTCTCAAAAATAATTTCTATTGCAGTATGTATGCAACAAAACACACATCAATTTGCCAATTTCCATATGGACAATTTGGTGACTGGTTACATCAAGTTCTGAGACCATTCTCACCTTCTTAACTGTTTCTCCTCTGTCTCTGCCCTCTCAACTTCCTATTTAAGCTTTGGAGATCTGTTGTTGATTTATCTCATATGTGGTTAAGTGCTATTGCTGCTAGCCACGAGCCTGACAGTTCAAATTGGCCAGATGATCCGTGGAAACTATTGGACAGTTCTACTCTGTCTACAGGATCACTATGAGTAGGAATCCACTTGATGGCAGGAGATTTCATTTGGGGCTTAGATAGTTTTTCAAAAGAGCACGGGGCTGGATACAGAAGTGCAGGGTGGAAAGGAGGAATGTGCTGTCATGGAGTGGTGGGTAGGGAGAGCAATTTGAGTTGCATAGTGGTGTGTGCTTGGTGTTTTGTGTGGCAAATTGATTTGGATTGGAAACTTAAAGCATGATAAAATATTAAAAAAGAGCACACTGCTCAAGACATTTGTTACTAATTAAGCTAAACTATTTAACAGTCTAGCCTGAGGATTTAGTCCACATTTGCATATTAAGAAAGAAACCCTGGTGGTACAATGATTAAAGCACTCGACTGATAATTGAAAGGCTGGAGTTTTGAACATACCAGTCGCTTTGAGGATGACAGAAGTGATAGTTTGTTTCCATAATGACAGGAGCCTAAGAAACCGTTTTGGGAAGTTCTGTGTTCTACAGGGTCACTGGAGTCACAATCGACTTGACATTGAAGGGCTTGGCTTTGGTTTGGTATGTAAAGATGTTTCTCCATTTTTTGTTAACTGTATACTATTTCATTGTTACTGAACGCAAAGTAATTTAACTAGTCTTCCACTGTTGACAATTTAGGTTATTGTATAACTTGCAGTTACAAATAATTCTGTAAGGGTATGTGTATCAATTTTCATGGTGCACAAAAATCTGAAGGATAAATTGAATTTATATATAAAGTTGTACTCTCACCACAAATGCACTTGTCAAGTCAGTGTGGTATTAAGTTTTTTACCAATCTGGTAATTAGGAAATGGTATCTTCTGTGCTCCTTGAATACTCTGGAAGTCAGTTCTAGTCTGGCCTCTAGGGTCACTATGAGTCAGATCTGACTCGAAGGCACTTGGCTTGGCTTTGGATCTTCTTATGGGAGTCATCAAAAATGAAATGGAATTCATAAACATTGATATCTTAGACATTAGTGAGCTGAAATGGGCCAGTACTGGCTATTTTGAATCTGACAATCATATGATCTACTATTCTGGGCATGACAATTTGAAGACGAGCGACGTTGCATTGTCAAAAGAAAAATTTCAAGATATATCCTGAAGTACAGTGCTGTCAGTGATAGGAAAATATTTATACACTTACAAATAAAACCAGTTAATATAACTATTGTTCAAATTTATGCATCAACCACTAAGGCCAAAGATGAAGAAATTGAAGATTTTTACTAACTTTTGCAGTCTGAAATTGATCATACAATCAGAATGCACTGATAATTACTGGAGATTAGTATGTGAAAGTTGGAAACCAAAAAGAAGGATAGGTAGTTAGAAAATATGGCCTTGGTCGCAGAAATGATGCTGGAGATCACATGATCGAATCTTGCAAGACTAACAGTTTCTTCATTGAAAATACCTTTGTTCACCAGTGTAAACAGTAAGTAACACATGAACCTCACCAGATGGAGTACACAGGAATCAAATTGACTACATTTGTGGAAAGAGATGATGGAAAAGCTCAGCATTATGAGTCCGATCAAGACAAGGTGTTGACTACAACACAGACCATCAATCGCTCATATGAAGTTCAAAGCGAAACTGAAGAAAATTAGAACAAGTCAATGACAGCCAAAGTACAACCTTGTGTGTGTCTCACTGGAATTTAGAGCCTGTCTCAATAAATTGAACTGATGCACTGAATGCTACTGACAAACACCAGAAGAGTTGTGGAATGACATCAAGGTCATAAAAAGATAGGGTAGAAAGAAAAGACCAAGGTGGATGTCAGAAGAGACTCTGAAACTTGCTCTTGAATGTTGAGGAGTCAAAATGAAAGGAGAAAATATGATGAAGTAAAAGAGCTGAACAGATTTCAAAGGGCAACACAAGAAGACAAAGTATTACAATGACGTGTGCAAAGAGCCGGAAATAGAAAACCAAAAGGAAGCAATACACTTGGCATTTCTCAAGCTGAAAGAACTGAAGAAAAAAATCAAGGCTTGACTTCCAATACTGAAAGAGTCTATGGGGGAAAATGTTAAATGACTCAGGAAGTATCAAAATAAGATGGAAGGAATACACAGAGCCAGTTTTCCAAAAAGAATTGGTTAATGTTCAACCATTTCAGGAAGTACCGTATGAACAGGAACCAGTGGTACTGAAGCACGACACACAAGCTGCACTGAAGGGGTTGTTGAAAAACAAGGCTTCAGGGGCTGACAAAATGCCAATTGAGAAGTTTCAACAAATGGATACGTACTGAAGTGTTCACTTGTCAATGCCAAGAAATTTGGAAGACAGCTACCTGGACAACCGATTGAGGTCAATTGTTATGCCTAGTCTCAAGAAAGGTGAGCCCACTGAATCCAAAAATTATCAAATGATATCACTAATAGCGCATGCACATAAAATTTTTCTGAATATTATCAAATGATATCACTAATAGCGCATGCACATAAAATTTTTCTGAAGTTTATTCTAAAGTGGCTGCAGTGGTATATAGGCAGGGAACTGTCAGAGACTGAAACCAAATTTAGAAGAGGATGCCAAATCAGGGATACCATTGCTGATGTCAAATGGACTATGGCTGAAAGCAGAGAATATCAGAAGGATGTTTACATGTTTTATTAATTCTACAAAGGTGTTCAACTGTGTGAATCATAACAAACTATAGGTAGCGTCGTAACGAATGGAAATTCCAGAACACTTAATTGTGCTCAAGAGGAACCTGTACAAAGACCAAGAGGGAATATTATGTGGTTTAAAATAGGGAAGATATGCAGCAGAATTGTATCCTTTCCCGCATACCTGTTCAATCTGTATGCTGAGCAAATCATCTCAGAGCTGGTTTGTCTGAAGAAGAAGGCATCTTGGAGGAAGATTCATTAATAAGCTGTGATATGTAGATAACACAACCTTGCTTACTGAAAGTGAAGAGGACTTGATGCACTTACAGATGATGATCAAAGACCACAGCCTTTGTTACGGATCAAATCCAAGATAAAGACAACAAAAATTCTCATCATTGGGCCAGTAAGCAACATCATGGTAAATAGGGTAAAGGTTGAAATTATCAAGGATTTCATTTTACTTGGATCCACAACCAACACCCATGGAAACAGCAGTTCAGGAACTCAAACGACACCTTGCTTTGGGTAAATCAGCTGCAAAAGACTTATTTAAAATGTTGAAAAAGTGAAGACGTCACCTTGAAGACTAAGATGCACTTGACTCAAGCCATGGTATTTTCAATCACCTTCTATGCGTGTGAAAGCTGGAGGAGGAACAAAGAACACCAAAGAAGAACTGACGTCTTTGAATAGTGGTATTGGAGAAGAATATTGAATATACCATGGATTGTCAAAAGAAGTACAGCCCAAATTCTCCTTAGAAGTAAGGATGGTGATACCATGTCTCACAGACTTTGGACATGTTAGGAGGGATCAGTCCCTGGAAGAGCACATCGTGCCTAGTAAAGAGGAGGGTCAGCAAAAAAGAGGAAGTCCCTCAACGGGGTGTTTTGACAAAGTGGCTGCAACAATGGGCTTAAGCACAAGAATGATCGTGAAGATGGCACAGGACTAGGCAATATTTTGTTCTCTGGCACCTAGGGTCAATAGGAATCAGAAAATACTGGATGGTATCTAACAACAGCAACGATATCTCATAGCATTGGCATTAATTTGTATACTTTATTTTAAAGGGGCTACATGTCTTTTCATATGATTAAGGGCTGTCTTATTTATTGAGGGTTGCTATAACAGAAATACCACAAGTGGATGACTTCAACATACAGAATTTTATTCTGTTACCGTCTAGGAGGCTAGAAAACTGAATTCAGGGTGTCAGTTATGAGGAAGTCTTTTGTTGTCTGTCATCTCTGAAGGAAGGTTCTTGTTCCCCATATGTCTCTGGTCCAGGAGGTCCCTGAGCAGGAATCTCACATCCAAAGGAGATGCTCTTCTCCAGAGCTGCTTTCTTGGTAGTCTAAGGTCCCACTGTCTGTCTGCTAGTTTCTCCCTTTTGTATCTCAAAAAGATTGGTTTAAGATACAACCTAATATTGTAGATGGAGTTTTAGCAACATAACTGCCACTAATCCCATCTCACTTACATCGTAAACCAAAACCAAACAAAACCCAGTGCTGCTGAGTCAATTCCAACTCATCACAGACGTAGGAAAATCACTTCAGATGACAAAAAGGTAGATAGTTACACATTACTGTTTATCACAGCCTTGTCAAGTTGACATATTTTGGGGGTACACAATTCAACCTGTGACAAGAGCTATTTGTACCTTCTCCTCTGTGAACTTCCTATTTTTGTACTTCACTCATTTTAATTATAAGGTTTTGAGTACTTTTTGCTTATTGGTTTATAGGTATTTTTTACATATTAAAGAAACCAGGACTTTACCTGTAATATGAATTGCATTACTTTTCAGTTTGTTCTTAGTCTGTTGACTCTGTTCATATTTCTTTTGTTATGCTGAATTTGAAAAAATTAATCAAAATTTATTTTATGACAGCTGAAATTTATGTTGCTTTACTATACAGATATCTTTACTATACAGATATTTTTAAATGTACCTTAAAATTTACCCTTAAAATTTCAAAAATTCTTTTCCTTTTTTTATTATGATTAAGTGAAAGTATGCAATCCAAGTCAGTTTTGCATACCCACCTCTCTACAGCTCTATCTGCTTTCCCCACCCTGTGACAGCACACTCCTCCTTTACACTCTTTACTACTAGTATTCTCCCAACAAACACCTGTCCCCTCCTCTCTGCTCTTTTCTCTCCCCTCTAGAAAGAAACCAGTAGGACAGCCTTCTATAAATGTATAAAAACCATAAAGTACACACATCACATGCTCATTCTGTTTCCCTGGTCCATTCCATTCTTAGTCTCAAGTGTTTACCTCAGTACTGGTTTCAGATTTGGGACAGCAGCAAGTCTAGGGACCATCCAGGTGGTCCGACCATCAGTTCTGGTCTTTTTGTAGAGTTCTCGATCTGCACACCTCTTTTTCCTGTGTTGCATCAGGGACTCTGCATTTGTTCCCTATCAAGACTGTCTTGGTGGTGGCTGGGCACCATCTGTTTCTTCTGGCCTCATGCTGATATAGTCTCCCATTTGTATGGGTCTTTCTGTCTCCTAGGCTCACTTTTTCTCGTCTCTTTGATGTTTTCAGTCATTTGTTCCAGGTGGATTGGCACCATTTATGTTCCTCAGATGACAGCTTGCTAGCTTTTAAGACAGCAGATGCCACTCACCAATATGGGATGCAGAAGACTCTCTTACCAAAAGGCTAGCTTTGCCAATTTACCTCAATGTCCCCTGAAAACATGTTCCCAGACTTTTGTCCCTGCTATTCTATCCCTTGAAATGTTGGGTTGAACTTAGAAAACCCTATAGTTTATGGTGTAGACAGCCCATTTATGCTGATCTGCCTTCTACTGAGTGCTGTCACACCCTTCACCTAGTCGAATTTCTGTTGACTGTCTGATCTATGACCAACCTTCTCCCTCCCTCCCCACTGTCATAGCCATCTAAGAGTCTTTTCTTCTGTGCATAAGTCCTTATAATAGTGGTGTCACATAATGCTTGTCCTTTTGCAGCTGACTGATTTCACTCAGAATAATGTCTTCAAGTTGATACTAGGTTATAAGATGCTTCTTAAAACCATCATTATTCTTTATCATTGCATAGTGTTCCCTTGTGTATTTATATCATAGTTTAGCCATTTATCTGTTGACTGGCAGCTAGATTGATTCCATTTTTTTTGCTATTGTGGGCTATGCTGCAATAAACATTCGTGTGCAGCTATCTGTGTGACAGCAATTATTTCTGTGGGAAAAATTCCAAGCAGTGGGATTGCTGGATCATATGGTATTTATATTTCTAGCTTTTTAAGAAAGCTCAAATTGCTTTCCAAAGAGGCAGTACCATCTTGCATTCCTACCAGCAATGCAAGAGAGTTCCAATCTCTCCAAAGCCTCTCTGGAATTTGCCATTTTGTGTTTTTTTGGATTATTGCCAGCCTCACAGAGGTGAGGTGATATCTCATTGTAGTTTTGATCTAGATCAATTTAATAGCTAGCGATGGTGAACATTTCCTCACATGTCTTTTGGCTTCCTGAGTGTCTTTATTGGTGAGGTATCTGTCCATGTCCTTTGTCTACTGCTTAACTGAGTTATTTGTTGATATTTTGCAGTACCTTGTAGATTATGGAAATTAGACGTCAATCTGATATGTAGTTGCCAAATATTTTTTCCCATTCTGTAGGCAGTCTTTTAACTCTCTTGATAAAGTCTTTGGATGAGTGTAAGTATTTAATTTCCAGTAGTTCTCATTTATCTATCTTCTCTTCTGCTTTTCATGCATTATTGGCAAGATTTTGTAGTCTGTCTAAGCCATGTTTTAGAACTTCCACTATTTTCCTTATTGTTTTCTTTCCTAATCTTTATTGGTTTTGGTTTGATATTTAGGTCTTTGACCCATTTTGATTTAGTTTTTGTGTAAGGCGTGAGATATAGGTCTTGTTTCAGTCTTTTGTAGATAGATATCCAATTGTACCAACACCGTTTGTTAAAGAGACTGTTTTTATCCTGTTTATAACTTTCAGGTCTTCACTGAGTATCAACTGTTGATAGGAGGATGATGATATATCCGGATTCTCTATTTGTTCCCTTGGCCTATATGTCTGTTTTTGTACCTGTACCAGGTTGTTTTGACTACCATGGCAGTGTAGTCAAAGATCTAAGTTCGGGTAGTGTAAGGCTGTAAGGTCAGGTAGTGTGATGACTGTCACTCTGTTCCTCTTCTTCTCAAAAATTATTTTCTTATGAAACCTTTGTGATTTTAAATTTTTAAATATTTTATCTATCTGAAATTTATTTTTCTGTGAAGAATGAATCAAACACAGTTTTTTCCCTTTATGGCTCACAGTGATACCGACACTACTAATCGAATCTGGGTGTTTTCTCAGCTTGAATGCCAAGCCACCTGTGTCATCCACGTATTTGAGCCTAACACACACTGACTCTAGTCTCCACTATGTTCCAATTCTTTTATAATTCATATGACAGTGTAACGCTATAGTCTTTATAATATATTTTAATGGCTGGTCAGAGTGGTTGCTACCTCATTACCCTTTATTTACTAAGTAACATAACTGAATATACATCTTTGCATACAGATTTGAGAATCAACTTGCCTATTTGAATTGTTGGTTATATCATCTTCAAAAGCTTTTATCTGGAATGCATAACGTTTAGAAAGTAAATGACATGTTATTTTCTTTTGTCTTTATATCCAAGAATATGCTGTGCCTCAACAGCTGTGGGTTGGTTTTGTTTTTTTTTAAAAAAAATCTAGGTATTTTCAGAGTGTTTTAAAGTTTCTTCATATAGATCTTCTAGACTTTTCGTTAAGTGTATTTGTAAGTATTTCAAATATTTTTCATGCGACTTGGCTGGCTGGCTGGGGCATGTTAAATTTAAAAATTAAAAAAAAAAAATTTAAAGAATTCAGCTATCCAAGATGAGGAATTCAGAACACTTCCAATATCTTCTAACGTCTTCATCCCTTTCCAACTTCTGGGAGTTAACTAGTTTTTGTACATAGTCATGATTTAGATCAAGTTTTATAGCTATAATTTAAAAGTTTTTTTAGTTATTCATAGGGTTGTTTTTAAACGGACTCATTGCTCACCACTAGAACAGTCGTTATACTTTTCCCAGTCATGTTTTATTTGTCTAAATTTTATCTACAGGAGATTCTTAAAGAAGGGTGAATGACCCTATATTTTCCAAATACTTTCAAGTTCAAAAATCTTTATCTGTTCCCTTTATACTTGAGAAGTACTCTGTCTGTGTACAAAATCCTTATATCTTGCTTTGTTAACCCCAGGTAGATAGTCACAGAGATTGTTCTCATAGGTTGATTGCTACTGTGCAGAAGACTATGACCAGCCTGACATTTTACCATTAAAAATGGTTTGATGTTTTCACCAGGTTATCTGAAAAATCTTTTCTTTATTTTTGAAACCTGGTAACTTTATTAGGATGCAAATGTTAAACTCTCAGTTGCTAACTAAAGGACAGCTATGCAAATCTACCCAGCAGCTCTGCAGGAGAAAGGCTTGGAGATCTGCTCTTGTAAAGATTATCCAAACCCAAACCCACTGCTGTTGAGTCTATTCTGACTCATAGTGATGCTATAGACAGATCAGAACTGCCCCATAGAGTTTCCAAGGAGTGCCTGGTAGATTCGAACTGTCAACCTTCTGTTTAGCAGCTGTGGGACTTAACCACTACACCACCAGTATTTCCATGTAAAGGTTACAGCCTGGAAAATCATATGGGACTGTTGTGCTCTGTCACATGGGGTTGCTATGTATCAGAATCGGTTTGATGGCACCTTAC
The DNA here is from genome assembly GCA_028571685.1 of Heterohyrax brucei. Taxonomy (NCBI): domain Eukaryota; kingdom Metazoa; phylum Chordata; class Mammalia; order Hyracoidea; family Procaviidae; genus Heterohyrax; species Heterohyrax brucei. The sequence goes on along the minus strand of CM053153.1, from coordinate 17,090,486 downwards.
AATGACACCAACAACTTCATTAAGTTGTGCTATGGTGTTGGGCATTTTGTAAGGTTTTCCTGGGACATATTCCCTTTAATTGCCATATTCAAGTTTTCTTTTATTTCTGAATATTATTCCTTTTATTTTAATCTTATTTTTTCCTTGATTTCTTCTTTAAGGAATCCTTCCTTACTCGTTTTCCTTAAATATCATATTCTTTCTTTCAATTCTTACCAGTATCATTTCCTTTAATTTCTTTTCTTCCCCTTGTTCTCATGTCTTATACTGTGTTTTGTGGTAGTATTTACTCTTTCAACCTTCCCATGGTGTTAGTAAAGAATATTGAATATGCCATGGGTTGCTAAAGTAAAAAACAAATTAATCTTATGATACATACAACTAGAATGCTCCTTAGAAGCTAGAATGGTAAGACTTTGGCTTTTTTACTTTACTACATCACCTGGAAAGACCAATCACCAGAAAAGGATGTCATGGTTGGTATAGCAGAGGGTCATCAAAAATGAGAAACTCACAGTGAAAATATGGATTATTGTATGGCTTGATGCAATAGCCCCAACAACGGACTCAAATGTACCAACCATCACAAAAATAGCACTAGACGGGCAGTGTTTATTCCATTATACGTACAGCTCTGATGGCCATTCCAGAAAGAGTTCCAAAAGTGCTTTGAAGGGTGGACTAGGAACTGACATCAGTGTACAGCTTCCCAAGGGAGTACTTCTTAGGTAGCCATGGTGACATTCAGCAAGGGGGTATGTAGCACTTTTTCCCATTAAGTTCACGAACTTAATGGGCAGACCTCATATGCAAGGTCATCATAAGTTGGAGTTGAGTCTGCGGTAACTAACAACAGGAAGAGAGGCCTTCATTTCTGAATTTTTTTCCCTTAGTGTTGTAAGCTTATGGCTTCATCTCTTTTTGTTGTGAGGCCATAGTGTTATTGAGCAATTTTCTTTTCTTCTTCTTTTTTCGCCTATTTTGAGTACGGTTTTAGAGACAGTTGTTTGGTTAATTCTTCCAGTGATCAGTTTGATTATAATTTTCATCTATATCATTGCCACATTCCTTGGTATTCACCAGGTTCTTTACCAATTAACTTCTTTTGGTTTTTTCTGTCATTTTAATGTAATTAACATTGTTTTTAGTGGAGAGAGTGATCCTTTTTGGTAGTTATCAAATTTTAAATGAGGTGAATTCTTTTCAGAGTAGCTTTTGCACTAATTTCGTGTGAGGGGGTGGCCTTACTCTGCTCTCAGAAGACCAAAAATATTTCTTGGTTCATAGTGAAGTTCTTTATGACACTAGGTGGTGTGTATCAGTGAATTATTTTAGCCTATGCTCCTAGGGAAAATCCTGGTGGCATAGGGGTTAAGTGCTACGGCTGCTAACCAAAAGGTCAGCAGTACGAATTCACCAGGTGCTCCTTGGAAACTCTATGGGGGCAGTTCTCTTCTGTTCTATAGGGTTGCTATGAGTCAGAATTGACTTGATGACATTGGGTTTGGCTTTTCTTTTTTTTTGGTTCATGCTCCCAGGACAACAGATGACAACCCACATGGCACTCCTAACTCAGAACCTCCTCCAAGCTGCCTCATCTTGCCTGCTTCTTGGTGGCGGCATAAAGGATCCCGGAAAGCTGTCTTTACCAGGTCGTGCATCCCTATTCCCATTGCTATAATTAAAAACCCAGCCGTCATTGAGTTGACCCGTGTCAGTCTTGTCAATGTCTGAGTAGGACTGTGTCTGTAGCATCTTCAATAGCTGGATTTTTGGAAATAGATCACCAGACCATTCCTCTCAGGCTCCTTGGTGTGGACTCAAACCTCCAAACTTTGGTCAGCACTTGAGTGTGTAATCGTTCCCATTGCAAGGACTCCTACTGTCTTAGACTCTAAAAGAAGTTCTTTCCCCTACACCGTAACACTGTTAGTTCAACATTTTGTTAGATATGTCTCAGTTTGTTTTCTGATGGATGCTGGTACAAGTCTCTCATGTCCATAAGGTAATAAATTTCTTGATTTCTGAGAACTTGCTTTTTCCTTCTAGATTTCTGAGACTGTCATTGGTTTGATCACATAATTGTCGTGCTTGCATCTCAAGCTAAACGAGTGAAGGGTATATAACTGATAAGGCAATTTGGACTTAGAAGAGCAACCTTAGTAAGACTAACGGTTACCAAATTCTTTTTGATTTTATTTTAAGAACATTCAATTCTGTTTGAAATAGCTTCTGTGATATGCTTTTACTACAGGGTTGCTGTTGTCAGGTGCTGGTTGAGTTGGTTCTCACTCTGGTGACCCTGCACATAGCAGAGCCAAACACTGCCCAGTCCTGCACCATCTCCACAACCACTGCTCTGTCTTAACCCATTGCTGCAGCTGCTGTGTTAATCCAGCTTGTTGAGGCTTTTTTTTTTTTTTTTGCTGACCCTCTCCTCTGCTTTACCCAGTGTGACATCCACGTCCAAGGACTGGACCCTTCTAATACCAGTCCAAAGTATGTGAGACAAATCCTCTGCATCCTCACTTCCAAGAACCACTCTAATTGTACTTCTCCCAGGACAGACTTGCTCATTCTTTGCACAGTCCATGGTGTATTCTGTATTCTCAGTCAATGCCATAATTCAAAGGAATCAGTTCTTCTCCAGCATTGTAGCTTTCTCTATTTTCTATCATTCTATTGTTGGAGAGTTGATTGTCTCCAACTTTTTGTCTTAAACTTTTATGTTTAAGTTTTCATTGGGTAAGATCTTCAACAAGCCTCAATGACTACTCTTTGATATTGTAATTATGCCATTCAAGAACCAGTTATGTATCAGTCAAGAATATGAAGGGGTTATCAGATGAGCTGAATTCTTGGAAATATGTTGATTTTATTATAAGGATAGATAGCTTCTCAGTATATACACAACAAGGATGGTAGAAGCAGTGGTGTTTTCTTTTTTTTTTTTCTTGGAGGATTGATTGCATCACATGGGTAGGAAGAGACAGAGTATTAGAAGAGCAAATCCTTTGCTTCAAAGCCTTAAAATGACACACATGCTTCCAGATTTCATTTCAGATTTATATTCATACCTTCCCATCCTTGGTCTTGGACTTCACAGAAAATACTTATGATTGCAAAGAAGCACAATTTCCTCTGAATCAGTTAGGCTTATAGTCAAATTTATTGGAGGAAGTTTATGTTATACTTACCAGAGAACTGTTTTGATTTCCTTGGTCTGGAAACATGCTCAAGGGAACACACAATCTCTCGGAATCCAAAATCTAAAAGAAGTAGCTGGCAAACTTTATAAAAACGTTAACAAAATTTATGTCCAATCCTTTTAACATGTTATTTCCCCCAGTTCTTTTCCAGGACTTGTTTGCATACAGATATATTTTATAAAAGTAGATACGAGCAGACATAATTTTGCTGTCATCTTTATTTGCTTTATATTCTATCACAAACATTTTCTATGATGAAGTGTGTCTTTATAATTATAATTTTTAGTGACTTCATAAAAATCCACTGAGTTATACTTCCATAATTTTTGTGATCATATTTCTCTTATCAGATTTTTTTGCATCATAACTAATGCTGCAATAAATATCTTCATACCTTTATTCTGTTTCTTTTCCTTTGCTATAATATTTCTTTATGATTAGTTATTTTGACTGCAATTTCTGAGCTAGGAGGGTGGACATTTTTAATGCAATTTCTGAGCTAGGAGGGTGGACATTTTTAACCTTCTGGATACTTACTGGTAAATTGCTTAAAGAAAAACTTTCCCCCAAATGGAATGGAGCCATTGTTCCCACTTTGTGGTGCCACCATTACTAGACATTTTCAAATAGGACACCAGTGATCAACTCTACTTCTCCCAACCTAACTTAACAACCGTGATTGCTTGTCTAGATTGCTCTGTGAGCTTCCTAACTGGTGTCCCATTGCTTTTACTCTTATCTTTCCTAGTAACCTTTCATTACGGAGTCACCAGAGGATCTGTGAAAGCACAAATCGAATCACTCCCACCTATTTGAAATTTTCCTACTGCATTAGAATGTAATCCCAAATCCTTTTGAGGTCCTATGAGCTGTTGACGGTCCAGCCCAGCCTACCTCAACAACCCAATTCCCTCTCGCTCTTGTCTAACTCATTACTGTCCTGACACATGGGTCTTTTTTTCATGTTGAAAGCATATCAAGTTTATTCTCAGGACCTTTGCACTTGTCTTTTGCTTAGCTTAGAACCATCTTCCCCAAATTTTCATAAAACTTGCTCTTTCTTACTTTTCAAGTTTCAGTCTAAGTGGCACTACCTTTAAGATGTCTGTTCTCCCTAACCACTTTAACTAGAGTAGTACACCACCTCTCCCCAGCTCCTAGTTTTCCTTTATCCCCTCAAACTGCCTTATTCTATTTATCTCACTGTAATCTATCTACCTACCTACCTACCTATCTATCATCTGACCAATCTATCTATCTACCTCTCCCTACCTATCTGCTTATTATTTTTCTTCCTTCAACCCTAAAATATATGTTAGGAGACAGACTATATCCATCCTATTCACTGGCTGGAATGGATTATAACTGAAACCAAATAAATGCCATTTGAAAGAATGACTCAACACATTCCCTCTCACAAAAGCTGCAAAATGGAATCCCAATTTTATTGCATGATCCTGGAATGTTCTCCAATTTCATGGCCCCATATCTCATTTGAATGTACCTGGATCTGAAATTCTGAAAGGGATTTCTAGACTAAAGAGCAAAGTTATAGTCATTGGGCTTAAACTAAAAATGCCACTTATTGGATTGTGCTCTCTTGCTTATTTTGGTTATTTGAGCAAGTATCTTTCGAGGTTCTGTTTTGGCACTGGGTTACTCACTGAGAAAGAGATGCATGTTAGAAGCAATTCTTTCGTTTAAAACAAAGGAAACAAACCTGCTGCCATTGAGTCAGTTCTGACTCATAGTGACCCTCCAGGGTCACCATGAGTTGGATCTGACTTGACGGCACTTGGTTTGGCAGGACAGAGTAGAACTGTGCCTTAGAGTTTCCCAGGAGTGCCTGGTAGATTTGAACTGCTGACTTTTTGGTTAGCACCTGTAGCACTTAATCAAGGGTTTTCTTCTTGCTTGTAGGAATACATAATCCAATGGTAAAGACAAGATACACAGATGGGTAGGCATTCTTCCCCCAATACATGCACAAATACAAAATGAAAGTAGGCAAATAATGAAAGTCATAACAAAATTAGCCAATAATTTTGTATGTTAAGTGTACCAGGCACTTTACTAAATTTAAATTATGTATATTTAAGTTATACAATCCCTACAGAAGCCATATGAGGTTGGAATTAATATTCTGTTTATGTTTAAAAGGAAACTCAGACTTGCATAATAACTCGACTAAGGCTACAGTCAGCAAACCAGAGAGCTCCATCCAAATTGAAATCATCACATTATTAATCTTGGATGTAAGACAAGACATTGGGTAAATTTTGAGGGATTTTCAGATTTTTGAAATATAAAGAAAATAAGAAGAGGTAATTAAAACTGGGAATACATTGTCAACAAAATCTGTCCACTGGAAATATGAAATTAAATTCTCAGGTTTAAGTTTCTGCAATAGAAATTTCTAGAAGCTATCAGCTCTGTTGTTAAGGACCTATTAACATCTGGAGTGACTGAATTTGTAGAATCAGACCTGCTCAGGGTAGGGAAGTGTATCGGTAGCTTCATGTCCCTTGTGTGCAAATTGACCTTAAGTTTTGTGTGCCAGTAACAGCAGCTCTGGTGGTATGGTGGTTAAGAGCTTGGCTGCTAGCCAGAAGGTCAGCGGTTTGAATCTACCAGCTACTCATTGGAAACCCTGAGAGGAAGTTCTACTCTGTCCTATTGGGTTGCTGTGAATCAGAACTGCCTGGACAGAAATGAGCTTGAACAGCTATCCAGCCTCCAAATCTCTTCCTTTTCCCCTTCTTCTTCCCTTTCCTTTCCTTCTTCCTTTAATTCAGTGCTAATAAATAATCTAATATACTCCAGTGACTTCACGAGGAACTTTTAAGGCCTATTTGGAATATTATACACCCTTGACCAAAGGATGCATATTTTTGATGTATTGGAATCATTTCCCTATATTAATTTCTTGAGACCATGATGTCTATTCCTCTGGGCCAGTAAGCATCACTGGCCGTAAAGTTCCCTAACACTTACCTGCCTTCTCAGTCTCACCATTTGTGGCAGAAGTGCCACAACTGCCAAGTAAGAAGGTGACTGGGACGGTCATAGCAACATGTAGATACCTTCAAATTATTAGGAATTCAGAAGACTATAGCGGTTATAAAAGTATGTCATTGAAAATGTCTAGGGATCGTTTTAAAAAAAAGATCAAAAAAACAAATAATCAGACAGATGGAAAATCAGTCTATGTGTCTTCCTGCAAAAATGACATAAATTTCAGTGTTTGGGGTAGTTGAGCAGAGGGAAATTAGTTACAATTAATCAGAATATTTTGAAGAAACTTCCTGGTGTTTAATTTGATTCATGTGGTTTTGAACTGATGGAGTTCTGAATGAAACTGAACCTCAAAAGGATATGTTAATGTGTGCCAAACTACATGAGGCTGATGGAAATAGATTATCAAAAATCACTACAGAAACACATTGGCAGCTTTCCTGCAGCTTGCTTTGATAGTCTCATCAAAAACTCTCATTGTCCAACAAATAATAGAATAAGAAAATTCCTGTTCAATGTTAATGTTAACTCATGGTACAGTTCTACCTAGAGCCAGGACTCATTTTCTTGAAGAGAACAGGAGAGAGATGACCAGGGTACATTTATAAGCCACGGACAAATTCTACGAAGAGGTTAGATTAGTCTTTTCCAAAAATGTACAGAGATTTTTTCTGTGTACTTTGTGCTTTTGTATAGTGTCCATGAATCTTATACCTACCCACTGCTGTCAAGTCAACTCTGACCCATAGCAACCCTATAGAACAAAATAGAACTTCCCTATAGAGTTTCCCTAGGGAGTACCTGGTGGATTCGAACTGCTAACATTCTGGCTAGCAGCCGTAGCACTTAACCACTATGCCACCGGGGTTTCCATGAATCCTGTAGAAGAGGGAAAATTGAAGCACACCAATAGCCATGGAGTATTAATCAAATCTTGTGTCAAGCATGGCTTGAAATTCATAGATTTCATCCACAAATATTTACTGAATTTCTTCTAGATTTGGGCACAGTACTAATGAATGAGTATACAAAGATGAGCAAAACCAGGTGCATCCCCTAGCTCCAACTCCAGTGCCCTGAGCTGAATATCAAACACCACATAGAGGACCTGAAAACTAGGAGGGTACATTAGGACAGAAGAATGCCAGCCCAGGGTGTTTAACCTGCTCAGCAAGGTCAGGGAAGATGTCTTCTATAAGGGGATGTTTCAGGAAAATGAAGGGAGTTACATTTCAAGGAAAGGAGGCATTTTGTGCAAAGGTCTTCTGGCTGGACAGAGCATGCCGATGATGAGGGACAACACAGTCTGTATGTCTGGAGACAGAGACCCAGTGAGAGGTGTGGGCACACATGTGATAAAGCTAAGGAGTAATACGGGGATACAGGCATGATATACAATGGGGCTGGAGACACAGACAGGGACAGGAACACCCAGGGTGTTACGAACCCATTAAGGATTTGATCTTTTTCATGGGAGTAATGGGAAGGCATTTCAATGCAGTAGGTAGAGGGAGGGGTACTTCGATCTATTTTTTTTTTTTTAATGCCACTTTCACTACACTGTACACAGTCATATGAGGGTACCTTGCGGCTGATCCTTCTTGCATACATTTGAGTTGACACTGAAGGATGCTTGGAGGTCACCATCATTAAATGGAGATCTTTGGTAATACCCTGTCTTACACACTTACGACTTTTGAAGCAGCACCAGAGGACTAAGGTGGAGGTTTGCTTTAAGGATCTCTGTCTCTGTCTCACACACACATCCCACGTGCACTGTGCTCTCAGGGAAGCCACATTCATAGCAATGAGCCACTTGGTACTGTCAGCAAATGTTACTGTGAATATCAAGCTGAGGCATTTTTAGTGAGTTCTTCATCTCACGTCTCCCAGTTTCTCACTGGTGACATGCTCAGTGGGTGGAAATGATATCCTGCCTGCCCAACAAGGGCTCATACAAGCTCTTATATCTCCAGCTACATCACCCGGAAACTCGAGCAGGTGGCCTTCTGTAGTTACAAAACCTGCCTTTCAGCAAGCTATCACTTGGATCTCTTTTCCATGACCTGGATAACATTCTTACAAAGCCACCAGTGCCAATTTGCACCGTTATCCCAGTACAACAAAGATGAGGAATTCACATGTGCAGTTGAACTCTAAATACGTATCAGGGACCAGCCTCTGAATACCCGGAGCTTGCATCTAAGAGATCAAAGTGCAACAGACCAGGGCCAGCCTGGCCATGGATGATTCAACTGTATAAAACTGTTTCTCCTTTTTTTAAAGTTGTGATTTAGGTGAAAGTTTACAGATCAAGTTGAATTTTTCATACAAAAGTGTATACACATATTGTTACATGACATTAGTTGCAATCCCCGCAACGTGATAGCACACTGTCCCTTTCCATCACAGTTTTCCCGAGTCCTTCTAACCAGCTCCCGCCCCTTCCTGCTTCCTCATCCTGCCTCTAGACAGGAGTCACCTACTTGGTCTTACTTAGCTGCTTAAACTAAGATGCACACCCTTCATGAGCATCATTTTGCATTTTATAACCCCAACCAAACCCAGTGCCATCTAGTCAATTCCAACTCCTAGCAACACTACATAGTCCAGTCTGATCTTTGTCTGAAGAGTTGGCTTCCAGAGCCAACAGAGCACTCAGAGGCCATGGCTTTGAGAGTTCTGTGGGTCTCAGTCAGTCCATTAATTCTAGTCTTTTTTATGTGAACTGAAGTTTTGCCCCGCACTTTTCTCCCGCTCCATCAGGGACTCTCTGTTGTGCTCCCTGTTAGGGAGATCACTGGTGGTAGACTTGTACCAGCTAGTGCTTCTGGTCTCAGGCTGACAGAGTGTCTGATTTATGTGGCCCTTTTGTGTCTCGGGCTAACAATTTCCTTGTGGCTTTGGTGTTCTTCATTCTCCTTTGTTCCAAGTGGGTTGGGCACAGTTCATGCATCTTAGATGGCTGTTACCAAGCTTTTAAGACCTCAGACGCCATTCACCAAAGTGAGGTGCAGACTGTTTTCTTAAAAATTTTGTTGTGCCATTTGATCCGGATGTTCCTTGAAACCATAACCATAGTCCCTGTCCCCCGGCCCTTGTTTTGGTGTCCCTTGAAGTGTTTGGTTATGTTCAGGAAGCTTCTTAGCTTTTGGTTTACTCCAGTCGTGCTGCCTTGCCTATATTGTGTGTTATTCTTCCCTTCTCTGAAGATCACTCTGGTCTACTATCCAGTTAGTGAATTCCCCTCTCCCTCTGTCTCCTTGTAACCATCAAATAATGTTTTATTTTGTGTTCCTACCTTTTCTTGAGTCCTTGTAATGGCTGTGTCATATAGTGTTTGTCTTTTTGCCACTGACTAATTTCACTCAGGAAACCCTGATGCGTAGTGGTTAAGAGCTTGGCTGATAACCAAAAGGTTGGCAGTTCAAATCTTTCAGGTGCTCCTTGGAAACTCTGTGGAGCAGTTCTGCTCTGTCCTATAGGGTTGCTATGAGTTGGAGGCTAACTTATATGGCAACTAATAACAGTTACAACAACTGGGTTAAGATCTGGAGATGTAATGATGTACTAAACCACACACAGACTCTGCCTTCCTGCAGCTTATCTTGTAGTGGAGACTGACATGCAAGCAATCACTCATGCAAAAGTAAAATTTGGTGTTTGTACTTGACCGTAATAAGTTACATGAAGAAGACTGACTGGATGTCATGAAAATCCAGGATGGTGGATTTGGCCAGTGCAAGTTGAGATTTGAAAGATGAAAGGAAGTAATTAGATGCAGCAGGAAGGGAGGAGAGTTACAGCCTGAGAAAAGAGCATATGCAAAGGCTCTAGATTTAAAGAGCAGATGGCAAGGACTGTGGCCTAAAGGCAGGACTGGCTGGAGAAGACTGGGCATGAAGGAAGCCAGGGAGAGGTAAAGTGAGTGAAGTAGGTAGGAGCAGACTGTGTAGCAACTTGCAGGCGGTGATAAGGGTGACTGTCTTTATCCTGAGAGTAATGGGCATTCCTGGAAGGTTTTAAATAATGGAGAGTGTAACACAATCATCTGTGTTTGAAAAGATCATTCTGCTATGGTGTGAAGTATGTATTAAAATTAGGCAGGAAACTAGGAGGCTAACAAGAACAGCCTATCAGTTGGGGTTCCATCAGGGCCTTCACGTTACTATGCAATAAGATTTATTAGAGGGATTAGACTTTACACAGTCTGGCGAACTGGTAAAGAAGGCTGTGAAGACTACTGTCTCTGTGTCTAGTGGTGACATGAAGTCACTAGAGGTCAGCTGGCTGGCAGCATGAAGGGAAAGCTTGGAAACTGTGGTAACCTGGAACCTGAACGGACATCCTGGAAGCTGCGTCATGCTCACTCCCCGATCCTTGACAGTCCAGGGGACCAGCAGAAGCAACACAAGCGCCCCCATCAGCAGCTGTATGTACAGGCTCAGGGCACCCAGCTGACGACAAACGAGGTCTGTAAGAAGCTGAGGATCGGCAGGTTCCGCTGCTGCTGCCCGTCACCAGCTGAGTCAGCAGATTAGCAATAGCAGCTCTGAGCTGTGCTGCCCTTGACTCCTTACATCAGCCTTTAGGGTATAATGTCTGCTGATCTTTTTCTATCTTACAAATCTTGCTTAATTCTCATAGGACCAACCTTTACCCAAAAGTAGATAGAGAAGGGAATGTGGAAAAAGGCAGTTAACCCCTAGGAAACACAAACCAATTGCCACGGAGTAGATTATAACTCAGGGAGGCCCCACGTATGTCAGAGTACAACTCTGTGCTTCACAGGGGTTTCAACGGGTGAGGTTTTGGAAGTAGATCACTGGGGCTTTCTTCTGAGGCTCCTTTGGGTGGACTCAAACTTCCACCCTTTCTGTCAGTAGCCAAGAGTGTTAACTCTTTTCATCACCCAGGGAACCCGGCACAGTGCAAAACATCATAGAGATTATTCTGATTGTTCAGATTAGAGGTAATGGTGGCTTAGATTAAGGCTTTGGGAACGAATTGACACTTTTCGAAGTGCAGGTTATTTTGCTGAGTGGCCCTCAACATGAGTGTGTCTGATGCCTCTTCATAATGAAATTGAAAGTAGTCACGATTGGCTAGAAGAGCAGAGAAGTGATGCTCAATCCAGCCTGCACTGTATCAGGAAGCACACAGTGCCGGTGCTTTTCCAACACTGGTGATGTTAGCTTGGGTCACGTTGCTAAAATGGTGACTTATAGATTTCTCTATTCTGTATAGTAACTGTGTTCTCTTTATAATAAATGTGTGCCTTTCTGGGAGTTATTCTGAGGCTTTATTACCATCTTGTTTCTAATTATGCTTTCACCTACTCATTTTTAACATTCACAGGTGATCCTGGTCTAAAACAATTGTGGTATTTGCCACACAGGGTTTTCTGTTCCCTCTGTTTCTTCTACATGTATTAGCTGAAATTCTTCTGTAAGTAAGAGCTATCCTTTCTCCCTTTTATTTATATCTGATTATTTACTTACATCTGTATGGATTCATGAATTCTTATTCTATGGATTCGAGCCTGTTCAATTATTATGTATTTTGATTCTCAGATTATCCCAGACTTGGCCACTGGGAGCCCCGTTGATTTGTCTCTTGTGTCTTTTTGACATGTTCCTCTCTTTTTTTTTTTTTTTTAGTACTTCTTAAAAGGTTGCTGGAACTGTGAAGTTGTGGTGGTTAAGTTCTACGTCTGCTAACCAAAAGATCTACAGGTGAACCCAGAAGGTGCCCCTTGGAAATCTGATGGGGCAGTTCTACTCTGTCCTATAGGGTTGTTATGAGCCAGGAGCGATTTGACAGCAATGGGTTTTTTATAGGGTTGCTATGAGATGGAATCGAGTGGACAGCAGTGGGTTTTTGTTTTTTGTTTTAGCTCTTGCAGCAGTAGATACTCCAGGATCACCTTGTATTTTCCCTGTCGCAGCTCTTGGAACAGTCATTTCTCTGAGGCAGGAAGAATGGCTTTTGGAAACAAAGAACTGTTCATTGATACACAGATGTCATTACTTCTAAGTCACTCAACAGACAGAGTTATCTCTGTCTCTCATCTACGTATCCATCCATCTATTATCTAATGAGTTTATACGTATAATTCCAGTTTTAGTCTAAAATCACAGGGTTTGTGCTAGCCTTCCCCTTTTCCTTCTTTGTAACTCCTTTCTCCAAACTATAAGAAATTTGGTGTTCATTGCCTGTGATATATTAACTTATTTACTCAGTTTCAGAATACTCATAAGTAGTTTCAAAATTTCCAACCCTACCCTTGTGAAAAATGAACCCACTAACTAGAGTATAATATTCGTGTATAGTTCTTTTCATCTTTAGCCTTAAGTTGATATGTATTTTTTAAAAACTAACATTAAAGGCAATTCACATTCCTGTAAAAACAAAAAATAAATGTATTAACTGAAGTATAATATTTGTCTTGTTTTGTTTTTAGCTTTAGAATACATAGTCAATTCTTATTTTCTTGACTTCATACTAAATCTAAATTCAGGTCCCTGTCTAGGTTGCCTGGAAGTAAGTTTAATCAGTAATTATTGGGGTTTTCTTTTCCTAACCCTAGGATTCTGCAGGGGTCTTAAAACCACTAACCACCCCGCCCCCCCCAACTGCTGTCTAGTCATTTTCAACTCACAACAACCCCACAGGGCTCCCAAGGTTGTAAATCTCTACAAAAACCAACAGCCACACTAATCATTACTGGAGTTTTATGGAGGTACCAGGCGTGTTAGCAAAAGAGAAAATATCTCCAGTCTTTGGACCTCACGCCATTTATCACAGTGGTGCCTAATTTCAGATCCACACTGTGCCTTGAAATTCACATCTCTCCTCTGCCCATGGACAGGGGATACTTTTATGAACCTAGGTATCCTATTGTCCATGACCTTGTTTGTCCAGATGTACCAGTTAGGCATTCACCCCCAGAAGCGTGCCCATCTGGATAACTCCCTAAATACTATCATCCTCTCTGTCTTAGGAGTCTCTATGGCACCTTATTCATTTTTCTTGGAGGATAAAAACATGGTTGCTTGTTCCTCTGGATGTGATTGACTGTTCCTTTGACTGATATTTATGCCATTTGCCTATTTATAGCCCCAGTTTGTAGGTCAACCTCTGACTGCAGATCTACCCCAGTTTGTAGTTCTGCCTACTGCATTACTGTTTGCCAAGCCTAGAGCCTGTGCAGTGCTCAGCTGGGATATTGCTCCCTGACTTCAGGGCAGACCTCTTCACACACATTCTTGGCGGAAGCTGCTCCACTCTTCATTCCTTGATAGCCCGTCTGCTTTTCGTCTTCCAAAATTGTTTTTAAAAATCTTATCCTGTAATAGCCCTGTTCCCATTTCCTTGTCATGTAATGAGTCCAATCTCATTTTATTAGTTATTGTAGATTGCACTGCTCATGAATAAAAAATAGAGGATTGTAGTAATCTTGGCAAAATAGCAGAAGAGGCAGCTCCAAGTTCCTGTGACCCTCACAGAATATTAAAAAACAAGTAGAGACTGCCAGAACTAACTTTTTTCTTCAGAACTCTGGAAACAGTCAAAGTATTACAGCAACTACACAAATGCTGAATAATAAAAAAAGGCATGTTACAAATGGTAGGAAAGCTTGGTGGTCTTTTGATGCATCCTTCCCCACTCACTCCTTAGCTTGTTGGAGGCTGTCTTGAAGATTCCCTGTCTACCATCCCAGTGTGAGACTCTGGTTCCTGGTTCAGAGGGAGCAAAATAGACTTTATCTACAAATCATTGGACATGGGTGTTCTCTTCCTGGTGGCTACCTGAAGAATTGATGCACGGTGCTCATCTAAGGCTAAGGGTGGACATTGCTTGAGAACACTTGTCATTAGCAAGTACCGTTGGGTTGGTCCTGACTCAAATCAACCCCAAGTTTAACAGAAGAAATATTGTCCAGTCTTGTGCCAACCTCTCAACAGCAGGTATGTCTGAGCAATCCACCAACCAACCTGTGGCTACCTGGACCAAAAGAGTATGACTGAGACACTTTCAGCAGACTGTTGGAGACCAGGAAAGAGAGCCAAGTAAAGAATTTCTTTGGCATCTTAGGCCATTGAAAGTACCTGTGCTATTAAGTAACCAATAGGTTAAAGAAGTCACAAGGAAAATCAGAAAATACTTAAAGATGAATGAAAAAAAGTAAAACATTCCAAAACTTAAGGAAAATAGCAGAAGTATTTTTCAGAGAGAAGCTTATAGTTTTAAACGTCTACATTAGGAAGGAAGAAAGAGCTCAAATCAATAAACTAACTCCACACCTTGGTGAACCAGAAAAAGATCAAATTTAGCTCAGGTTGTAAACGGAAGGAAATAATAAAGATTAGAGTGGAGATAAAGTAAACGCAGGGTGGACAAGCAATAGAGATAATTGACAAAACCAAAAGCTGGTTCTTTGAGAAGGTCGATTAAATCAATAAACGTTTCGCTAGGCTGATTTAAAAAAAGAGAGAGAAGACATGAAAGAAATTAGAAACAAATGTGTGGACATTAGGACCAACCATACAGAAATAAAAAAGGATCATGAAATAATACTGTGACCAACTGTAATGCCAACAAATTAGGCAATCTGGAAAACACTTTGGTGGGTCCTCAGAATGTTAAACGTAGAATTGCCACATGTCTCAGCACTTCCACTGCTATGTGTATACCCAAATGACTTGAGAGTAGGGACTCAAACCGAATAGAATGTTCACTGTAGTGTTATTCACAACAGCCAAAAGGTGAAAAGAACCCAAGTATAATGGTTCATGTTTTGTGTCAACTTGGTTAGGTCCTGATTCTCAGAATCCTGTAACCATCCTCCATTCTGCCGTGTTGTGTGATTATCCTCCATCTTCAGGATTAGTGTAGGGTATATCTTGAATCATACCCTTTTTAAAAGTCATAGATGTATTCAAGTCACATTCTTATTAAGCTATTGTGCCCTACTTTACTTTTAATCTCTGGGTCTTGAAAACATCCAGGAAGAACTGATGAAGTTTGACCTTCCCTTTTCAAGCATTATTCTGTCATTTTTTCAGGAGAGATTTTTAGAGGCAACTTTGCAAAGTGTGAATGTGACATTCAGATTTACATTTCTAGACTCTTAAGTCCTCTGGGATTTGTGCTGTGATGATTGTTCTCAAAAGGACATGTCAGTTTTTGTAGATTTGTTGAGATGGCATTTCAGCTTTCTTTCACATGTTTTTGGAATTGGACTCTGATTGACAATTTGTTCTTTGGAGTTAAATACCAATTCAGAATGCACTGTTTTTTGCCCACTTAAATCCCAGATCAAATCTTTTCCTCATTCTGTATTGTCCATTTCAATGAAATCATATTAGTTTTCTCGAATGAAAGTTTTAGAGTAGAATTCTGATTGAAAATCTCGGTTTGCATCTTTCCTCAAGCAGAGGGATGGTTATATATTAAAATGACCAATTATCCCAAAATATCTGATGCATAGACGTTCTTTCTTCTTAATTTTTTTTTTTACTTTTTTTGAAGAGTAGATATATGATGGACTTTTCATATATATCTATCATTTTCAGAAAGACAATTTGTAGAACCTAGCAAAGTGGATTGGTAAAAAGTACCAAGTAGTTAAACAGAATAGATTTGCATATCCACTGCTGGGTATTATCTTTGTGATTTAAAGCAAGTTACCAAAAAATCTGAACCTCAGTTTCCACACCTGTAAAACAAGAATAATGTGCCTTGTTTTACAGTTTTGTGATGAGGCTTGACTAAGACTACACAAACCACTAAGGACAGCATTCAATAAATGGTTGCTACTAATTTTATAAACCTTTTCCACCTGCGCGGATTTGGTAAGTTTCTAGCAAAGTTTCTAGTACACAGTAGATGGGTAAAATTTATATGATGATGGAGAAATGAATGAATGATCCCATCAATCTCATATAAGAACACATGGAACTGTAATGGGTTTCTATCTTAATGGTAGGTTGTATCTTTTAAGCTCTTGCTTCACACTGAGATATTATACCTCTCTTAGAGGTAGGAATGCTATAGGGTTGAGAATTCATGCTGTGTAGCTCTAGCTGAGATTTCACTACTTAAAATGAAGTAGACAGTGGGAGATTACCTGATTTTTCAAATTTATTCTTCAAGTTCTTGCAACTTAGTCCATTGAGGCTGATAGGGTAACAATATGAACAGCCACAATTATCATTCTGCTTGGAGCCAAACTGGGGACACTTGCTTGACCTAATACACTTGCTGCATTTTCTAAACCTAGGGACTTAGCTTTCACTTCAATTACTTTGCCAGAATTGGAGGACTTTTCTCACATGTTCTATACTTGGCAGGATTTTTCGACATCCTCACTCCATAGGAATTGTCAAGTCTCCTACCCAGGGCATTGATAATTCTATGGCTGTCTCAAAATAGATATATTGCCTAGGAATAATCATCAGCTACCTGAACTAGGGAAACCTTGCTGGCCTAGTTAAGTGCTACATCTGCTAATCAAAAGATTGGCTGCTCAGATCAGCCAGGTGCTCCCTGGAAACTCTATGGGGCAGTTCTACTTTGACCTACAGGGTTGTTATGAGTCAGAGTTGACTTGATGGCAGTGGTCTTCTGCTGGACCTAGAATGTTACCCATGGTTACCTGCATTCTTAGCCTACCACGAGCAGGTCCTTGCTGACTTTAGATTTCAGTATGCACATAATTTGACCAGCCCTCTGTGGAACCCCTCTGCAGTCTCAGCTCCCCTTCACTTACCTTGCTTATGCAGGCAATGTCCCAACAAGCCTTGACACTAAAGCTTTTGAACTGATGCATTGTTTTGAGCTTTTTAGAGGGCTATAAATTTAATCTACTACTAGACTGTCAGTTTGTTCTATTGTGTTGGCTTGTGTGTTGTTATAATGCTGAAAGGTGTCCTGTTGGTTTCTTGAATACCAACAGGGACAGCTATGGTATCCAGTTTTCAGTGGAGTTTCCAGACTAAGAAAGACTGGAGAGAGGACCTGAAAATCTACTTCTAAAAGCACTGACCCAGTGAACATTTGATGAATACTTGCAGAGCATTGTCTGATAGAGTGCCAGAAGATAAGCCCTTTCAGGTTAGAAGATACTCAGAATATGCCCGGGGTTGGAGGTGGGGAGCTACCTCCTCAAAGTACAGTCCACTTTAATCCTGTAGATGGAGTAAAGCTTTTAGGACTTTCACTAGCTGATGGGACATGACTAAAAACGGGAACAAACAACTGTAAATATCCATTAGTAGTTGAAATATGGGACATAAAAGATATGAATCTAGAAAAAGCAAAAACCATCAAAAGTGAAATGGAACACTCGAAGATAGATATCTTAGACATTAATGAGCTGAAATGGATGGGTATTGGGCATTTTGAATCAGATGATCATACAGTCTACTATGCCGCACAGGTTGGAGAGGAATGACAGCACATTTATTGTCAAAAAGAGCATTTCACTATCTATTCTGAATTACAACCCTGCCAACGATAGGACAATATCTACAAGCCTTTAAGGAAGATGTGACAATGTCACTATTATTCAGATTTACATACCAGCCACTGTCTGAGTTTGTGCCATAGCAGAGATACCACAAGTGGATGGCTTTAAGAGGAGGAATTTATTCTCTCACAGCCTAGGAGGCTAGAAGTCCAAATTCTGGGTGCCAGCTGCAGGAGAAGGCTTACTTTCTCTGTAGGTTCTGAAAGAATGTGCTTGTCATCAATCTTTTCTCTGTCTAGGAACTTGTCTGCAAAGGAAACCTGAATTCAAGGCACAAATTCTGCTCCTGGCTCTGCTTTCTTGGTGGTATGATATCTTCTACTCAGCTCACTTCTCTCTCCTTTTATCTCTTATAAGATAAAAAGTGATGCAGGTCACTCCTCGGAAAAATCCCTTTACATTGGATCAAGAATATGACCTGGGTAAGGCTGTACATATCACATAATCTAATTTTGCCCCAGAACTATTGGGGTGTATAGTGGTTAGGAGCCGTGGCTGCTAACCAAAGATCACCAGTTCAATTTTTCCAGGCACTCCTTGGAAACCCTATAGGGTAGTTCTACCCCATCCTACAGGGTCTCTGTGAGTTGGAATCAACTTGATGGCAACAGGTTTTGTTTTTTAGTTTTTAATCTTGCCATATAAACTGTAGACAGGGATTAGGATTGACAACTCTAGGAAAATTACATCAATCAAAGAATGAAGGGCAACCATGTAAGACTGGAAATCATGATCTAAGCGAATTGACACATGTTTGGGGAAACACAATTCAGTTGATGACAACCACTAATACCAAAGAAGAAGAAATAAAAAAAATTTTTTTTTTTTAAACCAACTTCGGCAGTCTGAACTGGATCAAACATGCAACCAAGTTGCATTAATCATTACTGGTGACTGGTATGTGAAAACTGGAAACAAACAAGAATACGTAGTTGTGAAATACAGCCTTAGTGTTAGAAACCACACTAGTGATGGCATGACCCAAGGCCTAATCCTTTGAAATATCTTTTTCAACACTATAAACACTACTATGTACATGGACGTCACCAGGTAGAACATGTAGGAATCAAATTGAATACATCTGTGGAAAGAGACAATGAAGAAGCTTAGTATCATCAATCAGAACAAGGCCAGAGGACGACTAAGAAGCAGATCATCAATTGCTCACAAGCAAGTTCAAGTTGAAGCTGAAGAAAATTAAAACGAGTCCACAAGACACAAAATATGATGTTGAGTATATCTTACCTGAATCTGGAGATTATCACAAAAATAGACTTGACATATTAAACACTAATGACCAACAGAAGACATGGGGAGCTGAGGGATGACATCAAGCACATCACATATGAAGAAAGCAAGAGGTCATTAAAAAGAGGGCAAAGAAAGAAAATAACAAAATGGATGTCAGAAAACACTCTGAAACTTACTCTTGATTGTTAAGCAGTTAAAGCAAATGTAAGAAATAATAAAGTGGCAGTACTGAGCAGAAAATTTCAAAAGGCATCACAGGAAGACAAAATATAATGAAATGTGCAAAATCTTGGAGTTAGAAAACCCAAATGGAAAGAACACACTTAGCATTTCTCAAGGTGAAAGAACTAAAGAAAAGAAGTCAAGCCTCAACTTGCATACTGAAGGATTCTGTGGGCAAAATATTGAATGATGCAGGAAGGATCAAAAGACGATGGAAGGAATACAGTCTCTGTGCCCCAAATAATTGACTGACATTCTGCTATTTCAAGAGGTAGCATATGATCAAGGGCTGATGGTATTCAAGCTGCACTGAAGGGATTGGCAAAAAAAAAGACTCAAGGGACTGATGGAATACCAATTAAGATGTTTCAATGTGCAACGATAATACTGGAAATACTCATCTGTCTGTGCCAAGATGTTTGGAAGACAGCTACTTGCTGAATCAACTGGCCATGTATTTGTGACCATTTCAAAGAAAGGTGATCCAAGAGATGCAGAAATTCTTGGGCAATATCATTAATATCACACGTAAGTAAAATTTTACTGAAGATCACTCAAGAGTGGCTGTAGCAATACATTGACAGGAACCACCAGAAATTGTAACTAGATTCTTTAGAGGACATGCAATGAGGGATATCATTGCTGATGCCAGATGGAAGTTTGCTGAAAGCAGAGAACACTAGAAAAATGTTTATCTGTGTTTTATTGACTACACAGGGCATTCAACTGTGTGGATTGTAACAAAATATGGCTAATATTGCAAAGAATGGGAATGCCACTAACCCTTATTCTGTAGAGTAGTTTAGACACTGCCCTAAGGGGACAGTGATGCAGGTCTCCTGGGCTGGTGCAATGATAGAACTAGCATGTGCTATTTTGTACTCAATGTTGTCTTGCAAACATAGCTTTTAAATTCTGGATGAAATATTGGATGCTGTCTAGTGTATGGATTTCTTTTCCAGGGTCTAATATATTGTTACCTCTTGGTTGGACAGCTCTTGCTTTTAATCTTGTGGTTATTGTTTCGATTAATCTTAATCTAAGAGACTCCTTCACTAATACAGTCACGAAGAACTCACAGTGGTGGATATCTGGTAAAGTTCTTTGAGTTCAGCACTCTGGACTGTTCTTTTTCTTTTTTAAATTATTTTTTTATTTAATATGACTGAGTGAAAATGTACATTCCCATACAAACTTACATGCCCACCTATATGCAGCTTCCACTGTTCTCCCTGCTGGTGATAGCACACTATTCCTCTGTGCTCCATACATACCTCATCCTCCCAACAGTCTCCTTTCCTCTCCTCTCCACCTACTCTCCTTCCTCCAGCCAGAGGTCAGTAGGATGATATCTTAAGACTCTGAGAAGTCAAGCCCTGGACTGTTCCTAAGACTCTGAGAAGTCAAGATTTGTGATGGTTGGTATGCAAACTTGTACCTCTATTCACAGAGCTATTGGGGAATAGACATCACACTACCTTGATCTCTTTTCAACTCAAGGTGGGAACTGAATGCATTGTTGAGTTGGTGTCAAGACCAGACTGCCTGATTCTTGAATGTTCCCAGAACTAAAGAAAGTGGTCTGAGACCTGAATGACATATGTATTTTCTTGTTTTCTTGAGGATTTGCTTTAGGCTGGGACTTCCAACTGTGGTGGTAAGGGGCTGGGAAGTAGCTAGCAGAAGTATTTCAAGTTATCTGCTGACACCACTTCTCATTTTCATCTGAAAACCTCTTCCCTGCACTGCCCAGACAGTCTTAGGATCACAGTAGAGAGAAGGTTCCCTGGTGGTCATAGTGCATTATTCCCTTTTAGAGAGTCAGGCAGTTTCTTTCCCTTGATTTCCACATCGCTATGTTACCAGACTCTCTTGCCTCCTTTATCTTTTATTCATCACTTCCCAGCACTCTTCTGATATGACCAATTCAGGTTCAGAGATGCTCTAGCCTGGCTTACTGCAGAGAACTCTCCATTGGTTTCCAGCCTGCAGGGTCCTCTCTTTTAATTCACCAGGAACAGAACTGCCAGGCTAGGCTGGCAGCAGCTCTGTTGATCAGAGATGACATATAATGAATGCAGTGAACTCACAAAAAACAAACCCACTGCCATGGAGTTGACTCTGACTCATAGCAACCCTATAGGACAGAGTAGCATTGCCCCATAGAGTTTTCAAAGAGAGGCTGGTAGATTTGTTAGCAGCTGTATCACCTAACCATTACATCAGCAGGGTTTCCGTGCTACAGTGAAGGGGATGTAATTTGGAATGAACTCTTGCTGTCATTTGGATCCCAGGTGTGCCATATCCTTGCTGGTACCTTGGATCAAGTTATTTAATCCCTTTGAATCTCAATTTCTTCATTTGAAATGAAAGAACAATAATAATACCTTGGCAGGTTGTCATGAGGACTAAATGGTGAATTCCTGTGAAGTATCTAGCTATAAGTGCTCAATAAAGTGTTAACTTTTTTTTGTCCTCGGTTATGCCTGATAGTGTTTAATAGCTATTTCCACTAACAACAGCTCCTGAGATAGGCTAGAATGCAAGCATTTCCTTTGGAAATCACCCTAGAAAACACTGTGAGGGGAGTGGAATGCTGGAGGGAAGTGGACACCGACAAACGATGTGCTTACCTTTGAGTTACAGTGCTGCCAAAGAATAGTAAATATACCATGGACTGCCGAAAGAATAAACAAATCTGTCTGGGAAGAAACATACCTTCCTTAAAAGTGAGGATGGGGAGACTTTGTCTCATGTACTTTGGACACACTATACAGAGAGATCAGTCCTAGGAGAAAGGCATCATGCTAGTGGGTCAGCGAAGAAGAGGAGGACCTTGGACAAGATGGATTGATTCAGCGACTGCAGCCATGGCAGAAACATAGCAGTGATCATAAGAATGGCACAGGACTGGATGGTGTTTCATTCTGTTGTACACAGAGTCACTGTGAGTCCTAACGGACTCCATGGTACCCAACAACAAGAGTACACAGGCTGCAACTCAGGGTGCCTGTGGAGTTATCTCCCTGGGGAACCTCTGAAAAACTTTGTAGAGTGCATCTCAGAGCCTTCCCAATGAGGGCTGAGGAACTGTCCAACAATTTGCCTCCTAGTTGGTTAACGGTGGCTCCTAGGAGTCAACTCTCCTGGTCTGCACCGTGAGCTGGACAGTCATGCAGAAAACCTTCAGGCAGAGAGTTGATGTCTGCAGCTATTATCTAGGGTAGACCTGGTAGTTTGGCTGGGGCACCGTCAGAATCTTTTCTATGGTACCTGACACTCAGTAGGTTCTTCCTGAATCCAGCTGATTGAACAGAAACAAGGCATCAAGGCTAGGTTAGGGTAAGACTCTCAGTAGAGCAGAAGGATATTTTTCCCTTAATTCCTTATCTTCTGAACCCATGTGGAAATCCTGGTGGCATAGTGGTTAAGTGTTACGTCTGCTAACCAAAGGTTGACAATTCAAATCTGCCAGATGCTCCTTGGAAACTCTATAGAGTGGTTCTACTCTGTCCTAGAGTGTCACTATAAGTTGGAATCAACTTGAAGGCAGTGGGTCTGGTTTGGTTGGTTTCTGAAGCCATTGTCAGGCTGACAGGGCCAGAGACACAGGACTCCAGGGCTCATAACCTGGTATTTGCATGCAGGCACAGGAGGATGCTGTCTCAACCTGTACTTGGGGCTGCTTTGGGCTGGGGTCCTGAAGAAGTGGTCTCACTGAAGTCTGTATTTAACAAACACCCCTTTCTCCTTCTGCTTCTAATTAATGAATTCTTATTTCATTCACATGTTAAAATGCCCAAGGACACCAAAGCCAGCTAAACCCCAAGATGGTTCACACTTACTGGGTTTCTCTGCATCACCTCTACTAATCTTTAAAAACAGAGGCTCCCCTGTCCCCTGCTCAGTGCCCTGTCTGTCTCTCCCAGGACCCAGCTTACTGTCGTATTACCTGCTTCCTCTCTTTTCTTCTTTCATCCTGCAATTTCCAGTATAATCTTGGTGTAATCTCTTTGCTACACATTTCCTATTTGTTTTCCCTGTTTCTGTTTTAGGCAGACAATTCCTTCTGATACCCAGTTAATCCCCCTTGATCTTTTACTTTCCAACTTGTTTGCCTCGTTTACCTACATGGAGGTCCTGGCTTTTGCATCCCTGACATGTTTAGTTGATTAGCTGCAAGAATCCTGGGTATTTTTTTTCTCTGCTGACTTTCATATGCGACCAGGTAACTCATTTTCTTGCAGCAAGTGTGTAAGAAGAGTGGACTGTGCGCCCACTCTGGCTGTGTGGAGTCTGTGGGAAGTATAAGGTATAAGCGAGGCCTTGGCAAAATTAAGAGCTTGGCTGATAGATAAAGCACCCAGGTAACCAAATGAGCATCTCTTTAAATTCATATGTGTGCTGTAGACCGTACTGTAAGTTCTAGAATAGTGTGGAGGCAGAGAGTGACTTGGCATGAAAGAAGCAGGGAAGGCTTTGTGGACAAATGCTACCCACCTATGCCAGGGATCCCCCAAACCACCCTCAGCTTTCAATATTTTCTAGAAAGACTTCCAGAATTCAGAAAAGCTGTTGCTTTCATACTTATGGCTTATTACAGTGAAAAGACACTGATTAACACTAGAACAGAAAAAAGGTGTATAAGGCAGGGTCCAGAGGAGGCAAAGCCTGAGCTTTCAGGTGTCCTTCCAGATGAAGTCATACAGACAGGCTTAATTCTTCTGGCTGTGATGGATGACAATTTATGTGAACTGTCATCAACTGCAGAAGCTGACTCCAGCCTTGGGGTCCAGGGATTTTATTGGAGGTTAGTCATAGAGGCATGGAGAGCCCATGTGACTGACGTTAGCTACTGTCTTAGTCAACCAGTGCTGATGTAACAGACTGTTTTAGTCATCTGGTACTGTTCTAACAGAAATACCACAAAGTGAATGGCTTTAACAAAGAAAAGTTTATACTTACACAGTCCAGTAGGTTACAAGTCCACATACAGAATGTCTACTCCAAATGAAGGGCTTTTCCCCTTGTCGGCTCTGGAAGAAAGTACTTGTGTTTTACCATTCTTTGGTCAGGGAGCATCTTGACACAGGAACCTCAGGTCTGAAGGACATGCTCTTTTAATTACTTAACATAAATACGGTAAGAAGCATCTGTGCCGTTTTTCTTGCCCCACCCTAGCAGAAAGACATATTTACATAGTAGATAGGGTATACCCATTCTCCCTGAGTGATGCAAATAGCTACGGCGCTCAACTGCTAACCAAAAGTTGGTCCCCTAAAATATATGTATAGCAATTTGGCTAGGCCATGATTCCCTGTAATGTCTGATATTCCTCCATATTGTAAATCCCGCCTCTATGATGTTAACGAGGGAGGTGGTACAACAGTCACGTTCGTGGGGGAGGACTCAGTGTGTAAGATTGTATGAAGTCCCCAGTTATGCATGGAGACCTGATGGCATAGTGGCTAAGTAACACAGCTGGTAACCAAACCCCTTGATACAGAATCAGAGATCTACATAATCATCAACTCCTGAAAGCGTGCATGTCACACAGCCTCATGTTAAAGATTCTATCCGCTAATCAATATTCTTTTATCACAGACCAGACTGGATTAGATGCATCTAAGAAGAATTACTAGACTCCGGAGTGATGTTCCTCTGTTAATACCACTTCTCCTATATTTCTCCCATGCTCCAGGAATGAAAGCCTCAACGACAAATCTTTTATTTACTTATTTTTAATGTGATTGAGTGAAAATGTACAATCTAGTTTAAATTTGCATACCCGCCTATCTGCAGCTCCTTTAGCTCTCCTTGCCTGGTGACAGAGCACTTCTCCGTTCTGTTCTATGTATGTTCAGACAAATCATTTTTTGTAACGCTGCCTTCATTTGACACACAGAGGAAACAACACAAATATCAACAAGAAACAATGACCCCAGAAGGTTCGTGGTAAGAGGATGTTCCCTCATTCTTCGTTGACCTTGGCAGATCGATTGTAGAGATCTGTCCACTGGAGATTATTGAAGATAAATAAATATTGTAAAAACTTTCTTGTGAGTTTCTAGGCTTGAAGAAAACAACATTGATTTATTTGGCTTCCAATGCAATAAACTGCTCATTAATCATCTTTCACAGCAGGTGCTTCAAAGGAGGAAAAAGACATTACAAAGAAGAAAGCTTTTCAGACCATTTGAGATGCTGCAAAATCTCACTGTACATATAAACTCCTGAGCTGCAAATGTATCAATCCAGATTTTTTATTTGTATAATGAGTTGGAAAACCGTTAGGTCCTGGAAGACACTGGAATGCATGCTCTTTTAATTATCTAACATAAATACAGTAAGAAGCATCTGTGCCATTTTCCTTGCTCTATCCCAACATAAAGACACATTTACATAGTAGATAGGGTATACCATTGTCCCTGGGTAGTGCAAATAGCTAAGGTGCTCAACTGCTAACCAAAAGGTTGGAGGTTCAATTCCACTGTAAGGCTCCTTGGAGAAAAGGTCTTGCATACTATTTCCAAAAGATTGCAGGTATCACAAATTCTGTAAAACACAGTTCTACTCTGATACTTTGATACGAGTTGAAGTCAACTTGATGGCATTTGATTTAGGGGATATCATTGCTTTAAAAAAGTATAATGTTTAGACACTCCTTAAGATAAAGTAAAAGACAATATTTAAGAAATTTGGATTTCTCCATTTTATCATATTCAATTCAAGGACCTAGCACACTATTACATGTCCTGAACTGTTCTAAACATAAAAGAGAAGATTCAAAAATTGTTTGCATACCTGGTTTTATGTAGATGGTGGTAAAGTGGAGGAAACGAAGAGTTTTACAGTGGACGGGTAATATAATTGAGGTGCAAAAACATCTACAGGGATATGGAAGAAAGAGAAATAAGTCCCCTTTAATCCAACAATTATATTCTTCTTCTTTCCTAGATTGTCAACTTCTCCCTCAGCACTGCCTTCTCCAGGCTTAGAAGAGAAAAATGAAAGAAGCAAGTACTACCAAAAAACCTTCCCTCAAGCTTGTGTCTTCTCAACACCATCCTTCTCTGCCCAGTCAAACTCGCACATGTGCTGTCTGCACTCATTGTTTCCCATTCTCTTACATGGTGGACTCTGTGATACCCAGAGTTCCCTCACGGAGGACTTGTTTCCTCGCTATACTATCACTAGTGTCATCACTGATGGCTTTCAGCTCTCAGCCCTTCTGGTGTACCTCAGCTGCAGAGAGCTACCTTCCATGAAGTGTTCATGGCTGCCCTTTCTAATTACTGATAGAAGCAGAGAACGGCAATCTGGCAATCTTGGCCCCATGTGGATGACTTTGAAAGGCTATTCTAGCTCCAGAGCTTCCCACGGTGTTCGTCACTGTGACCATTGTGTCAATCCATCTCATTGGGAGTTTCCCTCATTTTTGTTGGTCCTTTGCCAGACATGATCTACACAGTCCAATGTCTTTGCATAGTCAACGAAACACAGATAAACACCTTTTTGACATTCTCTGCTTTCAGCCAAGATCCATCTGACATCAGCAGTGTCACCCCTTGTTCCACATCCTCTTCTGAATCCAGCTTGAATTTCTGACTGTTCCCTGTCAACACACTGTTGCAGTCACTTTTAAATAATCTTTAGCAAAATTTTACTTTTGTGTGATGTTCATGATATTGTTCAATAATTTCCACATTTGGTTGGATCACCTTTCTTGGTAATAGGCATGAATATGAATCTCTTCTAGTTGGATGGCCAGGTAGCTGTCCTCCAAGTGTCTTGGCATAGCTGAGTGAGCACTTGCCGCTGTTTGGCGAACTGTCTCAATTGATATTCCATCAATTTTTGGAGCTTTGTTTTTTGCCAATGCTTTCAATGCAATTTTGACTTCTTCCTTCAGTACCACTAGTCTCTGATCATATGTTAACTCTTGAAATGGTTGAATGTCATCCAATTCTTTCTGATATAATGACTTTGTGCATTCCTTCCATCTTCTTTTGATGGTCCCTGAGTCATTTAATATTTTCCCCTTGAAATCCTTCTTAGAACCTGAGGTGTGACTTTCTTTTCCCTTGTTCTTCCAGCTTGAGAAATGCAGAGCATGTTCTTCCATTTTGTTTCCCTATTTCCAGCTCTTTGCACATGTCATTATAACATTTCATTGCGCTCTTGAGGAATCTGTATATGGATCAACAGGCAGTTGTGCAAACAGAACAAGGTGACACTGCTTCATTTAAAGTCATGAAAGGAGTGTGTAAGGACTATATCTTTTTACCATACCTTTCAATCTGTATGCCAAGCAAATAATCCAAGAAGCTGGACTATGTGAAGAAGAATGAGGCATCAGGATTGGAGGAAGACTCAATCCGCATTATGTAGATAACACAACTCTGCTTGCTGGAAGCAAAGAGGATTTGAAGTACTTGCTGATGAAGACCAAAGAACATAGCCTTCAGTATGGATTGTACCTCAGCATCAAGAAAACAACTATTCTCACCACTGGACCAGTAAGCAGCATCATAAGAAATGGAGACAAGATTGACATTGTCAAGATTTCACTCTACTGTGGTTCCACAATCAATGCCCATGAAAAAAGCAATCAAGAAATTGAAAGACACATTGCACTGGGAAAATCTGCTGCAGAGGACCTCCTTAAAGTGTTGAAAAGTAAAGATATCACCTTGAAGACTAATGTCCCTCTGGCCATGGAATTGTGATCACATTATATGTGTGAGAAAACCAGATGATGAATAAGGAATACAGAAAAAGCATAGATGCCTTTGAATTGTGGTGTTGGAAAAGAGTAGTGAATGTAGCACGGACTGCCAAAAGTACAAACAGATGTGTTCTAGAAGAAGTACAGAGTGCTCCTTGGAAGCAAAAATGGCAAGACTGCATCTTACAAACTTTGGACATGTTGTCAGGAGGGATCAATCCCTGGAGAAGGACATCATGCCTGGCAAAGTAGAGGGTTAATGAAAAAAGGAAGACCCATGACAAGATGGACTGACATAGTGGCTGCAACAAAGGACTGAAGTGTAAAAGTGATTGTGGGCATTACTCGAGAGTGGGCAGTATTTTGTTCTGTTGTGCATACCATTGCTATGAGTCAGAACCAGCTCAATGGCACCTAACAGCTAATGAGAACAACCACCAAACATAACACACTTTTCAAGCAATTGGTCTGTTCTAGTCATCCAGTGCTGGTATAAACAGGAACATCACAAGTGGATGGCTTTAACAAAGAAATTTTATTCTGTCACAGTCTAGTAGGCTACAAATCCAAATTCAGGATGTCAGCTCCTGTTGGCTCTAGAAAAAGGTCCTTGTCATCGATCTTCCCCGGGATTGGGAGGTTGTGAGGCACAGGGACTCCCAGTAAAAATGATGTGCTTTGCCCTTAGCACTGCTGTCCTGGTGTAGGAGGTCCCTAACTCTCTTCTTGCTTCTTTTCCTTTGTATCCCAGGAGACTGCTACAAGGCAAGGTACAGGCTTACAGATCGACTCCTCCCTTAAACTAACACAGCCACCACCCATCCTCCCTTGTTAACATCATAACAGCAGGATTTACAACATACAGGAAAAATCACATAATACTGGGAATCATGGCCTGGCCAAATTGCTACACACATTGATACAATTCAATTCTTGACATGGCCTTTCCTAGAGATGTGCCCAGTGCATAGAATTATTAAGTAAGTTTCTCCATTCTCTTTTCTTCTTTTTGAAGAATATTCTAGTGTTTCTTCTAAGATCGATTTGTTCTTTTTTCTTTTTGGTAGTTCATTATATGCTCAGTATTTTTTACCAACACCACAGCTCAAAGGGAGCAATTCTTCTTCCTTCTCCTTTTTCCACTGTCAAACTTATGAATGCATATGAGACAACTGAAAAGATCATGGCTTGAGTCAAACATCGTTACTAAAGGGGCATATTATGAACATTTCCCCCATTACTCACCTGCTTTTGCTTTTGCCATGTATTCAATCAGAAAAGTTATTGCCTCTTTCCATTACTCCTTGGTGAGATGTGGTACATCTTATTTGATAAGGCAAAAAGTAGAGAGACTGGGAAGAAAGAAGTCAAGTGTCATTTGGTAACTAAATCACTGCTGATACAGACAGGTAGTGGAGTCAACTACAGGTGGATAGGTCACTGGTAGATTGCTTTTGTACTCTCACTGAGTTCAAGTCATGAAAACGCACTTGATGCAAAAGTAGATTACTCAATAAGCGAGATAAGCACCGGCTTGTTTGTGCTTCCTTGTTAATGTGCAGTGAACACTTCCACATGGGTTTCACTTCAATGTGGTGTGGTGAAATCCTTATGAAGTTGTTTGCTACGTGTTATTAAGTAGGCATAGGTAAACCTGTGACTACCTTACTTACTGAGTCATCTGCCTTTGTTAGGGACTGAAAATTTGAGAACAGACTTTAATTCTGTAGGATGGTGCTATGCGGTTGGGAAAGAGACAGACATCAACCACACCTAGAAGCAGAGCTGTCGATGTGGTGAAAAAGTGTCTAATTGTTCACTACAGATTAGTAAGTAAACACAATTAAGTCCCTGGTTTCCTTGTGTCATGGATTGAATTGTGTCTCCCCAAAATGTGTAGCAATTTAGCTGGGCCGTGATTCCCAGTATTGTGTGATTGTCCTCTATTTTGTGGTTTTCCTATGCTGTAAATCCTAATCTCTGGCAATGGTTAATAGACTGGATTATGTTGAAGAGAATTAGAGTGGGAATGTAATATCCTTCCTAAAGTCACCTCCCTGCTCTACTGTAAAGGGAGTTTCCTTGGAGTGTGGCTTGTACCACCTTTTATCCCTTTACCCTACAAGAGATAAAGGAAAGGGAAGCAAGCAGAAAGTTGGGGATCTCATATTACCAAGAAAAGAACACTGACAGCAGAGTGTGTCCTTTGGACCTGAGGTTCCTGTGCCAAGATACTCTCAGACCAAAGAAAGACTGATGCAAAATAAGGACCTTTTGCCAGAGCCAACAGAGAGACAGTGCATTCACCTGGAGCCAGCACCCTGAATTTGGACTTCTAGCTTCCTAGATTGTTTGAGAATAAATTTTTCCTTGTTAAACCACCCACTGGTAGTTTTTCTGCAGCAGCACCAGAAGATGAAAACACCTTGATTACTGGATAATCCACCCCTGATTTAGTGGAAGCTCCCGCTCTTCCTCTAAGACACCAAACTACTGTCAGGAAGACCCATGGGTTGTTGTTATTTTTAGGTGCCACTGAGTCATTTCCGACTCACAGAAGCTCTAGGAACAACAGAATGAAATACTGCCCAGTCTTGCACCATGTCCACATCATTTTTATGCTTAAGCCTAATGTTGTGGCCACTGTGTCATTCCATCTTGTTGAGAGTCTTCCTCTTTTTCGCTGGTCCTCCACTCTACCAAGCACGATGTCCTTCCCTACGAACCGATCTTTCCTGACAACATGTCCAAAGTATGTAAATGCAGTCCTGCCATCTTTGCTTCCGAAGAGCACTCTGGTTGTACTTCTTCCAGAACAGATGTATTTGTTCTCTTGGAAGTCCATGGTACATTAAGCATTCTTCTCCAACATGCTTCTCAGACACGGACTTTGACAAACACTGTGAACACCTGCATATTTGGCTACCTGAAGGGCTTCTGAAATAATTACCTTTCATTTATTTATCTGTTTGAATCTGAGTGTAAGAGATTTGGTGTCTAGCAGACTCTTGGCTGGCTTTGTTACTTTCCTTTCAAAAACATATCTCCTGGGGCATACTCAGAGGGACAGGAAACAGTTTTCAACTTCTTCCTATTTCCTAAATAAATTTGTTTCCTGTACAGATAGGAACTAGATTTTGCTCTGTTTAGATGACACTGTCCAAAAGACCAACCAAAATAAAGTGCATTTAATATCTTTCCATGAAACTTATCAAACTTCTTGTACAAATTATGTATGGAAATGTTTAGAAAATACCATCCTCATTTTGCGTAGCAGACGAGCTCAGCTCTAAGAGACTTCTTGAATAGTATTAAAAACTGATTTTTCTGTGGTGATTTTTTTCTTGAAAGAAGGCTTTTCTAGATTCTTATTAAATTGGCTTATTTGATGGTTTCATCTGTTGCATAAAAATAGCAGAGTAAACATTTTATTTTTAGATTAAGCTCTACCAACCAGTGAAATAGAAGCAAGCCTGGAAAAGCTAAGGATGGGCTTACATTAGATAGTAAGGAACATTTGAGATGAAACTCAGGGATGAGACAAGAAAATAAGCTTAGCAGAGTGACAAAATCTTGACCTTCGAGGTGAAGGACAATCTTAACAGCATGAAGCTTGCAGCCTTCATTTGTTTACAAGCTCAGTCTTCAGGAAGTCGGGTTGACTCCTCCGAAGGCAAAAGATGTTGGAACTTTTTTTCTTTAGTGAAAAGAATAGTTTCACTCAAGATCGATGTTTTGACTCCTTTAAAAAGAGTTAATATGAAAATCGACATTCTCCACTGTATAATAGTCCACTATGAAGCTTTTGTACCTTTGTTTCTGGGGCTCCAGAGTAACAAACAGTGCAATGACGGTGTTTGGAAACTCATGATAGAAATAGCCACAGTGCTTGTCAGAGGTGATGGCACCTAACATGTGAAGAACATTGCATAAATCCTAGCAATTCCAGTGACAGCTGTTGAGAGAACATAGAAGCCATTGCTTGTTAGGAGAAAGATTATCAAGAGCAAGTGAGGACTCTGGAAACACTGGTGGCATAGTGGTTAAGTGCTATGTCTTCTAACCAAAAGGTTGGCAGTTCAAATCCACCAGGTGTTCCTTGGAAACTCTATGGGGCAGTTCTACTCTGACCTATAGGGTCGCTACAAATTAGAGTTGATGTGACAACAGCAGGTTTGTGGATTTTGGGTAGACAAAAATGACACCACCTTGGGAATGACTTAACCTTACATTAACATGCTAACTTACTGGGTGGACAACAGTTAGTGGGAGACTAGTTATCAATTTGGTCACATTTGGATCTGTAAGCAGTGAGTACACAATGTTGGGAGATGTAAATTACGTAGACAAAGCATTGCCATCATATGAATCATGGACTACCTACATGTATCTTCTGGGATGCTGACCTCTCTGCCTTCTTCACTACAGGCCATGTTAGCTACAGTGTATCAGGCTACTCATTTGCTTTATTCTTACCTACATTTCTTCTAGTTCCTTTTACCCAGTTCTGAAATTTGTTTCTGTTAAATATACAGACTCCACTGCCACACGTTCCCAAGTCTTCCAATCTTTTCTCCAGGGTTGTCAGTACTTGTGAGATGTGGTAGGGGAGGGGTCCCGGCAAACCCATTAAATTTTTACACAGCTCCTGAGAGATTCTTGAATCTGCTTAATATCTCAGGATGAAAAAAAGAAAAGGTAATCCAGAATCAGTGAGAGCAAATATTGGTATATCAATTGGTGTAATCAATTTGATAATATAAAGAACACTTGGCCCTTGATACTTGCTTCTGTTACCCTGGATGATGTAGAAATCAATTCCTCCATACCATAAAAATGCAAAAAGAAACAAGAAGCTGAACAGGGACTTCTCTCTTTTCCTTTTTCTCCTCCCCATCCCCACCCCCACACATAGTGTTCAGCCAAGAATGGACAAAGCCAGTCTTGCGATGTTCATTTGATGGTTTTGTATTCATGTAATATTGGCAGAGGGCCTTCCACTTGACAAGATTTGATAGACTATTCAGTCAAATTTCATGAATGCACTAATACACAAACACTAGTTTACTCATGATCTTTTTACATGGCAAGATCTAATTCTGAACGCAGACTATTTCATCCTGATATATCACAAAGCCCTTTTATAGGGATCACCTTCTGACAAGCCTTCCAACTTGGATCCTTTCAAAGTGGGTTATTTACAGTTCCTCCACGTTCCCTGTAGGCTGTATCAGTTGTGCATCAACTACCTAAGCAAATGTCTCGACCCTTTTCACTTGTAGCGGAAGCTTCTGTTCTGTTGGGCTATCAATTCGATGGAAAAGGAGAAGTTTAGGAAGAGAAGAGAGGGGAGTGCCTAGAATTGTTCCTGCTGGAATCCTGTTCTTCTCTCCCCTCTGGTTTACAAAACTGATAGTCTAGACAGACCTATGGAACAGTTTTACTCTGTAACAGGTAGTGTCACTTTGAGTCAGAATTGACTTGATTATGAAGTTTTTTTGTTATTCGTATTAAGCTCCATATTCAAGCTATAATTCTACCTCCTTTACAGGATAAGAAGCCCTTGGGCATCAGGAACCGGCTAATTTCCGTGACATCAGACCTTTGCGTTCAAATCTCAGTTGTGCCAAATACAGACTGTGTGATGATGGACATTTATATTTCTTTATATGCAAAATGTTGTTGTTATTGTTAGGTGCTGTTGAATCAGTTCCAACACATAGTGAACCTATGTACGGAACAATAAAACACTAGCTGGTCTCACACCGTCCTCGCGATTGCTGCCATGTTTGAGGCCATTGTTGCAGCCATTGTGTCAATTCATCTCATCAAGAGTTGTCTCCTTTCTTGCTGACCTTCTACTTCACCAAGCAGGATGTCCTTCTCCAGCACCAGTCCCTCCTGGTAATATACCCCAAGCGATGAGACAAAGTCTTACCATCCTTATTTCCATGGAGCATGCTTGTTGTACTTCTTCCAAGACAAGCCTATTTGCTCTTCTGGCAGTCCATGTAGATCCAATATTCTTCGCCAGCACTGTAACTCAAAGGCATCTATTCTTCTCTGGTCTTCTTTATTTATTGTCCAGCTTTGGCATGCATAAGATGTGTTTGAAAATAACATGACTTTGTTCAGGTACACCTTAGTCCTCACAATGACATCTTTCTTTTCAACAAACATGCAAAATAGAAATTATAAGTTATCTTTCACTAGTGTGTGAGGATTATGTGCAATAGTGCATATAAGAGTCCTTTGTAATAAGTAAAACATATTACAAATGTAGAGATTAAATATTGTCATAATTGTTATTCATGGTTGTATCTTTCACGGAAGCTAACATCAGGTTTTATGTCTCAATTAGTGCTCAATACATGTGGCTGAAATGAATAATAAACACTTGATGATTCAGTGTGGATTTGATTTAAGTGTGTTGATGTTTACTGTTAGTGATTCTGTCACAGAATACTAAGCAACCCATGATCTTGCAGACAAATGAGAACTTAGCAGCCCGTGAGACTTTGGGCTCTTCTTTGACACTCTCATTTAACCCTCCAGAATAGCCATGCAAATGATGCACGGGTCTTGGAAAATGATGTTACTTTTATCATTTTGTTTCCTGGACTGGAATAAATAACATGCTGATCAAGTGAGTTTTAACAAGATACGGTAGTGCTCTGTCATCTAGGCCTACAGACGCTGATTTTTAGAAGGAGGATTGTTGCTATGCAGTAGGGTAAAGAAGAGCAATAGAAGTATTTTCTATACTACCATTTTGCCCACTGACAAAAGTTTTTGGTGGGAAGCTACATTCTTTGTAGATAAGATGTTCTATGTCTTGGATTCCTAAAGACTGAAGTAGGTGGGCCACTTTCTTCTGTGAAGCAAAGACCAAAACCAAACCTGGTGCTGTTGAGTCAGTTATAACTCTTAGTGACCTTACAGACAGAGTATAATTGCCCCATAGAGTTTCCAAGGAACACCTGGAGGATTTGAACTGCCGACCTCTTGGTTAGCAGCATAATACTTAACCACTACGTCACCAGGGCTCCCAATCTGGAAAGCAAAAAGAAGGCATAAAACAATGAAACAAGAGTAGGAAGCAGGGCCAAAGCTACCAGAGTATTACTGAGGTCTGGGCCTGGTAAAAACATTGTAGATAAAACAGATGCGGTCACCTATAGCTGGGGGGATACTATTCTAATTTTTTTAAAATTATTATCATTTATTAATTTTGAGCCCTGGTGATGCAGTGGTTAGGAGCTGGCTCCTAACCAAAAGATTGGCACTTAGAATCCACCTGCCACTGCAGGAAATCCTGGGGCAGTTCTACTTTGTCCTACAGGGTCACTGTGAGTCGGAATCATCTCTACGATGGTGAGTTTGGTTTGCAGGGTTTTTTTTTTTTTTTTTTTTTTTACTCAAACATTCATTGGAACCTTAGAATGTTTTAGGTACTAGACTAAAAATGCTAGAGAAGCAAAAATGACTATTTCATAGTTTCTGTCCTTGAAGAGTTCACTAGTTTGAGAAGAAGATAAATCAAAAGCAGGAATCTGAAGTATAGAATTCGGTTAAGATGGGTTATCATAAAGAGAAAAATAGAACTATTGGACGCCAGAAAATAAATAGCTAACACTTAAAACAGTATAAATGGGAGCCAGCTCTGTAGCTTATCCCATTGAAGTAACTAACTAATTAAACAAGCTCTCACCATGGTGGAAGGCCTCTCAGGTAGTCATTGATGGCGTAAAGATCAATTAGACACATTTCCTGTCTTTGGGGAACCTTAGGAAAATCATGGTGGAGCTAGATGTGTGAGTGCATAATGCCAGGAGAGTCTGCCAGCTGTGACAGCAGAAGTATGCGCGACTAAGCTGCCTGGGGAAAGGGGTCTTCAAGTGTGTGTAGGACTTCCTTACTTCAGTTCAATCCGATTTAATTCAGTAATTGATAAAAGGTTGCAAACACCAATGTTCACCAACTACGGGTCGATTTTTACTGGTCTGTGGATTTGAAACTCTTTACTGTAACGATTGTGAGGAGACTAGAAGCCATTATTTCTCTAGGCATAAATTCCAAAGAAATCTAAATTAACCATCCCAAGTGATGAGAAAGAGCATGGTCGTATTGGTAAGAAAAGGATCATTACCAGGAAAAAAATCAGTGTCTTTAGTTTAAAGCAGTAGTGTCAGTGTTAGAGGATACGTTATTTGTTTGTTTTGTTTTCAGTTTGTATTTGCCGTTGTTCTTGATACCCTTTCTGTAAAATGCCTTTTGTGGTTTATCTATGTTACCAAAGCAGAAGCTGAGTTTGAACTCTTTAGAGAAAAGCTCCAATGTTAGTGAACAATATTTTGTGCAATCAAACCATTAATCAATATTCATTAATTCCCATTTATTCATTCATTCAAAAATACATACTAGGGATCTACAGTATTATAACTGCACCAGGTATTGATGGAGTCACAGAAGAATTTAATTCATTCATATATTCACTAGATATCTGATAAGAATCTACTGATAGTATTATTACATTTCTAGAGGGTGATAACTGGGAATTGAAGAATGGCTGCAAAGAAATGGAAATGAATAGAAATATCTGGTCTACACTGGAGGCTTTCAAAATCTAATACAAAATTATGCATAAGGATTTAGATAAAATGTAGTTGCCAAACTATTGCAGGGCCTCCAATTACAAGTTCAAATACAAACAAGATGAGCATAGACTGCAGCAACTGGGTGAAATTTTAGAGGAAATGGGCATTGAGTCAGGCAGGAATCTTACTTACAGTATGTGATTTGGTTACTGCAGATTATTGTAAAGACAAGAGCAAAGAACTAGGGGGAGTCAGAGGATAAATAGCTAACATTTAAAATAGTAGCCCAGAATCCCAACTGGGTTTATATGAGGTCAGTATTCTGAATCAGAATATCTGTTATAAAACATACATACATACACATACATCAGAAAATTTTGAAGTGTACAGGACTGGAATA
Source organism: Heterohyrax brucei (assembly GCA_028571685.1). Classification (NCBI taxonomy): domain Eukaryota; kingdom Metazoa; phylum Chordata; class Mammalia; order Hyracoidea; family Procaviidae; genus Heterohyrax; species Heterohyrax brucei. The sequence continues at coordinate 17,053,531 of CM053153.1, read as the reverse complement.
TGTGTCCTCATTTTGGTTAGGTTTATGGTTTTAAATATCATGAAAAGTCTAAATATTCTGCTAAACACTAATAATAAAAACAACATAAAAATTAGAATTTATAGAGCTAAGTACTGGGTCAAGGTCTTCATATACATGATTTCATTTAAACTGCTCACAGAAAGTGTTTTCATTCCCATATCACAGAAGAGGAAGCCCTGGTGGTGTAGTGGGTAAGTGCTATGTCTGCTAACCAAAAGATGGACGGTTCAAATCCACCAGGTACTGCTTGAAAACCCTATGGGGCAGACCCACTCTGTCCTACAGGGTCTCTCTGAGTCAGACAACAGGTTTTTTTTTTTTTTTTTTTGAGGGGGAGGGATTTATTATAGATGAAATATCATTAATTTGAATGTAAGTTAGTAACTTTCCTCAGCTTACACAAGTAACAAATGGTGGAGCTTGAATTTAAAATAAGCTCTGATCCTACCATCTATGACTTGTTCTGCAAAAGAAGTCTCTCCAGTCCCGGACAGCATCAGATATGATCTGCTTTGTTTCTCTTAGAATTTCAGAGTTGAGATGATCTGCTTTCCTCTACTGTGAACAAATTCACAGAGACACAGACATCTGAAAGAGGAATGTGATAACACACATTGTCTGCAGAAGAGTTGTTCCTTGTTTTGCTCCCACTGTAACCCTGATAGGGTGGGTGCGTACTAACTCTCTTTTATGTTTTACGGAAGAGGAAATGGTGAGGTTGTGAGCTTCTCAAGATCTCAAACCTGGGGTTAGATCCTTGGTCTTCATAGTTTACATCTTTTACTCTTTGACCTATCCATGCTGTCTCTGATCTTCATGTATGGGCCAAGGATCTAGTATGCACCAGACAGAGATGTAAAGGTGATTTATAGCTGAAGAAGCTGGCTTCAGTTCAGCTCTCAAGCAGCTTCCCTATAGTGATGATCAAAATTCATTGCTGTTGCATTGATTCTGACTCATAGCAGCCCTATTGGGCACGGAAGAGGTTCCCCAAAGGGCTTCCAAGGCTGTGAGTCTTTAAGACTGCCACAATTTTTGCCTATAGAGTGGCTGGTGGCTTCAAACTGTCGACTTGTTGGTTAGCAGCTGAGTGCTGTAATCCATGTGCTCAGGGCTAAAGGACTGGTTAATACCGTTAGAGGTAAATACCGGGTAAGAAGGCAGAAGAGGAACAGACACTTGTCAAGCAGATACAATGAAACTTGTGAGAACCAGAACTTGAAGAGATGGCTTTGTTTTCCAGGTCTTGAGAGTTTTCTGTCTTTAACAGAATGAAGTCTTGACACTTTTCTGTCTCTCATCTTATGGGAAAATATTTGAGTTTTCCCTCTCAGGCAGTTTTCCACTTTACACAGGTTTGGCTTTCACAGATTTTACCATATAATATGCCTGGTACTGTGTTAGGAACCCTTACCTGTGATCCTATTAATTCTTAAAAGTCTGCATTGTAGATTTTCACCTGCAGTTCATACACAAAGCAGCTCAGAGCTGTTATGGACCTTGTGGGCAAACAGTCCATCAGGGGCGCCGGGCTTCCAGCACAGATCTTCCCAGCTCTGTGTTCTTTTCCCAACACCACCACAATCACCTGACTTTCTGATGACTGTATTCACTCACCCTTAAATAATAACACGTATTTTGCCAGGCACTTTACATGTGGTAACTATCAACAATTCCCCAGTGCTGTCAAGTTGATTCTGGCTCATAGCGATCCTATAGACAGAGGGCAACTGCCTCATAGTTTCCAAAGAGTACCTGGTTGGTTTGAATGCCGACCTTTCGGTTAGCAGATATCACACTTAACCAGTGTGCCCCCAGGGTTTCCATTAACAATTTAGGGTTAACTATTAGGAAACCCTGGTAACACAGTGGTTAAGTGCTACATCTGCTAACCAGAAAAGGTCAGCAGTTCGAATCTGCCAGGTGCTCCTTGGAAACTCAATGCAGCAGTTCTACTCTGACCTCTAGGGTTGCTGTGAGTCAAAATCAACTCCATGGTAACAGGTTTAGTTTTGGTTTTATTAATATTCATGACTTACTGATGAGGAAACTGAATCATAGCTAGACCCGGAGGATTGCGTTTTCACAGTCCTGTACTCTGGTTTCGGTGTAGACGCTCTTAACCACTACATCCTCATACGCAGTGTGACATGTGAGTGATCCTATCGGTACTCTCAAATGGAGTATAAAATTTACACCCAAATTCAAGAGAAATAGCCAGCACAAATAATGGATAGAAAGCAGAGATCAAGGATCAATTAGTTTTGTCTCCAAACCTCATGGAAAGCAGTACCTCTGCTGTTTGAAAGATAAGGATGACCTAGATCACAAAAGACTTGCACCCTGTGAAATGTGACATGTATGAAGAGCTTTAACGAGGGGGAGAATCCATGAATTACTTTCACATTTTTGAAAATCATTCCTGGCATGTGAAGAAGTAAATCTAGGTCTTCACAGCATTCAAAGTGGAATATTCTGTGGCAGTCATCGCTCCAGCAGCTCAGGTTCTGTCGTCCGCAGCTGCCTTCCTCTTTTCCACAGCCTAAGCATTATTGAGCATATACCTGTAAGAAGTCCTTGTCATCTATCTATTGGCCAAGGATTCAGAAAATCATTCTAGTCTTAAACCTTAGACACTGTTTTGACGGTTGTTGTACAGAAAGCTGACGTCTCTATTGAGTTATCTGCTTTGACAGTTCACTCACAGGCTTTTGAAACATTTTAATTATCTCAGGGATTGGAATGCATGAACAAGACCACAAGCTCTTAGAAAGCCAGAATGCTTAGGTTGTTTGTATTATCCTTCACAATGTGTGTGGCCCTGTGTGCTTGTTTCTGTGTGAAGCATCCCCTCAGTGCATTTAATTTCTTACTTCTTCTCATGGCCATTCTTCTTGATTGAACTGAGTTGGCAATCTGCTCATCAGTCCTCTTGGCTGCCAGCGCCTTCCTTCCGACCATTAACCAAGATGTTCAATAGCTGTGTCTCCCTTTTCAGGGGAACTGGGAGTACATTTATTTCCATCTCTTAATCTTCCTTATATCTGCAAAAGGAATTCTTCCCTTGCACAACGCTTCCTTAGAAGCTTTGGTGATGGGCTTGATCAGAAGTCATCTGGATTGGGAAACCATAACCTATTTCAGAGGAGCAGGGTTTTAGGCAAAGTGCCTGAGGCACTGGGCACTGTACATTGAGAAGGGAGTTTCTTGGGAGCACCAGTAAGGAACAAGATTCAGAGACATTAAGGACCTGCCACGTACTGAGTAATTAATGTATGTGGAGGCACTGTGATGGATCTTTTGAGTATAACAAATCAGCAAAACCTAGCTGCTATTGAGTTGAATCCTATTCATGGCAACACCGTATGTGCTGGGGTAGAACTTTGCTCCACTGGGTTTGCAGTGGCTCGTTTTTCAGAAGCTGATAACCAGGCCTTTTTTCTGAGGTGCCTCTGGGGAGCTTAAACAACCAACATTTCAGTTAGCAGCTCAGTGCATTAACTATTTACCCTACCCAGAAACTCCTAAGTATAACAGCCTATTTAACTCTGCGTGAGGAAGATACTCCTAACTACAACTTTTTAATGAGAAAACCGAGACCAGGAGGTACTGTATACCGTGCCCAACATGAAAAACTCCAAGAGCTAGAATTGAGCCCAGCTCTTTATTGCCAAAGTCTGTTTCTATCTGTGAATGTAAAAGAAATGCTGACTGAAGAATCTGAAGAGAGCAGAATGTTCTTGCTAAATAGGTTAACCTCAGGCTTAAGAGACAGGCAAGGTCTCAAACAGAAAAGGGGACCTCATTTACAGACTGAGATGTTCATATTATACTTGACCCTGAACAGTGCTACCAAGAACACACAAAAGAAATGTTTCTCATTTTTTGATGTGCCCACAATGCTTATTTAGGATGCATCAGTCTCTACCTCCTTTTGCTTTACTCCTTCTTTTAAGGAATCTAAATAGAATAGGTCAGTTTAGTGCTGCCGATACCTCCTCCAGTGCAGCAGAGCACATTGCCCTGGTTCCAGTGATCACCTGGTTCCACCTAGTTTGGACGTCATTCATCAGAATACCAGTTTTGTTGTGATGGCCTAAGGCAAGATCTGTCACCTACATTTTCTTTATGTCCTCAAGCCTTACTTTATTGGAGTAGACGCAGTCACTTCTTGAGGTTTACCTAGCACTATTTGAGACATCTAGGCACAGTGCTAGGCTTTACGTGGATTGTTTAATAATGGTGCAAAAACTCTAGTAAATAGATATTATTTCGATTTTGCAGATAAAGGGATTAGTGCTTGGAGAAGTTAAGTAACTTGTTAGGAGTCACATGTTTCTTAAGAAAGATTTTCTCCCAAGTCTAGCTGACACTACGTTTATGTTTAGCTTATTTTATAAAGTCTGTCTTTATCTTCTAGAAGGGTTTTATTAGATCAAATATTCTGTCATTCCTTTATTTCATTTTCTTTCCTGCTGTCTCTGTTTTTCTTCTTCCTCTCTGTCTCTGAGTACTTTTGATAGAACATTTTGGATCCTTTTGCTTGTTTGTTATGTATTTCTATGTACCCTATGCAAATACATGTATGTTAAAATAGCAGCTTTCACAAAGGGCAGCTGATGTCATCTCCCTGTATCTGCTGTAACTTTTTCAAGGCAAATTAAGTTGTTGAGAGATTTTGTGCCCTTGACCCGCGTTTTATGGGTACCATTTCAAAGGATTTTATCCAGTCCTCAAAATGGCCTTTTCCCTGGAATGAGCCCGAGGACCCTGTTGTTAAATCTGTAACTGCTAAAGCTGCCAGGGGCTCTTAGCAATCATGTTTAGGAAAGGAATCAGACTCAGAGAGATGGCATCATTTCCTTTATTTCTAAAATGAGGATCTTAACACTTACAAGGGTTTATGAATATTAAAAAAATTCATATTCACAAAGTATTTAGAATCGTGCCTGGCACATGATGAATATCATCAAAGTGTTTGATAAAATAAAAGTAATAAGTTATCTAAGGTCACAGAGTTAGAAAGACATGATAATTTTCTGAATAAACTCACCTGGGTTCCAATCCCGGTTCACTGTGTGACTTTGAGCAAGTCACTCAACCTTTGAAAAGTGCACTTCACTTAGGTTTGAAGACCTGACTGATGATTTTGGTTCATAGTGTTATTGTGAGAGATGAGAAAGATAACACGGGCAAAGCGTGTGGCCTGTGATAGGGGCCCAGCACGTGAGAGCTGTGATTAGGGACAGTGTTAGAACAGGTGAGCCTAGTCTGGGGAGAAGTTCAGTGTTCCTCATAAATCTTGGCACATGTACATGAGTACAGAGATCAGAGATTGCTATCTATAGGAATAGGCATAACTAGCTGTTTCCTATAGGGCATAGAAGAGAGGTGGAATGTTTAATGTATGGTAAATCCACTCAAGAAAACCTACATAACTTGGAAAAGAAACATATTCCAGATACTTTGGTTCCTGTTGGCAACAACAGAAGCTAACACTGTCGTTGGCTGGCTTCATTTGTATTCTCTGGAAACCAGAAGGGTGGGTAAGCTGAGTTCCCTATTTATAATTTCAAAAAAGATATTCCAAGCGTATTATGTCATAACCCCCTTTGTTTTTTCTTTTGCATTCGCCCGTTAGTGGTTGCCATCAAATTGGTTGCAACTCGTGGGAATTCCATGCGTGTCGGTGTAGAACTGTGCCCTATAGGGTTTTCAACAGCTGATTTTTCAGAAGTAGACAAGCTCTCTTCTGAGGACTCAAATCTGGGTGGACTTGAACTTCCAGCCTTTCAGGTAGCCACCCAGTTCATAAACTGTATCACTCAGGGACTCCTTTATCCCAGTAACAAAAAACCCCAAATGAGACAACAACATACACATGTGCTCATACAGCCCCCCACCCCTCCACCCCGTACCCACCTCCCACAGCCACAGCCACCCGACCCCTCACCCAATGCACTTGAGGCCATTCCCACTCATGGTGATCCTATAAAACAGAGCAGAAATTTTTCATAGCATTTCTAAGGAGTGGTTGGTGGCTTTGAACTGTTGATCTTTTGGTTAGCAGCCAAACTCTTGACTACCACTACCAGGACTCCCTTTATCCCACTAGGCCAGGGCAATTCTGATTTTAGCCCAGTCATAATTAGCTGGACGATCTTAGGCTAGTTATTTGACATGAATGGACTCACTGCCTTGTTTTACCTTTTTAAAATTAACTTTTAATTTTTTTCTTATTTGTTATTTAGAAACAAAAGCAATTTGTTTTAGAACACTCATATTTACAGAAGAACTTCAAAGCTAGGAAAGTGTACCCATACCTACGATTAACACCTTAACATTAGTATGGAATATTTTTTACAGTTAATGAACAGATTCAATGCATTATTATTATTATTTGTTTATTTATTTTATTTTTTTAAATTTATTTTTTTATTATGACTGAGTGAAAATGTACATTCCCGTGTAAATTTACATGCCCACCTATATGCAGCTTCCACTGCTCTCCCTGTCCGGTGGCTGCACACTATTCCTCTCTGCTCCATACATGTCTCATCCTCCCAACAGTCTCCTTTCCCCTCCTCTCCACCCACTCTCCTTCCTCCAGCCAGAGGTCAGCAGGATGATATCCTATAAATGCATAGAACCATAAAGTGCATCCAATATATGATCACTCTGCATCACCAAGTCCAATCCATTCCTGTCTGAAGAGTGGACCTTTGTTGTGATTTATGAGCAAGGGCAGCATCAGGGCCAGGGGCCATGTTCCAAGGAGAACCTCCGAAGCTGCTGGACCATCACTTGAGGTCTTTTAGTGGAGATCTCATGGTGCACCCCTTTTTATTCTTGTGTTGCCAGTGAGACTCAACTTAGTGAGCTCCATCACGGCTGTCACTGGTGGTGGCCGGGCACCATCCAGTTCCTTCAGTCCCAAGTCAGAACAGGCACCCACTCGTGCATTACTATTAACTAATGTTTATGCTTTGTTGATATTTCCTCAGTTTTTACCTAAGGTCATAATGCCTTTAGTTATCCTGTTGTCTTAGGATACTCTTAGCTGTGATTTAAAAACAAACAAAACCGACCAAGCCTGTTACCCTAGAGTTGATTCAGACTCATTGCAACCCTACTGGACTGAGTTGAACTGCTGATAGTTTCTCATAATTTCCATGTAAATAAGTAAGGTGAGAAGGCTAACATGATCAAAGTGGTAATGGATTAGAGTTGGGTTAGAATTTCCATGTGATTTATGATCTTGTCAGTTTAGAGGAGTACTGATCAGATATTCTGTAGAAAGTCCCTTAATTGAAATTTGTATGATTTTTTTGTACACTGGGTTCTTAGTTATCAAGTGCTGTTGTAAGAGATATACTACCAGCGGATGGCTTTAACAAAGAGAACTTATTCTCTCACAGTCTAGTAGGCTTTCTTTCCAAATTCAGGACGTCAGCTCCAGAAGAAGACTTTCTCACTCTATTGGCTCTGGAGGAAAGTCCTTGTCATCAATCTTCTCCTGATCTAGGAGTTTCTCAGTGCAGGGGCCTTGGGTCCATAGGGCACATTCTTTTCCTGGCACTACTTTCTCGGTATCCATGTCTGTCTGGTGGCTTCTGCCTTTTATATGTCAAACAGATTGGCTTAAGACACAACTTAATATTGTAAATTGAGTCCTGCCTCATTAATATAATGGCCTGTAGTCCTGCCTCGTTAACATTATACAGATAGGATTTACAACACATTTAGGAAACCCATACCAAATGAAGAAATGGTGGCCATCTCACAAAACTGGGAATCGTGGCCTAGCCAAGCTGGCAGGTATTTTGGGGGGGCACAATTCAATCCATGACAGTGGGGTTATATGTCCTTGGAAGGAAAATCCCAGAGACAAAGTGCCATTTTTATTACTTCATATCAAGAGTGAGTACTCTCAGCCTGATGTTGACCTTGACCACCTGGTTGAGGTAGTGTTTTCAAGTTTCTGCACTGTAAAGTTACTCTTTTTCCCTCTTTCTGTACTTTGCTCTTTGGAAGAAAGTTGCTGTGTGGCCCACCATTAATGAGTGGACTTCACCATGGGATGTTGATCTCTTCTCTTCCATTTACTTATTTATCAGATAATTTTTTCACACTGTGAGGAGCTCATGGATCTTTGTATCACGTACAGGACATGCTATGAGCGTCACTGTACCTTCTGTTACCATAAGATGCTCCTGGCTCATCTCCGTATTTCTTATCCAATCCTAGAATCAGTCATTTCCCTAAAGAGCTCTGATTTCTTTTACTGGAGAATAGCATTAGAAACCAAACTCGGGGCCACGTGTGTGCTACTGGGATATTGCTGCTTCTAGGTCCTCTTGTCTTACAGAGCAAGAAAGCAGATGTGTGTTTACTAACCCATGTATATGTACATGCTTATAAATATCTCTATATTTAACCCTTTGATGTACAGTTTAGCTAAATATGAGTTCATGCTTATGTCTCCAACTCTAATCCATTACCACTTTGATCATGCTAGCTTTCTCACCTTACTTACTTACAAACTCTCTGACACAGAGAAACCTGGTTCCTACCATCCACACTCCATTTATTTAATCAGTCCATCCTACTATGAATGTGTAGTGGTATCAGAATCGTTAACCTATATCACCATGGAAAACCACTTTCTAAACCAGAGCACTGCACTTACGTCTTTTGCATTCACACTAAACAGCTTCCATTCATTGCCAGTATTGCATAGACAAGCTTCTTTCCCCCCCTGCCCTCTAGTAAGATTGTTTTATATACAGGCAATGCAGTTACATGGTTTTGTCACATTCAGAATTTATTGCTGGGAGCCTGGGACCTCCTTAGTTTTTTTAAATTTGAGTACACTGAGTTCCACTCTTTGTGCTGCGGGGTATAATACTGTTCATACACTGCTGCATTTGGTTTGCTGCTTTCATTTTTTTAGTCTTGGATTACCCCTTACCAACATGAACTCTGACGTGGCAAGGCAACTCTACTTTCTATCACATCTGCTGTTCTGTTCACATCATATCCATTCCTCTCTCACTCTCTCCATCTCTTCCATTCAGCTTTCCTAAATTAATACTCTTCACTCTTTCTCTCTCTGACTTCTTTCAGGATTTGCATTCTTATACAGCACCTGAATATGTGCTGCTTTATAGATTTTTGTAAACAATTCTTTGGTGTTTAATACGTCATTTTATCACACATAAGATTTAAGGCACTTTTATTAAATATAGAAAACTCAATGAGCTTAAATCAAAATAAAGTATAATACTAAGTAGATGAAGGCAGTGCAGCAAAGAACAAATTAGGGTAGGAAAGGTAAAATAAAGCCAAAAACAAAGTTATTGCATAATGCGGTGACACAGTCATCAACGTTTCTTTGATCAGGGCAGGAAGTCCTAGATGCAAACAATGCCTTGGTTAGTAAATAGTGAAAGGAAGAATGTCCAGCATGCGGACATCTAGGCTGGAGTCTACCTCGTAATTGTATTATAAAGTCTTTGTGGTAGAGGGATCACATTTTGTAGCTATTTTGTTTTCCAAATTGTGCTTACCTTGTGTTGAATACTTGTTACGGGCAAGCAAGTACACCTTGATTGCACACTTTCTCCTTTTGGATTGGTGTCTGTAAACAGTGGGACAGCTGAGTTAATGAGAATGTGATGTAGCAGGTGGGGATGAAGAACTGAAGACTATGGTTTGCTTCTTGCTGCTCTGAAGTGACTCTTCATCCTTGCAGATGGAAGACTAACTAAAGCTTTGTAAAGGATTAGTCTGATTCCTACTAAGCATTAAAAAAAAAAAAACACGATTTCATGATTCTTGGACCTAAATCATTTTATGCTTCCCAGTTAGTCACTAAGCTTCATTGTTTAAAAAAACAAAACAAAAAAGATGGAGAAGGAAAAGTAGACAGTGGAAAGTAAGAGCTGTTAGTGGGCCCGGGGAGGGAGTTTCACTGAGACTAAAGGAATGCTGGACTTCTAGCCTCCTTGATTTAGTGAGATCCACCCCCTCTTTAGGAAACCCTGATGGCATAGCAGCTAAGTGCTATGGCTGCTAATGAAAAGGCTGGCCGTTCAAACCCACCAGGTGCTTCTGGGAAAATCTATGGAACACTTGTACTCTGCCCTCCAGGGTTACTACCAGTTGGTATTTGTTTGCTGACACTGGGATCCCCTCTTTAAAGTACTGAAAAGTAAAGATGTCGCCTTGAAGACTAAGGTGCTCCTGACCGAAGCCATGATATTTTCAGTCACATCATATGTATGTAAAAGCTGGACAATGAATAAGAAAGATGAAAAATTGACATCTTTGAATTGTGGTGTTGGAGAAGAATATTGAATATACTAGTGACTGCCAAAAGAATAAACAAATCTGCTCTGGAAGAAGTACAACGAAAATATTCCTTGGAAACAAAGATAGCGAGACTGTGTCTTACATACCTTGGACATGTTGTCAAGAGGGATTAATCCCTGGAGGAGGACATATGCTTGGTGGAGTGGAGAGTCAAAGAAAAAGAAAAAGAGGAAGGCCCTTAACAAGATGGATTGACACAGTGTCTGCAGGATAGGCTTGAGTGTAAAAATGATTGTGGGTATGGTGCAAGACAAGGCAGTGTTTCGTTCTGTTGTGCATGTGGTCACTGTGAGTCAGAACTGACTTGATGGCACCTAACAACAACAACCCTAATTGCCCATGGCTAGTGGCAGAATCTTGAAAGGATAGGAATTAGTGACCACAGCAAACTAGGGGAGCATATGCAGTGTCTTTGTGGCCTATGCACATGTGGAGTACAAATGCTATGTGGTAGATGGTGTAATGGTGATGACGGAAAGTGGCTACTTCCTAATCTCAGTATTTCTGACAACGTCTAGTACATTCTGAGGTCACCCAGAGTGACTAATACCAGCCTTCTCATTAACTTAAATGACTATGAATTTAAATAGGACATAATTTGATTTACAAATATGGAGAGATGGGGTCTTTCTTGCACCTTGGCTATCAACGAGCGATCCCTATCCATTATATCAGTTAAGTGTTGAGTATGTCAAGTACTAATGCCAATAAGAAATATAGATCCTTTTCTGTGGAGTAGGAAAAATGGTATAGCTTCCCATACCTAGCTGTCTATTATAATTACTCAGAAAGTTTGTTAAACATATAGAATTATGAGCTCCATTCCAGATAGACTAAATCATATGTATCACTCCTACAATGAGGCATGGATAGCTGTATTATTATTATTTTTTTGAACACGTATATCCTCATGGTTTAATAAGTATGTCTTCTTTTTTATGAGCCCTGATCTGTGAACTTGTATTTAAGAACCACTGGTTGGTCACATGATAGGAGCCCTGGTGGAGTAGTGGTTGAGATCTATGACTGCTAACCACAATGTCAATGTTTGAATCCACCAGATGTTCATTGGAAATGCAGTTCAGACACTAACGCTGAACATCCTATAAGCCACCATTTACTTATCTATTATAATACCTACTTTTCAAGATATTTGTGAAGTTTCAATGATGATATGATATATTCGGTTTCTAGTTCAGTGCTTAGCACACACTAGGCACTCAACAAATATTAACATATCCTTCTGTCCTTTAGTTTTCTACTTGATTATGGAATATCATTTGTCATGGATTGAATTGTGTGCCTCCAAAAATATGTGTAGCCATGTGGCTGGGCCATGATTCCCGGTATCTTGTGACTGTCCTCCCTTTTGTGATTTTCCTATGCTGTATGTTATAGGATTAGGATGGGACTGCAAATCCCTTCATAGGATCACCTCCCTGCCCCACTTTAAAGGGAGTTTCTCTGGAGTATGGCTTGCCCTACCCTTAATCCTTTCAGCCTGCAAGGGATAAAAGGAAAGAGAAGCAAGCAGAGAATTGGGAACCTGGTACCATCAGGCAAGCAGCACCGGGAGAAGAGTGCGTCCTTCAGACCTGAGGTTCCTGCTTCAAGATGCTCCCTGAACAAAGACTGATGCAATACCAGACTTGCCTCCTGAGCCGACAGGGGGAAAGCCTTCTCCTGGAGTGGGCACCCTGAATACAGACTTGCAACCTACCAGACTGTGTAAGAATAAACTTTCCTTTATTAAACCATCCACTCTGTGGTATTTCTGTTAGAGCAGCCCTAGCTGACTAAAACATAGTTCTATTCCAGTAGCAAACTTTCTGGAAACTTGAGTTACTGTACCTCTTTGATGTCTTATATAAAATCTCTCCTTAATCACAAACTTGTCCATGGCTTTCTCTATAACTCTTCTACATGCTGACTGACTGGTCAGAATACTGAGAATGACACTTCTGAAAGGACGGTGTGTCCTAATCTCTGTTCTGCTGGAAGCAATCTTGAAGACATCAAAAACTAAAGATGATTATAAGATTGCTTCTTTGGATCCTGCTCTTTTTCCAACAGCTTCATATTGAAAAGCTTCCTCTGTGTGTCGGATCTGACGTGACGGCACTTGGCTGGCTGGCCTCTGTGTTCCAAAAATAATATTCAGGACAGATTAAGTTATTGATCAGCTATAGCCAGGGAATAAACATGTGTTTTGACAGTGCTAACACCTAGTCTAGAAACCCTGGTGACATAATAGCTAAGTGCTACAGCTGCTAACCAAAAGTTTGCTAGTTCAAACACATGATGCACTCCTTGGAAACTCTATGGAGAAGTTCTGCTGTGTGCTGTAGACTGCCTATGACTCAGACTTGGCTCCACTGGAGTGGGTTTTGTTTTATTTTTTCAGACTTCAATAATTGCAGTGATTGTTCTGAGCCTCACTGCCTATTTCTATAAAATGGAAATAACTCCTGCCTAATCTGTCTCCTAAGGGCTTTTGTGAGAATCAAACTAGACAGGTAATACCTTGATATCAGAAGCTATCAGTTTTATGTCAGTCTAATTCTAATGCTTATTTTTTACGTTTATATCTTGGATGACTCTGGAATGAGGATGTGGCAGGAAAGGAACGAGACATCTATCGATTGTCCATCCCATCATTTATCATTAAGCCAATAGCTATTGAGAAACTACAGTGTAGACTACCAAATCTTTGCACTTGTGCAGTTTCATTTCATATTTATATCACCCCTGAAAAAGTAGTTATTGTTTTCTTGTTTTTTACAGTGGAGGACTTTGTGACCCAGCAAAGATGAATAATTAAATTCAAGTCACACACCTAGTGGCAGGGTTGAGATACTCTTGAGGTAGTAGAGCACAGACTTGAGAAACACTGTTCTATTAAAAGGTGCTAAAATCCTGAGATGCTTTGGACTTCTCAGTTAAACTCATTATTCAACAATAAGGATTTTGTGCCCCTCATCACCTCTGTGCATTTCTATCTGATAAAATTAGATATTTCTTAACCCTTGCCCTAAACCAGCAAAGCCATCCAGACTTTGTTTGAACTTGTGTTTGACAAGATGGTAATTTAGATTCCTCTGTCAGTTCCAGCCTACCCATTAGTCGTCAAGGAGAACAAAATTCAGAGTGACTTGGTGAACAGGTTGACAAAGGTCCCTGTGAAACGGAGGCAACTGCTTATGATTCAGTCATTTTCTATCATTCTTAGAAGAGCAGTTAGATTTTAAAGCCCCAAACTTCACAGGATAATTGTAGTTCTATCTAAAATTGTTACTGCAAGGTTCTTTTTCTGGCTGTACTTCTTCCAAGACTGATTGGTACAGCCAGAATCTTCCTTAGAAGTAAGAACAGTAAAACACTGTAGATAAATAATGGACTGGACTTTGGGACACACAATGATAAAGGCGGTCTGTGTACTTTATGGTTTAATATGTACATAAGGCTGTCTTACTAGTTTCCTTTGAGAGGGAAGAGGAAAGTGGAAGAGGAGGAGGAAAGGGTTGGTTGAATGGATACTCATCACAGTGAGGAGAGTAGATAGAGTTGCAGAGAGGCTGGTGTTCAGAGTTTTATATGGAAAATTGACTTGGGTTGTAAACTTTCAGTTAATCATAAAACAAATCTAAAAAAAGAAATGAGAATGGCGAGACTTCTCACTTCCTTTGGATACATCATCTGAAGGCACAAGTTGCTGGAGGAGGATGCTATGCTTGGTAAAGTAGGAGGTCAGCCAAGAAGAGGGAGACTTCCAGGTGAGACGGATTAACACAAGGGCTGTAGCAATGGCTCCAACACGTGAATGATGGTGAGAAGTGTGGAGGTCCAGGCCACGTTTCCCTCTGTTATACGTCAGGTTGATATGAATCGGAACTGATTTGGTAGCACCTAAAAACAATAAAAAAGTCCTCAGATTGTTGAGACTACATTGTAAAATCAGAATTACATTCAAGCCAAAATGTTGCTGACTCCATGACTGCGACCTGTATACCTGGAGAGCCCCAGGCCACTTTTCTCATTCTCATTTTCCTCTTGTGATTTGGACATTTTGGAATGAGATGGAATTGGGGACAGGTTTTCATGATCTCATGTCAGTCTAGGTCTTGTCTCATAGTGTCTTCGTGGCGTTCTGTTTTGAAGTGCCCTTCTTAGTAGTCCTCTTGGGTCCCCATTCTTATTATTGCTGTTTTTCTGCCTCCCAGCCCTTGATCTCTGCACCTTCTGGGCTTTTGATTGTACCGCCTTCCTCCAGGTAGCTTCTCTATGTGCTGGACACACAACTCTTGTTACCAGAGCTACTTCCCTCTTCTCATCATCATGTAATGGATTTCTGGAAACTACGGTTGGGCTTGTGTTTCCTCTCTAAGAGGCTCATAACAGAAGCTGCTTTCCCACTGCAACTGCCGAGAAGGATTTCACGACATTTCTATTTAAGCCACAATGGTCTTTTGGTTTATATGTAGCCCTTTCACAGCTTACCGCATGAGATACATGCTTGTGATTTGCTCAAGAAATAGTCTCTTCATTATACCCAGAAACACTGTTTCTAATGGGAAGAAATCAGAACACCAGAAGTAAGAGATTTTGATGCTTATTCTGGCTCTCTTGTTAGCAAATCCCGCTTTGTCTGTTGGCCTGCAGACTTATGCTCTCATTCCCTGAAGATTCTGGAAGTACTCATGCCTGGTTCCCAGCAGAGATTCTAATTTAGTCTGGAATATGACCTATGTAATAGGAATTTTGAAAGACCTCCAGTTAGTCTGAACAGCAGCCAGGGCTGTGAGGCATTGTCTAGATCAGTGATTTACAACTTAGGGGCAGTTACAGG
Organism: Heterohyrax brucei; assembly: GCA_028571685.1. NCBI lineage: Eukaryota > Metazoa > Chordata > Mammalia > Hyracoidea > Procaviidae > Heterohyrax > Heterohyrax brucei. The sequence goes on along the minus strand of CM053153.1, from coordinate 17,038,290 downwards.
GATCTCCTGAGGGTCTTGTCAAACATTATATGCTCAAGACTCCTCCATTTTCTCCAAACTCACTAATTAATTCTGATGTCCACCCTCTCCCTCTGCAATGTGAGAGATAGTGTTAGATGATCCGTAGTTCCTCTTTCAGATCAAAATGCCCATGGTCATGCTTTCCTTTGTAAGAATGGTTTCCGTCAATGGATTGGCTGATCTCAGAAGAGGATATTCCACCTCCTTTTGGATTCCTGTTGCATATAGTTGAATCTTTCATTTTCTGGATTTGTGCACAGTCCAAGCCACACTGAGACTGACAAGACACTTTTAGTTTAAGTTGCAGGTGTACACACTCAAAACCCACTGTTGTTGACTCAATTCTGACTCATAACGACCCTATAGGACAGAGTAGAACTGCTCTACAGAGTTTCTAAAGAGTGCCAGATGGCCATCGTTTTAAACTCTTACAGCCAGTCAGTCTTCACAATTAAAATATAGCATTTTGCCTTAAAGTGAAACTACTGGACAACAACACATTTTTATTATTTGCTTACGAATTAAGTTTGAAAGGCTATAAATAATTTAAAAGATCATCTGAAGGACAAAGGGATAAAATTTCATAAGTTAACAATTGCTTGGTGAGATTGGGCTCCCTAAAGGTCAGGGATGTGTGGGGTTCATATGCAGAACTCTGAGGAAGTGTTGCTGTAAGATCAGGGTATGCTTAATACCAAAGTACCCCAAGTGAAAATAACTCTCCACATATTCAGGCACTGTAAAGCAGTTTAGTTACTGATGAGATCAGAAATTTGGCAGCACAGAAGACAAGGGATTTGCCATCCTAATTCTGTTAAATATTAATTGAACTTAATATAACTCAGTTATCTGCTTTTCAAATATTCCCAGGCAGAATACCAGATAAGGGGAAAGAAATCTATATTCGTATTATATATTTAAATAGTCATAAATGAATTTATAATTAGGTATATGTATTATGTACATATATTGTCCTGATTTCTGAGTGCTTCTAGAATAATTGAGGATGAAGAGATACGCCAAATTTATAATTTCCATGCTTTGGATTTCCTGGGAAAATTTATGTGAGAATGTAATACAATACAGGTGTTACTTGTATAGACACAAATTCTCAGTATACTTGGAAGAAGTCTAAAAGAGAGCTGTTTGCTCATGCCATAAGCGTTCAGGAGTGGAAGCAACAAAAGCTGCCTGAAATTTTCTGAGAAGATACTACTGAGGAAGTAACCATCCAACTGTGTTTCAAAACATGTTTAAGGATATCTTACACCTTTAGAAAGGTGGTTACTGTGGTAATGCTATCTTAGAAAGGTATTCATGGATACTTAAGGGACAAAAAGAAGATATTAACCTCAGTGAATACGCTCTGCATCACAGTCTGAATGGCTTTCTCCTTAGAAAGAGGACCACGCAGGCAACAGAGCTACTGTTGTCAGCTTTTCATTTAGTGTAAGCCTGTGATGTCTACATTAATCAAGGATCATGAGGTGAAGCATCCTGGGTTCTATTATACTGTTTTTTTTTTTTTTTTTAAATACTTAGGTGATTAAGCATTACTGAAGTACATATAAAATTAAATGATTCTCCCACATTATCCCCAGTGTAAGAGACACTGCTACTCGTTGCATATGTGGGGAAGAGTAGAAAGAGTCAAGGCTAAAGGATCAGAGAACATGGTTCCAGCTTCCTCCACAAGCTCTGGAATTTATCCCGCAGGGCTCAGGTTTCCTTAGATAAAAAAATAGGAATAAATCTATGCTTCCCAAGCCAGGAGTGTCATCAAATTCAGTGCGGAGTTTTGAAAATATACAAATTGTCGGGCCTAGCCCTTAATTTATGTATGGAGTAAGGCCTAGAGTTTGCGTAGAAAAAAAAAAAAATTCTCCAGGAGAGATTTTTGCTTCCAACTAAGATGTAATAGCAGAGACTATATGTGCTTTCCTTTCAGAACAACTAAAAGACTACAAAACATATAAAACAAATAATTTTTAAGACTTTGGACATCAGACATCAAAGAACAAGCCCCAAAAGACAGGAAACATGTGAGGTGAGCCCTACCATTGCTCAAGCCTACTGCCTTGAAAGAGTTACCATGTCTTTTTTACCAGTAGGGATGACCTAGTCTAAGCTGGTGATCTCTCTGTGTTGAGCAGCTGGGCATGGGCATGTGAAGAACTCAAGGTGTGTAGTGTTTGCAGAGTAAGGTACTAGAGAAGAGGAAGCGAAACAGGGACAGAACCCTGGAGATTGGCAAGGAATGCCCATTTTAGTCTTCAGTTGAGTACCCCTCAGTAAATGCATGTGACAAACTTCACAGTGTCAGGAAAAAAAATGCAACATCAATTCCTGATAGAAAATTCTAAGCAAACTAGAAAGGAAGGAGCCTTCCCTCAGTCTGGTAAAGGGTAGGGCAAAGCCTACAGTTAGCCAACATTATACTTAATGGTAAAAAATAGAATTATTTTCCTCTAAGTTAAAGACCCAGACAGGAGTGTCTTCTCTCATCACTCCTATTCAATATTGTACCAGAGGTTCTAGTCAGTACAACTAGTAAAAGAAATAAGAAGCAGCCAGATTGGGGAGGAGGGAAGTACAGATTGAGGGGCAAAGTAAACTTGCCTTCATTTTTTGGATGACCTCTTTGTCTGTGCAGAAAATCTGATGGAATCTACCAAAAAAGAAAAAAAGGAAGAAGAAGTAGCTACTCGAGTTTAGCAAAGGTGCAGGATACAAGATTATTATACAAAAAACCATTGTACTTAGATATACTCAAAAATGGGTTTTGGAAATTGAAACAACTCATTTACAACAACATAAAAATGTGAAATACTTGGAGTTTGTTGTAAGTTGAACTGTGTCCTCCACAGAGGTGTGTCAGCTTGGCTAGACCATTATTCTTCATATTGTGTGGTTGTCTACTATTTTGTCATCTGATATGATTTTCCTTTATGTTGTGAATTCTACCTCCCTACAGTTAATGAACTGAAGAGAAAATTCAAGCCTCGAGTTGCAATAGCAAAGGATTCTACAGGGAAACTATTAAATGACTCAGGGAACATCAAAACAAGATAGACAGAATACAAAGAGTCATTATACCAGACCAGAAATAACTGGTTGATGTTCAGCCATTTGAAGAGGTAGCACACGATCAGAAACCAATGGTACTGAAGGAAGAAGTCAAAGCTGCGTTAAAGGCATTGACAAAAAACAAGGCTCCAGGAATTGGTGGAATATCAATTTAGATATTTCAACAAACAGATGCAGCACTGGAAGTGCTTGTCTATATCTGGAAATTTGGAGGACAGCTACCTGGCTAACTGACTGGAAGAGATTTGTATTTATGTCCATTCCAAAGAAAGGTGATCTCACTGAATGTGGAAATTACTGAGCAATATCATTGATATCACATGCAAGTAATATTTGCTTAAGATCATTCAAAAGTGACTACAACAGTATATTGACAAGGAACCACCAGAAATTCAAGTTGGATTCAGAAGACATGGAACCAGGGATATCATTGCTGATGTCATATGTATCTTGGCTGAAAGCAAAGAATACCAGCAAAATGTTTACTTGTGTTTCCTTGACTATGCAAAAGCATTTGGCAGTGTGGATCATACTAAATTATGGCTAACATTGCAGAGAATGGGAATGCCAGAACACCTGATTGTGCTCTTAAGGAATCTGTATATGGATTAAGAGGCAGTTGTGCCAACAGAACAAGGGGACGTTGCATGGTTTAAAGTCAGGAAAGGTGTGCGTCAGGATTATATCCTTTCACCATACCTTTTTAATCTGTATGCTGAGCAAATAATCTGAGAAACTGGATTATACAAAGAAGGAGGCATCAGGATTGGAGGACAACTCATTAACAATCTGCGTTATGCAGACGACACCACCTTACTTGCTGAAAATGAAGAAGATTTGAGGCAGTTACTGATGAAGATCAAAGACCACAGCCTTCAGTATGGATTGCACATCAAAATCAGGAAAACAAAAATCCCCACAGCCGGACCAGTAAGCAACACTGTCATAAATGGAGAAAAGATTGAGGTTGTCAAGGATTTCGTTTTACTTGGTACTACAATCAATGCCCCGGGAAGCAGCTATGAAGAAATCAAAAGGCACATTGCATTGGGAAAGTCTGCTGCAAAGGACCTCTTTAAACTATTCAAAAGTAAGGATACCACCTTGAAAACTAAAATGTGCCTAACCCAAGCCATGGTATCTTCAATTGCATCATATGCATGTGAAAGCTGGAGAATGAACAAAGAAGACAGAAGGAGAATTGATGCCTTTGAATTGTGGTGTTGAAGAAGAATGTTAAATGTATGATGGACCGCCAAAAGAAAAAACAGACCTGTGCTCCTTGGAAACAAAGATGATGAGACTGCGTCTTACGTACTTTGGACATGTTGTCAGGAAAGATCAGTCATTTGGACATGTTGTCAGGAAAGATCAGTCGCTGGAGAAGGACATCATGCTTAGTAGAGTGGAGGGTCATTGAAAAAGAGGAAGACCTTCAACAGTGGCCACAACAGTGGGCTTAAGCATATAAATGATTGTGGACATGAGGCAAGACTGGGCCACTTTTTGTTCTGTTGTTCACAGGGTCTCTGAGTTGGAACCAACTCAACAGCACCTAACAACAACAACAACAGTTAGTGAGGCGGGATTAGAGACAGTTATGTTAATGAGGCAGAACTCAATCTGCAAGATTAGGCTTCATTTTAAGTCAATATCTTTTGAGATATAAAAAAACAGAAGTGAACAGAGGAACACGGGGGCCTCATACCATGAGGAAAGCAACATAAAGAACAGAGTGTGTCCTCTGGACCAAGGGTTACTGTGCTGAGAAGCTACTAGATCAGGATAAGATTGATGGTAAGAACTTCCCCTAGAGACACCAGAGACAACCTTCTCCTGAAGCTGGCACTCTGAGTTTGGACTTCTGGTCTACCAAACTATGAGAGAAAAAATTTGTTTGTTAGAGTCATCCATTGGTCATATTTTGATTATAGTAGCACTAGACTAAGACAAGTTGCATATGACAAAAGATGCATAAGACCTATACACTGAAAATTATAAAGAAGCTGTACATAACCCAAGAGGTGAAGATTCAATATTGTTAACACAGTCTCAGTTAAAATACTAGCAAGTTGTTTTCTTTCTTTCTTTCTTTTTTTTTTTTTTAGATATTTGCAAGCTACCTCCAAAATTCGTACAGAAACGCAAAGGATTTAGGCTGGTCAAAACAATATCAGAATAAAAGAACAAAGTTGAAGGAATAATACTAATAAACAAGCTCAAATTGTCCAAGCTAAAACTGAAAACAAAACTCAGTGCCACTGAGTCGCTTCCAAGTCATAGCGACCCTATAGGGCATAGTAGAACTGACCGATGGAGTTTCCAAGACAGCCTGGCAGTTTCAAACTACAGACCTTTTGGCTGGCAGATGTAGTGCTTAATCACTATACTACCTCCAGTATGAAATTCTATCCTGAGGGCAAAAATTAGGAATATTTTGATATCATATTGAGACACTGCTTTCCTATTTAGCAAATAATTAGTTTGATCAGCTAAAACAACATCCCAGAATTATGAAAGTTACAGTGTATTTGCCAGGTTATATAAAGGAAGGGACTAAAATGGCTTAGAGCACTCAAGTTGGGGCTGAAAAGCTTGTGCTCTAACAGGACCCAGATTCTCGATATGCAAATGTGATAGTAGCATTTACCAGCCTTCTCTTATTCACTGTGGTGAATGAAGTCTGTGAATATGTTTAAAAATGCAAAAGCTTATGTAGCTCTGAAATTGTTAGTGTGTAAATGCAGAGTTTTCAAAATGTGTATTTGGAGTCTTCAAGAGATAGGAAAAAATATGCAAATATTCCTCCTCTGGGGAAACAGTGCTCAAAAGATGAGAGATGGTGTTGACAATCAAGATCACATCCAGGGTGTAAAAACTTGATGTTCATTCTAGACCCTGTGCTCTGAGTTGGACACTAATTTAAGCGTGCAGCATGTAAGAAAGAAACATGTATAATCTAGGTATATACTAATTAATACTATCACACAAGATTTGTATAACACTTTTTACTACTCTGTAAACATTGGATATTCATGAGAATAGTGAGGATCAAACGAGGAACAAAAATGTGAAGAACATGAGGTACAAAGTATGTCACTTGAAATAAAAATTTTTATCATGTTAGTTTAAAAAGTACATGGTTTTCAATGAATTCCGTTCCCCTTTTCCTCATCTAACAATCTTTTCTTTTAGAATTCAGGATGGTTGAAAGCGCTTCCTTCAGTGAAGAATAATGGAAACTGTGCCCTTTGTTCTATTCCTGTTATTGCCTTGGTTACCTGGAAGCTCACAAAAAAAAAAAAAAAAAAAAAAAAATGAAGCAAAGTCCTAGCAGTTCTAAATCCCTAATCAGTCTTATATCGAATTCACTTTTCTTTGATTCTAGCTTTCTGTTCCAGTTAATTTTCTTATACACTGCTTATTCCTTTGGGGGAAGAGGGAAGAAGAAAAAGTGTTTATGGATGTATTAGAAGCATCCTGGTTACATATGGACTCACATTCATGCAATAAACATGTAAAACTGCATCAGCAGATTCTATAAACTCCATCTGAAAACTATCCTCATTATTTTATAATTATTCAGCATCTGTAAGTGTGTTGTATATCCATCTGTCTGTGTCTAGTCTGATTTATTGAATCTTATTCTTTAGAGGCTTTGAGTTGTCAGAAATTCATCCGTTTTGGGCCAAGCAGGATGAAACGTCACTTAATTAAATTCCTTGTAGGCATCTTTCCTGACGCAGTAATACTAAACTCAGGGATAAGTTGTCTTGGCAACTGCTTTGGCTACTGTTACCAGCCTGCTTTGTATGATTGTGAATAAAGATATTGGAGAATGTAAATCATCAGCTGATGTCTAGCAGATCTTTTCATCCTTCTTCCAAAGAAGCTGGACACTAATTGATAATACAGTGCTCTTTCATTTATGTTTGAATAATAAAGCAACATTCATAGCTCAGCCCTTGGACGATTGCATATATTACTCATGCTTTCTAAATGTAATAAAGATACATACTTAGTATCAGTTTTCCAATGAAAGCTTATGACCGAGCTTGGTGAGGGTTATAGTTTTTGGCAGAGATCTTTAATTCTCTTCAAATGCTTTCTTGGGATTCACAAAATAGCTTCAAGCATAAACATGTTTAGGCTGGAGGAGGAGCAAGGGCAGAGAATGACACACGTACATAAAGATGACATACATGTGCAAAAGTTGTTCGTACATCCATATACTATTCAGGGGCAAAATCCAGAAAAAATTGCAGTGTTATTATTTTTATTAAGATTTCTTTTTAATTAAAAAATCCAATAGGATTCGTATGAACTGAAGAAATCCGTGAGTCAATTTATTAACTATCAGCTTTGTAGCTAGCTAATGTGTGCTGATTTCCTTTCTTAGCACTAAAATCATATGTGCTGATAAAACTATTTTTACTAGATAATAAATTCTCACTTAGAAGAGCTTCACACTGAATACTTTATAGAAAGCCATGGTATTGAACAGTTATGCAGAATTGAAAGGAGCCTTAGATAATTTGGTTCTATCTCTTTGTGTTACAGAAAGGCATGGATAATGAGGTACGGAAATGCCATGAAGTGCTGAACCCATTCTAAATACAATCAGACCATGAGTTTCCCACATTGCCACCACAATATAGAAGGTCTTGCCACAGTGGTGGAAACCTGGTGGTGTGGTGGTTAGTAACCACAGCTACTAACCAAAAGGTCAACAGTTCAGATCTACTAGGCAATCCTTGAAAACTGTATGGAGCTGTCCTCTCTGTCCTATAGGGTCACTATAGGGTTGCTGTAAGTTTGAATCGACTTCACAGCAAGGGTTGTTTTGGAGGGTTTTTTTTTTTGGTACCATAGAGGTCTTCCTTACATATATTTCTTCTTCTTATTTATTCTTGTGTTCTAACGGAAGCCCCAAAGATGTAGTGGTTAAATGCTACAGCTGATAACCAGAAGTTTGGTGGTTCAAATCTGCCAGACAATCCTTGGAAACTCTATAGGTCAGTTCTACTCTGGCTGTGGGGTCACTATGAGTCTGAATCAACTCAGTGGCAGTGAATTTTGCTTGGGTTAATCTTACAATGACAAGTGCAAAGATCTGCAGTTAGAAAACCAAAAAGGGAAGAATGTGACATTTCTCAAGCTGAAAGAACTGAAGAAAAAATCCAATCCTTCCTGAGTTGTAGTATTAAAGGATTCTAGGGGGAAAATTTTGAATAATAGAAGAAACATCAAAAGAAGATGGAAGAAATACAGAGGGTCACTGTACCAAAAAGAACCAGTTAATGTTTAAACATTTCAGGAAGTAGAAGATGATCAAGAACTGATGGTTTGGAATGAAGAACTTCAAGCTACACAGAAGACTGTCAAACAGCAAGTCTCCAAGAAGTGACAGAACATCAACTGAGATGCTTCAACAAACAGGTCCAGTGCTGGAGGGCCTTGCTCATCTATGCCAAGTAATTTGAAAGGCAGCTATCTGGTCAACTGACTGGAAGAGACACATGTATGTGCCCATTCCAAAGAAAGGGGGTTCAGCAGAATGTAGAAATTATTAAAAAATGCCATTAATATCTCAGGCAAGTAAAATTTTGATAAAGAAGTTCAAAAGTCATTGCAGCAGTACGCTGATAGGGAACTGCAGGAAATTCAAACTGGATTCTGAAGAGATACGGAATAAGAGATACCACTGCTGATGTCAGATGAATCTCAGTAGGAAACAGAAAACACCAGAAGGATGTTTGCTGGTGTTTGCATTGCGAATGTTTGCTTGTGAATGCATTCAGCTGTGTTGATCATAACAAGTTAAGGATAACTTTTTGAAGGATAGAAATTAGGAACCTGATATAGACCAATAGGTAGTCAATCAAACAGAACAATGGGATGTTTGGAAATGTGTGTATCAGGGTTGTATCCTTCCACCATACTTGGTCTATATGTTGAGCAAATACTCCTAGAAGCAAGACTATAATGAAGAAGAATGAAACATCAAGATTGGAAGAAAGCTCATTAACAACCTGTGGTTGCAGCTGACACAACTTTGCATGCTGAAAGAAAAGAAATACCTACTGATGAAGACCAAACACCATAGCCTTTAGTGTGGGTTACACCTCTACATAAAACAAAAATCCTCACAAATGGACTAATAAGCAACATTGTGCTAAATGAAGAAAATACTGAAATTGTCAAAGATTTTATTTTACCTGGGCTTACAATCAGCGCTCATGGAAATAATGGTCAGAAAATCAAAGAATGTATTGCACTGGGCAAATCTGCCTCAAAAGACTTCTTTAAAGTGTTAAGCGACAAAGATGTCTCTTTGAGGACTAAGTTGTGCCTGACCCAGCTACGTTGTTTTCAATTGCCTCCATATCATGCAAAAGGTAAACAATGAATAAGGAAGACTGAAGAAGAAATAGCATCTTTGAATTATGGTGTTGGCAAAGAATTTTGAGTAATCATGTTTTGCCAGAAGAGTGAACAAATTTGTCTTTGAGGAAGTACTTACAGAACTGTCCTTGAAAGTGAAGATGTTGATGGAGATGATTTCGGGAAAGACCAGTCCCTGGAGAATGACATCATGCTTGATAAATTAGACAGTCAGTGAAAGAGAGGAAGACCCTCAGCAAGGTGGGTTGATACAGTGGCTGCAACGATGAGATCAAGCATAGCACCGACTGTGAATATGGGGCAGGTCTGAGTAGTGTTTCATTCTTTTGTACATAGGGTTGCTATCAGTAGGAACCTAATAACAATCTCCATAATCTTGATTCATATATGAATATTACTATAAGATAGTAGTAGCATATCTATAAAATATAATGAGATAGAAGGAAAACGTATGATCATGTTCTAAAGTGAAAAACAGACAAATTATTTCTCAGATAGCATTTAGGAAGGTTTTTCTAGTTTCAACAGAAATTTTCTTTTGTAGTTGGTGTCTGGACTAGAGACATTGTTTTTGGAAGTCTTTGTCTTTGTCTTTCAGCTTCTAAAGTCACATCCTTCAACAGAGATTCTTTCTCCAAGACTTGTGATTCCTGAAACCCAAGTCTGTGTCATCAACATTTGGATTTTTTATTCCAGGTGATTCATTACCCAGTCAGGTGGAAACTAAAGGTCATGACCCTTCTTGGTAGCTGAGAGCAGGGCTGCCTTCCAAAGCTGTTGTTTCAATAAAGTACTTCCCCAAACTGTGCCCAAGTGTACAATTCAATCCATTATGATGAGAGTGCGGCCCATTCTACATTTCCAATTCTCTCACCTGCCTAAAATAGATTCTCTTCATAAATTTTTCTTGATAGTGTGAATGGTTTGTTTCTTGCACCTTTATAAGTTCCTTGGCATCTATAGGCGTGTAGTATCAAAACAATTTGCACCCCAGTGAATGTCAATTTGATCAGTTGACCTCAGGTCTATTAAACACATTCTAAGAAAATGTTAGTATAGGCAATGTGTACCCATTAACATCAAGTCAATTCTGACTCGTGGTGACACTGGAGGCTGAGTAGAACTGCTCCATAGGGGTCTCATGGCTGTATACCTTTACTGACAAATCTTTCTCCTGCAGAGCCCCCGGTAGGTTTGAAGCATGCACCTTTTGGTTAGTAGACAAGCACTTAACCCCTTCACCGCCAAGGCTCTTTAATGTAGACAAAAGAAATTATACTCCACTCATTCAGTCTATATTTCTGTGCTCCTTCCGCTGGACTTTTGTCTATGTTACCTTTACTGTTATTTATCAGCAATAATAATCACAAGTAAGGCATCATTTATATTCTTACTTGTGGGTGAGGAAACTGAGGTTTAGAGAATTCAAATAAATTCTACAAGGTTTCACAGTACATAGTTAAGAAGTTGACATGCAAATATACATCTGTAGAGAACCAAATGGAAGTTCTTTCTACTTAGCAGACACACAGCTCACTTGAAAAAGTAGGCTGATGTACAGTATACAACTCATACTTCATATTTCGATTCCTGGTTCTTTCAACAATGAATCTTATTCATTTCAGTAGATCTGACAAGACTGAAAGATACAAAGCTATTCATTTGAAATAGTTTGTCTTCAGAGAAATATATTCCTTTAACAGCCTGTTGAAAGTTCTTCTTCTTCTTCTTTTTTTTTTAATAAGCTTCTATCATCCAATTAGTCCCTATTATGAAGGTCTTTAAACTGTGTGTATGTAAGGGACCCCTGTAGTGAGTGGTTGAAGAACTCAGTTCACACTACCTGCTCCTTCCCAGGAGAAAAATGTGGCAGTCTGCTTGTGTAAAGATTTACGGTCTTGAAAACACCGTGGGGCATATCTACTGCACACTACAGGATCACTATGAGTTGAAATAGACCTGACAGCAATGGGTTTTGGATTGGTATGTACATACATGCATGTGTGTATGTTTTGTTTCCCACACACCCCCTTATTAAGTTCAGCCTTGAAACTTGACTTCTTTTTATGAATGTTTCCTTCTAGAATGAAAAGGAACATCATTTGTGAAGACATTGGTTTAAATGGTTTGAGTTAATTCAGAAGCTTATTATGCAACTTCTGCTAAGACAATTAACTGCCAGGTGCCTCAGTCTCTCCACTGTGAAATGAAAATGATGGTCATCTTACTGTCCTTATGCCTTATTTTCATAAAAGTGTGGGCAATACAAAAATTTATGTTTAGGTTTGACATAATCAGTGATTTGTCCCTGCAAATGAAGCCTGGGGTTTCTTACTGAGTACATTGTCCTCTCTTGACTTCTGTCTTTTGCTGTTCAACAGTGGTAATTAAATAACCTGCCCATGTGACCTTTATATCACACGTAGTGTTAATGTCTACAATATTCTATTCCCCGTGAATCATCTATACAGCTTGTGATTCTTTATTGATTGTATACACACACACACACACACACACACACACACACACACACACACACACACACACACACACACACACACACATATATTTTGGTGTCTTAAGCCAGTATCTTTTGAGATTTTTTTTATTATGACTGAGTGAAAATGTACATTCCCATATAAATTTACATACCCACCTATATGCAGCTTCCACTGCTCTCCCTGCCCGGTGACAACACACTATTCTTCTCTGCTCCATATGTGTCTCATCCTCCCAACAGCCTCCTTTCCCCTCCTCTCCACCCACTCCCCTTCCTGCAGCCAGAGATTAGCAGGCTGATATCCTATAGATGCATAGAACCATAAAATGCATCCAGTATATGGTCACTCTGCATCACCAAGTCCAATTCTTTCGTGTTCGAAGACTGGACCTTCATTATAATTTATGGGCAAAGGCAGCATCAGGGCCAGGGGCCATGCTCCCAGGGGAACCCTGAAGCCGCTGGACCATCAATTGTGGTCTTTTAATGGAGATCTCAGGGTGCAACCCATTTTATTCTTGTGTTACCAGTGAGACTTAACTTAGTGAGCTCCATCGTGGCTATCACTGGTGGTGGCCGGGCACCATCTGGTTCTTCCGGTCCCAGGTCTATGTAGACACCCACTCATGTGGGTCTCTCCATCTTCTGGGTTGTCTTTACTCCACATCATTTTGGTCCTTGGTGAGCATCTGTTCCTGCTGAGTTGGGACAATTTGCTGTGCCCTCGGATGGCAGCTTGGCAGCTTTTAAGACCCCAGACACCACTCACCAATGTGGGGTGCAGACAGCTCTCTTAGCAAAATGCTAGTTGTGTCAATTGGCCTTGATTTCACCTAAGAGCATGGTCCCCTGCCCCCTGCCACAGCTACTCTGTCTTGCAATATTGGGTTAAGATGGAAGAAGTATTCAAGTTATGCTGAAGTCCACTTAATATTGTTCTTGTTTCTAATGTGAGCTATCACTGATTTCACCCAACCAAATTTCTAACAACTATCTAATCTAAACCCTCCTCCCTTGCCCTCCCTCCCCTCCCTTGCAGCTGTCAAAGAGTCTTTTCTTTTATACATAAATCTGTTTCTGAGTTTGTAATGTAGGGGTCTCATACAATATTTGGCCTTTTGTCTCTGACTACTTTCACTCAACATAATGTCTTCCAGTTGAAACCAGGTTATGAGATGTTTCCTGGAATCATCATTATTCTTTATCATTGCATTGTACTCCATTGAGTATATATACCATAGTTTACCTATCCGTTCCTCTGTTGTTGGGCATCTGGGTTGATTCCATCTTTTTGCTATCGTGGACTGTGCTGCGATAAACATTCTTGTGCATGTGTACATTGGTGTGAAAGGTCTTTATTTTGCAGGATATATAAGTAGTGAAATTACTGAGTCAACTGGTATATTTATATCCATTTTTTTTAAGGAAGTGCCAGATTGCTTTCCAAAGAGGCTGGATCATTTTGCAACCCCACTAACAGTGTAGGAGAGTTCCAGTTTCTCCACAGCATCTCCAGCATTTGTTGTTTTGTGTTTTTTGGATCATGGCTAACCTTGTTGGGGTGAGATGGTATCTCATTTTCGTCTTGATTTGAATTTCGTTAATAACTAAAGATCGTGAACATGTCCGCGTGTGTTTTTTGGCTGCCTGGATCTCCTCTTTAGAGAAATGTCTGTCCATCTCCTTTGCCCATTGCTTAATTGGATGATTTATCTTCTTATTGATATTTTGTAGTATCTTATAGGTTATGGAGATCAGGCATTGGTCTGATATAGAGTTGCCAAATATTTTTTCCCATTCTGTAGGTGGCCTTTTTAATTCTATTAATAAAGTCTTTGGATTAGCAAAAGTGTTTGATTCTTAATAGTTCCCATTTATCTTTTTTCTCTTCTGTTGATTGTGGTTTGTTGGATCTTTATTGAATGTTTGCTTTCAAGAAGCATCATAGTATATACAGTAGGCTTTGTCTATGGAACCTTGGTGGTGCAAGTACTTGGAAACCCTATTAGGCAGTTCTTCTTTGTTCTATAGGGTACATGTGAGTCAGCATCAACTTGATAGCAATGGAGAGGCTTTACATATGATTGTGGAAATATAAAAACCAAAGGCAATTTTTGAGCTAATCCTATTTGAGGAAGTTGCTATAACACTGGGACTAGAAGAAATCCTGAAGCACTAGTCTTGATGGTTGATCTTGTCCTCATGGCCAAGTCATATTAATAGCGACAAGTGTCTGCCAAGCTGATAACTGCTAAGAGTTTCATCAGCCAACAGTCCAGGAAACCATTTCTTGACAGTATTTTCTGAAAAGTAGTAAAAATATCACTCTTCTCTTTTAGGGTGCCATAGTTTTTGGAATGCTTAATTTCACTAAAGAACTTAAAAACTACACTGGCTTAAGAAAGCTGTGGGGGACACTATCTATACTCCTATTGTTCAAGGTTGTTGGATCCCAACCTTGACTGAAGATTAGAATATCCTGGGGAGCTTTTAAATCAGTCTCTGTGGCAGGGTCCCAGAGATTGATTTTTAAAAGCACCCCAGGTGATTCTAAAGTGCATTTAGTGTTAAGAACCACCTTTTCAGGTCCTCTCAAAGTGCTCATTATCTCACTCACCATTTAATGGAGCACTTCTCACATCACTTTGGAGCAGGGTGATGATGCTGATGTCAAATAAGATTCTACAACTGTGCCCAAAGACCTTGCAAGTTAGTAATGAAATTGGTAGAAACCAATTCAGCAAACATCTATCAGACTCCTATCACATTGCGTGACAGGCTCTATGCTAGACACTTACGAGGCAAAGATGAGAGCAATCTGTGTTTTTAGTGGGCAGTATGTGTAGCAAATTATCATGAGACAGAATGTAAGAAGTATTACAAATACTCTATATTTTGCAAAAATACAAAGCATTTGCACCTATCTGCATAGCTTGATTTGACCTAATAATTCTGAGACTGAGAAACAGCTGTCATTATCTGAAATTTAGAGAGGAAGCCGAGAAGTTTTGCCGGTTAGAAATAGGATTAGTTCTCATACTCAAATTCCGTTAACTGCACAGTTGTTACTTACTGCTTCATCCCATTCCACACTGTGGGGCTCAGGAAAGAATGGGTAATTTGACTGCAGGAATGAAGGTACTTGTCTAGGCGCAGGGAGATTTATGCATTTGTCTTGGTGATTTTATTCCATGGAGAGTGGATGGAGAATCTTTCTGCACATCTTCTGGGGTCCTTCCTCTGTGCAATCATAAGCTTGGTCTATTCCTTCTTCATAAGTCGTCTCCTTGTTATATGATCCCCTTTCTATTCTCACCAAGCTATTGATCTCTAAAATTGCACTGGTGTCTATTCTTTTGAAGAAGAAATTGAAAATATTTTGCTCCATCAGCAGATACACTTGTCATAAGCTTTTGTCAATCACATGAAGGTTTAATTAGTGGACTGGAAATTAGTCCAAGTGTATATAAAGAAGACAGACAAGTTTCATTTTCAGAGTCTCCATTCTGTCAGCTAATAAAGTGTAAAGCCAAATGCCGTCTGGATTGAGACTGGCACGTAACACAGTTGATGAAGAACATGTTTTAGGAATTAACCTTATGGCTGATTTGGAGAGTTGATTCTTGCAGGAGTGAGATGTGGGTTGATATCTTCTTTGTGTGCAGAATCGAAGGGAGATGCACATTCTGCAGAGTAAATTAACATAAGAATATATCTCTGGATTGCTACTTTATGTTCCTATAGTAGCAGAGAAGCCACTTAGTGATTAATTCTCAGATGGTCCATAGACTTTCTGGCTGCTGAAAACCCCGTGGTGTAATGGCAGTGTTCCCTCTCCTTTCTGTAAGGGCCAGTCCCTTACGGAATTAGTGTTGTCCAGATTTAGGTGCCCTACCCTCCTCTTGGCAGGCAACCTCCAAGTAACAACAATAAATTGAAGTACATGCTGTAACATATGTTCATACAATGAGGAATTTAAACATCATTTTAAAGAGGAATGTCTGAGGAACTGTAAGCCTTAGGCTAAAGAAACAAAGACCCACAAATAAAAGTGGAAGCAGGAGACAATTTCAAATATGCAAAGGTCTGTTTGTAAAAGTGGGGTTGCATTGTTTCTGTCCAGCCTGGAGTGAAGGACAAGGAATACCGGTAAAAGTTACCAGAGGCAAATTTCAACCTGCAGTGTAAATGAATGAACACTGGAATTAGTGAAAACAGTAGCTTTACTGACTCCTAATTTTTAGAGATGCTGAAGAACATGAAGTCAAGAATGCTGAGGTAGGAATTACTGGATTGGATAGGAAGTTGAATTTCATGAACTTTCCTAGAAATATTAAGCAATTCAGGGTATGTAGCTCAAGAAAGTTTATTCCAATCTCCGTGTCTCTGATTCTGCTTATTCACAGTCAGTGTCACTGAGCATTACTTTGTCAAGCAGAGGAGAAAGGTCAATTGATGCTAAAAGTTAACCATGAATGTCAAGTTAACAGGTAACCCACTCTTCCAGCTGTGTGTGACACTCAGCTGTTGCTGTGAGCTACTGTGCAGTTCCTCTCTGACTCATGGCAACCTGATGCACAATGCAACAATATGATGCTGGACTTTGTGTCATCTCCATAACTGGTTACAGGTTGGATTGTTGTGATCTGTAAGGTTTTCACTGGCTCATTTTTGGAGGCAGATTCCCAGGACTTTCTTCCTAATCTCTCCTGTCATTTTGTCATACCATGGGCACTTGCATGTTGCTGCAATACTGGAAGCTATGCCATCGGTATTCAAGTATGAGCAAGGTTCTCTGTGATGGACAGCTTTCAGCTTCATTTTCAGACTAAGGCAGACTAGGAAGAAGGATTTAGTGGTCTACTTCTGAAATATGTTAGACAGTGAAAACCTTAGGAATAGCAATGGAACATTGCCTGGTACAGTGCCAGAAGATGAGCTGCTCAGATTGGAAGGCACTCAAAATACAACTAGGAAAGGGCTGCCTCTTAAAATAGAGTCCACCTTAGTGATATGGAGGGAGTCAAGTTTTAGGATCTTCATTTCCTGATATAGCATGACTAAAAATAGAAATAAACAACTGTAAACATCCACTAATAATCAGAATGTATAACATATGAAGGATAAATCTAGGAAAACTGAAAACTGTCAAAAGTGAAACAGAAAACACATCAATATCATGGGCAATGGTGGGCTGAAATGGACAGATACTGGCCATTTTGAATTGGATAATTATATAGTCTACTATGCTGGGAATGACAGCTTGAAGAGAAATGGCATTGTCTTCATCTTCAAAAGAACATTTCAAGGGCTATTCTAAAGTACAATGCTGTCAATTATAGGATACTACCCATACACCTACAAGGAAGACCAGTTAATATGGTCAATGTTCAGATGTATACACCAACCACAAAGGCCAAAGATGAAGAAATTTAAGACTTTTAATAGCTTCTGGAATCTGAAATTGATCAAATATAAAATCAGCCAAGCCAAGTGCTGTCGAGTCCAAGATGCATTAATAATCACTGGTGAGTGGAATACAAAAGTTAGCAACAAAGAAGGATTGATAGTTGGAAAATATGGCCTTGATGATAGAAAAAGACTCTGAAAGTTTCATAGTGGATTTTGCAAGACCACTGACTTCTACATTAGAAATACTTTTTTCAGCATTATAAAAGGTAACCATACACATGGACCTTACCAAATGGAATACACAGGAATCAAATCAATTACATATGTAAAAAGAGAGAATGGAAAATGTCAATATTATCAGCCAAACAAGACTGCGGGCCAGCTGAAGAAGAGGTTGTCAATGCTCATAGGCAGATTCAAGTCTAAGCTGAAGAAATTGGAAGAAGTCCATGAGAGCCAAAGCACAACCTTGAGTGTATCCCACCTAAATTTAGAGACAATTTCAAGGATAGATTTGACATACTAAATACTATGACTGAAGATCAGATGAGTTGTGGAATGACATCAAGGTCACCATATATGAAGAAGGCAAGAGGTCATTAAAAGGACAGAAAATAAAGAAAAGAGTAAAATGCATGTCAGAAGAGACCCTGAAATATGCTCTTGAACACAGAGTAGCTAAAGTGAAAGGAAGAAATCATTAAGTAAAGGAGATGAACAGAAGATTTCCAAGGGCTGCTTGAGAAGGCACAGTGGAGTATTATAACAAAATACTATCTCCAGCAAAGACCTGGAGATAGAAAACTAAAAAAGGAAGAACATACTCAACATTTCTCAACTTGAAAGAAATGAAGAGAAAATTCAAGCCTCACATTGTACTACTGAAGAATTCTAAGGGGAAAATAGTAAATGATACAGGAAGTATCAAAAGAAGATGGAAAGAATACACTGAAAAGAACTGATTGACATTTACTTGTCTCAGTAGGTAGCACATGATCAAGTACAGACAGCACTGAATGAAGAGTTCCAAGATGCACTGAAGGCGCTGGGGAAAAAGAAGCCTCCAAGGATCGACAGAATACCAGCTGAGATGTTTCAACAAACGAATGCAACTCTGGAAGTGCTCTTTCATCTATGCTAAGAAAGTTGGAAGAACATCTACTCAGCCAACAGAAGAGATCCATATTTGTACCCATTACAAAGAAAGGTGATTCAACTAAATGTGGAAATTATCAAACGATATGATTAATATCACACACAAGTAAAGTTTTGCTGAAGATCATTCAACAGTGGGCCTTGTGTGTCAACAGAGAAGTACCAGAAATTCTAGGCAGATTCAGAAGATGACTTGCAACAAGAGATATCATTGCTGACATCATGTGGCTGAAAGCAGAGAATACCAGAAAGATGTTTACCTGTGTTTTATTGACTCTGCAAAGGCCTTTGACTGTGTGAATCATAACAAATTATGGATAACATTGTAAAGGATGATGATTACAGAACACTTAATTGTGCTCATCAGGAACCTGTACATAGACCAGAATGCAGTGGTTCAAATACAACACCGTGTGGCTTAAAATCAGGAAAGATATACTTCAGGGTTGTATCTTTTCACTATACTTATTTGATCTGTATGCTGAGCAAATAATATGAGACGCTACACTATATGAAGAAGAGCATGGCATCAAGATTGGAAGAAGACTCATTAACAACCTGTGACACGCAGATCACACAACCCTGACTGCTGAAAGTGAGGAAGACTTGAAACACTTACTGGGGAAGATCAAAGACCACAGCCTTTAGTATGGATTACACGTCAGCATAAGAAAATAAAAATTCTCACAACTGGACCAACAAGCAACATTGTGATAAATGGAGAAAATACTGAAGTTGTCAAGGATTTGATTTTACTTGGATCCACAATTAATGCCTGTAGAAGCAGCATTCAAGAAATCAAAAGATGTATTGCATTTGGCATATCCGCTTGGAAAAGTCCTCTTTCAAATGTTAAATAGCAAAAACGCTACTTTAAGAATTAAGGTGTGCCTGACCCAAAGCATAGTGTTTTCAATTACCTAATATGCATGTGGGAAATTCTAGTGGTTAAAGTGCTATGGCTGCTAACTAAAAGGCTGGCAGTTCAAACCCACCAGGCATTCCTTGGACCCTCCATGGGGCAATTCTCCTCTGTCCCATAAGGTCACTCGACAGCAGTGGATTTAGTTTGGTTCAATATGCATGTGAAGACTGGACAGTGAATAAGTAAGGCTGAAGAAATAGTGATGCCTTTGAAATATGGTCAGTGAAAGATATTGAATGCAGCATGGATTGCCAGAAGAACAAATCTTTCTCTTGGAAGAAGTACAACCAGAATGCTCCCTAAAAGCGAGGACAGTGACACTTCATCTCACGTACTTTGGACATGTTATAAAGAACAACCAGTCCTTGAAGAAAGACATCATGCTTGCTAGAGTAGGAACCCCCCCTGTCAAAAAGAAGCTCACGGGGGTCTATGGAAAAAAAGAGATAGCCTCAAGGAGATGGATTAACACAATGCCTACAACAATGGACTCAAGTCTAACAGTGATTGTGACGATGGTGCAGGACTTGGCAGTGGTCCTTTGATGTCGGTATGGTAGCAATGAGTTGGAACTGAGTCTAGGGCACGATTTTAGTCAGCTAGTGCTGCTCTAACAGAAATACCACAGAGTGGATGGCTTTAACAAAGGAAAGCTTATTCCTACATAGTCTGCTAGGCTACAAGTCCAAATTCAGGATGTCCACTCCTGGGGAAAGCTTTCCCCCTTGTCAGCTCTGGAGGAAAGTTCAGTATTGCATCAGTCTTTGTCCAGGGAGCATCTTGGTGCAGGAACCTCAGGTCTGAAGGAAGCACTCTTCTTCTGGTGCTGCTTTCTTGATGGTTTGAGGTTCCCAATTCTCTGTCTGCTTCCTTTTCCTTTTATCTCTTGTAGAATGAAAGGGTAAAGTGTGGTGTAAGCCACACTACAGGGAAATTCCCTTTACAGTGGAGTGGGGAGGTGATCTTAATAAGAGATTTACAGTCTCATCCTAATCTTTTAACATACAGCATAGGAAAATCACAAATGGAGGACAATCACAAAATATTGGGAATCATGGTCCAATTACATGGCTACACATATTTTTGGGGGGGACACAATTCAACCCATGACAGACACCTAACAGTAGTAACAGCTTCCTAGTCTGTTTTCGACTGGAGGCTCCTCTGAACCTGTTTAGCCTCATAGTAACACGCAAGTGTCCACTGACAGACAGGAGTTGGTGGCAGGAGTAGGACAGTAAGGGGCTCTGGTGAGGACAGTGGTTAAGCTCTTGACTGCTAAGTGAAGGGTTGACTGTTCGAATCTGTCAGCTGCTTTGTAGGAGAAAGATGCGGCAGTCTGCTCTCATAAAGATTATCTCCTTGGAAGACCTATGAGGCAATTCTTCACTGATGTGGAATGTCACTAAGGGTAGAAATCACACTTCGTCCTTGATTTGTGCTGCTGTTTCTTCTCCTCCCTTCTCCTTGGTCTACTCATTCTCCACCTTCTATTACTCTTTCTGTTCCTTTCCTTTCTTCTTCTCCTTTTTCTGATTACTATTCATAAATGTTAATGAAGATTAAATTTAGGTTAGGGAAGGTAAAATACACTTTTTTTTACCCTATCAAAAATAAATCATGTTGTTGTTCGTTGCCATCGGGCCAATTCTGACTCATGGTGACCACATGTTACAGAGCAGACCTGCTCCGTGGTGTTTTCTTGGCTGCACTAGCTGTGCAATGGTTAAGCAGTTAGCTGCTAACCGAAAGGTTAGCAGTTTGAACCCACCAGCCACTCTTTGGGAGAAAGATGTAGCAGTTTGCTTCCAGGAAGATTGGTAGCCTTGAGAACTCTGTGGGACAATTCTACTCTCTCCTATAGGGTTACTGTGGGTTGAATGAAGGTAACAAGTTTGGATTTTTTAATTTTTGTTAGAATCTGTTAGGGAAACAGATCAGTAGGTCTTTTGTGACAACACTGGGTGGGTTTGAACTGTCTACTTTTAGGTTAACAGGTGAGCACAAACTGGGCTGAAACTAAAATGTTGTGGACTGTGTTCTGATATAATAACTCGGCTGTATGGAATGAGACATGGACTTATATGAGGACTGACAATTAAGTTAGTGAACTTGTCCTAGGAAAAAGTACTACATACCTCACAGCTGACTATCCGCTACACTCACCCTTGAAGTACTCCTCTTGGGACTCTATGCACTGACACCAACACCTAGTCCGTGCTTCAAAGCAATTTGAGAACTCTTTATCTGGAACGGCTGTCGAGAACTATTATTACTCTTGATGTGCCGGATGTCATCAAAATGTCTTCCTTTCAATATTTTCTTCATTTTGGGATAAAGAAAAATTCACTGGGGGCCAGAACAGGTGAGCAGGGAGGGTGTTCCAATACAGTTATTTGTATGCTGGCCAAAAATCCCTCACCGACAACTGTGCAATTAAGTTTACAAACTTGCCACCTTGCCATCATGCTCAATGGCCATTCCAGAAAGAGTTCCAAAATTGCTTTGAAGGGTGAACTGGGCACTGGCATTGGTGCCTAGCTTCTTACAGGGAGTACTTCGAGGTTGACCATAGTAATATTCAGCAATGAGGTATGTAGCACTTAGAACAATTATGTTCACAGGCTTAATTGTCAACCTCCTAGTCCCCCTTTGATTGAGTTTGAAGTAAAAGGGAAAGAGCTGATGTAAATAAGAGTACCTGTACGCCTGTGGCATCATTTCAGTATGAGGTGCTCTCAGGGACAGCCTGGGCAGGAGGAATGGCTGTAAATCAGGAGGCAGGTGGGAATCCACCAGACTAACCCTCTTCATCTGAACATATGATCTGTTTTTTTTTTTTTAAGTAAAGAATGCTCCTTTTTCCCTTTACTGAGGGCCCTTGCTGTGAGCTTTTAAGGTGACAGTGTCAAGCTGTTCATTCAGGGTACTGAGCAAGAAGAGAATACACCATTTGCTCTTTTGGACTCTGTTTCTCCATCTCTCAATGAGGGCTTGAGCAGCCTCCTGCTGTGGTGTCGTGAGGAAGATTTATTAGCTAATATTGGTTAAGAGTCTGACGATGACTGCTGAGCGTTTGCACCGTGTAATTGACATTTTTTCCAAGAAAACGTCCATACAGTTACTAATTAGGCATTGCTGAAGCACCTCATGCCCAATTATTTTACAGTTGTCTTGCAATTAGCTAGCATTGGTACCATTTCAGTGACATTTATTGCCCATTTCCCTGGTTTAATTTTTCAAAATTTTATGGGAAGCATGGGCATTGTTTCTTATTCACTGTAAGTTGAATAGTTAACAATGTAAATATGGCTTTGGGAGGTGATATTATCAACAACAAGCGTTCTTAGGAGATTTAATTAGCAATAGTACACTACTGTACTTCACGTGAAAGATTATTACCCTACGTGAGTGTTCCTTCCCTATGCGTCTGTAGCTCATGCCTGCATGTGTATGCACATACATGTGTGCTTGTATGTACATATACACATGTATGTGCACATGTGAACGTATGATGTCCATGACCAATCATAAAATAGGAAATAAGAAGAAACAAGCAGAGTCTCCTTGTGGTGAGCTTTCTCTAAGGAACATTCAAAGCTGATCAGTTAATTTTTCTCTATTTTCTTACCATAACCAAGAGACTTGAATTGGCTCAAATCAAGCACTATTTTTTAAGTGTCTTCTGTATTATCAGGTATTGAACTAGATGTTTTTCATGCTTTTGTTGCCTTTATGGCAATTTAATGAGGTCTCTCTCAATGACAAAATGAAGGCTCAGAACGGGTAAGTTGCCTTCCTCAGACAGCAATATACGAAGACATGATTCATGCTCAAGTATGGCAGACCCTGAAGCCTGTAAAGTATGATAAAAGTATATTAAGGGTAATGTTGCCCAGAGCCCTGGTTGCATAATGGTTAAGCAATTGGTTGCTAATCAAAAGGTTGACAATTTGAACCCACCATCCGCTCTATAAGAGAAAGGTGTGACAATATACTTCCATACAGATTAAACAAACAAAGACATCATTGCCAATGAGTCAATTCCAATTCACAGCAACCCTATAAAACAAAGTAATATTGCCCCAAGGAGCAGCTGGTGAATTCAAACTGTGGATCTTTTAGTTAGCAGGTGGATGATTAACCACTGGCCTACCAGGTCTGGAAATCCCATGGGGCAGTTCTATTTTGTCCTATAATCCCATTGCCATCAAGTTGATTCCAAATCCTAGAGACCCTAAAGACAGGGTAGAACTGCCCCATGGAGTTTCCAAGGAGTGTCTGGTGGATTTGAATTGCCAGCCTTTTGGTTAGCAGAAGTAGCACTTAACCACTACGTCACCAGGGTTTCAACTAGGGTCACTGCAAGTACGAACCAACTTGATGGTAATGTGTTTCTTTCATGTTTGCTCTGTATTTTTTTTCTTAATTGTACTTTAGATGAAGGTTTATGGAACAAACTAGCTCCTCATGAAACAGTTAGTCCATGTATTATTTCATACAATCCCATGACACGTCAACATTCTCAGTACTCGACCTTGGGTTCCCAATCCCCAGCTTTCCCATCACCTTCTAATCCTTGATCTGGGCTGCTGTGCCCTTTCAGTCTTGTTTTGTTTTATAAGCGTGTCTGATCTTTGGACGAAGGGTAAAATTCAGTAGTGATTTCATTACTAAGCTGAAAGGGTATCTAGGGCCATATTCTTTGAGTTTCTCTAGTCTCTGTCAGTCCAGTAAGTCTGGTCTTCTTTTGTGAGTTACAATTTTGTTCTATATTTTTCTCCAGCTCTGTCCAGCACCCTCCACTGTGATTCCTGCCAGAGCAGTCAGTGGTGCCAGGCACAGTCTTGCCATGCTGGTCTCAGACTAGTGGAATCAGTAGGAGTTGTGATGCACTAGTTCTTTGGACCAGTCTTTCCCTATGTCTTTGGTATTCTTCATCCTCCCTTGCTGCAGATGCAGTGAGACCAGCAGGGTATCTCAGATGGCCACTCACAGATTTTTAAGACCTCAGATACTACTCATCAAACCACGCTACACAAGCTGACATAGACGTTTGTTCCCTGAAACTCTGGTTCCACTCAGCCCACGAATTTAGTCCCTCAGGGTGTTTGGATGTGTCCCGAAAGCCCCCAAGACCCTTCCCTGGACAAGCTGTGCTGGCAGTATTGTATAATGTCTTACATTTCATCCAAGTTATCACTATCTATTGTCTATTTAATGTTTTTCTATCCTCACCCATTCATTCCTTGTAACCATCAAAGGTTGTTCTTTCTATGTGTAAACTTTTTCCTGAGTTTTAGTAGTAGTTGTCTCATACAATATTTGTCCTTCTGTGATTGTCTTATCGCACTCAGCATAATACCCTCCACATACATCCATGTTGTGGGAGACTTTAAAGATTCGTCATTGAGCTTTATCATTGCCTTGTACTCCATTGTGTGTATATACAATAGTTTATCCATTCATCTGTTGGTGGGCATCTAGGTTGTTTTCATTTTTTTGCTACTGTGATCAATGCTACAGTAAACACGGGTGTTCACATGCCTATTTGTGTGATGACTGTTATTTCTCTGGGATATATTGCTAGGAGTTGAATTGCTGGATCATATGGTATTTCTATTTCTAGCTTTCTAAGGAATCCTTTTACTTTTTCAAAATTGTACCATTTTCCATTACCACCAGCAGGGCATAAGAGTCCTAATCTCTCCACAGCTTCTCTAACATTTGTTATTTTCTGTTTTTTGTTTGTTTGGTTAAATTTGTGTCAGTAGTGGTGGTGTGTGATGCTATCTCATTGTGGTTTTGATTTGCATTTCTCTAATGGCTTGTGATCACAAGCATTTCTTCATATTTGTTAGCTACTTGAATATCTTCTTTGGTGAAATGTCTATTCATTTTGTTTGCCCATTTTTTAATTGGATTATTTGTCTTTTTGTTGTAGAGACACTGGATTTTCCCATAGATTGTAGATATTAGAACTTGGTCCCACCCCCACCCCCCACTCCCACCCCAGTCTGTAGGTTCTCTTTACTCTTTTGGTGATGTCTTTTGATGAGTGTAAGTGTTCAGTTGTTAGAAGATCTTAGTTGTCTACCTTATCATCTGTAATTTGTCTGCTGTTAATTATGAGTTGTGTCATCTTAATGCCATGTATTAGGGCTTCTATCATTGATCCTATTTTTTCTGCTATAATCTTTATCATTTTTGGTTTTACCTTTAAGTCTTTGATCCACATGAATTAGATTTTGCACATTGTGTGAGGTATGGGTCCTGTTATATTTTTTGTATACAGGCATCCTGTTTTCCAGCACTGTTTGTTAAAAAGACCATCTTTCCCGTTTGATGGACTTTGGACCCTTGTTAAAGATTAAGTGGCTATAGGTATGTGAATTTACATCTGGTTTCTCAATTCTGTTCTGCGAGTCAATGTATCTGTCCTTGTACCAGTATGAGGCTATTTTGACTACTGCAGCTGTATAGTAGGTCCTGATGTCGGGTAGTGGGAGGTCTTCTACTCTATTCCCCTTCCTCAACAGTGTTTTACTTATACAGGGCCTCTTTCCTTTCCATATAAAGTTAATGATTAGCTTTTCTATCTCTTTAAAGAATGTTATTGGTATTTGGATGGGAGCTGCATTTTACTTGTAAATTGCCTTGAGTAAAATTGTCATTTTCCCAATGTTGAGTGTACCCACCTATGAGCGTGGCATGTTTTCCATTTGTGTAGATCTCTTTAGCTTTCTTGCAGTAGTATACTATAGTTTTACACCGCTCATTAGATTTAGTCCTAAGTATTTGATTTTGTTGTTATTGTTGTTGTTAGGTGCTTTCAGTTGGTTCTAACTCATAGCAACCCTAGGCACAACAGAACGAAACAGTGCCTGGTCCTGTGCCACCCTCACAATTATTGTTATGCTTGAGTCCATTTTTGTAGCCACTGTGTCAATCCATGTGATTGAGAGTCTTCCTCTTTTTCTTTTATTTAGGTGATAGGTTATACTGATTAATTTTCTAGTGTTGAACCATTCTTGCATACCTAGTATGAATCTAATTGTTTCATGATGTAATATTTTTTTTGATACAGTACTGAATTCTATTGGTTAGAATTTTGTTGAGGATTTTTGCATTTATTTTCATGAGAAATACTGGTCAGTAATTTTCATTTTTCGTGGTACCTTTGCCTAGCTTCACTTGGCTTGTCTAGTTTTGGTATCAAGGTTATGTTAGCTTCTAGAATGAATTTAGAAGTATCTCTTTTTTTACATGTTCTGTAGTAAGTGTTCCGTAATATTCTGTAATAATTTTGCTAGTAACGTCTTCTCTGGAGGTTTGGTAGAATTCTCTAGTGAAGCCATTGATGCCAGCGCTTTTTTGCATGTTGGAATTTTTTTTTTTAATTATCTTTTCAATCTCTTCTTTTGTTGTGGGTGTGTTCAGATTTTCTGTGTTAATCTGGGTAAGTAGTGTGTTTCTAGAAATTTATTCATTTCCTCTGGTTTTCAAATTTGTTGGAGTATAATTTTTCATAATACTTTTTTATGATTCTTTTTACTTCAGTTGAGTCTGTTGTAATAACCTCCACTTCATTTCTCATTTGGGTTATTTTTGTCCTCTCCTGTTTTTCTTTTTCCAGTTTGGCCAGTAGTTTGTTGATTTTCTTGATCCTTTCAAAGAACCAACTTTTGGTTTTGTCAGTTCTTTCTTTTGCTTTCCTATTCTCTGCTTCATTTATTTCTGCTTTGATCTTTATTATTTCTTTTCTTCTGGTGGCTATGGGCTTCTTTTGCTGCTCTCTTTTTATCTGTTCAAGATGTACAGCTAGTGTTCTGATTTTGTCCCTTTTTCTTTTTGGATGTGGAAATCTATTGCTATAAATTGACCTCTGAGTAGGTTTGTTAACTCTCTTCATGGTTACCTTGATATTAACTCTTATCTTCCTAGATGTGAATCATTCTGTTGTTATTTGGTAATCACCTTGACTTCCTCACCGTTAGTTTTATACCTACAGCAGTCATTTGTGGTGCAGCAAGGCAAGTAAAGCTGAAGGGAAAGTTTTGGAATGGGTTCCTTGTGGTACATACTGAGGCTAACAGGGAGGGCCCAGGATCAGTGTAGGGCACATTCTGGTAGTCCCTGCTGTGCTGGTTGGGGTGTGATATTGGTGCAGATAGGCAGGAGGGAGGGGGAAGTTGTGATATGTGGAGCAAAGTTTGTTATGGGAAGAAGAGAGAGAAACAGGAATAAAAAAAAATTGTTGAGAGAGCCTACTACTGTAGTGGGGAGAGATGAGAAATCAAGAAATGAAGATAGAACAAAAGGGAAAGAGAAAAAAATTTAAAAAACACAGAAATGCTCTTAGTGATTCTATTGGCAACCAGGGAAGTGGCTCACAGGCCTTGGGGACCATCTAGAAGGTGTGAAGATGGCACACAGTACCAGGTATTCAGGAAACAGGAGAAGAGAGAGATGAGAAACTAGGAAATGAAGAAAAATAAAAAAGGAAAAGAAAGAAAACCCTACAACCTCTCCCCACCCCCCAGCCACCAACCCAGAGATCCTATTTGTGCAGCTTTGCAGACCAGGGAAGTGGCTCTCAAGCCACACAAATACTGCCTGCCTAGAAAAGGCAGACATGATTCACAGTGTCAGGTATTCAAGAGGCAGACAGAGAAGGTAAGCAGAGAAAGAGACAAGAAATCAAGAAATGAAGTAAAACCAAATGGAAAAAAGAAAAACAGAAACAAACAAACAAAAAGCCCTCAGGGATTTCAAAGACCAAGGAAACAGTTCTCCATTTGAGCAGCACATTATAACCTGTTGAAAAGTAAAGATGGCAAACAGAACCAGGTGTTTCAGAGAAAGGACGGAAAGGATGTGATAGGCAGGGAAGAAACCAAAAGAAGCCAGAAAAGACAATACCAGTGACAAAGAAATGACACTGAAGAAGCTAGCCAGTGTGGACAGTGCAAATCCAAGCACACGGAGCCAGCATCTTCCAGCCCAGTAGCTGCACACTTCTGGGAAGGGGAGGATGCTAGGCAGGGGAGGAAGAGTGGAGGGTGGAAAAGTGTACATGACTGATAAGTGAGCGCTCTGTCTCCTTCTGGGAGCCACATGATGCTGCTTTCCTATGCTCCCTGTGCCCCAGTTGCCAACAGGAGTCCAAGATGGCAAATGCACACTGCATTAGCTGACAGGGACCCTCCGTTCCTCGCTCTCCTCCATCTCTGTTATCTGTCAATTTCTTATCCCATTTGGTGCCTGATGAGGTTCTTTATCTCTTCATTTGATATTCAGGGTTCCAAGACTGATGTTTGTCTCTGTTTTATGTAGTTGTTCCCGCTTTTGCTGTGGAGGGATGGCACGGTGCTCTGCCTGTAGCTCCATGTGGGTTCCATCTTCTCCTTTGTTTTGTTCTTCAGGGTAGTATTGCTCTCTGGCTACTGCCTGGAATCATGTCATGATATTTATTGAATCATGTCTGATTCGGCATGTTCTGCCAAATCCCTTCTGTGTCTCGTATTTCTTTAAGCAGATACCAGATAGTTCTGTTTCTGAAAAGTCACTACCTTGTAGTTATGTTGAGTATGTCTCCACAGAACTCTCAATCTCTTTGTCTGTAATTCCATACCAGCACACACATTATAAACAGAGTAATTACTTATTGCATTTCTTTTTTTAGCTATTCTTGTTCCTTCTGCCTATTGCATGCATTCATGAAAATGCTAAAAATTGAGGTGGCTTTCTTTCCCCTCCTCCAGAGTATACCCTGCAAATTACTTTGCTGAAACTCTTATCTGGGGATAGTTTCTCTTTAGCAAGGAGAGGGCTTTAGGCTGCTCAACTTTTGAAGTGATAAAATTAATAATAATCAAGACTTCATGCTATCTGGAAAAAAATGTTTAATTGGGTCAAAAGTTATTTTCTTGCTCTTTAATTCTTGTGTCACATTATTGAGATATCCCATCTCAAGCTTTGTCCGTCAGTTATTTTGTGCCCATTTGAGATGGCCCCCATAAGCTTACTAGCATCCCTCTTGAAGGTTCAAAAGCCTTTCTTTTTCTTACTTACTGACCCTTTCATATGCTTCAGATAAGACTTCCAGAGCAGTGCATTCTGGATGGATGAGATATTCTGTTTTCCCAGTCACTTGTTTAGATTCATTGAACAGCTATAATTTAAAATGACAAATGCCTCTGCTTTGTGGGAAAGGACCATGCTCTGTCCTCTGGAGGATACAAAAATCAGCCAAATAATTGCCCTTAAATTTCTCAGAGCATAAGTGGCAATCATAGGTATATGCAAAATTTAAATGACATTTAAAATTTAATGACAAAGATTTAAAAAGACAAAAATATTATGAAAAGTGAAAGATTCAGCAGTTAATGCTGGCAATGAGCTCGTAGAAAACACTGGACTAGAATAATCTGAGGAATCTTGTCACAGAAAGATTGTGTTTTCCAGGAACGACAGTCTAACCATGCTTCACAGCATTTCTACTACAGCCTAGAGGGTTGCTTTGAGTTAGAATTGACCTGATGGCCGTGGGTTTGGTTCGGTTTTGTTCTTTGAAATATGATAGCCTTGCTGTCTGATTTGACACCCTACCTCCATAGCTAACACAGAACTCAGGACACATAAGACTTTCAGCCTTATCAAAGGAAAACCTCCTTGACTGCAGCTGCAAGTATGGTATTCTAATTTTCTCCACCTAGTCTTCCATGTAATACATTCCCCTTGCTCCTAGCAAATGATAAATGAATGGTTAATTTTGTAATCTTCAGCCAAGGTGAGCCAACTCATATGGTCTTCAAGGGGGTAAATGAATCAGTCACAATGATTAGAACGTAGGGGGATAAACGTGCATACTCTGGGCTTCTGTGTTCTCTAGCACATGTTGAGTGCCAGAGCTGTGTCTCAGTGCTTCAGCATCCCTGTCTCTTCAGGAATGCTCTCTATCTTTGTTTGGGAAGCATGGGCTAAAGAGAAATTTAAGCTCTTTTTACAAAACTGTATTTAATCAAGTCTTTTGCTTATCTGCAGGCATAAGCCAGTCCCCCAGAGCTGAAACTTGTTTTGTTTGGTGAGCAATAGGAATTTGCTCTCCTAGCTAAAAGCACTCTTGCACTTCTCTTTACATGTAGCCGTGGGTCCAGGAACCGGAACTTGGAGTGAATCATAAAGGATGCATAGACAACATTATCATTCCCAAACATAGTTTTTCATCCCAAAGTTCAATAAGTATTTGCTTTATACTTTCTCTTGCTTCTTTTATAAAAAATTCAAATCATTTTTTATAAGAATTGAACTCTATTGTAACTAATTAGTAATTGATTCACTAACATTTATTAAACAGTTCATTAAAACTGGTGGGGCATACCTATCATACATAGCATTTTTATATATGCTGCAGTCTGTGTTTGGACTTTCTAGTAAGCTCTATTACTTGTCTACCATTCTCCCTACCCACAAGATGCCCTTCATACTCTTAGGTCAGAGTTCCTCGATCTCGACACTACTGTTACTTTGGAATGGGTATTTCTTTGTGTGGGGTGCCGTCCTGTTCACTGTAGGAGGTTCAGCAGCATTTTTAGCTTCTGCACCCTTGCTGCCAGCAGCACATCATATATTCTTTTCAGTTTTGACAACCCCAAACTCCTCCTAGACGTTGTCAAATATCCCCTGGGTTTAGAGTCACTGCTTTTGCTTAGTAACAGGTTTGATATATCACACAAGACAAGTCTGTCTTTATTCTTCCTTTTCCCTCCAAAACATCTCTCATCTATTCTCATACATACATAATCCCAGTTGAATTTTAAATGCATTTTATATATATTTAATATGATGTTTTATTTATAAACTAATTTAAGGAAGAATAACATTTTGAAAATATTAATTATCCATTCCAGAGAAGTTTTCCACTTTTCCTTTTATATTCCACATTACTATGTAATGCTGCAGTTGGTTGTGTATACTTTTAAACACATCTTCTATTTGTCTCCTTACTTGATTCCATGGTGAGTGTAGGTACATTACATAGGTGGTGTTCATTGTGGAATGGGGAAGCTAGAACTTTAATTTGGTTTCTAGGACTCTTCTACATTTGCTGCCTCAGTTGAGGATTTGGAAAATAGGCAAACCAGACAAGGAGGATATAAAAGATAGCCGGAGAATTTTCCTATACTTAAAAGAAGACCTAGAATTGAAATTTTCTGTTTTCAGCCAAAGGACCTCACCACCCCCATCCCTATGGATTTGTGTTTCCTAATGTTTGTGTTTTCCCTCTTAAACAAGAAATAGCATAGATTTCCTTAAACTGATATTTAGCTCAGTTTTACAAACTTGAGATCTGTGCAGTGGGAATAAATTTGAAACTCACCTCTTCCTTATTGATGCTTGGGTGAAATTCCAAGACATTGGTACCTTGTTCTTCTTAATGGGGCACTGGTATTTTATTTAAAGGAGGAGCAGTATGTAATAACAAGGTGAATTATATGGTCCCAACCTTGAAGTCATTATGATTGTAAAGACTCTCGATTCCCACCCCCCTTTTCTCTCTATGCCCAGGTTCTAAGAATGGGAGAATAGATTAGAACACAGAGCCACTGTGCCCTCAGATCTTTTTCACAAGTGAGTTACTTCATCTTACTTTCGTGTTATCATGTTAAAAAGGAATGGGCCTTTTAAGGGACAGAACAGCTGCCCAAATAGATGAAATCAATATTTGTGGTGGTTTTTAGGTGCTGTCAAGTTGGTTCCAACTCAAAGCAACCCTGTGTATGACAGAATGAAACACTGCCCGGCCCTGTGCCCTCCTCGGAATTGTGGTTGTGTCTCAGCCCACTGTTGCAGCCTCCATTGCAATCTCTCTCCTTTAGAGTTCCCTTCTTTCTTGCTGACTGTATACTTTATACGGTCATTATGAGTCGGAATCGATTTAATAGCAGTGGGTTTTTTGGTCTTCTACTTTACCAAATATGATGTCCCTCTCCTGGAACTGGTATCTCCTGATAACTTCTCCAAAGTAAGTGAGACAGAGTCTTACCATCCTTGCTTCTTAGGAACATCCTGGCTGTACTTCTTCCAAGACAAGTTTGTTTATTCTTTTGGCAGTTGATGGTACATTCAGTATTCTTCACCAATGCAGCAATTCAAAAGTGTCAGATCTTCTTTGGGTTTCCTTCTTCATTGTCCAGCTTTCACATGCACATGAAGAAACTGAAAATATCCATGTG
Organism: Heterohyrax brucei; assembly: GCA_028571685.1. Lineage (NCBI taxonomy): Eukaryota > Metazoa > Chordata > Mammalia > Hyracoidea > Procaviidae > Heterohyrax > Heterohyrax brucei. The sequence goes on along the minus strand of CM053153.1, from coordinate 17,005,547 downwards.
AACTTTAATCCTCAAAGCGATTTTTGCAATTTACACTTTAAAGAGATCTTCTGAAGCAGATTTGCCCAATGTGATGCGTCCTTTGATTTCTTGACTGTTGCTTCCGAGGGCATTGATTATGAATACAAATAAAATCAGATCCTTGACAACTTCTAGATTTTCTCTGTCTATGATGTTGCTTATTGATCTAGTTGTGAGAATTTTTGTTTTCTTATGTTGAGGTGTAATCCATACTAAACGCTGTGTGGTCTTAGATCTTTGCCAGTGCGTGCTTCAAGTCTTCACATTCAGTGGGCAGGGTTGTGTGATCTGCATATCACAGGTTGTCAATGAGTCTTCTTCCAATCCTGATGCCATCCTCTTCTTCATACAGTCTAGCTTTTCAGATTATTTGCTCAGCATACAGACTAAGTATGGTGAAAAGACAAAACTCAGACACACATCTTTCTTGACTTTAAACCATGCCATGTCCCCTTGTTTTGCTCAAATGGCTGCCTCTTGGTCTATGTACAGATTACTCATGAGCACTATTAAATGTTCTGGAATGCTTATTCTTCAAAATGTTATTCATAATTTATTATGATCCACAGAATAAAATCATTATTCGCTACAGAATTATTATGCATAAGGCACTGTATGAGGGATTTAAATGTGCTACGAGGATTTAAATGAAGTAATGCAGTACAAGACACATCTTTAATTGGAAACGCTAGACAGAAAGACACAGACTGTTAAATTACAGCACAAGCAAAACCTACAGGAAATGCCACAATGCAATGTAAGTTGTAAGTAAATCACGGCATAGATTACAGGAACTAAATGCTATGTGGAAACCCTGGCAGCATAGTGATTAAGTGCTACAGGTGCTCATCAAAAAGGCTGGCAGTCTGAACCCACCAGGTGCTCCTTGGAAACTCTATGGTGCAGTTCTACTCTGTCCCATAGGGTCACTATGAGTTGGGATCAACTTGATGGCATTTTTTTTTTTCTGGTAAATGCTATAGGATAAAGAATTGTTGGGTTTTTTAGTTACCACTGACTTGTCTGTCTCGTGACAACACCATGTACTCTGGAACAAGATATTGCTTAGTCATGTGCCACTTTAATGATTGTTTGTAAACCCAAGTCCACTGTTCTAGTCATGAGTGTCTTCCAATCCAGGAGGCTTATCTTTCAGCACTATATAAGACAATATTTGTTATGATCCATAGGAATTTCAATGTCTAACTTTTGAAAGTAGATCACCAGAACTTTTTCCTTGTCTGTCTTAATTTGAAAGCTTCACTGAAACTTGTCCGTCATGGAGGCCCTGCTGGTGCTGAAAATCCCAATGATCTAACTTTCAGCAGTATAGCAACACACAGGCCTCCCCAGTACAACACACTGACAGATGGAAAACACAGGGGTAAGCCTTCATGACCTTGGATGGAACAAAGGCCTTAGATATGATCAAAGCACAAGCAACAAAAGCAAACATAAATAAATTGGACTTCATAAAAATTAAAAACTGTGCGCTTCAAAGGCTACTACCAGAAGTGTAAAAATACAACCTGAATCCTGGGAATATATCTGAAAATCTTGTATTTGATAAGAAGCTTGTAACTGTGCTAATATAGTAACAAGTACATTGACCAATGAAACAGAATTGAGAGCTCAGATGTGAGTCCATCCATCTGTGGCCAGCTGATTCTCGACAAGGGCCCAAAGTCCATCAAATGGGAAAAGGACATCTCTTCAGCAGATGGCGCTGGCCAAACTTGATGCCATGTCATAGCATAGAACAAACTGGAGACCATTATGCTGACGGAAATGAGTCAATCACAGAGAGGTGGATGTTGTGTGAGAACACTGCAGTAAAAACTCATGAAAAGGTTTACACATGCAGAGAAACAATCTTTGGTGGTTACCAGGGAGGGGAGGGTTGGGGATAGAAAAAAATAAATTGGAAACTTGTTTATAACACAAATAACGGGTCTCAATACGCCCCCGAAACCAAAACCCATTGCTGTCAAGATGATTCGAACTCATGGTGACCCTACACGACAGAGTAGAACTGCACCACACAGTTTCCAAGGTGCAGCTGATAGATTTGAACTGCTGATCTTTTGGTTAGTAGCTGTAACTCTTGACTACGACAGCTCCAGGGTTTCTGTGAGTTTCAGTAATAGCTAATAATTTCACAAAGTAATTTGTTGGTGATTAGCACAATCTTCCTGTGAGAGCTGATACTGTCTTGAGCCATACTACATGCACTGTAGACAAAAATTGTATCACCTTTTTTCATTTCAAATAATCTGTTGTAATTATTTAAGAAAGGCTATCATTATGAAACCTTACCTTTAAATGTTCGTCAGAAGCCAGGCACAAGTGAACAAATATTGTCTGATCCCACCAACAAGAAATATCTGAAGCAGGCACATTCTCATAGACAGAGATCCCCACTTGTCTGTCGGTTTGTTGTACTGTGGAGGTTTCTGTGTAGCTGTGATGCTGGATGCTATGCCACTGTCATTCAAACACCAGCAGGTCACTCATGGCAGATATGATTCTGTTCAGGAAGAAGGACAGCCAGAGTGCTCTTTGGAAGCAAGGGTGGTGAGATGGTGTCTTAAATACTTTGGGCATGTCATCAGGAGGGACCAGTCCCTGGAGAAGGATGCTATAGTTGGTAAAGTAGAGGGTCAGCAAAAGAGAGGGAGACCCTCAGGGAGATGGATTGACATAGCAGCTGCAACAATGGGCTTCAGCATAAAAACAATTGTGGGCACAGTGCAGGACCAGGTGCTGCTTCCTTCTGCTGTTTATGGGGTCGCTGTGAGTGGAACCAACTTGATGGCACCTAACAGAGAGTAGACTAAAGGGCGGCAGGGGCTAGGGGCTGGGGTATAAGTGGGGAATAAAGAGAAAAAAACTTACATATGCAAAAAAATTAAAAAAGGAAGAAAGAAAAGAATTTACTCCCCAAATATGGTATTCATCAGGAGCACTGAGAACAGAGGGTACCTTAACTACAAGCATTCTAATTCTTTCCAAAATTAGAAAAGCATACTGATTCTCTCCTAAATTAGAGACAGCACTTCAAAGGACAGAATACATAAGGTCTGACAATTAAATCAGTGAACTTAATCATTCTAAGTGCCTCGTACCACATTGCTGAATATCACTGCAGTCACCTTTAAAGTACTTCCCTTGGGAAGCTATGCACCAATGCCAGCACCTAGTCCACCTTTCAAAGCAGTTTTCGAACTCTTTCTGGAATGACTGTTGTGCACAGTGGTAAGGTGGCAAATTTGCAAACTTAATTGTATAATTATCTATGAGGGAGTTTTTAGCCAGTAAACAAATAACTGTATTAGATCACTTTCCCTACTCACCTGATCTGACCCCCAATATGTTTTATTTACCTGAAGATAAAGGAAATATTGAAAGGAAGACATTTTGATCACCTTCAGGACTTCAAGGGTAGTGTGACAACAGCTCTGATGGCCATTCCAGAAAAAGAGTTCCAAAATTGCTTTGAAAGGTGGACTAGGTGCTGGTGTCTGCACATAGCTCCCCAAGAGGAGTGCTTCGAAGGTGACTATCATGACATTCAGCAGTGGGGTATGTAGCACTTTTTCTAGTGTAAGTTCATAAACTTAACTGGTAGTCCTCGTAAACTTCTGTCACTCCCTCCCTGAAAAGGACCAGATCTGACCCTTTCTATTAACCTGTACTGCTGTCACAAGAACTAGAAGTTCAACCAATAACCCAGGCAAGAATTTGAAACTTTAACATGTCAAAGTACTAAAAAAAAAAAAAAAAAAAGAGAAAGAAATTGTAGACTGGATCTGAATGTATATTTTTCCTTACAATCAGTAAAGCTTCCCAACCAACATTCACACTGTCATAAATACTCTCTTCTACTTAGTGAAAAAAAGGAGAGAAATAAAATGATCAAAATAGACACTTTTCCTAGGAAGCCATACAAACGGCCAATAAAAGTATGAGAAGACATCTGACATTTTTAGTCATCAGGTTAATGGCACATTAAAATCACAGTAAGATTCACCAAAGAAGACATTCAAGTGTTTAACAGACACACAAGGAAATGCTTATGATCATTGGCCATTAGAGAAATGCAAATCAAAATGGCAGTGAGATAACATCTCATGCAGGCTTTATTGGCATGAATTAAAATAAAACAAAACAAAAAGACAGAAAATAACAAATGCTGGGCAGGTTGCAGGGAGATTGTGGCTCTTACACACTACTGGTGGGAATGCAAAATGGTACAACCATCTTGGGAAAAGATACAGCACTTCCTTAGAAAGCTATAAATAGAAATAACATGTGATCCAATGATTCCACTCCTAGGAGTGTATCTAGAGAAAAAGAGCCATCACAGTAGCAGACATATGCACACCCATGTTCATGGCAGCAAAAAGATGGAACCAAAAAGTCCCTCAACAGAAGAAAGGGTAAAGAAACTATAGTACACACCCACAATGCAGTACTATGCAGCAATAAAGACTTATGATGCATCTGTGAAGCATCTCACAGTACGGATGAATCTGGAGGGCATCATGGTGACAGAAATAAGTCAGTCATGAAAGGACAAATATTGTATGAGACCACTACTATAAAAATTCATTAAAAGGACAAAACAACAAATGCTGGAGAGGCTGTGGAGAAAGTGGAACCCTCCTACACTGTTGGTGGGGTTGCAAAATGGTCCAGCCTCTTTGGAAGGCAATCTGGCGCTTCCTTAAAAAAAATGGATATTGATATACCATTTGACCCAGTAATTCCACTACTTGGAATATATCCTACAGATTCAAGGCCTTTCACACCAACGGACACATGCACCAGAACGTTTACCGCAGCACATTCCACGATAGCAAAAAGATGAAATCAACCCAGATGCCCAACAATAGAAGAATGGATAGGTAAACTATGGTACATATACTCAATGGAGCACTATGCAATGATAAAGAATAACGATGATTCCAGGAAACGTCTTCTAACCTGGTTTCAACTGGAAGACATTGTGTTGAGCAAAAGCAGTCAGCGACAAAGGGACAAATATTGCATGAGACCTCTACGATAAGATCTCAAAAACAGACTTGTGTATAGAAGAAAAGACTCTTTGACAGCTGCAAGGGATGGGAGGGAGGGAGGGTAGGGGGGACGCTTTAGTTTAGATAGTTACTAGAAATCTAGTTGGGAGAAAGCGGTGACAGCACACATTAGAAACAAGAACAACATTAAGTGGACTTCAGCATAACTTGAGTACTCCTTCCATCTTAACTCAATACTGCAAGGATAGAGTAGCTGGGGCGGGGGGCGGGGGACCATGCTCTTAGGCAAATTCCAGGCCAATTGGCACAACTAGCGTTTTGCTAAGAGAGCTCTCTGCACCTCACATTGGTGAGTGGTGTCTGGGGTCTTAAAAGCTGCCAAGCTGCCATCGGAGGACACAGCAAATGGTCCCAACTCAGCAGGAACAGATGCTCACCGAGGGCCAAAATGGCATGCAGTAAAGACAACCGAGAAGACAGAGAGACCCACAAGAGTGGGTGCCTACATCGACTTGGGACCGGAAGAACCGGATGGTGCCCGGCCACCACCAGCGAAGCCACGATGGAGCTCACAGAGAGGAGTCTCACTGGCAACACAAGAATAAAAAGGGGTGCACCATGAGATCTCCACTAAAAGACCTCAAATGATGGTCCAGCGGTTTTGGGGTTCCTCTGAGAGCATGGCCCCCGGCCCTGATGCTGCCCTTTCCCATAAATTATAACAAAGGTCCACTCTTTGGACAGGAATGGATTGGACTTGGCAATGCAGAGTGACCATATATTGGAAGCACTTTATGGTTCTATACATCTATAGGATATCATCCTATTGACCCCTGGCTGGAGGAAGGGGAGTGGATGGAGAGGAGGGGAAAGAAGGCCGTTGGGAGGATGACACATGTATGGAGCAGAGAGGAATAGTGTGCAGTCACCGGACAGGGAGAGCAGTGGAAGCTGCATGTAGGTGGGCATGCAAATTTATATGTGAATGTACATTTTCACTCAGCCATGTTGAATAAAAATTAAAAAAAAAATCATTAAAAGGTTTACATGCGAAAAGAAACATTCTTTGATGGTTAAGAAGGAGGGGACAGGTGGAGATGGGAAAACACTAAATAAACAATAGACAACAACTTTGGTGAAGGGTAAGAAAATATATAATACCAGGGAAGTCAGCACAACTTGTACAAGGCAGGGCCATAGAGAGTCCATAGACTCATCCAAACTCCCTGAGGGGCCAAATTACTGGGATGAGGGATTTAGGGACCATAGTCTCAGGGGACATCTAGTTCAACTGGCATAACATAGTTTATAAAGGAAATGTTCTAGGTCTACTTTGGTGAGTAATGCCTGGGATCTTAAAAGCCTGTGAATGACCATCTAAGATGCTCCACTGGTCTCACCTCTTGAGGAGCAAGGGAGAATGAAGAAAACTAAAGTTACAAAGGAACGATTAATCCAAAGGACTAATGAAACACAGCTATCACAGCTTCCATCAGACTGAGTCCGGTACAACTAGCTGGTGGCCAGCTACCATCACTGACTGCTCTAACAGGGATTGCCATAGACAGTCCCAGACAGAGCTGGGAAAAAACAAAAAACATAAGACATGCTAATTCATAAGTAAAAACCAGACTTACTAGTCTGACAGAGGGTGGAGAAACCCCTAGAGTATGGCCCCTGGACACCCTTTTAACGAAATAATGAAGTCACTCCTAAGGTTCACTCTTCATCCAAATGTTAGATAGACCCACAAAACAAAATGAGACTAAAGGGACACACCAGCCCAGGGGCAAGGACTAGAAGGCAGGAGGGAACAGGAAAGCTGGTAACAGGGAACCCAAGGTCTAGAAGGGAGAGTGTTGACATGTTGTGAGGTTGTTACTCAGTGTTGCAAAACAACATATATTAACTTTTTAATGAGAAGCTAGTTTGTTCTGTAAAACTTCATCTAAAGTATAGTTTTTTGAAAATTAAAAAGAAAATCAAGAAAACTAGAGGTTGAATGGATTGCAGCAGGCTATCATGCCACTGCTGTATTCTTCAGAGAGCTCTCTTTTAAGAAGAAAGCTCAAAGTCAAATCTATTGGGGGAGGGTGGCATTCATTTGCCATTGTGGCAGCCAGAAAAGTGACTTATGATTTCTTTATTGTACCATGTAGAAAATGTTGTTAACAGACTAAAATAAAGTACATGGATAAGAGGACAGGACTCTTCAGCCCTGAGTTGAAGCCCAGGGAAATTGCTCATCACCCGAGTTGCTTTCACTTTGAGGTCATGTTTGTTTAGCAACATTATTCACTCTTGAATCCCTTGTGAAAATGATAAGTTCATAGGGAAGATCAGTCTTTCTTTACACACCCACAGGGTGACCAGGAGATAGTGCTGATCTTGGGATCGTTCCGCTTGGTTTGGAATTCAGCTGTGCCTCTCCTTAGAGTGTGACCTTGGGGAAGATAGTCACACAGTCTGAATCACAGCTTTCTCAACTAAAACTGGTAATAATAACAACTGTTGTCCAGAATTATTGTTCCCATGAACAGTTTTTTAAGTACTTTGTAAAATGTCTGTGATCAGATTTTTGTACATTATAAGCTAAAACACCTGTATTTCATTCTTACTGGATGCTAATTCACGTGTTAGTCTTCTGAGAAGGAAAACCATGAACATCATGTTCATGGACCAATAAAATGGATTTCTTCTATCTGAAAAAAAAAATTCTCACAGTAAGATAACTCTTTGCACCTATTAGAATGACTAGGATGAAATGCCAGATAATTACAAGTGTTGGCAAGGATTTAGAGAAACTGGACTGTGGATGGCATGTAAAATAGTGCAGCCACTTTGAAAAACAGTCTGGCAGTTCTGCAAAGGATTAACCATAGAGTTATACTAAATAATAATTGTACTGTTTTATTAGCAAATAGCCAGTCAATAACATTTAATGAAGACTTCCCTGGTGCTGCGCTTGCCTTTGCCCAGGGCCACTGAGTCAATTCTGACTCACAGTGACACTACAGGACACACTAGAACTGCCCTATAGAGTTTTCAAGGAACATCTGGTAGATTCAGACTGCCAACCTTTTGGTTAGGAGTTGTGGCACTTAACCACTGTGGTACCAAAGTTTAAAAAGGATAAACATCAGTCTCAAGCCTCTGGAAATATGCTGTTTGATATGGTGGCCACAAGCCACCTGCACTATTGAGCATTAGCAGTTTGAGGAGTAGGATTGACAAACCAAATTTTTACTCTTAATTTAGTTTCAATTAAAATTTCAAATATTTTTCCATTTAACATAACAATCATTTTGGTATAATTGCATTTCATTTAAACTATTAAATCTCAGCATCCAAACTGAGATGTTCTTCAACAGCAAAATACACACTGAATTTGAAGATTCAGTACAAAAAAAAAGAATGTAAAATATCTCATTAATGATCTTTTCCATTTTGTACACATGGAAATGATAATGTTTTGATAGATTTGGGCAAATAAAATATATTATTAAAACTAACTTTCACTGTTCTGACTATTTTCCAGTATGACTGTTAGAAAATTTGAATTTATGTGCATGGCTCATGCTGAGTGATGTTTTATAGCACTGTTCTAGAATCTTTATTTTTCAGACAAGATACAAATTCCGAACTTTGAAAGATGGTACCTGTCAAGTGACCTCATGATCATCAATAAAAAAACAAATGCCTTTGATGGCTTCTGACCTTTCGGTTGCTAAACAGCATGGACTCTTATAAATGTGGTCAGAGCCTTCGCCCTGCAAGGCCAATTTTCAAGCCAGCCAGGGAGGCTGTGGGGTGGGGGGCTAGGTGGCTGTGGGTTCTTCATGGTGGTACAATCCAGAAAGACAGCATTCAGGGGTGATGAGAGGCCCAGCTTGACTGGTCTGGTTAATCAATCTTGGCAGGCACTTATTGCTCACTTGACTAAAAAGTGGTAGAGACTATGCTTTGAAGAATCTTTCTCTGTCAGCTCTTTCCAGAACCCAGAATTCTTCTCAGGGCTACACAAATTAACTGTGGTATGTGAGCCAATGACTAGAAAGGCGAATGGCAAGAACAAAACTGGAAAGTGGGAGAGCTTGAAAGTAGCCCAAGCTTTTGTAATAGTGCCATGCAGAGCAATGGGGCTTAGTAGAAAAACTGGAGCCTGACCCTTCTCAGAGGGGAACTCTGAGCCACCAAAGAAGTGTAGCAATGACAGAAACAGTATAGGAAGGAATACGTCTATGTCCGTATCTTTATGCACATATGTGTCTGGAATCTCTGAGTGGCACAAGCAGTTAATGCACTCAGCTGCTACCCAGAAGTCTGGAAGTTCAAGTGCACACCTAAGTGCCCCGGAAGAAAGGCCTGGAGGTCCCCTTCTGAAAAATCAGCTACTAAATCTCCACGGAGCCTGGTTTTTCTCCAAAAGTCGTGATATTGCAGTGAATCAGAGTTGACTTGAAGGCAACTATTTCTTTTAATGTCTCTATCTGACTGCCTGTCTGCCTGTGTGTCTGTCTATCACTTTAAAAGTTTAAAAAGGATATTCTTCCAAAAGAAAACCTTCATTGGATCTCACATAGTAAATACGTACATTTATTAATTTAATAAACCCAACACCTGAGACAAGCTGGTGGATTGGATGTAGGTGGATGGAAAGAAAGGAATCACAGATAAATTCTAGGTTTGGGGACTGAGCATCATGGTGAATTGTGGTACCATTTACTGATGTACAAAAGATTCAGATCAGAACATGGTCTACTAGTTTGTTAGGGTTGAGAGGGTATCAATGAAAGTATAGAAAAACCTAGTTACAGTAGAACCCCATAGGGTCGCTATGAGTCAGACCCAACTCGATGGCATCTGGTGGTGCTGTGGTCAAGATCTGGGCTACTAACCAAAAGGTAAAGCAGTTCAAATCCACCAGCTATTCCTTGAAAACCCTATAAGGCAGTTCAACACTGTCCTATAGGGTTGCTATGAGTAGAAATTAACTCGATGTCAATGGATTTTTTTTTTTTTGGTTTTATGAGACATTCATAGGAGCGCTGGTGGTGCAGTGGTTAAGTGCTCAGCTACTGCTAACCAAAAGGCTAGTGGTTCAAACCCACTGCAACCCTGCAGAAGAAAGTTGTGGCTGTCTGCTTCCATAAAGATAACTGGAAACCTTATAAAAAACAAAGAAAACTGAATCTGTTTCCATCAAGTCAATTCTGGTAGTTCTACTCTGTCCCGTTGGGTCACTTTGAGTCAGAATACGCTTAGTGACAATGGATTTGGTTTTAGTATATAAGACATTTATCCAGAGGCAATGTGGAGTCTCACTTCAAGCCAAAATAAGTAAAAATCTCTTCCCTGATACTCTTGCTTTGTATTTTATCTTATCACCATTCCTTATCCTATTTCCTTGTTCCCTAAATGACTCTGCAGACAAGGTTTAGTAGACTGTGATGTCACTAGTGAGATCTGGAATACAGTTGGACAAACAAGTTTTAGGGGTGGGAAGATGACTCTCATCTTAAAAACAAAACAGGAAAGAAAACCCATTGACTTCAAGCTGATTTGGATTCACGGTGACCCTGTAGGACAGGGTAGACCCTCTGCATAGAGTTTTTCAGAAGTTCCTGGTGGATTTCTGTTGGTTAGCAACCAAACACTTCACCACTGTACCACCAGAGTTTCAGTCATAGATGTGTGAAAACCAGGAAATGACCACTGGTCTAGGATGCAGGGAGCCTGTAGTCTAGCCTCAGCTCTAGAACCTTGGAGAGATCCTTGCTGTATCTTAGCCTCCGTATTCTCTATAGGCTCACTGAACACATTTTAATTCATATTTGAACTACAAGACAAGCTTACAAAAACCTTGACAATCAGCAGAATTAATTATAATTCAGCCTCCACCTTCAGAATCCCTGTTACTGTACTTAAATAGCGTAATTATCCTTGGAAACTGTCCAAAACATTTTTTTGTGTAAAATATTTACTAAAAGGGAAAACAAGCTTCCCATAAAAATACATTGCTTAATTTGAAGACTACAACAGCAGTAATTGTTGTATTCCTGGAAGAACTTCACCACAGCCCAACTTGTCCAGAAACATGTCTTTCTCTCTGGGAGACCCACTCCCCACTGAGTTCGTTGACACCATTTTGTAAGGGAAGCAACAGAAAAGAGTGGATATTTATGGTGAGTTGTGAACTTATATTACAATTTTAATAGTCAGGATGTGCTTTCAATGTGTAGAACCTTTGTTTTTGTTGTTAGGTGCCACTGAGTTGATTTTCAACTCACAGCAATCCACATGACACAGCAGAACATCTCCGTAAGATTCTCTACGCTGAAATCTTTATGAGAGCAGATTGCCAGGTCTTTCTCTCGGGGGACCACTGGTGGGTTCAAACCACCAACATTTTGGTTAACAGCTTAGCTTTTGCTTCACCACTTCTTTTCTTTTCTTTTTCTAAATTACTTAATTATAGTAAATGAGTAAAATTTCTAACATCTGCCAGCTATATCATCTATGATAAACTCTCACCCCCCCCGCCCTTGTAACCATCAAAGTTATTTTCTTCTGTACATAATTCTATTTTTAAGTCCTGGTAACAGGGGTCTCATACAATATTTGTCCTTTTCACACTGACCAATTTAAATCAGCCTAAAATCTGCAAACTGAAACCATGTTATGAGATGTTTTCTAAAATGTACATTTTTTTTTTTTTTTTTAACCATAGCATAGTGTTCCATTGAGTATATGCACCATAGTTTGTTTATCCATTCATCTGTTGATGGGCATCTGGGTTGATTTCATCTTTTAGCTAGTGTGGAGTGTGCTGCAATAAACATTCATGTACATGTGTCTGTTTGTGTGACAGCCACTGTCGCTACAATGAGATATCATTTCACCCCAACAAGGTTGGCCATGATGCAAAAAACACAAAACAGCAAATGCTAGGGAAGCTGTGGAGAGATCTGAACTTTCCTACACTGTTGGTGGGATTACAGATTGGTACAACCTCTTTGGAAAGCAACCTGGTGCTTCCTTAAAAAGCTGGATATGGAGATGCCACTTGTCAATTAAACATTTAAACCTCTACAAAATCTGTTTTTGGTTGTATAGAATTATTTACTTCTTAACCTGGGTGTTGTGTTCTCAGACACTTTATTTATTGTCTACTTTTTATACATCTAAAATCATTCAGAGTAAAGATACAGGTGAGAAAAAGAATTTAAACCTTCCATTTGACAGTGGCATCTGGTATGCCACCTCAGTCTTGCAAAGAACTACCTTGCCACTTGGGCTACCTTCAGTCCCTCTTGGACTTTTTAGTTTTTCCACATATATTAGGAAATAAATGCTAATGTGAGTTTTACTTTTCAGTAAATTTCCTCATTATTCTTGCCACAAAGAAAAAAAATCCACTGCTGAGTGGGAAAGGTTTTTATGATTGTTGAGATTGCATGTCAGCTTGGCTAGGCCATGATTCTCAGTGTTTTGGTAGTTGTACAATGTTGTAATCACATCGTGGTTGAAATTTGATACGTGATTACCCCCATGATGAAATCTGCTGAGTGGTACTGGTAGGGGCTGGGCCTGTGGTCACCACCCTCTTGGCCTTCATCTCCTGCCCCTTCCTGGTCTACTCTACTTCCTTCCTGCTCACCTTACCAGAGCTTTTGTAGGTTCTGGTTCTTACAGTTGGCTCCTGTTCCTCTGGCATCTGGTTCTTGGGACTTGGGCTAGTAGCTTCTGGGCATTTTGCCCACCAGTTGTTGATCTTCACAGCCTATGGCAGCACTGGCCTCAGGCCTGCATGTATTGGACTTGCCAGCCCCTGTAGCTACATGAAAGAGGAGAATTTTCTTCCCTGCCTCATGGACCTGCGGCTTACAGCCTCTAAAAATCGTGCATGTCATTTCTTTGATGTAAGGGTCTTCCTCTTTTTCACTGACCCTCTACCTTAACAAACATGATTTCTTTCTCCAGGGATTGTTCCCCGTTGATAACATAGCTCAAGCACATGGAATGAAGTCTAGTTCCCCTTGTTTCTAAAGAGTTTGTTCTTCTGGAAGTCTCTGGTGTTATGTTCTTCACCAAAACTGTAATTCAAAGACATTAATTCTTCTTCAGTCATTGTTATTCATTGTCCAGCTTTCACATGCATATGAGATGATTGAAAATACAGTAGCTTGGTTCAGGTAACTTAGTGCTCAAAGTAATATCTTTGCTTTTCAACATTTTGAAGAGGTGTTTTCTAGCAAATTTGTCTAATGTAGTATGTTGTTTGATTTCTCAACTGCTACTTCGAAGAAAGTTAGTCGCATGTAAATGTAGAAACAAAAACTATTAGTAAGATTTCTGAACTAAAAAATAGTCCATATGAAACTTCATTTTTATGAAATTTGGAAGAACTAGAACAAGTCATGTGCATTTGTTTCTTTGTTTTTTCTGTTAACAGTGTTGTGGCCCAAACAAAAACCTGTTGCTGCCTGGTTGATTTCAACTCGTGGAGACCTCTTGTGCCTTTGTTCCTTGCTTCTCTTTCCCTTTCAGTTGTTGTTGTTTCTCTTTCCCTTTCAGTTTCTTGAATAATTTATTACTATCCCCTCCAACCATTTACAACTGTCCTCAGAGGAGATGTTCCCATTTTCAGTGACTGTGAATGAAAGAATTTTAATCAATCTGTGGCGGTCAGAAGTGAAAGACAAACTAGAAACTCTCTCTGCAGTGGTTCGCCAACTTGATGGAGCCTCAGCATCACCCAGAGAACCGACAGCACCAAGCTAGATGCTATGGAATGGATTCTGACTCATGGCGCCTCGTGTTGTCAGAGTAGAACTACTGTGTAGGATTTTCAGTCACCAATTTCTTCTGAGGAAACCCTGGTGGTATTCTGGTAAGTGCTACAGCTGCTGAACAAAAGTTTCACAGTTTGAATCTGCCAGGTGCTCCTTGGAAACTCTATGGGGCAGTTCTACTCTGTCTATAGGGTCACTGTGATTCACATTTACTCAATGGCGCTGGGTTTTGGATTTTTTCTGAGGAGTGTCTGGTTGGACTCAAACCTTCTACGTTTTGGTTAGCAGCTGAGCATCAACGATTTGCACCACCCAGAGGCACACAACACTCAGAAAGCTTATTAAAATGCACGTTTCTGGGCTCCAAACCCAGACTTTCTGTTCTGGGGTGTGATTCCCAGGTAAGCCTGATGCTGCTTGTCTATGAACACACTTTGAGAGCCAATAATGAATGATTCCGGAAATCAGTACCCTTTCTCTATAAACCTGGACTGAAAGCTGTAGGTGACAGCTTGTACCTGAATAGCAACCACCATGCAAATGGTTTATGTCCCCAAAAATGTAATCATGGGTAGGCCATCTGAAATTTAATGTCCAGAGGAAGACCCTCAAGGAGATGGATTGAGGAGATGGATTGATGCAGTGACTGCAACAATGGGCTTAAGCATAAAAAGGATAATGGGCACGGCGTAAGACCAGGCAGCCTTTGTTCTGCTGTTCATAGGGTCACTACGAGTCAGAGCTGACTTGACGGCACCTAACAACAACCACAACAGCAAGTGAACAGGCTGTGAGATGAGATGTGTCTGGATGTCCCAGAGCTGGAGCAGTGAGCGAGAGAGAGAAGCAGAACTGACGTCAGGGAGACAATTGGTGAAGACAAATTTTTAGGTCATGGTAACAATTTGAATTTGCTCTGGATGAGAAGGAAGGCATTTGTTATAGATTGTACTGTGTCCCCCCAAAAATGTGTATCAACTTGGCGTGGTAAGCAGTAGTGTGACAAGATTCACTTCTATCTTGGCATCTTTGATAGCGTGGATAATGGATGGAAGCAAATGACATTAATTACAAGGCTGCTCAAGAATCCAGCTAAGACACAATAGTGGCTTGAACTCAATGTAAGAGGAGTGAAAATGGAGCTGAGAGGTGTTCAAATTCAGAATTATTGAGGAAGTTGGCTCTAAAATTTTCAAACATTGATTAAAAAGAAACAGATGACAGAAGGAAGAGTAGAGAGGTAGATTAAATCATAAAAAAAAAAAACCTTTATTGGAAAGAAAACACAATCATAAGTGCAGGAGCTTTTGACATGCAGGAGACTCAGAGGCAACACCTATAATATCTTCTTGAGTGAAAGCCACACTGGAAAGTTGCACGGTCCAGTGTTATTCTCCACACAGAAGCTTGATTGGCCTAAAAAGTTTTGAGTTCAGGAGGACTATTTCCCATCAGGGAGAATTGCATTAACTAGCCACAATCCGCACAGCCTGCTAAAGATGAATGCTTCCCAAGCAGCAGCTTCTGCAGCCAATAAGCAGGCCTGACATTTAGGCATGTACTGCTCCTTGTGCGCTAATAAGTCTAACAGGAGGCTTAGAAATCATTAGTGAAGTGAGAGCTTTTAATGAACCGTAAGAGCCGAATATACTTAAAAAAAACCAGAGTACCTGCAGTTAAGCAGCACTAGATATACTAAAGTTAAAATTTATGAGAAAAGGGCTTGAGGAAACTTTGTGCCACTATAAAAGGTAAGAGTAATTTCAATTTTTTTTTTTTAAAAAGTGATTTCTATTCTTTTTTTTTAAAGGCCCACTCTAGAGTCCACCAGAAAGCTCATAATGGGTTTCAACCTTATTCTCCTTGCCTCCCATTCTTTCCTCCCTATGGTGGAAAAAATATGCTGAAGGATAAGCAATGGGTCCATCCTGTGACCTGACAAATTTATGCACTCTCTCTTTTTCTGAAAAGGGATATGTGCTGGTTAATGTTCTGTGCCAACTTGGCTAGGCTATAATTCTCAGTAGTTAGGCAGGTCTCTCATTGTGTGATCTGTTTTGAGCAAACACTTGTGAAAGAACTTTCCTTGAGAGTGTGCATCTACAACATAAACTAATGTCCTGGTAAAGCTCACTTTCTTTCTAATCTTGCATTATTCTTGGAATCTGACCCCAAATCCTGGGACATAATCCAGCATGAGCCTACAGCTTCTTTAGCTCTGTAACTATGTGATCCAGTGGGGTCATCAGTCTGTCATCTGACCCATGTAATTGAGACTTGCCATCCTAGGGGATGATCTCTTCCACCACCTAATCCTTTAACTGTGATAGTTGACTCTCGACCATCTATTTCACTGACCTAGAGAAAAGACATTCCAACTTCATTGAAACAAAATCCAAAATTTATCAAAGACAAAGTACATCTCCGTGGGAGATCACAAAATCTGAGGCTGAAGCTCATAGATCTCAGATAGAAAAAATGCAAATTACAAGTAATGGTAATACAGAAGGATGAAAATAAAATTACAATATTCTGATTGGTTTGTAGTAATTAAAGTCAGTCAAAGGAAGGACAATGTAAAGTATAATTTTTAACATTATTGGTTACATGAATACAGCTGCAATACAGTCATGGACTAAAACACTTAATTATAAGACACAGAATCAGAAGGGGTCTAATGTCAGTTATAAAGCAACAACATTATAGATATTTTCAGAATAATTTGTTAACAATTACCTTGCTCAGAGCATTAGATATATATAGGAGATTGGTAATGAAGAGTTTCTGTGATGTAGTACCTTGCCCAGTGCACCACAAAACTGGAGGAGACTGAGATCAAAGAAGTATTCACATTCTTTAACCTGATCACAAAGAAACCCATTTCCTCATGACAGTTGTTGAGTTCCTCGTAACAAAGGTAAAATTACATGGAATTCCTAGACATCACAGTTAAAATCTATGAGAAAGTTGCATAAAGCTCTGAGAGTTAGCTCAGTCATTTTACAAAAAGGTGAGATATTCCTGTTTTAATTCTGTATCACTTAACATTTCCTCCTTTTTATCAAGGATTTTGAAGACCATTCTTAGTCATCCAGTGCTGCTCTTACAGAAATATCATGATCAGATGGCTTTGAAAAGAGAAATTTTATTCTGTTACAGTCCAGTAGGCTAAAATTCCAAATTTAGGGCATCAGCTCCAAGGAAAGTTCTTCTCTGTTGGCTTGGAGGAAAGTCCTTGTTGTCAGTCTTCCCACGGACTGAGAGCTTCTGAGGTACAGGGACCCAGGGTCCAAAGAATGGCTCTTCTCCCAGCACTTTTCTGATGGTGAGATCCCAACTCTCTGCTTGCTTCTGTTTCCTTTATATCCCAAGAGATTGCCTCAAAGTACAGTGCAATATTATACTTTGAATCTTGCCCCACCAACACAGCTGCCATCCATCCTCCATCCTCACTAACATCACAGAGACAGGATTTACATTGTATAGGAACATCATACAATACCAGGAATCATGGCCTAGATTAATTGCTACATACATTTTTAGGGGGGCACAATTCAACCATGACAAACATTCTTTGGTCAACTTGAGGATCAGTTTCTTCTGCATGAACTTGACTTCAAATTGTCTTGGATTTTACTACTTCTTAATGGCAGCTTGGGCCAGCAAGCATTTAAGACTCCAGATGTCATGTAGAAGAGGTAGCCATGCAGTACTATGCATTTTGACTTTGCTACAGGAGAGTTCTCATCTTATGGGTGAGCTGGTCTTGTGTTGCTAACAAAGGAATAACTCATCTTCTACAAGGTTTTTCCGGCAGTTGGGCAGCTTCAGTTGTGTTCATCATGATACTGCTGAACAACCACTTTTAGTGATTTTGGTGTGGGTAATGCATAGGGTACAGCCAAACTGAAACAACAGCCTGAGCTGAAAAGCAGAAGACCCTCAGTGAGATGGATTGACACAGTGACTACAACAATAGGCTTAAGCATAACAATTATTATAATGATGGCACAGAACTGGGCAGTGTTTTGTTCTGTTGTACATAGAGTCATTATGTGTTAGAACTGACTTAACAGTATCTAACAACAACAACAACAATTTAATCATGAATTTTGTCTAGTTTGGGTTATTGAATGTGTTGCTGATATATATATAATTCCATAAACATGAAGAAGCAGGGTTTCCAGTTCCTACAGTAGATACATCCTACAACACATTTTATAATTCTAATATTATTACTAACTCAGTTTGTAACAGAGATCATATCCAAGAACCTATACTACTGAGTAGGCCACTGAAGATATACAAAAAGGAGGGTAAAGTCATAGGGTATATAGAATGCAACCAAACAATATTTTTTAAGGATCTTCACAATATCCTGTTCAGATTCTCCAGTGGTGTTAATCCAAAAGCAACAAAAAGTGTTAGAAATGGCACATACTTCTCTTGGTTGTGTTAAAGGAAGTCCAGGACTACTCTTTGATTCAATACTACCTTTACTGAAGACTCTAAAGACTTCTGTTGTACGGCTGGTCCATCGGCTGTATCATCAGCATTTTGAGCCATAGTGGCAGATACGTTGCAAACTGACAGTTCTAGTGGTACGATGTCAAACCAAGGCACAGTGGCACATAGAAAAGACCACCCCCATTCTGGGAAATTAACTAAAGGATTATTTGAGAGGACAGGTTCTGTCTTATGTATGGATATTAGCTTTAAATCACTGTTCCGCAGTGCACTGTCATTATACGAATGGATAATCATGGGAACTCCTAAAGTTCCAAGCATATTTCAGCCTTCTAAATATGGAAAAGTTCAACTATAGGGTGAATAATCTGATTTCTTCCTGAAGTAAGCTGATCCTCTGCATAAGAAGACATATCTAGATGGGACATACAACATATGTGTCCCGGTTTGAATGTTAGGAAATGGGATGAGCTGGTTGTTCCTCTCAAATCATTACAAATGGATGTTTCTCCAAGGTCTAGTGGACCCAGGAAGTTTAGATTATTTCTAACACAGTTATCTGTTACTGTGGGATAATACTGAGAGTGATTCATTAAAAAAAAATTCATGTAGTGCATGGCATAAAACTTTCCAACCACCTATGGGTAAGACTGAAACAAGTAGCTGATGGATAAGTTGAAAATTCTAGGGGTAGCCATAATTTAACATGAGTAGTCTTCTTAAATAATCTTTTAAAGTCAACAGTAAAATCAAGTATGAGAGTATAATCTAACACTGTTACAGCAAAAGGATCAGTATCATCTTGTGTAGACTAGAGGAACAATGACATATCCAGCATTCACTTAAATTGTGAGCACTGGCTACTCATTAAGTTAGTCTGATAAAAGATTTTTTTGTCAAACAATAGAAAAAAGATACCATAATGGAATTAAAACGATAATAAGGGTTGTAGTTAAAACATAAAAAGTAAGAAACTATGACACCCTGAACAGTCAAAAGTAATGATCACACCTGTAATTGACAGGCTAAGTCCAAGTATTTATAGGGGCTGCATAAGTATATACCAATAAATAAATAAATAAATAAATGCTGAGTGTATATAGGAAATACAAAGAAGCTAATGGTAAAAAATATGTGCCACAAAGTCAAAATATTTCAGTTACTTGCATAATCTTGTTTACTGATCTTGGGTATAATGGTTCACTCTTGTTGCCTTCTGCCTCTAATGCAAGACCTCACTCAAACTTTAAGTCTTCTAGTTAGCTGAACAGTCCAGGTAGAGTTCATGTAAGTTTTCTTCAACTAGGACAGGATCTAGGCTTTCTTGGATTCTCTGTAATTCAGTAGCACAAGAGTTTATGAAAAGGACTAAATGTAGTCCCTTCCACTGAGATTGAACAGAATCCTTTAACTGATGTCTTTTCCAATAAATATCAGCTCCAAGAATAACATCAGGTGACCTAATCTACTTTGGGGTCTGGTTTTAAAAGCTTCCTTTATCATAGGTAGAGACCTTTTCTTTGGCATAATGAAGCAAAGTATGACAGCATTGCAGCAAACTGGTCTTAAGGCATCAGAATTGATGGCAGCTGAACCATACAGCAGATTCATAGGCTTCCCAGCAACAATTCAAAACAGATAAATTAATGGGACCCAAAGAAAGTAGCCCTTAAGGTTAATAAAACCAAGAGGAGAACTTGGTCTTAAGAGGGGCCGAAAGAGGAACTTAGTTTTGCTAATCAGGTTTTAATAATACCATTAACTCTTCTCACTAGTCCCAAAGACTAGGGGTGATAAGGATGATGAAGCCTTCAAAAATAGAGCAAATTTGTTTAATGACTTGGCCATTAAGATAAGTAACCCTGATCACTATAAAGAGTCTCAAGGACAACCCAAGTTTGGGTAGCATTTCTTCCAAGTTTCTTAGCTATAAAGCTGGCAGTTGTACATGTGGTCAAGAAAGCTTGAGTGCAATATAAAAATCTACAAAGCATAACAAGAACTTACTTATAGCCATGAGAGGGAATAATCTGAACAAAGTCAACTTGCTAATCAAGCATAGCGCCAGTCGGCAAACAATATTGACCTGGAGAGTTTTGGTAAGTTTTACCTGGATTAAAATGAGAATAGATGGTGCATTGTCTTGCTATCTGGTCTGCTTCCTCCAGAAACATCTCCAATGGTGTTTGTTTGCTATGGCTACAAATTTATCTCAGCTTAACATTGTTATGTTTATGACTATCTTGAATCAGTGGAAACCGTGAGGATTTAGGCATCACCAACTTATGATCTTATCTGACTAGACGGCACTTGGCTTGGCTGGCAACTTATGATCTGGGGTTGGCCCCTTTGTCCCAATTTGGTTGACAGAGCCCTTGCTTACACGCAGGCTTCTCACTTTTTGCAGACAATATCTGATTGTTTACAAGACTATGACAGATAGTTCTGTAGGGGTAATGTCTTCAAATAACAGACCCTCAGTAACTGCCAACTGGTGTGGTAAAAAGCCTTTACAGGGACCAACGTGCTGTTTCCAACAACAAAAGCTTGGACTAAAGGAGGAGAGTCTAAAATTGGAATTTGAGGAAGATTCTCAAAGTCATAGTGAAGCACATAAGCTGTAGTTGCTGAGTAAGTTGCACCAAAAAATTGAGTCAAACTATAGATCATGTCATTGGTTTCCATAAATATATTAATGTTTAATAAAGCTTTGACCATAGGTGCATACAAGCACCTTGGAAGGACTAGTCTCTGATTTGGCCCGGTCCACAGAGCAGTAATAGGGCTTTGAATATACCAGACTGAGTCCAGGAGGTGACTTTGTCATCCAGGACCAACTTGCATTAAGTGGCTAAGGAGGCCATAATTGTTTGAAGAACAGAATCTTGCTCAAAACATCCCTCTTTTGGGACCTGATTTTTGAGGGAGTCAGAAGCTTGGCCATGGCATCTGCCAAATTATTACCTTTAACCGACCACCTTAATCTGAAATAAGCTTTTGGCTGGTGAGCTTGTATGCTAACTACTGCTATTTCTGAGGTCAGTGAAAGGACTTCTAAGAAGTCTTCAACTAAAGAGCTATTTTAGGAACCCTCTTTGTGTGCATAACATCTTTATAGCATGAACAACTCTAAAATCATATCTACAGTCCATATATATGGTTACTAACTGTCCAGAAGCCAGTTTTCAAGCCTTGGTGTATGTAATTAATTCAACTTGCTGGGCCGAAGTCACTTCAGGAAGGATGTCACTTTCCAAGATCTCAGTGGATGTCATGATGGCATATCCTTCAGAATAATGAGAACATGAAAAATCTGGCGTAAGATAAGATCCATCAACAAAAAGTCTAAAGAGGAATTGAGAAGAAGTGTTTCTTGTAAGTCTTGCTTGGGAGTTGACAGTTGGACTGTTAAAGCAACATCATTGTGGTGAATAGTATCACCATCTTCTGGAAGATGCAACAAAGTCATATGGTTTGAGGAGTTAACTGCCTTTAACTAGACATTGGGAGAAGCCAAAAGAAGAACCTCATGTGAGGTTATTTTGCTTTTTGACAGGTATAGAGTTACAGCAGAATTTGGAAAAGCTGATACTACATGGGTGACATAAACATCCAGAAAGTTCTCAAGCACTTCATCTGATACAGTGTCCACTGATCTGTTGCCACAACTGTTCTCAGACAAGGAGGATATCCATAAATGACTGGGTCTAACTGTAAGCTGTAATAACCAGCAGACCACTGCTGACCTCAGTCGTTTTGAATAAGACCCCCCAAAGCATTCCCAGATGGTTCTAGGATATACAAGGAAAAACATAAATTACAATTAGGAACACCTAAACCTGGAGTGGTGAGTAGGGGCTCCCTCAACTTAGAAGCAGCTTAGATGCCTTCTTCTAATAACTGAAAGGGATTGAGTGCAAGCCTCTTTAAAAACTGGTATAAGGGTTGGACCATTATTAAAAAATTAGAAATTCATGTAGAACAGTAACTTTAGAGACCTACAAATCCTCTCTATTGTTTCTTCTTAGTGGAGATAGGGAAAATGATAATGGTATCATTTCTCTTGGGGTTTATAGAAACCACTTGTGTGGAGATCACATGCCCTAAATATTTCATTGCTGGTATAGCTAGCTGCAACTTTTCTCTGGACATTTAGTGTACTGTAGCAGCCAATGTTGTAGCAGGCTTTCAATAAATTTCAGACTAAAAGATCATCCATGTACTATAATAAGCTAGCTGTCTTTGTGAACTGCAGGAGCTGAAAATCAGCATGTAAAATCTGAGAAAAATAAGTGAGAAATTCAGTAAATCTTTGAGGCATGACACTCCAGTATATTGTTGATTATCCCAGGTAAATGCAAACAGATACTAACAGTCTGAATGCACTGGAATATTGAAAAAAGGCACTGCATAAATTCATTACCGTAAGTTTTATCTAGGGGTATGTTAAACAAAAATAAATGGACATTGAGCACAACAGGGAATATTGGGGTAACAGTATGATTAAGTGACATTAAATCTTGTACAAATTGCCAGCCTTGACCATTGGAGTTCTTTACTACAAATACAGAACTGTTGCATGTCCTAGTGAAAGGAAAGGTTTGGCCAGGAAATCTTGAATTATCAGGGCCAATCTGTCCCTGGCCTCTTATTTTAAAGGATACTGAGGGACTCTAAGTAGAGGTTTAGATACATTAATCTGGACTTTAATAGGTTATTCTGACAGAACCTGGCTACATCTAAAAATGACCTAGCCCATAAATTTTCTGGCACTGTAGAAAGGCATTCTAAAGGTGCTCTAGTTTCTTGGGACTTAGAAATCTGCAAAAGAAGGTAAGTGGCTGAAGGTGGCCTAAGAACTCCTCAGAGTCTGTTTAGAAGGGTCAGACAAACCTATGATAATTTTTCGTTATCAGAAAATTAGTGCAACAACTCCATTTTGATAAAAAGTAATCTCTTCCTAATAAATTAACAGGAGTTTGTGAACTCAATAAAAATGAATTCATATTCTAAATAGATTCTAAAGAAACAGCTACTGGCTTTGACTGAGTTCAAGTTTGTTTATGATTTGAAGCCCCCCAACAACTTTACAGGTTTTATTACTCTGGGGGAGACACTTTTGAAAATTGATGAGTTATTGTGCACAATGTGGTCCCCATATCAATTAAGAATTTACATGTTCCCCATTAATTTGGAGGACTGTTTTCCTTTATGAATTTAGAGCCACTACTAGAAAACTCTCTAATTTATCCCCAGCACCCCTTCATTCAGGCTGGTGTGGGGCTGATGGCAAAAACAGATTTATTTTTAATTTATGACAGTTCTTCTTAAAATGTCCAGGCTTCTTACAATGACAGTAAATCTTAGGGACTTCAGATTGGGGAACCCTGAACCTGTTTCCAAACTGAGGTTTAGATCTCTGATTGATCCAGGAGATTGTAATTGTGGTAACTGTAAAGACAGAAGGTTGTTTTTGTTTTTGTTTTTGTCAAGCATTCATTTTTCAGCTCAGTTTCTTTAGTCTTTTAATCTAAGGTTTGAGCTGACTTATAGAATCATGTGGCTGTCATGGATTGAATTGTGTCCTCCCCAAAATGTACGTGTTGATTTGTGTTGGCTAGGAGTCCCAGTATGATTCCGTGCCTCCCATATTTTATGAGTCCTGCCTTTGTGATATGGATGATGGAGAATGGGCTGCAGTTGTGTTGGTGAGACAGGACTCAACCTACGAGCTTGTGGGATATAAGGGAGAGAAGAAAGCAGAGGAAGTTGGGAACCTCGTATCATCAAGACAGCATTGAGAGCACAGTGCTTCCTATGGACCTGAGGTTCCTGTGCTGAGATGCTCTCATTGAATTTGGACTCTTGTTCTACTGGACTCTGAGGATTTCTCATAATGAATGGATTTGTAACTTATGAATGGATTTGTGGCTTACTGGACTGTGACAACGAAAATTTCTCTTCATGAAGCCTTCCCCTCATGCTGTTTTCTGTTGGACCAGTACCAGATGACTAAAACCACAGTCACTTGTGAATTTCAGCATTCTTCCAATTTAACTGATGTCTTTTAAGTAAGTCAGCTAGTTAGCTATGCAGCCTTCCTACAAAAATAGATTTAAAAGCTACCCTAGCTCCTTCCTCTTCCAAGCTCAACCCTGAATGTTCCATAAAAAAGTTCAATTCAATGACCTCTGTGATTATAAATGTTCTCATTACTTTCTTGTTTGCAAGTCTGAGCTTTAATTGACCCAGAGACTGTCACCTAACCTTAGTCTCAGTTCCCTTATCTGTTACACAGGGATAATAATAATAGAATTCTAATGGACTATAATGAGAATTAAATAAAATAATTCAAGCAAGCTCTATGTCTGGCATAAAATAAGCACTGTGATGTAGTTACAGGTTGATTATCACCTTTTACATTTCCGTTGCCACTGTCCTAGTTCAGACTCTTGCCATTTCTTGCCTGATAGTTTCAACAGTTTTTGGACTAGTTGTGATGCCTTCATTTTCCACTCTTGTCCATTTGTCCTTCAATCAGCAATATATCATTACGTGGCATAGTTCCCATCATGGCTTTCCTCTGCTATAACACCTAAGCAGGTTCAAGCATTGTTGAGAACTGTTTAACCCTCTTTTCATTTGAAGTCCTTTATGATCCTGCTACCTCCTGCCTAGTTGCAGACTATTCTTTTTGCCCAAACATCCTTACAAAAGTCCTGTATGTTCAATTCCTTAGCTGTCAATGCCTTACTAAATGCTGATCACGTTCTTTCCTTTTTTTAACCTCCCCATTTTATTCCTTAAGGCACTTGGGATGCAGCTATTTATAAAGCAACCCTTTATATCATAATGGATTCACAGATACTTGTGATTTGAGTTATAACTGAATACTACTACATTTACTTTGTTACTCACATTGTTCCAGCATTGGCCACTGGAGCTCTTTCCTTTGGCTGCTGTGTCCCTTTGACATAACCCATTATTGGTTGGTTTGTTTATTGTTCATTCATATATTCACTCATTTTTGAGTGCTTCTTTGTTTTCTGGCACTGTAAGATGTTTCAGGATCACCTTGTATATTTCTTGCCCCAATCTTAGAATAAGTCGCTTATCTAAGAGGCTTAGGCTTAGTAGGAAAATGTTACTAGAAATTGAGATCTGGATTCTAGGATTGGTTTTGTTTATTCAGGAAGGGTAACCTTTTCCAGAAAACAGATTGTAGGTCTATCTCATTAATTAGAATATGGCTGGGAAAATAGAAGTATTTAGCCCCTCAGATCTTACGGCAAAAGTGGACATAGCTGAGAACAGGTGTTAAGTGAACCAGCCTACAGGATTTTCCACCAGGAGGGAGGCAACAATTTCATGTACAGATTTGCAGACAAAACTGTAACAAACACCTCTCTTGCCTACTTGGAAATTTGGAATATGATTATCATTACAAAATATTATGTTCTTGTTTCATGTTTGAAAGTACAGACTAGTAATTGACATCATAAAAATATATATGTAGATTTGAGCCACCTATAATACTGATAACAGCTAATGTTTTTGAAGAGCTTATGATAAGTCAGGTACTACATTAATTAAGTATTTTATATGCTTTAGGAGATTTGAGCCTCGCAAAAACACTGTAAGTTACATAGAACTATTATTCACAGATGAGGCAACTCAGGTTTAAAATCAGGAGCAATTTGTCTAAGACACAGTGTTAGCAAGTGGTAGACCTGAGATTTGAGTTGAAGCAGCCCTTCACAGGGTCTGAGCCTCAAGTTCTCTGTTACTACTGTATCAAAACATTATTGCACATGGAGACTGTTTTCGTCAGCTAGTGTTGCTCTAACAGAACTGGCAACAGTGGATGGATTTAGAAAATCCACTGTTTAGCAAATTACACAGTCCAGTAGGCTACAAGTCCAAATTCAGGATGTCTGCTCCAGGAAGGCTTCTCTCTGTCAGCTCTGGAGGAAAGTCCTGTGTTGCATCCATCTTTGGTCTGGGAGCATCTTGGTGCAGGAACACCAGGTCTGAAGGAGGTGCTCTATTCCCAGCGCTGCTTCCTTGATGGTGTGAGGTTCCCAACTCTCTGCTTGCTTCCCTTTCCTTTTCTCCCACATAGGATAAAAGGTGGTGCAAACTACACTCCAGGGAAATTCCCTTTACAATGGGGCAGGGAGGTGACCTTAGGAAGGGATTTACAGTCCCACCCTAATCCTCTTAAACATACAGCATAGGAAAATCACAAAATGGAGAGCAATCACACAAGACTGGCAATCATGACGTAGCCAAATTTCTATACCTACTTTGGGTGAAACACAACTCACTCCATGACAGAGATATTCGATCTGCAGAATATACTGAAAGACAAATTATGTACATTTATGTAGAACACATGAAGACAGTTTAGTTTGAAACTTATACATATGAAGTCCATATTTTCAGAATAATGATGCCACAAATAAATTCACTCAGCAGAATTGAATCATACCCGGCTGCTCCTGCTCAGGTCATGTAGCCAAAGTTGGTTGGTTGTTAGAGCACTGAAAACTTAGAGACTTAACTCCAGGGAAAGTTAATATGATAATTCTCAAGCAGTATAAACCAGCTGAAAAAGTGAGATATCTGTGGTTGAACCTACTGCTACTGAATCCATTCAGACTCAGCAACTGTATAGAACAGAATAGAACTGCCCTCATAGAGTTTCCAAAGAGTGCCTGGCGAATTTGAACTGCTGACCTTTTGGTCAGGAGATGTATCTCTTAGCCGATATGCCATCAGGTTTCTACTTGTGGTTAAGTGACCACTAAAATAAGGTTATATCCATCACAAAAATGTCTACTGGCAAAAAAGAATTTGACAAAGCCAGAATACTTAGGTCACGCTATTCAGAAAAAAGAAGTAACTTATTTCATGTGTGGCTTTCATCTAGAGCTTTTCTAATTCTAGTAAATTCACCTCTGATTTTATATTTTGGGTTTCAGGCTTAACTTAATTAAAAAGCCATGAGGCACTGACCTAACAGACTCATGTAAGTGAACACTGTCCTGGTCAGACAACCTGAATTTGAAGCCTGGCCTCAACCAGATGTGTTACTTTAGGTAAATTACATAACCTCTCCACATGGCACTTGACTTGGCCATACAATTTCCCCATCTGTAAGAAGAGTATAGTCATAGCCCCTACATCGGGGGCTTTCTGTAATATGACATACAATGTGTGGTTAAGTGCTTAAGACAGTGATCAATACATGTGAGTTACATACTTTTTGTCTGTAATATATATGTGCTACATTATAAATTATTTGTTTACAATAAAATTTATTATATAACAATCCATCCAGGTAACTGACACTGCACATCTTATATGAATCTCTTCAGAGTATAAAGAATAGCTGTATTCAGCCTTTGCTTGAAGATGACATCATTATCAACAGTATCATGACTTTTAGCTTCGTCAAGTAGATGCCAACTCATAGCGACCCTCTAGGACAGAGTAGAACTGTGCCATAGAGTTTCCAAGGAGTGCTGGGAGGATTTGAACTGTCGACATTTTGGTTGGCAGATGTAGCACTTAACCACTACACCACCAGGATTCCCTTTAAATGTGCAGCTCCAATTATTCCAGAATCATGACGGCATGGTCTTTTCACATTTAACTATTTCCTCCTCTCACTCACACCCAGTGCTCCAGAGTCTGAACTGCTAGGTGAGACTAACATCTGTACTTCATTTTCTTTCTGCTCTATGGGATTTGACTTAAACTCTTTTTGATCCTTGTAATATTCTATCTTCTGTCACTTATTCTTCTAGTTAAATTTCTTCGTATTCATCATTTGAGACCTCTGAAGGTCTCGCCTTTCCTGATAGTCTATCCCTTGAAGTACAGAGTTAAATATATCTCCTTGTGCTTCTTTGGAAATCTGAACATATCTACACATGACATTTATCAAGTATATGATTCTTTGCTTGCTTTTTGATACATATTCCCACTGAATTCTAAGCTCCACAAACTATTTCACATTAATCTTTGAATGTTCAGTGCCCAGCAGAAAAGTTATAACTTAATATTCAGTTCATATGTGCTTGAAATAAATGAATAAACAGACAGAAAAGCAAATGAACATTGAGGTTTCCCTTGTATCTAAGTGTTAGAGAGACGGAGCTGACCCAATATATTGATAACAATGATATATGTTGTGCCATGTTATTTGAAATGACTTTTTTTGTTTTGAGTAGGCATTTATTAAATGGCTAACTACATACAAGGCACTGGTTTCATTGCAGAGAACAGAGAGAAGGAAATATTTTTCCTCTGTCTTCCTAAAAGGAAAGATTCTATCTCTTTCCATTTAATTCCTAGCTCCTTGTGAAGAAAGGAGGAAATGTTCAGCAATCAGAGTCTAACGTATGAATTGCTGATGGTGTCAGTTGCATCCAGTCAGTACCAACTCATGGCGGCCCCACACACAACACAATGAAGCATCACCCAGGCCTGTGTCATCTTCCCAGTCTTTAGTGTGCTTGGATCCATGGTTGCAAATATTGTGTAGTGACCTCCAACCTAGAGGGCTCATCTCTGTACTGGACAGTGTTCTGTAGTGATCCATAGGGTTTTCAATAGTACTTTTTCAAAGTAGGTCACTGGGCCTTTCTGCTTTGTCTGTCTTAGTTTGGAAGCTCCACTGAGACCTGTCCATCATGGGTGACCCTTCTGATATTTACAATCCTGGTACTTAGCATCTGCCGTCACAGCAACACTCACAGTATGGCAGGTTGACAGGTGGTAGAGAATTTGGATCATGCAATAATTACTAAGTTTGGAGATGGGATCTTAAAAGGGTAGAGTGCATATAGCATCCCCTTGAACTTCCTGTTTCTCCCTTTCACATCAACAGAGTCTAAATTCTTTAGCGAGGCCCATGGACTTGTGTCTCTGTCTTCTGTTTCAAAGTTTAAGGAAAGAAGCAAGAGAGCTCTTATGCTTGCTCTATACACCCGAGTCTAATCTTCACCTGGTGAAATGATGTATTCCATTAAATAAAGTGATGCATTGTTTTCTATGTGGTCTCAGTTCCCTGTTCGTAACTCTTTCAGAAACTGGCTTTGTTGGAGTGTAGAAATTGGAAAGAGGGTGAAAAACATATGGACAAATCATATGGTAGAAATCAAGTTTCTCTTGATTTCTACTCTACCCTTAAAAGAATACTAAAACCCATTTATTCATAATGTAAAAGATATGTGAACGAGCATGACTCTCTACTCAAGATGGCTCTAGAAATTACCTTTAAGAAGCTTACGTAATTGAGAAGGGCTGCTCTAAGACACATTGTGAAACACGGTGTCACAAGCAAGGTGCATGTGAAAGAGGCCTTGATCCTTGAATCAGTACATGTACCACGTACTAGCAGTGTGACTTGAAATACAACTAAACTTACTGGTCTTAGTCACTTAGTTAGTAAAAGAAGATATTAAGATATTTATATCAGGACTACAAGTTTAAAGGGATTGTCAGAATTATATACACTATTACCCTCTCTATCTTCTCTAGTTCATCTGACTGTCCCTGAAGTCCCTTATTAAGTTTTATTTTCTACGATCTATAATTTAGATTCATAAACAGAGCTCATCTAACATGTCCTCAATCAGTTTCTTATACTACATCTCTTAAATTCTTTCAAGAGTGGAAGAATGGTACCAAAAATTACTAAAAATTAAACTGGAGTAAGTCCACTGCCACTGAATAAAGCCCATCTCGTAGTGATCCTGTAGTATAAAGTAGAACTGCCCTACAGGGTTTCCAAGGAGTGGCTGGTGGATGTGAATTTCTGACCTTTTGATTAGTGGCTGAAATCTTAATCACTCTACTACCGGGGCTCCAAACTGGTTTAACTGGTAGAAATAAACATTTGTAATCTAGTGGAAACGAAGAATCTGAGAACAGTTGTGATGAAAATGAGTAATAGTTGTTGTCCTCCACTTTGCCTCAGTCACTTCCAGTTTGCTCAAACTTGGAAAACTGCTGAAACTGAAACTGTCTGAGGAACACTGGGGCAAAAGACCTATCACCCATCTTCATCAATACTATCCCCAGATTTTTCATTTCTGTTAAACTGCAGATGCTTAGTAGATTAGATCATGAATGAAGATGCCTGTGCCTAAGAACAAAATCACTAACTAATCATAATACTTCTGTTGTTAAATCTAGAACTATCTTCAAAAATCTGCTCAACATGGTATTTCAGGTAGTCACTATGAAAGGATAGGTGTCAACAGATAAAATGGAAACTCTTGTCTTCAAGAATTACTAGTTTTCCTCTAAGTAGATAGACTGTTCACTAAACATCGAAAAATTAGTCTGTAAGAGCGAAATTCTAATACCAGGAATTTCATCCATTTAATGGCATAGTACGTTGCAGATAGCATGGAAGAGCAGGTAGCTGAGCAAACTCAAAACTTTGCTTAATACGTTTTGGAGATCCCTGGTGGTACAGTGGTTATGCACTTGTCTGCTAACCAAAAGGATAGCAATTCAAACCCACCAGACACTCTGCGGGAGAGGATGTGACACTCAGCTTCCATAAAGATTTACAGTTTTGGAAATCCTATAGAGCAGTTCTTTGTCCTATAAGGAAGATACCCAGAAACCCACTGCCGTTGAGTTGTTTCCAACTTATAGTGACTCTATAGACAAGTAGAACTGCTCCATAGAACTTCCAGGGAGTGCCTGGCAGATTCAAACTGCTGACCTTTTGGTTAGCAGCCATAGCACTTAACCATTATGTGACCAGGCTTTGCATGAGGAGGGTAGGAGTTCAAATCAACTCAGTAACCAGAGATGTTTAATATAATTTAGAAATGAAAAGGGAATAAAGAAAAATATGTTCTTGTATACAGGTAAGTAATGATCCTTCATATTTGCTTCATTTTTATGCTTTTTACGTAAATTTTCAATTGTTGAAGGATTTGGGGATACAATTTAAAAAATCTCGGTTTCTTACTAAATTGAAAGCAAATTCAGCAGTGGCCCTCATAAAATTGATTTCATGTTAATTGTTTCTTCAGAAGGAAAGAGAGAAACAACAAGTCTCCTGTTCATGTGTTCATTTTCAGAGAAGTGCCATGGGTTAGTCAGTGGGAGAGGAAAGCACTCTTAAATCAGAAAAAAAGGCTGGTGACCCACTATAATTTCCTTTGAACATACTAATGCTACCCCTTGTAATTCAAACCATACAGTTTCTACTAACAAAAACATCCTAATCTAAGGCATGCTTTTAGCAGAATATGCCTGGTTGTCTAGGATTACTTATGGATTTATGAGCTGTATCTCACTGGAAGAGGTCAAGTAAGTGAGGTAGCTCTCTAAGCATAAAATGAAGTTTCGGAACCAATAAAACTCCCTCTGTGTTGGTGACTTGAGCACACATCTCACCTGGAAATTTCCTTTGCTAACCTGGGCCAGAGGTCTGCATCCTTGAAAACGTTAGTAGAGCCTGGTAGTAGATACAATCTGATTTGTATGAGTCTGATTCCACAGTCTGATTTTTTGTGTTGTTTAGGTCATTTACTGGGGAGACTACATACTTTTCTCTTAATTTAATTTTTTGACTCAGTGTTTTCAATTCTTATAGGAACAACAGACTGTGGTTTCATTTTTGCTTATCTTGTCCAGGAAGGAGATCAGAGATCAGGCTGGAACACATTTAAGAAAGACATTATTTTAATGTCTCATTTGTTGATGGCATAAGAAAAAAAATGGGACAACTGTAAAGATTTTCCGATAATGCCTATGGACTCTTGAGCATATAGACAGAATGTATCTAGTTTATTTATTCAATAGTAGTCCGAAATGTTCTTCAGCTTCCTACTCTTGCTCCAAATGTAAAATGACAAAAGTTACATGAATAGATAGGTAGATAGTTAGAGAGGCAGACAGGCAGGCAGATGGATAAATACTCATTGTTATACATGAGAAAGTTGTTCCACAAACTAGAGACTGTGAGAAACCTCTGAAAGACTTAATAGAGACAACATAGACGTGAAAAAGGAAACCACAGCTAAACCACACAGGAGGGCCAGTAACAGAAGCGAGATTGTCAGGAATCTCACTGCCAATCTGAGTGACCAGTTCTCAGAGTAGAAAACCAATCAGTGACAACTTACAAAGGGAGGCAATGATTTTGCCAAAAAGAACAGCTGGACCCTTGAACCCTCTATATAGCCTCACCTGGTTTATATTTCTAGGTGGAAGCAAAGGGTAGGTGCACGTCGGTTAGATGTAAAAGACAGTATCACGGAGGGTTGGCCACACTAACAGAGAATGTGGACAGTCACTGTCAGAAGACCAGTATTCTCACTGAAGGCAGCCAACAGATGAAAAGGATCAAACTACCCAACAGTAAATCTCACTTGCAAAACTGAACACAAAATTTGGACTTACTAAGCATCTAAGGAAAGCCAACACCAGAGGAGTAGAAAAGAGGAAGCCGAACCCAGGAGATTCTACAGCCTTTGGTGTTAATCAAATATGGTTATGCAGAGCCAAACTTTGGAGAAAAGATCTCAAAATAGAGAAACGACAAAGCACAGTTTCTTTAAAATAACTCAGGACACATTTCTAACCTTTGATCGGGCATTCCTGTCCTTGGTTAGCAGGAGTATGACAGTCTCACACTACACTAGAACTCAAGGAGACAAGGAAAACAAGCCAGCCAAGTGCTGTCCAGTCGGATCTGACTCATGGCAACCCTAGGGACCAGGGTAACAAAGAAAAGCAAAATAAAACAAATTCTGTGACAATTAAGACACTGAGCAACCTGGTTGAAGTAGAGAATAAAAACCAGTTTTGCATCTTGAGTTTCAAGCCACTGAGAACTTCCTGGTTCCTGGTTAGCAAACTAGGGCAATTTTTGTCAAGGTCATGGAAACCATGCTTTCTCAATGTGTGTAGTGATTCCCAAGTGGTTCAAAATTGATTACATGTCTAAGAATACCTGAGAAAAAAAATGTATGCAAAGAAATTTCTTCTCCTTTAAACTGGAAGGAAGAGGGTTTACCAACCTCAAAATGTCATGTATAAATAATGCTTCCACTACTCCCAAGGAGAAAGACTGTAAGCCAAAAGTTATCAAAAAATGTAGGAATTGCATTGACTGACGGTATCAGTGTTTTCTGGTTAAGACCAGACATTTTTTCATTGGGGTATGTGAAGCAGGAAACAGAGGTCTTACATATTTAATTAAATGTAAACATTTCTGAAAATATAATTTCTTTAAAATCAAAACTTATTAGGAGGACAAAGGTAAAATGACATTTTTTTCCCCTGTATCCCAATGGCCAGAGGAGAACAGGAACAACACTAACAGATTTTATAATTCAAAGCCTGCTTGAGGCCTTCTTGATTTGTTATGTAAAATTTACTTTACTTTCCTGAGTTTTTGTGTCTTCATTACTACAACAGGAATAAGATAAACTTGGTATTATTTTAAAA
Source organism: Heterohyrax brucei (assembly GCA_028571685.1). Taxonomy (NCBI): domain Eukaryota; kingdom Metazoa; phylum Chordata; class Mammalia; order Hyracoidea; family Procaviidae; genus Heterohyrax; species Heterohyrax brucei. Next base: position 16,971,736 of record CM053153.1, on the reverse strand, counting down.
ATAATTATATAAATAATCCCTCCCCACCCCCTGAAAGCAGATCTATTGCTGTCACGTCAATTTTGACTCATAGCAACCTTATAGAACAGATTGGAACTGCCCTTAAGGTTTGCAAGGAGTGCAATTTGGCCAGCAGCCAAATTTTTAACTATTGCACCATGTGGGCTCCAGTTATACAAGTGGTGCATGTATATTTTTTAAAATAAGTAAGGCAAAATGAAAGTTTAAATCTTTGACATTCACCCCTACCATTCTTTCCTGTCAAAATTTGGTCCCATATCAAAATTTAATGACTTAACACCTATGACAGTGTCTTGATCACACAGATATCCTGTGGATATTGAAAAAATGAATAATTTTGTATCTCCGGGTTGTAGAGGTAGACAAAGTTTGGCTGGTGGATGGATTAAAATTACATACTGAAGGGCTTTTAGATCAAGCTAAGGAATATTTTTCACCACATTCTATATGATAAAGTAGAATGTAGATTCATGTGCTAGCAGTAAATTAGCAAGGTAACCTGAAGGAAAAGGAGTGAACAGAGGTGAGAAGCTAGTTGGGAGGGTCTCATGATAATCCAAAGGGGATTCTCTTCTTAATTACAGCCTACTGACTCTATTAGACAACTAAGCCCCATTCGCCTGCTAGTTCCTTCTATCGTGGGGGTGGAGGTGTTGCTCTGATGCTGCAGGGTATGCAAGTGGTATTCAACTATGTGTAGGGTCACCCACAGTGGACAAGTTTCAGCTGAACTTCCAGACTAAAACAGACTATGAAAGAATTCGCAGTCTACTTCTAAAAAAAAAAGTTAGCAGAGGAATACCTTATGAATAGCAGCAGAACATTGTCTTATACAGGGCTGCAAAAGGAGCTTTTTAGGTTGGAAGATACTAAACAGACATCTGGAAAGAGCTGTCCCTTCAAAGTAGAATCAACCTTAATGATGTGGATGGAGTCAAGTTTTTGAGATCTTCATTTGTTGATATGACACAACTCAAAATGAGAAGAAACTGCAGACATCCAATAATAATTGGAACATGGAAGTATGAAGTATGAATCTGGGAAAATTGGAAATCATCAGAAATGAAACAGAACACATAAACATCAATATGCTAGGCACTTATAAACTGAAATGGATAGTACTGGTCATTTTGAGTTGGACAGTCATAGTCTACAATGCTGTGACTGACAGCTTGAAGATGAATGACAATGCATTCAACATGAAAAAACATTTTAAGATTTATCCTGAACTCTAAAACTGTCAATTACAGGATGTTATCCATATGCCTAAGAGGAAGGCTTGTTAATGTAACTATTATTTAAATTTGTGCACCAACCACTAATGCCAAAAATGAAAAAAAATTAAGATTTTTACCAATTTCTGCAGTTTGAAATTGAATAGATAATCAAGATCCACTGATAAACACTGGTGATTGGAATGCAAAAGTTGGAAGCAGAGAATGATCAGTAGTTGGAAAACATGACCTTAGTTATAGAAACTATGCCAGAGATCATGTGATGGTATTTTGCAAGACCAGCAACTTCTTCAATGCAGATATCTTTTCTCACTGATACAAATGGCAACTATACATGTGGACCTCAATAGATGGATTACTCAAGAGTCAAATCGACTATATCTGTGGAAAGAGGTGATGGAAAAGCTCAAAATCATCAGTCAAAACAAGGCCAGGGGCCAATAGCAGAGCAGACTATCAATCACTCATATGCAAGTTCAAGTTGAGACTGAAGAAAGTTAGAACAAATCAACAAGAACTGAAGTACTTGAGTATATCTCACCTGAGTTTAGAGACCATTTCAGAAATAGATTTGATGAGTTGAACACTGCTGATCAAAGACCAGACAAGCTATGGAATGACATCAAGGTCATCATACATGAAGAAAGGAAAAGGTAATTAAAAAGACAAGAAAGAAAGGATGTTAGATGTCAGGAGACTCTGAAACTGGCTCTTGAATGTTGAGTATCTAAAGTAAATGAAAAATGATGAAGTAAAAGAGCTGAATAGAAGATTTCAAAGGGCAGCTTGAGAAGACAAAGTATTATGACATAGGCAAAGGCACAGTTAGAAAACCAAAGGGAAACTTTTCTCAGGCTGAAAGAACTGAAGAAAAATTCAAGTCTCAAGCTGCACTATCAAAACACCCTACAGTGAAAATATTTAATGATGGGGTAAGCATCAAAATAAACTGAAGGAATACACAGAGTCCCTACACCAGGAAAAAAAGAAAAGAGTCAATGGTCAACTGTCCCAGGAGGTAACAACAGTATACTGACAAGGAACTCCCAGAAATTGAAGCTGGATTCAGAAGAGGTCGTGGAACCAGGGATATCATTACTGCTGTCAGTGGATCTTGGCTGAAAGCAGAGAATACCAGGAAGATGTTTATCTGTGTTTCATTGACTATGCAAGGGCTTTCAACTGTGTGAATCATAACAAATTATGGCCAACAATGTAGAGAATGAGAATTCCAGAACATTTAATTGTGCTCATGAGGAATCTGCATATGAATCAAGAGGCGATTTCATGAACAGAAGAAGGGGACACTGCAAGGTTTCAAGTCAGCAAAGGTGTGTGTCAGATTGTATCCTTTCACCATACCTTTTCAATATGTATGCTGAGCAAATAATCCAAGAAGCTGTACTGTGTGAAGAAGAACAAGGCATCAGGATTAGAGGAATATTCATTAAAAATCTATGCTATGCAGATGATACCACCTTACCTGCTGGAAGTGAAGAAGACTTGAACCACTTACTGAGATGAAGAGCAAAGACTATAGCCTTCAGGATGGAGTGCACCTCAAAGTCAAAAAAACAAAATTCCTTACAACTGGACCAGTAAGCAAGATCTTGACAAATGGAGAAAGGATTGAGGTTGTCAAAGATTTCATTTTACTTGAGTCCATAATCAACACTCGTAGAAGCAGCAGTCAAGAAATCAAAAGACACACTATATTGGGAAAATCTGCTGCAAAGGACCTCTTAAAAGTATTGAAAGTTAAAGATGTCACCTTGAAGATTAAAGTGTGGCTGACCTAAGTCATGGTATTTTCAATCACATCATATACATGTGAAAGCTAGACAATGAACAAGGAAGACAGAAGAATAGATGACTTTGAATTGTGATGTTGCAGAAGAACAGTCAATGTACCATGGACTGCTGAAAGAACAAATAGATCTGTTCTGGAAGAAGTACAATCAGGGTGCTCCTTGGAAGGAAAGATGGCAAAACTGTATCTTACATACTTTGGACATGTTGTCAGGAAGGATCAGTCCCTGGAGAAGGACATTATGTTTGTTAGAGTGGAGGGTCAGAGAAAAATGATTGTGGACATGGGCAGTGTTTTGTTCTGCTGTGCACAGGGCTGCTATGAGTTGGAACTGACTCAATGGCACTCAACAACAACAACAATCATTAGTCTCATATTCAAGTAAAATTTTACTAAAGATCGTTCAAAAATGGCTGTTACTGCACAGTCAGGAACCACCACAAATTCAAGATGGATTTAGAAGAGGATGTGGAACAAGAAATACTGTTGCTGATGTCAGATAGATTCTGACTGAAAGCAGAGAATGCCAGAAACATGTCTACCTGTGCTGTTGACCACGCTAAGTCATTCACTGTGTTTATCATAAATTATGGATAACATTTCAAAGAATGGGAATTCCAGGACACTTAATTGCTCTTATACGTGTACATATGGCAAGAGGTATCAATTTTACTAGAACAAGGGGATAGTGTATGATTTAAAGTTAGAAAGATGTGTGTCAGGGTTGTAACCTTTCACCTTATTCACTATGTATGCTGAGAAAAATAATCTGAGAAACTGGACTATGTGAAGAAGAATAGCCTTCAGGATTGCAGGAAGACTCATTAACAATTTACAATGAACCACTCACTGATGAAGGTCAGAGGTTACAGTCTTTGATATGAATTACACCTCAACATAAAGAAAACAAAAATCCTCACAATGGGACCAATAAAGGACATTATGACAAAAAGAAGAAAGATTGAAGTTGTCAAGGGCGTCATTTTACTTGGATGCACAATCAACACCCAAGGAGCAGCAGTCAAGAAATCAAGTGACACATTGCATTGGGTAAATCTACTGTCAAAGACCTCTTTAAAGTGTCTGAAAGCAAAGACGTCACTTTGAGGACTAAGATGTGCCTGTCTCAAGCCACAGTGTTTGGATCCCTGCATATGCATGTAAAAGCTGGACAATAAATAAGACCAAAGAAGAAATCATGTCTTTAACTCACGGTGTTGACAAAGAATATTGACTGTGCCATGGACTGCCAGAAGAATGAACAAATCTATGTCAGAAGAAGTACAGTAAGAATGCTCCTTAGAAACACAAATGTTGAGACTTTGCCCGACATACTTTGGATGTATTATCAGGAAGGACCCGTCATGCTTGGTAAAGTAGAGGGTCAGGGAAAAAGAGGAAGAATCTCAACAGGATAGACTGACACCGTGCCTTCAACAGTGGGCTTAAACATATCGATTGTGAGGATGGCCCTTGACTGGACAGTGCTTTCTTCTGTTATGCATAAAGCTTCTATGAGTCAAAACTGACTTTTTTAATTTAATATGACTGAGTGAAAATGTACATTCCCATATAAATTTACATGCCCACCTATATGCAGCTTCCACTGCTCTCCCTGTCCGGTGAAAGCACACTATTCCTCTCTGTTCCATATATGTCTAATTCTCCCAACAGTCTCCTTTCCCCTCCTCTTCACCCATTCTCCTTCCTCCAGCCAGAAGTCATCAGGATGACATCCTATAGATGTATAGAACCATAAAGTGCGTGCAATATATGGTCACTCTGTATCGCCAAGTCCAATCCATTCGTGTCTGAAGAGTGAAACTTTATTATGATTTATGCGCAAGGGCAGCATCAGGGCCAGAGGCAACGCTCCCAGGGGAACCCTGAAACTGCTGGACCATCAGTTGTGGTCTTTTAGTGGAGATCTCAGGGTGCACCCCTTTTTATTCTTGTGTTGCCAGTGAGACTCAACTTAGTGAGCTCGATCGTGGCTCCATGACTGGTGGTAGCTGGGCACCATCTGGTTCTTTGGTCTCAAGTCGATATAGGCACCCACTGATGTGGGTCTCTCTATCTTCTGGATTGTCTTTACCCAACGTAATTTTGGTCCTCGGTAAGCATCTGTTCCTGCTGAGCTGGCAGTTTGGCAGCTTTTAAGACTCCAGACGCCACTCACCAATGTGGGGTGAAGAAAGCCCTCTTAGCAAAACACTAGTTGTGCCAATTGGCCTCGATTTTGCCTAAGAGCATGGTCCCCTGCCCCCTGCCCCCTGCCCCAGCTACTCTGTCCTTGCAATATTGGGTTAAGAAGGAAGGAGTATTCAAGTTATGCTGAAGTCCACTTAATATTGTTCTTGTTTCTAATGTGTGCTATCACCGATTTCATCCAACCAGATTTCTAGCAACTATCTAATCTAAACCTCCCTCCCTTAACCTCCCTCCTTCCCCTCCTTTGCAGCTGTCAGAGTCTTTTCTTCTATACACACATCTGTTTTTGAGATCTTATTAAAGAGGTCTCATACAGTATTTGTCCTTTTGTCACTGACTACTTTCACTCAACATAATGTCTCCCAGTTGAAACCAGGTCATGAGATGTTTCCTGGAATCATCGTTATTCTTTATCATGGAGTAGTGCTCCATTGAGTATATATACCATAGTTTACCTATCCATTCTTCTGTTGTTGGGCATCTGGATTGATTCCATCTTTTTGCTATTGTGGACTGTGCTACAATAAACATTCTTGTGCATGTGTCCGTTGATGTGAAAGGCCTTGATTCTGTAGGATATATTCTAAGTAGTGGAATGACTGGGTTAAATGGTATATCAATATCCATTTTTTTAAGAAAGCACCAGATTGCTTTCCAAAGAGGCTGGATCATTTTGCAATCCCACTAACAGTGTTGAAGGGTCCCACTTTCTCCACAGTCTCTCCAGTATTTGTTGTTTTGTGTTTTTTGGATCATGGCCAACCTTGTTGGGGTGAGATGGTATCTCATTGTTGTCTTGGTTTGAATTTTTAATAACTAAATCGTGAACATGTCCGCATCTGTTTTTGGGCTGCCTGAATCTCCTCTTTAGAGAAATGTCTTGTCTGTCCATCTCCTTTGCCCATTGCTTAATTGGATGATTTATCTTCTTCTTATTGATATTTTGTAGTATCTTATAGATTATGGAGATCAGGCGTTGGTCTGACGTAGAGTTGCCAAATATTTTTTCCCACTCCGTAGGTGGTCTTTCAATTCTTTCGACGAAGTCTTTGGATGAGCAAAAGTGTTTGATTCTTAATAGTTGCCATTTATCTATTTTCTCTTCTGTTGATTGAGGTTTGTTTGACAGATTTTGGAGTCTGTCCACATTGTGTATTAAAACTTCCATTGTTGTTCCTACCTTTTCTTGGATGAGCTTTATCGTTTTAGGTTTGATATTTAGATCTTTTATCCAGTTGGAGTTGGTTTTTGTATAAGGTGTAAGATATGGATCTTGTTTCAGTTTCTTGCAGATGAATGTCCAATTTTGCCAGCACCATTTGTTGAAGATACTGTTTGTACCCCAGTTTAATGTCTTAGGGCTTTTGTCGAATATCAACTGTTCATAGGCAGATGGTGTCATCTCTGGGGTCTCAGTTCTGTTCCATTGATCGATCTGTCTGTTCTTATACCAGTACCAGGCTGTTTTGACCACTGTGGCAGTGTAGTATGTTCTAAGGTCGGGTAATGAGAGGCCTCCCAATGTGTTCTTCTTCTTTAGTAGTACCTTACTTATCCGGGGCTTTTTCCCTTTCCAAACAAAAGTGGTGATTTGTTTCTCCACCTCATTAAAAAAAGATGCTGGAACCTGTATTGGGATTGCATTATATAAGTAGATTGCTTTGGGTAAAATAGACATTTTCACAATGTTAAGTCTTTCTATCCATGAGCAGGGTAGGTTTTTCCATTTATCTAAGTCTCTCTTAGTTTCTTGTAGTAAAGGCTTGTAGTTCTCCTTGTAAAGGTCTGTTATTTCTCTGGTTAGATTAATTCCTAGGTACTTTATCTTCTTAGGGGCTATAGTAAATGGTATTGATTGGATAATTTCTTCATTAACAGTCTCGTTGTTGGTATAAAGGAATCCTACTGATTTACTTATGTTTATCTTGTATCCTGAGTCTTTGCTGAATTCTTCTATCAGTTTGAGTAGTTTACTTATAGATTCTTTGGGATTCTCTGCATATACAATCATATCATCTGCAAACAGGGATATTTTGACTTCTTTGTCAATGCAGATGCCCTTTATTTCTTGGTCTTGTCTAATTGCTCTGGCTAGAACTTCTAGTACAATGTTGAGTAGGAGAGGTGAGAGTGGGTACCCTTATCTAGTTCCTGTTCTCAAGGGGAAGTCTTTCAGTCTCTCTCCATTCAGTATGACGTGGGGAATTGGCTTTGTATAAATGGCCCTTATTGTGCTGAGAAATTTGCCATCTATGCTGATTTTGCTAAGAGATTTTAGCAAGAATGGGTGTTGGACTTTACCAAATGCCTTTTCTGCATCAATGGAGAAAATCAGGTGATCCTTGTCTTTTGTGTTATCTAGGTGGTTAATCACATTAATTGTTTTTCTGACGTTGAACCAGCCTTGCATTCCTGGTATGAATCCCACTTGGTCATGATGGATTATTATCTTGATATGTTGTTGTATTCTATTGGCAAGAAATTTGTTGAAGATTTTTACATCTAGATTGATGAGAGATATCAGTCTGTAGTTCTCCTTGTTTGTTGAGTCTTTCCCTGACTTTGGTATCAGGGTTATGCTGGCTTCATAGAATGAGTTTGGGAGTACTCCATCCCTTTCTATACTGTGAAATAGTCTCAATAGTATTGGATATAACTCTTCTCTAAATGCTTGGTAGAATTCTGCAGTGAAGCCATCTGGGCCCGTGCTTTTGTTTTGTTGGCAGTGTTTTGATGACTTTTTCAATCTCTTCCTTTGTGATGGGTTTATTAAGTTGTTCTGCTTCATGTTGTGATAATTTGGGTAGGTGGTATGAGTCAAGGAATTTGTTCAATTCCTCTAGGTTTTCAAATTTGTTACAGTACAGTCTTTCATAGTATTCTATTGTGATATTTTTGATTTCTGTTGGATCTGTAGTGAGCACTCCCCTCTCATTTCTAATTTGGGTTATTAGTTTCCTTTCCTGCTTTTCTGTAGTAAGTTTAGCCAGTGGTTTGTCAATCTTGTTGACCTTTTCAAAAATCCAGCTTTTGGTCTTTTCAATTGCTTTTCTATTCTCTAATTCATTTAGCTCTGCTCTAATCTTTACGATCTCATTTCTTCTGGTGCCTGAGGGGTTCCTCTGTTGTTCTCTCTCTACTTGTTCGAGCTGTAGTTTTAGTTCCTTGATTTGGTTTCCTTCTTCCTTCCAGATGTGTGCATTTATGGAGATAAACAGACCTCTGAGCACTGCTTTAGCTGTATCCCATAGGTTCTGGTAGGAAGTGTTTTTGTTCTCATTGGAATCCATGAATTTCTTTATTTCATCCTTGATTTCTTCTATAACCCGTGTTTTTTTGAGCAAGCAAGATGTTGTTCAGTTTCCAAGAGTTCCATTTCTATCTATGTTTTTTCTGCTATTAATTTCAACTTTTATGGCTTTATGATCAGAGAAGATGCTTTGCAGTAATTCAATGGTATGGATTTTGTTGAGAATTGCATTATGTCCTAACACCTGGTCAATTCTGGAGAATGTTCCATGTGCACTGGAGAAGAAGGTGTAGTTATCTGTTGATTTGTGGAAAGTTCTGTATATATCAATGAGGGTTAGTTGGTTAATTGTGGCAATGAGGTCTTCTGTATCTTTACTGAGCTTTTTTCTAGATGATCTGTCCAGTATTGAGAGTGGAGTGTTGAAGTCTCCCACTATTATTGTGATCTAACTCTTTTTTGAGTGTAGTCAGTATTTCTTTGACGTATTTAGGTGCTCTGATATTAGGTGCATAAATATTGAATATAGTTAAGTCTTGCTTGTGTACTGAGCCTTTCAGCAATAAGTAGTGTACACCTTTGTCCATGATGGTGGATTTTACATTAAAATTGATTTTGTCTGAGATTAAATTTGCCACACCTGCTCTTCTTTGTTCATTGTTAGCTTGATATATATTCTTCCATCCTTTAATTTTTAGTTTGTTTCTATCTTTAGGTCTCAAGTGAGTTTCTTGTAGACAACATATAGATGGGTCATGTCTTTTGATCCAAGATGTCAATGTCTCTTTACTGGAGCATTCAGTCCATTCACATTCAATGTAATTACTGATAGGTATGTGTTCACTGCTGCCATTGTGATATGTTTATTTTTGTGTTGATGTTTTCTCTGTTGTTCTTATTAGTCTGTTCTAGGACATTCTTTTTTGTGAGTTGATTTTTCACCTTTTTCAGAGGTGTTTTCGTAGTTGTTGAGACTCCTGTGTTACATATCTTGAAATGGTATGATACGACTTTGTTGTGCTTTACAGCTGCCCCTATGATCCCCCTTAATAAACTATATATAAACCCAATTTTAATTACTACCAGTCTTATCATCTTCCTCTCCATCTGGAAGGAATATAATGACTGTAGTACATCCCTCTTTTTAATATGATGGCATCATAGTTTTCATGATGATCACTGGATTGCTTCTTTCCATATTAAAGCTGTGATTGACTTTGGAGCCTTCCCTAACTGAGTAGCGTTTTGAGTAGTGTGTCGTTCTAAAATATAAAGTTAGTGGTTTCGTTCTTCTAAGCCAGAGCCAAGAACTTCTTTCAATATTTCTTGTAGTTTTGGTTTGGCTTTTACAAAGTCTCTGAGTTTTTGTTTATCTGAGAATGTCTTAATTTCATTTTCATATTTGAAAGATAGTTTTGCAGGCTATATAATTCTTGGTTGGAAGTTCTTCTCCTTCAAGGCTTTGACTGTGTCATGCCACTGTCTGTGTGCCAGCATGGTTTCTGCTGAGAAATCTGATGAGAGCCTACAGGGTTTCCCTCTGAATGTTAGCTTTGCTTTGAGTCTTGGTGCCTTTAAGAGTTGCTACTTATGTTTCATTTTGTTAAGCTTGATTGTAATATGTCTTGAAGTCTTTCTTTTGAGATCTATATTGGGTGGCGTACGATATGCATCTGAGATGTCTATATTCTGTTCTTTCATGATTTCTGGGAAGTTTTCTTTCAGCAGCTCAGCAATGATACTCTCTGTGTTCTCAGATGTCTCACCCTGTTCAGGGACTCCAATTAATCGAAGATTGTTCCTTTTAATAGAGTCCCACATGCTTCTTAATGCTTCTTCATTTTTCTTGTTTCTTTTTTCTGATTTCTGCTCATAGACACTGGCATCAGTAGCTCTGTCTTCCAAGTCAGAAATTCTGTTTCCCTTTGTTCCATTCTGTTTTCTTGACTTTGCATGGAAGTTTCTATGTCTTTGATTTTGTTCTTGATGTCTTGGATTTCAGAGTACTGGTGTTCCATTAGATCGAACAGCTTGTTTAATTTTTCCTTTTGTTCTCCTGCATTTTGTATAAGGTCTAGAAGGGCTCTGTATATAATCACTTTTTATTCACTTTCTGATGCTTTCATGAAAGTTTCTTCACCTGGAAAACTCCTTGGTTGCTTTGTTTGGGAGCCTTCTGAAGCCATGAGTGATTTCTTGTGTGCCACAGTGCCTGTTGCTTTTTGGGTCCCATGTGAGTAAGTTGTGGCTGGAAGAGATACCGTGAGGATGGACTGCACATGTTTCTCTAGGCTGTCTTAAAATGCAAAGCAAAAGGAATCTGAACACTCCCTAAGTCTGTCAGATTTTCAGGTGTAGAGGTCCCTCTTCCTAGCTGGCAAAGTAAGCATTTCTATATCCAACCTCAGATGATACAAACTAGTTCAGAATACAGCAATGTTACTGCCCTGTTGGCTTCTGCTGACAGGGCCCAGCCTTAGGTGACACTATGTAGAGTACTGCTTTTCTGGTAGAAAAGTGGTCTCCTGTGGACAGGCTCTGGCTCCCAAGCTAAGAATTAGGTCCAGCTGTGGCCACCATATCCAAGATGGCGGCCTCCACACAGGCAGCAGATAGAGGGGCTAAAGGTGCCAAGAAGTAGTGATTCCTCTGCTTCTGTTGCAGGACCCCTACCGTAGCTGACACTGTGAAAATTACTGCTTAGTTCTGTAGGAGAAGCACTGTCCTATTTGCAGGTGCTGGCTCCCAGGCTAAGAAGTAGGTTCTGCCAAAATCTCTGTACCCAACATGGCATCCTGCACACTGGCAGTGGGAATCCATACAGACCCTGCTGTGGCAGAGATAAAAAGACAGGCCCCAAATGGCTAGATGAACAGAGTTCTAAGCCTGGCTCTCAAAATATGGGAATTTCGCCGCCTATCCCCACAGCAATGTGTCTGAGTCTAGTCACTAGGCAAGACCCAGCTCCGCCTGCCGGCCAAGACAGAGAAAAAAAAAGTCAAAACGGTGCGTTTACCTTCAGTCCGTAAGAGCGAGGACTAACCAGGAGCGGGAGTCAGAGAAAGAGAGGAGGTTTTTTGCTCAGTGGTATGAAGTCCAAATTAACAGCCCTGTGCCATGTCCTGGGGCTGATTAGGTGATCAGAAGCCTCTGTCTGATTGTCGATTCAGGTCTTGGTTTCCAGAGGGATATAGGGAGACGTGGGCTTAGTCTCCCATTTTGAGTCTGCCCCTCAAAACTGACTTGATGGTACCCAATGACAACAAGAACGTTAACCCTATTTCTTTTAATGGTGTTGCATAAGGAAAGATAAAGAGAGGGAGAAAGGGAGGGGACAGAGAGAGAGGAATGTGGCTGCTACTATTTATTGAAGTCCTAAGATTTGTATGATTCTTAATAGACCATTACAATTGTTGAAGTATTTTCTCATTTTATGTCCCCTTGCAAAAAAAGCCCTATAAATTTGGTAGCGTTGCCTTCTCCAACCTTTTCTTCTTTTTTAATGAGGCATTTGAGACTAAGGATGGTAATATAACTTTTGCAAATTCCTTCAGCTGATGAGAATGAGAGTGTTTTTTAAGCCCCAGTGTGTATGAGTACAAAGTACATTTTCCTTCCACTAAACCACACTTCCTCTCTGGATAGGGGGTAAAAAATCCAACTTGTTGGTATTATATGCAAGGCTCTCCATGCTGTGGGGTGCAGGGATTTTGATGAAGAACCAAATAAGAACTATGCTGAAAGAATCTTTCTCCTTCACAAAATTATCTCAGCTCTTTATCTCTTATTTACATTGAAATTGTTGTCTTCTTTCCTTCCTTTCTCCTAACCTGCAAATAAACTTTTAGGAGATAATTCTCTGATTTATTCTGTATTTGTATGTTAAAATTCTTAAAGATCTTCAATGTCAGCTACCATCTAATCAACTCCCAACTCACGATGACTCCATGTACAGTGACATTAGACCATCGTGGTCCATAGGGTTTCCACTGGTTGATCTTCAGCAGTAGTAGATCTCCAAGTCTTTCTTCCTAGTGCAATCTTAATCTGGAAGCTGCACTGAAACATACTCCACATCACAGCAACACCTCAACTTGCACTGACAAATAGGTAGTAGCTATGCTAGAGATTCACTGACTGGGAATCAAACCCTGGTTTCCTCCATGGAAAGTGAGAATTCTAGCACTGGATCATCACTGCCCTCTCTTGAGGTTTGTCGTTGGTGCTTCATGCCATGAAGTTGATACCAACTCATTGTGACTCTTAAGGGTAGGGGTCTCTCCAGTACTTTGAAATTATCTCCAATGACTGATTTGCATTATTTTTGATGAATTCCGTTTTCCCCACTAGCTAGATGGTACCCTCTCCACTCCTTCTTGTCCATATATGTGTTCTTCCTTAGATGTGTATAGAACTCAGAAAGCCTGAGATTTTCAGGAATTCTGTAGGAACTGAACCCAAGACAGCGTCAGAGCAGGAATGAGGAGGTTGTTCCTGAGAAAACGATCCTGTTCCTTCTTAACCTCAGGCCTTGTCTCAGTCATGAAGTCAACCTTGTACTTCCCCTCCTCTGTCTGCCTCATCTTTCCACTAAAGAGGTTAAAGATCTCCTTAGAGACCACAGAAGCCAGTTGGTTTTCTTCACTTACGTGGACAAGTTCAAGAGTTGAAATATGAATGGGAATGAATGATAATAACCAAGAGCATTGGGTTATTTAAAAAAAAGAAAAAAGAAAGAAAGAGAGTGAGAATGCCACCTATTAAGTAGAACTGTGGAGTGATCTTCTAAATGAAGTTGAAACAGTGCCTTTTTGTTCTGGAGTCACACTAGAAGGGAACAGATCATTGAAGAGGTCACTGTATAAGGTAGCCCCTGAGTGTCACGCTGACAGATAGGTTGACCCTTCCACTCCATAGCTTTCTAATTTCTGTGGTTTCCAGAGCTAACATTTCCTGCTGTCTCACTGACAAAGAGAGAAGTGTTTCTTAATGACATTACCGAAGTGAAGGGTGCTGAACTTCCAAGAGAAAGAAGTCCAGGTATTTATTAATGACAGCAAGAGGGTGGCTGCAGCGTGTAGGCTTAAATCTGGGTCTGAAGATCAAATGCTGAATTTCAGTGTTGTGACAGGAAGTCTTTTTAGACGTGTGCAAATGGAGCATATGTTTAACGAAGGAAGAACTTCCTCTTTATATCAGAGCTCTGGCTGTCAAGTTTCCCTGGCAGAAATAGCCTTTAATTTCTCAATCCCGTGACTTGTTTTTGCAGTTATCCTCGTTGCCAGCTAGTTTGCCAAGAATACCATAGGCATTGTATTTTGATTTAAAAGGGCACATGCATGTAAAATGCTTGTAAAATACATAAAAAAATTTAAATGTTGTGGTAGCATTTTTTTTATTGGAAGAAGGGCTAATGCATATATTTATATGAATATTGGGTATGTACTCTAGCCTGAGACATATGAGTATTTAATTCTTATCCATGTTTCAAGATTTCAGCTATATTATTTTAACTGATTTCAGCTATATTATTTTATGTTTATTGATCTCAGATTCCTGACTTGTAAAATTAGGACTCTCTCATCTAAGAACTTGTGTGAGAGTAAATTTCTTTCTCCTCTCATCTTCTCTCTTAAGTTCCGCTCTCCCTCTCCTGTCCTGTTGCTGTTCTCCCTCCTTCTCCCTTTCCCCTCCCTACTCTTCTTCTCTCTCTCTCTCCACACACACGTGCGTGCTTGAGTGCACACACACACACACACACACACACACAACTATATGTATAACTGTTCCTGTTAGATGGCATAGAGTCAGTTCCAACTCATAGCCACCCTATGTACAACATAACAAAACGCTGCCCCATCCTCCACCATCCTCACAGCCATCGCTATGCATGAGTCCATTGTTCCAGCCAGTATGTCAGTCCATCTCATAGAGGACTTTCCTCTCTTTCACTAGTCCTCTGCTATACCAAGAGCGATATCCTTTTCCATGAACTGGTCTCTCCTGATACCATGACCAACGTATGTGAGACAGAGTCTTACATTATTACATCCAAGAAGCCTTCTTGGCTGCCTTTCTCCTAAGGCAGATTTGTTACTTCTCCTGGCAATCCATGGTGTATTGAATATCATTCATTAATACAGTAGTTCGAAAGCATGAATTATTCTTTGATCTCCCTTGTTTACTGTCCAGCTTTCATATGCATGTGAGACAACTGAAAATAAGATGACTTGGGATAGGCTCACCTCGAAGTAACATCTTTACTTTGTAACATTTGAAAGAGGTCTTTACTAGCAGATTTGCCCAATGCAATGCATCTTTTGGTTTCTTGGCTGCTACTCCCATGGGTGTTGATTGTAGATCCAAATAAAATGAACTTTTGACAACTTCAACCTGTTCTCTACTGATCATGATGCTGCTTATTGGTCTAGCTATGAGGATTCTTGTTTTCTTTATCCTGAGGTGTAACCTATACTGAAGGCTATAGTTTTCATCTTTGTCAGTAAATACTCCAATTCCTCTTCTTTTTCAGCAAGCAAGGTGTTGTCATCTACATGCATATCGTAGGTCATTGGCGAGTCTTCCTGTGAATTGTTGCCATGCTCTTCTTCACATGCTCCAGCTTCTCAGGTTATTTGCTCAGCATACAGATTGAACAAGTTTGGTGAAATGATGCAAATCCAATGCACACCTCTCCTGATTTAAAACCACTCAGTAGCCCCTTTCTCTATTTTAATGACTACTTCTTTGTCTATGCACACATTCCTCATGAGCACAATTAAGTGTTCCAGAACCCACCCTCCTTCACAATAGAATTCATGCTGTTATAATCTACACAATCAAATGCCTTTGCACAGTCAATAAAATGAAGAGAAACATCTTTTTAGTATTCTCTGCTTTCAGTCAGGATTCAACTGATATCAACAATCATATAGTTTTGTCCCATTTGCACCTCTGAATCCAATGTGAATTTCTCATGGTTTCCTGTTGATATACTGCTGCAAATATTTTGAATGATCTTCAGCAAAACTTTACATGAGTGAAATACTAAAGATACTGTTCATCCATACTTCTGGATGACTTTTTTTGGAATGTGTATAGTTGCTATTTTATACTGCTTAAAAAAGGCATTTACAATGAAAAAGTCAAGTCATTAGTCTTTCAAAATTCTATCAAGGAATCTCCAGCGTTGTTTCTGTCACCAAGGCCATATTTTTTAACAATCATTTTTGTTTCCAACTGTCACCAGATATGGATCTTTTCTAGATAGCCGGCCAGATAATTGTCTTGTCTTGGCATAGATGAGTAAGCACTTTCAGTATTACATCTGTTTGTTGAAACATCTCGTATGGTACTCCATAAATTCCTGGAGGCTTGGTTTTGCCAGTGCCTTCAGTAAAGCTTGAATTTCTTCCTTCAGTACTATTCTGGATCATATGCTACACCTTGAAGTTGATGAACATTGATCAACTCTTTTTGATACAGTGACTCTATGTATTCCTCCCATCCTCCTTTAGTGCTTCCTGAGTCGTTCAGTATTTTGCCCAGATAATTGTTCAATATTGCAACTTGATGCTTTAATTTTTTGGTCAGTTCTTTCAGCCTGATTCTTCACTTACAGTTTTCTGTCTCCAGATCTTTGCCATGTCATTATAATACTTTGTGTTCTAGAGCTGCTCTTTGAAATCTCTTATTCATCAATTTTACTCTATTATTTCTTCCATTTGCTTTAGCTAGTCTGCGTTCAAAAGTAAGTTTTCAGAGTCTCTTTTGACATTCACTTTGTTCTTTTGTTTCCTGTCTTTTTAACGACCTTTTGCTATCTTTGTGTATGATGTTCTTGGTGGTCTTCTCACAACTCATCTGGTCTTCGGTCAATAGTGTTCAACACATGAAATCTGTTCCTGAAGTGGTCTCTATGTTCAGGTGGGATGGAGTCCAGGTATATTTTGGATCTGGTGTTCTTGCCTACATTTTCTTCAGCTTAAGTTTGAACTTGCATTTGGCCCCTAGCCTTGTTTTGATCCATGGCTTTAAGCTTCTCCTTTGCCTCTTTCAACAGATGTAATCAATGGTGAATGTCTTAGCTAGATATCTTCTCATTTTTCATGTTATCAGAGAAGTTTTCCACCAACAAACAATAAAATTCCTGTGTATTTCATCCAAGGAGAGTCATGTGTTTAGTTGCTATTTTATACTGTTGACAAAATGCATTTGCAATGAATAAGTTATTAGTCTTTCAAAATTCAATCAAGAAATCTCCAGCATTGTTTCTGTCACCAAGGCCATATTTTTTAACTAACAATCATTCTTGTTTCCAACTTTCACCTTCCATCACCAGTAATTATCAATACCTGTTGACTGAATGTTTAATCAGATTCTGACTACAGAAGTTGGGAAAAATCTTCAGTTTTTTTCATCTATGATATTAGAGGTTGGTGTCTAAATTTGAATAATAGTGATATTAACTTCTTTTTTCCTGTTTAAGGATATTATTCTACTACTGGAATCCATTCAACAGCAGTATTGTACTTCAGGTTAGATTGACAGTATTGTACTTCAGGTTAGATCTTAAAGGTTCTTTTGACAATGAATATGATGCCATTCCTCTTCAATTTGTTATTTCCGTTATAGTAGAGAATATGATTGCCAGTTTCAAAATAGGCAACACCAGTCTATTTCATTTCTATAATGCCTGGGATATAGACCTTTATGAAAGCCATTTAATTTTTGATGACTTCCAATTTTCCTAGATTAATACCACATATATTCTACCTTACAAACTTTAATGGATGTTTGCAGCTGTTTCTTCTCATTTTGAGTCATGCCACATTAGCTAACGATGGTCCTGAAAGCTTGACTCTATCTGTCAGGCTAAGCATCTATCCTCAGCTCTAAGCATCAGGCTCTTCCTCAGAAGTATTTCAAGTGTCTTCCAACTCAAGGGGTTCATATTGGGGCACTACACCAGACAGCATTCCATTGCTATTCATAAGGTTTTCACTGGCCAGTTTTCTTAGAACTTGACTGCCAGGCCCTTCTTCCTAGTCTGTCTGAGTGTGAAAACTCTGCTGAAACCTGCTCACTATGAGTGATCTTGCTGGTATTTGAAATATTGATGGCATAGCTTCCAGCATCTCAGCAACACGCAAGTCACCACAGTACAAAAATATGACAGATGAGTTATGGATATACTACATATGAGGACTGCCAATTAAGTTCATAAAATCATCCTAGAGAAAAGTGCTACATACCACATCGCTCAATATCACCATGGTTGCCTTTTAAGTACTCCTATTGGGAAGCTATGTACCAATGTCAGTGCCTAGTCTCCTCTTCAAAGCAGTTTTGGAACTCCTTTTCTGGAATGGTCATCAGAGTCGTCATCATATTACAATTTTGATGTCCTGAATGTCATCCAAATATCAGGTAAGGAAAGAAGTCATTAGGAGCCAGATCAGGAGAGTAGGGAGGTTGTTCCAGTACAGTTATTTATTGACTGGCTAAAAGTTCCTCACAGACAACTATACAAATAAGTCTGTGCACTTGACACCTTGCCACCGTGCACAATGGCCATTCCAGAAAAATTTCAAAAATTACTTTGTAGGGTGGATTAGGTGCTGGCATCAGTACATAGCTTCTCAAAGGGAGTACTTCAAATGTAACCATAGTGATATTCAGCAATGAAGTATGTAGGACTTAGCACAATTAAGTTCGTGGATTTAATTATCAGACCTCGTATACACTATTAAATATTGTTGAATAAATACAAAGTAGTTAAACTTGTTGACCAAGAAAATAATCAAGTGGTACTGCGTAATAGTAACAAAAACAACAAACAAGCACATTTCAACACTAATCTTTATAAGAGGCATTTTTAAAAACAGATTTAAAAAAATCCAAACCCGTTACCTTCTAGATGATTCAGACTCAGCGAGATCCTACGGGACAGAACAGAACTGCCCGATGGGATTTTCAAGGCTGCCACCTTTAAAGGAGCAGGGCTCCATGGCTTTCCCCCTAGGAGTGGCTGGCATTTTAAAACCATCGACTTTAGATTTCAGCTGAGTGCTTAATCAGCTAAGCAAAAAGTTAAGGTAAAAAAGTGAGGTGAGTGTAAACCAAAAGAAATAGAGTTGCCATTTCAGAGAAGGGAAAGAGACATTTTATGACAGAAGCATAATCAGTGACAAAGAGAAATGCTTCTTATAATGAAAACAGTAATTGATCCCAATGGTATATCAGCAAAATATATGCGTGTGATTATATATAAGTTCAAAATATATTACAGTGGTAAGTGAAAGACTAATGGAGTAAATAATCTTGTAATTGGAGATTTTAGCACACCACTCTCAGAAAGTGATAGAACAAGCTGACAAAAATAAGCAGGATCACAGAGTTGTGAGAGGTGATTAACACACGTGGTCTACAGATGATACACAGAGAGCTTTCTATATCATTTAGAGCAGTTGCAATAATGTGTCACATAGGAGGCCACAAAGCTATTTTCAGACAATTGTCAAGAATCTACATTGAACAGCACAGATGCTTTGATCTAAATATAGAAAATATCTACATGTATAGCTGTATCTGTGTACATGTAGGTATGTAAACCAAAAAAAAACAACCCTTTTGCAGTCAAGTCAATTCTGACTCATACTGACCCTGTAAGAAAGAGAAGACTGCCACATAGTTTCCAAGGAGCATCTTGTAGATTTGAACTGCTGATGTTTTGTTTAGTAGCTGTAGCTCTTAACCTCTACGCCACCAGAATTTTATATATATATGTAAGGTATAAATATATATAATACATGATTACTTATAATATATAATCTATATATACATGCACGTACATATGTATATATTTACATACATGCATGTAGGTATATGCACACACACAAGGGTAAGTCAAAAAGTATTGCTACGAAAGTATAGGAACATTTACTAAACAAAAGTATGGAAATGTGAAGCTGTTTTTTCTTGCCGTATCCTCTGTCTCAGTCCAAACACTTCTTAAGGTGATGTTTCCACCTCTCTAATCTCTCTAATCCTTCCCTGAAGAATTCTGCACTCTTTGATTTATACCACATCCAAATGGTAGTTTTGGCAACCTCAGGGGACTCAAATCATGCTACTGTTAGATGTTCTTTGAGTTTGGGGAACGAAAAGAAGTCTGAAGGGTAAGATCAAGGCTGTGGGGTAGATAAAGTTTTCCAATGACATTCTCATAGGACAGCCCTGTTCCCTACTAGAATGAGCAGGTGCATTGTTTTGATGGGGAAAATTCCTTGGTACAACATTCTTAGCCCTTTCTCACCAATGTGATTTTTAGTTTTCTTAACACTTCTTCATAATACACCCCATGATCACCTGTGTCCTTCAAGGAAATCTATCAAGATTATGCCTTTGGAAACCCCAAACCAGTCAACATAACCTTTGCAGTGGTCTTCCTTCTGGTTCATCTTTGAGTTCTTCCCAACCTTCTTTAAAACCTTTGATCTATCTAAAAACTCTTGTTTTATACGGAGCGGCATTTCTACCAACTTGTTGCAAAGCTTCAGTGATTTGGGAAGACATCCACTTGGGTTTTGATAAATCACATGTTTTCTTTTTCCTCATGGCACTAAGTCCTGGTTCACTAACTAGGGTCAAACTACATAATTTCGAGAACAAAGCAAGAAGTGAAAATATGGAGCACCTTGTTAAGAAATTATTAAAGCATTTAAGATGTCAGCAGGTAGAGCATTAAACCCAGTGCTGTGCTCCTCTAAAAGGCACCTGTGCTATCGCAGAGGTCACACACTCATGAGCCAGCCAAGTGCCGTGGAGCTGGCTCTAACTGCTGTCTAGTAGTAAAGCAAGGTCAAAAAATTAAATCAAAGTAGCTGCAGGTTTTTAATACACCAAACATGAAGTAGAAGCAAATAAAAATCCTGTTTTGTGAAAAGTATGCCCAACTCATATACCTTAGAATCCTTGGACTAAATGGAGCCAATTAGCAGCCCACAAAACAGTAATAAATTACTAAAAACACAGAGACAAAACACTAAGAAAGAGAAGGCAGTAAATGTTGCAAACAGAACAATTATACCCTCAGATCATTAGATACTATATACAGAGTAAGAGAGATAAAGGATTGTATTAAAATACATAAGAATCAGAATTCAAGAAAGAAAAGATAAAACTATTATGGTGTAAGAGATATGAGTGCAGATTTCTGCTCTCATATATGACACAGTAACTTCGCAGTAGATCAATCCACATGCAAGGGACAACTATAAACACAGAATAAAATTTTGAAGGCAGCTACTGAAGACAGACTTCGAAGGATTGGTGGAACTTGGAAGAAGAGGTGGGAGTGGGTGAGTTCCCGACCTTTGTAGCTTTGATCTACGAGCAAGCTCTCGTTATGGCAAGTACAGGGTCCTTGAACCTTTGATAGAGAACATGGAACTTTTCTCTTTCTGACACAAGGAAGGTGAGCCTCAGTTATCCTGTAGGTATAAACTTTATCCAGTCTCTGATTACTGAGTGGGACAGAATTTAGCTAAACATTAGCTGGACGAGAAAATAAAGATCAGTTAAATAAGAGAAAAAAAACAAAAACCACAGGTTAATTACACAGAGATCTTAGATACTTCATTCCTCAGGAGAGAACTTGCCTAACAAAATTATAAGCAGATACAACAGTCCGTTGAGTAATGGAATAAGTCTGAAAAGTCTACAACACACAAGTCAAAATGTGAAGGACAGAATTCAAAGTACTCAGCATACGAGGAAACAGGAAAATGTTAGTGTTAAAAGGAGACAATGAAGAGAGATCAACCTCACTAGTAATCAGAGAAGGGCAAATTAAAACAACATAAATACTTTATATTCATTAGATTGACAAAGAAATTTAATAATGTCAGTGCTGGAGAAGATGAAGAGAAATAAAATTTAATTCACTGATTCTGACAATGTAGTTTGAAGCATTCATTTAGGATAATCCTTTAGAAATCCATATTAAAAAGAAAATTTCTGAACCTCAGAGAAATTTCAACAGAGGACCCAAAAAGGACATGTATAAGAATGTAATTTCAGCATTGCATTTGACAAAGAATTTAGATATCCTAGATATTATCATTGGAAACCCTGGTGGTGTAGCAATTAAATGCTATAGCTGCTAACTAAAAAGTCGATGGTTTGAATCCACTAGGCGCTCCTTGGAAACTCTGTGGGGCAGTTCCGCTCTGTCCCATAGATTTACTATGAGTTGGAATTGACTCAACAGCAATGGATAATGGTAATGGTTAAGATGCCATTATTAGGGAAAAGAGTTAGTGAATTGTGTGTGGTATGTCAGTATACGGAATAAGGTTTACTGACCAAATGGAAACCTACATGAATAAAATAAAAAGAGCAATGATAGCTGAAAGAGAAAAAAAAACATGGCTTAAAGTACAATAATATTTACTTAAACTCTAAACATATATATGCACACATATGCAATGCCAGTAATATTAAGGATACTTAATAAATGCACAGGACTAAGTATTTGTGGAAGCCTGGGTTGAGGTTGGAGGACCGGGAGTAAAACTGCCACATTAGGAAATGAAAATACAGGGCACCCAGTTAAATCTGAATTTCTAGAGAACAGCAAGTAGTAGCTCATTGCATTCAACTGACTTTGAATCAAAGGGAACATTTCAGAGGTCCGCCACTCCAGTGTTTGCGAGCCTGAGAGAACACAGGTGGAAAAGCAACAGTTATGGTTTGCTTTTATTTTATTCTAAAATATTGTCTTAAGCATACTTGCACTAAATGTTTGGGTCTCACATGTACGGAAGAGAGGAGGAAGGGTGTGGCAATCTGTTTCTATAAAAGATTTACAACCTTGGAAACCCTATGGGGCAGTTCTGCTCTGTACTGCAGAGTTGCTGTGAGTTGGAACTGATTTGATGGGTGTGGATTTGGTTTGCGTTTGTACTAAAAAAGAATTCATCAACATTTACCTAATTTAACTGAACTCTGATATGTATTTGGCAAACAATGTGGAGAGAAATAGTAACATATCACAAAAATAAAAAAAAAAAAAACCCATGTTGTCAAGTCAATTCCAACTCATAGCGACCCTACAAGTCAGAGTATTACTGCTCCATAGAGTTTCCAAGGAGTAACTGGTGGATTTGAACTGATGACATCTTGGTTAGCAAATGTAGCACCTAACTACTATACCACCAGGGTTTCCAAAAGAAGGAAATAAAGGATGTATGTACATCAGCAGTGAAAAGATGTCATGGACGAGGCCTGTTGTGAACTCAGTTCACACATGGGAATTTAAAAAAGAAAATAAATTAGTCAACAAATGATAGAGGTAACTTTAGCTGAGTTATTTTGGAAATGTAAGCTGTAAGTTATGGTTTCAATATTACTTTTTCTTGTCTTGAAAGGAACTAGTCCTACTATGTCAAGTACTTTGAAAAACGGAAAAAAAATTCTTAATTATTTCTGTTTTTTGTTTTTTATTTTTCCTTTACGTAGAAGAAACAGCAGCTTCCTGAGATATTACTCTTGTACACTAAGCCACTCAACACAAAGTTCTTTTTGGGTACTGTCATGGACTGAATTATGTCCCTCCCCAAATTTGTGTATCGGTTTGGTTGGGTCACCGTTCCGCTGTTGTGCAGTTGCCCTCTACCTTGTGATTATCCAATGTTGTAATTCCTAATCTCTGCCTGTGGTTAATAGGGCAAGATTGGATTACATTAAAAAAGATTAGAGTGGGATTGGAACATCCTTACCAAGGTCACCTCTCTGAGCCAATGTAAAGACAGTTTCCCAGGAGAGCAGCTTGCATTACCTTTTATCCTACAAGGGATGAAAAGAAAGAGAAGCTAACAGAGAGGTGGGAGAGCCTCTTACCACAGAGCATATCCTTCAGACCTGAAGTTCCTGTGTTGAGATGCCCCCAGACCAAGGAAAGGTTGCTGCAGCGTAAGGACCTTACTCCAGTGGAAAGCCTTTCCCTGGAGCAGGCACCCTGAATCTGGGCCTGCAGCCTACCAGGATGTGGGGGAATAAACATCGCTTTGGTAAAGCCATCCACTTGTGGTGGTGTTTCTGTTATAGTAGCATTAGATGAGCCCGACAACATTAAATAATAAAGAGTTCATTCAACAATAGATGTAGAGGTGCTTTTCCTCTATCAGAAACATGGCCCCGTTAAACAAGTACTGTTGCTTGCTCTATAGAATGTGTATGTGTCTGTGTGTGTGTGTGTGTGTGTGTGTGTGTGTATTAGAATTTGCTTATTTAAGCTATAACGAACTTGTTTAATGACACTTATTACTATAAATTATTTAAGCTCTCCTGCTAACCAGGCAACGAAAGTTTAGATCACTTGATCCACATTATTTCTTTGCTAGCCTTTACCAATGTCATAAGAAGGTTACTCTACCCATTTCAAATACAAACACAATACACAGTCTGGTTTCTTCAGTAAGATGATGTAGACTGATTGAGATATTTTCTTATACAGTTTCTGTAAGTTCTCCACGTAACTGTTACGTAACCTGTGGCGTGTCAAAGTGAAGTGTTTGTCTTAGTCATCTAGTACTGCTGTAACAGAAACACCACAAGTAGATGGCTTTAACAAACAGAAATTTATTTTCTGTTTAGCAGGCTAGAAGTCTAAATGCCAAGCCCCAGTCTTAGGGTCTTGTCTCTGGGGAAACTCTTCGTTACTCAGTTCCTTGGCACAATGTTCACATGGTGTGGCCGGCATCTGTCTTCTCTCATCTCTGATTGCGTCTCTGTCCTAATTTGCTCTTTTCATATCTCAAAAGTGAGTGGCTTACAATACCCCTTATATTGCGACAGCTTCTTAACAAAGGAAACCCACTCCTAAACAGGATTTTAACCACAGACATGAGCATTAGAACTTATAACACGTATTTTGAGGGGACACAACTGGATCCATAACAGTGTTGCTACAGGCATACTGCAGAATCAGGAAGACTCAACTCCAAATTGGTTCTGATGTCCAAACTGAAGACACCAAGTGTGTATGAGAAGATTTTTTATATATAGAATGAGATTTTCTGGGGAAAGTTAAGCAGGATCCATAAACTGGTCCAAAAATGGCTTATGAAAGCAAGGAAAGGACACTGGTTTGGGGTTTTTATAGTGCTTGCAAGTGGGACTAGCGTGAAAGTTCCTTCTCACAGGCTGGGGTTTGCTAGCTTTCGTGGTCTCACTGGCACCAAAGGTGGGAGAATTGGGCTTATTTTTTTAATCAGCTTGTCCAAATGCGAGACTGAAATGAAAGAAGCAGTGGGGATTACAACTGTCAGCATCAAACAGCAAAAATGGTGTGAGACTCTTGATTATAAATGTTTTAGAAGGAACAGGATCCCGCCAACTGCTGAACATGTGGTTGATTAGACTTACATAAACAATTGCAACTACAGTTAAAAACAACTGAAATATATGAAATAGCCAAATCCAAAAATTTAAAAATGTGTGATGAAAGAGAAGGACAAACTTTTCTTTACGAAAAAAAGGCCTAATGGAATTGTAAGAATAACATCATTGTAAGATTTATGAATTTTAATGCCAATGCCAGTCAAATTCAAAATTTAATTTTTAATTTTTAATAACGTGTCTCATTTAGCAGATGCAGTGCTGTCCATCAGAATATTAGAGGCACATCTTGTTATAGTTCAAACTCAAAATGTTGCTTAGAAAATCTGACATGATCAGTGACCTTTTTTGCTGCCATTTCCAATTAAAGAAACATTTCAGACAGAAAAGAAACCATGAATTAAAGAAAGCTTCGATATAACTTTTCACATTTCTGGAATTTTGTCATTCATTTTATAGAGCTCAGCCAAACTTTGAAATAGCAGCAATGTCACAATTTGGCTGATGTTTTGTGATGTCTGAACACTGATTTCAGAATTGCCTGTAAACTATTGTCAATACTACCTGAAAAGTATGCTTGTATTACTTTTCTTTTCCTTCCAGACTGCAGTGCCTTTGTATGGTTGCCCAGAACATGAATTATAATGGATATGTAGCTGTGTAGTTAAATACGATGGCATGTCCTGAGACCCAAACCCCTACGCCTACACTGTCACTCACTAACTCAGTGACACTGGGTACGATGCTTTTCCTTTTTTCCATCCTAAGGTTTTTCTCCTGTAAAATACAATATTGAGATTGACTGTGTCTCTCTGTGTGTATATTGTCGCTATAGTTTGGTACCATCACGTTGGTCCCAGCTCATGGTGAACCTATGTACAACCAGACTGCCGAGCACTGCGCCAGCCTCCCAGTCGCTGGTGTGCTTGAGCCCGTTGTTGCGG
Organism: Heterohyrax brucei; assembly: GCA_028571685.1. Taxonomy (NCBI): domain Eukaryota; kingdom Metazoa; phylum Chordata; class Mammalia; order Hyracoidea; family Procaviidae; genus Heterohyrax; species Heterohyrax brucei. The sequence continues at coordinate 16,945,861 of CM053153.1, read as the reverse complement.
CTACAGCACCAGTCTGTTTCATTGAGGGTCTTCTTCTTTCTCACTGACCTTCGACTTGACCAAGGAAGATGCTCTTCTCCAGGGACTGGTCCCTCCTGACAACGTGTCCCAAGTGTGTGAGCAAGAAATTTGTACCATCTCTCCTTCTAAGGAACTTCCTGGTTGCACTCCTTTCAAGACAGTTACTTTTTGTTGCTGTTGTTCTTTTGGCAGCTCATGACAAAGTCACTCTTTTTTGCCAATATTCTATGTCAAAGGCATCCACTTTTTCTTGGTCTTCCTTATTCATTATCCAGCTTTCACATGTATATGAGCCAATTGAATAAGAGGATTTTCTAATTCAATAAGAAGTAATTATAACCTGTATTTCTTACTTTCCTTGTTCATTCAATAAGCTTTATATCTCTATAAACGAGCCTCAGAGTAGACAGTACTTATCTCAGTTGTTCTGACTTTTAAAAGCTTTTTCTTCTTTACTTACACAAACCAGTATATTTATGCTATAGAGGGTATATCATGCTATAGATGTTCAAGAAAAAGCAACTGGAGAAAAAATAAAAGAAACAAAGAGAAAAACTGAATTCCAAGTGCTGATGTTAGCATCACCCCTAGTAATGGGGTGCTTTCAGTTAGAGTCCTGTGAGGTCACTACGGGTCAGAATTGACTCAGTAGCAATGGGTATGGTTTTATTTGGTATAGGTAACTGCTATCAAATGTGTTACATTTTTCCAGAGTGTATTGTATGTGTATGTACATCCACCCATACACATACACAAACATCGGATCATACTATGTGTAATACTGTTGCATATTTACGTATTTTCCCACTTAGCACTGTGTCATGACTTATTTTTACATCTTCTGGAGATATGTTGGCCAATGGAACAGAATTGTGAACCCAGATGTAAATCCATCCACCTGCGGCTTCCTGATCTTCAACAAGGACCCAAAGTCTATTGGATGGGGAAAAAGACAGTCTTTTAAACAAGTAGTGCTGGTAAAACTGGATGTCATCTCATAACCTGGAGGGTATTATGTTAAATGAAGTTAGCCAATTACAAAAGGACAAATACTGTATGAGACCACTACTATAAAAAGTCATGAAAAGTTTACACAAAGAACAATTTTTGATGGCTACCAGGGAAAGGAGGGGTGAGAATGGAAAAACACTAAACAGACAATAGATAATAGGTAACTTTGATGAACAATAAACAGTATCCACTACTAGGGAAGCCAGCACAATTTGTAAAAGGCAAAATCATGGAAGCTCCATGGAAACATTCATACTCCCGGAGGGACCAAATTGCTGGACTTAGGGCTGTGCAGACCACGGTCTCAGGGAATACCTAGCTCAATTGCCATAACATGTGAGTAGTTTATGAAGGAAACGTTGTATTCTACTTTGGTGAGTAGCATCAGAGGCCTTAAAAGCCCATGAGTGGCCGTCTAAGATAATCCAGTGGTCTCGCCCCTTCAGGAGAAAGGAGGAATGAAGAAAACGAAAGATAACAAGTGCAATCCGCGGTATATTCAATATTCTTCCCCAATACCACAATTCAAAAGCATCAATTCTTCTATTTTCATTCTTCTTTGTCCAGTTTTCACATGAATATGATAAAACTGAAAATGCCATGATTTTGGTCAGGCACACCTTAGTCTTCAAGGTGACATCTTTACTTTGCAACACTGTAAAGAGGTTTCTGGCAGCAGATTTTCCCAGTGCAGTGTGTCTTTTGATCTCTTGACTGCTACTTCCACAGGCATTGATTGTGGATCTCCAAAGTCGCACCACTAATTGATAATTGCATCAGCTTTGTAACTAAAGCTTCTTGACTCCTACTTTGTTGACTTTGCATATCACTTATTCAAGCACTTTAAAATTTGTGCTTGCAAATTTTTTCGTCACAAAGAACAGTTTGATATGATAGGTGACACAAGAAACAGAATGCAAAGGTTGTCCTTCATTGCTCATCCATTCAAATTAATCAACTATAAAGTCCATATATCAATTCCATAAATAAATTTTCAGTGCCTAACATATATACGAGAAACTCTGGTGGCATAGCGATGAAGTGCTACAACTGCTAACCAGAAGATCTATAGTTTAAATCTGCCATGCCTTCCTTGGAAATTCTATGGGGCAATTCTACTCTGTCCTACAGGGTTGCTATGAGTTGGGGGTTGATGGCAACTGATTTGGTTTTTCTGGTTTAGTATATATGCCGGGCACCATGTTACATGAATACAGAAATATAAGAAGTAAACAAGACTTATCTTCAAGATAGTCATAGCTAGGGTATATTTTCACACTTTTACTTGTTAGACAATGATGGTAATTAATGCCTACATTAAGAAATACTTTCAGATTTTATCATGAGATTCCAATTCTCCAGAGTAGCAAATTCTACTTTATGGGAATGGAGGTTTATGTTTTATGTTTCATTTGAAACTGCACATCTACTTTAATACAATGTTAGAAGACACTTTGGATATTATTAAGCCAAAATTTTCACCTTGGAGCTGGGGAACCAGAGCTCAGAGAAGTGAAAAGTGATTTGAGCAAGATACAAAACTAATCTCTGGCACTGAAATTGAAAGCTACATTGATTTTTAAATAATTTTCTCAAATCTCTGAGTTCTAAGGGAGGGTGCCTCTTTTTATTTTATTTTATAATTAAGTGAAGTATAGAATACAAGTCAGTTCTGCACCCCTCCTCTCTGAAACTCCATCTGCCCTCCTCACCCTGTGACAGCACACTCCTCCTTTTTACTCTTCTAATATTCTCTTAACAAACTCCTCTTCCCTCCTCTTTGCCATCACCTCTCCTCTCTAAACAGAAACCATTAAGACAGCCTCCTATAAATGTATAAAACCGTAAAGTACACACACCACATGCTCACTCTGTGTCTCCAGGTCTAGCCCATTCTTGTCTGAAGAGTTGACCTCAGTTTCAGGTTCCAGGTCTGCAACATCAGCAAATCCAGGGGTCATATTCCCAGGCAACCCCCAGGTTGTCAGTCCATCAGTTCTGGTCTTTTAGTAGAGTTCTTGATCTGCACACCTTTTTCTTATGCTACATCGGGAAATCTACATGGTGTCCCCTATCACCACTGTTTATTGTGGTGGCCAGGCACCATCTGGTTTTTCTGGTCTCTTACAGATGTAGTTTGCCAGTTACATGAGTCCTTCTGCTTCTTGGGCTCATTTTTCCTTCTGTCTTTAATGTTCTCAGTCATCATCTGTTTTAGATGGGTTGGGACCAATTGATAGTCTTCATATGGCAGCTTATTGGCTTTTAAGACCCCACACTCCACTTACCAATGTCGCATTAGAAGACTCTCTTAGCAAAAGACTACCTATGCCAGCTGACCTCGATGTCCCCTAAAAACATGTCCCTGGACCCCTGTCTCTGCTACTCTATCCTATGAAATATTGGATTGAATTTAGAAAACTTTCCAGTTTATGGTGAAGTCCAATTATGTTGACCTACCTACTACTGTGTACTCTCACTTCCTTTACCCAACCAAAGTCCTATTGAATACTTAACCTATGAACAACCCAAGGGCACTTCTTGATTGCCAAAAGGTTCTAATAAGTTTGTCTTGGAAATTCTGTGAGTTTCTCACACAAGAATTAGTTTTACAAAACCACATGGCATCCTTGTCAAGAATGCAGTGTCACAGTCCAAATTTTGAAACTAGTGGTGAACTGGCACTTCATTACAGAATTCAGATGATCAGTGCTCACCATTTGAGTTTTTAAGCCCAACTGGGAAGGTAATATATTAGCCAAGCCAAGTGCCATCGAATCGGAGCTGACTCATGGTGACCCTAGGGGCCAGGGTAGATATTAGAGTCTCCAAATAATATCCAGATATTTTCCTCTCTATTTAGCTTGAGCATGAAGTTCTTTATTAATAATATTATGTTAGTCTTATTAATCTCATCTGAAAATGTTTATATCATCTCCTCACTTCTTGACATGGTTATGGTCCAAAGACTGGGTCATTATTGATGTTATATGAAAATGGAGGATGACTACATCAGATTACAGAAATGGAGGATGAGTACATCACTGCACAACTGCCAAACCACGTTATCAAATAACTGCCAAATTACATCATTACATAACTGAGAACCATGGCCCGGCCAACTGAACATACAAACTTAACCATCACAGCCAGTGTTACTTTATGCCTCGGCATTCCTTTCTGCCAGTCATACATGGTCAATGTGTGAAATATTCAGAGTGTAGATTTTTACTCTTTTTGTAATTTCAAAATGTTAGATAATGAAATAGTCAATAAGTGAGAAGGTGTACTGGGGTGATGTTATCAGAAATATATATATTTTAAATATTTATAATAGTAATTTTGATGGCTTAAAACAATAAAGATTTATTTCTAACTTATGCGAAGTTAGCTATAGGTTTGGATATCTCTCCAGGGTAGCTGTTTTTCGTGTTATACCTCAACACCGAATCTCTGTATTTACCCGTACTTCTCTAATCGCCTGGACTGAGAAAGCTGGACTGGAGGCTCAAATAACAGTAATTGAATATCTTCACACAGGGGTGCCATGCATCACCTTTGCTCACTTTTCATTGGCCAAACCAAGTCCCATGAGTACATCCAGAAGTTAATGGGAACTGTAGCAATGTCTGTATCCTTGTTTGGCTAAACAGAGAGTTCTTTTAAAAGAAATAATTGACTAAAATTATTGTTAATAGTCCTGGCCCTTGGTTATCTCCTTTTAAGGAAAGCTTGGTGGTTGACAACATAAAGAAAAAGAAGACTACATAATCAAAACCACAAGATTATTAATGAAAAGGGTGGTGATAATAAGGCTCCATTTACCGAGCACTTACTCTGCTTCAAGCCTTGTATCAAGAGCTTTTCAGATGTTATTTGTTTTTTTTAGTCTTCAAAATGACACTACAGAATTGGTGTTACTGTTCGCAGTTTCTAGATGAACAAGCTGAAGTCTAGTGACTTGTCCAGGTTTTTATACTATGCTGCCACGGAGAAGGCTCACCGTCATCACTTGTAAGTGGCATTCTGAATGTACTTCTCTCAAGACAGATTTGTTTGTTTTTCTGGCAGTCCAGCTAAAAGGACTCAAAGGATATCTGATGGGCTGAAGTTTTATAGGCTTGTTTATTTTTAGCTGAAAGGTGAATTTCAGGAATGTCTTCAGTTCTGAGTTAGCAGGGCATACCAGGACTATGGTATCAGGGGTTTGGGCCAAGATTTTTTCTCCATGATTAAGTGAGAGAATATAATCTAAGTCAATTTTGCTTGCCTGCTGGTCTGCAGCTCCATCTGCTCTTCTCACCTTGTGACAGCACATTCCTCCTTTTCACTCTTTACTTTCACTATCCTCTTAAAGAACATCTGTTGCCTCCTCTCCACTCTCTCCTCTCTTATCTAGAAAGAAACCAGTGGGACAGCCTCCTGTGAAACCATAAAGTACACATGCTACATGCTCACTCTGTGTCCGTGTCCAGACCATCCTTGTGTGAAGAGTTGACCTCAGTATTGGCTTCAGGTCAGGGCTAACAGCAAGTCTAGGGGCCACATTCCCAGGCAATCCTCCAGGCTGTTGGACCATCAAGTCTTGTCTTTTAGTGGAGTTCTTCATCTACACACCTCTTTTTTTCATGCAACATCAAGGACTCTACATTGTGTCTGCCATCATGGCTGACTTTGATGATAGCCTGGTACCATCTAGTTCTTCTGGTTTCTTGCTGATGCAGTCTCCGATTCATATGAGTCCTTCTGTCTCCTGGGATTATTTTTCCTCATTTCTCAGTTGTCATCTGTTCCAGATAGGTTGGGGCAAATTGATATTCCTCAGATGGAAGCTTGCTGGCTTTCAAGACTCCAGATACCACTCACTGATATGGGGTGCAGAAGGCTCTCTTAGCAAAAGACTTGTTATGACAATTGACCTTGATGTTCCCTGAAAACATGATCCCCAGACCCTTGTCTCTGCTCCTTTGAAATCTTGGGTCAAGTTTAGCAAAGCTTTCAGTTGATGGTGTAGTCCAGATAAGCTGATCTACCCTTTACTGCTTACTGTCACTCCCTTCACCTAAATAAACTCCTATCAGGTATCTAATCTATGAACAACCTCTCCCTTTCTCCCCACCATTGTAGCCATCAAAGAGTTTTCTTCTGTATGTAAGTCCATTTTCAAGTCCTTATAGCAGAGATCTCGTACAATACTTGTCCTGTTGCAGTTGACTGATTTCAGTCAGCATAATGTCTTCTAGCTGAAACGAAGTTATAAGATGCTTCCTAAAATCATCATTGTTTTTTATCATTGCATAGGGTCACCATGAGTCAGATCCGACTTGACGGCACTTGGCTGGCAGTGTTCCGTTGTGTATATGTACCATACATAGTTTGTTTATCCATTCATCTATTGATGCGCATCTAGGTTGACTCCATCTTTTTGCTATTGTGGACGTGTTGCAATAAACATTTGTGTGCATGTATCTGTTTGCGTGACCTTCTTTATTTCTACAGAATATATTCCAAGCAGTGGGATTCCTGGATTGTGTGGTATTTCTGCATTCCCACTAGCAGTGTAGGAGAGTACCCGTCTCTCCACAGCCTCTCCAGCATTTGTGTTTTTTGGATTATGGCTAACCTCACTGGGGTCAGATCTCATTGTGGTTTGATTTGGATTTCTCTATTCTATCCTGGCCCCTAGAGTCCCCATGAGTCGGATCTGACTCGATGGCACTTGGCACTTGGCAATAGCTAATGATCATGAGCATTTCCTCATGTGTCTTTTTGCTGTCTGGATGTCTTCTTTGGTGAAGTGTCTGTTCATCTCCTTTGCCCATTGTTTAATTGGATTATTTACCTTTTTCTTGTTGATATTTTGCAGTACCTATGGAGATCAGATATAGATCTGATACATAGGTGTTAAATACTTTTTCCTGTTCTATAGATAGTCTTTTAACTCTCTTGATAAAGTTTTTGGATGAGCATAAGTGTTTGACTTTTAGTAGTTTTCGTTTATCTGTTTTCTCATCTGTTGTTTGTGCATTGTCAATCAGATTTTGTAGTCTGACTAGGCCTTGTATTAGAACTTACATTATTGACCCTATTTTTTCTTGCAAGATTTTTATTGTTTTAGGTTTGATATTTAGGTCTTTCACCCATTTTGAATTACTTTTTGTGTAAAGTGTGAGATATAGGTCTTGTTTCAGTTTTCTGCAGATGGATATCCAATTTTGACAACATTATTTGTTAAACAGACTGTTTTTGCTCCAGTTTACAACCTTTGGATTTTTATCAAATATCAGCTGTTCATAGGAGGATGACAATATTTCCGGGTTATCTATTCTCTTCCATTGGTCTATATGTCTCTTGTACTAGTACAAGTCAGTTTTGACTACTGTGGCAGTGTAACAGGTTCTAAAGTCAGGTAATATGAGGCCTCTCACTGTGTTCCTCATCTTCAGTAGTGCTTTACTTATCTGTGGTTTCTTCCCTTTTCAAACAAAGTTGGTGATTTGTTTCTCCATCTTATTAAAAAATAGCACTGGAATTTGTATTGGGACTGCATTGTGTATGTAGATTGCTCTGAGTAAATCAGATGTTTTTGCAATGTTAAGTCTTCTTATCTATGAGCAAGGTAGGTTTCCCCACCTATGTAAGTCTCTTTTGGTTTCTTACAGTATGGTCTTGTAATTTTCTCTGCATAGGTCTCTTATTTCTCTGGTTAGATTTATTGCTAGGTATGTTATCTTCTATAGTAAACGGTATTGATTTGATGATTTCCTCATTGATGATCTCTTTGTTGGTGTAAAGGAGTCCTACTGATTTATTTGCCAGCCAAGACAAGTGCTGTCGAGTCGGATGTTTATTTTATATCCTGATACTTTACTGAACTCTTCTATTTGTTCCAGTAGTTTGTTTATGGATTCTTTAGGGTTCTCTTTATATACCATCATATCATTTGCAAATTAGGATATTTTTACTTCTTCTTTACCAATGCAGATGACGTTTACTCTCTTGTCTTGTCTAATTGCTCTTTGGCCAAGATTTTTTAAAGACAAATCAATCAAGAAAATAATTTCTATTGCTCAGTTCTTACACATCTATTTGTGTTAAATAAAAAGCATAGCAATCACAGGGAAAAATAAATGAAGTCTTGCCCTTTGCTTCTTAAGAAAAAGTTGCCTTTTTCCAGTAATCATCCTGAATGATGAAGAATGTTAGAGTAACTCAATCCTCAAACTTTTTATAGCATTTATTGTTGTTGCTTCCATTTGGTAATAACTCATATATTACCCTGATAAATAACTTGCAGTTTTATCTGAAAGTGTTATTTACACCATTTTGAGAGTAGGAATCATGTCTGCTTTTATCCTGTGTGCACGTCAACACTGAACAAAATACCTAGCACATAGAAGATGCTTCGTTAATTTATTTTTTTAAAGGATTGTCTCTGCAGCTTTGAAGGAAACAAGAGTACAGAAAAGGAAGCACTGTAAGAATATTAAAATGACTGACAGGATGCATTTGAAGATTCTCTTTTGTGTTTGCTCTATAAAAACCATGGCCTAGAATTTTAAATGCTCTCTCTCAGCAGGATACTTATTATTTAATCACGGAAAACAGAGACAGGGACAATAGGGGATTGAGGAAGATTTATCTCCGGTAGTACTCAGATTGAGCCCATGAAGTACTTAATTTTCAGCTTGGTGGCTGTGAGAGCACCTAGATAGGGATACCATTTGAATAGGGTGTTAGACCTGTTAGGCAAAACAGATAAAATTTCATTCCACATTGACATTTTTTTAATTGTACTTTAAGTGAAAATTTGCAGCTCAAGCTAGTTTCTCATAAAAAACAAAGAAACCAAACACAGACATTGCTATGTGACCCTAGCTGCTACCCCGTAACACGTCAGCATACTCCTCCTTTCCACTCCAGATTTCCCATGCCCACTCAACCAGCTCCTGTTCCTTTCTGTCTTCTTGTCCCACCTCCAGACAGAAGCTACCCATTCAGTCTCATGCACCTACTTGAACTAAGAAACACACCCTTCAGGAGTATCATTTTATGTCTTATAGTCCTGTCTAATCTTTGTCTGAAGAGTTGGTTTGGGGAATGGTTTTAGTTCCGGGCTAGCAGAGGCTAGGGGCCATGTCTTCTGGAGTTCCTCCAGTCTCAGTCAAACCATTAAGTCTGTTGTTTTTACTAGAATTTGAGTTGTGTACCCTGCTTTTCTCCTTCAGGGACTCTGTTGTGTTCCCTGTCAGTCCAGTCATAGGTGGTAGCCAGGCACCATTTAGTTCTTCTGGTCTCATGATGATACAGTCTCTGGTTTCTGTGGCTCTTTTTGTCTCTTGGGTAATATTTTCCTTGAGTCCTTGGTGTTCTTCATTCTCCTTTATTTTGAAGGGTTTGGGACCAATTTATATATCTTATTTGGCCACTTGCTAGCTTTAAGACCCCAGGTGCCACTTCCCAAATTGAGATTCACAACATTTTCTTAATGAACTTCATTATGAGAATAGACTTTGATGTCCCTGAGACCATTGTCCTGAAATCACTTCCACTGCTACTGTGTCCCTTAGAGCCTTTGGTTGTATTCAGAAAACTTCTTTGTTCTTGGTTTTGTCCAGTGGCGCTGACTTCCTCTGTATTGTACGTTGCCTTTCCTTCAACCTAAAATAATTCTTGTGTACTGTCTAGTTAATAATACCTCGCTCTCTCCCTCCCCACTCTCATAACTATCGAAGGATATTTTCTTATTTGTTTAAATCTTTTCTTGAGTTCTTATAATAGCAGATTCATATATTTGTCCTTTTGTGATTGTCTTACTTCACTCACAGATTCATATGTGTTAAGAGATGTTTCAAGGATTCATTGTTGTTCTTTATCACTGCTGAGTATTCCACTGTAAGAATACACAGTACCTGTTTCTCCACTGATGGCCATCTAGGTTACTTGCATCTTTTTGCTATTGTGAATAGTGCTGCAGTGAACAGGGGCATGAACATACAGTAACATCTTAGTTTTCTTCACATAGGTCTTTCACTTCTGTGGTTATGTTTATTCCTAACTATTTTATCTTCTTGGGGGCTGTTGTAAATGGTATTAATTTGGTGATTTCCTCTTCAAAGTTCTCTTTGTTGGCATAGAGGAAGCCAACTAATTTTTGCATGTTTATCTCACTTCATGACACTTTCCTGAACTCTTTTGTTAGTTCCTGTAGTTTCTTCTGAATTCTTTAGGGGTTTCTGCACATAAGATTCTATCACCTGCAAATAGAAATACTAATACTTCTTCCTTAATAATTTGGATGCCCTCTGTTTCTTTTTCTAGTCTAATTGCTTTGGCTAGGACATCCATTACAATGGTGAATAACAGTGATGATAACGAGTATCCTTGTCTGGTTTCCATTCTCAAGGGGAATGCTTTTATACTTTCTCTACTTAGGATGATGTTGGCTGTTGGCTTTGTATAAACACCATTTATTGTGTTGTGGAATTTCTTTTCTATTTCTGTTTCATTGAGAATTTCTATCACAGTTGGTGTTAGATTGTCAAATGCCTCTTCTGTGTGAATTAATAAGATCATGTGTTTCTTGTATTTTATTTATCTGCTGGATTACATGTGTTGTTTTTCTAATGTTGAACCATCTCTGCATGCCTAGTATGAATCCCACTTGGTTATGGTGAATTAATTTTTTTATATATATATATATGTTGTTGAATTCTGTTGACAAGAATTGTGTTCACAACTTTTGCATCTAAGTTCATAAGGATATTAGTCTGTAATTTTCCTTTTTGTATTATCTTGATTTGGTTTTGGTATCAGGTTTATGCTCCATTTGGAAGTATCCATCCTTTTCTATGTTCTGAAATACATTTAGTAGTAGTGGTGTTAACCGTTCTCTGAAAGTTTGGAAGACGTCTTCAGTGAAGCTATCAATATTAAGGCTTTGTTGTTGTTTCTGGGAGTTTTCATATGTATTTTTCAATCTCTTCTGTTATAAGTTTATTTAGTTGTTCTACCTCTGTTTGCACTAGTTTAGGTAGGTAATGTGTTTCTAGAAATTTCTCCATTCCTTCTAGGTTATCAAGTTTGTTGGAATACAGTTTTTCATAGTATTTTGTTTTGATTCTTTTAATTTCAGTTGGGTCTGTTGTGATATCTCCCATCTCATTTGTTATTCAGGTTGTTGCCTTAGCTTCGTGTTTTTCTTTTGTCTGTTTAGCCAGTGGTTTACTAGTTTTACTGCTCTTTCAAGAACCAGGTTTTGTTCTTGTTAACTCTTTTAATTGGTTTCTATTCTCTGTTTCATTTAATCTTGCTCTAATTTTTATTACTTGCTTTTTTTTTGTCATGTCTGAGGGTTTTTTTTTTTTTTTTTTTGCTGCTCTCTGTTTGAGTTGTAGGGTTAATATTTTGATTTTAGTCCTTTCTTATTTTTGGATGCCATGTTTGCATCCTTCAAGTAAGATATAATAGTCTAAAAATTCAGGTGAATGTGACCAGAAACTCCACAAAACCTGAAGGCTTGGATCGTCTTCAAGGAAGGGTGAACCAGAGTGACAATTAATTTCCTTGAAGGCTAAGAATATTGTAGAGTATTTATTATTTTGACAACTTAGCTGCCCTGTAGAAGTTCCCAAGAATTTCTAGCAAATATTTGACCATGCTTCTCAGAATAGGTCTTTCTTTGGAAAACTTAATAGCATAAATTTCTGGCTTAAAATAATAATTATTTTTTATTCCTCCTTCTGATTGATCTACATATGGAGAGTCATTTAGACAGTTGGGTGTATGCTAGAGAAAACAAGTCCTAAAGTAAGAATCATAAATAGAATTTTATTATGAACAAGAAGAATCTATCATAATTATTCTACGCCCATTTTCTATTCATTCTTCTGTGTTTCTACCCATGCCTCAGTGTTTTACACTGACATCTGTAGTCTGAAGTTTCCATCTTTCCCATCACAAAAAAGCAGCTTTTTCTTCTTCCCCCCCCCGCCCCCGCCCTATTGCAGTGTGATGAATCACTTCTGTGTGGCCATCCTCACCTTGGTCTTCTAACTTCCACCCAAGGGTTTGGGTGGGGCTGTGCAGATACAATAATTGTGACCAACCAAAGGAACTGGTCGGTTTTGCCATGCCAGTGGGCTTGAAATGTACCACCCCAGAGGTGGAAAGAGATAATCCCACTACTACCAAGGAAAAAGAGCCAGGAGCAGAGAATGTTCCCTGTGGACCTGGTATACCTGCTCTGAGAAACTCCTGGATCCAGGAGACAGACAATAGTGCAGTGGCAGAGAAATGGTGACAGGAGAGATCAGCAGTCTGTGAATTCTTTGTGGCCATTGCAATAAATTATCAAACCTAGCAGAGAAGTAGAGAGTGTGATGGAAGGGATAGTTTGTGTCAGAATTGGTATAGATGATGGAGATAGGAGACATGTCTTGGACTGTTGATCTTTATTCTCCTTCCCCTTTTTGAATTAAGAAGAGGTCAGACTCTGCCCTCATGCTGTTTTAGCCTTATTAACTTCCATTCATCAATGTGATTTCAACCAATGCTAAGTCAAGTGGAAACTGTCTCTTCATTCTTGACTCCAACAGGACCCTTCATATTGGAACATGAGCCAGTTGACATGAATGTTGTATTTACTTATCCTGAGAAATGAATGATTGACAAGGCACGGTGGAGTCCTTACAGATGGGCTTAAATGTAAAAAGTGGCAGGTAAGGGAGCAGTCCACACTGAGTGGCTAATATGTATAAGTACTGTATGTATGGGTATATTAAAAGCCATTCAACTGTACAATTTAATTGGGTGAACTGTGTGATATATGAATTATACCTCAACTGAACTGTTCTAAAAAGTTACACATTGATCATTTACTATTCATTCATTCATTTAGGCCTTAAATAAATTGTTCTTGTTGTTCTTGTTAGTGCTATGGAGTCAGGTCCTGTCTTGTGCTGACCCCATGTACAGTGGTATCAGACCATTTTGATAGGGTTTTTATTGACTGGTGTTTTGGAAATAGATGACCAGGAATTTTTTTCCTAGTCTGTCTTCGTCTGGAAGCTCTGTTGAAATTTGTCCAATGTCACAGAAAATGCAAGCCTACACTATCAGATGGGTTATGGTTGTTAATGATGTACACTGGATAGGAACAGAGTCTACATCTCCTACATGGAAAGCAAGAATTCTATCACTGTGTAAGTGCTAGGAACAGTGACAGGAAACATCAGAATTCACATCCTCAGGAAGCTTGGAGTCTAGTGGAGGAGACAATATTACAGAACTGAATTTATATTTACCATGTGATAAATAATGAAAATAAAAAAGGAAATGGTGCTATGAAAACCTTTAAGTAGCATGGTTGAATAGAATTTTTGGTGTTGATGGAATGTTCTACATCCATGCTGTCCAATACAGTAGCCTTTAGCCAGGTGGGACTAATGAGCACTTGAAATGTGGCAAATGCAACCAAAGAATTGAATATTTAATTTTAATTAATTTAAACCAGAATAGCTGTGTTGTGGGTAATGACTACCAGTGCAGAATAGAAAATAAAATTATAGGTGAATGGGTGTTTTTATTGTCTGTAAAGTCAGAGAAGTCTTTCCGAAGAAATGATACCAGGTAAATGGAAAAGCATGAAAAACGAAGCAAAGAGCACAGACAGCCCAAGATAGAATGGAGCATTCTCCAAACCATTTCATTTTGCCATTTTCTATAAACAGGCTGTTACATGAGGCACATACTTAGAAATAAAGCTGGTTGTTTCTATGAATATAGGAAGATATTAGAGAAGATTTTATTTACTATGGGGAGAATTACTACCGATCTCTTTGGGTTATGCCCAAGAGAAAGTGTAATAGAACTTGGTGGTTTTCTCCATTGGTTAAACTACACTTTCTCATTCTTCTAGGAATGCCACAACCCAAACCACTGCTGTCCAATTGATTCTGACTCATAGTGATCCTATAGGACAAAGTAAACTGCTCCACAGGGTATCCAAGGAGCACCTTGCAGATTTGAACTGCTGACCTTTTGGTTAGCAGATGTAGCATTTAAGCACTACACCACCTGCGTTTCCCCTAGGAATGCTGAGAGCGACAGAGAGTGGATCAATTTACCCAGGAGCCAGTGGGAGGAGGAGGCCTGGGTTTCTAAACCATTCTCTCCGAGATTTCAGTTTCAGGAAATCTGCTAGTGTGACCAACAGTGGCTCTCACCAGAAGTCATGGAGGAGCAATGAGGCCCTAAGTAAAATTATCATTAAGAAATAAGTGTAATCATCCAGCCACTTGTGTGAATCAGCAAAAGGGACCTGAGAGTGAATTTTCTGAGTCTTGAGCTAGTTGCTGTGGCTCCGTCTAACTTGCCTAGGAAGATCTAGAGGAAGTTTGTTGATTAGTCAAATGAGATTTACCCTTATAAGGGGATTTTAGTAAATATTGTGTAAGAATCTTGAATGATCATAGAATTGTGCTACCTGCATTAGTACGGTAGTGTGGGTTACATTTCTTTAAACAAAGCCCTAACCAGCCATCTTCACTCAAGACCAGAATTTCTCAACCTTAACACTGTTTGTCATCTGGAGCTAGATAATTATTGGTAGGAAGGGTTTGTCATGTGCATTAAAGATTTTTTAGCAGCACCCTGGCCTCTGCCCACTAGTTATCAGTAGTATCACTCCAGTGACAAGAATCAAAAATGTCTCTAGACATTATGCCCTGGGAGCCAGCATCACCCCTGGTTGAGGACCATTTCTTTAGACATTATTTCTTCCCCAAAGAGATACGGGGTCAAATAGCTACAAGTTTATAGTTGTCCCCAAGCCGGCGTGGACTGAAGAATTATTTTGATGAAGGCTCAGTGTGGGTTTGGAAAACCAAAGAAATATAAGTAAACAATTTTAAAAAATGTGAAAATTGTTCAAAAAAACATGAACAACAACAATTATTAGGTCAAGAGTGA
The DNA here is from genome assembly GCA_028571685.1 of Heterohyrax brucei. Taxonomy (NCBI): domain Eukaryota; kingdom Metazoa; phylum Chordata; class Mammalia; order Hyracoidea; family Procaviidae; genus Heterohyrax; species Heterohyrax brucei. The sequence goes on along the minus strand of CM053153.1, from coordinate 16,930,858 downwards.
TTGATTCTGCCTAAGGATGTGAGGTAGGCAAAGGAAAGCTCAGCAGGGGATGTGAGATTTCATTTGGACCAAGAAGACTGAACAAGTAAACGAGGGAAAAGAATGCTAGGCTGCAGGAGACAAGATGAGCAAAGATGTGGAGTCATAAGGATTGTAGGAGAAAGGGTGCACAGAGACTGGGTAAGAATAGAACTGGCAAGTAGTGAAGCTGAGAAAGCGCAGTATTTGTAGCCTCCGTTTTAATTCCTCCTTGCATGTCGCTTGACCTTTGTCTCAGGCCTGGTATATGCAATTCCGTCTGGCATTCCCTTGCTGTTAGCTGCCATTGAGTCAATTCTGACTCATACAGACTCCACACAACTAGGCAGAACTACCCCATACGGTTTCCTAGAAAACCAAACCCAAACCGTTGCTATCAAGTGGATTCCACTCATAGTGACTCCACAGGACAGAACAGAACCGCCCCATAGGATTTCCAAGGAGCATCTCATGGATTCAAACTGCTGACCTTTTGGTTAGCAGTCATAGCACGGGTAGCTCTTAGCCACTACACCACCAGGGTTTCCCAGTTTTCTAGGTGGTGGTTCAAACACTCCAGTGGTTCTGTGAAAAAAAGACCTGGTGATCTGTTCCTATAAAAATTACAGCCTTAGAAAGTCTATGGGGTCCTTTGACTCTGTCCCTTGTGATGACTATGAGTCAGAATCCACTCGATGGAATACCACTACCACCACCACCACCGCAAATCTTTGTGGGAGCAGATTACCAGGTCTTTCTCCTGCAGAGCAGCGGATGGGTTTTAACTGCCATCCTTTTGTTTAGGAACCTAGCACTTAATTGTTGACCACTAGGACTCCTCCCAGCATCCTAGCTGAGGCACGAAGGGTAGGGTGGGGGAAGGGGGCTGGGAATCAAAACTAAGGAGAGCCCTCAAGTCCGTTTTACAAAATCAAAAAGGACCCAGTGAAGGCTACCAAAACAAGAGGGGTTTTTTTCCTCTCTGTATTTCTGTCTGAAAGTAGAGAAGATATTTGCCCTCCTCTGTTACTTTCTGTGGTCATGATCCCCCAAGAAATTTAAAATGCTCTGGAGCAGAATTCTTGCTAGGGTATGGGGGAGAGTAACCTTAACTGGCACTTTCCAATCTGTATTTGTGGGAATGCAATGAATGCTCCTCATCTATCTAAATCTGATAGTATTGTTAATTTGGATAATTATTTAAGTAAATGATACTAGATGAGAAGTGTTTAGTTTTTCTCCCTCTTGTTGAAAGCAGTCACAGCTAAAGTTATTTAATTAGATGCTTAGAAAAAATGATAAGGTTTAGAATATTTCCTCAGCCTGGTCATAGCAAAGCATCATTTAAGCAGGCATTATAGATCTTTACCTTTTTAATGAGGACAGTGGTAGTTATCATATACTGAAGGTGTACAGCAAGGCAGATACTCATTTAATCACATAACGTGCATTCTATCAATTTATTATATCAACAATCAATCCCATGAGACAGACTGTATTAAAATCCTCACATTGTAGATGCGGGTACTGAGGCTCAGCAAGGTTAAGTAATTAGTTCTGGGTCTCAGAGCAATAAACAAAGAAATTGGGATGGAATCTGAGGTCTATTGTGTTTCAAGGCCAGTGATTTTTAACCCATACCCTACACTGCCTCTTTTCTGGTTCAGCATGGCTGATAGACTCTAATATATTTCTGTTAGAAAATCAGTACAATTGTACAGTGTTCAACATTATCGTTTTCAGATCAGATATCGAAGTTTTTTTAAAAGGCAAGGGCCATATTTTTTTTTGTAATCTCAGAGCAGATAACATACGTCCCAAAAAACCACATTCTGCTGTCGAGTCAGGTCCAACTCACAGTGACCCTAGAGGTCAGAGTAGATCGGTCCCATAGAGTTTCCAAGAAGCATCCGGTAGATTTGAACTGCTGACCTTTTGGTTAGTAGACATAACACTTAACCCACCATACCATAAGGGTTTCAGATAACATACCACTGACTATTTTGTAGATATTTACCACATATTGCTGAGTGGACAAAGGGTGCAAAGACTACAAAAATCAGGATGTAGAGCTTGGAAATCTCCTTTGAAAACGTTTGGCTCTTTATCATGCCACCAGGCTTGAAAGTTACCATATTTTTACACAAATAACGCACACCTTATACTTCTGCTTGCCAGCCGTGCCCTCCTGCTGTAAAGTATTTGCACGTGGAGAGCTTCCAGAAATACCTTTCAGGAGAGGATGCGAAACTAATTTAGAAGGCACATCTTATTTGTGTAAAAATAGACAACACATTGTATTGCTGGAGTTTCTTTCCCGTCAGTTTGTCATAGTGTGGTGGCTTGCGTGTGGCTGTAATACTGGAAGATATGCTACTGATATTTTAAATACCAGTGGGGTCACCCTCTGTGGAAATTTTCAGTGAAATTTCCAGGCTAACACAGATCAGAAAAATAGTTAACCAACGAAAACCCTGTGAATCACAGCAAAGTACTGTCTAACCGAACTCAAGCATACCAGTAATTGTGAGTTTGAATCTGTCCAGGAGGTATTTTTGGTTCTTCATGATGTGGGGTCACTGTTGGTCAAAGCTGCCTTGATAGCGACTGACAACAAAATTATGTCTTAAAAATAGTTTCCATCTATTTCATGTTTTATTCCTCTCCAAATTGCTGTAAGATAAATTATTCTACAGATGACAAAACTGAGACTGTATGAAGTTTTGGCCCTGAAGTTTTGGCCTTTGAAATCATGAGTATATTTAGTAGGAACAAAGACCCAGCAGTCTACTTCAGAGAACACTTAGTCACTGAAAAACCAAGCTGCCTCCTCAAAGTAGAGTTGATCTTAATGACCTGGATGGAGTCAAGTTTTGGGGATCTCCATTTGCTGATGTGACATGACTCAAAACAGGAAGAAAGAGCTGCAAATATCTCTTTATAATTTAACCAAGAATGTACAAAGTATGAGTCTAAGAAAAGGGAACACATAAAGATCGATATCCTAGACATTAATGGGCTGAAATGGACTGATACTAGCTTTTTTGAATTGGACAATCATATAGTCAACTATAAGAGGAATGATAACTTGAAGAGGAAAGACATTGCATTTCTTGTCAAAATGAATATTTCAAGATCTATCCTGAAGTATAAAGCTGTCAGTAATTGATAATATCCATATGCCCATAAGGAAGACATTTAATATGACCATTATTCAAATTTATACACTAATCACTAAGGCCAAAGATGAAGAAATTGGAAATTCTTAACCAATTTCTGCAGTCTAAGATTAACTGAACATGCAATCAGGATGTATGCATAATTACCGGTGATTGGAATGCAAAATAGGAAACAAAGAATAAGGATCAGTAGTTGGAAAATATGGCCTTGGCGATAGAAACAATGCTGGAGATCACATGATAAAATTTTGCAAGACCAAGCATTTTTTATTGTGATTGAGTGAAAGTTTACAATACAATTCAAATTTGCATGTCTGTCTATCTACAGCTCCATCTGCTCTTCTTGCCGCTCAGTCCTCCTTTCCACTTCATACATGTCATGGGCTCTTAAGAATCTCCTGTCCCACCCTCCTCTCCTCCCTCTCCACTCCCCTTTAGCAAGAGTCCAGTAAGACAACATCCTGTAGATGCACAGCACTATAAAATGCACACACAGTATAGTCACTCTGTGTCTCTGAGTCCATTCCATTCTTATCCAAAGAGTTGACCTCTGTAATGATCTATGACCAGGGGCAGCATCAGGTCTAGTGGTCATGCTCCCAGGGGAACTGTCAGGCCTTCAGACCATCATTTGCAAAATTTTAGCAGAGTTCTTAGGAAGCAACTCTTTTTTTTCTTGTGTTGCCACTGGGACTCAACATTGTGAGCCCTATCAAGGCTGTCATTGGTGGTAGCCAGGTACCATCTGGTTCTTCTGGTCACATGGGGATGTAGTCACCCAATCATGTTCGTCTTTCTGTCTTCTGGGCTCTTTTCCCCTCATGTTGTTGTTGTCCTTGATGATCATCAGTTCCAGCTGAGCTGGGACCTACTTGGTCTACTTCAGATGGCAGCTTGCTAGCTTTTAAGACCCTGGATACCACTCACCTATATGAGGTGCAGAAGTCTCTCTTAGCAATAGGCTAGTTATGCCAATTGGACTCGATGTCCCCTGAGAGCATAGATCAAGCACTTTTTATTACAAATGTCTTTGTTCACCAACATAAATAGCAACCATACACGTGGTCCTCACCATACAGAATATGTAGGAATCAAATCAAATATATCTGAGGAAAGAGATGGTGGAAAAACTGGCTATTATCTGGCAGAACAATGTCACAGGCTGACTGCAGAACAGATCATTTATTACTCATACTCAAGTTCAAGCTGAAACTAAAGAAAATTATTTCAAGTCCATGAGAGCCAGAGTACAACCCTGAGTATATCCCATGTGAATTTTGAGACCATCTCAATAATAGATTTGACATGTTAAACAGTTATGATCAAGACCACGCAAGCTGTGGAATGACATCAAAGACATGATATACAAAGAAAGCAAGAGGTCATTAAAAAGACAGGAGGGAGAGAAAAGACCTAAATGGATGTCAGAAGAGACTCTGAAACTTGCATTTGAATATTTAGTAGCTAAAGCAAAAGGAAAAAATGACGAAGTAAAAGAGCTGAACATAGATTTCAAAGGGCAGCTCAAGAAGACAAAGTAGAGTATTGTGATGACATGTACAAAGATCTAGAGATAGGACACTAAAAGGGAAGAAGAACATATTCAGTGTTTGTCAAGCTGAAGGAAATGAACAAATATTCAAGCCTTGGGTTGCAGTACTGAAGGATTTTAAGAGTCAAATATTAAATGATGCAGGAAGAATCAAAAGAAGATGGGAGGAATATAGAGTCACTATGCCAAAAATAGTTTGTCTGTTCAACTGCTTCAGGAGGTACCATATGATCAGAACCAATGACACTGACAGAAGAAATCCAATCTAAATTGAAGACATTGATGAAAAACAAGTCTCCAGGAACTGACAGAATACCAACTGAGATGTTTCTACAAATGGATCCAAAGCTGGCAGTGTTCAGTCACCCATGCCAACAACTTAAAAAGATAGCTCCCTGGCCAACTAACTGGAAGAGATCCATATCTATGCCTATTCCAAAGAAAGATGGTCCAACCAAATGCAAAAATTATCAAATAATATCATTAACATCACATGCATGCAAAATTTTCCTAAACATCCTTCAAAAACAGCTGGGTAAATATGACAGAGAACTACCAGAAATTCAGGCTGGATTTTGAAGAGATTGTGGAACCAGGGATATCATTGCTGATGTCAGACAGATACTAGCTGAAAGCAGAGAATACCAGAAAGATGTTTATAGCAGCGTTTTACTAATTATGCAAAGGCATTTGACTATGTAGATCATAACAAATTATGAATAATGTTGCAGAGAGTGGAAATTCTGGAACACTTAATTGTGCTCATGAGGAATCTGTGCATGGATCAAGAGGCAGTTGTTCGAACAGAACAAAGTGGTATTGTATGGTGTAAAGCCAGAAAAGGTATGCAGCAAGGTTGTATCCTTTCACCACACCTACTCAAACTGTACTGAGCAGATAATCTGAGAAGGTGGATTGGGCCATCAGGATCGGAGAAAGACCAGTTAACAACCTGTGATATGCAGATGATACAACCTTGCTTGCTGAAAGTAAAGAAGCCTTGAAGTCCTTACTGTTGAAGATCAAAGACTACAGCCTTCAGTACAGATTATAACTCAACACAAAGGAAACAAAAATCTTCATAATTAGACAGACCAGTAAGTAACATCATGATGAATGGATAAAAGACTGAAGTTGTGAAGGATTTCATTTTACTCAGATCCACAATCAACACCCATGAAAGCAGCAGTCCAAAAAGCCAGAGAAAAATTTCACTGGACAAATTGGCTGTGAAAGAAACCTGTTTGGCTGTTGAAAGTGAAGATACCACATTGAGGACTGAGGTGCGCCTGACCCAAGGCATGGTGTTTTCTGGGACCTCACATGCATGTGAAACCAGGCCAGTGAATAAGGAAGACCAAAGGAGAATTGACACTTTTGAACTGCAATGCTGGGGAAGAATACTGTATTTACTGTGGATTGCCAAAACAGCAAAAAAATCTGTCTTGGAAGAAATACAGTCAGAATGCTCCTTAGAAGTATGAATGGTGAGACTACGTCTCATCTAATTTGGGCATGCTATCAGGAATAATCAGTACCTGGAGAAAGACATCATTCTTAGTAAAGTGGGGGGGTGGTCAGAGAAAAAGAGGGAGATCTTCAAGATTGACGCAGTGGCTACAACGATGGGCTCAAGTGAACAGAAGTGCGAGAGTGGTGCAGAATCAGGCAGTGTTTTGGTCCACTGTGCGTAAGGTCGCCATGAGCACCTAGCGGCAACCAGAAGCTGATGACCAGAGCAGCCTAGGTGGTGATCGAATGCCTGCCTGCCAACCCAAAGGTTGTCGATTTGGACCCACCGGCTGCTCCATGGGGGAAGGGTGTGGCAGTTTTCCTTCATAAAGATCTAGTAGCTTTGGAACCCTGGAGGGGGTAGTTCTAATCTATGCTACAGAAGGTTGCAGTGAGTCTGAATAGATGGGACAGCAATGAGTTTTTTTGTTTTTTTTTTTTAAAGTGATAACACAATTAGCCACCCAGGCCTGAGAAGCTGGATTCCTGCTTTATAACAGAGGCAGTAGACTGTACTTGTAGGCATCACAAATGTCATTTACTCACACAAACCAATTAATTTGAATCTAAAATGGCTTAAACATCACAGTAGATTTTTTAAATACTGGTTACCATTGAGTTAATTCCAGCTCCTAAAGACCTGGTGTGTGCCAGAGTAGAACTGTGTTCCATAAGGTTTCCAATGGCTGATTTTTGAATAGATTGCTAGGTTTTTTTTTTTTTTTTTTTTTCCTGAGGTGCCTCTGGGTGGACTCAAAACTTCAACCTCTAGGATAGCAGCAGAACGCGTAAACCATTTGTACTACCCAGGGACTCCTAGATTTTTTTTTTTTAACAGGACTCTTATTAATGGATATTATAGATAATCTGAACACACTGGTTGCATAGTGGTTAAGTGCTGTGGCTGCTAACCAAATGGTTGACAGTTTGAATCTAACAGGCGCTACTTAGAAACTCTATGGAGCAGTTCTATTCTATCCTAAAGGGTTGTTATGAGCTAAAAGGGACATGAAGGCAGAGGATTTGGTTGTATTTGCATATACAGTCCTTCTCAATGTGTAGACTGACCTACCTAGGCCTGTAAAACTCAGCCCAGATTATATGAACTGAAACCGTTCTCCCTTCCAAATCTCTGTGGCTTCTTCGTATAGGAATACTTCTTGCAGCTGTACACAGGATGAAATAGCTGAGTGGAATCTTAATTAGGTACTGAAAGGATGTCACTAAAAAGTGGTCTACCTGCTTGCAAAACTGTAAAATAATCACAATCTTCAAAATGCTAGTGGGAACCTCTTGATGTCTTCTGCTCCCTTGGGAGGTGTGTGCAAATGTTATGCTAACACGCACTGTTACAGCTGAGGAAACACTTCAGATTTGCTAGTGAGCAACATTATTGACAGAGCTCTGGGAATTCCACCCCGGGAGCCTCAGAAGTTAGAATGCAGAGCAAAGCTTGTGCTGGAAAAATGCAGTTCTTTGATTATGGCCTTCACTTTTAATTTATAATACCCTACAAGTTATAATTCTATTTTGCCTTCTAACCGGGCATTTATTTTCTTTTATGACACTAGTTTGGAGTAATTTACTACACTACTACAGAATTGGAACACTGTCTAACCATTTTTTTCAAAACAAGGTATAGGATAACATAATCTAATACATGTTTTTCAATTTCTGTAAATATATATATGTGCATATACACTAGTTATATTATCTAACCTTATAAATGGCTGGGCTAGTTTACACAAGCTGTTAATAACAGTTATTTCTGTGGAAGCAGTTTGGATGAGGGTGAGGTGGAGAGAGCAGAGCAGTATGGGGCATTCTACCAGCCTCTTGGAAACTCTGTGGGGCAATTCTACTCTGTCTGTAGGGTCACTATGGGTCAGAACTGACTTGATGACAATGGGTTTCTTTGGTTTTGTTTTTTTTTTTAGTTGTACTTTAGATGAAAGTTTACAGAGCCGACCGCCAAGCCAAGTGCCGTCTAGTCGGATCCGACTAGTTTCACATTAAAAGACTGCTTTGTGACATTGGTTGCCCATCCCAGACATGTCAACATTCTGCCTTTGTCAGCCTTGGGCTCCCCATTACTAGCTTTCCTGTCCATTCCAGCCTTCTCATCCTTGCCCCAGGGCTGGTGTGCCCATTTAATCTTATTTTGTTTTATAGACCTGTCTAATCTTTGGCAGAAAGGTGACCTTTAAGAGTGACTTTATTACTGAGCTGTCCAGGAGCTCTACTCTCAGGGTTTCGTCAATCTGCGTCAGGCCAGGAAGTCTAGTCTTTTTGTGAGACAGAATTTTGTTCTACATTTTTCTCCAGCTCTTTCTGATTTGCTGTACTGTGATTCCTGCCAGACCAGTGGGTGATGGTAGCCGGGTACCATCTAGTTGTATTGGAATCAGTCTGGTGGAGACTGTAGTAGCTGGAGTCCATTAATCCTTTGGATTAGTCTTTCCATTGTGTCTTTGGTTTTCTCTATTTTCACCATGGGGTACTTTTAACTTTATCTCTATTTTCTTATTACTGGACTGGATTAGCTTTAAAACAGAAAATAAACACCTGCATTTCTTCTCTTATTTATTTATTTATTTATTTTTTTAAGAGCTCTCCGCAGAACAAAGTCCTTCCAGGATCTACTCACTCATTAGTTATTTCACCTACCTAATGGGTCCCAATTCACCAACTTTCTGGTGTTTATGAAGTATTTTCTTTGTACCAGCCCCTCAACTGATCACATACATCATCTCATTTGTTACTACAGTCAAATAGGTCGTATTCCTTCCTTCCTACAGATGAGGAGATTTAGGCTCAGAAATCTGAAACAACTTGTCAAAGATTGGAGCCTGTAAGTGGCGGTGTAGGGACTGGAACTTGGCACTTTTGGACTCTAAAGCTGGCGTTCTTCATCACAGTGTCAGATGAACTGCAAGTAGGAAAGCATTCTGAACACCATCAAGTGGAATACACACACTGTTAACATACATTATTCATACATGTTATCAACACTTCCCCAGGTGGATGACTCCTACTCAACTAAAGAGTATCACTTGGATTGGAACATTTTTCATTCAGAGGGCACACTCTTTTTTTTTTTTTTTTGCATTTTTTTTCTTTTTTATTTAACATGACTGAGTGAAAATGTACATTCCCGTGTAAATTTACATGCCCATCTATATGTAGCTTCCACTGCTCTCCCTGTCCGGTGACAGCACACTGTTCCAGAGGGCACACTCTTTCTTTTTGTTTTCTATTTTTTTTATTGTGATGTACACAAACATTTACAGGACAAATTAGTTTCCTATTTGATAGTTTACATAAAACATTCCATGATGTTGGTGGATTTCCCCATAACGTTTCAGCACTTTCCCATTTCTGCTGAGTTCCTTGTTTCCTTTCTTCTGAATATTCTACCTCTTCCTGTCTTCTCATCTTTGCTTTTAGGCAAATGTTCTTTTGAATTCATATAATTGTTTGTTCTCAGGAATACATTCATCTCTGGTATCATCGTTTACATGGACCTGTCTTATTGTTTGGCTGAAAGGTGGTTGCCAGAACAGCCTTGGTTCTAGGGCAGAAGGATGACTTAGGGCCATGGTTTTGGGACTTCCTCTAGTCTCTGTCAGACCAGTAAGTCTGGTCTTTTTGGTGAAATTTCTGTTTTGTCCTACCTTTTTCTCACACTCTGTTCAGGACCCTCTGTTGTGATGCCCATCAGAGCAGTTGGTAGCTGTAGCCGGACACCGTCTGTGTTATCTGGAGTCGTGTAGGCTGTGGTTCATGTGGTCAGTCTTTTCAACTGATTGCTTCCTTGAGTTTTTGGTTTTCTTTACCCTTCTTTGCTTTGCTCTTTGGAGACTTCTTTGATGCAGACAGTAAGGGACCAATAGTTGTATCTTAGGTGGCTGCTTTCAAGTTTTTAAGACCTCAGATGCTATTCACTAGAAGTAAGATGCAGAATGCTGTCTTTACGAGCTTCGTTGTGCCAGTTGATGTAGGTGTCTCCTGAGTCTGTGGTCCTTCATCTTTGAGCCTGGGGAATTCATTACATCAGGTGTTCAGTTAGTCTAAGAAGTTACCATGACTGTGCCCCTTGTTTGCTCTATTGTCTGTATTAATATAAATGCAGCACCTATAATTGTGAAGGTAGAGATATCCACAACCAACCTGTTTCTGCAGGTGGGTGTGCTTCCTTACGCCACACTATACCCCTTTGGCAGACCTGTCTACCTATATGTCCTTTAGTAAATTATTGTTTATTAATATTGATGTTGCAAAATTGTCTGTATTATAGTATTGATCATAACAAAAATCAAACTCAGTGCCGTAGAGTCAATTGCAACTCATGGTGACCCTATAGGACTGAGTAAAACTGTTCCAAAGAGTTTCCAAGAGTGACTGGTGGATTTGAACTGCCAGACCTTTTTTGGTTAGCAGACGTAGCACTTAACTACTATGCTACAAGGGTTTCCAGTATTTATTATAGTTGCTCTTTATTCTTGCTTTCTTGTCGGTGTCTACATTTGGTTTTCACCAGGCATTTAAAAGGCAGTAATGCTACATCTTTCTTTTAAAGAGCATGTCTGCTTCAAAACATAATATGCCTGTATGTCCCATGGAACTATCTAGCAATTCAAAGACATATTTCATTGGTGTTGTCTACACTGTCATTGTTATTGGAAAATTAAAACTAAAAATGTGGAGTTCTTACTCAGCTGTGTAGTGGTGGAATGGGGATCCTTTGAGAGATCTTAACGTTCAAAGTGCAGGCCACTGCTCTTCTCTGAAAATGAAACAAGCCCAAGAGTGTTTGCTGTGACTTTATAAAGGAGTTTTTAAAGATTTAAGGTTAAAATAAAATACTTCTTCCAGAAATGGAGGTGTGGGACCCATAATGGAGTGTGTACCGTCTGTCTGGTCTTCCAGAGAGAGTAGCATGATATGCAGTATCACATAATATCTTTTTGGAATAAACTTCTTGGTTTTTCCAAACTTTCTGGCTGTAATGGAATTTGGGGATAATTACTGTACTGTTAAAAATCACATTTGGTTAAAAGTGCTAAGGCCAGTGATGGAATAGAACTTATACTTACTTCTGTACAGTTACATCAGTGAGAGAAGCATCTTGGGTCTAATTTATTTTTGGAAATGATATACCCAGCCAGCCTGGGATGCCAGCTTTGGAATTAAGGGACTGGATTTCTAGCACATTATTCAAACTCTCTGGTCCTTGGTTTTCCCGTTTGGAAATGGCGATTCCTATCTTAGAAGGCACTGACAAATGTTAAACTAAATCATGTATTTAAAACTGGCTCCTAGTCCCAGCTCCACAGTGAGTGCTCATAAATGGTGTTTAGGGAACACTGATGGGATAGTAGTTTCCTATCTTTTTAGCTTCTGATTATTTTGAGGGAGGAGCAGAAGATGCTGAATTGTTTTGATCCTAACTTTGGGATTTATGAAATCTTTTGCTTCGGAGGTATAGGCAGTAGGCTTAAATTGCATTTGAAAAGCAATTGCTTTAAAGTTTTGTCCAGATTTTGAAATCAGAACAATAGTTTCATTTACCTATATTCAACAAATATTCACTGTATAATTTCCAATTTGTCAGAGTCTGGGCTACTTCTAGGGATATGGAAATTATCAAACTAGTCACTGCCTTGGGCACCACAGAACCTGTTGTTTATTAGGGAACATAGATATTAGCCAGGAAATTATACAACCAGCATGCAAAATTGCAATAAATACAGCAACATTAAATCTACCACTATCGAGTCAAATTTCAACTCCTAGTGACCCTATAGGACAGAGAAGGACTGTCTTATAGTGTTTCCTAGGTTGTAAATCTTTACTGAAGCACACTGTCACATTTTTCTCTTATGAAACAGATAGTAGTTTCTAACCACTGAGCTTCACATTAGCAGCTGAATACTTACCCACTGCCTCACCACAGAGAAGGCTCACCACTCTCATATCTAAGGAGAATTCTGACTATACTTCTCCCAAGACAAATTTGTTTCTTCTTCTTGCAGTACAGCTAAAAGGATTCAAAGTCAGTCTGATACAATAAGTTCAATGGAATGGATCTGAGGATGTTGCCAAACAGATAGTTGAGTTGAAGTCCCCTTCCTTAGCTAAAAGGAGGGAGATAAGCTTTTGAGTACAGGACAGTGACCAGCGGGAGGATCCTCCTAGATAGGAATGTAACATGCTCCCTCTTTTTCTGCAGCATTAGTGAAGAAGGTGGGCATTAGTCACTGTTCTCTCCCCACTGTCTGGATATATCCAAATATTATATACCTAGCACTTAAGTTTTGAGGGTATATAGATAACAAAGCCGTTGTCAAAAGGCTAGAAGGAACTTGTTCCCTCAACTAATGAGAGAACAACTAGGTTTTGGAAAGCAGATTGAAGACAGTCTCTTGGAAGTTCATGTTGCCATTGGGAATGCACCTTTCTATAGGGACCAGAAAGCTATGCTTTTGGTTAGATTTCCTCTGTTTCATGTGAGGTCTGACAACTAAGGCCGCAAACTTAGCTGATCTAAGTGCTGCAAACCTCACTCCTGAATATCACCGCAGTCACTTTCAAAGTACTTGCCTTGGGAAGCTACACACTGATGCCAGTGCCTAGTCCATCCTTCAGAGCAATTTCAGAATTCTTTCTGGAATGGCCACTGCTCATGGTGGCACAGTGGCAAGTTCACTAATTTAATTGTATAGTTGTTTGACAGGGAGTTTTCAGCCCGTAAACAAATAACTGTACTGGAACACCCTCCCTACTCACCTGATCTGGTCCCCAGTGACTTTTTTCTTTTCAATAAAGGAAATGTTGAAAGGAAAACATTTTGATGACATTCAGGATATCGAGAATAGTATGACAGAAGCTCTGATGGACATTCCAGAAAAAGAATTCCAAAATTGCTTTGAAGGGTGGACTAGGTAGGCCCTGGCTTCAGTGGATAGCTTTCCCAGGGGTGTACTTCAAAGGTGACCATAGTGATATTCAGCAATGAGGTATAAATCACTTTTTCTAGAATGAGTTTGTGAACTTAATTGTCAGTTCTCTTATACACAAACGTACACATTCTGCAAGCATCCGACATCGTCCCTTGCTATACAGGATGGAATGACCCAGTGGCTGCAACAATGTGCTCAAACGCAGCAATGACTGTGTGGATGGGACAGGATCAGACAATGTTTTATTTTGTTATACTTAAGGTCACTATCAGTTAGAACTAACTCAGTGGCACCTAACAATAAAACAGGTTTAATGTCTTTTCTAAATGTCCTACACTGTATACTATATGGCTGCTTCAGGCCACATTGCTCTCTCTGAAGGTAGTAAACCAAGAGTAGAGTAAGGAATGAGGGTAGGATAAAAAGGAGGTAAGCTCCATGTTATTCTTAATTTTGATCTAGACCATTCCTGTTTAATACTACTGATTGTCCCTTCTTGCCAAAATTATTGTTTGTAAATTTCTTAAGGAAAATAAAAGAGTCATAGACCATTCTGTTGGTTGCAACTGATCCTTAATATAGCTTTACTCTTAGGCACTACATAGGAACAAGGAGATTATAGGAAGTACTAGGCCTACAGTCTCCAAGATGTGGCTTCAGAGAAAAGATAAACACCTTTCTGGCTTTCTTTCTCATTCTCAAACATTTCTACAAAGATTTTATTTGAACTCACTTTCTTTGAATGTGCCATGTGCTCATATTTAAATAAGTCACTGGGGACACGGGATTGCATTGCCACATGTAAGTCACCTGTGTATTGCTAGAGATGCAAGCGAAGTGTATTCCACTTGAAGAAACACTGAGGCTCAGGAGTCTGACTGCTGACCAAAGACATACCATGCATCAGCAGATTCTAGATCACAACTCTAACATTGCTTTTCAACCACTTATGGCCTGTGAGTTCTTAATGTTTAAATCAGAAGGATTCCTGAGAAGTATAAAGCATTTTACTGCAATTCTTCAAGACAGGAAGACTTTCTGAAATTCTCTTCACTCATTATCCACTAATTATTTCTCCATCTGATACTCTGTTCTAGCAAAGTCTTAATTATTTATTCTTGATTTGGATAGGGCATTGTCTTGTTATCTTTAAATGTAATTATTGTTTACTGAGGATGTTCATGTATCAGGTATTGTACAAGGTTTTTTATATGTTGCATCGAATTTAATACTTAACATAAATGTTATGGAAAAAATTATTGGTCCTTTTCATGGTTCTCACATACAGAACTCTCTTCACAAGATTTGAGGGCAAAGACAGAGCTTTATTACACTACATAAACATCAAGAAAAGGGACAAAATTCTAGTTGGAGACAGTTGTAATCTAAATATTCTATAATATAAAATTAGTTAATGATAGAGTATGTAGTCATGTAAGAGAACATTATGAAAATTTTAAAACTTTGTTATAGAAAAAGTGTAAAATCCAGGTTGTAAACACTAGTACAGTGTGAGCTAAATTTATACACACATAAATATCTACTTATATACTTAAGTACAAATACATCACATAATCCTTATTTTCTTCAATTCCCCAAATGAATTAAAAACACAAGCCTAGTCTGAAGCCAGATTTGGAATCGATTTAACAAACTCCTCAAACTTTCTGTTTGCTTCATAGAACAAAGTTCAAGAATGTTTATAAAAATGTGAAATTATTCAACCCCAGCAGCATAAAATTCACACTATTTAATATTCAATAAGAAAAATCACCTGTGTGCAAAAATCCATAAAATATGACCCAGCAGAAGAAAAATAAATTGATAGAAACAAACCAACTAATGACACTGAAGACAGAATTAGTTCAGGAGGAAAATATGTTCAAGAAGTTAGAGGAAAGATAAAGTATGTTAGTAGAGACACAGAAGATAGTAAAAAATCAAGTTAAAACTCCAGCAATAAAAAATATAATGTCTGAGATGAAAAATGCATTGGATCAAATTAACGGAAGATTAGACACTACAGAAGAAAATCTTAGTGAACTTGAAGGCATGCAATAGAAATTATCCAAAATGAAACTCAGAGAACAAAGACTGGGGAAAAAATAAAATGAATAAAGCTGCAGGACAACATTAACTGGCTTACTATATATGTAAATGGAGCCTCCAAAGTAAGGAGGGCTCAGAGAAAAGACTTAAAGTTACAATGCTAAAATTTTTCATATTTTATAAAAACTATAAACTCATAAATCCAAGGTTTAAAAAGAATGGCATCCAAAACAAACAAACAAACAAAAAAAACACCCATAAGGGCACACAAAATTAAATTCTTTACAAAGAATTACATAGCTTTTCATACCTAGAATAGCACTTTGTTGGGTAGACGACTCCTTCACACCTTGTCGTTGCTAAGTTGTTGTTATACATCAGACTGTGTCCCTCAGACAGATGTGCTGACGTCCTAACACCTATGCCTGTGAATGTGATGGTGTTTGTCAACAAGGTCTTGGATGATATCAGTTAAATTAACATGATGTCATTCCAGGGTAGAATGGGTCCTGATCCTACCTCAGCGCTGCTTTGATAAAAGAGGACACAGAAGGACAGCAGAAGGGTGCCAGGTGAGGTTGCAGCTGCAAACCAAGGAATACCGGGAGTTACTAGAAACACTGGCAAAGAGATGAGAAACGGTTTCTTCATCAAAGTCCAAGAAAGATTTAACCAGGCCAATGCCCAATATCAGACTCTCAGACACCAGAACTGTCAGACAGTAAATTTCTGTTCTTATAAGCTATCTGGCTGGTGATATTTTCTTACAGAAATCCTAGAAAACTGATAGAGTAAAATTCTACCATATAAAAAACCCCAATCTGTTTATCCATTCTCTACCTGATGGGTGTAGGGGCTGCTTATAGTTTGGGGCTACTCTGAATAAAACTACTATGAACACCAAAATACAAGTCTGTATGTGTATCTGTATGTTCATTTCTGTTTGGTAAATTGCAGTAATGAAACTTTCTAGTCTCATAGTAAGTATGTATGTTAACTTGATAAGAAATTGTCAAACTGTTTTCTGAAGTTGGCTGTGTTGTTTTGCTTTCCCATAGCAGTATATAAGAGTTCCATTTGCCCCACAGCTTTGCCAACGTTGGGCAGTGTCAGATCTGTTTGTTTTAACCTTTCCACTAGTGGTATCATATTGTGGTTTTAATTTGCTTTTTCTGTGTGAATAATGATGTTGACCATCTTTTCACGTACTTCTTTGGCATCTGTACAGCTACTTAGAGGAAGCATCTGTCCAATTTTTTCCCCCTGTTTTTCTACTAGGTTGTTGTCATTTTATTATTGAGTTTTAAGAATTATTTATATATTCTGTAGATATGTAGTTTATCAGATACATGCTTGAAGAATATTTCAGTCTGTAGCACGCTTGAGGCACCTTGGTGATGTGGTGGTTAGATGCTCAGCTGTTAACCCAAAGGTTGGTGGCTCGAATCCACCTGCTGTTCCGTGGGAGTGAGATGTGGCAATCTGCCTCTGTGAAGATTACAGTCTTTGAAACCCTGTAGGGCAGTTTTCCTGTATCCTACAGGGTCGCTATAGTCAGAATCGACACGACAGCAACAGGAGGTACGTTTCGTTTTGAATGTAGTTCACCAGTGTCTTTTAAAAGGGAAAGATTTTTATTTTGATGATCAATTTTTCTTCTTTATAGTTTTTGTTTTTTTATGTGTTCAACTATGAAAACATTCAAGTTCAAAACCCCACTGTTATATCTAACTTTATGTCATTGCTGTTTTTTTTCTATTATGTTGTTCTGGAATTATATTAATGATTTCAATTTTATTTTGTATTTATACTTAGATAAAAAGAATTATAACTGGAGAATTGGTTACCATGATCTGGTGGAAAAAGCATTTAAAAAGTTTTACTAGTTTAAGATACTGAAAAGTCTGGAAACTGCTAAAATTTGAAGTAAATTATCCTGTGCAAGGAAAACAAAAACCAAAACCTGGTTGGTGATCACCTAGCCCTCAGATCTGCTTGTAATTTTTCTGCCTACAGTCCTGCAACCTTGGGAAAGTTGTTTCTGTCTGTGATTCAGTTTTATTTTTCAGAAAACTGGGAGATTAAAGTGAATAACATCGATGTTCCCTTCCTAATGTAATACCCTAAGGCTTTTCAATTGTTTGGTGCATCAATTTTTAATGTTACTTATTTCTTAGAGAAATGTAATAAATGTACTAGACTTCTGGTTCTCTTTCAGGAGCTAAAATATCTATATAAAAGAAATGTCTGACATACTACTGAATGAGAAATTGGCCAGCCAAGCAAAGTAACCAAAAATGTTTATTAGTCATTCTGTGTTTTCAGGAAAATGATAAAATACTTGAGTACTTATTATGTGTCAGACACTCCCTCAAGGGTGTGTGTGTGTGTTTGCTATGCGGATGCCTGTGTATACTCATTTAATTATCCACAACAAGGTCTACTCAGTTTAACTGAACTCTAAATTACTTATGTAACACTGTGTGATTTCTAGCTGGTGTCAAGTCAACTCTGACTCATGGTGTCCCCTACGCACAGTGAGATCAGACCATTGTGACTGACAGGGATTTCATTTGCTGATTTTTTAGAAGTAATTTAGATAACCAGTCCTATCTTCCTAGTCTGTGTGAGTCTGGAAACTTCTCTGAAACCTGTCCATCTTGGGTGACCTTGCTTGCATTTGAAATACTATTGGCATAGATTCCAGGATCACAGCAATAAGCAAGCCACCACAGTGGGACCTACTGACACACGAGTGGTAGGCTCTAACCGATACAGGGGGGATGATAACAGCGTCTTCCCCAAAGTGCTGTTGCAATAGTGACATTATTTATCTATGTGAAATGTTTAAAATAGTTTCAGGGCCACAGGAAGTCTTGTCATAATTGCTCCTAGCAGGAAATTCTTGTAGCATGCACTTTATGGGAGATCTTTGGTCCAGGTCAGGGTAACTGCAATCTTAGACTGAAGACAGCTTCATTTTGAGCATGACAGTCACAGTGTGTAGGAGGAGTGGGCAAGGATCATGAGCAGCTCAGATCCTCATATTTCCAACTAATGTTGATTTGTTCCAGTTGTTTTATTTGTATTCCAATAAAATAATTAGGGAAAATTTTCTCATTACCTTGTGGAAAGTCTTAACGATGAAGATGACTGGCTGATTCTCAAGAGATTAGGGGAGCCAGCATGCTGATTTAGTGCTAACATCATTAGAACAGGGACTGCAGAAGATATGATTAACAGCAGGATGAGCTGCGCCATTAAATATCAAATTGTTACCCAATTAGGTGTTCTCCTTATGATCAGTGTATTATTTCCCGATATCCGATACCAAATCTCTAGTAGTCACAGCATCTTACTAACTCTAAAATGTGTGATTAACCTTGATTATACTCTTGCTCATAATTTAAATTCTTGGGCTTGAAACTCTGTTTCTTGGTGACATGAGGTGTTTTGCAAGAACACCCACAGAGACGGATATTTTGGAAGACAGCTGTTGCTGTTGTTGTAGTTAGGTGCCATCTAGTTGGTTCCAACTCATAGGGACCCTGTGCACCACAGAATGAAACACTGCTCAGTCCTGCACCAAGCCCACAATTGTTTTTACACTTAAGCAGATTCTTGCAGCCACTGTGTCAATCCATTTTACTGAGGGCCCTTCTCTTTATCATTGACAGCAAGGGTGTATTTAACCCAAGGTAACCATGGAGGTAGCTTGGGCAGCAAAACGCAGATTGCACAAGGCTATCTGCCAGTGAGCTCTGCTGGAATCACCTGATTGAACAGCATGCTCTCTTCTTTGACAGTGTTCTTTGCCACACATTTATTCAATGATTTATTCATTCATTCTATGAATCAGAATGTTTCAGGAATTCATAAGCAGAATTATTTCAAAGTAGCGATGGTTTAAAGTTGGACTCCAGATGGGAGACCCAGGTTCAATTCCCATCCCGTGAACTTCAAGAGCAACTACTACCCACCTGCCAGTGAAGGTTTGCATGTTGCTATGATAAGGACGAAGCTTCAGTGAAATTTTGGACTATTGTGAACTAGAAAGAAAGATATAGCAATCTAAATTCAAAAACCCTATGAACCTCATTGTGCATGGGACTGCCATCACGTTGAGGCCAACTCAACAGCAGCTAACAATGACAACAAACAGCAGAGTTATTGTTACATTCAAATGGTGGTTAAAGAGTGGTGGGAGAAATACAGTCCAGGTACAAAGTTCAGTAATTCAGAGACTTAGAGTTGAAGAGAACATAGAATATTCAGGAAGCTATAGGTCAAGTTTATTTCAGAAGACATGATGGAAAGTACATAATCTACAAAAAAATGGCATAAAATTGTGAAGAATGTAACCAGTAATATTTAATATTACACACACATATCATAGAGACCGCTACTAAACAAAACGGTTGAGACATTTTTGGTCCTCACTCAACACTCCTGCCCATCAACACAAAGAAAGAAAATAAAGGAAACAATTTGTCTTTCCCATCCCAGAAGTCAGATACTGCGATGATGTAGAGAAGGCTACCACAGAGGACAGCAACTGGGCTTCCAAAAGAGAAACAGCCCATTAGCCAGGAAAAAGCAACATCAACCCAAAGATTTTTTTCTAAAATGAAACAAATACACAAAATACCTTATGCACTAGAGTGGATTTTTATGAAGAAGGGGAGTGGAACCAGAAGTAGCAGATGAATAAAAACCACAGTAAAGTAAAATGAAAGTGAGCCGTGGTGTAGATAACAATACCATGCCATGAATTTAGGAGTGCAGTTGAATTTTGTACTTGGGTTTCAAACATAAGAATACAAACAACAACAGTGTATCCAAAAGAAAAAAAAGATCAACTAGAAAAGGCAAAGAGAGGACTATTTTCTTGTAGTTCCACATAGTTAAAGGATTCATCTGCAGTTAACATGGCAGGATTAAAAGTTAACACCCAAACAAAACTCCATAGCACTAATGGAGTGCTTTTATTGGAAGTGGTTCTATGCATCTATAGTATATCACCCTGCTGACCTCTGGCTGGGTGAAGGAGAGTGGGTGCAGAGGAGGGGAAAGGAGGCTATTGGGAGGATGAGACACGTATGGAGCAGAGAGGAATAGTGTGCTGTCACCAGGCAGGGAGAGCAGTGGAAGCTGCATAGAGGTGGGCATATAAATTTACATGGGAATGTACATTTTCACTCAGTCATATTAAATAAATAAATAAATAAAATAAAAGAAAGTGAACTAATTCATAAAGTCTGAAGCACTATTATCCCACTGTTGCTTTTGTGGTTAGACGATGTTTATTCTAACTCCTATCAACCGTATGCACAATGGAACACCGCCAGGTGTTGCACCGTCTTCGCAATCATCCCTGTTTGATCCCGTAGTTGCAGTCACTGGGTCACCACTTCACTGAGGGTCTTCTTTTCTCTGACCCTCTTCTTCACCAAGCATGATGCCCTCCAGAAACTGATCCCTCCTGACAACATATTCAAAGTACAAGAGGTGAAATCTCATTATCTTTGTTTCTAAGGAACATTCTGGCTGTACTTCTTCCAAGACAGATTTGTTCATTCTTCTGGCAATCCACAGTACATCTGATATTCTTCATCAAGACCATAACTCAAAGGTATCAATTCTTCTTCACTCTTCCTTATTGATTGTCCACTTTTCCCATGTGTATGACATGACTGAAAATAGCATGGTTCGGGTCAGGCACAACTTAGTTTTCAAGCTGACATCTTTTCACACTTTAAAGAAGAAGTCTTTCCTAGTAGATTTGCCTAATATGTTATAGCATTTGATTTCTTGACTGCTGCTTCCATAGGCATTGATTATGGATCCAGGTAAAATGAAATCCTTGGCGATTTCAATTTTTTTCCTACTCATCAAGATCATATTGCTTATTGGCTCAGTCGTGAGAATTTTGTTTACTTTTTGTTGAGGTATTACCCATATTGAAGGTTATACTGTACAGTAAACTCTTTGCTGTATAGTTAATTCCTGGTGAGTGACCCTACAGGACAGAATAGGACTGCCCCACGGAGTTTCCAAGGAGCACCTGGTGGATTCTAACTGCTGACATTTTGGTTAGCAGCTGTAGCTGTTAACCACTACGCTACCAAGATTTTCTGATTGAAGGCTACAGTCTGATTTTTGTCAGTGAGTACTTCAAGTCTTCTTCACTTCCAGCAAGCAAGGTTACATTATTTGTGTATTTCATTATATTTTACTTTATCTTCTTTAGCCACTCTTTGAAATCTTCTCTTCAGCTCTTTTCTTTATCACTTCTTCCATTAACTTGAGGTGCTCTACATCCAAGAGCAAGTTTGAGAGTCTGTTCTGACATATATTTAATTCTTTTTCATTCCTTCTTGTCTTTTTAATGACCTTTTGCTTTCTTCATGTATGATATCTGTAATGTCATCCCATAGCTCGTTGTATTTTATCATTAGTGTTAATACATCAAATCTGCTCCTGAAATGGTCTCCAAATTCAGGTGGGATGTACTCAAGCTCATACTTTGGCTCTCATGGGCTTGTTTTAATTTTCTTCGGCTTCAGTTTGGACTGGGATATGAGCAGTTGGTGGCCTCATCCACAGCTGGCCCTCGGCCTTGTGCTGGCTCATGATGTTGAGCTTCTCTATCATCTTTTTCCACAGATGTAGTTAACTTGATTCCTATTTATTCCATCTGACAAGGTCCACATGCACAACTCTCATTTATGTTGTTGAAAAAGGGACATGCAATGAAGATGCTTTGATCTTACAAAATTCTATCATGAATCTCCAGTGTCCTTATTTTTCTAACTACCAATCTTCCTTTGTTTCCAACACTAGCATTCAAATCACCAGTCATTATCAATGCACCCTGATTGAATGTTTGATCAATTTCAGACTACAAAAGTTGGCAAAACAGCAGTACCTTTGTCTTTGATATTAGCGGTTGGTGCATAAATTTGGATGATTTTTGTATTATCTGATCTTCTTTACAGGTGTATGAATATTATCCCAGCATGTAAGGCTTAATTTTTCCCATTTAATCCTTTTATTCTCTAAGTCTTGAATTAAAACTCTCTAGGAAATTGTGTGTGTTTGGAAAATCTAACTTTTGACTTAAGCTAAGTCAGTCTGACTGATTTTCAAATCTCCGAGCCACCATTATTATCTGTTACCTTGATCTGGTTACTTAACCTCTTTTCCTTCATTTTCCTTATTTATGAAAAGGGAACAATGACAATGTTTATGTCACCAGTTGTTAAGAGCAATAAATATCATGTGGAAAACTTTAAACAATACCTGGCACAGAGAAAACACTCAAGTGGATATTAATGATATTTGTCATGGATGGAAATGTGTCCCTCCAAAATAATTGTGGCAATTTGGCTAGGCCATGATTCCCAGTACTGTTATGTCCTATATGTTGTAAGTCCTGCCTCTATGAGGTTAACAAAAAATAACGGGCACCAATTGTATTGGTGGGACAGGACTCAATGTGTCGGATGGTATTGTTCCTTGGGGTAGCATCTTGGGAAATAAAGAAAAGGGAGGCAAGTGGAGATTTGGGGACCTCACAGCACTAGGAAAACAGTACCAGGAGCAGAGCACGTCCTTTGGAAAGGCCCAGGTTCTTGTACATCAGAAGATTCCAGTGCAGGAGAACACAAAGTGGATCTTCCTCTAGAGTCAGCAAAGAAAGCCTTCCCCTAGAGCTGACACCCAGAATTTGGACTTAGAGCCTGTTGGACTGTGACAAAACAAGATTTCTCTCTTTAAAGCTATCCATTTGAAGTATTTCTGCTAAAGCAGCATTGGATGGCTAAAATAATATTATTGACTACCATTTTATTTTATTGTTATTATCTTTTGTAAAAATCATCAGGGCCAGAATGTACTGATGAGACAAGTAGAATTTACAACTGCTGGGCTATGAAGATTTATTCCTCTCTGAGTGTCTTTAGAACTGTGCTTCCCAAAGCAAGTTAAATGGAAACTGGCCTCCCAGTATTCTCTGAAAAGTAATAAACTACTGAATAAAAAAGTTTGAAATCTGCTTACCACTGTGAAAAACTAGCATTTCCTAAACTTGTTTGACCATAAGCCACTGTGTGTGTGTGTGTGTGTGTGTGTGCGTGTGTGTGATGGTGTGGGTGGGTGTGTATGTGTGTGAGCAGGATAAGTATATTTAGGCACATTCACCTCTGGCCTCATAATGAGAACACAGGCTTTCCTTGAGTTAACCTTCAGCCTCTATCAGTTACTAACTGTATAACCTTGGGCAATTACTTAACACTTCTGAGCCTCATTTCCACATATGTATTATGGGAAAAACAATAGCATCATTCACATAGGATTGTTCTTGTAATTATTAAATGAGCTAGTATAGTTAAAGGGCTTCAAACAGAGCCTAGCACTGTATTTGCTATTATTACTGTATTACAGCACTCGGGTGGCGTAGTGGTTAACAGCAACAGCTACCCATTGCAGTCAAGTTGATTACAACTCACAGTGACCCTATAGGACACAGTAGAACTGCCCCATAGAGGTTCCACGGAGAGCCTGGTGGACTTGAACTGCCGACCTTTTGATTAGCAGACATAGCATATAATCACCAGGGCTACTAACCAAAAAGTCCACAGTTCAAATCCACTAGGTAGTTCTTACAAACTCTTATAGGGCAGGTCTACCCTGTTCTATAGGATTGTTATAAGTCAGAATCAACTCAGCAGTAACGGGTTTGGTTTTGGGTTTGGTGATCTGCTTCTGAAAGGTCACAGCTTCGAAAACCCTATTGATCAGTTTTATTCTACACATGTGGGTTGCCAGGAGTAGACATCTACTTGATGACAACCCAAAACAACAGCAACATAAATACATGTGAAGCTTAAGGGCCTCAAGGTGAAAAGTGGGCTTCCAAGGCTTCTGCTGGTTGGTCAGAATGTTACACAGAAAGCTTCAATTTCAGGCAGCAAAATCAAGACCTGTCTAGTTCCTTTTAAAGCTTCTGGATCTTTACTATTGTTTGAATATCTCAGTGTGTCAAATCTCATGCATCAATTCTCCACATTTGTCCATTATTTTTGACCTAGGCTTGTCAAACTCTTAATCTCTCTCTCTTTCAATATCTTCCTTTTCTCTAACATACAGGATCCTGGAAGTGAAAGATTTCAGTCCCTTTATCTGTGCAAGGTCAAATTTATGGTCAGTGATACCAGATGGCAGCAGAGAGAGATGAGTTACTAGGGTCCAAGGTTGTCATTTGAAAAAAAATCAATTGTTAGTTGTACTGGGCCACCGCTCTTACTAAAAATACCATACTCATTTAACGTGCTGGCTGCAGCGGGGCTGAACTTTGTCCATGCTCAGCATGTGTTATTGAGGCTGGTGGCCTTCAGAGAATGAAAGTAAAGAAAGTTTCATCTTTTATGACTCTTCTTCATGCTGGTCCCCCGTGTTGTCAAGAAATGAATGAAATACGTGTCAGATGTTACAGTTCCAAGGCCTCCTGCAAACCGTTGTCCTTTGAGATGCTCTCAGCACACAGCTTTCCTACACTTCCAGAGTTCAGGAGCTTACCTGAACTGAGACAGAGGACAGAAATGAAGTTTTTAGATCCATTTCTCACTGTTTAGTAAACTCTGCTGTTGCCTTCTGTTGTTAACTGTTGTGTTAGCTTGGACTCATAGCAACCTTACCTACAAAAAAACGAATGTTTCCTGGTCCTATGCCACCCCTGTGATCACTGGCAGGTGGCAGTCCACTGTTACTGCTGTGATGCATTTTGAGTGGCTTCCAATTTAGGGGACTCCTCTTCCAGTGCTATGTAGGGCAGTATTCTATTGTGATCGGTAGAGTTTTCACTGGCTAATTTTTGGAAGTAGCTTTCCAGGCTTTTCTTCCTAAACTGCCTTAGTCTAGAAGCTCCGCTGAAATTGGTCTACTATGATGACCCCGCTAGTATTTGAAATATCATGATGGCATAGTTCACAGCATCATTGCAACATGCAAAACTACAACACTACAATGAACTGACAAGTGGTAGTTGTTTTCCACTAACCATTGTGGACCTCTTTTTCAGTTTATAAATCCCTAGTTTTATTCGAGAAGCTATGACCCAGACCCGTGAATCAAATCATTATGGGTAGAAATTAATCACAGTAATTTCATTTTGCTTCATGAATATTCACTTTTTTAGATACTTTTGCAGTGAGGGGTGGACATGTAACAAAGGTAATGACTTCTGGGATGATTGATATGAATAACTTCCTTTATGAAATACAAAAAGAGTGATGCAAACATAGAGTGTCCTTTATTGATTCTGTTGTATCTCTTCTCTGTCTAGCTTAGAGCTTGACCTTGGAAGGTGTACTACTTGGAGCTTCTGGAGACATCTTGCAATCAGGAGTGAGACTTCCAGTGAGTTTGACATGGTAGACAGGAATATCTGGACCTTAAATGAGACTGTTAGGTTTTTGAATCAGCCCTGGACTTGCTGCCCTGCATTCTGTCTGTATTACTGAAGCCACTGTTAGTTGGATAGGTGGCCTGTGGTTGAGTGCTCAGCTGCTGCATGAAAGGTTGGCAGCTTGAACTCAACAGACCCTCTGCAGGAGAAACATGTGTCAGTCTGCTTGCATAAAGATTACAGCCTCAGATATCCCGCGGGGCTGTCCTGTTCTGTCCTGTAGGGTCGTTATGAGTCAGAATTGGCTTGATGGCAAAGAGTTTTGGTTAGCTGGATTGTGTATTACTTCCAGTTGTCTTCTCAATGAAATATTGTACAATAGCTCAACAATTTTAAAATTGTTAGTCCTTTTCAATCAGCTGTGGTTTGCACACAGAGACAGATAACCCAGTAAGCAAAGTGAGCATGGGCTTACTTGTGCCTCTTCACTCTAATATGTAGTGAAAATTTTCACTACAAGTTATACATTTCAGATAAATTAATGCAGAATTACGTTATACTACTTTTCTATATTAGAAATTTTAATTTCTAAATTACAAAAATTGTTCACCAGAAATTGGTAAGTAAGCACAAGTAAGCCTGTGCTTACCTTGCTTACCAGTTCTTCCACTGCTGTCCAAACTCATTGCTGTCAAGTCAATTCACACTTATAGCTGCCCTATGGGACAGAGTAAAACTGCCCTACAGGGTTGCCATGGACTGTCTGGTGGATTTGAACTGTTGACCTTTTGGTTAGCAGTTGAGTTCTTTAGCCACTACACCACCGTGGCTCCATCCACCCCATCAGGGATTGTGAATTTGAAAAGAGATCTTAGAGTAAGGTGCCATAGGGTTAGAAGAAAGTGCCAGACATACATAAAAGCAGAATCTTTGCTGTGGTGAAATTGTTTACTACATATGATCTGGTAAGCAAAGTGAATACCATGCTTACCTCGCTTATTGGATAATCCACCAAACCTTGGAGGTGTAGTGGATTAAGTGCTACATCTGCTAACCAAAAGATCAGCAGTTCAAATCCCCCAGGTGCTCCTTAGAAACTCCATGAGACAGGTCTACTCTGACCTCTGGGGTTGCTTTGAGTCAGACCTGATGTAATGGCAGTGGGATGGGACCCCTACTTCCAGGGAGTAGGCTGACAGATGTTTGGGCGTGAGTACAGGCATTGCATTTACACACACCATTGTCAAGCCCATGGCCATGTGCCTTCAGGCAATTTGTCTAACATCTCTGAGCCTTACTTTTGTCAATTTAAAGTGAGGATAGTAGTAGCTATGAGCACTGTCAGACAATTAAATGACAATGCATAGAAAGTGCTGGTACATGGTTGAAACTCAACAAACATTTGCCCCACCTTTTCCCCTAAATCCAAATTTAGGTCCAAAGGAGGACATGTGTGTCACGAGATATGGTTCTGAGTGAGGTGTTTTAAATTAAACAGTTTATGGAATCTTTTATCTTGAAAAAGACATCAAGATAGGAAAATTCTAGCACAGCACGTTGCAAGCCTGAAGGTTGGACTGGATAAATGCTGTAAGATTTGTCCAGCTCTTTGATTACCGGAAGCTCTTCCTGATGCCAGTGATGACTCCTTTCAGGCTGAGTGCTGCCACCTACAAATGGTCCAGCAGGGAAGTTACCTAGCAACGAACATAATCATGTGCATGTACCCGAGAGTTCAGGAGCCTGTGCAGATCATGTTTTCCTGTCCCACAACTGGTTGAGCCAAACTCTCCATCTCTCATCTGGGAAGTGAAGGCTGACTTACTCTCTTAGACTGGACTCACCAGAAAGAGATCCTTCAATAACTCCCCACTGTGGCATGATTTCCAAAATTATTTAACGTATTTATTTTTTCTCACAGTCCAGAAAAGCCATGTTCCTCTTAAAATGTGTTATCCTAGTTCCACCTTCCAGATGTGGATTAACCAGTGCCAAAGGTGCCCAGAGATTACCACTGCACCAATGGACACCAACCCTTCCTAATACATAAAGACAGAGTTGGCGTGCCTGATGGGACTGCCTCTCACTGGCTGTGCCGCCTGGAGAGGTAACTCAGGAATTTCTAAATCTCTATTTTCTCAGCCATAAGTGGGGACAAGGATACCTTTCCTCAGGATTGTTTCAAGGATGTAAGAGGAGTTAAAACAAGTTGAGTGCTGTCTTCGTGTAGTCCATAACATCATATCTATTTACATTATTTCCTCAGTGGGTCACAGGGAAATAGGCAGCAGTCTTCTGTGAATCCCTTTTAAAACTGCATCTGGTTTGCAGTCAGTGATGAGACACTTTGCCTCAACTAATCTGCTACCATTGAGTTGATTCTGACTCACCATGACCCTATAGAACAGAGTAGAACTCCCCAGGGGGCTTCCAAGATGATAATCTTTACAGAACAGACTGTCACTTCTTTCTCTACAGAGGGGCTGGTGAGTTTGAACTTTTGGTTAGCAGCCAAACACAATCTACTCAGATCTATTTTCCATGAGATTATCTCAACCTTTATTTGTTCAGGAAACTCTAGGGGCATAGTGGGTAATTGCCATGTCTGCTAACCAAATGGTCGGCAATCCAAATCTGCCAGGCACTCCTTGGAGACTCTCTGGAGCAGTTCTACCCTATCCTATGGGGTCACTGGGAGTCAGAATCGACTCAATGGCAGTGAGCTTCATTTGGCTTTGGTTTTACTTGTGCAACTCACTGTCTGTGCTAACACGCAGGTGATGACAAATGATTCCGTTAGCTTTCAATTCTTAGAGTCACCCTGTTTATCTGGCCTATGCAATACTCTAAAAAACTGTGATTCTGTTCCATCATCAAGCCATTATTTCTATTTATTCCCCCTCATTTAGCTTTATGCTAACAGCAAATACGAACCCAAATCATCTATGTCTTCACTCAAATAGTGGAAAAATGAGGTGTAAGTGATTGATGACAGTTTAATACATTACTTCATCCAGTTGTGTCCAGAAGCATCTTCACTTAAATAGAAGAAATTTGTAAAAACAACACTTCAAAGTCAAAGGAATGAGTTTTGTTAAAATACTGACATCAGTACAACATGACAAGTCTATTTAGGAACCCTCAATTTTGTTGCAGAAGGAATTTAAGGTAACTCATATAACGCAGAGCAAGATGGAATAGGTTAAAATTAGCAGCAGAGGAACAAAGAGAAACCAGGCAAGGGGGCTAAGAATAGCAAGGGCAAGGCTCAAATGTGCGTGTTATAAATACTCCACCATGACAAAAATGATTTTACCAGAGTTGGCAGCCAAAGGGGAGGAAGGGGCAAGAAGGAAAACTTTGTAGCATAGTTCACAGTTTTTAAAACAAGTGACATAAATGGAAGGTTTTTCTTATTGCTAAGAGCAGATAGGGATTTCTCCCCAGGATCCTCAAAAAGAGCACATTGGAAAAAAAAAAAAAAAAAAAACCCAGTGTCCTCCAGTGGATTCCGACTCATAGTGACCCTATAGGACAGAGTAGAACTGCTCCATAGAGTTTCCAAGGAGAGCCTGGTGGATTTGAACGGCTGACCTTTGGGTTAGCAGGTGTGGCACTTAATGGCTATGTAACCAGAGCTTCTAAAAGCGCACATAGCAGGATGTAATGATCGGTACGTTCAACAACGCCCCCTCACAAACTGAGTGATGTGCACCGGGAGCTGTTTCTTAAAGAATAGAAATCCTTGATGCAGTTTAAGGTCTCCTACCAAGACATAACTCAGTAAAAGTGAAATGCGGCCAAACCAACTCCCAAGCTGTTGACTGGATATGGTCAAGTGCAGGCTTCAGTTGACTGAACCTAATCTGAAGGTATATTTTAGCCTGTCTCCTGGAATGTGGAGACAGCCTATCCTTCAGTTTCCCAGATGGCACAAATGGTTGACACTTGACTATTCATTTAAAGTTTGCTAATCAGAACTCACCCAATGGCTTAGCAGAAGAAAGACCTGGCAATACGTTCCCATAAAGATTATTATTGCTGTCTTGTGCCACAGAGCTGATTCTAACTCCTAGTGACCCCTGGCTTACACAGTAGAACTGCTCCGTAGGAGTTTACTTGGCTGTAATCTGTACAGAAGCAGGTTGCAAGGCCTTTTCTTCTGTGATGCTGCTGAACAGATTTGACCTGTCAAGTGGTCGGTTACTATCAGTTGCTGTCTGAGTGCAAATCATTTGTTCCAACAGGAAAATCCCGTGGAGATGTTCTACTGTGCAACACAGGAGTTCAGTATGAGTCAGAGTCACGTGATGGCAATGGATTTAATTGTTTTTTTTTTTGGTTCAGGCAATTGCTAGCTATATCTCTCAGCAGATCAATTAATAAATATTAGGCAGCAATGAGTTCTAGATTACCTGAGCTGATAAGCACTTGAAAGGTGGGTTTATTTCACGTGACCAGTGAAAAACAGACCCCCTGTGCCTTGCAGACACCTGAGCTTCAGGGTGGGCCAACCCAAGCCTTGTTAGTCAATTTCCAGGCAGCCAAAATGAGTGAGTGAAGTAAAACTGAACATTCTTGCTCAAAAACCCTTATAACAGGCAAACTTGTTCTTTATCCTGTACAGAGCTACTCTCTGTTCAGGGGGTTTGTAGCCATGCATGACACAGATGGCATCATTAGGGAGTCCTGGTAGTAACGGTATATCTCCCCTCTCCACACACCACCTTAATAGCAAAGGTCTCTGCTGAAGCATTTTATTAACACAAGTCCCTCGATAGCACCGACTGTTTGGCCTTCATGGTCTTTTGTATCTGTAGATCCCTGGTGCCAAAGAGTCCGTAGCTCCAATTTTCTCCCTCTTCTTAGAAACCCTCTGAGTTTCCTTCCTTATCTTTTAAGGCCAAACCTACCTTTATCTTGTCTCACCAGGCTTTAGACACTCTGTACAGTGAGAGCCCCTTGTCTGGGCAGAGAAATGGGAGGCCCGGGAGGAAGGAGAAAGAAGGGTTAGCATAGACTGCCTCCTTGCCTTGCTCTGCATGGAGAGTTCCATGGGGACTTTACAGCCTGGTGTAGAAAGTGAATAAATCATTCACCTAATCCCAGGAATCTCATGGTGGGATTTCACTTGAAGATGAGAAGCTATTTGTAGAAGATAATCAAGTAACTTAGAAATCTCTAATCACTGCACAAACGGACACCAACCCTGCCTAAATCCTAAAGACAGAGTTGGTACGCCTAACGGGACTGCATCTCACTGGCTATGTGACCTGGAGAGGTAATTCAGGCACTTCTAAATCTCTCATTTCCCACTGTAAGTGGGGACCAGGATACCTTTCCTCAGGATTGTTTCAATGATGTAAGAGGAGTTAAAAATAAGTCGAGTGCTATCTTTGTGTAGTGCTTAACATCATATCGGTTTATATTATTTCTAAGTTCTAACAGATCCATTTTTTCTTTCATCTTGAATTTTTAACATCAGGATGAAATATGCCATCCATATTTACTTTTAATATGTTAGTGTTCACTTTCTAATCACAGGAAAATGATAGTATATCTTATACTTAACGGCTTCTTAGAGATGAGGACTATTATAGAGAGGGACAAATAAAGAGATACATAAGTTCAATACAATAGTTTACTGTCAAACTACATTTTTTCCTAATGATAAATCATAAATCTGTCATGAAACTAATGAAAGGAGCACAGACTTTCGGGGAGGGCAGGCACAGGCTCTGGAGTCACACTAGGTTTGGATACTGGCTCTTGCTATTTGAATAAGTTACGACTTTATTTGAGTCTCAGTATTCTCACCTGTAAAATGGAGACAATAATACATATTAAATAAAGATTAAAACTATGTCTATTCAGTGCTTGGTACAGAATAGATACCGATGATAACTGTCTGTTTTGAGCTAACCAAAAGAAAAAAAAAACCTCACTGCCATTGAGTTGATCCAACGCATAGTGACACCATCAGACACAGTAGAACTGCCCAACAGTTTCCAAGGAGCGCCTGTTGGATTTGAACTGCCAACTTTTTGGTTAGCAGCTGTAACACTTAACAACTACGCCACCAGGGTTTCTGTTTTGAGCTAGGAATGTTTTAAATTGTGTGAGGAATACAAAGACGAATGGAAGGAAAAACAATTCTAATTGTAATGATTATTCTGTATCAGTCTCTATGGTTGATATTCTATGGATAGTCATGTTACTTAACTCTCTTGAAGACCTATGAAGGAATTTTTAATAATCCCATTTAAAAGGTGAAGAAACTGTTGCTCCGAGAAGCTGTCTTACCTAGGGTCAATTCTTGCTTACAGGACCGTGCATTCTAATTGGAGATATTAATAATACTGAATGTATCTCAAGATCTGTAGAATGTAACAAAGTGCCACAATGCAGACATAGTATCTTGAATTGAGTAAGCACAGATAAGGAGCTCCAGGGATTTAGAAGCAGGAGAAATCCTTCTTGGTTAGTGTGTATCAGCCAGGATGTGCTACCTTGTGCCATAGCAACAAACAACCCACAAATTTTAGTGGTCAAAACAACAAAGATGTACTGTCAGCCCTTGGTCATTGCAGGTTGGAAGCTTCCCTGCTCAGGTTGACACAGAAGCCATCATCTTCAATGTTGATTATAGTGACCAGAGGGAAAAAAGAGCCCCCTTGGAGGGGGCAGGTCTTAGAACTCGATTAATTCAATGGTTGGCAGTTGAGTGCCCTGATCTGGAGTTACTTCAACTTATAATTCATTGGACAGCCATGTGCCCCTCCCAACACAAGAAGCAGATCTGGAAATACTGCGTGAATGCTGTAATGATCGACACAGTGTGATTCTTACAAAAGTCTAACATAACCTTTGAAAGTACGTTTTTTAATCAATATTTTTTGAGGTGCTGCCTTTTCTAATGATCAGCTGCTAGAAATGGACATCACGTTAGGCAAAGCAGAAGGTCCATGAAAACGGGGAAAACCCTCAGTGAGGTAGACTAACACAATAGCCTCAAAGGGATCAAAGCTCACAGAGAGGGTGCAAACCCAGGCAACGTTTTGTTGTTATACGTAAGGTCACCACAGGACAGAGCCACCTTAATGGTAGCTGAGAACAATGACAACAAGCAGCTTTCCTAAATATTAGTTCTGGTTGAAGACTGTCCTAGGTATGTGTATGTCTGTAAACACTCTTACATATGTATGCCTGTTGCTGAGGTACAGTACATACATACAAGGTTGTGTGCTCAAAGCTATCACCACGAAGTTTAGCACAAATCTTTACCAGGTACTTGCTAGTAGAAATTGAATTTGCTAAGCAAATTCAGTCAGCCACTTCTTAGCATCTCTTCTGAACAAATGTATGCGTCTCTTATAAAACTTACTGAGTAGCTGCTATTTGTTGTTCAGAGAACACAGTAAGAATGACAAAATATTCCACAGCCATGTGAGAGCAATGCATTTCAGCATCTACCCATCTATGTGGTGGCCTAGGCGAGAAACTCAAGAGTCATCCTAAGTTCCTCCCCTTTCCTCACCATACTTATGATTAATCATGAAACTTGTTGATTTCATATTTTAAAGACATGGTTTCTCAACCTTAGCTGCACCTTGGGATCACCTAAACTACTTTAAAAAGTACTGATGTCAAGGGAATTTTATGTAATGGGTCATGGAAGAGGCTTGGTGCTGGGGTTTTCTAAGTTCTCAGGTGATTTCTCAGGTACAACTTAGTTTAAGATACAAAAGGTCTCAGTTCTGTCCACCTCTTTTTATTCTTTCTGTCTACCATTTCCCCTTCATCCCTAAGATGGTTTACTTCCGCAGTCATCCACCTGGTTTCCCTGGCTCAGAGGGAAAACTCCCCCAGTCTGAGGAGGGAGGTCCTGGTTTGTGTCCCACTACACCTTGCACCTCTCCTGCCAGAATCAAGACGCCTTGGTATTATCTTCATCTATATTAGATGATGAGCACCAACTGATGCTTTTTATATGCCTGACTTGTAGTTCAGGATACGGTACCTAAAGTGTTTTGTTGAGTGAATTGTTAAGTAAATGTTCAGTGAACACTAGGCATTGGACAAGTACAACTGAATAACACAGACTCTCTCGTGGTGTCCGCAGTCTGTTAATGCATAAGAATACGGAAGCACTTATAACACAATGTGAAAAAGGCTCTAACAGATGGAGAAGTTGTTTCCTAAGTGTGGGGATTAAATAAAATGACAGGAAACAGCGCTGAAACTGCTAGCTAGTGTATTGCTATTCCATAATTTTATCCCTGTAATAAGATCACTCCCTGACGTTGTCAGTTTTTCATGCTGTGGGCCCTTGTGTGTAATGCTGTATTGCTGGAAGCTACGGCACTGTGATTCAGGTATCAGCAGAGTTACCCATGGCAGACAGGTCTCTGCTGAGCTTCCAGACTAAGACAGTCTAGGAAGAAGGACCCAGCAGTCTACTTCTGAAAAGAACTAGCCGGTGAGAAACTTATGAATAGCAGCAGAACTCTGTCTTACATAATGCTGGAAAATGCGCCCCTCAGGTTGGAAGGCACTCAAAACACGGCAGGAAAAGAGTTGTTTTCTCGAAGTAGATTCAACCTAAATGACACGGATGGAGTAACGCTCTCAGGACCTTCACTTGGTGATGTGGCATGACTCAAAGATGAGAAGAAACAGCTGCAAATGTCCATTAGTAATTGCAATGTGGAATGTATGAAGTATGAATCTAAGACAATTGGAGATTGCCAAAATGAAGTGGAATGCATAATCAAACAATCAGACAATCATATGGTCTACTATGCCAGGAATGACAACTTGAAAAGGAATAGGGTTGCATTCCTTGTCAAAATGAACATTTCAAGACCTATTCTGAAGTACAGTGCTGTCAGTGATAGGATAAGCTCCATAAGTCTACAAGAAAGAACAGTTACTACTGCTATTATTCAAGATTAGGCACCAACCATCGAGGCCAAAGATGAAGAAGTTGAAGATTTTGATCGGCTTTCTACTCTAGCCCCTAGGGTGGCTATGAGTTGGATCCGACTCAACGACACTTGGCTTTTGGCTTGGCTCTGTAGTCCAAAGTTGATCAAACATGCAATTGGGATGCCCTGGTTATTACTGGCAAATGGAAGGCAAAGCTTGGAAACAACGAAGGATCCAAAACCAAACCCACTGCCATCAAGTCAACTCTGCCTCATAGTGGCTCTCTGGAACAGAGTAGAACTGTCCTGCAGTTTCCAAGGAGCACCTGGTAGATTCGAACTTGCCAAGCTTGTGGTTAGCAGCTGTAGCACTTAACCACTACATCACCACGGTTTACAAGTAAAAGGAAAGATAGTTAGAAAATATGACTTTGGTGATAGAAACAATGCCTGAGACAGCATGATAGAATTTTGCAAGACCAAGGACTTGTTTATGGCAAATACATTTTTTTTCACCAATATAAATGGGTGTTACACACTGGTGTAAACATGTCCTTCATTCTCCGTATAAGTTTTTGCATCTCTGCTTCTAATCAACCCTTCCAGACTCTGGAGTCTGTTGCTGTAGCTGTAACTGCAAACTATGTAATTTTCCTTTGCCAGCAGGTTTACTGATATCTTCTGCCACGAGAGGGCACTAGAGGGAGACAGAAAGGCAGAGGCTTGGGAAAAAACGAAACTTTCTCTTTTTAGTCAGTTTGCTCTTCCCGTCTATGTTACCAAGGCAACAGCTCTTCATTCTTGCATGATCAGTTGGTTCAAGCTTCAAATTCTGCTTTCATACCTGAATCCAGCCTTCTCAGCAACTTCTCCCATTGTTTAGAAATTGGTCCCAGGGCAGAACTCTAATTCACTGCTTGGGTCATGTGCATGTCTCTTGGGCCAATCACTGTTTGCAGAGAGAATGAGTTCTACGATTGGCCAAACTTCTGGACACACCCACGCTTTACGGCCAGGGCCTGAGTCTACAAGGCAAGACAATTATGTTTGCAAACTCACCCCAGAAAAAGTGCTGCATACCTCATTGCTGAATATCGCTGCATTCAGCTTTGAAGTACTCCCCTTGGAAAGCTATGCAATGAAGCCAGCACCTAGCTGACCTTTCAAAACAGTTTTGGAACTCTTTTGTCTGGAATGGCCATCAGAGCTGGCATTGTGTTAACCTCGATGTCCTGAATATTGTCAAAATGTCTTCCTTTCAATATTTTCTTTATCTTTAGGTAAAGAAAAAGGCCATCGGGGTCAGATCAGGTGAGTACAGAGGATGTTCCAATACAGTTATTTGTTTACTGCCTAAAAATTCCCTCACAGACATGCCGTGAGAGCTGGTGTGTTGTCATGGTGTAAGATCCATGAGTTGTTTTCATATAACATTTTCATGCAGCCTTTTCAGCATTTCCAAATAATAAGCTTGGTTAACTGTCCAGTTGCTACAAATTTATAATAAACACTCTCTCTGATATCAAAAGAGGTTAGCAACATCATTTTGACTCTTGATTTGGACCGATGGAATTTTCAATCGTGGAGAATTGGCTGACTTCCATTATGCACTCCGATACTTTGTTTCACGGTTAATTGGCACACCCATGCTTCATCATTAATGATAACATGGCCCCAAACATCATCTTGCCTTTCCAAAAGGTCTTGGCAAACTTTGACTCTCCTCTGATTTTGTTTATCAGTAAGCTCTTGTGTACCATTTTTGCACACACCTTTCTCATGCCAAGAATTTCAGTTCAGATTTTCCTGTTTCTCTATCGGTGTTTACTTGGTCTGCTGTGCTTCTCACAGTCAGCTGATGATTTGGATGCACAATTCAATGAATTTTTGCAGTGTTGTCATCAGTTCTGCTTGTTACTGACTGCCCTGACCTCTCTTCATCAGTGATGCTTTGTTTCCTCTCAGAAAAACATTCAATCCATTTGTACGCTGCTGTTTTCTTCATGGCATTGTCCCCATAAACTTGGACTAGCAGGTCCCTGATTTCACTTCTACTCTTGCCAAGTTTAGCAGGAAATTTGATGTTTATTTGTTGCTCCAATTCAAGTTTGAATATTCTCCCAATGGCACACAAGAACACACAATAGTAACGAATGCCACTCAACAAGACATCACCACATGTAGACAATGAACACAGCTGTGAGACACTGATACACCAAGGTTATGAAACCTTACTGAGTTTTTGGAAAGTACTGTCAATGTAAGCACACAGTGGCAAGTTTGTGAACTGAATTATCAGATCTCATATCTACTACGGGAAGAAAAGTGATGAGAAAGGGTACAATAGAGGCAAAAATGTCCATTACCACAATTAACTATAAAGTTAGAGGGGAAATAATTTTCAACTGCTGAGAAGTATTAAGGGATATCATTTCTAATGTTAGATGAATCTGTGCTGAAACCAGGGAAATACCATAACAATGTTTATTGTCATTTATTGCTATGTAAAGGCATCCAATTTTGTGGATAATAACAAATTACACATAACATTGCAAAGAATGGGAATTTCAGAATACTTCATTATGTTCATGAGGAACCTGTATTTAGACCAATAATCTGTTGTTCTAACAGAAC
The DNA here is from genome assembly GCA_028571685.1 of Heterohyrax brucei. Taxonomy (NCBI): domain Eukaryota; kingdom Metazoa; phylum Chordata; class Mammalia; order Hyracoidea; family Procaviidae; genus Heterohyrax; species Heterohyrax brucei. The sequence continues at coordinate 16,893,617 of CM053153.1, read as the reverse complement.
ATGGGGATGCTGAGTGGTTGAAAGTCAAGAAAGGCTTGTCAGGGTTATATCCTTTCACCATACTTGGTCAATCTGTATGCTAAGCAAATAATCTGAGCAGTTGGACTTCCTAAAGGGTAATGTGGTATCAGGATTGGAGGAAGACTCATTAACAACCCATTACATGCAAATGACACAATCTCACTTACTGAAAGTGAAGAGAACTTGGAGCACTTACAGATGAAGATGAAAGAACACAGCCTTCAATGTGGATTACATCTCAACATCAAGAAAACAAAAATACAACTGGACCAATAAGCAACATCATGATAAATGGAGAAACTATTGAAGTTGTCAAAATTTTCATTTTACTTGGGTCCACAATCAACATCAATGGAAGCACCAGTCAATAAATAAATAACATATTGCTTTGGGAAAACTGCTGTAAAAGACCTATTCAAACTGTTAAAAAGCAAAGATGACACTTTAAAGACTAGGATGCACCTGACTAAAGTCATAGTATTTTCAGTTGCCTCTTATGCATGTGGAAGCTAAACAATGAATAAGGAAGACTGAAGAGGAATGGGTGTGTTTGAATTATGGTGTTAGCAAAGAATATTGAAACTACTGTGGACTGCCAAAAAAACAAACAAACCTGTCATGGGAGAAGTACAGCCAGAATGCTTCTTAGAATCAAGAGTGGTGAGCCTTCATCTCATATACTTTGAACATGTTACAAGGAGGGACCAATCCCTGGAGAAGGACATCATTCTCGGTAAAACAGGGAGTTTGCAAAAAACAGGAAGACCCTTCATTAGATGGATTGGCTCAGTGGCTGCAACATGGGCTGAAGCAACAACTGTGAGGATGGCGCAGGACCAGGCAGTGTTTAGTTCTGTTCTACGTGGGGTTGCTATGAGTCAGTAGTGATCAATGGCACCCAGTAAGTAGAGTCTTAGAAAATGAGCTGGCTGCCAGTCCCAGAGTAGCCATCACTTACACACAGGACTTCGGATTCTTCATGTTAAGACTCAGCTTTCTTGCCTTCTCATCTTTAGGGGTTCCCAGACATATCTGGGCAGGCATAGGGTCCAGAGCTTAAGGTCCTTTTATGGTCTGGCATGTACTCAGTGCACTAACAGAGCAAAGACAGCCCAGTGGTAAGAGATATGGGTGCTAACCAAAAGACTAGAAGTTGAAATCCAGCAGATGGTCCTTGGAAATCACATGGCTCAGTTCTACTCTTCCTATAGAGTTATACTGCCTGTATTCACAGTATAGTGTTACTGTGAGTCAGAATCCACTCAAAGGAACCTGCATTTTTTTGTTTGTTTGTTTTTCACTGAGCAAAGAGACACAGATCAGCAATTACTTGCTGAAGTCTAGAGGGCCTTTAGGTTGGCCTTTGCATTGGATCTTAAAAAAAAAGTGGGGCATGGAGAAGCAGTAGGCAGTCACCAGGAAAGTATGGGAAAAATGGGAAATACTGTTTTCTGGAGGTAGCATATGATCAGGAACCAGTAGTACCGAAGGAAGAAGTTGAAGCTGCATTGAAGGCTTTTGCAAAAAACAAAACTTCAGGAATTGATGGAATATCAACTGAGATATTTCAACAAACAGATGTATCCCTGAAAGTGCTCACTCGTGTATACCAAGAAATTTGGAGGACAGCTACCTGGACAACTGACTGGAAGAGATCCATAATTATGCTCATTCCAAAGAAAGGTGATCCAACCAAATGTGGAAATTACCAAACAATATTGTTGATACCACATGCCAGTAAAATTTTGCTCAAGAACATTCAAAAGTGACTACAACAGTATATTGACAAGGAATTGCTAGAAATTCAGGCTGGATTCAGAAGGGGGATGTAGAACCAGGGTTATCATTGCTGATATCAGATGGATCTTGGCTGAAAGCAAAGAATACCAGAAAGATGTCTACTTGTGTTTCAATGACTGTGCAAAAGCTTCAGACTGTGTGGATCATGCTAAATAATGGCTAGTGTTGCAGAGAATGGGAATTCCAGAACACCTTCTTGTGCTCTAAAGGAATCTGTATATTGATCAAGAGACAGCCGTATGAACAGAACAAGGGGACACCGCATGGTTTAAAGTCAGGAAAGGTGTGCATCAGGGTTGTATCCTTTCACCACACCTTTTTAACCCGTATGCTGAGCAATAATTTAAGAAGCTGGATTATATGAAGAAGAATGAGGCATCAGGATTGGAGGTCGACTCCTTAACAACCTGTGTTATGCAGATGATACCACCTTACTTGCTGGAAATGAAGATGATTTGAGACACTTACAGATGAAGATCAAGGATCACAGCTTTCAGTATGGATTGCACCTCAACATCAGGAAAACAAAAAATCCTCACAACTGGACTAGTAAGCAACACTGTCATAAATGGAGAAAAGATTGAGATTGTCAAGAATTTCATGTTACTTGGGTCCACAATCAATGCCCAGGGAAGCAGAAGCCAAGAAATCAAAAGATGCATTGTACTGGGAAAATCTACTGCAAAGGACCTCTTTAAAGTATTCAAAAGTAAGGATGTCACCTTGAAGACTAAAATGCACCTGACCAAAGCTGTGGTATTTTCAATCACATCATATGCATAAGAAGATTGGACAATGAACAAAGAAGACAGAAAAAGAACTGATGCCTTTGAGTTGTGGTGCTAGAAAAGAATGTTGAATGTACTATGGACCACCAAAAGAACCAACAGATCTGTTGTAGAAGAAGTACAACCAGAGTGTCCTTGGAAGCAAAGATGGCAAGATTGTGTCTTACATACTTTGAACATGTTGTCAGAAAGAATCAGTCTTGGAGAAGGACGTCATGCTTGGTAGAGTGGAGGGTCAGTGAAAAAGAGGAAGACCCTTGATGAGATGGATTGACACAGGGGCCGCAACAATGGGCTTAAGCATAAAAACAATTGTGGACACAGGCCAAGGCCAGGTAATGTTTTGTTCTGTTGTTCATAGGGTTGCTACGAGTTGGAACCAATTTCGGCGGCATCTAACAACAACAACAACAACTGTTTTCTGGAGTTGCCATAATAAATTACTGCAGACTGAGTGCTTCAAACAACAAGTATTAATTCTCTCCCAGTTCTGGAGGCCCAAAGTCCGTAACTAAGGAGTTGGCAGGACAATTTTCCCTCTAAGGTCCTAGGGAAGAATGCTTCCTTCTTGTCTCTTCCTCGCTCTTACTGGCTTCAAGTATTCCTTGGTGTTTCTTGGCTGTGGCTGCATCTTTTTAATTTCTGTCTCCTTCTTCACATGGATGTCTTTCTTCTGTAGGTATCTCTGTGTCTCCAAATCTTCTTCTCCTTAGAAGGGCACCAGTCACTGAATATAGCGCCCATTTTAACTTAGTTACTTACATCCTGCAAGTAAGATCACATTTTTAGGTTCTAGGTGGATATGAATTTGGAGGAGATGCTAGTTAACCCAATACCATGGTGTAGAAAATATTCAAGGTTATGAAAATATCAACTGCAAAGAGGAATGGAAGGATGAAAAATCATATTGGTTCTTGGAGAATCACTTTATATGGTAGAACATTAACATGTAGAGGGGTGCAAAGACAGATGGGAGCCAGATTGTGAGGGGCCTGGTATGCCATCAGTTCTATTGCAAAACATCTGCTTCCCATGTGCTGGTCAGAGCTACCACCACTGACACTTGTACTTTATTAAGAGGCTCCCTTTTTAATGTAAGCTTGAATCAAGTTTGGTTGAAAGAATACAAGTCCTACTGGGAAGATACCTGGGAAGTGAAGAGAGTAGGAATGTGAATGAGTGCTTTCAAATTTGTTACCTTAGCCCATTTCTGATTTCAGCCAAATGTCTTCAGGCTGTTACAAATCTGCAGTGAGCTTTTCATCCTCAGCATTTCTGTACCTGCACATTTCCTCCCTCACTGCTGGGTCAGTCCCATGAGGCCCCAGAAATGGAAGCAAAAAATAGGACTGGGAAATAGGTGAAAGAACAAACCTGCCTAGAGTGGACTCAACTGGAAATTGAAATGCACAAACATTGGAGGCTGGAAAACACACAGTTGTAAGCACTGAAACAGTGTAGCAAGGCTAAAAGTGATGCAAAGACGTAGACATTATTTCTAATCAAAAAACAAAGGGCAGGACAGAGGAAGAACAGCATTTTAGAAATGTATTTGGGGAAACATTATCATGATTACAACACTGCTGCATATCTTTCTGGACCACTGACAACTGAGGTCCCCAGGCTGGATTTTAAACCTGTTTATGATTATCTTCACTTTGCTTTTGTGGCTAATTAATGAGACCTTTGCCTGGTAGCACCACTGGCTGTGAAGTAGAGGCAGGGGGAGGAGAAGATGATTAAAAGCTATCATTAAACTCAAAATTGCCTGAGCTAAGCTTTGCAGAAAAGGCAAAAAATGAGTGGCAAATTGTCCTGGCCTCAGAATTAGGTGGGCTTGGCTAGTTGCAAATTGCAAATGGGTCACATGATAATAGGAAAAAGGCCTGGTGAGCTATTGTGGAGAATCAGCCACTGAAAATCCTATGGATAACAACAGTCTAATCCACAAGTGGTCATAGTAATGGCACAGGACCAGGCAGCACTTTGTTCTGTCATCTACGAAGTTACAATAAGTCTGGGCTGACTCCCTGGTAACCAACAACAGTATATAGGCAGTCCCAGGTTACAAACAAGATCCATTTCTAAGTGTGTCTTTAAGAATTTGTAGGTAAGCTGGAACAGGTACGTATGATTCTTATGCATGTTTGTGTCTGTGTGTATGTGTGTTGAGAGTTTACAGAGCCATTTAGCTTCTCATTAAACAATTAGTACACAACTGTTTTGTGACATTGGTTGCCAACTATACAACGTGTCAACATTCTACTCTTTTCAATGTCATGTTTCTCATTTCCATTCATCCAGTTTTTCTGTCCCTCCCTGCCTTCTCATCTTTGCTTTGGGAATAACATACCCATTTAGTCTCATATACGTGGTTGACCTACCCGTGTTCTTGTTTGTTTTATAGGCCTGGCTGCAGAAACCTTTGTGGCACAGTTAAAAGTTCAGGTTAAGTTCATAGTTACAAGGTTAAGAGTTCAACTACTAGCCAAAAGGTCAGCAGTTCAAATGTATACTCCTTGGAAACTCTATGGGACAGTTCTACTGTGTCCTACAGGGCAGCTCTCAGAAATGATGTGATGTAAATGAGTGTAAGCTGTGGTTGAACAGTAGCCATCAGGAATAACTTTGGTACTAAATTAAAAGAGTACTCTGAGACCATACCCTCAGAATTTCTCCAGTCTGTGGCATACAGTTCTTATTTACCCTTATTTCAGTGCAAAAGGAAACCCTGGTGGCATAGCGGTTAAGAACTACAGTTGCTAACCAAAAGATTGGCAGGCACTACTTATAAACCTTATGGGGAGGTTCTATGCAGTCCTACAGGGTCACTATGAGTCAGAATTGATGCAACAGCAATGTTTTGTTTTGATTTCAAGTGCAAGAAAAGACTTGAAGACTTTTCAATTATTTAAAAGTTGTAGGGCAGAGGTAGGGTCAATGGGGCAGAGTCGTTGGACACTTTCATAATCCCTCTAACAAATAAGATGTACAAAAACAAGTGAATCAATTAGATGTGGCATTCTAGGAGTCTTGAACATCAAAGGGAAAGCTAAGCAATCAAACTGACCATCAGGGAAGGGAGAGCAGGTCCATAAGTAGCTAGGACTAGCAGGACCTGACCTGATGGGAGTTGGTACCCTGCAGGCAGATCAGTGATGATTAGCTCTGTGAGCAGAACAGTGGCTTTTAGAAGGCATCTTCCTCAGTGGGAGAAACAGAACATTTCAGTGAAAAACAATATTTGATTGTCAAGGATTTAAATCTTTCCTTCTGGGTAAACATCAACCCCCTTCCTTTTGTGGTACATGCAGCCAGATACCTGTACCTACATGAATTATCCCTGTCCATCTACAACTGTAGGGGACAATCTGTACTACACACATTGTGGCCGACTACTTGGGCTATATACTACAAGAAAAGCAAACAGACACTTGGGTTCATCAGCCTAGCAACAGCTTTAACTTTCTGATGACAGAAGGTTAGAGCCTCAAAGGTGCCATTAATCAAACCAGTTCACATTACCAGCCTATTTTGGCATTTCAAAACAAAACAAAACAAGAGACTAGAACACAATAAACAAACAGAAAATAAATAAATTCAACAACTTACTGATAGCTCAGAGATAACAGTCAATATCAAATTACTTAAACAGGCAGCCCATGATGGCTTCAGAAAGCTCCTGAAGCAAAGAAGTGAGAAATTTTCCAGATGAATAAAACTTCCTGGAATTATCAGAGGTAAAACACAAAATATTAATATTTAAAACTCTTGAAGAGATCAGCAGGCAAGAAACTTCAGGGCATAATGAGAGATTGAACAGGCTGCTAGAAAGTATAGAGATACAACATGAGAAAATTCAGAGGATTGATAATAAAATTACAGAATTAGACAACTGTACAGACAATCAAAGGAGCATAATGGAAGCAGTAGAAGCCAGAATTAGTGACAGTGAAGATAAAACACTTGACACTAACATATGTGTGGAAAAATCAAATAAAAGAATTTTCAAAAATGAAGAAACACTAAGAATTATGTGGTACTCTATCAAAAGGAATAATCTACAAGTGACTGGAGTAGCAGAACTGAAGCAGATAATAGAAAATACAAAAAGAATTGTTGAAGATTTGTTGATAGAAAACTTTCCTGACATCATGAAAGATGAGAAGATATTTAACCAAGATGCTCATCCAACTCCACACCAGATAGATCCTAAGAAAAAAACAAAAAAACATACTGTAATCAAACTTGCCAAAACTAAAAATAAGAAGAGTTTTAGAAGTAGCTAGAGATAAATGAAAAGTAATCTCCAAAGAGATCAATAAGACTAAGCTTGGACTATACAGCAGAAGCCATGTAGGCAAGAAGGAAATGAGATGACATATGCAAAGCCTTAAAGGAAAAAATTGCTAGCCAAGAAATACATATTCCACAAAACTGTCTCATGTATCATAGTCAAATCAGGACATTTCTAGGTAAACAGAAGTGTAGAGAATTTGCAAAAACCAAACCAGAATCACAAGAAATGCTGAAGGGAGTCCTTCAGTTAGAAAATTAATAGTATCAGTTAACAACCAAGGCTAGAATGCAAGACAAAAGCCAAAACCACTGTTGTCAGATCAATTCCAACTCACAGCAACCCTATAGATCAAAACAGACCTGCTATGTAGAGTTTCCAGGGAGCACCTGGCAGACTCTAACTGCCAACTTTTTTGTTAGCAGACGTAGCACTTAACCATTATACCACCAGGATTTCCATTACGACATAGGACGGAGCACCAAATATCAAAGCAGACAGGGAAATCATAAAATGAAATAAAAGGCAAAATACTGAAAATAGGGAAACAGAGATGCCAAGCCAAATGCCATCGAGTCGGATCCAAAACAGAGATATCATGATGTAAAAGATGAAAATACTATAACAAAAAGCTGAACTAAAAAAATGAAGTCATACATCCTTCACATGGAAAGGAAGTCAACACAATGCAAAAAATTAGAGACAGATTCAAATTTAGAAAAATAAGGGTAAATATTAAGGAAACTAACAAACCTACACATCAAAAATAAAAACCAAGAAAAACATGTAGTCTTGGCAAATGTAAAACAACAATGAAAAAGATGAAAAGAAAATATATAAAGAAAATGATTCAGCAAGAAAATTAAATGGAATAAAGATATTGTCAACGATGCACAAAAAAGCATCAAAATGACCATTGAACTCATACCCGTCAACAGATACACTGAATATAAATGGATTAAATGCACCAATAAGAGGCAGAGTAGATAAGAAAACATGAACCATCTGTATGCTACCAACAAGACACATCTTGGACTTAAAGACTCAAACAAACTAAAACTTGAAGGATGGAAAAAAAATATATTAAATAGCACTCAAAAAGCAGATATAAGTAGAATCCATCACAATGGATAAGGAAAAATACTACATAATAATTAAAAGGTCAATACATCAGGAGGACATAACCGTATTAAATACTTACACACCCAATGATAGGGCTCCTAAGTACATAAAATCAATACTAACAGAACTGAAGAGAAAAATACATAGCTCCACAATAATAGTATGAGATTTTAATACACCACTTTCAGTGAAGGACAGAACATCATCCAAAAAGCAGCTCAATAAAGATATGGGATATTTAAATGACACATGAACAAATTTGATCTCATAGACATACACAGAACACTCTACCCAGCAGAAGCCAAACATATTTTCTTCTCCAACCCACATCAGTTGGATAATAGACCCAATATTTGACCATAAAACAAGCCTTAACAGCATTCAAAACATCAGAATATTACAATGCATCTTTTGTGGACCATAAAAGCATAAAATTAGAAATCAGTAACAGAAAAACAAGGAAAAAAAAGGCAAACACATAGAAAATGAACACCTTTCTCAAAAACCATTGAATTACAGAAGAAATCAAGGCTGGGATGAATTAAAATTCACAGAATCAAATGAGAATGACAATGCATTTTATCAGAACCTTTGGGACACAGCAAAAGCAGTACTCAGAGGTCAATTTATTTCAATAACTATACACATCCAAAAAGAAGAAAGGCCCTTAAGTCAAACCATTAACATTACAACTCAAATAAGTAGAAAGAGAGCAGTGAAAGAACCCCTTGGGCACCAGAAGAAAGCATATGTTAAAACTCAGAGCAGAACTAAATGAATTAGAGACTAGAGAAACAATTGAAAGAGTTAGCCAAGGCAAGCCAAGTGCTTTAGAGTCAGATCCGACTAAAGACCAAAAGCTGATTCTTTCAAAGGATCAACATAGTCAACAAACCACTGGACAAACTGAAAAAATAAAAACAGGAGAGGAAGCAAATTATCAGAATAAGAAATGAGATGGGCAATCACAACAGACTTAACAATTTAAAAAACCATCAACAAAGTACAATGAAAAACTGTACTTTAACAAATCGGAAAACCTAGAAGAAATGGACACATTTCTAGAACCACACTATCTACCTAAAATAACATAAACAGAGGTAGAACAGTTAAATAAACCCATAGCAAAAGAAGAGAATGAAAAGATAACTAAAAAACTACCAATCACAAAAATTCCTGGCTTCACTAGAGAATTCTACCAAACTTTCAGAGAAAAGTTAACAGCACTATTACTAACAGGATTTCAGAGCCTAGAAAAGGATGGAATATAAAGAAACTCATTCTATGAAGCCAGCATAACCCTGATACGAAACTGTAGAGAGAGCACAATAAAAGAAAATCACAGACTACTGTCTCTCGGGAGGAAACTCTGATGGTGTAGTAGTTAAGTGCTACATCAGCTAACCAAAAGGTCAGCAGTTCAATTCCACCAGGCGCACCTTGGAAACTCTATGGGGTAGTTCTTCTCTATCTATATGTCAGAATTGACTCAGCAACCTTGCCTTTTTTTTAACTCTCATGAGGAAACCCTGATGCCATAGTGGTTAAGTGCTACCAAGAGGTTGGCAGTTCAAATCCAATATGCATTTTTTGGGAACTCTGTGGGGCAGTTCTACTGTGTTCTATAGGGTTGTTATGAGTTGGAATCAACTGGATGGCAGTGGGTTTGGTTTTGGTGGTTTTATCTTTCATGAACTCAGATGCAAAAATCCTAAACAAAAATCTAACCAATAGAATTCAACAATATGTAAAAAAATAGTTCACCGTGACCAAGTAGGATTCATACCAGGGTTGCAGGGTGCTTCAACATTATAAAAACAATCGACATAAACAATCACACAAATAGAAAAGATAATAACTACTTGATTTTATCAATTAAAGGAGAAAGTCACACAACAAAGTCCAACAAATTTCAATGCCCACGGAAACAGAGGTCAAGAAATCCAAAGATGCATTGGGCTGGGAAAATCTGCTGCAAAATACCTCTTTAAAGTGTTGAAGAGTAAAGATGTCACCTTGAAGGCTAAGGTACACATGACCCAAGCCATGGTATTTTCAATCACATCATATGCATGCAAAAGCTGGACAGTGAATAAGGAAGACTGAAGAATTGATGCCTTTAATTGTGGTGTGGGAGAAGAATATTGAATGTACTATGGACTGCCAAAATAACAAACAGATCTGTTCTGGAAGAAGTATAATCAGAGTGCTCTTTGGAAGCAAGGATTGAGAGACTGTGTCTTACGTACTTTGGACAGGTTGTCAGGAGGTATCAGTCTCTAAAGAAGGACATCGTGGTTGATAAAGTAGCAGGTCAGTGAAAAAGAAGACCCTCAAGAAGATGAACTGACATAGTGGCTACAACAGTAGGCTTAGTATTAAAATGATTGTGGGCATGGCACAAGACCAGGCAGTGTTTTGTTCTGTTGTGCCTAGAGTTGCTATGGGTTGGAACATGAGCTGGTTGAACAGACATGGGAAACGTTGCATGGAAGGGCCAAGTGTGCTGTCCCCGTGTGTGACAAGCAACTAGGGGCACATAAAAAATTGTGTGTGAGTTTTTGTATGAGAAACTGACTCAACTTGTAAACTTTCACACAAAACACAATAAAAAATTTAATTTAAAAATTGTAGCTGCAGTAGGTGGAGAAAGGACTGAGGCAATCAAGCATTTCATTTTACTTGGTTCCACAATCAATGTCCATGGAAGAAACAGTCAAGAAATCTAAAGACTCATTGCACTGGGAAAATCTGTTGCAAAAGATCTCTTTAAAGCGTTGAAAAGTAAAGATGTCACCTTGAAAACTAAGCTGTGCATGCCTCAAGTCGTGGTATTTTCAAGCGTGTCATAAGGATGTGAAAGCTGGAAGACAGACGAATTGATGCCTTTTTATCGTGGCATTGGAGAAGAGTACTGAGTGTACCACCGGCTCCCAAAAGAACAAACAGACTTGTTCTGGAAGAAGTACAACCAGAATGCTTTTTGGACACACAGATGGTGAGACTCCACCTCACATAGTTTGGACATGTTGCAGGAGGGAATCAATCCCTGGAGAAGGACTTCATGCTTGGTAAATTACAGGGTCAGCAAAAAGGAGGAAGACTCTCCAGGAAATAGACCAACACAGTGGCTGCAACAATGGGCTTAAGCATAAAAATGAATGCGGAAGTGGTGCAAGACTGGGCAGTGTTTCATTCTGTTGTGCATAGAGTTGTTACGAGTTGGGACCAGTGTGGCAGCACCTAATAACAACAGCAAAAGACAAGTACAGGTTGTCTGCAAACCTGACTTCATAACCAAGGCATTCCCTACAGTTACCTAGAGCTTCTGATTTGCCTCAAACTTATTTTGTTTCAAAACTGAAAATGCTACTTCCTTGAACCACTCTGTTCTTGGGCAAACTAAAAGAGCTGGTTACCGTAGGGAGGCTGGAGGTCTTGGACCACTGTAATGCAATTAGCCAGCTGAGGCAGGTAATGGTTTAGAGAAGACGGGACTGCTTCAGGAGCTGTCGTGGAGTGGTGGGGGTCAGCCTAAATTGGGGGCACAGCGACCTAACATACACAGAGATAGCCAGTTAGAGACTTCAAGGATCCAGGATTATTTATATTTATAAATCCAAGCAGGTAATCTGAAACCTTGAGTGGATTGGGAGTGGGGATGGGAGACTCATAGAGCTGAGGTTCTAGCAAACCACACCAAACTCATTGCCATCAAATTGATTTTGACTTATAGTGACCTCGTAGGACAGAGTAGAACTGCCCCATAGGGTTTCCAAAGAGTACCTGGTCGACTTGAATTGCCAACTTTTCGGTTAGGAGCCGTAGCTCTTACACTATGCCTGAGGTTCTAGGAGAGAGGTTCACAGCAGGAACTCAACGTAGCGGAGACCCTGACTCAGTCTTCTAGCCTCCAGAGCGTGAGAAAAGAAATTTCTGAGTTTTTCTTTTCTTTTTTTTAAGCCAGCTACTGGTGGACTTTTTGTTATGGCAGCACTAGGTAACCTAAGACAGTGTCCAAAACTGCTCTTTGAATAAGTGGCACAGGTTTCTTTTGGAAAATACAGAATTTCAGGCCTACCTCAGATTCACTGAACCAGCATCTGTATTTTAAGAGATTCCCAGTGGGTTCTGCACATGTTACAGTTTAAGAAGCACAGTTTTAGTGCATAGCCTTTGTATTCAGGCTCCCTGGAATTAGCCGTAGAACGTCAACATTTTTCTCTCTGAAATGGGAATGTTAATTTTAAAAATTGCCTGCTAGAATTGCTAGGTTCGTATTAAAAAAAGAAAAGCTTGTGAGGTATAAATTATAGTGTCAGACTTAATAAAGTAAAATATCAGTGATTTCTCTGCAGTAATAGTAATAACAATTTCCCTGAAATTTTTGTCTCTTTTACTTAGGCAGGAAACGCTGCTGGCATAGTAGTTAAGTGCTATGACTGCTAACCAAAAGGTCAGCAGTTCGAATCTACTATGTTCCTTGAAGACTCTATCAGACAGTTCTACACTGTCCTAATAGGGTTGCTATGAGTTGGCATTGACTCAACAGCAATGCATTTGATTTTTTGTTTTTTTGAATTTTCATTCAGGCAAAATTGGAGGCTGGACCATGGACAATCCACTCCTGCCTGTGGTACCAATACTTTAAAAACTGGTAAATCCTTTTCTTTTCATGCAGATCTTGAGCAATATCAGGTTGGCCTTGGTTAAGAAAAATAAATAAACAAAGGTTTTTGACTTCTTATAAACATGATACTTTTTTGTAGGAGCGTGTATCTTGGGTACAAAGCTATGTAATAAGGTTAATGAGAAAAGAAGCAACCGAAATCTGTCTTCATTGCTGTTAACAGAGCTTAAACCACAACACGGGCGGGGGGAAATAGCTGCTCTGGAAGACAGCTGAGGAACCGACCAGTGGAAATTGATGATCTATTAATGAGAGAGTTTTAGATTTGTGCCTCCGCAGAAAACCACAAGACTCAGCTCTGCAAGCCATCAGCTGCAGAAGCGTATATGAATCACTTGATTGATGTCAAACATTCAAAGTAGATTCTTCCTGGCACCCTGGGGACTGCCATGCACTACTTCTCTCTTCTCTGTTTCTGTTAGGGAAATAGAACCCTTCAGTGGGGAAATGTATGTAGTATTTAATTAAACTCACCGCTGGGCTCTGTGTCTGAGGCTGGTCTTCAGCTGGGGATTATTGGACTGTCCCATTCTGTCTTCTCTGTCAAGTCTCCTCCTCATCACCCCTCTGCCTCTGTCTTAAAATTGACAGGGCATTATGCTATGTAGGCATGGTGAAAATGCTTTAACATTTTTCTCCCACTTTATCCTTACATCCACACAACGAAGTAGGCACCACTGCCTCTATTTTATAGACAAGGAAATTGAGTCCTGGATAGTTTAAGTCCCTTGTATAATGTTACCTAGCTTGAAGAACTTCACTTTAAACTGATAATGCATTTGAATACTCATTGAAAGTTTGGAAGTTCAAGTTCACCAAGAGGCACCTTGGAAGAAAGGCCAGGTGATCTCCTTCTGAAAAATCAGCCATTGAAATCTCTATGCTACAGTTCTATCCTGAAACACATGGGGTCACAATGAGCCGGAATTAACTTAAAAGCAACTGGCTTCTGGTGACTTTATAGCCTATACTTGTAAATACCAGTACAACAAAAGTGTACCAGAAAAAAATCGGCTACAGCATAAAATAGTGGTTCTCAAATTTGCATTTAGATCACCATTACCAATATTATCCATGAGCTTTTCAGAAATACAAATTCTCAGGCCTCATGACACACAAACTAAGTCAAAATCTTCAGGAATGGGGCCCAGAAAGCCTTCCAAGTGATACAGAGAGATGCCGATGCCAGAGACCCACTAGTATGTAGGCTGTAGACTAAGCATTAAGGATTAAAGAAAAAGAAAAAAGAAGGAAAAAAAAAGCAACAACAACTGATATGTTCCCTGACCTCAGGAAGTTCATAGTGTAGCAGAGGATAAAACATCTATGGTGATTCTTGATAGACAGCTGCCGTTGAGTTGACTAGAACAGAACACTGACAGGTCCTGCTAGGTCCTCACCGTCACCACAAGTTGACTTAAACTGAATCTTAAAGCATGAGTAGGCGCTGGCCCATTGTTGATCTTCTCCAAAGATCTCCCACACCCTCGTTGGTCCTCTACTTCACCAGAAACGGTGTCCCCTCCAGAGATCAATCTCTTATGATGACATGTTCAGAGCAAGCAAGGCGAAAATGTTCTGTTGTGATCCATAGGGTTTTTGTTGACTAATATTTGAAAGTAGATCTCCAGGCTTTTCTTCCTAGTCTTCCTCATATGCTCTGGTGTGAAAGTTCCACTGCATCCTGTTCACCATGGGTGACGTTGCTAATATTTGAATTTTGGTGGCAAGCTTCCAGAATCACATCAACTCACAAGCCACCACAGTATGACAAATTGACAAGTGGGTGGTAGAATACGATTATAAGCACAGTGTATTCATGGATTATAAGTACAGTGAGAAAATTATGTACAAGAAAGTACAGATGAGGACAGCTCATCTGCAAGGGACAGGAAACACTTATGGGGAAAGGTGGCTCTTGAACTGGATCTTAGAACATGAGTAGGTGCTGGTCACAGTGACAAGACAGAGCATATACTCCAGGTGAGCAGACAGTCTAAACAAAAGAGGAAATGGATGGTGGGCAATCTGTGACCCAGCAGTCACACCTGGGATACTGGAGTATGAAGTATGATGAAAGAGGCAGTGATGGGTTGGGAACAAGGCAGTGAGCTGCCATCTGTCACTCTACAACTTGACCGCCCCTCCCTGGCTGCTGACACACAGGAGTCTGCAGGCCTGGCTTGGAAATTTTATAGTCATTCATTGCTCTTTGGCATTTATGACTGCCCTGTGGTCCCAGAAAGGGGCACCATGTCACAAATCTTGTTCTTCATGAGCTGTTGAGCACCTAGTAATTCGTGCATGTTATTTATATCATCCCCCATTTCTCCTCCTTCTTA
The DNA here is from genome assembly GCA_028571685.1 of Heterohyrax brucei. Taxonomy (NCBI): domain Eukaryota; kingdom Metazoa; phylum Chordata; class Mammalia; order Hyracoidea; family Procaviidae; genus Heterohyrax; species Heterohyrax brucei. Next base: position 16,878,557 of record CM053153.1, on the reverse strand, counting down.
TGAAGGCCCCATGCTACCGATGGCAGCTAGTAGACATCGAGCTGTCCACTGGATAAAATATTGTTTGACAAAGGCTCAGTAGCTAGGCGTGGCACCTGTATATAAATCTATATGTCAAGAATTTCAATGTAATTTTTCTCCCCGATAATCTACCAGTGAGGAATGTTCCAGTCATTTGATTCTGGTCTATATTTCTCCAGACCAGCATTTTAATATGAACATGAGTTAGTTTTGAGCACTTAAAATAAAATAATAGTGCTTCATTCTGCATGGCACAGTGGGACATTTGTGGAACTGGAAATTAGAGTGATCAGGGTTCCAGCCTCAACTTTATACTTTCTAGCTGTGTCCACATTGAAGGTATGTTTCTTTAATCTCATTGTCATGGGTTGAAGTAAGTCTCCCCTCTAATTTGTGTATCAATTTGGCTGGGCCACAATTCCCAGTATCATGTGATTTTCCTAGATATTGTAAATCCTTCCTCTCTGAAGTTTATAGGGGAAGATGGGTGGCAGTTTATTAATGAGGCAGAATTCAATCTACAAGACTAGATTGTGTCTTGAGGCAACTTCTTGAGACATAAAAGAGAGAAGTGAGAAGAGAAACAGGGGACCTCAGGCCAACAATACAACAGTAACAGAAACAAAGTGTGCCTTTGGCCCTGGAGTCCCAGTAGGAAGAAGCTCCCACTGTGGAGAAAGGCCAGTAGAGAAAGTTTTTCCCTGGAGCTAATGTCCTGAATTTAGTCTCTTAGGCTACTTTACTGAAAGGAAATAAACTTCTCATTGTTAAAGCTATCCACTTGTGGTTTTTCTATTATAGCAGCACTAGATGACTAAGATACTTATGAAACTACAGTTTTTATCATTTATAATATTGAGTTGCTACAGAATTAAATGATATAATTTGGGGCTTAGAACTCAGTAGGTGGTATTTGTTCCACCATAATTACATAAGTCTAACTAATGCAGTTGGAGAAATGGCGTCTTCAAAATGCTCCAGTGTGAAGAATGAGCAAACCCTTCCTCCCCTCCCCTCCGCTACTGCCTCCTCCCCTCTGTCTCCTCTTTTAAAAAAATGATTTTCTTCCTATGGATTTTCTTTCTACTTGGGAAAGTGGGAAGACCATTGATATCAGAAAGGAAGAAACAAACTCAAGGCTTTTGCTAGAAAACCTTTCCAGCTGAAATAATTCAAATAGAGAAATCAAGCCTAGAGAAGGCAGTTTGCATTATGGAGCTGAAACGCTTTCTGTCTGTCCCTCAAAACTCCACCTCATCCAAAGCTTCTTTGGCTATATCAACAAAGAGTGTGCAATAGTCAAAAGATGCATTAAAAGGAAGCAACATAAGGGGACAAGAGAACACCACCAGATGTGTGTGTGTGTGTGTGTGTGTGTGTGTCTGAGGCAGGAGAGGGAGAGCTTTGGCTCACGGTTATTTCTTAGCTCCTAAAATAAACAGTGGGGCAGGAATAGTTGAGTGTCAAATTCTTGCCTTTCTCATGGGAGACCTAGGTTCAATTCTGGCCAACTCATCTTATGTACAGCCGCTGCCTGTCCATAGAGTGTTGCATGCTGGTATAATGTTGAACAGATTTTCAGACTAGGATGAACTGGGAAGAAGGGCCTGTGGTCTAAAATTCTCAAAATCGGCCAATGAAAACCCTATGAATCACAGTGGTCCGGTCCATCATGGGGATGGCATAAGACTGTCCTTTCCTCTACTACTCTCAAGTGTACTAACTCTGCCCTCTCGCAGCTTCTAATCCTCTCTCTTTTTTTTTTCAATCATGACAACAGAAACTGTTCTACACATTCCAGGAATAAAGGGTTTGATTTAGAATCTGGCCTTACCCGATTGCTGAAAGAGCCAGGAAGGCAATATCAGAGAAACCGTCACCGACAGTCAGAGAAGCAATCACAGACGGCATCAGCTTGAAGCATCAAGTGTGGTGGTTTTCCAACTTTGTCCTGGAAGTTGCTACACTTTCCAGAATCTCCGAGGAGCTCTGACAGCTGCCTTCTGCAGTCATAAAGTGGGAAGTTAGAAGTCTGCTGAGAAGCACCTGTGTTGATGTTCACATCTGCACATTCACGGGACAGCCACCACCTCTAGAAGATAAAGTTTCCAGTTGACTTCTGCTTCATTTCAGACTTCCAAGCATTGCAGAATTCCCTTCCACTGGCAAATCTAACCCAGAACCTAACAGGAAAGGGGATTCTGGGAAATGCTGTTGTCAGCCTCAGAAGATCATGGGCCGGGCTTCTGGTGAAAACGGATGAGACAACCCAGCTCACCACTGCTATACAGCAGCCAAATGATCTTGTTCAAATTCTAAAACAGAGTTATTTTACAACTATGTGAGCATTTTACAATGTTTACAATGAAGCAATGGCTTCCCACTGCTATTAGCATAAGATGCAAACTTGTCTCCGTGACTCATGAAGCCTGTTTGCTCTTTTTCCTGCTTATCTCTTCACATTTGCCTCATTCGGGACTTCTCCCCACTCACTATCGTCCGCCCAGTCTGGTTGCCATTCTGTTTCTTCAGTACACCAAACCTTTTCTTGCCTTGGAGTGCTTGTACTTATTAGTTCCTCTGTCTGGATGCCTTCTCTCTGGATTTTTCTGGTCCTTTTCTCTCAACATCCTGTCTAAAGAGTCCTCCCTCAGTACTGCTCTGCCATCCTTCTCATTTCCTTTGTTGCATTTGTTGCAATCTTCTATTTTTCTGTTTGTTTAGTTTTGATCTGTCATACCAACCGGGATGCAAGCTCAGTGAACTCAGAAAGTATATTGTCAAGCACCTGCCTAGTTCCCCGCCCTAATTTAGTTAGGAGTTACCCTTTGGGATACAGGTCATCCCTGGCTGAGTTATCTGCTTCAAGCAGTCAGAGGATATCACTCTCTTCAACACCCAGTAGCCTGCAGCTATGGTACCCACCTTAATGGAAGGGCAAAGAAGATACAGATTAGACCTGCTCAGTGCAAGGCTTGAACAGCTTCAGTAGATCCCAGGTAAAGCTCTAATATAGTCCAAGCTCCTACTCACGATGCTCTATGACTCATCTCTTACCTGCTCCCTTGGAAAAACCAAAAATTAATTTGATTAATTATAATTTTACCATCACCCCCAAATCTGTCAAAATATTTTTCATTCATCAGCACCCAATTCAAATGCATTTAGAATTAACTTTCCTTTTGTCTCCCTTAGCTCTTTATTATAACCTCTCTTCCAACTGTATCACAGCTAGACTAATAATCTGTGTACATGATTTTCACCTCCACTAGACTACATGCTATATGAGGGTAGGGATTCTGTCTAGTTGGTATTGTCTCCAAAGGGTGACATACAGAAGGCATTTGTTGAATTGCACTGACTTCCTCATGAAGACAAGCCCTCTTTAACTGCAGGTCCTGGAGACACCTTAGGTATACTGTTGACAGATTCATAAAGCAGGATGCTAGATTTCTTCTCTGATTAATGGTGCTTTGCAACCATTTATCTCATCTTTCCATTCACCTCTCGCTGTGCCATGTTGTGTTGACTTCCACATTATGCAAAGTGCACGCCACCTCGTGTTCTCAATGAATCCTTATAAATAGGACATATCTCATCATTATCTGGCTTGCCTCACACTAACCCTTTCCTGCAAAGCTGACTGGCTTTGTCACATTCAAATATTTGTATGAACACTTCATTTACCCACCTCCCCAAGACCTAATTGGTGTTAATTAGCAAATAAATCAAATGGAATTTCCCATTACACATGCTTTCACTTATGTCAGTATTTACTTGTTTGCATTTGGTAGGGGGAAAAAAACAGCACATCAACAACTGTTTGTTTACTTTGTTTAAAATAAAAATGAGTAAGAATTTGTTCAAGGGGCAGTATAAACGTTTTTAAAATGTAACAATAAATTTATATTCTAGAATAATGATATATAATGAAACATCTCACAACATGGATAAATCTGGAGGGCATTACACAGAGTGAAATAAATCAATCACAAAAGGACAAATACTGTATGTGACCACTGCTATAAAAACTCATGAGAAAGCTAACACATAAAAAACAAACAATCTTTGATGGTTACAAAGGAGGGCATGGGTGGGGATGGAAAACCACCAAACAGACAATAGGTTAAGTGGTATCTTTGGTGAAAGTTAAGACAGTATACAATGCTGGGGTAGTCAGCACAACATGTACAAAGCAAGGTAATGTAAGCTCCGCAGACATACAGTGTTAGGCCCAGAACAGCACATGTAACTGCCAAGGAGGACACTGAACAGGCCTGACAGCTCTTACTCCCTAAGCTTCTGATGCTTAGAGGTGGTACGGGAAAATAAAGAAAGTAAACAAAACCTCAGTAAGTCTCACAATACCCTCTAACCTGAAGTCACTAATAGACAGACTTGGGAAATAAACCATTTCAAATCCCTAGAATTAGAGAACTCTGCTTGTGCTTGAAGATGTTAGCATACCAGCAGAGGCAAAAACAAAGGCAAAGCAGTAAACACTGCCATGACTCAGATTTTTTCCAGGAATGTATGGTGAAGGGGACGAATTATCCAATGCTTAAGCATATCTACAAATGAAAATGAGATGCACACTTCCAAGACGGGGCACACATGCTGACATATGACATTTAGAAAATATTTCTGAAGAGAAAGCAATATTCCAATAAAGATGTTGCTGAGCTGTAGTGGAGACTAGCCCACTCCCTTGCGTTGAAACTACCTGGCTTTATAACATACCTATGAGAAGACAAACAGATTTCAGATAAGTTAGGATTTAATGGGAAGCCAGGCCTTTCCATGACAGGCTCAAGCAAAATCATCAACAAAAGAACGCGACCTTTAATGTAAAATGGCCATAGCACAACATACAGTCACCCACACACCCAAGAAATGAGCATCCAATGGAAAAACACCAGTCTGGAAGAAAACATAGGCACAAAACAAACCAAAACATAACCTAGGAAAAGAAGACCGTTTCCTAAAAATGTCTCATGCCATAGAAGACATTAATAACAATATGAGATCAGTAATAAAGAGCTCAAGGTAACTAAATATGAGACTTATATGAAAAGGAAGCTGGGAAACAAAACAATGCCATTTTAGAATGAACATATAAATGAGGAACAAGAGAAACAGATTAAGATAAATCAGGAAATTAAAATTACTGACAAAAGGAAGACTTGTGGTAGCATAGGGACTGTCCACAAAAGAAAGAAGAGATTAAAATTCTTCAGACAGTAGACGACAGATAGGGTGAACAAAGACAGAATAATCTGTGCACTATTTCAAGCAGGGAACTAAGCATACAGGAGAAAAGAGAACCCTGGGATCCTAGAAAACAAGGATACGAGGCTGACTTGGTAGGCATCGAGGCAGGAAGAAAGGGGGGAAATCAGATTCACCTCAAAGTTCTTGGGGGCTCCATTTGGCCTTAGACGACAATGGTGCAACATCTACAAAAGTCTAAAGGAAGGTTAAACGTGGTCAGATGGCACATCAGATTCTAAACAAAAGGCTAATATTCTCCAACTTGAGCTCTTTGTGGAAAAAAAAACTGATGAAACCCTCTCAACCCCCAAGGTGTGGTAAGAGTTCTAGCAATACAGGGAAAGGAAAACTGTTGGAAGTTCAGAAATGCTTTCAGTTTCAATTCAATTTCATTCTCTTTTTTCTAAAGTAAAAAAAAAAAGAAAAAGATATATACTATGTTCTAATTTATTTAAAATAGCATTCCAAATAATCCATGATAGAACTAAATCATATATGTTAGTCATACGATTTTTCTATTTCTTTTTATAGCTCTATTTATCAAGAGGGACATCTTATAGACTACATAATATTAACTACTGGTATTTCTAGGTAACTTTTTAAGACGATTTTCTATTTTAACTTACTAGTATGTCTTGACATTTTTAGAATAATCATGTATAGATGTATAGGAAAATTAAGTCATCATTGTACATATTTAAAGAGCAGTGGATTAAACAAGCCCATGAGCCCAGAACAAGGACAAGAAGGCAGGAGGGGACGGGAAAGTCGGAAATGGAGAGCGCACAGTGAGAGATGGAGGGTGTTGACACATTACAGGGGCTGGCAACTGATGTTGCAAAACAGTATGTGTATTAATTGTTCGATGAGAAATGAATTTATTCTGGAAACTTCTACCTAAAGTACAATAAAAATAAATAAACAGCAGTAGAAAAAATTCAGGACTTCACTCCCTCAAAGCCAAGCTGGCTCGTGGTCTTTGTTTTAGAGAGAGAGAGAAAGGAAAACTTCCTCAGTGTGGTGGCAGAAGGAGCTGGAATCGAATTTTAGAATCTTCTCTTGTAGCTACATAGACATTTGGTCTCTTGCTGCACTTCCTGAATTTCGGTTCCAGAGTCTATAGAACTTGGGAGAAAGATGCTATCTCACACTGCGACTGTGATGATGGAACAAAATGCGTGTGATTGGATCTAAGTCTCTAATGACAGTTAAGTGGAAATAAAGTAAGGGAAAAATGGGCAAAAATCGGCAGTAGCGACTGGTTGCTGGGCTGGACTGACAGTTGACCTCCCATTTCTCAGAAAAATGTGTCCAAATTATTTTTTGCAGATGTGCCTTCCCTAGCTCCCGCTGATGAGGTCCATGTGCGGGACGAACACTCAGGCGGTGGAGCGTATCTGCTTGCCCACAGTGACGGTGACAAACATGGGCCAGAAGTCAGTCGCAGGGAACAGAGTGACTACAGGACTCTGAAGTGCCTGTGAAAAATGATCTCTGGCTTTGGCTAGACCTAAATTCGCAAAACCGAGCTCTAGAACCAAGGCGTCGTCTTGCCCCTCTAAGAGAGAGGCTATCAGGGGCTGGAACCAACAGAAGCCAAGGTCAGAAGCGAGAAAGAGATCCAGTATAGTTACAGAGTAGGTTTGTTAGTGCAAGCCTCCGGGATGTTGGCTTCCTGTCTCTGCGTTCTTTTGTGTGTGACTTCAGAAGGAGTGTGTGTGTGGGTGTGGGTGTGTGTGCGCACGCGCACGTGCGGGCACATGTCTGAAAGCGTTTAACAAGTCCTGCAGCCACGACTGCCGTTGTGAAGACCGCAGAGGATCAGGCGGTGTTTCGCTCTGCTGCACGTAGGGTCAAGATGAGTCAGAATCGACTCTGTGGCTCCTAACCACCACAAACAAGGACTCAGCACATCTGTCTTCGCAACCACCAAACCACACTTACGCAAGCATGCTCACACACTATTTCTACACTAACAGTCTGTAGTTGGCATGAGCCTTTTGGTGCGATTGTAGACATGTCAGCTGTGATTTCCAGGAATGTGCCCCTAGGAATTCCATTTCCGTGTTTCTTTCATGTAAAATCAAAAAACCTTGTACTGGTCTTTGTGCTTACCCGGAACCTCCAGCGTGATGCTCTGTTTTGCCCTCTGCATCTGAATCAATCCTTGCTGCCTCGGGGAACGGCCTTCTGTGTTAGTTCCCTGCTTCCACTACTGTTAGTGAGGCTGCGTGAAGTGGAGTTGACAGATTTCTGGCATTTTTCTGTCATTATGGAGGGTTTCTTTGCCAGTGCCGTCACCCTCAGACTTTCTTAGAGTCGTTTTCCTCCTCAAGATATATCCTGACGTTTCTCCTGATTTAACTTCTTAAATAAACTAAATTTCTAGCTTTCTTTTAACAAAATCACTCAATAACTGCCATTATCCCTCATGATTACACTAATCAATCTGGCTGGGAATGGCTCTAAAATTAGCCCTCAGTCCAATGAACTTTGGCAACTGTATTTGACAGAGGATCTGGAGTGTTGTGGTGAGAAAACAGTTGTTGAGGCTGAGTCTGAGTGGATCTGAGCTCTGTAGAGCAATCAGGAGCACTTAGTCCCTTCCAAGGTGAGACAATAAAAGACCCAAAGAAATCCCAGCTGGATCCTGAGACTGAGAGGTGGTACAGTTAACCCTTTGGCTAGGCTCTCAGGTCAGACTGTGATTCAGTCCCATCTCTTTCACTTCCAATTCCATTCCATGTCCTGAGGCAAGCTATTTAATGTTTCTATGCACTAATACAGAAACCCAAGTGGCATAGTGGTCAGGGATTGGCAGTCCTAACCCACTAGGTTCTCTTTGGAAACTCTATGGGGAAATTCGACATTGTTCTACAGCATTGCTGTATGTTCTCTATGAGTTGGAGTCAATTTGATAGCAATGAGTTTATGCCATAATATCCCCATCTGTAAAATGGGTACAATAAGACCTCTATTGCTACAACTGTATCAGTTGTTTCCATGCTGGTTGATCTGTAACAGAACTGTACAGCTTTTTTAATGTTTTGGGTATCACCCCAGACTCATAACCATAATATAATCATAGCTTATGGTTTTTATTTTTATGAAGATTAAGTGGGCTAATCAATATGAAGCCCTTAGCACCATACAAGACATATAACCAAATCCAAATCCACTGTGATCAAGCCAACGCCAGCTCATAACAATGAGCTGGACAAGACAGACTAGAACCACCCCACATAGTTTCTAAAACTGTAATTTTCATGGAAGCAGATTGCCACGTTTTTCTTCTGTGGAGCCTCTGGAGCTTTCAAATTACCAAAGTTTTGATCATTAGCCAAGCTCACAACACATAGCACCATCATAAATCCTGATACAAGGCAGATGTATAAGAACATTTTGTTGTTGTTAGGTGCCATTGAGTTGGTCACAATTCATAGGGACCCTATATACCACAGAATGAAATACTGCCCAGTCCTGGGGACCCCCTGACAACCTTAGATGTATTTAAGCCCATTTCTGCAGCCACTATGGCCATCCATCTCATCGAGGGTCTACCTCTTTTTCTCTGACCATCAACTTTACCAAGTATGATGTCTTCCAGAGACTGGTCCCTCCTGATAAAATTTTGAAAGTGAACGTGACAAAGTTCCACCATCCTCACTTCTAAGGAACACACAGGTGTACTTCTTCTAAGATAGATGTGTTCATTCTTCTGAAAGTCCATGGTATATTCAATATTCTTTGCCAGAACCATAATTCAAACATGTCAATTCTTCAGTCTTTCTTATTGATTCTGCAGCTTTTGCATGCATGTCATGTAACTGAAAATACATTGGCTTGGTTCCAGTGCCCCTTAGTCCTCAAAGTGATATCTTCACTTTTTAACACTTTAAGGAGATCTTTTGCAGCAGATCTACCCAACAGAATACATGACCTGATTTCTTGCCCTGCTTCCGTAGGTGTTCACTGTGGATCCAACTGGAATGAAATCCTTGACGACTTCAATGTTTTCTACATTTATCATGATGTTGCTTGTTGGTCAAGTTCTGAGGATTTTTGTTTGCTTTTTTCTCAGGTACAGAGCATACTGAAGATTGTAGACTTTTGTCTTCATCAGTAAGTGCTCTAAGTCCTCTTTTAGCAAGCAAGGCTGTGTCACCTGCATTTCAGATTGTCCACGCTTCTTCCTCCAATCCTGATTCTGCATTCATCTTCATATAGTACAGTTTCATAGATTATTTGTTCAACATGTACACTGAATAAGTATGACGGAAAGACACAACCCTGATAAACACCTTTCCTAACTTTAAACCACACAGTATTACCTTGTTTTGTTGTTCTAGATACAGGTTCTGTGTGAGCACTATTAAGAGTTCTGGGATTCTCATTCTTTGCAATGTTATCCATAATTTGTTATAATCCACAGAGCAGAATGTCTCTGCATAGTGAATAAAACACAGATGAACATCTTTCTGGTATTCTCTGCTTTCAGCCAAGATCCATATGACATCAGCAAGGATATCTTCATTCCACGTCCTCTTTTAAACCTGATTTGAACTTCAACTTTCTGTTGGTGTACTGCTGAAACCATTCTTGAATGATCTTCAGAGAAATTTTACCTGTGTGTCATGTTAATGACATTGTTCAATAATTTCCAGTTTCTGTTGTATCATCTTTCTTTGGAACAGGCAAAAATATGAGTCTCTTTTAGTTGGTTGTCAAAGAAGCTGTCTTCCAAATTTCTTAACATGGACAAGTGAGCACCTTCAGTGCTACTTCTGCTTGTTGAAACATCTCAGCTGACCTTCCGCCCATTCCCGAAGCCTTGCTTTTTGCCATTCCCTTCAGTGCAGTTTGCACTTCTTTCAGCATACATCAGTTCTTGGTCCTGTGATACATCCTAAAAAGGGATGTTCACCAGTTTATTTTTTTGGTACACTGACTATGTATTCTTTCCATCTTCTCTTAAAGCTGCCTCTACTGTTCAGTATTTTCCCAGTAGAATACTTCAAAATTGTAACTTGAGGCTTCAATTTTTTCTTCAGTCTTTCAGCTTGAGAAATGCTAAATGTTTTCTTTCCTTGTGGTTTTTTATCACCAGGTCTTTGCACGTTTTAGGATTACACTTTATCTTTTTGAGCAGCCCTTTGAATTCTTCTGCTCAGCTCTTCGACTTTATCATCTTTTCCTTTTGCTTTAGCTGCAGCATGCTCAAGAGAAAGTTTGCCGAGTCTCTTCTGTAGGCATTTTTGTCTCCTCTTTCTTTCTTGTCTTTTTTAAATGATCTTTTGCTTTCTTCATCTATTATGTCCCTGCTGTCTGTCTGCAACTTGTCTGGTCTTCAGTCACTAGTGTTCAATGCATCTAATCTATTCTTGAGATAGATGTTCTCTAAATTCAAATGGGTTATCCTCAAGATCATATTTTGACTCCCATGGATTTGCTGTCAGTGATAGACTAAGACTCACATGAATACAAGGAAGACCAGTTGACATGACTATTATTTAAATTTATGCACCAACCACTAATGACAAACATGAGGAAACTGAAGATTTCTGCAACCCAGAATTGATCGAGTTGCAATGATATTACTTGTGATTGAAATGTGACAGCTGAAAACAAAGAAGAGTTGGTAGCTGAGAAACATGGCCTCAGTGCCGTAAATGATGATAGAGATCACTTGATAGAATGTTGCAAGACCAACAATTTCTTCATTGCAAATAACTTCCTTCAGTGATATGTACAAGAATCAAAGCAACTACATCTGTGGAAAGAGATGATAAAGAAGCTTAATATCATATGTCAGTACAAGGCCAGGAACTGGCTGTTGAACAGATCATCAATCAAAGGCACATAGAAAGAAGTAAATATTGGGGGCTGTAATAATTATTGTTCTCTATCTTTTACTATTTTCTCAAGGGCCAGGGAGATGACATCTAGTTCACTATCTTATAAAATAATCCTTGTAATAACTAATAAAACCATGATTGTTATTGCATTGGACAGGTGAGAAAACCTAGATTCAGAGTGGTTGAGTGAACTGCCAATGTCACAGAGCTAACAAGTGGCAGAGATGGGATTTAAATCTTGGTCAGGTGTTTCTACCTTTTTATTATATTACATGCTTTGAACCAGGGACAGCATTTATAAAACCTTGACAAAAACATTGGTGTGAGGGCATTCACAATGGTACCAGCAATGGGTGTCAGCAAGTAATATTAGAAATGCTTGCATTCCATGGGATCTGGACCAGTCCTGGGAACAGGAACTGCATAAGGGAGAACAAGCAGTCCTAATTGCGTAGAGAAGAATGAAATGCAGTAAAAGTATTAAAATCTGTGGCTCTCTCTCTCTCTCTGGCTTTAACAAAAATAAATTGATTATCTCACAATCTAGGAGGTGAAAAGCCCAGATTCAGAGTACAGCTCCAGGGGAAGATTTTCTCTATCAGTTCTGGAGGAAGGTCCTTGTCATGAATCCTCTCCCTGTCCCAGTCCAAAGGATGCTCTCCTTTCCTGGCTCTTCTTTCTTGGCGGTGTGAGGTCCCCTCTTTTGCATCTCAAAAGTGATTGGCTGAAGACATCACCCAAACTTTTGGACTGAGTCCTGCATCATTAGAAAACCACTGCTAAGTCCATCTCATTAGCATCATACTGACAGGATTTACAACACATAGGAAAATCATATCAGATGACAAAATAGTGGACAATCACACAATACAATCACACATGGCCCAGCCAAGTTGACAGATATTTTTGGGAGACACAGTCCAATCCATGACAATTAGATTAAAGTCCCTGGTTAGAAAAAGTGGTTTGCGATTGGCTACTGACCTAAAGGTCGGCAGTTCGAGCCCACCCAGAGGTGCTATAGAAGAAAGGCCTGACAATCCACTTCCATAAAAGACTGCCGCCAAGAAAACCTGGGTGGGTAAGTAGCAGATGCTGTGGTGAATCACCCTCTGTCTCCTTCTGAGACCTACCATCAGCTGAAGAGAGCGAACATGTTCAAGGTCAACTCCCTTCCTGGACACAGCCCATATTCAATGACTGGTGAATACAGTCATTGTCAACATTGGGCAACTGTGCAGGACCATCCAGCCACAGAAAGCAAAAACCGAACCAGCTGCCACTGAGTTTATTCCGATGCATGGCAATCATATATGATACAGAGTAGAACTACTCCATGAAGTTTTCTTGGCTGTAGTCATTTATGGCAGCAGATTTCCAGGCCTTTCTTCTACCTTGTCACATGATGGGTCAGAGCCACCAATCTTTAGGTTGAAATCTCCAACTGAGAACTTTGTTGAGAGTGCATCTCTGTCAACCTTCTCTCTACCCAATCCTGCTTCTTTCCCTTTCCCATAAGCATTCGCCCTAATAGCACTGCCCAAGAAACTTATTGTACACAAATCTATGTCTCAGACATTTTTTCCTGGGAAACATCAAGCGCTATGTGGGGGGGTAAAGTATGTATCTTTCTTCTGGCAGTGGACTCCAGTTAATCTTTGTATTTCTAAGAGGGTTCCAATGGTTTGTCAGCTATTTACGGTATCATCAGTAAATATATGAGGTCATGATGAATATCGGGAAGTGTTTTTGTAAGTGTCAGTGAGCCACTTAGCTGTTGTCGGGGGCTAGTCAGTGGTCTCGGCAGAGATCCAGGTCTGAGTGAGCATTTCCTCTGGCGCCATTTTTATCTCCAGGGCTTTGAATGCTCAGGGAAGTCTGGAGATATCTTAACTACCACCAAATAAAAGGGGGAATGTTATGCTTCTGCTCAATATTGAAGAGGCCTTTTCTCCCACTCTAATGTTTATTCAGGCCCCCAAAGGATTCCCTTTGGAATTCAGTAACTGGCCACAGGCTTTTTGTGCAGTATAAGAACCATTCCTGAAACTCTTCTACGTGTGGGAACCTCCTGGCTCATTACTGTACTTCTCATTGGTGCGACCTATGAAGGGCAGAGCACAACCACCTCTCGGTTTTGACAGCTCGATGACACATTGTCACCAAACCTGTATCTCTGGTCAAATCCCCTCACCTCATGTCATGCCAGTAATTTCCAGAAGTGATTTACAATACCATTCTTCTAAGTTTTCTCCCATCTTCTGCTATAAAAATCCTGAATGTTCCTTAAGTCTTAGACGAAATGTGACTCCCCCACCCCCACCTCATTCAATTAGACCCAATTACTTCTCTAAGAATATAAATAAATCTAAGTTTTCAGAATGTCAGTGAACCTCATATCCTTAGATATAGAAATTTCATCTCAGGAATTCTTTCCTAAAAACATAATCCAAGATGCATATTATACATCTTCATAAAATACAGATAGTATGTCTTTATAGAAAGGTATACGAAGATACCTAGAATTTCTAGACACAACCAAAAACAAGTTTTTAATTTGTTCTTTCATTCTCTGTCTTCTCTCAGTAGAATTTAGCTCTGATCAGGTTACGAATTACTTGTGTTTCCTTCACTACTATATCCCCAGTGGGAAACTCTGGTGGTGTAGTGCTTAAGTGCTGTGCTGCTAACCGAAATGTGGGCAGTTCAAATCCACCAGACACTCCTCAGAGACTTTCTGGGGACAGTACTGCTCTGTCCTGTGGGGCAGCTATGAGTCAGAACCCACCCCTTGGCAACTTTGTTTTTTCTTTTAAATCCCCAGTATCTAAAAAAGTGTTAGAAAATTGTAAATGCTAAATAAATATTTGAGAAATGAGAAAATTAATCTATGAATCCCTAAATTTAGGCTTAAAAAGGCCAAAATTTTGCTGAGGTATGAAGAAAACTTGAACAAAAAGAGATTATTATTGTTTTTCCAGTTGGAAAAAGTTAACACTATAAAGATGCCAGTTTTCTCTTAGTATTTCCACTCAGAATACAAATTGATGTTTTTGATTCACAAAGATTATTTCAAATTTCAAATAGGAGAGACTAAAGCAGATGTTTTCTTTTTACCAAGAGAAATGTTTTGTCTTGCTAGGCTTTTAAAATATACATTATAAAGTTACAGTAATTAGAATGACATGGTGCCGAGAGAATATTTGTCGGGTTGATGCAGAGGTTCAACTCATTGGGGTAGGTCGTCCTTACGTACTGCTGAGTCAAACGCGACAATGACCCTACACGACAGGATGGAACTGCCCCATCAGGATTCCCAGGCTGTGATCTTGACTGGGGCACACTGCCAGTTGTTTTCTCCTAGGGAGCTGCTGATAAGTTCAAACTAATTGCATTTGGCTAAAGGCCAAGCACTTAGCGTCTGGACAACGAAGGCTCTTTTTATTTAGACGTAAAAAACCCTCAGAAGTCATTTTTGCCTTCACTGTCAACTGCGTCATTGAGTCCTCCTGTCCCACTCAATGGCAGCCCTGGTGACATAGTGGTTAAGTGACACAGGCTGCTAATCGAAAGTGTGGCAGTTTGCACCCTCCCGGTGCTCCCTGGAAATTCTATGGGGCAGTTCTGCTGTATCCTATAGGGTAGCAGTGAGTCAGAATTGACTAAAGGGGTGGGGTTGGGGGTCCCACGTGTTAGCAGCCACTGTTCACATGATGATTATGGAAACAAGCCACCTGCACCCCAGTGAACTCTAAAATTTTAATCCTGCACTCTCTATCCTCACTCAACTTGTGGCTTCTGAGTCTTAGAGAGCTATAGAAACAAATGAAGTCTTTCCTCACATGCCCTTTCCCCTCTCCACACACCAGAAAACATACAGAAATCTATAAATTCGAGTATTTTGTAGAAATTTCAGCCGCCACTAAAGAAATTAGTAAACACCCAATAAATACCCTGTACATCCATACCTCTGCCTACTTTCTCGGCAATGCAGAAGAGTAAATTTTCATGTGAGGAAAAAGCTAAGGCTGGACCACTCAGCAACTTTCAGGAGATATAGCATACAACATTAACTCTGTTTTCTAAAAACTATAGGTGTGAAGGAGATAAAAGGAATGACATTAAGTTATAAGGATTCATTGTGGTCTCTAGTATACTCCCCCACCCCTTCTAAGGAGAAAGCCACATTACTTGCCAACCCTATCTGGGTCCTCCTTTATTTATATAAGAATCTGGATAAAACATAAAGGATAATCACACACCCTGACTGCCATCGAGTCGGTCCAACTCATAGGGTGACTATGAGTGACAGGATAATACAAAACAAAATAAGACCTGAGCCAGAAAGAGAAATCTGAAGGAGAGATATGAGAATGGATGTGGGTGAAGGAGAAGGGGGGGGGTGTTTTGTTTGAAGGACGTGGAGTGGTGAAAGAGATTTGAAGCAACCATGGAGCATCTGGAAACCCTGGTTGGGTAGTGGTTAAGTACTACAGCTGCTAACTGAAAGGGCAGCAGTTCACATCTGCCAGGTGCTCCTTGGAAACTCTCTGGGTTGGTTCTACTCTGTCCTATAGGGTTACTATAAGTCAGAATTGACTCAAAAGCAGGGTTTTGCTTTTTATGGAAAGTTCAAAAGAAATTTAAAAAAAAAGTAATGAGGGTAAAAGGGACTGCTGAGAAGTTTTGCTGGCTTGCCTTGAAAGCAGTTACCACTTTTGGATCTTCTGCCCCCATTGCTTTTTTAAGATGCTACACTAAATAGTTCAGTTGTTTTATAGCTATTCTCAGTAGCTCAACTATTTGGTTTTTTATGTGATTCTGTGTAGTACTAGTCACAAAACTGAAAAACCAAACCAACTGCTGTTAGTCAATTCTGACTGATGGCCATCTCATGTGCATTAGAGTAGAACTGTGCTCACAGTTTTCAGTGGCTGATTTTTCAGAAGGAAATCACCAGGTATTTTTCTGAGTTGCCTCTGTGTGGGTTCAAACCACCAACCCTTCAGTTAGCAGCCACACACTTAACAGTTTGTGTCATCCAGAGACTATAACTGCAAAGCAGTTGGGTTATGCAGACCATACGAGGGCTTTCGTTTACCAAACATGTCATCTGTGTATGCTAGACAAGAGGACTTAGGTCAAACATTTATGACACCTGGTATTGAGAAGGTGCTATGGATTGAACTGTGTCCCCAGACTGTGTGTCTACGTGGCTAGGCCATGATTCCCACTATTGGATAGTTGTCCTCCACTTTGTGTGATAATTTTCCTCTAAGATAATGAGGAAGGATTAGAGGCAGTTGTTACTGAAGTCGTACAGAATTGATAAGATTTGTAAGATTCGGTTGTATCTTGAGTCAATCTCTTTTGAAACACAAAAGAGATAAATGAGCACAGAGAGAGCAACCTCCTACTTAAAAGAATAAGTCAGGAGCCAGGGTCTCTGTGCTAAGAAACTCCTAGATTCCGGTGGAAGACTGATGATAATGACTTTTTCCCAAAACCAGCAGAGGGAGAATGACTTCCCCTGGAGACGGCACCCTGAACTCAGGCTTCTAGCCTCCTAGAGAATAAATTTCAGTTTATTGAAGTCATCCAATTGTGATATTTCTATTATAGCAGCACTAGATGACTAAAATAATCTCTGAGTGGATATTCTACCAGTTTCCTCCAAGTTTTTTAAAATGAATACTTTGTGCTTTGTTAAAATTACTTTAGCTCTAAAGACCCTGAATTAATCTTCAGAAATTCTAGCTTTCTGTTTCAGCTTTACTTCGCAAAGCATGTAACCACACTGTAAACTTCTTGCAATTGCCCATTTAGGCATGTAGTAACTAGTCAACATGAATGAGTAAGTGTGCACACCTTCAGACGTGTCTTCATGAAGTCCTGAAATCTTCCAGCATCATTAAGAACCAATTCTTGAAGAATTATATATATATATATATATATTTTTTAATAACTTCAGCAGATGTGTGTCTGTTTCCTTAAGTTGGCATAGCCAGGTGAGAAGTGCCAACATGGAATGCTGCCTTAAATAAGGATAAATAAAGAGAGCAACAAAGAAACCCCTCAGGCACCAGAAGAAAACAGATTATAAAGATTAGAGCAGAACTAAATGAATTAGAGAATAGAAAAACAATCGAAAAAATTAACAAAATCAAAAGTTGGTTCTTCGAAAAGATCAACAAAATTGATAAACCATTGGCTAAACTTACAAAAGAAAAACAACAGAAGATACAAATATCCCGATTACAAAATGAATTGGGAGATATTACAACAGACCCATCTGAAATAAAATATATCATAACAGAATACTATGAAAAGCTATACTCTGACAGGTTTGAAAACCTAGGGGAAATGGACAAATTTCTAGATTCATATGATTCACCAAGACTATCACAAGGAGAAATAGATCAACTTAATAAATCTATCACAAAGGAAGAGATTGAGGAAGTCATCAAAAATCTACCAACCAAAAAAAATCCTGGTCCAGACGGCTTCACTGGAGAATTCTACCAAACTTTTAGAGAAGAATTAACTCCAATACTAATGAGGCTATTTAACACTATAGAAAGAGATGAAATGCTTCTAAATTCCTTCTATGAAGCCAGCATAACCCTGATACCAAAACCAGGGAAAGATCCCACACAGAAAGAAAATTACAGACCAATATCACTGATGAATCTAGATGCAAAAATCTTCAACAAAATTCTAGCCAATAGAATTCAACAACATATAAAAACAATCATTCATCATGATCAAGTTGGTTTCATTCCAGAGATGCAAGGCTGGTTCAACGTCAGAAAAACAATTAATGTAATCAACCATATTAATAACACAAAAGATAAAAATCATCTGATTTTGTCAATTGAGGCAGAAAAGGCATTTGACAAAGTTCAACATCCATTCATGCTTAAAACTCTCAGAGAAATAGGAATAAAAGGGAAATTCCTCAATATAATCAATAGCATCTATGCAAAGCCAACTGCTTTCATCATCCTGAATGGTGAAAGACTGAAAGAATTCCCTTTGAGAACGGTAGCTAGACAAGGATGCCCTCTCTCACCACTTCTATTCAACATTGTCCTAGAAGTTCTAGCCAGAGCAATTAGACAAGACAAAGAAATAAAAGGCATCCGTATTGGCTCTGAAGAAGTATATAGATTTCCCTCTTTGCAGATGATATGATTGTTCATACAGAGAATCCAAAGAAATCCATAAGTAAACTTTTAGAGCTAATGGAAGAATTCAGCAAAGTATCGGGATACAAGATAAACATAACTAAATCAGTGGGATTCCTTTATACCGACAATGAAATTGTTAATGAAGAAATCACCAAATCAATTCCATTTACTATAGCCCCCAAGAAGATAAAATATCTAGGAATAAATCTAACTAGAGAAATAAGACATCTTTACAGAGAAAATTACAAGACATTGCTACAAGAAACTAGGAGGGACTTACATAAGTGGAATAATCTGCCCTGCTCACGGATAGGTAGGCTCAATATAGTGAAAATGTCTATTTTGCCCAGAGCACTCTACTTATGTAATGCAATCCCAATACAAATTCCAACGACCTTTTTTAATGAGATGGAGAAACAAATTATCAGCTTTATTTGGAAAGGAAAGAAACCCCGAATAAGTAAAGCACTACTGAAAAAGAAGAACACACTGGAAGGCCTCTCACTACCTGACTTTAAAACCTATTACACTGCCACAGTAGTCAAAACAGCCTGGTATTGGTACAAAAAGAGACATATAGACCAATGGAACAAAGTAGAGACCCCAGAGATGCCACCATCCTCTTATGAACAGCTGATATTTGACAAAGGTCCTAAGATTTTGAACTGGGGTAAGAACAGTCTCTTTAACAAATGGTGCTGGCATAATTGGATATCCATCTGCAAAAAATTGAAACAAGACTCATATCTCACACCTCATACAAAAATCAACTCAAATTGGATAAAAGACCTGAATATAAAAGCTAAAACAATAAAGCTCATCCAAGATAAGATAGGGTCAACAATGGATGTTTTAATATGCAATATAGAAAGACTTCAAAATCTGACAAACAAAACACATTCATCAGAAGAGAAAATAGATAAATGGGAATTAATAAGAATCAAATGCTTCTGCTCATCCAAAGACTTCCTCAAAAGAATTAAAAGACCACCTACAGAATGGGAAGAAATATTTGGCAACTCTATGTCAGACCGACACCTGATCTCCATAATCTACAAGGTTCTATAAAATATCAGTGAGAAAGAGACAAATAGCCCAATTAAGTGATGGGCAAAGGAGATGGACAGACACTTCTCTAAAGAGGAGATCCAGGCAGCCAAAAAACACATACAGACATGGTCACAATCATTAATTATTAAGGAAATTCAAATCAAAACGACAATGAGATACCACCTCACCCCAATGAGATTGGCCATGATCTAAAAAACGCAAAACAATAAATGTTGGAGAGGCTGTGGAGAGATTGGAACTCTCCTTCACTGTTGGTAGGATTGCAGAATGGTGCAACCTCTTTGGAAAGCAATTTGGCGTTACCTTAAAATAATGAATATAGATATACCATTTGACCCAGTTATTCCTCTGCTCGGAATATATCCTACAAAATCAAGGCCATTCACACTGACTGCTACATGCACACAAATATTCACTGCAGCACAGTAGCACGATAGCAAAAAGTTGGAGTCAACCCAAATGCCCAACAGCAGAAGAGTGGATGGGTAAACTTTGGTATATGTACTCCATGGAGTACTATACACTGATAAAGAACAATGGTGATAGCAGGAAACATCTCTCAGTTTAGTCTCAACTGGAGGACATTATATTGAGTGAAACCAGTCAGCGACAGAAGGACAATCATTACATAAGATCCCTAAGATAAAAACTTAAAACCATACTCATACATGATAGAAAAGACTCTTTGATGGCTACAAGGGTGGGGAAGGTGGGAGGGCGGCAAGGCAAGGGGCGAGGGTTTAGATTAGTTAATTGTTAGAAATTTGGTAGGGTGAAATTGGTGACAATTCACATTAGTAAGAAGATCAATATTAATGAGACTTCGACACAATTTGTGTACTCCTCTCTTAACCCAATATTGTAAACACAGAGTATGTACACTTTCATTTTTTTATTTAAAAAAAAAAAGGATAAATACTTTGAGTTTGTTTGAATTAATGAAGGAATAAATAAAAGGAGGGGACAGAGAAAAGGATAAAGGAAGGAACCAAATACAAAAAACAATACAAAAATGTAAGGCAATATTTTAGGAAAAAAAAAGCTATTCAAATAGTTCTTTGGTGGAGTGACTAACCAACATGTTCAGGAAAGCTGGAAACATGACTTCGTACTTGTTGGAACCACCTCTGGATGCTATGGGTTGACTGTTAAGAGGGATCAGGTAATTCACAGGCATCCCCATACTGCCACATTTCTCCTTTTTATCACCATGGTTACTCTTACTTAAATTTATTAGCATTGATGGACATCTAATAATACGTTCATGCGGAAGACACTAGTTGTGTTTACACAGTATGAAGACTGCTAAACTATTCTTTCCCCCAGCTGATCAAAGCGTCACCAGTTTTTGCCTTCTGCTTTTTTCTTATAAAAGGAAACACATCAAGTGCTTTCTGACGGCTTTCTGCTCCATCCCAAAGGAGTGCTGCAGTAATGTTCTTTCATCATTAATTGCTGAGTATTCTGAAATATTTTCTCCCCTGAAGTCATAAGTCACAAGTTTCTGATGTTTTGTCTAATCTTTCTCAGCTTCCTGGTTCTCTGGAGACAGGTGTCGTGGAAATATGTTCAGAGAGATAAAAATGCATTCATCTCTTGGTCTCCACTGACCCTGGTATTCAAAGAGTCAATATCTATATGGACAGCAGGTGCATTATCCAAAACACGGAGCTTTGTTTCTCCAAGTAGTGTAAACAAACTGATCTTTCGGACTTTACTACCGTATGCATCATACTGAGGCTACCCGTGGAAAAATATTTTCATATTCGGAGTTCGCAAGTCAACATCAATGGTAATGAAAAGTACTTGTTCTTCTAAAATCTTTCTGCGTAACAACTTTTCCATTTCCAACCAAAATGGCCACAGCCAAGCCCAGGAAGTTCCGGTACCATCCCTGCTTTATAAAGGAGGAAAGTGAGGCACAGAGAAGTTAAGCCACTTGTCTGTCATCACTACCAGCTGCTGTTGAGTTGATTCCGACTTAGGATGACCCCAGCATAAGAGAGTAGTACTGTGCTCCATGCGGTTTTCAATGGCTAGTTTTTCCGAAGATCACCACAGGCACTGTGAATTTGCCTAGGGTGTCCCATATAGCAAACGGTAGACCAAGGGATTTCCATGTGGGCATTTGCTTATAGAATGCTCTCTTATCCACTATGGCAAACTGCTCCAGTTAAAAGGAAATGGCATATAAACAAGATTTTAACCTACATATCAGCTTCTTGGGGCCAATGAGCCCTCAGAGATTTACATGCAAACGTAAGTATATACATTCATGTGTGGACATGTGTGCAGTTATGTGCATTTTTTTCTGGGAAGAGGCGCTACTGCTTTAATCTAGGTCTCAGGATGCTCCGAAGTTTCGTAAAAAAGGTTAAAGAATAACATTACAGGGGAAAATAGCATAGTTTGAGATTTAACAGTTCATGGCTTAACTCCTGGTTCCACCACCCAGCAGGTAATTGAGATTTATTAAGTCATTAGCAGCTTTAATTTTCCTGATGTGTTACACAGAGAAAAACAGCATCAGCCTCATAAGGTTGTGAGAATCAAAGGATCCAGAAGAGTGCCTGGCATACAGAGCAAACACTGCGGTTCCTTCCTGAGCTCTCTGGAAGCCTGTAGGCAAACAGGATGCTCCCAGCAATCAAAATGAAGAGGAAGATCTCTGCCTGCCTCCTTTCCAAGGGATTTTCCTGAAAAGTTTCTAGCTCAAAGCAGAGATTGTGCATGAAGCTCAGAGGTGTAATTCTGGCTTTTGTGAGGCCTAGTTCTTACCTTTCCACAAATGATGCTCATGTGTTCTCCAGGCCCAGATGGGTCTTTTACTCTGATATCAATGCCTGTTGATAGAAGACCACTGAGGAAAGAAGACAGGCAATAACTGCAACACCAGCAGCTTTGGGGAAGACTCGCTACTACTTAAAATCTTTGAAAACAATCTAAAATTTTAAAGGTAAAAACAGATTAAGCAAAAGAAGTTAAAATGTTCCTGTTTTAGCTTTCTATCATTGCTCTAACAAATTGCTATACATTCAGTGGCTTAAAACCAGGACTTCAGACTGGTTTGCTTCAGTCTGAACCCCCACTGAGAATCTGCATTTCTAACGCGTTCCCACAGGCGCTAATGCTGCTGGTTAAGGACCTATGCTGAGAACCACTATTAGAGCAATGGAGCTGTGTGTATGAATCACCTGCAGCTCTTGTTCAAGTGTAGATTCTAATTCAGTATCATCTGAGATGGACAGCCAAATTCTCAACAGAGGTTTGAACCAGAATAAACCAGTTCAAAATCCTGCTTAAAACAACACATGTTTTATCCGGTAGTCCTGGAGGTCAGAAGCCTGATGGGATCTCACTGAGCTGCTATCAAGGTGGGTTATGAACAAGCAGGGCTACACTCCTTCCTGGTGGTTCTGGGGGAAAATCCATTTTCTTGCCTTTTGCAGCTTCTGGAGACACCTACTTTCCTTGGCTCACGTCCTCCCTTCTCCTTCAAAGTCAGCAATGACCTGCCAAGTTTTTCTCACATCACAACACTCTGACACTGACTCTTCTGTCTCTACCTTCTGTTGTTAAGGACCCTTGTGTTAGACTGGGCCCTCCTGGGTATTCTCTTTATTGTAAGGTCAGCTGATTAGCACCTGTGATTCTCTCTGTTACCTTAATTCTCCTTCTCTGTGAAACATGACATACTCACAGTTTCCAGGAATTAGGACATGGACATCTTTGGGGGATGGAGGAGCATTATTCTGCCTATCACAGATACTGTCTCAGTTAGGCCTATTTACAGTTGCTAACCACCCTCTAGTCCTGAGCCCCCTTATCCACTGAAGACAGAATTTGTTTTATGAAAATGTGAGGTGCTAGAGATACAGATTTCTTGGGAAACATAGACAAGAGTCAAATTGACCTGGATTTGAATCTTAGTGCTATTATTACTACAGTGATCTTTAGAAATGTCTTAATCTATTTGAGTCTCTTTCTGTCTCTCTGTCTTTTAAAGCTGGGAAATGGTGATAATACATCTTCTCCATAGGATGTTGTGAATGTCAAAGAAGATGGTTTTTGAAAGTGTTTGGCGTGAAAGTACACATGGTTGTTGCTTACTATTTATACCCTTCCTACCATTCTTTCCCCTTCCCCTCTTATTCCAGTCTGACCCTTGTCTTCTGCTGGGAATGAAAGTCTGGAGACCTTTTTTTAACTCTAACACACACTGACACACATACACACACACAGGCACTCACAAGAACAAAAGTATATTGAATGCTTTAAAAAAATAAAACCACCACCAACAAATGGAATAGCGGCCAAAAATACCTCTTCAGATTTTTTTCATCTCCTTCTTCTGCGATCAGAAAGATCCTGCCTCTTGTCTTAAGAGTCTTCTCCTGGGTGTGAGGTGGGGTGAAAAGGAGTGAGAGTGACTATGCTCTAACCGTGGCAAGAGCAGACCCAGAAATCAGTAGTCTAACCTGCATTTACAGTTAACTGGCTGTATGGCCTTGGGCAAGTCGTTTTTGCTTTTTATCAATGTTGGGTATCTTATCTAAGGTTCCCAAACATTTTTATGCAATTATTATTATTTTTTTTACTTTTACATTCAAGCTAAATGAGTATATTCTTGGCCGTACTACTGGCAGACAATTTTGTTGGTGGGTTTACTGGCAACAATTATCTCTCTGTAACATTCTCCCTCTAGTGTACAGTCTCTGATGGGATGAGAGATGCAGAAATCTCCTAGCCAACTGCTAAGCTGTTTATACTCTTCCTGCACCAGATGTCAATTGGTGGGTGTCAAGATGAGACACCTATATCTGATTTAACACTCACTTTTGGCCCCCTTGGGCCTGCAGATGTCTCTCCTTCTGAATTATTTCAGGCTGCTGACCCTCTCTAGCTCTTTTAATGAGCCCTATGGAAATATCATTGATTGCTTGTCTCAAATTTGTTTTGCTCTGCCTTTCTTTGTCTTGGGCCAATGTATTCTTTCTTAGACCCCAGTTTTACCTCTGTCCACTAAGACTGCCAAGATGATACATGCTTATTCCTCAGAAATTATGTTTTCTGCTTTGGCTGATGGTGGAAAATTTACACAGAAAGGAAATGTCTGAAAGGATTTTGAGTCAACCAAATTTAGAGTTCTCCTTAAACTCCAATATTCTGGATCCCAAGTGGCCCAGAGTTTCATAACAATAACTGCAGCTCAAACCCAAGAGTAGTTACTATTTCTCATGAATAACTTGGCTCAATATTATCAAGCCAGCTTTGATTGTGATTAAATATTTTTCTTGAAAATGATGAACCATTTAATTTTCTATTCTGTTTGCACTTAAAAGTAGCATGACGGGACTTTTAAAAATTACATTTAATGGTCTCATTTTGTTTCTGGATGGCAAGCATTGTATAGTCATACTTTTAAGATGACACAGATGGGCAGTGGTTGATGATCAATAAACAGAAGTTACAGATAATCTTGCAAGCATTTTTCATTTGTTTCTAATGTGTTATCAGACTCCAGCTTGAGAATGGACAAATTCAATATTAGGAATTAATCATAACCAAACCCTGAAGTCACAGAAAAAAAATGCACAACAAACCCAGAGGACTGCCAAGGACATTGTCATTGCCTACCACGTTTCCAGCGTAACCGCACATATACCCAGGCACACATACTCACACTCACACTCTCACACGTACATCCCAAAATCAAACCCTTGTATAGCATCATAGCAACCATTATGCTTCCAATGACAGACAAATTGTAACTGCACATGATGTATATTGACTGGGAATTGAACCTGGGTCCTGCTTGATAATGAAAATTCTACCACTGAACCGCTAAATACC
Organism: Heterohyrax brucei; assembly: GCA_028571685.1. Classification (NCBI taxonomy): domain Eukaryota; kingdom Metazoa; phylum Chordata; class Mammalia; order Hyracoidea; family Procaviidae; genus Heterohyrax; species Heterohyrax brucei. The sequence goes on along the minus strand of CM053153.1, from coordinate 16,853,296 downwards.
TCACCAAGCCATAAAAACAGAAAACTAAACCCATTGCCATCAAGTTATTTCTGACTCCTACAGAACAGACTAGAACTGCTCCATTGAGTTTCCAGGGAGCACCTGGAGGATTTCAAGTGCTGATGGTTTTGGTTAGCAGACATAGCACTTAACCACTATGTCACAAGGTTTCCCATCAACCTATAAGACACACTAAAATGAAAAATATACAAATTGGTGTTATAGATTGAATTGTGTCTGCCCCCAAAATGTGTACAGCCATTTGGCTGGGTGATGATTCCTGGTATTGTATGAGTTTCTATATTCTGCAAATCCTGCTTCTATGATGTTAATGAGTGTTTTAGTCAGCTAGAGCTGCTCTAACAGAAATAACACAGAGTGGATGGTTTTAACAACAGAAGGTTTGTTCTTACACAGTTGGTAGGCTACAAGTCAAAATTCAGGAGTCCGCTCCAGGGGTAGGCTTTCCCAACTGTTGGGTCTGGAGGAAGGTCTAGTGTTCTCAGTCTTTGTCCAGTGAGCATCCTGGTACAGGAACCTGAGGTCTGAAAGATAAGCTCTTCTCCCAGTGCTCCTTGCTTGATGGTGTGAGGTCCCCAATTCTCTGCTTGCTTCCCTTTCCTTTTATCTCTTGTAAGATGAAAGGATTAAGGGTGGCACAAGCTGTACTCTGGAAAACCTCCCTTTATAGTGGAACAGGGAGGTAATCCTGTGAAGAGATTTACAGTCCCACTCTAATCCTTTAACCTACAACACAGGAAAATCATAAAATGGAAGACAATCACAAGATAATAGAAATCATGGCCCAGCCTCATAGCTACACATATTTTGGTAGAGACTAAATTCAATCCATGACAATGAGGAAGGATGGGCTATAGTTATGTTGGTGGGGCAGGACTCAGTGTGTAAGATTGTATTATACCTGAGGTAATCTCTTGTGATGTAAAAGAAAGAAGCTAACAGGGAGGGTTGGAAACATCATACCGCCAAGAAGCAGTGGTGGGAACAGTGTATCCTTTGGAAACAACCCGGGGTTCCTGCACCTCTGAAACTCTCAGTCCAATGGAAGATTGATGACAAGGACCTTCTTCCACAGTTAACAGAGCAAGGTTTCTCCTGGAGTTGGTACCATGAATTTGGACTTATAGTCTACTGGACTATGACAGGATAAAATTTTTAATTTCAAAGCCATCCATTTGTAGTATTTCTGTTAGAGCAGTCCCAAATGACTAAGACAGAATCTGGATCCTGGAGTGGGGTGCTGTTCTAACAGATACCTAAAATGTGGAAGCACTTTTGAAACTGTAAATGGTTGGAAGACTCAGAAAGAACTGAGGAGAACTACTAACAGTGGAAAAGGTGCAGATGGTGAGAAGCTGCAGCAAACTGGCAACACAGAACCAGGAACCATGTGGCAAAAGAACTGAATACCTATGTACAGGAGGATTCCTGGCAGAGTGGGATGCCTCAAGGCTGTAACCAATGGAGCTACAGAGCTCTAAAACTCTCACCTCAGCAGGGCAGATGTGGGTACGAGGCCTGATCTAAAAGGCTACAGGAAGCAGAAGCTGAGGAGACAAGGAACACAAGAAGCTGAGCTACATCAGCCTCAAAAGGTATGGCCATCATGGGTTTCAATGGGTGGAGCCAGAAGTAGAGTTCACCCTTTGGAAAGCACCTAGGGTCCCTTCTCCTCAGAAGCCTTCAGTCCAGGGAAAGATTGACAACAAAGACCTTCTTTTAGAGCCAACAGACAAAGACTTCCGCTGAAGTTGACACTCTCAATTTGGACCTGTATCCTGCTAAATTATGACAGAATAAAATTTGTCTTTATAAAGTCATCCACTTTTCTCTGTTAGACAATTCTAGATGACTAAGACAGTGGAGAAATATTGCTGGGTGTATTTGAAAGTATTTGTCAGGAAAGATTTCCTAGGAGCACACACAGGCAAGACCAAGAGAAGCCACTGAAGTCTTTCAGTGAGTAAACCTGGGTTAGTCACAGCATACCTCTCTCAGCAACTTTGTGTTCTGTGTCTTAGATACAGAAAGAATAACTAAAATACAGCTAAATCTGACCTGAGTGCATTTTAGACTTTATTCAGTGGACACCAGGAAGCTACTGGTATTTTGTAGGCAATAGACTGGTATATTGTCACCTTTCAATGATCTCTTTTGAATTAGTAACATTCATTTGTGGTAGATGTATACTGTGGTTAACCTTAAATCATTTTCAGAAAGAGGGAGAGGATACATAGCTCATATGCAAGTTCAAGTTGAAGCTGAAGCTAATTAATACAAGTCTACAGGAGTCAGAAGAGTCTACCTAGGATATAGTCAAGAGTTCAAGTATATCCCAGTGAATCTGGAGACAATTTCAAAAAAAGATTTGATGAACTGAACACTAATGACAAGTTGTCAAATGGCAAGAGGGACATCATATATAAAGAAAATTAAAGGTCATTACAAAGACATGAAAGAAAGACAAAAATGGATGTAAAAAGAGACTCTGATACTTGCTCTTGAACATAGAGTAGCTAGAGTGAATGGAAGAAATAATGAAGTAAAAGAGCTGAACAGAAGATTTCAAAGGCAGCTCAAGAAGACAAAATATTATAATTAAATGCACAAAGACTGGGAGTTCAAAAACCAAAAGAGAAAACCATGCTTGACATTTCTCAAGCTGAAGGAACTGAAGGAAAAAATTCAAGCCTTCAGTTGCAATTTTGAAGGACTCTATAGGCAAAATATTGAATGATACAGGAGGCATCAAAAGAAGATGGAAGAAATACACAGAGTTGTTATACCAAAAAGAGTTATTATACCAAAAGAGTTATTGTACCAGAGTTATTATACCAAAAATTTTAGGAGATAGCATATGATCAAGAACTGATGGTACTGAAGGAAGAAATCCCCAAAAGCATGAATGCAAAACAAAAATCTGGGATTTGATGGAATGCCAGCTGAGATGTTACAACAAATGAGAAATGCTCACTGTTGTATGCTAAAAAATTTAGAAGACTGCTACCTCACCAACTGACTGCAAAAGATTCCTATTTGTGCCCATTCCAAAGAAAAAATGATCCAATAAAAAGTGGACATTATTGAGCAATATCATTAATATCACATGTAAGTAAAAGGTTGCTGAAGATAATTTTAAACAATGGTTGCAGCAACACATCAATAGGAAGCTTATCCATCTGGATAACATGTCCAGAGTATTCGGAAGAGGTCATGTAATGAAGGATGACACTGCTGATGTCAGATGGAATTTGACAGAAAGCCGAGAATACCAGAAAGATGTTTACCTGTGTTTTATTGACTATACAAGGGAATTTGACTGTGTGGATCATGACAAATTATGGATAACATTGAGGAGAATGAGAATTTCAGAACACTTCATTGTGCTCGTGGGTAACCTGTAAATAGATGAAGAAGCAGTTATTCAAATAGAACGAGAGGATGTTGCATGGTTTAAAGGTTGTTTCCCATACTTATTCTATCTGTATGGAGAGCAAGTAATCTGAGAAGCTGGGCTGTGAAAAGAAGAATGGACATCAGGATTGGAGGAAGACTTACTAACAATCTTGCTTGCTGAAAGTGAAGAGGGATTGAAACATTAACTGATGAAGATTAAATATTACAGCTCTCAGTGTGGATTGTACTTCAACATAAAGAAAACAAAAATCCTCACAACTGGGCCAATAAGTAACATCATGGTAAACAGAGAAAATAATGAAATTTTCAAGGATTTCATTTTACTTAGATGCACAATCAATGCCCATGGAAGCAGTAGTCAAGAAATCAGACCATGTATCGCACTGGGCAAGTCTGCTGCAAAAGATCTCTTTAAGGTTTTGGAAAGAAGAGGTGTGACGTTGAGGTCTAATGTGAGCCTGACCCAAGCCATGATATATTCAGTCTGTGCATATGCATGCAAAAGCTGGACAATGAACATGGAAGACTGAAGAATTGACATACTTGAATTACGGCACTGATGAAGAGAAAACCCTGATGGTGTGGTTGCTAAGTGCTGTGGCTGCCATCCACAGCTGGCAGCACAAATCTGTCAGGTGCTCCTTGGAAATCCTATGGGACAGTTCTCCTCCCTCTAAGGGTCACAGCAGTAGGCTTGGGTTTTTTTGGTTGGTTGAGGAAGAACGTTGACCTGTCAGAAGAATGAACAAGCCATCTTGGAAGAAGTAGTGTGCCAGAACGTTCCTTGGAAGTGAAGATGGCGAGACTTGGTCTCACATACTTGGGACTTGTTATCAGGAGGGACTAATCGCTGGAAAAGGACATCATGCTTGGTAAGGCAGAAGGCCAGAGAAAAGAAGAAGGTCTTCAATGAGTTACAATGGCTGCAACAATGTACTCAAAACATAGGGATGGTGGTGGGAGCGGCGCAGGCTTCACTCTGTTGTACATAGGGTAGCTATGAGTCTGCGCCAGCTGGGGAAAACCTAACAAAAACACACAACTAAGTAAATACATGAAATGTACTTCCAGTAAAATTCATATAAATATATATATACACACATATGTAATGATATATATGTGTATATATCATATATATATATATCCAGAGAAAGAAGTAAATGTTATATAAATCATAGCCAACCAGAGTTCCTACTAGCATTTCCTTAGGCTATGGTCCATAAAAGTTGAATCAAGTATTATTATCTCTTAGTTCATTTCCCTTATTCTGTAGTTATGCTTTTCTAAGTAATTTTGCCACTTGATTTATAATTGTAGCATGTAGGTTCATATACAAAATCATCTTTTGCTTATAGTCAGGGAATAGATTGCAAAGATCTGCTTTACAGACAGCCTACCGATTTACATCAAAATGTCACACAATTTTCGAAACATAATTTGTGTTTCCTGAGCTTTCTGCTATTTCCAAGTTAACAGTAGTGGAAAGGAACATTGTATTTAATTGAAAACAAATACATATTATGAATCAGTCACAGTCCAGCTGACACTGCTAGGTACCAAAATTTGCATTTATATTTTTTTCTGCAATACTAACTACACAGCATTCTGTTAACACTGTGTTAAAAAAATACAGTGTTGAAAACTCCCACTCAGCTGGGTAGCTTTTGATGATCTATTGTAAGGTACCAGTAACAAAGATTTTCCACAGCACTGTATTCTGGCACAGCTTTCTGAAGACCTTGTCTCTGGCTAAACAAATCATTTGTACCCTGCCTGAACTGTTTCCGTGTCAGTAATTCAATTGCAATTTGTTCCTTCCCAGTGAGTAAAATGTGGTCACAGGCCGCAATCTTTCCTTCTGAGGCATGATAAAGAATAGGTTTCTTGAGAGCAATGTATAAAGGTTTCAGTAACCACGATGTAGATTTTAGGAAATCAAAGAATGAACACGGTAGAGAGATTTCCTATGGATTCAGTTCTGTGGTATTTAGAGACCATTTTATGGTTTGGTGCATACATAAGAATTTTCCTTCCTGGGTGAATTGGGACACGATAGATTACGGAATATTCCCAGGCCTGATCGAATTCACTTACCACCGTATTTTGTGATTTTCCAACCCCCACTTTATGGAAGATCACCACCTCCTGGGCGTGTGAAAAGCCACTGTAGAAACATCAAGTTTATACTGAAGACAAGTTCTTTCCACTCCTGTTGGGTGAATCATCTGAAACTCTAAGAGAGGACACAAAAAACAAAAAAGGCAGGAACTCAAGAGGACGGTAATGAAGAGTAATACTACAAATGTAGTTCTTCTTTTGTTCGAGTTGAAAGACTTGTGCTTAAAATTGTATTCTCTGTGGCCTGAAAGCCCATTTCCCGGGGCCTGTGGTTCCCTTCCTAGGTGTCCTGAAAATAATTGGGTACTTAAAGAACCTCAAAAAACTCTGGATCACAGAGCCAACTGCTTCTTCGTACTTTCCCTCTGAGGCTGTTATTAATTTTTAATCGGCTGGCTGTTGTTTTAGGATTTTAGGATGCCTGTGAGTAAACGAAAGTGGCATGTGGGCAGTGGAGGAGACAGTTAATCAGAGCACGGAGAATGGTCCCTCTTGATCCTTGGAGGCCAAAACCACAGGGCTCTGATGAAGATGGAGAGAAAGCCACTTTGGAGTGGTGCAGAACCGCTCCCTAGTCTGGCCATATGTGGGTGCTGGAATCCTTTCTCTCTCCCCCAGCTTGGCTGGTAGGAATTACACGCATTCCGTGGCCTTTATTTCCATTGGCTGTGTTCCAGCGTTTATTACACCACTGTTGGGCTTTTGCTCTCAGAGGGTACAATGACACACCTCTCTAGGACTGTTTCAAAGAAAAATATTTCTACTTTTTTTCTGAAGAGTCCCTGGGTGGAGCAAATGGTTAGGCCTTCAGCTGCTGACAAAATGTTCGAGGTTTGAGTTTGCCCAAAGCACCTGTGAGGAAAGGCCTTGCAATGTGTTCGCAAATCATCAGCCACTGAAAATCCCACGGAGAGCAGCTCTACTCTGACACTCATAGAGTCCCCATGAGCCGGATTCAGTCTGAGGGAAACCCTGGTGGTGTAGTGGTTAAAGCGCTACGTCTGCTAACTAAAAGGTTGGCAGTTCAAGTCTGCCAGGCAGTCCTTGAAAACTCTATGGGACAGTTCTACTTTGATCCTTAGGGTCTCTGTGAGCCAAACTCGACTTGAGGGCAGTGGATTTGGTTTTGCTTTGGCTAATGTAGGCTAGGAAACCCTGGTGGCATAGTGGTTAAGTGCTAATTCTGCTAACCAAAAGGTTGGCAGTTCAAATCTGCGAAGCGCCCCTTGGCAACTCTATGGGGCAGTGCTACTCAGTTCTAAGGGGTTGCTATGAGTCACATTCTACTCGATGGCAGTGAGTTTTGGTTTTAGTATATGCTAGGGTACCCTGATGGCTAGTGATTGAGAGCTCCTTGCTAACAGAAAGGTTGGCAGTTGGAATTCATCAGGCACTCCTTGGAAACTCTGGCACAATTCTGCCCTGTTCTGTAGGGTTGCTTCTGAGTCAGAATTGGCTAGACTGCAATGGCTTTTTGTTGGGTTAGTGTATGCTAGATACGCTTTTTCTAACAGATGTCTAAATCCTAGTCCCAATCCTGATTGATCTTGGTCTGTAGGGTCATTGTGAGTCGGAATCGACTCAATGACACCGTGTTTGTTTTGGTTTAATTGCAATCGGTCTCACTTTCTCCCTCTCCCTCCCTACTCTTTTTTCCCACTGATTTCACACATAATTTTGCATTTGGTTCATCTACAAGAACAGTCTGTGAGAAGGGCTTCTAATTTATATCCTGATAAACTACTACCTCGTATAAAATGGTTCAAACTGAATGATAATCTTTTTTCCCAACCATCAGATAATCCTGAAAGAGACCTGATGCCTCATTACTTGCTTGGCCTAGGGTTTACAGATATGGTAGGTTGGCGAAATGAGACGTGAAGGGGATAGCAAACATCAATTAGAAAATTCCCTAGGGAAAAGGTCCTTGGATTTTGTTTTCTGTTGGAGGGGGTTGGAATCTCTCATCAAAGGATGGTCTTTCCTCCAAAGCTGGAAAGAACAAGCTTTCCTTGAGTTGAGGAGAGCAAATTGCTAAGGTCTCGTGAAGCCCTTCCACGCCATAGCCCCCAAACCATATTGGTGTTCTTGACCCAGAGACGTCAGCACCATGGTGTCATGGTTTTAACTTTATTTGTGAATGACATTGAGAATCTTTTCACATATTTTCTGTGATGAAGAATCTGTTAAAATGTTTCCCCAATTTTTACTGGCATTGTTTATCTTTTTCTTATGGAGCTGAGTAGTTCCTCATATATTTTAGATACAAGTCCTTTATCAGACTTAAGATAGGGTAACAGTTTCCTAACAGGGTCTTCTGAAGAGAAGTCCTCACCTTTGATGGAATTCAAATTTATTGATTTTTTTCCTTTTGTAACTTGTATTCTTTGGAGTTATTTATAAGAATTCTTTGGCTAACCCAAAATCATAATGAATTTCTCTAATATTTTCTTCTAGAGATTTTTACCATTTTAAGCTTTTAGTCTGTGATTTATGTTGATCTATCTTTGCATATGGGTTAAAAATACAAATTGAATTTTTCATCTTTGCCTGTGAATATCCAGTTGTTCTAGTACCAGTTGTCGATAAGACTGTCTTTTGTCTACTTCATTGCTGTGAACTTTTCCCTCCCAAAATCAAATGACTAAATATGTGTGGACCTAATTCTGAATACTTTGCTGTTCCATTGACATATCTGTTTAGCTAACCAAATTGTTTTTATTATTCTAGTTTTATAACAGCTCTTGAAATCTAGGGATCTAAGTCCTGGGATTTTGTTCTTCTCTGTCAAAGCATTTAAGCAATTATCTGCTTTTTGTATTTCCAGGTGAATTTTAACTCCCATGTGTCTGTCAGTTGGTCGTACTGCAGGGGCTTGTGTGTCACTCTGATGCTGGAACTGTATCCAAATACCAACCAGTAGGGTCACCCATGGCAGGCAGGTTTCAGCTAAGCTTCCAGACAAGAAAGACTAGGAAGGAGGGACTGGCAGACTATGAGCTCTGACAATTAAGTTCGTGAACTTCATTTTTTCTAAGTGCTATATACCCCATTGTTGAACATCACTATGGTCACCTTTGAAGTATTCCTTTTGGAAAGCTATGCACTGATGCCAGTGCCTAGTCCACTTTTCAAAGCAATTTTGGAGCTCTTTCTGGAATGGCCATTTTGCCCGGTGGCGAGGTGGCAGGTGCACATACTCAGTTGTATAGTTGTTTGTGAGGGAGTTTAGCCACTAATCAAATAACTGTATTGGTACACCCTTCCTACTCTCCTGATCTGGCCCCCAGTGACTTTTTTCTTTACCTGAAGATAAAGGAAAGAAAAGGAAGACATTTTGATGACCTTCAAGATGTTAAGGGTAATATGACAATAACCCTGAAGGCCATTTCAGAAAAAGAGTTCCAAAATTGCTTTCAAGGGTGGACTAGGCATTGGTGTCAGTACATAGCTTCTCAAGGGAAACATAGCTTCTTCCAGGGTGACTGTAGTGGTATTTAGCAATGAAGATATAGCACCTTTTCTAGGATAAGTTCATGAACTTAATTGGCAGTCCTTAGGCTGGTTACATATCTGAAGAGAATTAGCCAGTGAAAACCTTATGAATAGCAGCAAAATATTATCTCACATAGTGCCAGAAGCTGAGCCCCTCACGTTGAAAGGCACTCAAAGGACTGGGGTAGAGCTGCCTCCTCAAAATAGAGTTGACCTCAATAATGTGGATAGACTCATGCTTTCACAACCTTCATTTGCTGATGTGGAGTGACTCAGAATGGCAAGAAACAGTTAAAAACCATCATAAATAATCAGAACCTGGAATGTACAGAGTATGAATCTAGGAAAATTGGAAATCATTGAAAATGAAGTAGAATACATAACAGTTGTTATCCTCGGTATTAGTGAGTGAAATTGACTGGTATTGGTGACTTTGAATTGGAATATTGTATGGTCTACTATGCCAGGAACAATGACTTAAAGAGGAATGGTATTGCATTCATCATAAAAAAATTTCAAGATCTGTCCTGAAGTACAACACTGTCAGTGATAGGACAGTATTCATATGCCTACAAAGAAGGCCAGTTAATATGACTATTATTTAAACTTATGCCCTAACCTCTAAAACCAAAGATGAAGAAACAGAAGATTCTTGCTAACGTCTGCCGTCTGAAACTGACTAAACATACAATCAGAATGCACTGATAATTACTAGTGATTGGAATGTGAAAACTGGAAACAAAGAAGAAGGATCAGTAGCTGGAAAACGTGGCCTTGGTGATAGAAATGTCAGAAATCACAGGATTGAATCTTCAAAGACCAACAACTTCTTCATTGCGAGTATGATTTTTCACCAACATGAATGGTGACTATGCACAAGGACTTTGCTAGATGGAATATATAAAAATTAGATTTCTTACATCTGTGGAAAGACGATGAAAAAGCTCAATGACATCAGTCAGAACATGGCCAGGGGCCAACTGTCAATCAGACCATCAATTACTCATATGGAAGTTCAACCTGAAACTGAAGAAAACTAAGACAAGTCCATGAGAGCCAAAGTGCAACCTTGGGTATTTCCCACCTGAATTTAGAGACCATTTCAAAAATGAACACTAACGACCATTTCAAAAATGAACACTAACGACTAGATAGAAGAGCTGTAGAATGACATCAATGATATCATCATACATGGAGAAAGGAAGAAGTCATTGAAAAGACAAGAGAAAAAAAAGGACCTAAATGGGTATTCAGAAGAGATTCTGAAGCTTCCTCTTGAATGTCAAGTATTTAAAGCGAAAGGAAAAAAATGATAGAGATGAACAGAAAATTTCAAAAGGTAGCTCAAGAAGACATAGTAAAACATTATTATGACACACACAAAGACCTGGAGATAGAAAACCAAAAGGGAAGAATATGCTCCACATTTCTCAAGCTAAAAGAACCGAAGAAAAAGTTCAAGCCTCAAGATACAATACTGAAAGTCTCTCCAGGGAAAATATTAAGTGATTCAGGAAGCATTCAAAGACTATGGAAAAAATATACAGAGTCACTATGCCAAAAAGAATCGGTCCATATTCAACCATTTCAGGAAGTGACATATGATCAAGAACTTAGTGTACTGAAGGAAGAAGAACAAGTCACCCTATAGGCACTGGCAAAAAACAAGGCTTGGCAATGGCCGGAATGTCAATTGAGATGTTTCAACAAACAGGTGCAACATGTCAAGTACTCACTCATCTATGTAAAGAAATCTGGAAAACAGCTAGCTGGGCAACCAACTGGGAGAAATCCACATTTTCATTTTTTTCTCAAGAAAGGAGATTTAACCAAATCCAGAATTATCAAACAGTATCATTAATATCACATGCAAGTAAAATTTTGTTGAAGATCATTCAGAACTGGCTGTAGCAGTATAGTGACAGGGAACTGCCAGAAATTCAAGCCAGATTTACAAGAGGACATGGAACCGGGGATCTCATTGCTGATGTTAGATGGACCCAGGATAAAAGTAGAGAATATCAAAACATGTTTACCTGTGTTTTATTGACTATACTAAGGCATTCAACTATGTGGACCAAAACTAGGAATCACATGGAGGAGAATGGGAATGTCAAAACACTTCACTGCGCTCATGAAAAAGCTGCACATGGATCAAGAGGCAGTAGTCTGAACACAAGGGGATACTGTGTGGTTTCAAGTCAAGAAAAGTGTGTAGTAGGATCATACCATTTCACCATACCTGTTCAGTCTGAATGCCAAGAAAATAATCCAAGAAGTTAGACTGTATGAAGAAGAATGGGACATAAGGGTTGGAGGAAGAATTAGCAACAACCTGCATTATACACATCACACAACCTTGCTTGTTGAAAGTGAAGGTGACATGAAACACTGGTGAAGGTTAAATACCACAACCTTCAGTGTGAATTATACTTCAGCATCAAGGAAACAAAAATCTTCATGACTGGACCAAAACCAACATTATGTTAAATGGAGAAAATACTAAAGTTGACAAGAATTTCATTTTACTTGGATCCACAATCAACACGCATGGAAGCAGGAGTCAAGAAACGAAAAGATGCATTGTGTTGGACTGATCTGCTACAAGGACTTCTTTCAAGTGTTGAGAAGCAAAGATGTCACCTTGAGGACTAAGGTGTGCCTGACGCTAGCCATGATGTTCTCAATAACGTCATATACATGGGAAAACCAGACAACAGATAAGGACGACTGAAGCAGAATTGATGCCTTTGAATTATGGTGTTGCTGAAGAATACTGAATATACCATGGATGGCCAAATGAAGGAATAACCCTGTCTTAGAAGAAGCACAATGAGAATGCTTCTTAGAAGCAAGGATGGTAGGACTGTGTCTCACGTACTTTGGGGCATGTCATCAGGAGGAATTAGTGTCTGGAGAAGGACATCATGCTTGGTAAAGTAGAGGGTCATCACAAAGGAGGAAGACCTGCAATGAGATAGGTAGACGCAGCAGATGCCCCAATGGGCTCAAGAAAAACATTAATTGTGAGCATAGTACAGGACAGAGCGACACTGTGTTCTGTTGTGCCTAGGTTTACCACAAGTGTTATAGCACCTGACAACAACAATGTAAATTTTAAAATCTGATTTTTTTGGAATATTAATAGTAATAAAGAGTACATCTTTTAGCATATTTAAAGGCTGATGCTTTTTCACACTCCTTTCTGTCCCAGCCACCCTTTGGGACAAAGATGTGACAGTCTGCTTCTGTAAAGATTACAGGAAACCCTATGGGGCAGTTCTACTCCACCCTATGGGGTCATGATGAGTCAGAATGGATTCAGTGGCAGAGGTTTGGCTGAGGATGCCTCATCTCAACATCATTCGTTTTAATTCCAGTCAAGAAATTTTAGGCAACTTTGACTTCACAGCCTAGTGACACACCATGTTTTCAAGAACTGTGGGGCAGTATAATTTCCTATATACAATTGTCTTGTTTCCTTTTTTTCTTTTCTTCTATAACTTAGTGTCTGCTCAGAGATACATATAGAAAATTTCACAAGCCTATGTAATTTAATAAATATCCAATCCCTTCTGGATAGATTTAAACTTAGGTGAGACTGGAGGAGCCAACTGTCTGACTCCAATAGAATAATTATCACTAAAGTTATCAGTAACTGAGTTAGAGTATGCCAGTTATGATTCTAAATGGTTTACCTGCATGTTCTCATCTAATGCTTCTGAAAGTGCTATTAAGTAGATATTGTTGTAACGTGAATTACAATGAGAAGATTGGTGCAGAGAAGGGTTAAGTAGTTAACAATAATGCTTGACACAGGTTTCAACTTCAAGCCTGTAAGATGCCAGACTCTGTATCCATAAAGCTGTATTATAAGGCAAGATGGCTTGCAAACAATCCCAAAGCTCTTATTGACAATCCCTAGAATTTGAAAATGGAAAAAAAAAAAGTAATACTAGTATCAAAAGAATAGTACATTTTCTGTGAAATTGCCTTCAGCTGAGGCACAGATAGTATTCCACCGACAGCAGGCAAGGCTGTGCACTGCAGACTCATCTGAGGCGAGATTGTAGTGCGGATGAGCAAAGAGTGTGAATCATAGAATATTCCTAAGTAATATGGAGGTGTTACAAAGTTTAAAGAGAAACTGGAATTTTCTTTTCTTAAATGCTAAGTGAAGATTCTGTGGTGAACAGAAATTCATTCCGTAAAATACAAGCTGCATCTCAGTTAATTATAACTATCCCAGTACCATTTAAAACGAGTCTAAGATTTCAAAGAAAATACTATCAAATCACATCCAGCAGTGTTTTAAGCGTTTGGCAGTTTGGACTCAGCAGCAGTTCTGCAGAAGAAAGATGTGACAGCTGGCTTCTGTATAGGTTCACAGAGCTGGAATCTGTGGGGTCTTTCTGCTCTGTACTTGAAAGTTGCTGAGAGTCAGACTGGATGGCACTGGTTTGGGAGTTATATACATTGTCACAATGTAGGATTTATCTCCTGAGCGCAAGGGTTCTATAACAGTGTCATACACTGTATCCCTTACCCACCCTGCCACAGTGCGATCTTTCCAACTACAAATCTGCTCATCTCACAGCTGGCTGCGTTCCTCTCACAACCCTTGGAATGACATTAACATCCACAACTATGGCTTTGAAAGTCTTCAGTTACTTCTCTACACACATCCCCCCATCATACACACTCACGTATACCACATCTGGGCTGGGATCACTCTCATCTCCAAACCTATAGATATTCCGTCCTTTAGCTACAATACTTTTCCATGCCTCTAACTCCCATTTTCAGGCTTGCCCCCTGTCTTCTAACTCCTGCTCATTCTTCTAGGGATCCAAATCGCTGTACTTGAAATCCTTCCTGGGCAGCCCCTCCTCCAGACTTCTGGTCTACTGCCCCCTTTCTATGCATTTGTAGAGCCCTAAGCTTCACGCACATATCACACACTTGTAATATCATCCTCTGCTTCATCATTGTTACTTGTCTGCTCCTTCACTAGAAAGAGTTACAGAAGAACACAGACCAAATTTGCCTTCTCACTGGAGTAAAAACATATGAAGAAATTTGAACAGAATAAGGATATTTGCAGGAGGACTGTGAAGGTCACTTTTCAATGCATAAAGCAGTGTACACTGATTTTTTGTTTGTTTCTTTGTTTGGATAGAAAGCAGAATTAGGACCCGAGGGTAGAAGTGAATAGGAAGCACATTTTCTTTTAACACAAGAAATAACTTCAAACAATCAGAACTCTCTGATAATGTGGCAGACTGCTTTAGAAACAGGGGATTCTCTGCTATTAAACACTTTCAAGTTGATAAGCAGGGCCATGAAAGGCTAAGAGAATACATTTTAAATGCCAAATGTGGTGTACGAACTGTTTTCTAGAGTGCTATGTTGAGAAAGATTTTGAGACTTTTGAGGAAAGACTTAAACAAGTCATTGTTAATGTCTTGCAAGTGCTTTATCAGGACTGAATGGAAGACGCAGTGATACTTCATATCTGCATCTCTGCATCCCTGCTTCTGCCACACCCACCACATTCGCAGGTGCATGCACACATACACTTACAAATACAATCCTAGAGTGAGACTCTTGATAGGTAAGACTATCATTCTTTCAAAGATAAGACTTCTGCAGCAACCTCAAATGCTGGTAGCAGAGTGGTTAAGTGCTACCTCTACTAACCAAAAGGTTGGCAGTTCAAAGCCACCAGGTGCTCCTTAGAAACTCTACAGAATAGTTCTACTGTGTCCTATACGGTTGCTATGAGTCAGCATCGACTCAACAGTAGGTTTTGTGTGTGTGTGTGTGTGTGTGTGTGTGTGTGTGTGATAACTTTGCCTGGAGACTCTTACTTTCCCATGGATTCCTTTCTAAGTCAGTGGGCAAATTTAATGCCCACTTTCCTTCCTTTCTTTCAAGGAATGTTGGTGGCACACTGGTTAAATCCCTGGCTGCTAACTCAAAGGTTGGTAATTGGAAAGCAACAGCTGCTCCACAGAAGAAAAATGTGGCAGTCTGCTTCTGCAAAGATTACAGCCTTGGAAACCCTGCGGGGCAGTTCTACGTTATCCTTTAGGGTCACTGTGTGTTGGAATTGACTCAATGGCAACAGGTTTTCCCTTATTTCATCTGGATGGGTTTTGTTGGCTACTTGACTAGCTCGGTTATAACTGGCACATTCTGATTCATTAATTTGTCTTTGAATAGCAAAGAAAGAGAAGTAATGGGCATACAAAATACTAGAAAGCTGTGGACACAAAACATACCCAGCATTAAAAAATAAAATAACCATTGAATAGAATAGACTAACAGTGACCTTATAGGACAGAGTGGAACTGACCACATAGAGTTTCCAAGGCTGTCGTCTTGATGGAAGCAGATTTCCACATCTTTCTGCCAAGGAGCACCCGTGTGTCCCAGATGGAGACCCAGTGACTAGCAGTCCGATGCTTACTTAGGCACTACGCCCCAAGTCTCCACAGCCAATGTGGCCACACCTGATAGAGGGACTTCGCTAAATGCTGGGTTTAGTAAGCCCAGTTGATGAGACATCATGGAAACAAGCCCCAGTGCATTATTTAAGCTTTGCAATTCTTAGAAAAGTAAATCAGAGTCAAAGTTATTCTGGCCAAGACTCAAACTGTCCCTAGTGTTGAGGGGCCATTCCGGGTCTCTGCGTTCTGTTCATTAAATAAAGATCTTCAAGCAGTTAAAGTGAGGTAATTTTATTAGCTGTCATGTTATTCTCCTGTTAGCACTGCCTTTCTTACCCCATTAATCTTGGGTGTGCTCCTAATGTATTTTCTGCACGGAAGTCAGGAGGCCTGGTTGACATGAGCGACGTGAACTGTGAATTGCCTGAGTGGATGACGCAATGCCTCTGGATGCTAGCCTCTTCAGATTGGAAAATAAATGAGCTTCTTTCTTGTTAGCTGAAGGCATTAAATGCACAAATGCACATAAAACTCGTAGATCTGTGCTACGGATTGAATCATATCCCCTAAAAATGTGCATCAACTCGGCTGGGCTATGATTCCCGGCATTATGTGATGGTCTACTGTTTTACAATCTAATGTGATTACCCTCTGGGGTGTAAATCCTTACCTCTACCGTGTTGATGGGTCAGCAAACAAGAGGAAGATGTTCAAGGAAACGGATTGACACAGTGGCTGCAACGACAGCCTCAAGCATAATCGATGATCACCTGCCTGGCGCTGCACCAGGCAGTGTTTTGTTCTGCTGTCTGAAAGGTCGCTATGCGTCAAAACTGACTCGAAGACACCTAACAGCAACAACACAATATTAATGAGGCAGGATTAGAGGCAGTTACATTAATGAGGCAGGACTTAATTTACGGGATTAAGTTGTGTCTTGAGTCAATGTCTTTTGAGATGTAACAGAGAGAACTGAGCAGAAGGGAAAGGGATTTAATGTCACCAAGACTGAAGAATCAGGAGGGGAATACACACTTTGGACCTGGGATTCCTGCACTGAGAAGCTTCTTAAACAGGGGAAGATTAACGATGAGATTTTTCCCCGGGGCTGATAGAGAAAGGCTTTCCCTGGAGCTGGCACCCTGAATTGGAATTTCTTGACTCGCGGGCTGTTAGACAATAATATTCTTTTGTAAAGCAATCCACTGGTGGCTTGGTTAAGTACTATGGCTGCTAACCAAAAGATTAGCAGTTTGAATTCTAGGAAACTCTACTCTGTCCTATAGGATCACTATGAGTCAGAATTGACTCAATGGCAATGGATTTGATTTTTTGGGGAAGGAATCCACTTGTGGTGTTTATGTTGTAGTAGCACTAGGTAACTGATACAACCTCATGTACACTAAATGTTAAACAAATGCGAGTTGCTATTATGACTATATTATTATCATATGCTGCCACATTGCATCAAATCAAGCACTTGCTGTCAAAGTTTTATTTCTAAGGCAGATACAGGACCTTTGATTTATAGCCTCAGGATCAAATCCACCAACACCAGCAAGAGAAGCAACATGGCTTAGTGGATTGAGGCCAGATTTTGGAACCACATACTTGGATTTGAATGTTTGTTCATCCACTTACTAGCCACGTGACCTTGGGCCACTTATTTGCCTTCTCAGACCTCAGTTAGCTATTGGGTTAAACAATATTCTATATGAAATTAACATGGTATACGTAATTAATCTAGCACAGTGCTCATTTTTAAAAATGCTAAAAGCTTGTCGGTGTGTATTTATTCTGATTCAGGTTTTATTTCCTTCAATCAGTTTTCTGCATTATAGTCAAAGCTATATTTCTAAAGTGTCAGTCTCACTGGATCACGTCTACCTAATGCTTCTTAGTTGGTTTCCTTTACCCTCAAGATAATAAGAATTTTCTTTTATTGGCTGCTCACCGTAAGCCATGAGCTCTGCGAAGCACTCCACTTAGGTTATCTAATGTAATCCTCACCACAACTCCACATATGCAGCTCTGTTTGTACATGTATACTGCTGGATTGGTACAGCCTCTTAAAGAAACTTGATTACCATGAAGTACAATTCTTTTTATCCTTGGAGTAATATTTTTCATTCTGAAATTTAATTTGTCTAACATTAACATGGCAACACCAGTTCTTTCTTAACTGGTGTCATATGGTTTATCTTTTTCCATTCTTTGACTTTTTACCTATTTGTGTTTTTATATTGAAAGTGTTCCTTATAAACAGAATTTAGTTGGTCTTCATTTTCTGTGGAATCTGTTACACTTTGCCTCTTACTTGGACATTTAGATCACTGTCATTTAGTATTATTATTGATGTTCCTGGAACTAAGCCTATCAGCTTGTTTTCTGTTTGTCCTATTTGTTCTTTGTTTCCTTTTTCTCTATTTTTTTCCTTCTTTTGGATGAATTGAGTGTTTGCATGATTCATTTTTATTCTTGCACTGAATTAGCAGCTATAGCTCTTTGCTTTGTTATTTTATGGGTCAGTTCATCATTTAAAATATACATATTTAATTAACTAAAGTTTACTTTTAACTGACATTGTTATGGTGTTTATTTAAACTGTTAGTTTTTAAACTTTAAAATGAGAAACAGTTGTAAGGTTAACTAAATTGTTTCCCAAATCCTAAAGAGCAGTCTCCTGTACTGCCTGTCTTCACTGTCTTAAAGCTACTGTCTCATCTATTTTGTTTAGTATGTATTTGTTTCAGGTGGGATTGAATCTTACCTGTTATCCTATCTTGGAGAAAGTAGAAATCAGGTGATTGATTTTTAACAGGAGTCTTAGTTTATACACTGTAACCTTTGTTCACCAGGGACATGAGTCAGGAATTAGTTAATTCTTAATCAAACATAGCTGGGCCAAGACACAGATTAATGGGATAGAGCTGTCAGTCCAAAAATAAATCCATATATCTATTATTAATTCATTTTTTCACAAAGGCAACAAGACTGTTCAATGGGAACAGAATAGTCTCCTCAACAAAAATTCTGGGACAGCTCGATATCACATGCACAAGAATAAAGCTGGACCCCTAACTTACATCATAAGGAAAAATTAACATAAAATGGATCAATGATCTAAATTTAAGTGTTAAAATCACACAACTGTAAGAAGAATAAACCAATCCAAATCCACTGCTGTTGAGTCGTGTCTGACTCACAGTGATCCTATAGGTCAGAGTAGAACTGCCCCATAGAGTTTCCAAGGAGTGCTGGTGGATTTGACCTGCTATCCTGTCAACTTTTTAGTTAGCAGATGTAGCACTTAACCACCTACACCACCTGGTATATTACACACAAAAAAGCACAAACAACAGAAGGAAAATAAAGTAGAAAAATTAGACTTCATAAAAATTACAAAGTTTTGTACTTCAAGTATTATTATGAAGAAGGGGAAAAAGGAGGCTATAGAAAGGGAGAAAATATTTACAAACCATTTATTTGATTTAAAACAAACAAACAAATAAAACCATTGCCATCAAGTTGATTCTGACTCATAGTGACCCCATAGGATAGAGTAGAACTGCCCCATAGAGTTTGAAAGGAGTACTTGGTGGTTCTGAACTGCCAATCCTTGGGTTAGCAGCTGTAGCTCATAACCAGTGCCCCACTAGGGTTTCCTATATTTGATCAGGTCCTATTTATTACCCATAATATGTAAAGAATTCTTAAAATGCAATAACAAAAAGGTTTCTACCCTGATTTAAAAAAAAAAAAATTGGCAGAAGATTTCAATAAACATGTCTCCAAAGAGATACAATGGCTAACAGGTACATAAAGCAACGTTTCACATCATTAGTAATTATGGAAATGCAGCTCAAAACCACAACAAGATACTATTCCACATGCACTGGGATTAAAAAAAGAAAAGAAAGTAGTAAGTGTTGTTGAGATTGTGGGTAAATGGAAACCCCTGTACATTGTAGGTGTGGATGTACAATGGTGCAGCCACTGTAGAAAAGAGTTGGGTGGTTCCTTAAAAATTCAGATGTAGAATTATCCTATGACCCAGCAATTCTACTCCTAAGTAAATTTATATGCTCAAAAAACTGAAAACAGGAACTCAAATCAACATCTCTGTAGGGATGTTGACAGTAATACTATCACAACAGCCGTATGTTAGAAACAACTCAAACGGTCATCAGTAGATGATCGATAAACAAACTGTCAATATAATTTGAGTCTATATAATAGAATATTATTCAGCCATGAAATTCCAATACGTGCTACAATTGAGATTAGCTTTGAAAACATTACACCAAGTAAAAGAAGTCAGACACAAATAGATAATTCTCAGACACAGAAAGAAGACTGGTAATACCCAGGACCTGGGACAGGGGCAAATGAGAAGTACCTGTTTACTGATTACATTTCCTTCTGTGGTAATTAAAATGTTTTGGAACTAGGTAGAGTTTATGGTTGTACAACACTGTGAATCTACTAAATGTCCCTGAATTGTTCTTTTTAAGATGGCTGATTGTATATTCTAAAAATGCCTGCTGTCATTGAATTGATTCTGATTTATACTGACTCTATAGGACAGAGTAGAACTGCTCCATAGAGTTTCCAAGGAGCACCTGGTGGATTTGAACTACAAACCTTTCCCTTAGCGGCTGTAGCCCTTAATCGCTGCACCACCAGGTTTCCACTGAGCTGGAACTGACTCGATGGCAATAGATTTGGGTTTTTTCTTTGTTTGTTTTAATTGTATATTACATAAATCTCAGAGCAATTAAAAATAGAGGTGAGCCTAAATGCCCACTTCCCACCAGGTGGTACCATTTTCCCCTTTAAGCCGCTGTCTTGCCCTCTTTGTCTGGGTTCCTCTCTTAGTTTCCCTTTCTTGTCCGCTACATTCTAAGATCAGTCACCTCTTGTTTCCTGGATACTGCGTAGGGATGTAAATGCTTCCTTAACCACGGCAGAGCCTTCTGATTATGACACTCTAGACACCTGAGCCCAAACCAGGTCTGCAGTATCCTGCCTCTAATCCACTGCTACCAACCCGGGACCCTGAAGGTCTAGCATGCCCTGTGTTCCCAGTGAAAGACACTGAGAAACAAATTAGGGATGACCGTGGATTTGGCCCCTGGGAGTAAAAGTATTAAAAGAAAACACACATCGAAACTTAGTAAGCTATAAACTTGATTTTTTTTTTTTTGCTGTCTCAATTTAACCCACCCAACCAAGGCCAGCAAAATTTAATTGAATTTCCTGACATCACAGAACTAGTTAATGCTAAAGGTAGCACTCATATTCAGGTCTTCGCTCCCTAACCGAAATTTTTCTTTTCCTGAATCATAAATGCTTTGGTAATTCTTGTGGTGAGTCATTTGTTGTTAATATTGTTTCCGGATGGGGTCACCCGCCCTGCCTTATTGTGACCCGCAGTCTTGTCTTAATGTGACTCAGATAAGATTTTTTTCTTAAGGATTTTGTTAAGTGGCCGAATGAGCATATCTCCTCAAGCACCCTTCTGTTTCCTCTGCTTCCTGTAACATGACAAGTTATAAGAAGAGGCCAGAGAGAAACCCCTGACTTAATTATTTTTCTTAACTCTGATTTGCGCAGCTCCAGAACACTGCTGTTACCTGATTAGGGTCCGCGCCCTGGAGCAGTCGAGCCAACGCAACGTGCCCGGAGTCAGAAAGAGGAAGCGCTTTATTAGGAGGTGTGATACCAGAGCCGACAGCAGCACAGGCTGTCCTCCACGGAGTCTCAAAAGGTGTTAGCTTACCATCAGAGTGTATCTATGATTTTGGCGAGGATTACATCATCTTTTTAAGCACGTAGCCTACAGGTAATTGCATATATCACGAAACAACTACGAGAAACTCTTCATTAAGCTACAGATATGTATGTTGGACATCTGGACTCTAATCTGTATGTTTGTAACAGGCAAAGAGAGAACTTACCAAGTCCACTCCAGCTGAGATAAGAAGTAAGAAAAAGGTTGTAGATTTAAAAAATGCCAGGCAGCTTTCCTAGTTTCTGTCTCACAGGCTGAAGGCCATTTCTCAAGAGAGCAAACAAGAATGGAGAGACCAAGGGTGCAGGAGCTGAAAGGGCTCCAGGCACCTTTGGAGAGAGGCCAGTGCAGACGCCAGTACAGCTGGTACAATAAAAAACACTTACAGATTATTTAGAGTATCGTTATGGCGTTAGTCATATCAAGCTCTCAAGGACCCATTTTGCAAAGGAGAGTACATGTTGCAAGGTATTAGGGTCACAGTGCCACCAACTGTCAGGTAGAATGTTCTGGCACTGCAGTTTTTAAAATGCCAAGTTGTCTGGTTGGCACACACAGGAGAAGACAGGTGGTGTACCCTAAAGACCTGTGCACTACCGCTGTTGTTGTTAGTTGCTGTTAAGGCACCTCTGACTCATGGAGACCCTAGGGACAACAGAGGAAACGTGGCCTGGGTCTGAGCTATCTTCATGTCACTGGTATGTCTGAGTCTGGTGTTGTAGCCATGTAGTCACGCAATGCTGCTGTAACAGGAACATCGCAAATGGATGGCTTTAATGAACAGGAATTTATTTGCTCACAGTCCAGCAGGCTAAAACTCCAAACTCAGGAGACCATATCCAGGAGAAGACTTTGTCTGTTGGCTTTGGAGGAATGTCCTTGTTATCAGCCTTTCTTGCTCTGGGAGCATCTCAGCTCAGGAACCTCCGCTCCAAAAGACATGCTCTGCTCCCAGGACTGCTTTCTTGGTAGTACAAGGTCCCCCTGTCTCTCAGTTTCTGTTTTTTGTATCTCAAAAGTGTTTGGCTTAAGACTAATTTTGTAAAGCTTATCTGCAATCTGATCTGCTTATCAGTATGACTGCCACTAATCCATCTCATTACATTTTAGTGATAGAATTTACAACACACAAGGAAATCATATCAGATGACACAGTGATGGGCAATCACACAATGCTGAGAATCATGATCTGGTCATGTTAATAGAGATTTTGGGGGGACACAATTCAATCCCTGACACGCTGTGTCTTTTGAGTGCCTTCCAACCTAGGGTGCTCATCTAGTACTATGTTGAACAATATTCTGTTGTGGTCCATAGGGTTTTCCTGGACTAATTTTTGAAAATAGATCATCAGGACTTTCTTCCTAATCTGTCTTATTCTGAAAGCTCTGCTGAAGCCTGTCCACCATGGGCAGCTGTGCTAGTATTTGAAAGAAATATCAGTGGCATCACTTACAGCACCGTAACAACCACAAGCCATTAAAGCACTACAACCACCTGACAGACAGGTGATGGCTATTGTACTCTATGAAAACAAACAGACAAACAAACAACAAACCATTGCTGTTAAGTCAGTTCTGACCCATTGTGATCCCATAGGAGGAGCAAGCCTTTTGGGGTTTCCAGTGAACATCTGGTGAATTTGAACTGCTAACCTTTTAGTTAGCAGGTGGAGCTCTTAACTGCTACACTCCCAGTGTTTCCTATTGCACCATTAAAAAAACAGAAAAAAACAAAACCACGACAACAAAAAAACAAACACAACTCATAGCGACCCTATGGAAACCCTGGTGTCATAGTGGTCAAGTGCTATGTCTGCCAACTTAAAGATTAGCAGTTCAAACCCACCAGACATTCCTTGGAAACTCTATGGGGTAGTTCTACTCTGACCTATAGCATTGCTGTGAATCAGAATCAACTCGATGGCAGTGGGTTTGGCTTTGGGTTTAGCAACCTTACAGGACAGAGTAGAACTGCCCCACAGAGTTTCCAAGGAGTGTCTGGTGGGTTCGAACTGCTGACCTTTTGGTTACTATAGACCACAGTGTTTCCAACTTGAGAAAATGGACCTACTGGGAACCACGGCAGTATGGTTTAGTATACTTATATGCATCCCTGTTAGGGTCACAGGTTGGCATGATGGGCACTGGGAAGATCTAAGGCCAGGTCTTTGTGGTTTATACAGGAAATAGCCACATGTGCAAGGGAACCCCAAATAGAGGTTGGGAAATAACGATGGAGGAGTTCCCACCTGTAACGAATTCAGGTAGATTTCAGGGCAGAGAAAACATAATGTTTCATCTCCTCTCTGTCAATCCATCTTGCTACTAGGAGTGTTCTAGACCCAAAAGAGAGGGAAGGTGACCCCCAATACCTACAGAAGATTCTTGGAGAGAAAGACAAGAATCAGCTTAACTGCCAACTGCCAGTGTCGTACAGCTCAAGGTCGTCTTGTACAAGAGTCTTCATGGAAGGCAGGGCTTCTCATGTGAGTCACAGAAGTCCTGAAGCCCCCACTTTGAGAAACAGTGCAACAAACATAAATAAGGCAGTGGGAGTGGGGGTGGGAGCAGACAGCAGAGCGCCGAGCTACAGTAGAGAAATTAGCAGGATATTAGGAGGAAAAATAAGGTAATTAACATTATTTATTCTAGGGTAAATAATAGCAGATTTCTCTATTAGCTGGGTGCATACGGTGTATTCAGAAGATTTCTTGCCTGTCAGCTCTGTTCATCCTTGCTCTTTTCCTAACTTTTTTTTTTTTAATCTGTTCCCAGGAGGTATTGATGTTGGCTACCGCATCATCAGGCCCTGGCAACATCTCTCATTAGTATTTCTATGATGTTGGCAATGGCAATAATAGCTATAATTATACAAGTGTCACCATGTGCCAGGAACTGCCTACAGTCCCTTAAATTGCCTCTGACCAGGTAGGCAGAATTATCCCTATTCCACCGCTAAGGAAACAGGGTATCAGAGAGGGTTAGTAACTTTCCCAGTATTATGCAGCGGATAGGTGGTAGAGACAGGACTCTGTTGATACCAAAGTCCTTGCTTTTGCTGTTAGTGAAATTACAGCTGAGGTTAACTGATTCCTCCCTGTCACTCTGTTACCCCACCTCCAAGTGTGGCCTTCATTATTATGATCTCGGAGCGGCTTCAAAGACCTGGTGGCCGTGCAGATTCGGCTACAGGATGAGAAAAGCAAATAGAGTGAGTGTTCATTTGCAATCTTTATACAGGTCTTTTCATCTTCAAAGTCCTTTGTGAATATTAAACAATTAATCCCCCTTGGAAGCCCTCAGCGCTGGGGAAAAGGAGCATTTCCATTAATGTTGATGGATTTCTTTGGCTGTTAGTGTGTGTTTGCCTTTCAGACCATGCTTCTAAAGCCTGCGAACCTTTCTGTATAAATGACACACATTTCCTTGACACATCTATCTCTGACGGGTGGGGAGATGGCTGAGGAATCTAAGTACAATGACTTTTAAGTAGCATTAAGGAGTATAAAAACTTTGTGGGTTCTGTTCCCTAAATACACACACAGACATGAGTGCATACACAATGCACCCACACAGAGTTTTTATGATAAATCTGAAAAATCAATGGTGTGTGTGTTGCTAGGTACTTGCATGCTATTCCAGACAAAATGACATGAAAAGAGAATTCTTGTAGCTGAAGTCACAGCTATGCTGTGTCAGCTGGTGCACTTGGTTATCACATCCGGCTTTTAGTTGAAAGCTTAATGGTTCAAGTTCACCAAGAGATGGTTTGATTTTCATCTCAAGAACCTGCTTGCAGTGTATTTCAGGAATTCATTACACCTCTGTGAAACATGGTGCAGTGTTCTCTAAACTGTTCTGCTAAATCTCCCCCAAACCAACAAACAAACAAAACAAATCATTGCTGTCAAAAAACCAAAACCAAATCCACTGCCATTAAATTGATTCCAACTCATAATGATGCTATAAACAGTAGAACTGCCCCATAGAGTTTCCAAGGAGCGCCTGGCAGATTTGAACTACTGATCTGTTGGTTAGTAGCCACAGCACTTAACAACAACCCCGCCAGAGTTTTCCACTGCTATCAGGTTGATTCAATTCATAGCAACATAGTGTGTATCACAGTAGAACTACCCTATAGGTTTGCATGGCTATAATTGTCATGGAAGCAGATCACCAGATCTTTCTTAAGTGGAGCCACTGGGAGGGTCTGAACAGTCAACCTTCAGGTTAACAGCTCATTGTAAACTGCTTGTACTACCCAGTGACCTAATCTCACCCCAGATATTCACGAAAACCACTAGTTCTCAGACCTAGTGATTCTGATCCAGTTGGTCTAAGATGATATCTGAGAATCTATATTTTTTAAGACTTGCTTAAAGAAGAGGTAAGTTTTCTGGCACCTGCGATTTAAAAACATCATTACTAAACTATTGACTGGAAAACATAAACAGAATTCAAGGGCTGGGATATATGAGCCATTGTCCTTGTCCAAAACCATCACCAGTTGTGGACTACAGCGGTGTTTATGATTATTAGTGGGGCAGGCATGTTGCCACCCATCCTTTCACCCTGCCTTCATACCCTGTAAGTTGGCCACACTGGACTTTGCAATTCTGATCACACCATTCATTCATCCAATACACACAAATTCAGCACATCATAACCTCAAAAATCTGCATTCTGTTTGGGAAAAGAATTCAAAGTAGAAGAATTACCGGAACTGCAAGGAAATCTCTGATTGTACAGAAACCAGACTGCAGAGATTTTTTCCTGACAAATACTAGGTGCAAAGGTGAGCAGTGGAGTCCTCAAAGAGGAAGAGACTTTTAAATGGAGTTCTAGAGGATCTTCAGGAATTGGTCATCTAATCAAGAAATGGTGTGGCAGCTTATGAAGAAAGGACACAGGCAAAAATCACAGAGCTAGGGGCGACTAATGGTTGAAGTTCACCCAGAGATGGTTTGATTTTCTTTTCAGGAATATGCTTGTAGTGGGTTTTAGAAAGTCATTACAACACTGGTTTGGTGTTCTCTAAACACTGGTGCAAATATTGGGAAGTGCAAATACTGGCTAGAGTGCAGGGTACGCAAGAAGAGACTGTGAGAAGAGCGTGGAAAGACAGGTAAGATCACGGGATGTTTCTGTATACCATGTTAAAAATCTTGGGCTTTTATATTCTAGGCACTGGAGGGCCATCAAAAGGACCCCAGATTAGATCGTTCTGGCTTCCCTGGGCCACTGTAACCAGACCATGATGTTCTCCAGCTGGCAAGCCATCTGGTCCCTGTGCTCAGACCTGCACAGCCTGCACATTGTTCTTTACTGATATGTTCCTGTAGACACCGTATCATCCCTAGAGGAAGGCACTGCCCGGAAGAGCTGCAGCCTGGCCTTGTATACCCACATGATTCAGAGATGTTCCTTCCCATTTGAACCCTATGGCTGAGTTATAGATGATATCTACTAACCAAACCAAACCTAGTGCCGTCGAGTTGATTCCAACTCAGAGAGAACCTACATCACAGAGTAGAATTGCCTTATAGAGTTTCCAAGGAGTGCCTGGTGATTTGGACAGCAGACCTTTTGGTTAGCAGGTGCTGCACTTAACCACTTCACGGTTTTATTTTACTCCTTCTGCCTTTCCTTGAAGGAGCCCTGGAGGTCCGATGGTTAAGCGCTTGGCTGCTAACCAAAAGTTTGATGGTTTGAACCTGCTTAGCATTTCCACATGTGGGAAAGATCTGGCAATCCCATTCCAAAAAGAGGACAGCCGAGAAAGCCCTACGGGACAGTTTTGTTCTGTCTCATGGCGTTGTCATGAGTTGAAACTGACTGGATGGCACCTGACAACCACAACAAGCCTTTGCCTTATTAATTTCTGCTTATTTTTGGACCAAAACATTCCACGGACTGGGAAAAGAACAAACAGGTCGGTTCTGGAAGGAGTACAACCAGAGTGTTCCTTGGAAACAGAGATGGAGAGACTGCATCTTACATGCCTGGGACATGTTGTCAGGAGGGATCAGACCCTGCCAAGGACTCTGTGCTTGGTACAATGGAGGGTCGGTGAAAGAGAGGAAGACCCTCTACAAGACGGATTGATACAGTGCATGCAACAGTATGCTTAAGCATAAAATCGATTGTGGACATGGCACAGGACTGGGCGGTGTTTAGTTCTGGTGTGCTTAGGGTAGCTGTGAGTCAGAACTGATTTGATGGCACCCAACAACAACAACAAACATTCCTGAGTCTTTAGTGCCACTGCCTTTTGCTTGATTCTTTCACGGATCCAGTGAGCCGACTTGCACTTGAGAAAGAATGTTGTGCAGACATAGTTCATAGTTTCAGACAGAGTAAAGCCGAAGGCTGTGAGACTCCATGAAAGGTGGTTACAAAAATACCGGGGAGACAGGAGGATATTAATAGAGGTGCAGAAAGGGAGGGGTCGGGGTCCTGGCACCGTGGATCACGACATGTGGAGTGGGGCTGGATGTAATCGAGGTCTCTGTGCATCAAAAAGCATTTAGCTTATGTTCTGAGAGAAACTTCAGCATGCCAAGGCCCAACAACAATTGGAATTGAATTTCCAGGCTCAGGAAATTCACAATATGCTTCCTCAACACATCCCACCCCTTTGCTCCTCAGCTCGATGAAATTGCTAAATAATTAAATCCTCAGATGCTTCTCTCGGATATGCTTTGTTGTTGACAGGCATCTGCTACACGTTGGAGGAGCCCTTCCCAGCTGATGTTGCCTTCCTTTGGCTTGTTTGTTTATCTATGGAAATGAATAGCTTAAACCTCCACCCCCTCTAAGCTTAATAAAAAGGAATCCTTTCCATACTCGTCACCTTCCCTCTGCCCCTGTGGTCCTTTATCAAACCATTAAAGACATATGCTGTGAGCCTAATTATTTTTCCCACCCTACCAGAGTGCATTACTCCAAGAAAGGCCACCTTTGGCTCAGAATTCAGTGCAGGAGGACTACTCTGCAGAGATCCTTCCCTCCCAGGGAAAACAGCCTCATGCTGGATCAAAGCGCTGGAAAGCAGGCCTCTGAAGAGACTGGCCTCTCTCATTAGCCCTAGGACAGTGCCACTCGCTCTGAGCAATTTGCTTAATGGACTTGAGGTCAAGAGTGGCTCATTAATGAAGTAGGAGAAGGAATAAAAACAGACACAGGTCACTGAGACAGTCAAGTCTGATGACGAGTCCAAAAGCATATATTTCATCAACTTTGGAGAAGATGGGAGATGTGGAGAATAAGGAGTTGGGTGGGATTGCACATGTTGCACATAAAGATCATGAATGTTGGGAAAGATTTAATGTATGTTTTAGAGATATTAACGGCTTTGTGATTGATTGAAACCTCTTGATGACAGAGTCACTTGCACAGGATTAGTAGAGGCATTTGCTTTCTGTTTATGCACAGAGATGGTCAAGATAATACGAACTCAACAAAAAGGTTGAATTAAGTCATA
This sequence comes from Heterohyrax brucei, assembly GCA_028571685.1. NCBI lineage: Eukaryota > Metazoa > Chordata > Mammalia > Hyracoidea > Procaviidae > Heterohyrax > Heterohyrax brucei. The sequence goes on along the minus strand of CM053153.1, from coordinate 16,824,514 downwards.
TTTGAAACAGAGATGAGGGAAGAAGAAAAAGGAAACTGTAATTAAAATCAAATATGGTACAGTGTAACAGCATGAGACCATTGGGGCTGTTCTTAAATGAGTTGTGTGTGTGTTACAATAAACAGGAAAAGTACTTTTTTTTAACATTTAGGGTAAGTGTTTGACTGACTCCACTTTATGCTACACTTAATTTCACTAAGTCCTAAAAGGTGAGCTTGTAATCATGGTTGGCTTGCCTTAGAAACATTTCCTTGGCTTGGATTTTACAGCTCAAGGGCCTGTTAAAAGAGCGGTGTTGCAATGAGAAAAGAAGCAAGCCTATATTTTGTTCCTTTTGGAAGGTATCTTTTTATTTTACTGTAGGAAACCTTGGTGGTATAGTGGTTAGAAGCTATGGGTGCTAACAAAAAGGTTGATAGCTTAAATCCTTGGAAACTCTATGGGGCAGTTCTTCTCTGCCTATAGGGTCACTGTGAGTGAAAACTGACTCTATGGCAATGGATTTGGTTGGTTTTTTATGTTTGTAAAACATGTTTCTTTGCGCTTGGAAGTCATGTTTCTGCCAATATGATTCTTCTGTTTTCTTCCTCTGTCTGCCTAATGTGGTTTTTAATTCTCCTATTACAGCTTTGGAGCCCTGGTGGTACAGTAGGGGGGAGCTACAGCTGCTCCCCAAAAGTCAGCAGTTTAAATTCACCAGCTGCTCTTTGGAAACCCTATAGAGCAGTTATGCTCTATTTATAGAGCCACTACGAGTTGGAATTGTCTCAAGAGTGGCACATTTTCTTTTTAATGCCAAAAGCCAAATGCCATCGAGTCAGATCTATTTTTATACATACTTTTTATCTCATCCTCATTTTTTTTTTAATCTCAGTCCACTTTTCTTAGTACTGCTAGAAGAGAACTGTCTTCAACAAAGGGGAGTTTATTCTCCCACTCTAGTATATTAGAAGTCTGAATTCAGAGTGCCAACTCTAAGAGAAAGCTCTCTCTGTCAGCTCTGAAGGGAGGTCCTTGTCCTCAATCTTCCCTTGGCTTAGAAGCTTCTCTGAGTAGGAAACCTGGGTCCAAAGAATGTGCTCTGCTCCTGGTGTTGCTTTCTTGGCGGTATGCAGTCCCCCGGTCTCTCTCTCACATCTCAAAAGACATTGACTTAAAGCCTAGAGGAAGTTTGTAGGTTAATTTACATAACTGCTGCTAATCTCATTTTATCAGCATCATAGACACAGGATTTGCCACAATGATAAGGAAATCACGTGAGATGACAAAATGGTGGACAATCATCCAATACTGGTAATCAGGACCTAGCCAAGTTGACAGATATTTTGGGAACACAATTTAATTCATGACACTACTGTTCATTTATTTCAGTCTTTTTGTTTTGTTTTGCTTATAATTAGTAAATATGTTTGTCGCTATCACATTGGATATTCTGACCAATTTTAAAATTTTATTTTGGATTGTAGTATATCCTGAACACATTCTTTTGTATTTTCCTTTCCCTTTCTGCAATTTTTAGAGGTCCAATGTCTTGTTAATTCTCTTGGCCTTGAGGGAAGCTAACACAGGGTGTTTACCAATGCTGTATGGGTTTTCCTTAACTTGGCTACCTGGTTGTAATACCTTATTCCCATCTGTAATCTATAACTGGAGGACAAGTTGATAGCCAAAGTTCCAGCCCATTTCCTGGTTTCCACAAGGTGTTTATGTTTATATGGCTCTATTATATGATGCCAAGCCAGCCAAGTGCCGCCGAGTCGGATCTGACTCATGGCGACCCTAAGGGGCCAGGGTAGAACTGACCCCCAGAGTATTCAAGAGCACCTGGTGGATTTGAACTGCCGACCTTGTGGTTAGCAGTGGTAGCACTTAACCCACTACACCGCTATGACATGCATCTCTATCCCCACATGACCCATTTTCTCTAATCTCCAGCAAATATAGCCTCTACAGTGAAACCTGTGAGAGCCAGAACTCAGTGAGGACTGCCTTGTTTTTCCAGGTATTGCAAGTTTTCTGCCTTTGACAGGCTACATTCTTACCACTTTTCTGTCATGCATTTCAGTGGAAAATACTTGAATTTTCTTTCTCTGATAGGTTTCCACCTTACACAAGTTCTGGTTTTGTTGCACATGTCTTTGTATTCGCTTTACCTCTCTCCATGTCCACTTCCCGGGTTCTCCTCCCCAGTCCCTAGCATCTTCTGTCCTGATGTTTTCCTTGGTGGTGGAAGACACAGGTGGAGGAAGAAAGAGGCATGCCTCTGACTATAGGAAAAAACAAACAAAACGAGATCCATGCAATGGATGTGTATTTGCCTGGTTTTAATTCATAAAGACCTGAGCATTGTCTTCAGGACAGCAGTCTGATAGGGAAGAGTTGCCTTTGAATTTTCTTTGAGGCAAAGTTTGAGCACCAGTGGAAACCCTGATTGCATAGTGGTTAAGCAATATGGCTACTAATCAAATGTTCTGTGGTTCAAATCCACCAGCTGCTTCTCAGAAACTCTGTGGGGCAGTTCTACTTTATCCTATAGGTTGGTATGAGTTGGAATGGACTCAATGGCAACAGGTTTTAAACATGAGTCAAGGCATGTGCTGAAACCTGTGTAGACTTATTTATTCATTGCAATATATTCCGTTGAATTCAAAATTAAAATTAAGAGTGTTTCCCGAGTTGTAGGAAAAGAACTACCAATCTTAACTTCAGAAAGTGTGAGCTTTTGCCTTGTTCACCGTCTTCATGGACTGTGAGTGGACGAACAAAGCTTCATGAGGAGCTGATAAAATGCCAGATGCCACTGGAAACTGGAAGTTGCCCAGAAATTAGCATCTGTTCAATGTTTGGAATTTGGTAGATGGCTTACATACAAATGAGTTTTGGAATACAACCCATTCATAATTTGAGAAGTCAGTGTGCTCTGAGGCACGTAATTTCCCTCACATTAGTCTGCATTTTTGTTCTGACTAGAAGCTGCAATAATAACTAAATATCCAAAGAAAATTTTTTCTTGGAACTAGACCATTGTGATAGTTACACAACACTGTGAATTTATTATCTCTGAGCTGTGCACCTAAAATGATAAAAGTGACAACTTTTGCTATACATGCTTGATCACACAACACATTTTTTAAGAATTTTTCTTTAAGTCTGTCACCAGATACTGTTACACAAGTTGTCCCCCGTGATTTAGAGAGAGGAGCTATTTGTATGAGCATTTTTCATGATCTGTGTTCTCCTATCTGTCTCGCCACCAATGAATTTTAAAGAAATTGCCATCTTGGTGGTGGGTGAGCAACGAGTAGGTGTACATCAGGGATCGCTCAAGCAGTACTCCTCTAAGCACTTCGTTTCCTCTTCCCACTCCATTTTCTCCATCTGCACCTTGTTATGCATCAATAGGTTTCTGCTATCTATGAAGGTTGCTATAAACATATTTCACCTGTAGTCTCAAAATTCATTTCAGAACAAGAAAAAATAAAAATTAAGGCCAGCTCTGGGGGACAACCACTAATTCTTAATGAACAATGGTAGGAACCCTTCCAGGCATGAGGGAGAGATTCTTTGTGTGACTACCGAAAGCTAGTGTGTATTTCCTTTATTTGGACATTGTCCTAGAAAAGGAACTCCAGAACTAAATCTTTATATTTGTGTCTACACAGCAGCAAGCAATTCAAAAAACAAAACAAACTTAGCTTTTAAAAAACAAACAAACGAACAAAAATTATTGTCTTAGAGTCAATTCTGACTCATAATGATGTTATCAGATGGAGAACTATGCCCCACAAAGCTTCCAAGAATTTGAGCTGCTTACCTTTGACGATTAGCTGACACCATAGCACACAACCACTGTGGTCCAGAGCTCCAGCCAGCGTCTACAGTGGGGGCAAAAATGAACAAATCGACAAGCAACAAGTCAATAGACCAAAGCTCGATTGTTTGAGTACTGGCTCTGGATACACTAAGTAATTCGATGTTTGACTTTTTATTTTTTTATCTAGATATTAGCTGCCCACATCTGATTTATTGTTTTATGCCTCAAACCATTGAGAGCTCTTTCACTTTGCGTATATACCCAATAAATATTTATTGAATGAATAAATTTATGAATGAAGATAATGTATGGGTGTGGGTAACTGACATTATGTTGCAAGAGCTGAAGAGATAAAGCCTTGAGACTTTTCTTTTTTCATAACTGATAGAGTTTGAGGAAATGGAATTTCTCTATTGTTTTGGGGTATAAGGGCTTTGCCTGATGCAATTTTCTAGTGCAAGTCTCAATCACTACTTACTAGACAGAGGTGGAGGTTAGGGCCAGTCCTTCTTTAATTCAGGTGACTACAGTTTATATCCCAAGTTAGAATCAAGGGACTATCACTACTTTATGAGTAGTTTATCCATCTATCTAACTCACCATAGTCAACTAATAACATGTAAAACAAGGAGTCAAGAGAAGAGTTTGCCTAGGATGATTCTATGTTGTGAATGTCAGGTCTGGAAGGTGAAAGAATAAGAAAGCAGACTTTGAACTGAATACCAGGAATGGTCATCCAACTCATGATGTTTCCCTCAGTAATGAATGAGCAGTTGCATAAAGTAGGTTCTCCAACACTGGAAATATTCAACACATGTCTAAAATGCTTAGAGTAGTGTTTTGATACATAAAAATATCATGTGTTCAGGAACGGATGCTCACCGAGGACCAAAATGACATGCGGTAAAGACAACTGAGAAGACAGGGAGACCCACAAGAGTGGGTGCCTACATCGACTTGGGACCGGAAGAACCGGATGGTGCCCGGCCACCACCAGTGATAGCCACGATGGAGCTCACAGAGAGGAGTCTCACTGGCAACACAAGAATAAAAAGGGATGCATCATGAGATCTCCACTAAAAGACCTCAAATGATGGTCCAGCGGTTTTGGGGTTCCTCTGAGAGCATGGCCCCTGGTCCTGATGCTGCCCTTTCTCATAAATTATAAAAAAGGTCCACTCTTTGGACAGGAATGGATTGGACTTGGCAATGCAGAGTGACCATATATTAGAAGCACTTCATGGTTCTACACATCTATAGGATATCATCTTGCTGACCTCTGGCTGGAGGAAGGAGAGTGGGTGGAGAGGAGGGGAAAGGAGGCTGTTGGGAGAATGACACATGTATGGAGCAGAGAGGAATAGTGTGCAGTCACCAGACAAGGAGAGCAGTGGAAGCTGCATATAGGTGGGCATGTAAGTTTATACGTGAATGTACATTTTCACTCAGTCATGTTAAATAAAAATTAAAAAAAAAATCGTGTGTTTCTTCAGTGATACAAAGGCTGAAATGTCTGATATACAGAGTAGGTGCTGTCTGTGTTTTACAAAAGTTTAGATTCCAAGGCCTATGTGATGCTTAGGGTATTTTGAATGCAAACCACACAACTTTACTCTAGATTCTTAGGCCAAAGGATAGTTTTATTGGAAGATTGAATTGAGGAAGGAGACTCCCAAGGGGAAAGATCAGGCTGGAGAACTTGTTTGGAAGAGGATAGAGGAAATTCATGAGATTCCAGGCACCAACACTGGAATAAAGGAGAATTCTAGCTATTTCCAGTATTGTCATCACTCAAACTCATAATTCAAATTCCAGAAAGAAAGCAGCTGATGGACCCTATCTCTTGGGTCATGTCCTTGCCTCCTGACTGGGGAAGAAAGCAAGTTTACTTGATTAACTTGTCAAACCAGGCTGTATACACTACAGAAATAAATCCTCCCCAAAGTAAAGAGTAAAGATGCTGTTTCCAAAAGAAAGTATAATGGATAATCAGTAAGCAAAAAGCAAAAAAAACAACAAAAGCCCACTCCATCCTAGCAGTCTCTTCCAGTCCTGTGATCTATGGAACTTTAGTTATATGATATTCAGAACTCCAAACAAGAGAACTGACCTCCTAGCCACTTCATGTGACATCAGTATTTTGCTCCAGGGAGACCATTGCCCAGAATTCCTTTCTGATGATGAGAAGATCCTCAATGAATCGAACACAACTCTATACGAGCACCATCTCCCCCAATATGACTTAGCCGCTCTGGATAGGAGAGCACCATTGGGAGAGTCTGGGATTGACTGTGTAGACTCTTGACTGGGAAGCCTGTGTTAACCATTTGCCGTAACACCTAGCCACTAAGCCACCAGGGTTTTTGTAACAGGCATAGAAGAACAAAATTCCACATTTTTACATTAAAAGTTTGCTTTTTCCATTTATCTCAGCTGTTTTGCTGCTTTGAGACTGGGATTATCGTTTACCTCTCTCTAAGAAACAGTTTGGGCCTTGAAATAAGATTTTCAGGTTGTCAGTCCTGATGGTTCTTGTTTGAAATCGGCAGCCGTTGAGACAGATAGACTCTTAGAGAATCGAAATGGCTAAGGCAGAGGAAGCTTAAAGAGGAGGTTGAAGGAGCGCACGTATCTGGCTGAGCCATTCAGAGAGGACCATGAAGAAGAGTTAATGCGTGATAAGATTTCATTTCACTGTTAATGGATTTTATTCACTTTTAATTCAGCAGCAAATGGAAGCATCTATCGCTCTTTGTAGACCTAGTATCCCATTATTTCTCTGCAGTATTATTGGCTGACTGGTTTACTCAATGTTGGTCTTGATAGAGCTCTATTAAAATACAGACAATACTAATACAATTTACATTTTTTCCTCACTTGCCGTTAAGTCACCTGACACCCGCGCACTACTGAACCTGTCCACATTCTAGATATCCATTTTGTATATTTTTATTTTATAAATAATATTTGTTATTTCTCTTAATTGAGAAATATTGTATGAGCATTTCAGAGCATTTGGAAAACATAATAATGCCTAGTGAATAACATAAAGACCACTATAGCTCAATGATATCATCAAAGACTGAGGCTCTTTTATCTTTTCTGTCAGCCTTAGAGTGTTTCCTTTTTTATTTTTATGCTTTTGGGCCTCATTGTTGCTATATGGCTGCCATAACTCCAAGCATCACAGCTGTATTCAAACCAAGAAAATGTGAGAGGGAACAATTTCAGCCACATCCCATCAGAATACTACCTTTATTTCTCTGGCTATATCTGTGACACATTCACCCTAGCTATTAAAAAAAAAAATCTGTATAGGATACAGTCAAGACAGAAAATGCTGGAAATAGATGTTGGGCTAGTCACTGTACAGTGTCTGCTGTAGCATCTCTGGTATGAGAATCCCTCCCCATATAAAAAATTCCTAGCAGAATAGGAATTTATAATTACTTTTATAGTTACTTTTTTCCAGTGTAAAACAATATTCACTATAAAAAAAATTAGAAAAAAGCCTAGGAAGTCATAAAGAAGAAGCAAAATTTTTAAAAATATACTAACTACAGTCAATCAGTGTATCTGACAATGTTATATATACACAGGGTCCAACAATTAAGTCTGCAAACTTAATTACTGTAAGTGCTACATATTTTGTTGCTGAATGTCACTACTTTGAAGTGCTCCCCTAGGGAAGCTGTGCACTGACACCAGTGCTTTGTCCACCCTGTAGAGTGACTTTGGAACTCTTCCGAGAATGGCCATTGTGCGAAGTGACACAGTCGTAAGCTTGAGAACTCACCTGTATAGCGTCTGTGAGTGACTTTCTAGCCACTAAAAAAGTAAATGTATTGGAATACCCTCCCTACTCACCTGATCTGGTCCCTAATTGCTTTTTTCTCTACCTGAAGACAAAGGAAATATTGAAAGGAAAACCTTTGGATGACATTCAAGGCATTAAGGGTAATACAAAGACAGCTCTGATGGCCATTCCAGAAAAAGAATTCCAAAATTGTTTTGACACATGTTGAGTCCTGCCCCACCAACACCGTTGCCATGCATCTACCCTTATTAGCATCATAGAAGCAAGATTTACAAAGTGAAGAAACATAACACAATACCAGAAAGCATATCCCAGCCACATACATTTTGGGGGGAACATAATTCAATCCATGCCAGATGGGCAGAAGAAAAACCTCAAGGCAGGCAACTGGTAAAGTGACTCTCATAACCATGGAGTAGCACCTTCCCTAGAAAGTTTGCTTCCTGGAAGAAAACAGCCCTGAGGAACAGCTGACATGCTTTAGTGGAAAGATCACTGATGGGAATCCCAAGAATAATCACAATCAACACTATCATCATCTACATATTTATAAATTGCAAGTTCTTGAACAACTTCTGTATTCCAGGCACTAGGACTGGGATCTTTATATATGTCACATTGTAAGAATCTAAGGTCACAAACAGAGCTTTTCAAACCATACTCTCGGAAATTCCCTGGGGGCTATAAATGGTTAAACACTCAACTACCAACCAAATGGTTGGTGGTTCACACTCACTCATAAGATCTTAGAAGAGAGGCCTGACAATCTGCTTCTGAAAGGTCAGAGCCTGGAAGAGCTTATGGGGCAGCTCAGCTGTGCACAATCAGGTTCATCATGAGTTGGAACTGACTTGAAGACAACTAACAACAGCAACAACAACTGTAAAGCAAAAGCAAACCAAACCCAGTGCCGTCAAGCCCATGCCAATTCATAGTGACCTTATAGATAGAGTTGAACTGCCCCCGTAGAGTTTCCAAAGAGTGCCTGGTGGATTTGAACTGCTTACTTTTTGGTTAGAAGCTGTAGTACTTAACCACTATGCCACCAGGGATTCTGAAAACAACTGTAGGAGATAGATGCTATCCAACTGTGCTCTCAGTGCCAACATTCTGAATAATTGTCTCTATCATCAGCAGGAAGCTGGTCATATCAAGTTCAAAGCAGCATCCTGTTCTCCAACTTTAAAAGAACAGTCCTACATTTATTTATTGTGTATCCTTGTGGGTCAAGGGCTGTCTGTACTTCTACCTCCTTACTGGCACCCAGAATCTGCCCAGCCCTTTGAGTGACCATGCATATACCAGATCAGGAAAAAGGCAGGAAGGCTTTCTTACTACAATTCAAAGCAGGAAAAAGAAACAGAAACTCTTTTAGCTTAATAACAGTAGAGAGTTTGGAGAAAATGAAGCTTTCAAAGTCTGATTGCCTGGTCAATGCTTATCTCTGCCAGGAAATGTTTCCTTCATCTTTGTTCTTTACTTGCATACACCTCAGAATTTCTCAGCTATACCCAGAGGAAAACCAAAAGAAATAGAAAGACTCTTGAGACTGGTGAAGACAAAGTAGTATGGCATTGCTTCTGATGGTAGAGACAAGATGGGCAGAAGAAGACTTTCAGAGTCGTCAGACATGGTAAGAGAGGAGCTGAAGGGAGGAGGGACTCAGAAAAGAATGGTATCTTGGGACATCCAGTTGCCTACATACTTTTTCTGGCTCTTAAGTTCAGTGGAAAGCAACTTATCCATTGACAGGTCATGCTATTTGCAAGGCAGGGACCTTTAGGACTGTCTGAATCTGAAAAAAGGGACTTGGATTGCAGATTTTAGATTTTGTGCAACGCATGCACATTTTTGATAGGAAACACGAATTTTGAAAATTTTGCTTTGACATATTGTGTATCTCTGAAATTGGGGGGACATCTGGAGGTGTTAGTGGGACAGACCATGACCCAGGGGCTCTACTGGGGAAAAGACCTAGTGTTCTACTCCCCAAAACATTACAGCTTAGGAAACTCTATGGGGCAGTTCTGCTGTGTTACAGGGGATCACTATGAGTCAAAAATTGACTTGACAGCATCTAAACACAAGCCAAGCCAAGTGCCGTCGAATCTAAACACAACAACAAATAAATCTAAAGACAAGACAGAGAGCTGGCCTCAGGACCTCAGAGATTACATCTCTTACTAGCTATGAGATTTAAGGCAAATTCCTCAGCTCCTCTATTTTTCAGTTTCTTCTTCTACTGAATGAACTCAAAAAGGCTACTTGTTTCATAAGTTACTGAAAGGAGTTTTCAACACCCACCCCCCTCGAGTTAATTCCAACTCACAATGACCTTGTAGGACAGAACAGAACTACCCTCTAGTGTTTCCAAGGCTGACAATCTTAACAGAAACAGACTGCTACATCTTTCTCCTACACAGGGACTGGTGGATTCAACTCGCTGACATTTCAGTTAGCAGCCAAGGGCTGTAACCACTTTGCCACCAGGGTCCTAATGAAAGCAGTAAACAATATAAAACATGTGGTGCTTAGACCAGTGCAAAGAGGTTGGCAGCTGTTATGGACTCAATTGTGCCCCCCAAAAAGGTGTCAATCAGTTTGGCTGAGCCATGATCCCCTGGCATTGTGTACTTTTCCCACATGTTGTAAATCTTGACTCTATGAGGTTAATGAGGGAGTATGGGTGGTGGCAGTGCTGGTGAGACAGGACTCAGTCTACAAGATTGTACTGTATTTTCAGGCAGTTTCTGGGGATGTGGAAGAAAGCAGCTAGAAGAGAGACAAGTGGAACTCATGTTGCCAAGAAAGTAGTGCTTTGCAGCAGAGCACGCCCTTTGGACCCAGGGTCCCTGCACCTGAGAACTCCTCAGCCAGGGGAATACTGAGGACAAGGACCTTCCTCCAGGGCTGACAGAGAGAGCCTTCCTCTGGAACTGACACACTGAATTTGGATTTTTGGTATTTTACTATGAGGAAATAAATTTCTCATTATTGAAGCCATCCACTTGTGGTTATTTTCTGTTACAGCAGCGCTAAATGAATAAGACAGCAACTTCTTTCTGCAAAGGACCAAACAGTAATTATTCCTGGGTTTGAAGGCCATGTGGTCTTTGCTGTAAATACTCAACTTTGCTATGGTAATGGAAAAGGAATCACAGGCAATATGAATGATACATAGCCTAACGAGCTTGGTTGTGCTCCTGTAAAATTTTGTTCACAAAAACAGGTGATGGACCTTACTTTTTGTGGACCATGATTTAGAACAAGACACCCTGTAAATGACTCATAAATGTTAGCTGACACTATTAACTGATCACCATGTTTTTCCAGATTCTTTTTGTTTGATAACAAATGTCCTATCCAACTCTTCCTAACTCAAAGTCGTAATAAAGGAATTACGTTATTTAAGCTTCTAAAAATTTGTTCCTAGAATTTATGTATTTTTAAAATGCATTTTTATAAATGACTCTGGCTTTAAAAAAAAATTGGTAAAAACCACTAGAATCAGTTTTGCAAAAAGCTTTCTTCTACTGTCACAAATGCTTGCACCATCTCCAATGCTCACAGCTACTTTCCATGAAAATACATAGTTTCAGACTCCTTCCAAGGATGCAGGATTTTGCACAGCCTGCATATGGGTGGGAGCCAATTTTTAACAAGACTGATTCTTCTTGACGCCACCCTCATTGCCATCACTACTACTGTCATCCAGAAAATTCTCATTTTGCAAAGAGAACACCCAGATTCCAAGAAATGATTCTGTCTGCATCTTGGCATCTCACCAGTGGGTCCATCTGCTCCCACTGCTCAGTCAAGGCGGAGTGGCTCCGAACATATGGCTGGGAGTTCTCATCCTAGAAGGCTGGAGCCGATAAGTGCTTGAGAACACATATGTGGAGTGGGACATAAGTTGGCCCAAGGGATCTTGGTCTCTTAGCACGCTCACAGGGAAGTCACCTGAAGTCCTTGGATGAAAACAAATTTTCCATTTTCACAAGGTAAAGGCCAAGAATAAATGCAAATGATTACCTATTAGCCTTACGCGCTTCAGTCAAATGCAGAAAGTGAAGCTCAGAATGGTTGAAGGGCATACCCAAATTGTCACTGGGAGAAAGTAGCAGAAACAGGACTAGACTGTAATAAGCATTCTCTCACATCAGGTTCTTAGTTTAAATTTGCCTCACCAAATATCTCATTTCTCAATTGTTCCAATACGTGGACTTTTACTCTGCTCTGGAGTTTTAAGTGGTCTGCAATGGAATAGAGTAAAAAATGAAATCTGAGTACAAATCTAGCTGGGAAAAAAATAGAAACATTCTGAAGAATTAGCACAAAGTAGGCATATGGAAAATATCTAAACTTGGAAATTTTAAATAATGAGATACAGTTTTATCAGGTGCTCTGGCTCTGTGCCTCCACAGTCCTTTATTGTTGAAGAGGAATCAACAGGCATGGTCTTGGTTTCCATATAGTTTACAGTCTAATGGGGGCTTATTGAATCAGTTAGACTCTATTAGTTTCCTAGGGCTACTAAACTAGGTGAATTGTAAGAACAGGATTTTTTGTCTCTTGATCTTGAGGCTAATAGTGTCAACTGAGAGTACTGGCAGAGTGTTGTTGCCTTCAAGGCTGTAGGAGAAGATCCTTTCTTGTCTCTCCCAGCATCTGGTAGCTTCAGGTATTCTTTGGCTTGTAGCTGTAGCATAACTCTGTTTTCACAGGACCATTTTCTCCCTGTATTTCTATATCCCTTCTTTTTTTAAGGACATCACTCAGGTTGGGTTAGGATCTATTCTACCCAGGTATATCATGATAGATTGTCTGATAACATCTTTAAAGACTTTATTGCCAAACAAGATTGCATTGATAGTTACCAGGGATTGGACTTCAACATATCCTTAGGGGGAACACAGTTCAATTCATATAACAGGCCCAAGTACAAAACCAGTGGTGGAATCAAAGGGCTTAGCTGAAGCGAGTTAATGAAGGGTTGACTGAGTTCTAACTAAAAGAAAACCAAAGTCATTGCTGTGAAGTTGATTCCAACTCATAGAGACCCTATAGGACAGAGTAGAACTGGCTGCATAGAATTTCCAAGGAGCATGCAGTGGATTCAAACTGTCAACCTTTTGGTTAGCAACCACTACACCACTAGGCTTTCCTGCTGTATTATGGACAAGATTAAAGAAACCAAAAAGTTATGTTGATGCTTCCAGAGACTGGCAACACTGGAGAGCTGTTACCAAGTCAGAGGCTGAAGAGGCAGGGCAGGGCAGGCGAACGGTGTTATTAGAACTTCATGAAGAGCTGAACCCTTGGATGAGAAACTATACAGCAGGAACACAGCCACTGGCGAAAGAACCATGACAAAGCAGGAAAGGAGGAGTGCTGGAAAATAAAATTTCTTCCTCCCTGATTTTCTATGCATGCCTTCCAGTAGCTTCCATAACTAGAGGACAAAGGAGTCTGAGGGAAGTTGCCAGCAAAGACCAGCCTCGTGTGGCAAAGTGTGGATGAAAGAGTAGAGACTGTACTGAGTGGGTTGGGGGGTACCCAAAACAAACAAACCCACTGCTATTGAATCGGTTCCACCTCAGAGTGACCCTATAGGTCAGAGTAGAACTGTCCCATAGAGTTTCCAAGGAGCACTTGGTGGATATTAACTGCCAGCCTTTTGGTTAGCAGCCATAGCCTTTAACCACTGCTTGACCAGGGGTTGAGGGTATGGGAATGAAAATGATGGAAAAAAATCACCTTTTTTATGATATTTTTTCAAAGTCTGATACCCATGACTAGCACATAAAAGGTCCTCAATACACATTTAATGAAAAATAGTATGCTGGAAATAAATGAGTTTTGGAGTCCCCTCAACATGGGCTAGAATTCCATCACTGTTTTCAACTGTGGGACATTAGACAATTTTCTTAAATTTCTTGTTCCAATGTCCATAATAGTAAGATGATCACAGTAACAGTTACTTTATAGAGCTTTTGTAAAAATTAAAAGAAAGAACTTTTTGAAAAACACTTAGTATGTAGGACACTTTCAAATACTGTGATTTTCTTCCTCTCCTTTTATTTCGCTGCATCCTTATCACTATAATTCCAAGGATTTATAGCCCAGGAGGAGAAAAATTCAACATTGAACAGAGCTAGCAAATATTTTCACAAACTTAAAAGTGTTTTCTAAAATCTCCCAAAATGATAGCAAAAGTAAAATAGATGCTGGTTTCAAAAGAGATTTAAAGAACCCAACCTAAAGATTATCATCATCTGAAACTCTGCTCCCTAAAACAGCTGTTTGATTTTTACACCACAGCATTTTGGACAATCATTTTTAAATGTTGTAAAAGTTACGATGCCTGGGGTGATCAGTGTTTCTAATCTCCCCTCATTCTACTCCTCTCCTGTGGAGTTATTTCTCCAAGCCCAGAATTGATTATGTCATGTTTTTCTCTAAAACATGTCTGCCACATGCCCAGAGCAAAACATTCCGACTGTTAGCAACACAACGAAAGGTTTTACTAGTCAGACTCCCAAATCTACTTCTAATCCCATCAACTCACACTCTGCGTGCTACAGGTCACCTTCAGCAAATCACTCAGTTTTGCAATACATTTTCATTTCCTCTGTTCTCCCTGCACAGTACCGCTTTTTCTGTTCACATCTCCCTTCTCAGACCCTTAAAGCCTTCTTTGTCTTTCATGTCTTAGCCCTAATGCTGCTTCCTGTTTTCCTTGGAAAATGGGTAATTCCCTATTGATCCCATAGCAGAGCCATGGTGACTTCATGATTAACAGCTATGGTTGCTGACCAAAAGATCAGCAGTTGAATCCACCAGCAGCTTCCTGGAAACAGTACAGGACAGTTCTACAATGACCTACAGGGTTACTATAAGTCACAGTTAACTTGAAGGCAATGGGTTTAGCCTCTCCTTCCTCAAACACAGTGCTTTACTACGCATCGTAATGCTTCTTTGTGTTAGGGTTAGTTGTATGTCTATTATCCTATGTTGGGGGCTCACTTAATTCACATTTAAGGCACAGATTCTGTATGTACCAAGCACACTGAATACCTTCTGAGTTAACTAATAGTAAGAGTCAAGTAGCACTCATTAAGGTGGCCTTCCAAAGGAAGCTGAATATGACACGAATGTTAAATTTGAAAGATGAGGATGTGTGTGCTTTAATAGGGGAGAGCTGCATAAAATGGAATTGAGATTAGGCAAGGGAAACATACTTGTATGGCACAGCAACTGCATAGGGTATGATTTTGGGAGAAACAGTGACATTTAAAGAAGTCAAGAACTGCTCTTCAAAGCCCACTTCCACCATGCAGTCTTCCTTGGGAGTCTCAGCCCCTGGACTTGACTCCTCCTTGGGCGCACATCTATAGTGTAGACATTATTTAGCATTTGTGTGGCCCAAAGTGCTTTGTTATTAACTTTGTCTTCTGTCCTCACTAAAATTATAAGCTTTCTCAAAGCTGAAACCATGTGCTATGATCCTCAGTCGTCATGTATCAGTAGATTCGTGTTGAGTAAAATGATGAAAGACCTTAAATCCCTGACATGTAGCTTGACTTTGCTGGAATAAACAGGGGGTAAGTACAGAAATGCAGGTCTTTATTGCTCATCCAATTCTTTTCCCTGAGAGAGAAATGTTGATTTATTAATTTACCTTACATTTGTTGATAGCCTGCTACATGCCAGGTCCTGCCAGGGTGCTGGGCATGCAACAAAAGGCAAGACAAACAAAAGTTTTTGTCACCTGAAGGAGTCAGATGAAGAAAATGAGAGTAAATGCTTATGTAACAGCACATTTCAAGGAGTGGTAGGGCTTTAAAGAAAAGTAAAGCTGGATAAGGGACTTAGAGGGAGGTAGCAAGATAGAGGGGCAGAGTTTAGATGATCAGGAAAGGTCCCTTCGAGGAAGTGCTGTCATGGATTGCATTGTGTCCCTCCAAAAGTGTATGTGTTGATATGTATTGATTTGACTTGGCTATTGAGGCCCAATGTGGTGTGCTTCCTCCCATGTTTTTGTGAATCTTGCCTCTGTGATGAGGAAGAAGGGACAGTAGCTCTGCTGGTGGGACGGGACTCCAGCTACCAGCTGGTGGGATATAAAGAAGACAAGTGAGCAGAGAAAGCTGGGAACCCAATACCACCAAGAAAGCAATAGTGGGGACAGAGCGTGTCCTGTGGACCTGATGTTTCTGTGCCGAGATGTTCTCATTGAATTTGGGCTCAGCCAACTGTACTGTGATAATTTCTACTGTTGAATGGACTTGCAACTCATTAATGGATTTGTGGCTTACCAGATGGTGACAATGAAATTTCTCTTCATGAAGGCTTCCAGTCATAGTATTTTCTGGTAGAGCAGTACCAGGTGACTAAAACAAGCATTCTCTGATACAAGATGCATATATAGTAAGAAATTAAGGTACATGAAGATGTGTAGGTAGAATATTCCAAGACTTTTTCAAGCAGTTGTTGAACTTGCTCAAGTCTCTCAAAGGGAGGTCAGATTCATGGAATATAATTTTTTCTTCATACTCCTATGGAGTCTATTAGCAATTATTTCATTAATCTCTGAACATTTTCTTTGAATATTTATTCAGTTATTCACTACCTAAACTGAAATTTGATTTGGTATTAATTTCCAGAGTATTTACTGAAGGTACGTTGAAAATTAGAATTTCCTTTGCTTCATTGTATCCATTCTTTCTTCCTTTATACAGGTTCATTGAAAGGTTTATTGGTTATCTACAGGCTTAATTGATGGTTTGGTGAGACACATATAGTCTTCAGGACACAGGGCATGCAGAGTGTCTGTCAAATCTGTTCAATTCAAGAAATATTTATTGAATGCCAGTTATGGACTAGACACTGTCCCACATGCGTTAATGAGTGAAACAACCAAGATTGCCTGTCCTCTCATTGTTCATGGTCTTCTAGAGAGAGTCAGACAATAATCATGAACATATGTAAATAGCAAAGTAGACAAAGAGTGCTATGGAAAAAGACAATACAGAGTAGTATGAAGGGATTGGTGGGGGTTTACACCTTATGACGAAAGGACTATGAAGGAAGAGAGCTGGTGTGGTCCAGGCCAGCAGGCCCACATAGGTGGAGTAGAGAGGGCTGGGGGAAGAGTTTCAGGGGACAAGGCCAATCAGATTGTGAACAGCCTTGGAGGCCAATTTAAGGCCACTGGCTTTTGGTTGGAATGACTTCTACTTTCTATCCTTTGCTGTCCTTCAACATTAGACTGAAATGCAGTTCTAAGGTTGCTGTTGTGTGCCATTGAGTCTATTCTCACCCATAGTGACCCTACATGACAAAGCAGACCTGCCCCATTGGGCTTTCTAGGTTTTAATCGTTTTTTTATTTCCATTTTTTAAAATTGTGCTTGAGTTTATAGCTCAAGTTAATTTCTCATACAAAACTATATACACTTTTTCATGTGTGACATTAGTTGCAGTCTCCACAATGTGACAAGACACTCCTACTTTCCACCATTCCACCCCAGTGAGGCCCCCATTAATCAAAAAAAAAAAAAACACAAAATAATAAATGTTAGAGAGGATTTTAAAAGCTAGCAAATGTCCATCTAAGTAGCATCAATTCGTCCCAACCTATCTGCAGCAGAGGAGAATGAAGCACATTGAAGTCATAAGGAAACTATGAACCCAAGAGACAGAAAGGGCCGTACCTTCCAGTGACTGCATCAGCACGAGACGAGCATGAGACCGTATGAACTAGATGGTGTCCGGCCACCACCAGTGACTGCCCTGACAGGGAATACAACATAAAGTCCTTGACACAGTGGGAGAAAAATGGATGTGCAGAACTAGAACTCTATTAAAAGACCAGACAGAATGGTCCGACAGACTGGAAGGTCCCCAGAAGACATGGCCCCCGTAATCTCTGTTAGCCAGAGCTGAAACCAGTTCCAAAGCCAACTCTTCAGACTAAGACTGGACTGGACTATAGGACATAAAATGATACTGGTGAACAGTGTTATTCTTGGCTTAAGTATATACATGAGGCTATCTGAGCAGAAGTGACATGACGGTGTGGTGGGGGACAGGAAGTGGTTGAATGGACATGGGGTATACACTGTAGAAAAGAGGAGTGTACTGTCACAGAGTGGGGAGAGCAGCTAAAGTTGCATACATAGCAGTATGTGTGTGCAAGGTTTTATATGATGTTGACTTGAATTGTAAATTTTCACTTAAAGTGCGATAAAGTATTTGTTAAAAAAAATATTATCCATTGCTGTCGAGTCAATTCTGACTTACAGCAACTCTGTAGGACAAAGCAAACCTGCTCCATAAGGTTTGTAAGGCAGTGTACATTACAGAATCCAACAGCTACATCTTTTCTCCTATGGAAAGGCTGGTGAGTTTGAACTGCTGACCTCTTGGTTAGCAGTCATATACTTCACTATGCCCCCAGAGCCCCTTCCCATAAATCAGAGACTCTGTAGTCTCCATAAACATTAGTTAAATGGATGGATAAATGAATAAATGAAAATTCGGTTCTAAAGCCCATAGTATTTCAGTGACACCCACTGATTCTGTGTAAGTCTATGATTCATGTAGAGGGATAAGCCAAAAAGAACCTTCGCTGGACAGCAAGAATGGAACCACGCATGATTAGGCAACCAATGCATCATCTGTTTTGATGCCAGATAGGCTAATTCAGATCCTCAACACATATTAGCTGCTTTGTTCATTAAAGTAAAGTCACAACTAAGTTCTATATAACAATAAAAACCAGCACTTACATAGGCAGTTTATACCTCCCATTGTGCTTTTATTTACTTGAGCTCATAGAAACCTTGTAGGGCTCTAGGATGTGATTATTAATACAGCATATCCCTGACTGTCTTTGCTTTAACTAAGCACTTCCTCAATTCCCTGCTAACTCAGACAGTATGACACTTGAAGTCATCCATAATTTTGCTGAGATAGGATTTTGAAACTTATGTTCCAGTCATTTAAAGAGTCAACGAGGCTAGCTAGCCAGCTAGCATCCTCACTTCATCATGGCTTTGTTTTGCTCAGCAAAAGGGAAGCTTAGGAGAACTACCAGGTGATGCAAGACGCAATCGAAAGCATCCAAGAAAGCAATGGCCAGTGAGTGGAAGATAGAAGCCTTATGGGAACAAATGACGGGGGATAGCTGCTAGTAGTCACATGCAATGCTTCAAAAACTATTTACGTGCCTTTTGTCCATTTCATAAAAATGACAAGGTCAAAAGACACGTCAAGATATTACCTTAATTTTGTGAACGGGAATTACTTACATTCCTGCTTTTCTTCCCTCTGGTTGTATCACCTATCATAGTTACTCCTACACCTTAAATTTCCATCCTCCCTATGCAACCCAGGTGCACTTGCTGGTGCTTGTCTTGTTCTCGTTTTCTCTGGGTTCTGCATTCAAAATCCAGCATATGAGTTTGTCAACTCGTCAGCTACTTGGCTGCTGGGATAGTAAGAGATGGGAAGATAAGGAATGAACTAAGCTAATATTCTTCAGCAGGCACAAAGAGCTGGAACATATTCACAATCCTTTTGTCTCATAATCCATGAATTCTTATCTTCACAATGTGAATATTGTCTTGATCAGTATGGAGTGTTTGCATAGAACAGTATTCAGCGTATACTGGTAGAACCTGATAGTCAGCAGAAGTCTGTAGGCCTGATGCTCTTTCCCTTAATTAACAACTTTGTTACCCCCTTGCAGCAGGAACAAGTATAAAAATTACCTTGACTCACCTTGTTCTTTTCTCACACTTGCTTTTGACCTTGAACTTGCTCAAGACTCAGGCTCTGCTGCTGTATGCTGTCTCCTCTTTTGTACTCAAGGAATTTTATTATGTACCCAAGTTCCACCCGGTTTTTATTTTTGCTTCTCTGAATCAGCAGTGTCAGCTCATCATGGATACCCTGGCTCCAGGATGACAAAAGAGTAGTAGTAGATGTCTAAGATGCAAAGCTAGGAGAATGTAAAACTGAAACTTGAACTCAGCTCCAAGCCCCTGTTGGCACAGCCTAGGAGATTATTCTGCAAGGTTTTTTTTTTTTCTTCTTTATTTTAAACCTATGAGGTGACTCATTTTGATCTTTGGGGTTTTCTTCTCTTCCTTTCATCATCTACTTGTGCAACTTAATATTCTCTCTCCTGACGCTAACTTGGATGCTTTCAGCCCTTTGCACAGCGTAACCCCTCTGTTCTGCCCCAGCGAGGTTACATGTTGAGAAGCCTGGCCCTCCCATGGAAGGTTCTCCTGAGTTCTCACACAGGTGGCAGAAAGCAGCTACCAGGGGGCATGGAGTGCTGGGTTTGAAGTCAGGCAGCCCAGGGTTTGATGTTCAGCTCCATTATGAAGGATTTTTGAGAATTCACCCTAAGTTCATGTGGAGCACATGTTACATAACAGATAAGTGCCTGGTTCGCTTCCCTTCCATACATCAGTGCCCCATCTCTGTTACGTTATCAATAACGTCATGTGCACTTCTCTGCTGTTGAGTTGGCATTGACTCAGAGTGTGAAACTGCCCAGTCCTGCACCATTGTCATGGGCATCTTGTTTCTGAGCTCATCCTTGTAGCTATTGTGTCAGTCTCTCTCACTGAGGGTTTAGCTCGTCTCCAGTGACCATCTACTTTACCAAACATAATGTCCTTTTATAGAGACTGGTCTTTCTCATTGTTGTGTTAGAGTAAGTAAGTAAACCTCTTTCTCTCCTCACTCCTAAGAAACATTGGGTCCCTACCAAGGATTACTTTCTGTTTACATTTTACTTGAGAATGTGTGGAAAGCATCTGACCCAACACATCAGACAATAGCTCAGTGATATCCAGTAGACCCTTTCTATGTTGATAAAAATGGTCTCCATTCACACTGTCCCGTAGAATAGCCACCAGACAAATGGGGCTACTGAGTGCTTGAAACGTGACTAATACAAATGAGAAATTGAACTTCTCTATCCATATTTTAATGTTAATGATTTCAAATTGAAATCTAAATAGTCCTTTGTGGCTTGGGCTACCTATTTGACAATGAAGCTTTAGATGATGACATTTCAGACACTATGACAGGCATGTGGGGTACACATTTATATGACTAGTGGATTTTCCAGCACCCCTTAACTACTGGAAATTGTACCCACTCTGCCTGCTCCTTAGCTTATACTTACTTCATGGCAACAAATCTCCAAAACTGTGTATGTTTAAGGATGCACAGGTTATTGCTGTTACCAACTTTTTAAATATGTTTTTATTATTTTCAAATTATCCAGACTTGTTCTTTTGTTTTCTTTGTTCAAGGCAGATGCTAAAATGAATCCAGGAGAACAGCCAGTTTAGAGTGGCCATTAATTTCATTTAGTAGGTTGTCTCCTCAGCCACTACCACTGCCTCTTTCTCCTACTTCTTATAAATGCATTTCTGTTCCCATAATTCTCTTGGGGTAGGTTTAACTCACTATTGATGGCCACATCTTGGCCCTTTATTAAGTCAGAATCCTGCAATTTGGGAAGTTTTCCCTGGTGAAAGATTTGTTTTAAATGAGGGATACCTTCCCTATATCTCTTCTACTGGGATAGGGCATTGTATAATAAATTACTGATTCAGATTCTCTATATAGAAGCCCAGATAAAAACTGGAATAAAACAAGTCAACTTCTATTTAATCTCCTCTTTTCCCCAGTGGCATAATCGTTAAGTGCTATGGTTGCCAATCAGAAGGTCAGCAGTCTGAATCTATGAGGTGTTTCTTGGAAACACAATGGGACATTTCTATCCTGCCCTATAGGGTCACTATGTGTCGGGATCGACTCGATGACTGTGGGTTTGTTTTGTGTGGCTTTTGATTACTCATTTTACTGTGGGTCATACCTGTTTTGCCTTATGAGATAGTGAGCTCCTTATCACTGAAATTATCCAGGTAAAGACGTGATGTCATGTTTCAGAGATTCTTAAAATGTGAGTCTTCGCTCTGAGTTCTCGGAATGTCAATGGGTTTGATGTTGCGTTGATAGACTTTACGGAAACTTGCTTTAGTTTCTTAGCTTTTTTCTGATACAAGAAGGTCTTCTACTGTGGTGACTCTGATACCATCCTGACTTTATTCCTGCTTCTCTGCTGCGTTTCTCTGGGTTTTCTTCACAACGCTCTCTTCCTCTGTCAGTAGCATCAATGGCTGGGTCCCCATGAGCTTCTCTTCAGCCCTCTGTTCAAGTCAGTCCCTGCATTCTCTTTCTGTGATCTTACCTACTCCTCTGGCTGTATTTGCGTCACAGACACCGATGCCTGCCAGACATACCCCTGACCCGAGCTCCTGACACCTACTTAGGTGTCTCTAGCTGAATATCTCATAAGTACCTCCAACATGAGATATAAAAAATTAGATACATTGCTTCTCTATAACTCCCCCAAATATCTATCATTTATCCCATCTCTACAGTTGGGGGAATGGTGCTGCCACACAATTACCACGCTAATAACATGTAAACACCTACCTAAGCTCAGAATCAGGGAGTCATCTTTGGCTTTTCCTCCTCACCTAATTCTATCATTCTTTCATCATTAATTCATTCAGCAAATGTTTATTGCTTGCATGCTGTTGGCCGTGTTGTCACTATACTCTGAATGAAATGGTTAACAAAACAGACATATTCTCTGCCCAGATTAGGCTTAGAGTAAGTACACCAAGGAGGCAGACTGAAAAACAGCAAATACATAAATAACAAATAAAAGCAATTTTCAGTTCATACTCCATAGTATATGGTGTCAAACTGACCTAGTGTCTCATGTATGTTTGCTCCTAGATCCTCTACTGAAAATGACCCTGAACCTTCCTTTGCTTACAAAGAGAGTACAGACATCAGTGCTGTGGAAGTCTTTCTGGATGGATCATTACTCATCTATCCAAGTAGCTTAGGTTCTAAATCATTCACACAGTGAAGAAGCTCTTCCTTGAAAACTTACTTTTCCTACGCCAACCAGTCAAGTGCCATCACAGAATTCATTTAATTCGATCTCCAGTCCAATATACAATTTGTTTTTACAGTGGCATAGCCTGCTTTTGATTCACCAGGCACTGTATCCAGCTCTCCCCCTCACAGACCAGTCCTCTGTACTTTTAACAGCTTTGCTTGTTAGACAGTTCTCCCTCAAACGTGTGTCTTCTACTGGTGTTCTGGAGTTACGTAGCCTATTATGATTTCCTCTCACATACTGGAAGAGAATTACCCGACACTTATCTTCTCCACACCAAACATTCTCAGTTTTTTCACATGATCCTCCTGCAAATACTATGGTCTTCAGCACTTGCTCTGGCCAAACCCTAATCACACTCCAGTTTTTAAATGTCTGTATTGGAATGTGCTACCTGAAACCAAACATAAAACTCTAGATGTGACGTGATGCGATATGATTACGACGTCAGTGATAACAAAAACCGTAAATGCGACTATTTATTGTGTGCCTCCTATGCACCAGGCACCTTGGTAAGAACTTTTCAGGAATTATCTCATTTGATAATCGCATAACTTTCCAGGCTGCATGCTCTATTTTCTTCATTTTTTTCTGATAAGGAAACTGAGACTCGTGGAGGATATGTGACTTAATCAAAGAAATGGCTTGTAAGTGGCAGAGGCTCATGGTTATTTCTTGATCTGCCTCTCTTTGAAGCTCATGCCCTCAAGCATGACTCATTCAGTTTCCTCTGTGCAAATAGAACAGGGACAGCAAATTTTCTTATTTCAATGAGAAAACAAGAGCTAGCTTATTTCCAAAGTGGTTTTGCCAATTTATGTTTTCAACCACCATAGAAATAGTTTAGCACTTGCTACTAGGGCTGATTAGGATGTGCATCTCTACAATACAAAAATACCGGGGTAAAGTGTATCCCTTAGAGGAGGTTTTTCACCTATGCCCAAGAAGATACGTACAGGGATAATTTTAGCACTAAGGAAAAAATCTGCTAGCAATCAAATGTCCATATACAGCATCACATATGAATAAAATATGGTGATTTAGACAATAAAATATTAAGTAGGAGTGAAAATGAAGAAACCACTGCAATACAATTAAACTCTAATGAATCTCGTAACTGCAATGTTGAGAGAAAGAAAAGAGTCCTAGAAGAATACATTGTCTTAGTTATCCAGTGCTGCTATAGCAGAAATATCTCCAGTGAATGGCCTTAACAAATTGATTTAACAGTCCAGGAGGCTGTTGTTTGTGCTGTCGTTAGGTGCCGTCAAGTTCGTTCCAACTCATGCACAACGGAGGGAGAAGGACACCCTACCCGGTCCTGAGCCATCCTCACAATTGTTGCTGTGCTTCAGCTCATTGTTGCCATTATTTTCAGTTCTTCTTGTTAAGGGTCTTCCTCTTTTTTGCTGTACCTCTACTTTTCCAAACATGATGTCCAGGGATTGGTCCCTCCTGGTAATATGTCCAAAATATATGAGACAAAGGCTCCTATCGTTGCTTCCAAGGACCTGCACTTTTTCCAAAACAAACCAGTCCGTTCTTCTGGGAGTCCATGATATATTCAATACGCTTCACCAGCATGGTAATTCAAAGTCATCACTAGAAGGTCAGACGTTCAAACTTAGAGTGTCATCTCCAAGAGGATGATTTCTCTCTTTCAGCTCTGTTGGAAGGTCCTTGTCATCAATCTTCACCTGCCCCAGGAGTTTCTCCTTGCAGGGACCCTGGGTCCAAAGGATATGCTCTGCTCTTGGATCTTCTTACCTGATGGTGAATGAGGTCCCTCTCTCCTCTGCTAGATTCTCTTTTATATCTCAAAAAAAAATTGATTTAAGGCACAACCTAATCCTACATAACTTCCTCTAATCCTGGCTCATTAGCACCCAAGAGGTTAAGATTTACAACACATAGGATAATCAATCAGATCATGAAATAAAGGTGAACCACACATTACTGAAAATCATGGCCCAGTCAAGCTGCTACACATTTTGGGAAGACAGAATTCAATCCATAAAAAAATACATAGTAAGATTCCTTTTACACAAAGGCTAAAAAGAATCAAAATTTAACATAAATGCTTTAAAGATGTCAGAAGAGTTGGAAAGACTTGAAAAGAAAGCAAAAGAAAAATTAATATTGGATTCAGAATACTGGTTGTCTTTGGGGTCTGAGCAGAAGCCCCAGGGGTGCGGTGGTTAAGCACTTGACTGCTAACCACTGGTTACTGTGGTCACCACTGCTAACTCCCATGGTTCAAATCTAGCGGCCCCATGGGAGAAGGCTGTGGAGGTCTGCTTCTGTAAAGATTTACCTTCAGGGCCCCTTTGT
Organism: Heterohyrax brucei; assembly: GCA_028571685.1. Lineage (NCBI taxonomy): Eukaryota > Metazoa > Chordata > Mammalia > Hyracoidea > Procaviidae > Heterohyrax > Heterohyrax brucei. The sequence goes on along the minus strand of CM053153.1, from coordinate 16,799,543 downwards.
GCCTGATTTACTCTGTCCCGTAGAGTTGCTATGAGTCAGAATCCACTCAACAACAATGGGCTTGGTTTGGTTTTTGTTTTTGTTTGGGGATCTGTGAGCAGAGTGTCGTTATAAAGGGGTACACAAATTTCTAAGGTACCAGGAATGTTGTTCTTCCTGAACTGTGTGATGAGCTTATGGGTGTTTTATTGTTATTGTTGTTACTAAAACACTTTATACATTCTTTGATGTGGATGATATATTTTACCACAAAAATGCAATCATAGAAGGAAAAGTGAAAATGACTGTTTTGGTCTCTGTGAGGGTCTTGTTTATGAAGAAATAGTCAGTGCACTGCACGAGGCTCAGTATGACTTTTCAGGAATAAAAGAGTCAAAATAAAAATTCTACTTGTGATAATTTCCCTTCCATTTCTTCTGGTTGAGGCTTCTCTCTCTCTTCATCTTTCCTTTTGCATTTGTTCCTACCTGTGATTTATATGAAACCCTAAACCAAGTTCATTTTGAGCTACAGTTTAAGTACATCCTCTGAAATGAGGAAAATTTTACTGGAGAGCCTTGTCTTCAGACTGAACACTTCTTAAATTAGGGCTCTAGCTTAGCATGGTATACTTGGGATGCTTATTTATCTTTGGTACAGTATCTTTGTACTGTAAAGAAAAATATATATTTCACATCTATTGATCCATTGGGATTAATCATCCTTTTTCTTATTACTTCACATGGCACTTTGACAAGATTTAACGACAGGTAGCACATAAGAAAATCATATGAAATATAAGGTGTTAGAGACATTTCTGGTACTAGAAAGGCAGTGTGGAGTAATGGTTATGATGGTTTGAGCCAGATGGTTTTGATTCAACTCTTGCCTCTGCCCTTTATCAGCAAGATGACGTATCTTGTATCCAAAAAAAAGAAAAAAGCCTTAAAATCCACTGCCACTGAGTTGATTCAGACTCATAGTGACCCTATAGGACAGAGTAGAACTCCCTCATAGGGTTTCCAAGGAACAGCTGGTAGATTCACAGTGTGACTTTTTGGTTAACAGCTGTGCTGTTACCTACTCTGTCACCAGGACCCCAACTGACCCTGGGTCAGTTATTTAAATATCTAAGTCTCAGGTTCTTCTGCTGCACAATCGAGATAACAAATGAACTTATTTCATAGAATTGTTGAGAGAATTAAATATAAGAACATTTCTTTAATGTCTAGCACAAACCTGGTCCATGGTGTCATGGATGGAATTGTGTCCCCAAAAAGTATGCATACAAATTTGGCTGGGTTGTGATTACCAGTATTGTGTGATTGCTCTCCATTTTGTGATTTTCCTATGCTATGTGTTAAAGAGGATTAGGGTGGGACTGCAAATCCCTTCCTAAGGTCACTTCCCTGCTCCATTGTAAAGGGACTTCCCCTGGAGTGTGGCTTGTACCCCCTTTAATCATACAAGAGCTAAAAATGAAAGGGATGCAAGCAGGGATTTGGGGACCTCATATCATCAAGGAAGAAAATAATGCTGGTTGCTGAGCACATCCTTTGGAAAGGACTAAAGTCCCCGCATCTCAGAAGCTTCCAGTCCAGAAGAATATTCATGACAAAGATCTTCCTCCAGAGCCAGCAGAGAAACCCTTCCCTTGGAGCTGATAACCTGAATTTGGACTTTTAACTTACTGGACTGTGAAAAATAAAATTTCTTTTTTTAAAGCCATCCACTTGTGTTAATTCTGTTACAGCAGTACTGCCAACCAGCCAAGTGCTGTCGAGTCGGCTAAAACACATGGTAAGCTGTCAATAATGTTAATTGTCATTATTATCATTATCGCTTCTTCAAGGACCCAGAAGAGGAGCTCTGGTATCAGTGTACCACAGTTAGAGCCAGACTGGACTCTATGTTGGAACCTCCTGTTCAGTTAATCACCTGCCATGTGAGTCCTAAAGGGTAGAATTCACAGTCATGGCCAAAGTAAGGTTCTTCTTAATGTAGCATTAGTAGTACAAAGAATTCTATGCACAGTGCGCTATATTACAGTATAGAAGCCTAAGGCAGCATGACTTGGGATGAGATTTCACTTAAAGAGATATCAAGAGAGAGAAAGCAGGGCAGTGGTAGGCCAGTAAGGGGAAGATGAAGATAAAGCTATGTGCAATGGCTTGTGCTTCTTTGAAAATCTGCCTCCCATCAACAGATTAATGCATTGTGAGGCTGGACATATAAAGATACCACGGGCAGAGCTTTCCATGCAGCAGCAGCAGTGAGACAGGTGCATATGATGTTCTTTATGTCATTGCAGGTTCTATAGAAAGCAGAAAGAATTACTGATACCTCAGGAAGTACAAATGGCCTAGAAGAATCAAATAAAAACAGGAATTATTCAAAAAATATGGTATCTTTCAGATGCAGCTGGGAATGTTCTGTGTTGCATAGCCATTGACTCTTAGAACATTAGTGCTTGAAAGGTAACTGGAAATGATTTGGTTCATTTCATAGCGTGCAGCTGAGAGAAGTGAGAGGGGGGTATGGGGTCGTGTCATGAGCTTGGCTAGTACATCAGTGCTTTTTTGTTCTGTCTGCTTCCTTTCCTCTCAGTTTTTTAGTGTCCCAATCACCCACCGACCTTGTTTCCCCAGCACTGTTGTGGACCGACAACTCCCTACAGGTGCTACAAGGACAAAAGAACAAAACAAGTTCCCTTTGGAAAAGCAGCCTGTTACATTGCCCTCTTGGGGAATCACATACCTAGTTACTTCAAAAGATGTCAGACATCCTGTAATGGGAATACACTTTAACTATACATTCCTGTTACATGCATTTATAGCAAAAACAAGTTGTGGCACGTATTTTTGAAATATGTAACAGAATTATGATTTTCCATCTGGCAAAGTTTTGTAATCTGGCTACCATCTCAGAATTTCATTAAAATACTCACAATTTAGATTATTTTTCTAATTGCTCCATAAAAATCAGTTGCTGTTGGGTCAGTTCCAGGTCCTGCAACCTCAAGTGTTTCAGAGCAGAACTGCTCCTCACTGAGTTTTCAATGGCTGCAACCTTTTGAAAGGAGGGAGATTGCCAGAACTTTGTCCTAAGGAAATTCTGGATAAGTTTGAACTGCCAACCTTTCGGTTAATAGCCAAATGCTTAATCATCTGTGTCACTTACAGATTTTGAGCATAGTGAATTAAGTTCTTACCTAAAGCTTCCTGATTTGGGAAGTTGTTTCATGCATGTGTTTATTAAATGCATTTGTTTATTTCATTCCTTCTCTTTTTCCCTATAACCTAAAGAATAAACTCTAGAATGCATTGGGAAAATCTGCTGCAAAGGACCTCTTTAGCCAAGCCAAGAGCTGTTGAGTCAGTGCCCTTTAAAGTATTCAAAAGTAAATATGTCACCTTGAAGACTGAAAAGGGCCTGACCCAAGCCATGATATTTTCAATCACATCATATGAACAAAGAAGACAGAAGCACTGATGCTTTTGAATTGTGGTGCTGGAGAAGAATGTTGAATGTACCATGAACCACCAAAAGAACAAACAGATCTGTTCTAGAAGAAGTACAATCAGGGTGCTCCTTGGAAGCAAAGATGGAAAAACTGCATCTTACATATTTCCGACATGTTGTCAGGAAGGATCAGTCCGTGGAGAAGGATGTCATGCTTGGTAGAGTGAAAAGTCAGCAAAAAAGAGGAAGACCCTTGACAAGATGGCTTGACACAGTGGCTGCAACAGTGGGCTTAAGTATAAAAATGATTGTGGACATGGTACAAGACCAGACAGCATTTCGTCCTGTTGTTCATGGGGTTGCTGTGAGTTGGAATAGACTCAATGACACCTAAAAACAACGAAGTCTAGAATCTTTAACCAGGGACTGATAGCAATCAAGACTTATTTATTATATTAAACAGAAATGAATTAAAACAGGAAAAAAGCACTTACAAAATCTTTAGAAAGGCTAGATGAGGCGGCTGTAGGCTACAACTGTAATTGCTTCCAGAATAACTCTAGAGACAGACCCACTAAGGGAACTGCAGAGAGATCAGGACTCTTTGTGCTAACCATTGGTTCTTAATCACGTTCAACCTTCAGAAAGCAGTCACTCCCACTAGTGTTCCAGGACCCCTACCTCCCCTGCTGAGGAGCTGATGATTCTGCCAGGCACCTTTCCTAGAGGATTCCAGGTCCTGTCTCTGAACACTTACAGAGCTAGTGTCTAGACACAAAACAGTCACCAGTACTCTACAAAACCAACGGCAATGTGTGTCAGAGCAGAACTGTATTCCACAGGGTTTTCAGCGGCTGCTTTTTCAGAAGTAGATCATCAGGTCTTTCAAGCATCTCTGGGGAGACTTGAACCACCACCCTTTCTGTTCGCAGCCAAACACATTAACTGTTTACCCATGAAGTTCTACAAATAATCCTAAAGACTTTAGTGTACCTGTTGCCAGCAGACAATTCGGGAGCAGCAGTAGTATCTTCACCTGACTTCTGCCTTCCCAAACTCTACAATTACATGAATTGGCTGAACTTAGATCACATCTAAGCCCTAGCTGTAAGAGACTCTAGAAAATGTAGTCTGATTTTCCAGACTTCCCTGTATAGGTGGACACCCTAGGAAGACAGCAGAATAGAACATGAGCATCAAACTACTGCACCCACTGTAAGAACTTTCCTTAGGACCCAGAGTCAAAGACCCGGTAGATACTGAGGCAGCAGGGGGGTGACCTTGTTTCTTAAGGCAACTTAGTGTGACTTGGCTAAGTCTGTTTCACAAGATTTTATGACTTATCCATCTAAAAACATTCCTACAGCAATCCTGCTTTTAGTTTTTCCATTATAGTAGCAGCTCTGTGTCATTTAGGTTTTGGGCTAATGCCTTTTGTTTGCTTGGTAGATCTCCACAGCTACTAGAATCCCAATTTAATACTTCTGCCTTGCATTAGACTTTTGCCAATGTGTCTAAAATAAGATTTCCCCCTTAGGGTTTTTTTTCTGCTTTGGAAATTCCCATCTGCTCCCGAAGGATAGTGCACAAGCTCAGAGAAGAGAGAAAGGAGGTGAAAGTCAAATAGACAGTTGTAAAAATAATCAGGAACTAAAGGACAAAGAGTGTGAGAAACCTGAGAGTATGGCATTATTTCAGTAAATGTATCTCAGTTCTCAAGATCAGTTTTAATAGAGTGAGCTGCCTTGAATTGTGAATGGATCAGTCTGGTTTGTGGTAATAATGCCTGAAACATAAGATCAAAGCAGACCATTGACTTCCAAGAGATCAGGTAAAAGCTTCTTTACAAACCCTGTCTCTCTACATGTCACATGACACAAGTTTGTAAGACTAATGACTTATTCATTGGAAACACCTTTTGACAACAACAAAAACAGTGACTATACACATGGACACGGCTGGAATACACAGGAATCAAATCTGCTACACCTGTGGAAGGAGACGGTGGAGAGCCTCAATACCATCCATCAGAATAAGGCCTGAGTTGGCCACAGAATCAGTCTTACATGCAAGTTCAAGTTGAAGCTGAAGAAAATTAAAACAAAATATGTCCTAGACTATATCCCATCTGAATTTAGAGGCTGTGTCAAGAATAGGTTTGATTCATTAACATTAATGACGAATGCTAAGGACATCGACACGAATAAACCAAAGATCCTTCAAAAAACAGGAAAAAAAGGAAAGGCCAAAATGGATGTCAGATGAGACTCTAAAACTTACTCTTAAATGTAGAGTAGCCAAGGTGAGTGAAAGAAATGATGAAGTAAAACAGCTGAACAGAAGATTTCAAAGGGCACCTTGAAAAGACAGAATATTATAATGGCATGTGAAAAAATCTGGAATTAAAAAACAAAAAGAGAAGAATATATGTGACACTTTTCAAACTAAAAGGCTATCACTACTATGGAGTTGATCTGATTCATAGAGACCCTAGAGATTGGAGTAGAACAGCCCCATAGAGTTTCCAAGGAACACCCGGAGGATTTGAATTGCTGACCTTTTGGTTAGCAGATGTAACACTTAACCACCATACAAGGTGAAATTGCTGAAGGAAAAAGTCAAGCCTCAAGTAGCAATATTGAAAGCTTCTACAGGGAAAATACTGAATGACACAGGAAGATGGAAGGAATAGACAAAGTCTCTGTAACAAAGATAATTGGTGGATGTTCAACCATCTCAAACCAAATAAACCAAACCCATTGTCATGAAATGAATTATGGTCCTCTAAAAATGTGTGGGCCATGATTGGCTGGGCCATGATTCCCAGTATTCTGTGATTTTTCTGTATGTTATAAATCCTGCCTTTATGGTATTAATGAATGAGGATGGGTGGCAGTTGAGTTAGTGAGGTAGGACTTATCTACAAGATTGTATTGTGTCATGAGGTGATCTCGTGAGAGGTAGAAGAGAAGTAAGCAGTGAAACAGGGGGACCTCATACCATCAAGAAAGCAGTGCCAGAAGCAAAGTGTGTCCTTTGTACCTGGGGTTCCAGTGTGCAGAAGATCCTGATCTGAGGGAAGATTGATGAGAAGGCAGCTAGAGAGAGAAAGCCTTCCCTTGCAGCTGATATCCTGAATTTAAACTTTCGTTTATTAAAGCTATCCACTTGTGGTATTTCTGCTACAGCAGCACTAGATGACTAAGTCGTCTATCAACCACTTCAGGAGGTAATATATGATCAAAAACTGGTAACACTGGAGGATGAAGTCCAAGCTGTACTGGAAGCATCGGCAAAAAGCAAGACTCCAGGAACTGACAGAATACTCACTGAGATGTTTTGACAGACAGATGTCTGACCCTGGAAATGCTCACTCGTCTATGCCACAAAGTTTGAAAGACAGCTACCTGGCCCACTGATGGAAGACATCCATATTTTTCCCCACTCCAAAGAAGGGTGGTCCAACAGAATATATAAATTATCAAATAATATCATAAGCAACTAAAATTTGTTGATGATTGTTCAGAAGCAGCCATAGCAATACATGAATAAGGAACTGCCAGAAGTTCTCTGGGTTCATAAGAGGTCATGGAAGGAGGAACCACATTGCTGATGTCAGACAGATCTTGACTGAAAGCAGAGAATATCAGAACAGTGTTTACCCGTTTTGTTGACTGTGCAAAGGTATTTGACTGTGTAGATCAAAACACATTGTAGATGACAGTAAAAAGAATAGGGTTTCCAGAATGCTTAATTGTGCTAATGTGGGATCTGTACATGGATCAAAACACAGTTGGTCAAACAGAACAAGAGGATATTGCATGGTTTCTAGTCAGGAAAGGAGTGTATAAGGGTTGTGTCTTCATGATACTTATTCAGTCTGTGTGCTCAACAAATAATCTGAGAAGGTGGATTATATGAAGAACAACTCAGCAACAGGACTGGAGGAAGAGTGACTAACAGCCTGCATTATGCAGATGACACCGCCTTGCTTGCTGAAAGTAAAGAGCATTTGAAGAACTTACTAATGAAGATCAAAAACCATAGACTTCAGTACAGATTATACCTCAACATAAAGAAAAAATTACTCGTAATCAGACCAATAAGCAACATCATGAGAACAGAGAGAACACTGAAGTTGACGAGGATTTCATGTTACTTGGATCCATGATGAACACCCATAGAAGCACAGTCAGGAAATCAAAGGATGTATTGCATTGGGTGTATCACTGCAAAAGACCTCTTTGAAGTGTTGAAAAACACTTATGTCACTTCGAGGACTAAGGCGTGCCTGATCTGAGCTGCACTATGTTCTGTTGCCTCCGATGCATGGGAGAGTGGGCAACAAACAAGGAAGGTTGAAGAAGAACTGATGATGCCTTTTAATGAAAGTATTGACAAAGAATACTGAAGATGCTACGAACCACCAGAAGAACAAACAAATTTGTCTTGGAAGAAGTACAGTCAGAACGCTCATTAGAAGCAAGGATGATAAGACTTCACCTCATGTACTTCAGTCGTGTTATCAGGAGGTTCCAGTCCCTGGAGTTGGGCATCATGCTTGGAAAAGTAGAAGGCCAGCAGAAGAGAGAAAGACTGTCAGTGAGACTGACTTACACAATGGCTACAACAGTGGGCTCAAGCATCACACCTCTTTTGAGGATGGCACAGGAGTGGTCATTGTTCTCTTTTGTTGTACGTGGGGTCAGTGTGTTTTGGAGCCATCTTGACAGCAACACACCAAGAAAGAAGTCCCTGCATGGCGTAAATTGTTAAGGCACTTGTCTGTTAACTGAAACGTCGGAGGGTTGAGACCAACCAGAAGTGCCTTGGTGGAAAGTCCTGGTGATCACCTTCTAAAAAATCAGCCATTAAAGAAACCCTGTGAGTACAGTTCTATCTGATACACACAGAGTTGCCATGATTTAGAAAGGTCTTGGCAACCACTGGGAATATAAGAAAGGTCATAGATATAGAACAGTGAGTGGCAAATAGTAATAGTAATAATAATAATAATCACCAGAACTTACGTGAAGATTCCAGGGATCCACATCCAAATGAGTCTGATCTAGTAGTTCTGTCACGAGCCCCAAAATGTGCACTGTAACAAGGACTTTATGTAATTCCAATGCAGAGGGCCCCTTAGAGACCTTTTGAGAAATACCATTCTGGAGTCATGACAGCAGTTGAACTTGCAGTTGGAGATCATTTTCTCCAGCTAGAGGGAAGCAGTCAGCAGAGGCTGGGAATCAGAAGGAATCGGCCAACAGTCTTGTCACTAAGATCACAGACCAGATCTCAAAGGGTGGTCCAAAAAGCAGTGTGCCCTTTAAAGTGCAGATACCTGGACTCTACCCTGGAACCACTGAATCAGAATTTCTAGAAAGGGGATGGATAATAGGCACACTGTACAAACTCACATCATTAGAATATACAGTAATATTTGAAAATCATTGCCAGAGATAACGTAGAAGATATCACAACATTATTTTATTCCAGAGCTCTCAGTTCACCAAATGGGGTTAACGGGCTTTGATGTATCCTAACATGTGTTGGCTGGCACTGACCGCATAATGATTTATTTCTAAATAAACTGACAACCATTGAATAAAAAATCAACCTTTCTTTCTATTTCCATGTATGCACTTGGGAACAGTGAAGACAGTGCGGAAGTAGCCGTCTTAAACGATAGTTTAGCCTGTTTGTAGTCTCAGATCTAATCACCAGAGAATTCCCTAGAAGATACAGTGAGAGAAACCCTGCAGAGTGGGACATGAAGAGAACTGTCGCCTAACTACTGTAATGAGGAAAGTTTGTAGTGACATTCTACTTCTGCTGTCTTTGAGAAAGAATCTGCTGGTATACTATCAATTGACCTTACAGAGATACCCAGTAGAGCAGATTGTCTTCACTGGGGGAAATTGTCATGTTCAAAAACCAAAATGCAGCCTCCTTTATGTATCTGTATACCAGATAAAGAGATTGTCACAGCAAACACTCACTGCTCTTGTTTTAAAACAAATTGAAAGGGAATATAACTGTACTTCAACACTGTTGTTTACTATGCCTATTAAAAAATCCAGAATAAATTCAGAACTTTTATTTCAGTCTTTTTGTTAAGATTATTTTGTTCTCCATCAAAACCATAAGTGTGTTGTAAAATCCATCTGCCTGCACTGATCTTCAGTGTAACTACATTAACCCAAGCTGATGGCAGCGTGTGAATACAAAGCTGATTTCATTTATCAACAAGCACCTTCGCATACTGTTTTAACAACTTATTCTTCTCAGCTTGACAAATATAAACATTTATATTCCAAAGTCATTTACATTTAAAATCCCATCCCAGCAGCTGATAAGATAGAATATTGAATTTCAGTACATAAACAAGCTTTTCAAAAAAAGAAGAAGAAGAAGAAGGGATTCCAGTAATGGCTTTTATTTAGGCAGCGTATTTTACCCAATGGGAATTCTAGCTAGCATGCTGCGCAAAAATACACTGGAAATTCTGTGTTCTTTATAAACAAAAAGGTGATGAATGTGTACCATATCCATATTGATTTCATTTTATAGAGCAATGAATTTAGAGTGTTCATTGGCTTATGTCTCAAGGTCTCATTTCTGGAAACTTATGTATGAAGGTATAAGTTGAGACCTACATATAGTAAGGCTTGGAGGAAGAAAGCAGTCTGGAATTATAACCAAATCCAGTGCCATCCAGTTGATTCCGATTCATAGCGACCCTCCAGGACAGAGTAGAACTGCCCCCACAAAGTTTCGAAGGAATGCCTGGTAGATTTGAACTGCCAACCTTTTAGCTGGCAGCCAAACTCGTCACCACTGTGCTTTGAGAGCTTTAACTTATAATCAGGGCAGTGAAAGTATATGTTTACATATTTTTAGGACTATACCTGGAACACGGCACTTTTGCAAATGGCCAAATAGCCCTATTCAAAGACTAAAAACTGCTAATGGGTCATGATGTAAGTACCTGAGTCTCACTGGATAGAGGAGTAATGTCGCAATTCTCTCTGAAAATCAACTGCCAGAATAAGAAGCTTCATATGTTGGTAGAATACGTGTGGGTTAGTGGTTAAGTGCTGTGGCTACAAGCAAAAAGTCACCAGGTCAAATCTACAGGAACTCCTTGGAAACTGCTATGGGGCAGTTCTATTCTGCCCTACAGGCTTGCTATGAGTTGGAATCGACTTAGTGGCAAAGGGTTTGTTTGGGTTGTCTTTAATTAATAAAAATACTAATTTTTTAGGCCTATCATAGGACTTCTTAAAATGCAATAATTTAGAGAAAATACAAAAATACAGAAATGACTTTAAAACAATATAGTGCCAACTGAAAGCAACACCAAAAACCAAACACATTGCACTGAGTCAATTCCAACCCATGGTGACCAACCCACAGTAGTAGAACTCCCCCAGAAAGTTTCCAGGAAGAAAAAGTCCAAAAAAAGAAAAGAAAAGAAAGAAAAGTAATATGTATGTATGTATTATTTTTTAATAAGAAGCTCACCAAATTGGCAAAAGTAAGTATCTGTTAATTGATCAGACATAGAGAAAACTAAGGCACAACCCAAAAATATTGCTGTTGAAGGTGTATAGCACAATTACTCTTTCTTCTTTTTCTAAAATACATATATACGGACCACAACCAGTCATGCCTAAATGGGCAAAATCACACTCAGGGAAAAATGACCTTATCTAGAAAGGCCAAAGATGTTCAGACCTATGACTCATATGATCATTAACAGCTGTGAACTAGCTGCACACCTTGCAGCTGAATGGCAGGATCTTTCTGGAAGGGAGTTCCAAGCATGCTATGCTCCACTTCTCCTACTGTGGCTGCCCCAAATGATTTGAGATGTGTATGAATTGGCCATTAGGATGAGTAATATATCTTGAAATGGCATCCAGATCCCTTTATTCAGAACCTAGTTTTCTTTCTTCTCCATCCGAAGTACACATCCACTAGCTCGTATGAGGATCTTTGTCAACATGTACTTGCCTGGGCAAATATTAGACTCTCCACCCTATAACTGATTCTCAGATGAGCTTATTTTATCTTGGGCTGGCTACCCCAGTGGCTGGTAGCTTACCACTGTTGTTAATTATCCACACACTGGCAAGTCTTCTCTCTAAGTACAATTTGAACAAGCATAATTTGGAACCAGCCCTGAGGACTATTCATCTCAGTTTTATGTACAAATATGTATTTTTCATGCTATTTATTTTTGTTTTGAATTTCATGTCTTCTTACCCTGAGATAGGCTGTAGTCTCTTTGATAACTACATTGCAGTTTAATGCTTTATCCTTATAACAATCTTCAAAACACCAACACATTCTGTTTCCCTTACAGTTTCCATTCACGAGGCTTTCCATTGGGTGTAATTGTAGCATAGATGGAATCAGATAGATCCTAATTTTTAAGCTCCTTTCTTCTCTCCTATCTTCATCCTGTCCATTTAATTTCAATAGACAATACTTGTGGGGTTTTAAACACAATTACAGTTTCCTCCTTTTCTAAAATGTGTGGGGACCAGAGCAAACCAATCATGCCTAAAGCTCCATCCTACGATGATAATTAAATATCACACAAGGACTATAGAAAAGGTGCTCAGAGATGATAAGGGCTGAAATCTAGATAAGACAAGGCTGCCACACTGGAAACAATGTTTGATACATGCTGTTAGGTGACATCAAGTCATTTCCAACTCATAGCAATCCTATGCACAACAGAATGAAATAATTCCCCATCCTGCGCCATGCCCACATTTGTTTTTATGCTTAAGCCCATCTTTGCGGCCACTGTGTCAATCCATCTCTCACTGAAGGTCTTCCTCTTTTTTCTCAATAAAATGAGCTATTTACGCAAAGGAAACACTGGTGGTGTAGTGGTTAAGTGCTGTGGCTACTAACCAGAAGACTGCCAGTTCAAATCTACTAGATGCCCCTTGGAAACAGCGTAGAGTAGTTCTATGCTGTCCATAAATAATAATAGCTGACATCTAGATCAGACAAAGAGTTGCCTCTTGAAATGGATCTAATCAGAAGGACACATGAGACTCAGTTAAAGAAGCTGCCTTAAAATGTACCTAAGACATCTTGTTTCAATAGACCTCAGGTAGGACTACTTTGGTATTCGTATTTTGAAAAATCTCCTCAAGTAGTAAATATGTTATTTCCTGGTTAAAAACTACTGCCCTAGAAAAGTACCCACTGAAGCAGGGCAGGTCATAATGAATCGAAGATCCCTGAACTCCTATTTATTCTACTGTATGATTTCCTTATCTCAGTCCTTAGAAGAGTGGGTGAAATCCGCATGTCTGAATATCACATAAGGCAGTTTCTGAGATGCTAGAGCTTGGTCTGCATAAGCACTGTGGAACAGGACACATTAATCCCCTTCCCTCACCTCCAATTACGCAAAATGGGGGACAGAGGGAAAAAACAGGCTGCAAAAAGTATAAAGAAACATCAATAAACTGTAGGACAACTTCAGGTAGAAAATTATGTCTGTATTTAGATTCCACAAGGAAGGAGGTCTAAGCTGCCCAAACAGCCCTGAAGAAAAACAAAATTGGAGCCACTAACACTACCTGATTCCAAGACAGAGTAATGATGCAACGGGAATCAAGACAGAGTAATACTGGTCTGAAGATAGAGGAAAAGATAAAACTAAAGAAAGGAACAGAATAGCAAGTCCAGGAATAGGACTATGAGTAAATAGACAACAGTTGTTTTTTTTTACAAAGGTGCAGAAACAATAAGATGGAGAAGGGTTCATCTTTTCTACAAGTGCTACTTGAACACTTGCGTATCTATAAGCCAAAAAATCTCATCTTCAACCTGTGCCTCACACCACAGCCAAATATCAACTCAAAATAAACCAGACACCTAAACGTAAAACCCAAAGCTATAAAAGGAAGTAAATATAAAAGATTATGTCTGTCTTTTATGAGGGGACCAATGGAGCAGATATTCTTGCAGCTACATAGATATAATGGAAATTAGTGAAGTTCTAAACTGTATCCCGGAATCATGGCTGTTCATGTTATTGTTCTGCTTTATAACTCACATACACGTTAAATACATTTTACTCTATGGATCTAAAATAATAATAATGAATACACTGTCTCCTCCTCTGTTCTAATTCTTTGATTTCATTGTGAAAGATTTCCCCAAAATGTACTAAGAAGAATTTTCTACTTACAGGAAGAAACAGTTTTCATTATGACCAGGTACACACAAATGTGGTTGCAGCCCCCCTCCCAAAATAAGATATATGCTTAACACCTTGCAATAAATTCTAAAATTTTCTACTCTATTCTTTAATGCTTACAAAACTAACATAAATCATTTCATGAGCCATTGCTGACCTATGCCTGGGACAAACATTGCTCAATAATTTGTCTGTTTTGTTGATCATTAATAAATATTGCGTAAATGAAGAAATCTATTGTCTAATAAGTTTAAGAAATTCCAGGTGAAATACAATGTTTTAAAAAATATGAGACTGTCCTCTCCCTCTTCCCCAAAATGGTGTTGTATATTAATATGAAGTAGAACTCTCCAAGTCGGGGATGCTTCATGCAGTGCCACTCCTTGTCTGTCAGTCTGCCGTGGCTTGTGTGTGCCAGGAGGCTGGAAGTTATGTCACTGGTGTTTCAAATATCATCAGGGTCACTCATGGTTGATAGGTATCAGCAGTGCTTCCAGACTAAGACAGACTAGCAAAAATGAACTGAAGATTTATTTCATAAAAACTGGCCAGTGAAAATCTTATGGATAGTGTTTGAATTCTGGTGTTAGTGAAGAATATCAGAAGAATGAACAAGTCTGTCTTGGAAGACGTGTAATCAGAATGCTCCTTAGAAGCAAAGATGGTAAGACTTCATCTGACTTGCTCTGGGCGTGCTATCAGGAGGGACAAGTCGCTGGAGAGGGACATCATGCTTAATAGAGAGTCCGCGAAAAAGAGGACGACCCTCCACAATTGACACTGTGGCTCCAACAATCGGCTCCAACATAACAACGATTGTGAGGATGTCACAGGACCAGGTAGCATTTTGTTCTGTTGTGCATGGGGACGTTAAAAACTAGAACTGACTGAGCGGCACCGAACAACAACAACATGTGATGTTTCACAAACGTAGCAAATTATGGAGCAAGCTGTAGGACGAGTTCAGGACAGAATGGACTCAAGAAATATTTCTTCAAGATATCTCATTTTTCACTGTCTTTCCATTGGCCTGTCTTATAAATTCTTCGTTTCACTCACAATTTCCCCAAACACGACACTGGAATAATTACAATATATGAAGCACAGTGCTATACATCCACTTAATTAAAAATAGTAAAATGACATACTAGGACAACCTACTTGCTAAGTGACAGGAAGTGTCAAGCAAGTCTCCCATTTTCATGCAAACATCCAGTGACATCCTTAACTTCCTCTTTTTAAACCTAATTTACACTGTTATAGAAAGAAAGAAAAAACTGAAATATTTGGTCAAATTGATTATTGTTTCATTTACCGATCGAGGCACAGTCATCATTTTCTGGTTTTTGGTGATGAAAATCTCTAAGAGTTCATTGATCTTATAAGATAGACTAAAGACTGTTTCTATTGTAATTTATGTGGGATAAGATGCATCAAATTCCAAACAACCAACTTACAAAATGACTTACAAACGCATTTTGGAAAAATTCATCAATAAGCTTCGGCTCGCCTAGTTCTCTGAAATCTTAATAGATCAAGCTGTTACCGATGATCAAACACCTCTGTGGTGTTTTACTTTTAAGGGGAGTGGATTGGCCCAAATTCTGCAGGTGCCAGAGGTCATGCTCAGGTCCCCACAGCTCAAAAAGTAGATTCATCAAAAGGGGGCACTGCAAAAAGAAGGTAGAGGTTACCAGAGACAGGTCACTTATTTCACACATCTGTGTTTTTAAATAAATATTCTGCCCTAAATAAACATAGTATTACTCTCATCTCAATTTCTGCTTTGTGGGTAGGAAAAAACTGTTTGTCATTTGAATTCCCCAGACTAGTCAGTTGAGGGTCAGTCATGCAGATTTCAATAGTAAGTTTCAGCTTTAGAACCTTTGCTTCCTGGTTTCCTCCAGTTCTGCGATGTATCGAGGCTGGCTTGTGATGGCTTGTGAGAGCTGGTTTTGTGCCTCTCTGCCCACTTCCACTTGAAATCAGCCATGCCAGGAATATTTACACCAGGGTAAATGGCAAATGCTACATAATTAATTTCTGTTACTTATTGACTTATTTCATGAGTTAGTTTGCCAGCATACCACTGTCTGACATGTCACTGTTATCAGTTGCCGTGGAGTCACTTCTGACTCACAGTGACCCTATGTGCAACACAGTGAGACACTGCCCAGTGCCCTGTTACCCAACCCTTTTTACTCCTGATCCCATTGTTGTGGCCACTATGTCAGTCCTTCTCACTGAGGGCCTTCCTCCTTTTGCTTGAGATTCTACCTTACTAAGCCTGGTGTTCTTCTCCAGGGACTGACGTCTCCTAGTAGCGTGTGAAAGTACACGAGACAAAGTTTTGCCAGGTCTGACACGAACTGCTTGTATCACCCCAACACCATGCCATTCTGAAAATCATTGTGTCCTCGGAACCCCACTTTAAGAGAAAAAAAATCTCTGCTTTGCCTAAACCAGAGTCAAAATGAGACTCAAATAATGTCTGTTTATGTGTCACATAAATGACAAATTAAAGCAAACAAAAAACTATTATTTTCATCTTCTTCAACCCCGCCTTCTTTTGTTACTGTTCAACTTTGTGTATACGTGGTGAATATATAGACAACAAAATAGTCAACACTTCAACAATCTTCACATGTTCATGTCTGTGGCGTTAATTATGCTCATCACGCTGGATCATCAGTCTTATCTGCTCCCAAACTATACCACCACCCTTAAGAGAAGCTCAGTGTCCCTGTCACGGTTGAGGCACCAGGCATGGAAGGGAAGAAGCCACCTTGCTGGCACCAGCTGAACAGACACAGTGTGGAGCAGAGAAAACCATCAGCACCAGTCCTTCCCAGAGAGCCAAACTGTGAACAAACAAATGACTTTTGTTGTTTTAGGCCACTAATTTGGAGGTGGTTAGTTACACAGTGGTGGGTAACCAAAATACCTGTCAATCTTCAAGACTTCAGCATCATTCTGATTTTTCAAACAAAGAAAGTGAGGTCTCAGAGATGGTAAATAGCTTGCCCAGGCTGACAGAGCAAATGAATGTGAGATTTAGGCTAGACTCTTAAGGGATTTTTTTTAGCCTTATGCTTTTCCCATTACTTCATCTGTTGTCGTTGTGTAGGGTGTCATCACATCACTTGTGACAGACAGCCACCCCATGTGATGCAGTAGAGCTGCTTCGTAGAGTTTTCCAGATTGTAATCTCTTATGGAAGTAGATCACCGGGTCTTTCTTCCATGCAGCTTCTGGACGAGTCTCAACTATCAACCTCTCAGTTGGCAGAAGAGTCCTTAACCACATTTTCAGTGAGTGCTTAAACCTTGATTGCAACATGAGCTCCATTTGGGGGTTGTAGCCAGTCCACTGTCTAGCAGTGGATTTGAGAAGCAGCATAGGTCGCTGGAAAGAGACTGAGACAGAGTGTTGGAATCCTAGAGGAATCAGTCTCTAGCTCTGAGGCCTGGAGCTAGTCATTTCATTTTCTGAACCTCAGTTGTCTCCTTAGTATGATGGGTATACTTGTACTTTCCTGACAGAGTTCTGTGGATAATCAGATGCAGTAAGGATGTGAAATACCCAGGACAGTGCTGGGTGCGTCTATTTGTTCTTTCTATGAAGATGGGCACTCAAGTGATATGAACACAATACTTGGATATGAGACTTTTAAGGCACTATTCCAGAAAGGAAATGCCACTGGGATGTATTTTCTTGCTTTGTCTCAAGAGGCTGATTTTCAGACAGAAAAGGAGAGAGTGAACTCACCAAGAAATTCCCCTAAATGGAGGTCCTATATTACACTGCAATCTTACTGAAACACTTTTTCATAAAGGGGGCTTCATAGTACAGTTCTGGTTTTATTCCATTTTTCCTTAAAATAGTTCTTTAAAAAGAAGAAAAAAAAAAATCTAACACATTCAAATTGTTTTCCACTTCAAAATCTGTGTGATGGCAAATCCCTGGCTGTCTCGGTAGCCTCCTGCCTCCTGGAGTATCTTGCTTCTCAATACCTGACTGCCCCCTCCTGTGACTGGATCTTGGCTGGGACTGCCTTCCACTCAGTCTGGCTCTGACTCGCCGCCCTTGATCACCTGACCTGAGCTACCACCAGGCTGTATTGTTCCCCAGTGACACCCCCCATGCACCAGCTGAGACCTAGAATTGCTAAAACTTAATCCCTGGAGATTAATCCAGGGATTTGATCCCTGCGAAAATGGAAATCCCCTGGTGCTCTGGAAGGATGAAGGAGCCCAGGATGCGGATAGAGAAGGGCATACAATCTGAGCACTACGGCACCCCTGCTTGCGAACAAGAGAAACGCAGATGCAAAACTCAGGGCAATCTTCACTTAAAACTGGCCCTTCACTGAGTCTGGGGATTTCACTGAGGGCTCTTTGTTCCAGCTCCTTGGGAAACCCTGGGAGCCGGGCACTGTCACATGGGAGCTGGTGTTTGTTTTCATTCTTTTAACGCGCCAGGGTCAGCCTCAGAGGGCCGGGGCGGGTTCGTTATTGAAGGAGCAAATTCCTCATTGAATAGGACTCCTGCTGGTCATATAGGCTGTGTGTGGATGAACTGCTCACTCACTAAGCCAAAAAATGTCACAGGAGAAGATTAAGTTCAGTTCCACACTGAGTCCGTAATAGAGGGGGCCATGTGCTTTTTCTGGATGCTTTTTAGGTGCAGTGAGGAAAGCCTGAGGGTAGATAGCAGAAGGAGCATAATAACACTCGAAGTTTATGCAGTTCTTTAGACATTGCACTGACTATAGTTCATTCTCTCATCAACCTTGTCAAGGAAAGAGGATAGTAGTGCTGGTTGATCCTACCTTTAAACCAAAAAAAAAAAACCCAAACTTACTGCCATTGAGTAGATTCTGACTCATAGCGAACCTATAGGACAAGGTAGAACCATAGAGTTTCCAAGGAAACGCCTGATGGATTTGAACTGTTGACCCTTTGGTTGGCAGCTGTAGCACTTAACCACTATGCAACCAGGGTTACTAATTATACCTTTAGAGAGGCTGAATACCTTGCTGGCACCAGGGAGAGCCAGAATTCAAAAGTGCCCAGTGATGTGGCTTATCCCACGTTTCCCATTGCTGGTGAGGCACACGGCGTAAGGACTCCAAACGGACGCTCTGCTAAAAGTGATGGGTAAGTTTGACATACAAGGACCTGGCTCTGGACAAAGGAAGGTGAAGGTTTCTAGTCTCTCAGATGCCGCCACTATGGTAACGAGACAGGGACATGAAAGGCCAGCCTAACCACATCTTGGAACATTATGAAGTGATGAGCAACTTATTTTATCATCCATACCCAGGGACGAATTGCTCAAAATATCCTTAAAGTTGTCAGCCAATTTAGGCCAAATTCAGAGACACGTGCAGACAAGACAGAAGCAACAGCTACATGTCCTTCCAGCAGAGAGCTATAATTGAGACCTGGAAATCGAACCAAGGGAACAAGAAACTGCATAGATGTTATGCCCGCTAAGTCCTGCTACCAGTCCCAGAAGCCCCTATGGCAGGAACCATCATGAAGTCTGCATGCAGGAGTAATCAAGGGACAAGAAGCTGCTTGCCAAGAAAGGAAATTGTGCAGATCCCCATTGCTGCTTCACTGGTCACCCAACTCCAAACTTACTCAGTGGCGCGTCCTGCAACAAGGCTATATGCTCCACTGTTGCCCACTTTGAAGTACTTTCATTTTCCCCAAAAGATTCCTCTCACAGCTTGGCCAAGTCTCCCAGAGTAATTCTTGTGGGTCTGACAGGGATCCTTAAGGGTCTTCAAAGACTCCTGGTAACAGTACTGCTGTGAGTGAGTGTCATGGCATACTGGAGAAATTCACTAGGGAATTTTCTTAGCCTCAGTAGTCATCATGAAAACACACATTTCACATAGGTAGACAGATAGATAATATAGAGATAGGTAGAGACAGAGACAGAGAGATAAATACACACACACACACACACACACATTAATAGATGGGCAAATTTTCCTATCTGATAATACCAAGTGTTGACAATATGAAGAAATAGGAACTGCCAGTAGAAGTGTAAATAAATCTGACTACTTTGCAGAACAACTTGGCAAGTCATAATAAAGTTGAAAATGGACTCCCTCCATTTTCTTATAGAGAAATGTCCATACTTATGTCCCAGGTGTTATTTATAGGATCATTTATTGAGCACTGTTTATAACGGCTGTGACATTTGAAGCAAACCAGCACTCGCTTGTTACCCGTCCATTTGGGAGTGTGTTTGTGTGTGTGCACGTGCATGTGTGCCAGGTGCCAGGCCTGGTTCTAAGTACGGGACACGCAGCCATGAACAAGACCAGGGGAAAAAAAATCCTGTCTTCATTAATATTTTAGTGGAAATAAGTAATAAACAAGGAAACAAATATACAACTTCCCTAAGAAAAAATGTTACAAAGAAAAGAATTTTAAAGTTAAGCTATAGAGGGTATCTAGGACAGCGAGGGGTATATTTTAGACTTAATGGCCAGTCTGGGAGACTTCTGTAAAGGCGACATTGAAGCGAAGACTTGATTAAACTTGAGCAGGGAGAGATCACAGGAAATCATCATTTGAAGACCTCAGGGAGGAAGTGTCAGGGAGTGAACTTGACAGGTGCAGGGTCTTTGAGGTGGAAAGATGCTTAGTGTTTTCTGAAACTCAGATATGTAGGGTTTAACCAGTGTCGTGAATTAAACTGTGTCCCTCCCAGAACGATGTGTGTAGCTCTCTTTGGCTAGCTTGTGACTCCAAGCATTGAGTGATTTTCCAAATTTTGTAAATCCTGCCTTAGTGATGTTAATGAGGCAGGTTGAGCGGTGGTCTTTCCCAGACAGGACTCAATCCTTAAATCAGTATTGTGTTTTGAGGCAATCTTTTGGGATATAAGGAAAAGGTAAGCAAGCAAAGAGTTGCAGACCTCAGATTACCAAGAATGCGTGGCTGGGAGCAGAACATGTCCTTTGGAACCGTGATCCCTGCAGCTCAGAATCTCCCCACCCAGGGGAAGATTGACAACGGGACCTTCCTACAGAACCAACAGAGAAAGACTTCCCCTGGAGCTGGTGCCCTGAATTTGGACTCTCAGCATACTGGACTGTGACAGAATAAATTTCTCTTTGCCAAAGCCATCCACTTGTGATATTTCTGTTATAGCAACACTAGGTGACTAAAACAACCAGAGAGGCAGGAGTTGTGGGGAATATAAATAAATAAATACATTAAAGCAGCAACCAGTTTATTGGCAGCAAGAATTTCTCCAATAAGATGTGTAGCTCAGGTAAATAAGCAATGCAAGATAGAGCATGTGACAGAAAAACGTTGCCTAGACTTAGTAGGTTGTTATGGAAATTACCTAAAAAACGAATGATAACTGACACTGAGTCACTGTTTAGAACATCTTAAGCACTGTGTTAAAATTTTTTTCATATACCAATGCATTTGTTTAATTGCTTGGGATAAATTTGTTTGTAAGAAATCTCTAATGTGGATATTACTACTCTCATTTTACAGATGAAGAAAGTAAAGCTCATAATATTTATAAAATCTGCCCAAGATCGTGTAGTTAGCAAACAGTACAGGCAGGATTTGAATCCAGTTCTTCCTTCATCATACATTTATGGCCACTCCATAAAAAGCCTGAGATACTGGTATCAGAGGCTTGTTTTCTTGACATGCCAGATCATGCTGAAGACTACAGAACAGTCATCTGTACAGACAACAATTTGCCTGGATTCAATGTCACCAGACATCATTGTGATGGATTGAGTTGTGCTCCCCAAAATACATGTTGAAGTCCTGTGAATGTGACCTCATTTGGACACAAGATCTTTGAAGGTGCTGTTAGTTAACATTAGGTCATACTGGAATACAGTAGGTCCTAGACCAAAAGGGGGGATAGTCTTATTCAAAGTGGAGAAGAGACACAGAGACACACACATACAGAGAAAAGACAGTATCATATGAAGACTGACGTACTGATTCAGAGGCTATCAGAAGTTAGAAGAGACTAGAATAGGTTTTCCCTTTGAGTCTTCAGAGAGAGCATGTCTCTGCCTAAGACATTACCCTTGTATTTAGTACAGTATGTTTGGCTGTATTAATCAGAGGAGGAATATTTTGTACTGGAGGAGAGAACTGCATCAGATTTAGGCAGTGAGAAAATGAATTAAAAGATACACCTGAAATTGTACAATTGCAACCACAGTTGAATGAGGTAGAAGATGTTATAAATAGTATGATAGCTTGCAATACTTCTAGTTGTACACTGAAATATTTAAAATAATAGTAAGAATAAAATACATTCCTGGAAATTACGGTGAATGTAGCCCAGTCAGTGACATAGTCCTGGTCCCTTAGATAGAGAGGAAGGGGCCATCATGATTTTCGCATCTTGTAGCCTTAAGAGTTTTCCGCCCTCTGTCAATTAATTAGAAAGCTAAAGTCCAGAATATTCCTTTTCTCTTAGCTGGTATATCAGAACAAACAAGGGCATTCGTGTCCAGGAAAACCTTGGTTCAAATCCAGCCCATTTTGGGCCTCTCATCTTAAGCCCTCTGAGACTTAGATCTTGTTCTTAGAGCAGGGAGAGTAACACCTGTTTTGCTGTGGTGCTATGAGAACTGCATGAGATAAAAATATGTGAAGCACAGGCTGCAATGGCTAGCCATTATAGGGAATCATCACATGTAAATCTCTAGCTCGTTCTCATTCTGAGAAATAGGGGCTTTTACTTTATCTTGCACACTGAACCAAATACAGAGAAGAGACACGTGGGGCTATGTTTACAGTACGCATTACCTTGTGGGAAAAAGATTTAAGATGAGTTACCAGAACAATAAACAGTCTTCCCAACAAAATTCAAAGAAACTCTGAAACAGTCTCTATGGGAAAAGCTTTCCCTAAACAGGGAGACACGAAGCAGAAGTAACAGTCCCATTCCCACAGAGGTCAGTGGCCAAAATAATCTATTAGGTGTTTATGACTGCAAGTTTATTTGTCCCCTGATTACAAGCCATTGACACTGGGGGTTGGGGAAAAACTGTAGTCCATAACCATTCCTTCTAGAATCTTTCCCTTTCCAATGAGTCCTGACACAGTGTTTTAAGAACTGATGGACTAACCTCTTTTGACTTACAGCTTCCCCTAGGATGGGAGGATATCGACAGAAATATATATGTGGAGTTGATGATGGTGTGGGGAAATATAAGGCAAACTTAAAGTGCAATAAAAAGGAGTTGAAGTAGGAACATCAGAAAATTAATTTCCTGCCTGCAAGTGTTATTGGATTGTAGCTCAGCAGTCCACCCAGGACAGGTTAGGAGGTCCTCATGGGCTATAGGGGAGCTGAGAAAATGGAAACACCAAATGATGAGTGATAGGGCGAAGGTGGTACATGGGCAGCAGTGATGAGCCTGGGAGTCCCTGGATGCCTCGCCTGCTTTCGCTTCTGCAGTGCAGAAGGTTGCGTGTTGCTTGCCATTCCACAGCCTTAAAAGAATTAACGGCTTTAATGGAGTGGTAGGTGCCCGCCTCTGGCAGGGTGACCTCATAGGGACCCTGTGTACAGAAAAATGGAACACTGTCTGGTCCTGCAGCTTCCTAACAATCATTGCTATGTTTGGGCCCGTTGTTGCAGCCACTGTGTTAATCCAGCTCTTGAGGGTCCTCCTCTTTTTTGCTGATCCTCTACTTTGCCAAGCATGATGTCCACCCCCAGGGACTCATCCCTCTAGATAGCACTTTCCAAGTACAGGAGATGTAGTCTCACCAGCCTCACTTCTAGGGTACCTGCCGACTATACTTCTTCCAAGACAGATCTGTTCATTCTTCTGGCAGTCTGGGGGCATATTTAATATTCTTCCCACCAACACCATAATCCACAGTCATCTACTCCTCTTCAGTCTTCCTTATTTGTAGTCCAGCTTTCACATGCATACGAGGCGCTTGAAAGCACCCTGGCCTGGGTCAAGCACACTTTAGTCCTTAGAGTGGTTAAGCTAACTGTAAATACTCAAGTCCCTACACTTGCATAGCAGGTTACAATTTGTAAGGCACTGCTCCACATGTTGTCTATGGGGAGCCAAGTACAGGCCTTGTGAAGTAGGCAGCGCACGTGTTAATGAACAGACAATGTTTCACAGATGTGGAAATTGATGCTTGAAGAAAATGACTACGAAATACAGCCAGAAAACAAAGTCAGGCTTGGTATTCTGACTCCTGTAATATTATTGATCTTCAGTTAAAAGCCAAGAATACACAGCATTTTGAAATATTGGATTTTTTTCTCATTATCCTTTGCAGTTTGTGTGTGTGTGTGTGTGTGTGTGTGTGTGTGCATGCGTGTGCATGTGTGTGTGTGTGAATGATGGGTTCAGATGGTATTAACTATGATGGATAACAGGAATGTGATTAGGCTTTGCATTCATGTGTGTAATGTATACTCAAAATCCAATTACTCTTTATCAGAATTGTACCATGTCCACTTCACCACAGGAGCCCTTTGCAAAGCATAGGTTTGGTTGTGGCTGTAGCCCTTCTGATTCGGTTTGGGCTGTAGGAATGTAGTCCTTGCCTGATTTATCACTGTCTGAATACATGTTGAAATAAGACAAGAGATATAATTTCATCATAAGCTGGAGTGTAAGGAGGTCTTATATAAATTAAATTCCAAAACAAAGACTTAACAGAACTCAGAGCATTGCCTAGCTGGCATAAACATTCATGGACTCGGCTACCCTCTGAAAGGCTGATGGGACTAGTCCACCCAAAGGCACCTCAAAAGAAAGGCCTGGTGACCTACTTCAGGAAGGTTACAACCTTGAAAATCATGTGGATTTCTACTCTAAAGCACATGGGGTTGGAATTGATTTGCTGGCAACCAGTTTGATTTTATTGGCAAAGATAGGGAAGGAAGGTATTGTACCAATGGCAAAATAGTTTGAGTGAAGGCGTGGAGAATTTCAGAGCTATCGCAGTGGTATTAGGGGTTACAGTGTGCACGGTAGTACAAACTTAAGGGACGGGGCTCTGAAATCAGATTGTTGGAGCTCAAATTCTACCTCCTCATCACTTAGTGGGCAAGTTATATGCTTCTTTCTGCATCTGTAAATGAAGATAATACAAACCCATTGTCACCGAATCAATTCCAATTCGTACTGATCCTATAGGACAGGGTAGAACCATTCAGCAGGACTTTCAAGGCTGTAAATCTTTGTAGAAGCAGACTGCCATGTCTTTCTCCTCCAGAAGAGCTGGTGGGTTCAACCTACCAAACTTTCAGTTAGCAGCCAAGTGCTTAACCTCTGGGCAACCAGGGCACCTTCATTAAATCGTATATGCAAACACTTTCACTAGACCAGTAACTGTACTTACTTAATGTAAACAATGTACATATATGTTACCTGTTTAAAAGAATGGTCAGGATCTAGAGAGGTGTTTGGATCTGCAGCACAGGCAGAATGGCCATAGAATTTGTTATTTAACCATCTAGCTTTTGAAGTAAAAGCAGATGCTATCAGTGATTATACCAGGACACTACATATAACCAAGGAATGCTCGAGGCAAACCAGGGGTATGATGACCCTACATACAGGAACTTCCATTCCAAAATGTCCATGTTAGTTCAAGTTTCTCACGTATGTCATGGACAAAATTACATGTTCAAATGGTACCAAATGGGCCAGGATATTGTAAGCTATTTCTATAACTTAATTCAAAATATCAATCTTTTGAACCAAGAATGTCAGAGGTGAAAAGAATCTTAAAAGTTCCCTAAGGACGTCATGCTCGGTCACTGAAAAAGAGGAAGACCCTCAACAAGGTGGACTGACACAGTGGCTACGACAGTGGGCTGAAGTGTCACAACAGTTGTGAGGACGGTGCAGGACTGGGCTGTGCTTCACTCTGTTGTGCATAGGAATGTTGTGAGTCAGGAGGGACTCAACAGCACCTAACAAAAACAACACCACGTCTACATTTTGAGTTTTAGAAGAGATCAGGTGACACAAAGGTGATGATAGGCTGCCTGTGATTTCAATAACACGTACACAACGGACCACAGGTAGACTGGGACAGGAGTAGCCAACATACTTTCTGAAGACCACTTTATAGATTTTGAATTATTGTTAAAGAGGGAAGTATTGGTTCAGTGGTAGAATTCTCATGTCCCATACAGGAGATCCAGGTTCAATGCTTGCCCAACATACCTTGGCATAGCCACTATCTGTCTGTCAGTGGGAGCTTAGATGTTGCTATGAGGCTGGTTTGGATTCAGTAGTTTCCAGACAAAGACCAACTAGAAAGAAAGGTCTGGTTATCTGTTTCCAAAATTCCAGCCAATGAAAATCCTATAGATCACAGCAATTCAATCCTGTTGTGCATGGATCTCCATGAATCAGGGGCGGACTTCACAGCAGCTAATTACAACAGTTGTTAAAGACCAGGACTTATTACTCAAAGATGGAAACTATGCCAGACAGGCTAAAGCTTCATTCAAGATGTCCTAACTTTTAATTCAGGATTGTTTCCAAGACATCAGCATTTCTCAAAGTATGAGCTATAGCATACTAGTCCTTCAAGATGCTCAGGGAGGTGGGAGAAAAGGAGAAGGTCAAGGCTGAGTAAGCTCGGGCAGTGTTGCATATCATATTGCAGTCTTAGGAATTCATATCCTACATTAAAATACTCTAGGAAGTCCTTCAGTAAAGAAACCAATTTAATTTTGTTCAAGCCAGCGGTTCCCAAATGTATTTTGCCAAGACACCCTTTTTTCATGCAATACAAATTAACATTCTGTAGAACTACTGCTCTGGTATTGCAAGCTTTTCAAAGGATTTCGCTACACAGTTCTGCATCTTGTGAAGAAATTTCAAATGTAAGCATGAGAAATAAATAGCACATTAGGACATTTTCTCATTTCAGATGGATTTTGATGCAGTCATAAAATCAATGCCTCTCCAGTCAGGTTTATTCTTTTAGCTGGTTTAAGTAACATATTCATCCAAGGTTATTTGCCCACAAACTTCATTGGGTAAAGAAGAGAATTAGATACACTCAACTGACTATTTTCTTACTGTCTAATAGTCAACTTTAGCTTCTGTAAAAAATGACAATACTAACATGACAAAATAATTTTGGCTTAATTAAGTGGTTCATAACCTAGGAAAAGAAAACCTAGAATGGGCCAAGCCAAGTGCCGTCGAGTCGGATCCGACTCATGGCGACCCTAGAATAAAATACTTAAATATTTCTTCAGACCTCTAAATTACAGAGATCTTTTGAGTCTTCGGAGCTCTGATGGTGCCATGGTTAAAAGTTCAGCTGCTAACCACGAGGTCAACAGTTTGATTCCACTAGTCACTCTTCAGAAACTCTAAGAGGCATTTCTGTTCTGTATCATAGGGCCACTGTGATTTGGAGTAGACTTGACAGCAACATGTTTTGTTTTAATTTTAAGGGCAATAGAAGAGTGCGTAAGAACAAAAGGGTCAACTTTGTGCTGTTGCTGATGGCCACTGGATCACTTCTGACTCCTGGTGACCTTACATATATGTGCAGAGTGGAACTGCCCCATAGAGTTTTCAAGGCTGTCACTTTTGGAATCAGATTGCCAGGCCCATCTTCTGAGGCCCTTCTGAGTGTGTTCAAATCTCCACCTTTTTTGGCTAGTAGTTGAACTCTTAACTGTTTATGCCACTCAAGGATTCCACTGACTGTATAAAAATGTCATATATTAGTCAGAAACCAAAAAAGCAATTGAAGAAATGGCAGAGAAGCCCATATATGAAGCAAAAGGCACAATCCCATTAGTGCAAGGAAAGCGGACCCCACCTCCGGTGTGGCTTAAGGCAGACCTACTAGTGAAATACATCAGCACATTGCCTAGAGACAAGAGAAGACTTTGGCCAGCAGGGCCCACTGGCATTTCAGGGCAACATTCTGGAAAAATTGTAGAGATGATGAGCTCATCTACTTCTAGAGGAGAGCCCGCTACACGGCATGGGGCCTGCAGAAGGAATGAGACGATCACCTAGGTGCATACAGTTAGACTAGTGCCATTCCCAGCACCCTCAGGTACTGTAACCTACAGGCAACAGATAGCATGGTGAGAACACAAGGGAAGACTGCTAGCGATGGGCTGACACAGCTGAAACCACGGGGTCTAGAGCAGGTTGTCTGTAGCCCAGAGTCTTAAGCTAGTTCTGTCTGACAAGTGAGAGGGACCTCAAATCACTCTGTCGACACCCTGCCGGCAGCCCATTCTCATGCACTATCATGGCAAGAATGCCAGCAGCCATCGGAATCAGTCCACCTACAGGGCTGCTCCCTGGAACTAAGCCCTCCAAAGGGTCCACAGCTCTTTAGGCATCTGGTCAACTGCATGTACAGAGTAGAGAAGCAGAGAGCACCCTGAAGGAGGGAAATGGGTGTTAGCTAATGCTGGCCCCAGGGAGATCCAAGCATTAGAGGACAATTTAGAAAACTTCAAGGAAAGCACTCCCAAAGGCAAAATGACCAATTGAAGAATGACATCCAGGGCAGGGGCTCTACTTTCTCAGGACACTTTAGGACAAATTTCATGTAAGCACAAGCTTCATGCACTAGGTGAGCAATCAGGACTTCATTTCTCAATCTCTCTCTGTCAAATACTAAAACCAATGCATGCCAGCATTCAGCAGACTGAATTGTACAAGTGTACAGCCAGCAGGGACTGCAGAGGAACGCTTATTAGATACCTCTGAATCTGGGAAGAAATGAGTTCCTGAAGGTGTAATGCTTATTAAGCTGCATGCACCGGTTTCTGTTCCAGAATAGTGTCATAGGAATGAGAACATCGTCTGTGACTCTGAGAGTGATTTCAAAAGAATTCAAGTCCATTATCTGTAGTTCCTAAGGTTCAGCCACGTGGGAAACTTCCCAGAGCTCCTTCTCGTACATGCCCAGATACGCTGCTTCACATACTGTGGTTAAGGTTGTGTGCTAGCTCAGCAGGGCCGGGATTCTCAGCGGTTTGGCAGTTAAGCTATAGTTGGGCAGTCGTGTAATATTGTGGTCACTTCTGTGATGGGATCTGCTGTGAGCAGCCAATCAGTTGAAAGAGAATTTCCTCGGTGTGTGGACTGCATCGACTGTGATCCATGGGCTCTTATTCACGGAAGCTGCAGTCCAATGCAATGTCCTTCACACAGATAATCAGTGACCCAGGCTCCTTCCATCTACTCTCACCCTTTTTAGTCTTTGAGTCCTCTACCAGTTCCTTGCAACCTTGCAGCAGACAGGATAGATACAGGTCATTGAATGAGCAAGGGTTTGCCTCAAAAGGGATAGACTTCTGGACTTCAGGCAGGTTCACCTTCAATAGACCAAGTTGCAAACCCTAGGCCTTCAGCTTTGTGGTTGTAGGTATGGGTGCGTGTTATCGTACTTGTCTCGCTTTTCTTTTCCTTTTACCTCCACTTTGACAATCAGGACTATGAAACTGGAAGCTAATCTTAAGGAAATAGCATTAAACTGAGCTACATGGAAAGTAAATAAACACAAAATTAAGTATATGTGTTCTTACTGAGGTAACAAATTTCAAACTCTTCTGGGATATTTTAAAAATTGAGAAAAAAATATGGTGCATTGTATTTGGCGGGAGTTGTAATGATTTTCACTAAAGCTAAAAATGATTGGGAGTCTAGATGGAGAAGGTCAAAGAAGAGGGAAGAGCAGACATTTGAGTCCATGGCTATTTCAAGGCCATAGGTGTTGCTGAGAAGACTGTGAGAGCAAGGTAGATAGAAGCTGACTGTCGGAGCCACCACCTGTGGAAGCCAGTGTGTTAGGTGTCCTGCGTTCAGGATCAGTGGGCTAGCAGACCAAGATAGAGGACAGGCTGTGTCCCAAGTCAGAACCATTCTCAGTACTGGAGTACCTAAAATGCTGACTTCAAAGGAAATGGGAAAGAAAGTTTTGATTTGGCGTTAGGAATGGAAACTATGGGAAAGAAAAGGGCTTCAGCAAAATCTGAAGCAGTGCATGCACTTTCCGCACATGCGTCAGTTTCCCCACTTTCCATAACAATATAGCACTTTACGGAAACCCTGGTGGCATAGTGTTTAAGTGCTACTTCTGCTAACCAAAGGGTTGGCAGATCGATCCACCAGGAGCTTGTTGGAAACTACGAAGCAGTTCTACTCTGTGCTATAAAGTCACTGAGTTGGAATCCACTGGATGGCAGTGGGTTTTTAGTACTTTATGTGGCACTTTCTAAAAGGAATAGCAGTCTACGTCTAACTTATGAATTGCATGGTGTTGTGGTTAATGTGAAGTGGGACATCTCTCTTGATTAAGTTTTCAATTGGCTAGATAATTGGCAAGACCTAATAGTTACTGTAGCAAAGCTAAATCCAGGGGAGTTGTCTTCTTTGTGCTTTATCCTCTGCATTAAGGCAAACAATGACTATGGGCCAAATCCAGCCTGCTACCTGTTTTTGTGAATAAAGTTTTATTGGAACACAGACACTCTGATTTCTTCACTCATTGTCTTTCACGCTACAATAAAATTGAGTAGTTATGAAAGATAGCTAGTGGTCCACAAAGCTGAAGATACTTGTTCTCTGGCCTTTTACAGAAATGTTTACCCATTCTTTCATCATTTCCCAGAAAATATTAACTTTCTGCTATAGTTTGTGAGTAGTACTTCTAATGTAACCCTAGATTGCAACTTAATGGGTTCAGGGATACTGCCACTTTTACTTGAAAAAATATATTCAATAAGAAAATAATTCTTCGGTTGTAAATTGAGGGAGTGGTTGCATTTAATTCTTGGACTTGATTAGTCATTTTGAATATTGTGTCTTGGTTTTTGTAACTTCTTTCTCTGAAAGTGAAGAACCTAGCTCCTAGTCTATAATTTACTCGTTTATTTAACCCTAGCATTTTCAGTACTGCTAATGTGTATCTTTCTGACTAAAAGGAGTTTTCATGGTGCAATGGTTAAGCATTTGACTGCTAAGGGAGAGGTCTACCATTCAAATCCACTAGTTGCTCTGAGAGAGCAAGATGTGGCAGTCAGCATACATAAAGATTACATCCTAGAAAACCACATGGGGAAATTCTACTCTGTTCTGTAGGTTTGCTATGAGCTGAAATGGAGTTGACCTGAACTGAAACTGAGTTTTCTTTTTCTGGTTATCCTTTTGAGGGGCAAATTTACCAACTAGATTGTGGCGTTTGTGTTCAGTCAAAACAGCACTGAAAACTCATCCCCAATGTTGTGTAAATCAACAGTTTTTCCTTTTTATTGGTGGATAGCATCCCATCATATAATGCCACAATTTTTATCTATTCATCTGTTGAGGACATCCTGGTTGTTTCTAGTTCTGGCGGGTAATGAACAAATGTGCTACGAAAATTTGTGTATATGTTATTGAATGAACGTAAGTTTTCAGTTCACATTGATAAATACCTAGGAGGGGGATTTCCAGGCCATCTGAAAAGTACGTTTATTTCCATAAGAAAATGGCAAAATGTTTTCATCAGTGGCTGGCTCATTTTCCAATCCTCATTTGCACTTGGTATTACTAGCGTTTTTTTCCTACTTAATTTAAGATGTATGTAATGGCTATGGTATGTCATTAGCGTGTTTTTGTTTGTTGGGTGGTTGGTTTTTTTCTTTTAGCATTCCCTAGGGAAACCCTGCTGGCATAGTGGTTAAGGACATAGTCTGCTAACCAAAAGGTCGGCAGTTCAAATCCACCAGGCACTTCTTGGAAACTCTGTGAAGCAACTCCACTGTGTCCTATAGGGCTGCTGTGAGTCAGAATTGACTGGATGGTGGTGGGTTTGGTGGTTTTCGTAGCCAGCCAAGTGCCATTGGGTCAGATCCAGTAATTCAATATTTTCTTTGAAGAAATATCTGTTTAGCTATCTTGGCTATTTTTTATTAGGCTGACTGCTATTGTTATTGAGTTTTAAGAGTTCATCATATATTCTGGATACAAGTCCTTTCTCAGTTATGATTTGAACATTATTTTCTCCTGGCTTATGGTTTGCCATTTCATTCCTATAACAGTAGCTTTTGCAGAGCAAAAATTTTTAAACATTATCAAGTTCAATTTATCTTTTGTTCTTTTATTGTGTGTTTTACATAATATCTGAAAACTCACTGTCAAACTGAAGGTCACACACTTTTTCATCTGTTTCATATTGAATCTGGTTCTGGTAGGTGCTTTCTCTGTTGACAATGTGTTGTTCCCCCCCCCCCCCCCCCACTGCTTTATGTATCTTGTAATTTTAGGCTGGAAACAAAACGTTGCATGCAGTACGGAAGAAAGTGAGATGAATGTGCCTTTTGTGCTTAGAAATGGGAAAACTATTTTTTTGCTAGGCATTTAGTAAGGGAATATTGAGCCAATCCAGCCAAAAGCTGAGCTGGTTTACATTTTGTTGTTGTGGCAGTTATATTCACTTCAACACAAGCTTCAAATTCCTCCAGCAACGCTTCATGTTCAGGGTGGGAGCTGTAATACCTGAAGATTTTCTCAGTGACTGCTCCACCCTCAGTTTTAGGTCTTCTCTTTCCTCCTGCGCGTCAGAGTATAAGGTCTTCCCAAGGCCTTGACAGCTCTCACCAATAGACTTGCTAGCCTAGTAGGGGGCCGGGGGATGCAGCCTTTTTCTCATGCAGATACTCTGACCCTGGCCCTCAGGAATAGGGCATTTTCAGTGATTCTACATTTTCCCTGGTGTTAAAAAAAGAAAAACCAAACCATTAACCACTGAATGGATTCTGATTCATAGGTACCCTACAAGACAGAGTGGAACTGCCTCATAGGGTTTCCAGAGAGCTAGCGGTGTGTTCAAAGTACCAGTCTTTTGGTTCACAGCCAGTGAGGGGGGGATCTTTAATTTTCTAGGTCCAGGGTATATTCACATCCTGTCCAGAGGTTGGTTCATGCTAATCTTCTACCTGCGCTGTGTCTGCAGAGCAAGAGGTTTGACTGCTGTTTCCTGATGACGTTAAGGCTTTTACTCTATAACGGAGACAGCCAAGAAGAATCCAGACAGGGCTCCAGATCTCCCCCTCAGCAACTGTTGTTTCCTTCTTCCAGAAGTTGCTTCCTTTAGACTCTTATTCTATCCCCAGATTCTGTTGTGAAAACCTGGTGGAGACCCGTAGGAAAAGCCTGCACATAGGTGCAAATTCCATTAGATTTATGCTCACAAGGATGCTACACTCTCATGCTGGTCCTCACTCACCTTCAGCAATCTGTTACAAATTCTAGCTGAATTCTTCTTACTGGCTTACGTGGCAATTGGCATGAGCTACAGTCACTAACATGCCAACTTTTCTTGGAGGCAACTGCCTTTCCTTTAGTTTTGAATTAGTTGATTATCCTGATCTTTTTGGTGTTAGAGAAGTTATAACTTTAGAAATTATTCACTTGTTGTTATGGTAGGATTAGTACTCTTTCTACACGAAACAAAAACTGAAACTATTTTTATTTTAGTTGGAAAAAAAAATTAGAGATCCACTAAAGATTTTTGAGATGGGGAGTGAAAATATCAGATTTATTTTTTAGAAAAAGTAGCTTATTCTGCTCATCACTTTGAATTGATTGGGGAGACTGAGGGCACAGAGACAAGTTAGAAGGCTGATGCAATCACCTGGGGAAAAGATGAGGAAATCACAAACAAGAATGATGTGGGGCCTGGAAGATGAAGATACACTTGGGAAATTTAGGACATTCTGCAAGATTTCTTGACAGATTGTAGAAGCTGGTGCATGCTTGCATGTTCACTCACTGAAACATGTTGAAGCATGGTGTGAGGAAGAAGGATGATTTAAACACCAGTGCTCATGTGTCTAACCTGGGCACCTGGGGTTGGTGACAAAGGAGTCAATGCAATACGAAGGCGAACAGCAAAGCAGCAGCATGGAGAACATGCACAGGCAGGTGTTGTGTTCAGAATGCAGTGTGATCAGCCTAATGAACGGAGTGTGAACAGATAGAACAGCAAGATCTCAAAAGTAATTTCACAACGTACAGTCCCCAATGTAGCATGACAAAAAGGGGGGTGAGGACCCAGAACACTGTTAAAAGACCAGACTTGATGGTCCAATAGTCTGGAGGGTCAGCCTAGAACATGCTCCCTGGATTTGCTGTTAGCCCAGAGCTGAGACTAGCGCTGCAACCAACTCTTGAGACAAAGACCGGACTGGACCACGGGACACAGAGTGATGCAGGTGGCGTATATACTTTATGGTTTAATATATGTAAAGGACTGTCCAACTAGTTTCTTTCTAGAGGGGAGAGGAGAGAGTGAAGAGGAAAGGACAAGTGTTGGTTGGGTCGATACTGGAAACAAAGAGCGGAAAGAAGGAGTGCAGACACGTGGTGAGGAGAGCAGACGGAGTTGTAGAGAGGTGGGTGCTCAAGGTTTTACACGGCATATTGAGTTGGACTCTAAACGTTCGCTTAATCATACACACACACACACACACACACACACACACACAAAGATTCAGATGAGTAAATGAATGGATGAATGGTAAATGTATCAGACCTTCCATTGGGAGTTTCTGTTTACTAGGACTGATGTCTCTCTTCCTCCCGGTCCTATTAATGGAGATAGGTTCTGTGGCATTTGAAAGAGTTTAGTGGGGCTAGCTGGTGCAAACTGAAATGCCCCGTCAATAAATAAGCTGAGTTACCACCACGCTTGCTGAGATAGTCTGGTGCTTTCTGAGTGCTTCTCGTCACCGGAATTTCCAAATATGGAGTGCTAATTGCACGGACTGATTAGTATGAAATGCGATTTGTTCTAATTTGCCCACGGCCACTTAAGAAACCTGACATGTGGGCCTCAGGTTTAGGGACAATTAAAAGAAATTCATTGAGTGAAAGTATTTAAGTACCTGATTAGGCAAGAAGAAGACTATTTCATTCCCACTGCCCTGCTCCATCTTCCAGAACTTAGAAAGAGAGAATGAGCTCACAGATACATTAATGTTAACCTGCCAGTTACAGTCTTAGCAAAGAAAAAGGGAGGGGCATCTGCATCAGGATACCATGAATGTCCTCTTCCTCTTCTCCCACGGGCAATCATTACCGAAGACACATTCTCATGCAAGCTCTGAGCTTGGTGTTTCGGATGCAAACGTGAGAATCTCTTAAAATGAATTGAAGCCCAGTGGGAAGAAACCCACAACAAGCATTTGTTAATGTGAACAAACAAGGGTTGTGGTGGCTAATGATTACGTGAAGAATTAGCTAGGCTATGTTCAGTTGCTTGTGCAAATGTGAGTCTAACCTCTGTTGGGAAGGAGTTACCTGTGATTCCACTAGCCTTTAGGGAAGCAGATTTAACCCCCACAAAGTGGACGGACCGTGTCCTAGCACAAACAGATCCCTTCTGGTCTTAGAGTTGCCCACACCTGTGGTTTGGGTTTCCCCCCCCCCCACAGTATTGTGTTCTGTGCTGTCAAGATATCAGTGATGATTCTGTCTTTTCTCTCCAAGACTGTCATCTAAACCTCTGACATCTATTCTGTAAGTGTTGACGAATTTGTATTGGCAAACCAAGTGCATCAAAACTGCCACCTGGCTAACAATGACTGTAAAGTACACTTTAATTTTACACATGTTAAATGTGGGGGGGGGGAGATCATTATAGAATCTGTACCCCTGAAAAACAAAACAAAAAGATCAAACCCACTGCCATCAAGTCGATTCTGACTCATAATGAGCCTATAGGATAGAGTAGGACTGCCCCATAGGACTTCTAAAGAGCCACTGGTGGGTTTGAACTGCAAATCTTTGGGTTAGCACCTGAGATCTTAATCACTGCACCACCAGAGATGCCCATGCTCACAAAGCTCATTTTTTTAGGAAGTCTACGGAGCTGGTTTTCTTGGGAGCAAACTTTGAGAACTCTATTCTATCCTGCTTAATCAAAGCTGGATTGAAGCTACTGATAGCCAGCCAAGTGCATAGACAATTACATAATTAGGCTACGTCACAGGAGCACTTGACATAGGAAACCAGACAGAAAGACCAGAAAAGCAGTATGTAATAGCAGCAAGTGCAAGACCTGGCCTCAGCTGGAAGCCTTGTTTGGCCATTTCACTAATGTTGGGATAATAAAGACTCTTATCAGTAGGGATTATTCTGTGGCTTGAATAGAGAGGATAAAAAAATGCTTGTAAAGCCCTTAGCACAGTCAGGAATCAACACATCTTAATGATTGTTATTATTCTCTCAGGTGTTCCTGGCGAGTAAGCACCTTTCTCAATTTAGCAATGAAAGAAACTTGGTGATTTATGAAAATTAAAATGACTCTCAAAGGATTAATAATTTTTCACGTGAAGAGGTTCCCAGCAATATGCTATAAGGTCTGACGAGGATTTCCACAGCAGGGCAGTTTAAAGAGTGCTTTCATCAACAACAGCACTACCAAAAGAAGTGCATGACCCCCATGTGCCTATCATGAAAGCACTCATAGCCGTTTACAAAGAGCAGGGTAAGCACGATTTCTACCATCCCCCTCTGCAATGTAATCTGGCTGAAAATTGGTTCTCCGATTTCCATCTCTCTCAGCAACCAGCTCCAATCAATTCGGAAATCAGTGGGGAGGCATCATGGCAAAATGGTTGGTTTGTGGCAGGTCATTTTTTCAAAATGCAGATTCACTTATTAAACATATATCCTTGGAGAAGTCAATCCAACTTTCTGAGAGGTAGATTCATCTGTAAAATAAGGACGATAAAAGAACCTACCTCATAGGGTTGTTTGGATCTTCAGTAATATGATTTAAAGCTTTTAACACTTAGTACAACAATATAGGGAGCTTAGGTGGTGTGGTACAGTGGTTAAGCAGCTGGCTGCTAACTGAAAGATTAGCTATTGGAATCTATCTATAGCTCCATGATTGTAAGATGTGGCAGTCTGCTTTGCTGAAAATTACAGCCTTGGAAACCTTTTGGGGGCAGTTCTACTTTGTCATCTACAATACCACTAAGACTCAGAATCGACTTGAAGGTGATGGGTTTACTATGTTGGTATAATAGGCTCATTAGCACAGAGATGGATCTCCTGGGGTCAAAATAAGGTGTCAGCAAGGCTGCATTCCTTCTGGACGCTTCCAGCCTCTTTTAGCAACTAGAGACAGCCGACATCCTTTGGCTTGTGATTGCATTCCTTTAAACTCTGCTTCAGTAGGCATCACGTTTTCTTCTTTAGTCAACTCTCCCTTTACCTTCCATTTACAGGGACTTTATGATTATTTACGGTGGGCATTCTGATGGTTGAAGATGCCCTCCTCTTCTCAAGATCCTTGGTTTGATTGAGTCTGAAAGTCTATTTTGCAATATGAGGTAACATTCACAGGTTCTAGGGTTTAGGACATGGGTATCTTTGGGAGGACATTATTCAGCCTACCATATAGTCTTTTTAAAAGTTCCCCTTTGGCTCTGTGGATACTTTTACATTTATTTTTATTTTTTGCTTTTTGATGACATTGATTCTCTGTTTTGTAGCATCTTTAATGGGATGGTGCATCCATGTATTCAGCCTTTTTTATTTTTTTATTTCTAACTTTAGAAATTACCTCCAAGTATTATTATAAGCACATCCCAAAAGTTTTAGTAGGTAAAGTTTTCACTATTGTCTAATTGTACTTTAAATTAAATTAAAATGATTTCCCCTCGTTCTTTTTCTTATGCTATGAGTAATTTAGAAATGCATTTCTTAATTTCCAAAGACCCAAATTTTCTGATTTTTTTTTTGCAGTAAATCTAATTATAGCATAATTATATTATGCTACATGGACATTAATTCTTCGAAACTGGTTGTGACTTGCTTTATGGCCAGCAGGCGAACAGTTTTTACATAGAACCAAGTATGTTTTTAAGGAATAGTTATTCCGTAAGTGATTGCCTTGTTCTATACACATAAGCCTTTCACCTCTAATCACACTCACTATGTATTAGCTAACTCAGATTTCATCTCTTCCAGGAAGCCTTCCCTGACTGCTGTGTCTCACTGCATTGTAGGCATTAAAAATAAATGAATGAATAAAAATCTGTTGCCGTTGAGTCAATTCCAACTCATAGTGACTCTATAGGATGGAGTACAACTGCGCCATACAGTTCCCAAGGAGCACCTAGTGGTTTTGAACTGCCAACCATTTAGTTAGTAGTTACAGGATTTAACCACCATGTCAACAGTGTTACTTAGGTATAATTAAGCATGACTGATTGATATGGAACCAGGGATATCATTGCTGATGTCAGATGGATCCTGGCTGAAAGTAGAGAACACCAGAAATTTATCTACTTGACTTTTATTGACTATGCAAAGGCAGTCAACTATGTAGATGATTACAAATTACGGACAACATTGCAGAGGTCAGAAATTCCCGAACACTTAACTGTGCTCATGAGGAATCTGTACATGGATCAAGAGGCAGTTGTTTAAACAGAGCAGGGTGATGCTGCTTGGCTGAAAGTCAGGAAAGATGTGTGTCAAGGTTGTATCATTTTGACTCCTCTCTTCTGGCTCATGCAGCATTGAGGACTCAGTCGCACTCAGGCTCTCACAGCAGATTCCAGGGACACCTCCAGGGTAGTATTCTGGTGAGTTCCACCAGCCTCCCAGCTACCTTCTCAGGGACTTCAGTGGCATCTCCACAGGGGAATTCTTGAAAAGTTCAGCAGACCTTCAGGTGACTTTGCAGTAAGTCTCATAAATGCCCAATAGGGAGCTTCTAGGTTAGTTCCACAGGAGGCACAGTCAACCCCCCCGAAATTCAAGAATACCTCTGTGGACAGCTTTCCAGCAAGTTCCACCAGTACCTTACCTGGCTTTACAGAAAATCTGACAGGAATCCCAGTAGACGGTTTCTTGATGACTTCCAGCAGAGCCCTAGGGACAAGCTTCCCATTGAGTTCCACCATCAACCCAGAAGGTTGCAGCGTAGACTGCACATTCCTGCTTACCAGCCTTAGACCTCAGCTCCTCGGTAAACTTTTCCATCCTCCCAAGAGCTACGGCCACACTCTCACCAACCGTCTCAATCTCAGCCTTTGGTGGGGACAAGGCCTTTTCCAAATCTTTTCCTCCCTGGGGTCCGCTGCCTCAGCCCTAGAAGTAGGGACTTCAGTGTACATGCTTCATCTGTATTCCATAGTGCTCACTCGTTTCTATGTAATAATGTCATTACCTATTTCTGTGAATTACTCTTTAAATTCAGTCTCCTGACTAACACAGTCTATGACCCAGAAAAGTTTAAAGGCATATTCTACCAAAATTTCAGGGCATAGATCATCTCAATTTTTATGCCTTCTAGACAGAAAAGAAAATAAAAATGCATTCATTTGACAATTCTACTATTACCTAGATTCTCTAAGTTAGGATAATACTCAAAAACACAATTACAAAGATATTTCCCTTATGAATATGAATACCCAAATTTTAATCCAAATATCAGATAAACAAATTCAGTTTTTAAGTTGATATACAATGATGAAGTAACGCTTGTAATAGGAAAAATAAGATGAAGCGCCATAATTAATATGTTAATATAACTTATCAATGAGCAAAAGGGGAGGAGAGGAAAGCCCTGAACTTACTAATAGATTCAGAAATGTATCTTTTAAGTTTAGCTCACATTTTAACAAAAACTTTCACAAACCAGGGTAAAAAAGAACCTTCTTAACCTGATAAATGCTGTATTGTAGATTTATATGATCTCTCCTTAGAGATCATATAAAAAATTGGAGATCATATAAAAACAGAGATCATACAAAAAATTGGAGAAGAGTATAAGCTTTCTTATATAGAACCCTTCTGCCGTTGAGTTGATTCTGACTCATAAGGACCCTACAGACAGAGTAGAACTGGCTCATAAAGTTTCCAAGGAGTTCCTGGTGTAGTTGAACAGCTGACATTTTGGTTAGCAGACGTAGCACTTAACCACTATGCCACCAGGCTTTCCTTCTTTCATAGTGAGGATAAAATGATTTGCCTACCCTGACATCTAGGGTCGCTATGAGTCAAATGATTTGCATTGTACATCCAGCAGAATCAGCAGACTACTAGAAAGAGAGTTCATCAAGCTTTCCGAACACAGAAAAATCAAGAGGACTTCTCTACCCCAGCAAGAATCAGAACAGGCAGTAGAAAGACACTATTTACAAAAACTATAAAGTGTATAGAAATTAACCTAATAAAATGTGCAATACCTTTCTTTGCAGAGAAAATTTTTACATCCTGTTAAAAGCCATAAAGTAGACCGGAATAAATGTAGAGATTATCATATCTGTGGAAGGTTTGACTTAACATTGTAAACATGTCAGTTCTTTAAATTCCACCAGCACAGACTGCTGGCTTCTTCTAAATAAATTCAAGCCTGCATGAACTGTGAAAAAGAGAGGGAAGCTTGGATGTGAGGTCTTAAAATTATACCAGCAACAGACAAAAGTCTTTGAGAAGCACTTGGGGAGACAAAGGGAAATTTATGACCCAATGTTGAGGGAAACAGGCAGTGTGGGATAGGTAAAGGCCAGCTCGTATCACAGTCAGGGAGCAGAAGAGACCGAGATCAGTGTACATCCTCCCGCAATAACCAACAGAAAAATAAATAAATAAATGAAAATCAATAAACATAGACGATTTGAACAATCTGTTTTACAGACTCGGTCTCACTGGTATGTGCAGACCCTTTTGTCAAAGAGTGACAGTATGTGTTCTTCACAAATGCAAATGAAGTAATTGAAGCAGGTGGGGGCCTTCAGGTCCCAGATTTCAAAGTGGAAATTAAAATAGACGGGTCTCATTCTCTACCTGTTTGATAGAATTGACTCTTTACATTTTTTCCCCCTTTTTCTTAAAATTTCTGGCTTTTTTTACCTGGCTCGGCAGGAAATGGCACATTAGCTGCCAGGAGCCACTGGGATAATATCTTTGCAGCTTCCTCTTACCACTTTTCTGAAATATCAAAATGAGCGGAGAGCCAAGTAGAGGTGCCAGGCGCCTGTCCAAAGACCCCCTGCCTCTGGTGACAACTGAGAGCTTCCTGGACTTGAGTCCTGATGTGCCTGTCCAATGACCCCATGCCTCTAGTGACAACTGAGAGCTTCCTGGACTTGAAATAGGATGTATACCCATTCTGAAGACTTCTCCCAGGCAGGTGCCCCTCCCCAACTGCTCTCAGTGTTCTCCTGACTCCGCCCCCTGGGCTGGTTGGTTCATTGCTAGCTTGTTTAAAACTCTTGAGGTTGCCTGACAGTTTCCTAGAGGCTCAGAGTACATAAATGCTGTGTGTCCCCGTGGTACACATGGAAAATAAAAAACATTTGGTCACTTACCCAAGCATCCTGTTTTAAAAACTGGTTTGATGACAGGTAACCCAACTCTGGGTGTTTGTCTTGTAACGTAATTACTAAAACTGTAAGAGACTCTGAAATGAATCTCAACTCTGAATAGTATAAGATGTACTATTCAACTTTTTTTTTGAGATTTTGTTTTAACTGTGCATTTACGATAAACTTTTTCCCCCCCTCTATTGCCTCCTCTGGGCAATAGCTCAGAACTCACGCTTCAAGATGAAAAAAACCAAAAACCAAAACCACTGCCATTGAGTCAGTTCCTACTTATAGCAACCCTACAGACAGAGCAAAACTGCCCCATAGAGTTTCCAAGGAGCACCTGGTGGATTTGAACTTCTGACTGTCTGGTTATCAGCAGCAACACTGAACCACTATGGTACCAAGGTTTTAATTTTAACAATTAAGTCACTGAGACACAACTAGCCTTCAAATGGATCCCAAATCTGCACTTGCAGAAAAACCAGGAGCAGTAATTACCAGGCCTACTGTACTTCAGATGGGTGGTTGAGTTAGAACTCTTTCTCTTCTAAACGTGGGCAAAGACTTTCTGGCTGTAGAGAGGAAGACCATTTTTCCAAACTGTATTAAGGTTGATGCATGTACTGAATCATGAAGTCCCACCTTGTCTATTCAAATTCGAGACAGTTTTAAAGATAAACATTTTAAATTCCTCCTTTTCTTTAGGAGGAAGAATCTTGGGCCATATTTCTGTCCATTTTAAGTCAAGATTAGAAATTGAACTAAAAAGGACGGAATGGGTTCCGATGAGTCTACTCATTTACAACCACCACTCCTAGAGAATGCTTTGTAGATACTGAGTATATCCAACACACTATTTCAAAGGACTAAGAAAAGTAGGCAATCTGTAAAAGGAAAAATTAGAAGCGACACCTATGTTCCGTGATAGGTTTACTTGGGGCATACATGCAATCCCCATCTTTTTCTGTTCATTTGTCAAAGACACAAAATCCCTTTTCAGCAAAACATGTGATTTTGTACATTATAGACTACAGAACAACAGTAAGAAAGAGTCTTTTACAGGAATCTACACAAAGACATTCTGTATAAGACTGTAGTCTCTGCAGTGGAAGGTGCCAGAAACCAGCTCACAGCAGCTTCTCTAGGAAGTGTCCTTGAATTGTTCCACTTGGCTTCACCTCCCCCTCCTCCTTTTCCTTCTCCTTCTCCTCCTCCCCCTTCTCTGCCTTCTCCTCCTCCTCCCTCTGTTTTCCCTCACCCCCTGACACCTTTCCCCTCCCCCTTCTTCTGCCCACCCTCAGTCCTTACCCCCTCCACTTCCTCCTCTTCCTTCTTCCCCTCCCCTTCCTCTTCCTTCTTCCTCTTTCTCTTCTCTTCTCCTCCTCCACCTCCTCCTCCTGTACAGTACTTATTTCACACATTCTTGTGTGGCTTAGAACTGGCCTGCACAAGTGAACACTTTGATTTCCTTCTCTATGTAGTAGGAACAGGAAAAGGCTAACTTGAACACTCACCCTCCAAGTGTGGACAATTCCAGTAACAGACTTCACTTTTCTTCATTGGAAACACTGAAATATCTCTTGGTGTTACAGGGTCTACTTTGATTCAGTCTTTCCTGTCCTTCCAGCAGGAGGCCAAGGCTGCTGCTCAGCGGTCTCATCTTTCTAGAGCCATGTTTGTTGGTCCACTGTCTGAGACATTCTACTCCTGTGGGAGTGAGAAGGCTGCAGAAGAACTTCCCCACTTTCAGAAACAAACTCGGTCTCACCAGTATGTGCAGACCCCTTTGTCAAAGAGTGATAGTATTCGTTCTTCACAAATGCAAATGAAGTAATTGAAGCAGGTGGGGGTCTTCAGGTCCCGATAGATTTACTTGGGGCATAGATGTAATCCCCATCTTTTTCAGTTCATTTGTCAAAGACACAAAATCCCTTGTCAGCAAAATATGTGATTTTGTACATTATAGACTATAGAACAACAGTAAGAAAGAGTTTTCTACAGGAATCTACACAAAGACATTCTATCTGAGCAGTAACAGATGGCTTTTGTGTGTACTTTCTCTTTGTCCTACAACTTTGTCCTATAACTCTCATCCAAGTGGCTGAGTGGGACTGTACAGAGAGGGTAATTATAGCTCACGAGGGAAAATGGTCAATTTTGCCATTCTCCTAGGATTGAAATAAACCATCCAAGAAGAGGCAAAGAGAAGAGCTCACCACCAACAGTGAAGGAGACACCCACAGATGTCAGTGCAGTGGGCTTTCTAGCCAATGAAGGAAAAAACTGAATGCCTTTGGGCAGAGGCCCAGGACTAGAGAGAGGTGTGCCTGTGAGCACAGATGAAAAAAGAGTCTGTCCTGATGGAAGAAATATATCCTGAGTATTCCTGAGCCTGCAGTGTTAAACTGCCCTAATAAGTCCCGTAATCATGAGTATTGTCTGTGATTTCTGTGTGGCTATTGAGATAAATTATTGAACCCAGCAGAGAAGTAGAGAGTACTGTGGGAGGGATGGTTGGTGTCAAAAATGGAAAAGATGGCAGAGAGAGAAGAAATTTCTGACTTCTGCCTAATAGGAACCAGGCTTGGGCTGTTGATCCTCATTCTCTCTCCTCTTTGTGAAGTTGAAGGAGTTGAGATAGTGCCCCCAAACCATTGTTACAGCAGAATGGAATATTTATTTGCATAGAATCCTCCCTTATTTGAGTCTGTCTCCATTTCGTGGTTAGATAATCTAGTCTCATAGATACAACATCCTCTTGGCTCTTCTTATGAGCCCAAATCACATGTTTTCTACTGAGTCTTCGAAGTTCTTTTGAATTGCATCATCTTTCAGAAGTCTAAATCATTTGCATTTGTTTATACTATAGTCTACACAAGATTGGTTAATAAAAAAACACTGCCTTTCAGTTAATTCCAACTCAAAGTGACCCTATAGGACAGATTAGAACTGCTCCATAGAGTTTCCAAGGGGTACCTGGCAGATTTGGACTGCTGACCTTTTCGTTAGCAGATGTAGCTCTTAACCACTATGCAACCGGTGTTAACATCAAGTTGGAATTAAGCCAGATTCTCTCCAGATTAGTAGGGGCAACTGAATAAAAAGTAACCTTTAGGGACAACAATGAAAGTTCTAATACACAGCTGAGACAGACTACAAAATCTGACTAACAATGCACAAACAACAGATGAGAAATTAGATAAACGAGACTATCTAAAAATTCAACACTTATACTCATCCAAAGACTTTATCAAGAGAATTAAAAGACTACGTACAGAATAGGAAAAAATATTTGGCAACTACATGTGGGATTGATTTCTGATTTCTATAATCTACGAAGCTCTGCAAAATATCAACAAAAAAAGGTAAATAAGCCAATTAAGCAACGGGCAAAGGAGAATGACAGAGATTTCACAAAAGAAGGCATCCAAGCAGCCGAAAGACAAGTGAGGAAAAGCTCATGATCATTAGCTATTAGAGAAATCCTAATCAAAACTACAATGAGATACCATCTCACCCCAACAAAGTTGGCCATAATCCAAAAAACACAAAACAACGAATGCTGGAGAGATTGCAGAGAGACTGGAACTCTCCTACACCACTGGTGGGAATGCAAAATGGTGCAACTTCTTTGAAAAGCATACTGATACCTCCTTGAAAAGCTAGAAATAGAAATATCACATGATCCAGCAAT
Source organism: Heterohyrax brucei (assembly GCA_028571685.1). NCBI lineage: Eukaryota > Metazoa > Chordata > Mammalia > Hyracoidea > Procaviidae > Heterohyrax > Heterohyrax brucei. Next base: position 16,754,796 of record CM053153.1, on the reverse strand, counting down.
CCCACTTCTCAGAATATATCCTACAGAAATAAAGATGCACACACGAACAGATACATGCGCGTGAATGTTTATTGCAGCACTGTCCACAACAGCAAAAAGATGGAATCAACCTATGTACCCATCAATAGGTGAATGGATAAACTGTGGTAAATACACACAATGGAACACTATGCAATGATAAAGAACAATGATGATTTTAGGAAGCCTCTCACAACATGGTTTCAACTAGGAGACATTGTGCTGAGTGAAATCAGTCAGCTGCAAAAGGACAAGTATTGTATGAGACCTCTGCTTATAAGGACTTAAGAATGGACTTACCTACAGAAGACTCTTTGATGGCTATAAGAGTGGGGAGGGAGTGAGAGGCATGAGACGGACGTAGAATTGATAGTCAATAAGAATTTGGTTAGGTGAAGGGAGCAACAGAACACATTAAAGAGCAGATCGGCATAACTGGACTACACTATAAACTGAAAGGTTTTCTAAACTCAACCCAATATTTCAAAGGATAGAATAGCAGGGATGGGGGGCTGGGGACCATGTTTTCAGGGGACGTTGAGGTCAACTGACATAACTAGCCTTTTGCTAAGAGAGTCTTCTGCACCCCATATTGGTTAGTAGCATCTGGGGTTTTAAAAACTAGCAAGCTACCATCTGAGGAACAGCAAATGGTCCCAACCCATCTGGAACAGATGAAGTCTGAGAACATCAAAGACACAAAGAAAAATGAGTCCAGGAGACAGTAGGACTCACATGAATGGGAGATTGCATTGCCGTGAAACCAGAAGAACCAGATGGTGCCCGGCTACCACCTAAGGCAGCCGTAACGGGGGACACAATGTAGAGTCCCTGAGGTAACAGGAGTAAAAGAGGTGTGCGAATCAAGAGGGTCGCCATGAGTGGGACCTGACTTGACGGCACTTGGTTTGGCTGTTCAAGAACTCTACTAAAGGACCAGACTTGATGATCCAACAGCCTGAATGGCCTCTAGACTTGCTGCTAGCCCTGACCTGAAACCAGTGCAGAGGTCAACTCTTTGTTGCAACACAGTCCACAACAGCAAAAAGTTGGAATCAACCCCTATGCCCATCGACAGATGAATAGATAAGCACACTATGGTACATATACTCAGTGAAGCACTATGCTATAATAAAAAACAATGACAATTTTCAAAAACTCTCATAACATGGTCTCATTTGGAAGAGATCATGCTGAGTGAAATCAATCAGTGTCAAAAGGATAAATTTTGTATGAGACCCCTGTTATAAGTATTTCACAAGAGAATTTTCCACAGAAGGAAATGACTGTGTTGGCTACATGGCTGGGAGGCAGGGGTTGAGGATTTATCGTAGATGAGACAATTGATAGATGTTAGAAATTTTATTCTTTTACTGTAATTAATAAAAAAATAAAATTAATAAAAAGAATGGACTGGACTTGGGGACACAGTGTATGTGATGTTTGTACTTCATGGTTCTATATATTTGTAGGAGGCTGTCCCACTGGTTTCTTTCTAGATGAGTGAGAAGGGGGTGGAGAGGAGGGGACAGGTACTCATTAAGAGGACACTAGAAGTAGAGTGAAAAGGAGGAATGTGCTATCACAGGGTAAGGAGAGCAGATGGAGTTGCAGATAGGAGGCAGGCAAAATTTATTTGGATTGTATACTTTCACTTAATCTTCATCACCATAATAATAAAAGTAACTGTCATCTAATTTTGTTTAAGATTCTGATAGTACTGCTTAAGACTCTAGTGCTGTATTTATAAAAGTAAAATATTGTCAGGGTGCACGCCCAAATAAACTCTCAGCCTTTAACTGCATCTCTCCATTAGTACCCCCTTTGACAGGATGAACAATCAAAAGTAGAAAATAAAGACAACTCTTTAAACTCTTCAAGTCTTCTATGTAAGCTGTAGACAAAGAATTCACAAAAATTCTATGTGTAATTTTTAAACTTTTCAATTGCAAGGGTAACTTCACATGGACTCCCATACCCCAACCCCAAAGAAACCCTAAATGGAAGTCTAGAAGTTTCCACCAAAAAGTACTATACATATGTACATGCACACACATGTCACACACATACATAAGTTTACATTGGATTATTATATTTATAAAAGGTATGCATAACAAATAAACCACCAACCAAAGGAAACCTCTCAAATCTTGGTCTTTTCAGTTTTTCCTGCCATTATAGTTTGAAACAGTCACTATTAGGAATGAGAACAAGAGCTAACTAGGGAACAAGAAGTGTTCTAAGGTATAATTTATTGTCCAACAGAGGTCTACTCCTAATACCAGATCTGATGCTGTTGAGTTGATTCTGATTCCTAGACACCCTACAGGACAAAGTAGAACTGCCCCATAGGGTTTCCAAGGAACAGCTGGTAGGTTTGAACTGCCAGTCTTTTGGTCAGCAGCCAAGCTCTTAACAACTTCACCATTAGGGCCCCAAATGAAGTCTGAAAAACACACTGCTGTCGAGTTGGCTCTGATTCACAGTGACCCTAGAGGTCAGAGTAGAACTGCCCCACAGAGTTTCCGAGGAGCACCTGGCAGATCTGGACTGCCGACTTTTTGGTTAGCAGATTAGCATTTAATGCACTATGCCACCAGGGTTTCCAAATAAAGTCTAGGAACAAATAATTTATTAATGCACTGTTCTTCAGGATCATGTGATTTCCCCCCCCCCCGCCCCCGATAATTCTAAGCAACTTGGGGCTATATGTAGAAAATGTAGGAGGCTGAATTGCTTTAGATTTGAAGCTTGACTAGGCAAATGTGACAGAAGTAGAATAGGGCAAATGGTTTTCAGATATTGGCTATTTTTTAGTGGTCCATTTAACCAAGCCTAAGCTCTATATGGTAACCTCTATAAGGTAATATATTAAGGTGTAACATTTACTAGGCATCTGTTATATGTTGGGTACTATGATAAGTGCTTTACAGGGATTATCATACTCTAATACTTGCAATTATTGTAGGAGGTAATGTAACTGTTACTTATTGAGTTTCAGCAGAGTTAAGTCACTTGCTTGTTGTCTCACAGCCGGCAAACAGTGGCCGACATTCCAAGCCAAGGCACGTTCTAACCCAAATCCACACACTGACTGCTTCACCACACGAAGGCAGGAGGAAACTGACAAGGGACAACGGAGGCGTTCAGAGAGACAAGATCTCAGGATGGTTGCAGATAGCATTAGTGGAAATCATAGAGTGAAAGAACTGAAGACGAGACTTTGGTGAATGCAGATGGACAAGCTTGAATTTAGGATCTCAGAAGTGGTCTCATTTAAATTAAAAAAGGATGACCAGAAGCTGTCCTCGTAATGAGTCAGGATTATGAAAAGTCTTTGCAGAGTTTTCTCTTTGTCAGAGTTTCTCTCTCTTTGTCATCCATTTTAAGTTTAATTTATCAAGTTAATTAATGGTTGCCATTGAATTGGAGATGATATATTTAGTCTGTTTCCAACAGCTTTAATAAAGAAGACATTAAAGCAGACGACACTGAAGACGAGAGTCAGAACACACGGAGGTGCAGGAGGCACTGGTGAGACAGTCAGGGGGTTTCTTGTATGATCAGAAGAGTAGCTGTGGGACGCATCACCGCTGGACAAGAACGCAGTCAGTCTCACCTGCTGACTCTAAGATTCATGGGTTGTATTAGTTATCTATGGCTGCCACACAACCTCATATTTAGTGTTTAAAACAAGAGACATGTTTTATCCCACAGTTTCTGTGGGTTAGGAATCTGGTCAGGGTTCTCTGAGTACTGTGTGTCAGAGTCTTCTTTAAGGCTGCAAGGCATTAGACCAGGCTGAAATCTTATCCGAAGACTCAGTTGAAGAAGAGTCAGCTTCCAGGCTCACATAGCTGTTGGCAGAATTTTAGCTCCTTACTGCCTGTTGTACTGAGGGCCTCAGTCCTAGCTGGCTATGGGCTAGAGGCTACGGTAAGTTCCTTGATACATGGGACTCACAACATATTAAATTATTTCATTCAAGCCAGCAAGACAGAGTGTTTTCAAGCAAGACAGAATTCATAGTCTTGTACTCTAATCACAGAAGTGACATTCTGTCACCTTGGCTGTATTTTACTAGTTAGAAGTCACTTACACAGCCCACACTCAAGGGAAAGTGTTTATAAATGTCGGGCGTCCCAGGAGGCTTTGTGAGCATAGGGAGCTCTGGAGGTGCAATGGCTAGAGCTTGACTGCTAACCTAAAGATCAGCAATTCAAATCCATCAGCCACTCCTTGGAAACACTGTGGGGCAGTTCTACTCTGTCCTGTTATCAGGTGGACCTAACTTGATAACAGTGAGTATTGCAACAACCCCCATGATCCTATGATCAGAGACTCTGACTTCATCCCATCACAACTTACCCTTTGTTTAAAGAAACTGTCCTTTTCAGCCTCAGATATTTTCATATTCATAAGAGAAGGAGGAGAAGGAAAGACGGGCCTACAGCTGGGTTCACAGAGTAACTGTGCCCTGAAGCCACAGATGGGGCAAATGATGCTAAGAGATTGGGAAAGTATTTGATCATGTCAATCAAACTGAGAAGTCACACCTGGTTACCTAAATACATGTTAGGGCATCGTGTACTGACTTTGGCAGTTTCTTCTGCTTGGTCGATGAAATGTGATCTTGCGGTCTAGTATTTTCAGTTCCTGATAAATTATTTACCAGTTCCTCCCTCTACCAGGAACCATGGCCTTCTAAGCGTAGCCACCTCTGGGTTGCCTACATATGCTTCATTAATCCATGTTACTGGTGAATTTTGCCATTTGTTCTTCCAATTAAGAGTGTGGTCAATTGTTACGCAGATGCAGGACGGGGTCCCCTCCTTAGAATCTTCACTCACATTCCATTTGCTTTCCTAGCCTCAAAAAATCTATATTCACTTTCAAACTAGTGACTGGCCAACATCGTGGAATTTCTGATGGTATGAAACACATATTTCAAGTTTTCTCTTTCAACCCCAAAGGTGAAAAGACAAAATTTGTCTCCCTGCCCCCAAATTTATTTTTGTATTTCTAATCATGAGTGCATTTTCTGTGAGAACACAAAAATATTGGTCTTTCGCTCACACTTTCTCTAGGGAGGTCATTTCAGGACTTCTTATTATCCCTTTAAAGAAGAGGTTCTAGTAATTATGCACCCTTCAAAGGGAGCTGTAGGCTGTGGGGCTTAGGCCTATTGAGAGTAGGGGTGTCGGGAATTTCTGAAAGTGAGTCTATTGACTTTAAAAACATTACTGAGCAAATTTTATCAAAAGGGCTGGCATTCAGTGGGATCTTTCTCTGTTTTTCTTTTCTTTTTTTTTTTTTTTTTTTTAATCTATCCATTGGGCACTTTCTGAGAAGAATCCTCAATGAGTGGCTGAAACTGCAAAGTGCCAACTTGTTAGGAACTGGGTGGAAGTGGAAAGCCAGAAAAATACTCTTTTGTTTCTTTACATGTAAGTCAATTTTGTGGTTATGGGTAGGGGGTGAACAGAGGGGGAGCAACGCCTACAGTGTCCTCACTCATTGTTTGGAAAGGTTCAAGCAATATTGCTTTATGTCTTCTATCATTTTTCATTCAAACGAGAGAATTGTTCTACGTGTTAAGAAAGTGGCATGATACTGCTGATAGAATTGGAAAATTTTTCTTTTGGAGAAAATACACAGATACTAAAGCTAATTTATTAGGACTGAAAAAAAATAGGTGCTTGTTAGGTGAGACTTATAAATTTCTTATGATTGGTATTTGGCTTCAAAAGAAAATATGTTTCCATCTTTTGTGTAGGAAAAAATAAAGGAACCAAGTAATTTTTCATTTGTAGCTACTTCCTAGGATTCATTGTCATTAAATCTCTCGCTTATATTTGCCACTTATGTGTTTACATAAACGTTACCCGTTGTCTCCTATCCAACTGAAGGAAAAAAATGGAACATATCAGGTGTACCTCTTCTTGCATTCCTCTTTCAAAGCAATCTGTGCACTGGTTTTCACAAAAGCCTTTAATTTTAACACATGTAATAACTCACAAAAATCATTATGACTCCTTAATCTAGTATATGAATAAAACTTTTGAATCAGAAATACAATTTTGGAAAGTGTAAGACTAATTTTATTCATCACTTTTCTAGGTGTTGGAAAAGAATGTTTTATATTGTTTGTACCAGAAGAGTGAACAAATCTGTCTTGGAAGAAAACCAACTGCAGTCAAGTTGAGTCCAACTTATAGCCACCCTAGAAGTCAGAGTAGAACTGCCCCATAGAATTTCCCAGGAGTGCCCGATGAATTCAAACTGCCGACCTTTGGGTTAGCGGACGTAGTACTTAACCCCCTACACCACCAGAGTTTCCCTCTTGGAAGGAGTACAGCCAAAATGCTCATTAGAAGCAAAGATGGTGAGAATTGATCTCATGTGCTTTGGACATGTATCAGGGGAAACCAGTCCTTCAAGAAGGACACAATGCTTGACAAAGCAAAAGGTCAGCGAAAGACAGAAAGACCCTAGTAAGACAGATGGACACAGTGGATGCTTCAAAGGGCTCAAATGTGTCAAAGATGGCCTGAATCAGACACAGAGTCATAGGAGCTGGAACTAACAACAGCAGTGTAGAACTTCCAGTTATATAACTAACTTGCTTTGGGAAAATAGAAAACCTACTGCCATCAAGTTGATTCTTGCTCTTAGGGACCCTATAGGACAGAGTAGAACTACCCCAGAGCTTCTAAAGAGCACCTGGTGGATTCTAACTGCTGACTGTTTCGGTTAGCAGCCATAGCATTTAACCACTACTCCACCAAGCTTTAGAAGCATCCTTAAAAAATGTCTTATTTTTCAGTGCTATGTGATTACTGACATTAAACAGAACTTCCACTACCTCGAATACAAAAGAGAATTTTCGGTGGGGCAGGGATGTGTTAGAGCAGTAGATTCTACCTAAGTTTCTTGTTTCCTTTGCGTTGCTTAAGTCTGATTACTGTCTCTGCTCTGCTGATGGTCTCATGTTCAGATTTCTTTTTCTTCTTTTTCTTTCTTCCTTTCATTCTTTGTTTCCTTCCTTCCTTTCTTTATTTCCTGTCTTTCCTTTTTCCTTCTTTCTCTTCCTTCCTTCCTTCCTCTTTCATTCTTTTCTTTTGTTCTTTCTTTCATCAGTTCTTTCTTTTTCTTTTTCTCTTTCTCTTTCTCTCTCTGTCTCTTCTCTCTTTCTCTCTCACCCAACCCTCCCTCCCTCTCTTCCTCCTCTCTCTTTTTGCCTTTAATGTTCTGGCCTTAGAGGTGAGTGTGGGGGAAGAGTCTTTTCTTTGAGTCTCCCACACTAGTGAGAATGAGCCCCTGTGACCAGTGACAGTAAAGGTTATGTGCCTGGCTGTGAAGGTTGTCAATTTGAACCCACTCAGTGACTCCGCAGAGAAAGACCACAAATATCGTGGAAAATCCTGTAGGACAGTTCTGCTCTGTCCTACATAGTCACTATAAGTCGGAACCAGCTCAACGGTGATGGATTGGGTTTGCTTTTGGTTTTCAATTCCTTGGTATTTGTCTGTCACTAAAAAGCTAAATTTCTGATTTCCTCAGTCCCCTTCAAAGTTAAAACTAAAAGAATGACTGGTCTAGTGCCTCTTCCTCCACCCTGCTCCAGACTCCTGACTGAAAGATGGGACATTCAGTCAACAAATATGTACTAAAGGCGTCATTTCTATCACTAAGGCCATATAGTCCAACTACCAGTCCTTCCTCTTTGTTTCCAAGTTTTGCATTCCAATCACCCATAATTATCAATGCACCATGATTGCATGTTCAAGCAATTTCAGACTGTGAAAGCTGGTAAAAGTCTTCAATTTCTTCATCTTTGGCAATAGTGGTTGGTGCGTAAATTTGAATAATAGTCATATTAACAACTTCCTTGCAGGCATATGAATATTATCCTATCACTGACAGCATTGTATTTCAGGACAGATCTTTAAATGTTCTTTTTGACAATGAAAGCAACACCACTCCTCTTCAAGTTGTCATTCCTGGCATAGTAGACCACATGTGAGTGTGTGATTCAAAATGGCCAATATCAGCTCGTTTTAGCTCACCAATACTTAGGATATCGATGTTTATGCACTCCATTTCATTTTTGATGATTTCCAGTTGTCCTAAATTCATACTTTGCACATTCCACATTCTGATTATTAATGGATATTCTTATTTTGAATCATGCCACATCAGCAAATGAAGGTTTCAAACGCTTGACTCCATCTACATCATTAAGGTCAAGTTACTTTGAGGAGGCAGCTCTCCCCTAATCATCTTTTGAGTGCTTTCCATGCTCAGGGCATTAGGAGCTCAGGGGTTTAGGGGAGGTGGGGCATGGGGGATGGAGGAACATTGTTCGTCATCTGGCATTATATCTGACAATGTTCTTCTACTATTTATGAGATTTTCACTGGGTAATTCCTTTCAGAAGTAGATTGCCCTAACTTGCCTGTAGGTTTGTCATACTGTGGGGGCTTGCTGGATGCTATGCCACCACTATTCAGATACCAGCAGGGCTACCCATAGTGGACAGATTTCAGCTGAGCTTCCAGACTAAGACAGAATAGGAAGAAGGACCCAATAGCCTACTCCTGGAAATAATTAACCATTGAAAACCTTATGAATAGCAGTTGAACATCTACAATTCTAAGAGGCAGTTCTATTCTGTCCTATAGAGTTATGATGAGTTGAAATTGACTCGATGGCAATAGATTTGTTTGTTTCATCTTTTCAGGAGTGAGTAGGTTCCTTGATACTGGTGGAGTCACCATGCAAAATACCCAGACCACTGAAGTCAGTCTCACTTTGGATGAATTTTTATTCTACCACCTTCTAGATGCTTAAGTCTGGAAAAATTGCTTGGCTTTCCCAAGTCTTAGGTTCATCATCTTAGGTGAAATACCAGCCTGTCTGGGGTAACTGTATTTTGCTTTATTCTAGTGAATTGATGCATGTATTTATACCTCACCATATATTCTAAAGGATTTGAAGCAAAATGGTTACTCCACAGGGATAAAAAGGATAACATACGGAGTATGTCTTTACAGAATTGATTTTCAATGATGTTATTTTCCTCCTCTCTCCTCCTTCATCTTTCAAAACAAATTAGCATTAGTAATTCTGTGATCTTGAACTTTCAATATTATCTCAGAGACTTAGCCCTACTGTTTGGGAAACAGGGACAAGTTTCATTAAAATCTTGGGACTTAGCAGTCAGAAGATAGGTTTCTGTGATATTGTACAAACAAGAAATTCCCTGAACCTCAAACTTTTTATTTACAAAAGTGAGAAAATCTCTACCTTGACTATATAATCAAATAATATGCTATAAAACTGGAAAAGTTCTCCACAAACTCTTACATGCACCCACACGTAGGAGCCCTGAGGGTTTATGGTTAAGAGCTCCTCTGCTAACCCAACGATAAGCAGTTAGGATCCACCAGCTCTTCCTTAGAGTACCTACAGAGCAGTTCTGCTCTGTCCCACGGGTGGCTATGAGCCAGAATCAACTCAGTGGCAACAGGTTCATGTTTTTTTGTTTTGTTTTTGTGTGTAACAGAATCCCTGGTGGTGTAGTAGTTAAGAGCTTGGGCTCTACTCTGTCCTCTAGGGTTGCTATAAGTCAAACTTGATGGTAGTAAGTTTGGTTTTAGCTATGTATGTAACAGTTACTCTATTATTAAATGTAAGAAAAGCAGTGGGCCACATAAAGTTGTATGCAGAACTACTCTTTTAAATTATACCTCTGAAACTGTACTATGTTGAACTCAGAAAAAATACCAGATGCTTAAAAAAAAAGTTGCCACTGAGTGGATCCTGACTCAAGTGACACTACAGGACAAGGTAAAACTGTCTCATAGACTCTCCAAGGTGTGTTTGGTGGATTTGAACTGCCACTCTTTTGGTTAGCAGCATAACTCTTAACCAGTATTCCACGAGATCTTGCATTAGATACTTAGCAAGTGACAAATACACAACACAAGCACCACAAAATACTCTTAATATTTTATTTGCATTTTATACTAACAAGATTTCAAAATGGACGAAAGTAACAAACTGGTGAATTTATGTGAAAGTGTCTTAATTCATACGGGAAAATATACCGTAATATTTTAAGACATTAGTATACTATTATCATTGTATGATTTTCATTACATCCTCCTCTTATTTGAAAATTATATATATGATCAATCTAAGTCATCCATCATTAAATGCTGTCAGCCTCTGTATTATAAGAGAGAAGGATATACTTTGTAAAAAAAAAAAAAAAAAGATGGAAGGAAAAAGTCTCATTCTTGGTCTCTTATCGCCCTAGGAGAAGGTATTATATTATGAGTTCCCTGTTGTGTCAGAAAGGTTTAATTTATGGCTATTCCCTGGGAAGTATCCATCCTGATTCCATCAGATTTAATGTATATTTCATTGCATCATTCAAAAGTCAGTGACCTATAGATGGTCAATGAGGGCACAGGCTTTTGATGAAAGTAATTGCTGATCTTGCATCCCTAGAATGTCAAAAAGAACTGGAAATGGTTCTTGCTAAATTCTGTCTCTGCATCGACAATGTTAACTGCACGGAAAATTCAGTTCTCTTAAGGAGAAACCCTCCAGCCAGGCAATTTCCACAAGGATGATTAATTTCAATCAGAGAGTATGGCTCTATGATTTTATTGAAGAAAATAAGAAGGCGATTGCAATTCAAAGGTGTTGATTCTTTCCAGGGTCCAAATCACTTTGAGTGGTGTTGTGGGAAAGAACAGTACACTTTCAACCATCAGAAAATGCTAAATTATTATTTTCAGGTGCTAAAATACCCCGTTAGTCTGCTGAGAGCTTAATTTACTACTGGAAAGACCTGACCAATGCCTTGGATCTTCTGGAGACCTACTCTGTCTCAGGCCCCGTGGAATATACTTTTAAGTGCATCATCGTAGTTCTTGCTAGGGATGGGTATGAATACCTCAATTTACAGATAACATGACCATAATACCTTGCAACATGTTTTCTCCTTTTCAATATGGGTAATTGATAGCTGGACATAACTAATGCCATACTGATACACTAAATAATCTGTGTTTTTATTAGACCAGTTACACTGGTCTCTACACTGACCTAGTTCCAGAAGGATGTGGGACCCTCTAAATTGCTGTGGCCTTGGTCTCCCTTCTCGTCTTTGCTCTTGCAAAACGGCCTTAAGCCTGGGAGACAGCAGCTAGGAAGGCTGTCTGGCATTTTTTGTATCTACGACTTTCTTTCTTGCTTTTTATCCTGTTAGAGTGGACTTGGCAGGCCAGTTCCACCAGCTGAGGAATTTTTATATAAGTTTTGTCTTTGCCTGTTATAAACATACGTATTAGAGTCTAGGTGTCTGACATACAATCTGCAGTTTGTTAAAGAGTACTTGTGGTTATTTTGTGATGTACATGATTATCTGTGGGCTATGTGTTTAAAAACGGAAACTCTGGTGGCCTAGTGGTTAAGTGCTATATCTGCTAACCAAAAAGTTGGTGGTTCAAACACCCCAGGCACACCTTGGAAACCCTATAGAGTGGTTCTACTCTGACTACAGAGTCATTTGGAGTCAGAATCAACTACCTTGTTGTTTTGGCTTATATACTTAAAAAATGTGAAGTAATCTTTTCCAAAAGATTGATATCCATTTTTACCCTGAGGCAAAAAGTGTCTTTTGAGACTCCATGCTATTGGATTCTCCAGTGGTGATTTAGTCAGCTAGTGATGCTTTAACAGAAATACCAGAAGTTGATGGTTTTAAAAACAGAAACTTCATTTGTCATGCTTCTGTAAGCTAAAAGTCCAAATTCAGGATTTCAGCTCCAGGAGAAGGCTTTCTCTGCTGGCTCTGGAGAAAGGTCCTTGTTGTCAATTTATACACCTGGGCTGAAAGCTTGTGAGGTGCAAGCACCCTGGTCCTTTCCAAAGGAAGTGCTCAGTTCCCTACACTGCTTTCTTTCTTGATGGTGTTTGAGGTCTTCAACTTCTCTGCTGGCTTCTTTCCTTTATATCTCAAGACACTACCTCCAGGCATAATGCAATCTTGCAAACTGAGTGCAGCCCCACCAACTCAACTGCTATCCATCCTCCCTCATTAACATCACAGGGACAGAGTTTATAGCCTAGCCAGTACCGGTGGGAATCATGGCCCAGCCAAATTTCTACACATATGTTTTGGGGAACACAACTAAATCTGTAACAAGTGGTACCATACCTCCTAATAAAGCTTCCTCTTTCTGACGAGGAAGGAGTATGCTTCATTGGCTCAGCTGCTCCAGGGCACAAACCCTAACCAGGTAATGATAAGAGTTGTGTGACAGTTTCAAAGTCATAAAAAAAAAAGAAAGAAAAGAAAAACAAAATTGCTAGAGCTACAATTTGAACACAGATCTGTGTGCTACCAAAGCTCGTAAAGTCTGAGCTATCACTGCTGCCAACAGAGATCAGTAATTGATTCTTTCTTTCCATCGCCTCAATTCCAACTCTGCCCCCACCACCACATTCAAATTCATCTACCAACTGGGTACAGGTGGTAGCTATACTTCACTCATGGGAAATTCAGGCTTGATGTGACTTATATTTAACCTCCAGGTTTGCACAGTTCTTAAACATAACAATGAGTCCTGAATTAGAGGAAATGACACTACCTATCCTCTAAGTTCTATTGGGGAAAAATAAATGCCCCCAATAGAATTTTGTTCTTGCTCCATGGCAAGCAAAAGAGCAAAGAGAAGCCCAGAGGGCACACCATGAAAGACGGTAGCATCAGAGATGGACCTTGAAGAAATGACAGGCTTAAATACACAGACAAGACATAGCAAAGGACAGTCACAGACTGAGATTTAACAACAACAACAAAAAAAAAAAACAGCTCAGAGGGAGCAAAGTCAGAAACAAGAAGGCAAGGGAAGGATTAAAGATGCCACTGACAGTTTAAGCTCGTTATAAGTGTAGTTTTGTTTAAAATATTTTGTATAGTTTAACAATCTATGTATTTCTGTATTTTTTTCCTTCTTATTCAGCATTTAGGAAGCCCTGGTGATGTAGTGGTTAAGCGCTATATGTGCTAACCCAAAGGTCGGCAGTTCAAATCCACCAGATGCTTGTTGAAAATTCTATGGAGCAGTTCTACTCTGTCCTAGAGGGTCACTATGAGTCTGAATGGACTTGACAGCAGTGAGTTTAGGGGTTTTATTCTGTATTTATGCACAGTTTGCTTTTTCCTTTATCAGTCTTAGCTAGAGTTTATCTCAATATTCACAAAGAATCAGCTTTTAGTTTCTTTTTTTTTTTTAATTTCTTGGCTTTTCACTTCCTCTTTTCGCTCTGTAAGTTTACTCCATCACTGTTTTTCTACCTTTCTGAGTGTTTAGATAGCTTGTTTTAAGTCTTATATTTCCCCAGGATGCAACTTAAAGTTTAAAAAACAATAGAAAATTGTTTAACGGAGGCTTTAGCTGTATCCTACTAGTTTCAACACATCTCGTTACCTAATTGTAAGCACTTTAAAATTCCTTTTATGATTTCTTTTTTAAAACAAATATTCTTTATTTCATATGTTATTTAAAATCAAAACCTATGGATTTCTTAGCTGCTTTGTTATGTTGTTATTGTTTAAAACAAACAAACAATGCAAACTCTCTTCTGTGGAGTCAATTCCGAGTCACAGCAACCCAGTAGGACAAAGCAGAACTGCTCCATAGAGTTTCCAAGAAGTGCCTGGTGAATTTGAACTGACAACCTTTCGATTAGCAGAGAAAGCACTTAACGATTATGCCACCAAAGTGGTTAGGTGTTGACAGGTCAGCTCCAGCTAATGTATAACCTTACGTGTTACAGAGCAAGACACTGCCTGGTCCTGCGCCATCCTCACAGCGGTTGCTGTCTTTGAGCCCATCGTCGCAGCCACCGTGACCGTCCGCCTCAGTGAGGTTCTTTCTCTCTTTTTACCAACCCTCTGCTTGACCAAACAAGCTGAGCTGGTCTCTTCTGACAACATGTCCACAGTAAGTGAGGCCAAGCCATTCTATCTTCTAAGCATTTGGGCTGTACTACTCCCGAGACAGATTTGCTCATTCTTCTGGCAGTCCGTGGTATAGTCAATATTCTTTGTCAGCATCCTGACTCAAAAGCATCAATTCTTCTTCAGTCTTCCTCATTCACTGTCTAGCTTTCCCATGCATGCGAAGCAATTGAAGATACCGCGGCTTGGGTCAGGCACTCCTTAGTCCTCAAAGTGACATCTGTGCTTCTCAACACCTTAAAGAAGAGTTCTGTTGCAGCAGATTTGCACACTGTAATATACCATTTGGTTTTGACTGCTGATTCTCCGGTTGTTGATTGTGGATACAAGTGAAAAGAAATCCTTGATGTTTAGTCTTTTCTCCATTTAATGTGATGTTGATTGTTGGTCCAGTTGTGAGGATCTTTGTTACACATTTATAAATTCATGGCAGTATCTTTTGATAACTATATGATATTGATCATCTCAAATTTAATAATGAAGCTTCCTTTCTGGCCTTATATTCTATTTTTCAAATATTCCATATATACTCATTAATAAAATAAAATCTTCATTTCCTGGGTGAAGAGTTCATCTAAACATAAATGATCCAAATATTGATATCGTAGTAAATATTTATGTATTTGTATGTAAACTGAATCAGTTGCCATCGCTCGGCTTTTCTTTTGAGGCTCACCTGGATGGGTTTAAACTGCCAACCTTTTAGTTAGTAGTCAAGCACTGAACTGTTTGTATTACCCAGGGACTCCTGTGTTTATGCAGTATATTTAGACTTACGATATTTCTAGTTTTGTTTGTATCCTGAATTTGTTTTTCCTTTTGTCTATTTATCAATTCTCCAAATACAATGTCTGTCCATTTCTCCCTTTCTGACTCATGGCAATCCTGTTGGACAGAGCAAAATACCCCATAGGGTTTCTAAGGCTGATACAGTGGTTAAGAGCTCAAACTGCTAACCCAAAGGCTGGTAGTTCGAAGGTCCAACAGCTGCTCTTTGGAAATCTTATTGGACAGTTCTACTCTGTCCTATAAGATCACTAAGAGTCAGAATTGCCTTGATGGCACTGCACATGGCAATCTTGATGAAAGCAGACTGCCACATCTTCCGTCCTGGAGCTGCTGGTGGATTTGAACTGCCAATCTTTCGGTTAGCAGTCAAGTGCTTAACTGCTGCATCACCAGGGTTTCTTTTTCTTTGAACCATTCTGTCAAGTCAGACAGTTTATACTGTTGAGCGTATGTTTGCTAGTGATGGTTGTAACCTTTTGTGGTGCGTCTTTCACAAGCAGATAATGACCCCCTTTTATGTTGCTTTCTGAGGAAGCTCTTCAAGGTATTTCCTAATCAGTAACTCATTCTTCAGCTATTTATTTTCTTGTGCTTTTATATCAAATTTATAATTTCATAGTTAATATTTCTCCATACTTTTCTTTTTTCTAACTTTAGTTTTTTTTTACTGTGTCTCATCCCTTACCTCTTTATATTACTTTATATACTTTAAGTTCTTGGGCCTTCTCTTTCGATAATTTCTCTTTGGTTGGCATACGCCTCTCTCTCTAGCTCTGGTTCTCACTGTGTGTGTGTGTGTGTGTGCATGTGCTTTACTGGTTAAGAGTGTGGCTGCTAACCAAGAGGTCAGCAGTTTGAGTCCACCAGCTGCTCCTTGAAAACCTTATGGGGCAGTTTTACTCTGTCGTTCAGGATCACCAGGAGTCAGAATTCACTGAGTGCATAGCCATCCCAAAAGCAATGGGTTTGTTTTGCTATTGTTGTTGTTACACTGACAAAGGATCTGGTCATTCTGGTCCATAAGCTCATGTTCCCCTTAGGAACCAGCTACCCCTCCATCTCGTAAAGTGTACTGGAGAAGATCCAAATATCCTGTCCTAGTCTGCAACCCCTCATATGAATTCAAGACGTGTGGAGGGGAGAGGGGCTACAGAGTGAGACCCAGGGCCTACAAAGCCCCATCTGCTGCCTCTTAACTAGTCAATCTGTTGTCAGGTACACGTGTAAATGCTTGGACATAAGCAGCAGAGGAATGAGGGAGGCTCCAGAAGCATGACCTATGGGTCCTAGAAATCCAGACTGGAGAGAAGCCGAATGAGGGAATGTCCAAAGCTGACTAGTCAACCTCATCTGCTTTTGTCAGCTCCTCATGCCATCAGGGCTTTGGTACGCCTGGATATCGCCTCCACTGACTCCAAAAAACAAACAAACAAACAAAACGAAAAAACCCTGTTGCTATCAAGTCAGTTCTGACTCTGCTACCCCATAGGACAGAGTATAAGCCCGAAATGCAGCCCATCATCTTGAAAATGGGTAGTCTTCTATTGTCACGTGCACTGTGGGCAGAAACAACATAAAAGCTTTCCTTTGCCCTAAATATGCCTGAGAGTCGAACCACCCCTACCTGAGGCTGTAATGCCCACCTTCAACGTGCCAGTTCCAGGCAGCCTTCAGCCTCCCAATGATTTATATGAGGACATGAGTTTTTTATTTGATTTCTTATGTAGTCCACACTAGCCACGCACACACACAATCCACTGCAGCCAAGTGGATTCCAACTCATAGCGACACTATATGACAGAATAGAAGTGCTTCATAGAGTTTCTAAGGAGTGGTCGGTGGATTTGAACTGCCAGCCTTTGGGTTAGCAGATGTACCACTTAACCACTACAACCCTAGCTACAGCTTCTTCAAATCAGACTTGAGTGTAAGGAGTAGTACTCAGTTACCAACATAACCAGGCCCAAGCTGCCATGTTTGTGTTCAAGAAAGTTATAGAACCACCTTGAATTTCAAAAACTGTGCTCATGACTTCGTGCCTAGAGCATGCGACTCTAACTGCTGGGGTGCAGTGGTCCCAGATGCTGTGTGGAATTGTCCAACGTTCATTTCAAGAAAGAAAAAGATATTACCCTGAACCTAATGTGCCCTGCCAGGTCAGCCATCCCCTCATCCAGAAGAAAAGACTCCTAACAGTAAGGAGCTGGGTTTGCTTTGCTTTATTATTTTTCCCTTTGGAATTTCAACTACAGATTTGTCAGATGTCAGGATGTGAGGTTTTTCATTTGAATAATCTCCCAGCCTTGACTGTACCTGTCCATGATATTAAACAGTAACGATACGTCCACTTTAAATGCAGCCCTATAGTTTTACAAAACAAAAACGTGACCCCCCAGGACCACTTTAGACCACGATTATACTTCTGGTATCCTCAGCTCTGCTTTCAACAGCTCTGCTGAAGCTGTTTGGAAGCAATTCTTTATGCAAATGAAGAATTCCAATTAACTTCTTTCAGATAGCTTTCTGTTGTTCTTGTTCTCATCATGCCCAGTTAGAAGAAGCAAAGATTGGTTTCTTCTGGAGCCTCCATCACCATTTTCCTGTTGGCTTGCTTTGAAATATTCCTCATTAGAAAAATCCATAGTGCTTGGGAATTATGTTTCAGAGGCATCTAAATTTCCTCAGAGGCATTTCAAGATGTCTTGTGGCTTCTAAATAGGACACTTGGCAACTCCATCTAAATATGGGATGATTAGATGACTTTTACTGTGATAGTGAACTCCTTGGCAGAGACAAGCTGGATTTGAGTATTTGTAAAAAGCAGAAGGCACTTAGATAATAAATCCCATCTCATTAATTTCAGGCCCAAGTCATCATAGAATTCCTACTCTATTCTTGCCTACACTTTTCAGAAGCTTGTATTCAAGAAAAGATGTTAGCCATGCCCTCAAATATCTGAGTTGAAAATATTTTATTTGGCTAAACACACTGTTATTGTTACTTCCTTTTCCATGTCATAAAACCAATTTCAATAGCAAGGAAAATAAAACTCTTTTTTTTTCTCTCTCTCTAGCAGACCCAGGTTCCCACTGAAAATGTTAATGCCGAAGGACCCAGGGGACTCTAGGGAAGCACTGGCAGTTCAGCATGTCGCCTCAAGGCATCTGGGTTAATAAACCATGTTTAAGGTTAATGCCTCTTCTTATGTGGTCATCAATCCTCTTTAGAAAGAGACGCCACATGGGATCTGGCCCGTCTGTCAATCAATTCTACTCCAGAGACCAATAAGGGGCCAGAACAAAGCTAACACCAGAGGAAAAATAAAGGTCAAAGAAGCCTGACAGTTTGGCTTACATAAATCAGAATTCTATATTAGCAAAAACTAAGTTGCTGCTACTTTCTCTGGTCATTCCTGTGTATATGGTAGGGTGGTGTGTATATCACGTGTTATCGCACAAGGTCGAACAATTAAGTCCATGAACTTAACTGATGCATATCACTATGACCGCCTTTGAACTACACCTTTTGGAAAGCTGTGCACCAATGCCAGCACCTAGATCCCCCTTCAAAGCAATGTTGGGACTCTATTTTTTTGTGGAACAGCCATTAGAACTGTCTTTGTATTACCCCAGATGCCCTGAATGTCATCCAAATGTCTTCCTTTCAATATTTCCTTTATCTTCAGGTAAAGAAAAAAGTCATTGGGGGCCAGATCAGGTGAGTAGTGGTGGTGGTCCAATACAGTTACTTGTTTACTAGCTAAAAACTCCCTCACAGACAACTATACAATTAAGTTCACAAACTTGCCACCATGCCACTGTGTACAATGGCTCTGAAAGGTAGACTAGGCACTAGTGTCAGTGCATAGCTTCTCAAGGGGAGTACTTTGAAAGTGGCCATACTGATTGATATTCGGCAATAAATGAGGTATGGAGCACTTTTTCTAGGATGAGTTCATGAACCTAATTGGCAGTCGTCTAATATATTGTATGCATCCTCTCTCACTAAAGGTTATTGCTCCTGTAGGATAGCCATAGTTACTAGTTTTAATAATCAGAACATGCATTTTCATATATTCAAATATTTCTACTTGCAATTTCACGTTACCAGCATCCTAACCACTTTCACTATAATTGTGGTCTATGTTGGTCGGCCCCACCTTCAAGTCCAGCTTCTCTGACTCTCTACATTTGGTGCCAGTTTCCTCTGTGCTCTAAGGTAGGAGACTGAGATTTTCTCCTCTCAAAAAGCTTAAAACCTAGTGGAAACATGCTTCCCTTTACATCCCCACCCTGATTTAATGCACATTATGGTTGAGCAGTGGTTAAGCATTCAGCTGCCAACCATAGCGTTGACTGTTTGAACCACTCCCCAGGATGGCAGAGGGCAGCGTAGGGCAGAGCAGAAATGTCGCATAAGGTTTCCAAAGAGCACTTGGTGGATTTGAACTACTGACTGTTTTTGGTTAGAGGCCAGAAGCTGAACCATTGTGCGACCAGGGCTCCTCCATCAGATTTACAGCCCAGGAAACCCTATGGGGACAGGTCTACTCTGTCCTGAGGAGACACTTTGAGTTGGAATTGGCTGGACAGAAGCGGGGTTACTACACAGAGTTTTCAGAGTTAACTTCGCACATTACTGAGGGAAAATTGTGAAAGCCTTTTAAATTAAGAGAAACATGGGGTCCGAAAATTAAGTTCACAAACTTGTTTCCAGTGCTATATACCTCGTTGCTGAGTATCAGTCATCACGGCCACCTTCAAAGTACTTCTCTTGGGAAGTTAGGCACCAACAACAGCGCCTAGATCGCTTTCAAAGTGATTTTGGAGCTTCCTGGAATGGCCATTGAGCAGGGTGGCATGGTGGCAGGTTTGTGAACTTAAACGTATAGTTGTCTGTGAGGGAGTTTTTAGCCAGTAAACAAATAACTGTACTGGAATATCCTCCCTGCTCACCTGATCTCGCCCCAGTGACCTTTTTTCTTTACCCAAAGATAAAGGAAATACTGAAACGAAGACATTTGGATGACATTCAGGATATCAAGGGTTAATATACAACTGCAACTCTGATGGCTGTCTCTGAAAAAGAGTTCCAAAACTATTTTGAATGGTGGACTAGGCCCAGGCATCGATACATAGCTTCCCAAGGAAAGTACTTCAAAGCTGACCATAGTGATATTCAGCAATGAGATATGTGGCACTTTTTCTAGTATTAACTCATCAGTGTAATTGCCAGTCCTGGATTTCTGGATGTCTTTAATCAAATGCGAGGATATAGCTTATACACACTGTTCTAGGTTAATTCTATGGAGTCCCTGAGCTTTTCGGTGTTTCTGAGCTATGTATTAAAAAACAAAAACAAATCCCTTTTCATTGAGTTAATTCAACTCAGAGCATTTCTATAGGAGAGAACAAAACTGTCCTGTGCAGTTTCCAAGGTGCAGCTGGTGGAGTCGAACCCCTGACCTTTCAGCTAGCAGACAAGCTTGCTCCTGAGCTATTCAAAAACACTGTAATTTGTAGATAACTGACAGCAACATAAATGATTCTTGTCCACAGACATGCAAATGAACTTTATCTAGGGGAAATACAACTGACCTGCCCACCCTCATGAGCCAGTTTTACATAAACAGTACAGGTAACTTTATTCCAGCATTTGTGCTTGCCCTTTATAGCGATTCTAGGACTGACAGAAACTCTATAAGGACAGAATAGAACTACCCATGGCATTACCAAGGCTGTAATCTGTATAGGGGAGACCCTGGTGGGGTAATGGTTAAATGCTGTGGCTGCTAACCAAAAGGTTGACAGTTCAAATCCACCTGGCACTCCTTGGAAATTCCATGGGATCAGTTCTACTGTCTAGAGGGTTGCTATGAGTTAGTATTGACCTGATGGCACTGAATTTGGTTTCTTTTTAATCTTTACAGAAGCTGACTGCCACATCTTTCCCCTGTGAGATGTCTGGTAGGTTAGAACTGCTGATAGTTCAATTAGCAGCAGAGCACTTTAACCACTGTACCTCCAGGAACCCTTATTACTTACTGCTTATATGTGTGGTTCTTTGAATTCTCCTCTTGAATCAGTTTTAAACAGCTTACTGGTCCTCTCATTAAAATAAAAATAAAATGAAAATAAAATCTTTGACATGTTTATGTGAAGTAGTAATTAGACCTTTAATTTCAAAATAAGCCTTCTTACAGCTGCGCAACACTCCTAAAGCAGGCAATGAAGTTTCCTACCACATCAACATCCTCATTGCGCTCCATTCACACACACACACACACACACACACACACACACGCACACGCACACGCACACACACGCGCACGCACACACACGCACACGTGCACACACCCTCCAACTCCTGAGCTAATCTGTACTCTGCAGGCACCTCCTGTACCCTCCTGTCTCACTGCTCTTGCATACTGTGTGTTGTTTTCTGTACAATCTGTCTCTAATTCTTCTTGTGTTAGTTTTCTTTTTTTTTTTTTAACTCATTTCTCAGGTTTCAGCTCAAAAGTTACCTCTTTTGGGATTGTCTCCAAAATTACCCCAGGCAAAACTGAACTTCTCTGCTTTCCCTCAGAGTCCAGACAATACCACTAGCATAGTTCTCATCACAGTACATTGCATTATTCGTTTTCGAATGTGCCTCCCCAGTTAAACACAAACAGGAAGCTCCTGGAGGGTATATCTTAAGTTTGCATCTTTATCGCATACATTAAAAAAAAAAAGTGTTGCCATTGAGTTGCTGCCGATTAATAGTGACCCTATGAAACAGAGTAGCGCTGTCTCGTAGGATTTTCAAGAGGCAGTTGGTGGATTTAAACTGTCGACCTTCTGGTTTGCAGCCCAGCTGATAATCACAGTGTCACCACGGCTCCATCGGTTAGGTAGAATCTGGTATATAGTCAATGCTCAGATATGTTAGTGGAGTAAATTAATAATTGGATGACTGAATGAATGATTAAATTTCTCACCTTGATAATCACAACCCTGTATATACTCACTTAGATCAATTAGTGCATTGTAACAGCCCCTTTACGTGAGAAGCCGAACATTAATAAAGGGAAGAACAATGATTTATGAAAAGCACAGGCAAATTATCAGCCAACACTAACATTATAACCAAAGAAAAAGAGTAAGCTAAACTCATAAATAAGTTTTAATCTCAAAGTTAATTTGTAAATTGGCCTATTAGAACATCAAGCATAGTTCCCCATAGCAATCAGACACTGCGAGGTATTTCATTTCCCAGCCTAGCTTACCAAAGCCTCTTTATCCTTTAGTTTATTTGAAAATATATCTACACACATTGAAGTAGTAGAAAAGAGGGTCACAGGTATAAGAGACGCTAGCACAGGGTCCGGATGTTAAGTACGTTTTTTGTAATACTAGGGTTTAAGGAAATTAACTTAACTGACTAAAATATTACTTATCCATTATCTTGAATATGGACATGTCGACCTTCAAAACCCTGGTGTG
Organism: Heterohyrax brucei; assembly: GCA_028571685.1. Lineage (NCBI taxonomy): Eukaryota > Metazoa > Chordata > Mammalia > Hyracoidea > Procaviidae > Heterohyrax > Heterohyrax brucei. Next base: position 16,732,458 of record CM053153.1, on the reverse strand, counting down.
AGGTAATTAAGTGCTACAGTGGCTAACCAGAAGGTCAGTGGTTCAAATCCACCAGGTGTTTCTTAGAAACTCTAGAGTTTTTCTGCTCTGACTACAGGGTTGCTATGAGTGGGAACTGACTTAACAGCAATGGATTTTGGAATTTGGTTCCTAAACCACATTCTCTCAAAACTGCTTCACAGTAAAGCCAAAATTCTTGAACCTATTACTAAGACAGGCAGGTGGCAGCATATGGCCCAATCCTTTGCTTAAATAACTTTTCAGAACCTATCCCCTTTTTTTCCTAACTAACTTCCTCAAGGATCTCATGAAAAGAGGCAGTGTTATCTTACTCAGACTGAAGCCCTTGTGTATCTCCCCTGGAATTCTAGGCTTCCTTTCTGCTGCCATTTGGTTTACTCCCAAATAAAATGTTTATTAAAATTTTTATAACTTGAATCCAGAATCTGTCACCTAACAAGTATTTGAAGGGAAAGATGGCCTTTAATAGAGTATAAAGATAAATTGGATGAACAACAGTGTTTCTGAGCATTTTGACCACTGTTTGGTTAGAGAACCCTCACTTGATTGTGTCTAATTCCCTTTAAAAAGCTATGGATTTTATTTGTCTCAAAAAAAAAAAAAAAAAAGAGAAAAGGCCTTGAGTCAATTCCAACTCAGAACAACTCATGGAACATAGTAGAACTGTTCCACAGGGCTTCCAAGGAGCAGCTGGTAAATTTAATCTTCAGTCCCTTTGCTAAGCAGCCAAGGTCCTAAACACTGTACCACCAAAGCTCCTCTTTCTTTCTTTTTTTTTTTAATTTTTTATGTAATATAACTGAGTGAAAATTTACATTCCATATAAATTTACATACCCACCTATATGCAGCTTCCACTGTTCTCCCTGCCTGGTGACTGCACACTATTCCTCTCTGCTCCATACATGTCTCGTTCTCCCAACAGTCTCTTTTTTCTGTCCTCTCCATCCACTCTCCTTCCTCCAGCCAGAGGTCAGCAGGATGACATCCTATAGATGTATAGAACCATAAAGTGCTTCCAATATATGGTCACTCTGCATTGCCAAGTCCAATCCATTCCTGTCCGAAGCTTGGACCTTCATTATGATTTATGGTCAAGGGCAGCATCAGAGCGAGGGGCCATGCTCCCAGGGGAACCCCCAAACCACTGGACCATCAATTGAGGTCTTTTAGTGGGGATCTCAGGGTGCAACCATTTTTATTCTTGTGTTGCCAGTGAGACTCAACTTAGTGAGCTCCATCGCGGCTATCACTGGTGGTGGCTGGGCACCATCCGGTTCTTCCGGTCCCAAGTCTATTTAGGCACCCACTGATGTGGGTCTCTTTGTCTACTGGGTTGTCTTTCCCCCATGTCATTTTGGTCCTCGGTGAGCATCTGTTCCTGCTGAGTTGGGACCATTTGCTGTGCCCTCAGATGGCAGCTTGGCAGCTTTTAAGACCCCAGACGCCACTCACCAATGTGGGGTGCAGAGAGCCCTCTTAGCAAAATGCTAGTTGTGCCAATTGGCCTCGCTTTCACCTAAGAGCATGGTCCCCCGCCCCCTGCTCCATCTACTCTATCCTTGCAATATTGGGTTAATATGGAAGGAGTACTCATGTTATGTTTAAGTCCACTTAATATTGTTCTTGTTTCTAATGCGTGCTATCACCAATTTCACCCAACCAAATACCTAGCAACTAATCTAAACCTTCCACCCTCTCTCCCTCCCTCACCTCCCTTGCAGCTGTCAAAGAGTCTTTTCTTCTATACACAAGTCTGTTTTTGAGATCTTGTCGTAGAGGTCTCATACAATATTTGTCCTTTTGTCGCTGACTAGTTTCACTCAACATAATGTCTTCCAGTTGAAACCAGGTCATGAGATGGTTCCTGAAGTCATCGTTGTTCTTTATCATTGCGTAGTGCTCCACTGAGTATATATACCATAGTTTACCTATTCATTCTTCTGTTGTTGGGCATCTGGGTTGATTCCATCTTTTTGCTATCGTGGACTGTACTGCGATAAACATTCTGGTGCATGTGTCCGTTGGTGTGAAAGGCCTTGATTCTGTAGGATATATTCCAAGTAGTGGAATTACTGGGTCAAATGGTATATCAATATCCATTTTTTTAAGGAAGCTCCAGATTGCTTTCCAAAGAGGCTGGACCATTTTGTGACCCCACCAACAGTGTAGGAGGGTTCCACTTTCTCCACAGCCTCTCCAGCATTTGTTGTTTTGTGTTTTTTGGATCATGGCCAACCTTGTTGTAGTGAGATGGTATCTCATTGTCGTCTTGATTTGAATTTCTTTAATAACTAATGATCGGAAACATGTCTGCATGTGTTCTTTGGCTAAGAAAATATTTAAAAATCTGTGTGTGTGTGCATGTGTGTGTGTGTGTGTGTGTGTGTGTTACAGCACTGGAAACCTATGGGGCAGTTCTATTCTGTCATGTAGGGTTGCTGTAAGTTGAAGTTGACTTGATGGCAGTGGTCTAGACTCTGGAGTCCTTGAGTGACGTAAATGGTTAAGTGCTCAGCTGCAAACAGAAAGATTGGTGGTTCAACTCCATCAAGAGGTACCTCAGAAGGCAGGCATGGCAATCTATTTCTGAAAAATCAGCCACTAGAAGTCCTGTATAGTATATTTCTACCCTGATACATGTGGAATCATCATAAGTCAGAGTCCATGTAAAGGCAAGTAATAATTGGTAGTTTAGACTCTGGACTATGTTCTTTTTAAGATGATAAATACAATTCTGTTTGTCTTATGAGCAAAGCCAGTTTACCCTGAAGTACTGAATCCTTGTGTCCTAAAATCAGTGACCTAATCATCATAGATTCTGATTAGACACAGATAACAGTAATAATCATCTTTAGTTTTATCTTTTAAGTGCCATTTATGTGCCATTGGCTAACTTCTCATCAGTAGCTAATAGAGGCTCTTACGCTCGCACATTAGCATAAGTATAGCTCATTATAATAAAGAAACTCTTTTTTTCTTTTATCTCGTCTGACAGAAGGATGTTTTATCTAACAAGTTCAGCTTTATAATTTCACTTTCCACCCCTTCCTGGTATAACTTTGTCCAACAAGGATTCATGGCTGGTAGGTGCTGTCCAGCTGACTCCAGCTTTTAGAGATGCTGTGTGTGCAGAGTAGAACCGTACTCCACAGGGTCTCAAGGCCGTAATCTTTATGGGAACAGATCATCAGATGTTTTGTCCCACAGAAGTCCTGGGTAGGTTTGAACCACTGACCTTTTCAGTTAGTAGCTGAGCTCTTGACCATTAAACAGCCAGGGCTGCCCAACAAACATAACTATTTTAACATCAAATGTCTGCCAGTAGGATTCAGGGAGTTGAGGGGAGTCCAAGTAGAATCCTTCTTTCCTTCAAGGACTTCCTTAGTCTGGCTTCTTCCTAAGAGCCTCAATACCAATCTTATCTTCATTCCAGTTCGTTTAAAAACCATCATTCCAACTTACAATATTCTAGTAGGTTTCTCTCTCTCTCTCTCTCTCTCTCTCTCTCTGTCACACACACACACCCCCTCACAACTAGGCCATAAGCAACATCATGATCCTTGAAGGATCTCATTTTATTTGGAGCCACAATCAACACCCATGGTAGCAGCAGTCAAGAAATCAAACAATGCGTTGTGTGGGGCAAATCTGCTGCAACAGACCTCTTTAATGTGTTAAAAAGCAAAGACTACACTTTGAAGACTAAGGCACTCCTAACCCAAGCCATGGTTTCCAGTCACTTTATATAGATGCAAAAGCTAGACAACGAATAACGAAGACAGAAGAATTGATGACTTTGAATTGCAGTGTTGGAGAAAAATATTAAATAGACTGTAGACTGCCAAAAGAATGAACAGGTCTGTCCTAGAAGAAGTATAAAAGAGTGCTCCTTGGAAGCAAGGATAAGGAGTCTACATCCTACATATTTTGGGCATGTTGTCAAGAGGGATTGATCCCTGGAGAAAACCATTATGCTTGGGAAATTAGAAGGTCAGTGAAAAAGACTGTCAACAAAATGGATTGACACAGGGGCTGTAACAATGGGCTTAAGCACAAATATCACTGTGGTCACGGCACAGGACTGGGCAACGTTTTGTTCCATTGTGCATACATTGCTATGAGTTGGCCCCTAACAATAACAACAATACAAACAACAGCATCAGCATGAGATCCAAAAAACTAGATGGTGCTGAACAACTACTGATGACTACCCTGACAGGTAACGCAACTAGGAGTCCCTGATGGAGTGAGAGAAATGTGGGGTGCAGAACTCAAACTCTGATAAAAAAAAGACCAGACTTGATGGTCTGACAGATTGGAGAGTTCCCAGAAGACATGGTACCTAGACTCTGCTAACCCAGAACTGAAACCACATCTAAAGCCAACTCTTCAAAGATCAGACTGGACTGTAAGACATGATATGGTACCAGCAAAGAGCAGGATCCTTGGCTCAAGTACATACATGAGACCTACTGGGCACCTCCGGTCTGGAAGCAGGACGAGATAGCAGAGGTGGACAGGAGCTGAGTGAATGTGCGCAGGATACAGGGATCCGGCTGAACAGACGAGGGAAATACAGGGTGAAGACGAAGACTGTGTTGTCTCGGTGTGGGGAGATCAACCAGGGTGACATAACAATATATGTGTAAGCTTCTGTATGAGAAACGCACTTGAGTTGAAAACTTCCACTAAAAGCACAGTCGAGAACAAGAATAAAGTGATTTTCACTTGTGCAACACTTTGTTAATAGTGAATTTACGTATACGATTTGCTTTGAATTTGATTCTTATAACATTCCTGTGGAATTAAGAATGACAGATATTGTTAAAATTCTTATTTTAAAGACGTGAGATGAAGGTACAGATACCAAACAATTAGCAGAACTAATTAACAAACACTAGTCAGAAGGTTTGGATGGAGAAGAGGAAAGCATCCTTGTTGGCAAGAACAAGTCTACATGGACAAGGCCAGGTGTTTTACTATAACTCGTCCCTGTTCTCCAAAGCTGGAAAAAAAATTGCAGTTTTCTTCCCAGAATCTCTTTGAAAAAGTGCTGTCCTGAAACTCAAAAATGGTGGCATATCTTAAACAGTGGTCATATGTTTAAACAGCCTCCCCTCCACACACATGACTAGTTTCTTCTTAGAAAAGCTCTTTTAATTTCCCAGGGAGGCGAGACTTCAGAGGAGAACAAACAAGTCCATTAACAGCAGTATCTCAGAGCCTGCACCTGCCTAAAACAGTCAGCTTGCAAATTAGTCCCAATCGATTGGGCTTCCAGAGATAGAGGGCAATAAAAAGACAATCAAGTCAACCCCCTACCATGTCCAGCCAGTGGGACACATCACTCACATCTGAAACTCAGTGTGGGCTGTTTATAAATAGTTCCAGAGCCCATGATGCCAAATAAACCCTTTGCTAGTCGTGCACCATTTGAGATGAATCAGAACCAGCATCAAGCCTACAGCCCGGGTTTGTGGTTTCCAGACATTCAGTGAGGATTGTCCTCAAGCCCTCTGACTGGTATTAAGATTCATGCAGATGTGCTGGAAAAATGATAGGCTCAGGCTACAAGCAAGGGATGGGAGATTACCTGCAGAAAGAACGAATGTGGGCCGGCTGCCTGCTTATACTTATAACCTTCCTGTGGTAACAGGACGAAATGCTGTGATGGAAGCAGGGACAAAGGTCAGGAACTGCCACGTATTGCTCAAACTCCAAGTGTCTCCTTGCTACATGTGGGGCAACTGACACAAGTTGGCAAAATCGAAGATATGCCTAGTAGCTTAACGTTATTGCTGTTGTTACGCGCTGTCGAGTCGGTTGACTCCTAGTAACCACACATGATCAAGCAGAGCTGCCCCAGAGGGTTTCCTAGGCTGTAAACTTTCCAGGAGCCAACCACCAGGTCTTTCTCCCTTGGAGCACCTGGGCGGGTTAGAACTGCCAATCTTTCAATTAATGTCTGAACACTAACTGTTGCACCACTAGGTGGCTCCATTAAAAATAAAACCCAAAATGTTGCCATTGAGTTCGACTCATACCAATCCTATAGGACAGAGTAGAATTGTGCCATGGGGTTTTCAAGGAGCAGCTGGTGGATTCGAACTGTTGCTGTCAAGTATTGTTGAGTTAGTTCTGACCCTTAAGCACCCTGTATATGACAGAACAAAATGCTGCGTGTCCTGTGTCATCCTCATGTTCTTTGCTATGTTGGAGTCCATTGTTGCAGCCACTGGGTCAGTACAGTCCATCCTGTTGAGAGTCTTCCTCTTTTTTGCTGTTCCTCTGCTCATCAAGCATGGCATCTTTCTCCAAGGATTGGTCTACCATGAAAATAACTCCCAAGTAAGTGAGACGAATTCTTGCCATCTCACTTCTTAGGAGCATTGCAGCTGTACTTCTTCCTGTCCATGTAGAATTTATATGTACAAAAAGGAGACCAAACAACAACAAAATGCAATTAAAGAAAGACATGAAGTAATTAAAATCTGAAATCTTCTAATAAGCCAATGCTACTGACTGTAATTTCCTTTTAAAAAATTAATTTTGGAAACTTTAGTAAGTAAACTTCACCACTAGCCAAGATGGAGTAACAGAGACTGTATTTAACCACCTGGGTGAAAAAGCTAAAAAAAAAAGTTTAAAGTATATGACATAATCATTTTCCAGTCATTTATGTCACACAGAAAACAGTCCTTGAGACACATGAGACAAATTAGAAGAGCTCTATAAATAAATAAATACACTCAGCTCAGCTCAGAAATTGGATTCTACCCAGAGATGCTACAGAGTAAAGGCTTGGCAGTCTGCTTCTGAAAAATCAGCCATCAAAAGCTGGAGCCCAGTTCTACAGGGCATGGAACATTCAGGGGGAACCCAAGCAGAATTCACTGAGTGCCCTGAGTTGAGCAGACAAAGCTGAGAGTCTAAGTTCAAAGGATGATTTGACTCGTGCAGTACATCGGTGAGTGAGAGCTAGAGATTCAGACTGGATCATCTCCTGGATGTCATGTTCTCCCAGAGCCAGCTCTATCCATGTAGAGTATACTCATGCCTGCTTGGTTCAGCTCCTGAGTTCTCATACTGGGGTATTTATAGGCGACCAGGTGGGGAGGAGCTAAGTGCCTGGTTCCTAACCAAAAAGATTAGCAGTTCGAATCCACAGTTACTCCTTAGAAGCCCTATGGGGCAGTTCTACCCTGTCCTTTCAGGTCTCGATGAGTCAGAATTGATTGTCAGTGGGTGAAGGGGCTTATATGCATGTGCGAGGTTTGACAGCTAAGTCCAAGGACTTAATTGTTGTAAGTTCTACATACCTCATTGCTGAACATCACTATGGTCATCTTCCAAATACTCACTTTGGGAAGCTATGCACAGATGCTAGAGTCTAATCTACCCTTCAAAGCAATTTTGAAGTTCTTTATAGAATGGCCATTGGGCACAGTGGCACAGTGGCAAGTTTAAGAACTTAATTGTATAGTTGTCTGTGAGAGAGTTTTTCGCCAGTGAACAAATAACTGTGTTGGAACACCCTCCCTGCTCACCTGATCTGGCCCCCAGTGACATTTTTCTTTACCTGAAAATAAAGGAAATATTGGAAGGAAGACATTTTGAAGACATTCAGGACATCAAGTGTAATACAATGACAACTCTGATGGCCATTCCAGAAAAGGAGTTCAAAAATGACTTTGAGGGTGGACTAGGCACTGTCATTGGTGCATAGCTTCCCAAGGCATGTATGTTGAAGATGACCATAGTGACATTCAGCAATGAGATACGTTCCACTTTTTCTGGGATGAGTTCATGATCTCAAGCACCAGACCTCTTATATACGTACACATACATTCACCTAGGAAGAAAGACCAGGGAATTTACTTCCAAAACTTAGCCAATGAAGGGATCACAAAAATGTTTTGTACTGTGTGCATGTGGTTACCATGAGTCAGAAACAACTTGAAAGTAACTAGCAATGATATTTAGGTGTCATATATCCATCTACGTGTATACGTACAGCCCCCCTAAATCACTGACGTGATGTCAATTCTAACTTATAACAGCCATAAGAGACAGAGTAGAACTGCTCCCACGGGATTACCAAGGCTGTAAATCTTTATGGAAGCAGATCGCCACATTTTTCTCTTGGGCAGAATCTGATGGGTTCAAGCTGCAGATTTTTCAGTCAGCAGCAGAGTACCTTAACTATGGTGCCACTAGATCTCCTCTATATACATACATACAGTGCACACAATCTGTGTGCCAATGACTGTATTTGTACATATTGACTGTTAAATGTGCATATATATGTAGGTATATGAATGTGTGTGTATGTATGCGTATATAGATACCTGCCTATGCCTGGTTCTTAGCTCTGTGTGTGTATGTGTGTGTGTGTGTGTGTGCATGCATGTGCGTGCACACACATACAAACCAGGAATGGGTAAGTAGCTTTCTGACAGCATATATGTGCATATATTTTGCATATGCATGTATGTGTTTATATATATGAATGTGTTCATCATTACCTAATTCATGTACATTTAACTGTATGATATGTGTGTGCATGTACAAACACAGCCATTCTCTCACTGGCATCTTCTGCGTAGCCTCACTTCTGACCCAAAAGTGTCAAGAAGGAGCCACAGGTACTCAAAAGGCTGTGCTTTCCATTGGGCATCCTGTGGTCCTGCATTTGGTGTTAATTTAAATGAACTGAAACGGAGCCTGACATCAAGGCAGCATGACTGCCGATTCCATCTTCCTCCCAGCTGGGCCACAAATAGAGCCTGGTAATTCATCTCTGCCTGCTCCCCAGGCTGTGACTTGGGGTCTCTTTCCATTACCCTTTGTTGACAGCCCTGCCACTGCTTTCCAGACCCAGCCTTGTTTCCTGACAAGTGGTTCAGCAACAATCATTAGACAAGTGTAATATATGTGGTCCCCTGCTGTAATACTCACCCAAAGCCCAAAGAAGCACATGCCTCCACCATCTCTCCATCAGAAATACTCTTTACTTCCCTCTAACAGACTCTGCTAAGTGACAACCTTCTAGCTGTTGCCATAATTTGTCTATTAATGAGGCTCAAGGTTCTGGAGGAAACTTCCAGCTGAGAGGCTGCGTTATCCTGAGTACAGACTCACATGAAGTCCTTCACCTCCATGGCCAACATGTCTACCAACAACACTCTTGTCACTGGGAACTCCCTGAGAGTCAGTAAATATGCAGTAATGTGATAGTTCTAGCCCTTTGTCATTCTTTATGTTGGCAAGATATCAACTTAGACATTCTTCCTGAATTTACAAAAACAGAATTAAACAATTGTTTTCTAATTTTCTACCTTCCCTCCAGACTCAGATCCTTTTAATAAAAGAGTTTGGGTTTGCTAATGTGATGGGCATATTGAATGCCTTAAAGCATCTCTAGCAAACATGCCTTTTCTGGCATTTACCCTCACGAGTGTCATTAACAAAGTGAGTTTTCCCTGTCCATCACTAGTATAATGCAAGCCTGAGCATGTCACTATGTGCTTAAAACTCTTCAGTGAGTTCTAGTTGCTTCTAGAATAAATACCAACATTCTTGATGTTGTTAGTTGCCATTGAGCTGGCTCTGATTCATGTCAAGTTTATGTATAACAGAACAAAACATTGTGTGGTATTGTGCTATCTTCATAAGGGTTGGTACATGTAAGTCCATTGTTATAGCTATTCTGCCCATCATTCCATCCTCCCCCATCTTCCCAGCATTCTCTCATGCTGCACTCCCCCTTTAGTTTATGCACAGACCACATGGCTTTCCTTTAGCTTTCCTGCTCACAATTTTCCTTCCTTTGAGTGCTCCTTCCTTTGTTCCTATGGTTCCTCTCTCTGACAATCTCTCTCCTGCCCTTGCCCTCACTAACCAAATTCACTAGCATTCAAACTTTTGCTTCGGTGTCACTTCCTTACATACTTCTATACCAGGTCTGTCCCCTAATTAGAACCCTTCATAGCATCCCTTACTGAACCCTGCAGTTGACCCATCTCAGTTTGCCCATAACTATACCGGTCTTCCACTGCACCCAAGCAGTTTCATTCGAGCCATCGGTCTCTCACTGGGCTCAATTTCATCTCTTTGTCATTCTTTGCTTAGTGTCTTCCTCCTATTAAATAGAGTCCAAGAACCACATAATTTCAGCTGAGCACTCAAGTTGTAGTACTTAATAGTGGTGGTCAGTCCATAATAGGTGTTCAACAAATATCCACTGAATGAAAGAATGAGCGTGTAGCTGGGGGTTTAACCCCAATTATAGCAAAGCCTGAACTTCGATGTATGTACTGTCCCTATCACCTCTCCGTGCTCAGTTCCAACACCACACACCAGAATGGCTTCTTTCTAGAGAAGTATTTATAGTAGCTGGTCAAGCTGTTTCAGTGGTTAGGAAGAAAAATGCACTCTGCAGCATTCGAGCTGCCTTTCTGAGATAAAAGAATGCTGTTTATGAATCTTCTGCAAAGTTTGGCAATTTTCACTTTAAATATTTACCATGAGTTCAATTATCATGTTTACCATGAATACAAAATGCAAGGCAGATGGTAATAAATATTATAATAGATCTCAAAAGCGCTATAAGAGCAAAACCGAAGCTTCATCTCTATGGGGGAGCCCTAGAAGCACAATGGTTAAGGAGTTTATTTCCTAATCAGAAGGTCAGTAGTTCAAATCTGCCAGCCAATCCTTGGAAACCCTATGGGGAAATTCTACTGCATTCTGTGGGGTCACTGCAAGTCAGAATTGACTCGGCAGCAATGGATTTGCATCTCTATTGACGGAATCTGGGAAGGTTCCATGAAGAAGTTGGCATTTGGACTGGACCTTGAAGTCTGCATATGTTGGTGACTGTATTTTCAACTGTTCACCTGGACAACTCCTGGCTAGCTGTAATTACCTTTGCAGTTCAGCCTTTGAGCCTTCTGGAAGCCTTCTCTGATCATCATCCTTCAAATAAGTTATACGTGCCAGTGTCCTTTCCCCCATATAACACTGCTTGTTTGTCTACCTCATTAAACTTTGAGTTCCAGAAGAGCAAGAGCTAAGGTTGCCTTACCTTGTGCTGTGTGTATGAAGTTAAGCACAGAGCCTGATAAAAGGCCACTACTCAATAAATACCCAATATATGAATGACTGGTCAATAAATGGGGAGCAGAAGTGGGAAGAGCAATTAAATATGGAGGACCACCATAAAGACATAGAAGAAAGGAAAGCTGGGTGTGGTTTCACTCATGGATACGGAGTTATATACAGAGAACACCTGGGGTGGGTTAAATATACAAGATTGGACAATTAAGTTCACAAACTCATCCTAGAAGTGCTACGTACCTCATTGCTGAATGAATCACCATTGTCACCTTCGAGTACTCTCCTTGGGAAGCTATGCGCTGATGCCAGAGCCTAGTCTACCCTTCAAAGCACTTTTTCTAGGATGAGCTCATGAACTTGACTGTCTGACCTCATAAATTATAGATGGAAGACATAGTTGTTGCTAGGTGCCATTGAGTTGGTTCTGACTCATAGCAACCCTATGCACTACAGAACGAAAAACTGCCCGGTCTTGCGCCATGTCTACAATCACTTTTATGCTTAAGTCCATTGTTGGGGCCACTGTGTCAACCCACCTCATCGAGGGTCTTCCTCTTTCTTGCTGATCCTCTACTCTACCAAGCATGAGTCCTTCTCCAGGGACAGATCCTTCCTGACAACGTGTCCAAAGTATGCAAGAGCCAGTCTTGCCATCTTTGCTTCCTAGGAGCACTCTGGTTGTACTTCTTCCAGAATAGATCTGTTTGTTCTTTTGGTGTGCCATGGTACATTCAACATTCTTCTCCAAGACATAGTATAAGGGAGGACTTAAAGACCAACAGAAGACAGCTATTAGAATCATAGTGGAGAATCTGTACTTTCTGCCATCAAGAGCAATCATAAGTCTCAAGAGTAGGAGGACCATATCATTAGATCTGTACTTCATAAACATCACTTTGGTGGTCCAGTAGTGGAAAGATTAAAAGAAAGAAGGAGAATAAAAGTGCAGAAAACTTACAGGAGGCTGCTACAATAATCCAGTTTATGGTTTCTCAGCCTCAGCCTTACTGACATTTTGGATGGGAGCTGCTTTGTGCCTTGCAGGATAGGATATTGAGGAGCAACTCTGGCCTGCCCCAGCTAGATAAAAGAAGCACTGCTCTCTCCTGTTTGTTACAAACAAAAACAATCCCAGATGTTTCCAAACATCCCTTGGGGAAGGAGGGAGCAAAACTACTCTCCACTTGAGAACACTGATACAGGTGATAGGTGAGAAGGTATAATCAAGGATGAAGGTTGTTAGGATGTGGGGTGGATTCATATGCCAGGGACACTGAATGGAAGGAAGTGAATTGCTAAGGAAACCTGCTATTATGTTGTGCAACACAGCAGAGGTGTTGAGGAGTGGAGCAACCTGGAAACAAGAAAGGTAAACTCCTCTTACAATGCTCTCCTTTCTCTTAGACATTATATAGATAGCCACATTCTAGGTATTTCTATGCATTGTGTGGGATCTGACAATTAAGTAGTAACCACTCTTCTTTGACACTAAGACTCGGATTCCCTTTGGAGGAATCCACTGTCTGCCTTCCTGGTCCTCATGCTTTGATCGAGCTTGCAGCCCCTGCTCCTGGGATGAAACAACAAGCACAGGGTCTGAGCCAGGCAGGCAGAGCAGTAGCCATCACGGCAAATCAAGGGGACAGCTTATCTGAGGAAAAGGACACACAGAGGAGTCGGGGGAAAATGGGAAGGGAGCCGGGTCTGATGATGTCTGGGATCTGGAATCCTACCCTACCCAAAGCCAGGTCACCCCAGGTCCCTTCGATTTATCAAGTCACTGAACTCACTATTTTTCTTAAACCAGTTTAGTCTGAATTATCTGAAGAACTGAGGGTGATTTACATTATTGAAAAAGAGGAAAGAGTTATCAGTCATCTAAAATTATACAGTGCAGAAACAAGACCAGACTTAGCATCAAACCTCAGAACTGAATTGAAGTAAAATCATTTGTTATGTATTCATTCACTTATCAGATTTTTATTGAATTACACTCCGAGACCATAATGGCATAAGGATGGTTGTCTTACCCGCCAGAAACCTAGACTTCAAGGCAGCATGTCTCAACCAATAGTTTGAAACCTGATGGCGTGTTCGAATCCTCACCAGCACCACCAGTCACCGTCCACTCCTGCTTGACTCACAGCAACTCTATGGCAACAGAGTAGAACTGTAATCCATGAGGTTTCAATGGCTGAGCTTTCAGCAGGAAATAACCAAGCCTTTCTTCCAACAAACATCTGAGTGGACTTAAACCTCCAACCTTTAAGTTAGTAACTGAATGTGTTGACTGTTTGCACCACCCAAGGACTTCAGAATCACTACAGAAAAGGTGTTGTTTTTTCCCTCCCACCCTGTGGTGGGAAGGGGGCAGGGTGACTTTTAATCCAGGCTGTACCTCATTGTCTGCTGCTGCTGCTGCTGCTGCTGCTACTGTTTCCTCCCCCTCCTCTTCTTCTTCCTCTTCCTCTTCCCCTTCCTCTTCTTCTTTTGTGCTGTAGGAGAGAGTTCACAGCTGAAGTTACTCTCTCATTCAAAAATTTAGACACGTATTGTTTGGTGGCATCAGTTGCAGTTCCAGCAATGTGAAAGTACGTTTCCACTTCTACCCTGGGTTTCCTGTGTCCGTGAACCCTGTTCCTGTGCCTCCTTGCTTTCCCATTCTGCTTTTGGACAGGAGCTACCCATTTGGTCTCATATATTTGTTTGAACTAAGAGGCATGTTCCTCACATGTTATCATTTTTTTGTTTTATTACAGCAAGTTTTTTCTTCTTTAAATGTCCATGCCCAGAATCCATGCCAAAACAACTAAATAAGAATTTCTTAGAGATGAGGCAGAGTGTTTACTGAGGAAATTATAACAAATGACTGCAGTTTGTTCCCACTTTACAGAAAAGGAAAATGAGATGCAGAGAAGTTAAATAACTCACTTAAGCCTATACCACTGTTGAATGTCAAAGCTAGGATTTGAATTCTTGCCAGTCTGATGCCAGAGCCAGTCTCCTCCTAGTCATTATGTTGAAGTGTGGTTTGAAAGATACAGCAATACTCTTCTTGATTCAGCCCACTGCATTGACGTTGTCAAGGATTTTACTTTACTGGGTCCACAATCAACACCCATGGAAGCAGCAGTCAGGAAACCAACCGATGCATTGAATTGGGAAAACCTGCTGCAAAACACCTTTGTTGGAAGGCTAAGATACATCTAACCCAAGCCATGAAATTTTCGGTCACCTCATGCAGCTGAACAATGAGGAAAGAAAACCAAAGGGGAAAAGAACTCATGGTGTCGGCAAACAATACTGAATACATCATGGAATCTGTCTCACATACTCTGAGCGTGCTATCAGGAGGCCCAAGTCTCCTGAGAAGGGCATCATGCTTGGTAAGTTAGAGGGTCAGGAAGAGAGATGCGTACCCTCAGTGAGATGCATGGACACAGTGGCTAAAATGATGGGCTCCAGCACAGCAATGATTGCGAGTACGGAGCAGGACCAGGCAGTGTTTCGCTGTTGAGCACAGGGCCACAGGAAGTCAGAACCACCTGGATGGCACCTGAGGACAACACAGTTTTTGTTCAGAATTTGTGGCTTTTCCTTTGATCTTTCCTGTTCTCAGCCTCACACTTGACCCAATCTTGCCCCATGCATAGGGCTATTTATTTATTTAATATATTCATTCCACAAAATTTCTACCACCCCACTGTACAACTCATTGTAAGGGAAAGTCACTGTGCTCTCTTACTGAAAGTGACATGCACCCTTTGTTAGGTAGTGTGGAGTAGCAGGAAAGGTGCTGGAATCAGTCAGATGTTTGCAATCTCAACCCTATTACTAACTAGGGCTGTAGTTCCAGGTAAACTATATACAGCTGCTCTGAGCCCGAAGTTCCTCATACCTAAGGTGGGAATAATAACACCTCGCATTGTGTGGCTGTGAAGATCTTGGTGAAATATACTTAAAACAGCACAGGGGCCCAAGTATAGCAAACACTCAGTAATTACCGCTATGAAGATTTTCTATAGATTCATATATCCTTCTTGGCTATCACTGAGGTTGTCAAAAACATAATGATTGCAACAGTAAATATCATCAAGCAATTAGTCTGTGTCTAGCACTCTTTTCATTGCTTTACGTGTGTGTTTTCGCAGTTATGCCTTAAGAAATAACTCTGGGCGATGTGGTCAGCTGCTGTCAAATCAGTTCTGACCATAGAAACCTCATGGCCAACAGAAGAAAATATTGCCCAGTCCTGTGCCATCTTCATGATGGTTAGCATTCTCAGTTCCTTTGTTGTGCTCTCTGTTGTATTCTGAGTGCCTTCCAACCCTTCAAGTCTCGTATTCCAGCACCAGATTGGACAGTATTCTGCTGTCGTTCAGAAGGTTTCCACTGACTAACTTTTGGAAGTAGATGGTCAACCCTTTCTTTCTACTCTGTCTTAGTCTGGAAGCTCAGCTGAGACTTGTGCACCGTGGGTGAACCCTGCTAGTATTTGAAACACTGATGGCACAGCTTCTTGGGTCCAAGCAACAACAAGCTACCACAGTAAGACAAAGAAAAGAAGGGTAACACTATTTTTCACTCTTACAGAAAAGAAAATAAAAGCTACGCTGTTTCAGAGAACTGCCTGACACATAGCTTGCCAGAAAACGAGAAAGTATTACGGACAAATAGTCCTAGCTCAAATCCTACATGTTTCTTGCTGCGGACAACTATTAGCATTGCTGCGAGCACACACCAGCCACTTTGGTAACTAATGTTTCACACGCATTAGCTTATTTAATCTTTACAAATAAGTAAGTAGAAGCTCAGAGAGACTGAACGAGTTGCTGGGGTGTGGTTAGCACCCAGGCCTGTGTGACTCAAGGCCTGTATGTGTTTCTCGTTTTGCCTTTTGTTTTCTCCCAGAAATGAAGGAGTGAGTACTGGTGGTAGAATCCTCACCTTCCTTGCAGGAGATCTCGGTTCAATTCCTAGTCAGTGCACCTCAAGCACAGCCACCCTGCCTGTCAGTGGAAGATGTAGGTTACTCTGATGTTGATCAGGTTTCAACAGCGCTTCTAGGCTAGGAACAGGCTAGGAGGAAAGGCCTGCAATCTAGTTCTGAAAACCCTACGGGTGACAGCACTCTCGTTCTATCGTGCATATTGTCACCATGAGTCGGAGGTTACCACAGCAGCGCCTAACAAGAACAACAACACAAATGAAGGCTTAAGTGCTCTGATTAATCGAGATTATATGCACCCAGGAGAAAGCATTACATTTATGTGTTTGTAAAGCCCAGTCCTACCACCGTAAGAATCTAATAAATTTCCAGTCCTAGGTGTATTGTTAAAGTCTCTAACTGTCCTTTCCTTCTTGGCCTGGCCGAACATTGTCTCTGTCTCAGTCATCTAGTGCAGCTACAACAGAAATCCTACAGGCGGGTGGCTTTAACAAAGAGGAATTTATTTTCTCACAGAAAAGCAGTCTAAAGGTCCAAATTCAGGACAAAAACTCCAGGGGAAGATTTTTCTGTGTCGGCTCTGGCAAGAGGTACCTGTCTTCAGTCTTTTCCTGGAGTAAGAGCTTCTGAGGTGTAGGGACCCCGGGTCCTTTCCAAAGGACATGCTTTGCTCCTTGCACTGCTTCTTGGTGGTAGGAGGTCCCCACTCTCTGCTGGCTTCCCTTTCCTTTTATCTCTTGTGAGGTAACAGAAGGTACAGGCCACACCCCAGGGAAACTCCCTTCGTATTGGATGAGGGAAGTGACCTTAGGAAGAGTGTTATAACCCCACCCTAATAGTCATCAGCATAAAATTACAATCACCAAATGGAGGATAACCACGCAACCCTGGGAATCAAGGACTATTCAAGTGGGTACGTAGTAGGTCCAGCAGTTAAGTCCAAGAACTTAATTGTTCTTACTTCTGCATACCTCATTGCTGAATACCACTGCAGTCACCTTCGAAGCACCCCACCTTGGGAAGCTATGCACCAGAGCCTAGTCCACCCCTCAAAGCAATTTTGGAGCCCTTTCTGGAGTGGCCATTGTACACACTGGCACAGTGGCAAGTTCATGAACTTAACTGTACAATTGTCAGTGAGGGAGTTTTTAGACAGAAACCAATAACTGTATTGAAACATCCTCCCTACCTACCTGATCTGGCCCCAAAGACTTTCTTCTTTGCCCAAAGATGAAGCAAATATTGAAAGGAAGACATTTGGATGACTTTCAGGACATCAAGGATAATACCACAGCTCTGATCACCATTCCAGAGAAAGAGTTCCAAAATTGCTTTGAAGGGTGGACTAGGCACTGGCGTCCGTGGGTAGCTTCCCCAGGGGAGGACCTTGAAGCTGGCTGTAGCAATATTCAGCAACAAAGTATTTAGTACTTTTTCTAGGATGAGTTTGTAAACTGTATTGCCAGACCTTATATTTTTAAAGGACACAATCCAATCCATGACAGTCTCTCTGCAGCTAAGTTCCATCCAGCAAAGTCCCTGTCTCTACATACACACACACATTTGGATAGCCCCACTCAACATGTTCTATCTAAGTCCACAGCAGGACATCCCCAACTTCATACGCTTTACAAACACCATCTACTCTCATCTAATTGGGGCTGGAAAGTGTCCCTCTCATTCAGATTAGAAAACTCTCACTGCACTAAAAGGGATGTTCAGGCAATACGTTTGGATGGAGTAATCAACCCAAGTCTATCACATTGAATTAGTGGCAAAGATAGTTCCCATGACTTAATTAATTCTCCTGTTATCAGCTTTCCTGCTCTTCCGCTGAATGTCATTTGCATATTTCCATAAAGCATCATTACTTAAGTCTAAAGGCACTTGAAACCAAGTCACACAATGGTTATACTGCTTGAATCAATGCAGGCTTTTCAAAGAAAGGCACTGGATAAATATAAAGAATGAATTAAGGAATGTGGTATTTTGATGTCTGTTCTACTTATATTCACATCCCAACAAGGCACATCAAGTGCCTACTATGTGCAAGGTATTAAGCGATGCACTCAAGGCTGTGCACTGTACCCAGGAAGCCATGCACTTACCAGTGCCATTGAGCTATTGATCTGCACTGTACATCGTTCATGGTCATGAGCAGCTTCTACAGAGGAACATCTAGACGTAAATGGAAGAATTCAATTACTCATATCCAAGTGAGCATATCTGTTTCCCAGATAGCTGGGTAATTGACTTACAGCTGGCATCCTGCAGACATAGTCCAGGGCTGTTTTCACAAAGACAGGATAAAGTGATAGATTAAAAAAAAAAAATTCTCCTCTGCAGCCATGCTTGACGTTATGCAGGTAACCACCAAAACGACCAAATTACAATTGCTGTTGGGTCACATCAAGACTCTCCATGAACCTGCTGTTAATACAGCAGCATGCAGAACCTGTCAAGATGCTGTCACAATGTCACCTGATAGGTTGCCTGTGGTACATTTTTGAGAACACTTACCTGCTAACACGTAAAACAGCTCTGGGAAGAGAGTGATTACCTGGGCACAGGGGAAAGTCAAGGACAGGGCTTAGATTTGGGGCTGTAGTAAATTTAAAAATACTGTTTTGAAATCATATCTTGACAAAAAAACCAGGTTTAGAAGCTGCATTACATTTATGTGGCCTCCAAGACAGGAAAATAAATGCAAATGTTTTTCAGTGTGAAATAATGTCAATTTGTGTTTTCCTTTTTTTTATGCACTTGGTAAATTTCATCTGCTCCTTAGCCTCTCTCAGCTCTCAAGAATGCAAGAAGCCATACCTCTAAGTGTTTGGCTAGGAAAGAAAGGAAGAGAAGAGGGAGATAAGGGAAATAGGGAGGGAAGGAGAGAAGAAGGGAGAGAGGAAGGGAGGGAGAGAGGAAACGAGGGAGGAAGCAAGGAAAAGGACAAAAGGTACAGGTCACTTAATGTTCAGAAGACACTGCAGCACTCAGTGCCATTCAT
Source organism: Heterohyrax brucei (assembly GCA_028571685.1). NCBI lineage: Eukaryota > Metazoa > Chordata > Mammalia > Hyracoidea > Procaviidae > Heterohyrax > Heterohyrax brucei. The sequence goes on along the minus strand of CM053153.1, from coordinate 16,713,362 downwards.
TCTCTCAAAGCTTCATGTAAAGGAAAGGAGATACAGAGCAACTTGTTGAGAGTATGCAGTGAAGTTCATCTCTGCCATTATTACAAGCACAACTGGAAAATAGATGCTTCAGAACACAGGTAGTTTCAAACGTGTTGTTTTGCTCTGCTGATGGAAAAGACCTCAGCCTCTCTGTGGGAACTCATCGCTGCCCTGTTCTAACGTGTGCAATGACTCCCTCTTGCTTTTCAACTTCAGAGGGAATATTGCTACAGTGTACACTCTGTTTCAGGGGGTCACAGTCTGCATTTCTAATAAGCTTCTAGGTGGGAGAGGTGGATTACCCAGTAAGTGAGATAGGCACAGGTTTACTTGTGTTTATTTACTACAGAGTAGTGCACAGCTTCACCCATTTTTCCAAAGCCCACGTAAAAGCATGCAGTAGAGATTAGGAAGTGAACACAAGCACACCCAGCTTCCTGTAAACCCAGGCACACCCTGGGCAATCTGCCCCCACCCAGCTGATGCCTGCTGCTGTGGTCCACAGTCCATGTCTCTAGACCTTTTTCAATAGAATCCCTTGCGCATCCTCAGCCCCAGCTCCCTCTCCTACAGACACTATCACAGAGGAGATGAAGCACTTGTTCTTTTATAGAAGACACAAATCAGGTTCTCCTGCTCCCATGCCTCTGCTTCTTCACTGTCAAGTTACCCTAGCTCCGTACTGCAAAGCCTTCCAACGGTAAGCTCCAACATTTTTCCTACTCCCCAGGTCCACTTGAAGGGTAAATGTGCTGTTCCTTTTTCCCTGGCTGTATTTGCTGCACGTTTTGCAGGTTGCTGTAACCTTCGTGGAAAGGCTGGTGGCATAGTGCTTAAGTATTACATCTGCTAACTATGAAGTCAGCAGTTGAAATCCTCCAAGTGCTCCTTGGAAATTCTATGGGGCAATTCTGCTCTGTCCTATAGGGTCACTATGAGTTGGAATCGACTTGATGGCAGTGGGTTTTGTTTTGGGGGTACAGTTTGGAATCCTCTTGGTGTTGTCTCCCATGGAGTCATCCCTCCAACCCCCAATAGTGAAGACCCTGTGCACGATGAACAAAACGCTACCCAATCCTGTGCCATCCTTGTGATTACTTTTGGAGCCTACCATTGCAGTCCATAGGGCTGTCATTGGCTGAATTTCAGCAGTAGATCAACCAGGCCTTTTTCTAATCCATCTTAGTCTGGAAGCTCCACTGAAACCTATTTAGTCAGTATCACAGCAACACACGTGCTCCTACCGCTAGAAAGGTGGTGACCTTGCACACCAGAACACTTGAACTCTTTCTGTTTCCTCCCCTCCTGCTTCCCTCCTTTTCTCCTTGCCTGCTTTTCTTTCTCTTCCCTCCTCTTCTCTTCCCTCCTTCCTCCTTCCTTTTTCTCATTTGAATGTTTAGTGACCAGCACTGAAAGCCAGTCACTGTGCAGGAGGCTGAGGGGTTAGAGACAAAAAGCCAGAGCTTTGCCCAGCTGGAGGGAGTTGGGAATGCAGTACGAGAGAGGAGAGAAGACGAATACCACCCAGCCAGTCAATACCATCTGAAGGTGCTGTTACCCACAGAAACATTACCGTTAGCTACTCTGAAAGACTGAAGGGTTGAGTTTTAACGGAGGATTTTAAAAGACCAGGAAAAGAATGGGTCATCTCCAGACAGAGAAACTATCCCAGGCAACTGCACAACAGCAAAGAAAGAAACCTCTATGAATGCGAGGAAGAGAGAGAGCTGTGACATGCTATTCCAGAATACAGGGTAAGGCAGAGAGTGTCAAAAGGTGAGGCTGAAGTCACCTCAGCTCTAGCTGCTGAGAAGCTCTGACACCTTTTCAAGGGCTCAAGGCTGGGGTCCTTTCCTTCAGTGGCTTCGCTTGAAAAGCCTCATTTGGAGTTCTAGAAAACCACGGCCTGTTGTCTCAGATCTACAGAGAAGGCCTGAGCTGATTCAACAGTAAGGCTATGTCTTCAGCCCTTGGATAGTCAGCACCTAACCCAGTCAGTCACACACCACAGCTTCAGGCCCAATTTCCATCTCCAGCCTCTGTGTCTCCCAAAAGCAATTCCCGAAGCAAAGGTTTGAGTGCTAGTAGTTTCTTGAGGGCGTAAAGACCAGCAGTGGAGTGGAGAAGTGAGATAAGGAAGAGAAGACAATCAGTAGAGCTACATTGTCAATGTGACTCTCCCTGTGAGCTTCATCTCACTAGAGAAATCCCAGAAGCCAGCGGGAAACACACGTTTCTGAGTAACTCCACCAGAGGCGCAGGGGAGCTGGATTTTTGGACATTCATTCCCATCCATATCCATCACTGATGAGCCCAGCAGGGGTGTGAATGGCACACCAGCCAAGTCTCCACCTCTTCTGGTCTGCTATGGATTCCTGAGGCGTCTCTAACAGCACAAGAAATCCTACCGGAAAGAGACACATGAGTGCATGGCTGGAAACTCGGAGGCTCCTTGTTGACTTGGTGAAGAAGAGCTATTTGTGGGACATTGGAAGTGTTGGCCACATGGACCCCATGACCCAAAGCAACCTTCTTCCCCTTTGCCAGTTCCCACCGTGTCACCAGCATCTGACTGCTGATTCACCCTCCTGTTCTGTGTGTCTGGGTTCTCTTCCCGCTGAAGCTTCCCTCCCACCTTGCCCCCTAGCCATCAGTAAGAGACACAGCAAAGCTCAGGAAATAGCCCTAGAGTTCTATCAGATGTCTCAAATCCAGCGGGCCACCTGGAGAATTCATTTAGCATCACGACACTGAAATGAAACTGCGATGACTTTGCAGCAGGTACATATTTTATCTGCAAGTTAACATTTCTATTACATCCCAGCCCTCTGGTAATTTATGAAACCAGGAGAATTTTATTTTTTCTTTATATAGTGAAGCCTGTATATCTGATTCAGTTATATCACTGAGTCCCATTTAGGGGGTGACGTTACCTCGCCTCTGCTCTGCCTCAAGTAGGTGCAAGGCTGCAATAGTAGGAAGGATTTTATTCTGATTCCTAAGGCTCAAGATCCAAATTCAATACCCCGAGTACAGACATTAGCCTCCAGAACTGTAAGACAATAATTTGCTGTTCTTACAAGCCACCCAATTTGTGGTGCTTTGTTTGGGCAGTCCTGGTGGCCAGTGGTGAATACTTTGAACACTCAAAGGTTCCAGTGTTTCTGGTCATTGGCTAAGTTGTAAGGGAGCCAGCATCTGCAATTCCTTGGCTACCAAGGGAGCTAGTTTTAATAAGCTACCCCAGTGGAAGGAGACACAGACACGCTGTTTTTGAAAAATCAGGGACTCTGACCCCCTGCCTGCTGCGAGTTGCAATCAGCTCGATGGCTTTGGGTTTTGATCTCCTGCCTGCTGTTAAATCCAAGTTTCACAGCCAGGGCAGTAGCTGTGTTCATCTCACAGCTCTGGTTATCAGGGGTGGAGTCAACTCAAGGGCAGAAAGTGAGTTTGAGTTTTTGGTCCTTTTTTTTGGAGGAGGGTAGCTATAGCAGCAGCTACAATATCCTAGAGGTACCTTGAGATTCTCCCCGCCCACACACACATCTACTAACACATTAGTAACAAATACCCTGCTGATGGCCTTGAATTCTGACAACTCTAGAAGACAGTAGCTTCTTCAGTGATTGTCCTTTAAGGAAAGATGTTTTGTGAGTGAAAGGAGGGCTGGTGGTGCAGTGGTTAAAACACGAGTCTGCTAAGAGAGAGGTCATTTGGTTTGAACCAGCCACTCTGAGGAAGAAAGACATGCCAGTCTTGCCCATAAAGATTATAGCCTTGGAAACCCTGTGGGTGACTCTACTCAGTCTTACAGGGTCACTATGAGTCAGAATTGATTTGATGACAATGGGTTTGATTTATCTTGAAGTGGTAGAACTGCAAATGATCTTTCTTCTTCTTTTTCACTTTCTGTGTTTTCACCCCAAATTCTATTAGGAACATGTATTAAACTTTTATAATGAAAGTAAAAATCGTGTAGCTCCTATCCCCAACCCTCTAGAATTCCTGAGGCACTCAGTTTACTAGGAAAGGAATAAATATCCCACTAATCAATAGATTAATAATAGTAATAATAATAACTCATAAAATAAATCATGTTGCCACTCAAGCAAGCCTACATACAGGACTGGTCAGAGGCATGGTTTACACCAGAGGCGGTGAGGCCAGGATAAAGTGCTTAATTCTTGCGGATACTACCTGCTCAAGGAGAACCCAGTGACTCAACATCCAGTGGCCAAAGGAGTACGTGATTTAAAGTTTGGTTCCATGACAGAGTCCTACCTGCTGGGTTTGGTCCAGTGAGAGAAAGTGGATCAGTGGGACAGTATTCAGAATGACCAGGTAGAATAGGACTGAGGATACAGAGGGTCCAATACCTTGGAAAAGCTGATGGATTGCAAGACTTTGTCTTCACCAGCTGGAAGGGAAGAGGTAGGATGGGTCTCATCTAGCAGAAAAATAAGGAGCCTTTTCAAAGATTTTAAATTTACCTAAGCAGTTCATTTACTTAGCCCATTCTAAAGAACGGTGATCCACTGGAACACAGAAGTTATTGGACAGTACCATGAATATCACATGCCAGTAAAATTGTGCTGAAGATCATTCAAAGGTTGCAGCAGTACACTGACACAGGGAACAGCCAGAGATTAGACCTGAATTCAGAAGAGAATGTGGAGCAAGGGATATCATTGCTGATAGCAGACGGACCCCGGCTGAAAGCAGAGTATATCAGAAAAATGGTTAGCTGTTTTATTGGCTACCCAAAGGCATTTGACTGTGGGGATCGTAACAAATTATGGATAATATCATGAAAAATGAGAATTTCGGAACACTTAATTAGGCTCATCAGGAGTGTGTACTTAGACCAAAAAGCAGTCTTTCAATTAGGGTTGTGTCCTTTTACCATACCTGTTCAATCTTTATATTGAGCAAATAGTTTGAGAAATTAGACTACACAAAGAAGAACATAGCATCAGGGTTGGAGGAAGGTTCATTACCAATCTGTGATGTGCAGATGACACGACCTTGCTTGCTGAAAATGAAGAGGACCTGTAAAACTCACTGAGAAGATCCGAGACCACAGCCTTCAGCGTGGATTACACCCTAACATCAAGGAAACAAAGATCCCCACAGCTGGACCAATGAGCAACACCATGAAAAACAGAGAAAAGATTGAAGTTGTCACGAATGTCATTTTACTTGGATTCACAGCCAATGCCTGTGGAAGCAGCAGTCAAGACAGCAAATGACACATTGCATTGGGAAAACATGTTGCAAAATATCTCTTTAAAGTGTTCAAAAGCAAAGATGTCACTTGAAAGATTAAGGTGCACTTGAGTCAAGTCTTGGTGATATGATTGGTCTCATATGCATGTGAAAGCTGGACAACGAATAAGGAAGATTAAAGAAGAATTTATACTTTCGAATTATGGTGTTGATGAAGAATATTGGCTATACAATGGACTGCCAGAAGAATGAACAAATCTGTACTGGGAGAAGTACAGCCAGAACGCTGATTGGATGTAAGGATGGGGAGACTTCATCTTACATACTTTGGACATGTTATCAGGAAGGGATCACTTCCCGGAAAAGAACATCATGCTTGGCAGAGTAGAAGGTCAGCAGAAAGAGAGGAAGACCCTCCATGAAATGGACTGACACAGTGCCTGCAGCCGTAGGGTCACACGTAACAACAATTGAGAGAATGGAGCGGGACCTGGTAGTATTTCATTCTGTCATACGTAGGGTCACTACAACTCAGAACTGACTCAATGGCATCAACATAAAAACAACCAGTTCATGGAATTGCTGTGTGGACAATCAGTGCACTCAGGTGCTAACCAAAAGGCTGGAACTTTGAGTCTACTCAGAGATGCCTCGGAAGAAAGGCCTGGAAATCTACTTTTGGAAAATCAACCTTTGAAGACGTTTCGGAGTACAGTTCTATTCTGACTTACGTGTGATCTCCACGAATGACAACTGACTTGGACTGAAACTGGCAGAATTGCTTAAGGACTTTGCTAAAAGTCAGACTGGAATCCAGGAGGCCTAGGGCAGAGCCGGAAATTCTCACAAAGTTCCAGGTGATACCAATACCATTGGTCCCTGGATCACATTTTGAATAGCAAGGCCCTTAATTACCACCAAAAAGCTGTCAGTCTATCAGTCACCACCCATCCAGCTTCTTACCTCTTATTCAGATGCAGCATTGTCGTGTTACAGACAAGCCTACAGAAAAATGTCTCTAGATTTTCTTTTGGGGATGTTTCTAGGGAACAATAAAAAAACTGATTGAAATCACTATGACTCCACAAAAGGATCCTTTTACTCTAGAATTTGCTTTAACATTTGTCACTGTATGTTTCTACAAATACGCCTATTCCAGTACGTGTCTGTAAAGGACGAAATGGCAGAAAACATTTTGGAATCAAACTAACTGGAGTTTACATGCTGTTTCTTGCAGATTTCTTGCTGGGGAACCAAGGACAATCTATTTAACCTCTTAGAACCGTGATTACTTCTTCTAAAACTGATGATAAAAATGCTAGCATCACGGATCCTTTGAGGCAAATTATATCTATGTCTCGATCTATCTAGAAAGACAATAGGAAGAGACAGCTGCCTGTGTCTATACCTACACCTGTCTAGGAAGAGGTAGACCAAAAGCCCAAACCAGTTGCTGTCAAGTTGATTCTGACTCACAGTAACCCTCTAGGACAGAGTAGAATCACCCTATAGCGTTTGCAAGGAGCAGCTGGTAGATTTGAACTGCTGACCTCTTGGTTAACAGCTGAGCTACTAACCACAGCACCGCAAAAGAGACAGACAAATAAAAGAGGAGACAGAGGAAGAATCCCTATTGATATCCAGTGATCAGAAAGGAATAACATGTGGGTGCTCAGAATTTAATATGACAAATTGGCTTGGATTGTAAACTTTCAGTTAGTCACAATATTTTATTTTTAAATTGCTGAAGCCAAAAAAAAAGTAACATGGATAACTTGTATCACAATTTCTTGTGAAGCCACTGAGGTATATTTCTATTTCATCAAGTAATTCTTAAGGTTCACTAGATCACAGACTCATGGAATCACATCATTTTAGAGCTAGAGGTAAGTGCTCAGATTTGTTGGGGACCCATCCTGCTCTGAAGCTAAACGCATCATCCCCTTCTCTCTGCAGTGTTTGGTAGCAGGGCCAAGGGTCTCAAGAAGCTCCCATGCACTCATTTGCATGCAAGGAGTCTTCAGATTAGATTAACCACCTTACTTCTTTTGGTCAAGATTCCAATTTTCTTCTAACTCAGTAAGCAGAAAATTGCGCTTAAAATTCATCTCCACACATACTTCAAATGAAAGAAAGTCTCCAAAGTCCCTGAAAAGCGAAGTTATTTCACTTTCAGTTTCCCATAGGCTCCTGGGAGCCTGGCATGAACATGTCAAGTCTGTGTAACAGGACAGGAGACCTACCTTGCTGGAGAAAGAGAAGGACTTTCTGAGGGGCATATCACGTCATCTTTGGGTTAGAACAGAATTTCACCACAGTGTGCTCTGTCGTTTTCCCCAGGGAAGACGGATGTGCCAACTACACTTACTTGAGAAGAGAGGAAGTGGTAAATTACGTTGCAGAATGAAAAGGATTCCTTGAGTACTTCCGGCTCATTGTTAACTGCGGTATAGGAAGTCAGTCCTCCACTCCAGATGTGGGATGGCCATGGAGGGGGCAGAGGTTTCTTTTGGCTTAGTATATCACAAGAACTTCGGGCTCAGATTTCCAGTGTCACAGATAGACAACACAAAATTACTCTCAAATTCAACAATTTGAGTTTATAGATGACGATCTCGAGGGTCAAAGAGATAAAGACACACACAGGCAAGCTGGGTCAAGGAACTGGACTCTTGATTCCTAGCCAAGTGCCGTCGAGTCGGATCTGACTCATGGCGACCGTTTTTTGATATAAGTGTACTTTGCAAAGCAAACTTGACATTACATGTTTTCTTGCTTGCATTGGAAACCCTGGTGACATAGTGGTTAAATTCTATGTCTGCTAACCAAAAAGTTTGGTAGTTCGAATCAGCCAGGCACTTCTTGGAAACTCTGTGGAGCAGTTCTACTCTGTGCTCTAGAGTTGCTATGAGTTGAAATCAACTCAGCGGCACTAGGTTTGATTTTTTTTGGTTTTGTGTAACCATTGTTTGGCTTAGTATAGCAGTCTATGGCAGTGTAGCCTAGAAATAACCAAAGTGTCACAAAAATAACAAGCAGTCAATGGTTTCCAATGCAATCTTGAACAGTCAAGTTTATGGGCGCCCACCTCTTCAGAATCCCCCTTTCTGTTTCAAAAGTCTCTTAGATCACCTTCCATGAATTCACCCAGAGCCATGACTCTTCCTCTGAGTCTCTAAACATTTCTTTTCTCCGTCATCTCACCTATGGCACTCTGGTCCTTTGGACCTGGGGATGCCTACCTCTTAGACTCATACCATCTGTCCAGTACCTCCTCTGTCCTCCCTTCAGTCTCACACAGAGTGGCCACTCTTGTGAAATGGAGGAGAAAGAAAAGTTGTCTTTTCACTGGTGTTCAACTCAGACCTGGAACAAAACAGTTACTTGACCACACACACCTTACAAAAGTCAAACCCATTGCCTTCGAGTTGATTCCAACTCATGGGGGCCCCTTGTGTTACAGCACTGAGCCCCATAGGATTTTTTTGGCTGTAATCTTTATGGAAGCACAGTGGTTAGCTCTTGTTCTGTGGAGCCACTGGATGGGTTTTAACTCCCAGCCTTTTGATCAGTAATTGTGTGCAAATCGTTTGTGCCACCCAGGAACTAAACCTCTTATAGCCTCTAGTTTTAAGAGTATTGCACAATCCGTTTACCCAGGAGCTTGTCACAAATTCTGGTGGGAACTGGACCGGAAGACAATCCTCTGTGAAGAACTATTCTACCCTTGTTTTCAGATTAAGATGCTTCAGCTTAGAGGTGTTAAGACCCCATGACTATTAAATGGCAGAGCCAGGATTGGATCCCACATGCATTTGATTTTCTTGTCTGTGGTCTACCCATTAATCTACACTGCTACAGAAACCACCCTGATGCTCACATCAGAGTAGAAACAATGTTGGCCAATATGTAGGTCTTCAAATTCCATGAAAGACAGAGCCTCTGCCTTTCAAAGTAAGAAAAGGAAGAGACTCATACATCCAGTTTGCACACCCCATCTGCCTAGCCTGCCGGACCTTTGATCCAAATCTTTGTGAGTGCTACTGTAGTCAATAAACCACAGAAAGTCTGCAAGGGCCCTGAGTTCTGGTGACGTTTTCATTCTTCTCTAGAGTGAAGAAATCTAAGATAGAAGCTGTTCTTCCTCCAACATGCCATAGAAAGGGATACTACTGTCTTCTTTGTCGTAAACTGAAAGGAATACAATACGTGTTCACTGAGGCATTGTCTTTCTGAGAAGAAATGGTAATGATGAGGATGACAGTCATGAGGATGAAGATACAATGAACATGATGACAATGAGGAGGGGGACGAGGAGAACAGTGACGGTGAGGAGAAGCGGGAGAAGGAGGAAGACGAGACCTCCTTGGGCCAAGCGCCATGTTGGGCACCTTCCATAACAGATCTCTAAAAGTTTTGATAACCTTACAGGAGAAACACAATTATTCCCATTTTAAATTCAAGGGAACTAAGTCTCATAGGGGCTCATTCTATAAAGCAAGTATAAAGCAAGACTGGAATTACTCTAGGGGCTGCCTGTCTCTCCTTCCTCCCACACTTCCTCCCATAACCACTGGGAACAGAAACACTCTGTTACATTGGGCTCCTGACTGTCTTGTAGCAGTGGTAGATCATGTTAGTGTTCACATGTAGATTTCAGCAGTTGCCGAAATATGGGCTGCTGCAGAGGATTCAATTATTAACGACCAAACTGGAGGTCAGGATTCTGGATCCTGCCCCCTCACCCCACGATGACACACAGTTCTTTTGAGTCCCTCCCTCCAGGGCATGTAAGGATTGTGATTGCAGTAATTCTATTACAATTATTCAATAACCTTGAGGAGAAAGATGTCAGTCAAATCTGATCTCTCCGTTAGCCATCTGTCCTCGTTACCCCTGCACAGTCCATCGGTGTTCTGTCCTCCAGGGCAGCAGAAGACAGCCATTCAGGACAGAGGGGTGCTCAGCTGTTTGACAAGGGGTGGTACTGAGAAAGTGAGGGAGGCTTTCAAGTGGAATTATTGAAGTCAGCCTGCTTCACTGATGAAGGACCTGAATGAAAACTGCCTTTACAGGATTCTAAAAAGGGAGGGATAACAACAGATCAAAGCCAGTCCACAAAAGAGAGGACACTTTATTTATAGCTTCCATGTTAATTCAAAACAATCTGATGAATGGAGAGTTACCCAGGCACACTCTTCCCACAAAAACAAATGCCTCTCAGGTTGCTTTTATTCTAATATGATGTCAGTGCCCAAGGCATGAAGCATTCTGTACTTTACTCTGCAGAGCCTGTCCACATTTACAGTTAAGTGGAACTGACACAGCTGAGCAGACTGGAGCTTGTTTCCTTTTCAGCCGGGGCTTTGCTTTCGGAAGCTCCTGTACGATGCTGGCTCTGAACCAAACTGACGGAGCTTACCGGACCGTTTTCCTAATGGGCGCAGGGCCACTGTGTTTGCTTCGAGCAGTGGGCCTCCACTGAGAGCAGTTGCTAGTACAGTGCCTAAGAGCTACGGTTGCTAACCAAAAAGATCAGCAGTTCAAATCCACCAGGTGCTTTTTGGAAACTCTATGGGACAGTTCTATTTTGTTCTATAGAGTTACATGGGTCAGAACAACTTGGCAGCAACAGCTAGAGACAGTTTTGGAGCCTTGGTGGAGTAGTGGTTAAGAGCTTGGCTGTTAACCAAGAGGTCCCTTGTTCAAATCCACCAGCTGCTTCTTGGAAACCTACAGGGCAGTTTTACTCCATCCTGTAGGGTTGCTATGAGTCAAAACAGACTCAACAGCACTGAACAAAAACAGCAGATATTTTGGCTGTTGCAGCTGGGGGAAGGGCTGCTATTGGCATCTAGTGGAGAGAGACAGAGATGCTCCTTAATATCCTCTAATAAAGCAAACCAAGCGAGCTGTTTTGAAGTCAGTTCTGCCTCATGATGACTCCATGTGCTTCAGAGTAGAACTGTGCTCTGAAAGGTTTTCAATGGCTGATTTTTTGGAAGTGGATCACCAGGCCTTTCTTCCAAGGTGCCTCTGGGTGAACTAGGATCAACCATCTTTTAGTTAGCAGTAGAGTGCTTAACTGTTTGCCCTAATCAGCAACTCCCTATGCACGGGACAGGCCCCTTCCTCTCCCGGAAAAAGAATTTACCTGGCTCCAAATATCAACGGTGCCTGAGTTAAAGGGACAGCTGGTTGGCAGGGCCCAACAGAGCTGGGGGCATACAGAGGCCTTCTTCTCTAAAATTATAGAACATGCTTTAACCCAGGGAGTTTGCTGTTAGAGAGCCCATGTGGCACGACGATGCCCCAGAAAAACCCAGAGCTGTCACATTCATGCCAACTTGATGATGTGCTTAACCTAACAAAGAAATCAGAATGACATGCAGAGACCAAGGGCCTGGTACTTGATTTAAGGTTATGGAGGTAAATGTGGGGCCTCAAGAAGATGTGCAAAGATGGGGTGCTGAACAGTCTCCTCTGTCCCTGAAATTCATTCCCCACTGCAGCACAGAATGTATAAAGAAATGGTGTCTTTAGAGGTCTGGTGATAAAGAAGATACCTTTACAATATTTGCATTATTGGTTTTCTCTAAAATTATCAAAATGTCTTAGAGTCTCAAACAGGTAACCCACAGGTGAACTGAGCAAACAGGTTAAGTTTGCATTCTGCTAACACAGTCTTCATGGAAGAAAGAAGGGAGGGAGGGAGAGAGGGAGGAGAGGAGGCAAAGAGGGAGGGAACAAGGAAGGAAAGAACAGAGGATGGAGAGACGGGACAAGAGCTCAATGGCTGCCTTTAGACTTAGCACATATTTTTAATTTCCCAGAAACCCCATTGCTGCCTGTGACTCCCTGGCCTAAATCACACATTATGTGACTTGCCTGGCCCCTGCAAGCACTGGGATTTGTGACTGTCCTGGACTTAAATCTCTTCACTGTCTCCTAGCTATTTTAGCTGGAGAAAAGCATCTTAAAGAGCTAGATCGGATTACAAGGCTGGCCCAGGTTTTATACACTAAGGGAGACACCTTGGCATTTAGATGACTTTTCACGAGAAAGGTGGGAAGCCAATCTCACTGTTTAATGGTGACATTTTTAATGCAGGGCCGTAAAGAGGATATTGGAATAGAAATAACCAGCACCATCTGGCCCAGCTGTGACATCCTACTTGAGTCATGTGGGATGCCTGAAAAAGGTACCCATGCTCAGGCCTTGCCCCTCGAGGCACTGACCTAGCTGGTCTGGGGTGGGGGTGGGTACCTATATTTTTTGGAATCTCTATAGGTGGTTCTAGGTGCAGCCAAGCATGACTGAGAACCTCTGGTCTAGTCTGTCCTCCTCATTTTTAGAAGAGGAGAATGAAGGTCAGAGAGACATGAAGACCACTCATAAATACTTGCTAACTTATCATGTTTCTACTGCTTTCTCTCTCCACTCAGGGCTAAATACACAACAGCAAAGATGAGAGGGAAACCCAAGAACTGTGTGCTAGGAATGTTGCCAGTTCTTACTGGCAGAAAGACCAGCTAGCCGTTTGTGGAGTCAGCCAGGCTCCTTTGAGTCTCTCTGAGTAGACGACCAGCGAGTCCTCCTGCTCCTGGAAGCTTCCCACGGCTGTCGGGGGTGGCTTGTGATGCTTATGCCTCCTTGGCTTGAGAAATACCTTTTACTTGCTTCATTTGAATCCAAAATTTTCTCTCCTTTGGATTTCCAGTATATGTGCCTTATTCAAGGCATGGTTGGAGATATAGTTTGGAAGGATGCGGAGATGTCTGTTCTTACTTTTTTTAAAGGCAGCCTGTCATCATAGTGATATTAATATGGAAAGCCACACAAGCTGAATTCCCTTTAAGCAAAATGATAGGCTCATAAAGTGAGGGAGACGTGGTGTACAATGTTCCCAGCAGATACGAGGACATATCGAAGTACCAGGTGTGTGATAATCTTAAGATTTAGTTATCCTGGACAAGGAGGGAACCGGACCCCCTGGTCCAAATCCCAGCCATATTAACTACTAATTCTATAATTTTGGACAAGTGGTCAAGCCCACAACAAAACAAAGACTGTGAAAGCATACATTTTTGCAAAATCAGGTCTCTTGTAAAGATTTTATAAAAGGGACAACAAAGAGGTCTAAGAGGTGAACTCTTGCTGAGCACCCTGCTTGTGTCAGGCACTTCACATGTGCTCTCTCATTTACCACCACAGTAATTCATGTGGAAGGCTGGTACTCAAGTCCATATTTTAAGAAAGTAGAAACTGAGGATCACAGAGATTAAGAAACTTCTCCAAAAATCACATGGCTAGGAAAAAGCAGTTAAAAATCTTTTCGGTATTCCCTGCTTTCAGCCAAGATCCATCTGACATCAGCGGCAATATTTCTTGTTACGTGTCCTCTTTTGAATCTGGCTTGAATTTCTGGCTGTTTTCTATCAATATACTGCTGGGACCACTTTGAATGATCTTCAGCAAAATTGTGTATCTGTGTGAAATGACTGATAGATTTATTTCTGCATTCTGTTGGCACAGGTATAAATATGGGTGTCTTCCGATTGGTTGGTCAGGTAGCTGTCTTCCAAATTTCTTGGCATAGGTGAGTGACTGCTTCCCGTGCAGTATTTGTTTGTTAAAACATCTCCGGTGGTATTTTGTCATTTCCCAAAGCCTTGTTTTTCACCAGTGCTTTCAGTGCAGCTTGGACTTCTTCCTTAAGGCCCATCATTTCTCTATCACGTGCCGCCTCCTGAAATGACTGAACGTTGACCAGTTCTTTTTGGTACAATAACTCTCTATATTCCTTCCATCTTCTTTTCAAACTTCCTGGATCTTTTAGTATTTTCACCATAGAATCCTTCAATATCACAACTTGAGGCTTGAATTTTTTTCTTCGGTTCTCTCAGCTTGAGAAACACCAAGCATGCTCTTCCTTTTTGGCTTTCTAAAAACTCCAGGTCACTCCAGATCTTTACACAGGTTGTTATACTTAATTTTGACGTCTTGAGCCATCCTTTGAAGTCTTCTGTTCAACTCGTTTGCTTCATTTCTTCCTTTTGCTTTAACTATTCTATGTTCAAGGGCAAGTTTCAGAGTCTCTTCTGACACTTTTGTCTTCTCTTTCTTTCCTATCTTAATGACCTCTCATTTTCTTTATGTATGATGTTCTTTATGCCATTCCACATCTCATGTGGTCTTCAGTCATTAGTGTTCATTACATCAGATGATGTTTACCTGTGTCTGGCTGACTACGAAAGGCATTCAGTTCTGTGGATCATAACGAATTAGGGATAACATTGCAAAGAATGAGAATTCAAAAATGCTTAGTTGTGTTCATGAGGAACCTGTACATAGACTAAGAGACAGTCAGAAGAGAGCAAGAGAATATTTCATGGTTTAAAGTCAGGAAAAGTGTGAGTCAAGGTTGTATCCCTTCACTATGCTCATTCAGTCTTTATGCCCAGCAAATAATATTAGAAGCTGGAGCGTACAAAGAAGAATGTGGCATAAGGATTGGAGGAAGGCTCACTCAGAACCTGCAATATGCAGATGACACTGCTTTGCTTGCTGGCAGTAAGGAAAATCTGAGCACTTATTGATGAAGATCAAAGACTACAGCCTTCAGTATGGATTATACCACAACATAAAGATAACAAAATCCTTACAGCTGGACCAATTAGCAGCATCATGATTAATGGAGACAAGATTAGCAAGGATTCATTTTACCTGAATCCACAATTAACACTCACTGAAGCAGCAGTCCAGAAATCAAATGACACATTGCATTGGGCAAATCTGCTGCAAAAGACCTCTTTAAAGTGCTAAATAGCAAAGATGTCCCTTTAAAGACTAAGATGTGCCTGATTCAAGCCATGGTACTTTCTTTTTGGTTGTATTTTAGATGAGGGTTTACAGAGAAAATTAATTTCTCATTAAACAATTAATATACTTGTTATTTTGTGACATTGGTTAGTACTCCAATGGCATGCCAACACTCTCCCTTGCTTGACTTTGGCTTCCCCTATTACCAGCTTTTCTGTGCTCTCCTGCCTTCTCATCCTTGCGCCTTGGCTGATTTGCCCATTTAGACTAGTTTTGTTTTATGGGCCTGTCTAGTCTTCAGCTGATGAGTGAATCTCAGGAGTTCAGCACTCAGTTAAAAGGGATACTGAGGATCATACTCGCAGGACTTTTCCAGTCTCTGTAAGGCTAACGAGTCTGGGTTTTTTATTTTATTTTTTTTTTCTTATGGTGAGTTAGAATTTTGTTCTCCGTTTCTCTCCAGGTCTGTCTGAGACTCTCTGTTGTGATCCCTATCTGAGCAGTTGGTAGCGGCAGCTGGGCACCATCTAGTTGTACTGCACTCAGTCTGCTAGAGGTAGGTCCATTAGCCCTTTTGACTTACCTTTCCCTTATGTCTGTAGTGTCACCATGAGTCGGATCCAACTTGATGACACTTGGCTTGGTATGTCTTTGGTTTTCTTCATTCTCCCTTGCTTCAGAGATGAGATGGGTGAGATGAGTGGGATATCTTAGACGGCCATCCAAAAACTATTAAGACCTCAGAAGCTACTCACCAAAGTAGGATGTAGAATATTTTCTTTATCAATTATGTCATGTTGACTAAGCTAGATGTTCTCCAAACCATAGTCCCAAGACCTTAGCCCAGTGATTCAGTCCCTCAGGGAGTCTGGATATGTCTATAGAGGTTCCTTGACCTTTTGGTCAAGCTGTGCTGGCTTCTCCAGTATCGTGTATAGTCTTATCCTTCACCACACTTAACATTTATCTGTTGTCTGCTTAGCATCCATGGTATTTTTAATCATCTCGTATGGTTATGAAAGCAGGACAATGAATAGGCTGAAGCAAAGAAGAGTCAATGCTTTGGAATTAACATTGTTGGCAAAGAACATTGAATATACCACAGACTGCCAGAAGAACAAACAAATATGTCTGGAATAAGTACAGCCAGAAGCCTTCAGGAGAAGCAAAGATGGTGAGAATTCTTGTCACTTTGTTTGGCCTTGTTGTCGGGATGGATCGGTCCCTGGCGAAGGACTTCATGCTTTGTAGAGGGTGATGGAAAAAAGAGGAAGACCTTCAGCAGGACAGATTGACACAACGGGTGCCACCAAGAGCTCAAGCACAACAGTGATTGTGAAGGTGGCACAGCACCAGGGAGTGCTTTGTTCTGTGTACACAGGGTCACGTGAGGTGGAACCAACTCGACAGCACCTAACAGCAACTGCAACAAGGAAAAAGTAGAGTTGGGATCCAAAGTCAGTGTTCGTTTTTACTACAGTTGAACACAGTCACTTGTATACTTCATGTGGTTTGACTGAATACCTGCTTGCGTTTAGACTATGAGTCTAGATTCTGTTGAATGATCTGGATGTGGCAGAGTTCGATGGAGAAATCGAGTTATCTCGGTGACGTAAATGGTTGATGCCCTTCACTGCTAATTAGAAGACTGGATGTTTGAGTCCGCCAAGGAAGAAATGCTTCTGAAGAAATGCTTTGCAATTTCCTTCTGAGAAATCAGCTATTGAAAACCCCACGGAGCACAGTTCTACTCTGGCACACACGGGGTCACCAGGAGTTAGAACTGACTCAATGACAATTGGTTTTAACCAAGAAATAGATTTATTCTGCTTCTATTTTTGTACTCAGACCCACTGGCTGGCTCTCCCTCACCCAGCCTCAGTGACATTTCAGGCAGATCCTGTGGCTTTTCCAGGTTCTTTTAAGTTACTTTCAGTTATTCTGACAGTTTCACTTTCAGGTATTAAAAAATCAGAATTTAATCTCTAATTTAGTTCAATACATTTCCCCACTATTTCCCCTCCCTTCTTTCCATTAAGGTCAGACTCACATTTTTATGCTCTTCCGGAGGGGTGAGGTGTCCTTCACTCTTTGTCCACTTATACTCCTCCCCCACACCATGCTACCTCTCCTTTCTCCAGAATCAACTGAGGCGGAACAATGAGAAATTAAAGTTTAAAAATGATTTTATGTGACTGACACTGTCACATCTGATACCTGTGCCCTCTTTGTGGCAGACACCCAAATGCTGGCACTGCTACTTCTACAGGAACATTGGTAGAGTCTTTGGAGACACTGTGTTAGAGTTCCCAAGACCACCCTCATGTTCAATGATTCATTAGGAGGACTCTTGTGACTCATTATATATTAGTACTCATGGCTGTAATTTATTATAGCAAAAGGATACAGAACAAGAGAAGAAAAAATCCAAACCCACTGCCTTTGGGTGGAGTCCAACTCATAGCTATGATTTAGGACACAGTAAAACTGTCCCCACAAGATTTCAAGGCTATAATTTTTATGAAGGGGCCCAGTGGCACACTGGTTAAGAATCCAGGCTGCTAACCAAAAGGTTAGCTGTTTGAATCCATCAGCTGCTCTTTAGAAACACTATGAGGCAGTTCTACTCTGTCTATAGGGTTTCTATAAGTCAAGTCAACTCAGTTGCAATGGGTTACATTTTGCTTTCTTTCTTTTTGGAATCACTACAGAAGCAGACAGCCACATCTTTCTTCTGAAGAGCAGCTGGTGGGTTCAAACCCACCAAACTTTCAGCTAGCAGACAAATACTGAACCATTGTACCACCAGCGCCCCTTATGGAAGATCAATGAGAGACAGAGGAACACGGGGCAAAGTCTAGAAGCAACCAGGAGCAAGCTTCCAAGGATCTTGTCCCAGTGGAGTCACATGGGATGCACTTTGTTCCTCCCAAAAGACATCATGAAAGTACGTGGGAAATACCACCAACCAGGGACACTCATAAGAGATTCAAAGTCCAAGATGTTTGCTGGGGACAGGTCACATACACACCCATTGCCTACAATGTACCCAAACTCCAGACCTCTAGAAGGAAATCCGTTTTCCGTTTAAACCATACTGTTTCTGCAGAGTTTAGGAACAGGGAACCATTCTTCCCAGAGAATCCTAGGAAATCCAAGTTCCTAGATGCCAGTGTTATGGATTGAACTGTATCTGTCAAAAATGTGTGTCAGCTTGGCTAGACCATGATTTCCAGTATTGTGTGACTGTCCGCTATTTTTTGGCATTCGATATGATTTTCCTGGGTGTTGTAACTCCTACTTCTATGATGTTAATGAGGAAACCGTGGTGGCATGGTGGGCTAAGTGCTATGTCTGCTAACCAAAAGGTCAGCAGTTCAAATCCTTCAGGCATTCCTTGGGAACTCTATGGGGCCGTTCTCCTCTGACCTCTAGTGTTGCTATGAGCTGGACACAACTTGAAGGCAGTGGGTTTGGGTTTTTTTTAATTGATGTTGATGAGGTGGGATTATTGGTAGTTATGTTAATAAGGCAGGACTCAGTCTACAAGATTAGATTGTCTTAAATCAGTCTCTTTTGAGATCCTAAAAAAAAAGAAACATGAACACAGAGACAGGGGATCTCATACCACCAAGACACGGGAGCCAGGAGAATGTTGTGTCCTTGGAATCCAGAGTCACTGTGCTGAGAAATTCCTTAACCAGGGAAGATGGATGACAAGGATCTTCTCCTGGAGCTGACAAAGAGACAAAGCCTTCTCCTAGAGCTGACACTCTAAATTTAGACTCCCAGCCTCCTAGACTGTTAGACAAAAATTTCTCTTTGTTAAAGCCATCAACTTGTGGTATTTATGTTATAGCAGCACTAGATAACTAAGATAGCCAGTCTAGGGCTAGCTTTGTAAGCAGGCCCTTCAAAGCAGAGCCGTCAGGCCTATTAGGTCAGCTATTGTCTGCACTTGTCTCCATCACTTTCAAGATCCTGTCACGCTGTCCTGTTCACTGTCCTCTCTCGCTATCTGTTAGGAGTAGAGGTTCAAACCTATCCATTCTACTCCAACACAGAGAACTTACTGAGAATTTGCATTTCCATCCCAGGTATGCAGAATCAAAATCTGATGAATGAAGCAGTTCAGTGCTTTGTGTGGGACCCTAGCTCTCAGTCCATGCTTCTGGCTATTTCTGCTGGAGCATACATTCTGGGAAGGGTGACTCTTGAGCAAATATCTGTTGAGGATTCACTTAACCATGAGGACATTGGTGTGTTTGCCCGGGAACCTTGAAATGCCAACCTTCCCTTGCTGCCATTCTAGAACTATGCTGTGGTTCTAGCCAGTCCTTTGCCTTCACAGGTTTCTAGCCAGACATCTTACTTTGTCCCCAGCAATCTCCAAGGCATACTTGTCATGTTCTCCCAAGAACTTTCTCACCAGCTCTCCTGTTGGTCTTAGGTACAGTGAGTGTCCTCTCTTGGCTTGGGGAGGGAGAGTACCCTGAGAGTACCCTGAGAGTACCTCATTCTTTAGTGGGTCAAGAGTGGTCTGCAAAGAAATTCTCTCTGATTGTTCCCTTGACAAATAGCTAGGCTGCCCTTCTATACAAAGGCTAATGGGTGGGTTCTGACCACCTCTTAGAGCAAGTGCTTTGTTGACATGTCTGGCAACTCACTTAAGAATGTGTAGCACTTGCTCCTTACTGTTCGGAGCTTTGGGCCTCTGACAAAATTTGGAGACAGTGGAAGTCCCATTTAGCCCCAGGTTACTTAACTCCTGAGTAGTACAACTGGATAATTGTCTTGGCTGCTAACTGAAATGTTAGGTGTTCCAGTTCTAGCAGAGGTGCCTTAGAAGAAAGGACTGGTGATCTACTTTCAAACAGTCAGCCGTTGAAAACTCAATAGAGCATATTTCTACCCTGACACACATGCAGTGGCTGTGAGTTGTAGTCAATTCAACGGCAAATTGAAAAGAAAGTTCCGTCTCTATGTCCACTGCTCTAGTTCTAAGGTGACCCTTCTCAGCTCACTTGGACCCTTGGAGGCCTTCTGTTTCTCTCACCAATAGTCCATTTTCCATGTAATCTCCAGAGCTATCTTTCTCCTGTGACTAGATCATGCCTTTCACCCACATAGCCTCTGCTGGCCACCCACAGTGCACAAGAAGGTCTAAGCTCCTCAGTTCACCTCCCTGAAGCCCTTCACAACCTGCCCTCAAGGTCTCCCCATGACTTTCTGATTACCTCTGCTTTGTCTCCAGAACTCTTGTTGCCTGTGTGCTGAGCTCTTTCTTTCTCTGAGCCTTTTCTCACGCTGTTCCCCTTGCTCATCCCTGTGGGAACATCTCAGCATCCCCAGAGAGAATGACTTCCTCACTGTGTTTACAAAGCAACTGCACATCCCCCACTCCACCATATACCAGCTGTGTAACTGTAATCAAAAATCCTTAACCTCTCCGTGCCTCAGTTCCCTCATCTGCAAAACAGGGACAACACTACTACTTACGTCATAGGGTTGCTGGGAGGACTGCATTGTTAGTACTGTGAAGCACTGAGAACAGTGTCTGGCACAGCTCACACCTCACAATGTTTGTTATATAACTCCATGCCTCAGATTTTCATATTTCAGAAGATCTGCTTTCCCTTTCAAAACAATGAGCTCTCTGAGCCAAGACTCTTTCTTTTCTACTTACGCCTTCCCAGTGGCAAGCAAACACGATAAGTAAAGATCTATTGATGAAATATTATGGATGGAAGCTATGGTATTTGAGGTGTTCTTTGAAATCTTACAGGAGGAAGGGAAGTGAAAGGAGCTGAAGATGCACACTACTGGCCGTGATGGTTAACTGGTGAAGCTGGTTGATGGAGGCACAGGAACTCAGCGTGCTATTCTACCTATTTTTGTATGTTTCTGTTTTCCATAATAGAAAGTTAAGGAGGAAAAATGTATGCATCTTAAATATCTATCTAGTACTGTCTCTAGAGTGATAATGCAAGGAGAGGGCTTTAGGAAACAGAAATTCATTTGTTCACAATTTGTTGTTGTTAGGTGCAATCTAGTCTGTTCCATCTCATAGTGACCCTGTGTACACAAAACAAAACACGATCAGTCCTGTATCATCCTCACAATCATTCTTATGCTTGAGCCCCATGTGGTAGCCACTGTGTCCTTCTATTCATTTTATCTCATTGAGTGTCTTCCTCTTTTTCACTAACCTTTTACTCTGCTGGGCATAATGCTCTTCTCCAGGGACTGGTCCCTCCTGATAACATGTCCCAAGTATGTGAAACAAAGTCTCACCGTCCTTGCTTCTAAAGAGCATTCTGGCTGTACTTCTTCCAAAATAGATTTGTTCATTCTTCTGGAAGTCCATGATATATTCCATATTCTTTACCAACACCATGACTCAAAGGCATCGATTCTTCTGCAGCC
This sequence comes from Heterohyrax brucei, assembly GCA_028571685.1. Classification (NCBI taxonomy): domain Eukaryota; kingdom Metazoa; phylum Chordata; class Mammalia; order Hyracoidea; family Procaviidae; genus Heterohyrax; species Heterohyrax brucei. The sequence goes on along the minus strand of CM053153.1, from coordinate 16,691,867 downwards.
TTCCATATTCATTGTCCTCCTTTGACAAGCATATAGCCAAGTTCCGTCGAGTCGGACACGCATATAAAGCATTTGAAAACACAATGGCTTCAGTTAGGCACTCCTTAGTTCTTAAAGCGATGTTTTTGCTTTTTAACATTTAAAGAAGTATTTTGCAGCTGATTTTCCCAATGCAACGTGTCATTTGATTTCTTGACTACTGCTTCCACAGGTGTTGATTATGGATCCAAGTAAAAATGAATCCTTGGCAACTTCAACCTTGTCTCCATTTATCAGGATATTGCTCATCGGTCCAATTGTGAGGATTTTATGTCTGTTTGCTTGTTTTATGTTGGGGTGTAAACCATATTGAAGGCTGTAGTCTGTGGCCTTCATAAGTAAATGCTTCAAATCCTCTTCACTTTCAACAAGCAAAGTTGTGTTATTTGTATAACACAGGTTATTAATGAGTCTTCTTCCCATCCAGTCTTTATATGGTCCATCTCCTAGGATTATTTGCTCATTAGACAGATTGAATAAGTGTGGGGAAAGGATACAACCCTGACACACCATTTTCTTGACTTGTCACCGCACAGTGTCCCCTTGTTCTGTTCAAATGACTGCCTCCTAGTCTGCCTACAGGATCCTCATGAGCACGATTGAGGATCTAGAAAGCTAGAAATCCAGATTCACAGCACCAGCTCCAGGGAAAGTCTCTGTCTAGCTGCTGTGTGGGGAGATCTAAGTCTTTCTCTCCTTCTCTTGCTGAGTTCCTTGGTAATCCTCATGTGACATCCAGCTTCTCCCATTTGTTTCCCTGCTTCTGTACCTAATCTATTCCTTTTATATTGCAAAAGTGATTGGCTTAAGACATGAGCTTCAGAAAGTTGGCCTCACTAATGTAACAAAGAAAACATAATTCCCAGAAGGGATTGTGGGAGTTAGAATTCCAACACATATTTTGTTAGGGACACGTCTTTAAAAAATACTTAGTGAAATTAAGATTTATCTAATTAAAAATTATTAAAATACTTAGTGAAATAGAGCTCAGACCATCAGTATTTCTGTACTGCTGGTTTAGAATCTAGATCCAACTCTGATTTGGGGGTGGGAAGCTGGAATGTGGGAGGAGGGAGCAGAGTCAGGAGTCTCTGCTTTCATGTTGTATGCATTGCTCTTATTCCCCCAACCCTGTAACCAAAAACAGCTCTCCTCAAGTCACATTTGGAAGTTTTCTTTCTTTACAGTATAGATCATTTACCTTGAAAAGACATAGTTGTCAGTCTTTCATTATTTATGAAAGTTTTATTGGGAACTGGTGAGTCTTTCCTTTATTTTCCCATGTTTGTTCAGTCTCCCAGTCTTCTTGGAGCATCCTAGGCTGTGAGCTGATAAAGTCATCTCAAAAGCCACATATTGCTGATTTGCATTTTGTGCTATCTGCTAAAGACAAGGCCCCCGGAAGGGCCAGTACTGTCAGATGTCAATCTGTCCATGGTACCGGCAGCAGCCTGACATGTGTGGCTGCTGAAGACCCAGGTACTTAGTGCTGTCCATCAAGCGTGACACAAGACCTCCTCACACTCCAGTGGGGCTTGACAATGTCAAATTTCTTTGCAGCTGTCGGCTTCTACGTTCCTGGATACGGGCAGGTGTCACTCTGCCCTGGGGGGGTGAAGGCCTGTTGGGTGATGGAGAGAAAGTCATTGAGCAGCAATGAAGAGCCGGGTCTGTTCTAGATGATCTGCATACATTCTCCTAGGTAATTCCACAATAGTTCCTGGGGCAGTCATATTTTGTCCCTAAACGACTGATGAAGAAACCGAAGCTGTTAGCTAACTTGCCTTTCTTCAAAGTAATGAATCTGAAATTAGAATGGAGATCTGATCTCAGTGCCTGAATTCCTCCCATGATGATTTCTGCTGTGTTCCATGGGGTTCTAATTGTCTTGTAGGGCACACTCAGGCTCCTTGCAGCCCCATCAGAAGGAGAAAGAAGACGGAGCAGAAGGGCTCTGTCCTCTCCAATACCTTTCAGCCACAACTCCCTCATTGTAACTACTTCTTTGGGTTGCCAAACCTACTGTCAAAACCAAAACTACTGCTATTGAGGCAATCTGATTCATAGCAACCCTATGGGGCCAAATAAAACTGTTTCATAGGGTATGTAAGGCTATAGATTTTTACAGAAGCAAACTGCCACCTCTTTGTCCTGAAGAGCAGCTGGTGAGTTCAAACCATTGACCTTTCAATTAGCAACCCAGCTCTTAACCACTGTGACACCAGGGTTCCTTTGTCTTCCTCTTACATGTTAATAATTTCTAATATTTAGTGTGTACCTCAAATGCCAGGCACTGTGTTTAGCAGTGTATACAAAGTATGTCACTGACTCCACCACACATCTGTCACTTTGTTATACTGTGGTGGCTTGTATGTTGTTATGATGCTGGAAAGCTATGCCACCTTTATTTCAAGTACCAGCAAGGTCATCCAGGCTGGAGAAGTTTCGGTGAAGCTTCCAGACTCAGATTGACCAGGAAGAAAGGCCTGGCAATCTACTTTGAAAACTAAGCCAACAAAACCCTTATAGACCGCAACAGAACACTGTCCAATCCAGTGCTGGCAGATGTAAACGTACTATGACCATGAGGAGGGTGCAGGACTGGGCAACCTTTCATTCTGTTGTCAATAAGGTCACCCATGAGTCAGACTCAATGGTACAGCAAACTGAGAGCACGCCACTGAATGCTGAAGATGGCACAGACGGTTTGGCCGGCAAAAACAAACCCATTGCTGCCAAGATGACTCATACCCATAGCAATTTATAGGACAGAGTAGAACTGCCCCAATAGGCTTTCCAAGGAGGGCCCACTGGACCTGAACCACTGACCTTTGGGTTAGCAGCCGCAGCACTTAACCACTCTGCCACCAGGGTTTCCCAGTGTCGTGTGACTCCAGGACCTGGTGCACCGTGGTAGTGTTTAACAACTCGGTATCATTCAGTCTGTCTCACTCAGCAGTCTCTTCTGACCTTCTCCTCCTCTTTCTTCCTTTAGCTCCATTCCTATCTCCTTTTCTTCCCCTCTTCCTTCCTTCTTTCTTTCCACATCCCTCTCTCCCTCCCTTTCTTACCTTCTACGTACCCAGCAGCTTTGAGGAGCCGGAAGGAAGGATCATGTACTGGATGGGACGGTGGAAGGACCCAGGCCCCGAGGAGAGACAAAGAACACTTTAGAAGCTGGTAAACAAGTTCAGAGGCATTAGAAAACTGGCTGACGTCACCCCTGAGGGGACCGGCACCACTAACTCCACAGCCACTCCTCTTCACCCTGTACTGTTAGGAGTGGCGGATGTGTTTGAGGGGCAGCACCCCAAGTTCTGAGGTGACCTTGATGGGAGTCGTGGCTAGTGCTGAGGCCCATGTTCATTCACTCATCCACCTCTTCATTCTTGCCTTTCAATTTTCCAAATGCTGGTCGCAAAGTTACAAGCTATGACTTCTAACCAAAAAGTTGGCAGTTCAAATCCTCTAGGTGCTCCTTGGAACCTCTATGGAGCAGTTCTATTCTGTCCTATAGGGTTACTATGAGTCAGAATCAACTCAGTGGCAATGGGATTGGAATGAGGGTGGGGGTTGTGCAGAAACAGTCTTGTTTTCCCTGCCCTTTTAGTGGTCAGAATCCAGGGTCAGTGCCTCTGTCTCCCACTCCTCTACAGCAAATGCCCCTACTTGTCCCCAGGTACTGTTCTGCCAAGGTCAGCATTGCAGCTTCTTGAGTCTTCTGACCTATTTAAACAATCTTTTTTGTTTTATTCCAAGTCACAACATTGGGGCATTTCTTGTCTCTCTTTGTCCTGGTCTTTCTTTAATGCGGACACCCTGGTGGCATTGTGGGTTAAGTGCTACATCTGCCAACCAAAAGGTCAGCAGTTCAAATGTGCCAGGTGCTCCTTGGAAGCTATGGGCAGCTCTACTCTGACCTCCAGGGTTGCTATGAGTCAAACCTGACTTGGCGGCAGTGGGTTTTTGTTTTTTGTTTCTTTAATGAGCGTGTGTAAATCCGCATAGCTGCATCTTTGGTTTTTGCCCAGAAAATGGCTAGTAGAGGCTAAGAACTTAAGCAAGAATGACTGGACTTTCTCACTCTGAACTGGGCTTGGGCAGTAAACCAGTGGGACTGCATTGTTGCCAGACTTGTAGCCCGTTTAGTGCAGGAAGCATCTGCTGCCCAATTCCCTGAGGAGGATGGAAAGTTCTGGAAGGAGAAAGTCCCAGGGATTCTTTAGCACTGACCACAGCTGCTGAGAGAAATCTGCCTGCATCACAACCTAGATGTCAGGTTTGCAACCCTGTGTCTTGCTTAGCTGTGTCATTCCTGTTCCTCCAGCACAGCTCTGCCTCCCAGGTCCCTCAGCTGAGGGGTCCTGAGCCACATCTGACTTGACTGAGGAGTCCCCCCTCTCCCTGTAGGAGGGGCCCCCAGGTGGAAACAACAGTGAGCTCAGCAGCTAACCAAAAGGAGGGAGGTTTGGGTCTACCTGAGGTGTCTTGGAAGAAAGGTCTGGTGGTCAGCTTCTGAAACCTCTGCTGTTAGAAACACTGTGGGACGCAGTTCTACTCGGACACACTTGGGGTGGTCGAGTGTCGGCGTCAACTCCACAGCAGTAGGTTTGGGTTTGGTTTGCTTTGGTTATTTATTTATTTTCAGAAGACTTCTGTGGACCTGATGCTAACGCCGGAGAGGAACGTACCAGGTCAAAGTCGTCCTCACACCCTGGGGAGGCAGGCCGGTCTGCAGGTTCAGGCCTCCGTACTCCACTGGCTGCTAAGGCAGACCCTCCTAAACTCAGACGTTCCTTGTCACCCGTCACAACAGAGCATAGCCACTCTTCCTCTCCAGGTTGGACCTTTCTTACAGAGGTGAAATGATTTTCCCTTGGACTTCCCAAATCTCTCCGTTGCTGACAGAGGCATGGCTAACACGTACTGAACCTACGTATTTCCTCTTATTCTGTTGGGAGAAGAAAGTGTCCCTTCTGGAAATGTGGTTCCTCTCTGTCCCCCTTAAACCATCTACTGGCCTGAACTTAACCTCTGTCTTCTTAATAAGGTGACTAAAGCCAAACCCATCCTTTCTTGTAAGGGTTGTTGGTCATTGCTGTGAAGTCGACTCTGATTCACCGTGACCCTGAATGTCGCAGTAGGAAGCCAGGCCCTGTCCTACCAAGCTCTCCTCACAACTGTGGCATGAGACTAGTGGCTCTCCTCAGGAGCCAGCCAGTCTTATTGTTGTCTGTACTGTGTGGCCTCCTATGGAGACTTGTCTGAGTGAAAACAGCTGTCTTGTTGACTTTCCAAGTTCTCCTTTCTTCACCAAATAGCAGGCTTCCTAACAGAGCTCAGGGGTGATAATCACCTGCTGTTTACTGGGCCACCAGAAGGCAGGACAGGGAAGAGAGAGCTATGTCCCAGCATCCAAGCCTGAGGCTTTGTTTACCGAGAGAATAAGCTTGCCTCAGACAGGGACCCTGTGATTGATTATCTGCCTCTCTCCTCTGAGCCCAGAATAGCACTCAGCACTCAGGAGATGCTCAGTAAACACATACTAATGCAACAACAAAAACATAAACTTTCATTATTACATTAAAAAAATGTTACTGTTGAGTTGATTCTGGTTCATAATGACCCCATAGGACAAAGTAGCACAGCCCCACTGGGTTCCAAAGAGCACCTGATGGATTCAAACTTCTGACCTTTTGGCTAGCAGCAGATCTCTTAACCACTAGGTTACCCCAAACCAAAAAAAACCAATACAACACTGCCATTGAGTAGATTCTGACTCATAGTGACCCTATAGGATGGAGTAGAACTGCCCTATAGGGTTTCCAAGGAAATCCTGGTAGACTCAAACGGCTGACCTTTTGGCTAGCAGTTAAAGCACTTAACCACTGTGCAACCAGGACTCCAATTACTTAGCACATTCAAAGTATATACTTTCTGAGTACACTGATGTGATAATAAAAGCTTATGTTTTTATCATTGCATTCGTATATTCAAAATATATGTTTACTGAGTGTCTGCTGAGTGCTGGGTGCTATTCTGGGCTGGGAGGAGAGAGGCAGATAATAAGTGACTAGGTCCCTGTCTGAGGCAAGCTTATTCTCTCAGTAAACAAAGCCTCGGCCTGGATGCTGAGACACAGCTCTCTCTGCTCTGTTCTGTCCTCTGCAAGGCCAGTAAACAGCAGGTGACTGCTTTCGGTCACAAAGCTCCATCAGGAAGCCTTCTGTTCAATACAGAAAAGAGACTACTGGAAGGTAAACAAGACATGACTATTTTCAGCCAGACAGGTCTCCGTAGGAGGCCACACAGAACCAGGAATGACGATAAGAAACCCTGGTTTTCCCCTCTGTGTGTATTTACTTGTCTTCTCAGCATCAGTTTCTAAACAGTTTCCTCTGCCCTCCCAGGGAGGGCGCCCAGGCCAGGAGGCTCTCTACCCCACCAACAAGTGGGAGCCGCCGCTGAGAACTAGCAGGGTGGAGCCGCGGCTGGTTCCTGGGGGCCCAACGGTGCATAAACGAAGCCTCAGGGGCCCAGGGTCACCATGAGTCGGATCCGACTTGATGGCACTTGGCTGACTGGCAGTGGCACAGTGGTTAAAGTGCTTGGTTGTTAACTGAAAGATCAATAGTTTGACCTCACCAGCCGCTCTGTGGGGGAAAGACAAGGCAGTTGTTTCTGGAAAGATGACAGCTTCGGAAACCTTATGCGACAGTTCTACTCTGTCTCACAGGGTCACTATGATTCGGAATCGACTTGGTGGCGGTGGGTTTGGTTTTGTTTGGTTTTAGTGTATAAACAGAAGTCCCTGTGTGGCACAGATGGTTAAGCATTCAACTACTAGCTGAGAAACTGGCTGTACAAACCCAGCCAGAGGTGCCTCAGAAGAAACATGTGGTGATCTCCTCTTGAAAGGTCACAGCGCTGGAAAGTCTACACTACTCAGTTCTGCTTTGAAACACAAGGAGTCACTATGAGTCAGAACTGACTCAATAACGAGAGTACACCAACAACAATATATATAAACATCAGATGCTATAATATCACCAGTAATAGTAAGCACTCTTTTGTAGTGACCCAGCAAAAGGAAAAAGAAAAGTCTGAAAGAAAAAAACTTTTCTGTTCCCATTTTATTTAAGAGGAATCTGCAAGCCATTAAGTAATTCGTAAAAGAACACCAAGCTAGTGAGCAGCAGAGCCAGGATTTGAACTCAGATCTGCCTTCATTTTCACTCTGCAGTGAGTCTGGTGCACACTGCTCTGACAACGGCTGCAACTTTGCATCCTGCATTTCAACAACTGTGAGAAATGCAAAGGCAGTCACTGGTCACTCTGCCTGGTGGGAGGAGAACTAGTTTAACTGAGATCATGATATGTGACATAGTGCTGGCAAGTTGAGCTTCGTGGAGAGGGATGGGTGCCCAAGTCGGATAACACTGCATAGGCAGTTACAGAGTATGATGAGGAAGCAGCCACGTCTACACGGTGGAGGAACTGGGTGGCCAAGCCAGGAAGGTAAGAGGGTCGTGGAAGATGAGCTCCATAAGAGTATCTGTAGCCAGACTGCAGTGAGACAAGATTCCACCTGACTAGGCTAGCTTCCAGAGAATTCCACAATGCCAGCTGCACGGAACACCCACTTGTCTCCCCAGGTTAGAATGGTGGAGAAAACTTTCCTGAGAGCAGTTTTGCTAGAAAGGAGACCTTGGCTCCTTTGCCAAGAGAGCAGCCCAAGCATGACCTGCAGTGCAAATTCTAGAGGAAGTTTTAGTGAAATTTCCTTCAAATTAAACCAAACCAAACCCATTGCTGTCAGGCTGATTTCCACTCACAGCAACACAGAGTAGAACTGCCCATAGGGTTCCCAAGGAGTGCCTGGCGGATTTGAACTGCCAATCTTTTGATTAGTAGCCATAGCGCTGAATCACTATGCCACCAAGGTTTCTAAAATTCCCTTAGGGTTCTTTTAAAAACAGGTCACCAGCTGGGCCCTTGTCAGATCTTGGGGTGGTAGAGAAGGGGGCAGGTACTAATGCATAAACAGGAATCCCTCAGTGGTGCAAATGGTTAAGGCACTCAGCTGCTAACCAAATGGTTGGCAGTGTTAGTCGAACCAGAGGAACCTCTGAAGAGAGGCCTGGTGGTTTACTTTCAAAAACTCTGATGGAGCACAGTTCTACTATGCCACACGTGGAGTCGCCATGAATTGGGACTGGCTTGATGACGACTGTTTTTGTTTTGTTTTTAATGCCATCAGGTTTCCTGCTTGGAGAAGCTCTGCCTTTGATGTCCTCACTGTTACCAGCAGCTGGGTAGTCTGTGTCATTTAATACAAACAGCGCTGACTCTCATCTCTGCAGACAGACGGACACCTTGAAGGAATCTTTGGGACGTGAAGCAGCAGGTTTACATCAACGGCATGCTGGCCAAGGTGAGGTTGTGACAGGGACAGCTCCTGCACTGCTTCATGGGTCTCGGAGGTACCCTGCATAGCTATTTGAAGTTGAAAGCCTCTGTAGCACCTTTCCAACAACCTGGCCATGGTGAGAGGTAGAACCTGTAGCTACACAATAGACCTTTCTTTGATGAAAACTTAGGAGTCCATACTACATTAGAACAATGATTGAATTGTTCAGCTGCTAACCCAAAGGTCAGCAGTTCAAACTCACCAGCCACCCCAAAGCAGAACCACCACTCACCCCAAAGGAGAAAGGCATGACCATCCACTTCTGTAAAGGTTACAGCCAAGAAAACCCTATGAGACAGTTCTACTCTGTCCTATGAATTAGAACCAACTCCATGACAGTAGGTTTGTTTGTTTGTTTGTTTTTAGCAGTCCTTGAGGTTTAATCCTGTTTTACGGAGGAGGAACCATGACTCAGAGGGGTGGAGTGGCAGACAGAGACAGACCCAGAGCCATGCTGTAACCCTGCTTTGTTCAATGTAGTAGCCGCTGGTCACCTGCTCCTACGTCCCAATGGAGCTACACTTTGAGTGTAAAATACACATGAAACATCATTAACATAGTATGAATACTGAAAATCTCATGGATTATTTTTTTGAAATGATAAATGTTTAGGACATATTGAGTCTGTAAAGCATGTTTTTAAACTTAATATCACCTATTTCTTGTTTGGTAACCCTAGTGGCATAGTGGTTAAGTGCTACGTCTGCTAACCGAAAGATCAGCAGTTCAAATCTGGCAGGTGCAGTTTGGAAACTCTATGGGGCAGCTCTACTCTATCCTATAAGGTTGCTGTGAGTTGGAATCGACTTGACAGCAGTGGCTTTGGCTTTTTTTTGTTTGTTTGTTTGTTTCTTGTTTTACTTCTTGTCCTGTGGCTACTGAACCACTGTGGTTGAGTCAGGTCCGACTCATAGCGACCCTAGAGGTCAGAGCGGAACTGTTTGTGGCTACTAGGAAATTTAAAATGACATATCTATGACTTAAGAGAATATGGAGAACAGTGTTCTATTGCAGCAATGAATCCAGCAAAGGTGGCAGACATTTCACTAGGAGAACAGTGGCTGAATGGCTTTTGTCTGGGGTGTTAGGAAGGACAGGACAGGGAGAGCTGAGTCTGGTCAATGACCTTCATGTTCTGATTTCAAATTCTGAATGGGATTCTAGGATGAAGTTACTCAGGGTCCTACATGACGCAGGTCTCCGGGTTTCTGCTGGGTTCCGTTTCTGCCAGCAGCTTTATTTTGGTCAGGGAGGTAAGCTACCAGCCCATGCTGGGGCCATCAGGGTCTGCGGGACCTGATAGCCGCCAGTCTCCCCCGGTCTGTTGATTTGAGAAGGCATCTTTCTTCCTTGTCTGCTGTGATGCTGTGTATACTTTCTGCACCATTTATCCTCGGGTTCCAGCGCAGTACCTGACAACTGTCATTGTTACCTGCCTTGAGGCCAACCTCGACTCATCGACTGCCCCAGGCACAATAGAGCAAAGTGCCACTTGGTCCTGCTCCATTCCCATGATCAGGTGCAGATCAGATTGTGATTCATTGGGTTTTCATTGGCTGACTTCTGGATGTAGATCGCCAGGCCTTTCTTCCTAGTCTTTCTTGAGTCCAGAAACTCTACTGTGACCAGCAACATGCAAACTTCGGTTCATTGACCTACAGGCAGTGGTCTGAGGTGCACTGGCCAGGAAGGGAACCCCGATCTTCCGCGTGGAAGGAGAACTCCACCACTGAACCACCAGCACCCCATCTGAAAACCATAGGCTTATACTTGATTCATTCACTTGTTGAGTGAGTGAACCACTGTTCTCACTTCCCATTCACAGAAGTTAGCCGAGTCAAAGATCTACCTGGAGCTCAGGTGAAGACAATTGAAGGAAGGGACCGTGAAACAGGCTTTCATGACTTTAATAAGTAGTTATTCTACAACTTTAAAAAAGAAGTGCTCTTTTGAACTTAGTTTTCTCTAAATAAAAGCATGGGAAACCTCCTAGCTGTGGGGAAGCAAGAGAGGCAGGCAGGGAACTGCAGAGTGGGTGGGTGGGCAGGAGGGATCAGCCACAAATCCACCCAGATTGAAAGGCAGCAGAAGCCCATCAGTGACAGACACCAAGCTGTTCTGTGTCTCTAACATCAGGAGTGACACCGAGAGATCACAAGCATTGGGACACTTGGTGGAGGTGGGGAGAAGAAGTACGAGAGGAACCACCCCAGGAGAGGGACAGCAGCCTGTTTCAAAGACTCACAGTGAAAGCCCAGAGCTATCACCTGGGCCCGTTGTTGTTGCTTCTTGTTGTTGTGTTCTGTGGAGTCAAGGCAAACTCACGACAGGGTAGAACTGCTCTCGGGGGCTTCCTAGGCTATAATCTTCCCACCGAGCTAATCACCAAGGACTTCTCCCACGGAGGAGTTAGGTAGATTTAAACTGCCAATCTTTCAGTTACCAGGTGAGTGCTTAATTGTTACACCACCACAGTGCCTACTCAGACCACAGTCACCTCTAGCCTCTCCCTGATCCAGTCACTGACTTCTCCAGGGTCCCACCACCTCCGACACTCAGCCGACACTCATCCAACACCTGAGTCCAGAGACTTGTGCCCTGTGCCCAGCTCTGGAACAGCACTGCCCGATAGAAAGATGATTTTCACTGCTCAGACCTCCCTCTGTGAGAGAAGGGATGCTTCACCTCCATCTCCCACCGTCTCTCAGGACTGGGATAGAGGGAAAGGAGAGAAAGGCACAGAGGTGCCTCGCCACCAGAAAGGAGCAGTGAGGGAAAGTTACCAGGTGCCAACTTTTGTTTTAAAATACCACTAATTTTTCATGGTATTTGATGCAAACATTATCTGTTAAAAGTTCAAGAGCTGGATGGGAAAAGTAGAAGGATGCTATCTGGTTGCTACAAAGCAGACACAGGGAAGGAAGAAAGGGTACCCATCTGGGGCAGGGTAAATGGCACTCACATCCGGAGACGAAAGTATTGCAAACATTGGATTTCCATCCCCCACCCCTGCCCCCAGGACTGTTTCATCCAACAAAATGAATGTTTGTCTAAAAATTTAACAACAGCCAGCCTTACAATCATGCTCTGATTTTCCAAAGTAACATATTTTAAATCGCTTGCTAGTAAGCGATGTTAATAGCTAAGAGAAGAGTGTCAAATTCTTCACATACATGCGGACGCTTACTTGTGCCAATGCAAGTGACTTATTACCTGCACTGACAAAGCAGACCCACTCCAGGTCACCTTTTAGATTAACATTGAATTTTAATAAAGATTGTTGCTTAAGTCTCTGCTTAAATTTCCTTTTTCCTTGAGATTCTACATTAACTGAAATAGACAAACTATAAAATTACAGTTGGGTTTGAGAGGAAAATTTGTTTTTCTCTATTTTGTTCTGAAGGCACATTAGACTTTACTTATCTGTGTTACTCAAAGTGGTATCAAGTAAAAATGAAAATTTGGTCTTTATGAAAATCTCTCTTCTTTAAATCCTATCTTTATTTGTAATAAAGCAGCTTGATGCTTTCAAACAGAAATACCCCCATAAATCCTGGTGATCACACCAGGGATAGAATTCCTTCCACAGAAGCACCCTCCCATCCTAATGTCCTCATTAGGCTGGGTGAAGGAGGAGGACCAAATATGGAGCAAAATGAATGTTCCAACTCAGAGCAGAAATAAACGTTCTTCTAGGTTTCTTTATCTTTTTCTTTAAATCATGACATTTCTGTGACCAACCCTGATACTGAAACAGAAGATGAAAATCTCTGCTCAGAATTATATTTTCTTTCTTAAGAGTTTAAAGAACTATGATACAAAATAGAAAAATTAAGGTGTTATGGAGAGGATGCTATTTTAATTTTTTTTAACATTTTGGAGGTGGTGTGGTGTGTGTGGAAATGTGCAGACAGGAAGATGTGAGCTCAGATCCCAACTCTGCCGCTTGCTGGCTGTGTGCACTCAGGCCATTTTCTAATCTCTCTTGTGTTTCTCCACTGTAAGACGAGGGTGTTAATATTTGCCTTGCAGGGTTGTGAAGAGTAAATCATAGGCTATATGTAACATGTGTTAAGTATACATTTGTTTTCTCACGTCTATAAGAATATTTCCTTTGTCACCAAAGTCACTTGGGTACCATTCAAATGACTTGGGAAGTAAAATAACATTTGATACAGTCAGTGAACTAAAATATTTTTGGCAATTCAAAGTCTCGTACTGTGGGACTCATGGCGACCCAAGGTGTGAAGAGCAGAATGGTTCCGCAGGGTTTTGAAGGCTGAGACCTCTCAGCATCAGATCACCAGGTCTGTCTTTTGAGGTGCCTCTGTGTAGGTTCAGGCTTCCAACCTTTTGGCTGGTAGTTGAATGCTTAACTGTTTTTACTACCCAAGGACTCTCCTCCACTCAGGTCACAGTGAGTTGGAATGGATTTGATAGCAACTAACAGTCACATGCTATAAACAGTCTCCTGTAACAGCTACTAAACCATTTACTACTCCAAACAGCCCTGTAAGACAAGATGAGTCATCCTAGGTGGGTTTCTTAGCATACTGAGGTGAAATAAGTGTGCAGGACGTTTGCTGAGGGATGCCCTCAGGGGCAGCACCTGTGAGAAAGGAAATCAAGCAAGATTGGGTAGAACTGTGATGCATTCCCACCAAAAGCCTCAGCCTGTCTTGTAGAAGCTCTGGAGTTGGATGCCCATTCAGAGACATCCTCTACTGAGACAAGAGGGCTAGGCTTTTATATCCTTTTCAGCCAGTAAATGGACACCAGCTGTTCCCTGGGAGATGGTGTCACCCTGGGCAATGTGATTCTCTTTGGTGTGGAGGGATTCAGCCATCAACCACCAGCACTCTGAGAAGCTGGGGAAATGCATATCTCAGTCCTAAAGCTACGTAAGAGTACCTGCTATCTGGGGGTAAGAGGTTAGGTAGTTTAGGCAGGGTTTCATAGTGAGTAAGTGGCAGTGCTGGGCTTGAGCCCAGCTCCTGGGTTCAAATGTCCTCAGCCAGCACAATATACTACCAAACTGAGTATAGTACAGCCTACCCTGCCTGTAGAGAGGAGACTGTTGAGAGCCAAAAGGTTTAAAAATACTCCTAAGATCTTGCATTCTGTTGTTAACTCCTAGAACTAGAACTAAGAGTGCCTTTCTTTTTCTAGCTTAGCTTCCAAAATTTTGTATAAACCGTTTGTGGATTATAGCAAAAATGTACACTCTCCTTGAAAGAGAGAGAAGCCTACTGGTGCCTTTCTGGCCCACATTTCCTTATAAGGAAAAATTGGCTATATACAACCAAACCAAAACCAAACCCACTGCTGTCAAGTCAAGTCTGACTCATAGCGACCCTGTAGGATAGAACAGAATTGCCCCATAGAGTTTCCATGGAGCACCTGGTGGATTTGAACTGCTCAAATTTGGGTTAGCAGCCGTGGCTCTTAGCCACTATGCCACTAGGGTTTCCTCGCTATATACAACATATCAAAAATCATAAAGATAGTGCAGGACCAGATGATGCTTTGTTCCATGTACATAAGGTCACCACGGGTCAGAATCTCTACTTCTCAGGAAACATCTAAGATATGCAATAATAATAATCCATAGCCTACTTACCATGTGCCAGGCACTTGTACTTTGTTAATCTTCCCTCTGAACTTGTCTAGTATGGGCTATGTTATCACCATTCACCAGACAACAAACTGAAGGCTTAGAGAAGCTAACTAGCTTGCTTAAGATCAAAAATAATAAATTGCTGATCCAAGAAAAACGGAGACATCTGGCTCTAGGTCTCTGCTCCTAAGCCGTACATGGCCTGGTCTCCCAGAAGCGTGTGATCTCAAGCCTTACTCCCTGCCTCTTCCCCACATTCCTACCCAGGCACAGTTGATTGGACCAAGGACTGTCAATTAAATTTGTCCACGATCTGTGTCTTATACGACTTTGACAAGTTGGTTTAAACATATCACATCCCTTCACCATGGAATTTGGATACAACCCTGAGGCACACCGTTCCTGACATTAAGCCACGCAGTATTTCTTGTTTTGTTTGAATGTTGGCACCTCTTGGTCCATGTATGGGTTCTGCATGCACACAATTAAGTATTCTGGAATTTCCATTCTTCACAATATTATCTGTAATTTGTTATGATCCACACAATCGAATGTCTTTGCATAGTGAATAAAACATAAGTATACCTCTTTCTGGTATTGTGTGCTTTCACCAGGATACATCCGACATCAGCAATGATATTTCTCTTTCTCTGTCATCTTCTAAATTTGGCTTGACAGTTACCTGTAGAGGTACTATTGCAACCACTTTTGAATGATCTTCAGAAAAGCTATATTTGTGTGTGACATTAATGATATTTTTTAGTAAAACCCACATTCTACTGAATCACATTTCTTTGGAGTAAGCATAAAAAGGATCTCTTCTAACTGACTGGCCAGGTAGCTCTCTTCCAAATTTCTTGGAGTAGGAGAATGAGGACTTTGAATGTTGTATCCGTTTGCTGAAACATCTCAATTGATATTCTTTCAATTCTTGGAGTCTTATGCTTCACCATGCTTGTCCATGCAACTTGGACTTCTTCCTTTAGTACTATCAGTTCTTGATCACATGCTACCCTTGAAATAATTGCATGTTGATGAATTCTTTGGGGTACAGTGACTCTATTCCATTTTCTTTTCATGCTTCCTGAATCATTCAGTATAGAAACCTTCAATAATACCTATCAAGGCTTGAATTTTTTCTTCAGTTCTTTCAGCTAAAGAAATGCCAAGTATATTCCTCCTTTTCAGTTTTCTAACTCTCCATCTTTGCATGTGTTATAATACCTTGTGTTCTCCAGGTGTCCTTTGAAATCTTCTGTTCAGCTCTTTTACTTCATCATTTCTTCCATTCTCTTGAGCTACTCAACATTTAATAGCAAGATTCAGAGTGTCTTTTGACATTCATTCTGGCCTTTTCTTTCTTGTTTTTTTAATGACCTCTTGCTTCCTTCATATATGATGTCTTTGATGTCGTTGCGCAACTCTTCTGGTCTTCAGCCATTAGTGCTCATGGTGTCATATCTATTCTTGAAATAGTCTCTAAATTCAGGTAGGATATTCTCTGGGTTGTATTTTAGCTCTCAAAGACTTGTTCTAATTTTCTTCAGTTTTAACTTGAACTTGCATATGAGTAGTGCATGTCTGTTCCTCAGTAGGCCCTTGGCTTTCTTATGACTGGAGATATTGGGCTTTTTCATCATCTCTTTCCACATGTAGTCTATTTAATTCCTGTGTGTTCAATGCAGTAAGATCCACATGTATAATATCCATTTATGTTGTGGAAAAAAAGTTATTTGAAATGAAAAAGTCATTGGCATTTCAAAATTCTATCATTCAATATCCAGCATCATTGCCATGATCAACCCCATATTTTCCGACTATCAATCTTTCTTTGTTTCCAACTTCTGCAGTCCAGTCATCAGTAATTATCAATGCATCTTGGTTGCATACTTAATCAGTTTCAATCTACAGCCAGCCAGCAGTTGGTAAAAATCTTCAGTTTCTTCATCTTTGGCCTTAGAGATTGTTGTATAAACTTGAATAATAGTCATATTATTTGGTTGTTCATGTAGGCATATGGATATTATCCTATCACTGACAACATTCTATTTTTGGATAGATCTTGAAATGCTCTTTTCGATGAGGTATGCAATGCCATTCCTCTTAGATTTGTCATTCCCAGCATAGTAAACAATATGATGGTTCTATTCAAAATGGCCACTGCCTGTCCATTTCAGCTCCATAATGCCCAGGGTATTCAGAAGCTAGACTACATGAAGAAGAATCTGGCATCTGAACTGCAGGAAGACACCTTAACATCCTGAGTTGCACAGATGACCCAATCTTGCTTGCTAAAAGTGAAGAGAACTTAAAGTACTTACTGGGGAAGATCGAAGACATAGCCTTCCATGTGGGTTACACCTCAGCATAAAGAAAACAAAAATTTTCTCAGCTGGACCAGTAAGAAACATCATGATAAATGGATAAAAGATGAAGTCAATTCCTTCACTTTCCTTGGATTCACAATCAATGCCCATGAAAGCAGCAGTCAAGAAATCAAATGACATAATACAATTGGGCAAATCTGCTGCGAAAAAAAGCTTTGTTAAAAAAGCAAAGATATCGCTTTAAGCACTAAGGTGCATCCAACGCATGCCATGGTATTTTCAATCACCCCACATACATGTGAATGCTGGACATTGAATAAGGAAGAGGAAGATGCCTTTGAATTGTGGTGTTTGTGAACACTGAGTATATACCACGGACTGCCCGAAGAACAAACTAATCTGTCTTGAAAGAAGTATGACTAGAACGCTCCTTAGAAGCAAGGATGATGAGACTTTGTCTCATGTAATTCACGCATGTTATCAGTGGCCCCAGTCCCTGGAGAAGGACATCAAGCTTGCTAGAGAGTCAGCAAAAATGAGGAAGCCCCTCAATGAGATGAAATGACACCAGGCTGCAACAAAGGGCGCAAGCACAACCATGACTGTGAGGATGGCGTGGGAGTGGGTAACATTTTGTTCTGCTGTACATAGGGTCGTTGTGAGCAGGAGCCAACTCAAAGGCACCGAACAGGAACAACTGTGAAATTTGGACGACGAGGTGTCAGAGGAGACTGAAGATACTGGCATGAAGCTGAGCCACACCAGAGGACAACTCACCAGAAGGAAGTTTCACAAACTCCTAAAGCCAAGGTACCTAAGAGTTTAGATTCAAGAGCCTTGGTCTACGTTACCACTCTGACAATCACAGCTACTGTTCTTAATTATCTATGGAAGAACCTTTATTGCTGCATGAATATTGGTACAATCTCTTACACGAGTAGGTCTCTGTTGTTTGTTCCCTTAAAGCAGTCGAAGTACCAACAAAGATTCCACAGGGTCATGACGTTCTACCTTGCTGCTGCTGCTGCTTCTCCTGCATCTTCCTCTTCTTTTTTTCCTTCTCCTCCTCCTTTTCGTATGCAGTATATCCAACACTCAGAACAAGTGCTTTAACACAATAGAAAATTATTAAATGTTTGATGTCAATAAAAAAATACAAGAAAGTCTTATTGTTATTTATTATTTGCTTACCTTTGGTTAAGTCACATATCTCCTCAAAAATATGTAAAATGTGTCTAGTACATCATCTGGCACATAGGAAGTGCTCAGATAATGCTGGATTTTCTTTACTGTCCTGCTTCTGTCCCATCTTAAAAGAAAGCTCTTCAAGGGATACTGTAAAAAAAGTCATCAAAAAACAAAGTTGCACATGGGTTTCCAGTTTTGTTAGATAAAAACTTAAGAATGGATTTGCTAAACACTTATTTGTGTTTAAATTTTCAAGAAATTTTCTAACAATTTTTTTCCAAATTGATGGTGCTTCTTTTACATACTGTGTGTACAGTTCTTGTTGTTCCATATTCTCACCGTATCTGGTATTGTCAGTTTTTAAATCTTTTTTTAAATTTAACCATTCAGTAGTAGTGCACTGGTTGAGTGACTGGCTGTTAACTAAAAAAATCAGCAGTCTGAATCCAGTAGCCACTTCTTGGAAACCCCATTGGGCAACTCTACTCTGTCCTACAGAGTCTCTATAAGTTCCAGTCAACTCGATGGCTATAGATTTGCTTCCTTTTGTGCTTATAAAGTGGTATATCACTGTTATTTAATTTGCATTTCCCTTGTGACTAAAGATGTCAAGCATTTTTTATGAGCTTATTGGTCATTCATATGTCTTTTACCATGACTTGTCTTTTCAAATCTTCATTCAATTTTTTAATTAAATATTTTATTATTGATTTGTAAGTGCTCTTTACATATTCTGGATACAATTCCTTTCTCAAAGTATTTGACAACAAGTTTCAATACCTACAAAACATTGACAATGTCAACACAATGACAACAACTTTTCATTTTCTCAGTGGCATGTTTTGATAAATTTTTAAATTTTCATGAGGTCTAAATCAACTTTTACATTTGATGCTTTTTACATTGTACCTAAGACATTTTTGCTTATCTCAAGATTGTTAAGATATTCCCCTATATTTCTTCTTTCCTAAATGCTGTATGGTTTTATCTTTTACATTAGTTTTCTAATCTATCTGCTGATAAATTTTTGTAGGTAAGATCTACTTTTATATATGTGTGTGTCTTTATTATTTTATCTAGTGTTTATCTAAATTTTTTTAACAATGTTTATTGCAATTCTATTCATAATAGGAAAAAGGGGGGGATAACTCAAATATCCATCAGCAGGAGGACAGAGGAACAAAATGTGGATCTTTTAACAGCTAAGCCAAGTGCCGTCGAGTCGGATCTTTTAACAATGGAACACTAATCAGCAACACAAAAAGTAACTAATAACATACACAACAGCAGAGATCAATCTAAAACAGTTATGTTGAACTTAACAAGCCTGACGCAAAGGAGAACTTACTGTTGGTTTTATTTATGTACAATTCAAGAGCAGACAAAATTAATTTGTGGAATGACAATCAGCAGAGTGAAAGCTTATAAAGGGACAGGGGCATAATTAGAAGGTAACATGAGGAATTTTTCTTGGATGACGATCTTTCTGTGTTGGTAACACAGGTGAAATATTGATCAAAACTCATCAAATTCTGTACTTAATATCTGTGCATTTTGTAATGTGTAAATTTTTATGGCAGAAACCAACAACTGATAGTGACAGGTTGTAAGCACAAACTGGGCCAGTACATGTTAAGTGTGAGCTTCTTTAAGTATTTCAGTAACTTAAGTTGATCTCATGATTGTCTGTGTTTATACTGATTAACTTAAGAAATCAAAAAATGCTTAATTTATCCTGACTCTGCTTTTAATAATTCAGAAAATCTATTGATGTTTTAAAATGTAAAGTATTTAAGAAGTTTTGATAGTCAAAGAGGCACACCTTTCTTATTAGAACAATTTAAGCACAGGAAACTCCTGACAGCCTGAACCATGTGTACGTGTGTATGTGCCCGTGTTAGAGTCTAGAACAAAACCACAGAAGACTATATAGTCATACTATAAAAGATCAGTGTGCTTTCTTGGGCTTCATAGTCTTTTCTTTGATTTTTTCCCCCAAATTGAACTGAAACACATATTTCTAAAACACCAGCTAGAATTTCACATTCTCAGTGGAACACTTCTGACCACAAACTTATCACAGCTCCAGAATTTGCTACAACAATCCCTTCGAGACACTCAAAGCTCAGCCAGGGAAGTGTGCCATCAGCCAGCACCATTTCTGCTCCAGACCAGTCAGCGGAATCCTAAGCAGATTTAGCTCACACTCTCTGATCCTTTGTGTGCGTCGCTGTTGAAGCTCAGACCTACTTCTGTACTTAGTACTTGTGACTGCCTTTGCATTTCAATCAGTGTTTCCTGGGACTACCGGGAAGACAGCTACGTTCCTTCTTGGTGCTGGAGGTAGCTGCCGCAGGACATGTCAAACAGAAGCTACTTCTTGGTTATGAATGGTCTTCTTAGTGCTGGTATCCTTCACATGGTTTTACGGAGAGTAAATTACTGAACTACAGACAGAATTTGGATCCCTACTTTGTTAAATCACCACCTGTCATTGTGTTGTACTGTGGTGCCTTTCATGTTGCTACAATGCTGGAAGCTATGTCTCCAGTATTTCAAATGCCACCGGAGTCATCCTTAGCGGACAGATTCCAGCAAAGCTTTCAGACTAACATAGGCTAGGAAGAAAGGGCTAGAGGTCAGTCACCTGATGAGAACATCATGGGTAACAAGAGATTATTGTTTGACACAGGGCTGGAAGACGAGCCCTCTAGGTGGGAAGGTACTACGCAGTAGCCACGACAACAGACTCAAATATACCAATGATCATGAAGACAGCCCAGGACCAGGCATGGTTTTGTCTGCTACCGTAACGTCGCCATGTCGATGGTAACCAACAACAACGCTTTGTTAACGGGGAGCACTTATCTACCACTTCTATTTCTGTGTGAGAAGTTTCTATTGATTGCACACTCCTGGGATCTCTCAGTTCATCACTTCCCACTTGAGAGAATTATTTTTCTGACTGGTGAGCCTGAGAGAATGAGCCGAACAAGGCTCAACTCCTCATCGTCTCTGGGACACGCCATAAACATCACCTGCTGGACTCTGTCTTCAGGAGCGACCTGTGGTTCTGAGGAGTTTCTCAACTCAGAAAAGTACTGGCAAGCCAGTTTTCCCATGGAACTAAACCATCATCTTACTCCTATGTTTATCTTTTCAACTGGATAGATACTTAGATGGAGAAGGCTGATGTTTTCAAAACTGAACACTCATGTGTAAGAATTGGGCCCAGCTGTCTTTAGTTATATTGGTCTTGTTTTGTAAATATATGTGTGTGTATACATATATATATGATTATTCATATATTTTAGTGCATGGATATAGATGATTTTTCAATGGTTAAAAAGAGAGTAATGGGCTAGGAAACCTTGGTGGTATAGTGGTTAAGTGCTACAGCTGCTAACTAGAAGATAGGCAGTTCAAATTCACCAGGTGATCTTTGGAAACTCTATCGACAGTTCTACTCTGCCCTGTAGGGTCTCTATGAGAGAACTGACTCAACGGCAGTGGGTTTAATTTCAGTGGCCTGAGCTTTGAGTACTGCCATCGTGCCTGTACATTTTGAAAGTTGTTCAGTTGGCAGATACTCTAAGGGTAAAGTTAATCTAGCTTCTCCTTGAAATCTGATGCCGCCTCCCACCACCATTTAACTTTTATATAGCTGAGTGGTTATTAATGAACCACCTTACATAGCCATAGTCTCACATCCCAGCAATACTTTTCAATCATCTTACTTCCTACTTTTATGGTGTTTCCTTATTATTGTTCTTCTGTAAGCCAGGGATTGTAATTGATTTGTAAGGTCTGTGACGAGCTCCTCAGACAGTAAAGAAAAGACATGCAAACATTATTCTCTCATCAATGGCAGAATGGAATAAGTATCACCAAAAAAGTATCAGCAAAGTTCCCTAGGAGTACAGAGCGAGGAAACACCATCATTATGATCACAGAGCTGGTCCTCCATCCACTGAGACCCAAGTTTAGATGGTGAGGAAAGAATGTTTACCCTTGATTTTGGATATGTGTCTGGTTACAACAAAGGATGGCCCTAGAAATTTATCTAGAAATATGGATGGTTAGCGAGCATCTGCAAAGTCTGGATGAAAATTCCACGTGTCCTAGGATGTTTCTCCTATTGGATTTACCGTAGGACCATTCATTGAATCCTGGTGGCAGAGTAGTTAAGTGCTATGGCTGCTAAGCAAAAGGTTGGCAGTTTGAATCTACCAAGTGCTCCTTAGAAACCCTGTGGGGCACTTCTACTCCATCCTACAGGGTTTCTGTGGATCTGAATCAACTTGGTGGCAGCTGGCTTCAGTTCACTGGACTAAAAATTTCAAGACTGTTACCATATTTCTGTACTGTGAAAGTGCACAAGTAGCCAAGTTAATAACACAATGCAGATTCTCTTGCATTGTTTACCCCTGACTGGCAGAAAACAGAGTTTGGGAGAGTGTATCATAGATAGGTGGGTTTGTAGAGAAGGCCTAGAACACTGCTGGCTGATAGTGTTGTAGCAGAGGCTACGTTATGGATTAAATTATGTCCCCAAAATGTGCGTTTTAAATACTAATCCCTACAGGGTCGCTATGAGTAGGAATCGACTTGATGTCACTGGGTTTAGTTTTGGTTTAGTATATACATCATTATAAGGAACTCTGGTGGCACAGTGGTTAAGAGCTTGACTGCTAACTAAAAGTTCAGCAGTTCAAATCCACCAGCTGCTTTCCAAAAACTCTAATGACACAGTGGTTTAAGAGCTACACCTGCTAATAAAAAGGATAGCAGTTTGAATCTACCGGACACTCCTTGGAAACCCTATGGGGCAGTTCCACTCTGTCCTATAGGGACACTGTGAGTCAGAATCAGCTTGACAGCAATGAACTTGGGTTTGGGTTTTACATATGCGGTTATTATCATATTTCAGAATGGGTTTCCTTTGTTACATTAACAAGACAGAATTAGATATCAAAGAGATTAAACAAGCAAGAGGAGAAGAGATGGGAGAACACAGATGCTAAGACACAGAGGTCTCCAAGGAACCAGAAAACAGCAATTGAAGAGACAAGGACTTGCCCCCACAACTAACAAAGAGAGAAAGCCTTCTCATAGTGCGAGTGCCCCAAATTCAGATTTCTATCCTCCTAAACTATGAGAGAACAAACTTTGGTTTGTTAAAGGTATGCAGTTGTCATCTTTCTGTTACAGCAGCGCCAGATAACTAAGATAGGCTGGGTGCCTGCCTGCTGAGAACACTGACGAGATCTCTCCTCTCTGCAGAAGGTTGATAAGCCAACCAAAAAAACCAAACACACTGCTGTCAAGTTGAATCTGACTCATAGTGGCCCTGTGGGTCTGAGTAGAACTGCCCCAGAGAGTTTCTAAGGTGCCTGGTGGATCTGAACGGCCAACCTTTTGGTTACGAAATGTAGAACTTAACCACTATGCCACCAAGATTTCCAGATCATTGATAAGAGTGCTTATTTTGAAGATCCTTTCCATTTCTTAGCTCTTTGATTCTTGAATAAGAGCAGGGTATGTTACAACTCAGGACAGCAGAGAGCCCTGGCTAGCCGAGGACGCTGGCTTTTCCAGTAGAATGAGCAGTGGTCATTTCAGTCTTGATCCAAAGGACCAAAAAAATCATATCAAACCCATTGCTGTTGAGTTGATTCTGACTCATGGTGACACCTTGTGTTACAGAGAAGAACTGCTCCGCAGAGTCTCCTTGGCTGTAATCTTTACAGAAACAGATTGCCAAGCCTTCCTTCTGAGGTGCCGCTAGGTGGGTTCAAACTGCCAGTCTTTTGGTTAGCAGTCAACTGCAAAGGCCCTTCATCACCCGGGGGTGAGCCCTACATCCCTGTATAGTTTTAAATTGGAATATATACATATTGCAGCAAATTGGAATACATATTTTGGAACAATATATTGTAACACATATATATATAAAACAGCAAATTGGAATATGTATATTGCAACAAGTATTTACTGAGGATGAGTTATACACCAAGTGCCAGGAACCCAGGGCTTTACAAGAAAGAGCTCACCGGGCTAAGAGCTGATGACACGGAATATTCAAGGGACAATAGAAACCCTGCTGGCGTAGTGGTTAAGTGCTAGAGCTGCTAATCAGAAGGTTGCCAGTTCGCATCCACAAGGCTCTCCTTGAAGCTCTGTGGGGCAGTTCTACTCCATCCTATCGGGTCTCTATGAATTGGAAGTGACAGGAACAGGTTTTGTTTGATTTTTGGTGTGGTCTCCGCTGAAGGGAACAGGACATGGGATGTGAACACATATAACACACTAATGGATGCGACACATAGCCTACAAGTCAACAGAACTCATCGTTGATATTTTCAGGCTTTTATAGATCAATGACGAGACCCAGGCAACCAAACCTATTGCAAAAGATATTCTGTACATATTCCCTGTACTGGATTCGTGTACCAGGGACTCATTTGCATGTGACTGTATCAAGGATGGGGTCTGCCATGAGGACAAGCTCATATGTTCAAACATTAAGGAATTTACAGTCCCACCCTAATCCTTTAACATACAGCAAAGCAAAATCACAAAGTGGAGGACAATCTTAGAATACAGGGAATCATCACCCAGCCTCATGACTACACCTATTTTTGGGGGGACACAGTTTGATCCATGACAGTAGTTCTGTAATTTACTCTTCATAAAACAATGTAAAGGATACCAGCACCCACAAGTCCATTCATAACCAAGAAGTAGCTTCTGTTTGATCTGTCCTGTGGAAGCTACCTCTAGCACCAAGAAGGAGTGTAGCTGTCCTGCTGGTAGTTCCCCCCAAAAGGTCCACACTCCCAGAGGCAGTTTGTTTTTCTCTGCCTCTGTGCCTCTAACTAAGGCTAGCAAACCGCATCAGCACCAGACAAATGTGAGACAGGACATACCGGTCCTGCTTCAGATCCTCTGAAGGACTCAGGGCCGATCCAGCCACAGCCTCTAACCACAGACTGCCAACAATTATCCGCTATAGAAACTGTTCCGTTTCTCCTCCGGCCACTCTTCATCCACTCTGGAGTGTTTGCAAGGAACGAAATGACACTAATTGTGTTTCTCACAAACAGATGTCTTTTCAGAGAGTCATGAAATAACAGCTGCAGCCCCATTGGTACGATTTCTCGAGACAGCTGTTTCCAGTTTTTAATTTCTAAAAAAACAGGGCAGGTTTTAAGTTCAGAGTTAGTAAAGATGCCAGGTAAATCACACTAGGGTTCATCCATCAGTAAGTCCACTAATACTTGGACTTGCTTCCTTTCGGACTTGGTTTATGTAAAACACATGAGAATATAAAATAATCTAGTGAAACACATCCCTAGTGTGTGTCCATTTGGGTTGTTTTTATTGTTTGCTAATGTGAAAAATGCAGAATAAACATCTGTGTGTTTGCATATGTGTGTATGTGAAAGGGAAAGAGATTTTTTTAATGCAAATTGACAAATTGATTTCACACATGGTTTTACAATTTGCTATTCCTCCTTTGGTACAAACATTTCCTTTTGCCTTTCGGCGTCTTTCTTTGCATCACTGCCATTCTTGTTTCACTGTTTATAAATTTAACCACAAAAAAAAAAGAGAGAGAATAATTAATATTTGTTTGTGTGTTTCAAAGCCAGTAAGGTTGGCTTTTTCATTTATAAATCAACTTGATACAAGGTAAATAAGTGAATAATAGATTTTGTTTCACTAGATGAAGATCACTGGTGCATTTTTTATATTATACAGTCTCTTCTGTAGTATCTTGGAGTTAAAAGGAAAAAAAAAACCAAAAAACAACTCAGCAGATGAGTCAGACAAGGTCCCTGCTGTGCCAATAGTGTTAGCATCACAAAGCTTTTGCCAATTTTCCCCAGACTGAGAATCAAGCTTGAATTATTTCATATCTAAATGGGGAGAAAATTGAATAAAGGTTATAAGTGAAGAAAATACAAAATCTATTTTTTATGACTCTTCCTTTTGTTGTGATTACCTGGTTTCAATTAAATACTTTTGTAACATTTCATATCTGAAATGAGTTTAAAGATAAAGAAGATTGATGGTGGTTTAAAAGAGTGTTTCTTAAAGCTCTGTCTACAATGAAAACAGATGGTCTAGTGTGTAAGGCAAGGCTCTGGGTGGCACAACTGGTTAAACACTACTGCTTACTAAGAAGTTGACAGTTCAGCTGCTCCCAGAGGCACTTGGAAGAAAGGCCTGGTGATCTGCTTCCAGAAGGTCACTCTCTCGAAAACATTATGGAGTAGTTCTACTCTGCACGCATAGGCTTGCCAGGAGTCAGAACTGACTTGATGGTACAGGCTTGATGGGTTTGTTTGTCTGCGTCTGCAAAGACTGAGTTATCTCTTAGTTTTGAAAATGTTCGGATAGGGAAATATGATGGCACCATCTATTCATGTGTTTTGGGATTGTCTTGACTGTACTTTTTTTTTTTTAATATTAGACTAGCTCCTTTCCTACTTTTTTTTTTAAAAAAAAACCTGCCAGTGGCATGCCACTGTTCCTTAGAAAACACAGACAAACTTTCCGTCTGCTAACTTACCAATGTAGACTCCCCCACACACGGGGTTTTTTCAAAATCCATAGATGAAATGAAAGCACTCAAGGCAACCACGTAGGAGGCGTAAATTTGTGGGAAGAGACCTCAGTTCCCACTTCTCGGCCACCTTTGACCAGGGGAGGGTCAACTCTGCAGAAAGCTTCAGGGTTACTTCATAAAGAAGAGACCACCAAAAGCCTTCCAGATCTTAGTAGAGCTGCTGGGACAATGGATACCCAAGGAATTTGTGTTTCAACCCGAATGATCTTGTCTAGTTTTTCCAATGATCAGAAGAATTGGAATTGCTCACTCTCAGAAGTGGTCCTCGCTGTTAGAAACTTCCAGAGCAAAGAGGCTTGGGAGAAGACAATGTTAACAGCAGAACAGATTGGTTGAACTTTTTATATTTTCTTCCAGCTTGAGATGAGTGATTTTGACACTCGGGGCTACTCAGCTGCACTGGAGTGTATGTTTTTCAAACTCCTCTCACCTCAAGTTAAGTCTCATTCTCTTTCTTCAACCCCTTCTGACAAATCTTTGTAGCTGGCATTGAGCATTTTCAATGTGGCATTTTGATTTGGATGATGACAAGATATTTCTTGAAATTGATTTACTTTATGCCAAATATGTAATTGAATTTGTGATGGGTTGGAGCAGATGGAAAACTCATGAAAAATGTCACAGCAGTGTATCCCAGGTCTAGAGGCTATGAAATCAGACTGTTTTCAAATGGTGGTGGAGTGCAGCGTTGGGGCCCACACTCAGTGGACAAGGCGAGGAAAATTGCTAAGATGCTTGAGGGCCACACCAAAAAAAAAAAAAAAAAAAAATCCAAACCAATCATTGTTAAACCTATGCCACTCACGGTGATCCGTGTGTTACAAAGCAGAACTGAGTTGAGGGTTTTCTGGGCCATGACCTTGACTGACCCACATCACTAGACCTTCCCTCTGTGGTGTCACTGGGAGGGTCAGAGTCACAAACCTTTCAATTAGTAGTTGAGCACAAGCTGTTTGAGACACCCAGAGACTAACCACCTTCAAATTGGTGTCTAGTTCAAAATTTCTCAGAAAAAGTCCTGACAGCTCTGTGCAGACAAGGCCAAGTAGCATTAGTTTCCACAGGAAGATTCTGCCTTCTGCCTCCCTCCCCGGTCTCAGCAGATTCTCTGATTCTACACTCAGAGTTTAACTTCTCTCACACAGCTCATCCCTCCTTGGGCTTCCCTGCACCTCTGGCCTTCTCCATTGCTGTCCCTTCCTTTCTCTTTTGTCCCTTTCCTGGTCCCTCCTAACTCCCATCTCTGCCCATCATCTCCTCCTGTAACCAGGTTCCCCTTGAGTTCTTGTCCTGTCCTGTTAGCTGATTGAAGACAGACACCAGTTGCAACAGAAACAAAGTGGCAAATTTACTCTGTGCAGACAAGGAGTAAAGTGGGGTCTAGTGACCAGTGGACTGGGAGCTCCCTGAGTTGAGGACACTGGTTTCTGTGTCTCACACCTCATTGCCCTTTAGCCTGCCCCTTCTTGGAATTTTCCTCCCTTCTCCAAGTTTGGGAGTCTGGTTGCCTAAGTCATCTTGGGCCTGATAAACTGGTGAGTGGAACTCTTGCTCCAAAGTAGGCCCTGGGTACAGTGGTGGGCTGATAAACATGCTCCCCTCTGGAAGAGGGAGATTCCGAGGTCAGGTTCTACACTGGTGTGGGTAGCAAGTTTAAGCTGGTTATCAAGGTCCAGGCTTCTGTCCTGAAAAACGTTACGAGGAAGATGTTGCCTGGACCAGACCAGAGGTTAGTCATGAAGAAAAAGGAGTTAATAGATCTTAGACAATAACTCTATCTTACATTGGGGTGCCTCCTGGGAGCCTCAAGCTAGGGTTCCACTCCCTCTTCTGCTATTTATTACCCAGCCTCCTGATCTTTTTGATATGCTCCAACTGCTGGAA
The DNA here is from genome assembly GCA_028571685.1 of Heterohyrax brucei. Taxonomy (NCBI): domain Eukaryota; kingdom Metazoa; phylum Chordata; class Mammalia; order Hyracoidea; family Procaviidae; genus Heterohyrax; species Heterohyrax brucei. The sequence goes on along the minus strand of CM053153.1, from coordinate 16,663,707 downwards.
TTTCCTTTAGATTGATCATTCTTCTGTAGTTTATGGGGGAACAAACTAACAATGATGATCAGAAGTGGAATAGGAAGCTCTTTTCATGCCTTCCGTAAACACTCAGGTTTCACTTCACACAGTTTGTTGGTGGGAAAGAAGTGTCTCAGCTACCTAATGCTGCCATAACAAAAAAAAAACCCAGAAGTAGACAGCTTTAAAGAACAGAAGTGCATTACATCGCTGTTTTGGAAGCTTGGAATATCAGCAGGCTCTTTCTCTCACTGTGGGATCTAGGGGAAGATCTTTGTCTTTCCCTGGGCATATCTTGGTGTTCCGTGGTGGTTTGCATGCTTTTTATGATGTCTGTCTTTCCTGTGCAGGTCTGCATCTATTCAGCACTTTTATATGACATCATCCAGAAAGGATTAGGTTTAGGACCCACCCTAGTCCCAGCTGATTTCAAACCATAACAAAAGGAAACTGCTATTTCCAAATAAAATCATATTTACAGGTACAGGGATTAGGACTGCAAAATAATTTTGAGAAGACACAATCCAATCCACAACAGGGAGCAATGAAAAGACATCTCGGGTGGGGATTCTTTGCCTCAGAATCACAAAAGAAACGCCTCTGGATCTTCTCATTCAGTAGCAGCCTGCTGGTCCCTACCGCTTCTCTCCACCTGGACCCTCCTGCTTCAGATCAAAGGTTCTAGAGATTCTAGCAAGGAAAGGTAGAGGCCTGGCACAATCTCCCAACCTTTCTGCTGGCATTGTGTGGTCTTATTTCCTGCATTGCCCAAACTTGCTAGGTAAATACCCTGCTTCATCTGTAATTGTCCTCCTGGTCTTTTCTTCTTCTGTGTAAAGTCCAGGCTCCTTGCCATGGCACTCAGACCTTCCATCTCCTGCCATTTCTCTGCTCTGAGGCTTTTCCCTTTATTCGTCAATGTCACTGTTCCCTTTTAATCTAGTCATGATGATGCCTTGGCAGGCTATTGCTGCTCTTTGCTTGTACGCTTGCTTTTCACGGGTATACCTTTCAACTCTTTGAACATGCACCTGACTCTTATTTGTCCTTTAAATTCAAGCTCAATTCAATTCAATTTTAAGTCTTTCAGGAAGATTTCGTTGATTGCCTCCACCCGCATACCTCTTAACACCACTGTCCTCATCACACCCTTCTCCCTGCTCACAGGTAGCAGACTCCTGCTATACCTCCACTCAAACACACCCTCCATCCATACAACCTACACCCCCACATACACACACAGTTGAACAAAAGTCCACACAAACTCTGTCCCATACGGTCAACCACACATATTAATTTAAACCATATGAAATTGTCAATATTTGACTTTTTTGCCTACAGAAGCACTAATTTTATATTTTGTATTCTCAGCTCTTGAATTCCTCCACTTGTACCCACAAATCCATATCCACCCTATTCTCTTCCACTTAGCACAAGGCCCCCAAACACCTCTTCTACTAGATAGTATGCAGATGAATGCACAATAGTCTCATCTCCCTGTGGCAGGAGGCCCTTACCTTGTCTCAGCCAATGCTTTCTATGCTTTTGGAAGACATGCCTCGCTAATCCAAGACCCTGGGGAGATTAATGAGAGGACACCCGGAATGAAGTCTCATTGCCATTTCAGTATTTTTATCTCACTGTGGAGCAGGATAAACCCTAAATCAATTTGCAGAGGTTTCTGCACAATAAGCAAAGCATTCACGTCAGTGTATAAGATATGGAATAGCATAGAAGGAAGATGCTACGGATTGAATTATATGTCCCCAAAAGATGTATTGAAGTCCTAAAGCACCACCTCCACAGTAAGAGTGAATGTGACCTCGTTTGGCAAGAGAAACTTGGAAGATGTCAGTTAGCATGGAATCACACCGGAGGGAGTGAGTCCCAATCCAATCTAAGAGGTGTCCTCATGAAAAAGAAGACACACAGAGGCAGAGAGCCAGAGCAAAGATGGCCACGTGGTGACAGAGGGATGCTACCGCTGCAAGCCAAGGCGTTTCTAGGGCTCCCAGAAGCTACAAGAGACAAAAGGCCTTCCAGTAGAAGCTTTGGAGAGTGCACGACCATGCTGACAATTTTGATTTCATCTTCTAACCTCCAGAACCACAATATGAAATGTGTCTGTCATGTTAAACCATCCACATGTTGTACTTTGTTAGAGGAGCTCTGGGAACCTAGAATGCAATTCAATTATACCAATATTGAAGACTATAGGTGCCAGACACCCCACTCTAAGCATAAAGGAAAGGAGAATGGGCACACACAAGACATCTTGGCACTCATACAGCTTACAAGCTAGCAGGGGAAGCAAACAATAGGCCAATGCACACACACTGTGCTGTGATTAACACACATGCCATCAGGAGGCAGCAGGCTGGGAAGAAGGATGTCCTTCATTATAAAGAAGAGGGTCAGAGCTAAAAGAGGGAGATCCTCAACAAGACGGAGTAGCACAGGGGCTGCAGCACAGGCTCAAGGACAGAAAGACTGTGAGGATGGTGCCGCACCAGGCAGCGTCTCCTCTGTTGTACCCAGGGTTCCAGTGAGTCACACCTGACTCCACAGCACTTAACAACAAAACTGATAATAATAATAACAAAAACTGCCATTGAATCCATTCACACTCATAGTGACACTTCAGGACCGGGTAGAACTGCCCCATAGGGTTTCCAAGGCTGTAAGCTTTATGAAACTCTGGTGGCATAGTGCTTAAGTGCTATGTCTGCTAACCTGAAGGTCAGCAGTTCAAATCCACCAGCTGCTCCTTGGAAACTCTATGGAGCAGTTCTACTCTGTCCTCCAGGGTTGCTGTGAGTCAGAAGCGACTACACCGCACTGGGTTGGGCTTGGTTTTCTTTAACCTTTATGGAAGAGGGCCACACCACCCTCCTGCCGAGTGGCGGGTGGATTCAAACCTCCACCTTTTGGGTAGCAGCTGGGCATTTAACTACTGTGCCAGCAGAGCAACTACCTAACAACAAAAATTAACATAAAGAAGAGAAGCAGAGCAAGGCAAAGAGTCAGAACAGATAATAAGCGTGTGAGAGATGGAGCCTCAGAGGGACCGGAAGACCATGGTAAAAAGGCTGCAGTGAAAGAGCTCACTCCTGAAAGCACAGATGATGACACTTATTACTGCTCACGGGTCCTCCGTTGGCTGTAGTGCTGGCCTGTGTGGTTTCTGTGTGCTTCCTCAATAAACCCCGTCTCAGCCTAAGAGCTCAGGACTCAGGGTTGCTCCTTGCTCACAGGGAGCCCATGTACGAGGGCAGAGAGGGGTACCCTTTCTTCAGGACCCTTCCCTTTCAGTGGTTGGAAAAGTTGCTGCCATAACACAAACACCGCATGTGAGTGACCTTAAAGACCAGGGATTTATTTTCTCACAGAGCTGGAGACTAAAAGTCCAAAGCTGGGTGTCAGTGGACTGTGTTCCTTCCTTGTAGGCATCCCAGGTGCTCCTTGATCCTTGGGCTTGAAAAGGAATCTCAGTGGCATCTGTCTCCCCCAGTTTGCGCCTACCTTGAGTCTAATCTGTTCCTTATAACTCAGAAGTGACTAGGTTTAGGGCATAAACTGCACTGATGTGGTCTTCTTAACCTAACACAGAAAATCCTATTTCTGAACAGAATTGTTGTGTGTATTCATTGAGTTGATTCACAGGGAGTGAGCTGAGTCACAGGGAACCTACAGAAGCGAGCAGAGCTGCGCCCCTGAGCTTCCGAGGCTATAATTTTTACGGAGCAGATGGACAGGTCTATTCTACTGCAGGGCCACTGGCTAGGTTTGAACCACTCATCTTTCAGTTAGCAGCTGAATGCCTAACCATTGCACCGCTGCCCCTTTAAACAGGATTTCATCCACAGACCTGGGGGCTAGGATTCCAATACATGTCTGGGAGAGTGGGATGGCACAATTCATTGACAATTCAAGACAATTTATTGACATCTGTTGGAAAACTTTGGTAATAAATACTCATGTCTACAATGTCTACAGTGTGTTCTTAGAACTGGTGCCATTATGTTCAACCTGCACAACTGTGCACGATGGGTTTCTGAGTACTACTGTTATGCCCATTTTACAGATGAAGAAACTGAGGCACTAGCTGAAGGCATCAACAAGTATCACTATACTAAGTATAACCGTGCTTTGAGCTAAAGTAACCAGCTGTGGTACAAAGTCTGTTCTCATTAAATATTAGACATCATTTTTGTTGTTAGGACTGACTTCAATAGACAAAGAAAAGTTTGCTACAGGTTTTCTCCTTAAAAGAGAAATTATTCTCATGGCAGAGAAATGGAAACGTTAGTGGGAGAAGATAATTGCATTACGTGTCTGAATTATTCCAGTATTATTAATTGGCTTGTGCAGTGTAGTTTCGTTTTTTGATGTAACACAGGCTTTTTATGTGTGTTTAAAGCTCTGCTAATTATCAAAATGCGTACATGTCACAATTTATTCTCTTCAAAGGGTTTTTACTTTCACTCCTGCCAACAGTCCTGGACTGGGAAGGGGAGATGGCCCCATTCTCATTTCAGAGATGCAAGTAGGGAGGCTAGAGGTCCAGCACAGGGACATGTGTACGTGTCAAGGAGCTGGCCAATGGCTGGCACTGCCTTGGGGTGGCATGAATGGTTTGTGCTCAACAAAAAACCTAAAGCTCGGTGCTCCAAGCCTACCCATGATACTGCTGAAGACAGTCGTGATGATTACCTCCCTCATTATTACAGGTGAGAAAATCCTTTAGAGCAGTCCTACTCGGTAACATACAGGGCCACCAAGAGTCAAAACTATGACAACAGGTTTGGTTTTGGTGGGTGCCATTGATCACAGCGATTGTATAGAACTGCTTGATCGAGGTTCCAGAGAGTAGCTGGTGGATTTGAACTACCAGTTTCCAACGTCGCCAGCAGGGCTCCAGTTTTGATTTGTGGTGAGTGTTTCCTCTATTCTGTCGGGAGCATCAGTGGCAACAGACCATTCCTGAGGCCATTTTGCCCTGAGTGTTCTCCTTCTCCTTCCGTGTGTCCCCAGGAGAAATCATAATTAATGGTTTATTTTATTTTATTTTTGTTACTGTCCCTGAGAAGGAAACCCTGGTAGGACAGAGATTAAGAGCTACAGCTGCTAACCAAAAAAGTCAGCACTTCAAATCCACCAGGTGCTCCTTGGAAACGTTATGGGGCAGTTCTGCTCTACCCTACAGGGTTGTTCTGAGTCAGAATTGACTCAGTGGCAGCGGTTTCATTTTTTTGGTCCTTGAGAATTAGCAAGAGAGAGTGAAGAGAGGAGAAAGCAAGAAGAGAACTGACTGACATTTACTCCTTTCAGTTATGACTTACTTGTAAGCTGAAACACATGATACCGACAATATTTGATCTTATTTGACCTTATAAAAATACCAATTTCATATAACTCAACCCAAATAGGTAGGGGGGTTAATGGAAACATTCCCAGGCAGAGACCAGTAAAATTGGGAGGAAGCTTTGTTAAATCACTCTGGGTTCTGTGCCACTTCCCAGATGGTCCCATGACATCAGCTACCTTAAGGACCCACCCTTCTGTCTTTCTTGGGTCCCCCATCTCCTCCACTGCCCTTTCACAGGCGTGATTACAGTCAAGTCTCACAACAACCCTGCAAGATAGTAACAGGCTTCTTCTCTCCATCTGACAACCAGGACGCCAGAGGTTCACCAGAGAAAGTATGGGCTGCCTGGGTTTGCATTCAGCACTTCCTGATTCCAGCTTATCCAACCTTGGGCAGGGGTTTCGATGACCTTGGCTGTACTTTTACACCTAAGGAACGGGGTGGGAAAAAGGGGCACATGAATCACGACCGCGGGTCGTTAAATGAGAACGTGAACGTAGAATTCATGGCACAGAAGCAATGCTCAGTAAATAGTAACTGTTGAAAGCATGTGATTAGCAATGTTCAACAACAGGCAGCCTGCGCGAGTGTGTCAAGACTCAGAAGCGGAGCTTTCATCCGCCCACCTTGTCGGGTTCGGAAACAGTGAAGGCGGGAGAGGATTAGTTGTTGGCCGTCTGCAGGAAGGCAGCTCAGTGGCTGTCAACGGCTACATCTGGCTGAGCCCCAAGGGAGAGCAGGTTTATGGCCTCGGGCCAGGTGACAGCTGTCAGTCTGTCAGGTACACAAGCCCATCTGGCTGCTGAGAGTGCCACGGGGACAGAACAATTGGTAAGGGAAGCTTGTTAGGTGGATAGTAGGTGCTGTAATAATCCTGCAGTGAAATGGCTACACTAGTCATCAATCTTCCGTTGTATCCAAAAAAAAAAAAAAACACTTAAATCAGTTGCCAATGAGGCAAGCCTGATTCATGACGATGCTGTGTTTACCAGGTAAAAATGCACTCCATGGGGACACAGTGGTTAAGTGATACAGCTATTAACCATAAGGTCAGCAGTTCAAATCCACCAGGTGCTCCTTGGAAACTCAGTGGGGTAGTTCTACTCTGTCTTTTAGGGTCACTAGAGTGGAATCAACTTCTGAGGCTGAAACCGTGGAGGTATATTGGGTAAGTGCTACAGCTGCTAACACAGCTGCTAACCAAAAGGTGCTAACTAAAAAGTCAGCAGTTCAAATCCTCCAGGCACTCCTTGGAAACTCTATGGAGCAGTTCTATTCTGTCCTATGGGGCCACTACGAGTATCACTATCGACTCAGCAGCACTGGGTTTGGTTTTTGTTTTTGGTTCTTCTGAGGCACCTTTAGCTGGGTATGAACCTCCAACCTTTCCAAACAAGCCGGGTAATATTACACAGAGCTTTGGCCTCTAACACTGTGCGCCCATAACCCATGGCTGTTGAGTCAATTCCAACTCATAATGACCCTACAGGACAGAGTAGGACTGCCCCATAGGATTTCCAAGGCTGGAAATCTTTATGTACTCAAACTGCCTCATCTTTCTCCCATGGAACAGCTGGTGGGTTCCAGCTGCCAGCTTTTTGTTAGCAGCTGAGTGCTCAAGCACTGCACCACCAGGGCTTCTTAACGTTCTGAACAAACAACCTGCTTTTTCTTGGTATAAAGCTACAAATATGGTAGAATCAAAAACCAAACCCACTGCTGTCAAGTCGATGCCAACTCTTAGCGACCCTGCAGGACAAAGGAGAACTGCTCCATAGACTTTCCCAGGAGCAGCTGGTTCATTCGAAATTGCAACCCTTGGGTTAGCAGATGGAGCATTTTAACCACTGTGCCACCAGAGTTTCCAAATATGTTCCAGAGTCATCGAAAAGAAGGAGATCCTCAGTGAGATGGACTGACACAGTAGCAGCAATGGGGTTAAGCTAAGGATTATGAGGAGGACGCAGGACTGGGCGGTGTCTCATTCTGTTGTGTACAGGGTCGCTATGAGCTGAAACTGACCTATAGCACCTAACAGCAACCAGATGTTTGAAAGAGGCAGTGGTCTTACCCCTCCAAAATGGGACATTTTATCATTTACTCTCATCTACAGGGTTAAAGGAAACCTTGGTGGCGTAGTGGGTAAAGTGCTAAGTCTGCTAACCAAAAGGTCTGTAGTTCAAATCTGCCAAATGCTCCTTGGAAACTCTTTGGGGCAGTTCTGCTCTGACCTCTAGGGTCACTATGAGTCGTGCATGACTCAATGGCAGTTTTTTGGTTTTTGTTTTTTTAACAGGGTTAAGAATGCTAACTGGGCACCTACTAGGTATCAATCACTGTGCCCTGAAAATACAAACGGGAGTGAGACACCCATCGTTAAGGATCACACGTCTGAAGGAGAAGACAGAGCCATAAAGAGGTGCGGGCAAAACAGAGTGAAGGCGGGCAGATCTAGGTTCTGTGGGGTTAGAGTTTACACATTTTAGAATGGCTGTCCTATAAAAAGAATATTTTAAAAAATCATAAAATTAGCTACGAATGTGACTATTGAGGGAATATGAGGAAATAAACCACAACCAATTCCTGGGGCTCTTAAGAACCAGGTAGATCTCCTTCTCCTGAAATATCTTTAGGCAATTTACCTGAATAATGTACAAATAAACTCTTTCTGCTTACTCTGTGGCTTTTCTTCCTACCTAGAAATTGTGTATCAACCAATGATGCTCAGAGGGGCCAATGTGCAGAGACATCCTAAAGCTTAAGCTTTGTTAGCCTCAAGGTCAGTCTACCTGGACAGCAAGCCAGCAGTACCTATGATAAAGGCAAATGCAGGGAGGAAGCCCTGAGCCGGAGATCCAAGAAGACTTCTTGGAGGAGGAAGCCCATAAGCTGAATCAGAAGAGATGTGAGCCTCTAGTTAAGGGTGTGAGAAGGGAAGGGACTTCTAGACAAGGGGCAGCAGCAGAAGCCTGTCCAAAAGAGGGTGAGGAGCCATATGGGATAGCTGAGCTAGTGTGCTCACCATCCATTTTTCAGTCTGTCATAAATGTGGCCATGATGCTGGAGGCTGTGTCATCTGTATTCCAAATACCAGCATGGTCACTTGTCTTGAACAGGTTTCGGTGCTGCTTCCAGGCTGAGACAGACCAGGAAGAAAGGTCTGGCAATCTACTTCTGAAAATTAACCAATGAAAACCTTACAGATCCCCCAGAACATTGCCCAATACAGTGCTGGAAGATGAGACCCTCAGGTTGGAAGGCAACAACGGACTCGGGCATGCCAGCAATCACGAGGACAGTAGGAGAACTGGCAGCAATTGCTTCTGCTCCAGATGGGTTGGAGCTCCCCGAGTCAGAGCCCGCTGAACAGCAGCTGACAAGAAGCTACTGGCATTGGTAGTTTTTGTTACAACTGTCTTGGCAGGTAGGAAGTGTGTTTAGAGCAGTGTTTCCCACGGCTTTAGAAAGCTCAGGCTCTGGAATGTTGAAAAGTGCCCAGGAGAGACAGGCACATCTCACCTCATTCACACATTCCAGACCTCTGAGACCAGAGCCTTTTCGTAACTCAGAGCACTTCTCTTGGAATGTGAAGCCCCTGTCTTTCCCATTTAAGAGAACCAGACAGAGAAGCTTCCCTCTTATCAGGAGCACTTATCAGCCTGGTGTCCCTCCCTCCCCCTCTTTATTGCTGTTAACTTGGGTTTCCTTTTCTGAATGGAAGATAGCACCCCTCCTCCTCAGGTCCTGCTATTTACAAAGAAGTTACCACAAAATACATTGTATTAGAACTAGTAACCATTACAATGACTGGCCCTGAGTGTAATAGAGGTACATTAAAGGTTTTCTACACGCTGAATCAGTGGCAGACTACTAAATTCAAATCACCAGCTGGCTACTTAATGACTGGAAGGCTTTGTGCCAGTTACTTAATCTCTCCAGACTTAGTTTATCATATTGGGGGTGGGGGGAGGGAAAGGCTAAATGAGACATAAGTATAAATTGTTTGGCATGTGCATGGTGCATACTAAACAAAAAACAAAAAACCTACTGTGGTCGAGTCAATGCCGACTCCTAGCAACCCTATCGGACAGAGTGGAGCGGCTCTACACTGTTTCCAAAGAGCACCTGGCAGACTCGAACTGCTGATGTTTGGTCAGCAGAAGTAGCACCTAACCACTATGCCACTAGGCTTTCCATGGTAAGCCTACAATGACCAGAAGCTGTAATATAGTCACTCACACTTTCGTTAGATATGCGGACAGCTATGGCGGCAAGGGAGGCACTGGTGGTTCAGTAATAGAATTCTCTCCTTCCATGCTGGAGTCCTGGGTTCGATTCCCAGCCAATGCATTTGATGCACAGCCACCACCTGTGTGTTCCTGGGGACTCGTACATTTCAGCAGAGCTTCCAGACTAAGACACATTGGGAAGAAAGGCCTGGCAATCTACTTTCAAAAATCAGCCAATGAAAACCCAGTAGTCAGATCCACAGCCAATCACTGTGATGTCGCAGAACTGGGCAGTGTTTTGTTCTGTTATACACAGAGGTGCCACAAGTCACAGCCAGCTCCACGGTAGCTAATGGCAACGTGGATGCCAGGACAGGGAACACAGAGGCTCTACCCTTGCTCATTACTGAGCATGGAAAGCCAGTAGACAAACAAATGATTATCCTTCCATAAAGGGGGACCAACATTCTCTGAAATGCTCCCTCCCCCTGCACCTAAGGAGGTGGTGACAGAGCTGAGTGTGGCCAGGGGGACAGCCTTTGTCAGGTAGACGGTGGAGAAGGAAGTCCAGGCAGAAGGTGAAACACGGGCAGACATGGGGAGGCTGAGCAAATAATTCTCTGATCCTGGGAGTGGGCGGCAGAAGATAGGAAAGGAGCCAGACAGGCAGACAGGGAGCTTGATGCCAAGGGTATGTACAGGTGTTCACAGACTTGACCTTTACCCATAGGAAACAGTCAGACAATGAGACAGTTTCAGTGGGTGGATCATCTATGTAGGGTTGCTTCTTAACTGAGATGTTGCTTGCTGTGATGCAGTGGTGAATGAACTGGAGGGTGTGTGTGTGTGTGTGCGTGTATGTGTGTGTGTAATGGTGACAGGTTGGCAGCTAGATACCAGGTCTGCAGATGTCCCCAGTGGTGCCCTCCAACTCCCCTCCACCCCTTGCTGTTAGCTCCTGTCATGCTGGCCCTCGGCTCACAACAGCAACCCTGTGAACCATGGAACAAAACACATCCGGTCCTGGCCCATTCCCGTGATCAGTTGAAGGTGGGACTAGTGATCCATAGGATTTTCTCTGATTTTCCGAAGTCGATCACCAGGTCTGTCTTCCCAGTCTGTCCTAGTCTGGAAGCTCCACTGAGCCCTTTTTTGTATTACAACAACACACCAGCCTCTGCTGACAGACAGACGGCAGCGGTGCAGGAGGTGTGTTGGGCAGGAATCAAACTCCAGGCTCCTATCCTTTAGAGACATGCTAACCATTTGCAACTAATTCATTTAATTCACTGTAATGAGTTTAGAAATTCTCTACCTGCTCTGAAGGTGAGTATTCAAGCAGGAAGCCTAGACCTAGGAAAGTCTGCTTCTTTATCATCCCTTTTGGTGTATGCCCCATTCTGAACTATAAATGAATCTCTGCTTTCCCACACAGTAGCTTGTGGCTAGCCAGAAACCCACAGACACTAGTCCAGCACTGAGCAATTGTCCATCTGCAAACTCTCATCTGCCACCACTTAGTTATCCAACAAATACAATCAGAATGACCCCCATGGGGTCAAACCTCAGTGACAGGGAGGAAACAAAACAGGATACAATATATCCAGGCTACTTCCCATCAGAAAAGTCACAGACTGGTAGAGAACTGTTTACAGATCAGTCCCATTTTCCAATGTACCACTCGCAGCAATGCTATAGTATACAGGTATCAATAGTATCACTTTGTCCTTAACCTGTTACAGTGAGACGAGGAGAAATTCTTCCCTGTTTCCTCTTCTGTGGAGAGAAATCTGCTAGTCAAACACCCTGCCCTCCCCAGAAAGGAGAAACTTGAGGTGATGGGCAATTTGAAAGGAAAATCCTTGTACACCTTGTCCCTTTCTCCCACTTCCTCTCAGGATTGAGCTAGCCTAGAAGCACACCTCTATGCCCTTCCTTCATGCCCCTAAAATTTAAGCACCAAGTTAGCTTATGTCCTTTGTCCGTGGATACATGTAGATTTAACACCAGGTATAGGATCGCTATGAGTCAGAAGCCATTCAATGGCAGTGGATTTAGCCTCACAGGAAACCTTGTGTCTTTGAATACTGTGCAGACTCTTTCTTTAGTGGGCTAGTCAAGATCGGTACGAAAGCAACTAAGACGAAAAGAAGGAAGGTATGTAAGTTCTCAGGAATGGAGAAATTGGGGGAGCTGAGCATGGGAGGGAATTCTCCCAAGCTTTTGGCATGGGCAAGGCTGTGAGGCAGCTAAGGGAATACCCATCAGGGTTCCTGGTCCCAGGCAACAAGGGACCAATTGTGGCTTGTTGCCATGAGTGGGATCCGACTCCACAGCACAGGGTTTGGGTTTTTCATATGCAGAGAAGGGAATTCATTGAAGAACAGGGGAGACCCACCACATGCAAAGAAAGGATGGGGGGGCTAGTGGCGGGAGGGGCAACAACACATGAGTCATTCAAGGTATTAGGTAGCTGGAACAAGTGGAAAGCTGCTGGGTAAGATGCTTCCAAAATGAAGCATTCCAGTGAGGTCTGCCCTTACAGAACTCCCACTGAGAGTCAAAGTCTCAGAATAGGATGTCCAGAGGGCTGGCTTGAGGCATGTGTCCACCCTTGACTTGGATAGCTGCCATTTAAAAAAAAAAAAAACAACAACCAAAAAAATTGCTGTCAAGTCAATTCCAACATTCCAATTCAGAGCAACCCTATAGGATAGAGTAGAAGTGCCTCATGGGGTTTCCTGGGAGAAGCTGGTAGATTTGAACTGCTGACCTTTTTGCTAGCAGGGAAACTTTTAACCGCTATCCTATCAGGACTCCTTGGGAGCACTAAAAAAGAAAAGAAAAGAAAGAAAATCCATTGATATTGGGTCGATTCCAACTCATAGGGACCCCATAGGTCAGAGTACCCATAGAACTGCCCCATAGAGTTTCCAAGGAGTGTCTGGAAGATCTGAACCACAGCCTTTGTGTTAGCAGACATAGTCCTTGACCACTAAGCCACCAGGATTTCCTGGGGAGCACAAGACAGCTCAGACACAGGCCGCATCCAACAGAGGTGGGTGCTGCCCTGAGTAGGTATCAATGGGCTGTTATCAAAGATGGGAGAGCAAATGACAAGCCGCAAAGATACTGCCACCAGAGGACGATTTCATTTCCTTATTATCACCAGGGAAATTGTTAGAGACTTTTAGGTGTAACTAGCAATTTAACTGACCTGGGGCTTATGAACCCATAAAAACTCATTGCCATCTAGTCAATTCCTATGATGTTGATCCTATAGAATAGGGCAGAACTGCCCCATAGGGTTTCCCAAGCTGTAACCTTTCAGAAACAACTGCCACATCTTTCTCCCATGGAGCGGTTGGTGAGTTTGAACCACAAATCCTTCAATTAGCAGTGAAATACTTAGCTACAGTGCCACCAGGCTCCTTGGGACTTAGGAAATGCCCTGCTAATTTCAAATGATGTACTCTTTTCGCTACCCCGTACGTAATGCATCAGACTGCCTCCTGTCAGAGTGAATATATTAATAGGAAAGTAAATTTATAAATAAACGAATAAGCAAACAAAACCCTAACTAAGCTAGAATTCCAGAATTTTAATCTACTCATTTGTGTAATGTATAGTCTCCCTTCACTATAGAATTCAATTGAAAACTGAAGTCTGCTTACTAAGAAAGCTTTCTTTGTTTGCTTATTATTAATATTCAAGGAAGAACTGGAATCCACATAATCAACCTTTTGCAAAGGAAGAGAAAGTTCTTGTTATGTCCTATCATTTCATCTGGGCCCCGACAAGCTTAGGAACCTTAGCCTGCAGTTCAGCTCCTGCAGGGGACCTCCACTTTCCTGCCTTTTGAATTATCAAGCGCACCAGGCAGGGGCCACATCCAACTTCGTATTCAAAGTAGCACCTGGCATATTGTTGGAGCTCATTAAATGGAAATGCATATTAATAATGAATAGGTGTGTCATGTACGTAAGAGAAGCATAAAAGAAGAAAGGCTACCTACCTGTTGCATAGCTGGGGAAAGGTAGTTGGGATGGGGAAGGGCAGTGAGTCCTGCAGCAACCAATTTATCAAGCATCAAGCGAGCCTGCAAGTGTGTGTCCTATGCTGTGTGAGCCCCAAGGAGAAAGGCTCAAGAATAAACCCATAGCTGCCTCCCAGGAATCTTTTATCTTTATAGCTCAGTAACCAAACAAGAGCTCAGAAGTCTGGGTTTAAAGGCCAAGTCACCAGGGCAATTCAGCCCTGTGGTATTCTTCCCTAAAGCCCATAAAGCCATTCTTATCATGAAAAAACCCGGACGCTCTACAGGATACCTGGCCAGTACTTCTCCAAACCATCTATACCATGAAGAAACAAGGGAAGTCTGGGAAGCTGTCACAGGCTAGAGGAGAATGGCAAGGCATCACATCTAGAGCAGGGAAGCCATGGGTTGGATGCTGTTATGGATTGTGTCCCTCACAGTGTGTGTCAACTTGGCCAGGCCAGTAATTCCCAGTACTATGTGGTTGTCACCCATTGCGTCATTTCTTATCATTTTCCTGTGTTGTATATCCTATCTCTGTGATGTTAATGAGACAGGACTCTATCCGTAAGATAGAGCTATAAAAGGAAAAGCAAGCAGGGAGAAAAGAGGATCTCCTACCACCAAGAAGGAAAAGCTGGGAGCAGGGGTATCCTTTGGACTAGTGTTCCCACATCAAGAAGCTCCTAGAGCAGGGAAGGATTGATGACAGGGACCTTTCTCCAGAGCCATCAGGGGTAGTAAGGATTCCTTAGAAGTTGGCTCCCTGAATTCAGGCTTCTAGCTTCCTAATCTGTGAGGGAGCAAACTTCTGTCTAATAAAGCCATCTGCCTGGGATATCTCTGTTATAGCAGCACTAGATAACTAAGAGAAAGAGAAAGAGGACATTAACAGAAAAATTGGTGAAATCCAAAAAAAACTTGAGTTTTAGTTAATAGTAGTGTACTTCTGATGGGTTCTCAGTTTGACAAGTGCACCATGGTAGTATGTTCATCTAGAGGAAATCAGATGTATAAATGAACTCACTGTACCATCTTTGAAAGTTTTTTGTAAATCCAAAATCATTCTAAATTTAAAGTTTATTTTTAAAAAACTGTCAACCCATAAGCTGTGTCATATTTGACTGGTGACCTCCCTATGCTTTGGCCTTCTCGACTGTCACATGGAGATAATGACAGTCTCTGCTCTGGGCTGTGAGGTTTAAAATGCAATGATGTATACAAGGTACTTAGCAGCTCACATCTTTTCCCTTTTTAGTTCTGTCACTCAGCCTACTTGCCAACCCTTTCAAACTCATGTCATAGCAAATTTACCCAGCTTGTGCCCTCATCCATGACCTCGTATAACTTATGCCCTTGTCCACACCATTTTCACAGAAAAGGAAGTGGCCTTACAGGTTGCTGCTAGATTCAGTGACACTGTCTCCACTGAACCACATTAGTCCTCCAACTAGCTGTGAATCCAACTAACTCACATATTACATAGCTAGCTAAAGCCAACCTCCCTGTGAGTCAGTATTCTCCTCACACCTGGCAGTTGAGTAAGCTTAATAAAAAGGAGATGAAGTTAGACCAGACCAGATAACACGCTTGCTTGATCTCTGTGAGGTGTCAGCATAGTGTAATGGTTCAATGGATTCAGAGTGGATTTAAACCCTAGCTGGACCACTTACTAGTGGTTTGCCATTGAGGAAATTTGTTTCTATCTCTTTGTTGCTCCATAAAATTAGGACAAAAATACCTTCTTCTTGAATCAGGACTGCCACCACCAGTGGCCGCTGAGTTGATGTCCCACTGGTGGAGATCCCGTGTGTGCCAAAAAAGAACTGTGCTCCATAGAGTTTCCAGTGGCTGAGTTTGGAGAAGTAAATTACTAGACACCAGGCATCTCTGACTGGACTCAAATTTCCAGACTTTCAATCATCAGTCTAGCGCTTGAACCATTTGGACTGCCAGGCTACATTAAATGACACATGCAAAGAGCTAAGTTACAGCTCTTCTCACAATATATAAGGAGTCCTGGTGGCACTGAGAAAGGAAAATTTTGAAAAAGTTCCAGAAGCTTCTTGAAGACCTCGGAGACAACCTCCCCAGAACTTCCTGGGGGTATCCCAACCCATAGGAATTTACAAAAAAAAGAACTTCTTTTCCAGTTACTTGAGACAAATGCTGATCTTTACCTCTGTAAGTTTGCTGGTGCCAATATAAAAGCAATTTGAAAATCTGTAAACCTGCTGATGCCAATAAGGAGACTATATGGAAACTCCTTTGTCTGTATTCTGTGCAAAGCTTACAAAAAGAGAGGAACAATGGTGGTCTCGGAGCTCAGCCATCTGGGGACTGGAGTCCACCCAAGCTCCGCCGGCTGGAATAAAGCCCCTTCCTCTTATAAGTACAGGTGTTTGGGTGACTCTTGCTCTCCATCGGGCCTTGTTCTTTCCTGCAACAGCACAGTGGTTAAAGTGCTCAGCTTCTAGCCATAACATCGTTGGTTGCAACCCGTCAGCTGCTCCATGGGAGAAAGATGTGCCAGTCTGCTTCCATAAACATAACAGCCTAGGAAGCACCACAGGGTAGCTCTGCTCCGTCCTACAGGCTTGGTGTGAGTCAGCACTGGATCACCTGGCAACCAAACCAAACACTAAACTCAGTGCCATTGAGTTGATTCTGACTCAGAGTGGCCCTGTAGGTCAGTGTAGAAGTGTCCCACTCAGTTTCCAAGGAGCACCTGGCAGATGTGAGGTGCCAGCCTTTAGGTTAGCAGACGTAGCACTTAACCACTGTGCCGCCAGGGTTGGTGAGTGCATATGCGTGTGTGTGTGTGTGTGTGTGTGTGTGTGTGTGTGTGTTTTCATTGCCCAGTGAAGTGATCAAAGTATTAGAAGCACAAACATTGTTTGTTGGGAGGAAACAAGTATATACAAAGAGAGGTTGTGGCTTGACTGCAATCATAATGTGTGTTGAAGACAGAGGTACCAGTAGAACACGGAGCTTGTGACACCTAGTGCTTTTGCTCTGAGGAGACCTCAGAAATAATTGAATTGCTTTTATTTGTAGATCCAGCCAAGCCAAGTGCCGTCGAGTCGGATCCGACTCATAGATATGGAAACTAAATCCCAATGAATCCATGGAGCTCGTTCAGGGGATCTTGATTCCCTAATGATAAGATGAGGACTAGATCTCCTGTGTTCCAGCTCCTACTCTGTGTTTTCCTCTATGTCTTCTGGGAGATAGTTAATCTTCTGACTAGCAGCCTAGCTCTTACCCACTACATCTTCTAGTAGATAAACAGAGAGCTACTGTCTTAGTCATCTGATACTGTTCTAACAGAAATACCGTGAGGTGGATAGCTTTAAAAAGAGAAATGTTTATTCTTAAACAGTCCAGTTGGCTACATGTCTGAATTCAGGATGTCCACTCCTAGGGAAGGCTTTCCTTCTTTGTCATCTCTGGAGGAAGATCCTTGGGTTGCATCAGTCCTTGGTCAAGGAGTATCTTGGCACAGGAACCTTTGGTAGGAAGGATGCCCTCTACTCCTGCTGCTCTTTCCTTGATAGTCAGAGTTTCCTTGAACTCTCTGCTGGCTTCTTTCCTTTAGATCACAAGAGGCAAGGCACAAAACAATCTTACACGCTGAGTCCTGCCCCCCAACGCAATTATGACCCATCGTCTCTCATTAACATCGTAGAGGCAGGATTTACAACATGGAGGAACAGAACACAACAGGAGAGAAATCATGGTTTAGCTAAATTGCTTGCTGTGCAGACTTTTGGGGGGAACACAGCTCAATCCATGGCAGCTTCCAAATCTTCGACTCCAGCTCATGACAACTCTGCATATAACAGAACATGTTGCTTGCTCTTGTGTCATCCTCATGATCGTTGCCATGCTTGAGTTCACCATTGTGACCGTTGTGCAACGCATCGCACTTGAGGGTTGCCCTCACCCCTGCTGTGGCCCTCCATCTCACCCAAATTGATGTCCTCTTCATTGACTGTCAAGATTAGCTAAGGAACCTAATCTCTGACACCATGTACTAACACATTTTACTCCAGAATCTAACATTTTCTAGGGATAACAAAGGTTGAAGTTTTAGTTATAGAACACACACAGTATTGCTAAGGCTGCCAAGGGAACCTGATCTGCCAGTATCTGCGGTTCTCCCCACCAGTTTGTGATGCAAATATAAAGTCTTCCTGGCAGTTGCGATGCAGATACAACAGCTCCTCCCAGCACTTGTGAAGTGGAGACCAGAGCCTCGAAATTCAATCAAAAACCAAGTTCCTACCTCCTCTTCCTATTGCCCACTGCTTTTGCCAATACAAAGCACCCCCAAAAATCAGTGTTGGGTCTTTTTCCACTCATGGAGACAGATGTGTTCCCTCCTTGGAAGGTATTTTCACTTAATAAACTTTTCTGTCATTTGCTACTAAAAGGGATGTATTCTTATATGCTTTGGGGGAGGAGGAGGATCCCAGTTTACCACCTGTCGGGAGACTGAACTTGCTAGTTCAGTCTCTGATGAATCAGGTCACCTGGGGTCTAATCAGTGACCAACTCTCCTCATCATGTGTTCAGAACAAGTGAGGTAGCCAGTTGTGATCCGTCATGTTTTCACTGCATAACTTTAGAAGATCACCAGGTCTTTCCTCCTCGTCTGCCTTAGTCTGGAAGATCCACTAAAACTTGTTCACCATGGCGACTCTGCTGGAATTTGAAACACTAGTAGCATAGCTTCCGGAATCACAGAAGCATCCTGACGGACCAGTGGTGGGAGTTTTCAAGAGCACCTGCTAAAAAGTGTTCATAAAGCACCTAGTCCGCACTCAAAGAGTTGGCTGTTGGTATCTAGCATTTCAGATTCCACAGAGTAGCTCTGCGCGCTGTCAGACCTTTGAACAAGGGCACTGGGGATGAGGACAGTAAAGCCCAGGTGGCTTTGCTTAAATCATAGTGCTTTGCTAAAGACTTGTGGCTTTATCTTAAAGTAAACACTGAGAGGCACAATAATCCCATAGGCTTTGCCAGGGTACATCACAGCTCGGTAGTACCTGAGTGACTCAGGAAACCACCTAGAATATTCCAGCCTAGCTCCATGGAATTTTGAACAAATAAATCACTTCTGCTCTCAGTTAACATTAGAAACTATAGTACCAGAGAGTTACAAAACTCCTTTCTACTTCTCAAAAGGGTATTTTGACTCTTAGCCAGTCTCATTTCATCCTTTGGGTTATTACTGTTATTAATATATTATGTGGTGGTGGTTCTCTGCTGTCATGTCAGTTTCAACTCATCGGCATTTCAGGCAACAGAGCAGAATTTCCTCATAGTGTTCAAACTAGAGATTTCTAAGCAGCAACTGGGTAGGTTCAAATCACCAGCCTTCCAGTTGTGCTTCGCCGTTGTGTCACCCAGGGACTCCTGCAGGGAGATTAAGCTATGTATTCTAAGGGACTTGAACCCAGTGGTCAGCAGTTCCCATGAACCAGGTGCTCTTGGGAACTCTGTGCAGCAGTCCTGCTCTCTGCAGAGTTGCTACGAGTCGGGATCGACTCAACAGCACTGGGTTTGGAGTTTGTTTTGTTTTAGTGAACTCAGTGATAAGAAAACAAGTTCAGTGAGATAAAACTAGTCTTGCTATTTTTTGTTTGTTTCTCTATATAATTTCTTGAGGACATAAACAATGACATGCCAATCAATTTCACAGTTCCTACATTATAATTCAGTGACATTGATTACATTTTTCAAGTTGTAAAACCCTTCTTACCCTCCCTGCCGTTTCTGAGTTGGTCCTCCCTCAGTGACATAAACGCACTGCTCCTAAGGTTACTGTCAAATTTTTTGAGTTGCGGTTGTCAATTTGATCCTATAGAGACAGTCCTTCAAGGAGCACAGTGCTCAAGGCAGACATTCCTTACAAGTTAAGCCAAACCACTGCGTAAGTGGTCGATAAATCAAATGTGTTGCATCGGGACATCTTCTACAAAAGAGTTCTTTAAAGTGTTGAAAGCAAAGATGTCACCGAGGTCTAAGGTCTGCTTGACCTGAGCCAGGGTATTTTCAATCACGTCATGTACATGGAAAGCTGGACAATGAACAGAGAAGACCGAAGAAGACCTGATGCCTTTGAATTATGCTGTCAGTGAAGAATATTGAATGCAGCATGGACTTCCAGAAGATTGAACAAATCTGCCTTGGAAGCGGTACAGCCAGAGTGCTCCTTAGAAACGAGGATGGTGAGATTTTGTCTCACGTTGGTCATGTTATCAGAAGGGACCAGTCCCTAGAGAAGGACATCATGCTTGGTCAAGTATCCCCAGCCTCCGTGGCTTTAGAAATCTGGATGCTACGACAACTGAAAATTTTGTTTCCCCCTTTTGATGGAAAAATCTCATTGATTGAGGGTAGAGTTGCATAACCAATTAACACAAAATTACTGTTGATAAGTGGTATATCTGTAAAAAGTCTAAGTGGAAACAGTTATGTGATACATACATTTACAACAATGACAAAAAATAAAAGTCACTGCTGAGGCTTCTTGTGTGCCACCAAACACATCACGGGATTTAGTTCCCTGGTTTGGAGCTTTAAGGTCACGGCTTTGTGGGGCATCCCAGGTAATTGATCCAAACACATGTTTAATGCTTCTGTTATACCCCCTAGTTCTCTGCATAGAGCCTGGGTTCTTAAAAGCTCACAAGCTGTCGTCCAAGGCCCCACAACGGTCTCTGGTCACCTGGAGCAACAGAGGAAAGACAGGCCCAATACGAGCAGAAAACAGAATGTGTGGCTAACTGCTTCAAGAACAACTGCCTCCTTTGCCATGAGACCAGAAGAAACAGATAGGGGGCTTAGCTGCCACTACTGAGTGCTGCTGTTTTAATTGACACATACTTACTAATTATCAACAATGGTTAGAAACAAATAACATTTATTATTTCATGACCGTTTATCACTCTTCCAAGTACTTCAAATATATTTTTCATTTAATTCTTGTAAAACTCTGCAAGGTCTCCGATACTGTTATCTGGTTTTATTCTGGGGGACAGAGAGGTTAAGCAACTTGCTTGAGGTCACACAGCTAAGTGGAGGAGTCAGAGTGTGATCTGAGCAGCCTGGCTCCAAAACCCATATTCTTACTAGTAAGCTGTAACAAGCATGAGCTACAGAGCTGAAGGAATCAATGTGATGCAAATGGTTACTATACTCAGTTACTTCTGAAAGGTGGAAGGTTTGAGTCGACTCAGAGGCACCTTGGAAGAAAGGTCTGGTGATCCACTTCTGAAATATCAGCCATTGAAAACTCCATGGAGCACAGCTCTACTCCGACACACATGAAGTCTCCAAGTGTCAGAACTGACACGATGACAAGCGACCGGGTTGTTGGTATAGAGAGTAATATGACACAGACGTAACCCTTCTCTCCTTAAGGAGTTCACAGGCTAGTTTGTGGAAACTGACTCTTGAATTAGACTATTGTGATTCTGGGAGACACAAATATAACATGCGCTATCAAAGCAGTTATACAGGAGTGACTAACGTCTGGATCCTGGAACCTGGACTGCGTAGTCACTGCCCCTTCATTCCTTCTTTCCATTATTCAGTCAGTACATACCAAACTAAACCCACTGCCATAGAGTCAATTCTGCCTCTGTCCCATAATTTCCAGGTGGCACTTGGTAGATTCAAACTGTCAACCTTTTGGCCAGCAGTTGTAGCAATTAATCACTATGCCACCAGGTTTTCCACTCAATATATACTGTATACCAAATACTGTTGTTCTCATTGAGTGCCATGGAGTCAATTTTCACCCACAGCTACCCAGTGTGACAGGGCAGAGCTGCCTCATAGGGTTTTCTAGGCTGTGATCTTCATGGGAGGAGACTGCCAGGTCTTTTTTTCACAGAAACTCTGGGTGGTATTGGGCTGCCAACCTTTTTGTTAACAGTAGAGAGCATAACCGCTGTGTCACCAGGCCCCCTTATACTAAATGCGGGGATTCAAATTAATCATTTAAAAAAAAAAAAGACTTTGTCCTTGTCCTGAAGAACCAATGTTTACAGTCCAGAGAAGAACATTTTCCAAAGCACTCCAAGTCTGCAGCCTTGGCTTCAGTGTGGGCTCACCAAGAGTTCCTCCACCATCAGCAGAAATGAGAACTTTTCTGCTCTCCAATGCCCTTCCCCACACATCCCCACCCCTCCAAGCAGAGGGCTCTGGGCACTTCCTGCTGCTCCTGTAAGCCGTGGTGGCATGATTTAATATAACCTCAAGTTACACGGCTCTCACTAATGCAGACTTAATTGCGGTCTCCTTAATTCCCACAGCGGTTTGCTTCTCAATAGACTGGGTATTTGCTCTGCCCAGAACTGTGCCCAGGGGGTAAGGGCCAACAGGGTAAATCTCTCGGGGGATTTTGGGCACGGGGCAATGATTAGCTTATTACTGAGAGAGAAACTCAAGTTTTTGAATCGATCCTCACAAAAAAGTCTTGGACAGAGTTGGACAGACTCTGCCTGTCACTCCCTCGGTGGAGAGACCTAGCTCAGAATATACTGCCCACAAGGAAAATACTTCAGGGGTAGGGAGGTGACAAGGCAATCCGAAAAAGCTAAAGACGGAGGTTTTTTCCTAAAATAACTCTTAATACTCAACTATAAATTTAATATTGAGTTTATAGGATGCGAGATAAAAGGAATCTTAGTGGCACAGTGGTTAAATCACTTGGCTACCAGCCAAAAGGTTGACAGTTCTAAACTACAAGCCATTCTGTGGAGGAAGATGTAGTGGTCTGCTTTGCAAAGCTAGCTCCTTGGAGGAGCTAGAGAAAAGTATGGAAGAAAATTCTACCTCACATAAAAAGACAAGACTTATTGCTGTGACAGAGATGGGAGAAATGCCCAGAGTACGGCCCGCAGACATCCTTTTAACTCAGTATTGAAGTTGCTCCTAAGTTTCACCCTTCAGCTAAATATTAGACAAGCCCATAAAGCAAACAATAAAAGAGAGAGTTCAACCATGTATATGAGACTGAATGTGCACACCAGCCCAGGGGCAAGGACGGGAAGGCAGCAGGGAACAGGAATGCTAGACGAATAGAAGTGGGAACCCCACATCAAGAAGGGGAGAGTGCTGATACATCACAACCAATGTCACAAAACAATATATGTATTAATTGTTTGATGGGAAGTGGATTTGCTCTGTATACTTTCTTCTTAAAGCCCTGGGATAAAAAAAGATTTACAGCTTTGGAAACCCTATGAGGCAGTTAGTTTTCTTCTGTTCTGTAGGATCACTGTGAGTCAGAATCAACTCAAACGCAGGGCATGAGTGTATAAAGCCAAGCTGTAAAATATACCAGTTTCAACAACCTGTCTTCTAAGTATCATTATAGCACTTTCATTTTTCCAACTAATCACAAAAATTTACTTCCAGCTTGTTCGCAGAAAGACCATTATCTGCATTTCAGGTCTCTCCTACAAATGCCAGCTCCTCATTTATTCCACCCAAAGGAAAGCTGAAGTCCCAGAAGTTGGAAATGGTAAACACACCTGGCTGTTATCATGGATTGCACTTGTGTCCCACCCAAAATGTGTGTACCTGTTTGGCTGGGCCGTGATTCCCAGTACTCTGTGATTTTTCCCACATGTTGTAAACACTTCCTCTATGATGCTAGTGAAGGAAAACGGGCAGCAGTTGTATTGGTGAGGCAGAACTGAATTTGTAAGACTGTATTACACCTAGAGGCAATCTCTTGGGCTATAAAGGAAAGAGAGTTTGGAACTTCATACCATCAGGAAACAAGTAGCTCCAGAAGCAGAATTTGTCCTTCAGACACAGAGTCCCTAAGCTTCAAAAGCCTCCAGTCCAGCAGAAGCCTGATGATAAGGATCTTCCTCCAGAGCTAACAGAGAAAGGCTTCCTGAGGAACTGATGGCCTGGCTTTGGACTTTGAGTCTACTACTGATTTCTCTTTGTTAAAGCCGTTCCACTTGTGATATTTCTGTTACAGCAGCATTAGGTGACTAAGACAGATGCTACTCTAAAGGGTGGAGATGGGAGTCCACCAAAAAACACCTCAGAAGAAAGGCCTGGTGATATATTTCCAGCAACTCAGCCACTGAAACACAATCTTACTCTAACAGACATGGAGTTGCCATGAGTTGGAATTAATTCAATGACAACTGGTTTTGTTTCTTGAAAAGAAGGTTGATTCTGTTTCTAAATGACAAGAAGAAGAACTGATGTCTTATTTGTTCTCCTGTCCCACCATACTGCTATTCGGATGGCCCTGCAAATCTTCCCATTCGATGCACGTCCACTGCTACTGAGATGACATTGTTGATTTAGGCCCTTGATCAGACTACAGAGAATCTCTGTGTTAGATGACAAGCTTAGCCATTTGGTCCCAGAGCTTAACCAATGTGCCTGCACCCAACTTCAGCTACTACCTTGCCAGCCCAGCCTTTTTCCTGCCCACTTACCAACAAAGGGAGCCATGGTGGTTCAGTGGTTAAAAGTTAACTGCTAAGTAAAAGGTCAACAGTTCAGATCCACCAGCCACTCCATGGGAGACAGATGTGGCAATCTGCTTCCATAAAGATTATAGTCTTGGGAGGCAGGGCTAATGTGGTGGAGTGGTCAGATGTTTCTTGTGATCCCTCTAACAACAAATATCAAAAAAAAAAAATGAGTGAATTATACATGACATTCTAGGGGCCTGAACATCAAGGGAAAGTAGAGGAATCAGACTGAGCATCAGGGGAGGGAGAATAGGTCCAGAAGGATCTAGGACTGGCCGGCCCAGACCCAGACTCTGTGCCCACAGGACTGGCAGTGGCCACAGTGGTGAGCAAAGTGGTGACATTCAGAAAGCATCTTCCTCAGCCAAACAGTCTGAGGGCTAGAAAACTCCCTCATGTCTCCAGAATCAGTGAAAAGTGACTTTTGATTGCTATAAGCTGAGTGGCTTGTATCTAAACTGCTGTGTTGGGATCTAAAATTTCCCTTCAGGTTAAACCTCTCTCCATTTTCCCAGAGCTTTCCCCTTCCTTCTCTGCACTGCACTGGACTCCGTATACTGGCATACTGTCTGGGCCAAAAGTGCACTCCCTGAGTTATTCTCTCAGACTTGGAGAGGGAATGGTTTAACAAACAAAGGGAAAAAAAAAAAAAGATCTGCCAGCTCCCCTAAACCAGGAACCCAGGGTAGCAATAGGTCCTTTGCCTAGACACACGCATAAGAGGTCCACAGATCTTGAAAGCCTTTCCGTGCTCATACAGCTTCCAGTGGGCCCACCATCGTGCAGCAAACTCTACCTTCTTATCTGCATTAAGGAGCAGGGACGAGCCCCTTACAGACCCTCACAGATGGCTGTGAGCCCCCTCTCTTTCTCAAAGCATGCAACCAGTTATTTGGACCTACACCAAACACGCTTGCACATCTAGAACTGTAGAGGAGAGCCTACGCCACATACTTGTTGACTATCTGGCCACCTGAGCCGAACATATACATAAAAAGTAAATGGATGCTTTGACCTACATGCCTAGTAACAGCTTTATCCACCTGCTAATGGGATGTTAGAACCTCTAACTCACCAGTAATCAAGCTAGCTCATATGACCACCCTATTGGATCAAGAAGTTAGAACACAGAAAGCAAACATAAAAACTGATGGTTTGGACAACTTTCTGTATCGAGTCACTTAAAAAGGCAGATCACCATGGATTCAGAAAACCCCCAAAACAAAGAAGCAAGAAATTTTTCAGATTGAGAGAACATCCTGAAGTTATTAGAGGTAGTGTACAATAGATTAATTTTATAATTCTCAAGAGAGCAGAGAGGAGATCAAGCAAAATGCAACAGAGCATAATGACAAACAGAATAGAGTTCAAGACATCCTTGAGAGACACCAATCAGAAATCCAGCAAATTAATAACAAAATTGTGGAATTAGACAACTCAGTAGAAAGTCAAAGGAGCAGAACTGAGCAAAAGAAACCTATATAAGTGGAGAAATTTACCTTTCTCATGGACAGGAGTCCATGAGAACATTGTGAAAATGACTCTTCTACCCACAGTAACCAAATACAACATAATCCCAATCCCAATTCCAATGGAATTTTTTAGTAAGGTGGTGTCATAGATTGAATTGTGTCCCCCCCCCCAAAATAGGTGTAGCCACATGGCTGGGCCATGATTCCCAGTATCTTGTGACTGTCCTCTATTTTGTGGTTTTTCTATGCTGTATGTTAAAGATTAGGGTGGGACTATAAATCCTTTTATAAGATCACCTCCCTGCTCCACTGTAAAGGGAATTTCCCAAGAGTATGGTTTGCCCCACCCTTAATCCTTTCATCCTGTAAGAGATAAAAGGAAAGAGAAGCAGGCTGAGAATTGGGAACCTCACACTACCAAGCAAGCAGCACCGGGTGAAGAGTACATCCTTCAGACCCGAGGTTCCTGTGCCAAGATGCTTCCTGGACAAAGAGTGATGCAATAGAGGACTTTCCTCCAAAGCCAACTAGAGGGAAAGCCTTCCCCTGGAGTTGACACTGTGAATTTGGGCTCATAGCCTACTGGAATGTGTAAGAATAAACCTTCCTTTGTTAAAGCCATCCACTTTGTGGTGTTTCTGTTAAAGCAGCCCTAGCTGGCTAAAACAGATGGAGAAACAAATCACCAATTTCATGTGAAAAGGAGAAAAGTCCAGAGAAGAAAAACATTAATAAGGAAGAACAAAGTCTAAGGCCTGACACACCCAGGCTATAGAACCTAGTCAAAACAGTCCAGCACTCGTACAAAAACAGACACATAGACCAAAGGGACAGAATTGAGAATCCAGACATAAAATCATCCACCTACAAGCAGATGATATTTGACAAAAGCCTAAACTTCATAAATTGCAGCAAAGACAGTCTCTTTAACAAATAGTGTTGGTGTAACTGGACATCTTTCTGCAAAAAAAGTGCACTGAGACCCTATATCCCTCGTCATGCACAAAAACTAACTCAAAATGGATTGAAGACCTAAAACTATAAAGATCATGGAAGAAAAAATAGGGACAATGCTGGGAGCCCAAATACACTGCGTTAACAGAATACAACACACTACTAACAATGCAAAAACTCCAGAAGAGAAAATAGATAACTGGTAACTCCTAAAAATCAAACATTTAATACTCAGTCAAAGATTCAATCAACAAAGTAAAAAGATTACCCAGACTAGGGGGAGGGAGGGGAGAGAAAAAAGAGGCTATGACCAATCCAATTAGCTGCTAATCTCTAAAACCTGTAAAACCTGAACCCACAAAAAGACAAATAATCCAGTTAAAAATGGGCAAAGGATATGAACAGACTCTTCACCAAAGTAGACATTCAGGCAGCTAACAGATGCATGAGAAAATGCTCCTAGTCGTTAGCCATTAGAGAAATGCAAGTTAAAACTACAATGAAATATTAGCTCATTCCAACAAGACTGGCAATAATCCCAAAAAAGCACAAATAAATAAATGCTGGAGAGACGATGGAGAGACTGGAACACGTACGAACTGCTTGTGGAGTAGTAAAATGGTACAACCACTTTGGAAATCAATTTAGCATTTCCTTAAGCTAGAAATAGAAATACCATACTATCCATAAATTTCACATCTTGGAATACATCCTAGAGAAATAACAGCTGTCCTGCAAATAGATACATGCACAACAATGCTCACTGCAGCACTGTCCGCAATAGCAAAAGGATGGAATGGATCTGTGCCCAACCACAGAAGAATGGATAAACTACGGTATAGTCACACAGCTGAACGTGACACAGTGATTACGATTACCAAACAAATTTGGGAAACATAACATGAAAGAATCTGAAAGGCATTATGCTGAGTGAAGTCAATCGTAAAAGGACAAATACTGTATGAGACCACTATTATAAGAACTGAAGAGTAGCTTTAAACACAGAAGATGTTCTCTGATTGTTACAAGGCAAGGTTTGAGCAGAAGAGTATGCATTAATTAAACAATTGACAAGAATTATTTCAGGTGAAGGGAAAGACAATATAGAGGAGAATTCAGCACAAATGGACCAAAGCCAAAGTTTAGAAGTCTTTCAAATAAAACCAAACACTTCAAAGGATAGAGTAGCTGGTTCAAGGTTCTAGGGACAATGGTTTCGGGGGATATCTAGGTCAGCTGGCATAACAAAGTTTATTGAAATATTCTGCATCCCGCTTTGCTGAGTCACATCTTCCTGAACAGAGAACACCTTCAGCATTTCTGTCACCACCTCTCGCTCAAGAAGATGCTGGCATTTTTTTTAGGGCACCCCCCACCCCCCCACCAATTCACTGCAAACAGCAACCGTGTTTACCCAGAAAACAATAACCCTGAAGGGTCTGGATAGGGTACGAGCTGTTTCCTTTTAATCATAACTAAAGCATTTACTGTCAAATCAGCTCCAACTCATGGTGGCCCCATGTGTATCAGAGTGGAACTGTGCTCCATGTGGCTTTCAGTGTCTAAGTTTTCTGGTTTTTTTTTTAATTAATTTATTAATTTTTTATTAATTACAATAAAATAAATTTTCTAACATCTATCAATTAACTCAGCTATGATAAACCCTCAGCCTCCACCCACCCATGTAGCCAACACAGTCATTTTCTTCTATGGATAATTCTCTTGTTAAGTCCTTATAACAGGGGTCTCATACAAAATTTATCTTTTTGACACTGGTTGATTTCACTCAGCATGATCTCTTCCAAACAAGATCATGTTATGAGATATTTTCTAAAACTGTCATTGTTTTATATCTTAGCATAGTGTACCATTGAGTATATGTACCATAGTTTGCTTATTCATTCATCTGTTGATGGGCATCGGAGCTGATTCCAACTTTTTGTTATTGTGGACTGTGCTGCAACAAACATTCATGTACATGTGTCTGTTTGCGTGACAACCTTTGTTTCTGAAGGATAAATTCTGAGCAGTGGAATTCCAGGATCAAATGGTATATCTATCTCCAGCTTTTTAAGGAAGCACCAGACTGTTTTCCAAAGAGATTATACCATTTTGCAATCCTACCAGCAGTGTAGAAGAGTTCTAATTTCTCCACAGCCCCTCCAGCCTTTGTTGTTTTGTGTTTTTTGGATCATGGACAGCCTTGTTGGGGTGAGATGACATCTTATTGTAGTTTTGATTTGAATTTCTTTAATAGCTAATGATAGTGAGCAATTCTACAAGTATGGTTCGGCTGTTAGGATATCCTCTTTAGAGAAATGTCTGTCCATCTCCTTCGCGTATCACTTAATTGGATTATTTATACATTTCTTGTTGATATTTTGTAATACCTTATAGATTATGGAGATCAGATGTCAGTCTGACAAAGAGTTGCCAAATATTTTGTCCCATTCTGTAGGTGGTCTTTTAATTCTTTTGATGAAGCCTTTAGATAAGCAGAAGTGTATGATTCCTAGTAATTCCCATTTATCTATTTTCTCTTCTGACAATTGTGCTGTGTCAGATTTTGAAGTCTGTCTATATTGTGCATTAAAACTTCCATTGGTGACCCTATTTTATCTCGGATGAGCTTTGTCGTTTTAGATTTTATATTTAGGTCTTTTATCCAATTTGAGTTGATTTTTGCA
This sequence comes from Heterohyrax brucei, assembly GCA_028571685.1. Taxonomy (NCBI): domain Eukaryota; kingdom Metazoa; phylum Chordata; class Mammalia; order Hyracoidea; family Procaviidae; genus Heterohyrax; species Heterohyrax brucei. Next base: position 16,634,426 of record CM053153.1, on the reverse strand, counting down.
TAAGGTGTGAGATATGGGTCTTGTTTCAATTTTTTGCAGATGGATATCCAATTTTGCCAGCACCATTTGTTAAAGAGGCTTGAACTCAAACCTTTTGGTAAATAGCTGAGAGTTAGCTCTCTGTACCATCTAGCATGTTATATCCTTCAGTGACGTGGAGTGACATGGCGCAGGCTGGTTGAGGGTGGGTGGAGAGGGAAAGCAGCAAGAGAAGAACTGTAGATGGCTTGTCTGCCTTTTTCCTTTCTGGCCTGGAAGCCAAGCAACTGGGAACAGGCCTACCAGTGCGCCCCAGCTGACCCTTGGAGAAGAACTCCGAGGAGGAGACAGGACAGGCAGAAGAGAAGCACTAGGGCTGGAAGCAGCAAAGCTCAGGAATGGATTTTTCCGGGGCCCTCACTGTGAATCCTGAGATTCCAGGGCTAGCACGACTTCAGCTGTGTGCCCAGAGTACAGATTCAGGCAGGGAAAACTGCCCTGTTCTTCTGAAAGCCTTGAGGCCTCACCTGTGTTTACTCCAGAGGCCTGGCCACTGTCCCTACTTGTTTGTCTTTTCCCGGAGTTCCCTTGGCCAAACAAATCAATTAAAAGCCTCAGTGGCAGGTAGAACACAAACACAGGCAGCAGGAGAGGACTGAAGGGCCAAAATCTGTTTTCAGCCACTTTGGGCTTCCGAGCACGTTCCCAAAATATAACCCCTACCACCATGGTAAACATGCCTTTGATAAAACACCATGTGCCATCTCTAGTGTTGACACAGAACAGATGGGACTTTGATTTTTTTTAAAAAAAAAAATCTGTTCCTGATAGAAAAGAAACAAACATAATGGGTTATTTTGGATTCAGGCTTTTTTCTTTTTTTCTTTTCTTCTCATCACATGCACACCTAACACTGAGACTCCTTCAGTTCTACCCTTCTGTTTTGTCCTTGAGCTCTGTAAGCAGGAGTGTTTCTGGTTGACCTGGGCCTTATTTTTCTCATCTACCAAATAGGATGTAAGTCACTGTCCATGTTCCCTTCCTCTGGCTCAAGAAGGCAGCTGTGGGATCTTCACACCAGAAGGCCATCCTCAGACTTGCAGGCAATGAGATGGTGAACAGTGATGTCCAAAGTGAAGTCTTGGCAGCAGATGTGTTCTTTCCAAGATAATTCCCACCCGCATAGTAACATAGCAAAGATCTGTGGAGTACGGTCTATGTATAGAATAGTCTTGGGAAGCAGGTTCCCACCCCACTAACTATTTCCATAAGAGCAGTTGTTATAAGGCCAGATGGCAACAGAATCTGTAAAATGGATCAGGGCTTACTATACTCATCCTGCATCATTTGATAACATGATCATGGACATGGCTGGGCAGCCACTCAAGTTGTACTTCAAATTTAATGAGTTCTTGGACTCTGTTTCCTTCTACTCAAAATATATCCTTCAAGACTTCAAGGAAAAATGTAAGAAATACAGAGAGAATGAGGGGCCATAGCTTATGGTGATGGGTATTCTGCTCCGTGTTGAGGGTGGTTTCATGAATGAATGTTTGGTCTCAATCAAGCAGATTTCTCAGGCAACTGACTTCAAAGGAACAGAAGGCAGACTTGGATGGCAGAGGGAACTAGTAGGCTGTATTGATCTTCCCAAGTCCTGCTGGCTGTCCCACTGTTTTAAAGAGGTTAGGGAAGATGAAGAGGTAGGAGCACTGGTCTATGGTTTACAAAACTGGTTACAGTCTTCACCTGGAATGTTGTGCTAGGCTCTCCCAGGCTCCAGTTTCTCTCCAACACGAGTTAAATTGTTTAACCTTTTCTTTCTTGAAGAATCGTCTGGAAATGTGAATCATTTCTCAAACAACTTGTCTTGCAGGGAAGAGGACAAAGCTTTGCAAAAATAAAACAATTTTACAGAAGAATAGAGAAAAGACTGCCAGATTTTCTCATTTTGAGAGTTAGCTACAGGAAAAGAAGTCGGGGTCTACTTTCCATGTATCTCATAGGCTTGGAAGAGTATCCTTTTGATGATTATTACCAGATTCAACACGATGCACGGAACCTAGAGGACACTGGTCATTTTGTTTGCCATGTTGGATGCAACCATTTCTGAAGCCAACTCTTCAAAGATTGGACTGGACTGTAGGATATAAAGTGATACTGGTGGAGAGCGTGCTTCTTGACTTAAGTAGATACACGAGACTAGCTGGGAAGCTCCCACCCAGAGTTGAGATGAGAGGGCAGAGGGGGACAGGAGCTAGTTAAATGGACTTGGGAAATACTGGGTCGAAAGGAGGAATATGTCATCTTAGTGTGGGGAGAGCAGCTAGAGTTACATAGCAATGCGTGTGTAAGTTTTTGTATGACAAATTGACTTGGATTGTACATTTTCACTTGAAGTACAATAATTTTTTTAAAAAAAAAAAGAGAAAAAACAAACTAACCAAGGGCAGTATATTCATTTTCTGAAGCTGTATAACGCATGACCACAAACATAGCAGCTTAAAACATCAATTGAGGCTTAACCACAGCCTCCTCCACCACAGCAACAGAGAACTTCCCTGCTATTAAGTCCCTCCCTCTGACTTCCTCTTCGACTACCACCTGCAAAAAAGGATTTGCTTTTAAAGTGATGATTAGCTTAGGTCCACAGGGTAACTGTCCTCTTGATGAACTCAAAGGCAACAGATTTTTCACGTTAACTATGCCTGCAAAATACCTTTTTCAATGTAATGTAACAAAATCAATAGCATGATATCTCATCATATGCAGCCCCAGGGATTATAGATGAGGACGGGACATCTGAAGATAAGAGGTGGAGGATGATTTAGAATTCTATCAACCACGATAATGAACCCCTTAGAAGATATTGAGTGTGTACACTATGTTTGTTGTCTATTGTGGTTTATTTGAATCCCTCCCCGAGTAAGATTTGGGAACCACAGCTGTATATTCCTAGCACAATTCCTAACATTTTTTTTTTTTTCAGTTACCATTGAGATGATTTTGACCCAGGGGGAGTCCATGTATTTCAGAACACAACTGCTCCATGGGTTTTTTGTGGCTGTGATCTTGCAGAAGCAGATAAGTAAGAGGTGGGGAATGATTTAGAATTCCATCAACCATGATAATGAACCCCTTAGAAGCTAGGTCTTTCTTCTGAGGTGCCTCTGGATGGATTCAAACTCTCAACCTTTTGGTTATTAGTGTGCGCTAATTGTACACTAATTTGCACCATCTAGGGACTCCTAGTACACAGTAGGTACATAGTGTGGGTTCTTTGGCCACTTCTGCTTTGAAGATTCCACTTTCAGGAAGAAAATCAGGATGGAACATGAGTTTTGTCTTGTTGGTAGTTGTATAACCCACTTGCTTCTGTACTGCACCCAGTACAGAGGGAGCCGCCATAGAGAACCCTGCACGAGCAACCGCAGGAATGAACGAATGAATAGAAGGATTGTCCGTTCTGCCTGAGCCCTCGATGTCTGGCCACTCAAAGCTTGAAAAATAGTGCTCACTGCAATTAGTTTTAAATTGCTGAATGATTTCTCACAGCTGGTGATGGAAACCATGGCCAATAGAAAGTACTCATTGGTGCAGGTACAATTCCCTCTCCTGTGCCCTCAAGAGGCACCCTGCCCACCATACCTTACCACCCTACCACCCACCTCAGGCCCTGGCACCTCAAAAAGGGTTAATTAAGGTTTCACTGACTACGCAAAGGCATTCAACTGTGTGCATCATAACAACTTATAGATAACATGTGCAAAATGGGAATTCCAGGACACTTAACTATGCTCATGAGGAATGTGTATACAGCTTGAGAGACAGTCATGCAAACAGAACAAGCCGATACTACATGGTTTATAGTCGGGACAGGTGTGCATCAGAGTCGCAGCCTTTCACCATACCTTTCAATCTGTATGCCAAACAAATAATCCAAGAAACTGGACTATATAAAGAAGAAGGAGCCATCAGGATTGGTGGAAGACTCGTTGATAACCTGTGTTCTGCAGATGACACAACCCTGCTTGCTGGAAGTGAAGAGGTTTTAAAGACTTCCAGCACTTTAATATTTAAACCTTCATCACTCAACAGTGATGAAGGTCAAAGACCACAGCCTTCAGTATGAATTGCACCTCAGCATGAAGAAAACAAAAATCCGAACAACTGGACCAGTAAGCAACGTTGTGATAAATGGAGAAAAGATTGACGTTGTCAAGAATTTCAGTTTATTTGGTTCCACAATCAATGCCCATGGAAGCTGCAGTCAGGAAGTCAAAAGATACATTGCATTGGGAAAATCTGCTACAGAGGACTTCTTTAAACTGTTGAAAAGTAAAGATGTCACTTTCAAGACTAAAGTATGCCTAACCCAAGTCACGTTTGTTGTTTTTTTTTTTCAGTAGCTTCATATGCGTGCAAAAACTGGACAGTGAATAAGGAAGACAGAAGAAGAATCGACGTCTTTTGAATTGTGGTGTTGGAGAAGAATATTGAATGTACCATGGACTGTCAAATGAACGAACAGATCTGTTCTGGAAGAAGTACAACCAGAGTGCCCCTTGGAAGCAAAGACAGCGAGATTGTGTCTCACATACTGTCAGGAAGGATTAGTCCCTGAAGAAGGACACCATGGTTGGTAGAGTGGGGGCCAGTGAAAAAGAGGAAGACTCTCAGCAAGATGGATTGCCACAGTGGCTGCAACAAGGGACTTCAGCATAAAATTGACTGTGGGCATGGCGCATGACTGGGCAGTGTTTCGTTCTGTTGTTCACAGAGTTGGAACTGACACGACACCCAAGAACAACAACAACAACTCCAAGAGTGCTGCTTTGAGAGAGCTGACCAGCCTTCTCCCTCTGCTGAAGAACTGAGTGCCCATCACACCAGCACCGGGAAAGAAGTAAATAGTTTCTACCCAAAAAAGTACAGTTCTTCAATCATCACATCCACAAAAACAACAGAGCTTCCTCACGGTCTCCACACTTCCTCCCTGGAGGTCAAACCGACAGATGCTGGAGTGAAGCGAGGGCGCTTAATGTCAAAGACAGCAGCTGGGGGTACTGCAAAGTGACAGAAGCCACCTCACTGTGGAAAAATCAGTGCTCTGCTCTGGACCGGGGCCACGTTAATGGCTGGTTATTATTTAAAAACAACAACCTGCAGATGCACTGGTTACACCCTCATCAGACTCTCACTCTGGAGGATTCTTTTACGATTCTTCTGTTTTCCGAGTTGCACAGAACAATTTCCCATTAGCCATATCTTGGCATTGTCTGCTTACTAAACCAAAGCAATTTACATAATAGGTAATTGAACACGCACAGACACACACACATTAACTCAATATATGTGTAAACAGATAGCTTGCTAAAGTTTAGACACATTTGGAGAATGCAAAACACCTTGGCTATGGGAGAGTGGTGGATGGGACCAAGACATGTAAGGCTTACACATTAAAGAAAGAGCAAAACATAATGATGTCTAATATTTGTAACAGGACTGGCAACACTCTACTAAGCACTATATTTATTTTGTTATTTAATCCTCACAGCAACCCTATGGTGTAAGTTGTACTATTATTATTATCTCCCAAGCGGAGATGGGAACTGTGGTACAGAAAGCTTAAGTATTTCATCCAAGGTCACACAGTAGAGCTGAGACTTGAACTCAGTTAGACTGGCTCCAGAGTCCATGTGCTTAAATGTTGCACTCTACTTTTGGAAACCCTGGTTGTGCAGTGGTTAGCTGCTGTGGCTGCTAACCAAAAGGCTGGCCGTTTGAACCACCAGATGGTCTTTGGAAACTCCAGGGGGGCAGCTCTACTCTGTCCTATAGGGTCACAGTGAGTCAGAATCAGCTCAAGGGTAATGGGTTTTTATTGCTATCATATTCAGTGCTGGGTTTTCCAAATGCTGTAACCCTTCACAATGATATACCTGGGTACTTCCTCCTGCTACAAGGTAGCTTTGGGTTCCTTGCTGTATTTTTCTAAGCCTTAGTTTCATCACCTGTAGAATGGGGATAAAAATACAGCCAAGCTCTTGGAGATGATTACTTAAAACAAACAAACAAACAAACAAACAAACAAAACATTGCTGTTAATTCTGACTCATAGTGACCCTGTAGGACAGTGTGGAATTGCTTCACAGAACTTCCAAAGAGCACCTGATGGATTGAAACCGCCAGCCTTAGGAACCATAACACCTAAGCATTCTGCCACCAGGTTTCCAGCAATGATGATAAAAACACCCAGCTTTCGTAGGGAGGATTGTGACTCATAGCAACCCTACAGGCAGAGTAGAACTGCCCCATACAGTTTCCAAGAAGTGCCTGGCAGATTTGAACTGCCAATTTTTTGGTTAACAATCTTAGCACTTAACCCACTATGCCATGATAGTGAGGATTATTTTTTTCTTTATTCAAAAGATTTCATTGAGCACCTAGTATATGCCAGGTACTACTTTGATCAGTAAACAGAAGAAACAAAATCCTTGCCCTTGGAGATCACGCATTCTACAATAGAGGACAGATAATAGACATAGGCCACCTAATGCAGTATGTGGAAAGCTACCGTGTGTTATTTTAAGAAATGTAAAGGAGGCGAGAGGACAGGAGGACTGGTGGGAGCTGCTGCTCACATTGCCGACATGAAGGGTAAGAGAAGGCTGCACCCAGGACATGGCAGCGGGGCAACACAAAGCTTTTTGGTTTCTCATACCTGAACTTCAGATTGAGGTGAAATGACCTGTGAAAATCTCTCAGCACGATGCATGACACATTAGACATAGGCAAGAGATGTGTCATTATCTGTCCAATCAGGCACAACTGCTTTTTCTAAATTGTTATTGAAAAATATTAATAATCAGTAGCTGTTTTTCAGGGAGCCGTGGTGGCACACCTGTTAAGTGCTCAGCTGCTAACGATCAGGGTTGTGACTCAAATCCACCAGACCCTCAGAAGGAGAAAGATGTGGCATTCTGTTTCGATGGCAGCTTTGGAAAGCCCGTGAGGGTGTTCTCCTGTGTCCTACAGGGTCATTGTCATTCACAACTGACTGGAGGGCGGTGGGTTTGGGTTTAGCTGTTTTTCTAACAGTGGTTGGCAATAGACCTCTCAGAGGGAAAAAAGCTTTTGAGGGAGCATTTAGAGCTAGACACACATAAAAGGCAAGTAACCAACTTACCCCAACTCTTCTTGGGGATGAAGAGAATAAGTAGGGTACATTCCTTTGGTTTAGTTGTTTATTTGAGGGACAGGACTTGGAGCCCTGTTCCTGTGTCTGTTTATGTAGCTTTGATTGTGTGTTTGTGCTCTCTTGCCGTTGTTGCTCCTAGGTGTCACTGAGTCATTTCCTAACCACAGCAACCCTATGTGCAGTAGAATGAAACACTGCCTGTTCTTGTGCTGTCTTTACAATCTTTGTTATGCTTGAGCCTGTTGTGGCCACTGTGTCCGTCCGTCTCACTAAGGGTCATCCTCTTTTTCATTGATGCTTCACTTTACTAAGCACGATGTCCTTCTCCAGGGATGTCATATTTCTCTTAAACCCACTGCCACTGCCATCGAATTGATTCCAACTCATAGTGACCCTATAGACAGAGTAGAGTTTGCCCCATAGAGTTTGCAAGGACTACCTGGGGGACTTGAACTGCTCACCTTTGGCTAGCAGCTGCAGCATTTAACCACTATGCGACCAGGGTTTCCATATTTCTCTTTGCATAACAAAAACTCGGGTTTCCCACTTACTGGGAGAAAGAGCCACATAAGTCCTTTCTCATGCTTCTGGATGCCTAGATCTTTAAAGTTGATGGACAGGGAGGGAGCAGGTTTAGGTAAGTACTAAGGGGCCATCCAGAACATCAGATGAAGGAAGACAGATGCCATGCCACACAGAGATCCCTAAGTGACAGAAAATGAAAAGAAACCAGGAGCTTTACACCAGAGCCAGCTGAGAGAGAAAGGCTTCTCCTAGAGCCGGTGCTGTGAATTCAGACTTCTAGCCTCTAAAGTGACAAAATAAATTTCTCTATGTTAAAACCAGTCACTTGTGGTATCTCTATTATAGAAGCACTAGATAACTAAGACTCTATCTCTCAGAGTTTCAAATGATTACATGTCTATTCAGTGCAGCAGAGTGACCCTAACAGAGGACAGCAAGCAGGAGAGACAACAGATTTCTGTGCTGAGAAAACTTCCAGTAGAGGAATCTGGTGTCTGGAGCTCAGCAGCAAAGCCCGGGTGTCCTCTCCAGGTGGACGAGCCCAGGCAATCCTGAGGACCACAGGAAAGCATCGCTGAGGCGGTGTCAACTCGAACAGCGATGCTGGCTAAGGTAGGCAAAATCCTAAGGGGCCTCCAAAGACTCTCATATCCTGGTTATTCAGTCAAACACTGATCTCAGTACTGCTGTGAAGGGAATTTTGCAGATGTAACTCAGTTTACTAATCAAGAATTTAAAAAAATGGAGATTACCCCAGATTATTTGGGAAGAAGTAATTTAATCCCATGAGTCCTTGAGAGGGAACATGAAGGTAGAAGAGTTTATTAGAGAGATGGGACAGAAACGGACATAAACCAAACGAAACCAAAGCCTCTGCCATGGACTCAATTTCAACTCATAACGACTCTGTAGGGCGGAATAGAACTGCCCCAGAGAGTTTCCAAGGAGTGCTGGGGGATTTGTACTGAAGACCTTCCAGCAGGGGTAGCACTTAACTACTATGCCACTAGGGTTTCTGAAAGAGACATAGAAGAGAGTCAAAGCCTGAGAAGGACTCAACCCCCTGTAGCTGAAGGTGACAGGCATGGGTGGACAGAGAAAAATGCAAGCAGCCTCCAGGAGCAGAGGCCCAGACCCAGGCTGACGGTCTACGAGGAAACTAGTATCTCAGTCCTACAAGCACCAAACCCCCAGATCAAACACTCTGCTGTCAGTTCGATTCTGACTCATAGTGACCCCATAAGATTTCCAATCTTTAAAGTCACAGACTTCTGCGTTTCTCTCCTGTGGAGGGGCTGTTGGGTATAAACTGTGCAGAGCCTAACTACCGCACCACAGGGCTCCTTGGGTGTGGGATAAGGGATCATTGTCTACACTGCCTCAACTAAGGAATCCTCATCCGTTCCTTAGATTTCACCCGATGGTTGGTTTTAAAAACATAATAGTTGGTTTTCAAAACATAAATCAGCTTACTACTCTCTGCTGAAAAGCCTGCAATGGCTTCTTCCATCTCACAAGGAATAAACTCAAATCCTTACTTTCGTCTATAAATCCCACACAATCACCCCTCTTTTGTCTCTCTAACCTCAAATCCCTTTCTCTCTATTTTCCCAGTTACAATGACCTCTGTCTGCTCCTTGAGGAAGATTGATGGACAGCCTTCCTCTTGCTCTTCCCTCTTCCTGGAACTTACTCTTCCTCCAGGTACCCACATACGTGCTCCCTTACTTCCTTCAGAGCTTTCCTCTAGTGTCACCTCTTAGACAAGGGCTTCCCTAAACACTCTATTTAAAATCCCAGTCCCCATTTATCCCCTATCACACACACGTTTCTAGTTCTTTTAGCAAAACCAGTCAAAAGAAGTTGATAGAGATAGCAGCTTACCTTTCACATTCCAACTGCATAGGAGGCACTGTCCAAGGACCTCACTTCAATGCAGAGAACTTCTGTCTCCAAGAGCTGGTGTCAAGGCCAACCATAGAAATGGGGATCAAGAGAGGCCGTTTTGGAAGTGAAAGGCTGATGTGACTTCATAGCAAGACATGTGTTTGTATCACTGGATCCAGGCTCCCACCCTTAACAGCACAGTGATACTGGGCAAGCTCCTTAACCTCTTTATTCCTGGTTTCTCATCTGCAAAATGGAATAATAACAGCACCTGCTTCATATAGTAACTACTAGTGGTTCTCAATAGCTCCACCTGAATGTTCTGATCCCTCAAATTAGATAATACCCAAAGTTTATCATTCTCATTTTCATCCCCACATATATCCCTACCCTAGCCTTCTCCATGTTAAAAAACAAACAAACAGATCCACTGCCTCTGAGATGAGTCTGATGCATAATGACCCCATAGGACAAAGCAGAACTTTCCCATAGAGTTTCTAAGCAGCTCTTGGTGAATTCAAATGGCCAATCTTCTGATTAACAGCCGTACCCCTGGGTCACTAAGCCACAAGGGTTTCCAGGTTTCTCCATGTGATGAGATGGCAATTCCATCCTTCGAGTGAAATTCACTCTATTCCCTAAAAAAAGTAATTTTTTCTGTTTTTTCCTTATCCTACACCTGCTATATATTCATATAATTTTCTCACTTCAACCTTGAGTCCAACTCTTCTCACCCTGTACTGTTGGAACCCTTGTGTAAGCCACGGTGATCTCTCACTAGATTATCTCAATGACTTCTTAGCCCCCTTGCTTCTTCCTCTGTCCCTCTACAGTCACTTCTCAATGAAGTGACACCATGATCCTTTCAAAACATAAATCAGCTCACTACTCTCTGCTGAGAAGCCTGCAATGGCTTCTTCCATCTCACAAGGAATAAACTCAAATCCTTACTTCCTCGTCTGTAAATCCTACACAATCGCCTCTCTTTTGTCCCTCTAACCTCAAATCCCCTTCTCTATATTTGTCCAGTTACAATGACCTCTGTCTGCTCCTTGAGGAAGACTGATGGACAGCCTTCCTCTTGTTCTTCCCTCTTCCTGGAACTTACTCTTCCTCCAGGTACCCACATACGTGCTCCCTTACTTCCTTCAAGGCTTTCCTCTAATGTCACCTCTTAGACAAGGCCTTCCCTAAAAGCTCTATTTAAAATCCCAGTGCCCATTCATCCCCTATCACACACACATTTCCAGTTCTGTCCCAGTTTTGTTTTATCTCTACAGCATAAAACCTCCATCACCTTCTAATACACTTGATACATGTTTACTTTCTAATTTGTTTGCTTCCCTCTACTAGAATATAAGTTTCCTGAAGGCAAGGATTTGTGTGTTTTGTTCAGTACTGTTATCAGTCTCACCTAGAATAGCATTTCTCAGCCTTATTGACATTTGGGGCCTGGCAGTGCTTTGCTGTGAGGGCTATCCTGTTCCCTGTAGGATGGTTAACAGTATCTCCAACCTCGACCCACGAGATGCCATCAGCAACCTCCACTCCCAGCTATTGCAGTCAAGAGGCCTCCAAACACTGTCCCCAGGAGGCAAAATCTCCCCTACTTGAGAACCAATAGACAAAAACAGTGCTAAATCCAAAACAAGTACTCAATAAATACTTATAGAATGAACAGATGAATAATGATTGAATTCATGTCAAGCACCTGAAAGTGTTTAGCATGTGGCAAAGTATTCAAGAAATGTTCATCGTGTCCATTGTAATGAGTGATTCATTTTTATTGCTGTTGCTGTGCTGTTGTTTAGTTAGAATAAACCATGGAGTCAACCATACTGGATTATGTAGAACCCTAGGGTTTGATACAAATTTCATTTTTTAATTACATTTGAGTTCTTTTTAAAACTGCAGTACAAAAACCCACACTTAGAGGTGTAACATACCATATGCTACCACATTGGGCTGCCATGCTAACTTGTCTTTTGCGCAGATCTCAGAATGCATTATCTTCTGCCATCTCTGTGCATGTATTTTAACTTCTCATAAATGTGTCACTGACTCGGAAGGGTGGAGTTTGGCACTGGTGTTTGTTTTTACTCCTGTCTATTCCTGTCAGTGCTTGCAAAATTGTTCAAGCAAGTACTGTATGGTAGAGTTGTATCAAACATAGATTCATTTAATCTGCCCAAATCCATCTATACATGCTTAGCCAAGAACTAAAGAGAGAAAAACATAATTTTCATTCAACATGGGCCTCTAGATGCAAGCCAATTACTTCATCTGGTGTTCAGCTACAGCTACAGCAATCTGTTTTATGCTGGAGGAACAATTGGCTTTATTGGACTTGGTACGAAATTGGGACACTCTACACAAATTAATAGACTGCATTTTGTAGAAGACTGAAGGTGTTTTCCATGGGATAATTTGACCGTATATGTTTACATTCCTTTCTTATCTAAAGTCTCAAAATTCAAATAACCAGATACAGTGCTGCTGAGTTGATTACAACTGATAGCAACCGTGTAGACAGAGTAGAACTGCCCAACAGAATTCCTAAGGAGTGCCTAGCAGACTTGAACTGCTGACCTTTTTGTTAGCAGCCATAGCACTTAACCACCACTCCACCAGAGTTTCCTCAAAATCTGAAAGGTCTTTGAAAAATAGCATTTTGGAGTACCTCATTTGGCAGCTGAATCTGTGAGGCTGTTCACATGGGCTGGGAAAATCTGAGTTTATTTCAGATGCTGTCCCTGACCCCTTAATTACAGAAACATCAACAACAATCAACAAAAAACCCATTGCCATTGAATGGATTCCAACTTATGGAGCCTCCATCTGTGTCAGAGTAGAATTTGGCTCCATAGAGTTTTCAGTGGCTGATTGTTTGGAAATAGACTGCCAGGCCTTGCTTCTAAGGCACCTTTGGGTAGACTCCAACCTCCAATCTGTCAGTTACCAGCCAAGCACATTAACCATGTTCAATACTTGAAGACCCTTTAGCCCTTAAAATATGAAATTCTGAAATCCAAAACATATCTGACTACATAGTTTCAGAAGTGGGATGGTGGATCAGCAACTGGTTTTCAGCATGTTTTCAGGTTTTTGACATTGACCCTTGAATAACGTGCTGTCTAACAGATAGCAATACCACTGTCCTACACCTCACTCAGTAAATACTGCCTGCCTCTGACTCAACGGCACTTGGCTTGGCTGGCCTACACTCTTCATACCAAGATGGCAATAGTTAATGTAAAACTTGTGAAGCATGAGATAACATATGTCAATAGTTTTTGTACTTACCATGAATCGGGGGGGGAGTGTTATTGTCTCATTTTTATATTCAGAAAATCAAAAGAAAGCAGTTGTGATATGATCCATATAAGCACTTTTCACAGCCAAGCCAAGTGCTGTTGAGTCGGATCTGACTCATGGCGATCCTAGGGGCCGGGGATTGACATATAATAAATATTGTTTATTATAAAATCACAATCATCATAACTATCATGGCTGGTAATTCACCTATAAAATAAAATTTCTTATCATTCTTCCTTTTCATTCCAGCTTTGATTTAGTTGAAGAATATCCTAAGTGTATCAGGCAAATTATTAAAAAAAAAAAAAAAAAAACTGTTACATGTGCTCTTACATGTACTGAATGAAGATTTTATCAGTAAAACTGACTATATTTTAACTAAGTAACCAAAAACCTAAAACCCAACCCAATGCTGTTCAGTTGATTCCAACTCACAACGACCCTACAGGACAGACAGGAACTGCTATATATGATTTCCAAGAAGCAGAACACCTTGGTGTCGTAGTGATTAAGGGTTACAGCTGATAAGCAAAATGTCAGCAGTTCAGATCCACCTGGTACTCCTTGGAAACTCTGTGGTACAGTTCTACTCCGCCCCATAGGCTCAACTCAACAGCAACAGGACATGTTTATTTAAAAAAAAATTGAATTCTAAGTTATATCCTTAACAATTTTCCCAGAGGACTTCACTAGTGAATTTTGCTGAACATATTAAGGGAGAATAATACCAGTTCAACACCAGCTTTCCTAGAAAAGTGTTAAAAAGCAAAGATGTCACCTTCAAGACTAAGCGGCGCCTAAGCCAGGCCGTGGTGTTTTCGATTGCCTCATATACATACAGAAGCTGGACAATGAATAAGGAAGATCAAAGAATTGATGCCTTTGAATTGTGGTGTTGGAGAAGAATAATGAATATACCATGGACTGCCAAAAGAATAAACAGACCTGTCTTGGAAGAAATACAGCCAGGATGCTCTTTTAGAAACCAGGATGGTGAGAATTTGTCTTATACACTTCGGACGTGTTCTCAGGAGGGATCAGTCCCTGGGGAAGGACATCATGCTTAGTAAAGTGTCATAGAAGAAGAGGAAGACCCTCAACAAGATGAACTGACACAATGGCAGCCACAATACTGTCATGTATTGCATTGTGCCCCCCTCCCCCAAAAAATGTATGTATTGATTTGACTTGGCTAAGAGGCACAGGAGGTGCAGTTCCTCCCATGTGTTGCGAATCCTGCCTCTGTGATATTGATGGTAGAGAACTGGCAGCAGTTGTGCTGGTGAGTCAGGACTCAAGTTCCTAGCTGCAGGATATAAGGGAGAGAAGTGAACATAGAGAGTTGGGAACCTCGTAACACCAAGACGAAGAGCAGAGCACATCCTTTGGACCTAAAGTTCCTGTGATGAGATGCTCTCATTGGACGTGGACTCAACCTACTGGACTGTGGCAATGTCTCCTATTGAATGGACTTATAACTCATAAGTGAGTTTGTGGCTTACTGGGCTGCGTCAGTAGTTCTCTTCATAAAGCCTTGCACTCATGGTATTTTCTGTTAGGGCAGTAACAGGTAGCTGAAACAAATGCGCTGAAGCATAGCAATGATTGTGAACCAGGCAGTGTTTCCTTCTTTGTTCATAGGGTTGTTATGAAGCAGAATGGACTCGGTAGCACCTGACGACAGAACACTTTCCAACTCATTTTTGAGACTAGCGCTACCATCCTGCCAGTGCTGAACAAAGATATTGCAATAAAACTGCAGTCCAGGACCCTTTGTTAAAACAGATACAAACAACCATAATAAAATATTAACAGATAAAAATTACAATAGCATTATATTTAAGAAGAACTGATTGCAAGAATGCAAGATTGGTTCAACATTTAAAATTCAGTCAATACCAAGTCAAATTCAGCAACATATGAAATATACACCAGGACAAAATGAGAATTATCACAGGAATGTAAGCTTGCTTAAGCATCCAAGAATCAATATAGTACATCATATTGATAAAGATATTTTTAAAGCACCATCTCAAAAAAAAAAAATCACGTGAAAAAATCCAACACTGTTTCACAATAAACATACTCAAAAGACTCTTCTATTTCAGAAGAGGCTTCCTCAATCAGATAGAGGGCACCTGTGAAAACCCACAGCTAACATCATCAAGAATGGTGAAAGATTGGATGTATTCACCTCACATTGGAAACAACACAAGGATACCTGCTTTCATCAGTTTTATTCAACATTATACTAGAGGTTCTAGCCAAGGCAATTAGGGAAGAAAATAGGCATGCATATTTGGAAAGAAAGAAGTGAAATTATCTCTATTATCAGACGGCGTAATCCTGCACACAAATACCCTAAGGAATCCACTAAAAAATGCTATTAAAACTAATGAGTTCAACAAGGGTGCAAGACACAGGAGTAAAATACAAAGGTTAATTATATTTTTATGTATTTGCAGTGAACAATCTTGTAATTAAGAAAACATCTCTACAATAGCATCAGAATAAATTACTTAGAAATTAATTTAAGAGAAGTTCAAAACTGAAGCTCTGAAAACAACAAAACATTGTTGAAGGAAATCTAATAATATTTAAATAACTGTAAAAGTACTCCATGTTCATGTATTTGAAGAGTTTACAGCCATATTCTCAAAATCTACATGTTTGGTACATTCTCTATCAGAATCCCAGCTGACTTTGTGGTAGAAACTGAAACTGCTTCTAAAATTCACATGGAATTGAATAAGATTCAGAATAGGAAAAATAATATTGAAGAACGATAAAGTAGGAGGACCCACACTTTCTGATTTTCAAACTTAGTGTAAAGCAACAGTATTGGAGACAGTGTGGTATGGTCATAGGGATATACATACAGATCAACTGAATAAACAGTCCAAGAATAAAATGACATGTGTTTTGTCAACTGATTTTTATTAAGGGGGCCTGGTTTACTCAATGGGGAAATAAAAGTATTTTTGACACATGATGCTGGGACAATTGGATATCCACATGCAAAAGAATGAATTTAGATCCCTACCTCACACCATATACAAAAAATTAACTCAAAATGCATGGAAAACATAAATGTATAGGCTAAACCTATAAAACTCTTTAAAGAAAACACAAGCATAAATTTTTATGACCTTAGATTTGGCAGTGAATTTTTAGATATGGTACCAAAAACATGCACAATAACAACAAAATAGATAAGTTGCACTTCATAAACATTAAAAATGTCTGTGTATTAAAGGACACTATCAATAGAGTGAAAAGACAACCCAGAGAAAGGGAGAAAATTTTTTCATTCTTTTCGCAAGTTAATGTATGTGAAAGGGAATTTATTTAGAATATGTAAAGAACTCCCACAATTCAATAATAAAAAGACAACCCAATTAAAACAAATGGACAAAGAATCTGAATGAACATTTCTCAAGGGAGATATACAAACAGCCAATAAGCACATGAAAAGATGCTCAACATGATCAGTCATCAGGGCAGTGTAAATAAAGACCCCAATGACAAACCACTTCACACTCACTTGGATGGCTGGAATCAAGAAGTCAGACAACAAATATTGGCACTGATGTCAGATCCGACTCTACGGCACTTGGCTTCGGCCAGCTGGTGGAGAAATCAGAGTCCAGCACTGACGGTGTATGTAAAATGAAGCAGCTACCCTGGAAAACAGTCTGGCAATCCCCAAACTATTAAATAGAGTTACCACATTGCCTAATAATTCCTTTCCTGAGTATATAACCCAGGAAAATGGAAAGCACATACTTAACCAGATCCTGGTACACCAATCTTCATAGGAACACTGTTCGTAATAACCAAAAGGTATAAACATCACAAATGCCCGTGAGCTGATGAATGGAAAAACAATATGTAGCATACCCTTAGGATGGAAGAATATTTATCCATAAAAAGGAATGAAAACACACACTATAATGCGGATGAACCCGGAAAACACTGTGTTCAGTAAAAGAAGTCAGCCACAAAAGCCCACGTATTACATGATTCCATTTATCTGAAAAGTCCAGAATAGGCAAATCTATGGAGAGAGAAATTATATTAGTGGTGGTCAGAAGTTTGAAGGGTGGCAGATAAGACGGTAATAGCCACAGTTATGGGGTTTCTTTTTGAGGTGATGAAAATGAACTAGAATTGACTCTGGCAATGGCTACACGTGCCACTGCATATCTTATAAACTACTGAACTGTACCATTTAAGTGGGTGAGTTCTACAATAGGTTAACTGTATCCTGATAGAGCTGTTTTTAAAAGCTAATCTATATACATTAACAGGTGAAGGAAAATAAAGCTGTATGATCACCTCAGTAGCTGTGTTGTTTTTGTTAGCTACCATTGAGTGAACCCCCAGATCATGGCGGTCTTATGCACAATGAAATGCTACCTGGTCCTGTACCATCGGCGTCATTGGGTGCCAATCAGACCCTTGTGGTCCACAGAGTTTTCACTGGCTGATCGATTGTCAGGCCTTTCTTCCTAATTTGTCTGAGCTAGAAGATCCCATGAAACCAGTTCAGTATTATAGCAACACCCAAGCTTCCACTGTCAGATGGGCAGTAGCTGTACACGAGGCACACTGGCTGGGAACTGAACCCAAGCCTCTCATGTGGAAGGCAAGAATCCAACCACTATGCCATAATGACCTCGAATAGCATTTAGCGAAATCTGCTTTTAGAACTATGCCATAGTCTGTGATTTTTCCTGTTCAGCCTACTTTCCTCTCCGTCATAGATTCCACAGCTGCACTGAGTTGTCACTTTTCTCTCATCTTGTCCCTGTTCACTCTTTCTTCTTATAGAGGCATTTCCTCTAATAAATTTTTGGCACTTCCGATCCTGTCTGACATCTGCTTCTCAGAACATTCAAACTTACTCATAAGCTCTTAACCCTGAGAATGTAAACTTGTCTGCACAAAGACCTTTATGCAAAAGTTTATAGCAGCTTTTGGACATGAGGAAATTACGAGCTCAGGGGCAGAAGGGTATGCATGATTGGAAGACCACATCAGCATGAGAGCAGAAGACGATGAGGCGCGGTCACCACCAAAGACGGCCCTGACAGCTAACACAACGTAGAGTCCCTGATACAGCGCAACAAAAAGGGGAGAGCAGATCTAGAACTCTATAAAATAAAGACCAGTCTTGCTTGTCTGACATACTGGAGAGTTCCCTGAGAACACGGCCCCTGGACTTGCTGCTGCCCTAGAGCACAAACCAGTACTGATACCACCTGTTCAGACAAAATTTGGACTGGACTCTAAGACATACAGTGATGCAGGTGGTGTGTGTACTTCCTGACTTACATATGTGAGGCTGTCTGACCAGTTCCTCTCCAGAGGTGAGAAGAGAGGAGGGTGGAGAGGAGGAGACAGATGTTGGTTGAATAAATACCAGAAGTACAGAGTGGAATGCAGTAGTGTGCTGTCACAGGATGGAGACAGCAGATAGAGTGGCACAGAGGCATGTGTTTGGCAAATTGACTTGGATTGTAAACTTTCCCTTAATCACAATAAAAAAATAAAAATAAAAAGTTTATAGCAACTGCTGACATAGAAAAAAACCAGAAATAACCCAAATGTTCATCAACCAGTAAACAAAAAAAATTGGCATGTATATAATGGAGTAATACTCAGCAATCAAAAAAGACAAATAATTGATACCTGTTACGTGATGGATGAATCACAAAAGCATTAGGAGATCATTTGTATGATTTAACCTGAGTCCATTTATATGTCACTCTGGAAAACATGAATGTAGAGACACAGAGATAGGATCAGGTCACCATCAGGCTGCTGATGGGAAGAGTATCGATTACAAAAGGGTAGGAAGGATTTGGGGAAGGGATATGGAAGAAAATGATCTGTGTCTTGACTGTAGCAGTAGTTACATGACTGTAAACATTTGTCAAAATTCACTTAATTGTACAAACTAAACTAAGGGGTAAAGTTTACTATGTATAGATTATACTTTAATAAGTCTGGATAAGAGAAACCAAAGAAGAACAAAAAAGGGATAACTCTGGCAGCCATGAATCTGGCTGAGTCTGCAACACCAAAAACCAGCAGAGAGAGTGGTCTGGAAAGTCCAGCCAGACTTCGGGGTACCACATGAGACCTACCAAAACCCCCCTAGGTCCTGCCTTCAATTCTACCATCTCTCATAGGTTCTAGAAGAATGCAAAGAAAATCTGGTCAGTTTTTGCTTTTTTGAGGACGTGTTTGTCTTCCTCCTTCATGGCTCCACAAGGACAGGCAGGTACGTACGAGGTGACTAAAGCTCATGAAACAGACAGAGTACTTCAGTGTTACTCTTTTCCTTTGGAAATGGTGTACTATTCCCAAACGTGAAAGAAACTTTTTAGTTTAACAACAGAAGCCTAACAAGGAATTGAAATAACTGTCTTTGCTAAAAGCAAAAACTATATATATAAACCTAAAAATAATTCTGTTTCTGCATCCTTCTCACTTCTAGGTTCCAAGCGTTTTTTTTTTTATTTTTTTATTATGATTAAGTGAAAGTGTACAATCCAACTCAGTTTTGCATGCCTGGCAAGATTTTATTAAAGCTGCAGGTTCCCCTTATGGATCCCATTGTCATTATTTTTGTTTCTCTAAAATTTGTCTTTGTGGCTTTCCTTTTGGTGTACATAAAATATATACAATCAGGACTCTGCATTAGGGAATCCACAATTTCTGTCCTGTGTGGGCCACACCAAGACCTCTAATTGTGACTCCACCCAGCTGGACACCAAGCCCAGTCTTCAAGTCTGTTTTAGTTCATTCCTTGTTGGTGTGCGATCCCACTGTGCATGTTTTCCATGTGACTGCCTGCTGGATGTGTGCTTTGCAGCCATGCGTCTTAGTCACTCAATGCTGCTGTAACAGAAATACCACAAGAAGACGGCTTTAACAAACAGAATTTTCTTTTGTCATAGTTTAGATGTACAAACTCTTAGCATCAGCTCCTCGGGAAGGCTTTCTGTTCGGGTCAGCTCTGGAGGAAGTTCTGTAGTTGGTCAGGACAGCCTCTTTCCAGTCATGTCTCTCTCTGGTCCTTGGCCCCTTGTCTTAGCCGTACAGTACCGCTATAACAGAAATATCACAGGCAGGTGGCTTTAAGAAGAGAAATTTTATTTTTTCACAGTCTAGTAAACTAATAGCCCAAATTTAAGGCAACAGCTCTGGGGCAAGGCTTTCTCTGTTGGCACTGGAGGAAGGTCTTTGTCATCAAACCTCCCCTGGACAGGGAGCTTCTGAGGCACAGGGACACCAGTTCCTTTCCTAAGGATGCGTTCTGTTCCCATCTGCTGCTTCTTGAGGTAGGCATGAGGTCCCCGACTCTCTGCCTGCTTGCTTGTCTTTCCCTTATACCTCAAGACGTTGCCTCAAGGCACAAAACAATCCTATAGCTGGAGTCCTGTGTCACTAACACAACCACGCATCCTCCCTCATTCACACCACAAGGCAGGATTTACAATATACAGGAACCACACACAATTCTGGGAAGCAAGGTCTAGCTAAACCGCTACACACATTTTGGAGGGACACAATTCAATCCATACTACCCTTTGACTCCTCAGGCCCTTGTTCTGGGCTCTGCCCTGATTGGGCAAGTGTTACAAAGCTCTTCAGCTCCACCATTAAGAGTCCAGAGGCACCCTACTCTGCCAGAAAGCACTCAGCTCTCTCTCTCCATGGGTCGGCTTCTGTGCCTTCTCATGCAAGTCTCCTGGTTCTGCTGCCACCATTTCTCTGCTGTGCCCTCTCCGTTGTCTTGCTCCATCTCTGATGATGCAGTTCTCTCTCCCTATCACCTGGTTCTAGGAGGTTCTCAGTTCAGGGAACCCGTGTACAAAATCTGCTCCCATCTTTTATTCTTGGTGGTGCTGAGAGGTCCTTCTCTCTGCTTGTTTCTCTATTCTTTTATCTCTTTTAAGATAAAAGGTGTGGCTCAAGCTAGGGCATGACTTGAATTAGGGTGACAAGGGGTAAGGGCAGTGGCTTGAGTCACATCTCCTCGTAAAGTGATGACTCAGGATACATTCCACCTAATCTTGCCTCCTTAATGTGATGGACAACCTGCTCCCAAATGGGAGCACAACCACAGGCACACCAAGATGCCAAGTGCCATCAAGTCAGATCTGCAGGCACACCTGACCAAAACCAAATCCTCTGCTGTCAAGTCAATTCTGACTCATAGCAACTCTGTAGACAGAGCAGAGCAACTGCCCCATAGAGTTTCCAAGGAGTGCCTGGCAGGTCTGAACCGCCAACTTTCTGGTTAGCAGCCGTAGCTCTTAAGTACTACGCCGCCAGGGTTTCCACCCATAAGCATAGAGGATAGCTTTTACAACTAATTATACTTAAACGTTTTACTAATGAAAACAGCTTGTATTGAACACAAAGGATAAAAATTAATACATGCCTTCTAGTAAGTATTACCGCCTATCTGTCAGTTTATTTCACTGTGGGGACTGTGATACTTAAAGCTATGCCATAGGTATAGAGTACATAGACTTTAGAGTATAGCATACAGACTATAGAGTATAGCATATAGACTAGAGTATATGGCAGTGACTAAATAGTGTATATGGCAGGGGTTTTTTCTTTACATAGCATATAGTATAATGTTTAAGGATAATTACATAAAGTGGAGAACAACCACACAATCCTAGGAATCATGGCCTAGCCAAGCTGACCCATATTTTAGAAGGAGACACAGGGTCACACAATTCAAATTATAACAGTACCTATCTTTGAAAATGAGCAAAGCAGTCATTTGGTTAACTGTAATTTTTTTCAGCCTGAACAAATTTTGTTTCTGAATCCAGTGCAGCTTCTCCTTGTTTCTTTCTACTCCAAATGTGGCTGTAAGCTATTCTGGGTGACAACGTAATTTCACATTAAAAAAAAAAATCACAATGATAATTTAAGAGCCCCAAAAAGAAAGAGGAAAAGGAGAAAAATAATCGAGAATATTTATGTACTACTAACATAGACTGAGAAACCCTGGTGGCATAGTAGTTAAGTGTTATGGCTGTTATCCAAAAGATCAGCAGTTCAAATCCACCAGGCACTCCTTGGAAACTCAGTGGGGTAGTTCTACTCTGTCCTATGGGGTTGCTATGACTCAGAATCAACTGAACAGCAGTGGGTTGGTCTTTTGGTTTAGCACAGGTGGAAAGTCTTCTCTGTATCAGCCATTGTAATTACAAGTACAAAGAGACAGACAACAGTGCCTCTTCATCGAGGAGTGCACCACCTTGAAGTGTTCCATTCTCTGAAACATCTACTGTAAAACACAAGGGAGAGCCAGAACTTTCAAACCAGAAAGGTCTGAGTTTGAATTCTGACTTCACCATTAAACTAGCTCTCTGTACTGTTTGTCAAGCTCTTAATCATTCTAAAGCCTCGGTGTCCCCATCCTACTATTACTGTTATTAACCAGTATTGCTCTTGGTGGTTCTTGTTGTTAGCTGGCCTTGACGTTGGCTCTGTCTCATGGTAAATCCATGCTCACCCGTATCCTTCCCATAGTCTGACAGTGTCAGTGGTTGCTGTTGTTAACTGCTGTCTCGTAGACTGTGACTCACAGTGGCCTTTAAGTGCAACAGAACAAAACATTGCCTAGTCCTGTATCATCCTCACAATCACCTGAATGTCTCAGTCCACTGTGAAGGCTATTTTGCCAGTCCCTCTCACTGAGGGTCTCCCATGTCCTGGTTCACTCTCTGCTTCTCTGAACATGATGTCCCCCTCCAGTCCAGCAGATGATCAGCCCTAATGATGTGTCCAAAGCCAGCCAGTCAGACAATGTTCTCTTGTCTGTTTTTTCATTTGCCAGTTTTTGGAAATAGATTTCCAGACCTTTCTTACTGGTCTGTCTTAGTCTGAAAGCTCTACTGAAACCTGTCCGCCAAGGGTGACCCTGTTTCCCGGGGGAAATATCGATGGCATAGTTTTCAGTACAACTGCAACATGCAAACCACCACAGTGAAATAAACTGACAGGCGAATGGTATTACTCATTAGAAGGCATGTATTAATTTTTATCCTTTGTGTTCAATACAAACTGTTTTCACTTGTAAAACATTCAACTATTATGAAGCAATTTTACATACATTGTTGGTTTTGATCCCTTAATTGGTTCCAGGAAATCAGTGGTGGTTGTCACCACTGTTGAGTCAATCCTGACTCACAGTGACCACATGTGACAAAGTCGAAATGCCCCATAGAATTTTCTAGGCTACAGTTTCTGTAAGAGCAGACTGTCAGATTTTTCTTTACAAGGCCGCTGTGGGAGTTCAAACAGCCAGCCTATAGTTTGTGTGTGTGTTGTAGTTGGTGTGACAGTTAAGGAGAGCTGCAAAGTCAATAGAAACATATTGTTATATCTGCTTTGTTTGTAATGAAACTGGGTCTGAAGAGGTTAAACTGACCAGCTCCTGATCCCCCAGCAAGAGTGTTAGACTCACATTCCTGTCTTCTAACTCACAGCCCGCTCCTTCTCCCCCACTGAAGGTGACCTGGAAGGCCCTGGGTTGCTTCAGGCAAAGATTTAGTTCACAAATCCATTTTTCCTCCTGCAAGTTAGCATCAACAACTTACAAACCAGGCCAACTCCAGCCACACCATACAAACCCAAGTCCATTAAATGATTTTGACTGGGATGCTTGGTATCAGTAATGAGGATCTGCACAAGAAATTCACGTGCATCCCCTGGGGCTCCTGCCTGGAATCCAGGTCATCTGAGAACTCACTTAATACAACTATGCTTGGAATGGCAGTGGCTCTATTGCCAGTGGCTCTCTAGAAGCACACAGTCAAAAAGCAATGACACTTAAGTCAGGGCCATTAACTGGCCCTGCTTTTCTTTATCATGAAAGGTTCCCATCACAGGATCCAGTGATCCTGGTGTCCTGGGCCATTTGCCTGGGGTGCCTTTACTGATACAGAAATGTCTAGGCCTAGGTATTGGGTGACAGAGTAGTAGGGTTCAAATTTTTTAAATACAATTCATGTAAGAAAGATAGTTACATCTTGGCTAGTACACAGGCGTGTTGGAAAACACCGGTGGATAGAAAAATTAGTATAATGAGAACAACAGCACTTAAAAAAATTAAATAAGGTAGAATACAAAATAGGTGTCTCACCTGTAGTGAAGATAATTATTGTTTGGTAAAAACTTGTTTGGGTTCTGTCTACCTGTAAGGGCATTGGTGGTTCAGTGGTAGAATTTTTTGCCTTTCTTGCAGAAGACCTGTGTTCGATTCCCAGCCAATGCACTTCATGTGTACTTCATGCTAAAGAAGTTTTATTGGTATTTCTAGACTAAGACAGACTAGGAAGAAAAGCCTGGCAATGGTTTCATGCTGTAATCAGGGATGGCATGGGACTGGGCAGTGTCTCACACTATTGTGTGTGAGGTCACCATGAGTTAGCAGCTAACAATAACCACAGCCACCTATCGTTCATCTACCTATCTATAAACTAAGTCATCATGTTTCACGGATTTCTTAGTACAGGTCATAGTCAAAAACATCTGAAAGAACCCAGTCTAAAGGAAAGCCCACAAAAAGGGGTTGGAGTTAGGGATTTAAACAAAAGTCCAGAATAAAGTTCAGGAAGATACAGGGCTTCTACACCTCCCGTGACGGGGTTTGTCTTAGTCATCTGGTGCTGGTGTCACAGGAATACCACAAAGTGGATGGCCTTAAATAAAAACGAAAAGTTTATTCTTACAGTCTGATAGGCTACAAGTCTAAATTCAGGACGTCCGCTCCAGGGGAAGGCTTTCCTCTTGCTGTCTCTGGAGAAAAGTCTGTAGGTTGCGTCAGTCTTTGGTCAGGTAGCATCTTTGCACAGGAACCTCAGACCTAAAGGATGTGCTTTTCTCTTGGTGCCGCTTTCTTTTAGGTGTGAGGTTCCCAGTTCTCAGCTTGCTTCCCTCTCCTTTTACCTCTTGTAGGATAAAAAGTGGTACAAGCCACACTCCAGGGAAACTCCCTTTGCAGTGGAGCAGGGGGGTGGCCTTAGGAAGGGATTTACAGTACCACCCTAACCTTCTTTACCATTCAGCATAAGAAAATCACAAAATGGAGAGCAATCACACAATACTAGTAATCACAACCCAGCCAAATTTCTTTACATATTTCTCAGGGGACAGAATTCAATCCATGACAGGGTTCTTTCAACGGCTTCCTGTCCTCAACCCCTCACCAATCCCATGTCTTGCCTGGTACACACAGCCATACATAATCCACCCCACTGATGTCCCCGACCTCCTGGCTGTCCACTCCACATTGCCATCAGACCTATGCTTCTGCAAGACCAAACTATTCACAGCATTTGAAAAGGTGAGAGATCTAAGTTAACTCATCACTACAGACTTCTGTTCATATGCTTGCTCTGCCTGCAGCCCCTGTTCTCACTTCGTCTTTGTTTTGATAACGACTCTGCAAACTTTCAGTTGTCCAGTGAAAGGTGCTACTTCCTCCAGGAAGCCTTCATGCATCAGTCAGGGTTCTTTCCTTCAGCATTTAACACAGTTCCACAAAGCATAAACGTACATACCGGGGAGACCAGGTTAACGAGAGAAGCCCTTGCCCTCCTGGACTTTACATCCAGTGGGCAGATAGTAGATAAACCAAGCACTACATATGTAACACAATTACATAGACAATGGTGCTTATGCATGAGGTGCATCACTAGTAGCTGAACCTGGATCTCCTTCATGGGAACAAGAATTCTACTAGTGAACCACCAATACCTCAATCTCACTCTTTCTTAGGTGACATTTGGTCAGTTCCAACTCATGGAGACCTCATGTACAACACAACAACACACTGCCTGGTCCTGTGCTATCTTGGCAATCTTTGCTCCATCTAAGACCATCATTGCATCATGTCACATCCACTGCGAAAATTTTCTCCTCTCCAAAGAAGGCCTCCCTTTTTTTTCCTGACCCTGTACTTTACTGAGCCTGATGTCCTTCTCCAGGGACTGGTCACTTCTGATAACATTTTCAAAGTATGTGAGACACAGTCTTGCCCCCTTTACTTCTAAGGAGTAAATCTTCTGTCGGTCCCATGCTGGATCATGACAGGAAGACAGAGGCAGGAGAGGCTTGGGTGTCTGTGGACAGGAGTCTGGGAACTCTGAGAAGTAAAAGAAAGAAAGTCAAACTCACAGTTTTCCCAGGAACTAACCCAGCTGATATAAGCAAAACCAAAGAGGTGAATAGATTGGTTAATTCTGAAAAAATATATCCCATTAGGCTAAACCATCCAAACTCATTAGTTTGAAAGTAAATTGGCTTTCAGAATGTAGTTGTGTTAAATCAGTACTGAGGAATTCCTCTTGGCTCTGCAAATATTCAGTCTTGTAAGAAGAGATGCCCAGCCTCTAAATATGCTTTTAACTGCCTAGAAAGTAAATCCTAGAATATTAGACCTGTAAGGAGCAGATAAACCACTCCAGAGTCTTCATTTCACGCGGAGATAAGGAGGCAGACTTATCACTTGCCCAACACGTACCTAGACCTGACGCCTGGCCCCTCTCACTTCAGAATTCTTATATCTCACCATATTGCGGCCTTGACTTTGTCAACTGCGGACAATTTTTCCTCTCATGAGAAAAGCTGGTTGGAATTTATGAAGATAATTGGAAAACTCCGGACTCTCTTCATCTTCTGGCAGATTCCAAAGTGTCAGAGGAAAGATTCCAACACTACCACATCACATTAAGTGTCAGATAAAGAGTTCCTAGGAATCTTAAATCCAAGTAC
This sequence comes from Heterohyrax brucei, assembly GCA_028571685.1. NCBI lineage: Eukaryota > Metazoa > Chordata > Mammalia > Hyracoidea > Procaviidae > Heterohyrax > Heterohyrax brucei. Next base: position 16,607,701 of record CM053153.1, on the reverse strand, counting down.
TGTCATTATCTTGCTCTGTTTCTCTTTGAATTTGCACATTAAATAAGTCCCAACATGAGCCAGTCTTAGAAATGCCCATCTTTCTGGATGGATATCTGGAGAGTCCCCTCAGGTGATGTTAGGTGCTGTTAAGTCTGTTGTGACTCACGTCGACACTACGTGAGCAGTACTGCCCCATGCCCATGGTCATCAGTATATCTGAGCCCATTGTTGCAGCCACTGTGTCAGTCCATCTTGCTGAGGGTCTTCCTCTTTGGCACTGACCCTCTGCTTTACCAAGCAGGACATCCTTCTCAAGGGATTCGTCCCTCCTGGAGGTATATCCAAAGTACGTAAGACACAGTCTTGCCATCCTTGCTTCTAAGGAGCACTCTGGTTGCACTACCTCCAGGACAGATCTGTTTGTTGTTTTGGAAGCCAACAGTATGTTCAACATTCTTCTGCAACACCATAATTCCAAGGTGTCAATTCTCCTTCTATCTTCGTTATTCATTGCCCAGCTTTTGTGTGTGTGTGATGGGATAGACAGTACCACGGCTTGTGTCAGACACACATTGGACATCTTTGCTTTTCAATGCTTTAAAGAGGTCTTTTGCAGCAGATTTATCCAACGTCATGCATCTTTTGATTTCTTGATTGCAGCTTCCATGGGCATTTATTATGGATCCAAGTGAAATGAAATCCTTGACAACTTCAATTTTTTCTCCATTTATAGTGATGTTGCCTTTTGGTTTAGTTGTGAGAATTTTTGTTTTCTGGATGTTGAAGCATATGCAATCCATTTTCAGGTCATAGTGAATTTATAAAATACACTTACATGTTTGGCATGTTTTGTGTGTGTGTTCTTACTGGTCTAACACTCTCTGTCCCTCACCAAGGCTGTAAACTCCTTGAAGAATGTGACCATATATTATACATTTTTATTGTTAGCATCTAACACATCAAAACTATTGCTGTTGAGTTGATTATGACTCATAGTGACCATAGGGGACAGGGTAGAACTGTTCCACAGGGTTTTCAAAGAGTGGCTGGTAGATTGGAATTCCTGACCTTTTGGTTAGCAGCTGAAGTCTTAATCACTGCACCACCAGGTTTCAAGGGGCTCCAAAGCTTTGTTTACTTCAAAGAGAATTATTTTTTAAGACAGCACTTAAAGGTGGAAGACAAAACATGAAAACTAACTGTATTTGCCCTCCCTGCTCATGATACTATTTCTAGAGAAGCAATTGCTAGTCCTGTTGGGATGTAATAAATTCATAAAGATAGTCAAATTTTGAACTCCTGCCTTATGTTACAGAGGATGACACAGTGGCTTGGGGAAGTTAAAGTCCTGCCACAGGTCCCTCAGGTGTCTGGGAATGGGTCATGTGCTGAGCTGAGACTCCTCCCAGGGTTCTTAGCCTTTGTTACTCGGCCTCCACTAGAGTTGAGGGAATTCCAGAATGCCGTATAAGTATGAGAGTCCCTGAGTGGTGAAAACAGTGCAACAGAGCAGAATTGTACTTCATAGTTTCAACAGATGCTTTTGGGGAAGGGAATCACCAGCCTTTTTTCCCACGGTCTTCTGAGTGAACTTGAGCCTCTTCCTACCACCTGGGAACATGTTAACCGTGTGCATCCCCCAGAGACTACTTTGTTAGGTAAGCACCTTGAATAAGATTATCAAGGAGCACTGGTGCACAATGGTGAAAGCTCTCAGCTGCTAACTGAAAGGTTAATGGTTCAACCCCACCAGCAGCTCCTCAGGAGAAAAGACTTGATGATCCATTCCTGTAAAGATCATTACCTAGGAAGCCATACAGAACAGCTCTGCTGTCTTCTTTTGGGTAGCTACAAGTCATGATCCTTTTCACAGGGCACAGCAACAACAAATATGATCATCAGTGTTGTCTCTTAGTCTGCAAAACCTAAAATATTTACTATCCAGTTCTCTACAGAAAAAGTTTGGTACTCCCTACTACAGAGAAAGACTTTAATACCAGAGTAAAAGGTCAGATCTTAGAATCAAACAGATTTGGATGGAAATGCCAGCTTTGGTTCTATGTAAAAGTTATAAGCCCTTGTAAGTTTGCTCATGTACTAAATGAATTGTGAGAGTTAAATAAGGTGTGGAAGACACTTAGCAAGTGCTTGGCACGTGATCAACACTCAGTAAATGTTCTTTAGAAGTCCTTGTCAGTGCAGTGGTTAAGTGCTTGGTTGCTATCCAAAAGATTGCTGGTTCAAACCCACGAGCTGTTCTGCAGGAGAAAGATACGGCCTTTGGCTTCAGGACTTCAAACAAGTTCTTCCCAGTTCAGTCATGGCCAAGGAAGCAATACTGGAATAGACCAGAATTTTTTCACTTTGGATGAACTTGAACCATAATGGAAATTGGAAAAATTACAAGTCAAAGCCCAGATAGAAACTTAATCTCCCTCTTAGAAAATGAAGGTAATGTACATGTTGCATAGCAGCCATGTCTCTTGCCCATAGAATTTTGGGCAGAGTCAGAAACAGCAGTGTCCTGCTCAAAGATGACAGTCAATACATGCAGATTTGAATGTCATTCCCCTCAGTCCTGGCAATAATTCAGTGTCATACATCAGGCTCCTGAAAGGATTCACAATGCCTCTTCTGAGTCCCTAATTAAAGGGCTTCAAGTCGTAATTTTTCACATTCAGTTATAAGTCCAGATCATCTAAATTTAAAAAATTTTTCTCTGTCATTGGCCATAACTGAACCAGTTGAAAATAGTTTAAAGCCCTAGTTGGCTTCTATAAATATTACAGCCTTGGGAACTTTATGAGGCAGTTCTGCTATTTCTTGTGGGATCACCATGAGTCAGCATCAACTTGACAGCAATGGGCTGGTTTGATTTTGGTTTTTGAAAGCATTATTTAAGAAGCCCTAGGAAAACCTGGTAGCGTAGTGGGTAAGTGTTATCACTGGTAACCAAGAGATTGGCTGTTGGAATCCACCTGGCACTCCTTGAAAATTCTGTGGAGTAGTTCTACTCTGTCCTATAGGGTCGCTACAAGTCAAAATCAATCAGATGGCAGTGGGTTTGGTTTGGTGGTACAGTGGACCTCTGGTGACAGAGCAAACAGGTTGGCTGCTAATCAAAAGGTCAGCAGTTTAAATCCACCAATAGTTTCTTGGAAGCCCTATGGAATAGGGTCTTTATGAGTCATAATCACTTCAACAGCAACAAGTTTATTTTTGAGATTTTGATGTTGAAGTAGTTAAGGACTTGGCTGCTAACCAAAAGGTTGGTTGTTCAAACCTACCAGCTACTCCAGTCTGTTTCCATAAAGATTTATAATCTTGGAAACTACATAGGGCAGTTCTTGTCTGTCCTATAGAGTCACTATGAGTCAGAATCAACTTCACAGCAGTAAGTTTTTGTTGCGTTACTTATATCATGTCTGTATCCAAGCTTGTGAGATCATTGTCACTATCATTGGAGCAATTTTTCTGCAGTTCATTCTGGAAACTCACAAATCTCTCTAAAATGAATCTGCTACAGAAACAGTGGTTATGAACAGAAAGCTGATGACAACTCAAACTACGTAGTCTGAAGAAGTTCTGATAACAGAGAAGTTGCATGTAGCCCCTTCCAGGTGCTGATCTAATTAAGATCACTCACATTGTGATGTCTATAAAGCTTATTAACCCTTACAGAGATGATATTTTCATATTAGAGATGTCACTTATTATGCCAAGCAAATCTTTCATAGTTGAAATTAGTGTGGGGCAGAAGAGGGAAATTAGTCAGTGGTGGCAGGAAAAAATTACACAAATCTAATTTTTTTTGTTAAAAAAAACAGAACTGTCACCATCAAGGTAATTCTGACTTAAGAAAAGCCATGAGTCACATAGTAGAAGAGCTCCATACGGTTTTCTGAGCTATAATTTTCAGGAAGAAATCCTGGTAGCATAGTCTGCCAGACACTTCTTGAAAACTTTATGGGTCACTTCTACTTTGTTCTATAGCATTGCTACGAGTTGGAACTGACTTGAGAGCAGTGCTTCCCCCCACCTACCCCCTATAAATGCTTACATGGCGTGAACAACTAGGCATTCAATTACTAACCAAAAGGTAGGTGGTTTGAATGCACCCAGATGAGCCTTGGGACACACATGGTTGTCTGCTCTCGAAAGGTCTCAGCCTTGAAAACCCTCACATTTCTACCGTGGGAGTGGAGTGCTGCTCTAGCAAATACCTAAAATGTGGAAGCCACTTTGAAACTGTGAATAGATAGAAGATTCAGAAGGAACGAAGAAGGCGCAGATGGTGAGAAACAACAGAGGACCGGCAGCAGCGGCAGCAGCGGCAGCAGCAGAACCAGAGGCAGCGCTGGAGCCGACCCGTGGAGCGAGAGAGGTCAGTGCCTGTGCAGAGTTTTCCTCGCGGAACGGGGTGCCTCTGGGCACTTGAATCGGTGAGCTGGCCTTGCTGACCCATGGAGTGAGAGAATTGAGTGCCTTTGGGCAGGACGCTTTCCAGCAAGAGTGGGGTGCCTCCGGGCACTTAAACCAGTGGAGCTACAGAGCTTTGGAACACTTGCCCGGCAGGGCAGATGTGGGCTTGAGGCCCGGGCCATGTGGCCATAGGAAGCTGAAGCTGAAGACGCAGATAGCGTGAGAAGCTGAGCTGCCTCAGTCTCAAGAGGTATGGCCGTGACCTCAGGGGTTTGAAAGGGTGGAACCACAGCGTGCTGTGTTCGTAAGGGTGGAATTGCCACTCAGTTGGGCTTAGGGTGCTCCTAAAGCCAATGGGACAGAGTTTCTGTCCAAGTGGGCCTTGAAGGCAGAGTTGTAGCATGGGGCTGGAGGTCTCCACTCAGAAACCAGAGAGTGTGGCCGATACCTAGAGTCTGGAGAGCATTGCTGTCGTGTAGAATGTCTCAGAAAATGTAAGAGTATTTCCAAAGCTTTGAGGGCTAATGTAATGTGTTCTGTTGACTTGCCTGTTGCCTGTTAATGCCTTCTAAGTTTCACAGATGTAAAAGAGTTTTTGTATTTTGGACTTGGAACTGATTTAAGAATTCTGTTATATGGATGGACATAATTTTGCTATGGTGAGATGAATGTGGTAAATGTTTTTTGATGAGATTTTTGGGTTGTCGAAGGGTGGGATGTCATGGTTGGAATTGTGTCCCCCCAAAAATGTGTGCAGCCACGTGGCTGGGATATGGTTCCCAGTATCTTGGGACTGTCCTCCATTGTGTGGTTTTGCTAACCTGTATGTTAAAGGATTAGGGTGGGGCTGTGAATTCCTGCTGTGGGGGGAGTTTCCCTGGAGTATGGCTTGCCCCACCCTTAATGCTTTTAGCTTGCAAGGAATAAAAGGAAAAAGAAACAAAAGACAGTTTGAGAACCTCGCTACCATCAAGCAAGCAGCAGCCATCCACTCTGTGGTATTTCTGTTAAAGCAGCCTAGCTGACTAAAACACACGGCATGAACAACTAGGTATTCAATTACTAACCAAAAGGTTGGTGGTTTGAATGCACCCAGATGAGCCTTGGGACACACATGGTTGTCTGCTCTCGAAAGGTCTCAGCCTTGAAAACCCTCACGTTTCTACTCTGCAATATGAGGTTGCATGAGTCAGAATCAACTTGACCGCACACGACAACAGTCCTTATGGAAGGAGATCTCCAGGCCTTTCTTTCACAGGGCTGCTGGGTGGGTTCAAATCACCAACCTTTAAGTTAGTGGTCAAGTACAACCACTTGTGCAACCCAAGGAACCATCATTCTCACCGTTTCCAGTTCTCATACTACCACTACTGCTGTTTGGAACAATTCAGTAACCAGTTTCCATCTTCTCCCACTGTATACACATTCACAGTATGTACACAGCAAGTTTATTCTGTCTTTGAGAAAACGAAACGTATTTTTTAGAGAAGCATTGCATTACACTTTTTTAATTATTTTATTTTATTTTATTTTTTTAATGTGATTGAGTGAAAGTTTATGATACAATTCAAATTTGCATGCCCACCTGTCTGCAGCTCCCTCTGCTCTCCCTGCCTGTGACAGCACACTCCTCCTTTCCATTCCACATATGTCATATCCTCTGAACAATCTCCTGTTACCTCCTCTCCACTCCTGTCTAGTGGGAGGCCAGTAGGACGACATGCTGTAGATTCATAGGACCATAAAGTGCACACACAATAAGTCATTCTGTGTCCCCAAGTCCATTCCATTTCCACCCAAAGAGTTGACCTGAGTAATGCTCTATGATCAGGGGCAGCAGTAGGTTTAGGGGCCACACTCCCAGGAGAGCTCCCAGGTCTTTGACCATCAATTGTGGTCTTTTAGTGGAGTTCTTAGGTACACTCCTCTTTTCCTCATGTTGCCACTGAGACTCAACATTGTGAGCCCCATCTCGGCTGTCATTGGTGGTGGCTGGGCACCATCTGGTTCTTCTAGTCTCATGTTGATATAGTCACTCATTCATGTGGGTCTTTCTGTCTTCTGAGCTCTTTCTCCCTCATGTCATTGTTGTCCTTGGTGATCATCAGTTCCAGTTGAGTTGGGACCATTTAGTTACTCAGATGGCAGCTTGCTAGCTTTTAAGACCCCAGATGCCACTCACCTATGCGGGGTGCAGAAGACTCTCTTAGCAATAAGCTAGTTATGCCAATTGGCCTCGATGTCCTCTGAGAGCATGGACCCTGGGCCTCCATCCTTGCTACTCTATCCTTGCAATATTTGGTTAAGATTGGAACAGTTTTCAGGTTATGGTGAAGTCCAGTTAAATTGATCTACTTTCTAATGTGTGCTGTCACTGATTTCACCCAACTACATTTCTATCAACTATCTGATCTATAACCAGCTTTCTCCCTCCCTCCCTCCCTCCCTCCCTCCCTCCCTCCCTCCCTCCCTCCCCTCCCTCCCCTCCCTTGCAGCCATCAGAGAGTCTTTTCTTCTGTACATGAGCCTGTTTTTAAGTCCTTATAGTAGGGATCTCATACAATATTTGTCCTTGTGCTGCTGACTGATTTCACTTAACATAATGTCTTCCAATTGAAACCAGGTTATGAGATGCTTCCTAAAATTGTCATTGTTCTTTGTCATTGCATAGTGTTCCACTGAGTAGATATACCATAGTTTATTTATCCATTCATCTGTTGTTGGGTATCCAGGTTGATTTCATCTTTTTGCTATTGTGGACTGTGTTGCAATAGATATTCATGTGCATGTATCTGTTTATGTGACTGCTCTTGCTTCTGTAGGATATATTCCAAGCAGTAGGATTACCAGGTCTCATACCCTTTTTACAAAAAATAGTAATAATAATAATAATAATAATTTCATTAGAAACACCATATAGCTGTATTTCTGAAAATTAGGTGAAAACAGAAATAAAAAGGCAAATATCCAATATCAACAGCACTTGGCACTTGGCATCCAATATCTCACCTCAGATCTTATTTTTTCCTAAGCAAATTTTTTTATAAGCTGTGATGACTGTACAGTTATATTCATATCATTCAAACAATTTTATACACTGCAATTTTCACTTAACATGGTATAAGTGTTTTTCTATGTTATTACATGGTCTTCATAAATTCTTACTTAGATATGTGCAAGACACAGCTAATCTAAATGGCAAATCTGAGAGAACTGAAGAGGGACTCTCCTTTTTCTAAGCCAGTGTAACCCATACTAGGTTATACAGTTGGATAAGCAGCACGCAAATCGGATTTGTCTTTGCTGGTCTTCTTTTACACTTGGCAGGGTGACCTTCAGCAGTCGATAACCTAAAACACAACGCATAGTGGCTCTGCCATAAATCTATCTGCTGTTTACATTCCACCTTGGCCTATGACCCATAATATGCCAGATGTAGGCCACTGGAGTTGTCTCTCTACCTGTCTACATACACTATCTATGTTTTGGGCCTTCTTTAAAGATGTGATAGTTGCATGAAAGCCAAAGAACCAATGGACAGAGAAAAGAACATGGAGTCTCAAGCAGGACTCAAGAGTCAGACATCTAGGTTAAAATCTTACATCTCTACTGGCTATTGTACAGTCTTCGCTGACAGCTCAGAGACCAGAGGAGAAGACTTCCCTAGCATGCTCCAAACATTCTATATTGTTGCTGTTAAATTGTCATCAAGTTGGCGTTGACTCAAGACAATCTTCTGTGCAACAGAACAAATGTCATCCTCTCCTGAGCCATCTTCATGACCACTGGTGTGTTTGGGTCCACTTTTGCAGCTATTGTGTAGTGCCTTCCAAACTCAGGAGCACATCTTCCAGTGTATAGCAGACAGTTTTCTGTTGTGATCCATACAGATTTCATTGGCTAATTTTTAGAAGTACATCACCAAGCCTTCCTTCCCTGTCTGTCTTAGCCCAGAAGCTCTACTGGAACCCGGCCACCACAGATGACCCTGCTGGGATTTGAAATACCAGTGACATAGCTTCCAAAATCATAACAACCCTCACGCCTCCACAGTACAACAAACTCTCAGACTCTCCAAATTTCCCTCTAGTCAGAGTGCAGACACACTCGCTGGACAAAACACATTCACTGTACAACCTTCCAAGGACAGAGTTGGAGAAAGTATAATCTAAACCATAAGTAGAAAGAAACTAATTCTGGAAGTGCCTCCCAATTTGAAAATTCATCTCTACTTACAACATCTATAAGTTACATTGTCTTTCAAAGTAGAGTTTAGTCCCTTTATTTAAGCCTTCTCCTCCCCAAATTGTGCCTGTTGGAGCTCCCAGGAAGACAGCACAGAGCCCATGGCAATCGCTGCTTCCTTCATCACTGGAGGGAGATCAGTGACCTGCTACCTGAGCAAGGATTCAAATTCTTAGCCAAAGGCACTTGTGCTGTGGAGTTTCTGTCTCAGTAAAGGAGACGAGAGAAGTCCTTTGATCTCTCAGTGACTCCAGGTGTTGCTCCCAGTTTCATCAGCATTTCATTCATGTCTCTGTGTGGCATTTACCATTTTAGGTTTTATCCGTTTGCTATCTTCCACCTTCTCCTCTGCTCACCCACCTAAGTTAAGCATCTCAGAGACAGGGTTGACTCATCTTGCACAGCAGAGTTTTATCAGAGCATCTGCCTAGTGGCAGGGATCTAGTAAATTAGCAAGCTGAAACCGTGATGTCATCTACCCTGAGACCAGAAGAATTAGCCTGTGCCTAGCTGCCTTTCTCAGCCATTCTGATCAGTCCACAATAGATGGACCCTAATAGAATGGAGGGTGGGAGAAGAATGTGGAACAGAACCTCAAATTCTTAAAAAGTCCAGACTTACCGGACTTGTTGAAACTAGAAGACACTGAAAGCTGCTGCTTTGAGATACTCTTTAAAACTTAAATTGAAATTATCCCTTGAGGTTTTCTTTTAACTAAAACACAGAATGGTTTATAAAATAAAGAAAACCACCTATGAGTATAACCAAAACCAAATGAAACCCACTGCCATGGAGTCAATTGCAACTCATAGCAACCCTATTGGATGGAGTAAGACTGTTCTATACAGCTTCCAAGGAGCACCTGGTGGATTTCAACTGTTGGCCTTTTGGTAAGCAGACATAGCACTTCACCACTACAGCATCAAGGTTTCCTCCATGAGTAAGACCTCCTTTAAAAAAATCATCTGTGTGAGTCCAAATAAATATGACTCTAGATAAAACAGAGAAACCAAAAAACAAACAAAAAGCCCACCGCTATCAAGTTGATTCCAACTCATAACAACCCTATAGAACAGAGTAAAACTGGCCCACAGAATTTCCAAGAATGCCCAGTGGATTTGAACTGCTAACCTTTTGATTAGCAGCCATAACATGAAACCACTGTACCACCAAAGTTTGAGAAAGTAAAGGGGCAGGGAAACTAGAGTACGGGATATGCTACAATCAGAATAGAATGGATGAGAATGATGACACATTTTGTGAAAAGTGTAAGCAACATCACTGAATAACTCGTGGGGAAATTGTTAATGGAAACCTAATATGCTGTTTCCAGCCCCGTCATAAGCATGCAAAAGCTGGACAATAAATAAGGAATACAGAAAAAGAATTGACTTCCTTAAACTATGGTGTTGAAGAATATCCAGTGTACCATGCATTGCCAAAAGAATGAACAGATATGTCTTGGAAGAAGTACAGCCACAGTGCTCTCAAGAAGCAAGGATGGCAAGGCTAGACCTTACATACCCTGGACACTTTGTCCTCAGAGGTCAGCCCCTGGAGAAGGACATCGTGTTTGGTAGACTGGAGGGTCAGCAAGAGAGGAAGACCCTCAATGCGATGGATCAACACCGTGGCTGTAACCATGGGCTCGAGCACAGCGGTGGTTGTGTGGATGGCGCAGGACCGGGTAATGCTTCATTCTGTGGCATACTGGATCCCTACGGATCGGATCTGACTGGACAGCACCCAACAGCAACTATATGTCGTGCAAACTTTGACCTTATATGCAGAAAAATATTATAAAAAATAAACAAGCTAGTGTGTGTGTATGACTCAGCTGTGTATAAAAAGGGAATGAATCAATGAATGACTGAGTAAATAATAGGGATAGCCATGCCTACCATGCAGAATTTCTGTTGGAATAAATGAGAAACTTCCGTGAAAGCACTGAGTAGAGTTCTTGCACTTGGTTTGTTGTCAGTAAATGTGATCTCCTTCATTTTTTTTTTTTTTTTTTTTTTTTGGTTTTCTAATCACAAAAGCCTTCAACTTAGCTTCTCTGGTTTATGACATCAGTATCATTTACCTGCTAGCTGACTACTGTAATTGAGTCAATCTAAGAAGAACTCCGCTCACTTTTTTCTGTTTTTTTTTTTCCTATCAGGCACACCGTTTTAACTTATTGCAGGGCAGCCTAGGGAACAAATCTCTTATTTGTGCTTTGCAAGCAGAAGGCCTCCTTGCCAAGCACAGTTAAGTGCTAAGTGCAGCCACTATTTGGGCCTGTGACAACTGGGTCTCTTGAAAACATAGAGTGCATATATGAGAGAGAGTCTCTAACCCAGAAGAAGAAAAAGAAATAAATGCATGAACAGATTGCAGAAATTTACAGAGAAAATGGCTAAGAGTATCTTAATTTAAAAGGCTGTATTAAAACCACCCAGCCATTAGAAGAAGGCCGACTTTAACCTAGAAGGGAGGAAAAAGGATGGCAAGAAAATATTGCAATCATTTAGAGGAAAAGTTGCTGAGAATGTCTTAATTCCGAAGTAGATTCTGAAACTGCCCAGCCACAGCCAATCTGTGAGCATAAAGCCTTTGCAGATACTATATTTGATCATTAAAAGAGAACATTTTCAAGAATTGATTTTCTGTCTCTCACACACTTTCTTCTATCTTTACCTAAAGAACAGAAGCAAAAGCAAATAAAACCAAACCAAATCTGTTGCTATCAAGTCCAATCTGACTCCTAGCAACCCTGCAGGACAGAGCAGAAATGCCCCATAGAGTTTCCAAGGAGTGCCTGTTGGATTTGAAATGCTGACCTTTTGGTTAATAGCCATAACACTGAACCCCTATACGACCAGGGTTTCTAAGAGAAAACAGAAGGTCGCTAATTCAAGCTATGCTTGTTTTAGTCTGCCAGAATAATTTTTTAGAGAATCAGGTGACAAAGAGAATATTTAAAATGAGCTAAAGTGACATGTTATTTTTAATAGTGCCCAACCTCCTCAAAAAAAAAAAAGAAAGAAAAGGAAAGAAAACAAAACATAAACAAAAACACTCTGTGGACTGAACTATATAAAACAAATCTGGGATCCAAACACAAGCCACAATTCTTTTAAAGTCTACAGCATCACAGCCATTCCTCCCCTTGGACAGGCCCACAGGATACCGAAATGTGGTTACTATTTGTCCTCTCCTTTTTGAAGAGATCACACTCTTTTTCCACGAAGTTTTCGTTAAGGGAAGAAGGAGTGAGACTGTCAGTCCTCCCTGGATCTCCAGCAGACTCTACAGGGTTCCTGGCTTGGCTTCTAAAGCAGAGGAGGGGCCAGATTCTTTGTGTAGGTTAATTTATATCCATTACTATTATGACACGGTTTCTCTGATGACAGTCATCATCACCGGCACGCAGCCGTGGTGGCCCTCACCACTTAACTTGGGTGGGCAGGTGCTGCAGGCCAATTCTGCCCGAAAGCTTCTTCTATCTCGTTTGTAAGCAAAAGACTCTCCGATTCAAGTTGCATCAAGCCCAGGAACATACCCATGGCAAAAGGGGTGGCACATAAATATGTCTGACAAAGTCATCAGGGACTAGCAAACAGAGGCTGGCAATAAATATGGTAATTAGGTAATTGGAGACATCCAACACAGGGTTCTTTGAAAACTCAATCTCAGGAACTGGAGTCCTGAGCTGATTTTTGCACCATTAAGGAGAATTATGAGAGAGTTGCAACTTTTAACAGCATTTCTGTATTTCTCATTGGTGAGTTAATAACTTTTCTGTCCACATTAGGGAAATTTTAATGACACAGTCACGCAGAAAACCCCTGCCTGCTCCCACCCCAAGATGCCTAGTGACAGAACTGGAAACCTCAGAGCAGGCTCCCACTTCTTCAGAAGCCAAAATGCCATTTGACTTGAGTAGACAGCAACAGCTTGGCTGATGCTGAAGAATTCAGTTTGTCTGCTGTTTGGGTGATGTGAGGTGAAGGTCGGGGGACAGTCTCTTCTCTAATTTAACAGCATCAGACCTTTAATTATATTTTGCCATTTCACAGAGGGGTGCGGAGGTCCGCCATCAGCCTTGTAGACAAAGTCACGAGCTCCTGCAAATGACGGGCTGAAGCATCTCACCTGTGACATGTTTTTTAGCCTACTGACCTTGATATTAATTGGCTTCCTAATCAAATTTTCTTCAAAAAGATACCCCCTCCTCTCCTGGCACAAGGATCAGGGGAGATGCCTTCTGAGAGGGGCCCTTTACTACCCCCTTGGTCTGTGAGATAATATTGGGAAAACCTGTACAGGAATCTCTGGAAAAAGAGCTCAGAGGAATGATTTCTAACACAGCCAGCTTGAGAGCAACGAGGCCGGCCCAACCCCTGCTGACTTCCCCCAACTGCACATCCCCACCCATGTGAAAGGAATTATCCTCTTTAGAACAGCTTGAGAAGGACACAGGGTGGGGGACGGTAGATGTTTACTATCCCCGCAGGAGGAGATAAAGAGCAAAGTAGGAACAAATAGAGATCATAAACTTTAGACCCTTCCTCGTGAACCTTTTAACCTTGAGGTATAAGTAGGGCTGATTGAGCTCGAGGCATCCTTAGGCCATTATCTAAAAAGCCTTGACAGTTAAAAGGATCACCAGGTTTCAGTTAACTGATAGCTCATGTGGCAGGGTAAAAAATTACATCACCTCAAGACCACGAGGATTTTCGTTTCAAATTTGCCAACCACGAGGTTTTGGTTTTGAACTAGCCAATAGATTGTGTGGTCAGTGGGCAGGGTAAAATTCACGTCACTCTTACTATAAAAACAATAAAGACAGACAGCCTTCTCTCTTGCTCTCTGGGTCGGGCTGCCTTAAACCAGAAAAGTCTTTTCTGTCTCCTTGATTCATTTCCCGCCGCGCCTCTCCCTCCCTCCGTGCGTGACCCTGTAAAGTGTCGGGGCTGGCCCCCGGCAGAGGGGAGTTTCGGGTGTTTAATCAATCTACAGACTGTGGTTCGGCTTAGCGTGTTTGCTGTTAGTAAGCCTTCTTAATTCAGGGGATATTTTAAGAAACGCTTCTCTGTACATTTGGCAAAGGAAGAAACAGGCAGTTCAATATCACTGCCTTCAGGAAATGGCTCCTGAACACCTGAAATGGTTAAGGTTGTATGTCAGCTTGGCTGGGCATAATTCTCGATAGTTTGGCAACTGTATAATGATATAGACTGGCAGCTGTGTAATGATGTAGTCATCCTCCACGATGTGATCTAGTGTGATCAGGTAATCAGTTGTAAAAGGGAGTTTTTCCAGGCATATAGCCTGCATCCCGTGTTATATGTATAGGTATGTGTATGTGTATGTGCACACACACATGTAAGTGTACACATATGCATGTGTGTGCACATATTCACATGTATGTGCGTGAGAGTGCATGTGTATACAACCATGTGCGTGCACATGCATGTTTGTGTTTATGTAAATGTATGTGCATGCATACTTGTATGTATACATGTACATGTATGTGTATATGTATATAGACCTTCTGGCTTATCATCATCATCTGACTTACATTCTTAGGAATTAAGCACGTGCCCTGCTGTGTTATCTGCTGGTCTTGGGTTCTCATCCCCTGCAGCCATATGAGTCAGGAGAAGCCTCAAACCTAATGCCTGACCCACAGACTTGGAACTTGTCAGCTTCTACAATCTCATGAACCATTTCCTTAAAGTCTCTCTCTCTCTTTCTGTCCCTCTCTGTGTATGTGTGTGTATATACATATGTATAGATAGCCAGCCAGCCAAGTGCCAGCATTAGTCTTTAATAGCATCAGAACTTTAATTGTATTTTGCCATTTCACAGAGATGAGTTTTAGATGTTTAATCTATGTATATATTTACACAGAAAGATGGACAAAAAGAGAGATACCTAAAGGAAATGGTCCATAAGGTTGTAGAAACTGATGAGTCTCAAGTATACAATATACATGTGTGCTTCACCTAAGACTGAGTTCGAAGCCCTTCTTGGGTGTCACTACACCTTGCACCCCCCTTACCCTGTTAAGGTGATTATCTCGAGATGGCTAGTCTTCTTTTCATCCCTCTGTTCCTATCTTTTGAGCTCCTCCAAGCACAAAGATGTGTTGTTGCCTCTGGGATCCCTGCTTCTTCCGCAGTTCCTGGCATACATTGGGCTATGTATTTATTCAAACCCTGGTGGCATAGTGGTACAGTGCTATGGCTACCAACCAAAGGGTTGGTCATTTGAATACACCAGGCACTTCTTGAAAAGTCTATGGGATACTTCTACTCTGTCCTATAGGGTTCCTATAAGGTGGAAATTGACTTGACAGCAGTTAGTCTGATTTTGGCTTTATATTTATTGAATGACTGAAGGAGCAGGGCCTACAGGAATGAAAGATGCCCTGGCAACACAAAAATTAATGGTATTATAAAGCTTCCACGTTCTATTTTCCTGTTACCATATGCACAGTTTCTCATACTGTTTTAAAACATAATCTTTGAAGCATCTAAATAAAAGTAGCTTATGCTAGTAGTTCTCAACCTGATGATCAAAATCACACTCAAAAATTTAGAGATTTTCTTGTGAAATTCTGGGTGGACAATTGAAACACTATTGCTGTATTATATGACGATGGGGATCACAAAGGTCCCAGTTGATTCTGAAACTTGAGAACCACTATTTTTGAAATTAGATAGTTTAATCCTCTCAGTTAAAGAAGGAGGTCACCAATCTAGAAAGGTTAAGAGGCTTGTTCAAGGTCATAAAGCAAGTTAGTGATAGAGGTAGGACTTGGGCCTACATGTTCTGATTCTCATGTTTTCTTTAATCTCTTTGTTCCGTCTCAAGTCTACATGAATTTACCAAGCACTGATTACATGCTCTGCTGATTGTTAAGAACAAAAGATAAATAATAACGAAGCTATCCTTTACTGAGTTTTTACTCTGTATATAATACTGAATGAAATGCTTTGTATAATAGACATCAAGCCCTAGCAGGAAACCCACAGTGATTAACAAACTATGGCTGCTAACCAAAAGGTCGGCAGTTCAAATCCACCGGGGGCTCCTTGGAAATTCTGTGGAGCAGATGTACTCTGTCCTGTTGGGTTGCTATGAGCCAGAATCAACTTCATGGCAACAAGTATTATTTTTATTTTTATTTTTTAAGCCCTAGTGGCTCAATGGTTAAGCCCTCAGATACTAACAGAAATGTTGGCAGTTTGAATACATTTACCATCTCCACAGAAGAAGAGCTGGTTACCTGTTCCAGTAAAGATTACAGAGTCCTTGCCATCTCACAACAACAAAATACAGGTAGGAGTCCCTGAGTGGTGCAAAGTTTTAAACACCCTGCTGCTAATCAAAAAGTTGAAGGTTCCAGTTGCCCCAGAGGTACCTCAGAAAAAAGGCCTGGTGATCTACTTCCAAAATACTGCCATTTAAAACCCTCTGGAGTATACTTCTACTCTGACACATATGGAGTTGCTATGAGTGAGAAATGGTTTATTATAACCAGACAGAATATTGCCACTTGAAGAGGTTAACTTGCCCAACAGAAAAAAAATAATCACTTGCTTTCGCTTTGGCTTTCAAACAGCAGGTCCTGCTGTTGAAGAGCCCAGTCTGAAAGGACAAACGAATTAAGCATGTGAATTTTCTCTTCCACCCCTTTCTCCCATTCCCTTGTTTCCTGGATCCTGGAGACTTGGACGATTGGAACAGAAACTGGGGTCAGACACAGACCTTCTTTAGCACAACAAGGTACAGAAGATGAATCAGCAAGAGAGACAGACTACGTGGAGTAAAGATCTGATACATAATTGTGAGTCCCTGGTGGCATGGTGGTTAAGTGCTACAGCCGCTAACCAAAAAGTTGGTGGTTCCCGTTGGCTAAGTGGTCATTGGAAATTCTCTAAGGCAGTTTTATCCTGATCTATAGGGATGAGTCAGAATCTTTACTCTACTTGATGATAGTGGGTTTGGGTTTGGGATTTTCTTAAAGAAAATCCACTTGGAGTCTACAGCTCTGTGCAGCCCCTCACCCCTCTTCTCACCTCTGTCCTTCAACCCTGAAGCCCCCTGTATGCTACAGAACCAAACAAAGGAGAATACAACTAACTATGGAAGACTGTGCAGAGGACAATGCAGGGAAAATTATGGTGCTAAAGGGCTGTTGTTGTTATTGTGTGCCTTTGAGTCAGTTCTGACTCCTTGGTACTCCATGTAACAGAGTAGGACCACCCCATAGTGCTTCCAAGGAACTGCTGATGGATTCAAACAGCCAACCTTTTGGTTAGCAACCATACATCTCAACAGTGCACCACCAAGTTCCTGTGTACCAATACAAATGTGAACTACATTGTCCAGGGCTTCACAGGCACATTGTATTTTTTCCTACTGACATTAACATTTTTTAAAGTTAATTTTTTAACACAAGATTCTACTTTTCCTTTTTGTGATGGGTGGAGAAGGAGGAGACCAGGATTATGTCTTACAGACAGCCTTGAGTACATTCTGGAACTGCTTCAGCGACCACATAAGAGAACAACTAAATCTGCCTGAGGATAGGGCGTAGGGATAAAGAAAAGGATCAGAGAAGCCTTGGGAAGAATCCAGCTAGCAGAATTGGCTAGCCTTAGGGAAGAATGCGTTAAGCCTGGGGCAAACTTTGCAAATAGGAAGAGGCTTAGAAGGACAACCCATGTAGGAAACACTGTACAGGCTAGTATTTCCCAGTCATTCTGGAAGTTTACTGAAATACAGATTCTTAGGTTATGCTCCTGAGATCTTCACTCAATGGGTTTATAGCAGTGCCTCTGTTTTTGATATTTTATTTCATTTATATTTACATAGGGCATCCCAAAGCCAGTTCCAGTGCCGCTGATTCTGGGACAGAGCAGAACTATGCCCATAAAGTTTCTAAACCAAACCAAGCCCACTGCCATCCAGTCAATTTTGACTCGTAGTAATGCTATAAGACAGAGTAGAACTGCTCCACAGAGTTTCCAAGGAGCACCTGGTAAATTTGAACTCCCAACCTTTTGGTTAGCAGATGTAGCACTTACCTACTATGTCACCAGTTTTCCACAAGTTTTTCAAGGCTGCAAATTCTCACAGAAGTGTTGAAAAGTAAAGATGTCATCTTGAAGACTAAGACATGCCTAATCCGAGCCATAGTATTTTTAGTTGCATCATATACATGCAAAAGCTGGACAATGAATAAGGAAGATAGAAGAACTGATATCTTTGAATTGTGGTGTTGGAGAAGAATATTAAAGGCATCATGGACCACCAAAAGAACCAACAGATCTGATCTGGAAGAAGTACAACCAGAGTGCTCCTTGGAAGCAAAGATCACGAGACTGTGTCTCACATACTTCAAACATGTTGTCAGGAGGGATCAATCCCTGGAGAAGGATGTCATGCTTGGTGGAGTAGAGGGTCAGAGAAAAAGAGAAAGATCCTCAAGTCGATGGATTGACATAGTAGCTGTAACAATGGGCTTAAACATAAAGATGATTGTGGGCATGGACCAAGACTGAGCAGTATTTGCTCCATTGTGCACAGGGTTGCTATGAGTCGGAACAGACTTGATAGCAGCTACAATAATCGCGAATGCTTACAGAGGCAGACTGCACATCTTTACCCCACCCCTTGTTGGCTTGAGCTGCTCACCTTTTGGTTAGCAATGCAGAACTCTGACTGCTGTGCCACCAAATCTCCTTCTTACTTACATGATAGTTAGGATTTGCGGAGTCCCTGAACTTAGGTGGAAAACAATTTACATCTTATTTTCACTAATCCTTAATTGAAGTTTAGTATTTTGAACATAGGCAATATTAGTGCTGCCAAACTGAAACAAGTTCCTTCCACCTGCCACTGTAGCCGAAAATTCAGAGATGGCGTGGGGTTCAAGGAATACTTTATTTGCAGATATGCCAGCAAATCTGGGGGACAATGAAAATAGCTTTAAAAAAAAAACTGTTCCATTTGGGTTATATTTCCAGCGGTTTTTATAGCCAGAATTCAAAGGGGGTCAGTACTTGTCCCAGAACAACAGTCAGGAGTCACAAGATTTCATGGCATCATAAGGTTTCATCATATCTTACAAACAGTGTGAATTACCCAAATTTTCATTGTCTCTCTCTGAGGTCTGAATCAGTTTTACCTCCTCAGAGATAGAGAGAGGAATGCAGACCTGCTAATCTGATCTGAGGGTGATAACTGAGGCAGAGGATGGAATGCAGCTTAATAACCTAAGTGACTTTTGTTAGATTCTTATGTTCACCACCATTAGCGGTATCTGACATGCCAACAGAGGAAGTCACAGGTATCTGATGTCTCGTTACTGTTGTTGCATGTATTTCAAAACAATGTTTAGGTTGAAATAACAGTAGTTACTAAATCATGTTATTGCTTGTGTTGATGAAGAAGCATATATACCACTGCATCAGAAAATTTATACCAGAGATAGACTGAAACTGCGTAATTGGCTTCCTGTATGAACCCATCTATTTATTTTCATGCATTTAAATTGGTGATTCCAACGCACCAATCAGTACTGCAGGGTAAACGGGGAGGAAGAAACCCTGGCTATCTGCTTCTGTTCAGATTACAGGAAGGAAAACCCTATACAAGTAGATCTCAGAGGTATCATAGGTTCAGTCTCAGACCACCACAATAAAGCGAATCACACAGGGTTTTTTTTCGGTAAGTGTACAACAATATTGTCAAAAAAAGTAAATATTTTAATTTAACAAGTACCTTATTGCTAAAAAATGCTAAGCAACATCCGAGACTTCATCGAGTTATAATCTTTTTGCTGGTGGAGGGTCTTGCCTCAGTGTTGGTGGCTGCTGACGAATCAGGGTGCTAGCTGATGAAGGTTGGGGTGGCTGTGGAGATTTCTTAAAATAAGAACAACTATGAAGTTTGCTGTATCATTTGACTCTTTACATGAAAGATTTCCCTGCAGCGTGCAGGCTATTTAATGATATTTTACCCCAAATTGCAGTCAGTCTTCTCAAGTCCTGCCGCTGCTTTATCAACTAAGTTTATGTACCATCCTGAATCTTTATTGTCATTCAATAATGCTCGGCCATTTTCACCTAGGAGCAGATTCCATTTTGTAGGAAACATTGTTGGCACCCTGGATACGGTCTTGGTCTTTCTCTGCAACTGGCAGTCAGTATGCGAAGTCACTGACAGCTTATTACCAGAGTCTCTCTATCTGACGAATACCCAAGGAATCCAATCGGAACCCAGTTAGAGAGGGTGAAGCTTTACTCAATTTTGCAGAATCGGGTTCAGGGGCTCACAGGAGGCAGGCCAGAGCGCGCAAACACCTCCTTACAAGCCTTTTTCTCGCCTACCTCGCCAGTCCCACCCCGGGTTCTGCACTGGCTGAGTACCAACGGGAGGAGGGGCGGAGCGGGTTAACGGTCTTTCCCGGCACTCGGCGCTCGAGTAAGTCTTCCCTTCTAAGGTTACATTTTCTAAAAAGCTCCCACCTCTTTTCCCCCTTTCTACCCTTGTTCATTCTGTTTGTGCACACATTCCCCAGATGTGGACTTTGTGCTCTGGTTCAGCTAGTAACTTCTTGCGCTAACCTTGGTTCCCCTTTTTCTGAAGATAGACCATTTTGAAATTTATTTCTCACAATTTCAAGAAACCACTGCATTTGTTCATGCATAAGAAACAACTCATCTGTTAAAATTTTATTGTGAGATTACAGAAATTCGGTCACCTCTTTAGGCTCTACTTCCAATTCTCGTTCTCTTGTCATTTCTCTCATATCTGAGTTACGTCCTCCACTGAAGTCTTGCGTTCCCTACAAGTTATCCGGGAGAGTTGGAATCAACTTCTCCCAAACTCCTATCACTGCTGATATTTTTACCTGCTCCCATGAGTTATGAGTGTTCGTAAAGGCATCTAGAAGAGTAAGTCCTTTCTAGGTTTTTAATTTATTTTGCCCAGATTCATCAGAGGAATCTCTATCTACGGTAGGTATTTTCTTAAAAAATAAGACTTGAAAGTCAAAATTACTCCTTGATTCATCAGCTGAAGAAGGGATGTTGTGTCAGCAGGCATGAAAACAACACTAATCTTCTAATGTATCTCCATCATAGCTCTTGAATGACCAGGTACACTGTCCATAAGCACTAATATTTTGGCAGGAATCTTTTTTTCTGAGCAGTATGCCTCAGGAGAGGGCTTAAATATTCAGTAAACCATGTCGTAAACTGATATACTGTCACCCAGGATTTGTCTTTCCATATAGAGAGCACAGGCAGAGTAGATTTAGCACAACCCTCAAGAGCCGTAGGATTTTTGGAATGCTGAGTGGTGGCTTCAAGTCACCAGTTTCTTAGATCCTAACAAGAGCTACTCCAGAGAACTCACAAATGACAAGAAAGTGACACAAATGATAAGAACGTGAAACAACCTTATTGTTGATATATAAAACCCAACCAAACACACTCCATCCGGTCAATTCCAACTCATAGCGACCCTACAGACAGGGTGGAACTGCGCATTAGAGTTACCTCTGAAACTTCGAAGCCAAGCGTTGACTTTTCCTCTCTAGCTATGAAAGTCCTAGGTAGCATCTTCTTCCAATACAAGACTATTTTGTTACATTGAAACTCTATTGTTTGGTGTAGGCACCATCACCAATCAACATAGATCTTTTGGAAAATTAGCTGCAGATTCTCTGTGAGCACTTGTTGCTTCACCTGGTACTGTAGACGATGGCTTTCCTTAAAAGCCATGAACCAACCATTGCTGTTGTTAGGTGCTGTTGAGTGGAGTCCAACGCACTGTGAGCCCAGGTACAACAAATTGAGACACTGCCTGGTCCTGTACCATCCTCCGCAGTCACTGCTCTGGCTGAGCTCATTGTGGCAGTCACTGTGTCAAATCTTCCTTTTAAGGGTCTTCCTCTTTTTCCCCGAGCTTCTACTTTACCAGGCATGATGTCCTTCTCTAAGGAATGTTCTCTCTTGATATCATGTCCAAAGTATATGGCACAGTCTTTCTATCATCGTTTCTAAGGAGCATTCTGGCTGTACATCTTTTAAGACAGATCTAGTCTTTCTTCTTGTAGTTCACAGTCTTTTTAATATTTTTCACAAGCACCATAATCCAAAGATGTCAATTCTTCTGTCTTCCGTATTTGTTGTCCAGCTTTTCAATGCATGTGGGGCAATTGAAAAATACTAATGGCTTGGGTCAAGTGTACTTTAGTCCTGAAAGTGACATCTTGGTTTTTTAATGCTTTAAACCTCGGCTAGCTTCAAGCATTTCTTCTGTAGCTACCTCACCTCTTTCAGCCTTCATAGAATTTCAGAGAGTCAAGGCCAGCTCTGCATTAGGTTTAGGCTTAGTGGAATGTTTTCCCTAGTTTGACCTATCCAGACCAGGAAAAGTTTCCCATGCCAACAATGGAAACCCTGGCAACATAGTGATTAAGCTCTATGTCTGCTAACCAAAAGGTTGGCAATTCAAACCTGCCAGGAGCTCCTTGGTAACTCTATGGGGCAGTTCTACCCTGCCTGTAGGGTCGCTTTGAGTGGGAATCCACTGGACGGCAGTGTGTTTGGTTGGCTTTTATACGTCAACAATAACGTTGTTTCACTTTCTTATCATTTATGTCACTTTCTTGTCATTTGTAAATTCTCTGGAGTACTTCTTTTAATTTCCTTCAAGAACCTTTCCTTTGCATTCAAAACTTGGCTAGCTAGTGCAAGAGGCCTAGCTTTCTGCTTACCTTGGCTTTCAACTTGCCTTCCTCACTAAGTTTAATCATTTCTAGCTTTCAATTTAAAGTGAGAGATACATGACTCTTCCTTTCACTTGAACACTTGGAGGCCATTGAAGGTTATCAATTGGCCTAATTTCAATATTGTGTGTCTCAGGGAATGGGGAAACTCAAAGAGAAGAGAGAAGTGTCCAACAGCTGGTTCACAGAACAGTCAGGTACACCTATTTATGGATTAGGTTTGCCCTCTTACATGGGTATGGTTTTGGGTGCCCTGAAACAACTGTAATAGTAACGTCGAACAACGATGACTGGTTACAGGTCACCATAACAGCTATAGCAATAATGAAAAGTTTTGAAATATCTGAAGAATTACCAAAACCTGAGTCATGCAACAAGCACATACTGTTGAAAAAATGATGCCAACAGACTTAATTTGAGGTAGAGTTGCCATGAAACTTCGATCTGTAAAACAATGCAGTATCTATGAAGCACAATCAAGTGAGTGTAGTAAAATGAGGCATGCCCATGGAGCAGGTGTGCTCGGCACACAGGTGGTCACCGTGAGTAGTAGCAGTTCAGTGGTGTTGAAAATAATCAAAACTCAGCAAAATTGAAATGTCAGGTTCGTTCTGAGCAGTGATGCTATATGCATATAGAGAGACCATTTTGACTCCAGAAAAAGCACTCAGCTCAAAGTAGGCTGGGTACAATGAGACTTATAAAGAGAGGACAAGGGAAAACTACTCAAGATCAACCATTGGCTAATCTCAACCTGATTGACTGGCTGCTACCCTTCCTGTTTTCACTGAGATCAAAGTTAGTGGTCCCAAGATGGTCTCTGGCCCTCTACCCAGCTACGTCTTTTGAAATTCAAGTTTAGTAAGCCTGATTTTGATCAGAGAAAAAAAAAAAAGACTAGCAAGTTTGGGTATAAGAAAAGACACTGGCAGCATTAATTTTAACCAGAAATTTCTTTACAGTGAATATTTGGTTTCCTGGGTGAGAAAACCTTGAAATCATAGCAGAATGTCAGTCACTAATTTTTCTTTTTGACAATAGCAACTAACAACAGAGAAAATGTTCTGAGAGGAGTCTGAAGGCCCAAAGGGGTCTATGGTATGAAAATTGACCTATTTCTAACAGGTACGTCCTAGAGGACTCTATTTTAACTTGCAGACCTCAGACTTTTGATGTTAGTGGTCTGGGCACCAAACTTTGAGAAATGGTGGTATGTGTGTGTGTTTAATGTAGAAGAACTGGGAGTGAAACGAGGTGATTCAGGAGCAACTGAGTATGAAAAGGAGCCTGGAAAAGCTGGCCAGGACTCCTTTGCAAGTTTTCTCAGGAAAGTTTGTTTGGCACAGCCCAAAGAATGTGGCACTCTCAAACTTAAATGTGAAGTCATAAACTTGTAATGCATACCACTTAGCCACTCAACTGTAATTTATTCTTCACTTCTTACAGCCACGGTTAAACCACAGGAGTGAAGCCACCAGGGTTTATGACAACAGTGAATTTATGTGACTGGTATGTGTCTTATTACCCTGATATCTAGGCCAAGAATGGAAGTAAAAACAAATGAACCATGAAAACAAAAGGAAAGAGGAAATACCAAGAAACCAGGGCACTTGTGGTAAACAGAAGGCAGGGGACTGGGGAACAGGAGCTCCAACATCTTTTGCCTTGGGATCATTCTGGCTCACTGAGCTGCCACTCAGCTGGATCCAGAGAAACAGGATCCTTGTGTAGCAGCCACACCAGGAGACGAGAGGCAAGTCCACCCATGGTACTTTATTTGACAGCTTCACATTTTAATTATAAAACATATTCATCTGAGGGCTCAAAGTGAACTAAGAACTAAATTTTAGCATATATTTACTACAAGCCAAATAATTTATATACCCAGTCTCATAGGAGAAACCCTGGTAGTATAGTGGTTAAGAATTAGGACTACTCACCCAAAGTTTGCCAGTTTGAATCCACCAAGCACTCCTTGAAAACTCTATCGGGGATAGTTGTACTCCACTCTATAGGGTTGCTGAGTTGGAACCTATTTGACGACAATGGGTTTGGGTTTTTTCCTCTTCTTTTGGCTATTTATTTATTTAATCTTACATCATCTTAAGAAGCTACTTCGACATTTGAGTCAAATGAGGCCCAGAGTGGTAAAACCCACTGCCACTGAGTAGATTCCAGCTGATAGCAAACCTATAGAACAGAATAGAACTGCTGCATAGAGTTTCTAAAGAGCACATGGTAGATTTCAGTTGCTGACCCTGACCTTTCGGTTAGCAGCCCAGACAGGTAAAGACCTTACTTATTTAGCAGGTTAAGGGGACACTGGCAATAAATTCTTGTTGATCTACCATTCGTGCTACTTTCTTCTCTCTCTTTCTCTCTGTTTTGTGTGTGTGTGTGTGTGTTTTACGTGGAAGTTTGAAATCCAAGTTAGCTTCTCATGCAAAAACCTGTACTTCGTTACACGACCCTAGCTGTCCTCCCCACTCTGTGACAGCACACTCCTTCCCTCTGCCCCAAATTTCCCATGTCCATGCATCCAGCTCCTCTCCCCCTTGGCCTCCTCATTTTGCCTCTGAACTGGAGCTGCCCAATTAGCCTCCTGTATCTACTTAAGCCAAGTAGCACACACCTCACCAGTATCATTTTATGTTTTATAGACCAGTTCAATCTTTATCAGAGGAGTTGGCTTCTGGAATGGTTTCAGTTCTGGACTAACAGAGAGTCTGGGGTTCATGTCTTTCAGGGACCCTCCAGTCTGTCAGACAACCAAGTCTGGTCTTTTTACTAGGGCTTGTGTTCCATACTCCACGTTTCTCCCACTCCATCAGGGACTCCAAGCTGTAAGAGGAGAGTCACTGTTGGTAGCCAGGCACTTCCTAATTCCTCTGATCTCATGTTGGTATAGACTCGGTTTATGTGGCTGTCATGGATCGAACTGGGCCCCCCCAAAACTATGTGTAGCCATGTGGCTGGGCCATGATTCCCAGTATCTTGTGACTGTCCTCCATTTTGTGGTTTTCCCATGCTGTATGTTAAAGGAATAGGGTGGGACTGTAAATCCCTTTATAAGATCACCTCCCTGCTCCACTGTAAAGGGAGTTTCCCTGCAGTATGGCTTGCTCCACCCTTAATCCTTTCAGCCTGCAAGAGATAAAAGGAAAGAGAAGCAAGTAGAAAATTGGGAACCTCGTACCATCAAGCAAGCAGCACCAGGAGAAAAGCGCGTCCTTCAGACCTGAGGTTCCTGCGCCAAGATGCTCCCTGGACAAAGACTGATGCAACACAAGGACTTTCCTCCAGAGACAACAAGGGGAAAGCCTTCCCCAGGAGCAGACACCCTGAATATGGACTTGTAGCCTATTGGACTATGTAAGAATAAACCTTCCTTTGTTGAAGCCATCCACTCTGTGGTATTTCTGTTAGAGCAGCCCTAGCTGACTAAAACAGGGGCCCTTTCTTTTTCCTGTGCTCTTATTTTCCTCATGTCTATAAAGTTCTTTCTTCTGTTTTTCTCCGGGTGGGTTGAGACCAATTGTAGCTTCTTAGATGGCTCCTTGCTAGCTATTAAGACCCAGTTGCCACCCACCAGAGTGGGATCCATGCTACTTCTCTTACTTGTTCTGAAAAATGAACACAGTTAATTAGGGGAGAAAGATTTCATACCATCTCTCTTTAAAAACAAAATCAAGTTCAAGATGCCGAAGATCTCTTCAACTACCACATCTCAATAAGAAGAAAATAAAAGAATTATTTTAAGCACAAACTCTCTAAAACTAAAAGAACAGGAGAAGAGATCACAGCAGAAAAATCTTGGAAACTGCAAAGCCATGAATGAGTAACACCTGACATGATCTCTGCAAGGATGCCAGTCCTAAGGAAAAGGGAAAGCCAGTGGGGCTGGCTTCTGCCACACATGCCCCCAAAGACTCAGGAACAGGTAGCACTGGGTCTGTCTCTCTGGAAATGGGACAATTGTGGGTGAACAATAAAGTTCTATTTTTTTTTTTTAAGGAAGCTTAAGCAGCAGTTAAAGTCCCTGGATAGTGTAACCATTAACATACTAGCTGCTTGCTGAAAGCTTGGAGATTTAATTCCACCTAGAGACATCACAGAAGAAAGATACGACTGGTAATCTGTTTCAAAAAAGTCAACCACTGAAATTCCCTACGGAGCACAGTCCTACTCAGACACATGTGGGGTCACTAGGAATCCTGGGCCTACATGACAGCAGCTAATAACAACAATAAAAACCCGTTGAAACCCATTAATGCCAAGTCAATTCTGACCCTGAATAAATCTATAGGACAGGGTAGAACTGCCCCATAGAATTTCCAAAGAGTGACTTCAAACTGCCAAGCTTTTGGTTAGTAGCTGTAACTCTTAACTGCTGTGTGCACCAGGTAGCAATTAAACTCCAGACTTTCTTTTCTGTGAATCACAGCCAAAAGTCTGTTGCTTTCTTGCTTGCAACAACAACAACAAAAAAGCCTGGATATTTATTCTTTGGAAATCATTTACAAATAATAATGTGTCTGTGGTCTGGGAAACACCAGACACACATAAGGATGGGCCTCCCACACCGGAAAAGATGATATCTCATGAGAAAATATATAGACTGACTTGAAATCTCTCCTGCCTATTTGACTCACAAGATTATATCCTCCAAAAATGGAAGATTGGAGAAGCCTTCTTTGAAGAATCTGATTGTCCCTAAAGAAGACACAGAGCTGCACCACCCAGATCCCACTTCAAGGGACCACTTGCTGCCCAGTGAGGAGTGATGCCAGCACCACCAGGTGTCTGACTCAGCTGTACATAGCCACTGTGTCCAAGGCCATGTCCTTTCCTAGGATGGCGTAAGTCAATGACTGGTGAAGGTGTGACATAAAGGCCAAGCCATTTCAGCACAATACTGACAATTTGATGGACATTACTCATTGCAGCGCTCTTGGCCAGGTCTTCTGCATGGTAGTTTACACATCTCTTTGCCCATTCTTGCTTCCTTCCAACCTTTACAAGTGTTGGAATCAAACAAACATCTTGCATTCCCATTTTGTCTGAGTCTGCTTCTGGGGAAATTAACCCATAGCTCCCCCACCTCCCCCAAACAATCTATTGCTGTTGACTCAATTCTGACTCACAGTGACCCTACGGGGCAGAGTGGAACTGCTCCACAGAGTTTGCAAGGAGCACCTAGTGGATTTGAACTGCCAACCTCCTGGTTAGCAGCGCTAGCACTTACCGTCTACACCATCAGGGTTTCCTAACTGATAAAAAGCTCCAAGACAAGCTCCAAGAAACAGAGATCAAAAGGTAGTATCAGCTGTTTCCCCATGAAATGGCCAAAGCAGTTCTTCCTGCGTGAAGCCCATGATTAACGATCTTCATGCAGCGACACTCAACCTTTGACAGCCACACACTTAAACACAAGACACCCCAGTATATCCGAGGGACCCTTTAACAAGGAAAGCAGAATCCAAACAAATAGATGAATGCAAGGGATAGCACAGGAAATTTATCTTATTAAGATAAGATATTTTGCCTGTGAACTAAAAAAAGAAAGTGTAGAGATATCAGAGGTGCAATGATAGTTCAGTGGTAGAATTCTTGCCCTCTGTGAGGGAGATTCAGGCTCTGTTCTCTACCGACATGTTTCATACCAGCCACCGCTCATCTGTCAGTGGAGACTCGTATGTGCAGAGCAGGTTTCAGCAGGGTATTTAGATTAAGATGGACTAAGAAGAAAGGAGCAGCTCCCTGCTTTTGAAATAGAGCCAATGAAAACCTGTGGATCATAACAGTCTCAGCTGTAACCGATCTTGCAGATGGCGCAGGACCAGGCAACATTTGCTCTGTTGTGCATGGGGTTATCACGAGTCGGGGGCTGATTCAACAGCAAACAACAACCAATATGGGTGCACGCACGTATTTATGTGTACATACATGTATATATATGAGTTTATATGTGTGAATATATGTACATACACATATGAATATATATTACTGTTTGGTGTCACAAAGTAGATTCTGGAATAATTATAGCAACCTTATGTACAATAGAACAAACATGGCTGGGTCCTATGCGCATCCTTACAAATCATTGCTGTGGTTGAGTACATTGTTGCAGCTTCTGTCAACCCATCTCATTAAGGATCTTCTCTTTTTCATTGACCCTGTACTTTACCAAGCTTGATGTCCTTCTCCGGGGACTGGTCCCTCCTGGTTACATATCCAAATTACATGAGAGAAAGTCTTACCATCTTTGCTTCTAAAGAGCGTTCGGCTTGTACTTCTCCTAAGACAGATTTGTTCATTCTTTTGGCAGTCCATGCTATATTCAATATTCGTCACCAACACCATAATTCAAAAGCTTCAATTCTTCTTCAGTCTTTTTTTATTAATTGTTCAGCTTTTGCCTGCATAGGGGGTGGTTAAAAATACCATGGCCTGAGTCAGGCACATCTTAATCTTCAGGATGACATCTTTGCTTTTCAACACTTTAAAGAGGTCTTCTGGCAGTAGATTTTTTCAGTGTGTTCTATGATTTCTCGACTGCTGCTTATGTGGGTGTTGATTGTGGATCCAAGTGACATGAAACCCTTGAAAACTTCAATCTTTTCCCTGTTTATCATGATGTTATTGGTCCAGTGTTGGTATTTCTGTTTTCTTTATGTTCAGGTGTAGCCGTCTCTGAGGGCTGCAGTCTTTGATGTTCACCAGTAAGTGCTTCAAGTTCTCTTCATCTGCAGCAAGTAAGGTTGTGTCATCTGCATAATGCAGATTCTTAATGAGTCTTTCCTCAATCCTGATGACCCATTCTTCTTCTTCGGGTAGCATAGCTTCTTGGATTCTTTATTCATCACGCAGACTGAATAAGTATGGTGAAAGGATACAACACTGATACCCACCTTTCCTGATTTCAAACCACCAGTATACCCTTGTTAAGTATATACATCTCAAAAATAAAAATTGTGAGTGCTCGTTATTAATGAGATCCTTAACAAAGTAGTTTAAAGTGGAGTCGAGTCAACTTCCCAGTATGCAGACTAAAGAGGAAAAGAGACAGAAACGAGAGAGAAAGATGAAACAAACAAACTAAAAACCTCAGAGTTTGAGCTCTGCATAGCCAACATCTAAATGGTAGTGACTTTAGAAAGAAAGAAACATAAAGAAAAGAGTATCATTATAATTCAATAAATTTTCCCAGAATGGAAGGACATGAGTCTGCAGAGGAAGATAACTGGCTGATTTACATGCAGTAAATGAATTTTTAAAAAAGCAAAGAGATTAAAAAAACAGAAAGAATGCTCAAAGCACCCAAATCAAGGAAGAAAGAAAAACAAAGAAAAATTCACAGATTTCCTGAGAGAGGAAGGAAGAAAGGGACCAACCATCAAAATGACCTTGAACCTCACAGCAGCTTTAATAAGAGAGGCTGGAAGGACAGCTTTTGAAAGACCTGGAAAATGACTCCTGGTATTCTAGATACTGCATAAGTCTAAATTAAGGGTGAATATAGGCACATACAATATCTAAAATATTAACTGCCATACACTCTTTCCTCAAATGTATTTCATAGCTGCTGAGCCCTGCTCATAGAAGGGAACTGTCTTAGTTAGCTGGTACTGTTTTAACAGAAATGCCACAAGTAGATGATTTTAACAAAGAAAAGTTTATTCTTACACAGTTCAATAAGCTGCAAGTCTGAATTCAGGGTGTCTACTCCAGGGGAAGGCTTTCCCTCTTTGTTAGCTCTGGAGGAAGGTCTTCATGTTGCATCAGCCTTTGGTCAAGGAGCATCCTGGTGCAGGAAACTCAGGTCTCAAGAGCACACTCTACTCTTGGTGCTGCTTTCTTGATAGTGTAAGGTTCCCAATTCTCTGTTTGCTTTACTTTTATCCTAGGATGAAAGGCTGGCTAAACCACACTTGAGGGAAACTCCCTTTCCATTGGAGCTGGCAGGTGATCTTAGGAAGGGTGTTGCAGTCCCGCCCTAATCCTCTTTAATATAATCCACTCTGTTAACTGCAGGCAGAGATTAGAATTTATAGCATAGGAAAATCACAAAACATTGGGAACAATGGCCCAGTCAAATGGCTATACACATTTCTTGGGGGACATAGTTCAATCCATGACAAGAACAAAAGGAGATTCAAAGGGAGCAAGGAGTCAGGGTTCTCATACTAGACAGCAGGAAGGCCCCGGATGACAGTGAGGGAGAGACAGAGGGATGGCTGTGCTCTGGCATAGATAAGGCTCTGGAAGGATTTTTTTTTAAGCAGCTGAGACTGAGAAGACAACTGATGTGCTTGCAATGAATGAGAGGACATGTGGGCAATTAGGAAGCCTTTGGGGATTGCTTTGTGATAATGTACTGCAAAGAAATGAAGGAAATAAACAAGGAAAGGCAATCTAATTCAGGAAAAGAAAATCTGTTCTAGGAAGGAAATGCGACCCTAACACATTGCATGCTTTTTCTGGAAACAATATCTACATATTTTGAATACTGTTAACACTGAATAATTATTTCACCACAATTAGATAAAACCTATTAAACCCGCCTCCATAGACTCATATTGACTCCACAGGACAGAATAGAACTGCCCCATAGAGTTCCCAAGGAGTGCTAGACAGATTTGAACTGCCAACCTTTTGGTTAGCAGCCATAGCATTTAGCCACTACTACATCACCAGGGTTTCTAAAACCTGTTAGGAGGAACAAAAACCAAATCAAATCTACTGCCATCAAATCAATTCCCACTCATAGTGATCCTCTATGACAGGGTGGAACTGCCCCACAGGGTTTCCAGAGCTGTAATCTTTACAGAAGCAGACAACTGCACCTTTCTCCCTCAAGGTGGCTGGTAGGTTCAAACCACCAACCTTTGGGCTGACAGCCAAGCACTTAACCTTTACACCTCCAGAGGTCCTTACACTGACAGGACCAAAAATTCAAAACCAAACCCATTGCCCTTCAGCCAGTTCTGACTACAGGATGGAGTAGAACTGCCCTAACCAAAACCAAAGCCAAAACCAAACCCACTGCCAACCAGTCTATGACAATTCATAGTGACCCTATAGGACAGAGACAGCACTTGGCTGGCTAGGACAGAGTAGAACTGACCCACAGGCTTTCCAGAGAGTGCCTGGTGGACTTCGGTGGACGACCTTTTGGTTACCAGCTGTAGCACTTAACCACCAAGTAACCAGCCTTACCAGAACTGCCCAAGGTTTGGAGAAATTACGCATATCGGTAGTGAGGGCTTGAGAAGAGAAAGGAAAAGAGAGCTCGTGTTCCACAGTAGATAACAACAACAATGAAAAAAAAACCACTGCCGCTGAGTCGGTTAGACTCATAGTGACCCCAGAGGTCAGAGCAGAACGGCCTCATAAAGTTTCCAAGTAGCTCCTAGCGGATTTGAACTGCCAACCTGTTGGTTAGCAGACGTAGCACTTAAACCACTACGCCACCGGGGTTTCCAGATAACAAATAAAGAAAAACAAAAAGTGAAAAACACAACGGCGGCACCAAGAGGCACGGCAGTACATACCGGAGGGCAGGGCGAGAGTGTTTCCACCGTCGCATCCCTCTGAGGAGGTGGGGAAACCGGAGGGACCAAAGACAGCGCTGTCTGTTTTAATAAGCCTCATAAGATTATTTGACTCTTCACCTCACGTTCATGGTTAACTTTCACAAAAATAAGAAGTTCATTTTAGAAAGAGGTGTGCCAACCAGTCTTACCTCTTGGTAATCAGCCCTCGTAAGGTGAGTCAGGACTGGCCTCCCAGCTTCCCACTCCCTTCACTGAGCACAGGGACTCCTGCGACATAGGAGTCCGGGTGATGGTGACCGATGTCCCAACCCTTCCAGTGAAATGATGGGCTCAAAACACAGAGAGGATGAACTTGGGATTAGAAGGCAAAGGAGCTGGAAGGGAACATCAATTGCCCAGTGTAAGCTTCTCAGCAATGCTGATGCGGAGGGCTGTGCTTGAGCTTTCTGCAGGAAATGGCAGTTTGATGTTAGATACCACAGGCAACTGTTGCAGACTGTCCAGGTTTCCCCTGAAACTTCTGGGCAGCACAAAGGGTCTCTGTCCTTATGGGTGCACCAGGCCACCTGGCTTTGTATTCATTGCTTGTGTTTAGGGGGTTGGGGAGGGCATTCATGTTTATTGACCCACTGCAGGTCATTGACTCCACATTTTTTTGTCTCCATTCCATTAACTGAAAAATGGGCACATCAGTAGCACTTATCCCAAAAGCAGGTTTTAATCAGTTAATATACATGAAGATATGGTCACTTCAAGCCCCTCATTTGCATGTGGAAACTCTGGTGGCCTAGTGCTTCAGCATTTCATCTGCTAACCAACAACTCAGCTCTTCAGATCTACCAAATGCTTCTTGGAAACTATGCAACAGTTCTACTGTTACTTATAGGGTCACTATGAATCAGAATCAACTCAATGGCAGTGGCTTTTGGCCAGTGCGTGTGAAAGTGGAACCACAAAGAAGGCAGATACGAGAACTGACACATTGCAACTGTGTGCTGCTGATGAATATTGACTACAGCGGACTTCCAGAAGAATGAACAAATGAGTCTTAAAAAGAAATACAATCGGAATGCTCTTTACACGTGAGGATGGTCAGGTTACCTTGGACATGTCGTTGGGAAAGTCCAGTCACCAAGAATGGACAGTGTGTTTGTTACGGGTCATCAGAAATGAGGGAAACCCTCTAGCTGGGATGGAAACAGAAAGCTCCAAGCCCATGGACGCTAGGGTTGGCTCTGGAGTCAGAGACTAAATCCTTTCATTGTTTCCCTCTCTTTTCTACTAGCAGACCCTGCTAACAGGTGGAAAGCGATCTCAGGTTATATTTAAGGAGGGAGGACAGGTAGGCTCTTTTACTCCCCTCAAGAGATTCTGCCTTGCTAAAAGTGAGTGTACAAGTCTAACAATTAAGTCCATGAATTTAATTGCTCTAAGTGGTACATACCTCTTTCATGAATATCACTATAGTCAACTTCAAAATACTCTCCTTGGGAAGCTAGACCCCGATGTCAGCACCTAGTCCACCCTTCAAAGTAATTTTGGAGCTGTTTCTTGGAATGGTCATTGTGCATGGTGGCAGGTGGTAAGTTGCTGAACTTAACTGTATAATTGTCTATGAGGGAGTTTTTAGGCAGTAAACAAATAACTGTATTGGAACACCCTCCCTACTCACCTGATCTGGCCCCCCACTGACTTTTCTCTTTACCAAGAGATAAAGGAAATATTGAAAGGAAGACATTGTGATGACATTGGTGACACTGAGGGTAATACAAAGATAGCTCTGATGGCGATTCCAGAAAACCATTCCGAAATTGCTTTGAAGAGTGAACAAGACATGAGCTTCAGAGGATAGCTTCCCAAAGGGAGTACTTTGAAGGTGACCATAACAATATTCAGCAATGAGATATGTAGCACTGTTTCTAGGATGAGTTTGCCAACTTAATTGGCAGTCCTCGTATGCAATGAATGGCTCATTAATTTAGGAAAACACTTCAATATATTTTTTGGTTAGGAAAGTCAAGGCAATGGCATGATTGGGAAGAAAAATGTTGGGAAAAAAAAGGGGGAGAGAGAAAGGGCTATGAAAAATAAAGAAATGTCAGTCTTCAACTCACCCCTACCCTCATCCCCACCAACCAGCAGTACAGGTAATGGAACAGTTGAGCCCTTGAAATTAGGGGAAAAGAGGAAATAGGAGTGACTCTCTCTAGTGAAGAGCCAGATTCCAGGAAATAGGATGAGGCTGGGGCCTAGATCAAACTAGTTGCTGTCAAGTCACCTCAAAATCATGGTGATGCCGTGTGTGTCAGAGTAGAACTGCACTCCAGTGAGTTTTCAATGGCTTATTTTTCAGAAGAAATTGCCAGACCTTTCTTCTGAGACCCCTCTGGGTTGATTCAAACCTCTAATCTATCACTTAGCAGGTAAGTGCATCAACAATTATTACCCCCCTGGGGACTTCCTGGGCCTAAGGATTAGGCTGTAGAACAGTTTATAGCCTAAGCCCTGAGAACTAGGCTCTAAAATATCCCATCCTTAAGAATGGTTAAGGAAATTCAGCAAGTGCTGGATTTGATTCTCACTTTACTGAACATGTTTTGTTCTTTGCAATAATACTCTGTCCTTAAAAAAGAAAAAATTAAAACATTAAAGACAACAATAGGCTTATAATAAGGTACTTGAGGGAGTGGAAAAGAAGATAAAAAATCAAGAGATGATGGAATCTGGGATTTAAAATTGAAGTTGAGAGTTGACAGGTGACTATAAGTGCAGCTTTCTTCAGAAATCTTGGCAAAGATGCTGGACTTCCTTCAGTTACCCAGGATAGGGACCTGGAGTGGTTGATTTAGATATTAAAGAAAAAGATGACACAACAGAAGGCAGAAGAACCCAGTGTCTCTATTAATCAACAGGAAAAGTGGAAGTGATTATTATCTTTCTTAAGTAAGTGTCCCTCTTTGTTATTTGAGTTATAGGTCATGTCCTCAAGTTGCTTCCCAGAGGGTACAGTTCAGAGATTTCTGATATAGGAGAAGTCCACATTTCTGGTCTGCTCCCTTCTATGGAGCTGACCATTCCCCATTTTAGTCTAGATATCTGGTCTATCTTCTTGTATGGTATCATCATTCTCTATTCATGTCAGGATGCCCAAGTACTTAACGTTGCATTAAAGGACAGATCAGAAGGATCATCTATTTTATTGAAGGTTAGGAAGCTTTCAACTTTGGCAGAAAAATTGAGTTGTTAGTAAATTCTGGGAAAAGTTGGAAGGGCAGTAAGATGTAGCGAGAAAAACAAAATAACAAGAAGAATAGTAAGACCATTTTTCATTCACCATAACATAAGAATGGAGTAAGCTAAAATATCTAATTTGATTAAGCAGAGCTGAAGTCACCATGAAGACTGACTGTGTATGTACCACTTCTGGTTACCTTGGTAACCTGTACCTCAACATCATGAGGTTAGAATGGGTAAAACCACATGCAAATGTGACCTAGCAGGACCCTCCTTGGGGGAGGTCTGAGGAGAAGTTTGGAAGGGGAAGAAATAAGCTAGGGACAGAGAAACATTTTGGGTACAGCCAACTACTATGTCCTCTGCTGACATAGGCATAGTCAATGTGAAAAGTAAACTAAATGTTAGTGGACCCAAGTCCTTCTTTTGTCATACCACAGGCCATCTTGGCAGAAGGGAGCTTTGCACTAGGCAAGGGGTTGTGGGTACTGAGACTCAGATGATTGTACCTTCCATCATATCTGCACAGCAAGATGACCCGTTTGAGCCCTGCTCCATGCTCTTTCATCTGAGTTCCTTCAAATGACAAAATGGGGGTGTCAGTAGAACCAATCCCCAAAGGATTTTATGAGGATTAAATCAGTTAATATACATAAAGACATGGTCACTTTAATTGCCTCCTGTACTTGAGAGAGCTGGACAATGGAAAAACAAGACAGAGGAACAAATGTTTCTGAATTGTGGTGTTAGTAAAGCATATGGACTATACTGTATACTGGCAGAAAAACAAACAAATCTTAGAAGAAATAGAACCACAATGCTCTTTAGAAGTGAGAATAGCAGAGCTTAAACTTGCTTATGTTGGAGATGTCATCAGGAAGGACTAATCAGTAGAAATGGTCATCATGTTTGGTAAAGGAGAAGGTCAACAAAAATCAGGAAGACTTTCAATGACATGGCTTGGCACAATAACCGCAGCAATGCATGTAAACATACCAGTGGTCATGAAGATGTCACGGGACCAGAAAATGTTTTGTTCTGTTACAAGGTTGCCATGAGCTGGAGCAATTCAATGCAACAACAACAACAAATAAAGCACTTAGAACACATAACATCCCCTGGTAAGTGATCTTAATGTGTTAGCTATTAATATCATAGTTTTTGCTATTGTTGTGACTATTACCTAACACAGGAAGTTGGAGAGGAACCCAGAGTCAGCACGTGCAGCATCTATCTGGGTGTGACATCTCTCATGGGAGAGAAAGGGACGGGAGAGGCACTGAAGGCTGAACAGAAGAAGATTTGAGGGCAAGGCAAGCCTAAGGTGGAGACCTGGATCAGAGTCCCCAGCTCCCAGAACAGCCAGAGTTCTTGCCCCAAGGACAGTGATTCCTTGAGGGTTAGCTGGGCCTTTCGCAGTGTTATACTCTGTGATAAGGACCCTTCACCTGACAGCGCTGAGCTTCAGACCTTCTCACTCAGCTGTGAGTTCTTTCAGTTCACGTACAACCAATTCTCACATACAAGCCAGACTCAAGTAGAGCTAGTTTCAGCACCCGTGACCCCAGGCCTGCAAGTATCGTGGCCCTTCACATTTTCTGTCAGTCTCAGTGATGTCCCACTGGTGCCAGCTCTGGCCACCCTGTTGATTTCAATTTTGTATCAGTCACCCATTGCCTTTACCACTTGGCCTTGGCCATGGCCTCCTTGTCTACCAGGTAGCTCCTTATAATTTGGAATCTTTGGAGAAGGAATCATTTGAAGGAGTATCAGCCCTCCTTATTCTGAATACCAACTGGGTGCCTTGACTGAAGTGTCCCATCCATCTGCTGGACTTTGTGCTACAGTGAGTGGCAGCAGTCCCCATTGAATGAGTTCAGAAGACATACTATTTTGTAATGACTTTCCTCTGGGGGGGACCATAAGACACATATCTGTGTACCTAACAGAGACCCTTAAATTAAAACCAAACCCACTGCTATCAAAAAAGATTCTGACTCATAGAGACCCTGTAGGATGGAGTAGAACTGCTCCATAGGGTTTCCAAGGAGAAGATGGTAGGTTCAAACTGCTAACCTTTTGGTTATCAGCCAGGCTCTTAACCACTGCATCAAAGATCGGCTCCAATGTGACGGTCTATCTCTCCCTGTCAGGAAAGGGCCAGGCAATTTCATTGGGCAGCTTCCTTTGGAAACCGGCAGGTTCTACTGGAAGAGAAAAATAAATCAATCTCTGGTCAGACTTTATAATTTATTTGTCAATTTAGAGATCAAGGAACTGGCATGCAGAAAGGTAAACCACCACTGAGTGGTAAAAAATAGATTTGAATGAGTGAATCTGCTCATAAGTATATCTCCCTTTGACAATTAGAACAAGTTAATTCAATAAAATGGACAGAGGCATGGATTATAATCAAGAGACTAAATTCACTGAGGAGCTCTTTTTGCAATCATTATTTGTTGTTGCTTCTGTGTATGTATTACAGACAAAGGTGTGATTCATGCCCACAGAACAAGGATGTGGCTTAACAAAACTTGATTATAGACACTAGAGGAAGGAAGAGAGTGCTATGGCTCTTAACCAAAAAGGTCAGGGTTCAAATCCGCCAAGTGCTCCTTGGGAACTCTATAGGGCCATTCTACTCTGTCCTGTAGGGTCACTGTGAGTCAGAATCAACTTGACATTAGCAGGTTTAGGTTTTTTGTTTGTTTGTTTTTTAAAGGGAAAGAAATAGGAACTAAAAAAAAAAAAAAAAAAAAAACAGTCTCTCGTAAGCACAGAGGTGCCAGCTTGAATAAAAGCATTGGTGGAAAACTCTGAGAAAAGGTAAGTCCAAACTGGGATAACTCACAGTAATGGGGGGAACTGAGCCAAGTTCAAATACCAGGTCTTTAGGACACTACCCACTGTAAGATGTATGCTGATTTAATAAGAGACTTCCAGAAAGTGGTGAGGAAGTAGGGCTCTAACCCTTCATTAAGTGTACACAAAGATGTTGTGGTTTCTTAGAATCACATTTAGAACCCATTGAAAATAAATACCAGTCTCAGCTAAGAAATTAAATACAAGATCAGCTTCATCCTAGAGGAAGCTGGACGAGAGAACCGCTTTGGATCTGCTGCCAAAGTGAAGGTGCTTTGCACAGTGTAGACCTCAATCCTGCCCCGGATGGAGTCTACAAAACAGGCCACTGCTGGCTTTTGTGGAAGCTTTGTAGGCAATGGGAAGAGTGCCCCCAAAGTGGTAGAGGAAAAGTAATATCACTCTACCTCCTGCAGTGTAGACAACATTTTGCATTATGGGTGATCGCTTCGAAAATACTAAAATCGATTTGCTGAGAGTTTCTTAGAATTGAGGAGACAATATTACTAGGCATCTCTGAAGACCCTCATGCATCTTGTGAGACCCATGGGAGAGAATTACTCTGGGAGACCTGGCTGGCCCAGTAGAGAAATATGTATTGGAAACAGAAAGCACTTCGAAGTGGAGCAACAGCAGAGTGCATAGCAATCCAGCAGGCTGCGCCGCTGAGCAAGTTCAAGGTTGGTTTTTTAATAGCCCATCTATGCCCAGGGCATAGCTGGAGACAACAGGTCAGGAGCAGATCTGAAGTGTTTCCTCTCGGGGGACAGGCAGCTGCTTGTTCCTTGACTTGTCATGCATGCAGACTTCAAGACAGTTCCTTTCATGGGGGCTTCTGGGACTGGTGGTAGGACTTATTATGGGGTGTTGCCCTTGTACTGTTTCTTGCTCCCTTGGTTCTTCCTGACTGTAGCTCGCTGGTGCCCCCACTGAAAGGACACGAAGCAGTCGAAGTGGGACTTTCTGTGCATGCCCACAGAGTTGATTCCTTCTGAAAAACAACTTCGAGAAGTTGTTGGAGGGGGAAGTTGTTGTCTGGGGACTTAGCTCAGTGTCCCAGAATACGATTAATCATTGAATCTTTTTATCCCTTGTTGACTGTTGACAGTTTCAGCGATACTATTTACAGAGGCTCTCAGGCTCCCTGTCTTACTCCTAACTATTGACTCGACAGAGGTACTGCATTTTCCATAGGGTTTCCACTGTACATTTCCCCACAGACTACTTTGCCTTGGCACACAAAGACTGCATTTCAGCCCTCTGCAGATGCCCATGACTTTGGGCTACACAAACCATTTAATTGTTGGCAGCTGTTTTTCCAACCCAGGACACACTCCACAGGCTACATCACAGAGAATCTTAGCCTGGTTCCAACCCACTGACTCTAACAGGAGCCAAGAAGCCCATGTCCCTCTAGAGCTCTAGATCCACCTGTAGAAGCCCCAGATTTGAGTGTCCTCGCATGTGAGGCACACACTCATACCAAATCGGTAAACCAAGAGGTCTGAGAAAGTGAAGACAGCCAGGTCACACAAGAGCAGTGGCATCTCACCATCTGTCCTAGTCCAAGGATATCAATGTATTCAGGGATTTTAAAAATGTTAAACAAGAGTCATAGTAAGAGAGAAGTTTTATGTTGTAATGCAATACATACATACACATATGCATACACAGTAAGATTTCTGGAAAGAATATTTACAATGCTCCTGGCATTTTATTTTTGTGTAGCTCTTCACCTTAATGATTTCATGACCCCTAATTAGTCACAAATGTGGCTTGATGGTACAACAGTTATGTACTTGGCTGCTAACCAAAATGTTGGCTATTCAAAATCACCCAGCAGCTCCATGGGGGAAAGAACTGGCCATCTGCTCCAATAAAAGTGACAGCTCAGAAAACCCTCTGAGGCAGTCCTAGTCTGTCACACAGGGTTGCAGTGCATCAAAAATCAACTCAAGGGCACCTACCACCAGTAGTAACCGGTCACAATCCCAGCTGGAAAAACTTTAAACTAATGGATGTCCAACTCTCACCTCCAACAATCAGGTGTTTCTTCCATCCTTGGGGAAGAGTGAGAGACAGGAGTGGAGGGGAAAGCAGACATTTCCTCCCTGATACCTTCCAAAGAGGATGAAGTTCATGATCCAGGAACTCCAAAAATGTAGGTGGGGTGGATAATAGCACTCCACCTACCTCACTGTAGACAAAATTTTGCATCATGAATGACCACGGTGGAAATAACAAAATGTATTTTTTGACTATTCTTTACAATTGAAGAGATCAAGTGTTTTCCCTGATCTGCTATTCAAATCAAAAGAATTTTGTTTTTGTTTTTGTTTCTTACAAGTAGGCCTCTTGGATGGTTTCAGAGTGTGACCAAATCAATGCATTATCTGAAGAAACTCAACTGGAACAAACTCAAACAGCAAAACATCCTTCAAAATGAACCAATATTTTTTTTTCCTTCAAGCCTCAGTGGAGACTGAATGCTTCAGAAGTGTCAATCTCAGAAGGAGAAAGAGTAGACTCCAAGCTGCTGTCCCTCCCTGACTGAAGGTCTTATAGGAGATAGGAACAAGGTTCTATGAGTCCTAGAAATCTGTAGAAAGTTAATCTTCTTTAGATGGTCAAAGTGGTCACATCTCAGATGTATTAACATCTTAATTGGAGTTTGGGGCCCGGAGGTGGTCTGGCCATCATATAATCTCCCAGCAGATTCCTCTATTTTTCTGTTATGATTTTTGGGTTATTATCACTTGTCTTTTCACAGTCCTAAAGAGAGCTTGGATTAGTCCTTAACCTTGAGAGACACTAAGGGAAACACTGCACTCCTGCTTGGAGACAGGATCAGGAAACAAAACGGTGTGGTCATGCTCAAGCTGCAAGCTGCTTATTTTACTCTGGCTGCTCCAGAATTCCAACCCACAGCAACCCTACAGAGCAGAGAAGAATTGCTTCATAGAGCTTCCAAGGGGTACCTGGTGGATTTGAACTGCCGATCTTTGGATTAGCAGATGTACAACATAGCCACTATACCATGATGGAATCAACTCAATGGCACTGGGTTTCTGGATTGGGGTTCCAGAATTAGGGGTGGGGGCATGACTTAAACACTGCCCCTGGGCACTCATTACCTTTCCTACACCTCTGCAATGGGATACCCATGGTAATGATCCAATTAGGAGTCCCAAAGAACCTAACATAGTTTCAGTGGCAGACCCATGCTGAATTCCCATCAACTTCTGCTTCCCCTTTGCATCCTTCAGCTTTCCCTCTCCAGCTAAGATATACCTGGGTCAGGGCACAAGAAGGGTAATGAGTGTCCAGAGGCAATCTCCAAGCTGCACTCTCACCCCAAATTTGAAGATGAATGGACATTGATAGCAGCCACAAAAAAACAAAAGCTGAGCACAGCCACGGCCCACTTCCTGGGTGGTGGCAGGGCTAACAGGTGGGCTCTGGGGTCCCCCAGGCTACTGCAGCAGCTCAGATGGGCCTCCATGCTGGTGAATGAATCATTCAGGAGCAGAAAGTGACAGCCGAGGGAGCAGAGAGCAGCCCCAAAGCCAGCAGGGCTTTCTGGAGCAGCTCAAGTCTTGTATAGTTTGGTCTTGGACATCTCTCTGGACTGTGTAGTGTCACCCCCTCTGACAGTGTAATCCAGTGTGACTTGCATCTCCCAAACCCTTCTAATGGTGTCTCCTTGGAAGTTAACCATTGGGCAAGAGCACCCCTCTGCCTCCTCCATATACCTCTAACCTGGGTCCTTTCCCCTTCTCCATTGTGGAGTGGGGAGGAGCCTGAAACCAAGCTATTATGGTATGAATAAGTCCCTGGCAATAGCCTTGGGCTGGGAGTGGTTGGGTGGCAGAATCCCAGGGCACAGAATTTGTTAGAGTCAAAGAGGGAAGAAGAGGGTCTATTCTTAAAAGCTGCAAGGAAGCCAGGAGCCTCCCCTGCAAGAAGGAACTGTTATTAATAATAGTTAGCATTGTCCCAGTGCTTTTCCAAGCTAATTAATTCTGCTCCAAATCCCAGGAAACAAAGAACTGGGTGTCCTGGAGAGAAGCCTGTTATTGAGATAGAGGGCTAGAGAAGCATGCTCTCAGCAACGAGTGGGCAACAGGGAAAGCTGTACTACTTCTGCCTGGGACCAAGGTACCCAGGACAGCAAAGGGCATTGAGCCCTGTTGGGATATTCTCCCATCCCCAAGACCCTCTTTAAAAAGGAGTACTCATGCAAGAGAGCGGGAGAGAGGCTCACTCGTCTCTAGGACGTACTGTCCCAAAGCAGCTGTCATTAAGCTGGCTTCACGGTCTGGATGGGAAAGTTTATCCGTCACTTTCCCCAGAACACAAGACCCAGCTCATGTGCCAGGGGACAAGGAATGCCAATAACTTTTCAACTCTGCTGATGTCTAACTTAGGGAAGATTCACTGTACAGTCCAGAAGCTGGGATACCAAG
Organism: Heterohyrax brucei; assembly: GCA_028571685.1. Lineage (NCBI taxonomy): Eukaryota > Metazoa > Chordata > Mammalia > Hyracoidea > Procaviidae > Heterohyrax > Heterohyrax brucei. Next base: position 16,565,132 of record CM053153.1, on the reverse strand, counting down.
ATGAATCAGACCTAGTTCCCTGGCTTCAGAAGGGCAGAGTTGCCTGAGACAGACACAAGAGGCAGATGAAGGAACAAAAAGAAAACGCTACAACATAAAGAGAAGTACTTAGCTAAGGGGAGGCACAGAGATATTGAGAAGGGTTTCCAGAAGAAACTATGTTTAAATTAGTTTGGAAGATGATTAAGAGAGAACAAAACAGAGAAATGGAGAGAGGAGTTAAGTGGGGACCAAACACTTACAAGCAAGAGAAGGCACAATACACTCAGGAACTTGAAAACATTTCTGTCCATCTTGGAAAGTTGGGTTATTTCATTGGACTCTCTGATTAACGTGCTTAGCTGCTAACCAAAAAGCTAGCCACTCTCGTCCACCCATAAGTGCATCAGAAGAAAGTCTTGGCAATGTTCTGAAAAATCAGCCATGAAAACCCTACGGAGCACAGCTCTACTCTGACACACACAGAGTTGCCGTGAGTCGGGACTGGCTTGATAGCAACCATTTGTTTTTTTGTGTGTGTGTGTCATCACAAAGGGAAGACCGTCTCTCTGGATGGCATACAGCTGTATAGGTTAAGTGTAACACGTGAGCAACAACAATATGCCACACTGGGAACAGCAATAACGTGACACACGAGCCGGCTCAGAGGAAGGCAGAAGGAGTAGAGGAGGGGGACCACTCTGGCCCTGTGGGGAAACATCAAGGTCCGGCTAATAGGTGAGGGCCCTGGGGCTACGGGGCCACAGTAAACCTTTCTCAGGGACCTCCTTGCAGGGGACTCACATGAGGAACTTGGCAGCAGGACAGATGCCTGATTCCCACCCCAAGAGATTCTAATTCAGTAGGGCTGATGTGGGACCCAGGAGTCTACCCCTCTAACAAGCATCCCAAAGACATGGATGTAGAAGATCCATCAGCCTCACTATGGGAAGTATAGTAGAGGCATCCTTTTCTCCATCCCTGCTGCACAGATATTCCAGTTACATGTAAATGGTCCATGCCTCTGGTTGTCGTCAACCTATGTACAACAGAACGGAATGATACTGCCTGGTCCAGCACCGTCTTCACAATCCTTATTCTGCTTGAGCCCTTTGTTGCAGCCATTGTGTCAGTCCATCTCACGAAGGGTCTTCCTCTTTTCCACTGAAGGTCTACTCCACCAAGCATAGTGTTCTTTTCCTGGGAATGGTTTTTCCTGATAACATGTCCAAGGCATGTGAGATGAAGTCTCGCTAGCCTTACTTCTCAGAAGAATTCTGGCTATACCTCTTCCAAGACAGATTTATTTGTTCTTTTGGCAGTCTGTGGTCTGCTCAGTATTCTTTGTCAACAACATAATTCAAAGGCATCAGTTCTTTGGTTTTCTTCTTATTTGTCCAGCTTTTCCAAGTATAGGAAGCTAGTGAAAACACCTTGGCTTGGGTCAGAAGCACCTTAGTTCTCAATGTGACATCTTTGCTTTTCAATACATTAAAGGAATCTTTTGCTACAGATTTGCCTAATACAACAAGTTTTTAATTTCTTGACGGCTGCTTCCATGGGCATCGATTGTGGATCCAAGTGTAATGAAATCCTGGAGAGTTTCAAACTTTTCTCCACTTGTCATAACATTGCTTGTTGGTCCAGTTGTGAGGATTTTTGTTTTCTTTATGTTGAGGTGGAAGCTATGCTGAAGGCGGTAGTTGAAGACTTTCATCAGTAAATGCTTCTTCTTTACTTTCCACAAGCAAGACTGTGTCATCCACATATCGCAGACTGTTAATGTGTCTTCCTCTGATCCTGATGCCCCATTCTTTGTCATATAGTTCAGCCTCTCAGTTTATTTGTTTAGCATACAGATGCACTACAAGGACTGACAATTAAGTCCGCAAACTCCATTGTTGTAAGTGCTGCATACCTCATTGCTGAATGTGACTAGGGTCACCTCCGAAGTACTCCCCTTGGGAAGCTAGGTCCTGACAACCAGCACCTGGTCCACCCTGCGAAGCAATTTTGGAACTCTTTCTGGAATGGCCATTGCACACGGTGTCAGGTGGCAAGTTCACAAACTTAATTGTAGAGTTGTCTGTGAAGGACTTTTTAGCCGGTAAACAATAACTGTATTGGAACACCCTCTGTATTCACCTTATCTAGCCTCTGATGATGTTTCTTTACCCAAACATAAAGAAAATATTGAAAAGAAGACATTTTGATGACATCCAGGACTTCAAGGGTAATACGATGACAGCTCTGATGGCCATTCCAGAAAGAGTTCCGAAATTGCTTTGAAAAATGGGCTAGGTACTGGCATCAGTGCATAGCTGCCAAGGGGAGTACTTCAAAGGTGACCATAGTGATATTCAGTAATAAGGTATGTAGCAATGTGACATCTTTGTTCATAAACTTAATTGGCAGTCTTTGTAAGTATGGTGAAAGATACAACCACAACACAACTTTCTTGACTTTAAACCACATAGTGTCCCTTGTTCTCTTTGAATGAATGCCTGTTGGTCTATGTACAGGCTTCACATGAGCACCATTAAGTATTCTGGAATTCCCATTCTTTGCAATGTTATCCATAATTTTTTATGGTTCACCCAGTAGAAAGTCTGTGCGAGTCAATAACAAAACACGGATAAATATTTTTTAGTCAGCCAGGGCTGCTCTAACAGAAATATCACAGAGTGGATGGCTTTAACAAAGGAAAGTTTATTCTTACACAGTCTGACAGGTTACAAGTCCCAATTTAGGATGTCTGCTCCAGGGGAAAGTTTTCCCTCTTGTTGGCTCTGGAGGAAAGTCCAATATTACATCAGTGTTTGTCCAGGGAGCATTTTGGCACAGGAACCTCAGGTCTGAAGGACGTGCTCTTCTACTGGTGCTGCTTTCTTGATAGTGTAAGCTTCCCCATTTTCTGGTTGCTTCTCTTTCCTTTTACCTCTTGTAGGATGAAAGGATTAAGGGTGCGCAAGCCATACTCTAGGGAAACTCCCTTTACAGTGGAGCAGGGAGATAATCCTATGAAGGGATTTACACTCCCACACTAATCCTTTAACATACAGCACAGGAGAATCACAAAATATTGGGAATCATGGCCCAGCCACATGACTACACATGTTTTTGGGGGGACACAATTCAATCCATGACAAATACCTTTCTGGTATGCTCTGCTTTCCACCGCAGTCCATCTGACATCAGCAAATGATATCCCCCTTTTCATGTCTTCTTCTGCTTACAGGTTGAATCTGTGATCAGTTCCTTGCCAAAACACTGCTACAACAGCTTTAGAATAATCTTTAACAAACTTTTACTTGCATGTGATATTAATTATCATTAATAATAATTCGATAGTTTCCACATTCTGTTGGGTCACTTTTCATTGGAATGGGCATAAATAGTATTTCTTTCAAACAGTTGGCCAGGTAGCTGTCTTCCAAACTCTTGACATAGTTGGATGAGCACTTCCGGCACTGTATCTGTTTGCTGGAACATCTCAATTGGTGTTGCATCGATTTTTGGATACTCTCTTTTTGCTAATGCCTTAAATGCAGCTTGGACTTCTTCCTTAGGCACCATCAGTTCTCGATCATATTCTATTTCCTGAAATGGCTGAGCACTGATCCGTTCTTTTCGGTATACTGACTCTGTGTTCTTTCCATCTTCTTTTGATGCTTCCTGTGCTGTTCAATTTTTTCCCTGTAGAACCCGTCGATGCTGTAACTCAAGGCTTGACTTCTTCCATCAGTTCTTTCAGTTTGATAAGTGCTCAGCAGTATGTTCTTCCCTTTGGTTTTCTAACTCCAGATCTTTGCACACGCCACTATAATACTTCACTTTGTCTTCCCAAGCCACCCTTAGAAATCTTCTGTTCAGCTTGTTTTTTCATCATTTCATCTGCTCACTTCAAGAACTTGAAGTTCACGAACAAGTTTCAGGGTCTCTTCTGGCACTCGTTTTGGTCTTTTCTTTCTTCCTTGACTTTTTAATGGCCTTCTGCTTTCTTCATGTCTTGATGTCATTCCAAAACTCTTCTGGTCTTCCATCATTTTTGATGCCTCACATCGATTCTTCAAATGGTCCCACAATTAGGGGGGGTTGTCAGGAGTCTGAATCAAATCAAAGGCAACAGGTTTGGCTCTGTCCTTTGTTATTCATCCCTTTGTGGGGAAGTGGATGGAGTGGAAAAGTTGGGGTGACATGGGGGAGGGCGGGGGTGACCAGACGGGTGGAAATCTGCAAACTACATTTCCCAGACTCCCTTGCCAGCTGGCTTCCAGTTGGTCTGTGCCAGTGAGTACCACTGGAGAGAACCTGGAAAGCTGAGGGAAGGGAGGAATTTGTTTTACAACATTTTTTTTTCTTTTACTTTGCTCTGGTTGTTCCTCTACCAGAGACGCAGTTTTTGCCTCCCTGCTCCAGGGTGTGCAGAAGCAGTAGTAACAACAGAACTTTCAGCAGATCTGCAGTGCGCACCTATCCTGACTCTGGTCAAGGCAGCTTCCTCATCTCTGAGTCCCTCCCTTCTTCCTGTTAGGTCTCCACCTCCTTCACCCCTTCCCAAAGAGTCTAACTTTCTACTTGCACTTAATCTCTCTCTCTGGGGAGTATCTGCAGTGGATTCTATTTTCTTGACCAGATACTGATAGATACACTATTTAATGGATATGGAAGTTGAGGCACAAAGAGGTTAAGTAACTTGCCCCAGTTAAATAGCTAGAAAGTAGCGCTAAGTGCAGATAAAGAAAACTCACGTACTAAATTAAGTCAAAGCTTCTTTTTCTTTTCAATATTTTATTGTGCTTTAAGTGAGAGTTTACATTCCAAGTAAATTTGCCATGTAAAACCTAGCACACAGCACTATGCAACTCTAGTTGCTTTCCCAACTCAGACAGCACATTCCTCCTTTCCACCCTCTGCTTCCTGAATCCATTCAGCCAACTCCTGTATCCCTCCACCCTTTATCTCACCTCCAGAGAGGAGGTGCTTAGACAGCATATGTTTAAGCCAAGAGAGACATTCTTCTCCAGCATCACTCCATGTTTTAAAGCCCAGTCTGAATTTGTCTAAAGAGTTGGCATTGGTAATTGTTTCAGCTGTGGGCTAACAGAGAGTCCAGGGGTTATGTCTTCAGGGTACCCTCCAGTCTGAAGGACCGTCAAGTCTGGTCTCTATATTAATAGAGCTCTAAGTTAATTGATGTTTCTTGGCTTGGCTGGATAGCTACTTGCTCGCTTTTGAGACCCAAGACATCAGTCACAAAAATGATATGCAGATGGATGCTCACCGAGGACCAAAAATGACATGGGGGAAAGACAACCCAGAAGATAAAGAGACTCACATCAGTGGGTGCCTACATCGACTTGGGACTGGAAGTACCGGATGGTGCCCGGCCATCACCAGTGATAGCCGCGATGGAGCTCACTAAGTTGAGTCTCACTGGCAACACAAGAATAAAAAGGGGTGCACCCTGAGATCCCCACTAAAAGACCTCAATTGATGGTCCAGCGGTTTCAGGGTTCCCCTGGGAGCATGGCCCCTCGCCCTGATACTGCCCTTGACCACAAATCATAATGAAGGTCCACTCTTCAGACAGGAATGGATTGGACTTGGCAATGCAGTGACCATATATTGGATGCACTTTATGGTTCTATACATCTATAGGATGTCATCCTGCTGACCTCTGGCTGGAGGAAGGAGAGTGGGTGGAGAGGAGGGGAAAAAGAGACTGTTGGGAGAATGAGACATGTATAGAGCAGAGAGGAATAGTGTGCTGTCACCAGGCAGAGAGAGCAGTGGAAGCTGCATATAGGTGGGCATGTAAATTTATAAGGGGAATGTACATTTTCACTCAGTTATATTAAATAAAAAATTAATTTTAAAAAAATGATATGCAGAACATTTTATTTAAAAGTAGCTTAGTTATGACAATTAAGTCAAGTCTTCAAGTCATACAAAGTCCTGCTGGCACATATGGTTAAGCTCTGTGCCACCAGGTGAACCCACCCAGAGGATCCTGGGAAGTAAGTCCTGGTGATCTGCTTTCAAAAGATCACAGCCTTGAAAACCCTACAGAGCAGTCCTGCTCTGCACATCTTGGGTCACCATGAGCTGGAATCAACTTGGTGGCAACCAACAACTTCAACAACAAAGCCCTTTGGAATTGCTTGTCTCTCAACCCACATCTGTTGTCCTAGTTCGAGAGTGTCCCTTTGTGTAGGGACTTGTGTTTTTTGTTGTTGTTATTAAATGAATAAATGCCAACAGCACCATACTTGTGTAAAACCCTAGCAGGGTCTCCTACAACTGTGATACTTGCTGAGTGGACTCAAAGACCCTTCAATGGCTGGTTAGTTCCAACTCGCAGCAGCAGTGTGTGCTGGGTTTTATACGGCATATTGACTAGGGCTGTAAACTTTCACAAAGAGCACAATAAAAAAACATTAAAAAGAAAAAGAAGCTTTGACTTAATTTCACACCTGAGTTTTCTTTATCTGCACTTTACGCTACTTTCCAGCTGTTTAACTTAGGGCAAATTCCTTAACCTCTTTGTGCCTCAATTTCCTTATACAAGGCTGCTCATCTTTACAGAAGCAGACTGCCCCATCTTTCTCCCAGGGGTAGCTGGTGAGTTTGAACTGCCCATCATTCAGTTAGCAGCCAAGCACTTAACTACTGCATCTCCCAGACTTCTTATTGGACAGACAATCAGTGAGGAAGCAAATGAATAAAATCCAAGCTTGCAATAAATTGACCTGGAAAGGCATTCCCTACTTCCATTTTCCTCCTAGACTCAAAATCACAGGCCTGCTGCACCCGAGAAATTGAATGTGCCCTCGCCTCTCAGAGAATTTTAAAAAAAACTAAAACAAAACCTATTGACATTGAATTGATCCCAACTCATAGCAACCCTATAGGACAGAGCAGAACTGTCCCATAGAGTTTCTAAGGACTGGCTAGTGGATTCAAATCATCTTCTGGTTAGCAGCCAAATACTGACTCACTGTGCCACTAGGGCTCCTATACAGAATAAGTTTCCAATAAATGTATATTTATTAAACAAATGATTGAGTCAATCGGTCAATCTAAAATGCAGCCAATCAAGCCATTGTCCGAGGAAGTATAAGATTAGTTTAGTGAATGATAAACATTTTCTAGGAGTAAGGCGCAGAAGGAAGCTGTAACATTTTCTAAAAACAAAAACCTCCAACATAACAGCCAACCAGCCAATAATTAGACCTTAATGTCTCTAACTTAAAAAAAAGAAAAAAATAGGCACGGTTAATCTCTAGGGACATCCTGTATGAAAAGGGAAAAAAACAATGAGTCATGGATTCTAACATCCAATTTACAACCTGGGCTGGCAAAGGATTTCTTGCTACAGTGGAAGAAAGCCATTCATCTCTCAACTCGGGGAGCAATTTTATATTTTGAATAAAAACAACATAAACAGCATTAAGGAGGGAAATAAATCAGATATGCGGTAATGAGTTTGAAAGAGCCGGATTTTCCTGCCTAACACTCTCTTTGGAACTTCAGCCTCATTCATCAAAGCAAAAGTGTATCCGATGACATGGAGATTTTCCATTTGTTTTTCAGCCGAAATTAGTCTGCTGAACTGAAGGGTAAATTGGCAACCTAGAAGGGAGAGCTTGAGTGATAGGAATGCAATAGAGGAAAGAACAGATGTTTAACAGACGTAGGGGAAGTCCTCGTTCCTGGACTTTTAACCTCCTCACTGCTTTATAACTTCTTCATTCAGGTGTTCATTTTTAACTCTGGTCTTAGAAGATCTAAGATTATTATTATTTTGTCAATAGGATCTATGAGGAACTGTGTTTATTTTCTAACCCAGCCTCCTTATTTTACCAATTTGGAAAGCTCAGCTCAGATACAGGAAGTGACTTGCTTTAGGGTGCAAAAATCCACTGAAGCTCCAGGACCAAAACCCTACTGGAAACCTCCAGCTATTTGCCCAAAGCTCAGTAAAGGCAAAAGCACCAACAGCCATAAGGTGGTTCCTTTCTGAAGTCAATCACTAATTCTTCTGCAGTGCCTTCTGCTAGGCTCTCTCTTTGTCATGGCTTAAACTGTGTCCCCCCAAAAATGTGTGTAGCTGTGGGGTTGGGCCGTGATTCCCAATGCTTTACAACTGTCCTCCAGTTTGTGATTTTCCTGTACTGTGTGTTAGAGGATTAGGGTGGGACTATAGATCCCTTCGTAAAATCACCTCCCTACTCCACTGTAAAGGGAGTTTCTCTGGAGTGTGACTTGCACCACGTTTTATTCTTTCATCCTTCAGGAGATAAAAGGAAAGGGAAGCAAACAGAGAGTTTTCAGAAACCTCATACCTTCAAGAAAGCAGCACCGGGAGAAGAGCATATCCTTCAGACCCAAGGTTCCTGCACCAAGATGCCCCCTGACCAAAGACTTGTACAAAACAAGGACTTTCCTCCAGAGACGTAAACACGGAGAACCCTTCACCTGGAGCAGACACCCTGAATTTGGACTTGTAGCCTACCAGAGTGTGTAAGAATAAACTTTTCCTTGTTAAAACCATCCACTTTGTGGTATTTCTGTTAGAGCAGCACTAGCTGACTAAAACACCCTTTATACTCAGTTGTGGAGAAGTTCACTTTTTTCTAGCCTCTGCTTTCTCCATGCTTCCTCAGGCAGTTCTCCACCAACCAAATCCCTTCCAAAAGCCTCGGTCATTCCTTTATACCTTGTTCCTAATTCTAATAATTACGTTTTTTTCTCCCAGTGATTGTGGAATGTGCTGCTATGGAATTTATTCAGGAACTGTGAACAGATTCATTTGAAGTACTGGGACAAGGAAGCTGCCCAGATTTATTTACAAATCCTTACCTTCCTCACTTTAATGTTGGGAAGGGACCTCTGTGAATGGGCAGTCCCTTCCATGTCCCACTATGCCAGCCATCCAGTTGGAGTTCAGAGATCCACAGCTTCACAACCATATCAGTGGCAAAGCAGGGAGGCTACAAAGTTGTAGGACGTGCTGTGCAAGCATTAGCTTTCAGTCAAGATATAATCATTCCAAAGCTGACTAGAAGTTATATGTCCATCAATAATCAACAGTTAGGTGTTGTATGTTGTGTGTTTATTCCTACAACAACAAAAATATATATAGGCATTAAAATATTGTAAAGAAGAGTATTAGAAATTTCAGAAGTTGTTTAAGCTACACTGTTCATATAGGAAATGCGAGGATGGAGGATGTTCTGAAATGCTACTTACTGCATGCTCCCACTTTTTATAAACACAAAAGCACACATCTGCTAAAAAAATATATAGAATGATATTACAGCTTTGTGGACTTCTTATTTTTGTAACTATTAGGCATATACAATTAGTATTACACTTTATAATATAGTAGAATACATATTCCTTGTATAAGAATGGAAACCCTATTGGCATAGTGGGTTAAGTGCTACATCTGCTAACCAAAAGGTCGGCGGTTCAAATCCACCAGGTGTTCCTTGGAAGCTCTGTGGGGCAGTTTTACTCTGACCTGCAGGGTCGTTCTGCGTCAGACCTGACTCAATAGTAGTGGGTTTTTTTCGTGGGTGGGGGTGAGAGGGGGAGAGTTGGTGTATAAGAACAACAAGACAATATCATCATCATTATTATTAAATATAAAGTGGGAAAGCCTGGTGGTGTAGTGGTTAAGTGCCACATCTGCTAACCAAAAGGTCAGCAGTTCAAATCCACCAAGTGCTCCTTGGAAACACTGTGGGGCAGTTCTACTCTGTTCTATAGGGTTGCTATGAGTTGACAGTGGGCTTTTAATATAAAGTAAGACCATCTATGGAGTTGCCCTGTAAAGTAAGAAGCTATGTAAGGAGTCGTGCCTAGTGGTTCTCTGCTGGTAGTAGATATTGTGGAGGGAGTGGGGAGAGGTGCCTGGGTGGTCTCATCCCTACCGTGGTCATTCTCCTTTGTTTGTTTTATGTAGTAATTTTGCTTGTTTTTCTATATGAGCCTTTTTTAAAAAAAAATTTCCCATGAATAAATATGTGCAGTGTGTTGCAGGGACTGGAATAAATTGTCTATGAGTATTCCCTATGGGTGGACAACAGTAGGAATACCGACAATTCCTGAGATGCTTTGATGGGTCAGATGTAGTACTGGGACTTTTTAACAACACTCTGCCATTATTCATTTGTCACAACAGCTTCATGAGGCACGTATGAGCCCCACAGATATAAAAACATGAAGCTAGAGGCTCAGAAAGATGCAGTGATTCGTCTAAGCTCACACAGGCAGGCTTGGTGGCCTGAGAAAGGGGCTAAGAAGCTGTGACACCCCAAGTCGTGTGCTCTCTCTGGCACAGAAGCCAGTCAGTGTGGTTGATCACGCAGCGGGCACAGAAGACATCAGTTTTCATGGGCAAGAGAGTGCCCTTAAGAGAGTCAGAAACCCTGGTGACCTAGTGGTTAGGTGCTACATATACTAATAGTAAGGGTGGCAGCTCAAATGCACCTGGTGCTCCTTGGAAACTCTATGGAGCTGCTCTACTATGTCCTATAGGGTTGCTATGACTTGGAATCAGCTCACCAGCAGTGGGTTTGGTTTGGTTTCTATGACCTTAGGAAATATGGGAACTGTATGAGAGCAGACAGAATGGGGGAGACGTAAGAAACAGCCCAGGCAAGAGAGAGCCCCCACCAATCCATACTCCCTTCCTGCCCAAGCTATAGGCAGCCCTGCTTGCAAGAATAAAGCCACTGGGGCTCCATATGCATTAATTTTTTTTTTTTTTTTGCAGCAGCAGATGTACCTTTTTAATTCGGTTTTGTTTTAGGTTAAAATTACATGATTAAATTTTAATATTCAAACATTAGCATGAGCTGGCATTCCTTGACCTATCTCTTTCCTCAAGAATTTGTGGGGTGTCCCTAAGGAAGAGTCCAAGGCCCTGTAGTAGAAAGAGCACAGAGCTGAGTGGCCAGGTCTGGGTCCCTGTTTCTTCCTCCGGCAAATGACAGAAATTACCTGGATGCCCTTTAAGGTTCAACCAGATCAAAAACTTGGCCAGTGTGTGTATCTCCCCGGTTCAGGCAAGATGATCAGAGACCAACAACATTTGACCAAACAGAAATTTAGTCCCTGCCTGTACCTCTCCAGGAGCCCTGGGGGCAAAAATGGATAAGTCCTTGGCTGTTAATCAAAACATTGGAAGTTCAAACCCACCCAGCAGCTCCGCAAGATAAAGGGCCTCTCTATCTGCTCCTGTGAAGATTACAACCCCAAATCCCCCATGTGGCAGTTCTATCCTGCCACATGTGGTCACTGTGAGTAGAAATCATCTCCACAGCATCTAACAACTGTACTTTTGCCATTGTCAGAGCTGGTGGGGTCTTGGAGGGCTATGGCAAGTGAATGCCTTCAAGTCACAGTTTCTATTCTCACTTGAAGCAAAGAAGATTATACAAGGGATGATTCCCTGGGGGTCACCTTAGGGCATGCCCCTCTTACTATACTTCCCCCAAACACTAAGAAACATCTGGTGTAAAATTTTCCATTGCATTGATTTTAAACCACTTTTCAGCCTTAGTATCCCGCTTTGTCCCTCCATAGCAAGCAAAGTGGTTAACTGGCCTGGAGGTATTCCGGAAGAGATATGAATAATGCCTGGCTTTTCTGCTCTTAATTTAATAACTATTTTATAAAAACCTATTACTGCCCAGTAAATTCTGACTCATATCCACCTTCTGGAAACCACGGTGGTATAGTGGGTTAAGTGCTGGTCTGCTTCACCGTAAAGGTTGATGGTTCAAATAGACCAGATGCTCCTCGGAAACTCTATGGGGCAGTCTACTCTGACCTATAGGGTTGCTATGAGTCAGACCGGACTCTACGACAGTGGGTTTTTTGTTTTTTGTTTTAAACCCACCTTACAGGGCAGGATAGAACTGCCCCCTACGCTTTCCAAGGTCATAATCTTTACAGAGGCAGACTACCATGTCTTTCTCCTGCACAGCTTGTCTAGTGGGTTTGCAATGTTGACCTTTAGATTAGCAGCTAAGTGCTTAACCACTGCATCACCGGGCTCCTCTTAAGACACAGCTTAGAGGTATTTCTTTGAAATCATTGCCTCCTCGGGACAGCTTCCTAACCCAGCCCATTTCCTGAGGTTGTTTTTCTCCTCAGAACTTCCTAGAAAAGAAACAGCCACCATCTAGACAGCACTAGCCGAAACAAGTCCTGCCTTCCACCTTGACATTCCGAATAACCATCAGCTGGTAACTGCCTCATGGTTGGTAAATTCTCCACAGCTGGGTGCTAATGAAAAAGGTGGCTAACTTCTTCCTCTGAGGGGAGTTGAACCCAGGCGTTAGACAAACATTCATTCTGGAATGCTGTGCGCTACACATGCTCCGTCTTGTATTTTGTAACTGATCTTGCCTACAAAAGCCGGCATCAACAAGCTGCCTGGGAATAGTCTTGTAAGGCACTTAGTCCTGACCATCTCCTTGCTTGGTCAATTTATCAAGTTGCCTCTCATTCTTCCCAGCTTGGTCTCTGTCTTTTTGGCACTGGATGGAGTCACTTAGAGCAGGACTTGGAGTTCCTGGTAAAACTCCTATTACATATAACCCCATTGTACTGGGAATTAGTTAAGTGAACAACAAAACAAACAATAAAACTGATTACCATTTGTATCTACTGTATATCTACTATATTCTATGCCCTATACTAAATACTTTGGTTTTTCTTATTAAATACAGTAGGTTCTTATCATTCTCCCCAATTTGTAGATGTGAAAAGTGAGCATTCAGCACTTGAACAAGATCTGTCTCATTCTAAAGAATCTACTTTTGGCATATAATATTAATAATCAAACATTTACAGAATGTTTAGTGAGTTCCAGGCAGGTAGAATATGAATTCTATTTGCATTCATCAATTTAATCTTGATGGCAATCTTATGAGGTAGACACAAATATTAACTATTAGCCCCATTTGATACATGAGGAGTTCAGAGAGGTTAATTAACTTGCTGAAGATCACACAGCTGGTAGGCAACAGAGCTAAAATTAATTCAGAAGCTAGGGTCCCAAGATGTGTACACACCCATAACCTCTGTACTGCCCTACTGATATTCTCTTGAAGAAGAAAGAGTCTGGCTTATTAATACCTGCAGTCTTCCAAGGACCAGCATGGAGGATGCCCTATAGCCAGACCCTGGTCATTGTCTAAAAATCAGTGAATTAATTTTAGAGTGAGACAAATGAACAAAGCCAAGATTCTTTAAGAATTGCTTTTCCTTTTAGAAGCCATATACTCAATTTAAATTATCTGGTCAATTACAGAAGTTAAACTTCCTAAAATACTTCTTATGAAAGTACTATCTTAGACATTCAGCCCAGAGCAGAGAAATACAGTAACTAGAAATCTAAGCTATGAGTTTGATTACCAAGCTAAAGTGACTAAATATTTGCTCATTCTGGGTGTTCCTGTATTACGCTCCAATAATACACATGGCGTCACCATGAGTCAGAACTGACTTGGTAACAACTGGCTCAGGTTTTTTTTGGCCTGAGAAGATCACCTTAGCGTCTCTTTCACTTAGGGTGCCCAGCCATCCCAATATGCTTGCAACTGTCTCAATTTTAGCTCTGAAAATCCCACGTCCCAGGAATCTGCTCAGTCCCAGGCAATTGTCGGTCATCTATTTCCAACTCTGAAATCCGTGAGTCTAGACACCTTACAGTGAAACTTTCAGATCTATACTGGAAAAAGGAGGATCAACTGGAAGACCACCAGCATGTCACTCTTCCCCTCAGTCAGAGCTAAGTGTCCCATACTAGTTTCTCTTTTTGATCCTTTTTCTGTTGCTGACTAAGTACACACACGAAAAATCTAATACCCTTGGCAGGAGATAGAAATCATAATAAACTCAAATGGTTTACAGTTTTATCCTCTGGGAAGGCTTGGGGGTTGGGGAGCACCGTTCTCTGTTTTTATTAAGCCATTTAAGTGGTGCGTGTCAGACTGGGCAACGTCGGAACTGACTGCATCTCTCCCTGGCCTCTGTGGTTGCCAAACAGAGAGAAGCCATCGGTGGAAGCGGAGACAAGGGCAACACAGGCAGGGCTGGGACACCTACCTCAAAGGCTGCACATCTTTGAAAACTGCTTGGGATAGTACTCTAAATTGTTGATTCAAATGTTATATTGAAGTAAGGGAGCTCTAGATACGGTTGTCTGTCCTGTGGATATGTTAGCAGGGCACCCAGAGGGGACAAGTTTGCCTGCATGGAATTTCAGATTTGAGATAACCGTTAACCATTAACAATCTTCGCACTTTGCCAAGATTCCATTTGAAAGTTTAACTTATTTAGCTTGCCACCCATAATGCAGTGTCATTCCCTGTGTCCGGATCTTCCTGGCTCTTTAACCGTGGTCCGCAGTAAGTCTTCACCTGCAGATTCTGTGACTGACTGTGTTTTTATTCAGGAAAAAGAAAACAAAAACAGTTTTATTTTAATAACACTTTATTTTGGAATAATTGTAAGCTACATTTGGTTTCGCCTATTGTCAAGACCTTACATTACCACGGTACATGCAGCAAAACTAAGAAACTCGCACTGGTCATTGCTCTTAACTGAAGTCCAGACTTTATTTGCATTTCACCAGTTTTCCCACTAATGTCTTTGTTCTGTTCTAGTATCCCACATCATATTTAGTCATCGCATCTCCTGAGCCTCCTCTGTTCTATCTCATTCTTTTTTTCTTTTTATGACCTTGAAGGTTTTGAGATGTACAGGTCAAGTATTTTGTAGAATGTCACGCAACTTGAGTTTTACTTGATGAAAAACACAGTTGCAATTCAGCAACACATCTGTCTGGAATGTGAGCCTGCCCTGACCAGGTGACCCATAGCATAAACAGACTCCTACCTCATTTCTGGGAAGAAGTGTCTACTCTATATACAGGAGGGTAGCTTAGTGGGTTAAGTGCTACTTCTGCTAACCAAAAGGTCAGCAGTTCAAATCCCCCCAAGTTTTATCCTCATGCCTTGGAAACTCTATGGGGCAGTTCTGCTCTGTCCTCAAGGGTTGCTGTGGATTTAGTTTTGGGTTATAGTTGAGTATCATGCCTCCATCCTCAGCCCCTCCAACACTGAAGGATCCTTGCCAGAACTAAGAGCAGAGACATGAGCCAGACAGTCCTGAACTCAAGTCCTGGCTCTGCTCTTTAATGAACTTGACCCTTGGGCAAATCATCAAACCACTCTAAGCCTCAGTTTATTCCTTTAAAAAAAAATGAGGCTAAAGTGTCAGCTGAAGCATGCCTCTAATCCCTGTCTTCTGATTGCACCCTGACACCATACTCAGTTGTTCTCACCATGAAGACACTGAGTGACTACCCAACTCACAGTCCCATCTCCTCCATGTGGCTCATTCCTTTTTTATACTAACAGACCCTGCCTTGCTAGCCACAGGATGGACGTATGACCTGGAACATGGGAAGCAAGGGGCCATGTCTCTCGTTCTCCAGCTGGTTTCTGTAGGCCTGATCACACGGTGTGGTAGGATCCCTGGGAAAGAATCATTAAAATAAGAAATCGCTTATTTTTCTCATCATTGTATGGGTTGTGGCCCTTCTGTGATTGCTCTTGGTTAACACTAGAGAAAACGAAGCAAGTAGACTCACTAGAACTAGCTGATGAGTTAGCATGATCAAATCTCCCTTCCTGGAGTCTCTTTGGGGCTTCAGTGGCCAATGATTAAAGGAAAAGCATTCTTTTTCTGCTCATAACTGCACAGATCTAACCTTCTACTCTGTAATGATTGGTCCATGCACAGCCAATTAAAATCCTTCCCTGGATCCTTGTCCATTGTTCTATCAAGGAAATGTTTTCTTTTCTCTCTGATCATGCAGCTAGAAGAAGTTGCTTGCAGTGATACTTCCAGCCGTATGGAGACAGCCAGTCTAAGAGTAGGAGGCCAACATACATAAAGAATTGGAGCTATGGAGAGGCAGACAACCCAGTGTAGTTCCAATCCTTGGGGCCTATGATCTCTGAGGAGGGTCTTCTTCCGGCCTTTCCATAGTTTTGTGATTTTAGCAAATCGATTACCCCTTTCCCTTCAGCTACTTTGGGCTGTATTTTTATAAGTTGCAATTTTTATAAATGCAATCTCAGTAGATTGCATTTCTGGATTTTGCTGTCTGCTGCTTTGATCCACATCTCTTATCCTTTTCTGTCTTCTTCTTTGGTAAGACTGGCATCAAATGGGACCTCCCACTTGCATGCTTTTCTCATTGCTGGCTCTGAAGTTAAATGTACAAATTACTCTGAGACAGACAGCCTGTTAAGGAAATAAGAGTAAAAATCAACAGTCTCTAGGAGGAAATCTGTGACAACATGCTGGAAAGTCATTTAACCACACGTAGTATCACCTAACTGATCAGAGCACAAACTTGGGAGTCTGTCAGGTCTTTTGTTATGAGACTAACCTGACTGATTATCAAGTCAGTCTTGAAGGATCCACATGGAAGAGACAGCTTTTGGATCTTACCATTTTAAATGTCTTAAACAGCCTAGACAACACACAGATGATATCTGCCTCTTGGTCTCTTACCCCTGTCACTACCCTGACCTTAGACAATCCACCAGCAATAGGTGAGTCAGGTAGGAAGCAGGGCAAGGAGAATTGATGAACCAGGCAAGCATCTTCTATGTCTCTGCTAAATATCCGGACAAGCCTGAGACGACCAGAAGGGAAAAGCTTTAAACTGGATATGAGATTACATTTTGATTTAGATTAAACTGGACTTTTTAATACTTGAAATTGACCAGGAAGTTATAAGGTCTTTCCAACATGTCATCAAGGGAAGGGGAAGGCAAACTCAGCTAAGTGAGTTTGAAGGCAATAAGGGGAAAAGCAAACCTATTTTCCGATTGTATCAACCAGGTCCAACCTATCGCTAACAAACCTATTTGTGAAGAGTAACTGAAATGGTATAAATGAGGTAGTACTGAGCATGGCACATGTCATTACTATTATTAAAGATGTCACTTTATAAGCTGCATGTGCAAGTTACCAACACTTGAAGTAGCCGCATTCCAATAGAGTTAACGTAGAGAGCGGTTACACCCAATGAGTTTCAAGGCTGGGGATAGCCAGTGCTCAGAGCAGCCAGGACAGTGTACAGGAGGCTAAATACCAAAGGCCCATGAAGTCACTGACAGTGATCACTGAGCCTAAGTCGGTGCCAGCTCACACCCCTGATGTATAAAAACTGCACCATTATCTCCACAGAGATAATTGCAGCCTAGAAAAGATTTTGACTCCGGTTTCACAAGTTCCACCTTCCTTTTAATTTCCTCTCCCAGGAAGCAATCTACCCTGCCATTTTGGTCAAGTTTCTTTTCCATAACAATCAGATTCTTTCTGTCAAGACTCGAATAGCTAGGTTTTGATGTCATGTTAGGCTTCTTCTTCTTCTTTTCTTAGTGCTTTTTAGCTACTGTGTTACTTAATTACTACATTCTTGAAAAGCAGGTTGGATGGAACAGATGTGGAAACAGTGGCTGAGGCGTTGAATCAAAAAAACGAAACCCACTGCTGTCGAGTTGGATCTGACTCATAGTAACCCTGTAGGTCAAAGTAGAACCGCCCCATGGAGTTTCCAAGGAGCACCTGGCAGACTTGAACTGCCAATCTGTTGGTTAGCAGACATAGCACTTAACCCACTACACCACCGGAGTTTCTGAGGCATTGAGGAACTTGTCAAACTGCACATCTGGGACACTCAGACCCTTGCTAGTGCATCATTCTTTGAGAAAGACTTACTCTCTGGTTCTGCAAACTCTGGCTGAGCATCTGTTGGTCTCTCTGTGAGCATCATGAGATTGTACTGACTGATGCAACCACTGGTGTAGTTACACTCAAGCCTCCAGTGAAACCCCACCGACATTTGCTGCCTGAGCTCCATCGGCGTGTATATGGGTGCAGGGTGTATTTGTAGGGCAGTCTCCTCAGTCCTTTCATGGTTCCCATTGTATAGACTACACCAAGTTAGAAAGCACACAAAAGAATCAAAGTTAAGGCTAGACAACACTCTCATCTACCAGTGTTCCTTCATCATGCCATATCACCTCTGAATGTAATTCTTTCATTGACATTTGGGCAAGGGCCGAAAGTCACCTAAACCATGGAGAAGGGGAGTTTTCTTGGCCTTCTGACATCTGCTTAAAGCACATCATGTGTAGTTTGTGGGATGTTTCCAGAAACATGCCAGATCAGTGGTTCTTAACATTTCAGGGTTTGTGAGCCACTATGAGAATCTGTTGATATGGAAAAATTCCCATGGTGGGGCAATGCCTACACAGACATAAGATAGAATTTGCAAAAATAGGAGAAGGTTCCTAAACATCACACATGAAATATTCCAGGGATCGACAAATCCCTGGCTAAGAGTCTTGTCTAAGTTGAAGTAACAGGTATACCTCCTTTTCTGGCACCCTCAAGAAATCTGGCAAGAACTGGGAGATTAATGAATTCAAAGTCATTCCTCTTTTAAGATACACAGGAGGAGCAAGGTTGACATTGCTCAAGTGAGTCATGTGGTAAGGTGCTGTATGGAAACCTCTGTGCAGAGGACTCCGGCACATTTTCCTACAGTGTAAAGCATGGTTCATTGATACTGTGCATTTCCAGTAAGGTTGCTGGGGGTCCATCTTGGACACATTATAGGAATCCCTGGGCAGTACAAACAATTAATGCACCCATCTGCTAACTGAAAGTTTGCAGGTATGACTCTGAGAGGTGCTTTGGAAGAAAGACATGGTAATCTACTTCTGAAAAGTCAGTCACTGAAAACCCAGTGGAGCATGGTTCTACTCTGAAGGCTGCCATGAACTAGATTTGGATCATATTGCCATGAGTCAGATTTGACTCGATGGCACTTGCCTTTGGCTGGCCATCATGATATACATCAAACCTCTTCATTGTCATCTTAGTCACCTAGTGCCATTGTAACAGAAATGCCACAAGTGGATGGCTTCAACAAAGAGAAAGTTGTTCTCTGGCAGTCTAGGAGGCTATGAGTCCAAATTCACAGCGTTAGTTCTGGGAGAAGAACATCTGTCTCTATCAGCAATGGAAGAAGTCATTTGCCATCAATCTTACCCTGGTCAAGGAGCTTCACAGACACAGGAACACTGGGTCCAAAAGACTCACTCTGCTCCCAATTCTGCTTTCTTTGTGGTAGGAGGTTCCTGTTCCCAGTGTGGCTTTCTCAGTAATACGCGGTCTTGCCACTCTCTGCTCATTTTCCTTTCTTTTTCTCTCACTCCTGTGATACAGGTCACAACCCAAGGAAACTCCCTTTATGTTGTATCAGGCATGTGGCCTTAGTGAGGGTGTCACAATCCCACCCTAACCCTGTTTAATATAAAATTACAAACAGAAAATGGAGCACAGCCACACAATACTGGGGCTCATAGCCTAGCCAAGCTGATACATACTCTTGGAGGCCACAGTTCAATCCATGTAAATCAGAAAGTGTAGAGCCCCTGGGTGGTACAAATGTTTAAACATGGGGCTACTAACCTTGAGTCTACCCAGAGGCATTTGGAAGAAAGGCCTGGAGATCTGCTTCCAAAAAAATCTGTCATTGCAAATCCTATGGAACACAGTCCATTCTGGCACACATGGGGTTACCATGAGTCAGAATCAATCTGACAGCAACTTTTTTTTCTTTTAAGATTTGGAGAAATAAGGCATGGAATGTATCAGGATGAGAGTAATGATGTGAAAGCAAGAGAATGCCCACGTTCACAGACTGAGGAAGGCTCCCTAGCAAAAAAATAAAGGAACATAATCCAGCAAACCCAGAGATGAATTGCTTAAGCATACAGCTCCTGGCCAATCCCCAGGTCACCCTGGCTTAGGAAGGCTTAGCACATACCCCTGCAGTGAGAGCTGACCCCCCGTGACAGTGTGGTGGGGTGGCTGGTACCCCTTCACTGGTGATGGGTATATGAAGGGCAGCATGCGTCTGCCCTGTTGAGTTTATTTTGTAACAGAGGTCGCCTTGTTACCTGAGCAGCTTTCTCAGGCCTTTTTCCCAAGCAGGAAGCTGAGACCTGTTTGTTGCTTAGAAGCAGCTGCCTGGAAAAAAACTTGTTCAAATAATTGAGGCATCAGAAAAATGTAAGAACACCTGGCAAAGTCATCACTGTCATCATCGTCACAGTTACCTTGCTAGATGCAAAAGTGGTCACACACACACACACACACACACACACAGAGAGAGAGAGAGAACACTATGTGATCAAGGAATCTCACTCTGACTATCCCTGGCGCTGGTCCTCCACTTGGGGTCTGTCTCAGGTCGGTGCCCTCTCAGCAGCGCCTGAGGCAATGATTTGGGGGTGCATGGGAGTCACTGAGGAAACAGCCGTGGTGGTGCAGTGGTTAAGGCTCTCAGATGGTAACAGTAAATTTAGCAGTTCCAACACACTAGCTGTTCTGCTGGAGAAAGGCATGGCAGTCTGCTTTTGTACCCATTACAGCCTTGGAAACCCTAGTGAGCTAATCTATTCCATCTTATGGGGTCACTAGGAGTCAGACTTGACTTGGATGGTGGTGGGTGGGCTTCCCCGAGGGTGGCTCTCAGGAGAGAAGGAGTGCAGGACCAGGCGGGGAGCTAAGCAAGAATGCACCCTCAGCTGGAACAGCTTCAGCCACATCCCCCAGGAAGCTCTGGAGCAAGGAATACGTGCATTAAGTTATTCTCACTTTAAAGCAAAAGAGCTGACCTCTGTACTCTACCATCAGTCCTGGGCTGCCAGATTCTTTGCAGACCAGTTCTCCAGAGATGGTGGCAGCTGTGAGAGCCATTTTGTCATAGCAGCTGGGGAATCTGTGCAGGGATCAGGCCAATGTCTCAGGGCTGACAACAACATCCTGGCTTCACTGTCATCAAATATCTGACAGATTGATTGATGGGGGCCTCAAGCAGCCACTTGGAATTCCACAGAAAACCCCAGAAAAAGAGCCAACATGTTGGAATTGGAGCTACAGAAAATCCATTGTCTTCCAGATGATGGGATGTATTGAACCAGGAGTTTAAGACTAGGGCAGTGGGAAGACTGGTCTTAAATGGTTAATTTCTTCTACCTCTTGCACAAACCATTAAATTAACAGGAATGTGAATCTGGCATGTGGCTGCTACCTTCAGAACGTTCTGCTGTTCTTTCTGACAACGTCTTCACCCAGGCTGGGTTGCCAGCCTAGAGATTGCTGATCTCAAGGTACTCCGAAGACAAAAATAAAAATTCCATTTATTTTCTGCCAGAGACGATGGGCTGCTCCCTTTGAGCTGGGCCAGAGGGAGCATTCAGAACACATTGCTGGAAGTAAATGGAATTTTTCAGTTATTTAAATTGCAATTCACCCCTTGGAACTCCATTTTATCACAACTCCCAGTTAATAACTATTTTCCATGCCCAGGGACTCCCCTCAAACACATGGGTTGGAGATGCAGAGACCCAAGCAGAGGCTGTTCCAAAGTCCCTTACAGAGGATTCAGGTACTACTGTTGTCAGTGCTATATAACAAACACAGCGTGACCTTTCACATGGCAGGTAGCCACGGGACAGGGCAGATTGTGCTTGATGCACAGTCAGAGGAATCACTCCGCCTTCTCACAGTGGCTGTGTTCCCAAGATCAAGTCCTACAACATCTCTGAGATTTTGACTCACAGCTCTAAAATGGGCGTAGGGACACCTGCCCCTCCCCCCATCTCAGAGGACTTTTCAGAGAATCATATCGGATTAGCTCACGTGAAAGTGCTACATCTAGCAGTGCTAGCCAAATAAAATACAGTCAGAAATGATGTTCTTGTAGCTGTACACCTGAAGATCCCAATCAAGTCTATAAAACCAAAAAAGAAAAAGCCATACCGGATGCTGTTGAGTCACTTCCGACTAACAGTGAGTCTATAGCACAGAGTAGAACTGCCGCGTAGGGTTTCCAAGGAGTGACTGGTGGATTAGGACTGCTCACCTGTTGATGAGCAGGTGAGCACTGAACCAGTGCGCCACCAGGGCTCCAATGAAGTCTATCCCCAGCGTAACTTTGGAAACCCTGGTGGTGTAGGGGTGAAGTGCTATGGCTGCTAACCAAGAAGTTGACAATTCAAATCTACCGGGTGCTCCGTGGAACCTCTGTGGGGGAGCTCTACTCTGACCTTTCAGGTCGCTGTGAGTCAGAACCAACTCGACGGCAGCTAACAACAGCAACAATTTTAAGACGGTCCTCAAGATTCCCACTCACTGACGTGTAATCCCTGTACCATCCCTTCCCTTTGAGTGAGGACAGGATGTGTGAATATGGTAGGATAGTCACGTGTGATTAGGTTACCCTGTGGAAGACTCTCTGTTAACAGACTGGAGAAAGATTGTCCTGCCAGCTTTGAAGAAGTCACCTACAGGTAAGACTGCCTAGGTCCCGAGGGTAGCCTCTAGGAGCTGGATGCTTCCCTCTCCCCACCCCCTGCCCCAGACAACAGCTGACGGCCAACAAGAAAATGGGACTTCAGTCTTTACCACCAGGAACTGAAATGTGCCAACAAATTGAATGGGTCTGGAAGAGTCCCTGGGTTCCAGGAGAGATCTCAACCCAGGCAACATCGTGATTTCAGCTCTGTAAAAGCCTGTCCAGACTTCAGATAAACAAGAAAACTGAGACAAAATAAATGGGCAATAAGTTTGGTATTCTCAGTCACCTCATGTGCATACAACAGCTGGTCAGGGAATAAGAAGACCAAAGAATTGATGCCTTTGAATTATGATGTTACCAAAGAATATTGAACTCTCCATGAACCGCCAGAAGAACGAACAAATCTGTCTTGGAAGAAGTACAGCCAGAATGCTCCTTGGACGTGAGAATGGTGAGATTTCCCCTCAGATACTCTGGACATGCTATCAGAGGGTCTAGTGACTGGGGAACATCATGCCTGGCAAAGCAGAAGGTCGGCAAAGGAAGCGGGAGATCCTCAACAAGAAGAACGGATACAGTGCCTGCAACAGCGCCTTCGAAGAGTGATGGCTGGGAGGACAGTGCAGGTTCAAGCAACATTTCATTCTGTTGTACACAGGGTCAGTGTGAGTCAGAAGCAACTCAAGGACACACAACAACAACAACAGGAAGTTCATGGTGGTTTGTTACATAGCTGTAGAAGAGTAATACATAATTGTCTGTTCTGGAATGATGGATTGAGGAACTCTGAAAATCCACTTCTTCAGAAAGGTACTGGGAGCACCGGCAAAACTTTGAAAATCAGGTTTTCCAGAACTCAGGGAATTATCCAAAGGCTTACAGCCACCCAAGGAGTCAAGAAAAAAGCCTGAATCTTGGTAAGGATAGCGAGTCTTGCGCATTTTAACTTGACACACACCATTCCTTCTTCCCAGCTCTGTGGTGGCATTGAAAGCTAAGAGCCTCACAACTACCAAAAAAAAAAAGAAACCCAACAACCCCACTGCTGTCTAGTGGATTCCAGCTCATCACAGCGACCCTATAAGATGGAGTAGAACTGCTCCAGAGAGTTTCCAAGGAGTACCTGGCAGATTCAAACTGTGGACCTTTTGGTTAGCAGATATAGCAAGTGACCACTACACCACCAGGGTTTCCCTCCCAACTATAGTAGCTGTGAAAACAGCCTCTTATCAGCCCCTAGAAGGATCAAAATGGATTTGAGGCACCCCGGGACCCCACCCTCAGAGAATCATCAGTATTTGACCTTATGCCAGCTCATGCTCCATTCTCCAGTGTTGCCTTTATTTGACTTGACTCAGATTTCTGTCTGTGGGTCTTGACTAATCCAACTGCATAATATTACAGTTGCCTAAGGCAGCATTATGGAAACTGTGGGGGCATAGTGGGTTAAGTGCTATATCTGTTAACCAAAAGGTCTGCAGTTCAAATCCGCCTTGAGCTCCTTGGAAACTCTGTGCAGCAGTTTTACTCTGATCTCTGGGGTCACTATGAGTCAGACCCGATTCAAGGGCAGTGGGTTTTTTAAGACAGCATTATCAGTTAGGACTTAAAAGAAACTGATCACCAAACTGAACATAAAACAAAACTGCAGAATGAGATAACCACAGGGAGCATGGAAAAGCTAAACACAATCCTGGGAATCTAGATGTCAGTGCAAATGTGCAAGGCTGTGTGCACATCCAGAAAAGGCCTGAGAAGGACCTAATCTCTCCCCTCTGGCACATCTCAAGGCCCTACAAAGCATCTTTCTGGAGGACTTAGTTCAATCCAAAAATACTTACAAATATGTTAAAATTAACCAATACATCCTAAGTAAGCAATGGGTTAAACAAATCATGAAATAAACTAGGAAGTAATTTGAGATAAAATGAATACACAATAAACTAACAAAATTCAGCTAAAGTAGTGCTGTGAGGGAAAAGCTACGGCTCTAAAAGGCTATCTGAAAAAGAACGTTAACAAAGATCTCTATAATCTTCTACCTTAAGTAGTTAGAAAATGAGCAAACTGAACTGAAAATAACCAGAAGGAAATAGGAAAAACCAAAGTGAAAATAAATGAGATAAGAGGCTAGAAAAATAATAGAGAAAATTCATACAACCAAAACCTGACTCTTCGAAAAGACCAGCAAAACTGACAAATCTTTAGCAAGACTACCAAGAAAAAAAAGAGAGAAAGCTCAAATACTAAAATCAAGCATAAAAGAGAAGACATTACTACTGACTCGGTGAAAATAATAAGGATAACAAAGGAATACTCTGAGCAACTGTATGCCAACAAATAATTCAGGTGAAATGGGTAATTCTTTCAAAGACACAAACTACTGAAAGTGACTCAAGAACGTATAGAAAATATGAACAGATCTATAATAAATAAAGTGATTTAATTAGCAATGAAAAACAAACAAAAAAAACTTCCCACAAAGAAAAGTCCATGACCACATTGATTCACACACGAATTCCACCACTCAAAAAAAAAAAAAAAAAAAATTAACACAAATTCTTCATGCACTCTTCCAAAAACTAGAACAAAAGGGAAAACTTCCCAACTCATTCTATGAAGCCAGTATCACCCTGCTCCCCAAACCAGACAGAGATATCACAATACAACTACAAAACAATGGTCCTTATGAATACAGACTAAAATTATTAAAAAACAACAACAACAACTAGCAAACTGAATCTACCAACATGTAAAAAGGACTATACAACATGAGCAAGTGAGATTTATCCCAGGAATGCAAGGTTGTTTCAAAATACAAAAATCAATCAATGTTGTACATCATATTAATAATAATAACAAAAAGTTCAAAACTCAACTTCTTTTTTATAATATAAACACTCAACACACTAGGAATACAAGGAACTGTCCTCAACCTGAGAGAGGGCATCTATGAGAAACCCACAGCTAGCGTCATACGTAGTGGTGAAGATGGGGAGCATTCCTCCTGCTCTGCATCTATCAGGAGCAAGACAATGGTGGCCACTCTTGTCACTTTTATTCAACCTTTTGCTGGAGGTTCTATCAGGGCCATTCAACAAGAAAAAAAAGAAATGGCAGGCATTCAGATAGGAAAGAAAGAAATACAACTACCTATTTGCAGGTGACACCAGACACTACAGAGAATTAAACTGATAGGAAACAGAACAACTGCCCATTCTAAGGGCCCTAAACAGTGAGCAAATACTGATGGAGAGCTTGCTGTGTGGCAATCATTTTGCATATCTTCAGGTAAGCTCTTGAAGTCCCACCGAAGCCTTACATGGCTTTCTTAGGCTGTGACAAGCCACTTCTGGCTTAACCTTGACAGACTAGGATTCCTGAAGCTTTTTAACAGACGGACAAAGAGATTAATCTGTTACTAAGCTCACAGAAGCGGGATCTAGACTTGAACTTACATCCTAGAACTCTGAGACGTGCTGTTTCCAACACGCTGTCTCTGCTTCATTTCACTATTCTTGGGTCTCCACTGCTACTAAAGAGGGATGCAGGTGGGCACTGGGAGACAGAAACCCACTGGAATGAGATTCCCCTATAATTTGGTTCAACACTTGAATATCAGGTGGCCCTAGACAGACTGTGAACGTCACCCATGAGCACAACAGCTCTAAAGGTGGTTCTGTTTTTCCATATGGGTCAGCTAATGTCAGGTAACAAATCACCCTGGGACTCAGTGGTTTAAAACCATTAATCTGTTGCTCACCCACAGATCTGAGAGTCAGCTGCAATTGGCTGGCCTTGGGTGAACTTCAGACCACAGCTAGCAGACTGACTTTAGATCTGTGCCACACGCTTCCACATTCCTATTGGATCAGCAGGTGCACAGGCATCCTTTCTTCATGGAGTATCAAAGGAGAGAAAGGGTCAAGCCAAAGAGTGCAAGCACCTTGGAGTCTCACATCACATTACTAGCAGTCTGTTGACCAAAGTATGCAATTTGGATGCACCAACATCAATGAGCTGGGAAAATATACTTGGCCCACTCGACTGCATTGTAAGCTTACAGGGCAGAGGGAGGGAATGAAGAATCAAGTACACTCATCAAATCAACCACAGTCACCTAGGGCCAGATGAAGCTACTTCGCCTCTTTTGATCTTAAAACACTCTAGGGTAAAGGTAAGCAAACCACGGGCCAGCAGACCAAATCTAGCTGCAGTCAACTTTTATAAATCCTGTTTTATTGGGACACAGTCACCGCCATTCATTGATGCATTGACTATGACTGCTTTCACACCACAGAACTGAGTAGTTACGATGAAGACCATATGGTCTGCAGAGTGTAAAATACTATCTGGTCTATTTCGGAAAGTTTGCCAGCCCCTAAACTAAAACTAAACCCACTGCCGTTGAGTCATTTCTGACTCACAGGAATCCTTCGGACAAAGTGGAGCTTCCTCCACAGGGTTTCCAAGGCTGTCCATCTTTACAGAAGCAGATTACAGAGCAACTGGTGGGTTCAGACTGCCAACCTTTCCATCAGCAGCTAAGCACTGTGCCACCAACATTCTTGTTCCCAACCCTCACTCCAAGGTAATCAGTCATTTCTAGAGCATCCCAAAATAAAGAACCTAATAAAAAGAGTCACAAATATATTTCCTGGTGGGTACTATTTAAGAGGTGTGGCAGCTAACTAAAAATGTGAGAGTTTGAATCCACTAGGCACTCCTTACATAACTTTGGACATGTTGTCAGGATGGATCGGTCCCTAGAGAAGGATGTCATGCTTAAGTAGAGTGGAGGGTCAGCAAAAAAGAGAAAGACCCTTGTCATGGATTGAATTGTGTTCTCCCAAAAAATCCGTGGAGCAATTGCCACAATTCCTGGTACTGTGTGAGGTCCTCCGTGTTGTAAATCCTGCCTCTGTGGTGCAATGAGGGCGGATGGGCAGGAGCAGCGGTGGTGGGCAGGACTCAGCGTGTAAGAGTGTTTTGTGCCTTGAGGCAGTCTCTTGAGATATAATGGAAAGAAGCTAGCAGAGAGATTTGGAGACTCATACTACCAAGACAATGCATCAGAAGCTGAACACGTCCTTGGGGAGCAACTGGGGCCCCTGCACTTCAGAAGCTTCCAGTCCAGGGGGACACTGAGGACAAGGACCTTCTTCCAGATCCAGCAAAGAAAGTTTTATCTGGGAGCTGACACCCTGAATTGGGACTTTTAGACTACCGGACTGTGACAAAATAAAATCTGTCTTTCTAAAGCCATCCACTTAGGGTATTTCAGCACTAGCTAACTAAGACCATCCTCAACAAGATGCACTGACATAATGGCTGCAACAGTAGGCTTAAGCATGAAAACAATTGTGAGGATGGCACGGGACAGGGCAGTGTTTCGTTCTGTTGTTCAGAGGATCACTCTGTCGGAACCGATTCGATGGCACCTAACACCAACAACAACAGGCACTCCTTGGGCAGTTCTACTCTGTCCCACAGGGTCACTGTAAGTCAGCTCGGTCTTATCCTTCCCTCATGGCTCACATAACGAAGAGCAGGCCTTATGATGGTTGAGTACCTTCTGGCTGCCAGGTAGGGCTGCTCTCAGCCAGGACATGTGGGCACAGCTGCAAAAATATTTTCATACTGACTGGTAAGTAGTGGAACCCTTCCCCCCATGGTTCAGCAAGCTAAGGGTTAACTCCAGGCCTCTGGGGTGTTGGCCACAGCACTCTGATTTGCTCAGTGTCCTGTACTCCAGTTCAGTAAGCATTCTGACACTTGCTCCTGGTGTCAAGCACTGAGCTCAGGCCTGTGTACCCATTGTATCTGACTCCAAAGAACTCTTCAAGGAACTTCTGCTATTTCCATCTCCCAACAGGTGAGACCAAGATTACTGATTGACTTGCCCAATAACAAAAGCTCATAAGCGGTGTCTGTTGGGCTCCCAAGGCGAAGTTCCTTTCCCTGCATAGTTTTGCTTTCATTGGCCCACATTTTCTCTGTAAAAATATTTATATACTTTTATTTCAAAAAGTTATCCTCAAAAAGTTTATTTTACTGGCTTCGTAGTTCTGGCTTGTCTCAACTGGTTTAACAGTTCAAGAGCGAGTAGAGTGATCAACTCTGTGAATCATTAACAACAAGAGTTTGATCTATGGCCTCAAACTGACTGCTGGATTTGATTCTCTACCCCAGACAGAGAGACAGAGAACATTTCTCCACAAAGGTACTTTCTCATGCCTGGATGGCGGGTGGAGGGGTGGAGGGGTAGGGTGCTGGACCAGAAAAGTTCTTGTATACTAGCTCTGTTCCTCCTCTGAGAGGGCACAAGTGACAAGGTCACGAGTTGCTGGACCAGGCTTGTAAACAAGGAGATTGGAAGTGGTTTAGGAAATTGAACAGTCACAGGTTTAAGTCCTTATTAGCTCGTGACCTTGAGCAAAGTGGCCTCCACAGACTTCCTTCCTTGTTTGTAACTGGAAGTGATCATATTTATAGGCATTGAGCTAATAATATTCAGGAGCCCTGGTGGTGCAATGATTAAGAGCTAAAGCTCATAACAGCTGCTAACCAAAATGCCACATTTGGAATCCACCAGCCACTCCTTGAAAAACCTATTAAGTAGTTGTACTCTGTCCTGTGGGGTCACTCAACAGCCATGGTTTTTAACCATCAGTGACCAACAAGCAAAACACTTCGAATGTCTGCTAATTCTTTTGTGTGGGGGAATCCACAGGGGTCTTCGAGGAGACTCCAGATGGCCAGAACGGTGGACAGGTGATGGTGGCGGGGAAGGCAGCTGTATACCAACTGGTATGACTAAGGTGCAGGTGACTCAAGCCATGGTCTTTTCAATCTTCTCATATGCATGTGAAAGGAGGATAGTGAAGACGGAAGAGAGGAAAAGAAGGGATGTGTGAACTACGGTGTTGGTGAAGAAGACCGGATCTACTGTGGACTGCCAGAAGAATGAACACATCAGCCTCAGGAGAAATGCAACCAGAATGATTTTTAGAAGCAAGGTTGTTATGACTTTGGCTTGCTTTCTTTGAACAGATCATCAGGAAAGACCAATTTCCAGTAAAAGACATCTGCTTCATAGTATAGTCAGTCAGCAAAAATAAAGACAACCCTCAGTGAGATGGATGAGCACAAGCAATAGATAGAAACATACCATCTACCCATCGTGAAGACGGTGCCAGACTGGGCAGCACTTCATTCTGATACACGTAAGGTAACGCTGAGTTGGAGCCACCTCCACAGGTCTAACAGCAACGGAAGTGTTTCAATATTTCAACAGCTAGAACCCTGGTGGTGTAGTGGTTAAATGTTACGATTACTAACCAAAAGGTCAGCAGTTCAAATCCACTGAGTGCTCCTTGGAAACCCTATGAGGCAATTCCACTCTGTCTTATATGGTCACCATGAGTCAGAATTGACTCAATGTCAGTAAGTTTGGGTTTTGGTTTGATACACCTGTACAAACAACTATAGGCAGAATATGAGTCCCTTCCAACATGAGTTGCATTTCTAGGGGAATGTACCCTGTGCTTGGCACTGTGGTTTACCTCTTTCTCACATGACTGCACACAAACTTCACATTCTGTTAAGGAGGTGCTACTTATGTGTCCATTTTTCAGATGAGGAAACTACATCTGCACAAGTTTCAACAGCTCATAAGTGGTTGGGGCAGTCACCCAAATTCCAGCAGACCAGTGGCAATGCCTGACTTTTCACCACAATGTAAGACTGAAGGAAATCCTGGGCAAAAATGGAAAGCAGAAGTTGAGATGATGGGTAGGAAAGGCTGAATGGGAGGGCCAGGTTGTAGGATTGCTCAAATGAGGAACAAAAAGGCTGTTGGCCTGCAGAGTCCTTGGACAGGAATGAAACTGAACACATTTGTCCTACTTGGGCTTGTCAAACAGAATCAAATGTTAACAACAAAGAAATCTATACAAAGGGTAGATACAAGTTATTCACACTCTACTAATTCATGCAAATTTAAAGAAGAAAAAGAAAAAGCTCTTTGCCAGTGGGTTCCTGTCTTCTCCTAGGTCTCTGTCACTCCTTCCAGCTGCCCTCATAAACTCACCTTTCATAGTGGCATAACGACCACTAAGAAGACCTGTCTCACATTCTGCCACTCCAGTCCTTCAGCAGCACAGCAGAAGTAGAGAGAACACTCTGGCAATGAGAATGGCTGTGACTGCTAGAAATGACTGTCAAGTGTTGAAAGAGCCGTGGGATCAGGTGTCAGATAACTGCGGACTGAATTACGGATTATCTGTTTAACAGCTCATTTTCTGAGTCATCGTTGTATCTGTGAAATGGGGATCACAGTGGCAGCCTCTAGGGCTATGAGAAGGCTGAAATGAAATTCTGTCTGCAACGTTCTGAGCATGACTTCTGACGTACAGTGTGTTCTTAATAAACATTTTATTCCCCTTTTGCTGAAGCTTAATTTCAAGCCTATTAATTAAAGGAGAGGTGAGTAATTACAGCTTAAAGAGATGGGCCAAAGATCAAGCGTGGTACCTGTGAAACGTGCCTTGGAAATGCATATCACAAATGAGAGTCTTTGTCCCTGCTGGAGTGGACCAAGATGCCCAGGACATCCTCTTGCCCCTAACCTCATCCTTTGGGCTGAATGAGTCACACAACCTTTATTACTTTCAAGTTACTTCTGGCTCCCTCGTATGATTTCATCAACAAGTTCACAACTATGCAAGCATTAGGCCTACCTTGGAACACAATTCCTATCTCTCTGATGTACCTATACCAGAGTTGTAGGCACACCACATGCTTGATAAGCAGTTTGTTGTTAAGACCACTCATTCCCTTCATTCTTGGGACTTCCCACTTCTCCCCGACACTAGCTGGCTCTCTACCAAGCTAACTACTCCCCTGTCACTTCTCTTCTTAAGTCAAAGTCATTCTTGATTCCTTCATTGCCTTCGCTGAGTCCCTCCTACCTGTAGTACCATCTATCAGCAAGCCTACCTAGAGAATGTATCTCGGATTATGCTACTTCATTTCCCTGTTATTATCCTTTTCCAGAGTATCATCGTCTACTCCAAAGCTACCTAAAAAGGCTCGAAAACGGACACCAGCATCCCAAAGATCAGATAGGAAGCTTATGGAGCAGTGAGCTTACACTTACGGGACAGGAACAACTCAGAAAAGGAGGATGAGAAGCGTGCACAGCTTGAAGAACGTCACCAGTTGTACATGTGGAAACAGTTCAGTTGGTGGATGCCTTGCTGTCTAATATTCTGAACAACAAAATTTTAAAAATTAATTTTAAAAAGCTCCCTGAAACCATTTCCTCTTCCCTCTTCATTTTGCACACAGGAACTAGAGTGAGCTTTAAAAATTTATAAATCAGGTAATGTCACACCCTTTGCTTTGCCCTTCCAATGCTTCCCATCTCACTTAGAGTAAAATTCAAACTCTCTGCCATGTGGTATGCCTCCTCGCTACCTTCATTAAACAGCAAATTGTACTGAGTGTGGGGTCAGGACTGGGGATCAGAGGAAAACAAAAGAGGCAGAAACCTGTGCTTTCATGGGGCTTACCTTTTAGCGCGGTGACTTCCTGTCTTGCTAACCTCAGCCCACAGGATACATGGTACGTCCTGACCTAGGAATCCATTGTGTTTGTAAAGTAAGCAAAGAATTCATTTAAAAATTTTGATCCTTACTAGATAGGATGAAGTAAAAACATAACAAAAATTATATCCAGTGAGATCCTTGCTAAAGATGCTTGGATGACCTCTGATATATTTTCTTTTTCCACTTAATTACCAAAAATGGCGGTTTGGTGTTAGATGCCATCAAGTCAGCTCCAGTTCATGGTGGCCTTTGGATTCAGAGAAAGAGATATTGCCTGGAGCTGGCTATCTCCAGGATGTCTGAGCCCACTGTTGCAGCCACGGTGTCTATCCATCTCACTGCCGGTTGTCTGGATTATTTAGAGCTGCTGTAACAAGCAGCACAAGTGAGAGGTTTTAACAAACAGAATTTTATTTTCTTACACTTTAGGAGGTTAGAAGTCTAAATCTGAGGTGCCAGCTCTAGGATAAGTCTCTCTCTTCTTCTGTCTCTGTCAGCTCTAGAGGAAGGTCCTTGTCTCTTTTCAGTTCTACTCCTAGACTCCTTGTCATTCTTCACGTGGCATGGCATCTATCTTCCCCCACTTCTGCTTGCTTCTCTGTGCCTAAACTGCTCAGCTTATATCTTGAAGGTGATTGGCTTAAGACACATCTTATACTGACGTGGCCCAATCAACATAATAGAGAAAATCCTATTCCCAAGTGGGATTACATCCACAAGTATAGACGTTACAATCTACAACACATACTTTGGGGGACTCAATTCAATCCATAATAAGAGTCTTCCTCTTTTTTGCTGAACCTCTACCTTACCAAGCTTGATGTCCTTCCCCAGAGAATGGTTCTTCCTGATAATATCCAAAGTAAGCAAGAAAAGTAATTAGGACACACTCATTGATTTCTTGACCTCAAAAAGGGTTGTAAATTGCAGGTTGAAAAAACCGTGGTAGCCCATCTGCTGCTTAGAACTCATGTAACCACAAGAGTGCTATCTAACATCTCTCTTTAAACTTTATTGTCTCTCAGTCTATTAGAAAGGCCAGGCTTGGTGGTCTGGCAGACTAGAGGGTCCCAGGAAAATATGGCCCCCAGGCTCTCTGTTAGCCTAGAACTGAAACCATTACCAAAGCCAACTCTTCAACGATCGGACTGGACTACAAAATATAAAGTGATACTGGCCAAGAGTGTGCTTCTTGGCTTAAGTAGATACCTGAGGCTAACTGGGTAGCTCCTGTTCAGAGGTGAGATGAAAGGACAGAGGGGAACAGGAGCTAGTTGAACGGACACAGCAAACACA
Source organism: Heterohyrax brucei (assembly GCA_028571685.1). Taxonomy (NCBI): domain Eukaryota; kingdom Metazoa; phylum Chordata; class Mammalia; order Hyracoidea; family Procaviidae; genus Heterohyrax; species Heterohyrax brucei. Next base: position 16,531,763 of record CM053153.1, on the reverse strand, counting down.
GGGAGGAAAGGAAGAGTGTGCTGTCACAGTGCGGGGAGAGCAGCTGGAGTTACACAGCAGTGAGTGTGTGCAAGTTTTTCTAAGACAAATTGACTTGGATCATAAACTTTACTTAAAGCACAATAAAATATATTTTTTTTTAAATTGTCATCTCTCAAAGAATAAGAAACCTTCACAATTCAGTGAGTTAATTTATCAGAATGCACATTGCTTGTTCTAGGAGTCCTAGTGGCCCAACAGTTTAAGAGCTAGGCTGCTGAGATGTTGGTGGTTTAAGCTGCCCCCACTCAGCAGCGCTCCAGGAGAAAGACTTGGTGATCTGTTCCCATAAATGTTATAGCCTAGAAAGTTCTACAGGGTAATTCAACTTTGTCACATATGAGCCCTATGAGTTGGAACAGACTTGACAACACCGCAAATAACATCATGTAGCTATTATCACACTGAATGACCCTCCCTAAAGAAAGAGGAGACTTGGGAATTGGAAGTTCTGGATTTCAGAATCACCTTCTGTCTTACTGACTGAGGTATCTGTACATCTTGGTTTTTCAGTTGAAAACTGAGATGAGCATTTCACATGTGAACTAGAATAAAAAACACCAGTTCGAATCCAGGCATACAGTAGGATCTTAATATGTTTATTTTCCTCCTAAAAGTTTTCTTTGCTACGGATTTAAAAACAGGTGCAGGTTGTCATGTGTTCTCTAAAACCACGCGAAGCCAGATGGGGCAATACCTCTGGTCAACGCTCTTTTATTCGTCTTTATAATCTCGGGTTTTAGCCAGTAGCAGGCTAGACAGGTGTGTTACTGGTGGGTGTCCAGTATATATAACGGGGTCGAATTGACTTGTAGGGTTTTATAGGCTATAATCTTTATGGAGGTGCTCTGGTGGTGCAGTGGTTAAGCATTTGGCTGCTAACCAAAAGGTCAATGGTTCAAACCTACAAGCATCTCTATGGGGAAAAGACGTGGCAGTCAGTTTCCATAAAGATTACAGTCTTGGAAACCCTACAGGCAAATTCTACTCTGTCCTGTAGGGGCCCTATCAGTCTGAATCAACTTGATGGCAATGTGTTTTTTCTTTGTTTGTTTTAATCTTTACTGTAGTAGAACATGTTGTTAGGTCTTTCTACCATGCAGTCACCAAGTGGGTTCAACTACTGACCTTTTGATTAGCAGCTAAACACCTGTTAGGCAACCAGGGCTATGGGATGAAAGTGTAGCAGGTATATACCACTGTTCCTATACTGACATGGACAAGGATTATCACTGAAGAGATTTCCTTTAAACAAGTGAATTCACAGTCCAAGCCCCCCATTTCTGAGATGGAAGGAAAATGCCGTATTTTTCAGTGCTCAGTCCATCCTGCCCTCAACCAAAGTGTGAGGACGCCTCTGTGTCTTGGGGCACGTTCAGATCTGACAGTCTTGCTATTTCCTCAATGGATTCCTACGGTACTTGGCTGTCTCTGGCCAGGCAGGTCACCCTGTACCTAGGATCTGGTCTCCAAAGATTAGCAAAGTACATTTTCTAGGATCAAACCAGCAGGGCATTTAGAATGTGCTAGACTGTTTGAGAGAATATATAATCCCAGAGTATAAAACATGGCCATGCCTTCACTCGCTCACAAGCACCTACTGAGCACTGACTGTGTCCCAGGTACTGTGCTAACTACTAGGTACACATGGACAAAGGAAATAAAGCCCTTGGTTTTGACACTGATATTCTAAAGGGCCCAGAGACATCAGTAAAAGGAGAGCCCCGAGCTTGCCATCACTCAGGGGCAGGAACCCCTCGGCATGCTGTAGGACTCTCAAGCAGTAGTTTGGGAACTCTGGGTCTTGCAATAGTAAGTTGTAAACTCAATTTAGTGGATATCAACCAGTTTTACAGGAAACCCTAGTGGTATAGTAGCTAAGTGCTATAGCTTCTAACCAAAAAGTCAGTAGTTTGAAACCACCAAACACTCCTTGAAAACTCAATGGGCAGTTCTGTTCTTTCCTATAGGGTTGCTATGAGTCACAATTGATCTTATGGCAACAGGTTTCATTTAACCAGTTTCAAAAGACACCCTGGTGGTGTAGTGGTTAAGCACTTGGCTGCTAAGTGAAAAGTCAATGGTTTGAACCCACCTGGCACTCTGAGGGAAGAAAAGATGCGGCAGTCAGCTTCCATATAGATTATGGCCTTGGAAAGGCTCGGGGCAATGCTGTCTGTCCTATAGGGTCACTATTGGCCAAAACTGACTCAGTGGCAATGGACTTGGCTTTTTTTTGGTGTAAGGTGTTCTTAATACTCATCATCCCTCATCCTTCCACCCCAAATGACTCCAATCATTGCCCATTCCAGAGCACATAGCTTTTCCCTTGCCATCTTCTAAGTCTCAGTATACAGGCTACTTTTTCAGGGAAACCTTCTGCGGCTCACTTGAGAGAGACATTCTCTCCCCCAAGCCCTGTACGTGTCCTTCATAGCACCTGTCACAACTGGAAGTCAGCCTCTTCTGTGCATTCTTGTTCTCTAAGAAGTTATCTATCTTACCTGTTAGAACGTATGTTACAGTGAGGACAGAAACGGTGGATGGGGATTGTTTATGTGTCTCAGGTGCTAGGAATTGAGGTTGCACTCAGTTAAGTACTTAGTGTCTATTAGTTACACCTTTTCTCTGCAAGCATTTGTAACCTCATGCTTGTTTATTTGATTTCTCCAATGGGAGTACACACTTTTCATTCCCATCTCAGATCCATTCTCAAATTCCAGTTAAACCTACAGACAACTGCTTTATCTGAATACCTATCAGCCATCAGCGTTTTACTATAATCTGGCCCATATGTAAGAGTAGAATTGATCTCCCCATAGAAACAAGCTCCAAACCCACTCATCTTGATTCATAGCTTGTTGAATTCTGACTCATGTAATCTTGATGGGAAATAACCAGGTCATTCATTCTTCTGAGGAGCACTTGAGAGGTTCAAACCGCTAACTTTTCAGTTTGCAGCCAAGGGCTTAACCACTGTGCACCTTGGCTCGAGAAACCAGCTTAGGGGCAAGGACAGCTCTAACAAATTTTTGTTTCACCTTCATATTCCAGTGCCTACGCCTGACATCAGCACCCTCTAGCCCTCCATAAAAACTTCATGATCTTGTACAAATTGCAAATGTAGACACTAGCCATTTTTGCACCTACACTGTGGATACAACTGCTGTATTTGTTTAATAAGCAGTTTTCCCAGTCAATTCAGCAAAAGGAAATAAAAGCACTCCTGCACATTCTCTGCCTGTGACATTTTGGAGGTTTTTAAGAACACTTTTAAACATGTCATTTCCCTACATTAAGCAACCTTAGTCCATCTAGAGGAAACGATGCAGTAGTCACCAAGCTCACCAAAGAATAAACGTGTGCTCTCTACTGGGCTGCCTTCTCCTGCTTGTGTGCAGTGTGAACCATGATAAACTCGTCTCCCACTCCGAGGGCAGAGTCTCACTGCCAGCTGGACCCCGTGAACTGTTAGCATTCAACCTTCTTCCTAGTTAAAATTCTCAAAGGAGCCCGTGGACAAAAGCTGACTTCCATATTGCAGCACAGGCACTTGAGGAGTGCAGGTGATCGCTGCATCCCTGTCCCAGGTGCCACATCTGTTCCTTTACAAATCAGTGGCATATGTATACCAAATCATGCCAAGGGTGCTACGTGTCACACTCACCCATCTGCTTATAAGCGGTAAGCACGTCCCCACTTGCAACATGGCTTACTCAATACTGAAATTTGTGTGTAGATTTCATTGTGGGAAAAAAAAGGGTGATTCCAATAGTTTCTGCACTGATTCTCAAAAAATCAGTGTGTATTGAAACATCACCAGGACGCGATGGGTAATTCTCAGATGGGAAATGAGGGGGAGAGTTTTCAGCTACTAATTTGATTTGCCAGTGTTTACCAAGTAATGCAGAAATGATACACAGCTAATATTTTCAGAGAATAGCTTGAATTTGGGCCCCCGAACAGCACGAAAAGGTAGAAACATACAAGGGTAAAAATTTTTTAATGTAGTTAGCTTGGTGATTTATTGGAAACCCTCAAACTTTTCCATAAGGATTGGGCAGATTTTATTTTAATAAGGCATACAGTGAAGAAATAGTTGAAAAGATATCATCAATCTTTTATTTAACTAAGCACAGCCCTTCATTTTGAAGGAAATGATAATAATTTTCAGTCAGAACTTCCTTCTCAAGAAGTGGAGTAAGAACAGAATATTGATATGACACACAACCTGCAACAAAAATAAAGCTGACTGGGAAACAAAACACAGTGGCATTTATCCTGTGAGTCCTGAAATTCTCCATGGGTCAATGCATTACAGACAAGAACACAAAGACACAATGCTAAGTGAATAAACCAGTCAAGTTTACAGTTACCCTGATTTCTTTTTTTAGAAATTCATAAGTAAAATGTAACTTTCCAAAGGAATCCATTCTATAATCACACATTTCAAATTATTAAAAAAAAAAGCTAGACAAGCACATAATATCAAGAGTCTTCGACACAGTGAATTTCATTGTTTTTTTTTTTAAAAAAGAAAATAGAAAACAAGTAGTCCTTAAATTTTCTTAGCTTTCTATAGCATATGTCATATAAAATTAAAGTTCTGCTTTCAAAAATATGTTTCCATGTCGCAGTGGTGCGGACGAGGCCAGAAGCACCAAAGACATGAGATGTTTAACCACTGAAGTGTCTTTTTTTTTTTTTTTTCATAAAAACTAAAGATTTCTTTAAAGGTCCAGATTAAAGTCTTCTGCGAACTAGGTATTTTAGGGTGACAAAGTCATTTTACATTAAATGTGGAACAAAAAGTACAAAAAGTACAAGTTCTTTAGATACAAAAAGTCTTGTAGCCGAAGTTGTGGGCCCCTTTCACGTACATAAGCAGTCTCATTAAAATATTGGCTCAGGTAAGAAAATAGATATTTGTCTGGTTTCATTTAGCATACGTTCCAAGGGGGTTCCTCTGTCCATAACTGCCAGGGCCTCTGGAGAACATTAAGAATCAATATTTCTTTCCTTCAAAGAGCATGAGTAATTCACAGTACAAAACAGCACTCAAGTTTTATTCCTAAGGAGAAAATAAAAACTTTTAAATACGTGTTTCTTAAAGTGCCAGGTGTAGCCATCGCCAGGGCATTAAAAAGTCACTTAACCAACACACCGCCATCTTGGGAGGGTCAAGAGCTGATCTGATGCCCTCTTTCTCGGAACCTTGGCTGGTGTGTTGTTGTGTTAGGGGATCACAAGCCTCAGAATATTTCCAGCGGAGCCACTAAACATCACCTCTATTTCCCATCTCTGGCACCCTGTGAAAAAGCTCCAGTTACATGGGAGAGCAGCACCTGGAGGGTCTCTAGTTCTCACTGCAGTTCATCTTTCAGCTGTTATCAAAACCTCTTTTCTAGCAGTTATACACTATAACCACGGGTACAGACTTCTCACCAGTTCCCCTCAGCTGAGACCTCTCAGAATGAGCGGTTGACCGCTGGTGACAAGTCACCACTGCTAAACAAGGAGCCTGGTGGTACAACAGTGAAGTGCCTGGCTGCTAACTGAAAGGCTGGCGACTCTCACCCACCAGCAGCTCAGCGGAGAGGAAAGACCTAGCAATTTGGTCCCATAAATGTTGTGGACTAGAAAAAAAGGCTATGGGGCAGTTCTATTCTGTTACACAGGAGGCGCTGTGAGCTGAAAACGACCAGAAACTGGCTCCATCTGGAAGGGAAAGGAGGCAGGTTGGATGAGGAGCAGAAAACAGCTGGCCAGTGGGACAGTGAAGTGTGCTTTTCCCTCCTGCTGTCTGCACAATGACCTATACCTTAGTGTCAGTTCTTTGTTAAGCAGAAATAGTTTTCAAATTGGTTAGACACAGTAACAACAATGAAACCTCAAACCCCAACTCATCTTTTCTTAATTCCAACTGACGGAAACCTCAAGTGTGTCATAGTAGAAGGCAAAACTGTGCTCTCCAGGGTTTGCAATGCTGAGTTTTTTAAAGTGGATCACCAGACCTTTCTTCCAAGGCATCAGTGGGTGGGCTCAAACTATAACCTCTCAGCAGCTGAGCGCTTTAGCCACTCCCTCCACCCAGGGACCATCACACAGAGGGTTTTCAAAACAATTTTACCCATATTTACCTTCCTTTTTACCATAAGCCAGATAATATAACCAAAGTTGTGAGGTTATGAAATGTAGGAATGAGACCAACCCAGGAATCTACACTTCCATCAAGAGACTGGTTTTCCTCAAAAATCCCAGATGGGTTGATCTTTAACAATACAAGCCACAGGACCTGTTTTGGGAGAACTGAAAACAGGGAACACGGTCAATTCCTCTTTAAGGAAAATATTTTATTTTGAGGTGCAATGAAAGTCTAGACTTTTAAAAAATCCTGGCCTCAAACTTTCAGTTTTGAAAAACTGCGAGCATCCAAGAAGATCCTTCAAGTCTTGATTGAGGGATCAGCAGACAGGGGGCTTAAGGATGGCCCAGGCTGTGGAGCACTCCACTGTGATTCTATTCCAACTTAAAGGATTATGTCACACAATGACTGGTACACAGCAGTCCACAAAGACTCCCAAGGGCAAGATTCCACCTTTACTCAATGTCTGAGACTGCATTAGCAATGCCAACGGCAGCAGACACATTTCAGAATCCAGGGTACACACCACTGAAGAGCCCACACAAACATATGGGACAGGTCGTAAAAACTGTTTAAAGCCTCAGAGTAAAGGAAACAAAAGCTGATCCGGCATTAGAAGCAGTGTCAGCTGTGTCTGCTGCTAACAGATCCCACAATCACCAATCAGCGCTTTAGGCGCTGGCTACACCAGGGACATTTATTTGTGACTTACAGCACTCCTGTTAGGGGAGAAAGCATTCTGGAGGGGTGTTCTCCAACCAGCAAGGAGACAGCTGCAGGATTGGAAGACTCTGAATTTTGAATTAAACTGTACCAAGTGTGGCTAGCAAAGTAAGAATTGTACCACTGAAGGAAGTCTTCAGCCTAAGATTTTACTACTGGCAGAACAAAAGTGGGCATGGGGAGTGGGGCAGAGCCAGAGAGGCAAGCATCACTAAAATGCACTGCCATCGAGTCGATTCCGACTCACAGCGACCCTACAGGACAGAGCAGAACTGCACTACACGGTTTCCAAGGAGCACCTGGTGGATCTGAATTGCCAACCTTTCGGTTAGCAGACCTAACACTTATCCAGTACGCCACCAGGGTTTCCCGGGCATCACCAGTCCATCACAGACCTTAAGCTTTAGACTTTGCTTCCATGTTCATGAAGGAGGCTGGTAGATGCCGGGTGCAGGGAGAAATTAACTGACTCCTGCCAGGCTTCTTCAACGTGTACTTTATGGAGTGGCTGCAGGCAACCCCCATCTGTGACTGGCGGATGGACACACCAAGCTGGTTTAATTATATCAGGGACACAAAGCACTAGTCCCTCCAGTGATAACAAATAACACATCTGTAACTTTCCACAACGGCATGGGAGGAGCATAGGAACAAAGGCAGCAGAGCAGACCCTTAATTGAATCCTTTGCCTAGCCAGCCAGTTACAATGATTTACTGGAAACCTGGAAAGGGGCAGGGGCAGGGGCAGGGGCAGGTGGAGCAGTGGACTCAGGTTTAGGAGGTGGCTAGGAAAACACCAAAGACTGGGGTTGAGGGGAGGGAGTTAGCCAAGTCTTTCTTTGCAGCTCAACTATTTGTTACACTCAGTAGTGGGCAGCTTGGTTTTGGTCTACTGCTCCCAGACCTAGCTATGGCTTCACCAGCCCAGCATCCCATGAATCCCGTAAAATAAATCACCTCAGCCGCCTAGATCCCACACACAACTCCAGAGAGAAGGCTCTCCATGTAGGCGTCCACCGCCAATGCGCTTTAGCCTTTGTGCTGGGAACAGTGGAAGCCCGGATCAGGAGGGAAACACCCCAGTAGCACAGGCAGGCAGCGTTACCCAGAACTTTTCTCCACCCTCTCGTGGATAAAGACGCTCGATTTTGGACCCAAGTCCAGCAGGGATGCAGTGCCAGGCACGTCCCCAGTTTGCCCCACAGGAAAAGAGGGCAGACTGGCGGTGGGAAAGGAAGTACCTCCAGCCACAGATGGTCCTACCATCTCCTTCTGCCTTCCTCCTCCTCCCCAGTCCAAGTGGGCACGCTCAGACCCCAGCTAGCTGCACAACGCGCCCATTCTCGGTTTTCAGAAGGCCTCGGAGACCAGCACGGGCACAGCAGGCGGCAGGGGCGGAAGTGAGAGAGCGGGGCAATGGCTGCTGCCAACAGTTCCCTTGCGCGGCTCTGCACTCTCCTTGCCCGTCAGTGAGCCACTACCTCCCTGCCACTACCTCTGTCCTCCGCCTTGGAGGCCGGCGCCGGGGGGCGCCCGGGAGGCGGCGTAGTCCGCGCCGCGTCGCTGTCGCCCTCGTCTGGCTCGGCTGGGTGCAGGTGCATGGCAAGCTCCTGCAGCACCGCGGCGCGCCCGATCTGGTCGTTGCGCCGTTTCTCCATGATTAGGTCCTCCAGGCTCTGGAACTCAAGCGTGTGGCTGCGCTGCGCGGAGAGCTGGATCTGCAGCCGGTAGGGCTGCTTGCCGATGCGCAGCTCGCCGCCGATCTTGAACTCGCGCTTGCCATACCGGCACCAGGCAGCGAAGCTCTCCGAGTTGCGCCAGCTCAGCTCGCGCTCCTTGGCGCCCACGTGCGCCAGCGCGTTGCGCACCACAGCGCTGGGGCTCAGTGGCTTGTAGCGGTACAGCTCATTGACCACGCGGCCACGCCGGCCCTGGCTCGCGTCAGTCAAGAAGCTGTTGCTCACTTCCAGACGGTGCAGGTGCACCACCTGGAAGTTGCCCACGTATACAGCCCAGTGCGGGTACTGCGCCTGCGACACAAATTCCACCAGGTCGCCTGGCTTGCACTTGTTGAGCAGGTTTTCCGGCGTGTATGTGCTCAGCGCCGCCGAGCCCGGAGAGAAGCTCTTCTGATAGATGCACTCATCACGGTAAAACACCGAGCACTCCACCTCGTGCAGCCGCGGATCATAGGGCTGCGGCGGCGGCTGCCCGTCCTTTCCATCTGGCAAGCCACTGCCATCCGAGATCTGGGGCGGTGGCTGCGGCTCCACGTCCTCGTCGTCGTTGGAGAAGATGTAGGAGACCCCGATTCGAGGCCCGTCGTCCCGGTCCACACCGGTAGGGTCGGCAGTGGGAACTTCCTTGTAACTCAGGTGCGTCAGCTTCTCCACCTGGTTGCCCATCACGCTGAGGACGCCAAGTTCACACTGCCGAGAAGGATGAAAGCAGCGAAACCACCACGAGGGGCATTGGCACCGTATCCCGGACAGGGGCTGGGGCCACCTGTTGGGAAAGGAAGGCAAGGAAGCCATGCAGGATCCCCTCAGCGAAGAAGGTGATTTGTTTAAGAGCAAGAAGAAAGGCTGAGGGCCAGCATATGGAGCCATTTTATTAGGGGGGATCTCGGGTACACCGAGCCTCCCTCGTTTCTTCACCTGCAGTAGGATCCTAGTCACAAGAGACGGGGCAATTTCAGGTCCCCCCAACTCCGAACCCTTCCCTCACCCCGGCAAAAGCCCTTGGCCGTCAGCCGCTGCAGTCTCTTCCGCTGGCGCCTAACTATCAGATCCGAGCAAGGCAGAGGGAGGAAGAAAACAGAAAGTTTACTCTAATGCCCCCCTTTCTAACTCCTACTCCTGGATCCCTTGGCACGCTCTCCACTCCTCCCTTCCCGGAGAGAAAGGGCGAGGACCCCGGTCGCGCGGCCGGGCCAGGTGAACTACCCTACCTGGCTCACCTGCGGCGCTCCCAGCTCCCGGTTTGCCCGCCCCTCCCCCGCGGGCTCCGGTTACCTGCACCGACTCACCGGCAGAGGCGGAGGCCCGTGGGGAAGGGAGGGGCCCTGCCGCACCCTGAGACTTCTACAGCGAGTTTGCAGGTGAAGGCGCCGCAGTCCCTCCTTTCCTGACGCGGGCAGCAGTGAGGCTGGGCTGGAGGGACCAACGCATGTCTCTCCCCGGCGGCTGCGTAGCTCCCCAAGACTTGAAGGTGGGGAGCAATGACGGTTGGAACCGCGCCTCCTCCGTCTGGCTGGGTCTGCCGCTCCCCTCCTCCCAGCTCTCGAGGGAGGTGAGGCCCGAGAAGGAGAAGCAGGGAGTCTCCCGGCCCGGCGGCGACCGCTCCCGCTCGGTCCCGGCGAGCAACAAGCTCCGGCGCGGGAGGGACGGGATTGTAGATCCGGCTCCGGGCTTCCCGGGCGGGAGCGCAGCCCCTGGCATTTAAAGAGACAGGCGCCCGCTCCCCGAGCTCGGGTCTTCCCTCCGCGGCGCAGAGCCTTGTCGCCACAGCCCCTCCCACCTGGGCCGTGCGGCCCCGCTCGGGCCACGCCCCCGCGCCTGAGCGCGCCAGGATCCCGCCGGTCAATAATCTACCCGAGGGCGGAGCAGGCTGGCTGCCGGTGTGAGTTTTGCTACCGAACTCGGAACTCCGCTTCTAGCTGTGGGGTCCTCGGGGCTGGCTCATTCCCTCTTTTTCCGAAATGTGGCTTTAGGAAGAAGTTGGCAGGCAAGTGTCACCGGCCAGCGTAGAGCTGAGAGAGGAAATTCGAGTTTGGTATTTGTTCCTTTTTCCTCTTCCGTTCCGTCTTTCACAGAGTACCCAGGAACTAACTGTCTGTGGGGACATTTGCTCCTTTCTGTTCTTTGCTAGTTCCTAGAACATATTTCTTGCCCGGAAGGTCACAGAAAAGGATTTTCAGGAACAGTTTGAGAAGTGATTCGGTTTAGAGGTATTTCCGGCTAGATACTATGAACGTTTGTCGTGGGGAAAAAAATTGTTCACAGAAAGGAAAAAGGCTGTAAAACACCACCGAGATTTAGTTATTGGCAGCGATCTAGTTACCAAAGTCCCTGCAAGTTTGCACAAAGTGGATTTCCTGACGGCCATTGTTTCCACTGAGTTAGCTGTTCCTCAGGTTGAAGAGAGAGGGTTCAGCAGTTGAGTGTTTTTCTTGGAGGTCAGTAATGTAGGACTTGCCTAATCGCCCTTAAATTAGAAAATTAGAGGGCCCTGGTGGATACATTTCTTCCTGCTGATTTAAGGAAAGAGTCACGGTAGACAAGTGGTATGTATTACATCCAGCACCAGAAGAGACTTTTCCACTTGGCTGGTCTCATTTCTTCCTACCTATGATAGTTTAAGTGGCTTGTTCGTTTATTTTACAAAACGGTACTTTGGAGTGCCAGTTTCGATCTTTGGAGCTAAGTAACCAGAAGTAACCAGAAGCTACCAAACTAGTTTGTGGAGGAATTGAGAATGCAGCTCAAAGATTTCTCTACTCTGTTTCCCATCACTGTTTGACTTGGTTAGGTTTTTCCAGGTAACACTATTATTTATTTGGTGTGTATACCAACCAGTGGAAACGAATGTAGTAACAACTAACACTAATGTGAACCTTTTCAGTATGAAGGGGAAAAAAAAATCAATCTACTTATGTACTTTTGAGCCTGAGTAATCAATATTAGCAGAGCTTTGAAGGAATTCAGTCGTACAGCAAGTCTAAGATCACAGTGTAAGTTACGTGGGGAAAAAAGCCTTCTGCATACCTGCCAGAAAGGTTAAAATCCTTTCAGGTCGGTCTTAGACACATGTAACCAGATGAGTCCCCACTTACCCACCCTTGTGATAACGTGAGCTCTGGGGGCTGTCACCACCTTAATGTCTGTTTCTGTCCTGTGAGCTCCTATGAGCTCAGGTACCAAAACCCAAACCAAACAAACTCACTGCCATCAAGTCAGGTCTGACTCAGTGACCCTATAGGACAGAGTAGAAGTGTCCCACTGAGTTGCCAAGGAACAGCTGGTGGATTTGAACTGCTGGCCTTCTTGTTAGCAGCTGTAGCACTTAACTATGAAGCCACCTGGGTTTCCAAGCTTAGTACAGGGAAGAATCAGAGTTAATGACAGATCACCCCAGGTCTGTCGGACTCACAAACCAGACACTGTGAACCTGTGACAGGTCACCTTGCTTCTAGGTGTTATGAGGAAGAGACAATCAGTAGAAGGACACAGTCTAGCTGTTTGCTGCCAGCCACTCTGGGACAAAGATCTAATGAGAGAAAAAAGATGACTCCTATTTGTCTAGATGTCATCAAGACATGAGTTCTATTCAGGTATACAATAGTGTCTCTCAGTGTTAGAAAGTATCAGAGGGAACAGGCTCTTAGTCATCTTAGTATCCCAGTGGCAGGCACCTAGTAGATTCTCAGTAAGTGTTTGCTGGATCCTTATAGGGGGATCCCTGGAGAAAGATCAATAATTATTTCTGTATGTTTTATTTGTTTATAAGGCAGAGAGTGAACAACTGACTAGATGATTCCTTTTGATAGTCTTCATTGTGTGACACTTCTGCCCTGGATGCCTGTCTAGGAGGCAGCAATTAAAGATCTCAGTTGTTGTCACGGATTGAATTGTGTCCTCCCCTCAAAATGTGTATTGCAGTTTGGCTAGGCCATGATATTCCTGGTATGTGGTGTGCCTTTATACTGTAAACCCTTCCTCTACGATGTTAATGAGGGAGGATGGGCAGCAGTTGTGTTGGTGTCACAGGACTCAGTGGGTCAGATTATGTTGTGTCTTGAGGCAGTCTCCTGAGATAAAGGAAAAGGAAGCAGACAGAGAGTAGGGGAACTCATGCCAGCAAGAAACAGTATCAAGAGCTTATCTTTTGGACCCAGGATCCCTGCACCTCAAGCTCCCAGTACAAGGGAAGTTTAAAGACAAGGCCCTTCCTCCAGAGCCAACAGAGAAAGCCTTTCTCTGGAGCTGATACCCTAAATTTGGGCTTATAGTTACTAGACCGTGACGGAATAAAATTTCTCTCTTTAAAGCCATCCACATGTGATAGCTCTGTTATGGCAGCACTAGAAAACGAACACAGTTGCTAATAAAAAGATGAGTGGTTTGAACCCACTCATGAGAGACAGCTGTAGCAATTTGCTTCCATAAACACTGTTGTTTTTGTTGTTACATGCTGCCGAGTCAGTTCTGACTCATCATAACCCTACATACCACAGAAGGAAACGCTGGTGCGTCATGCTCCATCCTCACAATACCTAAAGACTACAGCCTTGGAAATCCTGTGGGACAGTTCTACTGTGACCTTTAAGTCACTGTGAGAATCAACTCAATGGCAGTAAGTTTAGGGTTGTACCTTGCTCTGATCTTCTAGAGTGCTTGGACAGACGCTACTGAATGGTTCCCAGATATGCTTTGATGGTCTGAAATAAGTGTTTAGTAAATTCAGATTAGCTTCGAACCATTTAAAGACTTGGGACATTTCACATGAAAATCCAGTTTCCCAGGTTCGCTTGAAAATATTGGAGACATGAAACCCTCAGGCCTACATTCCAGGACGGTAACAGAGAGCTGAAGCTGAGCAGGAGTTGCCCAGCCCTGACCAAAGATGTTTCCAGCGTTTCCCAGTCCTCATCCTACGTACCTCTTCTACCTCGAACCTCTGCCTGGCCCTGAGAGCTTCTATATTGGCCATGCCTGCTGTAGAGCCTATCTAAACTGCCCCTTTTGTCAGCTGATGATACATAATTCATCATTTGATCACATACCATTCTAATTTATCTATTGAAACTATTTCCTTGTGAGAGAATTTGATTTAAAATATATTTCTTAAGACCTACTATGAGTTGGAATCAGCTTGGCAGCAGTGGTGTTTGGTTGGTTGTTTTCAGTACCATTTAGTGAGTGCTTGATTATTTTATAGAGGAGAATTACCTCCAGAGAGGTTCAGTGACTTCTCCCAGCTGGCCAAGGAGACCAATGTACAAGTCGGTTTTACTTTAAAGTCCATGCTGTTAACCACTTTGTTTTAAATAGAGATGAATACATTTAACAATAGCAAATATTTGAGTGCCTGGTTTTACTGGGCTCTAGGGATATAGTCATGGATACAGCAGACACAGTCCCTGTTCTTATGGCATTTATGGGTTGATGGGAGGAGACCAGAAACCTTGGTGGTGTACTGGTTAAGTGCTGCTAACCAAAAGGTTGGCAGTTTGAAACCACCAGCAGTTCCTTGGAAACTCTATGGGGCAGTTCTACTGTGTCTTATAGGGTCACTATGAGTTGGAATCAACTTGATGGCAGTGGGTTTGGGTTTGGTTTTAGTTTGGGGGAAGAGACCAGTGATAAATAAGTGAATGGAGAAATAAGACTCCAAGAGTGATAAGGGCCATGAAGAAAATAGGATAGGGTAATGGGATTGTGTAACTGGCACCAGAAAGTTCCTGAGTGGTGCAAATGGTTAACATGCTCACTTGCTAACCCAAGGGTTGAAAGTTCAAGTCTACCCAAAGGTGCCTTGGAAGAAAGGCTTGGTGATCTACTTCGAAAAGAATCACCATTGAAAACCTGAACCTATTTGGAGTTGCTATCAGTTGGAGTCAACTAGACAGCAACTGGTTTTCTGGAACTGGCACTGTGGAGAAAGTTCTGGGGAAAGACCTACTTTGGACAAGGTGGTAAGGGAAAAATGGTATAAAGAGTGAAAAAGGAAGCAGGTAGCAGAGAAGGACGGGCTATATAGGGACACCAGGCATTCTAAGGAGAGGGAGCCTGGTGAGCAGAGAGTAGTGCCTTACAGTCACCTTCCCCAAGAGCACCAGCTGCTCCACAAAGAACTGTTAGTTCATCAGAGTTCTCACTGTAGCTTCCTAGCCCCAGCGGTGAGCCAAGAGTTGTATCCTGCACACCTCCTTGGAGGAAGCACTCAACAAAAACAAGTTGTGTCAAAGGCTAGCTAGTTGCTTTCACAGGCCTGTTCCCTGGACCAGCGGGAAAGAGTGGAGAAATGATGTTTCTACCTGACAAGGCACCAGTCCTGACACAACCCTCTAGTAGAGAGCTGAATTTAAATCGCTCGCTCCAGGAATGCACCAAGCAAGAACGTAAGGGGAAACTTAGTGATTAGGCAATCTGGAACTCTGCCTGTTTCCCGGACAGGGGCCCAGATTCATGGCGTCAGGTGGCTGAGCAAGTTTAGGAAACAGGTTCTTCCATACCTCTCTTACACCTGGAAACTCCCAGAGTTCCCTGCACCTGTTCCTCAGTCCTGGGGGTTTGTTGTGATTTGGGGAGGTACAAGGTGTTAGAAACCAGCCAGATGACCCAAGTGGGAGTCCTGTTTTGCCAGCTTTGTGATCTTGAAGGAGTCTTCTCTCAGGACCTCTCAAGTGGGCTGATGATAGTCTTTGCCTCAGTAGTGAGTCCTCGATGAGACAAGTGTATGTGAGGCACTGTGTAGATCATAAAGGCTATGCAGATGTTGTGAGGCAGTGGTGAGTCACTGGAAGAACTCTCTACTATGCCAGAGACCCTAGACCCATTCCCAGCCAATGAGCCTCCAGCCCAGCCACACCAGTCTGTCACTGGCGGAGTTTTGCTAGATTCTGAACAAGATTCAGCAGAGCTTCCAGACTAAAATGGAGAGTGAGGAAAGGCCTGGTGATCTACTTCTGCAAATCAGCCTATGAGAATCCAATGGATCACAAGATTCCAATCCATTTTGAAAGTCTGTGTGAGTCCAGTCAGCTAATAATAATGTCAGCGTCAGGCTTCATTTACAGACTGTAAAAGCCCGATGATTTAAATAAGGGGGGTAGAAGGACAACCATTTATTGTGCGTATTGTGGATTGACTGTGTCCCCCCAAAAATGGGTATAGCCATTTGTCTGCACCATCGTTCCCAGTATTTGGTGATTTTTCCTATGCTGTACATCCTAATCGCTGCCTGTTGACTAATAGATAAAGTGATTATGTTAAAAGAGTACTGGGTGGGACCATAACACCCTTGCTAAGGGAGTTTTTCTGGAGCTTGTACCACCTTTTATCCTTTCATCCCATGGGAAATGCAAACAGAAAGTTAGGAACCTCAGACCATCAAGAAAGCAGCACCAGGAGTAGAATACATCCTTGAGACCTGAGGTTCCTTTGCCAGGATGCTCCCCGACCAAACACTGATGCAACACAAGGACTTTACTCCAGAGCCAACAGAGGGAAAGCATTCCTGTGGAGTGGGCACTCTGAATTCAGACTTGTAGCTGACCAGACTGTAAGAATAAACTTTCCTTTGTTAAGAGCTGTCCACTTCATGGTATTTCTGTTACAGCAGCACTAGCTGACTAAAACCATGGGCATCATACAAGATCTACATACCAGTCTTGTTATTTACATTTCTTACATAAGAATCAGGAAACCCTGGTGGCATAATGGTTAAGTGTGCTAACCAAAAGGTTGGCAGTTCACATCCACCAGATGCTCCTTGGAAACTCTATGGGGCAGTTCTGCTCTGTCTGTAAGGTTGCTCTGAGTTGGAATTGACTCCATGGCATGGATTTGGTTTGGTTTTTTGGTGTATAAGAAGTAGAGCTTTGAATCAGTTCATTCCAGTTCAACCCTCTGCTGAAAATGTACATTTCTACCCTTAGATATACTGAATCAGAATCTTTAACAATTCACAGGTGACTTATATATATATTTATATATGTGGTGATTCCTGCGTATGCATAAATTTTGTGTATACATAAGAATCACTTGGGGATCTTATTAAAATTTAGATTGTGATTCTGCATATCTAGGTACAAAATCTAATTCTAAATATGGTGTTAGAGGGAGAATGAACTAGTTCAAAGACCTGATAAGAATACAGAGGCCCAGGGAGGGCAATATCCCTTTTGCCTATTATAAATGAGGAAGGCTGTATTCAAACCCAAATCTAGCTGGCTCCAAGTCAATTTCTCTGCCAAGCTGCCTCAGGTTTGCTGTATATATACATTTATTTGCTCATCCAGAAATAGGCATAGCTGAATAGGAGGAGGGGGCCAGTACATATTCTAGGTATACAGTGACCAGCTTGTCTTGGTATCTTAGTTATCTAGTTATCTAGTTATCTAGTGTTAGTTATCTAGTTATCTAGTGCTGCTGTAACAGAAATGCTGTCTTAGGCTGGGATCTCTAGAGAAGCAGAACTAGTATATAATTATATATACAGAGATTGATACCAAAGACATGGCTCGTTGTAGATGCTGGAATGTCTCATGTCAGTGGGTCAGACTGGAGGCTTTTCCTGATTCACATAGCTACAAGGGCTGGTCAACGCAAGGTTGGCAGGTCGGACAACACAACTGTAGCTCACAGGCTGAGAAGATTGATGAATTCCAAGATCAGCAGGCAAGACCCCACGTTAGCTGCCAGCTCAGGTCCTCAGAACTGGAGGTCAGATGAATAGGTGCCAACTTTAGGATCCAGAGTAAGCAAAATTCAGTGAGTCCTACTATTCTAATCAGTCCTTTCTATTCTAATCAGGTCACTCAGGGTCTAATCAGCTGCATGACCTCAACAGGTGACTTTAGTGAACAGAAATTTATTTTGGAGTTCAGGAGTGTAGAGTAGAAGCCTGAATTCTAGGGGCAGGCTCTCTCCAGCCACTCGAGGAGGAAATCCTTGTCTCAGCTTCTGTAACCCCAGCATTCCTGGGTTCCTTGGTGGTCTCCATCTGGCGTCTGTCTTTCCGCTATTTGCGTGACCTTCTAGGGGTCTACTTTGCTCTTTTTAGATCTCAAAAGTTGAGGTTTCAAATACTCCCCTACTGACATTGTCTGATTAACGTAATGAAGAAAAACCTATTACGTTCATAAATAAACTCCCCCAAACCAAACCTACTGCCGTAGACTCAATTCCAGCTCATAGCGACCCTGTAGAACAGAGCAGAACTGCTCCACAGAGTTTGCAAGGCGTGGCTGGTGGACTCCATCTGCCCTCCTCTTGGTTAGCAGACATAGCACTTAACCGCTACACCAGGTTTCCATTCACACATGTAAGAGTCAGAATTCCAACCCATATTTTCATGGGGGTGGGGAATAATGGGAGGAGACGCAATGCAATTTGCAATGCAATTTGTAACACCTGCTTTGTGTTGGACTTTCCCAGTTTTAGCGCTGGAAGTGAGGGAGCCGCCCTAGCTGGATGCCATCCTATCCTGCTCACTGCCTTCCCTGGAGCAGGGCTGTTCAGCAGAGCTGGGGATGGTACTGGGGTGGGGACAAGAAGAATCCAGCAGGTGGTTTATTTAGTACAGTCTTCACTCCCTCAGTAGGCCTTTTATTGCCACCAGGTGGGTCAGACCTAATGCAGCAGCTGTACAGACAAGGCCATCCAATAAGTGACAATAAATGTTACAAGCCTGCTTTGGGGAACGCATTCATTCATGTTTGTTTTTATTTTTTTTTTGTATCAGACTCAACAGTAGGTGAGGGCTGGCCTCTTTTCCCAGTAGGTGGGCTTGGGTCTGTCTGCAGGTGAGGGTAGGTGAGGGCTGGGCCTGTCTTGACTTCTAAGAGGTGCTGGCCTGAGGTGCTTCCTCCAGGCCTGCCTTTCTTTAGTTTTTAAACCTGCATGAAGAGTCACACTTTGGCTGAATTATTAGTAGACCTTCAGACTAAGGAGGGAAGGGCAGAGGCACCATGTGGCACTCTTTCCCCTGGCTTCTATATTTTATTTGCTTTCTCCCTCAGATCACCAGAGCGGTCTCTCTTAGCCATACTGGGCCAGAGCCATCTGCCCTGTGGGTGGGGGTGATAAGACTTCATTCAAGTTGGACTCTGGGGCTGTAAGGCCACCCTAAACCATCAGCTCCCCATCTGTTAACACTGCAACGTAGTTGTTCTGTAAGGATGCACTGAATGCCTTCCTGGAAGAGGGTGCCGCAGTGGGGAGCCAGGAGACCTGTCCCTCCCTCCCTGTGCCTACTGTTCTAGGGGGCTGCTGCCGTCACGCTGTTGGTGTTGAACCAGAGTGTGATTTGTGCTCGGGAGTGTGAGCTTGTAGCTGGTTTCTGCAGGAACCTCATGAAAGATGCATTTCAGCAGGCAGTTCCAGGGGAGAGACAGGTTTAAATTACAGCTCTGCAAATCCAAATATTGGCATATCTGCAAATCCAAATGTGGGGATTTAAAAAAGAAATCCAAATTCTAAGAATCCTATTTTGCACTTCTTGCGTGAGAAGGGGGAAGGGGTAAGCTATTCAGAAAGGGACGAGGCTATCAATAAGTGGCTTTCTTGGCAGAGCAGACCCCGCGTTCTTTTCTTTCCCTGGGTGTTCTTTGTGCTTCTGGGGAAGAAGGACTCCAACATGAGGGAGTGAAACAGCGTTTGCTCAGCACGGCTTTCTGGTTTGGGGACCACCCACTCAGTGAGTGTTTAGGGTGTTTACCAGTTACCGCCTGTTATGGATTGAATTGTGTCCCCCCCAAAATAGGTGTAGTCCCGTGGCTGGGCCATGATTCCTAATATTTTGTGATTGTCCTTACATTTTGTGATCTTGCAGTACTATATGTTAAAGGATTAGGGTGGGACTGTAAATCCCTTCATAGGATTACTTCCCTGCTCCACTGTAAAGGGAGTTTCCCTGGAGTATGGATTGCAGCACCCTTAACCATTTCATCCTGAGAGATAAAAGAAAAGGGAAGCAAGCAGAGAATTGGGAAGCTCACACCATCAAGAAAGCAGCACTGGGAGAAAAGCGCATCCTTCAGACCTGAGGTTCCTGTGCCAAGATGCTCCCTGGACAAAGATTGATGCAATACTGGACTTTCCTCCAGAGCCAGCAAGGGGGAAAGCCTTCTCCTGGGGTGGACATCCTGAACTTAGACTTGTAGCCTGCCAGACTGTGTAAGAGTAAACTTTTCTGCATTAAAGCCATCCACTCTATGGTATTTCTGTTAGAGCAGCACTAGCTGACTAAAACACCACCAAATTGACTATTGTGGGGGACCCCACGTATTTCAGGAGAATTGTCGTCCATGGGGTTTTCAGTGGTGGCTTTTTCAGAAGCAGATAACCAGGCATTTCTTCCAAGGTGCCTCTCGGTGGGCTCAAACTTCCAGTGTTTCTCAGATAGTAGCCAAGTGCATTAAGTGCTCACACGACTCGAGGACACTATTTGGGATACAGGGCACCAAACACCTGCTCTCTCAATTTCTATTTTATTCCTCCAAAACGCTTCTGTGTCTGTGGCCAAGGGACACCAGAGAGTACTAGCCAGGAGCATCACCCACCACAGTCACAACACAGCAACCTTCAAAAGACCATGTGACAGTGAGCCAAGCCATGCGACTCTTCTGCTCCAAACCCTCCCATGGCTCCCCATGTCCCGCACAGAAAGACCAGAGCACCCCAACAGCCTCCAAGGCCGTGCATGGCCTGTCACCCAATTACTGCCCTGATGGCACCTTACTCACACTGCCGGAAACAGGGGTCCCTAGCTGGTCCTCTCCCATGCTCCTCTCTGGACCTCAGCACTGCTGTGCCTCCTCCCAGATGTCTCCATGGTCTGCTCCTTCAGTGCTGACTCAGTGTGATTTTCCGGATGAGCCCTCTCTGACGACCCCACTTAAAATTCTGGGTGTCATCTGATGCCCACTCCTTATTCCTTTCCCTGCTCTCTTCCTCTAGATAGCACATATCATAACCTGTTAGTATGCCACATAATTTACGACTATATTTTTGTTTATTACACTCCTGACTGGGATATAAGCTCCGTGAAGTGGGATATTCTTGTTTGGTTTACTGGCTCATCTTCAATGCCTAGAACAGGACTTAGTATATGGTACCAAGAACAAACAAAAACAAAACAAAACAAAAAAATAATTGCTACCAGGTTGATTCCGACTCATAATGACTCTGCATGTGTCAGAGTCAAACTGTCCTCTGTAGACGTTTCAGTAGTTGGTTTTTTTCAGCTGTCTGTAGCCAGGCCTTTCTTCTGAGGCTCCTCTGAACATATTCCATCATCTCACCTTTTGGGTTAGCCGCCAAGTGCACTGACCATTTGTGCCCAGGGACTTCTTGGCACATTCAATAAATAGTAGTTATATAAATTAAAGAGCTTTTCATGGGTCATCTGTACTCATCTTCACAAGGTTCCTAATGGTGTGGGATTATTCGTAAATTACAGAGGAGAAGTTAATTGTAAAACTTACTAAATGCCAGTAGTTTTCAGGCACTGCATCAGACAGTTAAATTTCAGAGAGGTTAAGAAGGTAACACAGTGAAGTGCACCCGGAAATTCCAGTTCTGTGCTGCCTGATTGGCTAGCCATGATCCACCTGTGGCTTCTGAGTTTCTGAAAGGCAGGTAGTCTCTAACAAAGCTATCCATCACCCCACTGCTGTGGAGTCAATTCTGACTCTTAGCAACCCTATAGGACAGAGTAGAACTGCCCCACAGAGTTTCCAAGGAGCACCTGGTGGATTGGAACTGCCAACTTTTTGGTTAGCAGATGCAGTTCTTAACCACTGTGCTACCAGGCTTTCTAATGTAGTCAGGAAATTGTAAAATACGCACCGAATTTCTAAGGCTCAATACCACAACATATAAAGTATCTTACTAATTTTTTTAACTTGATTGCTTATTGTTATTAGTGCCATCAAGTTGGTTCTGATCATCACGATCCTATGCAGAACAGAACCAAACACTGCCCAGTCTTGTGCCATGTCCACAGTCATCTTTATGCTTAAGCCTGTTGTTGCGGCCACTGTGTCAAACCATCTCCTTGAGGGTCGTTGTCTTTTTCGCTGACCCTCCACTATACCAAGCATGATGTCCTTCTCCAGGGACTGGTCTTTCCTGACAACATATCCAAAGTGTGAAAGACGCAGTCTTGTGATCGTTGTTTCCAAGGAGCACTCTGGTTGTACTTCTTCCAGAACGGATCTATTTGTTCTTTGGGCGGCCCATGGTATGTTCATTGCTTATTAAAATGACAATATTTTGAATATAATGTATTCAATGATATGAATTTTTAAAATTAATGTCACCTTTTTCTTCCTCTAAAAATGTGGCTACTGTAAAATTTAAAGTTACATATGTGGTTTGAATTTGTAGCTTACACTGTATTTCTGTTGGCCTGTACTGTTCTAGCTATTTCTATTACATCTGGCATCTCTAGCCTCAAGTATTTTACTTCTTGCCCTTGGGAGCAAGAGTGCCATGGCTTTGCCTTGCCTAGGGGTATGCAGGTGGGAAACTAAGATAGCCTTTAACTGTAAGAGGATTAAAGGCAAAAGCAACAGTATGCAGAGTTCATCAAGTCTTCAAGATGCTGACATACCTAAAGAACCACTGTCTCTGCTGAGTGGTCAGTCAACCTCCAAGAGAAGCAAAGAAAACCTAAGACACCTGCAGGGGTGATACCTCTTCAGCCACCTTCTAGAGATGCCTTGGAAGAAAGCACTCGCAATCTACTTCTGAAAACTCAGCCACTGGAAACCCTATGGTGCATGATTCTACGTGATTCCATACATGGAATCACCATAAGTTGGTGTTGTCTGGACACCAACTGATTTAGTGAAGCTGGAACTGGAGAGCTGGTGCCTGTTGAGAAGAAATTCCTGGTATAATGAAACTGCAGGAGGCTAGCAGTCTGAGCCAGAAAGCCTACTATTAACATGACACAAGCTACCTCTACTCCCTAGGCACTGAGCAACCTTCAAACGGGCATTTGACTGCCTGTGAAAAAGGGAAATTGACCTGGTCAGTATGTTTCTTTTTGTAAATCAGTAAGCTGCTGGTCTGGTTTTATGCATCTGATTCTATGACTGGGTTAACAGCAGCCTCCACTTGGAATGCGCTGACACTGTTGGGTTTCTGAGAGCTTCAGGATCACCCCCTGTCATGGATTGAATTATGTCCCCCCCAAAATATGTGTAGCCATGTGGCTGGGCCATGATTCCCAGTATCTTGTGGCTGTTCTCCTTGTTGTGGTTTTCCTAAACTGTATGTTAAATGATTAGGGTGGGGCTATAAATCCCTTCATGGGATTATCTTCCTGCTCCACTGTAAGGGAGTTTACCTGGAGCATGGCTTGCCCTACCCTTAATCCTTTCATCCTACGAGAGACAAAAGGACAGAGAAGCAGGCAGAGAATTGGGAACCTCGCACCATCA
Source organism: Heterohyrax brucei (assembly GCA_028571685.1). Lineage (NCBI taxonomy): Eukaryota > Metazoa > Chordata > Mammalia > Hyracoidea > Procaviidae > Heterohyrax > Heterohyrax brucei. Next base: position 16,508,679 of record CM053153.1, on the reverse strand, counting down.
AGAAAGCTGCACTGGGAGAAGAGCACGTCCTTCAGACCTGAGGTTCCTATGCCAAGATGCTCCCCGGACAAAGACTGATACAACACCGGACTTTCCTCCAGAGCCGACAAGGGGAAAACCTTCTTCTGGAGCGGACACCCTGAATATGGACTTGTAGCCTACCAGACTGTGTAAGAATAAACTTTCTTTTGTTAAAGCCATCCACTCTGTGGTATTTCTGTTAGAGCAGCCCTAGCTGACTAAAACACCGCCCACCCCCCCACCAGCTGGTAGAGAATTCACAACAGTGGTGACCAAAGAAATTAAATGAATGAATAAATAATATGTAAGAGTAGCTAACATTTACTGAGTGCTTACTATATTCCAACACCATTCTAAGTGCTTTGTATGTGCTCACTGATTTGGTTCTTGCCTGGGACATTGGTATTACTATTTTATCTTCAGTCTACAGGTGTGGACACAGGCATAGGAAGATCAGGCAACACACCCATAGCCATACCAGTGTGTTACAGAGCTATGCAAGGCGGTGGCCCAGGAACAGAGGAAACCTCCAGCTAGGCACACCTTCCAGGCAGTAATCCGTATGGCTGAATTCCATTGTCTTCTGCCATGGACTGAATTATTAACCCCCCAAAATGTGTCCATCAGTTAGGTTGGGCTATGATTTGCAAGGTTGTGTGGTTGTTAATTCTATGTTAAAGAGGATTAGGGTGGACTTGTACCCAAGTCACAACCGTGATCCATTGTGAAGGGAGTTTCCCTCAGAGGTGGCTGGCACCACGTTTTAACTCTCCTGAGATGAAAGGAAAGGGAACAGAGAGTTAGTGACCTCATGCCACCAAGAAAGCAGCCTGGAGCAAACTGTGTCCTTTGGACTCAGAGTTCCTGTGCCCGAGAAGCTCCTTGACCAAGGAGAAGATTGAGGAAAAGGAGCTTCCTTCGGAGCTGACACACAGAGAAAAAATGCCCTAGGAACTGAGGATGTGAATTTGGATTTTTAGCCTACATTACTGTGAGGAAATAAAGTTTTCTTTGTTAAAGTCATCCGTTTGTGGTGTGTTCTGTTACAGTAGCTCTAGACGATTAAGACATCTTCCAATCTCACTTTCACCTTTGTCCGTCTATAGATAAGGCAGTCACCTTTGTATGCCAGCAGTTACTCAGAAGTGTGCCTCTGTGCCACATTTTGGCCTCGTGACTGGGAGACTGATACGTTTTCCAGCGTTTCACAATGGCCCAGCAGCACCAGTCCCTGGTTTCTTGAATATAGCAAGCTCATGATGGCCTCAGGGCATGACTGGTCCCTGGACCTGGAATGTGTTTCATCCTACTGTTCACAAGGCTGAACGCTTTCCATCCATGATGCTCAAATTAAGCCTGTAAAAAAGACTGCTGACTAGCTTATTATTCATGCCACTCTTCCTCAGCTCCTGCTTGCTTCCTTCCTAACACTTCATCATGGATTGATTTATGTCCCCCCAAAAATGTGTGTATAGATCTGGCACCGTGATTCCCAGTACTGTGTGATTTTCTTATATGTTATAAATCCTGCCTCTGTGATGCTAAGGAGGAAGAATAGGCAGCAGTTGTGTTAGTTAGGCTCTAAGAAATTAGATTGTGTCTTGAGGCAGTATTTTGAGATAGGAAAGAAAGAAGGGAGCAGAGAAATGGAGATACATCAGACCACCAAGAAAACAGCTCATGGAGAGAGTATATACTTTGGAGCTGGGGTCTCTGTGCCTAAGAGGCTCTTTGACCAGGAGAAGTTTGAAGACTAGGACCACCCTCCAAAGCTGACAGAAAAAGAAAGTTTTTCTCTAGTGCTGGTGCCCTGTATCTGGACTTCTAGCCTACTTTTCTGTGAGAAAATAAATTTCTTTTTATTAAAGTCATCCTCTTGTGATACATCTGTAAATAAAAGCACTAGATGACTAAGACACATATCACAATAATAGTTTCACTAGCTTATCTATGTACCATTGTCTGTCTCTCCAGGAGAGACGGCTTTGAGGTATCATTGTGTCACAGATTGAATTGTGCGCCCCCCATGTGTGTAACAATTTGGCTGGGCATGGTTCTCAGTGTTGTGTGATTGCCTGCCTTTTTGTGGTTTTCCTACATTGTAAATCCTAATCTCTGCCTGTGATTAGTACACTGGAGTATGCTTAAAAGGATTAGGGTAGCATCCTTCCTAAGATCACCTCACTCCTCCAATATAAAGGGAGTTTCCTTGGGGTGAGGCTTGCATCACCTTTTATCCTTTTAATCTATAAGAGATGAAAGGATGCAAGCAGAGAGTGAGAACCTGTTATCATCAAGAAAGCAGCACCAAGAGCAGAGGATATCCTTCAGATGTGGCGTTCCTGTGCCAAGATGCTGTCAGACCAAAGAAAGACAATACAACCCAAAGACCTTCCTCCAGAGCTGACAGAGAAACTGTGTGTTCTCCTGGAGCCAGCACCTTGAATTCAGACTTCTAGCCTAGACTGTGTGAGAATCACCTTTTCTTTGTTACAGCCATCCAAGTATAGCATTTCTTTTAGAGCAGTACCAGACAACTAAGGTGGTTGCACTCGTTGCCCAGTGTAGTACTAAAACACAGTAGGCACAAGTATTTAACAAATAAGTGCTTTGTCAATGAGTCCTTCTTTGTATTAGCCTGGTATCCTTGAGAGTCAAGGGAACAACATCTTCAAAAAATGATTTTAAGTTTCAGCTATATGCTTAGTTTCACAAAACTGAAAGTGGCATGTGCCATCAGGACAAAGCTTGATGGAGGATCAAGGAGGAGTAGGGAAAAGCTATTATAGCTGTACTAGACAAACAAAGGAGAGATATAATAAATACTACAAAGAAGAACAGGGAGCTATGGTGGTGCAGCAGCTGAGGACTCTACTGGTGACCCAAAAGTTGGTGGAAGAAACCTAACAGTTGCTTCGTGGGAGAAAAATATGTCAGCCTGTTTTCATAAAGGTTTATGGCCTTGGAAACCCTATGGGATATTCCTACTCTGTCCTATAGGGTCACTGTGAATTAGAATTGACTCGATATTAGTGAGTGAGTATTTTATGAAGAACAGACATCAAGAAAGGATTTTCCTGATTCTTTGCATTGGTGGTGGATTACGCAAGTTGTTGAGTGAATTATTCAAATGGCTTGCATGAGTGCAAGACTGAAGGACAGTAGAGACATCTTTCCTTTTGCACAATGAGGGCTACCTTTGGTCTAGCACCCCCTTGTATCTTGGTTTTCTAATGCTGCTGTAACACAAATACTGCAAGGTAGTGGCTTTAAAGAACAGAACTTTATTTTCTCACTATTCAGGAGGCTAAAAACCCAAATCTTGCTCATGTTGATTTCTCCCTGGTCAGTTGCCCCAGGTTCTTTGTGATCCTCAGTGATGTCTGTCTTCCCCAGTATGTACTTGCTTCTGAGTCTAATTGGCTGTTTTTGCATCTTAGAAATGATTAGAGCACAGTCAACACTGCTATGGCCTTATTAACTACTATGGATTGAATTGTAGCCCCACCTACCACCCTGTTTGTAGCAATTTTGCTAGACCATGGCTCCTGGTATTGTGTGGTGTTTCTATGTGTTTTAAACCCTGCCTCTGTGATGTTAATGAGACAGGATGGGTGGCAGTTGTGTTGGTGAGGCAGGACTCGGTGTGTAAGATTCTGTTGCATACTGAGGCATTCTCTTGGGATATAAAGCAAACAGAAACAAGTAATGAGTTGGGGACCTCATGCCATCAAGAAAAAAGCAATGCTGGGAGCAGAGCTCATCCTTTGGAAAGGACCTCTGGTCCTTGAGCTTCAGAAGCTCCCAGTCCAGGGCAAGTTTGATGACAAAGACCTTCCTCTAGAGCCAGCGGAGAAAGGCTTCCTCTGGAGCTGATGCCCTGAATCTAGACTATTAGCCTGCTGAACTGTGACAAAATACAATTTATCTTTTTAAAGCAATCAACTTGTAGTATCTCTGTTACAGCAGTACTAGATGACTAAAACATAATTCAATCCTGAAAGAGAACAGGGTGCTGCTCTAACAGACACCTAAAATGTGGAAGTGGTTTTAAAAGTGTGTGTGAATACGACACTCAGAAGGAAACGAGAAGAACTGTTAACACTGTAGAAGCCACAGATAGTGAGAAGCAGCAGTGAACCAGCAATTCAGAACCAGGAGCTGACCCACAAAGCAAGAGCAGAGTGCCTGTTGGCAGGGGGTTTCCTGGTGAGCTGGGTACCTCTGGAAACTTAAATTGGTGCAGCTATAAAGCTTTGGGACACTTGTCCTGTGGGCTTAAGGCCCAGGCTATACGGCCACAGGAAGTAGAAGCTGAAGAGACAAAGAAGGTGAGAAGTTGAGCTGACCTCAGCCTTAAAAGTTACGCTGATGACCTCAGGGTTTTCTAAGGGTGAAGCCATGGCCTCTGGTATTTCTAAGGGTGAAGTTACCACTCAGTTGAACAAAGAAAACGATATGCCTAAGATCAAAGGAATAGAGTTGCTGTCCCCATAAGCCTGAAAGGTGGAGCTATATTCCAGGGGCAATGAGATTCCAGTAAGAATCTGTAGAGTTTGGAGGGCGGGGCTGTTGTGTAAAACGTCTCAGAGAATGGAAGATTATTTTCAAGCCTTGAGGGCTGACGTAATGTTTTCTGCTAATTTATTTGTTGACTATATGCTGTCTTTCCCTGCTGTTTCTCTCATTTGTAGTGGAAACATCTAGCTTGTGTCTACCCATTTTGCCATTGTATTTTAGAAACAGATAACTGTGTTCTAGATTTCAGAGTTGAGTAAATTCCTGGATTTTGGCCTTGGACTTACGAGTTTTGCTATGATATGAATGTGTTTTGCATGTTGTAAAGATGTGATTTTTGGAGTGCCAAAGGGTGGGATGTCATGGATTGAATTGTGTACCCCCAAAATGTGTAGCAGTTTGGCTAGGCTGTGATTCCTGGTATGTGTGGTATTCCTATCTGTTGTAAACTCTGCCTCTATGATGTTAATGAGTGAGGGAGGATGGGCAGCAGTTGTGTTAGTGGAGCAAGACTTAGTGTGTAAGATTGTGTTGTGCCTTGTGGCAGTCTCTCAGGATATAAAGGAATGGGAAGCAAGAAGAGAGTTAGGAACCCCATACTATCAAGAAAGAAACAGTGCTGGGAGCAGAGCTCATCCTTTGGGAAGCACCTCTGGTCCTTGTGCCTCAGAAGCTCCCAGTCTAGGGCAAGTTGGATGACAGGGACCTCCCTCCAGAGCCAGCAGAGAAAGGCTTCCCCTGGGGCTTTTCTTCTGTATGCATTCTGTGTGCATTCCCCTGAGTCTGGATTTTTAGCCTACTGGACTGTGACAAAAAAAAATTTCTTTTTAAAGCCATTCACTTTTATTATCTCTGTTATAGCAGCACTAGATAACTAAAAAATTAATATACCAAAGAAAATCCTATTTTCAAACAAGATTATATCCAGAGGCATTAACTGTGTCCCCTTGAGTCAATTCTGATTCATAGTGTCCTTATATGTCAGAGTAGAACTGCCCTGTAAGGTTTTCTATAATCTTTATAGGAGGAGATTGCCAGGTCTTTTCTTCCATGGAGCAACTGGTAGGTTCAAACCACTGACCTCTTGGTTAGCAGATGCGTCCTTAACCCATGTCACTACCAGATGTCTTTACCCATAGGTGTAGGGGTGAGGATTGCAACACCTGTTTTGCTTATTGGACACCTACACTGTGCTGCACATCTTGCCCACTCACTGGACAGGAAGAATTAAAACACAATCCCTGCCCTTGAGGAACTCTAGGTTTCTGTCACTACTGCCAAGGAGTAGGATTCAGTAAGCATTTTTGAAGTGATGGATTTCTGAGTGCCCTCAATTAGGCCTTTGTCTCAAGGGCCAGAAGAGCAGTTGGGGATTCCAGATAAGGGCTATTTAGAGAAGGAACCGAAAGTATCAGTATGTAAGCCATATTTTCTTTGCTTTTGCAAATCAGAGTGGGTGCTCTGGAGCTGTGGTGGCACAATAGTTAGGAGCTTGGCCGCTAACCGACAGGTAGGCAGTTGGAATCTACGAGCCGCTCCTTGGAAACCCTGTAGGGCAGTACTACTCTGTCCTACAGGATAATTAAGAGTCAGAATGGACTCAATAATAATGTTACTTTTTGTCTTTTTAATTTATAGCCACCCTGGAGCCCTGGTCCCTGTTGGGTTAGAATCGACTCCTTGGCAGTGCATTCAGTTTTTGGTTGGAGCCCTGGTGGCATAATGGTTAAGAGCTTGCCTGTTAGCCAGACCACGAGCAGTTTAAATCTGTCAGCTATTCCTCAGAAACACTATATAGCATAGTTCTACTCTGTGTAGGGTCACTGTAAGTCAGAATCAACTCAGCAGCAACAGGTTCTGGCAACTCATATGACTTCTCTGGGTGAAGTTATAAATCAGAGAAAGGATGAGACCTGTCTCTGAGATAGCAGCAGCTAAGAGTTATTAGGGGCTTATTCTGTGCCAGGAACTATTGTAACTGCCTGTAATCACTACTGTGTAGTCCTCCTCCCGGCCTCACTAGGCAGATGCTGTGATGTGAAATACCTGAAGTGAGTTGCCACCATCACAAAAGTGGCAGTGGCCCAGTAAGGTGTAAATCCAGCCAGGTATCACTCCAACCTCACTGTATGTAACTAGACTATATACAAGGACTGCCAATTAAGTGTGCAAACTCATCCTAGAAAAAGTTGTATATATCTCATGGATGAATGTCACTATGGTCATCTTTGAAGTATTCCCCCTGTGAAGTTATGCACTGGCACCAGTGCCTAATCCAACCTTCAAAGCAATTTTGGAACTCTTTTTCTGGAATGGCCATCAGAGCTGTCATTGTATTACACTTGATGTCCTGAGTGTCATCCAAATGTCTTCCTTTCAAAATTTCCTTTTATCTTCAGGTAAAGAAAAAACACAGAGGGAGCCAAATCAGGTGAATAGGGAGGGTGTTCCAGTACAGTTATTTGTTTACTGGCTAAAAAGTCCCTCACAGAGAACTATACAGTTAGGTTCATGCACTTACCAGTGCATGCGCAATGGCTGTTTGTACCACCCACACACACCAGAAACAAACTGTTTGCACTGCCTAAGGATCTTCTATACAAGAAGAGCTCAAACAGAGACCCAAGCCAGTTGCTTGTCCAGTGAATTCTAAGTCATGGTGACCCTACGTGTTTCAAAGTAGAACTGCTCCATAGGATTTTCAATGGCTGATTTTTCAGAAATAGATGGAAGAATAACCTCTTATACCACTGCCTTTGAGTCAATTCTGACTCAGTTCAATCCTATAGGACAGAGTAAAACTGCTCTACAGGTTTCCAAGGAGTGGCTAGTGGATTTGAATGGCTGAGTTTTTGATTAGCAGTCATAGCTCTTAACTACTGCATTGCCAGGGCTCCAAGAATAGCCCAGGGAGGGGAAAAGAAGAAACCACCCAGTGACCCTGAATAATTTAACAAACACTTTTATTGCAGTGGGAGGAACTGAGTCATTACAGATTTGGGGACTTGCCAGCTAAGATAAAAGGAAAAAAAAAGGATTTCAGAGTATTGCAGGTAATCACTATAGCTCTCCAAGCACTTAGACACAATAACTACTTGATCATAAAAATATCTCTATTTTGGCAAATTAAAAAGTGATGCCCTTCCTACCATGCCCATTTCTCTGCTCTAAGGCCCTGGTGGTATACTTTTTAAGTGCTCAGCTGCTAACCAGTAGGTCAGTGGTTCAAACCTACCAGTCCCTCCAAGGGAGAAAGTCCACTTCCATGAAGATTCAGCTATGGAAACCATGTGGGGCAATTCTACTCTATCCTTATAAGGTCTCTTTGAATTAGAATCAACTTGAAGAATCAAAAGGGTTTAAGGAATTTCCATGTCCTACTCAGATTGATAGGGAGTTGTTTAGCTTTTACAGTGCTGATCACAGCCCTTATCTTTCCATTGTCCAAATGGCCAGGGACTCAGGCCTCCTGTTTTGTTATGTAAGTAATTTATAGGCTGAATGTAACCAGGATTAGCTGGGGATACTCTAGCCTTGAAGGACTCTGGTTAACTGCATTTCTGTTTCATTGAAGGTTAGATAAAACTCACGTTGTTTCAGCCCTTGTTATAGAAAATCTTTCTAAACTGTGTTAGTTCACTCACCTGTCTAAGTTTCTGGAACAGAATGGAAATAATGACATTTTTGCTTGGTGATGAGGCATCTTGCAGTGCCTCGGGGCATCATTCTGAGTATTAGTTAGAACTGTAATTTAACTGTAGGTATAGACTTTGTGAGAAATTGAGCTCTGACTGTTCTGAGCTGACAAGAAAGTTCATTTAATTTAATTTTTGGACTGAGGGACAGTATCTTGCCTTCCCAGTGCTTAGGAGAGTGATGGAAGCTGTGTCCCTAAATTGCTCATGGAGTCACTGAATGTTTGATAACATGAATTTATTTCTTGGAATTTTTGAAATAACAATAAGTATACCTATTCCCTATTGGTTAGTGATGATTGTTACAAGTGTTGTGTTAAGCACTTGAAAAGTGTGGCATCATGTCATCCTTGTTATTGCGCCATGGGGTGGTTTTATTGCCATTCTGCATATAAGGAAATGGAACCTCAGAGAAGTTCGAAGATTTGGCTCAGGTTCCCAAATTGGCAAGTGATGAACCAGGATTCACAGCCAGATCTGAACTGACTTCAAGACTTTTAATTGGCTTGGTTTGTGAATGGCCTTCATCCCACAGGATGAATAAGTAGGAATGCCCCTAAAACCATAAAAAAATAGGAGCCTCGATTGCATAGTGGGTAAGTGCTACATTGCTAACCAAAAGGTCAGCAATTTGAATCCACCAGGCACTCACTGGAACAGTTTCTGCCCTGTCCTACAGGGCCACTATGAATTGAAATTGACTCAGTGGCAGTGAGGGTTTTTTTTTTTTTTTTCTTTTTTATAGGAAAGGGTGTTTAAGTGAGAAGGATAGACCCGTGCCCCCTTGACTGCCACAACTGTTAGGGCATCAGCACTCTGGTGGTCTGCTGTTTTTAGGTGCTGTAGACTGCGTTTTTGACTCACAGGGACCCCATGTGACAGAGTACAGCTGCCCCGTAGAGTGTGCTAGGTTGTAATGGCTCCACCAGGAGGACGATTCTACAATTGAGAAATGGTTGTGAGACTACATCAGTAGCCCACTCATCTCACAGTGACATCATCACAGACGCTCTCAGTTATAAAACATACAGACCCTGGTTGTCCAGTGGTTAAGCATTTTCTTGCTAACCAAAAAGTTGGTAGTTCTAATCTGTCACCTATCCCTTGGAAATCCTATGGGACAATTCCATAGGAATTGATTCTATGGCAACAGGTTTCAGGTTTTTTTTTTTTTTTTTTGTCTTTTTCTTCTCCCAAGTAGGTTGAGTTGATTCCAACTCACAGCAATCCTACAGGACAGAGTAGAACTGCTCTGTAGAGTTTCCAAGGAGCACCTGGTGGATTCAAACTGCTGACCTTTGGTAAACAGCTATAGCACTTAACCACTATGCCACCAGTGTTTCTAAGTAGCTGCTAGGTGAGTTCAAACCATTAACCTTTCAGTTAGCAGGCAAGAACTTAACCTTTGTATCACCAAGGCTCCTTGCAGTGATATAGAGGAGTAATTTTCAAATTATCTGCAGAGAAAGTCTTCTGGGTTTGCTGGTTGTAAGTTCCAACTTTTTGTGGATTGATATTTTTATTTTATTTTTTAACATTTTTATTTTCTATTAATTACAGTAAAAGAATAGAATTTCTAACATCTATCAGTTATCTCATCAATGATAAACCCTCAGCCCCTATCCACCCATGTAGCCAGCACAGTCATTTTCTTCTGTGGATAATTCTCTTGTTGTCCTTATAACAGGGATCTCATACAAAATTTGTCCTTTTGACACTGGTTGATTTCACTCAGCATGATCTCTTCCAAATGAGGCCATGTTATGTTTTCTAAAATTGTCATTGCTTTTTTTATCTTAGCATAGTGTTCCATTGAGTATATGTACCATAGTTTGCCCATCCATTCATCTGTTGATGGGCATTGGGGTTGATTCGTACTTTTTGCTGTTGTGGAGTGTGCTGCAACAAACATGCATGTACATGTGTCTGTTCATGTGACAACCTTTGTTTCTGAAGGATAAATTCCAAGCAGTGGAATTACAGGATCAAATGGTATATCTATCTTCAGCTTTTTAAGGAGGAAGTACCAGACTGTTTTCCAAAGAGGTAGTACCATTTTGCAATCCCACCAGCAGTGTAGGAGAGTTGTAATTTCTCCACAGCCTCTCCAGCATTTGTTGTTTTGTGTTTTTGGATCATGGCCAACCTTGTTGAGGTAAGATGGTATCTCACTGTAGTTTTGATTTAAATTTCTTTAATAGCTAATGATTGTGAGTTTGTCTGCATGTGTTTTTTGGCTGCCTGGATCTCCTCTCTAGCGAAGTATCTGCCCATCTCCTTTGCCCATCGCTTGATTGGTTTATTTATCCTTTTCTTGTTGATAGTTTGTAATACCTTATAGATTATGGAGATCAGACATTGGTCTGACATAGGGTTGCCAAATATTTTTTTCCATTCTGTGGGTGGTCTTTCAATTCTTTTGACGAAGTCTTTGGATGAGCAAAAGTGTTTGATTCTTTGTAATTCCTGTTTATTTTCTCTTCTGTTGAATGTACTTTGTCAGATTTTGCAGTCTGTACATCATATATTAAAACTTCCATTGTTGATCCTATTTTATCTTGGGAGAGCTTTATTGTTTTAGGTTTTATATTTAGGTCCTTTATCTAATTTGAGTTGGTTCTTGTATAAGGTGTGAGAGATGGGTCTTTTTTCAGTTTTTTTGCAGATGGATTTCCAATTTTGCCAGCACCATTTGTCAGAGACTGTCCTTAACTGTTTAAAATCCTGGCACCTTTGTCAAATATCAGCTGTTTATAGTAAGATGGTGGCATCTCTGGAGTCTCTACTCTGTTCTCTTGTTCGGTATGTCTGTTTTTGTACCAGTACCAGGCTGTTTTGACTACTGTGGCAGTGTAATCGTTTCTAAAGTCAGGTACTGAGAGGCCTCCCAGTGTGTTCTTCTTCAGTAGTGCTCTACCTATCTGAGATTTCTTCCCTTTCCAAATACAGTTGATGATTTGTTTCTCCATATCATTAAAAAATGTTGCTGGAATTTGTATTGGGACTGCATTATATAGGTAGATTGCTTTGGGCAAAATACACATTTTCACAATGTTGAGTGCCCCGGCCCGCGGGACAAATCAACGAAAGGACGAGGGGGAGCCTGTGAAAGTAAGCAGGGAAGGCGGAAAAATGGAAGGCAAGACAAGAATCTGATCAAGCCTCAATTTTATTATCAAAATGAGGTATATTTATAGTGGTAGGAATAAAGGGAGGGATCAAGTGACGTAGGGATGGAGTGACATTTGGAGTGAGGTAGTTGTCGGCTGGGGATTGGATATACATGGGACTAAGGCAGTGACATCAGGCAGGAAGTTTTTCGCGCGCGCGGGCCTTTTGAATTTCGCGGGCGCGGGCTTTTTCAAACTTGGCGCGCGCGGGCTTTTTCAGCCCTACAAGCTTCCTGTATGTCGGGGCCTGGGGGCTCACCCACGGCTCCCGACATCTCCTCCCTTTTGTTTTAATTAATGGGAGGTGGGCTTTAACTGGGCGAGGGGGTATTGACCAAGGCTCCTCCGTGTAGAACTTATGGCTCTTGGTATCTTTTGAGGAGGAGAGGCAGAGCCGTTTTGATGTTGAGATAGATACCAACCTCTATGCAAGCCAGGTGTGCCCCAGGGAAACGTAGAGGAGTTAGTGTTAACTTTCCCTTGCAATGCTTTGCTTCGCACTCGCACCAGTACCCATACCTCTCTTGCCAGATTGGTAAGGAGGTAAGCATGCCTCTACTTTTCATGCTGTCCCCGTGGAGAGGAAGCTAGGGTACCCCATTTCAATGGCATAAGCTTCGTCAACTGCCAGGCGATGGTAGTGAACTTGAATAGGTTTAGCTTGTGCAGCATCTATTTGTTGTTTGATGAGGCTTGTTATTCTTCTGAATGCCCAAGGGCCGAAGGTCAGGAACAGTAATATTCCTAAAACAGGGCCAGCAAAACTGAGAAGTAGATTAGTAAGCCATGAAGTTCCGGTAAAGTTAAAATCAAGCGGTCCTGAGCTGCCTCCCCATTCTCGTTGTCTTTGATTAGATTGCTCTCTGAGGTTAGTTATAGTGTCCTTAGTGACCCCTGAATGATCTGTCTTTGTTACATGGTTTAGAGGAACTAAATCTTTCATTTTTATCATAATACTTAGTAAAGGAGAAACTTAAGAGGCCTGAAGAAGGTGTGGACCATTTCCAATTTCCATCACTTGAGGTAACGCAACTCCATTTGGCGCAGAAGTAGGAATTGGTTGTCCTACAGTGAGCGCCTTTATTATAGTTGGGGCAAACATAAAACCCGAAGTTGCACACGTGTTTAGAGGCTTATTCTTTTATGTGTGGGATGACATCTTTAAGGCAAAAGGAAAGGTCAGGCCACCAAGTGTTTAAGGGTTTGGTGTCACTAGCATTATAAAGTATGGAATTATCATTTAGGTTTGTAACAGCCCATTTAAGGCTGAAAGGAGCATGGGGGTTGGTAGGGGCAAATCCTTCATATGTAAGAAAAATGATTAACAAGAAGGTTAAAAAGCTTATCTGTGATGGATTGTTGACTTCCATATCGCAGAGTTTCCTCAGCATTTCACTCCAGCAATGCCGGACACAGGTGGCCTTCACAGCCTACAAAAGAGGAGAGGGCTTCTCAGGGGTATTTTCCCTGGAAGTGGGGTTATCATTGATGGGCTTAACAAGACGTTCAGGTAGCCACCGAGGGGCCCCTTCTGCAGTATCATACACACATGCGTGGCCTCTTCCCCAGATAAGAACCGGATCAGGACCGTGCCATTTGTGGGTTATGGGATTTTTCCACATAACCTTGGCATATTGATTTTTAGTCTCTTGATGCCAAAGACGATCTGCCGCAGATTTTTCATTAAGATCTAATTGTAGGAAATTAAGGATGAACAATGCATGATTTAGGAGGTTACAAGGGGAACCTTTAGTGGAATAAACAGTGTTTGTCTTAAGTTTGGATATGGTATACTTAAGGGTCTGGTGGGCTCGCTCTATTATGCCCTGTCCCTGAGGATTATAGGGAATGCCAGTTACATGTTTGATCTGGAATTGACCACAGAAATTTTTAAAGGTTTGTGATGTATATCCTGGTCCATTGTCGGTTTTGATTTGTTGGGGCTTCCCCATGATGGCAATACATTGGAGAACATGTGCTATAACATTTTTAGAGGCCTCACCACTGTGGAGGGTGGCATGGAGGAACCCACTATAGGTATCAATGGTCACATGGGCATATTTGAGGTTACCAAATTCAGGAATATGGGTAACATCCATTTGCCAGATTTCATTGGGGAGCAGGCCCCTTGGGTTAACTCCTAGGTGGGGGAGAGGCAGAAGAGTTACGCATGCAGGACAGTTTTTAACAATTTGTCTCGCCTGTTCTCTGGTAATTTTAAACATAAGGCGGAGTGTACGGGCATTGAGGTGGTGAAGAGCATGAGCCTGTTGGGCTTTGGTAATGGGCTCTAGGGTAGCTGAGAGGACAAAGTGTGTTTGTTTATCTGCAAGGTTATTGCCTTCGGAGAGGGGTCCTGGAAGGTCAGTATGGGCATGCAAGTGTCCAATAAAAAGGGGGTGTTGTCTTTTTAGGATGAGTGCCTGAAGTTGTTGAAAAAGAAGCACAGCGTTGGAAGATGTTTTGATGTAAGGAACAGTTTCCAACACTGGGACTGAGAGAGCTATGTAAGCACTGTCGGTGTAAAGATTGAAGGGAACATCATGTAGTATTGTGAAGACCTGTAAGATAGCGAAAAGCTCTACAAGCTGGGCAGACCGGTAAGGAGACTGGACACTGTTTTCCTGTGAGTCTATAACCACGCGGCAATACCAGAGGAAGATCCATCTGAAAAAACTAGGGAGGCTCCTTTCAAGGGCTGAGTAGATGTTATTTTGGGGAAGATGAAAGGGTGCCTCTGGGCAAACTGGAGGAGTTTGTGTGAAGGATAATGGTTATCTATAGTACCCTGGAATGTGACTAGGGTAATTGCCCAGTCATCATCATTCTGAGAGAGCCAGTCTGTTTGTTCCTTGGTGTAAGGAAGGATAAGCTGATCAGGGTCCCTGCCGAAATGCTGGCGGCTTTTTTCTCGGCCTAGTCTTATAAGTTTGGCCACCAGGGAGGGATAGGTGAGGAGAACTTTAGTTGGGGTGGAGGATAGGTGTATCCACAGGAGAGGGCCATTCTGCCACAAAACCCCCGTGGGTGTATGTAGTGTGGCACAGACAATAAGGGCAAAGGGCTGTTCATAAGTTATGAAGGTAACCTGTTGTTGCTGTATGGCCTCTTCAACAATGCGAAGGGCCCTTTTTGCCTCCGGATTGAGGTAGCGGGGAGAGAGGGGGCTGGCATCTCCATGTAGAGTATCAAACAATGGTTTTAATTCCCCAGTTGTAAGTTTGAGGTATGGTCGGAGCCAATTAATATCTCCCAGGAACTTTTGGAAATCATTAAGTGTGTGTAGATGAGAGGTTTTTAAGTGAAGCTTTTGAGTGGTGATTTGATTATTATTCAATTCGAAACCGAGGTAATAATAAGGGTCAGCAAGTTGTATTTTGTTCGGGGCAATTTGAAGTCCAAGGGAAGTTAGTTGGCAAGTTAGGTCCTGACTGCACCTAAGTACCTCTCAGCTGGAGGCCCCCGCCAGTAAAATATCATCCATGTAATGAATGATATAAATGGAAGACCACCGACGCCTAAGAGGGTCTACAGCCTGAGCAACAAATTTTTGACACAGAGTGGGACTATTGGCCATGCCCTGAGGGAGAACTTTCCACTGATAGCGCTGCATTGGTCCTTTAAAATTAATAACTGGGAGGCTAAACGCAAAGCGTTCTCTATCAAGTGGGTGAAGAGGGATAGTGAAGAAGCAATCTTTGAGATCAATAATGATTTTAAAGTAATTAGCTGGAATGGCGACAGGGGAGGGGAGTCCAGGTTGGAGAGCCCCCATTGTAAACATGGTTTTATTAATTTCTCTGAGGTCCTGAAGGAGTCGCCATGACCCGTTTTTCCTTTTTATCACAAATATAGGAGTATTCCAAGGAGAGGTAGTTGGTTCTAAATGTCCAGCAGCCAGCTGTTCCTGCACTAACTCTGTGGCAGCTGCGAGTTTTTGCTCAGTCAAGGGCCATTGATCTACCCACACTGGAGACTCAGATCTCCACTTAATTTTATCAGCGTGGGGTGCAGGGGAGTCAATGGCCACTACGAAAAATTTTCGCTTAGGCGTTATAAGAAGAGGCTGCTTCATGCTTTGATTATTCTTTCTCAATCCCTGTTCTGGTAGGAAGCCCAGATTAAGCATCTGTTGGGTAACTATTTCATTTGGGCTACACATGATGACCCCCAGCTGGGATAAGACATCACGACCCCACAGATTAACAGGCAAATCCGGAACTATGTAAGGTTGAACTTGTCCTGAGTTACCCTCAGAGTCCTTCCAAGTAAGAATTTTTGAGCTTTGCTTAGGATTGACAGACTGACCAATGCCTTCAAGATGAGTTATTGAGGTCTCACAGGGCCAGTTGGAAGGCCAATATTTAGCTGAAATTACTGTAGCATCAGCTCCTGTGTCCATTATTCCTTCAAAGGCTTTGCCATCTAACTGGAGAGTAAGTTTTGGTCTATCGGGTGTGACTGGTTGCATCCAATATGCATCTGAGGACCCGAAGGCGACGTCAGGCCGCCGGGGAACTAAATGCCTATGGGGTGTGGGTAATAAAGGGAGCAACAAGATTTGAGCTATTCTTTGACCTGCATGTATGGATACTGGCCCTGAGGGGGCAGAAGCTAAAAGAGATATCTGTCCTGTATAATCATTGTCAATGACTCCTGGGAGGATCTGAAGACCGGCCAGAGAGGAACTGCCACGCCCTATTATCAAGCCAAACGTTTCTGGGGGTAATGGTCCTCGGACCTCTGTAGGAATGACGTGAATGCCCTGTTCAGGGGTTAGTATTGCACTGATGGCGGAACGTACGTCCAACCCTGCACTTCCAGGGGTGGCGCGACAGAGGGAGCTGAAACCTGTCTCTGTGTCTGCTTTTGGGGAACAAACCTGACTGCCCCTAGGTTCTGTTCCAAGGGTGGGGCCAGGGGCTGGCCCCGCTGGGAGTTTCCCTGTTTCAGGGGGAGAGGCTGACCGTTGATGTCAGTTTTGGAATAACAATCTACAGCCCAATGCTTGCCTCTTTTGCATCGGGGGCACACTGAGGTGGGAGGCCCACGATTTTGTTTTCCCAGGGAACATTCGCGCACAAAATGGCCAGGCTGCTTGCAATTAAAACAAGTTTTTTGTAATGAGCGGGGGTTCAAGCCCTTAAGCGCTGCTCCTATGGCAACGCCGATAGCATGAGAGGCTCCAATACCCGAACAAAGTCGGACATAATCGGAGAGATCTCCTCTGCGATGAGGTCGTAGGGCTTCTTGGCAAGAGGGGTTAGCATTTTCAAAGGCAAGGTGTTTGATAAAGGCACTGCCAGTCTCACCTTCTCCCACTAGCCTTTCGGCAGCATCGGTTAATCTGCTGACGAACTCACTATACGGCTCATCGGGTCCCTGGCGGATGTTAGCCAATGAGGTGGTGGCTGCGCCCTTGGGGGGGAGACGTTTCCAGGCTCTAAGGCCGGCGTTTTGTATTTGTGATAATAAACCAGGGGGACAATTTGCCTGTTTCTCATTGGTGTCATATGGAGCCCTCCCCAAGAGTTTATCTCTCGTCCAGGTGCGGGAGGTCCGGCTTTCTCCGTTACGCTGGGCCGTTTCCCGGCACAGTTCAGCAAATTCGGTATGCCAGAGAACAAAGTCTCCCCCTGATAAACAGGCCCGAGCCAAGAAATGTCAATCATTAGGTGTAAGCCATCGGTCACTAAGGCTCTCAAGCAATGCTATACTGTAAGGGGCTGTCGGGCCGTAGTTATTGACAGCCGCTTTTAAGTCTTTAACATGTTTCACATTTAAGCGGCGATATTTCTGGGGGCTAAGGCTGTCAGGTTGGACAGCATCTATATCAGGATTCTCAGTTTCTTCCTCTTCTATCTCAGGGCCTTCTTGCTCTTCTTTACTCTCTATTTCAGTCTCTATCTGCCCGTGCTGGCTACGAGTTACCGGAAAGGTGAGGAGAGTCCTAGGACGGCCTGGGGCACCTTTTGACACATTGTTCCCGGATCGAGTTTTAGGGTCCTGGGCTAGGCGGAGTGAGTTAAGCTCTTGCTCAAGGGCTTGGAGCTCCTTTTGGAGATCTAACTGTCTGTGTCTGCGAGCTACAAGTTTTTCTAGCGTTGATATATCTTGATCAAGGGAGTTTTCAGTCGATCGGGGAGGACAGCTGGGTTCCAGGCCAAGGGATGGGGCGGTCAGGTTAGGAGGGCCTGGAGGATGAGGAGGAGGTCTTTGAAAGGCAGGGGCCGTAAAGGTATAGGGGTAGGCATTCTCATGGTAATGAGCAGCATTTTCTTCAAGAGTGCTCTGACCCTCAGGGGACAATGCGTTAGAATCGGGTTTATCAATGAAAGCTCTCAGGGACGGGTGAAGCCCCTCGGGGGGATCAGTATGACTCCCTTGCGGGGGTGTGTGTGTTCCAAAGGCTTGAGGTTTTTCTGGAATATCAAGAGAAACTGAGGGGGGACGGGACCGTTCTTTCATAACCTTTTCACCCATCTGGGCTAGATGTTGAACATCAGGAGCATTATGAGAACTCTGGAGGACATCATTTATCAAATTCCAATAAGAAAAACAAGTGACTGGGACCTTCTCGGGTCCGAAAGTTTTATAATAGTAATTCAGACAATCTCCAACCCGTTTCCAGATTTGCAGGCTAATGGTGCCTTGCTGCGAAAACCACGGACAAATGTCTGATAGGAACATAAAAAACTGAGCTAAGTCTTTCTTTTTCGCCTTAATTTTCCGCCTATCCAATGATTTTTCAATGCCGGTAAGAAACAAGTCATGCGAACTTAATTCCTGTCCCATATCTATATAGAACCACCACTTACCTCTTCAGACCAAACTCGCAGGGGGGCTACTCCCGCGGTGATCAGGACAAGTTTGACTCACGGGCAGCTTTTCCCGTGGAAACTTCAGTCGAGCGAGCTCACACCCGGTGCGGTCGCTCAGGACGCCTGGCCAGGACTTCCTTCTCCGTGGTGGGTTTCTTTCAGCAGCTCCGTACCTCGGGCCCCACGTTGAGGCGCCAGTTTTGCCCCGGCCCGCGGGACAAATCAACGAAAGGACGAGGGGGAGCCTGTGAAAGTAAGCAGGGAAGGCGGAAAAATGGAAGGCAAGACAAGAATCTGATCAAGCCTCAATTTTATTATCAAAATGAGGTATATTTATAGTGGTAGGAATAAAGGGAGGGATCAAGTGACGTAGGGATGGAGTGACATTTGGAGTGAGGTAGTTGTCGGCTGGGGATTGGATATACATGGGACTAAGGCAGTGACATCAGGCAGGAAGTTTTTCGCGCGCGCGGGCCTTTTGAATTTCGCGGGCGCGGGCTTTTTCAAACTTGGCGCGCGCGGGCTTTTTCAGCCCTACAAGCTTCCTGTATGTCGGGGCCTGGGGGCTCACCCACGGCTCCCGACAGTTGAGTCTTCCTATACATGAGCAGGGTAGTTACTCCATTTATGTAAGTCTCTCTTAGTTTCTTGTAGTAAGATCTTGTAGTTTTCTTTGTAAAGATCTCTTATTTCTCTAGTTAGATTTATTCCTAGGTATTTTATCTTCTTGAGGGCTATAATAAATGGAATTGATTTGGTGATTTCTTCTTTAATAATCTCACTGTTGGTCTAAAGGAATCCTATGGATTTGCTTATGTTTATTTTGTATCCTGATACTTTGCTGAACTCCTCTATTAGTTCCAATAGTTTATTTATGAATTCCTTTGGCACTTGGCTGGCTTTGGATTCTCTGTATAAACAATCATATCATCTGCAAAGAGGGAGAATTTTACCTCTTTATTGCTGATATGGATGCCCTTTATTTCTTTGTCTTGTCTAATTGCTCTGGCTAGAACTTCTAGCACAATGTTGAACAGAAGTGGTGAGAGCAGGTATCTTTGTCTAGTTCCTGTTCTCAAAGGGAAATCTTTCAGTCTTTCACCATTCAGGATGATGAAGGCAGTTGGCTTTGCATAGATGCTACTGATTGTATTGAGGAATTTCCTCTCTATTCCTATTTTTCTGAGAGTTTTAAGCATGAATGGGTGCTGAACTTTGTTAAATGCCTTTTCTGCATCAATTGACAAAATCAGGTGATTCTTATCTTTGTGTCATTAATGTGGTTGATTACGTTAATAGTTTTTCTGATGTTGAACCAGACTTGCATCCCTGGAATGAAACCAATTTGATCGTGATAAATGGTTTTTTTTAAATATGCTGTTGAATTCTGTTGGCTAGAATTTTGTTGAAGATTTTCGCACCTAGGTTCATGAGTGATATTGGTCTGTAATTTTCTTTTTTTTTGTGGGATCTTTCCCTGGCTTTAGTATCAGGATTGTGCTGGCTTCATAGAATGAATTTGGGAGTATTCCATCCCTTTCTGTGGTGTGAAATAGCTCAATAGTATCAGAGTTAACTTTTCTCTAAAAGTTTGGTAGAATTCTCCAGTGAAGCCATCTGGGCCAGGACTTTTTTTTGGTTGGTAAATTTTGATCACTTTTTCAATCTCTTCCTTTGTGATAGGTTTATTAAGTTGATCTACTTCTGGACTGATATTTTTGTAAATCATCATACATATAAATTATTAGAAGAATGAAATAAAAATTTGTTTTGAATGTCTTTTGATTCAACAGCTAGAAAATAACCCTGTCCATTTGTTATAAAGTTTCTAGAGGCTTACTCCCAATTTCTGTGGTTATTTCTCTATGGCCAGTTCACAATGGCATTGAGATACACACTGAGTAGCTTGGGGGTTAAACTGAGTCTTGCTTCTCCTAGAGTGGTCCTTAGACTAGCAGCATTGGCCTCATCTAGGAGTTTGTTGGAAATGCAGGATCTCAGGCCCTACCCTTACATGTTGAATCTGAATCTGCCTTTTAAGGAGACCACTGGCTGGATCTTGGGCACATCAGTGTATGAGAAGCACTGATTTGAAGTACAGTCTCTAATGTCTGAGCACCTCTTTTATTCCAGCTCTACCTCTTACATCTATGTGATCCTAGGCAAATCACTTAATCCCTCTGGGTTTCAGTTCCCTAAGCTACCATGATTCAGAATTGGCTCATTGCCCACTAATAACAACCAGCCTAAAGGTTGGTGGTTTGGACCCATTCAGTGGTCAGCTGAGCCTGGCAGTCTGCTTTTGTAAGGACTGTTGATATTGTTCGTTGCTGTGGAGTCAGTTCTGACTCATAGCAACCTTAAAGGAGACAGAAGAACTGCCCGACAGAGCTTACAAGGAGTGGCTGGTGGATTTGAACTGCTGACCTTTTTGGTTAGCCATCTAGTTCTTCACTATTGCACCATCAAGGCTCCTTATAAAGATTAATGCCAGGAAAACCCTATGAAGCAGTTCTACTGTGAACCACATCAGGTCACCATGAATTGAAATGAACTTGACAGCAATGGGTTTGGTTTTTGCCTTTATCCTTATATACAAAATTCAAGTCCTTTTATTCCCCAAAGGTACCATGTTCTATCTGTCTGTTTCTGAAATCAATATATGCTAAGTTCCTTGTGCCCCATTTGAAACCTTAAAGTTACTTGCTCAGGACAAAGCACTTCCCATTCAGAAAAGGAAGGGAGAAAACAAAGACTTTTTTCACATTTTGCTTCACCAAGAGGCCTTGTTCTGGGCTATTGTGAGTGCTGGAGCTCACACCACCATACGCTAAAATCAGGTGACTGTGCTCCACAAGCTTGGCATAGGGCAAGGGCTTTGTAGTTTGTGTTGGCATTCATGTTGTTTTTTTATATTTGACCTTGGTCATTTTTGTTGCCACAGAGGCCTGGGTGTTACCAGGGGTCCATGAAGACCCTCAAGGGTCCTTGTCAGACCCACAAGAAAGAATTACTCAGGGAGACCTGGCTGGCCCATGAGAGAAAGCTTTATTGGAAAATGAAAGTCCTTCAGAATCGGGCAGCAGCAAAGGGTGTAGCACCCCATCAGGCTGTGCCACTGAGCAAGTTCAGGGTTGGGTTTTCATAGCCTTTCTAAGCCCAGGGTGTAGTTGGGAACAACAAACAGTGATGAGGATCTGAAGTATCTTCATTTTTGGCAGACAGCTGCTTATCTCTTGGTTGCATGTACATATAAACTTCAAGATGGTTCTGGGCACAGGGGCTTCTGGCACAGGCAGCAGGACTCCTTATGGGGTTGCGCACATGGACTCTCTTGGTTCGATTCCCCAGTCCTGAATGTAGCTGACTGATGCCTCCACTTAAGAACACTCAGTTGGCAAAGTGGGACCTTCTGCAAATGTCCCGGAGTTGGTTCCGTCTGGTTTCTATTGAAAAACAACTTTGGGGAAGTTTACACGATTGTTTGGGGACTGAGCTCAGTGTTCCAGGAGATAACAAATATTGCTTGTGGATAGTTTCAGTCACACTATTTACAGAGGCACTCAGGTTCCGTCTTACTCCCAACTGGTGACTCAAAAGAGGTGCAGCATTTTCCACAGGATTTCTATTATACGTATCTCCACAGACTATTCTGCCTGCCTCCTAGGCGCTCAGGTCAAGGCTGTTGACTTTGATGGTCAACTTACCTATTTTATGGTGGGTTTCCTTTTCTCCTGCTCAGCGGTGTCATGTGGCATTGGAGCTTCATGTTGTTGTTAGTTGCCACTGAGTTGACTCCAACTCAAGGCAACTTTAAGCATAACAGAACCAAATGTTCCCTGGTCCTGGGCCATTTAAACGCACTTAGACAGGCTTCTCGCCCAGCTGAAGATCATGGATTCAAACTAACTGTCCTGAAAAGGGAGAGTCTACAAGCCAAAAAAAGAAAAAGGGCACCCAAACTCACTGCCATCAAGTCGATTCCTACTCGTAGAGACTTTATAAGACAGAGTAGAACTGACCCGTAGCGTTTCTAAGTAACAACTGGTAGATTCGAACTGCCAAGCTTTTGGTTAGCAGGCTGCTGAGGAGAGATCTCCCAGTGGCTCTTTGAATCTGTCTTGAAATAGAGCCACTGTAGTACAGCTGGACAAGAAGACACAGCCTGGATGCAGGGATTTCACAAGGAGCAGCAACTCACATCACCTGCCTGTTTCTCCCACCGTCTCTGCTGATGAAAGCTGGCATGTCCTCAAGTGAGACTGATGATCCAATGAGCCTGGGGCCAGGAAAAGGAAGCAAACAAAAGTGAACAGTCAGCCAAGAAGTTTGTCAGAGATTTACGTGGAAACTTACTCACGGATACAGGGCTGCTGGATTTATAGCAAGACTTGCACGATTTGTTCTCCTGTGCTAAGATAAAGGTAAACAGATTTCATGCTGCCACGTAAGCCCCTATCTGCGCAAGTCAGGAAGGATTCCCTGCCCCGCTGCTGTGTTGCTTGCTTCACAAATTATCTTCAGGGCCTTGTTTCTGGGAGAATTTATCTGGTGGTCTTGCTGGGGTCCAAATATTAAAAAGTTAAGGGACATGGCTGGGTGTGGAGGAGGGGGAATTCTGTGTGTGTGCATCTGGAAGTTCAGAAATAAAAGTGGACACTGTACCAAAAACAAAAGACAACCAAAACCCACTGCCTTCTAATCAGTGCCAACTCATAGCAACCCTAGGGCAGAGAACTGCTCCAGAGAGTTGCCAGGGAGTGCCTGGTGGGCTTGAACTGTTGGCATTTTGGTTAACAGATGTAGCACTTAACCACTACGCTACCAGAGTCACCTCATAAGCTATGGTTTTTGGAAAATCCCAAAGTGAAGCCAGGGTGGTGTCTAGTAACTCTGTGATCCCCAAACCTGATCAAGGACCTATGCCAAGGAACGTATGTTCCTGGTTTAGCCAATACATGGCACTAGCCCAGCAGTCACACCTGTCCTGGGCTTGACTTTGCCCTCTATGTTGTCAACAGCAGGCAATTTCACATTCTTTGTTTTCACAGCTTCTCACCACACCTTCCTGGAAGTGTTCATTGTGCTCCTGGAACTGGCCTATGGCTGTCTCCTCCACCACACCTTCAGTCTCTGGAGGACAATATCAGTGTCTTGATAATCTTTGTCTGTCTTGTGTATAAGCATGCTCTGTATAAGATTCAAAGCCGGAACCCTGAGTCTGAGGCTCTTGGAGAGACATAGATACACAACTTAAAATCTGCAAAATTATCTTCAACCTGTATGGTATACTAATAGGTATTTTTCACAATTTTTCATGATCTCAAATACTGTACCATGCAGGTATTGTTATGCCCACTTCACAGACACTAATACTGAGGCATCAGAAGTAAGAAACTCAGGAAGAACACAACTCCTTTGTATTGAATCTAGGATTTGAACTCAGCACTGATAGGGACTCAACCCCATTTCACCCAAGCTAATGCTAGAATTCCAATTTCAGGACATAGTGTAGCTATGAGTCAGAACTGAGTTGAAGCCAATGAGTTGTCTGTTTTTTAAAAAATATTTTTTGTTGTGTTTTAAGTGAAAGTTTACAATTTAAATCAGTTTCTTGCACAAAAGCTTACACACACTTTATGATGTGACCCTAGCTGTTCTCCCGACGCTGTGACAACCTTCTCTCCCTCTCTACCCTGTATTCCCCTGTCCATTCAGCCGGCTGCTGTTTCCCTCTGCACTCCAGTCTCACTTCTGGCAGGAGCTGCCCAGTTCGTTTCCTGCATCTACTTCAGCCAAGAAGCATACTCTTCATCAGTATCAATTTATGCCTTATAGTTAATCTTGGTCTGAGTTGGTTTCTGGAATGGTTTTAAATTCTGGGCTAACAGAGAGTCCAGGAGCCATGTTTCCTGGGGGACCTTCCATTCTGTCAGACAATCAAGTCTGGTCTTTTTGCTAGAGTTTGAGTTCTGCACACCCATCTCTCTCACTCTGTCAGAGACTGTTTGTTGAGCTCCCAGTAAGGCCATTGGTTGGTGGCAGCTGGCCACCATCTACTTCTTCCAGTCTTATGTTGATGTAGTTTCTCGTTTTTGCAGCTTTTGCTGTCTCTTTGGGCTTATATTTTCCTATGTCCTTGATGTTCATCATTCTTTTTTACTCTCAGTGGGCTGACACCAATTCATGCTTCTTAGATAGCCACTTCTTGGGTTTTAAGACCCCAAGTGCCACTCACCAAAATAGAATCTGAAATATTTTAATAAGTGTTTTTATGCCTGTTGATGTAGATGTCCCCTGAAAACATGGTCTCCAGACTCTTGACCCTGATACTCTGTCTCTCAAAGTGTTTGATTTTATTTAGAATACTTCTAAGCTTTGGGTTTAGTGTATTTGTTGTGTCCTCTACTATGTGCATCTCTCCGCCTAAAAGAATTCTTGCCGATTATCTAATTCATGAATACCTGTCCCCTGCCCCCCTGCAATCATCAAACAGTGTTTTCTTCTATGTTTAAACATGTTCTATGTCCTTATGATAGTGGCCTCCTATAGTATTTGTCCTTTTGCAGTTGACTAATTTTGCTCAGCATAATGCCTTTCAGATTCCTCTGTGTTGTGAGATGTTTCCTAAATTCTTTGTTTTTCCTTGTCATTGCACAGTATTCCGTTGTGTAAATATGCAATAATTTGTTTATCTGTTCTTGCACTGTTGGGCCTCTAGGTTGATCCATCATTTTGCTACTGTGAACAGTGCTGAGATGAACATTTATGTGCATGTATCTATTTGTGGGGTAGCTCTTATTTTGCTAGGATATATTCTAAGAAGTGGGACTGTTGAATCATATGGTATTTGTATTTCTAGCTTTTTAAGGGACCTGACAAATTGACTTTCAAAGTGGTTTGTACCATTTTACAGCAATGTCTAAGTGTTTCAATCTCTCCACAGCCTCTCCAGCATTTATTATTTTGTGTATTTTGGATTAATGTCAGCCTTGTTGGGGTGAGATGGTATCTCACAGTAATTTTGATTTGCATTTATGTAATGGCTAATGATTATGAGCATTTTTTCATATATCTATCAGCTGCGTAGATGTCTTCTTTGGTAACATGCCTGTTCACATCCTTTGCCCATTTTTTAATTGGGTTGTCTTTTTGTTGAGGTTCTGGAGTATCTTCGTGTTTGTGCATTGTCAGTAATGTTTGATACTCTGTTTATGTCATGTTTATGGGGTTCCAGCATTATCCCTAATTTTTCTTCCATGATCTTTATACTTTATATTTTGTACAGAGATCTTTGATCCATTTTGAGTTAGCTTTTATTCATGGTGACAGTTATGGGTCTCATTTCATTTCTTGCTGATGGATATCCATTTATGCCAACACTATTTGTTAAAGACACTGTCTTTTTCCCGGTTGAAGGACCTTGAGCCTTTGTCCAATATCAGTTGCTCACATGTGGATGATTTTATGTCTGGCTTCTCCATTCTGTTCCACTGGTCTATGTGTCTGTTGTACCACCACCAGCTTGTTTTGACTACCATGGTGCATAACCAGTTCCAAAGTCTTCAGTGATGCTGAAGTTGGTGGTTTATTTCTCTATCTCATTAAAGAATGCTATTGGAATCTGAATCAGGATTGCATTGTGTCTATAGATAACTTTGGTTAGAATAGGTAGTTTTTACACTGTGGAGTCTTCCTATCTATCAGCAAGGTAGCTTTCTCCACTGATGTAGGTCTCTTGTTTCCTTGCAGTAGTGCTTTATAGTTTTCATTGTATAGGTCTTTTACATCTCTGATTAGACTTATTCCTGAGTATTATGTCTTCTTGGGGACTATTAAAAATGGTATTGATTCAGTGATTTCTTCTTTGACAGTGTCTTTGTTGATGTAGAGGAATCTAACTGAATTTTGTATGTGTATGTTGTATCCTGATAACTTTGGGGAACTCTGTTAGTTCCAGTAGTTTTATTTGTGGATTCTTTAGGGTTTTCTGTGTATAAGATCATATCATCTACAGATAGAGATAATTTCACTTCTTCCTTACCAATTTGGATGCCCTTTATTTCTTTTTATAACCTGATTGCTCTAGCTAGAACCGCCAGCACAAAGGCATCCTATTTGGCTACCATTCTCAAGGGAAATACTTTTAGACTCTCTCTCTTCAGGATCAGATAGGCTCTCAGCTTTGTGTAAATTTCCTTTCTCATATAGAGAAATTTCTCTTCTATTCCTATTTTGCTGAGAGTTTTTATCATGAAGGAGTGTTAGACTTTGCCAAATGCCTTTTCTTTATCAATTGATAAAATCAAGTGGTTCTTCTCTCTTGTTTTATGTATGCTGTTGATTACAATAATTGGTTTTCTAATGTTGAGCCATCCTGGCACACCTGGTATGAATCTCGCTTGGTTATAGCAAGTTACTATTATTATTATTTTGATATGTTGTTGAATTCTATTGGCTAGAATATTGTTGAGATTTTTGCATCTGAGTTCATGAGAGGTTGTTCTGTAGTTTTCATTATTTTGTGCTGCTTTACCTGGCTTTGGTATCAGGGTTATGCTGGCTAAATAGAATGAATTTGGGAATATTTCATCCTTTCTATGCTCTGAAAGTTTTTAAATTACGTTTTCAGTCTCTTGTTATGGGTTTATTTAGTTGTTCTACCTCTGTTTGTATTAGTTTAGATATGTGGTATGTTTCTAGAAATTTTTCCATTTTCTCTAGGATTTCAAATTTGTTAGAGTACAATTTTTTGTAGTATTCTGTAATGATTTTTTGAAATTTCATTTGGTTCTGTTGTCATGTTGCTCATCTTGTTTCTTATTCAGGTTATTTACTTACTTTCCTGTTTTTCTTTTGTCAGTTTGGCCAATAGTTTATTGACTTTATTGGTCTTTTCGAAAAATTAGCTTTGGGTCTGGATAACTGTTTTGATAATTTTTATTCTCCTACTCATTTAATTCTGCTCTGATTTTTTATTATTTGCTTTCATCTGATACCTGAAGAGTTCTTTTGCTTCTCTCTAGTTGTTTGAGTTGTAGAGTTAATGCTTTGATTTGGGCCCTTTCTTCTTTTTGGATGTGTGCATATACTGAAATAAATTGACCTCTGAGTACTTCCTCTGCTGTGTCCCAAAGGTTCTGGCAAGATGTATTTTCATTCTTGTTTGATTCTGTGAATTCCTTCATTCTTTCTTTGATTTCTTTTGTTACCTAGTAGCTTTTGAGCAAGATGTTGTTCAGTTTCAGTGTTTTTGAATTTTTCTCTTGCTTTTTCTGTTACTGACTTTTACTTTTACAGTTTTATGGTCTGAAAAGATGCTTTGTCGTATTTCAGTGCTTTAATTTTGTTAAGGCTTGCTTTATGGTCTAATGTGTGCTCTATTCTGGAGAATGTTACATGTGTGTTAGAAAAGAAAGAACACTTGGCTGCTGTTGGGTAGAGTGTTATGAATATGTCTATGAGGTCAAGTTGAGTGGCTGTGGCGTTTAGATCTTCCGTGTCTTTATTGAGCATCTTTCTGGGTATTCTGTCCTTCACTGACAGTGATGTGTTAACATTTCCTGCTATTATTACAGAGCTATTTTTCCTTTCAATGCTGTTAGAGTTTGTTTCATGTATATAGGAGCCCTATCTTTTGGTATGTAATGTTTAATATGGTTATCTCCTCCCAATGATGGTGTTTTTCCTTGTCCATTGTGGTAGATTTTACTTTGAAGTCCCTTTTTTATCAGAAATTAGTACTGCCACTCTGTTCTTTCTTGAATGTTGTTTGCTTGATATTTTTTCCAACCTTTGAATTTTAGTTTGTTTGTGTCTTTACATCTGTGTTGTGTCTCTTTCTTTATTGGTGCATTTAATTAATTAACATTCAGGATAATAAGTAAATATGAGTTCAGTGCTGCCCTTTTGATACCACTTGGCTGGCTTGGCTGACAGTTTATTTGTTCCGCTTAATTTTATGTGCTGAACCATTTTTCTTTATGTGTTTACTGCTCATTTTTTTCATTGTTGTTGGTTTTGTGTTTCCTGAGACTATGTTTTTCATGTTTTTATTTTTATGCATTGGATTTTTAATTTTTTTGTGTGTATGTGTGTCTACTTTAGTATTTACCCCTATTTTTCTAAATTTAAGCCAGTCTTTTATTTCTTTGTATCACTTTGACTTGCTCTCCATATAGAAGATCTATGACTAGAATTTTGTTTAGTCCCTCTTTTTTTGGTACAGTGTTGTCATCTTCTACATAATGACATCTCTGTTTCTTTATTTTCAGTATTTTAGCTTTAATTTCTTTTTGTGATTTTCCTATAAGAGTTGATAACTGTCTGCTCTGTCCTGCATTCTAGTCTTGGGTTATTGTCTGATGTTGTTGATTGTCTAACCAAAGGACTCCCGGTAGTATTTCTTCTAATTTTGGTGTGGCTTTTGCAAATTCCCTAAATTTGTTTATTTGGAAATGTCCTAACTTTGCCATTATATTTTAGAGACAGTTTTGCTGGATATATAACTCTTGGTTGCCAATTATTTTCCTTGAAGGCTTTGTATGTCATCCCATTGCTATCGTGCCTGCATGGTTTCTGCTGAATAGTCTGAGCTTGTCTTATTGATGGTCTTTTCAAGATTATTTTTCAGTATCCATAGCGGCTTTTTAAAACTGTCTACTTATGCTCAGTTTTGTAAATTTTGATTATAATATGCCTTGCTGTCTTTCTTTTGGGATCTAGCTTTTGTGGAATTCAGTGAGCATATTGGATAGATATCTTCTATTTTATGATATCAGAGAAGCTTTCTGTCAACAAATCTTGAACAATTCTCTCTTTATTTTCTGTTGTGCTCCTTGGTTCTGGTACTCTGATCACTTGTAGATTATTCCTCTTGGTAGAGTCCCACATAATTCTTAATGTTTCTTTATTTTTTTAGACTTATTTTATCTGATTTTTTCTCAAATATGTTGATGTCAATTACTTCATCTTCAGTGTCACTAATTAGACCTTCTATTGCCTCATTTCTGCTCCTTGACTTTCTACTGAGTTGTCTAGTTCTGTAAGTTTATTATGTATCTTCTGAATTTCTACTTGCTAT
Organism: Heterohyrax brucei; assembly: GCA_028571685.1. Lineage (NCBI taxonomy): Eukaryota > Metazoa > Chordata > Mammalia > Hyracoidea > Procaviidae > Heterohyrax > Heterohyrax brucei. Next base: position 16,479,371 of record CM053153.1, on the reverse strand, counting down.
GTCTCTATGCTTTCTTGTAGCCGTTTAATATGTTGTTATGCTCTGCTATGTTTTGCCTTATCTCTCTCCTTATCCTTTGAAGGTTCTAAATGTTACTCTTTTGTATCCTGCCTTTGATAACATCAGGAAGTTCTCTTCATGTGGGACATCCCTTCTTTCTTTGTTTTGGGAGTTTTCTGAAGCCATCATATTCTGCCTCTTTAAGTGATTTGGCATTGACTGTTGTGTCTGAGTCATCAAACTGTGGTTATATTTGCTTACTGGATTCTAGTTTCTTTCTTTTTTTTTTTTTTCTTTTTAAAATGCCAGAATAGAGTGGTTGTGTGATCTAGTTGATTATTGATTAGTACTTTTGAGGATATAATGTCCTGTCACCAGGTGGTTAGAGCTGTTACTAGACATGTGAGCCTTGGTATCTGTTTACTTTTCTTGTAGAATTTAACTCTGGTGCCCAGGCGGTTGGTCAACAAGTGTAGTTCAAGCTATTTCCTGCTCCTAGATGAGTAGGCATAATTGCTATAGGTGCAAGTATTTGGCTGCATGTGCTGAGAAATGCGGGTGTTCACAGCTGTCTGTGAGAAAGGCATGTCCCCTTATATCTGAACTTAGGGAAAGAAACTGCTTTTGCTCTGAGTTCCTGTCTTTGAAGAGCTAGCAGATTATTATTATTATTTTTCCTCCCTTGTTTCTTAAATTGAACTCTGTCCATGTCTAGGAGAATGGCTCAGAGCATGCCTAGTGGGTCCTACTTCCAGCTCAGCCAGGCATAGTGCAGAGAAGGGAGGGGCAAGCACTGGGAAAATAATTTATCCTAAAGGGAAGGGTTAGATCCTCTGTTGGTAAATTAGACACAAGCTAGTTACCTTTGATGATTGAATGTTGTTTTTCACTGATTCTGGAGGTGTAGGTGAACTCTCCACAGCTGGTGTCTTCCACTGAGGAAGATGCTTTCTGAAAGCCACTATGGTCATTATTGCTGATCTGCGTACAAGGTACTGATTCCTGTTGGGTCAAGTCTGGCCAGTCCTAGGTGCTTCTATACCTACTCTCCTTTCTATGTTTCTCTGTTTGGCTTCTCAACTTTCCCTTTGATGTTCATGGCTCATAGAATGTTGTGTATAATCAATTCATTTGGTTTTTTATTTTTCTTCTTTGTTGTTAGAGGGATCACAGGAAGTATCTGACTAGTCTGATACTTAACCCTGCCTCACTTTTTTTTTTTTTTAATTCTTTGTTTTCAGTCTCCATCTGTCCCACTGGCTTCCATATCCTTGTTGTATACAATGTGTATATCACACCTTTTAGGACACAAAGAATGAGAGTTATGTATATTTTCTTGTTTGTTGTTGTGAGAATGGCATGAAGGTGGTGTCATGGGTTGACTTGTGTCTACCCCAAAAATATGTGTAGTAATTTGGCTGGCCCAGGATTCCTGTATTTTGTGATTGTCCTCAATTTTGTGATTTTCTTATGCAGTAAATCTGAATCTCTGCCTCTGGTTAACAGAGATGATTATGTTACAGAAAACTAGGGTGGGACTGTAACACCCTTCCTAAGATCATCTCCCTCCTCCAATGTAGAGAGGGTTTCCCTAGCTTGCACCACCTTTTATCCTGGGAGATAAAAGGAAAGGGAAAGAAGCAGAGAGTACCAACTTCATACCATTAAGAAAGCAGTACTAGGAGTAGAGTATGTCATTCAGACCTGAGGTTCCTGAACCAAGATGCTCCCTGACAAAAGATTGATGCAACACAAGGGGGACCTTCCTCCAGAGCCAACAAAGAGAGAAAGCCTTCCATTGGAGTGGACACCCTGAATTCAGACTTGGAGCTTACTGGACTGTGTAAGAATAAATGTTTTTTGTTGTTGTTAAAGCCATCCACTTTGTGGTATTTCTGTTAGAGCAGTACTGGATAACTAAAACAGGTAGCCTCTGACTTTTTCTAATTTTACAAGAGGAAAAGAGAAACAATCCAACAGCCCAAGGCTGATTCCTGTGGAGGTGGGATATACCTCTTGTTCCAGTCTTTTCTCCAATTCTCACACCAACTACCCTTCTCTTGGCACTCTCTACTTGTTTGCTGGGTTTGATAATCTTTTGCAGTTGCCATACAGAGCTCACAGAATGTTCTGACAGTTATACGATTTATTGGGAAAGTAATAGGTTACAGTTGAGGTTCAGGAATGCACACTATATAGTTCCTTGATGAGGATAGCCTATATGCAGCTGTGCTGTAGGCAGATCTCTCTCTCTTTCTCTGTCTGACCCTAGGCCTCTCAGACCTCTAGAGCCAGCCTTGCCTCTGCCCTGTTCAGGCAAGTGTTAGAAAGCTTTTTTAGCTCTGTCAATAAGTGCCCAGTGGCACTCTACTCCACCAGTCAGCCTCGGCCCAAAGGTACTTAGCTCTGTCACTCTGTGAGTCAGCACACCCGCTGTTCTATCACCTGCCAGTCTGGTTCTGTGCCACTTCTTACCATCTCTTGCCATCTCTCTGGTGTTACTGCTCTTTCTCTGTGTCGTAGGTCTAGGAGACTCTCAGCACAGGGACCCCAGGTCCAAAGGATACTCTGCATTCATGGCTCTTCTTACTTGATGGTCATGAGGGCCACTATTGCTGTGGAATTGGCTGTCTTTTAAGTTGTTTTTCTTAGGCACTGTTGAGCTGCTTCTGACTCATAATGACCCTATGCACAACAGAATGAAACACCACCCAGTTCTGCATCAAGCCCACAATCATCTTTGTGCTTAAGCCTGTTGTTGCAGCCACTGTGTCAGTGTGTCTTGTTGAAGTTCTTCCTGTTTTTCACTGACCCTCTACAAAGCATGATGTCCTTCTCCAGAAAGTGATCCCTCCTGAAAACATGTCCATAGTTTATAAGACACAATCTTGCCATACTTGCTTCCAACATGCAAAAAACATTAAATAGGTATGATAAGAGGATAACAACCCTGACACACACCCTTCCTGACTATAAACTGTGCAGGGTTCCCTTGTTCTGTTTGCATGACTGCTTCTTGATCCATATACATTCCTCATGAGCACAATTAAGTGTTCTGGAATTCCCATTCCAGCAATGTTCTTCTAAGCCTAATGAGATGGAAAAACTGACCAATATCCTCGTTAGGGTGCCATATGCCTTATTTTCATGGTTCTATCTGCACAAGGTGCCATACACCTTATTTGCCTCATTAGCAAGGCTATTCAATACCTTGGTAGGCAACAAGCACCTTAATTGTATAGTCTCATGGAATCATTCTGTGGGAGTCACAAAGACTATGGCCATAAAGGCCATATTAAGTAATTACTGCATTGCAGTTGGCCATCAAGTCGATTCCATCTCATGTCAACTGCCTGTGTGTAGAATAGAATTGTTCCATAGAGTTTTCAAAGCTGTGACCTTACAGAAGCAGATCATCAGACCTTTTTCTGAAATGGCTCTGGGTGAGTTTGGCTAGTAGTTGAGGGATCACCCAGGGACTCTTGAGTGTATATATGTGTGTATTTTACATTCACACATGTATACGTTTGTCTATTCATGAGTTTTTCCACATTTCTGGAAGTCTTTCTAAAAAGCCATTAAGAATGGTTTCCTCTGTCAGAATGTAAGAACCAGAAGTAGGAAAAAGAGTAACTTTGTATACTGTCCTCATTTATAATAGTTTAGTATTCTAATAATGGATATAAAGTCCCTGTTTAAAATAACAAATTGAAAAAAATAAACAGCAAAAGATGTCATGTATCTCTCACACACTTGGATGATCCTGAATTGGTCCCTCTGAGCAAAAGGTTGTATCTGAATATGATGTAATTCTTTGTGTATTTATGGAGTGATAAAGTGTTTGTTTTATGGTTCAATGGAAAGAATCATAAAACTTCACCTGTGGGGGCAAGAATGGCGGAAATAATCCAGAGGGGGACAGTTCCTTTATCTAAACCAGGAAAGACCATTTCCACTACTGAGAATGGACAAGTGTTGATAATTCCAGAAAATCAGTTATCAAAGAAGCTGTACTCTTTGTCCAAATACCTGGCTGAAGTGGATGTATCTAAGAGTACTGGGATATTTTAATTAGGTTTTGGGAACTTATTTTTTATTTTTGAAAACAAGATTGTTGTATATTCCAGACATTTTAGTTGTCTAGTGCTGTTGTAACAGTAATACAAAAAAAAAAAAAAAAAAAGATGGCTTTAACAAAGGTTTATTCTTACACAGTCCGGCAGGCTACAAGTCCAAATTCAGGCTTTCCCCCTGGTTGGCTCTGGAGGAAAGTCCTGTTTTGTATCAGTCTTTGGTTGGGGAGTATCTTGGTGCAGGAAACTCAGGTCTAAAGGATGCGTTCTTCTCTTGGTGCTGCTTTCTTGATGGTATGAGGTTTTCAGTTCTCTGCTTGTTTCTCTCTTTTTATCTCCCATAGGATGAAAGGATAAAGGGTGGTGCAAGCTGTACTCCAGGAAAACTCCCTTAGCAAGGGTGTTGCTGTCCCACCATAATCACCTTTTAACATAATCGTTCTATCTATTAGCCACAGGCAGAAATTAGAATTTACAGCATCAGAAAATCACATTATGGAGGGCAAATCACAGAATACAGGGAATCTTGGCCCTGCCAAATTACTACACATATTTTTGGGAGTATGCAATTCAGTCTACAGCACAGAACGGTCATTGCTGTGACCTGTGTATACAGAGCTGCAGTGCAAGCTTTAAGAGGAGAATCAGCCAATTTCGTTTAGTACCTGCATTGGGCCAGACATTTTATAGGTACCTTGTGGGGTTTATCCTCTTTAATTCTTCTCACAGTTCTATCAAATAATATCTCATTTTACCAGCAGGCAATTGAGAACAAAAGGAGTTAGAGAATAATCTGCTGGCCTAAGAAATCATGGCTGATATGGCAGTCATGACATGGTAACAGGTTGTCTTGAACTTAACCAAAGCCCAGGTTCTATTTATCATCCCACATTGCCTGGAAGAAACAGAATAAGGGCTTGACTGTTTCTGTCCATCAGAAATGGGCAAATAATTGATCTTGTTGTTGCTAGGAGCTGTTGAGTTGGTTCGGACTCATAGTGACCTCTTATACGGTAGAATGAATCACTGCCTGGTCCTGTGCCATTCTCAGAATTGTTATACTTCAGCCCACCGTTGCAGCTACTGCGTCAATCCATCTTATTGAGAGTCTTCTTGTTTTATGCTGACCCTCTAATTACCAAACGTGGTGTCTTTCTCCAGGGATTGATTCCTTCTGATGACATATCCAAAGTATGTGAGACAGTCTTCCAAGCTTCCAAGCTTCCAAGGAGAGCTTTCTGATCATACTTCTTTCAGGACAGACTTGTTCATTCTTCTGGGCATCTATGCTATGTTCAATTTTCTTCTCCAATGCCATGATTCAAGCCAAAGCCAAAAGGCATCAATTATTCTTCAGTCTTCCTTATTTGTCCTCCAGTTTTCACATGCATGTGAGGCAACTGAAAACACCATGGCTTGTGTCAAGCACACATCTTAGTTTTCAGGGTGACATCTTCGCTTTTCAATACTTCAAAGAGGTCTTTTACAGGAGATTTGCTCTGTGAAATGCAGTCATTTGATTTCTTGACTGTTTCTTCCATGAGTGTTGACTGTGGATCAAAGTACAGTGAAATCCTTGACAACTTCTGTCTTATCTCGTTTTATCATGATGTTGTTTACTGGTCTAGTTGTGAGGATTTTTGCTTTCTTTATGTTAGAATATAATCCATACTGAGGGCTGTAGTCTTTAATCTTCATCAGTCAAGCACTTTAAGTCCTCTTTACTTTGTAGGCAAGCTTGTGCTATTTACATAACACAAGTTGTTAATGAGCTTTCCTCCAATCTTGATTCCCTGTTCGTCTTTATAGAGTCCAGTTTCTTGTATTATTTGCTCAGCATACAGATTGAATAAGTGTGGTGAAAGTATACAACTGTAAAGCATGCCTTTCTTGACTTTAAACCATGCAGTATCCCCTTTTTCTGTTTGAATGATTTCCTCTAGATCTACGTACAGGTTCCTCATAAGGACAATTAAGGGTTCTGGAAATCCTATTCTTCACAATGTTATCCATAAATTGTTATGATTTACAAAGCTAAATGTACTTTCATAGTTAATGAAACACAAGTAAACATTTTTATGATATATGCTGTTTTTAGTCAGAGTCCATCTGACGTCAGCAATAATTACAGTAGGATAAATTAAAAACCTGTTGCTGTTGAGTCAATTTTCACTCATAGTGACCCTGTAGGACAGAGTAGAACTGTGTCATAATTTCTCCAAGGAGCAGCTAGTGGATTCAAATTGTTGATCTTTTGGTTCTGTCTTAGGATAATGGCCCTCAAACATCAGTGTCCCAGAGAGCTTGTTAAAGTATTGTCAGCCTCATTCCCAAGAATTTCTGGTTGAATAGATTTAGGGTAGGTCCAGTAATTTGCATATTTGACAAGTTCTCAGTTGATGCTAATCCTAGTGGTTTGAGACTATACTTTGAGAACAAATGTCTTAGAAAGAATTGAGTGGGGGCTGACAGGCTTATTTGGAGATCTTGGAGTAAAATGTGATGAGAACTGAGGAGTTTTGTACTGTTTATGTTTCTTGTAATTGTCTCCCTTATGTTTTTCTTTGAGTGTTTGTAAGAACTTCTTAAAAACATCCATCACAAGTACTTTAAGGTAAAAGAAGCAAATGAGTTTGTGTTACACGTGGGCTAGAGAGGAGAACAGTGTACCTTAAGATATGGAGTACAGAAGTGACCATGGGACTCCTCCAAGGACAGGCCAGGTCTTTTCTAGCCACAAGTGGTAGAAACCCAAGTCGGATAATTTCTTTGATTGTATTTAGCTGCACAGAACAGAAACAGATTTTAAACAAGATTTTGTTTTTCCTGTATCAGGCTTGGAATTTCTGTGGTTCTTTTCTCTCTTCTTCCTGCTCATGGTCTCAAAGTGGCTGCTGTGTCGTTACTTTACTTCTGTATTCTAGTCAGCAGGAGAGTGGAAAGTGGAGGAGAAGTACTACATCTCATCAATGGTTTATGTGCTTGTTTATAGCTTCAACTGTGTCATATAACTACAGCAAGCTGCCACCAAATTGGGTAGTGCGAGGCTTTAGCCAGGTGCATTGATTGCCTTTTTACACACAATCAGGGTTTTGTAGTCAAGAGGGAAAGAATTACTTAGCTTCAAGATGCTATATTTGATAGTAAGAATGTGTTTAATAATCTTGCCACAAAAAAGCAGCTTGGGAATGACAAAGGAGAATGGGATGTTCTCAGGGAAGACATGGGAGCTAGATTTTGCTACTTAACAAGCCATCTCAAAATTTCCTTATTTTGTTGTGAATCCGTGAGTTGGCAACTTGAGCTGGGCTCATCTGGGAGACTCAGCTCTACTGCATTTAGTGTTGTCTCACTTAGTGTCGCATCGGAGGACAACTGGGGTAGTTGGAGCAGTTAGGCCTGTTTTCTCTGTCTTTCTATGGTCATATGGTGGCTGAAAGTTTTCAGAGGGCAGCAAGTCATCTGTTGCTGAGTAACAAATCACACCAAAACAGTGAATTGAAGCAGCCACTACTTTATTCGCTCGTAGCACCGTGGGTCATAACTTCAGGCTGAGCTCAGCTTGCTGGTTCTTCTTGCTAGTCTCTCTTGGTGCTCCTTGTGTGACTCAGCTGTGGACAGATTGTCTGTGATGGTTTTATGTGTATGTCTGGCATTTGTTGCTGGCTCTTTGGCTAGGCCATCTCTTTCCAACAAGCTAGTCTGGGCTTCTTTATATGGCGGCTGAATTCTAAAGCAGAAAGAGAAAGGATATGTTCCAACACCTAAATGCTTTTCAAGCTTCTGCTTATATCACCTTTACTGATGTCCCATTGGCCAAAACAAGTCACGTGGCTGTGTCCAGACTCAATATGTGAAAGGACTATGTAAAGTTGTTTATATAAAGATGCAAGATTTATTAGAGGCCATCACTGTAACAATCGGCTGTGTACAACTAAAACCAAAGACTTCAGTGACCACTGGACTTTTCCTATCATGTTTTTGATTTTTTCTGTGTGCAGTTTTCATTCCTTTAGACCCACCTTACCCATAAGACTAGAGCCATGGACCCTCCGTGTTGGGAGTCTCATTTACAGCTTCTTCCCCCCCCCCACCCCAAAGAAGTGTCTTTTTCTCTTCAGTTCTAGTCTGAAAGTCCCAGAGAAGTCTGATTGGTCTATTGTGGCTCACATACCCACCTTGAGGCTAAGCAGTTGGGATACTATTATTGGTGGTTCGCATTCGAACTTCTGTTTTGGACAGGAGCTGCTGAAGTTGCACTTTAGGTGACATAACTTTAAATGTAACAAAGTATCTGTTCTGGAAAAAGGAAGACAAGTTGTTGTTCTGGAGCCCTGTTGGTAGAGTGGTTAAGAGCTCAGCTACTAACCAAAAATTGGGCTGTTCCAATCTATTGGCCACTCCTTGGAAAAGCTGTGGGGCAGTTCTACTCTGCCCTGTGGGTTGATGTGAGTTGGAATCAACTCAACAGGAATGCATTTAGCTGGCTGTTATTAAGGGCCATCAAGTCAGTTTTGATATACAGTGACTTCGTATGACAGAGTAGAACTACCTGACAGGAGTTTCCAGGCTGTAATCTTTATGGAAATAGATCATCAGGTCTTTCTCCTGAAGAGCGTCTTGGTGGGTTAAAATCACCAATCTTTTGGGTAGCAGCAAAGGCCTTCACCACTGTGCCACTGAGGCTCCTTAGGGGAGACATACTGGTGAGAAAAAACAAATACATGTGCATGAAAAGAAAGTTAGGGACCATTTGAAGGCAGAACTTCACAGACTCCCTGGAGATTTTTCGTTTATTTGTTTTGAGAGGTGCATCAGTTTTTAATAAGAATTTCAGCTGGTATTCCTTCAATTTCTAACATTTTCAGACTATTCTGTCATTAAACCAATTCCACACATTTTTTTTTCATTGTCTATTTTGATAAAGTGTAGACTAGCATCCATTGCTTGCCAGGAGTGAAGGTTTCTGCTGGGTGGTCTTTGTGGCAAGTACACAAGAGCCGTTGCATTATTTGGTCACTCATCTCCCCCTGGGATTGTGTGGGCAAAATAGAGCCCAGAAAAGCAAAGGAAAGAAGGCCTGAGGCCTTAATTGGATCATCAGTCTCCTCTGTGGATGTCTGTGTTTTCCTCCAATCCCATTAGGAATTTAAGAGTGTGCTAACGATGTTCAACATTGTAATCTGAATATATATGGAATTTGGGGCAAAAGACAGCAATGGGGCCATCTCTGTGAGGCAGCCTCTCATGGAGGGATTCAAGCTGAGCATCATTGAGGTCACTGGTGTGAGCAGAGTGTACTGGGCTGCTCTGGCCTTTTTAATTGGAGTAAGGGCAAGGAAAGAGAGGCAGGCACTGATTATAGACGGAGAGTGTAGGAATGCCAGCCTTTAGGGAATGCTACTCGGTTTCCACAAATAGCAGAGATTCTTGAAAGGCTTTGAGGGAGGTGCTGTGAGGTAGCCATGGCAATGTGGTATGGCTTCCTTCCACCCCTCTGCTGGAGACAGGCCTTTCCACTCTCCTTCCCAGGGGCCTCAGCTGGAGCTTATTTCAGAAACTCTGGAGACACAGCTACAACTCAGACGCAGTTCATTAATTGCAGACCTCGCTCCTGACTTGCTTGGTGCCCTGTGGCATCTCTCTGGCACCCCTTCTACCCCAGCCTGCCTTGGCTAGTAGTTATGGTGTCATTACTTCTAGTTAGCAGGTTCTGTTTACCTTCAAGGGATTGTTGGGTTCTCCTCAGATTCTTTGTTTGCAGTTGGATTGCATTGGTCAGCAGGATTGTTGAGGAGTCTTATCTCTGTCTTCAGAATATGGAAACAACCAGACTTCACATATTCTCAGTTCAAATTTCACAATCCCTTATACTTCACCTCCCCCCTAACTAGGATGCCCTGTATATGGCCAGTGGTAAATTCATGGGAGATGGTGGAGTCAAGGTGAGTTTACTCATCTGATGCAATGGAAAAATAAAATGCAGAAGAGTCAAGTTTAATCCTGGGGGTACTGGTTTGACAGTGATCCGTGTTTGTCTTAGCTTGGGTTCTCTGGAAAAGTGAACCAGTAAAGCATATAAATGGATATTGAGAGAGAGATTTATATAAGGAAACAGCTCACATGATTGTAGAGATTGAAATATCCCAAGTCCCAGATCAGGACTGGAACACCTCTCCCAGTTTACGCAGCTGTGGAAGCTGGCAAACTCAAGGTCAGCAGGTTGGAGAGCAGGGCTCTAAGCTCAAAAGCTGTGAAGGTTGACTGAACCCCAGATGGTAGGCAAAACTACAAGATTTCTCCTGATTCATGTCTCTGCAGGGGCTGATGAACCCATGATCAGCAGGTGGGGTAGCAGAACTCTTACTCTCAGGCTGTGAAGATCTACAAATTCCAAGACTGACAGGTAAGCTAGTAGCTTAAGTCCCAAGAATTGGAGTTCAGAAGACAAGAGAGGCAGCTGCTGGATCCACAAGCCAAAACCCCTCTCAAGGTGAGGAGGGAGGCAGCAGGTGGTAGAATGTAGGGAGGTGAAGGCTGGGGAGGCTTGGGGGGCAGTGAGCCATAGTGCAGATCCCATCAGAGGAATAATCACAACATTATGCAACTGCCAAAACACTGAGAATCATGGCCCAGCCAAGTTGCCACACAATCATAAGTTTTGATTCCTGATCAATGAATGTCGTGCACAGCTACCGCCTGTCTGCTAATAGACATCTGAATGTTATTGTGATGTTGATCAGGTTTCAGCAGAGCTTCCAGACTAAGACAGAATGGGAAAAATGGCCTGATGATCTACTTCTGAATATCAGCCAGTGAAAACCCCTTGGGTTACAATGGTTGAATAGACCCGGTAGCATTTTATTTGGTAGTGCATGTGTCATTGTGAGTCAGGGACCAACTTGATGGCAGCTAATAACAGCAACAAAAATTTAATTAGGCAATTATGATGAGGTTCCAGGGGACACAATGGATTTCTAAAATGTCACTGTGGGCCTGAGGTGGGTCTCAGTGTTGGAATACAGAGCCAAGAGCAAGTTCAAACTGTCTGAAGCACTCTTGTGGTGCTGGGGGTTGGGGTTGGAACCGAGGCAGTAGTAAAATCATTTCCTATTTTATAGTGAAAGCATCTGTTGTTGTTAGGTGCTATTGAGTTGGTTCCTACTCTTAGTGACCACAGGTACAACAGAATCAAACACTGCCCAGTCGTGAACCATGCCCATTATGGTTGGTATGAGAGAGGAAAGCTTGATGAATTAGAGCTTTTCCTAAAATACCAGAACCCTGAAGGTTTCAAACCTAAAGAGTTACTTAGCCTTGTGAAAAGCACCAGGAGCCTGGAAGCCTGGCACAAGAAAACCCCCCAAGCAGGTGCTTCCTGTGAGCAGTTTGACACCAAAGAAAGGAGAGCCCCCTCCTCACAACTTAAGAATTTGCTTATCTTTATCTTTGTAACCATGTTAACACAAGTTAGAAGGTAGAATGATAATTTGTAAAAGTACCACCAATAGGAATGCTGCATGAAAATGCCTTTGTTTGAAATTTCTGTGAAGCATATATAAACTGGAATTTAGTAGGATGGGGAACACAGCCATTTTCGGACTCAGTCCGCTGCATTCTGCCGGCTGATAAAGCCCCTTCCTCTAGCAGTAAGTGGTGTTCAGAGTGATCCTTGCTCCCCGGAGCTTTGTTTAATGGTTATTTGTAAACTCCTGTTTTTCCTGCAACGGTTATGCTTGAGCCCACTGTTGTAGCCACTGTGTGAGTCCATCTTGTTGAGGTTCTTCCTCTTTTTTGCTAACCCTCTACTTTACCAAGCATAATATCCTTTTCCAGGGATTGATCTCTCCTACCAATATGTCTGAAGTATGTAAAAGATGGTCTCACCACCCTTGCTTCTAAGCAGCACTGTGGTTCCACTTTTTCCAAGACACATCTATTCATAGTTTTGGCAGTCTGTTATGTATTCAATATTCTTCTCCAATACCACAGTTTGAAGTCATCAGTTCTTCTGTCTTCCTTGTTCATTGTTCAGGTTTTACAAGTATGTAATGTGATTGAAAGTACCATGGCTTAGGTCATGCGCATCTTAGTCTTCATGGTGATATGTTTGCTTTTTAACACTTTAAAGAGGTCTTTTGAAGCAGATTTACCAAATGCAGTACATCTTTTAGTTTCTTGACTGCTGCTTGTATGGGTGTTAATTGTGAATCCAAGTGAAAAATCCTTGACAACCTCAATCTTTTCTCCACTTATGATAATATTGCTTATTGGTCCAGTTGTGACGATTTTTGTTTTCTTGATGTTGAAGTGACCATACTGAAAGCTATGGTCTTTGAACTTCACCAGTAGGTGTTCCAAGTCCTCTTCACTTTGAGCAAGCAATGTCGTGTTATCTGCATAACACAGGTTGTTAATGAGTCTTCCTCCAGTTCTGATGCCACGTTCTTCTTCATATAGTCTAGCTTTTCAGATTATTTGCTCAGCATACAGCATACAGATTGAATAGGTATGGTGCAAAGATACAGCCCTGCTGCACACTTTTCCTGACTTTAAACCATGCAGTGTTCCCTCCTGAGCACAATTAAGTTGATGTTGCTAGGTGCTAGCATGTTCATTTTAACTCATAGCATCCCCAGTTGACAGAGTAGAGCTGCACCATAGTGTTTCCTAGGCTGTAATCTTTGTAGGAACAGATTATCAGGTCTTTACCCTCCAAAATCTCTGGGTGGGCTCCACTTAGCAACCTCTTGATTAGCAGTCAAGCACTTAACTCTTGCACCCACTGTAACTCCCAAAATCGTCTATGGGAATATATAGAAGTTACTATTGTAGACAAAACACTCTCTTCACTTGAGTCTAGAGGCTAGATGAGAAAGCCCTCTCTCTGTGAGGGACATTCACAGTGGCCACCTCAAAAAATGGACATTCAGATTCTGGAGGAGGAAGGTAGGAACCACTGTGTAGGGGTCAGTCCCTGCTCAGAGACAAGCAGTGTCATTAGTCATTTCCCTTCACTTCCTCCCCCAGTGTCTACTGAATGAATTAGACATGTTTTCTCCCTTTTGGAGTAAAGAGTCAACCATGTCCATCCTGGTTTGTTTTGCTGTTGTAAAAAGGCACTGCCTCACTTCCTGTGCTTTCGCTGTTATGGAATGTGGGAGGTAGGGACAGTTAAGACCTGGGCCACTAGTCAAATGGTTGGCAGTTTGAACCCTCCCAGACACGCTTTGGAAGACAAGTCTGCTCATCTGCTCCTGAAAGGTTATAGCCTTGAAACCCCTATGTAGCAGTTCTACTCTGCTCACTTGTGGTCTCCATGAGTTGGAACTGATTCGATGACAACCAACAACAACAGCTTGGTTCAGCTAGGGCGATAGAGAAAGGTCCTTGGTGTGCTGGAATGTGGATTTCCAACCAAGTTTGTGTGTGGGCAAGATCTGAAAGCCCCACAGGCCAATCTAGAGTATGGCAGGTGTGGCATGTTCCCTGTGTGCCACTTCAGGTGGGCACCAGTGAGCAATTTCTACTGCCTTTGCAGTTTCCGTTTCCTGCTGTGCTAGATCCTTCAGCAATTCTAGACCCTTTTCGTTTGGGTCATACCTCTGCCTGATGAAGAGGTTAACAGGTGAGCATCACAGGCACACCACCTGTGCCGTGCAGTCCCGCCTGCTACGTGTTTCCATGAGGAAGCTTCCCGGATTGTATCTCCTGGGCTTTCCAAATTGCTTACGTTGGCCAGAAGGGTGTATTTCTGCTACAGGATAGCAGTTCAGAACCAGGCTCTGCACTGAAACTCATCTGGCTTTAAATTCCAGCTCTGCCACTGCCTAGCTGTGGAGGCTCGCACAAGTCGCTTTAGATTCATTCCTGTATCATATGTAAAATGGGTATAATAATGATACCTATATACCAGGATACCAACAGGAAATAGATGCCACACTCAGGCTCATTCCAAGAGAGCTTATTTACAATGTGGAAAATTATAAAGGTGTGGACATCCCTTGGGAAACCACAAAGGATAGTAGGAAAGAAGTAAAGCAAACTGATAGAAACTCAGAGAGGGGAAGAGTTGCTTATAAAAGAAATCTTTGACAAAAATTATGATGTAATCTTCCAGAAATGACTTTATAAAGAGAGAATCTGATCTTAGTCTCCTTCTCCCTCAGATCCTGCTTTCTTGAGGCTTCTTTGTGGCCAAATCCATGGAGAAGCTGGAGGGCATGGGAGCAGGCGATGTAACCCCATACAGCAGCCTCCCAGGAGTGGGACAGCGCAGTGTAAAAAGGTGGACATAGTTGTAGAAGACAGATGGAAGATGTTCAACATGAACTAACTGGCAGCATCTTCAAGCTGGTTGGGGCCTTGGTGGCAAAGATGGGACAAAGATGTGGCAGTCTGCTTCTGTAAAGATTAACAGCCTTAGAAAGCCTGTGGGACAGTTCTGCTCTGCCCTATAAGGTCTCTATAGATTGGTATTGAGTTGATGGCAGTGGGTTTGATTTTTTTTTTTTTAATTAATGTATGCTACCCTTCTGCAAAGGACCTCTTTAAAGTGTTGAAAAGTAAAGATGTCACCTTGAAGACTAAGGTGCACCTGACCCAAGCCGTGATATTTTCAGTTGCATCATATGCATGAGAAAGCTGAACAATGAACAAGGGTTACAGAAGAAGAACTGATGCCTTTGAACTGTGTTGGAAAAGAATATTGAATATACCATGGACTGCCAAAAGAACAAACAGATCTGTTCTGGTAGAGGTACAACCACAGTGCTCCTCTGAAGTACAGGTGGTGAGACTGCATCTTATACACTCTGGACGTGTTGTCAGGAAGAATAAATCCCTGGAGAAGGACATCATGCTTGGTAAAGTGAAGGATCAGTGAAAAAGAGGAAGACCCTTAGCAAGATTGATTTATCTCGTGGCTGCAACAGTGGGCTTAAGCATAAAAACTACTGTGGGCGTGATGTAGGGACCAGTCAGTGTTTTGTTCTGTTATGCACAGAGTTGCTATGAGTCAGAACCAACCAGACAGCACCTAACAACAACCCCACACAAGCCAAGGTGATGATGATTTTGCTTCCTCTGGTGTGTAAAGACAATTAAACGTCCTTCAGCTTACTCTGGTGAGTGCTCAAATGTTTCTTTTAACATTTCCCAGTTCCTGTACTCCTACCAGGCTTTCTTTTACCACTTCTGTTAGCATGTGAACATGTTAGTCTGAAGAGCATTTCATTTCAGCTGCTACTCAGTAGAGTAACAGTTCCGGGAGAATAGAGTTCCTCCACTTATTGAGGGAGCAGGAAATATGCCTTGCCAAGACTCAGCCCATGTAAGACGTAGAGGGAAGGAAGAGGACATGAGTGTCCATTGCCATAGATCATCACCATCGCCTACGGAAGCAACAAACCAATTCCTGGTGCTCATATTAACAGACCTTTCCCCTGGTCTCAAGCCTGGGTATTTTGAACTACCTTATATGCATGATAAAACTGGGCAATGAATAAGGAAAGCCAAAGAAGAATCAATACCTTTGAATTATGATGTTGGTAAGGAATGCTGAATATGCCATGGATTTCCTAAAGAAGGAACACACCTGCCTTGAAAGAAGTACATTCAGAGTGTTCCTTGGAAGCAGGGACAGCAAGACTTTGTCTTACGTGCTTTGGGCCTATTTTCAGGAGGGACGAGTATCTGAAGAGGGCTTGACAAAGGAATTGCAACAGTGAACTCAAACACAGCAAGGAAGGATTATACGGTTAGCACAGGACCAGGCGGTGTTTCATTCTGTTGTACCTGACAACAACAACAACAACTGCCTGGTCCTTGTCTCCATTAATGTTTTGTGTGAGCATAAACAAATTACACTACCCAGTTTTCTATAAATTCCCAGCCTTACCACAGACTTAAGAAAAATAGAGAAAATGGGTCAATTATTTTGGATGAAGAAGATGGCTTGTCCACCTGTTGCCTACCTTCTACTCTGTGGGAGAGGGGTTGTGTGGCCAGGGTTGGACTCTGTCTCACTCCAGAGGCTATGTCTTCATCTCTACACTCAGCTAGGTGAGTGGACTCGTTCTGAGTTCAACACCTGCACCAAAGTATGTGCTTAGAGAAGGTCTGGTAAACAAATTAGGACTCCCTGAGTAGTGCAAGGAAACCCTGGTGACATAGTGGTTAAGTGCCATGGCTAGAAACTCAAAGGTCAAAAGTTTGAATCCACCAGGCACTCCTTCGAAACCTGACAGGGCAGTTCTACTTTGTCCTATAGGGTCACTATGAGTCAGAATTGACTCAGATTAACTTGATGGCAATGGGTTTGTTTCTTTGTCTGTTGGGGTGGCACAAATGGTTAAGTGCTCAACTGTCGTTGCTATTGGTGCCACCAAGTTGGTTCTGATTCCTGGTGACACTGTGTAGCAGAGAAGGAAACGCTCCTCAGTCTTATACCTTCCTCACCACTGCTTTATGAAGCTGTTAATTACAGATCAACAACCCTATGGAGTGCTTCTGTTCTGAAACATGTGGATTTCTGTGTTTTGAGCTGGAATTGACTTGATGACAACTGGTATTTGATCAGTTGGAATAAATACCCAAATCTCTACCTAGAAAATATTAACTTTATGTCTTGAAATCCAAACGCATTGCCATCAGGCCAATTCTAACTCCTAGCCACCTTACAGGACAGAGTACAACTGTCCCATGTGGTTTCCAAGGCTGTAAATCTTTTTGGAAGCAGACTGCCACATGTCTCTCCTTCGGAGTATGTAGGATCAAACCTCCACCCTTTTGGTTAACAGCTGTTCTCTTACTTGAAGGAAATGGTGACATAAAGAATGGGTGTCCAGGGGTCATAGGAAAAAGCCAGTGTAGCACTTTAAACTCATCCTCCTCTTATATATAAAATAACTTTTGTCAGGTCCTTTTTGCTCGTAGAAGATGACCTAACATGGTATCAACACACACGCATCCACACCTACACTAACCTCTTGCTGTCTGCTCTTTCCTAGGTGGGGATAAGCTGGGATGTACCTGGGGAGTAAGATTCCAACATATCTCTCTGGGTCACTGAAAGGAAATTCCAATAGCTCACATTGGAATGTTGCCTTTTGTGGGAAGCAGCTAGAGGTCATAGAGGAGTAAGATAAAATGTTATCACCTTCCTTGGACTTGACTGTAGTTTAACCTCAAGGTCATGGGGAGGCCAGAGCAGAACAGGAGAGGGAATGCTGGTTCCTGAGCCAGTCTGAGCCTCTAAGGCACACTCCCCTGTCCATATGGGCCCTCCCTCCCGTCTGGTGACAGCCTGTACCAGCCCTTAGCACCCCACCTTCTTTCTGCTCACAGGAAGGAACTAGTCCTCCGGCCAAGCAGGAAGGCACATGCAGCTCCCCCTCCGGGCCTCATCCCTCCTTGCCCAGGCAGTCCATCTCCTCATTCACACAATAGAGTCTTTCAGAAACTAGTTACCTTGATTTGAACTTTGCAACAAGGCTTTTTGTTTTTGCCATTAAACTGCAGCTAAAATACCAGATCCTGCTGTTGCTAAGATTAAGGCTTTTCTCCCTTCTTTTTTTCCCTGAGCTCACTTTCTGTTCACTAGGCAAGACCAAGAGATGGATTCCTGTTCCCTTGCCAAGTGCAGAGAAGTGCTTCAGCTTCTGGGGCTTACGGTGGGATTAGGCATTACTCAGTCCTGTGCCCATAGTCCTTAGTTACCTCTCAGGCTCCCACAAACTCTCACGCGAGCATGTCAGTGACTAAGGCCTATGGAAACCACTCAGCCCTAAGTGCACACAGGAGAACCATGGAGTTGGATTGTAGGGTAATTTAGCATGAATATTTATGTACTATACACACCAGCGGCCACGATTCACTCAGCTTATTTTCATTTTATGCATTTTTCTTCCCATTTGCCGTCTTTATTTATGATGATGTTAAGGCTGTTAGCCAAACATGTTAGTGTGCATTTCCTTTTTTCTTTCCTGTTTTCTAATATTTCTCTGGAACAGTGTTCCAGCAGAGCAGCAAAATTGGCCACTACTGCCAAACTCTAAGAGACTGATAGAAGTTTGTGCTGAGCCCAGTGTACCTACCGGGTTGTTCAGGGGACTTGTGTGAGCTCTGGGGCTCCAGAGAGACAACAGCTCACATGCGTCACTATTTGGGGAAAACAGCCACCCATTCTCCTGCCTTTTAGGGCACACTGTAGGTGCTAACTCTGGTAGTGTCTTCACTGTGTGCCCATGGTTTGGCAACAGAAAGTGCTGCCACTTTCTAGCTGTATGACTTGGGGCAAATGATTTTAACATTCTGTGCCTCCTTTCCTCTTGTATAAAATAGGCATAGTAATAGGATCTTCTTCCCCAGGAAGGGACATTAGAAGATGCATATGATATATATGTGTAAACATGACACATGACAAGTCCTAAACAAATGAGCTCTGATAACACAAATGTGCTCTTCATAGCAACTGGGAAGAGTGTGGAGGACAGGGATGCCCAATGGATTCTGTGTCACATGGATTCTGACTCACAGTAACCCCACGTACAAAGGAATAAAATTCGGGTCGGTCCTGTGCTGTTCTCACAATCACTGCTGTGTTGGAGCCCATCAATGCAGCGACTGTGCTGCTCCGTCTCACTGAGGGTCTTCTTTCCTGATGATCCTCTGCCTTACCAAGCATGATGTCCTTCTCCAGGGACTGGTCCCTTCTGATGATACCTCCAAAGCAAGTGAAATTAAATCTTGTCATTTTTGCCTCTAAGGACCATTTTGGCTGTCTTTCTTCCAAAACAGATTTGTTTTTTTTTTTCGCAGTCCACAGTATATTCAGTATTCTTTGCCAAAACCACAACTCAGAGGCATCCATTATTCTTTGGTCTTCTTTATTCATTGTTCAGCTGTCGCATGCATTTGAAAATGCCATGACTTGGGTAAAGTCAGGTGCACCTTAGCCCTCAGAGTGACATCTTTGCTTTTTAACACTTTAAAGAAGTCTTTTGCAACAGGTTTAAGGACAACCTAGGAAGGCTAAATCCTCATCCTAATGTGATTTGAAGCTAATTGTCCAATCCATGTTTGCTTCATCCTAAAGCTTATGGCCTCTTCACAATGGAACATTCCACAACATTTCTTGCTCTTTTTTTTTGCAGGAACTCTTGCAGGCCTTCATAATAAGGCAGTTGTTGTTAGGTGCTATTTTAGTCAGCTAGTGCTACTCTAGCAGAAATACAACAGAGTGGATGGCTATAACAAAGGAAAGTTTATTCTTACACAATCCTGTAGGCTACAAGTCCAAATCAGGATTTCTGCTCCAGAGGAAGGCTTTCCCCTTGTCAGCTCTTGAGAAAAGTCTGGTATTGCATCAGTCTTTGTCCAGGGAGCATCTTGGCACAGGAACCTCAGGTCTGAAGGATGCGTTCTTCTCCTGGTGCTGCTTTCTTGATGTTATGAGATTCCCAATTCTCTGTCAGCTTCGCTTTCCTTTTATCTTCAGTAGTATGAAAGGATTAAGGGCAGGGCAAGCCATACTCCAGGGAAACTCCATTTACAGTGGAGCAGGGAGGTGATCCTATGAAGGGATTCACAGTCCCATCCTAATCCTTTAACATACAGCATAGGAAAATCACAAAATGGAGGATAATCATAAGGTATTGGGAATCATGGCCAAGCCACATGGCTACATGTGTTTTGGGGAGGACACAATTCAGACCATAACAGGTGCTGTCAAGTCTATTTCAACTCATAGCAACCCCATGTGACAGAGTAGAACAGCCCCAGTAGTGTCTTACCTGTCATCGTTATGGGAGCAGATGTCCATGTCTCTCCTACAGAGCCACTGGAAAGATTCTAACTGTAAACCTTTCAGTTAGCAGCCAGGTGCTTAACTGTGGTGCCACTAAGGCAACTTGAAAGAGATGACTGATTAAAACAGGAAAACAAAACAAAACAAAACAAAAAGGCTGAGTTGGAATTTTCTATACACTGGGAGATGCATAGCGTTAAATGCATTCTTTGGAAACATGGCTCTGATGTTTTGGTTTGTGGCTGTGTGCCACTGCAGGGGGAACTATAATACCCAGCATTCCTGAGCTTCACAGCTGCCATCATGGACCTGACCTCTCCTTCACCTAGACATTCAGCTCCTCATCGCAGTGACAATGGCCTGTCCAGTTCTGGATGTCTTTGACAAGAAGTAACAGAAACACAGACCCTTCCACAGTTGGGTCACCAGGTTGGTGAAGGCTGTGGAAAGCACACTAAGAAGGATGGTTGCACTATCTGGGCTTAGGAGGCCTGATATATAGAAGAGAGATTAAACTTATCTCTGAGGTTCCAGAGGTCAAGTCTTGGGTAATAAGTGGCAACTACCAGGAAGAAGATTTGAGTTTAATTGAATAGAGGTTTCTAAGCCTGAAAACAGTTCAGCAATCAAACAAGCTCTGATGAGGCGGTGAATTTCCTATTCTAATGGCTCTGCCTAGGAGTCTGGTGGTACAGTGGTTAAGTGCTTGGCTGCTAACCAAAAGGTCAGCAGTTTGAACCCACTCCAGCCACTGCATCGGAGAAAGATGTGGCAATCTGCTTTCTTGGAAACTCTATTGGGCAGTTCTACTGTGTCCCACAGGGTCACTACCAGTTGGAATATCTTGATGGGACACAACAATACGGCTGTGTCTGTTAAGGATGGAGAAACAGTTTTTAACTCAGTTATCCCAAGGATTTGTTTGTAGACAACAAGATAATCTGAGCTGCCTTCCAACCGGAAAATTCCATACTTGTGGTATATCTGATGCATGTTGATTTGCGAAAGACTTTTCGACTTCATTTCTCTTTCCTCCAGCTGCATGCAGTTAGTCTGCTGATCAGCAAACAGCTATTGTGGTCTTAGTGTATGGCATTAGATAGCAAATACTAGAAAACAAATCCTAGCTATGAAATGCCTTATGGTCATATGGGGTAACTGAGTAAGACAAGAGACATTTGTAACAAGTACAGTAAAGATTAGGATGATGGGAGGCACAGAGAGCACAAAGGAGTGTATGGCTCGGTCCAGAGATCAGGGAAGACTTCCTGGAGGAAGGGAAATCACAGGTGGAATCTAGAGGACTCTGGTTAGGTAAAGAGCAAGAGAGCCATACCGGGTGTTTAGGTGTTTGTGTGTCCCCCAGAGAGGTAAAGTGATGTCCTAACCTCTGATACTTGTGAATGTGACCTTATTGGGCAATAGTAAATCTTGTCATTGTTAGCTGCTGTTGAGTCAGTTCTGACTCATAACAACTCCTGTGTACAACGGAATGCAACACAGCCCAGTCCTGTGCCATCCTCACAATCATTGCTGTGCTTGAGCCCCCTGTGGCAGCCGCTGTGTCAGTCCATCTTGTCGCAAGTCTTCCTCTTTACTGAGGACCTTCTGCTTTACCAACATGATGGCCTTCGTCAGCAGCTGGTCCCTCCTGATAACACATCCAAAGCATGTAAGACAAAAGCTCACCATCTTTGCTTTTAAGGAGCCTTCTGGCTAGATTTCTCCCTAGACATGTTTTTTCACTCAATCTTCAAGTATTCTCTTTCATTTTTGACAATGTTGAACTTTCCTAGAGTCATATTTCACACATTCCACATTTCAGTTACTAATGGATGTTTGTAGTGGTTTCTGCGATTTTGAGACATGCCCTTTCAAGCAAATGAAGAGCCTGAAAGCTTGACTCCAGCCGCATCATGAAGGGCACTCTACTCTGAGGAAGCAGCTCTTCTCCAGTGATTATTCTAGCAGTTTTGAACCTGAGGGTCTTATCTTCTGGCCCTAGATCAGAAAGTGTTTGGCTGGTATTCATAAGGTTTTCTCTGGTCAGTTTTTTTCGGAAGCAGGTCGTCAGGTCCTTCCAGTCTGCCTTAGTCTGGAAGCTCCACTGAAATCTGTTCACTATCGCTCAACTCTGCTGATGTTTGAAATACCAGTGACAGCTTCCAGCATCACAGCAACATGCAAGCCACCAGAGTATGACGAATCAGCAGACAAGTGGTGGGACAGAATAAGTAGATGAGCCCTGAGTCCTACTTCAGACATGTTGTCAAGAGGGGTCAGTTCTTAGAGAAGGACATCCTGCTTAGTAGAGAGTCAATGAAAAAGAGGAAGACCTTTGTCATGGGTTGAACTGTGTCCCCCCAAATACCTGTCAACTTGGTTAAGCCCTGATACGTAGTCTTGTGTGGTTGTCCTTTGTTTTGTGATTTTCCTGGTGGTTAAATTTTGTCTTGGTCTCTTAGTGCTGCTATAATAGAAACACCAGAAGTGGGTGGCTTGAATAAACAGACACTTGTTTTCTCACAGTTTGGACAGTAGAATTCTGAATTCAGGGCATTGGTTCTAGGAAAGACTTTCTCAGCTCTGGGTAAAATTCTTACCTCTTTCAGCTTCTCTTCCTTGGGTTCTTGGTGATCTTCAGGTGGTGTCAATCTTTTATTTGAGTTTCCTTTTTGTATCTAATCTGCCCTTTTATTTTTCACAGGTGCCTGGGAGCCCTGGCAGCATAATACTTAAGTGTTATGTCTGCTAAACAGAAGGTCGGTAGTTCAAATCCACCAAGTGCTCCTTGGAAACTCTGTGGGGGCAGTTCTACTGTGTCCTACATGGTCACTATTAGAATCAGTCCAGTGGCAATGGGTTTTTTGGTTTTAAACACACTGTATACTGCTCAACTTGATGGTAGTGGGTTTGGTTTGGGTTCATACTGATATGGTCTCATTAATGTTAGATAGAAAGTCTTAATCCCAAGTGGGATTGTATTCACAAGTATAGGGGTTCAAGATTTACAGGACAGCTTTTTTGGGAAACAACTCAATCTATAACAAATACCCCACAAACTATAAAGCAGTCAACCAAGATAATTGATGAGTACCAAAGAAATAATACCCACCCATGGGCTGGAGATGCATGGGATTCAGTGTTCAAGGCAAGCCCTCAAAGAATCTCCACTGAAAACATTAGTAATGAAACCTCTGGCTACAAACAAATTTTCTCCCCTGTTCCTTGCTGCTGATACTCAGCGTGAGGTCTGGAAGAAGAGCAGGCCTTTGCAGGGCAGGTGGAGGGAGAGGTAGAAGGCATTGAGATGATGGAAGTGCCAATTCTCTCCAAGAGGACTTGCAGCAGCAGTTGGGAAGCCTCTTCTGGTCCTTGTATCAAAGACCTGGGTCATGGTGCCTCAAGAAGTCTTTTAAGAAGTTACTCAATGGGAGGCAATCAGAGAAGTGCACTGTCTTAGTCACCTAGTGTAGCTATGACAAAAATACCACAAGCAGATGGCCATAAAAGTGTAAATTTTATTTTGACACAGTCCAGTAGGCTACAAGTTCAAATTCAGGTCATCAGCTCTGAGGTAGCCTCTCTCTGTTGGCTCTGGAGGAAGGTCCTTGTCATCAGTCTTCCCCTGGACTGGGAGCTTCCAAGGTGCAGGGACCACTGGTCCAAAGGTCATGCTCTGCCCCTGGTACTGCTTCTTTCCTGAAGGTATGAGCTCTCCAACTCTCTGCTTGTCTCCCTTCCCCTTATGTCTCAAGAGACTGCCTCAAGGCATCATAGAGTCTGACACATTGAGTCATGCCTCACCAATGTAACTACCACCCTTCCTCCCTCATTAACGTATCACCAAAACCAAACCCACTGCTAGTCAAGTTACAACCCTCCTATAGAGGCAGAATTTATAACATATAGGACAATTACACAGTACCAGTAATCATGGCCCAGCCAAATTGCTACATTTGTTTTTTAGAGGACACAATTCAATCCATGACGTGCACCAAAAAAAATATCTTTGTTCTTTGCAGCACTATGTATAAGGTGAAGAAATGAACATTTTACATGTCCAAGAGTAGGAAATGATGATATAAATTATTTTGTAACTACGTGGTTGAAAACTATGCACATTAATGTTTTCAAAGATACAACACAGTGAAAGTTCACAATATAACAAAATCAGTAGTGTGGAGTGTGCATCGGACAGTTTTCCACCAATATCTGTTCTCCATTTTTACCTTTAAAAACTCCTGATTTTCAGTCAGACACTTGGCCATCCAACTAGAAACCTCGTTTTTCAGCCTCCTTGCTCGCTGGGTGTGGTCATGTAGCAGACTTAAGAATGCTAGTGTATGGCCAGGAGTGATGTGTACCACTTCCACTTGTCCCCCAGGTAGGAACTGATGGGTGCTCCTTTTGCCCAGTCCAGCTTCCTAATGGCTGTTATGATGATGGGAGCCCGAAAATCTACCTTGGACCCAGAGCCTACGTAGGGCGTGGGTAGGTATCTCCCATGTTGTTGAAAGCTCTGTCCAATGTGAACACTCATCAATGCCCAAATCGCTCATGAACTTGTCTCCGGTTTGGGGGACACTAGTGTGAAAGTCACTGCTCAAGTATGCAGGTGGACAGCTTGGAAAAGTCACACATTCTGAGTAGTGGAATCTCGCCAAACCAAGGCTTTAAATTCCTAGCCAAGGCTGGACATTCTTATCTCTTAGATTAAGTGTGGTGTCGTGGAGATGAGGAGCAGTATGAAAAGCTAAAGACAGGCCTGTCAGGGAGTGTAGATGGGTGAGTGTGTGAACTGATTTGGACTGTGGTTTGGGGGCATTTCTCCTTTCATCTGTTGGTGTTGATTCTGGGCTCTGCTTTCTCTCAGGAAAGCCTACATATCGCATAAATGGCAGAGGGGCCCAAACAGCAAGTTACCTGCAGTGCTGTGACCCCTTTCACTGGGCCCAGAGGGACTATGTGTGTGGCCGGGATGGGACCCTGTTTATTGAGCTCCCTCCAGCAGTAATGGTAGAATGCAAAAGGCAGGGCAGATTACAAGGTTTGTTAACACTGACTCACCAGGTAATTACGAAGAGAAACAGATCAATGTTACCTGGAAGACCTTCCTGGTACCCAAGCCCAAGTACATGCGTCGTATTCTCCATGACCTCCGGTGTGGTATCATTCTTCTCTCTGTGGCAGTGCTCCTCCCGATTTCTACACTGGCCCTATGGAAAGATGGACTTGGACAAATGTGAGCAATAGCACCATCAAAACCACTGTTACTCTACTTGCATGTGATTTTTCTCATTTTCACATCACTACCACAAGGTTAGATTCTTTTGTCAGGGTAACTGGTAACAGGAAGCGTTCAGGATAGCTTTGATGGACACCCTTTTAACACTTTGATTGCTAGCATGTTTTCGGCTCCCTTGTCATTCAAGATTAAAAGAATACAAACAGATGCACAGTTCTGCCTTTGTCTCACATAGTTTTGATTCTTTTGTCTCAAGCCTGACTTGACCTGCAGAATTGCTAATTATCTTGTTACTTTATCTCTTTGAATGTCTTCTAGTTGACTGTGGTAATGCTTTCCTTCTCCAGTTCAATAGTCTGTTCTGATCAGCATGTCCACCCACCAGTTTGCATGACTTCATCCTGGTGCCTGACACTCAGTCACATGACATATATGGCATGTCTTGTGCTAACTCTGTGACTGTGTGGTACAGTCTTCAGTCATTCTGGGTAAAAATGTTGCTCATCTGTAAAGTGAAATGTTCTACTTTATACAAGTTAAATAAGATAAAGAATGTAAAGTCAGCTGCATGTCAGGTCTGTACTAGTTACCTAATGTGTAATTTAGAGGCTTAAAGCAGTAATAATCACAGTTTTTATGGATCAGGAATTCAGGAGCAGCTTGGCTGGGCTAGTGTAGCTTCTTTTTTGTAATAAGATGTTGGCTATACCTCCTCAGTCATCTGAAAGCTTGACTGAGGATGGAGACGCCACTGCAAAGGCTGTCCTCCCACATGGCCCCCCCCACTGATGCTGGCTATTGATGGGAACTCTTGGTTCCTTTCCATGTAAGCCTCTCTGCAGGGCTGCATTAATGTCCTGATGGCACTGTAGCTGTCTTCCCCAAGACAGAGTAATCTGAGGGAGAGAGGGAGAGGACACAGAGAGAGAGAGAGAGAAGAACCACATAACATCACTCCTGCTATGTTCTATGTAGTAAAGCAAGTCACTACTCGACGGCACTTGGTTTGGCTTGGCAAGTTCAGACAATATTCAAAGTGAAGGAATTTAAAAATTCCATCTCTTGAATGGAGAAATGTCAAACAATTTATGGACATCTTTTAAAACAATAACAGGTTCTTCATAATTGTCCACTTTTATTGTGATTATAAAAGCATGTATTTGCAAAGGTAGAAAAATATGTGTTGGTACATCGGTAGCTGGAATTTATTCTCTACCTCTCAGATGTGTGCAAAACAAAGGTTCTTTCTAGAGTGTGACTCCTCTTGATCTAGTACTCTGTAACTGCAGATGCTGAGGGGTGTGAAAGAGTAGTCAGACTGAAGTTCATTAACTGAGAAGATCAGTCTTTTTCTCAGTCTCTTCAGTCTCTTCAGTCTCTTTCAGGTCAATCAGCCATTAATGTAAAGCTCACACTCGCCGTCACAACAGTCTCTCCTTTCTTTTCTTCCTGGAAATATATACCTGCTTGGTTTATTTGGTTCTGTGTCTATCACAGAGTCCCACACACAGCCCTTTGCCCCTCCGCAAGACTGTCTTAGCTTGACTTCCTGACCAAGTTCACCCTTCCATGTAAAATAATGACAGGAACTCAGGATACAGCCCCCACCCCATGAAAATATTGTCATATGTGGTATTTCAGTTTCCAGGCTAATTGCCAAAGACTCATTTCTCTAACAATGTAGTATCTGGCAATAAAAATTTTTTTAAAACTAACAGTGTCACCAAAAGAGTACCTAAATAAAAGAGAACAACTTTTGTCATTTGTCAATGTTTCCTTAAATTATCATGGAAACCCTGGTGGTGTAGTGATTAAGTGCTATGGATGTTAATCAGAAGGTTGGCAGTTCAGATCCACCAAGCACTCCCTGAAATCTCTATGGAGCAGTTCTCAAGGGTGACCTCAAGGGTCACCGTGAGTCAGAATTGATTTGACAGCAGTGGGTTTTTTTTTTTTTATTATAGAGTAAAATTGACTTTAGGGGGTTAGGTAGCTCTATAGGTTTTAATGCATGCATAGATTTGTATAACTACTTCCATAATCAGAGTATTTGTCAGTGTAACACCCCCAAGAAACCACCTTGTGATTTCCCTTTATAACCACAACTGCCCACATCTAACTGCCAACCACCACTGACACATGATCCTTCACTTTGATTTTGTCGCTTTAAGAATATCATATAGCTGGCTTTTTCTTTTCCTCAACATGTTCTCTTGAGAGCCAACCAAGTTGTGTGTATCAAGAGTCTATTCATTTCTACTGTTGAGTGGTACCCCATTGTATGGATGACCATAGTTGGTTATTTGGCCTGCTGAAGGACGTTTGGGTGCTTTTTCAAATGAGGGATAAATCATTGCAAACTCATTTTTATGGAAGTGATTCAGACTCATAGCAACCCTACAGGACCAAGTAGAACTGTTCACAGGGTTTCCAAGGAGTGGCTGATGTAGTCAACATATCAGAACCACTGTCCCATCATTATAAACATTTATGTATATATTTTTGTGGGAAGATAAAAGTCTTAGGTGCATAGCACTGCTACAATAGAAATACTACAAGTGAGTGGCCTTAATGAACAAATTTTGATTTTCACACAGTATAGGAAGCTAGAAGTCCAAGTTAAGGGTAACAGCTCTAGAGGAAAACTCTGTTGTAGAGAAATCTTCTTGTCTCTTTACAGCAACTATTCCTAAATTCCTTGGCTGTCCCGTGGCATGTATCTTCCCCTTTATTTGAACTTTCTTTCTTGCCTCATCTGTTCTTTTATATCTTAAAGAAGATTGATATAAGCCACAACCTACACTAATGTTATCTAACATAGTAAAGAAAACCCATTCCCAAATGGGACTGTAATCACAGGTGTAGGGCTTAGGATTTGCAGCAGATGTTTTCGGGAGACACAACTCAATCCATAACAATAAGTTCTCATTTTGCAAGGGTAAATGCCCGTGGTAGAGTTGGTGGGTAACAGTAACATGATTTGTATATTTTTAGTTTATAAGAAACTACCAAATTGTTTTCCAGAGTGACTGTACCGTTTTGCATTCCCACCAGCAATGTATAAGAGCGGTGGTTGATTTGCATTTCTCTCTAGCATTTGGTATTGCCAGTATTTTTTTTTTTTTATTTCAGTCACTTTAGTAGATATGTAGTTGGTGTTTCTCTGATGACTAATTGAAGGAGATCTGGTGGTGCAGGGGTTAATATGCTAGTTGCTAACTAAAAAGGTGAGCAGTTTGAAGCCACCAGCTGCTTTGTAGGAGACAGATGTGGCAGTCTGTGTCTGTAGTGACTTACAGCCTTGGGAAACCCACAGTGGCAGTTCTGTCCTATAGGTTTGCTGTGAGTCAGAACCAACTTGACAGCAGGGCATTTGGTTTTGGGTTTTTAATGGCTAGTGACATTGGACAGTTTTCCATAGGCTTATTTACTATCTTTGTGTCTTCTTTAGGGAACTGTATGTTCAAATCCTTTGCCCATTTTGTAGTTGGATTTTTTTTGTTTCTTTATTGCTGAATTTATACAGTCTACATACATTCTGGATATAAAACTTTGTCAGATATGTAGTATGAAAATACTTTTTCTTAGTCTATGGTTGGAAACCCTGGTGGTGCAGTGGTTAAGTGCTACGGCTACCAAACAGAAGGTCAGCAGTTCAAATCTGTCAGGCACTCCTTGGAAGCTCTATGGGCAAGTGCTACTCTGTCTGTAGGGTCACTATGAGGCAGAATCTACTTGACAGCAGTGTATTTTTTTTATAGTTTGCCTTTTCAATGTCTTAATAGTGTGATTTATAGAGCAAAATCTTTTAATTCTGGTAAAATCCAATTTATACCTTTATGGATTTTTTTTTTGCTGTCATGTCTAAGAATTCTATTTCTTTGTTCTATGGTTTCTGATAAGAAATCTCCCACCATTCAATTACTGTTCCCCTGAGGCATTCTGGTTGCTTAGTGGTTAAATGGTTACTGCTAACCAAAAGGTTGGCCGTTTAAGTCCACCAGGCACTCCTTGGAAACCCTATGGGACAGTTCTACTTTGTCCTGTAGGGTGGCTATGAGTTGGAATTGATTCGATGCAACAAGTTTTTTTTTCCTCCTAGAATTTTTAATTTGTCTCTACTTTTCAACAGCTAGATTTTGATCTGTCTCTGTGAATTTCTTTGTGTTTTTCTCATTGTTTATTTAAGTGGTTCAAGCATATTTGTAACTGCTTATTTGAACACTTGTATCATAAAACCAAAAAACCAAACCCAGTGCCATTGAGTTGATGCCGACTCATAGTGACCCTACAGGACAGAGTAGAACTGCTTCATAGAGTTTCCAAGGAGCACCTGGTAGATTTGAACTGCTGACCTTTTGGTTAGCAGCCAGAGCACTTAACAACTATGCTACCAAGGTTTCCATTTGTATCACATCTGCTTTTAAAGTTTTTGTTGCCAGCCAGCCGAGTTTTTGTTAGGTAATTCTGATACATGTGTCATCTGTTGGCTGTCTTTTCTGGTGTAAATTGACATTTTCCTGATTCTTTATATGCTGAGATTGCACCTTCTGAATGTTGTGGTATGAGATTATTACATAAACTGATTGAAAACACTGATGTTTTTGTTTTAGCTGTTAACTGATCTGCTTAGGCTGAAGCTGCAAGTTCCAACCTGCCTTCTATGGGCTGCAGTTCAGTGGGAGGCAGTTCCGGTTTTAAAGCCTCTGCAGTTCTACTCAGATTTGTCACATGTTTGCACCCCCAGTGGTCAGTCTGCAACCAGGGCAGTGGTCTGTTCATGTGTTCAGTTCTCAGATTCTTTGGTGATCAAATCCATGCCTGTGCAGTTTGGGGGTGAACCTAATAATTGATAAATAATTTTATGAGATCACTTTCCTCATTTCCTCCCTCTCTACCATACCTCTGGATTTTTTTTTTTTTTTTTTTTTGATTCTCTTGGTTTCGCTTTTATGGTTCATCAGTCTGAATACTGAAACTTCAGTGATCCCATTTTTGGAATTACAGCTTCACCAATCAGAGAAGGTCTCTTCTCCTCCACCTGTGGTCTTCCACTGGAACTGCTTCTACTATGAAAAAGGGATTTTCTTGGGGCCTGGGGTGTGAGATGTATTGTTCGTTAAAGGTTGTGGCTTCTAACCAAAAGATTGACAATTCAGATCCACCAGGCACTCCTAGGAAACTCTATGGGGCAGTTTTACTCTGTCCTATAAGGAGGTCAGTATGAGTCCCAATCAACAGAATTGACTTGATGGCAGTGGGTTTGGTTTTTTGGCTGAGATGCAAGAGAACAAAAACAACAAACAAGTGGGAATTCCTGCATTTTCTTTAAATGTTAGGATTCTCTTTTCATTGGACCAAATCTAGGGTGATTTTCCCAAAATTCTGCTGATGCTGATGCCTGCTTCTAGGCTTTTAGGCTGGATTGCACTCAGGTTGGGGGATGCCAGGGTGGAAGGGGTTTGAGAGGGACATGAAGACGATCACTACTGGATTGGTGGTACTTCAGATTCTGGTCTTCTGCAGTCTTTCTGCTTCAAATTAAATGTGCCTACCATATTTTTATGCAAATAATGTGCAGTTGTTTGCCACCACTCCCCCCTCCCACAAGTTATTTCCATAAGTTCCCCAAGCCAAGTTTCTTTTACAGGCTGCTATAAAAAGAATTTAGCAAAGTGTAGTTACAAAAATACCTTGAGAGGAAAGAGGAGTTGGCTAACAAATGTGGAAGGTGAGCATTATTTGTGTAGAAATACAATACTCCATCTTATGAGCAACAGGAGCCTCCTAAAACAGAACAGTGTTAAAACTGAAAAAGAAAAGTTTGAATCACAACTGTTGAATACTAATGCTTGAGTTGAAGAGATACAATTAGGAGAGGATCAAAATGTGAATGCACATTTATGTGACAAATAGGAATTCTAAAAGAAACATCTAAAAATTTATATAAAGCCTTTGAAATGGAAGGTACTGGTACTTACTATGTTTAATTCTAGTAAAAGAAGTGGATAGTTTCTCTCCTACTGATGGAAGATGTATGACTAATGCTATCTTCAAACTTAAAAGCTATGACTAGAGTATGTTTTCAGCTCACAAGGGCAAAAGGGAGTAGAAAGGAAGAACATTCACTGGAGAATAGAAGAAAGAAACAGTGAAAGAATGGTGTTTGAAAGGATATGTCTCTGTATGAATTGGTTTGACAAGGGCTGAAGTAGAATTAAAAAGACAGTTAAGGATAGGATGAAGAGGAAAAATATGAGGGCTTGAATCTATCTCTTTAATGGGAAGAATTGAAAGTAAAAATAAATAAATTAGATAAAACATCGTGCAATTCTCCTTTGGCTACCACCTGGTGGCAGTGCTGGCATGAGACAGCTTAGTGCTGTGTTCACCAAGGGTGTATACGGTGTGAGGATATGCAAGAGGAAAATATTTACAAGTGCCTAAAGAACATAAAATAACTTCTCTTTTTATTTAGACTTTTTTTTTCTTAAAAATAGAGGTATACAAACTTTACTAGTATTTAATACAGGGATTGAGACTGGCTTCATCACTTGATCAGTTAGATGGTTCCGTGTCACATATGGTCTGCAAGGACCTAATAAGAATGAGAGTTCTGCTGCTAATGGCTCCATTCATTCATTTGCTCTGAACATATTGTGACATACTGCAGTTTACATGTTCTTGGATAAATGTATTTCTATATTATGTTACTTGGTTTTAACAGACTACGGTGCACCTGACCCACCCCATAGTGTTTTCAGTCACCTCATATGCATGTGAAAGCTAGATGATGAATAAGGAAGACCAATGAGGAGTCGACACCTTTGAATTGGTGAAGAATATTGAATATACCATGCACTGTCAAAAGAATGAACCAGTTTGACTTGAAAGAAGTACAGTGAGAATGTTCTAAGAGGCAAGGATAGTGAGACTACGTCTCATGTACTTTGGACATCTTATCAGGAGAGATCAGTCCCAGGAAAAGGACATCATGCGTGGTCAAGTGGAAGGTCAGAGAAACAGAGGGAGAGTCTTTTCTTAGTCACCTAGTGTTGCCATAACAAAAATACCACAAGTGGGTGACTTTAACACAGCGGAATTTATTCTCTCACAGTCAACTAGGCTGGAAGCCCAAATTTAGGATGTCAGATACAGGGGAAGACCTTCTGTCTCTGTCAGCTCTGGAGGAATGTCCTTTTCTCCGGTGGTCTTCTGGTCTAGGGGCTCCTCCACGCAGAAACCACCAAAGGACAAGCCCTACTCCCTGTGCTTCTTTCTTGGTGGTATGAGGCCCCCAGCTCTCTGCTCGCTTCCCTTTCCTTTTTTATCTGTTGAGAGATAAAAGGGAGTACAGGCCACAGCCCAGGGAAATTCTCTTTACGTTAGATCATAGATGTGGCCTGAGCAAGGATGGTACAATTCCACCTGAATCCTCTTTAATATAAAATTACAATCACAAAATGGAAGGCAACCTCACAGTACTGGGAATCATGATGCAGCCAAACTGATGCACATGTTTTGAGGTGGCATAACTGAATCCATGACAACGGTTGATGAGAACCATTGACAGTGGTTGCAACAAAGGCCCAAGCGTAACAGTGACCGTGAGGATGGAGCAGGACCAGAGTCGCCGTGAGTCGGATCCGACTCGAAGGCACTTCACACCCCTCTCAAAATGTGCACATGACTTAAAAGGCTTCTTGCAAGTCAGTTTCAGTTTAAAACAAGACTGATAATTCAAGTCCAAGGTAGTGAGAAGAATACAAAGTAAGACGTCCTCTTCTCCTGGTTTGGACTCTTTGTCAGTTACTTTGTGGGATAATACAATGGCTACAGTAATAAATGCTGTCCTGTTAGTTACCGTAGAGTTGACTCCAGCTCATGGTGACCATGGCGACTGTGTGCCTAACAGATTAAAACATCACCCAGTCCTGTGCTACTCAAAAATACTGTCTAACAAAATATACATGCTTAATCAGTCCCCTTGAGGTAATATCAATGGTTATGACAATAAATTAGAAAATAACATCTTCTTGAGGGAAACTCATGCTATGGAAAAAGACTTTTGAAAACACTTGCTTGGAAATATATTCATCATTACATGATTTTGTTTCTAAGATGACTGATGTATGTTACTTAGAAAAGTCTCACATTCCAATAGTAAGAAGAGTTTGAAATGGCATTTTCTAAACTTTTTACAACTTTCCAGATAAACAGATTCAGTACTCTTGAGGGCATTTGTAAAAAATACGTAAATATTAAATACCTTTCCTTAAATTGCAAAAAGGAAAAAAAAGAGGGGAGGGGTGACATTATAGAAGTTAGCCAAGCCAGCCAAGCCAAGTGCCGTTGAGTTGGATCTGATAGAAGATGGAAATATATTATTCAAATATCTACATGAATCTTAGAGTTATTAATGGATGAAACAAAAAGGAGGGCATTGCCAGCTGAGTGCTGTTGACTTGCATCCGACTCATGGCAACCCTAGGGGCCAGAGTAGAACTGACCCCCAGAGTATGGAGGGCCTTGGTTTAGTAATTAAAGCTAACATGATTATACATATATAGAACCTTTTCCCATACAGATCTCTGTTTCTTTGTGAAATTTGTTTTTCATTTATGACACTTGTTAAAATAAATCATGAAAATAAATTTAGAACCAGATTGTCAGAGCTGTTGTATCGCAAAATGTTGTACCCATGCATTTCAGAAACAATGAAGAGTGTTCAGTCACATTTCTTTCATAAAAACAATTGATATTAATGTTTTTGGATGAAACAAAACAAAACAGTTTTATGGCAATAATCTATTCAGAGAGCAATTATAAATACACTGGTAATTTATTTAACTCATATTTATCTCGTATTTATGAAATTTTATTTTTGTGGGTATTTTACAGTAGACATGGCAACTACTCCTATTATCTCACACTTTTATATCTTTAACTGTGCATCAGCCATTGTTTTAAATGCTTTATATGTATGTATTTAACTCTCACAGCAGCCCAATGAGGTATGTAGTAGCGTCTCTATTTAATAGATTAGGAAACAGAAGTAAAATGAGGTCACTCAGGTCATAAGTGATAGAATCAAGATTTATTCACAGAGTAATGAATATATTTAATTTATACATAAATACTAATGTCTGCTAAACCAAAAGGTGTGTGTGATTACAGTTTGGACACCGTTTGTGTACAGCTGATAGGCATGGTGGTGGAGCAGGAGTATGTCCCCAAGAAGTTCAAACCATCATTTCATCTAGTGTATTAGCATTTACAAAATGCTTCCACGTTTAAAGTCCTATTTTATTCCCACAGTCATCTCTTGAAATTGTCATATTAGTCTTGAGAAGACAGGGATAATAAAAAGAATGGTTAGTAGAGTCAGACAGATATGCATGTCAAAGTGAGAATTATCATCTACTACTTCTGTGACCTAAAATACTTCCTAACCTCTTGGAGTTTCATTTTTCTCATTTCTAAGTGCAGAAAATAGTATATATCTTCTAGGATTAAATGGAACACTGCAATAGCACATAGGGTAGTAGTTAAGAGAGTAGATTCAGGTGTCAGACTTGATTTGAATCCACTTATTAGCTGTAACTTTCTTGGTTAAGTTTTACATTTTCTTTCAGCTTTAGTTTTCTCAGCAGAAATTTTGGGCTAAAAAAATTACTGACCTTATAGGGATTTTATGTAAACTCATTTAAGTAATGTATTTAGGGTCTAGCACCTTGAAATTGGATTCGCACATACCATGATCATGAAGACAGCGCATGACCAGTTATCATTTTGGTCTCTGTTGCCCTGAGGTTAAGTGCTACAGCTGCTAACCAAAAAGGGTGGCAATTCAAATCTGCCAGGTGCTCCTTGGAGACTCTATGGAGCAGTTCTACTTTGTCTTATAGGGTCGCTATGAATCAGAATCAACTAGACGGCAGTGAGTTTGGATTTTTTGGGGTTGCTCTGAGTCAGAGCAAATTGAGAGCAACTAGTAACAACTACCACCTAAGAATTAATCAGTGAATGATGGCACAGTGGTTAAGTGCTACGTCTCCTAGCCAAAGGGTTGGCAGTTCAGATCTGCCAGGTGCTACTTGGAAACTCTACCAAGCAGTTCTACTCTGTCCTATAGGGTTGCTATGAGTTAGAATTGACTCAATGGCAGTGGATTTTTTTTTTTTTAATTAGTAATAAATGCTTAGCATATGGTTGAGACTGGGTAAATAGTAGTTGTTCTGATGATTATACCCACCTGAGAGCTTTACTCAAGCCTACTCAGTTAAGCAGTATCCAAGTCTCCTGCTTCTGGATCCTCAGGCTATAAAAGCTAGCATTTATGTGCATGAACTGTGTATGGAGAAAGCTCTTCTGGTGGATAAAGCAAAAGGTATTCCTGGGGAGAGAGCACTTGGGCCTGAGCTCATCAATAAAATCATCAGAGTTCTGGGATTTGGGTAGGAATATGAGAAAGAAAAGACACGCAGGAACGACTTCAGGGGACAAAGAATGATTCACAGGCTGAGAAATGGGGTGGAGGACACCACTTTAAGGAAGGTGAGTAAACTGTTTTGACGGCTGCAGAGCTGTGTTATGACGATTAATCTTGGGGTCACTCATGCAGCATTAAAATAGGAGAAAAAGTGAATCAGGTTACTGTGGCCATTCAGACACGAGTGAGAATGACCAGAGCTAAGGGAGATGCTGAAAGAATAGAAAAAAAGGAACCAATGAAAGGCACCCTGTAAAGGAAAGGTCAGCAAGGTCTGGAGACTGATTAAAGGAAGGGTGAGCAAATAAATGCAGACAGAACGATATCTGCATTTCATTACAGTTGTGTGGAATGCATGATGACATTGAGAAAAGAGAAAGCAATTTTTAGGGGGGCACTGAGATGTTTGACTTTTTACATTGATTTATCAGAGGGGCATTTTAAGTAAAAATACCCTGCGGCATTTGCAAAATTTAGATTGCTCAGGTCCAAAGATAGAGTTGGAATTTATCTGTAGAGAAGACATAATTGAAAGAAG
Source organism: Heterohyrax brucei (assembly GCA_028571685.1). Classification (NCBI taxonomy): domain Eukaryota; kingdom Metazoa; phylum Chordata; class Mammalia; order Hyracoidea; family Procaviidae; genus Heterohyrax; species Heterohyrax brucei. The sequence goes on along the minus strand of CM053153.1, from coordinate 16,443,212 downwards.
TCTTATTATTCAAAGTAAATGTGTACTGGAAAAAGGGCATTTCAGTAGATCTGTACAAAACGAGACAAGTATATAATTATAAATAAGGAAAGAACTAATTAAATTGGGATTTATTTTGAAAAAGGAAACTAAAAATAATAATTTGATCATGTATTTAAAACAATTTCTATTGTAAGTTCAAATAGTTATTCATTCTTAGAGTGAACAAAATAGTTCTTTTTGTTGTTGAAATAGACCTGGCAAATTTGTGCATTAGCTTACTGTGATAGTCTTCACATTCTGTTTTACTTTTATAGCAGAATTGTAAGTATTTTCCAAAAATTTGGGGAGGAGTTCATTATTTTGTCCAAAGCAAACTCCTGAATTTTTAATAGTCAAATCATTTTCATTTGAAGTCATTTTTGTGCCATCATCCTTGTCAGTTTATCTGCTTTGTTAACTGGAATAACTCTTCTGAGTTCTCCTGTGTGAGTAGCTTGGCAAGTGTTTCAGCAGTACTCTGACCTCATGGAACCCTGCATCTTTTATGAGATGTGCAGTTTTACTCTGCTGTAGGATTGCTCTCGTGCTTCGTGGTACTGTTAAGTGCTTGCATGTGATAACTAGCGAATGACTGACTTGCTTGCTTTGATAGACGAGCAGAAGATTGTATTAAATAGGGAGGGGTGTTTGAGTGGATGCTTTTATACGTCGTCAATTCTATATTGAATACTTCTACAGAATTAAACTTTGTAAGTTTGGAGAATTGGATGATAAATAGTGAGGTAAAAATTACTTGTCATTGTTGAGGCCACAGGAAAGGAAAGGTTCTCCAGGAAAAGTGCTTTGAGAGAGCTGGAAAGAAAACCGAAGAACGAATCTTGAGAACATTCCTGGAGGAAGGTTGTGGCAAAAATACTTGAAGTTACTGGAGAAGGAACTTTGATGGAGTTAGAAGAAGTTAGCTAATTCAAGAGGGGAAAAAAAAAAACAGGCAAGAAAAAAGAGAATTTGTGATGTCTTATCTCCGGCAGAAAATAACTTCTAAGGAAAGAGAAGTATGGGATGTGGGTTATTACTGTAAGAAATAAAAAGGAGAAAGATGGTGGTAGATGCAGAAGGACCTCAAGGTTTCAATATCTTTTAAAATGAAGTGGCAGATGCCTTCTTAATTTTATATGCAGATTTATACAAAGGAATAATTAAGGACTGAACAAAGCTATATATTTTCAACTGTATACTGGAAGACCATTGCGTCCCTACTCCCTATATCTTGTGAAATATTTCTGGAGGCTTTTTTGTCACAACTGTCATTCGGTCACCCTGATGTTAATTAATGGCAGCTGTTCAGAACTGTTCACACTAGCAATGGGACAGAACCATCTAAAACAATCGGTATGTGTACACAATGGTGCGTCTTAGTTATCCAGTATTGTTGTAACAGAAATACCACAAGTGGGTGACTTTAACAGGAGAAATTTATTTTGTCACAATTTAGGAGGCTAGAAGTCCAAAGTCAGGGTGCAGGTTCTAGGGGAAAGCTTTCTCTCTGTTTCTTGGTTCAGGGTGAAGATTCTTGTCTCTTCTGAGCTTCTGCTGCTGGTCAGTCTTGATGTTCCTTGGTATTTCTCTTCCCTTATCTCTGCTTGCTCCCTTTTTTTGTTTAACCTCTTTTATAGCTCAAAAGAGATTGACCCTACACTAATCCTGCCTCATTAGCATAACAAAGAGAACACACTTTACATAAAGGTATAATCATAGGCATGTGTTTTTACTAGGTGCCATCAAGTCCATTCCAACTGGTACCAATCCTGTGTAAAACAGAAGAAAACGCTGGCCAGCCTTGGATCACCCTCACAATCTTTGTAATGCTTGTGCCCATGGTTGCAACCACCATGTCAATCTATCTTCCTTTTTTTCACTGACCCTCCAGTTTGCCAAGCATCAAGCCCTACTTCAGGGACTGTTCCCTCCCGATAACACATCCAAGTAACACATTGAAAGACGTCAATTCCTCTTCGGTCTTCGTTGTTCATTTCCCGCCCTTTGCATCGTTACAAAGTGGCTGAAAACACCATAGCTTAGGTCAGGCGCACCTAAGAATGCGGTTTCACCATCGTTCCTTCTAAGGAGTAGGCTGGCTGTGTTTCTTCCAAGAGAAATTTATTCTCTCTTCCGGCAGTTCTTGGTATACCTGATATTCTTCAACACCATAGTTTGAAGGTGTCAATTCTTCTTTGTTGTTAGGTGTCATTGAATCAGTTCTGAGTCATAGTGACACGAGGTACAACAGAATGAAGCATCGCCTGGTCCTGAGTCACCCTCACAATTGTTACTCTTGAGCCCGTTGTTGTAGCCACTGTGTTAGTCCTTCTGGTTGAGGATCTTCCTCTTTTTTTACCAACCTCTGTTGTACCAGTAATGACGTCTTTCTCAAGGACCTGATCTGAAAATATGTCCAAAGTATGTGAAATGTAGTCTCGCCATCCTTGCTTCTAAAGAACACTCTGACTCTTCCAAGACAGATGTGTTTGCTCTTTTGACAGTCCATGTTATATTCAATATTCTTCATCAACACCATAATTCAGAAGTGTCAATTCCTCTTTAGTCTTCGTTATTCGCTTCCTACCTTTTGCATCCATATGAAATGACTGAAAACACCATAGTCAGGTGCACCTTAGTCTTCAAAGTGACACTTTGTCCCTTCAAACTTCACGTCTCTCCCACATGCAAAGCACATTCAGTACATCACACCATTCCAAAAGTCTTAAAATAACTCCAAGCCCCAAATCTCATCTTCTGAATCCTCTAAATCAAATGTGGGTGAGGCTTCAGGTGTATTTCATCCTGGGGCAAAATCCCTCTTCATCTGTGTATGTGTGAAATCTAGATTACAAGTTAAGTGTTCTTAAAGCACAGTGGGGAAACCCTGGTGGTGTAGTGGGTTAAGACCTACGTCTGCTAACTAAGAGGTTGGCAGTTCAAATCTGCCAGGTGCTCCTGGGACAGTTCTACTCTGACCTCTAGGATCACTATGAGTCAGACCTGACTCGACAGCAGTGGATTTGGTTGGAGTTTTTTAAAGTACAATGGTACAACAGGCACAAAGTTGGCATTTCCATTACAGATGGGAGAAATTTGAGGACAAGAGGGCTAATAGACACCAACTACATCCAAAATCCAGTGAAACCATTTACATTAGCTCTGAAGCATTGAAAATTTTCCTCTGTTCTCTCTTACCGTCTGGGCAATGGCCATTTCCTTTCAGGGCCTGGGTGTTGGCTATGCCTTCCAGATTCTGGGTGAATGTCCACTTGAGATTCAGCTCTGCTTTCCAGCCTACCGGGACAACTCTGCTCCCTCAGCTTTGGGCAGTCCCATTCTCTGAGCCCACCTGAGTGGCAGCGTCACTCTCTTCGGCCCCATTCTTCCGCTCCTTGGGCATGGAAGCCCCACTCACTCAGATTTGGGCACTGGTCCCATCCCACTTGAAGAGGTTAATAGCAGCCTCACATTCCAGAACTGGTTTGGTGAAGATCCCACTCTTTGAAAAAGGCTGTGGCTCCACCTTGTGAGATCCAGGAGACACTGGCCCCACACTTTGAAACTAAGGCCCAGCTTCCTGTGCTTCTTCCAACAATTCTGCTTGTCTCCCAGCTGCCAGAGATGGCCGCCTTTTACTCGTGGAGTTCAACTAATGTAGCTCCTTTAGCCTGTCTCTTGGCCTGTAGAATTCCACGAGGCAGAGCTTTCATTATTTCTCTGTAGAAGATCTTGCATTCCTTCATTGAAAGCTGCTGCTGTTCCTGCTGTGATAGTTGGTTAGATCCTTCACTCACTAGCCTGGTCTGTTTAACAAAAAATTGTGTAGCCATGTTGTTAGTAAACATTCTAAGATGTATGTCCTTTGTTTGTACAACAGAATTTTCCAAATCTTTAAGCTCTGTTTTTGTTTTGCACAATTCATTTTTAAGTCTATCTCTTTCCTCTTGCATTTTACCATAAGCAGCAAGGAGAAACCATGCAGCCTCTTTAAGATCTTGCTTAGAAATCTCATCAATTCCAGATATCCAAGTTTATCACTTACATGTTTTACCTTCCACCAAATGTTTGAACATAATTCAGACAAGTTGGTTGCCACTCTATAAAAAACTTTGCCCTTCCTCCACTGTCCAACCAGATGTTCATCATTTTCTTTTAAAGCCTCACCAGAAGCACATTTAATGTCCACATTTGTAGCAGTATTCTATTCCTGACATTAAATGCATTCTCTAAGATGATAGTGACTTTCTCTATAGCTCTCTTTGCTTCCATCTGAGCGATCACCAGAATTGTCTTTGATGTCAAGGCAATCTAGGTTAATAGGTGCCTTAAAACTCTTCCAGCCTCTACCTATTATTCAATTTCCAAACTGCTTCCACATTTTAGGTACCTGTTAGAGCAGTACCCTACTCCCAGTACCAAATTCTGTCTTAGTTATCTAGTGCTGGTATAACAGAAATACCCTAAGTGAATAGCTTTAACAGACAGAAATTTATTATCTCATGATATAGGAAGACAGAAGTCTGAATTCTGTGTACCAGCTCTAAGGGAAGTCTTTTTCTCTTTCTGTTGGCTCTGGGGGAGGTCTTGCTTCTTCTGAGCTTCTGCTCCTGGGCAATTTTCATGTGGCTTGGCATCTCCCTTCCCCATCTCTGTGTAGCCACTGGCTTGTTTAATGTTTTTTAAATCTCAAAAAAATCTCAAGATACACCCTATGCTGCCTAATTAATGTAATGGTCCTGCCTAATTAATGTAACCAAGACAACCCATTCCCAAATGGGATTATAACCACAGGCATAGAGTTAGAATTTGCAACAAATATTTTTGAGGATACAATTCAATCTATAACAGCAAGCATATTTATTGTTATGTTCAGTCATTCCCTCCTTCATTTATTCATTGGAAGAGTGTATATGTAGCTACCTGCATGCTAGGACATTGTTGAAATGGGAAAATAAAATAAACAAGACCTTGAGGAGTTCACTGTTTATCATTTTCACCTGCAGGCAAAAGCACTTCTCTTCCTCTGTTTGAAAATATTTGGAGGCAGTTTTGGTTTTCGTGTTGACTAGGGGATATTTTTGACAATTACTGTGCAGTGGGTGGTCAGGGACAAGTTTGGTTTGCTGTGGACAAGTTTACTTGTTCATAACCAATCAGTGGTGTTTCAGCTGATAAACAAATGCTAGAATATTCGTAGTGCAGGGAAACCCGTGAGATCTGGAACTCAGATGGCTGCTTTGTTGTCAGCTCTCACAAGGTTACAAGCTTTGAAAGGGTACAATCTTATTACTGTTCTACTGCTCTCTATTAGTGGAAAACTTTTGAGTGTTTCTTTGATTTAGGAGATAACATTGATGCCATTTTTCCCTGTGCTTGAGTAGAAAAAATGTGACCCAGCTGGTACTGGACTCACAAAGACTCACAAGAACACATCAACTGGGCCCTGAGGTATAAAGACAACTAGGATAATCTCGGAAGACATCTTTTAGGGAAGCTTTCACAAAAGCAGAGCACAAAAATCCCACATACTCTCCACTCTTACCTTTTTCCTGTTGGCATTCAATGAACAGTAAGATTTGTTGAACCAATGAAGAACCTCCTATCATCATCACTGAAACCTGTACCAGTGATTATCCAGACAGATGATGTGAAATGTAGAATCACGATTATTTGGCAGTTTTAAGCCAGTCTGTGAAATGGTGAAGCTCTCAATGATGTTATCCATTTTTGCGGATTCTGTAATATTCCTTGGGCTAGAACAGACATGGCTATAGCAGCGTGCTGCTTGTCCATTTGCTGCTTTTGTTCCTTTGAACAATATGTCAAAAGCTTTGTGGTGATTTTACTCTAGAACATCTTCTCTGACAGGTGTCTGTCATACACACATTCTGGCTTTCACAGGTTTTATTGTACTAGTACTACCCATTCATTTTGGACCTGTGCTGTTTTAAGCACCTTACTTGCATTGTCTGATTTAATCTCACCATGACACCCAGGAGTCCTGGTGGTGCAGTGGTTAAGGTTTCAGCTGCTAATAGAGAGACTGGCAGTTTGAATCTGCCAGGCATTTCCTGGAAACACTGTGTGGAAATTCTACTCTGTCCTGTAGGGTCACTGTGAGTCGAAATTGATGGCAACACGTTTTATTTTTGTTTTTCTGTTAAACGACACCTTGAAGCCCTGGTGGTGTAGTGTTTAAGACCTTGCCTGCTAACCAAAGGATTGGTGGTTCAAATCTATCATATGCTTTTTGGAAACTTTATGGAGCAGTTCTCCTCTGTCTTATAGGGTTACTAGGGTCAGAATCACTCCACTGCAGTGTGTGTGTGTGTGTGTGTGTGTGTGTGTGTGTGTGTGTTTTAATCGATGCTTTAGAGTAAATACTATCTCCATTTTCTGGAAAAGCTTAAAATATATAAAGAATTTGCTCAAGGTCACATTGCTAGTAAGTGGCAGTTAACAAGGTTCTAAACAACATCTGAGATGTGACCCCAAACAGGACCTATAATCTTAATAACTATGCCAGGTAGCTTCTTAAACTAGGGGTAGATTAGAGCTTAGAGATCATCTTTGAGCAACCAGAGGGACAAAGCTGTGATTCATTCATTCTTCATTATGTCTTGTACAAAGATTGCAATAATACCTATCTTCTAATTTTATTTTTCTCAATTCTCATTTTCATAGACAAAGAAAGCTGAGTTCAGGAAGGTTAAGCCTTGCTGCTACTTGGCAAAGCTGAGTTTAGAATCTGGGAAAAGGAATTGACAATTGTCAGCTGTCAGCTGCTTTACCAGCCAATCCCCTAGTTTATCTATGTCCCCGGTCCTTCAGTCCTGGCATTTATTTACACCAGGAGTCCACGAACTTTTTCTATAAGGGTCAAAGAATAAATATTTTAGACTTTGCAGGCCGTGTAGTTTGTCATAGCTACTCAGCTTTGTTGTTGCAATAAGAAAGCCGTTGTAGATAATTCATAAACAGATCAGCATGCTGAGGTTCTGATAAAACTTGAGCTACAAATAGAAGTGGGCTAGATTTGGCCCGTGGGCCATACTTTGCTGATCTGTTGTCTCCATTACTGTTTCTCATGGTGATTTCCGTCCTGCAAGACTGGTTGGTACATGGATCATCATTGGTGTCTGGGAATAAGATTCTTAAGCATTTAGAACAGCATTCTCCAAACTGGTTGGTGTATACTAAGAAACTGTTAAAAATGTAGTTTCCAGAGTCCTAGCTCTAGAGATTCTGATTCAGAATATCTGAGGCAGAACCTTGTCATCTTTATTTTTGGTGGCTAGTTCTAATGTACAACAGGGCTTGCATAATGTAAGTTTAGGGTCTCAGGAAGATCATTTTGCAGGGAAAAATTTTAAATAAACCTCTGTGTCATTTCAATTTCACCCACAGTCCTAGCTGCATGCCAGAAACCGTGGTTTACCGAGCAGAGTGTCTATTTCGTCTTGAAGCCACCTGTCATTCTACGGTTTCCCCATTTATTCAGAGGCAGACACATTTAAGTAAAAATAATCACGGTCAGAATACTAATGGGCCATAAGCTAATGTAAGACTATTTATTCAGCTGAATGCAATTACCAGTAAAACTCTGTTTTTTAAATGGTGTGACAGTAATCCAATTTAGGTCTTTAACCCCTGGTGATTTTTGTTTCATTTTGCTTTGTGATGGGTGGAAACCAGGCATGGTTGCTGGAGGCTGGCAGAGCAAGAATGAAATGGAAATAGTACCACCGGCGATTTCCAGTCGCACTGAGTCACTAAATCTCCGTAACCGTGGGGTTTCTCTACATGATCCTGTTGTTAAGTGAAAAATTTTCCCGAGTAGAAAAAGGGCTTATTTTGCATCAGCATGATTCTATTTTGTGATGATTTTGATACAGTCAGTTCAATTAAAGTTAATTCAGCTGCCACATCAGCCATAGGTATCAGTGCCGTGGCCAAAGATACTAGTAGTCAAGTGGGTTTTCCCAAGAAAAGATGGGATGCAGAGAAGATGATCTGAAACTCCCAGAACTGATGTGAACTAGAAGCCTGGGAGTGTCTCTCTGCAGAGATGTGATGTGGTGCCCTTCTTGGGGGATGGTATCAGGAGGCACGTGGGGTTGACAAATCTTATTTCTGGTGTAGTGCTCTTTGGTTATTTGGATAATGTGTGGTATATACTAGCCCACTCCACTGTAGACATTTACATTTTCTCTTTACAGTGACTAAATATCTTATAGGGAGATACTTTGAGACTATGTAAATTAGTGGGTTGAGTTGGTTTTGAGATCCTATGGAAAAGAGATAGTTTAACTGTGTGCTATGAATGATGTGAAGGAACTCAGGTGGCACAGTCGTTAAATACTCAGTTGCTAATCAAAAGGTAAGCAGTTTATACACACCAGCCACTTGGGAGAAAGATTGTGGCAGCCTGCTTCTGTAGAGATTTCCAGTCTTGGAAACCCTATGGGGCAGTTCTACTCTGCCCTATAGGGATTCTATGAGTTGAAATTATTCAACAACAGTGGGTTTGGTTTAAGTTTTATGAATAGTGTTTATCAAAGAAGTGGATGGCTGGGAAACATTTTTACCATTAATGAATTAAAAAATTATTCTTTTGTTAGTGAGAGGAAATGGCTTATGAGAAGGCCATCAAGAATTTAGTCTTTGTCATCCCAGTTCCATTTGCTAGCAAGTGCCCATTTGAGTCACAGTAGAATCATGCTCTATGGAGATTCTCAGTGCCCTTCTTTTGCTGCGTCTCTGGGTGCACCTAAAGTGCCAGCCTTTTGGTTAACAGTCCTGAGTGTTAATGATTTGCCCCACCCAGGGACTTCCTTAGTCAGCCCACCTAACTCAACCAAACCTACTCTCATCAAGTCGATTCTGACTCATAGCGACCCTGTAGATAGAGTAGAACTGCTCCATATTTTCCAAGGAGCACCTGGTGAATTTGAACTGCCAACCTTCTGGTTAGCAGCCATAGCATTTAACCACTATGCCACCAGGGTTTCCTTAGTAAGCCCAGCCCAGTCCATTTCCTTGTCTCAAGTTATTTTAGCCCTTCCTGACCACTCTCAGAGTTGATCATCTGTTCATAGACTGTGGGTGTTTGGTTATGTTTGTGTTATAGGTAGTGAATTTAGTCATGTATTCCACTTCTTCCTTCTATTAAAAATGCCAAAGCCAAGTGCCATCGAGTCAGATCCGACTCATGGTATGGTCTTCAATCAGCAAATGTCTGTCTTTCCCCCCTTCTCTAATGAGAGTCCTGTTTTCAACTACTAGTTAAAAACATGTCAGTGACGTTGTCAATATACATAATAAGGAGCTAAGATCTGAGCAGCAATCAAGAAAGTCTAACGGACTTAGTACTTCATACACCATTTTAGGAGTTCATCTTACATGTATATGTAAATATATATATATATATACATACATACAAATGTATGCATACATTTAAATTCTTACTTTGAAATAAATTTTAGATTTGCAGAAAACTGGAAACATAGTACAAAGTTTTCATATACCCTTTATCCAAAGTCTTCTGCAGCCTTCATTTGAATTGGACGTGTTGCATAACTGCTGTCCTTTTTGTGACCCAGTGCCAAATCTGGGCTCTCACATCAAATTTAATGGTTATGTACCAGTTTAAGATTCACGTCTCCTTACTTTCTGTAGTTGGCGACAGTTCCTCAGTCTCTTTCTTTCATGATCTTGACACGTTTGAAGAGTACCAGCCAGAAGGTATTTTCTGGAATGTCCCTCAGTCTGAATTTGTCTGATGTTTTATTTGCTTATATCAGGTAACGCCTTTTGGCAAGAATACCACAGAAGACGTGTTTTGTCCTCTGTGCATCATATATATGCAGGATGTACGTGAAGTCACTACTGATAACATCAATTGTGACTGCTTGGCTGAGCTGCTGTCTGACAGGTTTCTTTCTTATAAATATTGTTCCTTTTGTAATTATTAAGTATCTTGTGGGGAGATACTTGGAGATGTTTCCATCATACTTCTGCATAGATATTTTAATATCAGTGAGTCTTCTCTGAAACAGTGACTTCTGCCATATGTTTACTAATGGTCTTTACTTCCATCAGTCCTTGTACAGTTATTAATTGTAATTCCACTCTAAGGAAGAGCTGTCACTTCCTTCTCATTTACTTATTATTCAATGGTTTATTTATTTACTTTTTAATGTGGCCTCATGGGAATTTATTTTAATCGATGGGTTATAACTCATTGTTGTTAGGTTGTTGTTAAGTGCCACTGAGGCAGTTCCGACTCATAGTGACACGATGTACAACAGAACATGGCCCAGTCCTGTGTCATCCTTATCCACGCAATTGTTATGCTTGAGCCCATTGTTGCAGCCACTGTGCCAGTTCATCTTGTTGAGGGTTTTCCTCTTTTTTGGTTACCCTCTACTTTACCGAGCATCAAGTCCTTCTCCAGGGATTGATCTCTCCTGACAACATGTTCAAAGTACATGAGGTACAGTCTCACAATTTTTGCTTCCAAGGAGCACTGTGGCAGTTCTTCTTCCAATACAGATTTATTTGTTCTTTTGGCACTGGATGGTAATTTCAGTATTCTTCACTAGCGCCACAATTCAAAGGCCTCATTTCCTCTGTCTTCTTATTGTTCAGCTTTTGCATGTGCATTATATGAAGGAAAACACCATAGCTTAGATCAGGTGCACCTTAGTCTTCAAAGTGACATCTTTGCATTTTAATGCTTTATAAAGGTCTTTTGCAGCAGTTTTGTCGAATACAGTACATTATTTGGTTTCTTGACTGTTGGTTCCATGGATGTTGATTGTGGATCCAAGTCAAATGAACTCGATGACAACTTTAGTGTTTTCTCCCTTTGTCATGATGTTGTTTATTGGTCCAGTTGTGAGGGTTTTTGTTTTTCTTTGAGGTATAAGCCATACTAAAAGCTGTGGTCTTTGATCTTTGTCAGTAAGTGCTTCAAGTCCGCTTCACTTTCAGCAAGCAAGACTATATCATCTGCATAATGCAAGTTAATGTATCTTTCTCCAATCCTGATGTCTTATTCATTTCCATACAGTCCAGCTTCTCTAATTGTTTGCTCAGCTTGCAGGCTGAATAAATATGGTGAAGGCATACAACTCTGACACACACCCTTCCTGACTAAATCACAGAGCATCTCCTTGTTCTATTCAAACAACTGCCTCCTGATCTATGTACAGATTCTTCATGATCACAACGGACTGTTCTGGAATTCTCATTCTTTGCAGTGTTACTCATAATTTGCTGTGATACAGTTGAATGTCTTTGCATAGTCAACAAAACACAAGTAAACATCTTTCTGGTGGTCTTGGCTTTCAGCCAAGATCCATCTGACATCAGCAGTGATATCCCTGGTTCCACATTCTCTACGAAATTCACTTGAATTTCTAACATCTCCTTGTCAATATACTCCACAGTCTCTTTTGAATGATTTTTACAAAGTTCTGCTTGCATGTGATATTAATGATACTGTTTGATAGTTTCTGCACTTGGTTGGATCATTTTTCTTGGGAACAGGTAGAAATAATGGATCTCATCTGGTCAATTGAACAGGTTGCTGTCTTCCAGATTTCTTGGCACAGAGCTCAAATAGTCTCCATTGGTCAGTGGCAGCTTATTCAGGTTGGTTCCTGTGTCCTTTAGACATGCTCCCACATTTTTTGAGTACTTATTTTCTAGTGCCACAAAATACTCTGGTCTCATTTTTTTCTTGCCGCTTCCTTGTAATCAACCACTTCTCCAAGGATCCCTAGTTACTTTTATCAAAGAATGGTATTTAAAAATCAAGGTGTAAGTACTAGGCATGCTTGTTGCTACTGAGGTGTTATTTCTAAGACTTCTCAGCAGAGAGAGTGATCAAATACATATATATGTACTTATTCATGTGTATAAAATACATATTTCTGTGCCTATCTGTATGTAAATATAATTGTGAATGCATGCGTGTGTATGTATGTATTATAAATGTATATATTATGTATTTATAATATATATTACATCTATATTAATAATGTATATACTATGCTATGTAGTATATATAGTATATACACGGATGTACTATATATACTATGTATACATACTACATACAGTATATATATATGCACACACACATATATATTTTATATACATATATATATAAGCTGTGTACTGAACCCAGTGCCGAGTGCACCCTTCAAAGCAGTGTTGTAACTCTTTTCCTGGAATGGCCATAAGGGCTGTCACCATATTACCCTTGATGTCCTGAATGTCATCAAAATGTCTTCCTTTCAGCATTTCCTTTATCTTCAGGTAAGGAAGAAAGTCACTGGGGGCCAGATCAGGTGAGTAGAGAGGGTGTTCCAATATAGTTATTTGTTTACTGGCTAAAAACTCCCTCGAAGACAACTAGACAGTTAAGTTGGTGAACTTGTCACCATGCCACTGTGCACAGTGGCCATGCCAGAAAGAGTTCCAAAATCGCTCTGAAGGGTGGACTGGGCTCTGGTATCAGTGAATAGCTTCCCAAGGGGAGTACTTGGAAGGTGAACTTAATGATATTGAGCAATGAGGCATGTAGAACATAGAGCAATTAAGTTCATGGACTTAATTGTTGGACCTCGTGTACCTATATATATCCACGCACATACACACATATACATATATACACACATATGTGTATACAAATACACATACATCTATATGTATATATACATACACACAAGATGGATTGACAGAGGGGCTGCAACAATAGGCTGAAACGTACCTGAGATTGTAAGGATGGCACAGGACTGGGCGGTGTTTCATTCTGCTAGACTTAGGTATGCCATGACTCCTTTCTCTGGTCTACTCAACTCGATGGCACCTAACAACAATATCTATATCTGTGTTGTCATTTATACATGTAACTGCAAGTTGAAGTTGACACCTCGATTCAAATCTGATGTATCAGAGTTCACTCTAGCCTTCCCCGTTTTCTTATCTGTGACATGTTTTTCTCACTGTGAGACAGCTCACTGGCCACCACGTATTTACTTATTTACTCAACTCAAGTGTACACATAATATAGTTTCAGAGTATCTAATCTGTACCCTGTGTGGAAAACAAATTTTCTAAACAGAGTACAGTATCTATTTATGGCTTCTTTTATCATTAGCTTTCAATGTATCATCAAAATCCTGTTTTCTAGCATGACTGTATTAGTTTTTTGCTTCCCCGTCTTCCTCAGTATGGTCATATTATTCCTTTGTAATAGAGTTAGGTTCTTTTTTTTTACCAGTTGAATTTCATTTAGGTTGCCCCTTCTCCCCTCCACATTCTGGTTGATAGTAATTATGTGTTTACTTTGTGAGTACGTGAAACTCTGCCATGGTTCTTGAACAGTCAGAGATAAATAGAAAGCATATCTAGCGAAGTGTCACTCTCTCTTTCCTTTCCTGCTCCCTTACTCTCCCTATCAGGTTCCCGCTTATCCCCCTGTAAGTCATGTATCTGTTGTGCTTCTGGCTTATCTGGCCTGTATTTCTTCTGCACAGATGAGCAGATACGTGTACATTTTCTTTTATCTCCTCTTTCTTACACAGAGGGTTGGTACTATACAGAAAACACTTTGTGCTTTTCTTTTTCTCACTTGAATGTATATCCCTGTTAAAGCTAAAACTACAAAATTCCCAGAAGACAATAGAGGGACAAAGCTTGAGGTCCTAATATTTGTCACAAACATACTACCAAACATAACTAAAAACATACAAACAACAGAAGATAAACTAAATAACTGGGACTTCCTAAAACTTAAATACTTACTCTTCTCAAGAGTTTATCGAAAGAGAAGCTACAGACCAGGAAAAAGATTTGGTAATGACATTCCCGACAAAGGTCTAATCTCTAAAATATATAGAAAACTGCAACCACTCAGTAACAATCTCTTCAAAACATGGGCAGAAGACATGAACAAACATTTCACCAAATAAGACGTTCAGACACTAACAAACCTAAACAGACATTGTTGATCATTAGCCATTAGAGGGACACAAATCAAACCTGCAATGAGACACCATCTCACCACTGCAAAAATGGTACCAATGGGAAAAAAAAAATGCCGGCAAGGTTGTAGGACAATATAAACTGTAACAGCTGGTAGGATTACAAAATGGTACAGTCCCTATGGAAAATAGTATGGAACTTCCTCAGAAAGCTAGAAATAGAAACACCTTATAATGGAGCATTCTCACACCTAGATATGTGTCCTGGAGGTTTAAGAGCAGTGACATGAGTAGACACACACACAGTCATGTTCACTGTGGCATTACTCACAACAGCAAGCAGGTGGCAACAACCTAGGCATCCTTTAATGGATGAATGGGGGAACAAATGGATAAACACATACATGCAATGAAATACTCCCCAATGATAAAGAGTAATGATAAATCCATAACACATAACATGGATGAATCTGGAGAACATTATGCTAAGTCAAAAAAGGACAAATATTGTACAATACCACTTTTATAAAAAGTCAAGAATAGATACACACACAAAAAATAATGTTCTTGGATTGGTTACCAGAAATGGCAAGGGGATGGGGGAGGGAAACCATCTACTAGATAATAGAATCATGATAATTCTGGTAATTCTGATGGTAAGAAAGGTGATATGCAATATAGGGGAAGTCAACACAGCCTGATCAGGTGAATGAAGACATGAGGGATATGCAAGAATAAAGGATGTCATGGATTAAATTGTGTCCCCCCATGAAAAAAATGTGTGTAGTGATTGGGCTGGGCCGTGATTGCCCTCCAGTTTGTGATTCTCCTATGTTGTGAATCCTAATCTCTGCCAGTGGTTAACAGATGGGGTTAGGACACTAGGGAGGGACTGTAAAACCCTTTCTAGGTCACCTCCTTGCGACAGTGTATAGGGAATTTCACTGGAGTGTGGCTTGCACCATCTCTTATCCTTTTATCCTACAAGAGATAAAAGGAAAGGGAAGGAAGCAGAGAGCTGGGACTCTCATGTTATCAAGAAAGCAGCACATGGAGCAGAGCATATCCTTCAGACCTGAGGTTACTGGGCCAAGATACTGACGCAACACAAGGGCCTTCCTCCGGAGTAGACAGAGAGAGTGTTCTTCTGGAGCTGGCACCCTGAATTCGGACTTCTAGCCTACTAAACTGTTTAGGAATAAGCTTTCCTTCACTAAAGCCATCCACTCATGGTATTTCTGCTACAGCACAACCAGCTGAGTAAGACGAAGGGCAACTGCAGTAACTGTTGCAACATAGACAGTCTTGCAGCAACAGCAATAACAAGCATAAAAGATGGATTTACATTGGTAGATACATGTGCTATTCAAGCATAGGAAGGGATAGGCAAGTATATGTATGTGCATATGTGGGTATATTTGTGGCATACAAGGTCTGACATTTAAGTTTGTAAACTCATTCTAGAAAAAGTGCTACACACCTTATTGCTGAATGTCACTACAGTCACCTCTGTATTACTCCCCTTGGGAAGCTACTCACCAATGCCAGCACCTAGTCCACCCTTCAGAGCAATGTTGGAATTCTTTGTGGAATAGCCACCAGAGCTGTCATCATATTGCCTGATGTCCTGAAAGTCATCCAGATGTCTTCCTTTCAATATTTCCTTTATCTTTGGGTAAAGAAAAGAAGTCATTGGGGTCCAGAACAGGTAAGAAGGAAGGGTGTTCCAATACAATTCTTTGTGTACTGGCTAAAAAAGTCTCTTGCAGACAGCTGTATAATTAAGTTTGCAAACTGTGCACTGTGCCACCACGTGCAGTGAATATTCCAGAAGGAGTTCCAAAATTGCTTTAAAGGGTGGACTAGGCACTGGTTGTTCAAAGATGACCACAGTGATATTGAGCAATGAGGTATGTAACACTTAGAACAATTAAGTTCGCTGACTTAATTGTTGTCACTTGTATGTCACTTGGCTGGCTGGCTTGGCTGTATGTGTTTGGATATTTGTATGTGATGCGTGCATATTCGTATATACAATAAAGCGCATAGTAGGTATAGTTAGGGAGATCTCCTAGACATATGCAAACACTTCATGGGGTTGATCTGCTAGGTTTAAAGGATAAAGATCATTCACTGTCTTGTGGAACTAGTCAATTGAAATAATTTAGTTCATACAGATAATGATGTGTGTCCTAGTTTGGTGAGTAGCACTGGATCTCTAAGAGGTTTTGAGTGGCCATCTAAGGTAGAGCTATTGGGTTTTACTCGTTTGAAACTAAAGAATCAAAGAAGGAGCTAGTCCATGAACTAATACAACACGTGAACTATGGCCTCTTCTAAACTGAGATCAGAAAAACTAGATGATGCCCACAGACCTTTCTGACCAGAGACACAGCATAAAGACTTGGTTAGAATGGGAGAAAAATGTAGTGCAAAACTCCAAGTCTTAAAAAAAAAAAGATCAGACTTCTGGACTGACACAGACTGGACAAACACCCCAAGACTATCTATCACCCTAAGATACACTTTTAACCTGGAACTGAAGCCACTCCCAGAAATCACCTTTCAGCCGAGTAATAGACAGGAAGTTAACAGTAACACCTGTGAGGAATGAGCTTGTTTAAGCAACCGACTATATGAGACCAAACATCAGCATTTACCTAAAAGCCAAGATGAGAAGGATAAGAGGGATGGAAACTGAGTGGGTAGAAACAGAGCAAGCGGCGCGGGAATGGTGAGGGTGCTGACACATTGCAGGGACTGTAACCAATGTCACAGAACAATTTGTGTATGTACTATTGAGTGGAAATGTAATTTGCTCTGTAAAATTTCATTTAAGACACAATAATATATATATATATAAAGCATACCCTTGAAGTCTATAGAGGTCTTCTCCATGCTTTTTTACAGAGGTAGAGTATTCAGTTGCACGGACATGTTACAGTTTATTCAGTCACCAATGTAGGGGCATTTCTATTGTTAAATCACCAATATATAGTTGGCTTCTATTATTTTACATATGTAAACAATGCCACAATGAATAAGCTTGTGCATGTGTATTTTTACATTGTTGGTGATACATCTTCTGGATAGATTCTGGAAGTAAGATCACTGGTTGAGAAGGTAAGTGCATATGAAAATTGGTTAAGTATTGTCCAGTGACCTTCCAGAAAAGTGGTATCAGTTTTCATTCCTGTCAGCAAAGTGTAAGAGAACCTGTTTCATCTGAGGTTTTATTTAATCTGCGCAGACAGTGCAACGTGTGCCCTGGAAACACAGACCTTTTTCTTTCCGTTTAATATTTTTTGAAATGTTTCTTTTCTTTGTCTCTCTCAATGCAGCAGCCTACATTTTATTAATTGTGACTTTAAGGAAAATTTTAAACTCACTGAAACTCAGTTTCATCATTTATAAACATGTAAAATAGTAAAATTTAGAGAGCTATTTTGGATAGTAACTGCCACTATGTATCTCAGAAGCATAGTAAGTGCCAGCAATAAACAAGCATGGGAAAGTGTTATGTGGTTAGTAGGTGTTTTCCTCTAGCTTGTTTGCAGAGTGTGAATTCCTAAGTAAATGTCACACTTCCTTTTCATGGCACTTCTACTATGTTTGTACCTGGGAGTGACAAGGATCTATCTTTTAATCATTGTGCCCCAAGTATGATGTGACATCTTTGTTCAGATACGCAAGGACATGACACATTGCAATTTAGTTCCTTCATCCAAAATGCTTACCAGATCCACCCCTTTACTCCATTCCTAAAGCCTGTGCTTGACGGCCAACACAAAAGTTAGGGGTTCAAGTCTACCCAGAGGTACCTCAGAAGAAAAGACTGGAGATCTACTTCTAAAAAGTCGGCCACTAAAACCCCATAGAGCACAATTCTACTCTGACACACATAGGATCACCATGAGTCAGAACTGACTCGAAGGCAACTGTTTTTTGATATTGGTTTAACTTTCAATCAGGTGAAATTCTTGAGAAATTTTAGTTTTTACACTACCTACTCTGTGAAGGTGTCCCTGACCCTACTTCCTATCCTGCCAATGGCACTTTGAACAAACCTCTATCCTAGTGCTTATCGAGAGCCCTGGTGGCACAGCGGTTAAGAGTTTGGCTACTAGAGGAGAATCAAAGGTATCAACGGCATAGGGAAAATATGAGCTCAAGAGACAGAAAGGGACACATAGTCCAGAGACTACATGAGCATGGGACCAGAAGAACTAGATGTTGCCCGCCAGTAATGACTGTCCTCACAGGGAAAACACCATAGAGTCCTTGATGTAGTAGGAGAAAAACAGGTATGCAGAACTCAAACCCTGTTAAAAAGACCAGACTCGATGGTCTGAAAGACTGGAAAGTCCCTGGAAGACAGTCCCTGGACCCTCTGTGAGTCCAGAACTGAAATTATTACCAAAGCCATCTCTTCAGACAAAGATTGGACAGAACTATAAGGCATAAAATGGTACTAGAAAAGAGTATGCTTCTTGGCTTTACTGTCAACTGTAAAAACCAGTTGCTAACTGGGCAGCTCTTGTTGAGAGCCAAGATGAGAAGGCAGAAGGGGACAGGAGCTGGCTGGATGGATGTGGCACGTACGGGGTAGAAAAGAGGAGACCTGTCACAGGGTGGGGAGAGCAGCTAGACTTACATAGCAGTGTGCCCTGCAAGTTTTTGTATTACAGATTGACTTGGATTGTAAACTTTCATTTAAAGCACAATAAAATATTTAAAAGAAAAAAAAAAAGTGGCTGCTAACCAGAAGATTGGCTGTTGGAATCCACTGGGCACTCCTTGAGAGCCCGATGGGGTGGTTCTGCTCTGTCCTGTAGCTTCACTGTGAGTTGAAAGGGACTTGACAGCAACAGGTTTTAATGGATAAGGGCTTATGACATTACATTAAATTTAGTTTTGCTTGTGCTTTGTGCCTGTCTTTTCTATGCCCATGTTCTACCTTAGATATGAAGTGCAAACTCTGCGTTTTGAAGACCATTCTTTCATCTAGTTCATTATATTGCCATGATCTTATCTCATCTCACTGTCTTCAGACTGACTTCCAGACCCTTAAGAAAAGCGTGCTGTGTTGATCGTCTTATTATTCCAAGACCTAATTTAGACCTTCGTCCGTAGACAGTGATCAATACATGCTGCTCATCAAGTTTGCTGTGGGCCAAGAGATGCCCTAGTTTCAGAATGTCAGAGCAGCTGGTTCTCTGCACTGGTGGAGTCTCTCCTCCAGCTTTCTTTCTTTGTTCATCTGTGTGCCTGTACAGGGAACCTGAGGCTAAACCTCATTGTACTGAAAACTTGAGCACTATTTTATGCGATGCCTTTGCAGGAGCTCGTCAGTGCCTCTTTTAGCATAAAGTGTTGGAGTTATTTTAATCTTATTAGTCTCTGTTTATTTTGAGTAGTTAGACCAACACTGAACCATGTGTCTTACACCAGTGGTTCTCAATTTTTTTTTTCCCAGTGTATTGTCCTAGACTACTTTTGAGAAGTTACCAGACTGGGGCCTCCAGCGAATAAAAAGGGGTCAGGCAGTCTCTGCAGAGATCACCAGCTCAGCGCCCTCTTTCCTCTTAGCCAAACACACTTACTCATTAGAAGGAGTGTGATAATCAGATCTACTTTTGAGAAAGCCTACTTCTAGCCCTCACTTGATGGAGAAATGACATTTTTTATTAAAGATCAAGAGTTTAGGCCTCAGCACAGTGCATATATTAAGACTGCAAAGACAAATGCTATGGAAAATACATTATTTAAGGAAGGTGATGTTTAGTTTAGAGAAGAGAAGACTTGTGGGAACATGGTCACTCTCTTCCAATATTTGTCTTTTGAAATTGGAAGCAAAATGTTCTGTGTGTTTCTAGAAAGTTAAATTAGGCCCCATAGATGGGTGAAAATGAGTCATTTCTTTTTTCTTTTAAGCTGAGGTAAAATTCACATAACAAAGTTTATAAGTAAGTGGCACTAATGGTATCCACCTTGTACAACCACCACCTATAAAGCTCCAAAACATTTTTATCACTCTATAATGAAGCTCTGTATCCATGAAGAAGTCACTTCTCATTCCACGTCCTACCCCTGACACCTACCAGTCTGCTTTTTGTCTGTGTGGATTCACCTGTTCCAGATATTTCATATAAATGAAGTCATGTAAATGTGATCTTTTGTACTTGGTATCTTTTACTTAGCATAATGTTTTCAAGGTTCAGTCATGTTGTAGCATCTGTCCGAACGTCATTCCTTTTTATGGCTACCTAGGATTCCACTATCGCTGCCTGAGATGCCATTGGAAACCCTGGTGGCATAGTGGTTAAGTGTCATGGCTGCTAACCAAAAGGCTGGCTGTTTGAATCCACCAGGCACTGCTGGGAAGTTCTGTGTGGCTGTTCTGTTCTGACCTATAGGGTTGCTGTGAGTTGTAATGGGCTCAATGGCAGTGCCTTTTTTTTTTTTTTCTACTATTCCATTGTTTACAGGTAACTTATTTTGTTTATGTATTCTTTTGCAAGGAGGGTGCTTTCTGGCTCAGAGCAAGGGTAACAGTATGTGTCTATTTTGTTTGGCCTCAATGATAAGGTATCCCATTTGCTATCACTAATGCCTTGGATTCTAGAGATCATCAATCCTATTTTAAATACAAAGAGGCCAAGACTCAGAGAATAGTCTGCTGTGGTTACTCTGCTTAGAGAGGTAGGGCTGGATTTGCTCCCAGGCCTGACCAGACCAATGGCTTTTACCCTGTGCCCCTCTGCCTCCTGGACCTGGCAAACTGAGGTGCTTACTAATGTCATGGGTCATTCTGGGTACCAGTGGCTTCTGCCTCAGTGGAGGTGCGTAGGCAGAATGAGTTACCCTGATAACTCCTTCATGGGGGCCAAGTTGTAACAGATAACTTTAAGATCCCTTCCAAATAACACAAGGGTAGCAATTCAAATCCACCAGGCATTCCTTGGAAACTGTGTGGGGCAACTCTACTCCATCCTATAGGGTCACTATTAGTTAGAATAGGCTTCACAGCAACAGGCTTGATTGCTTCTGGTTTTTGTTTTTTTCTCAAATAGTGCACAGGATGATTCCAGTTCAAAACAAGGTATCAACAAACAGGTCACAGTTTGAGAACTTCAGCTGTTTTTATGTTCTTCACCCTCCCTCTCTAATCAACACATCTATTCTCTCAGTGCTGCCAGAAACCTGCTTGAAAGCACATCTTGGCTGATATTCCAGACTCCTTCAAAAACTTTAGTAGCTGTCATTTGCTTGTAGAATAAATAATACAGAACAAATACAAAATTTAAAAAGCAAAAATAAAAAAGCAAGCCTATTTCCCTTTTCAAGGCCTTTTTCAATTTGTTTTTCCAGCTTCCATCATCCCCCTCTGCAGAGCCTGCCCTGCTGGGAAACCATTCTTCTTACCTCTCTGTGATCTGCCCTCAGTACCCAGGTTGTTCTCTCTCCCGGGAATGTGCTTTCTCTGATAGCTCTGCTTGAGTCCTATCCCTCTTTGAAGGGTCACCTCTGATGTCACCAGGTGCATGAAGGCTCTCCCTGATGCCCAGCCAGACACGGTCTCTTTGTCATTTGAAACTAAGCAGTGGATCATTATCCACCTTCCAGAGCATGTTCTCGCTCCCTGTGCTGTTTAAGGTGGTGCATGCCCTTGTCTTCTCCCTTCACTAAACTGCAGGCTTCCTGAATGCAAGGCATGGATCAGAGTCACTGCGGTCTTCCTCCCTGCACCTCCAGTGCCTAGTGCTGTGCCAGCACAATGACCAGCACACACCAGGTAATCAGCACTCACTGGAATCTGTTGAGCTGATCACAGAACCCAGCCACTAAGTCAATTCCCAAAGCAAGGCTATTTAAAGTGTTGTCACTTCTGAAGAATTTTTGGATAACCACAGTAGAGAGAGAGGAGGAGGAGGAATACATTTTACCTGCTAATTCTTGCCATGGTATTTTTAGTCTTCTTGTGAAAGATAAAAAGGAGAAATTAAAAGCCCTGTCGATGGTTAAGAAGCAGACATCTATTATTTTCACCAACCTTGTGCTCACTCCTCACGAAGAACTGAGTTCGTCTCTTCATTATCATCCCCATAATTATTTTCTTAATTCCCTCCCCTCCACCCCATTTTGGAAACACAGTCGAGTCTCATGGAAGTTAATTAGCTTGCCCAAGTAAACGGTAGAGCTCGCTGGACACAGCTATTTTGCTTCTCCTCCTGTCCTACTTTGCTCTCTGGGCCTTGCAAACAGCCTGGAAAATGAAGTGTTTTGGTAGACTGTCCACTACTTCAGAAAATGCTTAAGCCATGCCATACCCCTGTACTTCAAAAAAAAAGAATTCAGTTAACATTTAAAAGTTAACAGATTTAACTTTTTTCCCATACAGCAATTCACTGATTACAGATGAGATCCATTTCTAAGTCTGTCTTTAGGTTAAATTTGTAGGTAAGCTGCAACAGATACATACAACTCTTACTTAGTATCAGTCAGATGTTTGTCTTAGTATAAAGTATATGTTTTATTTCCTTATGTGCATAAAACCCTTAAGAAACTTTTGAATCATGCAACCTTTTCATGAGTATCATAGCAACTCTACAGGATAGGCTAGAACTACCCCATAGGGTTGTCAAGAAGCACCTGGTGGATTCAAAGTGCAGACCTTTTGGACAGCAGCCAAGCTCTTAACCACTGAGTTACCAGGAAAATATTATATACATATTGTCATGGATTGAATTACCTTCCCCCCAAAATGTGTACATCAGTTTGATTGGGTCATAATTCATGATACTGTGTAATTTTCCTACATTTGAATCTTGCCTCTCTGATGTTCATGAGGGAAGGATGAATAGCAGTTGTGTTTGCTATTACAAACTACTGTATTTAACTCAAATTTTTCATGCAATAGACTTTATGGTGGTCTGTTCTTAAGCACGAGTTGTCCATAAGCTGGATGTTTGAGGACTGTCTGTATTTGTTTTGGAGCACGTCCTTGGTAAGAGCAAGAGAGCAAGAGAGTGAGGCAGAGAGATGGGTCTACAGGCCCCTCTACGCCCTTAATTTTTCTCTCTTTAACTAGCCATTAACCTCGCCTTTAGAAAAATGAGTGATAGGAAGTAATGTTTCATTCAGCCCATAGAAAATTAAAGAAAAAATAAACAAAGATACATGTATGTCTTAGTCATCTAGTGTTGCTATAGCAGAAATACCACAAGTATATGGCTTTAAGAAAGAGCAATTTATTTCCTTACAGTAAAGTAGGCTAAAAGTCCAAATTCAGGGCATAAGCTCCAGGGGAAGTCTTTCTTTCTCTGCCAGCCCTCTCATTCATCTTCCTCTGGACTAGGCACTTGTCTTCTGCAGGACCCTGGATCTAAAAGATGCCCTCTGCTCTCAGCCTCCTTTCTTGGTGGTAGGAGACCTCTATCTCTCCACTTTTTTCTTTCTTTTACATCTCAAAATTGATTGCCTCAATGCACAA
This sequence comes from Heterohyrax brucei, assembly GCA_028571685.1. NCBI lineage: Eukaryota > Metazoa > Chordata > Mammalia > Hyracoidea > Procaviidae > Heterohyrax > Heterohyrax brucei. Next base: position 16,419,701 of record CM053153.1, on the reverse strand, counting down.
TCTGACCTTGTAGATTGAATTCTGCCTCACCAACACAACTGCCATCCATCATCCCTTCATTAGCACTAGAGAGGCAAGATTTACACGTGGAAAATCACATAGTACCAGGAACTATGACCCAACCAAACTGATACACATATTTTTGGGGGAATGTAATTCAATCCATGACAACATACAACATTTGCCTGGTCACTCAGTGGTTAAGAGTTTGGCTGCTATCCAAAAGGTCTGCAGTTCAGATCTACCAGCTACTTCTTGGAAACCGTATGGGGCAGTTCTCTTCTGTCTTATAGAGTAAGTCAGAATCTACAGCAGTGAGTTTTTTTATGCAGGATTTTCTTTTTTTTGAAGTAAAAATGGACAGGAGGAAATCATACTGTAATCTAAGATTCTCTTTCAGGCTGGGCCTGTATGGCCTCAGGCACTGTGTGAGAATTCTGTTGTAGCTTCTGGAGGAGTTAGCAGTACACTGTAAGGGAAGGACATTGGGTTGGTGGTCAGAAGACCGTGGTTCCGGGGCTGCCTCTGCCGCCACTCGGGTGGCCAGACTGGGCAACAAATTTCACCTTTTTTAATTCTTATGTATATGTATTTTCATTTATAAAAGGAAAACATTGTGTTAGAACAGAGTTTCTCAGCCTCAGCAGTGCTGACATTTTGGGCCAGAGAGTTATTTGTTTTGGGGATTGTTCAGCAGCTTCTAAATTCTCAGTAACCCTGTGGTGGTGCAGTGGTTAAGGATGACATTATAGCTGTTAACTAACCAAAATGTTGTCAGTTTGAATCTATCAGTTGTTTCTCGAGAATCCTATGAAGCAGTTCTAATCTGTCCTGTGGGGTTACTATGAGTTGGAATTGACTTGATGGCAGATGCCAGTAACAACCCTCCCCTCTAGTTGTGACAATCAAAACTATCTCCAGACACTGGCAAGCGTTCTCTTGATAGGAGGACTGTATTAGTTTCCTACTGCTGCTATAACAAACTGCTACACACTGAGTGACTTGAAACAATAGACATTTATACTCTCACAGTTCTGGAAGCTAAAAGACTGAAATGAAGATGTTGGCAAAGCCATACTCCCTCTAAAGACTTTGGGAAAGGAATCCTTCCTTGCCTCTGTCAGTGTCTGGTGGCCCCAGGTGTCACTTGGTTTGCAGAACAATCACTTCAATCCTCCACCTTTACCTGGTCGTCTTTTCTCCATGTCTTGTCTATGTCCCTTGTCCATTGTATAAAGACACTGGCCATGTTGGATTAGGGTTTACTCTCCTCCAGTGTGACCTTGTGCTAACTAATTACATTTGCAAACACCACTGACCTTTCAGATATGGCCAAATCACAGAGACTGTTGTTAGGAATTGAATGCGTGTTTTTAGGGACACAAACCAGTCATAACAGAGACCAAATCACTGCCCTGGGAAAACCACTGACTAGAAGCAGGTTGTATATTCATGACTTATTCATCAAGAACATGCCGTTGGGAAAGCACCATAATATGTATTGGGGACACAAAACGGTGAAAAAGTAGATGGTCTCTTGGTTCTCATGGAACCTTCAGTCTAATGGGAAAGTAAAGACTTAAGTCCTTACAAGACACTGGGACAGGTGGTGTGATCAGCACGTGCTGGGGCGGGGATTCTCCTGGGTACGTTACTCCCAGATGGCATTAGCCTTGGATGGGCCAGGTAACTTCTTTACTCAAAGATGTATTTGTTGCTTCTCAGATAAGTCTGAGAATGAACCCTTCCCTTTAGGCACGGAGAATTATGGCTTAAAAACGATGCGGAAATAACTACTGACAATAAAATGGTCCAGTGGCTAAGTGCTCAGCTGCTAACCAAAAGCCTGGCAGTTCAAGTCCACCAGCTGCTCTTTGGAGTCCACCAGCATTCTACTCAGTCCTACACAATCACTATGAGTTGGGATCAATTTGATGGCAATGATTTTCTTTTTATAAAATAGGCATCATGGCAGAATGGGTCTTAGTACTTAACCCTTATTCATCTCTGGGTAGTGATGGCGGTTATACTTCTCTTTCGGCTCCCACACCCATGAGGTCGTGGTGGCACGAGGGACCTGGTACCTCGTGAAAACTTTTCTTGGCTCTTGATTTCACACTCCTCTCAGTGTTTATATTGTAATGGGACTACTGGCCAGTCTGAAGACAGTTTCCTTTAAGGAGAAATAAAAGGTGCTTCTCAAATGTGCTTCCTTCCCCGGAAAGGACAGATGAATAGGATGTTAAATTGATAGGGGCTGTAGCACAGAGGCTAAGAGACCAGGCTTAGGAGATGGATTGTTGGAGTTGATAGTCCCGGCTTAGCTGCTTTGAGCTATGCAATCTGAAACAAGTTACTTGGCCTGTCTCTTTAGTTTCTTCAGTGTGGAGACAGTAATAGTATTTATGTCATGGGGTTAATATCAGGATTAAAGGAGTTGGGACATGGTGATCATGCCATAAACTTTTGACATAAATTCCAATGAGTCTGGAAATCTCTGGGACACTTGGGTAAGGTCCTAGCTGTTAGGTAATGGCAGAGTTTTGCAAGGCACCATGTGTCCCCTTTCAAATCGGTTTTAGCCACCCGGTCCTGCTCCCACAAAAAATACCGTGAGTGGAAGGTTTGACAAGGAGAAACTTTATTGTCACAGTCTGGTAAGCCTCAAATCCATTAACAAGTTACAAGTCCATTCAATGAGAGAAGTTATCACAGTCCAGTGGGCTGAGTCCAGATTCAAGGGGAGCATCTCAGCACAGGAGCCTCAGGTCCAAAGGATGTGCTCTGCTCCTGGTGCTGCTTTCTTGGTGGTGTGAGGTTCCCAACTTCCACTGCTCACTTCTCTCCCTTCTATCCCACAAGCTTGTAGCTTGAGTACTGCCTCACTAACACAACTGCAGCCCGTTCTCCATCATCAGTATCACAAAGGCCAGAATTCATGGCACATGGGAGGAGTGACATCATACTGGGACTCGCAGCCGAGTGAAATCAACACATACATTTTGGGGTGGGGAGACACAATTCAGTCCATGACAGCATCCTTCTAATGTAACCACAGGCCTAGAACTTGTTCATATCATCTTGAAAATGGGGATAATTAAGTGCTACCTGTCCAAGTGTGGAAACCCTCGTAATGTAATGGTTAAACGTTACAGCTGCTAATTAAAATGTCAGCAGTTCAAATCCACCAGATTCTCCTTGGAAACTCCATGAGGCAGTTCTACTATGTCTGATAGGCCACTGGGAGTCAGAATCTACTCGACGGCAATATATATGTCCAAGGGCAGTATATATCCTGGTGGTATGGTGATTATGAGCTTGACTGCTAACCAAAAGATCAACAGTTTGAATCCACTAACCACATTTGGAAACCCTATGAAGCAGTTCTACTGTGTCCTGTAGGGCTGATATGGGTCAGAATCGACTTGATGGCAACATGTTTTGTTTGTTGTAAAAGGGATTCATTCATTGATTGATAAATATTTACTTAAACCCTCCCTGCTGTCAAGTATATTCCAACTTGTAGTGACCCTACAGGACACAGTGGAACCGCTCCATAGAGTCTCCACGGAGCCCTGGTGGATTCAAACTACCGACCTTTTGGTTGGCAGACATAGCATTTTAACCATACCACAAAGGTTTCCAAAAATATTTACTTAGTATCCGCTATATGCCAGGTACTGTTCTAACTTCATTCTAAGAACACTGAGATGATATCTGATGTGGGCCGACAAGTGACTATGAGTTTAGTTGAGGTGACATGTTCAGGTTAAGAGGTGGTCATACCAATGCAATTTGGTAAGAACTTGTATTCAGTCCTCTAGCCCTACCATCACAAGGGGCACTTACCCTGGGAGTATAATGGAGCTAGTACCCAGAGGGCATCTCCTTTCCCCAGCTCCTTATTCCCCGGGGACACTCGGGCCCTTACTCCAGCCTCCAGTGCTCCTGCTGGGATGGCAGGGAGGAGGGGGAAAGGAGGGCACGGGGAGCAATCAGATCTTTTAATTTAGCCACAAATGTACTGTTTTGGCAATTCAGATTTGCTAGGCACTCCTTGACGCATCTGCGGGGCAGTTCTGTTCTGTCCTACAGGGTCACTGTGAGTTAAACTGACGACAGTGGATTTTTATACAATTTCCATAGGTATGACATCAGGATGACTAATCAAAAATAAGTGTCCAAAGCCTAAGTAGAATGATGCATCTGACCTGATATACTCTTTCTTTCTTGAAAAGTGGTATGTGATTTCAATTGCTTTTATATATCACCAAAAATAATCTCGAAGATCTTCAGTATTAGACATTTGTGACTGTTTATTACATTTTTGTGCACAAGGAATAGAAGTGTTCTGTTTATTTATTTTTTATGATAAGTGATTTAGATAAATGATTTTAGTTTTAATGACAATAACCCAAGGGGTGGTGATTACTTTCATTTTACAAGAAGGCAAATAGAGGCTTACAGAGGTAAGTTAATTGGCCAAGAATACAACTAGATAAAAATGCAATCAGGATTCAAATCGGTGTTTGTCTAATTCCAAAGTCCACAATTGAAAACCAGTCTCTACCATAGTGCTCTGTCTCGACACACACGTGCACACATGCGCACATGCGCACACATACACACACAATTGGAATTTGTCACTCAGGATCTGAATTTCTGGACCATTTAGGACTATGTGGTTTTGAATCTATAAAATATATTCCCTCTATAAAGTATCAGCAAGTATCTACAGAGCATCTCCCATGTATTTGACGTTGTGGTAAACACTAAAAAAAGAAAAAGAAACCCCACTGTCTTCAAGTCAGTTCCAACCATAGAGACCCTATAGGACAGAGCAGAACCACCCCACAGTGTTTCCTGGGAGCACCTAGCCGATTCAAACTGCCGACCTTTTGGTTAGCAGATATAACACTTAACCACTATGCCACCAGGGTTTCCAAACACTAAAGACATAATACCAAGAATAGACACAACCTAATAAAACACACAACTGCCAAAAGCAAATTAAATAATAGCAATTGTGACTTCTTTTAGTCCTAGGAGACCCAGAAAAGTGATGTGAGCTGTTTCATCTTACATCATTTCTCCAAAAGATCATCTTGGATCAGGAGCACAGACACATATTAAAGGAAAATCCAAATGATGCCTCCACCACTCCCCTCCACTTCTCCTTGAGCACATGTTCAATGCTGAGGCAATGCTGAGTCCCATGAGTGTGGAAAAGAAGCATGGGTTTCAGGGAGAGAGAACAATGAGTTTATCTCTTCAGGCAAAGGCCCTATATTGTTTCCTGGGATTAGTGGCATTGATTTTGCTCCACAACACAGAAAAGCAGTGGCTTTCAGATGTGGATGTTGACTAATGGCCAAAGGTCGAGGCTAACAGCTGTGCTGTGCTGGTGACAGAAAACTGCTTCAAGTGTCTGTGTCTGCCAATGGAAGACTTTGATTTCTCTCTGTTCCTCTAATCTCAGAGTTCAGAGAAACTGTACATATAGCACCTTGAACAGTGAGCCTAGCAGAGGTGACAAAATTACATTTGGGGTGAAAAGATCAATTGTGGTATTTGAACTAAGAGCAGAGAAAAAGAACTTGGGGAAAAAGACTAAAAAAATGTGTCTCGCCACTTGCCTGATCATAAAAACCATTTGGTCCTGATGTTGCTTAACTATAGCCATAAATTTGTTGCATAACAACTCCAGGTCACTGGCATAGAACAATAATCGCTGATTCACTCATGTGTCAGTTGGTTGGTTGTAGGTTGTCTATATGGGGCTGAGCCCAGCTGAGGTCCACATGTCTCTCATCTTTCTGAGCCAGTGATTTAACTAGGGCCTGTTTTTCATATGACAATGTTAAAAGTGCCAGAATAAACCCAAGTGCACATATGCTTTTCCAACTTTGGCAACGGAATGTCCACTGATATCCCATGGCAAAGAGCATGAACGTGAGAGAAAGAGAAGAATTGGACCTTGTAATGCAATCTACTCCAAAGGCCTTTTGTTTGTTTGCTTTGGAAACAACATAACTGCATTAACAACTTTAATAATAAAGAAAAAGAAGGATATAAACAGAAACAAAGATATGCAAAACAAAGATAGCAAGGTTCAGTAGACGTCCTAGCATGGAGCTTCAGTGTTTAAAAGGGGACCCACTTATGCATCAAATGGGACCTGCCTATTTTTTCCCAAAACCAATGTTTATTCTCATACATCAGGAAACTTTCAAACAGGAAGTTAGATATCACTTGGCTTGGAACCCCTGGTGGTGTAGTGGCTAAGTGGTATGTCTGCCTACTAAAAGGTCAGTAGTTCAAATCCACCAGGTGCTCTTGTAAACTCTGTGGAGCAATTCTACTCTGTTCTAATGGGTCACTATGAGTCAGAATCAGCTAGACAACGTTGAGTCCGGTTTGATATTGGTTTGGCTCACTCGGCTCCTGGTCATTCCTCTCAGCTTTCCACCAGAGTCCCGTCTTTCCACTCTGCCACCACTCTCTAGGTCTGTTCGTTGTTTCCACTTACTGTACAATCAGAGCTGTTGCCTTCACAGGTTTACTAGTCTAAGAAGCCCAAGAAGGTGGTCATAAAAGGCTTGTGTCCAAAAAAAAGCACCCTTCTTCTGGCGCTGCGTTCTCTTGGCTGTTGGCTCTTGGCATCAGCAAGCACCATCTGAGGTTCTGGAGTCCAGGGCTTTTATAGAATAGCCTTTGTATTCCTTGTTAATTAGGGGTGAGGTCTAGCTAATTCTGGTAAAAGTCAGCTATAAGGTAGGTTGTAAACTGACTAGACACTTGGAAATTCCTTTTGGGGATAGTAAACTGACCAGTCACTGGCAGACTGCTGTCGTTAGGTGCCGTGGGATGGATTCCAACTTAGAGAGACCGTATGCACGTAGAACAAAACATTGCCCAGTCCTGCATTGTACTCACAATCATTGCTATGCTGGAGCCTTTGTTGCAGCCACTTGTGTCAATCCATATCTTTGAGGTTCTTCCTCCTTTTGTTGGCCCTCTAATTTACCAGGCATGATGTTCTTTTCTTAGGGTTGGTCCCTCCTGATAACATGTCCAAAGCATGTGAGACACAGTTTTTCCGTCCTTGTTTCCAAGGAGCATCCTGATTATATGTCTTTAAAGAGAGACTTGTTTGTTGTTTTGACAGTCTATGTCATATTCAATGTTCTTCACCAAGACCACAATTCAGAGGTGTCACTTTTTCTTTGTTTTTCATCATTCAGTGGCCAGCTTCCATATGATGCAATTGAAAACACTATGTCTTAGGTCAAGTGCACCTTAGTCCTGAAGGTGATGACTTTGCTTTTCAACATTTTAAAGGGGTCTTTTGCACCACATTTCCCAATGCAGTGCATCTTCTTTTTCTTTTTTGTGGTGATTAAGTGAAAGTTTACAGTCCAAGTCAATTTGCCATATAAAACCCCGAGTATCCTGCTCTCCGTGGCTCTATCTGTTCTCCTCACCCTGTGACAGCACACTGTTCTTTTCCATTCTTTGCTTCCAGTAAACATTCAACCAACCCTTGTCCCCTCCTCTCCACCCTTTCCTCTTCCCTCTAAAAAGAAACTAGTAGGACAGCCTCATATGTATATTAAACCACAAAGTACACACACCACCTACATCCCTCTGTGTCCCCAAGTCCAAGTCCAGTCCTTTCTTTGCCTGAAGCGTTGGCTTCACTACTGGTTTCTGCTCTGGGCTAGTGGCAAGGCTGGAGGCCATGTTCTCAGGGGCCTCGAGGTTGTCAGAGCATTCCGAAGACCTTGTGTTATAGACTGTTATGGATTGAATTGTGTCCTCCCAAAGTGTGTTTTGGAACCCTAACTCTATCCATTGGATGGAAAACCTCGTGGTATAGTGGTTTCTTAATTGGACAGCTGCTGACTAACAAGTTGGCTGTTGGAATCTACCCGGCACTCTTCAGAAGCCCTATGTGGCAGTTCTCCGTTGTCCTACAGGGTCACTGTGAGTTTGAATTGACTCATTGGCAATGGGTATACATCAGATGCAATCTCATTTGGGGAATGGAATGTTCTAGGTTATGTTACTATAAGAGCCTATCAGTGTAGGGTGTTTCTTAAGCCAAATGTTTTTGAAATATAAGCAGGGAAAATTAGGTACTGATACAAGCAAACTTAAATGAGGGAAGCCAGATGCTATGTGAGGATCTTTAGGGAATTCTGAGAAGAACATTAGAGAAACTGAGAAAAAGCTATTTCCCCAGAGAGGACCAAGAGTACCTTCTCAGAGCCAATGCCCTGATTTCAGACTTCTGCCCTCCTAAACTGTGAGAAAATGAATTTCTGTTTGTTAAGGCCACTCATTTGTGGTTATTTCTATTACAGCAGTACTAGCTAACTAAGACATTACATTTGTTAAATTTAACCAGAAACTGAGATATATATAAACGTATGAATATCTATGTATCAACACACATTTTTTTCTTTGATTCATTCCTGAATTAGAATCTTACAGCGGTGGTATCAGAGCTTTTAGCTATTGCCATCCTAGCAAATCAGGATCTAAAAATGAAAGCCTTTTGAGCACTATTTTCATTCAATTAAATGTATACAAATGTATATACGTGCATGCATTCAATCATCTTGGAAAATTCAGGTAATGAAAAATACGATCCAATGAAACCAAAGACCTTCCCTATTTTTTTACTAAAGTTTGGTTGAAGTGTCAGCCACATGCTATAAGTTCACATGTTTAGTGTACAGTTCAGTGATTTTTAATACATATACAGCCACACAATCGTCACTACAGTCAATTCCAGAACATTTTCATCAACCCTAAATCTCCCACCACTAGACTCTGACTCCTCAAGTCTTCTTTCCTTTGTTTCTGGGGCAAGGTTTCTGATAATTTTCAAAAGCTATTTTTATTTTGTGCTCCCTAGAGTTTTGAAAATAATTGTATTATATCACGTATCACATTGCACAGCTATTACTTGCTACCTTTTCTGTGTTGTGTGAGAATCTATGAGTTCCTTGAGGACCAAAAGTTTACCTGAATAAACTTGTTATCTATTCTCTTAACCTAATGCCTGGCACATCTTGAAGTTCAAATCTTCAAGTCAAGAAGGAAGGGAGAAAGGAAGGAAGAAATGAAATAGAATTGTCAATAGAATTTTTGGTTTAATCTGTAAAATATGATCCAAAAAAGAATACCCCTATGATCTATTTAGGCAAGTATTCATGAATCAAAGAGTAGTACTTTTCCAAAGGAAAGAAAAATCTTGCATTTTGAACAGAATTTCTGAAATAGCAGTATCCTGGAAGTGCTAAGAAATCTCCTTCAGACTCTTCATGTGATTCTCCACCTACATGACCATTCTTTGCTTGTATCAGTTCAAATGTCTCTTTGGCTGCTATCACGGAGAGAGCCAAAATAAAAGGTAACTCAGACAGGTTAGAAAGATATACTTCTCTGGCAGGCAGGTGGTGCAGAAGCGATGCAGAGGCCTTGCTCCGGAGGGCCTCAGGTGGCTGTCTTGTGCTTTATCATTTCCCCGGGGTAGTGGTCATCGCAGTTGTTAGTTTCCACTGAGTTGGCTCTGACTCATAGAAACCCCGTGTAAAACAGAATGAAACCTTCCTGGGCCTCGTGCCATCTCCACGATCATTCGTATGTTCCAGTCCACCGCTACATCCACTGTGTTGAGTACCTTCTAATCTGGGCTCGTGTGTCAGCACTCTGTCACACAGTGTTCTACTGTGGGGAAAGGGTTTTCATTGGCTAATTTTTGGAAGTAGATTGCCAGGCTTTTCTTCCTAGTCTGGCTTAGTCTAGAAGCTCCATTGAAATGTGTCTACCATGGGCAACCCTGGCGGTCTCTGCAATGACAATCTCATAATTTCCAGCATTGTAGTAACATGCAAACCACCACAGTATAACAAACTGACAGATGGCTGGTGGTCCCGTGGGTATTACCTTCAATTGCATGGCCTAGGATGGCTCTTTCTACAGTTCCATACTCTTCTCCACATCAGGAGAAGCTACGTGCCTATAAGAGCATAACCTCTCAGTTGCACCCATCCGTTCTGTATGCACCTTGTTGGTGGAATTAGTCACATAGCCATGACTAGCTAGCTATGTGGGGATCTTTAAAAATAAATTCCTTCTTCTGGCTAAGGAACCCCGGTGACACAGTAGCTGAGCACTCAGCTGCTAATGGAAAGGTTAGCAGTTTGAATCCACCAGCCTAAGTGAACTTGATGTGCAATGAATTTTTCATGGGAAACATAAAGGGAGATCATTCACTCTGTGCTGTTTTTCTATGCCTTGTCTCTCATCTAAGGAGCCCTGGTAGGGCAGTGGTTAAGCATGTGGCTGCTAAGGGAAAGGTTAGGTCACTCCACCTGAAAAAGATACAGCAGTCTGCTCTGTACAGAGTAGTCTTAGGGACCCTATGGTCAGTTCTACCGTGTCCTGTCGCTCATCATCAGTTACAATTAACTCAACAGCAAGTGGTTTTCATTCTGGGCTGGCCATATGTCCAGCTACAAGACGAGTTTCATTTCTACAACAGGGAGAAACAATGTTCGAAGACAGCCAGCAGTGTCCTGCCCTTCTGTCTTTACAGGTGCCAACAGGCAGTGTGGAACTGAGTTCTTTTTCGCTTTTCTTGTTTTAAATTTTGTATGTTAACAGATGCCAAGGTCTGAAAAATCGTTGTGACTTTTAAACGTGCTTTGCTATAGACTTTATTTTTAGATGTGCTTTATGGCAATTAAAAGATAGCAGTGCCTTTATAGCATTGTTTTCTACGGCACGTATATTTGAGCTAAACTACACAATCAATGGGTTTTGGTGAGGTAGCCTGGAAAACTTACAGCCACTTACAGTATTGTGTCTCTGGGACAATGGTTTTTGGAATTCTTAAAAGAATCTGAGAAAGAAAGGTACTTTTGGAATTGAATCCATGTGAAAGCTGGAAACTGCTAAATGCACTTAGGTTTGCAGACAGGAGGTAACAGATGAGTTTACTGGAACATTTTCTCAGTAACGCCTCGACAACACTCTAGGAGCTCCAATGTTCAGCCAAGGTTTGGGAGTCCAGCTCGCGTTCCTTCCCTTCTCCATATGTTTGCCAGGCACACAACTGTTGCTTTCTCTTGTTCACTTCAAACATTTAGCTAGGCATTGAAGGGTTGTTCAGTTGGGAAGTGGTCGCTGGAGTGTAAGTAGATCAGTGGGTAAGGCTGTCTTACAATGTTTGCGTTAGAGTCAGGCTGGATCAAGGCTTTAGAGACTTAGAACTTAATCAATGTAATGATGGCCTTCTAAGCCTGAGAATTTTCCAGAAGTAAAGTTTCATTTTCTTTTAAATAACACCAAGTGTGTATGTATTCTGACATTAAAATAGCTGCTTATGGGATGGATGCTTTGATTGCACCATTCTGGGTATACTTTTCAAAGGAATTTTTATAATACTTTTTATGTCCCTTTTTTCCTGGCATCTGAAGCCCATGAATTAGGCTGGTAAATGGATAATCCAACACTGAGTGTAGAATTTAATTCTGAGTTCAGTTTCAACCAGGTCAGAAATTTTCTTTTTTGCGTTCAACAAATATTTATCAGCTGTCTGTTAATTAAGCATTCAAAGAAAGTACTAGGTATGGACCAGGAAACAGATGTTGAACAAAACAGTCAAAGAAACTCTTTCAATGTCTATTTATTTAATAGGCATTAAATAAACCGAAAAACAAACCCACTTCTGTCGACTCATAGCAACCCTATAGGACAGAGTGGAACTGCTGATAGAGTTTCCAAGGAGTTCCTGGCAGATTTGAACTGCCAACTTTCTGGTTAGCAGCCATAGCACTCAATCACTATGCCAGCAGGGTTTCTGGACATTAATAAGTAGTCATAACAAGGCATAAAGAGAATGATATTTGGGGACTCTAGTGTGATGAAAGAGCCCTGGTGGTACAGTGGTGAAGAGCTTAGCTGCCAACTGAAAGTTAGTTCAATGGCACCTCCCAACTCCCTCCCAGCTGCTTCATGGGAGAAAGGTATAGCAGTCTACTTCCATAAAGCTTACAGTCTTGGAAACTCTATGGGGCACTTCTGTCCCATTAATATGACCAATTCATACTCCTAGAGGACGTTCCATCTAGCAGGCGGTAGTAGGTGAATAGATGTATGTTCGATTTTAGGATGCAAAAAACAGAAGGCTCTGTAAAAAAATAAATAGAGAAACTGAGTGAGCAAAGAAGCACTTTAGCCATATAAGGTATGTCTGAAAAGAGTTGCTGTGAAGGCTTTCTGGAGACAGTCTCATATAATCAAGCTTCCTAACAACAGAAGGTAACCAGGTAAAAGTGAGCAGGAGCAGAGAAGACTACTGTGAGACCTGAGGCTACAAGGAATTGCTGTGTAAAAGCCTGGAAGTAAGAGCATGAGAAACTGGAGGAAAGTCCAAATAGGAAGCTGGCAGGTCATGGAGACAGTTAATGTTTGATGTGATGATTTGTTTAGGTTCTAAAGACATAAGAAACAATCTCTGTTTCTCTGGAATAAATCACTCCCCACCCCCTTCTTTATACCATTATTTTGAGAAAAGCAGTTCTAAAAGAAATGTAATCATTAGTGTTAACTGTCAAAATTCCTGCCCTGCTTTCTTGGGTCAGATGTGAAATTCCTGGTCCTTCTGTGATTAGGTGAGGCCACGTGACTGTTTCCTGCCGATGACTTGTGACTGGAAGGGACTTGTCACTTTGGGGTCAGAGTAATTACTTGCCAGTACAGAACGTTCAGCTCTTTTTCTTAACCATGGCAACCCAGCAGTATTCCCCGTGGTACCTGCTACATGAGCCTGGGTCTCAGAGAGAGGACAACATGAGACAGAAGCACTAGATGGCACATGACTCTGTAAATAAGAAATTGTTTTTTTGTTTAAGATGATTTTTTTTTTTTTTTTTTTTTTGCTTCCCAGGGATTTGGGGGTTGTTTGTTACACCAGCATAACCTAACCCATTCTGACAGATGCAAAATAGGAAGCAGGACTTAATTTAATCCAACAAGCATAATTTAAAATCTGCCCAGTCTGCGTTAGGTAGTATGGATATAAAAGCTAGAAAAAAGGTGTTCCACCTGCCAAGAACTTAGAGATCATGGGGAAAAAAAAACTCACACTCAGGCCAGGCAGGTGTCATCAGGCTAGCATTTGGAATAAGAGAAGTGCAAAGTCTTGCAGGAGCACATACCAAGACCCAAAGTCACTGCTGTTAAGTCAAGTCTGACTCATAGCTACCCTGTGTTAGCGTGTAGCAGGCCATATCTTCCAGTTCACAGAGTTAGGGGAAGGTGGGCCGGGCCAAACTGATTCTGGGAAGATGAATTGGAGGAAGCCAGGTTGGAAAGATGAAGAACTTATTGCAGGAGGTACAATACGAGCCCATCAGGCCCTTCCTTGACAAGCAGCCGCGTGTGTTGGCCTTAGGAGGACTACGAAGCCTGGCACTGTCTGGAAAAGGCTGAGAGAAGGTACAGATTTTGGAAGCCAGGGTACAAGGGCCACATTTTAGAGTCCACCATTTTGGTGGATTTCTTGTGGCAAAGTAAAACAAAAACAGAAACAAAAAAAAACAGGACCCAAGGGAAAAAAAAAAAGAGGAGGGCATTTAAAGAAAAATAAACGAGAGACAACTAAGCTCGCTTGGTATGAGGAAAACATATCTGTTATTCTTTGTCACCTGCCCAGTAAGTGCTGGGCAGAGTTATGAACCTCTGCTTGGGCTTCCTGTTTGGACACTCAACATTGAATTGCTTCTTTCACTCTCTGGGGACATGGCCAAAGGAAAGGATGCTGGGAACAGTGCCTGCCCAATGTCATGTCCTGTCATGCCCAGTGACATCCCTGTGCATACTTCCCAAGATCAGAACCCTCCCAAAGCGCAGGCACAAGGGTGAAATGCCTCCAGTGCCTCTTTAATGAGAACCGAGTAATGTGATTGGAACAAGCCGCTTAGGGGTGAACACAGTATGTATTCACAAGTGCTCCCAGTCCTCCTGAAACCTGCTCCTCTTTTCCTTGTTATCAACTGATAGTCATGCATCCAGGTACTAATTTTTCTTAATTAAATGTATGACAGTTTTTAAAAAATGGCTTCTATTTCCACTCTAATTAGATGCTAGTGATTCTGCTCGCTCTGCTAATTACTGCTTATCTTCCTTCTGAAGACTGCAAATTAAATTCATAAACATATATGTATTTACATTGTTGTTAGGTGCCGTCGAATTGGTTCTGACTCATAGCTACCCCACATACAACAGAATGAGACACTGATTGGTTCTGTGCCGTTCTCAGAACTGTTCCTATTTTTGAGCCCACTGTAGTAGCCTTTGGGAAACCCTGGTGGCATAGTGGGTTAAGTGCTATGGCTGCTCACCAACAGTTTGACAGCTCAAATCCACCAGACACTTCTTGGAAACTCTATGGGGCAGTTCTATTCTGACCTATAGGATCGCTATGACTCAGAATTGACTCGATGGCACTGGGTGAGTTGTAGCCATTGGGCAAGTCTATGTCATTGAGGGTCTTCTTCTTTTTCTCTGACCCTTTACCAATCTTGATGTCCTTCTCCAGGGACTGGTCCCTCCTGATAATATGTCCAAAGTACATGAGATGTGTCCTCACCCTCCTCGCTTCTCGGGAGCTTTCTTGTTGTACTTCCTCCAAAACAGATTTGTTTCTTCTTCTGGAGGTCCATGGTGTATTGAATATGCTTTGCAAACATGAAAATTCAGATACACCAATTCTTCTCTGGTCTTCTTTATTCATAGTTCTGCTTTCTTTTGCCCCTAAAACGCAAATGAAAATACCATGGCTTGGGTCAGGCTCACTTTAGGCCTCAAAGTGACATCTTTGCTTTTTAACACTTTAAAGAGGCCTTTTGCAACACATTTACCCCATGCAATACACCATTTAATGTGTTTATATACACACATGCATATATGTGTGAGCATATGTGTGTATATACATAGGTGTGTATATACATATGTATGTATAGATACTTATAAAACAAATCAAAACTTAAAATTTTAATAACTTGCCTTTTGGGAGATGCATCATTGATAAAAAGACTCCTGCTTTGGGTTGGTGGTTGTCTGAGATCTCAACTTCAGTTTCAGTAGCTGCTTCTCTGTTAGGCTATGTTCATCTCAGAGGACATAATTATTTATATCCAGGGTTGACTTTGCTCAGTGGGCCATGACTGTACCGAAATGGAGCTCTTCCTGAACAGAAAAATAAAATTGAAAATGGGGGGAAAAAAGCCTGACACACCGAACCTCAAATTATCTAAATCCATTTCCGGTGGAAAGTATGGTGCTTTGCTAAAGACGATGACTACTGAAGGGAAAATCCATTGAAATGTCCTATTTCCCATGCTGTAAGTTTCCCAAGAATAAATTGCACCCTGGGAGGAGGGGGGATGGATCATCTCTACATGTAATAAAGCAGGTGGCCTCATTTGAATTTTCCCATTAGGTCTCCTGGAGCGAGCTCAGAAATATGTTAGCCCTGCAAACTGTAACTCAGCCTGGCTCTGTCTCCACAACCCACACAGTTTGTCACAAGCAGCAGAACTGGAGACCTGGTATACTGAAATGTCCAACAGGAAGTTATTTGTTATGGTGTTGAGTGTCCTTTTTGCCACAGAATATTAAATAGTTTACTTACTTTGCATTGAATATTAATATCTGACTTGCTAGTGGGCAGCTGCCTTCCCTCCCAGCTACCGTTTTCTTTTTCCCTCCCATCCTGTTTCCCTGGCACGTGGCTCAATCAGGATGCTTTCCTTACACATTCAGGGACGGGGTTTTCTGGCTGGTGCATGACCAGCTTGTGGTTGAAGTCAGCGATAGCCACAGCCAAGTGCCATCGAGTCAGATCCGACTCATGGCGATCCTAGAGGCCAGGGTAGAACTGACCCCCAGAGTATTCAAGGAGTGCCTGGTGGATTGGAACTGCCGACCCTGTGGTTAGCAGCGGTAGCACTTAACCATCCATCCCCAAACGTAGGCATTCCCAGGAGGGGTATGACGAAGTAGGCCATGGAAAGGGGATTCTATTCTTATGTCTACTTTAAAAAAAAAAGTGTGTTGAAGAGGCCAGAAGTGATAAGACACCCATGGACCTCAGCCTCATGTAGGGTACAGACAGACAGTCAATAAATAATTAGGCAAATCATTAATTAATTGCAATTTTGCAAAATGCTATGAGAGAAGTACAATATGCATCACAAAGGGACATCAGAGGGACTTCTACCTGTGGTGCCCCCAAATCCCACTGCAACCCTATAGGAGAAGTAGAACCGTCCCATGTGGTTCACAATGAACAGCTGGTAGATTCCAGCTGGTGCCTTTTTGGTTAGCAATCAAGCTGTTAACCACTGCACCACCAGGGCTCCGTTAAGAGAAGTATAGGATTCAATGAGAGGGACATCAGAGGGACTTAGATGTATGGACTCATAGCAACCATGCAGGGCAGAGTAGAACTGCCCCACTGAGTCTCCAAGGAGTGCCTGGCACATGTGAACTGGTTTTTTATTTTTTATTTTTAAATACGTATGGGTATTTCAGGCAGGCTAATGATTTAGTACACCTTCAAACAGATTAAGAAATATGTACTTGTTTACATTTGGTTTAATGGAGGTGGGAAGAAACAGATTTCATACAAAATTTCTACTTCATCATATTAAACAATGTCATGGATTGAATTGTGTCCCACTAAAAATGTGTGTAGCAGTTTGGCTGGCCCAGGACTCCTGGCACTGTGTGATGTTCCTATACATTGTAAACCATTCCCCTATGAAGCTAATTAGGGAGGATGGGTGGCAGTTTTGTTGGTGGGGCAGGACTCAAAGTATAAGATTATGTTGTGCCTTGAGGCTGTCTCTTGGATTATAAAAGAAAGTAGCTAGCAGAGAGATTTGGGGGAGCATATACCACCAAGAAGCAGTGTTAAGAGCAGAGTGTGTCCTTTAGACCTGGGGTCCCTGCATCTCAGAAACTCCTAATGCAGGAGAAGATTTATGACAAGGATCTTCCTCCAGAGCCAACACAGAAAGACTTCCCCTGGAGATGATGCCCTAAATTTGGAATTGTAACCTACTGGACTGTGACAGAACAAAATTTCTTTTTAAAGCTGTCCACTTGTGGTATTTCTGTTGTAGCAGCACTAGATGACTAAGACAAACAATAATCCATTTCAAGAACACACATGAGAGTGAGAATACATGTTCATGGATGTGCTTTTTCGGGGAGGTGGGTCTCAACAGTGTGTGCAGAGTGATAAACCCACAGGATCAGAGGAGTATAACCCTTCCAGCCAGCCATACTTAACCTTTGTTTTGGTTGGTGATCTAGACCCAGCCTCTGGATTCTGGAGACACAGTTTCTTTCTATGCCATGGCTGTTTGGTTATGGAGTATTTCTAGAATATTCTGTAAACCCTTTTGTCTTTAATTTCTATCTGTAACCTTGGGGCCTATATCATCACATGGCCTCACACACCATTCTGAGGGACTCTCAGCAATAACTGGGTGAGAAATTTGAGGGACACAGTTAGAGATCATCCTAAAGTGGGGAGAGTAGCAAGAATTAAAGAAATGCACTCTGGTACTGATGAGACCACGCCATCTATAATCGAGGGGCTGGTGAGGTGTTGTAAACTCTAGGCTGACTAATGGGCATTTGTGCAAGAGTCCTCAGGACCCTGAACTCATACTAAATATAACTACCTCCTGCATCTGTTCTGGTCACCCATATTTGCCAGTAGCACAATTAGTCTGTACCCTTGATGTCTTGCAATGTTTCAGCCTAATGACAGTTGACATCCAGGGAACCTATTAACCTGGAAATAAGCCAAAAGCATAGATGTGTGTGTGTGAGGGTCTCCGTGACAGGCAGCTGTGATGTTCATATTTGAGTGCATTCTTTTTTTGCTGCGTGCCATTCTGGTTTCTTTGAATTGTGTGCTGTGTATAAATGCTACCTTCTTACTCACTTCACCACCTGTCTGTTTGTCATAATGTTAGTTTGAACATGGCTTGCATGTTCCTATGTTGGTGGTAGCTATGCCACTAGTATTTCAAGTCACAGTGGAGGGCAGGCTTCAGAGAGGCTTTTATGCTAAGACAGACTAGCAAGAAAGGACTGGTGATCTACTTCTGAAAATTAGCCAGTAAAAACCATAGGGATCACAATAGAATGCTGTCCAACTCACTTGTTTTGGATACTCGAGGTCATCAAATGCAGTGAAGTAGAGGACCAATGGGGTCCGAGGGACACTTAATGATATGGATTGGCACTCTGGCCCTGTTTTAGTCATCTGTTCCTTCTGTAACAGAAATACCACAAGGTGATGGCTTTAGCAGACAGAAATGTCTTCTGTCACGGACTAGGAAGCTAGGAGTCTAAATTTAGGGTGCCAACTCTAGGGGAATGCTTCCTCCCTCTGTCAACTCTGGAGGAAGACCCTTGTCATCAATCTTTTCCTGGTCTAGGAGATTCTGAGCACAGAGACCCGGGGTCCAAAGGACACTGGTGCTCCTGGCTGGCTCTTTTTGCTTGGAGGTACCTCTCTGGTCCCTCGTCTCTTTTAGATGTCAACAGAGATTGACTCAAGGTACAAGCTGTAACAAGCCCCAACAATGGAATCAAACATTGTGAGGATTATGGAGGACTGGCCATTTTTTTCATTCTGTTGCATATCGTGTCAGCATGATTCAGGACTGGCTCCATGGCTGCTAGAAACACTTAGCAGCTCAGGAAACTCTTTGAAAATTGTTCTTTCTGTATGCCATCAAGTTGATTCTGACTGACAGTGACCTTATAGGACAGAGCAGAACTGCCCTACAGGATTTGGTAGCTGTGTGGGTTTGAACTGCTGACCTTTTAGTTAGCAGCCAAGGGCTTAACCACTGTGCCACCAGGGCTCCTTACTTTTTGGAAAGTAGGCCTGTATATCATTTATATGTGGCCCCTGGCTCACAGTAGGTATCAAGAAAGTGGTTAATGATAAAGCACACTTCATCTGACTGTCTCTTGGCAGGCTTCACCAAGTACTGGGGGGTAGTGATAAATCTTTTTTCTGGAGTCAAAAAGAAAACGCTGATGGCAGTGTTGTTGCTAGGTGCTTTTGAGTTGGTTCTGACTCTTAGCAATCCTGTGTATGACAGAACCAAACACTGCCCAGGCCTGCTCTGTCCTCACAACTGTCACTCTGTTTGAGCCCGTTGTTGCAGCCATTGTGTCAGTCCGTCTCACTAAGGATCTTCCTCTTTTCTGCTGACTCCTCTACCAAGCATGATGTCTCCCGGGGATGGTCCCTTCTCATAACGTGTCCAAAGTACATGATATGAAGTCCCACAACCCTTGTTTCTAGGGAGAATTCTAGCTTTCTTCTTTCAAGCTATGCCGACTGATTCTTCTGCAGTCCGTGCTCTATGTAATACCCTTCACCAACAATGTAATTCAAATACGTCTTCTGTGGTCTTCCCTGTTCAATGTCCGGGTTTCTCATGCATACAAGGTGACTGGAAAATACCATGTTTGGGTCAGGTGCACCTTAGCCCTTAGATGAGGACAACAGAGCCTGTGATATTGCTGGATGGGACACACAGTGGCCAAGGGAGCAGGGTGGCCTGAGCAGTGTCCATCCAGGTGGCCAAAGCCATTGATCCTGCGGTCCACATAGAGCCAGGCTTCTGAGAAACTTCTGAATTGATAAAAATTGAAGATGGTTTCACTTAAGAATTCACTTCTACTGATGGAAGCAGAAAAAATGGTCTGAAAAATTCTGGCAAAAAGTTTTCTGCTTTTCTGTAGTTTTTATTTTCACTTAAGCTTTGTTTTGCCGTCTCTCAAGCCAGACAGCATCTTGGGGAATGTGTTAAAGGGTGCAAAATATAGACATTCAAATAAACCATTTATTCTCAGTTCATACCATGGATTATTGGGACTCAGAATCTCAACTGATTGCTGATTATCAGCATATGCATCTCTTTAAAAAAGTACACACCAGAGCTAGACTTAGCAGAGCTACAAGTATTGGCTTCTATCAAAGATGTTATCTATTTTTTTTTCTGGGATCAAGAGCAATTACTTCAATGCAGTTTTGTTATGGGAATCTGAGTGAACTTACTCTGTACTTCCTTATTTCGGTGATGCTCTGGAGCCAAAGTCAGTAAACTACAACCCAAAGGGCCACATCTGGCTTACCACCTGTTTTTGTAAATAAGGCTTTACTGGAGCACAGCCACATTTGTTTATGCATTGTATATGGCTCCCTTCACACTGTGATGAAACAAACCAAGCCAAACTAAAAACCAAACCAAAAACCAAACCAAACCAAACCAAACCAAACCAAACCAACCAAACCAAACCAAACCAAACACCAAACCAAAAACCAAACCAAACCAAATCTGTTGTTGCTGAGTTGAGTCCAACTCATAGCAACCCTACAGGACAGAATACCACTGACCCTATAGGGTTTCCAAGGAGCACTTGGTAGCAGCCGTAGCTCTTAACCCCTGTGCTACCAACTGCAGCTCTTTGTTCTATAATGGCAGCATGGAATTACTGGTGACAGAAGCTGTATGGTCCACAAAGTTGAGAATATTTATGATCTGGCCCTTTATAGGAAGAAGTGTCACTCTTTGCTCTAGCCCCCTGTATAGATTAGTGCTCAGGTGACTGCCCACCTGATCGGGCCCTTAGCTGGGTCTGAGACCTCACCTGACCTGGCTCTGAGGGACAATGAGGCCCAAGAGGTTAGTGGGAAGGAGCTACAGGGGAGTCAGCAGGCTAGAGTGCGCCAGGCAGCCCATGGAAGTCCTTGTGAAGTCCTTGTTTAGGGACGATCTGAGTTTTTGAGTAACTGAAAGGAGGCTGCTGGGATTAGAGCTCAGAGAACATAGTTGTACTCCTCTCCTGTGTCTGCTATAGGAATTACCAGAAACTTGAATGGCTGTATACATCTAAAATTTGTTCCGTCACAGTCCTGGAGGCTAGCAGTCCAAATTCAAGATGTTGGCAGGCTTTGCTCTCTGGCAGACAGCAGGGAAGATTTTCCTTGCCTGTTCACTTTTGGTGGCCCCAGGCGTTCTGTGGCTTGTGGAAGCACAACTCTAATCTCTGCCTGACCATCTACCCTCTGTGCCTCTCCTCTTTGTGTGAGGGTGCCAGTCACACTGGACGGGTACCTGTCATACTCCATCAGGGCCCCATGTTCACTGATCACATCTACAAAGACCCTATGTCCAAATATGGTCGCATTCACAGCCCTGGGATCAGGACTTGAGTGTATCTTTTAGGGAGACATTAATCAAATCATAATAGTAAGGAAGATGGTTCATGGTGTTGCCTAACGAGGGTCCGTGCCCTGGAGCAGTCGAGCCAATGAATCCTGCTCTGAGTCAGAAAGAAGGAGAAGGTTCCTTAGGAGGTAGGGTACCAACAGAGACTCACCAGCAATGCAGGCTGTCCTCCATGGAGTATCAAGGATTATTTTTACATCAGAGTTTACCTAATGTTTTTGAGCATGCGGCCCACAGATAATTGAATACATTGCAAAATAACCACAAGAAAGTCTTTATTAAAGTAATGATGTGCATGTCAGACACCTGGACGGTAATCTGCATGTTTGTAAAAAGACTGAAAAAGTGAACTTATATAAAAAACTTTTCATTAGTGGAAATGGCCTGTCAACGCACTCTGCCGAGACAAGGAGCAGGGAAGGAAGCTGCAGATTACAAGTATCAGGCAGCCTCCCTTGCTGCTGTGTAACTGATGCTTAACAAGCCAGAGGCCAGTTATCAAGAGGAAAGAAAGGAGAGAGAAACCCAGGCCACAGGAGTTGCAGGGGCTCTGCATTTCTTTGGAAAGAGACCAGTGCAGCTGGTGTGATCAAACACACTTACAGATTACTCAGTGTCAGTCTGGCATTCATTAGGTCACATTTTCAATTACATGTTTTGAAAGGGACAAAACATGTAGTGAGTTATAAGGGTCACCATGTGAACCTAAAAAAATACAAAGAGATACCATATCACACTAAGCTTTACAGATCATGGTAAAACATCTAGATATTTTGGCCACTTTAGCACTTTCTTACACAGGAAATAGAATTACAAATAAAGAAGCAAAACCAAAACACAACAAAAACAAAAACCCAAGGCCACATTTCTGGCACCTCTACACAGCTAACCCAAACCCAGTGCTCTCGAGTTGATGCTGACTCATAGTGACCCTATAGGACAGTATAGAACTGCCCCATAGAGTTTCTAGGGAGCTCTTGGCTGATTTGAACTGCCGACCTTTTGGTTAGCAGCAGTAGCACTTAATCACTACGCCATCAGGTTCTCCTTCACACAGCTAGCTGCATGAAATTTGAAGACTGTCACCCCTCTGTACTCCAAAGTGGCCACTGCCTTGCTGGGTTTCTCCCTGTTAGCCTGGCACCCCACCCCCCCGTGCTCATTCCTGCCACACAGCTGCACTTGGCCCTGGGCAGGGTGGCACAGTTTGCACCAATGGGGGTATTATCTGAGGGCAGGCAAACCTGCATCTGGGCTGCTCATTTCTGGCTTGGCAGCCTCACAGTGCTGACGGGTCTGCCAGCCTTGGCCCTGGTGCCACGCCTGACTAGGGTGGGTGTGAGCCTGGTGTACTCAGGCCCACAAAGGCCGGGGCCGGCTGTGCGCAGTCTCATGCTCCGAGGCAGAGGCCTTCCTGACTGCGCACAAAAGAAGCCTTTCTTCTTGCTTCTGTTTGCAGAGTATTCGACCTGAATAGACACTACATTTACAGGAAATCTTTAAAACACAGGCTCTGGAGCTAGAAAACACAGTTGTTGTCCTGTTGACTTGGACTGGTGGTGACCCCATCTGTCTCAGATAGGTCCGTCTGTTCTGCGCAGTGTTTTCATTCACTTTCAAAGGCACATCACCAGGAATTTCTTCTGAGCTACCTCTTAGATGGATTCCAATGGCCAAGCTTTACATTAAGTAATTAGCACTTAATGTTGTGGGCCAGCCAAGGATTCCTGACATTAATTAGAAGAGGATTTGAATTTCTATTGTCAAATGTATAAGCTATATGATGTTAGACATACTGCTGAATTTCTCTGAACCTCACATTTCTGCATCTATAAAATAACCCACTGCTATCGAGTTGATTCTGACTCACAGTGATCCTTTAGGACACAGTAGAACTACCCCAGAGTGTTTCCAAGGAGTGCCTGGTGGGATTCGAACTGCCGACCTTTTGGTTAGCAGCTGTAGCACTTAACCCACTATGCCACCAGGGTTTCCATCTGTGAAACAGGGATACCAATATTAACCTGGCAGAATTTTGATAATTATATGAGATGAGGCATGCAAAATGACCCCCAAACTCATGGCTATTGCTTAGAAGTGATTTCACTGGGCTTACTCTAGATTGTTTGCATATACACGGTGCCCTCCGTATCCAGGAGTTGTGTGTTCAAGGATTCAACTAACTGTGGATGGGAATACTGCGGAGGGGGGAAGAGTTCCGTAAAACAAAACTTGAATTTGCCTGGAGGGGGCCGCACGTAGCCTCCTGCTGGTCCCAGCATTCGCTGTCTGAGTTTCGTTCCCCTCACTTCTTTCTTGTCCCTATTTGTGTTGTGTGTGCCCTTTGTTTCTTTGAAACACTGGCTCCTAAAAAGCAATAAGTAGTTAAAGTAACCCCTCAGTTTGTCAGCGAGGGGTTGAGGAGTGCAGAGGAAGGAGTTTCAGGCGAGTATGGGAAGACTGGCTGGCTCTGTAAAGCACCACAGCCTCCAGAATCTCCAGATCATGGGTGAATTGATACTAGCTGACACCCAGGTGGCATCAGCATTCCTAGAAGAGCTCCAGAAACTCGAAGAGAAAGGCTACCTGCCAGAGCACATCTTCAATTGTGATGGATTAACTATTTCCCTAGTGTTTGCATTGTATTAGGTATTATTAGTAACCTAGGGATGATATACAGTACACTGGGGGATGTACGTAGGTTATAGGCAAATACTGTGCCATTTTCTATAAGGGACTCAGGCTGCAAGGATTTTGTATCTGAGAGGGTCCTGTAAGCAATCCCCCAGGAATACTGAGGGGTAACTGTGTAGCTCCACTTCCCCATCCAGAAGGATGAGTGTTACAAAGAATGAGCCTCACTGAGCTGGTCACAGAGGAGCATGCCATGTTTACACTGAGAGGCAGAGATTACATCGGAGACATCGCCTGCTCTGTGCTTTCCAGCATGCCTTGCCACGCCTTTAAACAAGCACTCAGTCTGGAATAAAGTCCGAGAAAAAGTTCTTGTCTCTTGAGGTTTGAGAAGAAAGCAACTGCGAAGAAACCAGCTATGAATATTAATGTTCCAGGAAAAGGAGAAGAATGAAAGGACACGGGTGCCCAGAACAAATGACTCCATATGGCTTTGATGTGTTGGTTTCCACAAACTGCAGAGCGGCAGGGAGAATACAGAATAGCAAAGAGGAAGAGAGAGAGGAGGTGGAGGTGGCCTGCCAGCAGCTGAGAAATCACACGAGCTGTGGGGAGTAGGTTCTGTCTAGACAAAAAGTCAGCCAGTCAGTTACTCTGCCATCTGCAACCACCAGAAGACAGGGCAGAAAGCGAGAGGGAAGCCTCCTGGTGCCCTGCTGGTCCCTAGGAGTGGGTGTACGATATTTTCTATGAGAGGCTATTGTTAGAGACCCTCCTGAGTCTCTCCTTCTTGGAGATCTCTTTAGGCAAAATCCTTTCCTCCCTCTGCAGAGTCTTTGGCACTACTTTCTCCCAGGGATACACTGTCTGATGCTTAAGAGCCCAAGATGCTTTGCGGTTTGACCTAGATTAAATCCTATCTGCACGTGTATCTGGTTGTGTCACCTTGGCAAACAGCTGCACTCCTTGAAGCTTCTGTGTCTTCTTTTATAGGTAGTTTAAAGCAGCAGTCAAGTCAGAGAGTCATTTGTGAGGAATTGAAAGTGCACAAGCTCTAACAAAAGAGTGGCGAACAGCGGGTATTGTGAAGGTTAGAGCCCCTTCTCATTCTCCACGTGTCAGAGACTGCAGAGACAAAGGGATGAAGGACCTGCAGCCAATGGGAAAATCCCAGGTAACTGGTTACTCACCACAGAGAGGGTACACATCCCACTGAAGGGAACAAGTTTCCTCTGGCCAAGCTGTGCATTAAGTGAACTTGGAGCCTTTTATATGGGCTGAAACTGAGCCCATTCCCCCCCAAAGTTTTTAAAAAAATTTAAAAAAAGATCTCTACCACATGAGGAAATACTTCAGCTTGGAACAACATGAGAGACAGCATTCACTAAAAACATATATAGAATTGGCAAAAAAGGAGACGAATTGGACTGGAGCTGAGATCTTATCTGGCTAAGAGTTTTCATCATTTTCTTACGGAATGATGAAAATTAGGAAAGTATACAAGAATTCTGCCAAATACTATATATAATAAAGCTTTAATCAATTGTCAACTAAGGTCTATTTGCAGTATTATAAATGGTTTCTATCTTTTTCAATTATTTTTTAAATTATCCTTGTAAAGTCTCACATTCAAGACCACTTTTAGGTATTAAACTCAACAGGAATGGACTCTACCTGGAAATTGCTGAAGACATTTGATTACCCAGAAGAACAAGCCCTCATTAAACAACTCCCCTTAAGAATGCTGCCTGCGAGAAAATATTTCTTCAAGTCATCTGGAAATGGGCAAGGCCCTTCTAAACCAGACATAAAAATCAAAAGGCCTAAGAGAAGAATCTGATATATTTGGTTATATAAAAATGAAACACTTCTACCCAGAAGAAAAGCATAAAGAATGACAGTGAGAGACTGCAAGAAGAAAGACTGGAGTTTTTACAAAGCAGTAAGAGACCCAACTGGTTAACGGAAGAACGGGTAAAATCATGAACGCGCTGTTGACTGATGAACAAGAAGACAAGAAAGAAAATTGGCATAGGAGTATATAAAAAATATTCACTGCCACTCATAATTAAATAGATGCAAGTTATGACACTGATCAGAAAAGTTTGTGTGTGTCCCCCCAGATTGATTTGGCAAATATCTGAGTTTGACTATTACCAGATTAGCAAAGTGTGACCAAATTAAAGAAAATTTTGCAGTAACTATGCCCTTAGAGGCAAGGATGGTGAGGCTACTCTTCACATACTTTGGATATGGTGTCAGGAGGGATGAGTCTCTGGAGAAGGACCTCGTGCGGGGTCAAGTAGAAGGCCGAAGAAAAAAGGAGGACTCTCAGGGAGATGGGTTGACGCAATGGCTGCAAAATCTGAGCCTGACAACAATTTTGGGGATGGCACAGGACAGACAGTGTTTCATTCAGGTGTGCATGGGGTCACTGCGGGTTGGGATTATCTTGATGACACCCTAACAACAACACTAGCATCAAAGCTTAAAAATGCCTGGTCAAGGAGTGGTGTTTCAAGTTGTGTCACTGACCTAGACGCACATATGAGCCAAGGTGTATGAACATGTTTTTGCACTGTGTGATATCAAAGAATAGCAATAACCTTGATTTGAAAGGCACTGTTAAGTAAACATTATAGAACTATGGCAAAGAATGACTTAAATATCTGAAGACTGCCAGTAAAGTAGTACATACCTCATTGCTGAATGTCGTGGACTGAAATGTGTCTCCCCTAAAATATGTGTAGCCATGTTACTGGGCCATGAATCCCAGTATCTTGTGATTGTCCTCCGTTTTGTGGTTTCCCTGTGTTGTGCGTTAAAGGATTATGGTGGGACTGTAAATCCTTCCATAGGATTACCACCCTGCTCTACTACATAGGGAGTTTCCCTGGAGTATGGCTTGTCCCACCCTTAATCTTTTCATCCTGCAAGAGATAAAAGGAAAGAGAAGTAAGCAGAGGACTGGGAATCTCACACCATCAAGAAAGCAGCACCAGGAGAAGAGCGCATCCTTCAGACCTGAGGGTCTTGTGCCAAGAGGCTCCCTGGATAAAGACTGTTGAAATACTGGACTTTCCTCCAGAGCTGACTAGGGCGAAAGCCTTCCCCTGGAGCAGACAACTTGAATTTGGGCTTGTAGCCTACTGGATTGTGTAAGAATAAACCTTCCTTTGTTAAAACCATCCACTCTGTGGTATGTCCGTTAGAGCAGCACTACCTGATTGAAACACTATCACCATGGTCCCCTTCAAAGCACTCCCCTTGGGAAGCTATACACCTACACCAGCACCTAGTCCACCATTCAAAGTAATTTTGGAACTCTTCTTCTGGTATGGCCATCAGAGCTGTCATTGTATTACCCTTGATGTCCTGAATGCCATCATAATGTCATCCTTTTAGTATTTCTTTTATCTTCAGGTAAGGAAAAAAGTCACTGGGGGCCAGATCAGGTGAGTAGGGAGGATATTCCAATACAGTTATTTACTGGCTAAAATCTCCCTCAAAGACAACTAGACAATTAAGTTTACTCACTTGTCACCATGCCACTGTGTGCAATGGCCATTCCAGAAAGAGTTCCAAAACTGCTCTGAATGATGGACAAGGCACTGGCATCAGTGCA
Organism: Heterohyrax brucei; assembly: GCA_028571685.1. Taxonomy (NCBI): domain Eukaryota; kingdom Metazoa; phylum Chordata; class Mammalia; order Hyracoidea; family Procaviidae; genus Heterohyrax; species Heterohyrax brucei. The sequence continues at coordinate 16,392,089 of CM053153.1, read as the reverse complement.
TAGCTTCCCAAGGGGTGTACTTTGAAGGCCATTGTGGTGATATTCAGCAGTGAAGTATGTAGCACTTAGAACAATTAAGTTCGCAGACTTAGGTGTCCGATCTTGTATAAATTTAAGGGCTGCCAAGAAAATACTGTTAAAGAAATGGGCAAGTACAGAGTAGCATATGTAATATGCTCACACGTAGAACATTTCTCTGTATCAGTAAAATAAGTTTGTAACAAATTTTGTCTCTGGGAAAGAAATTCTGTGGTAGGAGGAACATTATTTTTATTATATACTCTGTGCTTTTGAGGGGCCCTGATGGTGCAGTGGTTAAGAGCTTGGCCACCAGAGCAGTTTGAATCCATCAGCTGCTTCGTACAAACCCAATGACACTTCTCTGTCCTATAGGGTTGATACGAGTTTGAGTCAACTCTATGGAGACAGGTTTGTTTTTTTCAGGCGGCTTGTGTTTTTTGAAGGTTTTTTTTTTTTTTTTTTAACCACTTCAGGAATCTTTTGTAATAAAAGTCATAAATTTCAGACAACTAAATTTCTGATTTAACATGGATTACCTTTGTCTAGGTGACCTACATACCACAGCAGGATTTTTTGCTAGAGACATCAAGACTGGATTATTCATGTATTAGGGTGTGAGGGCATGTGGTTGTATGTGTGCTTGCTGAAATACGCAGTCACAAATATGGAGTGTTATTTTTTTTTTCAGGAGGAAATTTCTTCTGAAACTGAATTGAGTATAAATTCAATAACTAAATACTATTGGAAATTTTTTAATTATTTAAAACAATTCTCTCAAGCATATAGCATACAACTAGTGTATGCTCAAATACTGAGTATATGAAAAACTGTTTCTGAGTAGCACAAATGATTAAGTGTTTGACAGCTATGAGGTTTTGAGATACCTGGAAGATGGGCCTAGACATATGCTTCTGTAAGATCACAGCTTTAAAAACCGTATTGACCAGTGTCATGGATTGAAGTGTGTCCCCCCCAAAAATGTATGGGTTGATTTGACTTGGCTATGAGTCCCAATGTGGTGCCCTTACCCCCATGTGTTGTGAATCCTGCCTCTGTGATAACTGATGATAGAGAATGGGCTGCAGTTGTGTTGGTGAGGCAGGACTCAAGTTCCTAGCTGTGAAATATAAGGGAGAGAAGTGAACACCGAGAGTCGGGAACTGCATAACACCAAGACCAAGAGCTCTTGAGCTGGGTGATATTATCACTGACTAGAGATGGAGTTCACTCCAGTAGTGGAACCTGAAGAGGCTGCCCTTGGTTTCTGCTTCCATTTGCTCACCATGCCCCAATGTCTGTTCTTGTTGAGACCAACATTTTTTACCTTCTCTTTTGATTATTTGAATATCCTCCATCTTTCCAACAAATTTCTTTATTCCTTAAGTCAGCTGGAGTCCGTGTCTACTGGCCTCCTAATTGAAATACTAATGAACAACAACAAAAAATCAAGCTAAACCCTTTGCTGTTGATTCTGATGCTTTGTAATTGCCAAATAGCTAACACCTTCATGTCCATCCACACCTTTTTCAAACTTTTTTAATGGGTTATGTAACACTTTTCAAAAACGTACATGAAACAGAATACACCAAAGGAATCCTGATAGTGCAAGTGGTTAAGCACTTGACTGCTAACTGAAGGTCAGTGATTCGAATCCACCACCTGTTTCCTTGGAATCAAGATGTGACAGTCTGCTGAGGTAAAGCAGCTTGGTGAATTACAACATAAACATCCTCTGTTTGCTTACCTGTAAAATGGGTAGATTGAAAATCATAATACCACCACTGTGCTCTCGCTAGCTCACTCTGTGAGATTGCAAGAGGTAAGGTTTGGTAGCACTCTTGTAGGTGATGGAGAGTTCTACCATTGGAGAAGGCCATGGCCATTTCCTTTGATTGGTGTGCCAGAGGCCTACAGACATCGTTAAAGTCTAATGCCATCTTGCCCACAGTCACCCCATTTGCTTTGACTGCCTTGGGTAGGCTGGATGTAGAGAAAGCAATAGCATTGTGAATGGAAGGAACTGTTCATTGCCATTTTGCTAGGATTTTTGGCATAAAACTGCCCAATGGAATCTGCTCTAGGAAGAAACAAGCTTCCTCCTTGCTCTGAATCTGCAGCTTTGACAGGGGTCTGGAGAGATAGCAGGCAAACTCAAGTACAATGGACTTCCCCTGGTCCGTCCCCTTGCTGGAATGTTCTGCAGTGATCTGCCTCAGTCAGCTTGACTTGGAGAGGGATCACCTTTCAGTAGCTACAAGGGCTGAAAAGCAACACGCTTGCCTTACCAAGCTCCTTTGGGTGACCCTCTAGCTATGTGACCTGACTCAAACCAAAGGCACTGCCATTGAGTTGATTCTGACTCATAGTGACCCTATAGAACAGAGTTGAACTGTGCCATAGAGTTTCCAGGGAGTGCCTGGAGGATTTGAACTGCCAACCTTGTGGTTAGCAGACATAGCACTTAACCACTATGCCACCAGGTTTGAACAAATTAATCTCGAGGAGGCCTAGTTACTTCATCTTCTTGAAGATAAACCTAGTCCGGTCACCAGACTGAACGGGTCATTGCTACACTTCCTTAAGAACAACAGAAGCAAGTCTAGTAAGGGTACCCCCAAACCAACTGCTGCTGAGTTGACTCTGACTCACAGAAACCCTGTAAGTAGGAGTAGAACTGCCCCATAGAGTTTCCAAGGAGTACCTGGTGGATTTGAACTGCTGACCTTTTGGTTAGCTGTTAGCAGTTAATCACGACACCACCAGAGTTTCCCTAGTAAGGATAGAGGTTTTTATTTCTTGTGCAAGAAGGAAGATAGCCTGGTGTTAGCTCTCAAAACTTGGTGCAGCAGGCACACTTTTTCTGCAATCATCGTAAGTTATACATATTCACATAGAAGGCAGCCTTACGGAGTGTCCAGAATTAGGTTTTGGCTTGGGTGATGCATGTGTACCCTGGTCTTCTGTAGTTTTCATGAACATAGTTGCAGTTGTTCCAAGATAGAAGATATGCTCCTTATGGCCACCCTAGGAAGGCCCTAGCAGCCAGATGTTCCTTATCTGCCCAGGTGCAGACTCTGAAACCTAACTTGTAGCAGAAGTTACCAAAAACAAACCTCAGGCTGTACACAACAGCCAATCCCAGGTTGGTTTGTGATTGCTTCGCTTGCTGCGGCTCCTGTTACTTAGTCAGCAAATACCTGGTGGTGGGCGAGGGGTCTCAGTCTCCCTGTATGCAGTGCAGGTTGTGAGACACTCCGGGGAAAGTGACTGTGACACTGTCTTACTTGCCCTGTGCATGTGAATGTTGGCAGCGACCGCCACCTCTTCTGGCAAGTGGCTTTGGTGAGCAGTGAGGTTCTGCGAGGCCAGGTGGAGCTCCTCCAAGGCCTGAAGTGCCAGTGGCAGCAGGTCAGTGGCCACAGTGGCCTCCATGTCTGCTTTTCAGGCAAATGGTATGAGAGTTGGTTCTCCTGATGTGGACGGCCAGAACCCAGCCTGGGATGTGGATGGTACCATGGTGTCCTGTGAAGGCTGTGTTGGGCTTCACTGCCTGGCCGCTGATGCTGAAACCACAAAACCACTGTCTTCATCTGCTAGTGCAGCTGTCAGGAGATACCACCGGTAGGTGGCTTTAAAGCACCCCAAGTTATTCTCTCACAGAGAGAGGTTGGAAGCCTGCATTCAGGGTGCCATCTCCAGAGGACGGCTTTCTCTCTGACAACTCTGGATATGATCCTTGTCTCAGCTTCTGTAGCCCCAGGGTTCCTTCATTTGTTGGTGGTCTTCAGGTGGCATCCTCATCCCTTCCCGTCCTTCCCGCCACACCTATACTTTGTCTTGTGTCTCCTTAGCTCTTTTTGTAACTCAATATGTATTAAGTTTTAGGACACACCCTATTCTGATAGGGCCTCATTAACATCGCAAAGAAAACTATATTCCAAATAAGATGCTGTCTAGAGGTATGAGGGTCAAGACTCCAACACACATTTTGGGGGGACACCATGCAATCCACAACAAACACCTACTGCCCATGAATTTGTCTGGAGAAGCCGTAAACTCACTCCACAACATTAGGTACCTTATTCCACTACTAGAAAGAAGATTCAAAAGTGTGTGTTACCTTCAACACCTAACAAGATAATGAAAAATAGTTAAAACATGTAAAGAAACAATCTTTCATGTAAGTGCCTTTTGCTACTTGCTATTAACTCCCATTGATTGTTTTTTTTTTGACCTTTCTGCTAAACCATCACCACAAAAAAATTGCTGAGTGTTAATCTCTTAGAAGGTAGAACTGGACAGTTTGAGTGGGTAAATTTGGAACACCTAAGTTTGTTACACATTTTAGGGTTGAAGGCAGACGGACGTGGACCTAGAGTGTGTGGGACAGCTTTATAACTGGTGGTAGCAGTCAGACGACTCTCTGCTTTTTAAGAAATCTCTTTGTTGTTCTGGGTGACCGGAGTCCCTACTGGTTCCCGAATGACGTATTGGGCTTGATGGTGGGAAGGCAGGGATAGTTGAGGCTTAAAAACAAAAAACAAAACCCACTGCCGTTGAGTCGATTCCGACTCATAGTGAGCCTATAGAACAGAATGCAACTGTTCCATAGAGGTCCCAAGCAATATCTGGGGGATTTGAACTGCCGATCTTCTGGTTAACAGCCATAGCACGTAACTGCTATGCCACCAGGGTTTCCATCTCAGGTGTATTTAGGGCAAACGCAGTAGGAATACTCAAGGTGTTAATGCTTGTGAGAAGGGATAGGGGAGGGAAGGAGAGAGAGAGAGCGGCGTAGTAGGAGAAATCAGTAAGGCATGATTTTAAATCCAGAAAGACTGGGATGGGAGGTTCTTTTAGGAAAAAACAAACAAACATTAGATGAAAAGGAAGAAAGTTTAGCTTGGGGTCTGGGCTGGATGCCTTGACTGGGATCCAATTTCAGACTAAGCCCTTGAAGCTGATCCTGTCAGTAGTGGGGACAGGGACACGTCTCTATCACAGGAGGTAAAATTCAATTAGCAATTTAGTTAGAAAACAGGATAGTTATTACCTACACCTAAAGCATTATTATGTTCAATTCAAGAACAATCCCCTGGCACAGAGCCTCCTGTACTCAGCGTATGCCTGCTGAATTTTTATTTTGAAGATAAAATTGCTGTGTCCCAGCTGTCATCTGGCTTCCTGGCATTTTAATATAAAATGACTTTGCATTTTATTTAGGCCTGAAGTAAATGACTTTCAGTCTTTCTCTTTTGCAAACACACTGGGAGGAGTGAGATGAGTTTAAACACCACAACAGCCCACTGTCACCTTTGTCCTTTTGCTCCATGCCCTCAACCAAACTCCTCTCTGTTCTCCAGCTACTAGATACACGTGGAGATGGATGCTAACGAAAGGTTTTTTGTGAGAGTCGTGTAGGGCTCCGACTTCAACAGCCGAGTGACTCTTCTACGCATGTGTTAACTGGGAGATGTCAGAAAAGGTTGTCTAAAAAGGGACAACGCACAGTTCATGTAATTGGGAAGGGGGATAGTGATAACGGTGGGCCTTTAACTCTGCTGCAGTGAGAGGGTGGTTTTGGAGAGAACTGAGGACTCTGGGGTGGCCCAGGTGGATGACAGATGCTACTAAAGGGTCACCTGGGAATCAGTGCATGTACAGGAAGCATGTGGTCTTTGAACTCAGTCAAGGGTCAGTTCTGATTTTCCCTGGAACAGCTCTGTGAGCTGATCCTGTCTGTTGTGTGCACTATCTGGAGACACGATGATCGTACCTACCGTATAGGTTTGTGTGGAGACGACTGAGATGATAGTTTGTGAAAGGACTTAATATCCAACATGCTCACTTGTCTACTTTCTTGTTTTTTTCTTCACCCTGGTTCTCTTTTGTCCTGGATCCCCTTAGACACCTAAAATTTGAAACTTGGGCCTATTTTGTTGAAAATTTCACTGGGCTCATGGTGGGGAATAACAGCCCTTCATGTTTATCTAGTACTTTGCTGTCTTGAAACCCTGATAGTATAGTGGTTAAATGTTGCCACTGCTAACCATGAGATCAGCAGTTCAAATCTACCAGCTGCTCCTTGGAAGCTCTGTGGGGTGGGTCTGCTCTGTCCTATAGTGTCACTGTGAGTTCGAATTCACTTGACAGCCATTGGTTGTTTTTTTGGTTTTCCTGTTGGCATGTATTAAATTGTGTCCCCCCAGAAGTATGTGTAGAAATTTGGCTGCACCAGGATTCCTGGTGTTCTGTGATTGCACTCTATTTTGTGATTTTCTGATGCTGTAAATACTAATCTCTGCCTGTGGTTAACAGAGTGGATTATGTTAGTGACGGTAAATCCCTTCGTAAGATCACCTCCCTGCTCCCATATAAAGGAAGTTTCCCTAGAGTGTGGCTTGTACTGCCTTTTATCCTACAAGTACTGCAAGGAAAAGGAAACAAACAGAATTGGGAACCTCACACCATCAAGCAGCACCAGGAGTAGGACCTGTCCTTCAGACCTGGGGTTCCTGCACCCAGATGCCCCCTGACCAAAGACTAATGCAACATGAGGTGTTTCTTCTAGAGTTGATGGAGGGAAAGCATTCCTCTGGAGAGGACACCCTGAATTTGGACTTGTAACCTACTAGACTGTGTACAATTGAACTTTGCCTTGCTAAAGCCATCTGCTTTGTGGTATTTATGTTAGAGCAGTATTAGCTGACTAAAACACTTGTCTTGAAAATGTTTTTATAGATGCTACTTCATCCATTCTACAGGCAGTCTGCAGATCACAAACAAGTTCCACTCCCAAGTCCATCTTTAAGTCAAATTTGCACATAAACTGAGTTAGGTACAGTTTGTATCTAACATCAGTTGGTCAAATTTTCGTCTTAGTACATAGAATACTTGTATATGCTATGTAGTATACTTTTCTAGGCATAAAAAAATTAAAGAAACACAGATACACTGAACTGTCTTTAACATAATAATATAGAACCAATAATAATGTTTTGATGCATGTTGCAAAGTGCCACCTGTTTATCATGAACTATTTACATATACCTTGAATTTTTAATATAGTAGGTTTTATGAAGGCTGATTTGTAATTAAGGGTTGTATGTAAGTCGGAGATTTGAAACCCTGGGTCTGCCTATCTATAGCAACTCTGTGAATTGTGTTCCCATCCTCATGTTATAGATGGAGACCTTGAGGCTCATAGCTACAAAGCCAATATTTGGTTGCAAAACCAGATCTTTTGGCTCACAGTGCTTTTCCAGTCACAAACAGTGTAGAAGCAAGAATGAGGACATACCTGACTTGGGTGTTAATGTACTGTAACCACAGAGTTTACAAAACCACTTGGATGTTGTTGTTAGGTGCACTCGAGTCATTCCCGACTCACAGGGAGCCTGTGTGCAAGAGAAAAAAGCACTACCCTCTCTTGTGCCATCCTCATATTCATTCTTATGCTTGAGTACATTGTTGCAGCCACTGTGCCAGTCTTATTTCATTAAGAGTCTTCCTCTTTTTTGCTGACTGTTTAGCTTACCAAGCATGATGTCCTTCTTCAGGTACTCCATGGTGTCCACCTGATAACATGTCCAAAGTTGCTGAGATAAGTCTCACAGTCCTTGCTTCCAATAAGCATTCTAGTTGTACTTCAACCAAGACAGATTTGTTTGTTCTTCTGACACTCCATGATATATTCAGTATTCTCTGCCACCACCATAATTCAGAAGCATCAATTCTTTGCTCTTCCTTATTCATTGTCCAGCTTTCAAATGCATAGCAGATGATTGAAAATACCATGGCTTAGGTCAGGTGCACTGATGCTTATGATTGTGTGTCAGCTTGGTTGGGCTGTGATTGTTAACATTTATGTGTGATCACCCCCGTGATGAGATCTGCTGTGAGTAGCCAGTCAGTTGAAAGGAAGTCTCCTGGGCATGTGGCCTGCACCTATATGTAAGTGAGTGTTTTGGCTTTTGCTTGCTCTAGATTCTACAGCTGCCGCTTGTTTGTCAGACCTCTGGTTTTTAAGCAAGCATCTTATCTCTATTGGGATTCATTGATCTTCACAGCCTGTGAGCAAGAGCCCTGCCATCTGACCTGCTGATCTTGAGTTTGCCAGCACCTGCAGGTACATAAATTAGGAGAATCCTCTATCCTGATCCACGGACTTGGGATGGTCTAACCTCTACAGTCTCATGAGCTGTTTCCTTGTTATGAATCTCTCTTTCTCAGTTTATTTCCTTAACTGGTTTTGCTTCTCTAGAGAACCCAGCTTAAGACATTTATCTTAGATCTCAAAGTGACATCTTTGTTTTGAATACTTTCAAGAGGTCTTTTGCTGCAGATTTGCCTAATGCAATATGTCATTTGATTTCTTGACTGCTCCTTTCCTCATGTTGATTGTGGATCCGTGTAAAATGAAATTATTGACTTCTTTAATATTTTCTCCATTTATCATGAGATTGCTTATTGATTCACATGTGAGATTTTTGTTTTCTTTATCTTGAGGTATAACCATACTGAAGGCTGTGGTCTTTGATCTTTATCAGCAAATTCTTCAAGGCTCTTTCACTTTCGGCAACCAAGGTTGTATCACCTGCAATAGTGGAGATTGTTAATGAGTCTTCCTCTGATCCTGATGCCACAGTCTTCTTCATATAGTCCAGCTTCTCAGATTTGTTCAGCCTACAGATTGAATAAGCATGGTGAAAGTATATCACCCTGACACACACCTGTCTTGACTTTAAAACATTCAGTATTCCCTTGTTCTACTTGAATAATAGAATGCCTCTTGGTCTGTGTACAGGTTCTTCTTGAGCACAATTAAATGCTCTGGAATCCCATCCTTAGCAATGTTATCCATAACCCATTATGATCCACACAGTTCAATACCTTTGCATAGTCAATAAAACACAAGTAAACATCTTCTTGGTGTTCTCTGCTTTCAGCCAGGATCCATCTCAACATCAGCAATGAAATAACTTTAGTTTTCTGTTAACCTGGCTTTCCAGAAACATTGCAATGTCTGAACCAAGGACTGCAAAGGGAAGAGAGAAATAAAACCAAATGCCAGAACACTTTGCTTCACTAAGGGAGTTCCTTCATATAACCAATTCTTAATTCAAGGTTATGTTGCACCTAATTTAGTGTTAGCACTATGACTTGATGGAGAAAGAGAATCTTCCATTTTCTCCCTTTTTCCTGCCATATGTACAAAAATGCACACCTAGCTTGTAAACTAGAAGCTAGCCAAAGTTTCATCCCATCCATGGCATTTATCCAAATGGTTTGTTTACAATTTTCTAACTATTGCTTACTAATTTGATATGTATTTTATTGCTTGTCCAGCTCAATTTCTTTTTCTTTTATTTTTGTTACGATTAAGTGAACGCTTACAACCCAAGTCAATTTACCATAGAAAGCCCCAAGTACCCACCTCTATGCGAGTCTATCCTCTGTCCTCACCCTATGACAGCACACTCATTCTACCCTGTACTTCCAGTATCCACTCACCCAACACTTGTGCCTTCCTCTCCACCTTCTCCTCTCCCTTCTAGATAAAAGCCAGCTGGACAGCCTCATATATATATTGACCCATAGAGTATACACATCACAGACATCACTCTATGTGCCATAGTCTAGTTCAGTCTTGGTCTGAAGGGCTTTGGTAACTGATTTTAGCTTTGGGTTAGCAGCAAGCAAGTCCAGGGGCCCTGTTCTCAGGGGACCCCTCAGGTTGTTGGACCATCAAGCCAGGTCTTTTAATAGATTTCTAGATCTGCACTCCCCTTTTTCTCATGACTCATCAGGAAGTCTACATTTTGTTTCCTGTCAGGGCAATCTTGAGTGGTGTCAGGGAAACACTTAGTTTTTATGGTCTTATACTACTGTGATTTCCCAATTGCATGGACCCTTTTGGCTCCTGGGCTCATATTTTCCTCATGTCTGTGATGTTCTTGTTTTTTATCTGCTGCAGGTGGGCTTGGACCAGTTGATGTTCCTCAGATGGTAGGTTGCTGGCTTTTAAGACTCTAGGCACCATTCATGAATATGGGATGCAGAACAGTTTCTTTAGAAAAAATGTTATGCCAATTGACCTTGATGTCCCCTTAAAACATGGTCCCCAGACTCCTGTCTTTGCTACTCTGACCTTTAAAATGTTGGGTTGTCTTTAGAAAACCTCTTAGCTTATGGTGTAGTCCAGTTGTGCGGCTCCATTTCTTGATTCATATCTCACTCTTGTCTCTGCAGTTATAGGGACTACAACATCCCGCATCCTTCCTGCCTCAGTTTAGTTCTGTTTCAGATCTCTCCTTCTCCCTTCACGTCAGCAACTCTGCAACCAGTTTGCTGGCTAAGGACCACCATTGGCTCTTGGGTTGCTTCCTCTGGTAGGTACTACCTGTGACTAACCATCAAACTTCTAGGTCTGCTAGACTTCCATGGCAAGTATGGTGTAAAGCTCTGAGAGAGAATGAATGAAGTTGGATGAAATGCCACTAAACCAGTGCTACATCACTGTGTCATAGAGAGAGCCACCGTCTCACATATGTTCTCTCCATGTACCTTGAGCTTTGCCATAGAAATCAATAAGAGATGGATAAATTAAAATCTAATATATACCCTGGCCCCTAGGGTCGACATGAGTCAGATCCGACTCAATGGCACTTGGCTTGGCTTTGGCATATTAAAATTATTGAAATATTATTCGTGATTTCCTAATTATGTAACATTGTTTTCCTTGTCCTTTAAAATCTTGTTTATCACTAAAAAAAGAAGAAGCAAAAAGAAAGAAGAATTGGACCACTAGCTTTGTGTCACTTATAGGGAACTGTGGAAGCTAATTAAAAACAAGTCCAAAAGCCACACCTGTAATTATTATATAATGAGGTAATAAGAACATTAGCTGATGCTATTACGTATACCAAGAGCACATTTTAATTAAAACCCCAAGTGGCAACTGAGAAATCAGGTATCAAGGAATTTTATCTTTACTGTCTATTTGCAAAGTAATTATACATCGCAATTATTGCTTGGGTGTAAACCACATTCTTTGGGCCTATCCATTAAAAGGAAGGAGACAGTTGGCCTTGGCTTGTGCAAAACAAATAAACAAACACACCTACATTATCAAGACCAGTGTCCGGAATTCGATACTGTAGGCATGCAAAATTTAGGACCGTTTGAAACATGTAATCATCTAGTGCCAAAAGATTAGAGTCATCCCTTTTAGTCTCTGTAAAGTACAAAGATGAGATGTATCTGAAATAGCAATGAAATAAATATTTTGAAGCATCTACTCCTGTCTTTATACAACATTTATAATGCTGTTTTATGACTGTGCGTGTGTATGTAAAAGGCACAGTTCATTCCAAGACAGTGTATCAGGATAGCTGTAATGTCTTTGTACATATTGTGCAGTGGCGCTGAGCACCTGGCAAAGCTTTCCAACCTTTAAAAGAACTTTTCTAGAGTGAAAGGCATTATGTGTTGCCACCATCTCATGGATAGGAGGGAAAGAAGGCCAAAAGTCAGTAGCACAGGTGGCAAGCAGGTTGTATGTGTGTCTCTTCCCATCTTTTGCTTGATGGAGGCAGCCTCACCCTGGTCCAGGAGAAGGTGGCCTATCATGGATGATGAATGATTGATGTCTGTCTTGTGTGGTCATGGAAGTTGGCAGTGATGTACTTGGAATCAGTTTCCTCCTTCTGTCTGAATGAAAGAACTCACTGAGTTGGACACCAGGCTTCTGTGTTCCAACCTCAGCCCCCAGCTCCTCCTGTGCTTAAGTTCTTCTGTGACCTTAAACCTCTCTTAGCCACAGTTTCTCTATCTTTGAAATGGGAGCAATGATCTTACCTTGACTCACATCTTAATGTAGCATGAGACCACAGCAAAGTAACAAGTGAAAAATTATTGCACAAAGTGTCAGATGAAAAATAGACACAGCCAACACTTGATCTGTCTTCTTCATTCAGTGTAACATTTGGGCAACCCAACCCAAGACTCAAAAGAAAGGGCAGACAGCATAACTCCCATTGGTTTGTCAGCTTGCTTATAACTTGCATTTAAAAACAAACTACCAAATAAAGAAATGTCTGCAAACAAGTTTATGGATCAAATTTATTTAAAAAAAAAAATTAGCCATCATAAGTAAGGCAAACCCTAATGGTATAGAGGTTATGTGCTACAGTTGCTCACAGTTCACCAGTTCATATCCACTAGATGCTTCTTGGAAACTCAGTGAAGCTTTTCTACTCTGTCCCATGGAGTTGCTTTGAGTTGGAAAGGATTTAATGGAAGCTCAGAGCAGACTCAACTGCAGCTAACCACAACTATATGCTAAACTCTGCTGTAGATGTTTCAGTAGACACAGTGTTCTTGCATATGTGACACTCTAGTGTCAGGAGACAGATGGTACACCAAGATGTAAATAAATGCTTAAATAAATAAGTTGAAAAACTAAATGCATAGACTAATATATGATATAGAAAGACAAGTAAATTTTAAGTAAATAAGCAAAAAATAAATGCATAGCTAGATGGATAGAAACACTGCAGCAATAAAGTAGTGAAGTGGTGTTGAAGATGTTCGGTGGTGGTAAGTACTCTGAAGAACAAGTACAGCAGTACTGCGGGAGAGGGAGCATAGGTGGAGAGGTTGCTATCTTAGATAAAGTGGCTGGGAAGTTCTCCAGTCTCTGATGGTCTGGAAGAGGCATCATGTTTCATGGGTTCAAGGAATAGGGAAGAAGCCAGTGTGACTTTTTTTTTTTCTGCCAGTTTTTCCTTTCAAGTTCAGTTCTCAGGTGTAGCCCTTCCAAATAGCCATGTATTTCAGGGACCAGGAAAAGTCACATCCTGGTGTTTACCAACCTGGGCCTATGCATGAAGGTCGGCTTCTCTTATGGTCACTACGGGAGGATTTTCCCCATTTGCCATTATCAGTGTGTATTTAGATCTTTGTGGTGTTACTCCAGCCCTGTGAGTAAATTGTTTTTTTTTTTCTTGAAGGACGTAAATTTTTTACAGTTACAGACCTTGATTTACTGCAGCAGCAGAAGAAACAGTAACATTGCTTAAAAAGGTGTAATCCGTCAAGCAATTGACAGTGCCTCAGACTTGTATGGGTGGCTTCCCTTGCTGGAGTGTGGGAACAATGTTCTTCTCATCTTTCTGCCTCTTCATTGTTTTGTCTTCTCATCTCTTCCAGGGTGGGCTTCTCGCACAGCCTCTTTAATAATTAGACTACCTGGTCTTTTGCATTCCCACTGTGTGCTAGGTAGTGTTCTATGCAGTCTACGTGTATTTCCCAGTTTCCTCAGCCCTTAAAAAAATACGCTGTAGAGTTGCTTCTGACTCATGGTGACCCTGTAGGACAGAGTAGAACTGCTGCTTGAGGTTGTCAGTGAGCGACTGGTGGATTTGAACTGCTGACTGTTTGATTAGCAGCTATAACACTTAACCATTGTGCCACAAGGATTTCTTTCCTCTCAGCCCTTACAGGGATATATATTAAGACATTTCACATCAGATTGGGATGATTAAATGAGATAAAGCATCTACAGTGTTTAGTGCAGTGCCTGGTACATTCTCAGATTCTCGAAGGCAAAGAAAAGGTAGATATTATTATCAGAACCTTTTTTTAGAACTTCAAAAATGCTGGAGACTAGACATCATCCACAATTTATAGGCTCAAGAGGCTTCAGTAACTTCACCCAGGTCCATCTGCTAATTTCAGTCTAAGTTAGGAATTTAATACATATACATCAATGTGTATGTGTATATGTAATTCCAGTTTTATAGATATAAGAAAAGTCAATGCAGAGAGGTAGCAGCACAGTGAGGAAAAGATCAGAGGCTTCAGCAGGAGGTAGACCGAGACTGAATTCCTGGCTTAGACTGAAACCACCAGAGTGAGTTTCCTGAAGTTACTGAAGCCCCTTCAGCCTATAAATTGAGGATTATATCGTCTACTTCATAGGATTTTTGAAGTTCTAAAAAAATTTTTTTGATATTATCTACCTATTTTTTTTAAGACTCTGCTGTGTTCTGGGCACTGTGCTGAACACTGCAGATACTTTATCTCATTTAATTGTCCCAGTCTGATGTGACATGTCTGAATATATATATACCCCAGCAAGTGCTGAGAGGAAGTCGTAGTGGAGCAGTGGTTAACTGCTATGGCTGCTAGTCAAAACGTCAGTGGTTTGAATCCACCAGATGCTCCTTGGAAACCCTGTACAAACTCTGTACTGTACGATCACTATTGGCCACAATCAACTTGATGGCAGTGCGTTTTTTCATTTTTCGGTGAATGTATACGTATATACACGCACACACACGTGTATATACATATACACTTATCTCACAGAGGTGTGTTAAAAATGACATAGTATATATACATATATATCCAAACCCAACCTTCTTGCTGTTGAGTTGATTCTCAGCCACGGTGACTGTGTAGAACCGAGTAGAACTTCCCCATGGATTTTCTAAGGAGTGGTTGGTGGATTTGAATTTCCCACCATTCCACTGGCGTAGATATAAATCATTTGCCATCAAGCTGATTCTAACTCATGGCCACCCCATGTGTGTCAGAGTAGAGCTGTGCTCCATAGAGGTGTTTTATTTATTTATTTTTCCTCCTCTAAATGGTTGATAATTTGGGAAATAAATTGGCAGGTCTTTCTTCCAAGGCAGCCAAGCGTGTTAATTGTTTGTACCACCAAGGACTGTGGTGTATGTTTGAGTGTAGATAGATTGATAGATAGGTGGATAGATAGAGTATACACAGATTGATAGGTAAACAGAGTGATAGATAGGTAGATAAATAGATACACAGACAGGCAGATAGATATCTGTGTGCCAGAGATGGCATTATTCAAGAACTAATTAAGATAGTATGATTAACCGGGGTGCAGAGGTAGAATGCAAAAAGATTAAAAATAGGCCCCAGTACCAGACAGTAAATAGTCCACTGGTATGTGATGAGGCCTTGACTCAAACTGCAAATGTATAGAAGTTCATTTGAGTGTAAGAAAATATATGTAGTGATAAAGATGGTTCCTGACCCTTTTGTCTTTCTCTCTTAGAACTGTCAGTGATGGGAAAGAGGAAACTGGTTGAGGATTAAGTGTTTAGATCAGAAGTCAACAAATGTTCTCTGTAAAGGGCCAGACAGCATATATCTATGGGTTTGTAGACCAGGAACTCTCTGTTGTAACTACTCAACTCTGCCATTGTGGTGCAAGAGCAGCCACAGACGTCATGTAAAAGCACAGTGCTTGAATGGGCCCCAGCAGGTCTTCATGGACAAAGGTGTAGGCTATGACCTTGGGTTTGTCCATCCCTACTTCAGATCCTAACCATCTTCCTCTCTGTTCTCCTGCATTAACATATGACTCTTCCTTTGCCATTCCCTCTCCTTACCACCTATCTTTCCCAGGCCTCTGGGTGTTTTTCTGCTTGTACGAAAAAGAGCAGTCCAGGGTCTCTTCCTCTAGGAAGTCTTCCTTGACCGTCTAGCTGGGTTAGGGATTCTCATTCAGGCTTGCTTCTGTCTTAGGACATACATTCTGACTTTTTAAATTGACATATTTTTTAATGAAGGATCTTTCAGTTGTGGTAGAAACCTATCTCAATGTAGTTTCAAAGCAAATTTTATTTAAAGTAGATATTAATTGGCTTCAGAATTTAGTTTCAAATATAAACCTGAAACATTTTATTTTTCTCAGAATTGCTAACAACTGTGCTCTGCTGAAGCCCCTTTCCTTATGGGCATGGTGACATATGTCCTGATTTGCCTACCCTTTCCTGGTCTACAATTTTAGTCACAAGTAATTATAAATAGTGCCCTCTTTGACTCCTGTTGGTCCCCTGGTATTGGCAATGAATTATGTAGTCACCTACCAAATGATATCCTGGTCAGATGTATAACTTCTTGGTCACTTTCAAGGACTTAGATGTCATACTGTGCATTCAGAAACCCGTGTCTCTCATTGGACCCCTGCTGCCAACCCAGGTGGAGCTGTGGCCCCTACTGGCTTGGGTGTGGGGAGCGATGGCACCCACACACTGTGCTTTCACCTGCTCATCCCTGTGCCCTATTCCTCTATCTCTGGTCTTAGGGATGGGAGGAAAAGAAACAGAAAAAGGCCTCTGCTTATATGGCTGTTTCTCCCTGGCTCTTTTCTCTTGACCACTGCTATTGCTCTGGATTGCAAATGCCCTTATGTTTCCAGTGTCCAAATGCTGGCTCTTGTATGGAGGTACTGAGACAGGGGGTCTGGAGGACTCTGGGTTCCTTTCATTTTAATACGTTTCAAGTAAAACAGTGTGCCTGGAACCACGCTGAGGTAATAGAGGCGGGAAAACTAGAGACCTGATAAATGCCTTCTTATACAAATGGCTTGCATGCCTTTCAGTAAACAGTTGGGGGAAACTACAAACAGGTGCGTAGAGGATGAAAGGCCCAGAGATTCACCATATCCTGCGACACTGAGATAAGTCATTCACAGAATTACGTAAACTATTGTTTTTCAGAAGGAATCAGGTGAAATCAGTTCTTGGAATATCCACAAAGAAACAAACCAAGCCCACTGCCATCAAGTAGATTCTGACTCATAGTGACCCTAGCATATGAGTAGAACTGCTCCACAGGGTTTCCAGGAGCATCTAGGGGATTTGAAATGCCAACCTTTTGGTAAGCAGAAGTACCACTTAACCACGATGCCCATCAAGATTTCTGGGAATATGTGCAGGAAGTTCAAATTTGACCAGAGGGCTACAATCAGGAGCAGGAAATCTAGCCAAGGGAGGGAGAAACTGCACAAGTCCTCCTACAAGTCCCAGCAGTCTTCACTGTAGAAGCCGTCTTGGAGTCTGCTTTGTGGGCAGTCCATTACCCTGACCCTACTTTCCCTGCTGCTACATGGTGAATGAGTCATAATCCTCCTTCCCGCCTCAGTATCTTTACAACACAGACAAGCCTTTGGTTCACTGAGTTGGAGGCTAGTTTTACTCACGGGGCCCTCTCCATTTCTGCCCACAGGCTTCTTTTCATAACTAAGCCTTGCTCATATGGACAGACTGTTTGTCTCTTGCCTGTTCATTCCAGAAGGGTAAGGAGGAAGAATCTCAAGTAAATCCAGGGCACCAGAAGGACAGTTGGTAACAGGATATCTGGCATATTTTGTGGGGAAGGAGGGGGAGATGACGGGGACTCAATCTCACCGAGTTAGCTGGCTTGAACAGCACCTGAGTGAGCCTCAGCCTCTTCCTGCCTCAGTCGTCTTCATAGGTGGTCAACCCCAGCCTCTTGCCCCTGAGGTGTGCAGTAGTAGTCTGGGAGAATATTAGTGAAATGGCTTAACACCCAGACACATTTTTTCCTATCAGTTCCACTCATGAAAGTGTCATCCCTTCCTGCCAAATGGAAGTAGTATGGTGGTGGTGGTGGTGGGGGGTTCCCTTAGATTTCCTTTCTTGGTTCCATGGGCCTTCTTTTTTTCTTCACATCCAAGCATCAGTAGTCTCTTTGTGAGTTCTGTGGCCCAGAAATTTTGATAAAATAAGTTTGTGAGTAGAGGAGTAGCAGTGGCAGTGTTAGTGCTGAGAAGTCGTGTTTTGTGCAGCTGTCTCAGGAAGATCAGGGCTGAGATATGCGCTCCTTAGGGGCGTGAAAGTAAGACTCCCCTCCATAAACTCTTATTCCAAAGGTATCTTCCCACACTTACCATGTCTCTTGCATCCTAAAGAAAATGGAAAACTGCTGGAAAGAGAGCATTATAATACATTTATTCTAGGTACACATAGTAGTTCTTGTTTCTTCAGTATCTGGCTGTATCAGAATTCATGGGAAATGGAAAATTCTCTCACTTGACATTTCATATGATTATGTTACAAGCCCAAAGCACAGAGAGGCCACCACGGAGCAGCCTTTGGGCAAGAGTACTCCAAGAGACTTGTTCTCTGTCCTCTGGACTCACTGATTCCCCATCAACTGCATCATAGGATCACAGTAGACTATTGTCTGATGTAGTGCTGGAAGAGGAGCACCTTAGGTCAGAAGACACTACCCAACAGCTGCAACAATGGAGTCAAACATGATTGTCACGATGGCACAGGATCAGCAGTGTTTTATTCTGTTATGTAAAAGGTCACCAGGAATCAGAGCCAACTGAGTGACAGCTAACAACAATGAGCATTAGCTAGCAAAGACTAGTTGAAGAAAGGGATAGATGGCGAGTTGGTACCTTAGAGATTCAATTTACATTTCTTTAAAAAGCCATTGAACATAGAAGGTAGGCATGCCAAGAGGTGTGGGAGGGCGGAAGGGAGCACAGCACTAGTGGATTCATGTTTGGTATGAGTATCTCTAAATGCATGGCTGCGTGTGCTCATATGTTAACATGCCCAACAAAGCACACAAGTGGCACAGTCAGGAAAACCTCTTAGACAAACCAAGTATCTTGTAGGGCTAAAGTCTCTAGGCTCGAAGGTGAAGGACATAAAGACTTCCACATCAATTGACACATTGTAGATCGTAAAGACAGTGCTCTGTGAACTATCTTGGTAAATAGCATCTGAGGTCTTGAAAGGTTGTGAATGGCCATCTAGGATACAACTAGTGGTCTTTCTATTCTGGAGCAAAAGAGAAAGCAAAAAAGAGGCTCAAGGGAGAAATGAATCCGAAAGACTAAGTGGCACATGAACCACAGCATACGTGAGCCTGAAACCAGAAGAACCAGAAGGTTCCCGGCTACTGCTAGTGACCACTCTGGCCGGGATTAACTAACACACAGGGTCAGACAGAGAGGAAGAAAAATACAGAACAGAAATTGTAATCCACAAAAAAAGAGCCGATTTACAAATCTGACAGAGATGGGAGGAATCCGCGAGAATGGGGCCGAAGACATCCTTCAGACCTGAAACTGAAGCCATTTCTGGAGACCACTTTCCAGCCAAATAATAGACAAGACCAGAAAGTAACCGTAGCACCTGAGAGGAAGGTGTTTCTTAGGACAATCAATTACATAAGATTTGAGATTTGCCCAAAAGTAATGATGAGAAGACACTAAATGAATCAGGATGCAAAGAAACAAGGAACCCAGGGTGGAAATGGGGAGAGTGTTGATACAGTGTGGGGAATGAAGCCAAGGGCATGAAATGACTTGATGTACCAACTGTTGGAATTTAATTTGCTCTGAAAATTTTCAGTTAATGCACACACACACACACACACAATAGAAGGCCATTGACTTTTTACAATTTAAACCTATCAGTGGCCGTGGGATAAACAGCCAGGGGATGACAGGGTTTGCTCTCCAGCTGAAACAACAGAAGATGCACATTCTTGGATGCAGTGTCTGGTGACTCTCGCAAGGACCACATCTGCAAACTGCTGGGCCGGGAGGCACTTCTCGTTCATCGCTTCCTTTGTCTCTTCTTGCTCCATTCACTTTATCCACTTGCCTGCTTCACTAACTCTCTGGTTAACTGGAAACTTCTGTTTCCTTTCTCCTTCCTGTCTCCTGCATGCCGTCCACTTAGGCTGTGGAGCAGCAGGTGCAAGTGAACTGCAGGAAATAAAATTATTTCCCTGGAAGGAAATGAGAGGAGGCTGACGCAAGGACTGTTTGCAGTGATCCAGCTCTAATCAGTGAAGTGAGGCCTGTTTAATATTAATATTAAGAACTGATGAGCACTGGATTTAGGGCTTTTCAGAGTGCATAGAACGGTGCTGAATCTCTGGCAAGTCTTGTTTTAATGAGGTGCAATCTTTACTTACACATGAGTGGCCAACAGAACTCCCATGATGCTGTCTTTGCAAGGCCCTGAGCCTGGACTGTGGAGACCTGGGCTGCAGTCCTCGCTCTGAGTCTTACTCTCTGGGTAACACTGGACAAGTCACAGATTGTTTCCTCATTGTGGAACTATCTAATGACACAGAGCAAACAAGGTTATGGGAGAGAATATTGACAAAAGTGCTCTGAAGACTTTTAAAAAGTTGTGTTTTGGTGGATTCTTTCCTGTTTCTGAGACTCAGTTTTCCCAGTTATGCAATACAGGGCCTTAATCAAATCAGTGACTTCCAAACTAGGCTACTGCCATGGAATTCCCCCAGGCCACAGTGGGGAAAAATTTCAGGGTTAGATGCTTTTCTAGGGTTAGAGGCCTATTTCCTCTCCAAAGTTATCACTGAGGAATTTGAGTCTACTTGAATCTAATGTACATATGGGCCTATTTTGAAGTCATTTTGCAAATAATCTTCACAAAAATTATAAAGAAAACTACTACATTGGATGATCACTAAGTTCCCATAGAAGTTTAGTCTATTCTGTTTCCACAGTGTCCAGGGAGCTTGTGACAAAGTCAGGGGAAATGTACAAGTCATAGAATACCAGGGCAGAGCACTGGAATGTCAAGACAGTGGAACTCGGGGCCTGAAGACATGGTTTGGGGATCTCTGTTGCTACTAACCATTCACACTGTCATTGACGGCCCTTTCCCTCTTGGTCTCAATTTTCTTAATGACTAAGATGAGGATGAAATGCCGACTTCTCATGGATGCTGTGGGAATCTCAGAATGGACAGTCAGGAAAATGTCTAGCACCATGCCTTGCACCTGGTCAGTCCTGTGATCAGGTGAGGACTTTCTGGGATACTGTAACTCTTACTGGTGGCCTGGTGCTCTGTGGTTACAGACTTGACTGCCAACCAAAAGGCAGAGAGTTCAGATACTCCAGGCACTCCTTGGAAACCCTATGGGGCAGTTCTACTCTGGCCTGTAGGGTCACTGTGAGTCATAATCGATGTCAAAAGTTTGAGTTTTGGTTTCAGTGCCTCTTGAAAGCTCTGTTATTAAATATTAGCTCTTGCTGTTCGTACAAGCTGGTATTTTAAGGCACTCAGATAGATGCTTGGATGTAGGATTCTTCAAGTATGCATATCCTTGCGGTTGCTATGCTGACTTACCAAAGTGCATCAGACAGTACTCCCAGCTGTGATGCCCATGGAAAAAGAGGAGCAGATAAGCTCCCCTGGGCATCAAAGAGTAGCCTAATGGCTCATGTCTGTGTTCCTATCCTGCTGGTTTATGCGTTGGCATTTAGCCTCAGCTCTTTACGTGGCATTTATCACTGTAATTAAGGACAGGGCGGAAACAGGCAGAAAGGCTTTGGTTGAGAAGTTATCTGAGTCTTGTTTTTATGCTGGCAGGAGCTGATCGCAGACGTTGTGTCTTCCTGGTGATCTTATGTAGGACAAGGTTTGCTGTTTAGATAATGGGAGGAGGCAAGGCTGTGCTGTGCTAATGAGACTGTTTGTCAAGGGAAGGGGCAGAAATCATTGAAGTCTTTTCCCTGTTCACTGTCCTCTGAACATAGGAGTGAGGGTACTCTATGGCACTGCTCATTAATTCAGCAGCACTCACTGAAGGCCATCCTGTGTTGGATGCTTGTATCTTAATCCTCTCAACATCTCTGAGAACAGGTAGCATTATTCACGTTTTCTTTAATTATGCTATATTATTGGTCGCCAACTGGTCAATAGGCAACCAAAAAAGCCTAAGGTTGTTTATGGCTGAAGGGGTTTAAGGAAGACTTGATCGGATGCTGATGAAGAGCTAGGTTTTGTCATATAACTAGTCAACGTGCTGAGGGAGCATTCTCCGGTGAAGTGACGGTTTCTCTGAACTTAAAGGGCCGTGCAAATAAAAGACATCATTAAATAACATTATGTTATGGGAAGAGAGAACTATAAAAAGCCCCAGGATCCACGAGTCCTTGTGTCTAGTCTTGCTCTAGTAACAATTAGCAAGTCTGTCCTTTTTTTTTGTTTGTTTGTTTTAATCCCTCCACATTCAGCTGTCCAGTAGAGAGAACACAGCTGTTGTTTCTTTCTGCCAGGTATAATGTGCTTGCTGAACTGCCCACATGGCAGAAGGTGAAGTGTTATGAAAAGCAGCAGGTAGTCATCAGACGCTGCTAATATTTCATTAATTTCACGTGTTTGTTGGTGCTATAATAAAACCCTGACTGCATGATTTAGCTTTTTACTTATCTGTAAAACAAGAATTTATTTGATATACAGTCCTGCTGTCTTCAGGCTGAGTCAGGTGGGTGGAAGCTATTCGGTGAATTCACAAGTTTTTGGTCAGTAGCTTGCCAGATGCCACAGGCCTGCGGTAAGTTTATATATGGCTGGTGAGGTGTCTGAGGAGACAGAGCCACAGGATAGCGTTTTAAAGAAGACGGTAGCTGCTTGCACGACACCAGTCTCCTGGATTTCCTCCTGCTTTCCTCACAATTCTCATCTCTCATGTTTCTTTTCCTGCACATGTCTGAGATGGTTGCAGTTCTTGGTATTCCGTTCTTGGAGCTTTTCTCTTCTTATTCTGAACTCTTATATTGTCTCGAAAGAATTAACGTTCACGTGTTACATGAAAGAAAACTTGATTTTCCCCCATGTAGTCCTTTGCTACCTGCTCTGTGGGCTAGTTCTTGCCTGCCTTTTGAGACATCTGAGACCAGGTCTCAGACCCTTCTGACCACTCCCAGAGAATAAATTAATGGTTCTTGAGCCACTTCTAGTCACAGAGCAGTCGCTGAATAATTCCAATGTCCGTTTCCATGTAATAATCAAAGCTCCTTAGTTCACTGGAAGTGAAACCTTCTATTTCTCCCTCAACAACTTCCTCCTACAAGGTGTAAGTATGTCTTGGGGAAGGTAAAGGGTGGGTAACAATGTGAAGTCATACTAATGAAGACTTTTGATTCTTCATCTTACTAAGATGTATGACTGGTTAGCTCTCACTAGCCTCACTCAGTCTCCACCTCTTGAGGGCTTTTCTTACCCCACTTTCTAGACCCAGTTAACTTGGATATTAAAATCGGGATGACCTGAACCATTACTTATTGTCTTAGTCACTTAGGGGGCAGTTCTACTCTGACCTCACCTAGATTTGAGCAGTGGGGGTCCTAGCATGTGCTTTTGTCTTGTCTGCTGGCCTGTCGCCTTAGCTGTACAGACTCTTCTATATGGTTTTATAGAACTTTTGCTGAACTAGAAGCCTCATATTAAGATATTCAGTTAAGGAGGAGCCACCTCTGGGTCACAAGGCCCACACACCATTCACTCTCTGCTGTTTGAGCCAATCAGGCAGGAAATTAAAGCCACTTTCTGATAGGACAACATTTCTTAGCCTCTTGGCTGTACTATAGTTCATGTAATTATGCTTCTCGTGGCTCACAAAAGTACTGTTTTTCAGTTTGCTTCCATCCTTTTTCCACCATTTACCTTAAAGCCAGAGGATATACATCCAAGATCTGGTATGGAGCATTTGACAGTGTGCTGGTTACTCTGTGTCTCCATCCAAATCTACCCTGCACTCTTTTCTACCCTCTCCATACCTGGGAAATCTGAGCACAAATCTGCATTACCCAGAACCCTTTGCCTCTGGCTTCTGGCTAGTAATGAAACTTCAAGACTAGGAGTGGCCATAGGTGCTATTCCCTGGGTGTCTCATCATGCCTTAACTCTGTCCACATCTTTGGTACATAGCCTCTTCATTAAAATTCTTCTTAGTTACAACTTTTTGAGGGTAGGTTATAGATTTCAATGGGTCTTCCTAAAATATGTGTTAGAGTCTTGATCTTTAAATCTGTGGATGTGATCCCGTTTGGTATTAAGGCTGCCTTTGTTGTGATAGTAGGATTGTATCAGTGTAAGGTATGTCCTAAACCTAATGCCTTCTGAGTTAGAAAAAGAGTAGATTAGACACAAAGACATACAGATGTGCTTGGGAAGATAGATGTTGTGCAAGGATTGCCAAGAATCAAGGAATGCTTGGAGTTAATGACAAAGAAGGAATCAACACAGGAGACGCTACTTTGGACTTTATAGCTTCCAGAACTGTAGGAAAATAAAATTCTATTCTTTAAAGACACCAACTTGTAGAATTTGTGTTCTGGCACCATGAGGAAACTAAGATAGGGTACCATCTGTTTCCTTCCACAATACTGGTTAACGCAGATTTAAAATCCATGTCACTTTTTAGCAATGTTTTGTGGAAAAGTTACTCAGCCTTTCAGCTGTAACAGGGGTATTATAATACCTCCCTTCAGGTTTTTTGAGAGGTCATGTAGCGAGAGCATTTAACTGGGTAGATCATAACAAATTACAGATAATGTTGTGAATGGGAATTCCAGAATACAATTGTGCTCATTCAAAATCTGTAGTTAGACCAAGAAACAAGACACATGAACAGAACAAATGACACTTTGTGGCTGAAAATCAGGAGAAGTATGTATTCGGGTTGTATCCTTTTACCATACTTATTCGGTCTATATGCTAAGCCAAAAAAATCCAAGTAGCTGGGCTGTATGAGGAATGCAACATCAAGACTGGAGAAATACTCATCGATGACCTGCTATATGTGGATGACACACCCTTGTTTGCTGAAAGTGAAGAAGACTTGAAACACTTACTGACAAGCATTAAAGGCTACAGCCTTCAGTGTGGATGACACCTCAACATATAGAAAACAAAAACTCTCATAAATGAAACAATAAGCAACATCATGATAAATGGAGAAAAGAGAGAAGTTGCCAAGAATTTCATGTTTCTTGTATCTACAGTCAACATTCGTGAAAACAGTTGGGAAATCAAAGGATGCACTGCAATGGGCAAATCTGCTTCAAAAGATGTATTTAAAGTGTTAGTAAGCAGTGTTGTCATTTTGAGGGCTAAGGTGTACCTCACTCAAGCCACGGTATTTTCAGTCACTTCACATGCATGCGAAAGCTAGATGATGAATAAAGAAGATCTAAGAAGAACTGATACCGTCGAATTATGGTGTTGGTGAAGAATACTGAACATACCATGGGCTGTCAGGAGAATGAACAAATATCTGTTTTGGGAGATGTACAGCCAGAATGCTCCACAGAAGTGAGGACATCTGTGTACTTTGGACATGTTATCAGCAGGGACCAGTCCCTGGAGAAGAACATTATTTTGGTAAAATAGGTGGTCAGTGAAAAAGAGAAAGATTCTCAACAAGATGGATTGACACAATGTCTACAACAGTTGACGCAAGCATAGCAACAGTTGTAAGGATGGCACAGGACTGGGCCATGTTTCTTTCTGTTGCACCAGATCTGATAAGTCTGTAAACTGAAGTGCTACGTATCTGCGGAAGATCACCATGGTCACCTTCAATGTGCTCCCCTTGGGAAGCCATGTACCTATGACAGCACCTAGTCTACCCTTCAAAGCAATTTTGAAACTCTTTCTGGAATGGCTGTTGTGCATGGTAGCAAGGAGACAGTTTTACAAACTTAGTTGTATAGTTGTCTGTGAGAGAGTTTTTACCCAGTAAACAAATGACTATATTGGAACACTCTCCCTACTCACCTGTTCTGCCTCCCAGTGGCTTTTTTCTTTATTTGAAGATAAAGGAAATATTGAAAGGAAGACGTTTTGATGACATTCAGGACATCAAGGGTAAAACAATGACAACTCTGATGGTCATTCTAGAAAAAGAGTTCCAAGATTGCTTTGAATGGTGGACTAGGGACTGGTGTGGGTGCAGAGCTTCCCAAGGGATATAACTCAAAGGTGACTGTAGTAATATTAAGCAATGAGGTGTGAAGCACTTTTTCTAGGATGAGTTTGCAAACCTACTTGGCAGAACTCGTATAAGTGGCTCTAAGAGTTGAAGTTGACTGGATGGTACATAGCAACAACACGTGTCCTCCTTCTCAGGGTTGTTGGGAGAGCATGCAATCAGTGTTGGTTTTCCTTTCTTCTTAACCTTTTTTTTTTTTGATGTAAAAGAACCAGATACCAAAAGAGGATTAACAGTGAGGACAGGCATATATTTTGTCTGCCGGTTTGTGTGCATGTTTTTGTTTTGTTTTAACTATAGTTCTTCATTGATCTTGATACCTTCTCTTGTCCTACCTAAAGTCAGCATTTTCAACTTATGCATTAACTCTGGTCCATCTTCTTCCATTTGGGAGCCTCCCCTCACACAGCCTGAAGCAAAATGCTTGGTAAAGTGAGTCACCCCAACCAGTGAAAAGGGAGCATCACTGGAGTGACTGGGTCTTCTGCTCCACTCACTGTGGAAGTCAGTGTGAGTCTGACTATGTGAGTCTGTCTGTGTGGAGGACCAGCCTACTAGACACAACTTATACCTTCAACTCGGTGTCGCCATTACTAACCTCTGACAGTTTCATTATAGCCTGGGGTACTCCTCTAACACTGGCAGGTAACTTAACACCAATCAGTCTTGCCCAGTCCTTCCATGTTTGGTTTCATTACTTGCTAAGGCCATCTCTCACCCTGCTCTCGCTTGGCGACCATGTTGATTTGTGTCTCCTTACTATGTGGACCAATATGAGTCCCAGAAGCCCTGAGATTTCCACAGGATGACAATGCTGTCGAGTGTTCCCTATTTATTGCTTATTGAAAGAAGGTATATTGCCTTTTGTTACATGACCATTAGAGAACGGACTCTGGGGAGAGATTTCTATTGGAGTGTATTGAGCATACTTACAAGTTTGGGGACAACGTGAAAGATACCCTTGCTGGAATATTCTCTGAGTTTTCAAACAGGCTTTTCTTCTGGTGACAGATTAATTCATAGTCCACATGAGACCATTAGGTTTTTCTCCCACTCTTATTTCAGACTTTATCTAACTCTTATTTATGTCCCTGTAATCAGCCAAGCATCAGCCAGTTTGAAAGAAAAAGGACCACTCCTAGTTCTTTGGTAAAAATCCCGGCTAAACCAGTTACCTCTCAATCATTTCTGTGTTTGGTCTGAGATAAATACCCAGACAGCAAGGGAGAAAGGAGAGAGGGAATGAAAAAAATGAGTGAGACATAGACCAGGAGCCACTTTATCTGGCCTAGCACAGCTCCCTGTAATGTGGTCACCTCAGCCTGCCTGGTTTGAATCTGTCTGCCTCTCACACTATGCCCTTATTAAAACTGGGGGTGACAAGAACTCATACTTAAGTTACAGCTTCAACCAGGCAATTTTCAATTACCCAGCTAGCATTTGCT
The DNA here is from genome assembly GCA_028571685.1 of Heterohyrax brucei. Lineage (NCBI taxonomy): Eukaryota > Metazoa > Chordata > Mammalia > Hyracoidea > Procaviidae > Heterohyrax > Heterohyrax brucei. The sequence goes on along the minus strand of CM053153.1, from coordinate 16,364,994 downwards.
CAGGAGATCCTAATGGTCCATGCTAACCTTGGCTGAATCTCAGTGGCCGTATTTTTCGCAGTTGACTTATTCTTGAATAATTTCTGCAACAAATTAAGCATAGAAAGCTTTTCCTCTAACCTCAGGCATGCATATTTTTTGCCTTTCAATATCATCCCTAAGCTTTTCTGGGATTTTTATCATAAAGACCACAGGAGAGGCCACTTCACTTTTCTGTCTACATCTGTGTGTCCACGGTGAACTTTAATAGGTGGACTGGGAGAGGATTAACCAGGTGCTCAGGGCTTAACTCAGTGCAGACGGGACTTCCCTTCCGACTGTTTGTCTTGTCTTCCTTCTTCTTGGCTAGTGTCAGCGATGAACTGACCCTTATCTGTTGTCCCCTCGCGTCCACACCCCAGTGCCTGCTTGTTGACTGTCCCTCCTATCCCTCTCTTGCTCCCACAAACACATCTTGATGTATACCAGTCTTTGTGTGCTCCTGAAGCAATCAAACACACACACACACACACACACCCCTACCCCTTCAGTCGGCTTTCTGATCCAATGATTTGCAAGTGTGTGTGTGTATGTGTATGTGTGTGTGAGAGAGAGAAACCCAGGTTGCAGAGTGGTTAAGTGCTACAGCTGCTAACAAAAGTTGGCAAATCGAATTCACTGGGCACTCTTTGGAAAGCTGTTTGGGCAGTTGTACTCTGACCTGTAGGGTTGCTGTGAGTCATAATTGACTAGATAACAGTGGGCTTGTTTTTTCGTGTGTGTGTGTGTGTGTGTGTGTGTGTGTGTGTGTGTGTATACTATAGAGCGATGATAGAAAAGTAAAATCAATCTCTGGCAAGGGTATGTAGCTTGAAAGAGCATATTCAACACTGTGATTTTACATTTAGGAGTCAAGTTAATAACCTTTTATTTTACAAAACTGTTGTTTGTTGCCATCCAGTTGGTTCTATTCCATGGGTATCCTGTGTATAAAAGAAGGAAATAATGCCTGGGCCTGCCCCATTTTCATGGTCTTGCTGTGCTTGACTTCACTGTTGCGGCTGTTTTGTCAATCCATCTTATTGAGTGTTTCCCCAGTGCAAATGAGATTCTACAGACTCAGAGAGGACACCAAGAAAACATCTTCTGTGTTATGAAACAAGTTATACATGTAGATATGGCCGGGACAAAAAGAAGGTACATGACTTTACCCAAGGGACATACATTGAACAGAGGATCAACTTTATGGAGGAGAGTTGTAATAACTTCGTTTGTTTTGTCACAAATGGGGATTGTGACAGGCTATTATAGCCTACTTGTAGTGAAATCCTGTTAACTTTTATGAACAAAGCAATTTGATACTCAAGGTTGAAATAACAGAAATGGGGACAAGCGGGGGAAACAGTCAGTTTTATGATTTATGGCTTCAGGTTGGGTGAGACTCTTTTTAGATGCTTAGTGATTAGCAAAATGGCTACAACATGTGGGCTATCCCTTAGTTTAGAATTGCTTGCCCATTGTTGAAATGCAAATATCCTTAGGAACTGTAGTTCTTTTAGACAGGTCGCAGTCACTATTACTTAGTACTTGACTGCCTTCCTTCCTCAGAACACAAGTGGGTAGGCAGATTGAAAGGGAGTGAATGAGAGGGAGAAAGGGACGGATGTCTGTTAACACGGATGCTCCATTGCTCCTTGCATCAACACTGTTCTTCCCTTAAAATGGAAATGCTGCTGGCATAACGGTTAAGTGCTATAGCTGCAACCGAAAAAGTAAGCCGTTCAAATCTACTGGGTGCTCCTTGGAAACTCTGTGGGGAAGTTCTACTCTGTCTTATAGGGTCACTATGAACCAGAATTGACTCAATGGCTCCAGGTTTACCCATAAAATATGTGGAGGACATTTCTCCACTTCTTGTCTTTGGGAGAACCTTCTGGGTAGTCTGAACAGTTAACACACCTGGATGCTAACTGGCAGGTTGGACATTCAAGTGCACCCAGGGGTGTTGTTATTGTTGTTAGGGGCCATCGAGTCAGTTCTGACTCACAGAGACCCTATCAACAACAGAATGAAATGCTGCCTGGTCTTGCGCCACATCCACAATCATTTTCAAACCTAAGCCCATTGTTGCAGCCTCCATGTCAATCCATGTCATCGAGGGTCTTCCTCTTTTTCACTGACCCTCCACTCTACCAAGCATGATGTCCTTTTCCAGGGACTGATCTTTCCTGACAGCATGTCCAGAGTATGTAAGACACAGTTTTGCAGTCTTTGCTTCCAAGGAGCAGTAGGGTTATACTTCTTCCAAAACAGATCTGTTAGTTCTTTTGGCAGTCCATGGTACATTCACCATCCTTCTCCAACACCACAATTCAAAGGCATCAATTCTTCTTCTATCTTCTTTGTTCATGGTGAAGTCAAGCTTTCCCACCCAGAGGTACTTCAGAAGAAAGCCCTGGTAATCTAATTACAAAAAAAAACCACACACACAAAAAACCAGCCACTGAAAATCCTATGGAACATAGTTCTATTCTGACACACATGACTTTGTCATGAGTCAAAGTCAGCTTGACGGGTTTCGGCTTGACTTTGAGATCAGCTATGTGGCCCTGCTGTGGCCAGTAGATTGAGGCAGAGGGAAAGTGTACTAGTGCTGGGCTGAGGCTTGAAGAAGTCAGGTATGTCTGCTTACTTGAGCCTCTGGCCTTGCCATGATGAGAACTTCCCCTGAGTGGCTGCTGCCTGTTTGATCTGAGCCCCAGAACAAACACACACACGTGGAGAAGACCAGAGTCTGAAACCTCAGCATGGAGCCAGGGTCACTAGATCCGTAGCTTGAGGCAGAACCACCTGGACAGATCCTGCCAAGATCAGCCAGCCCTCAGCTGATCTGTCATTGCATGGATCAAATTAATGATTCTCATTCAAACTACTGATATTTATAACAGTTTTTATTTTTGCTTGAATTTCACCATTTTATTGTTGTTGAGAGTATACACAGCAAAATATACACCCCTTAAATACTTTTTCCATACAAAGTACACTGACTTTTATTGTATTTTTTAGGTTATACAACCACATTCTCTTCAGTATTTGTGTAATTATTGTTAGATAACAGGGTTGTAGGGCAAAAGTCAAGGTGCAAAAAAGAAAGTCTAGGAGGATATTCCCCAAAGATCACTATTGTTGGCCTCATAATTTTGCCAATGTCAGTTGGCCTCTAGTGGAGAGAGGTTTAATCAGGATCGTTGTGAGGGATCTCCTAAACTTCCCTCCATGCTTTGTCCATCATAGGAAAACTAACCCACTGCCATCGAGTCAATTCTGACTCAATGGAACCCTATGAGTCAGAGTGGAACTGTCCCCATAGAGTTTTCAAGGTGTGCCTGGTGGTTTGAGCTGCTGACCTTTTGGTTAGCTGACATAGCACTTGACCAATATGCAACCAGGGTTTCCATAGGAAAAGTAGATACTTAATTTGATCAATTCCTTTTGACTAATCCATTTATCAGCCACTAGCTTTGTCAAGTCCATGCTCATATCGTTTCACAGGGCCTGTTTTGGTCATCTGGTACTGCTCTGACAGAACTACCACAGACTGGATAGCTTTAACAAAGGAAAGTATACTCTTACACAGTTCGATAGGCTAAAGTCCAAAGTCAGGGTGTCTGTTCCGGGGGTAGGCTTTTCCTCATTGTTGACTGGAGGAAGGTCCTTGTGTTGCATCAGTCTTTGATCAGGGAGCATCTTTGCTCAAGTCTGAAGGACACACTGTACTCTTGGTACTGCTCTACTGATGGTGTGAGGTTCCCAACTCTCTGCTTGCTTCCCTCTTTTTATGCCCTGAAAGGACAAAAGGTGGTACAAACCACATTCCAGGGAAACTCCCTTAACAAGGGTGTTACAGTCCCACCCCATCCTCTTTTAACAGAATCATCCTATCTGTTAGTCACAGGCAGAGACAAGGATGTTGTTTTAGTCAGCTGGGGCTGCTCTAACAGAAATACCACAGAGTGGACAGCTTTAACAAAGGAAGGTTTATTCTTACACAGTCCAGTAGGTTGCAAGTCCGTATTCAGGGTGTCCACTCCAGGGGAAGGCTTTCCCCTTGTCGGCTCTGGAGGAAAGTCTGGGATTGCATCAGTCTTTGTCCAGGGAGCATCTTAGCACAGGAACCTCAGGTCTGAAGGACCTGCTCTTCTCCCGGTGCTGCTTGCTTGATGGTACAAGATTCCCAATTCTCCGCTTGCTTCTCTTTCCTTTTATCTCTTGCAGGCTGAAAGGATTAAGGGTGGGGCAAGCATACTCCAGGGAAACTCCCTTTACCACAGGGCAGGGAAGTAATCCTAAGAAGGAATTTACAGCCCCACCCTAATCCTTTAACATACAGTTTAAGGAAACCACAAAATGCAGGACAGTCACAAGACACTGGGAATCATGTCCCAGCCACATGGCTACATATATTTTTGGGGGGACACAATTCAACCCATGACAGATGTATAGCATAGAAAATCACAAAATACTGGGAATGATATCCGAGTAAAATGGCTACACACATTTTTGGGGGAACACAGTTCAATCAATAATATTCCACCCTTTGGCCCCCCAAAATCGCATATTTGAAATGTAACACATTCATCTCATCATAGCAAAAGTCATAGCAAAAATATGTCCATCCCAATATGATAGATGTCTTGAATCAGTTCCAAGTCACCAATATAAAAACTCTTCTACACCTGTGAACCCTAGAATAGAAGCTATCTGCTTCCAAAGGTACAGTGACAGAACAGGCACAAGTTAGACATTTCTATTGCAATGGAGAGGAAAGACAAAACAGGCAACAGACAAATAAACAAAACATATCATATTAGCCCTGAGAGCTTTGAAAATAATCCTCTGTTCTCTGAGACAATTTACACATTAGCCTTGTCCTCTAGATTCTTGGTATTGGATTATGAGTGGAACCCCTGGCCCTGTGCTACAACTTTGCCTTCCAGACCCACTGGGACAACAACTCTACCCCCTCAGCTTTAGGTGTACCCTAAGCCCAACTGAGTGGCAATTTCAGCCTTACAAACAAAAGAAGCTATAGTTACACCCTTTGAAACTCTTGAGGTCATCACCGTACCTTTGGAGACTGAGGCAACTCAGCTTCTCATGCTCTTTGCCTCTTCAGCTTCTGCTTCCTATGGCCTCATGCCCCAGGCCTCAAGCCCACATCTGCTCTGCTGGGGCAAATGTTCCTTCCAAAGCTCTCTAACTCCACCAATTTAAGTACCCATAAGCACCCCACTATGTCATGTAGCCTCCTGTATGCAGGCACTCAGCTCTCTTGCTCCATGGTTCAGCAAACCTAGCTCCACCGATTTGAGAGCTCGGAGGCACCCTATTCCTCAAGGAAACCGCTGTGAACAGGCACTCAGCTCCCTTACTCTGTGGGTTGCCTCCTGCACTGTCTTGCACAGCTCTGGTTCTGCTGCTGCTTGTCCTCTGCTGTTTCTCACCCTCTGCACCTTCTTCGGTGTTAACAGTTCTCCATTCCACCTGAGTCTCCTATCCATTGAGTTCTAAAACTGCTTCCACATTTTAGATATTTGTTACAGTAACGCCCTACTCCGTCAGTACCAAATTCCGTGGTGGTTAAGACTATGTCAACTTAGCTAGACAATGATTCTTCCATGTTTGGCAGCTGTATCTTTTCAAGTGGCAGGGGCAGGGCCTGTGGTAGCCTCCCACCCCTCAGCTCTAATTTCGCCACCTTCCACTGCTTGCTTCCTTCTACTCATGTTGCCAGCAGATCCTGCTCTCTTCTCTTCTTGCATCTAGTTCCAGGGACCTGAACTAGCAGCTGCTGGATTCAACAACCTTACAGCCAGTGAGTGAGAATCCCATTCCCTGACCTGCTGATCCTGGGTTTGCCAGCCCCGGCAGTTCCATGAATCAGCAGTCTCACTAGCCAGCTTGGGATCTGCCAACCTACATAGCTGGTAGTCTAGAACACTGGTCACTGATCTGCCAAGCTTGGGTTCACCAGCTCCCATGGCCATGTGAGGCTTATGCCAGAACTTGGGATATTCAGCTTCTACAATGGTACCTATACTTGTTAACTGGTTTCGCTTCCCTAGAAAACCCAGCCTAAGACAGGATCCTTCATTGCCCTGAGGATTCATTCCAAATCCCTTAATCTGGCTTCCGAGATCTCACCTGCCCTCTGACATCCCCTTGCTTCACTTCTAGCAACAGTCCTTCTGACATATACTGTTCTGGTAATTACAATCTCTCTCTCCCTCTTTGTTCAACTATGGTACTCCTCTACCTGGACAACCTTTACCTTCTCTCACTTTGACTGGCTAGCTCCTAATTTTCCTATTGAAAAATGACCAAATGAAACCCACTGCCATCAAATTCAACTCATAGTGACACTACTATGATTTATACTTATAGGACAGAATAAACTGCCCCATACAATTTCCAAGGAGAAGCTAAGTTCTTAATCACTATGCAACCAAGGCTCCAATCATCCTGTAAGTGGGTTTCAGTTTACCTGTTACTTCCTCAGAAGGCTCTTGCAGGAACCCTCAGACCAGTTAAGAAAGTGAACACTGTATGCACTCCCATTGTTCCCCTGTAGCATCCTTCATTTACACTGTCTAAACTCAGTATACTTGTATCATCAGGCCTGTCTTGTTCACTGTATTTTCTCATTCTATCTATATCAAGAACAATATAGAAACATGATATATATTTATGTAAAATGTAATTGAATGACTTAATGAATTACAGTTGTAATCCCAAGATGACTGCATTCTCATGTCAAGATTCACTAATGAGTACCACTTGTAAAAGTTTTGTCTCAGGCTCATAAAGTGTTAAATTGAATGTGAACTGACAAACCACACAGTCCAATTCCAAGTAAAAGCGATGAGGTTCCTTCAAAGATTAATTTTTTTAGAGATGTTTCTGTCATTGGACTGTAAACTGGATTACTCTAAGAAAATGAGAAAATGACAGGTGTTTCTACCCAAGCTGTGGTTTACTAAACAGGGTATTTATTCTCAAAGGCTGTCCTTTAACCAGGCCACTTGATTTCAGGACCCATAAAAGAGGAGAGTTATGAGCCTATGAATCTTCATTTACAGTTCTTAAGAGCATTATGATGACCTGTGGTTTAGACATTCCCCAAGGACACAGCTAAGCTGGTGCTAACACCACTTAACTATTTACTAGGACATCTGTCCTTTACAATAGGGCATTAATTCTTAGGAATTCTTTAGTCTCTCAATTGGTTAGTTATATCACTCATTCCATGGGTAGTAATTAGTATACAGTAATGATCCATAGGCCATAAAACAAGAACAAACAAACAAAAAAAAAATCAGACCCATTGCAGTTAAGTCAATTGTGACTCATAGCAACTCTACAGGACAGAGTAGAACTGCCCCATAGAGTTTCTAGGGAGTGCCTAGTAGATTCTAACTTCTATTCTTTTGGTTAGAAGATATAGCATTTAAGCACTATGCCTTGAGGATTTCTCTATAGGGCATAATTCTCCCCTATATTGAGTAGGAAATATAGGTGGTATAGTAGTTAAGAGCTACAACTGCTAACTGAAAGGTTGGCAGTTCAAATCTAACAAGTGCTCACTAGAAACTCTATAGGGCATTTGCACTCTATCTTAGAAGGTTGCTATGAGTCAGGATCAACTTGATGGCAATGGGTTTGTTTTGTTCTTTGTTTTTATATTAAACAGGTGTCTACTGTCAGCAAGAAAACTAGACACAGAGCCTGAAGACCTAGTTTAAATCGTGACTTTTCTTGAAAAAATAAAAACCAAGTATTTTTTTCCACTGTGATTAAACACATGCACGGAGATACATGTACCCAAACACACTCGGGGACACATAAATGTACATATCTGAAACAAGTTATTTATATTAAGGTATTACTTTAGAAACTGAGTCTACTGCATTCTAAGGTATTCCAGTATACATTATTCTGGTCTTACCATTTTCATTGCTGGTCAAACTCACTGTAACTGATTTTTAACAGAGAGATTGAAAAATACTGCTTAACTTGAAACACAGCTCAACTCTTTATATCATTCTGTACTTCTTAAAGAGCATTGCTTAATTAACTCACTATACGTAAGTATATAGAACTAGGCTTTTTTTTTGTTTCTTTGCTGTGAGTGTGGGTTGGGAGTTTGTGGCTGTTTTAAAAATTCAAATCTGAAGAAATACCAAGTTACATAGCTGGTGAGTGCAAGAGTCTGGGTGGGAACTCAAGATACTTGACGTCATGTTTTACAGCCTGTCTGTTTTTCTGCTATCTAAGGTGTTCATATGTTCTAAAAAAAAAAAAAAAATGAGACTTTCTGGAAAAGGAGGATATGATACTTGACAGCAAAAAATGTAGGCTATAAGTTCTCACTGTCTATGACTCTTGTATAGTTTTCTACCTTAGAAACGTTTGGCATATCACTGCAGGTGGAGATTCTTAAATTTCAGCGAGGAGCAGAGCTGCATGTCACGTCCACCCTGGTTAGTACTTGTCGGAACATGGCACCCTGAAATGGCTATGAGACAGTGTCTCAGTTGATCTTCAGAAGCCTGAGATATATTTAGCACCTACATTTCTATACTTTTATTTGGATTTCTATCATTAAAAGCATTTCTGTTTTCTTTTATTTCTCTCTAAAAACATTTCATTTCTATCTGGCTTTTCTGTAATCATCCCTCCTTGCAGTTTACATGCCTGCGATACCAGGCTGCTTGGAGGTGACTGACGTACTTTATTTCCCTTTCCTTGCGTCTTCTATTTTCTCTGTCTGGAATAGCTGTGCCTCTCATTGGCTGAAGCACTACTTCCTGTGAGTCCTTCCCTGAATGCCCCAGATAGACTTGAGGGTCTTTTCTTTAACTCCCATGCACTGCCTGTGAATACGTTACACAGAATTCAGCATGTTGTTTTTACTATTTTGAAAAACAAACTCTTCATTACTACAGGTAAGAAATCCATATCCTTTATTCAGTATTCATGCTGCGAAACCCTTTAGCATACAACTGTCTTCCTGGCCCACCTAGCATCCATTCAGCTTGTAGCTGAAGACAGAGGTGGGACTCTGACTGGGGGTCCACTCGCTTTTCATTGACACAGTGTTGGTGGAGCAGTCAATGAAGATGACCCACCCTCTCCTGGCTAGTCATAAGCTAGGCTAATCAGAGAGTCTGTTTTTCCCTAGAATTTGAATCTTGAGTGAAATGACACAAAAACCGAAAATGGTGAGTTTGTGTTTTAATGTATCCTCTCGTTGTAAATAAATAACAAATTAGGTTATGTATTTAAACAAAAAGATAGCCATAATGTTGCTTCTTAGCTCAAAAAGATACACATTCCTCTGAAGTAATAATAGTGGCTGAAACCAAGGACTCTGGAGACTGACAGTTTGAGTCTGACTCTGTTTCTGAGACTCGTTCAGTATCACCATGGACTGTAATTCTGAACAACCTTTAAAAATTTAAAACTTCTGCATAATTGAAAGACACCATAAAAAGTTAAAAGACAGCCACAGATTGGGAGAACATATTTACAACACACATAAAAAGATTAAGTTCAGAATATATAAATATATTTTGTAAATCACTAAGAACATGATAGTCAACTAAAAAAAAATAATTTGTGTAGGATACCAATGGGTAATTTGTAGACAAATAAAGAATAAACTAGGAAAAGATGCTGGAACTCACTAATGAGTAGGAGAAATAAAATAAAGAGAGCAATGAGGTACCATTTCATACTTCCATTCCCCACCTGTGTGGAACGTCAACTGCTGAAGTTTCACCACTATGTCCTTGCTGGGAAGTTGCCTTTGTACACTGAGAGCTGCTTCACCCAAGATTATGGTCCCTCTTGGGGGCAGCCCACTGCTCAAGACTGGTGGATATGGTCATATGAAGATGTGGTCACCTTATTGCCATTTAGGACAATTTTGAAGGCCATCCCAGCCCCGTAACTCCCTGTGGGCTAGACTGAAGCCTCGGGCTGTTACTGTATCATCGTCTCTCGCTGCCCAGTCTTTCCTTCCCACTTTCTTCTGTGTGTCTCCCAAGAATGCTGGCTGATAAACCTCGTACCTACAATCATATAACTGTTTAAAAGTTTGGTTTCAGGGAACCTCAGCTGAGACATAAAGAAAAAGTTAGAAAGGAGGGAGAAGAAAGGAAATAAAGAAGAGAGAATGAAAGAAGGAGAAGAAGAGAGAACGAAAGAAGGAGAAGGAAAGAAGAGAGAACGAAAGAAGGAGAAGGAAAGAAGAGAGAACGAAAGAAGGAGAAGGAAAGAAGGAAGAAGGAAAGGAGGAAGGAAAGAGAACTGACGGAGAGGAGAAGGAAGAGAAGAAGGCAGGAGGAAGAGGAAAGGAAATAAGGAAGAGAAGAGAATGAAAGAATGAAGAAGAGAAGGAAGGGAAGACAAAGAACAAAAGAAAGGAGAAGGAAAGTAGACAGGGGCACATTTAGATAATGAACTATTATACTGCAGTGAAAATAAATAAACCAGTGCTGAGCAAATCAATATGACAAAAACTCTGAATTCTATTGTGTTTTTTTTTTTTTTTTTTTAAAAGAACAGGTCAGGATATAACATTTTTTAATACGTCCAAATACAAGATAATAAAGGCACACATAGGAAGGATGAAAAAAAAAAAAAAAACTTTGGAGAGAGGAATGAAGAACAAATAGGAAAAGGTCCCACAGGCCTGTAACTGTATCTGCATATTTATTAAAACATGGCAACCTGTGATGACTTGGTAATGCTGGGTGGTAGGAACATAGTTGTTTGTTATATTAATTTTTATACTGGTCTTTACATTTTAAATACTTTAAAATGTGGAAAAAGAGAAGTAAAAAGAAACTAGTTGCATCTGATCCATCTCTGTGCTATATTCTGGAGAGACAGGCACCCTCAATGTACCCCAAAACTCTAGGGCTGTTCACTCTTGCCATGTAGTAATTGATTCTTCAAGTGTTTCTTCAGTTTTAAGAAGAAAAATGTCTTTTGTTTATAATCAAAGGGCTCTGATACAACATTATATTACATGTAATGCATTATTAGTCAGCTAACTCTAAAGAACAATGTAAATATTGAATGATACGTTCATAAACTTTTAATCAAATTTTGAAATATAAGGTAAGTGGACCCTCTGGTCACACCCTCAGATCTGGTCATGCATTCTCTGCTCAAAACCCCTTTTGTGGTAACATGTTGCCGTGACACCTTGGGGTTTTCACCATCTGGCCCAAATGACCTTTCACCGTATTTTTTTGTATTGCTGCTCACCCTTTTCCCTCAGTCTGGGCAACCTCTTTTTTATGTATTCTGCTAGGCTTAGCCCCAGATTATGGCATTAGTAGGCCGTTCTCACCCTGCATTACTGGTAGGAAGAAGCCTCTTTCTGTTCCACATTCATAGTACAACAAATACCCTCTGTGCTAGCCCCTCTCGTGCTACAACAGAGAATACATACAAGAGCTGTCGTCCTCACCTCGCTGTTCCCCGAACACTGTGTAGAATGGTTACTCACAATATTATTTCCCTGCCAATGTATACTGACATAATCAAGAACAATGTCTTTTTTCTTCCAAACTGTGCCCTTAAGCCTCCCTTGGGTTACCAGACAATGCACCAGAGAGAGGCAGACCAGGCCTTGATACCTGTGGGCCCTTCTCATGCTGCAGTGGCTACAAGGGTGCTGGGACTTTAGACACAAAGGAGAACACTGCAACTTATCTGGGAATATAAACTGTCTTGAGTCACACAGTGGCCAGCATCTTCCCAAGGGACGTCAGCTCCACGGTCACCAAGCCTCCTGGTAGTCCCCATGCCCTTCCTAGGAGCACTAGGTCTGCTGTGTCTGCGTAGGTGCTGGGCTCCCGTACTTGGGGAGCCGTTCGTCCTGCAGTGACACTGAGCACCTTCTTCAAAGTGAAAAGGGAAGGATGTTGCCCCTTGAGGAGCCCCGCCGTGTGCTCCCCACTGAGGGCCTGCTGAGATGATGAACAACAGCCTGCTAACATAACATTTGACAGATGAGGTGACTGAGGCTGGGAAGGGGAAGGGGCCTGATTGGGATCACATAGGCAGGAAAGGATAAGCACTGGGGTCTGTCTCACTCAGCCCATCTTCTTTCTGCTAACGTACCTCTGGAGAGAGACATAAAATTCCACTCCAGTCACTTGATTAAATCTCCCTGGAAACTTACCCTAGACTTTTATGATCCAAGGCAAAATGATAAATGACTAAAGGGAAATAGAAATCATCCTTTAATCATCTCCAAGGTCATGAGATGCACACAGATGATGACTGGGGCAGGGTGGGAAGCAGCGGTGCTTTCAGAGGACAGGCTAAACTCTGGCTGAGTAATATCGGTAACAATAACAATACAACAGAGAAAGCAGAGGCCATGTGGGGAAGGCTGCTGAGGGCTTGTGACACAGTCAAAAGTTCACCTTCACTGAGGGACATTAATATTTCACATGGAATTCCTTTATTAGCCTAGATACCCAGAGGTGATTTGCAGAGATTTTTCAGGCAACCAGCCTTACAATATTTATCTGGAGGAAAGACATTGGGAGCTCTCTAAATATAAGCCCTCCCCCAGCTAGCCTAAGAAGGATGTTGAGATAATAATTAGCAAACTCATTAACACCTGCCATGTCAACTCAGATTCATTTGACTTTCAGTTGCTTCTGGTGAACAGAAGGAGAGGGGTGTCTAGATTTTTTGACTCTGACATAATAATAGAAGTGTATGTGCAAGACAGAGTGAGTGAGCCAGCAAATTCCTACCCAACCGAGAGCTTCTCAAGCAGTGACTAGGTCTTATTTGTAATTCGGATGGAAGTGGAGATTATTCAACCCATCGGTATTTTGGGGGGCCCTTGCTCAATGCAGAACATTGAAGCAAACAGTGGAGATAGGAAGGTTATAGGAGGCCTAGCTATGTCCACAGCATGGGCCTTTTTTATGAGAAAGCTGTACAACATTTTTCACTGCCAGCATCTCCACACGTATGGAATTGGCGGCATATGCACATACATGCCTGCCTCCTTTTGCACATTCTGAGGTCATCAGTGACATGATCCTCATCATGTAGGAAACATCCATTCACAGAATATTTGTTGGGAGCCTACAGTGAATTAGGAAGACCAAGGAAAAAGACCAAAGTGATGTGGAGTGGAAGGATTTTCAGGTAATAATATGAGGAAGGAGGAGGCATTTAGAGAGTGGCTAAGACAGTGCTTTCCAGAAAAGATTCTCTTGGACAGAGTGGTTTGTTTTGCTCTGGAGCCAGGTAGCCCAGGGTTCAAATCCTGCTGCCATGCTGTGAGGACACTCAGTCAACTCTGGAGAGACCTGTGTGTTGAGAAGCAGACCCAGCTTGCCAGGCTTCTGAATGATTCATACTGGAAGCAGTTCTTCCAACTCCCTTCAACTTCAGATGACTACAGCCTCAACTGGCATTTCGTATGCAACTTCATGCCATCTGGTCCTGATAACAAGTCAGAAACACCTAGCTAAGCCATTCCTAGATTCCTTTTTTCAGAATCTGACAGGATAATAGGTGGCTGTTACTTTAAACTCTTAAGTTTAGGGGGTAATTGATTGTGTAGCAGTAGATAACTAACACACATGTGTTATACATGTGTGTGTTCCTCACATGTCCATCAGCTTGTCACACTATGGGGGCTTGCATGTCACTGTGATGCCAGAGGCTTTACTAGCGGGGTCACCCATGGCACACAAGTTTCACCTGAGCTTCCAGACTAACACATACTAGAAAGAAATCCTCAGAAACCTGTTTCAGACAGAAGTTAGCCTCTGAGAACCTTAGGAATAGCAGCGGGACATTATCTGATACAGTGCCAGCAGATGAGCTCCCCCCGCCCCCAGGGTGGCAGAGACTGAAAATATGACTGGGGAAGAGCTGCTTCCTCAAAAGGTCATTGACCTTAATGATGTAGATGGAGCCAAACTTTCTGGACTTTCATTTGCTGATGTGACACCATTCAAAACGAGAAAAAAAAAGCAGCTGCAAACATCCGTTAATTATTGGAATGTGGAATGTACAACATGAATCTGGGAAAACTGGAAATTGTCAAAAATGAAGTGGGACTCATAAACATTGATATTCTGAACATCAGTGAGCTGAAATCATTTGTTGTATTGTTGTTGTTTGGTGCCGTCCAACTGATTCTGACTCAGTGACCCCAAGAACAAAAGAATGGAACACGAGCTGGTCCTGTGCCGTTCTCACAATCGCTGTTATGCTTGAGACCGTTGCTGCCGCTGTATGCAGCAATCCATCTTGTTGAGGGTTTTCCTCTTTTCTGCACATAGTGCCCTTCCCCAGGGACTGATCTTCCTGAAAACATGTCAAAAGTGTGTGAGATGTAGTCTGTCCACTCTGACTTCTAAGGAACATTCTGGTCGTACTTCTTGCAAGGTAGATTGGTTCATTCTTTTGGCAGTCCATGATATATTCAGTATTCTTCTCCAGCATCACAATTTGAAGGCATCAATTCTTCTTTGGTCTTCCTCATTCACCTTCAAGGTTTCACATGCACATGAGGCAACTGGAAACACCAACACTTTGGTTAGGCACGTTTTAGTCTTCAAGGTGGTGTCTTTGCTTTTCACATTTTAAAGAAATTTTTTGCTACAGATTTGTCCAATGCAATTCATCTTTTGATTTTCTGAGTGCTGTTTCCATGAGTGTTGACTGTGGATCCAAGTAAAATGAAATCCTTGACAACTTCAATATTTCTCCATTTATGATGATGCTGCTTGTTGCTCCAGTTGCAATTTTTTTTTTTTTTAGTTTGGGCATTGTCCATACTGAAGGCTGTGGTTTTTCATCTTTATCTGTAAGTGCTTGAAGTCCTTCAAGTCCTATACATGCAAAAACTGGACATTGATTAAAGAGGACTGAAGAAGAATTTATGCCTCTGAATGGTGTTGGTGAAGAATGTGGAATATACCGCAGACTGCCAAAAGAACAAACAAATCTGTCTTGGAAGAAGCAGAACCAGAATGTTCGCTAGAAGTAAACGTGTCATATACTTTTGACACGTTATAAGGAGGAACCAGTCCCTTTAGAAGGACATCTCACTTGGTAAAATACAGGGTTACAGAAAAAGAGAAAGTCTGTCAATGAGGTGGATTGACATTATGACCACCACAATGGTCTCAAGCATAGCAATGATTGTGAGGATGGTACAAGATTGGGTAGTGTTTCATTTTGTTGTATATACGCCTCAAGACCCCACTGCCATTGAGTCTTGTCTATAGAGTTACTATAAGCCAGAATCTACAGGATGGCACTTAACAGCAGCAACAATGTATGTATACTGTCATGAATTGAATTGTGTTCCCCCAAAAATGTGTGTAGTGATTTGGCTGGGCCATGATTCCTGATATTGTATGATCCTCTTTGTTGTAAATCCTACCTCTGTGATGTGATCGAGGGTGGATGGGCAGCAGTTGGGTTGATGGGACAGGACTCACTGTGTGGGCTTGTACTTGCCTTGAGGCAGTCTCTTGAGATAGAAGGAAGAGAAGCTAGCAGAGAGATATGGGAACCACATACCATCAAGAAAGAAACAGTGTTAGAAGCAGAGTACATCCTATCGCAATGTCTTGCGGGTCCCTGCACCATCAGAAGCTTCCAGTCCAGGGGAAGATAGACAACAACTTTCCCTTGGGGCCAGTACAGAAAGCCTTCCCTTGGATCCGAATCCCTGAATTTGGACTTTTAGGCTTCTGGATTGTGACAAAATAAATTTCTTTTTTTAAGGCATCCACTTGTGGTATTTCTGTTAAAGCAGCATTAGATGACTAAGACATATACTTGCTCTACAAAAGAAAAAATATTCCTTCTTATACCACTCACAGCATTCATATTGCTAAATACTGTGAACACATTTTAGTCTTAATTTTGTCTTTTTAGCATCACTAAACACGGAAGTTGCATACATTTTCTCTTTTAAAAAATATCATGAAATACTGGCATACAGTTCAAGTGTTTCATCAATCTCATTCTCCATCTTACCTCTATAGAGGTAATCATTTTCTTAGAATTGACGTTTATCATTCCTGTGCATGCTTTTATGCTTTTACTTTATATGTAAATATCTGTAAAAAGATTTAGTAGTGTCTGGCAGCTTATTAAAAGTTACATGAATGGCTTTACACAACCTGTTTTTTGTGTGTACAGCATTGTGATGTTTAGATTTCTCTATGTTGATGCATGTGATATTAAGGCATTCATATTGCCTATGGTTTTTTTTTTTTGACTATCCGTGACTTGATTATATACTCCTCTTTGAAAACATTTATGTGGTTTCTAGCTTTTCACTCTTATTACCATCACTGTATTATCATGCTTGTAATCATTTCTTAACTCCATATCTAGAGTTTTTCTAGGGTAGGTATCCATCTCTAGATATCATTAAAATATTTTCCAGAGTGGTCCTGCCAATCTATGTTGCCCCCTAATGGGTATAGGAAGCCTCATTTTCCTATATACTCACCATCGCTTTGCATTGCCAGACTTTCTTTCCTTCCCTTTCATTCCTTCTTTCTTTCTTCTTTCCTCCAAAGCTGATGTCAATTGGGTTTTTCTTTTTGTGTTTTTAGTAGGGAGCTGGAGCAGTGTTTTGTATCATTTTTTTTTTTTCCACTTACATGTCCTCATCAGTGACTGATTTCTTCATATATGTCACTCATTTTCACTTTGGTTGTTTGCTTCTTTTCAATCTCTGGGCAATAATTACATATATGCTCCATATTCTAATATTGTCTGAAATGGCTTTTTAAACTGTAGAGTCTCTGTGAGTCAGAAGCAACTGGGCAGCATTAGGTTATGGGTTATGATATCTTCTTTAATTAAAAATTAAAAAATTTTATGTAGTAAAATGTAAAATCTTTTATACTTAAAGCATTCTGTGTCTAGTTTAAAATAATCACAAAGCCATTGGTATAACAAAGTTATTACATATTTTTGAATAAACATGGTAGATGTAGTTTCTTTTTACTTAGGTTTATTAATCTGTGTGTAATTCATTGGATTAAGATTTGATATATGGATCTTTTTTTTTTCTCTTGTGTAGTGAACTCATTTCCCTAGCAACATATATGATATAATCCATTCTTTCCCCACCTGCCTATCACATTCAAGTGCTGAAATCGTCATGGATCTGCTTCTAAACTCTGTTTTGCTCCACTGGTCATTTCGTATCTATTATGAGGCAAATTCCTTAGTGTCCTAATTATTGTAGATTTAATCACAAGATAAGAATCATATTTGTCTTGGGTATTCTCAGCATTTTCCATTTGCAAATAAATGTTGGAAACTTTTTTTTTTAATTTTATGAATAGCTCCTTGTGATTTTGATTGGAGTTGCATTCAATCTATAGATCAATTTGGGAAAAGCTGATCTTGTTATACTACTGTACTCTTCTGTTCATATATATGCTTATTATAGAACTTTAAATCCTCAAAACCAAACCCAGTGCTGTCAAGTAGATTCTAACTCATAGCAACCTTATAGACAGAGTAGAACTGCCCCATAGAATTTCCAAGGAGCACCTTGGAAACTAGATTTGAACCACTGACCTTTTGGTTAACATTTGTAGCATGTAACCATTACACTGCCAGATCTTTTTAAATGCCCTTAAAGTACTTCATAACTTTTTCCCCTACAGATTTTGCATGTCCTACACTAGAAATGGTGTTTTTAAGTATGTATCAAACTTTGAGTTTCTTATATAAAAGTTGTATAACTTCACGATTTTTTTATATCAACAGTGTTAACTTCCTATTAATTCCAATGACTTGAAAATATTCTAAGATTTTGTACATAGGGCACATATTGTCTGTTAAAAGTGGTGGTTTCCTTTCTTCCATTTTTATCATTTCACTTTTTATTTATTTTTCCTGTTTTATTGCATTAGCTAAGACTTCCATTACAACATTAAGTGGGAGTGACAGAGGACAGACTTGTTCCTAACTTTAAAGCAAATATTCTTGATATTTCATCATTCAGTGTGGTGCTTGCTACTAATCTATAGTGGTCTATAGTGGAGTACTATTTTCCTGCCTATCACTTCATACTATTTGACCATACATTTATTTATTTAGGATAATTATTTGTTTAATGACATCTTCTGTAACATAGATGCCTAATTTTGTAGCTTGCACAAAAGTATTAAGTTGTAACTGGGTTATGAATATCTTATGGACAACTCATACTTAATCCTTAAATGTTATAGAAATTTTCTCTTGCTTTGAAATGATCGAAGTAACCCCTACTCTTAAGAAATTCTTCATCACAATCATTTTCATTTGCCGTACACGTAGCTTTCAAATCACTGAGTAGACTTCTGGCTTTTCTGGCACTAAAGTTAAGTTAAATGAGAACTGTATACGTCTGTTCCAACTTATCTACAGATTGTAAAGACATATTCAGAAATAGGTTTTGTTGGTAAGCTGGGGCCTGCTTGTAGTAATTGTCATTTTTCAAATAATTATTAAATAAAGCAGTGAATACACTCCCAACCTTATCTCTTTACAACTCTACTAAAGTCCTAGTGAAGTTATTTCCCCAATTATATCCCTTGCCTTTAGCTATGGCACTGAACTGCATAGCTGAAAGGGAAGTAAAATAGTGTCAACTATAAATCTCTCACATATGAGATTAGGAGCCTGGGTATCAAAGTTAAGTGAGTTGCCCAACTTCACATAGAGAGGACTTCAAGAAGGCTTATCAATGAAAAACATGGACAGAGTACAGCATTCGCGTGGCTAACAGATGCATGGGGAAAGGCTCGCAATATCAGCCAAAAAACAAAAAACAAAACTGCAGTGAGATACCATCTCACCCCAACAAGGCAGGCATTAATTCAAAAAACAGAAAATGATAAATGTTGGAGAAGCTGTGGAAAGACTGGAAAACTTCTAAACTGCTGGTAGGAGTGTAAGATGGTACAACCTCTTTGAAAATTGATTTGATGCTTTCTGAAAAAGTACAAATAGATGCAGGAATCCCACTCTTGGAATATATCCTGGTAAAATAAAGAGCTGTCACACAAATAGATACACGCACACCAATGTTCATCGCAGCTGTGTCCACAATGACAAAAAGATGGACTCAGCCTAGGTGCCTATCAGCAGATGAATGGATAAACAAATTATGGATAGTCATACAGTGATAAAAAATGATGAATTCTGGGAACATTTGAGAACGTGGAAGAATTTGGAAGGCATTATGTTGAGTGAATTAGTTGCAAAAGGACAGATATTGTATGAGACCACTATTATAAGGGTGGTTTATCAGCCATTCTTAAGATGATCCCCACGTAGCTGAACAACCTCATTTTTTGGATATTCTTCTTGTATATTTTTGTGAGGTACTGAAATACACTGTGATTTCTGTTTTCTCTGGGTCTTCAAATTCAGTCACTACTCTGGAAGAATTTCTCCATCTACTTACTCCCTGTCACCATGTCTTTCATATCCCTCCAATCTGAATGCAAATATCACTTCCTCCATGAAGGATCCTGTCACATGCTGTCACTAGGGGAAGCCAAAAAACTTTAGTTCTCCTACCATAGCAGGTGCTACATTTTAAATTATTATATTTAAAATTATCTACCGACAAATGAATCTCAAAAATTCTCTGAGGAAAGTCTCCCCCCACATCTTATTTACACGTTTTCTAGTAATTAGCCCAGGACCGAACATGCAGTAAATAGGCCAGCAGCGAAAATAGTGGATTTATGAAATTTCCCCTGTCAGCATAAAACGTTCCTGCTTGTGTTAGACAGGTAACTATTTAAAAGTCTAGTTGGAAATAAAGGTGGCATTGCTTGGTATGGTAAATATGTTTCTGAAGAAGTAATTTGAATTACTTTTAAATGCTCTGAAACAGATTGCTATTTAAAGAGTCTGTTTAATGGATCTTTTCACAAAGCAAAGAATGTAATTATAAAAGTAAGCATTGCTTATCCTTCTTCAGACTAAGACTTGTGGAGACTGTAGAACCCCAGGGGATTGAAGTACCTGCTCCTGGCTGAGGATCTAGGGGGTGACAACTCTTGTTTGACTTGGGAGAAAATTAATCACAATGTTTGATCATTAACCTAATGTGTTTTTACAAAGCATATTAGACAGAGTTTTGATAGCTTTTAATAGAATTCGAGGGTGTTAATCTTTTCACTTTATAGATAAGGAAACTGAAGCCACTCTGTAGTGTTGGAAAAGATTTAGTGTGGATGGGTTGTGTTATTGTTAGGGGCTGCTTTTGGATAGGAGCATGGTAACAGCAATGGTGGTTGGTGATGACTGTGTTGTTGATAACAACCACAATGATAATAGTTTTAATGATGATGAGGATCTCTCAATTTCTTCTTCCCACCCTTAGATAAATAGGCACAAGCCTATCATCTGTAATCTGAGACTTGCCCATAACTAAATATGGCTGAGTTATTTAACCACAAAATGAACCCCGAACAAAAACAATTGACTGAAATGAGGTGGTTCTAACTCTCATAAAGATAGAAATTTCCTCCAGTTAAACTTGTTAAAAGTCAATGTGCTGCTAACAGCCTCCAGTCTGAGTTAATGTGTAGCTTCTGGATTAGAAAAACGACTGCAGAGAAAACTTGCTTGCTTTCCTTCCCTTTCCTAGTTCTCTTTTCACCTCAGTCTTAAAATAAATTTCAGTTTTCAAATTAATAAATAAAAAGCAAAACAAAACCTTTCTTTAAACCAGGTTTCTGGGTTTGAGAGCAAAGGATGCCCTTTCTTGCCTCTTCATCTCTCTCTCATCTTTGAACATTGCTAGGAAACATGAAACAGAGAAGAGCTGGAGCCTCACTGCTTCTTGGCGAGCTGATTCCTTGGAGCTTTTTGGTTTCCCGAGAGAATATATCCTAGGACTACTCCTTTTTTTCCTTCTTATAGCAAATCCTGCTTCTCCTCTATGAGTTTTAAAAGAAAATTTACTCTCTTGACTATTTTCCCATCAAGCATCAGTCAGTCCATACAGCACAGAAAGGGAGGCAACCTAATGGTGATGTTAGATGTGAGCATGGCCCCTGTCATCTGGAAGAGAGTCATGAAGTACTGAAATAATCAGTGATGGCACTCAGGTTATGGGGATGGATTTCATCCGGAGTCTAAAAGACATTATGGAGTAGTAGTTGATATTGGTCTATTAGATGTGGCCCTAGATAAGAAGGACATCACCCAGGATAAATTCCTGCTGGTAATATTGTCATCACATACCAATTTTTACCAGTAGCTGAAGTGTAGGCTCCATGGTAACTCAACTAAACAGACAACCAGATGTCAAACTAAACCTATTACCACTGAGTTGATTCTGACTTCTAAATCCAAGTAAAACAAACCATACAGTTACAAGCAAACAACTGGATTTCTTGTTTCCAGAATTTGCAAAGGGACACAATGACTTGTCCTCAGAGAGCTGTAAGACTTGAAGAGGAAGGCTGCAGGTAGGAAAGGGCTGGATCTGGGCTTGAGTGTTCATTTTGGGTTATGGACAAGCTAAGCAAGTGGAATAGTACGTTTGAGCAAAACTAGAATAGTGGACACATGTGGAAAGGCAGAGATAGCATGAAAGAGAAGTGAGGCAAGAGCTTCCACTTGGCCAGGAGAAGCAGAGAAAATAGTCATATTGCCATGGTGTTGATGTCCCTTCGAGGCCCCAACAATTCTGTACAGGAGCTGATCTCTAGCCTGTGAAACTCTCTATCTTACTTCCTTTTTTCTTTTATGGATAGGTAGAAAAGGTTTATGTTCCTTACAAGGATAGCACTCTCTTTCAGCACACATGCCACATACCTCCAAGTGTCTTATCTTTGTGTATTCCAGGTCCCTTTGTGTCTTGGTTATCTAGTGCTGCTATAACACAAATACCCCAAGTAGATGGCTTTAACAAAGATAAATTTATTCTCTTACATTCTAGTAGACTACAAGTCCAAATTCAGGGTATTATCTCCAAGGGAAGGCCCTGGCAGAAGGTCCTTGTCATCACTCTTCCCTTGATCTGGGAGCATCACGACAGAGGAACTTCTGGTCCAAAGGATGCGCTCTGCTCCTGGCACTGTGTTCTTGGTGGTGTGAGTTTCACAGTCTCTGCTGTCTTCCCTTCCATTTTATCTCCTGTAAGATAGAAGGTGGTGTAGGACACACCCCAGGGAAACTCTCTTTACATTGCATTAAGACTGTGACCATCGTAGAGGGTGTTACAGTCCCACCCTAATCCTCTTTAATGTACTTCAGTCTTGCCCCCTTAACCACAGGCATTTATAACATACAGAAGAACTGCAGTCACAAAGTAGAGTACAACCACATAATACCAGGAATCATGGCCCAGCCAAACTGATACCCACTTTTATGGGGGACATCGTTAAATCCGTGATGCTTTGAAATCCTGCCTTTCTTCTTTTACCTGGAAAACTCATATTCACCTTTTAAATATCTGTCAGAATTCAGAACTGCAGAGCTTTCCTCAGTGTCCCCAGGCAGGGTACATCATTCCTTCATCTTGTTTCTGTTACAGCATTACTCTGCATCCTGGATTGAGCAGTGTCCCCCCAGAATATGTGTCAACTTCATTAGGCCATGATTCCCAGTATTGTGCGATTGTTTTTCATATGAGATTTTCCTGTGGATTATAAATTATAATCTCTGCCCATGGTTAGAGAGAATTAGGGTGGAATGTAACATGCTTGCTCAGGCCACATCTCTGTTCCAATGCAAAGAAGAGTTTCCTTGTACAGAGTGACCATATCATGTGTGCACTTTATGGGTTTATGCATCTAGAGGATGTCATCCTACTGCCCTGCACTACTTTTTCTCTTAAAAGACATGAAGGTAAAGCAAGCAGAGAGTTGGAGACCTATAGCACCAAGAAAGTAGCACTGGGAGCAGAGTGCATCCTTTGGACCTGGGGTTCCTGTATGGAGAAGCTCCTGGTCCAGGGGAAGATTGGTGACAAGGACCTTCCTCCAGAGCCAAGAGAAAAAGTCTTCTCCTAGACCTAATGCCATGAATTTGGACTTCAAGACTACTAGATTGTGAGAAAATAAATTTCTCTTTGCTAAAACCATCAACTTGTGATATTTCTGTTATAGCAGCACTAAGTAACTAAGACACCCGGTATTACACTTTGTCTATCATTCCCAGCTCCTGGCCCCTTCTCTTGCTCTTTATCCCACTATTAATTGGAAAACGATTTCTGGTCCTTTTAATGCATAGTTTATGGAGGAGGAATCTGACTGATGACTATGGATTAGTCCCCTTGGGTCAGATTTAACCACTATTTGGTGTGCCCCTCTTGCCCTCAGCAAATTCTTCTTGTCGTATCTATCTTAGTATATCTATGCCTTGCACTGTAAATGTGGCTAAAATGCTGCCTACATGTATGTTGAATGGATGAATAAAGGAATGGTTGAATATATGAGTACTAGGGTCCATGGCATAATGGGGAAAAATATACATCATAGATCCCATTTTGTTTATGGTTCAAATTTCGTATGGGAAAAAAAGTCTTTGTGTACATTAAATGGAAATCAAAACAGGCGGTAAAGAGAAGCACATGACAGATGATACTCATACAAAATGAACATTGCCCTCCTTACTCTGACAAAACCTAAAAAATATTTACAAGAGAGTAAAGTTGTGCAGTACTTTGTATTCAAAATATCAGTGAGAGTCATTGGAGTAGAAGACATCTACATCGTGGACAATTCTTCTGAGAGACTTTATTGATTTGAGAGATTGTTCCTCCGCCAGCTACTATCACATCATTATAGTGGTGGCTTCTAACGACAGCACTTATGTTGGTTGATGGGATTGGGGGATGTGTCACGAGCCAAGCCAATTAAGTAACTGTTTTCTCCTGAGATTATTTTGACTTTCCTTGGAGGAAGCACACAGTCCCTCTTTTTTGGCCAAAGTCAGAAAATAGAAGTTGAGTTTCCACCCTTATTTCATCCACTTTTGACCTCTGGCAAAGGAGGAAGGTAGTGCTAGACTAAAGGAAGCCTCTGAGAAGGAGCCACCCATGGGGACTGGAGGCTGTCCTTGTGTCTGCCAGTCCTTGTTTCCAGTTATTTGTGAGATCATAAGAAGCTCAGCTCTTCATGCAATCAAATTGATTTTCCAGTAACTTGCCTTTTGCGTGTGTTAACTATACTTCTGTCCAGAAAGTACACTGATCTCGTTCCCCAGCTGACTCTACTCATCTCTCACCTATTGAAAAAATAAAAATGTTTCAAAAATACAAATTAACTTCTGTTGGTAGTAACTTATTACTTTTAAATATCTCTTACAATGGATCCTAATTAGTCACTGTACTGTGGTGGTAGCGCTGTGGATAAGATAGTCTAGGCTAAGTTTCTCCGCTCATGTAGGTCTCTATTTCCGTCTCTGGCAAATGGAGTGTGCGTACTGGATGCCATGTTCAGCGGGACTCACCAGAGAAACAGAAACAGGAGGAGAATATATGCACAGCCATTCACTCCTCACTTATCTACTGTCTCGTTATCTGGCAATTTGTATTTCTGACAGTAGTAAACATCTAGTGGCTATTTTGTGTATTAACTTCTGTATCTGGCAGTAACACTTTGGTGAGCAGTGGCTGTATTTCCTGCCTCTGCATAACATTTTGTGATCTGATGTGTTCACGTAACTCCAGTTTTCACGTAGCAACCTCGTCTTTGGAACCTGATCATGTCAGTAAATGGAGTGGGGGTGTGCTTGTATATATTTATACTTGTTGTTGTTGTTCATTTCTGTTGCGTTAGTTCTGACTCATGACAACCCCTCGTGTACAAAATAGAGCTGCTCATAACATTTTCAAGGTTGTGACCTTTCACAAACAGATTGCCAGGTCTACTTTCTGAGGTATATCTGGGCAGGTTTGAACTATCAGTTTTTCAGTTAGTCACTAAGTGTTTAACCATTCATTTGTGCCACTTTGAGACTATGTATGTGTGTATTTGTGGATACATATATGTTATATATTTGCGTGTGTGTGTGTATGTATGAGGTCTGACAATTAATTTTGAAATGCATCTGAGAAAAAGTGCTACATACCTCATTGCTGAATATCACTATGGTCACCTTTGAAGCACTCCATTTGGGAAGCTGTGAACCAATGCCAGTGCCTAGTCCACCCTTCAAAGCAATTTTGGCACTCTTTTTCTGGAACGGCCATCAGAGCTGTCATAATATTACTCTTGATGTCCTGAATGTCATCAATGTGTCTTCCTTTCAGTATGTTCTTTATCTTCAGGTAAACAAAAAAGTCATTGGGGGCCAGATCAGGTGAGTAGAGAGGGTGTTCCAATACAGTTATTTGTTTGTTGACTAAAAATTCCCTCAGAGACAGTGCTGTGTGAGCTGGTACATTGTCATGATTTAAGAGCTAGGAGTTGTTGGTGAAAAGTTCAGGTTGTTTTCATCCAGCTTTTTCACCCAGCCTTTTCGTCACTTCCAGATAGTAAGCTTGGTTAACTGTTTGTGTAGTTGGTGCAAATTCAGAATAAACAATCCCTCTGATATCAAAAAAGGTTAGCAGCATTGTTTTGACTCTTGATTTGAACTGATGGAAATTTTTTGGTCGTGGAGAATTGGCTGACTTCCATTGTGCACTTTGACACTTGGTTCCAGGGTCATATTATTGGAAGTATGTTTCACCACCAGTAACAACAAGGCCCCAAACATTGTCTTGTGTCTCCAAAAGGTCTTGGCAAACTTCAACCGTCCTTTGCTTTCATTCATTGGTGAGTTCCTTCTGCGCTATTTTTGCACACATCTTTCTCATGCTTAGATTTTCAGTTAAGATTTTTCTGGTTCTCTCTTGATGTTTACTTGGTCTGCTGTGCTTCTCAGAGTCAGCTGATGATTTTGATGCACAGCTCAATGAATTTTTGTAATGTTTTTGTCAGTTCTGCTCAGTACCGGCTGCCCTGACCTCTCTTCATCAGTGCTGCTTTCTCTCCCCTCAGGAAAACATTCAGTCCATTTGTACACTGCTGTTTTCTTCATGGCATTATCCCCACAAACTTGGACTAACATGTCCCTGATTTCATTTTAACTCCTGCCAAGTTTAACAAGACATTTAATGTTTGTTCATTGCTCTAATTCAAGCTCCAACAGTCTTGTGATGGCACACAAAAACACTCAAAAACAATAATGAATGCCATTCAGCAAGATACCACCAAACACTGACACAAACACAGCTGTGAGATACTGATATACAAAGTTATGAAACCTTGCTAAGTTGTTTGTACAGTGGCTGTCATTGTAAGTGTTGTTATTTGTTTGGTGGCAAGTTTGCAAATTTAATGGTTTGACCTTGTACATACGTTTGTGTGTGTGTACATACACACACACACATATATATATACATATATGTGTGTATGTACACACACATACTTGACTCGACGGCACTTGGCTGGTGGACACAAACACACATATGTTGTTAGTTATTGTACAGTCAGCTTCTACTCATGGTGACCACGTGTCCCCATACACAACAGAACAAAATGTTGTCTGATCCTTTGCCATCTTCACAATCATTGCTATACTTGTATATTTTGAGTGTCTTCCTATCTAGGGGCTCATTTTCTAGGACTTTATTGGACAGTATTCTGTTGTGAGATGAAGGGTTTTTAGTGGCTCATTTTTGAAAGAAGAAATAAGTAGAGTGCCAGGCTTTTCTTCTTAGTCTGACTCAATCTGGAAGCTCTACTGAAATCTGTCTCCCATTAATGATCTTGCTGGTATCTGGAATACTGATGGCATAGGCTCCAGCATCATAGCAACATGGAAGCCACCGGAGTACAACAAACTGAGAGATAGGTGGTGGATATATGTACATCTTGGGTAATATATTTCAAACACACACACTCACACACATCTACATATATACTCCTTTTTTATTGTTAAGGACTTGGCTTACATGATTGTGAAGGTTGGAAAATTTGAAGTTTGCCTGGAAACTCAGACTGGACATTATGCTGTAGTCTTGAGTCTAAAATTTCTAGAACAGGCCAGCAGCCTGGAACTTCAGGCAGGATTTCTATGTGACAATCCAGAGAGCAGCCCTTCTTCTCTGAGAAACCTGAGAGTTTGTCTTCATTCAGCTAACTGAATGAAGCCTATCCCAGTTTTAAAAGTCAGCTGACTAGAAATGTTGATCACGTCTACAGCAACTGATGGGAAATATTAACCACATCTACAGCAACACCTAGACTAGTGTTTGACTAAATCATTGGTCTCAACAACTTGACACATAAAACTTACGTTCACAAATACCATCTGACTTCAAGTACATATTTGTATCATATTCTAGCAGACAGTATTGAAGGGCTAATGCAGCCATAGATTCCTCAGGGATTCTCAATGGTCAGGAATGAACCTCTCCAGACCTGGGGCCCAGAAGAGGCACCTAAGGAATTTGGAGTGCATCCTTGCTTTCTAGACCCATGCCAACCTCCTTCCCACCCTGCCCATGGGGATATACCCAATGCTGGTTCCCAGGAGAGAAGTTGGAAATGAACACACAAAAACACAATTGTTTCTAGCTAAAATCATGCTCCTGGCACAGGCCCTGGCAGGAGAGAGAAGCCTGGGCAATAGTAAACCCAGTGACATCCCCAAACCTGAACTGCTTTGGCTCCCAGTGTATCTTGCATTTCCCTGGATCTTTCTCTTTGGGTTATGCTCCCCATGCATACCAAGTTGATATTTCTTGACATTCTTCACAGATTGCCTCCAAGGAAAGCCCAAACTTCTTAACGTGGTGTTCAGAGCTACAGGGGCTTCACGCCAGCTCCCTTGTACCTTGTCCTTTTGGGATACAACTGAACAACATACAGTTTGCAAATGGGAAGGCTTGGCCTCATCTCCCTGCCTTTGAGCATGCTGCTTCCTTGTTGGAGCCCCACCACCACCTGAACTAGTCATGACCACGTATCATCTGGTGAGAACCAAAAGGCTGCATGTCACTGCCATGTGTGAGTGTCCACTACTCACTTTCTTATAACTGGGATTTGTGAAAACCTTAAAGGACTCTGGAAGAGCACACTTGTAGTTTGAGTGATATTCAGGTAACATTTTCAGAAGACTTATAGCACTTCTATCAATCACTCTGGCATCATGTTTAATGGCCTTCTCTGTCTCTTCCTACCATCACATCTGATAGGTAAATAAGATATGGGTTGGGAAAGAATAATCAGGTGTTTCCGTGGCACTGAAAACAAGAATGTGTCCCTTACCTGAAGACATTGAGTCAATCAATGGTTCTTTCTCCTGAAATCTGGGCTGGGCCGGTTTCCTTCCTCCAGTGGCCTACCCTTCCTGTGGAGTTGCTCAAGTGGTTTGTAATGTATATTTGTTAGTGCAAGCATTTGCTTATTTCTCTTCTCTTCTGATGCATGGTAAGCTCCAAGAGGGCAGGCACCACACTCCTAGTATCTGATATAGGCTCTGGCCCCTGGTAATCAGTCCCTGCTGAGTGACATGATGAGTGAAGGGTTCTGTACAAGTGCAGGCATGTACATGGATGATGGTGGAAGCTCAGTCCCTACTGAGTGATGTGATGAGTGAAGGGTGCTGTACAGGTGCAGGTATGTACACGCGTGGATGGTGGGGAAATCAGTTCCTGCTGAATGATATGACGAGAGAAGGGCACCTTATAAGTGTAGGTATGTACATGGGTGGATTGTGCAAAATCAGTCCTCACTTAGTGGTGTGATGAATGAAGGGTGCCTTACAGGTACAGGTATATACATGACTAGGTGGTGGGGAAAATGAACATTGGAATACGTATTGGTGACATTCACATGTGAACATATATCTGTATCTGTGTCTAGTTCATTGTGATTCTTTGATGCAAATCAGCAAGCTTATCCACCCCAATCTTATCAGTCTATAAAATATAAAAGTAAGCTGCAGAAGCTTACTAATATTCCTAGCCAATATTTCTCAACTGGTTTTTCTGCAAGAATTTTCTAAGCTTTCCTTTCTCTAGTTTGTATTATGAAAACAATATTTTAAAAATTCTTTTACAGTATAAATGTACTGCGGCATTTGAAATACACTTTTTAAAAACTATTCATTTCTTCCCTGTTCCTTGGGAGATGTGCAAACAAGCTTGTGGGAAAGTGCACCGTCTTTTCTACTCACTTGAGAATCACAGGAATTGAGTGCTTGCCCAAGGTGAGCACCTGACTCCTGAGGACGGGGCTCATGTCCCCTTGGCTCAACACCTCCTCGGTATTTAGCGCAGAGCAAGGGACATGGCAGGGGCTTAGTAAATATTTGCTGAAGAATCAAGGAACCTTCCTCCTGTTGGTTGTGTTTGTGCCTGATTTTATCGGTCTGGTTTTCTACTCCTGGCCTTTTACCCTAATTCCCATCCCTGTCCTCCTAGGATCTAGTGCTCATCTTGGTTTCTTTCTTGTCAGCTTATATTTCAGTACTCCTGCTAGTTGTATTTTAAAACAAACAAACAAACAAAAAACAGTTGCCATTGAGTCAGCTCTGACTTGTGACAACCCCATGTTTTTCAGAGTAGAACTGTGCTCCATAGGGTTTTTTCAGTGGCTAATTTTTTGGAAGAAATTTGCCAGGCCCTGCACTCTTTGGACACGAATGGATTGGACTTGGCGATGCAGAGTGACCATATATCGGATGCACTTTATGGTTCTATACATCTATAGGATATCATCCTGCTGACTTCTGGCTGGAGGAGGGAGAGTGGGTGGAGAGAAGGGGAAAGGAGGCTGTTGGGAGGATGAGACATGGATGGAGCAGAGAGGAATAGTGTGCAGTCACCAGACAGGGAGAGCAGTGGAAGCTGCATAGAGGTGGGTGTGTAAATTTATACGGGAATGTACATTTTCACTCAGTCATATTAAATAACAAAATAAAATAAAAAATAGAAAAAAAAATTGCCAGGCCTTTCCTCTGAAATATCTTTGGGTGGACTTGAACTTCTAGCTTTTTGGTTAGCAGCCAAATGCACTGACCATTTGCATTACCCAGAGACTCTGCCTACTGTATAAGCTACTTGGTTGTAGGATCTCAGCATCCACAATCAGCTGGGTTGGGGAGGAAGGAGCATTTCCTGCTTCAGCTCTCTGCTTTCCTGGAACTCAGGGTCATCAGCTCAAGTATCTCAGCTCTGCCTTTGTCTCCATGAGGTTGAAGATCTGGGAATTATTCAAGCCAATGGAGTTGAATGATATATTCAGTGATGCCACCCCAAAGAAGGTCACCATTTGTTGAGTGACCACCTTCTTCAGTGGTGTTTGCAGTCAGGCTATGTGATGTTGAAAAGATATTGGATGCAGAGGGCCTAGAAATTGGTTCTAGTCTCAAATTGTTTCACTAGGCAGTCTTCATGTAATCTAGGCCTTCATTCTTTCAGTGAAATATAAGAAAACAGAATTTCTTCCAACCCAAACAGTAAGTTCTGTATTTAGGATCAAGACTGGAAAACAGAGTCCAGGATGCTGGTATACAAAAGACATTCAAGCACTTTTACCCCTTTTAATACCTAACATCTAACATATGACCTGGCTGGCCCACTGTTGGTTTGTGGATGAAGCTGGAAGGCCTGGCTTGGCTTTACAAGGAGTTCAATTATACTTTGCTTTGCTCAGTCTTAGTGGGTAGCATCTTCCTATATCAAATGAGAAATAAATTTTAATTTTTTATTACAGGAACTTATCACTTTTTTTTGTGCATTACCAATGTTATTCCTTGCCTTTTACATTCTTTGTTAATTTTACCATTCATGTTACTGCATTATTTAATTGACCTTTCAAATCCATTTGGTGTTCTGTACCACAGCCTCCCTAAGATATGGTGGTTTTCCTGGTGCAGTTGACTGCAGACTGCCAACTCAGACCTGGCCACCTTCAGATAGTTCAGCTGCAAAGTACAGAAAGAACACATTTCATTCTTACTCAGCAGTTCGCATTTTCATAGGTAATCCAGCATGTGACAAATTGCATGAGACTACATCACTTCTGTTAAAGCACAGATGTTGCGACTCTCTAAGAACAGAATAAATGACCCTTGATAAATAAAGGAGCGTTTGTCTCACATTCAGAAAAGGCTAGAAGGAAAAGTTAAACTATAAACTTCAATAGTACTTGTGAAAAATTTGCACAACTCTTTGTAGGTAATCGAGACCAGAGAACAGATTGAAATACCTAGAAGGCCAGGCAGGGACCACGGGTGATCGGCTTACGAGGTCTCGGCCAGCTGAGAGACAGCTGCTAATGCTAGCTACACATCTTGCCAGGAGAGACTGGGGAGCCTGGTACTGCTGCATTGTTTAATCAGATTCAGAAATGTCAGGTTCTGTGTGAACTCTTGTAATTTTAAAATGCCGTTGATTCATTACAAAAAATAAAAAAATAAAAAATCCCATGAGAATCCTTGTGTCTGCAGGCCAGGTCCCAGCCCACCAGTGGCCAGTTAGCGGCCTCTGACTTAGAGTTTGTAAGCTTTGGACAATACTGTGTCTGTTACAAACCAACATGAGGACAGATGTTGGCTACTGTTACTGCAGGACGAGATGCCAACGAGGACTCTTCCTCCGGCAGTGGTACAGCAGAGCTGGGAAGACAGAAGACAGCGCTGAGGTGGCTTTATCCTGAAGCTGATGAGCACCCCTTTGAAGGCTCTGGGTGAGTCCTGGTAGCATGTTTACATGATATATTGTCTACAAAATTTGCCAAAGAAAGATACCCTAACTGGATGCTTTGGGACCACAGTCTTTCCCAGCTCAAATTTTTGCTGTTACAGTCTCCCCTAGTGTATGATGATGTTAGCATATTGAGGACTTTTTTTTAAAAGATCTGTCTAGCAAGATTCAGCTAGTAGAATTTTGTGACCTTTGTACTACTGACATTTTTGACAGGATAATTCTTTATTGTGGAGACTGTCCTGTGTATTGTAGAACACTTAGCAGCATCCCTCTTCTCTGTTTAAAACCAACACAAACCCAGGGCCATCCAGTCGATTCCAACTCACGGTGACCCTACAGACAGAGCAGAATTGCACCAGAGTTTTTGAGGAACACCTGGAAGATTTGAACTGCCGACCTTTTGGTTAGCAGCTGTAGTGCTTAACCATTATGCCACCAGTTTTCAGTCTCCACTTACTAAATAACTAAATTTGAATAATAGTCAAATTAAGTGGCCTTCCTTGTAGATGGATGGATATTAGCCTATCACTGACAGCACTGTAGTTCTGGACAGATCTCAAAGTGTTCTTTGTGACAGTGAATGCAAAACCATTCCTCTTCAAGTTTTCATTCCCAGCATAGTAGACCATATGATTGTCTGGTTCAGAATGGCCAATACCAATTCATTTCAGCTCACTAATGGCTAGAGTATCAATGTTTATGCCTTCCATTTCATTTTTGATGATATCCAATTTTCCTAGATTCGTACTTTGTACATTCTGTGTTCTGGTTATTACTGGATGTTTGCAGCTGTTTCTTCTCATTTTGAGTCATGGCTTATCAGCAAATGAAGGTCTAGAAGGCTTTACTCCATCTACATCACTAAGGTTTACTACTTTGAGGAGGCAACTCTTCCCCAGTTGTCTTTTGAGTGCCTTCCAACCTGGGAGACTCATTTTCTGACACTACATCTGACAATGTTCTGCTGCTATTCATAAGGTTCTCACTGGCTAGTTCTTTTCAGAAGGAGGCTACCAGGTCCTTCCTAGTCTGTCTTAGTCTGGAAGCTCGTGTTTTCATGAGCTTAGTCTGGTTGCCATGGGCGACCCTGTGGTGACTGAATACTGGTGGCACAGCTTCCAGCATCCCAGGACCACGCAGGCCTCCATGATATGGCAAAATGACAAATGTGGAAGATTTTGAAGATTTTTACCAGCTTCTGTAGTAGGAAAGTGATCAAACATGCAATCAGAAATTACTGATAATTTCTGGTGACTGGAATGCAAAAGTTAGAAACAAAGAATAAGACTTTGTAGGTGGAAAATATAGCCTCAGTGCCAGAAATGATGCTGGAGACCGCATGATGGACTTTTGCAAGACCAATGACTTCCTCATTGCAAATACATTTTTTCACCAACGTAAATGGTGACTATACGCATTAACCTCACCAGATGGAATACACAGGAATCAAATTGACTACAGCTGTGGAAAGAGACGACGAAGCCATCAGAACAAGACCAGGTGCTGACTGAGGCACAGTCCATCAGTTGCTCACAAACAAGTTTAAACTGAAACTGAAGAAAACTAGAACAAGTCCACAAGAGCCAAAGTACAGTCTTAAGCATATCCCTCTGGTGTTTAGAGACCATCTCAAGAACGGATTTGATGTGTTAAACACTAATGACCTGAGAGGTTGCGGAAGGACATCCAAGATATGATCTATGAAGAGAGCAAGAGGCCATTAAAAAGATAGAAAAGACCAAACTGGGTATCAGGAGAGACTCTGAAACTTGCTTTTGAATGTTGAGTAGCTAAAGCAAAAGGAAGGAATGATGAAGTAAAAGAACTGAACAGAAGACTTCAAAGGGCTACTTGAGAAGACAAAGTAAAGTATTATAATAACCTGTACAAAGGGCTGGAAATAGAAAACCTTTTCCTGTACGAAGAGCTGGAAATAGAAAACCAAAAGGGAAGAACATGTTCTGCATTTCTGAAGTGGAAAGAACTGAAGAAAAAAATTCTAGTTGCAATAGAGAAGGATTCTACAGAGAAAATATTAAACAATTCAGGAGTCAAAAGAAGATGGAAAAGATAAACAGTCATTATCCCAGTAAGAACTGGTCAACACTCAGCCATTTCAATAGGCAGCATATGGTCAGGAACTGACGGGACTGAAGGAAGAAGTTGAAGCTGCGTTGGAGTCAGTGGTGAAGACAGAACACCAGGAACTGATGTAACATCAACTGAGATGTTTCAATGAATGACGGCAGTTCTGAAAGTGCTCACTTGTCTACGTCGAGAAACGTGGAGGACAGCTACCTGGCCCACTGGCTGGGAGAGAGCTGGATTTATGCCCATTCCAAAGCAAGGTGATCCAACCAAATGTGGAAATTATTGAGCAATATCATTAATATCACAAGGAAAAATTTGCTCGGGATCATTTAAAAGTGACTGCAACAGTATATTGACCGGGAACTGCCAGAAATTCAAGCCAGATTCAGAAGAGGACATGGAACCAGGGATGACATTGCTCATATCAAATGGATTCTGGCTGGAAGCAGGGAATACCAAAAAGATGTTTCCCTGTGTTTCACTGACTGTGCAAATGCATTCGACTGTGTGGATCATAACAAATTATGGATGACATTGTGGAGAATGGGAATTCCAGAGCACTTAATTGTACTTATGAGGAATCTGTTCACAGATCAAGAGGCAGTAGTGCAAACAGAACAAGGGGACACTGAATGGTTTAAAGTCAGGAAAAGTGTTCATCAGGGTTGTATCCTTTCACCGTAGCTTTCCATTCTGTATGCCAAACACATAATCCAAGAAGCTGGAGTACATGAAGAAGAACGAGACATCAGGACTGGAGGAAGACTCATTAACTACCTGTGTTATGCAGATGATACAACGCTGCTTGCTGGAAGTGAGGAGTATTTGAAACACTGACAAAGACCAAAGACCACAACCCTTAGTATGGATTGCACCTCAACATCAAGAAAACAAAAATCTTCACCCCTGGACCAGTAACCAACATCATGATCAATAGAGCAAGGATTGAGGTTGTCCAGGGTTTTATTTTACTTGGTTCCACAAACAATGCCCATGGAAGCAGCAGGCAAGGAACCAAACGATGTATTGCATTGGAAAAATATGCTGCAAAGGACTTCTTTAAAGTGTTAAAAAGTAAAAATGTTACCTTGAAGATTAATACGCACCTGACCCAAGCCATGGTATTTTCAGTGACATCATCTGCATGAGAAAGCTGGATAATGAATAAGGAAGACAGAAGTAGAACTGATGTCTTTGAATTGTGGTGTTAGAGAAGAACATTGTGTGCACCATGCAGTGCCAAGAACAAACAGATCTGTTCTGGAAGAAGTACAACGAAGAGTGCTCCTTGGAAGTAAAGACAGCGAGGACACATCTCCACATACTTTGGACATGTCATCAGGAGGGATCAGTCCCTTGAGAAGGACATCACGCTTGGTAGGGTGGAGAGTCAGCGAAAATGAGGACGACTCTGAACAAGATGGACTGCCACAGTGACTGCCACAATGGGCTTAAGCATAACAATGATTGTGTGTGTGGTGCCGGACCAGGCGGTGGTTCATTCTGTTGTGCACAGGGTTGCTGTGAGTCAGGATGGACTCGACAGAACCTGTCTACACCACCACTTACTAGATGTCAAAAACACCTCCTGTCCCCCCTCCGCCACACTGCCCTCTTGTAGTTTCCCCAACCACACCCCTCTGCCATGGAGGTGGAGGCAAAATTGATCCTCTCCTCATTTGAGGATCGCTGATCTAAGTGGATCCCAGTGGCACAGTGGTTAAGAGCTGTGCTGCTAAGCAAAAGGTCAACAGTTCAAATTCACCAGGTGCTCCTTGGAACTTCTATAGGGCAGTTGTACTCTGTGCTATGAGTCAGAATTGACTTGACAGCGTGTTTTGAAGCTAAGAGGATGGAGCTCTGGTAGCACAGGAGTTAAAAGCTTGACTATTAACCAGAAGGTCAGCAATTCACATCTACCAGCTGCTCCTTGAAAACCCTATGGGGCAGTTCTGCTGTGCACTGTAGTGTCACTGTGGGACAGAATTGACTCAGTGACTTCAAACAACAATGACAGCAGGCTCAGGAGAAGTTGATTTGTGCATACATTTCGTTTGGGTTGTGTTATAATTCTGCCTTACAGTTACGTGTTCAAGGTCACGTTCGTGGTAGGTTTACATTATCACTAACTATCCTGGGGCAGGCTGTGGCTTTCATAAAGACCCCAACTGCCTGTAGCTGGCATATGTAGTGGCAGTTCACTGTCCTACAGTGCCAGTATACCTGGCTTCAAGACACCATGGTTTCTTGCCAGTGTGGCAGGTCACAGCTTGGAAATACATGGGATGCGGACCAGAAAGACAAGTGAGAAATAATGCAGCCAGAGGCTAGTCTGTAGAAATTCCTTCTGAGTCTTATCATTCATGTAAGAAAGGAATTTTATAGCCAAATTAGTAAAATTATTTTGCTATTGGTAATTTTAGCAGGCCAGACCCATCGTTTTTCGAGGATCTGATTTCATGTGTTCCAGCTGTTTCTGGCTGTTTACAATCACTCATTCATAGGCTGACAAGCCTTGCACCCAGGCCTTCTGGAATTTAAGTGGTATCTTCTTAGAAGCTTTTTCTTCCTCTCTTGGGACCACCAGAAAGCCTGAGTTTCAGCCCCTATGGCTGCAGTGATGAGTGGCCTCTCAGCTGGAAAGCCTGAAAGAAAAAGTCAGCCTGCCTGGCTGTTGAGGTGGCTGCAGCCAAGGCAGAGAGACTGCACTGGGCATCCACACTCCTGAAGTTCCCTGGGCAGAAATCACGAGTGTTGCCTAAGAGGCAGACGTGGACTGTAGCTGAGAAAGCATGAAGCTCTTTAAATCCTGCCGCAGAGGAAACTGGGAGGTGTGTAGTGATTCCACACAGGTCTGTAAGGAGTGGGCTGCTGAAAAGCCAGGGGCTAAGGGGACACTTCCAGCCAAGGACAGTGTCTCACCTCATCACTGAAGTCCTGTTAAATGTTCCCTGGGCAGGACTCATTAACTACCTGCACTAACCAGAGACTCTGCTTGAGAATCCCCAAACCAAACCGTCTGCTGTTGAGTCAGATCCAACTCTTAGTGACCCTATAGGTCAGAGTAGAACTGCCCCATAGAGTTTCTAAGGAGCGCCTGGTCTGTTTGAACTGCCTGCCTTTTGGTTAGTGGACTAAGCACTTAAGCCACTATGCCACCTGGGTTTTCCCCGTTGATAGTGGAAGACCCCCAGTTCATATTTGCTGAACACAGACACATGAGAATGGACTCTAAGGGACAGCTTTTGAAAGATTGCATTGGAGGCCTTGGAAAGAAGTGCGGTCTCTGTCATTGGCTGGGCTCAGGCTTAAGCTGACCAGACCTTGGCAGTGACATTGTAAGAGCATTTGAGAATCGGGTGATAACGCAAGTACAGACAGTGCCCTATAAACAGATAACGAGTGAGAGGCACTCTATTTTTAAGTAACAACGCTTCTCCTGTGAAGACCTCAGGCGGTGTGCTACCACTGATGAAGAGGTACCTAGTGGCCTTACTGGTTGGATTTTAAAGTAATGAATGATTAAATATTTATGATTTGTTTTAATACATTAATAAAATTACTAATAAGAAAATAATTTTACTTATCAAGCCATTTTAAAATAAACCATGCTAGCTTTATTTTAGATAAATCATACCAACTGAAACCCACTCTTAAGTGTCATGTGAACCCATTGTGGACACTGATTACCTCTGGTGACATTTTACTTCAATCACATGACCCTTTCTCAAATTCAATCAAAAAAAAAAAGAAACCCACTGCCATCGGGTTGGTTCCGACTCAAAGCAACCCTAGAGGTCAGCGTAGAACTGCCCCATAGTGTTTCCAAGGAGAACCTGATGGATTTGAACTGCCGACCTTTTGGTTAGCAGATGTAGCATTTCGTCCACTATGCCACCAGAGGTTTCTTGCTCAAATTGACATCTTGAGAATTAGAACTGTAAGTCCTACTGGCAGAATAAAAGCAAATATGTCAGTCTAGATTGGGTATTATGTACAGCTTTTTTTAAAAAAATATATATATATGTATTTGATTTTCATAGTAGTTATACCACATTCATGTTTAAAAGAATCTTACATGGTAGGAAAATAATTTGATTATATTTCTTTCTTATTTTGAGGCCACTTAAATTAAATACAGAGTGCTGGTGGTGCAATGGTTAAGAGCTATCTATGACTGCTAACCGAGAGGCTGATAATTCTAATCCACTAGCCAATCCTTGGAAACATTATGGGGCAGTTCTGCTCTGTCTAATAGAGTGGTATAAGTTAGAATTGACTCAGTGGCAATAAGTTTGGTTTTGGTTTAAATTAAGTATTCTTTTTCTGTATTTACTGTATGTAATTTATTGTTATGTGTGTATGTGTTTGGTGTTTGGGTTTCATCTCATTCTGGTTAATTATTATGTGAGGTGTCCTACTCCGGGTGGTGTAGTGGTTAGTTGTAGGGGTAACCAAAAGATTGGCAGTTCAAATCCACCAGGTGCTCCTTGGAAACTCTATAAGGCAGTTCTACTCTGTCCTGTAGGGTCGTTATGAGTTGAAATTGACTCAACAGCAACAGGTTTGATTTTCTTTTTGGCTTAGTCTGAGTTAGTTAGCCTTTGATAAAATAATCAGAAACCCCCAGATCAGGAGTGTTGTTACAGAATTCAGTTGTCTGTGTCAGTGATCAACACTAAAGAGTTTGTACGTGGATATTATCACGTAGTTTTTACACTGCTAAAATAAGTGGGTCCAAGATATGTGGGCTAGCTGTCTGAATGGGAAGGCCCTGCTGCCCTGGTATGAACTTGCTGTAAAAATCCATTGGTGGAGTCACCCTATGTCAGAGTACAACCTCGACTTTGGGAATCCATCGTATCCTCTTTGTAGCTTCTTACCCAGGATTCTATTCCCTGACCCCAGGTGGAAAGTTAACTGAACACTACTACTAATATTGTAAATTTGCCTCAAAGGTATCTTTCACAGAATTTATGAAAGGACAGAGAGTGGAGACTTTATCAAGATTGCACAATTTGTTAAATGTTTTGTTACTATTCTACGAGTAAGCATTTAAAATCTCGACTGACTTAGTTCAGCAACTACCCTTGGAGAGAACATGGAAGTTAATATAAATATTACCAGGGAGAAGTCCAGCCATTTGCAGGTTACTAAACCCTTGGAAACTTTTGTATCCAGCAAAAACACCTGCTAATTGTGAACAATCCTGTCATGGATTCAATTGTATTCCCCCCCAAAAATCTGTGTAGCAGTTTGGCTGGGTCCTGCTTCCTGGTAAATGTTCCTCAGTGTTGGAATTCTTGCCTCTGTGATGTTAATGCAGGTGGATGGGTGGCAGTTGTGTTGGTGGGGCAGGATTCAGTGTAAAAGCTTGTTTTGTGCCTTGGGCAGTCTCTTGAGCCATAAAGGAGGGAAGCTAGCAAAGACTTTTGGGGACCTCATCCCATCAAGGAAGAAAGCAGTACCTGGAGCTGAGTGCATCCTTTGGAAAGGACCAGGGTCCCTGTACCTCAGAAGCTTTCAGTCCAGGGAAGATCGATGTCAAGGACCTTCCTCCAGTGCCAGCAGAGAAAACCTTCCTCTAGAGCTGACACCCGGAATTTGGACTTCTAGCTTACTGGACTATGACAAATAAATTGTTTATTTTTAAAGCCATCCACTAGTGCTATTTCTGTTAGAGCAGCACTAGCTGGCTGAAATGAATCACATTGGCTAGTGTCAACAAAGGTGTGTCCTTCATGCTTGCTGAAGGCCTCAGAGAGCTACAGGTCCCTCAGTTAGGTATGTGGTAACAATCGCGTGTTGTTAGGTGCTGCTGAGTCTGTTCCTACTTGTAGTGATCCTGTGTGCAATGGAACAGGACCTGCCGGGTCTCATACCCTGTCCACAATCTTCTTACACACAAGCCCATCACTGCAGCCACCGTGTCAGTCCAGCTCGTCAAGGGTCTTCCTCGGTTTTGCTGACCCTCCACTCTACCCAGCATGATGTCCTTCTCCAGGACTGATCCCTCCTGACAACATGTCCAAAATATGTGAGATACAGTCTTGTCTTTGCTTCCAAGGAGCGCTCTGGTTGCACTTCTTCCAGAACAGATCTGTTGGTTCTTTTGGCAGTCCACAGTGCATTCAGTATTCTTCTCCAATGCCACAATTCAAAAG
This sequence comes from Heterohyrax brucei, assembly GCA_028571685.1. Classification (NCBI taxonomy): domain Eukaryota; kingdom Metazoa; phylum Chordata; class Mammalia; order Hyracoidea; family Procaviidae; genus Heterohyrax; species Heterohyrax brucei. The sequence continues at coordinate 16,324,944 of CM053153.1, read as the reverse complement.
CAGCAATTCTTCTTCCGTCTTCTTCATTCATTGTTCACATACATTTCCCCAAAATAAATACAATAAAACATTATATGATATGCACTATATCATATGAGCTATGACTTTTCTAAAATTCATTCATAGCTTATATCCAAATAGCAACTATCATGCAAATGGTTTATGTTCCAAAAAAATGTAACTGTGGGTAGGCCGTCTGATTGACACAGAGGCCGCAACAGTCAGCTCGAATATAACAATAATTGTGAGGATGGCACAGGCCCGGACACTGTTTTGTTCTGTTGTACAACAGTTGCTGAGTTGGAATCGACTCAACAGCACCTAACAACAAGACTTATATACATACTGTTGTCAGTGTTGGTTAAGTGCTTCGTTAAGGCCACAGAATTGTAATGTAACAGAAATGCTGTAGCTGCCAAGACAAATAGCAGCTAAAAAAAAGATATATTCCAACAACTAAATAATACCCCCAAATATAAGTCTTTATGAAGAAATACAGTTTTATTTATTCAAGTAATTGAATTCATTTATTTGCATAATGAGCTTAGAAAAATGAAGAGGATAGAATTTCTAACGGGAAGTCTTGGATGTATTTATGGGTGTTGGTGTTGATAACTTAGAAATTTACATTTCTTTGATAGGCCTGCTCTTATAGAAAGCCCAAGAAGTTTGAATTATTGGGAAGGTGAAAAGTAACAAGGTGACAAGCAAGACAGAAATTCTTAGAGTAATTTATTAGAATACAAAAAAGATAGAGCAGAACAAAATTAGCTTAGAAGTGTGTATATGATTTTGGAAGGAAAAGTAATGACCTGGCATGACATTAATTTAGTGAGGACTGTTGGTGAAAATCGGGAGCATAGTGATTAAGTGCTATGTCTGCAAACCAGCAGTGGAAATCCACCAGGCACTCCTTGGAAACTCTATAGGGTAATTGTACTCTGTCCTGTAGGTTCGCTATGAATCAGAATTGACTAACAGCAGTGGGTTTGTTTTTCAGGGTTTTATAGGTGAAAAGGACACCCTGGTGGTGTAGTGGTTAGCACTATGGCTGCTCATCAAAAGCTTGTCAGTGCAGATTTACCAGGCACTCCTTGGGAATTCCATGAGGCAGTTATACTCTGTCCTGTGTGTTCACTGTGAGTTGGAATCAACAGCAGTGGGTTTGGTTTGGTTGGGTATAGGCAACAAGGAAACCCTGGTGGCATAGTGGTTAATCACTATGACTGCTAACCAAAAGGTTGGTAGTTTCAATTGGCAAGTGCTCCTTGGAAACCCTATGGAGCAGTTCTCCTCTGCCCTGTAGTGTCTCTACGAGTTGGAATTGACTCGTTGGCAGTCGGTATAGGTGAAGAGAAACAAGTGTTGATGGCACAGTGGTGAAGAGCTTGACTGGGAACCAAAAGGCTGGCAGTGGGAACCTATCAGCCACTCCGCGGGCAGAAGGTGTAACAGTTCACTTGTGCAACAGTCACAACTGGGAAACCCCATGGTGCAGTGCTGCTGTGTCCTCTAGGGCCACTATGAGTCAGAATCCACAAGAGGTTATAGGTGGAAGGTGGAGAGGAAAAAGGAAACAGTCTGGCTCATGTAATTTACTCTGAAGGAAAAAAGAACAAGCGAGGTTGTGGTGGGAGAAAATCCTTCTGTGGTCTTGATTTACATATTTATAACTAGGCCCTATCAGCTGAAGACAGTAGTTCTTCTTTACCAGTGACATCCAGAGTCGTGAGGGTGGGAGGTGGGATGTTACAGTTCTGTCCCTTTGATTGCCTGCTGCAGTCTCTATGTTTGTGAGTCACATTTTCAGTGTATCTTATAACTTAGGACTTATTCTCTGCTTTCAAAACATCTATTTTAAATTTGGGCTTTGGCTTTTAGTCTCACTATTCCTTTACTATAGACTCTAATTGTGACATGATTTATTATTAAGTAGAGTCAGCTTTCTGTTATGTTTCTGAGACAGCAGCTAAGCAAAAATCCTGTTGTCACGAAACTAACTTACAAATTATAGTTAGTGTTTGTTTTCCAAAATAACAGAATAAAATGGAAAAACAAGGCAATAGTAGTGGCTGACGTGACTGAATAGCTCGTAAGTGCCAGGTACTATACCAAGGATGTTGAAAATGCTGCTGCCTTGTTTACAATTTCTGTGAGGCAGATATTTTTCTCCATTTTGTATAAAAACCAAACTTAGATAATGAGGCAAAATGTGCAGAGTAATGTCTGCTAGAGCATACAGCCTATGACATATGACAGCATACAGCATTATTTGGGGGTTCAGAATATCTGGTTTGATAGTGGTAGTGCTGGGATTAAAAACTCAGGGTCTTTGGCTTTATGTCACACTGTTCCTCAGTCACTGAGCTCTTAAAAAGAGGCTTCACATGCAAAGGACAGATTTCTCAGACTTAACCCCAGAAGACACAAGAACTAGTAAATTTTTAGACTTGGCAATTTCAATTGTGTGATGGTGGCAGTCACTGATCTCTCTGTCCTGTCATTGTTGCCAAATACTAGCACAGACAAAAGTTGAATTCTAAATGACCCAAGTGTCCAGTAGAAAGAGAGGCTGGCCCTGTCATAAGCCAGGCTGGAAGTAGGTTCTGGGCTTATAGACCATCAGTGCCAGTGGTTGGTGACATCAGAACAACTGTAAAGCCCACACTGACTGGAGAAGGCACATGTTAGGAACTCATTAAGTTACCTTTTATTGTGCGTTTTGCTTCTAAAAGAAAGTGTTAAAATCCAACACATATGGCCAAATGCATTTGGTATTTGAATCTGTCTAGTTTTTACTTGAGCACAAACAAAATCTTTCCACACATACTGATGGGAACCAGTTTTGATTTTCTGTTATCTCTGGGTTTGCTCTCTGCTGGGGTATGAAAAAAAAAAGGAGGGAAAGGCGTGAGAAGGGAGGACAGGTTCGTTCTCTGTCATCAAGGGCAATGATTACAGGAAATGAAATCCAAAAGTTAATAATAGCAATTCATTGCCACAAGTATATATTGAATGGTGCTCATTCTTTCAACCAAGATGTATTAAGCATCTATTCTATGCAAATCCCTCTGAGGATAAAAATATGAATAAGACATGGTCTGTGCCTTTGAGAATTCTAGACTTTAGAAAAGGAGATGAACAAATCTGCACAAAGAGTTCTAATAGTGGATAGAAATGAAATCAGGCTTACAAAAGAAGTATAAATCAAATGCTGGTGTGTATGATATGCTGAGAGCTTAGAAAAGAGTGTGTGGGTATTGGGGTCCAGAGTATCTGGGTTAGAATCCTGACACTCCCCTTTATGGTAACCTTGGGTGCATTACTTAATCATGCTGAATCCAATTTCCTAATTTGTAAATGATTTCAGACACCTCTCTCATTGTTTGTGGGCTAAAGGGCATAATGTAGGGATATTGTTTAACACAAACCTAGGCAGAAATTGTCATTATAAGGGACAAAGGAGTTATTTTAGGCTAAGACCTTTAGCAAAAGTTTCATGAAAAAAGTGACACAACAGCTGACAATTCAGTTCATAAACTCATCCTGAAATAACTGCTGCAGACCTCACTGCTGAGCATTGTGGTGGTCACCTTTGAAGGACTCCCCTTGGGAAGCTGTGTGCTGATGCCAAGGCCCGGTCTACTCTTCAAAGCAACTTTAGAATTCTTTTTCTAGAATGGCCATCAGAGCTGTCATCCTATTACTCTTGATGTCCTGAATGTCATCAAAATGTCTTCCTTGCAATAATTATCTTTGGGTAAAGAAAAAAGTCATTGGGGGCCAGATCAGGTGAGTAGGGAGAGTGTTCTGATGTGGCTATTTGTTTACTGGCTAACAACTGTCTCCCAGATAACTAGACAAGTGCGTTTGCAAACTTGCCGCCGTTCCACCATGCATGATGGTTATTCCGGAAAGAGTTTCAAAATTGTTTTTTCGAAGGGTGGATTAGGTGCTGGCATCAGTGTATAGCTTCCCAAGAGGAGTGCTTCAAAGATGACAGTAGTGATATTCGGAAATGAGATATGTAGCACTTAGAACAAGTGAGTTCATGGGCTTACTTGTCAGACTTTGTATACTAAATCTCAGAATCTGGATGGAAGGAATGATATCACAACAGCAGAAACAGGAAGTCACATGGTGCGTTTCAGAAACAGAAAGTAGCTCAATTTTGTAGAAGTGGTAAAACGGTGGAGAATTGGGAATGATGAGGGCTAATGCTGAAGAGACAGCTGGATTGTGAATGTGGACTAATTTGTACATGGGATAAAGAGGTTTAGACCAAGGAGTCAGGGAATGATAGCCCACAGGTCAAATCTAGCCTGCCACCTTTTTTAGGTGACTCATGGCCTTAAATGATTTTTAAACTTGTAAGTGACTTGGAATCAAGTCAAAAGAAGAATAATATTTGGTGATATGTAGTTTTATATGAAATTCAATGTCCTTAGTATAGCTTCTGGAAACTTTGGTGGCATAATGGTTAAGATCCATGCCTGCTAACCAGGTGCTCCTTGGAAACTCTACAGGGAAGTTCTACTCTGTCCTATAGGGTCACTATGAGTCATAGCTACTCAATGGCAGTGGATTTGGTTTTTCTTTTAATGAGTAAAGTTTTATTGGAATCAAGCCTATTTGTTCATGTATTTCTGTGGCGCTATAATGGTGGAGTTGAGTAGTTGCAACAGAGACCACCTGGCTTGCAAAGCAAAGTCTGGGGTTGTGTGGAGTTGAAAGTGTATTTTGTAGGCAACGGGGACTTCCAGAATGGGCTTTGGTGGCAATGAGCATTCTCTCTTCTTGAACAGGGGGGTAATAAGCAAAGAGATATTTTAGAAAATAATAATTCTACAGTTTAACTCATGAGAGAAGGGGAGGGCAAGGGTCCATGATCCTTCGGGTGAAGGTGGTAAGAGTTGGCCAAGAAAGGCAACAGGAGAAATAAAAAAAGAAAGGGAATATTGGAGAATTGCTAACAGCCTGGTCAGTCTCTATTCTGAGTATTTGTTCCTGCATTTCAACTCATTTCAAAAGCCTATATTGATTGTGATCCTTCACTCACCAAATATTGTACTTAGTTCCTACACGGAGGAAGAAAGTAGAAATTATGTTTACCCAGGGATGGAGAGGACCCCAATGGCTTACTGGCCCAGGTGGGAGCACTATGGATGTGTGTTAATAATCCCAAGAAGAGGAAAGATTGGGAAGTGGTCCGCAAGTTGAACCATTTGCTTTTTTCTCACCTCTCTATGGCATGCTGGAAGTGGTCCTCCAAGCAAACTTGCTATCTCAGGCTGCCACTATCCATCTTCCCCCGCAAAGACAAAAACCCTTTGTGAAAGGAGTATATTTATTGCCATGGCATGTGTATATCCCTAGATGAGAGGACTATTTTGGGATTGAGGTATCAACTAAAAAGAGGCCAGCATCTAGCTGCTCATCGCTATCACAGTGTTAAATATTTCAGAGATACTGGACACTGGGGCAGCATTATTTACAGACCTTTATCAGTAGCAACCAGAAGAAGTAATTAGAGAAGGCTTATCAGGCTGAGGTGTTTTGTTTATGATAAGTCATTTAAAAAATGATAATTGCCTAAAGGCTCTCTATTCCTTCTGCATCTTTTTAAAACACAATAGTGTCCTATTTACCATAAGCAAATTCCAATGATAATATGACGAGTTTAATGGCACATCGATATTTATTGTTGTGCTGCTGATATTGCTATGTATTTATAACACACTTGATTCACATTAAAAGCAAATGGCTCCTACTGGGATGTCATTCATACATGTTGCATATTCTATGACTTTCTCAATTCCAAATATTGTATTCTTTTGACTTGATAAGTTCACTACTCCTTAGATTTGATTTTTTTGGTTGGGCATATATGGTTATCATGTATCTCTGGAGATATACTCTGTGAAAACCAGTTGCTGTGTTGTAAGGAGAATTGCCATGATGTAGCCAGTATTTTCAAAACTAAGAAATAGGTCCATGATTCTATAAGAAATTTAACTACCAAGTCCAATCTTGACATAGACACTTGCCAAATATTTGGCTTTGGGTAAATGTCATGTAACCATTAGTTGGTTACATAGTCCCCATCTCCCCTTCTCCCCCCAACCCCTGCAACGAGCTCATTTTTTGTTCCCATAAGCACCCCTCCTTTTCATGACTCAGAATAAGGTGGTTTTATTCCCAGGTAAGGTCCCTACTGGTCTTAGAATTTCAACTCGTAATATTTCCTTAGCAATAGTTATTGAATGAGGGATTATGCTATGACCTAAATTGTCCTAGTTAACTTAAAGGGAAGATAGATAATCCATAAGTGGTGCAAGGAGTGCTGTCTGATGCTGGACATGAACAAAGAATCATATGGCTCACATGGTCACGGCCGTGCATTTTGTGAACGTCAGTGAGTACAGCTATAGGATGCAGTTGGCACTGAAGGGATTAATGTAGGTATTTGTATGACCTCTGTAGCCCTGATGCTGCACTTAGTTGTAAGTAATAATGTGAGTTGATTAAATAAGTTCGAATAGGAGTTTCTAGGGATTTCTGCCGCTTGCCACCAAAGCATTCTAGTGAATGGTTAAATGGCCTTAAATTGTCATTCACTCATCTGTAAGTATCTGCCTTATGGGATATTTATAAGGATTAATTGAGAGCATGTGCACAATTGGCCTTGTATCTTCCTAAGCAAACATCATGGTTCTGGACCCAAGTAATAGACACATCATCATATTTGTTGATTCACAGTTCGTATGAAACCGATTTCACTTGCCAGTTGCTCACTGAGTTTTAGTTTTCCTTTTGTTTCCACACTTGCCAAAATACTGCCACCAGATTTTAGAATTGTTTTCAGTACTGGATTTTAGAAATGAATTTAATTTAACAGATGTTTGCAGCTGTTTCTTCTCAAATTGACTCATGCCACATCATTGAATGAAGGTCCCAAAAGCTTGACTGCATCCATGTCATTAAAGTCGACTCTACTTTGAGGGGGAAGCTCTTCCTGATTGTGTCTTGAGAGCCTTTCATCCTGAGGGGCTCATCTTCCAGCACTGCATCAGACAGTGGTCCACTGCTATTCGTAAGATTTTCACTGGCCAATTCTTTTCAGATGTAGATTACTGAGCCTTTTTTCCTAGTCATTCTTAGTATGGAAGGTTACCTAAAACCTGTCTGCTGTTAATACTAATGGCATAGCTTCTAGTCTTGCGACAACACACAAGCCTGCACAGTATGACATTCATTGCCAAAAAGAACATTTTGAGTTCTATGCTGAAGCACAGCGCTGTCAGTGATGGGATAATATCCATACACCTACAAGAAAGACCAGTTATTACAACCATTATTTGAATTTACCCACCACCCATTAAGGCCAAAGATGAAGACACTGAAGTGTGTTTTATCTGTTTTTTGTTTTTTTTTAACCAATTTTTGCAGTCTGAAATTGATCAAACCTGCAATCAAAATGCCTTGATCATTACTGGTGATTGGAACCTGAAAGCTGGAAACAAATAAGAAATAGTAGTTGGAAAATATGGCCTTGGTAATAGAAACAACGTCAGAGATTGCCTGATTGAATTTTGCAACACCGAAGACCTTTTCACCGCAATTATCTTTTTTCACCAATATAAATGGCAACTGCACACATGCACCTTGACACAAGAATCACATCGATTCTAAGGAAAGAGACTGGAAAATCTCAATGTCATTAGTCACAACAAGGTCAGGTACCAATTCTGGATCACAACATCGATCATTACAACTGATATGCCAGTTCAAGTTGAAACTGAATAAAATGATAACAAGTCCAAGAGAATCAAAATATGAACTTGAGTATATCCCACCTGGATTTAGAGAACAACTCAAGAATAGATTAGATGCATTGAACACTGATGACCATAAATCAGACGAGTTGTCAAATGACATCAAGGACACGACACACGAAGAAAGCAAGAAGTCATTAAAAAGACAGGAGAGAAAGAAAACACCTGAGTGAATGTCAGAAGAGACGCTGAAACTTGCCCGTGAACACAGAGTAGCTAAAGCAAAAGAAAGACTCATGAAGTAAAAGCGAGGAACAGGGAGCAAACACGAAGTGTTACGGTGGCATGTGCTAATACCTGGAGGTGGAAAACCCAAAGGGAAGACTGTGCTTTGCAATGCTCAGGTTGGAAAAACTGAACTAAAAATCCAAGCCTTGAATTGTAATACTGAAGGTTTTGGGAGGTAAAATATTAAATGATGCAGGAAGCACCAAAAGAAGATGGAAGGAACACAGAGTCACTATACCAAAAAGAATTGGACAATATTCATCTATTTCAGGAGGTAGCATATGTTCAGGAACTGATGATATGAAGGAGGAAGTTCAAGCTGCACTTAAAGTATTGGAGAAATACAGCTTTCTGGAAATTGATAGAATAGCAGTTTAAGATGTTTCAACAAATAGATGCCGTACTGAAAGTGTTCACTCACCTATGCCAAGAAATTTGAAAGACAGCTACCTGCCTAACTGACTGGAAGAGATCCAGATTCATACCTATTCCCAAGAAAGGGGATCCAACATAGTGCAAATTATTGAACAGTACCAATATCATATTCAAGCAAAATTTTGTTGAAGATCATTCAAAAGTGGCTGCAGCAGTAGGTTGACATGGAATTGCCAGAAATTCAAGTTCGATTCAGCAGAGGATGAAGAACCAAGGGATATCATTGCTGATGTCAGATGGATCCTGACTGAAGACATAGAATACCAATAAGGTGTTTCCCTGTGTTTTCTTGACTATGCAAAGGCTCTTGATTGTGTGGTGGATAGCACTGCAGAAAATGGGAATTCTGAACACTTAATTGTGCTCATGAGGAACCTGTACACAGATCAAGAGGGAATTTCAAATAGGACAAGGGGATACCATGCGGTTTAAAATCAGGAAGGATGTGTAAGAGGGTCGTATCTTTTCACCCTATCTATTCAGTCTGCGTGCTAAGCAAATAATCCAAGAAAGTGGACTGTATGAAAAAGAACCTGCCATTGAGATTGGAAGAAGACTCATTAAGAATCAGCTATACACAAGTGACACAACCTTGCTTGCTGAAAGTGAAGAGGATTTGAAGCACTTTACTGGGGAAGATCGAAGACCATAGCCTTCGGTATGGATTATGGATTACACCTCAACATCAAAATAATAAAAATCCTCATAATTGGACCAGTAAGCAACATCATGATAAATGGAGAAAAGATTGAAGTTGTAGAGGACTTCGTTTTACTTGGAGTCGCAATCAACAATCATGGAAGCAGCAGTCAAGAAATCAAAAGACATATTTGCACTGGACAGATCTGCAGCAAAATACCTCTTTATAGTGTTGAAAAGCAAAGATGTCATCTTGAAGACAGCAGTGCACCTGAACCAAGGTCTGGTATTTTCGGTCACCTCATATACATGTGGAAGCCGGACAATGAGTAAGACAAACCCAAGAATAATTGATGCCTTTGAACCATGATGTTGGCAAAGAATATTGCATATAACATGGACTGCCAAAAGAGTGAATATACATGTCCTGGAAGAAGTACAACCGGAACATCCCTTGAAAGCACGGATGGTAAGACGAGGTCTCACATACTTTGGGCATGTTATCAGGAGGGAATAGTCACTGGAGAAAGACATCACGCTTAGTAAAGTAACGGGGTTAGCAAAAGAGAGGAAGACTCTTAATGAGATGGGTTGGTACAGTGGCTGCAACAGTGAGCTCAAGCGTAGCGATACTTGTGAGGACAGTGCAGGGGTAGGCAGTGTGTCATTCTGTTGTGCACAAGGTCGTTCTGAGATGGAACCGAGTAGATGGTACCTAACAACAGTTATCAGATAATTCGAAGCTTAATGCAGCTTACACTCTCCCCGCCCTTTATTGATCCATGTTTTCTCGTTATTTTTGCCTTCACTGTAGGGTCAGTATGGAAACCCTGGTGGTGTAGTGGTTAAGTGCTATGGCTGCTAACTCAAAGGTCAGCAGGTTGAATCCACCAGGCACTCGTTGGGAGTTCTGCTCTGTCCTTTAGGGTCGCTATGAGTTATAATTGATGTGACAGCAGCAGGTTTAGTTTATAGTGTCAGTATGAGTCAAAATTGACTAGACAGCAATGGTTTTGATTTATAGGTTTTTAGGAACTCTGGCAGAGCAGTTCTTCTCTGCCCTATAGGGTTGCTATGAGTCATAATCGACTTGACAGCACTGAGTTTAGATGTTGTAGTGGTTAAGAGCTCAGCTGCTAACCAAAAGGATGGTAGTTGGAGTCTACTAGCTCCTCTTTAGAGACTATGGGGCAGATCTGCTCTGTCCTAGAGTGTTACTATGAGTCAGAATCCAATTGAAGGTAGTAGTGGGTCAGTATAAAACAAGGCTAGTGTCTGTTTTATTTACTCCACACCACACAACACTTAATGTGGGAGTCAGCACACAGCAAATGAATAGGAAGTAAAAATGAGCAAATTCATTTAGGGTTCGCTGTGTGCCAAATACAGTATTAGTCAGCTTACATATAGTGGTGTAGATGGTGAAGCCCTCAAATAGTAACTGAAAAGTTGGTGGTTCAAACCCACCCACAGGCAGCATGGAAGAACTATCTGGCAGTCTACTTCCAGAAAGTCATAGCCTTGAAGACCTTATGGAGTGCAGTTCTATTGTGTGACACATACGATTGCCACAGTAGGAACTGACTTAATGACAATGATTCTTTTTTTTTGGTTGCAACATTATGACGTAGATATCAGTAATATACCCATTTGACGGATAGGTAAACTGAAACGAGAGAGATTAAGTAATTTGTAAAAAGCTTCACAGCTTATTAGTGATGGGGCTGGACTTAGATTCTAGTCTGTCAGCTCCAGAGTCTGTGGTTTAAACCATTACTCCATGCTACCATTATTGAAAGGATGTGAACCAATAAACGAATGGACCCTGAACTAAGTGTGTCTGGCTCAAGCCTATATTCCTAACCTTTTATTACAATGCCCCATTTCTGGAAGTCCACCAGAATGTTGTTGACCACTTCATTTTATGATTTCTGATCATACAAGTTCTAAGCTGAAGTCTCTCCATTGTTACCTGAAATTCTCTTTATATTCCTTTTGTTTCCCAAAGGCCAGATGCTTCTGAGATCTTGGGTTAAATGCTAATGAAGACATTGCTTTTCTCTGAGTAAAGTGTCCTGGGGGAGTGCTATTCTGATTTCAGAGCTGATCTTCATTTTAAAGAGCAGAGAAAGTTACATTCCTGTGGCCTGTACTGAGCTACCCTCTTGCTTGTTTTATTACTTGACAATCAAGCTGAATTAATGAGGGGGCGGGAAGAGACCCGCTAAACAGCGCTGGGTCTTATCGCGTATTGAGTCAGTGGACTGCATTTCTTACTTACTAGCTTTGAGACTTCTTGCTCATGGCCTTTACCTGACTATGTAAGAATGTAAAGAGAAAAGAAAAGGGAGAGAGCAAAAATAACCAAGAAAAGATTTTGTTTATTATGACTGCAGCAGCTCAGCTCATCTTTAAATTTAGTTGTAGAAACACAAGCAACATACATTCAAAGAGGCATCAACTGACTCAGAATAATATGATCTGTAGGCTTAACTAAGAATTTTGCCACAGGGAAGTCATTCATGTAAGTGGTTGCTCCATAGCCCTGATTTGAATTGTTGGCCCCCTCTGGGGGTCTGAATGGTTTTAAAGAGAAACGGCAGTTGCTTTGCAACAGCTTACAGCATAGAAGCAATTGCTTCTTTAAAAGTTATATCTAAATAAAATGTCAAGATGATACATGCTTCTAAAGGAATGTTTGTAGAATGCTCAACACAGCTATGACTCTTTCTGGCACAATTCAATAGCAGTTCTCAATTTCCTTTGAGGGGAAATATGCAGTATGCAAAGAAACCCATGGAAATGCATATGTGAAGTTGCCAAATCAAAGTGTTATTTTAGTTGTAGTTTCAGTGTATTAATTTAGAATTTTAATGGTGGACTGTTTTTCTGGTTAGTTCATCAAGCTCGTATTAATGTTAACATATGGACTTCTTATCTCTATTTCCCCTGGGCATCTGTATAAATTATCAGAGTGGAGAACACAATGGCAGGACAAAGAGAAAACAAGAGATTGTCTTTTTTAAATGGACAGGGAGCTAAGATCCTTGAGCTGTAGTTTTGGTGCTAATCAATGAGTAGCTTGATCTTACTAAGTGATTGATTTTTTTTCTAGCCCTCATTTTCCTAATTTACAGAATGTGAACTCCAACTCAACTGTAGTTCAGTGTTGATGAGATACTCTACCTATGTGCTTATTAGCTGTGTAATCTTGGGGGAAATGACCATTTTCATTTATTTATTTTTGACAAATATTTATTCAGTGCTTAGTATGCATGAAATCTGTGCTTGACACAAGGGGTCTAGTAGTAAATAAATTCTTAGTAGTTGCTTCTAAAGAGCTTACAGTCTACTAACCCACTGCTGTGAAGTCGATTCTGACTCATAGTGACCCTTTAGGTCAGAGTAGAACTGTCCTATAGTTTCCAAGGAGCACCTTTGTGTTAGCAGATACAGCAGTTAACCACTATGCCACCAGGGTTTCCACTAGTGGTGACAAATGTTGGGCAAATAACTGTGCTGATGAACCTATAATTACATCTTGAGTACTTGAGTGGCAAAGTTAAGTGATCAGCTGCTAACTGAAAGATTGGTAGTTGGAATGCACCCACAGGCACCTCAGACAAAACGCCTGGTGATCTCCTTGCAAAGAATCAGCCACTGAAAACCCTATGGAGGACATTTCTACTCTTAAGTGCATTTGGGGTCAACAAGAGTCACAGTTGAGTAAAAGGCAACTGGTAATTCCATCCTGAAACCAGGGCTTGGCAGAAAGGGGTTCGGTCCTCCAAGCATGACCAAGGGGCCTGGCTGAGGCTGAGGAGGCAGGGATAGCCTCTTGGAGGTACTGTCTTTGAGCTGACATCTACAGGAGGAGCAGGAGATAACAAAGAGAAGGAGGAGCAACCTGGCTTGAGGAAAGACCCAGTGCAAGGACCACGCAAAGACCATGGGATCAGGAGGAATGGCTGTGCGGTGAACCGAGAGAAGCGCAAGCGGCTGGACCAAGAGCAGGAAACCAGAGGCAGAAACAAAACAAACAAGAGTTTCACAAGCAGCCTTAAGGGCTTACAAACCGAGGAAAGGGGAGAACTTAATGGGCTTGATGACGTGTAAATCACACAGCTCTGAGCCAGGATGCACCAGGCTTGTGATAAAAGGTCTCCTAGCATAAGGTCTGAACTGTAAAGGTCCGTAACTGTTAGTCTCCCTTTTCACCAGCAAGTCCTTGTTTACAGCACATTTATAAAGCCAGACCAGTTTTCTCATTAAATATTTTCTTTTACTATAACTGTAATAGAGGCAATCCCCAGGTTATAAATGTTTGATTTACATACAACCCTGGGTTATGAATCAAACCCCGTAAAACCAACTTAATATTAAAAATTTGTGTGCAAATATTCATCTGTCAGTTTGACAGCAGCTGACTGCAGATCAGACAGACCATCAGTTACTCTTATGCAAATTCCAGCTGAAACTGAATAAAAATTAGAACAAGATTAGAGAGCCAAAGTATGGACTAAATGTAGAGACCATGAATGTAGAGAACATCTCAAGAATAGATTTGACCGTTTAATGCTAATGACCCAAAACTGTGGCATGACATCAAGGACATCACACATGAAGAAAGCAAGAGGCAATTAAAAAGACAGGGGACATAGAAAAGGCCAAAATGTGTATCAGAAGAGATTCTGTAACTGGCTGGTAAATGTCAAGTAGCTAAAGAGAAAGGAAGAAATGGTAAAGAAGTGAACAGAAGACCTAGAAGGGCAGCTCAAGAAGACAAAGTATTATAATAACATAAGCAAAGGTGTGGAAGTAGGAAACCAAATGGGAAGAGCACACTCAGCATTTCTCAAGTAAAAGAATTGAAGAAAAAAGAAATTAAAGCCTCAAGTTGCAATATTGAAGGATTCTACGGGAAAAATACTAAATGACACAGAAAACATTTAAAGAAAATGGAAGGAATTCACAGAGTTACTATACCAAAAATAATGGGTCGAAGTTCAACCATTTCAATAGTTAGCATGCAATTAGCAACTGATGGTAGTGAAGGAAGAAGTTTAAGCTGCTCTGAAGACATTTGTAAAAAAATGAAGCTCTGGGAATAGAATATCAGTTGAGATGTTTCAACAAACAGATGTAGCACTGGAGATGCTCACTTGTCTATGCCACGAAATTTGGCAGACAGCTACTTGGTGCAGCGAATGCAGGAGATCCTTGTTTATGTCTGTTTCCGAGAAAGGTGATCTAATCACATGTAGAAATTCTCAAACGATATCATACACAAGTAAAATTTTGCTGAAGATCATTCAAAAGTGCTTGCAACTGTGTGTTGACAGACAACTGACAGAAATTCAGGCCAAATTCTGAAGACAACATAGAGTCAGGGATTTCATTGCTGATGTCTAATGGATCTTGGTTGAAAGCAAAGAATACGGAAAGATGTTTCACTGTTTTATTGACTATGCAAAGGCATTTGACCGTGTGGATCATAACAGATTATGAATAATATTGCAAAGAATGAGAATTCCAGAACATTTAACTGTGCTCATGAGAAACCTATATATAGATCACGAGGCAATTATTGAAACAGAACAATGGAATACTGTGTGGTTTAAAGTCAGGAAAGCTGTGCATCTGGGTTGTATCCTTTCAACATACTTAATCTGTATGCTGAGCAAATTATCTGAAAGCCTGGACTATGAAGAAGAATGGGACCTCAGGATGGGAAGAATACTCATTAATAACCTGTGATATGCAGTGACACAGCTTTGCTTGCTGAAGGTGAAGAAGACTTGAAACACTGACTGATGAATATCAAAGACCATGGCCTTCAAATATGGATTATACCTCTGCATAATTAGACCAACATCATGATAAATGGAAAAATGATCAAATTTGTCAAGGATTTCATTTTACTTGGCCTCACAATCTACGCTCGTAGAAACAGCAGTGAAGAAATGAAATGACATTTTGCAATGGGCAAATCTGCTGTCAAAGGCTTCTCTAAAGTGCTGAAAAACAAAGACTAAGTTGTGCCTGATCTAAGCCATGGTATTCTCAGTGTCATCAAATAAACACAAAAACTGGATGATGAAAAAGAAGACTGATGAAGAATGGATGCCTCTGAATTATAGTGTTGGTCAAAAATATTGAATGGATTGCCAGAAGAACAAACATATGTTTCTTGAATAAGGTAAACTATGTGCTTAGAAGCACATAGTTTTGACATGTTATCAGGAGTGACTAGTCCCTGGATAAAGTGATTGTGCTTGGTAAGGTAGAATGTCAACAGAAAAAGAGGAAGACCCTCATGAAATGGATTGACACAATGACTGCAACAATGGGCTGGAACAGCAAAGATTGTGAGGATGACTGAGAACCAAACAATGTTTCGTCCTGTTGTTTATAAATAAGGTCTCTTTGAGCTGCAACCAAATAGGTGGCTTCTAACAACAACAAGGTTCTTTATGGAAGCAGACTACCACATCTTTCTCCTGTGGAGTGGTTGGTGGGTTAGAACTGCTGATCTTTTGCTTAGCAGCCAAATACTTAACTGCTGTGCTACCGGGGCTTCTTTGTCCCACACTACCAAAACCCAATTCTGTGGTTCAATGCACTTTGACCTTAGAGAGCTGTAAGTCTATTGAATGGGAAGTAGTGAGATACAAAGCTATCTTTGGGGAAAAAAAATTCTGTGGATTTCTTCTGAGACCACAGCGATTTTTGTACAGATGCGAGCAGGAAGTACTAAGATCTATAAAGTCTCAGAAACACTACTCAAATAGCCAACCTGATCACACTCCTTTAACTCACTTGTGTGACTGAGTCTCTGATCTGTCTTTGTAAGAGAACTGTTATAGGTGTTAACCAGGAGACCAAAGAGTTGCCGTAAAATATATGTCAGATTGTCTTGTCTTCATGTATTAGGCCAGTTCCAAGCTGATCTTCCTTCTTCCTTCCATCTCACCTGTAGGGGAATGGCAAGAGTGCAGATGTGGAAACGGAGGCCGTTTGGTCTGGCTTTTAAGCATGTCCTGAAGTTCTGGCCCCTGTATCTATTCTCTGTAGTTTTCCACTAAGGTATTTTAGTAAGGATGCTTTTTCTAGTTTTTCATAAGGGGTAACTGTGAGGGTAACTACTATTATATGGTGGAAGGGATGACAGTGTCAGCTTTGGAGCCAGTACCAAGCTCTGTTTTGCCAAGTCCAGTGGTAAATCTTCAGTCTTCATCTTATTCAACCTTGTACACCATGAAATAATTCTTCACCTGTTCTCTAGGACTTCTCTATTTTTCTTTCTCCTACCCATTGGCCATTTCCTGTCATTGTCCTTTAGCTGTCCTCTTCCCCTTCCCCTTTAAAACACTGGCATTTCCAAAGGAAAAAAAAATGTCTCTCTTTCCTTTCAGTCTGTTAATCACCTTCAAGCATTCTTATCCAGTCTGTAAGCTTTGCATGTACTGAGATTCCACATTTGTGTTTCTACTTCAGATTTCTCCCCTGGACGACTCCAGATCATGTCAGATGGTCTACTTACTTAGCATCCACTTGGATGCCTGAAGGCATCTTAAGGTTAACATGACCAGTCACAAACTTTTGTTTTTCTCCTCCCACATCAGATTAGGTTTCCCAATAGTCCTCACATGTCAGTAAATGGCCAGTTTCATCTTTGTTCACAATAAAAAGCTGGGAGTCCTTTTTTTTGACCTCTGATCTCTCACTTCCAATCCATTCCCAGCATCCTGTTCACTGTATTTTTGAAATACGTCAGTTATCCAGACACTCCTCGTCACCCCTTCACCACGACACCCTTGTTCAATTCGTCACCTGCATTCACCTGGGCAGTGCTAACAGCCTCCTAAGTATGTTACACTCAGGGTACGTTCCGTGAGGGCAAAGCTTTTATCACTTTTGTTCAGCAGCATAATTCTAAGCGCTTAGAGTAGTGTCAGGCACATACTAAGCCTGCAATATGTATTTGTGGAGCTAATGAGTCAGCTGGTCTCCTTTCTTTTACCTTTACTTTTCTACAGAGTATAACCCCTAAATAGCCAGTGTTATTTTTTTTTTTAATAAATTTTATTGTGATTTAAGTACAAAGTATGCAATCCTTATCAATTTACCATGTAATACCTGGAACTCACACCACTGTTCTGCTCTGCCTCCTCTCCCCTCCCTTCTCCTCCCTCTCATGATTACATATTCCTCCTCATTGTCCAGAATTTTTCATGCCCATTTGGTCAAGACCTGTCCCCCATCACCCTACCTTCCTGCCTCTAGTAATGAGCTTCTTTGACAGCCCCAATGTGTTTATTTAAGTCCAAAAGTTTGTTCAGTGCCAGGATCACTGCATGTCCTGTATAGTCCAGTTCAGTCTTTGTCTAGGGAGCTGGTGTCACTGTTAGATGCAGTTTGGGGTTAGAGAGTCTGGGGGCCATGCTCCCAACCATCATTTGTGGTCAGTTGGTAGATTTGTAGTTCTGCGCACTTCCGTTTCTCCTGCTGCATCAGGAGCTCTGTATTGTGCCCTGTATCCTGGCAGTTATTGGTGGTGGCTAGGCACCATCTGATTCTTCTGGGTCCTGTGTTAAAGTATTCTCTGGATTGTATGGCGCCTTTCATCAGCTGGCTTATATTTTCCTGCTACCCTTGATGTCCTCTGTTTAGCTTTGGTCCAGGTGGAAAGGAACCAGTTGGTGCTGCTTAGATGGCAGCTAAGCTTTTAAAACCCCAGACACCACTCACCCAAGTGGTATGCATAACATTTTGTGCACCCCCTTGAGGCAGTCATTGGTGGGCCGGGCACCATCTAGTTCTTGAGGTCCCATGCTAAGGCAGACTCTGGCTCGTGTGGCTACCTCTGCCTAGTAGGTTAATACTTTCTTCCTGCCCTGATGTCCACCATTTACCACTTGTCCAGGTGTGTTGGGACTAACTGGTGCTTCTTAGATGGCAGCTTGTTAGGTTTTAAGATCACAGACACCACTCACCCAAGTGGTATGTAGAACCTTTTGTAAGAGAAAAGAAGGAAAGAGAGAGAGAGAGAGAGAGAAAGAGAGAGAGGGAGAAAGAGCAAGAAGAACTTGGGCATGCCAGTTAGAGAGAGAGAGATAGCAAGGAGAACTCGGGCATGCCAGTTAGTCTAGACATCCCTTGAGAGTGTGGTCCCCTGATTCCATCCTGTGTTATTTCCAGTGTTACTCTTTCAAATGTTTGTCTTTTCATGCAAAAATCTTCACTGGCGTCTTATTACAGACTACAAGCCCTTGCAATGGCCTTCAACAGCTACCTAATCTTGCTTTCTGTTACTGCCCTGACCTCACTTCCTACTAGCCAAAGCCAGGTGCTGTCACTTTGTACTCCTTTTCTCAGTCAAGGAAACTTCCTTGAACACAGAAAGCATCGTCCTGCCTCAGGATTTTGACGCCTGTTGTCTGCCTGGTATTCATCTTACAGAAAGCTGCTTGATCCCTTCATTGTCCAGTGTCTGCACAGATGTTTCTTTAGCTGAGAGACTTTTTTTGACCATTCTATGTAAAATTGAAAACCCGTTTTTCATTGTTGTTGCTGCCCTATGGGGTTTTCTTAGTTACAATCATTATAGAAGCAAATTTCTAGATGTTTCTCCTGCAGAGCCACTGGGTGTGTTCGAACAACTAACCTTTCAGCGAGCCACCAAAGGCTTAACCATTTGTGCCACCAGGACTCCTTTCCTGTCCCTTTGACCCCCTGTGTTCTCCTTCCCAGCATGCCGTCATCAGATCTTACGCGTGCGTGTTGGGGGTTATTTTCTGTTTCCCGTGGTACGATGTGTGCTCCATTTTGAGCAGTGACTGTATCTGTTTTCTCTGCTGCTTCATCCTGGTGCTTAGAATAGTGCTTAAAACAACAGAGTCATACCAGAAATATACTTTAATAAATAAATGAACCTCTCTAAGAGTCAGTTTTCTCATCTGTAAAGCAAGTTCAATAATAAAACCAATTATTACTCCCTAAGTTTGTTCTAAGGATCGAACGGGATAAAGTATGCAAAATACCCATTTACTGTTCATTAAGTGGAATCTACAGGAAGCTCTTGTCTAAAAGAAACTCTGGTGATGTAGTGGTTAAGTGCTATGGCTGCTAACCAGAAGGCTAGCAGTTCACATCCTCCAGGTTCTCCTTGAAAACTCTATGGGGTAGTTCTACTCTGTCTATAGGGTTGCTATGAGTTGAAATTGACTCAATGGCAGCAGATTTGGTTTGATTTTTATCTAAAGGATTAGGACAATAGGAGAATTCATATAAATGGAAAACACTGCCTTGAACAGAAGTGTCTAGAATAAAGTTCTAGAATCTTCGAGAAATCAAACTAAAATATTTGCTGTCTGTGACAACCCTGTACTTTTAAGCAGGTTTGGTCACACAAGTAATGAGATCAAGCTGTGGATACTTAAAGCCCTAATTGTCTTGGGACAGCTATGGTCTCCTCCTGGCTTTGCTCCTGTTCTGTCTGACACTTGACTATTAGTATTGTCTGTTTTCTACCCAGATTTTGTACTTTAGGTTTGACAGCACATCCTGATTTTCTCAGCTTGATATTGCTGTTTTATATGACTGTGTCTGTGATTTACTCTGTAAGTTTCTCCCACTTCTGGTCATTTTGAGTAGTACTCATTGACCTAATTTTAGTCAACATATCCAGAATGCTGATGAATGTTCAGATAGCCAGGCATAGCACATTGGGCACTCAGTGTATGGATATTGATTGACATAATTGCTTGTAGATTTGAATCATGGTAAGTAGGCATCAGTGGAAGCCTGGTAATAGATTAATACAGCAAGGGCATTGGAGTAACCCTCAGGGAGCTGCTGGCTTGTTATGTCATTGATCACAGGAATGGGAACAGCCTAGAGTAGCTATGACAGGCTCATTCACATAATGCTGTCACATATTTCCAGTCCCTCTGTTCATGGACAATATTCAGTTAAAATTTGTACTGCAGCATATGCTGATACCAACCAAATCTGAGGCTGACACAGAGCTCTCTTGTGATTACTGTGAATCTAACTATCTGGAAATCATTTCCTCTTAAATGTGTAGCGCTGGAAATTAAGATGTCCTAAATACAGCTTGGAAAACTTGGCAGCATAGAGGTTAAGTGCTACAGCTACTAACCAAGTGGTTGGAAGTTCAAATCCACCAGGCACTCCTTGGAAACTCTATGGGGCAGTTCTCCTCTGTCTTATAGGTCACTATGAGTCAGATAGCACAGGGTTGTTTGTTTGTTTGTTTGTTAGCCAAGCCAAGTGCCATCGAGTTCATTTGTTTAGATACAGCTTATTATCATGGCTTTCATTATTTCTTACCATTTCTCCTATGTTCCCTAACTCCAGTGTACCACTGTCCACCGACAGTCAGAAACCTGGGCATTGTTGTCAGTATCTGCCTTGCACACTCCTAACTCATCTACCACCAAGCTGTCCATTCTATCAACTGAACAACCTTTTAAAAACTACCTACTTTGTTCTGTTCCCACTCACTTTCCTTGTAGTGTCTAGTTCCTAGCCCTTCCTGTCTGACATCCTCTTGGTTTTCCTTGCTCTGTCCTTGCCTTTGCCCACCTCCACCCACGCACCCTCCATTCTGCAGCCAGAGACACCTTTCTAACGTTCACACTGATTGTGTGACTTCCCTGCTTAACACCTGGTTAAAAGTCATGGTGGTGCACAGTGGTTAAGAGTTTGGCTACTAACTAAAAGGCCAGCAGTTCAAGTCTACCAGCTGCTCCTTAAAACCTCTAGGGGGTAGTTTTACTCTGTACCATAGGGTTGCTATAGGTTAGATTGACTTCACAGCAAGCTTTTTATTTTTTATAATGGACATATGGATGAAATTCAGACTGACTCTTTAGCTTGATTGTGTCCCTGTTTAGTTACAAAGATTACTGCTTATAAAGTTTACTTCTGTAGTTATTCTGATGTATTTACAGTTCCAGAAACATGTCATGTCCGCACTCACCTTTGGACCTCCACATGGAACATCCTTCCTCTAGCTTTGTCTTTTCCAGGCTAGTCCTAAGTATCCTTCATATTCTTCCATATTAACTCTTGCAGGAGGGATTTAAGAGTCCTTCTTATGCATTATCCTTCTGTGCTATGCCATATTTCTATGAAAATATCTTGGCCTTCTACATTTGTTTGCCAACTGTTACTGCACCCAGGAGATATTTTCATAATTGTCTTATGCCTTTTTCTTCCTTTCACATTTTATTGTAAAAAAAGTTAGGATAGTACCCTTAGGAAAACACCTGCTGGTGGGGGCTGGGGGTGGGAAGGAAATAAGTAGTTGACAAACAAACCTGGTCATTGTCACGTAAGAATACTGTTCTTATACCCACATCAAACCAGTTGTTGACTTTGTTGAAATTACTGGTTTACTTGTCGGTGTCCTTTTGTAGACTGTAAACAGGTTTGGAGCAGACATTGTCTGTCCTCTGTTTATTAACAGCACTAAGCACGACACGTGGCACAGAGTACCAGTTCAAAAACTCTTTGTTGAATGAATTAGTAAATTCATTAGAAGTTAACAAAAGAAATACTTACATGAGAATACCCTTCTTCAGTAGTAGGCTTCAACACAGGACACAGCATTTCAGCCCCTGGTGTCACCCCAATTGTCCTTTATGGCCTCTACCTTTCACTGTGGCCCTTTCCCACTCACCATGTGACCCCATTTAGTGACTGCAAGATCACCGACTCCTGGAGGACATTGGCTGCTTCCATGTTTTCCTGTATCCTTCTCAGGCCCTCGAACAGTGCAATGCAATCACAGGCCACTCAATAAATTCTTGTTGAGTGAATGCATTCAGCCTCATAGGGATCAATCTTCTGACCTTAAACTCATCAGTATTTGCTCTAACAGCTAATTCAAGTTTGGCTATGCACAATTAAAAGACAATAGTTTTTTTTTTTTTAACTTTTTTTTATTTTAAGGGAGGGATCATTGTAAGAGGCCATTCATCTCTTGGGCCAGGGCAGTTTTGCCGCCAAGAGACACTGGCCATGCTTGGAGCCACTGTTGGTTTTTAGAATTGAGAGTGCTACAAGCATCTAATGGTGGCATAGTGGTTAGGAGTTATAGCTGCTAACCAAAAGGTCAGCAGTTCAAGTTTACCAGGCACTCCCTAGAAATCATATGGACAGTTCTACTCTGTCCTATAGGATCATTATGACTTGGAATAGACTTGAGGGCATAGGGGTTGGTTTTTGGATTTGGTATTGGCATCTGACAGAATAGAGGTAGAAAAATACTGGCTTACCATCCTAGTGCATACTAGAATATCATACAGAAAGGCAAGAAAAGAAAAAACAACTGTGCCCCAAATATCAATAATGCCAAGGCCGAGAAAACCTGGGTTAAACCAAACTATAAAAACAGGTTATAAAATTCACTTAGAATTTTTGAAACAGTTCTACAACTGTGTTGCATCTGACTTTGATGGTATGCCAGTGCATGATAAATATAACTGAATCTCTGTCCACTAGTTACTTTTTGAATCAAAATTTCAAATAATAGTGAAAACCTAGTGTGTGTATAGTTACTCTTCACTAATTTAGAAAAGCTTGAGAAAACTTTTTCTTGTATAATAAGAGAAATTCAAGTTTATTGTTTGATATTGCATACAATAATTCATCGTGGCAGCTAGCAATGTCATGTTCACAAAACAACAACAACAACAAAATTTTTCATCAAGTCCATACTGACTTATAGCAATCCTGTATTTTTATTATGACTTTTATGAATTGATAAAAAATCATCCGGAATTGGAATCATTGCATATTCAAATGAGTACTGATAGATTTTTAAGATGTTTTGAAAATCATTTATTATAACATCAGCACCCTACCTCCAATCTTTACAACTAAGAATTGCAACCTGTGTATCAAATAACATTAATTTCTAATTAGTAGAGCTCCATAATGCTTTTATTTAATTATGAGGCTGACACATGTATACATAAACAATCGGAACAAACAGATCTTTGGAAGGAAGCTAAGAACGGGATTGTAAGTGAAACAAATGTGGCTCTAGAAAATCACAGAATTATAAAAACAGATTTTATTTTGAATAGAACTTATATATCTGAAATGAAAGTCTTCTTTATATCAATAATACCTACTATTTTAAATTTTAAAGTGAACAACTGGATAAAAACCTGTTGCCGTCAGGTTGATTCTGACTCAGTGACCTTATAGTACAGAGTAGAACAGCGCCCATAGGGTTTCCAAAACTGTAATCTTTATGGAAACAAACTACCACGTCTTTCTCCCTTGAAGTGGCTGGTTGATTAGAACTGCTGACCTTTCAGTTAGCAGTTGAATGCTTAACCACTGTGACAGCAGAAGAAGGAATGTACTTTGAAGACACCTGTAGAGCTAGATATGGCCATGTGACAATCTGTGTCTATCTGGTCTTTTACAAATTATGCTTTAGATGAACGTTTGCACCACAAACTAGTTTCTCATTCAGTGTACACGTATGGCTGTATAACACTGGCTAACAACCTCACGGCAAGTCAACTCTCTCTCTTCTTGACCGTGGGTTCCCTGTCACCTGCTTTCCTGTCCCCTCCTACTTTGTAGTCCTTGCCCATGGGCTCTTGTGTCCCTTTTGTCTCATTTGATTTTCATGGGCCTGTCTAATATTTGACTAAAGGGTGAACCCCAACAGTGACTTCATTACTGGACTAAATAGGTGTCCTAGGGCCATACTCTCAGGAGTTTCTCCAATCTATTTCAAGCCAGTCAGTCTCTGGTCTTTTATGTGTGTGTGAGTTACAATTTTATTCTCCATTTTTCTCCTGCTCTGTCTGGGACCCTCTACTATGATCTCTGTCAAAGAGTTAGTGGTGCTAGCTGGGCCCTATCTAGTTGTGTTGGACTCAGTCTCATGGAGACTTCATCTAATCTTTTAAGGAGCCCTGTGGTGCAATAGTTAAATGCCTGGATGCTAGCTGAAAGGTCAGTGGTTTGAGCCCCCTTATGGCTGCATTGAAAGCATTGGCAAAAAAAAAAAAAAAAAACAGTCTCCGGGAATTGATGGAATATTAGTTGAGATATTTCAACAAACAGATGCAGCACTGTAAATGACCACTCGTCTATGCCAAGAAATTTGGAGGACAGCTACCTGGCCAATTGACTGGAAAAGATCCATATTTATGCCTATCCCAAAAAAACGTGATCCAAACGAATGTGGAAATTACCAAACAATATCGTTGCTATCACGTGTAAGTGAAATTCTGCTCAAGATCATTCAAAAGTGATTACAACAGTATGTTGACAAGAAACTGCCTGAAATTCAAGCTGAGTTCAGAAGAGGACATGGAACCAGGGATATCATTGCTGATGTCAGGTTGATCTTGGCTGAAAACAAAGAATACCAGCAAGATGTTTACTTGTGTTCCATTGATTATGCAAAAGCATTTGACTGTGTGAATCATACTAAATTATGGCTAACATTGCAGAGAATGGGAATTCCAGAACACTTAATTATGCTCTTAAGGAGTCTGTCTATGGATTAAGAGGGAGTCATGTGAACAGAACAAGGGGACACTGCATAGTTCAAAGTCAGGAAAGGTGTGTGTCAGGGTTGTATCCTTTCACCATACCTTTTTAATCTGTATGCTGAACAGATAATCCGAGGAGCTGGAATATACAAACAAGAATGAGGCATCAGGACAGGAGGACGACTCATTAGCAACCTCTGTTACACAGATGACACCACCTTCCTTGCTGGAAATCAAAAAGATTTGAGACACATACTGATGAAGATCAAGGACGAAAACCTTCGGTATAGACTGCACCTCAACATTAGGAAAACAAAAATCCTCACAAATGGACCAGTAAGCAACATTGTCACAAATGCAGAAAGGATTGAAGTTGTCAAGGATTTCGTTTTTCTTGGGTCCACAATCAATGCCCTTGGAAGCACCAGTCAAGAAATCAAAAGACACACTGCACTGGGAAAATCTGCTGCAAAGGACCTCTTCAAAGTATTCAGAAGTAACGATGTCACCTTGAAGACTAAAATGCACCTGACCTATGGTATTTTCAATCACATCTTATGCATGTGAAAGCTGGACCATGAACAAAGAAGACAGAAGAAGAACATGGACCACCAAAGGAACAACAGATCTGTTGTGGAAGAAGTTCAACCAGAGTGCTCCTTGGAAGCAAAGATGGCGAGACTGCATCTTACATACTGTGGACATGTTGACAGGAAAGATGAGTCCCTGGAGAAGAACATCATGCTTGGTAGAGTGGAGGGTCAGCGAAAAAGAGGAAGACCCTTGACGAGATAGATTGACACAGTGGCTGCAACGATGGGCTTAAGCATAAAAAGAAGTGTGGGCATGGTGCAAGACTGGACAGTGTTTTGTTCTGTTATTCATAGGGTCACTGTGAGTCAGAACTGGATTGACAGCACCTAACAACATCAGGGCAATGTCTCTGTAAAGATTACAGCCTTGGAACCATATGGGGCAGTTCTATCCTATTGTATAGGGTTGCTTGTGAGTCCTAATCAGCCCGTCAGAAACACGTATGCATGAATATTATTGATCAAGCTAACTGAAATGAAGCAGATGTCCATATGGTTACACAGGTCACCCGTGTGCTCAAAAAGAGAAAGTTGAGATTAAAGAAAACAAAACAAAAACTGACATGGCAGGTTACACTGCTCATGACCATGTTATTCAAAGAACTAAACTCCAGCTATGATGAAATTACTTTATAACCTTGTCTGAAATAACTGAGATTTTTGAAAGTGAGATAATTCTAATAGTTATCAATAACATTTTTTATAGTGTCTAAATGACCTGTTACACAATGATTAAGAGTTACAGCTGCTAACCAAAAGGTCAACAGTTTGAATCCACTAGGTCCTCCTCAGAAATCCTTTGGGGAAATTCCGTTCTGTCCTATTGGGTCACTATGAGTCAGCATCAACTCAATGGCTTGTTTTTTTTTTTTTTTTTTTGGTTAAATGACTTATTCAGAACTTTCATGACATGACGGTTAAGAGCTATGGCTGCTAACCAGAAGATGGACCGTTCAAATCTACTAGCTGTTCCATGGAAGCTCTATGGGTCAGTTGTACTCTGTCCTACAGGGTGGCTCTAAATCAGAACCTACTGGATGAGGATGCTTTTTTTTTTTTTTTCAAATCTTTTCTTTTAAGTGACATTTTTCAAATAGTTACTAAAAGAGTCATCTTGGTGCAGTGTAAGAGCTGGGGAAGAGGAGGTGTACAACAACCTGTGCGGTATTCGGCTCCTTCAGGCACTCACTGTGTAGCCTTGCACGTGTCACCTAACTTTTGTAAGTGCCAGTTTTCACATGTTAGAATGCGAATGATAAAACTCACTCAGCTCTGTATTTTGATGATGGTAGAATATTCAGAAAGCAAAATCAGGAAAATTGAGGAGAGCTGATGAGGAAGCATTGGTAGAACAATAAAGGTAAATTTGATGTTGAAAGTGACGTGTACTGGATATATCGTTGTTACCTGCTGTCAGTCATCTCAGGCTCACAGTGACCCCGTGTACAAGAGACGGAAACATTGCCCAGTCCTGTGGCAGCCTTGTAATAGTTGGTCCATTGTTTTGGCCACTATGTATTTTGTATGTCTTCTAGCCTAGGACATTCACCTTTCACCATTATATCAGATAGCATTCTGTTGTGATTCATAAGGTTTCCATTAGTTAACTTTCAGAAGTAGATTACCAGATCTTTTTTCCTAGTCTCCCTTAGTCTGGAAGCTCTGCTGAAACCTGTCCACCGTGGGTGACTTCACTGGAATGTGAAATACCCATGGTGTAACTTACAGCATCAAAGCAGTGCAAGCCACTGCAATATGACAAACTGATAGATGGGTGATGGGTATTGGTCTGAAGGTTTAATCCAAGCTTAGTTTCATTTCCCTGTTCAACAGTTTGAGCCTTGGTTGGATGCACGATTCTTATTTGTAAGGGTAAAGGCATGAAACATTCACTGTGTGGCACAGAATACATACTAAATCTCAGTGGAGTGTCTAATGGAGAAGCTAAATTGTGAACAATTCACGTGGAGTGTTTTCTTAAACTCCTTATCTGCAGGCACTATCTGTGACTCTAAGTGACTGTTAGCTGTATTGCATGTGTACATGGTTCTATGGAGGACAGAGAGATGAAATGGATCCTTGAATCTGGAAGATATTATCTCCAATCTGGAGCTGGCACAGTGGTTAAGGGCTTAGCTGTTAATCAAAAAGATCTTCAGTTGGAATCCACCAGCTGCTAATGGGAAACTCTATGGGTCTATGTCCTATAGGTTTGTTATGAGTTGGAATTGACTTGATGGCAATGGGTATCTGTATTCTACAACTTTTCAGACCTCTCTCATTACTAAAAAAAAAAAAATATTAATAATTACCATCCTTTGTTGGTCACTCTCCATCTATTAATTTTTTTTAATATGCATAACAATTTTGAAGAATGTATCCTATTGCTTGCAGTTGACAGGTAAGCAAAACTATATTTAGGTAGGTAACATGATTTGACAAGTCTCGACAACTGGTAAGTAAAAGCATGAGTTAGCCCTGGATTTGCCTAGAGTGACATGTGTGTTAGCCTGGCATTCTTTTCTTGGTGCCACATGGCTGTTTTGTAGGAAACTGGGGAAGCACTCCAGGCCGGGGTTGAACTCCAAGACTGCCACTGCTGCTAATGATGAATTATGGCTGCAGTTGCCTTGTAATACCAAGTTCTCAGAACACTACCTCGGTGACCACCTGGCTAGAGTGATTTATTGAAATGTAGCTGGTCTTGTTCTGATGCTCTGAAACGTATCGTCACCAGTGTACCTTTGGGTAAATATATTATAGATGGGAACTGCCATGGCAACCACATCTTGAGTTGTTTATGTCCTGGAGCTGTGGTACGTGGTCCCCACTGAGGACACTCCCTTCTGCTGTATTTTTTTTCTGGGTAGTAGAGGTCAGAGTTGGGGGGATGCCCTCAGCTACTTGGTGAGGGTGATATATACTGATATGTTACCTTGGAGACCACAGTGCTGATACAGAATGTGTTTTGAGGAAGAAGCATCTAGAATAGCTATATTGTATGTCTCAGAGACCCTGGAGGAATGAGTAAAAACTCTGTCCTTTTTCAAAAGACCCATAAGTAATTTATAGCCCATCTCCTGAATTTCCTCTCTTCTTTTTTTCTTAAAACATTCACCTCTTTAGACAGTAATCAAGTTCCAGTTCAAAATGTATTCCAGTTCTTAAAGCGTGTTCACCTTAATAGTCTCTAAATTGAGTAATGATGTCACTTGTCTGCCTTCAATAGCAGGGGACGTTGGTGGGTTTATTTTTATATTTGAATTTCCTTGGAAGAGCGGTTTATCATTCTTTGAATAAAAGCTTTGTAGAAACAGCTTTTAGAAATGGGCTTCCTCTAGATATTGGAACTCATATACATTTTCAGATAAAATGTAAAGGGGAAAGTTAACAGTAGGTATAGAACACCTTTTTTAAAAAATCAGTTTTAGATTGTCTCATGAAAAGTCGGTGCTTACCTTATAGGGCTTTCTTGAAGATTCACATGCCAGGCACAGGTTAAAACAATTCAAATATCTACAAGGGTCAAGAAGGTCACATAAAGGGGAGAAAGGGCTGAGCTCCGTGTGACAGGGTATGGCAGGGTCTGGCATAAACTCAAGAAAGCAATTCCATCTAAAATAGGCATTTGCTACTCAGCTTGGCTGTGTTTTTAAAAGAAGGCAGAAATGCAGGAAGGGGTAGAATCTTCCCCATTTTTAAATAATGATGACTGTTTTAGTCAGCTAGGGCTGCTCTAACAGAAATACCACAGAGTGGATGGCTTTAACAAAGTCAAGTTTATTCTTACACAGTCCAGTAGGCTACGAGTCCAACCGCTCCAGGGGAAGGCTTTCCCCTTGTCGGCTCTGAAGGAAAGCCTGGTATTGTATCAGTCTCCGTCCAGGGAGCATCTTGGTGCAGGAACCTCAGGTCTAAAGGACACACTCTTCTCCTGCCAGTGCTGCTTGCTTGATAGTGTGAGGTTCCCAATTCTCAGCCTGCTTCTCTTTCCTTTTATCTCTTGCAGGATGAAAGGATTCAGGGTGGGGCAAGACATACTCCAGGGAAACTCCCTTTACGGCAGAGCAGGGAGATGATCTTATAAAGGTATTTGAGGTCCCATCCTAATCCTTTAACATACAGCATAGGAAATCCACAAAGTGAGGACAGTCAAAAGATACTGGGAATCATGGTCCAGCCACATGGCTACACGTATTTTAGGGGGAACACAATTCAATCCATGACAATGACTAATTAAAAAATATCAGAACCTAGTTGGTAAACAACAAGAGAACATACAAAAACATGTCATGGATTGTCAACGTGAAACCTTAGAGGATGTATGTGAAACACTTAGCACCATGTCTGGCACCTCGCATGTGTTCAGTAAATGTTGGCTCTTCTTGCTTGTGTTACTCAGAGAGATCCTGAGAGTCATATACTTTTTTCCTATTTACAAATGGGGAAACTAAGGCTTAAAAAGCTAACCTAGGAACTGATGAAACTAGACCTAGCTATCCAACTACCTAACAGTGGGCGATAATAGTATTCCTTAACCATTTATACTTTTGCATGCTGACCTGATGGCTACAATTTTTAATAAACTTCTACTCTTCCTGCTTTCTCTGCTTTTGCATTGCTTATCTGTCTTACATTTATTGAACTAATAGATACCACTACTGACTTATTTATTTGCTGAACAATTGATTGCAAAAAAATTTGTATGTAGAAGTCTCCAGCATAAAAAATATGTCTCAGAGGAGTATTCTAGATTTGCTTTCTTCAAGCTGAGTGACTCACATTGCGATAGCTGCATGGTCTGAATTCACAGCTGTAATACCCCTGTCTTACATTCAGAGAGAATGAGTCTCAAAAGACCTTCTGTGGCCTCAGCCTAAATGTGGATTTCCCTATTGCTTTGTTACTTTCAGAAAAAAGAGAATTCAAACAAGACAGATGCTTCTTACATTCTCGGGAGTGCGTACACAGCAAGGACTATTGCATACCTTTGCTTCCCCCCCCCTCCCCCAGGTCCAAACATGTCTATAGTCTAGTAGTGGGAACAAAGAAGCAAACTGAAGTCATCAAAAGAACTGAGCTGTTGACCCAAGGGTAGAACAAGATCAGTGAGTGGCAATGTGCTTTCTTGATCCAGACAGGAGAAGAAGATCAATGAAAGAGGAGCGGGAACACTGAAGAAGAATCAGTACATTTGGATCATGGTGATGGTAGAGAACACTGAACATACCATGGACTACCAGAGGAATGAAGAAATCTGTCTTGGAACAAGTACAGCCAAAGTGCTCCTTAGAAGGGAGAATGCTGAAATTTTGTGTCACATACGAGGTCTGGCAATGAAGTTCACAAACTCATCCTAGAAAAAGTGCTACATACCTCATTGCTGAATATCACTACAGTCACCTTTGAAGTACTCCCTGTGGGATGCTATGCATCGATGCCAGTGCCTAGTCCACCGTCCAAAGAAACTTTGGAACTCTTTTTCTGGAATAGCCATCAAAGCTGTCATCATATTATCCTTGATGTCCTGAATGTCATCAAAATGCCTTCCTTTCAATATGTCCTTTTCTTCAGGTAAAGAAAAAGTCATTGGGGGCCAGATCAGGTGAGTAAAGAGGGTATTCCAGTATAGTTCTTCATTTACTGGCTAAAACCTCCCTCACAGAAAACTATACAATTAAGTTCGTGAACTTGCCACTGTGCCGCTGTGTGCAATGGCCATTCCAGAAAGAGTTCCCAAATTGCTCTGAAGGGTGGACTAGGCACTGGCATTGGTGCATAGCTCCCCAAAGCTGGTACTTCGAAGGTGACCACAGTGATACTCAGCAATGAGGTATATAGCACTTAGAACAATTAAGTTCGTGGGCTTAACTGTTGAACCTCAGTGCTTCGGACGTGTTATCAGGAGGGACCAGTCCCTGAAGAAAGATACCATGCTTGGTAAAGCAGAGGGTCAGCAAAGAAGAGAAGGACCCTCAGTGAGATGGACTGACACAGAGGCTGCAACAGTGGCCTCCAACACAGTGATGACAGTGAGGATGGCATGGGTCTGCCATCACTGCTAGGGTTCCCGTGAATTGGAACCGACTAGATGACAGCGGCTCCCAGAAGTCAGGGATGGTATTTGTTTTGTTGTTGATTTCTGTCTTTGTGCAAAGCAAAAATCAACAGCACTGAGGTATTACTTGAAGGCAGAATTCATGATTCTTCTTCAAATCAGACTTTACAGCCTCCCTGTCTCTTTGTAGCTGTGTGGCCTTGAGGAAATTGTTCAGCCTCTCTCTGCCTCATTTCTTCATGTATAAAACAGATGATAATGTTGCTCTTGTCACAGGTTGTTGAGAAAATTAAATCATATATGTATCTGCTTAGGATGGTGTCTGATACATAGTAAGCATGCAATAGAGGTCTATTATTGTTATCATTATTCTCACTTCAGATGTTTTAAATTGCCTTTCTCTTCTTTGGTGAGCATATGGGCTCCCCTCCTGGTGTGTCTCTCACTTACTTACTGGCTTCTTGATTGCTCAGAAGCTTCTACTGGTTATTAATTAATAGTCAACAAGGGAGTCCTTGGTGAGACAGGCTCGCTCGTGCTATGGAACGCTATTGAAATCACATCTGCTAACTCAGGAGCCCAGAGCCCCACAGTCCCAGGGCACCCTCCCAGAGTGGATCTGTGATAAATGAATTGATAACAAATGAGTTGTTTATTTCCTCCTAAAAGGAAGTGGGGAATCAGAGAGATTAGTTGTGTTTTGTAAAAGGGATTGTTGTGCAGAGGAGAACTTTGAATCTAAAATCCTGGGCTTGCTGCTCTTGAGGCCCCGGGCTGAAAATAGAAACCTCTGCCACCTTGACTTAGCATCATTTGTCAGGGGAATTGAAATTTCCCCTCTGTGGTATGGACGTAAGTGTGTTGGAAATCGTGGCTACCTAGCTTGAGGTTCTTACAAAGATGAGTTTGGATGAGTGCTATATAAGTGGTAATCAAAAGCACATTGAACTTGTCAAATCTCTCATCTGTAGATGTCTGCTTTTCTGTCCAATATCTCTTTTTCTTATTTCTTCCTTGATTTTTGCTGCTGATTTGTGTCCAGTTTATTAAAATGATATAAAATATGTAGTTTCTTTTAAGGTAAGATTACAGATAATTGGCAAAGCAAAGTTTCTATCAATATATTGTATGTGTCCAATGTTAATAGCCTAATTTTCACTGTTTCTAGTTATTTAAACAACTGAACTATCATCAAAGCAAGACATTATTACATGCAATGTGTAACTAGCCCCTGACCCGGATTTCCACGTGCTTTAGTCAGCTAATCCTGCTCTAACTGAAACACTACAAAGCAGATGGCTTTAACAAAGGAAAGTTTATTCTTGCACAGTCTGGTAGGCTGCAAGTCCAAATTCAGAGTGTCTACTCCAGGGGAAGGCTTTCCCTCTGTTGGCTCTGTCTTTGGTTAGGGAGCATCTTAGTGCAGGAACCTCAGGTCTGAAGGATGTGCTTTACTCCTGGCGCTGCTTTCTTGACAGTATGAGGTTCCCAACCCTCTGCTTGCTTCCCTTTTCTTTTATGTCTTGTAGAATGAAAGGACAAGCCATGGTGCAATCCACACTCCGGGCAAACTCCCTTTACAGTGAAGCAGGGAGATGACCTTAGGTAAATATTTACAGTCCCACCCTAGTCCTCTTTAACCTACAGCACAGGAAAAATCACAAAACGGAGGACAATCATAAACTATTGGGAATCATGGCCCAGCCAAATGGCAACACATATCTTTGGGGGGACACAGTTCAATACATGACACAACATTTTATATGAACTGACTTTAGTTAATGTCATTTCAGCACACTAATCCTAATCATTTTTGCAGTATGGTGCATTGCAGCTTCAAAGTCACTTCTCTGTGCATTTTGTCACTTGATTTTCATAACAAACCTTTGAGGCAGGCAGGACATTATTACTACTGTTCTATACACATAAGGAAAAAAAATCCTTAAAGAATAAAATCAAATTCATGCATGATCACAAAATGAAAAAGTGGGGATTTGGACTCCAAAATGTATGTCCCAAGATTCCTTGCTTTACCCTCTATTTACATACGGGGAAAAGTGATTTCTAAAAAAAAAAAAAAAAAAGATAATCTTATTAGGATACTTCTTCATCTAAAAGGATCAGCTGATTAGAAAAAGAGTAATCAGGGGCACAATCAGAGCAACCAAACAACAAAACTCAGTCATTTTTATCCGTGGTCCTTCTGATCTTGTTCTGGGTCTTTACCTCTTCAAAAATATGAAAAAGTCACAAAGGAGTTTGGGTCCTTTCTGAGTTTCAAGTTGGTTAGGATAGAAAATCATTGATAGATTACTGATGTCTTTGGTGATTGAAATGGTGGTATAATAAAGTAAGGAGGAGTTAGACCTGGGTTTGAATACTAGATCTAACAGTTGCCAGCTGTATGATCATAGACAATCTCACTGAGCCTCCATTTCTCCATCGGGGAAATGGGAATAATAGTAGTATCTGCTTTTTATGGAAGCCATGAGGATTGGGAAAAAAAAAATATTTTCTGTAAACTACTTAGTAAAGCAACGTTGTGATGAACAGGAAACTCTGAGGTTGACAAGGATTTCATTTTACTTGGATCCACAGTCCAAGACCCATGGAAGCAGGAGTCAAGAAATCAAAAGCTGCATTTCATTGGAAAAATCTACTGCAAGTGACTTCTTTAACATGTTGAAGTGCAATGACATTGCCTTGAAAACTAAAGTGTGCTTGACTCAAGCCATGATATTTTCGATTGCATCGTATGCATGCAAAAGCTGGATCACATATAAGGAAAACAGAAAAAGAACTGACACCTTTGAATTGCGATTTTGGAGCAGAATCTTAAATATACCATGAACTACCCAAAGAGAAGATCTGTCTTCAAAAATACAGCTGGAGTACTTGGAAGCAAGGATGGCAAGACTGTCTTATATACTTTGTGTGTGTGATCAGGAGGAATCAATACCTGCAGAAGGACATCATTCCTGGTGAAGTAGAGGGTCAGTGAAAAAGAGGAAGAGCCTCAACAAGATGGATTGACAGTGGCTGCAGCAATAGGCTCAAGTATAACAACAATTGTGCACATGGCACAGGACCAGACAGTGTTTCATTCTGTTGTACATACTATTGCTATGAGTTGGAATCAACTTAACAGCACCTAACAGCAAGAGCTCCATTTTACAGGTGAGAAATAGGAGATTTAGAAAGGTTAATCAACCTGTCAAGTTTGGAGTGTCTGAAACAAACACTCTGAGATACTCTGTAGTGGTTTATACTTGGAGATGTAATACTTATAAATAGTGTGATGAGTAGAAACCAAAAGGCAGAAGCAAGAAGAACTACGATACTGTGTATACTAGGAGCTTGTAATATTTCCTGTTTTCTGTTTTTCACTCATTGCCATTGAGTCACTTCCTTCTCATAGCAACCCTACCGCACAGAACTGCCCCATAGGGTTATCAAGGCTGTAATCTTTATCGAAGCAGACTGCTACATTGTCTTCCCATGAAACACCTGGTGAGTTCAAACCACTGACTCTTTGGTTAAGCAGCTGAGCACTTAACCGCTACACTACCAGAGCTCCCAATCAAAGGATAATAACTGTGAGAATGGCATAGGACTGGGCAGTTGTTTCATTCCATTGTACATGGGCTAGTGACTATGACTTGGAACCAACTTGAAAGCCTTAACAATAACAACTATTCTTTAGATCTTCAAAGAAGTCCTCATTTTAGTCTAATCAAATCATTTTAGATATCACTTAGTATCCAATAAAAGTCTGCTGAGAATCAGACCAAGAGTTATGCTCATCAGCATGCCATCAGCTATAAGTCTGAGTCTAGGACCTTATTAAAACTGAAGCTGACAGAAAGTGGGGACAGTTGTGATCTACAAACTCTTCTAACAAGTCAGAAAACTAAACAAACTAAATAAATAAATTTTTGAAATATCTCATTTTCAATAACCTTTAGGGACAATAAAATTTTGGATAAGGGTAAGGGACCTTAGTTTTCAAAACTCAGAGGAATAAGATAGCTCTGAAATCTTTGGAACATTGTCTGATACCTTCAGCAGAATGGTGAGAAAATACACCTTTTCTGAGACAGAGACAGGGTACCACCAGGGAAAATAAGCAGAGATTGAAGATAATTGGATTAGATGATAACATAGGTGAGTGATAGAAAAGTTGGCAAAAAAAAAAACCCAGTGCTGTCAAGTCCACTCCACCTCGTAGTGATCCCGTAGGACAGAGTAGAACTGTCCCAAAGAGTTTCCAAGGAGCACCTAGTGGATTTAAACTTCCAGCCTTCTGGTTAGCAGCTGTAGCACTTAACCACTAGGCCACTGGGGTTTACCAGTTGGCAAGAAAACTGAAAAATGTGACAGCACAATTAAATAATTATAGATAGCAGAGTGCAGTGGCTTTATTACTTTTGTATATGGCCTTCTCGCCATGGTCTTGTAGCTTCTACCCAGGTAATTGGGTGGGACTGCACAGCAGGGTGATTATTACCTAGCAAGGTAATTGGTCCATTTTGCCATAAAAGAGAACCAATTTTAGAGCAGAGAAGAGAATCCCACCACTACCAAGGAAGAGCACCCAGGCATGAAGAATGCATGGTTTGAACTGAGGATTCCTGTGCTGAGAGTCTCTGGAAGCCAGAGAGACAGAGAGAGATATGGAGAGAGAGAGAGAGCTGTAACCTTAAAGACAGTGAGAAGCAGTGGCAGGAAAGATCCGACAGTAGGTGACAACATGATGTGCATCCTGGTCCATAGAGAGAAAAAGCTAAGTGCTTTTGGGCAAAGGTCTAGGGCCAAGGAGAGGTATGCTTGCAAGCGTGGCTGGGAAAACTGGATTGATGAAAGAACTGTATTCTCAAGAGTTCCTGAGCCTGAATTGTACTATGTTACTCCCCTGATAATTATGAATGTGATCTATAAGTTCTATGTGGTCATTACAATGAGTTATCAAACCCAGCAGGAAGTCGAGAGTACTGTGGGAAGGACAGTTAGTGTTAGAGTTGGTAAAGATGTCCAAGAGATGAGGCCTGTCTAACTTCTACCTCATAGGAATCAGCCTTGGGCTGCTCATCTTGTTTCTCTTCCCCTTTGTGGGAGTAGAGGAAGTCAGAAACTGCCCCTGAGGCATTTCTAGACAAAGGGGAAAAAGGGAGTCTGGGACTCTAAAATTCTCTTTTCTAGATGGCAAACTGAATAATTTAAACTGACCTCCTCCTGAGAAAACCAGGGTGGGGGTGGGGCAGAAACTGGACAACATATTTAGGAAACCAAAAACAATGGACATTTATTTGAAGGCATTGAAGGACTAATAAGGCACCAAAAGGCACAAGGTCATCATTTTAAGAATGTAAGAAAAAAGACAGAGAAGTTTGACATTTAGAGACATTTT
Source organism: Heterohyrax brucei (assembly GCA_028571685.1). NCBI lineage: Eukaryota > Metazoa > Chordata > Mammalia > Hyracoidea > Procaviidae > Heterohyrax > Heterohyrax brucei. The sequence continues at coordinate 16,288,195 of CM053153.1, read as the reverse complement.
CTCCCCTAGGGTGTCTATCAGCTCTCTCTCTCTCTCTCTCTTTTTTAAGAGAAGGCTGAGAGGAGGGGAAGGGAGGGAACAGAGATTCCACCTATCTCACAGGACGGTAAAAAGGACAAAGAAAAACGCATTTTTTTTTTAAAGTGACTTCAGAGCTTGTTAAGAAAGTGTGGTAATCTACTCAGGTTGTGGAACAGAAGCCCCAAAGGGTACATCCTAGAAATAATGATTAAATGGAAATAGATCACCTCCATAGAGATTGAAGACTAGCTTTCACTTAGTTTATAACTTAAATTAAAAATATGTATAATTGGTAGTGCTCTAGGATTCTTCCTTCTCTTGAAGTAGATAAGCCAATGGCTCAATTTCTCCCCTCCTCCACATGTTTATTTGTAACAATCAGTGCTCAATAAGAAGGTTAACAAGAATATGTAGAGGGGACAGAGTCAAGATGGTGTACTAAACACATCTCCCTAAATCCCTTTAAAAACCAAGACCTGAATTGATAATTAAGTGGAGACTTCTGGGCACCAAGTGAGCCCCAGAACGCAGCATAGGGCTATTAATTTGGACTTCATACCACTGAACACAAAACCTCCTCTCTTTCACTGACCCTACTCTCGGTGAGCGTGGACTTGCATGGACTGAAGATAACTCATCATTTTGATTTTTTTTTTTCTCTGTATTGGCCGGTGGGCAGAGCTGGGACTTGACTAGCTGCTGGTCTTGGCCACATTGCTTGTGGAATCAGCAAGCACAGTTGCCATGTTCTGAGAGCCCAGCTTTGGACTCTGTGCATCTTAGCTCCTTTGGCCTATCTTTCTACCTCTGAAATGTAGTAGCTGTACGGATGTGGTGGTGAGCTTGTGCAGGATGCCTTCTTGATCCATTGGGAGATGGAGATGCCCTGGCTGGACTTGGTTCCTAGGCCAGGAGGCAGTGCCTGCCAGGGGGAGAGTGCTTTTCCAGAAGGCAGGCAGTGTTTTGCACAGTGTCTCCTGAGACTGGGGCCTGGCAATGGAGGCTGTGGACCCTGGGCATCCCAGAACTTTTGGCCTCTCTTTCTGCCAGTAGCCTAGTCCCAGCTGGGTGGCGAGCTTGTGCAGGACACCGTCTTGTTCTGCTTGGAGGTGGATATACTCATACAGAAGTCTCAGGTGGACATAATTCCTGGGTTTGGAGGCAGTGCCTGCCCAGAAGAGAGTGCTTTTCTGGCAGAGAAGCAGAACTCTACACAGTATCACGTACAGCTGGGGTCTGACAGCAGAGGGAAGCCAGGCAGTAGCCCTTCTCTATTTTGAGCTAGTTTATAACATTTGGGATTTGATATAGAGGTGTTTACTTTGCCAGATGGGAAGAGGGACTTAGATACCTGAAAACCTGAGTGACTTTGGAAGTTATCAGATACTTTTTACTTCTTATTTTAAGGCAGCCTAGAGAAACAACTGCAGTCCATCCTCACAGCATTTCACCCAGCCTCTATTGACCCACATGAAGCCCCAAAAGCTACAAACTCTGGAAAAAAAACTGTAAAAACCGTAACCAAGAAATCACCCATGGCATCAGAAGGCCCCCGAAAGAAAGTACCTCAGAACTTCCCAGATGAAAAGCTTTTCTGAAACTGTTGATGGTGAATACAAAAGGATTATATATAGACCCCCTCCTAGACTTTATACAAAATGCAGCAGAGCAAAGTGAAAAATTAAGCAAGCTGTTTGATCTGATGGAACACCAGCACTCTGAAATCCAGTGGATCAAGAACAAAATCAAAGACATAGAAACTTCAATTCAAAGCCAAGAAAACAGAATGGAACAAATGGAAAAAAGAATATGTAGAGTAAGATAATACAATACAAAAATCAAGAGAAACAATAAAATAAATGAATGTGATTTGGAAGTAACCCAGATAATAAAGCTATGACATGGTTAAAAATCTTTGAGATGCCTTCTTCTCAGATCATAAATTCAAAAAAGTTGAAATCAATAGCAGAGAAAACACAGATAGAAAGTGGAACTCATGGAAACTGAACAACATCTTGCTCAAAAAACCATAGGTTATAGAAAAAATTAAGGATGAAATAAAGAAATTCATGGATTCTAGTGAGAATGAAAACACTTCCTACCAGAACCTATGGGATACAGCCAAAGCAGTCCTCAGAGGTCTGTTTATTTCCATAAATGTACATATCTGGAAGGACGAAAGAAACCAAATCAAGGCACTAACCCTACAGCTTGAACAAGTAGAGAGAGAACAACAGAGGAACCCCTCAGGCACCAGAAGAAAACAAATCATAAAGATTAGAGAAGAACTAAATGAATTAGAGAATAGAAAAACAACTGAAAAAATTGAAAAATCCAAAAGCTGGTTTTTTGAAAAGATCAACAAAATTGACAAACCACTGGCTAAACTTAGTAAAGAAAAACAGGAAAGGAAACAAATAACCCAAATTAGAAATGAGAGGGGAGTGGTCACAACAGAAATTAAAAATATCATAACAGAATACAATGAAAAACTGTACTCTAACAAATTTGAAAACCTAGAGGAAATGGACAAATTCCTTGATTCATATCACCTACCCAAATTACCACAATGTGAAGCAGAACAACTTAATAAACCCATCACAAAGGAAAAGATTGAAAAAATCATTAAAAAAAACTGCCAACCCAAAAAAGCCTGGGCCAAGATGACTTCACTGCAGAGTTCTACCAAGCTTTTAGAGAAGAGTTATCTCCGATACTACTGAGACTATTTCACAGTATAGAAAGGGATGGAGTACTCCCAAACTCATTCTATGAAGCCAGAATAACCCTGATACCAAAACCAGGGAAAGACCCAGCAAAAAAGGAGAACTACAGACCGATACCACTCATGAATCTAGATGCAAAAGTCTTCAACAAAATTCTTACCAACAGAATACAACAACATATCAAAGAAGTAATCCATCCTGACCAAGTTGGATTCATACCAGGGATGCAGGCTGGTTCAACATCAGAAAAACAATTAATGTGATTAACCACATAAATAACACAAAAGACGAGGATCACCTGATTTTGTCCATTGATGCAGAAAAGGCATTTGATAAAGTCCAACATCCATTCATGCTAAAAACTCTTAGCAAAATAAGCATAGATGGAAAATTCCTCAATGAAATATGAGCCACTTATACAAAACCAACTGCCTACATCATCCTGAATGGAGAGAGACTGAAGGAGTTTCCCTTGAGAACAGGAACTAGACAAGGATGCCCACTCTCACCTGTCCTATTCAACATAGTACTAGAAGTTCTAGCCAGAGCAATTAGACAAGACCAAGAAATAAAGGGCATCTGCATTGGCAAAGAAGAAGTCAGAATCTCCCTGTTTGCTGATGATATGATTGTATATGCAGAGAATCCCAAAGAATCTATAAGTAAACTGCTCAAAATGATAGAGGAGTTCAGCAAAGTCTCAGGATACAAGATAAACTTAAGTAAATCAGTAGGATTCCTTTATACCAACAGTGAAACTGCTAATGAAGAAATCATCAAAACAATACCATTTACTATAGCCCCCAAGAAGATAAAGTACCTAGGAATTAATCTAACCAGAAAAATAAGACCTTTACAAAGAGAACTATAAGCCCTTACTACAAGAAACTAAGAGAGACTTGGATAAATGGAGAAGCTTACTCTGCTCATGGATAGGAAGAATTAACATTGTGAAAATGTCTGTTTTACCTCGAGTGATCTACTTGTATAATGCAATCCCAATACAAGTTCCAGCATCATTTTTTAATGAGATGGAGAAACAAATTATCAATTTTGTTTGGAAAGGGAAGAAACCCCTGAGAAGTAAAGTACTACTAAAGAAGAAGAACACACTGGGAGGCCTCTCATTACCCGACTTCAGAACCTATTACACTGCCACAGTGGTCAAAACAGCCTGGTACAAGAGCAGACAGATCGATCAATGGAACAGATTTGAGAACCCAGAGATGACACCATCTGCCTATGAACAGTTGATATTCGACAAAGACCCTGAGACATTAAACCGGGGCAAAAACAATCTCTTCAACAAATGGTGCTGACAAAATTGGATATCCATCTGCAATAAATTGAAACAAGATCCATATCTTACACCTTATACAAAAACCAACTCAAACTGGATAAAAGACCGAAATATCAAATCAAAAATGATAAAGCTCATCCAAGAAAAAGTAGGAACAACAATGGAAGTTTTAATACACAATGTAGACAGACTTCAAAATCTGTCAAACAAACCACAGTCTACAGAAGAGAAGATAGATAAATGGGAACTACTAAGAATCAAACACTTTTGGTCATCCAAAGACTTTATCACAAGAGTTAAAAGACCACCTACAGAATAGAAAAAAATATTTGGGAACTCTATATCAGACCAATGCTTGATCTCCATAATCTACAAGGTACTACAAAATATCAATAAGAAGAAGATAAATCATCCAATTAAGCGATGGGCAAAGGAGATGGACAGACATTTCTCTGAAGAGGAGATCCAGGCAGCCAAAAACCACATGAGGACATGTTCACGATCTTTAGTTATTAAAGAAATTCAAATTAAAACTACAATGAGATACCATCTCACCCCAACAAGGTTGGCCATGATCCAAAAAGCACAAAACAATGAATGCTGGAGAGGCTGTGGAGAAAGTGGAACTCTCCTACACTGTTGGTGGGTCTGCAAAATGATCCAGCCTCTTTGGAAAGCAATCTAGCGCTTCCTTAAAAAAATGGATATAGATATACCATTTGACCCAATAATTCCACTACTTGGAATATATCCTACAGAATCAAGGTCTTTAACACCAACAGACACATGTACAAGAATGTGTATCGCAGCACAGTCCACGGTAGCAAAAAGATGGAATCAACCCAGATGCCCAACAACAGAGGAATAGATAAGTAAACTATGGTGTATATACTCAGTGGAGCACTATGCAATGATAAAGAACAATGGTGATTCCAGGAAACATCTCATAACTTGGTTTCAACTGGAAGACATTGTGTTGAGTGAAAGTAGTCAGAGACAAAAGGACAAATGTTGTATGAGACCCCTACGATAAAAACTCAAAAACAGACTTACGCATAGAAGAGAAGAGTCTTTGACGGCTGCAAGGGAGGGGATGGAGGAAGGCTGAGGGCAAGAGTTTAGATTAGATCGTTGGTAGAAACTTGGTTGGATGAAATCGTTGATAGCACACATTAGATACAAGAACAATATTAAGTAGACTTCAACATAACTTGAATACTCCTTCCATCTTGACCCAATTTTGCAAGGTCAGAGTAGCTAGGGCAGGGGGCAGGAGACCATGCTCTTAGGTGAAATCCAGGCCAATTGGCACAACTAGCGTATTGCTAAGAGGGCTCTCTGTACCCCACATTGGTGAGTGGTGTCTGGGGTCTTAAAAGCTACTTAGCTGCCCTCCAAGGGCACAGCAAATGGTCCCAACTCAGCAGGAACAGATGCTCTCTGAGGACCAAAATGACATGGGGGAAAGACAACCCAGAAGACAGAGAGACCCACATGTGTGGGTGCCTACATCGACTTGGGACCGGAAGAACCGGATGGTGCTTGGCCACCACCTATGACAGCTGTGATGGAGCTCACAAAGTTGAGTCTCACTGGCAACACAAGAATGAAAAGGAGTGCACTTGAGATCTCCACTAAAAGACCACAATTGATGGTCCAGCAGCTTTGAGGTTCCCCTGGGACCATGGCCCCTGGCCCTGATACCGCCCTTGCCCATAAACCATTATAAGGTCCACTCTTCGAACATGAATGGATTGGACTTGGTGATGCAGAGACACTATATATTGGATGCACTTTATGGTTCTATGCATCTATAGTATATCATCCTGTGGAGTAGGGGTGTGGTGGAGAGGACGGAAAAGGAAACTGTTGGGAAGATGGGACATGTATGAAGCAGAGAGGATTAATGTGCTGTCACCGGGCAGGGAGAGCAGTGGAAGCGGCATATAGGTGGGAGTGTAAATTTATATGGGAATGTACATTTTCACTCAATCATAATAAAATTTAAAAAAAAAAAATCTTTGTAGATACTTATAAAAAGGAACCAAATGGAAATTGTGGAAATAGAATACATTGTTATTGTTAGAGGTAAATAATAAAGTATAAATGGAAACATAGTTCATTGTATGCCTAAGAGTAGATTAGGGAAAAAAAAAGAATTTGTTAACTGTAAGATGCAACCAAAGAAGATGTTCAGATAAAGCATGTAAAGAAAGAAGAATGGAACGTACCAAAAAAAAAAAAAAAAAAAAAAAATGTGTAGCATAGAGAATTTGAGAAGAAAGTACTGTATATCTATAATTTGTGACTCAGAAGGAAAGACAAAAGAGCAAAAACTGTAAGAATTTCTCAAAAATGGCAAAATAAAGTAAGCCATGGGTTTAAGAAGAGCTGTAAATCCCGTGGAAGATAAACGCACACAAAAAAGTCACACCTAAGAACCTTACAAGAATATAATTTAAAACCCAAAACAAGAAAAACAGAGAAGACAAAGAAATTTCAGATAAGTAACAATAAGACTGACAGCTGATTTATCATTAGAAGCAGGAGAAATCAGAAGATAATAGAATGCCTTCAAAGTGCTGAAAGAAAATGACCACTAACCTAAAATGCTACGCCTGAGGGGGGGAAAATCCCTTTAGAAATTTATGTGAATTTAAGAATTTTTTAGCAAATAAAAACATATATTCAGCAGAATTACACTTACAGGAATAATAAGTCTCTAATACAGAAGGAAAATTATGCTAGATGGAAGACAGAGATGCAAAAGTGAATTAAAAAATATTAAAAGTACAGAAGAAAGAGTAAATAGCAAAAAAGTACGTTAATGTAAATGTAACATATGGTCAACCCAATGGGAATATGAACACAAATCCTTAAAAAAGGACTGATGTGGTTAATAAACAGGTGACAGTGTTCTTCCACACCAGTAATCAAGTAATCCAAATCAAAACAAAATGAGATGCTACTAAACACTCACCAGAATGCTAAAATTGAAAGACTGACAATAATCAATTTTTGGTGAATTTGTAGGACACTGGAGCGATGACACACAGATGGTAGAAGTATAAACTATTAGAACCCACATGCTCATCAGCAGTAAAATGAATAAATAAATTGTAGTGTAGTTACATAGTGGTAGGCTGTAGCTCAGGTGTCAACAATCTACACCCCATGAGCAACGTCTACTCAGGAGCCAATTTTTCTAAATATGTTTTCTTGGAGCATAGCCATGCTCAGTTTTTTCCTGTATTGTCTAGGACTGTTTTCACACTGCAATAAGAGGGTTGAGTAGTTGCAACAGAGACCATGTGACCAACCTGACATTTTTTACTGTCTGGCCCGTTACAGGAGAAGTTTTCCAATCCTTGCTATGAATGTGTGAAAATGATCAAACTTATACAGCTGTAGTCACTGACATTAGTAAATCTTACAAGCAAAATTTGGAACAAAAGAAAGCAGACCTAAATATATTGCATATATATCATGTTTAAAGCTACATTTCTTATCCTCTTTCCCTGCTTAAAGTCTTTTCTCTCTGGAGAGTTTAACCCTGCCAGCATCCCAGGTCAAAAATCTATATTCTCATATCCAATCTGTGGAATTTTTCTTTTTTCTTTTTAGTTACTAATTCAAAGTAAGTATGCACAAATTGTTTGATTACATTGGTTGCAACCCCTGCAATATGTCAGCACTCTTCCTCTTGCCTTCCCTATTTGTTTACAGGTCTATTTGTCTTCCACCAGAAAATTTTATTGCTTTTATCTTTGACATACATTAAGAATCCAAACTCTTTGTCACCATCTCTTTCTCTACAGTTCTCCAGCAAGTCACCGTCATCTCTTAGTAGGAGAAATCAGACTCACAGAGACATATCCCAACAAAATGTATGATGTACCAGAATAAAGAAAACTCTGACAACCCCTCAATTAAAGGGGGAGGCGGGGGGAACTCAATAACAGATTATTAGAACACGAATCAGTTTGACTTAAATTTCTCTATTGCATTAAAAGGCAGAAGGCAGAGGAGTGAGCATTCACAGGTTTTCAGAGAAGACTGTGACCTAAATCTTTGATGCTGAGCCCAGTTATCATTCATGTGTGTAGCAATGGAAAGATTCTCAGCTATACGAGACTTTGAGATAAGCCAGCCATGTATGGTTCCTGGAAAAATTGCCTGAAGAGATACTCCAACTGAGGGCAAAATAAATCCAGATGAAAATAATATCAAGCATGGATAAATAACAAAATAAACATTCTGATATTCCCTGTCTTTGTGATCACAGTGCCTAGCTTAATAGTGAAGAAGTCAAACTGTATGGCAGAAAGATCATAAAACAAGACATCCGGGTTTAAATCCCAGCCCATTCACTAATTAACTGTGACTTTGGGCAAATCATTCAAGCTCTCTGAGTCTTAATTTCTTTATAAAATTAAGATAATGACACCTAACTCTCAGGGGTCGGTTGAGCAGATGAAGTTAGATAATGCATGTCAGAGGGATTTGTAAATTAAACTAAAAATGCTAGCAGTTATCATTACCTGCTTTTGGGCTTATTCATTTTCCAACAAAGTATCACAGAGGCTTTTACTTTGCAGGGAATACCTATGCAGCAACGAGTTATGGCAGAGTGCTGAGCAAAGGAGAGAAATATCAGCAACAGGTTGTCAGCAAGAGAATACGAATTAGTCAGCCTCAAACTTCTCTATGACATAAAGAAGGCAGATAGTAGAAGAGTGTCATTCATGGCTTTTAAGAGAAGAAAGTTGGTGACCACATCTTTCTCCTTAGCCTACTTATCATTCCCCGTATGTGTCTATCAGTTTGTCATACTGTGGGGCCTTGTGCCTTGCTGTGACTCTGGAAGCTATGTCACTAGTATTCAGATACCAGCAGGGTCACCCATGATGGACTGAATTCAGCTGAGCTTCCAAAGTAAGATGGACTAAGAAGAAGAACCGAGCAGTGTGCTTCTGAAAAGAATTAGCCTGCAAAAATCTTGGGAATAACAGCAGAACATTGTCTGATAGAGTGCTGCAAGATGAGCCCTCCCTCCCCCACCCTACCTGGTTGGAAGGTACTCACAAGATGGGGGGCCAAGAGATGCTTCCTCAAAGTGAATTGACCTTAATGACATGAATGTAGTCAAGCTTTTGAGACTGTCGTCTGCTGATACGACATGACTGAAAATGAGAGGAAAAAGCTGCTGACATCCATAAATAATTGGAATGTGGAGTATACAAAGTATGAATCTAGGAAAACCAGACAAATGAAATGGCATGCATGAACATCAGTATCCTAGGCATTAGTGGGCTGTAATGCACTGGCCATTTTGAATAGAACAATCATGGCCTACTGTACTGAGAATAAAAACTTAGAGAGGAATGGCATTGCATTTATCATCAAGAGGAACATTTCAAGATCTGTCCTAAAGTGCAATGGTATCAATCATAGGGTAATATCCATATGCCTACAAGGAAGATCAGTTAATAGGACTGCTATTCAAATTTACACATAAACCACTAAGGTCAAAGATGAAGAAACTGAAGATTTCTACCAGCCTTTGATGTTTAAAATTGATCAAACAAGCAATCAGCATGTATTGATAGTTTCTGGTGATTGAAATGCAAAAGGCAGAAACAAAGAACAGGGAAGAGCAGTTGGAAAATATGGCCTAGGTAATAGAAATGATGTCAGAGATCACATAATAGAATTTTGTAAAACCAACTACTTTTTCGTTGTAAATATCTTTTTTCATGGATGTAAACAGTCACTATTTGTATGGACCTGACCACATGGAAGGCACAGGAATCAAATCGACCACATCTTTGGATAAAGATGATGGAAAAGCTCCGTATCATCGGTCAGAACAAGGCCAGGTGCCAACTGCAGCTCAGACCATCAACTGCTCATATGCAAGCTCAAACTGAAACTGAAGAAAATGAGAACAAGTCAACAAGAGCCAAAATATAACCTTGAGTATCCATTTGATTTTAAAGACCATCTGAGTAATAGAATTGGTCTGTTGAACATTAATAACCAAAGCCCAGACAAGTTTTGGAATGACATCAGGGATGTCATAAGATGACATGTAAAATGACAGGTACAAAGAGCTGGTGATAGAAAACCAAGGGGAGGAACACATGGTCTGCCTTTCTTAAGTGGAAAGAACTGAAGACAAAATTCCAGCTTTGAACTGCAATAGTGAAGAATTCTACGGGGAAAATATTAAACAACTCAGGAAGCATCTAAAGAAGGTGGAAGGAACACTCAGGGTCACTATACCAAAAAGAACTGGTTGATGTTCAACCATTTCAGGAGGTAGTGTACGGTCAGGAACTGATAGTACTGAAGGAAGAAGTCAAAGCTGCATTGAAGGCATTAGCAAAAACAAAGTTTCCGGTATTGGTGGACTATCAGTTGCGATGTTTCAACAAATGGATACAGCACTGTAAGTGTTCACTCTTCTGTGCCAGGAAATTTGTAAGACAGTTGCCTGGCCAACTGACTAGAAGAGATCCATATTTATGCCTATTTCCAAGAAAGCTGATCCATTCAAATGTGGAAATTTTTACAACAATATCATTAATGCCATGCACAAGTAAAATTTTGCTGCAGATTATTTAAAAGTGGTTTCAACAATATATTGACAGAATACTGCTGGAAATTCAGGCCAGATTCAGAAGAGGACATGGAACCAGGGATATCATTGCTGATGTGAGATGGATCTTGGCTGAAAGCAGAGAATACCAGTAAGATGTTTATTTGTGTTTTATTGACCACACAAAGGCGTATGACTGTGTGGATTTTAACAAATTATGGATAGCATTGTAAAGAAAGGGGATTCCAGAACACTTAATTGTGTTCATGAGGAATCTATACATGGATCAAGAAGCAATCATTTGAATAGAAAAGGGGACACTGTGTGTTTTAAAGTCAGGAAAGATGTGCATTTGGATTGTATGCTTTCACCATACCTATTCAGGCTGTATGGTGAGCAAATAACGTGAGAAGCTGGACGACGTGAAAATGCACAGGGCATCAGGACTGGAGGAGACTCCTTAGCAACCTGTGTTATGCCAATGACACAACCTCGCTTCCTGAAAGTGAAGAGGGCTTGAAACTCTTAGTTGTGAAGATCAGTAACCACAGCTTTCAGTATGGATTATACCTTAACATCGAGAAAAAGAAAAAGAAAAACTGAACTTTACAACTGGACCAGAAAGCAATATCATGCTAAGTGGAGAAATGGTTGAGGTTGTCAAGGATTTCATCTGACTTGGATCCATGATTGACACCCATGGAAGCAGCAGTCAAGAAATGAAAAGATGCACTGCATTTGGGAAAATCTGCTACAAAGACTTCTTTAAATTATTGGAAAGCAAAGATGTCAAGTTGAAGACTAAGGTGCACCTCACCCAAGCCATTTTCAGTCACATCATACGCATGCAAAAGCTGTACAGTGAGTGAATAAGGAAGACAGAAGAAGAACTGATGCCTTTGAGTTGTGTTGAAGAAGAATATTCAATGTGCAAATCTACCTTGGAAGAGCCGTGACGAGAGGGCTTCTTGGCAGCAAGGATGGCTACACTAAGACTTTTGTACTTTGGGCATGTTGTCAGGAGGGATTAATTTCTGGAGAAGGACATCATTCTTGATAAAGTAGAGGGTGAGCTAAAAAGAGGAAGACCCTGAAAGAGAGATGGATTGACACAGTGGTTGCAACAATGGGCTTAAGTATAAAAACAGTTGTGGATATTGTGCAGGACCGAACAGTGTTTGATTCTGTTGTACACAGGGTGACAATCAGTTGGAAGTTGATGGAACCTGTCAACAACAAGAACAACAACAAATTATCATCCATGTGTGTAACAATGGAAGGATATTCTCAAGTATGAAACACTTAGAGGTATGCCAGCTGTATGTGATTCTTGGAAAAATTACCTGAGGAGGTACTCCTACTAACTGCAAAAATAAATTTAAATGATTTATTTGAAAATACTGTCTTCATGTGGAAATCGTAAACAGTTTTACTGTAGATCTCAGTTTACCCATTCTACATCTAGTTGCATAATAACAAGCATTGCTCCCTCCTGCTTTTACAGATGGACAGAACTGCATCTCATTCTTAATTTTTAGTGATTGCCTATATTAACCATGGAAGAGAGAAAATGTTGAAGTTGTCAAGGATTTCTTTTGACTTGGAAGGATGCGCAGTTAATGCCCATGGAAGCAGCAGTCAAACAATCAAAGGTTGTGTTGCATTAACAAAGAGACCTCTTGCTGCAAAAGGCCTCTCTGAAGTGTTAAAAAGCAAAGAGGACACTTTGAGGACTAAGGTGCCCTTGATCAAAGCCATCATGTTTTCAGTTGTCTCCTATGCATCTGGAGGCTGGATGAGGAATGAGGAAGACTGAAGAAGAGCTGATACCTTTGAATTATGGTGTTGAAGAGAAATACTGGTTATACCTTGGACTACTAGAATTATAAACACATCTGTCTTGGAGAAAATACAGCTAAAATGCTCCTCAGAAATGAGGATGGTGAGACCTCATCTCTTGGTCTTCAGCAATAATTATCGGGAGGGACCAATCTCTGGAGAAGGATGTCATCTTTGGTAAAGTAGAGGGTCAGCAAAAAAGAGAAAGGCCCTCAATGAGATGGACTGACACAATCTGTACAGCAACGAGTTTAGTCATAGCAACTTTGTGAGGATGTCTCAGGACCAGACAGTATTTCATTTTGTTGTACTCAGGGTTGCTGTGAGTTGGAACCAATTCAACAGCACCTAGCAGTAACAACAACAACATATTAACCAATATGTTTGCTCTCTGAGTAAAATCAATACTCCCTACCCTGATATTGCTTATTTCTCTTTCAGGACACATGTTCATGTCATAATCCAGACTGGTACTGGCTTGATCATGTCTCCTTCATCTTCTGAACCTTTCCTGAATGAAGCTTTTTCTCTTATCTGCAGTCACTCACCATCTCTGGTCAGTCCCCTTAAAACCTTTAGTTTCAAAACACATTATTTACAGTCTCATCATATTCTTTAATCATTGAAATTACCAAATTAAGATTACTTTGATTATATCTTCTTAAACATTCACATTGGCATTCCAATTAAACTGTAATTAACTGATGTTCATGAAATACATCTTGTGTTCGGAGAGATGCTTGTGGCATAGTATTGAGATGAAAAAGAAAAGTTATTCATACTGTAGAATATAGATTGAGTAAAAATGCAAGCAAAAAGATAAGAAATAACAAAAAGCTATTTTAATCACAGGGTCCTTAAATGCAGAAGACAACATCGGAGACACAATGTGAGAAGGATGCAAATCACCCTTGCTGGATGTGAAGACAGAGGAAGGGGTCCCAAGCCAAGAGCTGTGAGAAAGGCACTGAAACAGTTGTATATAAAAGCAAAGATGGGAAGGCAGAGAAGGGGAAGGAAGCTGCATCAGTGAAACAGAACAAATGGCATGGAAATAATGAATATGCTGACACTTGTGAGAATTGTGATTGATGGCATGGGGCAATTTATATGAAAATTGATAAAGGGGAATCTAATTCTTTGCATAAACTTTCACCTAAAACACAATAAAATATTATTAAAATAAAAAGAGGGGGCAGCCAAAAGAGAAGTGGCAAATTTCAGTTAGGGCCTGAGCTGAAGCAATAATAGTTATCTACTTTTTTTGCTTACTTTTTTTCTTGTTCATGCCTATAGCCTGTCATCCCTGGAGGACTCTTCACTGCTCATATCATTTTACTTAATAGGCAACTCAAATTCTTAGCGTAATTTTAGCTGGACGTAGGTTGAACCACATTGAGTCCACGTGCTATGCACTGGGGTGCTCAAAGTAAGGATCTATTCTAGCAAGCGAGGGTCTATTCTAAAGAGTAAGGGTCTATTCTAGCAAATGAGATTCTATTGTAGCAAATGAGCATCTGTTCTATCAAATGTTCTAGCAAGTGAGGGTCTATTCTAGCAAGAGAGGGTCCATTCTAGCAAGTGAGGGTCTATTCTAGAGAGTGAGGGTCTATTCTAGCAAGTAAGGGTCTATGCTAGAAATAAGAGATAGACAGGGAAATGAAAAGGCTGAGCTTTGATGTTAGACACACTTGAATTCTTGCTCTACCACACACTGCTTTTACCATCATGACACAGTTGACTAATTTTTGCTCTGAACTGCCCTCATCTATAAAATGATGACAGTAATGAATTGATTGAGTCAAGTGGTTAAGTGCTGTGGCTGCTCACCAAAAGACTGCCGTCTGAATCTGCCAGGTGTTGCTTGGAAATCCTGCGGGGCAGTTTTACTCTGTCCTCTAGGGTTGCTACGAGTGGGAATCAACTCTCCGACAGTGGGTTTGGTCTGGTTTTTATTAATTCCATAAACATTCACTGATCACCTACACATGAAGTCACCGTGAATAGGGGTCAACTCCATGGCAGCCAGTAGTGGCAGCAGTGGTACCATGTATCAGTAATGTGAGTGATTTGAAACCTTAAATGAGAGAGAAAAGGACCCATGCTTGGAAGTCAATAAATATGAATTCCCTTTCCATAAATAAGAAAATAAGTGCAGAGTAGATTGTAATATGAATGTCCAGTTCCCTGATGATGGCTTTAAACAGAAGGTTCCCCATTACTGGCCCATTAACGTAGGCCTTGAGGGTGAAAATCAGAATCTTATTACCTGGCAATTGACTTGTGAGTTTAACAAGTAATAACATTCTCCGTCCTTAAAAGCCCAGGAGAGAAATGTTGCTGAATGTAATTGAAAAATTTTCTGTCAATTTATTTCATAGCCATTGAGGAGTAAGGAGGAAATTCCAAATAAAGTCCTTTTCGTAATAACTTACACCTAAGGAGAAAACATCATTATTTGAAATGATCCTACCATTATCATTTCATATAGGATTGTTTTATCTGGAAGAATAAAAGAATCATATATCTCAAAGTTTCTTCAATAATTAATTTACTCTGTATTTTAAGAAACATAAAAATCATACACACATCCATGCAGGTTTCAAAATTGTGATATTCCTTAGGGCTAGGAGAGGGCAGTGGCCAAGGACAAGCTGTTTACAATCAGGAGTCCCTGGTTGGTGCAAATGGTTAGTGTGCTTGGCTGCTAAGAGAAGGGATACTGGAGTCCCCTCAAAGGTGCCTCAGAAGAAAGTCCTGGCATTCTACTTCTGAGAAATCAGACACTGAAAACATGATCAACACATCCCTAGTCTGACACACATGGGGTAACTTTTTTTGCCATGTACCCCATCAATCAAGTGTGTTATTAAAAATGATGTGAATTTGTTTTTTCAATTATAAAACTGCATCTTAGTGTTAATTCCATGTTTTCTCTCTCCAAACATGGGCTCTAGAGAATCACTGATGCAGCTGATTTCCAGATTTTGTAAATTTGGAAGTTAAGGACCAGAGAGGAGACATGACCTGCCCAAGTGTACAGAGCTTGTTGTAGGCAGATCCAGAACACACCTTGCCTCTTTCCTCCAGCCTAGCACAACCCAGTCTGTATCTTTTTCCTGCCTTCTGAGGCATCAAGGGAAATGATAATGGGGTCTAAAAGAAAGCCTATCGCAACTTCACAAATTTTCTTTGAATAATTCAATCAGTAGGTTTGAGGCTTCCTGGGAATCATTTCCTTAGGCCTGGGATAGAAATAGCCTATCCCCTGGTTTAAACATGTTACATTTAAATTGATATTTCTTTTCCCCAATGTATGATTAGGAAAGACCAAGACCTACTTTTTGTAAATGTTGTTAAGGTAAAATGGAGCAGGCATCTCCTCTCTCTTGTTTCTCTAGGTCAGTCCTATACCTGAAGTCTCTCTTTGCTTACATGTCTGTTGTTCTCAATTGCTAGGGATGCTTCTCTGGGTGGCAGCTGACGATTGCTTTCGGTAAAAGGCAGTTCACACCACCAGAGAAAGAGGGCCACTCACATGTTCGAGATGCTTCCCATATGTTGGCTCACTCCTCAGTGTATCCATCCATTCGTCCACCCTTCCATCCATCCATCCAGTACATCATTATTAGGTGCCTACTGTATACCAGTGCTGTGGAAGTTATATGGAATAAAATACACTCTGTCCCTTTAAGAGTTGTACAAATGTTTAAACACTTGAATACTGATTGACAGGCTAATGGTTTGAATCTACCCAGAGGCATCTTGCAAGAAAAACCCAGTGATCTGCTTCTGAAAGATCACAACATCAAAAGCTTTATGGAGCACCGTTCTACTCTGAAGCAGATGGGGTTGCTAGGAGTCAGAATCGACTCAGCAGCATCTGGTTTTGGTTTGGTCTCATGAGCTTTTTTGGGACCTGGTTCTCCAGCAGAAGAGTCAGACATTAAATAAACAAATGCTATTGCACTATCATCTCTGTTTTAAAAGTGAGAAGTCTGAAGCTTAGTTGGTTGAAAGACCTTGCACCAAGCCATTCGCCAATTAACCAGAAGGGTTTAAGGTTCACGGCTGGCAGATTTTCCACTCTGCTGACTCTGGGCTTTAAGTTGTCGGAGAGGATGTGTAAAGCACCTCGTAGGAACACTTCCTCACATAGCACAAAGAGGGCTGAGGTCTCCTCTGCAAATCAGACAAATGCAGACAATCAACAGCCTGAGGCAAAAAAGACTAACAGTAGGTAACTGTACAATTTTACTTTGTTTTTGCCTCAGTCATTACTTCTTAACTTTGGAGCCACAGTGGAGCTAAAATGGATGAAGAACAATGGTATGAAGAAAAACAGTCTGCAAAGAGAAGTAACTAAAATCAGACCAGACCAAACCCACTACCGTCGAGTGGATTCTGACTCACTGTGACCCTATGTGGCAGAGTAGAACTGCTCCATAGAGTTGCCAAGGAACTCCTAGCAGATTTGAACTCTGACCTTTTGGTTAGCAGACATCGCTCTAACCGGTATGTCACTGGTTTCTATTCTTAAAACACAGATCATATATTAAGTCATTTCTTGCTTCCCACTGCTTTTGTGGAGAAGAGATGGGTTATGATGGGCGATGGCATCTAGAAGAACGCTAGACCTGTGAAAGGCACAGGCGGGTTCATTGTCCTTCCGTCCTGGTCCTAGAGAGTGCAATCAGCGGTACTCCCTACAGCACAGTTGAGGGGTGTCCTTAGAGTTTTCACTTAGAGTTGCATCATGTTTGGCTGAGGTCAAGACAGATTCACCCAGGCCCTAGACTGGACCATCTTACTATTGTCCAGACTAACACTCTACTCAGAGGCCATGGTTATAAGATGCAGCTATTTTTTTTTTTTAATTTAGATATAAATTGAGATTCAATATAGTTGCTTTCTCTTCAGTGCACTTATCAAACTTTTACCCAGAGGTGTTTACTCATTCATTTGTCCTGAAAACACAAGCTTTTAGGATGCCCGTAGTGTATTTCTCTTCATGATCCCAGCACTTAGCCTGACACATATTAAACCAAACTAAAACAGAGCCCGTTGCCATAGACTTGATTCTGGCTCATAGCAATCCTGCAGTACAAAGTAGGGCTACCCCCTAGCATTTCCTAGGCTCTAGTCACCTCAAGGTACACCTGACCCAGCCATGTTGTTTTCAAATGCCTCATATGTATGGGAAAGCTGGGCAATAAATAAGAAGACTGAAGAAGAACCAATGGCTCCAAGTTACAGCATTGGTGAAAAATGCTGAGTATACCACGGACTGCCAGAAGAGTGAACAAATCTGTCTTGGAAGAATCCTTCTTGGAATTGAGGATGGTGAGACTTTGTCTCACATACTTTGGACCTATAACAGGAGGAATCAGTCCCTGGAGAAAGATACAATGCTTGGTGAAGTAGGAGGTCAGCCAAAAAAAGGGAAGATCCTCCACGAGGTGGATTGACACAAAACTCCAAAACAACCAAGCTCACTACCGTGGAGTCAATTGAACTCATAGTGACCCTATAGGACACAGTAGAACTGCCCCATAGGGTTTTCAAGGAGCTCCTGGTGGATTTGAACTGCCTACCTTTTGGTTAGCAGCTGTAGCACTTAAACCTGATGCCACCAGGTTTTTCTGACACATCTTAAACCAGAATGAACCCACTGCCTTTGAGTTGATTCTGACTCATAGCAACACTAAAGGGCAGAGTAGACCTGCCCCATAGAGTTTCCAAGGAGCATCTGTTAGATTTGAATTGCTGACCTTTTGGTTAACAGCTGTAGCATTTAATCACTAATATGTGACACACATTAGATCGATAGCTAATATGTGTCCCATATTAGATGCCGATAAATACATGTTGAATTGAGAGTAAAATTAGATTATTAAAGATTAATGCAGCTTTGGAAACCCTGGTGGCATAGTAGTTACGTGCTATGGCTGCTAACCAAAAAAGTTGGCAGTTCACATCTGCCAGGCACTCTTTGGAAATCTATGGGGCAGTTCTACTCTCACCTATAGGGTCACTATGAGTCGGAATTGACTCAGTGGCACTGGGTGTTTTGGGGGCAGGTTAATGCAGCTTTAAGCAGCCCTGGTGGCACAGTGAACAAGCACTCAGCTGCTAACCCAAAGGTCAGCTGTTTGAAACCTGCCACTTGCTCTGCAAGAGGAAAGACTTGTCAACCCACGTAAAGATTACAACCTGAGAAACTCTACGCTGCAGCTCTACTCAGCCCTATAGAGTGGCTATGACTTGAAATTGACTGGATGTCACACAACATAAGCCACAACAATGCAGCCTTAATATAAAACTTCTTCTAAAAGCATCCTTTCTAACTTCTTCCACTAAGGCAGGATTTCTCAGTCTCTCTGCTATTGACACAGTGAACTGGATCATTCTTTGTGATGGGCTGTCTGGTACAGTGTTGATGTTTAGCAGCATCCCTGGTTTCTGTTCAGCAGATGCCATGGCACTTCTCCCCTAGCTGTGACAAACAACAATGTGTCCAGACATCGCCAACTGTCCTTTGAGGCAAACTTGTTGAAAACTACTAATTCAAGGAAATGGGATGACTTATCTTACCCATAAATATACAATTAAACTTCTACCCTCTTCACAACATGTCCTGATAGACTTTCCTCATTCAGTATTATCCCAAGGCCCCCAGTGACTTGAGTTTAAAAAGTCAGACATCTTTAACTTCTCTCTCTGTCTTTTTTTTTACTGTGATTAAGTATACAATCCGTATCAATTTTTCATGCCTATCTGCAGCTCCATCTGCTCTCCTCACCCAGTGACAGCGCATGCCTCCTTTTCACTCCATATTTCTAGCATCCACTTAACAAGCACCCGTATGCTCCTCTCCACCCTCTTCTCTCCCATCTAGAAAGAAACCAGTAGGATAGCCTCCCATAAATGTATAGAACTCTAAAATAGACACGCCATATGGTGACACTGTGTCACCGAGTCCAGTCTGTTCTTGCTTGAAGAGTTGACCTCAGTATTGGTTTCCGGTCAGGGCTAGCAGCTGGTCTTGGTTCTCTTTTGATTTTATTTCCTCACATCAAATAAGTGGTTAAATCTTGAAGATCCTGTGCTAGAGTGGCCAGATAAAATTATAGGACATACAATTAAATTTAAATTCTAGAGAAAAAGCAAATACTTTTTGTTTGTTTTAGGATATCTCAAGTATTACACAGGATATACTCATGTTTAAAAAAATTGCTTTTCTGAAATTCAGCTTCAACTGTGTATACTATACTTTTATTTAACAAATCTAGCAATCTACTCTATGTCTATATTGTCAGTGAAATGTGTCCAACCATCTATTCCTGAGTACACTGTCCTAACCAAGGTCTTAATTACCTTTAGACCGGGTAATTGTAATATTCTATCTCCTTTAGAAAGTTTTTGACTTTAAGTAGTATAAAACCTTGCTCCTAGTGGCTAAAATGGTTAAGAATGTTTTGTCTATAATAATGGGTTCCAAGTGGGTGCAGGCGCGGTGTGATCAGGGCTGCAGTTCAGCGTCTTTGCATTCCCTTGGCTTTGTAGTCTTCGTGGTTCAGTCTTGTCTGAAAACTGGCTCCCCTCCAGGTTGCATGATAATTGTGTTAGTTTGAGACATCACATGTAGATACAACAGCATCCATAATCAAACAGTGGCAGCAACAACAGTGAACTCGTCCTCACGATCAGGCCCTATCCTGAAGTACAGTATTGCCAGCAATAAGACAATATCCCTACATCTATAAGGAAGACCACTTGTTACATCTATTGCTCAAATTTACGTGCCAAATTCTAATACCAAAGATGGAGAAAGTGAAGATTTTTACCAACTTCTGCAGTCTAAAACAGATCAAACATGGAGTCAAGAGGCATTAATAATTACCGGTGACTGGAATGCAAAAACTGGAAACAAAGCAGAAGGATCAATAGTTGAAAAAAGTGGCTGTGGTGAGATAGAAAATGTGCCAGAAACCACATGATGTAATTTTGCAAGACCAGCTACTGATATAGTGGAAGTACTTTTTTTCAACAACACAAATGGCAACTACACACGTGGACCTCACCAAATGGAATATACAGAAATCAAGTCAACTGCATGTGAAGAAAAAGACAATGGAAAAGCTCAATATAATCAGTCAGAACAAGGCCAAGAGCCAACTGCAGAACAGACCGTCAGTTGCCACATACAAGTTTAAGTTGAAACTAAAGAAAACTGGAACAAGTACACAAGAGTCATCAGTTGCTCTTATGCAATTCAAGCTGAAACTAAATAAAACTAAAACAAGTACACTAGAGCCAGAATATGACCTCAAGCATGAGATCTGATGATTAAGTCCACAAAATTAACTGTTCTAAGTGCTACATACCTCATTGCTGAATATCATTACGGTCACCTTCAAAGCACTCACCTTGGTAAGCTACGCACTGATGCCAGAGCCTAGTCTAACCTTCAAAGCAATTTTGGAACTCTTTCTGGAATGGCCGTTGTACATGGTGGCATGGCAGCAAGTTCACAAACTTAGCTGCATAGTT
Organism: Heterohyrax brucei; assembly: GCA_028571685.1. NCBI lineage: Eukaryota > Metazoa > Chordata > Mammalia > Hyracoidea > Procaviidae > Heterohyrax > Heterohyrax brucei. Next base: position 16,267,155 of record CM053153.1, on the reverse strand, counting down.
GTCTATGAGGGAATTTTTAGCTAGTAAACAAATAACTGTATTGGAACACCCTCCTTACTCACCTGATCTGGCCCCCAGTGACTTTTTTTCTTTACCTGAAGATAAAGGAAATACTGAAAGGAAGACATTTTGATGACATTTGGGACATCAGGGTAATCCAATGAAAGCTCTGATGGCCATTCCAGAAAAAAAGAGTTCCAAAATTAAGTTGAAGGGTGACCTAGGCTCTGGCATCAGTGTATAGCATCTCAAGGGGGGTCCTTTGAAGGTAACTCTAGTGATATTCAGCAATGACGTTATGTAGCAATTTTTCTAGGATGAGTTTAAGAAATTAAGTGGCAGTCCTCATGTATCCCACCTGAATTTAGAGACCAACTCAAGAGCAGATTTGATGCATTGAACACTGAAGACCAAATGAGTTGTGGGATGATATCAAAACCACCATACATGAAGAAAGCAGTGGGAATTAAAAAGACATAAGAGATCCAAAATGGGTGTCAGAAGAGAGAGACTCTGAAAGGTTCTTTTGAAAGTAGAACAGCTAAAATGAACAGAGCAAGTGATAAAGTGAAGGAACTAATAGAAGATTTCAAAGGACATCTTAAGAAAACAAAGTGCCATAATGAATGTGCAAACATTTGGAGTTAGAAAACCAAAAAGTAAGAAAGAACATGCTTGACATTTCTTAAGCTGAAAGAAGTGAAGGAAAAAAAAAAAAATTCAAGCTTTGAATTGTAATATTGAAGGATTCTCTGGACAAGCTCCTGAATAATACAAGACACATCGAAAGGACACACAAGGAACCCACAGAGTCACTCTAACAAAAGGAACTGATTGACATTCAGCCATTTCAGGAAGTAGCATATAACCAAGAACCAAAGGTACTGAAGGAAGAATTCCAAGCTGTGTTAAAGACATTGGTGAAAAACAAGCATCCAGAAACTGACAGAACACCAGTGGAGATGTTTCCACGAACACTTAACTGTGGTGGAAGTGTTCACTCATCCATCGTAAGAATTCTGGAAGGCAGCTACCTTGCCAACCAAATGGGAGAGGTCTACGTTTGTGCTCATTCCAAAGGAAAGTAATCCAAATGCATGTGGAAATTATTGAATGGTATCATTAATATCACATGCAAGTAAACTTTTACTGAATATATTTCAAAAACATAGAGAACTATCAGAAATTCAAGCCAGGTTCAGGAGAGGGTGTGGAACGAGGGATATCACTGCCGATGTCAGGCGGATCTTGACTGAAAGCAGAAAATACCAGAAAGATGTTTACCTGTGTTTTGTTGACTGTGCAAAGGTATTTGACTTTGTGGATCATAACAAATTATTGATGACATTGTGAAGAATGGGAATTCCAGAATTCTTCATTGTACTCACATGAAGCCTGTGCATAGACCAAGAGGCAGTCATTCGCACAGAAAAAGGGGATACCACACTGTTCAAAACCAGGAAAAGTGTGCGTCAGGGTTACAGCCTTGCCCCGCATCTGTTCAACCTGTATGCTGAGCAACTAACAGACAAATTGGACTATATGAAGAACATAGTATCAGGATTGGGGAAAGACTCTTTAACAATGTGCAATGTGCAAAGGACACAACCTTGCTTATTGAAAACAAAGGGAACTTCAAACCATGATGAAGATCCCACACTGCAGCCCTCACTTCAGATCACACTGGAACACAAAGGAATAAATAAATAAATACATCCTCACAAACGGACCAATAAGCAGCATCATGATAAATGGAGAAACTATTAAAATTGTCAAGGATTTCTTCTTACTTGGATCCATAATCAGTGTTCCTGGAAGCAGCAGTTAAGAGATCAAATGACACATTGCATTGGGCAAATTTACTGCAAAAGACCTCTGAAGTACCGAAAAGCAAAGATGTCTTTTTGAGAACTAAAGTTCACCTGACCCCATCCAAGGTATTTTCAGTTGTCTCATATGGACGCAAAAGCTGGATAGTGAACAAGGAAGACCCAAGAATTGATGCATTTGAATTAAGGTGTTGGCAAAGGATGTCGAATATGCCACAGACTACCAGAAGAACAAATCTGTCTTGGAAAATGTATAGTCAGAATGCCTCTTATAAGCATGGTGAGACTTGTCTAACACACTTTGAACATGTTATCAGAAGGGACCAGTCTCTAGAGAAGGACATTAACTTGGTCGAGGGTTAGCAAAAATTGGAAAGATCCTCAATGAGATGGATAAACACAGACTGCAGTAATGGATTCAGACATGGCAATGACTGTGAGTATAATGTGGGACCAGATGGTGCTTCGTTTTGTTGGACACAGGGTGGCTATGAGCTAGAACTGACTCAACAGCAACAACCACCACCACAACAAACCAGTTCCTGGAAAGACTTCTAAACCCGGGGCTGAGGTTACCCTCCTTTGAAGTACATGACCACACAGAGGAGTGAGGAAACCAGACCAAAACTGAGATGAGAGCCGCGAGATGGAGAGAAGGTGTTGGGATATATGACCAATAATGTGTTACAGCCTCCTAACTGGATTTTGTACTCACCGTTTCTATTTGTTCAAAGCACGTAAATTTTTCTAACACAAAAATCCAAACATACTCTTTCTCAGTCATAAAGCTTCAATGGCTCCCCCTGCTCAGTTAAATGTCCGCTTTTCAGCTTGCCATTCAAGGTCCTGATACTATGGTTTTCCTCTCTTGAGTTCTGCCCGGATGCACACAACACTGGTGGCAAAGTGGTTGAGTGCTACATCTGTTAACCAAAAAGTTAGCAGTTCAGATCTGCCACGTGCTCCTGGGAAATTCCATGGAGCAGTTCCACTCTGTCCTGTAGGGTCACCATGAGTTGGAATTGAGTTGATGGCAGTGGGTTTACTGTTCATCCACTGGACATTTATTGAATATCTATGCTGTGCTTCATACTGATATATAAGTTTTCGTAACATGTAAATCTGAACACTTTCTTTCTCAGTCTTAAAGCTTCAGTGGCTCCCCCTTGCTCAGATAATTAAATATTCTATTTTCAGCTTGTCATCGAAGGTCGTAATATTGTGTTTTTCCACTCTCATGCTCTGTGCAGTCAAGACACACTCCGTGTTTTCCTCACATTCTTCACATTTTTCTGACTCCAGCTGTTGCTTGTGATGTCCTCTGATTACTCCATCTACCACTGTCATCTCTACCTGCTAAAATTCTAATTCATCATCTAAACAATAAAATACAATCCATTAAAAAAAATTGTCATCAAATCTGTTTCAACTCATAGCAATGCTACAGGAGAATACTACTGACCCAGGGGATTTCCAAGGCTGTAAATCTATATGGAAACAAACTGTGACATCTCTCTCCCACAGAATGGGTGCGTTTAAACTGCTGACTGTTGGGTTAGCCGTTTAGTGCTTTGACTGCTGCACAACCAGGGCTCCTTTAAAAAAAAATACCATTTGAAATCCAACGATCAATCAGATTTTTGCAACAGCGATGCTTTATTAATGAGTACTGCAAAGAATTAACACTCTTGTCTGCTAACCCAAAGGTTGGAGGCTTGATTCCACCCAGAGGCATCTTGGAAGAAAGACCTACTAATGTACTGAAAAGCCAGCCATTGAAAACGCTTTGCCATTCAAGGTCCTGATATTATGGTTTTCCTCTCTTGGCCTCTGCCCAGCTAGGATGCACACAACACTGGTGGCATAGTGGTTAAGTGCTATATCTGTTAACCAAAAGGTTAGCAGTTCAAATCTGCCATGTGCTCCTGGGAAATTGCATGGAGCAGTTCTACTCTGTCCTGTAGGGTCACCATGAGTTGGAATTGAGTTGATGGCAGTGGGTTTACTGTCCATCCACTAAACATTTATTGACTATGCTGTGCTTCATACTGACACACATGGAGTATCCATGAGCTGGAATTAACTTGACAGTGATTGATAGTGGTATTTTATGTATTATCACTTAATCCACACAAAAATCCCATTTTCTAGATGGAGGAACAATCTAAGGAACTTGTCTGAGATTTAGAGTCCTAGCAAGTGGTAAAGCTTGGACTTATACCCAGGACTCTGCTTGTGAATCATGGCAGTCCTGTATAGTGTTTAAGCACAGGAACACAGGAGGCTGACAGGTACATTTTCAAACTACTTTCCCTAGCTGTGTGGCTTTGACAAGTCTTATTAGCATCCCAGTGACTCTCTGTGCCTGAACCAATGGGGAGTTCTTTTAATTATAACACAATGTTTTTCAGAGTACAATCACCCAACCCATTAGTTGTCAAGACCAATAATTTTTTCACAGCTTTATTGAGTTATAATTCACATACCAAGGAATCATCCATTTACAGTGTATAACCCAGTGTGTTTTAATGTATTCACAGTTGTGCAGTAACCACCATAATCAATTTTATAACATTGCTTAACCCTCCCCAAAAGGAGCTTGGTACCTTTTAACTACCATCTCTCATTTACGTTAGCACCAAGGAACTTTTAATTGACTTCCAGTCTTTATAGATGAACTATTCTGATCATCTCATGTAAACAGAATTATGTAACATGTGGTCTTTTGTGACTGGCTTCTTTCACTTAGCATAATATGTTCAAGGTTTATTCATGTGGCATGTAAGCAGTATTTCATTCCTTTTTATGGCAAATAACATGCTGTTATATGGGTATACATCTCTTCTTAATCCATTCGTGTATCAATGGACATTTGTGTTGTTTACCTTTTGTCTGTTACAAATAATGCTGCTATAGTGTGGACATATGTCTTCATTTCTTAGATATATACCTAGGAGTGGAATTACTGGGTCAAATTACTTTGCTGTGTTTAAGTTGTTGAAGAAATGCCAAACTGCTTTACAAAAAAGTTGCACTATAATAGACTCTTGCTAGCTCTGTATAAAGCTTCCAATTACTCTACCTTCTCACTAATGCTTATTTGTTTATTTATTTATTATTCTAGTCATTCTAGAAGTTGTTGAGTGATATCTCCTTGTGGTTTTGATTTGGTAACTAATTATGTCAAAAATCTCCCATATGTTTTTTGGCCGTTTGTGTATCTCCTTTAGAGAAATGCCTATTCAAGCCCTTTGTCTACTTTTCATTTGATTATTTCAAATCTTACTGTTGAGTCGTATGAGGTTTTTTTTTAAATTCTTTTTATTATGATTAGGTGAACGTACACAATCCAAGTCAATTTTGCACATGCATCTCTCTACAACTCTATCTGCTTTCCCCACCCTGTGACACCACACCATAAAGTATACACACCACATGCTCTCCCTGTGTCCCTGAGTCCAGTCCATTCTTAGCCTGAAGTGTTGACCTCAGCTGTGGTTTCAGGTCTAGGGCAGCAGTAAGTCTAGGGGCTGTGTTCCCAGGGGACCCTCCAGGTTGTTGGACCATCAACTCTGGTGTTTTACCAGAATTTTTGATCTGCACAGCTCGTTTTTCTCATGTTACATCAGAAACTATATTGTGTCCCCTGTTAAGGCTGTCTTTTGGTGGTTGCCAGGCATCATCTGGTTCTTCTAGTCTAATGCTGATGTCATCTCCCAATCATATGGGTCCTTCTATCTCCTGGGCTTTTTCCTCATGTCTTTGATATTCTCAGTTGTCATCTGTTCCAGGTAGATTGGGAACAACTGATGTTCCTCAGACGGCAGCTTGCTGGCTTTTAAGACCCTAGACATCTCTCACCAATACAGGGTGCAGAAGACTCTCTTAGTAAAGGGCTAGTTATACCAATTGACTGTATGAGTTTTCTAAATATATTCTAGATACAAGTCTCTTATTAGACATTTGATTTGCAAATATTTCTGCCTAGTCTGTATGTTATCATTTCAATTAATGTTGACACAGTCTGGTGTACTTATTATTTTTTGCTGCTTATGTCGTATCTAAGAAGTCATTGCCTAATCCACAGTCACAAAAATTTTATCCTATGTTTTCTTTAAGAATTTTGTAGTTTTCACTATCACATTTAGTTCTCAGATCATTTTGAGTTAATTTTTGCATACAGTGTGAGGTAGGGGATCAGCTTCATTCTTTTACATATGGACATACAGCTGTGCCAGCACCATTTGTTGAAAAGACTGTTCTTTCCCAATTAAATGGATTTCACACCTTTGTCAAAAATCAATTGATTACATGTATATGGATTTACTCCTGAATTTCATATTCTGTTCCGTTGATCTGTATATCTGTTCTTATGCCAGTACCACAATATCTTGACTATTATTGCTTTGTAGTAAACTTTGGAATTGGGAAGTATGAATCCTCTAGCTGTATTCTTCTTCAAGAACATTTTAACTATTCTGAGTGCCTTCATTTTCTATACAAATTTTAGGACCTTTTTGATATCTACAAAGAAGTCAGCTGGAATTTTTTATACAGACTGTATTAAATTAATAGATCATTTTGGGAAGTATTATATCTTAATGATATTAAGTCTTCTAATCCATGTACATGAGATATCTTTCTATTTTTTTGATCTTCTCTAATTTCATTTCACTGTTTTGTGGTTTTTAGAATACAAATTTTGCACTGTTTTTGTTAAATTTATTCCTATTGAATTTATTATTTGTGATGCTAATGAAAATGGAATTGTTTTCCTAATTACATTTTTGGATTGGTCATGAAAATATATAGAAATATAATTGATTATTATACATTGATTTTATCACTCACAGTTTCTCTGAAAACCAAAACCAGGCAGATGTATGTATTAAGAGGGTACAGGGAAATGGCTTACACAACTGTGGGGACTGGCACATATCCACATTTTGCAGAATAGGCCATTGGAAAGGGGATGCGGGAATATCAGGAGCTGAAGCTGCAGTCCACGGGTAGAATTTCTTCTTCTTCATGGAAACCTCAGTCCTGCTCTTCAGGCTTTTTAGTTTGTTGAAGTAAGCCCTACTAGATTATCTTGGGTAATTTCCTTTGTTGTTGTTAGTTGCAGTCAATTCTGACTCATTCTTATCCCATGTGTTGTACAGTAAGATTTCCTTGGTTGTGATATTAATAGAAAAAAATAGCCAGGCCTGTTTTCTGCGGTGCTGTTCGATGGGATCAAACCACCAAATTTTATGTTGGTGGTCAAGCACAAACAGCTTTTGGCACACACCCACCCAAACCAAGTGCCAACACACACACAAAAAGAGGCCAAACCAATGCCATCAAGTTGATTCCAACCCTATAGGACAGAATAGAGCTGTCCCATAGAGTTTCCAGGTGGCAACTGGTAGATTTGAGCTGCAGTCTTTTTGTTTAGCCGCTGTAGCTCTTAACCATTGATCAACCAGGGTGACCCTAGGGATCTTAACTCTCTTTACTTCAAGTTGCTTGATTGTAGACTTTCATCATATCTGCTACATATCTATACAGCTCAATTAGCATTCAAAAACCTGAGAACTATATAGCCTTGCCATGTTGACACATGAAACTGACTGTTATGTTGCTATTCTATCTTGAAACCCTTGTTGAACTCATTTATTAGTTCAAATAGTTCCCCAACCCCACCCACCCAGTGGATGTCTTATGTACAATATCACGTAATCTGAGAATATAGTTCAAGTTCTTCCTTTTCAATCTAGGTACTCCCTCCCTCCATCCTTCCCTCTCTCTACTATTATCTTTCTTTCTCTTGTTCTTGTCTGATTGCCCAGGCTAGGACTCCACCGCAGTTGGATAGAAGTGATAAGAGAAGCATCCTAGTTTTGCTTCTGACCTTAGGGAAAAAATATCCACTGCTTCATCATTAAACATATTACTAACTATAGATTTTTTGTGAGTGTCGTTTGTCAGGTTTTTTTAAATTTCTCCTTCAGGTAGTTTTGGTTGTTTGTATCTTCCTAAACATTTGTCTGTCTCATCTAAGTTCCCTAATCTGTGAATATATACTTATTGTAGTACTCGTTTATAAGCTCACTTTTTCTTTTAGTAAAGTCAGTAGTAATGTCCCCGCTGTAACTTCTGTTTTCAGTAATCTGTGTCTTTCTTCCTTTTCTCTCTCTCTCTTTTCTTTTTGATCAGTATTGGCAAATTTTGTCAATTATGCTGATCTTTTCAAAGAACTAATTTTGGTTTCATTGATTTTTTTTTTTCTCTATTGTTTTCTATTTTTTATTGCAATACTCGTAACTTACCAGGAAGTTTAGATGAGGAAACTGAACCTCAAATAGATAAAAGTAACCTTCCCAAGGGGACTGAGTATAAGTATTACAAGAATTCGTGTCCAGGTCCTGTAACTGATCAGATCCCCAGTGACCTGGTTCAGGATTGGGAGGTCAAGCTAGCACATCTGATCTCCCAGTGGGAGGCAAATCAGGCTTCTCCTTTCCCCCAAGGCACCAGTCTCCCCCTCCTCCTAGGCAAGAGGATGAAACCTTTTAGTTGTGAATAGTAGACAACTTTTATTAGGTGCAAGTACATTCCAAAGAGGGAATGGGTCAGTCTCTGCGGAGAAAGACCCTATGCAGATTTAAAGTCCCTTTTATTTATTGGTAAGGGAGGAGATAATGGCATGGTTCCTGGTTCTGGTGATGATGTAACTCCAGGGTGGAATTTGGGGTCATAAATCAGCAACTGCATGACAGGTCCTCTCCCAAAGAGTATGATAATAGAGATAGTATGGAAATAAGGGGTAGAGCACTTCTAGGTCGTCCTTGGCAGGTGGCTACAGGTGTGGCCATGACTCAACTGCAATGTCTGCATCATAACTGTCAGGAAAGAACTGTAACATTTACACCAAAACTGCCAGGAACAGACTACTGTATCTGTAACTATTCCTCTCAAGTGGCAGCTCAGGCTTGCTAGCTAACCTTGACATTCAGGGGACTGAATGGATCCAAGGGGATTGGAAAGGCTGGTGAAACGTTATAACAGAAGAGGAAACTACCCAGAACCCTGCTGGGATTGGTGGCGGTGGAGAAGAGCAAGACAAGCGGGCTAGGCTGGTGGTGGGCGTGGTGGGAATCAGCATTTACCTTCTGATTTGTATTTAAAATACACACATCACAGAATCAACATTAAGGGAGGGGGGGTTTCCTTTCTAGTTAAGCAAAGAAAGATGTGTTAGACTCAGCCGCTTCTCACAACATTAACAAGTAAAGCAGACAGCCAGAGTGATGCATTTAGGCAGTTTCAGTGTTCAGTGGAAACCCTGGTGATATAGCCAAGTGCTACAGCTGCTAAACAAAGGGTCGGCAGTTCGAATCGGCCAGGTGCTCCTTGGAAACTCTATGCGGCAGTCCTACTGTGTCTGGTAGTGTCTCTATTAATTGGAATTGACTCGATGGCAGTGGGTTTGTTTCTTTTCATTTGGTTGGCAGTTCGAATCCACCAGGTGCTCCTTGAAAACTCGGTGGAGCTCTGCTCTGCCCTATAGTGTCACTGTGAGTTGGAATCAACTTGAAAGCAGTGATTTTGGTTTTTTTGTTTTGCTTTGTTTTCTGTGGCGTCCTTTATAAAGGACTCAACTTCCCAGTGGACGTCGGTGTTAATGAAATGTGGAGGCATTGCGCCATCTAGTGGCGCACTTCCCACACAGCTGTGTAAATCGACTTGCTTTTTCCCAAGTTACCTCTGATGCTGCCTGATACAATCGGGACTCCAGTTTATTGAAGGACTAGGATAAATCATTGTTTTTGAAAATTCTCAAGGATTGAGGTGCACAGATGAAAGAGAAGTGATTCAAGATTTTCTGGAACTATGGTAGATGAAGATATCTTGAAAGATCTACTACTTTTCTGCTCCAAGTGCATGGGAAACCCTAGGTAAATTTTACAAGGTACTTATTGGAGACAGTACTGACATTCAGTTCTAAAGGAGAAAAACTTCCAAGTGTTAGAAACAAACAAATCTCAAAGTCAGAATTCTGGACCAAATTCAAGGTGGAGTATTTCAGTTACATGAATTGATGTAGGCAAAATAAAGTTGTTTTATAAGACTTTATATTTCATGGATCTTCACTGAAGTGTATAAAAAATGTATTTCACCAAAACAGAAAATAGAAAATGATATATAAGCAGTATGATAAAACAGCAATGCCAAAAAGTGGATTGTTAAATATATAGGTGCTGTGAAGAGAATAATTATCATTGGTTAAGAAATGAAAAAGATAAAAGACAGTGTATTTTAAAACAAGCCAAGCCAAGTGCCGTCGAGTTGGATCTAAACAAGGCAGAACTAAAAAAGCATAAAAGATACTGGGAAAAGATTGCAGTTAAAAAGTCCCAAGTCTCTGAAGGATTATGGAGATGCTGATTAATTTGGAACTTTTGAATGCATGTAAAATTTAATGAAATCCTGTAAATGTATGTATTTTTAACGACAAAAATGAAGGAGGAAAGTATAAAAGGCAAACAGAAGTAAAACTTTCAAATTAGTAGAAGCAAATAAAGATAACTTTATAAAAATCATTTGATTTAGTAACAAGGAAGGCAAAGAAAAAGGAAGCTTATGAAAGGCATAGTAAAAATTACCCTAACCCCACCAGATGACATCAGTAAGAATACAGGTGCTCCCCGATTAAAATTTTGAATATATATAGAAGGAAAACAAAACTCATTGCCATCGAGTCAATTCTGACTCATCATGTTCTTAAAAAAAAAACAAAGTAGAACTGTCCCGTAGCATTCCCGGGGAACTCTGGTGGCTTTGAACTGCTGACTTTTTGGTTTGGTTCACAGTCATAGCTGTTAACCACGAGGCCACTAACATATGTCTGTAAACCAAGTGGTGTTGTTACGGTTGTGAGCTGCTCTTGCACTGGACCCTGACTAACAGCGATTCCCTATGTTACTGAGAACTGCCGAGTTTCTTGACTGTGGTCTTTATGGAAGGAGTTCCTGGGTGGCACAGGTAGGTGCGTGCTTGACTACTGGCTGAACGGTTAAGTGGTTCTCACTCATCCCCAAAGGCACCTTGGAAGACAGGCCTGGCCCTGGGCTTCGAAAGGGCCACTTTGAGCATCCTAGGAAGCAGTTCTATTCGGCTCCTATGGGCTCTTTTAAGAGTTGGAAGGGACAACGCGTGTAACCACACATCTTCATGGAAGGAGCTCACCAGGCTCTTCTGCCCCGGAGCTGCTGGCTGGTAGAATCACCAACATTTTCATTATAAATCACTTGTGCCCCCAGGCTGCCCTCACTTGTGTACCTTGTGTCTCTTTGTATGTCTGTGTATATGTGTGTGTGTGTGTGTATACATGAATTGTGTAGGCAGGTATAGACGTGGATATCTGTGTAAACATTTAATATGTGTGAATGGCAAATTTGAGGAAGTTTGAACTGGGCAAGGGAAATTGTATGACCACAAGATGGCAGGATTACCCAACAAGCTGTCGTTAAAAAATAAACAGAGCCATGGAGTCCTTGCCCACTCATAGAGACCCTACAAGTAGAACTGTCCCATAGTGTTTCCAGGGAGCCCCTGGTAGATTTGACGTCCTGACTTTTTGGTTAGCAGCTGTAGCATTTAACCACTATGTCACTAAGCTGTTGTTAGGTGCCATTAAATCAAATCTGACTCTCAGTGACCCTGTAACAGAAGGAAACACTGCCTGGTCCAACCCAGTCCCACACCATCCTCAGAATCACTGCTGTGTTTGAGTTCCTTGTTGCAGAGGCTGTGTCATTCCTTCTCCTTGAGGGTCTTCCTCTTTTTCATCGACCCTCTGTCAAGCATGATGGCCTTCTCAGCCTAATGCCTTCCATAGTCGTACATATTGTGAGGTGTTTCGCACAGACATCGTTGTTCCTTATTGTTGTGTAGTGTTCCGTTGTGCACATGCACCATAGTTTGTTTATCCATTCTGTTGATGGGCACTTAGGTTGTTTCCAAGTTTTTGCTATTGTGAATAATACATCAGTCAACAGGATGTGCATATGTATCTCTTTGCGTGATGGCTATTGTTTCTCTAGGACTTATTCCTAGGAGTAGGGTTGCTGGATCCTGGGGCATTCTGTTTCTGGCTTTTTATGGAGGCGCCGTGTGATTTCCCAGAATGGTTCTACCATTTTGCATTCCCATCAGCAGCGCCTAAGCTGGTAAGAGGGAAGCCAAGACTGAGAAGAGAACCCTAGTGGACATGGTGCTTAAGTGCTGTGGATGCTAACCAACAGGTTGTCAGTTCAAATCACCAGGTGCCCCTTGGGAACTCTGTGAAGCAGTTCCACTCCAACCTATAGGATTACTCTAAGTGGGAATCAACTTGACGGCACTTTTTTTTTTTAAAGTTGAGAAGGGAAAGCATTGATGTGTGTAAGGCTGTTAACCATTGTCAAAAACAGTGTGTGCACTGTTTAATGAGAAACTAGTTTGCTCTGTATACCTTCATCCAAAGCACAGTTAAAAAAATAAAGAACTACGTTGCTAACTAGTTGCAAAGAAAAAAACTTCAGTATTTTAATGCTTTTTTAAAAAAGGAGTTCCAGTACTCCCACAGCCTCTCCAGTATTTGCTATTTCTCTATTTTTTAAAATTAGTGCCAGTAATGTTGGGATGAAATGGTTTCTCATCATAGTTTTTATTTGCGTTTCTCTAATGGCTAGTGACTGTCAGCATCCCTCTGTCTGTTAGCCACCTGAATGTCCTCCTTTGTGAAGTGTCTGTTCATGGCTTTTATCCATTTTTTAGATGGATTGTTTGTCTTTTCGTTGTAGAGTTGTTGAACTTGCCTGTAGATTTTAGAGACTAGATCTATGTGGGATAGCTCATAGCTATTTTTTCCTATGATCTGTAGCTTCTCTTTTTACTCTTTTGGTGAAGGCTTCTAATGAGCCTGTGTGTTTAATTTTTAGTTGACTTCAGTTATCTAGTGTAGTGTTAGTTATGGTTTACATCCCATTTATTCTGTATTATTAATGGCTTTACCTTTGACCCTGGTTTTATTTCCATGATATTTACAGTTTGGACTGTTATATTTAGGTTTTTGATCCATTTTGAATTAGTTTTTGTGAATGAAGTATGAGCCCTAGTTCATGTTTTTACAGATGGACACCTAACTTTGCCAGCTCTGTTTGTTAAAAAGGCTGTCTTCTCCCTGTTAATGGACTTTAGACCTCTGTTGAAAATCAGATGACTATAGGCAGATGGATTTTCTTGTTTTTGTTTCATGTTGAAGTATGATCCTTGCTGATCTTTCTTAGTAAGTGCTTCAAGTTCTCTCCATTTTCAGCAAATGAGTTTGTTTCATCTGCGCATTGCAGGTTATTACTAGTGAGTATTTGTCCGATCCTGATGCCATCTTCTTCAGTGGTCTAGTTGCTTAGATTATTTGCTCACTATACAGATTGACTAAATACGGCAGAAGGATACAACCCCAAAACAGGCCTTTCCTGATTTTAAATTACACAAAGTTCCCTTTTTCTATTTGAATGACTGCCCCTTGGTCTATGTACGAGTTCCTCATGAGCGTAATTAAGTGTTCTGGAATTCTCGTTCTTCACAATGTTATCCATAACTTTTTTATGATCCATATGGCTGTTGTTAGCTGTTTTCTTTTAGGGTCCCAACTCATGATAATTTGTGTGTATCAGAGTAGAACTGCTCCATAGGGCTTTTTTAGCTATAATTTTTATGGAAGCTGATTGTTAGGTCTGGGTGGGTTTGAATTGTCAATCGTTAGGTTAGCAACAAACGCAGACCACTGAAGCCACATCTGAACATAGAAGACTTAAAGAACAAACATGTTTAACTTTATAGCTTTGGTAAAATACATATAAACACATACAATTTATGATCATCCTTTATGTCATTAGCTACAGATAGATGTATAGGTCTATGAGACACAGGAGAGACAGAACGTAAATCTTGGACTCAGACATAAAGAGAATACACTTTGTTATATCTTCTGTAAAACATTGAAAAAGTTGATCACATATGAGCTTACAAAGGATGCCTTAACAAATTCCAATAAGAAAATGCAGTTTAGACCAACCACTCATCACAGTACAATTAAATTAAAAAAAAAAGAAGTTTTAGGAAAAAATAAGAGATATTGAGGAACTAAATACATACTCCTAAATAAATTCTAAGTTTAGTAATAAATCACAGTCGGAAAGAACTATGAAATGTTTAGCACTAAGGGACAAAGAAAGTACTGTGTATTAAAATTTGTAGTATGCAGCTAAAACATTTTATTTTCGAGGAAAATATACACTTTTAAGTTCACGTACGTTTAAAAAGGGAGAAGAATAAACTACAATGTCACACAACCACATGGATAATCTCGTTAATAAAAGAGACAGAAAAAGCAGGTTCCAGAACACAATATTTGTCTTTTAATGTTATTTAAAGGAATAACAAGACAAACTAAGCAACACATTGTTGAGGATCACCCATGCAGGTAGGAAAATCACATTTGTGTCTCCACAATTTGAATGATAAAAGGTGAAAAGTTTACATTATTTTCATAGGTCATTTTTACTGATGTAGACATTTGGTGCTATGAAATGTCCTCTGATAACTGCTTTAATTTTATGTCCTACAGACTTATGTATTGTTGTTATCATTAGTTTTCAGAAATATAAAAATTCTATCTTCTCCACTTGAACCTCAAATTTTTTAATAACAAAAAAATTATAGCTATGAGGCCATTTTTTTTATATTGTTATAAATTTATCAGTTTATTGCATTGCTGTCAGTAAACACTTTCATAGGGATGTGAATTCTTTAGGATTTATTGAGAATATTCTTTTTGACCTAAAATGTGTTTGGTTTTTGTGCACATTGCATGTATACTTGAAAAGAATAACAGCCAGTCTGTCCATCCATCTGTCCATCCAACCATCCATCTACTTATTGATTCTACAGTTGTCTTTGTTCAGCTCACCTCAGAGCGGTCCCTGAACAAGCTCTCATGTTCAGGTGGTCTTTTGTGAGGCCATGCTCAGCAGCAGCAGTGAGGTAGTGGAAAGAGTGAGGAAAGGCTTAACAGTCATGGGGAAGTGCTACTAAGGGAGAGAAACTGGGTTGTTGCTCTCCAGGCCTCCCTGAATATGGATCTTACCTCTCAAGGGTTCTCCACTCTGGTGTTGCGGGTATCCTCAGAGGCTTTAATTTCCCCTAGATTCTGGGTGGTGTATACATGCTTGCTGAGTGAATGCTTGCCAGTGTTTGGATGTGGAATCCCTGGACAGAGAGTGAAAGCTGTGTAGAGATTGGTGCTTGAGGGAAGGCTCTATCAGCAGGTAATTGGTCAGAGAGCGCCTGGAGCAGTCTATCGTGGGCATGGCTGAAATCAGAGGTCAAGAGTGTGTCAGGAATAGACATAACTGCTGAAGTCTTACATGCTTTTACAAAATTTTGGTCTACTCCCTGTGTCTTGGATTGAGAGATGTGTTAAAGTCTCCACTTATGCACATGCTTCTATTTTCTCTTTCATCTTATTCAGATGGTGATTTATGAATTAAGAGATGAACAAATACTGGTAGCTATTTCAGTTTATTGTGAATCACTGCTGTTAGTATTACAATGTGACTTTTAACACTTCAGGGTCTAAATTCTCTATTACAAACGTCAAGATTGAGAACCTTTGCTTTTTTATAAGTTTCCTGAATATTCTTGGGTTAAGTACCACTTGAATCTCTTCGCTATGATTATGCCTCTTGCATGCAGAACAATATTATATTCTTTGTGTATGCACTCACACACATTCATCCACTTAAATCTAACCAGGTAGGAATCAGTCTCTCTGTTCTTTGAACTCTCTTTTCATCCCCACAGTGTAGTATACTGATACTTGACTGGGTCAGCAAAGCTATGGAATTTTCCCTAGTTACAGAAATGTCTTGATTGTTTCAAGTTGCCCAGAGGACACAGTCCACTGTTGTGAACTAAGCCTAACAGAATTCTTCTAAACATTTGGGGTAGACCCCCTTCTTTATTCTCCATCCTCCATGTAAGACTTGAAATTTCATGACTATCACTTCATTGAAAACCAAAGAATGCATTGAATCATTTCTTTCTCCAAGCTTCCTGGTCAATGAAAAGCAGCCTGTTTTCTTGCCTTTTTGTACATAAAGCTAGGTAACATTTGGGTTACTCTAGGATATTGAACTTTTGCACAACTGTGTTTAGTCTTGGCCATTATGATTGCCAACTGCTAAACAAATCATCACATTGACATCTGGAAATAACAAAGATGACAGAAGAGGGGAGGGAGGTAAATTATCTAGAAAGAGAGCTGGCAGGCAGAAAAGCTGTAGAATGTTCTAGAGTGAACAGTAATTTATCTATGAACGGAAATGAACAATGCATATTTGCCCTTTAATTTGCACAGAAACTTTTGTTAGGAGACTTGATGTCAATTTCTTTGCATAGCCTGATTTCTTAGGGAAACAAGTTGAAGTACAGAATCTTCAACTGGTCTGCAGCTTACATGGGGTTGAAGGGCAGTTCTGTCACTTTAACTCCAGGAATTCAATGGCCTGTTTTTGGAGTATTGAATGTGCAGAATTAATGTCAAAATAAAAGACCATCATTATGAAAAAGATCTCTTTTGTTGTGCTGAGTGATACAGAATTGTAAGAAATGTGTACTACATCTAAACCATTACATGTCTGACTCAGCATTTGAAAAAAAAATTGAGCACACAGGAGATTCAGGAGAAAAAATAATCCCCCTGGGTTTCATTAACCACTTGATTGAATGGCTATGCTATGTGTGTATTTTTTATATTCTCTGCTTTTTCATCCCTATGCTTCTTCCCCACAAACAGAAGTAAAAAGATCCCTTTATACCACTTGGAAGAAATAAATGTGTGTGTGTGTGTGTGTGTGTGTTTAACTAGTTATGTGATTTACTTGAGAGTTCCTTTTCCAATGGTGATGAGGGAAGATAAAATGAGTTTAATTTGCAGTGTTTTCCTTTTACGACTACAGAAGAATGTTTGGACCTGAGGAGGTTGATTGCACCACGTTTAGGAACACTGTGGATACAGTGTTCCTCTCCCCATTACATTACCTGACAGGGTCCCCATTGCCAGCTTTGGAGAAATGAAAACTTCCTACCTTACCCTCATGGAACCAATGGTGTCTGGAAAATTGAATCTCTTGGTACTCAAAACTCTTTAGATATCTTTCTGCTCATCAGGCAATAAAAAGTCTTTCAAGGTCTATGCCGTGGTCCTTATTTAGAATTTGCCTGGAGCCTATTCTTTCCCACCTATTGAGCATCACCTGAGTCTGCTGAGTTGTTGTGTCCTAAGAGAAGAGGGCACTGCTTCAATGAATTAGAAAGGAGGGTTGGTCATTAATACCACATCTGTAGTTTGTCTTGAAGTGATACAGACTATAATTTCTTCTTTCTTGAGGAATGCCTTGTTTTGTTCCACCGTTTGTTGGCAGTAACGGAAGGGTGGATTGCATATGTTTAAACACAGGCTTCAGGTTTGTGTGGAGTTTGATCTCAGCAGTACCACTTACTGTGTGTAGTTGATCAAACCACTGGGCCGTTTGGGGCTTTAATTTCCTTATGTGTGAAATGGGAAAACAAGGTCTGACAAGTAAGTCCACAGACTTAACTGTTCTAAGTGCTACATGCCTCTTTGCTGAACATCACTATGATCACCTTCAAAGTACCGCGGTGTGTGCTGACATCAGTGCCTGGTACACTCTTCAAAGAAGTTTTGGAACTCTTTCTGGAATGGCCATTGCACATGGTGGCACGGTGATAAGTTCAGAAACTTAACTGTATAGTTGTCTGTGAGGAAGTTTTTAGCCAGTACCCAAATAACTGCATTGGCACACCGTCCCTGCTCGCTTGATCTGGCCCCCAGTGACTTTTTTCTTTACCTGAATGAGGATAAAGGAAATACTGAAAGGGAGACATTTTGATGACATTCAGGACTTCAAGGGTAATAGGACAACAGTTCTGATGGCCATTCTGAAAAAAGAGTTCTAAAATTGCTCTAAAATTTGGATTAGGCTCTGGCATCACTGTATAGCTTCCTGTGGACAGTACTTTGAAGCTGACCATAGTGATATTCAGTGATGACGTACGTAGCACTTCTTCTGGATGAGTTTGTGAACTTAACTGATTAAGTCCTCATATCTGCCTCGTAGTCCATGCGCTGTGCCAAGTGCTTTACATACATCGTCTCCTCTTGTCATCACAACTAGTTGATAACAAAGATTCTGTTATTATCCTCCCTTGACAGATAAGACAACGGCTATGGATAAGTTAAGTGAGCTGGGATCTGTAGTCAGAGAGTCTCCCTCCTCTTCGCAGTGCTGAACCAGCATGGGGACGCACCAGGCTGAGTGCCTGCCACACACAGACATCCAAGAAACATCTTTGTATTTCCCGTAGTAATAGTTTCAGAAGTATCACTGATTCAACAGAAAAGAAAACTGTCCCATTTTTTCTTCAAGTATCCATGGACCACACACATCTGAATCATGAATTTCTCCACACACCTATTGAATCAAAACCTGTGGGAAAATGAGGCACAGATACGACTATTTTTTAAGGTGCTTCTTCTGACAAATGTTTTAGACACTAAAGCTTGAAGTCTGCTGATATGGTGAAAATATTATGGGAGGAGTGAAAATGTGCAGGAAATTACTAGCTCATATTCTTAGATCTGTGTAGTTTCAACTTGCTTCTGGAGTGTGTGCGTATGTGTGTCTGTGTCTGTGTGTGCATATAATCATTTCATATGTAATGTCGGGGAGACACCTTAGCACTAGCTTTTAACTACAGCTGTTGCAATCAGCAGAATGATTCTTGGTGATAAAGAATAACCAAGTGTCACGTGGTCAACAAACATCCTTCATGATGGACTCTATTCTTTCTCTCTCACGTCCGTTGTGTCTTCTGGATGCCTGAAGGCAGTGTCCACGGACAGCCGACATTTGATAAGTAGCCATATAACTGAGGAAAAATGATTCTGTGCAACAGGGAAGGATTTTTCTAAGCCATGCTCAACACAGCTATTGCATGTTTCCTGTCAAAGGCCGAGTAGTGCTGTCAGATGTCATGAGTCAGTTGTGACTTGTAGTCCTGTTTTGTGCTACAGGGCACAACACTGCTTCTTGGTCCTGCTCTGTCCCCACAGTCATTGCCATGTTTGCAGCCATGGTGTCAATCCATCTCATTGTGAGTGTTCCTCTATGTCGCTGACGCACTTCACCAACCGTGATGTCCTTCTCCTCGGTCCCTTCTGATAACATGGCCAAAGTACATGAGACAAAGCCTTCCTATCCTTGTTTCCAAGGACCATTCTGGCTGTATCTCTTCCAAGACTGATTTGTTCATTCCTCTTAGTCCATGGTGAAGTCACCATTCTTTGCCAACATCATAATTTGAATGCACCAATTCTTGGGGTTTCCTTATTCATTTCCAGCTTTCACATGGAGGTGTGGTTATTCAAAATCCTGTGGCTTAGTTCAGGCACACCTTACTCCTCAAAGTGACATCTTTGGTTTTTATAACTTTAAAGCGGTCTCTTTCAGTAGAGTTACTCCATGTCATACGTCATTAGAGTTCTCTACTGCTGCTTCCATGGGCAGTGATTGTGAATCCAAGGAAAATTAAATCCTTGACAACCTTAGCCTTTTTCTGTTTATCATGATGTTGCTTATTGGTCCAGTTAGGGGGATTTTTGTTTTCTTGATGTTGAGGTGCAATTCATACTAATCTTTATCAGCAAATGCTTCAAGTCCTCCTCACAAGGTTGTATCATCTGCGTATCACAGGTTGCTAATGAATCTTTCCTCAATCCTGACTCTGCATTCTTTTTCATATAGTCCAGTTTCTCAGATGATTTGCTCAGCATACAGATTAAATAAGTAAGGTGAAAGGATCTAACCCTGACACACACCTTTCTTAACTTAAAACTGCACGGTATACCCTTGTTCTGTTTGAAAGACTGCCTCTTGGCCTGTGTACAGATTCCACTGGAGCGCAACTAAGTGTTCTGGAATTTCCTTTCTCTGCAAAGTTACTCATAATTTGTTATATTATTCACACAGTTAAATGCCTTTGTGGGGTGATTAAAACACACACAAATATCTCTCTGCTTTCTGCTGAAATCCATGTGGCACCAACAGTGATAGCCCTGTTTGACATCCTCTTCTGATTCTAGCTTGAATGTCTGTGAGTTCTCTTATCACTGCTGTGACCGTTTTTTAATTATTCTCCAGCTAAACTTTACTTGTGTGATATTAATTACATTGTTTGATAATTTCCATGTTCTTTGGATTATCTTTCTTTGGAATGGGCACATATATGGACTTCTCCCAGTGAGTTGGCCAAGTTACTGTCATCCAAATTCCTTGAGATAGATGAGAGAGTACTTCCAACATTCCATCTGCTTGTCGAAATGTCTCAGTTGGTATTTCATCAATTCTTGGAGCATCATTTTTTGTGAATTCCTTCCGTGAGGTTCTTCTTTTAATGCCATTCACTCTTGGTCATATACTACCTGCTGAAATGACTGAGTGTCAATCAATTATTTTTGGTTCAGTGTCTCAGGGTATCTCTTCCACCTTTATTTGCTGCTTCTTGCATTTTTCGGTATTTTGCCCATACCCACTGTTGTTGAGTCTGATTCTAACTCATAGTGACCCTATAGGACAGAGTAGAACTGCTCCATAGTTTCCAAAGAGTGCCTTGTGGATTTGAATTGCTGACCTTTTGGTTAGCAGACATAGCACTTAACCAGTATGCCTCAAGACTTTCCTATAGAACCTTCAGTATTGCAACTGGAAGCCTGAATTTTTCCTTCAGTTTCTTCAGCTTGAGAAATATCTAGTGTGTTCTTCCTTTTTGACTTAATAACTCCAGGTTTTTGCACATTTCATTATAATACTTTGTCTTCTCAAGCTGCCCTTGGAAATCCTCTGGCTCAAAGCCGTGATGGTGCATAAAATAGTTTTCACCAGGTCCAAGGTTTTTATAGCAGCTTTCATAGGCAAAAGGAGTGTCTCAGGGCAAGTTCACACTAGTAGACAGCCATACCTTTTAAAATTTCTGAATTTGCCCAGATTTAGTATTATCAAATGAATACAAATTAAAGACAAAAATGTGTAATAACGAAAGGATATTCTGAGAATTCCTTGTGACCAGCTTGTTAGCCCTGAGATAAGAAAGCCGTAGGTCTGATGTGAACCTAGATGTGATGGTGTAGAATTCGCACAGACAAAGAAAGAGAAGGGTAACTATTAAGTCACTGCTTCCTCTGGGAAGAAGTGGCATCTCAGTCAGTTAATGAGCAGGGCTTGTGATTAATATCACATCTGTATTTTAGTTAGTCCTGAAGTTCTATAGATTGTAATTTGTTATAAATATGGACATAAACCAGAGGCATGCAGGAGCACAGTTATTTACATAACTTGAACCAAAGAACTTTTGTCTCCTATCTGTCTTCTCATCAGTCAAACTTATGAACTTGTAAATAAGGAGGGGAACTCAGCAACTTAGAGAACGCAGTTATCCAAGCCAGCTTGTAATCCAGGGAAGACGATGATGGTACCAAAGCCAGGAAACCTACCCACTGCTGTTGAGTTTGATACCCAGGCCAGAGTTGAACTGCACCATAGGATTTTCAAGGCTGTAAATCTTTTTCATTTGTATTGTGCTTTAGATGAGTGTTTACAGAGCATATTAGTTTCTTATTCAAGAGTTAATATGCAAACTATTTTGTGACTTTGGTTACCAATCCCATGATACGTCAACACTCTCTCTTTCTCCATACTGGCTTCCCTGTTTTTGTTGGTCCCATTTTCCTGTTCCTGCTTGCTTTCTCATCTTTGTTTTGGGGACTGGTGTATCAATTGAGCCTTGTCTACATGATTGAACTCCAGAGCATGTTCCTCGTGTGTATCATTGCTTTCCCTACAGACCTGTATGATCTTGGGCTGAAGGGTGAAACTCTAGAGTGGCTTTAGTACTGAATTAATGTATGTCTGGGGTCATACTCTTGATGTGTCTCCACGTGTCTGTCAGACCAGGAAGTCTGGTTTTATCTGTATTTTTTTGTGTGTGAATTTGAATATTGTTCTATTTTTTTCTACTGCTTTCTCTGGGACCCTGTATATTGCTGTGGGTATTTGAGCAGTTGGTGATAGTGGCTGGGCATTACCTGGTTGTTCTGAGCTCATTCTGGCAGAAATTGTGGTACTTGTGGTCCGTTCGTCCTTTCAATTAACCTTTCCCGTGTGCCTTCAGTGTTCTTTGGCCTCCTTTGCTCCAGCTGTACTGGGACCAGTAGATACACTTTAGATGGTCACCTGCAGGGCTCAGGACCCCAGACACTACTCACCACACAGTTGGATGTAGAACATTTTCTTTATTAACTGTGTTCTGCAGTTGAACGAAGTCTCCCTCAAGATCATGGTCCTATACCTCAGCTCAGTAACTGGGTCCCTTAGGGGTGTTTGGTTGCTTCCTAGGTAGAGGATTCCTTGGACCGTGGTATAATTGCAATTAACAAGCTAAATGACTTTACAAAATGAGGTGCAATCAGTCCCAGCTTCCTCATCTTTAAAATGAGTGAAGCGGAATAAATCAACTTGAACATTCAGTGAAGACTCCCTGGAGGTGCGGTGTTTAAAGTGCTTGACTGCTAACCAAAAGGTGGGTGGCTCAGACGGGAGAAAGATGTGGCTGTCTGCAGTTCTGTCGTGTCCCACAGGGTCGGGGTTTTGCTTTGATTAACAGTAGCGAACAGGAAGCCTTTCTTGTTTTTGGCACCTTTAGAATCTATTTCTGATTTTAGCACCAAGTTGCCAGGAGAGGGCACCAGAGCCCTTCGAAAGTTTGTTTCCGGCTTTTTTTTTTTTTTTTTTTTTTTCTTTTTTTAAATTTTTGGGTCAGGCCAACACGTTTCATATTCAAATTACTCAGCCTGCAAGAAATAAATGATTGCTTGGGGTGTGTGACAGAGAGGTGGTGCAGAGTTATCTGACTCCCTCACTCACTTTGTAAAGGAAGGAAAAGAAGTTTTTATTGCCTCGTAAGAGATGGGCCATCACGGAGTTACTTGGTAATCAAAACAGGCTTCTCAAATCCAATTAAAACCGAGTTTTCAGACTTGATCTCCTTCCCCCGGGGTGTGCCTGCGCATCTGGGATATCCTGCAGGGAATATTGCTTTGAAAACAGTAATCTGTGTACTAGGCCTGAGGGTAGGACACCTGAGAAGAAGGCACGTGGAAGCTGTCTTGTCAGTTAAAGGGAAAGGAGTCTGAGAGATGAGGACAGAGGTGGTGGCATTCTATGGTGACAGACACCCCTGTAAGGTGCGCCCCAGACACTCTCGGCCAAATCGTTCTCTCTGTGGTTCTGGGCTAAAGAATGGCTGACCAAGGTTTATATGGCGAATTCATGGAGAATTTTTTGTTTTGTTTTAGGGGGACCAGATGAAGGAAGGAGGCGCTATAAGAGATGGATAATAAAACACCAAACCAAACCCTTTGTCTTCAAATCGATTCCAGCTCATGGCTACCCTACAGGACAGAATAAAACTGGCAGGTGGAGTTTCTAAGGAGCACTTGGTGGATTTGACTGCCAACCTTTTGGTTAGCAGCTGTAGCACTTAACCACTATGCCACGAGGGTTTCCGGCAGCTTAGTGCTTCACCACTGCACTACCAGGGCTCCCAACATAAAGGAGAAGAGACCAAAAAACCAACCCACTGCTATCAAGTCAATTCTGACTCATCGAGACCTGATAGGACAGAGTAGAATTGCTCCATAGAGTTTCAAAGGAGCACCTGGCGGACTTGAACTGGAACACCTAGTGGACTTAAACTATGCGCTGTGCCAGGCTGGTAACTGAAAGGGTGGATTTTTGAGTCTACCCAAAAGCCCTCAGGAAAAAGACCTGGTGAACTACATCCACAAAATCAGCCTCTGAAAAATCCTGTAGAGCATGTTTCTCCTCGGATACACACAGGGTCACCGTGAGATGAAGTCCATGCAGTGGCAACTAGTTTTTAATTCTCTTTTCAGAGTACTTATACAGTTACTTACGTCATCTTTAACCATCTTACTACTCACTACTTACTCAGTTGGGAAACCCTGGTGGTATGATGCTTAAGTGCTATAGCTGCTAATCAGAAGGTTGGCAGTTCAAGTCCACCAGGCACTCCTTGGAAATTCTGTGGGGCACATCTCTCTGTCCTATAGGGTTGCTATGAGTTGGAATTGTCTCAACAGAAGTGAGTTTGGTTTGTGTTTTTAACTTAATTGAGTATTTCCAAGAATAAATGTGTAAGGAAATAAAAATGTCAGTTGCTTCAATCTTCGCTAGGTTGAATAGTTTGCTTATATTATACTGAACTGGGAGAAGGAGACATAAAAATTAGTGTTTTCTATTTGCTCTCCTTCCGACCGAGTTAGGAAGAGTTTGACGTTTTCTTTTAAAGGTTGGTTTTCCAGGGTGTTGTGGCAGCAGAAAAGAATCTCAGCTGTCCCAGCCTGGAAACACAATGGGGGGTGGGGAAGTGGTATGGAATTTGAGACTGGAAGGATGAGCTGGACCCAGGGGTTGTTGAAAGAGCTGGAGAGAGAGCGTCCGGACAAGAAGCAGCACACTGGGAAGGCTAGGGGGGAGATGCTTGGAACATTTTGCCTACGTTTCCAGAAAGACAGTGGAATGGAAAGCCATCACTATCCATAATGCTGCTCTGACTTGAAAAGGAATTCAGTCCAGTTAATCAACAGTATCAAATGTCAGCCACAAAGGAATTTGTTCAGATAGCACTAGTTTCTTCCAAAGCAAGATTTGGATGTTGGGTTTAAATCAGGCCTAGGCAGGATTTTCTGTTATACTGAAATCCTGTGGGAGACAGAAGACTTAGATCTGATCTGGAAATCCCCAAACAATGTATATTTCAACCTACGTTTCTAGGAAATCTGATATATAGAGTAGGGAAGATAGCAGACGGACCTCATTCAGCAGGTGTAATGGGGGCCAATTTGGCTTAATTACCCACAATGCCAGTCTATCTCAAGCTCGGTACCTTTCACTTGAGATATGCCATATCTGTCATTTTTTGTGTGAATAATTGTCACAGGCCGTGCCCCAAGCCTGGGGATATATGCCATCTTTTGTCTAAAGACACCTTCTCTTGTCACCTTAGTCTCCCAGCAACACCCAGGGAAGTCAGTAGATTAAAATTCAAACTTAACAACCTTCTGTTTCTTTTCTGTTTTAATTACCTGGCTAAAGGGCTGTCTACCTGCAGCTGGAAGGGCACCTTTGCCAAAGGATGTGATACAGAGAAAGAGCTGATGAAAAGTCTCAGTGCATCCCTGGGGCTGCTCCTTTTGTGTGTCGAATTTGAAGAATCAGCATTATGTGGAGGTGGGGAAACTGACAGCCTGACTTCTAGGGAATACTGGTAGTCTGAATTCCCTGGCTATACAGCTGAATATTTGTGCTTTAAAGGAACTGTGCATGTCCTGCAGTTCAGGACCTTCTTTGACAAGGGAAAGTTGCAGTCTAGACAGAGATAGTAGCCCCAAACCTACTGCAGTTGAGTCAATTCCTACTCATAGTGATCCTATAGGATGGAGTAGAACTGTCCCATAGTTTCCAAGGAACACCTGGTGGGTTTGAACTGCTGACTTTCTGGTTAGCAGCTGTAACACTTAATCACTGTGCTACCAGGGTTTCTGGAGAAGTTAAAGTCTTTCTAAAAAAAGAAAGAAATGATTGCCATCCAGTTGACTCCAACTCCTAGCAACTCAAGGTGTGTCAGAAGAGAACTGGGCCCTGTAGGGTTTTTAGTCACTAAGCTTTTGGAAACAGGTGGCCAGGCCTTTCTTTGGAAGTGCCTCTCAGTGAGCTCAAAAGTCCAAACTTTTGTTGAATATGTTAACTGAAAAAAAGGATTCTAAAAGTGGTTCTTGGGAAGGCAAAATCTTCCGTATACATGGGGAGGGGGCGTCCGGGAGGGGAGTTTTCTTGGAACATGTTAAAGGTAACAATCAAATTTAAAGAGTCAGAACGGACTCCTTGTAATGATACTGGCTTATGCAGATCTTAAACTCGGTTGCAGCAATGCAGTTTTGCAGTAGAACATTCCTCTGCTCCAACGTCATGTGTAAAATGACAGATTTGTCAATGTTCCCTTATCCCGACTTCCTGTTTGAGAGCTTCCTATCTTTCCCCAGACTCAAAAACAAGCCCCAGCTGGCCCGATGAAATTACTTTATAGGTTCAAAGAGCCGTCGTGTCTGTTGTGCCGCATGGAATGTATTTTGCTGTTGCAATTCAAGGGGCCATTTGGGGGGACAGGGAGAGAGAACTGGCTTCTTGTCTTTTAGACACCCACTAATGGGGAAATGATTCTGAAAGTATTGTCAGTGCACTGAAGAAAGACACTTGCCCTCATGTCCTTTGGTTCCTCACACCATTGCACCCTGCACAACGCACACACTCCGCTCACTCGTCACTTTCCAACCTAGACTGGCCCCCAGCCCATTGCCAAGGTGTTTCCTTGGACATAGGACTTATTTTAAACTGCTGGACCCATCATGAGCTCCCAAATGGAATGGATCTGGAGGAGGGTATCTTTAATATTTTCAATCCCAGCTACTGGTGCCTGACTCATGGTAGACACAAAATGAATGGCCACAGAGTGATGGATGAAGTAGGTTTGGAGACAGAAGCAGTACTCAGTCATGCATTTCCTACTTCCTTTCTTTCTTCCCTCTTCCCTCGCTTTCTTACCTCACTCTCTCCTTTCTTCTCTTCTTTTATTCTTCCATTTTTATTTAGAATTTATTGGGCACCTACTGTGTGCTGTATGGGACATTGTCTTAAGTTCTGAATAACCTATGGTAAATTAGCCACATGGGATACTGCTCACTTATTGGGCCCTGTAGATAGATGGCTGTAGTTGCAAAGATGGAGAGACCCTCAACATCCTACAGTTTAATTGCCCATTGGCCTAACTCATAACCATGTCTGGTCAATACCAGTCTCTTCCCAGCACCCATGCCTCTGGTGATGGGTAACTCACTTTCAAAGCAGTTCCTCCTTGTCTGGGTCATTTTGACTGTTAGAAAGTTGTGTTTTATGAAAGACCTAATTTTAACAATTGCTGCTTTAGAGTAGTGGGATGATGAGAGATTTGTTTTTCTTTCTCCTTTTTTTATACTTCACAAGTTTTCTCCAAAAGAATGTATTACTTTATACAGGAAATAATATTTTTTAAAAAACAATGTTTATAAAAATAGACTTTATAAAAAATAATGTTGCAAGTTCTTCTCTACATTGAACTGAAGCTTTTCTGTCTGTATCTTTTACAAATTGGCCCTGGTTTTATCCAGTGGTAGCAAGAATGCTGTTGTGTGCTGATGAATCGATTCTAACTACTAGCGACCCTACAGGACAGAGTAGTACTGCTTTATAGGGTTTCCAAGGGGCATCTGGTGAATTTGAACTAACAGCCTTTTGCTTAGCAGTCTGAACTCTTAACCAATTCATTTTTTTCTCTGTTAGTATTCGATGACTTCACCCTAGCTGTTTAGAAGTTTGCTGTGTAATTTCCAAGTGTTTAGAGATTTTTCTGTTATCTTTCAGTTACTGATTTTAGCTTGAATATGGAATGCTCAGAGAATGTACTCTGTGTAATTTCAATTCATTTAAGTTTGTTGATGTTTGCTTTATAGCCCCAGATATGTGGGGATTGTTCCTTGAACACTTATTCTACCATTGTTGGGTGACATGTTTGGTATCTGTTAAAAAAAGGATCTTGCTGATTGGTTTTGTTAGCTCTGAATCCTTGCTGATTTTCTGTGTAGCAGTTTTGTCTGTTGCTCAGAGGACAGTGTTGTGGATTTGTCTGTTTCTCCTTTTAGTTCTGTCAGCTTTTGCTTTGTATATTTTGAGGCTTTATTTTTTGAGGCATCTATATTTAGGATTGTTGCGTCATTCTGGTTTGATTGATCCTTTTATTCTCATGTAATATCCCAGCCAGATCGTTTTTACCATAAAACCTATTCACTTCTCACTTTGACAAATCCTAGTTCTTATTTAAGAGATTATTATTATCATGTGTGGGTTCCTACATACCTATACAGCTGGATTAAAAAGAAAAACGAAGATACTTTGGTTGGAAATGTCACAAACTCAATGGAGATGAACTTAAGAGTAAAAAGGAAGAGTTCATTGACTTGCATAACTGGGGAATTCAAGAGGTTGGTTCTAGTATTGGACAGGGTTGGATTCAAGGTTTAAAAAATGTCATTACCTCTTTTTCTGTTTCCCTTTGTTTCTTCTCTGTTTCTCTGTTTGCTTGTTCCCATACAGTGTCTCTGTCACCCCCTAGAGTTCTTCCCCTGTTCCTAACAGCACTAGGTAAGAGAGAACACCTTCTTTGCCCACTGGTTTCAGGAAAATGGCCTAAATTGGCTTTGGTTTGTCCATCCTGTGACTGGTCTCAACCTAGGCCAATTATCTGACCCAGAGATGTGAAATACTGAGATTAGCCATGTGTTATAAGAAGTTGGTCTGAATAATTGGCCAGCAAAAGGAGTGATGGTAGAGAAATGGACAGGTTTCGGAGGGGGGTGGGTGGGAAGCCCTGGCAAAGTAATCAAAATCTTTTACGTCTTCCTAAAACCAAAAGAAACGATGTAGCACTCAAACTACAGGTCACCCTTTTGAGTGCTTTAATTAGGAATGATGTGAGCATCCAATGAATCGTAACAGTGAGAATCCGAGTTGTTTGAGGGTCTTAGACGTATCACTTTCATGAATATGTTAAAATATCAGCTTTGTATTAGCATCTTTTACAGCAGAATCTCTTCCTTTGCCCATTCTTAAACTGGAAATGTGTGAAACCGAAAATACTGCCCCAGAAGCTCACAAGGCAGTAGGGTACAGATAGCGTGTCAGAGCAAGACAGGATCTGAATAAGGAGTAGATTGATACACTGTAACATCTGAGGAGGGCAGTCCATGGATCAGGAATGAAATGCATTTAGACATAGACAAACAGAAGCACGTGATTAAAGAAATAAAAACCTACACTCATTGTCACTGAGTTAATTCCAACTCATAGTGACACTATAGGATAGAGTAGAACTGCCACCTAGGGTGTCCAAGGAGTGCCTGGTAGATTTGAACTGTCAGCTTTTTGGTTAGCTGCCAAACTCTTACCTACTGTGTTACCAGTGTTCCTGTGAAATGTTGCGGAGTGAAGGTTAGAAATTCCTAGAAGGAGTGGAGTACCAATTTGCGTGTATATAAGGAGCTGTAGAAGACTCCACCAGGGCAAATGCAAGACAAATGCAGCAAAGGGACCACTTTGTTCCTGACTAGCTTTACCCACCCTTTCCTTCCTGTCCCCTGCCATTCCCTTTTTCTCTGTCCCCTACACTAAACCACAGTTTTGCCCATTCTCTCCAGTCTTGTTGCTCATACTAGGTGAGAACCTCCGTCTTCACGCATCTCCACTGTTTCCTAATTGCCTGTTGGTGTGGCTCACTCCTCCTCAGTCCTGTTGAGTTTCTCAAGGTCAAGGGCTGTGACTTATTTGCTTTTGTAACTGTAATATAAAAGAAGCTTTTGAACTGATTTTTTAAAAAAATTGCCATCAAGTCGATTCCAATTCATAGTGACCCTATGGGTCAAAGTAGAACTGCCCCATGGAGTTTCCAAGGAGCTCCTGGGAGATTCAAACTGCCAAGTTTTTGGTTAGCAGACATAGCACTTAACCACTACACCACCAGGGTTTCCTAATTATGATAGGAGATTTTAAATCATATTAGTTATAATAGCAGAGGTGGTCATTGCCCCTGGTGAAACCATTCCTTTTGATTCCTAGTTTTAGTGAATGCTAATCTTTCTCTTTGAAGGATGGTTTCTTTTCTTGCTTTTTAAAAAAATATTTTATTGTGATGAAACAAAAGTTTACAAGTCAACTAGCCATACAAGACCCCGTATACACACCTCTATGTGACTCTGTCTGCCCTCCCAGCTCTGTGACAGCACACTGCTGCTTTCTATTTGAAGGATAGTTTCTTTTTAATGACTGATACGGACAAATTCTGGTAGTGAAATCTTAGCTAAACGTGTCTACTGTTAAGTCCAGTGGGAAATAATATGAGCATCAAGTGCCTGCCCAGTCTCATCCTCTCTGGCTTTGCCTTTGAGAAGGGGCTCTGTTGTGTGATTTTATACAAGCACGCAGGGTAGGAGCTGCTGGTCACCTTGGAAGTCTTTTCCCCAGAATCCCTAATTGACAGGCTCAGCAGCTGTATCATCCTGCTGCTCACATCCTTTCAAGACTTTCATGATTGTTTTCAGGTTTTCCTGGCCTGTTAATTGGTTCCTCTCCCGTTATGCATCCCTCGTGAGTGATACTGACATTGTTCAAGAGTGCAGACATTCCAGATCAGAGGGATCTCCCAATCCCAGAAATTCCTAGGATGGTTTGCTGAGAGTTAGAAACCTCCTGGTATCTCATTCCACAAAGGAAATGTTATTCTCCCAGGAGCATGGATCCCAGCCACCCTGATGGCTGATAACAGCCCTGCTTTCATCCCAGAGGGTGCAGGCCTCCTCCTGCCTTCTCTTTTGCCTTGTATAAGAGCAGCAGCTGCCACAAGTCATACAGTTTCTCCTTGTAGTTTTTTTGTTTGTTTTTTTCTTCAACTTTTTTTTTAAAGCCAGGTCTGCACCTTCCTCAAACTGCCTTCCCCAAATGAGGCCACAAGCTTAAATGCCTTTGGGTAAAGGGGACCCACAGCTGTTGTTGCAGGCTTCCCCTGACCATAGGTGACTTCACTGAAAACATTTGTGTGATCTTTCAACATTTCCACAAGTGGAGAGAAGACAAGCTTGCTGCTGGAGCAAGGCTTCCCAATGTGTGGCTCAGTGCCTACACAAGGTGAAACAGGATCACAGGACGCTATTTCCAATGACTCTCTGGACGCTCAGCTTCCCCTTGTGTCAGTTTTATTGGCCACATTCCAGAGCTTTGCCACACAGAGACTTGGGTCTCTAGACTGTGCAAGCATGGGGTTCTGGAGGAAGGTAGGCAGTGTGAGCAAGGGTTGGCCACCCACTTAAGGCCCACATCAGTGTTTTCAGCAAGGCATTTACTGACTTCCTTGCAATACTCTTTCTCAGGGGGATTCACTCCTGCTCTTTCAGCAAACAGACACTGAGGTATGCCTCCAGTGCAGAGTGACTTTCTTCAGCGAAGTTGTAGTATAGTGGAGTGCGTGCTGCTGGTGGTGGTAAGACACAGGCCAGGGGAATACAGTTGGGAAATGCAGGACTCGTGGCCGTGATAAAGGATAAAGCAGGGTAACTTAACCTAGTCTCTAACTGTGGGGTGTGTGGCCAGAATGCTTCTTTGAGAAAAGGCTGGCTCTGGAGTTAAATCTGGTATCTTCTTTCATGCAGTCAATACTATTGAGCACTTACAAAGGCAATCAGTGTGCTATGTGTTGGGAATACAAATATCAGTAAGGCATGGCACTTCTCTCCACCTGAAGGATGAAATAGATATGTAAATATTCAATTAAGATATAGTGTTGTCAGATAAACCAGGAGCTATGAATACAAGTAAGAACGACAGCTGGTATAATCTGGGAGGTCAGGGATGGCTGGAAGAGGTGTCTGTACAGCTCTGTCTTCAAGGATGAGCAATAAAGTAATAATAACAGCTGTTGAGACCTTGCTAAGGCCACCTTCTGTTTGCTTTCCATGTGTAATCTCATATCCTCATCACATCACCTCTGTGAAGGAACCACTGTCATTAGCTGCATTTTACAGGTGATGAAACTGTGATTCTGAAAGTTTAAATAGCCGGCCCGGTTCAAACTGGCAGTGAAGGGTGGAGCCAGGATCCCAACACCAGGCCCTAACCATTCTTTTGACTTCCTGGAGTTAGCCAGAAAACAAATAGAGAAAAGTGTTGCAGATCCTAAGATCAGCCCAACAGCAAAGACATAGGGGATTGTGGGGGCATGGCTGTTGTAGGGTCAGGGAAGTTCAGTGTTTCACAAACTCATAGTACAACGAGGGGGCTGAAAGAGTGGGCTCAGAATAGATTTCGATGAATTTTCTCTGTGCTGAGAAGCTCCTAAACTGGGGAACATTGATGACAAGGACCTGCCCTCGAACTCACAGAGAGAGAAAACCTTCCCTAGGAGCTTATACCCAGAATTTGGACTTCTAGCCTTGTAAACTATGAGAGAATAAATTCCCTTTCTTAAATTCGTCCACTTGTGATATTTCTCTTATAGCAGTACTAGATGACTAAAGACAGATCATGAGGATATTTTGGAGTAGAAGGTAAGCCATATATACATGACCAAAAGAAAAGGATTCTGGTTATTGAAACTCAGGAACCAATGAATGTATTAGTCCTGAAATGCCTCCCTCCAGACTTCTAATTCTTATTTTTGATATATATATATATGTAATGAAATCCCTCTAGACTTCTTAAACATGAGAGAGTAGTTAAATTTTACTTAAGCGGTAATTTTCTAGATCTCTTGTACTCAGTCAGGCTTGGTCCTAATGAATAAAAATGCCTACAACTTTCTGCCATGGAAATACCATTCAGTTGCAACATTGACCTCTGGTGTTGGAGTCAACACCAATATATTTTGAATCCTAACCTAATTTTCCGTTCATAATAGCAACTTTGTAATGAGGGATGGACCTGGTAGTTTTCACCAGGTTGAAATATTCTCTCAAATCATTCTTTTATTTATGTGGTTGATATATGATTGTTTTTCTAATGTTGAACCATCCCTGCATTCCTGGTATGAATCCCACCTGGTCATGGATTTTTTATTTTTTTATTTTTGACATGTTGTTGAATTCTCCTGGCTAGAATTTTGTTGAGGATTTTCGCATCTAAGTTCAGGAGAGATATTGGTCTACAATTTTCCTTTTGTATGTTGTCTTTACCTAGTTTTGGTATCAGAATATCTATGCTGGCTTCATAGAATGAGTTTGGGAGTTTCCATCTTTTTCTGTGCACTGCAATACCTGTAGTAATAGTGGTGTTAACTCTAAAAGTCTGGTAGAGCTCTAGAATGAAATCATCAAGGCGAGGACTTTGTTTTTTGGTGGGAGTTTTTAAATTACCTTTCCAATATGTTTTTTGATGGATTTATTTAGTTGTTCTATGTCTGTTTGTGTTAGTTTAGGTAGTGTGTTCCTAGAAATTTGTCCATGTTCTCTAGGTTTTCAAATTTGTTACAGTACAATTTTTCATAATACTCTTAACATTTTTTAAATTTCAGTTGAGTCTGTTGTGATGTCATCCATCTGATTGCTTACTGGGGTTATTTGCTTCCTCTGCTGTTTTTCTTTTGTCAGTTTGACCAGTGGTTTATTGATTGTGTTGATCTTTTCATAGAACCAGCTTTTCTTCTTGTTAACTCTTTCAATTGTTTTTCTATTCTCTATTTCACTTAGTTTTGCTCTGATTTTTATTATTCACTTTCTTCTGGTGCCCAAGGGGTCCTTTTGCTGCTCTCTTTCTACTCATTCGAGTTGTAGGGTTAATGTATCCATCTGGACACTTTCTTCTTTTTTGGATATGTGCATGCTGTGAAATAAATCGACCTCTGAGCACTGCTTTTGCTGTGTCCCAGAGGTTCTTGTAGGATCTGTTATCTTCCTCATTTTATTATGTGAATTTCTTTATTCTGTCCTGATTTCTTCCTTAACCCAGTAATTTTTGAGCAAGATGTTCAGTTTCAATGTAATTGATTTTTTTCCTCTTTACTTCTTCTGTTATTGATTTCTATTCATGTGGTTTTATAGTCTGAATAGGTGTTGTGTAATGCTTTGAATTTTGTTAAGATTTGCTTTATGGCCTAATATGTGGTATATTCTGAAGAATGTTTCATATGAGTTGATGAAAAGAAGTACACCTGGCTGTAATTGGGTGAAGTGTACTGTGTATGCCTATGAAGTCAAGTTGGTTGATTGTGACATTTAGATTTTTCTGTGTTTTTATTGGGTTTCTTTCCAGATGTTCTGTCCATCACCAAAAGTGGTGTGTTGAAGTCTCCTACTATTATTATGTAGCTGCCTATTTCTCTTTTCAGTGCAGCTAGAGGTCATTTTATGTATTTAGGAGCTCCATCATTGAGTGCATAAATACTCAATATGGTTATGTGCTCCTGGACTGCCAGCCAAGTTGCCAAGTGCCGTCGAGTCAGATCCGACTCATGGCGACCCTAGAGGCTATCGACCCTTTAATCATTATATAACATCTTTCCTTATCCATTGTAGTAGATTTTACTTTAAGGTCTATTTTATCAGAAATGAATACTGCTATTCCTGCTCTTTTTTGACTGTTGTTTACTTGACATATATATTCTTTGCATTCTCTAAGTTTTAGTTTGTTTGCATCTTAAGTCTAGAGTATGTCTCATGTAGGCAGCATATAAATGAATTGTGTTTTTCATCCAGTCAGCCACTCTCCATCTCTTTATTGGTGTATTCAGTCTATTTTCATTTAACATAATTATTGATAGGTATGAGGTTAGTGCTGTCAGTTTTCATGCCTTTTTTGTGCATTATTAACAATTTGTTCAACTAAATCTTTGTGCAGTCATTTTTCTTTACGTATTTTCTTTTCATGTCTTTCATTGTTGTTTTGTATTTGCTGAGACCTCATGTTTTTCTTGTTATTTTATTTTGATGTGTAGGATTGTTCATTTCCTTTGTGGTTACCTCCATATTTACCTTATTTTTCTAAATTTAAAGCAGTCTGTTATTTCTTTATATTACCTTGACTTACTCTCCATGTGAAAGATATGACTACATTTTTTAATTCCCTCTTTTTTGTTATAATGTCATTGTTTACACAATGACATCTCTGTTTCCCTATTTTCAGTGTTTTGCCTTTAATTTACTTTTGTGAGTTTCCTATTTGGGTTGGTATCAGGTTGCTGTGCTTTGTATTTTAGTCCTGGGTGATTATCTGATGTTACTGATTTTCTAGCTGTGTGTTTAGTGTTTACTTTCTTTAGTATTTCTCAAAATTTTGTTTTGGTTTTTAATTTTCTAAATTTCTGTTTATCTGGAAATGCCCTAATTTTGCCATCATGTATGAGACATGGTTTTGTTGGATATCTTGGCTTGCCAATTATTTTCCTTCAAGGCTTTGCATATGTCAATCCTGTTCCTTTCTTGTCTGCATGGTTTCAGCTGCATAGTCTGAGCTTAGTTGTATTGACTCTCCTTTGTGAATTATTTTTCATTTATTCCTAGCCACTTTTAAAATTGTCTCCTTGCCTTTAGTTTTGCCAAGTTTGTTTGTAAGATATCTAATGTCTTTCTTTTGGGATCCTTGTGTGGAGTTTGATGATTGTCTTAGCTATCTTCTTTTTTTGATGATATCAGTGAAGTTTTCTGTCAACAAATTTTTGACAGTTCTTTCTGTATTTTCTGTTATCCCTCACTGTTTAGTACTCCCATCATTCATAGAATACTCCTTTTTGATAGAATCCCACTTAATTAGTGTTGCTTTATTTTTTAAGTTCTTTTATCTAATTTTTCCTCAAATATGTTGGTGTTACTTGCTTTAGCTTCAATTTCACTAATATGACATTCTGTTACCTCAGTTGTGCTCATTTGAATTTCTATTGAGTTGTCTAATTCTGTAATTTTATTATTAATATTCTGGATTTCTGCTTCCTGTCCTTGTATGCCTTGTATGCTTTCTTACAGCCTGTTCAGTTTTTCATTTTGATCTGCTACACTTTTCTTCATATCATTCCTTATCTCTTGAAAAGTTCTAAATATTAATCATCTGTATTCTACTTCTGATAACTGTAGAAAGTTCTCTTCATCTGAAAACTTCCTTGATTTGGGAGAGTTTTGGGAGTTTTGAAACCACTGTGGTCTGTGTCTTTAAGTGATTCAATATCGATTGTTGTTTCCAAGCCATCAGTAAGTTGTTACATTTATTTACTTTATGTTTGCTTAGTGTGTTCTGCTGTTCAGTTTTGTTTCATTTTGAAATGTCCATGTAGGTTGATTGTGTGTGTTAGTTTGGTTATTGATGCCTGTGAAGTTCTAACATCATTTCATCAGGTGTTTAGAGCTGTTATTAGGCATGTGAGCCCAGGGGTCCATCCACCTTTCTTGTATAGATTTCAGCTCTGGTGTCCAGGCAGTTGGTCACCAAGTGTGTAGGGTAGACTCTCCTCTACAATCCTAGGTGGACAGAGGTGGTTGGTGTAGGCACAGGATCTAGATACATGTTCTAAGAAAGGCGGGGACTGACAGCCACACCTGAGTGTCTGCCATGAAGACATATCCCCTTATGCCTGAGCCTCGGCAAGGGAGCTGTTTCTGCCCTGAG
This sequence comes from Heterohyrax brucei, assembly GCA_028571685.1. NCBI lineage: Eukaryota > Metazoa > Chordata > Mammalia > Hyracoidea > Procaviidae > Heterohyrax > Heterohyrax brucei. Next base: position 16,230,851 of record CM053153.1, on the reverse strand, counting down.
TTCCCAGCTGAGTTGGCAGTTTTTTTCCCCTTCTCCTTGTTTGTTAAATTGTTCCCTCTCCAAATTTATGAGAATTGTTCAAGAAATGTGTAAGGGATCTTATTTCTGGCCCAGGAATGGGTCAGTCTATGGAGCCTAGTTCAGTGCAGAAGAACGGGGAGGTTAGTGCTGGGAAAAGGCAGAAAAGTTTGTCCTGAAGGCAAGTTGTAGACTCATGTGGTATATTAGATGCAAGCCACTTAGCTTTGGATGATTGAATGCTGTTTTTCACTAGTTCTGAAGATGTATCTGATCTCTCCATCTCTCAGTCTTTCCCATTGAGGAGGACTCCACCAGAAAGCCACTGCTGTGCTCACCACACTGGCTGTAGCCATTTCCCGCTGGGCCATGTCTGACCAGTTCTAGTTACTTCTGGATCTACTCTCCCTTCTCCATAGCTCAGTCTGATTTCTCAACTTTCCCTTTGATGTTCAGAGCTCCTAACAAACCAAACACAAACCTACTGCCACAGAGTCGATGCCAACTCACAACAACCCTATAGAACAGAGTACGATTGCTCCATAGATTTTCTAAGGAGCATCTGGCAGATTTGAACTGCTAGCCTTTTGGTTGGCAGACATAGTGCTTAGCCACTATGCCGCTGAGTTTCTACAGGGCTTCTAGAATGTGAAATATAATTGATTTGCCTGTTCTTTTGGATCATTGTTGTTAGAAGGATCACATAAAACATTTCAAGAATAAAAGAAAACTAGGATTTGGGGGGATCAGGTTGATATTGAAAACTAGGTTTACTCTGACTTGAAGCCTCTCATTCTGCCCCAAGGATATTGAAAATTAGAATTCCTCTGAGTCAGATGAGTCCTCTGTGACTTGTTTCCAGCTTCAACAGTCCCTCTGGAAACCCAAGATTAGATGATGACCAAATCAATCTAATCTTGACCAAAGGAGATTTTTGCCAGAGTGTGGCATATCCTTACTTTATGGAGTACTTATACACACAGTTCTAGAGTGAACCATTTGCAAAACTGAATCAAGAAGCATTTCCATGAGAATCTGGATTCTGAGTCTGAAAATATTCTAATAGCTCTTAAAGTGTACAGGACTTGCAATATTATTGACCATGGTCCCATTAAAGCTTGGCACAGAGTAGGCCATTTGATAAATACTTTATGAAAGACGATGGAAATCCTAGTGGTGTAGTGGTTAAGAATATGACTGCTGACCTTAAGATCGGCAGTTCACATCTACCAGACACTCCTTGGAAACTGTGGGTCAGTTGTATTTAGTCTCATAGAGTCACTGTGAGTTGGAATTGACTTGATGGCAAATTTTTTTTAATGGAGGAAGGGTTTGTAATAGAGACAGAGAGAAGGAAAAAAGGTGAGAGGATACAAAAAGAAGAGAGAATTTTATGCACAAGTGTCTAAAGGATGTGTATGTATGTGTGTGCGTGTATTATGTCAGAGAGGTAAAACTTGAAAACCGGAATTCTATTTTCCATTTTTCACCAAGGTTCTAGTATATGTTAGTGAGTTTTGTTAGTGAGGGTGTTCTCTTGAATGTCAAGGTGCCAGTGCCTTTCACCCAATTAATCTCCAAACTCTGAATTCACTTTGCTGCTGTTTTAACACCCTGGGGCCATATTTCTCACAGTAATTAGCTTTAACTTCTGCAACATTTTTTCTCACATTTGTTGCTCCCACAGGTTGTAGGTTTCTGCAGTTTCCTTGACCTCTACTGTAGGGAAGCTCCTTGAAGAAATGGTTTTCAAGGGGGCTGTTGGAAGCTTTGTCAGATTCTGTAACTACTTGGCAGGCTCCAAGACAGCTGGTCTCTGATTTGGAATTGCCCTCTGTTAGGATACTCCCGTTTTGAGCATCTTTGTTGAAGTAAGACAGGAAGTCTCAGTATTGGCCCCTGGACTCCAGTGAAAATGATGACCTTAGGCTCATTGAACCTAAGAAGGTCTTAGGAGGTCACCAGTTTTCTCATAAACTGGAAAGGGCAAGGTTAGTGGTGAATGTATATGTTTTCAACTTAATTGTAACTGATAGACATAGATACCTTTCTGAGTTTTTTGGAAGCTGTTTAGGTAGTAACAAGATAAACCAGTGAGGCTATGTTCAAATAGTATAGGGACAGTGTCTGACCTTCTGTAACTTTAAAAGGGGAAAGGAGAAACCAGACCAACAGCCCAAGGCTGATTCCTATAAGGTGGAAGTTAGACATGCCTCCTCTCTTTCTTCCATCTTTACCAATTCTGACACAAGTGTCCCTCCCATGACACTCTATACGTTTCTGCTGAGTTCAGTAATTCATAGAGTGGCTGCACAGAACTCTCAGACAATACACACAATTGTGGGTTGGTTTATTAGGGAAGTAACAGGTTTAAGTTCAGGTTCAGGAAGGCTCAGGATACAGTTCTGCCGTATCCTGGTCTCTTCCCAGCTGTGCCCACAGGCATGCCTCTCTCTGAGGCCTTGGCCTCCGCCTTGCTGAGGCAAGTATTACCAAGCTCATTTAGCTTTGCTGATAAGTGCCCAGAGGTGCCCTACTCCTCCAGCAAGCCGCTTGCATGAAGGCACTCAGCTTTCTCACTTTGTAGGCTGGGAAGCCTGCTGTGCCATCTGCTGGTTTCACCAATCGCTGTGTCTCTGCCACTGCTTCTCACCTTCTTTGATGTGATAGCTCTCTCCCTCAGTCTCCTGGTTCTAGGAGCTGCTCAGTGCAAGAATCTTGGGTCCAAAGGATGCCCTCCTTTCCTGATTCTTCTTCCAGGCTGGTCGTGAGATCCTCCTTCTGCTTCAGAATTGGCTTTCTCTTAGGCCTGGTAGGATGGCAGAACTGGTTGATGCCCTTGCTGAGCCACCACTCCTTTATTTGCATGCTCCCACTCAGGTGGTTAGGTATCACTGGGGAGTTACAAGACCATGGTGAAAACCACCATACAGGTGCAGTTCACCACACCACAGGTTACTTTTTTATTAAAAAAAAATAATGTTTTATTGTTATTACAGTCATGTGAAAATTTACAAGTGAAGTCAATTTGCCACATCAACCCCGTTACAGAGACTCCGTTTGCTGTCCCAGCTCTGTGATAGTGCACTAGTCCCTTTTGCTCGTACCACCATGTTTGTTTAACCTAGTCCTGTCCCATCCTTTCTACTCTGCTCTCTCATTACTATTGGGGAGCTGCTCCAACAGCCTCATGTCTTACACAGTTCAGTCCAATTTTTGTCTAAGGAGTTGTCCTCATTGCTAGTTTCCTCTCTGGAGTAGGAGTGAGATCACTGGGGTCACCCGAGGGTGACCCTCCAGGATGTTGGGCCTTCAAGTCTGGTGTTTTAATAGCACACAGGTTGCTTTTTATGAAACATCTTTATTGACATCCAATTGACATACCATAAAAGTCACTCATTCAAAAGTCTACAATTTATTGGTTTCTAGTATATCAAAACCAATCCATCCAAAGAACCACTGTTCAACATCAAAGGCCTCACCCAAGGGACGGATTCCTTGTACTAGTGGTGTTGCATCTGGTCAAAACATGTTTGGATATTCCTAGAAACTGCCTTCTGAGGTCACAGTGCATTCTGTTGAGTTTTCCATTTGGTACTGAGTCTTTATCCTTTGAGGGCAGAGTCAGTTCTTTGACTTTCGCCTCCCTAGCCAGCATTGTTGGATGATTGACCAAATTTTCTTTGAGAGGGATGCACTGTTTCTTTTCCAATAGTCAAGCTTATGTGTGCAAATGGTCTTGTTTAGGTCACCTGGTACTGGTCTAACAGAAATATCACAAGTGGAAATCTGTAACAAAGAAAAGTTTGTTCTTACATAGGCTAGCTGGCTAGAAGTCTCTTTCTCAGCTCTCGGGGAAGGTTCTTGTGTTGTATCAGTCTTTCTCCAGTCTGAGAAAATCTTGACACAGGAACCTAAGGTCCAAAGGATACGCTCTGCTCTAAAGTGCTGCTTTCTTGGGGGTATGACATCTCCAACTCTCTGCTTGCTTCCCTTTTATCTCTTATAGGATAAAATGTGGTGTAAGCCACACTCCAGGGAAACTCCTTTTTACGTTGGAGCAGGGAAGTGATCTTAGGAAGGGTGTCACAGTCTTATCCTAATCTTCTTTAACATAATCTATTAATCACAGGCAGAAATTAGGGTTACAGTTAGGAAAATCACAAAATGGAGAGCAGATATACAATACTGGGACTCATGGCTCAGCAAAATTACTACACACAATTTTGGGGGACACAAATCAATCCCTGACAGTTCTCTTTTCTAGAAAGAGAGGGTCCAACAGAACATGGGACCAGGAGATAGAAGATCAGAGGAGACGTCCATGTCCCACTGCTTATGAGCTGTTTGACCATAAAGTAAGCCTCTCTGGCTGTCCTTTGGTGCCCTTATAATATCACCTATTAAGTGAGATATCCATTAAGTGATAGAGTACATATGACCTATGTCTTAGTTATCTAGTATTGCTGTAACAGAAATACTGCAAGTAAGTGTCTTTAACAAACAGAAATTTATTTTCTTATAGTTTAGGGAGCTAGAAGTCTGAATTCACAATGCCAGCTCTAGAGGAAGGCTTTCTTTCTCTCTTGACTTGGAAGGAAGGCTCTAATCTCTTTTGAGCTTCTGCTCCTGTGCAGTCTTCATGTGGCTGAGCATCTGTCTTCCCCAGTATATGCTTCTGTCCTTTGCTTATTTAATGTCTTGTATCTCAAAGGAGATTAACTCAAGACACACCCTAAGCTAATTCTACTTTATGCACATAATGAAGACAACACATTCCCAAATAGCATTTACCACAGCCATTAAAGCCAAAGCCAGTGCCATCTGTCAAGTCCATTTGGACTCATGGTGATCCTATAAGTTAGAGTAGAACTGTTCCTTGGAGTTGCCAAGGAGCATCTGGTGAATTTGAACTGATGACCTTTTGGTTATAAGACATAATACTTAACCACTACACTACCTCAGTTTCCATATAGGCATAGTAGCTAGTATTTATAACACATATTTTGAGTAAACTCAGTCATTCAGAGGGAAACCCTGTAACCTTGTAGGCTTTCATCTGATTTCTGAGCAGAAAGAAATAATGCTGGCATGGAGACGATGGGATGACACATTCAAAGCCTTGAAGGAGAAGAACTTCCAACCAAGAATTATATACCCTGCAAAACTATCTTTCAAATATGGAAATGAAATGAAGACATTCGCAGAGAAACAGAAACTCAGAGACTTTGTAAAAACCAAACCAAAGCTACAAGAAATACTGAAAGAAGCTCTTTCAGGCTTAGAAGAACAAAACCATTAATTTTATATTTTGGGAGGAAATACAGGATACATCATCCAGAAACCTACTCAGGGAAGGCTCCAGAGTCAAAGCTCTAATATTAAAAGAAGTGATCCAGTGATCATATCACGAAAACTATGATGTCATCATATTAAAAAGAGGGATGTACTGCAATCATTATAGACCTTCCAGATGGAGAGGAAGTTAATAAGACTTGTAGTAGTTAAAATTAGGTATAAACATAGACTATTAAGGGGGAATCACAGGGGTAGCTGCAAAGCACAATAAAGATGCAGCATATCAAATCAAGAAATGTAATGCAGGAGTCTCAACGGCCACAAAACCAACACTGAAAAAGGTGAAAAACCAGCTATCTTATAACCTAGTTTCAACTGGAGAACATTATGTTGAGTGGAAGTAGTCAGCAACAAAAGGACAAAGATTGTATGAGACCCCGACGATAAGAACTTAAAAACAGACTCATGCACAGAAGAAAAGACTCTTTGACAGCTGCAAGGGTGGGGGGGGGGGAGAGTGAAGGTGGAGTATAGATTAGATAGTTGATAGAAATTTGGTTGAGTGAAATCAGTGACAGCACACATTAGAAAGAAAATCAATTTTAACTGGACTTCAACATAACATGATTAATCCTCCCATCATAACCCAATATTGCAAGGATGGTGTAGCTGGGACGGGGAGCCAAGCTCTCAGGGGAAATGTAGGCCAACTGGCACAACTAGCATTTCACTAAGAGAGTCTTCTCCACCCCAAATTGGTGAGTGGCGTCTGCAGTCTTAAAAGCTGCTAAACTTCCATCTAAGGTTCACCAAATGGTCCCAACTCAACAGGAATGGATGATCTCCAAGGACCAAAACAACATGATGGAAAGAAGACCCAGAAGACAGAGAGACCCACATGAGTGGGTGACCACATCAACATGTGACCATAAGAACCACCACCAGTGGTAGCCACAATGGGGTTCACAAAGTTGAGTCTCACAGGCAACATGAAAATAAAAAGGGGTGTACCCTGATATCTCCACTAAAACATCACAACTGATGGTCCAGAGGCCTCAGGGTTCCCCTGGAAGTATAGCCATTGGCCCTGATGCTGCCCCTGCCCATAAATCATAATGGAGGTCCACTCTTCGGACAGAAATGGATTGGACTTGGTGACACTGAGCAACCATAACGTGTATACTTTATGGTTCTGTGCATCTGTAGGATGTCATCCAGCTGACCTTTTACTGGACGTGGGGGAGAGAGTAGGGAGGAGGTGATAGGAGATTGTTAGGAGGATGTGACGTGTACAGAATGGAGAAGAGGATTGTGCTGTCACTGTGGAGGGAGAGCAGTGGGAGCTGCTCATTGGTGGGTATGCAGATTTACATGGGATTGTATATTCTCACTCAATTGTAATAAAAATATATATATAAAAAGATAAAAATAAAGAAAAGATTTCAAAGGGCTGCTTAAGAAGACAGAGTATTACAATGGGACATACAAAGACTCAGAGATAGAAAACCAAAAGGGAACAACATGTTCAGCATTTTCGCCATGAGTTGGATCCGACTCGACGGCACTTGGTTGGATGTGATGGAAGTGAAAGACTAAAGTCTTCATTATGTATTGCACTGCAACATAAGGAACACAAAATCTTCACATCTGAACTAATAAACAACATCATGATAAATTGGGAAAACTTGGACGTTGTCAAGGATTTCATTTTACTTGAATCCACAATGAACACCCAAAGAAACAGCAGTCAAAAAGTCAAATGCATTGTACAAATCTGCTGCAAAAGATCTCTTTAAAGTGTTAAAAAGCAAAGATGTCACCTTGAGAATAAGGTTTGCTTGTCCCAGGCCATGATATCTTCAGTTGTCTCATAGGCATGTGAAAGCTGTACAATGAATAAGGAAGACCAAAGAAGAAGTAATGCTTTGAGTTATGGTTTTGGTGAAGAATATTGTGTATACCGTGAACTGCCAGAAGAAGGAATAAATCTTTCTAGAAAGAAGTCCCACAAGATTGTTCCTTAGAAGTTAGGATAGTAAGACTTCATCTCATGTATGAATGCTGCCACTTAAGTTCATGAACTCATCTTAGAAAAAAGCTACCTTTGAAGTACTCCCCTTCAGAAGTGCCTAGCTCACCCTTCAAAGCAATTTTGGGACTCTTTCTGGAATACCCATCAAAGCTGTTGCCATACTACTTTTTGATGTCCTGAATGTCATCGAAATGTCTTTCTTTCAATATTTCCTTTATCTTCAGGTAAAGAAAAAAGTCATTGGGGGCCAGATCAGGTGAGTAGGCAGAGTGTTCCAATATAGTTATTGTTTACTGGCTAAAACCTCCCTCATACACAGTGCCGTGTGACCCGGCACTTTGTTGTGATGTGAGAGCCATGTGCTGTTAGTGAAAAGTTCAGGTTGTTTTCATAGAACCTTTTCATGCAGCCTTTACAGCACTTCCAAATAGTAAACTTGGTTAACCGTTTGTCCAGTTGACACAAATTCATAATGAACAATCCCCCTGATATCAAAAAAGTTTAACAACGTTGTTTTGACTCTTGATTTGGACTGATGAACTTGTTTGGTTGTGGAGAATTGGCTAACTTCCATTGTGCACTTTGATGCTTTGTTTCAGAGTCATATTGATACATTCATGTTTCATCACCAGTGACAACATGGCCCAAAACATCATTGTGCCTCTCCAAAAGCTCTTGGCAAACGTTGACTCTCTTTTGCTTTTGTTTATCAGTGAGCTCCTTCAGGAGCATTTTTGCACACATTTTTCTCATGCCAAGATTTTCCATTGAGATTTTTCTGGTTTCTCTGTTAATGTTTACTTGGTCTTGGTCTGCTATGCTTCTCATTCAGCCAATGATGCTGGTGCTCAGTTTGATGAATTTTTGCAATATTTTTTTTCAGTTTTGTTCATTACCAGCCACTTTGACCACTCTTCATCAGTGATGCTTTCTCTCCTCTCAGAAAAACATTTAATCCATCTGTATACTGTTATTTTCTTCATGGCATCATCCCTGTAAACTTAGACTAACGTGTCCCTGATTTCACTTCCACTCTTGCCAAGTTGAACAAGAAATTTAATGTTTGTTCATTACTCTATTTCAAGCTTCGACATTCTTGCAACAGCGCACAAAAACGTAAAACTACAATAATGAATTCCACTCAACAAGTTGCTGCCATACTTCAACACAAATACATGTGCAAGACACTGATATACCAAGATAATGAAAACATACTGAATTGTTTGTACAGAGCTGCCAGTGTATACTCCTGGTGGCAAGTTTGTGAACTTAATTGTTAGACTTTGTATTGTGGACGTGTTATCAGGAGGGGCTGGTCCCTGAAGAAATATGGACACAGTGAGGTACAATAACTCTCCCATTTTAAGGTGGATAGATGTTGATAGTGGTGATATGTCTCCAGAGATGTCCTCCCCCCATCCCTGGTCTGGCTGCCTCTAATGCCCTTCATATTTGTGATGCCTAGGAATGTCATTGTATGCCTTCTCTCGTGCCCACTTGGGCTTGTTCCCAGTGGCAAGTGTCCTTTCTGTTCCTCCTCCAACCCACCACACTGACCCCCTAATCCCTGCTTCGCTGCACCTCTAGGAGAAAGACATCATGCTTGGTAAAGGGGAGGGTCTGAGAAAAAGAGGAAAATCCTCAACAAGGTGAATTGACACAATGGCTGCAATGGCTCAGATATAGTAATGATTGTGAGGATGGAGAGGACCAGGTTTCTGTTGTACATAGGGTTACCATGAGTCGGAAACAGCTTGATGGCCCCTAACAACAACTATGTTGTCTGCATGTCTCTGGGCAGAACTTAGTCACATGGCCACACATAGTTTCAGTGGAGCCTGAAGAAATGCTATGCTTAAGCTGGGAATTCATGTGTCAGGCTAGAAAGTAAGGCATCTGTTGCTGAAGAATAAAGGTTGAAAGGACACGGGAACGTAACATCTGTAATCTCATACATTTTGAGGACTATCTTTTCATTATTTTTTTTCCTGCTTTTTTAAAAATTGAACTTAAACATTTCTTTTCTATAAATTTCAGAGTAGAACTTTCCAGGGGTAGGGAAGAACAAATTTTTAAAAATACTTTGAACTAGATCTCCTGTGCTGAAAACCCATTGCCACTGAGTCAGTTTCAACTCACAGTGACCTATGAACAGTGTAGTACTGCTTCATGGGGTTTCCAAGGAGTGGTTGGTGGATTTGAACTGCCAGCCTTGGTTAGCAGCCTAGCCCTTATCACCTGTGCTTATGCCTGTGGAAATGTCACAGGGGAGGAAAAGCAAACAAACATTGAAAACTCCAGAGTTTTGCCTCAAGTAGATTAACTTGGAGGATGGTGGGTATGTACACAACTGAAAGTTCATAGCACTACAAGCTTGAAAATCATTTAATATTGTGAAATACTCCATTCCTTTCTTTATCTATTCATTCACTAATTCATCCATTCATTCACTGACCACTTATTAAGCGGCTGTTAGGTTCCAAGTATTAATTTTGCTTCCAAATTCTGTAAAGGCTAGGATAAACAAACCCCAAGAACCCAGTTTTGCATCTCCAAGGATTTCACTGTTCATGGATCAAGCCATGTACCTGGCATCTGGAATGCCTCATCAGCTCAGTGATCTTATTTTGAACCGTAAGAATGAAGACAGTATTTCCTAAGAAAGGATTATTTTGTTTCTTTAGGGGCCACCTCTGCAACATGTTACCTTTCTTGGGGCAGTCCTCATTGCAGGGCAGAGGACTTTAGAGGTGTGGAAACTGAACTTACAGGGTCTGGCACAAAAGAGATGTACATTCAAAACTTGTATGTAGTGTTGTTTATTCCTTTGAATACATGCCAGGCCCTTTGGTGTATGAAGTCTCATTGAATAGTCACAACAGCTCTGTGAAGGGTGATGGTGCCATTAGGGTGACAGGCACATATTTTAGATCGCTGCTTATCTGACATAATCAACGTTACCATTTTCGCTCAGATCACCGCAAAGACACACACAACCTCAATAAATACCCTATAAATAATCACAAGTAAACAAGACATCATAATTGCAGTTCAAGGCCATTCTCCCAAGCCACTTTCCAATTCGACCAAGATTTTAGTCTTAAAAGGTCTAGACCCACCACTGCCTTTGAAGGGGGTATCATTATGGCCAATTTTCGGAAGAAGAAACAGAGGTTCAGAGAGGTATCAGGGCTTCTTCAAGGTCATGTTGTGTGGAAGTGACCCAACAAGCAGGACACGTGTGTGCTGTGGCAGGTCCAGTGCAATTTACTTGCATGGTGGTGGTGGTTATCAGTTGCTACCGGGCTGGTTCTGAGTCACATCAGCTCTGCTGTACAGCATAATGAAGGCTGCAGGCTCCGCGGCATCTTCCCCACTGTTTGGCCTGAGTCTGTTCTTGTGGCCCCTGTGTATGCTGAGTGCCTCTAACCAAGGGGGCTGGTTGTCTGGCGCTGCATCAGACACGATTCGTGTACCCCCATGAAGGCATCATCGAAAGGAATAAATGAGATTTCAGGCTAGAATGGGAATGACTGGGTCCCGTATATGAGCTGCCTTGAAGAAGTAACTGTGATTAGGGCAGGATGTAGATTGCTGACATCTGTGTGCAGCTAACATGTCCCTGGCCCTGGGCAGTTGACCGCTTAGAACTGTTGAACATAATGTTCTTTCGAGATTTTTCAATCCAACTCCTTTATTTCACTGCTGAAGAAATGAAGCCTCAGAGAGGGACAGAGACGTCTCAGTGGTCACTCAGCAGGAGTTAGCGGTGGAAGTGGGGGAACAGTGCAGGTGCACCCCCTACTGCTCATCACGTTTTCTTTATACCTCCCTATTTGGAGAAAGAGCAAGAATGAGGTGATTCTTCGGGCTTTAAAAGGATGCGTTATCATGGAGATTAAGAGTCTCCTGTTCGGTGTATCTAGAGGCTGATGTGTGAGACCCGTGAAGAGATTAAACTGGAATGAGCTGGCAAATGATGGGAAGACTGCGGAGGTAGAGACTGGGAAGCTGTCTCTTAAATCGTCTTCCCACCCCCTCTTGGTGTGCAGGAGGTCCTTGGGGGTGCAAACAGTTTGGGCTCAGCTACTCGCCAAAAGGTTGATGATTGAAGTCCCACCCATCAGTGGCACAGAAGAAAGCCCTGGCAATCTGCTTCCTTAAGATCACAGCCTTTGAAATCCTATGGAGTGTAGCTCTACTCTGACACATGTGGGGTTGTCATGAGTCAGAGGCAGCTCAGCAGCAGCCAGATTTTAGATTTTCTCAGAATGCATAAAAATGAATAAGGAAACTCAGTCGGTTCCTGCTGAAAGTGGGTCACATCCTAACGGTTATCAGTTATACCTTCAAGCCACTATCCAGTACCCATTTAATAAGGATTAGCTGATGATCAGTTACATAGTCTGATGATCTCAGACAAGGGCCATGAAGCTCTTAACTGCCTACTTCACAATTTCTGTGATGCTGGCCAGTCCTCTCAGGGTGTCTCCTTTGTGCCAAATTCCTACGGTGTTGAAGGGCACCCAGACTAGGAGTGTTCGTTTGTTCGTTGTTTTCATTATGAATAAATGATTAAATAGAGACACTTTGTGAATTCACATCTAAATCTCTTATTTTCCCTAACAACTTAAAAATGTGATTGGAACAGTAAATGATCCCAAAGAACTGCTGAGGAAAGTTCTAGAAAACTGAGAATGTGTCAAATGTCCTGTGTTAAGTAAGGAAGGAAAGGAGAATATTAGAATTGGCATATAAATTTGATGCCTATCCCCAGAAAAATTCTGCAATTGATTATTCAATGTATATGTATAGTTTTCTTAGCACTTAAGAGAAGAAAGCAAAGGTTACCAGGAACCAGTATGTGCTTCTTAAGAGTAAGAAAATGTGATGAAAAATTCGCCTCTTACCATTTGTGCTAGTTAGTACTGCTGGACCAAGACAGCACTGAGCTGTCGCTGACGCCAGGTGGGTCAGTTTCTGCAAAGGCCTTGACAGGTCTCCTTAAAATGTTTTGGAAGAAAAACCTGAGAAATGAAGGCAGGAAGACAGTATATTTCAGTGAACATACACTGAACGAAGAACTGGGTAACTTTTAGCTATCTCCTGTACTTGACCTTCCTCGTAAGCATGTCAAAAACGTGGTGATATAATAGTTAAGTGCTACTACTACTAACCAGAAAGTTGGCAGCTCAGAGCTGCCAGGTGCTCCTTGGAAAGGCTATGCGACAGTTCTGCTCTGTCCACAGGGTCGCTCTGAGTTGGAATCAACTCAGCAGCAATGAGTTTTTTGTTTTTTTTTTTAATGGAAGTGTATAATTAATTACCAGACATGAAGGCAGCCTTTGCTGAAATTTCTGATGTCACAGAGTTGGAAAGGATTGTTGGATAGGGGCCTGGGGTCAACACTTCAGCCCTAGAAGACACCAGTGTGTTGAAAGCAGACTCAAACATAAGGAATCTGGTATTAGGGTGGGGACACATTCGGGAAATGAGAATAAGAGCCAGTGACAAGCCAGGCTACAGGTTGGGAGCTTGGGCACAGGGGCATGAAAGAAACACAGCTGCGGTAATGAAGGCACCCGTCTCCAGCTGGATGAGCAGCCAGTGGGACTTCTGGGGTGTCTCCAGGACCCTGAACACTTTCCCAAGAGCAGCAGGAGACTGGAGCCTTCAAGACAATTGCTGAGCCAGCTAGTACATGTGTGTGTGTGTGTGTGTGTGTGTGAGAGAGAGAGTGAGTGGGAGAGGTATTTAAGCTGAAGAAGAGGATTAGAGAGATTTATGAGTCATCTTGAAATAATCAATAGGCTTTTTATGTGGAGAAGAATTCATTTGTCTCTTTGTTTTACTTAGATCCATATTTGCTTTTCATGTCTTTCTTCCCAAAACATTCTGAAGTAACTAGAAAGTGTTCAAAATCTACTCTGAATAACTTCAGAAGTCAGAACTCAGACAAATGGTAAATATTATAAGGAACCTCACTAACCATCTGGACTGCCAAACAGTATACCAGCCTGCTTCAGCAAGTAGTGACCTCCTCATCCCTGGGAGCATGCATGCAAGGGCTAGGTGGCTGGAAGGGAGGTGTGTGTGTGCATGTGCATACACACGCAAACATACAGACACACACACTCACACTCACACTCTTGGAATGGAGTATGTAGTTCTATCACTTGGCCAGCTAAGTTGCCTTCCATTGCTGTTCCTGTATTTATTTAATTAAATTGGATCGTTTCTTGAACATACTAATTCTGTTTTATTCTCAAGATTTTGTTCTTGTAATAATCACAGTATAGTTTCAACAAACTTTAGGCTGCTGGCTGTAAGCCCGTCAACCCCAAGCCTGCGAGAGGAGGGCTACCTTTTTGGAATGTAGCTTGTCAAATCTATCTTTCTCTAGCATTGTAACTGCTTGTGAGTTTATTATTAACTAATTTCCAACTATCTTGAAAAAGTCAGAAGCTCTGATAGAGCCAGAAATAAAATGAATTTATCTCCCACATTCCAGCCCTTACCTCTCTAGGTGATGCTGTGTTATGGACTAAAAACAAAACAAAACAAACCCCAAATCTGTTGCTGATGGGTAAACCCTAACTCATAGCAACCCTGTAGGACAGAGGAGGACTGCTCCACTGGGGTCGCAAGGGGCAGCTAGTGGATTTGAACTGCCAACTTTTTGGTTAGCAGCCAAACTCTTGATCTCTGTGCCACCCCACACCTCCTCTGCCACATACACAAGCCTTTTTTTGTTCTCCGCATTCTTTGCCCCTCTGTATGCAAACTTGCCTGCCTTTAACTACCCTTGAACTTGTGGAGCAGGGAAAACTATTAAGTACTTTAAGTAAGAAGCAATTGACATCACTGGAAGCAGCATTTCACATTTCATCAAGGGAGTTTTTGTTCAAAGAAAAAGAAATAGAAAGCAACTCCCCTGGTCCCTGCCCAGCCAAGGACAAACCAAGCAGGTATGAAATTACAACCGTCAAACTCTCCCTGTTGCCTCTAAAGTCACAGCCAGAAGATTATGGTCTCTTGCTGTTTTGCCTCCGAGACTCAGATTTGCAGATGCAGGAAAACAGATGGCACTTCCTGGGAGAAGCCTTTCCTGGCCTCTCCTAGATCATTGTCCTTTCCTTCCTCTGACCTCTGCTGTGTTGCTGTTTATTTCCTAGCATGTTTGTCTCAGAGCGTGCTTGGAGACATGCATTCTGGGGAAAAACTGCCTGGCTTCAGATCCTACCTCTGATGCTCACTGGCTCTGTGACCATAGGCAGTTTGCTCATCGGTACAGGAGAATGATAACCCTCATGGGATTGTCCTGAACATTGTCAGAGACGATGCAAGGAAAACTGAGTCCCTGGATGGTGCAAAGGGTCAAGCCCTCGACTCCTAGTTGAAAGAGTGGTAGTTGGAACCCACCCAGAGGTGCCTCAGAAAAAAGACCTGGCAATCTGCTTTCCAAAGGTCACAGCCTTGAAAACCCTATAGAATGCAGTTCTGCTCTGCAGTGCCTTGGATTGCCATGACTCAGAATCAGCTCTAGCAACTGATTGGTTATGCTTACCATAGGGCTAATAGAATGGGCTCAGAAATCAGATCTGCCCAGGTTCAAGCTCTTTAGGTTTGTTACAGGGCTCCATAGTGAACCTCTCTTAATCTCAGTTTTCCATGGCTGTAAAATGGGAACAATAATACTATGTCAGAAGAGCTGTTGCAATGCTAAGCGGGGACAATGTCTGGTTACTGGCATTTGGGAAAAGTTGCATTTTGGACTCCGATCTTTCAGGTCAGGTACTTGGTCTAACTCACTTCTCTGCTCATAGCACATAGACAGGTATGGACCCTGGCTTTCTGGGACACCACCATCCTCCTAGTCTCACTGCCCTGTGAGTACCCCTCTATCATACATATGCCTTTCCCCTCCCCCTCAGGTGCTCTGGTGAACTGACGGGAGCTCTGCTCAGTTTCAAGGATATGATTCAGCTCCCCAGGCCTGTAGGTACAAGCAGAAGTCCCTCATCAGCTGTGGCCCCCTCCCGGGAAAGGAATGCTGGTGAGTTCCAATGGGTTTTCTGGCTTGGGGGAAAGGGTGTGGAGTTGTGGCTTCTTTCCTCTTCTGATTGTCAGATAACACATCTGCCCCAGTCCAAGGGACCATTTCTCCCTGTAAAGGTACAGGTGAGGCTGCTTATTCTTTCCCCAATGCTATGCAGCTCTGAGGAATGCCACACATCTCCCAGTTGTCAGAGATCGTGTGAGTAGTCAGCAAGCAGAAGATGAGATGCTTTGACGGAACAGTTCTGAGGGCCACAGAATGTCTGGGCTGGAAAGTGTGTTGGGCTGGAAAGTGTTTCTTGTCAGTGTTTCTCAGACTTTGGTGGATTTTAAGAACTTTCTTGGAGCCCATGGAAATCCTGGTTGTGTAGCATAGTGGTTAAGTGCTATGGATGCTAAACAAAAGTACAGCGGTTCAAATCCACCAGGCGCTCCTTAGAAACTCTATGGGGTAGTTCTACACTGCCCTATAGGGTTGCTGTGAGTCAGAATTGACTCGACAGCCGTGGGTTCATGGTTTCAGGGCTCATGCTGTTTGCATGACTAGGCCCTAACCGGCAGAGGGAGCAGTGAGACCTGGGTTCAGTTCCTGGCTAGTGCACCTTCGGCACAGATACTAGCCCTCTGTCAGTGGAAGCTTCTGTATTACTGTGATGCTAAAGAAATCTCCGTGATGCTCCCTGACTAAGAAAGACAAGGAAGAAGAGCCTGGCGATTTACTTCTGAATGAAAATCCTGTTGATCACAGTGTTATAGCCTACAGTCAGTCATGGGGATGGCACAGGACCTGTTGTGCAGAGAGTCACCACAAGTCAGGGTCACCTTGGCAGCAGCTAATAACAATGACAACCCAGAGAGATCATAATTCAGCAGGCCTGGGGTTGTGTCTAGAAACTGACCTTTTAAATAAGCAACCTAGACAACTGTGATGCAAATGAGCACACAGATGTCATTTTCAGAAACCTGGGTTATTTTGTAGATGGGAAAAATTGATACCAATCAGCAAATAACTGATTCATACAGTTAGAGGTAAGTCTGGGACTGGAACTTAGGCCACTTCATGCTTTGTTCAGTGGTTTTTTAACACTGACATAAGCTTGTGGGTACTTCTACCTTTCAATCTTTGGGCACTTTAGATTAAGCCCATGGTAGAACTAGGCACTGAATTTAGGACTGCAATTCTAACGTTGAACTCCAGGCCTTCGTTCTCTCGTGTTGTGGTCGTGTACTCTGTAATGGAAACCCTGATGATGTAGTAGTTAAGACTTATGGCTGCTAATCAAAAGGTCGACAGTTCAAACCCACCAGTTGCCCCTTGGAAACCCTATGGGCAATTCTACTCTGTCCTATAGGGCCATCATTCGTCGGGATCGATAGCAATTTATTTAGTTTGGGTTTTATTCTATAACGGATTCCCCAAAGAACTTTTGACCTAAACCCCAACCCTGCATCATCTGAGGCCAGAGAGGAGGCTTTACAGGTCTTAGAGGGCAGACCTAGCTCTTCTGTGGTCACAGGCTACAGTTGTCTAGGATGCTTATTTAAAAGATCACTTTCTGCACACAACCTCAGACCTGCTGAACTACGTTCTCTGCGGGTTGTCACTGTTGTTATTAGCTTCTGCTTGTTCTCTGTGGAACATGCAGCTGTCCCAACAGTCCCCCTCGGGGTTGTTAGGTCCCCTAGTTATCACTCAACTGTTAACCAAGCCTGGCCAGATTTCACTTGCAAAAAAACATAGACTTCTCAGTTAAATCGACCTGAGCCTCACCCTGCTCAGAAGCCAAGCCTGTTCTCTGGAGTACCACACCCAAACTCTTCAGAAGCTTCCAGGTCACTTAGATGAGGAGTCAGCAAACTATAGCTTGGAGGCCAAGTCCAGCCTATCATCTTTTATTTCTCTCTAAATTTTTGTTTGTTTTATTGTTGTTGAGAATATACATGACAAACCATATACCCATTCAATCATTTCTGAGTTCTTTGAGCTATGTGAGCATTCTCATCCTCCTCTTCAGAGCTGGTCCTCTCCCATTTATGTAAAATCACTGCTCCTTAAGGTTCCTGCCTAATTTTTGAGTTGATCCCATATACCGCTGTCTGTTTTGATAAATAAGGATGGAGAAGAAAGAGCCCCACCGTTTCTTTCATATTTTCTGTGGCTGCATTTGGAAACTAGTGGTGTAATGGCTAAGTGCTACATCTGCTAACCCAAAGGTCAGCGGTTCAAATCTGCCAGATGCTCTTTGGAAACTATGGGGCAGTTCTACTCTGACCTCTAGGGTCACTGTGAGTAGGGTCTGACTTAATGGCCTTGGGTTAGGTGGCTGCATTTGCACTGCTGTGGAAGGGGCCGGTAGATGCAGTAGAGATCATATGGCCCCCAAAGCCTAAAATACATACCCTGTGGCTTTCACAGAAAACCTCTGGCCACCTTTAGCTTAGCTTGTGACTAGGGGACACTCTGAGGGATCACGATGCATGTGACATGAATTAAACCTACATACTCAAGATAAAGATCCACTGAAAAGTCCTTGACACAGTCTTCTTTGGTTTTTATTTGATAGACTACGTCCCTCTAAACTCTATAATGTAGCCTTCATGGATAAAGTCACAGCAGCCTAAAGAGTAACCTGCTGAAGCTTTTTGGTCTTTTAGAGCCTTATTTAACTGGACTGATGCTCTTTTCATTAGATGAAGTGATTTTTATGTCAAAGGTTGTGTTGAAGAATCAGTGGTATTAAAGCATATCCTAAGTCAAGCTTGATGGGAGCTGGCCTTGACTTCTTTATTAAACAATGGGGCACCTGCTCACCACTTCTGCTGTATTCTCACCCATTGTTAATTATGGTTAGTTTTGCCTCATGCTTGCATGGACAGGTCACTTCCCATCTGGTTCCAGCATCTTATGAAAGCAGGCCTGCAGGGTTTGGGCTCAGGGCTGAGGGATGCTCCCAGAAGCATATTCTTCCCCTTTCCACTTTGGTGGTTATTGCCTATTAACAATCTGATGGGACACAAAGAGATTCCAATAGACCAAACTCAGCACAAAATGATTTGTGAGCCATTATGCTCTTGGAAATTCTGTGGGACAGTTCCACTCTGACCTCTAGGGTCACAGATCCCACTCGACAGCAGTGGGTTTAGTTTTGGTTATTGATAATTCAGAAGTTCTGGTGGTATAGTGGTTAAGTGCCTTAGCTGCTACTTGAAAGGTGGGTGGTTCAAATCCACCAACCACCATGTGGAAGAAAGAAAAAGTAGTCTGCTCCCTAAAGAAAGCCTTGGAAACCCTATGAGACTGTTCTGCTCCATCCTAAAGGGCACTGTGAGTTGGGATCGACTTAATGGCAATGATTTTGTTTTTGGGAAATGTGATATTGGTAAATTGTTCCTGAGTAATAGTTTTGAAAGCACCTCTCAGTTTTATATATTCTTATGTCTTCACACATCATTTGGCCAGTCAGATAATTTCTACAATCAGAAGGAGCTTTGTGTGTAAACTCTTTACCAAAGAATTTGTACAGGGAGGCAAAGAAAGCATGACAAAAGGCCTTCATCGTGATATGTGTTCTTTGAGACATAATTTCAAAGCTTCTTTTGTAGGAAGACTGACCTGATGCTTAAGCCCATGCATTTTTGAGTCAAAGCATCTGGGTTTGAAATATTGATAGTATCTATTTTATACCGAACTAAAAACCAAACCCATTGCCATCGAGTTGATTTGGATTTGTATCGACCCTGTAGGACAGAGTAGAACTGCCCTCATAGTTTCCAAGGAATGCCTGGTGGATTTGAACTACCAAACTTTTGGTTAGCAGCTGTAGCACTTAACTATACCACCAAGGTTTCCATTTACTTTATAGGGTTGCTACATAAGAAAATTCATTTATATCTTGAGAACTGTGGTTTGTGCTGCAGGGAAGGCATATCATTCTGTTTTTGATGGCAATAATGTTATTTTTGCAAGGGGTTAGATTAGGTAAGACGTTCAAGTTAAACCCATGTGAGATATTGGAAGTCAGAAAGAATTTTGAAAATTATGAAGTGGTTGTGCTGATCGTCTCTTTCAAAGGCCTCTTATTCTTTGTGACCTGTATCCAATAATTTGTAGCTCCTGTCACTGTGACTTTGGACTCAGAAAGGTGCTTTGCTTTGGCCATTGGGATGTTAGCAAACATACCACAAGTAAAGGCTTAGAAAACTCTTCAGTAGCTTTGCTTCGTCTCTTGTGTGGTTGGGTTTGCTTGGACTTGGAGTCCTGCCAGCTCCGTGAGAACAAGCGTAGAGCATGAAAGACCACGTGCAATGTAGCTGGGCTGCCACAACCAATGCCGCCTTAGACCAGCTGGTGCTCATACATGTGCGAGTGAAGCCTAATTTAGGCTAAAAGTAGCCTTTTGAGTTTCAGGAAAGAGAACAAGAGGTTTGGAGGGAAATACTCAGCCAAAATAACAACTACAAAGAATGTTTTTCTGTGTGTTTTTTGGTTTCCCCTATAAACATCTGGAGCTTCCTGAAAACCTGTATCTGCTTCCATGGATGGTAAAAAAGAGGCTGAATGAGACATTCCTATGGTTTGATGTTCAGCAAGAGACAATTGGTTTCCATAGGGGAAGTGACAAAGCAGAAAGAGAAGCCCGTGGGTGAGAGGGGTGCTGCCACCAGTTCTGATGCTGTGCTTGGTGCATGATTCAGTTCTGGGGGACCAGGTTGAAAGGATTTGCACCTCCTTGGTAAAATTTAAGTGTACTAAGCATTTGAAAAGATGCCCCAGTGGTATAGCGGTTATGTGCTCCGCTGCTAACCAAAAGGTTGCGGGAAAAAGATTATGGCAGCCTGCTTCTATAACATAACAGCCTTGGAAACCCAATGGGACAGTTCTGCTCTGTCCTGTGAGTCCGAAGTTAAGTGAACAGGCTGTAGCAATAGAAGCAAGCATTGGAAAGCCAAAGCAGAGTAAGAGTAGCACGCATTCACCAATAGACCTGCATGTGAGACAAAGATTGCTTCAAGAGGTAGGGAATATGTAAGAAGGAAGCAGAGTTTGCTGGTACACAGGTATGTTTACTCATGCGTTTCTAAGAGAGATCGTGAGTTGTAATTATAGTATGGAGTTTTTGTTCATCCATCCATTCACTGAAGATATTGCTTGAACCAGATAATATGCTAGGCACTGGAGATAACAAAAGTGAGTAAGAATATGGCCCCTGACTTCTAGGCATTTATAAGTTGGGGGAAGGAGATAGGGAAAGAAACTGGTATTAACTACACCATACGTTAAAAGCCCCATTACCCATCTGTCATTACGTTGCGCTGTGGTGGCTTTCAAGCTGCCACGATGCTGGAAGCCATGCCACTGGTATTTCAAATTCTAGCAGGGTCACCCACGGTGAACAGGTTTCAGGAGCACTTTCGGATTAAGACAGTCTAGGGAGAAAGGCCTGGTGATCTGCTTCTGAAAATTAGCCAGTAAGATCCTCATGAGTCACAACAGAACACTGTCTGACTGCTTACTTTGGACACGTCATGAGGACGGATCAATCACGTCTCTCAGAGCCTATCTCCTCAGACTTCCACCCACCAAATTCAGACTGGAAAAAAGGATAGGAATCTGATTTAGACTTAGATAATGAATCTATTGTGTGTCTTGGGCACAATCTTGAAAGGGGGTCACATATTCTAGACATAGATGATTCGTTTGGCTTTGGAGATGGCATTCTTGAATTGCAGAGAGTCTGAGGAAACAGAAGAGAATACTTAGGTTGACAAGATCCCTGACATTATGATGACTCTGAGGGCACGATGTTATTTTTTTTTTTTAGGCCAATACCTGTGCTTCAGCGGTAAGTGGTACCTGTAATAACTACTAGTAACAGAAGAGACATCCACCTAGGACCCCGACAACACACTGTCTCACTGTCCCAAAGGGCAATAACATTTAATCTAACAGTTTTAAATTTCCAGCTAAAATGAGCTTTTCATTTTTTTTCCTTTTTTTTTGAGTCCAGTTTCGTTGCTTCTTCCTTGCAAATGAAAGAGCGCACAGGCGGGGGTTTCTGAAGGTTATCTATAGCTTTGCTGAAAATGGTTATAATTGGAGGGATGAAATAGTGCTAACTGCAAAGCCTGAATAACATTATAGCATTATGCAAAACGAAGGCACTTTAGAAGAATAAAGGGATGATGACAATGCAAATCAGAGCCAGGAAGGTCAGATGCTTTGCATAAAGTGCCTTGCAGTCTAATTCATACGAACTTTGCCTGAGGAGAGAAATGTGACTTATTAAAGCGCAATGTGTTTTCAAAGAACATTACTGCGGAGCCCAGGATCGGCTTACAAGTCCCGCTAGTGGCCACCAGAATTCCGCAGCCAAACTGAAATTATAGAACCTTTGTGCAGAAATCAAATATCCCAGCCTTATGATTGTGCTCCAGCTGTTTTGTTTTTTTTTTAACCCTTTGGTGGCTGAACCGAATGGAACTTTCTTAGGGAACATGGCTAGGCCATGATTTCAAGCTATTGTCAGTGGCTCAGAGGTGAAAGTCTTGCCTTCCATGCTGAAGGACCAGTTTTGCTTCCCAGCCCATGTGTGCCCTTCATCTGCAGCCACCAGCTGTCAGCCAGAGTAGGCTGGCGTGTTGTCATGATGCTAAACAGGTTCTAGGGGAGTTTCCGGATTAGGACACATTAGGAGGAAAGGCCTGGCAGTAGTCTACATCTGAAAATCAGTGAATGTCAAATGGGTCGTAAAGGTCCAGTCTTTTTACATATGAGGTCACCATGAGTTGAAGCAACTTCATAGCAATAGACACAAACAGCAAACTGGTGGACAAACATTCCTCTGAGTCTCATCTTAGAACTGCAGTCTGGACTGGACATGAAAACTTAGGGATGTTTTAAAAAATATAAATGTCTGGTCTCGGACTAGATCTCGTGCCAGACCAAACCACTGAATTCTAATTGTAACACACGTTCATCTTATTCCAATGACAAAGAAAGGGCATCCAGGTCAATCTTCAATGAGATGCTTGTCTTTATACCCTGGGTAGAAAGTGCTGCGAGGAAAGCTTTCTTGAGTAACTAGACATGTTTCAGGAGAAGTGCCTAGGACGGTGAGAAGATCTTCTTGCCTTGAGGAAGTTTAACTCCTTTCATATACAAGGTCTGTCAATTAAGTTTATGAACTCGTGCTAGAAAAAGTGCTGCATACCTCGGTCTGGTCACCTTTGAAGTACTCCCCTTGGGAAGCTATGCACTGATGCTAGTGCCTAGTCCACCCTTCAAAGCAATTTTGGAACTCTTTTTCTGGAATGGCCAGCAGAGATGTTGTATTCCCCTTGATGTCCTGAACGTTAACAAAATGTTTTCCTTTCCGTATTTCCTTTATTATCAGGTAAGTAGGAAAGCCATTTCGTTATAGTTGTTTGTTTACTGGGCAAAACCTCCTGCACAGACAACTATACAAATAAGTTTGTGAACTTGCCACCATGCCACTATGCATAAGGCCCATTCCATAGAGTTCCCAAATTGCTTTGAAGGGTGAACTAGGCACTGGCTTTGTTGCATAACTTTCCAAGGGACTAGTACTTTGAAGGTTACTGTAGTGATACTTAGCAATGAGATATGTAGCACTCAGACTTAATTGTCAGATCTCATATGTTATACATCTAACGAAGAATTCCATGGGAAAGGGGAGAGGAATCGGCAGTACTCTAAGTTTTATAGGAATTCAGTGGGAAAAAATGCACATATGTTAAAGGGTAAAGAGAGTAGGTCTCTGAACTACAGATGGACCTGATCACATGCTTTACTGCATTGTTCTGTGACATAGATAAGTTGCCACACCAAGGGGGTTGTTGCTAAGTATTCAACAAGATTATGGTGAGAATTGTTAACCCTCTTTGGAAATTTCACGAAATATCTGACTAATAGCAGTCAATGGTAGCTAGTTGATACAAATGCTTAAGCACTCAATGACTAGCTAACAGGTTGGTAGTTCAAACCCACTGTTTTAGTCAGCTAGTGTCACTCGAACAGAAATACCACAGAGTGGATGGCTTTAACAAAGGAAAGTTTCTTCTTACACAGTATGGTAGGCTACAAGTCCAAGTTCAGGATGTCTGCTCCAGGGGAAGTCTTTCTCTCTTGTTGGCTCTGGAGGATAGTCCGGTGTCGCATCAGTCTTTGTCCAGGGAGTCCTGGAGCAGGAGCCTCAGGTCTAAAGGATGCGCTCTTCTCCCAGTGCTGCTTTCTTGATGGTGTGAGGTTCCCAGTTCTCTGCCTGCTCACCTTTCCTTTTATCTCTTGCAGGATGAAAGGATTAAGGGTGGGGCAAGCCACACTCTAGAGAAACTCCCTTTACAGTGGAGCAGGGAGGTGATCTTCTGAAGGGATTTACAGTCCCACCCTAATCCTTTAACGAATGACACAGCAAAATCAAAAAATGGAGGACAATTATAGAATACAGGGAATCATGGCTCAAGCAAACAGCTACACATATTTTTGGAGGGACACAATTCAGTAGATGACATTCCACCCTTTGGCATCCCCAAAATCACATCATTGAAACATGTAACACATTCATCCCGTCATAGCAAAATCATGTCCATGCCATATAATAGAAATCTTAATCAATTCCAAGTCCAAAGTTCAGAAATTCCTTTATATTTATGAAACCGAGAACACAAGTTCTCTGCCTCTAAAGCTATAATTGCAGAACAGCCAAAGTTAGACATTTCATTACAAATGGGAGAAACTACAGGGAAAGAAGACATTAACATGCAACAAGCAAGTCAGCAGAACTCATTACATTAGCCCTCAAAGCTTTGTAAACACTCTTGTGTTTTCTGAGACATTCTGCACAATGGCCCTGCCCTCCAGACTCTAGGTATTGGCCACACTCTCTGGATTTTGAGTGGAGACCCCGAGCCCTGTACTAAAACTCTACCTTCAAGGCCCACTTGGACAGAAACTCTGCCCCATCAGCTTTAGGTGTACCCTAAGCCCAACTGAGTAGCAATTCCACCTTACAAACACAGGACACCATGGCTCCATCCTTTCAACTCCCTGAGGTCATGGCCATACCTTTTGAGACTGAGGCAGCTCAGCTGCTCACACTGTTTGTCTCTGAAGCTTTTGCTTCCTGTGGCTGGGGCCTCAGGCCTGCATCTGCCCTGCTGGGGCAAGTGTTCCGAAGCTGTGTAGCTCCACTGATTCAAGTACAATGAGGCACCCCACTCTTGTTGGAAAGTGTCTTGCACAAAGGCACTCAGCATTCTCACTCTGTGGGTCAGCAAGGCTAGCTTCACCAATTCAAGTGCCTGGAGGCACCCCATTGTGTGAGGAAAACTCTGTGCATAGGTATTTAGCTCTCTTGTTCCATGGGTCAGCTCCATTGCTGCCTCTGGTTCTGTTGCTGCTGCTACTGCTGTTGTTCCTCTGCTGCTCGATTCTCACCCTCTGCACCTACTTTGGTGTTAACAGTTCTCCTCATGTCCTTCTGAATCTGCTACCCATTCACAGTTTCAAAATGGCTTCCACGTTTTAGACATTTGTTAGAACAGCACCTCCCTCTTAGTACCAAATTCTGTTTTAATCAGCTAGTGCCGCTCTAACAGACATACCACAGAACAGATGGCTTTAACAAAGGAAAACTTATTCTTACACAGTCTGGTAGGTTACAAGTCCAGTTCAGGATGTCTGCTCCAGGGGAAGGCTTTCCCTCTTGTTGGCTTTGGAGGAAAGTCTGGTATTGCATCAGTTTTCGTCCAGGGAGCATCTTGGCATAGGAACCTCAGGTCTGAAGGATGCGCTCTTCTCCCGGTGTTGTTTTCTTGATGGTGTGAGGTTCCCAATTCTCTGCCTGCTCACCTTTCCTTTTATCTCTTGCAGGATGAAAGGATTAAGGGTGGGGCAAGCCACACTCCAGGGAAACTCCCTTTACAGTGGAGCAGGGAGGTGATCTTCTGAAGGGATTTACAATCCCACCCTAATCCTTTAACGCACAGCACAGCAAAATCACAAAATAGAGGACAACTGTAGAATACAGGGAATCATGGCCCAAGCAAATGGCTACAAATAGTTTTGGGGGAACACAAGTGATTCCATGACACCCATCTAGTGGCACTTTGGAAGGCAGGCCTGGCAATGTCTTTCCAAAAGTCTCAGTTTTGAAAACCCTGTGATGCACAATTCTTCTCTGCACTCATGAGGTTGTCGTGAGTCGGAACTGACTGTATAAGCAACTAACAGAAACAACAATACTTTCTGTAGGCTGAAGTCTTCAGGGAGGGTTCCCTGAAAGAGACCATCCAGGAAGACTTAAGGCAAACCTTAAAGAATGAGAAAAGTTGAAAAGTTTCTGTTCTGGTTGGAGTAAAGGCAGAAGAGAGGGATGGGGAGGCCGACAGCAAGGAACACAAGGTAGAGAGTGGTCACTGGAGAGGATGGGGAAGGCTACCTCCTTTTTGGTAACCACAACCTCTGCAGTGTACCCAGACCCTGGCAGCATATGACAGCTGATAGAACTCAGTTAGGAACACCTCTTCCCTTTTGACAATCTCTCAGATTCTTGTTTCCCTTGAAGTTAAGGAGGAGGATGATAGAACTCGCTTCAGACTAATGCAATTTAAGGAGAAGTTTGCTGGTGGGCTCCTGAGCTTTCTTTCCTCATGAGAGGGACAGGATACCTCTTCCTTCTTCATACTGTTTGTGATGAATATGTGGTTCTTAGACCTCTGGGTACCTTTTTGCAGTGACATGGCAGTGAGAGTGAAAGGGTGGCAAAGTGGAAAGACAGAAAGAGTGATTGTCTCTGATGGGTAGCCTGAAGCTGTCACACTAGTTTGGGATTGCCTACCTCTATCTTTCTTGATACCAAGGGAGAAAAGTCTAGTATTTGTTTAAGCCACTGTTAGACTAATTCTCTCTTGTTTCTTAACTGATACACATGGCTAAGTCACTGATTTTATCTCTATAAGAAATATGACTTGGCTGACCCTGTGCACGGAGTTATACTCATAGGACAAGAGAAGAAAGATACAGAAGGAATCCTGTTTTGGAATGGATGTAGATGAGAAGACCTGGGTCCCTATCTCAGTCATCTAGTGCTGATCTAACAGAATTACCACAAGTGGGTGGCTTTAAAAAGAGAAATTTTATTTTGTCACAATTCAGTAGTCTAAATAAAAGTCCAAATTCAGGGTATCAGCTCCAGGGGATGGCTTTCTCTGCTGGTTCTGAAGGAAGGTCCTTGTTGTCAGTCTTCTGCAGGACCGTGAGCTTAGGAGGCACAGAGACCCCAGGTCCTTTCTAAAGGACCTGCTCAGCCCCAGGCACTGCTTTCTTTCTTGTTGGTGTGAGGTCCCCAAATCTATCTGCTATCTTCTTTTGTTTGTAGCTCAAGGGACTGCCTCAAGGCACAATAAAGTCTTACACATTGAGTCCTGCCCCACCAACACAAGCTGCCTGTCTTCCCTTGTTAACATCACAGAGGCAGGATTTACTACAGAGGAACATCACACAATACCAGGAATCATGGCCTAGCCAAATTCATATACACATTTTTGGAGAGATGTAATTCAATCTGTGACAATTACCTTGAGTTTTTCTTCCAGGAAAAGACTTCAAATTTTTCTATATATAGGAAAAGCAACTTCTGCAATTTTTAGGAAAGGTCACTTGGCCTCTAGCCAGGTTAGAATAGCTGCTACCTGCCAAGGACAAATGATTCATTTGGTTTCTGAAACTCATAACCATGCCACCCAAAAGAAGAGAGCCAATCCATTGTGTGAGTACAATGGCAAGTATTCCCAACAGTTGCTCAATGCCTTTCACCAAAGCGTACGAGTTAAATTCCTCTGACAGAAACCTACATAAGCTTGAGCACTAGGAGGGGATTGGGGTCACATTTTCTGGATGTAGATGCATCATTTGTCACTTCAGCTGTCATATGTGAGCCCTATCATGCACAGCTATTACTACAAACTTGGCTTGTATCAAGTTTCAGGGAATATAGAGGTATGAACTGTACTGAAACTGCATGTTCTCATGAAACCACCATGTCTAATCTGTGTTTGATGTAGCACACTGTCCATTGTTGCTGTTCAACCCTCAGAGGTTTTGTATTTTCCCCGTGGGTTCAGGTTTAGCAAGGATGGTGTGTGCCAGGAGATGAAGGATGTGGGCATCTGTGGTAGGTTCCATGGGGCCTAGGGAGATTTCTACCCTCTAATTTTTCTCCCATCCTGGTTCCACCATCGTTCAAATATCTAAATTTCTTTGCTTTTAACTCTTCTTTTAACACACACGTTGCTAGAAGTGCATGCTGTCTAGCTTACAGTAATGTATAGATGGACAAGTTGATCCTATTCTGTGGGTCAATGACCAGGTAAATTGAGGCAGGATATTCTACACACTGTACTTTTTCTTGTCCAGCCAACATCTTCCATAATTTTCAGCTTGATCCTTTTGGTAGCTGTGTTTTTTATCT
This sequence comes from Heterohyrax brucei, assembly GCA_028571685.1. Taxonomy (NCBI): domain Eukaryota; kingdom Metazoa; phylum Chordata; class Mammalia; order Hyracoidea; family Procaviidae; genus Heterohyrax; species Heterohyrax brucei. Next base: position 16,202,954 of record CM053153.1, on the reverse strand, counting down.
CTTTCATCTGTATCTTCCAACATTGTGCATACAGTCCAGTATTTATGGTCCTCGCCAGAATTATAATCTTCTAGAATTATCTGCTCAGAATTAATTCTTTCTTCTCCACCTTTGTGCTCCGTAATTCGTGTGTTGGTTCACTCACTCATGCTCACTCACTCACACTCACTCACCCACTCACCCACTCACCCACTCACTCACCCACCCACCCATCCACCCACTCACCCACCCACCCACCCACCCACTCACCCACTCACTCACCCACCCACCCACCCACCCACTCACTCACTTACTCACGTCTCTCCATTCCTGCCCTTCTAGAGTCCAGAGAGGGATACTGATGCTAATCAAAGAATCACACTGTCAGATTTAAAATTACCATCCTGGAAAGCATTACAGTGGAGAGGTGCTTGGTGTTCTGAGTGAGTGTGATAAGGAGATTGGACCGGGCTGGAGAAACAGAGAGGACTTCCCTATGGAAGTAAGGATTGATCTGTGACCCAAGGGAGACTAACCCCCCAAAATTTGTTTTCACATTGAGTCAATTCTTCCTCATAGCAACCTTATAGGATCGAGTAGAGCTGTCCCTTAGGGTTTCCAAGGATGTAACCTTGTGGAAGCAGACTGCTGCATCTGTCCCCCATGGAGTAGCTGATGGGTACAAACTACCAACTTTTGGGTTAGTAGCTGAGTGCGTAGCCACAGTGCCACAAGAATTCCTGGAGGGAAGAGAGAGAATGGGTAAACTGGGCAGCTGCAGTTGACTCCAGCACTCAAGGACTGTGGATTATGAAGAGGACAGAGTGAGACAGTGAATGCTTTTAGCTGGATTTTTGGCACATAGTATATGCTGAATAACCGGTAAATATTGTGATTACTTTTTATGATGGCACTTCTTGTTTAAGGGAATTTTTGCAAATGTTAGAATCCCTGCAAACTGTTAAGGTACTAGGCTGCTAACCGAAAGTTTGGTGATCCAAGTCCCCTAGAGGTACCCCATGAGAAAGGCCTGCTTCTGAAAACCCAGCCACTGAATGCACCGTGATGCACATGGGGTCGCCATGAGTTCGAATCAACTTGTTGGCAACTTTTTTCCCCCGAACACCTGGCTCTCCTAAATGACAAACAGAACTCAGTATTTGGAAAGCTACATTCTCCTACTCAAGAGAAAGCAGAGTACCGACATGGCTTTCCCAAAATGGTACATCTGCACACAACTGTCTAGCCATTCAGAAAGCTTACTGCCTCCCATATCACCTGTCACATACACTCCTGACTTTACTTTTTGTCCTTTTCCCCAGGGTAATTTTGGCATCAAGTTTGGGCAAAGGATTACTCTGACAAATTCATACTTCTATTCCACCTATTGACTTCTTATGGTAGGAAGGGGAGTGAGAACCGAAATTATGGGTAGTAGGTAGATGTTGAGAGGAAGAAAGGATGTACACAGAGAGGGAGCTTCACTTAGCATTCCTCATCCTTTTTGGTGGCTTGAAGTTTTTATGGTGGAAAAGTGTTCACATAGTAATAATGACCTATTGCACTTTTTTTCATGAAAGACAAGCCAGCCAGCCATCTGTGGAAGCCAACCTTCATATGGCCAAATGGGATAACAAGAGATCCACTCCCAGGGCTCATTTACAAAAATCTAGCAGAATATTTTTGTTTAATTTTTTTTTTAATCTTCGCTATGAGTACTTTTACATGCTAAAAAATAGAATATTATAATGGCCGCATACCTTGATTTAACATTTGCTGACATTTTGTTGCATTTGCTTCATCTCCTTTTCTATTATTTTTCTTAAGTATCTTAAAGTACTTTGTGTATCAAAGCATGTTTTAGACAACATATTACCTCCTAAAGATTTCTTAATACAGTTTAACAAGAATATTTTCTTACAGAGCTGGAATACAATTATACCCATTAAAATGATCAGTGGTTTCTTCATCAGCATGGAATGCACAGGTAAAAATTCAGATGTCCTCAACTGGTCCAGAAGTTTCTTTCATAATTAATTTGTTTAGACCATACAGGGCACTGGGAGGTCTTTTTTGATGTTCTGAGAGGCATCTGAAGGGCATCAGAGTCATGAGCTGGGAAGGTGCAGAAATGAAGACTGGCCATACTTTCTTGGGAGATGACCTTGCAGGATGGAAGAAGGGTACCCTGCATTCCTACCTAATGACCATGAACTGTGATAAGAACAGTCCGTGACTACTCATTGATAGGAGCTTGGGACTGAGTAACCAGTATGGAAATCACATGCAAATCTAAGCAAACTTGATGAATTTCCTTCAAAGTGATCAATGAGGAGTGGCAAGCAGGATTATGCTATTTATTAGGACAGGAAATACTTTCTTAAATTTGTTGAACTGGGGCTTTGTTGGGGAACTGCTGTTTTAACTCTATTTCCTGCCTCCCAGAAGGGAGTGTAGCCACTTACTGACGGTTTGCTGCAGACGTTTGAGAACTGGGATCGCTTCTGTTAAGCAGCCTGTCTCCTTGGCTGAATAGTGCTGTTGCTGCTCCATAAGCTACCCCTTGATTGTCCCAGGGGCTGTGAGCTCAGCTCCCCATTCTGCCAGTAACCCATGTGGCCTTCACTTCAGCTTTGAAAAATCACTCACATCAACTGGGACACAAGGGGTTGGACCCAGTGCTCTCAAGTTGGGTAAATCTTGCAGGTGCTCCTGAAAAAGTCTGACTTTTTGATTCCAGATGTCTCTCTTTGGCATTCGGTGGGACTTGAGGTGGCACATCAGTCCTTTAGTGTGCATAAGTAGAGGTTAAAAAAAAAGGAACAGAAGTCCACATTTATTTTTTTTTAATTTTATTTTGTTTAGGTGACTCATGGTGACCCTAGGGGTCAGGGTAGAACTGAACCCCAGAGTATTCAAGTCAGATCCAACTCAACAGCACTTGGCTGGCTGGGCTTTGTTTAGGTGAAAGTTCATGGCACAAATTGGTTCTCATTCAAAAATTGATGCACAAATTGTTTTGTGACATTGGCTGCAATCCCTGCAATGTGTCAACACTCTCCCCCTTTCCACCACAGATTCCCCATGTCCATCTGTCCAGTTTTCCTGTCCCTTCCTGCCTTCCTGTCTTGCCTTTGGCCAGGAGTTGCCCATTTGGTCTCATGCACTTGCTTGAACTAACAGGCTCTGTTTGTTTTACAGGCCTGTCTAATACTTTGGATAAAAAGTGGACTTTCAGACTGGCTTCGATTCTGAGTTAACAAGATGTCTGGGGGCCACAGTCTTGGGGGTTCCTCCAGTCTCTGTCAGACAAGTAAGTCTGGTCTTTTTCTGTGAATGTCACTCTCCATTTTTCTCTTCCTCTGTGTCTAGTGCCACTATGACAGAAACACCACAAGTGGCCTTAAAAAGAGAAATTTTATTCTGCCACAGTCCAGCAGGCTACAAGTACAAAATTCAGGGCATCAGCTCCTCTTCCGGCTCTGATCTTTTTCATCAGTCTTCCCCTGGACTGGGAGCTTCTGAGGCTCAGCGACCCCGGGTCTCTTCCAAAGGACATGCTGTCTTCCCCTTACTATTTCTTTCCTGGTAGTATAAGGTTCCTAAATCTTTTTGCTAACTTTTTTCTTTCATATATCAAGAGATCGCCTCAAGGTACAGTACAGCCTTACACATCAAGTCCTGCCCCACCAACACAGTTGCCACTCATCCTCGCCCTTGAACATGATAGAAGCAGAATTTATAACATAGGAACATCACGCAGTCCTCGGAACCTTGGCCCAGTCAAATTGCTACACACGGTTTTTTGTGGGGGTGCAATCAATCTGTGACGGTCTAGGATTGTCTGTTGTGATCTCTGTCAGAGCTACTGGTGGTAGTAGCCAGGCACAACCTAGTTCTTATGGGCTGTGGCTGGTGGAGGTTGTGGTTCACATGGTTCTTTAGTCTTTTGTGCTGCTATTTTCTTTTTCTTTGATTTTCTTTATTCTCCTTTGCTCTGGATGGACAGGACCAGTAGATGTAGCTTAGATGGCCACTTGTAAGCTTTTAGAATCCTAGATGCTACTCACCAAATTAGGATGTAGAACATCTTCCTTACGAGCTATATCATGACAATTGACCTGAAAGCCCCCAGATCGTGGTTCCCACCCCTCAGCCCCGGTAACTTGGTTCTTCAAGGTGTCTGGCTGTTTCTGAAGCTTCTATGACTTTGCCTTGGTCAAGTTGTGCTGACTTCCCTGTATTGCATTTTGTCCTTACCTTCATCAAAGCTGACACTTATCTACTATCTAATTAGTGATTTCCCTTCCCCATCCCTCCCCTCCCTCGTAGCCATCAAAGTTGTTTTTTTTTTTTTTCCTGGTGTATAAATTTTTTTTGAATTTTTATAATAGTAGTGTCATACAATATTTGTCTTTTTGTGACTGATTTACTTCACTCAGTGTAATGTCCTCCAGATTCACCCATGTTGTGAGGTGTTTCATGGATTCTTGTTTTTTTTGTTGCACAGTATTCTATTGTTTGTATGTACCATAATTTGTTTGTCCATTAATCTCTTGTTCTTATTTTTTTTTTTAATTTTATGTTTTATATTTTGGTCTTTGATCCATTTTAAATCATTTTTGTGTATGATGTGAGGCAGAGCCTCTTTCCTTTCCATGTAAAGTCTATGATTAGTTTCTCCATCTCACTGAGAAATGTTGGGATTTGGATCTAGGTTGCATCGTATCTCTAGATTACTTTGGGTATACTGACATTTTCACAACGTTGAGCCGTCCTATCAATGAGCATGGTGTGTTTTTCCAGATCGTTTTCGGTTTCTTGCAGCGCTATCTTATAGTTCTCTTTGTATAAAACTTTTGTGTTCCTGGTTAGATTTATTCCTAAGTATTTTATCTTGCTACTGTAAATGGTATAGATTTCTTCTTTTCTTTTTCAAGGTTATCTTTGTTGGTATGATTTTTACATGTTAATCCTGTATCTTGTTACTTTGCTGACAGTTTTTATTAGTTCCAGTAGCTTTTTTGTGGATCTTTGGGGGTCTCTATGTGTAGGATTATAAAACCAAAAAATATATATATAAATAATCCAGTACCACTGAGTTGATCGCAACTCATAGTGACCCTATAGGACAGAGTAGAACTGCTCCTTAGAGTTTCCAAACAGTGCCTGTGGGCCTAGAATTGCCAGCCTTCTGATTAGCAGATGCAGCACTTAACCATTACACCACTAGGGTTTCTGTATAGGATCACATCACCTGCGGATAGGGATAGTTGTAGCCCTTACTTTACCAATTTGGATGCCCTTCATTTCTGTTTCTTTCCTTATTGCTATGGCAAGGACTTTCAGCACCATGTTGAATAAGAATGGTGATAAAGTCCACCCTTCTCTGGCTCCCATTCTCAAAGGAAATGTTTTCAGTCTTTGTCTTGAGAATAATGGTGGCCCAGTTACTTTATTACCTGTCACCCATTTATTTCATTTCATGTCTCCTTACACTGCAATTTTATTGTCCAGTATCATTTTATCTTATTTTACTTTTTTGTTTGTTCGTGAGGAAGACTGCCAATAATGCATTTGGATATATTCACACAAATTGAAGTTTTGCTTCCTCTGAAGAATCTTGAGCAAACAGATACACAAAAAGTGTAAGTGGTGCTCTGTGATAGAACTTGATTATCTCAATGCCAGGGACGTGAGGGTAATCAAGCTCCTTCAAATATGGGGATGGGCAGAGGGACCTACATGTCTGAGGTTCCTACAGAGCTATAGACTTCCACCTCTGAATACTAAGAGGGGAGGAATGAATGTTTCCTTGAGTCTTCATCACAGGACAGAAACCGTACATATTTAATCATCATCATGACCGTAAGAAGTAATTGTTATTATTCTCATTATCCAGATAAGGAAACTAAAGTTTAGAAAGCAGTTTTAAATACTCTGCTCAAGGACACACAGAAAGGAGTGTTTAGTGGGTCCAAGGTCCAGATTTGATCCCAAAGCCCTTACTCTCCTTGTTGCTGGCTCCTGAGGCTTTCGTTTTTATCTCTAAAAATGGTAGATGGTTGACACTGGTAAAGACTAAGAATTGAGAATAGAATAGAACAGAAAGAGCGTTCAGGATTTTTTCTTTTTTCTTTTTTCCTTCTAGTGCATTAGTTTGTTTGTTTGTTTTTGAGTTGTGATCTTTCTCAGGAATCAAACACTGTTTTGTCACCTAATATTAAACAGGAAACCCTGGGGCTTAGTGGTTAAGAGCTATGTTTGCTAATCAAGAGGTTAGCAGTTCAGATCCTCCAGGTGCCCCTGGGAAAGTCTATGGAGCAGTTCTGCTCTGTCCTATAGGGTCACTGTGAGTCAGAATCGACTCGATGATACCGAGTTTGGGTTTTTTTTGGTAATACTAAACGAATTAAGCTCTCAATTCCAGGCCTCCATACTTCCCCTGCTGGGACCGCTCGTCTTCCTGCTTTACCTGGTAATTCTTTCTTGTCATTTCCCCAGACAGCCTTCCTTGACTCCCTAGACTAGATTGGATCTCTCTGTATAAAACTGGATCTCCCAGTATAAAATACCTGTAGATTAGAACAGTGCCTTGCACATAGTAAGCATTCGATCCCTGTAAGCTATTATTGTGCTCTCTAGCTTTCCCAGTGGGTGGTAGTTGTAATGGAGCTGATCCTCTGTCTGCCTTACTACATCCCTAGTGTCTGCTCATGCTGTTGATGTTCTTGTTGTCAGTTGCCTTGAAGTCAGCACTGACTCACTGCAACCATGTATGTAAGAGAATGAAGGGTTGCCGGGTCCGGCACCATCCCTGTGATGCTTGGTGTGTATGACTCCATTGTTGTGGTTATTGTGTCAGTTGTTGCACAGAGGGTTTGCATGCTCCAATGATCATCTTTCCACAGCTCTGGGCCCTGAAGAATACCTGTCATGTGCTTTCATATATGTTACCTCTCATATGTGTTTAAAAACAACAACCAAAACCCCTGCCATTGAGTCAATTCCAACTCACAGTGACCTTAGAGGACAGAGTAGAACTTCCCCAAAGGGTTTCCAAGGAAGCCTGGTTAAATTCAAACTGCCAACCTTGTGGTTCACAGCTGTAGTTCTTAACTGCAATATCACCAAGGTTTCTATCTCTTATATAGTTAGATATTATGATGTAACCATTTCACTGGTGAGGCAAGTAAGGTTCAGAGAAGTCAATGAGTCTACCTCACATCACACAGCTGTTAAATCCTTGAGATAACACTGAAGCCCAGGGTCTAAGCGACTCCAAGTCCAGTGCCCTTCCCCCTCCCAAGACTGCCTCTTTGTAATGTGCAAAGAACAATGAACCTTATGTAAACCCTATGTAAACAGGAGGTTCTGGTTTCAGGAAACCGAAGCCAAAGCAAAGTAAGAAGTACTTAACAAAGGAGTCACAGTCATCTGATATTTTAATTTAAAAATAAAAATAATAAGATACCACCTCCTTCTTTCCTAGATACCCAAACGGATACTGCTTCCAGCATGGGGACGAAAAATCATTAGGGCTCTGCCATAGAGGTCACAGCTTTCTGCATAGAGGACTTGAGAGCCACTTGCTAATGCTGATTTATGAGTAACCATTATTGTCCTCTTGGGCTACTCTGAGCTGTAATAACTTCTGCGTTGGCTGACTAAGTTAGAAGCCTGTTAGAGAACTGTGAGTGTTTGTATGGCATTAAGGATGCTTCAAGTCAGTGCTTCCTTTTAACGTGCACACAGATCACTGGGGGGCGAGGTGCCTCTCATTGATTTTGATTGAGTAGCGTAATGATCAAATCCTACTTCTCTAACACCAAAACTGCATTGAAATCAATACAGAGCAATCTGTTAAATTCAGATTCAGCTGCACATGACAATATGTCTTTTTCTGACTGTAACCACCTGGCATTAGGTCAAACCTCTGAGGTTCAAGGGCACAGTCTACCAGACCACCAAGTTTGCCTAAGACTGCAACAAACTTGGGAGTCCCCCGGTATCTTTATTTTAGACCTGCTGGCTACAGAACATGGTTTTTCTGCTACACCCTCAGTTTGCCACCCATGGTTCGGGTGTTTGTAGGCTCCTTCTGCCACTCTGACCTGCTGGCTTGTATTATTCTTATTGTGTTCTATAACTCACTAAAATGACTCAGAACTCAGGGAAGTTCCGTTTATGATCAGTAAAAGGGATACATGTGACAAAACACATACAGCAAGTTGTGATAGGGCTGCCAGTGCAGAGCTTCTGCACCCTCAAAAAGGGCCACGCTACTGCCCTATGTGCAGCGATGGCCTTCACCAGTGCCCAGATAATTTGCCGGGAGCTCGTTGCGTAGGTGCAGTTGATTAGATCATGTGGTGGGTCTTTCTGGCCTGACCAGCCCCGACTCAAAGGGCACTTCGTTATCACAAACTATCACATAGAGTCCGAGGGTGTCATCAAAGACACTTCAGTCACTAGGGAAATTACAAGGCCTCAGAGCGTATCTCGGGAAGCAAGGATGAACACTAAATTCTTAGGGTAAAGTTCAATTCTTTACCCCCATAACTAGGTTCAGGAAGGGCTAAGATTCTGCCTTACCAGGTTTCAAGCTAACAAGGATGCAGCTGGTTTATGAACTTGTTTTTGAGAAGCAAGAGTTGATGAGAGTGCCTGGGCTGCATTCTGCACCCAGTGCAGTGACTCCAGTCAAGAGTGTTTTTGTCACTGTGGACAAGAGTGTGAAGCTCTGCTTTTTATTGGGAATGGGCCCTTGTGACGGATCCTACTCTCAGGATCCAGGTGTCCCCGTGTCTAAATGGGTGTGCTGTGCATTGTGAATGAGTCAATGCCAAAATGGAAAGCCTTGTAAAAATAGTGCAGGTTTCTAAGACTCCTTTCAGTTCCCTTTCAGAAACCCTGGTGGTGTAGTGGTTAAGTGCTATGTCTGCTGACCGAAAGTTCAGCGGTTCAAATCCCCCAGGTGCTCCTTGGAAACTCTATGGAGTAGTTCTGCTCTGGCCAATAGGGTCACTATGAATTGGCAGTGGATTTTGGTTTTTTTTTCAGTTCCTAGAATACATAAATATCTGACTCATTCTAACAGTTGCACTGAAGAGATTTTTTTTTTCTTCCTTTTCTGTTTCCCTAGAAGGGAGCAGGAAGGAGCTTAGAATCTTGTGAAGGAGAGTGGTAAGCAGTAGCTTTAGGAACCCGTCCATGGCCCATGAAAACCTTTGTCCACAACTCAACTCCTTTGACCCTTTCTGTTCTTTTGTGGTCTGTGTCTTTTGCACAGGTGGCCAAGAGCACTTTGCCTGCATGAGGCACTGACAGTTAGTCTTCAGATTTCCTGACAACAAAAGAACCCTTGGAAGAATGACAGTGATCTTTGGTTAGAATCAAATTGTTGTGGGTCTTCAGAACCAGAGTGAAATCTATGCTATAGGGCTAAACATGTTTATTTTAAAATGGGAAGGAGAAGAAACATAAAAAAAAAGAAGGGTCAACCAAGGCCACACAGTCAATTGAAAAGCAATTTGGTCCTGGAGCTCGTGGCAGCCCACTGCTGATTCACCCTTTCCTTACATTGCAACTGAATGCAAGGTACAGGTTTTAATAATATGCCCTAGTTGTCCTTAGGCACTGTCATCCAATAAAGTAATGTTCCCATGTGAGAGACCTCACTCATGTTCTCCATGTTTACATGTTTTTTTTTTCAATCTGTCTCTCTTTTGGCTTTATAAAGAGAAATTTATTCTATTACAGGCCAGTAGGCTACCAGTCCAAATTCAAGGCATCGGCTTCTGGCAAAGGCTTTCTCTGTTGGCTCTGGGGGAAGATCTTTGTCATCAGTCTTCCCTTAGACTGGGAGCTTTTGAGGTGCAGAGACCCACTCTGCTCCCACACTGCTTCTTTCTTGATGGTGTAAAGTCCCTAGATCTCTGCTTGCTTCCTTTTCCTTTATATTCTAAGTTTGAGTTTCTCTTGATGTTCTTATTTGTACTCTCTCCTCACTGACATTGTTACCTTCCAAAGACCAGGCTGTTATGTAAAACCGGTGTTATGAAAAAATGGAGGATGACTGATACAACTGCCAAATGACGTCATTACCTAACTGCCGAACCACTGACAACCACGGTTCAGCCCAAGGGACACATAACCTTCACCATCACAGCCAGCATTCCTCTAGCCTTGCACCCCTATGTTTGTCAGTGCCAGATGTATGCCGTCAATGTTCACAATAGTTGTATAGTGGTTTTTTTTTTTTTACTACTGTAAATGTAAAATGTCAGATAACAAGAGGGTCAGTAAGTGAGAAGAAAGAAAACCCATTGCTGTCAAGTCGATTCCAACTCACAATGACCCCATAGGACAAGCAGAACTGTGTAATTCCAACTGCCAACATTTTGCTTAGTAGCTATAGCCTTTAACCGCTATGCCACCAGGGTTTCCAAGTGAACCTTTATACAGATTGTGTCTTTTAATCTCTAAAACCATTCTGTGACTTGCTGTTGATAATCATCTTTTTAAATAAGAAATAAAAGGCTTGAAAAGTCTCTGTCAGTTACAGAGGGTCATACAGCTGTGCGTGGAGAAGATGGATTTGAACCTGAGTTTGATGCCACTGCCCAAGTGCAACTAGGGGCTACACTGTCACTTCAGGGTAGACTGAGGGAAAAAGTCAGATGTACCAAGAAATGGTTCTTAAAGGGAGTGATATTTGAAAAGGATTTAAGAGATTGCTGAAGGAAATCCCCTGAAGATCCCTCTAAGACTGTAGGGGAAATAAGAACTTCGGTGTTTATCTGTGTATTACTAAAATAGGTTCACCTGAAGGACTTGCCTGTGTCTTTACAGTGACATGCATTTATGAAGCATGTTCCCTCTAGTCCACATCCCCACTATGGTGAGACAATTAATATGGGAGCTCTCTTTGATTTCTTTAGCTCTTACCTGGCCTCTTCCCAGTAGCCCTTGAGGAAGCATTTCCCGATGAGCCCAGATGAGGGTGTGCTTGGGTGTCTGTCGGACAGGAAGGGACTCTGAGAGATGGTTGTCTTCCCAGGGTACTCTCAAGGCCATTTTAGGAAGCCTGAATTTGTGAACTACAAACTGCTGGTGTCTCATTAGGGACTACAGACCACACACATCATTCATTCATTCATTCTCAATACCTTGTAGGCCCTATGACTATAGTGGAAATCTTGATGATGCAATGGTTAAGTGCCATGGCCGCTAACAAAAGGTTCATCTGTTCTCGTCTGCCAGGTGCTCCTTGGAAACTGTAAGGGACAATTCTACTCTGTCCTATGGCGTTTCCATGAGTTGGAATCAACAGGTTTGGTTTTGTGTGGGAAGCCCACATCGCAGCCGCGCCTTGAAGATGGCGCCGAGACACCCGACCGCGCCCTGAGTAAACCCGCCTCCCCACGTCAGCCCCTGTGTGACGCCCATGATGGCCTGATGATTGCAGCCAGTTAGAAGAGAAAGCCGCCCTCACCCCATGCCAAACTGAACGCCTATTGGACATGGCTCGGTATATAAGCCGAAGCCCAGAAAAATAAAGTTGTTGTTGTTCCTCTCTTGTCTCCCTGCATTCGGTGTCTCCTGCTTGGGGCCCCGGGCGGGTTCCGGGGGTCGCAGGCAGCGACATTTGGCGCCTGAACAGGGACCTGAAGGGGATAGGACTGCAACCCTCACCGCGGGGACGCCTGGACGGGTGAGCAGGTATTTACCTGGGTCAGTATTTACTGGAGCGGTATTTACCGGGAAGATAATGGGGAATCACCCAAGCAGCCAGAGGCTGTTTGTGCCTTTAAAGGAACTATTAAAATGTAGGGGCATTCAGATTAAACAGGGGACCCTTAAAACTTTCCTCTCAGCAGTGGAGGAAGTGGCCCCCTGGTTCCTGGTCTCGGGTCATTTAACGCTGAGCGCCTGGAATAAATTGGGTGGAGATCTAACCAGAGCGGATACCCAAGGAGGCCTGCCCCCAGGAGTTATGGGTATCTGGGTATTAATCCTGACTTGTTTGCACGACGAGTCTGAGGTGGTTGAGAGAATACTAGTCCGGGGCGCAGACATACTAGAAAAGGTTAAAGAAGAGAGGTCACAGCAGGGAAGCACTTGCCGAGAGCAGCTAGGGAGTGAAAGCGAAAGCAGCGACTCCGACGAAGAGGAGACTCTGGGCGCGTGCGGGGGACTAGGGGTCGGGCCAGAAAAGTCTCCCGACCCTCAGATTAAGGCGTTATCCCGTCGCCTGGGTGGGCTGTCCACAGGACAGCCCACGGCCCCGCCGCCCTATAACCCCTCGCACCCGCCCCCTGGCGGGCGCTCCTTCTCTAAGCAGCTATTTCCTGTTTTTCTGGATGATGACGGCGACAGAGTTCATGAACCCCTTGATTTCAAATATGTCAAAAATCTAGCCAAAGGAGTTAAAGAATATGGTCCGAACTCCCCCTATGTTGTTGGTCTTTTGGGCACTTTGCAAAATATGGCTTTAACGCCTAGTGATTGGCAGCACTTGGCCCGCACTTGCCTGTCTAATGGACAGTATTTAGATTGGAAGTCCCTAGCTCATGACGCTGCCCAAGAGCAGGCTCATAGGAATGCCACCATCCTGCATGAGCCCGACTGGAACCTTGATATGTTGATGGGTTATGGGCCGTATACTTCTAATCAGACAGACTATAACCCAGTGGTGTATGAGCAAATTAATAACATCTGCTTACGAGCCTGGAAGCGTATCCCCTCCCGAGGGGACGATGGAGGGCAAGTAACCCAATTGCATCAGAAGCCTGACGAACCTTTCTCTGACTTTGTAGCCAGAGTGAATCAGGCTGTAGTTAGATCAATGGGAGAGTCTCGCAATACTGCCGCCTTTGTGAAACAAATAGTTTTTGAGCAGTGTACCAGTGATTATAGAAAACTATTGCAGGGCCATAAAGATAAGCCTTTGGAAGATTGGCTGCGTAGATGCAGAGAAGTTCATCCTACTAGTTCTAAATTAGCCGCCGCAATCGTTGCAGGGCTACACACTCTGTGTTTTGCCCACTCCTTGCCAGCCCACAGGGGTGTTATGGCAGGGTGGCCCCCTTCGATGGGTTCACCCCCGCATTTCCCCGCAGCGCAGTATTGAATGGTACCCGGGCGCTGTGGCAAGAATGGCCTCGCTCGGACTGTCCCAAGCTGTCGAATTCTTTGGACGTCACCCCGAAAAGTTAATTACTCCCTATAACAGAACCCAAATACAGACCCTTGTGACAACCTCTGATGATTGGGCCGTCCTTTTATGTTCATTTTCGGGAGTAATCGATAATCATTACCCGAAAGACCCTCTGCTCCAGTTCAGTGCTAGCCATCCAATCATCTTCCCGCGCTGTACTTCTGACAAGCCTATACCGAATGCTCTCTCCATCTTCACCGATGGTTCCAACTCTGGTGTTGGCAGCATTGTCATTCCCAATCACTCCACCCAAACATACTTGTTCCCAAATTGTTCAGCGCAGTTGGTAGAGTTACAGGCAGTTAAGCTGGCTCTGCAAAACAATACCGACCCCGTCAACATCGTTTCAGATTCTGCATATGTGGTTAATGCAGTCAGAGCTCTGGAAGCAGCAGGGGTCATTTGCTCCAACTCGCCTGCTGCTGCTGTGTTTACTGACATCCAGAAAATTATTCTAAATCGCAACTCCCCGTTTTTCATTGTTCAGCACCGAGCACACCAAAACCTCCCTGGGCCAATTACACTAGGTAATGCAATGGCAGACCAGTTAACCCGCATGCCTATCATCCTTTCGGCCCTACAACAGGCGCAAAATTTTCATGATCAATTCCACGTCAACTCACAAACCCTTTCACGTCACTTTGGTATCTCTCGAGAACAAGCTCGTGACGTTGTGCGCAACTGTACTGCCTGTGCACCTCACTTGCCAACCCCTTCGGTGGGTGTGAACCCCCGAGGCCTTCGTCCCTGCCATCTTTGGCAGATGGATGTCACTCATATTCCAGAATTTGGCAGATTAAAATATGTTCATGTCTCTGTAGACTCCTATTCTGGTATCATTTTTGCTTCAGCCCACACAGGCGAGGCAGCCCGGCATGTTATCTCCCACTGTCTTACAGCTTGGGCAGCTTGGGGTGCCCCACTCAGTCTTAAAACAGACAACGCACCTGCTTACACCGGCCTACCGTTCCAAAATTTCCTGCAAGCCATGCGTGTGCATTGCACCCATGGCATCCCGTACAATCCCCAGGGCCAGGGAATAGTTGAAAGAGCTCACTCAACCCTCAAAGCCTGTCTATTAAAACAAAAAAGGGGAATTGGGCAGGGACACACTCCTCAGAACAGGCTGGCCCTGGCCCTGTTTACACTAAATTTTTTAACTTTGGATAAGGAGGGACGCTCCGCTGCAGAGCGCCATAGTGGTGCGGCGGAAACCCCTCCACGAACAGCTATATGGAAAGATACCCTTTCTGGCAAATGGAAGGGTCCAGCACCAGTTGTCACTATCACCCGAGGAGCTGTTTGTATTTTCCCGCAGGACTCCCAAGCTCCTATTTGGGTTCCCAGCCGATTGATCCGACTAGTCAGGCATGATGTCTCCGCTGATGACTCTCCTGAAAATCCTACCCCTGTCATTACTGCTGACACCTCTGCTAATCAATGAAGCTTCCAACGCTGATGCTGTGGACACTGATGGCGCAGACACAGATAAGTATTGGGGGCTCTTAGATGTTCTGCCCCTACCTCTCCCAGTCCACTATTCTTCAGGGTTGTTCCCCCAACTTTTTACCACTAATGACTCCCTTCAACTTCCCTCGATTCCGGTAGATGAGAGCAGCAGCTCTGAACCTCGTCCACTCAATGTCACCTTGCGGGGCCTTCTCTGCTTTCGTGTGCCCCACAACCTGTCTGATCTAGAAAACTCTATAGAGAACACCCCATGTGTCACACTGTATAATATGTCTGCGGGGTGGTTTGACCCCCCCCCGAAAAATAGCTCTAACCCCACCACGAATGGTACCTTGCTGCAAGGTCGTTTACCCCTCATGATCCCCAAAGGAAATTCTACTGTCCCCCCCCAGCCTCGCTGGGCCCCCTATTGCAAAAGCACCCGCGATTGGCCCCAGCTTTGGACTGGCTGCCAAAGCCATCGGTCCCCGTGGGCTGTCAAATCCTTTTTCACATTCTCTCCCAATATTGGAACGCAGGCCAACCACTTCTCCCCCGGGAAGAATTATACCTGGCAGTTTCCAACACAGGCAAGCCCCACTAATCCTTTGATGTTTGGCTACTTTGTGGTGTCGGTGGAGGTTGCACTGACATAACCCCAGTTGTCATGCTGACCGGTGGTACAATTAGTAACACCACTGTGAAGTGGAATTCCACAGGTGTGTTTGAGGACACACTAGAAACACAAGGAGTGGGCTCTAACCTTACCTTCCCTCCCACTCCTGTTTGTGTGCAACCACCTTTCATGTTCATGTTAATGCATGACTCCCGTCCCTCTAATGACTCCGTTTCATGTACTAATAATACTTGTTTCTACTCATTATGTTGGAATGCTTCTATGTTTCATACCGCTCTAGTTACTAGGTTGCCTCGCTACGTACCATGGCCAGTGCAGAACACCCGATCGTCACTGTCAACTCATTTGCGCTCCAAAGGAGACTTTGGAATTACCGCTGCCATTGTTGCGGCAGTTACTGCCTTTGTCGCTGCGGCAGCCGCCGCTGCAGTAGCCTTGACTCAAACTGTGCAAACAGCCGACGCCCTTAATCAAATGGCGGAAAACACCGCTACAACGCTACAAACACAGCTTGCAGTTAATGGAAAACTTCTGGGAGCCATTCACATATTAAATCACCGTGTAGACTTAGTTCAAGAGCAAGTGGACAGTTTAACCCAGCTAGTGCAGCTGGGCTGTGAGTGGCGCCTAGCCAGCGTCTGCGTCACTCCCGTTCATTTTCACAACATCTCCAGGGCTGCTTATCTCTCTAGAACTCTGTCTCAACAATTGACTGGAAATTGGTCCAAAGAGACTGAGGCGCTTATCACTCAGTTGCGTAATGCCATAATGTCTGTCAACTCCACCCGAGTGGACGCTTCATTGGCCTCAATCATGCGAGGGTTTTGGTCTCAATTGGGCGTGCTGACAAAGGAATGGGCTGGTCTTGTGGGGATAGTATTCCTCTTCATATTGGCCATCGGTGTAGGCTGCTACTGTCTATGTCGCCATAAGAAACCACAGGAGATCAAATACTCCCTTTTGGTACAGGCCTACTCTGAAGTGGCAGCTGACACTCAGGGTAGCCAGGTGTGGTTACAGATGCTTGAAAGCAGTCAATGACGGGCAACCTCCAGCCAGGCTCCCTCAACCTAAGACAGGGCCCCTGCCTTTTGCTGCAGCCGGCCTGATGACGGGTAAGAGAGAAGTTCTGGGCTAGGATGACCCAAGCCAGGCGTTTCTTGCGATACCTTGCCTTGTACCTTGCTTTTATTAAAACAAAAAGGGGGAGATGTGGGAAGCCCACATCGCAGCCGCGCCTTGAAGATGGCGCCGAGACACCCGACCGCGCCCTGAGTAAACCCGCCTCCCCACGTCAGCCCCTGTGTGACGCCCATGATGGCCTGATGATTGCAGCCAGTTAGAAGAGAAAGCCGCCCTCACCCCATGCCAAACTGAACGCCTATTGGACATAGCTCGGTATATAAGCCGAAGCCCAGAAAAATAAAGTTGTTGTTGTTCCTCTCTTGTCTCCCTGCATTCGGTGTCTCCTGCTTGGGGCCCCGGGCGGGTTCCGGGGGTCGCAGGCAGCGACAGTTTTGTTTTGTTGGTGTTGTTTGTGACTATAGAAACAAGCAATACATGGTTCCTTTTTTTAAAGATTAAAGAATCCATGGAGGAAATATGTAGAAATCATCCTCCTCATGAAGACACAGCAACAGATAGTAAGCATAGATAAGATGCTGGATACATTGGACATCACTTAATACTGGTGTTAATCCTACAGTGTAGGTATCTACATAATATAAATATCTGCACCATATTCTTCATTATTCTCATTCCAGGCTGAGAAACTAAGATTCTGAGAGTAAGTAACTTGTCCAAAGTCTCTAGCTAGTAAGTGAAGAAGCTAGGATTCAAATACAGGCCTAACCACTTCCAAAGCCCATTCACTTTGTTACTAAACCACATATGATGGCCATCCATAGCCTTCTAGGGCAGAAGTCAGCAATTTCTTTCCCAAGGAGTCAAAATATTAAATGTTTTAGGGTTTTCAGGCCAAGAGGCTATTATGTAGATATGTATATCTCTGTTGACAAATAAACTGGGATGGAGATTTCATAGAACTTGAGTGTCTGGTTTTGGAGACTGAACTGAGTTATTAACACTCGCATACTGTGATTTGCTTACATCCAAAGGGCAAACTACAGAAAAAGGTGTTAAGTTGTGAAACGTATTTCAGCTATGATAAAATAAAACACATTTACACGTCCCTTGAAATTATGGGTTAATTTGGCAGCATCTGAAGAAATAGTGAAGAAGCTACTTAAATGGTCTTTAAATTAGCAACTGAGAATCCATCGTGATGTTCCATGGTAGAAGAAGTTTAAGAGAGTGAGAGGTAAACACGCCACCCACCCCCTTTCCCTGGCCGAGCTCTCCGTCTACTGAGAGATACAGTGGAGTGGACAGATGGGGAAGAGAATGCCAGCTCTATTATTCACAAAACAAATACTAGGGAGCAGGACAACAATGGGCTTCCTAAAATTGTCCCCCAGAAGTAGACTGAATATTCCACCTAGCTGCTGACAGCGTGGGAGGGGAAAACACACACAACATTTTTGCTGCCTGTGGGAGCCCCTTGTTCTACATTACAGCGAGGACACTTGCCCTCTGCAGGCAGTGGCAGTCTGAAAAGGGAGAGAAGAAGGACAGCCTAAGTAAAGCCCTTGCTTTGCCCTTAACTGTCTCATTCAACAACTGTTAGAACATCATGATAAATGGAGAAAAATATGAACTAGGTGATTTCATTCCACTTGCATTAACAAGTCACGGCCATGGAAGCAGCAGCCAGGGAAGGAGACGATGTGTTGCACTGGGCGAGTCTTCTGCAGAAGACCTCCTGAAAGTGTTAAAAAGCCAAGATATCACTTTGAGGACTCAAGTGTGCCTGACCCAAGCCGTGGTCTTTTCAGTCACCTCATATGCATGTGAAAAAGTTTGACAGTGAAAAAGGAAGACAGGAGAGGAACTGACACATTCGAATTGTGGTTTTGGTGAAGGATACTGAACATACTATGGACTTCCAGGAGGAAAAGAAGCAAAATGCTCTTTTGAAGAAAGGGAGGTAAGACTTTGATTCTCTTACTTTGAATGCATCCTCAGGAAAGACCAATCACCAGAAAAGAACATGGTGGTAGGTAGAGTGAAGGGTCAGTCAAAAGGAGAGGAGCTGTCAATGAGGTGGGTGGACACAGGAGCCACAACAGTGGGGTCAGACCCACCGAAGGATTGTGAGGATGGCGCAGGCCAGGCAACGCTTTGTTTTGTTGCGTGTAAGGTAGCCACGAGTGGACCAGGCTGGACAGCGACTAACAAAGCAATAGCAACGTGGGGAGGAGGAAGTAGAGAGACAGGAGTGTTTCGAGAAAATCTGCAAGGCGGTCGGTAGAGTGGAAGAACGAGTGTTCCCCACCTCATCGGCCTCTGGCGGGAAAGAAAAGTCTATACCCTTCAGAGTGTGTTCTTCGGAAGAATTTCCCTTTCTTGAATGGAATTTTACATGCATGTGTGCAATTTCACACATGCAAAAAATTTAAGTGGAAGAAATGATGTGATACATTCTATGACAAGAAAATCTTCATTTAATTGTGTAATGATGTGTCGGTGACCCCCAAAACTTGCTTCCATCCAGTCATCTCTGACTCCTAGAGACCCTGCTCCATAGGGTTTCTAAGGCTGATAATCCTTACAGAGGCAGACCGCCACGTCTGTCTCCTGAGAAGCTCTCAGTGAGTTTAAATCACTAACCTTGTGAGTAACAGCGAAACACTTTAATCACTGCACCACCAGGACTCTCAGTGATGGTAACACGTTCCTAAGGCCTTTTAATTAGATAGTCTCTGCAGATGAACTAGCGAGGTGAACCTGGTCAGGCCACATGCCCTCTGTGGGCCCCACTGCCTTCAGGGGTTAAACACAGTGGCGTACTGGATAACAGCTGTGATTCCTGCCAGGCCTCACATTGTCAAATACTCTGATTTCCTATTTCCAAGAACAATAATTACCACAGAAAATATCATCTTGCTCTAGATTGTGATCTTCATGACTTCATCTGTGAGAAGAGACAAACATCAAAAACCAGCTGAAGCATAACACAGGATCTACGGCGAAGGCCAGGGCCTGGCCTAAAACCTCCCTCTGAGATAAACTTTCAAACAGACAGCATCTGTGTGTCAGGAGGGAGGAGGAGAAGCAGGAACAGTATGAAGTGAAGTCTTTATTCAGGGTGTAAGCTCCTGTTTCCTGGGACAGTGAGAACGTTGTCTTTCCAGAAAGCCGGCCTGAAGGGCTCGCCTGTGCTGTGACTTGACGGGGAGGTGCGGAAACAGCTTCCTTCCTCTGCCGTCAGCTCCTCCCTTCAGCCCAGGTCTGCAAGCTCTTGTTCCTCTGGGGCTTCGGGGGAAGGATCAGCTCACACACCCTTGTGCGCACACAGATAGACACTTACTCATACTACACACCAGTGTACACAAATGCAGTAGGCCTGCATACATATGTGGACACACACACCTACATGTGTACACATGCACACATGCATAAACACATAAAAGAATAACCACACACTTTCAGACCACTGAGGCAAGCGCGGACTGAGTCCCCTGTGGAGCGAAGGGCAACATACACAGCATCCTTACACAGAGGCCACTCCTCCCGGTTACACCCCTGGCACATGCAGGTGGATGCCTGTTCCTTTCTAGAGGCCACCATGGTACTAGGCATTCATCCCTGTTACACCTCTTGCCTGGTAGAGCACTCACTTTGGTTTCACATATTTGTTCCTTACAGACCATGTGCTCTTTCATGCAAGGACTGTAGCTGATTTATTTTTGATGTCTCTGCCCCGTGCCCTGACATAACAAACAGGAATTAAGAGGTGATTTTTGAATGGATGTAGCTTAGCACCTGTTGAAGTTTCTGCCTTCTCCCAAGAACCCTCATCCTGGGAATAAGCAGTGTTCACCGATAGTGGCGGACCCCTGGCAACTATACTGATACTATCCGAGACCTGCCCTTCCCCAGCAAGCCTTCAGTACTCCTTGTCTCCATCTCAGCTGATCGGATCCCTCCTCTCGGGTTCAGAGCCAGCGCTCAGGCCACCCAGTGAGAAATGAGAGGTGAGAGGTGGCTGTCTTCCACCTCGTGTCCAGAGGACCCACTTAAGCTCTTGGCTTTGGCTTTGGATAATAAAAATAATACCTGTTTGTTGTAACAACTTAGAAAATGTATATATATCTGACTTAAAAGAAAAACAGTAAGGAGTGGGGGCTTGTCCTACCAGATAGAGGTACAGTTGTAAGCGGATTGATGGAACAGGTAGGCACCAGCGGTATATGGCCAGTACCTATAGGACAGTGTGGTGCAATGCTAGTGCTTGACTTCTGATTCAAAGGCTGTTGGTTTGGACCCATGTCATAGTACCAGGGAGGACTGGCCTGGTAATCTGTTCTGTAAAGACAAAAGCCAAGAAAGTCCCATGGAGCAGTTCTGCTCTGTATCTCATGGGGTCACAACTCAACGGCAAAGGGTTTGGTGTTGTTGGCTTTTTTATTCTATGATAAATGTGGCATTTCAGCTTAGTGGGGTAAAGGATTTTCTTTTTTTTTTTAACTGGTCTGGTGCTTAGTCAATTGATTTGACGTTCGGATGAGAATGAAAGTAGCCTACCCTGAGTGAGTTCTAGAAGTATATTGAATGGATTAAATATAAACCTAAAGGAAAATTATAAAATTACTGTCATAAGTGATAGTAAAGACTACTGTCATACTTTGAAATGGCGGGAGCATTTCCTAAGCCAAAAGGGAAACCCAGAGACTGTAAAGCAAAACAACATTACAGTCAGCAGTTAGTTATGTTAAAAATATATATATATATTTTAAGTTGCAGAAACTATTTGCAAATCCTGTATTCACAGAGAGATCATATCCTAAGAATAGGAAAACCCATTGCCCTAGAGTTAGTTCCAACTCACAGCAACCCTGTAGGCAGGGTAGACCTGCTCCATAGGGTTTCCGAGGCTGTGACCTTTGCTGAATCAGACTGCTGCATCCTCCTACTGAGGAAGCAGCTGGCGGTTCAAACCCCTGACCTTTCAGTTAGCAGCCAAGTGCTCAACCACGATGTTATCAGGGCCCAGGGGCATGGCTAGAGGGATACGAGGACTCCACCAGATGACACTGCTGGAGGTGAGAACAGCAGAATGACTGTTAGAACAACAAAAACATTTCTCATCAGCCTAGCTCACTTGTATCGATGTACGTACAAGGCTAAAACTCTAGGCTGATTTACTTTTTGAACCTCCTAACACCTGCCGCTGGAGCCCTGGTGGTGCAGCAATTAATCGCTCGGCTGCCAACTGAAAGATTGGTGGGTGGAGGCACCAGCTGCTTCTTTGGGAGAAAGATGTGGCAGTCTGTTTCTACAAAAGACGACAGCCTCGGGAGGTACATCAAATGGTCCCAATTCAGCTGGAATGGATGATCACCAAGGACAACAATGACATGTGGGAAAAAGAGCCCAGAAGACAGAAGGACCCATGTGAATGGGTGACTATATCAACATGTGACCAGAAGAGCCAAATGGTGCCTGGCCACCACCAGTGACAGCTGTGATGGGGCTCACAAGGTTGAGTCTCAGGGACAACATGAGAGAAAAAGGGTGCACTTTAAGATCTCCACTAAAAGACAGCAATTGATGGTCCTAAGGCCTGGGACTTCCCCTGGGAGCATAAGCCCTGTACTGGATGCTGCTCCTGATCATAAGTCATTACTGAGGTCAACTGTTTGGAGAGGAATGGACTGGACTTGGGGACCATATCATGTGTGCACATTATGGTTCTACGCATCTATAGGATGTCGTCCTACTGATCTCTTACTAGAGGGGAATGGAGTGGGTGGAGAGGAAGGGACAGGAGATTGTTAAGAGGACATGACATGTATAGAACTGAAAGGAAGAGCGTGCTGTCACTGGGCAAGGAGAGCAGGAGGAGCTGCAGACAGGCGGGCATGCAAATTTAAACTGGATTGTACACTTGCACTCAATCACAATTAAAAAAGAACCCAACAGATTACAGCCTCAGAAACCCTATGGGGCACTTCTGCTTTGCCCTACAGTATCACTACAACTTGAAATGGACTTGATGACCAGAGGTTTGGATTTGAGTTTTTAATGTTCTTCAGTCAGAGCTGTAACTACTGTCTATTACAATGACACTTCAGATCACAGGGAGGAGCTGCATGGTTTTCACTGCTCATGGTGTTTTTATAGCCAGTGGTTTTGGTCAAATTATCTAATGTTTTAGCTTTAATAGTGTGGTGATTAGTATTTGTAAACCTGTATCAATAATTGTTTTGAGAATTAAACAGCAATTAAAGGAAAAGAAGTGATATACAGGAATTATGACTTATGAGTCACATTAGTATGGGAAACATTATTTAGGAGTCTGTATGGCCTGGTATGGGAAGAGGTCCAGGGAGAGTGACATTATGAGTTACTGCACCTGGTGACACCAACCCTAGTGATGCCACTTTCGTGGATCCTTAGGATATGAATAGTTTATGCAAATTAAAAACTAGAAGTGAAACCATGTCGTAAAAGAATGAGTGAAGGCACAGTCTCAAGGCTTTAATTTTTTTTTTTTTGGTCACTTATTTTAAAGTAGAATTTGCTCTTGTAGATTTATATCCTACAGAGTTTGGTGCCCATCAGCTCTCTTAAACATGAGTTGCCCAATTTTGACATTGAATTCATCTTACAAAGCTTAACCAGGGAGTGTAAAGAATGTGTTGAATTACCTACTACTCAAGTTGATTGGAAACTGTTTTTCAGTAGTTCCACCTACCCCACTGGGCTTTTGTAAGGATTAAATACTATAACACATGTAAAACCCCAGGAACAGAGGGCTAGCAGAGAGTGGGAATTAAATCCATTATTCTCCTCCAGTTTTCCTTGTCACTGTCACTAGATTTTACCTACGAGTAGGACCTGTCTCAGGTGAGGGTTTGTATCCTGAGGGTCTAGCCAGTGTAAGAAGGACAGGAAGGGAAGGAAGGAAGGAGTTGAGGGAGGAAAAGGAGAAGGAATAGAGAGAGGGAAGGTGGGAGGGAGGGAAGGGGAGTGAGAAGGAGAGCAAGAGGGAGACTCAAGATACCCCTCGCCGTCAAGGTCAAGTCAGTTTCCGATCAGGAGGCTAACACGGGTCCACACCGAATTTGGGGAGTCCTTCCCTGCTGCAGTTCCACGTCCTGCCACGTGATGGCGCCCTGCGCCTGGCCGGCCTGCAGCCCCCCGAGTCCCGCACTGTCGCTGCCCGGGTTTTAAAGCCGTGGCGCAGGGGTGTGTGTCGGTGCATGCCTGCAGTCAAAGCCCCGCCAAGCCTCGGCCCTGCAGCTGAGCTCTAATGCAAGTCGCCAGGAAAATCTACAAGGGTTTCACGGTATTTCTTTCTAGAAAAGGCCTAACAGGAGTTTGATCGTAAAAAAGGGTTCTCTAGCTTGGCTAGTCATTTTCCAATGACGAGCATCCCCTTCAGCTGAGGCCTGTGCTTGGCGGGGCGGCCGTCTGTGTGCAGGTATTGCTGCTCTGGAGTGGTGGGAACTGCCATCGCCAGCTCTGCACCAACATGCCCCGGGATGGAAAATGTGATTTGTGACACACCAGCTTGGGAATCATAATGAAAACATAATTGCCCCTGGCGGACTGCTCGCTGTCTTTCAATTGCAAAGCTGCTTCACATCTCAGGAGAGGAGCTGTAGTCTTTAGCTTTTGTTTTTGCGGACAACCAGAGGCACACCCAGCAACTGTCCTTTGGCCCCCAGTGACTTAGAGGTTTCTCTGAACCCCGTAGAAAGGCCGTCCGCACACCCGCAAGGACTTGCCCCCGCTGCAGGCGGGCTGTGGCAGCCTGTCCAGGCAGAACCGCCCAAGCCAGGGATGTGACTTTGAAGCCTGTTCATCCCTGCTCTCTGTCACCAGGACGTGCTGTTATGTCTTTAGCCTTCTGAAATTCTTTCAAAATCCTCTACAGTTCACATCCATTCCTCATTGGGTTTCTATCCCCGCCCAGGAAGCAGGCAGAGGTTATTGACACACTGTTTCAGAATGGAATACAAGAACCAGAAGGATGAAATGATGTGCCTGGAGTCTACAGTGCCCAGCTCACTAGTGCAGAGCAGAGGACACAGAGGTGGGAGCCCGGGTTTGAGTTCATTTTTAAGGACATTACCTGACGCTTTGGAGGCTCAGCTTCGTCGCCTCTAAGATGAAAAGTAACAGAACGGTCCCTTGGCCTTTGGGGAGGCCTGAATGCTACAGGATGATATACAGAACTGACTGGATGGCACCTGGTGTGGTTTGGTTTGGAATGAGATACCGAAAACAAACAAAACAAAACAACCCACAACCCAAACCCGCTGCTGTCAAGTTGGTTCCAACTCCTATCAACCCTATGGGACTGAGTACAACTGCCCCTACAGGGATTCCAAGGAGCAGATGGAAACCGATTCAAACAGTCAACCTTTTGGTTAGTAGCCAGGCTCTTAGCCACTACCCAACCTGGACTCCTGGACTGAGATACCAAAATCGAAACCCGTGATTATGACTCATAGCAGCCCTATAGAACAGAGTAGAACTAACTGCCTCATAGAGTTTCCAAGGAGCACCTGTGGATTTGAACTGGTGACCTTTTGGTTAGCAGCCATAGTACTTAACCACTACGCCCCCAGGGTTTCCCAGAATGCAATAGTACATGTAAAGTACTCAGTGTGGTCCCAGAACTTCGGCTTGTGGGAAGGAGCAAGTGGTATATTGTGCACCTGTTCACACAATCCCTTATCCTCTGGGCCGTTCCTTCAGGGCTGACAGTTCCATACAGTCCTCCACGGTGTTTGGACAGGGGCGAGCTTCCTGCCTCAGGCCTTTTCGGGCTGGTAAAGGGACGTGGTTCACATTTTGAGGGTGTGCTATCTAAGAAGCTGATGCTGGAGGGGCCACCATTGACAGGTCAGGGACTGGAGCAGTGCCGTAAATGCTGTCCCTTTTCATTCCTTCAGGGAGCAATTCTGGGTCGTGTCTCAAAGCAGGTAAATGGAGCAAGGTAAGTGCTAGTTGTGGCCACACAGATAGCATACTCTCCTGGTTACATTCCTTCCTTCTTGTTCCACTTGCCCCAGCACTTCACTCAGGAGACTTAGGACCACCTCCTGAATCAACTGTCTTGGTGAAAGCCTCGGATGCAGGCTCCTCATTTGGGAACCCAGGCCTTCTGACTCCATAGACAGACTCCTGTAAGCTGCTACACTGGTGTTCGCATGCACACAGACACACAGGCACCCACACACTCACACTCTCTCTCTTCCCTGGCAGGATGGTCGACAGGTACATTTTTTTACAGCATCCGATAAGGTGCTGGGGCCCCATGAGGCAGAAAATGTATTTGTCAAGTCCCTCAAGGACACTAATTCCTAGGCATTAAGGACAGAGGTGTTCAACCGCAGAGGCCCGGTAACAGCAACTCCCTTAGACCTGGGCCACACTAGGTGGACCAGAAGTTGTCTCCATCCCGTGATTTAAGAGCACCGTTATGCTCTGCGGTACAAACACATGATATGGGTGGTGAAACTTTGCCATCTGGCTGTCTATAAGTCGGAGTTTCTGGGGGCAGGCAGTCCTAGAAGAGTGCCTTAGAGCTCCCCTCCTCTTTTAAGCTGTTGTTGGTTGAGGACCAATCAGGGGTCAGCGCCATGCTGACACTTCTATACACGCATCCCTTTGAGCCCATTTGATTCCAACTCAGAGTGACCCAACAGCACAGAGTAAAACTGCCACTTGGGGTATCCAAGGCTGTAATGCTGACAGACGCACACTGCCACACCTTTCTCCTGCAGAGCAGCTGGTGAGTTTAAGCACAGATCTTTTGGTTAGCAGTCAAGTGCTTAAACACTGCACCACTAGGGTTTGTTCTATACATCAGTTCTATCAAACCCAAGCTTCACAATAGAGTCACCTAGAACACCTTTAAAAAATGCCACTGCTAGCCTCCACCCCTCCCACCTCATTCTGTTTTACCTGGTCTGTCAGTGGGACTTGGGCATCCAAAAAGGTCCTCAGGTAGTTTTTGTGTGTAGTCACATTTGGGTACAACTGATGCACCTTGTCTTTCTCTCATTTGTCGGGAGCCATGGGAGAGCCCCCAGGCCCCGACATACAGGAAGCTTGTAGGGCTGAAAAAGCCCGCGCGCACCAAGCTTGAAAAAGCCCGCGCCCGCGAAATTCAAAAGGCCCGCGCGCGCGAAAAACTTCCTGCCTGATGTCACTGCCTTAGTCATATGTATATCCAATCCCCAGCCGACAACTACCTCACTCCAAATGTCACTCCATCCCTACGTCACTTGATCCCTCCCTTTATTCCTACCGCTATAAATATACCTCATTTTAATAATAAAACTGAGGCTTGATCAGAATTTTGTCTTGCCTCCATTTTTCCGCCTTTCCTGCTTACTTTCACAGGCTTCCCCTCGTCCTTTCGTTGATTTGTCCCGCGGGCCGGGGCAAAACTGGCGCCTCAACGTGGGGCCCGAGGTACGGAGCTGCTGAAAGAAACCCACCACGGAGAAGGAAGTCCTGGCCAGGCGTCCTGAGCGACCGCACTGGGTGTGAGCTTGCTCGACTGAAGTTTCCACGGGAAAAGCTGCCCGTGAGTCAAACTTGTCCTGATCACCGCGGGAGTAGCCGCCCTGCGAGTTTGGTCTGAAGAGGTAAGTGGTGGTTAGACATGGGGCAGGAATTAAGTTCGCATGACTTGTTTCTTACCGGCATTGAAAAATCATTGGATAGGTGGAAAATTAAGGTGAAAAAGAAAGACTTAGCTCAGTTTTTTATGTTCCTATCAGACATTTGTCCGTGGTTCTCACAGGAAGGCACCATCAGCCCGCAAATCTGGAAATGGGTTGGAGATTGTCTGAATGACTATTATAAAACTTTCGGACCCGAGAAGGTCCCAGTCACTTGTTTTTCTTATTGGAATTTGATAAATGATGTCCTCCAGAGCTCTCATAATGCTCCTGATGTTCAACATCTCGCCCAGATGGGTGAAAAGGTTATGAAAGAACGGTCCCGTCCCCCCTCAGTTTCTCCTGATATTCCAGAAGAACCTCAAGCCTTTGGAACATACACACTCCCGCAAGGGAGTCATACTGATCCCCCCGAGGTCCTTTACCCGTCCCTGAGAGCTTTCATTGATAAACCCGATTCTAACCCATTGTCCCCTGAGGGTCAGACCACTCTTGAAGAAAATGCTGCTCATTACCGTGAGAATGCCTACCCCTATACCCTTACGGCCCCTGCCTTTCAAAGACCTCCTCCTCATCCTCCAGGCCCTCCTAACCTGACCGCCCCACCCCTTGGCTTGGAACCCAGCTGTCCTCCCCGATCGACTGAAAACTCCCTTGATCAAGATATATCAACGCTAGAAAAACTTGTAGCTCGCAGACACAGACAGTTAGATCTCCAAAAGGAGCTCCAAGCCCTTGAGCAAGAGCTTAACTCACTCCGCCTAGCCCAGGATCCTAAAACTCGATCCGGGAACAATGTGTCAAAAGGTGCCCCAGGCCGTCCTAGGACTCTCCTCACCTTTCCGGTAACTCGTAGCCAGCACGGGCAGATAGAGACTGAAATAGAGAGTGAGGAAGAGCAGGAAAGCCCTGGGATAGAAGAGGAAGAAACTGAGAATCCTGATATAGATGCTGTCCAACCTGACAGCCTTAGCCCCCAGAAATATCGCCGCTTAAATGTGAAACATGTTAAAGACTTAAAAGCGGCTGTCAATAACTACGGCCCGACAGCCCCTTACAGTATAGCATTGCTTGAGAGCCTTAGTGACCGATGGCTTACACCTAATGATTGGCATTTCTTGGCTCGGGCCTGTTTATCAGGGGGAGACTTTGTTCTCTGGCATACCGAATTTGCTGAACTGTGCCGGGAGACGGCCCAGCGTAACGGAGAAAGCCGGACCTCCCACACCTGGACGAGAGATAAACTCTTGGGGAGGGCTCCATATGACACCAATGAGAAACAGGCAAATTTTCCCCCTGGTTTATTATCACAAATACAAAACACCGGCCTTAGAGCCTGGAAACGTCCCCCCCCCCCAAGGACGCTGCCACCACCTCATTGGCTAACATCCGCCAGGGACCCGATGAGCCGTATAGTGAGTTCGTCAGCAGACTAACCGATGCTGCTGAAAGGCTAGTGGGAGAGGGTGAGACTGGCAGTGCCTTTATCAAACACCTTGCCTTTGAAAATGCTAACCCCTCTTGCCAAGAAGCCCTACGACCTCATCGCAGAGGAGATCTCTCCGATTATGTCCGACTTTGTTCAGGTATTGGAGCCTCTCATGCTATCGGCGTTGCCATAGGAGCAGCGCTTAAGGGCTTGAACCCCAGCTCATTACAAAAAACTTGTTTTAATTGCAAGCAGCCTGGCCATTTTGTGCGCGAATGTTCCCTGGGAAAACAAAATCGTGGGCCTCCCACCTCAGTGTGCCCCCGATGCAAAAGAGGCAAGCATTGGGCTGTAGATTGTTATTCCAAAACTGACATCAACGGTCAGCCTCTCCCCCCGAAACAGGGAAACTCCCAGCGGGGCCAGCCCCTGGCCCCACCCTTGGAACAGAACCTAGGGGCAGTCAAGTTTGTTCCCCAAAAGCAGACACAGAGACAGGTTTCAGCTCCCTCTGTCGCGCCACCCCTGGAAGTGCAGGGTTGGACGTACGTTCCGCCATCAGTGCAATACTAACCCCTGAACAGGGCATTCAGGTCATTCCTACAGAGGTCCGAGGACCATTACCTCCAGAAACGTTTGGATTGATAATAGGGCGTGGCAGTTCCTCTCTGGCCGGTCTTCAGATCCTCCCAGGAGTCATTGACAATGATTATACAGGACAGATATCTCTTTTAGCTTCTGCCCCCTCAGGGCCGGTATCCATACATGCAGGTCAAAGAATAGCTCAAATCCTGTTGCTCCCTTTATTACCTACACCCCATAGGCATTTAGTTCCCCGGAGGCCTGACGTCGCCTTCGGGTCCTCAGATGCATATTGGATACAACCAGTCACACCCAATAGACCAAAACTTACTCTCCAGTTAGATGGCAAAGCCTTTGAAGGAATAATGGACACAGGAGCTGATGCTACAGTAATTTCAGCTAAATATTGGCCTTCCAACTGGCCCTGTGAGACCTCAATAACTCATCTTGAAGGCATTGGTCAGTCTGTCAATCCTAAGCAAAGCTCAAAAATTCTTACTTGGAGGGACTCTGAGGGTAACTCAGGACAAGTTCAACCTTACATTGTTCCGGATTTGCCTGTTAATCTGTGGGGTTGTGATGTCTTATCCCAGCTGGGGGTCATCATGTGTAGCCCAAATGAAATAGTTACCCAACAGATGCTTAATCTGGGCTTCCTACCGAGACAGGGATTGGGAAAGAATAATCAAGGCATGAAGCAGCCTCTTCTTATAACGCCTAAAAATAATCGTTCAGGCTTGGGAAGCGAAAATTTTTCGTAGTGGCCATTGACTCCCCTGCACCCCACGCTGATAAAATTAAGTGGAGATCTGAGTCTCCAGTGTGGGTAGATCAATGGCCCTTGACTGAGCAAAAACTCGCAGCTGCCACAGAGTTAGTGCAGGAACAGCTGGCTGCTGGACATTTAGAACCAACTACCTCTCCTTGGAATACTCCTATATTTGTGATAAAAAAGAAAATTGGGTCATGGCGACTCCTTCAGGACCTCAGAGAAATTAATAAAACCATGTTTACAATGGGGGCTCTCCAACCTGGACTCCCCTCCCCCGTCGCCATTCCAGCTAATTACTTTAAAATCATTATTGATCTCAAAGATTGCTTCTTCACTATCCCTCTTCACCCACTTGATAGAGAACGCTTTGCGTTTAGCCTCCCAGTTATTAATTTTAAAGGACCAATGCAGCGCTATCAGTGGAAAGTTCTCCCTCAAGGCATGGCCAATAGTCCACTCTGTGTCAAAAATTTGTTGCTCAGGCTGTAGACCCTCTTAGGCGTCGGTGGTCTTCCATTTATATCATTCATTACATGGATGATATTTTACTGGCGGGGGCCTCCAGCTGAGAGGTACTTAGGTGCAGTCAGGACCTAACTTGCCAACTAACTTCCCTTGGACTTCAAATTGCCCCGAACAAAATACAACTTGCTGACCCTTATTATTACCTCGGTTTCGAATTGAATAATAATCAGATCACCACTCAAAAGCTTCACTTAAAAACCTCTCATCTACACACACTTAATGATTTCCAAAAGTTCCTGGGAGACATTAATTGGCTCCGACCATACCTCAAACTTACAACTGGGGAATTAAAACCATTGTTTGATACTCTACATGGAGATGCCAGCCCCCTCTCTCCCCGCTACCTCAATCTGGAGGCAAAAAGGGCCCTTCGCATTGTTAAAGAGGCCATACAGCAACAACAGGTTACCTTCATAACTTACGAACAGCCCTTTGCCCTTATTGTCTGTGCCACACTACATACACCCACGGGGGTTTTGTGGCAGAATGGCCCTCTCCTGTGGATACAACTATCCTCCACCCCGACTAAAGTTCTCCTCACCTATCCCTCCCTAGTGGCCAAACTTATAAGACTAGGCCGAGAAAAGAGCCGCCAGCATTTCGGCAGGGACCCTGATCAGCTTATCCTTCCTTACACCAAGGAACAAACAGACTGGCTCTCTCAAAATGATGATGACTGGGCAATTACCCTAGTCACATTCCAGGGTACTATAGATAACCATTATCCTTCACAGAAACTCCTCCAGTTTGCCCAGAGGCACCCCTTCATCTTCCCCAAAATAACATCTACTCAGCCCTTGAAAGGAGCCTCCCTGGTTTTTTCAGATGGATCTTCCTCTGGTATTGCCGCGTGGGTTATAGACTCACAGGAAAACAGTGTCCAGTCTCCTTACAGGTCTGCCCAGCTTGTAGAGCTTTTCGCTATCTTACAGGTCTTCACAATACTACATGATGTTCCCTTCAATCTTTACACCGACAGTGCTTACATAGCTCTCTCAGTCCCAGTGTTGGAAACTGTTCCTTATATCAAATCATCTTCTAACGCTGTGCCTCTTTTTCAACAACTTCAGGCACTCATCCTAAAAAGACAACACCCCTTTTTTATTGGACACTTGCGTGCCCATACTGACCTTCCAGGACCCCTCTCCGAAGGCAACAACCTTGCAGATAAACAAACACACTTGGTCCCCTCGGTGGCTACCCGAACGTCTTGTTAAGCCCATCAATGATAACCCCATTTCCAGGGAAAATACCCCTGAGAAGCCTTCTCCTCTTTTGTAGGCTGTGAAGGCCACCTGTGTCCGGCATTGCTGGAGTGAAATGCTGAGAAAACTCTGCGATATGGAAGTCAACAATCCATCACAGATAAGCTTTTTAACCTTCTTGTTAATCATTTTTCCTACATATGAAGGATTTGCCCCTACCAACCCCCATGCTCCTTTTAGCCTTAAATGGGCTGTTATAAACCTAAATGATAATTCCATACTTTATAATGCTAGTGACAGCAAACCCTTAAACACTTGGTGGCCTGACCTTTCCTTTTGCCTTAAAGATGTCATCCCACGCATAAAAGAATAAGCCTCTAAACACGTGTGCAACTTCGGGTTTTATGTTTGCCCCAACTATAATAAAGGTGCTCACTGTAGGACAACCGATTCCTACTTCTGCGCCAAATGGAGTTACGTTACCTCAAGTGATGGAAATTGGAAATGGTCCACACCTTCTTCAGACCTCTTAAGTTTCTCCTTTACTAAGTATTATGATAAAAATGAAAGATTTAGTTCCTCTAAACCATGTAACAAAGACATATCATTCAGGTGTCATTAAGGACACTATGACTAACCTCAGAGAGTGATTAAATCAAAGACAACGAGAATGGGGAAGCAGCTCAGGACCGCTTGATTTTAACTTTACCGGAACTTTATGGCTTACTAATCTACTTCTCAGTTTTGCTGGCCCTGTTTTAGGAATATTACTGTTCCTGACCTTCAGCCCTTGGGCATTCAGAAGAATAACAAGCTTCATCAAACAACAAATAGATGCTGCACAAGCTAAACCTATTCCAGTTCACTACCATCGCCTGGCAGTTGACGAAGCTTATGCCACTGAAATGGGGTACCCTAGCTTCCTCCCCACGGGGACAGCATGAAAAGTAGAGGCATGCTTACCTCCTTACCAATCCAGCAAGAGAGGTATGGGTACTGGGACGAGTGCGAAGCAAAGCATTGCAAGGGAAAGTTAACACTAACTCCTCTACGTTTCCCTGGGGCACACCTGGCTTGCATAGAGGTTGGTATCTATCTCAACATCAAAACGGCTCTGCCTCTCCTCCTCAAAAGATACCAAGAGCCATAAGTTCTACACGGAGGAGCCTTGGTCAATACCCCCTCGCCCAGTTAAAGCCCACCTCCCATCAATTAAAACAAAAGGGAGGAGATGTCGGGAGCCATGGGAGAGCCCCCAGGCCCCGACATACAGGAAGCTTGTAGGGCTGAAAAAGCCCGCGCACGCCAAGCTTGAAAAAGCCCACGCCCGCGAAATTCAAAAGGCCCGCGCGCGCGAAAAACTTCCTGCCTGATGTCACTGCCTTAGTCATATGTATATCCAATCCCCAGCCGACAACTACCTCACTCCAAATGTCACTCCATCCCTACGTCACTTGATCCCTCCCTTTATTCCTACCGCTATAAATATACCTCATTTTAATAATAAAACTGAGGCTTGATCAGAATTTTGTCTTGCCTTCATTTTTCCGCCTTTCCTGCTTACTTTCACAGGCTTCCCCTCGTCCTTTCGTTGATTTGTCCCGCGGGCCGGGGCACTCATTCTCATCACAATCCTCCCAGAAAGGTGTTCTGACTCTTCACTTGCAGAGGGGAAGCAGCAAGTGGCTCACAGAAGTTAAAGGAACTTCCCAGGGACACATAGCCAGTTAGTGATGGAACCAAACTCCAAGTGCAGGTCTGTCTGACTGCCAAATGAGGGACTCCTGCAAACAGAATACTTGCCAAAATTCATTCTGACAAATTCCAAGTAGGGAAGCGGGTAAAAGCAGTTCCTCTAAAAGAGGTAACTTGGGGGACAAAAGCAAACTCATAATTTCATTCAAGTCTATGCTTCACCTGTAAAAAAAAAAAAAAAAGACACAGGAAATTTGCATTATCTTCTCTAATACATCCATATTTGTTTTTATAAAAGATTAAAATTTTACATTATTGTCTATAAAATTCATACCTCAGTGCAATGCAGTAGGTTTCTCTTGCATATGACTTTTCTGACTGTGGGTTTATAATTCTGCCAAAATGATTGGCTAGGATAATCTTCCAAGGGGATTGGTTGGTTTACTCTGCGAACAGAGTTCATAGAATCGCCCAGTAGGATTAAGTGAGCTGCAAGAATTGGTTGACTGCTGTGCAGACTGAGTGATGATGATCTACTCAGCTACTGAGGGGACTGGTAAATCTGTGGTCTGGCTGGGAGTGCCAGGAACTGAAATTGAATAAAAGGGCCAGTACTGTGAGGTTGAGGGGGACCCCACCACCAGTGAGAAGAATCTGGAGCAGAGCGTATCCTTTGAGCCAGGATGCCTGCACTGAGAACCTGCTAGACCTAGAAGAGACAGAGCTGTAACACTGAAGATGGCATGAGACACCGAGACACAGGAGCAACCACCGCAAAGCCCAGCAGCAGAGAAACGGCAGCAGCAGTACAAGCAGAGAGAACCAGGAGGCCAGCATGAGGCAGCGGCCGCGGACTTGCCAGCCCGTGGAGGTGTACCTTGTGTCCAAGTTGGTCCTGATCCTCAGCCGTAGCTTGTCACTTTTCTAATAAACCACATAATTTTCAGTATGGTCTGTGAGTTGTGTGTGACTATTGCAATAACTTATTGAACCCAGCAGACAAGGGGAGAGTGCCTTGCAGGGGACAGATGGTGTCAGAACTAGAGAAAAAGTTGGAGAGTGGAGTCATGTCTCACCTCTGCCTCCTAAGACAGCT
This sequence comes from Heterohyrax brucei, assembly GCA_028571685.1. Classification (NCBI taxonomy): domain Eukaryota; kingdom Metazoa; phylum Chordata; class Mammalia; order Hyracoidea; family Procaviidae; genus Heterohyrax; species Heterohyrax brucei. Next base: position 16,168,595 of record CM053153.1, on the reverse strand, counting down.
TTGTGCTGATCTGGTTCTCATTGGTCCTCTGAAAGTCAGACAAGTTCATGTGCTAGGTTATATCCAGGAAGCTGGGCTGGAGTCATTCACACCACACACTCCATTCATACCACACACTCCAGTTTGAGCAGTTCAGTCCTCAGACATGTTGTTGCGGAGCTGTAACCACTGTTGAGTGAGTTCCAACTCATGATGACCCTGTAGAAAACACAATGAAGCGTCACCTGGACCTTAATTACTGGCGTGTTTGAGTCCAGTAAGACAATATTCTGTTGCAATCTATAGGGTTCTTATTGGATAATTTTCAGAAGCAGTTTGCCATGCCTTTCTTCCTAGTCTTTTTAGTCCGGAAGCTCCACTGAGACCAGTCCACCACAGGAGACCTTGCTGATATTTGAAATATCATTGGCATGGCTTCCAGCATGACAGCAACACAGAAGCACCAGAGTAAGACAGACTTGACAGGGGCACCCCAAATGGACAGAGGCTCTGGGGTCACTATGAGGAGAGTGGAGGTGGATGGGAAGGAAGGAGGAGTCTGGGGAGAAAGTGATGAAAAGTGTGAGATTCCATCAAGATCCGTTCTGTTAATACTTTCCATGATAGTTGAACAGCAAACGCTTAACTTTGTAAGATGCCTGCCCAAGAGATGGGTACACAGGCAAAGCTCTTAATATGAGTTTCTTACATCCTCTACTTGAGGGCTGGACACATATTTTCTATAAAGGGTCAGAGAGTAAATATATTAGGTCTGTAGGCCATATGGTCTCTGTCACAACTACTCAGCTCTGCTTCTATAGTACAAATGCTATAAACACTGTATAATGAATGGGTGTGGCTGTGAGCCAATAAAGCTTCATTTACAAAAACAAGCAGCTGGGCAGTATTTGGCCTTGGGCAGTAGTTTGCTGACCCCTGCTCTGTTTTGTTTCCTTCTAAGGCTGAGTTAAGTAATTCGCTGAATTCCTTCTATCCTAAGTGGCTTCCTCTATAAAATCTTAAAGTTGGGGCTGGGTTAGATGCTCATAACAGCTACTGATTCTGCTGTCTCAGCACACACGTACAGTCACACATACAAACATTGCTAATCATTACAGCATGAATCTGCTTTCTGAATGAGAACACTGAGGCTTAAAGAAATGAAGTGTAATGCTTTACTTCTAGTAAGTGGAGTCAAAAAATTGTATCCAGGTCTTTTGGTAGCTGTGTCTGTCAGGCTTCTCCAGGGAAGCAGAACTGGAGGGAGGGAAGAAAGGAGAAAGGGAGGGAGGGAGGCAGGCAGGCAGGAAAGCAGGAAGGAAGCAAGGAAAGGTGGGCAGCTTGGTAGATACTTAGACAGTGAGAAATACAGATATAAAGAGATTTATTTTAAAGAAACTGGCTCACTCGATTGTGGGGTTGGGTAAGTTCAAAATCTCCAGCAGGCCAGCAGGCTAGAGACAGTGGCAGGATTTCTATGATATAATCCTGATGAGGAATACCTTCGTCCCCAGGAAACCCATTTTCTCCTCTTAAGGCTGTCACCTGATTGGCTGAGGCCTACCTACATTATTAAGAGTAATCTGTGTGCTAAGATGGGACATACGCAAGTACTGTCACGCCAACATCTAGACTAGTGTGTCCCCCAACAACTGGGCACCACAGCCTAGCCAAGTTGACACATAAAATCAACCATCACAAAAGCCCAAATTCTTTTCCAAGTTACAACCGTGCTTATAGGCAATGGTTTGAAAATACTTCTAGCCCCAAGACCACAAGGCCATGATTTCATGTACCTACTCTAGGTGGCTCTTCACCCAACATGTAGACAGTGGCTAAAACTTACCAGCTGAGCCATTATTTGTTTGTTTGTTTTGCATAATGAACTCAAGGTTGAAAGCTACTCAACTGAGCACTTCAACTAGGCATCCTGTAGGCAAGTGTTGGGAGACCAGTTTCCACTGGGGCGACCTCCCACAGGGGAATATTTCAACCTGCATCTGAAGCATCTCCTTGTTTGTGACCTTCCAGCTGTCTCCGTTACCACAGTGTCATGTAAGCACTCAGAGAGTCCAGCCCCAATGATGTAGCCTGCTAAATGCAATAAACACACTCCCCCGTGTCACTGGCTTTAAAAGGCCTCTGCGGAAATGCTCAAGAGATCGCAAATCACGATTGCCCAGATGCCTGGCACACACTTCCTCTGTACTTAAATTTCAGCCCAATAAGTGTTTGTGTGTTCAACCATACTAGACATCCAAATGAAGAATAAAAATGTGGTCTCCCCATTTGTCCGGCAGTGACTAGGTTAAGTGCTAACATATATACACAGTCTCACTTTATTTGTCCAACAGCCTCATAAGGGAGTGATTTCTATCTTCACTGTACATGTACAGAAGTTCCACGTACTAGGTGAGTGGGACGGGGAGGTGTTCTCTTGTTCCCTGGAGGAGATGGTGAACTTGACTCCAATCTCTGTTTCCACGGCAGGGAGACGTTTCAGTTCTCCCCCTGAGACTTCTAGGAGGTCAGGTGGGTGCAGCCTGCGTGCCTTCTCCTCGGGTGGACATGTTGGTCCCTTTGCGGGTGCGGCCAGGAACACAGCCTTAGGCATTTTGAGTATGTTGCTGTGTTGTTGTTAGGTGCTGTAGAGTTGGTTCTGGTGTACAGCGACCCTGTGTGCAACAGAATGAAATACTGCCCGGCCCTGCGCCATGCTTACAATTGTTTGTATACTTCAGCCCATTGTTGCAGGCGCTGTGCCAATCCATCTCCTGAGGATCTTCTTCTTTTTTGCTGACACACATCATGTCCTCCTCCAGGGATCGATCCCATCTGATAACATGTCCAAATTATGTAAGATGTATTCTCCCTTCCTTGCTTCTAAGGAACACTCTGGTTGTAGTTCTTCCAGGGCAGATCTGTTTCTTCCTTTGATAGTCTGTGGTCCATTCACTGTTCTTCAGCACCACAATTCAAAGGTGTCAGTTCTTCTTTTGTCTTCCTTATTCATTGTCCAGCTTTCACATGTATGTAATGTGAATAAAAGTATCATGGCTTGGCTCATGTGCACTTGGTCTTCAAGATGACACCTTGAGTTTTCAACACTTTAAAGAGGTCTTTTGCAGTAGATTTTCCCAGTGCGATGTGTCTTTTCATTTCTTGACTGCAGCTTCCATGGACATTGGTTGTGGAACCAAGTAAAATGAAATCTTTGACAACCTCAATTTTTTCTCTGTTTATCATGATGCTGCAGACTGGTCCAGTTGTGAGGACTTTTGTTTTCTTGATGTTGAGGTGTAATCCATACTGAAGGCTGTAGTCTTTGATCTTCATCAGTAAGTTTCAAATTCTACTCACTTTCAGCAAGCAAGGTTGCATCATTTGCATAATACAGGTTATTAATGAGTCTTCCTCCCATCTTGATGCCTCGTTCTTCTTCATACAGTCCAGTTTCTCGGATTATTTGCTCTGCAAATAATTGAAAAGGTGTGGTGAAAAGATACAACCCTGATGCACACCTTTCCTGACTTTAAACCACGCAGTGTCCCCTTGTTCTGTTCTCATGACTGCCTCATTCTATGTGTAGATTTCTCATGAGAACAATTAAATGTTCTGGAATTCCCACTCTCCACAGTGTTCTCCATAATTTGTTATGAAACACACAGTTGAGTGCCTTTGCATAGTCAGTGAAACACAGGTAAATATCTTTCTGGTATTCTCTAGTTTTATCTGAGGTAAATCTCATATCAGTAATGATGTCCCTAGTTCCATGGCTTGAACCTGGCTTGAATTTCTGTCACTTCCATGTCAGTATACTGCTGCAGTCGCTTTTGAATGGTCTTTAGCAAAATTTTACTTGTGTGTGCTATTAGTGATATTGTTCAATAATTTCCACATTTGATTGGATCACATTTCTTGGGAATATGTGTAAATATGGATCTCTTCCAGCTCGTTGGCCAGGTAGCTGTCCTCCAAATTTCCTGGCACAGATGAGTGAGCACTTCAGTGCTGCATTCATTTATGAAATATCTCAGTTGACATTCCATCGATTCCTGGAGTCTTGTTTTTCAAATACAGCTTTGACTTCTTCCTTTAGTACCATTGGATCCTGACTATGTGCTACCTCTTGAAATGGGTGAACATTGACCAGTTCTTTTTGGTATAATGACTCTGTGTATTCCTTCTATTTTCTTTTGCTGCTTCCTGCCTTGTTTAATATTTTCTCTGTAGAATCTTTTGCTATTGCAACTGGAGGCTTGAATGTTTTCTACATTTCCTGCAGTTTGGGAAATAAAGAACATGTTCATGCCTTTGGGTCTTGTATCTCCAGCCCTTTACACGTGTCATGATAATTCTTTGTCTCCTAGAACCACCCTTTGAAATCTTCCGTTCTTTAACTTCATCATTTTTCCCTTTTGCTTCAGCTATGTGACTTTCAAGAGCAAGTTTCAGAGTCTCCAATTCGGTCTTTTCTTTTTTTCCTGTCTTTTTAATGACACTCTTCAATGGCACTTGGCTGGCTTTGGCTTGCTTTCATCATGGACAATGTCTTTGATGCCATTCTGCAACTTGTCTGCTCATTGGTCATTAGAATTCAGTGCACAAAATCTATTCTCGAGATACTGTCTACTCAGGTGGGGCATACTCAAGGTTATGCTTCAACTCTCGTGACTTGTTCTAGTTTTCTTCAGTTTCAGTTTGAACTTGCATGTGAGTAATTGATGGTCTGTGCCACGATCAGCACCTGGCCTTGTTTTGATTGATGATATTGAGCTTTTCCATCACTTCTTTCCACAGACATAGTCAGTTTGATTCCTGTATATTCCATCCATCTGGTGAAGTCCATGTGTACAGTTGCCATTTATGCTGACGAAAAAAGCGTATTTGCAATGAAGAAGTCACTGGTCTTGCAAAACTGTATCATGGAATCTGTGGCATTGCTTCTGTCACCAGAGCCGTGTTTTCCAACTACCAGTCCTTTTTCTTTGTTTCCAACTTTTGCATTCCAATCACCAGCAATTGTCAACACATCCTGATTGCTTGTTTGATCAATTTCAGACTGCAGAAGCTGGTAAAATCTTCAATTTCTTCATCTTTAGCGTTAGAAGGTGGTGCATAAACTGGAATAATATTGGTGTTAACTGGCCTTCCTTGTAGGCATATGGAGAAGGAACTTAACCTGAGCAATGCGAGCAACCTGATCATGGAGAAAAGGCTTGGTGAACTTTCCAGAGTCTTTTAGTACTGAAAAGCTGTGAAGGCTGTACAAGCCTCGTCATGTCTTTCCTATAGCCCTGCTTTTCTCTTTTGCACCTTTTCTGTTTTGAAGAAACATAATTACTTTACTTGTTCTATCTATAGTGGCTTACTTGCCTGAAATGTCTTTATTCTTGACAAAACATCAGCTTCTGAGTCTCTAGTCTTCAGCCAACACTAACTTTATTACAGTATTATCCCAGAAGAACTTCTGCCTTTAATGCTCATCAGTGCATTTTGCTTATGAAGAATCTGTGTACTATGTACCGCAGTGGTAAAGAGCTCAGACTTTGAAACCTGACTTTCTGGATTTGAATCCTCCCTCCACCAGTCTAACTATGGAATCATGAGCAAGTGATTTCTGCACTGTCTTCCATAGCTTCCTCATCTACAGAATGGATATAAAAATAGTACCTACTTCTAGGGTTGTAGTTAGAATTTAAAAAGTTCACAAGTGAGAAGCACCATAGTTGTTGCATGGCAGAGAATTAAGCAGTATATTGAAACAGGAATTATAATTATTGGCTTGTATGGAGATTCTTTCTCAACTGAGACCTCTGGCTAATAAGTAAATAATAATAATAAAGGCTAAAAAAATGTGTATGCTGTTAGGTTTCAAGATGGCCTTCACCATTCCAAAGCTCAGCTATTTAGAAGCAATTAGATTCACTGTGGGGAAACCCCAGTGGCACAGTGGTTTAGTGCTATTGGTGCTAACCAAAAGGTCAGAGGTTAGAATTCACCAGGTGCTCCTTGGAAACTCGGGGGTGAGGGGGGACAGTTCTACTCTACCCTACACTGTGGTTATGAATTGGAATTTACTTGATGGCTACGGGTATTTATGGAGAAGAAACTGGGTCATGCTGGGTGACTCCTCTTCCTCTCTCTGGGATCTGCCTCTCTACAGAGAATATACCTTTTGCTGTGCTTCTTTAAGGTGGAGGTTTTATAGGACCCATGCACCGTAGGGAGGCTGTGGCTGTGTAGGGCTGCCTGTACCTGTGTAAGCCCTCCAGCACTAAGGTTAAGTATCAGCTAGCTTGCTTGCTTCGTGATAACCAGCTTTAATAGTAACCAAAATGAGATCGTGTTTCAATCTATGTCTACAACTCATTTTTTTTGTGTGTGTGTGAGCTTGAGAAGGGAATGGTGATGTCGTTTATCAGTTCCCCTTGAAACAACAGGTGAAAGAAGAGGTGAAGATGCTGGGGAGGCAAAGTGTGAAATGAAACATGCCCATGGCAGACACAGTGCGTGGGGAGAGAAACAGTATACTAGAATTGAGTAGGACTCGAACTGGGTCATGGGGAAGGATGGTTAGATGTTTTCAAAATCAGCATGAGCAGAATGGCAGTACAGGTCAAGAAATCCACAGAGGACTACATGGCTGAGGAGCATCAGTTATGTCGGCACCTGGCAGGGGGACGCAGTGCGCCAGGTCACATAGGGAGGGAGAATGAGGGAGAGGCAGACAGGGCAAGATCACAGAAGACACTGGAGGTCTTTAGGCCTGTCCGTGTGGGTCCTTAGGTGAAGTGGCTAGTCTCTGTGGATATGTGCCCATGTGGTGAAAGTGACAGGATTCAAATATCTGGACTTGGGGGACTTTGTGAAGACAGTACACCCAATAAAGATAAAAACCCATTGTCTTAGAGTAATTCTGACTCATAGCCACCCGACAGGACAAAGTAAAACTGCCCTATAGAGTTTCCAAGGAGTGCCTGGTAGATTTCAACTGACCTTCTTTTGGTCAGCAGTCATAGCACTTAGCCACTATGTCAGCAGGGTTTCCCCCAGTAAGGATAGGGACCATATGTTTTGTCAACCTCTGCATCTGTTTAGTGTTTCCAACACTGAATGCAAGGCTTGGTATAGTTTAGACATTTAACAATATTTCTGAATGGATGAAGAAAAACGGACATAGATGAGTGGTTCTTAACTCCTTGGGATGACAGATACCCTTGATGAAGTCTAGGATCTTTTCCCCAGAAAAACAGTATGTTTTGTGTACTGTTTCAGGGGGTTCATGAAGAAAAGTGAGCACCTACTGTGCTGGATCCACCACCCATCTGTCAGTTTGTCATACTGTGGTGGTTGTGTGGTGCTATGATGTTGGAAGAAAAACTTGGTGGTGTAGTGGTTAAGTACTGTGGCTGCTAATCATATGGTTGGCAGTTCAAATCCACCAGGCACTCCTTGAAAACTCTATCGTACAGTTCTCTTCTGTCCTGTAGGGTTGCTGCTATGAGTCAGAATCAACTTGACATCAGTGGGTTTTGGTTTGGATGATGCTGACAGTTATGCTACCATTATTTTAAATACCAGCAGGCTCATCTATGGTGGACAGGCTTCAGGGACTCTCCAAAACTAAGACAGACTATGACACAAAACAATTGAACTAATTATAGGTTGTAATGAGGATTATCAAACAAATCTACAGCATGATAACATAGAAAGAAAAAATGGTGATGGAGCAAGTGTGAGGTGGTGAAGGGCCACTTCAGAAGGGCTGTGAGAGAAGGCCTTGTCCTCCTGACTTCTCCATCTGGTTCACTGGACCTCTGTGCTGATTAATTTCTTTTTTGAATGTGTACCTTGCACCAACAAACAAACAGACATAGTCCTTATTCTGAGGGAGTTTATGATCTAGGCAGAAAAGACAGGAAATACCAAAAAAGAAAGAAAAAGAAAGGCAAACAAATAAGGAAAAATACTAGCTATGATCATTTCAGAAAGAATAAAAATAGGTGATGAGAGAGCATAATGTGTGTTTTTTTTGAATAGGTTTCCCCGAGAGAATTAAATTCTAATGCCCTATTATTGGATACTATTAACAAATTTCTGTTTTATGCATTTCGAATTGTGCTAGTTATGTACCATACTGGTACATAATTGGAATTGGAATTGGAAAACCAAACAAACAACTTACTGTCTTTTCTATGTCAGATGAGGATCTTCTGCTGAGAAATCATCTCTAAGGAGATACCGTTTAAGCAGCACTGTGAGTATCAAGAAGAATCCAGCCATTAAGGATAAGAGCATACAAGTTAAGGAGAAGCAGTATTGCAAAGAACTGAGAGTGATATCTGGCTTGGATGCACAAAGAACAGAAAGAAACCCCATGAGGCTGGAGCAGAGCGGATAAGAGCAGTAGAAGCAAAGGGTTCCAGGGAGGTGGCAGAGAGACTAAGCACAGAAAACCTGGTACAGCAAGGTTAAAAATATGTATGAAGTCTGACAATTCAGTCTGCAAACTTATTGTTCTAACTGCTACATACCTCATTGCTCAATACTGAAATGAGGAGATGTTGTGTGTGTGTGTGTGTGTGTGTGTATTAAAATACTGGAGTCTTGTCATAAACATGTTAAAATTGGCTAAATTACTAAAACACAAAATGACTGGGCTTGAGCTAAGTAAGACAGTGAGAAAATGAAAAGTCATGGTGAAGAAGTGAAAGCAAGGAAAACAGCTGCCATGTGGACATGGCAGCAGATGATCAGAGAGGTGATGACAAAAATAACCAGTCAGAAAGAAGTCAGCAACTGAAGCTACCAGAAGACAAGACTTATGGACTGACCAATAACAACAAGAACCAAGCAAACAACTTGTATTAAAAACCCAACACTCTGGATTTGGGGAGTGCAGTCACCTCTTGAGGTCTGTGTCCACCAGTCTGCTGCTGTGCCTCATCCTCACAGGCCTGGAGTGTGCAGTCCCCACTGGGGATCTGTACCTACCCCTACAGTCTGCTGCTGTGATAAGACCTGATCCTGAGACCGTGTCCACTTCACTCTGTGACTGTTGGTGCCTGAGCATCCTGTGCTGTCCCTGCTGGTTCCACCTTTGTCTTAGTCACCTGGTACTGCTCTAACAGAAAATACCACGAGTGGAAGGCTTTACAAGGAGAAGCTTTTATTGTCACAGTCTGGTAAGCTGCAAATCCATTAACAAGTTAAAAATTCATTCAATATGAGAAATCATCACAGTCCAGGAGGACAAGTCCAAATCCAGTGAGAGCATCTCAGCATAGGAACCTCAGGTCCAAAGGATGTGTTCTGCTCTCAGTGTTTCCCTCTTGGTGGCCTGAGGTTCCCATCTTCCTTGACTCAGTTCTCTCCCTTATAACCCACAAGTTTGTACCTTGAGACTTGCCTCACTGACACAACTGCAGACCATTCTCCATCATCACTATCACAGGGGCAGGATTGACAACACGTGGGAGGAATGGCACCACAATGGGACTCCTAATAAAGTCAAATCAACACATACATTTTTGGGAGGACACAATTCAATCCACAGCAGATGCCTCACATCAAGAATTTTACTCCAGATTCTCCTGACATCTAAATGGTGACAGCAAGCCAAACTCCAGATTTCTTAGAATAAACTCTGGTTTTAGGGAAGTGTAAGTGATAATGTTAAGATTAACCACACAGACCCTGTGGGACCTGGTTCAACCTGTGTGGTTTGTAACTAATGCAAATGAGAATTTTTAACTAACATAAATGTAAATAAGAGTCCTTAAATAATGTAAGTAAGAGGGCTTTTCTGTCGTGGTGTTAGCATATTTCCCCTCATGCTTAACTGTATGTGATTTGGTTAAATAAAGCTTATCATTAACCCCATACCTTGCAGTTACATGTTTTCCTCTTGTGACCCTCAATATTTTCTGAAGGCTCACAACAAATATTACTACAGCCACCTTGGAAGTATTCCCCTTGGGAAGCTATGCGCTGATGCCAGCCAGTACTTGGTCTACCCTTCAAAGCAGTTTTGGAACTATTTCTGGAATGGCCAGTGTGCAAAGTGGCATTATGTCAAGTTTACAAACTTAAATGTATATTTGTTTGTGAGGGAATTTTTAGCCAGTATACAAATAATTTCTTTGGAACATCCTCCTCACTCACCTGATCTGCCCCCCACCCGTGACTTTTTTTCTTTAGCCAAAGATAAAGGAAATATTGAAAGGAAGACATTTTGATGACATTCAGGACATCACGGGTAATACAACAACAGTTCTGATGACCATTCCAGAAAAGGAGTTTCAAAATTGCTTTGAAGGGTGAACTGGAGTCAGTGGGTAGCTACTCTAGGGGTGTACTCTGAAGGTGACCATAGTGATATTCAGCAAGAAGTATGCAACACTTTTTCTAGGATGAGTTCGTGAACTTCATTTTCAAACCTCGTATTTCATTCAGAGTGTAGAGAATAGAAGCTAGACCAGTTAAGGGGTTATTAAAGTCCTCAAGGTGTGGAAGCTTGGTGGCACAGTGGTTAAATACTACAGCTGCTAACCAAGAGGTCAGCAGTTCAAATCTGCCAGATGCTCCTTGGAAACTCTGTGGAATAGTTCTACTCTGTCCCATAGGGTCACTGATGGCAGATGGTTTGGTTTTGTTGTTTTCAGTTGAGAGGTGGTGGTGGCTTTATCTAAAATGGTAATACAGTCAACAGGTCTAGTTGATGAATGGGATGTGGAGAAGAAGTGCCGAGGCCCGTCACCCACAAAGGCCTCTGTAAACAAAGTTACAAGCCTATATGATGGTGGGCGAAGGCATCTCACCCATGACATATTTTTGGCTGTACTGTCCTTGATAAAATTTTGCAACCTAATCAAACCTTCCTCAAAAATACCCTCTTATCTCCCAGCACAAGGATCAAGGAAGAAGGGTTTTACAACCCCTTTGGCTTAATGAATTCCGACACAGCATGCCCAGCCCGGGAATACTGAGGCCAGCCTGGCTCCGCTGGCTTCCCCCAACTGCACTTCCCCCTCCACATGTGAAATGCAAGATTGCAGAAAGGCCCTGGGAAGCTCCCCAGGGACAACCCCCCACACAGCCTTTCCACTCCCTACATCAGGAAGACAGATAGGCTTCCAAGTTTATTATATTTGGTATGGCAAATAGACAAATACTAAAGAAATACCCTTCTTAGAACAGCTTAAGAGAGGCTTAGGGTGGGGGACTGTGGGCGCTTACTGTCCCCATAGGAAGAGATAAGAAAGAGCAAAGAAGGAACAAATAGAGACAGCCAGATGAGCCTATCCTTCCTGTACCTTTGGCCTTGAGGCATAGATAAAGTTGACTGAGCTCAAGGTACAGCTTTATTTTCACTGTTGATTATAATCACAATATATTTGTCTTGGGCCATTACCTAAAAGGCCCTATTGATTAACATGAAAAAAGGCCACAATATATCTGTTCTTTGCTAGGCAACAGAGAGGACCCTAGTGATTAACATGAAAAGAGACCACGAGGTATCATTTCCTTACTAACCAACATCTTATGTGGCCAAAGACCAGGCTGAAATCATGTCACTGACTATATAAAAATGAGGAAAGGCAGACCCTGACTGGCTGCCGATCCCCAGATTCCTGGTTGTCTCAGTCTCACTCATTACCTCCTTCGCCGATGCCACCCATCCCTTCGTGAATTCCAGACCCTGCCGAGGCTGGCTGCCAGGAAGGAAGGCTAGAAAAATCAAAGATAATACTTGACTTTGAGAAAAGTGGTGAATGATGGTGTGTTGACTAGAATGGAAAAGGCCAAGGAGAAACAGATTTCTAAGAAAATATTCCAGAATTCTGTTTTGGCTATGTCATATGTGAGGTACCTATTTGACATCCAAGTAGACATGTTGCAGGGATGGGTTACCTAAGAAGCAAGGTAAACATGAGTTTACATGTGCTTGATTGCTAATTGATAATGGCACAATTTCACCTATGCATTAGTTTCACCCATGTGGAATTATGAACTATGGATTAATAGGTAAACACAATTAAGCCTGTTTGTACTGTACTTCTTTTTTAATTCACCCCTGCTGATGTCAGGTAGACCACTGAGTATGTGATTCCAGGGTCTCTGGAGAGAGTTACAAATCAAGAGTTGTCATGTAGAAGATGTGGCCACCTGTGGTCCTGGAATACTTATTGCCTGCTTGAGCATTTTAGCATTCTTGTTTTAATGATAAATTATGTCGTCAGCCTCTCGTGGAAAGCATGAAAAACAAAACCCACTGCCATTGAGTCAGGTCCAACTGACTCATAGTGACCCTAGAGGTAAGAGTAGAACTGCCCCATAGAGTTTCCAAGGAAAGCCTGGTGGATTTGAAGTGGTGACCTTTTGATTAGCAGACATAGCACTTAACCCACTACTGCACCAGGGTTTCCTGGGGAAAGAGTATAGATATAAAACAAAGAGATCCTAGGGAAGACTCTGGGCCATTCCATCTCTTGACCTTTTGGTTAGCTGAGCTCCCAACGGCTTTACCACCAGGGCTGCGCTTAAACATTTATAAAAACAAAACTAAACTAGGTGCTATGAAGTTGGTTCCAACTCATAGCAACCCTGTGCATAGCAACTCATAGCAGTTCTACTTTGTCCTGCAGGGTCCCTATGAGTTGGAATCAACTTCATAGCAGCCCTGCAGGACAAAGTAGAACTGCGCATTGGGTTTCCAAGGAGTAGCTGGTAGATTTGAACTGCTAACCTTTTAGTTTACAGCTGAGCCCTTAACAACTGTGCTACAACATTTAGAAGGAGGAGTCAGCAAATGAGTCTGAGAAGGAGTAGTCAGTGAGGAGGAAAACCAAGAAAGTGTGGTACTGGGAAGACAAGAGAAAACAGTTATGTAAAGGTGAGACGGCCAGGTCTGTCAAATGCTGCCCCTGGAAAAATCATCTGTTCATCACAAGTGAATTAAGGGCAATGGGCAGTGTAGTTGGAGAGGCTACAGAGTGCTGCTGTAGTTGTTAGTGGCTGGCCCCATTCACGGTGACGTTGTGTGTCACAGAATGAAAAGTGTCCTGCTCCTGTGCCTTCATTACGACCGTTGGTGTGTTTGGGCCCGCCGTTGTGGCCGCTGCATCAGTCTGTCTCGTTGAAGCACTCTCTAGTTTTCTCTGCTGCTCCCCTTTACCGAACATAATATGTTCTTCCAGAGAGTGGTCTTTCCTGATGCCATGTCCAAAGTAGGTAAGACAAAGTCTTGTCATCCTCACTTTTAAGGAGCATTGTGGTTGTATTTCTTCCAAGACTGATTTATTTATTCTTCCGGAAGTCCAGGGACTATCCCATATTCTTCACCAACACCATACTTTGAATGTGTGTTGTCACACGTAGGGCTAGTTTTCAGAAGTAGATATCCAGGCCGTTCTTCCTACTCTGTATTAGACTGGAAGCTCCATTGAAAACTATCCATCAAGGGTGACATGACTGACATGTGAAATACCAGTGGTGTATAGCTGCACAGTATTTCCATTTAACTTACTCATGGCAACCTAGACATATCAAACTGTCTTGAGGTTGAAGGAAAATGTCCAACCTATGACACTGAGTATGATATTAAGCTCAGGGAACATGGAAGTTTATTTCAAAGGGCTCTGATTCTCTAGAGATTGTTCTGCTGTTATTCCTAATGACTGTTACTATCGCCAGGCTGCTCCTATCACAGCGTCTCTTCCAACTCCCAGCCCAGTGCTGTTTTCCAGGAAATCCTGCTGTCTCAGCAAAGCTTCCTGGCTGGTTACATACAAAGCAATGTGGGAAAGAGTTAATTGGCAAACAGAGTGACTACATTTTGCAACCCGAGAAGGCCTGCTGTGACTTGCTATCTGCACAGCTAAGCAGCTTGCTGTACAGTGATATTCAAAGCTCATTGCTGCTAATGCCAGCGGGGGCACTTAACACCTCTCTGTAAATGGTCTCAAGATTAATATCTTGCCATTTATTTTATGTTATTTTTTTCCCTTTTGGAGGAGAAGTCTTTCCTCATCTTTTATCTTCAGGAGCCAGAGCCCAGAGAAGGTCAGGCCTGGCAGAAACCCGGGGCAAGCTGCTAACTTGACAGTTTCTTCCAAATTTCTCCCTGAGTAGTGTGAATCACAGAGTGGGAGAATTACTCAGCAGTATGGAAAGTGTGTGGGCTCTGGAATCAGAGACTTGGATTCAAACAATTACTAACTGAAGGAAAGAGCTACGCAACTCATCATATCATTTTGCTTTCATTTGTAAAACGAAGGAAGCAAAAGGGAAAAGGTGATACATGAAACTTGTGTAACGGGCTCATTGTAAACAGGCCAGTCTAATCTGGCTTCTGCTTCCTACACACAATGAAAACAGAGGAAAACAGTTGCCACAAAGTTGATTCTGGCTGACGGCATTCCCATGTGTGTCAGAGGAGAACTGGGCTCCTAGGACTTCTTGACAGCTGATTTTCCGGAAATAGATCACCAGGCCTTTCTTCCAAGGTGCATCTAGGTCTACTCTGACCTCCAACTTTTGGGTTTGCAGCTGAGTGTGCTAACCTTTCGCATTGCCAGGGACTTCCGTGCATGGAAGTTCTCCTTGAAATGTCACCGTTTTCATATTTCAACTGCGTATTCGTCAGAACTGACCTACCCCCGACCCCAAAGCATAGCCTACTGCCTCTGACCTCATGCGTTCTCGGTTTTCCTGCTACCACTCTGACTCCACCTGTTCAGTCTCCTGTGCTGTTTCCTCCTCTGTCTGATCTCAGAACTTTGAAATGAGCCTTCTTCTCTTTTCTCTTCCCAGTCTCTTGCTAGATAATAGCCATTATCATCTCATTAGGCATCATGCATATCTGGGAAACTTTAAAACTTTTTCTCCATCTACACCTGTTTTTTGAGATCTGGTCTTGTACTTCCATTTGCCCACCTGATCTCTCTTCTTGGATGACCCTCAAACAGCTCACAGTTATTCATATGCTTCTCTTGAAAAATCCATTCTTCTCCAGCTCTACCACTTGTATTCTATGGCTTGTTTCTTGCCAGATACTGTAACAGTCTCTGGGACACTCCAGGCTCTTTCCTGTCCCTGAGCTTAGTACCTATTCCTGCTTCTGCCTGAAATGTTCTCCTTATGAGAATATTAATGTTTGATTCCTTCTCGTTGTTGAGGTCTCGGCTTAGCTGAGACCTCCTTCCAACCAAGTGCCAAGTGCCGTCGAGTCGGAGACCTCCTTGGAAACACCTTTCTGTCATCCCTCCCACATAGGAGTTTCCTCTTTGTTGTTCTGTCATGACTTTCTGTTCTTTTTACAGTGATGGCCATCATTAATAATTATTTATTATTTAATATATGAATATCTGCAATTGAGCGGTAGTGGTTGTTTTTAATCACAGTATGCACAGTGTCTGGTATGTAGCAAACTCCATTGCCACTGAATTGAATTCTGACTCATAGTGACCCTGCCGGTCAGAGTAGAACTGCCGCACAGCATTCCCCAGGCTGGAATTGTTCTCGAAACAAACTGTCCTATCTTTCTGCTGTGGAGCAGCTGGTAGGTTTGAGCTGCAGAATTTTCGGTTAGCTGTCAAACACTTAACCACTACATCACAAGGTCTTCTTGATATGTAGCAAGGACTCAGCAAATACTTAATAGAATTAAAAAACTCAGCAGGCAAAAACCCCTGGCTCAATATGTGGGCCATTCTTTATTGAGTACGTACACTATGCCCTTCAGATACTTTTGATGGTCTTGGGTTGGTGTTTAGACATAACCCATGAGTGTGTATGGAAACCCTGGTGGTGTAGTGGATTAGGTTCTACATCTGCTAACCAAAAGATTAGCAGTTCTAATCTGCCAGGTGCTCCTTGGAAATTGAATGGGGCAGTTCTACCTCTAGGGTTACTATGAGTCGGACCTGACTCGACAGTAGTGGGTTTTCAGGAAATTGTGTAGGGTGAATAAATAAATAGATTTTCGTTGTTTTAAAATGGAAACAATTCTCAAAATATTGATATAGTTTTGAAGAATCAGAATAAATCAAATGAAACAAATTTACACTCCTAGAAACTCAGAAAATACAAACATTGTAGAAACTGAAAACCAGTTGCAGGTGAGTCAGTTCCAACTCTCAGCAGCCCCATGTGTGTCAGAGAACTGCTCTCCATAGGGTTTTCAATGGCTTGTGTTTTGGAAGTGGAAAGCCAGGCACTTCTTCTTTGATTCTTAAGAGGACTGGAATTTCCACCCTTTTCATTAACCGTTTGCTCCACCCAGAGGCTCCTGCCAGAGAGTTTGTTGGTGTTAGATGCTGTTGAGTTGATTCCAACTTGCAGCGATCCCATGTGATGGAGCAGAACTGGCCCATGGGGTCCTCTAGGCTGTAATCTTTATAGGAGCAGACTGCCAAATCTTTCTCCTATGGACCCGGCAGGTAGGTTTGAACTGTCAACTCCTTGGTTAGAAGCCAAGCACTTAACTGTTGTACCACCCAGGCTACTTTGTGAAGACTAGCACCAACTTACTTTAATCCATGCAAACGGTTTTTTAAAACAAAGATTTATTTTACATAGTTAAGTACATTCCTGCACTAAAAACTAGAGAAGGGCTGTTGGATGGCATACCACTACCTGAGACTTCTTCACCTACTAGCATTTCTCTGAATTACAGGCAGAGTATTGGGAAGAAACCAACCAACACTCGCAATGCCACTATTCACAGTGTGTTTGGAAAAAGACAGATAATAATGCAAATAGGTAAAATGGCTAAATAAAATCACCAAATTCGAAAAACTGTAAATGCCTGCTAAAGGATTTAGATGCAAACAAATACTTTTTCTGTATAACTATAAACTTCAGAGGCTGGAGCAAACCTCAGGTGTTGGTCTCTTGTGGCCTTGTACTAATGGCTCCATTTGATCAAATGAGGCAGCTGAGGATTGTGGAGATTCTATCTTATTCAAGGTTTAAAACAAGACTTTCATGTTAAAAATGAGAGCATATATACCCAGACAACTGGTTCCTTGTATGATGATGGTGATGGGCACATTCTACAGTCTGCCCAGAGCCTGCATTTCAGTTCTCTGAATCCATTTAACATCATCTTTTGGCACGTGTGGCTATGGGAAAAAGGTCATCAGTTAAAAGCAAAACATTTTCATGACCGTATTTTTAATGAAACCCCATAGCTACCTCATGAGGTTGGTGTTTTGATTAAGGTGAGGCACAGAGCAGGCAGATAGCAGCCTTCTTGCAGTCACATGACAACCAGACAGTGACAAAGAAAGTACTCGAATTGTAGATGTGCTAACTCCACATGTCACCTTTCCACTTGCAGTGCTAAAACCAATGGAAACAGCATTGACTGTTTTTTCTTTCTAGGCAATGATTTCCGTTGAACACCTGTCACGTAAGTGTCTAGTCTTACTTCTCTCAGTGGCCAAAGGGTGGCACCTCCCTGTGATGGCTGCTGGGTGGAATCATCTGTCACCACCTGCTTCAGTGTGGAGTTGACCTGCAGAATCAGGAGAAAAGAATCTGCCCAAAGGACCTTGCTCAGAAAAGGTGCCGCGGAAAGGAAGTGGAAGGGAAGGAGATTACTCCTCTCTGTCTTCATAATAACTTTTTATGGGAGATGTTATAGCAACATATAATTACAGGTATATAATAATAGTTCTTTTCTCAGACCTAGAGTTTCAGCTACACATATTTGCACAGGTAGAATCTACCTAACAGAGTTGTGTGGCTCAGAGGGAGAGTGTGGGCCCTGGAGGGTGCAGACTTGAGTTCAAAGCTTAGCCTCAGAGCTTGCTTGTTTTGTGGGTTTGGACGAGATACTGAACATCTTTGGTCCTCCTCTCCTCATATCTCAAATAAGGAGAATAACACAGACCTCATATGGTTGTGGAAATTTAATTTATTAGATGTATAAAACTTATCGTCGTCCAGTTGATTCTGTTTCATAGTGACCCTATGAGACAGAGTAGAACTGCCCCGCAGGGTTTCCAAGGAGCAGCTGGTGGATTCAGACTGCCAACTTTTTGGTTAGTAGCTGAGCTCTTAACCACTCTTAACCACTGCACCACCTCTGAAATGTATAATGAAACCAAAACCATACCCACTGCTGTTGAGTCAGTCTGACCCAAAAGAACAGGATAGAACTGCCCCCACAGGGTTTTCAAGGAGCATCTGGTAGATTCGAACTGCCGATATTTTGTTAAGCAGCCCTAGCTCTTAGACACTGTGCCACCAGGGTTTCCGTTAAATGTATAAAACAAAACCAAACCCTTGCGGTCAAGTTGATTCCGACTCATAGCAACACTGCAGGTCAGACTAGAACTGTGCCATAGGATTTCCGAGGAGCACTTAGTGGATTTAAACTGCCAACCTTTTGGTTAGCAGACATAGCACTTAACCACTACACTGCCAGGGTTTCCATTAAATGTATAGCAAGCATAAAATATAATCCCTGAAATCAAAAAGATATTAAGAAATACATATATATATATATATATATCTGTCAAGTTTCTATCTGATAGTGGGTGGAAACGATTTTATCACAATGCCTGTCAGTGACAAGGTAAATGAATCTTATTTTCATTTTGTTCAGGAGCAAGTCAGGACTGCCAAAAGTTGGGACACTTGCAGCCTGTCCTGGGAACCACTGGCCAATGGTTTAAGGTCTGGAAGTCTCAGGCAATCCACCGCAGGCTGTACTGAGAGATTTCAAATTCAGAATTTAAATCAATTGGCCAAAGTGTGTCCCCAGTAGGTTATGGGTCAGATTAAACCCTAGGCTCTGGCTTAGACTAGGTCTTTCAAAATTCAACTCTACTGGCAATTTATTTTTTATTTTTATGATGTGTGTGTGTGTGTGTGTGTGTGTGTGTGTGTGTGTGTTTTTCTCAAAGCTCGAAATTCTTCTCTAAAACTATATTTCTTCCTCCTCTTTTACCCTTTTCAATTTCTAGGATTTCCATTTTTTTAAAGAAATTTTTCACATCACAACATTTACCCATGTGTAATATTAACACAAGGACTGACAAGGTCACAAATTTAATTGTTCTAAGTGGTACATACCTCATTGCTGAATATCACTATGGTCACCTTCGAAATACTCCCTTGGAAAGCTGTGTGCTGACACCAGCATCTAGTCCACCCTTCAAAGCAATTTTGGGACTCTTTCTGGTATGGCCAGTGTGCACAATGGCAAGATGGCAATTTCATGAATGTAATTGTCTAGTTGTCTGTGAGGTAATTTTCAGCCAATAACAAATCACTGTATTGGAACACCCTACCTATTCAGGTGTCTGGCCCCCACTGACATAGCCTGCTCAGTAGTCAAAAGGGATGATTTCTACTCAGAGAGTTGGTGGGTGGGCCAAATGAGATGGGCATGGTTAGGATGATGCAGATGATGTCATATGACTTTTATTTATTAATTTATTGAAAAATAAAATACTGAGTACCAAACATTGTATTAGATACTGAGGACAAAGATAAAGAGACACAGTTGCTACCCTCTCGGAACTTATCAACTATAGAGGTAGTAGGCAGAGTCTAAACAATAAGCATTTAGGTAATCATTCAGAGAACAGCCAGCACTCACCTAGTACCTTCTCCATGTCAAGCACCATCCTTGGTGTGTTGCACGCATTAACGAATTCGGCCCAACAGTAAAGATCCAGAGTAGGTAGTGTTCCCAGACCGTTTATAGATGCTGAAGCCCAGCGAGGTAAAGTAACTCATCCGGGATCTCTTAGCCGGTAAGTGGCTGAACTGAGATCCGAACCCAGGTTGTCTGGCTTCAAAGTCCATGCTTTTCATCTTCTGCTGTCCATTAGGTTGATAAGTATCATGAAGGCAAACTCTAGGGTCTTCAGACTGTGAAATAATATGTTAGTTGATGTTGACATGGATTAGGGTATCTGAGAAACCTATCCAGTGGAATGATATTTAAGCTGAAGTTGAAAAAATGAGTAAGAACCAGAGAAAGAGAGAGGAGAGGAATTGTTTAGAGCCAAGATCTTGGTTTGGCCATAAAACTGAATGAAAACTGGTATGAGAGGAACCGAGAGACGGAAAGGGAGGCCGGGCAAGGAAAGTGGAGAGATGGGCTGGGGCCAGAGCAGATGGTGCCTTGGAGGCCGTGCCAGGATGGTGGATTTTATTTTAGTAGCAAAGAGAAGTTACTGCCAGTTGTAAGCAGGGTAATAGCTTATTATAGTTTTCTGAGAGGTTGGTAGTATCAGGTATTATAATTTTCACAAGTATGAGTTGGGTACAGCTAAGGAGACTGAGGCCTAGTGGTATGAACTAATCTGCTTAAGACACCTCAGAGGAAGTAGGTAGCCACGGCAGGCATCATCGTTAGGTGGTCTGATTTCCAAAGCTTTCCTGTTAACCACTGCACAGTCCTGCTATTTAGTGTAAACTGTACACTCTGTGACAAATTTGCCTAATCTCCCATTTGGTGTAATTCTGTCTATCATTTTAAATCCTACTCTTACACCAATAGCTCCTACATTACTATGCGCAGTTCCAGTCTGTCTTAGAAATCCCAAACTTACCCGTCCATTGGCTTATCCATTTGGCATCTTAAACTTAACGTGTGCAAGCAAGAAATCTTGATTTCCCCTCCAATTTCTTCCTTCCCCAGCCTTTTGTATTTCAGTCAATAGCCTATTCAACTTGTTGTCCAGGTAATAAAGCTGACCAACATTCTCCACCCCTGTCTTTTATACCTTAATCCTATCAGTTACCATCTCATTTCATCTAGTGCTGCCATAAGAGAAATGGTACAAATGAAGGAGTTTAACAAAGAGAAATTTATTTCCTCGTGATAAGCAGGCTAAGAGTCCAAATTCAGAACATCAGCTCCCAGGGAAGACTTTCTCTGTTGGCTCTGGGGAAGGTCTTTCACATCAATCTTCCCCTAGACTGGGGGCTTCTGAGGAGCAGGACCGTGGATCTAAAGGATGTACTCTTTTTCTGGCCCTGCTTTCTCGGTGGGGTGAGGTCCCCAACAGTCTGCTGGCTTTCTTTTCCTTTATGTCCCCAGAGATTGCCTTAAGGTACAATATAATCTTACAGATGAAGTCTGGCCGCACCAACACAACCACCACCCATCCTGCCTTATTAACGTCACAGAGGCAGGATTTTGCAGCATATAGGAACATCACACAATGCCGGGTATCATGGCCCAACCAAATTGCCATGCAAGGTTTTTGAGGGACACTGTTTTAGTTACCTGATACTACTCTAAGTGAAAATACCATAAGTGGATGGTTTCATGAACGGAACTCTTCTTGCTGAACTGGCTTCTTATATCAAATTCATAAATACAGTTGTCCTCCTGTATCAAAAGACACATACATCAGCAGCCATTCTTGATAGCTGGTGGTGGTGGATAAAGTGATGAACTTTTAATCTGACTCATTGCTTTGCTTATATCTATAGAAATTTGTCAGTAGTTTGTTGTTGTTGTTATTGTTAGGTTCCATCAAGTCAATTCTGACTCATAGCAACCCTGTGCACAACAGAACGAAACACTGCCTGGTCTTGTACCATGTCCACAGTTTTCATGCTTAAGCCCATCACTGCAGCCACTGTGCCAACACAGCTCATTGAGGTTCTTCTCTATTTCACTGACCCCCACTCTATGAAGAATGATGTCCTTCTCCAGGGGCTGATCTCTCCTGACAACATGTCCAAAGTATATGAGACCCAGTCTCACTATCTTTGCTTCCAAGGGGCACTGGTTGTACTTCTTCCAGAACAGATCTGTTTGTTCTTTTGGCAGTTTACAGTACATTCAATATTCTTCTCCAGCACCACAATTCAAAGGCATCAATTCTTCTATCATCTTTATTCACGGTCTAGCTTTTGCATGCATATGATACAACTGAAAATATCATGAGTTGGGCACACCTTTGTCTTCAAGGTGACATACTTACTTTTCAATATTTTAACGAGGTCCTTTGCAGCAGATTTTCCCAATGCAATGCGTCTTTTGATTTCTTAACTGCTGCTTCCATGGGCATTGATGTGGAACCAAATAAAACAAAATCCTTGACAACCTCAATCTTTTCTCCGTTTATCTTGATGTTGCTGACTGACTCAGTTGTGAGGATTTTTGTTTCTTGATGTTGACATGTAATCTATAGTGAAAACTGCGGTCTTTGATCTTCAGTCGGAAAGTGTTTCAAATCCTCTTCACGTCCAGTAAGCAGGGTCGTGTCGTCAGTCTTTTCTTGGTCTGGGAGCATCTGAAAACAGGAACCTCAGGTTTAGAGGACACAGCACTGCCTTCTTGGTGATATGAGAGCCCTGTGTTTCTCTACTCACCTTTCTTTTTTATCTCTCAAAAGAGATTGGCTTAAGACACAATCCAGTCTTGTAGATCTCATAGAATAACTGCTGCTAATCCATCTTTTTTTTTTTATTATGATTGAATGAAAATGTACATTCCCATATAAATTTGCATGCCCACCTATGTGCAGCTCTCATTGCTCTCCCTGCCTCATGACAGCACACTCTTCTCCACTCCATACGTGTCTTATCCTCCCAACAATCTCCTATCCCCTCCTCTCTACACACTCCCCCACCTCCAGTAAGAGGCCAGCAGGATGACATCCTATAGATGCATAGAACCATAAAGTGCACACATGATATGGTCACTCTCTGTCACCAAGTCCAATCCATTCCTGTCCAAAGAGTTGACCTCCATTATGATTTATGGACAGGGGCAGCATCAGGGCCAGGAGCCATACTCCCAGGGAACTCCAAGGCCCCTGGACCATCGATTGTGATCTTTTAATTAAGATCTCAGAGTGCATCCCTTTTTATTCTTGTGTTACCAATGAGACTCAATTTTGTGAGCCCCATCACAGCTATCACTGGTGGTGGCCGGACACCATCCAGTTCTTCGGTCACAAGTTGATGTAGTCACCCGCTCACTTAGGTCTCTGTGTCTCTTTCCCCTGTGTCATTTTGGTCCTTAGTGATCATCTGTTCCTGCTGAGTTGGGATCATTTGCTGTACCCTCAGATGGCAGCTTTTAAGACCTCAGGCACCACTCACCAATGTGGGGTGCAGAAGGTTGTCTTAGTAAAATGCTAGTTGTACCAACTGGCCTCAATTTCCCCTGAGAGCATTGTCCCCAACCCCCTGCCCCAGCTACTCCATACTTACAATACTGGGTTAAGAAGAGAGGAGTACTCATGTTATGTTGAAGTCTAGTTAATATTGATCTTCTTTCTAATGTGTGCTGTCACAGATTTCACCCAACCAAATTTCAGTCAACTATCTAATCTAAACCCTACCCCTGTCCTTCCACCCTCGCCACCCTTGCAGCCATCAGAGTCTTTTCTTCTGTGCATGAGTCTGTTTTTAAGTTCTTATCATAGGAGTCTCATACAATATTTGTCCTTTTGTCACTGACTGCTTTCACACAGCATAATGTTCTCCAATTGAAGCCAAGTTATGAAATGTTTTGTAAAATCATCGTTGCCGTTTATCATTGCATAGTGTTCCACTGAGTAGATACCTATCCATTCCTCTGTTGCTGGGCATCTGGGTTGATTCCATCTTTTTGCTATTGTGGACTGTGTTGCGCTAAACATTCACGTGCATGTATCAGTTGGTGTGAATGGCCTTGATTCTGTAAGATATATTCTAGGCAGTGGAATTACTGGGTCAAATGGTGTATCTATGTCCAGCTTCTTAAGGAAGCACTAGATTGCTTTCTAAAGAAGTTGCACCATTTTGCAATCCCACCAGCAGTGTAGAAGAGTGCCAATTTCTCCACAGCCTCTCCAGCATTTGTTGTTTTGTGTTTTTTTGGATAGTGTACAATCTTGTTGGGGTGAGATGGTATCTCATCGTAGTTTTGATTTGCATTTATTTAATAGCTAATGATCGTGAGCGTGTCCACATGTGTTTGTTAGCTCCCCATCTCCTCTTTAGAGAAGTATCTGTCCATCTCCTTTGCCCATTGCTTAATTGGATGATTTATCTTTTTCTTATTGATATTTTGTGGTACCTTATATATTGTGGGGATCAGGTGTTGGTCTGACATAGAGTTGCTAGATATTTTTTCCCAGTCTGTAGGTGGCCTTTAAATTCTATTAATAAAGTCTTTGGGGGAGCAAAAGTGTTCGATTCTTAGTGGTTCCCATTTATCTATTTTATCTTCTGTTGCTTGTGGTTTGTTTGACAGATTTTGAAGTCTGTCTACGTTGTGTATTAAAACTTCCATTGCTGTTCCTACTTTTTCTTGGATGAGCTTTATCATTTTAGATTTGATATTTAGGTCTTTTATCCAGTTTGAGTTGTTTTTTGTGTAAGGTGTAAGATATGGGTCTTGTTTCAATTTATTGCAGATGGATATCCAATTTTGCCAACACCATTTGTTGAAGAGATTGTTTTTTCCCCAGTTTAATGTCTTAGGGCCTTTGTTGAATATCAACTGTTCATAGTAACATGATGTCATCTCTGGGGCTCAGTTCTGTTCCATTCGTCTATCTGTCTCTTTTTGTCCCAGTACCAGGCTGTTTTGACTACTGTAACAGTGTAATAGTTTCTAAAGTCAGGTAGTGAGAGGCCTCCCAGTGGTACTTTACTTATCCAGGGCTTCTTCCCTTTCCAAACCAAGTTAGTGATTTGTTTCTCCATCTCATTAAAAAATGTCACTGGAATTTGTATTGGGATTCCATCATATAAGTAGATTGCTTTGGGTAAAATAGATGTTTTCACAATGTTAAGTCTTCTGATCCATGAGCAGGGTGGGTTTCTATGTTTATGTAGTTCTCTCTTAATTTCTTGTAGTAAGGATTTGTAGTTATCTTTGTAAAGGTCTGTTATTTCTCTGGTTAGATTTATTCCTAGGTACTTTATCTTCTTAGGGGCTATAGTAAATGGTATTGACTTGGTGATTTCTTCCTTAATAATCTCATTGTTGGTATAAAGGAATCCTACTGATTTACTTATATTTATCTTGTGTTCTGAGACTTTACTGAACTCTTCTATCAGTTAGAGTAG
Organism: Heterohyrax brucei; assembly: GCA_028571685.1. Lineage (NCBI taxonomy): Eukaryota > Metazoa > Chordata > Mammalia > Hyracoidea > Procaviidae > Heterohyrax > Heterohyrax brucei. The sequence goes on along the minus strand of CM053153.1, from coordinate 16,143,566 downwards.
TTTGCTTATGAATTCTTTAGGATTCTCAGGATATACAATCATATCATTTGCAAATACGGAGATTTTTACTTTTCCTTTGATGGTGCAGATGCCCTTTATTTCTTGGTCTTGTCTAATTGCTCTGGTTAGAACGTCTAGTACTGTGTTGAATAGGAGAGATGAGGGTGGGCATCCTTGTCTAGTTCCTGTTCTCAAGGGAAACTGTTTCAGTCTCTCTCCATTCAGGATAATGTAGGCGGTTTGCTTTGTATAAGTGGCCTTTATTGCATTGAAGAATTAGCCATCTGTTCCTATTTTGCTGAGAGTTTTTAGCATGAATGGGTGTTGGACTTTATCAAATGCCTTTTCTGCATAAGTAGACAAAATCAGGTGATTCTTGTCATTTGTGTTATATATGTGGTTGATCACATTAATCGGATCCGACTCCACGGCACTTGGCTTGGCACATTAATTGTTTTTCTGATGCTGAACCAGCCTTGCATCCCTGGTGTGAATTCAACTTGGTCATGATGGATTATTTTTTTAATATGTTATTGTATTCTATTGACAAGAATTTTGTTGAAGATTTTGGCATTTAGATTGATGACTGATATTGGTCTTTAGTTCTCCTTTTTGGTTGAGTCTTTCCCTGGCTTTGGTATCAGGGTTATGCTGGCTTCATAGAATGAATTTGGGAGTATTCCATCCCTTTCTATACTGTGAAATAATTTAAGTAGTATTGGAGATAATTCTTCTCTAAAAGCTTGGTAGAATTCTCTGGTGAAGCCATCTGGGCCCGGGCATGTTTTTGTTGGTAGTTTTTTGATGACTTTTTCAATCTCTTCCTTTGTGATGGATTTATTATGTTGTTCTGTTTCACCTTGTGATAATTTTGGTAGGTGATATCAATCAAGGAATATGTCCAATTCCCCTAGGTTTTCAAATTTGTTAGAGTAGAGTCTTTCGTAGTATTCTGTTATGACATTTTTGATTTCTTTTGGATCTGTTTTGTCAAATCCCCTCTCACTTCTTATTTCGGTTATTTGTTTCCTTTTTTGGCTTTGGCTTCCTGTTTTTCTTTAGTAAGTTTAGCCAATGGTTTGTCAATTTTGTTGATCTTTTCAAAAGACTAGCTTTTGGTCTTTTCAATTTTTTAAATTGTTCTTCTATTCTCTAGTTTGTTTAGTACTGCTTTAACCTTTGTGATCTGTTTTCTTGTGATGACTGAGGGGTTCTTCTGTTGCTCTCTCTCTACTCGTCCAAGCTATAGGGTTAGTTCTTTGGTTTGGTTTCTTTCTTCCTTGCAGATGTGTGCATTTATGGAGATAAAATGACCTCTGAGCACTACTTTGGCTGTACCCCATAGGTTCTGGTAGGAAGTGTTCATTCTCATTGGAATCCATAAATTTCTTTGTATCATCCTTGATTTCTTCTATAACCCATGGCTTTTTGAGCATGATGTTGTATAGTCTCCATGAGTTCCACTTTGCCTGCATTTTTTTCTGTTATTGATTTAGACTTTTATGGCATTATGATCTGAGAAGATGTTTTGTATTAATTAAAGGGGATGGATTTTGTTGAGAATTGCTTTGTGTCCTAACACATGGTCTCTTCTGGAGAATGTTCCATGCGCACTAGAGAACAACATGTTGTTGTCTGCTAACGGATAGAAAGTTCTGTATATGTCTATGAGGTTTATTTGGTTAATTGTGGCAATAGGGTCTTTGGTATCTTTATTGAGCTTATTCTAGACCATTTGTCCAATATTGAGAGTGGAGTGTTGAAGTCTCCCACTATTATTGTGTTGCAATCTATCTCATTTTTGAGTATAGTCAGTGTTTCTTTGATGTATTTAGGTGCTCTAAGATTAGGTGCATAAGTATTTAATATTGTTAAGTCCTGCTTGTGTATTGAAACTTTTGGCAATAAATAGTGTCCTTCCTTGTCCACAGTGGTGGATTTAACATTAAAATATGTTTTATCTGAGATGACAATGGCCACACCTGCTCTTCTTTGTTCATTGCTGGCTTGATATATATTTTTCCATCCTTTAATTTTCAGTTTGTTCCTATCTTTAAGGCTAAGGTGAGTTTCTTGTAGGCAACGTAAGGATGTGTCGTGTCTTTGGATCCGTGATGTTACTTGATGTCTCTTTACTGGAACATTCAATCCATTCACCTTCAAGGTAATTATTGATAGGTATGTGTTCAGTGCTGCCATTGTGATATGTTTATTTTTGTGTTGATGTTTTCTCTGTTGTTCTTAGTAATCTGTTCTGGGACATTCTTTTTTGTGAGTTGATTCTTCACCTTTTTCAGGGTTGGTTTTGTGGTTGTTGAGACTCCTGTAGAATGTTTCTTGATTTGATATGTTGCCTCTTTATTGTGCTTTACGGCTGCCCCTGTGATCCCCTTTAATAAACTATGTATAAACCCAATTTTAATTACTACCAGTCCTGTTAACTTCTTCTCCATCTGGACAGAGTATAACGACTGTAGTATATCCCTCTTTTTAGTATAATAACATCATAGTTTTCGTGATATGATCACTAGATCTTTTCTTTCACTATTATAGCTTTGATTGAGTTTGGAGCCTTCCCTAACTGAGTACGTTTCAGGGTGATGTGTCCTGTATTTGCTTCTAAAATATAAAGTTAGTGGTTTTGTTGTTCTAAGCCAAGAGATTCTTTAAGTATTTCTTGTAGCTGTGGTTTGGTTTTTACAAAGTCTCTGAGTTTCTGTTTACCTGCAAATGCCTTCATTTCATTTTCATATTTAAAAGATAGTTCTTCAGGATGTATAATTCTTGTTTGGAAGTTCTTCTCCTTAAAGGCTTTGAATGCGTCATGCTGCTGTCTCTGTGCCAGCATTGTTTCTGCTGAGAAATCCAGTGAAAGCCTACAGGGTTTCCCTCTGAATGTTAGCTTTGCTTTGAGTCTTGCTGTCTTTAAGAGTTTCTGCTTATGCTTCATTTTGTTAAGCTTGATTATAATATGTCTTGGAGTCTTTCTTTTAAGATTATATTGAGTGGCATTCGATATGCAACTTAGGTGTCTGTATTGTCTTCTTTCGTAGTTTCTGGTAAGTTTTCTGTTTAGCAGCTCAGCCACAGTGCTCTCTGTGTTCTCCAGTGTCTCACCCTGCTCAGGACCTCCAGTTAATCATAGATTGTTCCTCTTAATAGAGTCACATATGCTTCTTAATTCTTCATTTTTCTTTTCTTTTTTTTTCCTTGTTTCTTTGTGTCCTCATAGATGCTAGAGTCGGTATTTCTGTCCTCCAAGTCAGAAAGTCTATTTTTCATTTGTTCCATTCTGTTTTCTTGGCTTTGAATTGAAGTTTCTTTCTCTTTGATTTTGTTTTTGATCTGTTGAATTTCAGAGTATTGGTGTTCCATCAGATAGAACAGCTTGCTTAATTTTTCATTTTGCTCTGCTGCATTTTGTATAAGGTCTAAGAGGGTTCTCCATATAATCCTTTTGTGTTCACCTTCCAGTAGTTTCAGACAGGTTTCTTTGTCTGGGGAATTCTTTGGTTGTTTCTTTTGGGCACTTTCTGAAGATATGAGTGATTTCTTGATTATGCTTTTCTCTAGAGTTTGTTGCTTTTTATGTATCATGTGAGTCTATAGAGACTGAGAGAGATGCTATGAGGATGGACCACAATTGTTTCTCTAGGCCATCTTAAAATGAAAGATACAAGATATCTGACACCTTCCAAAGTCAAGTTTTCAGGTGTGTAGGTCCCTCTTCCCAGCTGGCAAAGTAAGCACCTCTATGTCCAACACCAGATGTTATAAACTAGTTCAAAATACAGAAAGGCTACTGTCCCTGCTGGCTTCTGCTGTGGGGCCCCAGCCGTAGGTGACACTGTGTAGCATACAGCTTTAATGCAGGAAAAATTCTCTCCTTTGGGAAGGCGCTGCCTCCTAGCCTAGGAATTAGTCCCCGCTGAGGCCTTGGTATGGATACTCTGTCTCACAGTGGAACATGGTGGTGTCCCACACAAGCTCCCTGCCTGCCCATGCTCAGGCCAGTCAATGGCAGAGGTGGAAAGAGAGGCCAAAGGTGCTGAGATACACAGAGTCCAAAGCCAGGCTCTCAAAATATAGCAATCTCACCCTTCAATCCCACCAGTAGTGCATATAAACCAGCTGCCAGTCAAGTGCCAGCTCTGCCCACCAGCCAAGACAGAGGAAAAAAATTAAAATGGTGAATTAACTTTGGTCTGTGAAAGCCAGTGTTTACTAAGAGTGGGGGTCAGTGAAAGAGAGGAAGCTTTGCACTCAGTGGTATGAAGTCCAACTGTGTCCTAGGGTTCACTAGGTGTCCAGAAGGCTCCATTTAATGATCAATTCATGTCTTGGTTTCCAGAGGGATTTAGAGAGATGTGTGTTTAGTCTGCCATTTTGACTTCATCCCTCTCTAACCCATCTTATTAAATCATAGTCATAGAATTTACAAATACTGGAAATCTCATCAAATGGTAGACAATCACACAATCATGGGAATTATGGCCTAACCAAATTGATACACACAGTTATTAGTGGGATAAGATTCTGTCCATGATACTTTGTAAACCAGAATTTGATCAATAGAGAAACTTATGTATACAGCCAATGTGAGAGGACTGGACTATCCATTGCACTTGGTCCAGCGTGACTGTGAGAAATGGCTATCCTGGCCAAGTCATCAACCTCTTCCCTTCAAAGCCAGAAGTGAGACTCAAGTCCCTGGGCCAGCTCCTATCCACCCATAAATCAACAGAGCTCTTCAGCATGTTCTAGCAATTAAAGTGATTGAGTTAAAGGTTCAGAGCAACAAAGCAATTCATTTGGTTTAAGATTGGGTCTTTGGGATTGAATTCACTGTCAATTTCCATGTCACTTTCACTCCTTCCATTTGCTCTGTAAGTGGAGCTTGTCCTTTTTCGTTACACAGCTACTTCCTCTTCATCTTTATTTTCATCCTCGGGGCTTCCTGTAGAGAATTTGCTGCAGTTGATTTATAAGAAGATATTGATTCCTAGGGCAGGGTTGGGAATACTCTGTGTCTTGGATTGAATTGTATTCTTCAAAAAGATCTGTGTAGCAGCTTAGCTAGGCCATGATTCCTGGTATTGTGTGATGTCCTTCTTGTTGCAAATCTTGCTTCTATAATGTTAATGAGGGAGAAGGGGTAGCAGTTGTGTTGTTGAGGTAGGACTCAATGTGTAAGATTATTTTGTACCTTGAGCCCATCTCTTGAGATATAAAGGAAAGAAGCTAGCAGAGAGATTTGGGGTCCTCATATCACTCTGAAAGAAAGCAGTGCTGGGAGCAGAGTGTGTCCCTTGGAAAGGACCTGGATCCCTGCACATCAGAAGCTCCCAGTCCAGGGGAAGATTGGTGACAAAGACCTCCCTCCAGATCCAGCCAAGAAAACCTTCCCATGAAGCTGATAGCCTGAGTTTGTACTTTTAGCCTACTGGACTGTGACAGAATAAAATTTCTCTTTTTAAATCCATCCACTTGTGATATTTCTGTTAAAGCAGCACTAGATGACTCAGACACTCTGATATATGGATCATGTTGCTCATAAAGTGTCACCCAAACAGGGACTTGAGGATAGAATGTTGCTGAAATCTCAGCTCCCAGCAATAGCAACAAGTTAGATAAAATGGCCCAATGATCCATGCTCCAGAAGAGAAATAAAAGAAAGAAGCAACGAGATTATCACTACCATTTTTCCAACATCCCTGGTGTGCTAGAAACCTGGCTCTGTTAACACTAGCCTGGTGATTTTGAGCAAGATTTTTCGTATTTCCCAATGTTAGCTTCCTCCACTGTAAAGCAATATAAATACTATCTTCTTCAAAGAGTTGTTGTTGGGATTAAATAAGATAATGCGTGTAAAGTGCACTGCACAGCTGCTGCCATATAATAGGCAATAGAGAAATGGTTGTTACTGTAGCTGTTACTACTGTTACTACTTGTGCTTTTGTTTAACCTTCACCTGCTTCCCAAGTGGTGGGTATCCATGGGAATTCTGGGCCTCAAAATTATGAAGCAAATCCACTAGCACAACTTGTGTTCATTGGATGATGACATAACAGGTCTGGTTATGACATAGGTGAAAATTAACCAAAATGATGGCTCTTGGACAAGAAATGCAGAAACATGAAGCCAGCTGAGTGTCAAACATTGTCAATGTTACAAACCGCCCTCGGTTAAGTGTTTGTCATTCTATCCTTATTACCAACAGTGTATAGGATTTCACAATAAATCAAGGAATTGCTATCTACAAAAATGAGGATTTGTACAAAGCTAAACTGAATAAATGGTGAATAATTGATTAAGCCAACCTGACAACTTCCATTTGTAAATAACACAGAATGTTTTACTCTGGCAGTAATTTTGTTTTCTGGACGTCCTGACACCCAGCTGTTTATGGTAGGGATCCAGCCCTTTCTAACTTTCTCCTATGGCATAAATATCAGATCATGAGTTGTGATCTCCCAGTGTCTTCCTGGCATGATATATAGTTAATATGCTTCACTCTATATACTGGATACTCTATTCCATAGCAAGTATGGTTCATACTAGATAATGTCTGAAGAATTTTAGGATCCCTCATTTAGTCTCATTTAAGGATATAACCTGGCCTCTACTTAACTAAAAGATATATTTGGTTGGATTCAAGAATCACACTGTTTATGAACCTTGCAATACAATCTTTAGGAATAAAAAAAAAAATAAGATAAAGTAAAATGGATAAGATAAAATAAACATTGGTCTATCATTTAAATCCCCTTGCTGTCATCTAAGTTTAATACACTCCTTTTCAGAACACATTTGGAAAGAAAATGCCTATTTTCAATCTTGCTATCACAAGGGCTAGTGTGTTGTTATCAGGTGCTGTGGCATCAGTTCTGACTCATAGCAACCCCATGCACAACAGAATGAAACACTGCCAAGTCCTGTGCCATGCCCATAACCATGGGTATGCTTGAGCCCTCTGTTGCAACCACTATGCCAATCCATCTCACTGAGGGTTTTCCTCTTTTTCATTGACCCTCTACCAAGCATAATGTCTATCTACAGGGACTGCTCCCTCCTGACAGTATGTCCAAAGTATGTTACAACTTAGTTTCACTGTCCTTACTGCTAAGAAACACTCTGATTTTACATCTTCCAAAACACATTTGTTCATTCTTTTGGCAGTTCGTGGTACATTCAATATTTATCTCCAGCACCACAATTCAAAGGCATCAATTCTTCTTCTGTCTTCCTTATTCACTGTCTAGCTTTTGCATGCATACGATATGATTAAAAATACCATGGCTTTGGTCAGGTGCACCTTAGTCTTCAAGGTGACATCTTTGGTTTTCAGTAGTTTGCGGAGGTCTTCTGTAGCAGATTTACCTGGTGCAATGTGTCCTTTGGTTTCTTGACTGCTGCTTCCCTGGGTGTTGACTGTGGATCCAAATAAAGAGAAATAATTGACAACCTCAGTCTTCCCTCTGTTTATCATAATGTTGCTTACTGGTCCAGTTGTGAAGATTTCTGTTTTCTTGGTATTAAGGTGCAATCCATACTGAAGGCTTTGATCTTTGGTATTCATCAGTAAGTGTTTCGTCTTTACTTTCAGCAAGGAAGCAAGATTTTGTCATCTGTATGATGCAGGTTGTTAATGAGTCTTCCTCCAACCCTGAAGCCCCTTTCTTTTTCATATAATTCAGCTTCTTGGATTATTTGCTCAGCACACGTACTGAATAGGTATGGTGAAAGGATACAACCCTGATGCACATCTTTCTTGACTTTAAATTGTACAATGTCCCCTTGTTCTATTTGATTGACTGCCTCTTTATCTGTTTACAGATTCCTCACGAGCACAGTTAAGTGTTCTATTCCCATTCTCCACAATATAATTTATAACTTGTTATGATACACAAGTTGAAGTTGGATCCGACTCAACGGCACTTGGCTTTGGCTTGGCATGATACACAAGTTGAACACCTTTTCATAGTCAATAAAATGCAAGTAAGCATCTTTCTGGTAATCTCTGCTTTCAGCCAACGTCCACCTGACATTAACAGTGCTATCCCTGATTCCACATTCTCCTTTGCATCCAGTCTAAATTTCTGGCATGTCCCTGTCTATATACTGCTGCAGCTGCTTTTGAACGATGTTTAGCGAAATCTTGCTTGCATGTGACATTTATGATATTGTTTGGTAATTTCCACGTTTCGTTGGATCACTTTTCTTGGGAATAGGCATAAATATGGATGTCTTTCTGTTAGTTGGCCAGGTGGTTCTCCTCCAAATTTGTTGACGTAGATGAGTGAGCACTTCCAGCACTGCATCTGTTTGTTGAAACATCTCAGTTGATATTCCATCAATTTCTGCAGCCTTGTTTCTCGCCAATGCCTTCAATGCAGCTTTGATTTCTTACTTCAGTACTATCAGTTCTTGATCCAGAAAGAATAGTATACACAAACATTTTATGTATATATATAATTACATATGTATGTATGAATGTAAATCAACATGTGTGTGTATGGATCCCTGGTGGGAGTTTGGCTGCTAACCAAAAGGTCAGCAGTTCAAACCTGTTAGCTGCTCCTTAGAAACTCTATGGGGAAATTCTTCTTTGTGCTATAGGGTCATTATGAGTTAGAATCTGCTTGACAGTAACTGTTTCTGACCTGTATGAACTCATGGTTGGCTGATTTTAACAAGTCACAGAAAGGTATGAGGACATCTTTACAGTAATCCATAATTATAGAATATCAGAATTAAATGAAAAGATATCTGAGAGTTCCTTACGGTGAACCTTTTGATTATCAACTCATGTTTCCTAAGAAACTTTTAATGAGCTCCTAGAATGTGACAGTTGCTAGGGCGGGGTCATGGTGAAGGGCCATGTGCGTTTTGGAAAGCAAAGTGAAAAGATAAGAGACAAAGTGTCTGCCATCAAGGAGTTCATATGCTACTGAAAGAAATCTTTGGCTTCCCAAAATCCCAAAACCAAACCCATTGCTGTCAAGTCAATTTCAACTCACAGCAACCCTGTAGACAGGGTAGAACTCCTTATAGAATTTCCAAGGAGCACCTGGAGGATTTGAACACCTGACCTTTTGGTTAACAGGTGTAGCATTCAACCACTACAGCTACCAGGTTTTCCAGATTTGGATACACAGAAGCCTAAAACATGTGGACTTAAATATGAGTTTCTCTTAATTTCATCCATTCAGCAAAAATCTATCGACCATCTTCTATTTGTCAAAACCCTGTGCTGGGCTCTTGCGGATACTGAATGCAAGGGTCCGGATTCCCGGGTGTATCACGTACCCATGGTGTAACATGTACAGCAGACTGAACAAGAAGCCATGGTGACATGAAGATCCTGACTGTCCTGAACTATCACCATATTCTCCTGCTTCAGGTTGATTTTTATGGAGCTGGAGTAGGGAGTCTGGGGGATAAGATGATCCAATACAAGAGACTTCAGTTTCTGATGTCTCTCGCTCAAGTTGGAGAGGTGAGGCACATTAACGAGCTTCAGGATAGCCTACTTATCTCTAATAAAAATAGAGAACTTCAAATAAGCGTTGTTGCTGTTGTTAGCTGTTGTTGAGTCAGCCCCAACTGCAAGCAATCTTACATGTGACGGAAGCAAATGTCACCGAGTCCTGCATCATCTTCATGATCTGCCAGCATATTTGAGACTGTCACTGCAGCCGCTGTGTTATTCCATCTCACTGGGGGTCTCCAAGGCCCTCATTGGCAGTCCAGTTCACCAAACATGGTACCCTCTGGATATTGATCCCTCATCATGACATGTCCAAAGCAAATGTGCTAGACAATGTTCTGTTGTAACTCATAAGGTTTTTTTGGCTAATTTTCAGAAGTGGATCACCAGACCTTTCTTCCTAGCTTGTCTTAGTCTAGAACATCCCCTGAAACCGTACACCAGGAGTAACTCTGCTGGGGTTGGAAATACGAGTGGCATGGCTTCTAGCATCATAGCAATAGGCAAGCAACCAGAGTATGACAAGATGAGTGGTGCCAAATAAGAATTAATCGTACTGATTTTGTCTCCCTAAATACACAGTTAATGAATAGAGATTATTGTGATTTCCTGTCATGGTTTTATAGACACTGGAGCATGAGTCAAGAGTTCTAGATTCTAGTTTCAGTTCCACCATGCAAGCAGGTGCACATGCTCGTCGGTAGGATTGTCTTCAATTATAATTGACCAGTGTTTTCTGTTGTGTGTGAAGTGAGGAGGTTTAGGCAGTTCAAATCTGGGTCTGTTTGCTTTCTTTTTGATGCCAAACCAAAACCAAACCCACTGCCATCGATTGGATCACAACTCACAGTGACCTTATAGACAGAGTAAAACTGCTCCATGCAGTTTCCAAGGAGTGCCTGGCAGATTTGAACTGCTGACCTTCTGGTTAGCTGTTATAGCACTTCATCATCAGTCTATAATGCAGCTCACTGAGTACTGAAAGTGATATCACTCAAGGAATAAAAAGGCTCTTTGGTCTTTAGGTGTTGCTAATCTGGAATACATTTTAAATGTAATGTATGCTCAGACATACAGAGCTGATAGTTTTGTGTGACATCATGGAGATACTATTGAAACTGACGATACCACAGTTCCCAGTCTGTGGATTTTATGTATTTGAAAAATCAACGTTCAAAATGCAAATGCTTCTAATGCATCATGTCCTGAGCTATTTTTAATGACCAGTGAGAAAATAATCATGGAGCTGTGCATATTCTGTGCAGTTCCGTGCAGGGGTGTTTGCTACTTTGGAGCTATGTGACGTTGGAGGCAGTATATAACCTCCCTCTATCTCGGTTTTCTCCTCTAACAAACAGCCATCATAACTATACCCTCCTCATTGGGCTCTTTAATACGGATACAGCAAATCTCATGTTCATGGTGGTTTCTGGCACATGGTAGGTTGTTAATGAGTATAACTCCTACGTATTTAGATCTCCCAACTGACAGTTGGGCCCCAGTGTTGAGTTCCATTTTAATTGAGCCATTTTTCTAGTCACATAGACAGAGAATCGCCAAGCTGGGACTTGAATCTGACCAGATTTCAGAGCCAACACTCTTACCCTGTACAATATTGTCTGTTATAGTTCCCTAGCCCTGCCATAACAAAATACCACAAAGTTGGTGGCTTTAAAGAACAGAAATTTATTTTTTCACTGTTTTGGAGGCTAGAAGTCCAAATCAAGGTATTTTTCCCCAGTTTCCAGTGACTGTGGCACTCCTTTGTGTTCCTTTGCTGCTTACAGCTGTGCCTGCTGCTGTTCTCACAATTTGTCTTCCCCTGTGTGTTACTCTCTTTTTATAAGCCACCACCCAGAACATATTAGAACTAGGACCCATCTTAGTCTGGTGTGACCTTGTCTGACCCGTCTGACGGCAAAAGAACAATCTTCTCCAAACAAGGTCACATTCACAGGTACAGGGTTTAGGACTTCAACATATTGGTTTTGGAGAGCAGGATTCAAATAATAACCCCTTCTCTCTGAGCAGTCAGAGTAGATGACTTTTGAACATTAAGACCCATTGACAATACACATCTACGAAACTCCTCTTTCATGGTAGGCATTGTGTACTTGTTTGTTTGCTATTTTGTTCTGTGAGTACTAGCAACTACTATTAATATATTTCTTCTCACTTTGCCTTAGAACCAGAGTTATAATCTGATCAATTTTTGTTGTACAGCATCCCAGAGTACACTGGAGAAATGCTGTTAAAAAGGGTAATGTTTGAAAAAGTTTTCTATACCAGAAGTTACTGAGTTCTCATCTTTGCCATATTGACTAATTTATGAGTGGTAGAGAACTCTTATTTCTCATTTATTTAAAAGCTAAACAGAGAGCAAAAGAGAAAGGGAACCAAAGTCTCACAGAAGAAATCAGGGCTTTGAACCATTTTGAACCAACTGAGTCATGGCTGATGAAGCGAAACAGAAACAGATCTGAAGTTTTGTAATTTGGTAGATTTGATGCAGTACCTAAACCAGGAGAAATTATGGGTCAAAGCCATGGAATGAGAGACTCAGAAGAGGCAGAATGAACCCTTTCAGAAGCCTGATGGATGAGAATGGATTATTGGCAGGACTGTAGGAGAGAGACACATTCCAAGTGACACAAGTGGCCACCATCTTTGAGCCAGGTGCTGATACCTTTGAGCAGACACCTCCATGGTTGAGTGAGGCAGTACTACTGTGGACTGTGCTCAAGGTGATGGGCAACAGATCTGGTTGCTATGCAGCGTACTCTGTGCTTATTTTCCAAGAGAGAGATTAAATTTCTAGCAGGAATCTGATCCATAATTTTTTGCATTCACACTGTCTTTCTGGTTCATCGTAACTTTAAAAATTAGAGTCTGTTGAGGTGATGCTTCCTTGGCCAAGACTGAACCGAGCAGAACCAGCTTGAAGCCCTAGAAGAAAGCAGTCTACAGAGCTGACAACCTGTGGAAGCAATGGCCTCATCTATCTGAGACCAGACGATCTGGATGGCACTTGGCTGCCACTACCACCTGTTCTGATCAGGGCCAAGAGCTGGACCGTGGTTGAACAAGAGAAACATGTAGAATAGAAGTCAAATTTTTCAAGCATCCAAACTTGCTGGACCAGTTTAGAGGAGAGGACTCCCTGAGACCATCACCCTGAGATGCTCTTCAACCGTAACCTGAATCTATCCCCTGAGGTCACCTTTTAGCAGAATAATAGATTGGTACACAAATTAAAGAATATTTAACCCGTGAGTACTGTGCTCCATTACAATAACCATCTGTATGAGACCCAAAGCCAACAATTACTCTGAAGTAAAGCTTAGGAGATAGGAGGCAGGGAACCGAGAGCACTGGAAATGGAACAACTGGAACACAACTAAAGAGAATTTGTCACATTGTGAAAAGTGCAGCTAATATCACCAATCAATTTGTGTACACATTGTCAAATGGAAACTCGATTTGCTCTTGAAATATCTACTGAAAACAGTAAAATGTCATTTTTTTTCTAAGTTTGTGTGAATCCAGAAGAAAAATTTAAAAAGATAACTAGCATTCTTATTTACGGGACCAGGATAATTGACGGCTGTGATAGCAAAACATAGTGCTAAGAACAGTTATCAATTCCTGAGCACCTGTCAGATGCCAGGCTCTTTGTACCCTTTCCTTATGTTCTCATAATAACCTAAATGGCAATACACCCACTTGACTGACTTAGAAATGGAGGTGTGGAGTGCCTAAATAATTTGTCCATATTAAGTGTTGGAACTTGGATTGCAACAAAGATCATCCAGTCTCCACAGTCATGCATCCATTTCTTTATACTTATGTTGGTTGTGTGTGTGTTTGTGGGGGTGTGCGTGTGTTTTGTCACTATGATATCTGCATACCATCTTGTTAAGTTAGTTAAACGGTGGCCACAGATGTTAAAAAAAAATCATTTTGCATCCTCTGCAGCTGGAAAGGACCTTACAAATCATGTCAGCTGATCTCCTGATTTACAGATGAGGAAACAGGCACTGAAAGAGGCAGGGAAGTTCTCAAAGTCACAGAAGCAGTTTGGCTCCTCTTCTGAAGCAAGAATCCAGTTTCCTGGCAAGAATCTGGCCCCTCTTCACAGGGCAGATGCCTGCAGAAAATGGAGAAGTGAATTCCTAAATGACTGGGGACTTCTTTCTAATGAGAACAAGGGACCTGCAGTTAGAACTGATCTCCTAGACTAATTCAGATCATAAAGCAGCCCCTCTTCTGCTCCAACAAACAGAATCTTCTTTGCCACAGGCAACAGCAGGGGTGACAGGAAGAGCTACGCTCAACTCAGTCTGTTTCTGGAGGCAGCGGGATGCTAGCCCTTCCTCTGGTCAAAGGAAGTGCCGTCTGTCAAGCATGTGGGGTTTCCTGGTCAGGGGAGGAGGAACCTCTTCCTTCCCTTCCTAAGCAGACCTCTTTGACCTCTTCAACATCCTTGGAGGTCCTGTCTCGCTAACTGTCTAACAGGCAAAGCCCCTAGACCCCTGGGAATAGGTAGGGCAGAAAAAAACCCTTAGTGTTTCTACAGGAGAAGACTGGTAATCATTTTCTCTAGTGATTTCCAGGCCTGTCTGATCTTCAGAATTATGCAGAGAGCTTATTTATAGTACAGAATATAGGTTAGTGGTCCCAAACAAGCATCTCCAGGGACTGAGCTCCAGAAAAAAAAAAGATACATATATATGTACATATATATATATGTACGTATGTATGTATGTATGTATGTATAAGGACATGTCTACATGCATATACATCAGGGTCAGTTGCCCTTGAGTTGATTCGCTTCTGCCTCCAAGCAGCAATACGTGTCAGAGTAGAACTGTGCTCCGCCGATACAGCTTTTGGTCAGTCTCTGGTTTTTGTATTTTTAAAAATTTTTTATGGAAGTAGTTTGACCATTCTTCTGAGGCACTTCTGTGTGCAATGACATCACTAGGAGAGTGCAGGGATATAGACCATGTGACACTGTCACGAGAAATGACAACAAAATTGCAGTCATATAAAAATACGTATCTTTGTAGTTAAGGCAGTAAAGTAGTTTTCACCAGCCTAGTTTACACATAGCAGTATTACTACAAGAGTAAAACTCTGAGCTAATTTATTTTTTGAACCTCCTAACGTGCTCGGTCAGAGCTGTCTTCATTGGCCAGTTGCAGTGATGTTTTGCATCACGTGGTTTCATCCACACACCCCACAAGCACGTGCTGTTGTTTTTATAGCTGCTGATGTTTTTATAGTGGCAGATATTGTCAAGTTTACTGGTATTTTAGCTGCAGTATTGTGGTAGCTGTATTTGTAAACCTATATCAATATTCTTTTTTGAGAATGAAGTAGTAATTAAAGGAAAAGAAAGAGTAATATGCAGGAGTTATGCTTTATGAGTAACATCAGTAAAAGATCAAAGAAAAAATTAGTACTAAGGATTCTGAGTATTCTAGTGTGAATAAAAGTCCATGATGAGGGAAGTGACACCATGAGTCACCACTCTGTGTGACACCAACCTGGTCCCACCACTGTCTGGGTGGACTCAGACACCCCAACTTCTGTTTAGTGGTTGAGCTTTTTTAATTGCTATCTACCACCCAGGGACTCTCTACATAGATCTGGATATGTACACATACACCCTGCAACCCTAAAGAAAAAAAAGTTTTCAAATACATTATGTAAAAATAGTATTATTAATAATATATTATTAATAATATATCCTAGACCAGCATTCTTTCACAGAATTTGTGAATATAGATTCCTTTTATAACAGGGGAGAGATTTGTCTTTGTCAAAATGTCACTGTGAGAGGATGTCAGAGAGAAAATATGAACCAGACGAGCACTCAAGTTTTGGTGGTTTTGAAAAGAAGCAGCATTTCTACACTGTCAGATGGGGGGTCCAGGAAGATGGGTAACATGAGTTGGGGGGATGGACGAGCAGCTGCTAGGTCTTGCCTGCTTGACATGTTTCAAAGAGTGGTGAGTGGAGGAAGTGTTGTGGTGGCTGCCTCTCTCATACATCTCTTCAGCATGTGAAAGACATTTAGAGACGGAATGGTTTTCAGTTCTTCTAGGATGGGGAATTAAAAGTCAATATGGTGTGTAAAACACTTTGGCCTGTCTTTAAAGGCTGTGTGAAATGCGCCCTGAGGGAGGAATTGTGGGTCACTAAAGAGTTGCCCATTGCTAACACCCTTGATAGCTTGTTGGTGTGCAACCCCCTCTGAAGTGCCAATCAGCGAGAGTGACCATTGCCTTTTTGTAGTAGTTATCAATGGTCCAGCAATTTCCCTCAATTTTAATCAATTTGGTTTCTGAATAGCTCTTTTATTTGTCTCAAACAAAAGAGGCAAATGTTGGGTCAGAATGCCTCCCTTCTTCCTGGTAGCTCCTGTTTTCTTTAGGAAGCCCTTTGGAGACTTTGTCTACTTGTAGGCTGTGCCAAGGGGCCCCAGCATCTTCCACTGAACACAGATTCGTGCTGGCCGACATTCCAATTGTAATTGGTGGGGACTGAGTAGGTGGGAGAGGGTCTGAGACTGGGAAGAGAGAAATGTGGCATGAAAACAGACCGTTGGTGTAAATTAGGGCTTCCAGTCAAAATATAGGACACCCAGAAGTTTAAATTGCAGACAAGCAGCAGATTTACATGGAGTAGACCGAAAAAGCATTCACTGTTTATCTGAAATTTCAATTTAACCAGAAGACATGTATTCATGTTGGCTAAGTCTAGCCATCGTAGCGTGACTAAATGAAGTTACGGAAAAGAGGGAGACCAAAGCCCATACATCAAGAAGATAATGGATGAGGTGAACAATAATGACAATGGCAGTGGTGACAAGGCACTTTATTCCGTTTGTGTGTTTGTGCATTTGCATATTTGAAGATCCATTGATTAAGCATAGATTCTGGAAACCCTGGTGGCCTAATGGTTAAGTGCTACATCTGCTAACTAGATGGTTGGTAATTCAAATCCTCCAGGTGCTCCTTGGAAACTTTATGGGGTAGGTCTACTCTGTCTGCAGGGTCACTAAGAGTCAGAATTGATTCAACGTCAATGGATTTGGTTTTCGGTTTGCTACATGGCTGGTACTGTGATGGGGATATTGAGATGAACTGATCACATTCATAGGGAATGAATGTACGGATTAGTGTTACAGTATGGTACAAAAAGTGTGAGGAAAGCCAGTGTAACTACAGTTCTTGATGCTTTTTCCCATCATCACACTAGAATGGTCCCACTAATAACAGCTAAGAACCAAAGCTAAACCTGTGGCTGCCCAGTCATTTCCAACTCAAAGCAACACTGTAGCTAAGAGCTTGTTTAAGTTTCCTAGTGTTGCCATAACAAAAGTGGGTAGCTTCGCAGGCCGGAAATTAATTTTCCTGCAGTTCTGGAGGCTAAAGTTCCAAACTAGGGTCTCGGCCGTGTCCATTCTTTGTGTGTGTTTCTCTTCTACATTCTGGAGAAAGCAGCAGTCCTTGGCACTCTCGCAGTATATAGGTGCACCTACCTACTCTTTGTCTCATGGTCTCTTCCCCTGTAAGACTGTTTGTCTGTGTTTGTGCTCTCCTTTACAAGGCACCACTCAGAAGAGCTTAGGGTTCGTATCCTACTCAGGTGTGATCTCGTTAACTTAAAGAAAAACTCTATTTACATACAGGGTGACAGCCACAGATACTGGTGTTAGGAGTTCATATATTTCAATCCGTAACACAGCTCATGATGATAAGGCTTTGGAACATATCAACATTTACATATCAGGGGCCCATTTTCCCATTCTCCTCTTTTGACTACACTCAAGGTAATTCTCCAGGAAATAGGCTGGGAAAGTGAAGAGTAAACACCCAGGGGTTTTGTGGACGTCAACTGAGCATCACTCTTAATATGGAAATTGAGCTATAGCCATTAGTATATCGCACAGGTATTGTAAAAATAAAATAAAATAAAATAAAAAAGGAAGTTGTGGCATGTCTACCTGAAGGCTTCTCTAGACAGGAAGCTGGAAATAATCTTATTGAAACTTGTTTTAAAACTGGATCCTTCAAGTCCCAGTGGCAACACAAGAAAAAGAGAGTTGCAACTCAAGAACTCTGTGAAAAGACTGCAGCGGATTGTCTGTAGGCCTGGTGGTTTCCCTGAGAGCATGGCCCCTAGACCTGATGCTGCCCCTGACCATGAAACATTACTGAGGTCAACTCTTCAGACAGGAGTGGATTGGACTTGGGGACACAATGTAACTATATGGTGTGTGCACTTTATGGTTCTATGCATCTATAGGATGCTATCCTACTGGCCTCTTACTAGAAGGAAGAGGAGAGGTAGAGAGGAGGGGACAGGAGATCGGTAAGAGGATATGACATGTAT
The DNA here is from genome assembly GCA_028571685.1 of Heterohyrax brucei. NCBI lineage: Eukaryota > Metazoa > Chordata > Mammalia > Hyracoidea > Procaviidae > Heterohyrax > Heterohyrax brucei. Next base: position 16,125,673 of record CM053153.1, on the reverse strand, counting down.
AGAACAGAAAGGAGGAGGGTGCTGTCACCGAGCAAGGAGAGCAGAAGGAGCTGCAGATAGACGGGCATGTAAATTTCATTTGGATTGTATACTTTCACTCAATCACAGCAAAAACCAAACCCAAACACCACAAAACTGGGTCCAGACTCTGCTCACCATCATGTTTTCTGTAAGGGATTTTGATACCTTTCTAATGTGTTTTATGAGAGAAAGATGCAGCAGTCTGCTTCCACTAAGATCTACAGCCTTGGAAACTCTACGAGGCAATTCTACCTTGTCCTATAGCATCACTATAAGTCATAATTGACTCAACAGCACTAAATAATGTGTTTTATGCTGTCTTTGGTACACACACACACACACATACACAGACATCATATGTATAAATATACACACATCAAAATAGAGTCACATTCATGAGAAGCTAAAACCAGTCTAGTTAGAAATCAGCCCAGCTGGATTTGAAAACTGTTCATGAAGTGCCTGTTAGTTGCTACTGGGGATGCAGAGATGAGCTGGAGGCAGTTTACTTATCTTGTTAAAGGAATTCACAGAATTAGTAACGGAGATAAGGTAATCTACTGGCTATCCCTTGCTACAGATTGCTACAGATTGCTACAGATAGGCACCTTGGCCAGCATCCCCAAACACTGTCCACTCACATAAGAAATCTTGTAAGTGATAAGTGTGAACCCCTCAACTTGGCCACAGTTGGTTTCCTCAAAGAGGACACAAGTCCAGGGGAGTCACTGTGTCACCAACCTGTGGGTGACACAGCAGTGCTGCCCAGTGTGGACAATGGTGACAATCTTGGTAATCAGATGCTCCCTGTCTGAAATGAACAGATGGTGGAGAAGGAAAACCAAGGACAGGGAGACTGCAGAGGAAGGGGGAGGGGAACCCAGGCTGAGAGGCCCAAGGGTGCTCCATTTCAAGAGAAGCATTGGAGCCAGCAGGGCCACGTGTGTGTCTGCCCAAATGTGCACACTGTGTTTGCACAGTGAGCTCTCTGTGGTCCCCCATGGCCTTTCATTTCCTAGAGCTGTTTCCTTCTCTCTAATGCTTACATGTGTGATCATCTTTTTAACTCCTGGAGGTCGAATTGTGAGGGTGCTCCTTGTCTCATAAGAACGGGTCAACATCCCTATTCTCATAGCCATGCATTTTCTTACAATAACCCTCAATGACCTGATTAATGCAAAGGAGACCTATATTCTTTCCAAGCATAACATCAAACTCACAAACCTAGTAATGATAATATAATTATGTTACAAGGCAGCATACAACTTGTACTTAAAGAGAAAAGAAGTTGTAATACCCTGGAGGAAAAGAGAGAATAATGTAGTCATGGTCTCATTGAAGACATAGGCTCAGAAATGGAATCTGCAGGTAGGGCAAGAGTTGTCTACCTAGCCTGGTACCTTCTAAAGAAAACCACGTGGATGTAACAAAAACATGACTCTGCCGATCAAATTGAAATCAGATGCCCATATTCCAACTCACTAACACACACCTGGCATGTACTAGCCCAACTGTATCCATTATAAAACACTCTCATACCTTTTCATTTGCTTCTTTCAGTGGCCAGTTATGAAGGATAAAGGCAGCTTAAGAAAACCATCAAATGATCATTGAATTAATACCTCACCTCATCCCAAGGGCACACATCACCTCATTTGATACTTGCAAGAACTCTCTGCATTGTTATCATTATTAGTTGCTGTTGAATCGCTCTGACTTAGGGTGACATTGTGTGTAACCACAAAATGTTGCCAGGTCCTGTGCCATCTTCATGATCATTTGTGTGTCTGAGCACACTGTTGTAGCTATTCTATCAGCCCATCTCATCAACAGTTTCCGTCTTTTTTGTTGGCCCATTCTTCACCAAGTACAATGTCCTTTTCTAATAACTGGTCTTTTAAAGTTAATAGAGAGTGGGAGGTGTCTTGGCATTGTCAAAGGGTAAAAGATTCAAATAAAATGTTCCACTGCTCATTGAAGAATACGGGGTTTCTTTGTAGGGCTGTCCACATAACGTTGCCTTGGCAGAGGCAACTGTGACTAGAGGTTACTAGGTACCACTTTCCTCCAGCAACTCCTGTCAAAATTCCAACCCGAGGTATAATTTAGAAATATTTCAGCTCTTTTCTTGAACCTTTCTGTACCTCTGGGGCTTGCCTGCTTCCCTCTCGGGGCACCAGCTTACTAAAGGAAAGGCTCTATAACTCAGCTCTTACACCACCAAACTCTAGTGCGTCCAAAGTAAATGATTCAGAAACATCTGGGTTTGATTTCCTTCTTAACCGGCATGGGATTAGAAATTACGGGGAAAAGGTTTTGGCATATGGTATTCAGGGAGATTGTCCAACCCTAAACTCAACACAAAACCTAAAATAGGAAAAGATGAATTCATTTCCTCATTCATTCAACACACACTTAGGATGTAGGCACCCCCTGTGGGGCAAGCGCAGCTCTACCCACTGGGAACACTGGTGAGCCTGGCGGGGAAGGCCCATTCTAGCTGGCTGAGGCAGAACAGGAACTGGACAACCTGGAAGGAAGCAGAGGCCGTGAAGAAAGTGAAATCAGGTCTTGGATAGTAGGTTGTGAATGGTGAAGCCACTTTTGGTTGGTGTTTAGGGAGACTGTCTCTGGAGAGGGAAGATGGGAGCTCACAACTTACTGGCCCAAAGAAGCCCTGCGAGGTGTTTGAATCGCAAAACCAAGTAAATTTCTTTCAGGGTCTCATCCTCTCATCCATACTCCACTTACTGAGCTAATATCCTTCTCCCATTACATTTATTATGGTATTTAATCATATAAAACCACATAGGGGAAATATTCCTTATACCATATGCATCTGAAAGAAATATGGCTAAAAAAGGAAAAAAATTCTTGCTTACCCAGGATTCTAAGGCACATCTGTCTGACTCTGAAATGTGTGCCTAGTGCCCTCTGTGGCCTCCTAAGCTGGAAACTACAGGCTCCTCATAAAATAACCTGCTCTAAAAATAGGCTGACTTCCCTCCTCTTGCCCTTGCTAAAACAGACCCCTGGTCTGCCCTTGGAGAAGCTGGGACTTCCCTTCTGAAGAAGGCTGGCCTTCCGGGGGGGCTGGGTATTGTTCTTTAACCATTCTGTCAACTCTCTAACCTGCCCGTATCCTGTCCCTCCACCTTCCTTCCCTTCTTGAGAGCAGGCCGCCTATCAGCTGTAGAGCCTATGTACACACCACTTGCCTCTTTGCCCAGTGGATACAATGATCCCTGACAGAAAAGATGGATAGCACATCCCCACTTCTGAGAGGCTTGCTCCAGATGTGAGTGAAGTTTACCAGCTCTCTCTGAACAATAAAAGCAAAAAGCGAAAACCTCTAAAACTGAGGGCAGCTGAAGAACTCCCCGCATACCGTCCGAGGCAGCCCCTTAATGCTCCTCAAGTCCGGGTGTAAGTGGCTGTGACTTCCTTTCTTCTTATCGCATCCCTTTCAAAGGTGCCTGGAAGCGTTGCAAAGGGGAAAGTATACACAATATCCGGGCTATGTGGAAGGGAAACCTAGGCCCTGCGTCCTGCCCTGCTCTTAAAATGACTACGTAAATAAATAAACTTGCAAAGAGGCCTGCACATTTTACAGCCTTCTCCTGGTGTGTTGGCTTATTTTGGTAGTTAGATAGCCACTTTAGCTTTTAAATAGCCTTAGACTTTCTGACTTCATGACTTTCATGTTTGAGATGAAAGATGCCAGACTCCAGCCTTCTGGACCAACACTTTATTGCTCTAATAGCATGTATATTTATATGGATATGGATATGTACCTATATACACATATACATATGTATATATTTAAACCAAAAAACCCAAACTCACTGCCCTCAAGTCAAGCCTGACTCATAGCAACCCTAGAGGTCAGAGTAGAAACACCCCATAGAATTTCTAAGGAGTGCCTGGTGTGGATTTGAACTGCTGAACTTCTGGTTAGCAGATGTAGCAAGTAACCCACTACGCCACCAGGGTTTCTATATGTGTGTGTGTGTGTGCGTGTGTGTATGTGAAGAAGTGAGCCAACATTTAACAATGTGTACATTTCACACGACAAAATCCAGCTTTAAGGATTATTTCCAAAAAACTCAAAGCACAGCACATTGAGGGGGCGGGCAATTCCACCTTATGACCACTAGGTGAAGCTGGGTAGCTGTCCCCTGCAGAAGTGAACTTCTGTTTATCTAGGTACGTTCCTCCCTCTGTGACTTAGCGGGTAAGTGCTCTGGCTACTAACAAGAAGGTTGGTGGTTCAAATCTACCGGGTGCTTCTTAGAAACTCTATGGTGGTAGTTTTACCCTGTTCTATAGTGTCAGTCTTGCTTGATGATAAAGCTGTTCGTTTGTTTGTTTGTTTTAGTTTTTTCCTGTGTCTCACACACCGAGGCTAAGCATCTGTGGAACCTTAAAAAACTCAGTTGTGGTCAAGTTGACTCCAACTCATGACAACCACACGTGTATCAGAGTAGAACTGTTTCACAGGGTTTTCGGTAGCTGGTTTTCAATGGCAGATAAATGCCTTAGTATCTTTGCCTCAGTTTCCTCATATCAAATGGAAATAGCAAGAGTCCCTTTCTCACTTGGGTGTCCCGAGGCTAAATTACCAAATACATGTAAAGAATTTAGAATAGTTCCTGACCTCCGTTATTGCTATTACATACTCTCAAGTCAGGCATGACTCATCTAGGGACCCCATTGTTACTGCCACTGTGTCAGTCCATCTTGTTGAGCGTCTTCTTCATTTACAGTGGCCCTCTACCAAATCTGAGGTCCTTCTCCGAGGACCAGTCCCTATTGATGATATATTATATATGAGGTACATGAGGCAAAGCCTCACTATCCTTGCTTCCAAGGATCATTCTGGTTGTGCTTCTTCCAAGACAGATTTGTTCATTCTTCTGACAGTCCACACTATATTCAATATTCTTTACCAACATCATGATTCAAAAGCATCAACTTTTCTTTGATCTCCCTTATTCATTGTCCAGCTTTCTCATGCACTTGAAGTGAGTGAAATCATGGCTTCAGTAGGTGCGCCTTAGTTCTCAAAGTGACATCTTTGCTTTTTAATACTGTAAAGAGGTCGTTCACAGCAGATTTTTCAAGTGTAATGTCTTGACTTCTTGACTGCTGCTTTCACAGGCACTCTGGGGATCCAAGAAAATGAAGTCCTTGACAACTTCAATATTTTCTCCGTTTACCATGATGCTGCTTATTGGTCCAGTTCTCAGGATTTTATTTATGTTGAGGCACAGTCCACAGTGAAGGCTGTAGTTTTTTTTATCTTTATTGCCAAGCCAAGCCAAGCCAAGCCAAGGCAAGCCAAGTGCTGTCGATCTTTACTAGTAAGTGTATAGTCTTCTTCGCTTTCAGCAAGCAAGGTTGTATCTTCTGCATAACGTCGTGAGTTAACAAGTCTTATTCCAGTTCTGATGCCCCGTTCTTTTTCATATAGTTGACTTTCTCATATTCTTTGGTCATTATAAAGACTGAATATGTGCGATGATAGAATAGAACCCTGATGTACTGACCTCAAACCATGCAGTGCTACTTGTTCTGTTTCACAGACTGCTGTTTGGTCTATGTACAAGTTCCTCATGAGTACAGTTAAATGTTATGAAATTCCCATCCCTTCCAATGTTATCATAATTTGATAGGATCCATGCAGTTGAATGACTTTGCATAGTCCATAAAACACAGGTAAATATCTTTCAGCTCTTCTCTGCTTTCTGCCAAAGTTTATCTGCCATCTGCAGTGATAGCCCTTGTTCCATACCATTTCTGAATCTGACTTCAATTTATGGCAATTCCTTGTCAGTGTTCTGTTGCAACCACTTTCACATTGTCTTCAGCAAACCTTCACCTCCGTGTGATATTACTGACATTATTCAGTAATATCTGCATTCTGTTGGAACCCTTTTCTTTGAAATGAGCACAAATTTGGATCTCTTCCAGTTGGTTGACAAGGTAGCTGCCTTCCAAATTTCTTGGCATAAACCAGTAAGTACCTTTAGCTCAGTATCCATTGTTGAAACATCTCAGCTGGTGTTCCTTCAGCTGCTGGAGCCTTGTTGCTCGTCAGTGCCTTCAGTGTAGCTCAGACTTCTTCCTTCAGTACCATTAGTTCTTGATGAAATACTACTTCCTGAGATGGTTGAATGTCAACCAATTCTTTTTGTTACAAGTGATTCTGTGTATTCTTTCCATCCTCTTGATGTTCTCTGTGTCATTCAATATTTTCCCTATAGAATCCTTCAGTACTGCAGCTCGAGGCCTGATTTTTTTTTTCCTTAAGTTTTTAGAGCTTGAGAAAATGCTGAGAGTATTCTTTCCTTTTGATGTTCTAACTCCAGGTCTTTGCACGTTTCAAAATAGTACTTTGTCTTCTTGAGTTATCCTTTGTAATTTTCTGTTCAGTTCTGTTAGTTTGTCTTTTCTTACACTTAGTTCACCTACTCTGGATTTAAGAACCGGTTTCAGTCTCTTCTGACATCAATTTTGGTGTTTTCTTTCTTTTCTGTCTTTTAAATTGCCTTTTGTTTTCTTCATGTATGATGTCCTTGTACAACGTTTTTGATCTTTGTTCACTGGTGTTGAGTACTTCAAAGCTATTTTGGGGATGGTCTCTAAATTAGAATGTATGCAAAGTTGTATTTTCTTTCTCATGGACTTGCCCTAGTTTTCTTCAGTTTCTTCTTGAACTCACGTATGGGCAACTGATGCTGTATTCCACATTTATCCCTTGTCTTTGTTCTTACTGATGATATTGAGTTTCTTCATTTTCTGTTTCCACAGATACAGTCAGTTCGATTCTGTGTGTTTCTTCTAGTCAGGTCCATGTGTATAGTTTCTGTCTATGTTGTTGAAAAAACATATTAGCAATGACTAAGTTGTGGGTCCTGCAAAATTCTGTCATGTGTAATCTTCATCATCATTTCTCTCACCAAAACTGTATTTCCCAGCTATTGATCCTTCTCTTTTGTTTCCAACTTTTCCATTCCAATCACCATAATTATCACTGCATCTTGACTACATGTTTAATCAATTTCAGACTGCAGAAGTTGGTAAAAATCTTCCATTTATTAATCTTTGGTCTTAGTAGTTGGTGTATAATTTTGAATAATAGTCATTTTACTGGTCTTCCCTTAAGATGTATGAATGTTATCCTATCACTGATAGCATTGTACTTCAGGACAGATCTTGAAATGTTCTTTGCTTGATAATGAAAGTGACAGCAGTTCTCTTTAATTCGGCATTCCTAGAATAGTAGATAATTGTTCATTTCTAAATGACCAATACTATTCCATTTCAACTCATCGAGGCCTAGTATACTGATGTTTATGTGTTCCATTTTATTTTTGATAACTTCCAACTTTCGTAAATTCAACCACATACATTCTATTTCCCAGTTACCATTGGCTACTTCCGGTTGTTCCTTTTCCTTTGGGGTTTAGGCCACATCAGCATATGAAGGTTTTGAAACTGGACTCTGACTCCATCCATGTGATCCAGGTTTACCCTACTTTGAGGAGGCAGTTCTTCCTTGGTTGTGTTTTCAGTGTCTTTTACCTTGAGAGGTTAATCTTCTGGTACGATATCAGTGTTGTGTTGCTATTCATAAAGTTTTCACTGACCTTTTTTTTTTTTTTTGAGAAGTAAATGGCCAGATCCTTCTTCCTAATCTTAATCTGGAAGATCCACTGAAACCTGTCTACCGTGAATACCCCTGCTAGTATTTGAAATAGTGGTGGCGTAACTTTCAGCAACATGCAAGCCACCATAGTATAAAAAGCTGACGAGTGGTGGTGACACACCAGAATGCTCTAGAAATATTACGGTTTTATTTAGAATAAATATTTCACTATTTCAGACAATGGTTATCACTCACTACCAGTCCAGTCTTCACTGCCAGTATACTCTGTATCAGTCCACGTGTGTAGCAGTTGCATTCTTGGTTTATGAACAAGTATCTGATTACTTCATGATGCCTTCCAGGGTATTTTCATGGGAAGTTACAAGTTATTTTAATTTAAATTGGTTCTGTTTCCCCATTAATACTTTTTGAGCCCGATAGTGATTTTTCCTTTTTCACTTATGTGTTTGGGAGGGTATGCTGTGGTATCAGTCAGATTTATTTCTGACAGCAAACAGGAATTTCAAAATACCTGTTTTGGAAAGAGAATACAGACTTGATTATACCGATTTCCACTGACTGGATGGTTTCTACACCTAGCCAAATTGCTTTCCTAGATTTGCTAGGATTTACTTTAAGAGATCATTTTAGTCACTTCCCTGGGGCTTGAAGATGGTCACTTCTAAGCATAAACCACACAGAGCTCATATTATCAGTTCTGAGCAACTGAGTCATGTCCTTTCTGGAACAGCCACTCCTCCTGCTGGCAACCTCCAGAAGGGGAAAGAAAATTGTCTGAGGAAAAGGGAAAGCTTGCAACAGCTTTATCCTTTTGCTTCCTGTCTCCTGGGTCCTGTGGTCTGAGGGTGAGGAAAGAGATGTCTAGTACTGCATTAAAACACCAAGGTCTCTATTGCTATCAGAGTCTAATTTATTTCAACTGTAATGGGAAACTGTTGGAGAATTTTGAACACATTGATATGGACTTACATTCTTAAAACAATTACTACAATTATGAGAAACATACAATTTGAAAGGGAGGTTATGTAAATTGAAACAGAAAGCCTAGTTAGGAGACACTGTCTCAAGTAAGAAAATGTCAGTGTAGAGGTAGCATTGGAGAGGGTGGGATGTATTTCAGTTAAAGAAGCATGTTGAAGCCAAACCAAAAGAGTATGCTGATGGATTGATTGGTTGTGGGATATGATTGAGCCTGGTACGAATGTAAAACGGCTCAACCACTTTGGAAATCAACTTGACACTTTCTTGAAAGGTTAGAAATAAAAATACCATACAATTCAGCAATCCCACCCCTTGGAATATATCCTAGAGAAATGAGACTTATCATATGAGTAGATATATGCACACTCATGTTCATTGCAGAGCTGTTCACAGAAGCAAAAAGGTGAAAACCACCTAGGTGCCCATCAAGAGATGAAGGGGTAAACAAATTATATTCACACAATAGACTACTACTCGGTGATGAAGAACTGTAATGAATCAGTAAATACCTCTTAACACGGACAGTCTGGGAGGCATTATGCTGACTGAAATTAGTCAGCTGCAAAATGACAAATATTTATGAGACTACTGTTATAAGAACTCAAAAAAAAGTTTAAACACAAAAGGAAATATTCTTTGATGTTTATGAGGGTGGGGACAGAGTGAGAGGGGTATTCACTAACTAGATAGTTGACAAGTATTTTAGACAAAGGGAAGGACGCTATACAATACAGGAGAAGGCAACAAAACTGGAGCAAACCGTAGGCTAAGTTTCCTGAGTATCCACACACACTTGGAGGGACAGAGCAGCAGAGGCGAGTGTCTGGGGACCATGGTTTCAGGAAACATCTAAATCAATTGGCATGACAGTTTATTAAGAAAATGTTCTGCATCCTACTTTGGTCAGTTTTGTCTGGGGTATTAAAAGCTAGATAGCAGGCATCTAAGAAGCATCAGTTGGTCCCAACTCACCCAGAGCAAAGAGAACAACAAAGTTTGCGGACTTAACTGTGGGACCTCGTAGCTTTGGGTGGGGTTTTAAGAATTCTTGTGCTGAGCATTTAGCAAGAGTTTGAAATCTAGAGATGTGCACTCTTCTGGGAAAGTGTCTCAAGTTGCTTTCTGATTTTTCTTCCCTTCTACATACTCAGTTCAGTTTTTCGGGTATTGTTATTATTTAAATGTTGAACTACCTGAATTGTTTTTCTAATTCTGCCTTTCTTGCCAATCTCTAACTCTGTTGCTTTGGGGCTCTACTTTTGGGGAGATTCCCTCAGTTCACCTTCCAGACATGAAATTGAACTTGCTTTAATGTCATCCCTGATCCCTTTAACTTCTGTGAGCTGTATGCTACTCCGCCTTTTTATTACTTTTTCTTAATATTCTCAGCTTGTTTTCTTTCCTTTTTTTTTTTGCTTGTTTTCATGCTAGAAGCATTTCTTCAATGTTTGATGGTGCTTGTTTACTTGTTCTTTTTTAATGTTATTGTGCCTTAGGTGAAAGTTTACAGTACAGATTGGTTTCTCCTTCAAAACTCTATACACAGATTGTTCTGTGACTGTCATGGATTGAACTGTGTCCCTCCAAAAATATATATGTTGATTTGAATTGGTTTGGCATTCTAACATGGTGCCCTTCCTCCCATGTGTTGTGAATCCTGCCTCCGTGATACTGATGATGAAGAATAGTTTGCAGTTGTGTTAGTGAGGCAGGACCCAAGCTACAAGCTTGTGGAATATAAGGGAGAGAAGTGAGCAGAGGAAGTGGGGAACTTCATACCACCAAGAGAGAAGCACCGAGAGCAGAGCACGTCCTTCGGACCCAAGGTTCCTGTGCCGAGATGCTCTCTGAATGTGGACTCAGCCTACCGGACTGTGATGATCTCTCATTCTGCATGGACTTACAATTTATGAATGGATTTGCGGCTTACCGGACTGTCTCAATAAAGCTTCTCTACATGAAACCTTCCACTCGTGGTATTTTCTGTTAGAGCAGTACCTGGTGACTAAGACAGTAACACTGTCTACAATCCCACATTGTGTTGGCACTCTCCCCCTTTTCCTTTCTATCCCGGTGCCCTGTGTCCACTTGTCTTATCTTTGCTATGGGGCGGATACTGCCCATTTAGTCTCATAGACTTGATTGAACTAAGAATCATATTCCTCACATGCGTTACTGTTTGTTTTATAGGGCTGTCTGATCTTTGGCTGAAAGGTGAACTTTGGGGGCACCTTTTTGGTGTAATATACAGATTCTGTGTAGCCTTTCTTGCATGGGTCTTGTAGCTTCCATCCAGATGATTGCGCTGCACCGTGCGAGTAAGATCATTGTGGACAGGTCAGTTTTTCTATCCACTAGACTTAAAATGAGCTATCCAGAGGCAGGAAAGACTCTTACCAACACAAAGGAAGCAGGACCAAGAGCCAAGCATATCTTTTGGACCCAGGATCCCTGCACATTTTGAGCTCCTTGTACCTCTGGATCAACACACAAAGAAAGGAGTTACAATACTGGCTGATGTGATTGGTCCCAACTATGAAGATGAAATGAAATTGACATTACATAACAGAGGTAAAGAAGAGTGTGTTTGGAATGCAGGAGATCCCTTAGGACGCCTCCTAGTACTACCACGTCCTGTGATTAAGGTCAATGGAAAACTACAGCAACCCAATTCCCAAATGACTGCTAATAGCCCGTACCCTTCAGGAATGAAGGTTTGGGTCACCTCACTAGGCAAGGAACCATGACCAGCTGAGGTGCTTGCTGAGGGCAAAGAAAATACAGAATGGGTTGTAGAAGAAAGTAGTTCTAAATATCAGTTACGGCCGCATGACCAGTTGCAGAAACGAGGACTGTAATTGTTCAGAGTATTCCTGCTTTGTATGTGTGTGTCAGATATTTTTGTTTACTTATGAAACATAAGCTGTAAATGGGTTAATGTATTTTCAGTTGTACATGTGTTAGTTACGTCGTGTTAGGTGTAAGTGTGATTTTGTAATTGTGTTCCTTCAGAGACTATCGATGGTGAGGTGAGATGTGTGCAGATGTCAAGTTGACAAGGTGTGGACTGTGGTGGTCAGGATTATGTTAACTTGGCTATTCCATGTTTGGCTGCTGTCTTAGATGGCAGAGAGGGGCCTGTGGTGGCTTCCTGCCCCTCAGCTCTCTCTCTCCTGCTCACATAGCCAGCATCTCCTGCTCTCTTCTGGAGGCTGGTTCCTGGACTTAAACTAGAAGCTGTTGGATTCATCAATCTAACAGCTGCTGCTTGAGAGTCTTGTTCCCTGACCTGCCAGTCCTGGGTTCACCAGCCTCTGCAGCTCCGTCTCGTGGCCAGCTTGGGATCCGCCGACCTATACAACTGGTGATCTAGAACTCTGGTCTCTGACCAGCTGACCTTGGATTCAACAGCTCCTGTAGCCACATGAGGCTTGTGCCAGGACTTGGGATGTTCAGCTTCTGCAATTGTGTGAGCTGTTTCCAATACATATATATATAGGAAAGATATAGATATATATATCTTTCCTTGTACTTTATATATATAAATCTTTCCTTGTACATACATGTGTTATTGGCTTTGCTTACCTAGAAAACCCAGCCTAAGACACTGCACTAAGAAGTTCCCAGGACTAGGATACTGACAGAGGGAGAAAGCTATAACACTGAAAATAGTGAGAGATGGTGGCAGAGAAATGGCAGCAAGAGAGACTTGTAGGAGATAGTATGGTGGGCTTCCTGGGCCATGGAACAAAAAAGCTGAGTACCTTTGGACAGGAGGCTTACTGGTAGAGTGGTGTGCCTCTGGGCACTTACTGGCACAGCTAAAAGAGCTTTGTGACACTTGGCCAAATAAGGCAGAAACTGAGGGGCCAGAGAGAGAGGTGCTTGCAGGCACCTCTGTATCTTGAAGAACTGTATCTTGAGCACTCCATGACCTGTTACTTGCCTAGGAAATCCCGTAACGGTGTGTATGGTATGTGAGTTCTGCGTGGTCATTCCCAATGAATTACAGAACTCAGCAGAGAAGTAAGGAGTGCCATGTGAGGGACAGTTGGTGTCAGAACTGGGAAAGAAGACCGAGAACAGAAGCCTGTCTGACCTCACTTCCCAGGAATCAGCTTTGGGTTGTTGACTTTGATTTCCCTTCCCCTTTGTGAAATTAGAAGAGGTCAGACACCACCTCACACGGTTTTTATAGGCTTTAATTCTAAATTACCACGGTGTCCATGGGGCAGTTGTCTTGAGGCTTCCTCCAGTTGCCATCAGACTGGTAAGGTTTGTTTTTTCCTACATTCTTCTCCTGCTCAGTCTGGGGGCGCTTACTATGACCCCCATCAGTGGGGTGGGATGTATACCATCCAGTTCTTCTAGGCTCAGGCTGCTGTAGGCGCTGGCTCATGTGCTCCGTTAGTCCCTTGGACTAATATTTTCCTTTGCCTTTGGTTTTCTTTATTCTACTTTGCTCTTGGTAAGATGGGACCAATAGATGTGTCTTAGAAGGCCGTTTGGAAGCTTTTAACACTCTAGGTGCTAGTCAGCTAAGTAATGTGTGGCACATTTTCTTTATGCACTATTTTATGCCAGTTGACCTAGAGATCCTCCTAAGACCATGTTCCCCAGCCCTCAGTCCCAATAACTGTCCCTCAAGGTGTTTGTCTGTGACTAGGAAGCTTCTGTAACTTTGCTTTGGTCAAAGCTGTGCTGAATTCCCCTATATTATGTGTTGTCTTTCCCTTCACCAAAGTTGACAATTGCCTGCTGTCTAGTTAGTGACTTCTGCTCCCTGGCTCTCCCCTCTGTTGTTAACAGCATAGATTGCTGTTTGATGATGTGTATAAGCCTTTTCTTGGGTTTTTTGTAATTGTGGTCTTATACATTATTCATACTTTTGTAACTGAATTAGTTCACTCAGCAAAATACTCTCCAGACTCATCCATGTTGTGAGTTTGACCACTGTTCTTTGTATTTGGGTAGTATTCCATAGTATGTATGTATCGTAATTTGTTTACCCATTGATCTGTTGATGGGCATTTAGGTTGCTTCCATCTTTTTGCTTTTGTGAATACTGTTGTCATGAACATGGATGTACATATGGCTATTTGAGGGACAGTTCTTATTTCTTTCAGATATGCTCCTAGAAGTGGAGTTGATGGATCATATGCTATTTCTATTTCTAGCTTTTTAAGGAGGTGCCATATCATTTTTCCATAGTGGTTGTACCATTTTTCATTCTCACCAACAGTGCGTAAGAATTCTAATCTTTTCTTAACTTCTCCAACATTTGTTTTCTTTTCTTTCTTTTTTTTTTTGATAAGTGCCAGTTATGTTGGGGTAAGATGGTGTCTCATTTTCTTTTAATATTATTTATTATTTGCATTTCTCTGATGGCTACTGATTGTAAGCATTTCCTCATATATCTGTCAGCCACCCAAATATCTTCTTTGGTGAAGTGTCTCCTTGTATGCTTTGCCCATTTTTAAATTGGATAGTTTGTCTTTTGTGTTGTTGAAGTATTGAAGTACTTTGTAAATTTTGGAGCTTAGGCCTTTGTTGGATACTTCCCAGTCTGGAGGTTCTCTTTATACATTTTTTTGTGAAGTCTTGATGAGCTTAGTATTTAATTTTTAGGAGCTCCCAGTTATCTGTTTTATCTTCAGGTGTTTGTGGATTGTTAATTATGGTTTGTATTATGCTTATGCCATGTATTAGTGCCCCTAGTGTCTCTCTCTCTCTTTTTCTTCCGTAATCTTTATTGTTTTAAGTTTTATATTTGGCTTGCTGTATTTTGAATTAGTTTTTGAGTATTAAGTATGGGTCCTGTTTCATTTTTTTTATAGGCAGATACCCAGTTTTGCTGGCACTGTTTGAAAAACTGTCTTTTCTGCATTTAATGGACCTTGATCTTTTGTTAAAAAAAATCAGCTGATCTTAGGTGTATTATGTGTACACTGTTTAAGATCAAAGAACCAAAGAGTTGATGGGACACTCTATGTACATGTAGAGAGTCACTGACTGGCTTCACCCTACTTGTGGTCAGGTTTTGAGTAGTCAGTTTTATCTGGAGGCATTTTGTCTGGGACCACCGATCTTCCCCAAGAAGTATCCTCTAAACTATTTGCTTTGGGATATACTCCTGGCTAGGGATGTTTGGAAAGAGAATGAATCCAAATTTTACTGACCAGAAGGAAGGATTTCAATTACTCTTGTTTTCATCCTCACAATGCTATTTCCTTTTTATTACTTTATCTAGTACTGAATCCTAGAACTTCTCTGGCTCAGTGGAAGAAAATGCACTTTAGGTGAAGCTTTACCGAACAAACTAGTTTCTCATTAAGTAGTACACATATTGTTTTATGGCATTGGTTAACAATACCATGACATGTCAATACTCTCCCTTCTCTACCTTGGGTTTCCTGTTAAAAGCTTTCCTGTATCCTCCTGCCTTCTAGTCCTTGCCCCTGTGCTGTTGTGCCCCTTTAGTCTTGTTTTGTTTTATGGGATTGTCTCATCTTTGGCTGGAAGGTGAACCTCAGGAGCAACTTCAATCTTACGCTGAAAAGACGTCTGGGAGCCCTACTCTCAAGTCTCCTCAGGTCTCTTTCAGGTCAGTAAACTTGGTCTTTTTCTATGACTTAGAATTTTCTTCTACACTTTCCTACAGCTCTGTTCAAGACTCTCTACTGTGTTCCCTGCAGGAGTGGTCAGTTCTGGTAGCTGGGCACCATCTGGTTGTACTGGACACAGTCTGTACAGACCATGGTAGATGTGTTCCATTAGTCCTTGGGCTAATCCTTCCCTTGTGGCTTTGGTTTTCTTCATTATCCCTTGATCCCAAAGGGGTGAGACCAATGGAATAGCTCAGATGGCCACTCACAGGCTTTTAAGCTCCCAGATACTACTTACCAAGGTATTTTCTTTAGATGTTCCCTGAGACCATGGTCCCCACAGCTGTCAGCCTAGAAATTTGTTCCTTTGGGAAGTCTGGATGTGTTTATGAAGCTTTCATGACTTTGTGTTGCACAGATTTTGCTGGCTTCCCCAGTGCTGTATAGTGTCTTACCTTTCACCACATTTACCACTTATCTATTGCTTATTTAAGCTTTCCAGCCCCTCTTGACTCGACGGCACTTGGCTTGGCTTGGCTTTGGCCTCCTCACCTCCCTTGTAAAAGATTGCTTCTTTTTGTTTGTAAACTTTTTCATGAGTTTTTACAATAATGATCTCGTATAAAGTTTGCCCCTTTGTGAGTGACTTTTTTCATTTAGAGTAAATACCCTCCAGATTCATCCATCTTATGAAATGCTTCACAAATTCATTGTTGTTCTAGCTCAGTCTTTCCATAGACTCAATTTCTTACTTTACTGCCTGGACATTGAAAGTGGAGAAGAGAAGGCAAGGTCAGATAGCTGGCAAGGAGGAGAATCTTGGGAATTCATTTGCTTCCTAAGCACACTTTAAACTTTAAATCACTTTCAACCTTGCACCTCAGACTGGGGATATTTTTATAACAGTGTATGCATACCCTTTGGAAATTTCTGGTAGAATTTCCAGAGCTTATAAGGAAGAGAAAGCATGCCTTGAAGGAAAGGAAAAGTGACTAAGAGATTTACTTGTCTTATTGCCCCAAGTTGCAGAAAATGCCCACCAAAACTGGGCTAGATGTTGGAGCTTCCTGTTGGTTTCAGAGGAATTGGAAAGGCTTAGTGGTTTCACTGTGGATTGGCCATCTGCTGTTAAGAAAGACAGACATGAAACAGTTATATCCTCAAGTTCCTTAGGATTTGGTTCCCAGAGAGTTGCAAGATCCAGCTTGTCGTTACCACGCCTGTTCTCTGTACGTTTAGCTCTGTGACTCACAGTTTGTTCATGAGTCTAGATTTAAAGTTTTGTGATTCTCTAGTTTTACTGGTCTTTTCAAGTGCTGAAATGTTATAATTTGAGTTCATATTTTTACATAATATCTTCTGCCATATGCCAAGTACCTTGAGGGATTTAAGCACAGAAGCTATGATCTCTTAATTTATGGATAAAATAAAACAAAAGGTGTATTAGTTTCCTAGAGCTACCATAACAAAATATTACAAAGTGGGTAGTTTAAAGGTACAGAAGTATATTATTTTGTAGTTTTGTAGACTAAAAGTCTTAATTCAGAATGTCAGAAGGGCCATAACCTCTCCAAACGCACTGGGGAAAAGTACCTTCTTCTCTTTTTCATTTTTTGGTTGCCTCAAGTGCCTCTAGGCTCGTAGATGCACTGTAACACCAGTCTCCCACCGTCATCACCTGGCTAGCTTCTGTCTGCTCATGAATGTCTTTGCCTCTCTGCCTATTCCATAAGGACTGATCTATCCTAGTATGGCCTCATATTAATTTAATTGGCAACATCTTCAGAAACCTTATTTCCATACAAGGTCACATGTGTAGTTACTAGGGGTTAGCAGGTCAATGAATCTTTTTTTGAAGGACACAGTTAGTTCAACCTGTAATAATGGTGAAGCAGGGAAAGCAACACAGATCAGACATCAGACAAAAGTTCCCTCTTAGTCTAAGATGGAAAACACATTTTTTATTGTCTACCAGTGTTGTAGCATTTGTAGAAGCCACCTTGAGTGTGGTATTAAGAAATTCATGTTGAACCCTGCATAGGTATAACGGTAGAAGTGGTACATATGAGGTCTAACAATTAAGTTCATGAACTTGCCACCATGCAATTACATTGGCAACACTGTACAAATAACTCAGTAAGGTTTCATACCCTCGGTATGTCAACGTCTCATAGCTGTGTTCTTGTTGACATGTGGCAGTGTCTTGGTGAGTCACATTCATTATTGTAGTTGCATGTTTTTCTGTGCCATCCCAAAAATGTCAGAGCTTGAATTACAGCAACAAACAAATGTCAAATTTCTTGTTCAGTGTGGCAAGAGTGGAAGTGTGTTAGTTCAGGTTTATGGGAATAATGCCATGAAGAAACTGACAGTGTACAAATGGATTCAATGATTTTATGTGGGGACAGAAAGCGTCACTGGTGGAGAGAGTTCAGATTGGCCAATAATGAGGAGAACTGATGAAAACATTTCAAAAATTAATTGAATTGTGTGTCAGAATCATCAGCTGGCCACGAGAATCAAAGAAGACCAAGTTAACATCAAGAGAGAAACAGGAAAATCTTAACTGAAAGTCTTGGCCTGAGAAAGGCATGTACAAAAACAGTCCTGAAGGAGCTCACTGAGGAACGAAAGGAGAGTCAAAGTTTGCCAAGACCTTTTCGAGAGGCAAGACAATGTTTTGGGCTGTGCTGTTGCTGGTGATGACACACAGGTGTAGCAATGCAACTCTGAAACAAAGTGTCCAAGTGCACACGTCAGTCAGTTCTCCTTGACCAAAAATGTTCCAACAGTCCAAATCAAGAGTCAAAACGATGTTGTTAAGCTTTTTTGATATCAGAGGTATTGTTCAGTATGAATTTGTACTAACTGGACACACGGTTAACCCAGTTTACTATTTGAAAGTGCTAAAACTTCTGTGAGAAAAAGGTAGATGACAATGATCTGAACTTTTCACCAACAACTTCTGGTTCTTGCATCACAACAATATACCAGTTCACAGTCTGTAATGTTTTTAGCCAGTTGACAAGTAACTGTACTAGAACAGCCCCCCAACTCACCTGATCTGGCCCCCAATGACTTTTTTCTTTACCCAAAGATAAAGATAAAAGAAATATTGAAAGAAAGACATTTCGATGACATTCAGGACATCAAAGGTAGTATGATGACAGCTCTGATGGCCATTCCAGAAAAAATTTCCAAAATTGCTTTGTAGAGGGGACTATGTGCAGGCAGCAGTGGATGCCTTCTCAAGGGCAGTACTTTGAAGGTGAGTGTAGTGATTTTCAGCAATAAGGTATGTAGCACTCTTTCTAGGAGGAGTTTGTGAACTTAATTGGCACTACTTGTATGATTGGAAATCTCAACCTTCAGCACAAAAGGGAGGAATAGTATGTTTCTCTCCAGGTTCATCTGCCCTTCTCTAAAGGCTTTAGGAATATGCCAAGTATGAGATGAGTGGGAGCTGGAGCAGTCAGAAAACATTTCCTATGGAATGCAGGGCTTTGGTAGCTGGTAAAATTTAGCTAAGAAGACAGAGGTATGAGGGACAAACCTTGAGAGGAAAACAGAGGGAATGATCAAAATATGTAAGATTTTTTATGTATTTTTTTTTTAAAGTCAAAGCTACATAATGTAACCATTAGCCACCAACCATTAGGCATGCAATCTATAAATCACTTCCTTCTAGACCTCTGCGTTTTCATTCCTAAACTAAAGGGGAGGAAACAGGACGCAGTAGCGCATTTCTTGACGAATGTTCCATGGAATTCTATGTTCATGAAATTTTATCTTAAGAAGGGCTCGATGACTAAGTAAAATCAAGAAATGCTGGTGAAACAAAATTGACCTGGATTTTTAGAATGTTTTAGAGTCTCAATATGTCAACAGTATTAGCACTCTTATTGCGGGGATATTATAGGATATTAAGAGCCAAGATGCTGTGGAGATATGTGTGGAAGTAGATAAATGTACAGCTGAAACACAGATAGCAGGTCATAGAGATGACTTGGAATTCCAGGGTTGTCAACTTCTCTTCTGCGTCATTTTGGAATAACTGACCAACTTTATTTTTTTATTGTGATTAAGTGAAAGTATATAATCCAAATTAATTATGCATGCGCATCTATCTGTGGCTTCTTCTCCTGTCCTTGCTCAGTGACAGCACACTCCTTCTTTTCATTCTATATTTGCCATATCCTCTTAACAAGCTCATGTTCCCCTCCTCTCCCATCTAGAAAGAGACCAGTAAGACAGCATCTTATAATGCATAGAACCATAAAATACACTAACCATGTGGTTACCTTGTGTCTCCAAGTCCAGACCATTTTTGTAGGAAGAGTTGACCACAGTGGTGTTTTCTGGTCAGCGACAGCAGCGGGTCTAGGGGCATGCTCCCAGGGTAGCCCCCAGGCCATCGGACCATCAGTTGTGATCTTTCAGTAGAGCCCTTGAGCTGTATGACTCTTTGTCCCGGGGACTCAATGCTGTGTGCCCGCCACGGCTGTCCTTGTAGCTGCTGAGCATCATCTGGTTGTTCTGGTCACATGTTGATACAGTCTCCTATTTACATGGGTCCTCTGTCTCCTTAGCTCTTTTTTCCTCATGTCATTGTTCTCAGTGATCATCTATTCTGGATGAGTTGGGACCATTTCATGTACCTCATATGGCAGCTTGCTAGCATTTAAGAGCCCTGATGTCACTCACCAATATGGGGTGTGGAAGACCCTCTGCAATAGGCTAGTTATGCCAATTGGCCTTGATGTCCCCTGAGAGCATGTAGTTAACCAATTTTTTTGAGTGCCAATTTAGTCCTCTCTGGAATAGGGACAACAAGATCTACTTTGGAGATTATTATTACAGTATATGAAGACAAGAGAGATACGGGACCTAAAAGCATGGTTGCTAGTTTTAAATAGGTACTCACAGGTGTCGTGTCTCCTTTTTGCTTTTCTTCCTACTACATGTGTTTTCATTTTAGTAAGAAGTAGGTGGCCATGGGGCTCACTGTAAATGGGGACTGGAACTGGTATTGATCATGGTTTTAAATGTTATATATAAAGAGGTACGAAAGGAAAGTTCTTCTTTTCACACAAAGAGGGATGAGTAGAACATTTCTGTACCACAGTGTGACCAGATGCTTGTAAATATATTTTTTGCTAAAGATTGTAGATTCTGTCTACATATTTCGTTTGATCTCTGAAGCAGTGATGAAAAAGAAAATACTAAAATTAGCTTTTTGGCTTATAGTTACAGGCAGTCGAGGGGCTAGACCAGACTAGTCTGTCATGGAATTTTCCTTTTTCTCAGATTTCCTTACATTTGAACTATTCTACTGGTAGCACTGTGCTTTATAAAGTACCTGTAGATCTCTAGACTGGCCAGTATTATGTTAGGATGGATAGTTGATCAACTAGCAGCCACTTCTAATTATTTATATATATATAAATTTCCATCAAGGGTAATTTACAATTTTCAATTCCCAATCAAATTGGATTCCTCTGTTATTGGGAATGACACAGAAAGAAATTGGTCAACCAGTCAGTGTGCAAAGAGAAGACATGTCATCATACCATGTCTCAGTCATCTAGTGCTACCGTAACAGAAACACCACAAGTGGATGGCTTTAACAAAGGCAAATTCATTTCTTCATAGTAAAGCAGGCCAAGAGTCCTGAGGAGAAGTCTTTTTCTGTTAGCTCTAGAGGAAGGTCCCTGTGGTCAATATTCCCCTGGACTGGGAACATTTAAAGTGCAGGGACTTCAGGTCCAAATGACGTGCTCTGCTCCCAACACTGCTTCTTTTCAGATCATATGACGTCCCTCTTTTGCTTTCGCTTCCCTTTCCCTTACATCCCAAGAGATCACCTCAAGGCGCAATACAATCTTACACATTAAGTTCTGCCCCACCAGCACAAATGCCGCCTACCCTCCCTCACTGATGTCACAGACACAGAGTTTACAGCATAGAGGAACATCACACAATAACAGGAAGCGTGGCCTAGCCAAATGCCTACACACATTTTTTGGTGGGAGCTCAGTTCAATCCATGACACAACATAAGGGTTTTTTTCTAGATGTAGCTTGAGTGTCCTCCTGCTTTTTAAATAACGAGAACCTAAGTAGCACATGATGTTCACTATGGTAGTTCTCCTGCCTCCACGTTCTCATCATATCCTTTATAAAAGTATTTCTCCCAGGTAAGAGTTGGGGAGAAACTGAAAAATCCACTTTTCATTTTTCTTTAAAGCTTAGAATTGGTTTATGTTCCCTCTAGTCCAAAAGGAGAGGTGATCTGTGAGTTGATTACCTAGATAAATTTACATCAAAGTGATTGAGAGATGCAGATGAATACAAGCTCATACAGATCCAGATGCGCCAAGCTTGGGTGGACTTTCTTCCTTGCCTGTCAGCAGCTTTGATGATGTGCCAGGTGAAGCTATCTGCAGCCATTTGCGACTTGCATGACAGAAGACAGGAACTTCCTGGCAAAATCAACCCTGCATTCCTGTGGAAACTCAGGTTAATCTTGGAAGATCTTCTGAAAAATTCCTTTTGTATGTTTTGGGGGCTTTATTAAGAATTGCTCGTCTAATATTTATCTCTCAGATGGGGTCAATAGCTACCTCATAATCCTTTCTTCTTTTGCAGAGTTATAGATTCTGGAGAGTGAGGACCAAGGCCAGCAATTAAACTTTTGTAGTCTTTGGGAGGGCCCTCCATTGCTCACTGGTTATGGAACTGAGGGGAGTTGGCAGTGGGCTGGGATTGATAAATCTCAGCTTCTAACCTATAGCCTGCTGTTATCTCTGTGACCTTGAGCAAATCCTTTCTCATCTCCTGTCTTCTGTTTCCTAAATTCAATAAAAGTTAGCTGAGTGGAACCAGAAGGTTTCTTTAGAAATCATACTGTCCACCTGCCTTCTGTTTCTGAAAACACTAAGGATTTGTGCAGAGGTGCTCTTGCTGGAATCCAGGAACGCTTTTGGGGAAATTTTTGCCACTTTTTCTGGAGGCACTCAGACTCTGCAGGGGCTGGCCAGAAATACTGGGAAGTTGACACCCTGAGAGTAGCCCTGTGGCAATAAAGAACAGAACTTTTCTAGTTTCCTTACCCTTCTATTGTGGACTCTTCCATACTGTATCCCAGAAGTCCCCAGTGTAACTGAGCTCCAGTTGCCCATAGGAAAATTGAGATCATTAACACGCTGTTCATCTGCTTACTTCTATTCTCTTTGTTACGTCTGCAACTGGTAGATTCCTACTAGTCAATTCCTGCTCATAGTGACCCTAGAGAAGAGAAGAGAAATGCCACAGAAGGTTTCCAAGGAGCAGCTGGTGGATTTGAACCGCTAACCTTTTGGTTAGCAGCCAGGTTCTTAACTATTGCTCCACCAGGGCTTCACAGGTAGAGAGGACTGCTTCGTAGGATTTCCAGGGCTGCAATCTTTATGGAAGCAGATGGCCACGTATTTTACCCATAGCATGGTTGATGGGTTTGAACTGCTGATCTGCCAGCTAGCAGCCGAGTGCTTTAACCACTGCACCACCAGAGCTCCTTATCTGACACCTGCACTCCATTTTTAATACTTCCTGTAATCACCTCTCCAGTAAACTACTTGATTCTACTTCAGCTACTGAGGAACAAAATCAAGAGGAAAGGGAGAGAATTTTGAACTTGAACAATGTCGGCAATCATAGGTACAGGGAGGAAAAAGATTTTCTGGATAAACTGAACAAAATTTGGTCTCCTGTGGGTACAGGGTGATTAAGATATCACTTAGACGGGTACTGTTCCAAGCGTGTCTGACAACATCACCTAGTTGCCTCTACTGAATACTGAGGAAGATCTGCACTCAGAACCACCATTTAGAAAAAATGACTCTGTTATTGCACTCCCGGCCTCCCTCTTAGCTTTTCCATGCAGATGTTTCTTGGTGATGGTTTTTGACTTACCAACCAAATATTCTTTTCCTTTCTTCATGGTGACTTTGCAGTACAGTGCCAACATATGCTCTTCTGTGACAGCCAAGCCTACATTCCTTGCTGGCTTCTTCAAATGCCCTTGGATGAAAATAGACATTCCTTCCGCCTGCAGTCTTTGTGTATTTTTATTCATTAGACATGCTGTATTAAATCCATTAATGGAACAGTTATGCCTATGAAGCTCCTAAATTGTAACTGACTCAAAGTAAAGTTCTCAATAAAAGGAAGCATGAATGCTGAGAAAAAATAAAGTTGCCTAATGACAGCACTTGGCTCAATGATATAATCTGCTCAGCCTAAGAATCAAAGTCCTCAATAATGGTAGGCCCCAAAAGCAGGGAGAGGAGTCAAACAATCCTAAATTTAATTGTTGACTCTACTTCATCACCTTCATGGGTGGGTGTGAGTCTATATCTTCTTTTTGTAATCATGTGTCTTCTTAACTCTTCAAACAAACAACACATATACAATCCACAATAATACTTCAACTTTTGTGTACCTAGGCAAACGGGGACTTGTTTCTCCTAAGTGAACCATATTAAGTGGTGTAAATGAATGAAATCAACTAATAAACTCTTTATCTTTCTCCATATTTCTAACTATTTCCCCTGAGTTATTGTTATAAATTCTCTAGTCACTCAGGTATAAAAATCCAGAGTTGTCTTTGACCTTTCTTACTTAACCTTTTCTTAAAGTTCTTCCTAAATCCTATTGATGTTACATCTACAGTGGCCTGAAAACATTTACTGTCCTCCCTATTCCCATTTTCCTGCCTGTGAAGAAAAAAGACACCTTCACCTAATTGTTTAATATCAAAACCCAAACCCACTGCTGTCGAGTCAGGTCCAACTCATAGCAACCCTGTAGGTCAGAGTAGAACTGCCCCATGAAGTTTCCAAGGAACAGCTGATGAATTGGAGCTGCCGACCTTCTGGTTGACAGACATAGCACTTAACCATTATGTCACCAGGGTTTCTGTATATTATCTAAGTTTCCTTGATTGATATTCCTGCTTCTGGCACCCCCTCCAATTGCACCATTGTGCTTGTCTCTTACTCTGCCACCTGTGCAAGTGCCCTAAATCTGGATTATATCAGCAGTCTCCAGTTAGCAAAAATTCAGTGGTCTTGCCACTCAGTTCTCTTTTGTCTCTAGCTGACTGTTGATGTTAAACTCATTGCTGTTGAGTCATTCCCAGCTCATAGGGACCCTGCAGGACAGTAGAACTGCCCCACAGAGTTTCCAATGAGCAGCTGATAGATTTGAACTGCTGACCTTTCAGTTAACATCCAATCACTTAATTGCCACGCCATCAGGGCTCTGAATGTTGCTGTTATCTGTCAATTGGCCCCTGTCTGTCTGATCGGTTGTGGGTAGGATAAGGGTGATCTATAGGCTTCCCGTTGTCTGATATCTGGAAGTAGATTACCAGACCTTTGCTTCTAGACTGGCTTAGTCTGGAAGCTCCACTGAAATCTGTTCAGCATCATAGCAATGTGCAAAGTCTCCACTGATGGGCAAGTAGTGATTGTGTATGTGGTGTGTTAGCTGGGAAGAGAACCCTGATCTTTTGCGTGACACATGAAATTTCTAGCACTGAAACACCAATGCTCCTTAGCTAAAAAAAAGTAAAATTAAAAGTGGATTTTCAATTTTATTTTAAATTTAGCTTTCTTTCTTTGGCATCTGGAATCCTAAACTTCACCCTCACAGGTTCTGTAATAGTTCCTAAATTCTCCTGTCCATTTGCCTTTACTCAAACTGTTCTTTTTCCTGGATACCCTTTTCAAATGTTGTTGTTAGGTGACATCAAGTCTGTTCCAACACGTAGAGATGCTGTGTACAGCAGAATGAAACACTGCGCAGTCCTGCACCGTCATTTCAATCCCCGCTCTGTTTGAGTCCATTGTTGGCAACCACCATGTCAATCCATCTCACTGAGAGTCTTCTCCTTTTTTGCTAACCCTCTACCTTTACCAAGGGTGATGTACTTCTCCAAGGACTGGTACCTCCTAATAACACATCCAAAGTATGTAGATGAAATCTTACCATCCTCCCTTCTCAGGAGCACTGTGGCTGTACTCCTTCCAAGACAGATTTGTTTCTTCTGGTAGTCCATGGTATATTCAGTATTCTTTGCCAATATCATAGTATAAAGGCATTAAATCTGGTCTTCCTTATTAATTGTCTAGCTTTCCCACACATATAAGGTAACTGAAAATACCGTGGCTTGAGTTAAGTATAGAAACCCTGGTGATGTAGTGCTTAAGTGCTGTGGCTGCTAACAAAAGTGTTAGCAGTTGGAATCTACCAGGTGCTCCTTGGAAACTCTATGGGGAAGTTCTACTGTGTCCTCTGGGGTTGCTATGAATTGGAATCAACTTGATGGCAGCAGGTTTGGCTTTTGGTTCTGGGTCATGTACAACTTAGTCCTCAGTCTGATATTTTTGCTTTTTAGCACTCTAAAGAGGTCTGTTGTAGCAGATTTGCCCAATGCAATGTACCATTTGATTTCTTGGCTGCTGCTGCCGTGGTTGTTTATCATGGATCCAAGTAAAATAAAGTCCCTGACAACTTCAGTCTTCTTTTCGTTTATCATGATGTTGTTTTTTGGTCCAGTTGTGAGAATTTTCTTTTCCTTTTTCTTTTTACTTTAAGGTGTAATCCATACTGAAGGCTATAGTCCTTGATCTTTTTCAGTAAGTACTTAAATTCTTATTAGCTGTTAGCAAAGTTGTGTAATTTGCATATCATAAGTTGTTCATGAGTCTTCCTCCGATCTTGATGCTGCATTCTTCTTCATGTAGTCCAGCTTCTCTGATTTGTTCAGTCTACACAGGGACTAAGTATGACAAATGTATATAACCCTGATGCACATCTTTCCTAATTTTAAAACATGCAGTATCCCTTGTTTTGTTCAAACAATTGCCTCTTGATTTATGTACAAGTCCTGCGTGAATACAGTAAAGTGTTCTGGAATTCCTATTCTTCACAATATTACTCATAATCAGTTATGATCCATACACTTGAATGCCTTTGCATAGCCAATAAGACACAGGTGACCATCTTTATGCTTTCAGTCAAGGGCCACCTGACATCAGCAATGATACCCCTTGTTTCAAGCCCTTTTCTGATTTTGATTTGAATTTCTGGCAACTCCCTGGTGATGTATCACTGAAACTGCTTGAGAATTATCCTTAGCAAAATTATACTTGCATATGATGTTAATAATACTATTGAATAGCTTCTGCATTTTGTTGGATCACCTTTATTTGGGGAATGGGTACGGATATGTGTCTTTTCCAGTTGGTTGGCCAGGTAGCTGTTTCCCAAATTTCTTTGCCTAGATGAGTGAGCATTCACAGTGCTGCATCCATTTGTTGAAGTATCTCAATTAATGTAATTTGGATTTCTGGAGTCTTGTTTTTCACCAATGCCATCAGTGCAGCTTGGACTTCTTCCTTCAGTACCATTGATTCCTGATTATATGCTACCTCCTGAAATGGTTGAACATTGTTCAGTTATTTTTGGTATGGTAATTCTGTGTATTCCTTCCATCTTCTTTTGATACTTCCTGTGTCATTCAGTATTTAGCTCATAGAGTGATGGCTAGGGACCATGGTCTTGGAAGAGATCCAATTCAGTTTGCATAACATAATTCATAAGGAAAATATTCTACATCCAACTTTTGTGAGTGAAGTCTGGGGTCTTGAAAGCTTCCAAGCAGCCGTCTATAATACATCTACTACTAGTCCTATCCAGAGCAAAGGAGAATGAAGAAAATGAAACCTAAGGGAAATGTTAGTCCAAAGGGCTAACTGACCACGAATGTGACAGCTTCTGCCAGCATAGCCCAGAGAGCTAGACGATGCCTCACTACTACCAATGATCACTCTGTCAGGGATCGCAAAAGAGGGTCTCAGACAGAACAGGAGAAAACGTGGAACAAAATCCAAATCCTAAAGAAAAAAAGAAAAAGACCAGACTCACTGGCTTCTAGACACCCTTGTAACTCAGAATTGAAGTCACCCCTGTAAGTTCACCCTTTAGCCCAAGATTAGACATTTTTATCAAACAAATAACACGTGTGAGGGGTGTGCTTCTTAGTTTTATAACGTAAGTGAGACCAAATGGGCAACCCCTGCCTAAAAGCAGGGAGAAGAAAACAGGAGAGGAAAACAGGACAAATGGAAACGGGGAACCCAGGGTAGAAACAAGGGAAAGTATTGACATATTGCAGGATTTCAACCAAGTCACAATACAATTTGTGTATGAACTGTTGCATGAGAAATTAAATTGTTCTGTTGACTTTCACCTAAAGTACAATGAAAAAAAAAAAAAGATGCCATCAATAACAGCATATCACATGCAGGCAGGCCTACTACCGTGTTTGAGTGCTAGAGATGATGCCCTCGCCACGTGGTCAGAAGATGCCCTTAGAGCCAGAGAACATGTCTGCTATGGGGTGGTAGAGGATTTCCTGCATCCCCAGGGACAAGGAGGCCCTGCAGCAACTGCGCAAGGAATGTGCGGTGTTTCCAACCTGACTTCACGTGCCTGCAGGAACTGAGGGTGGCCAATTCCCCAAAAGAGGACATACAGGTGGGGAAACACCAAAAACACACACAGAAGCTTCTGTAGTCCCGGTTTTCACCAACTGGCTAGGGGTTTAAACGACAAAAGTAAGAACAAAGTGACACCTCTGCAAAGTCCTGCTGATAAATCTCCATCCTCTGTCAGTGTGAGAACAGGGATGATAACCAGTGGCTGTCTAACAGGAGTGTGTCTTCACCACCACCTGGTTTGGCAAAACCCAATGCATTCCATCCGCCTAAAACTGCTCTAGAACGTTAAGTATTATCTGTTGCCTCCAGGATCGTTTAGTATTGCCGCTCAATGCTTGAATTTTGTTCTCCAGTTCTTTCGGCTTGAAAAATGCTGAATGTGTTTTTTATTTTCTAAATCTAAGTCTTTGTACATTTTGTTAAAATACTTTATGTATATTTCTCAAATGTACATTTGTTGAAGTCTTCTATATCCTTAAGTACTAGCTCAAAGTTTATTCCATTCCCGAATATTCTCTTATCAATTTGTCTTTAGTTGTAACATCATAGCACATAGTTTTTGTATAATAGTATTTGAAACCAGTCTGAGTTTGGAATGATTATTTTTTTCTGTTTTCCTCATTTGCTTGTGAGCTCTTAGAAGGCAGCCACTGTTTTATTCATTTTGAAATCACTGCATGGGCTGTAGAATTTCATTCTGTACATA
Source organism: Heterohyrax brucei (assembly GCA_028571685.1). Classification (NCBI taxonomy): domain Eukaryota; kingdom Metazoa; phylum Chordata; class Mammalia; order Hyracoidea; family Procaviidae; genus Heterohyrax; species Heterohyrax brucei. The sequence goes on along the minus strand of CM053153.1, from coordinate 16,097,141 downwards.
GCAGTTACTCAATAAATAATGCCTCCAGGCACAATAATGAAAGGAGGGATTGGCTCATGGAAGCAGATCTGAGAATGGAGTAATACTGACCTTTCTAATAGTTGTAAATGTCTCCTCTGGAAACCAACTATTATGATTTGATTTAAGGAAATAAGACTGACAGTTATCTATTGTGGGAGGCAAGCTATGATATGACTTCCTAAGCCTCCTGCCTCTTGATATTCATGTCCTTGAGTAATACCCTACCTGTGAGTGCAGACTGGACCTAGAGACTCTCTTCTGAACAAAACATGCCAGAAATGACGGGCTGTTACTTCCATGATTGAGTTTTAAAAGGCTGTGTTGTCTGTCTTGCTGCCATTCTCTTGCTGGCGCTCAGTGTTGTCCTCCTTGCTGAATTAGTACCGTGTTGTAAGATGCTCCATGGAGGGACCAATATGACAAGAACCAAGAGAGGCCTCTGACAAACAACTTGTGAGAAAACGAAACTTCAGTCCACCCGTATGCAAGGAGCAGGACCCTGCTAGCAGCCAAGTTAAGCGAGCTACCAAGCAGGTCCTTCCCAGGGGAGCTTTGGGATGCATGCAGCCTTGTGAGAGAATTAGCGCTGCTGGACCAGCCAAGCCATGCCTTGATTTCAGATCCAGAGACACTGAGATCATAAAGGATGTTGCTTTAAGTCTCTATGTTTTTGAGAACTTACACAATAGTAGATGACCAAGACATCTACCTTCGAATCTTCTGAGCACGACATTTAGGCCATCAGGAAGTCCTTGTCTATTGTTAGCCTCTATTCACATTGTATGTTTATCCTCTCCAAGTATTTCTATTTCAAGGTCTTGTACAAGGGTTGTTAGCCCCTAGAAACATGGCTCATATTTGCTTGCATTTCTCTGTATAGAACTAGTACAGAATCCTGTAAAACTAGGACTTTAGTAGATAAGTAAAAAAATTAAAAAAAAAAAAACAAAAAAACAATTGCCATTCAGTCAATTCTGACTCATAGCAACCCTGTACAATAGAGTAGAACTGCTCCGTAGAGTTTCCAAGGAGTGCCTGCTGGATTCAAATTGCTGACCTTTTGGTTAACCGCTGTAAGGGTTTAAAATAAATCACAGTGATATGGAGTGGGTAGGTGGAGAGCAGTGAAAATAAAAAAAAAATCAGTAAGATCACCTACTGGTTCAGGCATTATGAGGTGGGCACTACTCCACCACTTTTACAAATAAGGAAGATGGGAATCAGGTTAACATATTTGCTCAAGGGCACACCTTGAGTGAGTGTTGCAATCAGATATCAAGTCCAGGTAAGTTGTTGTTAAGTTCCAATTCCTAGCGACCCTGTGTACAAAAGAACGAAACACTGATCCTGTGCCATGCCCACAATTCACTGCTATGCTTGAGCCCGTTGTTACAGCGGCTGCGTCAGTCTATCCCGTTGACAGTCTTCCTCTTTTTCTGCTGACCTTCTACTTCATGAAGCTTGAGGTCCTTCTCCAGGGCTGATCCCTCTTGACAACACATCCAAAGTATGTAGCACGTAGTATTGCTATCCTACCTTCTAAAGAGCACTCTGGTTGTACTTCTTTCAAGACAGATCTGTTTGTTCTTTTCACAGTCCATTGTATGTTTAATATTTTTCTCCAATTCCACAGTTCAAAAGCATCAGTTTTCTTCTGTCTTCCTTTTCATTGTCCAGTTTTTCCTTGCATATGATGCAACTGAAAATATCATGGCTTGAGTCAGGCTCACCTTAGTCTTCAAGATGACATCTTTGCTTTTCAACACTTTAAAGAGGTGTTTTATGAATTTTCCCAATGCAAGGTGTCTGATTTTTTGACTGCTGCTTCTATGAATGTTGATTGTGGATCGAGTAAAGTGAAATTCTTGACAATCTTGATCTTTTTTCCATTTATCATGATGTTGTTTATTGGCCGAGTTATAAAGATTTTTATTTTCTTGGTGTTGAGACATAATCCATGTTGAAGGCTGTGGTCTTTGATCTTCACTGGTGTTTCAAGTACTCTTTACTTTCAGCAAGCAAGGTTGTGTCATCGGTTTATCCCGGATTGTTAATGAGTCTCCCATCAACTTGAATGTCCTGTTCTTCTTCATAAAATCAGCTCTTCAGATTAAGTCCAGGTAGGCACACTGTCAAAATCAAGTTCTCTCCTTTCTTCTGAAGTTTTCTTATTGTAGCTACACATTGCAATCACCTGAGAAACAGGAACTACATACTGAAAGATTCTGAGTTAGTTGTTCTGATACATAGCCTGGGTGTTGGGATTTTTAAAAGCTGCCCAAAGTGATTCTGAAATGTAGCCAACTTTGAACACCATTGCACTATACCATGTCATTTTTGTCATTAGTTACCATCCAGTCAATTCCAGTCCCTGGGGACCTCATACATGCCAAGTCCAACTACTCCATAGGGTTTTCAAGGCTGTGATCTCTCGTAAGCAGACCACTGCGAGGCATCTCTAAACCCATTGTCATAGAGTCTATTCGGACTCATAGCAATCCTATGTGATGGAATAGAACTTCCCCATAGTAATTCTAAGGAGTGGCTGGTAGATTTGAACTGTTGACCTTTTGGGTAGCAGCTGAGCTCTTAACTCAGCTCTGGAGGCACTTTTAATGAAACTGAAAACCAAATCTAGTGCTGTCAAAGCAGCTCCTCATAGGACAGAAAAGAACTGCCCCATAGATTTTCCAAAGAGCACCTGGTAGGTTTAAACAGTCAAGCACTTAACCATTTTATGCCACCCAGGCAACACAGACTTTCCCAAACTGAGTTCATTCCCAATGGAATTTTACTATAATCGGTGATGACTCCTAATTTGTAAGATTGAAATCAAGACACTTGGACCATTGTTGAAAAATTCAAAGGTTCCTGAAGCTGGAGCATTTGTTATTGGTTGAGTCCAAACTGTGGGGAGTGGTGGTCCACGCGAAGAAGAAATAGAGGGGAGATGATAAACCCTGATCTTGAGTTACAGAGATGTTGTAAGGAAGAGAAGATTTTGTTACAATTCCCCTACACTTCGTAGAGCTATACAAGTTACTTATATTTCACTTGCCCTTGAGTAATGGTTACTTCCCTTGAGTCATAGAATGTTAGGTCTGGAATTCAGTAATTTTATATGGAAGGACTAAATCTTAGCAAGGAAAGGTGACTTGCTAAGGGCTACACATTAAATTAGTGGCAGAATTAGGTCTACTTTAGTTGTTTAGGCTCTTATCCAGGCTTCTTTCCTCAGCACCAGAGCTAACTCTATTTTATTGCAAAAATAAGCAGGTAGATGGTATGAGGTCTTCTGAAAGCATTTAATTGACAAAGGGAATCTAAAACCTCTCAAGCTCACTTTCTGGTTCCCTCTGCAGAGTGCCGGCACTCAGAGACATTTATTATTCCTTCTGCCTAGAATCTAAGTCTTTGGAGAGCCTATGTTGACCTTCTTAGTTTCATTCTGATCTCTGCTCAAGTGCCACCCGACCGCAGAGGCCTGCCCTGATCCCTCTGAGTAAAATAAGTTATCCCACCAGTGCTCTCTGTTTCCTTTACTCTGTATGTTTTCTTCCATAGTTCATACCATCAGCTAGAAAATAATTTTTCAGTTATTAGTTTACTTATGTCTCTCCCCTCTCCCTACTCCATTAGAAGTCCATTAAATATAAAATGAGTAGTCAGGTCTTCAGAGATAAACCATCCTGAGAGTTAGTAAGTTAGGAAGTTAGTTAGGAAGTTAGTAAGATGAGAAATCATATCTGATGACTTCTAAAATCCCTTCCCAAACTGAGCTTCTGCAGTGTAAAATCTTACTATCCAAATAGAAGACTCGTACTTGCTGGAATTTTCATGGATTCTTTGCAACAGCGTTTAATTCATTCAATATTTGTGTTAATTCAAGGCACATTTACTCAGCCTCTGCTTTATACATGTTAGATGCAGCTGTTGTATGAATAATACAAGACTGAGGTGGTGGCTCTTACTATCTTGGGCCTATCCATTCACCTCTGATTACCCAGCTTTCTCTAAGTATATCTTCCTATTTGCAAGGATTTCTTTGTTATTTTTAGAAAGTAGCATTCAGTCTAAACAGTAGCCATTGGGAAAAGTATGAATACATTTGTAGTATGCTTTTATAGCACACAAGTTCTGAGCTCTTTGCCGAACAAAGCTTGCAAAGGACAACTGCATCCCAGCACTCCCAAAGATTCAACCCTTCCAAAAATGAAGGAGAGGAAGAACATGGTTGGCATTTTATCTTTTCGTATCTTGCTCTTGGATGAGATAGAGCTATGGTACAACCTAAAAACTCAGGTACTTGGTGATGAATTTAAAAACTAGAAGGAATTCTTGTCACTTGTTCAGGAGAATTAAATTCCTCTTGGAATTATTTCAGTAGCCAAGTCTGCTCCATTATCCACTATGGAAAAGGAGCTGGAAATATATCTTTGTATTAATTATTATTATTACTGTAGTTATATATGTATCTAACAGAAACACTAGTGGTTTAATGGTTAAGTGCTATGGCTGCTAACCAAAAGTTCAGCCATTCAAATCCTCCAAGTGCTTCTCAGAAACTCTACGGAACAGTTCTACTCTGTCCTGTAGGGTTGTTATAAGTTGGAATCAACTCGCTGCTAGTGAGAGAGAGAGATGTATATAACAAAAAGTTGCCATTTTAACCATTTTTCTGAATACGTTTCAGTGAATAGACATTTCTCTACAGACGATAAACAAATGACCAATAAGCACAAGAAAAGATGATCAGTGTCATTAGTCATTAGGGTAATGTAAGTCAAAAGCATAGTGAGACATCATTTCACAACTACTAGAATGACTATTATCAGAAACATGGAAAACAACAACTGCTAGTGAAGGTCAAAACAAACTGGCACCCTCGTGCTTGTGGTGCCATGTGGCCTTCTGTGACCACTGCTCTGATCCCTCCAGATGGAAACCCAGTAGCTCTTGAGCAATATTCCCCCTCCTTCATCACCCTGGCCTCTGGTACCCACTCAGAAACTTTCATCTGTGTGCACTTAGCTCTTCTAGATATTTATGTGAGACGTACATTATTTGTCCTTTTATGTCTGACTTGTTTTACTTGACATAATATTTTCAAGGTTCTTCTATGGGGTAGCATTATTAGAATTTTGTATTTCTTTATGACTGAATAGTATTTTATTGTATGGATACATCATACTTTCTTTTGTAATCCATCCATCCATTGATGGATATTTGAGTCATTTCCACCTTTTACTATTATGAATAATGTGGTGATAAATGGTGTATGCTTATCTGTTTGAGTCTCTGCCTCCAAATCTCTTGACTTGAAGAAACTGAATTCTATGTTTACCTGTTTTCCATAAAGGCAGAATCATTTTACATTCCTGCCGACAATACACAAGGGTTCTAGTTTGTTTTCATCTTCACCAACAACTGTTATTTTCCATTTTTCTGACAATAATCATCCTAGTAGGTGTGAAATGGTGTCTCATTGTAGTTTTGACTTACGTTCTCCTAATGAAAATGACATTGGTCATCTTTTCTTATGCTTATTGGCTGTTTGTTCATCTTCTATAGAAAAATGTCTGTTCAAGGCCTTTACCCATTTAAAAAAAATATATATCTTATTGTGTTTTTGCTGAAAGTTTATATAGATAATTAGGCTCTCATTTAACAATTTCTATACGTATTGTTCAGTGACATTGATTATAGTTTTCATAATGTGTCAGCATTCTCATGTTCATTCTGGTTGTTCTGTTTCCCTTAATCTAGTTTCCTTGTCCTGCCTTACCTTCTCATGTTTGGTCTAGTGAAAATGTTTACCATTTGGTTTTATTTAGATGATTAATTAGAGATTAATAGTACCCATAGGTGATAGTATTTATTTTATGGGCCTATGTGTCTTTCAGCTGAAATTTGTCCATTTTTAGAATTGTTTTGTTTGCCTTTTCATTCTTCAGTTTTAGGAGTTCTTTATATATTCTGAATTTTGGCTCTTATCAGATTCATAATTTGCAAGTCTGTTTTCTCATTAGGTAGATTTTTGCTTTACCAATAAAATCCTTTGGTGTACAAATATCTTTCATTTTGAAGTGTGATTTTTCAATGTTTTCTTTTGTTGCTTGTGCTTCGGATAGCATGTCTAAAAATCCATTGTCAAAAACAACGTCTTGAGATTTTTCCCCCCATGTTTTCTCCTACTACTTTTATGGTTTTAGATCTATTGACCCATTCTGAGTTAATTTTGTACACGATATGAGATGTGGGTATACTTCATTCTTTTGTATATGGAGATCCACTAGCCCCAATATCATCTGAAGATGCATTCTTTCCTACTGAAGGGACTTGGCAGCCTCATAGAAGTTCTATTGGCCGTAGATGTGTGTGTTTATTTTTCAACTCTCAATTCCCTTTCTTTGGTCTATGTATCTGTCCTTACACTAGTACCACACTATTTTGATTACTGTAGCATGGTAGTATGTTTTTAAATCAGTAAAAGTGAGTCCTCCTATTTTGTTGTTTTTTTCAAGATTGTCTAGCTTGCCAGGCACCTTGCAAATCTATATGAATTTAAAGATCAGCTTTTTCAATTCTGTAAATTCCAAAAACTGTAAGAATTTTAATAAGAATTATACCTGTTGATCAAAATGGGTAGAAACGACATTTTAACAGTACTAAGTCTTCCAATCTGTGACCACAGGATACCTTTCAATTCATTTGGAAATAAAACAAAATTCAGAAATGCGTTACAGTTTTCAGTATACAAATCTTTCCCCCCTGTTGTTGAAGTTATTCCTAGGCATTTTATTCTTCTAGATGCTATCAAAAGAGCTCTTAATTTCCTTTTCAGATTATTCATTGTTGATGTATACAAACCTAACTGATTTCTTTTATTGCCTTGACTTTGTACCCTACCATTTTGATGAATCCATTCATCAGCTGTAAGCTCTTTCTTGGAAACTCTGGTGGCATGATGGGTTAAGTGCTATATCTGCTAACCAATAGGTCAGCAGTTTAAATCTGCCAGGTGCTCCTTGGAAGCTCTGTGGGCAGTTCTACTCTGTCTATAGGGTCACTATGAGTTGGAATTGACTCAGTGACAGCGGGTTTAGGCACTTTCTTGTGTATCCTTTTGAATTGTCTGTATGGTGCCCTTTACCATGAAATATGATTATGATGTTTGCAAATGGAGGTAGTTTTACTTCTTGCTTTCCAATTGAGATATCTTTTATTTATTTATTTTTCCTTGCCTAATTACTCTGGCTAGTACTTCCACTGTTGAATAGTCTGGGTTTTCTCTTGAGAGCGATTAACAGGTGGCCCATTTGCCTTTAGTTCCATTCCTACAACTCACTTCTATTTTTACATAAAGCAAGCTTCACTGATTTTGTGTTACTTTTCTAGCTTCCATGGGGACTGAGTTTGAATTTCAGGGATAAGGGGAATCATATTTTAGGAGGGGAAAACAGCAAGATAAAAGGTTAAGGAAAAGTATGTCTTATTGGGGAAAAGTGAAGATAGTTTTGACTGAAGAGAAGCTCTCGGTGGGAAGGCAAAAGTAGATGCATCTGGAAAGAATAATCTAAACTATGGAGATAATTAATATTAATGCTATTACATAATGTTTTATAACTATTCATTCGTTTTAGAGACCTGGAACAAAATCTATTTTATTTGATCCTCATAAAAATCCTGTGAGTGAGGATTAGTATTATTATTAAATGAATGAGGAGATTCAACTTGAGAGTCATGTCAGCTGTTGACGGTTAATGGTAAAACTATAAACAGAATCCAGATCTGGCCCACTGCTCCTATAAAGAGACAAGCAGGCCACCACAGACATGCAGGCATTGGCCAGAACTTCCTGTCTTCTGCTCTGTTCTATTCTTGGCACCTAGAATGCTGCCTAAAAAAAGAAATGAAACCCATTGCTATTAAGTCAATTACTACTCACAGCAACAAGGTAGGCGTGCCCCATAGGGCTTCTAAGTTGTGGCTGTTGGATTTGAACTGGCTGACCTCTCAGCTAGCAGCCAGGCTCTCAAACCCTACATCACCAGGGTTTCCAATGACAGCTAGCACTTGAATAAAAGCAACTGGCTCCTGCCAAAAAGAAACCCCGGCAATGTAATGGTTAAGAGCTACAGCTGCTAACCAAATCTTGGCAGTGTGAATCCACCAGGCATTCCTTGAAAACTGTATGGGACAGGTCTACTCTGTCAGCTCTGGATCATAGGAAACTTACAGGAGAGGGTAGAACTTCCCTGTATGGTTTCCAAGGAACACTTAGTAGATTTGAGGTGCTAATTTTTCTGTTAGAAGTAATAATTCTTAAGCACTGTGCCACCAATGTTTCCACTGAAATGTATACCAGATATGGAGCCCAGAAGCCTGAGTTTTGTGCATGTTTTTATCACGGTGGCCCTTAGCTGACCCAGTTGGTCTCTGAATCTCTGAATCTTTCCTTGTAAAAATAAGGAATAGATAATTCTTAAGAACCTTCCAAGTTTACAGTTCAGTTATTTGAGTTTTGTAAAGTTCTCTGAGAACCTTTAAGTTCTATGATTATCTTGTTATTGTTCCTAACTCCAACAGAAAGAAATGAGGACTTAGTTACATCTATGGCATGTTTTTATAATGATCTCAGATAGTTTGAAGTAGATTAAATATTTGCACTAGCAATATTTTGTGTTTGTACAGTATCTTGTAATTTTTAAAAATAACACAGATTATTTAATTTATTTTACTTCCTCACCCGCCCCCCCCCCCCCAAACAGGCACCCTTAACGTGGTCAAATAGTTGGTGGCGGGGTGAGGAAGTTATTCTCATTTTAAATTTGAGAAAATATTCTCAAGGAGTTTTAGAAATTTACCTAAAGCAGCATGGCTAATGAATAGAACAGGTAGAACTAGTACGTAAGTCACCTGATGCCTGGTCCAATCTAGAGCCCTTTTTTTTTAAAAAAAAGAAATCATTATTAAACAATCACTTATGTGCAAGGTGTTATGCTAGACACTGAGTATGTCTTTTAAAGAAGACATGTGTGGAAGCTTCCAGTCTGCACTGTAATCAGATTTGGATACACTGTGTTAAGGTACTAACTGAAGTGGAAACAGTAAACAAGTGAGCATGGAACTGACCAGCCTTCAGGACTGGTAAGAAACTCAAGCAGGAGGTGGCATCTGACTCTGGTCTTCCAGCATGGGTAAGAATTAGGTAGAAAGGTAGGAAATACCATTTTCTGTGTGGGGAATGATACGCATTTCTGGAGCATATTGAAAAGCAGAGATTGGAGTGTAAGGAGGCAGGAAATGGAGATGGGGTCAGATTATTAGAGGTCTTGTTTGCCTGCCTAAGGAGCTTAGAGATGGACAAGGTAGTTTCGGTGGAGCAAAAGCCTGCTAGGATTGAGCTCAAGAAAGAATGAGGGGAGACTGGATCCCAGTGAGCAGAACAGCCCTTTTAGGAGTTTGCTGTGAAGTAGAGCTAAGAAATAGAATAATAATGGAGGGTGAATGTGGATTTGGGGAGGGTTTACTGTTCGAAGATGGAAAGAAGAATAGCATGATTGTACGCTGATAGGAGTAGTTCAATAAAGAAGAAAATCTGATACCAGAAGAGAAAGTGGGGGTTGCTGAAATGAAGCCCTTAGGTAAAAGAGACAGAGACCATCGAAACCCAGGGGGAGCAGTGATTAAGAGCTGTGGCTGCTCAACAAAAGGTCGGCAGTTCAATTCTACTAGGTGCTCCTCGGAAACTCAATGGGGTGGTTCTACTCTGACCTACAGGGTCACTGTGAGTTGGAATTGACTCCACAGCCATGGCTTTGTGGAAGCCTGGGCCATGGATGCTTGCGTTGTAGTAACAAGAAAGACTCAAGTCCATCACTGAGTACAGATGCTGGTGGATGAGCCGATGCAAACAGAAGTTCTCGACTTGGTAAGTGTTACGTTCGTGTTTGGCTTACGTGTTTTTCTCCCACTTTAGACTATAAGCTCTTTCGGGACTTTGGCTTCCGTTTATTTAATGCTGTTTTTCTGCTAGTTGTTAACCACTTAGCACTTAGTAGCCGCCGCCCCCCCACCCCCAATTCTTTTGAGTCTATTCTGACTCATAGCAATGCCATAGGACAGAGTAGAACCGCCCTGTAGAGTCTCCAAGGAGCACATGGTGGAATTGAACTGCCGACCTTTTGCTTAGTAGCCATAGGAGGTAAACACTACACTGCCAGGGCTTCCAAAATGAATAACTGAATGATTAAAGATACATCTTCATTTTCCAAATATCAGTGTGATGCTAGAGGTCTCCAGTAAATAGACAGAAGGGTGCGTTAAATCCTAATTATTAGACCATTTAATAAAAAGAAGGAAGGTGTTGCAGCTGTGGAAAGACTGGAATGTAAGCCTTAATGAGGAGCGGGAGAGCAGATGGTTTTATTGTGTTTTAGGAGGAAGTTTACAGCTCCAGTTAGTTTCTCATACAAAAATTTATACCCACAGTGTTATATGGCCTTAGCTGCTATCTGCATATGATAGTACTCTCCCTCTTTCCACTCCAGATTTCTTGTGTCCATTCAACTAGCTCTTACTTCTTTCTGCCTTCTCATCTTGACTCCAGACACAGAGCTGCCCATTTAGTCTCATGTATCTACTTGAACCACAAAGTGTACTTTTCATGAATAAACATTTTATGTTTTATATTATACTCCAGTCTAATCTTTGTCTAAAGAGTTGGCTTCAGGAATGGTTTTAGTTCTGGGCTAACAGAGTGTCCAGGGGCCATGTCTTCTGGGGTTCCTCTACTCTCAGTCAGACCATCGTGTCTGGTTTTGTAACGCAAATTTGAGTCCTGCACCCTACTTTTGTCCTGCACCATCAGAGACTGTCTGTTGGGAGAGAGACGATTGTGTGGAATTGGTAGTAAGTTTTATTAAGAACCTTCTGGGACCCAGCCCTAGATTCTGTACTGCTGAACAAGGTAAGAGCAAACAAATGCACGGGACAGTTCATGAGGAGTTTATAATTTAGTTGTTGCTTCAAGCTCTTGTAGTTCTCTTGGCTGTTTCCATTATATTAAAACAAAACAAAACAAAAAAACAACTCCTTTATCTGGAGAGCAAAAGCTGGTTTCCATACCGTGCAAGCATGTAAGCAAACAAACTTTTAAAATATAGAAATAAATGCCTGTGTCAATGGAGCTTGCTCAGGGGGGATCCTGTACAATGGAGTTCTCAGTGGTGTGGAATTTCATGCAATTAATTTATTGTTTTCAGCTAGTTATGTAATAAATATCTTCTGCTTTAGTATTGCTAAGTACTGGGATTACATAGACGATTCACACACGTTTGTTGCCCTCAAGAGCTAGAATCTCGTAATTAAGAGATTTTGGTGTCAGACTCTGAAGAGCATGAGGTACCTTTGGGGAGTCTGAGTGATGTGACTGGGTGCACAGTAAGTCCATCACATATTGTTGGGTTTGGACAAGAAGCATAATCTTCAAATAAACAATCTAGTTTCCTTGCAGTAAAGGGTCACACTTCTGCTTCTTTGCCTCTCTGATCCAGTATCTTCAAATGATTCCTTCCAAAACAAAATTTGGAAATGGAAATCTTTGAGACTGGTTAAAATATTATGACAAATGTGTTCTCAGTTATGTCGGGTAACTTCTCTGCTCATTTGTTAATCAGGATAACATACACCTCTCCCAGTTTCCTTACGAGATTGTTCCAAGATGATGACTAGAAGACACTACTTCTCATTTCAGGTGTGTTATTGAAGTGTCACTTTTAAAGTGCAAAGAATTTCTCCATTCTGTCCACTCTAAATTCTCCCTTTAATTGCAGAGTGTCTTTACCCCAGATGGTATGTTCATTTTTGTTTCTTACTGTTGCCCTGTAAACAGTTTACATTGCAGGCATTATGCTAACCCCCTTCCATGCTCTGTATCTTTCAGGCTCTGTGCCTTCGTTCACACTGTCTTCTTCTAAAAAAATAATGCTTCCTTGTCATGATTTCATGCATAAATCATACTGAGCTTTCAAAATCTAGCTGAAACGTTGTTTACTTTCTGAAAAGTTTGCTGTCACCTTTCAGCTGGTAATTCTTCTCTTTCAAATTCCCAACCATATTATCTGGTATCTCTTCTTGCAGAATTTATTACTTGATAACTCATGTTTTAGTTATTATCTTCAACAGTTATCTGACTCTTTAGAGCTATTTGAGGGCAAAGTATTTCTCCCAGTGGTCCTGCACAGGGAGACTTCAAGGACCTTTCCCCAGCTCCTGAGGGTGACAAAAAATTAAATATCTGTAGCTCCTACATATCCCTGTAGCCTCTTCATATGAAATGTAGATTTTCTAGCTGGCTTCATAGGGGGAGTAGGAAAGGGATGATGAGTGAAGTAACATGAACCTTGAACAGCAACAGTGGGAAGGAAGAACTGAAGGTAACCAGACAGATCAGTGGAGAAAACCAGGCAAAGATGTTTCAATGAGTAAGCCAATATGAGAAAGGAGAAATGAAAAAGGACAGGATGGGTTCCACGGGTGATGACCCAAAGTAGAAGATGTGTTCCATGGGAAACAGTCTGATTTGGAGATAAACAGGCAGCTGTCTTTTTATGGGGTGTTCTTGGGGGTGATTCATGTGGAAGGGAAGGGAAGGAAGTATAATCAGCAGGAGAGAGAGATTGTGTGCAATACTGTCTCAGTAGAATCTTCAACTGATCCTATTGGGAATTCTGAAGATGGGATGACCCTGTGTTGGGTTGAGAGGGAGATACCTTTATCCTCAAGCATTTGCCAATCATCGGATAGAGGCTCACAGAAATGGGCATGTTCCCTAGCAAGGCTACTCCTTTTAGCAGAGACACTCCCCCAAAGGGATTGAAAGATGAAGACCATGTGCAAACGGCACTTTCAGCAGTTGGTGCAACAAGTCTTTGATTGCGGAAGCACATCACAATGTCCCCCAGAAGGCTTCATGGGCTTTGGGGCATGTGAGTGAACTGGAAGGCAGAGGGATGATGTTAAAAACTAGCTTTAGGCTTCTGAATTTAAGTAGCTTCAATAAGGCTTAGTTCTCATTGATCATTGCCCTGGGGAACAAAATGATCCTATCAGCAGTGACTTCCATTCAACTCTGAAAATATAGCATTACTTGGTAGCAATATGTATCATAATTCATTGCACATAATAGATTATTAAACAAATGACAGCTGAATGAAGGAATATCCAACTCATCCCAGTAAAATAAAAGAGAGCTGAATATTCTGATATATTTTACAAACTTTTCTGCAGTATTCTTCGCCATCATGCTTCTGGTTTATACCAGATCTCTGCATCTCCATGGTCTGGCTTGGTGTCTAGTTTGGGTTCATTTTTTTCTCTCTCTCTTTTTAGATTTCAAAGGTACCTATTTTGTACACTGTCTCTCTTCTTCAGCATTGAAACTCCTTTGTTCTTTCTGCACTTGAGGGGTGTGCATATGTGTATTTGATCTTCAACACAATTTTCTCCTCATAAATGTTCATTTAAAACATCCCCTAATCACCACCCAGGTATGGGCAGATCTGTGAGAAAACTTAAAAAGAAAATACATGGAAAGGAAAGGCTGTCTCTTAGCAATGTTCTCTGGCCGGTTTCCTGGGTCTTACTCATGAACCTAAGACCTAGCTGGTTTTAGAGTCATTTTCTGGCTTTGAAAAAAATCTGGATGGGATAGGAAAGACATGAATACAAAATATGGTAGACTAATTCAAATAGCCAAAGAGATAATCCTAAGGAGTTGTGGTTCAAAGTAGAGTAAAATGGGATGGATTATAGATTAATTAACCTCTAATCCTCAGTTTTGTCATCCATAAAGTAAAACTAATAATACTTAATTCATAGATATTATAATTATTTCAGTATATATAGAACACTTAGGACAGTACTTCACAGGTAGCTGATCTTTCAATAAGTTTGATATTTTATTGTTTAATAGGTATCATAATTCAAGGACAAAGAATAGCACAATGTATTAAATAAAATATCTCCTTAGAAGAAGACAAAAATATGCCATAGGATGGCAGCCAATGGTGGCAACAAGGAAATGTGTTGTAAATCAGCCTAGAACAAATATGTCAGACAAAGAGATGGACACTGGGCTTGGACCCAGGATAGCTCAGATCCAAGCAAAGCTCCTCTCATAGTGATTCTTAGCAAACAGTTCAACTTATTGAGGATCCATAAAACTATATTTACGGTAATACAATGGAAGAGATAGTTATATTTCATGTACTTCCCTTGTTCATTAGCCCTCCTTGCCCTCCTTTGAGTTCAGTTGTAAATAAGTCAGGCCAGCATACTGGGATTAGGAGTGGCTTTGCACTTAAGAAAACCCTGGTGGCATAGTGGTTAAGTGCTGTATCTGCTAACCAAAAGGGTCAGCAGTTCAAATCTGCCACTTGCTCCTGGGAAACTCTACTGAGCAGTTCTACTCTGTCCTATAAGGTGACCATGAGTCAAAATCGACTTGATGGCAGTGGGCTTCATTTGGTTTCGATTTTGAACTTACAGGTAAATGTGTAGTTATTCAAGTTCTATTTCCCTGCCATGGTGCTTGTAGACGGTGTAGACTGAGATGAAGGAGCTGCAAGATAGATCCCGGTTAGAATTCCTGAGTCATAACATAGGGCTGCTGAGCTTTCAGTGTGAGCGAATTTGTTATGAGAATGAGCACTGCGTGTTTCTGTGCTAGGTCACTGAGAGTGTGCGTTGTTTGTTAAAGGAGTGCTATATAGCCTACTGTGAGTGACATAAATGACCTAGGATCAAATACCATCTGTTTTAGTCGGCTAGTGCTTCTGTAAAAGAAATACCACAAAGTGGATGGGTTTAACAAAGGAAAGTTTGTTCTTACACAGTCCAGTAGGCTACAAGTCCCAATTCAGGGTGTCTGCTCCAGGGAAAGGCTTCCCTTCCTTGTTGGCTCTGGAGGAAAGTCCTTCTGTTGCATCAGTCTTTGACCAGGGAGCATCTTGGCCCAGAAACCTCAAGTCTGAAGGATGCACTGTACTCCAGGTGCTGCTTTCTTGAAGGTATGAGGTTCTCAATTTTCTGCTTGCTTGCCTTTTATCTCTTATGAGATAAAAGGATCAAGAGTGGTGTAAGCCATACTCCAGGGAAACTCCCTTTACAGTGGAGCAGGGAGGTGACCTTAGGAAGGGGTTTACGGTCTCACTCTAATCCTCTTTAACATAATACCCTCTGCTAACCACAGGCAGAAATTAGGTTTTACAGCATCAGAAAATCACAAAATATTGGCAATGATGGCCAGCCAAATGGCTACACACATTTTCAGGGGAGGGGGGAAGACATGATGCCATCTAAGATTTCTTCCAGCTCTGGCCTCACTCGACCATGAGGGTGAGTAGAGATTGCGGAGTCACTGCACGTGGACATAGCTCTGTCCTCTCCATTGTCACTACTGAGCTTCTAAGCCATCTTATAAAGGCTTTGGTCTAAAGTGATTGGAGATGAGGAAGTAGTCTCAAGCTTTTCTTTTTCTTCTTTTTTTAAACACATACATGTGTGTATTACATTGATTTGATTAAACATTTGTTATTACTTTTGTCTTTGTACTTTTACCTAATTGAACTCAAATAAGACTAATGAGAAATAGCCTGGTGTGTTCAATTTTTCTAAATATCAATTTAAACCTGTTGCCTTCGAGTCGATTTTGACTCATAGAGACCTTATAGGGCTGAGTAGTAGAACTGCTCCACAGGGTTTCCAAGGAGGGTCGGGTAGATTTGAACTGTCCGATTTTTGGTTAGCAGGCATAGATAGAAAACCCTGGTGGAGTAATGGGTTAAGTGCTACATCTGCTAACCAAAAGGTCGGAAGTTCAAATCCTCTAGGTGCTCCTTGGAAACTCTATGGGGAAGTTCTACAGGGTCACTATTAGTCAGACCCAACTCAATGGCAGTGTTTTTTTTTTTTTTCTCTCTCTCTTTTTAGGCATAGATAACTCTTAACCACTGCACCACCAGGGCTCCAAATACAAGGTTGCATAACTAAATAGTTAAGAGCTTGATGTCTACATGAAAATATTTCATATTATCTGGGCAAACTTAGAATAAGCTTCAGTTTTCTAAATTATAAGCAGGAAACAATAGAAGTGTAACAAAAGTCTGTACCACATGAGATTATTTTGAGGAGTAAGCAGTAATGATGCACGTGAAGTACATTCCATAATGCTTGGCATAGAGAAAGTACTAATGAAAGTTAGCTAGCAACATAATTAAATCACCTCAAAGAAGGCAATGGCTACGTGTAATGAAAGATTATTTACCTTTTTGGTTGGCAAAACTGTGTGCTCATGATGTTAAGAGACTTTGGCTTTGATGTGGTGTTTCGGACCAGGTTTTTCTCATCGAAAGCTTGTCTGCTAGCATACTTCCTTGAGATCTGCCTTTCAGACAGAGGCTTTCCTGCCATGGTCTGAAAATGAGCATGAGTTCCTGCCGATCGCCTTCCAGCCAGAGAGAAGCATCACTTCTGTCTCAGAGGGGCAGATCAGAAGACTGATTTTCTACAGAAGAGTGGAAAGGGAAGTAATGGCTGTCGTATTATCATTTGGGTTTGCACACTTTCTTTGCACGTAGTAGCACTCAACTGGTTTCTGACAGTTTTGGGGTGGGATCTCAACTGCTTTGGGATCTGAGCACTAGGGAGACTCTAGAGAACTCTTTGTGATTTATAGCTCACCCACTAGCTTTCTGAACTATAAGGGATCTCTCTTTGCATTACAGTCTGATAGATGTTTGAGTTTCTGGGGAATTCTCTTTTCTTTCAAATGTATCTCTGGCTTTCTGCTTTTTAAGAGATTAATCTCTTCCCTGCTGCTTTGCCTCCAGCCTGAAGAGGATTCTTCATGCTGTGAAGTTGTAGAGAGCTTTGGGAAGGATTCTGTCAGCAACGTTGCCTCCCCCAGCCTTCAATACCTGCTGCCTTGCACTGAGCCCTACCCTAGTCTTCCTTATTCATTGCCAGGTGCTTGGTGTGGGCTTCAGGTGCCTCAGGGGAGTTTCTCAGCTCTCACCTGGCCTACTCACCTCAAGACGCAGTTCTCACAACTCTGCTGTTTCCCAGTCCTGATCTCTCACGAAGGGCACGTAAGGAAATACTGGTGGATGTATGCAGGCTCATTCTGCGGCTGAGGTTCTTTGGGATTCTCAGCCTTCACTCAGCTCACTCTTTCATTTAAAGTTCCTTAAACACTCAGCTGGTTTCTCTTCAGCATCTCTGGGAGATTCTTTCTCCTCTTGTCATGACATCACAGATGAAAGCAACAGCAGTGCTCTTTTCTCTTAAAATGACTTGCTCTGTTCTGGATTTCACTTATTTTTGGTTCTGTCATCTTAATTTTGGTTTTAATAACTATGATCTTATAGTTTGTCCAACTCATTTGCATTGTCACAGTGAGAATGATGGACTCTTAAAATAATCTACATCTAACCATATGCCAATAATTCCATATCATCCCTCGTGTTCTTTATTACTTAGAGGTTGGCAAACAATGGTCTACATACCAAATCTAACCAGCAGTCTGATTCTATAGCCATTAGCTAAGAAACATTTTTACATGTTTGAAAGTTTATAGATGTGATAGAAAGAGGATGAGAAAGGTAAGAGGAAAAGGAGAAGGAGAAGGAAAGGGGAAGGAGATGTGTCAGGGACTATACACAGTCCACAAAGCATAGGGTATTTACCCTCTGGCACTTTATAAGAAATGTTTACTGACTCTTGACCTTGACTGCGTCAAGTTTTGTATGTCTAAGACAGTTTTCATACTTTCTGTGAGAAAGAAGAATATTAATGTTGTACTGTGGTCACACATGTGGATCAGAGAAAGCAAGGGAGGAAGAAGGGTGGAGAGGATGGGAGAGTGGAATGAGGGTTATATGAAAGCTACATGAGCTGTTCTAAAAACAACTCTCTTAAGGCCTGGTTCAAAGTGGTTTTAGAAGGTATAAAATCTCCTTGGCCATAATTTTGTGGAATAGTGTTTCTGGCATTTGGACTGTGGCTATAGCATGGATCAACTAGAGATGTCACATTTTAGAGGTACTTTATTTGTAGCATAAGGGGTCTTGATCCTGAAAACCCTGTCTTAGTAAGAATGGTACTATGCATGGAATTAATGCTGTGTGAATTTTATGAAGAGAGGTTGCTGGCTCAGCTCCCTAGCTCAATGACTTCCTGTCTGGGTTTGTCAAAAACACGCACTCTGACGTCTGCGCTGCTGTGATGGGGCCCTGGCAGACACAATGCCCCTTAACCGAGGCCATGCAAATCGTTTTTCCTGCCTTACTCTTTCCTTCATCATCTCTGTTGCAGACAGCCAGGTGATGCCAGAAAAGTAGGGAGAGAACAAATAGAGTCACTGTCACTATGGTTAGGGACACATCATTGAAACATATTAAAGGGAGTCTTGAAATTTGTCATTCCATTTTCCTCTAACACCTGTTTATTCTCTTCTGTTCATGACTCCTCTTTGTATAATGTCCATGGTTTTTTTCTAGGCTTAAGGAAGTGAAAGAGATCTTCTGTCATGCCTGTGTACACAACCATCAACCAATCAGCCTTTACCGGGCACTTATAAACTACTTGTGGGGGCTACAGTTGTTCTTTGTTGCTCTGTTGTTTTTGTCATTAGGTGCTGTTGAGTCCATTCTGATTCATAGCAACCCGATGCATAACAGAATGAAATGGTGCCCAGTGCTGCACCATGCCCACCATCGTTTTTAGGTATAAGCCTGTCGTTGCCACCACTGTGTCAATCCATTGTGTTGAGGGTCTTCCTCTTTCTCTCTTACCTTTCGCTTTACCAAGCACAATGTCCTCCTCCAGGGATTAACCTGCCTGACAGCATATCCAAAGATGGGAAATGCAGTCTTACTATCATTGCTTCCAAGCAGCTCTCTGGTTGTACTTCTTCCAAGAATAGATTTGTTTGTTCTTTTGACAGTCCATGGTACAATCAATATTCTACTCCAACATGACACTTCAAAGGCATCAATTCTTCTCTGCTCATTGACCAGCTTTCAAGTGTATACAATGAGATTGAAATTACCATGGTTTGGGTCAGGCACACCTTAATCTTCAAGGTGACATCTTTACTTTTCAAGACTTTAAAGAGGTCCTTCGCAGCAGATTTTCCCAATGCAATGAGTCTTTTAATTTCCTGACTGCTTCCATGAGCATTGATTGCGGAACCAAGTAAAGTGAAATCCTTGCTAATGGCAATCCTTTGACTGTTTATCACAATGTTTTTTACTGGTCCAGTTGTGAAGATTTTTGTTTTCTTGGTGTTGAAGTGCAACCCATGCTGCAGGCTATGGTCTTTGATCTTCATCAGTAAGTTTTTCAAATCCTCTTCACTTCCGACTCATGGGTCGGATCCGACTCGATGGCACTTGGCTGGCTTCACTTCCAGCAAGCAGAGTTGTGTCATTTACGTAACACAGATTGCTAATGAGTCTTCCTCCAATCTTGATGCCTCATTCTTTATACAGTCCAGCTTCTTGGATTATTTGTTCAGCATACAGATTGAATACACAGGGTAAAGTGATACAACCCCGATGCACACCCTTCCTGAGTTTAAGCCATACAATGCCCCCTTATGCTGTTTGCACAACTGTCTCTTGATCCATAGACAGATTCCTCATGAGCACAATTAAATGTACTGGAATTCCCATTCTCCACAGTGTTATCCGTAATTTGTTATGATCCATGCAATTGAATGCCTCTGCATAGTCAGTGAAACACAGGTAGATATCTTTCTGGTTTAACTGCTCTCAGCAAGATGCATCTGACATCAGCAATGACATCCCTGGTTCTATGTTCTCTTCTGAATGCAGCTGAATTTCTGGTAGTGCACTGTCAATATACTGTTGCAGTTGCTTTTGAATGATCTCTAACAAAATTTCACTTGTGTGTGATATTCATGATATTGTTTAATAATTTCCTCATTTGATTGGGTCATCTTTCTTGGGAATAAGCACAAATATGGATCTTTTCCAGTTGATTGTCCAGGTAGCTGTCTTCCAAATTTCTTGGCATAGACAAGTGAGCACTTCCAGCACTGCATTCATTGTTGAAATATCTCACTGGACAGTCCATCAGTTCCTGAAGCCTTTGTTTTTTTTGGCCAGTGTTTTTTCAGTGCAGTTTCAGCTTCTTCCCCTTCAGTATCATTGGTTCCTGGTCATATAACTACTTTTTGAAATAGTTGAACATCTACAAGTTCTTTCTAGCATAATGACTCTGTGAATTCCTTCCATCTTCTTTTGATGCTTCCTGAGTTATTTAATGTTTTCCCTGTAGAATCTTTTAGTCTCGCAACTCAAGGCTTGAAATTTCTCTAATGAGCGAAGACCAGATGAGTTGTGGGATGACATCAAAGATGTCATCCATGAAGAAAGCAAGAATTCATTAGAAAGACAGGAAAGAAAAGACCAAATCAGTTGTCAGAAGAGACTCTGAAACTTGCTCTTGAATATTGAGTAGCTAAAGCAAAAGGAAGGAATGCTGAAGTAAAAGAACTGAACAAATTTCAAAGGGCAGCTTGAGAAAACCAAGTATTATAATAATATGTACAAAGAGCTTGAAACAGAAAACCAAAAGAGAATAACTCGCTCTGCTGTGTTCTAATTCAAAATCCCATTGCCATCAAGTCAATTCTGACTCATAACAACCCTATGGGACTGAGTAGAACTGCCCCATAGAGTTTCAAAGGAGCACCTGCTAGACTCAAACCACTGACCTTTGGTTAGAAGCCCTAACTCTTAAATACTATGCCACCAAGTTTTCCGGCTTTGTTCTAGCCATGCTTGTAGGAGGCAGTTGTCTAATACCTGTCCTTCAGATTTCCAATAAGTTCTCTGCTGGCTATAGTGCTTAGAGACCAAATTGATTTTTGGAATACAGCATGAAGGAAATTTGCCATATTAGTCTCAGTTTAATACAGCACACAAGCCTAAAATGAGATTGTTGTGAAAAGTGTAAGGTCAAGTTTTCTGTGAGGGGGTTATTGAATACTAGGGTCACGGTCTGCTTATATATCATTTGAACATAATGCAATGATTTATGCATGAGAAATCTGGAATATTCAGTGGTCAATCTAAAATCACTGAGTCATTTTTTTCATCAATGACAACATCATTTTGTTTCATTTATGATGAGACTTGCATTCTTACTTTCTAGCTGACAGGCTAGTACTCTTTTCATGGCATTGTGCTGAGGCACAGAAACCCTGATGATGTACTGATTAAGAATTCAGCTGACAGTTATAAGGTCAGGAGTCAAAATGCACTAAGGTGCTTCTTGGAAACCCTAGGAGGCAGTTCTACTCTGTTATCTAGAATTGGTATGAGTCAGGACTGCCTCAGCCGTAGTGTTTTTGGTGTGAAGGCACGGTTGAATTGCATCCTATGGACATTTAACTTATGTGCATACAATCATGTTCGTTCTGCATCCCTCAAAAAAAGACAGAAAGAAAATGGTAATTTACAAAGTGTAACAAATGCTACCCTGACAACTCCACAAGCGTGTCCTAGAATGAGTGTGAGCTGTGGCTGCTGACAAGTTGATTCTGGCTGAGAGTGACCTGTAGGGCATGGTAGAACTGCCTCGTACAGTTTCTAAGGAGCAGCTGGTAGATTTGATCTGCCAACCTTTCAGTTAGCAGCTGAATGCTTAACCACTGTGCCATGGGATCCCTGGATCTCAAGGGCTAGTACCTTACAATTTGTATGTTATTATTATTATTATTGTACACATCTAAGGCACCCACTTCCTTTGCAGCACACTGAAGGAACAACAATCTCTTTATAATAGGTACACCAGTATCAAATATTTCCAATAGATTGTCAAGGATATTTAATACTGAACACTATTTCCATTCTCTGCATTGATTTGAGAATACAGGCTCTACCTCTTCCCTATTCCATTCCTCGTAGGATTGATTCACCATCTGTTTATTAGCATCAGGCCCTCATTTCTCCCCATTCTGTTGTTCTGGCTTCTAGCTGCCTTGCTGTATGTATAGCAGAATCTCCTTCTGCCTCTCTCTTACAAAGACACTTATTATTCACCTGTCCAGATAATCTAGAATAATCTCATATCAAGAGCCATAAATTAATCACACGTGCACATTTACTTTGCTATATAAAGTGGTATTTATGTGGCAAATGTGATTAAGTAACATATAAGGAGACCTCATGGTGCAGTGGTTACGTGTTGGCTGCTAACCCAAAGATCAGTGGTTGCAACTCATTAGCTACTCTGCTGGAGAAAGACATGGCTGTTGGCTTCCATAAAGACTGTTGCTGTTGTTAGGTGTTGTTGAGTTGGTTTCAACTCGTAGAGACCCTGTGTACAACAGAAAGAAACACTGTCTGGTCTTGCACCAACCTCAGAATTGTTATGCTTGAGCACACTCTGTAGTCATTGTTTGTCAATCCATCTTGTTGAGGCTCTTCCTCTTTTTTATTCACCTTCTACCTTACCAAGCTTGATGTCCCTCTCTAGAGACTGATCTCCGCGATAAGGTGTCTGAAGTATGTGAGACATAGTCTTGCCACCCTTTCTTCTAAGGAGCATTCTGGTTGTACTTCTTCCAAGACAAATTTGTTTATTCCTTTGGCAGTCCATGGTATGTTCAATATTTTTCACCAGTACCACGATTCAGAGGCATCAATTCTTCCTTATTCATGATCTAGCTTTCACATGTGTATGAGGCAACTGAAAATAGTGCGGTCTGAGTCAGACACACCTTTGTCTTCAAGGTGGCATCTTTGCTTTTTAACAAAGAAGTCTTTTGCAGCACATTTGCCCAGTGCAGTATGTCTTTTGATTTTTCGGCTGCTGCTTCCGTGAGTGTTAACTGTGGGTCCAAATAAAATGAAATTCTTGACAACTTCAAACTTTTCTCCATTTATCATGATGTTGCTTATTGGCCTAGTTGTGAGTACTTTTGTTTTCTATATGTTGAGGTATAATCCATATCGATAGCTGTGGCCTTTGATCTTCATCAGTAAGTGCTTTAAACCCTCTTCATTTTCAGCAAGCAAGGCTGTGCCATCTGAGTAACATGATTGTTCATGAGTCATCCTCCAATCATGATGCCCCATTCTTCATATAGTTCAGTTTCTCTGATTATTTGCTCAGTGTATGTATTGATTAAGCATGGTGAAAGGAGACCATCCCAATGCACACCTTTGCTGACTTTAAACCATGCAGTGCCGCTTTGTTCTATTTGAATGACTACCCCTTGACCCATGTCCAGGTCTCCCATGAGCACAATTAAGTGTTCTGGAATTTCCATTCTTGGCGATGTTGTCATACCATAAAGATTACAGCCTTGGAAACGCTATGAGGCAGTTCTGCTCATGCTATAGGGTCACTATGGGACAGAATTGACTGGATGGCAATGTTTATTTATTTATTTAAATGAACTAACAACTATGTGTGTTAGAGATTAAACCCACAAAAATCAAACCCACTGCCACAGAGTGGATTCCAAGTCAAGCAACCCTGTGGAACAGAGTAGTGTTGACTGATAGGGTTTCCATGATTCTAAATCTTTTGGAAGCAGACTGCCAGATCGTTCTCCGGTGGGGCTTCCAACAGCCAGCCTTTCCATTAGCAGACAAACACCTAACCACTGCACCACCAGGGCTCCTTAGAACTAGGATGTCTTTTTCAGCCTACCACTTAGGGTAATAATATGCTCAGACACCTTAAGAGGGGCATAACACACAAGGCGAGTGGTGATTCTGGAGTCAGATGAGAATAGAGGTAACTTCAACCTCTTAGTTCAAAGGCTGGAAACCCTGCGTTTATCATTATCATGGAGTCAGTAAGGGAGGATGTGAAGTAGAAGGGGTACTTCGGCCAATTGTGTTGAAGAAAGATCCCTTCGCTGGTGTGCTGGTAACCGTTCGACAGCTGCCTCTCCGGGATTAACAAAAGAGGAGAGGAGAAGGGGGAGGAGAAAAAAGAAAAACCTGAGGTGTAGTTTCTGCCATTTCTCATAGCGGAAATAATCTGTCAGTAGCTGATTCTTACGTACCTACACGGCCATCACTGCATGCAAAGTTGGGAAGAGATGCTCGTAGCCAGTGAGCTCAGAGAAACCCACACAAGCCAACTCAAGCATACTGCTGGATCCTTCTGGCTTCTCTCTGAGAACTGGATGGAAAGAAGTTGACCAGTTTCTAGGCTGGAAGAAGTGATTTGCCTCACATTAACAATATGGTACCTTGAGAAAAGTCTCTATTAGTCCTTAAGTTGTAGCTGGCCATTTGGGTGTATTTCATCCATGAGAGATGATAATTTTAAGCAGACTGGTCCCAAATAGGAACCCTGGTGGTGTAGTGGATTAACTGTTATGTCCACTAATCAAAAAGTCAGCAGTTCAAATCTACCAGGCACCCCTTGGAAACACTATGGGAAAGTTCTAATCTGACCTCTAGGGCCAGTATGAGTTGGACCCAACTTGACAGCAGTGGATTTTGGTTTGGTCCCAAATAATGTCTTTGGAAGGCAAATTCTTGATATTACCCAGCAAGTGCCAACTCCTTCCTTCACCTGTGTCCAATTCCTTGGAATTAATGGACCAGCAGTTAAGGTCTGAGATGAGAACAAATCCCGGTACTAGAGCAGAGCAGTTAGCCTCCCACTTCTTTTTCTTGTTCTCTTTAAATCCCTCTCTGGGCTTACATAGAGCAGGTTAACAGCTTGGAGGTGGGGAGAATAAGTTGTAAAAAAGGATAGTAGGGGAACAAGCGTTTCTCTGTCCCAGATGCTAGAGATAGGAAGGCTCTACAGCTCTGTAACTCGCTGGGGGCAGCCAACTGCCTATGAATCAAAGGACAGGAGGAAATAGAGTTCTTCTGGGATGGTAGATAGATCTACAAAAACAGCTGAGTGCTGTGAACACAGCAATTTCTATGGCTTCTCATTGCCTGCCAGTCACAGTTAGGGGGGCTTCCACGCATGCATGTTTTTAAGGGTTCCCTTAGGATAGTTATTTTTATGAAATATTACTTAGTGTCATACTCTCCCTCTCCCAGCACTCTTGGAATTATCTGAAATAGAGGTAAGTATTCTTGACTTTCTGTTAACTTGGGTTACTTACCATATTAAGTACTCTTAGTAGTGATAGTAAGCATGAAGGGGGTCATCTGCCTGTAAATATGGAAAGTCTCCAGGGAACCTCAATGTGTGCAATCCTTTTGCCTCATTTCAACCAGTGATCCTTGCTCATTTAATAACAGGAAGCTTGTGGCTTTGAGTACACCTGCTTCTGTTTTCAGCGTCTCCACCTTCCCCAGTGTCTGGAACACCAGGGCATGGTCTGAATCTTGGAAGCAACCAGGAATTCTTTTTCAGCCTTGGAACAGAAGCTATGCTCAACAATAGTTCACTGAAGTAATTCTTCTTTCTGTCTTCTGAAATTTCAAAGCCCTTAATAATTTGATATATTAACCCTTTAATAAGAGAGTTCACGTTTATGTGAGAGGTCATGCAAAGAGGTCAAAGAAATACAGAAAACTGTTACTAGTAGAATTTCAGGATGACATGAAGAGAACTTCTTGTTATTTGTTGAAATACACCATGAAGTGACTGATGACTTGGTCCCGATGTAGGGCTAGTAGGGCATTCTGAACTTATATTGACAGTTTTATTCATTTTTTCCTTTACAATAGATAAAGGGAATTCAGATTCCTATCCTTTATTTGTTTCCAACTTGGAGGTGCCTACTACATACCAAACCTCATGCTAGGTACTTTCATATGCTGTATCATTTAATTTTCACAGAAAACTTGTAAGGTGCATAATGTCATCTCAAATGTGCAAGTGAAAAAACAAGACATAAAGTTAAACTTCCTCCCCCCAAAATCATACGGGGAATAAATTCAGTGTCAGATTCAAGTCAGGTCTTCTGCTCCCAAATCTGATGTTTCCTGCAGGAGACCTCAGCTGCCTCTATTAAAAACCAAAATACACTGGCAATCGTCTTTTCTCTTCATCATTTTGATCATCACCGTCATCATCGTCTTCATCTCAGTTGTCCTGTAATAAGTGCTCAGTAAGGCCCTGATGGTATATTAAGCATATTACATGAATAATTTTACTTTTCCTGTGAGGAAATAATTTCATTATCATTTCCATTTTGCAAATACAGAAACTCTGACTTTTCACATCTTATTATATAATTATAACCTAATTCTGACATGACATATAAAGACCTGTTCATGTACCTGATCTGCTCCTACCTCTTCCAAATATGGACAGGCACTTCAGGGAGAGGGATACATACCTAAGTCCCAAACTTTTCTGGTGATAATAAAGAGGTTGTGCCACTCCTTTTGGATGCCTTTAGAGTGCTTAGAAATGTATTATCTGTCAGTTCTTTCTTATTTTTAACTGAAGCCTTTTCTGCTGTCATAAAATCTCATTTTATCTTGTTGATCTCCAGAAATGGAAGACTGTCATTCCCCACTCTTTCTTCAGACAAGAAACTTCACGTGTGTTACAGTAGGACACTTCAGTTATACAACACTTTGTGATTGTGACAGCTCCCACCCCAGGCAAATCCAGACTGTGAATAAATGTGACATGAGAGAAAGTAAGCTCCTTTTTTACCCTTTGATTGGACTGTGAGATTGTAGGTAAGAAACAGGGCCATTTTTTCTAGGATCTTCTCTAGAAACCTGTTGTACAGTGATTATACCAACCAAGTGCATGTGGTCATTTCTTTGCATCCATAGTGGAGCTGCTAATGAATCTGCTTTAGGCACACAAGAGATTGGAAAGGAAAGTTAACATCTTAGATCTTCCATGGGAGGGTTCAGCAGGGCCCTTGAGTGAGGAAAAGAGAAGTCAGCTACCTGCTATAACTCATAGGTTCCTGTGGGAGCCTCACAGTTCACTTGCAGGTTCTAAATGCAGGAGTTGATGGTATCAGAAATAGACAATGCCAAGATTAGAGACGCAAACTCTGCCCTCTAGTTCCTCAAGGTCTAATAATTCAATTTAGCAAATGTGTATTGAGTAAACTTTCTGTGCCATTCACCCTGCTTGCTTCTGAGGGATGAGAAAGAAGTAATACATGGCACCTGCTCTGAAGAGAGGATAGGTGTGTGTTTGTCTGTGTGTATGTGTGCATTAGCAAAAGCATGGGGAGGAAAACAACAAACACAAGAGGAGAGAGAGAGAGACAATACATGATTGACATTCAGCAGGTACATGAACAACTCCAAGTCTGTAGAAGAGGAGGAATCTCTAAAGGGTCTTAAAGAATGGGAGAATTTCAACACTCAGAGACAAGGAAAGTTTACTTCTTCCTGGAGAAAGCAGCAAGAGCTAAACCAGAGACAAAGGCCAGCTGACACAAAATGAGATGAAGCTCCTAGTACAGAAGGTACAGAGTGGAGGAACAACCAGTGCACCCGACCCAAGGCACGGTGTTTTGAATCGCATCATACACATGCAAAAGCTGGACAATGAACAAAAAAGACAGAAGAAGAATTGATGCATTTGATTGTGCTGTATGAAAAGAGTGTTGAATTTACCATGGACTGCCAAAAGAGTAAACTGATCTGTTCTGGAAGAAGTATAACCAGAGTACTCCTTGGTAGCAAAGATGACAAGACTGCGTCTTACACACTTTGGACATGTTGTTAGGAGGGACCAGTCCCTGGAGAAGGACAGTTTGCTCAGTAGAGTGGAGGGCCAGTGAAAAAGAGGAAGACTTTCAACAAGGTGGATTGACAAAGTGGCCTCAACAATAGGCTTAAACACAGAAATGATTGTGGACATGGCGCAAGACAGAATACTGTTTCGTTCTGTTGTTCAAAGGGTCCCTATGAGTCAGAACCAACTCAATGGCGCCTAACGACAAAATATATTTCATTATTTCATAGCTAGAAAATGGCAGCTCAGAGGTTACAGGATTTGTAATAGCAGGGCAGGTCTTCTAACTCTAGTCTGTTGGACACCAAAAGATTTTTGCTCTGTCTTCAGTGGTCTGCTGTAATGTAGGGTATCAAATGGCTGGAGGGAGATGTAAGGAGAGACCAGAGTTAGGGAGAGCTATTAGGGGATTACTGCACAGTGTGGACAGTAATAAGAGAGGTTGGCAACATGGGAACTGGAATAGAGGAGCTGAGTTACAGTTCTGTCCTCAGGTAAGTCTGAAGGGATTAGGACCTGGCTGGTCATGAGAGGGTGACAGGACAGAAAGAAATCAGCGCTGTTGTAAAGCCAGGTGGTGGAGAGATAATGGACATGAGTCTCGAGGATTTTGAGGCCCCTTGTAGCCCTAGTATTCTAAAGATGGATTCCTGGTACCTGTGACCACTTACCAGGGCTCCCTTTGAATTCAGACTGCTGGAGCTGAACGCCCACCTTGGCATTAACACAGAAGACACAAAAGACTCCTTGGCATCCATCCACAAGCGCACAAAGATCTTCCAGGGTTTTTCAGAAAGTAGTTCACTTCTATCCCAACTCTTTCAAAGCTCAGAGCCTGGCGAAGCTTGATGTCATCAAACCCAGCTGTGCGCATACAAATACTGAAGGAATCAGCTAAATGCCAAAGGAATCGGCTTAGCTAGTTGGCCCCTGCTTCCCTGTCCTGTGGAAAAGGGGAATAAAGAAGCCCAGAGTGTGATAGGCTGGTCTACTCATTTGCCATCACGACCACTTCCCTGTCTGGAAGCCTGTAGGAATGTACAAGGAAAACCTCCCACTGCCATACTCAAGGCCAATGCTTCAGGAACCATGTGATGATCATAGATAGTATTAGCTCCAGGCAGCTCCTTACGGCTTTAGAGATGGGATAATTTATAAGCATGTCAAATGCAGCATTTTCAGGGCCTCATAAGGTAAAGCATGAAAGACTGTTTTCTTTTATCCTCCCTGACTAATACAGACGGAAATACAGAAGGAGAGGTGAGGTTTCTGAACATTTGAGAGAGAAATAATATGTAGCAGCTGCTCTGAAGGGGGTACTAGATACGTACATGCATTAGCAAAAATACAAGGAGGAAAACAATAAACACTAGAGGAGAGACCATATGTGATTGACATTCAGCAAGGGGAGCTGGAATTATGTGGTTAAGGGAAGAATTCAAGTCCTTATCCAAATTAAGTATCTCTTGTTCTTGTTAGTGGCTGAACCATCAGCCCAGAAGGCTAAATCATCCAGCAAACTGCATGAATAACAGCAAAGAATGCGGCTTGGTACTGGGATGACCCCATGATTGGTTGTGGATTGGATCATTGTAATCCATAGGGTTTTCACTGGCTGACTTTCTTCCTATTCTGCCTTAGTCTAGAAGCTTCACTGATTCCTGTTCATTATCATAGCAACCTGTCAGCTACCACTGACAGACCAGATGTGGCTGTGCGTGAGGTGCACTGGCCTCGTGCACGGATGGCATGAATTCTACTGTGGAATCACCACTGCCCTCCAAGCACCTATTGGAGGTACTTAAATGAAGCACAGACTAAGCAAACGTAGTCTCTGTCCTTAAAGGACTCTCATTTTGTTGAAGAAAACATACATGTAGACATGTATTTATCACCAAGGTTGATACAGGTGGTAATGGAAGGATGAAAAACAGTGCATACTCGCAAGGCCTAGACTGTGAGCCCTGTGGAGTAAAAGCCAAGTTTTACCTGATGATGGTAAAATGGGGTAGCATTTAATGTTGACCTTGAAGAATGAATAGCACCTGGAAGAGCTGTCCTAGGAGAGGAAGCAGCTTGTGCAGAGACTTGCCTGGCATTTCCTCTCAAGGGGCATTGGAGGTACCTGTCTGTTAATGGCTGAATCGTGATCCCCCATGCCAGAGTGGGCAGGCAGTCAGGCCCGCTTCACACTTGCTCACAGTCTGACTTTTGGCAAGCCACTGATCCTCTCCTGGGCTCAGTTTCATGGCTTGTGTTGTCCCTTACTGTTCAAAATTTCATATCCTTAAATTTTACCAGTTGGTGTATATAAAATGCCTAGCAAAAGTCAGATAAATAGGAAGAATTTAATCACATTACTTTAATTGTGGTATGTTTCCAGGTATTTGTTCAAAAGATGTGACTATTGAATACCCTGTATCCACAAGGTACTAGGGAAATGAGACACTAGGTGGAAGACTTTGGTCCTGAAGTAACTTGAAGTCTAGGTGTAGAAATCAGGCCCAAATGAGGTGGGCTAGTGTAAATGATGAATTCTCAAATTGATTAAACTGATAGTATGACCACAGAAAGAGGAAAAAGAAAGCTATCATCTAAAGAGAGAAAACATTTAAATAAGAGAGTAATTATTTAATACACATAAATTGTTTTCTGTGTAATAAACCTCCTTCAGCCATTGGTTGGCAGCATTCCTTGGCTTGTAGTTGTATCACTACAATCTTCAAGTTTAGCATCTTCTAATTTCCCAGGTGTTATCAACTGAGCTATATATGTGTGTGTCCCCCCACCACCTGCCCTCCCGACCTATGTTAGTCATCTAGTGCAGCTATAACAGAAATACCACAAGTGGATGGCTTGAACCAAAAAAGTTTATTCTCTTACAGTTCAGTAAGCCAGAAGTCCAGATTCAGGGTGCTGTCTCCAAGGGAAGGATTTCTTTCTGTGTCAACTCTGAAAAAAGTCCTCATTGTCAGTCTGGGAGCATCTTAGTTCAGGAACCTCAGGTCTAAGGGGTGCGCTGTTTGCAGCACTGCTTTCTTGGTAGTATGAAGTTCCACTGTCTCTGTGTTCGCTTCTCTCTTCTATGTAGGAAAGGAGATTGGCTTAACACACTATCCAGTCTTGTAGATCTCATCAATATAATTGCTGCTAACCCATCTTATCACCCATGTGTCTATCATTTTGTCATACTGTAGGACTTGCCTACTGTTGTGATGCTGGAAGCTCTGCCACTGGCTTTCAGATACCAGCAGGGTCACCCATGACAGCCAGGTTTCAGCTAAGGTTCCAGACTAGGACAGACCAGGAAGAAGGACCTGGCAGTCTATGTCTGAAAGGAATTAGCCAGTGAAAATCTCATGAGTAGCAGCAGACCCTTGTCTGACATAGTGCCAGAAGATGAGCCCCCCGGGTTGGAAGGCACTCAAAAGATGACTGCGAAGGAACTGCCTCCACAGAGTTAAGCTTTATGATGTGGAATCAGGCTTTCGTGGCCTTCATCTGCTGATGTGGCAGAGCTCAAAAGGAAAAGAAACAGCTGCAAACATCTATTAATACCTGGAATGTGGTATGCACAAAGTATGAATCTAGGAAAGTTGGAAATCATCAAAAATGAAATGTAACACATAAACATCAATATCCTAGGCGTTAGTGAACTGAAACAGGCTATTATTGGCCATTGTAAACTGGGTAATCATATGGTCTATTATACGAGGATTGACAACTTGAAGAGGAATGATGTTGCATTCATCGTTAAAAAGAACATTTCAAGATCTATCCTGAAGCACAGTACTGACAGTGATAGGATAATATCCATATACCTACAAGGTATTAACGGTTCCAGGATTACGATGTAAGCATCTTTGGGGAGTTATTATTCAACCAACCATAGACAAGCAATTGTCTACTTGTTAAGGCAATGACATGGTAAGGAACAAAACTGCCAGCCAAGTGCCATTGAGTCGGATCCGACTCATGGCAACCCTAAGGGCCAGGATAGGACTGACCCCCAGAGTATTCAAAGAGCGCCTGGTGGATTTGAACTGCTGACTTTGTGGTTAGCAGTGGCATAAAACGAGCAAGAGTAGTTTATACACTTATGAACTACCTTCAAAGTTCTTGTATTGATGGAGATTCTTTCTCTCCATCTGGCCTTTCTCCTTCCCAGTAAAAGGCGTGAAAATTCCTTATACACTGTAAGAACGTAAGATATCCTCATCTTTCCTTGTCTTCATTAAGTGGAACCTCTAAGGAATTTTTACTTGACTGACCATAGCTTGCCCTTACTAATGCCCTCCTGTGCTTTCTACAGCCTGCTTCTACAGTAGGGGGGGTGGGGAGTCTCACACTCAGATGTTCTAAGGGGCCAGATGGGTAATGTAAACGGATGAATCCGGCCACACACAAGGCACAGGGAGTGATAGGACTATGACCAATGAAGAGAGCCTGTTCTACACAAAGGGGTTGAAGTTGAATGTTATTTTAAATGTTGTGGCAGGCCTAGGGGCTGAACATCCAATAGGAAAGGTAAGCACTGTACACAGTGTGCTTTGGTGCTACAGATAGTACCAGACTTTCTGTAGTGAACAATTTCACATTTTTCCTCCACATCAAACATTCTGCTTCCAGATCTTGCTGGCGTCTCTCTCTCTCTCTCAATTTCACAGTACCTTCCCACAAAATCAAAGCCTCTTTTCAAAGTTACAGTCCCTGAAGGGTGGGCTACCCGATAACTAAGGTATATCTTGGCAGATTTGGGCTTACTTGCTAATCTGTAGAGAACAACTGGACATGAGTTTCACCATGTCAAGCAGATGAAACTTTGCGGCATATTGCACACGTTCTTTGGTTCAGCCATTTGTTTCCTAGGGGAAAGTAGTTTATTTCTGTTATGTCTAGTTGCTCTTTTTTTGCTGATTTCGTCTCTCCAAAAAGCTTACAAGTTCCCATGGGTTTGCTGTTGTGTGTTGTCCAAACACTTCCAACTCAGCAACAGTACAGGACAGAGAAGAACTGCTCCAGATGCTTCCCTAGCCTGTGATCTTTACAGACTACCAGGTCCTTTTTCCCAAAGAACCTCTGGTGCATTTGAACTGCTGACCTCTTTGGTTACCAGCCACATGTTTAACCGTTGTGTCACCAGGGTTTGGTTCCCTGAAGCCTATTACTAGAAAGTCAATTCTAAATCAAGCAATTCTGTAGGACACAGTAGCATTGCCCATAGGGTTTCCAAGGTTGTAAATCTTTATGGAAGCAGACTGTCCATTCTTTCTCCTACAGGGTGGCTGTAGGTCCAAATTGCTTACCTTTCGGTTAGCAGCTTAGAGCTTCACCATTGTGCCATTACACTGTTTCAATATTGTCCTATTCTCTTCTTCCTTTTATATTTTTTCTAAGGAAGTTCCTTCATGAAGTTATTTCATTAGATGATACACTGAGAAATTCTTTATGTGTCAACTCCAATGATTTACAGTACTTCAGTGACTATTAGTGCTACTAAAGAGCATTTGTTAACCTTTGTCTTGTATTAAATTCAAAAATTCACTAAAATATCCTTATTATGTCATGGATCCTGATTGAGGTTTTAAGAACATGAACTCTTATCCCTTCTCTATTGGACATTTCCTGGCGGGGGAGTTTTACACAAAAGAAACAGTGGCCAAATATAAACGTATGGAAAATAAAGTACTTGATTGCCACCTACCTCACTGTAGACTTTGGGGAAAATATGAGTTGAAAAAAACTAGCTCAAGACTGCAAACCTATGTGAGATCCCTGGCCTCTGTGAATTGAGATAGGTTGGCCTCTGGTGGGTCCAACGAGCTTCAGGGAATAAGAGAGACAGAAGAAAGGGACTGTACAGTGTAGGAGTGCTTTCCACGTGAACTCAACAAATAAGAAGGATGCCTAAGACTATGTGTGTGAATCAGGGCTTTGAACCTATTCATGCCAGTTCAAACCATTGCTGAGAATTTGTATTTCCATCCCAGATATAGTAAGTCAGAATCTACAGTTTAACAAGATCCACAGGTGATAGCTATCACCTGAGGAGCTTTGGGAATCACCTTATCATCTTGATCAACTTTAGATTCTGATTCAGTATACCTGGAGTAGAAATGCAAATTCTCCATAGAGGTTCCAACTAGAACAAACTGGTTCAAAGCCCTGGTATAGATCCTGAACTTGGAGACATAGGATTGCTGTTCACTAGTAAAACACAGCTCAATGATTGACCCTTGCCCTGACCAATCACATTTTTGAAATTTTTTCTTCTTTAGGAGGGGAAACCCTGGTGCATAGTGGGTAAGTGCTACAGTCTCCAACCACAAGATCAGCAGTTCCAATTTGAGAGATGCTCCTTAGAAACTCAATGTGGAAGTTCTATGCTGTCTATAGGTCACTCTGAGAAGGAACTGACTCAAAAGCTGTGAGTTTTATATAAGTGCTCCAAATCTGAATCTTTTCTATGTACTAGAAACTGTGATGAGCCTTCTACACATATTATCTCTAATCATTAGTATATCCATAATGTATTATGGATATGTGTATTACCACTGCACTCAGCAAGCTGTATGCATGGCTAGGTACTGAAGGCTCATAGAGTTCATGCAATGCTTACAAGGTCATTTTAATGATATTAGGATGTGTGGTTGCTATTTGAATAAGCTCATAGTCCTTTTCTATTAGTCTCCTGGGTCCACTTTAACGAATTGCCACACAACTCATATCTTAAAACAACAGAAATATTTATTCTCTTACAGTTCTGGAGGCCATAAGTCTGAAATTATGGTGTCAGGAGATTTGATTCCCTCTGTAGGCTCTGAGTGAAAATCTGTTTCATGCCTGTCTTGTGACTTCTGATGGCTGTTGCCAGTCCTTGCCTTTGTTTGGCTTGTAGCTGCATCATTCCAATGTTTGCCTCTGTAGTCACATGTTTTTTCCTTCGGTGTCCCTGTGTGTCTCAGATACCCCTCTAGTTTCTCTTACAAGGACACCAGTCATTACATTTAAGCTCCCCACTCCACCTCTAAATCCAGAATGATCTCCTATGTAGATCATGAACTTCATTATTTCTGAAGCAGTTGCATTCCCAGGTGCTAGGGGTTAGGACTTGGATATATCTTTTTGGAGACACAATTAAATCCACTTTAGTCATAAAGTAGAAACCCCGGCAGCATGGTGGTTAAGTGCTACAGTGGCTAACCAAAAGGTCGACAGTTCAAATCTGCCCAGAGATCTGTGGAAACTGTGGGGCGGAAATGCAAATTCTGCATAGAGATTCCAACCAGAATGAACTGGTTCAAAGCCCTGGTATAGATCTTGAACTTTGAGACATAGAATTGCTGTTCACTAGTAGAGTATTTCTACTCTATCCTATAGGGTGTCTATGAGTCAGAATTGACGCAACAGCCATGTGTTTGTTGTTGGTTTTGTTTTTTTGGTTTTTAGTCATCAAGTGCCCGTTGGACAACAGCTTTGATGAAAGTGACTCATTCTCACACAGTCAAGCTTAGCACATGATCATAGAGGTGATGTGCATTTTATTTTCTAAGTTTTATTTATTTTGTTGTTGAAATATATACAGCAAAACATGCCAGTTCAACAGTTTGTATATGTACAGTTTCGTAACATTAATTTCATTCTTTGAGTTGTGCAATCGTTCTTCCCTTCCCTTCCTAAGTTGTTTCTCCCTTGTTAGCACAAACTCAGTGTACCCTAAGTTTCTTATCTAATCTTTTGCATTGCTATTGTCAATTTGACCCCATCTAGGTAGCTCCTAAAAGAGTATAATGCTCAAGACAGGCCTTTTTCGCTAATTAAGTTAAACTGTTGTTTTAAAATGACTTCAGGGGATATTTTTGTTTTAAGGTTTAAAGACTATCTCAAGGAAATAATTTCTGGGGTTCATCCAACTTCCATGGCACTAGAAAGTCTAGATTCTGTAAGAAATTGAATTTTGTTCCACGTGGTCCCTCTTTTGATCAGGAGTCTGCTGAGGAATGTTTGATCGAAGTGTTCAGCGATGATAGCCTTGTACCGTTCAGTTCTTCCAGTCTCATGGCAAAGGAGGCAGCTGTTCATGAAGGCCATCAGCCACACATTACATAGCCTCCTTCTATTCCTGACTTTCCTTCTTCCTCTGTTGCACCAGGTAGAGACCAGTTGTTGTGCTTTGAATGGCATCTTGTAAACTTTCAAGGCTCTAGCCACTACACAACAAACTATAAGGTAGAACAGAAGCACTAAACATGTTATCAGGCCCTTTAACTGAGATGTCCCATGAAAACATGACCATAAACCTCCAAACCAAGGAACCAAGTCCTATGAAGTCTTTGGTTGTACATAAACAGCCTCAGCAGCTACTCTTTTTTTTTTTGTTCAATGGTACAAATAAACCTATCACACAACTTTTCCCAATTCAACTTTTAACAGGTGCACAACTTAACTTATGGCCAACAGTTATGATAATCAGCTATACAACCTTACTACTCATCAGTGCAATTCTTCTATTGCTGTTAACCCCTGTTTTCACTCTCCTTTCTACCCTTGGTTGCTACTAGTAAACTTGGGTCTCTCTACATTTGTCTTTTGTTATCTTTTTATATAAGCAAGGTCAGCATAATGTCTTCAAGCTCCATCCACATTGTAGTTATCTTTTAAGACTCCACTTCTCCTACCTGCTGAGTAGTGTTCTGTTGTACATGTGTACCACATTTTGGTTTATCAGTTCGTCTGCTGATAGGTACTTAGTTGATTTCTACCTTGTGATTGCTGGGGATAGTGCTACAATGCACAGTGCATGCAAGTTTCTTTTTGAGTCTCTGCTTTCTGGTCCTTGGGGTATATACCTAGGAGAGGGATTGCTGGATCATTTGGTAGTTCTATGTTTAGTGCTTTGAGGAACTACCCTTCCACAACAGATGCACATTTTTGCATTCCTACCAGCAATGGCTAAGGGTCTGGATTTCCCTACATCTTCACTAACATTTGTTAGTGTGTGTGTGTGTGTGTGTGTGTGTGTGTGTTCTTATTTGCCATCCTAGTAGGAATAAAATGATATCTCATTGTGGTTTTGATTTGCATCTCTCTGATGGCTGATGATACTGAGTATCCTTCATGGGTTTGATGGCCATTTGAATGTCTTCTCTGGTGAAATGTCTGTTCATGTCCTTTGCCTATTTTATGATTCAGTTATTTGTCCTTTTGTTGTTAAATTATGATGTGCATTTTAGATTTTAATATTATTTGGGGTTTTATATCCAAATATCACTGACTAGAGAATGTTCTACTTCTCTGGACCTCTCACTTTAGAGTTATGATTAGAAGTGAAATTACTAAAATCAATTTTCATCTTCTGGTTGCAGACCTGATGGTGTGAGCTTGTACACTCCAGCTAAACTTTCTGAGCTTCCCTTCCCTCATCAGTATGACTGGGAGAAAAGCTGGCTGTGGTCTTCCTCACGGGCTCTCTGAGATTGCAAATGTGTGATGATGTGAGTTTACTACAAAACCACAGATCTATATGAGGGTAATGAGAGTGATTGACTTCAAGTGAGCCTTCAGCTGCTGAGGACCCTAGGTCCTGTCTGCTTTTCCTAGAGGTCTTACACCTTACCAGTCACTCCTCATTGGTGATTCACTCTACGGGTTGGCCCACAATTCCCCCATTTGACCTTCACCTGCTTCTGCCTGACCTTTCCTGCCTCTCACCTTAACAGTGACCACAACAGCACTGGAATACCAAGTGGGTGGATTGGAATGATATCTCTTCTGCCAATGCATCCAACAACTTCTCCTTCCTGTGTGCCTTTATCTTTTAATATACACACAAACAAAACCCAGAAAATATCATTAATTCTCAGTCATGGGAGAGATTTGCATCAAATTTATCAAAAAGTAACCTAGACTGTAAGTCGTTTCCTAGGGTCGGTCCACTGCTGCTTCTGCTACAGTGCTGGATGCCCTTGTTATTGCATTTACAGTCAGAAAGTGTGTGCATCTAACTGGCCCAAGAGGAAATCTAGGTAGGCAAAAAGTTGTCAGTCTTGGAAGACCTTAGCTATCTGCCACTTCTCAGTTTTACTGGTGAGAACAATGAGGCTCAGAGAGGTAAGAACCTGTCCGCAGTCACTTTGTTGGTTAGTGGCTGACCCACAGAACTGGACCATGATACAGCGTGGTGATCCCTTTAACCTCATGAGCTAAACACATGTGAAAATATCAGAAGTTGTTGGAACACAGCCTTCGTAAAAATCTTTAAAAATGCAAAACCATGGTCCTGAACTGGTACTGATTGCTAGAGGGCAAAGGGCACCTGCTCCCAGTCAGTACCTGACCGAATTAGAAATATGAGTGGGCCTGTCGACCTGAGATGACCCTCCTCTTTCATTCTCAAGAAAAATACGGCAAGGAAAGAATTTACAGGTGGAGAATGAGACAGGTTGTACGACAGATGCATCTTGGACCAGGCAGGAAGTTTCCTACTATTATTCATGCCCCTTTGATCTCTGCCTGGTCCCTCCCCCTTTCTGAGCCTCAGTTTCTTCATCTTTCAAATACAGTGAAATCTCTGAGAGCCAGCACTCAACGGGACTGCCTTGTTTCCTGGGTCTCACAGGTTTACAGTCTTTGCTAGAGTACAGGCTTACGACTTTTTTCTTCTCAGTTTAATGGAAAATGTTAGTGTATTTCTTCACTAACAGGCCTCTACCTTGCACAGCTTCCAGCTTTTGCAGGTTTCACTGTAAAAGGATTGGGCCTAGCTGGCTTCCGAGCGTTCTTCCCCATCCCCCTGTTCAGGGCGGGCAATTCTGAATAAATGCTAAGAGGATAGTCCTCACAAGCGTTTCACTTATTATTACCTCATGCTCCAGGTAGAAGGTTCTGTGTTGCCAAAATTCTTTCCACACAATGCTTCTCTTTGAGTGACATATAAGTAACTGTTAAACACGACTGTAATGTGAGAATATGCATTAAATTAGTGTAAAAACTGTGTGCCTCCCAATTTCCAGATGTCAGAATCTCATAGTGTTGTCATTTTTCGTTTTTCAGTTCAGATGTTCACACAAATGGAAGGGAAATGACTGCGGGAGCCATCTCCCCACAACACAGTCCTTTCTTCTTTTCCTACCAATTTGTTCCTGTGGATTTACATATTCTCCGAGGGCTTACCAAAGTAAAGCCGTCTTTCAGACTATCACAGGGCCTCAGGAATGCCTCCCATGTGCATTGCCTAAAATATGGGCTCTTCTGTGCCTTTGAACACTTGAAAACACAGACAGCCTGATGGTAGGTGGTATTTACTAAACTAGAGGAATTAAACTCTGAACTGTTCAAGTTTCAAGCAATCAGTTCCACTTGGTACACACTCACTTGCAACCTTAGGCGTCTGAAGAGAAAATGTGATTTGGCAGCAAGAGTTGCCAGTAGGAGTTTAAGTTCCAATCAACATAAAATGCGGAGAAGTGCCAGCGCTGAATATCAATCAGGAGATTTCCTTGTGCCTACTTTGTATCAGTCAAGGTACCTAAAGGCTGCCTTCCTTTGTCGGAGGAGAGGAAATATATGCAAACAACTTAAAGAAAAGATTAAATCACATTTTTATGGCGTATATGGTGACAGAGCCAAGATGGAAAAGCTATAAATTATTCCATCTTTAAAAGCGTTGTTGCTGTAACCTTTTTTATTATGGATGATACCAAGTTCTTTTAATATGGATGCTTGGGAGGAAAGGTTCTATCCTTTGGTTGCTAACTGAGCACAGCTGAGTCACACAACAAGGAGCACAGTCTGCGTTGTACTCTCCACAGGGGTTCATCCAACAGAATGGGATGGTGCCCTCTGGAGCTGTGCACTGGACTAGCCCAGACCACATTTGAATGGGAACATGAGATCAAAAGGAATGAGAGTTAGCATTGAATATATATGTGTCTAGCAGCAACAACAACAACTCAGCCTGTTGCTGTAGAGTGGATTCCAACTGATAGCGAGCCTATAAGCCAGCCAAGTGCTTATCCGACCCATGGCGACCCCAGGGGCCAGGATAGATACCCCATAGGGTTTCCAAGAAGTATCCTATAGGGTTCCTAGGCTCCTAATGGCTCCAAATGGCCGCTGGATTTGAATTGCCAACCTTTTGGTTAGCATCCAAGCTCTTAACTACCATGCTACCACATGTAGACATCTGTTTCATTCATTCTGAGAAATCTATGAAGTACATTCCACCAGCAGTCTGCCAACTGGTTGTAATATGATGGTTTTCATGTTTCTGGACACGGTGCCACGGGTGTTTCAAATGCCAGCAGGGTTAGCCATGGTGAACAGTTTCAGTGGGAGCTTCCAGGTTAACACAAACAAGGAAGAAAAGCCTGGTGACCTACTTCTGAATATTAGCCACTGAAAGCCCTATGGGTCACATCAGAGTATTATCCAACACAGTGCTGGAAGATGAACTTCCTACGTTGAACCCAAATGAGACCCACTGCCATCGAGTCGATTCTGACTCATAGCAATCCTACAGGACAGAGTAGAATTGCCCCACAGAGTTTCTATGGAGTGCCTGGCTGACTCAAACTGCCAACCTTTGGGTTAGCAGATGTAGAGCTCACCCACTGTGCCACCAGAGTTTACATGAGTTGAAAGCCACTCAAAATACACAGCAGCTGCAATAATGGACTTGAGGACATTTGTGATTGTGAAGATGGCTCAGGACTGGGCAAAGTTTCATTCTGCCAAACGGAAGGTCACCATCAGCTGGAATCCACTTGTTGACTACTAACAACCATGAAATATAATCCAGATGAGGAAACTGCAGCTGAAACAAATTCAGCAACTTCTGTTAGGCTAGATGGGCTAACTTCAGTGACAACCATTCCAGAAGCTCAGTCTCTCAACCTCACTTCATAATTTGATTGGGTACCTGGCACATGACTTTCCAGGTAGAAATTTGGGGATTCAGGCTCCTCTCCTCAAATGGATCCACTGTGTTTTATGGCCTCAGAAACTTCCAGAGGATCTTTAACAGTAAGTCTGCATACAGGGAAGGGATAGAGCCTGGAGAAAAAGGAAACCAAACCCACTGTTGTTGAGTTGACTCTGATTTATAGCAGAACAGAACTTCTCCATAGAGTTTCTAAGGAACAGCTGGTATATTTGAATTGAAGACATCTTGGTTGCAGACAAACACTTAAGCACTGTGTAACCAGGGCTCTAGAGCCTGGAGGGTCTCCTGGAAAACTTTAGTTGGGCCCAGGCTCTAGGTGGCTGATGTACGTCATTTCAACCCATATTCTATTGGCCAGAACGCAACATCTCATTGCAAAAAGGCCTAAGAAATG
This sequence comes from Heterohyrax brucei, assembly GCA_028571685.1. Lineage (NCBI taxonomy): Eukaryota > Metazoa > Chordata > Mammalia > Hyracoidea > Procaviidae > Heterohyrax > Heterohyrax brucei. The sequence goes on along the minus strand of CM053153.1, from coordinate 16,056,039 downwards.
TGGTCTCCCTGTGTGTCCAGGAAGAAAAGGAAAGGACTGGTAAACCCAGTGCATTGTCTCTGCCACGTGCTGCCAGGGTTACCAAGAAGAAGAGCAGTAATCCTTTCTCTGACTCAAAGTCTTATGTTATTTCCATCCCACTCAGCTTGAGGATTCATCCTCTAATTGTTGACTCCAAGGACAGTTGATTACAAAGACAGCCAGAAGTGCACTCTACCTCAAAACAAGAGATGGTCAAATTATCCAGGTATTCCTAAAATGCTTCCTTTTTGCTTATATGGACAGAAGTTTGAATATTGGACTGAATTTTCCAGATGTCAACCATGTCTAGCTCAGGCACGACCTAAGAGTTGCCTGGAGACCTTTGATCTGTGTATACTTAAGATACTGTTTATAGTCTAGGGAAGCTTCTTGCCCTGGCTGGTCTTCTCATCTCCCTCTGCAGCCTCATCTTGGAGGTGTTAGCCCCTGTTGTTGTTTCAACTGTGAGTACTACGTGTTTGCTCCCACTCCCGCCACCAAAAAAAAGTACCATCAAGCTGATTTTGAGTCATCAGCCTGCCCCCTGTGCCACAGCTACAACAGCTCCATGTTGTTGTTGTTAGGTGCTGTGGAGTCAGTTCCAACTCATAGTGACCCTATGAACAACAGAACAAAACACTGCCTGGTCTTGCACCATGTCCATAATTGTTTTTATGCTTAAGCCCATTGTTGTGGCCACCGTGTTGATTCATCTCATCTAGGGTCTGTTTTGCTGACCCTCCACTCTACCAAGCATGATGTCCTTCTCCGGGGACTGATCTTTCCTGACAACATGCCCAAAGTATGTAAGACGCAGTCTTGCCGTCTTTGCTTCCAAGGAGCACTCTGGTTGTGCTTCTTCCAGAACAGATCTGTCTGTTCAGCAGTGCCACTAGTATTTAGGTTTCAGCAGGGTCAACCATGGTAGATAAGTTTCAGCTGAGCTTCCAGACTAAGATAGACTAGTAAGTAAAACCCAGCAGTCTACTTCTGAAAGGAATTAGTCAGGGAAAACCTGATGAATAGCAACTGAACTGCTCCATAGGTTTTGTTTTTCTTTTTTTTTGGAGTGTGATCTTTACAGAAGCAGATCACTAAGCTTTTCTCTTATGGTGTCTCTGGTTGAGCCTGAACCACCAATCTTTCGGTTACTAGCTGAACATAAACCATTTGCATCACCCAGGGACCTTCTTTGTCCATTGGTCTGATATGAAGGGCAGATATCCAACTGCTTACTGAGCGCCCCTCAGAACCTCTCATACCTCCATGTGGTCAGCATGTGTAACCCTGGAACATACTTCCCCCACCCTCAAAACATGTCTTCATTACTGTATTTCTACCACTCAGTTTACAAACTTGAGATGTATCTGCAACACTAGATCTGATTTTGCCATATGCTGTTTATATAGCATTGAAAGGCCACTGAGAATCTCCAGTGAAACATTCAAAGGGAGAGAAAAGTGTTATTGGTTTAATTGTAAACTTTAAAATGGTTTTACAGAATAAAATTGGTGATTAGTGTTTATAATTTTGAGCATAGTAAGTCAGAAGGTAATCATTCAAGCAAATTTTACCAGATGGAATTTACAATTTTTAATTTGTTTTATTCCTAGCCATCTTTGCTACTCTTCAGACAGGTCTAGTGGGACTTCTTTCTGTTGTGTTCTGTTTGTTTTAAGGGTGGGTGGTTGTTAGGTGCTATTAATTTGGTTTCAACTCACAGCAACCTGATGTACGATGACAGAACAAAATACTGCCCAGTGCTGTGCCATTCTCACAATAGTTGCTACGTTTGAGCCCGCTGTTACAGCCACTGTGTGAATCCATTCCACTGAACAGCTTCCTCCCTTTTTACTGACTCTCTGCGTTACCAAACACAGTGTTCTTCTCTAGGGACTGGCACTCTGGGTAACATGCCCAAAGTACAAGATGTGCAGTCTTACCATACTCCCTTCTAAGGGAAGTTCTGGCTGCACTTCTTCCAAGACAGGTTTGTTGGCTCTTCTGGCAGCTCATGATATAGTAGATTATTTGCCAATATCACAATTGAAAGGCATCAGTTTCTTCTTTGATCTTCTTTATTCATTGTTCAGCTTCATGTGTATAAGAGGTGATCGAAAACATCATGCCTTGGGTCAGGCGACTCTGACCTCAAAGTGACATCTTTGCTTTTTAACACTTGAAAGTGGTCTTTTGCAGCAGATTTGCCGGTGCAATATATTGTTTGATTTCTTGACTTCTGCTTCTGTGGTCACTGATGGTGGATCCAATAAAATAAAATGCTTGACGACTTCAATCTTTTCTTTGTTTATCATGATGTTGCTTATTGCTCTGATTGTTTTCTTCATGCTAAAGAGTAACCTACACTGGAGACTGTAGTCTGATCTTCATCAGTAAGTGCCCACAGTCCTCTGCTTTCAGAAAGAAAGACTGTATCATCTGCTTATTGCAGGGTGTCCGTGAGTCCTCCTACAATGCTGGTGCTGCATTCTTCTGCGTATACTCCAGCTTCTTGAATTACTTGTCAGCCTACAGACTGAATAATTGTCGTGCAGAGCTACAACCCTGGCACCCCCCTTTTCTGATTTGCAGTGATGCAGTACGCCCTTGCCAGGAGGTTTTCGAGCCTTGGAAGCAGGACCACAGCCTTATCAGAACCAGAGTAAGAGTTTCTCTAATCTGCAACAAACAGCAAAATTCCAGAACAGAAACTGCTGTTGTGATGCAAAGAGGAAAGCAAACCATTATCCCAGAAGCCTTTCTGGAAGGAGAGAGATGGTGCTGGAATTATTCTAGAGGCAGCCACATTTCATTCCATGTTTGGGTATCGGCAGCCAAAGGCAACGATTAGACTTCATCAAATGCAGCTGGTTCCAATCTTGGCCAAAGCTTTTCTTTTGGATGTTGATGGTCTACACGTCATAGCGTAATGACAGAAGGAGAATGCTAGTGATGACAGGTAAGGCATGGCTTCTGCCATCAGGGCAAATGGTGAGTCATTGTCGGGTGATAACTGAGGGGAAGTAGGAAGCAACATTTTTTGAGAGATGTTTAGCATAATGATTAGGGGCATGAGCTGTGGAACTGGGAGGTCTGGAGCAAATCCTGGTACTGCTCTCTAGGAACCATTGAGTCTTAGGCAAGTTATTCAACTGCTGTGTCTCAGTGTTTCTATCTGTAAAATAGGGATTATAATTGCAATAGTTCATGGGCTGTTGTGAAGATTAAATGAATTAATGATGATTGACACTTAGAATAGCTAGTCACCGCTAAATTCTTTGCCTGAACTATCTCCTTTAATCCTGATGAGAATTCCGTGAGGTAGGTTTCACAATCTCATTTTATGAACAAGGATGCAAAGGCTCTTAGCTTGATTGCTAATGAGGTATCTTGTCCAAGACCTCAAGAATATGTGGTTAAGGGAGAGCTCTCTGTGTCATTTTAGAGGAGAAGGAAAAGGAGAGAGAAAACGTTAACAGAAAGAGAAAAAAAAAAAAAAGCAACTGGAGAATCGAAGCAATTTCATTTCCCAACACCACACCCACTGAACCATTGATTCTGGACTTTCCTTTCGCTGGGTAAAATGTACCAGCCCTCCTCCCCACCTCGTACCTACCCTCCTCAATGCTTGAGTTACAACAGTGGCCCAGGACAGTTCTCGAATAAAAAATTTTCAGACAACTAGTTCCTTCCACATGTAAGACCTTTCTTACATCTGAGGCACACAGAATAAGGGAATCAGATTAGTGAACAACGGTGGTCAGAGGCCACTTGAGTCCTTTGCTCGTGGGTTCTGGAGCATTTAGAAACTTGATATTTCTAGAGATTGATTGTAAGCTATTTCCCTAGTTGACAGCAGTTGAAAGGGACATGAAATAGCTTCTAAACAGCTGTCTACAGTAGACAGCTGAGGAAACTGAGGCCCAGGGAAGGAAGGAAACTTTCTGAAGTTCACAGTTCTATGGCGGCACCTGAGTCTCGTGGCTCAGGTCTAGTGTTGCCTCCGTTATCATTTGCCACTTCCTCTCTGTTAGGGGTTGAATTGTGTCCCCCCACAAAATGTGTATCAAGTTGACTATGGGGTGATGTGTGATTGTCCACTATTTTGTGATCTGATGTGATTAGCCTGTGTGCTTAACATTGGTGATAATAATGAGGCAGGAGTAGAGGCAGTTACATTAATAAGACGGGACTCAGTCTACAGGATTAGGTTATAAGTCATGAATCAGTGACTTTTGAAATGTGAAGGAAAGAATCTGGCTGAGAAGAGAGAGACCTCATACCACCAGTGCCAAGAAGTGCCAAGAGCAGAGCCCATTCTTTGGGCCCAGTGTCCCTATGCTGAGAAGCTCACAGACCAGGGAAACAGTGATGACAAAGACTTTCTCCCAGAGCTCGCAGAGAAAAAGCCACCTCCTGAAGCTGGAACCCTGAATACAGACTTCTGGCCTCATAAGCCATGAGAGAATAAATGTCTGTTTACCCAAATCATCTACTTGTGTGACTTTTGTGATAGCAGCAGTAGATAACTCAGATGCTCCCTTTTAACTAGAGTCAACTGTTGGCAGTTCCTCAGCTATAGTCTGTTAAGACTTTTAGCTTTGGCCTATAGCACGTAATAATCCTTGTGTAATAAAGTTGTGTGGCAACTTGACTGAGCCATGATTCTCAGTGGTTTGGCAGTTGTGATGTAGTTTGGCAATAGTACAATGATGTAATTAGCTCCATGATGAGATCTCACATAATATGATCATGTCCATGATAGCCTATCCATTGAAAAGGACTTTCCTTGGGAGTATGGCCTTCATCCAATATAGGTGAACTTTCTAGCAGAGCTTGTGGGCGTTTGTTCACTCTGGATCCTTCGGCTGTTTCCTTCTCATCTGATCTCTGTTCTTGGGACTTGAGCTAGTAACTTATCTACTGTCTCATCTGCCAATTGGGGGATTTGTTGGTCTTTGCAGCCTGTGACTGAGAGCTCCACTGTCTGACTTGCTTATGTTGGGTTCACCAGCCCCTGCAACTACATGAATCAGGAGAGAAGCTTCTAGCATGACCCATGAACTTGGGACACTGCAGTGTCTAAAACTACATGAGCCATTTCCTTGGTATAAATTTCTCTTTTTGTTTGTATGTGTGTATACGTGTGTGTGTGTGTGTGTGTGTGTATGCTTTACCAATTTTGCTTTTCTAGAGAACCCAGCCTACAATAACACATTGAGTTTCAAATATTTCCCTACTTTTCATATTTTCGTTTTGTTTTGCTTGTCTAATGGCCTTCCGATACACAGTACTCAGATCACACATCATCGCCTTTAGGGAATCTGACTCTTTATAGTCCTGTAACACCCACTGTTTATCAGCCCTACAACCTGATTTTAAGTTTGGGTATGTGTTTGTCTTTCCTTGAGGGGAAAAAAACTACATTTGATTCATTATTCTGGCACTACGACTGGCATACAGTTGGGAGATTAAAATATTAGATGTGTGGATCGATGTCTATGTGGATTCCTCCTTGAATATGAAAGGAATTTCCTAAAGCCTTCTCAGAGGCTCAGATATTATGAACTCTGTCATGCTTCTCATAATATTGCCCCATGCTGTTCTTTATTGTGGCCCCAGTGTACTCACACAGTGCCTTGGTGTTTCTAAGATTGAGAAGAAAGGCATGAGCTTATGTAGCAACAGGGAGAAATAGAATTCCATTTCACTGTGTGCTTTGGTTGAAAGCTTTAGACTTACCCCAAGTATCTCCTCTCAACATTTTTGCAGTGTGTGTGTGTCCACACCCGCTGATTTGTCCTACTGGAAGAGGAAAATAGCAGAAAAATTATCAAGGATTTGCAAATAGCTCCTTGGACAGTCAGAAGGGTAAAGTGCCGTCAGGTGACTGTATCCTGTCTAATGGGGAGCGAGCGAGGTCTGGATGAGCCCTAATGACTGCTTTGGTCAAATACCACCTCGATTTAAAACCATGGCTGTTAGGAAATCCGAGTGATGTATGTAGTGGCTCAGTTTTGCCTACATTTCAATTCTGAGGCAAAGAAGGAAGGATGCCTCCGGGTTCTCTGAGTGACAGAATAGTAATAGGCTGTTGCATTTTGACTTTTCAGTTTGCCATAATTTTGATTTTCTTTCTTCTGTGCATCCTCTTTTTTGTAGTTTCATTAGCCTGGAAGGTCAAAGTTGAGATACCTGTCTAGACAGTCAAAATGTAGTCCATGAACCAGTGACAAGAATAAGGCATGATATTAATTGTATATTAAGCTTTATAGGGCTCTGGATCATTCATCCCTCTGACAGTGTTAATGGGAATTCTGAGGGCCATTATATTTCCTTCATGGCAAAGATCATAAAGAGTGAGAGGAACTACACGTGCTTCTGTCTCATCTGTTCAGCATACAGACAGGGCCTACAAGTGCACATGATCCCAGTGGGCTCCAAATGTGCCACCTTGATAATTTTTGCTAATTTAGTTTGAAGTAGCAAACATGTACTGAGCATTTGATAAGCACAAGGCATTGTGTCTGGTGCTGGGGATAGAGAAATGAATACATAGATAAGGTTTTTGCTGATGAAACTAGGAAGTAGAGGCATGTGAAGTGGATTTATCTGTTTTAGGTTGAATTTGGATTCTTCCTAGCAGATAGGTTCAAGCAGAGTTGTGTTTCACCTTTAGCACGGCTACCCTTGGGCAAAGCAGTCACCCCTTGGGTGTCAGCTTCTCTTACCAGTGGAATCCATTTGAACCCAGCTATTTCAAGATTATGTCCATCATCTCGTATTTTAGAACTTCAAGTATATTCTGTTGGAAAAGCATCTTTGAAGGATGACATTGGGACCTAAAGTTTCAGTTCCAAGAGTTTGAAGACACAGGAGATAATACACAGTCTAGAACTAGTACAAATACTGGAGGTTATTTCTTTGGAAATAAATATCACAGGAAGTCAAATCTTTTATGCTATCCTCATTTCACCAGAGACTCTGCAAAGTGATCCTCACCACAAGGCTTATGTCAAAGTCTTTTACCCCATCTGTCTTAGGCTGTGTTGTCTAGAGAAACAAAACTAGTGATGTGTGCACGTGCGTGTGTGTGTGTGGATATGTATGTGTATATATAAATAGATACGTGTGTATATATGTATATGTACATATATATATATACACACACATACATATATGGAGAGAGGGAGAGAATGAGAACTAATCTCAAGGAAATACCACATGTGATTGTGAGGATTGGTAAGTTTTGAAGTCTATGGGCCGTGGACCCAAACTCCTGACATGTATGATTTTGTGTGCTAATGAATCCAGAATCAGCAGATCAGATGGCAGGCTGCTGGTTCATAAGGCTGCATAAGACAGTGAATCTCCAAATCAGCAGAAAAGAAAACAGACTGCTGGGTCACAGGGCTGCAGAGCTGGCAAATCCCAAATTTGGCAGGTCAGACAACAAAGTGCTGGTTGAAGTCCCAAGAACTAGAGATCAGATGATGACCAGCCAGAGCAAGCAAGTGAGCTTTGTTAGAATGTCCTTGTCTCTCTCTGTCTCTTTGTGTATGTGTGTGTTGTCCTCTAGCTCTCCAGGGAAGATCCCGTTACAATTGAGTGGCTGCTCACATCACGGAAGTGATTGCATTATATCACAGAACAGCAGGTAGTTATGTAATACTGAGAATCATGACCTAGCTAAGTGGACATAGGCTCTTACACTCTCATTTGAAAACCAGTTGAGAGCAGAAGAAAAGAACAAATCAACAACAAGTAGTAACTAATTCATGGAACTTTCTCTCTTCTCTTGATGGATGTTTTCGGCAGTAAATTAGGGTAATGTGGTCAATTTTAAGAAAGTTACAGTACTCAATGATTCCTTAGTATACATCAAGTGAATCATTATAATCAATGGGTCTACTTTTCAGTTGTTTTAGACAGCCACATTGAATATTCTTAATTACTCAGTAATAATAATTAGATTTCATAGATTGGTGAGTACAAGTATAGCCCTTGTAAGTTAAGGAGTAAGACTCTGTTTATGATTGTTGTATATCGAATTATACTTTGTAGAGGTGAAAGTGATCAGATAAATATAGCAGTTGTGTGGCAAGCTAACACTTACAGAGTCATCTCCATGGCTTTTCCCCCAAGGTTTTACGGGGAGACTTTTTCTCCCTGTTTGCTGAAAGAAGGCCTGTCCCTCATTGATCAGTGCACACCTCGGTTCTGTAAATATTGTGAAGGAAGATTGACAAGAGAAGCGACAGTGGGACAGAGTGTGAGACTGGGCATCAAATGGACCTGGGTAGGAATTCTGCTTGAACCACTTAGTAGCTAAGTTCCTGAGCCCCTTGTTCAAGTCTGAGCTAAGTCATTAAATCTCTCTGAGAGAGTTTTCTCATCTACAAAGTAAGTATAACACTGTTGGTATTGTTATCTGCAGTCGGGTCAGCCCCTAGCTCACGGTGGCCACACAAACAATGGTATCAGACCATTGTGATCTACAGGGTTTCTACTTGCTGATTTTCACAAGTAGATAGCACATCTCCAGGCCTTTCTTCCTGCTCTCGCTATTCGGAAACATTAGGTGGGCTTTCTGCAGCCCAGAAAGCACTGCATTGGTTGCATCCTTCGTAATTCCTGATTGTAATGTTTTCCTGGGGTAGTTTTGCTTGCCACTTACAGCTGCAATAGACATTTTTCATAGATGTTGTGGCAGACATGACCTGATAAAAATGGGAAGCTGTCATTAGAATGCTCCTTCACCTCATTTCACTGTATACTTTTTCACAATTTCATTCCAGGGCAGGGGTGAGTAGAAAGGAGGTGGACTGAGTGTTGTCACCAGCATATACTCTGTGTACCAGGCATCTGAGATAACCTTTCCCTCAGTGTAGACTGCAGACTCACTGCCTGTCACAGAGTCACTTTGCTTTCAGGAATGCATGTTGATTAAAGTGCCACAGCTGGGAATATTGTGGGGTTGTCCATGATACTGTTTAATGTTCAAAGTCATCCTTTGAACCTCAAGTTGAACCCTTGAGGGTGAAACCTTGAGAAGGTTCGTTTACGTGGCTGCTTCCTCTCATTCTCGTTTCCATTGTTGGCAGCACCCTCTATTGCCCTGGAAAGCCGTTCAGACTCATGTAGGATATCCTGTTATGCACCCAAATGCTGTCTTAATAATTTAGCATTGGCCACAAATAGAAAAGGAAGGAAGTAGATATTCATTGGGAGCAACTTAGCCTCAGACCCTCAACACACATCATCTCATTTAGTCTTCACAACAATAGGACAAGGTAGGGAACTTTTGTTCTGATTTTATTTATAAGGAAATTAAGGTGTAACACACTGATATGATCTGCCCAAGGTCAGACAGCTACGGAATGGCTGATCCAGGAATCAAACCCATGTTTCTAATTCCAAGGCTGGTCTTTGTACTCTATCATGTTTACCCCAAGAGAGTAATTTGTCCTAGGTAACAACAAAGATGAAGAGAATGCTGTTGTCCTCATTCAGCATGTATTTATATACATAAATAAGCATACATTTCTATGCACTTATGCCAGTTCGGAAAATGAAGACACAGCAGTGAGACAAGCTGATGTCCTTCCTGCTTTTGAGGGTTTTACAGATGAATGACTTAAACATATGAGCAGGCAGTTAACATTCAAAGGTGAAAAGTGATTGGACTGGGAAGTCTGAGATGCAGGAGAGCTCAGAGACAGGGTACTCAACCCAAGGTTGGGAAATGCTTTGGTTTTTAAGGATCTCAGATATTTTGACAGAGATCCTTAAAAGTGTGGGCATTATCCAAGAGACAAAGTAGGCCAGGTGATAAAACAGAGATGAGGTTTAGGCAGACGCAGCAGTCAGTGTAAGTCCTAGAGACAAGAAAGAACTCTGTACATTGGGAGGAGTACAGTTGTTCCACACAAATTGTATGGAGAGCTTGTGTACCGGCCTACAGTTAACCTGTACCTCATGCCCAGCCAATATCACACCAAATACTGAGGGTACAAAGACAAGTAAACTGTGACGACTGGCTTTGGGACACTCATCCTGCCGTGAGAGAAATAGACATGTAGAGAAAGAATTACTGCAGCACATGATATATACAACAGCTACGAAGATCTAAGAGGCAGGGGATACTGGAAAGAAAAAAGGAGTTAATAAATAGGGTCAGTGAAAAACAGAAAGACCCTCAAAGAGATGGATCGATGCAGAGGCTACAACAATTGGCTCCAGCTTAACAGCAATGGTGGGGATGAGGCAGATTGGACAGTGTTTTGTTCTTTTGTACACGGGGTCCTTGTGAGTCAGTGCTGAGCACATGGCACCTGACAGGAACAACAGCAGGGGTGGGGACAAAGCAGACTGCAGGAAGGTGCTGTAGGTAGACAGGACAATGCAGAAAGCTGAGCAAGGGCCCACCTGATAGAGAATTCAGGGTGGTGCCACCCAGGCAGAAGACATGGCATTCTCAAAGTGGCCGTGAATAAAATACTTTTGTTGGAGATTTTCAAAGAAATCATTAGTCATCTCCTTTTCTGGACTGATTTGAATACATTCATCACTGAACCGCCAGAGGACACAAGAAGTCAGGGAAATTCCTAGGAACCCTTGTCGCCGAAGTTGACTGGAAGTAGGAACAGAAAGCAGTTGAATCAGAATCCACTATTTTAAAGGAAACACATCTCTGGCTATACCAGCACTGGACTTGCGGTCAATTATCACAAGATTCTGGTTTCCATAAAAATCCACCAGTTTTGTTTACTTAGCTTTTTCATTTCTGTGTTCCCCAAACCGAGTCCAGTGTCTGACATAGTAGTTGTTTAGAAATATTAATTGAACACATGAACAAGTGCCAAGCCAGTCAAGTGCCATCGAGTCAGATAGAGATATTTTAATCTTCTTGAAGTTCAGTTTTGTCATGTGGAAAATGGAGATGATACTGAAAGGTGAGCCACCAAACGAGACTCAGCCTGAGTTTCAGTCCTGCTCCACCACGTACCACCCGTGTTTCACTCTGGATACAACTTAACCTCCAGGTGCCTCTAGGAGTTTCTGAGTGCTGCAAATGGCTAACATGCTTGGCTGCTGACAGCCAAGTCAGCCCAGTGATGCTTTGGAATAAAGGCCTGGCAATCTATTTCTGAAAAATAGCGATTGAAAACTTTACAGGGCATACAGTTTCACTGTTCTACTCTGACACACACGGTGTTGTCATGAGTTAGATCAACTTGACGGCAACTGTTACTTTTTCTCTTTTTTAAGGTGCCCCTGGGTCCTCATCTGGAAATGGGGAGGGGGTACATTAGCTCCTCACAGGGAGAGTTTCGATGACTTAGGACTAGGCACTCAACAATTCCACAGTGAATGTTAGCTGACATTTTGATAACTGGTCAATAGTAATTTTCAGAAAAGATAAATCGTGATTCTCATACAGATATAAAAATGAATACACATTAAAGATTTTATTTCACTCATCAGCAAGGAAACTAGTGGGATGTTACAACCAGTTCAAAGGTGATCCCAAAGAGCAGATGTATTTATGGGGCAGGAATATCAAAACGCATGAGCAAATGGCGGAAAAATTGTCCTCTTCCACTGTGGGTGAGAAAAATCGTTGGAACTTTTACTGGACAGAATGTGTGTAATTCACATGCCCATTGACGAGAATCATTTTACGTTGCTCTCAGTTGTGTGTATCATAGAGTTTACAGTATCTCCCATAAAAGCAGAAGTAGATAACTTGGAATAGTGTGCCATAGATTTTATAGGATTTCCCACTTAGTACAAATTTATCTTTATATCGTAACCCAAAAAACCAAACCCAGTGCCATCGAGTTGATTCTGACTCACAGCAACCCTAGAGGTCAGAGTAGAACTGCTCAATAGTTTCCAAGGAGCACCTGGCAGATTTCAACTGCTGATATCATTATTAAATCCCTAACAGTGTAAATATGAGACTTTTTTACATTGTAGTGTTCTATTTTTTACTTTGCACAATAGTTTTACATTTATGGATTTGCCAATGTGAAAAGGCATTAAAAAAATCCAATGCTTTCGAGTCAATGCTGACTAATAGTGACCCTATACTGCCTCATACAGTTTCTGGGGAGCACCTAGTGGATTCGAACTGCCAACCTTTTGGTGAGCAGCCATAGCACTTAACTGCTACACCACCAGGGTTTCCTGAAAAGGCAGAGAGATATCAAAATACAATAATGAGACTCAAGGAAATAGGTATTATCAGTTTATTTTAAATTGTGCTTTAGGTGAAGGTTTACAGAGCAAATTAATTTCTCATTAAGCAAGTAATACTCATATTGTTTTATGACATGTGTTGCCAAACTTGTGATGTGCCAATGCTCCTCCACTCTCATAAGTAAATATGAGACTTATTTGTGATACTACAATGATGTTATACAAAGAGAAATGATTTTTGTTTTTATCTAGTTTGGTACTTTTTTAATCCTCTGATACCTAATTCCTTTTTTGACATATGTCTACAAGTTATCAGTGTATTTTGTTTTTCAAAGTACAAATACCTTTATTACTTCTTTGGATTAAAAAACATTGCATCAAACAGAGACTCATTGGTGTCTATTTGAATTTCAACTCATAGCAACCCTATAGGACTGAGGGGAACTTCCCCACAGGGTTTCCAAAGCTGTAATCTTCATGGAAGCAACTTACATCTTCCTCCCATTGAGCAGCTGGTGGGTTTGAACCTCTGACTTTTTGGTTAGCAACTGAGTGCTTTAACCACTGCACAACCAAGGCACCTTATACATCCATACTCACTGTAAAAACTCAGTTAATATAGAAAAACATGAAGAAGTAAACTAAACAGTAATCCATCACTGCAAGGTAATCATTGTTGCTAGTAGCCATCATGTCAGTCCCAACTCATGACAGCCAAGCCAACTCATGACAACCCGTGCACAATTGAAGAAAATACTGTCCACTTCTGCACCATCCTGGTTGTTGAGCCCTGGACTGTTGTGATCCCTAGGGTTTCCCTTGGCTGAACTTCAGCAGTAGATCACCAGGCCTTCCTGTGAAATCTCCAGTGACAGATGAGTGGTGATTGGGCACGACGTGCACCAACTCGGAATCCAACCGGAGTTTCCCATGTGGAAAGTGAGAATTCTACCACTGACCACCTAAGAACAGACCACAGTAAAGCGAACATCCAAGTGTCCCCAAATTGATGGAAGTTTGGAGTAGTAAGTAGTGCGTTTTTTTTTCCTCCAGTTAAGAAAACTTTCCTGTAGAAAAATTTCCCTGGAGTGGAATTCTGAAGTCAACAGTATGTTGATTTTTGTTTCCAATTTTTGCAGTACACAGAGTGATTCTGTAAAACTGGAATAGTTCTTTGAATGTGCTTCTTTGTTCGCTCAGCTTCTTTGTGTAGTGGGGGTGATAATGGTATCTAATCGATAATGTCATGGTGAGAATTAAGTGATACAGAGTATATGAATAATTTAGTGCAGGCATGTGCACGCATACACACACAAATATATAAATAAAAACCCTTTGCACTGAGTCAACCCAGACTTGTAGCAACCCTAGATGCTAACTTTACTGGCTGCATTGTTGTTATTGCTAGTGTTGTTTTCTCTTTACATTGACAGACAGTATATCAAATAAATTGTCTTAATTTTCAGTTGCCAGGAGAGGGAAGATGGAAGAAACTGAAACATACGCTTCAGCAAAAAGCTCTTGATATGAGGTGCATTTTACTCCCCTCCAGCCTGGTTGAAAAGCACTGCTTTCTAAGCTTCTTGCATGCTCCTAACTGTTTCAGGGCTTCACCTGTGCTTTTTGCAGAGGATGCCTTTAAGGGTCTCTGTGCACAACAGGAAGGAAACCCTCATGGCCTAGTGGTTAACACCCTGGCTGCTAACCAAAGCGTCCTGGTAGTTCAAATCCATCAGACGCTCCTTGGAAACTCTAGGGGGCAGTTCTACTCTGTCCTATAGGGTCACTATGAGTTGGAATGGACTCAACAGCAATGGGTTTATGCACAACAGCAACTGTTATGTTTGTCGATGAGTAAACTGAGTCAACAACCATTAATGGAAGAGTCTTGCCTAACCTTCAAGTCTCTTGAGCCCTGGTCTGCTTCTCCTTCCAAGACTGTGAAACCAACCAAAGCCCTCTCCATTTCAGCCCTCAACTAATGCTTCTTGCTTTACAGCAGGCTTTTCTTCCAGCCCTACTTGTATTCACTACCTGCCACCCCCCTTCCATTTTCCCACTGCAGTTTTTCTGACTTCTGGCCCAGTTACTTGATAGAGGCAAAATGTTTTCTCTTCCAATTAGTTTAGCAGAAACCTCACATGTTTGATAGTGCAGCAGACAATGGTTCATTATGTTCCCTCAGTGGGAACAGAGAAATCCCTGTTCCTGACAGCAGCCAAAACACACTCTAAGGCTCCAGTTACTGAGTTACAGCTCCAAAAGGGAGACCGCAAGGGAGACTAGACTCCACTGAGAAAACGGCATCAGTGAGTGTGGGGACACAGGAATGTTTAAGAAAAGAGAGTATGATCAGCATCAATAGATGTGTGTGTTCTATGGATAGGTGTAATCATGTTTCTAAAGGCTTTTCAAAGTCCTGGCTGAAAGATGCTCTCAAGATTTGCTTACAGGACTCTCCCTGAAAGAGTCTGCCATTTTCTATGAAGGAAATGTTGCGTTGGAATTTCTCCAGGCTGTAACACACTAGTGGGAAATTGTGTCTCAGTTCTTTGAGACCCTAAAACTGCTTTGTAGCATTCTTGCTGCAAAGAAACCTGAAAGCAGTGGTCAAAAATTATTTTGGATTCATCGTCTCCACTGTATGTGGATATTTGTTGACTACAAACTCAGTTCATTAATTTTGTCTTCAGTGGGTAGGGAAGTCTCTAGACAGGAAATTAAAATAATCTCCTGCTCTATGTTAGCCTTTGCAAACGCTATGGAGAGCAGTCAATGGGTTGGGGCCCAGCTGGTACTGGCAAAGAATTTAAAGAGTTGAGAGTGATCAACAGGAAAAAGAATAGCAGAAGTGTCCAGGTGGCGACAGTCAGACCATGGAAAGGCCTGAAGGTAAAAAGCACCCTGAGTGTGGGAATACAAGGCAGTGAGTGGCTAAAAAACAAACCGGACAGAGAGGAGTCCATCTGAAGTATCTTTTACAGCCCCTGAAAACTCACACTCAGTCCAAAAGCCTAGCTTGATATATGTTAATCTTGTATGATGTACATTTTTAATTTGCAGATTCTACCAAGTTCTTTTATTAAACTGGGGCTTTTCCATCTGTCTTCGTTCTTCCAGTTCCTTACATCTCAGACTTTGAGTGCGTAATCAGAAAAACTTGTGTATGCGTTATACAACACTACAATCAGGGTGCCGTTGGTTTTATGATTTGTATTTTTACAAGCAAAGAGAGGCTGAGATAGATTAAATGACACAGGAAGTGGCACAGCAAGTGTCTTTGTGATCTTCCCACTTGTAACCATCACATCTCTTTGAACGTCCTCCAGCTGTTTCTTAAGGAGCCCTGGTTGCCCAGTCGTTAAGAACCCAACTGCTAGAGGCTGGTGGTTATAACCCATCAGCCACTCTGTGGCAGACATGTGGCAGTTTGCTTCTGTGAAGACTTACAGCCTTGGAACCCTACAGGGCAGTTCTACTGTCCTGTATAGTCACTGTGAGCTGGAATAGACTCATCCACTGGCAAAATATTTGAGTGGCTGTTTTGGAATGTTTTTTTTTTTTTTTTATGGGGTCTCCCTTTGCTTTTTAGATTGAATTACCTTATATTCAAGGCTCAGCTTCCACCTTTACCAAAATACCCACCAATTACGGATTGAATTGTATCTCTCCAGAATATGAGTTGTTTCCTAACCCTTTGTTATGGATTGAATTATGACCTTTAAAAATATGTGTTGTAAATCCTAAACTCTATCTCTATAGTCATAATCCCATTTGGGAATAAGTTGTCTTGGTTATGTCAATGAGGCAGGATTAATGTAGGGTAATTTTGAGTCAATCTCTTTTCAGATATTAAAAAAATTAAACAAGCAAACTAAGAAACAGGTGGGGTAAAACAGATGCTAAAATGCACGGGGGTCTCCTTGGAACCAGGAAAGAAGCTGAAGAGATAAGGACCTTCCTCCAAAGCTGGCAGAGAGAGAAGGCCTTTCCCTAGAGCTATGCCTTGGATTCAGACTTTCAGCCTCCTAAACTGTGATAAAATAAATTTCTCTTTGTTAAAGCCATTCACTTGTGATATTTCTGTTATAGCAGCACTAAATGGCTAAGATCCCTCCATACCTATGGGTATAGTCTCATTTGGGAATAGTTTTTCTTTGTTATGTTAATGAGGCAATATCAGTATAAAGCATGTCTTATGAGGTCTGACAATTAAGTGTATGAACTCTTCTTAGGAAAAGTGCTACACACCTCTTTGCTGAACATCACCATGGCTACCTTCAAAGTCCTCCCCTTGGGAAGCTATGCACTGATGCCAGAGCCTAGTGCACCCTTCAAAGCCATCAGAGCTGTTGTCCTATTACCCTTGATGTCCTGAATGGCATCAAAATGTCTTCCTTTCAGTGTTTCCTTTATCTTCATTTGGGTAAAGAAAAAAGTCATTGGGAGCCAGATCAGGTGAGTAGGTAGGGTATTCCAATACAGTCATTTGTTTACTGACTAAAAACTTCCTAACACATAACTATACAATTAAGTTTGCCTACTTGCCACTGTCCCACAGTGTGCAATGGCCATTCCAAAAAAAAGATCCAAAACTTCTTTGTAGGGTGGACTGGGCACTGGTGTCAGTGCATAGCTTCCCACGGGGAGTGCTTCAAAGGTGACCCTAGTGATACTCAGCAGTGAGGTATGTAGCACTTAAAACAATTAAGTTTGCAGACTTAATTGTTGGACTTTATAAACCAATGATTTTTGAGATTTGAAAGGGGATGATTAGGGACAGAAGTCAGCAAGCACAGATGGGGAGAGACAGATCTCATGCCACATGAAGATTGCCAAGGAACTGAGGAACAGAAGCTGAAAAGAGGCAAGTACTATCGTTCAGTAGTGACAAAGAAAGCCTTTCCCTACAGTAGCTAGTGCCTGAATTTGAACTTCTAGCCTCCATGCCTGTGAGAAAATAAATTTCTGTTCATTAAAGCACCCACTTGTGCTATTTCTGTTATAACAGCACTAGATAACTAAGACACCACTTTATATCTCCCTTTTCTAGAAATTTGTTTTGTGTTTTTATTTATGAAATCGGCCAATAAACCTGGTATCAAGCCATAACATTTTTTATCAAAACCTGGGGCATTATGCTCCACTCTGTATGGTATGTTTCAGCTTGACTTGTCAAATTAATTTTTTTCTAATGTCATCATCTAGCATGTTAATAATCTTCTCTAGCTCTGAGTCACTATCTTCATTATCTATTGTTGCTATAACAGAAATGTAACAAGTAGATGGCTTTAACAAGGAAAAATATATTTTCTCACAGAAAGGCAGGCTAAAAAGTCCAAATTCTGGGCATCAGCTCCAAGAGAAGTCTGGAGGAAGGTCCTTGTTGTCAGTCATCCCCTGGACTGGAAGATTCTGAGGCACAGGGACCCCAGGTCCAAAGGATACGCTCTGTCCTGGCACTGCTCTCCTGGTAGTATGAGGTCCGCAGTTCTCTGCTTGCTTCCCTTTATATCCCAAGAGACTGACTCAAGGCCCAGCACAGTCTCATACATGGAGTCTTGCCCACCAATGCAACTGCAGCCCATTTTCCCTCATTGACATCATACAGGAGCATCACACAGCACCAGGAATCATGGCCTAGACAAATTACTGCACCCATTTTGGGGGAATACAGTTCAACCCACGACAGTCAGCTTTGAAGTTGAAATCATTAATATATTTCACAAGACCCTGAAGGAATGAGAAACAAAAGAGAGCTATTTTTCAGGACCTTGTGATGGAGTGAGGTTCCCACTACTTGAGGAGGACAACATACCAAAACTAGGTACTTGGTGGCATAAGGAGGCTCACCCAAAAAAATGTAGTCAAAATGAACATGAAACTTGACAATTTTGCCAAGGCTCAGTGTTGCCGACCTCTGATAAATCCTATCATTTGGAAAGAAATAATTTCTAGCAAGGAAGAAACACAGAAGAACTTATTTCCAGACTCTGTGGTATAGTTGTAAATGTGAGCATCTTCATCACACCAACCACTGCTAATTTCAGAGTACTCTAATTAGGTCAGTGGGTACAAATTTGGAAACTCTTTTATTGACACCCCAGGACACTCTACCAGGTACTGGGAATATAGCAAGAAGGAAGAGAACCTTGGTCCCTGCTCTCTGATGGGTTAGTGTCTCTGTTACTGCAGGGATGTACCAGAGAACGAGAACAGACGTTCAAAGAGGCATCTTTTGGTGGGACAGCACCTGATGCAAAGGGACCTTCCCTTGACTCTTCATACCGAGCTTCTTTTGTCTTAGCAAATGAATTTTTCTAGTTGTCTTTTCAAGGAAAAGTATGCTGTGAGCTGAAGAGGTAATTTTATTATCTTGAATTAGCTTCTATTTATATAAAGGATGAGCTGCTATATTTGAAGATTGGAAAGTTTGAGGGTAAGAGGCAATCAACTAATTCCATTTGACCTTGTTTCCCCTTAAAGAAGACAAATTTACCCACCTTGAAAGCAATTTCCCTTGTCAAAACATTGGCCTTCTTCATGATTCTTGGATCCTGACAACCATCAAAACTTGGCAAACCATACCTACCTGCCTGGCAGGGAGCTATATTTAGTACTGTGTGAAACTTTATTTTCCCATTGCAGACACACTCAACCTTTGTAGCTGAGTTCCATCACTCACATTTCCAAATAAAGAGAGTTTCTGGAATTCTCTTCTGGCTGGTAGATACTTTGACAAAGGTTCTCACTGAATCCAGAATAACCTGACACCAGCTAGGCTCACCCTCCTCAGAGGCAGTTCTATTGTTGTTTGGCCAAGTTAAACAGGTCCGTTCTATGTCATTCCTCTACTTGTTTGTCGGTCCAACTGGTATCCCAAGAGAGCCTTCTGGCTCTGAAAAGCACGTAACAAAAAGGAAAATGAAGAATTTGGATGTAAGATTCAGCCAGTGTTTAATCAATGGTGTCCCTGCCACATGCAAACTGGTGCCTTAACATTATGTTTGAAAACCTGATGTTATCTTGGCAATCAGATTTGTATAAGAACTCAAAGAATTTGCCTTTGTACTTTCTTTCCTCATGTATTTGCTTTCCTCCTAAATATTCTTGAGCAGTAGTTTAATGTCATCTGCTGCTGTTAAGCGCCATCGAGTCATTTCCAACTCATGTCCACCTTACGTACAACAGAACAAAATGCTCCCCAGTCTTGTACCATCCTTGCAATCCTTGCTGTGTTTGAGTCCATTGTTGCAGTCACTCTCAATCTAGCTCCTGAAAGGTCTTCCTCTTTTTCTCTGACCCTCTGCTTAATCAAGCATAATGTCCTTCTCCAGGGACTTGTCCTTCCTGATAATGTGTCCAAAGTATGTGAGATCAAGTCCAGCCATCATTGTTTCCAAGGTGAACTCAGGCTATACTTCTTCCAAGGCAGAATTATTCATCCTTTTGGTGGCCTATGGTATTTTCATTGTTCTTCACCAATGCCGTAACTCAGAAGCATCAGCTCTTCTTCAGTCTTTCTTATTCATTGAGGAGTTTTCACATGTGTCTGAGGCAACTGAAAATACCATGGCTTCGTCAGGCATACCTTGGGCCTCAAAGTGACATCTTTGCCGTTTAACACGTTGAAGAAGATTTTTTGGGGGCAGCAGATTTGCCCAGTGTAGTACATCATTTGGTTTCTTGACTGCTGCTTCCATGGGCAGTGATTGTGGATCCAGGAAAAATAAAAATCCTTAACAACTTCAATTGTCTCTCCATTTATTGTGATGTTGCTTGTTGGTCCAGTTGTGAGGAGTTTTGTTTTCTTTATGTTGAGGTGTAATCCATATTGATTACTGTACTCTGTGGTCTTCATCAATAAGTACTTCAAGTCCTCTTCACTTTCAGCAAGCTGGGGTGTGTCTGTCATCTGCATAACGTAGGTTGCTAATGAGTCTTTCACCAATCGCAATGCCATGCACTTCTTCAAGTGGTTCATCTCCTTCAAATTTTGTACTCAGCACACGGATTGAAAGCTCTCCTCCTGTAGTTCTCACTGGTGATTTTTTCTCTGGAACTCTCCATTACACCAACCCATTGCCATTGCATTGATTAACAGTGACCCTTTATGACAGTATAAACCACTAGGTTTCCAAGACTACAATCTTTATGAAAGTAGCCGGCTATGTCTTTTCCTGGAGGAGTGGCTGTTGGATTCAAACCACTGACTTTTTGATTAGCAGCCCAGAGCTTAACCACTGTGTATCAGGCACCTTGAGCTCTGCATACTGCCTGGCTAAGCTGAGCATAGGCAAATATTGGTGAATATTGCCAATGGCCCAACATAAATAAAGCTAGAGGTATCTGCATACCAAACAGAAAACCAAATCTGTTGCTGTTGAGTTATTTCCAACTCATAATGACCCTATAGAACAGAGTGGAACTGTCTCATAGGCTTCCTAGATTACCTGGTGGATTGGAGCTGCGGCCCTTTCCATTAGCAGCCGAGCACTCACCCACTATGCCACCAGGGCTCTGGAGGTATCTCTGTGGAAGATGTAAAATTGGAAAAAAAATAAAATAAACCAGCATTGTAAAATCACTAGCCATTTCATCATTTGACAGGCATTTATTACTGGAATATTGAAACATTTCCCCAGATTGAATAATATGAATTTCAAACTATTGCATTATGTCAGATCCAATGAATGTAATGTTTTAGACCAGAGGTTTTTTTTTGTGTGTGTGCCTATATTACAGACAGTAAATATTTTAGTGTTTTTTTTTTTTTAAGCCATATGGTGTCCATCACAGCTATGCAACTGTGCATTATTAGTGTAAAAGCAGACAGACAATATACAGATGATAAATATCATTTTTCAATAAAACATATGATACAGATGGCAGACTAGATTTGGCCCGTGGACCATAGTTTGCTAACCCTTGTACTACAAAATATTATTATTGCATGGGTTGTTCAAAGGAGACTTCATTGGACTTTTATCTGTTATACAAACAATTTTATATCTCTTATGGAAAAAAATTACAATACAGAAAGATACAGAGAAAAAAATATTATCACCTTCAGAGATTGGTATTAAATCAATTTTCTTTCAGTTTGTAGTATGTTATTTCATATACTGTGAAACTACCATATAAACAATTTCATATACTGCTTTCATCTTTAACAATGCAAGTTTTTGATACATTATTTTAAACTCTTTATTGGCATTATTTTTCATAGCTGTGTAACTTTTCATTGAATAAATGTGCCGATGTAGAAGTTATGTCAGCAATCATTCTTCTGGTAACTGTTTCGATTGTTCCTTGCTGTTTGCCACTGAAAGAATACTACACAGAAGCACATTTATACGCAAGATCTGACAATTAAATACACAAACTTAACTGTTTCAAGTGCTACATACCTCATTGCTCAATACCACTGTGGTCCCCTTCAGAGTACTCCCCCTTGAGAAGCTATGCAGTGAAGCCAGTCCACCCTTCAAAGAAATTTTGGAACTCTTTCTGGAATGGCCATTGCACACAGTGGCATGGGGGCAAGTTTGCGAACTTAATTGTGTAGTTGTATGTCAGGTAGATTTTAGCCAGTAGACAAATAACTGTATGGGAACATCCAGCGTACTCACCTGATCTGGCCCCCAGTGATTTTTCTTTACACAAAGTAAAGGAAATAGTGAAAAGAAGACGTTCTGATGCCATTCAGGACGTTAAGGGTAATACAAGGACAACTCTGATGGACATTCCAGAAAAGGAGATCCAAAATTGCTTTGAAGGCTGGGCTAGGTGCTGGCATCAGTGCATAGCTTCCCAAAGGGGAGCACTCTGAAGGACACCATGGTGATTTTCTTCAACGAGGTACGTAGAACTTTTTCTAGGATGAGTTCGCGAACTTAACTGACAGACGTCATCCATTTTCTCCTGTATTTTAAGTTGCTTCCCTGGAAGTTGGACTTTAAGAAATGAAGGTAATGTGTTGAGGTCTTGAATACTTGAAGACTCTTAGTATATATTGCCAAATGATTTCCCAAGGGCTTGTTGCAATCTGTTTTTTCTTTTTCAGCAGTAATGTATAACCAGTTATATTTTAATGACTCACTAGATCACTAGTATCACTGGGATTATTATTAAAAGAAAAAAGGATAACTGTGTTGTATTATGTGAAAAACAATATCATTGTTTTAATTCACAATTTGTTGGACATTTTTCCATGTTGATTACCCATTTATAATTTTCCTTTTTGTGGCTTGTATGTACAAAACAACAAACAAACAAACAAAAAACAGATATGTTGCCAGTGAGTCAATGCCAGCTCATAGAGACCCTGTAGGACATAGTAGAACTGTCCCATAGAGTTTCCAAAAAGCAACTGGTAGATTTGAACTGTTGACCTTTTGGTTAGCAGCCATAGCTGTTAACCAATATGCCTCCAGTGTCTTTACAAATATAAGAGGAGAGGTATTTTCTTAGTAATAATAAGATCTGTAAATTGTTAATTCCTTACTATGTGCTGTGTGACTATATGTGTGTATATATGTGCGTAATTTCCTTTAAACTTCCAGTGACATTACAAAGCTACTATCTGCGCTCTTTAAGTGGACTGATATGTTAAGTATAATGAGTGGCACAGAAAGCAGAGGTTCAAATAATGGCTTTGATCTGTATTTGCCCTAGCATATCCTTTTTCACTCTCCCAAAACACAAGCCCACGGTTATTAAAATCTTAAATCTCGTAGTAGCTCTATAATGTAGGTCTCTTGCTTCCAGTTCGCAAATAAAGAAGCAAAAGTTCTTGCAAACAGGATTCTTCATCTCCGTCAATGTAGCTTGCAAGAAGTTTAGGCAGGCCTGGAATCGAGTTGTGCTGCCTAACTGACTGTTAACCTCTGTGCTGCTGAGTCCTCTTTCTGCCCTTCTGCTCCCTAGGGTTTTGATTCTTGGCTCTATACCCTATACTTGTAGTTTAGGGTATAGGATACTCCTTTCAGCTTCTTTGGCTTCAGCTTTTAGAGTGGCTCCTTTTTGCTGCCCCTTTGTTCAAGTCAGCTAGTGCTGCTTTAACAGAAATATCATGAGTGAATAACTTTATCAAAGAAAAGTTTATTGTTACACAGTCCAGTAGAAGTCTAAATTCAGAGTGTCTGCTCCAGGGGAAGGCCTTCCATCTTTGTCAGCTCTGGAGGAAAGGCCTTGTGTTGCATCAGTATTTGGTCAGGGCACATCTTGGCACAGGAACCTCAGGTCCAAAGGATGTGCTCTGCTCTCAGTGCTGCTTTCTTGATGGTGTGAGGTCACCAACTCTCTGCTTGTGTCCATTTCCTTTTATCTCTTGCAGGATAAAAGGATAAAAGGTGGTGCAAGCTACCCTCCAGGGAAACTCACTTTGCATTGAAACAGGGAGGTGACTTTAAGAAGGGTGTTGTAGTCCCTCCCTGATCCTCTCTAACATAAACCACTCTGTTAACCGCAAGCAGAGACTGAGGATTTATAGCATAGGAAAATTACAAAATGGAGTACAATCACACAATACTGGAAATCATGGCCCAGTCAGATTGGTGCATACATTTTTGGGGGAACACACTTCAATATGTGACACCCTTCTAGTTCTGCTGTATACGTGCCTTTACACCTCTGCATGTATACACACACACATACACGCATACTGGATCTCTGATAAGACACACTTACATGCTTATCTGGAAGCATTCCAGAATGCTTACCAGAAAAAGGGAGCCAGGCCTTCACAAGGCAAGCCCCTTCCATGTGGAATTTGAGTTTTAATATTTGAGTCACTACACTGAAATTTTGTGCCTTCCAGGTAATGGTGTGGGTTTTTTTAAACCTCCTCATAAAACACCACTTCTTGTCTCTGTGCAGGGTTGATTTCTCTGAGATACTTTGCATGAGTAAACTAGACCTGTGTTTAAACTTGAGCAGGGTTGGATCAGCTTATGCAGTTATAATAAGGTGGGTGTTCCACTTTGCATGACTGCGGAACTTCCTAGTCAAATCTCATTTCTTTTCATGCAAATGAGCTTCCAACAAGCCGTCTCCACCCTTTGTGTCCTTTTCCATGCCCTTTCTCTTTTCCTTCCTTTTGGCCCGGTCAGTAACCACATATTTGAATATCACTTATGAGTTAGTTTTTAAATTTGGTTGTGGTTTTTAGTTAGAAAAACTGCTTGATACTGAAAAGAACACTCATGCAATTTTTATTTGCCTACAAGTTCAAAAAGGTCTTTCCTTCCTTCCAGCTAGTCTCCTGTCAGAGGCAGGGGAATGCTGGTCTAGGGTCTATTCTATATTTTAAGAGGGTCTGAGAAGCTCTGTACTGAGCGATCCATCTCTTTCTGGATTAGGAATACTGTTGCCAGGATACATGCAACATGACAGCTTCTACCTAGAGTGGGAGAAGCCCCAGTGACACAGAGGTTAAGTAATCTGCTACTAACCAAAGGGTCAGCAGTTCAAACCTACCAGCCACTCCATGGAAGAATGATCTGGCTATCTGCTCCTAGAAAGATTACAATCTAAGGAACCTACTGGGCAGTTCTATTCTGTCACAGGGGGTCACTGTGAGTTGGAATCAACTCGGTGGTACACAACAACTCAGCTTTTTAGCATACTACAAAAAGGACTGTGGGTTCACTCCAAATTCTGGGAGCCAGGAAGAAGGACTGTAGACCCTAACCATAAATACAATGATCAACTGAATATTTGAGGCCAGCAATTGCTTCACCTATCTGACTTTGCTTCCCAGTTCCAAATTACTTACAATCCTTCCACATGGACACAACATTCCAGAAGTGGAAAACAGTAGAAATTCCACTGGACTGGGAATTGATACCTCTGGGTTTGAGTGTTGATTGTACCTCTTATAGATCTTGCCTACATAGAAAATAATGGCATCTGTTTAAGCTTAGGTTTCCTCAAGGAGGTAATAATAAAGGCCTCTCAGAATTTTTGTGAGGTTTCAACATTTTAACATACGTGAAATTCAAAGCATACAACTTGGAATGTAATTGTGGTTTAGTAATATTATTCTCTGCCTTCCTGTCTTTCCTCCCAGGACAAGATGTGACAGTGTGCTTTCATAAAAATGTGTAGCGTTAGTAACCCTCTGGGCATTTCTACTTGGTTTTACGGGGTCACTATGAGTTGAGAAACCCTGGTGGTATAGTGGGTTAAGTGCTACGTCTGCTAATCAAAAGGTCAGCAGCTCCTTGGAAACTCTATGGGACAGTTCTAGTCCGGCCTCTAGGGTCACTATGAGTCGGACACGACTCAATGGCAGTGGGTTTGTTTGTTTGTTTTTTAATGAGTCAGAATTGATCTGAGAGCCATGAGTCTAGTTTTCAGGTTTGGTGTTTCTTCCCCTCCTTTTTCCTCCTTCCCTCCTTCCTTTGTCTCTTTTTTTCTTTTAATATGCCATCATTCTATTATACAAAATCTAGTTATTAGTGAAATTCTCTTTTTCCTTTCAAGCACATCCTTGTTTTGGAAGGATAATATGAACCATTTCCTCTTCCCCCTCCCCCCAAAAACCAAAAAAACAAAAACAACTATTGTCATTGAGATGATTCCTACTCACAGGAACCCCATAGGGCAGAGTAGAATGGCCTTATTGAGTTTCCAAAAAGTAACTGGTAGATTTGAACTATCAACCTTTTAGTTAGCAACCACAGCATAGAACCACTATGCCACCAGGGTTTCCATCTGAGCTCTCAACTCAAACCAAACCCGTTGCTGTCGAGTCAATTCTGATTCATAGTGACCCTATATCTGAACAGGGGGATGTAATGAAGTTCTATGTGTGTTACAGGCTGGAAGTGGGGCAAAATGCCGGACATAAAGTAAAAGAAGAAGTTTACCAAGGTGATGAAACTGCAGAGACATCTGACCGAAGACCAAGGAGAAGAGGCTGGCTCTGAGTTCAGCTCTTGTATTTATAACCCAATGTTCATCAGAACCAGCCAAGCCAAGTGCAGAACAGTTAACCATTAATTTCCCTGCCTGTCTTCTCCCACTCATTATAACTGTAACTTCTCCTGTACTAGTGGTTCTTAAAATATGGCTCAGGACCAGCTGTATGAACCTGCGCTGGAAGCTTGCTTTTCATCATCCTCAGTTGCCATCAACTCAACTCTGACTCATGGTGACTCCACATGTGTCGGAGTAGAACTGGGCTCCATAGAACAGTGGCTGGTGTTTTGGAAGCAGATCACCAGGCCTATCTTCTGAGGTGCCTCTGAGTGAACTTGAGCCTCTAACGAACATGTCAACCATTTGTACCGCTCAGAAACTCCTGGGAAATTGCTAGTGAGGCCAGTTCCTGGGCCCCAACTCCAACCTGGCTGACTCAGAAACTCTAGGGGTGGGGCCCAGCAGTCTGTTTCAATAAGCCCCCCAGGTGATCCTGACGCACACTCGGGTTTGAAAACCACTGTCCTTCACCTACTCCAGCTCCTCATGCTCCGGTACCAAAAGGGCAAAGCATTCCTGCAACTTGACACTGGGTTGTGAAAGCTTCTCAGACAGGTCTGATGCCAGGTGGAGCACAGGGGAACAAATGCCTTAACTGGCTTCTGGCCCCCAGGCTAAGACTGTGACATGGGTGAGGGCTGTTGATTCTCCGTTTCTCCAACAAGTGCCTTTGAAATGTCTGAGTTAAATAAACATTTACAGCGAACTCAGCTTTTCTATCTGGCGTCTTCCATTAAGTTCCTATCAAAAGCCTCACCTGGATCCTGCTTGAAGAGGTTCTGAGGGCCAGGCAGTCTTATGACTCCTGCTTCCTTGGTCATAAGATCATGTGTTAGTAGAATCACATGGCACATGTCTTCACAGCTGTCACTCTCCTTCTGCTCACATTTCCTGGTCCCCTACCCACGTCCCCAGAAGTTCTGAAGGCAAACATTCCTTCTTGATAACTAGGATGTGAAAAAAAATGGAATGCCCACAGGTGTCCTGCAAGGTGTAAGGTGGTTTTCATTTTCTAGATCTAGACACCTGAGACTGGTGGCTATAGCAGATGCTGTTGTTTTTCTACAATGTGTCCCCCAGCTCACCTGAAGCTAACAGCTTCTTATTTCAGGCTTTTTTCAACCCGCAAACAGGGCAGCCTGGAAGTGCCCGGGACAGTTCCGACATTTACTGTAGGAGACAGTGGACAAATGTCACAGCTGCCCCATCCTTAGGCAAGACAATGCTGAGGTGTATTTTACGTGATTACAGAAATGGTTCCCAAGGGATTGAGTGCCAGACACTCAGGTAATAACAGCTCATTCAGATATGCTTTGCTGGTCATCTACCTCCCCTGTAAGGAGCCCTAGTGGCACAATGGTTAAGCACTCAGCTGTTAATTGAGAAGTTGGTGGTTTGAACCCACCCAGCAATTTCTCAGTTGACAGGCTAGAGATCTGCTTCCCTAAAGCTTAAAAAGGAGCCAAACTAAACTCGTTGCCATTCAGTTGATTCTGATTCATAGAACCCCAGTAGGACAGAGTAGAACTGTCCAATAGGATTTCTCCCTGAAGTTTGTAGCATAGGAAATCCTGTAGAAAACTCTACTCTGTTGGTAGGTCACCATGAGTCCAGATCAGGAGCGGCTTAAGTGGTAAGCAAGGTATGCATGAGCTTGCTTGTGTTTGCATACTAACCTATAGTGAACACGGGTTTCACTGCATCCTGTTGCAGTGGAAAACAGATGAAATTGTTCATTACTGTTGTAATCTAAATTCTAAAAATTCCTCTGCATCTGTGAAGTTGAGAACACGTTATTTGCCTTCAATGTACAATGGTAGAACAGGCAGGTTCAAGTTAGACATTTCCGATACAAATGGGAGAAATTGCAGGGAAAGAAGGCACAACTGACTAGTAAGTAAGCATAAGTAAACCTGTGCATACTTTGCTTACTAAGTAATCCACCCTGGTCCAAATTGATTTGAGAGCACAGAACCACAAAAACTCTCCCCTCATCTTACTGTCTCCATCCCCACATTTATGTGGGATAAAATACCAAGTCAACTCCCTGCACCTAAGTGTTTGTTTCAAGATCTGCTTCAGGAACCCATGAGAAGTCAGTTGACTGGCTTGATTAAGTTGTACCTAGAGTCAGGACTGACCAGGACTCATCCTTTTTCCACTTTTTTGCAAAGAATATCATGATCCCTGTGTTGAGTTTAGCAGTATATTCCGTTCTTGCTTCTGTCCTCCTAATGCCTAGCATTGTGTAAACACTTAAGAGTGACTGGGACTTTCTTGGTGTATCAATAGCTTTTGAAATCTCACATTCTCCATACCCAGCCTCTGTGGGGCAAATTACTTTTCTCAATATACACTTTGGTATCTCCTATTACTGTTGATTTCCCCAACCCCCATATAACATGGAAACCCTGGTGTCATACTGGTTAAGTGCTGTGGCTGCTAATGAAAAGATTCGCAGTTCAAATCCACTAGGCACTCCTTGGGAACTTGATGGGTCAGGTCTACTCTGTCTAAAAGATCACTATGAGTCAGAATTGGCTTGATGGCAGTGAGTTTGGTTTTTTGGCTTTCTTATAACATGGACTGGAGTATAACGCCTGGCATGTAATAAGTTTTAATAAACACTCATTGAAAGAACGAATGAAGATGATACACGTCTCAGAATAAAAAATAACAACAACAACAATGACAGCGACAACAAAATATTGCCATGGAGTTGATTCTGACTCATAGCAATCCTATAGGACAGAGTAGAACTGCCCTGTAGAGTTTACATGGCATGTCTGGTGGGTGCAAACTGCCAAGCTTTTGATTAGCAGGTGTAGCTCTTAACCACATGCCCACTAGGTTTTCCACAAAGGGAAATAACCAAACCCAAACCCAAACCCACTGCCATCAAATCAGTTGTGACTCATAACCACTCTATGAGTAGAATTGCCCCTTAGAGTTTCCAAAGAGCTCCTGGTGGATTTGAACTTCTGACCTTTTGGTTAGCAGCTATAGTACTTAACCACTGTGCCACCAAGCCTAAAATTCTGAGTCTTGACCAAAGGTCACACAGTTGCTTAATGACCCAGGGGGAACTAGAAGTCCAGC
This sequence comes from Heterohyrax brucei, assembly GCA_028571685.1. NCBI lineage: Eukaryota > Metazoa > Chordata > Mammalia > Hyracoidea > Procaviidae > Heterohyrax > Heterohyrax brucei. Next base: position 16,026,729 of record CM053153.1, on the reverse strand, counting down.
CTCTTCAGGCTTAATCTAGTGTATGTCCCTTTCCATCTCATGATGCCCTTTAAGGACAAATGTTTGTGCTGTACTTTTCAATCACTGGAAGAAAAATTATATGTTTTAGAGCCATCTGTTATTATGGGTATGATTCAAAGAAAGTAATTGCCCAGAACAAATTTATACTGAAAAAATCCTAGTTGGGATTTTGGACAAAAGAGGTCTTTTGCAGTGGAATATGAAAAATGTGATGATTGAAACAGCACATGTTCTGGGTAGATGGTGACCGGAGCACAACTTCAAGCAGAAGTCCCCTGCATGCTAGTATAATTTCCACTGTAAAACAGTACTAAATTCTTAGGACACTTTCTTACCTATCAGCCAGCAAGTATGTTTTTTATAGTATCTTTTTTTGTGCAGAGTTCTAGGCTAGGTGTATCTCAAAACATACCGGTAGTGCTGTCTCTGCCTTCAAGGAGGTGACAAATTTCCATATGTCTGTTTCCTTTCAGCTCCTGCTGCTACCCCTAATGTAGGCCAGCTGCCTACAACACCACCATCTCTTGGGAAGATTATTCAAGTAGCCTCCTGGTCTGATGTCTGCATGAAGTGTTTAGTGCCTTTCGTATATCAAGTTTGGAAGTTCTCTCCCATAGTCTGTTAAGAGTTTGTGAGGAATGGCTATGAAATGTATTAAATGATGACTCTCCTTCTTCTGAAATAATCATTTGATCTTTTTTTCCCTTTAACCTGTTAACGTGACTGCTGTTTCTGTCAGTTGCCATTAAGTTGGCTCTGATTCACGGTGACCCTGGTATAAGAGAACAAGGCAGTGTCTGGTCCTGTGCCACCTTCTCGGTCATTGGCATGCTTGAGTCTATTGCTGTGGTCCCTGTACACTCAGGAGGGTTCATCTTCTGGCACGACAGCAGACAGTGTGTTGTTGTCATCCATAGGGTTTTCACTGGATGATTTTCAGAAGTAGATCACCAGGCTTTCCCTTCTAGTCTATCCTAGTCTGAAAGTTCTGCTGATACCTGACCACCGTGGACGACCCTACTGATATTTGAAATAGCAGTGGTATAAGCTTCCAGCACAGCAGCAACACACAAGCCACCACAATGTGATAAACTAACAGACATGTGGTAAGTTAATGTGGTGAACTATATGAACTGATGTTGCAATGTTAAACCAACCTTGATTTTCTTAGAACAAATCCTAAACTGCTTATGAAAAATTCGTATCTGTAGCTATTATTGGGTTAGATTGGCTAGTGTTTTGTTTAGCATGACATCTATGTTCATGAGTGACATTGATTTACAACTTGCCTTTATTAGGTTTTCAGGTTTTGCTAATGAAGATTATTCTAGTGTCATAAAATGAGTTTGGAAGAATTCCCTTTCTCTCTCTGTGTTAGAGGGGTTTATCTAAGATTACAATGATTTGTTCTTTGACCATTTGGTAAAACTGGTACAGACAACCAGCTGGTCCAGTGTTTTTTTAATATGCAGGTTTGAAAACAACCAGTGTGGTGTTTTTATGTGTATAGAAATAGTCAAGCAGTCTTTTTCTTGGTATGAATCCCACTTGGTCGTGATGGATTATTTTCTTGATATGTTGTTGTATTCTGTTGGCAAGAATTTTGTTGAAGATTTTTGCATCTAGGTTCATGAGTGATATCAGTCTGTAGTTCTCTGTCTTTGTTGGATCTTTCCCTGGCTTAGGTATCAGGGTTATGCTAGCTTCATAGAATGAGTTTGGGAGTACTCCATCCCTTTGTATACTGTGAAATAGTCTCAGTAGTATTGGGGATAACTCTTTTCTAAATGCTTGGTAGAATTCTGCCGTGAAGCCATCTGGGCCCAGACTTTTTTTGGTTGGCAGTGTTTTGATGACCTTTTCAATCTCTTCCTTTGTGATGGGTTTATTAAGTTGTTCTGCCTCATGTTGTGATAATTTGGGTAGGTGGAATGAGTCAAGGAATTGGTCCATTTCCCCTAGGTTTTCAAATTTGTTAGAGTACAGTCTTTCATACTATTCTGTTATGATATTTTTGATTTCTGTCGCATCTGTGGTGACAACTCCCCTCTCATTTCTAATTTGGGTTATCTGTTTCCTTTCCTGCTTTTGTTTAGTAAGTTTAGCCAGTGGTTTATCAATTTTGTTGATCTTTTCAAAAAACCAGCTTTTGGTCTTTTCAATTTTTCCAATTGTTTTCCTATTCTCTAATTCATTTAGCTCTGCTCTAATCTTTATGATCTCCTTTCTTCTGGTGCCCGAGGGGTTCCTCTGTTGTTCTCTTTCTACTTGTTCAAGCTGTAGAGTTAGTTCCTTGATTTGGTTTCTTTCTTCCTTCCAGATGTGTGCATTTATAGAGATAAACAGACCTCTGAGCACTGCTTTGGCTGTATCCCATAGGTTCTGGTAGGAAGTGTTTTCGTTCTCATTGGAATCCATGAATTTCTTTAATTCATCCTTTGATTTCCTCTATAACCCATGTTTTTTTGAGCAAGATGTTGTTGAGTTTCCAAGAGTTCCACTTTCTGTCTCTGTTTTTCCTGCTATTGATTTCAACTTTTATGGCTTTATGATCTGAGAAGATGCTTTGCAGTAATTCAGTGGTATAGATTTTGTTGAGCATTGCATTATGGCCTATCACGTGGTCAATTCTGGAGAATGTTCCATGTGCACTGGAGAAGAAGGTGTAGTTGTCTGCTGATAGGTGGAAGGTTCTGTATATATCAATGAGGTTTAATTGGTTAATTGTGTCAATGAGATCTTCTGTATCTTTACTGAGCTGTTTTCTAGATGATCTGTCTAGTAATGAGAGTGGAGTATTAAAGTCTCCCACTATTATTGTGGAGTCATCTAACTCTCTTCTGAGCATAGTCAGTGTTTCTTCGACATATTTAGGTGCTCTGGCATTCAGCCAAAAGCCAAGTGCCGTCAAGTTAGGTGCATAAATATTTAATATAGTTAAGTCCTGCTTGTGTACTGAACCTTTCAGCAATAAATAGTGACCATCTTTGTCCACGATGGTGGATTTGACATTAAAATTGATTTTGTCTGAGATTAGAATTGCCACCCCTGCTCTTCTTTATTCATTGTTAGCTTGATATATATTCTTCCATCCTTTAATTTTCAGTTTGTTCCTGTCTTTAGGTCTCAAGTGAGTTTCTTGTTGACAACATATGGATGGGTCGTGTCTTTTGATCCAAGATGACACTCGGTGTCTCTTTACTGGAGCATTCAGTCCATTCACATTCAATGTAATTATTGATAGGTATGTGTTCATTGCTGCCATTGTGATATGTTTATTTTTATGTTGATGTTTTCTCTGTTGTTCTTATTAGTCTGTTCTGGGACACTCTTCTTTGTGAGTTGATTTTTCACCTTTTTCAGAGCTGGTTTTATAGTTGTTGAGACTCGTGTGTTAGATTTCTTGAAATGGTATGATACATCTTTGTTGTGCTTTACAGCTGCCCCTATGAACCCCCTTAATAAACTATTTATAAACCCAATTTTAATTACTACCAGTCTTGTCATCTTCCTCTCCATCTGGAAGGACTATAATGACTGTAGTACATCCCTCTTTTTATTATGATGACACCATAGTTTTCATGATGATCACTGGATTGCTTCTTTCAAAATCAAAGCTGTGGTTTACTTTGGAGCCTTCCCTAAATGAGTATTGAGTAGTGTGTAGTTCTAAAATATAAAGTTAGTGGTTTTGTTCTTCTAAGCCAAAGCCAAGAACTTCTTTCAGTATTTCTTGTAGTTTGGGTTTGGTTTTTACAAAGTCTCTGAGTTTCTGTTTATCTGGGAATGTCTTAATTTCATTTTCGTATTTGAAAGACAGTTTTGCAGGGTATATAATTCTTGGTTGGAAGTTCTTCTCCTTCAAGACTTTGAATGTGTCATGCCACTGTCTCCGTGCCAGCATGGTTTCTGCTGAGAAATCTGACGAGAGTCTACAGGGTTTCCCTCTGAATGTTAGCTTTGCCTTGAGTCTTGCAGCCTTTAAGAGTTGCTGCTTGTGTTTCATTTTGTTAAGCTTGATTATAATATGTCTTGGAGTCTTTCTTTTGAGATCTATATTGGGTGGCATACGATATGCATCTGAGATGTCTATATTCTCTTCCTTCATGATTTCTGGGAAGTTTTCTTACATCAGCTCAGCAACAATACTCTCTGCGTTCTCAGATATCTCACCCTGTTTAGGGACTCCAATTAATCGAAGGTTGTTCCTCTTAATAGAGTCCCACATGCTTCTTAATGTTTCTTCATTTTTCTTGTTTCTTTTTTCTGATTTCTGCTCATAGACGCTGGCATCAGTAGCTCTGTCTTCCAAGTCAGAAATTCTTTTTTCCATTTGTTCCCTTCTGTTTTCTTGGCTTTGCATGGAAGTTTCTATGTCTTTGATTTTCTTCTTGATCTGTTGGATTTCATAGTACTGGTGTTCCATCAGATTGAACAACTTGTTTTATTTTTTACTTTGTTCTGCTGCATTTTGTATAAGGTCTAGAAGGGCTCTGTATATAATCAATTTGTATTCACTTCCTGATGCTTTCATAAAAGTTTCTTCATCTGGAAAACTCCTTGGTTGCTTTGTTTGGGAACCTTCTGTAGCCATGAGTGATTGCTTGTATGCCACAATTGTCTGTTGCTTTTTGGGTCCCATGTGAGTATGTAGAGGCTAGAAGAGGTACTGTGAGGATAGATTGCAAATGTTTCTCTAGGCTGTCTTCAAATGTAAAGCAAAAGGTACCTGACCAGTTCACAAGTCAATTATGTTTTCAGGTGTAGAGGTCCCTCTTCTCACCTGACAAAGTAAGTGCCACTATATCCAACCCCAGATGATAACAAACTAGTTCAGAATACAACAATGCTACTGCCCTGTTGGCCTCTGCTGACAGGGCCTAGCCTTAGCGAACACTGCGTCGAGTACTGGTTTTGTGATAGAAAAGCACTCTCTTGTGGGCAGGCTCTGGCTCCCAAGCTAAGAATTAGGTCCAGCTGTGGCCACCGTATCCAAGATGGCGTCCTACACACAGGCCGCAGACAGAGGGGCTAAAGGTGACGAGAGGTAGTGATTCCTCTGATTCTGTTGCAGGGCCCCCAATGTAGGCAGAGCTGTGCAAAATTAGTACTTTTCTGTCGGAGAAGCGCTGTCTCGTTTGCAGGCTCTGGCTCCCAGGCTAAGAACAAGGTCCCTCTAAAATCTCAGTACCAACATGGCGTCCCGCACACTGACCGCGTAGCTCTGCGCAAACCCCACTGAGGCAGCCACAATACGAAAGGCTCAAAGTGTCTAGATTAACAGAGTCACGAGCCTGGCTCTCAGAACATGGAAATTTTGCCTGCCTGTCCCCCCAGCAGCGTGCCTGAGTCCAGCCGCCAGGCAAGACCCAGCTCCGCCCACCAGCCGCGACCAGGAAAAAAAAGTCAAACTGGTGCGTTTACCTTCCGTCGGTGATAGCCGGGGCTAGCCAGGAGCGGGAGTCAGCGAAAGAGAGGAAGTTTTTCTCTGAGTGGTTTGAAGTCCCAATTAACAGCTCTGTGCCGTGTCCTGAGGCTGATTAGGTGATCAGAAGGCTCTGTTTGATCGTCAGTTCAGGTCTTGGTTTCCAGAGGGATATAAGGAGACGTATGCTTAGTTGGCCATCTTGACTCTGCCCCCGACTAAGCAGTCTTTTTCTTGTTAGTCAGGTTTGATAAGATTTAAATTTATATAAATCTGATCATTTTAACTGTGCTTTAATATTAACTTTAATAAGTTGTTCTTGATATTCTCATTATTTTTTTAATCTCTTCAATAACTGCCATCTGTGTCTCCTTTTTCATTTTGTGACCAATTTTGGTAGCCAAGCCAAGCCAAGTGCTTTTGGTAGGCATTTGTTAATTTTAGTAGTTTTTCCAATGAACCATTCTTTGACTTTGTTAATCACACAGTTGTACCTCTCTTTCCTAATTTACTATGCTGAAAGTTTATTGAAGAATACCTGAGGAGTCCTGGGGAAACACTGGTGTTCTAGTGGGTTAAGTGCTGTGTCTGCTAACTGAGATGTCGACACTTCAAATCCACCAGGCACTCCTTGTAAACTCAATGAGGCAGTTCTACTCTGACCTACAGGGTTGCTGTGAGTCGAACCTGACTCAATGGCAGTGGATTTGTTTTGTGTAAGGAGTCCTGATGGCATAAGAAGTAAGCACAGTGTTGGCAGCTAAACAAAGCGTTGACTGTTAGAACCCACCTGGAGGGTCCATGGGAGAAGGACCTGGCACTCTTCTTCCATAAAGATCACAGCCTAGGAAATCCTATGGGACATTTCTGCTGTGTCGCATGGAGTCACTAAGAGCTGGAATCCACTCAGTGGCACCTAACCACAGCAACCCTAGGGTCTACACCTATGGGAAGTAGAGGAGGACGCAGGATTGGGCAGAGGAAGAGGCAGCAATGCTGGTCTTGTGGCAACTTCCACCAATCCTACAGGGAGTTCTGGAGCTGAAATACTTCATCAGAGTTCTCCTGAACTGGCCCAGTGTTGCTGGGTCTGTAGACTGCTGCCTTCATCAGTCAGTGGATGTGGGTTGCTGCGGGAAGGAACATGACCCTGGGCAACGTAGCTCTATGAAGATGATGCCAGCTGATGCTGTCAGCCTTCCAAGCAGTTTGGGAAACATGTATTTCATTGTAGGGAATCTGGGCAGAGTGTCGTGTCCTTTAATACATTATTTTCTCCCTTAAATTTTGTTTTGTTCTGTTTTTCCTAATCTCTTAAATTAACTGCTTGGCCTATTAATTTTCAATTATCCTTCCTAATAGAAACCTTTGGGGCTACAATTTCTTCTGCTTGCTGTTTTCGCTGCATCCTACAAGCTCTAACCTGTAGTATATGTATTACTGCTCAGCTCTATTTGAATAACTCAGAAGAAAATTTCTACATTTCCATATGTGAGATAAATTTCTAGTTTTATATATGTGTAGATAGGTATAGATATATAACTCATTTCCTATTTAACAGCATTTGCCAATAGGTCCTCAAGCTTATAACTAAAATGTGATTGTACAACTAGAGTCTATTCACATCGCTTGAAGGATTAAGAATCATTTCCGGTGTGCCCTTTGCTTACACAGTAAGTCTAAATTATTTAATGCTGTTTAAAAGCTTCTGCTGACGTGGCTTGTTTGCTGTCCCTCAGCTGACTTGCATGCTCTTGCTGTGATTTATTCAGATTTTCTTTCAGATCTTCCTCCTGGCCAAGTGTAGTCCTCCTTCCAGCCGTATTCCCTGAACACCTCATTATGCCCTCTTTTTTCCTAACTCATCCTTCCCATGTATTTCACCTTTTGAATTCTTCTTTGAGAAGGCCTGAAGAGAGAAGTCTCTTCCCTGTGTGTTCCCAAGGTGTTTTGTCTTCACAACCCTGATGTCCCTGGATTTTATTTGTATCTTTAATAGGATGCATCCTGTGTTTGGAAACCCTGGTGGCATAATGGTTACCTACTATGACTGCTAACCAAAAGATCAGCAGCTTGAATCTACCAGGTGCTCCTTATAACTGGGGCAGTTCTAATCTGTCCCATATGGCTGATATGAGTCAGAAGTTATTTTATCTTTTGTTTTACTCTAACCTGCATGAGGGCAAGAATTACATGTATCCAATTCTCCACTGTATTTCACTGCAGTACCTTGTATATGTAGGTATTCCATTTACATTTATCAAATAGTAATAGTAACAATCCAAAACCCAACCCAGCTCATTGCATCAAGTCAATTCTAATGTACATTATACTAACAATAGCAGCTACCAATTGTTGTTGTCAGTTGCCACTGACTATGACTCATGATGACCCTATGTGTGCAGAGTATTGTTTCCAAGGCTATGAGCTTTCAGGAAGGAACCCTCGTTGTGCAATGCTTAAAGCACTCACCTACTGAGGAGTGCCTATCTGAACCCATCAGTTCTGTGGGAGAGAGATGGGGTGGTCTGCTTCCATAAAGAGTGAAACCAAAAACCAATTTTTGGTTGTCATTGAGTCATTTCTGACTCATAGTGACTCTATAGGATAGAGTAGAACTGCCTTGTAGGAGTTTCAAGGCTGTGAGCTTTAGAGAAGCATACTGCCACTTCTTTCTCCCACAGAGTAGCTGGTGGATTCAAACCACTGACTTCTCAGTTAGCAATCAAAATCTTAACCATTGGGCCATCAGGGCTCCTTCTGTAAAGACCATAGTCTGTATGAGGTCATTCTACTCTGTCCTGTAGGGTCTCTCTGAGTCAGAATTGACTTGACAGCAATGAGGGGTTTGGGGGACCTTTTAGAAGCAGATCACCACGCCTGTCTTCTGAGGTGCCTCTGGATGGGTTTGAACTGCCAACCTTTCAGCCAGTAGTCCAATACCTAACTATTTGCATTACCCAGGGAGATTGCTACTGATTATTAGATACCTACCACTGGCTAGAAATCTTGGAAAGGTTAGTGTAGTAGGCAGAATAATGCCTGTCCCAAGCTTTATGTGGCCTAATCCCCTGAATTTGGGAATATGTTACGTTACGTGGAAAAGGAGAATTAAGGTTGCAGATAGAGGCTGCTGAACAGCTGGCTTCAATACCGGGCAATTATCCTGCATTATCCAGCTGGGCCAGTGTAATCACAGGGTCTTGATAAGCGAAAGACGGCAGCAGGAGAGTAGGTGTCAGGTGAGGTGGCTTGAGGAAGATGCAACCTAACATTATTGCCTTGAAGATGGCAGGAAGCCTTGCAAGCTGGAGAAGCTAAGGACCACGTTCTTCTCTAGAGCCGCCCGCAGAAGCACCATCCTGCTAGCGTCCTGATTTTACCAGTGAGACCCGTTTCAGACTTCCGGCCTCTGTAACTATGAGGTAAAGAATTTGTATTGTTTTAAGCAAGTAAATTTGTGGTCATTTTTTACCAGGAGATGAATATAGATTTTGTTATCAGAAGTGGAGTGCTTCTGTAACAATTACCTACAGGTGTGGATGTTGCTTTGGAACTGGGCAAGCTGCAGAGGCTGGGAGAATTTTGATGAGCTTGATAGAACAAGTCTCAATATCCTTGGAAAGATTGCTGGTTGAAACGTGGATGTTGACTTGGCTAGGGAGGAAATGGGAGGGAGAGAGGAACACAACAGAAAAAGTTGGTATCATCTTACAGAATACTTAACCATCATAATCAGTTAGAGATATGGACATTAAAAGTGCTGCCAGTGAACTCCTGTTCCAAGGTACATAAAAAGGCAGAAGGGGACACAAGCTGGGCAAGTGGACAGGGGAAGTAGAATGGGGAGGTGGACTGTGCTGTCATGTTGTAAGGAGAATAACTGAGGTCACATAGCAATGTGTGTCTAAGTTTTCATAGCAAAAACTGACTTGAATTATAAACTTTCACTTAAAGTGCAATAAAAAAAGTGCTAGCTGTGAGAGCTCCCTTGGGGATCAAGAGGGTGTTACAGGAAACCAGAGGAAAAGGAATTTGCCTTAGATACTGGTCGAATGTGTGAGTGAACTCTTATAGTTGCATGGAAAGCAAAATTTGTGTATAATGAACATGGCTGGGGAGGTTTCCAAGTGTGGAAGGTCCAGTCTGGGTCTTGCTGCTTATGGTGAAACGTGAGAGAGAAAAGACAAAGGGGAGCACTATTCAGTGCAGAGTTACCAGGACTTGCTGATCTGGGGAATTTTGAGCCCACTTGGTTATTAACAAACATACTGATACGACTGGCAGCTGCATAAACAGAGACTCCAGAGAACAGTCTAGAAGCTAGAAAAATGACACATAGGAATTGAACCGCTCTGTAAATTAACAGTACGAATTTTGAGCTGTATTGGGGTGGATTGTTCAAAATGGTTGAAGGGTTCCCAAAGAGGAGAAATACAAAATATAAGAAGAGGTAATAGTGGAGTGGCAGGAACCAGAATCGAAGAGGATGATGGGAAGCTGTAGGCAGAGAAGTGGCAGCCAGCAATAACGTCCGAAGAGCTAGAATGACCCAGGGACAAAGGAACTGGTGTCTTTACTAGCCAACACTAAGGACAGAGACACAGAAGTTGAGCTGTCTGAGAGCTGAATTAAGTTGCTTGTTGTGATGTCATCTTGTGATCTCCTCTTCTCCCATTTCCATTACCCCAAAGGTCTGTTGAATCTGCTTGTTAGGGGAAGGGGAGGCATTTAAATTCTACGGGAAGAAAAAAAGACAGCACTAGAAGGAGGCTCAATACAGAGCAGAAGAGAAAGAGAAGCGTAGGGATGCGGTTTGGATGGCTTTCTGTGACATACTGTATTTTGAGTACTCTGCAATACAGTGGGCACACAGGTACCTGACATTGGATTCACTATGTAACTCCCACGTGGAATGGACATTGGTCTCATTGGCCTCACCATTAAGAGCGAACAACAAAACATACATACACATTAAAAAACACAAAACAAACAAAAACCCAGTGCTGCATCCCTAAGGGAAACGTGACAGGAGGGCTCCAATCAGACGACCTAGTCACGGCCCTGTTCAGCTGTGCAGGAGCTTAGCTGCACGGGCCTCTGCAGGCGGCGGTGAGGAGCTCAGGTGAGGCGGAGGGGCTGCAGTATGAGGTGAACAGGTGGGCTGCCCGGGGACCCCGCGGCTCACTGTCAGTAACACTCCCCTTCAGGAGCTGAAGGCTCAGGCTGAGACGGCCCATTCACAGCCACCTGTGCGGCTAGAGACCTGCCCGTTCCAAGTGTCCTAATGCATGGGGTGGCCACCTAGGGCTGTCTCCATCCCAGGGCAGAGACGGTGGTGCCAGAACTGAACTTCATTGGCAGTCATGTGGGTGCTTTGCACTGGCCATATCCATTCGTCCCCTAAAAATGCTAAGTTGATTTTGGTTTATTATTTCGGAGAGGATGGAAATTAAATTCCTCCTCCAAGATTTTACTTCTGTTGTGTGTGTGTGTGAAGCATGAAGCAGTATTAGAGAGAAGACTCCTTCGGCATGGCACCATCTTCATACTGCCACCTTTGTTTATTTTTTAGTTTTGCATTTAAGCCCATTTTATGTATTCATGTGTATATTAGTGTATGTTTTGCTGTTCTTAGCATTTTATTATAAACATTTATGCCTCCACATACTTCATGATTATTATTTTACACAGTGTAATATGCCATGATTGGCAAACCACTTAGGACCTGTAGGTTGTGTCCAAATTGCTGTTATGGCTAAGGCTACAATAGACTTTTATGCCATTACTGCTTTTTACTGTAAATCTCTTCACATATATTTATTGGGATAGAATGTTTGGCTTCAGTGCATTAATGCATCTTTTAAACTCACGGTAACCACTGAGGTTTTTGTTTTGTCCCACTTTTTCACTGTGGCACTATTCACAGTAGCCAAAAGGTAGAAAAAACCTGAATTGCCATCAAGGGAAGAACGGATACACCACAAGTAGTACATACCTACGATGGTACATGGCTAATACACGTGTGATTTGGTGACAAGCCCGCAATCTATCAACACTGTCTTTTCAAATTTACCCTGTTACCAGCTTTCCTATCCTCTGCTACTTCTAGGCCTTGTGCCTGGCCTCTTGTACCCCTTTAGTCTTGCTTTGTGAGCCTGTCTAATCTTTGTTGAAGAGTGAGTCTCAGCAGTGACTTCATTACCGAGCTGGAAGGGTGTCTTGTTGTAGGGGAGGGAGGCAATGCTCTCAGGGTTCCTCTAGGCTCTGTTAGGCCAGCAAGTCTGGTCTAAAAATAAAAAATAAAAAAACCTAAAAGTAAAAAAACTAAAAAAATCAACAAAGGTGGTGGTTTGAAGACGGTGCTGTGTTGAGGGAGTTCTTATTGCTATCTTTATCTTATTTCTGTCTTCTCTCAGATTTCCCAGTTAGAATTTCATTCTACAGTTTTCTCTAGCTCTGGCCAGGACCTTCTGTGTTGCTCCCTGCCGGAGCAGCCAGTGGTGGTAGCTGGGTACCGTCTAGTTGTGCTGGCTTCAGTCTGGTACAGGTCATTGTAGATGTGGTCTGTTAGTCCTTGGCACTGATCTTTCCCTTGCATCCTTAGTTTTCTTCATTTTTTTTCCTTGCTCTCAAATGCATGAGACCAATGAAGTATCTTAGATGGCTGCTTGCAGGCTTTTAGGAGCCTAGGCACTACTCGCCAAAGTAGAATGAGAACCTTTACTTTATGAACTATGTAGTGTCATTTGAACTAAATGCCCCCCAAGACTATGGTCCACACAGGTCTGAGCCCGGTAATCCAGTCCCTCAGAGTTTGGATGTGTCCACGGAGCTTCCATGACCCTGTCTTGTGTAAGCTGTGCTGGCTTCCCTGGTGTTGTATACTGTTTTACCCTTCACTAAACTTATCACTTACCAGTTATTGTCTAATGTTTTTTCCTCCCTACCATTCCCTCATAACCATCAAAGTTTCTTTTTGTGTGTAAACTTTTTCATGAACTTTTACAGTACTCTTATACACTTGTCCTGTTTTCTTTAAGTACTTTTATTGACTTTTGATGATAACCACTGTTTCTTGGTTGCCAACATCCAGATATAAAAACACATGAACACTTCTCCCACCCTTCCCTGGGCCCCTCTACATAGAAGATCTTGGATTTGCTAGTCCTATTGCTTAATGAAAGACTGCAGCTAACTCAATCCAAAGAACATGATTCCTTCCATGAAGTTTCACCTTGGCCAGAGTCATCTTTCTTTTTTTGACCTTCACTTATAAGATACAGTTGGTTTTTGTGTTGGTTGATTTCATTGATGTTGATATACTTTTTTATAACTCATAGTTGTAAAATCACCATGAATTTGTCTCCGATACTGTCAAATTCAAGCATCATTAATACTATAGGAAAATATAGTTGGCAGATAATGAGGTATCTATAGACTCTACCCCAGGAAAGATGCCCTAATGACACAGTGGTTTAGTGCTCAGCTGCCAGCCAAAACTTAATAATTGGGGCCCACCAGCTGCTCCATGGAAGAAAGATGTGGCGGTCTGTTTCCATACAGATTACAGCTTTGGAAACCCTATGGGGCTGTCCTACTATGGGTTGGAATAAACTTAACAGTGATGGGTTTGGTTTTTTTGGTTTACTCCAGGAAATAGGATTGTTTGGTGACTGAAAAGTCAGAGATGGAGAGCTTCTTTCCTGTTCTGTCAGTTGACTGAGATATATTCATTGAGCATTAATAATTAAAGAGACTGTGGATCAACTTGGATAAATTGATCATTGATCATTCCTTGATAATTCTGGTTGGGCTTAAAGGAGTTAAGCAGTGGGACTAGGTGGTGGAGGAGCAACTGCTGAGAGGCAAAAATAAGACCTCTTGGTGCAAAAACAGTAAAGCAGTGAGACAAAAGGAAAAGGGCCAATTGTTAATCTGTTTTAAAATGTTAGTGACAAATTTATAATATTGAAAAACACCCTCTGTAATCTGCTCTCAGGAACCCTGGCTGCTCAATGGTTAAGTGCTTGGCTGCTGATTGAGAGGTGGGGGTTCAAATCCACAAGTAGCTATGTGGTGGAAGGGACCTAGTGCTCTGCTAGAGAAAGATTTCAGCCTTGGAAACTCAGTGAAGCAGTTCTACCCTGTCCTACAGGGTACATGTGTGTCAAAATTGACTGGCTGGCACACAGGAAACAAGTTTCTCTCAGCAATAAATTCTCTGTACATTCTCATCTTTGTGTGTTTCCAGAAGACCTCTCGAAAACCTACTGCCGTTGAGTCGAGTCTGACTCATAGCAACCCTAGAGGTCAGGGTAGAACTGCCTCATAGAGTTTCCAAGGAATGCCCAGTGGATTCGAACTGCTGACCTTTTGGTTAGCAGACATAGTACTTCCAGAAGACCTAGCAGTACTTAAATTACTTTTGAACTTGCTGTTACGAAACGTTAATATTTTAACAGTTATTTAACATCTCATGGAGCTTTCTGAGGACACCATTTTTTTCTTACTTGTCCCATATCTGTTAGCAAATAGCAGACCGTAAAAACTGTTGGACGCATGAATGAGAAGTCTCTACATCAGTGGTAATTTTCAGTCTTTGGGATTTCGTGGAACACTCTAACAAAACTAGTTGAGTAACTTCCAGGATTACAATTTCCTTTTTAATTAAAAAAAAAAAAAAAAAAAAAAAAGCTCCAGCAAGTTACTAGTTGACCTAAATGCCAAACAAGTGTAAATTTTGGAGGAAAAAAAAAAATACAGATTAGCTGTGGGGGTGGGGTCCAGCTATCAGTGGTTTAAAAAGCCCTCCAGGCTCCTAGCAAGAAGGTTGCCTATTCAAATCCACTAGGTGGTCTTTGGAAACTCTATGGGGCAGTTCTACTCTGTCCTCTAGTGTCACCAAGAGTTGGAATCAACTTGATGACAGTGGGTTTGGTTTGGGATTTCCAGGTCATTTTAATGCTTGTTAAATTTTAAGAACAACTATCTGAAGGTGTGGAGATGCATGTTGTTAACCAGTACATCATAGGAGTATTCTTAACACACTCACGCCTTAGGGTGTATGGTTGTATGCAACAGAAACCTCTCAGGCTGACATGAAGAAAAAAACTAAAAAAATTTTTTAAAAGAAACACACTGGAAGTTTCTCTATGGATAATTTTCAGAATTAAAGGAAGACAGAAACAAGACCTGAAGAAGAACAACTAAAGAAACAATCTCATGGAAGATGTTTCAAAACTAATGTTCTTTCAACTCTTCCTATGCAAATGTGACTTCATGCAGGACCAGAATGCTAGAACACAGTGTGCTAATGGCAGAGAAGGAGGAGGGGTTGGTGCAATGACGGAGGAGCTCGGTAGGTCCCTACCTAGTGGCAGTTCTTCAGATTAAAAAAAAATAAACACCGAACCCAGTGCCCTCGAGTCGACTCTGACTTATAGTGACCGTATAGGTCAGAGTAGAAGTGGCCCATAGAGATTCCGAGGAGCACCTGGCAGACTTGAACTGCCAACCTTTTGATTAGCAGACAGCACTTAACCACTGGGCCACCAGCATTTCCAGATGCTAAGTGTTAATTGTCAAAGGAGGTGAGCTACGTTCTATGCAAAACATCTGATTCAATTCTAGGAAGGCCCTGTGATCTACCGGCAGGTACGTGGACTTGGGCATTCGACACGTCTGGATTTGAATCCCAACTCTGCTGCTCGTTAGAAATGGCACCTTGGAGAAATTATGTACCCTATTACA
The DNA here is from genome assembly GCA_028571685.1 of Heterohyrax brucei. NCBI lineage: Eukaryota > Metazoa > Chordata > Mammalia > Hyracoidea > Procaviidae > Heterohyrax > Heterohyrax brucei. The sequence goes on along the minus strand of CM053153.1, from coordinate 16,011,530 downwards.
AAAGAAGCAAGGTTGACAGGAGGATTAAAGAAAAAGTAGAAAAAGACACTTGACTTGTAGTAGGCAATAACTTTCATTGGACACTCTCTCCAGTCTTTGAATCATCAGCTGTTTTTTTCTATTTCATTTCCCACGAATTTAGGGAGGGTTCCTTGGATACTGCTTATGTAGTCCTTAACTGTTACCCAATGGTACCTGAGGGGTCTGAACAGGTCAGTACTCTTCCTGCATTGCCCCATGGTTGTAGAGATTAAATCCAGCTGTGAAGAATTCATCTGAAGGTGGAGGAAGGTACCCTAGGAAATAAAGTCATTAGGAGCTGACCTACCCGCAGTAGTCCAGTGAGGGGAATGAGTTGCCGCGTCTTGCCAACTTGTATGTGTAGATGCGGGCCGAGGTTGAGTAGCCGCCTGCCCTGGCTCTGTTCTCAAGGTGTGGCCCTGCTGCTATAGCCAGCAGGTTGAGAAATGGTAAAAAAAAAAAAAAAATACAATGATAGCATGACCTAATTCAGGCCTGGTGCTTCAAGTGGGAAACATGTGTGGGCCGTGCTCTTTCATACACACACTCAGAGCCCTTGGAGCGATCAGCAGGGATTTTGAAACAGGTCCTTGTGGAAATAAATCCAGGGCCCTACACCTACTCGTTACATAACTCGAGGTTAAGGAAACAAAGCTCTTTGAATGGGTGTGCCTGGATGTACAAGCCAGAGAGATACACAAGATACCCACTAAGCAGAAAAGGAAAGCTAAGGATGATCTCTTTATTATGAATGGTTAAAATGCTCCCTTCTGAGGAAGGCCAGACCAAACCAAACCCACCGCCACTGAGTCAGGTCCAACTCATAGTGACCTTAGAGATCAGAGTAAAACTGCCCCATAGAGGAAGGTCAGGTGGGATAAAGAGGAGACTGATTTTGTGAGCACCTGCTATGTATTAGTAAAGACGCCAAGGAAGCAAATTATTCACCATAAATTCCTATTGTTAGAGCTCAGCATGATGCTGTCACCAACCTCAGATCATGGACAAGGAAGCTGAAGATCAGAGGAGTGACATCCAAAGCAAATTATTAGTGGACAGCAGAAACAAGCGGACAACTGTGCTCCATACAGCTCAGCATGTTGCAGGCAGTGAGGACAAACCATAGGGAGGTTTACAGTCTCATTTGGTCCTGTCTCAGTAAGGCAGTAAAATGAAAGGAGAATCTGATTGCCACTTACCTTCACTTGGTAGGTATTTGCAGCCCAAGAGGGACAAATGCTCCTGTTACATCTGAAACTAGTTGCTATGGAATTATATTCTGACTCATGACAACTCCATATGTGCCAAAACAGAATGGCACTCTGCAGAGTTTTCAATGGCTGATTTTTTTTTTTTTTTTTGGGTAGCTTTCCAGGCCTTTCTTCCAAGGGCCCGCTGGGTTGACTTGAACCCTCAGTCTTGAAGTAGCAGCTCAACATGTTGATCATTTGCACCACTCAGGGACTTCACTCTTATGCGTTACTGGAGCATGGAAAGGTTATACCGTCCCTAGTGCTGAGATATAGAAGGGACCATGGATCTGATACAAAGAAATAAGCATCATTGTTTCACTGCTCTGGGCTTCATCTTTGCATAGAATTCTTAGCAACCAAGAGGAAAGTAGATTTAAAAGACAGTGCATCACCGTTTCATAACTCTTTTTCTCAATTTATTTTCCAATCTTAACAATGCAATAGTCATGAAAAGATAATTTAGCTAATGCCATCTGATGTCCAATGTGTCAGTATCCAATCAAGTCAAAGGATAGATCGTCTACATTTTAAAACAATTCATTCCTCCCTTCACACATTTACTGATTTAATTCCACACAATGCTTACAGATAGTTGTTATATGTCAGGCATTATGCTAGTTGCAGATAGTGAGCTGTTTCCCTGACAACATGTAAGTATAAACACAGAGCACGTGTCGTTAATGAACACTTGGTCTAGTGAAAACAAACGCCTGGGTGATAATGCAGATACATGTGGGGGCACTGGGAGGGCCCAGAGGGTGGTCTGTGATCCAGGCATGGGGAATAGAGAGCAGACAATATTAAGAACTGGTGAAGAGCCAGAGATAAAGGCTGGATGGCAGGAGAAGGGAAATGTCTCAAGAGGTAAGACCACCACATACAAAGACAGAGGCATAAAAGAATTTTGGGCTTTGGAGAAAGCCAGCCAGCCAGCCAAGTGCTGTTGAGTTGGATCCAATCAGAGAAAGCCAACAGTAATGCAAAAATTGAATTGTGATGTTGGAGAAAGAGATACGAGGTGAAGTTAGAGAAATAAATAGCCAGATCTGAAAGGAGGTAAAAGATTTGGCCCAAGATCACAAAGTTGTTGAGGTGGTAGGTATGAAACTCAAGTCTCTGGCCTCAGAACACAAGGATCTTTCCTCTATACAAAATGAACTCTTTAGTAAAATTTGATCCCTGACCTTCAGAGAGCATTGGAAACTGCAGAAAGAATTGGCGTTATTGCGTTGCCCTGGGATATACAATCAAAAACAAATCCACTGCCATCAAATCAAGGCTGACTCCTAGCAGCCCTATAAGACAGAGTATAACTGCCATCCATAGGGTTTCCAAAGAGCACCTGGCAAACTTGAACTATCAACCCTTTGGTTAGCAGACACAGCACATAACCACTTCACCACAATTATTTCGCCCTGGAACATCACTACATGTGATAGGGCTGCATTAAATCACATTTTTTGAAGTTTATCTTTTTTGGGGGGGAGCGGTAGGAGGGAGTTGTAGAGTTCCTCCTGTATGGTATACAGTCCATATTGTTGATCAATAACAAGTGCTGAATAACCTCATCAGGTCATGAACATCCTTCCATCCACTGTTCACTTGCTCACTTGGCTATAATTCTGGAACTCCCATGTATGCCACTCTCTAAAGTCTCTTCCCCTGTTAGCCTCCTTACCAGCGCGCTGTCTCAGAACACATGCTTTTGGAGTCCAGATCACCATGTAAGATACCCTATAACTCTGAAGCTGCCATGCTGCGTAAACCATAGAGGTGATAAGAGATGCCCAGGGAGTCTCCGGTATTCTAACCTCCAGTCTTTGACTATTCCTATTCCAGATAACCAGGAAAGAAATTTCCAAGTACCTAAATCTGGATAGTCAGGGTCCTACCAGGAAACAGGACTAGCAAGGATATACCAGTAAGGCGGATAGGTAGGTACCATAAGGCACTAGCATTTGAAATTGTAGGAATTTGCCTTGCATGTACAAATTTTATATGGCTTCAGACTCACTCAGGCAGGACCTGGAACTGAAGCAAACAGAATCTTCTTCCTCAAGGAACTGTTTTGCTGTTACGGACTTTCAGCTGATTGAATTAGATCTGCTCAAATTACCCAGGATAAGCTCCTTTAAGTCAACTGATTATAGATTGTCATGGATTGAATTTCCCCCAAAATGTTTGTGGTGGTTTGGCTGGACTACAATTGTCAATATTGTGTGATGTTCCTCCACATTGTAAATCCTGCCTCAATGATGTTAATACGGGTAGGTGGGCAATAGTTGTACTGGTGGAGCCAGACTCAATGTGTAGGATTACATGGTGCCCTGAGGCAATCTCTGGAGATGTCAAAGAACCTAGACTAGAGATTTGGGGAACACAAACCATCAAGGAAGAAAGCAGTACGGGGAGCTCAATGTGTCCTTTGGAAAGGACCCAGGGTCCTTGGGCCTCAGAGGCTTCCAATCCAGGGGAAGACTGATGACCATGACCTTCCTCCAGAGCCGGCACAGAAAGCCTACCCCTGCAGCTGATGCCTTGAATTTGGACTTTTAGCCTACTGGACTGTTACAAAGCAAAATTTCTTTTTAAAGCCATCCACTTGTGATATAGCTGTTAAAGCAGCCCTAGATAACTGAGACATAGATGGTAATCATATCTGAAAATAATCATCGTGACAATCCTTTGAGATGACCGCACATCCAGCCACCATTTGACTTCAGCCTTATAAGAGATCCCAACTCAGAAAAGCCGCCTGAGAACTTGACCACTGGAAACCACAAGAAAGAAAGAAATGCTGACTGTTGTTTAAGACCCTACGTTCTGGGGCATCTGTTACACGGGAATACCCACTGCCATCGAGTTGAGTCCAGCTCACAGGGACCCTAGAGGTCAGAGTAGAACTGCCACATAGAGTTTCCAAGAAGCATCTGGCAGATTTGAACTGCTGACCTTTTGGTTAGTGCACAAGCACTTAACATACTATGCCACCAGGATTTCCATTACACCAGAATAAATGACAATATTTCAAATGGTGTTTCAAGTGGAAAGGCCAACGATACAGAATACCTTTTCCTTGGCTGTTTTTCTTACACCCCATCTATCCAAGCTTGCCCATGCTTGAAGGTTTAATTCAGATCCCGACTTCTTAAAGAATCATTGTCTGATTGTCTTTGTCTATGATGACCATTATCATCTTTGAGGTCAAGATCAAGAATCCCTGAGAATCTTGTTAAAAAGACCCTGCCTAGGTCTTACTGCAGACCTACTGAATTAGATCAGTGTAGCAGGCGTCCAGCATCTTTAGTGGCCTGACACCAGTCTGTGGACTGCTGTGGACCAGCTTTAAGGAAACATTTATCTGGACCACAAATACGAGCATAAATTACTCACTGCCTTGTAATACTCTCTCACTGCAATGAGTCTGTAAATCTATTTAAGAGTACAAACTTGTCCTTTGTTCTTTTGCTTAATAAAGGTTTTTTGGATGGTTGTTATTTGCTGAGCATTGTACTAAGTGCTGGAAATGCAGAAATGAGTAAGCAATAGCATCTCAGAGTTCTTAGGTTATTGCTGCTGGGCAGAGGACTGAGCAATGATTCAGAGACACAACTGGAGGTGGAATGAAGTAGCATGCTCAGCTGATGCTGAGAATCCCTGGAGCTCTTTGTATGCACTGGCCAGGCAAACAGGTGGGACCAGGATGAGAAGGCAACCAGTCATCTACTCTCTTGTATTGTACCAACTCATGTTCAAATACAAATCCTTTGCTCACTTCAAGACTCATTTTGATAGTCTATGTAATCTAACTTTATCTGTACCAAACCATCTTCAGGGAAAACTAGACAATGCATTCTCTGAAGTCTGTACCTTCCAAAGGATAGGTTTACCCATGTAAAAGTCAGTACTGCAAGAAACCATTTGTAAACCGCTTTCTGAATTCCAGCTAACTGTTCTGAGCAGTTTTACCTACATTTCTCATTCTGTGCTCAGAGCAACTCTTTGAGTAAGAGCTTGTGTGTTCCACCCTTGCCTGGCCCATCTTCTCCTTTCCCACTTAACTCTTCACCTGCTTAGTGTCTTTACAGGTACGCCCACTGCCACTTCTGCCTAGCCTGGCTTCAACTAATGCACGTTACCTGCTGGCAGAGAATGTGTTTTCTAATGCTACACCTAAACCCAGTATATTAGTTTTCTGCTGCTCCTGTAACAAATTACTACACGTGTAATCCAACTGTATGAAAGTGGGAGGTCAGAAATCTGCAGTAGATCTTAAAAAAAAAAAAACTGTCAGAGTTATTCTGATGTATGGTAAGCTGACATGTGCAGAGCAGATCTGTCCTCCCTAGGGTGTTCGTAACAATGGCTTTTCAAGAGGAGATCCTAGGCGTTTTTTTTTTTCCTTTTCTTAGACGCCTCTGGGTTTGAACCACCAGCCTTTCAGTTAGTAGTCAAGTGTTTAACTGTTTGTGCCTCCCAGGGATTCCAAATGAGTCTTGAAAACACACCACTGTTGTTGAGTCAATTCTGACTCATAGTCACCCTATAGGACAGATAATGTAGAAATGTACCATAGAACTTCTAAGGCTGCTACTCACCACAACAGTGCCTGAGACTACCAGGCCAGCCCTGCTATGCTTCCTTCCTGCTAATTTTCAAGAGCATTCATCTGTTCTGAATATTCTACCCGGGACCACACTGCGAAAGTTTTCTTCTTCGCAAGTGTATAAGCTCTTAATAGTACGTTTCTTTTTTCCTTTTTTATCTTTTATTCACTTTATCCTCTAAAAGGAGCCTAGTGACACAAAGAATAAGTGCTCAGCTGCTAACCAAAAGATTGGTGTTTTGAACCCACCAAGCAGCTCCGTGGGAGAAAAGACTTAGAGATACACTTCTATAAAGACAGCTTATGAAACTCTACGGGGTGGTTCTACAGTCACGTGGATTACGAGTCAGTATTTGCTTGATGGTACCTAGCAATAGCAACAATGTGCCTAGACATGAGTTTTGTTACTAAGTAAACCCTAAATATTATCTTTGCCAAATGCATGAATAAATGAGCACAAATCTCTGAACTGTCTTCAGCAGTACCACTGTGACAAATTGGCAACTCCTTCAAGTGAGATTATGAAAGAAAGCCAGAAATTCCCATCCATGGTACACCTTTCCTCAGCAAGAGACTCAGAATTCCAATTTGAAAAAAAATTTTCCAGTCGCTTGTAGTGACAAGCTTGCTTTCTGAAGCTGGCAAATTCCTATTGTAAACCCAGAAATCTGAGGTGTGTGTGTATGGGTATGTGTGGAGCCATATAAATCTCTTCAAAACCAAGCTCTTGACCAAATATTGAAATTTTCATGTTTTGCCAACAGAATGTAATAATGGTAGCCACATTCCTGGCATTTCAGCCTTTCCTGCGGGGGCTGAAAAGGGGTGGAAGTAAAACAGGTGGAGAAGTGGCAACGGAGAATGCTTTCACACTGAAAGCCCAGAAAATGCAACACCCTTTCCAGAAATTAGGCACCATGCAGTTTTTGAAAATGGTTCAAAGTTGTCATGCTTCTTTAATTCCTAAATGCGTCAGCCGAGAGAAGTTTCAGTATTCCCACCGAAACCAGAGATACTTCAGATTTATGCGATCCACACCCTAGGAATCAAGGTACTAACATGTTCTGCTTGAGGCACTGAAAAGCTTAGCATCTCTCTTTTAAAAAGGAAGAGTTTCCTGTGAAACAAGTGGGGCCAATTACGGGTGGCGCAGCGCCAGATGATTACACAGTAAGTGTCTCAGTAAGGCTGGACCAAAAAGGACTTTCTGCTTTTTTTCTTCACCTCACTCTCCCTTGTCCTGTAGTTGTTCACCGCTAGTCTTGTGACTTGAGAGGCTGAGCGGATGATGATCCCTGTCCTCAGTGCGACAGGGACTCAGAGAAGCATTTGGCGCCACTCGGGGTTAGGCTTGTGACTCACAGCTTTGTTAAGTGCCCTGGGAATGTAGCGATGAAGGGTAGTTGCCCTTTAATGCTGGATGAGCTCTTGAAGCATTACCCATTGTTAACTACGTGTAAACGTTCACCTGTCATGGATGAAGACCAAGTGGGGGCTAAGGTCACCGGTAAGAAACACATTCATTCTAAGAATCAGCTTCTCTGTCTGTTGTCAGAGTTCATCTCTTCTGTTTTGTTATAGTACTAAAGTTGGCTCTTATTGCAAACACAAGGATTCAAGAGTGAATGAGAAAGTATGTTTTCTTACAGGAAAAATTCCTAATCGGAACACATACGCTTCTGAGAGGATATAAAATTCACTGGGGTTAGGGGAGGTCAGGGACATAGGTTTCAAACTATTCGGATACACCCTTCTAAGGATGGCTTACTTGTCTGAGACGGTGAACCCACTGTTACTGTGAGATTCTCTAGTTGGTATTCTTCAAGTGTTAGGGCAAAGAAAACACTTGATCACCTAAGTTTTGAAATTTTTGGAATTTTACATTCTTGCACATGACGGCGGAACATAGGCCTAGGCATTTAAACTTGGTGTAAACCAGGTTGTTGACTGTGGGGGTAGATAAAAAAATTGCAAGCCCAAATGCTCCTCCTTTGGTGATTCTAATTCACTGGGTCTCCTAGGTTAGGCTGCTGATTGAAAGGCTGGTGGTTGGAACCCACCAAGTAGCTGTGCAGGGGAAAGATTTGGAGATTTGCTACTATGAAGATTACAGCTCAGGGAACCCTACAGGGCAGTTCTGCTCTGCCACGTGAAGTCACCATGAGTCTAAAATCAACTCACTGGTACCTAATAATAGGATGAGGCCTTAGTGTAGCAATTTCAAGGCTGTGACTTTTCAGAAGCCAATTTTCAGGCCTGTTTCTGGGGCATCTCTGAGTGGGTCTGAACTCCCAACCTTTCAGCTAATAGTTGGGTGCTTAACCATTTCTGCTACTCGGAAGTTCCGCTGAGAATTAAATCAGTGTCACTCAGCTGTGGTCAGTCCAAGGCATGCCTCCTGAACCAGAATCTTTGGAGTAGACCCCAGGAATCTGAGTTAAGAAGATTCCTCTAGACGACTCGAGAAGTTTGCAAATAACTCAATTAAATGAAGCAATAGATAAAAAAAAAAACATTTTGTGAACTGTAAAATATTCACACAAGTATACTCCCTCAACACTTAGGTGATCAAGTGTTTTCCGTGTCCTAAAATTTGAAGAATACCAACTGGAGAATCTCACAGTAACACTGGGTTCGCTATCTCAGACAAGCAAGCCATCCTTAGAAGGGTGTACTCAAATAGTTTGAAACCAATGTCCCTGACCTCCTCTTACCCCCAGTGAATTTAATATCCTCTTCCTGAAATGCATTCTACTTCCTCTTCACCCCACTGTAAGTTCAGATGAGGCTAATTACCTTAGCTCTAGTTGTCATTGTATTGGAGTTGACACAGCACCACAGTCCTCTCTACAAAAGTCTCTAATATCCTCACATCCCTGTGCAACCTGTGTATTGATATTCATGGAGTGAGCTTCTTCAGCAGTGTCTAGACTGAATGTCAACTATTAGCTGACAGGTTGGCAGTTCGAACCCACTCAGGGATGCCACTTCTCGCCACCACACTGAGATTCTGTCTGTAGAGAGCCTGCACTCTGGCCTCTCTTCGCTAGTGTTCTGTAAACAGTAAGTGTCCAAACAATGCTTGATGAATGAATGGACCCAGAACAAATCACAGAGAATGTCTGTCATCATCTTTTCTACAGACTAAGCCTTATGTCACATATTTTTCTGCCAGCAAATATGAAGTACTTTGATGCATGATGGCTCTCATGCCTTTACCTTTCAGAGGTCTTTCTGAAGCAGGTAGCAGGCAAAGACCGTCATCTCCCACAGGACAGAGACGGAAATGGAAACTCGGGGAGCTTGGATGTTTGTCCCATAGGATATAGGTAGGAGGAAGTCAGAATTGGAGGCTGGGATTTAGACCTCCCAATACATCCCAGAACTTCCCTGTTGCCCCTTGCTGCCAGGGATTCTGGGAGGAATCCCAGCTCTCCTTTCCAAAGGGTGGGGTTAGGGGAAGGACTGCTAGTCACTCTCTACCTCAGCGTGCTCCCAGACTTCAATCAGAGAACATTTGTCAAATGCCTGGAGCATGGTAAGTGCTTGGTAAAATATTACGTCTCTTTGCCTTGTTCTTTGGCCTGGCTTGTGCAAATGTTATCAGCGAAATGTACTTGGCTGTCTTCATTACAAGTATCTTGATTGAGGGCAAGGGGTGTAGTTCTGCTCTTTGATCTACATTCTTTCAACAGCTGGGGCAAAAGGCTTGTTCAGGCTGAAAACAGGGGAAAAATAAAACAGGTTGATCCGACTGCACAGCACTTGGCTTGGCTCAGTATGTGATTCTTGGACTACTTGAATCAGAATCCCTCCCCTGGGGTGCTTGTTAAAACACATTAATCTTCAGCCCTACTCAAGAACTCCCAATTCAGATTCTCAAGGGATGTGCGTTCTAGAAATCTGTATTCTTAGCAAGCACCCCAGGAGAAGCCTTCTGCACCCTCAGGTTTGAGAGCCGTTGCTTCATTCATTAGGTATCAGCCTTGGCTACACATTAGGAAAACTCTTCAAACTGTTGAAGCCCGGGTCCCTGGCCAGAACAATGGGATAAGAATACCTATGGGTGGGGCCTGGGCGCTGGGTGAAGGTTAGGGGGTGTGGTGAAAATGCAGAGAACCCATAACCCAAGCTCTTTGCCCTCTGATTCATCCTTCAGCATTTAAATTGGTGTGTTCTTGGTGAAATATGAAAATCAAGGCAAGATGTTATCTTCTGCGTTATTCATTATCACCAAGTCCCTTCTGACTCACGGCAAGCTTGTGCGTTAAGGTAGAATGGCTCCATGGAGGTTTCTTGGCTGTAATCTTTGTGGAAGCAAATCACCAAGTATTTCTTCATGGTACCAGTGAGTGAGTTGAAACTGCTCATTTGTGTAAGTGATGACAAGCCGCTTACACCACTCAGAGACCTGTAGACATTATCTCAGTGTTTCCTGAATTTTCATTCTACATCAAGTACATGACACGTGCTGTCAGTGGCACTTTGAAAAGAAGCTCTTTTCTTTCTTTCTGTGTATGGTTTACCGAAAGTGTAATGGCAGAAAGAATGGAAGATCAGTTGAGTTTCTCCCTTAAGCTACCTTCTAGAAAAAATGCTGTTCACATATGACCAATGTGCCTCTCTGCACTGAGAAACTACTACCCAGCATTTAAAACAGTCTGCGCATTTAATTAATACACTAACATTTTGTCGACTGTCAAATGCTAGGAAATAATCTAATATCCTCACATCCCTGTGCAACCCATGAATTGATATTCCTGAAGTGTGCTTCCTCAGCAGTGTCTAGACTGAATGTCAATAGGGTCTGCTGAGAGAGATGTTGTTCACAGAGGGAGGATATTAATAATGGAACTCAGAAATTATTTTTAATTTTCGTTGAATAAAGGATTAAATGGGACAAGACCCTGGTGATCCTGTTAATGGTATGATGCATAAATAAATGTAACCTGGCCAGATCATTTTGAATATTAAAGATGAGAAAGGATCAATCCAGCATAACTCTAGCTAATATCATCTTCCAAATTTTGCAGGCCAAAGTCTCATCTTCTGTATTATACCAGAGAATTTTTTGTTTGTTTGTTTGTTTGTTTTGGTAGCCTCTTATTTTTGGAGACCTGAATTTTAGGCAAGATCATGCTATACTTTGCAATGTCATTAGCAATAGTATCCTTCTACAAAGTAGAGTCCCAAATAGGAGTTTTAGAAAGCAATCCGAGCTTCCTGGAGGAAACAGGAGAATCTCTACAAGCTAAAGACGCTTACAAAACAGTGACCATTATTACACAGCAACTTCAGCTAAACTTTACCACATTAAATCTTCCAACAACTCCAGTTGTTAGCCCCATTTTTGTTGCTGCCCTAAGACCTCTGGCTCAGAGTTGAATTGATGGTAGTCCTTAGAACACCTTTCATGATATGTCTGTACAAGGACTTTGTCCTGGATAGAATTATGTCTCCCCCACCCCCATTCAGAATCTGTAGCAATTTGGCTGGGCCATAATTTCTGGTATTGCATGATGTTCCTCCATGTTGGAATTCCTCTATGATGTTAATGAGGGTAGATGGGTGCTGTTGTGTTGGTGGGGCAGAGCTTCTTGTGTGAAATTGTTTTATGCCTTGAGGTGGTTTCTTGAGATAGAAAAAGAAAAGAAGGGAAACTGAGATTTGGGGAGGTTATACCACCAAAAAGCAGTGGTTCGAGGAGCTGAGAGCATCCTTTGGAAAGGACCATGGAGGTTCCTGTGTCTCAGAAGCTTCCAGTCCAGGGGAAGATTGATGACAAGGACCTTCCTCCATTGCCAAGCCAAGTGCCATCGAGTCGGATCCGACTCATGGCGACCAGCAGAAAAAGCCTTTCCCTGGAGCTGACACCCTGAATTTGGACTTTTAGTTTACTAGACTGTGAGGAAATAAAACTTCTCTTTTTAAAGCCATGCAGTTGTGGTATTTCTGTTAAAGCAGCACTAGATAACTAAAACAGGCTTCCTTCTCTTTTTAAAATTTATATTTGTCATGGAGAATATACACAGCAAAAACCTACACCCATTCAAGTTTCTACATGCATATTCAGTGACATGGATTACGTTCTGTAGTTGTGCAACCACTCTCACCCTTCTTTCTTGAGTTCCTCCTCCATTAACATAAATTCACTGAACTCCAAGTTTCCTATCGAATATTTTGAGTTGTATCATTAAATTGACCCCTTATCGATAGGGCTTAAAAGAGTATGATGCTCAAGGCAAGCATTCTTTACTTGTTAAGCTAAACTATTTGATTTTAAGAAGACTTAAACAGATATTTGGGTTTAAGGCTTAAAGATTATCTTAGAGCAACAGTTTTAGGGGTTCATCCAGCTTCCATGACTTCAAATGTTTGGAGTCTGTGAGATTTTAAATTTTGTTTCATGTTCCCTCCTTTTGATGAGGATTCTGCTATAGAAGAATTTTTTTTCTTGCCAAACCTTGTTCCTTTTCCTACTGTCAGCCCACAGATAATTGTTCTATTGTATCTGCATGTATGTGTTTGTGTGAACTTACTGATATGTCATGTATGTAATATGTTGATTGCAGTATGCTATAACTTATTATGTTTCCTGCTTTTTCATTAAGACCTAATGTAAGATCCATGATATTGCTCTGTGCATCTCTAACTTAGAGGGTATATTTATTAATCCAATTTTACAGATGAGAATTGAGACTTAGAAAGCAAATTGCCCAGCATCTCATGCATATTAAGTTGTAGAGCTGGTGTCCAGGGCAGTTATATACCAAGCATTGCGTTCCTGGCTACTCTCCTGTAGGGTTTCCCTTTGCAAACTTTGTTTAGTTTTCACAACAATTCTGTGAGGCTCAGTGAGATTAAGGAGCTTGTCCCAGGCCACTTAGCTCATGAGTGGTAGAGCTTGGAGCTTGAATTATAACTGACTCCTGAGCCCCTAAGCTTTCTATTCTATGATCCAGCAACCTACCACCCTGGAGGTGACATAGCCCAAATTTACTAGAGGCTCTTCAAACTTCTTGTTGTGTTTCATTCTTGTTTAGTAGGGTAGAGGAAGCACCTTTTCTGTTAAACAGCAAAATAGGGGAATGAGGACTTTGGTAGAGAGGACTGCTGTGTTGTGTCAGCTCCAACATGATGACAACCAGAGCTAAGGTGACTGGCCTCATCTGAACTTACAGGGTCAAGGAAGGCTGTGAGAGCAATCTTTCCTCTTGGTGGGTTTCTGCCAAGGTGTTGTGCTGCAATTATGAAAAAGCTCTTGTGTTCTTTCTCCAAGGCTGATATGATGAAATAGATCAGGGGACAGGAGACTTTCCTTCCTCGAGTTTCCCTTGGACTCTTCATGGCCTTGTCTACTGGGGTTATGTAAAATTCCTTGTATGCCTTGGCAGAGAACACTGAGAACTTAACTGTGTTAGCCTAGCTGGTAAGCACTCAAGCCTAGCAAAAATTTGATGTGAATCTTTTGAATAATACTGATGACCTCAAATCAGTGTATTCAGAGTTTAGTTTTATGAACCATGCTCCTTATATTCCAGTTAAACTAACAGCATAAAACAACATATTTATATCCCTTTGAAGCACTTTCATTGGCCATTTGCATGCATCTACCATGTTGGATGAGGCCCATTCCTTGATGTTAAACAAAAAGGAAGCAGTGGCATTGGAATTTTAGGAGTATTAAGTGAAGTTTTCTTACTTTAGACATAAATTCGAGGGGTTCTCTTGTGTGCAGGAAAAAAAGATGAAGTTGACAGTAAAAGAAAGCACAAATTTCAGGCTCATATATTCTTTGCAGCATAACCTTGGGCAATTTTCTTAACCTCTGACTTATTTCCTTAAATGTGTAGTGGGGACAATGACATGCATCTCACAATGCTATTGTGAAATTATATTAAGAAATGCATATTAAAGTGCCAGACACATTATAAGAAACTCGTTGAACCGTTAGGTCACCATCAGAAGGCAGTGGAAAGTCTTTTAGTATCCTTCCTCCCCCTACAAATAAACAAACAAACAAAAACATTGCCACCAAGTCAATGATGACTCATAGTGACCCTATAGGACAGAGTAGAACCGGCGCATAGAGTTTCCAAAGAGCACTTGGTAGATTTGAACTGCTAACTTTTGGGTTAGCAGCCATAACACTTAACCTCTATGCCAATTTAATATCTCAGCTACTATGAAAGACATTTGTAGTTCAAACTAAAATAAGATTTGTTTTCCCCTTTGCCCTTTTAGCTCAGTTTGGTAGAGGACAGCTTAGCTAGGCCTTGCAGCCTTTAGAAGGTCACTTTGTGCATGAATTTGTTTTGGCATTTATCCCTGCATCCTTCCTTTTATTTTATCCACTGCCAAGGGCACATTTTGATTGGCATGGGAACCCAACAAAGCAACTCCCTCTGAGGGACATATATGCAGCAGCTCTGAGAGAATCATCTCTTCTCCGTCTGATAGGAGTTGACTTGCGTCCCCCTCACTGTGTTTCTGAGGGAGTTTTGATGTTTCCCTAGCCTGCCAGTTTCGTTCCTTGCCTGCCTCATTCACCATCACCACAAGGCACTGTTAACTCAGGGAAACATGATGCCAGTGCTCATAGAATCCACTTAGACATGGTAATGGCTAGTCTGAGGCTTACAGGGAACTGGGAAGAAATTTATTTTAAAGACTGAATGGAGGAAAGGTTTCTCTGCCTGTTGGACACCTGGCTTCATTACCCAGCTTCCTTCCCCATGGAAAGGGAGGTTATTCAGTGTCTCTTGAGAGATCCCAATCATCAGACCTCACCTGTTCCCATTAGCTGTGCTTTTGATCAGTGGCTCCAGAATGAATCATCTGAAAATGTCTACTGCATTACTCAGAGCCCATTTCAGGTAGCCTAAGAGATGAAATGCATTATTCCATAAACTGTGCTGTCTCCAATGCCCAGGGAAATGTGGGAGCTGAAGTCACTCTGCTTTGGAAGAGAATCTGAGAGGATTGCATGTTCATAAGAAGCAAGTGTTCCTTCTGCATGTGAAAGTCCTCAGGAATGAAATGGGGGGAAAAGCAGCAAGGAGACCTAGAATGAGGTCTGTGAGTCTGAAACCTTGGCCCTAGAGTGTTGTATCAAAATGAAATCTCCCACTATGTTAGTTTCCTGAGGTAGGCATGACAAAGTATGGCATGTTGGATGGCTTAAAATCACAGCAGTATTCTTTTACGGCTCTAGAGACTAGGGTTCGGATTTGAGGGTGTCAGCAGGGATGCACTGTCTCTGAAAGCTCTAGGGGAAGAGCCTTTCTTGTCTCTTCAGCTTCTAGTAAACCCATTGCCGTCAAGTTGATCCCTGCTCACAGTGACGCTATGAGGACAGTAGAAGGGTCATATGAGGTTTGCAAGGCTATAAATCTTTCTGGGCACAGACTGCCACATCTCCACAATTCTTTCAGTTGACAGATGAGTGCTTTAACCACCGTCTCCAGGGCTCCTCCCAGCTTCTGATGGTCCCAGGTCTTTTTGCTTTGGGGCTGCATAACTAGTGTCTATCTCCATCCGCGCCTCTCTATCCTCCCTCTCTGTGTGTCTTCTTCCCTTCTTATAAGGATACTAGGTAGATTAGACTAGGACCCTAGTCTAATCTGTTCTCCAGTGACTCATTTTAAGTAATTATATTACAAACAACCTATTTCCAAATAAAGTCACAGTCACAGGTACCAAGTGGTAGGACTTCAAAAGATCTCTTTAGGGGGTACAACTCAGCCCACAATACCCACCAGCAACCCAAACATCTAGGGAGCTTATTTGAAATGCAAGCAGTTGATTTGAAATGGAAGACAACCTAGAATGAGGTCTTGGAGTCTGAAACTTCTGCCCTAGAGTGGTATTCTCTCAAAACTGCTACCCCTAGAAGATCCTATTCATTGTGTGGAGGCCTAGAGTTTGTAGATTATCCTGGGACACCCTGACACTTGAGAATATCCAATCTAGAGATTCTGGACATACTCATAAAGGACCGTATGGTAGGTTTGTGAAAGATAATTTCAAATAAAGGATAGAAAAGTACTGGTGTATTAGGGCATAAACTTTGACATTAGGTAGAAGTGGTTTCAGACTTCAGCTTCACCCCTAGGGTGGGCATTAGTGCTCTTTCCCAAATATTTTGAGTTGGATCCTACTCGATGGCACTTGGCTTTTGGCTTTCTTCTCTGGGGAAAAGTGTTAGGATTAGAGTTCTCTGGCCTGTAGGAGTCAGGTATGACCAGGTGGGCCTTGGCAGTGAACTGTGAGCAGTAACGTCTGACAGTCTTTGAGGTGGAGCTGGTCTGGTAGCCTGGATTCCAGAGTGACTATGACTAGCATAGACCTCTTGCTAACACACATGAGACGTATGGAAAAGAAAGGCATGGTGTTTTAAGATACTATTTTGAGGTTGGTTATTGCAGCTGAAGAATCTAGCCTAACCTGAAGTATATCAACGCTAGCTAGCTCTGGCCTTGCTGCAAGGCAGCAATCTCAGCTTCATTATTGTTTTCGTTAAAAGAAAACAAACTTGTATCTAAAACTAAAGGTGATTCGGAGTTTTCAGTGACATAGATTTTGTAAAGACCCTAGCTTACAAACTGCCATAGAACGGATGCTCAGTACCCACTGGATTCCTTCTCTGTCCCCACCATCTTTGTTCTCAATGCATGCATTTATTCTTAAGAATAAAACTTCATAGATTTTCTGAATGTGTTCCTTGTAATATCCTAAATGGAATAACAGTTTCCTTCAAGTATGTAAGCGAAGACCCGTGTGACTGGAGATAGTGAGCATAACTGTTTAGCTTTTAATGATTTTAGGAGAAGCAATGAGGACTTGAACCTGGCAGTTGTCATGGTTAGTACAAAAGCTAGCTCTGGGAAGAATGCGATCAATCTTATATTGCATATGACCGACAATAAGAATCCAAAATGGAAAAGATGAACTTGTTTATTGTATCATCAGTGGAAGATGACTTAGTAGAAGGCTATGAGAAAAGCACTTTGAGGTGTAGGAAGATAAGCAGTGAGTTGCTGACATGGTTGATAATGCCCACTGAACACTCAAGTGGAGTCATTGTTAGGCGCTGTTGAGTCTGTTTTACCTCGAAGCAACTCTGTCTATGTACAACAGAACACATGCTGCCCAGTCCCGTGCCATCCACACACTTGTGGCTGTGCTTGAACCCATCACTGCAGCCACAGTGTCACTCTGTCTCATTAAGGGTCTTCCTACTTTCTGCTGACCCTCTACTTTACCAAGCATGATGTCCTTTTCCAGGAACTGGTCCTTCATGATATCATGTCCAGATTATGCAAGACAAAGTCTCACTATCCTTGTTTTTAAGGAACGTCTAGCTGTGTCTCTTCTAAGACAGATTTCTTCCTTGTTCTGGAAGTCCATAGTACGTTCAATGTTCTTTGCCAACACCATGGTTCAATGGCATTGATTCATCTTCAGTTTTCCTGACTCATTTTCTAGATTTTACATATATACGAAGCAATTGAAAATGCCATGCATTGGATCAGGTGTACCTTAGTTCCCGGAGTGACTGCTTTCCTTTTTAACATTTTAAAAGAGGTCTTTGCAGCAGTTCTGTCTAACACAGTACATGACTTCTGCTTCCATGGGAGTTTTTTTTTTATTATTATTATTATGATTGCGTGAAAACGTACATTCCTGTATAAATTTACATGCTCACCTATATGCAGCTCCCACTGCTCTCCCTGCCCAGTGACAGCACACTCCTCCTCTCTGTTCTGTACATGTCTTATCCTCCCAACATACTCTTATTCCCTCCTCTCCACCCACTCCACTTCCTCCTATAAGAGATCAATAGGATGACATCCTATAGATGCATAGACCCATAAAGTGCACACATGACACAGTCACTCTGTGTAGCCAAGTCCAATCCACTCCTGTCCAAGAGTTGACCTCCATAATGATTGATGGACAGGGGCAGCGTCAGGGCCTGGGGCCATCCTCACAGGGGAACTCAAAGGCCCATGGACCATCAGTTGAGGTCTTTTAATGGAGCTCTCAAGATGCACCCCTTTTTTATTCTTGTATTGCCTGTGAGACTCAACTTTGTGGGGTCCATCATGGCTATCTGTGGGCATTAATGGTGGCTCCAAGTGACATGAAATCCTTGACAACTTCTTTCTCCGTGTATCATGATGTTGCTTATTGGTCCTGTTGTGAGTATTTTTGTCTTTGTTATGTTAAGGTACAACTCATACTGAAGGCTGTCATCTTTGAACTTTATCAGTGTTGAAAGCCCTCTTCACTTTCAGCAACTAAGGTTGTAACATCTGCTTATCACAGGTTGTTGATGAGTCTTCGTCAATCCTGATGCCACGTTCTTCATATAGTCCAGTTTTTCAGATTATTTGTTCAACATTTAGACTGAATAAAGTATGGTCAATATATACAGCCCTGATGCTTACTTCTCCTGATTTTAAACATACAGTATCCGCTTGTTCTGTTTGAACAGCTGCCTTTGCATCTGTGTATAGGTTCTGCAGAGCACAAGTAAATGTTCTAGAATTTCCATTCTCTGAAATGTTATCCATAATTTGTTATGATCTACAAGTCAAAAACCTCTGCATAGTCAAACACAGGTAAATATTTTTCTGAATAGGTAGTTGAATACACAAACTGGAGTTCAGGTGAGAAGCGTAAGCTGGAGATATTAACATGGGAATTGGCAATGTATAGGTAATATTTAAAGTCAGGAGACCAGATTAGCTCAGCCAAGAAGCTAGGCTAGATAGGGAAGAGGTAAGGTCTGAAAAGTAGGCCCTGGGTAAAGAACATGAGGAATGGGAAGAGAGATGGAGAGATGGGGAGGCAGAAAGACTGGGACACTCAGAGATGGGGAGAGGGAGAGACTGAGAGACAGGACTGAGAGACGGGGAGAGGGGGAGAGCAGCGGGCCAGAAAAGGACCAATAAAATAGTTGCTGGAAACAAAAGGAAGAAAGTATTTCAAGGAGGAGGGAGAGATTAGCTATTTCTAGAGCTTAGTAAAAGGTATGAAGAGGACTGAGAAATAACCATCACATTTATCAGTGGTTAATGGCTGTAGAGAACCAGTGAGTCTTTAGTCATGTATTCTGATGGTTGATTATGTATCCAAGGCAGCAGGAAGTGTCTACTCTCAGTGTGGGACCCAGGCTTAGAAATTCGTGAGTCAGACCCTGTAGCTGGCTGATTAATGAGAAGAATTGTTTGATAATCTTTCTGATGTAGATCCAGGCTTTTCTTTGCACAGACTTAACTTGCCCAAAAGCAAATATTTAAGTTTCTGTTTCAGTTTCTTTAAATTAGGGAAGAACTTGAATACACCTAAAGCCATCTGAGTACAGAATATATTGAGATTTTTACAATCTTCTCCAAATCTTCTGCAGCTTTTGCTACCAATTTCAAAAGGAAAATTCACCCTTACCAAGTCTTTCCAAAATATTCAGTTTTAGGGTTCCTAGAACAAACTTTTTTCCTGACTCCTATCAATTTATAAACACAATAAATGTAACAGGGATACACACAGCTCTGGACACACTCTCTGAGGGAGGCTGCTGTGGAGTAAAGGAGAACTAGAGAGCAAGTGCCTGCCAGGCCAGGAGTTTCAAGGGTTCTGTGGACATTTTTAATACAGGAAAACAGGAATGTTGCTCATCTAGAGAGAAGGAAGAGGAATTTATTAGATATCCTACTAACTTTATTCATTTGTAATTAATGTACAGACATTCTAATTTATAAAAAGAAACCTGCAACAGTAATTTTCTCCAGTTATTATTGCCCTTCCACCTTATTCTGCAAAGAACACTAGTTTACACGTCTGTTTGAGTCCTTGCTTGGGCATACACCTAGGAGTGGAATTGCAAGGATGTGTTTAATTCTATGTTTAACTTTTTAAAGAATAGCAATTCACTTCGCATAACAGCTACACCGTTTTACATTCCCACCAACAACGGATGAAGGTTATCTTAGTGGGTGTGAAGTTATATCTTTTTGTAATTTTGATTCACATTTCCCTAAGGGTTAATAACATTAAGCCTCTTTTCATGTGCTTATAGGTCATTTGTGTATCTTCTTTGGAAAAATGTCTATTTCCATCCTTTGTCCATTGGTTGCTGAGTTGTAGCAGTTTTTTAAATATAATTTGAATATTAAATCTCTATCATATATATTGCTCCCCACTATTTACTTCCATTCTGCAGCTTGTCTCTTTACTTTGTCAATAACATTTCTGGGCATCTAAAGCATTTTTCATTTTGATGAACCGGAATTTATCTTTTTTCATTGGTTCTTTAGTTGCTCATACATTTGGTGTCAAATTTAAGAATCCATTGTCAAAAACAATGACTTGCATTTTAAAAGCATCTTCCATCAGTTTGTAGAGTGATGGACTTGTGGATCAGTTGGAAAATCAATATGCTTTAATCTCACATGCATCATATTGAGCAAAAAGAAACCTGAAACAAAAGAGAACGTACTGTCCTAATCACTGATTTTTGTATGTTGCATACAGGCAATGGTGTATACATTGATTTATGTAGGTTTTACCAGTGAGCCAGGTGGGAGAGGATAGGGGCTGCACTGGCCTTGGTAACTATTATAACTGAGAGACTTTGAGCATATCTAGTCCTTGTAACAAACTACTGATCATGGGAAGATGAATAAGATTATTCTGTATTACTTTGTTGTTGTTAGGTGCCATTGAGTCAGCTCCAACTCACTGTGAATGTCATTATGGAACACATGTCCAACATAATGAAACACTGCCTAGTTCTGTGCCATCCTCACAAATGTCTGAGCCCATTGTTGTGGCTACCAGCTCATTCAGTCTCATTGAGAGTCATCATCTTCTTTTTATTTTTGGTTTCTAACCCTCTATCTTACTAAGGATGATACTCTTCTATAGGTTCTAGTCCTTCCTAATCACATGTCCACAGTACATGGGACCAAGTCTTGCCATCTTCATTTCCAAGGAGCATTTTGGCTGTATTTCTTCCAAGACAGACTCGTTTGTTCTTCTGGAAGGCCATGATATATTTAATATTTTTTGTCAACACTGTAATTCAGTGGTATCAATTCTTGTTCAATTTTCTTATTTCTCATCCAGATTTCACATGTATATAAGGTGACAGAAAATATTGTGGCTTGATTCAGGTTGCACCTTAGTTCTTAAGGTGACATCAGAGCTTTTTAACTGTTTAAAGAGATCTGCAGCAGATTTGCCCAGTGCAATACATCATTTGATTTCTTGACTGCACCTTCCTTGGATGTTGATTATGGACCCAAGTAAAATGAAGTCCTTGAGAACTTTAGTCTTTTCTCCGTTTATCATGATGTTGCTTATTGTTCCACTTTTGAGGATTTTTGGTTTCTTGATGCTGAGATGAAATGCATACTGAATTGTTATTATTGATCTTCATCACTAAGTGCTTCAAGAACTCTTTTCTTTCAGAAAGTAAGGTTGTGTCATCTGCCGATTGCAGGCTGTTAATGAGTCTTCCACAAATTCTGATACCACATTCTTCTTCATACAGTGCAACTGATCATGTTATGTGCTCTGCATACAGACTCAACACATATGGTAAAAGAATGTAAACTTGACACCTGCTTTTCCTGATTTTAAACCACATGCCTCTTTGTCTATGTGTGAGTTCTATATAGCATAGTTAAGTGTTCAGGATGGACATGAATCAGAAGAGTTAAATGTATTATGATCAGAGTTACTTAAGAATGGGTCCAGGTCTGAAGTCTAGATTACTATTTTATTAAATAGTGAAGGTTCAGATAAATGTACTTAT
The DNA here is from genome assembly GCA_028571685.1 of Heterohyrax brucei. Lineage (NCBI taxonomy): Eukaryota > Metazoa > Chordata > Mammalia > Hyracoidea > Procaviidae > Heterohyrax > Heterohyrax brucei. The sequence goes on along the minus strand of CM053153.1, from coordinate 15,989,827 downwards.
GCAAAGGAATTTTTCCCAGCAATAAAAAGAAGGGAGGGATTAAAAAAAAAAATCTTGTCATGTAATAACATGAATTAATCACAGATGAGTAAAGAAGCAAAACACAAAGGAATGCATACTATTTGATTCCTCTTACGTGAAATTCTACAAAAGACAAACTAATCAGTGGATCTATGGTGACAGAAGTTAAAAAAAAAGAAAAGACGATTACATCTTTACAGAAGTAGGGAGATTAGCTGGAAAGAGCTGTGTGGGAACTTGGCTGATGGTGATATTCTCTACCTTCATCTGTATGTGAGTTACGTGGTTATTTGCCAGAACTCATTAAACTGCGTTCTTAAAATCCATGTAAAATACAGGGGAAAAGATTCAGTATACACAAAAAGAGTTTCCTGAATGTGTTGAGTCAAAATATGGCAGTGTTGAATGTGAATCCTTGGTTTCTAATGTCTGGTCATCTGAAGTCTGACAATTAAGTTCACAAATTCATTCTAGGAAAAGTGCTACATATGTCATTGCTGAAGATCACTATGGTCACTGTTGAAGTGACCCCTGGGAAGCCATGCACCAATGCCAGTGCCTAGTGTACCCTCAGGGCACCTTTGGAACTCTTCCTGGAATGACCAGCAGAGCTACTGTATTACATTTGCTGTCCTGAATGTCATCAAAATGTCTCCTTTCTCAGCACTTCCTTTATCTTGGGATAAAGAAAAAAGTCACCGGAGGCCAGATCAAGGGAGTAGGTTGAATGTTCCAATAAGTTATTTGTTTACTTGATAAGAATTCCCTCGCAGTACCACGTGTGCTGGTGCATTATCATGAAGCCATGAGTTACTGGTGAAAAGTTCAGGTCATTTTTGTCTCTCATGAGGTTCCTAGGGTCACCATGAGTCTGATCTGACTTCACGGCACTTGGCTGCCAATAGTAAACTTGGTTAACTGTTTGTTCTAGTACAATTCATGATGAATAATCTCTCTCACATCAAGCAAGTTCAGCTAGCAACATCAGTGTTACTCTTGGTTTGGACTGACAGAACTTTGTTGGTCATGGAGAATTGACTGACTTCCATTGTGCACTTTGACGGGGTCGTGTTGATACACCCATGTTTCATCACCATTGATAACATGGCCCAAAACATAATCTTGCTTCTACGAATAGTCTCAGCAAACTTTGACTCTCCTTTGCTTTTATTCATAGGTGAGCTCCTTTAGAACCATTTCTGTACACACCTTTCTCATGCCAACATTGTCAGTTAAGATTTTCCTAATAGTTTCTCTATCAATGTTTATCTGATCTGCTATGCTTCTCATAGTCAGCCAATGATTTTGACACACAATACAACAAGTTTCTGCAATGTTTTCATCAGCCCTGCTCTTTTCTAGCTGCCCAGACCTCTTCATCAGTGACATTTTCTCTTATCTCAGAAAAATGTTGAATCCGTTTCTACTGTACCATTTTTTTCATGGCGTTATCCCCATTAACTTGGATTAACTTGTGCCTGATTTCATTTACATATTTGCTCAGTTTAACAAGAAATTTAATATTTGTTGCTCTAATTCAAGCTCTGATATTCTCGTGACAGCATACAAAAACATGCAACAACAGTAATGAACACCACTCAATAAGACGCTGCCACACTTCAACACAAACACAGCTGTGAGACTCTGATATACTAAGGTTATGAAACCTTACCAAGTTGTTTGTAAGTGCTGCCAACATAAGCACATTGTGGCCAGTTTGTGAACTTAATTCTCAGACCTCATACACATTCTAGCCCTAGAGTCATAGGTCTAAGTCTAAGGCTGTTAGAAAGTTCTGGTCTCTGATTATCAGCCAAGGATAATCATAGAGTACTCAAACTAATACTTTTCTTTTTGGACATGTAGCTAACAAACATTACAACTGAAAGTCATGTCCAATGTGAGCAAGTTAAATATCATTCTAGGGCAGGAAAACCTCTGCTGAACCATTGGACAATTTTCTGGGCAATAGAATAATTTTAGATTCTGAAGCATATAAGAAAATTTTTCACCCAATAAAAGCTCTCAAGACCCACAGTGAGACAAAGAACCAAGACAGCTTAAAATAATCCCTGAAAAGGGACTGAGTTGACTTGTCAGAATTTAGAATCACTCTAATGACACGTTTGACAGAAGTGTCCACATGATTGATGTTGCTGAGCTGATAACGGGAGGTAATGCCCTTCCAGAAATGGTATTTTGGCAAAACACAGTATCTTCTACCGAACAGTTCATTTTTCATAAGATTCTATTCATGGAGTGCTTACTTATACAAACTTATTGGTTGGCTGTTAATCATTTTTAAGTCTTGTCTATATTCTGTAATTTTCAAGGCCTGGCTTTGCCTACGTGAAAACAATGTGTTACATATGTATAATACTTTTATTTGCAAAATATTTCAGATCTGAATCATAAGACAGTCAGAAGAGGAGAGGTGGTGATGTCTTTACCTATCCACAGCAACTTGGGTGAGCTGGAGCTGTGGCTGAGACGCAGATCCTGAGAAGTCCCAGCTCAAACAGTACCTGAACATTTCAAGTGGTGGAAGCTCTTTGGAATATGATTTTGTTATTCTTTGTGAGCTAGCTGGTGCATAAAAATGTTGTATCTCATTTCAGCATACTGTAGAGAATGTTCCCTGGATAGGGACATCCCAGGGGAGTGTCAGAGCCCTGGTGGCAGAGTGGTTAAGTGCTTGACTGCTGACTAAACAGTCGGGAGTTCTAATCAACCAGCCACTCCTCAAACCCTGTGGAGGCACTTCTACTCTGTCCTATAATGTCGCTGTAAATCAGAATTGACCCTATGGCAATGGGTTTGGTTTTGTTATACAGGGCAGCGGTGAGTCAGTAGAATTCTCCCTTGTGTGTGGGAGATCTTGGTTTGAGTCCCAGTCAGTGTGCCACATGTACAGCCACCACCCTTCTGTTGGTACCGGCTTGCAGGTTGCTAGGATGCTGCAGATTTCGGTTGAGTTTCTAGACTGAGACCAAGGAAGAAAGGCCTGATGATGGACTTCTGAAAATCAGCCAGTGAAAACCCTGTACATCAATAAAGTCTGATCACAACCAGTCATGGCGTAGCAAGGGACCAGTCAGCCCTTCATTCCATCGTGCATAGGACTGTCATGAAGTGAATAGTGACTCATCAGTAGCTGACAACAGAAGGCCCAGTGTGCCCTTTGCCTATGTCCTGAAGTATTGCCTAAGCCCAACATTCCTCACAGAAAGCTCCTACTAACTTTAAAGTGGGTGGACCCAAAGACTGAAGCAGACGTTATGTTGTGGAACAGAAAGTATCTGAATTGACAAACACACCACACAGAATCAGGAAGATAGTTCTTACTCTGATTCTGATAGTTCAAGGAATTCTGCTCAGCATCGTGATACATTTTATTGCTCTGAAACTGTTTCATCATCAGAATAAAAGGTGTATTTACCTTACACTGTTATTTTTAAAATAGAAATGAGTCAATATATGTAAAATCACTTTGTAAGCTAAATATTTCTATATAATTAAGGTAATAAAAGTAATGAGATAACTAGGTAGGTGTAGATATTAATAACTCTTTTATTGAGAACACTTGTGAGCCCAGCACAGTTCCCACTGTATTAACTCAGCAGTTTTTTAAAAATCTTCCAAAGGTATATAGGTTGTAGTATTATCCTCCCCATTTTCAAAATGAAGACAGCAAACTATCCTCATTTGGCCTTGGGTAGCTTGCTAAGGACACACAGCTTAGTCAGAGGTAAGAACCTGCAACCTTAATCTCTACCCATACAATCTCTAGTAATAGAGCTCACTTTAAAGTTCTAGAAAGAAAAGTGTTACAAAGATAAAAATGTTTAGGAATGAAAATAAAGATGATTTCAACTGGAAACAAGGTAAACAGAAAAACAGTTGGATGTGTGGTCATCATACCAAAAACCAAAACAAACTCATTTCCATCAAGTCGATTCTTTCTCATAGCAACTCTATGGGACAGAGAACTGCCTCATAGGATTTCCAAAGAGTGCCTGGTGGATTTGAACCACTGACCTTTTCGGTTATCAGCTGTAGGTCTTAACGACTATGCCACCAGGGTTACCGTGGGCATGGCAGACAGCGAAAAACAGTATGTAGTACTGTTTTTTTTACACAAATAACACACATGTTCTACATTTATACCAATTGTGCCCTCCCCCGTGAAGTATTTTCATAAGAACGCTGTGCCAAGTTTTTTTTATAACACAGTTGACAAAAAACAGAGTGCATGTATTGTTTGCAATAAAAATAAGGTATTACTGTGTAGTACTGAACATTCAAATGCAGTTAAAAATGTGTGGTTAGTGAAAACTACTAATTTTCATTTTTCTTTGTAGTAGAATCCCAATTAAAACTGCAAAATAAAATGATAGAGAACAAAGCCGTCCCGGGTTCAAATCCTGCCTACATCATTAATGAACCATGTAACATTGGTCATGTTACTAACTTTCTGTGCCTCAGTTCTTCCTCTTAAAGTGTGGTTATAGTCCTAGGTTGTTAAGAAGATTAGGTATACTAATATTTGTAATATGGTCGGAAAAAATGCCTGGTACCAGGTAAGTTAGTGATTAAGGGCAATAATTCCAGACCCAAGTAAGAACTTGTACTTGATAGAAATCCTTTCTGAGGAGAACTAGGAGAAAAATACAAGAGACTGTTGGAAGCCCCTTTAATCCACAAATAATTTGGGACCTTTCCAAAGAGAAAAGAAACTTTAGATAATTTCAGTGTGTACTCTCTGCAGGATTCTTCACATATGTGGGCTATCCTGTTCACCTGTGATTCAAGAGGCTATAAATTATTAATAAAGTACTTCAGTGTTGGTAGGTAGGGCAGTGTTTAAGCTCTCAGAATGTTAACCAAAAGGTCAATGTGTGAACCCAGTAGTGGCTTCACAGGAGGCAGACATGGGCAATGTACTTCTGTATGGATTGCAGCCTTGGAGACTCTCTAGGGCAGTTCTCTAGAGTTGCTAAGCTGAAATTGACTGCATGGGAAAGAGTTTTAGTTTTGTGTTTTTGTTGCTGCAAATAATAAGTACTAGACTACTAACTGAGAGGTGGGAACTTTGAACCGACCCAGAGGTGCTTTGAAAGAAAGACCTGGCGATCTGCTTTCAAAAGATCATAGCTTTGAGAACCCTGTGGAGTGCAGCTCTACCCTGGACACACAGGGTCACAATGACTCAGAACTGATTTAGCAGCAACCGGTGTGTTGTTTGTTCTGAGTTCATTTTAGGGGTTACTAAGTGAGACCTGCCCAAGGCCATAATAGTTTCTGAATCGGATACTAACCTGAGGTCTGTTAACACATAAAATCTGTTATTTTCCACTAAATATCCTACTCATAGAGGACTCTATAGGACAAAGTAGAACTGCCCAATAGAATTTCCAAGGAGCATCTGGTAGAAGATTCAAACTGCCAATCTTTTGGTTAGCAGCCATAGCATTCAACCACTACGCCACCAGAGTTTTCCAGAACAAAGCATACATCCCTCATACTCCTTTTTGCAGCTCCTCTTTGAATACTTAATAGCAAATAATATCAGACCCAAAATATGTGGATTGATTTTATACATTATTAAGATGATACAAGTTGAAATACAAAGAACATTTTCTTCACCCAAAGAGATGGCGTTTCTCTAACAGCTTTTCTCCTTCTCTCCTGAGGGGTCCTCCATGGGAATTACCCAGAGAAGTCTCTAATTGCAGGTCTTCTGATTAATCAATTTTCTTTTGATACTGCTTCACGGTGACAGAATGGTCTGTGGGGACTGTTTTGCAATAGCTGTTTTCAACAACGATGGGATCATAGAGCTAAATAGAGTATCAAGAGGCATTTAATGTAGTGGAGACATCTGGTCTGTTTTTGTGGCAGAATTAGCATAAGATTAACATCTGATTACTGCCTCAGAAAACATCTGAACAAGTGAGGACTTCTGTGACTGCAGAGATGGGAAATGGTCCACAGTGGAGGCAAAGGAGACCAGTTTAACTCTAAAGAATATTTGTGGAAAACCTGGTGGCGTAGTGGTTAAGTGCTACATCTGCTAACCAAAGGTTCGGCAGTTCAAGGCAGGCATCCCTTGGAAACTCTATAGGGCAGTTCTACTTTGACTTCTAGGGCCACTATGGATCAGACCCAACTCTCTGGCAGTGGGTGGGTAGCTCTCCTTTGACATGCACTGTAACCTAACTATTTCAAGACACACAAGCATAATGAGAAAACACGGAGAGAGGCAGAAAGAGTGAAGCTGCTTGGACTGAATCAGAGGAACTAGAGGTATATTTTCCAAACCGATGCCTTAAAGAAGACAGATGTTTTGTGGCAAGGGCCCTGCTTCAGCCTAGTCCCGACTTGGTCCTTACATTTAAAATACCGGGCAGTTCTGTCTTCTCTCAGTTGGAGCCCTGGGTTTCATCTACAAAGCACAAAACTCAGACAAATGGGCTTCACAGAGCCAGCCCCTTAACATTTCTGCAAGGTGTGGCGTGGCAAGGACAAGGTCTAGGATCCAAATTAATTTTGGGATTTGGTTCCCCCAAAATTAATTTCCTCAAAAGCAGAAGTCATTATTTTTCTAAGGTCATTCAAAGCTTAAGTGTAGTTGTGTATCTATTGATCCATCCTAACTTTTACCTGACTGCATGGAAAAACCAGAGGAAGAGTTAGAATCAGGAGTTCTAAGTTCAAACATCTAAGTTGAACTTAGATGTAAGATATTAGGACACATTATTCGATTGTTCAAGGCCTCCATTTACTCATCTATAAAAGGGAATGGTGAGATCAGGATCAGGTCAGATTTATTCCACAGGCCAGTTTGTCAAATTTTGATTCCAGATGATGAACCAGATGGCCACAGCTGCGTTGAAAATGAGAGCCAAAGAGAACCTGATGTATAAGGAGAACTTACCAGAATCTGCGGTTTCCAAGAGGACAAAAAACAAGGGTTGAATGAGTAAGGGCTTAAGGGACCCGCAGGTGTTGAAGCCAAGCCAAGCCACTGCTGTCAAGTTGATTCTCATTCAGTGACCTCATTGGTCCGACTACAACTAGAGCGCAGGGTGGATTTGAACTGCTGACCTTTTGGTTATCAGACGTAGCACTTAACTACTGCACTACCAGCGTTTCCAAAAAATAAACCACTATGATGCCAGTTTTTGAGAAGTCTAACGGAAAATCATGGCTGGAAAACAAGGGCAAGGGAGGTCGTGGCTGAGGATGAATGAAGAAGACAGGAAGTGGCGGTATTGCTGTTAGGAGCTGCTGAGTTGATCGACTCATAGCAACCCTGTGCACAACAGGATGGAACACTGCCAGGTCCTGCGCCATCCTCACAATTGTTTTCATGCTTGAGCCCTTTGTTGGAGCTGCTGTGTCAACTCCAATCATCGAGGGTCTTCCTGTTTAATGCTGACCCTATATCAAGAATGATGTCCTTTCTCCAGGTCCTGATCCCTCCTGATAACATGTCCAAAATATATTAGCCATAGTCTTGCCATCCTTGATTCTGAGTGTTCTTCTTCCAAAACAAATGTGTTCCTTCTTTAGGCAGTCTGTGGTATATTCAGTGTTCTCCACCAACACTGCCATTCAAGGGTGGTAACTGTCCAAAGTTGAGATGGTGTGGGAATGAATGACCAGATATTTGGAAAGTTGTGGAAAGGATGTCTAAATTTGTAGAGCAATTACTTCATCTCCCCTGAATTCATAGCTATTTTAAAATTTAAACATTATAGTATTTATGCTATTAGAGACACTGAGGAGGTAACTGAATTACTAGATTATTTAGTCAAACTTAAGGCCTTAATGAGACACACTTCCTCAGGACTGGCTATTATTCCTTTCTAGGTGTTGGGAAAATAGTGGTAAACTATAGCAATCAACATGAACTCTTAAAGAACCGTATGGTCCCTGAAGTTTGTAATCTAGATGAGCAAACAGATGAAGTACAGATAAACAGTAATTATAGATTGGAAAGTTTGTTATTAAAAGGAATAAAAGGATGATGTGACAAGTAAAGTGACAGAGACACTTCCATCAGTGTGGTCAGGAAAGTTTCTTGAGAAGGTAACATTATAGCTGTTGGAAAGACGAGAAGGGGCCACATCTACATATTACTTGGGAAAACATTCCAGATAAAAAGTGAAACAAGAACTGTGGTTCTAGGGCCAGGAAGAGCATGGTGTGCTGCAGGGGTACAGGGATCCAGAAAGGATGCAGTAGCACTGGGCAAGATTAGCTGTCTCTGAGCTGTCCAAGGAAACTGAGCTTGAGGGAATCATTGGACTTAAAGGGAAGTCATGGTGTGGGCTTCTGAGCTAGAAAACCTGTGCTAGGAATATCCTTGACAGTGAAGTGCTGAGCAAGCCTACTGACTTCTCTTGATTTCAAGTTTCTCAGCTGAAATTGACCTCAAGACTCACCTTACTTACGGATAATGTGGTTGTAAGCAACAAATCAGACAATATAGGTGAAAGTAGTCTGTGAAATAACCTACAAATATGGGAGATCGTCAAGTTTCTTGCGACGGAAGAGCCAGTCCCAATCAGTTACTCATTGTACAGAAGGTGATATTTTAGAAGATATTATTCTGTCATGAGATTTCACTTCTCCTACTGAAAAACAGAATAGAGTAGCCATCAGGAACAAGATACTGAGGCAATATGACTGGGTTTGGGTAATAGCTCGGCTGCATACCAGTGGTGTATCCTATGCCTCAGCTTCCTTGTCTGTAAAATGGGTAGAATAATACTTTTGAGGCTAGGAAGACTAGGGTGGTGTAAATGACTAATGCATTCATGTGCTACCCAAAAGATGAGGGGTGTGAACTCACTCGGAGGCTCTTTGGAAGAAAGTCCTAGTGATCCGTTTCCAAGAAAATACACTATTTGAAAGCTCTACAGGACATGGATCTATTCTGACACACAGGGGATCGTCCTGACTTGCAATTGATCTCAAAGGCAACTGGTTTAGGTGGCTGTGAGTATGCACAGGTTGCTGTAGGTGGAGCACTGAGGACAGTGCCTGTCAGCGTGTGTTGGAGCAGCGTCAACTCCTGTCAGACCAGATGCTGAGGATTACAGGAAGTGCCTCCATAACTAACCGAGTTTCCATTCCTCTCATGCTCACCATAAAGACTGCACGCGCTTCACTTCTCCACAACCTCTCATCAAACTGCTGGCATCTCCAGACACCTCTGACCCCTAGGCATTCATCCTTCTGCTGGGTTTGCCGTGAATCCCAGAGCGGGTTGGTGTTGGCCCTTCTCCAACAAGCTCTGATTCTACAGGTGGCAAAAGAATCGCCTCTCCTCGGCCACAGTGCCCCCAGAGGATGCACAGGGGACAAGAGCCATGGAAAGTAAGGTTCCAGCAGCCCCAGCTGAATTCATTCTGGACAAGGCCTTTTGTCTAAGACATTTACACCACGGACCTTTGAGATCTAGATGTCAGCTCTTTGCATCTTGGGGCTTTCATCTTTGAACCCTACCAGCTCCTCAGAAAATTGAGGTTCAATGAACTTTAGTTACTTAATTCTGGCATTGTCTTTTTCCACTGCAGGAAAGCAACACTTTTTTAATAAGCTTTTACTTCTGTCTGGTATTATGTCCTCGCCCCATGCCCCAAATTATACCCACTGTGTCTTCCAGTATGTTCTGCCCTCACTTCAGCTGTATTGCATTTGGGGGATTAGTTGTCTCCTCTCCTAGGAAAGTCTCCCCAGTGTCTCCTTTTCTATTTTGGCCCCACAAGGTGAGTGAAGGTCCCATCTTCCCTATTAAATAATAACCTGCCCATACTTCTTATTCTTAATTCTTTTCAACAGCAGGAAAATATCCGATTGCCTTAGCTATGAGTTGGACCTGACTCGACAACAGTGGGTTTAGTTGTATATCCATTTACTCAATTAATAGTTTGTTTCCTTTTGTTACGTCCATCATTCTGTCCTTCCATCCTTGCTTCATTCTGTCTTCCTTTGTTCTTCATTCTTTCTCTCTTCCATTTGTTTACTCACTCAATTTTCCTTCATTTTGTAAATATTCCGTATAACCCTCCAGACACTTCAGAACTGGAGGTGTAATGTTGAATAAGACAGCTACGAATTCCAGGGTTTTCTCTTCAGTTTAAAATTTGATGAAGGCGTTGTGTTTCAGCACTGTGTGATAAGTACTTTGATGAGAGTCATAGTGATAAGAGAACATGAAGTGTGCACCTAACCCAGGTCAGAGGAAGAAAGGGATGCTTCTGGTGAGAATGACATCGAAACTGAAGACAAGCAGCAGTCAACCAGGCCAAGAAGGGGGCATAAGTAGTGTTCTAAGCAGAGGTCACACCATGAGCCAAGGTCAGGCTGTGCGGTGGGGGGATGAGCACTGAGGGAGAATAACAGTGTTCCCATAACCAAAAAATGACGTACTAGTTAGAGCATAAAAGTCATATAAGTGCTATAGAATATAGGGTTCTGCAAGTCACGTGAAAGACAGGCATTTTTCTCTTATTTCATGAAATGAATATCCACTAAATGATTCAAATTGACTTGATGGCAATGAGTTTTTTTTTCCCCCAAGTGTTTCAGGCAGGGCACTGAAGTGGTCAGGTTTTCATTAGACACTGATAATTTGTTCTTTCATGTTCTTCTTAATTTTCAGACAACTCTCAAACTGCTTATATGATTTCTGATGAAGAACCCAAACTAAAAATGAGTCGGAAAACTGAGCCCAATATCTCACTGGCAATTCAAAAATATTTTTCTAAGGGTGTGCTCTTGGGTATTGTGGAAACTATCTGAGGCTCTCCCTTGGGTCCTGGAAAAGAAGACACCTGTTTATGGAATGCCCAGACCCAAATCAGTTAGCAGCTGCCCCTCCAAGCTGACGCCATTTAAGATGTAACAGAATGGAGAGTTGACGGTGTCAGTTGGCCAACCCTGTGTGACTATTTCCATCAACTTTATTTCTGCAATGTCCTCTCCTGTAGAGGGGATTTGAGATCACTGTAATTCTTAGGCCATATTAAGAAACAGATACACCAGGCCAAGATGATGCAATTAGACAAGATGATGATGATTAAAATGGCAAATGAGGTCTTGACGACGTAAGTCCTGTCTTTCTAAAGATGATCTTCTGCTACCACCTGTGTCCTCTGGGTAAGGTTTCTAACCCAAGATAAGTCAAACCACAGACTTTCAGAAAGGGAAAGTCATAATCATCTCTTCATCTGAACAGTTGCGGAGTAGTATTGCTGAAGGAGTGAGGTTTGTACAGTGCCCAAGAGATGTAAGCTGGCCTCTCTCATAGGGTAAAATCTGACAGTGTCATGAAACTGGCCCGTTTGTAATGGATCCAGGGTCACACTTTGCAGTCCCATCTGCTAGTCACTCCCTTGTCTTAACTTCCTACTCCTGCTTTCCTCACCGTCTCTTCTCTTCGTCTCCTTTTTTCAAGCACTGTGGATGCCTTATGATAAAGCTCCAAGAAGAGACCATTTGCCTTTCCCTCTACACTGTGACTTCTTTGGCTGCCAGGCCTTTATTTCAGCTGTTTTCTCTTCTCTGATTCCTCTGCAGCATGAGGAGGGAAAATACTGTGCTTCAATGGCAAACTTGACACTGTTTCAACCACATCCTTTCAGATGATTTAATTCTAGTTGTTCACTGTCTTTGAGCCATTATATAACTCTGTAAGCTAATGTCAACGCAAATCATCTATCACCATGGAAATTTTGCTCCACAGAAGTTTAACTGTCTTCCTTTCCCTGCTTGGAAGAAGCCACTGTTGCCTCCACTTGCTCAGTGTTTCTGTATTTCTGATCTATAAATGTATCTTTTGTTGATTTCTCACTTGCACTGGTTGTAAGATCTCACTTCTTAACTTATTACCAACCAACCAACCAAACAAACAAAAACAATTGCCATTAAGTCAGTTCCAACTCATAGTGACCCTATAAGACAGAGTAGAACTACCCTATAGAGTTTTCAAGCAGTGCCTGGTGGATTCTAATTGCTGACCTTTTGGTTAGCAGCCATAGCACTTAACTGCTACACTTTCCATTAATTCTGTAATTCCATGAACATTTATAAAGCATCTACTATGCGTCAGATACTAGGCACTCAGATTTGGCATTAGGCCAAGATCTCTTCTGTGCTGATAGTTTTCAGAATAGGAGCAGATAGACTGAAGGTACAAAATAAAACATGCCACACATGAGACTTTGTGGATTCCCTTGGGGCTGTGACTTTTCTGTCATAAGACAACACTTAACCCCCAAATTCTGCAGAACCCCGTGTTAACAGAGGGGCTATCAGTACTCACCAAGGTACCTGGGTCACAGCTTCTGTCATCTTTCTGGATGGAATGTCAGAAACATGTAACAACATCAAAGTGATCTCAGTGGGAAGTTTGAGTTAATGGAAGCCACACAGAACAAGAAGTATAAAAGATATTTATAAATGATAAATCAAGTGCAAAAGTGGGTCCTAGAAAAGTCTAGAAGAAATATCAGCAAGGCAGGCCCAAGGTTGGGGAATAGAAAGCTTCCTGGAATTTAGGATATTCTAAAGCTGCAGGGTGCATTATTTCTGTATGAATTCTGATTGGATGCCATAGACGCAGCAAGGAGTTAAGTCCAGAAGTGAGTCTGAGCTTAGCTAAAAATGCTACAGGAAGGCGTCTGTGAACTGGAGCCTCCTTGGCACTGATGAAAGCTGAATGACCTTGTATTGCGTGACACCTGTCTGCAAGCCAGATGCCAGGTGGAGAATCTCTGGAGGTAGAGATACATCATCACTAGACTGATCATTCCCAGCTATCTGGGTAGAGAGGAGAAAGCTTCACCCCAAATATCAGATGCCTCCCAACATCTGGATGCTCATAATGTTGTGAATTTTAAACAGTTCTTTTGATAAAGCTATTTTTACTCTCCACCTGGATGGTGGTTGTCAAATCCATCACTGACTTCTGGGAGTTCTTAGTCCTCAGGGAGAGAGGTGAGCAGACACTCCCGCCTGGAGTCAGGAGCAGCTCTGAGCTCCACATGGTAAAGCTTCTGGATTTAATTGAAATGGCTTACCTCTTGGGATTGAAATCAACTGAGCGGGGAAGTTTCATCCTACCCATTTCACTTCCTTCTTTTGGAGATTTCTCTATTAGCCAGATAAAGGTCTTTCAAGCTGAAGTTCCCTACTTGATGGCTTCGGGGAGCCTACTAGTGTGACTGTGACATGTATTGCTGATAGACCATGGTTTTTAGATGCTGATAATTAAAATTAACACTAATGTCTTAAGATTATTTTAGTCCTTCAGATGTTTGCCACTTAAAGGATTTTTCCTTGTGAAGGAAGCTATAATGTATGAATATCTTTCTTCTAGCCTTGTGATGTCACATTACAAAAATGAATTGACCTGGCTACCCAGAGTTAGGTCAGATTTCACAGGTTAAAGGCACAGTCTTTCAGAATGCCAAGTCTTTCCAAGACTTCAGAAACCAGCTGCCAGTTCTGGGCTCCCAGGGCTACCCATATTTCCAACAAATTGACAGTAAATACAGGAGTTTCCGCTATTTCCTCAGAGTTTGATAGAAGATCAGCAAAAAAGAGGAAGGTCCTCAACGAGATGAATTGGCACAGTGGCTACAACAGTGGGTGCAAACACAGCAAGGAGCATGAGGATGGGGCAGGACCGGGTGGTGTTTTGTTGTATTATACACAGGGTGGCTATGAATCAGAATCAACTGGATGGCACATAGAAACAATGACCACCACCACAACAAACCCATTGTTGTTGAACTGATTTTGACTTACAGAGATCCTATAGGACAGAACAGAACTGCCCTGTAGGGTTTCCAAAGAGCAACTGGTAGATCCCAACTGCAAACCTGTTGGTTAGTAGCCAGAGCTGTTAACCACTATACCACCAGGGTTTCCCGATGACCACCTCAGTTCTGACAGTTCAACACAATGTCTCACAGAAATCACAAAAGCACCATACTTATGATTCCAATTTTATTATAAGACAGCAATCAAGACCAGCATACAGAAGAGACACATAAGATGAGATCTTGGAAGGTCCCTGTCCCCTCCCTGTCGAGTTACAATAAATTGCCTTCTAAGCCCACTGATGTATTTTCCCTCAAGAAAGCTAACTTGAGCTTGGGTGTCCAGAGTGTCTATTGGGGTTTTGTTAGGTAGGTATGATTGATGGAACATTTTTTCATATAAAGAGAGTTACCTGCCAAGATAATTTCATTATTGCTCTTTGCCTCTTTTGTGTGTACTACATTGCCCCCAACCCCCACCTAGGCTGAACAATCCTTAAAAGCACACAACTCTACATTTGTTCACATTCTACCTCCTTTCCCATCTAGCATGATGGATATAGTTACCCGACTCAGTGAATTATAATTTGCTAGTACCTTGGCAGAGATATGGAAGGAGAGGTGTTGAGGTAAAAGAGAGATACCTGAACTCAGGAGATGGTGGCTGACATAGACTCCTCTCACATACTTGTGGCTTCACTTTCCACAGGGTCAGTCACCAGCAGTCAACCTTGGTTTGAAAGTGTTAAATATGTGCATAACATGATGAAACCTAATGCTGATCTGCTCTGCTATGCATGTAACTTTTATTATAGTATGTTACTAATTGTTGTTAACCTCTTACTGTGCCTAATCTACAAATTAAATGTTATCATAGGTGAGTATGTGTAAACCCCAGGTGGCATGGTAGTTAAGAGTTTGGTGGCTGTGGTGGTCAGGATTATGTCAACTTGGCTACTCCATATTTGGCTGCTGTTATTAAATGGCAGGTTGGGGTTTGTGGTGGCTTCCCGCCCCTCAGCTCTCATCTCCCGACCTTCCACTGCTACTGCTGGTCTGCTGGCGTAGCCAGGAGCTCCTGCTCTCTTCTTCTGGTGTCTGGTTCCTGGACTTGAACTAGCAGCTGTTGGATTCATCAGTCCTTACAGTTGACTGTTGAGAGTCCTGCTCCCTGACCTGCTGATCCTGGGTTCCCCAACCTCTGCCGCTCCATCTC
The DNA here is from genome assembly GCA_028571685.1 of Heterohyrax brucei. Taxonomy (NCBI): domain Eukaryota; kingdom Metazoa; phylum Chordata; class Mammalia; order Hyracoidea; family Procaviidae; genus Heterohyrax; species Heterohyrax brucei. The sequence goes on along the minus strand of CM053153.1, from coordinate 15,974,752 downwards.
ACCACCAGCTTGGGATCCACTGACCTACACAACCAGTGATCTAGAACTCTGGTCTCTGACCTGCTGACTTTGGGTTCTTCAGCTTTCGTGGCCAAGTGAGGCTTGTACCAGAACTTGGGACATTCAGCTTTTGTGATTGCATGAGCTGTTTCCTATATCTATACCTATCTATCTCTATATATTATAAATCTTTCCTTGTACTTACATGTGTTACTGGGTTTGCTTTCCTAGAAAACCCAACGTATAACAGTGGCTAACCAAAAGGTTGGTGGTTCGAATCTACCAGACACTACTTGGAAATCCTTTAGACTAATCTTTCCCTTGTGTCTTTGGTTTTCTTCATTTTCCCTTGCTCTAGAAAGGGTGAGACCAGTGGAATATTTTAGATGGCTACTAACAGTCTCTTAAGACCCTAGATGCTATTTACCATAATATAATGTAGAACATTTTCTTTATAAATTATGTTAGGCAAATTGAGCTAGATGTCTCCAAAGACCATGGTCCCCAGCCCTCATGAGACATTTCAAAGATTCATCCTTGTTCTTTAAAAGTGGAAGTTTAGCACTAGAGTAAGATGGAGTCCCTGGGTTGTGCAAGTGGTTAACAAACCTGCTGCTGATAGAAAGTTCGGAGGTTCATATCCACAAAGAGGCATATCAGAAGAAAATCTGGCTATCTATTTCTAAAAATCAGCCTTTGAAAATGTTATGGATCGCAGGCCTACTCTATGTAAGGACCTCTGACCCCCATGAGGTCTCCATAAGAAGGAGTTGACACAGAAGCAGCTTGTGATTGCGAGACACCTTCAGGTCTGTCTGACTCACAGTGACCCTACATACAGAAGAACTCAACAGTGCCTGGGCCTGCGCCATCCGTTAGTCACTGATACGTTGGAGCCCATCCTTGAGTGACTGCATCAGTCTGTCTCCTTGAGGGTCTCCTCTCTTTTACTCACCCTGTATTTTAACAAGTGTAAGTTGCTTCCCTAGGGACGTGTTCCTCCTGATAACATGTCCAAAATATGTGAGATGAAGTCTTTTCATCTCGCTTCTAAGGAGCCATCTGACTGTACTTCTTCCAAGAGAGATTTGTTTGTTCTTCTGACAGTTCATGGTATACTCAATATTCTTTGCCAACACCATAAATCAAAAGCATCAGTTCTTGAACCTTTTTTATTCATTGTCCAGCTTTCACATGCGTATATGATGATTGAGAAATACAGTGACATGGATCACGTGCACCTCAGACCTCAAAGTGACATCTTTGCTTTTTAACACTTTAAAGAGGTCTTCGGCAGCAGATTTGCCCCAAAGCAATATATCATTTGATTTCTTGATTGCTGCTTCTGTGAGTGTCCTGTGGATCAGAGTAAAACGAAATCATTGTCACCTTCAGTATTTCGTCCATTTATCGTGAGGCTGCTTCTTGGTCCAGTTCTGAAGACTTTTGTATTCTTTATGTTGAGATACAATCCATATTGAAGTCTTTAGTCTTTTACCTTCAGTAAGTACTTCAATCGTCTTCACTTTCAGAAAGCAAGGTTGTGTCTGCTTACTGCAGGTTGTCAATGAATCTTTCTCTAGTTCTAATGCCACATTCTTCTCTATATAGTCAAGCTTCTCACATTGTTTGCTCAGCATGCAACTTGAATAAATATGTCAAAAAGATACACCCCTGATGCTCATCTTTCCTGATTTTAAACTACACAGTATCCTCCTGTTCTGTTTGAGCAACTGCCCCTTAGTCTATGTACAGCCTCCTCATGAGTACAATTAAGTGTTCTGCAATTCTCATTCTTTAAAATGTTGCTCATCTTTTGTTATGATCCACATGGTTGAATGCATTTGCATAGTCGGTAAAACACAGGTAAATATCTTTTTGGAATTGTTTGCTTTCAGTCAGGACCCATCTGACGTCAACAGTGATAATCACTTCTTGCGCATCCTCTTCTGAATTCAGCTTGAATTTCTGTCACTTTTCTCATAATGTACTGCAGCAACCACTTTTGAATTATCTACATCAAATTTTTGTTTGTAGGTGATATTAATGACATAGTTTGATAATTTCTACATTGTGCTGGATGATCTTTCTTTGGAATGGGCACAACTGTGAAACTTTTTGATCAGTGGAAACCTTGGTTGCATAGTGCTTTAATTGCTATGGGTGTCAGTCAAAAGATTGGCAGCTGAAACACACAAAGCACTCCTTGGAAACTGCACAGCAGCTCTACTCTGTCCTATAGGGTCACTGTGACTTGGAATTGATGTTAAGGCAATGTTTTGATTTTTTTTTCCTTCACCTCAATCATCTGGTCAGTTAGCTCTCTTTCAAATTTCTTGGGATAGGTCACTGAACACTGCTGGCGCAGCAATTGTTTCTTGAAAATGACTGACTTGTTATTCTATCAGTTCCCTGTTTTTCACCAATGTTTTCAGTGCAGCTTGAACTTTTTCCTTCAAAACCATTAGTTTTTGCTCATGCATGTCTCAGTCATCTGGTGCTGCTATAACAGAAATATCACAAGTGGATGGCTTTAACAAAGAGAGATTTATTCTCTTATAGAAAAGCAGGCTAAACATCAAAATTCAGGCATCGGCTCCAGGAGAAGTCATTTTGTGTTGGCTCTAGAGGAAGGTCCTTGCCATCAATCTTTCCCCAGATGAAGAGCTTCTGAGGACCCAGTGACCCTGGGTCCAAAGAACACGCTCAGCTGCTGGAACTGCTTCTCTGCTGGTGGTATGAGCTCCCCAACTCTCTGCTTGCTTTCCTTTCCTTTATATCCCAAGAGACTGCCTCAAGGCACAAGACTACCTGCCTCACTAACACAACTGCTACCTGTCTTCCCTTGTTCACACCATAGAGGGAGGTGTGACACATAGAAACATCACACAATGCCAAGAATCATGGCCTAGCCAAAGCACTATACACATGAGGGGGAATGGGCAGGGGTCCACTGCAATCCATGACACTATGTTACCTTTTGAAACTATTGAATGTCAACCAATTCTTTTTGGTATGGTATTGGTGTTCTTTCTATATGGTATGGTATTCTCTGTGTATTCTTTTCATCTTTTGATTCTGCCTGCATCATTCAATATTTTGCCCATAGAATCCTTCAATATTGCAGGGATGTCTTGAATGCTGTCATAGATTGAATTGTGTCCCCCCCAAAACATATGTTTTGATTTGACTCCAGAGTCCCAGTATGGTGCCATTCCTCCCATGTGTTGTGAATCCTGCCTCTGTGATACTGATGATGGAGAATGGGCTGCCGTTGTGTTAGTGAGGCAGGACTCAAAGCTACAAGCTTGTGGGATATAAGGGTGAGAAAGTTGAGAACCTGAGCAGCAAGAGAGCAGCATGACTGAGAGCAGGCATGTCCTGTGGACCTGAGGTTCCTTTGCTCAGATGCTCTCCTTGAATTTGGACTCTTGGCTTACCAGACTGGGATGATTTGTCATGCTGAATGGACTTGTAACTTATCAATGGATTTGCAGCTTACTGGACTGCAACATTAAAATTTCTCTCCATAAAGCCTTCCACTCATGGTCTTTTGTGTTAGAACAGTACCAGGTGACTAGGACAAATGTTTTCCTTCAATTTTTTTCAGCTTGATAAATGATGATTGTGTTCTAATTACAGATCTTTGCACATGTTATTTTAATACTTTGCCTTTAGCTACTCTTTGAAATCTTCTGTTTAGCATGTTTACATCACTTCTTCTGGTCTTCATTCATTAGTGTTCAGTACATCAAATCTGTTATGCCCACATGCTAATTCACAGCACCTGTGAATGTTATGTTACGTGGCGAAGGGGGATTAAGATTGATAAATCACATGGTCTTGAGATGCATTCAGTTTTCTGCCTTAACCAAACTAAAAACCAAACCCACCACTGTCAAGTTGATGCCGACTCTTAATTACCCTAAAGGACAGCAGAAATGCTCCACAGACTTTCCAAGGAGTGCCTGGCAGATTCAAACTACCAACTTTTCAGTTAGCAAATATGGCGCTTAACCACTAGGCAACCAGGGTTTCATAAACCTTACCCAGGTGGATGCAATACAGTCATAAGTTTCCCTATAAGTGAAAGAGAGGAGATAGATGAGTCAGAGTCAAAAAGCTAATGTTAGGACAGAAGCAGAGGTGGCAGTGATATACTTGCAGGCTTTGAAGATGGAAAAGGGCCACAGGCCAGGAAACAAAGGAAAACTCTAGAAACTGGAAAAAGGGAAGGAAACTGATTGTCTCCTGGAGTCTCCTGGAGCAGCACAGCCCGGCTGATGCCTTGAATTTAGCTCAGTGAGACCGAGTGATATCATACTTCTGACTTCCTGAACTGTAAGAGAATAAACTTACATTGTTCAATTATCACACTTGTGATAATTCTTTTCAGCAGAAATAAGAAATACAGTCTACATTCTAATAATACTTTGCATTTAGCACACATTTCCAGAGTGCCTGCCTACTAGCTGATCAACACTTTTCTATACACAAAGTAAGATCCAGACATTCAAGAGCATGAAGTAGCCACTGCTGTTTCTGACTATATATATATATATATATATATATATATATATTTCTTTGAAACTGCAAGTGTTAAATCCTGAAAGTCTACAAGGTTAGGTGGACTGATAAGGGATTATGCAATTTAAAGAATGGGATGAAAAGCTAAGAATACTAATAAATCTATAAAAGTTTTTATAAGGAAATAATTCACTAATATACAATAATGATAGCGCTATAAATAAAGCCCAAACGCCAAACCTGTTGCCAATGATTCTAACTCATAGCAACCCTATAGGACAGAGTAGAACTCTCCCATAGGGTTTTCAAAGAGCACCTGGAGACAAACAAACAAACAGAAAACCAAACCCGGTGCCATCCAGTTGATTGATAGCAATTCTATAGTCTGGTGGATTCAAATTATTGACTTTTTGTTTAGCAGCTAAGCCAGGGCTCCACACTGTAAATAAGGCAAAGTTAATAACATTTTATAGATTTTAAATGTTTGATAGAAATGTTAGAGTGTTTGTGGGCCTTTAGCTTTCTTTGTCACTAGATACTCAGGACTTTGTGCTTCAAATATGACCTCAGCTTGGTTGGGAAGCCGCACATGCTAGGGCTGTACTGAGACGCTTGCTTACTTACTGCCTCCCTTACCTGTCCCTGAAGCTGGTCCTCGGTTCCTTTGGCTGTCAGGTCTCAGTCTCGTAACTCTAGGAGTGTTCTAGGCCCCTACTAACTCCATCCATCGTTTCTTTCTGAAAACCCGTTGCTGTTCAGTAGACTCCAATTCACGGCAAACTGAACTGCATCGGAGTAGATCTGTCCTCTAGATGGTTTTCAGTGGCTGATTTTTGAGAAGTAGATTGGCAGGCCTGTATTCTTCTTTAAAAAAAAAGGTTGTGCTTTAGGTGAAAGTTTACAATCCAAGTCAATTTGTTTTGCAAAAATTTATACACTGTTATGTGCCTCTAGCTGTTCTCCCCACCCTGTATTTCCCAGGTCCATTCAGCCAGCTCCCGTGCCCTCTGCCCTCTCATTTCACCTGTGGACAGGAGCTACCCAGGTAGTCTCATGTATCTACTGAAGCCGAGAAGCATTCTCCTTGGCAGTATCATTTTGTGTCTTACAGTCCAGTTCAACCTTTTTCTGAAGAGTTGGCTTTGGGAATGGTTTCAGTTCTGGACTGACAGTCTAGGGACCCTGTCTTCTAGGGACCCTCTAGTCTGTCAGACCATCAAACCTGGTCTATCTAATAGTTTGAGTTCTGCTCCTCATTTTTCTCCCACTACTTCAGAGACTCTATGTTGTGTCACCTGCCAGGGCAGTCATTGGTGGCGGCCAGGCACCATCTAGTTCTTCTGATCTCATGCTGATGTAGTTTCTGGATTGTATGGTACAGTTCTTTCAACTGAGGCACTACTGGGTTGGCAGGACCCTCCCACTTCTAGGTTAGCCACTGAACACTGTGACTATTTGTACTACCCAGGGAATCCAAATAAGTTGCCATTAAGTTGATTCTGACCCATGACTGCCCCATGTATGTCAGAGTAGAATTGTGTTCTGTGAGTTTTTCAATCACTGATTTTTCAGAAGTAAATAAATCTCAGGCCTGTCTTCCGAGGCACCTTTGGGTGGACTCTAGTTGCCACTAGGCACCTGCCCCTAGTAGCACCTGAAATGTTTTCTACTCCCTTTTCGTGGACACCTGCAGAACTCAATTCTAAAATTAAGGTCTAGCATTCTATATTCTCATTGCCTTTCCAAGGCTGCCCCAAACCTTTCTTTTACTACTCTGTCCATGCTTTATCTGTTTCCTACACTCACTTTCTCTTTTTTTAATAATTTGTGAAACGTGAACCAAATCCATTGCTATCCAGTTGATTCCAACTCATAGCGACCCTATAGGACAGAGTAAAACTGCCTTGCAGGGTTTCTAAGGAGCACCTGGTGGATTCAAACCATGGACCTTTTGATTAGCAGCCTAAGCTCTTAACCACTGCACCATAAGAGCTCCAGTTTTTTTTTATAAAGATCACCAAAAAATTTGCATTTACTGAAACAGTTTTCTAAAATTTGTCAATATATATATATTTTAAAAAATCCATTGCTGTTGAGTCAATTCTGACCCGTAGCAACCCTACAGGACAGAGTAGAACTGCCCCCACAGAGTTTACAAGGAGAACCTGGTGGCTTTCAACAGCCAGCCTTTTAGTTAGCAGCTATAGTGCTTAACCAGCAGGATTTCCTGCCAAAATATATACAGGAGAAAACTGACATGTACCTAAATTTTGTGTAAGAGAACTGCTCAGTTGGGATGGGACTGCTGTGCTCAACAGTTCTCTTCTTCTCCTTGCCCATCTCCTGGGACCCCTTGTGTTCATTGGTTTCCAGCATGTTGCTGCCACTTAAGCTCAGTTCTAGGGATTTAGATCATAGTGGAGGGCCAGAAACCTTGGTGATGTAGTGGTTAAGTGCTACCCCAGCTAATCAAAAGGTCGGCAGTTTGAATCTGCCAGCTGCTTCTTGGAAGCTTTGTGGAGCAGTTCTACTTTGTCCTGTAAGGTTACTAAGAGTAGAAATCTACTCAACAGCAGTGGTCTTGGTTTGGTTCTTATGTTCAGATGAAGTTATTGTGTGTTAAAGTCAACTCCATGGCAATGGTACCTAATTTAATTAAGCTAACCCTTGCTAAGTGAATAAATAGTTTTTTTTTAAGAAGAAATATTCTGTAATGAAACAGCAAAACCCTAATAATACAGGTACAAAAGAACAAGAGCAGAGCCAGAGCTACCCCTAATCTGGCAACTGGTTTTTTATTGGCTACATTAGGAGGGAAAAGCAATGATTGGCTGCCGAGGCCCATCACCCACGGAAGCCTCTGTAAGGAAGGCCACAGGCTTATGTGATGGTGAGCAGACGCATCACACCCATATTTTTTTGGCTGCACTCTCCCTGATGATATTTTGCATCCTAATTAAACTTTCCTCAAAAAAAAACCCTCGGCTTAATGAATTCCAACACAGCATGCCCAGCCCAGGAATACTGAGGCTGGCCCGGCTCCACTGGCTTCCCCCAACTGCACCTCCCCCTCCACATGTGAAACACAAGATTACAGGAAGGCCCTGGGAAGCTTCCCAAGGACAACCCTCTACACAGCCCTTAGACGTATACATCCCACTTCCTATATCAGGAAGATATATAGGCTCCCAAGTTCATTATAATTGGTATAACAAAGGAGTAAATACTAAAGAAATATCCTTCTTAGAACAGCTTAAGGGTGGGGGATGGTGGTTCCTTACTATCCTCACAGGAAGAGATAGAATAAGAACAAAGGAGGAACACATAGAGACAGCTGGCTTTGGATGAGTCTACCCTTCTTTCTGTACCCTTGACCTCGAGACATGAATAGCGCTGATGCAACTCCAGGCATAACTTTGTTTTCACTGTTAATTATCACCACAATATACTTGCCTCAGGCCATTATCTAGAAGGCCTTGGCAAGTAACATGAAAAGAGACCACAAGGTGTCAGTTTCTTACTAGTCAACAGCTTATGTGGCCAAAGACCAGGGTGAAATTATGTCACCTTATTGATTATAAAAAATAAAGGCAGGCCCTAGGAAGCTGGCTGCTGTTCCCCAGATTCCTGGTTGTCTCAGTCTCATTTCTTTCTTCTCCGCTGACACCACCCATCCCTCCGTGATCACCAGACCCTGCCAGGGCTGGCTCCCAGCAATTAGCTAACCAGGTCTGACAGGAAGTCAGCCCACCATATTGAAATTATAAAGAAGTCGATTAGAAATAATGGATTTATACCTTTACTGTTATGTATGAACCACACCTCATAAAGTCACTGCGGTAATCGAGACATTCGATAATACAATAGTAAGAATCTGAGAACGAATCTTAATAGTTATTTCTTTGAGGAGGACTTTAAGATCACACAAATTTGGTCTGATATATATCAATTTCAATTCATAATGACCCCACATGACCGAGTAAAACTGCCCTATAGGCTGTAATGTTTACAGAAGCAGATTACCAGCTCTTTCTCCCATGGAGCTCCTGGGTGGGTTTAACTGCCATTTGGTTATTAGCCAGTTGCTGAACTGTTGTACCACCAGGACTCCTGTTTAAACTTAAGTCTACTCAATCTAATATTTCATGAAATTTCATTAAATGTAATATAATGCAGAAATAAATGTTCAAGTTTTCTGAGAGAAAAAGAGAAACCACACATCAGGATGAATCCATTTATTTTTCTTGGCACAGTGAAAAAGACTGACTTGATAGATGGAAGGCAATATGGTAACAAGCCAAATGTATTCCTAAACAGCCAGTACGATTATGCCATGCATTGACATCACAACCAAAAATGCCATGAAATTAACATTCAAACAATCACACGGTAGAATGTATGTTTTATGGTTGAATGAAAGCACAAATGTTTTCTAACATGTTTCTCTTCATGGAATTTTGCTGGATTCTGTTTACATTGAAGTATGTGAAAGAGCTATTTTTTGCATGTGATCCTTTAATAGGAAGATGCTCTCGTGAACAGAAATTGGCTTAAAAACAACGCTTTATGAAAGAACTTTATAACTGTAACCACTGTAAGAGCAGATGTTCTCATTAGAAGTAAAAAAAAAATTGTCTTTCATCTATAGACAGCAGCACACCTAAAAGTTATTAACTACATAATTCATAGAAAAGCCTTTACTCACACATGGCAAATTGACTCACAAATGCTATAGATTTGTTGTTTCAAAACAAGGAAAAATATTGCAGTATTTTCAATGTTATTGTGGAAACTGTCTCATGGCTGAGTACCTAAAGGGCTGCAGAGTAGTCAAGAGAGAGATGTGTTTCTCTTTTTACGAAAAGGCCAGGGTTCCAAATTTGCTGACCTTCTCTGTGATGAGAAGTGGCTGCCAGTAGCCAGCAGGTATGTTTATAAACATACACCCACTTGATCTGTCCCTGCAAGGTAGAAGTGACATTTTCACAGAGGGAACTGTTCTTGAGAAAATTGTGCTATGAACTGAGTGTTTTAGAGATGCTTTCATGGAATATTTACATTGTTATGTACCTTTTTGTCAAAAAGGAATATAAATGTACTTCATCATTAAATGGTCGTGTGTGTACCTTTATAAAACTTAGAAACAGAATTTCAAATGAATTCTTATTCCAAATGAATTCCCAAAAGAAGTACCAATCATCCAAATGAAAGCTTTTTGTGGGTTTTGAACACATTAATTGAAATATAAAAATAACACATTTTCTGTTAACGGCAACTATTAGACATCAGGTAAAATGAAAAGGGGCTAGCTTACTTTAATTAAAACATTGCATAACTGGTGGGTGAGATTGTCATGGGTTGACTTGTGTCTCCCCCAAAATGTGTATAGAAATTTAGCAAATCGGTACTGTGTGATTGCTGTCCATTGTGTGAGGTGTCTATGCTGTAAATTCTAATTTCTGCCTGTGGTTAATAGAGTGGACTATGTTAAGAGGATTAGGAGGGGACTCTAACACCCTCGCTGGGGGGGCTCCCCAGGAGTGTGGCTTTCATTACCTCTTATCCTTCAAGAGATTAAAGGGATGGAAGCAGAGATTTGGGGACCTCACACTGTCAAGAAAGCAGCACTGTGAGCAGAACACACTCTTCAGACCTGAGGATCCTGTGCTGGGATGTTCTCAGACCAAAGAAAAACCGATGCAACATGAAGACCTTCCTCCAGAGCTCCAAAGAGGGAAAGTCTTCCCCCGGAGCAGCTACCTTGAATTTGGATCTGTAGCCTACTGGGCTGTGTAAGAGTAAGTTTCTCTTGGTTAAAGCCGTCTAGTTGCGGTATTTCTATCACAGCAGTACCAGATGGCTCAGAGATTGAAATAGCAGACATCAACCTAAGGAAAGACCACAATGAACTCTTTTGTTCATGTCTGTATATCATTGCACTGTATGCATTAAAGCTATGGTACAAATTAAAAACAATGTAGAAATAAATTGCACTTTGAATCACCCCTTTAAATTTGTTTTCCAAAATGCAAACCAAAATTAAAAAGGAAAAGAAGCAATTACTGTACAATAAAATACTTAGAAAAAAATTTATCAAAGATTGTGCAAGCCTGCTACACTGAAAACTATAAACCATTGCTGAAAGAAACGAAAGTAGATGTAAATAAATGGAGCAAAACAGAGACCTACAGCATGACTCAGCACGAATTATACAAAGAAGAACTGAGGCATCAGGATTGGTGGAAGGCTCATTAACAGCCTGAATTATGACACTACCTTGCAGGTGATACAGCCTTTCTTACTGGAGGTGAAGAGCATTTAGAACACTTACTGGTGAAGATCAAAGACCACAGTCTTCAGTATGATTGCACCGCAACAGCATGAAAACAAAAATCCTCATAACTGGGACGAGTAAGCAACATCAAGGTAAATGCAGAAAGGATTAAGGTAGTCAAGAATTTCATTTAACTTGTGCCTGCAATTGACACCCAAGGAACCAGCAGTCAAGAAATCAAAAGATTCGTTGAATTGGGAAAATCTGCTATAAACCACCTCTTTAAAGTATTGATATCACCCTGAAGTAAAGATATCGCCTTGAAGACTAAGGTGCTGCTGACCCAAGCTGTGATATTTTCAGCTGCACCATATGTATGTGAAAGCTGGACAATGAATAAGGACGACAGGAGAAGAGTTGACACCTTTAAACTGTGATGTTGCAGAAGAATATTGAATGCACCATGGACTGCCAAAAGAATACACAAATCTGTTCTGGAAGAAGTATAGCCAATGTGCTCCTTGGAAGCAAAGACAGTAAGACTGTGTCTTACATACTTAAATCAGTCATTTTTGATAGTCACTCTGCTTTCTAGTTCTCAAAAATTGATTGATTTTCTATCTTATAGTCTTCATTTACACTTTTTAAAATCCTGTTACTCTTCCTCTTTCAGGAGGCAGCAACAGCAAACAAGTCATTTAAGTTGACCAAATTTTAACTTGAATTCTTGCATCTTCAACTCACTGCAACAAGGCATCTTGTTGAACCCATCTTCCCTGAACCCTTCCTTGTAGGAGTTCACAAATAGTTAAATCAGCTACATTTGGTAATCTGAATACTGTGTAGGAGGACTTAACATACTTATCTCACTTCATGTTCCAAACAAATCTATTAATACCCAAATAGAGACTAGAAATTCTATTTTAGCTCAGAAAGGCCCACTTTTTTTTTATCACTACCTCAGTGACAGCCAATTTCCTATCCTGTCTTTTTCCTCTTGGTCCACACAAGCCATTCAGGTTGTTATGCTCTGTTCTGTTTATTCCTGATGAAGAGAAACATAACTAACTGGAATGCATACAGAATGTGACCAGAATTCTGTGCAGTCCAAGAACCACATCACATGAGAAACAGAAGGAGGGACTGGGAACATTTGTTGGCCTTGGGAGGAGCAAACTTGGAAGAGTGGGCATCACAATCTTAAAATGTTTAAGTGGCATCAAGTGGAAAGGATTAAAATTGAAGTAATAAAATTCTAGATATCAGATCCAGGAACACTGGGTACAAGTTGGACGACATCAGGTTGCAAATAGAGAGAAGGAAGAGCTTCTAGCATTGGGAGATGGACTTGATTAGTTGCCAAGCTGTCACAGGGCAGTTTCTATATGAGTGGTAGGAAGAACTCACTGACTTTCAGTATCATAGACTTGATAGGAGGTAATATCACGCAGGGAAAAGTACTTTATCATCTATGAGATGATATGTAAATTTGTACCATTTATAATTCTTCACTTCAAACCATTAGCATCTATGCTCTTCCTCAACCATAACATGATAATGTACCTTCCTCATAGGTTTATTGAGAAAATTAAATGAGACAATATCTGCAAAGTACTCTAAAAGATACCTGACGCATGGTAGGCACACACTATTGAACTTCTGTAGCCTCAGTTATTAGTCATCTAGTGCTGCTATATCAGAAATACCATAGATGTGAGGTTTTAAAAAGAGAAATTGTATTGTGTCACAGTCCAATAGGCTATGAGTCCAAATTCAGGGCATCAACCCCAAGGGAAGTCTTTCTCTGTTGGCTCTGGAGGAAGGCACTTGTGGTCAGTCTTCCCCTGGACTGACAGCTTCTGTAGTGCAGGGACCCTGGGTCCAAGGATGCACTCTGCTCCCAGCATGACATCTTTCCTAGAGGTATGAGGTCCCCAACTCTCTGCATGCTTCTCTTTCCTTTATATTCCAAGAGATTGTGTTAAGGAACAACAGAATCTCACACCTTGAGTTCTGCTCACTAACACAACTGCCACGGATCCTCCCTAATTAACATAACAGAGGCAGAATTTACAGCATAGAGGAACATCACAGGATACCAGGAATCCTGGCCTAGCCAAATTGCTACACACATTTTTGGGGGGTCAAATTCAATCCATGATAGTTATCTGGTACTGCTGTAACAGAAATACCACAACTGGATGGCTTTAACAAAGAGAAATTTATTTCCTCACAAAAAGGTAGGCTCAAGTCCAAATTCAGGGCATCAGCTCCAGGGGAAGTTTTTCTCTGCTGGTTCTGGAATAAGGTCTTTGTTGTCAGTCTTTCCCTGAACTGAAATCTTCTTAGATGGAAGGACCCAGGGACGTGCTCTGCTGCTGATATTGCTTCTTTCCTGATGGTATGAGGTCTCCAACCCTCTGCTTGCTTCCCTTTATTTCTCATGAGATTGCCTCAAGTTACAACACACTCTCACAGACTGAGTCCTGCCTCTCTATCACAACCACTGCCCATCCTCCCTTTTTAACATCATAGAGGCAGAGTTTACAGCTTATGGACATATCGCACAATACCAGGAATCATGACCTAGTCAAACTGCTACATACGTTTTTTGGGAGCGACATAATTCAGCCCACGACATCAGGTGATCCGATGGGTAGAGGGTGTCTAGAATTGTCCTCTGACAGCTCTAGGCCTTCAGCTAGAAAATTGCAATGACTATTCAGTGATACACAAAAACACAGGTGGTCCAACATTTTGCAGAAGGTCAGCTTTGATAAAGAACGGGACAAGTCCCTGAGGACCTGGGAGTTTGTGAAGGCCGGATCGAAGGGCTGAAATATTCAAAGCACTGAGGAGGGCTGAGACCCATGGCCCACCTGAGGACTCCAGCTGGGGTGGGCCTGAGCTACAAGTTTTGAATTAGCTTCATCACCAACATTTAATGAGCCATTTCAGCACTTGGTCGAGCATTGAAAACAAATGTCACAAACTCTCATTAAACTGTCAAACGCTTTCCCAGCATTTCCCCTCTCATCATAGCTGATTTTCAAGATATATAGACATGCACATATATACACATAAATATCTTGATAAGTTAGTAGAAGAAGCAGAAAAATGTCTGACAGTTTAATGAGATTTGGGCAAAAGAAAATTCTGTATTTTAATGTTTTGCAGGCACTAGAAATAATTCATAAAGGTTTTGGAGACTCATTTCAGTTTGGCTATGTTCTGAAAATATTTTCATCAATTCTGCAGAACAAATACAATTATTGGACACTAAAAAGGCTGCAGTCTAATAGATGGACCATTTCACCCTCGTTCTCTCAGCTTTTCTCCCCTGGCTTTTACCCATACATCCTGAGTGCTGTGCCTCCTGGCTGTGCTTACTCAGTGCAGGTGATGTTTTCCTTCAAACGCCATTTAATTAGGTGTCACCTCTAGATTCATAGAGACTCTAGTGTGTTAGAGTAGAACTGTGGTCCATAGGGTTTTCAATGCCTAGTTTTGTAAGTGGATCACCAGACCTTTCTTCCAAGGCACCCCTGGGTACATTTGAGCTTCTGATCTTCTGGTTAATAGCCAAGCATACTAACCATTTGTGCTATTCAGGGACTCTCTTTTCACCCACAGGCTGGCTTTAAGGTTTATTAGGATGACAACAGTTGGCTCTTAGAATGGTAATTTTAGAGTTCAGGTATATACCCAGGATACTGGACAGACAGACCGATAAAGGAAAAACCTCTTTACTATGCTGATGCTAAAGTAGAAAGAGGTCCTTATCACAGGTGGAGCAGATCAATTAGCTCTAGATTTGGGGGATAAAAAAAAAGAATGGAAAAGGAGGTTGGAATAGATAACCCTCTAAGTTCATGTAAGTATCGAGACTCTAGGATTCTGGTGGGAAGACAAACTGATCTTAAAAGTGACAAGCAAAGTGACGTGTGTTCTGCTGTGAGTTGAAGAGCTAAAAACAAAAACAAAAAACCCATTGCTGTCAAGTCAGTTCCGACTCACAACAATCCTATAGGACAGAGAACTACCCCATAAAGTTTCCAAGGAGCATCTGGTAGATTGGAACTGCTGGACCTTTTGGTTAGTAGCTATAATGCTTAACCACTAGGCCACCAGGGTTTCCAAATCCAACAGCTAGAGGGATACAAATAGCAATTTCCAATGTATGTTTGGTGCACACTAAAAATTAAGGGTGCAAGGAGCCCTGGTGGCACAGTGGTTAAGAGCTCTGATGCTAACAAAAGTAGCAGTTCGAATATGCCAGCTACTTCATTGGAGAAAGATGTGGCAGTCTGCTTTGGTAAAGATTACAGCTGGGAAACTATGAGGTGGGTCTACTCTGTCCTATAAAACACGCACTGCCATCAAGTTGATTGTGACTTATAGTAACGCTATAGGACAGAGTAGAACTGCCCTATACAGTTTCCAAGGAGTATCTGCCAAATTTGAACTGCCAGCCTTTGTGTTAGCAGTTGTAGCACTTAACCACTGTGGTACCAAGGTTTCCACAGGGTTGCTGTAAGTTGGAATCCACATGACAGCAACAGGTGTATGATGCATGTACTTGCCAAATCTCTTTCATGTATGTGTGGTGGTGTGATACTGGTAACCTTGGTATACCAAAGACTTTAAAACAATGTCTATTTCAGACACAACTGAGGATCAGTGGCTGAAAAACTATTTCAAATCACTCAGTCCATGAGTCTTAGAGTTGGGACTACTCACTGAAATCTAAATCCTGTGACTCCCTGTTGATTTCTCCTTGAGCAGTTATGAAGGCAAAATACTAATGAACATTTTGACAGATTAGTCATGGGAGAACAACTGAAAAGGATCAAATCATCTCTGAAGTTCTGGGCATGTGTGAAAGGAAGAATGATGACAACATTGATAGAAATAGTAAAGGTAGAAATGAAACTCGTTTCGGAAGGATATTATAATTTAGTGTCTGAACTAACTATATTTGGAAATGACAGTGGTCACTGGAACAATGAAATCTAAACAGTTATGGAGTAATAATTGTCACCATCAGGACTGGAGGAAGACGTTGTCAGTCTGTAATATGTGACACAGGCTTGCTTGTTGGAAGCACAGAGGACTGGAAGCACTAAGTGACAAAGATCAAAGACTAACGTTCACTATGCATTGCATATCAGCATAAAGAAAACAAAAAGCTTCACCCCTGGGTCAATAAGCAACATGACAAATGGGAAAATATTGAAGTTACCAAGTGTTTCATCTTACTTGGATCCACAATTAATGCCCATGGAAACAACAGTTAAAGAATCAAGACATTGCATTGGGCAAATCTGTGGCAAAAGATGTCTTTAAAATGTGGAAAAGCAAAGATATCACTTGGAGGACGAAGTTGTGCCAGACCCAAGCCGTAATGTTTTCAACTGCCTAATACACATGGGAGAGCTGGATGGTGCATGACAATTACTGAAGAAGAACTGATCCATTTGAATTTTAGTGTCAGCAAAGGATAACGAATATACCAAGGACTACCAATAGCCTGAAGAAGTCTGTCTTGAAATAAAGAAAAGCCAAAATGCTCCTTAGAAGCAAAGATGGTAAGACTGTGTCTCACATACTTTGGTCGTGTTATCAGAAGGGACCGGTACCTGAGACACGATAATCATACTTGGTAAAACAGGGAGACAGTGAAAAAGAGGAAGACCTTCAATGAGACAAACCGACAGAGTGGCTGTAACAACAGACTCATATATCACAACAGCTGTGAAGCTGGTTCAAGACTGGATGGTGTTTCGTTCTTTTGTCCATAGGGTCACTATGAGTCAGAACTGACCCAGCTGTACCTGGTTTAGTCATCTGGCACTGCTCTAACAGAAATACCACAAAGTGGATGGCCTTTAATAAAAAAGAAAAATTGATTCTTACACAGTACAGTAAGCTACAGGTCCAAACTGAGGATGTCTTCTCCAGGGGAAGGTTTTCCCTCTGCCAGCTCTGGAGGAAAATCTTTGTGTTGCATCAGTCTTTGGTCAGGGAGCATCCTGGTGCAGGAACCTCAGGTCTGAAGGATGCACTCTTCTCCTGGTGTACTTTCTTAATGATATGAGGTTCCATGCTTTCCTTTCCTTTTATCTCTTGGTGGACAAAGGTGGTAGAAGCCACTCTCCAAGGAAACTCCATTTACAAGGGAGCAGGGAGGTGACCTTAGGAAGGGATTTACAGTCCCACCTCAATCCTCTTTAATGTATAGCATAAGGAAATCATAAAATGATGGACAATCACACAATACAGGTTGGGGGGGCACAATTCAATCCACAACAGTACCTAACAGCAACAACAAATAGCCAATATTTAATGTTTGCTATACAACTACTCTAGAAACCCTGGTGGCACAGTAGTTAAAGTGCTTGGCTGGTAATCAGAAGGTTGGTGGCTGTAACTCACCAGCCCCTCCATGAGGGACAGTTGTGGCAGTTTTCCTCTGTAAATATTTACAGCTTTTGAAATCTAAAGGGACAGTTCCAATCTGTCCTGTAGAGTTGCTATGAGTTAGAATCAGCTGAATGGCAGTGGGTTTGGTTTCATGGTTTATATGACTGTCCCGCCAAGTGCTGTTATATGACTGTCAGTTCTTTATATATGTATTAACTCTCAATGCTCATAGCAACCTTTCAGAAGTGACACTATTAATGTGCAAATTGAAACACAGAGCTTAAATTACTGGTCCAAGGCCACATAGCTAATAAGTAGACTTGAACCCAGGAGTGTGGCCCTGTGGACTGTGATTGCAGGCTTTGCACTATGGTGGAATGAGGTTTTAATGGAAAGCACAAAAAACTGTAGATACACAGGTGAGGGACACCTGCTACACCTTAAGCAGGTGAGGGAAGACTTCTCAGATGACACGAAGGTTGAATATGACGGTTAACAACCTACTATTCATGTACTGATAAACGACATCATTTGACTAGTATGTTTTTCCCATAGACAAATAAGGCTAAAAAGGGAAAAAGAAAAATGAAAACTAGCTCCGTAAGAGTGTGTAACATAGCTGAGGTCCCAGGAGATTCTCTTGGTAGTGTTCATTTTTATCTTTTCAAAGAACTGGCTTCATGATTTGAAACTTAGAAATCAGTCATTTCAGCCAACTAACAAGACAGCTTTTGTGTTTGATCATGTTTGTTGTGGTTAGTTACCACTGAGTCACTTCCAATTCATTGTCACCCTATGTAGAATAGAATGAAATGTTAGCTGGACCTCTGCCAACTTGAAGATGGTCAGAATGTTTGAATTCATTGTCGCAGCTCTTGCCTAGTGCCATCTAGCCTAGAGTGCTCATCTTCCTGTAATAAACTGGACAATATTCTGTTGTGATCCACAAGATTTTCAGTGGCTAGTTTTTGGAACTAGATCTCCAAGGCTTGCTTTCTAGTCTATCTTCATCTGGAAGATCTGCTGAAACCTTTGCACTGTGTTGTGTCTGGATATTTGAAATACCAGTGGCATAAATTCGAGCATCATAGCAACACACAAGTCACTGCGGTATGACAATCTGTCTGACAGATGGTAGGTTGACCTTTACATACTTTAAATCAGTTTTCTGACTTTGCAGGCATTTTTTATTTAATATAATGAAGCTGTCATCAATGTCACAGTTCCTTTGAGCTGTTTACAGACATTCAGGTCCAAAGCAGATGGAGAACACCCCAGTTCTGATAATTTTAATCCATAGTCAGCCTAGAACTGAGTGTAACATAAGTCAACATTTGCTACAAATAGTGTATTGAAGCACTGGCTGTAAGTGTGAACAGTGACTTATAATAAGGAGAGTTGGGTTGAGGCAGAGTCTGGAAGGTTCCCGAAAGCTTTGTGGGAAACATCAGTTGGGTATGGTCCTTGGATGAGGAGTTGATTTATTCATATTATAAGAGTGCACAGGAGAAAGGAAATGAGAGGTTATGAGAGAATGACCCTCCTAGAACCACGAGTAGGAGAAATTTTGCAGTGTGTATGTTATTGTTGCTGGGTGGTGAAGGTCTTGGAATTTCATGAGACTTTGCTGTCTACCACGGCAGCCACTAGTCATATGTGGCTCCTGAGTGTTTGAAACGTGGCTAGTCTAAATTCAGTTGTGCCGAAAGTGTACAGCGCACACTAGATTTCAAAGACTTCATGTGAAACAACATCAACAAGAAACCCAAACCCCCTGCCACTGAGTTGATTCTGATTCATAGTGACCCTACAGGACAGAGAAGACCTTCCCAAGTTGCACCTGGTAGATTCCAACTGCTGACCTTTTGCTTAGCAGCTGGACTTTTAACCACTGCCCTACCAGAGCACCTAATATAAAAAATGTTGTAAAATATCTCATTATTTTATATTAATACACATGGGGTTACCATGAATCTGAAATGACTTAATGAAAACTCATTCACTTTTGTTTGTTTGTTTTTGTACTCTGTCTTCAATTCTTCTACATATTGTTTTGGTGCTTTTCCTAAATTTCATTGCTTTTCATGTTTGCCCTAGGAACACAGAAATTCTATTCAAGCTTAATCAGTTAAACCAGCAGCCACTGACTTGAGTGCAACCCCTGGAACTCCATATGTGTCAGAGTAGAACTGTGCTCGATAGGGTTTTCAGTAGCTGATTGTTCAGCAGTAGATCACCAGGCCTTTCATCTGAGGTGCTTGTGGGTAGACTTCGACTGTCCAAACTTACAGCTAGAAGCCAAGCAAGTTACTGTTTGCACTGTCCACGAGCTTCTGTACAGATCTAGACAGCACTTTTAAAGTGAGCATGATATGTCCCTGAAAGACAGATGAGCTGACAGTAACTGGGTTTTTTTAAAAAACACTTGATAAGCTAAAATGTCCATGATACCAGAGGTGTTTTTTACCTTTCTCTGAACTCCTGATACTTAGCAGAGTGTCTGAAGCATAGCAGGGGTCCAATGGTTGGTTGATGAATACATTGTTGACTCCAGTAGTAAAGTGATTTTTAAAGAGCACAAGCTCAGATCAGCCTCCGCTCTTGATTAGAAGTTTATGTTGGCCTAATTCTTGGAGGATTTCACTTTACAGAAATTCAAGGCATACTAAAGTGAAAACTGTGTCTCTAACACATAATGGAGGAAATGAGGCTAATAAAACATCAATTACAGCTACCATCGACTGACGGGTTCCCATGAGCCAGGGCTAAGAGCTTTACATATCTCATTATACCTACATCAAAGAACTAACTATGATGTATATTACATTAAATCTCATTTTATAGATGAGGAAACTGGGATGTTAAGAAGTCAAAGAACCAGCCCAAATTCCCCAAGTTAGCAAGGGTGGAGCTGGGATTTGAATCCAGACAATCTGACTCCAGAGTCCACTCTCTCAATCATTATACTATAATTATAGTTCAATTAGGTAGCATCCATAAATTGAAATGAGATGCACAATGTCTCTTTCTGTAAAGGCTTTGCTCACTGAGGCAAGTGTAGCTGCATATGTGAGCTATCACTTATATAAAAGATGTTTGTTTCTCAGTTGCTATCTATTTCCAGCAAGCTAGGAATATTTACTTGGGTTCAGAAGTTTAAATGTCTTATTAATAAATTTACCTACATTTTTAAATTACATTAAAAATCAGTCATTTCAAAATGTTTGCCTATATAATTGGCAGTTGAGGTTGATTTTTGGATTACCAGATTCTGTAATAGGAGCTACCATTTCTTGTTTAAATTGTTGTCATGCTTTTCTACACACACAAAAGCATGCATCCCTCCCATGCCTTCCCACAAGCTCAAACTCTACTCACTCCTTTAGAAAACCATCAGTCCTATTTGGAGCTTGGCAAAATAGAAGATACCAAGCTCTAACCTTTAACTGCCTTTCTATTATATGCAAAGCTGTTTCCCACAGTGCTATATATATATACACAATAACATGAAAACAATTTTAATGTCAAATAAGAGGAAGAGTTAAGCAAATTATGAAATAGCGTGTTATGCACCATTAAAATCATAAGAGCCAAGAGGTTATCAATGAACACAAAGAAGTCATAATAAAATGTAAAGTGAGAAGAACTGGATGTAATTGTACTTGAATTAGGATATCCATTTTGTGTAACAATGTGTGGAAAGAAGAAATAAATGTGAAAATAGTAACAGTGGATATATACATACATATATATATATATATATATATATATATATATATGAGTGCAGAGCTCTGGTAGTGCATTGGTTAAGACCTCGACAATTAATCAAGAGGTCAGCAGTTCAAATGCATCAGCTGCTTCCTGGAAATCCTATGGGGCAGTTCTGCTCTGACTCCACGGTTACTATGAGTGAGAATCAACTCAATGGGTTTACACGTGTCCGAATGGTAGGATTAGGAATTTCTTCTCTCTCCTTTTCCTTTCCTCCTTTCTCTCTTGCTTTCCCTCTCTTCCTCCCTCTCTGTGTATGTGTATATTTATACATATAGATACACACATGTCTATGTATACATATATGTACACTAAAAATTGTGGGTGGGATTACAGATTGTGTGATCTGAAAAGGCCCTTTTGAAGAGGTGACATTTGAAGTGAAATTTATGAAAGAGCCATTGAAAGTATATTACAGATAGAAAAATAGCCCAAAGGCCTTGTGAAATAACATTGGTATTTTCTATGCACTGACAGAGGGTGACTGGACCCCAGGGATGGAGAGTTGGTCAGTGGCAGGAGAGGAGGGTGCAGAGATAGGTGGGTGTTGTGGATTGAATTGCATTGCCCCCAAAATGTGGGCAGCTATTTATCTAGGTCATGATTCCTGGTATTGTGTGATGTTCCTAGCCAAGTGCTGTACAGTAAGATCCTGTAAATCTTGCCTCAGTGATAATAAGGGAGGATGGGTTGTGTTTGGGATAGTGAGGCTGGACATAATGTGTGAGATTGTATTGTGCCTGGAGGCAGGGACTCCTTGGGATAGAAAAGAAAGAGGAGCAGTGAGAGTTTCAGGCTTCAGACCACCAGGAAATTAGGGAACAGAGTAAGTCCTTTGGACCTCAAGTCTCTGTGCCTTAGAAACTCCAGTTTAGGGGAAGATTGACAATAAAGACCTTCCTCCAGAGCAACAGAGAAAGTCTTCTCCTGGAGCCGATGTCCTGAATTTAGACTTGTAGCCTGCTTTTCTGAGAGAAGATAAATTTTTCTTTGTTAAATCCATCTACTTGTGATATTTCTGTTAATAGTAGCAGTAGGAGACTAAGACAGTGAGTTCAGGCTGTGTTGGAGTTAGGAGAATGGTATGGACTGAAGAGACATCTGAGAACAGGCTCATTTCATATTAATAGTTTACATAGACTTCTCAAGGCAAGAAGTGCTGATATCCGGAAGTTAATCCTGCCTTTTCCAGGAAAGGTAGACTAATAATGCCTGTGGCTGGCATGCTGTCTATCACAGACTCACAGACAAAATTCTGCCTTGTCTTAGAGCTGACCTGCCAGCCATTGCTCATCTCAGAAGTGAAAGGAAAGGAAATGTGCTTGAAGGCGTGTTAAAACAGGTGATTACACACACACTCACAGACTCACATATCTTCTGTGAAAGGGCTAATGCTGCGGTCCTTCCCTCTGCTTCACAGGTTGCCTGTCACTGAGCTGGGTTGCTCTGTACGGGCATGGCCACTGATTGGAGCTGATGTTGGGTTTAGGGGCATAGTCTTGAGCAATCCAAACCCCAAAGAAGAGAGAAATGTATCTTTGGATCTGACCCACCCTACAAGACTCTTTAAGGTAAACATATGGCCCAAGCTTGCATGCTGAGGGCCAGACTGGACCTGGAAATGGTCAGTGTCAAATTTGGGGCAAAGGAGAAATGGTGCCCAAGACCTGAGAGAGAGGGATAAAGAAGCAATGAGTATGAAGTCCAAGAAAACAATTAGAGAAGACAGGGAGAGGATATTTCCAAGAGAAAGGAGCTGGCTGGTGTGGGGAGCAGAGAGAAGAGAGACACCCAGGATCAGGATTCAGGTGGTGGGGACACGCATGCCACATCCATGGACAGAAAGGAACCTGTGGTGGAGCTATTTGGGGAAGAGGATTAAAAAACACAGCAGAACAATGTTCATAGTTGAGTGATGGAACAACAGGCAGTGGTAAAGGAGAAGTCTGGACCACTTTGCATTTCTGAATATTCTTAAGGCCTTTATTAAGTGTTTTGCAGGTAGATTATACTCAATATTCGTTGACCCAAAAAAGGCCACAAGCAGGGAACTGGCACTTTCTTAACATGGTAATTTGCAAACTAGATTCTAAAGGTGCCTTAGAGGTCACCATGGAGAGTTGAAGGGACATGAGGAGGCAGAACCCCAAATCTGTTCTAAAATCTTGCAGCTCCTCTTCTTTGAATCACTAATGGTAATACCATGGATGACTTGGAAATAGGATTCTGATGGTAAACAGCAGTGAAAAGCTGTTACTTTGATGAACAGGAAGCATATACTCCTTTTTTCCCTTCTTAGCAAATTGTCAGCCAGTTTCAACTTTTAGCCAAATCCATCCTAGGCATTTGGGAGTTAGCACAAAGCAAGGCTGGCTCTGTGGGGAAATGCTTCAGGTATCATCTAAATATAGTTTGTATTTTCAGGAAGGGTAGTGTCCTAGCAGTGGCCAATGACATGATCACCTAGCTAGTCAGCTCCCCTCTTACGGATCAACACAGGCCAAACGTGGTGTCCTTCATTGTGAAGCTAAGGCAATCCTTGGGATCGTTCTCTCCACTTTCTTCACATCCAGCATGCAAGATCGTGCCCCTTGTTCTGCTTGTGACATTTATGAAGTGAACTCCACATCTGGCAGCTGCTCACACCAAACCAAGACTGACCAGAAACTTTTGTGAGAGCTGTAGGAAGTCCTCTCGGCAAATGTTTTCTTCGGTCACTTTTCATTGCCTTCTGGTCTGTGCTGTTTCCTATAAGGGTTTAGGGAGACACAGAGATGAACCACCTGACTGGGCTGTTTACAGATGGCTAAAAATGGGGGATGATGGCATGAAACTTTTCATGTGGCAGATAATATCCTCTGACTTTGGAATCACTTTCATTAAAAAACCATAACTCCAGGGAAGCTCTCTCTGTATATAACATTCAAAGAATGGTAAGAAAATGAAACAAAAATCTGTAGTTAACATCCCAGCAAACTTCCTTCACTTTTTTTTTTCATTCCAATGTAACAACCATTGTAGACTTTGCCTTTTTATTTTACATTTAGTGACAAATAAATTGTCAGATGGTACTTCATCATCATTCTCTCTAGTCTTCTTCAAAACATAAATTCTTCGTGGAGAGGTGGAAAGTGCTGTAATTTTAGACCAGAAAATACATGCCAGATGTCTCTTACACGGAGTTGACCCACCCAGGGATATAGGCCTTAGTCATTAGGCCCTGTTCTAAATATTACCGCGGAGGCCCTGGAATGATGCGTCGGAACCCTTACTTATACTTAGCTGCTGGCATGTTTCTTTGTCTCTGTGTCTTGCCGTCCTGTTTCCCCTGATGGGAAGGAAGCACCAATTAGATCACGCTCACTCTGTTATTAGAGAAGCAGGCAGAAGCCAGCTGAGGCAGGAGCCGCACCTCCTCACCCAGAAACAAGGCTTAGCACAGGCTGCCTGAGGCTCCAGAGGCTGCGGGTCCTGAGTCCCCCTTCGCTCTTGACATTCTCCAGCCCAGTCTATAAACGTGTCTAAGCCTGTCCTGTTGAGTTTGTTTATCCAAACTACATTGTCCAGGGTACAGAAAAGGGAAACCTAGCAGGACTTTGGAGATGACAGCAGAGAGGGAGAGCCGGGGAAAACAGGAAACAGTGTTAGAGGGAAGAGTCAAATTGCCCAGTCAGGAAGTGGGAGTTCTGAACTCTCTAATCTCTGTTTTGCAGCATGTTTGCTGGGTGGTTTTTATGAAATCAGCAGCAGTCTCTGTGCACACAGCAAACTAAACCAGATGCATTGCCACTGAGTCAATTCCAGTCCATGGTAATGCTTTTAGGACAGAGGGGAACTCCTGTCAGGTCTCTGAGACTGTAATCTTTAGAGAAGCAGACTGTCCCTGCTTCCTCCGCGCTCAGGCTACTGAGCATCTAGTTATCAGCCGAATGCTTTAGCCAGTGCTTGGTCTGGCACTGGCATCACTAGGACAGTGTCACCCAGTGCAGTAACACATGGTGTCTCCCACCCACGCACCTGCTCCTGAATCAGACCATACAGAATCTTTAGTAATTTTTTTTTTTTTGAACAGGTAGCAATGAAAACCACACACCATGCAGATGGAACCTCACCTTTGTAACTGTGTAGTAGTGACAGCTCTGACTGGAGCCAGTTACACTCCTGTCAAGCTGATTCTGAGTCATAGCACCCTACAGGACAGAATAGGACTTCCCCACAGTGTTTCCGAAGAGTGACTGGTGGATTCAAACTGCAAACCTTTTGGTTAGCACCTAAACTTTTAAGCACTATGCTGCCAGGCCTCTGGAACACATTAGGAGTTTCAAAAACTAAGTTAGCATAATGGTTTACCCTTGTAGGTGTGTTGATTAAGCCTAAGCTAGGCTTACCAAAAAAAATGGTTTTGTTGTTGTAACTGACTACAGAGATAGTTTTTGTGAAAGTACTGCACAAAAATTTTAACAGCCAGTAATTTTGGTGTCACTCCCTCTGACAGTGTCACCTGGTGCAGCCTGCAACCACTCTACCAAAGACACCACTACCATTGCGTATACAGCGTGTCAGATACACTGCCTTTGAGTTGATTGTGACTTATGGCAACCCTGTAGGTCAGGGTAGAACTATTCCTAGTTTTCAAGGAGCACCGGGGAGATTCAAACTTCTAACCTTTGAGTTAGCAGATGTAGCACTTACCACTTGTTAAATGCAGGTTCTGCTTCATTTATGTGGAGGAAAGAATGTTCTTTTCTCTCTCCTTGTATGTGGCTAGCTCCTTAAAATTCTTAAGGTCTCAAAGTTAATGCCACTTTCTACTTCTAACGTTTATATAAAAGTAGAGTAACATGTCCCCAATCCCATTACTCTCTGCCTTTAAGTTGCTGTGGAGTTGTTTCTGACTCACAATGACCCCATGTGCGTCAGGGTAGAACTGTGATCCCAGTCTTTTCAAGGGCTGATTTTTCCAGAAGTGAATCACCAGACCTTTTCTGTCAAGGTTTCTCTGGGTAGACTTGAATCACCAACCTTCGGTTAGCAGCCAATTATGCTGTTTCCCTTTTCTCTACTTAAGGACTAGTGTCTATCACCACTTCATACTTATTTCCTGTGTAGCTCTTAGCTGTAGTGGTTTTGTAAGTTTACTGCTGTTTCTGTTGCCAGTTTGTCTACGAGCTCTGTCCCAGCTAAGGTCGGCAAGCACTGCGAGAGTAAGAAAACATCTTTTGTGTAGGTTAGCACATAACCTGGTCTAGAATAGATTTCTAACAAATATTTACGAAATGTGCGAATGACTAAGTCAATGAATGTGCCTGCCAGACGGTGTAGATGGTATGTGAAAGGAAAGGAAATTTAATCACTGTTTTTTCCTTGAAGACATATCTGATTATCAGAACTTTCAAAAATACATTACCAGACAGAATTCTAGCCGTGGCAACTGATAAACACTTAAATAACAATAAATTATGTGGAAACTCAAAAATATCAGGGGTTGTATTTCAAAGAACTGCCATTCCATTGATTCCTTTGAAATGTCTTTAATTTTACATTTTTAGATGTTAAGAAATTGGACTTCCCTGCCATTTTTGATGTTATTCTCAAAATACAAAACACAAGCTCTTTCATCCTAGTCAATTCAGTGTTACATTGCTGTTTCTTTGAAGGCTAATGGCTTCTCTCTAGTCCTCTCTAAATAAGCAATTAATGGTTAATTATTCTCAAAAGCAGTTATTTCTTCTTGTTCTCCAGTTATGATGAGGGCTGTTTGTTATCATCATAAAAGAGGAAATGGTGCATGGACCAAGAGGAAATTTGGAAAAGAAATGTGATTGGAAAATTTTTTATAAAGGTAAAGTGAAAGAGGAAAAAGGCAAATGGAATGGAAAATTTGATGCTGGAAATGAAGTCATCAGTCCCTGTCTAATGCCACTGTCAGGAGCAGAGGAAGTAGGGTCTGGGGGAGAAGCCTGTAGATGATGGAGTGATGTAACCACTCATCCCTCTGACATATCGGGTCACAGGACCCAGCTTTTGACAGGATACCATTGGAATGTCTCCCTTGATTCTCAGTCTCCTTCTCTGGAAAAGAATCATAAAGTCTCCCTCAAAGGGCCAATGTGAGATAAAGGGAGATCATGGACATACATGGCTCGACTAATAGTAGTTTCCCTCCTTCCTCTCCAACTTCACTGCCAACTTAGAGATAAAGTCAGGCAACAATTGCACCTAATAGACTGTTAGTGTGAGTATTTGGACCTACAGTACTGGTACTGGTTTCCATGGAGTCAGTTCCTACTCAGAGCAACTCCATGTGTGTCAGAGTAGGACTGTGCTATACAGGATTTCCAGTGACTGTGTTTTTGGAAATAGGTTGCTAGGCCTTTCTTCCAAGGCACCTCTGGATCAACTCAATCACCACCTTTAAGGTTAGCAGCCAAATGCTTTAACCACTTGTACCACTCAGATACTCCAGACTAGAAATCCAATCATCTTTTTATTTCACACTTGGTAGTTACAGTTCTTTTTTTATAGTAGAAATATAATTAAAAAACATTCACTATTTCAATATTTATTGCATATGCAATTCTTTTTTAAGGTGAATGATTTTAATTTCTAACTTCAGTGAGCCCACTGTGTATGGCCAGCCAGCTACAGCCAGAACCGTAAAGTCAGTTATGATTTATAGCTACCCTATTGGTCAGAGTAGAACTCCCCCATAGAGTTTGAAGAATCGTCTAGGGGATTTCAACTGTTGACCTTTGGTTAACAGACATAGCACTTAATTAACCACTGTGGCACCAGGGCACCACTGTGTATTAGATTGAAGAAAATATTTTCCTTTCTTCTTGATTACTGAGGCCGTTGATGAGTGACAAGGTTGCAGTTTTGATTACATAATTATTCTGTTCCTGGTACAGTGTCATAAAGCAGGATAAGCCTATACTGAGTCACATAACACATATGCATTGCTGTCAGGTTGACTCCTCGATGAATGATGAGGTGTATGTGGGACAGTGGGGTGTCGGTAGCACCCCAAAATGACCACATTAATACAGGTCTCTAGTCCCGAAGAAGAGTGGAATGAATGCCAAAGCATTTGGCAGTGATCAGACTGCTCACTTTAGACTCTACTCTTTAAAAGAGGGATGATTCAGAGCCATGGGCCATTCGTAACTGACGCCTGAGAGGTGATACGGGCGTCTGGGTCGTGCTTGTCATCAAGGAAAGAAAACTAATGATATAAGCCCTAATTTCAAATGTAGAAAGATAATTGGGAGTGAAATAGATTTGCTTTCTTCTGTCCATCTATGAAAAGCAGTATGAGCTATAACTCAAGAAATGTGGGAAGACAGAAAAAGGTTTTCAAAAGAAGGAAGGGTTGTCTAACAGCTAGACTGGTCAGAAAATTACACGGTACTTTGGTGAGGTAGTGAGTTTCCTGGCACTGGAAGTATGTCAGATAGAGTGGGGCTGACAGAAACCATGTCTTGGATGCAAGATTCCCACTACCATATCCTTGGGGAACAAAGGAGAGGGAAGTTTTCCCTGCTGGTTCTTCCTCAGCTCTGAGCAGAGGCAGCTGAGATAAAAGAGTAGACAGACCCTACTCTTAGAGGCTCTAAGATCATGGTAAACTCTGGTGTTGCCGCAACTTACCACCTTGACCACACTAATCTTTTTTCCATGCCTAGAACATGCTCAGCTCATTCCAGCCACAGGGTTTTGCATGTGCTGTTCTCTCTCTAGGATCTTCTTTTCTCATTGAATTGTGCAGTCACAGCTAATGTCGCCTCTTTAAAGAGATTAACCTTAGCTAAAGTCCACACTCACCCACTCTTTGCTACCTATCTCAAGAAACTATTTTGTTGTCTTTATAATGTTTATCACTACTCGTAATTTTCTTCTTTGTTTATACACACACACACGTATATTTTTAACTCCTCCACTAACTGTGGTTGTCGTGTTTGCTAATCAAAAGTTGGCAGTTGGAATCCACTGTCTGCTCCATGTAATGTCTATGGAGTGGATCTCTTCTGTCCTGTAGAGTTGTTATGAGTTGAAATTGACTCAGTTGCAAGAGTTCAGTTTAACTGTAAGTTACTTAGTGGGAAGGGCTTTGCCTCTGTCACCACCATATCCTTAGTGCTCAGAGTAGTCTTCGCTCGTATGAGGTTCTCTGGATATACTTTTTGAACAGATTGACTCTGGCATTTGGTACAAATGATGTTCAGTTGCCTAACTCATCACTTAGTTACACCTACAATATTCTATTCCTAGTGTACTTGACCTGGGTAACTCTACCCCTTTCTCAGCTACTCAAGAGAATATGATGGTGAAATGTGTCACGTGTCAATGTACCTAAATCTGCCTCTGTCTGTGTCATGGCTTGTTGGTTTAGGGGGGAATATTTGACCCAAGACTGACCAATTAGACCCCTTGCCAAGAATTGTTTCAACTGAACCACAGAAAGGAGACCTAGACCTTTATCTGTGATGATAGAAATTATGACACGTGAAGCTCAGGATTTGTTGGCAGTGCCACTTCTCATCAACCTCGTGTAGAAGCACATGAAGCTGGTCTCAGAGAAACAGACGAGAAATAGATACCATTAATCTCAGGTTCATTGCTGCTAAGGCCAAGCTACATCCTGCCCAGCCTGTGGTTATACAAAGTCTGACAATTAAGTTCACGGACTTAATTATTCTAAGTGTTCCATACTTCATTGCTAAATATCACCACGGCCACCTTTGAAGCACTCTCTCTGAGAAGCTATACACTGACACCAGCACCTAGTCCACCCTTCAAAGCAATTTTGGAACTCTTTCTGGAATGGCAGTTGCGCACAGTGGCAAGTTCATGAACTCAACTGTATAGTTGTCTGTGAGGAAGTTTTTAGCTAATAAACAAATACCTGTATTGGAACACCCACCTTACCAGCTGCTCTGGCCCCCAGGGTCTTTTTCTTTACTTGAAGATAAAGGAAATATTGAAAGGGAGACATTTTGATGACATTCAGGACATGAAGGGTAAAACAGCAGCAGCTCTGATTGCTGTTCCAAAGTTGCTTTGAAAGGTGAGCTAGGCACTGGTATTGGTGTACAGCTCCCCAAGGGGAGTACTTCAAAGGTGACCATAGTGATATTCACAACGAGATACGTAGCACCTTTTCTAGGATGAGTTCTCAAACTTAATTGTGATTCCCTCTATGAAAGTTCTCCAGTGTTCTTCCCATAATGTCCCATTTTTCCCAAATCAGCTTAACTATGTTTTATTGCTAAACATAAAGGAAGTTCTGATGAATATAGAAATAAACTAAGTGAGAGAAATATGATAATGGAATAACTTAAATTTGCTTTAGTTTTTCCATGACATTTTAATTATCGATACACAGTTGTCCTTAGTTACTGCTGAGTTGGCACTCACCTCATTGTGAACCAGGCGCAATGGAAAGAAACACAGCCTGGACTTGCATGGTCCCTGTGATCACGACCATTGTGATCTGCGTGGTTTTTACTGCCTCGTTTTTGGAAGTAGCTCACCAGGCCATTGTCTCAGTCTGGAAGGTCTACTGAAACCTGTTTAGCATCACAGGAACACACAAGCTACCAGTGACAAATAGGAGGTAGATTGGCTGGGAATAGAACTCTGCTTTCCCACATGAAAGGGAAGAATAGTATTCCACTTCTATCACTGAGGAAACCCTGGTGGTGTAGTGATTAAAGGCTATGTCTGCTAACCAAAACATTAGCAGTTCAAATCTGCCAGATGCTGCTTTGAAAACGGTATGGGACAGTTCTACTCTGTCCTATAGGATCACTATGAGTTAGAATCAACCCAACGGCACTGGGTTTGGTTTTTCGACTTTCTACCACTGAACCACCAACATCACACAGTAGGTACTCAGAACTACTTGACTGCTTAATAAATACAAAAAATAATACAAATATACACACATGCACACAAAACATAAAATGACAATGTAGTTGAGACTATTCGCCTTTGTTCTGTTTTTCTTCCATGAACTATATTATTTCTAATGTAAAGTAAATGATGAAGCTGCTGGGATAGAGACAGTCCTGCTCAAAACAGGACCCAGCATCACTCAGCATTTGGAC
Source organism: Heterohyrax brucei (assembly GCA_028571685.1). Classification (NCBI taxonomy): domain Eukaryota; kingdom Metazoa; phylum Chordata; class Mammalia; order Hyracoidea; family Procaviidae; genus Heterohyrax; species Heterohyrax brucei. Next base: position 15,943,648 of record CM053153.1, on the reverse strand, counting down.
AAGCCTAAAGGCTCGCAGAATGTATTCGGAGGAGATATTTGACAGCTGCAGGGGTAAGTTGGCATTTTCCAAAAGGGCAGACTCCTGTGGAGAGGCATCTAGTTAGAGCTGCAGGGTCTTGAGAGGGTTTCTAGAAGGGCTGGATTCAAGAGGACGTGGTGCGTCCAAACAGTTCTTGGGAAAACTCCCAGCAGACACTCGGGAAGCACATCCCGGATGAATGTGGACCGGCATGTTGGAAACAGAATTCACAGCAGTATCCCACCCAGTCGCAAGGGATGCTACCCTATGTGCAGACATTAGGAAGGCTGCCAGGGTGGAAACACTGCGTCCACTCTACCCGCTTCTCAGTGGGAGCCTGTGCGGACAGAATTGCATCTGACAAGCAACTTCATGCAATCCCTTGGTAAGAGAACAGACTGGAGCTGAGACGCCAGATCCCTCCTCTTGGGTGACATCATGAGAAGGCACATAACTCATGCTTGTAACACTTACTCAACAGAAACCAGCTCTGCTTGGGGGAGACAGTCACAGGAAAGAGAAATGGCCCAGTGGTTTAGTAAAGCCAGCTGTTTCCACTTCAGAAAATGAAAATAACAGTGTAAAACAATACAATGTTCAAAGTGTAACACACGCATTGGAAATGATTTCCACACTCTAGATAGTGTAGGGTCACCATTGTGGGGATGCTGTTCTTGGTTAGGGTTGCTAATATTCTGCAAATAGCATTTGGAGAGAGCACGACGTGGTGGGAAGTGACTGGAATTTACGTACTAGCTCTTGTCCCTTGTTACTTACATGAACTTACATGAGTCACTCCAGCTCTCTGAAGATCATGGGGAAACGGCTTAAGAATATGTGCCCTACTCTTCCCCAGAGACTACTGTGATATAAAGAAGTGCTTCTAGTAAACAAATGGAGCTAAATTATTGAATGGGAGAGTGAAATTAGGGTGCTGGGCTAACAGGGAGCAACATGAACCTTAGGGCAGGGACAACTATAGGAAGGAGAAGACTAGTAATGACTCAAAAAAAAATTATGAAGACAGAAAGCAAGGTACAATAACATGTTTCAGTAGGGATGTCACTGCCACAGAGCTGACTGACTCATAGTGACCCCATGGGGATTCCAAGGTTGTAAATCTCTCTAAAGATCAACTGCTACATCTTTTTCCTACAGAACCATTGGTGATTCTGAACCACTGATATTTTGGTTAGCTGTCCATTGTCTCAGCCACTTAGTTTATACTATTTTACAGCTAATTGATTGATTGGCATGGATAGGAGGGGAATAATAGGGTCGGGACTTACATAAAGAAGTCCTGTGGTGCCGTCATTAAACACTCAGTTGCTAATGGAAAGCTTAGTGGTTCAAATCTACCAGATGTCCCACAGGAGGGTAAGAGAAAGATGCAGCAGTCTGCTTCCATAAAGACTAGACTTGGAAAACCCATGGGAGCAGTTCTAGTCTGTTCTGCAGGGTCTCTGTGAGTTGGAGTCAACAGCAATGACGGTGTCATTTAACAAAACTTGTAGATTTCTGGGAGGTAGAGGGTAAAGGCAGCAACTAAAGGAGATAAAACAGGATTGGGAATTAAACATGGAAAAAGGAAGGTAGTAAGAGAAGGAAGGAGGGAAGGAATGTCAGCTGCCTACTCCATATCAGTGTCTGTGTCCAAAGGTTTAATACTGTCCCTTAACTCATCTGCTCTCCTCATGACCTTATCTGACTCAAGCCTCTTCATTCTGAGGACTTCCTGAAAGGTCTCCACATTCTGAGAAGCTGTCTCTAATTCCTCTGAACTCCCATGAAGCATAAAATTTTGTTATGTTGGGTTGAAACTGTCTTGTGACACATCTGCTTGTGTCAGTTGACTGAGCTTCTTGAGGGCAAAATCATGTCTGCTCCACCCTGGATACCCTGAGCCTGGGATAGAGCCTCACGTATCATAAGGGCTCAGTAACTATTCTTGAGTCAATTAATTGTTGCTGTTGTGTGGCACTGAGTTGATGCTGATTCATAATGACCCCATGTGACAGTATAACTTCCCCATGGAGTTTTCTTGACTCTAATCTTTACAGAAGTGTATCTCCAGGTCTTTTTCCTGCAAGGCTGATGGATGAGTTCAAACCACCAATGTTTCGGTTAGCAGCCAACTGAATGAATAGATTTATTTAATACAACAAATCTGGTTAACTAGGACTAAAAAAAAAAAAAAAAAGATGCAGGAATAGCTGGTGTTTAGAAGCAGAGGTTAGCAGCTGACAGATAGGAAGATTTCCCCTGACTGTGGACTGACAACTTATAGGACTGTTGTAGGATATTAGACCCAAGATACCGTAATGCCAGTCAGCTGTAATGCCAGTCAGCTGTTCCTGTGCCAGCCTGGCCAATCAGAATGACAATGGAAACACCTTAAACACAGATCCTGGGTGCTTCCCCAACTCCGAAAGAGCCTGCTTCTCCTCAAGCCATCATCTCTGTAATGACGTCATGCATCCATTCGTGTGCTCCAGAGTAGTTCATCGTTATTACTACTTTTTCCTCCTCTCTATCCTTATTTAAGCCATGTCTAACTCCTGTCAGTCTGTCCTCCTAATGTCTCTTGTGTCTGCCGACTTTTCTTCTTTGTCACTCTTGCTGCCCTGTTGACTTGTTTCTGAAGCCAGTGATCTTCTTAGACAAAAATCCCACTCAGTATCCATTCCCTTGATGAAATCTCTCGGAAGGCCTTCCATGGATCATATAACAAAGACTAAGATCTAGCAATATGCTCTAAAAAGTTTCCTGTTTTTGAAACTTTAAGCTAGCCTCTGCTACCTCTTCAGCTTCCTCTCTATGCCCAGGCCACATAGGCCTGCTTTTTGTTCTTCAAATGTAGCCTGCTCCCTCCAACCACAGAGCCTTGAAAACCTGTTCCTCTGCCTGAACGCTGTCTACCCTGCCACCTTCATCAATGGTTTGACATCTATTCTTTTTTTTGGGTAAAATTTTACACAATACGTTAAGTTCTCATTTAACAGTTTTTATACAAGTTGTTCCACGCCACGTGTTACAATTTTCTCAATGTATCAGCTTTCCCTTTACTTCTGTTCTGTTTTTTTTTTTTTTTCTGTTTCCATTGATCTAACTTCCCTGCCCTTTCTTGTCTTCTTATCTTTGCTTTTGGTTAAGTGTTGACCACTTGGTCTCAGGTAGTTAACTGTTTAAGGGAGCATGTTACTTGCAGGTGATAGTGTTTGTTTTATAAACCAATCTATTATTTAGCTACAGGTGATCTCCAGGAGTAGCTTCTGTGCCAAGTTCAGAGGGAATCTTAGGGCAATAGTCTTAGAGGTACCTTAGTGTCTATCATTCCATTAAGTCTAGTCTTTCTAAAGGAATTTTAATTTTGTTTTGTTCTACATTTTACTTCCATTCTATTCATTTTTTTGGAACTAGGTTTAGACATGTTTAGATCCTGCCATTGACAAACTCATGACACCTTGAAATATTTCTTATCACATTGTATGTATACTTATTTATTTGTGAAATTACTTGGTTGGTGAACATCTGCCCTACCCTGTCCCCAAGACTATAGCTACAGGAAAGCATGGCCTCAGTTAGCTTTACTCCGTCTTCTGTCCTCAGCCCCAAGCCCAGTACCTGACCAATACCAGGAGTTCACTATATGACTGTTGAATGAGTGTGTGAATAATGCATCAGGTGAAGGGCTGGGCACACAGAGTTCTACTATTAAAAATCTACCTGAGTGGTTTGATTCAAATTTGCTGGCTTGCAGAAAATTACTTAAAATGTCCCTCCCAATCTGACACCTGAGGATTTTAGGCAATGGTACTCCTGTATACTTTAAGTGTGGACGTTCATGGGTACCCTCAGGAGAAATGCTGAAGACTGTTCTTGGTGCACCATTAGTACTTTATGTGGAAGGGACATTACATGCCCCTTGAATCATGTCACTGGAGTGGACACCCACTCTGGTATCCAGAGTGTTTCTAGGTTATTCTTAAGTCTAGTTCAATCCAACTATTGTTTATTGGGCACTTACTCTGATCTGAATAGTCTTCTGGAGGAAAAGTTCAATATCCTATGTTCAGGGAGTACTCAGTATACAAGATGAGACAAAGACGAAAGCAAAGAATTGTGGGAGGGTGTAGAACTCACAGTAACGGACTTGTGCATGTTACATCCTTGTAGCTCTGTAGGCATGGCAAGTGTTTAGGAAGCCTTCAAGGAGGAAATGGCACTGGAACCAAGTTGGAAAGGATGAAGGAGAGTTTATCAGACTTTCAAAGAACAGGGAGGAAATACATGGAAATAAAAAAATTCCACTTTGCAAATGCTAAAGCAAGAAGCCTAGGAACATTGTAAACTCTGTGGAGAGTAAGCAGTAAATATAGGGCAGAAGCAGGAGATTTGAGAAAGAGAAAAGAAAAGGAGATTGCAGAGACCCAAGGGGTCATGATCTTTGCTGTCGTGAACTGCCGTGGAGGCAGCCCTCACCTCAAGGAGACCTCACACACAACAGAAGAAGCCCAGTCTGATCCTCTGTCATCCCCATGATCAGATGCAGATCGGATACGATCAGCTTTCCACTGGCTGCTGTTCAGAAGTCAATGGATCGCCTGACCTTGCTTCCTGGTCTGAGTGTGGAAGTTCCACTGAAATCTACTGAGCACCAGAGCAGCAACATGACAGTTGTCATTAACAGATGAAGGGTGGCCGCCTATGAGGTGCAGTGGCTGGGAGTAGAATCCAGGTCTCCTGGATGAAAGGCAAATGTTCTGCCATTGAAAAACCAATGCCTTAGACAGGATTTTACCTTTGAAAATCATATCTTTTCTTCCAGTCCTGCCATCTGAATGCAGGCTCACTATTTATACTTCTGTCAACCCTGGTCCATAATGAGTCCTTAATTCTGAAGTACAAAGTTTTCTCGATAACTGCCTCGAGTAATTCACAGATAGGGAGCCAAACAGATTTGTTGAACCCACTGACTGAGATTGTCACCCTCAACTTTACCTCTTTTGGGATTGTTGCAAGGATTTGTCTAACAGAAGGAATGATCAACCCTGAGTAAAGGGATTACGAGAAAATTGAACAGCGTCATAGCGGTGTGGCTGTTAGTGAGATACAGTTGGCTGCTCCTGCCATTTGCCTCTATCCGACCTGACACTGTCAACATCACAATGCAATATTTGTTCCCAATTAATTTACAGCAACCACCAAAATACAATATGGTATTAATCATATTTATGATAAGTATCAATTTGTGAAATTTCTGACATGCCAGAAGATGAATAGGTTTCTTATGAAAAGCAATTCTGCTCTGTGCATGCAGACTGCTACTGTGTAATAAATAACCTCTGCTGGAAATTCTCTTTTAAAGAAATAAAGCAAAAATGAGCACTGTAAACCTAAAAATGAAGCATTAAAACCCTTTAAGTGCCTGCTATTTCTAAGATTCAAGCACAGTTATGATGCCTTACGCCTTTAAGAAGGAGCTTGGGTGGCACAGTGGTTAAGTGTTCAGTTGCTAACCTAAAGGTCCATGGTTGGAACCCACTAGCTGTTCCATGGGAGACAGATGTGGCCGTCTGCTTTTGTAAAGATTGCAGCCTTGGAAGCCATGTATGGTAGTTCTCCTGTTCTATAGAATTTCTATGAGTTGGAATTGACTCGATAGAAATGCATTTGGTTTGGGTTTTATATCTTCAAGATTCCAACAGGTTAAAAGAAACCGATGGAATATTCTAGAACCTCAAGACAATGAAAGAAGAGAAAGAAATGGGATGCACGAGAGCCCTGAGGAAAAGGAATATTGGAGGCAAAGGACATTTTCTGAAAATGCTGTACCCATAAACAGGAGCCTCCTTTTTTAACATTATGCCAGCATGCAGTGCTTTATGGGTTTTGATTATACTATCAGATCTATCCAAAAAAGTCTTCTCTTAACTAGATTTCAGGGCTCATTTCTTTACTTCTTTCAGGTTCCTACTCAGTATCACCTTACCAGAAAGATTTGTCTGATCACCACTAAAAAAGCAACCCCACCTCAATCTATATGTGTATATTTTTCTTTACTCTCTAGAGTTCTTTGATGGTCTTAACAGTTAATATATTTGATTGCTATCCAAAAAGTAGAAGGTTCAAATCCATATCGACTGCCTAAGAAGAAAAGCCTGGATCTACTTCTGAAAGAATCAGCTGTTGACAACTATGTAGCTCAGTTCTATTCTGAGATACGAGGGATGCTGTATCTGGGGTCAACTCAATGGCAACTCTTTTTCCTTTTTAATAATTCCGTAAGCATATCTGTATTCACTTCTGCTTGTCTTCCCCCACTAGGCTATAAACCAAACAAGAACAGAGCATCTATTTTGTTCTCTGCCCAACACATACGTGCCTGGCACAGGGTGCTCAAAAATCCTTGTCAAATGAATGAACAAGAAAATACAACCATCAGTGAACAAACGAATGATGGATCAAATCAGTCAGCAAAGTCTTTATGCATCAAATCTGAATGACTCTATTTCCTGGAAATATTTCATTTCCTGCCTGTTCTTGATCCCTTACATACCAGCCCAATTGAGTTCCTCTTTGTTATTGGTTTTTTGATAATTTCTGAATCTGTTGTTCTGAGTTTATTCAATCCATTTTCACTAGTGCCAACAGAGTGACTTAAAAAAAAAATTGCATTTACTCACTTCAATACTCTGTGTAAAATCTTGTATGAGTCTCCTCCATTTTAAGGATGAAGTTCAAAACCTTCAGTGTCGCACGCAGAACACTGTGTAATCTGATTCATACCTATTTTCCCAGCTTATCTTCCTGCCTCCTCTCCTACACTCATGGTCCTGCTGTCCTTAAGTAGGTGTCCTCCTAAGTGTGCTAGGAGCCATTGTCCGCACTCTTACCTCTGCTTTGTGGTTGGCCATTTGTCTTTTCCTGCTGCAGAGCTGAAGACTTTAACCACTGGAAAACTGTCCACATCTTCCATTTACATCAGAGAAATTCTTCCTCGAGTCCTTCTTCAGAGTTTCTTTTCTGCAAAAAAAGAAAAAAACTCCATTTCATGCCTTTTAAGCTGTTTAGTTGCATTGATCTCGTGTATTTTTTCAGGTGACCCAAGCAGACAGAGAAAAAAACATAGCGCTCATAGAAATAGGTTGAGGAATCCAGAGCTGACAAAATGAACCTTACAAGGATGGAATCTGGCAAAGTAGGGTAAGCGAAAGATCTGTAATTTCCAAAGAGAAATTACTGCAGAATTACTGGAAGTTACTGGAGAAGCAATGAAGATATATGTATATATATACATTGGGACTTTCAAATAAAAGATGATCAAAATGTATCTCTAATATTTGGGGTTGGTATCACAGCCAAAGACAAAAATATTAAGGGAGTTTTGTACTTAGTTTAGTCTTGGGACAGTAGTAAATTATCTCTAAGGAAGGGCATTAGGGTAGAAGAAAATGCATGTGAATGTCTTCCAACCCATAGAGTTTGGAATTTATAATCTTGAAAGAGGGCTCTATCAGAAGTAGTGGGTTTAGTGTAACAAAAGAGATATAACAATACCCTTGCTCATCTGTAAGTTTCTAAGCAAGCACCATTCTTTCTGGGAAGACTGGTCTCCATGACAGCTGTTGATCTCTCATTTGGGCTGCTCTCAGAGACTTTCTGCTTTATTAAACTATGTGCCTCAGTATATGACATTTCTTTGCTCACGTGTTTGTGTCTCCACCTGGAGAAGGGACTTAACTTCTTTCATCATGTATTCATAGTATCTTCGTATCATCAGGCCCATAGTAGGTATTCAGCAAATGTAGACTGAGGTTTTAAGAAAAAGAGAAAGTTAGTTCACCAAGTATAACACTAAATGTAACATTTGTGGGATGTGCTATTTCTATGACTGTACAAATGAGTGCCATAAACAGAAGTGCTTAGTTCCCTGAAATGGTGGGCAGGTAATTTCAATATTAGCAAATACAGCAAAGCCCAATGCTAGTACCAGCTATGTTGACCCATGTCTTAGTCACCTAGCACTGTCAAAAGAAAAGATCACAAGTGGCTGAGGTAAAAAACAGATGTTTTTCCCAGTAGATCTGGAGGATACAAGTCCAAATCAGATTCTCATCTGTATCAATTCTTTCTGTGGACTTCCTTCCTAGTTTCTTGTTTCTACCAGGATTCTTTGGCATTTCTTTGCTTTTAGACAACAATTACATAGCATCCGTCTTCCCCACGTATGTCTGTATCTGTTCTTCTTTTTCTATAAGACATCACTGAGAAGTGACATGGTTTAGGGCCCACCCTACCCTAGCTTGACTTCATTAACATAACAAAATAAACCTCACTTGAAAAGAAGGTAATTTTACAGGTAAAGTTGTTAGTCCTCCATATTTCTTTTGGAGGACACAATTCATAATTCATAAAAACTCACAGAACAGAAATGACTAGGGGCTAGCATAAGACTTCATACATAGTAAGCAACCAGTCAATCCACCAACCAACCAATCGGTAGAGCCTGGGTAGAGATTGGCATAAACTTTGATATAGCCGTGCACCTTTTTCCTGTCAGGATAAGTAAATTTCTTTGAAGACCATCCATAGGAATGTATAACTCGAATGCTTATATTTGACCTTAGTTATCTTACTTGTTCTTCCATAGGCTGCCAAGACAAAGAAAGAACAGTTTATAATAGTACAATTTCTCTTTGATGGTTCTGCAGTATTTATTCTAGTTCTTATTCCAATTTAGAAAAAGGTCTACAGGACATTGAAGGTCTCCATCATTTCTTCCCTCTGGACTATTTTGCCAGATAGAATTTATTTTGTGTAGAAGTATCTTAAGATCATTTTTTTCACTACACTTTTTGTCTTATGGCATTTTTACAACCTTATTTTCTGCTGATACGAATAACTTGTGATCCTTGAGAAGGTAGGACTATATTTCTCTTCAAAAATTGTCAAGATCACTGGAGAAGTTTTTTAATAAGAAAATCATATTTTAGTAAATAGTGAAAGAAGACATTTTATGCCTAGAAATTAAGAAATGAGAGACTCGGTAACCAGATGCTAGAAGGCCATCGTGTATCTTTATTCTAATATCTGGATATCTAACATGAAAATAAAGTGAACCTGAAAAAAAATGCTGAAAATAAAAATGAAAAGAAACTACCAACAAATGGCATCTTTTTCAGTTTCATTCCTGAGATACAAATATGGTCATTATGATTAAGGAAAAGGATAAAAAATTAACCCTGGAATTCTGGTGGAAGAGGAGAATTGCAAATGCATGGTAGAAGCAGTTGGTAATTTGTGGGTAAATACTATTGTCCTTCAGTCTTCATGAACAAACAGGTAGAAGAAATCTTACAACAAATTCTCAGTCTTCATAACTTGATCAAAAGTCAACTTAATATAGGAAATTTATATAAGAAACATTAAAAAATATAAATTCATGTAGCCCCAAGAGTGAAAGAAGGAAGATAAAATATAGCAAGAGCATGAAAATGTAGTCAACATTTTGGGTCAAGGACTCATAATCCACAGAAATTGGAGCTGAGAACCTCCTGTTACATCAAACTAAGCCTTCCACTTACTTTTTGTCTCACTTCTGAAACTAGGAAAATGAATAGGATTTTAAGGTTCAAAGAGGGAAACTTTACTTGAAACCCATGGTACTATTTTGATATAAACTGTCCCCAGAGGAAAGCAAGTATGGGCCTGTGTGAGGGGACAGGTAGTTCACACAAGAAATGGAAAATACACGATGTTTTTCCACACAGGTGGAACCAGCACCGATGTCATCTTCATAGCTGGTCATGAAAGATTTACTTGCAATTTGTCGAGTGTGTCAGCTCTTGTCTTCTGTGGTTACACAAGAAATCAATGTGTCTTTAGAAGAGATTATTAGGATGAGAAGTCCCTTCTGCCATTCTATGGAAGAAGGGTAGGCAATAGCTGCAAAGGCTACGACAGTGAATCATGCCCACATCAAGATCTAACCAGATTGCTTACAACTCGTTCTCAGCTCTGTACTTGAAGATAGGGTGTTTGCGCTTGAGTGTCAGCATGAACAATTGGGGTAACCCAGCCTGCTGTAGCAGAAAGAGAGCCAGCTTCTCATCTCAGCTGTGCTACAACCAGTGCAAGTCAAATAATCATTTCTGGACCTCAGTTCCATGATCTAAAATGAAAAAAAAAAAAAGAGGGAAAATTAAAGTAGATCATGGATGTGCAAGCTACAGCCTGCAGGCCAAATCCAGCCCATCATCTGGTCCTGTTTATAAAGTTTTATTGAAACATAACCATGTCCATTAGCACATATGTGGTCTGTGACTGATTTGCACTACAATGACAGAACTCAGTGGTTGCAACTGAGACCACTGCATATTCTGTGTCATGAATTGAATTATGTTGCCTAAAAATGTGTGTATCAATATGGCTGGGATACGATTTCTGGCATTGTGTGATTGTCTACCATTTTATCATCTGACGTGATTTTCCCATGTGTTGTAAATCCTGCTTCTATGATGTTAATAGGGGTTGGATGGGCAGCAGTTGGGCTGATGAGGCAGGACTTAGTCCATAAGATTGGAGTGTGTCTTGAGCCAGTTTCTTCTGGGATATAAGAGAAAAGCAAACCAAGAGGCAAGAGGACTTCATACCCCCCCAAAAACAATGCCAAGTGCACAGCCCATCTTTTGGGCCTGTGGTTCCTGTGCAGAGAACTCATAATTCAGGCGAAGACTGATGTCAAGGGCCTTATTCCAAAGCTGACAGAGAAAATCTTCTCCTGCAGCTGCCACCATGAATTTGTACCTTTCACCTACTTCACTGTGAAGAAATAGATCTGTCTTTGTTAAAGCTATTTACTTATGATGTGTTTATTATAGCAGAAATAGAAAACTAAGGTATTCTGCAAATCCTAAAATATTTCCTTCTAGTCTTTTACAAAACAGTTTGCTGTATAACGTCAGAGAAATCCAAGGTCTAAAGTAATCTTCTTAAAAAATGGCCATCAAAATTTCCACGTGTGACCACGTGTTGTGAAATACATTCATCTTGATCTAGAACACAGTACTTAAATTGGTACGTAAAGCTATACATGTGGATTTGCAAATCACTTGAAAAAAATAGCACTTTTCATGCTTGGTATAATGTCTGAGTTTGGCATAAAGAGGGGCAAGGAGTGGAAAGAAAATGCCTTGAGTGTTAATCTGTTTCACTGTCATTACAAGACTACTGAAGCTTTTCTTAAGCAAGAGAGAGAGTGTGAAATAGAAAAAGGCATCCAAATCAATAGGTTACACATATTGAAAGGATGAGTAATTGGAGTAATGCTACAGACTATCAAGCAGATTATTTAGATGCACACAAGTCTCCAATTCTATCATGTCAATTTGTGGACCGTAAAATAGTACTCAGAGAAATATCAGCTTTGATCCTAGGACACTGTGCACTAGAATAGGGTAATTTGCTCTCCCTAGCTAGTTATTCTCTTCCTCATGTTTAGAGGACAAAAGGAAGTAATGATGAGAGGGAAGTCATGAAATCATAAGGTAATAGCTAAATAAATGGTGGTCCCCTTATTACACCTGCTGGTATTTCAGATTGTAGTTTGGGCTCCTTCTTCCCGTGTGGATTTAGGATTATAAACAGAGTATTAGATCAGGAAGGGAAGTGGCTGCCGCCAAACATGCCTGGGTATCAGATTCACTGACGGAGACTGAACACCAAACTTAATGAGTTATACTCCCTAGGAGTAGGACATAGGCCGTCATAATTTCAGCTGGGTCCCTAGAGAGTCACCATGCAGCCAAGTCTAGGAACCACCATGGGTGCATGGCCTCTGCTGTGGTCAGACTGACATGAATTGCTGATGGTGTATCACAGCATGCATCCACCACCTCCACACCCAGCTCACCTCTTAGAATAAGTCACCAAGTTCCATAATGTCTCTACAGATCCTCTGTAGTGTGACCTGTCACATCTGTCTCCTGCTTCCTTCTCTGGCTGCCTCTGGCGAGCCACATGAGTCTCTACATTCCTCACACACAGCGAGTGCACACTTGCCTCAGCAACTTTGAAGTTTCTGTTTTCACTGTCCGTATTGACGTCAGGTATTTGTCTTAGTCATCTGGTACTAGTCTAACAGAAATACAACAAAGTGGATGGCTCTAACAAAGGAAAATTTATTTTGACACAGTCCAGTAGGCTACAAGTCCAAACTCAGGGTGTCTGCTCCAGGGGAAGGCTTTCCCTCCGCTGGATCTGAAGGAAAGTCCTTGTGTTGTATCAGTCTCGGGTCAAGGAGCGTCTTGGCACAGGACCCTCAGGTCTGAAGGGTGTGCTCTACTCCAGGTGCTTCTTTCTTGATGGTCTGAGGCTCCCAATTTACTGCTTGCTTCCTTTTTATCTCTTGTAAGATAGATAAAAGGATAAAGGGTGGTGCCACACTCCAGGGAAACTCCCTTAGCAAGGGTGTTGCAGTCCCACCCTAATCGTCCTTCAACATAATCATCCTATCTGTTAGCCACAGGCAGAGATTAGGATTTATAGGCTAGGAAAATCACAAAATAGTGACAATGATGGTCCAGCCAAATGGCTACACATGTTTTTGTGGGGAAACAGTTCAACCCATCACAGTGCTGTTGCTGGTTCTCACTCATGGTGCCCGTGTGCACAACAGGATGAAACACTACCCAGCCCTGTACCATCCTTAAAACTGCTGTACTCGAGCCCGTTCTTGTAGTCATGTGTCCATCCATCTCATAGATGATCTTCCTCTTTTTCACTGACCCTCTGTCTTACAAGCTTGTGTCCTTCTCTAAGGACTGATGCCTCTTGATAACATGTCTGTCATGGATTGAATTGTGTCCCCACAAAGAGTAGTGTGTTAATTTGATGAGGCCTCTTTCCTGGTATAGTGTCAAGTTCCTGCATGCTGTAAAGTCTGCCTCTATGATGTTAATGAGTGTGGGTGGTGGCTGTGTTAGTGAGACAGAACTCAGTGTGTAAGATTATATTGTGCCTCGAGGCAATCTCTTGGGATACAAAGAAAAGGAAAGCCAGCGGAGGGTTGGGGACTTCGTACTACCAAAAAAGAGTGTCCAGAGCAGCGTGCATCCTTTGGAAAGGACCAAGGGCCTCTGTGCCTTGGAAGCTTCCAGTCCAAGGGAAGACTGACAGCGATGACCTTCCTCCAGAACAGAGAAAGACTTTCCCTGGAGCTGATGCCCTGATTTTGGACTTGTAGACTACTGGACTGGGACATAAGAAAAAAAATATCTTTTTACAGCCATCCACTTGTGGTATGTCTGTTATAGTAGTGCTAGAAGACCAACACAGTGTCTGAAAGTCATGAGACATAGTCTCACCATCCTTGTTTCCAAAGACTGTTCTGGGTGTGTTTCTCTCATGACAGATTTGCTTGTTCTTTTAGCAATCCATGGTACATTCAGTACTCTTCACTAACACTGCAAAATTTAAAGACATCAATTCTTCTTCAGTTTTTCTGCTTCTTCATCCAGGCTTTTCATGCATATGAGGCAACTGAAAACAGCATGGCTTGAGTCAGGTCCCCCCTAGTTCTCAAAGTGACATCTTTGCTTTTAGCACTTTGACTAGGTCTTCTACCTGTAATATCTCATTATATGTCCACGTAAATCACTTCTGTAGTTCATTCAATTCTCTGTTCAAAAGTCACCTCAGCAGAGTAGCCTCCCCTACCTCTATCCCTTTTTTGTTATTGTTAGGTGACCTTGAATCAATTTCAAGTCATAGTGACCTCCTGTGACAGAGTGGAGCTTCCTCATAGGGTTCTCTAGGCTGTCACGTTTATGGAAACAGATCACAAGATCTTTTCTCCCATAGAGACACTCAGTGGGTTGGTACAGCCAACCTTTCAGTTAGCAGCCAGGCACTTAACTATTGTGCCATTGGAGTTCCTTCCTCTGATTTTCTTGGTACTTAATATATTCTAAAATTTCATGTGTTCCTTTGCTTGTTTTCTGTATCAACTGATGTGATTTTTTTAGCTAAGTGTGAGAACAGAAAATGTATTGCTTTGTTCTCTGCTGTATAACCAACACACATATCTAGCACATTATAAGCTCTTCATAAATGCTGCTGAATGAATGAATGCACTTTCTAAATATTGTCCTCCGTACTTAAAGCACAGTACTGGAGAGTGGAATGAAATAAAGAGCTCAGGAATCAAACTGATCTGGGTTGAATCCTTCATGCATGACTCTGACTGATTTGCTGGTTGTGGCTGAGCATAAGTTTATTAAGTGTCATGTGGGTGGTGACACTGGAAGATCACTACAAGGGTTACAAGAAACTGCCCTCATAAGAGCTCCTTAGGGAATAGAGAGCTAAAGTGGGGCCTAGGTTTAAGTTTCCCTCATTGAGAATTCCAAGAGCCTGATGATTTAGTTGGATTCCCCAATTAGGCTCCAAGGAGTTGGAAGGATGCTTTAGTTTCTTAATCCTGAATGAGTGGGATGTTGTATTATTCTCAGTGGCGTCCTTTTGAACCTGATTTTCATCAAGATGTTGTGAAACAGGGACAAATAGGGAGCATCCTTGGTCAATGTACATTACCACCCGTGTTCAGCTGATGCGCTGAGGGGAGAAGAAATCCCTGGCACCCTCTACATAGCCCTCTCCACGCCATTCTTTTCATGGTCTGACTGGAAACTGGCAATCTAGCCCCACAGAACTGCTGGAACAAAACACCAAGCATCCCCCAGAGAACAATGTCTTTTGTCCAGTGTCACTTAAGGTGAGAGATCAGATTTATGGTCTTCAGAACAGATAAGGGAGTAGAAGAAGAACATGAAAAATGAGGCTGAAAACTTTGTTCTAGACTAACATCAGTGAAAAGAGGAAGACCTTCAACGAGATGGATTGACACAGTGGTCACAACAATGGGCTTAAGCATAAAAATGATTGTGGACATGGTACAAGACTGAGCGGTGTTTCTGTCTGTTGTTCACAGGGTTGGTGTGAGTCAGAACCAACATGACAGCACCTAGCAACAACAGCAGATAAGTACCTTGTCACTTTTATAATCCAATCGTAACTGTAGTGAATCCCACTGGTGTATAAGGGAAAATGGTTAGTTTCATTTTGCAAATGAGGAAATGAAGCTTGGCAAGGTACAGTTATTTACAGTATTATGCAGTTGTAAAGTGCATAAATTTGCAAGATGGAGCCTGAGGATGATTCTACCAACTTGATGACCTTAGGATAAGTGCCTAATGCCTCTAGGTATTTGTATCCTATTATTATAATAATAACGCCTATTCATGGAGCAACAAGCACAGCCTTCAGTGTCAATTGCACCTCACCATCAAGAAAACAAAAATCCTCACAAGTGGACCAGCATCCAACATCATGACAAATGAATAAAGGACTGGGGTTGTCAAGGAGTTCATTGTACTTGGTTTTACAATCAGTGCCCATGGAAACAGCAGTCAAGAAACGAATCATGCTTTGTGTTGGGAAAAGCTGCTGCAAATGACCAGTTTAAAGTGCTGAAAAGTAAAGATGTCACTCTGAAGACTAAGGTGTACCTGACCCAAGCCACAGTATTTTCAATCACATCATATGTGTGCAAAAGTTGGACAACGATTATGAAAGATGGAAGAAGAATCGATGCCTTTAAATTGTGGTGTTGGATACGAATATTGAATGTGCTGTGGACTGTCAAAAGAGCCAACAGATCTATTCTGGAAGAAGTACAACCAGAGTGCTACTTGGAAGCAAAGACAGTGTGACTGAGTCTTACATACTTGGGACATATTGTTAGGAGGGATCAGTCCCTGGAGAAGGGCACCATGCTTGATAAAGTAGAGGGTCAGCAAAAAAGAGGAAGACTGTCAACAAGATGGATTGACACAGTGGCTGCAACAATGGGTTTAAGCATAAAAAGGATTGTGGGCATGGTACTGTACCTGGTGGTGTTTTGTTCTGTTGTATATTGGGTCACTGTGAGTCAGAACCAACTTGAAGGCACCTGATGATGACGGCAACAATGCTCACGGAGCATGGAGCCTTAGTGGTGCAGAGGTTACAAGCTGAGCTGCTAGCCAAAAGGTCAGCAGTTGGAATCCACCAGCTACTCCTTAAAAACCTTATGGGGTAGTTCTACTTTGTCTTGTAGGTAGTTGTGGGTCATAATTTACTCAATGTTAATAGATGTTTTGGTTTATTCATGTGCCATTATTGGGATATAACAAGCTGTTGAGAGTAAAGCACTAAGCTCAGGATCTTTCCAATAGCCTGTGTTCAGTCAGGGCATCCCAGTGTTGTTAACATTGACCTAAGTAACCAAACCAGTATCAGAGCTGAAATTCTGACACTGGGCTTTCTGACTCTACACCCCATCTTTTCTATTGCATCACATTGGTTCCATTATATCAGATCACAGCATGGACCTTCTAGTCCAAGGAATTCACATTCTTAGAGCTCAAAGTATTTGGCTTCCATTCTGAGATTTAGTGACACTAATAGGTGACCCATACATCCTATTCTGAGAGTTCTCAAGGAAAGGAAGTCTGGAATCTTCCCTGGAATCACACCGCTATACGGCACCTCCCTTCTCCGGATGCTGCATACCTCTGGCCTCCACAAGCTTCATCCTCCCATACAATCAGTTCCCCTCACAATTAGTTCCTGGCACTGTCTTCAAAGTGAGCTCTCCCAAAGGACATAGAACAGGATGAAAAACAAATCTTGTATTGTAAACTTGAAGTGCTTTCTGGGCAGGCACAGCAAAGAGGGAAGACTGCATTGTGAGAATGAGAGTCAACAATGACAGACAGCTCACTGCCTGCCCCATCCAGGTGTGGTGTGGAACTGACATGTGCTCTCCTATACTGGGAACATTCCCAAGACACAGCCATGCCTACAGAGGACAGTACATGAAGAGATCACCTAAACTTAGAATACTGTTCCCCCCCATTCCAAGTCACAGCAGAAGAGCAAACTGGCTTGTTATATCTAGAAAGTATCAGATTTAGCCCGTAAATTCACTAGGGCAATTCTGGCTTTCCTTTATCTGACAGAGCAAATGAGAAGAAAAAGCCAAAAGACACAGCCTCTCTCTCCTGCTGAAAACTCAGCATCAAAGAAAAAGGACATCTTCATTAAGGAGGTGAAGTCACAACCTCGGCAAACCTTTGAAGCTGGAGCAAAAGATGTAAATTTAGTGCAGACAAGAAGAGTATAAAACTCAAATCCTTGAAGAAAAAGCAAAACTTCTCTATAATGGATGTGAACATAGAAGAAGTTGGCCAAGGCAAGGAGAGAGAAACAGGATTGCATGATGTCATCTCACTATAAAAAGGAGAATTAGATAAGACATAAGGGAAATGAACTAAAGTTGTAAATTGTCCATTTTATCTGAGAACTCATAAGAATCAAAGTGGAAACAAAGTCAATTTTCTCAATATTTAGTTCATTAGAAAGCCTTCCAAGAAATGGGAAATAGACTTTGACTTGTTTCTGTAAGTGTTGTTCTGGTATCTGCCAGGAGTCTAGTGCTCTGTGATCTTGTATAGGGCTACAAGCCAAGGGGGTGAAGCCAGAGTCCTCTGTATCTTTTAGTTGATATCTTTCCTATTAATAATTTTTTTTCAGATTTAGCTCCTCCAATAAAATGATGTTTTACCTTCAGTGTGCCAGGTACTGTACTACATATTGACTAAGATGAACATGACCTTGTCCCTATCCTTAAAAACTCATAAAACCAGAACCAAACCTGTTGACATTGAATTGATTCCAATTTATAGCCTAAAGACACATTAAAGTACACTGAGGCTAGGTTCTGATTAAAAAACAACAAAATCTGTTGCCATCAAGTTAATTCCAACTCATAGGGACACTATAGGACAGAGCATAGCTGCCCAATAAGGTTTCCAAAGAGCAGCTGGTAGATTCAAACTGTCAACCTTTGTTTAGTAGGCAAACTCTTAAACACTGCACCGTGAGGGCTCCTAGGTTCTGACAGAAGGAAGCAAATAGTTTCAAAGGAACATAAGGTGTAATGAGAGTGAATAGAAGCCCTCAAAATTTCATATCCATGTGAAACTTCAGAACATGACCTTATTTGGAAATATGCTCTTTGCTGATGTAATTACTTAAAGATGAGGTCATAGTGGATTAGGAAGCCCCTGAATTCGGTAACTGGTATTGATACAAGAAGAGAGGGCACACAGAGACACTGAAGAGCAGACAATGAGAAGAGGGAGCCGGAAACTGGAGTGATGTAGTCACAAGCCAAGGATTGGTAGGAGCCTCCAGATGCTTGGAAGAGACAAGGATTCTTTACCAGAGCCTTCAGAGAGAGCATTTCTCTGCTGACACCTTTATTTTGGATGTCTGATCTCCAGAAATCCTGGTGGCATAGTAGTTAAATGCTGTGTCTGCTAACTAAGAGATTGGCAGTTCAGATCCACCAGGCACTCCTTAGAAGCTGTATAGGGCATTTCAATCTTATTCTATAAGGTCACTATGAGATGAAACCGACTCGATGGCAGTGGGTTTGGTTTAGGCTTCAGAATTATGGCAGTAGATTCCTGTTCTTTTAAGCCACCTGGCTTATAGTACTTAACAGCATTGAAGCCAGGGTGGTGAGAAGATGCAATTCGTTGTTTTTTGATGACAATGTCTTTTGCTTTGGGGAGGTATATCTCCTTCACTATCAATCAAGGTTATCTTGCTCCAATCACCAAGCAATGGGCCCGTGTCCAAGCTGGGCCTTTCAGATGTTCCTTTCCTGTAGTTTGGATCTTTATGTAGATGGTAGCTCCTAGAAGAAACTGCTAGGTATTGCTCGCCTAGATTCTAAGAGCTTCTCTAGTTCCTGCACTTTTTGAAACCTGGTTCTTTGGATTTTCCCTTATCATTTACGTAAGTTACTTGACAGTGGCAAGTGTTGCTTGTAACTAAAAACCCTATCTGGTACAGAAACTAAGATAAATTTTCTGATTATTCTTTTCCAAAGAGAGCATGGTAATCTCTGTTTAATTTCATATTGATTTCTACTCATTCATTGTTCTGGCTGCTAGAATGTCTGCCCTGTAGTTTTGGTCATGATGGAAGATTCTGTGATACAGATTTTGTAAATAAACTGTACCCCAGCCTAGAAACTGATGTTTATTTTCTGTTGATCCTTTCCCCTTCATTTATTTTTGCTTGTTGTACTGTATGTATTAGATGGAAACAAGAGGAGGAAAAAAAGTAATTATTTAAAAAGAAAATCTTGATTGAAGCTCATGTCTCCATCAGAATCATGTCTCCTTCGCTCAGTTTCATATGCTAAACATATATATAACCAAAACCAAACCAAACTCATTGTTGTTGAGTCAATTTGAACGCATAGTGACTCTATAGGACAGAGTAGAACTCCCTCACAGAGGCTCTAAGGAGCGCCTGGTGAATTCAAACTGCTGACCTTCTGGTTAGCAGCTATAGCTCTTAAATACTCATCCACCAGGGTTTTCTATATATGTATATGTGTGTGTGTGTGTGTATATATATACACACAAATATATATTATACATACATACATATACACACACACATACATATATATGTATGTATAATTTTAGACCCAAGAAATGCCTTAAAGAATGAATAAAGGAAATAGAAAGTCAGTGGCTTTTAACCAAACTGGACTTCAGCTGGGGCACCATTAATTGTCTGTTGTTAGTTGCTTAACCTACTTGAGCCTCAGGTTTCTGGTAGTCACATCTAACTGCTTAGCCATTGGAATTAAGGAGACATCACATGTAAAACAAATGAGCACAGTGCCCAGCATGTAGAGATGCTAAAAATGTTGTGTTTCCCTCTTCTTCTTCCAACTCTAGCCCTTCCAGAGGCAAGTCATGCTAACCATCATCTGAGAGTCTGTTCTCTTTTCTCTTCTCTTGGATCCGTAGATACAAATAGCTGAAGAAGATAAATTTCAACAGATGTCTTTCTAAGTCCCCTTCCTTTTAGCTCTCTAGGTCTCCTGACTTGTACCTTAAGGAACCCCTACCCCAACCTCACACACACACAGGCAAAAATATCATTTTTTTAGAAAATATGTTGTTTGTTAATTTGATTCAGTCTTGATGCATACATTGTCTTTTGAAGTTTACATATTTATGCTTCTTGCTCCAAGGTATCTTAATCTGTTTCATGAGAAAACACTATCTCAGGTCATTATATCTGTATTTGTATCATTGCAAATACATACAAACATTTTATTTGGATGTCTTCAGGTCCCGAAAGAAATTATTTTCATTTGTGTTACTTGAGGATTCCTTTGGAAGACAGCCAAGCTTTCTTCCAGCAGAATGGTCAGCTGTCCTCACCTGCCCAATGTTGTGAAGCCATTGAAAATGTTACCCCTTATAAGGCACATATTATTGATTATGTATCTCTCTTAATTGTGTATGACAAAACCTTGCTTCTTGTGGATATAACTTCATTTTCCCCTTGACATCTTAATTTCCGTAGAGTCTAACAGTGTTAGCAGCTCTTGCTTGGACAGGACTACTAACCACTCACTGGAAGAAGTTTGTAACTGTATAAAGAAGACTAGGACATCAGGATTAGAGGGAGACTTATTACCAACTTCTGTTATGCTGATGATACAACCTTGGTTGCTAAAAGATGACTTGTTGCACTTAGTGATGAAAATTAAAGACTACAGCCTTTAGTATAGATTACTTTTCAACACGCGGAAAAGTTTTCATGAAGCAACATCATGATAAATTAAAGGGGTTGAAACTGGAAAAGATTTCTTTTACTTAGACTCACAATCAACAGCCACAGAAGCAGCAGTGAAGAAATCAAATGACACAGTGCTTTGGACAGATATGTAGGAAAAGATTTCTTTGATCTGTTAAAAAGGAAAGATGGTGCTTTAAGGAATAAGATGCAGTTGGCACAAGCCATGGTATTTTCAATTGTCTCATTGGATGTGAAAGTTGGACAATAAATAAGGAAGACTGAAGAAGAATTGATGCCTTTGACTTATCACATTGGTGAAGAACATTGAGTATACTATAGGCTGCTAAAAGAATGAACAACTCCATCTTAGAGGTGTAACTGGAATGCTCCTCAAAAGCGAGAATGATGATACTTTGTCTCATACATGAAGGAGGAACAGGACAGGAGGAATCATTTCCTGAAGAAGGACATCATGGTTGGTGGAAGGTCAGTGAAAAAGAGGAAGATCCTGTATGAGATGAATTGACACGTAGCTGCAATTGTGGGCTCAAAGAAAACATTTGTGAAGATGGCATAGGACTGGGAAGTGTTCTCTTCTACTGTACCCAGGGTCATGGTGGGTAATAATCTACTGAATGGCACCTAGCAAAAACAAGAGAGGTTTAAGTAGCCCTAGATGATGCAGTGGTTAGGTGATTGTTGTCTAAAAGCTCAGCCGTTTGCTTCTGTAAAGACTTACAGCCTTGCAAACCCCCTGGGGCAGTTCTATTCTGTCCTGTTGGACCCTTATGAGTTGCAATTGACTAAAGGCAAGGAGTTTTGGTTTTTAGGAGAGGTTTGGATATATCTGTTTTTTAATGTTTCTTTTAAACCTCGTTATTACCTTTTGGAAATTTCTAGAAATAAGTCTTCCTGACATCAGTGAGGAAGTCACTGACTAATTCAGGAAATGCTTCTTGGTGTTCCTCCTTCAGGAGTCTTATAACCTCCTAACCTCTAGTGTAGCAAGGATGACATTCTTATAACAAGAATGACCATATAGTTTTATCATTCAAAATGAGACGCTTTTTGTGAAATGAAGCACGGTTAACAATTAAGCCAGGACAGTAGAATAAATTCGGACTGTTCTGAAAAAAACTAGGTCACACTCATCTCAATCACCAGTTCCCTTGTCTGTCTCCTCTGCTAGACTTGAAGCTCCCTCCCACATAGAGGTTATCCTGGACTCTATCTCCAGCATCTAGTACAGAAGTTGTCACAGGAAGGGCTTTCTACCTTGGGCAATTCACTCATAGCCCTGTGTGCCAGCAAGAGAGTAGATAAAATGATCTCTCCCAGTCCTTCAATTGTCCGTTGTCATGACTAATACACAGTAAAGCTGGAAACTGTGTAAGTCAGAAACTTCTCAAAACCAAGATCCCAGTGACTTTGAGTCAGTGCCGACTCATCCCAACGCTATAGACAGCACGGAGCTGCCCCATAGAATTTCTAAGGAGCACCTGGCAGATTTGAACTGACGAGCTTCTGATTAGCAGCCACAGCACTTACTTAACCACTATGCCATGAGAGTATCCTGAAACCTGGCAGAGAAGGAAAATTCAAGTATTTCTCAAATATTTTCCACTAATCAAAGAGTGATAAAAAAAAGTGTTAGACTGCAGCTTTGCAAAGGTAGAAAAGGTAGGAAAAGACAGGGGGAAAAAGCTAGCTATCTGGGGTTACAAGCACCAAAATCATTCCTATCAGGCAAAGCAAATAGCAAGTCAGCAATCCTCAATCTAGATGTCTCACTTTCCTTCATGAAGGCAGTCCCATCAAATTCCAGGTTTTATTATATAATACAGATTAATGTCACATTATCAGCTGTTGTCCTACGCATTTCTTTGGCTAGCTAACTGATTGCGCTTAAAGACACCTGAACCCAACCATGCTAGGGGACCCTTTTCTGTATTCCCATAATAACCTGCCATTATAGCTTTATGTTGACTGCATTCTATTTTAATTGCTATATTATATATAACATATATAAACATATATTATATAGACATATAATATATGTTATGTTATATAATTGTAATTGTTAGTTTATAGTAGGTCTTGGCCTTTGGCTCTGGGAGCTCCTCCGGCTACCTCTTGTCTCTACCCCTGCATTTAGCTCAGATACAGAATCAGAAAGCAAGCCATTTTAGTGGCATGAATGGATGGATAAATGGATCCATGAAGGAAAAGTGAGATCTCCATAATCAGAGAACATCCCACCTGTTGACTTGCTGTTTGGTTTGCCTGACACTAACTAGATACTCGGTAATACCAGATAGCTAGTGAGTTTCATGGATTTGTAGACTAATATTAGACTCCGAGGCAATTCAGACATTAATATAGTAGAAAAGCATTCTAGTACATAATAAAAGCCTACATCTAATACTGGAGTTACCAATGACATGACATATTTAAAGGTGAGCATGGGGCT
This sequence comes from Heterohyrax brucei, assembly GCA_028571685.1. Lineage (NCBI taxonomy): Eukaryota > Metazoa > Chordata > Mammalia > Hyracoidea > Procaviidae > Heterohyrax > Heterohyrax brucei. Next base: position 15,920,436 of record CM053153.1, on the reverse strand, counting down.
AATATTCACATAAAAATCATCCTTTGGTATTTGCTACTGGTTTGCATTTTTATTCATTCTCACGGGAGAACAAAGAGAGTGATTAAGAGACTAGCAGATAGAATTCACGAGCTAGGTTAGAGGAATTGGAATTATTTAGCCCAGAGAAAAAAAATATGTAGCCATTCAGTGAAAGCTCATTTTCCAATATCAATTGATTCAAACAGGGGCATAATTTAAAGTGACAGCTATGTTTCCAATGAACAAATGCCTTACAGTTCTTTAGAAAAAAAAAATAATCAGAAATCATTTGATTCAAAGACCATGTTCAAAGCCAAACTTACTGTTTCCTTTCACCCCTCCTCAAACATGGTCCTTTTGATTTTACATGGCTGTTTGCATGCCCTAATCCAACAATAAAACTTGTCTTGGTTAATCTTTCTATTCCCAACAGAGATCACATGGATTCCCTCTCTTGGTGAATGTGATTGACACCTATGGTATCATTCATATCAGAAACCTCAACAATTCTACGGCTAACAGCATTTCTATGCAGGCTATCACTTTTCTGTCATAAATTGTCTTCAGTTTTGTCATTTCCTTTACATCTATATTAAGCCTTCATGTCTTAGTCACTTACTGCTGCTATAACACCAATACCATAAGGTGGTCACTTTAACATAGAGAAATTTATTCTGTCAAAATGTGGTAGACTAGAAGTCTGAATTCAGAGTGTCAGCTCAAAAGCAAGGCTTCTTGTCTCTGTCAGCTCTGAGGCAAGGTCTTTGCTGTCAATCCTTTCCAGTTAAAGGGTTTCTCAGCACAGGGACCCCAGGTCCAAAGGACATGCTGTTCTCCTGGCTCTTGCTTCTTAGTAGTACAGGTGCCCATACTACTGTCTCTCTACTTCCTTCTCTCTTTTATATCTCAAAAGAGACTGATTTAAGACACAATCTAATCTTGTAGCTTGAATCCTGCTTCGTTACCATAGCTGCCTCTAACCTGTATCATCAACACTGTAGAGGTAGGATTTACAACTCATAGAAAAATAACATCAGATGACAGGACAGTTACATAATACTGGGAATCATGGCCTAGCCAAATTGAGGCACATGGGGGGGAGGGGAGGACACAATTCAACCCATAACACCTCATTATCTCTAACTTTTGTCTCAGCTTAAAACTGTGTCTCCAGAATCTGCCTAGTTTGATCATGGTTTCCAACAAGGCCACTGGAATAAACTCTTAGAACACAAATATCCTATTTTAACAAACTTTTGTTAGTCAGCTGTTTTGTTGTTGTTGCTAGGTACCATCGGATTGGTCCTGCCTCATAGTGACTCTGTGGACAACAGATTGAAACAGTGCCTGGACCTGCGTCAGGCCCGCAATCATTTCTACACATTAAGCCCATTGCTGAAGCCAGTGTGTCAGTCCATCTTGTTGAGTGTCTTCCTCTGTTTCATTGATTCTTGGTCCTGTACCACGCCCACAATCCCCTTTATGCTTACACCCATTTTTGCAGCCACTGTGTCACTCCATCTTGTTGAGGGTTGTCCTCTCAATCACTGACCCTCTACCTTACCAAGCATGTGTCCTCCAGGGACTGATCCCTCCTGAAAACATGTTCAGAGTTTGTAAGACGAAGTCTCGCCATCTTTACTTCCAAGGAGCACTCTAGTTGTACTTCTAGAACATATCTGTTTGTTCTATTAGTAGTCCGTGGTACACTCAGTATTCTTCTCCAGTACCACAATTTAAAGTTATCAACTGGTCAATAGAAGAGGAGGAAGTCTAGACTCCATAGTGTGGGACACAGAACCCTCTGTGACCTGTCATTTGTCTACTTTTTCAGCTCCACTTCTCATTTCTCTCCTTTTCACACCCTGTGTCTCAGCCTTAATGACCCACTCTCAGTTCCTAGGATGTACCCTGTTTCTTCAGATCTCTGTGTAACCTGATTCTTCTGTCTACTATTCACCATGACCCGCAAACCCAGCCAATGGAATTTTCATCTTCAACATCACTTAACTTTCTCTGGAAAGTTTACCCATCATTGTGAAATTCTTACTCCTAAAAAGGGCTGATGCTGTCCTGCCTGTGCTTCTCTCTGCCATGTAGAATCTTCTTACAGCATTTCCGTGTTGCTCTGTTTCCATGCCTACATCCTTCAACAAAATGCGTCTTTCTCATCTTTATGTCACCAACACAGAGCACAGACCTAGGCACGTAGCAGAGGTTTAATAAAATATGTTTTATATGGTAGGAAATCTGGAGAAATTCGAGTAAAATGAGAGGAAAGATAGTCACCAAAATAGAATGAAAGGAAGAGAGGGTACAATTTACCTTTCTCACAGTTCATCTCCAACTGTGCAATATTTATAAGTAATGCTTTCCTTCCTGGGCCTCCAAAGAAAGAACCAAGTTCATGCAGAGTTGATAAATCGGGAGTTGTGCATACAAGTACAGTGTCCTTCACCTCCCTGGGAGTCCAAAGATAAGCCAGTGGGGAAGAGGGCAGCTAGAAGGCAATGGTCTATCCTGAGCAACTCACATAAAAAACAAATTGTAAACACTGGGAAACATTCTAATTAATAGGCATAATCTGGCTTAGGCTGAGGCTACATGGGAAGAGTGGGAGAAAGAGCTCAAGACGGAGTAAAGGATGGGAGGCTTGGATGAAATGCCACACAGACAGCCTACTCCCAAGATCTTGGATAGCTTCTTTAGCCTCTTGAAGATTCACTTACTCCACATGTAAAACGGGAGTGATAAATATATCTACTGCATGAATTTGTTAAGAGGATTGAAAAAAAAAAAGCCACGTGCAAAGAATGCTTTCAAAGTGCCCAGTGCAGGAAAAGTGCTTAATACATGCTAATCATTGTTTGTACTAAAGGCAGTCTTAAGACAATTTTCTCTGCACATCAAACTTTTAATTTATAAAATGGAGTTAATTTCTCTGAGTTATGCTGAAGGTTAAGGCAATAGATATAAAAGAGCGTATACAACTAAAGCATTATTATTGAGAAACTATTTTTCTTGCTATTATTACAAGTCAAGCGTCAAAAACCAGCAAAGTGATGCTAAAATATATTTGTGGACTTTGCTCAGAACAGATTACCTGCCTTTATTAAGTCAATTCTGATTCATAGCAACCCTATAGGATAGGGAAGAACTGTTCCATAAAGTTTCCACGGAGCACCTGGCAGATTTGAACTACTGACCTTTTGGTTAGCAGCTGTAGCACTTAACCACTACACCATCAGCGTTTCCCTGAAGAGCTCAGTGGTACCTTTTGGGGCAGCCTGAAAACATAGCCTTACATGCTGGAGGAGTAAGTATTACTAGTCTTCACCCAACATCTTCTGTGGGGCCTGTATGGGTTTTGCTAATTACTACTTGACTACTTTCCCCAACAGTATTCTGATAGAGTCAGTATTATTTTCCTTCGTTTAGCCTAGCCTATCCAAAGCGTATTAACATAACCTATGAAACATTCACACTGGCTTCAGCTCTGTTCTAGCTATTCTGTAAGAGGTGCTAAGCAACTCAAATGGTAACTTGTTTATTTGGTTCAGATGCATCTCTTCATCACTTACAATGTGTTTTGAGATTCTTTCAATCTAGCTTTTGCATCAAAAACTAATTTAAAATTAAATAAAATTAAAATGTCATATGGAATTAAAATCATAAATACCCACTGTAGCACTAATTGCCAAAAAATCACATAGGAGAAAAACCCACATGCATGATCCACTGGAGCTCTGCTGTTAATTTCTAGGCCTGTCTGCATTAGGAAACCAGTGGCACTTTTAGTTGTGTATAACTATGAGCAATGTTTGAGTATTTGCTCATTATCAACCTTCTGCTCTTGTAGTGACCACTGTATTCCTCACTCCACAACGTTGTCATCTGAGACTACCTACACTAGGGTGATTGTTTCCTTCACCAGCACTTTCATACTCAGTATAAAGAACATGTTCTTTTTGCATTAATTTTCTCAAAGTTCATACTTTAAGTGTTGTCTTTACCAATTTTAACCCAAGTATCTACTTGTTACCTGTTTCCCCATGGGTGTCCCATAGACACCTTAAATCTTATAAGTCTCAGTTTGAATTCATATTCATCTTCCCAGTGCAGATTCTCCTTCCATGTCTTACAATCCAAACCAAACCAAACCCAATGCTGTTGAGTCAATTCCAATCACAGCACCCTATAGACAGAGTAGAACTACCCCCATAGAGTTGCCAAGGAGCGCCTGGTGGATTTGAACTGCCCACCTTCTGTAGCACTTAAGCACTGCACCACCAGTGTTTCCTGTCTTCTGTCAGCAGATATAAATCTCACACCCAGAAGGTCAGATTCCAGAGCCCGATTGCCTGAGTTCAACTCCCGGCTCTATCAGTCACATACTATGTGACCTGAATAAATTATTTGTCCTTCTACTCTATTAATATCACTTGATTTATAATGATATGAATACATCAACAAAATGTGTCTTCCCTGGCCAACCCAGAGCAGATACAGGCACATAGTAGAGGTTCGATAAAAATATTCTAAATGGTAAGAAATGTAGAGAAATTTGAGTGATGCAAGAATGGAAAGACAGTTACTGAAATAGAATGAAACGCAGAGAGGATATTAAGTAGCATTATTTAACTCGGTGATGTTAGCATTATTTAACTTAGAGTGATAATAATAAGCTATAGTCTTATTATTATTATTAAACTCATAGTGTTACGAGGATTAAATGGATTACCATACACAAGATGCCCGTAAGTACCCCGGCACATGGCAACTGTTTTGTATATAAAAATGCCGACTCCCACATCCAATCAATCGCTAGCTTGCAAGAGATTCTCAAATGTATTCCCATCAGTCTTTTTCTACTGCTGTTACCTTTGTTTAAGCTCCATCATTTTTCATCGGAACTAGCCTAACAGGCTCCTAATTGGCTCACTTGTTTGCTTATCCATCATGCAACAAGCATGTCTCCATTCCTTACTTTCAATAACGGGCTGTGTAGACATGATCTCCTCCACCTCCTCTGACATTGCCTTCCCCAATCCAAAGTAATTGAACAATATTATGGTCTTTGTGTCCTCCTTGCTTTCCTATCAAAGTCAATGTTCCCAGCATGTCGTGCTGGCCCCTATTTCCCTCTGTGCCCTGGCTATTCCCATTCTCTGTTTGAACTTCTGCTGCAAGACTCAACTTTTTGCTTTGCACAGAAGGTGACTTTTTTTCTCATTTCCTCTAGGCCTTGGTATCTGCCACCTCTGCAATTGCCCCAACTCTGTCCTAGCCACACAAATCCTGTGGCAAGTCAGTATTCTGTCTGTCTTTGTGCTCTGAGGCCTTCATGGAACATCTCATGTCATTATAAAAGAGGAGACACCATGTTTCCTACTGCTGGTGGTTGGATCGCGCTTTTTCCTTAGGCACAGTATTGAGATGACTGTGAGCTACTAGCTTCTTTGTGGACTTCAGGTTTCTTGGATAGTGTGAAATAGTAATTTAGCAATTAGTTTCTTTCGTATCCAATTATGGGAGACTTTGTTAAGACTTGACACAGCCTCGAAGATACTCTGATCTATGCGTGGCAAATCTTTGTCATCTATGATCCCCCTTCTCTAACACACCCGTGGCAAGCAAGCGTCACTGCTTGCTTCTACTTCTCCACCAAACCTGCCTGTGACTTCAGAATAATTTTCAACGTTGAGACCCAAACATTGGCTCAAGACTTGTTGGTGTTGGTGTTACAGTGACTCTACTTGTCGTTGTTGCTTTTCTCTGCCTCTTTTGTACAGCTGGACAAGGAGTGAAAGAAAGAGAAGTGAAATGACAAAAAGCACAATACACACAGTTGTTCAAAGTGCTAAACCCCAAACACTGGGAATTCTAATGTTCAATCTGGGATTTTTTTTTTTTTTTTTTTAAACTTCTACCACTTAGGATCTGAACACTGAAAGGAAAAGAAAATACTCCAGAATCTTCTGAACTGTGTACCACAAAGGTAAACCTTAGTCTGACCATTTGGCAAAGAGCAAGCTCTGGTGTTCAGGGTTTGTAAAATGCTCATTTGTTTCTCACTCGAACTGAGAAACGTGAAACACAGTCAAGAGTCTGGGCTCTAGAAATAGATACATTTTTCAGAGTCTGTCCTGACCTTGAACAGCTGAATGACCTTGGACAAGTTGGCAGGCTGCCGTAAGCATCAGTTGTCTCCTGTGCAGAATAAAACCCAAACCAAACCCATTGCTGTCCAGTTGATTCTGACTATTAGTGACCCAAAAGACAGAGCAGAACTGCCCCGCAGAGTTTTCAAGGAGTGTCTGGTGAATTTGAACTGCTTAACCATTTGGTTAGCAGTGGTAGCACGTAACCACTAAGCCACCAGAGTTTATAGGGAATAGAATTTTGGAATTAAGTTTCAGTAACTTGTTCAGCGTGCTGAAAACAGTTTATGGTGGGTATTACAGCTGTTACACTTAGGCCCTCAACCTCTAGTTCTGAAATGTATCATCAGAAAAGTATGTCTTAGCAGCTTGAAAGTGGGACAAAAGGAGCACTGTCACAGTCCCCAGCAACCGAATTCTAATCCTGGCTTCTTTTCTCCTAATTGTTTCAAGCCTGAGTTAGTCACTGAGCGTTCTGGACCTCAGTCTTCTCAACTGTTAAAGTGATTAGACTGGACAGTGATCTGACAGGCCTCTTACATCATTGAACTCTCAGGATTCTAGGTCCTTTTACTATATAAGTCCCAGAACTCTCTTTCCTGGGCCACTTCTCTCATTTGAGAGAAAATCATGAGAAAGGCTGCTAACCAGGTTTATTTTGGATGCTGTGGTCAGTCACCCTTGCACTTGGCATTTGAGACTAATCTCCACGAGCTAAGTGTACTCCAAATATGACTCAGCTTGCTGGCCGCACAAAGCCATCAGATGCTGCCAGCAGGAGTGGAGGCCCATTCCAGCCATGAGGCAACTGTTCTGTAACAATTAATGGGCATGAGGGTGAAGAGTATGTCCCTTGGGCATCCTTTTATGCCTACCCCAAGGAGTTCATCTTAGGTAAAAGCTCTCCAAAGAGCAGCATTGGCAGAAATACACAACAGAGCTGTAACCTTCGACTCCATACCATACACACAGCGTGAGGAAGCAGAAACAGCCTGCTGGGTGTAGATGGTGAAGGCCTAGATCATTTCTTTCTGGAGCACACATCTCTGTTTGTCAGTCATGTTGCTGAGAACTGAACACACAGACGACAAAGATACAAAAAACTTGGTCCCTGCTTTAAGGAGATTAAAGTTTATTAGAGTAAATAGAAAGGTAACTAAGGCAAGGTTATGACTGTAATATATAACATCATGACTATTCGCCTAGAGATTAAACCTGTGATTATTTTAAAATCTCTTTGGAAAGGTGACTTATCATCTGTCTACATCTGAATAAGCATACCTGTTTCAGTCATCTAGAGCTGCTCTAACAGAGGTAGCACAGCTGGCTGGCTTAAACAAAGGGAAGTTTATTCTGTCACATGCCAAAAAGCTACAAGTTCACTGTCAAGTTGCTGGCTCCAGGGAAAGGCCACCTCTTGCTGTTGGCTCTGGAGGATGGTCTTTGTGCGATGCATCAGTCTTGCCTTGGTCTGGGAGCATCTCAGTGCAGGAACTGCTATTCCATAGGACATGCTCTGCTTCAGGCACAACTTTCTTGGTGGTAGGAAGTCACCAGTGCTCTGCCTGCTTCCCTGTTTTGTTTTGTTTTTTTAATCTTTTGTAGGATAAAAAGTGGTGTAAGCCACACCCCAGGGAAACTTGCTTTACATTGGATCAGGGAGGTGACCCACTCTAATCCTCATTAACGTAATCTGATCTTGCCCTACTATCCACAGGCAGAGATTAGGATTTATAACATAAGAAGATCAGAAAATGCAGGATAACCACACAGTAGAAGGAATTGCAACCTAGCCAAATGACTACACACATTTTGGGGGGTACACAATTCAATCCATGGTAACACCATTTCTAAGTTATCTAGACTTACTAAGCGTGGCCCACCTTCCCAAAGGAGCAAACTCTTGCCAGTGAAGCACTTCCAACTCCTGGTGACCTAAGGCATTGCAGAGTAGAGCTGCTGCAAAGGGTTTTCTTGGCTGTAATCTTTACGGAAGCAAACTGCCAGTTCTTTCTTCTATGGTGCAGCAGGGTGGTTTCAAACTACCAAACTCTAGATTAGAACTCAAATGCAAACCATGTCCACTACCCAGGACCTCCTGTGGCCTCCAGAAAGATTCAAACTCATTGCTGTGAGTCAATTCCAACTCATAGCAACCCTATAGAACAGGGTAGAACCTCCCCATAAGGTTTTCAAGGCTGTAAATATTTTCAGAAGCAAACTGCCACATCTTTCTCTCACTCAGGAGATCTGTGACCAGTCTCTGTCCAGCTATGCAGGCAAACTGGAAGGCCTAACTGCTAGAGCTGTTTTATTTTTGGCTCTAGTCTAATAGACTTACCCCTCAACCCCATCTGGATCTCCTTGGACCTAATTTTTTTTTTTTTGTTGTTGGGCCTACGTGTAGAAGAGCTATCAAGTCACAGGAATCTTCTAACCTTACAAAACAAGTGCAACTACATTGAGGTAATAATAAACTCCAATATCTCAGAGGTTCAGCACAAGTTTCACACCCACTTTATAGTCCAACAAAGTTTGGATTGTTGGCTTACATTGTGAAACTCTGCCACCTGAACCCCATGTCCTTCATAGTTGACTTGGGAAAGTGAACTGAAGCACCAGAGTAGCTCACGTCACTTTCACCCTCATTACATTGCCCATAATTGAAACCCCAGTGGGGTGGTGGTTAAGTACTGTATCTGCTAACCAAAAGGTGGGCAGTTGAAATCCTCCAGATGTTCCTTGGAAGCTCTATGGGGCAGTGACCTATAGGGCCACTATGAGTTGGAATCAACTAAAAGCCATTGACTCTGGCTTTTTGTGCATTGCCCAAAAGACAGTCTCATGAGCCCCACCTGTCTGCAAGGGAGGCTGGGAAATGTCGTCCTGTATTCCCAAGAAAAGGAAGCAGTGTAAAGAATGCATGGCATTTGTTTCTGCCATACTCCCTGTAATCTGTGTTTCCCTCAAGCATTTCCCCAATTTGTTGTTACAATATCCTGGCCCACACCCTTGACATTTTCTTCAGAAGAGGCTTGAATACTGTATTTATTATTCAACTTAAAATAAACATGCGGCACTACCGTCTCCCTGGTTATTGTTCTGACAGAGCCAGAGCTCTTAACTACTGTGTCACCAGGGTTCCCAAACAAAGGGCCCTTTCTAATTCAGATGAAGCCACTCCTCAGGACACCAATATATCTTCATGACTGTCACTGAAGCTGTGGACATCCCACTGTAAGTAGTGTCATGGGGTAGAACTGCCCCATAAGGTTTTCAAGACTGTAAATCTTTGCAGAAACAAACATGTTCCAACTGTGTAGGCAAACTGGAAGACCTAACTGCTAAAGCCGTTTTGTTTTTGGTTCTAGTCTATGGATCTCCCTGGAGCTACTTTTTTTCCTACGTGTAGAGGAGCTATCAATTCACAGGAATCTTCTAACCTGACAAAAAAAGTTCAACTACATTGGGGTAATAATAAACTCCAACATCTCAGAGGTTTAGCACAAGTTTCAGACACAACACCTTAAGACCAGATTCTGTTAGGTCACCAGTCATCCCAGGCTGTAGAGAGTACATCAAGGTAAGATCAAATCAGAGGGACAACTTTCTATCCCAAGGTGTTTAGTCATCTGGAGACCCTAGAATTCTTATCAAAGGGAGTGAAGGAAACTGAGGAGGCTGGAATTACTGATCTTCCTGCCATTAGCACACGAGGGGAGAATAGGGGCACAGTTCCATCCATCGTAGGGATCGAGAGGGGTACACTGTTAGAACCATCAGCTTTACGGGGTTATACTCCATTTATAGTAATGTGCACATAGCACATGGTAGTGCAGGAAGTATACATTGTTAGGAAGGCAATAATATGTGAAAGCAAAACCTTATAAAAAACAAAATTAAAAAATAAACAACTAATGTTTTGCCAAGCTTTCTAGGGCAAAGGGAGAATGAAAGGACATTTCAGACAAAGAAAGAGCACATACATTGGAATTATGAACAAACAGACTCTCCAACCCTTCAGAATAATCTGGAGGTCAAAAGTTAGACTATTAATCCCAGTGGAAATAGATTCTGATGAACTTTACGCTGGCTTATTGGGTGTAACTGGAGCATTGGAAGAGCTCACTGACTCATGATGTACCCTTGCATAGTGACAACTAATGACCTGAAAGAAAAAGAGAGCGTCATCTGAGAAAATTAATTGCAGGCTGATATGACCTTATTTAGGCTTTGGAAGAGGTCTTGTGTTAAACCAGTTCCTAAGACAAAGCCCTGTGAAAACAGCTGGAAAGAGCCAGAAAACAAGCTGCGGCTCCAGGGTGAAAAGGTTAACAAGGAATATTCTCCTCCATTCATTGAAGAAGGAAAAGACTTTTAATCTCTTCTCCTATAATTCCGGGCAAACACATGAGGAAGACCAAGATAATGACACCTGCCTGTTCCATGCATTTCCAATCAGGTTTTGTTTTTTTTTATTTCACGTAAGATATAATAATTGTATCGTCTTTCATTGAACACTCAACACTTAATGCTTTAATCCTTTGAACACGAGCATTGATCTCTTTATCTTACTGACAAGGAAACTGGGTCTCCCACTTTTCTTGAAAACAGAGCCAGGATCAGACCCAGTATGACCTAGGTCTCTATTCCCAGTGGCGGTTGCTAAGTGGTCAGAATGAGCTTCAGTGTGCTCTGAGGGTCTGGCAGAGTCCAGAGTGAAAACGCATCCCATTGGTGGGTTTTCTTCTGCTTTAAAGAGATGTAGGAGGGTGCACAGTAGGACGTCAAGAAGTTGGTCTAAGATCAGCATTTCTTTCTGTTCTCAAGCATTCAAGCTTTTTCCTCTAAAAAATATTTTAATAACCTTTTTCTGCCTTTGGCAGGTTGTTGTCTTCTTTTTACCTCTGGCTGCAGCAGCCTCTTGTAAGCACAGCACAACTTCCAGCCTGCACTTCTGCCATCTGCCTCAGCAGTTGCTTGAGGGCTGAAATGCTCAGTGTGGTGGAGGAAAAGTTAACACTAATTTGCTTTGGCAATAGAAATTGCTTGTCCAGTGTTAAACATGAAAGTTCATTTCATTCATACAGCAGGTTTCTTAGTGCCTCTACAGAATGGAACACGTTGTGGTACATCATAACTAGCTAATTTCTCCAGCAAACGAACAAATGCTTTCTGAATTTGATTCGACTAAACAGACATTCATTGTGAGCCCACTCTGCAGCAGACTTTATACCAGACTACGGGTTCAAAGATGAATAGGACATAGTCTTGGCAATCACGGCCCCTCCGTTCAGTTAGAGAAGGTTAATGGGTGACAAAGAACATTCTCGTACGACGGAGGTTATAATAAAGAGCTCTGAGTTCACCTTGTCCTTGTGTGCGTGCCATTCAATTTCAGCTCACAGCAGCTCCACAGGACAGAAGAGAACTGTCCCATAGTGTTTCCATGGAGTGGGTGATGGATTGGAACTGCCCACTGTACGGTTAGCAGGCAAGTACTTACCCAGTGTGCCACCTTAGAGGTCACTGATGTTGTGGTTGTTCTTAGGTGTTGTCAAGTCAGTGTGGGATGCATATGATGCTATTAAAAATACCATTGCCTGGGTCAGGCACATTTTAATCCTCAAGGTGACATCTTTCTTTTTGAATTCTTTGAAGAAGCCCTTGTACTTGATTCTTTCCACTGGAGCCTTCCTGATTTCTCAAAGAGCAAATCATATTGCTTGAAAGTCTTCAGTGGAGACACTATCTGAAGGTCATTAATGACTGTTAGTAAATCCTCAGCTGACTGATTGCTAAAGTAATCTGTCTTCGGGGGGTGTTGCCATCTCTCACTCATTGGGTTTGTTTGTGTTGAGTGGCCATAGAGTAATGCCTGTGTTAGCTCTGATGCCAGTCAAGCCAAGTCGGATGTCTAAATTTTCTATTGTGGAAACTCTGGTGGTATAGTGGTTAAAGTGCTACATCTCCTAACCAAAAGGTCAGCAGTTCAAAGCTGCCAGGTGCTCCTTGGAAACTCTACAGGCAATTCTACTTTGACCTATAGGCTCGCTCTGAGTAGGAGTCAACTTGACAGCAGTGAGTTGAGTTTTTTATTGTAGTTGGTTGTTAGGCTTTTAAATCCATGTGCCTGAGCACAACATGAAATATCACAAGCACAAGGCTCTAGCCAAGGAAAGTGCTGTCGAGTCAGATCCGACTCCTGGCTCTAGAGAACAGAAATTTATTTTCTCACAGTTGTGGAAGCAGAAAGTCCAAATTGAGGTCTTAGCCAAGTTAATTCCTTTCTTTTGAATAGTTCTGTGTGTTCTTTAGTTCCTTGGGCTACAGGCAGCACATAGCATCCATCTTTCCCCTGTGTGCATGTTTCTGGGGCTATTCTTGTCTTTTTACAGCTCAGAAGGATTAGATGTAGGATCTATGGTATACTGCTTTGATCTCAACTGATTGACTTATTGCATTTCATAAGATTAATTTATGGAAGTGACTATAATAGAGTACATTAGCTGTAAGTTAATTACTTGTATTTCATCCACAGGTAGAGGGGTTAAAATTCCAGCACATATTTTGGCATAACACAATTCATCTGTAATAACTGACCATGGTTCTTTCCTGAAAATGGAATGGTGTATAAGTGTGGATTATGTCAGTCATTTACTGGATACTTTCTATGTGCCAAGCATCAGAGCTGTGTTTAACAGAGTAGGAACTCAATAAACACCACTAACCATAGGGTGTCATTGCTTTAATTAATACCCACATAACACTAAGAGATACAGTTATTTTCCCAATTTTGTAGATTAAGAAACCAAGGCTCAGAAAGTAATTAACCTGCCCAGAGTACTCGACAAGGTGTGTAGGTCCATTTAACTTCTTGTAAGCTTATTTTTAAGCCTTATTAGGACAACTTCTAGGCTGGCTTAATGCCTTCTATAAAGTGTGATCCTATACTTGCCTTTGTGATAAAATCCTTGTGTATTCTGCAAGTTCTCTGTGTTGTAGCAGTATGAACTCAACCAGTTCTCTGGCCTTCTATAAGTGCTGGGAATTTTTGGCTTAGAACTCCCTGACAGTTTTTGCTACTGGAAAGATTGCTTCTTCTCCCACCCTGTTTACTGTTATCTTGCGTATCTGCACCAATTGTTCTTCAGCCAGACACAGGAAGACTCCATGAAGATTTCAGGAGGACTTCTCCAGTACTCTCACTCAACGAATTCTATCCAGTTAACCCTGAAGTAGTCTCTTCCTTTTCAGCTCAGGAGACCACCAGACTCCCGGATGGAGAAAGGCAGGACTTGCCCATGACTGTAAAGCTAGCAATCGATGGATCCAAGACTAAGTTAATTCACCAAGAGACTATTATATAGGAATTGGGTGGGATTTCAGTCAGCCTCCTCAAGGCTCCCGTTTCAAATCTCCACCAAAGTTTTAGGATATTCTAGTTAGTTCATAAACAATGTAGTTGTTTATAATTCCCTTAAATCAATGTGCCTGATGCAACACAGTGTAGCATACTCACCAAAGTAGAAAGAATTATATCTGGACTTGTGACGTCACTTTTATGTTTGCCGTTACCTCCTCCCTGCTTCTATGGCACTTAGTTCATTAACTGATTTATTCTTTCTTTCAAAAATATCCACTTAGGACATGGTAAACTCAAGACCCTGGTTATATAGTAATAAGTCAAGACTTCATTTCTTTCATCAAGATGTTCAGATTTAATGTGAAGACACTTACATATGATGTAATAAGGTGATGTAGAATTAGGCACGGAGTGCTATGGGTGCACAAAGGACCCCTTATTTCATCTGGACCGGAGTCAGAGATGACTTCCTGGAGAAGATCGTGATTGAGTCAAATCTTAAAAAAAATAAGAATTAGCCAGGTGGACAAGACAGGGAAGGTACTCAAGACAGAATTCAGACGTTGGGACTATAACCCAACATACTTGGAAACATGGTGTATTTGGGTATTCATAAGCTGTTAGGTTGAAGAATAAGCGATGTGTGTCAGAATGGTGAGAGACTGAGATCACAGGCAATACTGCATGTGATCCACTCGGGTGGTGGGAAGTTTAGATCTGAACCTTCAGATAGTGTCTCCACTGAAGACTTTCAAGTGATATGATTTGGCCTTTGTGAAATCAGGAAGGCTCCAGTGGAAAGAATCAAGCACAGGGAACAATGTAAGGGAAAGAGAAGAGTTCAGAGGCTACAGCAGTGATTTCCCAGAGAAGTAGTGGTACCTGAACTTTACAGTGGTAATGGGGATAAAGTGGGTGGGGTAGGGAAAGGCTAATCTAGAGAAGTCGGCAGCACCCAGGATTCAAATACAGAACTTTCAAAATCTCTCTTCCCCTGTGTCTCACCACTAGGTTCCTTTTATCCTTGCTGAATTTAGGGAGGGTGAAGTGATTTGCTCAGAGACATGCAGTTCCTAAAGGACTGAGTCAAGGATTTAATGCGGCTCCATGTGGGAGTTGCATTAGAGCCAGCTTTCACTTGCTATAAAAACACAGACTGGCATATGCCACAAAGCAGACCAGCCAGCGGATACACAAGGTCAGAAAATGACTTTCTGTCAACAGTCATCCCCACCCCCACAAAGTTAACAGGAAAATAAGAATGGCTGCCCAGCTGTCCTGTTTGATGTCACTGGGTAAATTGTCTTTCATTAAGCATCTGTAATTGTTCTTCACTGAGCTGTGACCCAAATTTAGTGGTGCTGAGGAATGAGCTCCGGCCAACAGGATTTCCTTGAGAACACGATGACGTTCCTGTATCAATTCATTCATTAACTAGAAAGACAGAACAAGCAGCCAGGTTTTTGCCTGCGCACCCACCTCCCCCCACCCGCCGCCTTTTCTTCAGTGAATCGTTTGTTTGTTTAGTTTGACCAGGATTTTTCTAGGAGCCAAGAGACTCTGTAAGGAAAAGAAACAGCGGAGTTTATTTAAATACTTCCTCTGGCATTAATTCAGAGGCAAAAACCAGATGATTGTCAGCGGCGATGACTTCCCTGCTATTACGGACCCTGGGTTTATTCACTTGGTCTTTTTACCCTGAGGGACAGAAACGCCTCCAGAACGGGCAGGGTGACTTGGGGTGAAATGGAGAGGCAGCCAGCTTGGCACCCCGTGAGAGGAAAAGGGAAGAAAAGAGGGGTAATGAGTAAACTGAAATGTGTGTGCACATATATATGTATGTGTATATTTATGTATATACATATATATTTCAAAGTATAGAAAAAGGTCCCAGTAGAAGTTCATGTGCTGCACTACAGGACTTGAGAAGACCCTAACGTAAACGAGGAAGGGTAAAGGGATTTACTCAAGGACGTGTAGTTTCTAAGGAAGCAAGTCAAGATTCTGACCCCAGGTCCACTGTCCTTCTCCCTGCCACCCCCGGACAACAGTAAGTCTTGGCTTTTGATGGAACATACTGTAGCCCATTGATGGTAACGTAGGCTTTGTTCTCCTAGAGGCCAAAGTGTTGCGTGGAACCTCATACTTGTTGCCCACACATGGAAAGTAAATAATCCTTAACTTGAACACCTTTTCTCAGTTTTTGACAACAGTCCCCAAGAGAATCACTCTATCGATGTTGCTTCTATTTACCGGCAGCAGCAACCACCTCTTGGCTGATGTCTTAAGGTTTCATCATTTCTGACACCCTTATGTGAGGACTTTAAGAGCATGTGAAAATGAAAGATGAATCTATAGAATGCCCTTGAGAAGTTTAAACTTTAGCTGGAAGCTAAGAGATACACAAAATCTTATATTAATTTACTTGCTGTAAAGAAATTTACATTGACCTCGTGTTATCACTGATATTGCCTCAGTTGAGTTTCACAGCAACTTTTTGAGGAACCCTGAACAGTAACATTTCTCCAAGTGGCCCAAGGTCACAAATATAGTTCATGGCAGAACCCAGTGTGAGTCCGAGATTCTTCACCCTTAGACTAGTGTTCCCCCTGCTCTGGTCTCCATTCTACCATGACGGTAGCCCAAGTTGCTTCCAAAATTACCAAAGTCCTACATCAAATTGTGACCTCAGTTAGGGCCCTGGAGTCTCAAGATGGATCTATTTAGGAAGAAACAGTATTTTATTTTGAAAGAAAAACATCTTCCTATGAATCAGATTTGGATTCTGATCCTAACTTTGGCCTTCTGTGGTGAGGCAAAATGATCCATGTCATTTAAATTATTTTGGTCTCAGTTTCTAAATCCACAGAATGGAAGAATAGGTTGGGGAAGAAATAAATCCCATACAGCCTACTTTTATCTGAAAGCATTCCACTATAGCCCATGAAACTTTATAGGTAAAAGTAGTTTTCATTCAGTCATATTAAATTAAAAAAAAAATTAATTTTAAAGGGTGAAGTGCTTTGCAAGCCTAAACATGATCTTGAATCTTAGAAACATTCTGTGGCTTGCAGGGTGAGCCTATAGTCACTGCCCCCATTGACCCTGGTGACAACCCTAGTTAGGACAGATGGTAATTCCTATTCGCAAGTGAGGTAACTGAAATGTTATTCTTACCCTGCATTTTGACAAGAAGGAAAAATGGGCTTGGGTGTGCTATGAGATTTTTCCCAAGGGAAAGAGTATAAGCTGAGGTTGAAATTACAGAAGAGTGTTCTGTCTCTAGAGCAGGAGTCACAAAACTAAAATATTCTTGTAGTATATACTTCTAGATGGGTAATATAAATGGTTGGCCATTCAAATCCACCAGGCACTCCTTGAAAACTTTGAGGGTCAGTTCTAGCCTGGCCCCTAGGGTCGCCATGAGTCAGATCTGACTCGACGGCACTTGTCTTGGCTTGGCAATATAAACAAACAAAGTGGGCTGTGATAAAATCAAATGACCTAATACTGGGCAAACTATATGGAGTAGTGAGGCCTGTGGCAAACTAGAAAGAGCACAAGTCATGTTTTCATAACTTCCACCTTTTTGTTTCAATAGAATCTTTTAATTACAGATTTTGATGTATTTTTATCTTGGCAATTAACTCAAATGTAACAGATTCTTAAAACAGCACAAGGCACATTGTCCAATAAAATACATTTCTAGTACTCATGCTCTGGTGACAGTTAGCTTCCTGCTGTCCCACACTGATCCAAACTAAGTTATAATCCTGTTTATCATCATTATCATACAAAGGAGAAAGAGTATATTAGTTGTTGGCACATACCCCAGAACCAGATAGTATAGGTTCAAATCCCAACTCTGATATTAACTAGCTGAATTATCTCAGACAAGTCACTTCCCTAAACCTCAGTTTTCCTATCTGCAAAATGGGGGGAATAACAACACTTACCCTTCAGGTAGTTGTGAAGATGGAATGAGTTGATAAAAGTGAAAGTCTCAGAACAATTCCTGACATACAGAAGGAGCTAAGTAAGCACTGGTTCTTATTAAGGTACTTATTCCAGGAGAAGCATCTTCTAGAAAATCTTTTCTCATAATGTGACTAAATCCCTCTCTCTTTCTCAGGGGCTATAGAGTCAATTCTGACTTGTTGTTGATTCCGTGTGTGTCAGGCTAGAAGTGTGTTCCACAGGGTTTTCGATGGCTGATTTTTCAAAAGCAGACCATCAGGGCTTCTTTCTGCCA
This sequence comes from Heterohyrax brucei, assembly GCA_028571685.1. Taxonomy (NCBI): domain Eukaryota; kingdom Metazoa; phylum Chordata; class Mammalia; order Hyracoidea; family Procaviidae; genus Heterohyrax; species Heterohyrax brucei. The sequence continues at coordinate 15,902,657 of CM053153.1, read as the reverse complement.
AAGGATAGACTAAACCATCAGTTAGCAGCCAGGTACATTAACCATTCATACTACCTGGAACCTCCAAGTCCCTCAGTACTGAATGTTTGTGTCCTATTTTCAGATGTTGCTGATAGAGGAGGTATTTCAGGGTGCTTAGGAGTCAAAGCCTGAGCTTATTTTGTGTCCCCTGATCTCGGGAAGACAAAGCAGTTTAAAAGCCGTCTCCAGGGAGCTAACATGTTAACTGGTAATGATCACCCCGTCTTCCCAAAACCCCAACCAGGCTTCTCCTTTCACAGCTGTACTGGAAGAGCTCCCTTCCTGGCTTGTGTCTCCTAAAAGGAGAAACTATTGCAAGGTCTCTAAGAGGAAGGAAAGGGGACCTTTTTAATTAGCTTTCTCTTTTGAATGACGCCACCGTAGTCCTGATTCATTTCCATGAATTGAAAAAAAAAAAAAAAAGAGTGGGGATGGTAAATGCCTCTGTGTAGCAATGAATGAAAACTGTCAGGAGAACCCAGATTAGAGGAATGCTAAAGTTGGAGAAAACAGCCACGTGAACTTAGCCATCCACCATGACCCAGGTACCGGCAAGGAGGTGACATCAAAATCTAAATTTAAAATGGAGGCGACAAAATGTCTGCTTCCATAGGGAGAAGCTGGAGGCCAGAGGAGACTGGGGATGTCGGTCTGACCTCCCCTCATTTAGAAAATACCAGCTGGTGTATCTGGAAATTTTCATGAAAGGATCTGCTGTTCTCCGACCTATTGGTGTGATATTCCACAGAAAGAATTTCTGCTTTCAAGCCATGTCATGTGTGTATTTGTGTTGTACATGCGTGTATCTATCAATATACATTCTTGTGAAGTTTCACAATCCTGAAGCCTACTAACTGCATACCATGGTTTACCAATTGCCTCCAAGATGATTCAGTGCCAACTTAAGGCAACTCTCTATGTGTCAACGTGGAACTACTCCCTGTAGTGTTTTCAGTGGCTGATTTTTCAGAAGCAGATTGCCAGAGCTTGCTTCTGAGACACTTCTTGGTGGACTTGAACCTCTAATCTTTTGGTTAGCAGCCCAGCATGTAAATTAATATCCTCCCTTCTCTCCCCATCCCCCAGAATTCCATATCATGAATTTGTTGCAAGTTTCTATCCTGTGACAAAATAATACCTCCCTCTGGAAACTGAAGAGCAAAGACCCAGATCCACAGAGTAGAAAGATAACTTCATTACTCTAGTAGTTGCCACGTGACAGGCCTGGTTTTATCCTGCTGAATATATTACCTCATCCATCCTCTTGCGAGAAACCCATGTGGTTTGGTGCTCAAGTACGATGGATGCTAACCAAATTGCTGGTAGTTGAATCTGCCAGGCAGTCCTTGGAAACTTCATGGGGCAATTCTGTTCTGTCCTACAGAGTCTCTATGAGTTGGAGTTGACTTGACGGCAATGGGTTTGGTTTCAGTGGTGTATCTTCCAGCCAGTCCTCAGATGTTATTAATTCCATGTGATAGATGTAGATACAAATCCATAATTTACCATGTCCACGTACTAAGTGGAATTTAAATCAGGTTTAAGTTCTTCCAAATGCTGCTGCTAGTATTATTGGGTACTGTGAAGTCCATTCTGACTCGTAGTAATCCTGTGTACAAGAGGACAGAACACTGCCCGGGCCTGCACCATCCTCCCGATTGCTGCTGCGTTTGAGCTCAGCGTTGTAGTTCCTGTGTCAGACCATCTCGTAGACAATTTCCCACTTTTTCGTTGATGCTCTACTCTACTCTAACAAGCATGATATCTTTCTCTAGGGTGTGGTCCATTATGATAACAAATCCAATGTACTTGAGAAGAAGTCTCACTACTCTGGCTGTCGAGGAGTACTCTGGCTGTACTTCTTCCAAGACAGTTGGTTCTTCTGGCAGTCCATGCTGCGTTCAATATTCTTCACCAACACCTTAATTCAAAGGCATCAATTCTTCCGTCTTCCTTATTCGTTGTTAAGCTTTTACATACATGTGAAGTGACTGAAAATATCATGGCTTGAGTCAAGAGTACATGAGTCCTCAAAGTGATATCTTTGCTTTTCAACATTTTTAAAGAGGTTTTTGCAGGAGGTTTATTCAATGCAATATGTCTTTTGAAGCCTATGCCCTTTGTACCACTCCTTGTACCCTTGAAAGAACTACAACAGAAATACGAAATTTTGACCTGCAGACTCCAAACAAGGGCGCCAGCTTCGTAATTTTTTTAAAATTTACTTTCTCTTTTTTCCAGTCATCTTCCACCTGTAATAATACATGCTTAAGTTTTCTAAACTGACTGTTGTGCCATAGAGTTGGTTCCAACTCACAGCAACCCTATGAACAATAGAACAAAACACTGCCCAGTCTTGTGCCATGTCCACAATCATTTTTATGCATGAGTCCATTGTGACAGACACTGTGTCAATCCATCTTGTCGAGGGTCTTCCTCTTTTTTGCTGACTCTCCATTCTACCAGGCATGATGTCCTTCTCCAGGGACTGATCCTTCTTGACAATGTGTCCAAAGTATGTAAGATGCAGTTTTGCCATCTTTGCTTCCAAGGAGCACTCTGGTTGTACTTTCTCCGGAACAGATCTGTTTGTTCTCTTGACAGTCAATGGGACATTCAGCCTTCTTCTCCAACACCACAATTCAAGACATCAATTCTTTTTCACTCTTCTTTGTTCATTGTCCATATAAACTGACTAGACTAACTCTAAACCCCAAAGCCAAACTTGTTGCTGTTGAATTGATTCTGATTCACCATGATCCTATAGGACAGAATAGAACTGACCCATAGAGTTTCCAAGAAGCAGTTGATAGATTCGAACTCCCAACCTTTTGGTTAGTAGCCAGGCTGTTAACCACTGTACCACCAGGGCTCCAGGTTAGCTTTGCTTGTCTCTACATGTTAATTAAGCATTCTATAGAGCCTTCTAGCCATCAATTCTATTAACATTTGATTTTTTTCCTAGCTAAAATTAACCCAGTTCTACATCAAGGAAACCAACTCAGAAGGAACAGGTGGTTTCCTTACCCATTATTTGTTTTGTGTTCTTGGTGTTTGTTAAATCCCAGTACCTGTCACCACTCTATTTGGAATATAGATGTTTCCATCTGAGTCAACAGGTGTCACTGTTGAGCAGTGAAAAATATATCCCCTGTTGTCCACCACCATCTTTTGGTGTTGAAAATAGTAGTTGGTCCAAAGACTAACTCTCTCTTCAATCCTGGTATAACCAAATTGGTTAGCCCTGTAGTCACTGTGTCAGTTGCCTGAATGAGCCTCTGCAGAACACTAGTGTTTTTTTTTTTTTTGGTCCTTAAATGCCTAATTGCTAAGGGTAGATGGAGACCTGATAGTGTCCCCAAAAGGAAGCTATAGGAGGAAGAAACTGTAATGGACTCAATTTGTAGGAGACAGTAGTACCATGCCGTAGGAGGAGTCTCATACTGGAGTGGGAAATTTAAATTGTAAGTACCCTTCCTACTTGTAACTGTCTGCCACTATTGCCTTTGGCTCAGGCCAGAGGTGCCACTAGGGTGAGTTTGAGCAGAATAGGGAAAGGGTCATGAATTACCATAAAGATCAGATTACTAACAGAAGCCATAAATCTCTAAGGAACCTATACACTCATATATATATATATACACATATATATATACCTATATGCTCATATATATATACCTATATATATATATATATATATATATATATATACTCATATATATATGAGTGTATAGGTTCCTTGGAGATTTAGGTTTCCTTGGAGATATATGAGTATATAGTATATATATAGTATGAGTATATATATACTTATATGTGTATGTATGAGTATATATATACTATAGTATATACAGTATGAGTATATAGAATGAGTATATATATATATATATACTCAGAAAGAATTTGAAATGGGACTGTCCTTACTGAAAACAGGTGAGAGTGGAGCAAAAGAAAAATGTAAATTGTTATTTTCTCATAGAGTGATTTGGATCGAGGAACACTGAATTGGATGAATGCAAAGGAATGAACTGATACGTGGAACGGGAAGTCATGGAATTTGGTCAAAAGCCAAAGAGCTACTGCTGGCTGGTCAATTCCAAGTCACAGTGACCCTATAGGTCAGAGTAGAAGTGTCCTGTAGAGTTTCCAAGGAGCTCCTGGTGGTTTGGGACTGCTGACCTTTTGGTTAGCAGATGAACCACTTAACCACTATGCCACCAGGGTTTCCAGAGACTGTGATGAAGAATGGGTTGTAATGGCATGGAACATGAAACAGTATGTGATGGACATGTGTAGAATGCACTACAGATTGCAAAGAAAATGAAATAAATCACCATGGTTTACACAAAAAATACAGGCCTTTTGTGTTCTTTGCCAACTACTGCCTCCCCAACCCTGCTGTAAAAAAAATTAATGTAACATAATTATGAAAATACTTCATAGGAGGGAGGGAGCAGGTGGCAAAAAAAGTAGACAGCACACTTTATTTGGTAAAAATACAATATTGTGTAAAAATTATGAAATGGAACACAATGCAGTGCGAGAGGATGGACTTTTTCCTTAAATACTTTGAGATGTGTGGGGACACAGTGTGGGCATAAAACCAATTAGTGGATTCAGGAAATTGTTGGTCCTATATTTTCAGCCCAAATTGTCAGACACTCAAGAGACCTAAGAGTCCAGTGCCCTCTTTGAGTTGCTGTTTTTTGAAATCACCACACAAACTCACCTGTTTCATAATTATGGCACATAGCTGGCACCCTGTAACAACAGTAACAAACTAACGATCTCTTACTGTATACCTTGGCATGCTGCTAAGTCCTTTCTGTGTGTTTAATTCCAACATCAGTAAACCACACAAGTACTATCTACATTTTGTAGGTAGAGCAATGGAAGAACAAAAGATCACACTGCTAGGAAACACTAGAGCTAGAATTCGAATGACAGATGGCTGGACTTCAGCTCCTGCATGCTTGACCATGACACACCCCCTACCTCTCACTCTGATCAGGGCTCGTAGCACCATCATACTGTAAATGAAAACATCAGAGCACGTATAAATCATGTGTTAGCCACAAACATCACCTACACAAGGGCAGGGAAATCTGGCAGAAGCACTGAACTCGTGCAGATACAGTGCAACAGCCCATGATCCTAAGCACTTATCTCTGCGGCTAGAATCAACACATCCGAAATCATACTCACCCATTTCCCTTTAAACCAAGTTCCATTGGGTCTTCTATTGGGTCTTCTCTATGCCTATTCATGACATTGAACCCTAATAGTCATTTACTCAGCAACCATTGGCTAAGAGCTTCAGAACAAGTTACTAAGAAATGTCAGGCTTTGCTTTCAAGTATGTTGTTCAATAGATGGAATCAGACCTGCAGATAATTTGGTCATTTATTCATTTGTCATTTGGGTGCATATCCTTTCTCTTAGGTTTCTGAATGAATTCAGTTATTATTGGAAGATTCTAAGTCGATTAAGTTATTATTGGAAGATTCTAGGTGAATTCAGTTATTATTGGAAGATCCTCAACAAGGAAAAAAGACAGACAAGGGGTATGGGAGTAATTTTCAGTTAACTAAAACTTTGTCCCTACCCAGAGTCCTTGGAAGGTGTGAGTGGTTAGTGCTTGGTTGCTAATGGGATAGATGGAAACTTAAGTCTGCCCAGAGGCACTTGGAAGAAATACCTGGTGTTCTGTTTTCAAAAAGCCAGCCACTGGAAATCCTGCAGATCATGCTTTACTCAGGCCTACACGGAGCTGCCGTGAATCAAAACTGACTCAGAGACAACTAGCTGCTTGTTCTCCCCTTCCCTGGTCTCACAGCTCCGCTTTCCTGAGATGCTGAAGTGAGGATAACAATCATTGCTTTTGCTGATCATTTACCGCTTGAGAGAGGCTATTTAATTCAGTGATTGAGAATATAGTATACTGAATGAGAGGGCTACTTAAGCTCAAATCTTGGCTCTACCACTAAATAGCTTTGTGACCTTGTCTCATTAACTTCTCTGTGCCTCAATGTGTTCATCAATTAAATGAGAGTAATAGGTTAGTTTGAAGGAGAAAATGAACCCACTCAAATAAAGCAATAGACTGTTATGTGTCACAGATGAAGAACATAATAAAAACGTCAGCTATTGTTATTGGCCAGGTTTTTGTAGGCATTATCTGTGTTGATCATTACAACCATCCTATGTGGTAGCTGTTGTTTGCACCATTTCACAGGGGAAAAAGCTGAGGTTCCAACAAACTGTGAAGCCTGCCTAAAGCCACCTCCTAAGTAATAGAAACCCGGATCAGTCCAACCCCAAAGCCAGTTTTCTTAATCATTCAGTATTGTCTCCCTTTCAAGCTGATAGGGACCTGAAAGTGGAGTATAGGGTACCTAGGAGTTGGGGAAAAAATGAAGCATTTCAGGCGGTCCTAGAGGGGAGGGCTGTAGGAAACAGAAAGGAGAAGATGGGTAGAAAGTGGTCACAAAACCACTAGGGCATCGAAGAAGTGTGCCATCTCTTCCTGGAAATAGCTCATGGTTTCCTGGGGGCCCCACCCAAAAGACTACACTTAACCTGCCCTTGTGTTTAATCTATGCCTCCTGGTCAGCTCCTCCTTTCTCCCACCACACCCCTGCTTAGGTCTTTCTGACCTACCAGTTACTGTGATGTCCATATGGCAACCAGGTTACTCAGGAAGATCCCAGGACGTGGTCTCTCTGGGATGGCCCCGCAAGATCAGGCTTTATCTAACGGGATGTTGTTCTGGTCCAAGCCACCATATTCTTTCTCCTGATCTCTGAAATGTATATATATATTTTTAGTTGGTCTACTTCATTCACTCTGGGCCTCTCTAATTCAAATGAGGAGCAGCAGCCAAAGACAGCTTTTCAAAATTCAAATCTGACCACAGCACTGATTCGGTTAACACCTGATTCCCATTGCTTTTAAGATAAGGCCCAACACTTTTAGTGGGGCGTCATGTACAAAGTCTCCATGGGGAGAAGGTGTGTGGTTAGTAGGAGAGCAGAGAGTGACAGGACAAATAGTGGAGGTGAGCTTGTGGGGTGACAGGGTTCAGAGACGTTCAGTCACAACACTAGCTTGAATTTGAAACTATACCTTTCATCATGAGATTTGATTCCATTGTGAGATTTGATTCTACTGTGAGATTTAGTTCATGCCAGTAAATGACAATTCCATCCTGTGGTCAGACTAAAACACTCAGAATTATTTCTGATTTCTCTCTTCCACTTATACTCCGGATCTGATGCTTTCACAAATCTTGATAGCTCAGTCTTCAAAATAGCTTCATCAGCATCACTGTTAGTATCTGGTCCAAGCCACCTTTCTGTTACGTGAATCATTGAGGGAGACTCCTTTATGACCTCGCTGCTTCTATTCTGTCCTCTTACAATCTCACCCATACACTGGCCAGTGTGAATCTCTCAACAGCTAAGTCAGATCGTATGTCTTCTCTGCTCAGAAGCTTCCAGTGTATTCTCAGTGTACTCTGAGCACAAATTCAAAGTCTTCTCTGGGGCCTGTAGGGCTCCACGCAAAACTGGCCCCTGCTCCCTGCTCTCACATCCTGTCTGACTTCACCGCTACCGCTGTCCTCCTCACTCGGCTTCAGCCCACTGTCCTTCCGCCTGTTCTCAAACATTCCTCTGCCCTCGTGTCTTTGTTGTCTCTTCTCAGAATATTCTGTCCTAGATTTGAGCTTCATTTGAATCTAAGCTCAAACATTACCTCATCAGAGAAAACATTCTTGATCACTTTGTCTAAAACAAGGTGGCCATTGCTCTTTGTCCCATTCTTCTGCCTTTAATTTTCTCTTCAGCACTTCCTAAAAATATTTTGTGTCTTTTACTTCCTTCCCAAGTTCAGTGTAAGCTGCTTGAGGGCAGGAACCATACCTGCTGATTCTGTACCATGTTCCTCATGCCAAGAACCATCCATGGAACATAGTGGGTACATAATAAATACTTGACATAGCTCAGTGAATGTCTGTCCACCCTGAAAAGCTACGTCTGCACAAGAGTCTCATTGTTCGCCATTACACTCACCATGCGTAAAATGTCTGGCCCATAGAAGAATCTTGCTAACATTGTTAAATTAATGAGCTAATTGGTGAGTGAATGAATGAATGATCAGAGTAACTCATCACCCAGAGGGTAAGGATTCCAGGAGACGTAAGGCAGAGCCATCTGCGAGTTCGCTAAGAAGGTCATCTGGGGAGAACAAAGGCCTGAGAGTAGATGCTGGGCAGAAGGATGGGGTAGGGCTGAAGGAGCAGGCTGTGGTTCAGACCTGAGGCACCAGGGAAATCTGTCAGGTGGGAGCTGACGCCTTACGCCAGGGCCTTGAGCCTGTGAACTTCTGCCAGCCTCTGATAAGGACTGACTTCAGCAGCATTTGGGGGAGCACTTTCTGGTGGAGTGTAAAATGGCTCCACGTGGTTGGGGAAAGATAAGCAATACAGAGGTAGCACCAAGCCAGATTGGGGACTATGCAGGGCATTTGCATTTGGCTTCGGGTTTTCTCAGGAAGGGCCTTGCTGGGATGGGGCTGGGGAGAGTGGTTAAAGGGACAGTCAGTATGTGGGCAGTCTCATGGCCATTGTGAGCACGAGGGGAGGTCACTCTGTGCTCTTTTATCACCGCAAAGGCACCACTGCATGTGCTGTATTTTGCTGAGCCACCTGAAATGCAAATGAGTGCCTGCTTCACTTCAGCACGGCCTCACCTACAGCGCTGCAAGGAAACCATCTGCAGGGATCTGCGTTGAGACTCTAGCTTCCAAGGACTGAGTCTGGAAACATATCTTGCTGTAAAGTGGAAAAGTAAATGGAGGGTGGAGGTGATGTCACTCAGATTTTGAGAACATGAACAGGGGAATGTCTGCGCTACGTGTCTAAGTGGCAGTACTCTGGTTCCACCAAGCCTCGGATCCTGCACTTTCAGGTTTAGGGACTTGGAGGTGTACTTAGGTTCTCTGACTTTATTTTAGTCTGAGTTCCCTAAAGAAACAAAACCAGTGAAGCACACACATGCATAAGTGCACATGCACACACATACACAGATTGTGTGTGTATGTGTTATACCAAAGAAATAGCTCATGAATTTGTATAAGTTGGAAAGTCCCAAGTGCATAGGTCAGGCTAGAGGCTTCTCTTGACTCATCTTAGCTGCAGGGACTGAGGAATCCACAGTCTTCAGGTCAGACAGCAAGCCTCTTGTTCACAGGCTGCGGAGGCTGACGAACACAGGATCTGCAAGTAAGCCACCAACTCAAGTACCAAGAAACAGAGGTCAGATGAATAGAAGCCAGCTTCAGGATCCAGAGTGAGGAAAAGCCAGTGAGATTTGCCGGAAAGTCCACCTAAGCAAGCCACACTGTCAAGAAAACTTCCTTTCAACTGATTGGCTGCTCATAGCAGATCTCATCACGGAGGTGACTGCATTACACCAGATCTCACTACGGAGGTGGGTACACTATTACATAGCTTCCCAGTTATATCATAACTGCGCAACCACTGAAAATCATGGACCAGCCACGTGGACACACAACTTTCACCACCACAAACTTAACTAGAATGTTTCCTACATACCCCATGAACCATATTAAGAGATTAACAGCATCTGCATGGTACTTGATAAAGTGTTTCTCATCCACATCTAATGTTCTCAGTAGTCCCATAAAGTAGGAAATACTACTGTCATTCATGTTTTACAGATGAGGACAAGGAAGGCTTAAAAACTGTACTGGGAGCCTGTCTTAGTGATTTATGCTGCTATAACAGAAAGGCCACAAATGGATGGCTTTAACAAACGAAAATTTTGTCTGTCACATTTTAGGAGGCTGGAAGTCCAGATTCAGAGTGTCCACTCCGGGGGAACGCTTCCTCTCTCTGTTGGATCTGGGGGAAGGTCCTTGTCATCAGTCTTCCCCTGGTCCAAAGGATCCACTCTGCTCCTGTCCCTGCTTTCTTGGTAGTGTGAAGTTCCTAACTCTCTGGTTACTTCCTGTTCCTTTTACTACTTGTAAGATAATAGGTGATGCAGGCCCCCAGGTAAACTCCCTTTACCTTGGTTCAGGGATGTGGCTTGAGTAAGCATCTTACATCCCACCCTCATCCTCTTTAACATAATCTAATCTTGCCTCATTAACAACAGGCAGACATTAGGATTTACAAAACATAAGAGAACTACACCAATTGTAAAATGCTGTACAATCACAATATTGGGAATGATCACCCAGCCAAGTTGACAGATATTTTGCTTTGTGACACTGCCAAGTTTACAAAACTTTTCACGCTATTGTCAGTGTTGTAGTTGTCCCACCACTCAGTCATCTTCACTTCACTGTCCTACTGAGGGAGCTATGTTCCAGGGGCCATTATGTAAATGGAAAAAAAAAACTGCCACTCTGTCAACAACCAGAGGTATCCTAACATATCTCAGTGTCAGGCTCTCTGGTAAGAAATTGGGCATGCAGGAATGCCTGAATTCTACCCTGCTGCCCCACTGGTATTGTAAGTGGTTATCAAGGAAGATGTACGCACAAGGTCAATGATCAAAGAAAAAAGAAGTGTTTTTCCAGAGCTGTGTGGGTACGCCAGATTCAGGAAATCAGGTGAACTTCATAAACATCAATTTTATGATGTCAAAGGAAGCCAGTCCTTTTCTGGCTTTTCTTTTTTTCATTATGAAATTGATGTTTATGAAGTTCATGTTTCTTATCACTTTCCCAAGGACTATAAATACACATTAACGTGTATTTATATGTATATCTCCTTGTCTCAAACATTGTGTTTTGTGAAGTCATTTTGAAGATAAAGATACACATGCAATGCAAACTGTCTACAGAATTCAATAAGAAGTTTGAGTTTAATGTTATTTTTGAAAGTTGCAGTTAAATTAATTTTTAGCCACTGTATTTACTTATAAAAGTTATCAGGGGTTATGTAGATTTAGAGTTGTGTGCATAAATGCCTAAATTACAAATGTTGACAATTGAGACTTTCTCTGAGATAACTGGATGCTTCTTGAGGACCTTGATTGTTGGACCTGGAAGGAAGCTGACTGCAAAGGAAATAGTCTGAAACAAACATAACCATTGGCTTCATCAGACCTTGTCTCAGGCTCTGAGTCATATGTTCTCACCACATTTTTGTAAATATCCTGGCTGTTATTATAAATATTATCCAGGATAATTAAAATTATTTATAAGTATTCTTTTATTCTCCCTTCAGGCTCTGAGTTCTTACACCCACGTGACTGCCACAAACATCTCCTTTCCTGCAGTGGTTGTGTTCTCCTTGCTTTGTGCTGAGCTGGACGTGGGGCTGAGTGAATCAGGCAGGAGTGGCACTTGGCCTTGTTGCTCAGAGAAAGGTAGCTAAGTGTACTGTCACACTACCCACACCAATTTGGAGCTGCTTAGAAATTCAGAATCTCAGGCCTTGGCCCAGACCTGCTGAATTAGAATCTAATTTAACAAGGTCCCCAGGTAACCTGTATGTACATTAGTGCTTAAGAACTACTGAGGAGCAATGATGTTCAAAAAAAAAAGCCCCCAAAGGACTGATCACCTGCTATGTGAAAAATGTCACATAAAAAATATGAGAAATTATACCTGATAAGTCTCTTCTTCCACCAGACTTATTTACCCCTCTATCCCCAGTTCCCAGTAAAATATCTCATGTGGTAGGTGCTGTGCTGATATGATAACACAAATTACTAAATTACTGAAAAACTCATAGAAATAGAAATGCTATGAAACCTGGTTATGGTTTTGCTTTGGAGCAGTATGTCAGCTTTGGGGTTGGGGACAGAAAGACAAGGTAGAATCCCTAGCTTTGGGAGCTGACAAGAATGGATTAGTGCATGAGTTTCAAGCCAAGAGAACTGACATTTAAGATGGAATTTTAGTCTTGTTGGTCAGAGCAAAACTAGGAAACAGCCTCATTTATCTCTGGCTGGGCCAGCATGAGTGGTCAAGGGACATCTCCAGTGCAGTCAACAATCCACTGGTTAGGATTCCAGGTACACCAAGAACTAGCCTTAGGCAAAAATTGTCTCAGCCTTGGCAGTTATCAGGCAGAGATTCTAGGTTGACAGTCTGATCTTGTCAGAATAGCCTCAAGAGCTGTGTTTTTATCTTCTTATATGTAGCACCCTATCTATTTACTGATTCCTTGTGTGTCTTCACACACTAGGAAGTGAGTTCCATGAAGACAAGGATTTTTACTTGCTGAGTTACTGCTGGAATGGTTGGAAGGTGCAAACCACTAAGCATTCAGCCTTGTGTCAAAAGACTGGAAATCCAAGTCCACCCTGAGTCCCTCAGAAGACAGGCCTGGCAAAGTGCTTTTCAAAAAACTCAACCATTGAAAACTCTAACAGAGCACAGTTCTACTCTGACACAAATGGGATCAGCATGAGTCAGTGGCAATTTCACAGCAACTGGTTTGGGTGTGGTTTCTTGGTAAAGACATCATGTCAAAAATAATACATCAAGTGCTCAAAGTCAAACACATCCTGTAGAGGAGAATCATTGTGCCTGCCTTTCAAGTCACATGTATCTAATGGCTATACTGTCATGATATGGCCTTCTTCCATGGGCAAGTGAAAGTGACTTTCTCTTGGTTAGGGGGAAGTGGTCATGGGAATGCCGTATACCCAAGAATAACACTGTGCTACATGATAGTTCTTTTGTCTCCCACGTGGAGAGAAAACAGAGAACTTTTTAATAGCTAACATTGGTAGAAATAACTTCATTTGCAGAATGGTGGACTTTCTTTTTAAAAAAGTGTCGTTAGAAAGTTTGAGGATTCTGTGAAGAGTTTCAGCTTGTGGCTGCTCTGAAGGTCTATAGTAGTGTGCGGTCACAGAAGGGCACTGACAGCCCAGTGTGGCGACAGAAGAATGCAGAATGAGCACTGTGATGATTCTGTGACTAGAAATTGACAAGGGATGGTGAAAAAGATACCAGATTTTATCTTCAACTTCAATATCTCTAAAAGCATTTATACGAGGACTGCCAGTTAGGTCCCTGAACTCATCCTATACCTCATCCTAGAAAAAGTGCTACATAACTCACTGCAGAATATCACTATGGTCACCTTTGAAGCACTCCTCTTGAGAACCTATGCACCAACGTCAGCGCCACCCTTCAAAGCAATTTTGGAACTCTTTTTCGGGAATGGCCATCAGAGGTGTCATCATATTACCCTTGATGTCCACGATGTCATCAAAATGTCTTCCTTTCAATATTTCCTTTGAGTAAAGAAAAAAGCCACTGGGGGCCAGATCAGGAGACTAAGGAGGAGGTTCTGATACAGTTATTTGTTTACTGGCCCAAAACTCCCTCACAGACAACCATGCTGTTAAGTTCACAAACTTGCCACCATGCCACCTGGTGCAATGGCCATTCCAGAAAGAGTTCTAAAATTGCTTTGAAGGGTGGATTAGACACTAGCATTGGTTCATAGCTTCCCAAGGGGAGTACTTTGAAGGTGACTGTAGCAATATTCAGCAATGAGGTATGTAAAACTTGGAACAGTTAAGTTTGCAGACTTAATTGTCAGATCTCATATCTATATATATATAGATATATTGTCACATATGTATTCATAGTGATTTCTGCACAGTCATATATATAATCTTTACGATTAAAACTAAAATTAACTATAGAATTCGAGCTATTGAAATGAAATTTACATTTTGAATTTTGTGGGATAGTAGCCACCAGTGAGTTAGTGCGTGAACGAATAAATTATTCTCAGATGGTGACCGCAAGTGAGGAGGCCCTTACTGCCACCTGGTGGCAGCATACCCTATTTGAAGAAATAGTTTTTGAGTGAAATCAGTTAAGCCTAAACATGTCAAGCGACAGAAATCACATCAGAGGAGATAAATATAACACTAAGGAAATATCAGAGAGCGAAGGCAATATTTGCATTTTGTTTTTCTAGCTGAGGTGGAGACACACAGCTCCCTTGTCATGATGGTGCATACTTGAGTGCAGGCCTGATTTCCCTTAGGCTATGTCTAAGAGTGCCCATTTAATAAGCCTCAAAGCCATTCTACCTATTAGGTGCACCCTGGCCTATTCAATTGTCATATCAACTAAAAAGGTAAGAAAAAAATGTGCTATTATGTCATATCTGTGGGCAATAGCACAGTGTAATAGAAATAACACTGGCCATGAATCTCAATTAAATAACCTTTTGTCTCTCAAATGGACTTTTTGTTCAATGGACTCTTGCTCGTGCTTATTTACAAAGATTGTTTCATCAAAATCATCCTGATGCTCAGACCACACTTTAGAACAATTGCATCAGGATTTCTGAGGGTGGAAACAGGCTCAGTGGTTTTTCAAGCCTTTCAGGGTTTCCAGCATGCAGCCCATGCTGAGAATCACTGAGCTAAAGAGGAGCTTGAAACACAGGCCAAGGAGAAGTGATTTTCCTGCTTAAAATTAGACAAAACTGTAGCAAAGCTATATTTAACACCCAATTGTATGTGAAAAACATACAGCACAAAGCTGAATGTCATTGGCATCTATCTGCCAAAATTCTTCAGAAACTCTGATGAGGAAAGCAAGTAAACTAGCTTTGATTGATAACATACTATGCAGGTGCTTTATAAATTCATTCATTTATCTTGACACATTTTCTTCCACATGATAGACAGACTTATGCCCCTTACAGTTTCAGAAACTGAGGTCAAAATCAATTAAATGATTTGCTCAAGATCATACAAATGGCTGGCAGTGTAGCATGGACTGAGACTTAAAAGACTAACTTCACAAACTAGGAACATTTCCATGGTATTTTGTGAATTCAAACTAGGAAGCAGAATAACTATCAGACTTCCAGGGGTCTCCTCTGATTCATTAACCCTATTTTTTTTTGCAAGTCCTACAAGATGAGGACCAAAGCCCTAAAAGTTGGGTTCTGGAATGGTTTTGAACTTACAGATGTCATCGAACCAAGCAAAGGAATTTGCACTAGTTCTTGACAGGCTTAGAGGCAGAGACCTGGCTCAGGGATTCTTTTGTCTTTTCTATGTCTCTCCCTTCCCTATTTACCAGCCAACATGTTTAAAGGAATTCTAGTTCAGCTGCAAGAAAGTCAACAGCTGTCAGCTGGCCAGGGGATAAGTGAGTCAAAGACTAATTTTCAATGCGAAGTTTCAGTGGACAGAATGACTCTTTCCATCATAGTTTGACTGCCCAAAATGTTTCAGAATGAGTTGTTACTAGGATGTCTGGCCCTAAGGGTTCTTGACTTTTGGGATCTGTAAACCCTCTGAACTACCCCTACACACCCAGGCTGTTTCACTTTCTTCTTCCTGGGTGTCTTCATGAGCCAACAGCTGAACCAAAAAGTGAGACCTAGTGAACATCTACTATGTATGTTCAGTAAGAAGCCCTGCCACAGTGAGATTTGAGTCTGAGAAATTAGGAAAGCCTTGCCCATGTGCAACTCTACGTTACTTCGCTGCTTAAAAATGCATCTAATGAGTTTCCACTGCTTCTAAGATGTAAACAGGTCTTTGACAGAGTTTGAAGGACCATGTTTGATTTGAGACTTGTCTATGTCTCTGAAATCTATCTTGCTGTGATTTTTAGTTTCCTCAAACTGTGTTTTTTCCCCTTCTCAGGGCCTTCCCGTAGGCCTTTCCCCCTGCCTTGAATTCAGTTCCAGCCCCAACATTTGATTCGATGTATCAGTAATCTACAGCCTGGTAACATCACTCCAAAACTGTATCTTAAGCCATGGCCATTTTCCTTGTTCATCAGTCTGTGGTCAACTGCGTGGTCTGGGATCCACCAGTGGTTGATCTGCTGGTCTCTCCTGGAGTCACTTTTGTAGCTGCTGTCATTCAGCATCTGGGTTGGGGCTGGATGCTTACTTGTCGGGCAGCTGAGTCTGTTGGTTGGGTGGGCTCAACAGGCTTCACCGTAAGGGCTTGTCCCTTCCCAGCTAACTTCTCATTAGGCCAGGCTGCATCTCTTCAGATATCAGTCTCAGAGGAGTTTTCCCAGAGAAACACATTTCTTTCACATTCTGTTGAACAAAGCAAATCCCAAGGCCAGCCCAGCCTTGACAAGCAGGGACATCGACTCTAGAAAGCGGAAGGCAACCATTTTTTTATTTAATCTACAACACTTGGTTGACAAGAGCTTATTAGGCTTCTGATGTCAGTTGTCATACTTGGTCTACAGGAAACCATTATCCTGAATCACCTGATATCATCAAGTCTTCTGGTGGATGCTCTCAAGTTACTCTTTGCTTTTTCCCCATAGTATTTATCTTATTTTGTAATCAAATACATATTTATGTGCTTACTTGGTTAAATCTGGATCTCCTCTGAACCGTGAGCTCCACAACAGGCTGGGTCTGCATCCCCAATGTCTACCGTGAAGCCACGCCACGGTCACCATTCCATAAGTACTTGTTGATTAAACACATAAATGTGAAAGAAAGTTGTGAACTGAAGTGGTTTAGAATCACGATCTTTCACTACTAGCTAAGGAATCTTGATTATGTTACAGAACCACTTCACAATTGGGTCTTCACTTCTGTGAGCTGAAGGTATATGTCCTCATAGTGGGCACCAATAAATACTTCTGGAAAGCAACCTGAGATTAATCATTTAATTGCTAATGAAAAATATGTGCATCACCTCAGATACTTGTGGTTCGTGAATAGTCATGGAAAAACAGAATTGTTAGCTCCTATATTGAGTTAATCATTAAGAACTGTATGCCACAGGGGTTACGTATTCACCTGCTGATTGAAAGGTCAGTGGTTCAAACCCACCTGCTACTTCATGGGATAAAAATGTGGTAGTCTGCTTCTTTAAAAATTACAACATTGGAAACACTATGGGGGCAGTTCTCCTCTGTCCTGTAGGGTTACTACGAGTCAGAGTGGACGCGATAACAGGTATCGTATGTGTTAATTAACATCTCTTTTGACTCGACGGCACTTGGCTTCGACTTTTTTAAATACTGCTCTAATCTTGGGCCACTGTATGCTTGTGGAGGGAGAGAGGTAGGGTGGTAAAGACAGACAGGAGCCTTAGCTGAACCACTGACAGTCTTTGTAACCCTTAGGTGGCACTTGTCTGTTTTTCAGCAGATAGAAAGAATTTCCCAGGTTAATCTACTATCTTGTCAAAAATACCGAGTGATTTCTCAGTTAAGCCTCTGATAATTTTAGTACTGGAAAATCTGAACGACCCAAAAGGGTCACATTTTATCATGTATGAGAAACAAAACCACAGGGGTGGACTGAAATGAAAGAGTCATTAGTAAGCTTGAGGTTAGTTGCTCTCAAAGAAAAAGAAACTTGATTCTTCTGTTTTTCCAAAGGTATTAATCTAGAGAGGCCTTTCTTTGCTTTGTACTCTCTGAAGTCAGAAATCTACTCATTTCTTGTTTCCTGCCCTTGTGTTTGAATAATTTGGGGTAATCACTAGGCTAACCTCTTAAGTGGAACTAGACTTCCCTATTTAAAAGTACTGTCATTTCAGAAACTCTGTGTTTTATAGGTTACAAATGACTGTCACGTGTTCCCGCTGGAGCAGGCAATGTCTTTTGGGCCTATGGACACATGAGTTAGTGGGCTGGTTTTTCTTATCTCTGCCTTTTTCTTTTTTACTGTCCTTACTTTAAAATGGATTCAAATGGATTTCCCCAAAGCACTGTGTGACAGAAAGAGATTTCAAAGACAGTTATATGAGAGAGAAATAGCTCTTGCCAAAGTTTTGAAAAGGAGACTTGGTGATGTCGTGGTTGCATGCTTGCTTGTTAACCAAAAGTTTGGCAGTCTCAAAGCACCAACAGTGACACAGGAGAAAGACATGATTCCGTAAAGATGACAGCCTTGGAAATCCCATGGGATTAGAAAATTCTACTCCATCACTTATAAAGTCACTGAGTCGGCTTTAACTCCATGTCACAGTTTTTTTAAAAAATTTAAGATATCTCAGGACAATTGCTAGTGCTCTAACTCATAGCTACCTTACAGAAGAAGACATTGCCTGGTCCTGTGCCATATTGTGATCGTTCGTGTGTTCAAGTCCATTGTTTTAACTGTTACATCAACTCATTTCATCAAAGGTTTCCCTCCTTTTCATTGACTCTTGACCAAATGTGAAGCCCATTTCTGGTGACTGGTCTTTCCAGATGATGTGTCCAAGGTGCTGAAGTCTTTCCATCCTCACTTCTAAAGGCATTCTGTTTGTGTTTATTCTAAGACCGATGTGTTTGTATTGGTATATCCAGTATTCTTCACCAACACTGTAGTTTGAATGCATTAGTTCTTCTTCAGTCTTTGTTTTTCATTGTCCAGCCTTGGCGTGCATATGAGGTCATTGCAAGGACCATGCGTTGGGTCAGGCTTACTATAGTCTCTAGTAATAGAGCACTAGGCAATGGGCTTCTGTCATTTCAGCATCACTGGAATCAGAAATGCATTAGTTTATGCTAGAGTGTGATAAAAAAATAGTCTCAAACACATGAAGGTTTAGTACAGCAGAAACTTTTATTGTGGAGCAGCCCAGGGATGTTACAGATATGTGTGTGCTTGGAACAGGGGTTTCACATAATCATTTAGGAATGCAAATGATAGTGACTCTGCCATATTGAACACATGGCTTCCAAAGTCATTCTGGAGGTTTCTATCTTGGCTAACTAAATGGAGAAAGGCATATTTATACATGCATGGGAGGTCCCCATGTCGTATCCATTCATATTCCATCGGCCAAAGCTCAGTTTCACGGCCACAGATGGCTACAAGAAAAATTGGGAACTGCCACATCTTTGTACCACAGAAGAAAAGGGAGATGAATTTTTGATAAATAGGTAGCAGTACCTAACACAGGAAAAAAAATTAAAACTTTCAACAAAAACATGTTGTTCTCCAGTATTATTTTCCAACAGTCTGTGGATTAACCTTTGTCTCCTAGTTAGACCAGCTTTCCTACTGTCTTCCAAAAGATGACATTCTTGTGGTTTCCTTGTCTCCACCCTACCTGTCTCTTCCCTATACAGTGGTCACAGACATTTTTCTAACACATAAATGCCATCAAGTTACTAACCTGCTTAAAGTTCCTCAATTTCTCCCAGTTGTACCCTGGATAGTGTAACACAGCCTTAGCTTGGTGCACTGGTTCCTTCCCAATCCAGTCCTTAGACTGAATGGCATGCAAGTTAAGAACACAAACTCTGCAACTAGGCTCTCTAGATTTAGCTTGCTTTGACTGTGTGAACTTGGGTCAAATGTTTCTGTTCTTGTCTCCAAAATGGTGAATAAGACTAAAATCTACCTCACTGAGTTGTTGTGAAATTTAATTAATGTTATACATTGAAAGCTATTAGAATAATGAACACCTGCCTGAGTCGATACTCTTCCGTTCCCTTACCTTTCATGATTATCTCTGATGCACACTCATTCAGTTATTCGCAATAATAGCAACAGCCTCAAGGAGTAGTTGCTGATACAGTGCTTTCTCTATGCAGGGGCTGTATTAGGCACTTTACGATCGTTTCCTTCTCTAGACTCTTCTACTGTTGCCAAATAACAGATGGTGAAATCAAGGCACCAAGAGGTAAAGGAACTTTCCCCAAATTGCACAGCTTGTTGGTGGCAGGGTAGAGTTTCAAACTGAACATGCTAGCTTTTAATTACAGGTGGCCCTCCATATCCACGGATTCCGCATCCACAGGTTCAACCAACAATCGACTAAAAACTTCTGGAGAAAAGAAAAGTTCCAAAAAGCAAAACTTGGACCTGCAGGGCACCAAGCACTACACTGCATCCAGTCAAATGAAGTGATGTGTAGGCATACCCTGCTGCAGCCTCCCGCATTTCACAGAACCCCAGTCTCTCTCCAGCACTTGGTGTTTGAGCATTGTTCACCTCCTGTCTTCTCGTTATCTCTAAACAATAGGTACCATATAATGGCTATTTGCATAGCATTGACATAGTACTAGGCATTAGAAGCAGTCTAGTGATACTTTAAGGTATACAGGAGGATGTACTTAGGCTATATGTAAATACTACCCCATTTTACAGAAGGAGCGTGAACATCCTTGGATTTGGGTATCCACAAGGATCCTGGAACCAATTTCCTGCAGATACTGAGGGACAGCCGTACTGCAGTGAAGTTTTCTGCCTTTGTGGAGCGGAGTCTCTATACACCGTCCAGTCTTCCTGATCAATCTTTGTTCCTCCACCAAGACCTACCTCAGTGTCATCTCCTTTTAGGGGGCTTCTCTGACTCCCTCAAACTCAGATAGTCACTCTGGGCTTTGTTCTGCTGGTCGATCTCAGTTCAGAATTTATTCTATTTACGTTGATATTCTTTACAAGAATAGTGGGAGTTTTATTTCTCTATCCTTGAACGTGTGTAGGACACAGTGGATCATACCTAATGAACAGGATATCGTGAAAGTGACACGTTTGATTTCTGGGACTAAGGTCATACAGGACACTGAGGCTTCTTCCTCACCGTCTGTCTTGGATGACGTACCCTGAGAGAAGTCAGCAGCTGTGTCATAAGAACACTCAAGCCACCCTGTGGGACAAGGAACTAGGTCCTCCCACCAACAGTTATGCGAGTGAATTCTCTTGTTGACAGATCTTGCCTTCTGCCAGATGTTTTTTTAAATTGCACTTTAGATGAAGGTTGGCAAAACAAACCAGTTTCTCATTAAACAGTGCACGTATTTTTTTTTTTTTTAACATGGGTTAGCAACCCCAAGACATGTCAACACTTTCTCTTCTTGACCTTGGGCTCCCTACTACCAGCTTTCCTGTGTCTTCCTGTCTTCCAGTCCTTGTTCTTGGGCTGTTATGCTCCCTTAGTCTCATTTTGTCCTAAGGGTCTTCTTGCCATGAAAGGTGAACCTCAGGAATGACTTCATTATCTTGCCCCAACATTTTGAATATGACTTCATGAGACCTTGAACTAGAACCTTCCAGCTAAGCCACACCTGAATTCTTTACTCACAGCAACTGTGAGATAATAAATGTTTGTTGTTTTCAGCTGCTAAGTTTTGGTGTAACACATTATGCAACTATAGATAAGATAGAATAAGAGTTATGTATAAACTACTTAGCTCCACTTCACCTCAGTTTCTTGCAGCCTCAGATTCTTGTCTATAAAATAGAGCGAGTATCTATTTGACAAAATTCTTGTGATAATTGCATTCTAATATTAGACCAAATCACATGTTACTATGGGGCTTGAAAGTGTTTGGCTCAATACCAGGCAAATAGAAGTTATTTTGTAAACATTTCTTCCTTTTCCTGAAATGAATCATTTTAACTCTCTCCTCACTAGAGCATGGGTTTCCAGCTATCCAGATGGTTTCTTTTAATAGATTCTCACACATAATCCTCACTACCTGAGAATTTCATGGAGGAAGAAAAAAAATCACTTTCTAGACAAATTGTCAGTGTACCCAAACAGCGAATCTCTCTGTGGTTCTCAGCATCATCCTGTAGGATTGTAATCCATCATGAAAATCATCTAAACCGCAGGGACTGCGGTGCAAACATGTAAGGACCCAGTACTATGATAACATGGAGAATGCGATGAAAACATGCCAACTCAGGACACATGTAAATCTGTACCAGTGAGGACATTATATTGTCATTAAATGGCACATGGAGTATACCAGGGAATAGCAGTTTATCACCAGGGAGAACAAGCAAGAGAAAAGACATAACCCCAACTGCTGCACGGGCCTCTGCCAAGAAACTCGATGCAGATGGATTTTTAATCATCTGCACTTAAACATCTCAATAATAAATGCCACAGGGACTCAGCTAGTGCGGTGTTATTCTCATGACAGTGACCGTCTTGGGACTTTGCTTATTTGTCTTCATGGACAGGGTGTGAATGGAAGTAGTGGGAAGGGTAGGGAATTCACTCTGGGCGAGTACCTTTAATGCTTGAAAGTAAAGTTAATGTTCTGCTATTTGCTTTCCTTCCAGTGCATTCTCCCAAATTCATGTCAGAAGTCCAAGCGAAACTGCGCTTGATGCAGTTTTCAATGCCTGATTTTTCAGAAGTAGTTTGGCAGTCCTGTCTTTCTAGGTACCTCTGGGTGGACAGCAGCTACTGACATTTCGGCTTACAGCTGAGCATGTTAATCACTGGCACTGCCTAGGGACTCCAGTAACCATAATCTAAACCTACTGCTGTTGAGTTGATTCTGACTCACAGCAACTCTCTGGGACAGACTAGAAGCGCCTCGTAGAGTTTCCAAGAAGTGCCTGGTGGATTCAAACTGCCATCGTTTTGGTTAGCAGCCATAGGTCTTGAGCACTACATCACCAGAGTTTGCGATAACCATGATAATAATAAACCAAACTCACCGCTGTTGAGTTGATTCTGACTCAGCGACCCTATAGACAGAGAAGAACTGCCCTACAGAGTTTCCAGGGAGTGCCTGATGGGTTTGAACCTTTTGGTTGGCAGCCGTAGCACTCAACCACTACGCCACCAGGGTTTCCAGTAACCATAATAGGTAATATTTATTAAGCTCTTGTTATGTACTAGTATTCTATTCATGCACGTATGTGCACACACACACACAATTCTGCCAGCAACCCTATGCCAAGGCCAAGTGCCGTCGAGTTGGATCCGATAGTTATTATTACTATCTCTATTTTACTGATGAAGATACTGAGGCATAGGGACCTTAATAATTTGACCAAGGTCATAAATAGGCAGGATTCTATCCCAGGTGATGCAATTATGGGCCAACCATGTGGACGTTAGCCAAAAGAGTACCAATGATGATAAATTACAACAAAAGCAGATATTTCACACTCTTTACAGTTTATAACTTGTCTCATATTTTTGCCCAAAGACTGCAGGAGGTCTAATTACTCCCATTTCACAGCTGAAAAAACTTGAGATTAGAAAAGTTCAAAGGTCTTGGCCATGATCACTCAATGAATATTTAAATTAGGAACTCCGTGCTTACTATGCAAGCTTCACCACTTAACAGCTGTATGATTCTGAACAAGTTCCTTAACCCATTTAAACCAGTTTGCCAATCTGTTAAATGGGAACAATAATGGTTTCTACTTAACAGGTCTTTTCATCATCAAAATAAGTGATTTGTATATAATAGCACCTGGCACACAGCAGGCCTGTGATCAATATTTGTTATTACCAACATAATTGTATCTATTATTACAGGAGCTGAGTTATTTTATATTATTGTAAAGGAAACCATGGAATGATCTTCACCTGAGTTTTATTACTTTAAAAGTGTATTGTATAGTCTTTAAACAAGCTGCTGAGAAAAAATACACTTAATACTAGATTTTTAACAAAGAAAATCTCTGTACAGGCAGACAGCTGGTGAAGCAGGAAGTTGAAATATTCCTTTGTAAGCACTTTTCTTGTCCCTTGGAGGGTGGACACTAAATGATTTGTACGTGCATTTTTCTATGTAACTCTCAAAATTAAATCTTCAGAGAGGATCACTGAAAACCAATCATTCAAAAAGCTTAAAAATGCCATCTCGAAGAGCTTTTGATGCTAATTCATCACCTTAGCACTGATTCAGCTGTGATGTTTCATTCAGATTCATTTCTCTCACTGTGTGAAATGTCACGAGGCTCCGCACCATTGTATCCCGGTGAATGAAGGCATCAAAGGGAAAGCAGAATGAGCAAGTGGGAGGAGAAGCCTGAGATCAGCCCACTCTGGTGGCGCTGTAATCTGTAGCAGGGGAAGAATTAGTTAGCTCTGACCACTTCCTCACTTAGTAACTGAGAAATACACTGATGTGATCACCTAGCTCACCTCGTTGAAGATTTGCATAAAGTTCACCATTAGCTTTTCTGTATCACACTGTGAACATTTTCACCAGCATTACACACCTCATCAAATTTTTATACTCTTGCCATAATATGAGTGTTGCTGTATTTTCATTTTATGGAGGAGAAAACTGAGGCACAGTGAGATTATTTACTCAAGATCACAAGTAAGCAAGGCAAGGAACCAGGAATGACTTCTTCTTCCGTCTCCAAATAGTTTGTTCTCCATGCTATGATGACTACCTGAGGAAGGATTACATTTAACAACAGCTTAACAATAGCAAATAAAAACCCTCCTATCAAGTCCAAGGTTTAAATGTTGGAGTCGTCTGTTTATAAAAGAAATGCCACTCGTTTAGTGATATTCATTGAACACATTACATAAATATTAGGCCAGGGTAGACATGATGTAAAAGATGCAGTCTTTACTCACAGGGATGAAATACACATTTTAGTAAGGGAGAAACATAAGCCTGACAGCAGGTAAAATAATAAACAAAAAAAGCCCACTGCTGTTGAGTCGGTTCTGACTCATAGCAACCCTATAGGACAGAGCAGACTGCCCCATAGCATTTCCAAGGAGCACCTGGTGGATTTGGACTTCCAACCTTTTGGTTAGCAGATGTAGCACTTAACCACTATGCCATCAGGCTTTCCATAACAGTGTATGACTATCGGTCATTTGTTTAGACAAACTTTTCATAAACAATAAGCTAGCTTCCTAGAGTTGATGGGTATTAGTAATTATTCTGCCTATAAAAGTTAGTGGGGAAAGCAGTAGTTCATAGTTAGAAGTTATTCTCTAGAATACAGAAATTGTCCATTCTTTTCTTAAAAATTCACAATTTGCAGTAGCTCATCACAAGAAATAAAAATCTTAGGGTGGGGAACAAACCTGTTTGTTGTTGTTGTTAGGTGCCATCTAGTCTGTTCTGAATCAGAGAGACCTTATGAACAACAGAACAAAACACTGCCATGTCTTGCACTATGTCCACAATTGCTTTTATGCTTAAGCCCATTGTTACGGCCACTGTGTCAATCCATCTCGCTGAGGATCTTCCTCTTTTTCTCTGATCCTCCACTCTACCAAGCATGATGTCCTTCTCCAGGGACTGATCTTTCCTGACAAATGTCCACAATATATAAGACACAGTCTTGCCATCTTTGCTTCTAAGGGGCACTCTAGTTTGACGTCTTCCAGAGCAGATCCATTTGTTCTTTCGGTGGTCCATCGTACATTCAACATTTGTCTCCAAAACCCCAATTCAAAAGCATCAATTTGTCTCCTGTCATCTTTGTTCATGGTCCAGCTTTTGCATGCATATGATGCAATTAACAACACCATGACTTGGGTAAGTCACGTTTTTGTCTTCAAGGTGACATCCTTAACTTTTGAACACTTTGAAGAGGTCCTTTGGAGCAGATTGTCCCAGAGCAATGTGTCTTGATTTCTTGATTGCTGCTTCCAAGGGCATTGATTGTGGACCCAAGTAAAATGAAATCTTTGACAACCTCAATCCTTTCTCCATTTATGACAATGTTGCTTACTGGTCCAGTTGCGAGGACTTTTGTTTTCCCTATGTTGAGGTACAATCCATACTGAAGGCTGTGGTCCTTGATCTTCATCAGTAAATGCCTCAAATCTTTTTAACTTCCAGGCAGTAAGGTGGTATCGTCTGTATCATGCAGGTTGTTAATGAGTCATCCTCCAATCCTGGTGCTTTGTTCTTCTTTGTATAACCCAGCTTCTCGGATTATTTGTTTGGCATGCAGATCAAAAGGGCATGGTGAAAGGATACAACCCTGACTTACGCCTTTTCTGATTTTAAACCATGCAGTTCCCCTTGCCCTGTTCACACGACTGCCTCTTGATCCATATACAGATTCCTTAAGAGCACAATTAGGTGTTCTCTGCAACATTAGCCATAATTTAGTATGATCCACACAGTTGAAAGCTGGTATTCTTTACTTTCAGCCAAGATCCATCTGACAACAGTGATGATATCCCTGGTTCCATATCCTCTTCCTAACCTAGCTTGAATTTCTGACAGTTCCTTATCAATAAATTGTTGTACTCGCTTTTGAATGATCTTGAGCAAAATTTTACTTGTGTGTGCTATCAAAGATATTGTTCGGTTATTTCCACATTTGATTGGATCACCTTTCTTTGGAATGGGCATAAATATGGATCTCTTCCAATCAGTTGGCCAGGTAGCTGTCCTCCAAATTCCTTGGCATAGATGAGTACTTCCAGCACTGCATCTGTTTGCTGAAATATCTCAACTGATATTCCATCAATTCCTAGAGCCTTGTTCTTTGCCAGTGCCTTCAAAGCAGCTTCAACTTCTTCCTTCAGTACCATTGGTTCCTGATCATGTGCTTTCTCTTGAAATGGCTGAACATCGACCAGTTCTGTTTGGTATAATGGCCCTGTGTATTCCTTCCATCTTCTTTTGACGCTCTCTAAGTCATTTAATAGTTTCCCTCGTAGAATCTTTCACTACTGCAACTTGAGACTTGAATGTTCTCTTCAGTTCTTTCAGCTTGAGTAATGTAGACTGTGTTCTTTCCTTTTGGTTTTCCATTTCCTGCTCTTGGCACATGTCATTATAATACTTTCTTTTGTCTTCTTGAGCTGCTCTCTGAAGTCTTCTGTTTAGGTCTTTTACTTCACCATTCTTTCCTTTTGATTTAGTGGCTCGATGTTTAAGAGCAAGTTTCAGAGTCTCTTCTGACATCCAATTTGGTCTTTTCTTTCTTTCCTGTCTTTTTAATAACCTCTTGTTCTCTTCATGGATGATGTCTTTGATGTCATCCCACAGTTCGTCTGGTCTTCAATCATTAGTGATCAACACATCAAATCTGTTCTTGAGATGGTCTTTAAACTCAGAAGGAATACATGCAAGGTCATATTTTGGCTCTCCTGGACCCGTTCTAATTTTCTTCAGTTTCAGTTTGAATTTTTGTATGAGCAATTGATTAATGATCTGTGCCTCAGTCATCACCTGGTCTTGTTTTAACTGCTGATATGGAGCTTTTCTACCATCTTTTTCCACAGATGTAGTCAATTTAGTTCCTATGTATTCCGTCTGGTGAGGTCTGTGTGTACAGTCACCGTTTGTGTTGGTTAAAAAAGATATTTGCAATGAAAAAGTCATTAGTCTTGCAAAATTCCATCATGCAATCTCCTGCATTATTTCTATCACTAAGGCTATATTTTCCAGCTACAGATCCTTCTTCTATGTTTTCAACTTTTGCATTCCAGTCACCAGTATTTATCAATGCTTCCTGATTGCATGTTCGATCCATTTCAGACTGTAGAAGCTGGTAAACATCTTCAGCCTCTACATCTTTGGCCTCAGTGGTTGGTGTATAAATTTGAATAATAGTCATATTAACTGGCTTTCCTTGTAGGTGTGTGGATATTATCCTATCCTTGACAGCATCGTACTTCAGGACAGATCTTGAAATGTTCTTTTTGATGATGAACGCAATACCATTCCTCTTCAAGTTTTCATTCCCAGCTTCATAGACTGTATGACTGTAGGATTCAAAATGGGCCAAACCAGTCCACTTCAGCTCACTAATGCCTAGAAAGTCAATGTTTATGCTTTCCATTTCACTTATGACAATTTCCAGTTTTCCTAGATTCATACTTCGTAAGGTCCATGTCCCCATTTTTAGTGGATGTTTGCAGCTGTCTCTTCTCATTTCGAGTCATGCCCATCAGCGAACAAAGATCCCAGAGGCCTTACTCCATTCACATCATTAACGTTGACCCTACTTTGAGGAGGCAGCTCTTCCCCAGTTGTCTTCCGAGTGACTTCCAAGCTGGGGGATTCACTTTCTAGCACTATATCTGACAATCTTTGGCTGCTATTCATAAGGGTTTTCTTGGCTAATTCCTTTCAGAAGCAGACTAACAGGTCCTTCTTCATAGTCTGTCTTGGTGTGGAAGCTCAGCTGAAACCTGTCTACCATGGGTGATCCTGCTGGTACCTAAATACCAGTGGCATAGCTTCCTGCATCACAGCAACAAGCAAGCCTCCACTTGGTTGAATTAGCACTTCCCAAAAATTCTATCATGAAACCAGTGTCTTCACAATCCCAAGTTGAAACCTGTTGTTCAGTGCTGTCCAGTCAATTCTGACTCATAGAAATCACACATGACAGTAGAACTGTCTCATGGGGTTTCTTAGGTTATGATCTTTACAGGAGCATATTGTCAGGTCTTTTCTCTCAAGTTGTTGCTGGGTGGGTTTGAACTGACAACATTTTGGTCAGCAGCCAGGTGTTTAACCATCATTGCGCCAGGGCTGCTCCTAGAATGAACATTCTAGAAAAGAGTAGTTCTTGAACTTAAGGATGCGTAAGAATCACCTGGAAAATTTGTTATAACTCAAACTCCTGGGCTCTACCCAAAAGATTCTGATTAGGAAGGTCTTGGCGACTCGACGGTGCTTGGCTGGGTGCACTCTGAGAATCTGCATTCTGGACAGGCTTCCAGCTGATCTGATGCTGTCAATTTGAGAAATCAATTTGAATCCCATCTTTACAGAACAGTTTTTAAAATGCTTCTCTAGAATGCTAGACCCTCTGCTAAGGTCCCTCATTTTTATACTATTCATGAATGCATATAGATATCCTTATCTTTACATATTCATAGTTACATTCATATCTTTATATATTCATAGTTACGTCCCTTTAAATGATATATTGAAAGAGAACCTGTCTGGGAAGAAAAGAGAAAATAGGGGGAAGAAGATATTTTTAGAAGCCTTATTATGACTGTAATTCACATTCCATGTCTACTATTACTAAGCTCTGTGACTTTGAGCAGGGCTAGGAGGGCATTTCAAATAGAGGGAATACTGTACACAAGCCCAAATGAGAGTCTCATAGGAAGAGCCTCTTTTTCTTGGCTAGACTATAAAATATAAGGCAGAGAAGAATGGGGGTGGGGGGGACAGAAGTTGTGTGTAAATAATAATTTTCTTTGCAAACAACAGAACATAACAACAAATGAAACAATAACAGGAATATATTAACTATTTCATGCTACTAAAACCTCTAGAGGTAGCTTCGATGTCAAGTTAGGCTTAGGACAGTATTTCTAGTCCCCCTAGAATATAAGCTTTATGTGAGCAGTATTTTTTTTTTCTATCTTGTTTTCTGTACTCCTTGTGCCTAGTACACTGTCTCAGTCATGGTTGTCATTGCTGTTAGCTGCCGTCAAGCCAGTTCTAACTCACGGCAACCCCACACGATACAGACATCTTCCACTTGAGTGCCGTCTTCATGATCGATGGTCTGATGGAGTCCATTGTTGCAGCCACTGTGTATTTTGAGCACCTTACTACCTAGAGGGCTCATCTTCCAGCTCTGTATCAGACAATGTTCTGTTGTGATGAGTAGGGTTTTTATTAACTAATTTTTGGCAACTGTTTGCCAGGTCCTTCTTTCTAGTTTGTCTCAGTCTGGAAGTTTTGTCAAAATCTGTCCACCATGGGTGTCCTTGCTGGTACTAGAAGTAGTGGTTGCATAGCTTCCATAAACACAGCAACACACAAGCCACCACAGTACAATAGACTAAGAGATGGGTGGACGAACCACGTAGAGATCCCAGGTAAATCAGGGTCTATTGAGAAAGGAGGCACTAGGTCTTGGAAAAGTAATTACAGATGTTCACTTCAAGTTGACAATTTCCAAGTCAGGAAAGTCTTTCTATTAAGGAGTTTGCTCTTTTGCTGTTAGGTTTTTCGAGTTGATTGAAGTTTTAAGCAAGAAAGAGATATTTTCATATTTTTTTAATTAGAAATTACTTCTGCATAAGAAAATTAATAGACAATGATATAAGTACCACTTATATACTCAATACCTTAGCTAATCAAATGTCATATGTTGCCATATTTCAGATTCTTTAAAGTAAGGATACATTAGAGATATGGCTAACACACCCTATGTGCCTCTTCTAAACACATTCTCCTCATCCAAGAATAACCACTTTATTACTTTGATGTTTATCATGCTCATGCATGCTTTAATACTAGTGCTGAATGTGTATGCATACATAAGTAATGTATAGAATTATTTGAAAGTATTTGAACTTTATACAGTGGTACTGAGTGATTAAAATCTTTCTGAAACTTGATATTTTCAAAATCTACCCTTGTTTTTCACAGTGCTGCTGATTTCACCAGGTCATTTGTTTTTACTAAAATATTATTTCCATTGCATGAATATGCCATGGTTTATCCATTGCTATACACTAAAGTTTCTCTAACAGATATTGGGTTATATTGCTGGGTCAGAAGCTATGCAAGTCTTCAGCTTCATAGATGGTTATAATGACTTGTACACATACAATCCAGTATGAGACTTTTCATTGTCCTGCCTTCCCAGATTCCCGTTTACGCAGAGCACAGTCAGCCTCAGGGGGCTGGTTGGCTGATCACAGAATCATTGCCAAAACATATGTGAGAGATACCAAAGGTCTGAGGTACACAGTGATAACAGAGACAGGTGAGGCAGGAAAGATGCTGAACAGTTAGTGGCAAAGTCTACGAGTCTTGTTTATGGAAAAATGAGGAAAGGTGAGCAATCAAGAATAACTCTGTGGTTTCTAGCTTGAACTCAAGGAAGAAGCTTATTATTTTAGTTATCCGGTACTGCTCTAAAAGAAGTACCTCAAAGTGATGGATTTAATGAAGAAAAGTTTATTCTTATAGTCTGGCAGGCTACCAGCCTGAATTCAGGGTGCCCACTCCAGGGGAAGGCTTTCCCTCTGTCAGCTCTGAAGGAAAATCCCTGTGTTGCATCAGTCTTCATTCAAGGTGCATCTTGGCGCAGGAACCTCAGGTCTGAAGGATGCACTGCACTCCAGGTGCTGCTTTTTTAATGGTATGAGGTTCCCAACTCTCTGCTTGCTTCCATTTTTTTTTTTGTTCCATTATAGGACAAGAAGACAAAAGATGATGGAAGCCTGCACTTCAGAGAAACTGCAATGGAGCAGGGAGGTGACCTTAGGAAGGGATTTACAGTCCCACCCTAATCCTCTCTAACGTAATCCACTCTGTCAACCACAGGCAGAGATTAGGATTTACAGCGTAAGAAAATCACAAAAAGGAGGGCAATCACAGGAGGAAATCCTGGCCCAGCCAAATTACTACACCTATTTTGGGGGGGACACAATTTAATCCATCACACTTACGTGTACTGAAGTCAGTAATAAATTTTCTACAAATATGAGGTCTCACAATTAAATCTGTGGACTTAGTTGTTTAAGGTGCTGCATGCCTGATTGCTCAATATCACTATAGCCACCTTCAGAATACTCCCTTTAGGAAGTTATGTACCAATGCCAGAGCCTAGTCAACCCTACAAAGCAATTTTGGAACTCTTTCTGGAATGAGCATTGTGCATGGTGGCAAGGTGGCAAGTTTGTGAACTTAATTGTTGAGTTGTCTGTGAGGGAGTTTTTAGCCAATAAACAAATAATTGTATTGGAACACCCTCTCCATTCCACTGATCTGGCCCCCTGTGACTTTTTTCTTTACCCGAAGATAAAGGAAATATTGGAAAGGATGACATTTTGATGACATTCAGCACATCAAAGGTAATACGACAACAGCTCTGATGGCCATTCCAGAAAAAGAGTTCCAAAACTGCTGCTTTGAACTGTGGGCTAGGCATTGGCATCAGTACGTAGCTTCCCAAGAGGTGCACTTGGAAGGTGACCACAGTGCTATTCAGCAATGAGGTATGTAGAGCTTTTTCTAGGATGAACTAGCAAACTCGGTTGTTGACTTTGAGGAGTTTGGAGGCAACCTGGAAGTGCCATCCACCAGACACTGGATAATTAGATCTGGGGATTAAAAGGAGGCAAATTTCAAATCACCGAGTTGCCGACATAGGTAAAATGAGAGGAGTTAGAGCAGGAGAAGTCTGTAGACTCAGAAAAGCAGTGAGCTGAGAAAACAATCCTGGAAAACATTGACATCTACAGAAATGTAGAAGGAAGAGAAGCCTGTGAAGGAAACAGAGTCTGAAGGAAGAGCCCGCGTGTCTCATACCACAGCAGAGTTTCCAGGAAGGAGTCGCCAATTACGCTAAATTCAGGGAGGAAATCCAGGAGTGAAAAACTGGAAACATTACATTACTGTTGCAGGGAGGCCACCGAATCTGCAATAAAGGAGGTTTCGCTGGTGTGGCACAGGTAGAGGGCACGGCCACGGCAGAAGGAGTGAAAGAGAAGACAAATCAATGAACAGAGCTGGCGGTCACTGGTTGGGTTCTGCAGAGGTAGACAGTGAGACATAGTCTCGGGTACAAGATGTTTATTGTGGATGAAACTCATGAATGGGAAGGGAAAGAAGTAGGAACCTGAGTTCTAAAGTCCGTAAATTTAACCTCTACAGAATACCAAAACAAAACAAACCCACTGCAGTTGAGTCGATTCTGAATCAAAGCAATCGTATAGACAGAGTAGAACTGCCCGGTGGAGTTTCCCAGGACAGCCTAAAGGATGTGAACTACCGAGCTTCTGGTTAGTAACTGTAGCACTTAACTGCTACGCCCCCAGGTTTTAGTGGCTACCATCAAAACAAACAAACAAAAAATCCTATTTTACAGCACCAGAATAAATTTATCAAATTTATCTCGCACCACTCTAATAACAGTTTTCATACTCAGAGCCTTAATAGGGATCCTGAAGTAAAGAGCTGTCATTGTTAAGTGTTGCAAAGCGGCTCCAATACCTACCAACTCAACACCTAACAGAATGAAGTGCTGCCTCTTCCTACACCACCCTCACAATCCTTGCTATATCTGAGCCTGTTGTTGCTGCCACCAAGTCGGTCTATCTCTCTGAGGGTCTTCCCCATTTTTGTTGACCATCTAGTTTACCCAGTATGATGTCTTTCCTCAGGGACTGGTGCCTTCTTATAACACATAGTGTAGGAGATATAGTCTCAAGATCTTTACCTCTAAGGGGCACTCTGGCAGTACTGTTCCAAGACAAGTTGGTTCATTCTTCTGGCAGTCCATGGTGTATTCAATATCCTTCACCAACACCGTGATGCAAAGGCATCAATTCTTCTTTGGTCTTCCTTATTTATTACATTGTTCAACTGGAGCAAGCAGATGAGGCGATCAAAAACACCACAGTTTGAATCAGGTTCATGTTAGTTCTCAAGTTCACATATTTGCTTTTTAACACTTTAAGAGGTCTTTCACAGCACATTTTCCCAGTGCAGTACATTGTCTGATTTCTTGATTTCCACTTCCATGGGCATTGGTTGTGGATCTAAATAAAATGAAATAACTTGATAATGTTGATCTTTTCTGTTTATCATAATATTGCTCGTTAGTCTAGCTGGTGAAGAGTATTGTTTTCTTTATGTTAAGGTGTAATCCATAAGAAAGGCTCCAGTTTTTGATCTTCATCAGTAAATGCTTCAAGTCCCCTTTGCTTTCAGCAAGTTAGGTTGTGTCGTTAGCATATCACAGATCCTTAATGAGTCTTCCTTCATCCTGGTGTGTTTTTCTTCATATAGTCCAGTTTTTCTGATTATTTGCTCAGCATACAGTTTGAATAAGTATGATGAAATGATACAACTCTGGCACACACCTTTCCTGATTTTAGATGATGCAATATCCCCTGTTCTGTTCAAAGGACTGCCAAGTTCAGCATGAACACAGTCAAGTGTTCTGAAAATCCCATTCTTTGAAATATTATCTATAATTTGTTATCCTCACAGAATGCCTTTACAGAGTCAAAACACAGGTAAACATCTTTCTGATGTACTCTGATTTTAGCCAAGATCCATCCGACCTCAGCAGTGAGAGCCCTTGTCCTGTTTAGAATCCAGCTTAAATTTCTGAAAGTTCCCAATTAATGTGCTGCTGCAATACTTTTGAATTATCTTCAGCAAAATTTTACTTGCATGTGGTGTTAATGATAATGTTCAATAATTTCCACATTCTTTAGGATCACCTTTCTTTGGAATGGGCACAAATATGGATGACTTTCAGTCACTTGATCAAGTAACTTTCTTTGAAATTTCTTGGCATAAGTGACTGCATACTTCAGTGTTGTGTCTGCCCATTGGAATATCTCAGTTGGTAGGCTGTCAATTTCTGGAAAATTATTTTTCCACCAGTGTCTTCAGTACAGCTTGTACTTCTTCCTTCTTAAACACATGCTCCCTCATGAAATGGTTGGACATTTACCAATTGTCTTTGTTACAATGACTGCATATTTCTTCTATCTTCTAATGTTCTTATATCATCCAATTTTGTTGCCCATAGAATCCTTCTGTATTGCAACTTGAGGCTTAATTTTTTTCTTTCATTTCTTTCAGCTTGAGAAATGCTGAGTGTCATGGATTGAACTGTGTCCCCCCAAAAATGTGTGTAGCCATTTGGCTAGGCCATGATTCCCGGTATTGTATGATATTCCTCCATGCTATAAACCTGCTTCTATGTAGTTAATGAGGGAGAATGGGCAGCAGATATGTTGGTGGGACAGCACTCAATGTGTAAGACTGTATTTTACCTTAAGGCAATCTCTTGAACCATAAGGGAAAGTAATCAGCAGAGAGATGTAGGCACCTCATGCCACCAGAAGCACTGTCCAGAGCTGAGTACATCCTTTGGAAAGACTGGGGTCCCTGCACCTCCAGTTCAGGGTAAAATTGACAACAAAGACCTTTCCCCAGAGCCAATGGAGAAAACCTTTCCCTAGAGCTGATGCCCTGAATTTGGACTTGCATTTTACTGGACTATGGCAAAATAAACTTCCTTTTGTTAAAGCCCTACACTCGAGGTATTTCTGTTACGGCAGCGCTAGATGACTAAACACTGAGTGTGTTCTTCCCTTTTGTTTTTTTAACCCTAGATCTTTGCACATTTCATTATAGTACATTTTGTTCTCTGCTGCCCTTTAAAATCTGCTCTTCAACTCTTACTTCATCATTTTTCCCATCCATTTAGCTATTCTACATCCAATAGCAAGTTTCAGAGTTTCTTTTAACACCCATTTTGGTATTTCTTTTCTTTTTAATGACCTTTGTTTTCTTCACTTGATATCATCCCACAACTCATTTGGTCTTCAGTCATTAGTATTCAGTGTGTCAAGTGTATTCTTGAAATGATCTCTAAATTCAGGTGGGGTACACTCAGAGTCCTACTTTGGCTGTCATGGACTTGTGACAATAGTATTCAGCTTCAACTTGAACTTGCAAATGAGCAGCTGATGGTCTGTTCACAATTCATGCATGGCCTTGCTCTGACTGATGACACTGAGCTTTTCTACTGCTTCTTTCCATGTACACAGTTGATTTGATTCCTGTATGTTCCACCAGGTGACATCCATGTGCACAGTCACCATCTATTCATTTTAACCAGCACCTGCAGTCTGAAATTTGATATTTCCAAGGAATAGGTCACTGGTCTTGCAAAATTCTACCAATGTGCTCTCTGAGATGTGTTTTATCACCAAGGCCGTATTTTTCAACTGCTGATCTTTCTTTGTTTCCAACTTTTGTGTTCCAATTGGTAGTAATTATCAATTCATTTTGATTGCATGTTTGATCAATTTCAGATTCTAGAAACTGGTAAAAGTCTTCAATTTTGACATTAGTGGTTGGTGAGTAAATTTTAATGACAATTGTATTAACTGGTCTTCCTTCTAGCCATTTGGATGTGATCCCGTCACTGGCAGCACTGTATATCAGAGCAGATCTTGCAGTGTTCTCTTTGATGATAAGTGCATTGCCTTTCCTCTTCAATTTATTATCCCATTGTAATAGACCATATGATTTTTCTGACTCACAATAACCAATACCAGTCTACTTCAGCCCACTAATGCCCAGGATATTGCTTTCATCCCCAGGTACACAATATTCAAGTGTTCCATTTCATTTTTGACAACTTTGTATTTTACCAGATTCATACTTTGGGCATTCCACATTCTGATTATCAATGGATCTTTGCAGCTTTTTTCTTGTTGTCATCATTCCACATTTTGTGTTGTGCCACGTCAGCAAATGAAGGTCCTGAAGACTTGACTCCATCTGTGTCACTAAGGTTGACTCTATCTTGAGAAGGTAGCTCTTCTACAGTTGTACTTTGAGTGCCTTCCAACCTAAGGATCTCTACTTCTGGCACTGTATCAGATAATGTTCTGCTGTCATCCAGAAGGTTTTCACTGGCCAATTTTTTCAGAAACAGATCAGCAGCTCTTTCTTGTTGGTGTCTCTCAGTCTGGAAGCTCCAGTGAAACTTGTCCATTCTGAGTGACCGTGCTGGCATTTGAAATGCCAGTGGCATAGCTTCCAGCTTCACGGTAACATGCAAGCCTCTGTAGTATGATAGACTGTACACTAATAGACAAGGGGCAGAGGAAAGAATATGGTTTTCTAAGAGTTCTGTAGCAGCAGTGGGGAAAACAAAGTAGGTCAAAGGTGAGGGAAGAAGATAACATTTTCATTTACAGTTTTTTTCTCTCCTAAACCTTTACAGAAACCCTTTAAGTACATCCTCTCACTTAAAGGGTTAGGAGAGAAAAGAAACATAAAATGTTGTCTTCCTCCCTCACCTTTAGCTTACATTGTTTTCCCTCTGCTGCTAGCAGAACACTTAGCAAACTGTGTACCTGGGAATGAAAGCAAGTGATTTTGTGATGATGATTTCTGTATCTCAGTGATAGAAAGAACAATGGTGTTGACATCTGTGCTCTGCTGCCAGTGACTGGGAAGACAGGTGACTTCAGGTTGTCAAGTGTGACCACGAGCCAAATAGAAATGTCCATAGCATCTCTCCCTTATTTTGGGGTCTGTGAAGATCGCACGAGAAGCTGAAGCACGGCTTTTGGCACATGACAGGCCTCAGTCAGTGGTAGCTGAGTACCCTGCCTATCAGTGTGTCTGGAACGGATGCAGGGACAACCTGGACATTCACTGGGAAGAGCAGGAATGAGGCTGGTGAAAGAAGGAGACCGGCCAAAGATGTATCTCCTCTCAAAGGGACTACAGTTAATTTTCAGTTAACTTTCTGAGGAGCACAGAAGTGAAAATTAAACCTGACTATCAAGGAACATTCTAGATGTCGCCTGGGCCCCAGGAGGAAGTCAACAGGCTCTACCACATCTAACAGCACCCGCTGTCTGTAGCCCTTCCCCAGGTGAGGCAGCTCGGTGCCTAGCCCTTCTTGACTCCATCTGGGGAAGATCAGTGCGCAGCAGAAGGGAGTTACTTCAGTTTCTTGCCAGGAGTGATGAGGGGGTGAAGGAACCAGCACTTACTGAGCATCTACTCAGTGCCTCTATATGTAGGGCAATATCATCATCCCTGCTGTACAGATGGGAAGACTGAGGTTCGGGGATTTTTTTTTTTTAGGATACAACAACTGGTTAATAGGAAGTCATCTTTAAAAGCCATGCTAACTTGGCATCAAAGTGGCTATCCCTGCTGCAACTACATCAGATTCTTCTTTAGAATTCTAGCTGGAAAAGTATGGGTCCGGCATGAAGGGAGGCTGGTTCTTGGGACTTATTTCCTTAGGCTGCTGTCTTAGTCATTTAGTGCAGCTTTGACAGAAGTACCACAGATAGGTACTTTAAAAAAAAGAAATTTTATTTTGTCGCAGTCTGGTAGGCTAGAAGTCCGAATTTGGAGTGTCAGTTTCCGGGAAAAGCTCTCTCTGCTGGTGTTGGTGGCAGGACTTTGTCATCAGATTTGCCCTGGACTGGAAGCTTCTGAGGTACAGGGGCCCTGGTCCTTCCCAAAGGACAGGCTCAACTTCTGTCATAGCTTTCTTGGTGGTTTGAGGTTCCCAACTCTCCACTTTCTTCCGTTCCCTTTATATCCTAAGAGACTGCCTCAAGGCACAACAGTCTCACACACTGAGTCCTGCTCCAACAACACAGCTGCTCTTCCCTCATTAACATCATAGAGGCAGGATTTACAAGATGGGAGAACATCACACAATACCGGAAGAATCACAGCCCATCCAAATGGCTACACACATTTTTGGGGGGACACAATTCAATCAATAACAGATGCCTTCCATCGTTGCCCTGTTTTCTTTCTCTGCTCAACCTCAGTACTCATGGTCAGGCCCCTGCTCTAGCAGTGTACAGACTAAAGGGGGACAGGAACAGAAGGAAAATTTCAGTAGGACTCGATAAATGCAAAGCTAGAGGAACGCATTGGCCACTATAAAGAACAGAGTGTTCAGGTCACCCAACTCAACGTGGGGGTTCATGGAAGCATCCTAGGGAGAAATCTCTTACTCTCAAAGTACAGCGCTAAGGATTGGCCAGAAAAGGAAAGGAAGAAGGAAATTCCACAGAAAAATGAAAGCAAAAGAAAGATAAAGAAGTGTGAAACAGCCTAGAATCTTTGGGCAAACTACAATAGACTGGCAGTATTAAAGAATGATGTATGAGGTTGAATGGAAGGAGAAGAGTAAAGTCAAACAGATAAAAGGGGTCATGCCACAAAGCATCCTGGACAGCCTAAGTTCTCAGTGTTAAATTCAGGTAATTTAAGGTACAGGTAGGAGACATTTATATGGATATAGCTGCTGCCCTCGAGAATATGTTAAGACTTTTATAGATCCTGTCCACTCATATCTAAAGGGAGCCTCCAACGTCATGTCAAACGCAATGATTGGTACCCACACCACACATTGATCCCCTTTTCGACAAATACTTCTTGAGTATCTACTGCGTCCCAGATACACTCCTAGTCACCAAGTATCCCAGCATGAAATGAAACACAAAGAAAGCATTGCCCTCATTGAAATGACCTTCTAGTGTGAGCAGACAACAAAGAAAGCGGGTGGTCTGATACTACCTCAGAAGATGATGCGTACTATGGAGAAAGAGGAGGAGGTAGAAGTCCCAGCGGAGGGATTGCAATACTAAATAGGACATTCTGGAAAGATCTCACTAAGATGGTAATGTTTGAACAAACATTTGAAGGCAATAAGGTAGTTAGCCAAGGTGATGTTTGAGGAAAGAAAATTCCAGGAACAGGGACCAGTCAGTGCAAAGGCACTGAGACAGGTATGTGCTCAGCACATCTGAAGAGTAGCAGAACGTCAGTTTAGCTCGGGCAGAGTGTGGAGGGAAAAGCTGGTAGAAAACCATGTTAGAGAAGCAGTAGTAAACAAGAGTCTCCCTGTGGGAGGGGAAAGAAAGCACTGAGGGCTTTGAAAATAGATGATACGATCTAGTCAGGTTTTAACTAGACCACATGGGGTTAGGAAAACCTGGTGGGATAGTGGTAAAGTGCTATAGCTGTGAACCAAGTCAGCAGTTCAAATCTGCCAGGTGCTCCTTGGAAACTCTATGGAATAGTTCTACTCTGACTTCTAGGGTCACTATGAGTTGGAACTGACTCAAACAGCATGTAACAACAGCAAAAACCTGGAGTCAAGTGTGGAGGGAGCAAGGCCTGTGAGAGTATTGCAATTACCCTGACAAAAGGGATAGGTGACCTGGACCCGGAAGTTAGCGGTAAGGCAGGTATGACATGACTGGACTCTGGGTACGACAAAAGGTATTCAAGAGAGAAAGATATCAAGAAGAATCAAGATTTTTGTTTAAGCAGCTGGAGAGAAAACAGTGAAGCAGATCTTGGAGGGAATGAGAATTCTTCTTACAGCTTTATTTTGCTGTGAAAATATTGAAAGAATTTGTATACTACTGAGCACCATTAATGAAATGTTTTCCTTATGTGCTTATGAATTAAACTTCATTATATATGGAAACCATGGTGGCATTGTGAGTTAAGTGCTATGTGAACTAACTAAAAGGTCAACAGTTCAAATCTACCAGGCACTTCTTGGAAATTTGATGTGACATTTCTACCCTGACCTATAGGATCACTGGGTTTGAATTGACTTGATGGTAATAGGTTTCATTTTTTTTATATATATATTTTTATGTGGAAAACCTAGTGACATCAGTGGTTAAGTAATGGCTGCTAATCAGATGGTCAGGTGCTCCATGAAAATTCTGTGGAGTGGCTCTACTCTGTCTTATAGGGTATCTCAGCAGCAAGGGAAGTTGAGTGGACTTTGAAACTGCATTGCATTGCATAAAATGTCCATTAACTTTTCATTCTTCAATTTTTCTATTCAAATTGAAGAATGTATTTATTTTTTTGGTCTCAGCAGGTCCCTGAAAAGTCCTTACTCTAAGCGCCCTTCTTAGGGTGGGTGAATAAAACAGACCTGAATGCCCTCTTAAGAGTCTCTAATTGAAAGCAGAAGAAATGATAAAAGCAACCACACTCAGGTTTCACTAACATATTTCAAGTTCTAACACTCACATAAATTAGAGCAATTGTATGAGGTAAGCACTCTTATTGCCCTCATTCTGAAGATAAGGAAAGTGGAACAGGGAGAGGTTGGGTGACCCGCCCAAGGTCGCAAAACTAACTGTTGGCTGAGATTGGAACCAAGGAAACTTGAGTGCAAGGAACCAAGGAAACTTGAGTGCAAGGGATCACTGTTCCCTCTTAACCAGTCCTGTGGTTTTAAGCTGGCAGTGGTACAACCCAGGAAACATTTGGAAGTATGGGGGGATTTTCAGCCCAGCCCAAAGCTTGGGGTCACCACTGCCATCTGGGAGGGGCCACGGAGAACAACCATGTTTTAGACAGTTAATCATCCACAGTGAAGGCCTGTCCAGCTCAAAGCACCAGTAGTGACCCTGCCCCTCTAGAAATACCAAAGGCCTCTTCCCCTGTGCCTCTCATGTCCACCTTGAAGGTCAAATGTTTGATGACAAGTAAGGCTAGCTGTTTGGCATCTCTGGATTTTGTGGAGTCTTTCTCAAGTTTCTTTACTTCTGTTCTCAGTATCCCCGATTCCCATCATGCTGACGTGACTGTAAGAGTCAAATCCCGTGACATTGTTCTCTGGGACATGAGCAAAATCTTTGGGCTGTCCTGAAGATTCTCATTATTAAATGCCAGCCCAGTGCCGATCATTATTAAATATGCTCACCATATGTGGACCACTGATTGGGACTTGAAGACACTTTCATTTCCATTTCCCTTGCAATAATGTTTGCTGTACATGCAAAACTTAAATGGGACATCTTCAGGGTGTTTCTTAAGGTATATGGGTCACTGAATCATAGAGCAAGAGGTGAAAATACCTAGTGTGAACTGAAAACACTCTCTAAGACAGGTACTCTAATAGGCTCTAAAAAGTTAAGTTCAAGAAGTTAGTAATAGCAGAGTGTGGTCCAATGCCAGACTAGGGTCAAAAGTCCATGTTTCCTCCCTGCATTGGGAGTCAGAAGAGCTGAGTTCTGACCCTGATTCTTCTCTGGCCCAGCTGAGTGATGCTAATTGGATCATTTCACTTCTAAGTCTTAGTTTCTACAGTATAAATGAAGAAAGCTAGAATACTAAAGCCTCATCTAGCTTTTCCATTTAATGGATTTATACATGATTGCTTTGTAAATGGTTTGTTTTGAGGAAAACAAATTATTTTGTCCTTGTGATGTCACCTTTAACTGTTAGAATCATTGCTCTTGTTGAAGCCTTTTGCTGGAACAAGTGTCACTGGTATACAAGGCCCAGATCTGGCACATAGAATTCTACTAATGGGTCCATTGCACATCTGAAACAGCAAGGCCATTCGTCACACTGTGCTAATTGCAGGTGGATGCAAATAAAAAAAAATTTTTTTTGTGATTTGGGAACAGAGCCCAGAGAGAGAGAGAGAACATGGTACAGGGCCAAAAACCATGGGTTCAGATCCTATCTCAGCCACTTACGAGCCACATAGCCATGGCCAAGCTTCTATTCCAGTGTTACTTTCTCAGACCTTCCCAGGTCCTCCAGGCCAGCTTAGTCTAGAACCTTGGTCTTTCTTCATGATAAACTCATCACATTTATTATTCTGTGGTCGCTGTTAGCAGCTGTTAAGATTGCATCAGATTCATGGTGATTCCACGCCCAATGAAATAACACTACCCATTCTGGCGGCATCCTCATGATCAGTTGCAGATAGGATTGTTGCGATCCACAGGAGCTGTTCTTCCAGCATTTAGCCAACATCTGTTGAGCACTTGCTGTATGCCAAGCTGTGTTCTAATCCATCACTGTTGAGTTGATTCTGACTCATGGTAACCCCATGGGCAACACAGTGGAATTGCCCCAGAGGGTTTTCTAGGATGTGAAAAATGCCAGGTCTGTTTTCCATGATACCACTGGGTGGCTTCGAAGTGTCAATCTTTAGCTTAGTGGCTGAGCCTGAGATATATGATGCTGGACAAAACAGAACAAATATTTCCTACAGTTACCACCAGATCCTAGTTTCATAGTGGGGGTGGAGAGGGGGATGTAGCAGGCAGCTGAGAAGCCAAGAGGTCACAAGGCACTGAGTTCAGAGCTATCATATTGGAAAAGCATAGATAGTGAGAACCCAAGGGAGATGCTACCTCCTGTAGGCACTGAGCCCCGGAGGGCTTCCTGGAAGAGGTGGTCAGTATAGGAGAGGATCTAAGAGCTTGGGGTTGAAACAAATCTGGTTTCTTAGCATCTTGCTGGCTGTGTGGCCTAGAGCAAGTTTCCTTTCCTTTTGTTTCTTTCTTTTTTTTTCCAAATTATGCTTTAAGTAAAAGTTTACAGAGCCAATAGGTTTCCCATTCCAAAGTCGGTACATAAAGTGTTCCATGACACTGGCTCATTACCTAGGATGCGTCAGCACTCTCTGCCTTTCCACCCTGGGTTCTCTGTTTCCTTTTCTCCAGATTGTCTACCTTCCTGCTTTCTAATCTCTTGCATTTGGACACATGTTGTCCTTTGGGTCTTATGTAATTGATTGCTCTGAGAAACACATTCTCTTGGGTGTTATTGTTTATTTTGTGGGGCTGTCTGTTGTTTGGCTGAAAAATGGTCTCAGAAATGGCTTCAGTTCTAGTTCAGAAGAGTATCTTTGGGCTGTAGTTTTGGAGGTTCTTCTAGTCTCTGTCAGACCAGTAACTCTGGTCTTTGTGAATTTGATTTTTTTCTTATGCATTTTTCTCTCACTCTGCTCGGGGTACTCTGTTTTAATCCCAGTCAGAGCAGTTGGCAGTGGTGGCAGGGCACCATCTAGTTCTTCTGGTCTTGGGGTCATGTAGGCTGTGGTTCATGTGGTCTGTTGCTCCTTTGGAATGATCTCTTGAGTCTTTGTTTACTTTCCTTGGCTCTGGGCAGGAAGAGACTAATAGACTCTTAGGGGGGTGATTCACTGAGTTTTCACTGACTGATTTTTGAAATAAAATATCACCAAGATTTTCCTCCTAGTCTATCTTAGTCCGAATGTTCCATGGAAGCCTGCTCAGGAATGCTTAACAATACTTTTAGTGCGAATAGTGGATGAACTTTTGTTGAATAACAGCTCACTCTTTCTGTGTCCCAGTCCTCATTCTTGTGAGGTGGATATAAGGATAAAACAGGAGTTCTAGGCAAAAAAAAAAAAAAAAAAAAATCAAAATGATTTCTAAATAGCAGAACATTGTTGCAGTGTTAGT
The DNA here is from genome assembly GCA_028571685.1 of Heterohyrax brucei. NCBI lineage: Eukaryota > Metazoa > Chordata > Mammalia > Hyracoidea > Procaviidae > Heterohyrax > Heterohyrax brucei. The sequence continues at coordinate 15,859,227 of CM053153.1, read as the reverse complement.
TATTTTTACTACAATCTGAAATAAGCTAGTTCTAAAAACAAATCTCAGACATCAGTAGGGTTTTACCTAGTTTCGAATCTTGAGTTGGAGGAAGTAAGGAGAATCAAGTTTACTGAGCATCTGTGATGGGTCAGACATAACCTGTAGCAGGATAGTCAACAGTGAATCTTTGTATATGTGTGTGAATTTCCGGAGGAAGGAAACAGCTTCCTGATAAAAGCAAGGGTCGAGCTGACTTTTTATGTATTTTCTTGGGCCTGTTTGTATTTTTCTTCTAAGTTGGAACTTTTGAGGCCATGACTACTAGAAAGGAAAAGCGAGAGATGCTTATCTAAGCTCAGAACTAGAAAATGCCCTCTTCCGTTCCCCAAGTGGGCCACAATGTTATTCAGGTGCCTCCTGTGAACAGACACCCACAAAAGACGGAACAGATGAACCTGCAGATGACAACAGAGAGCAGCTCATCCAGGTGAGGGCCAGACTCAGCACCTCGGGACCTGCCAACAAGCTTATAGCCCATTTCAGGATGACAATGTCCCCCTGGAGTGATACAGTGGAGAAACATCCCCAAGTGGGGTACTAGGAATGCAGGTGGGTTCTGAGGAGTCTCCTGACGAGAATCTGAAGATCTAAATTGTAGCCCCAGATTGACTGCCTGTGTATGCTCTGTAAGTCTCAGTTTGCTTACCTGCAGAATGAGTCACTGAACACCCACACATCGTTATTCATTTACTGAATAAGCCTTCTGTGAACATCTACCTACTGTGTATGCCAGGGACGACGCGAGACCCTGAAATACAAAGTTTGGATGACTACAGATTCCTGTCACCAAGGAGCCACAATCTAGGCAAGGAGAAAAGCATGAAAGAAAAACACTGAATCAATCAACATATTAAAATATTCTTACTGAGATATATAGGTAGTGCCTTGTGACCATGGAGGAAAGAACAACTCTGTCTGTCTTGGGGAACAGAAATTTTCATTAACGTAGAGGTTTTTGAACAAGTCTGGAAACATCTGCTGGATTTTACCATAGAATGTAGGAAAAGAAGTATGTTCAAGACAGAGAAGTTAGAAGAGTGGTTACGTAAAAGATATTGACTGCAAGCAACAAAACATCCTTTTAAGGTGATGAAACTATTCTCTGTGTTGATTTGGGTGGCAGTTACCCAGGTGTGCACAGCTGGTGGTGGTGTTAGGTGCTGTTGGGTCAGTTCTGTCTCATAGCAACCCTACGTTCAACAGAAGGAGACACTGCCCCATTCTCACAATCGTTGTTAAGCTGGAGACCACTGTTGCAGCCACTGTGTCATTTCATCTGGTTGAGGGTCTTCCTCTTTTTCTCTGACCCTCCACTTTACCCAGCATGATGTCCTTCTCCAGGGACTGGTTGCTCCTCTACAGCTGTATAAAATCCATTGCTCTCAAGTCAATTCCAACTCAAAGAGATCCTATTTGAAAAAAAAAAGAAAGAAAGAAAGAAACCACCACAGTCAAGTCCATTCCAACTCATAGCAACCCTATAGGACAGACTAGAACTGCTCCGCAGCGTTTCCAAGGAGCACCTGGCACACGTGAGCTGATGATCTTTTGGTTAGCAAACGTAGCACTTCACCACTACACCACCAGGGTGTCCAGCCACGGTGACCTTGTAACCCACCCACTGCCATGGAGTCCATTCTGACTCATATAGATATCTAAAAATTCATTTAGCTGAACATGTAAGATTTGAGCCTTTTATATACTTTAGTGAATTTGTCTCATATCCCAATTTAAATAATTGGAAAACTATGTATTTAAAAAATAGGTATATATCACATTTTCTAGAGTACTTGTTCACACATGCTTTCTCTCACTCCCTCTAGGAAACCCACATGGACAAATTTGGTTTCATGTAGGCTATTTTCACAGTCAAAACAAAGATGAAACCTAGTTGAGGATTTGAACTGCTTGTTTCAGATATTTGTAACCAAGGTACTCATGGGAAAATTGCTTCAAATCTCATTTCATTTCATGTCATGGACCTTACCGGTTTCAGCTTTGAACGTCAAAGAGGAGAAACAGCAGAAGCAGGAATAGCTTCCAAATAATGGTGGCCTTGACTCCTCAAGTTCACTGGATTCATCAGGATGCCCTCACAAGCAGCGTGTGAATTCTAGGCCGACTGCATAGCCCTCTGAGTCTCTGAACCCTTGCTTGAAATATGAAGGTGCTGGGCTGAGTGTTCCTATATATCCTGTTTTGCTTTAACAAACACACTCTTCATTCTTTCATGCAAGAGGTATTTACAGAGTAACTTCTGTGAACCAGCTATGTTCTATGACAAGTTGGAATTGGGGAATTTGTGTCTGCATTATCACCACCAGAAACCCTGGTGGTGCAGTGGTTAGGTATTATGTTTGCTAACCAAAAGACTGGCTGTTTGAATCCACCAGGCACTGCTTGGAAACTCTATGGAGCAGTTCTTCTCTGTTCTACAGGGTCACCGTGAGTCAGAACCAACTTAATGGCAGTGGGTTTGGCTTTTTGGTTTTGCCACCACCGACCACTCATTGCCATTGAGTCAATTCTGGCTCATAGTGACCCTATAGAACAGAGTAGAACTGGTGGATTGGAACTTCTGGTCTTTTGCTGAGCAACCCCAGCACTTAATCATTATGCCACCAGGGTTTCCGTATCTACTGTACTCAACAGCAATTATGATTTTGCTTCATGTAAGCAGGAAAAACAAACATATCACTTGTTGGAAGCAAGGCTGATCCCCACACACCAGCAATGGGGAAGATGGGAAACTGAAGATTTACCAGGACACAATAAGCTCTGACCTCTTGCTTCCTTCCGGGGGCCAAACAGCTCCACACACACTTGACTGACAGTGTTCTTTTATTTCTTTTTTTTACTAGATTAAAACTTACAGTGTTTATTTGCTATATTACTATCTATATTAGAAATCTTTAAGATTGTTTATTTTCCTTTGTGGATTAGAATTGTTCACTCTAGTCTCTCTTCCCCTTTCCCATCAAACTTGTCATCACAATCTGTTTTTAAAATACATGTTTCTAACCATGTATCATCAACCCATTCTAGTTCTGTCTTTATTCTTTGTTTTTTCTTTTTCTTTTTTTTATTATGATTGAATGAAAATGTACATTCCTGTATAAATTTGCATGCTCACCTATATGCAGCTCCCACTGCTCTCCCTGTTCGGTGACAGCACACTGTTCCTCTCTGCTCCATACATGTCCTATCCTCCCAGTCTCCTGTCCTCTCCTCTCCACCCACTCCCCTTCCTCCAGTAAGAGGTCAGCAGGATGATATCTTATAGATGCATAGAACCATAAAGTGCTTCAAAAATATGGTCACTCTGAGTCACAATGTCCAATCCATTGCTGTCTGAAGAGTTGACCTTCAGTATGATTTATGGAAAAGGGCAGCATCAGGGCCAGGGGCCATGCTCCCAGGGTAACCCCGAAGACCCTGGACCATCGATTGTGGTCTTTTAGTGGAGATCTCAGGGTACACGTCTATTCATTTTTGTGTTGCCAGTGAGGCTCAACTTTATGAGCTCCATCGTGGCCAGACACCATCTGATTCTGATCAGGAGTCGATGTAGACCCCCACCCAGGTGGGTCTGTCTTCTAGGTTTTCTTTCCCTCATGTTGTTATAGAGCTCGGTGATCATCCATTCCTGCTGAGTTGGGACCACTTGCTGTGCCTTCAGATAGCAGCTTGGCAGCTTTTAAGACCCCAGACACCACTCACCAATGCGGGGTGCAGAGAGGCCTCATTAGCAAAAAGCTAGTTGTGCCAATTGGCCTCTATTTCACCTGACAGCATGGCCCCCGGCCCCTGGCCCCAGCTACATTGTCCTTGCAATATTGGGTTAAGATGGGAGGAGTACTCAGGTTGTGTTTAAGTCTAGTTAATATTGATCTTCTTACTAATGTGTGCTGTCCCCAATTTCACCCAACCAAATTTCTAACAACTATCTAATCTAAACCCTCCCCCCTTGCCCTCCCACCCTCTCCACCTTTGCACCCATCAAAGAGTCTTTTCTTCTATGTATGAGTCTAATTTTAAGTTCTTATCATAGGGATCTCATACAATATTTGTCCTTATGTGACTGAGTGCTTTCACTCAACATAATGTCCTCCATTTGAAATCAGGCTATGAGATGTTTCCTGAAGTCATCATTGTTCTTTATCATTGCATAGTGTTCCACTGAGTATGTATACCATAGTTTACCTATCCATTCCTCTGTTGTCGGGCATCTGGGTTGATTTCATAGGGTTCTTTTATTTAGCTGGGAGTCTGAGAATTTGGAATCTGTCTTCCTCTTCCCATAAAGAGTACAAAGTCAAAGCCATACCAGTAATGAGTGTTTGTGTGCAAGAGTGTTTGCTTGTCTAGTGTATCTGCGTAGGTGTGTAATATGAATGTGTTTGCATGTAAGAGTGAGGGTATGCGGTACATGTGCTGATGTTTCTCTGTGTGGGGGGGAGGTGGGGGTGGTACATAAAAGCTGCCCTGGGCTTCACCTGACTCTTATCAGCTGAGTAATAATAGGAAACCTGTGACTCAGCCACCTGAAGAGTTAACTGTTTAATGAAGACCAAATTCATTCAGAAAACAGTGGTTTGTAACTAGAGAGAGGAAATACTGAACAGTTTCTCGTAAAAGGTACAATAGGCAGAGCTGCAAAGGAAACCCCTCCCAGCCCGGAATTCCAGAGTTTGGAAGGTGGCCGAACAAACCAGGCATTTAGAGGAGGAGGGAATGGCAGGGAGACCTGGAGTCAAGGGCGGGAGTCTGTCTTCCTTTCTGACCACGAGTCCTTTTCCCCTTGTTTACAAATAGTTTTCAGAGGAAATAAATGGATCTGTAGTTAATATCCTTTTGTCATACCCTTTTGCTTTACTTTTTCTCACCTTCCCTCTTTCAGTGGCACTCTATGTAGTATGCCCAAATCCCGGTATACTAGGCTGTGAATCTCAGGTGAATTTGAAGTAGTAGAGTTTATTTAGGCTGCAAGTTCCATGACAGTGGGAAACATGTCTGGTTTCTTCTATCTAGTGTAGCTAGTGTTTAGCACAGCCTTTGGTACACGATAAAATTAAAAAAAAAAAACAAATCTCCTTCTGTCAGGTTGATTCTGACTCCCAGTGATCCTGTAGACAGAGTAGAACTTTCCTTAGAGTTTTCAAGGCTGTAATCTTTATGGAAGCAGGCTGCCCCTTGTTTCTTTCACAGAGTGGCTGGTGGATTTGAACTGCTCTACCAGGGCTCCTTTGATACATAGTAAAACAAAAACCAAACCCACTGCCAGTGAGATGATTCCAACACACAGCAACCCTCTAGGATTGAGTAGATCTGCCCTCTAGTGTTTGCCAAGAGCCCTTGGTAGACTCGAATTGCTGATCTTTTGGTTAGCAGCCAAGCCCTTAACTACTACACTCCTAAGGATCCTGACACATGGTCTATGTCCCCAAAATATTTGGTGAAAGAAAAAATATATTAAAAAAATGGCAATTCTTAAATAAACTGTTAAGTACAACTGTAAAGCCATTGGCTGATGAAGAGGAAGGACAAGAAATAGGAAGCCATTCCTCTAGTTTGTGTCCAACATGGATCCCAAGGGAGGGTAGAGAGGAGGAAGGATGGAGGTGGGAGGTAAGAGCCAGAGTTGGCAAGACAGACTGAGAGTGGATGGTGCTTACAGTGACAGGCTTCCTCTCCACTGTCGGCTGTACCCCCCTACTCTCCCATCACCCATCCCCACCCTTGAGACCTTCCACACAAATAATTGACCAACAGATGGCACTCTTCATATGAGCTTGACCCTGACATTGACCACATAGTAGGGAAAACAGATTTTGCAGGTCAGAAACATCCAAGTTCAAACTCCTACTCCAGTCATTGGGAACTAGGAGACTGCAGCTGTTAAAGGAACATGGTTATAACAGCCTTCTAAGGTCACTGGGAGGAAGAGACGACATTGTATGTGTACAATACCTTACCCAGGGTCAATGAAAGTTGCTCACGTTAATAGAATTATTTTATATAGTAAAACCTGTGAAAGCAGTAACTTATATAACGGGAAACCTGTAAGAGAAGAAAAATACAAACATTTCCACTAAAACAAGTGACAGAAAAGTGGTAAGACTATATCCTGTTGAAGGCAGAAAACTTGGGACACCCAGTAAAACAAGACAGTCCCATTGAGTTCCAGCTTTCACAGATTTTACCATGTACAACTATCAGGTCCTTAAAATTGGATTGAAGTAAAATCCATGATGGGAAATAGAGTTACTGATCTGTTAGCACAGTTTTAATCAGCCTTCCTATAGAAACATGAAATAATGGGTGGGTAGATGGGTCTCAGCTTCTGAGTTTTCAGACCAGAACTATTCTGGATGATGAGATTCATAGAAGAGGGTAAGCTCCCCCCTCCCCGATCCCACAGCCACACATATACACACACATTTTCCCATCCCTGTGTTGCTGGGATTCAAACAGTCTTCCAAACCTTGTCTAAACTGTTGGTGATCATCATGGTACAGCTTTCTCCTTGGTTAGGACTCAGTCTATTATTGCCACAAGTTACTTGACCCCAGTGATGCCACAAATGTTCCTACAGCAGTAAGTTCTACATCAGGTTGGACAAAAAGCTCAGGGCTCAGCGATAAATGAGTCAGAGTTCCTTCCTTGCTGAAGCTCATCGTATATTGGGGTTTATTATGATGGCTAGCTGTACAGTTTCCTTCTTCTGAGTACCACGTAAAGGCTTTAATTTGAATTCTCACTGTGGCCCTGTGTGGTAGGTACTCTTATCAACCCCATTTAAGTAATTACATAACTTGCCAAAAGTCAGTCAAATCACACTTTCCAAAAACCAAACCCACAGCCACTGAGTCAATTCTGACTCATAGGGACCCTAAAGGACAGAGTACAGCTATCCAAAGGTTTTCCAAGAAATGCCTGTTAGATGTGAACTGCTGATCTTTTGGTTAGCAATTGTATCTTGAAATTTAATCAGCCTGACCTCAAAATCACAACCAGTTACTTCTGTGCTAGGAAAGAGACATGAGTGAAATGGCATCAAGTCACCTAAGTGTTTAGGTGTATAGGAGTTTGGGGAGAATTCCTTGGTATGGAGTACTTTTAGCTGGGTCTTAGAAAATAAATAAGAGTTTGTGAGTAAAGAAGAAAAGAGAAGGCATTCTAGGCAGAAGAGACAGCACTTACAAAGTGTGATACCATGGTTTCAGTGATCACCTTCCCTTGTAATAAAACAAGACCTCCTCCCAGTCAGGATGGGTGGTGGTCTATAGTGTTGGTAGAGATCAGGCTGGAAAGAGTCTGTATTTTCTCAGGCTGGTCTTGAACAGTGGACTTCTTGATGCCAAAAGTGACCTTCCATCTTTGGCTGTGCTTTGTATTGGCACAACTTGGTGAGTTAGAGTTGAAAATGTGAATAGATGGGGCTATTCTGCTGAGAGTTATCATGTTGAGTCAAATCAAATCAGTGACTAAAAAGTCACAAGGCAAGTTATTCCAGGTGACTCAAGGTCAACCTAAGAAAATAGCTCTGGAGTCAGCCCAGTGGATCCACCAGCAGGAGCATCAGGACTGGCATTGGCTGCGATGTTCCCAACAGAGCCACATATAATAATTTTAAGTCTCAGGACAGTGCTTGAGGAAGACAGCTGGAGATCGTCAAGTATCCATATTTGACAATAAAAGTGGTTGCCTTCACCAACTTGCCATAACTCATGAAGCACGAACTAAAACATAGCTCTTCTATTCCACCTGCCAAAGAAGCTTAGAAGACAAAGTCTAGCATACAAAGATGCATCCAGAATTGATGCAAATTGATTCTGATTCATTGCAACCCTATAGGACAGAGCAGAACTGCCCTACAGGTTTCCAAGTAGTAGCTGGTAGAGTAAGATTTGAACTGCTGACCTTTTGGCTAGCAGCTGATCTCTCAACCGTTGTGTCACCAGGCTCTGAAAGTTACCCATCAGCACATATTTGGAGGGGAAAATTTTTAACAACCTGAGAGAAGGGATATTTAAGACACTGTTTTTGTGCTTTCCTTCATGAAGCTTACCTAGCCATCAGGTTTCTTATTTGCTGGACTTGTGCTTACAAAGGAATAGCTGAATAAGATACTTTGGGGCAAAAAAAAGAAAATCTCTTATACAAGAGATGGGGTCTGAATCTGGCTGGGAAGTTATGACAACAGTGTAGACAGGTGAGTGTCCTAACCTTTTTTGTCTCAAAAATGTCCAGCTCTCTGGTTAAATGTTTCCCCTCCTGAAATTCCCAGTGAAAACAGGAACCAGAACTGTGAACTAAAAGAAAAACATCAATTTGAATTTTTCTTCCGGTGAAGTGCCGCCTTATCTATTTTAGTACATTTTCTAAGTGACTGAAGCGTAGCAAAGATGTTGCATTTCTTTCCCACAGACGTAAGATTTCTTCGAACAACATGTGAAATGACAGATGTCACGGGGCATTTACCACTCACTGTCAAAGCATTAAGGGGAAATAAGAGTTGGAGGAGGAGGTAGAGGAAGCAGGAAGCGCCACCCTCTCAAGGATCTAGTTCTCAGTTTCTACCTTGTGTATCACGGAGGATCAGTAGGTCAGAAAGAGCTTTCTGGAGGAGTGAGGGGCTGTCCTCATTTCTCGGTGACTGCCACCCCTACAACATACTACTCTTCTAGAAGACAAGGAACCAAGATTCTCAGTGCAGAAAAGCTACTGAACTATCACTGATGACATGAATTGTGGTTTCCCAGAGTTGAGCGCTAGACAGCAAGTCAAGAGGACATCTGAGCCAGTCCTCTGACTAAAAGCAGGTGATGGAGTTATTATGATAGGTGTTCAGGGCTCCTTGCTCAGGCTCCAAGTTCAGCTCCAGGGGCCAGGCTGCAGGTTGCTGATGACAGGGAAGGGTTCTTTTTCCATTATGACATACGCCTCCTCAATTAATCAGCAAAGGATGTGTTATCTGCAACCTAGCTGAGTCTAAAGCTGTGAAACACACGGGTTTTCCCCTCCATAGACACAGATAGCTTTGAAGGTATACTACAAATGTGTAGCAGGTCATTACTCTCTCGGGGTTTGCTTTGGGACTTCCCAGTGCCCAGAGCAAGCGTAAGCTAAGCTGCCTCACTTTGCATAGCTGACTCGAAACCAGGCAACACCATCTTATGCACTCTGTTCTCATTTGCAGCCAAGTGTTTTTAAATACTCTTTTGTCTTCATTATAAAGATAGTACATGCCTGTGAAGACTCAGAAGAAAAGACTGACTATGGACCTCCAGCAACATCAGCCTTTGAAAACCCTGCGGAGTGCAGTTCTACGCTGACACACTTGGCGTCGCTGTAAGCCAGAATCAACTTGACAGCAACTGGTTTATGATGAAAATAAAAGAGGTGTAATAATGCTTTTTCAAAAATATATTTCTGAAATGATCAATATCATCATTAACATTTTAGCATACAGCAGGAGTCATCAACAAACTTTTCCTCGGAAGGGCCAGACAGCAAGCACTGTAGGCTTTGTGGGTCTGTTGTCGTCACTGAAACTACTCCATCCTGCCATTGGACCATCGATGCAGCCAGGGACAATCCCCACATCAGTAAGCACAGCCACGTTCTGATTAAACTTTATGTACCAAAAGGAATTTGGCCCACTGGCCAAGGTTTAGTAACCCTTGGCACATAAAATTATAAAAGTTTTTCCTACACACATCACATGCTGTGTATCCTGCCTTTTTCACTTTGTTATATCAATACTTTGTCATGTTGCAGAACATTCTTTATACAGTGCTCTGTGCCAAACATGGCTGTGTATTATTCCACTTTATTAATGCATAACATTTTCACGCCCATTAGACATTTAGATGTTTCCCTGTCTTCTTGGTATTCTTCATAATGTGATGAACATCTGTGTACATTAGATTTTAGTCTGCATTTCAGGTTATTTCCATCAGATATGTTTTCAGAGAGTGAAATTTTCTTTTAATACTCTTGGTGATGATTGTTTTTGTATGCTGTTGTACTGATTCTGACTCACAGGAAGCCTGTAAGACAGAGCAGAGCTGCCTCCATAGGACGTCCAATGCTATAACCTTTAGGGAAGCAAATCACCAGGTCTTTTCTCCTGAGGGACACAACTGTCACCAGTCTGGTTAATAGCTGAGCACAAAGATGGTGCAGTCAGGGCTCCTTAATATTCTTGGTAAATAGTGACAATTTTTTCGTCCCGAAAGGATTTACCAGTTTGCCCCCAAAGCTGTGTATGCAGGTTCTTATTTTACTATATCAACTCCAGCACTGCATATTATAAGTTTGTGAGTCTTTGCTAATTTAGTGAGAGTTCTAGCATGAGGAACTTTGTAAATATGGTGTTCAGGTCACCCTGCCCCACAATTCCTCACTCACAGGGTTCAAATGACTCCAGCAGAAGGGAATGCTGACAAATCCTGCACCAAGCTCTTCCTCCTTTCCTGCACAGATCCCCTCCCTCGGCTGCCTGCCCCAGGCAGAGGACAGAGAATGGAAGCCATTATCTTTGCAAATGTTCCTTCCCTCTTCCTGTCTAACGCACATCTGGAGGGAATACAAATCCCCTGGCTTCCTGTTTCTTTCTCCCATAAAAGGTCTGAAATGTCAGTTTTCAATTAACCCTTTTTGTGCTTCTTGCTTCTCTATCTCACTGCCATTCCAAATCCTTTACTGACATTTCTTTAATTTCTCAAACTGAATCTTGATGAGATCTGTCCATTTAAAATTCTTCATTTGCCAATATTTGTTAATTGCCTTCATTCAAATTCGGTGTGCTTTCATTCTTATTCTGTGGCTAACAGAAAAGTTTCTAGAACAGGCAATTAACAAGAATAAATGATGGTGTCTGGTGGGCAATATGGAAGGGTGAGGTCTGTGGTACAGGCTTTCAAATTCAAAAAATTTCAACAGTTTACCAACCAAATCAAATAGTTATGGTGGTTAAATCAGGCTATAAAACCAAATGAAATCCACTGCCATCAAGTCCTGTCCAACTCATAGCAACTCTGTAGGTCAGAGTAGAACTGCCCCATAGAGTTTTCAAGGAGTGCCTGGAGGATTTGAATTACCAACCTTTCAGTTAGCAGATGTAGCACTTAACCCACTACGCCGCTAGGATTTCAAATCAGGATATAAGATCGCCTATTATTGCAATCCTGGATGTAGGGAGTTAGCTTCTCCTATCCAGTATTTCTTTTCCACTTCACCTAGATGCTTAGCTAGAGCCTAGATACTTAGCACGCGCACACACACAGACACAGACAGACAGACATACACACTGCCTTCAAGTTGGTTCCCACTCGCAGAAACCCTTTAGGACAGAGTAGAACTGCTCCATAGGGTTTCAGAGGAGCAGCTGGTAGATTCCAACTGCGGAGCTTTTGGTCGGCAGCCAAGCTTGTAACTACTGCACCCTTAGAGTTCCTTTTGGCTGTGCCACTGATTAACTATGTGACCTGGATTAGCCTCTACTTCCTCATCGTAAAACTGGGGACACTAATGTCATTCTAGAGTTGTTGCATGAAGCAAACATGATTTCACATGAATACCTTCATTCCACCTGTCTGTGCCCTTTATCATCACCACCGACTTAGTTCAGGCTAAAACTACTAGAACACAAATCTGGTTCTGTTCCTTCATCCTGGCCAGGCACATGAGGACTTCCACATCTGACACCAACCTGTCTTTCTCGTCTCATTTCCTCCTCCTAATTGTCCAGGGAAAGTTCTGGTAGGTCAGTACTAGACTGCTAACTGTACAACTGGTGGTCTGAACTCACTAGGTGCTCTGAGGGAGAACAATATGACAGTCTGCTTCCAGAAAGATTACAGCCTTAAAAGCACTATGGGTCAGTTCTACTCTATCCTATAGGGTTGCTATGAGTCAGAATCAAGTCAATAGCAACAGCTTTGGTTTTTTTGGTTAACTGGCCCTGTAACCCATACCCAAACCAAACCCACTGCCATTGAGTGAGTTGCTTCCAACTCATAGCAACCCTATAGATGGTAGAACTGTGCTATAGAGTTTCCAGGTTCTGCCTGGAGGATTTGAACTGCCAGCCTTCTGGTCAGTAGCCATAGCTCTTAAACACTATGCCACTGAGTTTTCAACTGTTGCTAAATTTGCCTGCCTCCCACATTAGCACTTCTAACTCCTAGATCATGGTCACTTTTTCTCAAATGTTCTTTCCTCAGCAAAACTGTAGAGACAAGTTCCATTTCTGATGTCTCCTCTCAAAGTCATTCCCCAATCAGCCCATGGTTGTTTATTTATGCTTGTATTAGAGCACATTAGTCATCTATAGAGGTATTCATTGAGCACCTAGTGTGCCATGCCCTGGCCTAGGAATAGACAGACCCCACTACTCTCCTCACACGGCTTATAATCTTCCCTCTGCACTTTGGCTGTTATAATAATTGCAATCAGGGGCTCTCCTCCCAGACTAGGGACTCTGAGGACAAGGGTGGTGTTTCAGTCATCACTCAGCTCTGTGCCAGGGAACATTAGGGGATATGTATGGAGTGACTAAAGGTGTTTGTCGCCAGCAGGAAGCAGTGACCTCTTCGGAAACAGGACAGCGTCTGATTCACACCTCAGCATCCCCCATAGGCCCTAGCACTGAGCCCGGCACAGTAAATACTAAGTAAGTGGATGTGTGAGCAAACGAATGACTGGCACCATGTTGCCTTGACATCCCCTTCCCTCCACTCTTGTCAAAGAAAACAAAATTCAGCAAAAAAGCAGCCAGAAGATGAGGGAAAGTGGCTTGTAAACCTGAAGTGCAACATACATGAGACTGACTCTGTTTCCTACAGAAGGTGAGCTTCACAAGTTATAAAAATTGATATATCATAGTAATAATCAATACTAGTGACTGACTTATGTATTCACTTGTTAGCTGAGGGAGCTCGGGTGAGGGAGTGATTACCTCTGAGCCTCAGTTCCTTTTCCTATAAAATGGAAATAATGAAGCATATAGTAGAATGTGTCGGGGGATAATTAAATTAAAAGATAAAATATGGTCTACCTCTTATCTCCTAGCACAGAAGAAGTATTTAAGGTTTTTTTCCTCTCTCTCATTATCCCAATAGCCTAGTTTGACAGCAAAAATTAAACTCATTTTTAAATAAAATGCCTCCTCTTTTTCTGTGAGCGCGAACAGCAAGTTTTTATTTTTAGGCAATCCTGTCTGGTGGTTCACTCCAGAGAACTCAGAATTCTCTCAGTGTGGCGTGTGGTGCTGTTAAGAAAGTGTTAGTATATAGGAGTTGTGTTGACTGGCTGCATGTTAGGCAGGCTCTGCTCTCAAGATATCCCCTGTGGATCCATTCAGCCAACAAGTGTTTATGGAAGACTAGTCAAGTGGTGCAGTGGTTAAGCTCCTGACTCCTAACTGAAAGCTCAGTGATTTGAACTCACCAGCCACCCTGCACTGGAAAACACTTGGAGGTCTGCTTTCATAAAGATTACAGCCTAGGAAACACTATGGGACAATTGAGTGCTATCCTATAAGTTCACTAGGAATCAGAATTGACTCACCTGCAATGGGTTTTGATTGGCCAACGGCCTGACGTTGTCTTCGTTGCAGGGATACAGAGAGAATCAAAATAATGAAATCTCTGGATCTCACCAAACTGACCTTCTACTGAGGGAGACAAGAAAGACAAGCAATAAACAAAAAAGATATCGGTGAGAAAAGGACCAGCACCATGTAGGGACATAAAAGAAGGGAACGAGGAAAGACTGTGCTATGAACAGGATGGGGTGTTGCATCTCAGCTTTGTGACTCCTAGATGTGTGACCCTGGCCAGCCCCAGCGACACAATAGGGGAAGGCCAGTGTGAAATGAAAGCTCAGGGCCCTTGGGTCAGACTTCCAAGACGGCAACAGAGCATGAAACCAAGGGCAGGTTCCCCCAAGCATGGGCCCTGTGCTCAGGTTACAGCCCCAGGAAGTGGCCCAAACTCGGGTAAGTTGTTTCTCTGCTTCAGTTTTCTTCTTGGAAAGGGACTAGGAAATGCTAATATATTTGATGAGACATAACGGATCTGAAGATTTTTGTGTGGCCTCTATGCTGAGATCTTGAGTTCTAGATTTCTTCATGTAGGCCTCATGGAGCCCTAGACAGGATAAGTTGACTGAAGTTCTACCGACTTGGAATGTTTTGCCAAGAGAGTGTGTAAGTGTCTGTGCATTCACGTGGGTGTCTGTGTGTTTCTCACGGGAAGAGGGCCCTTAGCCTAAAGAGGTGCTCGACCACTTAAAGTGTCAGAAGCCATTTACTTATGTAAATGGAATTGGAAGGCTCACTCATAATGCAAAACCAACTGCCCTGGAATCAGTAGTGTGCCAATGCATTATATGGTCAACAAATGCTAGCTACTGTCACCGCCTTTGTCCTTTGCTCTCAGGGCCTTGAAGAATACCTGCCCTTGGGGCTGAGTTTAGGCTCTGCCAGTACTGCGCCACTGCCCAGGGGTTACAGGCATTGGCAGGCCCTGATGAGTTCGGTTCCTGTTACATGACAGGTGTGTACCTGGTAGGCACACTTCTGGTGCACCGCTTCACGGAGACTCCACATGTGTCAGAGAAGAATTACGGTCCATGAGGTTTGTAATGGCTGATGTCTTCAGAATGAGATCAGGCCTTTTCTCCCGAGGCCACGCTCGAGAGACTCAAACTTCTAACCTTGTAGCCAGCAGACAAGCATGCCAACCACTCTCTCTATCCAGGGACTTTCACTCATGAAACCTGTTGCCTCTGAGTCAATTCTAACACAGAGAGACCCTACAGGTCAGGGCAGAAGTTCCCCATACGGTTTCCGAGAAGCAGCTGGTGGATTCAAACTGCTGACCTTTGGGTTAGTAGCCAAACACTTAAACCACTGTGCCACCATGGCTCCCTTATAACAACACCAACGACCAAAAAAGAAAGACCTCGTTGTCACCGAGTCAGTTCTGACTCACAGAGACCCTATGGGACAGCATAGAACTGCCCTCTAGAGTTTACAAGGAGCATCTAGTGGATTCGAACTACTGACCTTTATGGTGATCAGCTATGGGAGTTAATCAGTACTCCACCAGGGTTTCCCACTTACAGAGAAGCAATAATATTAACTTCCACTATGTGTATCTTTTATACTTTATGACACGTTCATATTTCATCTTATTTGAGCTTGAAACAACCCACTGGGCTGGAGAGAGCAGGCACTGGAATTCAGTTCTTCCCAATGACTCTAAACCCCATGTCCTTTACTGTCTTCCCCATTGGAGGGCATTGTCACTTGTTCTTCCAGTTCCAGCTGCACTACTGAAAGCAGCAAATCAAGGGCAGGGACCACAACCTGACCTTAAACTATTCAACTCCACTTAATTACCCATTGTAGTGGAAGCACATAAATACAGGATGTCCCCTCACTCTAAGACTCTGCTCTGCATCGTTATCAAAAAGACAAATGCAATTCAAGTCCAATTACTCATTCACCGCAAGGTCAGAATATTTATTTTTATCATACTTGTGCTTTTTAGGATTAGTGATATCAGTATTTATTCATGGCTAACCTAAAGCAAACATCCTGTTGATATCTGCAAAGAGCCATATAGTTATTGCCGCAGGTACGCTGAGTCACAAAGCAAATGCGAAGTTTATGAGTTGACAGGGAAAAGGCTGCGAGGCGGCAGAGATAAGTATGGTCGGGTAATCATCAGCTTCTTGCGAAACAGACACATTGTTTATTTATAGTGTCCATTTATTGAGCTCAGTTAGTGCTTAGGAAACTGAAACTAATAAAACACACAAAGTGGTGATTTTACTTTTAAATTTGGTGGTGGTGATAACTTTGGGGTAAGTTCATCAAGTGCTTATTTTAAAAATCGTTTGTTCTTCCTAGCAGAATGGAGCCGTGACCAGCTAGAAAAAGAGATGTAAGAGAAATGAGGAACTAAACTAGGCACGGGTGACCGAGATCAACTTACTCAGATCTAGAGTGACAGTAACTGATGTCTGTCCCCAACCCTTGTGATCATTAATAAGATTAATTTAGAGTGGTGGTATTGAGAGAGCACGGACCCCTAGAATTCAATCTTCAATTGACCCATTCCTTTTCCCATTTTGATTTATCTAATACATATTTTATTTTTCTTGGCCCCCTGCATCAAAACAATATTAGCTAATTGCCTGAGCTTATCTCATCAATTCTCTCATCTTTGCAGATGGCACTAGGACAGTCGATCTTTGTCTGCTTGTTCTATTTGCTCTAAAGCATATATACAGATGTGTGTATATATATACATATACATATTTACAAGTTTCCATCCAGTCAGTCTAACTCAGCTGTGCTCCGCAAGGTTTTCAGTGAGTCTCATCTTTGGGAAATAGATTGCCAGGCCTTATTTCCAAGGCACCTCCATAAACAAGTTCCCACAATTAAGTCTGCAAACTTGATTGTTCTAAGTGCTACATACCTCATTGCTGAGTAGCACTATGGTAACCTTTGAGGCACTCCCCTTGGGAAGCTATGCATCTATGCCAGCACCTAGTCTATCCTGCAAAGCAATTTTGAAAGTCCTTCTGCAATGGCCGTTGCACACAGTGGCAAGTTTGTAAACTTACTTGCATAGCTGTCTGTCAGGGAGTTTTTAGCCAGTAAACAAATAACTGTGTTGGAACACCCTCCCTACTTGCCTAATCTGGTTCCCAGTGACTTTTTCTTTACTTGAAGGTAAAAGAAATATTGAAAGAAAACATTTTGATGACATTCAGTGACAGCTCTGATGGCCATTCCAGAAAAAGAGTTTCAAATTGCTGTCAAGGGTGGGCTAGGAGCTGGCATCAGTGCATAGCTTTCTATGGAGAGTACTTTGAAGGTGACTGTGGTGATATCTGGCAACCAAGTATGTAGCACTTTTTCTGGGATGGGTTC
Organism: Heterohyrax brucei; assembly: GCA_028571685.1. NCBI lineage: Eukaryota > Metazoa > Chordata > Mammalia > Hyracoidea > Procaviidae > Heterohyrax > Heterohyrax brucei. The sequence goes on along the minus strand of CM053153.1, from coordinate 15,842,225 downwards.
GTGAACTTGTCAATCCTTGTAGATTTGCAGTGCCAACCTTTCAGTTAGTAGCCAAGTGCTCAGTTGTTTACACATTTGCTCTACCCAGAGGGTGTGTTTGTGTGTGTGTGTGTGTGTGTGTGTGTGTTTCCTCTTATCCCTTCCTATTGTTCTTCTTAGAATCCTTGGACGGATGACCTGTGTGGGAATTAGGCTTCTAGATTGAATCTTACTGGTTTTAAGTAGCTATAAAACTCGAGCAAGCATCTGACCTCCAGGGCTCAGTTCCCCCATTGATAAAAGGAAGATGTGGAATCAAATGCTTTCCTTGGTCTTTTCCCACTCCATCACTCTGTATTTCTATAATTTTCTCTCTAGCTTCTAAGGGTCATGGACTATTAGTAACGTGTCAGATGGCTCTCCTGAGGTTAATCAGACAACCCCAAGCTGTCACAGATGTGAGTAGCCTTAATGTCTCAAGTTGACAGTAAATGAAACATGAGTCATTGATGAGATGTAGCCTCTAAAAAAAGTAGATTTGGTTTCTAATGCAAAGAAACATAAGATTAAAGCGTGTGAAATTTCCATTTTGGTAGGTCAAAAAATGAAGAGTCAGTTTCATATGATTCCTTATCTATAGAATCACCTAGAAGAGAAGGAGAACCTTGTCTTGCTCTGTACAGCTTAGAGCACACCAAAGCAGTAATTCATTTCTCAGGGCCATATGCCAAGAGATGGTCCCTAGCAAGGAGGGACACACTCATTCAGTGGATGGAGACTAAGCTGAGAAGAGGCTTCAAAGCATGGCCAGTGAATGGATAAAAATGTAAAGGGGCTCATTACCTTGGAGACAACAGACTGAAAAGCTAGGACAGTGATGAGAAAGTTCAGAAAGATCTAGATCCATGTTGGGAAACTGTTGTAGAACAGAGGTGTGTGAGTTTGAATGTTCTGAGTCAGCTGGGCAGAGAATGCTTTGTCAGTGCTCTGTCAGTCCAAGCATCCTGTAGAGACTCAAGCAGCATAGACAAATGGGTCAAGGACAGTGATTTGCCATCTGGTGAATTTGTCTCCTCCCAAGGGACACTTGGCAATGTCTGGAAACACATATGATTGTTGCAAGCATGGTGAGGGGTGTGTGTGCTACTGGTACCTAGTGAGCAGAGGTCAGGGATGCTGCTAAGCAGCCTACAGTGCAGATGGTCTCAGGAACAAAGAATTGCCTTGCCCCAAATATGGCAAGGTTGAGAAACCCTAATGAGTCTGATAGAAGATTATTTAGTTCTCAACACCACCATAAAAAAAAAATGAAACCCACTGCCATTGAGTCAATTTCAATTCCTAGTGAACCTATAGGACTGAGTAGAACTGCCCCACTGAGTTTCCAAGGAGTGACTGGTGAATTCAAACGGCCAACATTTTTGCTTAGCAGCTGTAGTACTTAACCACTATGCTACCAGGTTTTCCCAACATCTCCAGAGCTAGGGGTGGGGAAAAAAATGAAAATGACCTACCAGCACAATTGGTATGCGGGTAATTGTTAAAAATGATATTTTGAAAGGAATGTTAAGGGTATGCAGAAAGGTAAATGGAAATATATATGTATATATAAAGCAAAATACTGCAGTCATAAATTATGCATGTATCTATAACAGAAGCACATCAAAGTGTTAATCGTGGTTAATCTCTGATCAACCAGGTCATTCATGCTGTGGTGGTTTTTTCTCCCCTCAAGTAGTTACAGTGTACACGTAGTGCTTTAAAAATTAGGAACAACAAAATCAAAGCTGAATTTTTAAAGTACAATATGCCCCTGAGGGCCTAATGCCATATTGGAGTAAGAATAAGAATAATAGTTGAGTGTAGCTGGCAAGCTTTGGGGAGACAGGTCTGCTCATTCACTGGCAGACAGAACGTAAATCGTTACAGCCCCTTTGAAAGACAATCTGGCAAGACGACAGCAGACCTTAAAATCATTCATAGCCTATGGCACAGCCTTTCCCGTTCTGGGAAGCTAGCCTAAGGAAATAATCAAAAATAGGCTCAAAGATTTATACACAAAGACATTCATTTAAGCATGATTTATAAATAGTAAATAATTGGATTTGTAATAGCCACAAATTGAAAACAGCCTAAATGACCAGAAATAGGTGAGTGTTTAACTAAATTGTAATAATTCCATATAATGTCATATGTAGTCATTGAAAATAATGCTTGCAGAGAGTTTGACACTGTGAGAAAATACATTTTACAGGGCTCAAAAATTATAAAAGGATACTCCCCAAAATGTAAGTATGCAAAGAAAGCAGTTTGGAAGGAAATGTTAATACAAGTTAAACATCTGTAGGAAATGGGCTAAGTTTTGTTTTCCTCTTTCATAATTTTACATCCTTTTCAAATTGTGTAAAATAAAAATTGTATCAGAAGCTAAAAACATTGGTAAGATTTATCAGATTCCAAGTTTGCACATTTCACGAACATGCTCTGCTTTAACCTCACAAGCATGAGCAAGCTGAGCATTGCCATGCCTGCTTCACAGATGTGAAAACTGAGGCTGACATCCGTATCCTCCATGTCTTAGTTTAGATAGCATTCCCTCTAGAAAGCTCTCCTGGACCATCCTACACATGTGGTTAAATTTCTCTTCTTTCTATGTTCCTAACGATTTTCTGGAGCCCTGGTGGTGTTACACTCACTTTTCTGTTAGTGGGAATTTTTCGTTGTTGTTGTTACAGCTAGTGCTTAGTAAATGTATGACACCAAACGTCTGTGGACTCAATGAATGAAGAAAGAAATGAGTAACTTATCCAAACTGGTGATTGGCAGGTTCAGCCCGGCCGATGGACTTCAAAGTCAGTGTTGTCACACGGTGTTCCAGATGGATCTGGGAGACGATCAAAGTTCATACCGTGACACTTTTCCCAACAAGCAGGATTAACAGGGGGGACAGAGCAGTGTGCCTGGCCCGGAAGTTGTACATTGATCCAGCGCTGAGGGCCTGGATGCCTTCAAAGAACAACAGAGATTTTTTTCTCTGTGACTGGTGAACATTTTCGCAATGCTTGGTGCTGCTGGTGGCACTGGTTATTGCTCTGCTGTCCTTGGACATTGCAAGTATGTTTACTTAATAGGGCATCACTAATCTGGAGCAGAGAATGGGTGAAAAAAAATTTGTAAAGTGGGTAACAGGTTCCTGAAAAGAAGCAGAGGTGTGTCTAGGTGGCAGTGTTTCTGCAAGGCTCTGTTCTGTTGGCATGATTTAAGGGCCAGCGTTGGCTGGCTGGTTGTCATAAGGACTACATTATGAAAGGAATTTACATGGCAATCATTGCAGTCTTTTCCAGTGGGTTACATGGTTTTAGGGCTCCCTGGAGACTTAAGATTAATGTCTGAATCAGTAGGGTTATTTTTGCAATATCTTGGGGTGATAGGGACCTGTTTGAGGCAGGGATTGTTTGCCCTTATCAAAATGCAAAATATCTTACAGTCGGCAAAGCACTAATGCCCGTGGCCTGTAGCTGCCCTCAAAATAGGTTAAACATCACATTGATTGGTTTTTTTCCCCCTTGGCTGCTCGAATGCATAAATCAGTCTAGAGCTACTTTTGGTTTATCCAGGTAATAGGATTACAATGAGAACAAGACGTGTTCAATCATTCAGAGAGCAAGGGGTAAAATCATTGACCCGAAACAACAAAAATGGTTATAGAGAATCGACTGTGCCCATAGCGCTGTGTTAGTTTGGGCTGTCGTTACTTTTCCATGTACCCCAGACCACACTGTCATCATCCTCTGCAAGCTCCTCGTGCTTTTCTGGTAGCACGTTTATTGGAAACACTAATCTTGACTGAGGTGAGCCTGGGGGGACCAGTGGGTTCAGTACTTAGTATACATATGATGAAGATTAATTGGGTGAATCAGCACGTGCCAGGAACCACATTGTCACAGCCCTAGGAGGACTGATTGATTTCTCCATTAGCCTATGTCCTTAAGCACCAGTGGCTGTAGGGAAAATGTGCAATGTATGTGGAGCAAATCCCAAGAAGTTTTCCTCCAAGAAGATGGTCATAATGAGTTGTGCTTATTAGTAAATTGGTCTGAGTTCCAAATCGTCCAGTCATTAGGACTGATGTCTTAACTCTTCCTCCCCAGAAGCCCTGCAGATAGTCTTCACATCACTGCAACAGAAATGAAATGAGGATCTAGATATGGAGAACATGGCTGTCCCATGGCTTCCAAGCACTCCAATAGAGCATTGAGAGCTGGAGGGGAGAGAGATTGGGATGCCCAGGTATTTGTTGTTCAGCCAGGATCCTCTGAGTAAGTGACCCGTACCCTCCTCTATGACCACCCATTTGCATGAGATCTCTGAGGGTAAAGAAAATAAAGTGATAGTAAATACTAGCTGCAATGTTGGCCTCTGACCCCAACCTGTAGCTCCAGTGAAACAGACAAGAGCAACACATGGGAAATTCCTTTTTTTCCTAGTCAGGGTATTGCCAACTAGTCTCCAAGTAAAGCAAGCCAAAGCCCTCTTCCTCTGTTTTGAGCCTTTTCTTTCTAAGACCACATCTACATCTACCCAGAGAGATTCAATTAAATTCTGAAAGCACCCCTTCTAGAAAACAATCCATTGAGTGTCCTGAAACCTGAATGCCCAAATTATCCATTCTCTCTGTTTTCAAGAGAGTAGATAAATTAAAGGAGTAAAAGATGATAAAAGAAATTTAAAGCTTCTGCTGGAAGATAATATCACAAGCCAAGAAGGACAAGACTAAGGCTAACTTACAGGAGACATGAAACACCAAAAACCAACCCAGTTGCCATCAAGTCAGTCCCAACTCATAGTGACCCTATAGGACAGAGGAGAGCTGTCCCACAGGGTTTCCAAGGAGCAGCTGGTGGATTTGAATTGCTGACCTTTTGGTTAACAGTTGAGATTTAAACTATGGTGCCACCAGGGTTCCAACCTGGAACAAGGAAGGGAAAACAGACAAAACCTCAAAACAACGAGGTCTAAAAATAACATATTAAAATAACATCTTGGTTCAAAGTTAGAAAGGATTGCTCATAATTTCGAAGAGGTCCTGTTTAAAGACAGACCAGTTTCTGCTATAAGTGTTAACATACAGTATAACTGTAATTCTTTCTCTTATTTTTATTGTTAGTATTAGCCATGGCATTGAATACCTATGGTATGTCTGCACCAGCTTAAACGTTTTTCATTTGATGTTATTCATTCCTTAGAATCCCCTTGAGAAGTAGGTCTAATTGGCCACATTTTAGAGAGAAGAAAACCGAGGATCAGAGAGGCAAGTCCTGTAACTAGAAAGAAGTAAAGTTGGAATTTGAATCCACCTGGCAAAGGGCTATGCTCTTATTATTACTATTACCTGCCTTCCAGGGATACATGCAGGTCACAGGATGACAAGGTAAGACATTTATTCTAGTCTTTTCTAAACAACAGGGAGCCCTGGTGGTACAGTGGTTAAAGCACTCAATCAACTAAAACGTCAGTAGTTCAAATCCAACAGCCACTCTTCAGGAGAGAGATTTGCTGTCCGCCTCTATAAAGAGTTATGGCTTTAGAAGCCCTATGAGACAGTTCTATTCTGTCCTACAGGGTCACATCAGTCAGAATTGATTCTAGGGCAGAAGGTTTTCTAAATAACACTTCAACGTGGTAGCAGTATTTGATCAGACTGGGCATTGACTTTTAAGGAGGTCTGTGCTCCTAACTGGGATTCCTTCCAAAGCACCCAGATTTCACAAGAGGAAATGATGAGGCTTTTTTTTTTTTTGAGATGTTGAAATTGTTCCCTTTGTCCATTGCCAACAAACAAAGGCTCTGAAAATTCCTCAAAGGTAAAAGGTAGCCTTTCTTCTCCCAAAGTTCTGACATAGTCCCAAAAGGAAATAAAAGCTTGCATAACTCAGGCCTCAGTGATTCTTCTTTCGGTCTTATTAACTGCAAACCTTGCCACATTTTTCTCTTCTAATTAGGTAGATGTTTAAGCTCCTGAGTCACTGGGCTGTTGGCTGGTTATAGCTTGCTCCAGCTCTCCCACCCTCAAATGGAACTTACAGGGAATTAAGTGCTATGAAAAGCGGCCAGCGATGAAATCAATCACCACATGAAGGGGTGGACAAGCAGGAGCATTCAAGTCCACAAATGCTGAGTCAGGATCTTCAGATATGATGCCAATGAGAAGGACAGAGAATTCTGTTGACACCTTTATAAATGCATGCGCTCTTCCTCCCAAGTGTCTGCATCATATGCCAGACCTATAGTCCTTGGTTGCATTCACCAACACAGCTGTATTGAATCTGCTGCTTGGGAATGCACTGTAGCCTCTTTCCATCAGTGATTGACTCATGTATGAGGCCAGCTACATGAACCTGAGTAGCCAATGGAGAGTCTATGAGGGTGAAGGTTGGTCAAAGCCACGTGATCCAAGAGAATAGCCCTGCATTCTTTGGGCACAGCCATAAATGTGTACTGAAGTTGGAAACTTAGCCTCAAAAGAAGTTGTGCATAGAGCCGCTGTGAGTGAAAAGCCAACTGACAGTATCTAAAAACAACTAAATAACTCTACTGAGCATTGTGCAAGTTTCCTGGTAGATTCTCCATTAACAAACCTCAGGAAAAGACCTCTGAGCAACAATTGACTAGTGGCATCTATCGCTGCGAACTTCTCAGCATCACTGGCTACCTTCCGCTGGCTGGCCCTGAACACTCTTCCGAAGCTCACCTCCTTTCTATGTATTGGTAGGCTGGCCACCAGGATACTCACCAGTCCCCTAACAGCTGTCTGCTTCTATGTCATTGATTTATATTCTACATCCTTCATTTGCCGCTAGTTACCTTCTTAAAAACCTGATGATGTCACCTATAAATACCAACACACACGCCCACACAAACATTGCATTCATCCATATCTCCAAATGAACAGGCAGAATGCAATCCAAGCCAGTCCACTTGTCACCAAAGACCCTTGTCAACCAGCTTCTCCATCCTCATCTCTACTCCCCACTTGATCTTGTCTGTCACCCAACACTACGACACAAATACCTTCCATGCCTCTCTGTTTCTAAAGGATACAAGACTCAACATCTTGCCTTTCTGCGCTGCTGCTCCTCTAGCTGGTTTCTGTTTCAATCTCTGAAGAGGAACCCCCCACCCTTATCTTTCAAGAGCTAGTTAAGACATTGCCCTCTGAGCAGTCTTTTCTGTCTTCCCAGATAGTGTCTTATGTCCTTTCTCACCAGGGAAAAGCAGTTTTACAAATGCAGTTATGAGACCGCATTGCAACTGCTTACCTGCCTGTCTCACCATTAGACTATGGTTTCTAGAAGGCAGGCGTCATCTTTCCAGTTATTTCTGATTCCATTGCAACCTAGCACAGTAGATATTGTTTAATAGTTGCTGAGGAGACATTTATACTATAATGAATAAGAATAACTAACCATAAGTTCATTGGATGACATGAGTGGGCAAGTTTGACAGTCCTGAAAGAGACTGTCATCAGGTAATCAGGCTACTTCCATTCCCACCAACCCTATTGTCAGTTTCGAGAACTTTCTCCTTTCCCTGTGAACAGCTTGGTCTAGCTAAGTCCTAGGGAGCAGAAAACAAGAGACAGTTCACTCCAAGATTCTCCTGTACCTCACCATTGCCCAGGATAGCAGAGGAGGCTAATAGCAGCTAGAATAAACACCTGTATCCTGTCCGTGCTGGATTGTGAGTCAGGTGCCCTGCAAATCATATAGACTCATAGTTCACAAACAAACCCTGGACAGCGAAATTGTAGAATGGCAAGGTAGACGGAATCACATACAGCAAATATTGTATCTGAGAGACAATAAAACTGAGACTCAGTGAAGGAAATACACAAGAACCTAAGTGAAGACAATGGGTTGCCAGGTATGCTGTAGATAACAAGAGAAAACTTGTCCAGGTAGAAGAAAGAAGGCGTCTGTTTAAGGTGTTACGCAACCCCAGAATCTAAGAACCTCAAAAAGTTCCTCTGCTTCTCCAAGAAATCCTTAGATCCAGTCCTGAGTCATCACCCCTGCAGTGGGCTGCACACCCCCCGTGTGGGCCAGAGCAGACCAAGAAACCTGCCATGGGCCTCGGCAGCCTTCAGAGGACTTTGCAGAACAGTGACATTTTTGTTAGAGGTGACTAAAGGAGAAGACTTGCTTTGGTTAGAAATTAGTCAGATGGCATTTCCTTTGGCTTGGCTCAATTTCTAGGTGAAAGGTTGAAATACACTAAGCAGCTGGTTTTCCTGTCAGATTATTAAATTAACAATCAGTAGATATTGCATAGTTTCCAGAGGCCTATGGCAAGAAAAAAGAAAATACACTACAGAGCACAAGAAGGTAACTGTAGACCCTAGGTCAGCTAGTTGCAAGCCCTGGATCTGGATTTTCTCAGCTGTCAGACAAGGGGCTTTGGCCCAGGGGACCCCGGAATCCTAAATCATCTAAATTCACTTGTGAACTGTCCAGCCACTGAACATGTTCCTCTAATGCCTCCCATATGTCCAGCTCTGTGCTTGTCCCAAAGACATAATGATAACAAGACAGACTTCATTCTGCAATCATGCAGCTTTCAGTTTGGTAGAGGACACAGTAAACATTTCAAAAATATAAATGAGTAACTATTATCAATTGTTCTGAGCGCAGTGAAAGAAGCACTGAGAGGCTAGCTTGAAGCATTGGTGTCTCTGGGTCACGTGAATGGGTGAGTGTTCAGCTGCTAGCCCAAAGGCTGGAGATAACGAGTTTATCCAGAGGTATCTTGGAAGAAAGGTCTGGTGATCTGCTTCCAAAAATTTAGCCACTGAGACCCTACTGAGTGCAGTTCTCCTCTGACACACATGGGTCTCTGTGAGTCAACTTGAGGGCAACTGGTTTGTTTCCTTGTTATGAAAGGAAGAATTTAATAATATAGAGAATTATATAGTGACAGGGGTAAGGTGTATAGAGTTCCATGGGAGATCAAGGATCAAGTGCATTCTTTCTTAGGAGGTCTGTTTAAGCTGAGACTTGAAGATTGAAAAAACTAGCCATAGCATAAGGTGTGGCCAGGTTCAACTACTGCAGACTGAAGAAAGACAATGTACCAGAAATGAGAAAATGACAGTGTCCAAGGGAACAGCTTGGTGTGACTGAAAAATGATCAGTGTGACTGAGGACTGGGGGACACATTGGACAGAATGAGATCGGAAGAAGTGTTAAACGCTGAATGATAAAAATTTAGATTTCAGTATGAGTACAAGGGAGCCCCTGGGTGGTACAAATGATTGATGTTTTGGGCGGCTAATCAAAAAGTTGATGGTTCAAGTCCACCCAGAGGTGCCACCAAAGAAAGGCCTGGTGATCAGCTTCTGAGAAACAGCTTCTGAGAAACTAGCCATTGAAAACCCTTTAGAGCACAGTTCTGCTCTGACATGCTTGGGACCTCCATGAGTTGGCCACAACTCCATAGCCACTGTTTTGTTATTTTTACAAGGGAATTCATTAGGCATCGCAGTAAAAATTTGATTTGTATTTTAACACCATTGTCCCAATGGCTATTGGAGGGACTAATCTGAATAAAGGATGGCACAGAGGCAGAGAGATCATTTAAGAAACCATTGAAGGAGACCAAGAAAGAGCTGTCGGGGGCCATGTTAACAGTGAGGTTGAAGGGGAAAGAAGCACATGGTTAGTATTAGTATTTTGGAGAAGCCATTGACAGGACTTGTTGATGGATTGGTGTTTGGGTAACCATTATGGACAAGTCACTGAGTTAGGTGCTAGGTAGAACGTGGGTATGAAATGGAAAAGGACATGGTCACACATCAAGACACATGATTCTCACAGGACTCTGATGAGTAAAGATTATGGTAGCAAGAATATGTTCTTTTGCTTTCTCAGTGCAGAAAAGAGAGAGACCCCTGACAGGAGAGGAGGAAGGAGCGGTTTCACAAAGGTGCAAGCCTGTGAGCTGGGCCATGAAGGCGAGAGAACATAAGAGGGAGAAAACACTCGAAAACAGAGCAGAGCCGGTGTAGCATGAAGAGCACATGCTGTGATTCCGGAAGTGTGAGCCATGTTAGACGGCAGCCAGAGCCAGGAACCGAGGCTGGAGGTGTCAGCTGAGGTCAGGGGGTGCAGAGTTTGAGGCCCTACTGAGGGGCCTGCCTTCAGTAAGAATTTCAGAGTAAAATTCAATCTGCCGTTGGAAAGATCACCTGGTGAGGAGAGCTCTTAAGGCAAAAAATAAACAAGTGACTTGAAATTAGAATAGATTTACAAGTTAGTTATAGAAAACTCTATTGCTGGGATGTGAGGGGGAGCTGCTACATGACACTGTTCTCTAAATCTGTGCTCCTAACCGAGGAATGAAACAAAAGGCTAACAAGAATGTCAACCACTTTTATAACACCACATACCAGATGTTCTAGATGCTTTATGTGTATTTATTCATTTAATCCTTACAACAAAAGTTGGGCTGTGAACAGAGTAAGCAACTGAAGCGAGGTTGCTGAGGCCGTTGCTCAGGCACTCACCTACATCTAACCTTTCTGCTTCTCCATGAATGTAAGACGAAAATGTCAGCTTCACTACAGGAAACACCACTTTGGATAATGTGGCGTACCAGACATGTAGCCACACGGGCTTCCTAATACAAAGCCCAAAAGTAGACAGAGGTACCCACCAGGTATAGGCAATACTGGAAAACCCAAGGCTTCAGCTACAGGGCCCAGACTATTTCATAAAATGTCCTGCATAGTCCAGAACAACAGTGACCAAACACAGGCTGGATCTTGGCAGTGGAGGGTGGAGACGAAGGAGCTGGACTATGTATGCCTGGGTTTTTCCTCCCAGACTCACAGATTATACTAAGTATCCTGCCTCCCCCAAGGAGAAAGGAGTCAGCTGATGCTGACAGGACAAAAATGCTAATACTATAGAACTTCCTCCCAATGGAAATAAATGTCAAGAATCTAGAAGAAGTGTTTCCTCCCCAACATTGGTCATCTAGCAAGGATGGTTCTACTGAAGAGTGAGATGTAGTTTGATGTGGTATTATATACTTAACACTAAAAATCAACTGTAATGTGCTGTATATAGTCTAGGAACAAGTATCTTTTTGTTTACTGTGTTTCTGACATCATAATTAGAGCCATCATTAAAAAATATCCATCATTATCATGTGTTCAAAGCACTGAGTTCCCAAAAATTGTTAACCAAGGTAATCCCGCAAAACTGTCACACTCAAATATGATGGTAAAATTGGACTTTTCCAGATAAACAGAAATAAAAACCAAGCCCACTGCAACTGAGTTGAGTCTGACTCACAGCAACCTTATAAGACAGAGTAGATCTGCCCCTTAGAGTTTCCAAGGAGTGCCTGGTGGATTTGAACTGCCCACTGTTTGGTTAGCAGCCACAGTTCTTAACCACTACTCCACCACGGTTTATGTAAAAAACCAAACCAAATTTACAAGAATGATTAAAAGAAATCCTTCAGTTAGAGAACAAAGTAGAAACATCCATGTGCTCAAGAATCTTGAATAATTCCTAATAAGCAAAAATTTATAATACTAGGAAATTACATTCTTTTTACTGTGGTATGTTTATTTAAAAAAAAAAAAAAGATGAAAATCCAAACAATTCAGACCATAAAAACCATAGGCTTATAAAAATGTTGAAATCAACACATTCCAAGGATGTCTTCCCCATGTCGTGTATGATAAGTGTCATATAACCCACAGTTAGGAGTATTTGTAACTAAGAAAAACTTAGTCCAAATTAGAGAAGACTTTTCACTAAAGAATAGAAACCTAAAAACTGAAATGGATCTCCCACAATTAATTAGAACAAAGTGTACCAAAACAGATTCAAAACCCTCAAGATACTTCCCCATTTTTTTTTTCAAGTCAAGAATAGAACTTGGGTAACATTGCCTGACTGACAAATGGAAATATTGAGGTTATACAATATTAGTGCATCTTAGATCATCATCTGTGAAAGCAAAACACTAAAATTCCTACATGAGAAAATTCTAGAACAAAGAGAAATTAGTAGAACGAGGTCCTTGTATACGATTTTACCAACTGAGGAAAACTTACTAGTGATCAGCATCAGATAAGGCCTCAGTTGTGATAAATAGCAACATGGTATAGCCCTAGGTATGGTACTTACTTGAATTTTTGCAGTGCTTCTTAAGGTGTGAGATTATGGGTAAGAACTTGGTATTGGGGGATAAAAGCAGGCAGCCATTATACCCCAATGCAAAATGATGACCAGGAAGAACTCATTCACTTAGCAATCATTACTGGCCCACCTGCTAATCATGTTTGGCCATGGTCACGTCATTTAACCTCCATACATCTCTGTTTCCTTAAATGCAAAGTAACAGAAATTGTTCCTGTTAGCTCTCAGGTACTTTCTAGCCTGAAAATACTAGAATCTTGAGTGTAGCTTCCAGAAGTCCAAATCACAGTTCTGTCAACTCCCTATATAATTTGAAGTAAGAAACAAAAGCAACCTGTTGTTTGATTATCAAATTATTATTCACTCTTGTCTTGCCCATAGCAGACACTGGTATGATGAATGGCTGGTATCAGTAACGTCAGCTAGTAAAACAATGAAATTCTTCTGATACCTACAAACCCAGGCTGTTAGGTCCTTATCTTAAAATCCCTCAGTGTGGGAAAAAAGGCAGAAAACATTTTTATTTCCGGTCTTGAACTTTATTTAACTATACTCCACACAAGTTCATATAATTGAGATAGTAGACTAACGTGTTTGCAATTGGCTAGTGTCGATTTCTCCCAGCTACAGAAAAAGTCAGATGGCATGTTTTTGAAGCCATTTCTATTATTTTCAATGTAAATCTATTCAACTAAGTAGCCAACAAGCTGGAAGTTTTCAAATGAAAATATTCAGTGTAACAATCCAAAATGTGCTGCTTACCTACAGTATAAAATGTTAGAGATTTACTGTTATTATTATGCTTTCAGTGAAAGTTTACAATTCAAATCAGTCTCTCTTCTGAAAACTTAGACATACTTTCTTATGTGACCTTAGCTGCTGTCCACACACTGTGACAGCACATTTCACCCCTTCACCCCAAAGTTCCCATAGCCCTTCACCCAGCTCCTGTTCCCTTCTTTCTTCTCATCCCACCTCCAGACAGAAGCTGCACAGTCTCCTGTAAAATGTTAGATTTTTAAGGAAACTGCAGAGTTTATTTCACACAATTATTTTAACTTTGTGGTTGGAATCCTAATTCACCATTTCCTCATACGAAGATCAGGAAGTTACAAAGAAAGGTGGCAGAAGGGTAACCTTACACCTACCTCCACAGGCAAGAATCAAAGGAAATGAAACAAAGTACAAAGATAAATCTATGGTATCATAAATCTTATCATGTAAACAAGAAAACTCTGTGAACTTGGGAGAGAGCCTAAGAAACAGTTGCTGACGAGTCTGTTCTAACTCACGGCAACCCTGGAGGACAGAGCAGAACCTGTCTGTAGGGTTACCAAGGCTGTAGTCTCTAGACTGTCTCCATTGAAGCTGCTGCTGGGTTGGAACTGCTGATCTTCTAGATAGCAGCTGAGCACTTAACGACTGCACCACCAGGGCTCCTAGAGCCTGAAAAATTAGGTCATTCATCTTAATTTATACTGATTATTATTGTGTGTTGTCAAGTTAACTCCAACTCATTAGCGACCCAGGGTGATAGTAGAACTGCTCCATAGAATTTCCTAGGCTGAGACTTCTATGGGAGCAGAACAGCAGGTCTTTTCTCCCACGGAAATGGAAGTTTGAACTACCAACATTTCATTAAGCAACAGAACACTAGAAATACAGAAGTGTTCCAAATGGTAACATTCTTAATCAAGCAATTCTCAGCCATGCAGTATTTGACCCAAAGTAATTGACATATTAGGGTCTCTGGCTGGCACCAGTGGTTTGCCATCCACTGCTCACCTAAAGGTTGACAGTTTAAACCCACCCAGAGCACAGCTCGACTCTGTAACATGCTCCTTGTGCTCTTGTTGGTAAGGGAAGTGGGATGCGGGAAGGTGGATGCTTAATAGTTGTTGCATAGGGGCAGGAGCTTCCATTCTCTATTACAACATTATTGTTAGTTGTCATAGAGTTGGTTCCAGCTCATGGTGACCTTTGTATAACAGAATGAAATGCTGCTTGGTCTTGTGCCACCTCCATCATTGTTGGTATGTTTGAGCTCATTGTTGCAGCCAGTTTTTCCATGATACTGGTGTTTGTATTTAATGGAGACTGCACATTGGAAGTAATGTGTCTCACCTAGAAAGGCCAAAAATAATGCCCTACTGCCAGGAAGCATAGAACATAGATTTAAATAGTCTTGCAATAAAGAGAAAACACAGACCTAACATGCATAACTGAGATAGAGGGAATACAGCTAAGCTGATTACCCCTAGTTCTGGTTTCTCTGGACTGTTTCAGTTTTACTACTGAAAATCTCACACAAGAGAAAACCTCTCAGCTCTTGGTACACTGAGAGGGTCGATCTCCCCAGCTGTGGCATTACGCTGCCATCCTTCAACAAGCAAAGGCAGGAAGACTTTGTAATCGGTAATCCAAGCCTTGAAAACTAGAAGTATCTAATAATCACAGACACTGTAGGTCAAGAGAAGTCCTGGAACACACAGAAAATGACCAGACAAAAAGGAGATGGCCACTGTAGTCATACTCGTTAGAGATTTGTATATATGCAAACTGCTGAAATTTTGGTTAGCGCAACTATAGCTCTGAACCACTACACCACCAGGGTTAGTTAGAAATATGAGGGGCTGGTAAGTGAAGAAGACTTAGGACTCAACTGAGAAACCGTTATATATTCTTTGTGGTGTCCTATGTAGAGATGTAAAGACCAAGCCCATGTGGTTCACAGGGCCCCACTCCATGAAGGGTGACAATGTGCATAGCATAGTTATCACTACCTCTTTTTTGTTGGTCCCTGGTTCAACAAGAACAAAGAATCTGCCCAGGACACTGCTCTAGACCAGTGTGTCTCAAAATTCAGTGCAACTGACTCACCAGGAAATCTGGTCAAAATGCAGGTTCTGATTAAGTGGGCCTGCCTGAGGCCTTAGAGTCTACATTTCTAAGAAGCTCCGAGGTGACACCCATAGACCACACTCTGAGTGGCAAGCCTGCAGGCTCTAGCAGTCAACCACATTGGTGCCAAGCAAGTGGCAGCCCGTTTACACACCTGGTCTATAATGTTAAGGAGCCATGCTGACAAAGTAGTTAAAAGCTCAGCTGCTAACAGAAAGGTCAAGGGTTCAAACCCAGACAGGAAGATGTAGCAGCCTGCTTTGGTAAAGATTACAGCCTTGGAAGCCTACGGAACAATTCTACTCTATCCTGTAGGGTATGAGCTGGAATTGACTTGATGAAAACAGTTTTGCTTTTTTTAAATAGTAGCATTACCTACCTCATAGGGCTGTTATGATGGACTGAAATAACCCAGTCAAGCTCTCAGCATGATCTTGGTACCTAAGCCATACATAGTTGTCATTCCAAGCACTGGGTTCAACCATTCTTAACTAATTGTGTTGTACACTCAATTCACACTAAAACTTGAAACAACTGGTTTGTAGACATCTATGAGAAGGGTGTATTTATTCCTATGCACATTCAGTTCTGGCTTACATGGAGAGCAAGCCTGCCACAGGGTAGGATGCAGAAGCATCCTGGAAGTTCAGTGTTTCCCAGCCCTGGTCTGCAGTGGAATCACCTGGACAGCTCCTAAGAGATACTAATACCAGGACCACATCTCTAATTCAGTGAACCTGAATCTCCAGGGTGTGACCCAGGCTTCCTAGAGGGTAAAAAGTGTCCCAGGTAGTTCTAAAGTGCAATCAAAGTTGAGACCCATAGGCATGATGGAACCAGAGATGGCTGTTTGACTCAGAACTGCTTTAGCAAACTTTCCATACCTTATTTTCCTGTAGAAGTATCAGCAATGTCTTCCTCAAAGAGTTGTTTTGACGGTTAATAGTGAGGCTGCTAACCAAAAAGTTGGCAGTTCTAATCCACCAGTCACTCCTTGGAAACCATACAGGGTAGTTCTATTCTGCCCTATAGGGTCACTATGAGTTAAAATCAGTACGACAGCAAAAGGTCGATTGGTTGGTAGTATAGTACAACCCAAGTTTAAGCATGTGCTTACACTGTACTGTAAACAGCTACTGTAATATGTGAAAAAAACTGATGGTATAGTGGTTAAGAGTTAACAGCTGCTAACCAAAATATTGGCAGTTCAAATCCACTGGTTGCTACTAGAAACTCAATGGGGCAGTTCTACAGTTTCCTATGATGTCACTATGAGTTGGCATTGACTTGACAGTGAGAGTTTTTTGGGTATCATGTGAAAATTAAAGTAATAGGAAACAGATGCAGATGTGAATTGCAGTTCTACCATATAGAAAATATGTGACCTTAAGCAAGTTACAGGAAGTCCCCAGTTACAGCTACGGGCAACTGGTAATATGAAGTAAATTTGTCTTCTTCACCTTCAAATAACTCAACCGACCTCTTCACAACAAAAATTTTCAGCAGAGACAACTTTACTTGAAGCACGGGCAACTCTTAAGTCGTTAAGAGGGAATTAAGAAGCCTTTTCTTGCACAGAATTAAGGTTAAGAAAGAACTAGATGCACCTGTTCTGTTTTCCCTACACATTGGACTTAAAGACACACTTAGGATCAAATCTCATTTATAACTTGGGGACTGTCTTACTTTACTGATCTCCAGCCTGTTTTCTCCACCTGTAAATGGGGTTGCAAATACTTAACACCTAAGCATTGTTTTCAAGAATAAATAAGACAATGAGATACCATCTCACCCCAACAAAGTTGCCCATGATCCAAAAAATGCAAAACACTAAATGCTTAAAAGGCTGTGGAGAGGTTGGAACTCTCCTATACTGTTGGTGGGATTGCAAAATGGTTCAACCTCTTTGGAAATCAATCTGGCACTACCTTAAAATAATGGATATAAATATACCATTTGACTCAGTAAATCTACAGCTTGGAATATATCCTACAGAATCAAGGCCATTTACATCAACTATTACATGAATATGAATGTTCATCGCAGCACAGTCCACAATAGCAAAAAGATGGAATCAACTCAGATGCCCAACCACAGAAGAATGGATAGATAAACTATGGTATATATACGCAGTGGAACACTACACAATGATAAAGAACAATGATGATAGCAGGAAACATCTCTTAACCTGGTTTCTACTGGAGGACATTATGTCTTGTGAGAGTAGTCAGAGACAGAAGGACAAATATTGTATGAGACCCCTACGATAAGAACTTAAAAGCAGACTCATACATAACAGAAAAGAGTCTTTGATGGCTGCAAGAGTGGGGAGGGCAGGAGGGTGAGGGTGGGGAGGGTTTAGATTAGATAGTTGTTAGAAATTTGGTTGGGTGAAATTGGTGACACCACACACTAGTACGAAGATCACTATTAACGGGACTTCAACACAACTTGTGTAGTCCTTCCATCTTAATATTGCAAGGATAGAGTAGCTGGGGTGGGGGGCAGGGGACCATGCTCTCAGACAAAATCAAGGCCAGTTGGCACAACTAGCATTTTGCTAATGAGGCCTCTCTGCACCCCACATTGGTGAGTGGTGTCTTAAAAGCTGCCAATCTGCCATCTGAGGGTACAGCAAATGGTCCCAACTCAGCAAGAATGGATGCTTACCAAGGTCCATAACGACATGGGGGAAAGAGAATCCAGAAGACAGAGAGACTCACGTGAGTGGATGTCTACATCAACTTGTGACCGGAATAACCAGATGGTACCCGGGCTACCACCAGTGATAGCCATGATGGAGCTCACAACGTTGAGTCTCACTGGCAACACAAGTGTAAATAGGGGTGTATCTGAGATCTCTACTAAAAGGCCACAATTGATGGTCCAGGGGCCTCAGAGTTCTCCTGGGAGAGGGGCCCCTGGCCCTAATGTTCCCCCTGTCCATAAACCATAATGAAGGTCAACTTTTCAGACAGTAATGGATTGGACTTGCTGACACAGAGTGACCATACTGTGGGGGCACTTTAAGGTTCTAGGCATCTATAGGAGGTTGTCCTGTTGACTTCATACTGGAAGAAGGGGAATGGGTGGAAAGGAGAAGACAGAAGACTGTTGGGAAGACATGTATGGAGCAGAGAGGAAGAGAGTGCTATCACCATGCGGGGAGAGCAGTAGAAGCTGCATGTAGGTCAGTATGCAAATTTATATGGGAATGTACATTTTCATTCAATCATCGTTGTCATAATAATAAAAGAATAAATAAGATAAATTCAAAGAATCTAGTGCAATGCCTGGGGCTTCTTGTTCTTTTAAGTTGTCATTTAGTTAATACCAACTCCAGGTGTTACTGTCCCACACCATTCAAGGGATGAAGGACTGCAAGAATGAAAAAGATACCCATTCCAGTTTCTGGAGTCTACTTGAGAAGGGAAGAAGCAGAGACACGGATATGACAGCGTTTCCTGTTTAAATTTGTGTGTTAGACATAAACTTCTAAGAGTGAGTATCTATTTATAGGAAGGTCATCGCGTTAACATGCTCAGTTCCTTGATATGGTGCATTGAGGGACTTCAGGTTCTTTTCTGCATGGTTGGTCACTGTGTGGGTTTTTGGTTTGTGGGGTTTGGTTGGCTTTATGTCAGTAATAGTTTTTACAGCAGGCGTGATCTGGCAGATGTTTAGAGTAGTAGGTGTGCCTTGCTTTTGATGTCTTGAAGAACACAGAGTCCTTGAGGGCTTGGATGATCTTCTGCTATATGTTGTAGTCTGTAACTAATGGAGATTCTGTCCGTGAGCATTAAACAGTGTCACTCTAAATTACATAACCAGTCATTCAGCAGGAAACAGGAAGTCATTGTCAGAAAAAACAGCACATCCCACATGGATCTCATTGAACCTCATGATGGGGGGAAAATTGATTGACTTAATAGACAACTCTGAAATGGATCCCTTAATCTCCATGGAACATGGAAAAAGTCTTGAACCTAACAGTTCCCAGATCAACCGTAGCAATGGTTTGAGGTTAATCATGATGGTTCATTGAAAGCAGGGATGCAGACTTAGGACTTAGGAGACTCAGAATGCTAAGTCCTGTTTACATCACTAACAAGACATCTCACTGCATTTAAGGCACATCAACGTGGTACTATGGTTTATGTACAAAAAAAAAAAATCATTCTACCACCTCTCATTTGATCCTTGCATTACCTCTGTGTAATGTTGATGTTGTGAGCTGGCTTACAACAACATTATGTAGAGGTAATGTAATGTGATAATGTTTTCTAACTCATGGCTTCACGCACAACCGAACAAAAGGTTGCCTGGTTCAGTGCCATCTCCATTGTCATTATTGTCCCTGTGTATTTTGAATACCTTCCAATCAAGGAGGCTCATCTTCTAAACACTAAGTCAAACTATTTTTTTGAGACCCATTGGGTTTTCAGGAAACCCTAGTGTTGTAGTGGTTAGACTGTACATCTGCTAACCAAAGGGTTGGCAGTTCAAATCCAACAGGTCTCCTTGGAAACTCTACAGAGAAACTCTACTCTGTCCTATAGCGTTACTATGAGTTGGAATTGACTTGATGGCAGTGGGTTTTTATACTGTTTTCAGTGGCTAGTTTTTGGAAGATTGTCAGCCCTAGCTTCCTTGTCAGTCTCAGTCTGGAAGCTCTGCTGAGACCTGTCCACCACAGGTGACCCTGATGGTATTTGAAATGGCGGTAGAATAGCTTCTAGTATCATAGCAACATATAAGTCATCACACTAAGACAGACTCATAGAAGGGTTGAACAGGAACAAAAAATTGTTCTCGAGTTAATCCTGACTCATAGTGACTCAATACGACAGAGTAAAACTTCCCCACAGGATGTTCAAGGAACAGCTGGAATTTGAACTGCTGGCCTTTAGCTTAGCGACTAAGCTCTCAACCACTATACAATCAAGGCTACAGAAGAGTAGTGGCTATGTAATATTTCTGACCGCTTATTACAGATGAGCAAACAAGGCTTGGAGTTTGTGAGCAATTGTGGCAAAGATACTCAGCAAGCCCACAGAAGTGCCATCTATACACCCCAGCTTTGTGCTGTCACCAAAGATTATACTGTTCCCTCTAAATACTGGTCACTGAGGGCAAGACACTTTACCTCTCTGTGGCTTAACTTATTTATCTCTTGGTCTTGCTGGCCTCATGATGACGATAAGATAAAAATACAAGTTAATTGTGGAAAGGAGCTTTCAAAGCATAAAATCCTGTATAATAAATGTAGGGTATTACTATAATGTCTTAGGAAATGTGTAAGTGGACCAGCTGTGCATATAAGTAAAGCCACCACCCTCATTGAAGTCTTCACACCAGGCACTCTGAAACTGTAATATTTTTTTGTTGTTGTTGCTTTCTTTTCTTAATACCCTGCATATCTGAAAACCTCCTGAAACATTTTCCTTCTTCCACTTGCCAAATTTTTTAATTCCTCTTGGTCTGGGTCCAAACCCAAAATTTCACCTGAAAATGATTCTTTTTCTTTTGCTTTCATAACATTGAGAGCATAAAGTACTCTTTCACAGAGAATAGAAACAAAATTTATAGAGCAAATCATGTCACAGACAGGGCATGAGGCACTTTGCTCCCTAAACTTCCAGAGCTGGGAAATGTAGCCTTTGAGAATGGTCTTTGAGGCAAACCCACCTCACTTGACACAGCCTGTGCTTGCTGCGAATGTCCCAGGCTTGCCATGAACTTGGACAATCATTTGGGGCTTGATTCCATTTGAAGACATGATTTGGAAGGTGTCTTCTCAAGTCATCCAAAGGAAACATAGAAGCTTGGTCTAACCAGCCAGACCATTAAACCTGAAATCCAGGACTGTTAACAAGGCGGCATGCATGGACCACCTTCCAACTGATTTTCAGCTCTGGGTGGTTTTTATTTAAATGTGTCTGTGAACTCTTTGAGACACCTCCATCCTTCAGTGCTTCATAATCAGTTTGAAACAAGTGACTCCAAGCCACAGTGATGGAGCTGGCCCAAGGATTGCTGCAGTGTGCTGCCAAATTGATTTCACTCATGATGGCCTCATGTTGACCTGATATATTCTGGGGGCTCCAGGGTTTGTGGTCTCAACTCACCATGTGATTGTCCCTCCCACCGCAACCTTCCTCTTTCTTACCTGCCTGTACTGCATTCAGCCAGTTGTGAACTCTTGAAGGATTCTGGTACATCCTGCTCTACAATGTTTGGACAAAGAACGACACTCAGATAAGCCATTGAATGTCTTTAAGGCCAATGAAAACTTCTATTTACTAGGTTCCTTGAGTATGCTGGATACATTACTTAGTTTTTCAAATGTCTTTTCATATCATATCATCCCAACTGTTCCATGAAACTGATACTGTTACCAACATCATCATATTATAAATAAAAAGATGGCATGCCAAGAAGCTAAGTAATTTAGAAAAGCTATCTCAAGTTTATACTAAAAATCAAACTTGCTGCCATTTAATCGAATTTGACTCATATTGATTCCACAGGTTTTGGACTAGAACTTTGCTCTAGACAGTTTTCCTTCATCAAGTTCTAAACTTTCTCAAGAATACTGCAGAGTAGACACTCCTTCCCCATTTTATGGATGAGAAATATAAGGCTTACTATGCTTAAATAACTCACTCTTAGCCACACCAGCTAGTAAATCCTTGGGTGAAGTTTCAAATCAGGTTTGTCGCATCCAAAATCTGATCACCATGTATACTGCCTGTATTATACAATTCCTTTTATTGATGGAATAGCATTTGGAAAAGAAGGAGGTTCTCCTTGTAAGTCCTTACGGAATTGTCCTAGGACAAACGAGAAACAATTACAAGACAGATACATATGGACTTAAAGTAAGTATATTAGGCAGGACCCAACTGATCAAAATCCAACCTACAGAGAAAAGCAGGCATAACTGGATACAGACACTTCAACGATGTGCTTGGGAACATGGTTTCTTCTGGAGGCTCTGTTCTTACAGTTAGACGGAAACGGCCACAGGAACATCTAGGTTCACTACCTATTGGTTTAGAGCATTTGCCATTCCCTAATTGCTGTAGCAAAAATCCCAGAACTGACTCTGTGTGACTTTCTTCATATAGCTACTTGGAACTAGTTACTGTAAGTATGAGATACTTTATATTTACTGGCCAGAACTGTGGTATGTGTTGACCCTGAGCTAGGAAGTAAGATTAGTTCCTTCTGAATTACCTGGACTGAGACAGGAAAGGGAATGTTCTGCAAGAGAGGGATTAACACAAGAGGGGGTGAGGCAGGGTAGGGGTGAGGTAAAAATGGCAGATGCCTTCTATTTTGGAGAGTAGATTATCAAACATGGTGTTACACTCTGATGGAGTCCACCCATATCTCTTTGGCTCCTACCAAGTCTGTGCACAGCAGCCACACCTCCAACTGCTAACACTAAGCTCCTTTGCCGCAAGACTGAATACCTGTTCTGCCCATGCCATTTTGTCCTGGTACTTGCACCTGAAAAAACCTGATAGTGTAAGGGGTAAGAGGTACAGTTGCTGACCAAAATCTACCAGGTACTCCTTGAAAATCCTATGGGACTGTTCTGCTCTGTCCTGTAGGTTCACTATGGGTCAGAACTGACTTGACGGCAACAGGTTTGGTTTTGGTTTTTGCTTGCACCTGACTCCAGCCATGGTATTTTCATTTGCCTCATATGCATATGAAAGCTTGATAGTGAGTAAGGAAGACTGTAGAAAAATTATGCCTTTGAATTATGGTGTTGGCAAAGAATATTGAATATACTGTAGACTGCCAGAAGTACAAACAAATCTGTCTTGTAAGAAGTACAGCCAGAAGGCTCCTTAGAAAGGAGAATGATAAGACTTCATCTGACATACTTGGGATGTGTTATTAGGAGACACTAATCCTTGGAAAAGGACAACATGCTTGGTAAAATGCAGGGTCAGCAAGAGAGGAAGACCCTCAGTGAAACGGAGCAACACTGGCTGCAACAACGGGCTCAGGCAGAAACACAACTGTGAGGCTGGCGTGGCACCAGGCAGGGTTCACTTCCGTTGTACATTACGGTTTGCTGTGGGTCAGTACCAACTCGATGGCTCCTAACAATGACACTCAAGTGGGGATCAACCTCTTCCAGAAACAGATTCAATCAGTAATTGTGTAATCTCATAAATACCTCCAATCTCTCTCCCTTGGGGTGAGGTAATTCTGCAGTTCATGTTCAACCTTGGCCTCTAGAGTTTCCAAAAGGATTAAGCTCTACTCGTCTGAAGCAGTAATTTGGTTAAGAAGACGTTTTACTGGCTTTCTTCCATTCTCCATCTCATTCCCCTGCCGTATTAATGGGAATAACCTCCGAAATCAAATACTGTATTTGAATCTTTGTCTCCCCAATTCAAATTAACAAGACAGGTGGTTTCCTGAGGGAGGGACATTCAGCTGTAATTTGTGTCAGGCATGGGAGAAATACTGTATTCCTGCTTGTGCTTCATGCATGTGCTTCCCACAAGCATGAGGGAACAGAACACTGCCTAGTCCAGTGCCGTTCCTGCGATCACTTGTGGATCAGACCGTGGTAATCCATAGAGTTTTCATTGGCTGATTTTTGGAACTAGATTGCCAGGCATTTCTTCCTAGTCTGTCTGGTATAAAAGTTCCATTTCAACCTGTTGGGCAACATACAAGCCTCCACTACAGAAGGGTGATGGCTGTCCATGAGGTGCATTAGTCAGAAATGGAACCCAGGTATCCCTGGTGAAAGATGAGAACTGACTCAGCATTGCCCCATTCTGCTACAACAAGTATCAGGAATTGTAGAAGTATTCATCTGTAATTTAAAGATGATACTTGAGTGAGATTCAAGAGTGAAACTGATGGGTGAATTGCAGCCCTTTGGATGCTAAGTGAAATCTTGACTTGTTTAACTTGGGTGACCACATCCTCACAGAGAAAGAAACCTTTAAGTTGTTGTTTTGGATTCTGAAATTTCTGAAAGAAGGTAATAGACAAAGTTCTCTGGAGAGCGGCTATTCTAGAAATTATCTGAAAGTGTATTGTTCAGCCTCTTTTGTTGTAACACATTCTTATAAAAAGGCTTTCTTTGGCTGCTCTGTTCTTTTCCAGCTTGGGGACAGCTCAAGCTTACAGGAGTATGTCCTTTCCTTTGTCTAGCTTTGAACTTGATACCCACCATCATCCAAGCAGAGCCAGAGCCTTTACAAGAGAACATATAAAACAAAAGGACATGGTTGCCACTTAAAAGTATGTGAAAGGGTGTCATCATCTTAAGTTCTTTGTGTAACTTTGGATGTGTGCCCGGTACACAGAAGTGTAAAGGAAATGATTTCTTTCAAAATAAACACGTCAATCAAAAAAAAAAAAAGGTAAAGAAAATAACTATTTCACCTTTTTGATGTGCAAAAGAATGCATGCCATATGGATTCCTTCCCAAGTCCTATCTCTATTCCACTGTGGCCTTTCCTTCAGGTCATTCATGAAACTAGTAATAATAGACAAAATGTGTTAAGTGTTCACTATGTGTTGTGGGCACTGAAAAGTGATATAACTTATGCTGAATTCTCTCAAGGAAAAATGCATTTACTTCCGTACCTGTGTCTCATTACATTATTTAAAACAGTGTTCTGGAATTCAGAAAGATTAACTTCCTGTTTTGGACTGGTTCTGTCCTTACATGAAGTGCCCCCTGCCAAAAACAAAGCCACTGATTTTTTTACCGTGGCAGAGAAAAAGGAGAAAAGCAGCCCAGGACCTAGGAGTTATCCTAAGGGGAAAAGATACAGATCTCAAAATGTCATTACACTTTTATTTGAAATATTTGATGAAATATTTATCAATGAAATGCTGTAGTGTCTAGGATTTTCTTAAACTAGTTCAGGGTTGAGGGGAAAAGATAGAGGTCTAGATATAATGGAGTCCCTGGACAGCAGAAATGGTTAAGCACTAGACTTCTAGACAAAAGCTTCACACCTTGAACCCACCAGTGATTCCTCAGAGAACAGGTCTGGTAATCCGCTTCTGAAAAGCCAAAGCCTTGACAACCCTATGGAGCAATTCTACTTGGCACACATAGGGTCGTCATGGGCCAGAATTGGCTCCACAGCAACTAAAACCAAAAACAAAAATCTGTTGCTATCAAGTAGATTCCAACTCTTATCAACCAGACCAGACAGAGGAGAACCACTCCAAAGAGTTCCAAGGGGCACCTGGTGGATTCATAACGCTGACCTTTGGGTTAGCAGCTGAGCTCTTAACCGCTGTGCCCCGAGGGCTGTAACGACAACAACAAACACAAAATAAGCCATAAATTGGTAATTTCTGAAGCTAGGTGGTAGGTATGTGGGCTCCCTGAGACTATTCTCAATGTATGTACATTTGAAAGTTTTGTAGTAAAATTTTTGAAAAAAAAAATTGTGTTTCCATTAAACTGGTGAAAAAAATTGGCATGCTTGAGAATAAACAGTCTCAGGAAGTGAAGTGGTGTGATTGACACGACTTGAGCAAAGGTTTTCAGAAGGCCCAATGAATTTCTTCACTTTTTTTCATTCTGTGTCATCACCATACTAGTAACAGAAGAGTAGTTTATCCATCTCTAATACATTCACAGGAAGACAAATTTTAAAAGAAAAAAGGAGGCAGGGAGGGATCAAAACAGATGATAAGCAGTGTATGGAGAGTGGAAAACCCAAGTCTTAAAGAGAATGAATGTCCTGAGGGGCCAAAAAAAAAAAAAAAAGTTACAGCTTTTCTACTAAAAGCAGAGTGTAATGGAAGCAAGAAACCAGAAAAAAATCGGGACAGAAATGTGGAACTACTTAATCTCTAGATCACTCATTCTCCCATTCGAAAGGGGAAGCTATAAAGTGGCTAAAATATACCCAATGAACAAGTGAGTAATAGAAATAATAAGAAAGCTTCTGAGTGTTTTGAATGAGCTCTTTTCTCTCTTTCCTGGATACATTCCAGTCCAAGATACAGTAGCATGCAGAGTCCTTCATTCACACACTCAACAAATATTTATTGGGTGCCTATTACATGCCACATACTGTTTAAGGCACTGAGAACAGTTGATAGGAAAAAGACAAAATCTCTTAGGGAATTTACTTTCAAGTTTCGGAAGATAGACATTAAATCAAATAAGCAGCTGCAAAGAGCATTTTGGGAATACATAGAGCAGGTAAAAGGGGATGATGGCCTCTCTTGGAAAGGAGAGCTATTTAAAATAAGGTTATGAACTTATCTCTGAGATAATGACATTTCTACAGTGGCCTGAAACAGGTGAAGGATTTATGGGAAAAGCATGTTTCAAGCAGAGGGAACATCAAATGCAAATACAGCGAGACAGGAGCTTGCCTGACTTCTATTCAGGCTTGCAGAGAAGGCCCGTATCATTGGAGGGAATGAACTAGGAGAAACACTGTGAGGGAAAGACAAATCCACTGAAGAGTTCAAGTTGCGATGTGGCATGGCAAAACTTATCTTTGAAAATAATCATTTGGCTGCTATGCTAAGGATAGAGTTTTAGGAGAACCAAAAGCACTAGCAGGGACATCAGGTGCCAGGCTATTAAAATAACCCAAATGAGAGAGAATGGTGTGTTTTGGACAGGTTGGTAGTGGTGGAGATGGTGAGAAGTAGGTGGGATCCTGGACATACTTGGAAAACTGAAATGACAGTATTTTCTAATAAAGTAGAAGAGGGGTATGAACAAAACAGAGGAGTTAAGAGCTTTTGGTACAATGGTAGAATGGAGTTGCCATTGCAGAGAAGACTGCAGGAATAGCAAGCTGGTGATGAAGAAAATTAAGTTTTTCAAGGAAGAGTCTTTAAACACTGAAGTGGAGATGTTAAATTGGCAACTGGATATAATTTTGTGCTATTTGAGGTAGAGACTTAGTCTTGATATATATATTTGGGCATCATTAGTACACAGATAGTATTAAGGCCATCAGACTATATGGGATTGAGTATAGGCGGAGAAAGATAGATAGATGTTCGCTAACTAACTCCTAGAGGACACTGAAATTTAGAGGTCAGGAAGATGAGAGACAAAGTCATGAAGTATCAAAAACTGGGTGGCTTAAACAGCAAAAAGTGATTCTCTTCTGTTTGTAAGGCTGGAAATTCAAAATCAAGGTGTTGGCTGGGTTGATTCCTTTCAGAGGCTCTAAAGAACAGTTAGTTCCATGCCTCTGTCTAGCTCCTGGTGGTGACAGGCAATCCTTGTCCTTAGCTTGTAACTGCATCACTCCAATTTCTGCCTCTGTCTCCTCTGGGAGTCCTTGCCTGCGTCTTTGTATGTCTAAATCTTCTGGTCCTTATAAGGACAGCAGTCATTAGGCGTAAGACCCATCTTGTCTTAACTTGATTACATCCACAAAGAACTTACTTCCAGGTGAGGTTATATTCCTAGGTCTAGTGAACACACATTTTTGGAGAACAGTATTAAACCAAAAACAAAACAAAAAACAAAGAACCATCACTGTTGAGTCAATTCTAACCCATAGTAACCTTATAGGACAGAGTTGAACTGTCCCATAGGGTTTCCAAGGAACACTTGGTGGATTTGAACTGCCAACCTTTTGATTAGCCTCCATAACACTAAACCACCACACAACTAGAATTTCCCTGTTGAACCCACTACAGGAAAAAATGATGAAATTGTAACAAAACACTGGTTTTGTGCCTAATTAATTAGTTCTATGTTAATTGTTTCCAGTTGCTCATATCATATAATTTGAACTAGTCATCACTTCCCGATTGGGAATATTTTTCATCATAGAGTCACTTGATCGTGCCTTTTGTCAAATGACCATATTTCTCTTTTTTCTAGGTGAGTGGTTCTCAAAGGTGTTCATTTCTCTTGTTTTCTAGGTGAGTGGCTCTCAAATGAATGCTGGGTCCCAAACCCAGAGCTTCTCATTCACACCATGGATTTCAAATTTTCATTTTTAACAAGTTCACAGGTAATGTTGATACTGACACTATCAGTCCTAGAACACACTTTGAGAACCACTGCTCAGGACTCAATAAAGCCTTGCTTCTTCACCTGGGAAGAAGTTACTCAGCTATTTGTCAGCTATTTATCAGTTACTCAGCTATTTATCTGTTTCCTGTATGTAGTTAATAATGATGCATATGAAAAGAATCCAACAGATACAGGGATACTGATGCTTATGCTGAGGCTACTATCATAATGATTATGGTAATCATTCATTTTTATACCCAGTCTTTGTATCCCACCATACATTGCAAAGTACTTCCCATACAGTAGTAAATGTAACTTTTGCACCAGTGAGGTAAGGTAGATGTGTTTTCCCCATTTTACTGAGGAAACTTGAAGTTCAGTGTAAAGTGTAAAGTACTTCAGTGAACATCACTAGCTGTCTCACACTGAGTTCTCTAGAGAAGCAAAACCAGTAAAAAGTATACATACATACAGAGATTTGTATTAAGGTGATGGCTCACAGGACTGTAGAGGCTGGAATGTCCCTAGTCGATGGATCAGGTAGAGGCTTCTCCTGATTCACTTGGTCACATTTATTGCTGACCCCTAGACTAGCAAGTCAGACAACAGAACTCTGGCTCACAGGCTGTGAAGATCAAAGAAGTCCAAGATCAGCAGATGAGATGGCAGGTAAGGTGCTAACTCCAGTCCCACAAACCTTGCCAGAAAGTCCACCTGAAATGACTACAGGCCGCATGCCAAAGAAATTTCCTTTCAACTGATTGGCTACTCACTGCAGATCCCACAATGGAGGTCATCACATTATGTTGAATCTCATCACAGAGGTGATCGTATCATTATACAACTGCCAAACCATATCATAACTGTCAGACTACTGAGAATTGTGGCCCAGCCAAGTTGACACACAACATTAACAATCACACTAGCTACTGGTTGAAGTTGTGTTGCAAATATTCTTTTCATTCTAGGGCTGGTGTCTGACCTGCCCTTCAGCAGCTTTTTTACAGACAAACATAACCTAAATTTTGATTTAAAAAAATCTCAGTGATAGCTGCGATGGAGCTCACTAAATTGAGTCTCACAGGCAACACAAGAATAAAAAGGGGTGCACCCTGAGATCTCCACTAAAAGATCTCAATTGATGGTCCAGCAGTTTTGGGGTTCCCCCCTGGGAGCATGGCCCCTGGCCCTCATGCTGCCCTTGCCCATAAATCATAATGAAGGTCCACTCTTCACACACGAATGGATTGGACTTGGTGATGCAGAGTGACCATATATTGAATGCACTTTACGGTTCTATGCATCTACAGGATATCATCCTGCTGACCTCTGACTGGAGGAAGGAGAGTGGGTGGAGAGGAGGGGAAAGGAGACTGTTGGGAGGGTGAGACATGTATGGAGCAGAGAGGAATAGTGTGCAGTCACCGGGCAGGGAGAGCTGTGGAAGCTGCATACAGGTGGGCATGTAAATTTATATGGGAATGTACATTTTCACTCAGTCATAATAAAAAAAAAAAATAGATTGCTGATTAAAACAAAAGACAAGTGTTCATGTGTTAAACCTGGAATTAAAGTTCACAGTCATTAAAAAAAAAAATCTGGGTAGCATCCCATGGAAAATACTGTGAATCAAAAAAATCCATAGGTTCATTTTGCATTGCATCTGTTACCAGTTGCATCACCAATTTCCATCCTACTCCCTGCCTTGTTCTTCTCTTATTCTATTAGAGGGCTTATCAGCCTAATTCATCAGAGTACTTTGTTCTCTGTTCCCTGTGTTTGTCCAAACAGCAAGTTTTGTACGTGCCAAAGCACATTTCCTAACACTAACTCTCTGAAGTTCATTGGTCCAGGACTCTTCTTTCTGAAGAACCAGGGCAGGTAAACAATGTGTGGGCTGTGTCTATATATGTTTCCTCAACCTTTCTCCTCTCTAACATTTCTTCTTTTCAGTATCACACACCTACCGTCATGGGTTGAGTTATGTTCTCCAAAACTGTATATCAGTGTGGGTGGGCCATGATTCCTGGTACTGTGTGCTGGTCCACCATTTATGTGTTTCCTCTATGTGCTGTAAATCCTATCACTATGATGAAATGAGATGGATTAGTGGCAGTTATATTGGTGAGATATACAAGATTAGATGGTGTCTCTTATGCTCATCTCTGAGATATAAAAGAGAGAGGCAAGCAGAGAGACATGGGAACCTCATACCACTAAGAAAGTGCTGGGAGAGAGGGCATCCTTTGGACCAGAGGTTCTTGTGCTAAGATGTTGCCAGACCAAGAGAAGAGTAACACACCAAGAGAACTTTCCTGTAGAGCCAACAGAGAGAGAAAGCCTTCCTCTGGAGTTGGCTCCCTGAATTCAGACTTCTAGCCTACTGGCCTGTGAGAGAATAAACTCATTAAAGCCATTCACTTCTGGTGTTTCTGTTATAACAGCACTAGATGACTAGGACACCTAGTAAATAGAACAGCTAGGACTTGAACATTTGCTGTCTGTCTCCAAAAGTGTGCTCTTAACCATTTCCCCACACTGCCCCATGCACAGTCCTCAACAGCAGTCATTTTCTATCAGCTAATCTAAGCCCAAGAGTGTAGGTGTTCAATCTGCTCACTCTACATGTTTCTATTAAATTGTTCTTTCTGTGTGCTCCAACAAGGGCTGGAGGAACTACCAGTGATCTCCTACATCCTCAGTGTTCACCTCTGGCATGACACTTTCACACAGGTGGCATGTATCACAATAGCTAAAAACACAAGCATTGGACCAGACATCTCTAGATATGACTCCTCACTTCTTTCCTTACAGTATAACATTTAGTAAGACACTGACTTCTCAGCCTCCGTTTCTTCATTTGTATAACAGGTAAATTAATAGCAACCTTGCATAATTGTTACTGGAATTAAATGGATAATTTAAGCAACGGCTAGCAGCTCAGTGTTTAGATCTCATTATTTGCATCATGCTGCCTGCCCCTAGAGTACTCATTCTACTCTTTTCTGCCCAGGTATCCTCCATTGTTCACCTCACTTTTTCTTCCTACATGCAAACACCCTGAGTAGACCTGCTATCATTCCCATTATATTTTTAACTCTCAGAATCCTGGTGTTCTGTCTAGCAAGTATGCTCCTAATGTCTTTTACCAACACAACCTATGGGTATCCCAGGCCTCCAACTCCTCATTTAATGTTGTGATAATGTATACATGATACTTTTCAGTAGGGGCATTGAGTTAAGTTTGCAAGGTTATGTAACTATCATCACTATCTAGTTCTAGACATTTTTATCTTGCCAAAAGGGAAGCATATCCCCATTAAGCTGTCACTTTCTGTACCTACCACCCACTTCTAGACCTGGAAAACCACTGATCTGCTTTCTGGGTCTGTGGATTTGCCCGTTCTGCATATTTCGTATGAATGGAGTCTTATAATACATGGCCTTTTGTGTCTGGCTTCTTTCACTTAGCCTGTTTATCAGGGTCATTCATGTTGCATTATATATCAATATTTCATTCTTTTTTTATGGATTAACCATCATTTTTCAGCTCTTAAAATTCATCAGGCACTGCATTAAGCTCAACTATCCTACATGGTAGATCTCAGTAGAATTCCCACTTACAGGTGAGAAAACTGAGGCTCAGAGAGCTTAAATGGAATCCTGGTATCTCAGAGGTTGAAGGAAAACTAAAATTCTGTGCATTCTACTAGACTGATACTTGAATTTCTTCCTCAACTTAGCTCAGGTGTCTCTTGTGCTAGTACCCACTAATCAGTACATACTTTTTGGTACATCATGTTGTTTACCTCCCTAATGACACTGTGAGTTTCTTAGGTACTTTGATCACTCATCAGCAGCAAGACTCCTTTAATGTGGCATAAAAACCCTAACCACTGTGGCTCCCTTCTACTTCTCCAGCTGCCAGCACTGCCTAGCAACCCTACACCTGTCAGGTGGTTTCTCATCTAAGTGCTTCTGCCCCTAATCTTTCCTCTTCCTCCTCCTCCTCCTTATTGACCTAATAGTTTGCCTAATACTTCCATTAAAAGATATACCACAAGAATGGGGCTTAAAGAAACAGAAATTTATTTTCTCATAGTTCTGGAGACTAGAAGTCCAAACCAGTATCTTGACTATGTTCATTCCTTCTGTGAGTCTCTGTCCTAGTTACTAGTGACTCCCTTCAGTTGATGGCATTTCTTTGTAAATAATCCTTATATGATGTCTGTCTTCCCTTGCGGATCTCTGTGTCTATTTTACTCTTTTTGTAAAACTCTACTTTGAAGTGATTAGGTTTAGAACCCACTCTACTGTGATATAACCTCATTAACATAATAGAAGAAAATCTTTCTTTCCAAAAGGGTTATAGTTGCAGGCAGAAAGTTTAAAGCTTCAGCACTTGCTGGGTGTGTGGTCTTCAAAGTATTAGGGAGGAGAAAAATTAAAACAACACACCCAGAACACAGCCCATACAATGTTTTGCTGACCTGGATCCTCAGTGGAAAGAGTCCTGTTCTGTGATGAGCTTTGTGTTTACTTAGAAATTCAAATGGTCTCTTTGCAGGTTGGGTCAAGATGGCGGACTAAGCCTACGCCTTCTTACATCCCTCTGGAAACCAAGACCTGAAATGATAATCAAATGGAGCCTTGTGGTCACCTAGTGAGCCCCAGGACACTGCACAGAACTGTTAATTTGGACTTCATACCACTGAGTGAAAAACCTCCTCTCTTTCACTGACTCCAGCTCCTGGCTAGCCCTGGCTCTCATGGACTGAAGGTAAATGCACCATTTTGACTTTTTTTTTCTCTCTGTCTTGGCCGGTGGGCAGAGCTGGGTCTTGCCTAGCAGATAGACTCAGTTGTACTGTTGGGGGGATAGGCAGGCAAAATTCCCATATTTTGAGAGCCAGGCTTAGGACTCTGTTCATCTAGCCACTTTGGGCCTGTCTTTTTATCACTGCCACAGTGTGGTTTGTACAGAACCACACTGCCAGAGTGTGGGATGTGATATTGGATATGGAGATTTTAGCGGGACCTAATTCTTAGCCTGGGAGTCAGTGCCTGCAAACAAGACAGCACTTCTCTGACAGAAAAGCAGTAATTTACACAGTTTCACCTACAGTGGGGGCCCGGCAACAGAGGCAAAGGAATCCCTACCTCTCGGCACCTTTAGCCCCTCTATCTGCTGCCTGTGTGGAGGGCGTCATATTGGATATGGTGGCTGCAGCTGGACCTATTTCTTAGCTTGGGAGCCAGAGCCTGCCCACAGAAGAGTGCTTTTCCACCAGAAAAGCAGTAGTTCACACAGTGTCATCTAAGGCTAGGCCCTGTCAGCAGAGGCCAACAGGGCAGTAGCATTGCTGAATTTTGATCTAGTTTGTATCATCTTGGGTTGGATATAGAGGTGTTTACTTTGCCAGTTGAGAAGAGTGACCTCTAGACCTGAAAACCTGACTGACTTGAGAAGTGGTCAGATACCTTTGCTTTACATTTTAAGACAGCCTAGAGAAACATCTGCAGTCTATCCTCACAGTATCTCTTCCAGTCTCTACTTACTCACATGGGACCCGAAAAGCAACAGACACTTGTGGCATACAAGAAATCTCCCATGGCTTCAGAAGTCTCCCAAACAAAACAACCAAGGAGTTTTCCAGATGAAGAAACTTTTAGGAAAGCATCAGAAAGTGAATACAAAATGATTATATACAGAGCCCTTCTAGACCTTATACAAATGGTCTCTTTGGTTCTTAGGTGCAAATGACTTTTGATTCCAAAGATTTGAATTATTGCATCACTTTAACATAAAACTTACAAAAATCTGGAATACAATTCGCTCCACAACACCTGGTCAATCACTTTCTGTCTTGCAATTAGGCTCTGATGTGTCACTTCACATAGAAACCTCCCTTGATTATCCACCAGTACTGAGTTGTCTCACTGTGGTATAATTTTACAATATCTCCATCAGACTTCAGCCCCTTAAGACTCTTTCAGGGCTGGCAGTATGTATCGAAGGAAAAAAAACCAAAAAACAGAAAACACCAAATCCACTGCCTCTGAGTCAGTTCTGACTCATAGAAACCCTGTAAGATATAAAAATTTCTGTGGAACACCTGGCAGATTTGAACTTCCAGACTCCTGGTTAGTAGACATAGCAATTAACCATTGCACCACCAGGGTTTAGCCACTTTTTGTACCTCCAGGGTTTTGCTGGGAAGCCACTGTCCCATTGACAGTACATGCTCCCAGCAGGCAGAGCCCTATATCACAGTTTGAAGTAGGAAAAGTAGGCATGGGCCACAAATTGCTATTTTTACAGGGTATTTTATGGGGTGGTACTCAATTATTGAATTTTTTTGTACAAAAACACAGATTTTTAATTTTTCTTTTAGTTTGCTACACATATTTACCTCTGAACTCTGAGGGTAGAATTTGTGATTCTGAAAATATAATTTGTGGAGTGAGGCATAAAACAAAAACCATATTATAACCCCAAATTCAGACACACTCATAGTATCACATAGTATCAACAAAAAATTAAAAGGAAAAAAATAATTTGGTCAAGGAAGGGTTAAAGACAAGACCTGGGTTTTGTCTATTCCTCTATCTGCATATCTAGTACAGGACCCAAAATGCAGCAGGCTCTCAGTACATATTTACAGGATGAGTGAATGTCTTTATGAATAAGCACAAGAACGCTAGGCACATAGACACACAGGTGAAACCACATCACTGTTTGTTGCCTTGGTCTAGTTTATGAGATCACAGTGTTTCAGGAGCTCATGGTGGGTGAAGCTCCTGATGGAAATAACTTGACCTGAACCAAAGTCTGAGGATGTGACGTGAAGGGGTTGGGAAGCAGTGCACATGAGACCTTGATTGAGTCTTTGGTGCCTACTAAAAAGCCACCTCCAGAGTGTTCTTCCTTCCATTCACAAACCTGAGCTCTCCTGCGGCCAGGATTAAAATTGCCTCCAGGGCTAAGGTGAATAAGGTGTGAGGGAATCTCACCTCTGGATCACAATATTTTGCTGGGAAGTTGCCACTGATTTGCATGGCTTTACAGTAAGATGCAAATAAACACCCAGACTTATCATTTCCAGACATCACCCTGCCCTTCCAGTCATCCTTGGGAACATCATCCTGAGCTCTTGTTCCTTTGCCAGCACTCTCCTCCACCAGTGCTAGGTGTTGTCAATGAGTATGCATCATGCAACCCATAAAACCAACCTATGCAGCTCCTTCCCCGGCTCAGTGAGTGTAAAGACTCCACAGGACTTGAAAGCTCCCCCTTCCCCAAGTTCACATTTGTCAGATCAATGCAGTTCAGTGGTGTTCCAGGATGAGAAAAAAACACACTTTTTTATTTCCATTTCCATCCCAGTCACTGAGACAGCCAGAGTCTGTGACAAAGCTCCAATTATGAGGCTGCTGGTTGACAGACTCAACAAATGACTAATTCTAACACAGTGTTCAACTAACACAGTGTCTCCACCACTTGCCTGCCAATATATCATACTGTGGTGACTTGTGTGTCACTGTGATGCAAAAGTGATATCACAGATATTTCAAATGCCAGCAGGGTCACCTGTGGTGGAGAGGTTGCAGTGGAGCTCCCAGACTGGAAAGAAAGATCTAGTGATATACTTCTGAAAAAATTGTCCAGTGATATTCACAGAACATTGATACCATGCTGGAGGCTGAGACCCTCAAAGTGGAAGCTACTCAAAACATGCCTGGAGAAAAGCTGTCTCCTTGGAATAGAGTCAACCTTAATGATGTCTGTTGAGTAGAACTTTCAGGACTTTTATTTGGTGATGTGTTACAACTTAAAAATGAGACAGAACTGCTGTAAACATGCATTAGTAAACAGAACATGAAATATATGAAATATGAATCTAGGAAAATGGACAGTCATCAAAAATGAAATAGAATGCATAAAGATTGACATCCTAGGCATTAATGAGCTGAAATGAACTGGCATTGTCCATTCTGAATCACACAATCATGTGGTCTGCTATTCCAGGAATAACAGACTGAGAAGCAATAGTGTCGCTTTCATCATCAAAAGGAATATTTCGTGATCTATCCTGAAGGACAATGCTGTCAGAGATACGAAAATATCCACACAACTACGAGGAGGAAGTTCATATAACTGTTACTCAAATTTACACACCAAATACTAATCCCCAAAACAAAGAAATTGAAGATTTTTACCACCTTCTGCAGTCTGAAATTTACCAAACAAGCAATCAAGATGTACTGATAATTACTGATGACTGGAATAGAAAATTTGAAAACAAAGACTGATAGCTGGAAAATATGGTTTAGTGATAGAAATGACAGTGAAAATCACATAATAGAATTTTGTAAGACCAAAGATTTGCTCATTGCAAATACCTTATTTTTTTCCCACCAACATAAATAGGAAGAAACGATGAAGTAGAACGGCCTAACAGAAGATGTCAAAGAATGGTTCAAGAAGACAAGTATAACAAAGAAATGTGCAAAACCTTGAAGTTAGAAAACTAAAAGGGAAGAACACACTTGGCACAGTGAAATAACTGAAGAAAAAATTCAAAGCTTGAGTGGAAATATTGAAGGATTCTATGGGAAAAAATTAAATGACACAGAGAGTGTCAAAAGAAGAAAGAAGGAATATACGAAGTCACTGTACCAAAAATAACTGGTACACATTAAACCATTTCAGGAGAGACAATACATGATCAAGAACCAATGGTACTGAAAGAAGAATCCTTAGATGCACTGAAGGCACTGGTGAAAAGCAAGGCTCTAGGAGTCAACAGAATATGAACTGAAATGTTTTAACAAAAAAGATACGATGCTGCAAGTGTTCACTGATCTATGCCAAGAAATTTGGAAGACAGCCACTTGGCCAACTGACTTGAAGAGATTCCTACTTGTGCCCATTCCAACAAAAAGAAATCCAACAGAAGGCAGAAATTATCAACCATTATCGTTACTATTACATGGAAGTAAAATTATGCCAAAGACAATTCAAAAACTGTTGCAGCAGTACTCGGAAGAAGAATTTTCCTCTCTTTTTTTAAAAAAAAAAATTGTGATTAAGTGAAGGTATATAACACAAATCAATTTTGCATGCTCACCTATCTGCAGCTCCATCTACTCTCCTTACCTGGTGACAGCATATTCTCCTTTTAGTCTATATTTCTAGTATCCTCTTTATGAGCACCTGTCCCCTCCTCTCCACCCCCTCCTCTTCCATCTAGAAAGAAACCAGTAGGATATCCTCTTATAACTGTATAGAACAATAAAGTACACACAACATCTGATCACGCTGTGTCCCTGAGTCCAGTCCATTTCTGTCTGAAGAGTTGACCTCAGCACTGGTTTCTAATCAAGACCAACAGTAGGTCTAGGGTCATGTTCCCAGGGGACCCTCCACACTGCAAGACCATCAATTCTGGTCTTTTGGTAGAGCTCTTGAGCTGCACATCTCTTCTTGTGCTGCCTCAGGGACTCTACATTGGGTTCCCCATCATGGCTGCCTTTGGTGGTGGCCAGGCACCATACGGTTCTTTGGAAGAGGACTTTAAATGAAGGATAGCACTGCTGATATCATATGGATCTTGGCTGAAAGAAGAAAACACCAAAAAAAAAAAAAGAATAAATAAATTTTACTTGTGCTTCATTGACCATGCGAAAACATTCAACTATATAGATATAACAAATTATGAGTAACGTTGCAAAGAACAGGAATTCCAGAACACTCTGTTACGCTTATGAGAAAGCTGTACATAGACCAAGAGGCAATCACTGGAACAAAACAAAGGTATACTATGTGTTTTAAAATGAGGAAGGATGTATGTTAGTGTTGTATCCATTCATCAGACTTATTCAATCTGTATACTGAACAAGTAATCTGAGGAGTTGAACTTATGAATAAGAATGGGGCATCATGATTGGAAGAAGATTCATTAACAACTTGCACTATGCAGATTACACAACCTTGCTTGCTGAAAGTGAAGAGAACTTGAAGCACTTACTAATGGAGATCAAAGACCACAGCCTTCAGTGTGGATTATACCCGAATATAAAGAAAATGAAAATCCTCACAACTGGACCAATAAGCAATATCACGATAAATAGAGAAAAGGTTGAAGTTGTCAAGGATATCATTTTACTTGGATCATAGTCAATGCCCATAGAAGTAGTAGTCAAGAAATCAAAGGATGCATTATTTCATTGGGTAAATCTACCACAAAAGACCTCTTTGAAGTGTTAAAAAGCAAAGATACCACCTTGAGAACTAAGCTGCGCCTGACACAAGACATGGTATTTTCAGTTGCCTCATATCCGTGCAAAAGCTGGGTAATGAATAAGGAAGACCAAAGAAGTACTCATGCTTTTGAATTATGGTGTTGGCCAAGATCACTGAGTAGACCATGGACTGCCAGAAGAACAAATAAATCTGTCTCAGAATAAATACATCCAGAATGGTCCTTAGAAGCAAGGATACTGAGACTTTGTCTTGCTTACTCTGGACAAGATATTACAAGGGACCAGTTCCTGGAGAGAGGCATGAAGCTTGTTAAAATAGACAGTCAGTGAAAAAGAGAAAGACCTTCGAGGAGATGTCTTCCCATAGTGGCTGCAACAATGGACTGAAATACAGCAAAGATTGTGAAGACGGTGTGGAATTGGGCAGTGTTTCATTCTGTTGTCCATGGGTTTGCTGTGAGGCAGGACTGACTCGATGGCACCCAACAACAACACAGTGTTCAATATTAGTTATATTGCAGGGGGGAAAAGGAAAAGCACATAGAAGCATCAGCAATTACTTAGTTGAAAAAACTGTTGTCTGGGACAATAGATTAAAGCAAAGATGGGAATCCAGTGCTATTCAATAGTCACTGTTGTTAAGTGCCATCGGTGCCCAATCAGACTATACCAGCAAATTTGACTTAAAAACACACTTGGAACAGATCTCATTCATAACACAGAGCCTGCCTGTATTTGCCATTCCCAGTTAGAAGTTAGAATTTATACATCACAGAGGCGAGACCACTGAAAAGATAGTAATCAGACAAAAGCAGAGTTACAATGAACTATATTGAGAATATTTCAGAACTAAAGTGCTCATGGAAGAGTACTGGAAATAAAGCCAAAAATGCCTTCACTGGAATGAGCAGTCTATCACTTAAATCTGGGTGGATCTGAGCAAGACACTTCTCTAAGTTCTGCCCTTTTACTTTCGTAATGGGGCTGGAAAAGATACAGCAAGGAGCCCCGGTGGCACCATGGGTAAGGGCTTGGCTGCTGAACGAAACATCAATAGTTCAAACCCATGAGCAACTCTGCAAGAGAAAAGATTTGGCAATCTGTTTTCATAAACATTACAGGCTAGGAAACTCTATGTGACACTTCTATTCTGTCCAGTAGGGATGCTGTGAGTCAGAATCAACTAGAGAACTCAGCACAACAAAGGAATACAGTATCTACTCGTCTTTCTCTTGGTAGTAGCACACGGCTCTCCTCTGCAAGCTCAGTCTATTCTCTCTGAGTGGAGCAAATTCCCCCCTGGCCCCAGGTCTGGCCAGTCACAGAACTGTATCCTCTTGGACAAAGCCAATGAAATCAAAGTCCACAACATTCATTATAATGATGAAGAAATAGACGTTTTCTTTTCGCTAGAAGTGTAGCAGTAATGCAATACTGGAGATGTTTCACGCTATCTTATTAAGGGCAAGAGAAGACAGAGAGAGGGAGAAGACCAAGCTCTGAAAGCCTGATTTGGGTCCCAGAACTCAACCATGCATTAATCCAGCACACCTTTAAGTTGTCAGTTCTATGTGCTCATTATTCCCCCTTTCAAACAGAATCTGTCACTACCTGAAAGAAATGCTAATACCCTTCGTATATGGCTTTTGGGGGCACATTAAATAAAGTGGCATCTGAAAGTTCTTGACATGTAGTAGGTGCTTAATAAATTAGTTGACAAACCCATTCTTCTGGCGAAATAGTCAGCCCTTAATTATCCTCAAAAGCTTTCTTTGGTTTGGAGGAAATGAAAGCATGCCTTACATTTTTAACAGCACTTCAGAGTTTTCAAAATATTTTTCCAGCTATTTTCATGAGAGATGATGATGGTTATAAGGTGAGTATGTAGGTGGGGGAGCTTCATTTGAAAACCAAAGAGAGGCAATTATTAAACACCTTCTATGTTAGGCACTGGGACCACAGCAGTGTGGGAGGAAAAATTATGTAATATCCTGGACTTTGAGAGGGTCAGGTTGTGCTTTTCTGTGGAATGTGAAGTGGTCGTAGGGAAAGACATTCTTTACTTGAGATGGAATGTGACTTGGTTATTTAGGGAACAATTGTCATTTACATGGAAGAGGTTATGAGTGAAAGGATTAGGACTTAAGATGCAGTATGCAGTGGTTGTAGTGGTGTGAGGAGTATAGCTTACTCTGCAGTGTGACATGGTCTTCTAAATTATTTTTGGCTTGTTCTTTTGCTCTCTCTCCACAAAACTCGTCTCTCCAGTCTTGGGAAGCAACTTAGAATCAAGAGCACTTTTCCACTGTTCATACATTCCATCCTTCTTCCTTTTTATTCAGCTTATATTTATCTGAGTCCTTACAGTGTACCTAACCCAGTCTAGAGGCTGGAAATACAATATGGAGAAGACACAAGTCTTTCCCTCATAGATTTTTTTAGTCTAAAAGCCAATGAGAGACTCAAGTGCAGAAGAAGCCTCTCATTGGATCTCAGGTCTGCTCTAGACTCCAGAAAGAGTAGTAAAGGGCATATTCAGGTTTCCACATAAAGCATCTGTTCCAGTTCTTCAGGAAGAAATCGTGCCCAGCTTTCCAGACAGACATGATCTTCTGGCTAATATGGATCAGGAAGGAGCTATTTCTTTAGGGATCCTGATGAGCACATGAGGTGTCACAGACTCAGGAATCCAACACTGGTGATGCTTGTGTCGTCTGCGACAAGTATCGTGTATACTGTTTAAGAACATGGTTCGTGGAGTTGGCTAGCTCTAGGTTCAAATTTCAGTTCTACAGCTATGGGAGACATTTGTGGTTCAGCACATCTGAACATCCTCTCCACACATTGGTAGTTCTCTGCTGTGTAACTTTCTCCTTTCCAACACAGAATTCATTTTCCTTGTTGCTACAGGCCTTATATAACACAGGCTCTGAGAATCTGATGGGCCCTAGAAGATGAGCTTCGAGCCGTGAGCTGTATGGAGAAGGAGGTAGCAGGCAGGAAGTGCATTTTGCTGGCACAGACTGCTACAGACACAGACAGTTCTGGAGTCCTCAGCTGGGGTGGTGTACCCACTGATCACTGCAGAGTCAGGAGATCTCTTGGAAAATTAGTACTGTGATGTGGTCTAGGAATATTTTCTGGAATTTAAACCGGAGTCTGTTTCTCGAGCCTCCTTGTCAATTGTGGGAGCTATCTGTAGCTTTTAAGAATCCTTCCTGCTTAAACTAGACAGATTTGATCTTGTTTTCCATAATAAAGAATTATAACTAATATACCACAGATTAACTTTGAATAAACAAGTTTGTGTAGGTCGCTTGGCCCAGAGAGTCAAAAGAATCTAATGGTAGAAGGTTTGCACTTTGGAACAAGACCACTTGGATTGAATCCTGGCTCTGGCCTGAAATCACACTCTGGCCTGAATAAGTCATTTCATCTTCTTGTGTTCTGGTTTCTTCCTCTAGAAATCGGTGCTAATGTTCCCTAATTTGAGGCATTGTTGGGAGAATTTTCTGGGCTACTTCACACTGTTGTTACTGTTAGATACTGTTGAGTTGATTCTGAATCACAGCTACCCCATGTGATAGAGTAGCACTGCCCTCTAAAGTTTTCTTGGCTCTAATCTGTACGAAGACATAGAGCCTCCAGATGGCTTGGAACTACAAACCTTCAGCTAGCAGACAAGCACTCAATTGTTGTGTCACCAGCACTAAGAATTTGGAAAAGCTGCAGTGATAAATGAAGCTTTAATTGTCATCACCCTTTCTGAGTTTCAGTTTTCTGTAAGATGCAAGTGATACTATTTAAAGGTTATAGTAAGTACTGGGGTTTCTGAGTGATGCATTTGATCATTCTTGCCTTCCTTCTCCTTCTTTCTTCCCACCCTCACTCTCTTGCTTCCAAAATAGAAAGGGAAGAAATGACTATGAACAGAAACTTGAAGACCATCTAAGGTCAACTTGACCTACTTCTCAGGTTTAAACTGTTTCCTGTCTTTTGAACAATCTAGAATCAGATGCACATCCTAAGAAGAACACATTAGCCAGTGAGAGACAAACAGAGACAGAGAAAAGACAGAATAAAACACTTCTGATATTGACCAACTTTAGAGAGTCAAGTAATTAACATTTATATGAGCTCCCAGTGGATAAAAAACTTTCAGCTAGATTTTCTTCCCAACGATTTGCCTTTAAATGTCTTTGGGGTGCCATTTTTGCCATGATTGTTGGCTTTTCCCATTTTGTAACTTGAATAAAATCTTGCAATTAGAAGATCTTCTTCTTTATTTTCAGTACATGTATTCTCCGCTAAGGAAAGGAAAGTGATTGAAAAGTGGACACCTTTCTTTCAAAACCACTCCAAACATTCAGAGTTTGGGAATAAACAGAGAAGGGATTTTGCATCAGGACAATAGTTGACACTTGATCCATTGACATGTTTCTTTTCCTCATGTGGATTTTAGCCACTGTATCAGTTAGATTACTTTTCACTGTAAACTATGGAAAACTCAACTCAGATTGGCTTCAGGACCAGGAGGAAACTGGCTTAACAGATTGTTTTGTCCATGACTTGAAGCAGTCTTTTTCCCTTCTAAGTTAACTGGGTTCTGAGGCAAGACGGAAGCTAACACTACAGCCCCATGTTCTCCTGGGTGTACAGCCAGCAAAGAAGGTGAAGTTTTCCTTTGCCTAGAGATCTGGACTTGGACATTCAGTGAACTGAATCAGGTCATATGCCCCCTGTATCTGGACCAGTTACTGAGCTACGGCAAAACTGCATTTTAATGGTCAAGGCCTGAGTCACATGTCCACTCAGAGCCCATGCACAGAGATAGGGAGGGGGCTCTCCAGCAGAAAATCAGATAATTGTTACTAAAATGAGAGAGAAGCCACCCAAGACATCTTGATAAAACAATTGCTCACCACAGTCCTGCCTTGATTATACTTGGACCATCTGTTCACGAAAAGAACAAGTCTCCCATTATAATGTTCGTGTTGCTCTTGTTGAAGGATTTGTCCACTGATTCTCCAATTGCACTGATCACTAGAACTAGAATCCTAAGATTTCAAAAGCACATTCAGGTTATGGGACTTTCTACTGGGCAGGATTCATGACACAGATGGGGAAGAGGGGGAAGCCCACTATATCTTTTGGGGAAGGGATTTTGATGTAATTTGGAAAACCATTCTCTATATCACGCTTTTCAAATACAAACTAAAGCCTTATTTTTGTATTAGAAACCATGAGGTGATATTTTCCAAGCCAACAGCAATGGGTTGAAGAAGTCCTTGGTGTACACTCACCAGTTAACATATTATTCAAAAGAGTAGCATACTCCTCCATGGGAAGAATTTACTGAATTTCAATGCATGGGAATATTATGTAAAAGGGCTCTCACTTTTTAATAAGATAACGTCATTTTAGATAAGCTAAAATGTCAGCTTCTCAGGGACACCTACTCAAACCACAATATCTAAATCTGTATCCTTCCCATCACTCTCTGCATTTCCTTCATAGCCCCTACTTCAGATTGTAACCATTTATTTATTTACTTGTTTGGTGCCTGCCCTCTCCACTAGACTAAATGTTCTAGGTGTGCAAGGACCATGTCTGTTTTGTTCTTTTCAGAATATTCAGTGTCTGATGTTTTGGAAGGAGCATTGTTTTACTCAGAATAGGACTTGCTCTGCTACCCTAACAGAGCAGCTTATAAAACCTCAGTGATGTATGAAAATAAAGGTTATTTCTCATTCACATAAAGTCAATTTCAGTTTGGACAGCTTTCCTTCATCTTGTAGTCAAGTAATGTAGAACACGTGACCTTCAAGCTTACTGTAGTGGATACAAAGGGAACAGAAGAAACTTTTAACTGTTTGAGTTCAAAATAACACATGTCATTCCCACTCAAGTCCACTGGCCAGACACAGTCACATAGCCTTGATCTAACAGCAAGGGAGGCTGGGAAATGTAGGTGAGCAGTGGATACTTAGAGAGTGTCTGCCGGCTTTGGTGCAATAATTATTCCTAACTTCTCGTTTCCATAAGGAGGACTTTAAACCCAAAGAACTATTTCCACTCCATTTCTTACTCCCTACCCCAACTGGAAAGGGATACGACATAGC
The DNA here is from genome assembly GCA_028571685.1 of Heterohyrax brucei. Classification (NCBI taxonomy): domain Eukaryota; kingdom Metazoa; phylum Chordata; class Mammalia; order Hyracoidea; family Procaviidae; genus Heterohyrax; species Heterohyrax brucei. The sequence goes on along the minus strand of CM053153.1, from coordinate 15,797,739 downwards.
GACTGGACAAATTTAGGACAGGAGCTAAGCTTGTCAGGTCAGCCTCACCCTCTCTTTTGTTCTCTGGGGTGTGTCTGACTACTGAAAACCCCAAACCCACCATTGTCAAGCTGATCCTAATTCACAGTGACCCTATATGACAGACTAGAACTTCTCCATCAGGTTTCCAAAGCAGTAAATCTTTACAGAAGCAGACTGCCATGTCTTTGTCCATACAGCAGCTGGTGGGTTTGAACCACTGACCTTTTTATTACCAGCCAATGGCTTTTCAGGGTAGCTCATCCATGCTACAAGTTTTGCTAGAGAAGCCTTGAGCTCACAGTAATGCAAGTCTATGACACTCCAGTGATGTTTGAGAATGGGGAAAAAAATTCATCTTGTTCTCAGATTTGGCTGTTCCCTGAAGTCTTATTCTCTCACCAACATTTATCTGTAGTGGTAATGACATGGTGATCTCCCTTGGTCTAGCTTTTGTGTCTTTCATTTCATTCTGAAGCTCAGCTAGGGAACAAGAAGGTTATCAATTGTTTATCTTCAAAAGGAGGCCTGATTGCCCAATGGTTAAGCACATGGCTAGTAAAAGAAAGGCTCATCATTCAACCCCATCAGCCTTTCCCCATGAGAATGATGGAAAACTTATGGGGCCGTTCTACTCTGTCCCATAGGATCGCTATAGGTTGCAATCAACTGGACAGTAATGGAGCTGGTTTTTCCCTTTGGTTCCAACCTCAACATCAGTTTTCCTGGTCCTAATAAAGCAGTTTTCATCAAGCTGATTCCAACTCATTGAAACCCCAAGTATGTCAGAATAGAATTGTGTTCCACAAAGTTTTCAGCGACTGAGTTTTTCAGAATTATGTCACAGGCCTTTCTTCAAAAGTGCGTCTGGGTGAACTTGAGCCTCCAGCCTTTCAGTTAGACGCTGAGCATGTTAGTTGGTTGCACCACCCTGGGACTTCCCAGTCATGATGGTGCTCCGTAAACACTCAATGAATAAATACACTTAGATACCCTGGTGGTGCTATGGTTAAGTGCTACAGCTGCTAACCAAATGATTGTCAGTTCACATCCACCAGGCACTCCTTGGAAACTCTATCAGGCAGTTCTACTCTGTCCTGTGGGGTCACTATGAGTCGGAACTGACTCAAGAGTAGTCTTTGTGTTTTTTGTTTGTTTGTTTGTTTTGGAAAACAGCTAAAAGATCATCTATTCTAGCTCACCATTATAGACAGCAAGTGACACCCATAACTGTATCTGACTGCTTAAAATTGCACAACCTGAAAGGTAACCCCAAACACTTGCTCCATCTGACATCCCTGTTACTAACCTCCCCAGATAAAAGGTAAAGCAGGTGCTATCACATGGCACATTCTCTCCAGAATTTTAAAGCTGTGGTCCCTAAGGAAGAAGGAAGGCTACAAAATAAATAAACGGATTCAGCTCCTTTGACAACATTATGTACTGTTCTTTTCCAGAAGGTGGAGGGGGGGTGGAGGTGGAATTCTTTCCCCTCCCCATTCCTATCACCCAGACTACTGAATACTTTTGAGTGAATCATTCCCAATATGAGCTAGTAATCCTCACTGCCACCTTTTCATTCTAGACTGTAAAAACGCAGTGACTTGTTAATCATACAACTATTCAGCCGGGTCCCTCCCTCATCCTACACCTGAGTTCTAAGCCCATAATTTATAATCTAACCACCCACACGCAAACTGAAATAAGATGATTGTTCCCACAGAAAAGAAACCTGTCATTGCACAAGTCCCAACTTTGCTTCAGAGGGTGATAAAAGGCAGAAGAAAAGAGCCTGGAGATGTTTGATAGATTTCAAGGTAAGGAGCAGGACAGATAAAAGACTGTGCTCCCAGGTACACAGTGTAAAAGTGTGTTCCTGCAGCAAGCAGAGGGCTGCCACTCCACCTGGGCTCACACACCTACTCTTTGATCCATGAGTCATCAGGAATTCCTGAGAAATAGAAGGGTGGCCAAAGTGAGTGCACTTATTTTTGCCCAAAAAGCAATAACTTTCAAAGAGGAAATGTCCATAAAAAGACATAGTAGGAAGGGAGTGTCTGGACCAAGGGGCAGCTTGGTGCAGCAGAAAGAGGGCAGGCTCTGGGGTCACATAGACCTGAGTCTAGTGTCAAACCTGCCACTCATTACCTGTCACAAACACAACTACCAATGGAGTCACTGCTGTGCACCAAATACTACATTAGCTACTGTGATTATAATTGTTCATAAGACAGACAATCTCATTCATGGCTAGTTGGGTTTTGAAACAGCACAGCCACTGTGGAAAACAGTTTGATAGGTCCTCAGAAGTTAAACATAGCACTTCCATATGGCCCAGCAATCTCAATCCTAGATATTTACCCAGAAGTAAAAGCAGGAACACAAACAGAAACCTGTGTACCAATGTTCACTGTGGCACTGTTGACAATAGCCACAATATGCAAACAATCTAAATGTCCACCAACTAAGAATGAATAAACAAAATACTGTAGTATATGCAATGGAATACTACTCAGCCATAAAGAGAAATGCGGTCCCGATGTATGCCAAAATATGGATGCACCTCGATATTATGCTGAGCGAAATAGGTCAGCTGTGAAAGCACTAGTGCTTTGTGACCCCACTGACAGAAAATAAGAAAATACATAGAAACCACAGATTAATAGTGGTTACCAGTATGTGGAAAAAGGGAGAAAAAGGGGAAAGTTTGCTTAGGAGGTATTGAATTTATGTCGATGGTGGCAGAATAACTGAGGAAAGGAGAACGTTTGTACAACATGAAAAGTGTAATGAATATCACTGTATCTATCATTCATGAAGAAATTGGCAAATTGGCAAATGTTCTGTTATGCATATTTTTATCACAATTAGAAAAAGAAAGACCCAGCTAGGTTTTGCCATCCCCTGCTCCGAGCTAGAACTTCTCCACCACTAAAATAGAGATGATAGAATCTTCACTGTGTAATTGCTGTAAGGATTTGGGATAATGTGGGGACTGTGCCTAGAATGAAGCCAGCCTGCTGTCAGAAGCAGGGATAATTGTCCTTCCCTCCTTGGACAAGGCTCATTGCAGGGTGTCTGAGAGCATTGCAATCTTAGTATTTTGACTTCCCGCGCCAGGCAGGGAAGGAGAGAGTGTCAGCTTCGAACTCCAGCCGTAAAGCTGCCCAGTTGCAAGGCTATGAGTGCTGAAACACATCAAGGTAAGCCTGAAGAATGTTCTAGAGTTGAAGGAGTCCAGCACAAGTGAGCATCAGAGACAGCTTTCAAAGCTTCCAGATGTAGTCTTTCAGTTATGAGGTTTGACTTTGTGTAAAAACAGAAAGGAAAAGATTGTTTTTTGTCCTTAATTTTCATTTTTGACCATGTCAAACTGTAGTCCTAGTCAAAGCAGGCTGAAGGGACTCAATGCAGACTCTGTGAGGGCTTGGTATTTTCTGGAGAACGGTGCATATATATTTGGAAAGCATTTGCTGCTTAGGCATATACATTGTTCATATCCTAGGGTAAAATCTTAGATTTCTTTTCCATTTTGCTTTCAAAGATTTCACAATACAAATCTTCTGTTACTTCCTCAAGTGTTAACACCTCTGAACAGGAAAAGAAAATGGAGACTAGAATTTATTTTCCCCATAGCCAAGCCAAGTCCAAAAAACTTCATTGCCATCAAGTCGATTTCAAATCATAGCAACCCTATAGGACAGAGCAGAATTGCCCTATAGTTTCCAAGGAGCACCTGGTAGATTTGAACTGCCAACACCTTGGTTAGCAGCTATAGCACTTAACTACTATACCAGCAGGATTTCATTTCCCCATATAGTGGAGACATTGTGGAGCTAGGATTAAAGAATTCACCTAAAACTTTATGCAGGGACCTAGAATTATAGATATCAAAGAGACCTTGTTGAATATTTCATCTAGCATTGCCATAGCACTGCCAGCGATGCAGACCTATTCCTGAGGGATGACCATCCCACCTCTTCTTAAGCACATCCAAAGAACAGAAGGAGTTTTTCTTCTCAGTGGGAAACCGCATTTCAAAGAAAACATTCCACATGAGCCATACAGATGCTCAGAGGCACGGAGCAGGTCTGGGGAATGTTGGAATCTATCTGCAAGGCAATGGTAATCCCCAGTGGCTAGTGATCAGTGACAAGGCTGAGCTGATGGTTTATTGAAGCACTGAGGAAAGTGTTTCTTCAGCAACAATTATGCATAAGGCTGCTGAAAATGCTGAGTCAAGACCTCACCCAGCTCATGTTCTAAACTTTCCAGCCTAAAACTTTGTATTACTTGCTTTTAATGAATACTTGCTGACTGCTGAACACGTTTGCCATTTATTCTTATAATCACTCTAAAGAAAGATTATCATCCCTGTTTTACAGAGGATGAAGTAGTAGGTTAAGAATGTACTCAACAAGGAGAAATCTCTCGTGGGAAGTGCTTGCTCTACTTGAGAATCACTCTAAAAATATTTAGAAAAACAGCAGTTAATTCAAATTGATGGAAGGTAGTCCATTGCAGGGAAGGTACTAAGACAAGAAGAAGAGTTGCAAAAAAAGGCATAAAGTCTTGAAAGGAAACACCAGGTTTTTAATATTTCTTAAAGCTCAGTTACCTGGCTCCTAGGCCAGGCTCTTCTCACTTTGCCTTCTACAGACTAAGTGCCTTGCAAATATTTACTGACTGCCCTACTTGTCTTCCAGATGTTTGCCTCACATGGTTTACATCTAGAGATGGGTCTCCATGTGCACAAGCTCGGGATTTAGACTTAAGTCCCAGTTGACATCATGGTCCTAGGGATGGCATCATCTGAACCTCAGAGCAGGCAAGGAGGAGTTTATTTCATAAGCAAGGCTTAGATAGACAGAACACCCAGGGCTCCTAGGTACCTTCATAGATTTTTTTTTTCCTCTCCTTTTGTGATACTCTAATAAAAGGTTCCGACTCGACAGCACTTGGCTGGCTTGGCTAATAAAAGGTTGACTTAAGGCCATAACTGTCTCCACTCACTGAACAACAATAGTCTGTGAGCATCAACCTTTGGAGAACCATTGCCCTTTATAATATACATGTAGTGTATATATAGCTAAGTGCCGTCGAGTTCCCTACAACTACACGTTGGCCTCCAGGTTAATGCAAATTGTGGAATACATTACCAGGACTTTTGCAAGAACACATGAGACGATGTTTACAATACTCACAGAATTCTAGTTTGAGGTATTAACTCATTCTAAACTTTCATGTGATAAGCTGTGAACCTAGAACTTTTTAGGGACATAAGTAGGGGGTTACCACTGAGTGAAGTGAGGGAAAGTAGAATCAAAGAGATAGAACTGAAAACTTCTTAGGGGCAGTCTTCTGTAGCCTTTCAAACTTGTTTTAGCAATGGAAACTTTTTCAAACACTGTATTACATGGACATTTAAGTGAACATCTGCTGCTTCTTGTCCAGATTTTTCTACTTGTCCTTCTTGATAAAATGTCTCTAATTTTCAAAGATCAGCGAGAGTAGACAAAGTAAATTATTAAAATGAAATGTGAAAACAAACCTGGAGTTAAAAACCCAAAAATGGAAGAAGATGGTTAGCATGTCTCAAGCCGAAAGAACTGAAGAAAAAGTCAAACCCCAAGTTAAATTTTGAAAGGCAAAATGGAAACCCTGGTGGCATAGTGATTAAGTGTTATATCTGCTAACAATAAAGTCAGCAGTTCAAATCCACTAGGTGCTCTTGAAAACTCTACGGAGCAGTTCTACTCTGCCCTATAGGGTCACTATGAGTGGGAATCAACTTGATAGCAGTGGGTAGTGAGTGATGGGCAAAATACGCATGACACAGGAAGTATCTAAAGAAGATGGAAGAAACACACAGTCTCGTTGTACCAAAAAGAACTGGCCAATGTTCAACCACTTCAGAAGGTAGCATATGATCTGGAACTGACAGTGCTCAAGGAAGAACTGCAAGGTGCACTGAAGGCACCGACAAAAAAGCAGCACTCAAGGGTTCCATAGAATACCAATAAAGATATTTCAATAAACTGCTGCAACACTGAAAAAGCTCATTTGGAAAATAGCTACTTGACCAACCAAGCGTGTTCTCTATGTGAGCGCATCCCAAAGAAAGGTGATCCATCACAATGCAGAAATTATGAAGCAATATCATGAATATCATCTGTGAGTAAAATTTTCCTGAAGATAATGAAAAACTGGCTGTAGTGGGACATCAACAGATAACTGCCAGAAATTCAAGCTGGATTCAGAAAAGAACACGGAAAGAGGGATATCATTGAGTATGGCAGATGGATCTTGGCTGAAGGTAAGAATACCGAAGAATGTTTGCCCGTGTTTATTGACCATGCAAAAGAGTTTGACTGCGTAGATCATAACAAATTGTAGATAACATTGTGAAGAATGGTTATTTTGGTACACTTAACTGTGTTCATGTGAAAACTCAACATAGACCAAGAGATAGTTGTTCAAACTGAATATCATAAGTTCTGGAGCCAGGGGATACTGAGTAGTTTACAAAAAGAAAAGGTATGTATCAGGGTATCCTTTCACAGTCCTCATCCAGTCTATAGGCTGAGCAAATAATCTCTCAAGCTGGACTATATTAAGAAGAGTATCAGGATTGGAGGAAGACTCATTAACGTTCAACCTTGTTTGCTGAAAGCAAAGTGGACTTGCAACATTTACTAAAGAACATCAAAGACCACAGCCTTCAACAGGGACTATACCTCAACAAAGAAAAAAAATTCCTCAAAACTAGATCCATCATGACAAACAAAGAAAACATCGAAGTTGTCGAGGATTTCATTTTACTTGGATCATCGATCAACAACAATGGTCATAGCACTCAAGAACTCAAATAATGTATTTTTTACATTGGGCAAATCTGCTGGCAGAAGACTTCTTTAAAGTATTAAAAGTAAGGGTATCATTATGAAGATGATGATGTGCCAGATCTAAGCCACAATATTTTCAGTTGTATTATATGCATGTAAACTTTGGACATGTTGTCAGGAAAGATCAGTTCCTGGAGAAGGACATCATGCTTGGTAGAGTGGAGGGTCAGCGAAAAAGAAGAAGACCCTCAGTGAGATGGATTGACACAGCGGCCACAACAATGGACTTAAGCATAAAAATGAGTGTGAACATGGCACAAGACAGAGAAATGTTTGGTTCTGTTGCTCACAGGGTCACTATGAGTCAGAACTGACTCGATGGCACCTAACAGCAACAATATACATGTGAAATCTGGACAATGAATAAGGGAGATGGAAGAACTGATGTCTGTGAATCACAGTGTGAGCAAAGAATATCAGATGGAGCAAGGACTGCCAGAAGAAGAATGAACAAATCTGTCTTGGAAGAAGTACAACAAAAAAGCTCCTTAGAAGCAAGGATGGCAAGACTTGGTATCACCATAATGTTCTTAGAGAAGGACATTATGCTTGGTAAAGGGTCAGCAAAAAAGATGACAGCCCTCAGTGAGATGGACTGACACAGTGGCTGCAACCATGGGCTCACATATAGCAATGACTGTGAGGACAGTGTAGGGCCAGACAGTGTTTTGTTTTATTGTATATAGGATTGTTATGAATCAGAACTGACTTGATGATACTTAGAACAAGTTTCCTTTGGTGATACACGAGCACTGTATTTTACTCCATGTACTGTATTATGTGGGATTGGCCCCAGTTCGTTTTCAGGTGAGGGTCCTGATTGGTTTAAACCAATCATCTTATCATATTTCTCTGTGGTCATGGGTTATGGGGTATGCAAGAAATTTCAACTGATCCAGTCGGAGTGAAGAATCAGAAAACTAGCTGTGACTGCAGAGATAGTAATAACAGCTCCTCTGGCCAAAAGGATGAGAATATTAGGGGCTAGAACAGCCAGCTGGCATCACTGCTAGCATGAAAAGTTCTAGCTTGAGGCCAAAGTTGGCACTTGTGGCAGATCCATGAGAAGCTAAGAAGAAATAAGTTCCTAATATAACATAACTAACCTTCTAGACTGAGATGTACCTGAAGCCCTAGCTACCGGTCTTCTCAGTTACTGACACAAATGACTTCTTTTTTCTATGCTTAAGCCAGTTGGAGCGTGGTTTTCTGGTGTGTAGAAAAGAAAGCCATATTAGTCCAAAATTCTAAAACATAAACAAAACAGAAATTCTTTGATCAAAGTGGGTGTAGGGATTTTAAAGCCCCTTTTTCAATTGAAAGAAAACCCTGAAGCTCTGCAGAGAGACACTGCTAGCTTGTTCAAGGATTTTACAGATGGAAATACCATGGTTGTGAGTAGAATACTAGAAATATTAACATTATTCATGTAGGAATCAAAGTGTTAGTACAAATTTTAAAAAGTAAAAATATGTTTCAAAAAATTAGACAAGGGGTATAGTTACGCTTTTCAATTTCTAGTGAATGTTTAAAAAAGACTCTAGGGAAAGAACAATAGCACAACAACATTCAAAATAACCCTAAATAATTCATCAATTGCAATAGAACCACTTCCATAAGTATAACCATGACCTAGAGTTTATATAAATAGAATCCACAGTTAATGTCCTGTAGATACTTGGTCACAGTTCAGAATTATATTATGATTCGTGTTTGGTGCCCTTATTATGCTTCTTATAAACTTTTTAGAAAAATTTCGCATGTGTTCTGGTAAAAAAAAAAAAAAAAAATGCATTTTCCCTTAGGCCTCAATTTATGTTATGCCATTCAGCTTACCCTACTTCAGCAAGTTTGAGTGACCTGTAACCTTAACTTTCTCTCTGATAGACCTCATTCTAACAAGACATATCTTTACTGAAAAATAAGATATTCAACATAAAAATCAAAATCCGGCAGTACCTCAGAAAAGATACAAGGCAGATTGTGCCATGGTAGACTAGCAGAGCATCATGACCTTGAAAGAACAAAGGACTTGGCCAAGGCCAGAGAGCTAGTCAAAGGGAGCAGACAGTGGACTCCGTCTATGGAGATGTAGCTAATCATTGCTCCCTGGAATGAAGTTATCTACTTGGAGCCTTCAATTCCACAAGCCACGTGGCCTCCCTTGTCTTTCAGGCTATGAAGACACAGTCTAGTGACTAGAGGAACAGACTCCAGGCCAAAATTTAAAAGAGCATTATTTCCTTTGTCTCCATGTAAAGACAGAGCACTATATAACTCATTCTCAGAGTTTAAGAAGCATTTTATAGAAATGTACATGATAAAGACATCAGGGAACTTGACTCTTTAGACAATCTTTATATCGTTTTAGTTGATGGAATGGAAATAGCACAAGAAATAGCACATAAATTCTGGTTAAAAAGAGCTTATTTGGGGTGATCTATATGAGCCCCTTTTATATTATCTTTTGTTTCCTGTTCCCTTATCTAAACTTTTTGAGGAAAGGAGACAATTTTTTTTTTTTTTTTAAAGTTTCCTTCACTGTTGAGAATTTAAAGACATCCAATAGGCTGGAAATTGCAATGTGAAAATATAACGATTTACTAAAAAAAAAAAGTGAGGAAATTATCTTTTCTCCACATACAGAAAAAGTTATTTTGCTGCTCAAACTTGTTCACCTTGTTTGGGCTTTCTTATTAAAACAAAACATCATTAACCATAGTTACTCTAGCCAAAACCCACTGCCATTGATTCAGTTCCAACAAATAACAACCCTATACAACAGAGTATCACCACTCCACAGAGTTTCCAATGAGCACCTGGTAGATTTGAACCGTCAACCTTTTGGTTAGCAGCCATAGAACTTAATCCCTCCACTACCAGGGTTTTCTACTACAGCCAAGAAGTTATTAAAAACAATAGTTTCAGGTACAGAGGTAGGTAAATTTGACCTAATGCAGCTTTTCTGGGTTCCAAAAAAACAGAGGGAGGAATGTAACATCCGTCAGCAGCTAATGTCCCATCATGCTTCAGGTTAACACTGAATAGCAGGAGCTCTGAAGTTTGCCTGCCTGGGGTTTTAACCTGCTTCTACACATACTAAACATATAACCTTGGGCCAATGACTCATTTCTTTGTGCCTCAGTTTGCTCATCTGTAAAATGGAGATATGTGTAGAATTTACTCCACGTATTCTTAGCCTGCGCTAAAAACTCAGTGGTAGTCTTTAGTGTGTATGTCTAAAACCAGTTTGCTTTTTTAAAAAAAAAAAAAAAAAGTTGTCATTGGATTGATCCCAACTCGTGGAGACCCCATGTGTGTCAGAGTAGAACTGCTCTGCAGTGTTCCCAATGGCCATGGGGAGATAGTTAACTAGGCCTTTCTTCTGAGGTGCCTATGGGTGGGCTCAGACCACCAAACTTTCATTTAGCAGCTGAGTGCACTAAAGATTTGCATTTCTCAGAGATACCGTGAAAGGATAAGCCTCTGAGACAGTTAGTTACAAGTCAAAGAAGGACTTTGACTTTCCACAGGCTATGAGATTGAGCTTTGAGCTAAATTAACCCAGCTCCCTAAAGGACAAGGCCAGGGGCCAGGTAACAGTTCCCTACAGGAGCGCCTGGCACTTTGTGGAGCCTCAAATAATAGGACTTTAGATTTGGGTGTTCTTTGCATCCTCACCTTTCATTTGAGACATATCATCCTGCCAGTGAGTTTAGGTAGAGACGTGAGTGAAGGCTGCCCGTCTGCCTCGACAGGGAAACAGTGGAGTTGGCAGGTGGCAGCAGCAATCGAGTGATCTATTCTGACTTCAGGGCCCAGAATTGATCTCCTTTGTTCTCAGTCACCTCTCTGCCTTCTGGTCCTATGCTGGCAAAGACTTAGCACTGGAGAGCAGGTGGCTTCACAGCCTTGTCATTTGGGTAATGAGTTGGAACCTTTACTTAAAGTCAAGCCCAAGGACACTTCCAGCTGCTCCACACTGGATGGTGACAGACAACAACATATATGTACATATATAAGGTCCGTGTGCATGTGTGGATGTGCTAAGAGGGAATTGGGAACATCTTCATAGTAATCAATACATTTGTAACGCTCTCTTGTCTGTTTTGCAAACTGTAACTGTTCCATGGATCTCTTGACTTCTTTACGGGTTGAAGAGGGAAAAAAAACCAAGCCTACTTTTTAGGCTATCAGCTACCACTTCAAATAATAACTTTTATGCACAGTTTTGTGAGGGATTCCTTGTTGCCTTTTCTGGACTTGTGTGGAGAAAGATTGGAAGGAGATAGTCAAAGGCTAGCAATGTAGGGTGGGCCCCAGGTCACCATCTTTAGTTCAGAGGAAGGATAATGAATTGCATGTCAGGACAAAGAGAACTTTGACAACCAAGATCTTGGGAATTCTCATCAGGCAGGAAACGTGACCTTTATCACCTCCGAGTTGGATGTGTAAACACAATCCATATGTTTGTATACCTTCCCCAGCTTGTGGACATTGTTCAAAAGAGAGGGAGAGAAAGTGCAAGAAGGAAATCCCCTTCCTTTTGGCAAGACACAGATAGAACCTCACACTTTTGACCTGCACCTTTTGTCTCAAGAAGCATATGTCACCTCCTCTGTGTTGGGCACCACAGAGAGAGTTCAAAACACAGAGTTGCCACCACCAATACCATTCATTCAACGAGTAGTTATTGAGCACTCATTATGGGAGAGACACTGCATTACTGGACAGTTAGAAGTCCATGTCCTCCTCTTACATCATGAGACTCCTGGTATAGTCACTTTGAGGTTCACTTTGTCGTCACCACCCTCGCTGCCATCATCACCGTCATTGCCACCGCTACTACCGTTTCTCTTAGGACAATTTCTAAAATTTCAGTGTCCTTCAATTGAACTTGCATTCTGAGTGCAAAGGATACAGGTAACATAATCCATTTATGTGTGCCTACAGTAATACATAAGCCCAAACCAAACCTGCTGCCACTGAGTTTACTCCAACTCATAGAGACCCTCTGGGACAGAGGAGAATTGTCCCCATGCCATTTCTTAACAGTGGCTGGTGTATTTGAGCTGTCAATTATTTGGTTAGCAGTCACAGCACTTAAATATTGTGCCACCAAGTTTCATAGTAATAGGCACTAAATTATAGAGAGCTCACCTGGTGCTGAAAAGATAACAATAAAATAAAAACAAAATATTTTTAAAATAAAGGAATTAAAAAAAGAGAAAAAAGAATCTTACCGGACGATTTCACTGAAGTGCAGATTCCCAAGGACACTAATTAGCAAGTTTCAAGGTGGATTTCAGGATTCATCATTTTTACAACAATCCAAATGATTCTGATTGAGACAGTTCATGAATGACACTTAGCAAATATTGTCTTATGTTAATTATAGCATTTCATACATTTTTATCACATTCATTGTGATTTGAATGTCACTACAGGCTAATAAAGTAGATACAGTAGGATTTATTACCTCCATTTCACAGATGAGAAAAATTAAGGCATAAAATTTCATTGTAATCTGTTTCAATGTAACCGACATCGAATTTCCTCAAACCTTTGAGTTAGGAGTTGCAAAGAAGAATGAGATGCCTGTTGAGTTTCTGTTACCAGGAGGGTAACAGAGTCATCCCAGAGACTTTATACGCTGCGTTGTTGTTTTTGTTGTTAGTTGTTGCCAAGTTGATTCCAACTCATGGTGACTCCATAAATGTCAGATTAGAAGTATGCTTCAGAGGATTTTCAAAACTGGGACCTTATAGAAGTAGATTGCCAGATTTGTCTTTCAAGACAACTTTGGGTGGTTCTCAACTATGGAACTCTGGCTGGTAGTCAAATGCTTAACCACTTGCACCATCCAGGGGTTCTTTATATCTTATACACATAAAGGTCCATTGACATTGAGTCATTTCCTACACATAGCAACTCTATAGGGCAGTGTAGAAATGCCCCATAGAATTTCCAAGGTGTGCCTGGTGGATTCGAACAGTGGACCTTTTGGTTAGCACCCTGCACTCTTAACCTCTGTGCCACCAGGGCTCCTATACTACCCGTAATTTAGTGTATATTACTATATGCGCGCATATAAATGCATTATGTTAACTTTATACTCTGCCATTTAAGTTCATTCATTCAGTAAATTTTTTTCATTCATTTATCAACTTTTTCTTGAGCATCTAGACAAGTCCCTGGCACTTGTCTAGGTGTTGGGAATATAATAGTGAACAAACAGGCAAAAATGTGCTTTCAGGGAAATGACATTCTAGTTGGGGAGAGAGACATTCAGGAAACCACAGCATGCTATAGTCCATTCATATTTGAAGTGAACTGGCAAGGAGTCCACAACTGAGATACAGTTTTACAAGCGCCTTGGTAGCAGTATCCATATCTATGCTAAAAGTTTTACTGATTAGCATTACCCTAAGGGAAGCTAAAAATGATCACTCATTTGATGAAGTGAATAATATTCAGGATGTGCTTGTCTAGGAAGGTCATGAATGCAACGTACCATTGTACAAGTAAAGCATAAGGCTTTGGGAAGTCCAGCAGCTAACCAAGGCCTTTGGCGTAGCCAGTCTGTAATTCTATTTGACCCTCTTTCTTCCACTCAGTGAAGGATCTGATCACCTTATTCAATGCATGATTTGTTGAACTCATATCCACTTTAGAGGAGGATGGCATGCAAAATGCTTGTTGAAATAACTAAAAGGATAGAAAGGGAGAAGTTCACAAAATGTACAGGAACAGACTGGGTATAACTGTTCAGGTTCTAAAGCAAGCACATTGCCATCAAGTCAATTCTGATTCATAGTTCGGAATCTATTTGCTAATAAATGTTTATACAAGTGGCGGGATTCTTTCTGAGACTTGCTTTTGTCAAAACATTTCTTCCAGAAGTATTATTGTTGAAGTAAAGATTCATGATCTCTGCAAACCTCTGCTAGGGGCCATTGTTTAATGAAATAATCCAACAGTTGTGAGCAGCCAGATTGAATGATATAAATTTGTAACAGATAGCTTGTCTCATTTATCATTTGCTGTGGAGCAGATACTATTACCTCCATTTTTCAAATTAGCCATTTGAGGCTTAAAGAGGTTAAATAATTTCCTGATACTCTTGTAAATTAACGAATAGTAGTCAGGATTTAAACTGCTTTGTTTCCAAAGCCTGTGCTGTTTCCACTTACCATCCTCATCTGAGAAGCTCCTGGTGACACAAAATGTATGTAAACTCATCACTCAACTCTTCACAATGTGGCCTCAGATTCCAGCTGGTTCTTCTCTTTCAAACCAGCAATAAACTTCTAATCTGTGTGCTTCTCCTCCAACCATCTCTCCCCAAAGAGCCAATTTAGAGTTCCTTTATCAAAGAATTTTCTAGGGATAAGTCTAGTTGTGATGATCACTCATATTGTTGTTGTTGTCGTTAGATGCTGTTGAGTTGATTCTGGCTCATGGTGACCACAGAGTGTGTTACAGAGTGTAATTAACCCATACTATTTTCTTGATTGCAGTCTTTACAGAAGTAGATGTGGTCTCCCATGTTACCACTGGGTGGGTTTGAACTGCCAACCTGTAGGTTAGCAGTCAAGCACAACTGTTTGCCCCGTTTCTTAAAAACAAGATAAAAAAAATAGCCAAATCCATTGCTGTTGAGTCAATTCCAACTCACAGTGACCCTATATGACAGAGCAAAACTGCCTCCATAGAGTTTCCAAGGACCACCCGGTAGATTGGAACTGCCAACCTTTCAGTTAGCAGCTATAACACTTAACCATTATGGCACCAGAGCTGCCACTGTATTAATTCTTATCTCCTCTAAGGAACTAACCAAAAAGTTATGTACCTGTACAGTTTATGAGTGTATTTTCCACAGTTTTCTAATGCTGCATAGCATCAAGTATGATGCAATGAAAATCAAAAAAAAAAAAAAAAAAAACTTCATCAAGTTTATTCCAACTTATAGGGACCCTATAGGAAAAAGAAGAACTATCTTATAGGGTTTCCAAGTCTATAAATCTTTCTGAAAGCAGACTGCCACATCTTTCTCCCGTAAAAAAGCTGATGCATTCAACCCACTGACCTTATAGTTAGAAGGCATATAATCATTGCAGCTTCAATAGATAAACCTTGATGTAACTGCATAGTTTAGGAAGCAGTGCCTGGCCTATAATAGCTGCTTAGTATTTGCTATTGTAGAATTATTACAAGACTCTTGGTGATACAATGGATGTTACTTTCAGCTCATGTGATCAGAACTGGAAAAATGAGTAAGAATTCTTTTTTTTTTTAACTTAAAACTCTTAGATACTAAGTGGGTATTATTATTTTTTCAAATGCAAAGCTTAGAGGTCTCAGAACAATGTCTCATTTTTAATATATGATGTAGGTATCAGAAATCTGAGTCAGCCATGAGTTTATCTGTTTCCATATGTAGAGGGATGTTCTGGATACAGTGGACGTGAGTGAGACTAGAGAGTACAGTAAAGGTCAGGTGCATCGGAGGCCAAATCTTTACATATGAGGTTTTCTTCTTTATATTATAGACTAGTTAAAAGGAAGAGGTGTAGATAGACTGTATATTAAATTGAAAAGGGATACTTAAACAGCCTCTAATTCCTTCAGAAATATATTTTGTGTTTTCTCCACCTTCAACTATTCATAAAGCCAAGTGTATACACTTAATGTCACTAGGTAGCAATTAAAACAGACTTATTTAGCAATTATTGTTTTGCTACATGTAGACATGATAGAGTCATGTTGTTGTTGTTGGGTACTGCCAGCTTGGTTCCAAATCACAGTGACCCATGCACAATAGAATGAAACACTGATTGGTCCCATGTCATCCTCACAACTGTTGCTATGCTTGAGCCCATTGTTGCAGCCTCTGTCAATCCATCTCACTGAAAGTCTTTCTCTTTTTTTACAGAGTCATAACACCTAATACATACATTAATAATCTATTGCTGTTCAAGTCTATTCTGACTCATGTCAACCCCATGTACATCAGAGGACAATGGCTCTATAGGGTTTTCAATGGCTATGATCTTACAGAAGTAGATCATTCAGTCTTTCTTCTACAATGCCTCTGGGTAGATTCGGGCCCCAATCTTTTGGTCACTAGCCCAGTGCAAACGTTTGCACCACCCAGGGACATATATGTGTGCAGAGCTATGTGGACCAGTACAAGAGGAGACTTACATATGTGCCCAAACTATACGACCCTCCCAATACCTGAAGTTCATGGATGCTGCCATATACCTACTCAGCACACTCCAGGTGCCAATGGCTGGCCATGTCACTGAGTCATCTCTCATGCTTCAATGACAGGGACCATGATATCCTGCTCTACTAGAGGAAGAAGTGGGCCAAGAGCCGGGATTCAAGTCCTCCTTCCACTTTGTTGTTGTTAGGTGCTGTTGAGTTGGTTCTGTCTCATAGTAACCCTACATACAACAGAGCAAAGCACTGTCAGGACCTGTGGCATTTCCACAGTTGTTGCTATATTAGAGCTCTATGTTGCAGCTACTTTGTCAGTCCACATCATTGAATGTCTTGCTCTTTTTCTCTGACTCTCCACTCTACCAAGCACGATGTCCTTCTCCAGAGACTAATCGTGTCCAAACCATGTAAGACATAGTCTTGCTATGCTTACTTCTCAAGGAGTACTCTGGTTGTACTTCTTCAAAGACACCATTCTACTTAGGAGTTCTACAGTACTACTAAGTAAATAAATACCTTCAGCGTCTTTCTGTATTCAGTGATGATGATATTTGCCCTCATTCATAGATGGCACGCGGTCCAACAGAGATAAATAGGAAGCAGCATAGGGCACTGGTTAAGTACACAGACCGCCTGCATTCAAATCTCAGATCCCTGTCCTGGAGCAACATATGATCTTAGGAAGTATATCCTTTCTTCAGAATCTTTCTTTCTCAAAGAGGTGTTGTGAGGGTTAAGCATTGCCAGCAAGATACATGAGGTCCTTACAATAGAGTCAGACACGGAGCGAACATTTGCATAGATGTAATATGATCTGTGATCCTTAACAACAATGTGATTTATGAACAGGTGTTATGGGAGGCATACAGAAAGTGAATTTCAAAATCAGGCAGACTTAAGCTCTGATTCAAACTCCACCATTGTGAGCAGGAAGATGTGGGGAAAATATGACTTAATTTTTTTAGTATCAGTTGTGTTATTTGTAACTCAGCCAGGATAAGCCATTGTTTAAAATGTTCTTACTTAAAGATTTGAAATAACTTATGTCAGGTAAATAGAATATAGTATATTTTCAAGGAGTGATAGCAATTATGTGCAATTACAGGGTGACAGGCTCATCTAGAAGGCACTGCCATTAGAATTGATGTTACTGGCAAGGTTTTTCCTGAAGCTAAGGTTAAGACACTCTGGAAACAATGTGAGCATAGTTTGCCCATGTACCTGGGAAAGTTGAAAACCTCTTTTCAAATAAGCATAAATGATTATCCCTTCACAGAAAATCTAACCAGACAGACTGAGTCACACAACAGATCTGTCCCCAGTGGTTTGACATTTATAGTGGCACTTTGCCTGGCCCTTTCTCGCCTCTGCTCCCACACTTTGATGAGACCCATGAGGAGAACATCAAAATATCATGAAAGAGAAAGGCCTCAGGTAGCCTGAGGACATGAGTCTCATGTCCTGTGGGCCACAGATCTCAACAATATTGCCACTGTCCTACCCAGGAAGGTTGGAATGTGGGTGAGAGCCAGCTGGACCCAGCTGCCAAAGAAGTAGAGCAAAGGGTTGCAGACTGGCTAGGAGGAAGGTTGGAAGGTAGGTCTTTGAGAATTTGGCTAGTCCTGTGCTCTCACAGTGCTCTTCAAAGTGCTGTACTGTGTCATCTCCAAGTGTGCCAAACACTCAAAGGAGCAAGTGGCATGTTTCTGATGCCCGTATGCCAAAGGAGTGGAGATAATTGTGTGTTATTGGCTCTACCGGGAGATAGTCACGGCTCTCAGGGTCTAAAAGGAGGAAAACTTGTCCGGCAATCACTTTATTCCTCATCTAAAGCCAGTGCTTTACATATAGACCCCCACATATAGTCCCCATAGCACTTGTGTCACATGACAATTGTTTTCTGTTATACAAAGACTGGTGCAATGTATACCTTCAATTAATGTTAGCCCTGGTGGTCCAGTGGTTAAAGAGCTCATCTGCTAACTAAAAGGTTGCTAGTTCAAATCCACCAGCCACTCCAAGGGAAAAATGATGCGGCCCTGTGCTTCCATAAAAGATTTACAGCTTTAGAAATTCTGTAGGGGCAGTTCTGCTTTGCCCTATAGGGTTTCTGAGAGTCAGAATCAACATGACGGATTTTTTTTTTGAACTATTGATGTGATAGCTCTCTTTGTTATATATGAAGATAACAAGGCTCACAGCAGTCAAGTAATTTGCCCAAAGTTACACAGCTTTATATGAGAAAGCTGAGAATCAGACCCAGCGCAGTCTACATCCAAAGTCTGTGCACTTTGCATCAAAACATCGACTTAGTAGGTCCCTTTCCTGTCCCATACTGAAATGCTATGGACACTATTTCCAGAAACTTGCAGTCTAGGCAGTGGTTTTCAAAGTACAATCATGAAACCAAGTTGAGGCTATCATGAAGGTAAGTTTAATGATGTAGAATACAATTTTCAATGTAGACTACATCCCATATTATACAATAATTGCACTTCTGTTGAAATCACGTATAAATACATACCCGTATGGATACTGCATCATGATGTATAAAACATGCCTTAGAAGGTCGTGATCAGAAATGTTAGAGAGTCATCAGCCTAGTTGGGATGTGAGCAACAGACAGACACATAGGGACAGGTGTAGTATGAACCCCTGTGTGCTATTCTTATCGTCAGACTCTTTGGGACAGCATGGTGCTTTGTTGTGCCCCAAATGAGGGTGGGGTCCAATGACACACACAAAGGTAAGAGGCTCACAGAAGATGAGAACTTCACAAATCAAATTTCCAAAACCCGCTATGAGCATCTAAATCAGCTGAATTCAGTGGGAGGATGTGAATTGAGGTTTCAGTCCAGTAGGGGTTAATTTGGTGTTCTGCTTTTATTTTTATTTTTTCAATTCAACATTCATCTAACAGTTTTTTATTCCCCTCTGCATACAGCCGTATATTGGGCTCTGAAGAATGAAAAAAAGTGTATGTATATCTATTGTCATTGGGTCTGTTCCAACTCATGTTAACCCCTTGTGTTACAGAGTACAACTGCCCCGTTGGGCTTTTTTTTTTTTTTGCCTGTGAGCTTTACAAAAGCACCAAGCCTTCTCTGGTGCTTCCAGGACTGTCTGAACCACACCTTTAAGTTAGTAGCCTCTAACAAACCATTCATACCACCGAGGGGACCTCAGGCTCTGTAGAGACGAGATTAAAAAGCTAGAAACTCCCTTCCTGCCCTAGCAGAGCTCACAGTTCCTCCCATTAACCTGAGTTGAACACCTTCTTGGTGCTAAATCCTAAGCCAAAAACTAGGAATCCCGCACTGCGGCAAGCCACACCAGAGAGGAAGGCAGAAGGGGAAACGTGCGCCCTGTGTATGTTTTCTTAGAGGTAATTTTCCTAGAACATTAGTTGAAATGAAATTGAAAAATTAAAATAGGTATGTGAAAATTCACAATATTGTTTTGTTTCAATATTTTGTATATACCAAAATGTAATTTATTGTACTTGTGCTCTTCTTAAGGAGCTCTGATGATGCTGTGGTTAATAGCTCAGAAGCTAACGTAAAAGTTGGCAATTCAAATACACTAGCTGCTCCTTGGAAACCACACTGGGTAGTTCTACTCTACTTAGGGTTGCTATGAGTCAGAATCACATCTAGGGCAACAGGTCTGGTTTGTTTTTGATCCTTTTCCTGACTTTATTAGAGGCAACTCATCAATCATCTGAATATTTTCAAAATTTATTTTCTTATCTCACTTTCAGTTGAGAGAATGATCATGTTTGATGCTTTCTCTTAACCAGGTAATAACTTTAAATATTTTTAAATTAGGAAACCATGGTGGTGTAGTGGTGAAGTGCTACGTCTGTTAACCATAAACGTTGGCAGCTCAAATCTACCAGGCGCTCCTTCCAAACTCTATTTTGACCTCTCGGGTCACTATGAGTCAGATCCGACTCCACGGCAGTGCGTTTGGGTGTTTTTGGTTGATTTTTTAATTAACTTTAGTTTACTGATCCTGTTTTTATTTAAAATCTTCGTATTATGTTCGCTGGCCTCACTGAGGTTGGTGACACTCAGAGTGGTAAATGCTGGTGTCATCCTCACAGTAGGACTCACTGGTGACACTTCCTCCCTGCTCCTTCTCCTTCTTCTCTTGCCTCCTCCCCGATCCCTGAGCTAAGCAGCTGTCCCTGCAGGCTACACACAGTACTGCACAGCTTGCCCTTGCCCACTGGCCAAAGACTTCCTCTCTACCCAGGGGCAAGCACCACACAGGACATCTGCACGTTGACTGGAGGTGACTAGGGGGAAGAGGAGGATGAGTTACTGCACTGGGTAAGTGTGACACCAATGCTAGAGACACTAGTATCTTGGCAGTCACTTCCCCAACAGTGCTACTTCATCCTCTGCCTTGTCAACCCAGGAGTCACTTTGTTGTCACCCTCTCTGGCCTCCGTAGTGCTGTCATTAATTTTATTCACCATGGAAGTTTTGCATTAATTTTGATTTTAAAAACACAGTGTGGCGGTCAGGATTACGTCAACTTGGCTACTCCATATTTGGCTGCTGTATGAAGTGGCGGGGCGGGGTTTGTGGTGGCTCCCCGCCCCTCAGCTCTCATCTCCCGACCTTCCACTACTACTGCTGGTCTGCTCACGTAGCCAGGAGCTCCTGCTCTCTTCTTCCAGCGTCTGGTTCTGGGACTTGAACTAGAAGCTGTTGGACTCATTAGTACTTATAGTCGGCGCTTCAGAGTCCTGCTCCATGACCTGCTGATCCTGTGTTCTCCAGCCTTTGCTGCTCCTGCTCCCCGACCTGCCGATCCTGGGTTTGCCAGCCTCTGTCACTTCGTCTCGCCACCAGCTTGGGATCCACTGACCTACACAACTGGTGATCTAGAACTCTGGTCTCTGACCTCCTGACTTTGGGTTCCTCAGCTTCCATGGCCACTTGAGGCTTGTGCCAGAACTTGGGACATTCAGCTTCTGTGATTATGTGAGCTGTTTCCTATATCTGTATCTATCTACCTATATATTATAAATCTTTCCTTGTATCTACACGTGTTACTGGTTGCTTCCCTAGAAAACCCAGCCTAAGACACACAGCATTAAAATATTGATCTTTGTTCTTTAGCTTGATTTTCTGACACAGCTACCCACTAAATTTTGCACCTAAAGCAAGTACCTCACTTGCTTCATCCTAGAGCCAGTTCTGAAGGTCACATAAAGGAATCAGGACAAAGTTCTTGCTCTGCTTTTGCAACCAGTATAAGACTCAAACAAGTCAACAAGTCCTAACCAGCACGTTCTAACAGTCTATTAGATGCCATCACCCTTCTCACTGCTTTACACGTCTTAGAAACTCCTGTAGTCCTAACAGCCATAAGACGTAGATGCTACTTTATTTTTTGAAAAAGGAAACATATGCCCAGAACAGTTAAGGAGCCAGTCTAAACTTACACAGCTCTTTGAGACAAAGCCCAAATTTGAACCTGGGCAGCATGGCTCCAAAGTCTGAGCTCTGAACTGCTGCATAATCTGTAGGTGGAAGCAAGTGATTGCGGTTCTCAGTGTTAAAGATAAACAGATAAATCACCTGTTGAACTGGACCAAGACATGTAGACAAGGCACTATGTGAACACAGCACTCTAAAATCAATTGTTTAACAAAAATGAGTACTGTGATGGAAACAATGGGTAATCTACTCCGGATCATTTTATTCCCTTCTCCCCAAAGAATGATCTTCCTTCCTTGAGCTGCGGGCTGCTCATTTCCAAGGTGGGTAGTAACAACTCTCTCTACAAATATTTAAATTAATGAGAGCACTCCCTCAGGACAGCAGCAAGCTGACAACTCTTCCTCGTGCACAGTAAGGAGCCGCACTGACAGCCACCACACCGTGCCATTGTGTCCACTTCTCTTGCATAGTTCATCTGATCCATCCATTCACCAATATTTCTTCATCCCCTACTATGGATCAATTTAGGATTTCAGAGTCTTACTCTTAAAGAAAGCATAAAGTGTCTGTAAAACATCAAGCTAAGAGTCTGTATTACTCTGCATTTCTCTGAAGAGATCCCCAAGGAGGATGCAGGACTAATGCAGGAAGCAATAGCCTCAACTATAATGCTGCACACATCTCACATCTGTATCACGGTTTATAGCTTACAAAGTGCTTCTGTATGCATTATTTCATTTGCTATTCATTCTCCCTTTTGAATGTCTCAGGAGACAAGTAATATTAAAATAACACTAATTTAAAATACTCTAATTAAAGAAACCTAAAATGGTAAGTAGTAGTATTAGATAGACTCTAATTGTTCTCCCACTGAGGAAAAGAGTTTGGAAAAATAGGTCATACATAATGCTTTCCCTGATTAGGGAAGGAAGATGAAATACGTAAGCCCTTCCACTAACTACTTCGGTGACGTCAGGATAAGTCATTAAACTCTGTGCTTCAGTTTTCTTACCAATAAAGTGAGCGTTCAATCACGTGTCAGCCCATCTTGCAGAGTGATTGTGGGAATCCATAATGAGTCCCTCCAGTCCAGAAGTTGTTGATTCTTTCATCTCTAAAGTTCCCATGCCTAGCACAGTTCCTGGTATATTGAGGGCCCCCAACACATATGTTGGGTGGGTGGCTGGATGGCCGGATGCATTCATGGACAAATAAATGACTAACTGAACTGGTCTTATCTGCCATTGGGCCTTTAAACGAAGCTGTACAACCTATTCACCACATAAGGTACTACTCAGCTATGCTGTCCTCCCAAGGCCTTTATATTTACTGTTGCCTCTGCTGGTGTATTTTTCTACCAGTTCTTTACCTTCCCCATTCCTTTTTGTCTTTGGGTCCCAGCGCAAATGTCTTACCTCATTACCCGTTAATATTGCTCCCTCCTGTTCTATCAATCATTTCATTCTATTAATCACCCTGCTTAAGCAACTTCAAAGCCTTTACCACTGTGATTTTTTTTTTTTTGCTTGTTTACATAAATAGTATCTGCTTTTCCTATTACATGTAAATTCCATAAAGGCAAGGAATTAGTTGCTCTTACTTACTACTGAATTCCTATTCTATAATATGATTTTAGTTCTTAGTAACACGTAATGATAGCTGTTGAATAAACGAATGAACTATCCCAGACTGCTGTTCTGTATACCAATCTGACTTAATTTTTTTTTTTTTTAACTCTCCAGCTATAAGATCTTCTGGTTTTATGTAGTTGGTCTCAACATTTTCCCCAGGTCTGTCTCTACTTATTAGGAAGGCCTTTGGACTTTCATATAAATCATATCTACTGACCTTAATTCCCAGGACTCCAAATAGAACTTTCTCTTCCTTTACTGTCATAAACTCTTCACTGGTCGGGGTCATTTTTATAGTTTTCCTGATAAGAGAAGAAGCTAGGGATGGATGGATGGGTGTGTGAATGGATGAATGAATAGATGGTGACCGTAGTGATGACGGTATCACTAATGATGGTGGTGGCACGGACAGTGGTGATGGTAGCGCTAGTGGGGATGATGGTGGTGCTGATGGTACTGGTGGTGGTGTTGATGGCACTGGTGGTGGTGAAGGTGGTGCTGGTGGTGGTGGCACCGTAATTGACGGCCTTACGTGCATACTGATGTTAGGAATGAGGTAGAGGTTGTGACGACAGGAGCAGTAACAAGGGTAGCAACGATAGCAGGGAAGGCCATGGTACTGTTGAGTTTGGGAAAGAGAAAAAAGCCCTAATGTGATACTATTTTAATAATGAAGGAAAACAATGTGAACTTCTGATTTTCAGTCTATGTAACACTTTCTAGGACAGAATAGTTGACTTTCTTTTTCTGATAGGCTTCGGGATCTGATGGATAAATAAATGGAGGTGACTCAGAGTGATTTTGTCAACAAACAGAAAAGATAGTCTCTGGAGAATCCTAGCTGACCAATTCACCAAATATCTCTTTGCCCCAGGACTTATGCTTTTGAAGCAGTGAGCAATGAATATGAAATAAGAGAGAGAAAGAATCACACCCAGAACGACTTTCCACTCCTCACTATCTCATACAAAGAAAAGAAATTCAAGGAAGAGAGTACGTTCCAAAAGAAACATCCTGAGCACCCAGGCAGCCTGCTGAGGAATCACAGTAGACAGCAAGCTGATTCACTGACCTGTATGTAGGGCCCTTCAGCCAAGGAATTATAACGAGGCCATTGCAGACAATCAAGCTCTTGGGGCTGGGGTGGAGGGTGGGAAGGGCGGGAGCTGTCCACATAGGTCACACTCTAGAAAGCAGGTTCAGAGAACATTTTTCCTTTCCCAGAGAATGAGATGTCAGTACTTTAAGAGGATGTTGCTGTCTATGCCATACATATGCAGAGGGAATTAAAATGCACAGGGTTTAGCTGAAAGCTTACGGTACATAAGTCCACAAAACTCAAGTAACTTTTAAAGCTTATTTACCCTAAATTGTATCTAAACCACCTCCCTGCTGCCTTTGTTCTGTAAATAACTATTCCCAAATCCAGAATGCCTATCAAACAACTAACCAATGGTTCAGTTAATAATTATAAACCCTCACAATGCAGCACACACCCACATAGAAAGGAACTAGATATCACTTGCCTGAAATATTTGACAATCATACAAGAAAGCTGCTTAAACAAAGCAGTCATGTTGGGAGCTGTTGGGAAGGGGCAGGGGTGGGGAGGTCTTTTTTTTTTTAATGAAACTTCATGTAAGCAGTTCCAGTTGATTCTTTCCCACATAAGCTCAAACTTCCATCTCACAGAGGTATTAGATCTGTTCACTTCCTTGTGCTTTGCTCCAAGAATTAGTGAGTCACGGTTTAAGCACAAATTCTTAACCTGGGTACTACTGGGGAACAAAGGAAAACAAAATGCCTCATTCTTGTATTCATCCTTTGAAAGGAAATTCATGGCGGAAACGTTTGTGTAACATTCCATTTATGTAACAGGAGAGTCTATCAGCTGAAGGAAGAACGTGGTGCCGCTAAGGAAGGAGCATGGGTGTTTTCTTTTCACCAGCTGCACCCATTCTATTCTAATCAGTTTATAATGTTCTATCACAGATGCTGGGCCAGCTGGGGAGCATCAGAGGTCAATCACAGAAAGCAATAAGCTGAAGTAGAAAGCAGCAAGTAACAGGAAAGTGTGCAGTGTGGTATTTGTGAGCCTGGGTTCCAGACAGGCATCCAGGAGTCAAATCCTTCCCTGCTTTTTACTGGCTGTGTGACCTTGCATAGGTTACTGAGACTCTGTGCCTTAGTTTCATCATCAGCATAATGAAGGAAATCCTCAATGAGATAGATGGATATGGTAGAAATAACAGTAGACTCAAACAGAGCAAGGATCAAAGACTGCACAAGACTGGGTAAACTTTCCTTCTGTTATACATAAGTTATCTGTGGGTTGGAGCTGATTTGATAGTAACTAGACACGATCACCACCACCTCATAGGTAATTGTATCACTGTCTGCTATACAACCCCAGATCAGTAATGCTGCTGGGGTCCAACTGTGACTTCTTGTCTTAGATGTGTCATTTGGCTTCTCTTCAGTTCCTTCATCTGTCAATGCATCTGATGTAGTCCAGACTGAAAACAAACTAAGAGGATATTTCATGAATGGGAGAAGTCCTAGTGTACTAACCGTTTTCCATACATGAGTCTTGGATATTAACTAAGCACTAATGCTTTGTGATCCTACATGGGTAGGAATAGAAACATAGGTCATTTATGTCTTTTCGTCCATGTACTTTGACAACTTATGCTTAGAAAACTATTATTTACTATCTTTGAGTCAATACAATGTCCTATTCTACCTCCAAGCAAGTCATGTCTACCCCCATGCAAGTTTGTCAGGCTGGGGTTGCATGTGTGCTGCTAGGATGCTAGAAGCTGTGCCATGGTACTTCAAATGCCAAAAGACTCCTTCAGTGGTGAACAGGTTTAAGGGGAGCTTCCAGATTGAGAGAGACCAGGAAGAAAAGTGCAATCAACTTGCAAAAATTAGCCAGTGAAAACTCAATGGATCACAACAGATTATTTCTTATCTAATAGAGTGCTAAAAGGAGAGTCCCACGGGCAGTCAAAACACACAGTGATCCCAAAGTAGATTCAGTCATACCAGTGGTCATGAAGACGGTACAGTACTGGCAATGCTTCATTCCACTGTAAGCGGGGGTCAATATGAGTGGGAGCTAACTCAACAGCAATAAACACCCTGTCACTTTTGACCCTGTTCATAATGGATGATGCCCTAGATTGGGCTTCGGATATACACAAGCCAGGGGTAGTATTACATATTTTCTGCTATGTGCCCTGGAGCAAGTGAATTGTGTGCACTGTTTCTCCCTTCAGCAGGCTTGCACTCATGAGTCTGTTCAAAGAACCAGCTTTTGCTCCCTTTTGTCCTTTCCGCTGTGTTTTTTTTCCTACACTATTCATTTCACCTTTATTGGTTCCTGAATAGTGCCTCATGATGGAATGTGTGGTTCTTTTTCTCATTTCTTCATTGGAGTCAGTTCTTTACTTTCAATAATAAAATAATGAAAGCATTTTTGTGACCTTTTTCATTCAAATTAGTTTATATCTAATAATTCTTGATAAGCAAATATTCACCTTTACCTTGATTCCTGGATAAAATTTAATTTATATTTTTCTTTCTTCTTTGTTCTCAGCCTTATATTGAAGACTGTACTGTCCTTCCCTAGAGCTTAAGCATTTTTGGTCTGTTTTACTTTTGTGTTTATTAGGGGGTAGGCACTGTTGATCCTTGAACTGTGTGTTCGTTGAATTATGGTCAAAAAAAGGAGGTTTAAAAAATCTTTATCAGGGGAAATTTTTTTCCTTTTAATTTTTTTTAAATATGATTAAGTGGGTTTATAACACAAGTCAATTTGCCCTATAAATCCTTGAGCACCCGCCTCTGCAGCTCTATCTGCTCTCCTCAATCCATTACAGCACACTCATCCACTCTTGACTTCCAGTATCCACTCAGCCAATACTTCTTCCATCCTTTCCACCCTCTCTTCTCCCTCCTAAAAAAGAAACCAGTAGGACAGTGATATATATATATATATTAAACCGTGAAGTACATACACCACCTGCATCATTCTGCATCCTAAAGTCCAGCCCATTTTTTGTCTTCAGTACTGGTTTCAGCTCTGGGCTAACAGGAAGTCTAGGGGCCATGTTCCCAGAAGACCCTTGAGGTTGGCGAACCATCAAGTCTGGTCTTTAGAGTTCTAGATTTGCACACCCCTTTCTCTCACTCTATGTCAGGGACTTTACATCGTGTCCCCTGTCAGGGCTGTCATTGGTGGAAGCCAGGCACCATCTAGTTCTTCTGTTTTCCTGCTGGTGTGGTCTCCTGGCCATACAGGTCCTTTTGTGTCCTGGGCTCATTTTGCCTCGTGCTTTTGTTGTTCCCAATTTTATCTGTTCCAGGTGGATTTGGACCAATTGATGTTCCTTACATGGCAGCTTGCTGGCTTTTAAGACTGTCTGGGGAAATTTTTTAAGGTGTGTGTGTGTCTGGCCAGTCAGAGGCTAGGTTTTCACAAATAATTCTTGGATATAACAGAATAATTAAAATTCTCTATTTGTAGACTTGGAAAGTCCGGTTGTGTAGTGGTCAAGTGCTAGGCTGTTAATCCAAAGGTTGGCAGTTTGAATCCACCAAGTGTTCCTTGGAACTCTATGGGGCAGTTCTACTCTGTCTTATATGGTCACTATGAGTCAGAATCAACTCAGATGCAGTGGGTTTGGGTTTTTGCTTTTGTTTGCAGATTCCATATATATATTAATTCTAACTTATTTCTATCATTCAAATCACCTGTCAATTTTTTTGTGATTATTTTTCTGTCACACTCTGAAATGGGATGGTTCATCATTTTTCCTTGTGTTTCTCAAATGTTTTTCTGTTTTAGCTGAAAGGGTTTATGATACAGCTACCAACTGTTCATCTTATTATTGCCTAATAAGGCTGTGAGTCCGTGCTGCTGGCTTTGAAGTCTTCCTTACCTGACAGATCTTCTGTCCAAGCCTCAGATTCTTTGTCCATAAAATGGGAGTAATAATTCTTACATTATAGGAAATCTGGATGGTACAAGCAGTTAAGCCCTTGACTACTAGCTGAAAGGTTGACAACTCAAATCCACCCAGTGGTGTGTCAGATCTATTTCCAAAAGGTCACAGTCTTGAAAACCCTATGGAGAAATTCTACTCTGCACACTTGAGGTCACCGTGAATAAGAATCAACTCAAAAGCACCTAACAACAACAATGCCTCTTGCGGAATTGTAAATACATACAATGAGAGAAGTACTGTGAAGGATGCATCAGCCCATTATTAATGCTTCTTTAAACTCTATCTCAAATTTTGATGAATAACTTTTCTGGGATGGAAAAATGCCTCCTTGTTTCAGTTTGGGACTTCAGAGACCCCAGGTCACTGGGATCTCCTTTCCTATTAACTATTAAGCTACTGGTCTGAAAGAAGCTCAGCTGAAGATGTAGGAACATAATAGCATCATTCTAGACAGACTAAGGGAAGCAAAGGACGTTCTGTCAAATAGTGCAAACATTGTTCCCTAGAGGTTTACTTTAACAGGTCAAGGATACAATGGTGCATCTGTGGTAGTTATGGATCCCGGGATTTCCCTCATTGCCACAAAAAAGACTACGTAGGTGTGAAATTCCAGGCGTCTTGCCACCATTTGAAATCCATTCTTCTTTTCTCTCCTCACTGGTTACTACAGTTTCTACCTCTACAGGCTGCCTGGCTGAGAGCACTGCTGCTTTCTTACAGCTTCTTCTCCAGCCTTCCCAGCAGCTATGCCCATTGTGAGAGAGGCAGAATCACTGTTTTAGAAAATGAACTGAAACCACACACAGAGAACCACATATCAGAGAAATTCTTTTAGGTGGCTCACCCAACAAATTAACCGCCACCTTTTAAATTATGCACCCACGCTTCTTAAATGCACACTTAGCTCTGTCTCCCCTCCTTCTTCAGTAACTGTTTGATAAAACATGTCATTTTCCCTAAGTTTAAATACCTCTATAAAATTAGATCCTTTAAGAAAAAGAACTGCTGTTGAATCATTTGATAAATAGTTTTGTAAACATTGGCATACACCATCATATGGAGTTTGACACTTTACTAATGAGAACACTAGGCTCAGAGAATTAACCTATCAGAGGCCCCCCTCCGATAGCTCTACAGTCTAATCCATTCAGGCTAGAGAGTGTGCTCCTTCCATTCAGTTGTACAGACCTTCCACAAAGCTCCTTAGCACTGGAGGAGTACGGGGGCATTTAGGGTGACTGCTTGAATTCCTTCTGGTCCCTAGAAGTTATACTCTGCACACTTGAAGTCACTATGAATAAGAATCAACTCAACAGAACCTAACACCAAAATGCCTCTATTACAGAGTTGTTGTAAATATATACGATGAAGGAAATACTGTCTCACTGTTTGAACCCTAGGTGGTTCAAACAGTTAGACACCAATAACTGGGAGGTTGGGATTGTATCCACCCAGAAGCACCTTGGAAGGAAGTCCTGGTTACTTACTTTCAAAAAATCAGCCACACAAAACACTATGGAGCACAGTTCTACTGTGACATATATGGGGTCTCCGTAAGTGAGAACAGAATTAACAGCAATTGGTTACAGTTGGCCAATTGTCCACTTCTACAGCCATACTAGAGTGGGAGGAATCCCATAAATCTTCATATCCCTTAAGACAACCATTGATGGTCTCAATTTCTCTATGATCCAAATAAACATTTTGTGCTGTTCTGTTTGGCAAAAAGGGTGACAGTCTTCAGCAGTAGAGTGCTCTGTTAGACAGATGCTTGCTGTCTAGCAAATTGGGAGAATGCTGTGGGAAATAATCTCCAAAGATGAACACCATCAATTATTCTCCTTCCGACATGAACCTTAACACTCTGTCAAAAGATGTAGTTTATTTCCAATCCCTTTAATTCTGAGCTGGCCTTCTGAGTTGCCTTGCCAGTAGAGTGGGGTAGATGTAATGCTGTGTTAGTTCCAGACTTGACCTATACGAGATCTGGCAGCTTCCACTTTTATGCTTGAAGCCAGCCATCATAAAAGAAATTTGATTGCCCTGAGAGCACCATGCTGTGAGAAAGCCCAAACCAACCTCATTGAGAGAGCACATGGAGGAGAATAGGGAGTGCAGCCAAGGACTGAGCCAACTGATACTACACAGAGCAGAAGAACCATACAGCTGAGCTCAAGAAACCCACGGAATCACGAGAAATACTAAATCACTCCTGTTTACATTAATTAAGTTTGGAGTGTTTTATTGCACAGCAGTATATCACTAAACGAAAGTGTAAAAATAGGCAAAGGAAAAGACTGTTCTGATATCCTACACATAATCAATAGCAAGAAGTCTGCTACTCTGAGTGTGTATCAAAATCACCTAGACAGCTTTCTAAACTACAGATCCTCAAGGCCCAAGATAGATTTTCCAGAAAGCTAAACTCTTAGTTATGCCTGTGCATTTGTTTGTTTTTAAATTCCCCAAATATGCATAATGAGTAGTTCTCATAGTAACTCTCAAAATTAGAGACTCATTTATTTAAGATGCTCCTCTTTTATAATGCAAATTCTTTCTGGGAGAGAAAAATCAAGCAGATGGCCACAGGACTATATCTGTCATCAGACTGTTTTCCTAACCCCTCACTAGGATTAGCAAGTGTAGAGTCAAGGGGGGCTAAAAATGAAGCACACACCTGACTGGGGAGCTGCTGCTTGGCTACGGTTCCAAAACGATGACATTTGAGCAGTCTCTGTTTTGAGTTTAATAGATGCCCTCAAATGGAAGAGGGTTGCAAAAGGACAGTAGAAGACTCACAAAGGCTGATTACGCCTACATGGATGGAAGACACTAAAAATCACCCTACAGTTTCCTTTGAAACTTGTTACTTAGGAGGTTGAGGAATGGTTATGGAAGTTACTGCAGGAGACTCAGGTAAAAATGAAGCCAGACAAAAATGGGAAGTTTTACTGTGTCATAGAGTTTCTCAAAGTCAGAATGGACTTGAGCGCAATGGGTTCCATTGGGTTTTCAGATCAGACCTCCTAGGAGGCCAGCCAGCCAGCCAGAGGATGATGTTATAGCTGCCCTGATGCCTTTACTCTATTGATAAGAATATCGGGGTTTTGCGTGCTATGGCATAGATTCTAACTCTTGGCAGCCCAATGCGACAAACTAGAATTGCCCATAGGGTTTCCTAGGCTATGATCTGTACAGAAGCAGATCACTGGGTCTTTCTTCTGTGTAACTACTGGTTACCAGCTGAGCATTTAATCACTGTACCACCAGGGCTCCTAATATGTATAAATAGGATGTATCTCTTTGTAAGCCCAGCAGGCAGAAGGGATCCGTTTTGAAAGCAAAGAGCTGAAGGAAGAATGTTTGTGATAGGAAGTGTGATGGAAGGTTTCGGAGCCTTTCTCTCCTACTTTCGGGCCCACACCCTGTGCCCCCTCCCCAGCAAGGCCTGCATCAGCATCTTTCCCACCAGCCTCACAGGTGGCTTGCTTCTCCCTCAGGGATTGTGAGTCAGCTCCCTCTGAGAGTTTCTCACCTCTACTCTTTCCTTCCCACCACTCCTATGCTAAGACACATCTGGGAGTTTCACGCCCCTCAAAGAAAGGAAGTGACAGGTGCTGCCATGTTCTACAGAGCTTCACTTTCCTTTCTCGATGTTAGGAGGGAAAAAAAAACCCTAATTCCTTAACCCTCTTTACCCTGGCCCCTAGGGTCGCCATGAGTCGGATCCGACTCGATGGCACGTTGCTTGGCTGGCTTTACTTCTTGTGTTGCTGAGTTAGTAGAAAATGTACTAGCGTGCATCAAGCACTGTATCATGTACGTCAGTGTGTTGAACCCTGTCCTAGGTTTCTTCCTTTCAAGAGGTAAGTATTATGATCTCATGTCGCAAAATAGGACACTGAGGCTAATGGTTTTGAGAGCGTTGAGAGTGACAGAGACAGGATTTTAATCCCAAATTTGGTTGACTCATTAATGCCTGGTGGTATAGCACTTAAGACCTATGTCTGGTAACAAAAAGACGGGAAGTTCTAATACACAAGATACTCCTTCAGAACTCTAGGGAGCAGTTCTACTCTGTCTTACAGGATCACCATCAGTTGGAAGCAGCTCAACAGCAGTTTTTTTTTCTTTCTTTTTGGTTGAAATAAATTCTATTTTTCTAGCCAACAAACTGTCCCTGCTAATAATTTTTTTTTTTTAAATCTGTTGTGTTAGAATACAGGTTAAGAAATGTTTTGCAGGTCATTTTCACGTCATATAGATATAGCCTGAGCACCGTCTACAAGTGTAGTCACTGGCCTGTAGTGTCAACCCTCACCTGGAGCTGTTGTGTGCATTAAATCCATTCCAGCTGATCATGCTGACCACATATGTAACAGAACAAATTGTTGTTTGGTCCTGTGCCATCTGCATAACATAGGCAGTCCCCAGGTTATGAAATGTTGGACTTACTCTTACAACCCATCATTACAAACAAACCTCTGTAAAGCGTGAGGTACATATTATCCTTTGTTACAATCAGCAATACTTTGCAACACAGCAAAACATTGTTATTATTACTGTATTATTAAAGATGTTTTAGTGTATCTGGTAGTGTTTTTTATGCATTGAATAGCACGCTATATGCTGTAAACTAAGACAAACATTTGACTAGCTGACTTAGCTTGGAACCGTGCTTAACTGATCTGGCTTAATGTAAAAATTCAACTTAAAGACAGAGACAGGAACAGAACTCATTTGTAATCCAGGGACCACCCTAGTAGGTATGTCTGAGCTCATTATTGCGGCTACTATATCAAGTCATCTCACTGAGGGTCTTCCTCTTTTTCTGCTAAACTTCTACCAAGTGTGATGTCCTTTCTCCAGGAACTGGTCCTTCCTGATAACATGTCCAACCTAAGCAAGATAAAGTCACACCATTTTCATATCTAAGGAGCACTCTGGCTGTACATCCTCCAACACGGGTTTATGCATTCTTCTAACAACCTATGGTGTATTCAGCATCCTTCACCAACACCACAACACCTATGTGTCTGTTCTTCTTCCAGCTTCCTGTTTCATTGTCCAGCTTTCATAAGAGATTGTTGTTGCTGTTGTTAGGTGTCATCAAGTCGGTTCCAACTCATAGTGACCCATCAGACGGAGCAGAACTGTCCCAGAATTTCCAAGGAGCACCTGGAGCATTTGAACTGCTGACGTCTTGGTTAGCAGCCATAGCACTTCACCACTGTGCCACCACAGTTTCCTTCGTAAGAGATTAAGCACTACAAACTGACCCAAACTACTGAACTGGGATCCGATGACTGGCAGCATTAGCCACACCTGAAAACTTGTTAGAAATGCAGATCTCAGGCTCCATGCCAGACCCTCTGAATTAGACTCTGCATCTTAACAAGGTTCCTCAGGTAGCTTAGCATGCTAGTTAAAGTTTGAGCAGCATTGACCCAAATTAGTGACTGCTAACCAAAAGGCTGGGAGTTCGAATCTACAAGGTGCTCCTTGGAAACTCCCTGGGGGCAGTTCTACTCCATCCTGTAGGGTGGCTATGAGTCAGAATTGACTCAACAGCAATGGATTTCAATTATTTGAACCTGCACTGTACTGAAACTGAAGCATTTTTCTAGATGCGATGCTAGTCAAAGACTTGAATTCCTAGAACCATCAAACGTCTTGACAGGAAGACTTTTTTTTTAAATAAAAAATGAAAGTGTACATACTCTGTGCTTACAATATGGGATTAAGAGAGGAGGAGTACACAAGTTGTGTCGAAGTCCCATTAATACTGATCTTCTTACTAATGTGTATTGTCACCAATTTCACCCAACTGAATTTCTAACAACTATCTAAATTCTTGCCCCTCGCGCTCCCCCCCTCCCCCCCTCCCCACCCCTGTAGCTGTCAGAGTCTTTTCTATTACGTATGAGTATGCTTTTAAGTTTTTATTGTAGGGGTCTCATATAATAATTGTCCTTCTGTCGTTGCCTAATTTCACTCAACATAATGTCCTCCAGTTGAGACCAAATTGAGAGATGTTTCCTGCTATCATCGTTGTTCTTTATGAGCGTATAGTACTCCATTTAATATATATACCAAAGTTTACCCATCCATTCTTCTGTTGTTGGGCATCTGAGTTGATTCCAACCTTTTGCTATCGTGGACTGTGCCACAATGAACATTGGTGTGCATGTATCAGTTCGTGTGAATGGCCTTGATTTTGTAGGATATATTCCAAGCAGAGGAATTACTTGGTCAAATGGTTTATCTATATCCATCATTTTAAGGTAACGCCAAATTGCTTTCCAAAGAAGTTGCACCATTCTGAAATGGTCTTGAAATCCAAAGAGGCAAAACTGCTGGTTTCAGGCATCCCAACAGATTCTTGGCAGAGTCCACAGCTAAAACAAGTCCTTAACTGAATGCCCATTTCCTGTCATTTATCCAGCCATCCTGTATGAAGCCCTTTGCACCAGGGCTAAGGAACAATCCATGTCCTCAACTTGTGGTTCACTGGGGAAGAAAGACACATAACCAGAAAACTTGTTAACAATACGACAGCACCAAAATGAGAAGTGTAGTGTAGTGTAAAGTCACCAAGGAGAGAGATTTAGAGTCATCCCCGTGCTTGCCATGGGACTTGCCCTGTGTTGTTTGGAAAATGTATATAAAGGTAGTCAGGAAGGACTAGGCCTTCTCTTTGGATGTCCCAGCTCCACCCCAGTGAGGTCTTCAGCATGGGGCTAGTTAGTTGATTCCGTCTGCTGGCTGGAGGCATTCGTCACTCCCCTGTCAGTTCCCCATGGTCTCTACCTGAGAAAAGAGGAAGCAGGAACCCAGTGTACATCAGAAACCCTGTGACAAGACACACTTGAGTGAATTCTGTGAGAAAAGGGGTTGAGGCAAACTGCCTGAGGTATTGGAACTTTCCTCAGAATCAATCAGGAGTCACGTTCTGATCACAAGGACCTATAATAGGATCATGAGGGCTGAAGTACTCTAGGGTTTCATTTCTTCGCGTTCTGCGGCCGCCTACTATTTTCGCCCTTGTGAATGAGTCCCTTCTTACCTACCCTTGTTTAAAAAGCAAACACAGAAGCAATTTTTAAGCCCCTGCTCTTCTATGTCTGTGAGCAGCCCAGGAAGTAGGACTGTCGGAAGAGGCATCCGCAGACTCTCGGGCAGGGTGGGTTTGGGAGTGGGTGCTGGGAAAAAAATAAATAAATAAAATCTCTCTTCTCTCTCCTTTTGTTTGTTTTTATTTATTTATTGCTTTCTAATCCCTTCTCCAGATTTCCTCCCTACTCTACTTGGGAAATACACCCCTCTCTTCAGGAATGTCTTCTATGTTTATTTCATTCCTCTCTTCTCAGGATTAATTTTCAGGCTCAGAAAGAGCACGAGAAAAGGGTGCCACCCTACTGTGAGGAAGGAGAACCCTATAGCGGTGTGCCAACTGACATTACACAGTCTGCAGATCAGCATTTCTGGGGCAGCCAGGAGGTTATTCCTAAGGGGAGCATGTTTTATACCAGAATAAAATAAATGCTGATTCAGAAAATCCTCATTTCAGACTGGAACTCTCCTGGATCAAAAAAGGCTGGTTGTTCTTTTTCAGAGTAAGGCCGGTCAGGTGTGTGCAGGTACCGCCATGCTTAAGCCTACTTCGGAAGACGTGGATCCTCATTTCCGTAACTAAATAAATCCTCAGAGGTCTTTGGAATCTGATTATATTTGGAACAACAGAAATCACAGGACCAGCCCCCTATTCTGTCTGTTGGCAGAAGGCTGACTTCCAGGGCTGTTATTAAGGCTGGGTGCTGGCTCTCAGGGAGTATCTCGGGTTCTCTTTGCTGTTTGGAGGAAACCAGTATCAGCTGCTGCTGAGTGGATTTGGACTCACGGCATCTCCATATGGGTCAAAGCAAAACTGTGTACCATTGAGTTTTTTCAATGGCTGATTTTTCAGAAGATAGAGTCCCAGGCCTTTCTTTCAAAGAGATACTGAGTGGATTCAAACTTCCAGCCTTTCCATCAGCAGCCAAGCATGTTAAGGTTCACAACTTCCAGTGACTCCTTTAGAGTGCTGTGGTGGTTCAGTGGTAGAACTTTTTACCTCCCATAAGGCAGGCCTTGGTTTGATTCCTGGCCAGTGGATCTCAGATGCAGCTACCACTACCTGTCAGCTGAGGCTTGAGTGTCGCCCCCATGCTGAATGGGTTTTTGCGGGAGCTTCCAGACTAAGATGGACTAGAAAGAAAGGCCTGGTGATCTGCTTCCAAAACTTAGCCAGTGAAAACTCTATGGATCACAACAGCCCTCTCCTGTTACACATCAGGGACTGATTCAGGGGCCATTAACAACAATATGGACCCCTAAGGGGAGACAGTGAAGACAAATGACCTTCTCTTGCCCTGGCAAACCAATCCTTTCACTTTCACTTCCACTAAGGAAATCTCCTCTTCACTGGTGCTCATCATTTTTCTTGAATAAGACACAGCCCTCTGTTCTCACAGAAAAGCCTAAAACACACATGCATCTTCTCTGACCCCGATGGGAGAGAGACTGGTTTCTGTCTTGGCATTTGTTTGTTTTACTGACTCACCCCAAGTCAATTATTTTCAATAAGAAGATGTATTCACTCATGGGGTAGTTACTTAGCTCCTATGTGGACCAGGTCTGGGGACAATTAGCTCAGTAGGGTATATAATTTTCTTGTCCTTAAGAAGCTGTAAATCTAATGGGTCCAAAAAAATGCCACTGCCATTGACTTGATTGTGACTCACAATAGGAAACATTAACAAATGCTCTGACCAATTATAGCTTCAATTGTATTTGGATGACAACTATAAAGGCATAAAACAAACCCAAATCCGATACTGTGGAGTCAATACTGCTTCACAGCAACCCTGTAGACAGAGCAGAACTGCCCCATGGAGTTTCCAGCGAGCATCTGGCAGATTTGAACTGCACACCTTTTGGTTAGCAGCTGTAACACTTAACCATAATGCCAGCAGAATTTCCTATAACGACATAGGCAGAGGTTATAGTATAGACTGGGGGTGCAGGAAAGGCTATTCTGAGACATGGTATTTTGAATGAGGTTTACAAGAATGGGTTAGAAGGGCAGGGGACTCAGGGCAATGGGAATGCAAATATGATTGCCCCAGATGAGGAGGGAGCCCTGATGGAAGACCAGCCCCATCAGTGTGCTGTAACAGGACGGGACAAAGGTCAGCCCAGGGGCAACTACGCACGGCATGTGATGGGAACCCGAAGAAAGGGCATCAGAGTCAAATAAGGTTTCCTGGAGGAGACATACCTGAGCTAAGTGAAAGGCAGGATGGAGCATATCCCAGCAGAAAGAGTGTCCACAGAGACGCCAAGCTCATGTGGACACAGGGAACAAGATCAACTATAAACTGGTTGAGTGTGAAGTCAGGGTAAGGAGAAGAGAGATGGGAGAGTATTGTGTGGAGCTGTGTGGACTGTGGGAGCCACTGAAAGGTCAACGGGGCAGTGACAAGGACAAACGGGCATTTTTCTGGGTCACTAGACGGCTGATGGCTCTGAATGGAGCATCACCGGAAATGAAACTCACTGGTAAGAGGCTATTGAAGAGTCACACTGCGTACTTTCTCCAGATTGAAAAACAACTTATTTTTCCTCTTTGATATTTTGTAAATGCAGGTTTCATCTGCATTGTTATTATTGACTTTGTTAGTTTTCCCTTTTTGTTTCTGTGAGTGATTTTTGCCATTTTAGGGGGGCATGGCTTAGTGGTAGAGAGCATGTTGATTCCTTTTGGGTCATGGATGACCAGCAAAGCAGTTTCAGGAAACTGTACAGTGTGAAGATTTTCCAGGAAAGAAGAATGTATGTCAAGATGCAAGAAAGGGAATTAAAGAAAATGGAAATCTGGCTTTTGTGTCCCCTCCTATCCCCGGGGGCAATGTGGGCGGTACAGTGATCAACCACTTGGCTACTAACTGAAAGGTCAGTGGTAACAAACCAGAGCTTCAAAACTGGTTCTTCCCAGTTCAATCACAGACATGGAAATATCCCCAGACAGGTGAGGAGTTACAAAGTTTGGCTGGACTGGAAAGGCGACTGGCACAGGAAAAGTGGCAAGTTGAAGCCCTGCTAGAAGCCTAACCGCCCTCTTAGCAAACAAGGGCAGTGTACGTGGTGAACAGCAGTCAGGTCCACCTGTCTGGATTTTGAGCGGAGCCAGAAACAGTGCAGCTGGAAGACAGCTACACGTGGCTTTCGGCGGGTGTCGCCTGCCGCAGTCCTGCCGATAACCCAGTCTCTCACAGGAGGCTCCTGAAGGGGCTCACCACGCTGCTACTGAGTCTACGCCAGGTCCTGGACTGGTAATCTTTCGCATGATGGTTACCATGCACAAGCCTCCCAAATTGAAAAAAATTCTGGTCTGTTTCCTTTTTGCTTCATTGGCAGCAACAGAACCAGTTGGAGCCAGAATGTGGTACAAACCTTTCAACCACTCTGCCAGAGAAAGACATGTCAGCCGAATTCCATAAAGAGTACAGCCTTGGAAACCCTATGGGGCAATTCCACTTGGACGCCTCTGGTCACTATGAGCTGGAACTGACTTGACCAGCTTATCTGAGCTTGTCAGCTTTCCTCCAAACATTTCTCCCCATTCCAATGTCATTCTTTTTGACATGGTCTCTTGGAACTTACCAAGATGACCAGCTAGTCCTTTGTGCAATTCTTTGTTTTTACTGAAGGGATGTTTCTAATGAAACACACAATCAAGCCATCCCTTGCCCAGTATTCTTCAATAGCTCTGTATCACCAAGCCATCAGATCCATAGTCCCAGGCAAACCTTCAGGATCTGTCCCCTGACAACTTCTTCATTCTCCCCTCTTGCCAAACAAAACTGACTTTCCCAACTAGCCTTCTCTTACGGCACTTGGCCTCTCCCTATGCTATAAACCAAACACCAAATCTGTTTCCATCGAGTCGATTGAGATTCATAGTAACCCCTATAAGACAGAGTAGAACTGTCCACAGGAGCCCACAGGCTCCTGACCACCGCATCACCAGCCTCCCATCATGCTATATTACCTGTTTCCCAGAGCATGGCAAGCTCTCTTCCTTCTGCAACTTCGCAAGTGCTGTTCTCCTTACTTGGCACAAATCCCCATACCCGCCTCACTATTTTCCTCCACCGGTGTCACTACCTGCTAGAAAAGTCCTACTCATCCCTGGGTCACCTAAGGATGTCACCTTCTCCATGAACCTTCCCCCGGATTCCCCCCAGTCACCATTTTCCTGGGCCCCTTTTCCTAGGTCCCCACTGTACTGTAGTATACAGCCGTTAGAGCAATGTCGTGTTGTAATGGAATCAGAGGAAAGGTGCCAGTGTTATGGGACATGACACCCTATGCAATTTCAGGGGTTTCTCTTTAAGGAAAAGCATATAAAATTATAATTAGAAAATTAGACTTCACTTATTCCTATTAAGACATCCTCGTTTTACAAATTTTATAAGACCTATGATGCCTTGAACATATTCTATTAGTGTGGCCTTGGAAGAAGTCAGTTCAGGTGAGGGACCCTGAGTCCTAAGCCCCATAAGTTTCTCTGTTAAGCTACCCCCAACCATACTTGCAGGCTTTCACATCTGGATCCCTGTGACAGCATACACTCTCTGAGGTCCAGGACTGCATGTTCACTCTCTAAGTGAACACTCTAATGCCAGCTTTATATTTCATAACCTCAGTGTCCTTTCTACAGATTCTACATCATTTAAGAATTGTTTCTCCTCGGCAGAATAACCATATCGTGTGCGCACTTGATGCTTCTATGCATCTATAGGATGTCATCCTGCTGGCATCTTACTGGAGGTGGCAGAGAGGGTTGAGTGGATGGGACAGGAGATTGTTAGGTGGATACAACATGTATAGAACGCATAGGAGGAGTGTGCTGTCACCGGGCAGGGAGAGCAGTGGGAGCTGCACTTAAGCGGGTATGAAAATTTACATTGGATTGTACACTTTCACTCAATCACAATAAAAAAAAAAAAAGTTTCTCATTTGGACTGAAGTTTATTTTTTCCTAAGAGTAAAACTCTGTGTAAGCCACACCTCACTACGAGGTAGTATGGGGAACTCAAGGAGGATTTAGGAATTTTGAATATACCAGCTCATGCAAAGAGAGAGGGTACATGAGAACTATCTCTGCTCCCAAGTAAAGAGCATGGTAGAGTTTTTTCTCAGTAAATATTAGCCATTTGCTAGCATATTACAGATCAGTGGCAATTCATGGAGGGTCTCCGTGAAGCAACCAGTTCTCTTCTGCAGGAGTCAGCAGACTTTTTCTGTACAGCAGAAGGTAGGAAATACGTTCGGCTTTGCAGACTACACAGCTTCTGTCATAACGCTACCATTGTAGCAGACAAGCAGCCACAGGTAATGTGTGAGCAAACAGGCATGGCTGTCTTCTGATAAAACTTTATTTACGAAAGCAGGTGGCAGCAAATTAGATTTGGCCCACAGGTTGGAGTTTGCCAAACCCTGCTCTAGAGCACTGGTTGGAGGTTCAAAAGAAGGCTCACAGGGAACACTTACCATGGTGCTGTTCTTTTTTGGAGAGCAACACATCATGTGAACAACCTGAGGACATCCCTTTATAAGTTGATTCCTCCCAGTTCAGAAACACAGCAGGTCAGTCCATCAACAGCTATTTAAGGGTCTCCTAAGTGCCAGGCACTGTGCTAGACCACAGAATCAGCAAGAGCAAGATTAAAAGAACTTCTTTTTATGCCTTCAGGAGGTAGCACTGAGTAGTTGTCCACCACATAGCAGGCACTGTGCAAGGACCTCCAGACTCAGTACTGAACAAGTATAAGGGAATGTCTCCTTTTCCATCAGCCTACCCATCCACCTATCTACCCAGAAGCCTCTTAAATGAGTTTTCTTGCAAGATATGTGACAGAACTGTGTAGAAACTATGGGCAGCCTAACCATGGCTGTTGCTTCCATGGTGTGTGCTGTTGGGTTGATTCTGACTCATAGTGACCCGGTAGTACAGGTTAGGCCTGCCCCCTAGGGCATCCTAGGCTGAAATCGTGGGAACAGGTAGCTGTGTTTTTTCTCCCATGAAGTCTTGATGAGTTCGAACTGCCTTTCAATTGTTGGCAGAGCCCTTAGGCACTGCACCACCAGGCTGCTATGCTTTCCTTCTAGGGGGCAGATAAGGCACGCACATTAATATCTGGGGTCTGCAGAGGATTGGGATACGCATTGCAAGAAAAGTACAGATGGGTACTCAGAGCAGAGAAGGATGACTTCTGGCTAGAAGAGATCAGGGAAGCTGACAAGATGACATTTAGCTTTCTGTTAACCCTTTAAAGTGACATATGAGTCTGTTTGCAGATTACAAGCACATTACCAACCCTTACGTCAATAGTACAAACCTCACAGATGTTTTGTGAGTTCAGATATCATAGGAATGACCTCTCTCCCTTCCCATCAAACTGGTCTTACCTCTTGGTGTACCTATCTGCCAGAAATTTCTGTGTTACTATACAAACAAGGGTGTATTTTATAAGTGTATCTATTTTATGGAGTCCCTGGGTGGTGCAAAGAGTTAAGTGGTTGGCTACTAACCAAAAATATTGGCAACTCAAATCCCCCCAGAGGTGCTTTGGAAGAAAATGCTGATGTTCTAAGATCACAGTAATGAAATGATGTTCTAAGATCACAGTAATTGAAAACTCAGTGGAACCTAGATCTACTCTGAACATGGGATTGATATGAGTCACAATGGACTCCACAACAACTGACGTTTTGTCTGTTTTACAGATGGGGAAGCTAAGGCTGAGAGGATTAAGCATCACATAAAATTGGACGGCAAGCCTGGAGCCCATGTCTTTTGACTCTCATATCGCTCTTTCTTTAACTAACTGGTTGCCAGCCTCCAGAAACATAACTTGGAGTTTTCTTTGATTTCTTTTATGACTGTCCCCCTTCAGGCCAGCTCTCAGCTTGACATTTCTTTCACCATAATATTTCTCAGAGACACCCCTTTTGGCTTTGTTCCCTTGGCTACCCACCAGGCCAAGATCCACTGATGTCATTCATTAGATAAGCAAACACTTACTCTCTGCCCACAAGGACTCACAGTCTATGCCTAGGCCTTTAAATTTACCTTTCTAGCTCTATGTACAAAATATTGAACTTGTCAAAGATTTCATTTTACTTGGTTCCACAATCAACACCCGTGAAAGCAGCAGTCAAGACCTCAAATGGTGTATTGTACTGGGCATGTCTGCTGCAAAAGATCTCTTTGAAGTACTGACAGGCATAGGTGTCACTTTAAGGACTAAGGTGTACCAGACCCAAGTCATAGTATTTTCAGTTGCCTCATATGCATTGGAAAGCTGGACAATGAATAAGGAAGATATAGGTTGTTGCATTTGAATTATGGTTTTGGTGAAGAATATTGATTATACGTGCCAGAGGATGAACGATCTGTCTTTGAAGAAGTACAGTCCAAATGCTTCTCAGAAATGAGAATGGCAAGACTTCATCTGACATTCTTGGGATAAGTTAGAGGGAGAGGCCAG
This sequence comes from Heterohyrax brucei, assembly GCA_028571685.1. Taxonomy (NCBI): domain Eukaryota; kingdom Metazoa; phylum Chordata; class Mammalia; order Hyracoidea; family Procaviidae; genus Heterohyrax; species Heterohyrax brucei. Next base: position 15,754,892 of record CM053153.1, on the reverse strand, counting down.
TCCTTAGGAAAGGATATCATACTTCGTGAAACAGAGGGTTAGTAAAGAAGAGGAAGAACTTCAACAAGATGGACTGACACCGTGGCTGAAGCAATGGACTCAAACACAGCAACAATTGTGAAGATGGTTCAGGAGCAGACGGTATTTTGTTCTATAGTACAGTCTGTACATATAGAGTGCTATACGTAGGGTCATTGTGAGTCAGAACTGACTCAATTGCACCCAACAACAACAGCCTTTTTCTTGCCACTTTCCACAAAACACTAATTAACCATCTCCTTATATAACTTGAACTCCCTGGGTGGTGCAAACTGTTAACACATTCAGCTGCTAACTGAAACGTTGGAGGTTCCAGTCCACCCAGAAACATCTTGGAAGAAAGACTACTTCTAAAAAGCAAGCCACTGAAAACCCTGTGAAATACAGTTCTACATTGACATACATGAATGGAGTCACCATGAGTCAAAGTTGATTTGACAGAAACTGTTTATTGGTTTGCAAACCCTGGTGGCTTAGTGGTTAAGTGCTATGGCTGCTAACCAAAAGACCAGCATTCAAATACAGCAGGCACTCCTTGGAAACCCTGTGGGGCAATTCTACTCTGTCCTGTAGGATTGCTATGAGTCAGAATCGGCTGAGTTTTGTTATTTATTGGTTAATGTAACTTAAGACACCTTCACTGATCTTCTACCTTATGCCATATACTCTTTTGGATGCTGGGGAAGAAAATTTACAGGTACTCAGAGGGTCTTAATTTATAAAACATTTTACAAAGTCACAAAGGCTTTCAGAGAGAAATAGAAAACATCAGATGAATTGGACATACGGAGTCTGTACAAAAGAGGCAGTCCAGATTTAGCAAGACAGAAAGATGGATTTTTTGAAAGATGTTAGTGACTGCTCAGTCGAAGAAGTTCTGTCACCTGCAGAGCTTGTTCCATCCACCAACTAACAGGGGAGAGGGAAGAAAAAGAAAAGAGAGTCCCTCCTTTCCATTCCAGGGCACAGAAAGGTACAAAACACCCGCAGAAGACCCCAAACTGAAGTGGAAAGGGGCTGGCACATCACCTAAGGCCAACAGTTTACACCCTTTGATCATTTTGTAATCATTCATTACGGTGTTTAAACTGTTTTGTTCAACAGGAGTAACTCCAAAAAGGCAAGCTGACCTTTGAGAGAATTTCTAATAGCAATCACTTCAAGATTGATTGAAAATATCTGCAGACGCATGTGTCCTGAGAGAGGAATGAGAAATTCGTGTGGCCTTTGTATTCCCAAGAGTCTATTTGTCATTGTAAAACAATTTAGGGAAAGTCACACTGAGGGACTGAATGAAACAAATGAGTCTTGGAAGGAATACAACCAGAACACTCCTTAGCAGTGAGGATGGCAAGACTCCAGCTCACCTGTGTTGGACGTTATCAGGAGAGACCAGTTGCTCCTGGCAGAGGCCATCATGTTGGGTCTAATAGACAGTCAACAAAAGCAAAGGAAACCCTCGATGAGATGAATTGATACGATAGCCTCAGACCAGTCCCTGAAGAAGGGCACCATGTCTGGTACGGCAGAGGGCCACCAAATAAAGAGGACCCTCAAGAAGACAGACTGGCACAGTGGCTACAACAGTGAGCTTTAGCATAACAACAACGACAAAGATGACATAGCACCAGGCAGCATTTCATTCAACTGTACACAGAGTTGTTACGAGTCAGAAGCCACTCAATGGAGCCTAAAAACAACAGACTAGAATATCCAGCAAACGTGAAGGTGGCACAGCCCTGGTCAATATTTCATTCTACTATACGCAGTGTCACCATAAGTAAGAGAGGATTTGACCAATGGCCCAGAAATCCAGGCAGCTCCACCTGTGGATGGATTCCATGGTTCCAGGATTTCAGGAGTTGGAGAGGGACAGAGCAAGCACAGGCAGGACGGCATAGCAGACGATAAAGTACAGGCAAGACATAGTTTCAGTTTATAGAACCAATTTTTAGTAGGAAAAAAAGTTCACAAAAATAGCAGTCAGTACTTGGACAGAATTTAAACTTTAGTTTTCTAAAAACAGTGCTTCTGTGGGCAGAATACATACACTAGAGTAATGAATCATAATCAGTCTCCGTGGTGTGACCCTGAGAAATGATCTGTTCCTTCATTGAGGTTTCAGTGGCTTCTCTTTTGACATTCAGGGAGAAAACAAGAGGAGAGGGAAATACCCTTCCCTCCTCACACTGTCAGGCCAGAAATCCCGTGGAGAGGCCACCATCTATGACAAATATGCTCATGCAAATTCTGGGCTTGCTTTCGTGCTCTAGTTCTTTACCAGCTACGTAGCTAAGCAAAATGGAACAAGAAATAGTGTCTTGGGAAAAGTAAAATTGCTTGCCTAGATCCAGGTTACGTTTATATGAAGAAAAAAAAGTGAAGCTATGCTGTTGCTGGAAACCATCTATTTAGGTTCTTGTGGGATTTTATGTAGACCGAGAGAGCTGATTAAGACCATGATACTCAGTATCGTAATTTTGAGAATGAGTACTTCTAGAATTAAAGTGACGAATGGTGTAGTGCAGAGCCTGGCCAAATCTGGCCTACAGTCTCTTATTGTTTCACTTCGTTTGGGGTTTTTTATGGCCCTTGAATAGTTTTTACTTGTTTAAATAGTAATATTTGAAATGGTTACATAAGCACCTATATTATAGCCTTGATTTTACCACTTAGCCTACAAAGCATAAAATATTACTATCTGGCCCTTAAGAAAAAGTTTACTGACTCTTGGCTTAGTAGATAAGAATGTATAGGTTCTTGGGGCAGAGAAATCTGGATTTGGATTCTGCCTGGACGTGTCGTTCATATCTTTGGCAAATACCTCTTGAGTATGTGCTCCTGCTTCACTTGGCTTTCAAAATTCCACCTTCTCCTGGTTTTACTCCTTTCTCCTCCCCATTCCTTCCCAATCTCCTCTACCAGTTGCCCCTAATCTCCCCGACTTCTTAACACTATGTTCAGAGCTCAGTAATTGGCCTGCTTCTCTTTTTGATCTATGCTTGTATGCTTGGAGTTCATTTTTTCCCATAGTATTAATGATCAGCTATGTGCTGATGACTTTCAAATTTATATTCTAGTCCAGATCCCTCCCCCAAACTCCACAGTTGCAAATGCAGCTATCTTTTCAATACCTTGATGTGTAAGTGGCATTTCAAAATTCTTTGTACAAAACTGAGCTCCTGATCTTCACCCCCAAACCTATTCTTCTAACAGTCTTTCTCATATTAACAAACGAAAACTGTTCACCTGTTGTGTCTGATTAAGTAAGTCATTTTACCTTTCTGAATTTCAGTTTCTTCACCTGTGAAACCAGTGTAGCAACTATATCAGAGTTGGTGTGAAGATCAAATGAGATAATGGGTTGTAAATGCTCCTCCTAATACTGACTAGGGAACCCTGGTGGCATAGTGGTGAAGCGTTATGGCTGTTAACCAAGACGTCAGCAGTTCAAATCCGCCAGGTACTCCTTGGAAGCTCTATGGGGCTGTTCTACTCTGTCCGGTAGGGTGACTAGGAGTCAGAATCAACCTGATGACAGCAGGCAGTACCTCTTAGGATGAGGCTTTGTCTCATTTACTTTGGTTTGGAATTTTTTTGTTTTGTTTTATTTTTTGTTTTTTCTGGAGGACTAGTCCCTAGAAAATGACATCACGCTTAGTAAAGTAGAAGGCCAGCAAAACAAGAGGAAGATCCTCAATGAAATGAATTGACACAGTGTCTGCAATGATGGGCTCAAGCACAGCAATGATTGTGAGGAAGGTACAGAACTGGACCGTGCTTCTTTCTTTTGTGCACAGGCTTAGTATGAGTTTGACCCAATTTGACAGCACTAAGAATAACAATGTCTCCTAGATTCATCTTGTCTTTTCTTCTCTTTCAACCCTTATTTGTTGTCCTAGGACCATTAAAGACTTGGAGCTGGTAGCCTCAATTTAGTAATAGAAGCAGCAATCCTCAATAACACTGTTCTGCTCATTTAAATGTTAGGAAAGTGACACTCAGCCAAGTGTACTCCAGGGCCCAGCTTCACAAGTACCAAAGCTGAGGTTCAAACTTAGGCCAACCAAAAAGCCACTGCTTTCCGGGCTCATCCCCTGGAAGGCAGCCCATAGGCAGCTTCCTTCAGGTAAAGAGCAGAACCTAAACATCTACATGTATGATCAAGAAGGGTGACTGGAGCATGAACTAGAAAACCAGGCTTCCTAAGCTGTGCTAATCCATAAGAAGCCTCAGGATGCCTCTTGAAGTTTTCTAAATAATACAGTGCTAATGAATCCGAGCTAGTAAATCAAAATGTCCTTGATGTAGTCTCAGAATATGTATTTTTTAAAGCTCTAATGGCAGTTTTGAGAGCCAGTTATGAGTGCCCCTGAATTCTGATGGTATAGAAGTTAAGCCCTATATCTGCTAGCCAAAAGGTTGGCAGTTCAAATCCACCTGGAACTCCTTGAAAACTCTATAGAGCAGTTCTACTCTGCCCTTTAAGGTCACTGTGAGTCAGAATTCACTTGGCACTGGGTTTGGCTTTTTTCATTTGTAAATCCTGATGGTATAGTGGTTAAGAGTTCAGCTGCTAACAAACAGGCTGGCAGTTTGAATCTGTCAGGCACTCCTAGTAAACCCTATAGGGCGGTTCTACTCTGTCCTCTGGCATCAGTGTGAGTTGGAATCAACTCAACAGCAGCGGGTTTGGGCTCTGTGTTTTAAAGGCAGATTTTACGTTTGTTATTATTGTTGTTGGTGTCACTGAGTTGGCCCCTGTCTCATAACCGCTGTAACTATTACAGAAGAGAAATGAGCTCCATAGGGTTTTCTGGCTCAAATAAAGCTGCAAATTTGCAGACTGTTCAGCATTTTTTCTGTTATACCTGTAGAAGTGACACTCTTTCCAGCATTTGCCATCCTAAGCAGAAGTTAGAGTCTTTCACAGCCTTATTTTTGACAGAGTCATAGATACGAGACTGGAATTTTCTTTATTAAAGTAGGTTGCCAGGCCTTTTCTTCTGGGGTACTGTTGGGTGAGTTCAAGCCCCTATCCCATCAGTTAGTAGCTCAGTGCAAACCATTTGTGCCTCTCAGGGACCTTCATAATACCTAGAGCCAATAAATCCCATAACCTGACTCCAAAAGAAGAGCCAAAACTTAGATTCCACTAGACAAGAACAAAGAACCTAAAGACAGAAGTCACAAAACAGGAAGCAAAATAACTGACAAAAATATTGCCAGCCACCCTCGTTCAAATAAATGCAACTTTAAAAAACTAATGATATGTCTTTCTTGCACCTATCAAATTAGTCAGTTTGTTTTTTTTTCTTAAGTGGAAATACATAATACCTTGGAGGGTGTTATTTGACGGGCACATTCATAAACTCCTGGAAAAGTAAACATTGGTCCCACAACTTTGAAAAGTAATTTGGCAACATGTATCAAAGCCTCAGAAATGTCAGTAATCTTTAATTCAGGAATTCCCTTTATGTTATTTTATTGGAATGCATCCAGCGAAGCAATCCAAAATGAATGGTGGGGGGAACATGTAAAAGATATTTATAACAATGGTATTTATAAAAGCAAAATAAATGAAAATAAGCCAAATGTTCAATGAGTGTGAAAGTAAATTATTCAGCATCATTGTATTACTAAAGTTCTCAAATCTTATGGAAGCCACTGTATTATTTTATTTGTACAAAAATAAATAAATATGGATGCCAGAAAAAATAAATGTCTGAAGCTTCTTACATTGATTCTTAGTAGCAGAGTCTACAACAGAGCACAACATTCTCCCCATTTAAACAGGTTCATCCACAAATGACGTTATTCTATGACTTAGTTCATGCTTTTGCTTCTGCTTAGAAAGCCCTACCCAGGTTTCTACACTGGGACTTGGTTTTATTTTAAGAACTAAAGCAGATGTCACCTCTCATAGAAAGTCTTTGTCTCTTATCGAGACTGTGGTCTATTGACCTCCCATATTTGCTAGGATAGATAACCTTTGTTTTAGCACCTACTACACAACTCAAAAACTATCTGTTGATGTACAAACATTTATCCCATCCAATAGACTATGAGCTAGCTGCTTGAAGATAGGATTTAGGAATGAACCCTTGCCTTTGAGTTGGTTCCAACTCATAGTGACCCTATAGAATAGAGCAGAATTGCCCAATAGCATTTCCAAAGAGTGGTTGATGGATTTGAATGGCTGACTTTTGAAGAGCAGACATAGCTCTTACCCACTGTACCAGCAGGACACAGATGCCCCAAAGTGTTTATTGAATTACTGTTCTTGGATGACAGAGAGAAAGCCCAACAGAAAATTCCCATTTAATGCTGGTGCATCCACCAAAAGGAAGGCTTTGAAAGACCTGCAACTTCTGCTAAGGATGGCAAACAATGGACAGAATGTCACTCCTCAGGTACAACAGAAAAACTGCTGCACAACCTGTAAACTGACAACTTTAGTTGAACCAGCCCAAGAATGGAGATCAATCAAGTACCCCTAAGTCAAAAGAAAGACAGACAACTTCAAGGATAGCCAGGATGGACATGGGTATTTCCTTACCTAGGGCAAGTGCTATATGAGCAGAGAAAAAGAATTTAGCTAACTTTGTTGACAAAGATATTCATTGCTGAAGGCCAATTATGGGCTAGTGTGAAATCACAGAACCCTAGGCACTGCTATCACATAGGAATTTATGCTTACTCACTGGCTCTTCTCAACAAAGGACCTCACTGGGCACTCACAAGACCAGGATGTACCCATTAAAATACCTTCCAACTCAGAATGTCTACAGCTATCCTTTTCCACTCCTCTAGGGTTGCCATGAGTCAGATCCAACTCGACGGCACTTGGCTTTTGGCTTAGCTGACTCTGCTCTCATCTTCAAAATAATTATAGTCCTTGTCGCATCAACCAGGTAGCACTCCAGAGAAGAACATGGTCATTGTGTTAAGTTTGCTGTGAGTCTGCCTGCATTCAAATACCTCTGTGCAGCTTACAATGTTTGTTATGTTGGGAAAAAAAGAATTAACTCCTCAACATCTCTCCTACTTGATCTAAATAATGGGGAAGTTAGTAGCATCTAAAACAACGTTTTTTGTTTGGTTGGTTTTGTTTTTTTCCCCAGTGTTGAAGAAATTAGTCAATACATGAGAAGCATTTAGAACAGCTCCTGATACATAGTAAGCAAATGTTAGTCATTATTTTTACCAGGCATCAGCAGCTTTTCAGGGTGGAAAAAGCATGAGCTTTTGAACAAGATTGTTCTTGATTCAAGTTCAGCACTGCCAATTAGTAGTTCTATGACCATGAACAACTTCCTTTGAGCTTTACACATCATAGTCCTTATTAATTATTCCACAATCACGTATGAAGCACTTACTCTGTGTGAAGTACTGATCCTGGTTCTTTTGTATAAAACTGGGATAATGAATTCTCTCTGGTTTCATTTGTCTACTATGAGGATTCAAGGAGCTAAAAGACTAAAGTCAACCACTTGGTGGTGAATGGAAAAGCGCTGGAGAAAGTAGAATTGCATAATGTGTCTCTAGGTTCTCAGCAATTTATTGTATGTTCCTATATCCCTGAAGTTTATAAATCATCTTGGAACTTAATTGGTTTCAATAATTACTTGCTGGTAAAATGCAGGGGCTATTAAATTGTGATAGCCAAGCACAGGGCATTTCAACATGTAGATTTTCCTCCAGTCGAGGTGTCAATTTGCCTGTAACTGTTGCTGTGGTTAATTGCCCTTGAGTCGGCCCCAATTCATGGTGACCTCGTGTGCAACAGAAAAAAAACACTGCCCAGTCCTGTGCTATCTGCATAATTGTTGGTGCACTGGAGTCCACTGTGGAGGCCACTGAGTATTCTGAGTGTCTTCTAACCTAGAGGGCTCATCTTCCAGTACTGTATCGGGTAATATTCTATTGTGATCAATCGTATTTTTATTATCTAATTTTTAGAACTAGGTTTCCTAGTTTGTCCTGGTCTGGAAGCTCTACTGATTGGTCCACTATGGCTGACCCTCCTGGTATTCGAAATACTGGAGGTATAGCTTTTAGCATCACAGCAACATACAAGCCACATGACACACTGACAGCCAGGTGATAGATGTAACTACTAGTACTGTGTCAAATACAGGCAACCCCGTGTGTACAGAGTAGAATCATCCTCTATAGGGTTTTCAAGGTTGTATGTTTCATGAGAAGATTGAAAGTTCTTTCTTCCATGGCACCTCTGAACGAGGTCAAGCCCCCAACCTTGTAGCTAGACAGAGCCAACTCAATGTCAACAATAAAATAAACAAAATGACAACAACAAAATGAAATTTTAAGAAACAAATGAAAATTAACAAATAAGTAAACTAATGAATAGTTCCCTGGTAATTCTTAGAACTTAAGCTGAGGTAGGATGGAACAGCGGACAGAGCAGGAGTCTCAGGGATGAAAACTCAAATTATAGTTCTAGTTGGGCTACCTCTAAGGGGATGAATTGCTGTACCCTCTGAATCTCAGCCTCTACCTACCAAAACAAAAAAAAAGGAAAGATATTCTTTGGATTCCAAGGTGTTTTTCAGCTATGAATCTTTGTGACCATCTGCCAATGGATCTTTGGAAGACATTCTTATATGGGGCGGGGGCTGAGCAATGACCTAAAAGGTCTCTTCCAGCTCAAAAATTCTAAGATACAGACACAGCAGGATATGTCTTGTGTAGAAGGTATTTCTAAGACAACTGATTTTTCAGAGTCTCCTTCAGAGAGAAGGAGTCCTCAGAGAGCAAACAAAGCACCAGCAGCCCTGGGTCAAGCCCTGTTTCAGATTCAGACCAAAGGCAAGGGGAATGCCCTGAAGAACATCAAAGGGCAGAATCTGGCCCTGAAACAAGAAGACGGATGGAGGAGGAAGTCATGATCTGCAGTAAAACAAATAAATGACCTTTAAAATCACATCTGCAGATGGTCCAACATTCCTCAGTGCTTTCCAATAAGCTTCCCTGGTAGCTTGCCACAAAGCCTGTCCAAGAGGATTTACAGCAGATGGAGGCAGGGGATAGCAACTGAGCCTGACACTGCTACCGATTCACTGGGTGACCTTGGGCACATCGTTTCACCTTGTTGGCCTATAAATTGATCATTTCATAGTGTTGGGACTGAATGAAGCAACTTCTGACCTTTTATCTTCTAGCCTCAGATTCTTGCTACTTCTTAGCCCAAACATTGTTCATAGAGCCGCAAAAGGACATTGAATCATTTTGTATTAAACAAGCAGATGTTTAAAGGAATTCTGCAAAGGAACTCAGAATTGAAACTTGAATCTTAGCCTTAGGAGGAGAAAAGGGGGAACAGTGAGGGTTATAGAAGTTGTTTTTGTTTGCTTTGTTTTGTTTCCCTTGAACCATTTTGTCCTTGTTGATACAACTGCTCAAAATCAGCCATAAGCAGTGTCCTCTTAAATGACCCTCTTTTAATGAAAGACGTGTAGGTCAGGCTTAGAGCTTTGCTATCTGGACTTAGGCGGAACTGTGGGCTATGGCCTCCCAGGCGTGAAGTCCAAATCCCAAGATAATGTTAAGGATGCTTAATCCTCTTTTGTCCTTGCCTTTCCAGTTTGTGAATCCAGCAAGATGGAGCGCTGAGCTACCCCCAAGTTTCCCATTTTAGGGCAGGACTTGAAATAGTTGATGATGTAACTGTTTCCACTGCATTTATTTCAGACTTTCTCCTATCTAAGCCAATTTTATTACAGCACAAACGTTTGGGGTTTTTTTAATTTTTTTGAAAGGCACAAATGAAAATTAAAAAGGGGAAGAGAAAGGCTTTACCTTTATCACATGCTAAAAGGTATTCTGAGTTTGAAGTTCCACAAGGTTTTAAATTTACCAAGACCAGTCTGATGCCCTGTCTAGCCACCGTATAAATACATAGCCAGCTATGCCTATAGGATCTTTTTCAGTCCTGGGAAACCAGGATATATTTACCAGGGAAGAATGGAGGAGAATGGCAAAAACAATCAAGTTTGTGCCAAGAGCTAATAAATAATTTGATGTATTTGTGAAATGCCTTGAAGCAGTTTTCCAAAGAATGCTACATACACGTGTAGTTGTTGCTGTTAGCTGATGGTAAGTCAGCCAGAGCTGACTTCTGGTGACTTTATGTATATCAGAACAAAACATTGCCCACACCTGTGCCATCTTTCACACTGATGCTATGCTCAAGCCCATCGTTGCATCCACTGTTTTGGACAGTCTTCCGACTTACAAGTTTTACCCTCCAGCATTGTATCAGGCAATATTCTATTGGGATCCATGGGGTTTTCACCAGCTAATTTTTGGAAGTATGTCACCAGGTCTTTCTTCCTAGTCTGTTGCTGTACTGTGGCAACCACTTTTGAATAATCTTCAACAAACTTTACTTACATGTAATATAATGATACTGTTTCATAATTTCCACATCCTAAGGGATCACTTTTGTTTGCATTGGGGATGTATACGGATCTCTTCCAGTCAGTTGTCTTAAACATTCCTTGGTATAGAGGAGTATGCGTCTCCAACACTGCATATGTTTGCTGAAACATCCCATTGACTATGTTGCCAGTTTTGGGAGCTTTGTTTTTCACAAATGTCTTCAGTGCAGCTTAAACTTTTTCCTTCAGTGTTGTATGTTCTTGACCATCTGCTACCTCCTGAAATGGTTGAACATCAGCTAGTTCTTTTCGGTACAGTAACCTTACATATTTTTTCTATCTTCTTTTGTAGCTGTCTGTGTCATTTAGTATTTTCCCTGAAGGATCCTTCAGTATTACAACTCAAGCTTTCAGTTTTTTACTCCATTCCTTCAACTTGAAAAATGCCAAGTGAGTCCTTCCCTTTCGTTTTTCTAACACCAAGTCCCTGCACACTTCACTGTAATCGCCTTCTGCAGCCACCTTTGGAAATCTTCCATTCAGCTTTGTTACTTCGTCCTTTTTATCATTCATTTTAGCTATGCTGCATTCAAAAACAAGTTTCAGAGTTTCTTCTGGCATCCATTTTGGTCTTTTCTTTCTTTTCTGTCTTTTTAATGACCTTTGGCTTTCTTCATGTATGATGTCCTGGATGACATTCCACAGCTCGTCTGGTCTTTGGTCATTACTGCTCGCTGGTTCCAATCTGTTCTGGAGACGGTCTCTAAATTCAGATAGGATACCCTCAAGATCAGATTTTGGCTCTCATGGACTTGCCCTGATTTCTTTCACCTTCAGCTGAGCTTGCATATGAACAAGTGAGGGTGTTTTCCAAGGGTAGCCCCTGGTCTTGTTCTGGCTGACGTTATTCAGCTTCTTCAGTGTCTCTTTCCAGAGATGTAGTCTATCTGATTTCTGTGTATTCCATCCGCTGAGGCCCATATGTATAGTTGCCATTTATGTTATTGAAAAACACTTGTATTGAAGTTGTTGATCTTGAAAATCTCTGTTGTATGATTTCCAGTGTCGTTTCTATCGCTAAGGTTGTAATTTTCCTAACTACCGAATCTTCTTTGTTTCCAGCTTTTGAATTCCAATCACTAATAACTATCAATACATCTTGATTTCATGTTTGACTAATTTCAGATCTCAGAAGTTGGTAAAAATATGAAATTCCTTCATTTTAAGATCAGCATACCTAGAAGGCTAAAACTATGATCTAATTTACTTTTTGAACCTCCTAACACATTCCAAACAGAGCAGTTATTATCACCTGATTTCAAGGACACTTGAATCACATAGTTTCGTCTGCACAAGCTGCAAGCACTCACTATTGTTTTCACAGCGTGGGTGTTTACATAGTCACTGATTTTGTCAAATTTTCTGGTGTTTTAAGTAAAATGTTGTGGTAATTAATACCTGTGAACTTATATCAATAACATATCAATAACGTTTTTGAGAATGGTAATGAAGGGAAAGGAAGGAGTAATATTCAGGAATTATGATTTGCAAGTACTATGCAAATTACCATTTGCAAGTACCAAGTACCATATGGAAACCACTACTAGGGATTCTGTCTGGTCTGATACAGGAGGAGTTCCATGTAGATGGTGACACCAACCCTAGTGACACCACGGCCTATCTTACCTTGACTTGGTATTGTCATTATCCCACCGAAATGGCAACTTCCTCTTCTCAGTTCCTACTCTTCATCCCCTACCCACTTTTCCTCAGGATCCCTTTTCTGAACTTTTCCAACACTCTTTCATACTCAAACAAGTCTTATGCCTCCTCAAGTCACCCTATCCCTTGATTCCTCCCCCTCATACAACCTTCTTAATTTTTCTGCATTCTAGCTTTCCTTCCTCAGTCACAGCTTTTCCTACTCTCATCCTAATTGCCATGCAATATTTTACACTGATGCTCAACTTTATGCTCCAAGCTCTCAGCTTCTAGCCCTTTCCATCTCAGTGTTTTCCTCAGGATAGAGTTCTCTTTCTTCTTAGGGACTAACCTCCACTGCTTCAGGTCTTTCTTTCCTGAACTCACTCCACTGATTTCCAGCCTTTTTTGACCCAGCTCACATGAACATTAGATCCTACTCCAGAGACTGGCTTTCAAATACTCTCCCCCAGCACATACCCAGGAGCAGCTCTACCCTCCTGGGTCCACGAGTCTTTCTACATTATTCTCCTACATTCTAATTTATCTCTCCACTAATTTCCTGTCATAAATAAATCTAGTTACATTTAAAATATGAGTTGGCTTAGAGAAAATATATTTGCTAAATCATAGGGTAAGTGATGTGTAGATATATAGCTAAAAATTTTGAGGATCTTAAATGAATTAGAGCTTGAAAAGTATAGCTTTAGAATTATGAATGTTTTCCCACATTTAAAAAAAAATGTATCAATAAGACATTCTGTAACAGCAAGGAGGATAGCAGTAATTGATGCACTGTCTGGTCAAGATAGCTAGACTCAGAATTTACATCAATTGCCCAAGTTTACACAGCAAGCAAGTGATGGACTCAAGGCTAAAATAAGAGCTCATGCACTCCAGGTCTGAGGCTCCTGGTCCTTCCTACTAGGGACATACTTCCATTCCACATGTTAGTAAATGTGAACTCTTCTTAATATACAGATGCCAGACAGGAACCTAAGAAAATGGTACTTCCCAAGAGTATAGAAGACAGAAATAAAATATTCATCTCAGGGCATTTAAACTTGTGTCAAGTTAAGAAACAGTGTGATCTACAGCTGAGGAAAACACAGTAACTCAACTGTAATGTAAATAAGGTTTCTCATACAGTGTGACAGAAATATAGAACATAAATGTAAGTCAAGGAAAATAACATAAGAAACCTGTATTTTTAAATTTCTGAAGTTTGAAAAGAGAAGTTACCAAAAGATAGAAAATGTCTATTCTGAATAGAGTAAGTTTTTAAGGATATCACAGTTGCTACACATCAGAACCTGGAGCATACTGACAGACAGACAAGGGGAACAGTAGGGGGAGAGAAATGAGGGGAACCAGCAATTAGCTGGGCTGGAACAGCTACTCTAGCAGTGCTCTTTGTTGCAGGGGAGAGTAACCACCAACGGAAATGGCTGTAAACTAACTATGGTGTTTAACCTGAACTTCAGGAGTTTTCCCAGGTAGTCATGATGACAAGTGTAGGTCCTAAAGTCAAAACTAGCCCCGGTTCCCACTTAGCCCTCTCACTTCCTTACCAAGCACATTGGTGACATGCCTAACCGCTCTGTAACTTGTTTCTTCATCTTTAAGAAGGTGGTGTTAATAACATGTAGCCCTTATGGCTCGTATGAGGATTAAGTGAAATAATTCTGCTAAGACTATTACCGTAGAAAATGCCCCCATTAGATGTGGAAGCTGGAATCAATGCATTTACTCAGCTTATAAATGACAGGAAAATATACACATTAAAACAAAGAAAGCTAGAAAGATAATGACATCAAAAGAGAGATGTTACCATTTTTTTTAGTGGAGAAATCAGAAGGGTAGTAGTAAATGGTTCAACAGAGCAGAGCAAGCTGAAACCCAGCCTAGACTGGGGAAGCCAAAACGAAATGAGCCCATTAGTGTCAGACCATGTGTTGACACCAGCTATGCCTGATTGGAGGAAGATAGAAGGGATGGTTAAAAATATGTGTAAGGGGGAGTTAGAAAGGTGAGTTTTCTCTCTTTAGGGTAGTTAGGGAACTACTTCTCCCCCAACCTGGTAGAATGCAGAAAATTTACTCTTTGTAGAGACTACAACACAGAAGATCAGGACTTGGAGGGTGGGTACGATAAGTCATATTTAAAAAATTGGGGAATTTTGTCAAAACACTCAAGTTGAAAAGTGAAATTTAAGATCTTTTCCAAACACTGTCAGCCAAACTTCTACTCCCAGCTTTGGAAATGAGGAATTTTTACTTATGGAAATAGTCCATGTCAGAAGAGAAGACCTTCAGATACTGTCACAATAAGTGGTAGATCTTCTAGTTAATCCCTGACGAGGGCTACTGGTTACCAAGCCCCAATCTTACATGTAGAACTTCCGATCAACTTTTCTGTGTCACAATTTTAACTATGAATGGACAGTCAGGAATGTCTGACAACTGAGAAAAACAATGAACATAATAAAAACAACCCAGAATCCAAAATAAACTTCTAGAAAAGAAGAAAAAACTCTTTGGAATGAAATGCATGCAAGAGGAAACCTTGAAACACATATAATAAAAGGAGGATTGGAATATGAAGCTGAGGAACTCTGAAAAAAGTTGAAAAATAAAAGTTGAAGAGAGATAATATTGGTGAAAAGGTATGAAAACTAGGCAGTTAATACTGGGAGTATTAAAATGGGAATGCTAAAATACTTAATTGTGCTCTTCAGGAATGTGTATATGGATCAAGAGGCAGTCATATTAACAGAACAGGGGGCCACTGCATGGTTTAAAGTCAGGAAAGCTGTGTGTCAGGGTTGTGTCCTTTCAGTATACCTTTTCAATCTGTATGCTGAGCAAATAATCTGAGAAGGCAGATTTTTATGAAGAAGAATGAGGCATCAGAATTAGAGAACAACTCATTAACAACCTGCCTTATACAGATGACCCCACCTTACCTGCTGGAAGTGAAGAAGATTTGAAATACTTACTGATGAAGATCAAGGACTAAAGCCTTTAGCATGGATTGCATCTCAACAACAAGAAAACAAAAATGCTCACAACTGAACCAGTAAGCAACATTGTCATAAATGGAGAAAGGATGGGGGTCATCAAGGATTTCACTTCACTTAGGTCCACAATCAATGCGTGTGGAAGCAGGAGTCAAGAAATCAAAACAGGGATTGCGTGGAGAAAAATCTTCTGCAAAGGACCTTTTTAAAGTACTGAAAAGATGTCACCTTGAAGACTGAAGTGTGCCCAACCCAAGCCATGGTATTTTCAATAGCATCATATGCATGCAAAAGCTGGACAATGAACAAATAAGGCAGAAGAATCAATGCCTTTGAATTGTGGTGTTGGAGACAAATGGTCAACGTATCATGGACCACCAAAAGAACAAAGAGAACTGTTCTGGAAGCAGTCCAACCAGAGTGCTCCTGGGAAGCAAAGATGGCAAGACTGCATCTTACATACTTTGGACATGTTGTCAGGACAGACCAGTCCCTGGAGAAGGACATTATGCTTGGTAGAGTAGAGGGTCAGGGAAATAGAAGAAGACCCTCAATGAGATGGATTGACACAGTGGCTGCAACAATGGGCTTAAGCATGAAGATGGTGGTGGACGTGGTGCAAGACTGAGCAGTGTTTCATTCTGCCGTGCGTATGGTTGCTATGAGCTGGAAATGACTCGACAGCACCTAACAACAACAACACTGTGAGTCTAATATCTAATTGGAATCCCTGGTTGCATCGTTGTTAAGTACTAACATCTGCCAGCCCAAAGGTCAGCAGTTTGAATCTACCAGGCACTCCTTGGTAACTCTTTGGGGCAGTTCTATTCTGTCCTTTAGGGTCACTATGAATTGGAATTGACTTAACAGCAGTGGGTTTGAGTTTGAGTGATACCTAATTGTAGTTCCAGGAAAGAATAAAAAAGGTAGAACAGATGGAGTAGAATTATCTAAAAAATTACTGTAACAATATATATAGAACCAAGCTAGGAGAATTTCCAGATGAAACAGGCTTCATGGAAGACCCACATATTAAAAGAAGAAAGACCACACCAAGGACATGATGGAAAATGAGATTCCATAGCCAGCCAAGTGCCGTCGAGTCGGATCCTAGAGAGAGACAAAAACAGTACTGGAGAGAAAGGAGATAACTGGAAGAATGAGGCTCTTGGGGTGGGATCCAAAGAGTAAGAAGAGTGACTTGTCTTAGAGAAGAATAGAGACAGGTTCAGTTGTTTTAAGATGAAGTTACAAAGGTGTGGTTGTGGGATTGTTGGGAGGAATTGTAGTACAAACTTGTCTGATACTGTCTAATTATTCAAGAATATGAAAGTGACACATACATAAGGTAGGTGTCATGGATCAAATTATGTCCCCCCCAAAATATGTATAGCCATGTGGCTGGGCCATGATTCTCAATATTTTGTGATTTTTCTGTGCTGTATGTTAAAGGCTTAGGGTGGGACTGTAAATCCCTTCATAGGATCACCTCCCTACTCTACTGTAAAGGGAGTTTCCATGCAGTATGGCTTGCCCCACTCTTAATCCTTTCATCCTACGAGAGATAAAAGGACAGAGAAGCAGGCAGAGAGTTGGGAATCTCGTACCATCAAGAAAGCAGCACCGGGTGAAGAGTGCGTCCTTCAGACCTGAGGTTCCTGCACCAAGATGCTCCCTGGACAAAGACTGATACAATGCTGGACTTTCCTCCAGAACCGACAAGGGGAAAAGGCTTCCCCTGGAGCAGACACCCTGAATATGGACCTGCAGACTACCAGACTGTGTAAGAATAAACCTTCCTTTGTTAAAGTCATCCACTCTGTGATATTTCTATTAGAGCAGCACTAGCTGACTGAAACAGTAGGTGTTAGAGACTTAAGGAGATGCAAGAAGATGTAAATTAGTCATTTCAGAGAACAGAAACATGGAGAAATAACTGTAGGGTTATCAGATATCCAAAGACACATTGAGCTTTGGGGTCATGTGTCTGGAGTGATTCAATAAGCAACATTGTGTGCTTTTTCAGCTTCTCAGACATAAGCTCAGAATAAATGATATTTGGATTTATCCACAGTTTTTCTAGGCAATAATGGCAAAATGAAAGAAAGGAAAGGAAGATAAGAAGTTCTGCAAGAGGGTGATTTTAATGATGAACCATAAAATATAAGCCAGATGATGAGGGAAGTGAAGACAAGAGGGAGGGAAGTACAGTTACAAAACTGTGGAAGGTTCTGTGGATTTAAGGTCACTGTGTCAGTCTCTGGAGGGACAGCACTGGAGTGAATAGGTTAGGAGGCGAGGAGATAACAGTATGCAAGTGGGATGCATGAACTCAAGATGTTGGAAATGATGCAATTGCTGGCGATGATCCAGTCTAGGACATCACCGTGTGAGTAGGTGGCTGAGGTAGGTTGGAGGAAGAATGGTCAGAGCCAAGAAGGCCAACGAATTGAAAGGTCAGAGTCATAGATAACCCATCCTCGTGGATCCCAAATTTGCCTAGAGTGATATCAGACAGAAGTGGAGAAGTAATCCAGACGCTAAATTACAGTTCAGTTAATAATAATAATAATAATAACATGATAATAACAACATAGTAATAATAAATGCATAGATATGGCATTTATAACACATGAAGCACCATTCAAAGTACTTCACATATACTAGCGCATGTAATCCTCACATTTACCCTGAAGATATTATTAATTATCCCCATTTGAAGATGAAGAAACTGAGTCACAAAGAAGGTAATTAACTTGCTATCATCTCACAGCTAGCAAATGGCAGAGCCTGGATTCAGCAAAGGACAATTTGGTGCCGGTATCTATGCTCTTAATCTCAAGTTTCTCTTATAGTGTTAAAAAATAAAACATATAATTAAAGCTAACGCTTTTGGAGAACTTCCTCTTTGCCAAGTACTTTGCAGAACGAAGTTTCATGATGCACTTCAAAGTATCTGGGATTTTTGAAGTAAGAAAAGACGGGCCTTAAGTTCCCTAGAGCAGGAATATTGAAACAATTACCCACTGAGAGGCTTGCAGAAGAAGCCACATTGCCAGGGCACAAATAGTCTGTTTCAAGCAAGGAGGTGATGAGGCCTTTTGAAGAGAAGTTTTGTAGCATAGGGAATTTGATCCTGGCTCAGTATGAATTTCAGAGGATACAGGGTTTAGGAGGGAAGGGAGAGGTGGCATGACAATTGGTGATAGCCGAGCTAGGATCCTTGGCACCCTGATGGTGACTAAGGAGGACAGGATGAAATGCTTCATGGGGTCGGAGTGTAGAAGTCATGGAGCACCAGTGGTGGAAGGCCAAGGGGGACGAGGGGCTTCACTAGAGTACACTGAGACCTCAGAGTCTTGTCGTTGTGCAATGGGGTAGCAACACCTGGAAACAGGCAATGAGGTGAGGCCCTCAGGGCAACTGGTCTGGTCTACCGGGGTGCTTTTTGGTCATTACCACGTCGACACCCAGAAATCAACATGGTTTTCAACACGCCAAAACCCGCTGCTGTCAAGTAGATCCTGACTCATGTGAGGCCCAACAATGAAGTCCATGAACTTAACTGTTCCAAGTGCTACATACCTCACTGCTGAGTATCACTATGGTCACCTTTGCAGTACTCCCCTTGGGAAGCTCTGCACTGACAATGGTGCCTCGTCCACTCTCCGGGACAATTTTAGAACTCTTTCTAGATGGGTCATTGTGCACATTGGCATGGCAGCAAGTCCACAAACTTAATTGTATAGTCATCTGTGAGGGACTTTTTAGTCAGTAAACAAATAACTGTACTGGAACACCCTCCCTACTCATCCGATCTGGCCCCCAGTGACTTTTTTCTTGACCCAAAGATGAAGGAAATGTTGAAAGGAAGACATTTTGATGGCATTCAGGATATCAAGGACAATATGACCACAGCTGTCATGGCCATTTCAGAAAATAAGTTCCAAAATTGCCTTGAAGGGTGGACTAGGCACTGGCCTTGGTGCAGAGCTTCCCAAGGAGAGTACTTTGAAGGCGATTTTAGTGATATTCATCAATGAGGTATGTAGCATTTTTTCTAGGATGACTTCCTAAACTTAATTGCCACAACTCATAGTGACCCTATAGGACAGAGTAGAATCCCCTCCTTGAGTTTCCAAGGAGTGCCTGGTGGATTTGAAATGCTGACCTTTTGGTTAGCAGATACAGCACTTAGCCGCTCCACCAACAGGGTTTGCAATACACAGCTAGTGCCAATATTCGAAGACAGATGAGAACCAGCATTACCTGGACCTGGTGACCTGCTTTGCCTCACGAGCTGTCCTCTCACAACGCTTTGCACTGCTATGTTCCACAGCCCCACCAGACTCATTCTCCTCTGAGAGTTTACATACCACCTCTTCCACCTGCCTGGATGTGCCGTGTCTTCCCAGTCCCCAGACCGGTTACTGACATGGGTAGCTCTTTTTTATCATTCACATCCCTGCTCTAATGTCTCCTCTTCTGAAATGACTTGCTTGGTCCCCTACATTTTCCATCACATCTAGTCTCTATCTATCCCATCTCAGTACTTTTATTTTCTTCCTAGCACTAATTACTAATGATTTTTGTTGTTTCTATGCATGTCATGTGTTTCTTATATAAATTTATTTTCTGTCTTTTTGTACTAGAATGTCCTTAAGGGCAGAGGCATTGACTTTATGCTTAGCACTTGAAATAGAAAGCAGAGAAAATATTAGAATGAGGAAAATGTCTGAACAACTATTCTGTTAAATTTTGTTGTGATGCATTCAAAAGTTTTGAGCATAAGCATGGTATATCAGAGAAAACTCCACATCTCATGGATAGCCCCCTTCATCTGAAGAAGATCAAAATCTGGCTTGGTGTCCCCAGGCCGGCTCCTCAGGATCCATCTGCAGCTAAGTGTGTGGGTTCAGTGGCTGAAGCTGAATGGCTCGCAAGGGGAGGCAGCAAATATTTGTCAGCCTCATTTGCCAGGCAGTCATTTCCACTAATTAAAAAGCAGTTAATTATGGGAATGAAGTAAAAGCAATGGCCTGCATGTCCCTGAGCCACCTTTTTCTGAATGATTCCTGTGGCCCAGGGCAAGTCAGGAAATAAAAATAAACCATGAGCTCTGAAGCCACACTAAGGCTTTGACAATACAACTGATGAGATTGCAGGTCACAGACAAGATAAGCAGAGGCAGAAAAAGATTCTTGTAATTAAAAGAAAATAAGAAGAATAATTTTTTTTTTTTAAAAAAAGCACAGATTAAAGAGAAGATTTATTGCCTAGGAAAGCCAAAGAGAACCAACACGGTAAGTCGGCACAAGATGAGGCAACTGAGACAAGCCTTTTCCACCTCTAAACAGAGGGCACTGGTTTGAAAGCAAAGAGGGCTTTGTCTCTTCCTCTCATTCCATCTTCTGGTCAGTTTGACCTGAGTCTTTCTCCAGTGATTGCTTGGCCTAGTTGTTGCATGGGGCCCTGAGCTCTGTGGAACAGAACTTCTTTGATTACACTGAGTAGCCACTGTGAGATTCCTTCACTTTCTACCTATTTTTTAATATTGGTTTCCTCCATCAGCTAAACTGGTTTTCTCGGTTTATGGCTGTGAACCATAGCTTGAATTGTTTTAGTACCTTTCAAAACTAAGAAATGAGTATAACAGTCGTTAGGTTAGTTCTCAACTCACCGCCCGTTTTATGGATGAGCAAAGTAAGCTCTCAATCAGAGAGAAACTCACCCGAGAGCCCTGCTTCCTGGTGGCAGATAATAGGTCAGAGAATCAGGTTGTGAGTCAGCCAGACTCCAGTTTGAGGCTACTCTGCTATTTACCAGCTGTGTGGCAATGGCCATAGCATCTCTATCTGCAATAAGCAAGACTATTTCTTCCGACTGAGGCTGTGTCCTCATTTGTAATAGGGTGACAAGCCCACACATTTCATAAATATTTATCATGCACAAGCACCACATTGGGAACCAGGGAGTCAGTACAGACAAAATACAAAAAGACAGAGTCTTGGCCCACATGGACATTTCTCTCAGTGAGGTGATCATTACGGCAATTTGAATGTACCTGCTGCTCCTTGAGAACCCAGTGGGGCAGTTCTACTCTAGCCCAGGTGATTACTATGAGTCAGAATTGACTGGCGGCAATGGTTTGGGTTTTGGTTTTACAGTGATACTATTCAAAGAAACCAGAACCCAGGTATTTTGGGTAGGGGGCTTAGGAGAAGGATAACGAATGATATCTCCTTCACAGTGCTAAGGTTGTGAAGAGACTACAGCAAGAAAAGACGCAGACATGCCTAGACCCCTGTTCTAAGACCTGCTGGAAAGGCTTACAGGCCTCTCTCCTCTAAACCCTAAAATTCTGTATATAGAACATCCCTCTGTGCCTGGTAGGTGATATCATCCAACAATGACTTTTACTCAGTAGGAGCGTAGTAGCACAGATCTTCCCAACCTTTGTCACACCGTAGCATACACATAAAATGTTAGTTTCTGTGGTACCCAGTGACCTAACACTGAGATCAGCAAACTTTTTCTGCAAAGAACCAGAAGAAAGTTAAGCAATGCAGACCATACGGTCTGCCACAGCTACTCAACTCTGCCACTGCAGCATGTAAGCAGCTGCAGACAACACGTAAATGAAAGCATGCGACAGAGTTCCAGTACGACTTTATTTACAAAAACAGGTCACGAGCTGGACTTGGACTGATGGCTGTAGTTTGGCAACCATGACCTAACACAAAGGAAGAGCTCAATAAATATTATTTATTCATTAATTCTACAGATATCTACTGATCACCTTCTACATGCCAAATCCTGTTCTAGGTTCCTGGGACAAAGTATTAAGTGAAACTCACCTTATTGAGCTGACAGTTTGTTCTAAATAAATGGTTACAAAATGTGACACAATATGAAGAAAACAAATGTGTTTCGGTTCTGAAAAAGCAGAACTCAGCTCCTCTGACATAGAGCTCATGCACCTTCCAACATTGCTTACAGGGATGAGGAACAATTCTTCAATCCTTCCAAGTTCTCTTTCCAGGGCCAGTTCTGGGCACACGTTCCTTACTTCGCTGCAAACATGATGACTTACCACGACAATAGGGGATTTGGGTTGTCATGGAGACTGTTACATATGCCTGCCCCTTCCTATCTCCACAACCTACTTTCTCCTTGCTGATATGGTAAGAATTAGCAGACTAATTGACATGGCTAATTTTGTCTTTGAGGTCAAGGCCACAGGCAATAGAAAAGCAACCTGTTCAAATTCTAAATCCCAAACGGCCTTGAGAAAATTGGTGGGTGAAGAGCAGGAAGTCATCCCAATACTTCATTTTAGCTTGAATTTTCCCCAAAAGTGGATTCTGGGACAGGGTTCACATGCAGGGAGCTTAATTGGCTGAGATAATCACAAGGAACAGAAGAGGTACTGAAAAGGGTGAAACAGGAAATAAAGAGTAGCCTAGCCGAGGTAATTATCGACCTGATGACCAGTGTGCATAAGCAGAGCGCAATCTCTCTTCACGACATTCTGAGAAGCCTTGTAGAATGCATCACAGAATTGCTGCCCAAAGGACAGGTGAGGGGGTTATTTATCCACTGACTCCTGTCCCTCGTTTGTTACGGGTTATCCCAGGAGCCGCTGTCTCTCTCATAACTTCCAGTGCATCAGAGTGGCTTAGTCAGAGCCTGTAAGCACCCCTAGTTGGGCATATCATAGAAGCCCAAGGCAGAAGGTAAGAGGTACAGGATACAGTACGGCCAAATGCTGTCAGCTTGACCTACACAGTTGCCAGTTACTACAGCAACGGCTGGAGGAGAGAGTGTGGACCAAGAGGTTATAGAGTGAGATGCAACGAAAGTCAAGTGCAGACTCGTAGACACATTTCATCAAACCGATATTCAGCGACGGAGCAGATCCACCAGGGAAGCCTATGCTTTCACTCAGAGCTCTCATCCAGCATCTGTCGCCACCAATTCTCACCTCCAAATGTCTTCTTTTGATAAGGTTAGTGATAACAATTCTCCTTTGTGTACCATTTATATAGCACTTTGATGGATACTTGACTCTCAAAGAAATCTTAATGATAGGACTAAGGGGTGACTTATTAGTCTTCCCTTTTTGTAGATAAGACAGGTTTAGAGAATTAGTCAACTACGTTAGCACTGTCCAAGCACTGTCTAAGTCTGCCAAGATGGAAATGGTCCACGTGGTGTCTAATACAGTGGGCACAAGTGGCCACTGAGCACTTAGAATGGGACTTGTGTGACTTAAGCACTTGGTTTTTAATTTGATTTAATTCTAATTTGATTTTATTCTAATTTTACTTTTAATAGCCACATGCAACTACTGGCTACTATACTGGACATCATAGCTGTAAATGGTGTGACATGTCTTTCTGATACACTTTTCATGTTAGAGTGCAATGAAAGAAGTATGTTGACTTCATATTTCACTCCTGTTTACATATGTAGTCCTAAACCAAACTATTTCATATGTATTCCTTCTGTCATCTGGTTGCTTTCCAGTCGTAACTGTAATGTGAATAGAAGGCACCTGCCCAGAAATAGAACTAAACTAGCACGGCAGGTCTATGCAGCTAGACTCTTCACAGAAACATAAGAAACATAAATGAGGACATCCCTTCCCTCTGTCTACCTTCCATCTCTGTTTTCAGAGTATGCTTCAAAACAAGACCACTTGGTATTTACAGGCAGTGTAAAAATTAAAAAAACCTATCTGAAATAATAATACACACCTTGTAAAACAGTGCATCTAGGATACAATTTGGGTGAGGTGAGATGCCCATAACTCGGGTTACCGGGACCTGTAACTATTAAATGAGTGTTTCAAGAGGTTCTGATTCAAACCTTCTGAGTTTCAGTCCAGTACTTTTTCACTTCATATCTTACCACCTCTTAATGCAAGGATGATAAATATGTCAAATTCAAGTGCTTGCAATAAATGATTCACAATCTACTAACTTGCAGTACAATTGTTGTTTAAATATTTATGTGTTGTTTGGAGGAAAAGAGGCATTTTAAGTCTAAAGACAGTAGCAGCTCATCCATCCTGAGCTGTTGAAGAACAAGGTATCTCTAGTTCATATATTTTTCAGAAAACTGAAGCCTCTTGTAACCTTTAAAGACCAAAACTTCTCAAACCTTAACCACTTTTGAAGGAACTATTTCTGAAAGCACTCTCCCGCTTTCTTGAAACAGTATTTCAGACATTTTTACTCTTTCATCCTTTCATTTATTAATTCATTCTTTCAAGAAGCATAAAATAAACATTCATCATAGGCCATGTATTCAGAAAGACTCTGGGGTGAACGAAGCCAATAAATCCTTCTGCCCTCAAGTCTTGGAGCAACCACCACCCTCCCCTCCTGCTGTTAGTACTTTGAATAGTAAAAGTGCCCAGCAAATGCTGTCATGCAATGTCCTGTTTCAGAGCAGTGCTCTGCCATAGAAATCTAATAATTGCTACTCATGTATTTTAAGCTTCCTAATGGTCATGTAAAAAAGGTCAAAAGAAGCAGGTGTAGTTAATTTTAGTAACGGGGAATAGACGCTAACTTTATCATTTCAATACACAATCCCTATTCAAAGAGTATTAATGAGATAGTTTACATTCTTTTTTACACTTTATCTGCAAAAGCCAATGTGATTTTACACTCTGCACGTCTCAGTTCAGGCAGGCCACATTTCATATATCTCACAATCACACACGCAGACAGCTTTTGTCTCAGGCATTGCACTTCTAGAGCTTGTGAAATAGTCACAATTAATTGTCCCTTCATTAAATGGGCCCAGACACTTGCATGTTTGAACTTCCTGTGTTCGCTTTAGTCATTGCTCACATTCTCCCTCCCTCTCATCCAGCCCATTCTCTGTGGTTATTGGAAGCATTCTCATTGCTGGCAAACGCCAGTGCTTCCTTCCTTTTTATTTATTCATATTTATTCTTGTAGTCTGATACAAGCTAGGAAAAATCACAAACAACTTTGCCCAGAAACAGAGTAAATGGGCTCTGAGTAAATGCTTGAGAATTAAGTACCTAAATATTAATGTATAAAGTTACCCAAAATTTGTTTGGCTTCCCAGAAACCTTTCCCTCATCTATGCAGCCTTATTCTGGATCAGTGACTTTCAAAGTGTGATCCCCAAGCCAGTAGCACATGGGAACTTATTAGAAAGGCATAATCTTGGTCCTGAGCCCAAATCTACTGAATCAGAAACTTTGGGGGTAAACCTGTGTTAAGAAGCCAGCAGGGTGATTCTATTTCTACCGAAGTTTGAGAACCCTGTTCTAGAAAATTCAGGCTGCTATATATATGTACTTGAAACAGATTTAAGTATGTTTTCGCTGCCTTTAGTCTGAGTATTCTAATTACTTGGAGATGTATCAAAATAAAAGCATACAATTTTTTCCTTAAAAGATTATAATAGATGTTATGCTGGCTAACATATGTATTGCTTATTCCTGCTGTAACATATTACTACAAACTCAGTGGTTTAAAATAACAACCTATTATCTTACAGTTACAGAGTTAAAAACCCAAAATGAGTCTGTCTCAGCTAAATTCAAGTTTTCAGCAGGGTTGCACTCCTTTCAGAGGCTTTAGGGGAGACTAGTACTCGTCTGTCAGTCTGTTACCCTGTGATGGTTTCCACGTTACTGTGTTACCAGAAGCTAAGCTACCAGCATTTCAAACACCAGCAGGGTCACTCCTGGTGTGCGCATTTCAGCAAAGCTCCCAGACTAGGACAGACTAGGAGGAAGAAGACCCAATAGAGGGGGGCCCCAATAGAGGAAAGATGACAAGGCAGGCAGAGGACCAGGCTGTATGCCATTTTGTGGTGCACAGGGTCTCTGTTAGCCCGAAATGATTTGACAGCACTTATCAACATGGGAAAATCTATTTCTTTGACATACGCAGCTTCTGGAGACTGTCCATAGCCTTTGGCTCCTGAAGCCCTTTCTCCATCTTCAAAGCCAGTAACATCAAATCAAGTCCTTGTCATGTCTCGTCTCAGTGGTTCACCCTTTTCTGCCTCCCTTTTCCACTTATCAAACTCTGTTATTCCCTGGGAACCCCTGAACCATCGAGGATCATCTCCCCATCTCAAGGTAGGCTGATTATCAGCCTGGACTCTGTTCTCATACTCAGCTCCCCTTTGCCATGGAACCCAGCATGTGAAAAGGTGCCAGGAATTAGAACATAGGTATCTTTCGGGGCCATTATTCTTCCTGCCCTGCTGTGTGATTAATGAGTTGCTGACATATTCTAATGCAAGATTTTTTTGTAATTATTTACCTCTTGTATATTTTTAGGTTGACATTTAGTATTTTTCACTGTAGGTACAAAGGATGAGATTTTGTACATATTATAGATGTCAATATTTATACCACTTCTAAAACTACCTAAATGGGTGTAAGTGTGATGGTGATTTGACACAGCAATCATCCATGCAATTTTTTTTTGAGTACATGAATAACTTCTTTTCTGAAAGCTGAAATTATGTACCATTCCTTGTCTCCTTATAATTGTGTTCCTCTTTTCTTCCCCAACTGAATGTTATATATTTGCATTGTCCACGGTTTTTTCATTTCTCAACCCAACATATACCTCTACAACAAAGCTATGTCTATATTTATATATACACATACATTGTTGTTAGTCACTGTCAAGTCGGTTCCAACTCATAGTGGCCCTGTGCACAACAGAACACAGCACTGTCTGGTCTTGTGCTTTGCCCACAAATGTTTTTGATGCTTGAGCTCATTGTTGTCGCCTCTGTGTCAGTCTGTCTTGTTTAGGGTCTCCCACTTGCCATCAAGTTGGTTTTGACTCATAGAGACCATAGATAACATACACATATGTAATGTGTAGTAATATATATAATATACACATTTACAACATATATACATATTGTATCCAACTCACAGCAACCATATTATATGTGTATGTAAAACATATATGCATATCCTATGTACATATATAATATACCAGTCGATATTCAATTATCTCTGGTCATAAGGCTCTGTAAGTTTAAATTTTCTTCTGTTGAATTATTGATAAAACTAATAAGTAAACAATTGTGTTAAAATTATAAATATTATATTCCTGTTGTTGGATGCCATTGAGTCAATTTTCATTTACAGTGACCCCATGTGACAGAGCAGAAGTGCTGCATAGAGTTTTCTAGGCTGTAATCTTTACCAGAGCAGATATTTGAACCTTTCTCCTGTGTAGCATCTGGTGAGTTTGAACTGCTGACCTTTCACGTAGCACTCATGTCCTTAACCATTGCACCACCAGTGCTCCTTAAAAATGTTATACAGTTTATGAATATTCTTAAACTAAAAAGATATGATTCCATTGGAACCACATGTCTTTATTTTGGTTGACAATGAGAAGACAGTAGAAGTTTTTTCAAAAAAAAACCCAACAATTCAAAAGTTCCCCTTTGAGGCTTGTATACCTCTGGACAACCCTTTATAGTATGATTCTGAGCATGTGAGCTACAAACCTCAACAACAGGTGTAGCTGGGGATTTGGGTGTGATGTGGATCTCACAAAAGCCCCTATAAACCTTTGTAAGGCTTCGGATTTTACTTGGAGTGAACTGGAAAGTCATGGGAGGGTGCATACGGAAGTGACTAGATGTAACTCACATCCTAGAAGCAATTTCTGTCTGACAGATGGATACTAGCCTGAAGGGTTGTGGAAGGGGAAGCAGGTAGGAGAGCACCACAGTAATCCAGATGACACATATGGTAGCTTAAAGTAAAGGGACAGCAGCACAGGTGGACATATTTTAAAGACAGAGCCACGGCATCTGTGGATGGCATTTATGAAGTAGGAGAGACAGTGAGAAGTCAGATATCACTCCAACTTTATTATTATTATGATGATGATGATTATTTTTGACCTGAGAACCTGCAAGAATGGAGTTTCATGTATTCTAAGGAGACTACTGTTCTTGGTTCTCCACTCAAATTATCTGTAATTTTTTTGTCAACCCAGCCTGCAAGGAATATGGCAGAACTAAGGCAAAAGCAGCATGCTACTGGCCTCAGAGCCCTCTTCATCACTCTCAGTAACAGTTCCATAACCTTGGGCAACAACAGTTTACATTTTTAAAGGACTTAGTATGTGCTAGGCACAGTCTCAGCTGGGGTTCTCTAGAGGAGCATACCCAGTGAAGCATATGTGGATATGAGTACACATAGAAGTCTACCTCAAGGAGATGGCCCATGCCATTGTGGGGACTGGCAAGTCCCAAATCCATGGGTTAGGGCAGACTGATGTTCTCTGCTGGCTCCTGTGATTCTAGGGGTTGACAAATCACGATCTGAAGGTCAGGTAGCAGGCTGGAGCCTCTGCTGGCTCAAAGGGTAATAGGGTTGGCAAATCCAGGATGTACAGATCAGACATCCCAAGAACTGGAAGTCAGGTGGTGAGAAGAGTAGAGGATTAAGAAAGAGAGTGAGCATTGCCAGAACTTCCATTTATATATTGGGAGTAGGCCACGCCTCCAAGGAAACGACTCTTTTAGCTGATTGGCTGCTCACATCAGGTCCCAAATGGAAGGTGATTACATAGTGTCTACCAGGCCACTGAGAATCATACCTAGCCAAGTTGATATGTGATGTTAACCACTGTCCCCTCCTACACTGTATTTTCACATTTAATCCTCAAAATAACTCCATCAGGAAGATAGATTCCTTGTGATTTCAGATAAGGAAACAGAGACACAGAATGACGACAGAGCAAGAAAGTAGCACAGTCAAGAGATGACAGTCCTCATTCATTGGTGCTAGTCTCAAGCTCCTACTCTTTCCCCTACAGCCTCACCTATAAACTGAAAATTATTGCATCTGCCTTTTAGCTTTATTTATATATAAATCAGCTGGTATATAGCAGATAATATCACCACCTGTTTCCCCACATCACATACACCTAATGTCATGGTATTAGAACACTGACCTGTCACTCTTAGCTACAAATCCAGACGTTGAGTATTTCCCTGTAACCAAGGCTTTATTTTGCTTCATTTTTTCAGCAGAAATTCTGGGTAAAATTGCTCTCCTTTCTTAATAACAGGAGGCAGTGGGGGAGTGCAAGGAGAAAGTGCAAAGAGTGGCCAGGGTATGTTGTTGCCTCTCCAAAGTATGGCCAACCAGCCAGTCCAGGAAATAAGATGAATTGAAAATGTGGCAGGGATCATTCTTGTCCTCTTAAGTAGGAATGGTGGAGGGTCTAAGTGGCATCATTTTTAAGGAAGATAATCTAGTATTTTCCCAGCCTCAATAGCCTTAATATGCCTGAGTTTTGGTTTCCTCTTCTATCAAGCTGTAGTGGTGAATGGTGCTTTCCAAATCCCTTACAGTTCCCCTGGATATATGCGGGGAGTGGAGAAGGGGAAGATGAGGGAAGGAAGAAAAAGGAAAGGAGCTCTAACACTTTCTATAAAACCTGAAAACCTAAATCTGATGCCATCGAGTAGACTCTGACTCACAGATGTCTTCCATAGGTAATGCTGTTTGCCGTGGGTACGACCAGGTGTATTTCCAGTTCTCTGGCTGATTGAGAATCCCCAGAATTCCTCCAGGCCAGAAGAACTTCCTCCACCTACAAAATGATTATGAGGCATCAAAGAGCTATTCTGAGCCTTATGGTAGCTAACAGATGGGGAATGCCCAGAGAACCTGGTGTAAAAGATGCTATACGCATGCAAAGTACTGCAGTGTTGCCATAATGAAAATAAGCTGGGTGTGATATTTATCTTAAAAGTGAGATGAGCAGCAATTTCACATCCAGTAGAAAATCACGCATGGTAAGGAATGCACAGGAGAGCCCTAGGCCAGAAGTTTAAGAGAACATTGCCCAGTTGAAATAAAACACTTGGTATATCCCAGACTCTGAGAAAGGCGCTGAAGCTGGAGAGATGGAAGGACCCAGACATTGTCCATGAGAAGCATCTTGTCTCTCTTAGGGAGACAGTTCCCTAAACATATGTGACATAATCTTGTATGTTGTTGATAGATCTGTGCACAAACTTTTTTAACAATCATGCAAAAGAGTGGATAACTGAATCTACCTGAAGGAGAGTTAAGATGTACTTCTGACCAATACGGTGATGTTGTACAAACCAACCCACAATTACACTGCCTCCTCACTTATTAACATAGTCACATGGTTATGTTAAATCAGTATTATACAAAAATGGAGGATGACCACTTCAGATCACAATATGGAGGATGACTACACCATGTCATAACTGACAAGTTATATCATTGCATCACTGCCAAATCACACCATTGTGTAACTGCCAAACAACTGAAAATAATGGCCCTAGCAAGTTGACACAGTCTTAACCATCACACAGCCAGTGTTATTCTTGCCTTACACCTTAGCATTCATTACTACCAGATATGTCATTAATGTGCAAAATAGTAGGATAGAAAATAATTTACTATTGCCATAAATGTGAAATATCATATAAAGAAATAGTAAGTTAAGAGAAGCTGTGTCTTCCTAAATGTGCATTTTGTCTCTGCCATGTATGCACTAGGTACCTTGATAAACTGTTAAGGGCATCAATACTAAAAAAGACAGAGGCTTTGACATCTCATACACTAAGAAGCTGAGCAGACAGATACATACCAAACTTACTCTCTGTAAAACCAGTCAGGCCACCCCTCAAGTTAAAATACAAGACCTATAAACAAAGGAGCGTGGTAGCATACAGGAGACAGAGGTTGATTCTATCTGGAAGACTAGTAGGGTGACACTTAACCACACTGATACCCCAGGGATGTACTACCTAACAAGCAAGGTATGCACAGGATTGTGTTTAATTTAACATAGGTTTTGCCACATCTTTGAAAAGTGCAACTGAGTACTAAAAATTAGTAAGCACAACTGAGCCCATGCGTCCCTTCAGTACTATAAGGCAGTGCATACCATGCTTATAATATTCTGCTGCTATTCATAAAGTTTTCCCTGGCTAATTCTTTTCAGAGGTAGACTGTCAAGTCCTTATTCCTAGTCTGTCTTAGTCTGAAAGCTCAACTGAGGCTAACCCTGTTGGTATCTAAATACCAGTGGCACAGCTTCAAGTATCACAGCAACAAGCAAGTCTCCACTGACAGACAAGTGGGGGCTGCTCACTCTGTCTTTACTCATCCCATCAGCTAAGATACCTGATCACCACAATCTTCCCAGAACTCTGCATGGCAGAACAGTTTTCTACCAGCTAAGATACCTAATCAAAGTAATCAGCCCAGAACTTGGCAGCACAGAACAGTCTCCACCAGCTAAAGTTCAGAACTCTGAAAGTAAAATTTTGCTCAAAATCATTCAAAATTGAAAACAACAATGTATTGACAAGAAATTGCCAGAAATTCAAGCAGGATTCAGAAGAGGGCCTGAAACTAGAGATATCATTGCTCATGTCAGATGGATCTTGGCTGAAAACAGAGACCACCAGAAAGATGTTTAATTTTATTTCACTGACTACACAAAAGCATTCAACTGTGTAGATCATTACAAATTATGGTTGACATTGCA
The DNA here is from genome assembly GCA_028571685.1 of Heterohyrax brucei. NCBI lineage: Eukaryota > Metazoa > Chordata > Mammalia > Hyracoidea > Procaviidae > Heterohyrax > Heterohyrax brucei. The sequence goes on along the minus strand of CM053153.1, from coordinate 15,723,147 downwards.
TAAAATGAGAATTCCAGAACACTTAATTGTGCTCTTAAAGAATCTATATGGATCAAGAGGGAGCTGTGCAAACAGGACAAGGGGAAACTGCCTGTCTTAAAGTCAGGAAAGGTGTATGTCGGGGTTGTATCCTTTCTCCATAACTTTTCATTCTGTATGCTGAGCAAACAATACAAGAAGCTGGATTATACAAAGAAGAACAAAGTATCAGGATTGGAGGATGACTCATTACCAACCTGCATTACACAGATGACACCACCTTACTTGCTGGCAGTGAAGAGGATTTGAAACACTGATGAAGATCAAGGACCACAGCCCTCAGTATGAAGATCAAAGACCACAACTCCTTGACCTCAACATCAAGAAAATAAAAATCCGGATAATCAAACGGAGCCTTCTGGTCACCTAATCAGCCCCAGGACACGGCACAGGGCTGTTACTTTGGACTTCATACTACTGAGTGAAAAACTTCCTCTCTTATGCTGACTTCCGTGCCTGGCTAGCCCTAGCTCTCACGTACGGAAGGTAAACGCACCATTTTCACTTTTTTTTCTCTGTCTTGGCTGGCAGATGCAGCAGGGTCTTGCCTAGCAGCTAGACTCAGACATGCTGCTGGGGGGACAGGCAGGTGAAATTCCCATATTTTGAGAGCCAGGCTTGGACTCTGTTAATCTAGCCACTTTGAGAGTGTCATTTTATATCTGCCTCAGCGGCGTTTGTATGGAGTTTCACAGTCAGTGTGCAGCACGCCATGTTGGATACAGAGACTCTAGTGGGACCTCATTCTTAGTCTGGGAGCCAGCGCCTGCCAACAGGACAGCGCTTCTCTGACAGAAAAGCAGTAATTTACCTAGTGCCACCTGCTTTGGGGGTCCTGCAACAGAATCAGAGGAATCACTACCTCTCAGCACCTTTAGCCCTTCTGTCTGCTGCCTGTGTGGAGGGCACCATCTTGGATACGGTGGCTGCAGCTGGAACTATTTCTTAGCTTGGGAGCCAGAGCCTGCCCACTGGAGAGCGCTTTTCTATCAGAAAAGCAGTACTCTACGCAGTGTCGTCTAAGGCCAGGCCCTGTCAGCAGAGGCCAACAGGGCAGTAGTATTGCTGTATTCTGAACTAGTTTGTATCATCTGGGGTTGGACATAGTGGCGCTTACTTTGCCAGTTGAGAAGAGGGACCTCTACACCTGAAAATCTAACTGACTTGTGAAGTGGTCAGATATCTTTTGCTTTACATTTTAAGACAGCCTAGAGAAACATCTGCAGTCCATCCTCATAGTACCATTTCTAGCCTCTACATACTCACATGGGACCCAAAAAGCAACAGACACTCGTGGCACACAAGAAATCAGCCATGGCTTCAGAAGTCTCCCAAACAAAGCAACCAAGGAGTTTTCCAGATGAAGAAACTTTTATGAAAGCATCAGAAAGTGAATACAAAATGATTATACACAGAGCCCTTCTAGACCTTATACAAAATGCAGGAGAACAAAATGAAAAATTAAGCAAGATGTTCAATCTGATGGAACACCAGTACTCTGAAATCCAACAGATCAAGAACAAAATCAAAGACATAGAAACTTCCATGCAAAGCCAAGAAAAGAGAATGGAACAAATGGAAAAAAGAATTTCTGACTTGGAAGACAGAGCTACTGTGGCCAGCATCTATGAGCAGAAATCAGAAAAAAGAAACAAGAAAAATGAAGAAACATTAAGAAGCAAGTGGGACTCTATTAAGAGGAACAACCTTTGATTAATTGGAGTCTCTGAACAGGGTGAGACATCTGAGAACACAGAGAGTATCGTTGCTGAGCTGCTGAAAGAAAACTTCCCAGAAATCATGAAGGAAGAGAATATACACATCTCAGATGCATATCGTACACTACCCAATATACATCTCAAGAGAAATACTCCAAGACATATTATAATCAAGCTCAACAAAATGAAACATAAGCAGCAACTCTTAAAGGCAGCAAGACTAAAAGCAAAGCTAACATTCAGAGGGAAACCCTGTAGGCTCTCTTCAGATTTCTCAGCAGAAACCATGCTGGCACGGAGACAGTGGCATGACACATTCAAAGCCTTGAAGGAGAAGAACTACCAACCAAGAATTATACATCCTGCAAAACTGTCTTTCAAATACAAAAATGAAATTAAGACATTCCAAGATAAACAGAAACTCAGAAACTTTGTAAAAACCAAACCAAAACTCTTAGCAAAATGGGTATAGACGGCAAATTCCTCAACACAATAAGGGCCATTTATACAAAGCCAATTGCTCACGTCATGCTGAATGGAGAGAGACTGACTTTCCCTTGAGAACGGGAACTAGACAAGAATGCCCACTCTCACCTCTTCTATTCAACATTGTGATAGAAGTTCTAGCCAGAGCAATTAGACAAGACCAAGAAATAAAGGGTATCTGCATTGGCAAAGAGGAAATTAAAATCTCCTTGTTTGCAGATGATATGATTGTATATGCAGAGAATCCCAAAGAATCTATAAGTAAACTACTCAAACTGATAGAAGAGTTCCGCACAGTCTCAGAATACAAGATAAACATAAGTAAATCAATAGGATTCCTTTATACCAACTAGAATGTTAAGGAAGAAATTATCAAATCAATACCATTTACGATAGCCCCTAAGAAGACAGAGTACCTAGGAATTAATCTAACCAGAGAAATAACAGACCTTTACAAAGAGAACTACAAGCCCTTACTACAAGAAAATAAAAGAGACTTAGATAAATGGAAAAACCTACTCTGCTCATGGATAGGAAGACTTAACATTGTGAAAATGTCTATTTTACCCAAAGCAATTTATTTATATAATGCAATCCCAGTGACATTTTTTAATGAGATGGAGAAACAAATCACCAATTTTGTTTGGAAAGGGAAGAAGCCCCAGTTAAGCAAGGTACTACTAAAGAAGAAGAACACACTGGGAGGCCTCTCATTATCTGACTTTAGAACATATTACACTGCCACAGTGGTCAAAACAGCCTGGTACTGGTATAATAACAGACAGTTTGATCAGTGGAACAGAACTGAGACCCCAGAGATGACACCATCTGCCTACGAACAACTGATATTTGACAAAGGCCCTAAGACATTAAACTGGGGTAAAAACAGTATCTTCAACAAATGGTGCTGGCAAAATTGGATATCCATCTGCAAGAAACTGAAACAAGATCCATATCTTACACCTTACACAAAAACCAACTCCAACTGGATAAAAGACCTAAATAACAAACGTAAAACAATTAAGCTCATCCAAGAAAAGGTAGAAACAACAATGGAAGTTTTAATACACAATATGGACAGACTCCAAAATGTGTCAAACAAACCACAATCATCAGAAGAGAAAATAGATAAATGGGATCTATTAAGAATTAAACACTTTTGCTCATCTGAAGACTTTATTAACAGAATTAAAAGAACACCTACAGAACAGGGAAAAAATATTTGGCAACTCTATGTCAGACCGATGCCTGATTTCCATAATCTATAGGATACTACAAAATATCAACAACAAGCAGATAAATCATCCAATTAAGCGATGGGCAAAGGAGATGGACAGACATTTCACTAAAGAGATCCAGGCAGCCAAAAAACACATGTGGACATGTTCACAATCTTTAGTTATTAAAGAAATTCAAATCAAGATGACAATGAGATACCATCTCACCCCAACAAGGTTGGCCATGATCCAAAAAACACAAAACAACAAATGCTGGAGAGGCTGTGGAGAAAGTGGAACCTCCGACACTGTTGGTGGGGTTGCAAAATGGTCCAGCCTCTTTGGAAGGCAATCTGGTGCTTCCTTAAAAAAATGGATATCGATATACCATTTGAACTAGTAATTCCACTACTTGGAATATATCCTACAGAATCAAGGCCTTTCACACCAGCGGACACATACATGAGAATGTTTATCGCAGCACAGTCCACAATAGCAAAAAGATAGAATCAACCTAGATGCCCAACAACAGAAGAATGGATAGGTAGACTATGGTATATATACTCAATGGAGCACTACGCAATGATAAAGAACAACAATGACTTCAGGAAACATCTCATGACCTGGTTTCAACTGGAAGACATTATGTTGAGTGAAAGTAGTCAGCGACAAAAGGACAAATATTGTATGAGACCTCTATGATAAGATCTCAAAAACAGACTTGTGTATAGAAGAAAAGTTTCTTTGACAGCTGCAAGGGAGGGGAGGGAGGGAAGGAGTTGGGGAGGGCTTAGATTAGATAGTTGCTAGGTATCTGGTTGGGTGAAATCGGTGATAGCACACATTAGAAACAAGAACAATATTAAGTGGACTTAAACATAACATGAGTACTCCTTCCATCTTAACCCAATACTGCAAGGATAGAGTAGCTGGGGCAGGGGGCGGGGGACCATGCTCTTAGGCGAAAGCGAGGCCAATTGGCACAACTAGCATTTTGCTAATAGGAGTCTCTGCACCCCACGTTGGTGAGTGGCGTCTGGGTTCTTAAAAACTGCCAAGCTGCCATCCGAGGGCACAGCAAATGGTCCCAACTCAGCAGGAACGGATGCTCACCAAGGACCAAAATCACATGGGGGAAAGACAACCCAGAAGACAAAGAGACCCACATCAGTGGATGCCTACATCGACTTGGGACTGGAAGAACCGGATGGTGCCCGGCCACCACCAGTGATAGCCGCAATGGAGCTAAGTTGAGTCTCACTGGCAACACAAAAATAAAAAGGGGTGCACCCTGAGATCCCCACTAAAAGACCTCAATTGATGGTCCAGTGGTTTGGGGGTTCCCCTGGGAGCATGGCCCCTCCCCCTGATGCTGCCCTTGACCATAAATCATAACAAAGGTCCACACTTCAGACAGGAATGGATTGGACTTGGCGATGCAGTGACCATACATTGGATGCACTTTATGGTCCTGTACATCTATAGGATGTCATCCTGCTGACCTCTGGCTGGAGGAAGGAGAGTGGGTGGAGAGGAGAGGAAAAAGAGACTGTTGGGAAAATGACACATGTATGGAGCAGAGAGGAATAGTGTGCTGTCACCGGGCAGCAAGAGCAGTGGAAGCTGCATATAGGTGGATGTGTAAATTTATACGGGAATGTACATTTTCACTCAGTTATATTAAATAAAGAAATTTTTTAAAAAAATCCTGACAGTTGGACCAGTAAGCAACATCACCATAAATGGAGAAAGGATTGAGGTTTGGTGAAGGATTTCATTTTACTTGGGTCCACAATCAACATCCATGGAAGCAAAGTCAAGAAATCAAAAGATGCATTGCATTGGGGAAATCTGCTGCCAAGGACCTCTTTCAAGTACTGAAAAGTAAAGATGTCACCTTGAATACTAAGGTGCACCTTACCCAAGCCATGGTATTATCAGTAGCATCACATGCACGCAAAAACTCGACAGTGAACGAAGACGATTAGAACTGATGTCTTTGAATTGTGGTGTTGCAGACGAATAGTGAATGGACCATGGACTACCAAAAGAACAAAGAGATCTGTTCTGGAAGAAATACAACAAGAGTGCTCCTTGAAAGTGGAGATGGCAAGACTGTGTCTTACATACTTTGGACATGTTGTCAGGAGGGATCAGTCCCTAGAGAAGGACATCATGCTTGGCAGAGTGGAAGTTCAGAGAAAGAGAGGAAGACCCTCAGTGAGGTGGATTGACACAGTGGCCGCAACAGTGGGCTCAAGCATAAAAACAATTGTGGATGTGGCACAAGACCCGGCAATGTTTTTGTTCTGTTGTGCATAGGGTCACTATGATTTGGAACCAACTCGTCAGCAACTAACAACAACAACAACAACAACAATCGTGTTTACTGGTTAATCTGCTTCTGGACTCTAAATCACATAGTTTCGTCTGTACCTGCTACAAAGACCATTGTTTTTGTTACTGCGAGTGTTTTCATAATCCTTGGTTTTGTCAAGTTTTCTGATGTTTTCAGCTACTGTATTGTGGTAACCAGTATTTGTGAAAGTATATCAATAATTTTGGGGACTGAAGTAGTAATTAAAGGTAGAGAAGGAAAGTTATACATGAACTATAATTTATGAGTAATATTAGTAGAAAAAGCATCAGTACAGATTCTGAGTGGTCTACTACAAGAGAAGGTCTATGGTGGGGTGGGGGTGGTGTCATAGTCATCTAGGATTGCTATAACAGAAATACGACAAGTGGATGTTTTAACAATGAGAAATTTATTTTCTCGCAGAAATGTACTCTTAGAGTCCAAATTCAGGGCATTATCTCCAGGAGAAGGCTTTCTTGTCAGTCTTTCCCTGGACTGGGAGCTTCTGAGGCACAGGAACCTCAGGTCCTTTCCAAAGGACATGTTCTGCTCCTGGTACTACTTCTTTCTTGATGGTATGAGGTTCCCAACTGTCTGCTTGTTTCCCTCCATATCCTAAGAGATTTCCTCAAAGTACAATATAATCTTGCACAGTGTGTCCTACCACACCAAAAAAACTGCTGCTCATCTTTGCTCATTAACATCATATAGGCAAGATTTGCAACATATAGGAACATCACATAATACCAGGACTCATGGCCCTGCCAAATTTCTTCACACATTTTTGAGGGGATACAATTCAGCCGATGATATTCCACCCTTTGGTGGGTCAGAATCACATCCCTGCAACATGCACAATATTCATCCCATTATATCACACCAAAAGTCTTAAGTCCAAGTCCAAAGTCCAGAAATTTCTTTTCAAGTGTGAATTCTGGAACACTAGTGATCTGTTTCCCAAATACATTGGCCAAACAGGCAGGCACAAACTAGACATTTCCACTATAAATGGGATAAATTGCAGGGGAAGAGGACATACCAGATACTAAGCAAATTAGAACACATCACATTAGACTTCGTGGCCTTGAAAATAATCCTCCATTCTCAGACATTTTACACAATGATCCCGACCTCCAGCCACTGGGTATTGGCCACACTCTCCGTATTCTAAGTGGAGGCACCTTGGCCCTGGGCTACAGATCTGCCTTCCAGGCCCACTGGGACAGCAACTCAGTTCCCTCAGGTTTAGATGTACACCATTTTCCTAGTCAATGTGAGTGACAATTCCACCCCTAGAAGCACCAGAGGCCAGTTCCACCCTTATGAGGTAATAGCCATACCTTTTGAGACAGAGGCAGTTCAGTTTCTTGTGCTCTTTGTTTCTTCAGCTTTTGCTTCCTGTGGCCCCTTGGTCTTGACCTCAGGTCCACACTGCCCTGCTGGGGCAAATGTTCCAAAGCTCTGTAACTCCACTGATAAGTGTCTGGAGGCACCCCACTCCACCAGGAAGCCTCCTATGCACATGCACTCAGCTCTCCTACTCCAGCTCCAGAGCACTCTTGTGCTGGTCTGATTCTAGGTTCCTGGTTTGCTGCTGCTTGTTTTTTACCACCTGTGTCTTCTCAGGTGTTAGCAGTTCTCTCCAGTTTCTTAGGAGTCTTGTATCTGTTTACAGTTTGAAAAGCAGTTCCATATTTTAACTATCTGTTTAAGTAGCACCCCACTTTCCTAGTACCAAATTCTGCCTATTGTTGTAACAGATATACAACAAATGAGTAGCTTTAGGAAAGAGAAATTTATTTTCTCTTATAAATGTAGGCAAATAGTTGAAATTCAGGGTATTAGCTCTAGGAGAAACTTTTCTCTGTTGGCTCTGAAGGAAGGTCCTTGTCACCAATCTTCCCTTGGACTGGGAGCTTCTGAGGTACAAGGACTCCAGGTCATTTTCAAAGGACATGGTCTGCTCCTGGCACTGCTTCTTTCTTGATGGTATGAGGTCCTCAAATTTTTGCTCACTTCCCTGTCCTTTGTATCCCAAGAGATTGACTCAATACAATCTTACACATTGAGTCCTGCCCCACCAAACAACAGCTGCACATCTTCCCTCACTGACATCATAGGGGCAGGATTTACAGCGTGTAAGAACATCACACAATATTGGAAATCATGGCCCAGCCAAATAGGTAATTACATTTTTGGGGAGACACAATTCAATCCACAACACGTGGATAACATCATGAGTTACTGCACTGATTGACACCAACCGCAGTGACAGTGCTGAGTGAAAGTGCTCAAAATGTGAGGGAAAGGCAAGGAGCTTAGGGAGTCGAGTGCACGGTTGGACAGAGCAGAAAGTGAGGTGGGAGGTTTGGTGGGTCTTTAGTGAGTATGTAGTGCGTATGTGGAGAATGTAGAGTCTTGTTCTCCCAAAGGCAATGAAAACTATGATTGGGAAATGACATGATCAGATCTGCCTTCTGTTGATCGTCACAGATCACCAGGCTTTTCTTCATGACTGTCTTACTCTGAAAGCTCTGCTGAAACCTGACCACATCACAGTAACACACAAGCCTCTACTGATAGATGTGTAGTAACCACGTTGGGAATACATTAGCCGAGAATTGAATCCAGGTCTCTGACATGGAAGGTAAGAATTTTACCTCTGAATCACCCTTTGAGTAAGGTAACATATGTAAAATTGCTCTGGCATGTATGGAATCCTGATAAATGATCAAAGTATTGTCTTATCCTTCCTGCTTTTTGCCTGCCTCTCTTAATGCTAACAAAAGCTTCACCCAAAGTTGGTACCCTGGTTGTCTCACATTCTTGATCTTTCACATGATTTGCTATGCTTCCCAGAACATGGTGACAAGCATACCTACAGGATGGCTTCTGAGTCATTTTTTGTTCAGTCAATCTCTTTTTTCACAGGCATATCATTGTATAGTCTAGAAATTAACTCCTACAAACTTCAAGCTATATTTAAGGGTAGGTTGGTGGCCAGTGCTTTATAGGATCCCAAAATGACTTCCTGGACCAGAAGATCTTGAGAATAGAACATAACCCGGTATTGAACCTGAATCTGTCTACCTAACTGTCCCCCAAAAGTCATGGAAGCTCTCAAAGACTCGTTTTCCTAATCTGTGGAATGTGAATTTCAATACTACTATCAGAGTAGGTTGTTACTGAGATATCACAGATGGTATCTGTCAGATATCTAGCACGGAGCTCAGACCACTAGAATGCAAGGTCCTTAGAGACAAAGATGAGCCTGTTTTGTTCACTTCTTGGTATATATTGACTACATAGCTCATTCAAAATAATACTCCCGCATCATCCTTTTACTACTCTTCACATGAATGCTACAAGATTCAACTCTGTGCTATAGAATTCTACAGAAACAAGAAAACCTAGAAAAACTCAGTCATGAATTCCTTGTACTATACTCACATCAGCCTTTGCAGTTTTCCAAAGACTTTCATTTACATGAATATACTGAGTTTTTTTTGAAAGCCACAAATGATTATGTAAATGTCCCAAGAAGGAAAGCTGAGAGCCAGAGAGAGGAGTAGCTTGACGACCTTCACGAGGCTAGAAAGAGTAAAGCTGCGACTGGAAGCCAGATGTGTCCAGTTACAAAGTTCATTCCATTCTGAGCCCCTGAATCTAAAGTAAAATCGCCCTGATTCTCTGTTGGGAATGTGAGAAGACTTATGCTGGAAAAGAATTGGGAGCTATATGTTCAAGCGAAGGGAGGATAACAGGACAGAATGCTGAGCCCCTCCAGTCCCAAACTAGTGCAGTTTTATGGCCATTTGGAATCTGCATCTGGAGCCCTCCTTGCTTGTGGCCTTCCTCTCAGCTTAGAATAGTGTCGGGGTTATAGCAGATGCTGCTCTCTCATTTCCTTCTCTTTCCTTTCTTCTTTGTCTCTGTCTTATCCATGTGGCCCCATTCACTGTCTTTACCATTTCTACTCATCTGCATACTTACTTATCTTCATACAAGTACCTGCTAAGAGGTGACTTCTGCTCCTTTCCCCTCTTTCTAGTCTTTCTATGAAAACAAATAAGTCTGAACATATTACTTACATCACATAAGGAATTAAAATTTAGCATCTTTCTCTCTGATCATGACAAAACACTTTAATTACATTGAAGCAAGTTGAGTGCTGTAGGCAAAGCTATAGTGACAGAAGCCAGAGTAAACATATCCCTCTCCCAAGTGAGATACAGAAAGAGAAAGCTTTTTATAGACCAAGAGTTGGGAATTGGGAAACAGGCTGACCTGGGTTCTAACTCCAGTATTACAATCTTTTCTTGACCCTGTGACCTTGTACAAATAACCATCCTGTATCCCAGGAAAAGCTTTGCTGCCCTGAGGCACTAAAATATTTTCCTTGTTTATAACAAGAATACTCATGTAACCAATTGTATTTTCCCTTTTACCCTGGCCACCAGGGAACTCACAGTTTTGTCCAGGGCAGGACTCCAAATAATAGTATAAGATCCAATGATAACTATGTTAATCCAACTTTCTGCTTTTCATCTTCTTTCCTACCCATATTTTCTACATGAGTCTGACTTTTCCTTTTCATAGAACATGTAAAATGTATTATTGAATCCCTTTTTTTAAAAAAAAATTAACATGACTGAGTGAAAATGTACATTCCCATATAAGCTTACATGCCCACCTATATGCAGCTTCCACTGCTCTCCCTGTCCGGTGACTGCACACTATTCCTCTCTGCTCCATACATGTCTCATCCTCCCAACAGTCTCCTTTCCCCTCCTCTCCACCCACTCTCCTTCCTCCAACCAGAGGTCAGCAGGATGATATCCTATAGATGTATAGAACCATAAAGTGAATCCCTTTTTAATCAATTCATAATCTGAATAAATGAATAATATCTCTGTGCTTCCTTTTTTAAATCTATAAATGAGAATACCAGTACCTACCACTGAGAACTCTCATGAGAATGAAAGAAGGTAAAATGCATACTTTGGGTACAGATTTGCATGTTGTGTGTGTCTTATTCAGGATCTCTAATGGCACAATAGTTAAGCACTTGGCTGCTAACTATAAGGTCAATGGATGGAATGCAACAATGACTCCATAGGAGAAAAGACCTGGTGAGTGGCTCCTGTACACATTACAGTGTAGGCAGTTCTACTTAGTCACATGGGGTCATTTTAGTTGGAATAAACTCAATGGCACACGATAACAAAATGTCTCTTCAGTGTATGTGTTCTTCTCTTCTTCAGAATGGGAAAGAGATGACTGCCACGCCGCTTTGTGAAAACCATGTGCATCAGACCTGAAGTGTAGAAACATGTAGAGAAGGCTAAAATATTAACACAGACCCAGCATGACCCATAGCCACAGGTGAAGATTTCTGTCATCTCATACTCTACAGGATTCTCTAACGCTGCACTGTAGTCATAGGGTTTTCTACAGTGTTGGTTTAATGGGCCATAGTTGTAGATCTCTGCTTAACCTCTCTGAATCCTCAGTTTTCTTGCCTCTTACATGAGAGTAATTACATTATCTTTCCTTTTACACTCTAATGAAGATTATGTGAAAGGAAATATGTGGACTGTTTAAGTCATACTAAGTGCTAAAATAAAGTTAGCTGTTGATTTTAAGCACAATAATTATCATTACTTTTATTCCTTGTCTTTTAATTTTTGTATATCCTATTTAATCTGTCCTTCTCAGTCCTGAAAAGAAATGTTTTGTAACTTCCTCAGTTTAAAAAATGATGGAGTTAGGTAAAAGATTTTTGCATCTACAGGTTTTAGCGTCACTTGAAATTATAGGCCACCATTTATCTGTCAGTTGATTGTATTGTGGTAGCTTGTGTGTTGCTGTGATGCTGGAAATTATGCCACTAGTACTTCAAATGCTGTCAGTGTCACCTATGGGGGACAGGTGTCAGCTGAACTTCCAGACTAAAGCTAGAAGAAGGATCTGGTGGTCTATCTCCAAGAGATTGACCGTTGAAAATATTATGTACAACAGCAGAATGGTGACAGGAGATGAGCCTCTTGGGTTGAGGCAGAGCTGCCTCCTCAAAGCAGAACCACCCCTTGATGATATGTAGACAGAGATTAGCTTTCTCAGCACCTTCATTTGTGAAGCGGTATCATTCAAAGAGATGGAAATATCTGCCGTTAGTAATCAGAATATGGAGTGTACAAAGTGTGAATCAAGGAAAATTGTAAATCATCAAATATGTAATGTGTGAAGATCAATATCCTGGGCATCAGTGAGCTGAAATAGACTGGTATTGGCCATTTTAAGCTACATAATCATACAATCTACTATGCTTGGAATGAAATGTTGAAGAGGACTGGTGAAGCTACTGTTGTCAAAAAGAACATTTAGAGATTTATCCTGAGGCACACTGCTGTCAGTGGTAGGATAATATCCATAAGCCTACAAGGAAGACCAGTTAATATGACTATCAACAAAGTTATATACTAACCACTAAGGCCAAAGATGAAGAAACTGAAGATTTGTTGTTGCTTCTACCAATTTCTGCAGTCTGAAATTATCAAACACGTAACTGAGATGTTTTGATAATTATTGATGATTAGAATACAGAAGTTAGAAACAAGGAAAGATAAGTAGTTGGAAAATACAGTCTTGGTGATAGAAATGACACCAGGGATCATGTGATAGAATTTTTCAAGGTCAATTAACTTATTCATTGCAAATATCTTTTTCAACAAAATAAATGGCAATTGTACGCTTAGACCTTGCCGGATGAAATACAGGATTCAGATTGACTACACTTATGGAAAAACACAATAAAGCAGCTCAAAATTATCAGTCAGAACACTGTCAAGGGCTGACTGTAAGATAGCCATCAATTGTCCGTATGCAAATTCAAGGTGAAGTTGAAGAAAATTCACACAAGTCCGTGAGAGCCAAAGTACCACTTTGAGTATATCCCACCTAAATTTAGAGGCCATCTCAAGAATAGATTTGATGTGCTGAATGCTAATGACTGAGTTATGGGATGACATAAAGGACATCATACATGAAGAAAGAGAAGTCATCAAAAAGGAGAAAGAAAGAGAGAGAGAGAGAGAAAGAAGAAAGGAAAAAGAAAGAAAGAAAGAGATCAAAATGGATGTCAGAAGACACTCTGAAACTTGCTTTTTTGAATTTAGAGTAGCTGAAGCAAACAGGAGAAATAGTGAAATAGAAGATTGCAAATGGGAGATCAAAAAGACAAACTATTGTAATAAAATACACAGAGACCTAGAGTAAGAAAATGAAAAAGAACATGCTCAGCATTTCTAAAGCTAAAACAAATGAAAAAGAAATTTCAAACCTCGAGTTGCACTACTTAAGCCTTCTGGGGTAATAAATTGAATGACACAGGCAGCATCAAAGGAAGATGCAAAGAATACCTAGTTACTGTACCAAAAAGAATTGATTAACATTCAACCATTTCAGGAGGTAGCATACGATCCAGAACTGTCGGTACTCAGGGAAGAAGTCTAAGCTGCACCAAAGACATTAGCAAAAAGCAAGGCTGCAAGAACTGATGAAATAACAGTTGAGATGTTTCAACAAGTTGATGCAAGCTAAACATGCTTACTTGTCTATGTCAAGAAAATTGGAAGACAGCTACCTGTCCAACCAACTGGAAGAGATCCATATTAGTGTTCATTTCAAAGGGAGATGATCCAGCAGAATTCAGAAATTATTGAAATTATTGAGACACCGTTAGTATTATGCACATATAAAACTTTGCTGAAGATCACTCAAACACAGGTGCAGCAGTACTTCAACAGGGAACTGCCAGAAATTCAAACTAGATTCAGAAGACAATGTGGAAGTGGGGATTTATTGCTGATGCTAGATGGATCCCGGTTGAAAGCACAGAATACCAGAAAGAAGTTTATCTGTGTTTTACTGATTATGCAAAGGTATTCAACTGTGTGGATCATAACAAACTATGTATACCATTACTAAGACTGGGTATTCCAGAACATTTAATAATGTTCATACAGAACCTGTGCATAGAATAAGAAGTAGTTGCTCAAAGAAAAGAAGGAGATATTGCAGGATTTAAAACCAGGAAAGGTGTGTGACAGAGCCATATCCTTTCACCACACTTATTTAGTCTTTACACTGAGCAAATAATTCAAGAAACTGGACTATATGAAGAAGAATGAAGTATCAGGTTTGGAGGAAGACTCATTAATAACCTAAAATATACATTTGACACAACTTTACTTACTAAAAGTTAAAAGGATTTGAAGTACTTGCTGATGAAAATAAAGACTACAGCCTTCAGTATGGATTGCACCTTAACATAAAGAAAACAAAAATCATCACAACTAGACCAATAAGCAATGTCATGATAAATGGAGAAAAGATTGACATTTTCAAGGATTTCATTTTACTTGGGTCTATATTCAATTTTCATGGAAGTAGTAGTCAAGAAATTAAAGGGCACAGTACATTGAGCAAAACTGCAGCAAAATACCTCTTTAAAGTGTTGAAAAGCAAAGACGTTGCTTTAAGGAGTAGGGTGTGCCTAACCCTAGTCTTGATGTTTCACTTGCTTCATATGCGTGCAAAAGCTGGGCAATGGATAAAGAAGACCAAAGAAGAACCAATACTTTCAAATGATGGTGTTAGTAGTTACTGGCTATATTGTGGACTGCCAAAAGAGCAAACAAATCTGTCTTGGAAGAAATACAGCCAGAATGCTTCCTAGAAGCAAGGATGGTGAGCTTTCCTCTCACATACTTTGCATGTGTGACCAAGAGGAACCAGTCCTTGGAGGACCCCTAAAGTACAGGGTCAGGGAAAAAGAGGAAGATCATCATCAAGATGGACTGACACAGTGACTGCAACAGTGAGTTCAAACGCAGCAACCGCAGTAAGGATGGCATAGGGCTGGGCAGTGTTTCATTCTGTTGGTCATGGGCTCACTGTGAGTCCAGGCTGACTCAGCAGCCCCAAACAACAACAGCAAACTTACAGGGAAGGAACCTTGCCAGTGCCACACTTAGGCATTTGGCTGCTAACTGAAATGTCAGCTGTTTGAACTCCACGGTGGCTCAAGGGAGAAAAGACCTGAAGATCGGCCTTGGAAAAGCTACAGTACAGTTCTACTGCATCATATAGAGTTGCTGTAAATAGGAATCAAATTGTCAGCATACAACAACAAAGTTATAGGGGTGCATAAAATTACAGGTGAGTCCCTGGGTGGTGTCACATGACCGCTAACTTGCAGGTTGAGGCTTAAGTATACCCAAAGGCCCAGAGGATCCTTAAAAGAAAGATCTGATAAGCTACTTCCCCAAAAAAAGTCATTGAAAACCCTATGGAGTATAAATATGCTCTGACACACACAAGGTCACTGTGAATAGTATTTGTGTGGACGGCAACTGGTCTTAAAATTATAGGATTAACTTTAGAAGTAAGATCACTTCCATACCAAAAACCCAAACCCACTGCTGTCAAATCAGTTGTGACTCCGAGTTACTCTATAGTGAAGAGGAGAACTGCCCCCTAGAGTTTCCAAAGCTATCACCTTCACTGATGCACAGTGCGCTATCTTTCTCTCTCAAAGCCACCAGAGATTTCAAACCATTAACCCTTTGGTTAACAGCCGAGTGCCTCAACACTGCACCATCAGGGTTCCTCCTCGGGTCGAGTTCCTTCTAAATTGGATGCTAAGCAGCATAGGATCAGGATGGAACATCCACCACGTAGCATGGTGCCAAGTTCATTAGCGTCACAAATGAAAGCTTTGACACAAAAGAGAAAAGTATAGGTAAACCTAGGTCACCCAAGGCAGATTAAACTGACCCACTTCAAGTGAATGGAAGATTCTAATCTCATCAGTTTACTCCTTCCTAGAGCTATCGGGCGTTGTTTGCCAGGAAAAGCAAGGGGTGCTTCAGCTTGTGGGCTGTGAATATGAAACAGATCCTTCTATAAATCTCAGGGTTTTACATCACTAACATACTCTGTGTTATCCTAATGATTATCTGCCACCCAGGCTTCAAAAGAGATGAGGAACACAACTATTTTTGTTCTGGACTTCATACCAGATAAAAGTGTGAGTCAAATAAGAAAAGACTTTACTTATCAAAGAATCAGAGGTATTTGCTTGTTTATCCAAGATAATTTTCAAGGCAGGAACTGTAGGAATTTTCTTCTTCTTCTTTTTTTTTTCTTTTTTTACAGGGAAAAACCTTAAAGTGGGTGGAAAAAACATGTGCTTCCCAACTAACAAGGAACTAGCCCACTTTGCCACCATCTCATTCATCTCGTTCATTCTATCCGCAAAAACACTCTGTTTTTCTCTCTGAAAAATACATTAAATTTAGTCTGTGCCAAATGAGTTGTAATATGAGCTATGCTGTCACATAAAGGAGGTATGGTAAGTATTGTATAAACTTCTATTTCTCCAAATTTATCATAGGATTCTCATGTTACCCACCTTTCAGGGGTTTAGAATTTGCGTTGCCTTGCATACCCCCAAAACTCAGTATGATTTGTTCAAGGTTTTACTAGTCAGCACTGAAATAAAATAAAATAAAATAAAAGGTACATCATGCACTATGATAAACTACCCCTTGTGGTTTGGAGAAATTAAATACTTTGAGCTTTCAATCTCCCTAATGATTTGGAAATGAAACAGCTGTGATTTATGATGCCAGCTGATAGGCTAGATCTGAAGTTTATGTTTTGAAAAATGTCATATTTAAATTCCCCTATAAATAAAAAATCACATTGCTCTGAAAATGCAGCCTAAGATATGTATGTAATAAATTTAGAGATTCTCATGTTGGGTGGGGGAATCTAGGACTGATGATTTTCTTCCTTAGAAAAATGCATACAGTGAATCAGATCCACATCTGTGTCTATACACTGCCACTTATTCAACAGTTACTTTTCTTTTCATTTATTGGACCATCTTAATGACCACTGTCAGAACCATCTGCCTAAGCTCAACTGTAATGGTAATAAGATGTGGTTTTTATGTCCAGATCAACTATTTTTTGTTTTAATCAAGTGGTTTCCAGGGTCTTGATACAAACGTCATTCTGGATTCCTTGTGCTTATTTAAGGGCTCTGGGTGTCACGAATGGTTTTTGCTCAACTACTAACTGAAAGGCTGGTGGTTTGAAAATACTCAAAGGTGCCTCAGAGGAAAGGTCTGGGGATGTACTTCTGTAAAGATCACAGGCAAGAATATCCTACGGAGCGTGGTTCCGCTCTCTAACACACGTGGTCACCATGAGTCAGAATGGGTTTAGTTTTCTAATTTTTTTTTAATGAAAATCCTTTTTTTAATTATTATTATTTTTTTTATTATGACTAAGTGAAAATGTACATTCCTGTATAAATTTACATGACCACCCATATGCAGCTTCCACTGCTCTCCCTGTCCGGTGACAGCACACTATTCCTCTCTGCTCCGTTCATGTCTCATCCTCCCAACAGCCTCCTTTCTCCTCCTCTCCATCCACTCTCCTTCCTCCAGCCAGGGGTCAGCAGGATGATATCCTATAGATGCATAGAACCATAAAGTGCATCCAATATATGGTCACTCTGCATCACCAAGTCCAATCCATTCATGTCAGAAGAGTGGATCTCTATTATGATTTATGCTCAAGGGCAGCATCAGGGCCAGAGGCCATGATCCAAGGGGAACCCCGAAACCACTGGACCATCCGTTGCGGTCTTTTAGTGGAGATCTCAGGGTGCACCCCTTTTTATTCTTGTGTTGCCAGTGAGACTCAACTTCGTGAGCTCCATCATAGCTATCGCTAAGAGGGCTCTCTGCACCCCACATTGGTGAGTGGCATCTGGGGTCTGCAAAGCTGCCAAGCGGCCATTCGAGAGCACAGCAAATGGTCCCAACTCAGCAGGAACGGATGCTGTCCGAGGACCAAAATGACATAGGGTAAAGACAACCTAGAAAATAGAGAGACTCACATGAGTGGGTGCCTACATCGACTTGGGACGGGAAGAACCAGATGGTGCCCGGCCACCACCAGTGATAGTTTTCTAATTTTTTGTTTTGTTTTGTGCTTGTTTTTTGTTTGTGGAAATGACAAGACTGTTCTTGGTTTCTGCTTTGCTTTCCCCAAAACTAACAGACCAAAAGCAGTTAAGAAAGATGATACGCAGTAGCAGAGGGCGGAAAAAGCATTTGAGAAGAAGTCAGGTGACTCAGGGTCCTGTCTGGCTGCTCCTACCTGCCTCTAACTTATGGCCCTGGGAAAATCCTTGCTCCCTCTGGGATTTCTGTACTAAAGGGATTGGCCTCTTTGACTCCTAAATTCTTTTCTTTCACTGACAGTTTAATGGTTCAGTGACCTCATAGCCTAGTGTTTTCAGTAGACCAAAAACCAAACCTACTGCTGACTCATAGGGACCCTGAAGGACAGAGTAGAACTGCCCCACAGAGTTTCCAAGGAGCGCCTGGTAGATGTAAGCTGCCAACCTTTTGGTTAACAGCCACAGCATTTAATAACTATGCCACCAGTGTGTCCAATTTTAAGTAGAGAGAACTCACACTCAGTTTTTTTGACAAGTTTACTTATTCTTTCTAAACCTTAATTTGCCCAGCTGTAAGATGAGGGTAGATATCCCTGTCACACAGACTGATCATGAATGTTAGGCATGGTAATGTATGCAAAGCACTGACCAAAATTTCTGGTACCCATTGCTGTTCAGTCAAATGCTGACTCACAGTGACCCTATATGACAGAGTAGAAGTGCCCCATAGGGTTTCTATAGGCTGTAAGACTTTGAAGAAGTGGACTGCCATGTCTTTCTTCCGGGGTTGGCTGGTGGATTCGAACCTCAAATCTTTCAGTTAGCAGTATAGCTCATTCTTATTGCACCACCACAGTTCTTGGCACCTATTAAAAAACAAACAAAAACCCCAATCCCATTGCCTTTGAGTCAAGTCCAACTCACAGCGACCCTATAGGACAGAACAGAATTGCCCCCTAGAGTTTCTAAGGAGTGCCTGGGGACTCAAATTGCTGATATGTTTGGTCAGCAACTGTAACATTTAAACACTATGCCACCAAGGGCGTCTGGCACACAGTAAGTACTCCATAAATAGTAGTGGTCACTGTTACTAGAGGACCCTGGTGGAGCAGTGGTGAACTGCTCAACTGCTACTCAAAAGGTCTGATGTTCAAATCCATCAGCTGCCCCAAGGAGAAAAGATGTGGCAGTCTGCTTCTGCAAAGTTTCACAGCCTCGAAAAGCCTATGGGGCAGTTCTATTCTGTCCTATAAAGCCTCTATGAGTCAGAATCAGTTAGACAGCAGTGGGTTTGGTTTGGGTTGTTATTATTTTTATAATTATTATAAATGTTTTCATTATTCTGTTAGACAATAGGCAGCTGTCATGGGGAAAGACAGGGAATCCCACCAGTTTAGGAAAAGAGGTGACATCTCAACAAGAGCCTGCCATCATGGTTTTTTCAAAGCCATGGCACCAATGTCAGCAAGTGGTAAAAGGAGTTACAAAGCATACTGTGTTTCTCATGGCCCTCAGCACTCACTGGGGACTACCTAAGTCCTCATAGACCTGGATTCAAGTTCTGCCTCTGCCACTCACTGGTTCTTGGGGCAGGCAAGACATGAAATTTTGGGGTGGGTTTTGTTTTTGTATCTTCAAAACGACATGGTAATTCCTACTTCATGTGGTTATGGTAAGCCTTAAATAAAGCATTAAGGGTTGCTGTTGTGGTTGTTACTAGCTGCCATTGAGTGGGCCCCAATTCATAGGAATCCCCTGCACAACAGAATGAAACACTCTCCAGTCCCCTGCGTATCTCTTTGATCTGTTGTGGATTGGTCTGCTTTGATCCACAGGGCTTTCATAGGCTGGTTTTCAAAAATAGATTATGGAGTCTGCCTGGTTAGTCCCAGTCCAGAACCCCTGACGAAGCCTATTCATCCTCGTAGCAACGTATAAACCTCCACTGACAGGTGATGGCTGCGTATGAGGTACTTTGGCTGGGAATTGAACCTGCGTCTTCTGCATGTAAGGTAAGAATTCTATAGCTGAACCACCAGTGTCCCTCAAAGAATCAAGCAGTTTCTGCGTTATATGGTTGTAGTAATGATTAATTAAAATTCTAGCTGTAAAGCATATAAATTCTTATCCACCCCGAGGTCTGACAATTAAGTTTGAGAACTTGCCACCATACACTTAGTTGGCAGCGCTGTACAAACAGCTCAGTAAGCTTGCATAGTCTTGATACATCAATGTCTCACAGCTGTGTTTGTGTTTCTTACTTAGCAGCATCCATTACTGTTGTTGCATGTTTTTGTGCGCTGTTGCAAGAATGTAGATACAGCAACGAACAAACATTAAATTTATTGCTAAACTTAGTAACGGTGGAAGTGCAGTCAGAGACATGTTAGTCCAAGTTTATAGTGATAATTCCATGAAGAAACTGGCAGTATATAAATGGATTAAATGTTTTTCTGAGGGGAGAGAAAGTGTCACTGATGAAGAGAAGCCAGGGTGGCCAATAACAAGCAGAACTGACCAAAAAAAATGCAAAAACTTGTACCAACTAGACAGTTAACCAAGTTTAATATTCGGAAGTACTGAAAAGGTTTCATGAAAAATTTTGCCAACAACTCATGGCTCTTGCATCACAGCAGTGCATCAGCTTACACGGCACTATCTGCCAGGGAGTTTTTAGCCAGTAAACAAATAACTGTATTGGAACACCCTCCCTTCTCACCTGATCTGGCCCCCAATGACTTTTTTTCTTTACCCAAAGATAAAGGAAATGTTCAAAGGAAGATATTTGGATGACATTCAGGACATCCAGGGTAATGCGACAACGGCTCAGATGGCCATTCCAGTAAAAGAGTTCCAAAATTGCTTTGAAGGGTGGACTAGGCGCTGGCATCGGTGCATAGCTTCCCAAGAGGAGGACTTCGAAGTGACCATAATGGCATCCAGCAATGAGCTATATAGCACTTTTTCTAGGATGAGTTTGTGAACCTATTTGTCAGACCTCGTATTACTGTAATTCCGATGATGGTCATTGTCATTATTGATGTCCCTAGCGCCTTTTCTGCCCCTGTTAAACCCAAAGCCTCTCAGCACCTGATGTTTTCAGATCTCCTCTGGGGTCACCTCCCTTCCTCTCTGCTGTTACCCGACTGACACACTTGACAGGCATCCGCTTTGTCCTTCCATTTTCTCGGCTTAGTTTTCCTAGAAGTCTTCAGCTTACCGAGAAGGGCCTTTGTCTCATTTATCATTCATGAGGCACTGAGTATACAGATGGTATTATATAAATGTTTAATAATCACCATATGGTTTCCCTGGAAATTCTGTCACTCAATGAAGAACACAGACTGAAGGCTTCTCGTGTGTAAAATAGATAAAAGACAGAACTCTGTCTCCTGTCCCCTGCTTCACAATGATGCCACATAAAATCAAGGGGCATGGTTCAGATTGGGCTAGTAGGTACTTAGAGACCACCAGATTTAGGAGGGTTGTAAAAAAATAAATGCCTCTTCTCCTGGATATCACTCTCCTGCATCAAATCCAGCTCAGCCACTCCTGCAACATCCCGATGACTGTTTTAATTATTCTGTGACAGGGCATTGTTCTAAATGGCTGATTTTCACTTGGGCCCACATCCACCCTAATGTGTTTCTCCTGGATGTCTTCTGAAACAGCTTTCCAGCAACCATTCATTTATGTCAGTCTGCCCTGCTGGATGGAGTTGCATATGTAATGCATACTTGACAAATGGGACTCGAGATTGTCTGGCTTAATGACAGTTGTGGATGTGCTCTCCTGACCTGTAGATGTTGCAGTTGACTGATTATAGTAATAGATTGAGAAAACATTTGTCAATAGTCTTCTAATGAAAGAGGGAGGTGAGGAAGAGGGGCTGCAGAGGCCTCCTAGGAGCTGGATCTCACTTAGCAGAAAAGCACTAAATCATAGTCCATGGGCCAAACACCTAATTCCATCCCCCAGTGGAGAGACTGAAAAAACAACTTATTTGGTCAACAATTATGGAAGACCTACTATGTGCGAGGTCTGAGGTCAACACGTATGGTTTATAGGCTGAATATGACTCGCAGACCTGGTCTGTGGTCCCTACTCATTTGATCTGCACCATGATTTCATTAAAAGTGGAAGAAAATTGCCAATATTTAAAATCAAGAGATTCCACATGAAAATATAGATCACTAGCATTTCTTCGTAAAAATCAGAATTTCTGGCAGTACTGGGCCAGGATTTCAGCAGGACAACATTTGTTCTGACTTGGAGAACTGCGATCTCCTGGAGATGGGCTGTGTACTCCTGAATTTATCCCCGTCCCTACCACCTCATGACATCATTCATTAGAATTAATTATTTGGGCCCTGTAGGATTTCTAGTCTGAGGTACCTGTTTTACGTTCTGAATCAAAAACATGTAAAAATGATTCCAACATACTTGGAATAGTTCCTTACTGACATAAACAATTTCTAATCAAGAAGGAAAATCATGTTTCTTGGTTTATAAAAGATTCTTCATAGTCAGTCCATCCCACATCTACCGAGATAGCTACCATATACAAATAATCATTTTTAAAGTATTTGTAATACTCTATCTCCAGCCTTGGAGCTCTGATAGCAGAGTGGTTAGGAGTTAAACTGCTAATCAAAAGATCAGCAGTTGAATCTACTAGCCACTTCTTAGAAATCTTGTGGGCAGTTCTACTCTCTCCAACAGGGTTGCTGGGAGTGGTAATCAACTAGAGATTAACGGGTTTGGTTTTTCATATCTCTAATCTTGGAAGGCAGTGGTGGTTCATCGGTAAAATTCTCATGTTTCATGTGGAAGATCCACCTTCAATTCCTGACCAATGCTCTTCATGAGCAGACACCAAGCCCTCCATCAGCAGATGCTTATGTGTTTACTGTGATGCTAACCAGGTTTCAGCACAGCTTCTAGACAAACACAGGCTAAGATAAAAGACTTCGTGATATAGTTCCAAAAAATGAGCGAATGAAAACTCTTGAGATCATAGTGGTCAGATCCTGTCATACGTGTTGTCTCCATGACATGGAAGCTGACTCCACAGCAGCTAACAACACAAGCTACCCGAGGAAGAGCATTCCCCTCTCCTGCGTTTTCTAGCACGCAGATTCCAAAGGCAACAAGGGAGTTTGTATGAACACCCTGCGTGACAAGGCCTGATAAAAGCCAGCGGCATGAATTATGG
The DNA here is from genome assembly GCA_028571685.1 of Heterohyrax brucei. Lineage (NCBI taxonomy): Eukaryota > Metazoa > Chordata > Mammalia > Hyracoidea > Procaviidae > Heterohyrax > Heterohyrax brucei. The sequence goes on along the minus strand of CM053153.1, from coordinate 15,700,068 downwards.
ATCTCCTCTTGTCGGAGAGAACCCTCCAGGCAAGAAAGGCCTGCGCATGCTTTTAATGGAGTCAAGATAAACTGGGAAACCCAGAGTTCCTCCTCTAGACAGCTGCCTCGTGAGCACTCAGAATCACTTCCTGCTCCAGTGCCCAGGCCCACACTTTAGTTAATTTACTCCAGATGGTTTCTACCCACCATTCATTACGCATGGGCATTCTCATGGGTGCTCCCAGTACAACTTTAGTTCTCATCTTACAGCCTTCTTAAATGGATGAGGACACATGTGGAGAACGCTGAGCGTGCAGGGCTAGTAGGGTTTAGTCATAAAAGTCATTTATTATTTCTTTTGTTTCCGGCCGTGCCTTCCACCCTACTCAATGAGGATACCCCTCTCCTGCTACGAGGTGAAAATTCATGTGATCCTGTGGCTTTTCAGATCACTCCTATAGAAGACAAGTCCCACAGTCATTTCAAGATTCAAAGTAGTCTCCTCCATTCAGGAATCACGGTGTCCAGACCAATATACAAGGTCCGACAATTAAGTCCATGAACTTAACTGTTTTAAGTGCCACATACCCCATTGCTGAGTATCACTATGGTCACCTTCGCAATACTCCCTTGGGAAGCTATGCACTGACACCAGTGCCTAGTCCAACCTTCCAACCAACTTTGGAACTCCTTCTGGGATGGCTGTTGTGCAAGGTTGCAGTTTGCAAATTTAATTGTATAGTTGTCTGTGAGGGAGTCTTTAGCCAGCAAACAAACAACTGTATTGGAACACCCTCCCTACTCAACTGATCTGGCCCCCAGTGACTTTTCTTTACCTGAAGATAAAGGAAATACTGAAAGAAGACATTTTGATGACATTCAGGACATCAAGGGTAATACGACTACAGCTCAGATGGCTATTCCAGAAAAAGAGTTCCAAAATGGCTTGGAAGGGTAAACTAGACACTGGTATCGGTGCCTAGCTTACCAAGGTGAAAACTTCGAAGGTGAGGATAGTGATGTTCAGTGATGAGGTACGCAGCACTTGTTCTAGGATGAGGTCGTGAACTTAACCAGTGGTCCTCATACTAATCAAAACTATGTCTATTCAAGGGTAAGATTCTCCTTTGCCATAGTCCTCCCCAACAGCTTGGGCCTGAAGGAGGCAGGTAGCCTGCCTTGGGGAAGGCTCATTTCTCACTTTCTCACTGGCCACTTTGTCCACAGGCTAACTTCTATTTCTGATCTTTCTTCCTACTAAGGTGGGGGTAGAAAGAGGAAGAGGCAAAGGAAGGCAGAGAAGTCCTCTGGCTGGTAAATTGACTCTACAGCAACGGATCTGGTTTGGTTTTATTTAGCTGTATATAGGCATACACACATGTGCACATACACACAGATATTTTCTTCTTGCACTAAACGGCTCAAACATTTTTAGACTTCTAACCAAAAAGGTCCTAACAAATTTGTCAGTTTTCTAAAAATGCTATTATGAGCTTGCATGGATAAGACAAACTATAAGCTGGCTGGTAAAAAAAAAAATCAAAACTGTTGTAATCCATCTGAATCCAATTCATGGCAGTTCCATGATTTGCAGAATACAATTGCTCCTTAGGGTTTTCTTGGAGGCAATCTTCACTGGAGGAGATCCTTAGGACTTTCTTCCTCAGAGCCACTGGCCTTTCCAACTTCTATCATTTAGACATCAAGTGAGAACAATTCGTGCCACTCAGAGATCTTCCTTAGCTGGTACTGTTGTAAAATGGCTCTGCTCTTTCCGGGCCCAAGAGTTATACACTGTTTGGACTCTCTACTTTCCGGAAGGCCAGCTTCATAATGGGCTATGTCAGGGGCCTGCCTATTCCATCTCTGGTTTTACAGACACAGATTCAAACAAGCCTGTGAATAGACTCCCCTATTTCCCCAAATGTGCACAGGCCCTTGGCAGGTAACAGTAGAAATCTAGGCCAACTCTCTCCTCTGCCCTATGGGGTAGTTCTACTCTGTCCTATAGGGTCAATAGAGTCAGAAATGACTCTGCAACAGCAAATTTGGTTTGGTTTTAAGGAGCTGTATATAGGCATACACACACGTGCACACACACACACACATTTTTTTTTTTTTTTCCTGCACTAAATGGGTCAAACTGTTTTGGACTTCTAACCAAAAAGTCCTAACGAATTCATTGATTTTTCAGAAATCCTACTGTGAGCTTGTATGGGTAAAACAAACTATAATATTTTGAAAAGCTTGTTCTGGATTTCAGGTATTCCAGAAGCAATAGTATACACTTACTCATTAAAACCCTTGTTGTGTTAGTGGTGGTTAGGTATCATCAAGTGGAGTTTCAACTCAAAGCGACCCCATGTGACAGATTGGAACTGTCCCATATGGTTGTCTCTTCAGGTGCAGATTTCCACACTTTTCTCCTGCCTAGCCACTAAGTGGATTCCAACTGCCAACCTCTCAGTTAGCAGCGTAGCATTTAACTGCTGTAGCAGTAGAGCAACCTCTTCTCTCGAAGAGCTCGTGTTACAGATTAGATTTGTCAATAACTAACTGAATTATACATAAACATTAAAAAAAGAAATATATTGCCATTGAGTTGGTTCCAATTCATAACAACCCTATACGACAGAGTAGTAGACCTGCCCCATAGGGTTTCCAAGGAGCAGTAGGTAGACTCAAACTGCCGGCCTTTCAGTTAGCAAGCAAGCTCATAATTGCTCTGTCACCAAGCTCTCAATACTATATTTGAAAATAGTGCTATGAGAATTTAAACGATGCGTAATAACTTCTGACCTGTGAATAGTCTCCCTGCTTTGTAGTCACAAATGAGTTAGTGGGATGAATGGCTAGATGGGTAAAAAAGGGTCTTTGTCCATCCTGACTGTCTATTCAGATCATCTGGGAGCTTTTAAAGAATTCTGGCACTAGGGCCTTCACTATGGAGCAATTAAGAGAGAGACTCCTAGTGGGTGGTTTCCAGGCATTCCTATGTCTTAAAAGCTGCACAGGTGATTCTAATGTGCTGCATGATTGCCAACCACTATAAACCAGACCCAACTGGAAAGCAACAGGTTTTGTTTTGTTTCGGTTTGGTTTCATTCCATAGCAATAATTCTTAACCTTTTTGTGCCTCCAGATCCCTTATGGAGCTTATAAAATGTACAAATTCCAGGCCTCCAATCTAGAATATTCTGATTCAAGTGATACAGGGAAGGATCTAAGGACCTCTGTGGCAGAGTGGTTAAAGTGCTTAAAAACTCATCAGATGATTCTAATTTGAGCCATCATTCAACACCACTGATCTATATAGAACCTATTATTTTAGCACTAACTACTAGGGCCCCGTGGTACAGTGATTAAGAGTTTGGCTGCTAACCAAAAGGTCAGCAGTTCAAACCCATCAGCCACTGTTTGGAAACGCTGTGGGCAGTTCTACTCCATCTTATAGAGTCACTATGGGTTGGAATCAACTTGATGAAAATGGATTTGGTTTACCAAACACTAAAAATCATTCTAGGTGTATTTATATACTTGATTTTCTTTCATCTTCATAATAATCCTTCAAATTAGATGAGAGATATATTTTACATGTGAGGAAACAGACATTCTGAAAGGCAAAATAATTTACAAAAAATCACCCATATAAAGTGATTGAAACAGAGCTGGAGCTTAAATCCAGTCCTGTCTATTTCCAAGGCCTATAGTCTTTGTACGACGGCATTCGTTCATTCGAGCAATTACTTTCCTCAATGTCAATTAGTCTATCATTGTTTTCAAGGAATGTTTAAAGAAAGTGTATGGTTCAGCTCCTGGAATGCAAAGCCTCTCCAGAAACAGGTAAGACTTCAGGGAGACCAAATACCTCTTAGCAAGTCAACTATGCGGAAGTCACTATTGAAAAAACCAGCTTTCAGCCCTCCCCATCACCTCAGGCTGTTTCTACAGAGTTCTGTGACTTGACAGAAAGGCAAGCCACGGAAATCATGCTGTAAACTCCAACCCTCTTGCAGTAAGTCAGAATGGACTCAACAGCAGTGGGTTTGGCTTTTGGTTTACCCCAAGAGGCCTCAGTGTCACAGTGGTTAAGAGCTCAGGTTGCTAACCACATGGTTGGTAGGTTGAATCTACCAGCTACTGCTTGGGGCAGTTCCACTCTGCCCTATAGCATTGTTACAATTCAGAATTAATTCAATGGCAATGCATAACACAAAGGACCAAAAAAAAAAAAAAAACCATTGCCTTTGAGTTGATTCTGACTATAGGCTCGCTATGAGTTTGAATTGACTCAAAGGCAGCGGGTTTGGTTTTGATGCTGTCAAGTCTGTTTCAATGCACTGCAAACTTACAGGGCACAGTAGCACTGCCCCGTAGTGGTTCCCAGAAGCAGCTGATAGATTCAAACTGCCCAACTTGATTAGCAGCAGCAGCTCTTAACCACTATACCACCAAGGTTTCCTACCCAAAATGCAAGATATATGCAAATGCATTTTATCCCGCTCAAGTCAAAAGACTGAGGAGGAAGGTTTCCTGTGAGCAAAGGTGGGAAAGACAAAAGGTAAAGGTGCTCCTCTTGTGAGAAGCAATGTTTGCCTCCTGGGCACAGTGAAAGGAGGTTCTTTGTCTATCTTAGTCCCAGAACAACTTGTCCTTTGTGACCAAATCTGCAAGCAGTTCCAGCCTGAAGGACTGGAAGAGCCTGTCATCCCAGCAAAGGGAGGTATCCAGCACCTGAGGCAGTGCAGTTCACAAAGGGAAGAAAAAAAACTACCTGTCCTTCCCCTTCCCTGATGGCCTCCTGTTACAGGTGCAGCCCTGCCACTCCAGAGCTGCATGCCAAGCCACCATCTGGCCTCTGAATGTTAGAATTCAGGGAATTCTAGGTTCGCCTGGCAGCTCACATACCGGATCCTTTGCCCAGCTTGGAGCAATTTGGTTCCAACCTACAGTTTCAGCTTCACCACTTGTTCATATTTGAAGCTGATAACCCTTTGAAGTAGTCTCCAGTTTAACCATTTGTCATTGAGTCAGCTCCAACTCATGGCAACTCCACATGTGCCAGAGTAGACTGTGCAACATAGATGTGCAATGGCTGACTTTTTTGGAATTAGATCATGAGGCCTTTCTTCCAAGTCACCTTGAGTGGATTGGAACCACTAGTCTTTGTGTTAGCAGCCGCTGAGTGCGTTAAAGATTTGCCCCACCCAAGGACTTCCATGTAGCCACCAAACTCAGCCTGTTGCTGTTGAGTTGACTGTAACTCAGAGCAACTCTGTAGGACCCAGTTGACCTGCCCTATAGGTTTTCCAATTGACAGATTCAAACTGCTGACCTTTTAGTTAGCAGCCAAACTCTTAACCACTCTGCCACCAGGACCCCAATATAGTCACAGCAGGCTCCTAGTCAATCTTCTCTCAGACACTTCCTTCTGTTTGGAATTCATTTCTCACTTCCTTTTCTTGGCAAACACAGTAGCATACTCTGCAATGAGGACTCCCTGAGTATGTCAGGGAGTAATTCTCAAAATATAGTGCCAAGGTCAACAGCATCAGTGTCACATTGAAACTCATCAAAAATGCAAATTTGGGGCACCACCAACAAAACCCCAAAACTAAAATCATTGCCTTTGAGTTGACTCATAGTCCACTGATATTACCCTCATCTCAGAGCAATGAGGTGAAATCCTCATTAGATTCTTGGTTCAGGTGTGGTATCCCCCAGGCAGTCTTTTCGGTGTACCCGCTTTTCGCCCTGTACACATGGGCAGTATACCTGTCCTCTTCCATCTTCCCACACTGCCTTACACCAGTTAACATTTATTAGTGTACATCAGAAAAACCTGGGGGTCTAGTTAAAATGCAGTTTGCTAGGTCTAGTCCCCAGAGTGACCAATTTAGTAAGCCTTGGGCAGGAAACCCTGATGGCACAGTAGTTATATGCTAGAGCTGTAAGTAAACCAAGAAGTTCACAGTTCAAATCCACCAGGTACTCCTTGAAAACTCTATGGGGCAGTTCTACTGTCTCCTATATGGTCACTAGGAGTCAGAATTGACCCCAAGGCACTAGGTTATTGTTTTGTTTTGTTTTGTTTTTTGGTTTGGTGAGATCCTTTAGGAGTCCTGTAGTGCCATGATTAAATCACTTGACCGTTAACCCAAAGGTCAGCAAATGAAACCTACCAGTTGCTCTGTGGGAGAAAGATGTAGCTATCTGTTCTGTAAAGATTATGACATCGGCAATCTATAGAGTGGTTCTACCCTGTCTTCCAGGATCGCTATGACTAGGGGTCAACTCAAAGGTAATGATTTTGGTTTTTCAGTTTTGTTGGTGGGGCCCCAAATGTGCATTTTTAATGAGTTCCAATGTGACACTGATGCTGCTGACCTTGGCACTATGTTTTGAGAACAAATGGCCTAAAGTTACCTCAAATTTAATTATATCATGGAACTGATAGCATGTGTTATACATTACTGTGATGACTCCCTCTCTGCCCACTCAGTTGATAAGGTAATATCAGATAATCAAAAACACATTCAATAAATCAGAGCACATTAGTAATCTATTGCCACCTAACAAATTACCCTGAAACTTAGTTTGAAACATCTATTATGTCATTGTTTGTGTGGATCATGAATCTGGAACAGCTTAGCTGGTTGGTTCTGACTTAAGGTGTCTCATGAAGGCTTGGCTGAAGCCAAAGCCTTAACTAAAAAGAACTCTTCTCTGAGCTCAATCACATAGATTAAGAGGCCTCAGTTCATCACTGACTACTTACTAGAAAATTTAGGTCCTCTCTATTGGATGCACAAGTGCCCTCTAAACATGGTATCTGGCTTCCTCCAGAACAAACGAGCCAAAAGAGACAACACGTATCCAAGATGGAAACCATGACTTCTGTCATATGCAAATGATTCATCTATACCAATAAATCAACTCTAGTTCGGTATAGGGTGGGATGCCACTAGATTGTGGATACCAGGAGGCAGAGGTCACTGTGTACCATCTTGGATGCTGGTTACCACACATAGTAGAGACTGAATACAGAAGTGAGCCTCTTATATGGGGTATCCACGGAAGACCTTTCTGATGAGGTACTACGAGAAAACTGAGACCTAACTAAAGAGAAAACTCCAGCTGTGTAAAAACTTGGAGGAAGAGAGCTCCAGGCAGAGGTAAAGCAAAATCTCTCAGCAGAAATGAGCTTGGGGTATTTGAAGAAGAGAAAACTGGCTAGTGTGGTTGTAACAGAAGCAGCAAGAGCAGGGGGCATCGTGTGAGGTAGAGAATTAAGCCTCCTTCTTAACTTCAATATCAATAATATTTTTAAAGCACCTACTATGTTTTGAGTCTCACTGGCAATATGAAAAGGTAAAAATACTTCATCTCTAACTTTATAGAACTGACTAGTTGTAGAAACACTCCATGTTTTTCCCTTAGGGGAACAAGAAAGCCCAAATAAATTTGTATCCCTACATTGCCATGAATGTATCCACCATTTCTTCCCGGGGGACTTCCAATTACGTTTAATCAACTCAGAAGCAAGAGTTTGAGAAATAAGTACAGATTAATTACTGGAATCCAGGGCCATGCTTTGTATTTATCAAATTCAGTGAGCAAGGATCTTTTCAATATTGGAGAATATGTAATCTAAACTCATTAAAAGCTAGAAATGACCTCAGAGATCATTTCCTCCTTCTCTCTTTACCCCTAACTTGATTTTTGAAGAGGAAGCTGAAACCAGTAAGGTATAGAAGCCAGTCTGCAGAGTGAAGGATCACTTTTGTATGGCCTTAACTCAACAACACTTCACTTGGCTTGTAGCCATGACCTTATAGTGGGTGTGACTATGTAGATGTGGTAACTGTGGTCCACCAAAGGGATTGGTCAGTTTTGCCATCCCATTGGGCTTGAGGTGAGCCACCACAAAGGTAGAAGAGGGAAAATCCCATCACCATCAAGGAAGAACACCCAGGGCAGACAACACACTGTTTGGACCTGGGATCTCTGCTCTGAGAAGTTCCTAGAGCCAGGAAACAGAGAGAGGACTGTAAAAATAAAGGCAGCAGAGATGGTGTAGTGGTGGGCTACCTAGCCCATAGGGACAGAAAGTTGACTGTGTTTGGGCAGAGGCCGAGGGCCAGAAGGAGGCATGCATGTGAGCACAGCTGGGCAGAGGGTGTCCTTGATGGAAGAACTGCATCCTGAGTATTCTTCAGCATGAAGGGTGACTTATTGTTACTTCTCACATAAATTGTGAGTATTGTCACTGAGTTCTATGTCGCCATTGCAATGAGTTACTAAACCCAGTAGAGAAGTAGAGAGTACCATGGCAGGGGCAATTGGTGTTAGAATTGCTCAAGATGGCAGAGAGAGAAAACATGTCTGACAGCCTTATAGGAATAATCTTTGGGCTGCTCTTGATTCTCCTCCCCCCTTGTGAAAAGAGAGATGGTCAGACACCCTCCTCTAAGCCATTTTCACACAGTCAGAGGTCACATCACTTTTTCAGCAGTTCATTGACTTTATGGATTGAATGAGAAGCCATCACAGGCAAGACGTTTAGCATAACAGCAGAATGGTCTTATTACAGGTCTCAGGATTTCTAGGTTGGACTATTTTCCATAGCCAGAGACGGCCCAGAAGTTGCTTTGGGTTTGGGAGGGAATATGGGAAAAGGGAAGGAAGAAAAGAAGCCTAAAGCAGGCTCTTCCCCCTACAGCCAGAGCAATGACATTTTTTCTCTGCAGAATTTTATAAATGTGTCTGCTGCTAGAAAGCTTTAAAACCACTTTACGATGACACCAGCCTTCCTTCTCTGAAAGAATAGCCCCAAGATCAGCAAATTCCATCCTGTGCGCTGCATCCTGTGTGCTATCTGTTTTTGTATGACCTGAGAACCAAGAACAGATTTTTATATTTTCAAATGGTTGAGACAAAATCACAAGAAAAATAATATCTGGTCATACATAAAAAATATGTAAAATTCAAGTTTCAGTGTTCATAAAGAGAGTTGGAAACATGACCACACCATTTGTTTTAGTATTGCCTATGGCTGTGTTTAGGAGGCCTATGGCACAATGGATAAATACCCGGCTGCTAACTGAAAGGTTAAAACCCACCAGCAGCTGGTGGTGGGATGGGGCATGAACTGGTAATTTTACTCCCTTAAAGACTACAACCTGAGAAAATCATCTGTACTCGGTCCTCTCTTTTCCTTTTCCTTTTCAAGAAAACTTGTTTACAGTTTTCTGTTCAGTATGTGCTTAACTGAGACTCATAGTTCTGCTTCATGACACATATTTTGGTTTGTGATTTGGGCACACTAAATATTACTATAGTCTCAGGTTCATGATTCCTACCATTATCTGCTTTTCTAAGTAACATCCTATACTCAGCATAGCAGAAGAAACTTCAGTGAATACAGCCCTTCTGCTAAGGAAAACGTCAATGGACATATATATGCTGAATGATGCAAGTTATGTTTTTCCTGTCCTTTTGCCCATGAAAGTTTGAACTACTGAAGGAGTAGAGCTAAAATATATATACAGCTCCACCACCAGCAGCTACTTGAGCTCCCAACAGCTAGCTAGGGGGCAAAAATAGGAAGAGAGGGCTAAGGGAATTATTGCTATTCTCCCCATTGGAATATGGATTTTTAGAAAAGGTTTATTGATACAGAGAAGCTAGGACAAAGTATAGGTCAGTAGCTATTATATGCATCTATTAAAAAATCTGATGCTGTTGATTCCAACTCAAAAAAACCCTACAGGATGGAGTAGAACTGCCCCATAGGGCTTCCAAGGAGCAGCTAGTGGATTAGAACTGCTGATGTATTGGTTAGCATCCATAGCACTTAACCAACACGTCACTAGAGTTTTCATTATATGCATCAGAACTATTAAACTTAGACAGTAATATATGTTTTAAGGCTGGCAGTTTGAATCCACCAGCCACTCCTTGGAAACATTATAGGGCAGTTCTACTTGGAGTTGACTATGAGTAACTGTAGGTATGAATCAACAGCATCAGGTTGGTTTGTTTTTTTCATACTGAAATAATATTAAAGATAGTTTAAAAAGACAAAGCCCAGTGCTCTTAAGATTGTGAAAAACCAATCAGTTGGAAAAATAAACTCAGAAACCAAACAAGTAAAATATATTAACAGTCAATATAGTCATGTCTTTTGACAAAGGAATTCTGCTCCTGGAAACTCATTCTAAGGCACAAATTAAAAAACAAACCAGAAAATTAACCTCATACCAAGAAACTCATTGCAGCATATTTATAATTTGTTAAAATAACAACAACAATAAAAAAACCCTAAACTTAAATGTCTGATGGAACATTTAGATTAATTAAATTATGGTAAATTAACCCAAAGGCAATAATCTTTGAGCCATAAAAATGACCATATTGCAATGTGAAAAATGACTTTCAAAATATTACAGTAGAAAAAATAGAACAGAACATTTAATATAGGTTGCAATTAATGTAAAAATATGCAGGCGTCTGACTAAAGACTGGAGGACAAACTCCCCAACAGTTCTTTCCTGTTGGGCATGGGTAGAATCTGAGTGAATATTTTTTTCATTTCCATTTGAGTTGTTGCAATAAAAGCTTTTATTTATAACCACAAATTTTTCAAAGGAAACAAGGACCAAGATGTGTAGGGAATTATCTTTAAAATTTTGTTTTTGTGGACACTGAACACAAATTTTGATTTGCAGGAGACTAGACCATATGGTCCTGGGGCCCCTCTCCAGCCTGAGCTCTGCCCCTGAGCTCTCACAACCGTGACAGCAATAGAGATAGATGCCGCTGATGGGAAGGGGCGACAGGGCCACCTGAGAAAGTGACTCAGCGGGGCCAGATGGTGTTTATTCAAGAGTTCATTTATTTGGTTCAGCTAACCTATGAAATAGCAGGGATTCTGACAAGGACATGTGATACCTCATTTCCTTGAAGATTAAGAAGCTACAAACAAAGTATCTGTCCTCCAGGAGAACCTGCAGAACACAGAGTGAGGCTCAGAGGTGGCAAAGCCCCTGAGCAAAGTCCAGGCTTCAAGGGACAGACAGAAGCAAGAAGAAGTCTGCCTCATGAACCCTCGTGGCTAGCAGAGTAGATATGAGACACTGATTCCTCCTGCATATTCACTGGGCTGGTGTGACTGCTCACAGCTTGGGTCTTACTGACATACAGACCAAATAGAAATCACCTGGCAATTGGAGATGTAGTTTGGGCCTAAAAGCTAGGCAAAAGCACTAATAAGCCACTATTAGCAGGAGACAGAGTACTGAAATAGATGGAAAAGGGTGGCCACAAGAATATGATGGCCAGACTCCGATATGTATGGTGGTGGTCGTTATGTTGTCAGTGGCCATCAGGTCGATTCTAACTCGTGGTGACTACATGTGTGCAGAGCAGAACTTCTGCATGTGGTTTTTAAGGCTGTGACCTTTCAGAAGCATGTTGGCAGACCTGTCTTTCAAGGTGCTTCTGCATACCTTAGAGCCACAAACGTTTTCACTGGTAGTCAAACACTGAACCATTGCCACCACCTGGTACCCCATATAGTGGTTAAGCATGTCAATTTGGGGTTCTCATCCACACTACAGCACTTGGCTAGGTGTGCATCCTTAATAAGCTACTTGATCTCTGTCTGCCTCGTACTTTTTCTGTAAAGTGGGACTAATCATAGTTCCCATCACACAGGGTTGTTGTGAGGAATAAATGACTTCATACCTGTAAAGAGCTTAGAACAGTGCCCAGCCCATAGAAGGCACTTCATGTATGTTACCACATTAAATCCTCTCAACTACTACTTTATGATGCAGATTTTATTAGGTTTACTAATAGGTAAAGAAAGTGAAGCTTAAAGAGGCTAAAGAGTATACTCACTAGTGTAGGTCGAATCAAGCAGCCCAGCAATTAGAGACAGGAAGCATGTGACGGTGGACAAAGCAGGCACGTGAGATGTGAGCCAGGAAACTCCTAGTGAAGCAAACAGGTTGTGTGGTTCCATGTTTTTATTAGTTGTCACCGAGTCTTCAACTCATGGTGTCCTCATGCAAAACAGAGCAAAACATTGCCCCCTTCTGTGTCATTTTCACGGATGTTGGTATGCTTGAGTCTATTATTTTAGCCCCGGTGTCAGTCCCTCTCACTGAGGGTTTCCCTGCCTCTATTGGCCCTCCGCTTCAGCCAAGACGACGTCCTTCTTCAGTGGTTCATCTCTCCTGAACGTGCGTCTAAAGTAAATGAGTCAAAGTCTTGGACAATATTCTGTAATCCATAGGGTCTTCACTGGGTCATTTTCTTCCTTGTCTCTCTTACTCTGGAAGCTCCACTGTCTACTGGCCCACCACGGGTGACACTGATGGTCTTTGAAATACTGCTGGTATAAGCCACTACAGTATGACAAACTGACAGAGAAGTACTGGTCTAGCTCCATGGTCTGATCCCTTTTCCACTGCTTCGTTGTCCGATATCCCAAGATCTGGCTAACCTGTCACCAGTTTACCGAACAGTCTTCAGTAACTCACTTGCATTTCTCAATCTCAGCACTATGTGTTAACTCTTTGGAACAGATAATTTTCTGTTCTGTGGCCTGTCCTGTGCATTTGAGAAAGTTAGCAGCATCCCTGGCCTCTCAATGCCAGTAACATCTGCCACTACCCACTACATGCCAATAGCAACCCCTACACCTATTATGACAATTAAAATTATTCTCCAGACATTGCCAAATGTGCTGGAGGGGCGAGGGGTGGTAGCAAATATTGTCCTCCATTGAGAATCATTAATCTAGATTTAAAAACCCCAAAGCAAACCCACTGCTGGTGTTGACTCAATTCCAACTCATAGTGGCCTTTCAGGTCAGAGAAGAACTGTCCCATCGAGTTTCCAAGGAGCATCTGGCAGATTTGAGCTGCTGCCTTTTGGTTAGAAGACGTAACATTTACCCACTATAACACCAGGGTTTCCAACCCAGATTAAAGTACCTATGAACTTTTTCATAGTGCCATTCTGAGCAGCACATTTGATAAATGTGTATTTTAAATCTTTAAAAAGAAATTGAATACTTTTGGCAATATACTATCATAAGAAAAACTGAACATTAATTATTAACTGCCATTTTCCAAATGCTAAAAAAGAGATAAAACAGTTCTATAGCCCTATACGTGTTGCCATTGAGTAGATTCCAACCCACAGCAACACTACCAGATGGAATAGAACTGCCCCTTAGAGTTTCCGAGGAGCAGCTAGTGGATTCAAACTGCTGATCTTTTGGTTAGCGGCGATAGTTTTTAACAACTGTACCATCAGTCTTAATCATCTTCCAAGAGTCAGTTCAGATGTCATTCCTCCAGGGAGACGTCTATGAATCCATCAGATTTGGCAAGATATCCTTCCTTGTTCTTCTTTGCTCCCAGTAGCCACCATCGGTGTCTCCCAATGAGGCTGCTATTGGTTTATAGGTGGACCAGTTCTTCACTGAGCAATTTAATGAGATCATATGCATGGTTGGAAGGTTAGATCTCTGATTCTTACTTTCTAAACATCATTGACACACCCCAGTCATTGTGATAACTCAAAATATCTTAGTCATCTATCGCTGCTGTAACAGAATTACAACAAGTGGATGGCTTTAACAAAGAGAAATGTACTCTGTCACAATCCAGTAGGCCAAAAGTCCAAATTCAGCTAAAGGAAAGTCTTTCTCTGTTGGCTGTGGAGGAAGGTCCTTATCGTCAATCTTTTTCTGGACTGGAAACTTATGAAGTGCAGGGACATTTGGTCCAAAGGATACACTTTGTGCCTGATACTGCTTCTTTCTTTATGGTATGAGGCCCCCAACTCTCTACTGGTTTCCCTTTCCTTTAAATCTCAAGAGATTGCCTTAAGGCACAGTGCAGTCTTATGCAATGAGTCCTGCTTCACCAATACAACTGCCACCCATCCTCCCTCATGAACATCATAGAGGGAGGGTGGACCCATACAGGAACATCACATGGTACCAGGAATCACGGCCTAGCGAAATGACTACACCTTTGGGAAGGACACAGCTAAATCCATGACAATCTCCCTCATTTCCCCAAATATCTCTAAGTGGGCAATACTATTCTTTATTTTATTACTATTATTTTTAACAAAAGTCTCATGTTCATATTTGCAGTTTACTGAAAACACCTGCACGGTCTGTGTTCTGCACTCAACAATGAGATCCTTAAGGACAGGGACTCTGTATCAATCACACCTGCATTACTAAGACCTAGTTCAGCACCAGTGACCCTTGGTAAATATTTGCTGATCTCTTAGAGCAAGAAGTTCATGGAGGAGAAATTGGAAACTCAAGACTGAAAGATAAATTAGAGCCATGCAGTAAGAGATTTTGAATAACTGAGAAACGTGAACTTTATTGTGTTAGATAAAATCATATGAAATTGCCATTTTTATAATGCAAAATACTCTATTTCCAGCAATTTCATGTGCTTCACCCTTATATAACCCAGTATTGCTTACTTAATAATTTTCTTTGTTTTTAGCTTAAATAGTTCAAATCTGTCAGGTGCTCCTTGGAAACTCTATGGGATCAGTTCTGCTCTGACCTCTAGGGTCGTTATGAGTCACACCCAACTCAAAGGCAACAAATAAGTTTTGAGTTTAGTCTCATCTTCGAATCCCTAGATAGTTCAAATGTCTAATGTACTGAGATGCTAACCAAAACGTTGATACTTTGAGACCACCCAGAGGTGGTCACTTCAGAAGAAAGACTTGGTGATCTACTTCTAGAAATCAGCCACCGAAAACTGTAGAAGTACAATTCTACTCTGACACACATGGGATCATCGTGAGTCCAAATCCACTGAACAACTGGCAGTATCACCTTCAGCACTGACACCCATGAAATAATTGTTAGATGCACTAGTTTAAGGAGCTCTAGTGGCACAATGGTTAAGAAGTCACTACTAACCAAAAGGTTGACAATTTATATCCACCAGCTGCTCCTTGGAAACACTATGGAGCAGTTCTATTCTGTCCTATAGGGTTACTATAAGTAAGAACTGACTTGCAACAGGCTTTGGAATTCTTGGTTTTGTACTGATGAGGGAAAAAAACCCACTAATATACAATTCACAATTAATGCTCATCTAGGTGCCTCCTGACACAAAAGGAGATGCAGGTCTTGCTATCAGACACAGGAATCTAAGAATCCAGAATCTACTGCAGACTAGGGGAGGGGAGATGCTAATAGTAGTGAAATGGGGTAAGGTTAAAGAGAAGATGAGTGAGGAGGAAGAAGAGGCAAGGGAGATATTATCCATAAGAAGGAAGAAACAGGGGGCAGAAAAGAATTAGACGAGCAGGACAAAAAAGAAATAAGCTAGAACAAAACAGGAGAAGAGGAGGAGGAAAAGGAAGGAAGAAGACAAAGGAAAAAAAGGAAAGAAGGGAAGAAGGAAAACTATAAGGGGAGGGGGGTGGAGGGGAGGAAAAGCACAAGTGAGAGGAGGAGACAGTTGCTATCAGCTCCAATTTGTTCCTCACTTTTGTTCTGGTTTCCACCCCAGTGCTTCAGCTCAACCAGCTCAGAGTCTGATGATCGTGGCTGACACAGCATATTGCCTGCCTATTTTTAGATGAAATTCATCATTTTTGTGTATTATTTTTGGTTCAGATAATGGCTCGAGTTCCCAGCAGCTTCTTCATTAGCTGCCAGCGAGAATATAAACAAGGTTGAGTCTCCCTTGGCAGGTTCTATATTCAGCTTTGCCATCAAGAGACAGAATTCCCCACGAAGGCTGATTCTGCTACAGCCAGGAGGGGCTAGAGAGGGATGCTTGAACCTGTGGCAATAGTGAAGAGATGACAAGAGTGGGAATCACTTTGACGGAAATGCCTTTTCCTGTTTTGGTCAGGCATTTTTTAATTCAGCAACATAGCGTTGATGCAAACAGTTACCACATTTGGCTGCTAACCAAAAGGTTAGTGGTACAAGTCTACCCAGAGACACCTTGGAAGAAAAACCTGGTCTGACACACATGTGGTCACTGTGAGTTGGTATTGACTCACTGGCAACCGGTTACTGGTTATTGACGTTTTAAACTGAGAAAGTCTTTGTTGTGGGTGACTTGTGCGTTATAGAATACAGAGCATCATCGCTGGCTCCTACCTACTACATGCCAGTGGCAGCTCCATCTCAAATCATGACAATCCAAAATGCCCCCAGACGTGACCTAATGTCCCATGTGGGATAAAATCTCCCCAGTCGAGACTCACTGGTTTAAATTACCACAGCACATCTGTAGGCTTGTCATATAGCAGTAATTTGCATGTTATTGTAATACTGAAATATTTGTCACTATCATTTCAAATACCACGTTTCAGCAAAGCATCCCAGATTACGACTGGGAGTGGGGCAGAATCAATATGGTGGGCTAGATGTACTTCCCCTTAATTCCCTCTGAAAACTAAGGCCTGGATTGGTAATTCAGTGGAGATTTCTGGACATCCAGTGTGCCCTAGGACATAGCAAAAGGCTGTCAACTTGGACTACATGCTGCTGAACGGGAAAATTGTCTTTTGCTGACCTGACTTTGTTGAATGACAACCTACAGACGTGCTATGGTAATTTAAACCAGTGGGTCTCAACTGGGGAGATTTTATTCTCTCATGGATTGAAGGTAGCTAGTGTTTTTAACTTCGTTTTCTTTGACTTAGTCGGCAAGCATGGCTTGGGGTTAACTGACAGCAAAGCTCAGCCACACTGCTGACATGATCAGCAGGCAGAGTAGCCACATTTTGAGAGCCTGGCTCTGGACTCTGAGCACCTCAGCCCCTCCACCCTCTCTTTCCAAATCTCCGCCATTGATTTGGCTATCTCACAGTAGGCGGGAGAGCTTGTGCAGGATGCCATCTTGTATGACTGGGAGACAGAGTTACCCAAATGGAGGCCTCATCAGGGGCTAATTCCCAGGCTGGAAAGCAATGCCAGCCTGGGGAGCCCTCTCCCAGCAGAAAAGCCATGTTGACTACAATGTAGCCTTATGGTTGGGGCCCAGCAGTAGATGACAGCAGGTCAGTAGCCTGTCAGTACTGTGAACTAGATTGCAGCATCTGAGGACAGATATAGAGGTGTCTCCATTGCCAACTGGAAAGAGGGACTTACACACCCAACAGCCTGACTGATTTTGAAAGCTGTCAGATAGTGTTTACATTTCAAAATAAGACTACCTAGAGAAATAACTGCAGTGCAGCCTGACTGCATCTCTTTCAGCCTTTACTGACTCACAACAAAGGGTCAGCTGACCCCAAGTGACTGCATAAGTATGGCCATGTCTTTGCCAACCAGGAGGTGGAGGCTGCTGCCTCAGACAGTCCACTGGGCCCGGTTACTGGAGTACATAGAGGTGACTGGCAATCATTTTCCTTCTCAGATTCTGACTCAGATCCTGTTAAGACAATACCAGAGAAACTAAACAATCTGTAGATGCCAAAAAAGCAACAAACCTTGGCCAGACGAAGAAAAATCCACCCATGGCTCCAGAACGCTCCCAAAAGAAAGAACCAAAGAAATTCCCAGATGAAGAAGACTTTCTAAAACTATTGGAGGTCAAGAACAAAAGGATTATATAGACAGCCCTCCTAGGTATTATACAAAATGCAGCAGAGCAAAATGAAAAATAAAACAAGCTGTTCAAACTCATGGAACACCAGTATTCTGAAGTCCGACAGATCACTAACAAAATTAAAGAATTAGAAAAACTCAATTCAAAGCCAAGAAAACAGAATTGAACAACTGGAAAGTAGACATACCAAATTACAAACAGGAAGAAAGACTTAGAAGCCTATTTCTGAAAAGAAATTTGCCAGTGTAAACCTTATGAGTAGGAGTAGCACACTGCCTGATACATTGATGAAAAAGAGCCCCTCAGATTGGAATGCACACAAAATAAGATTGGGAAGGTGCTGCCTCCTCAGAATAGAATCAACCTTAATGAGGTGGTGGATGGAGTCAAGCTTTTGGAATCTTCATTTGCTGGTGTGGCACAACTCAAAATGAGAAGAAACAGCTGGAAACATCCAGTAATAATTGGAACTCCACCTGTATGAAGTATGAATCTAGGCAAGTGGGAAGCTGTCAAAAAGAAAATGGAACACAGAAAGATTGATGTGCCAGTTATCTGTAAGCTGAAATGGACTGGTACTGACCATTTTGAATCAAACAATCATATGGTCTACTATGCTAAGAATGACAAATTGAAGAGGAATTTGTTGACATTTGTTGTCAAAAAGAACATTTCTAGATAAAGCCTGGAGTACAACATTGTCAGTGGTAGGATAATATCACTACACCTACAAGGAAAGCTAGTTAGTACAACTGTTGTTCAAATTTACACACCAAACATTAAGGCCAAACTTGAAGAAACTGAAGATTTCCACCAACTTCTGAACTTTGACATTGATCAAACATATAGCCAACATGCATTGATAATTACTGTTGTTGGGAAAGTAAAAGCTGAAACCAAAGAAGGATCAGTAGTTGGAAAATACAGTCTCGGTGATAGAAACAGTGTTAGAGATGATATGATAGAATTTTGCAGGATCAACAATTCTTTATTACAAACACCTTTTTACAACAGCATAAACATCAAACATACACATGTACCTTACCAAATGGAATACACAAAATGAAGTAGACTACATCTGTGGAAAGATGCAATAGAGAAGCTCAATATCATCAGTCAGAGCAAGGCCAGGAGTCAAATTAGGAACAGACCATCGATTGTTCATATACAAGTTAAGCTGAAGCTAAAGGAAATTAGAGCAAGTTCATGAGAGCTAAAATGCAACCTTGAGTACATCCCAACTAAATTTAGAGACTATTTCAATGCTAGATTTGATGCACTGAATACTGATGATGGAAGACCAATGTATATCAGAAGAAACTCTAAAACTTGCTCTTGAACATAGAGTAGCTAAAGCAAAAGGAAGAGATTCTGAAGTGAAAGATAGGAGCAGAAGATTTCAATTGGGTCTGTTGTAATGTCTTCCATGCCATTTCTTATTTGAACTGAGTACTCTCCTGTTTTTCTTTGGTCAGTTTGGCCAGTGGTTTGTCAATTTTGTTCATCCTTTCAAAGAATCAACTTTCAGTTTTGCTGATTCTTTCTACTGTTTTTCTATTCTTTATTTCATTTGTTTCTGCTCTGATCTTAATTATTTCCTTTTTCCTGGTGTCTCTGGGCTTCTTTTGTTGTTCTGTATTTGTTCAAGTTGTATAGCCAATGTTTTGCTTTTACCCCTTTCTTCCTTTTCATTTGTACATTTATTGCTATAAATTGACCTCTGAGGACTGCCTTTGCTATGTCCCAAAGATTTTGAAATGATGTGTTTTCATTTTTGTTTGATTCTATGAATTTTTTAATTCCATCTTTGATTTCTCCTATTACTCAGTGTTTTTTAAGCAAGGTTTTATTCAATTTCCATGTAATTGATTTTTTTTCCTTCTTCTTCCTGTTTTTAATTTCTGCTTTGATGGTATTGTTGTCAGAGAAGATATCTTGTATTATCTCAGTGTTCTGGATTTTGTTGAGGGTTACTTCATTGCCTAAGATGTGGTCTATTCTAGAGAATGTTCCATGTGCACTGGAACTGTTGAGTGGAGTGTTCTATGTGTGTCTATGAAGTCAAGTTGGCTAATTGTGCCCTTCAGCTCTTCGGTATATGAGTTTTTGCCATATGTTCTGTCCTTTATGGAGAGTGGTTTGTTGAAGTCTCCTACTGTAATTGTGAAACTGTTTATATCTTTTTTCAGTGTTGTTTGACTTTTAATGTATTTTGTAATCCTACCACTGAGTGCATAGATGTTTATTATGGTTAGATCATCATGATGGATCATCCCTTTAATCACTATATAGAACTCTTCTTGGTCTTTGATGGTGGATTTTGTTTTAAAGCCTATTTTATCTAAACTCAGTACAGCCACTCCTGCTCTTTTTTGGTAGCTATTAGCTTGATGTATAGATTTTTCTTTTCCATCTTTTGATTTCTAAAACATTTATGTATTTGTTACTAATGTGTCTCTTGCAAACAACATATTGATGGATCCTGTTTTTTTTTACCCATGCTGTCACTCTCTGTCTCTTATATTTGCATTTAGGCCATGTATAGTCACTGTAATTATTGATAGATGTCAGTTTATTGCTGTCATCTTGTAGTGGTTTTTTGTTGTGGTGGTTGCTCCTCTTACTCTTCTTCGGTGAATTCCTTTGGTTTGTGGATTTTTCATTTCTTTCATTTTCATAGATTTTGTTTTTGTTGAGACTTTGTTTTCCTTCTGCACTTTGATTAGTAGGTTTATTAACTTTCTTCATGGTTACCTTGAAATTTACTTTTATCTTCATAAGTGTGAACCATTCTATTATTACTTGGTATTGCCTTGCCTTCTACTCCATTAGAGAGTATTATACTGATACCATTTATTTCCTCTTTATTGTTCTGATGCTGTTGTCATTTACAGGTTAATCTCTCTGGTCTCCTGTTGTATTATTTTTGGTTTTGGATAGTCCTTGAGAATTATTTTCCTAGGCTGGTATCTGGCTGATACAATCTTGTGTTCCAGATCCAGGCTGTATGGTCTAATGTTGTTAGTTCTGTGACCAAAGAACTCCCTTTAATAATTCTTGTAAGCTTGCTTTGGTTTTTATGTATTTCTTTAATTTATATTTATTCAGAAAAGTCCCAATTTAACCACTGTGTTTGAACAAGATTTTGCCAGATATATTACTCTTGGTTGATATATTTTTTTTCCTTTCAGGGCTTTGTATACACCTTGGTGGTGTAGTGGTTAAGTGCTATATCTGCTAACCAGAAGGTCGGCACTTCAGATCTGCCAGGTGTTCCTTGGAAACTCTATGGAACAGTTCTACTCTGTCCCTTACAATCATTCTGGGTTGGAACTGACTTGATGACAGTGGGTTTGGTTTTGGTTTTTATTGCTTTCTTGCCTGCATAGTTTCTACTGAATAATCAGAGATTACTCTTACTGTTTCTCCTCTGCATGTGACTTTTTGTTTTTCTCACGCTGCTCTCAGAATGTTTTCTTTGTTTTTTGTTTTAGCAAATCTGATTATGATATGCCTTGGTGATGGCACTTGGCTTGGCTGGTGATATTCTTTAAGGGTCTGTTCTACATGGGTTTTATTGAATTTCTTGGATAGTCTGCTTTTCATCTTTTGTGATATTAAGGATGTTTTCTGTCAGCAGTTCTTCAATGATCCTCTCTGCTTTGTGTTTTCTCCCCCCATTCTGGAACTTTGATCACTCACAGATTTTTGCCTTTGAATGTATCCTACATATTTTCAGAGTTACTTCATTCTCTGTTCAGATTTTTCTTCAAATGGAATTGTAGCCAAGTGTTTGTCTTCAGTTTCACTGATCCTGTCTTCCATCATTTCAAATCTCTAAGCAGAAGGTCTCAAAGGGCATCTGAAGGAAACAAAGTAATGTATTACAATGAAATATGTGAAGACCTTGGGTTAGAAAACCAAAAGGCAAGAAGGCATTTAGAATTTCTCAAGGCATCATCTAAGCCAGGATAACTGGCAATGGGAACAGAATTCCCCTCAAGTGGTCTCAGCTCTCCTCCCATAAGGGAACAAATCTGACATTTGTTCTCAGAAAGATAATAACCTAACAGGCCGCATCAGAATGTTTCCTCAGTATGGACATATGGGACATGATTATCCCAGAGCAAGATAATTCTTCCTCAGTTTCTTCTCTTGAGCGATAAATTAAAATGCAGATGATTATAGTACAAGCTGGTAAGGTGTCATAGAAACCTTGAAGAAGCACCTGACTGGGGCTAAGGTACAAAGAAGGAGTTCCTGATGAGGGAGAAGTACTCATGGTATTATAAAAAGTGACATAAGTAGGCTAGAGAAATTTAGGTGAGATGAGCGAGGAAGAGAATTATGAGCTGCTTTCTACGACAAATGCACTGTGGTAGAAAACAGCCTGATGTGTAAAAACAGACACAAGGAAAAGAAATTTCCAAGAATGTAAAGTGCAGGACAAAGAAGTAAGAAATTAGGTTTGGGTGAAGTCAGATTCTGATTAAGGAGACAAGAAGCTATGATGGGAGGAAGAAGAATTATTTTTCTTACTTGTGGCAGGTGAGAGTAAAATCAGAGCTAAAAATCTCAATTAAGTCAGAAATAACGTCAGCGGGCTGACTCACATCTCCCAGTCAGTGCTCCAGACAGATTGTTCCTTTGGAACTCCATATACAGGGCTCTGGGGGTATCTCTCAGCACTAACTCACACATGCTCAGATGCATAAGCCAAGGCAGAGAATCTCTGCTCTCCTAGACCAGGTGGACCACTAGCTTCCACTGCTTCCTTCTTGTCCTGAACGCAAAGAAGGAATCAAGGAAGAAAAACTACTGTTTTCTAGCATACATCCAATGCAGGCACTGATGTCTCCTCTGAGCCACAGCCTCCTGGTTGGTGGTGATTTTCAGATAGAGTTTCTTAATCCAAATTCAAACACTGGGTGCTTATTAAAACCTTAGAGAAAGTCTAAAAGAAACATCAGATTGGGTTATCCTGGTAGGTTATTCAAGAGAGATAATGACCCTCCCATATTTATAGGACAGTTCCAAAGAAATTGATACCACAACACAGAAAGTCCAGCAATTAAGTCTGTAAACTTAATTGCCCTAAGTGCTACATACCTTGTTACTGAATATCACTATGCTCACCTTTGAAGTACTTCCCTTGGGAAGCTATGTGCTGATGCCAGTTTCTAGACCACCTTTAGAAGCAATTTTGGAACTCTTTCTGGAATAGCCTTTGTGCATGGTGGTGCAGAGGCAAGTTTGAGAACCTAATTATATAGTTGTCTGTGAGGGAGTTTTTAGCCAGTGAACAACTGCATTGGAACATTCTTCCTACTCACCTGATCTGGCCCCCAGTGACTTTTTTCTTCACTTGAAGGTAAAGGAAATATTGAAAGGAAGACAGTTTGATGACATTCAGGACATCAAAGATACTATGACTACAGCTCTGATGGCCATTCCAGAGAAAGAGCTCCAAAATTGTATATGTACTCAGTGGAGTACTATGTATTGATAAAGAACAACAATGACAGCAGGAAACATCTCTCAATTTGGTCTAGAGGACATTATGTCGAGTGAAACTAGTCAGCAACAGAAGGACAATTATTATATGAGACCCCTACTATAAGAACTTAAAAGCGTACTCATACATAACAGAAAAGACTCTTTGATGACTATGAGGGTGGGGAAGGTGGGAGGGCGGGAGGGTGAGGGGCGAGGGTTTAGATTAGATAGTTGTTAGAAATTTGATTAGGTGAAATTGGTGACAATACACATTAGCAAGAAGATCAATATTAATAAGACTTCAACACAACTTGTGTACTCCTCCCATCTTAACCCAATATTGTAGGCACAGAGTATGCACACTTTCATTTTTTATTTAATAAAAAAAGAAGACTTTTCAGTTTATGTTGAAATCCAGATAAGTGGACCTTCTTTCTACTGTGCACTGTCATGGCTTTCACCCAACCAGATTTATATCAACTGTTTAATTTGTAACCAGCCCTCTCACTCTCAACCCTCTTGCAGCTGTCAAAGAATCTTTTCTTCTATACGTATGTTTATTTTTAAGTCCTTATAGTAGAGATCTCATACAATGTTTGTCCTTTCACTGCTGACTGGTTTCACTCAGCATAATGTCTTCCAGTTGAAACCAAGTTATGAGACTTTCTAAAATCATTGCATAGTGTTCCATTGAGTATATGTACCATAGTTTGTTTATTCATTAATCCGTTGTTGGGCATCTGGGTTGATTCTATGTTTTTGAATTGTGGACTTTGCTACAATAAACATTTGTGTGCCTGTATCTGTTCATATGACTGGCCTTGATTCTGTAGGATATATTCCAAGCAGTGGGATTACTGGATCAAGGTATATCTATTTCCAGCTTTTTAAGGAAGTGTGAAATTGCTTTCCAAAGAGGTTATACCGTTTTGCAATCCCACCAGCAGTATAGGCAAGTTCCAATCTCTCCACAGCCTCTCCAGTACTTTGGATCATGGACAACCTTGTTGGGGTGAGATGGTTATCTCATGGTAGTTTGGATTTGGATTTCTCTAATAGCTGATGATCATGAGCTTTTCTTCATGTGTCTATTGGCTGTCTGGATGTCCTCTTTGGTGGAGTATCTGTCCACTGCCTTTGCCTATCACTTAATTGGGTTGTTTACCTTTTTCTTGCTGATAGTTTGCAGTACCTTATAGATTATAAAGATGAGACATTGGTCTGACCTGTAGTTGCCAATTTTTTTTTTCCCATTCTGTAGGTGGTCTTTTAATTCTTTTGATAGTCTTTGGATGAGCAAAAGTGTTTGATTCTTAGTAGTTCCCATTTATCTGTTTTCTGTTGATTGCACTTTCTTTGTTGGATTTTAAAGTCTGTCTAAGCTGTGTAACAAAACTTCCATTATTGACTATTTTTTTTGTATAATTCTTATCGTTTTAGGTTTCATATTGCAGTCTTTTATTCAGTTTGAGTTAGTTTTTGCATAAGGTGTGAGATATGGGTCTTCTTTCAATTTTTTTTTGCTGATGGATATCCAATCTTTCCAGCATCATTTGTTAAAGAGACTGTTTTTACCTCAGTTTACAATCTAAGAGCCTTTGTCAAATATCAACTGTTCCAGAAGAGAATGGCGGCATCTCTGGTGTCTCATCTCTGTTCCACTGGTCTGTATGTCTATTTTTGTACCAGTAGCAGGCTGTTTTCACTATTGTGGCAGTATATAATAGGTCTTAGGTTTCATAGTGTGAAGCCTCCCACTATGTTCCTCTTCTTCAGTAGTGCTTCGCTTATCCACAGTTTCTTCCTTCTCCAAACAAAGTTGGTGATTTGTTTCTCCATTTCAGTTAAAAAATGACACTGAAATTTGTACTGGTACTGTACTGTATGTGTAGATCACTTTAGGTAAAATAGACATTTTCACAATGTTAAGTCTTCTTATCCATGAGCAGGGCAAGTTTGCCCATTTATGGAAGTCTCTCTTGGTTTCTGGAAGTGAGGTCTTGTAGTTCTCTTTGTATAGGTATCCTAGTTTTCTAGTTAGATTTATTCCTATGTATTTTATCTTCTTGGGAGCTGTAGTAAATAGTATTGATTTGGTGATTTCTTATTTGATGACCTCTTTGATGGTATAAAAGAATCCTACAGATTTACTTACGTTTATCATATATCCTGATACTTTGCTGAACTCTTCTATTAGTTCCAGTAGTTTACTTATGGATTCTTTAAGATTCTCTGCATATACAATCATATTATCTGTAAATAGGGAAGTTTTTGCTTCTTCTTTGCTGATGCAGATGCCTTTATTTTCTTTGTCTTGTCTAAATGCTGTAGCTAGAACTTCTAGTACAATGTTGAATAGAAGTGGTGAGAGTGGGCATCCTTGTCTAGTTCCCATTCTCAAGGGGAATTCTTTCCATCTCTCTCCATTCAAAATGATGTAGGCAGTTGGCTTTGCATGTGGCGAGCCAGCAAGAGCAGGGCTCAGTGTATGCTACTGCATCACAGCAAAGCATTTCCCCATTTAGTGGCCTGTAGCCCAATCTGAGAAACCTATGCTATATCCTAGGGCTCCAGAGTGCCCGTTCAATTATCAATCCATTCCTTAGTTTTCAGAGGGAAGTGAGAAGTGTGTCTTCTCTGCCATCTTGGCCCTGCTCCCCTACTCAAGGATTTTGACTTAAAGTTATTCCCCTTCTCTCTTGTCAACACTTTCTCCACTGTACTGGATATACTATAGCTTTTCCCATTGTAAAAGACAAAAATCCCTCCCTTGATCCTATGTCCCACTCCAATAACTGCCCCATTTTGTTATTTCTCTTGACAGGTAAATTTACTAAAAGAGTCAACCAAGTCATCTCTCCTCAATGCTTCACCTCCTCTTCTCTCTTTATCATTGTTGTTAAGTGCCATCGAATCAGCTCTGACTCTCAGCAACTCCATGTATAATAGGACAAAATGTTGTCTAGTTCTGTGCCAACCTGACAGTAGCAGATATGTTTGAGCACATTTTTGCAGGCATTGTGTGAATCCATCTTTTTGACCAACACTCTATTTTATCAAGCATGGTGTTCTTTTCCAGGGATTGCCCCCTCCTGATAACATGTCCAAAGGAAGCAAGATGACACCTCACCATACTTACTTCTAAGGAGTATTCAGGCTCTTTAGCCCTCTTCTATTGGGATTTTGCCCTCGTCACACCACTGAAACTCTCTTGTCAAGGCCACTGTAGCCCCTTCATTTTGCCAAATCCCGTGTGCACTTTCTATCTTCATATTACTAACACCTAAGCAGCACATTTGGCATTGTGCATCCCTATATTCTTGAAACACCTTCTTGTCTTCTGGGACTACAGCCTCCTGGTTTTGTTCTTCCTGATCTGCCTGCTCCTTCTCAGTCTCTTGGCTGGATCCTTCTCTTGTTCACAATTGTTAAATATAACAGTGCATTTGGTTCTCTTCTCAATACAAACTCTGTGAGAAAACTCATCTGTGACTTTAAATAAAATCCCTATACTGCTAACTCTTGATCAGAGCTCTTCCTTGAACTCCCAAACTTCTGTGTTCAGTTGCCTACTTAACCATCTTTAAGACGCCTACCATGCCTCCTGGATTTCATGGAGCCCAAACAGAGCTTTCCCACCTCCTCTACAAACTTGCTGCTTACCAATCCACTCCCCGTCACCTAGTACCACTATTCATCCAGTTTCTCAAGCCAGAAATTTAGGAATCACCATTTTTTCTTCTTTTCTTGTCATTTCACATCCAATCTATTGGTAAGATTTGTTAATTCTACCTCCAGAATTCATTCCAAATAGGACCTCTTCCCAACCCATAGGTTCAGGTCACCACTAAATCTCACTTGGACCACTGCAACTACCTCCCAATAGGTATCCCTGCTTCAACTCTTGCTCTTCTCTGTAGTTCAGTCTCCAGATAGTAGCAAGAGTGGTCTTCTGAAAATACAAGCAGATTATAATTCTCCCCTCTTAAAATTCTACCTGGGCATCCCAATATATTCTGGTTTAAATTCAAAAATCCCCACTGTGGACTCCAGGCCCTGCGTTGCCTTGCCCTCCTCCTTCTTTATCATCTATTCCTCCACATGTGCTCTTATTTAAATGCCTGTGATGGTTAAGATTGTATATCAACTGGACTAAGCCAGAATTCTCAGTGTTTTTGCAGTTGCATAATGTTGTGATCACTTCCCTGTTGAGATTTGATACGTGGTCGCCCCCATGATGGAATCAGCTGAGTGGTACTGTGGGGCCTGTGATGGCTCACTTCTCACTTGGCCTTCCTGTCTCCACTCTCCACCACTTACTTCTTTCTTGCTCATCTTGCTAGGATTTGGGGCTTGTTCTAGATCCAGCAGCTGCCTCTTGACATCTGACCTCTGGTTCCTGGGACTCAAGCTATCAGTTTACCTGTCTACATTGGAATTCACAGATTTTCACAACCTGCAAGCAAGAGCCCTGTTCCCCAACATCCCTATCTCAGGTTCACCACCCCCTACAGCTATGTGAGTCAGGAGAAATATTGTGGTCTTGCCTGCCAACTTGGGATTCATCAACCTTCACAACCTGTGAGTGGAAGCCCTACTGTCCAACCTGCCAATCTTGGATTTGCCAGCTTCTGCATGGGAAACTTTGGTGCCATAATGGTTAAGGGCTGCATTTGCTAGCTAAACGTCAGCAGTTCAGATCTGCTAGGTGCTCCTCGGAAACTCTATGGAGCCATTCTACTCCATCCTGCAGGGTCGCTATGAGTCAGAATCAATGGTAGTGGGTTTGCAGCTACATGAATTTGGAGAAGCCTCTATCCTGATCCACAGACTTGGGACATTCCAGCCTGTACAATCAAATGAGCTGTTTCCTTGACATAAACCTCTCTCTCTATGTATTCATACGCTTTATTAGTTTTACTTCTCTAGAGAACCCAGCCTAACACAATAGTTTAGGCATGCTGCTATACATGTTATCCCTTCCCCACACCAAGTGTATCCCTGATTTTCCTTTTATAAAGTACTTCTCCAGCCTCAGTTCTCCATGCAGCTGGCCCTCATAATTCAGGTCTCTGTTTAAATGCCTCTTTCTAAGGGAAACTTGCTGTAACAACTCTTCCCTAAAATGGCCATACTTACATGGTATTTCAGGCAATATTTACCCCAGCACCATGTTTTATGTCCTTTATAGCACTATGACAGTTTTAAATTATATCATCTATTTACATAAGTATCTCTTGATTTTCCATATTTTCCTTCCAGGGTATAGTAGGTCCACCTCTTAATTTCAATTCCTTTGTCTTTCCACAACTCTTTGATCAATATCTGTCAATAGTAAATGCTAGATAAAAATTTGTGGAATGAAAGAATAAACTTTTTTTCCTACTGTCCTTTTCACAGTAAATGTCCAGTGTGTGTTGGATGGATAGAAAAAATGGATGGAAGAATGGCTGTGTGTGTGAATAGTTGATGGATGAGTAGATAAATACGTGAAATCAACCAACCCCATTGAACATCAAGGCCAATTGGCATAATTAGCCTATTTCTAAGAGAGACTTCTGCACTCTACATTGGTGAGTTGAGTCTGGGGTCTTAAAGGTAGCAAGCTGCCATCTGAGGCACACCAAATGGTCCCAACTCAACAGGAACAGATGATCACCAAGAACCAAAATGACAGGCGGATAAGAGAATCCAGAAGACAGAGAGACACATGTGAGTGGGTAGCTAAATCAACATGTGACTGGAGGAACTAGATGGTGTCCAGACACCACTAATGATAACCATGATGGGGCTCACAAAATTGAGCCTCACTAGCAACACAGGAATGAAAAGTGGTACACCCTGAGAACTCCACTGAAAGACCACAACTGACGGTCCAGGGGCCTCAGGGTTCCCCTGGCAACATGGCCCCTGGTCCTGATGCTGCCCCTGTCCATAAATCACTACTGACGTCAACTCTTCAGATAGGAATGGATTGGACTCGGTAACACAAAGTGACCATATCGTGTGTGCACTTTATGGCTCTATGTATCTATAGGAGTCATCTTGCTGGCCTATTACCAGAGGGTGGAGAAAAGGATGGAGAGGAAAGGACAGGAGATTGTTAGGAGGACATGATATATATAGAACAAATAGGAAAGTGTGCTGTCACTGGGCAGGGAGAGCAGTGGGAGATGCACATAAGCCGGAATGCAAATTTATATTGCATTGTACACTTTCACTCAATCACTACATATATATATATATATATATATATTCCCATTATTAGTAAGCATAGGATAGCAACCATGTTATTTCAGTTACTTATTGCTTCATAGCCAAAACCCAATTTGTCAAGTCTATTCTGACTCATACCAGCCCAAAACTTAGTGACTTAAAACAAGGGTTGACAGTTTAATCCTACATACATAATTCCTTAAGGCAGCACAATACTCAAGGCAAACATTCTCTATTAATTTAGCCAAACTATTGTTTAGTTTAAAGATGACTTCATGGGATATTTTCAGTTTAAGCTTTAAAAATTAACAGCAGTAACCCTAAAACAGAGAGGATCACTTTAGGGGGCAGAAAGTCTGGGTTAACGGTGATAAAACAGTATAGGTAGAGGTAGTGAGAATGGTAATACAATATGAAGCATATGACCAATGTCATTGAATTGTACATGTAGGAACTGTTAAATAGGTATATGCTTTGTTGCATATATTTTTACCAAAGAAAAACAGTGGTTGATTGTCTCTTACAATTTACAGAGTTCACTGGGTAGTTCTTCAGCTCCACATAGTGTTAACTGGGATATTGGGACAGCGGTAGTCATCTGGGGCTCAAGTGAAAAAAACATTCCATATGGCTCACTCATATGGAAAAGAAGTTAGTTGGAATTGTTAATCTAAGTACCTACCCTTATCTTTCCATGTGACTCACATTTCTCCTAACACAGCAACTGGGTTCTCAGAAACTACATCCCAGAAGGGACTATTCCAAGAAATTCTGGAAGAAGCTGCAAGACTTCCTACAACCTCCCTCGAAAGTCACAGAATGTCACTTCTGCCATATTTTTACTTAGGCAATTGTTCATATAAATCTAGATTCAAGCCTCCACTTAGTACAGAGAGGAGTAGCATTGACAGCAGTCATCTTGAGGACTGTCACAGCTTTCAGGTGGAAGCCCACTGAATCCTGAAGGAGAAGTGCATTTATTGGACATTGATTCTTCTGTTCCCTTTACTGGAACTACTTTGGGTATATGAGGACCAATGAGTTTTCAGATTCATCCTAGAAAAGTAGCTCATTACTGAATATCACTAGGATTACCTTCAAAACACTGTTCTTAGGAAGCTAAGCATCAACACCAGAGCCTAGTCCACCCTTCAAAGCAATTTTGGAACTCTTTTTCTGGTATGGCCATCAGAGTTATTATGATATTACTCTTGATGTCCTGAATGTCATTAAAATGTCTTTCTTTCAATATTTGCTTTATGTTCACTCAAGTAAAGAAAAAAGTCATTGGGGGCCAGATCAGGTGACTGTGGGAGGCGGTGTTCCAATACAGTTATTTGTTTGCTGGCTAAAGACTCCCTCACAGACAACTATAAAATTAAGTTTGCAAACTTGCCACCATGTCACCACATACAGTGGCCATTCCAGAAAGAGTTCCAAAATCGCTTTGAAGGGTGGACTAGGTGCTAGCATCACTGCATAGTGCCCCACGGGGAGTAATTCAAAGGTGAGTGTAGTGATATTCAGCAATGATGTATGTAGCACTTAGGGCAATTAAGTTTGCAGACTTAATTGTTGGACCTCATATGCAACTATGTGTTTTATTTTAAGAAGATAAGATCTTATCAACTAAAATAAAAGATAATTCAAGCCCTCATAACTTCATGGCTGTATACTAGTTATCTGAAAAATGGATCTTCAAAATGCCTTGTCTCCCTTTTTTGTGTGTGCCAGAAATATCTCACTTTACTTTATTTAAGGTCCTCTATGTACCCTAGCTAACATTTTCTGTTGTTTCAGTTTCCACGTTTCTGTCACCTTCCCCACCACCACATCTCCTTCTCATTAGTTCAGATAGACTTACGTGGAAAGAAAAAGTCAGTTCTAAAATAAAAGCTAGAAAGCAGAATCTGTGCAACCAAGTGGAGACTAGTCAAGAGGAGGATTCAAAGTTGAATGACAAAATTAATGAGTGGACCCTGTTCTGTTCCTTCAGTGGCTTTTGCTAGAATCCAGTATAAGAATCACATGTATAACAAACAAACAGAAGACAAGTGAGCTTAACACGAGACCTATGAGCTTACAGGATTTGGCTATCCACCTATAAATATATTTTTAAGATCCACAGGTGACTGATGTTCTGTCAGCATTAGTGACCTTTCCTAGGCTTTCAGGATGCCACTTTGAAAGGAAAACTTAATCCTTTTGCAATTACTTTTCATCTTATACTCACATGCTTGTTATTTTCCTATGGAAAATGTTGCTGGACCTTCAGCCAGGTTTTACAATGTGTTTTGATGTCCTAATTTCTGGATGAATGCATTTGTGCATTTACAAAGAAACGTAATAAGAGGATGGTTTTCAATATACACAAATCTGCTTTCCAGGCATCTTTTCAC
Source organism: Heterohyrax brucei (assembly GCA_028571685.1). Taxonomy (NCBI): domain Eukaryota; kingdom Metazoa; phylum Chordata; class Mammalia; order Hyracoidea; family Procaviidae; genus Heterohyrax; species Heterohyrax brucei. The sequence goes on along the minus strand of CM053153.1, from coordinate 15,668,343 downwards.
ATGGATCCTATTCTGCAAAAGACATTGACCTCACAAAAGCAGCCAAAGCCAGATTCTCACTGTGCTGTGTTTCCTCAAGTACACCCCTGTAAGTGGGCCACAGCTGCAGCCAGCAGACCTTGCATGGCTTACATTCCTGCTGAGGATGAAATGTGCTGAGGTCAATAACCTGGTGAATAATTTATTTTGCTGAAGACCTAATTGTGAATTCAGAATTGCTTTTTGCCAAAATAAAGAGCAGTTTTAAATGATAGTGATACTTTCTACTTATATACAACCTTATATAATTTTCTACTCATTTCCTTAAAAAATGATGATAATGATGTAAATAATATTTATTGAATGCCTATAACATGCCAGGTTTTATGCTAAGTAGAATCTTGGGTGGAGCAAACATTGTGCGCACTAGACTATTAACCTAAAGGAATCCCTGGTAGCATAGTGGTTAAGAGCTACAGCTGCTAACTGAAAGGTCAGAGGCTTGAATCCACCAGTGGCTCTTTGGAAAGTCTATGGGGCAGTTCTACCCTGTCGTATAGGGTTGCAATGAGTCAGAATTGACTCAGGGGCAACAGGCTTGGTTTGGTTGCTTTATCAACTTCAAGGTTAGCAGTTTGAAGCCACTCTAAGGAAGAAAGGCCTGGTGATCCACTTCTTCAAAGATTAGAGTCATGAAGTGCAGGAAAAGTGAGCACAACCAGACTAAACCAAAAGCTAAAAAGATTCCTAAATACAATCAAACACTTCAGGGGGAAGAGAAGCAGGGACAGGAGTCTGGGGACTGTAGTTTCTTGTTGATTGGCATAACAAAGTTTATTAAGAAAATGTTCAGCATCTTAGTTTGGTGCATGGTATTTGGGGTCTTAAAAGCTAGAAAGTGGTCATTTAAGAAGTGTCAATTGATCCCAACCTACCTGGAGCAGAAGAGAAGGAAGAATATCAACGAAAAGGAAAATATGAGCCCAGGAGATCAAAGGATCAGAGAAACTACAGACTACATCCATATGAGACCACAAAAACTAGATGGTGTCCAGTTACCACCAATGAGTGCCCTGACAGGGAACACAACAAAGAGTCCCTGAAGACACCAAAAAATGTGGCATGCAGAACTCAAACACTAGTAAAGATGTCTAGAGTTTTCCCCAAAGACATTGCTCTCAGACTCTCTGCTAGCCCCAAACTGAAACCATACCCAAAGCTAACTCTTCAAAGACTGAACTGGTCAATAAGATGTAAGATGATACTGGTGAAGAGTGTGCCTCTCAGCTTAAGAAGATACAGGAAACTAACTGGGCAGTTTCTGCCCAGGGGTAAGATGAGAAAGCAGAGAAACTGGTTGAATGGACACAGGAAATACAGGATCAAGAGGAGTGTGCTGTTACAGTATGGGGATGCCAACTAGAGTCACACAACAGTGCATTTGTGAGTTTTTGTGTGAGAAACTGACTTGAATCATAAACTTTCACTTAAACACAAATATAAAAACAAGATCAGAGCCATTAAAAATCAAGTGGAGGGGCGGAGTCAAGCTGGTAGACTAAGCCCAGGTCTCCTTATATCCCTCTGGAAACCAAGACCTGAACTGACAATCAAATGGAGCCTTCTGATCACCTAATCAGCCTCAGGACACGGCATGGTGCTGTTAATTGGGACTTCATACCACTCAGCGAAAAACTTCCTCTCTTTTGCTGACTCCCGCACCTGGTTAGCCCCGGCTCTCACGGACGAAAGGTAAATGCACCATTTTGACTTTTTTTTTCCTCTGTCTTGGCCAGCGGGCAGAGCTGGGTCTTGCCTGGCGGCTGGACTCAGACTCGCTGCTGGGGGGATAGGCAGGCGAAATTCCCATATTCTGAGAGCCAGGCTTGGGACTCTGTTAATCTAGCCACGTTGAGACTTTCATTTTGTAGCTGCCTCAGCAGGGTTTGTGCGGATCTCCGCGGTCAGGGTGTGGGATGCCATGTTGGTACAGAGATTTTAGCGGGACCTCGTTCTTAGCCTGGGAGCCAGCACCTGCAAAAGGGACAGCACTTCTCATGACAGAAAAGTAGTGATTTTGCACAGTGCTGCCTACGTTGGTGGCCCTGCAACAGAAGCAGAGGAATCACTACCTCTCAGGACCTTTAGCCCCTCTGTCAGCTGCTTGTGTGGAGGACACCATCTTGGATACAGTGGCCGCCGCTGGACCTAATTCTTAGCTTGGGAGCCAAAGCCTGCCCACAGGAGAGCACTTTCCTATCACAAAACCAGTACTCAATGCAGTGTTGGATAAAGCTAGGCCCTGTCAGTAGAGGTCAACAGGGCAGTAGCACTGCTGTATTCTGAACTAGTCTGTTATCATCTGGGATTGGGTATAGTGGCACTTACTTTGTCAGATGAGAAGAGGGACCTCTACACCTGAAAACCTAACTGACTTGTGAATTGGTCAGGTAACTTTTGCTTTACATTTGAAGACAGCCTAGAGAAACATTTGCAATCCATCCTCACAGTACCTCTTCCAGCCTCTATATACTCACATGGGACCCAAACAGCAACAGACAATTGTGGCATACAAGCAATCATCCATGGCTTCAGAAGGCTCCCAAACAAAGCAACCAAAGAGTTTTCCAGATGAAGAAACTTTTATGAAAGCATCAAGAAGTGAATACAAATTGACTATATATAGAGCCCTTCTAGACCTTATACAAAATGCATCAGAACAAAGTGAAAAATTAAGCAAGTTGTTCGATCTGATGGAGCACCAGTACTCTGAAATCCAACAGATTAAGAAGAAAATCAAAGACATAGAAACTTCCATGCAAAGCCAAGAAAACAGAAGGGAACAAACGGAAAAAAGAATTTCTGACTTGGAAGACAGAGCTACTGATGCCAGCGTCTATGAGCAGAAATCAGAAAAAAGAAACAAGAAAAATGAAGAAACATTAAGAAGCATGTGGGACTCTATTAAGAGGAACAACCTTTGATTAATTGGAGTCCCTGAACAGGGTGGGACATCTGAGAACACAGAGAGTATTGTTGCTGAGTTACTGAAAGAAAACTTCCCAGAAATCATGAAGGAAGAGAATATAGACATCTCAGATGCATATCGTACACCACCCAATATAGATCTCAAAAGAAAGACTCCAAGACAGGTTCTAATCAAGCTTAACAAAATGAAACATAAGCAGCAACTCTTAAAGGCAGCAAGACTCAAGGCAAAGCTAACATTCAGAGGGAAACCCTGTAGGCTCTCGTCAGATTTCTCAGGAGAAACCATGCTGGCACAGAGACAGTGGCACGACACATTCAAAGTCTTGAAGGAGAAGAACTTCCAACCAAGAATTATATATCCTGCAAAACTGTTTTTCAAATACGAAAATAAAATTAAGACATTCCCAGATAAACAGAAACTCGGAGACTTTGTAAAAACCAAACCCAAACTACAAGCAATACTGAAAGAAGTTCTTGGCTTTGGCTTAGAAGAACAAGACCACTAACTTCATATTTTAGAACTACACACTACTCAATCCTCTACTCATTTAGGGAAGGCTCCAAAGTAAATCACAGCTTTGATATGGAAAGAAGAAATCCAGTGATCATCATGAAAACTATGGTGTCATCATAATAAAAAGAGGGATTTACTACAGTCGTTATAGTCCTTCCAGATGGAGAGGAAGATGACAAGACTGGTAGTAATTACAATTAGGTTTATAAATAGTTTATTAAGGGGGTTCATAGGGGCAGCTATAAAGCACAACAAAGATGTATCCTACCATTTCAAGAAATCTAACACACGAGTCACAACAACTATAAAACCAGCTCTGAAAAAGGTGAAAAATCAACTCACAAAAAAAAGTGTCCCAGAACAGACTAATAAGAACAACAGAGAAAATATGAACATAAAAATAAACATATCACAGTGGCAGCAGTGAACACATACCTATCAATAATTACATTGAATGTGAATGGACTGAATGCTCCAGTAAAGAGACACCAAGTGTCATCTTGGATCAAAAGACACGACCCATCCATATGTTGTCTACAAGAAACTCACTTGAGACCTAAAGACAGGAACAAACTGAAAATTAAAGGATGGGAGAATATATATCAAGCTAACAATGAACAAAGAAGAGCAGGGGTGGCAATTCTAATCTCAGACAAAATCAATTTTAATGTCAAATCCACCATCATGGACAAAGATGGTCACTATTTATTGCCAAAAGGTTCAGTACACAAGCAAGACTTAACTATATTAAATATTTATGCACCTAATGCCAGAGCACCTAAATATGTCGAAGAAACACTGACTACACTCAAAAGAGAGTTAGATTACTCCACAATAATAGTCGGAGACTTGAACACTCCACTCTCATTACTAGACAGATCATCTAGAAAAAAGCTCAGTTTAGATACAGAAGACTTCATTGACACAATTAACCAACTAAACCTCATTGATATATATAGAACTTTCCACCCATCAGCAGACAACTACACCTTCTTCTCCAGTGCACACGGAACATTCTCCAGAATTGACTACGTGATAGGCCATAATGCAATGCTCAACAAAATCTATACCATTGAATTACTGCAAAACATCTCCTCAGATCATAAAGCCATAAAAGTTGAAATCAATACCAGAAAAAACAGAGATAGAAAGTGGAACTCTTGGAAACTGAACAACATCTTGCTCAAAAAAAATGGGTTATTGAGGAAATCAAGGATGAATTAAAGAAATTCATGGATTCCAATGAGAATGAAAACACTTCCTACCAGAACCTATGGGATACAGCCAAAGCAGTGCTCAGAGGTCTGTTTATCTCCATAAATGCACACATCTGGAAGGAAGAAAGAAACCAAATCAAGGAACTAACTCTACAGCTTGAACAAGTAGAAAGAGAACAACAGAAGAACCCCTCCGGCACCAGAAGAAAGGGGATCATAAAGATTAGAGCAGAGCTAAATGAATTAGAGAATAGAAAAACAATTGAAAAAATTGAAAAGACCAAAACCTGGTTTTTTGAAAAGATCAACAAAATTGATAAACCACTGGCTAAACTTACTAAACAAAAGCAGGAAAGGAAACAAATAACCCAAATTAGAAATGAGAGGGGAGGTGTCACCACAGATGCAACAGAAATCAAAAATATCATAACAGAATACTATGAAAGACTGTACTGTAACAAATTTGAAAACCTAGGGGAAATGGACCAATTCCTTGACTCATACCACCTACCCAAATTATCACAACATGAGGCAGAACAACTTAATAAATCCATCACAAAGGAAGAGATTGAAAAGGTCATCAAAACACTGCCAACCAAAAAAAGTCCAGGCCCAGATGGCTTCACGGCAGAATTCTACCAAGCATTTAGAGAAGAGTTATCCCCAATATTACTGAGACTGTTTCACAGTATAGAAAGGGATGGAGTACTCCCAAACTCATTCTATGAAGCCAGCATAACCCTGATACCTAAGCCAGGGAAAGATCCAGCAAAGACAGAGAACTACAGACTGATATCACTCATGAAACTAGATGCAAAAATCTTCAACAAAACTCTTGCCAACAGAATACAACAACATATCAAGAAAATAATCCATCATGACCAAGTGGGATTCATACCAGGGATGCAAGGCTGGTTCAACATCAGGAAAACAATTAATGTGATAAACCACATAAGTAACACAAAAGACAAGGATCACCTGATTTTGTCCATTGATGCAGACAAGGCATTTGATAAAGTCCAACACCCATTCATGCTAAAAACGCTTAGCAAAATGGGCATAGACGGCAAATTCCTCAACACAATAAGGGCCATTTATACAAAGCCAGTTGCCCACATCATCCTGAATGGAGACTGAAAGACTTTCCCTTGAGATCAGGAACTAGACAAGGATGCCCACTGTCACCTCTCCTATTCAACATTGTGCTAGAAGTTCTAGCCAGAGCAATTAGACAAGACAAAGAAATAAAGGGCATCTGCATCGGCAAAGAGGAAGTTAAAATCTCCCTGTTTGCAGATGATATGATTGTATATGCAGAGAACCCCAAGGAATCTATAAGTAAGCTACTCAAACTGATAGAACAGTTCAACAAAGTCTCAGATACAAGATAAACATAAGTAAATCAATAGGATTCCTTTATACCAACAACGAGACTGTTAAGGAGGAAATTATCAAATCAATACCATTTACGATAGCCCCTAAGAAGATAAAGTACCTAGGAATTAGTCTAACCAGAGAAACAACAGACCTTTGCCAAGAGAACTACAAGCCCTTACTACGAGAAACTAAAAGAGACTTAGAAAATGGAAAAACCTACTCTGCTCATGGATAGGAAGACTTAACATTGTGAAAATGTCTATTTTACCCAAAGCAATTTATTTATATAATGCAATTCCAATACAAGTTCCAGCATTATTTTTTAATGAGATGGAGAAACAAATCACCGATTTTGTTTGGAAAGGGAAGAAGCCCCGGATAAGTAAGGTACTACTAAAGAAGAAGAACACACTGGGAGGCCTCTCATTACCCGACCTTAGAACATACTACACTGTCACAGTGGTCAAAACAGCCTGGTACTGGTACAAGAACAGACAGATGGATCAATGGAACAGAATTGAGACCCCAGAGATGACACCATCTGCCTATGAACAGTTGATATTTGACAAAGGCCCTAAGACATTAAACTGGGGTAAAAACAGTAACAACAAATGGTGCTGGCAAAATTGGTTATCCATCTGCAGTAAACTGAATCAAGATCCATATCTTACACCTTATACAAAAACCAACTCCAACTGGATAAAAGACCTAAATATCAAACCTAAAATGATAAAGCTCATCCAAGAAAAGGTAGGAACAACAATGGAAGTTTTTATACACAATGAGGACAGACTCCAAAATCTGTCAAAGAAACCTCAATCAACAGAAGAGAAAGTAGATAAATGGGAACTATTAAGAATCAAGCACTTTTGCTCATCCAAAGACTATTAATAGAATTAAAAGAACACCCACAGAATGGGAAAAAATATTTGGCAACTCTATGTCAGACTGACGCCTGATCTCCATAATCTATAACGTACTACAAAATATCAATAAGAAGAAGATAAACCATCCAATTAAGCGATGGGCAAAGGAGATGGACAGACACTTCACTAAAGAGAAGATCCAGGCAGCCAAAAAACATATGTGGACATGTTCACGATCTTTAGTTATTAAAGAAATTCAAATCAAGACGACAATGAGATACCATCTCACCCCAACCAGATTGGCCATGATCCAGGAAACACAAAACAACAAATGCTGGAGAGGCTGTGGAGAACATGGAACCCTCCTACACTGTTGATGGGGTTGCAAAATGGTCCAGCCTCTTTGGAAGGCAATCTGGTGCTTCCTTAAAAAATGGATACCGATATACCATTTGACCCAGTAATTCCACTACTTGGAATACATCCTACAGATTCAAGGCCTTTCATACCAATGGACACATGCACCAGAATGTTTACTGCAGCACAGTCCATGATAGTGAAAAGATGGAATCAACCCAGATGCCCAACAATAGAAGAATGGTTAGGTAAACTATGGTGCATATACTCAACGGAACACTACGCAATGATAAAGATTAACGATGATTCCAGGAAACATCTCCTAACCTTGTTTCAACTGGAAGACATTATGTTGAGTGAAAGTAGTCAGTGACAAAGAGACAAATACTGTATGAGACCTCTATGATAAGACCTCAAAAACAGACTTGTGTATGGAAGAAAAGACTCTTTGACAGCTGCAAGGGAGGGGAGGGAGGGAGGTTGAGACGGGGAGGGCTTAGTTTAGATAGTTACTAGAAATCTAGTTGGGAGAAAGTGGTGATAGCACACATTAGAAACAAGAACAACATTAAGTGGACTTCAGCATAAATTGAGTACTCCTTCCATCTTAACTCAATACTGCAAGGATAGAGTAGCTGGGCCAGGGGGCGGGGGACCATGCTGTTAGATGAATTCCAGGCCAATTGGCACAACTAGCATTTTGCTAAGAGAGCTCTCTGCACCCCACATTGGTGAGTGGCTTCTGGGGTCTTAAGAGCTGCCAAGCTGCCATCCGAGGACACAGCAAATGGTCCCAACTCAGCAGGAATGGATGCTCACCGAGGACCAAAATGACATGCGGTAAAGACAACCAAGAAAACAGAGAGACCCACAAGAGTGGGTGCCTACATCGACTTGGGACCACAAGAACCGGATGGTGCCCGGCCACCACCAGTGATAGTCACGATGGAGCTCACAGAGAGGAGTCTCACTGGCAACACAAGAATAAAAAGGGGTGCATCATGAAATCTCCACTAAAAGACCTCAATTGATGGTCCAGTGGTTTGGGGGTTCCTCGAGAGCCTGGCCCCCAGCCCTGATGCTGCCCTTTCCCATAAATTAGAACAAAGATCTACTCTTTGGACAGGAATGGATTGGACTTGGCAATGCAGAGTGACCATATATTGGAAGCACTTTGTTGTTCTATACATCTATAGGATATCATCTCGCTGACCTCTGGCTGGAGGAAGGGGAGTGGACGGAGAGGAGGGGAAAGGAGTTTTTTGGGGGGATGAGACATGTATGGAGCAGAGAGGAATAGTGTGCAGTCACTGGACAGGGAGAGCAGTGGAAGCTGCATATAGGGGGGCATGTAAATTTATACGTGAATGTACATTTTCACTCAGTTATGTTAAATAAAAATAAAAAAATAAAAGGAATTAAAAAAAATCAAGTGGAGCACTTATACTATGTAATATAGAGGATCATCTTGAGTAGGAATCAGCTTGAAGGCAACGGGTTTGGCTGTTTTCTGTGTGTGTTTGGGGTTTGTTTTATTTGTGCAAAGTACTTCAACATAGATGGTCTCACTTAATTTTCCTAGCACAGTGAAATAGGTAGTATTTATCTTTCTACCTCTTTTCCAGAGGAGGAAGTGGATGCTTACAAACGTTAAGGAACTTTCTGAAGGCCACAGAGAACTGGAATTTATTTCACAGCCAACATTTTTCACTGCCTCCCGTTTCCATATGTCTCTATGCCTATCTCTATCTACTACAGAAAGATCAATAAATATATCAATAGCAATACACATAGATTTATTTAATAATCACAAAAAAACCTGGCTGATGAACGGTGTCAGGTATTCTGGTTCCCATTTTTAGATGAGAAAATGTAGACTAAAGAGTTCAAACAGTCTGCCCAAAGTAACATATTAAGAAGATAAACCAGTTTTGCGACAGGAGTCCTGTGGTTTTCCCACCACCCTGAGTTAACTCCACCAGAGTCAAAGGGATTTCTCTAAATCTTGCCTTGCAGTGTGGATGCGGGCTGATGGTGGGGGATACAGCAGTGTGCTGAGCCCTGTGAAGATGATGTCAACCAAAAGAAGACTGCTTTATCAAATCTCCATCAGCCCAAGACTAGATCCTACCAAGATTTTGCAACACGAACATAATGTTCCTACCATCCAGTATCTAATCCTTTTCCGTTGGGGAACATGCTTGCAAACAATGGCCCCTAACTGATGAGGAGCAATTTCCAACTCTTACTCCACACACTGGGACCTTTACACCAAACTGGAGGAGGCAGCCCTGAGGTTAAAGGGCTGTTCCCTGTCTAACCACTGAAGCTCTTGCTTGAAGGCAGGTTTCCCAAAATGAACCCCCAAAGAAACCGAAAATGGCATGGACGTACATCCTGTTACTCAACGCTCTTGGGTTTCATAACATGAAGTCAGGAAGAAAAGGTGCCAACATTCCTGGATGTTATAATCATTAGGAACAAACTGTAATGTTCCCACACTTGAATGTTAAAGAGATGGAATTATTTGCTCTCCTCCTCACTTATGGAATCACTGTAAAGCCATATGTGCTGAATTAGCCATCCAACGCTAAAGCTCTCTACCATTCCCTCTGGGGGTCCTTTGAGGCTCATCCTGGACAACTGGCTTTCAAGACAAGGATGTCCTATTTGGGAACATAATCATGAAACCTGATATTAACAAGCATCTTCTAACTTTAAAGCATTTGTATGGCCATTGCCCTAATTAAACCTCAGAACCTCCCAGAGAGATGGTAGGTTTCATCAATTCCATCTTATAGGTGGAGAAACTGAGGCAGAACCCAATGGGACAGGACACCATATTTTACCTGACTATGAAACCACTACAGTATTTCATCACGGTAAAACTAAAATTAAAAAGTGAATATTTGTGGGTTTTTTTTTCCTTCTACAGTAAGAGAAAAATAAGATATTTAAGACTAAGTATTATAATGAGTGCAATCATGGGACATGGCCATGTGACTCTGGCCTAGGGATTTAACTTCTTTAAGCTTTAGTTTCCTCACCTGGAAAATGAAAGCTGTATTAGAAGCTGCCATATTATATTGTCTTGTTGTTTGGATTAAATAAAAGAATATTGTAAAAAGTCTGGCAGACAAAAAAGCTCTCAATAAATTTTAGCAGGCCTGTTTAAGTTGGCTCCCTTTCCTTAAGCACCTCCCCCATTCATTCATTCACTTTTGTAGTGTGTATTTACTGTCCACAGAGTACCAAGGACTGCACTGTCCACAGTGAACCTGGCAATCAAATAGACAAGACCATTTCCTGCATATGAAATTTCCCATACTCGTTATTATAAATACATTAACACAAAATTGGGCTTACTAGATTTTTATCTCACCACTCAAATGGCCAGAAGTTCTCATTGATCATCTTCCCAGCTGGCTCACTTTAATCTAAGGCCAACTGCAGTCCGAGCCAACAAGAAAGTCCATGGTGCTTCCAGGGATTGAGGCTTGTCTCTCACCTGAGGGGAAACCCTGAAGGTCTAGGGCAGTGGGCGGTGAAGCCTGCTAAATGCAGAGAAGGGGGGAGAGGAAAAATAAACAAACTACACAGCAAAAGAGAGAACAAAGAGCAACTCCTCAGTAAACTGAAACCTGTTGCCACTAAGTAGATTCTAACGCATAGAGACCCTGTAGAACAGAGTAGAACTGCTCTACAGTTTCCAAGGCTGTCATCTTTAGAGAAGCAGACTGCTACACATTTTTCACACAAAGCATCTGGTGGATTAGAGTTGCTGACCCTTCAGTTAGCAGCCAAGGGCTTAACCACTGTACCACTGATGTTCCTTCAACTTCTCGGTAGCTGTCATCAAACAGTGACCTCCACTATCATTAGCAGTTCCTTCATTCAGTAAGTATTTATCCTTCAACCAATTCACTCATTCATTTACTGAATAAATGTGTATCAAACATCCACTCTGCGTCAGGCTCTAGAGATACAGTCAGGATCAAAGTAGAACTGTTTCCTGTGCCTGAAGCTTACATACCCCATGCTGTACCCTGGAATCTTAAAGTGACAACTCACTATAGACACCAGCTTAACCTGAAGCTCAGTCTGACTTTTACCCCCATGAAGGTAAGTCTTCTGGAAGTTTGGCTGCCAGTGACTTGGAGGAGGGGACAGGACAGGAGACAACACCAGAATGCGCAGTCTTCTAGTAACCTCAAGATAAAATGGCTAACAGCTTGGCAGTTCAAGACAATGGAGCTCAAATCTCTTTTGAAACTAGCTGATTGACCTTGGACAAGTCGTGTATTGTCTGCTCTGAGAATCTCTGAAAGAAGGAATGATAATAATCTAAGCCTGGTTGTGCCATTGCTTCTCTAACGGAATTATAGAGTTCGTGACACCATACATAATGTGAACAAATGGCAGTTGTGGTCCCATGATAAGGTTGAATCTCTTTTGCTAACAATGCCCCATTTCGTGGGTAGCAGAACACTGGATCCAGGACCACCAGAGTTCATTGTGCAAGAAGGGGTAGTTTTCATTGAATTCTACAAGAAAATGCTGAAGAATCAAGAGACAGTGGTCCTTGACAGTGGCCTTTCAACCAAAGTGATAGATCAAAGAATTTTCTAGAATCTGGCCATTACTTCTGTTTCAACATATGCAGCAGTTGGAGAATTCTGTATTAAGCTTCTGTTATTTACAGACATTGCACTGGAACTGTGGTGGGCAAGAAAAACAGAGGAGGAGGTTCAAGCAAGGTTTTTATGTCAGCTTCAGCCTTACAGCTTCGGTAATTTTTTAGAAGAAGCAGTAAAAGTAGGTATGGCATTCCAGGAGGAGTTACCAGTAACAGGGACATGGAGGCTCTGTTTCTCTGTTGAGGATATTAACATTCTTAAAACTCATAGCTCTTCTTACTTTTCTAATTATGTGTGTGTGTGTGTAAAATATTCAACAAGAAAAATAGCTAAGGGATATATTTATTGAGTCTCATTCTAAGCCAGAAACAGTTATGGATACTATAACACATACAATAACACAAATATAATGTCACTGAGATTTCTATAAGGTAACTATAATTGCCCTAGTTACCTAGCGCTACTTTAACAGAAATACCATTGGATGGCTTTAAAAATATATATATTCTCTCAGAGTCTAGGAAGGCTTTCCATCTGTGTTGGCTCTAGTGGAGGCTGCTTGTCATTAATCTTCCCCTGGTCTATTAGCTCCTCAGCATGGGGACCCTGGGCCAAAGAACACACTCCCCTCCTGGTTCTTTATTCTTGGTGGTAGGAGTTCTTGATATTTCTCTACTTATTCCTCTCTTTTATATCTCTAAAGAGACTGACTCAAGGTATGACCTAGTCTTATAGATTGAGTCCTGCCTCATTAACATAACTGCCTCTAATCCTGCCTCATTAACAGCATACAGGTAGGATTTGCAACACTTAGAAAAATCACGTAAGGTAACGAAATGGTGAAGAATCCCACAATCGTGGGAATTATGACCTAACCAGTAGACACAGACTGGGGAGCTGAGGGGTGGGACACAATTCAATCCATAGCAATACTTATTTTTCTCACTTTGCAGAGGGGAAAACTGAGGTCTGAACATGTGAAAACCTTCTTAGGGCCTGTAAGTGACAGAATTCAAATTAAAAGCCAGGAGGGAAGAAGAGAGGGAGGGAGGGAAAGAAGAAAGGGAAAAGGGAAAGAGGGGGGAAGGGGAGAAGGGAGGGAAGGAAGGAAAAAAGAAGGGAAGAAGGGAGGGAGGAAGAAAGGACTGGAGAAAGCAAAAAAGGGAGAGAGGAAATGTTCAGGCACTTGCAGCAACTACAGGGCATGGATAAAACTGGAACCCTACAACTCACACCTCATTGGAAGGAGCAGAGTTTAGTGTTTGGACTCGCTGAGAACAGCTGGAGAGGAACCTACTAGGAGACGCAGAGAGGTGATGGAAGCGTAAGAAGTGGTGGAGGTGGAGTCAAAGCCAGAGCCCAGCTCTCTCAAGCCTTCACTCAGGAGGGGCTGGCGTCCTAAGCTTCCGGAGGAACAGGCCCGCTACCTCTAACGGAAGTAGTACTCAGTGCCGAGCCCACAGGCCAGGTACAGGCACTGCGTCAGGTGTCAGCCAAGGAATCGTCTCTGCTCAGCCAAATTTCTCATCCTTCCGCATTTAAGGTCTTCTTTCTCCTAGTAGCCTTTCGTCAAAATAGAAACCCGTAGTGCTCTGTCTCTGGCCTGAAATCTTACATCTTTAAAATTGAAAACAGCCAATGTTTACTAAGTGTTCACTATGTACTAGACAGCGTGTTAAACCCTTTATTTTACTATTTCGGCTTCACAGTTTCAGTCATCACAACAATCCTCCAAGAAAGTACTTTTTATTCTGATTTTATTGGGGCCATGATAGTTAAGAAATTTCCCAGTGTTACTTCACTCACAAGTGGTAGAGCAATGTTGCAGCCCAAAGCCATGTCCTTCCCTCCACTGCGTGGCCCACCCAGTGACTGACCGATTGAATATTTAGTTCAGGTGTTACAGGAACCATGATTAGTCAGAGGGTTCCCAGAGAGCCTTGCAACAGCAAGCGTGGAAGCTTGACCCACTCTGAAAAGGGCTCAGTTCAAAGTATGACATCATGGGGACTGTCAACAGGAATCCAAGATAGAGATCCAAGGACAGAACCTAACCTCCGTTCCACAGTGTTTCATAGAAGACAGTTCAAGACAACAGTTGTTGGCAAAACAGAAAATTAAAGGCATAAATAAAGTCAAAGCTTAAGCCAGCAAGGCAAAAATCACCCAGGCTTCAGTTTTCCTGGGTCAGCTGTAGCTCCCAATTTGGAAAGAAGAAAATATGGGGAGAGTCAAAAGGTGTGCTCAGTGGGCCACAGTTGACAGACGCTAGTGTTTCTAGTCCCACCCCCGGCATCAATCCCTCCCAGCCCTGTGACAACTAGGACGTGCTGGATGGAGTGAGACTTGTGAGAAAGAGGCTCCCTCACTCTGTCTCCATGGAAACTTCCCTCCCTGTGAATGAGTTCCAGCACTGAGAAGTTCTAGTAAAAGGAGCTTTATTTCCCTGGACTCTCTGTCCTTCTACTTCTGCCAAAATCCATTTCCTAAGTGTTCCAAACTTACACACACACATACAATATGCACAATCTCTTAGCAGTTTTTAAATACTGACTTGGTCCAGTTTTTGAAACTCAGTCTCCAGTTACGGCTTTGTGTTTACTAGTTTGGGGTGACACATAAAGCAGTATAATTTCCAAATTTCTGTTTTCTGTGAGTACACAAGACACTAGGACAAATGTCAAATGCCAAGGGCCACTTTTTTGCCTAATATGCTGGAAATTCTGATGGCGTAGTGGGTTAAGTACTACAAAAGGTCAGCAGTTCTAATCTACCGGGTGCCTCTTGGAAACCCTATGGGGCAGTTCTACCATGACATCTAGGGCACTGTGGGTTGGACCCAACTTGATGGCAGCAGGTTGTGGCCTAATATGATGAGACATAGCTTGAGTTTCTCCCTTTCCTTTATGTTCTATACCATTCCCTCCTTTTAACTGAACTCCATAATCTCTCTCAGATCCTTCTCCCCCTCCTCACCTCCATTTCCTCTATTGCCTGCACATTGCAAAGCTTCCCGTCTCTGCTTTACCCTCTATGCAGCTGGAAGAATGAATTGTCTAATTCAAAAATTGAATCCATTTTTACTCCTGCTCAAAAAACACAATGCAATTTCCAGTCCCTAGAAGATGAGAATCACCCTCCATAGAACTGCCCCCCTTTGCATCCACTATTCCTGATGCCACTTATTTATCATTTTCCTTTATCATTCAAAAACATGGAGTATCTACTATGTGCAGCCACCATGCTGGACACACAGCCACATTGAACTTCTTGCTCCCAAACATGCCCTGTCCTCTTACACTTAATGCACAGTCTCGCAACCTCCTCTTTGCCTGGACAGTCTTTCCTTCTCTGTCAAACTCCTGTTTATCCTTTCAGATTAATTTTCTATGGTTTCTCCACTGAGAAGTCTTGCCTAAGATAATCCTAAACATAACACATACCCTAGGCAGGTTTTATCCTCTGTACCCTACCCAATCTACTTTTGTTCACAGATCAATCAACCATGACTTATTTCATGTTGGCAAATCTGCTTATCTGTTTCTCTTCCTCTGCGTGAAAGGCAGTCTTAAAAGAAGGACATTACCTTCTTCTTTGTATCCCTAATTCGCTGTCTGGCACCTGGTAGGTTCTTATGACTGCTGATTTACACCTGCCTCCACCCACTACTCCCAAAGTAGCTGCTTTGCCCTTCCAAACTCTTCCGCGGTCTGGACAAGGTGAGTGGCTGTCTACATGACAATATTATTGTTGTTGTTTTACCAGTTCTTGAGCTACCCCCTCACAGTGGTGATCCCTGGACACCAAGAAACTGAACACTGAGTTGTCAGAGCTCCGTCCCAGTGATCGGTTATAAATTGACCCACTGTGATCCATGGGGTTTTCTTCTCTTTTCTGTAGTTTAGATGAAGGTTTGAAGAGCAAACTGTTTCTGCTCAGACAGTACACATATTATTTTCTAACATGTTAACACGCTCCTCTTCTTGACCTATGTTCCCATTAACAGCTTTCCTGTTCCCTCCCGCCTTTTGGTCCTTGCCCCCAGGCTGGTGTGCCCATTTAATCTTGTTTTGTTCTATGGGCCTGTAATCTTTGGCTGAAGCGTAAGCCTCAGGAGTGACTTCACTACCAAGCTGAAAAGGTATCCAATGGCCATGTTCTCAGAGTGTCTCCAGTTTTTAACAGACCAGTAAGTCAGTTTGGACTTTTATGTGCGTGTGCGTTAGAATTTTGTTCTACTATTTACCTCCAGCTCTGTCCAGGACCCTCTATCATGATCCCTGTCAGAGCAGTCAGCACAGGTATCACTGCAGTGAGGGGTAGCGCAAGAGCTAGTAAGAACAACAATGATAATATTGTCATGTAGACAGCCACTCTCCTTCTCACCTTGGAAGAGTTTGGAAGGTCAAAGTGGCTACTTCAGGTGTAGTGGGCAGAGCTACGTGTAAATCAACAAACACTGATAAGGACCTACCAGGTGCTGGACTCAGCCTGGTAGAGGTCACGGTAGCTGTGGTCCGTTAGTCCTTTGGACCACAGCCAATGTGTTTGGTTTTCTTCATTCTTCTTGCTTCAGATGGAGTGAGATGAATGGAATGTTATAGATGACCACTGACAAGCTTTTAAGACCCTAGACAATACTCACCAACTTAGAATGTGGAACTTTTTTTGTCATAAACTATGTTACACCGATTGAGCTAGATATTCCCCAAAAGCATGGCCCCCACAGCCATTAGCTCAGTAATTCAGTCCCTTAGGGAGTTCAGACATGTCCATGGGGCTTTCACGACCATGCCTTGGAGAAGTTATACTGGCTTCCCCAGCGTTGTATACTGCCTTAGCCTTCACCAAGGGATGTGTGGGGTTTTCAATGGCTGATTTTCAGAAGTAGGTCACCCAGCTTTTCTTCCTAGTTTGTCCTAGTCCAGAAGCTTTGCTGAAATCTGTTCAGCATCAGAGCAACATACAGACATCCACTGACAGATGGTGGCTGCATAGGAGGGTCAGTGACCAGGAATTAAACTCTGTCTTCCACATAGAAGGCAAGAATTCTACCACTAAACCACCAATGCTAAATACACAGCAACACGAAAACAAAAACCCAAACCCACTGCCATGGAATTGGTTCTGACTCATAGCAACCCTATCAGTAAAAGTAGAATTTCTTCATAGAGTTTCCAAGGGGCACCTGATGGATTTGAACTGCAGGTCTTTTGGTTAGCAACAGTAGCATTTGAATACTATGCCACCAGGATTTCCACAGCAACACTAGAAAGATCTTTTTAGTTACAATATTATTTTCTAACTAACCCCCAGCCGCATTTTCTAAGATGATCATTTGAGCTTGCAACATTAGATGCTCAGTTCTTAGCACACATCACTTTTTTTTCTCCCCAGCCTCATTTTCTGAGCCAGTACGATGTAGTTATTCAGCAGCACAGCTGTTTGCCCTCAACTACTGATCTAAAGGTTGGCAGTTTGAGCCCATCAAACAGCACCACAAAAGAAATCTTTGGTGATCTGCTTCTGTAAAATCCTGTGGAGCGGTTCTACTCTGTAACATAGAGCAGACTTGAGTTGAAATCAACTTGAGGCTGTGGATTTGGTTTGGTTTTTACAGTGTAGTTCTTAGCAGCATACTCTGAAGTCAGGGTGGCTATGCTCGCATGCCAGCTTCCCCTCTGTACTGGGCAATCTGGAGTAGTTACCATCCTTCATCGATACAACAGGGATCATAATCATACCTCACAAATTGGTCATGAGAGCTAAGAAAGTAATACGTATAAATCGTATGGAATAGAAACTGTCACACAATTAAGTGCTAAGTATATGAGAGTATTTCCTGTTTTTGTTTTCACTGTTGATATTTTCTAATAAACCCCGTGGTCATCTTTCAAACCAAGTTTTTTGTAGTCTTTGAACTCATTCTTCCCATTCAGAACTCTGTTCCTTTTCCGAGAATGACCATTCTCTGTGACACAATCTTGCTCGCCAAAAGTGAAGAGGATTAGAAACACTAGCTAATGAAGATCAAAGACCACAGCCTTCAGTATGGATTGCATCTCAACATCAAGAAAACAAAAATCCTCACAATTGAGAACAGTAAGCAATATCATTCATAAACAGAGAAAAGACTGAGGTTGTCAAGGACTTCATTTTATTTGGTCCAACAATCAATGCCTGTAGAAACAGCATTCAAGAAATCAACAAGTGTATTGCATTAGGAAAACCTTCTCCAGAAAAGAAACAAAAAAACAAAAACCCTTTTAAGTGTTGAAAAGTAAAGACATCACCTTGAAGACTAAGGGGCACCTGACCAAAGCTATGGTATTTTCCATCACACCACATGTATGCAAAAGCTGTGCAATGAATAAAGAAGACAGAAAAAGAACTGAGGACTGAATCGTGGTGTTGGAGAAACATATCAAGTATACCATGGACTGCCAAAAGAACAAACAGATCTGTCCCGGAAGAAGTACAGACAAAGTGCTCCTCAGAAGCAAGGATGGTGAGATTCCATCTTACATGTTTTGGACATATTGTCAGTGGTCATTAATCCCTAGAGAAGGCGATCACGCTGGGTAAAAGGGAGGGTCAGTGTAAAAGAGGAAGACCCTCAATAAGATGGATTGACACAGTGGCTGCAACAATGGGCTTAAGCATAAAAATGATTGTGGACATAGTGCAGGACCAGACAGTGTTTTGCTCTGTTGGACATGGGATCACTACGAATCAGAACCAACTCAACAGCGCATATTAACAATAGCAACATTCATTGTTCAGGATTCAGCTGAAGTCTCCTCTGTGAAGCCGTCCCTGACCACTCCTTGTGCCAGCAAAGGTAGCCTTCTTCCCATTTGGTATTCGTATATTCCAGAGAGTCAGCACCTATCAGTTCTGGTTTACGATTTCCCCTATCTAGAGCTCCACAACCCCAAGGTAGGGTCTATGTACCCAGCATGGCCTTAGGAGGCCTCTGTCCCATACCAGGCACTGCAGTAGCTTCTGAGAAGGCCACACAAATCAAGCGCAGTCACTTCCCTCAAGATGAAAATAAGAATATAATTTTCAGATCTGTGGTCAGTAAAAAAGATGATGACCTTCAACGAGCTGGATTGACACAGTGGCTGCAACAATGGGCTGAAGCATAGCAACAAATGTGAGGGTGGTGCAGGAGTGGGAGGTTTTTTTGTCCTGTTGTGCAAAGGGCTGCTACGAGTCGGAACTGACTAGATGGCACTTAACAACAACAATGGGGTAGCAATAAATAAGGTGTACTTTTGGAAACCCTGGTGGCATAGTGGTTAAGTGTTATGGCTGCTTAACAAAAGGTCAGCAGTTCAGATCCACAAAGTGCTCCTTGGAAATCCTATGGGGCAATTCTACTCTATCCTACAGGGTCGTTATGTGTGAGAATCAGTTCAACAGCCATGGGTTGGTTGGTTGGTTGGTTTGGGTATAAGTACTTTGAACAGTCTCTGTCTCCAGAATAGTTCTTGGTAGCTATTAGGAACTCAGTGAAAAACAAACAAACAAAAAAAAAAACCGGCAAGAGAGAGAGAGAGAAGGAGAGAAGAAAGGCCAGGGGAGGAAATAGGAAGGAGAAAGTAAAAATGAAGAAACAAAGAAGAAGCAAACTGGGGCGGTAGGGGAACATGGTCATCAAACATTCCGATGGAAGGCATTTATAATGAAAGAAAATAGATTCCATTATTACTGCAGAAACTTCCTGGCTTATGCCTTTTAAACACTGTTACTAATAGAATATCCATCATGTCATAGAGGGCAATTTCCCAGTGTGTAGAGGAGTATTTTAAATTCTAATAATCACCTATTTTAACATGTGTTAGTATTATATGTCAGTTATGTCAAGCCCATTATTTTGCAGACACTATCGTTTTGTCTACGGTGAATTTAAATAAAGACTGAGTGAGTATGATACTGGTGCTACAACTGATACGGCAAAGATTCTGAAAGGTGCCCATAGTCAGGGCCAGTTTACTGAATAAGCAAGGTATGCAGAGTTTATTTGTGCACACTTACTAATCTGCAGTGAAAAATATTACCAGTTTTTCACAACATCAGCATGGTGAAATTGTTCACTGCAGATTAGTGAACATGAGTAAACCCTTGTGTACTTCACTGAGTACAAGTTGGTGGGTAACTTGCTAACTAGTTAATCCACTCCTGCCTGCAAGTGATTAAAACTGGGAGATTCTGATTTCATAGCTCACCTATAAAGGAGCTTCTGAGGAGGAAACGTTTGGGGCCACCCACAAGGGGAGGGTAGTGTTAGAGGTCAAGACTGCAGAGGTCAAAGGCGTTCCTGTGCCCTCAGCCTGCCTGACCAACACTGTAATACATGTGCTTCTGGACAAAGGACCTCTTCGTCTACTTTTGGGCCTGAAGACTTTAAAAGTTTCACCTACAAATAACCTGCCAGTTTGTAGGTTGGGAAGTTGAGGCCTCAAAAGTTAAGTGAGTCATTAATATTTCACTTATAAAGCAAAGATACCACTTTAGTGACTAAGATGTAACTGACCCAAGTCATGGTCTTTGCAACTGCCTCATATGTATATGGAAATTGATAGCGATAAAAGGAGAACAGAAGAAGAATGAGTAAGTTCAAATTGTGGAGATGGAAAAAAATATCAGTGATACCATGGGCTACCAGAAAAACATATAAATCAGTCTTAGAAGAAATACAACCAGAATACTCTTTAGAAGTGAGGCTGATGAGACTTCATCTTGCTTACTTTGACACAGTGTTAAGAAAGACCAGTCACTGGAAAAGAACATCATGACTGCTGAACTAGAGAGTTAGCAGGAATGAAGGCAGCCCTTTGTGAAATGGATTTATGTGATAAATTCAAGCATGTCAAAGATCATGGCAACAGTGTAGGTCTGGGCAGCATGGAATTCTGTTATATGTAGGGTCTCCTTGAGCTGGGACCCACTCAGTGGCAAGTGACAACAATGAATATTTCACTAATTTAGCCTAAAACTATCTGTAGAGTAGCAACCTGGCCACAAGTACTTTTCAGTTAAATAAACTTTGTCATTCCCACCGCACAATAGATGACTGAAAACAGAATAGTGTATGTCAATATATCTTCTCCAGCCTAAATTTCAATCTGTCAAGGAATCTCATTTTATATCCAGCATTTCTACATAAGCTATAGGAAGAGGAATGGGTGAAATCTTTAATATCTTTCTTCACAGGACATACCTTGAAATATATATATATGTACATTTACACATATGTTTTCATATGTATTATATATATATATAAAGTAATAGTCATGTTGGGGTCATACCTCATCAATCAGTACATGGTGCTCTGCTACCTATAGGCTATCAGCCCTGGGAAACCTGTAGATGCCAATAAGAAAAATGTCCAACCTGCTCATTATCTTCCAAATAAATGGCTTTGTTCATCACCTTCTTTTTCTCAGGCTTATTTTCCCCTTGTATTGTGCCAGACTTCCTGTACTCTGTTATTGTAGGATATTGTCATGACATGCTACTACAAAACATAGGACACAGCTCAGTGACTACTGACACAAGCAGAGCTCCACGACCATGGCAAAATCACATGCAAGGGAAGAGCAAATTGAAAACTCTCAAGTGCAGGGAGCAGAACAGCCTGAGGCTCACCAGAAACTCTTGACTATCCCCAGCTGAGTATTATCCTGGATTGAGCGCAGGAACTCCTTGGGCCTGAGGGGGAGGAGGGTAAAGGGGTTCCCTTTGAGAGCACTCTCAGGTAGATTTTTAAGTAGACTGCTCATCCACTCCTGGAACAGGGAGTCTCACCACTTGTCACTGACAAAGCCACTAGTTGAACAAAGATAGGCAACTGGTTTTATCCAAGACTACAGTTGCTTGATTAGACTAAACCATGTGCTTATAGCATCCCTCTCCTCACTATCTAGTATAGAAATTGCCTTGTGCATTATATACAGTTTTGTTTGGGATTGACAATGAAAGCTTATTTCCTGGACCTCATCTTTCAGCTGGTAGGTTAACTCCTACAGCTCCTTCAGATCTCAATTCAGAAAGCACATCTTCAGGACACCAGTTTCTAATCCATTTAGTCTGTATTGGGAATCCCTGTGTAAGCTTTCATGATACCCTGTGACTTTTTCCTGAACTAGTACTTATCAGGTATATGAGTCCAATGATGTGTGTGACTCTTTGAGTTATGTTTGCATTATGCACTAACATACAAGCTCACGAAGGCAGTTCTTTCGTCTGTTTTGCCTCTGTCCATTCACTATCACGCCAAACACACAGGAATCCAGGAAAAAAAAAATCCATTGCTGTTGAGCCACTTCTGACTCTTGGTGACCCCTATGTGTTACAGAATGGAACTGCTCCACAGGGTTTTCTTGGTTGTAATTTTAATAGAAGCAGATAGCCAGGGCTTTCTTCCATGCTATGGCTGGATGAGGTCAAACCAACAACATACACTTAATTATTAAACTTTTAATTAATAGTTGTTAAGTATATGAGTGAATCAATTCATTAAAGTAAAAAGTACTCACAACATGCCACTGTTGCTGTCAGGTGCCATCAAGTCGGTTCCAACTCATAGAGACCCTACGAACAACAGAACAAAACACTGCCCAGTTTTGTACCATGTCCGTAATCATTTTTATGCTTCAGCCCACTGTTGCGACCACTGGGTCAATCCATCTCCTTGACGGTCTTCCTCTTTTTCACTGACCGTCCACTCTACTAAGCATGATGTCCTTTTCCCGGGACTGATCCTTCCTAACAACATGTCCAAATTAGGTAAGACGCAGTCTTGTCATCTTTGCTTCCAAGGAGCACTCTGGCTGTACTTCTTCCAGAACAGATCTGTTTGTTCTTTTGGCAGTCCATGGTACAGTTAACATTCTTTTCCAACACCACAATTCAAAGTCATCAATTCTTCTGTCTTCTTGGTTCATTGTCCAGCTTTTGAATGCATATGGTGTGATTGAGAATACCATACCTTGAGTCAGGCACACTTTGGCCTTCAAAGTGACATCTTTAATTTTGAATACTTTAAAGAGATCCTTTGCAGCATATTTTCCCAATGCATCGTGTCTTTTGATTTCTTGACTGTTGCTTCTATGGGCGTTGATTGTGGACCCAAGTAAAATGAAATCCTTGACTACCTCAATCCTTTCTTCACTTATGGTAATGTTGCTCACTGGTCTAGTTGTGAGCATTTTTGTTTTCTTGATGTTGAGGTGTAATCCATACTTAAGGCTGTGGTCCTTGATCTTCACCAGTAAGTGTTTCAAATCTTCTTCACTTTTAGTAAGGTGGTGTTGTCTGTGTATTCCAGGTTGTTAGTGAGTCATCCTCTAATTCTGATGCCTTATTCTTCTTCATGTAATCCAGCTTCTCAGATTATTTGCTCAGCGTACAAATTGCAAAGGTATGGTGAAAAGATACAACCCTGACACACAACTTTCCTGACTTTAAATCATGCAGTTTCCCCTTGTTCTGTTCGCATGACTGCCTCTTGATCCATGTATAGATTCTTTAAGAGCACAGCTAGGTGTTCCGGAATTCCCATATGATGCAACTTTGTTTAAAATGGGAGCTCACAACACACACATTATAAAGAGAAAGTATCAGTGATCTGGGCTCAGAACAAATAATCCCCTTCTTCCTGATGCAACTGAATTGCATTTCCCAGCCTCACTTACAGTGTGGCCATGTGACTTTCCCACTGGTGAAAGATGGTTGCCAAGTCCACCCCATCACAAGCTCCAACAAATGCATCTCTGAGTTCTTCTGGTGAATTGTAGGATGGAGATGACTTTGACAACCTTGGAAGCAAGTGTTAAGGATGGTAGAATTTTGTCAGCCAGTGTTCCTCCATAACCACACTGAACAACTACTACATCCTCCACCAGACTGAACTGAGAATAAGTAGATTGTATCCAGTTACCACAACTGGCTGGTCTGGCAAGGATCACGATTGATGTACTAGATAGAGTGAGAGAAAAATGTCAAACAAAATTCAAATTCTTACACATACACACATATAAACAACCGGTCTTGCTGGCTGGACACAAACTAGAGAAAACATCCCAGTGCATGGCCCCCAAATACCCTTTTAATTCAGTGTTGAAGTCAGTCCTAAGGTTCACACTTCAAAGATTAGACAATTCTATGGGGTCAATAGAAACCCTGATGGCAGAGTGGTTAAGTGCTATGGCTGCTAAACAAAAAGTTGGCAATTCTAATCTGCCAGATACTCTTTAGAAACTCTATGGGGAAACTCTGCTCTGTCCTATAGGATCACTGTGAGTCAGCATGAACTCAACAGAAGCGGATATAGGGCCAACAACAACCCATGTGAGAGGTGTAGTTTATATTTTGGTCATGTATAGAAGACTATTGAATACATTAGCCCGAAAGCAAGGATGAGATGGCAGAAAAGGACAGGAAAACTGTAGGAACAGAAACAGGGAAGCTGGAGAAGAAAGAGGGAGAGTGTTGAACATCACAGTACTAATTGTTTAGTGAAGATCGAATTTGCTCTGTAAGCTTTCATCTAAATCACAATTTAAAGAAAAAGAAAAAACCTACATGGAAAAGAGACAGATTAACACCAAATTCACCTTCTCCAAAACTCTTAATACGTTGAAGAAGAAATAAATTTCTGATAAATGTGAACCATTACATATGTAGAGACATTTTTTACAGTGGTTAGCAATATTTGAACTAATGTACTCCTTCCCAGTGATTCTAAGTTAAAGAATTGGAAAGCCAGATTAAACATCTCATGGAAGAATGGATGGTTGGGCAAATCTTCCCAAGTGATAATTCTGCCTCCATTCCTTACCCCTGTTGTTATCACTGACCTATGCATTTTCCGTGGTTTGCAGTGAGAGCATGAGACAAAGACATGCTTGATTAGATGAAAGGATTTGTGGGTATGTGGAACACATGCACTTACACACATAAATTCAAGTTTGTGGGTACAGGAGGCAGATATAAAAACCATGGTTTCTCACCAGTAATGGCAGAGGATGGATTTTGATCTGTTTCCTTTCAAACCAAACAGCATATCATCACTCTGGTATTGTGAAGGAGAAAACGAAGTGAAAACATGGTCAGTGTCCTCAAAAGAGGCATCATGGTGAAGTAGAAAGACCACAGAATTGTAGTTTAAAGGGCTTGACTTCCAAGTGAGTCTTGCTGAACAGCAAGACCGTGGCAAACAGACTCCACCTCTCTCTTTCTACATCTGTGAAAAAGGGTTTCAAGGTTGCAACTCAAAATTGCTGTAAGGTTATCAGATTCATTGCTTATAAAATGTCTGATGGGAAGGGAGACAAGTACATCAGTAATTACGATCAAATGTTTTGTGTCCTGTGACAAAGTTAGGTACCGGCAGTTGTGAGAACACAGCTTATGCGGTCAGAAAATAAGAGGGGAGGGACGAGAAAGACTTAGAGTAGAAAGTGATACTTGATCACATAGCCAAATGCGTAGTTCAAATAGAGTACTGAGCTGTTCAAGGATGACTGGGTAGCATTTCCTGGATATTCTGGGCCTCCAACTCAATGTCAGAAAATTAATACAAACACATATAGAAGTAGAAAGCTTGTCTAATCATCTCAAATTATCACCTAGCACTCCAAAGTTTGAAAAACTGGCATAGACATAGAGACAGAGGGTAGCAGAGACTCTAGCACACATTAGACTCTTGTGCAGCAGAGACTGCCTTGGACTGGAAGCCCAGATTCTAGAGTCTCCTGTGTCATTAACTACATATTTGGCCTTGGAAAATCACATAAGCTTCTCAAACCTGTGTTCTTCATCTGTAAGATGAAGTAATCAGCAAAGTAATTTTAAATCTCTTTTCCTGTTCTTAATGTGTGATTTCATTTCCACATTCCTCCTGCCTTTTGTGACAGCTGCGTTACTCAGTGTAGCCTGCAGGGGGCACTAGACTAAGTATTAGAAAACCTGATGTGTTTTCCCATTTGCAACCCCAAACACTAATCCTGTTGTCTTCTAGTCGATTCCAGCTCATGGCAACCCTAGAGGACAGAGTAGAACACCCTCACAGGACTTCTAAGGAGAAGCTAGTAGATTTGAACTGGCCACATTTTGTTTTGCAGCTGAACTCTCAACCACTCTGCTACCAGGGCTTTTCCCCTGACTAACTGTAGGACTTCAGTCAAGCTGCTTAACTTCTCCATATCCTAGATCTGCATTCATCCAACAGAGGGATGAGTAAACTCTCCACCTACTACCAAGGGGTGTAGCCAGTGTTAATACCCTCATCGCCCTTTGAGCTCAGCAGATGAAAGGCACTGAGAAAAGTACAAAGAATTTTTATGTGCTATTGACTTTATTTTATTTTCTGTGGGGGAGGGAGTCTGCCCCAGCTGAAGAGCTGCTTTCTCTGAATCAAAGGGCAGGAACCCAGCAAGTTTCCCAGGATCAGGGACTTAGACTGGGCTGTATATGTGGACTGTGCCTGCCAATTCCCTGCTCAGTTTCCTTTAACCTGGTGCTCCAGGCAATAACTGTGCAACTCTGCAATTTAACAATGTGTTCTTTGTCCCACAGCTTTTCACATTTCGCAACTGACCAGGTAGTCTGTTTGGGCCTGCAGGAAGAGTCAAGTAGTTAGTGAGGGAAGGGTTTGGCATGCCCTACCTAGGTCCTACCAGCAAGTTCCAACAGGAAGGTATTCTCTTGCTCTTGGCTGTTGACCTGCCCCAAAACGTACAAGTGCCACTACCAGGAATGAGCCCTCTTTCCCAGAAGGTTGTAATACCAGTTTGGCCTTTATCAATGCATTGGTGAGCTGTGTTTTGTTTATGGTTTTATGCCACCTATTTTCCCAGGGAAATTATGTTTTCTAAAAAGCCCTTGGGTTTGCATCAGCTTTTAAAGCCACAAGCACCACTTTAGTTCTTATTAAGCTCTTAATATGGTATGAATAGGGGGACTACTAGACTAAAGAGCCATAATCACCCCTGAGAAAAACATCCGTCACCAACTTTTATGTGGTCCCTGAACCTCTAAAAGGTGTCATCTCTGGTGTGTATGTGGTAAGAGCTTCCTCTGGGAGACGCCAAGAAGCCCACACGTTAGATGAGGCTTAGAAGGGCAGTTTCTAACGATTACAAATTACCTAGTCTAGCGTCTCGATTTCATCTACGTGATGAGCCTTAATTAAATTTGTCAGAGTTTGATCCTTTATCCCCAGATGTGGTGCTGACAGACATGGCTGATATAAATAATGTATGCTCCAAGTACTTGCCAGGCTCCGGGCTCAGCTGGGACAGCTGTGGCTTTTTAAATGTCATTCCCAAGATATCCTGGAGCTGCTCCTCTTTCCCTCATTCTAAGCTGGGAAGGGAGCCGAGGGCAACCTCAGCCCAGGTGACACTAATGCAGTTTGACAGCACATTCCCTCTGGACAGGTGCTTAACCTGCAGACTCCTCCAGCAGAGAAGGCAGCCTCCATCTGCAAGGGTGGTCTTGCCAGGCTGAACCAAAGGCATTTCTTGAATAAGTCTTGAATCTGACATGTTTGAATAGGGTTTCTTTAAATCCACACACTCATATACACATGCACATGCATACACACACACACACACACACACACACACACACACACACAACCTGAATAAGCTATCAGGGCTTTCTTCCCTTATTTGACTATAGTATTCGGGAAACGGTCCAACTAGCAAACTCTACTCCTGGTGGCTTCCTGGTTCCTCATTCCTGACTCGTTCTCCCACAGCCAAGAAAGGTGCAGTTCACACTCTGGAAGCTGTTAGCTCGTTACAGCCCAGGCTGATCCCAACTGGCTCTTGGTGGGTTTTCTGCTGATGGGTGGCAGACAGCACATTCCTCGCCTTTGCATAGACTTCCGCCTCACCCTTGACTTTGACTTAACCGACAAACCTACCTGTTTGCTCAGAGAAATTTTTACTGCAGGCAACAGAAGGTAGCGAAAAGAACACTACTTTTGAACACAGCAGACCAAAACTTGTCTCTGGATTTGGAGTTTGCTCATTGTGCGAATACAATGACATTATTTCATTCCAAAGTGTCAATTTCCTTAACTCTGAGACAGGGGGACTCAGATTTCCCTCAAGATCAACCAGAACCTCATAGCAACCACATTTCTCTCTCTATCTCTGGTCATTCAGCCACACAAGGACAAGTATGGCTTCCCTGGGTTGGCCTCCTTTCTAAGGATGCCCAAGACAATCTACAACCAGCCTGAGAGCAAAAGAGAAACTTTTGCAAAACAATGGCCAAAACGAAAGAGTACATTTACAAAAGCTACTTTCATGTTTTGCTGGAAGAAATTGAGTCAAGAAAAACAGAGCCACTTTTGACACCATAAACTCCTATTACGCCATACCCTGGGCAATGAATGTTTGCCCAGTACTTCACAGTTTGCAAGGCAGACCCACGGTGAGGATGCTACTTGTGACTCTGGCTCCATTTGTGGGACTGAAAACATCTCCTACTTCACAGAGAAGGAAACAGAGGCTGAAAGGGGTTAAATAGTGGTTGGAGTCACAAAGAACCAAGTGTCAGACTAAGAAACAAGATGACATCTTATGGATCCAAATCTGGGCCTCCTTCCCCTCCTTTATATTTCCTGTCTTGCCTCATCACTGATAGGCATTCAGGGTGCTCCTCAGTTTGCTAACATTAGTAGGAGTGTACAATTAACTACTAACTCAAAATCAATCAATAAACCACAAGAAAGCTACTGTAACTTCTCTTTCTGGTGCAAAAATGTCACCATGGGGGGCGGAATCAAGATAGCAGACTAAGCACACGTCTCCCTATATCCCTCTGGAAACCAAGACCTGAATTGACAATCAAACAGAGCCTTCTGGTCAACTAGTGAGCCCCAGGACACAGCACAGGGCTGTTAATTTGGACTTCATACCACTGAGCAAAAAACCTCCTCTGTTTTGCTGACTCCTGCTCCTGGCTAGCCCTGGCTCTCACAGACTGAAGGTAAACACACCATTTCGACTTTTTTTTCTCTGTCTTGGCCGGCGGGCAGAGCTGGGTCTTGCCTAGCGGCTAGACTCAGACGCACTGCTGGTGGGATAGGCAGGCGAAATTCTCATATTTTGAGAGCCAGGCCTAGGACTCTATTCATCTAGCCACTTTGGGCCTGTCTTTTTATCACTACCACAGCGTGGTTTGTACGGAACTGCAGTGCCTGCATGTGGGATGCCATGTTGGATACTGAGATTTTAGCAGGACCTAATTCTTAGCCTAGGAGCCAGCGCCTGCCAACAGGACAGCACTTCTCTGACAGAAAAGCAGTAGCTTACACAGTGTCGCCTATGGTGGGGGCCTGGTGACAGAGGAGGAGGACTCATTACCTCTCAGCACCTTTAGCCCCTCTGTCTGCCAACCGTGTGGAGGGCGCCATCTTAGATACGGTGGCTGCATCTGGACCTATTTCTTAGCTTGAGAGCCAGAGCCTGTCCACAGGATAGTGCTTTTCTACCAGAAAAGCAGTAATTTACAGTGTCGCCTAAGGCTGGGCCCTGTCAGCAGAGGCCAACAGGGCAGTAGCATTGCTGTATTTCGAACTAGTTTGTATCACCTGGGGTTGGATATAGAGGTGCTTACTTTGCCAGTTGGGAAGAGGAATCTTTATATCTGAAAACCTGACTGATTTGGGAAGTGGTCACATACCTTTTATTTTACATTTTAAGATAGCCTAGAGAAACATCTGCAGTCCAACCTCACAGTATCTCTGCCAGCCTCTACTTACTCATATGGGACCCAAAAAGCAATAGACATTTGTGGCATACAAGAAATCACCCATGGCTTCAGAAGGCTTCCAAACAAAACAACCAAGGAGTTATCTAGATGAAGAAACTTTTCTGAAATCATCAGAAGGTGAATAGAAAATGATTATATACAGAGCCCTTCTAGACCTTATACAAAATGCAGCAGAACAAAAGGAAAAATAAAGCAAGCTATTCGATCTGATGGAACTCCAGTACTCTGAAATCCAACAGATCAAGAACAAAATCAAAGACACAGAAACTTCCATTCAAAGCCAAGAAAACAGAATGCAACAAATGGAAAAAAGAATTTCTGACTTGGAAGACAGAGCTACTGATGCCATCGTCTGTGAGCAGAAATCGGAAAAAGGAAACAAGAAAAATTAAGAAGCATTAAGAAGCATGTGGGACAATATTAAGAGGAACACCCTGAACAGGATGAGACCCCTGAGAACACAGAAAGTATCATTGCTGAGCTGCTGACAGAAAACTTCCCAGAAATCATGAAGGAAGAGAATATAGATATCCCAGATGCATACTGTATGCCACCCAATATAGATCTCAAGAGAAAGACTCCAAGGCATATTATAATCAAGCTTAACAAAATGAAACATAAGCAGCAATTCTTAAAGGCAGCAAGACTCAAAGAAAAGCTAACATTCAGAGGGAAACCCTGTAGGCTTTCATCAGATTTCTCAGCAGAAACCATGCTGGCACGGAGACAGTGACATGGGACATTCAAAGCCTTGCAGGAGAAGGACTTCCAACCAAGAATTATAAATCCTGCAAAACTATCTTTCAAATATGCAAATGAAATTAAGACATTTCCAGATAAACAGAAATTCAGAAACTTTGTAAAAACCAAACCAAAACTACAAGAAATTCTGAAAGAAGTTCTTGGCTTTGGCTTAGAAGAACAAAACCACTAACCTGATATTTTAGAATGACATTTTATTCAGAACTCTACTCAGGGAAGGCTCCAAATTCAATCACAGCTTTAATACTGAAAGAAACAATCCAGTGATTATCATGAAAACTATGGTGCCATCATATTAAAAAGAGGGATGTACTACAGTTGTTATAGTCCTTTCAGATGGAGAGGAAGATGACAAGACTTGTAGTAATTAAAACCGGATTTATATATAGTTTATTAAGGGGGATCATAGGGGCAGCTGTAAAGCACAACAAAGATGTATCATACCATTTCAAGAAATGTAACACAGGAGTCTCAACAACTACGAAAACAGCTCTGAGAAAGGTGAAAACCCAACTCACAAAAAAGAATGTCCCAGAACAGACTAATAAGAACACAGAAAACATCAACACAAAAATAAACATATCACAATTGGCAGCCGTGACCACATACCTACCAATAATTACAATGAATGTGAATGGACTTAATGCTCCAGTAAAGAGACATCGAGTGACATCTTGGATCAAAAGACATGACCCATCCATATGCTGTCTACAAGAAACTCACTTGAGACCTAAAGATAGTAACAAACTGAAAATTAAAGGATGGAAGAATATATACCAAGCTAACAATGAACAAAGAAGATCAGGGGTGGCAATTCTAACCTCAGACAAGATCAATTTTAATGTAAAATCCACCATCATGGACAAAGATGGACACTTTATTGTTAAAAGTTTCAGTACACAAGCAAGACTCAACTATATTAAATATTTATGCACCTAATATCAGAGCACCTAAGTACGTCAAAGAAACACTGACTACACTCAAAAAAGAGATTACTCCACAATAATAGTGGGAGACTTCAACATTCCACTCTCAATACTGGACAGATCATCTAGAAAAAAGCTGAGTAAAGATATAGAAGACCTTATTGCCACAATTAACCAATTAAACCTCACTGATATATACAGAACTTTCTACCCATCAGTGGACAATTACACCTTCTTCTCCAGTGCACCTGGAACATTCTCCAGAATTGACCATGTGTTAGAACATAATGCAATTCTCAACAAAATCCATACTACTGAATTACTGCAAAGCACCTTCTCAGATCATAAAGCCATAAAAGTTGAAATCAATAGTAGAAAAAACATAGATAGAAAGTGGAACTCTTGGAAACTGAACAACATCTTGCTCAAAAGACCATGGGTTATAGAAGAAATCAAGGATGAAATAAAGAAATTCATGGATTCCAATGAGAATGAAAACACTTCCTACCAAAACCTATGGGATACAGCCAAAGCAGTGCTCAGATGTCTGTTTATCTCCATAAATGCACATATCTGGAAGGAAGAAAGAAACTAAATCAAATAACTAACCCTACAGCTTGAACAAGTAGAGACAGAACAACAGAGGAACCCCTCAGGAACCAGAAGAAACCAGATCATAAAGATTAAAGCAGAGCTAAATGAATTAGAGAATAGAAAAACAATTGAAAAAATTGAAAAGACCAGAAGCTGGTTTTATGAAAAGATCAACAAAATTGACAAACCACTGGCTAAACTTACTAAAGAAAAACAGGAGAGGAAACAAATAACCCAAATAAGAAATGAGAGGGGAGTTGTCACCATAGATCCAACAGAAATAAAAATATCATAACAGAATACTATGAAACACTGTACTCTAACAAATTTGAAAACCTAGAGGAAATGGACAAATTCCTTGATTCAGATCACCTACCCAAATTATCAGAACATGAAGCAGAACAACTTAATAAACCCATCACAAAGGAAGAGATTGAAAAAGTCATCAAAAAACTGCCAACCAAAAAAAGCCTGGGCCCAGATGGCTCCACTGCAGAATTCTACCAAGTTTTTAGAGAAGAATTATCTCCAATACTTCTGAGACTATTTCACAGTTCGGAAAGGGATAGAGTACTCCCAAACTCATTCTATGAAGCCAGCATAACTCTGATACCAAAGCCAGGGAAAGACCCCCCAAAAATAGTCCATCATGACCAAGTTGGATTCATGCCAGGGATGTAAGGCTGGTTCAGCATCAGAAAAACAGTTACTGTGATTAACCACATAAATAACACAAAAGACAAGAATCACCTAATTTTGTCCATTGATGCAGAAAAAGCATTTGATAAAGTCCAACACCTATTCATGCTAAAATCTCTTAGTAAAATAGGCATAGACAAAAAATTCCTCAACACAATAAGGGCCATTTATACAAAGTCAACTGCCTACGTCATCCTGAATGGAGAGAGTCTGAACGACTTTTCCCTGAGAACCGGAACTAGACAAGGATGCCCATTCTCACCTCTCCTATTCACCATTGTACTAGAAGTTCTAGTCAGAGCAATTAGACAAGACCAAGAAATAAAGGTCATCTGCATTGCAAACAAGAAGTGAAAATCTCCCTGTTTGCAGATGATGTGATTGTATATGCAGAGAATCCCAAAGAATCCATAAGTAAACTACTCAAAGTGATAGAAGAGTTCTGCAAAGTCTCGGGATACAAGATAAACATAAGTAAATCGGTAGGATTCCTTTATACCAACGGTGAGAATGTTAACAGAGAAATCATCAAATCAATACCATTTACTATAGCCCCTAAGAAGATAAAGTACCTAGAAATTAATCTAACCAGAGAAATAACAGACCTTTACAAAGAGAACTACAAGCCCTTACTACAAGAAACTAAGAGAGACTTAGATAAATGGAAAAACCTACTCTGCTCATGGATAGGAAGACTTAACTTTGTGAAAATGTCTATTTTACCAAAAGCAATCTACTTATATAGTGCAGTCCCAATACAAGTTCCAGCATCAATTTTTAATGAGATGGAGAAACAAATCACCAATTTTGTTTGGAAAGGTAAGAAGCCCTGGATAAGTAAGGTACTACTAAAGATGAAGAACACACTCATTATCCAACTTTAGAACATACTACACTGCCACAGTGGTCCAAACAGCCTGGTTCTGGTACAAGAACGGACAGATGGATCAATGGAACAAAATTGAGACCCCAGAGATGACACCGTCTGTCTATGAACAGCTGATATTCGACAAAGGCCCTAAGACGTTAAACTGGGGTAAAAACAGTATCTTCAACAGATGGTACTGGCAAAATTGGATATCCATCTGCAATAAACTGAAACAAGATCCATATCTTACACCTTATACAAAAACCAACTCCAACTGGAAAAAAGACCTAAATATCAAATCTAAAACGATAAAGCTCATCCAAGAAAAAGTAGGAGCAACAATGGAAGTTTTAATACACAAAGTAGATAGACTTCAAAATGTCAAACAAACCACAATCAACAGAAGAGAAAATAGATAAATGGGATCTATTAAGAATCAAACATTTTTGCTATCCAGAGACTTTATTAATAGAATTAAAAGACCACCTACAGAATGGGAAACAGTACTTGGCAACTGTATGTCAGACTGATGCCTGATCTCCATAATCTATAAGGTACTACAAAACATCAATAAGAAGGAGATAAATCATTCAATTAAGTGATGGGCAAAGGAGATGAACAGACATTTCTCTAAAGAGGAGATCCAGGCAGCCAAAAAACACATGCGGACATGTTCACGATCATTAGTTATTAAAGAAATTCAAATCAAGACTGCAATGAGATACCATCCCACCCCAACAAGGTTGTCCATGATCCAGAAAACACAAAACAACAAATGCTGGAGAGGCTGTGGAGAAAGTGGAACCCTCCTACACTATTGGTGGGGTTGCAACATGGTTCAGCCTCTTTGAAAAGCAATCTGGTGCTTCCTTAAAAACATGGATATAGATATACCATTTGACCCAGTAATTCCACTACTTGGAATATATCCTGCAGAATCAAGGCCTTTCACATTAATGGACACATGCACCAAAATGTTTATCGCAGCACAGTCAACGATAGCAAAAAGATGAAATCAACCCAGATGCCCAACAACAGAAGAATGGATAGGTAAACTATGGTATGTATACTCAATGAAGCACTACGCAATGATAAAGAACAACGATGACTTCAGGAAACATCTCATGACCTGGTTTCAACTGGAAGACATTACGTTGAGTGGAAGTAGTCAGTGACAAAAGGACAAATATTGTATCAGACCCCTACGATAAAAACTCAAAAACAGACTTATGTATAGAAGTAAAGACTCTTTGACAGCTGCAAGAGAGGGGAGAGAGGGAGGGCGAGGGGAGAGGGTTTAGATTAGATAGTTGGTAGAAATTTGGTTGGGTGAAATCAGTGATAGCACACATTAGAAACAAGAACAATATTAAGTAGACTTTAGCATAACTTGAATGCTCCTTCCATCTTAACCTAATATTGCAAGGACAGAGTAGCTGGGGCAGGGGGCAGGAGACCATGCTTTTAGGCGAAATCGAGGCCAATTGGCACAATTAGTGTTTCACTAAGAGGGCTCTCTTCACCCCACATTGGTGAGTGGCATCTGAGGTCCTAAAAGCTGTCACGCTGCCATCCAAGGGCACAGCAAATGGTCCCAACTCAGCAGGAATGGATGATCATTGAGGACCAAAATGACATGGGGTAAAGACAACCCAGAGGATGGAGAGACCCACATGAGTGGGTGCCTACATAGACTTGGGACTGGAAGAATCAGATGGTGCACGGCCACCACCAGTGATAGCCGTGATGGAGCTCACTAAGTTGAGTCTCACTGGCAACATAAGAATAAAAAGGTGTGCACCCTGAGATCTACATTAAAAGACTGCAACTGATGGTCCAGTGGTTTTGGGTTCCCCTCGGAGTATGGCCCCTGGCGCTGATGCTGCCCTTGCCCATAAATCATCATGTTGGTCCACTCTTTGGACACAAATGCATTGGACTGGGCGATGCAGAGTGACCATATATTGCATGCACTTTATGGTTCTATGCAACTATAGGATATCATCCTGCTGACCTCTGGCTGGAGGAAGGGGAGTGGGTGGAGAGGAGGGGAAAGGAAACTGTTGGGAAGATGAGACACGTATGGAGCAGAGAGGAATAGTGTGCTGTCACTGGGCAGGGAGAGCAGTGGAAGCTGCATATAGGTGGGCATGTCAATTTATATGGGAATGTACCTTTTCACGGAGTCATAATAAAAAAAAAGATTATTTTTTAGGAAAAAAAATGTCACTACGTCATGTGCAAAGCCATATACAAGGTCAACACCACATAAATTACTAGTCTCTTCTCTCAGCTTTCCAGTCCTATTCTCACAACCCTACCCCAATTTCCCACGGTCCTTGCTCTCCAACCACAAACACCAGCTGTTGTTGAAGTGGCTCTAATGCATTGCTACCCCATGTGAGTCAGAGAACTATGCTCCACAGGCTTTTCAGTGGCTGAGTTTGTAGATCACTTAGGCCTTTCTTCTGACCGTTTCTGGCTGGACTTGAACTTCCAAACTTTCAGTTAGCAGCTGGGCTTGTCAAATGTTTTCATCCTTGTGTCCCACCCCCTTCACGCCCTACCCCAGACTCCAGTCACAGGTAGGACTGGTCAGTTTCCCAAGGTCTCCATGCTTTCTTGCCTCTTTGATGTCTCATGGCCTGGATGCTACCTGCCTGGATGCCCTTCACCTCACTCTGGCTGGAAGATCCCACTTAGTCTTCAGCACACTCAGTCCTCCCCAGAGTGAATGTCATCCCTGGCCTCTGGCAAAGGTGAAACCAGTCAAGACATTAGCACCAGACAAATGTAACTCCAACAGCAGCTCTTCATCCTAGCTCTGTGACTCTGGGGAGACTGTTTTACCTCTCTGAGAATCAGGTGGCAAGTATGTTGCCCCTCCAGCAGTGCTGTGAGGATGAAACAACAGAGCCTAGAATTAGGGAGCATAGGATTCTCCCTCAGTGTCCTATTGTCATCGAATCCACTCTGACTCAGCGACCCTTAGTGATCCTGTGGGACAGAATGGAAATATCCCATAGGGTTTCCAAGGCTGTAATCCTTAAGGGAGCAAATTGAGCATCTTTCTCGTGGGGCAGTTGATAGGTTCAAACTGCTGATCTTTCAGTTAGCAGCCAAGTGCTTATGCGCTACACAGCTACACAGCTTTTGCCCCATAGACACTTAGGAAATGCCACTCCATTCCCTCCACTTGCTGCTCCCTGTATTCTGAAGACCCTACCTACACACCGGTGGTTATCTGCCACTCACACTGAATCGCCATCATCTGTTGTGTCTTTCTCACTTGGCAGCATGTTCTTCAGGAACACAGACGGACAATTTTGTCTCAGTCCTACCACCCAGCCTGGCATAATGCAGTAGGCATTCAATTCCTAGTGGACAAATGAGCCGTATATGAGCAGGAAATTATAAAGATGTACCTTTGTTTCTTTACCTGGAAGGAAATAATGTTATCTCTGATTTCCCCACCTGTTTCAACCAACCTCATCTGAATTCTTTGAGCTCCAGATGACTTCAAATGCTAGTTCTGAAATGGATGCTTCAAGCTGGCATAAATGTCTCCATCAGGAATTTCCCAACCACATTCCACAACCACATTCCACATTATGCTAGTGCCAGGTTGAGGGACGAATGCCTGAGTGTATTTTATCCCTCCTGCATGTGGCAACCAGCTTGCAAACCACCAAACCCTTGTGCAGCTTGGCTGGGAATCCACATATTATAAAACTGACATGAAAGTAGGCATTAGCCAGATGTAGTGCGATCCCAGTGACAAGTCTGAGGGAAGCAGGAAATGGAGTCAGAGAGACTAATCTATGCCTCTCTTCTCTGTTTGCATGCATCTTGGTGAGAAAATTGATAACCTTTTGGAGTCCCAAGTTTGTTTGAGGTTATTAGAAATTGGGTGATCTGAAAGTCTCTTTCTCTCTTACAGGAGCCCTGATAGGGAAACACTTAAGTGCTTGGTGCTAAGTAAAAGGCTGGCAGTTAGAATCTACCCAGCAGTTCTGCAAAAGAAAGACCTAGCAGTCTGTATCGGTAGAGATGAAAACCCTATGGGGAAGTTCTACTCTGTCAGATGGGTCACTGGGAGTGGAAATCAACTCAGTGACACCTAATGACAAGAAAATCTACAGTGTGCTTGTGGACTGTAGACTTGGGTAAGACTCACAGTGACCCTAGAGGTCAGAGTAGAACTGCCCACACTTTCCATGGAGCATCTGGCAGATTTGAACTGCCAACCTTTTGGTTAGCAGACATAGCACTTAACCCATGATGTTACCAGGGTTTCCGTGGATTGCGGCAGAAGTGGTTATGTGAGGAAATGAAACCATCATCTGGCACATTCTAGTTTACAAATCTCAACGAAAAGTCATCTCTAGGCTCCCTGCCATGAATGCAGTGAGAGATCCCAGGAGCCTATGGTCACCTCCTAGCTTACCTTGGGAAGAATACATTTTGAAAAAACGATGATCCCTCTGAGGAGTTACTTGTCAGACACTCAGCAGCTTTACTTTCAGATATTATACAGACTCCTTTCAGAAGGAGTCTGTAACTCCTATTGTTTCAGTCAGCTAGTGCCACTCTAACAGAAATACCACAGAGTGGATGGCTTCAACAAAGGAAGGTTTATTCTTACACAGTCCGGTAGGTTGCAAGTCTATATTCATGGTATCCACTCCAGGGGAAGGCTTTCCCCTTGTTGAATCTGGAGGAAAGTCCAGTATTGCATCAGTCTTTGTCCAGGGAGTGTCTTGGCGCAGGAACCTCAGGTCTCAAGGACAGGATCTTCTCCCTGTGCACATTTCTTGATGGTGCAAGGCTCCTAATTCTCTTTGTTTCTGTTTCCTTTTATCTCTTGCAGGCTGAAAAGCTTAAAGGTGGGGCAAGCCATACTCCAGGGAAACTCTCCCCACAGCAGAGCAAGGAAGTAATTCTATGCAGGAATTTACAGCCCCTTTAACATACAGTTTAGAAAAACCACACAATGGAGGACAGTCCCAAGATACTGGGAATCATGTCCCAGCCACACGGCTGCACATATTTTTGGGGGGACACAATTCAACCCATGACATCATCAATAAACATTTCAAAACCCGTTCCCTACTTAATATAATGTGCTGGAGTCTGGGTGGAATGAGCTGACAGGAGTGTTGGTTTCAGGTTGGAATGAACACAGTAACATTTAAAGTCTTGCCCTGCTTGATGGGAATTTAAAATCCAGTGAGAAACCAACCCATAAGTCCATCAAAGGAATAATGGGAAACAACTTGTGATGTATTCATACAGTGGAATACTATACAGCAATAAAAAGGAACATGGGTCAGTCTCAAAAATACATCAAGTGAAAGAAACCCATCACAAAACAGTATGCACTGGATACTTCTATTTATGCAGAGTTCAAGACGATGCAAACTAATCTAAACTGATAGAAATCACAACATTTGCTATCTCTTGGTGGGAGTTATAGACTAGGAAAAGATACTGAAAAAACTTCTTGGATGATGGAAATTTCCTGTGTGTTGAACTGAATTGTGGTTACTTAGATATAGACATCAACCAAAAACAGTTTTCAAGTGGTACCCTCACAATCAGTCCAATGTATGTTTAGAAATTATTCAATTTTTAAAATAATTTATAAATTATTAACTATCTAAAATAATTTATAAATTGTTGAAATTTTTTAAATAATTTGTATTTTATTAAAATTTTAAAAATTCCAGTAGACAATGTTAATGAGACTTTGTTAATTAGTATAATGATGTTCTCCCATATTTTTCTCTCCACACAGATGCTCTGAGCACCTCACAAACATATTTTGGGAGACCATACTATTGAGCTATAACAGGCATGTACTCTGCTGAGTAACAGATTTGGGTTCAAATCCCAACCATCCCACTTCCTGAATGTGGAACCCTGGACAAGTCCTAGAATCTCACTGAGCTGGACTCTTCTCATCTGTAAAACCAAAAACCAGACCAAACCCACTGCTGTTGAACTGGCCCCAATTCATAGAAATCCTACAAGTAAGAGTAGAACTGCCCCATAGAGTTTCCAAAGAGCCCCTGGAGGATTTCAACTGTAAAACTTTGGTTAGCAGCTGTAAGACTTAACCACTGAGCCACCAGAGTTTCCAAAACTGCAATGTAGCTTTCAGGATTCGAACCTACCTGGGGACACACCAACGGATTTCAAGTCCATTGCCTTAACCACTCAGCCATGACTACCATCTTTAAAACCTAGCTCAAATAAAG
Source organism: Heterohyrax brucei (assembly GCA_028571685.1). NCBI lineage: Eukaryota > Metazoa > Chordata > Mammalia > Hyracoidea > Procaviidae > Heterohyrax > Heterohyrax brucei. The sequence goes on along the minus strand of CM053153.1, from coordinate 15,628,494 downwards.
TAGTGCTGCAAGAGTTAAACGAGAACATGAATAAAGAAACTTAGCTGACATCCTGGCGTGTTGTAAGTATTCAGTTGTCCTTAGGAGCCATGGAGTCAATTCTGATTCTTCAAGACCCCATGTGAGAGAGTTGTATTGCCCCTCAGGGCTTTCTAGTCTGTAATCTTTACAGAAGCAGATCATCAGATCTTCTCCGATGGACCACTGGACGGGTTCAAATCCCCAATCTTTTGGTTAAGAGGGAAGCACTTACCATTGTACCACTAGTCCTCCTTAAGTGCTCAGTCAATAGAGGTTATTATTACTATCACTGTTGTTGCTGTTTTACCCTCCACTCTGCTTCATCTGTAGTAAGCTAACTACATGAAGAGAGAAAACAGCAGGCAGAGGGGTAATGGGTAGCTTCTGTGATCTCCCTACCCGTCCCCCTTCCCAGCAGTCTCTAGTTGGCCAAGTTTGAGGTTGACTGCAGGCAAAGGTGGCTGACTGGGCATGATGGGAACATAGGGTCAGCTGTCTATTTGCCTGGCCTGAGGGCCTCCTAATATACAAGCCTTGATGGCTGGCACAGCAGTGGATCCTGCACACAGACGTGCTGCAGTGTGGCCATGGGGCTCTGGTGGCTTCATTAGTGGCTCCCTCATCCACAACACTTATGACTGATCCAAGTTCTACACGCAGTCTGTGAGCCTGAAGGCAAGAGGCAGCCATGGTGCCTCCCAGCCAGCTGTCTCATAATAGAGTATTGATCTCCTCCCGTGGTGTCCCACTCCGAGCCTGCATGGCATTGTCCATTAAAGGCAGGCATTTGCAGATGCCAAATCCATCAGCCTCCAACCTGACAAGAACAAGCAATTACAATACAGTCCCTGGATTACTTCCACTTGAGGACGCTAGGGTTATATTCTCAAGTTAAAGACAGAAAAAGAAAACTTGAATCAGTCTAGAGTTCCTCTAGAATTCACTCAGATGATGATTAGGCTAGGCAGTGAAAAAGAATGAGCACTGGACTCAGAGTCAGGAAATAAGGGAGCCCAAGGCCAGAGAAGTGTGTGACTCAGAGCCTACCACTTTCCCTCTCTTTGCCTCCCCACTTCAGCTCTTGGTTACACACTAGAATCACCTGGGGAGCTTTTTAAATTCCTAGTACCTAAGCCAAACTCAACCAATGACGTCAGAAACTCCATGACCACTTGTAGTGTTTAAAGCTGTCCACCACCAACAACAAAAAGCATTGTTATTGAGTAAACACTGCAGTTTTCCAAATCCCCAAACCAAAGAAGACAGCATTGAGTTGTTGCTGTCTCACGGCAACTTCATTTTTCTGAGTAGGACTGTGCTCCATAAAGCTTTCAAGGCTGTGACCTTTTAGAAACAGACATCTAAGACCTACTTCCAAGGAGCCTTTGAGTGGGTTCAGACCACCAGCTTTTTGGTTAATGATCAAGTGCTGAACTATTATGCCACTCAGGGAGGGGCTTCCAAACACAGCCAAAGTTGAAAACATCCACAGTGGGGTAGCTGAAATCTGTGCAATGATTCAGGGCTTTCAAGGTGCACAGAGATCACACGGGGAGTGTTTTGAAGCACAGATATAGATTCAGTCATTTTGACTCAGTGGGCCTGAAATTCTGCATTACTAACAAACTGCCACGTAATAGCTGCTGCACATTACTTGGACAATACTTTGACTAACGAGTACCTTTTCTTTCAAATCGTCCAGAACAGTGTTGCCCACTACGAGTTACTATAGTATTAAAAATGTTCCACTCCTGTGCTTTCTGATGCCGTGGCCGTTGGTCACTTGTGTCTATACCGAAAACCAAACCCATTGCCATTGAGTTGGTTCCAACTCATAGTGCTATATGACAGAGTGTAACTGCCTTCTATAGTTTCCAAGGAGCATCTGGGGGATTTGACCTGCCGCCTTTTGGTTAGCAGCTGTAGCTCTTAACCACTATGTCACCAGGATTTCTCCGTGTGTCTGTAGAGCACTTGAAATGTGGCTGGGGAGACTAAAGAACTGAATTTCAATTTTATTTCATTTTAATTAATTGAAATTTTAAAAGCAACATGTGGCTACTGGGTACCTTATTTACAACAAGTCTAGATATTTTCAAAGATGAAGCTACATGGGAGAAAAACAGTGTCTGTTGTCCATTCTTAACTGATTCTTAAATCCATGCTCCGTCCACTACAAGGGGATCTCTTGAAAGTGTTAATGGGAATCCGTTAGTCAGTTTCTAATTTAAGAACTAATGCAAGCCACGTATAAGCCCGTGATGAGGACACACATGTCCTGGCATCACAGTGCATTGATTTGGCTGAAATTCTATCCACTTAGTGTGATCATTCTCGTTAGAACCTCCATTTGGCAGTAGTATCTACCTTAGAGTCATTAGAAACAGAGAAACTAACCGTTTTAAATTTTTTGTTTATTTGGCACCCATTCAAAAGACAACTACCTGGAGAAGGGTAAAACGTAGCCTTGGCAATATGTTTACCACAATCTGACTGGAATCATAGTTACACATTTATATATCTGTGTACCATCCCAGCAGGAAGTTCACTCAGCTTCTCTTTGTTAGTGCTCAGTACCACCTAGGTCTACCTGAGCAATTTAACCCATATAGCTGCCAATCACACATGCAGATTACAAGTAAAGGGGCCCTGGTGATGCAATGGTTAAGCATTCAACAGATGACTAAAAGGTTGGTAGTTCAAACTCACCCACTAGTTCTACAAGAGAAAAACTTAGTGATCTATTCCCATAAAGATTAACAACCCAAATCTGTTGCCATTGAGTCAATTCTGACTCATAATGGGCTTATAGGACAGAATAGATCTGCCCCACAGAGTTTCCAAGGAGTATCCGGTGGATTTGAACTGCCGATCTTTTTGGTTAGTAGCTGTAGCAATTAACCACTAAGCCACCAGGGTTTTCCGTGTAAAGATGGCATCCTAAGAAATGCTATGAAGCAGTTCTACTCTGTCATAGGGGATCACTATGGGTAGGAATCAACTCAACAGCACCTCACGGCAACAGCTACAGTTATAGCCAAGTTTATATTTCATTGCTATGAGTTGGAATCTACTCAATGACAATATGTACCTTTTATATCCAGCTGCATATAAGATTCCTTCAGCGAAATTCTCAGTAGCCCCTTCCAACTCATCATGTCCCAAACCAAACTCATCCTCTCCTTTTCCAATCTAATTTCTCCACTTGGGTCTCATATCTCAGTGAGTGGTGCCACCATCCACTCAGCCATGCAAGCCAAGAACCTGGGAGGCTCTGATTCGTCCCTCTTCCTCACCTTTACAATCTATGCCCTAATTAGTCACTCATCGAGTTTATCTGTTAGGATTAGAGTCAGCTGAGTGTAACAGAAAACCTTTCTAATACCATGATTTAAGTAACTCAGATATTTCAGTATTTCTTCCATAATAGAAATTCAGAGGTAGGAAGCATAGGAGAACTGACAAGTTCAAGAACTCATCCTAGAAAAAGGACTACATACCTCATTGCTGAGTATCACTACTGTCGCTTTTGAAGTACTCCCTTCGGGAAGCTATGCACCCATGCCAGCACCTAGTCTACAGAGCAATTTTGGAATTTTTTTTCTGGAATGGCCATCTGAGCTGTTCTCATATTACCCTTGATGTCCTGAATGTCATCAAAATGTCTTCCTTTCAATATTTGCTTTATCTCTGAGTAAAGAAAAAAGTCACTGGGGGCCAGATTAGGTGAGAAGGGAAAGCGTTCCAATACAGTTATTTGTTTACTGGCTAAAAATTCCCTCAAAGAAAACTATACAATTAAGTTCAAAAGCATTCCTCTGTGCCACCGTGCACAATGATCATTTCAGAAAGAGTTCCAAAATTGCTTTGAATGGTGGACTAGGCACTGACATTGGTGCATAGTTTCTGAGAACTCAGAGGTGACCTTAGTAATATCAGACAACTAAGTTGCAGGCTTAATTGTTGGACCTGGTAAGTTTGATATGAGGTATAATGGTCATCAGGAATCCTTCTATTCCATCACCTAAGTTACCATTTCAATCCAAATGTTGATTCATAGTCCAAGGGGGCTGCTGGAGTGCCACTATGACATCCATGTTTCAGGGCAGAAAAAGGAAAAGATCATTAGGCTGCGGTGGGAGGGGAATGCCAACTAACTCAGCTATTTTTAAGTAATGGTTTCACAGAATAATCCTGTTAATTCCGATTAGCCATTGTTTGAGTCAGCTAATTCTGCTTTAACAGAAATACCGTAAGTGGACAGCTTTTGAAAGAGAAATTTTATTTGTCACAGTCCAGTAAGCTAAAAGTCCAGATTCAAGGTGTCAGCTCCAGGGGGAGGCCATCTCCACTGGATCTGGAAGAAGGTCTTTGTTGTCAATCGTCCCCTGGAATGGGAGCTTCTGAGGGGAAGGGACCTCAAATCCTTTCCAAAGGATTCACTCTGCTCTGGGCACTGCTCCTTGGTAGGATGAGGTCTCTAAATCTCTCCGATAGCTTCTTCTTTTTTATCATAAGAGACTCAAGGTACAATACAATCTTACAGATTGCATCCTACCCCACCAATATACAACTACCACCCACCAACCCTCATTAACATCATAAAGTCAGGATTTAGAACATGGAGGAACACCACACAAAAGCAGGAATCATGATCCAGCCAAACAGCCACACACATTTTGGGGGAACATAATTCAATCCATGACAGCCATAATGAAGTGCCATAAAAGATTAATCAATACAGTCTTTCAGCTGAGTGTCCTGCTACCCTCCCATAAAATGAGGTTGTGTTACTAAGCAGAAGATAATGGATCTCAGGAGGCTTGTTCTGCCATCCCAAGTACTGCTTCTTGTCTTGATTAAAATTTGGCATCTCCTTCTTCTCCTCTACATCTCCACTTACATTGTTTTAGTTGAAACTCATCCCCAAAAAATAACACCTCAAATGATGACTGGAATATGTTTTTCAGAGCAAGAGAAAAGTCTTGATCCATCTTGGAATGATTTTTTCCTACTTAACTGCCACCATTGTAAAACCTCTTAATTTAGAAGGGACAGTGACGTAAGGATTAATGTTTCCACCTGCCCCTCTATTTAATAGCAAGAGATTCACATGTCAGACAGGAAAGATGCCTAGGAAGGAAAACAGAATTATGATAAATAATTGATGTGAATGATAATGATGAAGACAAACAATAGTGATAAATGAAATGGCAGGATGGAGGAAATTGTTGTACTGTGATACCTTGATTTCAAGGAGATTGACTCTCTAATCACCCAACCCCGTTTCATCAGGGATTCTATCAATATCCAAGCCACTAAACTGCCAGTCTTTAGTGCTTCCTGCCAGTGTGTGTCTAAGTAACAGAAGCTGGCTTTTCATCAATCAGATGGTTCACCAGGGCTCTCTGCTTGTCATATCTAGACGAGACTAAAATGGAATGTTACGTTGAGCTGGATATCACTCTTCCACTTTGACATTTCCATAGAACCCCATTCACATCACTGTGATATCCCCGTAAAGTACTACTGTCCTCGACTACTGGTTAACAGCTATAACTGGTAACCAAAAAGTTGGTAATTCAAAACTACCAGCTGCTCCTTGAAAACCCTGTGGGGCAGTTCTATTCTGTCTTACAGGGTCACTAGGAGTCAGAATCAACTCTGTGGCAATAAATTTGGTTTTTGGTAAACTCAACTCAAAAACAGATTATCAAGGTTTAATTTTTTGCAGACAAATGATTATTCATCAAGGTCACAAACTTCAACCTGCTTACCTGTGAGTCTGCACTGCCATTTGTCAAACAGGCAATTGTCCATCCAAACAGATCCGGTAAAGCAGAGCATCATCTCAAGCAACTCTGTGAGTTCAAGAGTAGGCACCTGTGAGGCTTGGCCAGCCAGCCTATCAGACTTTTTATTTCATCATCTGCTAAACAGGAGCCCTGGCGACACAGTGGTTAAGAGCTCAGCTGCTAAACAAAAGGTCAGCAGCTCAAGTTTACCATCTGCTTTTTGGAAATCCTATGGTTTAGTTCTAATCTTTCCTATAGGGTCGCTATGAGTCAGAATTAAAGCAGTGATAAACGCATTATCTGCTAAATGGGAATAGTAACGTGTGAGGATTGAATACAATAATTTATGTACATCATTGAGCTCATTTCATTATCCCAAGGGAAAGTAAGTACTCTCTTTTCCCCAATACACACACACACACTCATCCTAGATGGCATTTTAAATACTTCAGTCTTCAAAGTAACTAAAACTATCCATACATATTATTAGAGTAATAGCTATTGTCTATTGATAAACTACTGTCTGTTGAGTAATAGCAACTGTCTACTGAGAAAGTCTTACCTGCCTCAAGCCTCGCAACACTGAAGAGGCAGGTCATTACCCTGAGAAAGAGCTCAAGGCCATCAAGATAACAGATGCTAGAATCTAAATTTCCCACCATGTCTACCTTACTGGAAATAGTCATGAAGAGCAAATGAGCACAGCAATTTGAGCAAGATTGGAGGAGCACCTTTAAGTATTCATTCTAATTCACATCCCCTTCCTGGAATCCAATTTTTGTGACAAGTACTATGAGCTACAAGTTTCTAAATACAACTATGGTATGTGTCAGTGTGGTTTTCCCCTGAATCTTCAAGAAATCAGGAAGAAACATCTACCATACCACAGCACACAACACAAGACAGTACCATGAAGAAGACAATAGACTCAGGAACCATTCTATATGTGTATGCCTGTGACTTTACTATCCTGACCCAGACATACATTTGAAGGTGCAAGTGGGACAGCCTTGTGATAACGTGGAAAGAAGCCCTGTTACCTGAAAACTGACTCCATGCCAGTCACTACCTCTATTATCTCAAATCCACCTAGTAAACCTTTGAAGAAACTTTAATATGATCATCCCTATTTTACAGTTGGGAGAACAATGATAAACTCAAACCTCCAATCTTTCAGTTAACAGTCAAGTGGTCAGAAGATTGCCATAAATAATTATGGCTTGGCTTTCTGCTGTTTGTTCACTGGTGACACTTCTAAGTACAACATAGGTATGGTAGAGAGGAAGAGAGAGCAGAAGTCAGGAAAGCCAGTCACACATTAATGGAGTGACCTTCTACGAGTCACATCTCCACTTACTGAGCCTCGGTTTCCTTATGCATAAAGTGAAGGCAATCGATTATGGGATTTCTAAAATTATGTGATTATTTCCCCTTTCTAAATACAGCAAAACCTGCAAAGGGCAGGTTTTACTAGTAGAACAAACTCCTATATTTTCTACTAAAACAAGTTACAAAAAACAGATGGTAATACTACATCCTGTCAAAGGTGGAAAATGTGCAAGACCCAGAAAATCACGGCAGTCCCTGTGAGTCCTTGCCCCCACAAGTTTCATTGTATAGTTGTTACTACTTTTGAGTACTCTTCCTGAAACACTCCTGGGGGCCTTATTTGCATTACTGTTCCAATCTTTGAATGAAACTTAAGATCAGTGGCAATATGGTGGCCCTTTTATAGACACAGAAGATTTGTTAAGTAGCCTTCACAAGGCAAGGCAGAGCAGAGATTCTGCTCTAATCCATATGATTCTTGTTCTCAGATCCACAGAATAACAAGCTATTTCAGAAATAATTGGGAGAAGGCTGATGTCATATATCACACACTGAAAAATGGGGGGAAAATATTATACTCAGCCAAAGGATACCCAGAAATCCAGGCTCTTTTTTTCTTGGCATTTTCATTTTTGAATGTGTGTTTTTCTTACTGTCTTACTCAAAAGGTATGTTCTAGCATCATTTTTTTCACCTGCTATCTTACCATTGAGCAACTGCAGGGAATAGGCTTCCTTCTGGGGACTCAAATTGCTTTAGAGAAAAGTATTATTAACACTTAAAATAATAAGTTATAAATGAGACTAAGGAGTACACTTTGTAGTGTGGGGGACTCTAGGAATATTTTTGTCCAGAGAGTACCTCATCACCTCCAATTTTAGCCTCAGAATAATTAGAATGTGAGTGTGCAAATGGGACCAACTTTACACCAAACTGAGGGCTTTCAAGTTGATTCTGACTCATAGCGACCCTACAGAACAGAGTAGAACTGCTCTCGTAGTGTCCAGTGAGCACCTGGTAGATTTGAACTGCTGACTTTTTGGTTTGCAGCTGTAGCACATAACCACTACGCCATCATGGTTTCCAATGGGACTGCAGAAATGTTTATTTTTATGCAAGCACTAACTACTTACTATGTGTCTGAGGAAGAGTCTGGACTACTACTCATGTATGTTCTGTTATCTCCCCACATCTAACCAGTGAGATGGGTACAATCAGTCCCATTTTGCAGATGAGGAAGCTAAGACTCAAAAAGGGAAGGTATTTCTGTAGGTCACACTACAATTAAGAGACAGAAGAAGAGTTGAACCCAAGATTCCCTTCCTTACACCAAGCCTGCCTCACAAGGATACTAATCACCTGCTTGGAGAGACCAACACTGCTAGTTCATGAAAAAGAAACTCTATCCAATAAACCCAGATGCGAGCATGAAGCATGAAGTGATGAGGCCCAGGCAGGCAGCAGGTAAATCCTTCTGACACGGTTCTTGTCTGAGTGGCAAGCAGGGAAGTTTTCTGGTAACACAACCCCGGAGATAAAAATGAGTCACTGAAACTGAGAACGAAGACTCTTCCAAGGACCCTGAAACTGGATATTTTCTCAAGCCCCACCTATGACCAAAATACATCATGAAGACGTAAAGATGCCACTCTCCAGGAAACACCAGCATTAAATTCCTGCTGGAAATTCTCTTGACGCTAAAGAGCAAGTCAGCAATTGATGGGAGGTTAAAATCAAGTCAACAAACACACAAACAAACAAAAAATTAGAAGACAAGCAGTCAATGGCAGAGTAATAGTAAAGGCTACATTTTATTATGAGCTTAGTTTTCTAGTTTCCTTATTTGGTATTTATGTATATAATCTTATTCTCCACTGCAACCTAGGATTGTCAAATTTTTATAAAGAAACGTGCTTGGCATGCTTTACTTGCTCCCTCAGATCTTCCTTCCACTCTTCTAAGCTCGGCTCATGCCCTGGGAAGCAGACATTTATGGACTATATCCTTGACCTCTGGCTTCTAGTTGGGTTTAGTCAATAGGGTCCATCTGTAGGAAAATTGGAAGGTAAATGGATAACGACATCTGGCTTTTCATAGCTCCAACTCCTTCCCTGCCAGACTGGGTTGGCTGCAGTCTATGATCAATCACAGTCCCCTACAAGCACTACGGCTATAGTATCTTTCCAGGTTGTGACAAGTGCTTTCTCTTGTTACCCTACCCTAGGCTTTAAGTCATAGAATGCTCCTTAGAACCAATGATGAGACTGAGTCTCACATATGTTGGACACGTTGTCTCAAGGGATCATTCCCTGGATAAGAACACCATGCCTGGTGAAGCAGAGGGCCAATAGATAGATTGACATAGTGGCTGCAACAATGGGCTCAAACGGAATGACATTTGTGAGGATGGCACAGGACCAAGCAGTGTTTTATTCTGTTGTACACAGGATCACTATGAGTCAGAACCGACTCAATGACACCCAGCAACAACTACAGGCTTATAGTAGTAACAGCTCTCTGCTGTCACTAGCCTTCAGATGCTTCACCATGCCTTACAGGTTTCCCCCAGTTTTGCCTACATCTTTGTAAATTATCTCTCCTTTGAACTTCTCAGTTGACTCTTCTGAGTGTACCAGCCATCTCTTTGGGAGGAACTTCCATTGGGAGGGACCCTGGCTGATGCTGAAACATAGAAGAATTGAATCGTTTGTCCTAAGTCACACAAAAACAGGGTATTGTTTATAGCAATGCTAGTTGCTATAACAAATAAACTTCTTAACCATAGTGGCTTAAAACGAGAACATTTAATTTCTCACTCATATAAGTCCAAAATGGAGCTCCTGAGTGACAGATGGCTCTTATCCTGGTGAGGATCCTGGAAACAGGCTTCCTGCATCTCATGGCTCTGTCATTATCCACACTTGATTTTCAAGGCCGCTGATATCAAACTCACTGACATCAAATCAAACAGGCACAGAAAGGGATGGGACGGGAGATGTTGTGTACCTAGCTGGGGACTGGGAGTCCTCACTGCCTCTTTCAAGTCATTGTCCAAAGTTCAGCCACTTGGCCATACCCAATTTCAAGAAAGATCCAGAAAAGGTGTATTCAAGGTGGAAAATGAAAGGGTTGGGGGCCAGCTGTCCGGTCTGTGCCTCAAGGAGAGGGTATGGAAGTACAGGCTCAAAGCTCAGAGCTTTCAAGTCAGAACCTAAAGACTTCAGTGCAGAATTTCCCACTGCTGTTGAGTCAATTGCAGCCCATAGTGACCCTATAGACAGAGTACAATGCCCCATAGGTTTCCAAGGTTGTGAATCTTTGCAACAGCAGACTACCATGGCTTTCTCTGATGTAGTGGCTTGCAGGTTCAAATTGTTGACCTTTCAGTTAGTAGCAGAGCCTCACCAGGGCTCCTTTGTTCACAATCCACACCACGCATTTAATGAGTCTGCTGAATACAAGAACTCAAGTATATGAGTCCAAGGGGAAAAGCCAACAGAGTGGATATCTAATAATGTGGTGGATTCAGACCACAGTTCCACCAAGTAGGATCTACTCTGACAAGAATATAAGACGGGAGGTGTGAACTGCCACTGCCTCAGCCTGTCTCAGCTCCACTTGCCAGCATAACATGTCTCACTGACCACGACTGAGTGCTGAAAGCTGTTCCTTTTGGTACCACTCGAGTTCCAGTTGCCATCAAATCAATTCTGACTCACAGTGACCCTGTATGTGTCAGAACAGAACGTTGCTCCTAGGACTTCTCAGTGGCTGGTGTTTCAGAAGTAGACCACTCGGCTTTTCTTCCAAGGTGCCTCTGGGCAGACTTGAACTTCCAACCTTTCAGTTAGCAGCAAACATATTAACTGTTTGCACCACCCAGAGACTCCTTTCTGTGAGTTGTGTTGCAGCTGCATTCTCACTATCTCTACTCACACTGGTTCACTACAATTGACTTAGACTCACTACCCCTCAAATATCTCATCTATGCTTTAGGACACGTCATTTTTAAGTCTAAAAATGAAATAATATTTGTGTTCGCCCAGTGTAGTGTGAGTTCCCCAAGTTACTTGTTTAGTGGGAAATTACCTTGTTCTCTCATCAAATTCCTAGATCATTGGAAAGACTAACAAGTCAGTGAAACAAGGTGAAGTCACCAGCTCAGTGCTTACTGAGCAGCGAATCTGCAGATTTATGCTATGATACAAAAATTCCCACTGTTTCTGTGTTTTCCAAGGATGTGTACTAATTCTGTAACTCACATGCAGTAGAGAGATATTCAGGGAGGTGTGAACGGGAGAGTCTTCTACAGTCTGGGGACAGCAGAAGTATGTGTTACATGGGAGGCAGGTTCTAAATTCAGTGGGTAAGACAAAGCACATAATCAGTATTCCTCTTTGTCATGGATTTAATGACATCCCTCAAACCATATGTGTATCAATTTGGGTGGGCCATGATTTCCAGCGTTGTGTGACTGTCTACCCTTTTGTCATATGAAGGGATTTTTCCATGGGTTGTAAATTCTATCACTGTGAGTTAACGAGATGGATTAGCAGCAGTTTTGTTGATGAGGTCTAGAAGATTGGATAGTGTCTGGAGCGAATCTCTTTTGAAACATAAAGAAAAGGAATGAGTAGAAAGACATGGGGCCTTCATACCACCAAGAAAGCAGTGCTGGGAGCAAAGTTCACCCTCTGGACCTGAGTTTCCTATGCTGAAATGCCCCCAGACCAAGGGAAGACTGATGCACCGCAGCGACCTTTCTCCAGAGCTGACATAGCGAGAGTGCATTTCCCTGGAGCCAGCACCCTGAATTTTGACTTGAAGCTGACTGGGCTGTGAGAGAATAAATTCCTCTTTGTCAAAGCCATCCATGGGTGGTATTTCTGTTAGAGCACCAGCACTAGATGCCTAGGACATTCTTGAAAATTCAAAAGGCAGGATGCATATTTTTGTTTATCTAATCCTCTTACAGTAATGGGAGCCCTGATGGTATAGTGATTAAGTACTTACTGGTTGTGTGATCTTAGACAAGTCACCTAACTGCCCTACCCTTGGTTCTCTCTTCTGTAGAATAAGAATAGATGATGGAGATAATGGAAACCCAAGTGGTGTAGTAGTTGAGAGCTATGGCTGCTACCCAAAAGGTCAGCAGTTTGAATCTACCCTGTCATCTTTGGAAACTCTGTGGGGCAGTTCTACTCTACCCTAGAGGATTGCTTGATGGCAATGAGTTATTATAGTAATATTTATGATTAAAGGTATATAATTTTGCACACACACTGTTTATTTATGAGAACTCTATGTAGTATGACAAATTCATGCCCCAAATTAAAAACAGCTAACTCAGTACATCAATGTAATTGACTTTTAATAAATTGTTAATTGCCAAGCAGCCTCCCAGGATAGCTATGATTAAAAAACTAGGTTCTTGGAGCCAACATTGGGCCTACCCATTGTTGACTCTGCTCCTCCTCCCCCTACTCTTCATTTGGGAATAGTCCATGATTCTGTGCCATGCGACTCATCTTCTTCCGTATGAGTAATAACTCCCGCAAGAGGCAAGTCAGAATGTCCTGACAAGAGGGCCTGGCCACCTGCCAGAGGAACCTTCCGCTTTTTCCTCTCCCTTGCTTTCTCTGTTTCCCTTTTCCTCCTAAAGGGCAAATCTGAAGGTAGATGTTCAAGTTAGTCACGTAGGGTAACCTGTTTTGACTTGTTGACAATACCGCTCCATCCTATCTCACTGTGACTGACATACAAGTGCATTGTTTCAACAGCACTTTCTGAAACCTCCCTGCAGAAACCTCAAGGCAGCAGCACACTAGGTCAGTTTTCACAGCAGACTGGACACGCCATCTGAGGCAGTCAGACAACAGCTCCAGGGGCACCCAAACTAGGTTAGACACTCAACCTCTGCACTTCCATGCACCGGGAAATGGACCAAATGATTTAGTGAACTGCTCTTCCTCCTCTATAAAATGGGTTATAGGGTTGTTGTGGAGATTAACATACTTCATACAAGCTAAGGGCTTATACCTACAACAGGGCCTGGCACAGAAGAAGTGATTTTAAACAACCACTTACAGAGAGACAGAGAGAGTATATGTGAGTGTTATTCCCTCAGTTATTCATTCATATAAATGGGCAGTCCCCAGTTTACAAAGTAGACAAATTAAGAGGAATCATACTTATTATCACCCATTTTTTAAAAAAAAATTTTATTTAACATGACTGACTGAAAATGTACGTTCACATCTAAATTTACATGCCCCCCTATATGCAGCTTCCACTGCTCTCCCTGTCCGGTGACTGAACACTATTCCTCTCTGCTCCATACATGTCTCATCCTCCCAACAGCCTCCTTTCCCCTCCTCTCCATCCACTCCCCTTCCTCCAGCCAGAGGTCAGCAAGATGATATCCTATAGATGTATAGAACCATAAAGTGCTTCCAATATATGGTCACTCTGCATTGCCAAGTCCAATCCATTCCTGTCCAAAGAGTGGACCTTTGTTCTAATTTATGGGAAAGGGCAACATCAGGGCCAGGGGCCATGCTCTCAGAGGAACCCCAAAACCACTGGACCATCAATTGAGGTCTTTTAGTGGAGATCTCATGATGCACCCCGTTTTATTCTTGTGTTGCCAGTGAGACTCCTCTCTGTGAGCTCCATCGTGGCTATCACTGGTGGTGGCCGAGCACCATCCGGTTCTTCTGATCCCAAGTCGATGTGGGCACCCACTCTTGTGGGTCTCTATGTCTTCTCGGTTGTCTTTACCACATGTCATTTTGGTCCTCGGTGAGCATCCGTTCCTGCTGAGTTGGGACCATTTGCTGTGTCCTTGGATGGCAGCTTGGCAGCTTTTAAGAACCCAGACGCCACTCAACAATGTAGGGTGCAGAGAGCTCTCTTAGCAAAATGCCAGTTGTGCCAATTGGCCTGGAATTCACCTAAGAACATGGTCCTCCGCCCCCGCCCCAGCTATTCTATCCTTGCAGTATTGAGTTAAGATGGAAGGAGTACTCAATTTATGCTGAAGTCCACTTAATATTGTTCTTGTTTCCAATGTGTGCTATCACCGCTTTCTCCCAACTAGATTTCTAGTAACTATCTAAACTAAACCCTCCCCCCCTCACCCTCTCTCCCTCCCCTCCCTTGCAGCTGTCAAAGAGCCTTTTCTTCTATACACAAGTCTGTTTTTCAGATCTTATCGTAAAGGTCTCATACAGTATTTGTCCTTTTGTCGCTGACTACTTTCACTCAACATAATGTCTTCCAGTTGAAACCACGTTAAGAGATGTTTCCTGGAATCATCGTTATTTTTATCATTGCATAGTGCTCCATCGAGTATATGTACCATAGTTTACCTATCCATTCTTCTATTGTTGGGCATCTGGGTTGATTCCATCTTTTTGCTATCGTGGACTGTGCTGCAGTAAACATTCTGGTGCATGTGTCCGTTGGTTATTATCACCCATTTTTAAATGATTTGTGTATTTTTAGGTATGTACTTATTAAAATGTATCTGTAAGTTAATATGTAATGTTTTCAATCCCCAAAGACAAAGATCAGATTTATAAAGATACTGATAATGAAGGGTAGTAATGAGTAATAGTTAAGAGCTACAGCTGCTAACCAAAATGTCAACAGTTTGAATCCACCACACACTTCCTGGAAACGATATGGAGCATTTCTACTCTGTCTTACAGGGTCACTGTGAGTTGGAATCAACTCAATGGCAGTGGGTTTGGTTTTGGTTTGAAAATACTGGTAAAAAAAGAGTGAGTGAGAGATTTGACCTTCATTAGAACCAACTTAGAGTTGTCAGAACAAAATCCTGTCCTAAGTTGGGGACTAAATGTACATTCAGAAAACAGTTCTTGCCTCTTAAGTACCTGGTCTGATTCTAGGTGCTGGATACACTGACACTGAAAAAAAAAAGAAAAGATAAAATTCCTTCTCCTATGTTCTAGAATAGGGCATAGAGTACAAACAAACACACACAATCACAGGTGAAGAAAAATGTAGAATGGTAAGAGAACAAGGAGTGCTGTAGGAGCCAAACTGCTGACCTAGAGTGGCCAGAAGGTCTCTGATGAGGTGATATTTGAGTGGAGATTAAGAGAAATGAGAGAGGGAGCCTTGTAGATGTCTAGGGAGGCATTCCAGACAGAGGGAACAGAAAATGCAAAAGCTAAGGGAAGGAAGGGCTACTAAGGCTGTTGAGGACAACCAAGTCCAAATGGCCAGAGCAGAGGGAACAAAAAGGACTAAGTGAGAAGCCAGAGTTAGTTGAGGGCAGACCACATGAAACTTTATAGTCCAGGTTAAGCAGTTTGGGTTTCCTTCTGAGTGAAATGGGAAGCCACTGGAGATTTCTGGGCAGAAGAATGACGTACTCTCAATTATTATGTTTTAATACCCTATAATTTTTAGAGCTGTTTTAGATTTATAGAAAAATTGAGCAGAAAGTATAGAGTTCCATAGACTCCCTCTCCCCCACATCAAATATAAAACCGTTGCCATGCTGTCAGTTCTGACTCACAGATACCGTGTAGGACAGAGCAGAACTTCCTCACAGGGTTTTCAAGGAGCATCTAGTGGATTTGAACTGCCAACCTTTGTGGTTAGCAGCTGTTTAACCCTTATACCATTAGGTATAATTAAGAGTGATGGGTCATTTGACTGCAGTTGTGATGAGATAGGTCTTGAGTACAAAATACAAGACTCAAGACTGACAATAAGGAATTGACCTGATAAATCAAAGACTGGAATTACCCTTTCCTGAGACATGAAAGGCTACAGGAGTAGTTTGGAGTGGGAATTCAAGAGTTCTTTTATGCTATAAATGTATCCCTGAGACTCTTATGTCATGCACCATGCTCAGCACTAGGAGCACAGTTGTGACTGGACAGAAACATGTTCTACACTCATGAAACTCAAGTCATAAAAATGAGCAACATTTATGGAATTCCTATTAGGAGGCAGGCACCTTGCAAAATATTTTTCATGTATTATTCAATGAAATGTACAATCTAGTGTGAGAGACAACTACTAAACAAATAATTACTCAAACACTTTATTAAATTATGAGAGAGAAAGTACAAGGCACATTCTAGGATATAGTTTGGGAGATTTTCTCCCTCATCTTATTCTGCCATTGATTTAGGCTTTTATGCTTTACACTCTGAGAAGATGCTTTGCAATAATTCAATTAAGAATTTTGATTTTGTTGAGATTTGCTTTATGTCCTAACACATGGTCTATTCTGGACAACTTTCCATGTGCATTGGAGAAGAAGGTATACTCATCAGTTGATAGATAGAAAGTTCTGTACATGTTGATGAGGTCTAGTTGGTTAATTGTTGCAATAAGATCTTCTGCGTCTTTATTGAGCTTTTTTGTGGCTGGTCTGTCTATTATAGAAAGTGGAGTGTTGAAG
The DNA here is from genome assembly GCA_028571685.1 of Heterohyrax brucei. NCBI lineage: Eukaryota > Metazoa > Chordata > Mammalia > Hyracoidea > Procaviidae > Heterohyrax > Heterohyrax brucei. The sequence goes on along the minus strand of CM053153.1, from coordinate 15,611,904 downwards.
TCTCCAACTATTACTGTGGAGTGATCTATCTCTTTTTTCAATGTAGTCAGTATGTAGATGCCCTCGTACTGGGTGCATAACCCACTGCTGCCAAATAAAGTCCGACTCACAGTGACCCAAGAGGTAAGAGTAGAACTGCCTTGTAGAGTTCCCAAGGAGAGTCTGGCAGACTTGAACTGTCAACCTTTGGTTAGCTGATGTAGCATTTTACCCACTATGTCACCAGGGTTTCCATTAGGTGCATAAATATTTAATATTATTAAGTCCTGCCTGTGTATTGAATCTTTCAGCAATAAATAGAGACCAATTCTTGTCCACAATGGTGGATTTTACATTAAATTGTATTTTCTCTGAGATTGGTATTGCCATACCTGCTCTTCTTTGTATATTGTTAGCTTGGTATATATTATTCCATTCTTTAATTTTCAGTTTGTTCATATCTTTGAGTCTAAAATGTGTTTCTAGTAAGCAACATATAGACTGGTTATGTCTGTTGATCCAGGATATCACTCATTGTCTCTTTATTAAAGCATTCGATCCATTTACATTCAGTGTAATTATTGATAGATATGTGTTTAGTGGTGTCATTTTGATGTATTTATTTTTGTGTTGGTGTTTTCTACGTTGCTGTCAATATTCAGTTCTAGGTCATTCTTTATGGGTTGAATTTTCAACTTTTTCAGTGTTGGTTTTATGTTTGTTGAAATTCCTGTATTACGTTTCTTGCTTTGATACGTTGCACTGCAATCGTGCTTTGCAGCTACCATTATAATCCCCCTTAATATTCTAAGTTTAAACCCAATTTTAACTTATTCATGTCTTTTTAAATTCCTCTCCATCTCAAAGGACTCCAGCTACTTTAGTATATCCCTGTTTATAGTGTGGTGGTGTCAGAGTTTTCATGATACGATCACTGGTTCCCTTCTTTTAATACTGTCGCTTTTATTGAGTTTTGTGACTTCCCTAACTGAGTAGGTTTCTGAATGTTGTGTCCCGAATTGCCTCCTTAAATATACACTTAGTGGTTTTGCTTTTGTACACAACGAGCTTTCAATATTTCTTGTGGTTTTGGTTTTGTTTTTACAAAGTCTCTAAGCTTTTGTTTATCTGTGAATGCCTTAATTTCATCTTCATATTTGAGAAACAGTTTTGCAGGATATGTAATTCTTGGTTAGAAGGTTTTCTCCTTCAAGGCTTTAAATGTGCCATCCCATTGCTTCCTTGCCAACATAATTTCTGCAAGAAGTCAAACTAAAGTCTACAGGGTTTTCCTCCGAATGTTAGCTTTGCTTTGGGCCTTGCTGTCTTTAAGAGAATCTATCTATGTTTCATTTTATTAAGCTTGATTATAATATGTTTGGTGTCTAGTTTTTGTGGTATTCAATACATGTCTTGGATATCTATGTTCTCTTCTTTCATTATTTCAGGGAAGTTTTCTGTTAGCAACTCAACAACAATACTTTATCTTCCGTTATCCCTCCCTGTTCAGGAACTCCAATTAATCATAGCTTATTCCCCTTAACAGAGTCCCACGTGTTTCTTAATGCTTCTTCATTTTTCTTATTTTATTTCTCTGATTTCTCCTCATAAATGCTGGTGTCAGTTGCTGTATCCTCAAGGTCACTAAGTCTGACTTCTACCTCCTTAATTCTGCTCTTTTGGCTTTGGATTGAATTGCCTAATTGTGTAATTTTGTTATTGATCTGCTGGATTTCAGATCATTGATGCTCCTTCAGTTCAAATAGCTTGCTTAATTTTTAATTTTCTCTTCTGCATTTTGTTTAATCTCTAGGAGGGTTCTGTATATAATTCTTTCATACTTGACCTCTGATAGTTTCAGAAAGGCTTCTGCGTCTGGGAAGTTTTTTGATTCTTTGTTTTGGGAGTTTTCCAAAGCAATGGTGAGTTTTTTCTTTAAATGGTTAGAGATGGATTGTTGCCTTCAGGCCATCTAGAGGCTGTTTAGTCTCTCTGATGCTACCTCAACAGGAGCTGAGGCATAGTTCTGAGATGGGAAATGGTCATCAGTTGCCTCTGTGTATTCTAGTGACTGACCCCAGTGGACTCTCTGTGGTGTCAGGCTCCGCCTCCTATCTGGCCAAGATGGCACCCTACTCATAGCGTCACTGAGGGGCCGTTGATGTGTGTCAGTAAAGGCTGTAAGAGATGCCCCACTAGGCCACTCAGCAGTTATTTTTCCAGGTAATCCTGTTTTTAAAATTTAGGAGCTATCTGACAGCTGCCAAAATCAGTCAGGCTGTCAGGTGTGTCAGGTCCCACTTTCCAGCTGACAGTGGAAGCACTTCTTCAGCTGTCCTGAGATGCTATGATGAAATTCAAAGTAGGGAAGGGTTACGGCCTTGCTGCTATCCTCAGCTGAGCCCTACCTGTAAGGTAACACTATGCGAAACACAGCCTTTCTGCTGGAAAAACACTTTCTGGACTGGCATTGCTTCTCAGCTTGGGAATTATCCCCTGCTGAGGCCTCCGTTTGGGTGACTCTGCTTCCCAGCCAACCAAGATGGCAACCAAGCCAAACGTCCCTTTCCTGAATGAAATAGTATAATCTATGGTAGAGCTCAGATAAGTTGGGGAGGGCAGGGTGCCCTCAGCCAGGAGCCAGACTTTCAAAATGTGGCTATCCCATGTACTGTCTCTGATGTGCTATATATACACTGTTCACTTTAACACTGCAGTTCAGAGTATTTGCCTGGTTCATGCCATCCCCCACCTCCCAGATAAGAAAAAATAAAAGGAAAAAGTTTAAGTACCTGCAGTCTGCCCAAGCAGGAGCAGGGCTAAGCTCAGTTTGCCTTTCTAGAGAGAGGTAGTTTCCCATTTAGAGGCCTGTATTCCAATTTGATAACCCTATGGCATATCTGAGGGCTCCCTGGGTGTCCAGAGTTTTCTGTTCAATTATCAATTGAGGCCTTGGTTTTCAGACAGAATTGAGATGTGTGTCTAGTTTGCCATTATGGCTCCGCCCTTCCCTCAGCTTCTTAAAAAAAAAAACACACACACACACACACACCAATTGCCCTGCAGTTTATTCTAATTCATGGTGGCTCCTTGTGTGTCACAGTAGAACTATGTTTCACATGGTTTTCAGCAGCAGATTTTTTTGGAAGTAGATCATCAAGTCTTTATCGAAAAGAGCTTCTAGGTGAATTCAAACCCCAACTTCTTGGTTAGTGACGAGCGTATTAACTATTTACACCAAACAAGTACCCCCTAGGCTTCTTTAGGGGGAGGGACACATTCTATATTGATTTCTGTGGCCTCCATTGTTCAGAAAACAGATCTGGGCTCTTAGATAAGGGATCTTCAATGGAGTTCTCCTTGGCCATATATTCCAGAAGCAGTTCTGTCTGAACCAGCCCTACCCACAGAGAGATGTAGCTGACCCATGGCCACTCACTCAGAAGTTCACCTGTCACACACATTTTTGCCCATATCACAGGGGACTTTGAAGACATACTGTACCTCTTCAATGGAGGAGATCACTATGATGTACCCCAAGCCAGCTGGTACTATCAACTGTGCCCTATACCTGAGCATAATTAGTGGCCTCTGAGTGTGACACTGTTAACATCATCCCATATGGAAGCATGGCTTTCAGAATGCATTCTCCTTGTAGTTGAGAATCACCTGGACACTGACATAGGTGTTGTTGACCAGCATATGCAGACACCACGCTACTCCTAGTCCATTTGCTCAAGTAGGCTTCATACTTCACTTTCTTGGTTTGAAACACAAACCATCAGCATGCAAGACTGTACCCCCGAGTGGTGGCCTAAAGTAAGTCCAAACAGCAGCCAGAAATCCAAGTCTGATTCAGAAGGGGACATGGAACAGGGGATATAATTTCTGATTCTAGAGGAATCTTGGCTGAAAGCAGAGAATACCAGAAAAAGGTATTTTATCACCCATGTAAAGGTGTTCAACTCCATGGATCATAACAAATTATTATCGCAAAGCATGGGAATTCCATAACACTTAATTATCCACATGTGGAATCTGTACACAGACCAAGCAGCAGTTATTCAGACAGAACAAGGGGATACTGTATGGCTTAAAATCAGGAAATGTGCTCATCAGGGCTGCATCCTCCCACCATGCTTGTTCAATTTGTGAGCTGAGCAAGTAATTCAAGAAGCTGAACTATATGAAGAAGACTGAGACATTAGGATTATCTGTATAACCTGTGTTACACAGGTTGCTTGCTGAAAGTGAGGAAGACTTGAAAACTGCTTAAGGTGAAAGACTAGAGCCTCAAGTATAGATTATACCTCAACATCAAGGAGACAAAAATCTTCACAACTGGACCAATCAGAGACATCATGTTAAATGAAGAACATACTGAAGTTGTCAAGGATCATTTTACTTGGATCCATAATCAATGCCATTGGAAATAGCAGTCAGGAATTCAAACACCATGTTTCCCTGGGCCAGTCTGCTACAAAAGACTTTCAAAGTATTAAAAAACAATAAAAAACAAAGATGTCCCTTTCAGGAATAAGGTGTGCCTGTCCCAAGTCATGGTATTTTCAATTGCCTCACACTCATGCAAAAGCTGGACAATGAAAAAGGAAGATCAAACAAGAATTGATGACTTTGAATTATGGTGTTGGTGAAGAAAGGTGAATATACCATGAACTGCAAAAGAATCAACAAGACCATCTTCAAAGAAGTACAGGCAAAATGCTCCTTTGAAGACTTCATCTCATATACATTGAACATGTCATCTCGAGGGACTTTTCCTTGGAGCAGGACATCATGCTTGGAAAAGTAGAGGACCAAAAACAAGAAGACGGCCCTCAATGATATGGCCTGATACAGTGGCTGAACAACGGGTTCAAATACAGGAACAACTGTGAGAATGGTGCAAGACCAGTCAGTGTTTCCTTCTTTTGCACAAAGGGTTGTTATGAGTCAGAATCGACTCACTGGCATCTAACAGCACCACATACTGAGCAGGGATGAAGGAGAGGTATTTTTGAGGGTGTGACCATTGTAGCAAGGCATCCAATCATGCTCAGATTCAAGTCCATCCATAATTTTGATAGTGAGGATGACCACCTAAGTCCAGGCCTGCCATGTTCAGCCCTATTCCCACACTGCTGCTTAAGTCATTACCCTGGTATGGCAGCCAACTTGTCTCCTCCCTGCCTGTCCATCCCAATTGTACCAACTCTACAAGAAGTATCTAAACTCCTGATAGTAATAACTTCTCCCTCTGACTACCACAGTTGTACAACAACCCAATTCTTGGTCTCCAAATTACTTTTCCAATCCCTTTTTGATATATTCCATTCAGCATCTGATCATGTCTTGTCCTGTACTATTCTAAAATCCATCTTATATAAGATTGCTGTAGGACTCATGTGGTACAGCAGTTAAGTGCTAAATGAAAGGTCAACAGTTTAAACCTCCAGTCTTTCCAAGGAGAAGGATATGGCAGTCTACTTCCGTAAAGATTTATAGTCTTGGAAATTCTATGAGGCAGCACTGCTCTGTCCTGCAAGACCACTATGAATTGAAATCAACTCAACAGCAGTGGGTTTGGTGGATATAAGAGATTACTCCCTAGCAAGACTGCAAACTCCTTGAAGGCAAGGTCAATGCCTTGTTCTGTGTTTCAGTCCCTAATATAACATATCACGATACAATATGCTGAGGCCTGAGATCATTCAGGAGATTGCAAGCTGAAGACAATGACAGCGTCAACAAAGGAAGTCAGAACTTAGCTCTCCACTCTGAAGGGAAAGAAAGGCATCATGTCAGTGCCTAGGGAAGTTCAGCCTGACCCAAGCTAACAAACACGCTTCTGAGGCTAAGAAGCCTACCAAAATATCAGCTTATTTATCTCCAGTGGGAAAAAGAAGCAAACTAAATTATTCAAGTTGATATGGTCTGAGTTGGCATGATTTCTTTCCTCGAGCCAAATCACAAAGAGAGCCAAGTCATGATTGGAAATCATTTTATTTTCTTGCTAGAAGTCATTTTTGCAGGAACTAAAAAATAATTGAGCTCCTTACAACATACTACAGTTTCTGGGAGAAGAACCATGGTGGAATAAATTGCCATTTATAAATAATGAAGTGATTTCTCTAGCCTGGGTGAACTTATGCCATTTCCCATGTATTTTACAGAGTCCAGATCTCCTCCTGGCTGAAACTTCCTAGAGTTTATCAGCTTAGTCTCTTCATACTGAAAAAGATTCCCAGGAAAAGATGACAAATGCATGCTGGGGATCTTCCTGTGCTTCCTAGCCCAGAGGGACTAATTTAGATCATCATTCTCTTCTTAGAGTATTTTCAGAGGAAATCCACCATGATGTTGATTTCTGACTCAAGAAGAAGTAATTAAGGATGAGAATGTTCTAGAATAAATTTTTATCTACAGATAAAATTTTTCAGAGAGCTAGTTTTAGAGACTGGCAGGCATACTTCAAAATTAGCATCACCAAGAAACATTAGGAACATCTGGAAAGCATAATGATTCCAGATACAGCCGCAAGGATGTGAAGATTCAGCTGGTGGAGTGCAGATTCAGTGTCTAGAGCTGTTTAGGACAAGTCAGGCCATATGTCTCTAAGTATAGCCCTTCACAATGAGAAAACCACGTTCACCAAGATGTGACAGAGAAACCAAATTCACATGGGCCAGGTTTTGTGCTTAGGCTTTTACACGTGTCAACACATATGCACCTTACAATGACCGGCTCTACTGTGAGGGTGTGGTATAGATGAAGAAGCCATAGCTCAGTGAAGTTGGCAGGTTACTTATTGTCAACAGGTCAGGCGGGACAGAGTCAGCAACTGAATCCAACATTGTTGACTCTGTCACCAAGCTGCTCCCATAAACCCTACTCAGGGTTCACTCAGTGGGGGAAATGCCACTCAAGGATTTGGGTGCGGCTTTATAGAGACAGACAACAGTAGCTGTAGTTTCCAAAAAGGCTGCACATAAAATCATGTGAGAAGCTTGTCAAATACAGATTTCTAAGATTCACCTCAGAGGTTCTGATTCCGGGGGTGGGGGCTGAGTCCTGGGAGGCTAAATTTTTGCACCCTGCTTGAGGCCAGTCCCAGGACCTGCACTGAGTAACGGGATATTACAAGTGCTCTCCTGCTTATAAACTATCACAAGGTCAATAGAGGGGCATTATCCATTAGTCAAGGTAAGCATGGTGTTTACTTTGCTTACCAGATCACTGTAGTGAAGATTCTGCTCCTAGGTATTGCAGTCATCTATCTCTCTCCCGGTCCCTCACTACATCCCTACAGAAGTGAAGCTCTTTTCAAATTTATAATACGCTTGCTTATTGTGTAGACTTCCCCTGTGTCATGGATATGGAATATTCTTGTTCTTGGTCTAAGGCTTGTGTTTGGCTTTATTCTAGTCAGTTTGACCACTCAGCATACCTGCCTTCTTTAAGGAGTCCTTGGGTTGGGCTGTCGGTTAATGCGCTTGGCTACTGACCTAAAAGTTAGAAGTTTAAGTGCACTCAGAGGTTCCTCAGAAGAAAAGCCTGGCAACCAACTTCCCCAAAATCAGCCACTGAAAATCTTACGGAGTACAGTTCTCTCCTGATACACGCGGGTTCATCATGGGTCAGGAGGTTTCTTTCTTTGCTTGCTTTTTGCCTTGTTTCATGGATTCACTGTGGCGCAGTGTAAAACTCCCTGAATTTGGCATTCTCCTTAAGACTTTGACCTAGTCACTTAACCTCTCTGATCGTAAAGCTCTCCATCAGTATGAGTGTGTCTTATACCACTCTGCAGGGGAATCGTGAGGTTCAAATAAGATAACGCATGTTTTAGCTTTGATAGCTGGCATTTAGCAGAGGTGGAGGCTAAGGGCACTGTTCCTGGAGCCATACTGTCTTAATTCAGTTCCTAACCCTTCCTCTCACTGGCTGTGTCAGCTGTGGTGAGTTGTGTAACTCCTTTATGTCTTTGTGTCAGTATCTGTAAATAATACTGGTACAAATTCAGAGTTCGTTGAAACAATCAAACAAATTAACCTATAAAATGCTTAGCTCTATTCCTGGCTCAAAAACCCACTGCTATCAAGTCAATTCCAACTCCTAGTGACCCTACAGGACAGAGTAGAACTGTCTCATGGAGTTTCCAAGGAGTACCTGGTACATTTGAACAGCCAAGCTTTCAGTTAACAGACATAGCATTTAGCCACTGTATCAAGAGAGTTTCCTCCAGGCTCATAACAGGACTTAATAAATGCTGTTCTTGATGTTAGGTGTCCTCAGTCGGTTCCAACTCATAGCAACTCTGTGTGCAACAGAAGGAAATGCTGCTGTATTCTGCACCGTCCCTACAATCATTGCTATGCTCAAGCCCTTTGTTGCAGCCACTGTGTCAATCCGTCTCACTGAGAGCCTCTCTTTTTTATGATCACCGTCTGCTTTACCAAGCATAATGTCCTTCTGCAGGGACTAATCCTTCCTGGAAACATGTCCACAGTATGCGAGACATAGTCTTACTAGCGTCTCGTCCAAGGAGCATTCTGGCTGTCTTCCAAGAAAGACTTTTATTCTTTTGGCAGTCCATGGTATATTCCGTAGTCTTCTTCAACATCGCAATTCAAATGTGTCAATTCTTCAGCCTTTCTTATTCACTGTCCAGCTCTTATGTATGTCAGAAGCAATTGAAAATACTAGGCTTGGGTCAGGCATACCTTAGTCCTCAAGGTGACATCTTTGCAAAAGACCATAAAAGGTCTTTTGCAGCAGATATGCTTAATGCAACGTGGCTTTTGCTTTCTTGACTGCTGCTTCCATGGGCATTGATTTGGATTCGAGTCTAATGAAATCCTTCACAACTTCTTTATCTCTCATAATGTTGCTTATTGGTCCCTGTTAGAGCAGCCCCAAATCCATTTACAAGTTGCAAGTCCATTCAATAGGAGAAATTATCACAGTCTGGTAGACTAATTCCAAATTCAATGAGAGTGTCTTGGTGCAGGAACCTCAGATCTGAAGGACACGCCCTCCTCCTGATACTGCTTTCTTGATGGTGTGAGGTTTCCATACCCAGATGATCTTGTTGAATATAGACTTAGTCTACTGGACTGTGATAATTTCTCTTATTGAGTGGACTTGCAACTCGTAAATGGGTTTGTGGCTTACCGGACTGTGACAGCAAAGTTTTCCTTCTGAAACCATCCACTCATGGTATTCTCTGTTAGAGCAGCACCAGGTGACTGAAACAGTCCGTTGTGAGGATTCTTGTTTTCTTTATGTTGATGTGTAATCTATATTGAAGGCTGTGGTCTTTGATCTTCGTCAGTAAGTGCTTTAAGTCCTCTTCACATTCGACAAAGAAGATTGTGCCAGCTGCGTATCGGAGACTGTTAAAGAGTCTTCCTCCAATCCTGATGCCCCATTCTTCTTTATATAGCCAAGCTAATAAATATTATCTAGTGTTATTAGCACATATTATAAGCCAGGCACTGTGTCATGTGTCAACTTTGACACATAGCAACCCTATAGGTATTATTACTTCCCCCGCTATGCAGGTGTCAAAACTAAGTCATACATAGTGCATTACCCTAAGTCTTCCAGATAGAAACAGTGGCTCTAAAACTTAGAAATAATATTCAGTACTACCTCCAACACAGCTCACACCCTCGCTGTAATATGAACTCTTAATACATAGTCCTGGTTCGCCTTCTGACTATAGACTTCTTAACAGTGAAAACAAGTCTGAAGCTGTGTTTTATTCACCTGTTCTTTTGTGCAAAGTCCTACTCACAGTAGAAGATAAGCCCCCAAGTTTCAAAAGACAGGGAGGCAAGGGGTGGTGCTGTGTGTTACAGAGTCTGCAGCTGGCAGTTGCCTTTAAACTTTTGGCGGCTGAGAAGAGAGCTTGACTGGTTAACAGCCTGAGTGCCCCGTTTCTTAACTGTGCTCTCCTTTCTTCTCCACATGGAACTTAAACGTGTTTCCACAGAACTCCACAAAGTCAACTCAGTACTCCACTGCTGAAGGCTAATACTGAAGTGCACTATCTCTTCACCAACATGAAAGAGTCTCCAGGCTATGAAGGGTGGCACTTAGGGACATCCACAGGACATCCGCATCCATATCATCTTAGACTCTCTAAACATTTCTATGTGTAAAGGAGCTCAGAGCCTGCAAAGTTGTAGAGTCTGACCCACTGCTGGGAAACCAGAGCCCAGGGAGATTCCAGGAGGATTCAGTGGTCTGCCAAATTCCCACTCTCACCTTCTGCTTTGCCAGTTCCAGGCTGCTGGGTCTCTGGAAGCTTATCCCCCATGATAGCCTTTTGAAGCATAGCCCCTTCACTTACTCAGTCTTAAACTGGCCCTCCCACCATTCACTTTCACATCCTGATGTGCCCACACCACAGTGATTTCTTTGAAACCGAGCCAGCCCTTCCAGTAAGTATATAGAACAGAACGGTGAGTTCAGAGCATGGGGCCCAGTGGAAACAAAATCCAGACACGTAAAATTCGACACCTTACCCAGCGTAAGTATCAAACACACCATTCCCAGTCCCCACTCCCTGCTTCACCCACACCTTCAATGGACCCATAACTTCATTTTGGAGAAACTCACAACCAGCCCTGGTTACCAGAGGCCAAATTCCCTGGCAATAGCCAGGCTTTTAAAAGAGAGCCATGTAAAAACATGTCCAGACCCACAGGGCTTTCTAACACGTTAGAAGGGCCCAAGAAAACTGAGCTCCACCAAGTATAATATTATATTTTTCTTTAAGAGATTTCTTAATTGGTTCCATGTAAGAGGCTTGCAAGTAATAAGTTTTAAATAAATAATCATTATATTTCACTACCCTGAGTGGTCATAAAAGTAAATATGTTTTGCTCGGACTTAGGTAAGCGGGTGGAGGGGAAAGTGGCCTGTTTGACACATGTGAGCCTTGCTACCAACGTGAGATTTCAGTTCTTGGGCTCAAGCATAATTAACCACAATTGGAACACTCAATTCTGTTTTGACAATTCTGTGTCAAATACAGTATTAGGTACCAGTGATACGAGAATGAATGATTGTGTTTCTGAATGCTAAGAATCATTAAACATGAAGTTTATTTGGGTTTCAGTTTTTTTCTAGTCATAGTGACCCTAAAGCCAGAGTAGAATGGTCCCCATAGGGTTTGCTAGGCTACAATCTTCACAGCAACAGATCCTCAGGTCTTTTGTCTTGAAGAACCACTAGAGAGTTGGAACGAATGACCTTTGGTTAGCAGCCAAACTCTTAACTGTTGTGCCACAAGGGGCTCATTAGTTATTGAGATCTGATGTTCACTTTATACCCACAGCAGGACTGAGTCTCAGTTCTATGACGAATGAGGTACCGACTCCCAGAACCGTAGGCCCAGAGGGTACCTCAGATACAGTCCCACCAAGTGCTTTCACTGTAGACACGCGTAGAGGAGGCCAGTAAGGTGGAGGGATTTTCTCCAGGATACTTACCTGGTCAGTGTTGTGGCAGCAGAAGACAGGACTCATGTCTCTCAACCACCAGACCAATGGACTCTGCAGTTCATGTTTTTGAGAGCTTCTTAGCTACTATCAATGATGCATCATGATGGTATTCCAAGCAGGTGAGTCTTTTAACAAGTTGGCAGTTAATTTCATGATAGAGAGATACATGTCTGTGAAAATTAAAATCAAGACTTGCACGATGCCGGATTTGAAAATTGAAGAGGGGGCCAGGAGCTAAAGAATGAAGGCAGCCTCCAGAAGCTGGGAAAGGCAAGGAAACAGACTCTTACCTCAAGCCTCCAGAAGAAACACAGCCTTGGAACCACCTTGATTTCAGCCCATTAAAACAGATTTGGGGCTTCTGTATCCAGCACTGAAAGATAACAAATTTATGTAGCATCTTAGTTATCTAGTGCTGCTATAAATGAAATACCACAAGTGGATGTCTTTACCAAACATGTATTTATTTTCTGACAGTCTAGGAAACTGTAAGTCCAAATTCAGGGCATCATCTCAGGCATCATCTCTCTGTGTCAGCTCTAGAGGAAGATCATCGTCGTCGATCTTTTCTTGGTCTAGGAGCTTCTCGATGCAGGAACCCTGGGTTCAAAGACGTGCTCTGCTTCTGGCCTTGCTTTCTTTGTGGTACAAGGTCCCCCACTCTCTACTCACTTCTGTTTCCTTTTATCTCTTCTAAAATAAAAGGTGATGCAGGTCAGCCTCCAGGAAAATTTCCTTTGCATTGGATTAGGAGTGTGACCTGAGTAAGGGTGTTACATCCCACCCTAATGCTCTTTAACATACTAACCTTGCCTCTTTCCACAGGCAGAGATTAAGATTTACAACACACAGGACAATTACATCAATCATAAAAGGAAGATAACCGCACAATACAGGGAATCACGGCTCATCCAAGTTGACACACATTGTGAGGGAACATCATTCTACCCGTGATATGTTGTTTTAGGCTCCTAAATTTGTGGTAATTTGTTACAGTGACAATAAGAAACTAATACAGTAGCACTGTCACAGAAAATGCTGGACACTTCATTAAATTTGTATTGCAGATAGACGTAAATGATTTTTTACTGTAATGATGTCCCATGCAACATTCATGGGCCTTTTTGTTTTGCTTTTGGCTAAATCTTGCAACTTTAAGCTGCCACCCCATTACCTTCTGGCTACTGAGTCCCCGGGGTCTACATTTTCTCTGCCTATCTTCTCAGTCACAACAGTATTATATCCTTGCTCCTCAGGGCTTAGACTATGATTCGACAGAGCAAAATTGTTAAGGTCTCAGACAAATAGCTCTGAAGGAGTTATTATTCTATATCATTGCCTATCAATTATTTATGGTTTATAATGCAATGCCATTTGTAATGGATAATATGTTTTTCTATTGTGTCATAATATCACCCAACTCATCAGCAGAACAACCGCTGGGGAGATAGATCGTCTGGGTGCAAACAGCAGGGCTTCTTTTTTTTCCCCTGGCAAGGTACAAGCGTCTTTGAACCTGGAAATCACTGTTATTTCAAATAAGACAAAACTTTTCATTGAACTGAAAGGGAAGGACAAAATCTACCTTCTCCAACACATTCGTTTCCTAAGAAACAGAGTAGGAAATAGGGGAGGTCAAATGAGATACTGTGGGCACATTTAAGGAGACATTTTCTCTTAGGTGCTGGCTCTGTGCTTCCACTACTCTCCAAGTCACAGGGGATACAGAGACTGTGCGTACCACACACACACCACAGTGAGGGAGGAAGCCACACAAACACAAGGAGGAGAGCAGTCCAGGAATAGGAAACAGGGAGTGCAAAAGCCCTGAGGCAGGGTCATGCTTGGTATACTCAAGGAGACCCAGGGGGGCCAGTGTGCCTGGAAGAAGGACAAGCAAGCGACAGTGGACGGACACTGAGGTCCTGCTTACAAGAGCCAATCATGTGGGCCTTGGTGGCCTTGGATATTTATTGCAGGTGTGCAGGAAAATCACTGGTAGGGATTTCCAGCAGAGATTGATATGTTCTGATCTGCATTTTAAATAGACCAATCTGGTTGCTGTTGGAAACTAGATTTATAATTTCCAAGAGGAGTCAGGGATACTAGTTTACACAGGTACTATCATGGTCCAGGGAGAAAAGATGCTGACAAGGCTCAGGGTGGAGACAACAGAGACAGTGGGACGTTATTGGTTTGGGGGGCAGCAATCTTTTAGGGTTCCTTTGTTTTTCCTTGTTTTTGTTCCTACTCTCTTTAGTTTCGTTCTGACCACAGCAGATTCTTTGGCCTGATGCCCTATATTAGATTTCTGGTACTGCTGTTACAAAGTACCATGAATGAGTGTCTTAAAATGACAGTTTATTTCTCACAACTTAGGAAGCCAAAGTAGTAACTCAGAGTGTCAGCAGCACCATACTCTCTTCAAAGACTCTAAGAGAGCTCTTTTGAACTCTCTCCCCACTTCTGAAAGCTCCAGGTATTCCTAGGCTTGCAGGTGCAGTATAACTCCACTCTGCCTTGCTCCCCAGATCAGCGGTGGCACAATTTGCACTCGGATGCTAACCTAAAGACTGGCAGCTTGAACCCACCTAGTGGTGCCAAAGAAGAGGGACCTGGCAACCTATTTCCGAGAAGAGAACACTCAAGAAAACCCTGTGGGGCACATTTCTACTCTGTGACTCAGTGTCACCGTTTTAGTTATCTAGTGCTGCATTAACCACAAGCCTATGGCTTTAAAAAGAGAAATTTTGTTTTGTCACAGTCTGGTAAGCTACAAGTCCAAATTCAGGACACTAGCTCCAGGGGAAGTCTTTTTGTTGTTGTTGTTGGCCTTGATGGAAGGTCCTTGTTATCAGTCTCCCCCTGGACCAGGAGCTTCTAAAGGACAGGGGACCTGGATCTTTTCTAAGGACACTCTCTGCTCTTGGCACAGTTTCTTAATGATTTGAGGTCCCTAACTCTCTGCTTCCTTTTCTTTTATATCCCAAGAGATTTCTTTCAGGAGCAATACAATCCAGCACCCTGAGTCCTGTCTCACTAACACAACCACCACCCATCCTCCCTCATTAACACATAGAGGCAGGATTTACAACATATAAGAACACCACACTATACCGGGTCCGTGATGCCACCAAATCGCTAAACAGACTTTTTGGGGGACACAATTCAATCCATGACAGTCACCATAAGTCAGAAACTACTCAGTGGCAATTCGGCCTTTTTTGTTTGTTTTCTATTTGGCCTTCCTCCTCACATAGCTGTAAGACAAATGACACTCTGTGTCTGTCCTTTTGTCTCTTCCCCACTTTTATGAGGCCATCACTAACACTGGGTTAGGAGCTTGCCTACTCCAGTCTAACATCAGGTTAACTGACAGCACCTTCAAAGACCCTGTTTCCCATGTCACATCCCCAGGTACCAGGGGTTAGGACTTTAATATCCCTCTTTAGGGGTCACAAGTCAATCCATACATCCTCCATCCTCAGTTAGTCTCTGGAAATTGACAACTAATATCCTCTGGGTTCTCTAGAGACTAAAATGGACTCGCCATCTGGGGTTCCCTGGGCCTGTGTATTGTAGTCAAATCTCTTCTTAGCTACACCCACTGTCAGAGCTGGAATCGGACAACATTTATGAGACCTAAGTCCCTTCCTTCTTGAGTCTCAGTTTCTTTCTGTGTTCAGTGAGTATAGGCTGACTACAATAATCTGTAGTGCCCCTTCTTATTTCCCATTTTGTAGCCCCATCCCAGGGCTCTGTGGGATGAAAATAAAATAATCATAATGAGATACACAGGTTGACAATGTTAGAATAGCAGAATGAATGCTACTGTATTGCCCCACTAGTAATTGGCAAAGTGAAGAAAAAAATAGCATGCAAGGTCACAGGTGGGTCTCAGGCTGGGAGCAGCATCTTCTGCCTCCCTCAGTTCCTGACTTCTATTCACAAGAATCTTAGAAAGTTTGGGCAAAGACTCAGCATGCCAAGGCAGAGTGGGTAGCCAGCTGTCTGTTCTTCACTTTGCTAAACTGAGCATAACCTACAACACCAGAGCCTTTAGAGAGGATTTATGTCCTTAATTTGTTTCTGCTGCTATGGGAAGTAATCTCCGCGTCTCTAGGCCTTCTGTGGGATGCCACACAGGTGCAGCTGGGCTGCTGGCCCAGGGAAGCCTGCTCTGCAAGATTATCTTTGTCCCCACAGTCCAGCCTGAATGTCATGGCCACAATCCCATTACCGGCTTTCTGCTTCACCATGACCATTAGGTTTTCATCTCTCGTCTTGTTCAAGAGAATATTATTTCCATTTTCAGGAGAAACAATTCTGCCTTACACTCAAGAATTTGCTAGGCATTGATTTTTATTATTTCTGCAAATCCTTTGCTGTCCTGCATTTTATTTAGGTTTTTTAAAAATCCTTTATTTATGTAGCTGGAATGAGAAGGGGTCTTCTGGCTAAGATAGAAGAGGATTGTTGAAGTTTCAAAATTTTCAAGAGTCTCCCCATGAGTCAGATCTGACTTGATGGCACTTGGCTGGCTGGCTCTAAATTGGGAAAAGGGCCTGTATTCCAAAATGGTTTTATGTTCTAGAGAAAAATGCTATATCCCTAAAAAGAAATGATAAAGAAATTCTTACAAATGAGAAAGTTCACCCAGAAGAAAGATGTGAGAAATAACATAGCCCTAGTCTTCCAGGTTGAGTCCTGGGAATAAGGATGTTGGTGTGAAGCACCTTGCCTGGGTCCACAGAACTTGCTGCTCCTTAAGATGCTAAGGTCTCCACTGAAGGCCTAGAGGAGCTTGACTTTCCTTTCAAGTGTGCCTCCAGATCAAAAAAAAAAAGAAACCCAAATTTGTTGACAAGTCAACTCCAACTCATGAAGACACCATGTGTGTCAGAGTAGGACTGTGCTCTATAGCATGGTCAATGGCTGGTTTTTCAGAAGTAGATCACCAGGATTTTCTTCCAACATACCTTTGGGTGAACTCAAACCTCCAATCTTTTAGTTAACATCACCTAAGAATGTTAACCATTGCACCACATAGAGGCTTCATACCTCCAGACAGGACACTGTAAACTCTTAGAGAAAAAATCCCTACTGTATGCAGCAGACCTCACCAAAAGTATCCTACAGGAGCCTCACTAATGTCCTGAAGAGTAAGGTTAGCATTCTCATTTTAGAATTGAGGAAACTGAGGCAGAAAAATCAGTAAGAAGTCACCAAGATTAAAACTTGTTAGAGCCTACTCTCTCTTCTTTCTCTCTTGCTCTTTCTTCCCAACTCTGTCAAATTCTCTTTCTATGATCCAGTGCTGCTTCCTGACTGGGAAGACACCAAGTTCAGAATCTCCATAAAGTCTATATAGTCTGTTCATAATAGTGATAATAACACCTTCTGTGTGAAGACACCATTTAACACCTTTCCAAACACTTCCACATTTTTCTTCCTAGTTTATTTTCACAGCTACCTTTGGGTAGCTTGTGGGGTAAGAGTTTTGTCTTCTCTGAATGGATAAAGAAACTGAGGCTTACCTTACAGGCACCATGTGAGGCAACTGAGATTGAACAGCACTAGTGATTGGTATGAGGTCCAACTAACTTGGATTCAAGCCCTTTTTCTGCCACTTTTCAAATGTGTGACCTCAGGCAAGATGTGTATTTGCTCTGCATCTCAATTTTGACATCGGATAGCTGAAGGAAAAGAGTACTAGTCCTTCTACTATCCGCATGAATGAGATGACTTGAACGATTTGTGTACAACCAGAGCCAGGTGCATTCACTTCTGTACCCAACATTCCCCAATGGCTTTCAATACAGCTGACCTTGGCCTATCAAGCCCTGCATGATCTGCACCACCACTCCCTCTCTCTTTGGCTACCTCTTACACCACTCACTAAGCTCAAGCTGCTCAGGTCTTTGTCTGTGCCTTTAATGTGCCAGGCTTCCTACCTCTTTTGGTAGTCAGGTTTCTTAGATGGGCCCTGTGATAGTTAAGATTGTGTGTCTACTTGGCTGGGCCATGATTCTCAGTGTTCATATGTGATTAGCCCTGCGATGGGCTCTGCTGTGAACAGCCAATCAGTTGAAAGGGAGTTTTCTTGGGTGTGTGGCCTGCATCCAAATATAATTGAATGTTCTCCCTTTTGCCTGCTTTGGATCCTGCATTTGCCTCCTGTTTGTCTCACCTCAGGTTCTTAGGACTTATCTGATGATCTTGGCATTCCTAGATCTTCACAGCCTATGAGCAAGTTCCCTGCTCTCTGACCTTCCAATCTTGAATTCTCAAGTCCCTGCAGGTAGATTAATCAGAAGAAGCCTTGTCTTGCCTGCCAATCTTAAGACTCATTGATCTTGACAGCCTATGAACAAGAGCCTTGCTCTCCAACCTGCCTATCTTGGGTTCATCAGTCCCTGAGGCTACATAAAACAAGAGAAGCTTTTATGCTAATCTATGGACCCAGGACATTCCAGCCTCTATAATTGTGCAAGCCATTTCCTTGATGTAAGTCTCTGTCTATAGATACCTTTATATGCTTTACTGGTTTTGTTTCCCTAGAGCACCCAGCCTAAGATCGCCAGCCAAAAGCCAAGTGTCGTTGAGTCAGATCCAACTCTATTCCCCCCATAGTCCTCAAACATAATATCCATGTCTTTGTATAATCATCTCCCCTTGACTGTAGGTTGGACCCAGTGACTTGCTTCTACAAAACAGAAGAAGCAAAAGTGATGGGATATTACTTCCAAAGTAGAATCAAAAGACTATGACTTCTGTGATGGTTGACTGCACGACAATTTGGCTGGACCATGATTGCCATTATTTAGGCAGTTGTATAATGTTGTGATCACTTCCCTGTTGAGACCTGATACGTGATGACTGTCGTGATGGAATCTTCTGTTAGTATCTAATCAGTTGAAAGGGAGTGGCCTGCATTGAATATGGGTGGATGTTCTGGAAGGGCTTGAGGGGGCTTTTGCTCACACTGGATCTTAGAGCTGGCTCCTGTTTGTCTGACCTCTGGTAATTGGGGCTTGAGCTAGCAGCTTACCTGCGGTCTTGCCTATAAATCTTGGGATTTCTAGATCTTCACACCCTTTGAGCAACAGCCCTGCTCTCTGATCTACTGATATGGATTCAGCAACCCCTACAGCTCTGTGAATCAGGAGAAGCCTCTATCTGGACCAACTGACTTTGGTTGTTACAACAGCATGAGCTGTTTTGTTTCTTTGCCTCCCTCCCTCCCTCCCTCCCTCCCTCCCTCCCTCCCTCCCTCCCTCCCTCCCTCCCTCCCTCCCTCCCTCCCTCCCTTCCTTCCTCCCTCACTGCCTTCCTTCCTTCCTTCCTTCCTCCCTCCCTCCCTTCCTTCCTTCCTTCCTCCCTTCCTTCCTCCCTCCTTCCCTCCCTTCCTTCCTCCCTCCCTTCCTTCCTTCCTTTCATTCAGTGAAAATATACAATCCCATATAAATTTGCATACCCTCCAATGACCGGCTCCCACTAGTCTCTCTTACCAAAGACAGCACACTCCTCCTCTTGGTTCTGTACATGTCATGTCCTCCTAACAATCTCCTATCCCCTCCTCTGCACCCTCTCCCCCACGTCTAGTAAGAGATAAGCTGGATGGCATCTTATAGGTGTATAGAACCATAAAGTACACACATGATATAGTTACTCTGTCACCAAGTCCAATCTATTTCTGTCTGAAGGGTTGACCTCCATTATGATTTATGGAAAGGGGCAGCATCAGGACCAGAGGCCATGCTGCCAGGGGAACCCTGAGGCCACTGGACCATGAATTGTGATATTTTAGTGGAGATCTCAGGGTGCACCCCTTTTTATTTTCATGTTGCCAGTGAGACTCAACATTGTGAACCCATTACAGCTAACACTGGTGGTGGCCAGGCACCATCTGGTTCTTGTGGTCACATGTCAATGTAGTCACTCACTCATCTGGATCTCTCTGTCTTCTGGATTCTGTTTGCCCCATGTCATTTTGGTCCTTGGAGATCATACATTCCTGCTGAGTTGGGACCATTTGGTGTACCTCAGATGGCAGCTTGACAGCTTTTAAGACCCCAGATACCACTCACCAAATTGGGGTGCAGAAGACTCTCTTATCAAACCACTAATTATGCCAAATGGCCTCAGTGTTCCCTGAGAGCATGGTCCCCAGACTCCCACCACAGCTACTCCATCTTTGCAATATTGGGTTAAGATGGGAGGAGTAATCATGTTGTGTTAAAGTCCAGTTAAAGTTGATATTCTTTCTAACGTGTGCTGTCACAGATTTCACGGAACCAAATTTCTATCAGCTATCTAATCAATGCCTCACTCTCTCCCTTCCTCCCGCTCCACCCTGCAGCCATCAAAGAGTCTTTTCTTCTACGTATTAGTCTGTCTTTAAGTTCTTATAGTAGGGGTCTCATACAATATTTGTCCTTTTGTTGCTGACTACTTTCAGTCAACATAAGGTCCTCCGATTGAAACCAGGTTATTAGATGCTTTCTAAAATCACCATTGTTCTTTATCATTACATAGTGTTCCATTGAGTATATATACCATAGTTTACCTATCCATTCCTCTGTCATTGGGCATCTGGGTTGATTTCATCTTTTTGCTATTGTGGACTATGTTGTGATAAACATTCGTGTGCATGTATCAGTTGGTGTGAATGGCTTTGATTCTGTAGGGTATATTCCAAGCAGTGAAATTACTGGGTGAAATGGTATATCTATTTCCAACCTTTTAAGGAAGTGCCAGATTGCTTTCCAAAGAGGTTGCACTATTTTTCAATCCCACCAACAGTGTAGAAGAGCTCCAATTTTTCCACAACCTCTCCAGCCTTTGTTGTTTTGCAATTTTTAGATCGTGGCCAACCTTGTTGGGGTGAGATGGTATCTCATTGTAGTTTTGATTTGCATTTCTTTAATAACTAACGATCTTGAGCGTGTCCACATGTGTTTTTTGGCTGCCTGGATTTCCTCTTTAGAGAAATGTCTGTCCACCTCCTTTGCCCTTCACTTAATTGGATGATTTATCTTTTTCTTATTGATAAGTACCTTATAGATTATGAAGATCAGGCATCACTCTGACACATAATTGCCAAATATTTTTTCCCATTCTATAGGTGGTCTTTTTAAAAAAAATTTTTTTTTATTTAATATGACTGAGTGAAAATGTACATTCCCGTATAAATTTACATGCACACCTATATGCAGCTTCCACTGCTCTCCCTGCCCAGTGACAGCACACTATTCCTCTCTGCTCCATACATGTCTCATCCTCCCAACAGTCTCCTTTCCCCTGCTCTCCACCCACTCTCTTTCCTCCAGCCAGAAGTCAGCAGGATGATATGCTATAGATGCATAGAACCATAAAGTGCATCCAATATACGGTCACTCTGCATCACCAAGTCCAATCCATTCGTGTTTGAAGAGTGGACCTTCTTTATGAGTTATGGACAAGAGCAGCATCAGGGCCAGGGGCCATGCTCCTAGGGGAACCCCAAAACTGCTGGTGGTCTTTTAATTCTATTGATAAAGTCTTTGGATGAGCCAAAGTGTTTGTTTCCTAGGAGTTCCCATTTATCTATTTTCTCTTCTATTGATTGTGCTGTTTGTCAGATTTTGAAGTCTGTCTGCATTGTGTATTAAAACTTCCATTGTTGATCCTAATTTTTCTTGGATGAGATTTATCATTTTAGATTTGATATTTAGGTCTTTTATCCAGTTTGAGATGGTTTTGTGTAAGGTGTGAGATATGGGTCTTGTTTCAGTTTATTGCAGATAGATATCCAATGTTGTCAGCACCATTTGTTGAAGAGATTGTTTTTACCCCAGCTTAATGTCTTAGGGCCTTTGTCAAATACAAACTGTTTGTAGGAGGCTGGTGTCATCTCTGGAGTCTCAGTTCTGTTCCATTGATCTATCTGTCTCTTTTTGTACCAGTACCAGGCTGTTTTGACAACTGTGGCAGTGTAATAGGTTCTAAAGTCAGGTAGTGAAACGCCTCCGAGTGTGTTCTTCTTCTTCAGTAGTGCTTTGCTTATCTGGAGATTCTTCCCTTTCCAGATAAAGTCAGTGATTTTTGTTCTTCCATCTCATTAAAAGATGTCACTGAAATTTGTTTGGGGATTGCATTATATAAGTAAATTGCTTTGGGTAAAATAGACATTTTCACAACGTTAAGTTTTCCTATCCATGAGCAGGTTAGGTTTCTCCATTTATGTAAGTCTCTCTTAGTTTCTTGTAGTAAGGTCTTTTAGTTCTCTTTGTAAAGGTCTGTTATTTCTCTGGTTAGATTTACTCCTAGGTATTTTGTCTTCTTGGAGCTATGGTAGATGGTATTGATTTGGTGCTTTCTTCTTTAATAATATCATTGTTAGTACAAAGGAATCCTACTGACTTGCTTATGTTTATCTTGAATCCTGAGACTTTACTGAACTCTTCTAGCAGTTTGAGTAGTTTATTTATGGATTCTTTAGGATTCTCTGCATATACAATCATATCATCTGCAAATAGGAGGATTTTCACTTCCTCTTTGCCAGTGCAAATGCCCTTTATTTCTTGGTCTTGTCTAATTGCTCTGGCTAGAACTTCTAGTACAATGTTAAATAGGAGAGGTGAGAGTGGGCATCCTTGCCTAGTTCCCACTTTCAAGGGCAGTTGTTTCAGTCTCTCTCCATTCAGAATGACGTAGGCATTTGGCTTTGTATAAATGGCACTTATTGCATTGAGGAATTTGCCACCTGTGCCTATTTTGCTGGGAGTTTTCAGCATGAATGGATGTTGGACTTTATCAAATGCCTTTTCTGCATCAATAGACAAAATCAGGTCATTGTTGTCTTTTGTGTTATTTATGTGGTTGATCACATCAACTGTTTTTCTGATATTGAACCAGCCTTGCATCGCTGGTATGAATCCAACTTGGTCATGATGAACTACTTTTTTGATATTTTGTTGTATTCTATTGGCAAGAATTTTGTTGAAGATTTTGGCATTTAGATTCATGAGTGATATCTGTCTATAGTTCTCCTTTTTGTTGGGTCTTTCCCTGGCTTTGGTATCAGGGTTATGCTGGCTTCATAGAATGAATTTGGGAGTACTCAATCCTTTCTATGCTGTGAAATAGTCTCAGTAGCATTGGAGATAACTCTTCTCTAAAAGTTTGGTAGAATTCTGCAGTGAAGCCATCTGGGCCAGGGGTTTTTTTGGTTGGTAGTTTTGGGATGACTTTTTCAATTTCTTTCATTGCGATAGTTTATTAAGTTGTTCAGCTTCACCTTGTGATAATTTTGGTAGGTGATGTGAATCTAAGAATTTGTCCATTTTCTCTAGGTTTTCAAATTTGTTAGAGTACAGACTTTCATAGCATTCTGTTACAATATTTTTGATTTCTGATGGATCTGTTGTGACATCTCCCCTCTCATTTCTTATTTGGGTTATTTGTTTCCTGTTTTTCTTTAGTAAGTTTAGCCAATGGTTTGTCAATTTTGTTGATCTTTTCAAAAAACCAGCCTTTTGTCTTTTTGATTTTTTTCAATTGTTCTTCTATTCTCTAATTCATTGACTCCTGCTCTAATCTTTATGAACTGTTTTCTTCTGTTGCCTGAGGGGTTCCTCTGTTGCTCTCTCTCTGCTTGTTCAAGCTGTAGGGGTAGATTTTTGGTTTGGGTTCTTTCTTGCTTCCAGACGTGTGCATTTATATAGATAAACTGACCTCTGAGCATAGCTTTGGCTATATCCCACAGATTCTGGTAAGAAGTGTTTTCATTGTCATTGGAATCCATAAATTTCTTTATTTCATCCTTGGTTTTTTCTATAACCCATGGCGTTTTAAGCAAGATGTTGTTCAGTTTCCATGAGTTCCACTTTCTATCTATGTTTTTTCTGCTATTGTTTTTGACTTTAATGGCTTTGTGGTCTAAGATGCTTTGCATTAATTCAATGGTATGGATTGTGTTGAGATTTGCTTTATGTCCTAACACATGGTCGATTCTGGAAAATGTTCCATGTGCACTGAAGAAGATGTTGTTGTCTGCTGATGGATAGAAAGTTCTGTATGTGTCAATGAAGTCTAGTTGGTTAATCACAGCAATAAGATCTTCTGTATCTTATTGATCTTTTTTCTAGACAATCTGTCCAATATTGAGAGTGGAGTGTGGAAGTCTGCTACTATTATTGTGGAGTGATCTATCTCGTTTTTGAGTATAGTCAGTGTTTCTTTGATGTATTTAGGTGCTGTAGTAATGGGTGCATAAATATTTAATATTGTTATGTCCTGCTTGTGTCTTGAACCTTTCAGCAGTAGTGTCCCTCCTTGTCCACAATAGTGGATTTTACATTAAAATTTATTAAATCGGAGATTAGTATTGCAACACCTGCTTTACTTTGTGTATTGTTAGCTTGATACATATTTTTGCATCCTTTAATTTTCAGTTTGCTCATATCTTTAAGTCTAAGGTGAATTTATCATAAGCAACATATGGATGGGTCATGTCTTTTGATCCAAGATGCCACTCGTTGTCTCTTTACTGGAGCATTCAGCCCATTCACATTCAATGTAATTGTTGACAGGTATGTGCTGTCATCGTGATATGTTTATTTCTGTGTTGATGTGTTCTCTGTTCTTATTATTCTGCTCTGGGACATTCTTCTTTATGAGTTGATTTTTCACCTTTTTCAAGGTTGGTTTTGTTGTTGTTGAGACTCCTGTATTAAATTTCTTGATTTGATATGCTGCGTCTTTATTGTGTTTTGTGGCTGCCCCTGTGATCCCCCTTAATAGCCTATGTTTAAACCCAATTTTAACTTCTACAAGTCTTATTAACTTCCCTCCATCTAGAAGGACTGTAATACATCCCTCTTTTTAATGTGATGACATCATAGTTTTCATGGTATGATCACTGGATCACTTCTTTTAATATTACAACTTTGACTGAGTTTGGAGCCTTCTTTACTGAGTAGGTTTCTGGATGATGTGTCCTATATTTCCTCCTAAAATATAAAATTAATGGTTTTGTTCTTCTAAGCCAAGAGCTTCTTTCAGTATTTCTTGTAACTTTGGTTTGGTTTTTACGAAGTCTCTGAGTTTTTGTTTATCTGCAAATGTGTTGATTTAATTTTCGTATTTAAAAGATAGTTTTACAAGATATGTAATTCTTGGTTGGAAGTTCTTCTCCTTCAAGGCTTTGAATGTGTCATCCCACTGTCTCCATTCCAGCATCATTTCTGCTGACAAATCCAATGAAAGCCTGCAGGGTTTCCCTCTGACTGTTAGCTTTGCTTTGAGTCTTTAAGAGTTTCTGCTTATGTTTCATTTTGTAAAGCTTAATTACAATATGTCTGAGAGTCTATCTTTTGGTATCTATGTTGAGTGGCATTCAATATGCACCTTGGATGTCTATATTCTCTTCTTTCATAATTTCTATGAAGTTTTCTGTCAACAGCTCAGCCACAATACTCTGTGTTCTCAGGTGTCCCACCCTGTTCAGGAACTCCAGTTAATCTTAGATTGTTCCTCTTAATAGAGTCCCACATGCTTCTCAATGCTTCTTCATTTTTCTTGTTTCTTTTTTCTGATTTCTCCTCACAGATGCTGGAGTTAGTAGCTCTGTCTTCCAAGCCAGAGAGTATATTTTCCATTTGTTCAATTCTGTTTTCTTGGCTTTGAACTGAGTTTTCTGTCTTTGATTTTGTTATCGATCTGTTGGATTTCAGAGTACTGGTGTTCCATCAGATCAAACAGCTTGGTAAATTTTTCATTTTGTTGTGCTGCATTTTGCACAAGGTCTAGGAGGGCCGACTCGACGGCACTTGGCTTGGCTTGGCTAGGAGGGCTGTATATATAATCCTTTTGTACTCACCCTCCAATAGTTTCTGAAAGGCTTTTCATCTGGGAAGTTCTTTGGATCTTTCTTTTGTGTGCACTCTAAAGCTATAAGTGAATTCTTCGTAATGTTCCAGGCCAAAGTTGTTTGCTTTTGAGGCATCTGGAATTTGTTTTGTTTCTCCAGTATTACCTTAATGGGATCTAAAGCTCAGTCTGAAAAGGAAGTTGATCTCCAGACACCTCTATGTATTCCAGTGACTGGGCTCAGTGGAATCTCTGGTGTAGCAGGCTCCACCTCCTGATTGGCAAAGACACAGCCCCACTTATAGAGTCACTGGGGAGCCATCAGCTGACCCTAAAATGTGAGACAGTAAAAGCTGGAGGGGATGTCATCCAGATGCACCACAGTTATTTCTCTATTGAAAAGCAAAAGGTATCTGACAGCTTCCAAAATTAGTCAGGCTTTTAGGTGTGCAAGTCCCTTTTCCCAGCTGGCAGAGTAAGTACCTCTGTATCAAAGACTGCTTTACTGTGGGAAAAGCACTCTCTGGGCAGGCACTGCCTTCCAGCCTAGAAATTAGGTCCAGCTGAGGCCTCCATATAGTAAACCCCTCCTCCCAGTGAATCAAGATGGTGTCCCATGCAAGCTCCCCTGCCTGCCTCAGAAAAGGCTGTTCAATGGCAAAGATTTGGAGATTCTGAGAGACAGAGATCAGAGTGCTGAATTGCACAGAAGCCAAGCCTAGTGCAGCTCTCAAAATGTGGCAACTCTGCTCAATGATTCCATCAGCAGTGCATCTGAGCCTTGCTGCTAGTCAAACTTCAGCCCCTACCACCAGCTAAGACAGAGAGGGGAAAAAAAGTTAAAATAGCAATTTACTTGCAGTCCACAAGAGCCAACACTCATCAAGGGCAGGGGTCAGCAAAAGAAAAGAAGTTTCCCGTTCACTGGTATGTAGACCAAATCAACAGCCCTATGCCGTGTCCTAGGGATCACTAAGTGTCCAGAAAGCTCTGTTTAATTATCACTTCAGGCCTTGGTTTCCAGAGGGGTTTAGGGAGATGTGTGTTTAGTCTACCGTCTTGACTCTGCCACCGAGCTATTTTCTTTATAAAAAAAATCTCTGTGTGTATATTTATATGCTTTCCTGGTTTTACTTCTCTGGACAACCAAGCCTAATACAATTTTTATGTTGCCAGTTCTCTTTTGTCCTTTCATTTTTTCACTCTGTTGAAGCCAGCTGCCATGGAGTGATGTTCCTTATGGAGAGTTTTATATGGCAAGAAGTGGGGAGCCTCCTGCCAACAACCAACCATAAACTGAAGCCCTCAGTCTACCAGCTTAGGAGAAACTAAATCTTGTCAACAACCACTCAAATAAGCATAGAAGCTGACCACTCCCAGTTCAACCATAAGTTGACTGAAGCCCTGGCCAACACTTAAAAACAGTTGAGTCAGAAGACCCAGCTAAGTCATGTCTCCTTTCCTCATACACAGAAACTGTGAGGTAATAAAAGCTTGTGGCACTAAGCCATGAAATTTTGTGGTAATTCATTTTGCAGCACTAAATAACAAATACACCACCTCAGAGTGTCTTCCCTTTTCCCTCAGTCAGTAATTGCCTTCCCACCCAGATCTTCCAATGATAGCTCCATCATTTAGCCCTCAGCTCTCAGCTCAGATGTCCCCTCCTCAGAGAGCCTTTCCCTGGCCAACTCCACACCCAGACCATTACCTAGTTTCATTATATTTAATTACCTTTCACTACTGAAAAGATTTTATGATTTACTGGTTTGTTGGTCTTTCCCATCATAATGAAAGCTCTGTGAGAAGAGGGACTGTCTTTGACAGGGACAGATCATCCAAGGAGCAAGATAAGCACGGGCTTACTTGCACTTATTTGCTAAACTGAATGAATAGTTTCAGATGTACTGTTCACCACAGTAAGCACAAATAAGCTCATGTTACCTTGCTTACTAGGTTATTCATCCTTGTCAGGAATTATAAATGTGACAAGAGGCTTTGAATCTGTAGGAAGGTGTTGTGGGGATGGAAAGAGACAGACACCAACCATAACCAGAAGAAGAATTTTTGGTGTGGTGAAAATACGTGAAATTGATCGTTGCAGATGATCCAATAAGCAAGGTAAGCATTATGCATACCTTGCCTGTTGGATAATTCTCTGTTCTCTGACACATTCACAGATGAACCCCAAACTCCTAAAACAGAACCTGACACATAGTAGCCTCTTAATAAATATGGGTTGAATAAAGGGATGTTGAATGAAAAAAAAATGTGAAAGGGTAGTATATGAGATTAAGAAGATCTAAAACAAGATATTTCATGATCTTGGCCAACATTTGTTTTCATGAGTCATCTCATGTGTCCACTTGAGAACATTTAAATTTGGAGGTAATTCAAGGTTGTTTGTTTCTTTCAACATCATCCTATAACCCTAATTTTCTTGCTTGATATTCTTGCACATTTCAGCTGAAATTTAGGTTGACAAAAACCACATCCTCTTCTTTCTGGCCTCCCCTCTCTCTTTTCCTTTTCCATGACCCCTAACCAGTTCCAACACATCTTCTCTTCTAAGTGAAGACCGTTTAAAAGACTGTAAAGCTTACTGAACTCTTACAGAACCACATTTATATTCATTAAGTGCCAATGATTCAAAAACTTATTAGTCTCTCCTGAAATTCACATGGTCTTACAAATTAAGCAGAAAGTTTTAGGCTCAAAGTAGACTGCCAAATTGTAAAATCTTGTTATGTACCTTTTGTGAGATCCTGCCTTCCCCATTCTGTTCCCATTTAATTTGTAGTTTGAAGCAATAAAATGAGTTATAGCCCTATATTCCCACTGAAAAATAGAGAGAATAAAATATTATTCCTTTATAAGGATACTTCCAAGGGGGGAGGAGTAAGAGGTACTTGGGAATTGGTATTCGTTTTGAGTGTAACTTATAAATGGGGCATACACTGATTACACAGCAAGATATCAGCAAAAGGCAAAAGTTACCAAAATGTAAGTGCTTTCCTCTGTCATCTCTAAGAAACATGCCTAAAACAAAATACTGTCAAAGATATTCATCATATCAATACTCATATTAAGATGACATTGGATTGAATCTGAATAGCCAACAAAGGGATTGTTTGTATACATCTATATAATAAGATACAGCCATTTAAAAATTATATTCTCAAGGATCATTTAAGGAAAAGACACCTGGTAAGTTGGTAAATGAGACTTATTCAAAATACAGTGTATACATTATTTTGAGGTACTCATATCTTCTAAAGTTAACTTTGCTTTCACTTACTCATTTCTCTCCCTCCTTCCCCTTTCTCATTTCCTAACCCACCTTCTTCTCCCGAATTTACTTTTAAAGGGAAATACCATCCATGCCAACAATTATTCCTAGCATTTTTGAGACCACATCAGTAGACAAAGTATATAAAGACTGATAGAGAGAAGTATGAAAGTCCTTGGGTAAAAATGTTCCTGGTTAGGAATGGTTTTGGATTCTACTCTTTCATGATGGTGTCAGGCAATAAGCAAGAAATGAGAAAATAGAAAAAAGGAATCAGATAAATTACTTTGAACTTTCTCTCTCTCTCTCTCTCTCTCACACACACACACACACACACACACACACACAAGCTGAGAAAATGGCTGAAAATAGTGAGAAAGGGCAGAAATATAAGAAGATTGAGGAAGATCTTGGGGGAGTTGGGGAGACTGTGGAGTCTATAAGCTCCTATTGAGATTTTTGGGTGTGAAAAACTAAGAGAGCGAATGCTATGGTTATCTTCATTTTACATAAGAGGAAGTTGATGCATGTGGAAACTGAATAATCTGGCCAGCCTCATCATCCAGTCAGTGCCAGGGCTAAGATTTGAACTCAGATAACCTAGATCTACAGCAAAAGTGAAACATCTATAGCCCATGGTCACCAGATTTTGTATGGACCTTGAGTTAAAAAATGGTTTTTTACATTTTTTATGAATATTTTAAAATAGTTACATAAGTCCCTACAAAAAAAAAAAAAATCTCCAGTATTGTCTCTTGGCCCTTAAAACACTCTATAGAAAATATTTGTGAACCTCTACTCCAGAATGTCTTAACAACTGTGTGATACTGCATCTTTAACTTTGAAATAACTACATAGAATCTGAAACCTGCAACAACAAAATCATTTATTGTCAAACAGGAAATCTTTTTTATTACACTCTTCCACTGCTGCATTTGGTTTGGGGCCATGTATTCGTGTAATAAATGTGGCATTACACATATGCATAGCCTGTCTGTCAGTGACTACAAAGGCCCTGGGCACACAGAGGTGCCAGCAGGTGGACTAGGTATGGAGGCAGCTACAAAAATAGAAGACATCATCTTCTCTCTGGAAAATGATGATCAGCATTTCCGGATACAGTGCATCAAGAGCTACCTAAGTCATTAGGTAGACTAAGTTCCTTTCCAACATATTTTCTACAGAGAGAAGAGCAAAGCAGACTTCGTATTCTTTTATAACTCTGAGAAAATTTCACACTGCTCTGTGCCCCATTTCCTCAACTATAGGGTGAGATTGGTGATGTTATGTACTTCAGAGAGTCATTGAGGGTTTGAGTATGATAAAACCCGTTGGAACTGAGTAAATTCTAACACGTAGATACCCTACAGGACTGAAGAGAACCTCACCATAAGGTTTTCAAGGAACAACTGATGGATTCCAACTCTCAGCCTTTTGGTTAGTAGCCAAGTTCTTGGGCACTGATAGCACTACACCTAGCACCTGCCAAACACTCAAAAGTATCTGTGATTAGGTTTTCTTTAACAACATTCAGCGTTAGAGAAACATAGTAGACATTTGGAATCTTCTGGCTGCTGAAAATAATTTGAATGCTGTTCTCATGTCTGAGAAATTTCACACATCTCCAAGATAGAAGCAAGAGACTCACTTTCTTTCCCATCCTCCAGATACCAGCCCCACCAACCACATGTCCCTGTGAGATCCTCATGAAAAGTGAGCATCCTGAACAGGCAGAGGTTGAGTGGACTACTCTGTCTGTAAAGGCAGCAATGTGGCTGACCTTCAGGAGCAACAGAAATGGGAATTCCAACATCCCAAGTCCAGAACATGAGCTGTAGCATTGCACTCAATGGCAGTGAGGGTGTCTCTGCTGAAACATTCTCATGGTTGAGTTTGGATGTGGTCTTTGTCCATAGACCCTCCAAGTGTGCTTCTCTAGCTTCTCAGAGACCCAGAAAGCTGTCTCTTACTTGTTTAATTAGCATTTTTTTTCTCTTTGTTTAAGCCCACTTGTCTGTTTGTACTGCCTGATAACATTTAACAGAGAAATGTTCATAGTCAATCTGTGATTTGAAGGAAACATATTGCCCTTCACTTAGATCTGAGTCACAGACTCACACCAATCATTTTATTTTGGGAGTAGAAGTGACTTGTCAGCTAACACAGAAAACATCCTAGTGTTCATTGCGTGATAAAAAAAAAAAGAAAGAAAAGAAAAATTACTGAAAAGCTTTAACAACCTCATCAGTAAGGAAAAAAAAAAAAATCCTTTTTTTTAGTCCCATAGTCAGTGTCTCCATTCAACAAGGAGTTTTCTCTGCCTATAAATACAACCTCCACGCTTGTTCCTTCCTTTATTTTCCAGGAACAAGAACTGGGAACTGTAAGCCACCCATGCATCCTTTTACATCAAACTAAAACAGAAGAAGAGAGATTGAAAGCGTGTGACTCCATAAAGACTTTAAAACCAGGCTATCTTTGAGCTGCATCAAACGTTAATTCCAGCAGCACATGCTGTCCAGCTTGCTGACAACCTGCCCGATCACAGGAAACCTCACAGTTTTCACATCAGGCACAAAGAAAGACAATGACTAGTCCAAACTGAAATCCAGATACATTGATTACGAGGTCAGTTATCTCCGGGATAACTGTTTTTCCTCCCACCCAAAATGCAATTACCTTCCAACTCAGGGCAAGCTAAGAAGGTTAGGAGGGACTGAGACAGCCTGAAGAAGCAAAGCACTACTACCCAGCATGTGTTTCTCCACTACTTCCTAACGCCCCTTCGAAATGCTCATTTTAAGAGTTTTCTGAAGGTGAAAGAGCTGATGGCTGTCGGTGGGTCAGGCAGCCTTGTGCTCTAAGAGAGTCCAAGCACCCACTGAGAGTAATATCACCTAGCCCTGGGCTTTGAATTTCTACAGCAACTTTCAATGTAGAAGCTCAAGACTCCTTCTAGAAATTCAGTCATGTTTCCAGAACACCAACAGAGAACAACTTCAAATATTGTACCCACTTTGCTGATAGGAAAGTTAAGCCCAAAGACAGTGAGGAATTTCCTCAGAATCAAGCAAATCCAGAAATTGGTTTCATAAAACCTGCACCAAATAAAGGAATGCATGCCAAAACGTACCATCTTCAAGTCCCACCCTAGTCCCATCAACAGTGGTCTAGAAATGAAATAAAAATAAATGAAATAAAATAAAATAAAACAAGTAGGAGGAGAGGACTAACCTTTTTTCACATCTTGTTATGTGCCCAGTGTCTTACATAAAAAAATATCATTTATACTTTGCATTCATTCTGTGAAATTGGAACTGTCCTTATTTTATAGACAAAGAAATTGAAACTAAGGAAGCTTAGGTAAGTAGATGCTCCAAGTGGTAAGTAGCAGAGCCAGAACTTGATCACAGCTCTCCACGACCCCAAAGCTGCCACCACTAATGAAGATGGACATGTCTTCAGTATCTCCCAGGTGTAAGCACTGTGCTAAGTAGTGGTGAGACACAAACAAAAATGGGATAGTGACAAAAACTAAGTTGTTGGTATTCAATGAAGTAAGAGTCATACCCAAAATAGCCATAGAGAACTAGGGACACCCAACCCAAAGAAGGACACCTAACCTGGAGTAATAATTTCCACCTTCCTTTGGTATTTGCGCATCATAAACACTTAGTAACTGTTTTGTCTGGCAAAGTCATGTCAATTTTACCATAAATGTGTAGAATATTTGTTTCTTGGAAAGCACAGGATTACAACTAGACTTGCTGTTCCACATTAGGGCACAGACAGGGGAGACTTGTTCTCTGGACCTGGGTGTCTGACCAGTTCTTTCTCCACAAGCCAACCAAGTCTGCCATCCATCTACATCCCCCACCTCACACACTGTCCCACCTTCAACTGCCCTCAAGTAACAGGTACAAGAGCCATCTTCCTCTCACCCCAACTGAAAGAGGTTCTCAGGCTGTAATTTATGGATTTCTCTGCTTTTGACTTCTTTGGCAGTTAATCCTATTACTTTCTGGGTTGGACTGAAAATTGCCAAAAAATAAGGATTTTTGCACATCTGTGGGAAATGAACCTAGTGACTGCCGCCTCCTTCCACCCTGCCACCACCTGAGTGATTTAAGGTGGATCCATGAGTTGTCACATGCTCTCTACAACCAAATTCTTTCTTTTTTCCTTTTTGGTGTACACTGCCCCAGAAATCTTGGTCTTTCTGCATTTTTCTACTGTCATGTAGATTCAAACTGAAGTAGCATTTACTAAGAACCTAGCATGTGTGTCCCTCATGTGTACAAATACTACTTGTATCCACAGGAAGCCCTGGGGTAGTAGATATTTGTGGCCATTTTACAGATGGGTTCCCTGAAGCCAAAAAAAGTTCCT
Source organism: Heterohyrax brucei (assembly GCA_028571685.1). Taxonomy (NCBI): domain Eukaryota; kingdom Metazoa; phylum Chordata; class Mammalia; order Hyracoidea; family Procaviidae; genus Heterohyrax; species Heterohyrax brucei. The sequence continues at coordinate 15,578,883 of CM053153.1, read as the reverse complement.
TGCGCACTTACTAGTCAGTAATGTTGCCGTGTTAGATGCTGTCAAGTCCATCTTGATTCATACCAATCTCATGTGATAGCGTGGGACTCCCCATAGGATTTTCTAGCCTGGAAGGAACCCTGGTGGTGAAATGGTTAAGTGTTCAGCTTCTGACAAAAGGTTGGTGGCTTGACCCTGCCAACAGCTCCATGGGAGAAAAGACCTGTTGATCTTCTCCCATAAAGATTATAGCCTAGCAAATCCCATGGGGTAGTTCTACCTTGTCCTACAGGGTAACTGAGAATTGGAATCAGGTTGATGGCATGGAGCAACATAAGAAATCATTACAGGAGCTGATCACTAGGCATCTTCTCCCTTAGAACCACCAACTTTGGGGTCAGTAGCTAAGTCCTTATCTATGGCATAACCAGGGCTCCTTTAATCAACTTGAGCTTTCAAACTCCAATCATCATGCTCTTCCCTCTCTATTGGTGTTACTCAACTTTGCAGACCTGGGATATTTTGTGTATGCTTTTGTGTATGTGTGCATTCATGTGTGTGTGTGTGTGTGTGCGCGTGCATGTTTGTGTGTATTTGTGCATGTACTCCCTGCATGGTTGAAAAGATTAAGTGTTCACTTGTTAACTGAAGAGTTGGCAGTTCGAACCTACTAAAGGCACCTCTGAAGAAAGGCCTGGAAATCTGCTTCCAAGGTCATTGCCTGAAACGCCCTATGGAGCACAGATCTACTCTATACGTATGGGGTCGCCGTGAGTCAGAACTGTCGGGAAAGTAACAGATGTTTTGCTATGGCCCTTTATCAGTCCGCATGGTGTCAGGCACCTTCCTCCTTGGGTACGTAGTCTGTGCCGTATTTCCCTGACAACAGTGCACGATGGCTATGTAACACCTACTCAACTAATGACTTAATTTTGGACATCCATTTGATCACCCTCTTTTCTACATCTTCTCAACTCTTTCTAGCTTTGTCTGACTCCTCGTCTTTTGTTCTCTTTATTGTCTCAGAAGATTCTAGACTTCATTCATTTACACTAGTATTACTTCTTAGAATACTCTTCCCTGCACCCTTTATTTAAATCCTATACTGTTTATAGTTAACACTGACCATCCTCTGACCTTCCTCCACTTTCAGGAGTAACCCCTTGTGGCTTCCAAGTCACCTACAGGTCTCTGTGACATTGGTAATGACAAGTTATTTTCATTTTTGAGTACCAGACTGAATTACAGTTGCTTTATATACACATATATGTATATAAGGGTATATATATATATATATATATATATATATATACATACACACACACACACACCAAACCAAACCCACTGCTGTCAAGTTGATTCCTATTTGTAGTGACACTATAGGACAAAGTAGAATTACTTCATAAGAGTTTCTAAGGAGTACTTAGTAGATTCAAACTCGTGGCCCTTTGGTTAGCAGATATAGCACTTAACCACTACACCACCAGTTTTTTTCTTATATATATACAGTTGCTTTATGTACTACATAGTGGTGCAGTGTTTAAGCATTTTGCTGCTAACCAAAAGGTCATCAGTTCAAATCCACCCACAGCTCCTTGGACCCTATAGGGCAATTTTATTCTCTCCTATAGGGTCACTCTGGGTTGAAATCAACTCAGCAGTAATGGGTTTGGGTTGGTTTTTTGTGTATTACATAAATATAAAAACATTTTATACTAGAAATACATATAAGTATATTCAAAAGGTTACTTAAATATGTCAGCCTACTTTTTTTTTTTTAACACATACAGTCTTACAAAACAAGAAACCAGGGCTTTGGACCAGTGCAGAATAATTCAGTAATTGCCAACATAAGCAAAGTCATATAGGTGTTGCATAGCAACCAAATCTGTTGCCTGTTGGATTCTGAACCAAGTAGGAAACAAACAGCACTCCCCTGCTCAAAAATGGCAGCTGACTGTACCCCACTGAATGTATGTCACTCTCCAAAGCTCTGTCAATAATCTAGTCTCCTGCATGGATTCCAAAAGTTTTAGGCACCTGATGGGGGAGATTGGATTATAGTTAGGACTGTGAGAATCAACACACATTCAAAGTGGCAGTTGGCTGCCATCTTTGAACGAGGCACAGCTGTTGGTTTCCTACTGGATTCAAAATTCCAGGTGACAGATTTGGTATAAAGTGACAGTGTCCTCACCTATATCAGCAGTTACTGAACCATTACAAACTGGTTCAAAGCCCTTCAAGAAACCGAGGCACAAAATTGTACAACTGGAACAACAGTGCCAATACTTGAACCCAGTAATTTTTCATTCATTCATTTATTGAGTGCCTATGATGTGTGATTCCCAGACGTAGACACTGCGTGGTGGAATAATTAATTTGGCAAACCTAACCCATTCAGTTGTCTAGACAAAGCTGAGGCAATCAAAGGAGGGAAAGCAGAGGGGATTACAGAGTCATTGACTCAGAATCAGGTGGGCAGGCAAAGAGGGAGAACAAGTAGACAACTTGCAGTTTCAGGTGAGATCCCTAAAAGCAGAAGAGTTATTAGGGAGGAGCTTCCTTCCTCCAGGGCCCCAAGTTGAATGAATTCCCTGAACTTAGAAATGGGTGTTGAGACTTGTTTTATTGGCATTTTTAAAAGTATGTTTAAAGGATCAGTGATTTGCAGATTCCATGTAGCTGTGTCACACCCAACTTTCATTCATCACAAGACAGAAAGAGGGGTAAAATGAAGGCATGAGTCTGAAAGCCTCGATAATGAGAAAGGAGTGGCCTGGGATTCCAGCAAACTCTTCTCTAAGATAAAGGCAAAAACAGCACCCTGGATAAAGGTTACCTTTCTCTCATCTTCCAGGTGGTTAGGCGGTTGCCAGCTAAGACTTCCAGGCAATCACCAATCATGGTTCATGCTTAATAAAGATCATTCACAATTGTGAGTCTCTTTTTCACCTGTAAATCCATTTCAGTAGGATGTTACCTCTTTCAAGTTGGAGACTGCTGTAGTGTTTTTCTACTTGCTGGAGTGCCCAGCAACATGTAAAAATGCAGTAAAAGTTTGTGAGAAACAAGGAATGGGGGGTGTGGGAGGAATAGGTGAGGAGGAGCAACTAAAGCAAAATATGTGTATCTGATATAAGCAGTGCAGAAGATAAGTGCTACGGCTGCTAAACAAACAGTCGACAGTTCAAATCCACCAGCTGTTCCTTGGAAAGCTAATGCAGCAGTTTTCCTCTGCCCTATGAAATTCCAGTGGTATAGAGTTTAAGTTCTACAGCTGCTAACCAGAAGTTTGGCAGTTCAAATCTGCCAGGTGCTCCTTGGAAACCCTATGAGACAGTTCCATTCTGTCCTATAGGGTCACTATCAGTTGGAATTGACATAACGGCAGTGCATTTTTGTTGTTGTTTGTTTGTTTTTGCTTGTTTTATAGAGTCACTATGTTTTTCTTTTAGTATTAATAAAATCTACCACCTGACTGTCAGGTTGTCATACTGTGGTGGCATGTGTGCTGCTGTGATGCTGGGAGTTCTGCAGCTAGTGTTATAATACCAGCAGGATCACCCATGGAGAACAGATTTCAGCAGAGCTCCAGACCAAGATAAGCTATAAAGAAAGGCCAGGTGACCTCCTTTCAAATACTAGCCAGTAAAAACGCTGTGGATCACAACAGAATATTGTGATTATAATCACAAAGACGATGCAGGACTGAGCTGTGTTTTGTTCTGTTCTCCACAGGGTCAACACCAGTTGGAACCTACTAGACAGCAGTGAACAACAACGAAAGTATTAGTGAATAAAATTAGACTCAAGAGTTCTGGGTTCAAGTTCCAGTCCTGACAGCACCTATAGGTCACTGGGCAGAGCAGAGCCTGTCAGAGCCTCAACTTCTCCTTCTGGGAATTGCAAAATTTCACAGTACCTCCTTCCTCATATCTTTAGGAGAATTTGATAAGATCATGTGCTGGGCCACATTTCTTAAATCTGTCATGTGTATGAGTTAAAAATATTATTGAAAGAGGCTTTGATAAGAAAGAAATGCTCTTAAAGACTTTGAAGGATTACTGTCAGTAGCTGAAATTAGTCTATACCAGACTGTTGCTGGATTATTGAGCCTTGTACCTGTTCAAGAAGACTCAGATTGATCAATGAACAATTTCTCACAAAGTTTGATATTTAAATACAAACGCTTGGAGTGTGGCTCAGAGAGGAGATTCCAGCCTAGCATTGCCAACAGCAACACTGATGGAGAGTGACAATGGTTGAATTCTATCACTTCTACCAGCATGTATTGAGCACTTACTGAATACAAAATGTCTTAGTTATCTAATGTTGCTGTAACAGAAATACTACAACTGGATGTCTTTAACACAGAGAAATTTATTTTCCCACAATCTAGTAGACAAGAATTCCACACTCAGGGTACCAGCTCCAGGAGAAGGCTTTTACTCTCTGCTGGCTCTGGGAGAAGGTCCTTGTCATCATTCTTCCCCAGTCAAGGAGCTTCTCATAACACAAACACCAGGTCCAAAGGATGTGATATTCTGGCTATTGTTTCTTGGGGTAGGAGATTCACCCATCTTTCTGCTTGATTCTATTTCAGAAAAGATTGACTTAAGACACAATTTGTAGATTGAGTCCTGTCTCGTTGACTTAAGTGTCTCATCAGTGTCAGAAAGGGAGAATTTACAACACATTGGAAAATCCTATCAAATGACAAAACAGTGGACAATCACACAGTACTGGAAATCATGGCCTAGCCAAGATGACACATATTTTGAGGGGACACAATTCAATTCATGACACACACATTCTGAAAAACAGAGAATTGATGAGGAAGACAGAACAAAGTTAGTTCAAATTGACCTACATCTCCCCAAATGTTCACAGTCTACTTTAATTCCCTAAGCTTCAGTTTTCTCATCTGTCAAACAGGAGGATTAGGAGAGATGTTGTCAAAACACATTGTAGAATGATCTTTTCTAGTTCTATAATTCTGGGAATCCAGATGGGTAACTGTGATTACTTCCCTCTAGATGAGTCTCCTAAGAGCTCTCTTTGCTGAGTTAGCAAGTAAAGCTATTCCACTCAAAAATAACCCTAAATCTTCTATTCATCTTCCAGAAATCCAAAACTGATATCATTGAAAAACAATGGCAACTGCACAGTTTAGAAAGCTCTCTCTAATATATTCCTTTATTCAATCCTCACTACAACACCACCCCAAACAAAAATCCAACTGGTTATCATCAAGTTGACTCTGACTCACGGTGACTCCATGTGCAGAGTAGAACTACTCCATAGACTTTTCAGAAGCAGATCTCCAGGCCTTTCTTCCTGGGTACCTCTGGGTGGGTTCAAACTGCCAAATTTTGAGTTAGTGGTTAAGCACCAGGTAGGTTTTTCACAACTGAGATAATTAAGTCTTAGGGGAATTAAATTATCTGTCCAGCTCATTCAGAGAAAAATTAGCCAGGCCAGAGCATAAACCCAAATTTTCTGGTCATCAGTGGAAATTTTCCTACCCTTTTCAGTCTGCAAGAACTCTCTGGACCAACTGACTTATACACGCAGGCATAGGGAAGCTGAATTAAATCAGAGAACCCAGACAGGAGCATTCCACAAACCATGGCTTTCTCTAAAGCATCAAAAGCCCAGAATGGGTTAAGTCTTTCCTGGCTCGGTTTCAACAGACATTAAATTCACCTGTGCTTGCTCTGAAATAAATCAGTGTCCTTTTCTGCTGCTGCTGTTGTCTGGAAATAATGCAAATGCAATGGGCCTGCACTGACATTGTGCTTCCCTGGAAGGATACACACAATAAATTGTCCCTTAATACTGTTAAAGAGACATTTTCCTCTTACTCAGGAGCCTTTGAGGTTGGATATGACTACTCACCATGGGAGGAGAAGAAGCTGTTGTCTTGTCACTGGTCCCAGTTATTCATGCAGCCTGCATTGCTCCTGGGCTCCCTGTTTGCTAAGTTCAAGATTGCTTTTCCCAGCCCCCAAGTGGAGTAACTGGACTTGGTGAAAGCTTTGACTGGTATCCTTGTTGGCGATTTGGATTTAGTTTCTTTTATACATACATATTTATTTATTCGGATGCTGGCAAGCAGAGGGGAACTGATGCTGCTGATCCACGCCATTCATCATTTGGAAGAATGCCAAACTGCTTCCGCGGAGAATTCAAGACATTGGTCTCCCCTGCAGGAAGTCATGCTGCTCCTTAATTGTTTGCTAGAGGAAGGATCAAGGGTAAAATTTGAAGTAAATGGCTAGCGAAGTTGCACTAATTTATCAAAGCATGCTGTAAGTAGGTAGTCAGAGATTGCAACATCCCAGTGAGCATGGAAAAGCCAGAAGTCTTCCATCAGCTGAAATCCCTCGGAGACAGGCAGCAGCGCATGGAAAGCCAAGAGAGAGGAGGCTGGGATTGCTATGTGTGCTCCCCTTTGCCACATGGGGAAACACCAGTTGTCTGTGACCTAGTTATCTGAGAGAGGATGCAGGGAAAAGAACACAAAGCTGGCATGGGAACTCCATCCTCCAAGACACCCTGGGTGCTGAGAAAACAATTAGAGCTGCCTAGTTCAACTTAACTCCTTTTGATTAGCAACTTTTTGGTAGCAATAGAAAGGAGCTCAGTATCTTAAAAGAAAAGGTGTTTTTTTTTTTTTTTTTTTTTTCAGGGATACACTGTAAGCACCCAAATTCATGAGATTCTGGAACTGGAAAGCTTTCAGGAAAAGCTGTCGGCATCATCTCTGTCTGTCTTGCTCCCGCTGTCTCTTCTTACCTAGTCCATTGTCTGAACAATGTTTTGTTCTGCTACTTATTCCTTTCATACACATGGTCATTCAATGATTATTTACGGAATCATCAAATGACTTTTCATAACAAAGAAAAAAGAGAGAGAACGAAGCATTGCGCAGACAAGTAGATATTCAGTATTTACTGAATTGTACCACATAGCTGACACTCTTCAAGATTCTGGAAATACAGCAGAACAAAATGCACAAAGCTTTTGTAGAGTGTACATTCTAGTCAGTGGGCCAACACTAGAGATGAGTTAAGTACAATGTTGTTAGAGTATTAGGGAGCAGTGAATGATTAGGAGAGAAGAAAAATTGAGGGAGGAGAAATTAACCATTGGGAAGGTAGTTGAGACTTTGAATAGAGGAAGACCTCACTGAGAAAGGAATTTTTGAATAAGTCATGAAGTAAGTGAGGGAGGCAGCCCCAAAAGTTACTCAGGCAGAGAACTGTGGTCAGAGGGAACAAGCAGTGGAAAGAGTTGAGGTGGTTCAAACTAGAGACTAGACACAGACAAAGTCAGACCGGTGAAGGTGAGGCAGATCGCCAAGAGCCTGAGACATCATGGGGAGGACTTTGGCTTTTACTCTGAATAAGGTACTGTTGTTGTTAGGTGCCATTAAATCAGTTCCAATTCATAGTTAGCCTATACAACAGAATGAAACACTGCCCAGTCCTGCACCAGTTTCATGATCAGTGTTATACTGGAGTCCGGTGTTACAGCCACTGTGTAAATCCATCTTGTTGAAGGTCTTCCTCTTTTTCACTGAATGAGATGAAAGACCTCAAAAGACTGTTGAATAACCATTTGATTCACCATACCAGTGGTGGTGACCTACAGAGAGAATATTTTTGTTTGACTTATCCCCAAAAGAGGGTATTCAAAAGACAACACCTATGTTCAGTCATCCAAAGTCCCCAGCAATTACCAAATGTCAGACTCAAACTAGGTCAAAGGCCCTTCTATGAATGTGAGTGATAGCCAATGTCTGCAGACAAAGCTGACACATTTCTCTTAAGAACAACTTTCTTCACTCACCTGTCAGTGTGTCATGCTGTGAAGGCTTACGGGATGTGGAAAGGGGAATATAGTTTTTCATGACAGATGGATCTTGGCTGAATATAGAGAATACCAGAAAGATGCTTATCCTTGTTTTATTGGCTATGCAAAGGCATTCAACTTTGTGGACCATGACAAATTATGGATAACATTATGATAAAAGGAAATTCTAGATCACTTTACTGTGCTCATGAGGAACCTGTAAGTAGACCCAGAGACAGTCATTTAAACACAGTGAGGACATACTGCCTGGCTTAAAGTTAGGAAAATTGTATGTTAGTGTTGCATTGATAAGGTTGCACCTTTATTCAATCTGTATGCTGAGCAAATACTTTAAAAAAAAAACTGGATTATATGAAGAAGAATACAGTGTCAAGACTGAAGAAAGACTCATTAACAACCTACGATATGCAGATGACACAACCTTGCTTGCTGAATGTGAAGAGGACTTGAAGTACTTACTGATGAAGATCAAAGGCTATGCAGCCCTCAGTATGGATTACACCTCAACACAAAGAAAACAAAAATTCTCACAAATGGACCAATAAGTAAAATCATGATAACAAACAAACTCCTGACCACTGAGTGGATTCCAATTTGTAGTGGTGTCATAGGACAGAACAGAACAGCCTACATAGGATTCCAAGGAGTGGCTGCTGAATTCAAATTGACAACCTTTTGGTTAGCAGCAATGCTCTTGACCTCTGAGCCACCAGGGCTCCTAACCTCATGAGAAAGGGAAAAAATATTGAAATTGCCAAGGATTTCATTTTACTTGGATCCATAATGAAAAGTCATGGAAGTAGCAGTCAAGAAATTGAATGATGTATTTGCATTTGGGAAAATCTGCTGTAAAAGACGTTTTGAAGTATTGAAAAGCCTAACATCACTTTGAGGGCTAAGGTGCAACTGACCAAAGCCATGGTATTTTCAACCACATTATATGCATGTAACATCTGGACAGTGAATAAAGAAAGCCAAAGAAGAACTAATGCCTTTGAATTGTGGCACTGGCCAAACAACAAATACTTAATATACCATGAACCGCAAGAAGAACAAACAAATCTGTCTTGGATGAAGTACAGGCAAAATGCTCCTTAGAAGTGAGGTGTGACTTCATCTTAACCTACTTTGGATGTTGTTGGAGCAACCAATCCCTGGAGAAGGACGTCTTGCTTGCTAAAGTAGAGGGTCAGTGAAAAACAGAAAGACCCCCCAAAGAGATGGATTGACCCAGTGGACGCAACAGTGGGCTCAAACAGAGTAACAATTATGAAGACAGTGCAGGACAGGGAAGTGTTTCCTTCTGTTGTACACAAGGTCGCTATGGCACCAACCTGATGGCACCTAACTGCAACAACAGTAAACAACTTTTTGGTATTCTCTGATTTCAGCTGTGGTCTGTATGACATCAGCAATGAGCTCCCTTGTTCCAAGTCCTCTTCTGAATCTGGATTGACTTTCTGGGAGTTTCCTGTCGATATACTGCTGCAACAGGTTTTTAAATGTTACTTATGTGTGATATCAATGATATTATTCAATAATTTCCAAGCTCTGCTGCATCATCTTTCTTTGGAATAGGAACACATACAGATCTCTTCCACTTCGTTGACCAGGTAGCTGTCTTCTAAGTTTCTTGGCATAGACAAGTAACCACTTTCAGTGTTGCTTCTGTTTACTGAACCATCTTAGTTGGTATTCTGTCAATTCCTGTAGCATTGCTTCTCACCAATATCTTCAGTGCAGCTTAGCCTTCTTCCTTTAATACTGGTGGTTCTTGGTCATACACTACATTATGAAATGGTCGAACAACCACCGGTCCTTTCTGGTAGTGATTGTATTACTTCCATCTCTTTTGATATTTCCTATGTCATTCAATATTTTATCCATAGAATTCTTCAGTATTCCATCTTGAAGCTTAAATTTTTCTTCAGTTCTTTCAGCTTGAGAAAACACCTAGCATGTTCTTCATTTTTGGTTTTCTAATTCCAAGTCTTTGCACGTTTCATTATAATACTTTTTCTCCTCAAGCTGTTGTTTGAAAGTTTCTGTTTGGCTCTCACTTTATCATTTCTTCCACTAACTTCACCTATGCTATCTTCAAGAGCAAATTTCAGTCTCTTCTGATACCATTTTGTTCTTTTCTTTCTTTCTGATCTTTTCAATGACCTTTTGCTTTCTTTGTGTATGATGTCTTTCATGTCATCTCACAATTCATCTGATCCTTATTCTCTGTTGAACAATGTGTGAAGTCTGTTCTTGAAATGGTCTCTAAATTCCAGTGGGTTATACTAGAGGTCTTACTTTGGCTTTTCAAGATTTGTTTCAATTTTCTCAGCTTCAACTTGAACTTTCAAAAGAACAATTGATCGTCTGTTCCTCAGTCAACCCCTGGCCTTGTCCTGACTGACGATATTAAGTGTCTCTGTTGTGTCTTTCCACAGATGTAGTCAATTTGATTCCTGCTTATTCCATTCAGTGAGTTCCACGTGTATGGCCATCATTTATGTTGCTGAAAAAATGTATTTGCAATGAACAAGTTGCTAAGTTTGCAAAATTCTGTCATGTGATATCCAGAGTCACTTCTATCACCAAGGCCATTTTTTCCAACTGCTGTTCCTTCTTCATTTTCAGTTTTTGCATTAACAATCACCAGTAATTGTCAATGATCTTGATTGCCTGTTTAATCAATTTCAGATTGCAGAAGTTGGTAAAGGTCTTTAATTTCTTTATCTTTGGCCTTGGTGGGTAATGAGTCAATTTGGATAGTGTTTGTTGTAAAAATGGCATGAGGTAGGTATCTCTCCTCTCTCTTCACAAAGGGAAAAGAGAATGAAGATTAATAGCCCAAGGATGATTTATTTCTATGAGGTAGGTCAGGCATGCATCCACTCAAGCATGACTCTACTCTGTGCCATCTTTTCTAATTCTGACATCAAGTGTCCCTCCCACAGCACTCTACTCTTCTGCTGATTCTATAATCCATTGCAGTGGCCACACAGGACTGACAGAAAATACTCAAAATTATGGCATTCATAAGACAAGTAGTGGGTTACAATTCAGGTTCAGGTTGAACATTCAAAAATGTTCAACCTCTTCCCAGCTGTATTCACAGGCATCCCCCTCCCTGGCCCTAAGCCTCTGTCTGAAGACACTTAGCTTTTTACCTCTAGAGGTAGGGGACCTCGCTGTGCCTTCTCTGGCAGGTCTCTCCTACAGGTGTCTCCATTCTTGGTGGTACTGGTCTCTTTCCCACCTCTGGGGTGGCTCATTTCAAGCCCAATGGTATGAGAAAACTGACCATTCCCTTTTGTGGGCCACAATTACCATATTATACAGTCCTGCCTAGTCCCTTGGGTGGGAATTACAAGACCATGGCTAGACAAGACTCACAGAAGTGATCTATCACAACACAATAGTATTGACTGGTCTTCCTTGTAGGCATACGGATATTACCCTATCACTGACTGAGTTGTACTTTAGAATGGATCTTGAAATGTTCTTTTAAATGAAGAAGATAACACCATTCCTTTTCAATTCAGAGCATAGTATACCATATGATCAATTCAAAATGGCCAATACTAGTTCTTTTCAACTCACTAATATCTAAAATATCAATCTTTGTGATGACTTACAGTTTTCCTAGTTTTATGCTTCATACATTTCATGTCTATAGATGTTTGCAGCTGTTCACACTTTGCATTATGCCACATCAGCAAATGAAGGTCCCAAAAGCTTGTCTCCATCCTTGTCATTAAAGTCAACTTTCTTTTTAGTAGGTGGCTCTGTCCAGTCGTATTTTGAGCTTCTTCCAACCTGAGGGCCCCCCATCCCTATACCAAACATTAGTCAGCTGCTATTCATTAGGTGTTCACTGGCTGATTTTGTTTAGAAGTAGATCACTGGGCCCTTCCTAGTCTGTCTTAGTATGGAAGTTCTGCTGAAACCTGTACATCACAGGTGACCATCCTGATACTTGAAATATTGGTGGCATAGCTTTGGGCATCAGAGCAACACACAAGCCATCACAATACAACAAACTGATAGACTAGTGGTAAAAAAGAAACCTGAAAAAATTCTGATTCTGGGGGAGTGGAACCAAGATGGCAGACTAGGCTAATGTCACCTCAGTTCCCTCTGAGAACTAAGGCCTGACTAATTATTGAATGGAGCAATGTAGATATCCAGGGAGCCCTAGGATCTGGCATAAGGTTGTCAGATTGGACTACTTGTCAGTATATGTGAAACTACCTCTCTCTAACCTAAGATAACACGTGCTGAATCCTGCTCCTGCTGGCTCACTGTTTGGGAGGACTGCCATTACTGATGTCTTGTTTGTTATCTGGGAGGCGGGGACTGGACATGGGCTGGATAATAAGCTAAACTGCCATGCTAAAGAGCATACAGCACAGCAGAGAGACTCTGCGTGGGATAGTCACATATTGAGAGCCCAGCTGTTGACTGAGGGCACCACTCCCTCTCCACAGTCTCATTTCTGAGCTAGCCATAGATTCTGCTGTTTCATAGCAGGAAGGGCAGCTCAGGTAGGACACCATCTTGGTCAGCTGGGAAGCCAAGTCACAGACCCAGAGATGTTAGCTGGGGCTAATATTTATGCCAAGAAGCAGAGCTGGGTTTATGATGGTAGAGCCTCTAGAGTTATGGGTAGGGCCTAGCAGAGGACAGCAGCAAGGCTGTAACCCCTCCCCACATGTCACAGCATCTGAGGACATCCTATGAGGTGCTTTCATTGTCAGCCAGAAGGTGGAACCTGCCACACCCAAGATCCTGACTGATTTGGGCAGTTGTTTGACAGCTCCTTGCTTACCTTGTTAGAAAAAAATCACCAGGAGAACTGACAGCTGAGTGCCCAGTAGCTTCTCCTTCACCCTTCACTGATCCATATCTTAGCATCAGCTGATGGCCCCCCAGTAGCCTGCAAAGCAGGGCACCATTTTTATCAGCTAGGAGACAGATCCAGCTAGAGACTGGGCATGTGACAGTCACATATTGAGAGTCCAGCTGCTGTCTGACTGCACCACCCAGAAAGTCCACCTTGTGCTAGTCACTAGAGTACACAGAGGTGGCTGGTGACCAACTCCCCTTTTAGAACTATGCCTCAGTTCCTGCTGAGGAAACACTAGACAAACCAAACAGCTTCTAGATGGCATGCAGACAACGGCCCATAGCTAATCATTTAAAGAAATGGTCCATCATGGCTCTAGAAAATTCCCAAAATAATCAGAAAACTTTTCAGATGAAGGAGCCTTTCTGAAACTGTCAGAGGTTGAGTACAAAAGAATTGTGTAGAGAGCCCTCCTAGAGATTAAACAAAATGCATCAGGACAAAATTAAAAATTAGGTAAGCTGTTTGAACTGATGGAATACCAACGGTTTGAAATCCAGCAGATTAATAACAAAATTACATAATCAGGCAATTCAATCCAAAGCCAAAAGAGCAGATTCGAGGAGATGGAAGCCAGACTTAGTAACCTTGAGTATAGAGCAACTGACACCAGCATTTATGAGGAGAAATCAGAGAAAAGAAATAAGAAAAATGAAGAAGCATTAAGAAACATGTGGGGCTCTATTAAGAGGAATAATCTATGAATAATGGGAGTTCCTGAGTAGGGAAGAATAGCTGAAAATACAGACAGTACTGTTGGATAGTTGCTGAAGTCATGAAAGAGCCAAGCCAAGTGCCTTCGAGTCTGATCCGACTCATGAAAGAAGAGAACATAAATTTCCAAGATGCATATTGAACACCACAAAAATTAGACCCTAGAAGGAAGATACTAAAACATATTCTGATCAAGCTTAATAAAACGACTTGGCTTGGCTTAATAAAATGAAACATAAACAGAAGCTCTTCAAGGCAGTGATGCTCAAAGCAAAGTTAACATTCAGAGGGAAACCCTGTAGGCTTTCATCTGACTTCTCGGCAAAAATGATGTGGTGTAACACATTTGAAGCCTTGAAGGAGAAAACTTCCAAGAATTATGTATCCTGCAAAATTGTCTCTCAAATATGAAGATTAAATTAAGGCATTCACAGATAAACAGAAACTTAGAGATTTTTTAAAAACCAAACCAAAACTACAAGAGGGAGGGTGAGAGTAGTCATAGATTAGATAGTTGATAGAAATTTGGTTAGCTGAAAGCAGTGACAGCGCACAATAGGAAGTAGATCAACTTAACTAGACTTCATCATAAACTGAAAGCTTCTCTAATCTCAACCCAATACTGCATGGATAGAGTAAGAGGGGCAAGGTCTGGGGACTATGCTCTCAGTGGAAATCAAGGCCAATTGGCATAACTTGTCTTTTACTAAAAGAGTCTTCTGTACCCCATATTGGTGAGTGGCTTCTGGGGTCTTAAAAGCTAGCAAGCTGTCCTCTGAGGTACACCAACTGGTCCCAACTTATCCAGAACAGATAATTACCAAGAACAGAAAAAACCACGAGGAATAAAAGAGCCTGGGAGACAGATAGACTCATGTAAATGGATGACTGTATCAACACGTGACCAGAAAAACCAGATGGTGCCCAGCCACCACCAAAGACAGCCATGATGGGGCACAAAATGTTGGGTCCCTGTGACAATTCAAGAAAATGAGCAGTGCAGCTCAAGATCTCTACCAAAAGACCACAACTGATGGTCTAATGGCCTGGGGGGATCCCCTGGGAGCATGGCCCCTAGACCTGCTGCTGCTGCCCCTGCCCAGAAATCACTACTTAGGTCAACTCTTTGGACAAAAATGGACTGGACTCAAGGAACATATGGTTTGTGTACTTCATGGTACTTTACAGTTCTGTGCATTTATGGAATGCTGCCTTACTGGTGTCTTTCTAGATGGGAGAGAAGAAGGTGGAGAGCAGGGAAAGGAGATTGTTGGGAGGATACAACAAGTATAGAATGAAAAGAAGGAGTATAGTATCATCAGTCAAGGAGAGCAGAAGGAGCTGCAGAAAGGTAGGCATACAAAACTGATTTGGATTGTATACTTTTACTTAATCACATTAAAAAAAATTTCTGATTCCTAGAAAGATTTACATAACCAAATGTCCATTTCCACTGAGTCAATTCCAACTCATGGTGACCCTATAGGATGGAATATAATGGTTCCAATACAGTTTTCAAGGAGCACCTGGTGGATTCAGACTACCAATCTTTTAGTTAGCAGTTGTAGTACTTAACCACTATGCCACCAGGGTGTTTAGATTTACATAAGGTCTTCACATAAAAAAACTAGAATGTGTGTTCTTCCATCAATTCTTTTACCCAGAGAATCTTCAGAGCATAGCAGGACATACAAGAATTGTCATGAGCAGTTGTGAGGAGATGCCAGTCATACTATTAATAGGCACCATACAGTAGTGTGGGCTCTTTTTTTGAATAAATTAGAATAAATTAACAATTAATCCAAAAATATCATTATTCTCACCCATAACATTTCAATATGTGCTTCTGAATGGGGGAGAAACTTTGGAGTCATTGGAGACACACAAAACCCTGGGTGTGTTCCATACATGAACTTTTACTCTTTTTTGGCTTTTGGTGGAAAATAGTGAGAACTACTTATATGGAGCACAAAACTGTCACAGGTGCGTACTTATCTGCAAGACAGCAGTCATTCCTTTCCTAGATGCCTGCCACAAAGACAGGGATGTTTTAATACTCTGCTCTTCTCAATTCTAAGAGCACTAAACTTATGGCAATGGTCAGGCTATCTTTTCCTAAGAGCACTTTCAAAATTGTTTACTGTACCATTCTTATAATGATATGCAAGAGAGTTACCATCTGTAGCTCAGCCATGGCTCTTCACATGGAAGAGGAAATGACTAAATACATATTTACATAGCTCTCATGAATATGCATTTTGTAAATGCACAAATATGTACAATTACTTGATAGACTGTTTTGGTTCCTATCTTTCGAATATTTAATACAACTATAAATGTTTAATTCATATTTACTGGGCTGATTGAACAGTTTCAAAATTATTCCAAGTCTTGTTACAAACCAGATTGAATGTTTCTATCGCATTTTTGCACTAGGATTTGCCCCACATAGCCCACATTGACCTGTTAAATTATGATTTTCTTATAATACGTATTGAACAAAGCTGCTGGAAAAACATTAGCTTCCCGGCTGTGGCCAGGAAAATCCCTGGATTTAAGTTCTATGATGGCCAACAGGGATCCTTGTGATTTAGTCTCCGTATTACCTCTTGGGTGTCCTGGTGGCACAGTGGTTAAACATTAAGGCTGTTAACTAAAAAGTTGGTGTTTCCTTGGAAACCCCATGGGGCAATTTTACTTACTATGAGTCAGAATCAATTTGGTGGCAATGTATTTGGTGTTTGGGGGGAGGGGGACTACATCTCTACATTTCCTTAACCGCAAAGAACTCATGGCCCCACCTTAGGTTCTTTGAAGCAGCTATTCCCCATTCTCAGAATGTTCTTCCTATGGCTATCGAGTCTTTGTTCCCATGTCACTTTCTCAATAAGGTCAACCTTAACCACTCTATTTAAATTGCAGTCACTACAACCCCCTTCCTCCCAGCACTTCTGATCCCCCTTGTTGTTGTTGTTGGTCATCGTTGTCACGTTGACTCCAACCCATGATGACCTTCTATACAATAGAAGGACAGGTTACCCAGTCCTTCACCATCTTCATGGTTGTTGGTATGTTGTATGTTGTGGCTATTATGCCAATCTACCTCACTGAGGGTAGTCCTTATTTTCATTAGCCTTTGAAAAAGCATGAAGTCCTTTTTTAGAAAGTGGTCTTTTCTGATGACGTATCCAAAGTAAGCAAGTCAAAGTCACCATCCTTGCTTCTAAGGAACATTCTACTTGCAGTTCTTCTAAGACATATTTATTCATTCTTACAACAATTCATGGTATATTTAATATTATTCACCAACACCACAGTTCAAACACATCAATTTTTCTTCAGCCTTTCTTTTCTATTATCTAACTTTTACTTGCATGTGAGATGACTGAAGAGACCATGACTTCAGTCAGATAAACCTAAGTTACCACAGTGGCATTTTGGCTTTTTGAAATTTGAAAGAGCTTTTATAGCTCATTTGCACATTGTAATACACCATTTTATTTCTCGACTGCTTCTTTCATAGATATTAGTTGTTGATCCAAGTAGAATATAATCCCTGACAACTTCAATTTATTCTCCACGTTTCTCTGATTTTCCTTTTTTCCAAGACACTCATCTTCTCGCATACAATATTATTGACTGATTCATAATGTTTATGACTTACAGTTGGTATCTTTCTCCCCTCATCAAAAGTGCAGACAGCTAAGCATAGAAAGAATAGAGACCTATTGCTCACTGGTTGAGCCCCAAAGCCTAGGATACTGCTGGCACTTAACAGGTACTCAATAAACATTGTAGCAACTGAATGACACAGTCAAGAGGCCTGGGTTCAAGCTCAACTTTGCAACTTAGGCCAAACCACTTAAACTCCAGGGCCACACCTACAGATACGTCACCACTCCCTGGTTTCCTCACCTATAGGATGTACATCACACAACATACTTCACAATAAGCCTGACATGAAATATTAGCTGAAAATTACTTTATGCATCAATATCAGCTAGATGTGAGTTCAGCTCAGGTAAATGGTTTCATAACTTTGCTCATTCAAGTTGAATATTAGCATAATTGAACTTTAGAAGATGTAATTTCTATAAATGCAAAAGAATGGTTATGGAGATACATCAAGCAGATTATGTTGATAATTGCTTCAAGTTCTGCCCTTATTCTGTTTCTTGACAAAGATGCTGATTTTATACAAGTGCTCACTTTGAGAAAGTTCATCAAGCTGTGTGCTTAGGATTTGTACACATTTGGGTAAATTAAATGTTAGTTAAAGAATTCACTTAAAATTGTATGCATAGAAAAATGTCTGAAAAACCATAGCAAAATATTGCCAGTCATTATCAGTGCCAGTTAGTGGCTCTGCCACTTACCAGCTATGTGATCTTGGTCAAATTACTTGATCTCGCTGAACCTCAGTTTTCTCATCTTTGGAATGTAGGTATGTATGTTCTTATCTCATAGAAAAGGAATTAAATGAGATATACCCATTGCCGTTGAGTCAACTCTGACTCATAACGACCTTGTGAGATGGTGCATGTAAAATGTATGGCACTAAGCCCAGTATAAGGCAAAATTTAACAAATGCTAAATATTATCACTATTCTTCAGTCCTTGGTATTATTTAGGACTATTACAAGACTCTGAGGAATATATTGATAGTGACCTTTTGCATGAGTGTCTAAAGACCCAAGGACAAAAGACACCCTTGAAATGAGGATATAATTCCCATGGAAATGACTGAGTCATCCCATTGCCAACATCCCTGGAAAGAAGCCTCCAGCAGGAAATAAAGACTTGGAAACTAAGTGTCAGACTAGGATGAAGGGGAAAGTTAACATTTATCAGGGGCTGGTGTTCGATTAGGTGTCTTTGGGTAGTACAAATGGTTAAGAGCTTGGCTGCTAAACCAAAGGTTAGCAGTTTGAATCCAGAGGCAGTTCAGAAGCAAGAACTGGTAATTCACTTCTGAAAAATCAGCCACTGAACACCCAGTAGAGCAGTCCTACTCTGACACACGTGGAGCCACTATGAGTACATAGGATCGCCACAGTTTTTGTCTCGATGGTTAATTAGGTCTGGACTTGGAGGTTTGGAAATACCAGGGTGCTTCCAGAGATGAGTGTGCAGATCTGTGCCACAGGAAGAGAGCAGAGGGCAATTGTGATAAGGGAGATTGAGGTAGGTCTTGGCCTCTACAATGCTGGTAATATGGTCTCCTCCTTATCCCTGACCTTCAGCAATGTCTTAGTCGAAGTCACTCACTGATTTCTCCTTGTAGGAGGTAATCACTGAGCAGGGCTTGGGATTGTTTGCTTTTAGGATGAAGCAGACAAGGAGAAAGCAGCATCTGCCCCTCTGTGGCCCAAGTGGTGAGGCCACGGGGTGAGGGAAAACTGTGTCCAGTAGAGTGATAGCTTCTTAGCGGCAGAAAGAAGGACCACCGTAGCTAGAGAATGGGAATAAGGCAAGACCAGAGCAATCCAGCAGCAAGGATCATCCTTGAGTGCAAGCAAAGCTCACTTAAAAAAAAAAGTTGCCATAGAATTGATTTTGATTCTAGCTCCTAAATACACTATATGAATGAGTAGAACTAACATGTAGGATTTTCTATCCTGTACTGTTAATTGGAGCATATAGCCAGATCTTTCTCCCAGGGAGCTACTTGTGGATTTGAACCAGCAACTTCTTAGTCAGCAGCTGAGTGTACCACCAGGGCTCCTTAAAGCTAACATAGCCAACTGTTAAAGACAAGCTAGTGTCTTCCCTGCCCCCCCAAAGATGTCTTAAAGCCCTCATCCCCAGTATCTGGCTTTGTGACTTGATTTGGCAATAGTCTTTAAAGATGTTACTAGTTTACATGAGTTCATAACTGAGGAGGAAGGATGTCCTTATAAATAGGAGGAGAGACTCAGAGAATAGACACTGAAGAAGATGGTCATGGAAGCCGGAGGCAAAGCTGGAGAGATGTGAAGGATTGCCAGGAACTGCCAAGAGCTAGGAAGAGGAAAGGGAGGATCTTCTCAGTCCTTCAGAGAGAGCGGGGTCCTGCCAGCACCTTGACTTCAGAATTTTTATTTCCAAAACTGTAAGAGAATACATTTCTGTTGCTTTCAGCCATACAGTTTGTAGTTCTTTGTTAAGGGAGTCCTAGGAAGCTAATATAAAACACTCCACAGACGTCGGTTACAGGGAGCACTAGTGGTTCCATGGTATGGTTTTCTCCTTCCATGCTGGTGGCTGGGCTTGATTCCCAATAGATGCACCACATACACAGCTCCGCTTGTCAGTGGACACTTGCATGTTACTATAATGCTGAAGAGGTTTTACTAGAGCTTCCAAACTAAGAGAGACGAAAGAAAAACTTGCAATTTACTTTCAGTATTATCAACCAGTGAAAACCCTCTGGATCACAACAGTCAAGTCCCAACATGCCTGCAGTCACTGTGAATCAGAGGCCAACTCAGCAGCAGCTAATAACACAGAGTTTTGTCACACTGGGTTTGGAGGATAATTTATGCAGGGGAGCTGGTACAGGAGGGCCTTTGTCATCTTCTGTACATATGAAATAGGAGTGGTAAAGTCTCTTCTGGAGAATGATATGAAAAGTAAGTAGGATAAGCCAAGCCATGCCAAGTGCCATCGAGTAAAAAAACTTGTCAGATGCTAGGTCTGGAGATGAAATAAGGGAATGGAAGGATTCCCATTAGTGAGAGATTATTTTTTAGGGAAATCTTTACCCAAACACTATTTGCACTCAGCCCCAAACCAAGAGAAACCATAAAACATGGCCCCTTACTGCACCACAAGGACAAAGCACTTCAAAATGCAAGCCACTGCAACAAGCATATTTTGCAAAAGAAAAAGGTTAGAAAAAGCCACATCTTAGTGCAAAGTGTTGCACATACCTAAATGCAAACAGAAGCTCCTGCAACTATAGAAAAAGAGTAGATAAAGCTACATGCTTCACAAAATCTATATTTTGAGTGGTTTGTAACATTAAGAATTAAACTAACATGTCAGCCCAAATGAGAATCAAAGGATCATCTGAATCTAGAACATAATGGCCCATGTAATTGTATGGAACAAAATGAGACTAACAGAAAGGCAGAGACAACGAATAAAAAGGAAGGGGCCCTCATAAGGACCAGGATAAAGATTTAAAAAAACTTTACTGTGGGGTCACTATAAGTGACCTGTGATCTTTATGGAATGACAGTCACATGTGATGGTTAAGATAGTGTGTCAACTTGGCTGGGCCGTGACTCGCAGTGTTTTGGTAGTTGTTCGTTGTTATGGTCATCACCATGATGGAATGTGCTATGGTGCTGGTAGGGGTAGGACATGTGATGGCTCACCACCCTTCAGCCTTCATCTGTCCACGTTATACCACTGATTTCCTGTCTGGAAACCCTGTTGGCATAGTGGATTAAATGTTACTTTGCTACGTCTCCTAACCAAAAGGGCAGCAGTTCAAATCCACCAGGTGCTCCTTGGAAACTCTATTGGGCAGTTCTGCTTTGACCTTTAGGGTCATTATGAGTCAGACTTGACACAACAGCAGTGCATATATCATCTTGCCAAGGTTTTGACTTGTAGTTCCAGCAGCTACCACTCTCTTGTCTTCCTAGGCCTAGTTCTTGGGACTTGAACTTGCTGCTCTTGGGATTCATACATGCCCACAATCTGTGAGTAAGAGTCCTGTTCCATGATCTGCCAGTTCTGAACTCACTATCCCCTGCAGCTGTGTGTGAATCCGGAAAAAAACTTGCAGTCTCACTCACTGTCTTGGAATTCCACAACCTTCACGGCCTGTCAATGGGAACCTTATTCTCTGAACTGCTTGCTTTCAGCCCACCTGCTTCCATGGTTGTGGGGGCTTATATTCTGATCCAGGAAGCAGGACATTTCTGCCTCTACAATTGCATGAGCTCTTTCCTTTGTGGCGTAGTGGGTTAAGTGCTATATCTGCTAACCAAAAGTTCAGTGGTTCAAATCTGCCAGGCGCTCCTTGAAAACTACAGGGCAGTTCTACTCTGACCTCTAGGGTTGCAATGAGTTGCACGCTACTTGATGGCAGTAGGCTTGGTTTTTTTGGTTTATACATATTTATACATTTTGGTGATTTTGCTTTTCTAGAGAACCCATCCTAAGTCATTCATATTAACTGGTTGTTCTTGTAGGTGTGTAGATATTATCCTATCACTGACAGCACTGTACTTCAGGATAGATCTTGAAATGTTCTCTTTGACAACACATGCAATACCATTCCTCCTCAAGCTGTCACTTCTAACATAGTAGACCAAATGATTGTCTAATTCAGAATGGCCAGGACCAATCCACTTCATCTCACTAACCCCTAGAATATTGATGTTTATGCATTCCATTTTATTTCTGATAATTTCCAATCTTCCGAGATTCACATTTTATACGTTCCACATCCTGATTATTGATAGATATTTTCAGCTGTTTCTTGTCATTTTGAGTTGTGTCACATCAGTAAAGAAAGATTTCCCAAAGCTTGTATTTATCCACATCATTATGGTTGATTCATTTTGAGGAGGTAGCTCTTTTCCAGTCATCTTTTGAGGGCCATTCAACCTGGGGGCCTCATCTTATGGCAGTCTATTGGAATATTTTCCACTGCTATTGATAAAGTTTTCTCTGGATAATTCTTTTCAGAAGTAGGTTGCCAGGTCCTTCTTGCTAGTCTGTCTTAGTCTAGAAGCTCAGTTGAAACTTCTCCACCACAGGTGACTCTGCTGGTATCTCAATACCAGTGGGATGGCTTCCAGAATCAGAGCAACATACAAGCCTCAGAGTACAACCAACTGACAAACAAGTGGGGGCCACAGATAAATAAAAGGGAGTTTATTTATTTATTTATTTATTTATTTTTTTACCATTTTCTTCAGTCCTAAATTTATTGAACATACAATCAGGATGCATTGATGATTACTGGTGATTGGAATCCAAAAGTTGGAAACAAAGAAGAACCATCAATAGTCGGAAAATATGCTTTGGTGATAGAAATGATGCCAGATATCCCATGATAGGATTTTGTGACACCAATGGCTTCTTCCTTGCAAATACCCTTTTCACCAACACAAATGGCAACTATACATGTAGATGTCACCAAATGGAATACACAGGATTCAAAGTGACCACATCTTTAGAAAGAGATAATGGAAAACTTCAGTATCATCAGTCAAAACAAGGCAGGTGCAGATTGTGGCAGAGATCATCGATTGCTCATATGCAAATTCAAATTGAAACTGAAGAAAATCAGAACAAGTCCACAAGAGCCAAAGCATGACCTGGAGTATATGCCACCTAAGTTTGGAGACCTTGTCAAGAAAAGATTTGGCACACTGAACACTAATGACCAAAGATCAGGAGAGTTGTGGAATGAGATCAAAGGCATCATACATGAGGAAATTAAAAAGACAGGAAAGAAAGAAAAGGCCACTTTGGATGTCAGAAGCAACTTGGAAACTTGCTCTTAAATTTTGAGCAGCTAAAACAAAAGGAAGAAGTGATGACATAAAAAGCTGAACAGAAGATTTCAAAGAAGACAGAGTAAAGTAATATAATAACTTGTTAAAGAGCTAGAGGTAGAAAACCAAAAGGGAAGAACATGCTCTGCATTTTTCAAGCTGAAAGAAGTGAGTTGTAATAATGAAGGACTCTACAGGGAAAATATCAAGTGACACATATAGCATCAAAAGAAGATGGAAGTAATACAGAGTTATTATACCAAAAAAAAAAAAAATAGTCGATGCTAAGCCACTTCAAGAGGTAGCGTATAATCAGGAACTGATGATACCAAAGGAAGAAATCAAAGCTGCATTGAAAGCATCAGTAAAAAAACAACGATAGGAATTGATAGAATATCACCTGAGATGTCTTAACAGATTCAGCACTGGAGTGTTCATTCATCTATACCAAGAAATTTGGAAGACAGCTTCCTTGCCAGCTGATTGGAAGGGAACCATACTTATGCCTATTCTCTAGAAAAGTGTTCCAACTAAATGAGGAAATTATTGAGCAATGTCATTAATATTATACAAAAGTAAAATTTTGCTGAAGATCATTCAAAAGTGGCTGCAGCAGTACATTGACAGTGAATTGCCAGAAATTCAGGCTGGATTCACAAAATGATGTAAAACCAGTGATATCATTGCTGATGTCAGATGGATCTTGGTTGAAGGCAAAGAATACCAGAAAGATGTTTAATTTTGTTTTATTGACTATGCAAAGGCATTTGACTGTGTGGATTATAACAAATTGCAGATAACATTGCAGAGAACGGAAATTCCAAAGCTCTTAATTGTGCTCACGAAGAAAAACTGTACAAGGATCAAGAGGAAGTTGTTTGAACAGAACAAAGGGACATTGCATTGTTTAAAGTCAGTAAGGTGTGTGTCAGGGTTATATGCGTTCACCATATCTATTCAATCTGCATGCCAAGAAAATAATCTAAGAAGTTGGATTACATGAAGTAGAATGGGGCATCAGGATTAATAACCTGTGTAATGCAGGTGACACCACCTTGCTCGATGAAAGTGAAGAGGACTTGAAGCGCTTACTGATGAAGATCAAAGACCACAGCCTTCAGTACAGAGTACACCTGAACATCAAGAAAACAAAAATCCTCACAACTGGACCAATCAGTAACATCATGATAAATGGAGAAAAGATTGAAGTTGTCAAGGATTTCATTTTACTTGGATCCACTAACGTAACGCCCTTGGAAGCAGGAATCAAGAAATCAAAAGACATTGCTTTGGGAAAATTCACTGCAAAAGTCCTCTTTAAAGCATTGAAAAGGAAAGATGTCAACGTTGAAGACTAAGGTGCAGCTGACCCAAGCCATAGTATTTTCAATTATATCATACACATGTGAAAGCTGGACAGTGAATAAAAAAGACAGAAGAAGAACCCACACCTTTGACTCATGGTGTTGGAGAAGAATACTGAATATACCACTGGCTTCCAAAAGAACAAACAGATCTGTCTCGGAAGATGTACAACCAGAGTGCTCCTCAGAAGCAAGGATGGTGAGTCTACATCTTACCAAATTTGCACACATTGTCAGGAGGGATCCATCTCTGTAGAAGGACATAGTGCTTGGTAAACTAAAGGGTCAGCGAAAAAGGAGGAAGACCATCAACAAGATGAATCAACGTGGTGGCTGCAACAGTGGACTCAAGCATACCAACAATTGTGGGCATGGCACAGGAGCAGGAACTGTTTCATTTTGTTATACATAGTGTTTCCGTAAGTAAGAAGAACCTCTATGGCACTTCACAACCACAATCTTTACAAAAGCAGACTGTCACATCTTTTGTGCATAGAGCACTTTAACCACTGTACCACTAGGTCTACTCCTGGGATAGAGGAAGCTCCCTAATTCCAGATGTTACGAATATTCCAGTGCAGAAAATTGTTGGTAATTACCAGGACCACACTCATTACAGATGGGTAGTATTCATAGTTTGTCATACATGTGTGAATGTTTAGATGGATGTCTACTGAACCGTAAAGAGTGTGGGTTCAGTTCTGTTCAGCTAATGCTACATGCCGTAATTATAAAGCCGTGAGTAAATATAAACCCTTCAATTATCAAAAAGTGCTATCTAAACCAAGTGGAAACAAGTGACATTTGCAATCATACCCCCGTGGCCCACAAGGGTGTGGGAAAAGAAGTACTTTTATACTTCTTAGTGCCATTATAAACTGTAAAAAAAAAAAAAACACACACTGGAAGGTGATTTTGCAATTACGTCTCCAAGGCTGTAAAAGTGTTCATAGCATTTATCCTTCCACTCCTTTTCATCCACCCCTGCAACACAGCTTCAGTGAACATAGTCTATGAAAATAATGCAAAGCCCCTGGAGAAACATGGTTATATGCTTATGCATATTTACAATCACACTATTTTTGACCACGAAAAAGCAAAGCAACTATATATTCAATTATTGTGGGTATGATTAAACATATAATGATGCTTTTTAATTTTTATTAAACTGGACTTATGAAGGTATAATTTACAGTTTTATAAGTTTTAAAATACGTACACAATTACATAACCACGACCAATCATAAATATAGAAAACTTCCAGACCCCCAAATTTCCCTCATGTCCCTTTGGACTCAATCTCCTTCTCCCACCTCCAGAAAACCATTGATACGATTCTCTCCTTATAGTTTTGCATTTTCCAGCTGATGAATAAATGCAGTCCTACAGCACATACCCTTTTATCTATGGCTTCTTTGACATAGCATAAGGAACGCATTTGAGAGTCACCCAAGCTGAGACAGAGTAGTATCCCAGTGTAGGGATATACCAGAATTTGTTTATTCACTAACCATTTTGCTTTTTCAGACTTTTTATTTTAAAATAATTGTATATTCACATCTATAATTATTAGTCATCTAAATAATTATAGATTGCAAAGACAGTGCAGAAAGGTATACCTCTCACTAAGATTCCCCTGTAGTTTTACTTTACTCAACTGCATAAAGTACACAGTCAAAATCAGGAAACACATGTAGGTACGATATCTGTGTATAGTTGTGTGGCATTTTATCACGTGAAGAGATCCTGTAAGTACTGACACAAGACACAGAAGCAGTCCCAAACCAGTCAGACTTCCCTGTGCTAAGCCTTCATAACCATGTCCACCCTCCATTTCTGCTCCCTTTTACTCTGCTCCATGAATAACCCAACTGTTTTAAGTAGTTCTTCTACATGTTTTCACACCTACATCTGTCGTTGTAGTTTTTTGTTTCACTCACCAAACATAATTTAGAAAACTCGACAAGAAGGAAAGTCTACTGCATTTATGCATAATTTGTTCCTTCTATTTTTCTTTTTTCCTGCCTAACATTCCAAAATTCTTTCGGTTATTATTTACTTTGAGAATATCTCTTTTAGGGAACATAATTTGATGGCAACAAATTCTCTTAGCCTTTCTTTATCTGAGAATATATTTTGTAATGATATTTTCTGGACATAGAATTCTGGATTAACAATTCTTGCTACTTCCTTCTGTCCTCCATGGTTTCTGGTGAGAAATGTGCTGTCATTAAAATTGTTTTTCCTCAATAAGTAAGACATCATTTCTCTCTCACAGCTTTCAAGATTTTTTCTTTGTCTTCAGCATTCAGAAGTTTGAGTATGATGTGTCTTGGCATGGATTTATTGGAGTTTATCCTTTGGGGGATTTGCTTAGCTTCTTGAATCTGTAGGTTTATACCTTTTATCAAAGTTGGAAAATTCAGCTGATGTTTCTTTGAGAGCTTTCTCATTTCCCATCTACTTCCTCCTTTCCTTCTAGGACTCTGATAACATAAATGTTAGGCTTTTTGTTACAGTCACACAGGTCCCTATAGCTCTATTTTTTTTTGTTTGTTTTTGTTCAGTCACTTTTCATTCTGTTGTTCAGATTTGATAATTTCTATAGCTCTGTTCTTCAGGTTCACTGTTATTTTTACTCTGTCTCTCCATTCTGCTGTTAAGATAATTCAGTGTGCTTTTTGCTTCAGTTATTCAATGCATTAGCTCAAAAATTCTCATGTGGTTGTTCCTTACATATCTTCTATTTCTTTGTTAAGATTTTCTTTTTCATTTTTTAATGTGTTAATTATTATTACTCACAGTATTTTTTGTGATGGCTGCTTTAAAGTCCTTGTCAGATAATTCTAACATCTCTGTCATCTAGATGCTGGTATCCCTCAATCATCTTTTCTCATTCAGGATTTTCCTTGTGTTTTTTTGTATGACTAAAGATTTTTTTTTTTTTAATTGAATCCTGGACATTCAGGGTTATGAGAAACTGGATCTTATTTAAATCTTCTGCCTTATCAGTCCTGACATTAAGCTTGGAATAGAAAAGGAGCATCACTTCATTACTGCCAGGTAGAAGTGAGAGTCCAGGTGCTCCACTCAACCTCTACTGAGCCTTGGGAAGCAGGGATGGAAGTTTGACCTTGCCACTAGGTCTCTGCCAATACCAGTGCCCTCATTGCTTCCCTGCATGAATGAAAATCTCAGATCTCTACTTCACCTTCTCTGATGCCACCCCAGTGAGAGGATTTGGGGTACCTTCTTAGAGCTTGGTAAGGGTGGAAGTCTAGGCTCCCCATTTGATCTTTGCTGATAGCATGGAATTGGGTCACAATTTTTTTCTGCGGTATTTGGCTTAAGTACAATAAGTAATGCCTAAAAGTTTTCTTTCTTGCTAAAACTACTGTTTTCCTATTCTACTGGCTAAGGAGGGCAGTATTTTCTCTGGGTGATTTTTTTGTTTCCTGTGTCTATTGGCATTTCCAGATGACCAAGTTCTCCAGCACCATATCGGAGAAGTATGAAGCAAAAAAGAAAGAAAGAAAGAAATGTACAGAAGTCAAGTCCATGCTGTTCCTCAGGTGTCAAGGTCCTTAGTCAGTCCACTGTCTTTTCTCTGCCTTTCAATGTCTTAATATGTGTGTGTGTAAACTGATGCTTTTACCTTCACTTAGGAAAAAGTGCCTACCCTTTTCATTTTTTAAGCCAAGTGCCATCGACTCAAAGTGTTTATAAAACCACACTGGAGCACAAGAAAAAAAAATAAAGTAAATAAAAAAAGATATCAAATCATCTCCCTGCTATCATCACTACTCTATTTTTTTAATTACATTTTTAGTGCAAAAAAAGTTAAAAAAAATTAAGACTAAAGTGAAATATCCCAATATATTAGTGGGTATCCAGTTAGGAAAGTAGAATGAGAGATGAAAATTTTTCCTCTATTTTCTGGTGTTCTGTATGATAGCCATATTATAGAAAATATTTAAATTAAAAGAATAATCAAACTGATTCAGTCACCTAGACAAGAAAAGCAGTCATTCTTATAAAAAAGGGCCCTGACTAAAACTCCATTTCAGGATGGCTACGTTACGTATATACAAAACTGCATTATCAACTTCAAAGTTGATGAAGCATATAAAGAATAGGTATTGTTGCTTTTCACTGAAGCCAGAATGTCTTTGAATGAGGAGAGTAACATGGGCAATAGAAAGAACTTACACAAAATCAGTAGAGAAAGAAGAGAAGCTTTATAGGAAGCACACATTCTCTGGCACAGGTCCACAGTAAATTAAAATGAATATCAATAGTTGACTCCAAAATAACCACCTACAAATATGCTCAACCTGTAAGCATCTTCCCAGACAGAACCACAAAGCCTGCTCTGCATTATTCCAAACAGTTCTTTGAAAGTCATGAGATGCAGTTCAAGCTATAGCAACACAACGAAGTACAAGTTAATTACATAGTTACCAGCAAAATCACATTTTCTTTTTGCAATAATAATGTGGTAAATAAATACACGTTCACTTGATAGCAAATGGTAGTAATTATCAAGAGCACATGTTCACACCAACATAAAGCTTTCTCATAATTGTGCAATTACCCAATGGTAGCCTGTTAAGCTCATGTTTGTGCTTTTCCGTGTTTCACATGCTATGTAGGATCCATATGAAAAGCATATGTGGAGACTTTCAAGGGTGAAACTTTGTGTGTGAGCTTTTCTACCTTGTCACATGTCCATCCCCAAACATCCCCAGGGTGGAACCTCTGCTTTTTAATAATGCTTGTCTCCGTTTAGAAACTCTTGTGTTGTAATGTTTAAGTGCTATGTCTGCTAAGAAAATGGCTGGCAATTGGAATCCATCAGGCGCTCCTTGGAAACTCTGTAGGACAGTTTTACTCTACCCTATATTTACTCTGACTTTTTGTTGATGGTTCAGGAAAGAGCTTTGGATTCGAAATCAGGAGCTCCTAATTTAAATAAATACTTGCTGTACCGATTACTAGGGGCCCTAGGGTCGCCATGAGTCGGACCCGACTCGACGGCACTTGGCTGGTACCGATTACTAGTTGAGCAATGCAGACAGATTCCTCTAGTCTTTGAATTTTAGTTCTCTTAACTATAAAAAGGATATGAAAAGGTGTGTCATGTGGCTTGAGCAAGGTAACACATGTGGAAACCAAACACTTGTAAACCAAAGGAGCGTTGTACACACAGGAAATGCTTTTACTACTGTGCTGCTGTGTCAACAGAAGCAAAACTAGACGTATCTCCACAGAAGCAGATATTATCTGAGGGCCTCCTTATTGGGGTCAAGAAGTGAAGGTGAGAGAGTCAGAAAAGTCATTAGTAATGAGAAATATAATAACGCAAAATAAGGTGACATAACAGGAAACCATATGGATACTCTGCAGAGTGGATAACACAAAAACTGATGTTGAACATACAAGATCTGCCAATTAAATTTGTGAACTCCTCCTAGAAAAAGTGGTAGTCTCTGCTGAATATCACTATAGTCACCTTTGCAGTGCTCCCCTTGGGAAGCTATGCATCAACGCCAGTGCCTAGTGCACCCTTCAAAGCAACCTTTTTAGGATAAGTTCACACACTTAACTGTCAGACCTCATACAACAAGAGCTCTGATGGACATTCTAGAAAAAAAGAGTTCCAAAATTGCTTTGAAGGATGATCTAGGTGGTGGCATTGGTGATATTCAGCAATGACGTATGCAGCACTTTTTCTAAAATGAGTTTGTGAACTTAATTGTTTTGTCTTCATAGTGGCTAAAATCTAGAACTAAACCTGACAGAGAGTTCATAAAAATTTGTGTCAGCTTGCACACCTATATGACATACTCTAATATTCTACACTGTGGATGCATATCACCTCAAATAACTTATTTTTCTCAATTCAACTGACTCATTTGGGAGTGTCATCATTAGTTGCTGTTGACTCCTAGTGAGCTAAATTTTCTAACCAATGCAACAGAGAAGGTATAAAGAACTATGCCAATTAATTTCTTTTGAACCAAAACTTTTTTAATTCCTCCAAATTTATTCTTTCTGCCATCAAAAATAATACACTTAGAGAGAATGAAATGTATTCATGGTAATCATAGATGGGAGTGAAGGGAAAAGGAGGTTTCAGGATGATGGAAATACCATAGTGATTGGGATCAAATCACACACCAGGTTGTTATAATTACTACCACTAAGTTTGTACACCTATGAAAAGTAGAACTGGCAAAGGATGTGTGATAGGTGTATCTACAACAACAACAAATGAGAGAGAGAGAGAGAATAAAAAAAGAGTAGCTGCTGAGTATGTTTATGTACAACCCAAAATCTCGTGAAATCAGGTTTCTTGACTTGACGATTTAGGGTCATGGTTTCATGGAACATTCCAGGTAATTAGCCTAAAAATATGTTTAGTACTTGAGTTCTACTGTTCAGTTCTATGTGTAATGCCAAGGGTCTTAAAAGCTTACAAGTGGCAATCCAAGGCACAACAACTGGTCTCTGTTCACATGAAACAACATAGGAAGGAGAGTCAAAGATAGGAGGAGGACAAGGAATGTGTGGCTAATTTTCTTCATGAACAACTGCCTCCTTGCTATGAGACCAAAAGATGTGGAGGATGCCTAGCTACCATTGCTGAATATTTTGATCTAAGATTCCACAGAAGAATCTTAATCCAAAGAGGGGAAATGCAGAACAGAATTTAGCATTCTCATCAGCCCTAGACTTCCTGGAACCATTAAATTAGATGAACCCTTGAAACTATTGCCCTGAGACAATCTTTACATCTTAAACCAGAAACATCCCCTTAAGACTTTTTAAAACCAAACAATAGCTTAATTGGTAAATAATGTCTACCTTGAGCATTATACTCTTTTAAGAACACTTAAGCATTAAGGATCAAATTGACAACAGCAACTCAATAAGTTAAGTATGAAACTTTGGGGGCAGTGAATTTATGCTAACGGAGGACAAACAACTCAGAAGGGGAAAGTGAGAATGTAATCAATTACTATCTGGTACTTGTAGAAACTGTTGAACTGATATATGTTTCGCTGTGTAATTCTCAGCAACAACAAAATAGAATTATAGAAATAAATAAATAAATGACACACTGATTCTCAATTGTATTTGGGGAAAATACACTGCATCTAGAAAAGCACTTGCAAGGTAGAAACCACTCAAAATTTTTTCACATTTACTACAATTCACCAGCACGATGCTGTTGTTACTTGCCATTGAGTCAATTCTTACTCATGGAGACCTCATGCCGATCAGAGTAAAACTGCTCTATAGAGCTTTCAAACTGGGATCTTTCAGAAGCTGATCACCAGGCCTGTCCCCAAAGCGCCTCCGGCTGGGTTCAGACTACCAATCTTTGACTAGTAATCAAGTGCTTAACCATTTCCATCCACCAGGAATCTCAACAACACAATTAAAAAAAAAAAAAAAACACCACATTGCCATCAAGTCAAGTCAGACCCATAGTGACCCTACAGGACAGAGTTGAGCTGCCCCATATGGCTTCCAAGGCTGTGTTCTTTACAGCAGCAGGCTGCCGTGTCTTTCTACTCAACAGCAACTGGTAGGCTTGAACCTCCAACTTTTGAGTTAGCAACTGAGCACTTAACCACTGTGCTAGCAGATCTCCCCAGTAAACGCAATAGCCTCCTCTTGTTCAGTGTGATTGGATCCAAAAGATAATTCATTCACTGAAAGATTTGTTAAAGTAGACAAACATTTTTTAATGTTTTATTTTCGTTACAAGTGTTCAGCCAGTCAAACCTCTAATTTAAGGACTAGATTTTCCCTTTAAATATAGATACAGTGATTGGTATTCAAGCCACATCTTCCATGTAAAGTGTACCCATTAAGCATTGTCTGTAAGTCCTAGTCTTCTTTTGGAGTCTAGTGACAAGTTAAAAACACCTGGGATGAAGTCTGAGTACAGATTCAATGCAGATTATTATTCACGTTTTCCCAGTCATTTACACTTGTTTTACCTACTCCTCATTCTAATTCAACAACGATTTTCTTAACAAGTTGTCTTTTTCATGTCTTTTCAAAGCTTACATTTCACAGACAGAGCAACACTTTTTACAATCATAATTTTGTCCATTTAGGCAGCAATTAATTGTTATAATTACAAGAAATAGTATAACTGACATAAATATGTGAACAACTTATTTTTAGTAAGCATACAATTCGCCTGTTGAGAGCGTAATTTACAGGCACATCAGAGGGGCTCATGAAAGCTGAGTGTTTTGTGGGTTGCAGACAGCACTCACTGCATTTCACAGAAGGAAAAAATACTGTTTAATCTGGACAAACTGTTAACTGGAGTTTGGTTAGGAGAGCTGCTACTTTAGCTGGCTGACCCACCCCCAAAGGAGCGGGCTCAACAGTGACATTTCTCATCCATTAGACTGTATCGGAGCAAAGCAGAAGTTTTCTTGGACAGAAGCAAAAGCTGTACCTCCAAGATTTGCAAGTAGTTGGTTAAGGGCAAGTGTTCCTATTCTCTTGTCCTTGAAACAATAGAGAATCGGTCAAGTATTTTCTTGCTTCTGTTGATATTAGATAGAGCTATTGACTTTCTTACTCTTTTATGGCACTATAAAACATGTTGTCCTGAAATAAAGGTTTACTTTGCAACTGAGAATTCATGGTCAAGTCTTCTTGCTGACTCCTCAGAACCCTGGGCAAGGGAGCTCCTGCTCTTGTTAAACAGAGGTATTTTCAAAGCCAAGTATCTATTATTTCCAGAGGATTCTTGGTATCATAATTAGCTTTGTGTTGTGTGTGTGTGCACTTGCATATGTATGCATACATGTTGGGAAAGGGTATACATAATTAAATATGTTTCTGCTAAACGAAAAATTTCCCAAGCCATAGTCTGCTCTTAGACAATCCATTTCCATTCTATGAACTTCTGTTAATATACCCTCAGTGAGATGGACTGACACAGTGGCTGCAACAATTGGCTTAAGCAAAAAACAACTGTGGACATGGTACATGACTGGGCAGTGTTTCATTCTGTTGTACATAGGGTCACTTGGGTGATCACTGACTCAGTGGATCCTAACAATGACAACTTTTGTCCAAAGTACACACTGACCGTAAGCCTTGTTTTCTTATTGTACAAAAGTGAGAATGGTTGGGTTTGTTTATTGTTGTTTTTGTTTTCTTGGCAGAGAAAGGAGCTTTTGCTACTTTACTTTCCCACTGGTGAACTCCAAAAAGATGTTCAGTAAAGGAAGTCTAGCCCAAGTCAATACTTTGTGGTTCTTTATCTCTTAGAATGAGAGCAGTGCATGGGAGCTTCAGTGCCATGGGGTTGCTAAGAAGAAAGGAATCTTTGTGTTTTGCTAGGTAGAGAGATATAATAAATTGATGCAATTGAATTATGGTGTTGGTGAAGAAGATTGAATACACCAGGACTTCCAGAAGAATGAACAAATCTGTCTTGGAAGAAGTACAGCCAGAATGCTCCTTACAAGCAAATATAGTGAGACTTCAACTCACACACTTTAGACATGTTATTAGAAGTGACTAGTCCCTGCAGAAGGGCATCATGCTTGGGGTAAGGTCAGCAGAAAGGAGGAAAACCTTCAATGAGATGGCTTGACACAGTGGCTGCAACAATGGGCTCAAGCATAATGGTTGTGAGGGCTGTGCAGGGCCGGACAGTGTATCATTCTGTTGTACTTAGGATCACCATGAATCACAATTTACTCAACTACACCTAACAACAACAGGCATACAGGTATTGTGAAAAGAAGATGGGATTTGAATCAGAAGTTCTACACCAGATTCAAGTCACTTCCTGGCTCTGTGTCTTTGGGCAAAGTGTTCCATCTCCCGGAGCCTCATTGTCCACTTCTATAAATTGGTGGCAGCAATGCTGAGGGTAATCATACAACCCATTCCCTGGATTACAGTGAAGATCACTTGAGATAGTGGCAAATGAGGCAACCATGAACTACAAAGAACTAGAGAAACATATATTGCTGTTGTTATCTAGGGCAGCCTCCATTTTTCCAAAAAGGAAACTGACCCAAAGATGGAAAGGAAGTCACCAACGTCAGTGGCCTTACTACAGCTAGACCTCTGGCTTTAGTGCAGGGCAGTTTAACATCCCACCAAAACCAAGCCCATTGTCCAACTCATGGAGACCCTACACAACAGAGCAGAACTGCCTCATGTGGTTTCCATGGCTGTATCCTTCATATAACCAGTCTGCCACATCTTTCTGCAGTGGAGAAGCTGGTGGGTTCAAATTGCTGACCTTTTAGGCACTTAAGTACTGTGCCACCAGGACTCCAGAAACAACACCCCACAGAGCCTGCCAATTATCCAAGCTCTGTCCAGTAGGACTACTTTCATCTAAGCATCAAACTCAAGCCTTGGGATAGTCATCATGTTCAATAGTGCAGCAGCCAACATGTAGGTGGGAAAATTTGGAGTATCTGCACTTATTATTTCTTTCTGTAAACTAAATAACTTAACCAAAGAATGAGTCTACTGGTGGCACAAATGGTTAACATGCTCTTGTGCTAGTCAAAAGATCAGAGATTGGAATCCACTGAGAGACTCCTTGGAAGAGAGACCCAGTGATCTATTTCCAGAAAAATCAGTCACTGAAAACCCTATGGAGCACAGTTCTACCCTCACACACCCAGGGTCTCCATGAGTCTGGATCAATTTGGGAGTTTTACAGGAAAAACAAACAAACAAACAAACAACTTTGGGCTCTAATTTTGAATCCATTTCTCAAAGTTTATTCCTAAAACCTGTGTCTTCCAAACACCCTATAGCAGACATCTGTGATTATTTTCTACAGTACAAGGTGTGACAATTAAGTCCACGAACTTAAGTGTTCTAAGTGCTACATACCTCATTGCTGAATATCACTAGAGTCACCTTCCAAGTACTCCCCTTGGGAAGCTATGCATTGACGCTAGTGCCTAGTCTACCCTGCAAAGCAATTTTGGAACTCTTTCTAGAATGACCATTGTGCACAGTGGCACGGTGGCAAGTTGGGGAACTTAACTGTATAGTTGTCTGTGAGGAAGTTTTTAGCCAATACACAAATAACTGTATTTGAACATCCTACCTACTCACCTGATGTGGCCCCTAATGACTTTTTCTTTACACAAAGATAAAGGGAATACTGAAAGGAAGACATTTTCGTGACGTTCAGGACATTGAGGGTAATTTGATGACAGCTCTGATGGCCATTCCAGAAAGAGTTCCAAAATTGCTTTGAAGAGTAGACCAAGCACTGGCATCAGTGGGTAGCTTCCCAAGAGGAGTACTTCAAAGTCCTTCAACAGTAGTGATATTCAGCGATGAAATATGTAGCACTTTTTCCAGGATGAGTTTCTGAACTTCATTGTCAGACCTTGTAGATCAACTGCCCACCCTTCCGATTAGGACTGTCTTTCTCACTCCATTCTAAGTCGTTCTTAGACTGTCTTCCTTCCTCCATTCATAGTCACAGGCTTTAGCCAATGAGCACATGAGCCAATCAGAGTCAATGAGCTACTTGCTAGTGTTTCTAGGAAACAGAGTTTCCCTTCATCTTCATCTTTTTCTTGCTGGATATAAGCAAAGATAGTTATATCTTCTAAAGTTATCAACAGCACTTTCAGGAATATCAAGTGGAGAATGAGAGAAGAGTTCACACACCGTTGGAACAGAACCGAGAAATGGAAGGGGAGAAACGTGGTACTGATAGTATCAATAAAGACTTAAGTCACATAAGCACCAGATCTACCTTTAATGGCTGAGTGACATTTGGACAGTTTCTTGATTTCTCTGAGCTTTTGTTTCCTTCTTTGTAAAATGGTGATTACAGTATTGTGGTGACTGTTGAACTAGAGAATAATTGTCAGATACATAGAACATGGTCCTTCAAATAATAGGAACACATTAATCCTGGCTTTCACAGACTGCTCTGCCTATACTGTGAAGAGAGAGCATGGCAGTGACTAACACAAGGAGACCTGAAGCTAAGGTCTTGCTTGGACTTTGACAAGACTCAAACTTTACCATGCCACTTTGCATAATCCCACAGTTCTGTAAACAAAGGAGGTCAGTGTTCACTACAGCATGTCTTACTGTCTTATTTTCATATCAGTATAATTCAATTTGCATTTTTATTTGCCTTTTAATTGACTTTCCCAGTGCAACCAGGGACCAAACACAGATACACCATGGTTTGTGAATATGTGTCCTTGAATGTGTCTGTGTGTGTTGTGTGTGTGACATAAGGTGTGTATCAGGATGGACTGGGACAACCATCACCCTGGCAAACACCTGGGAGACACAAGTGCCCCAGTTACAGCCATCCTTGCCCACCTCATTCCCGATCTCTTAGACCATCTGCTAAGGATCTGTTGTCCTTTAGTGTGTGTCGCATTGCCTGATTTCAGTGTAAACCTGAGATCAAGAGGTGACTTGATTATTAAATACGTCAAGGTCTTCTCTCATTATTTAGCTGTGTTTTAGAAACTCAAGGGCCCAACTGGCTGCTCCTCAGCAGCATCAGATAAGGAGTCAACATGTATGACTTATCTGAACGTCATCTAAAAGGAAATCCTTCCCAACCTGTAGGAAACCCCAAGCTGTAGCTGCCAGGAGAACCAGGGCTCCAATCAGGTTCCTTCCGGCTCAAATTCCTGCTGAGAATTTCTAACAAGTTCCCAGGTGATGCTAATACTGCTGGTTAGGGACTAGTTCCAAGAACTGCTAGCAAAGCCAAACCCAAAACCTACTGCAATGGAGTGGATTCCCACTCATAGTGACTCTGTAGAACAGAGTAGAACTACCCCACAGAGTTTTCAAGGAGCACCTGTTGGATACAAACTGGCAGCCTTTGCTTAGCAGATGCAGCACTTAACCACGACACCACCAGAGTTTCCACTAGCAGAGCCGAAAATCAAAACAAGACACACTGCCATGGAGTTCGTTTGGACTCATAGCAATCCTATAGGACAGAATAAACCTGCCCCATAGAGTTTCCAAGATGCAGCCGGTGGATTCAAACTGCCAACTTTTGGGTTAGCAGCCATAGCACTTAACCACCACGCCACCAGAGTTTCCACTAGCAGAGTAGTGAATGTCAAATCTATTACAGGTAAGAATCACCAGAGGATCTTGTCAAACTGCAGATTCTGATTCATTGTATCTGGGGATGGAAACGCAAATTCTCAGCAAGCCTTGGGTTTAGAAGGGACTGGTTCGAAGCCCTGGGAGAACACAGGGAACAAGCAGCAGCTACGTTTGAGTCAAAAGTACAAAATTGTTAATTTGCAGCCAGCTCTGCCCTCACAGTGCAGCTCCCTTCTCCAGGCTCCAGTGAGCTGCTTGGAAAATGAACTGTCAGAAATAATGAGCAGGAGGAAGCCATGTCAACGTCAACTTGACTGCTACCAGCACAATTCTGCAAGACAGGAGTCAGACGTGCAAGATACTAGGCCTACCAAGAGCACAACAAACAGCCAAGGGCTCTTCCACAAGCTCTTCATTTCATGTCACAAGATAATTTTCCCTCCAAGAAATTCTTGTCATCTCCCTGGTCCAACCCATATCTCTGTCTTCAGTGATGCATTTGTGGCACTGGTTGCCCAAGCAAACCCAGTTGGTCCCTGCTCCTGGTCCACAACCCCAGTCTACAAGGCCCTGAAGACTCCCGACACATCATCACCTTTGATGCCTGTCTCACCTGCCAGCTAATGACCTCAGCAGCTGAATTCAGTTCAGTGCTGTGGAGTCGTTACCAGGCTCCCATCCTGGGCTAAACAAAGAAGGTTCAAAGCTGCACAAAATTAAGAACAACCTAATGACAGCAAATGGTTTGCATGTTTAACCACATATTAAAGCACTATTGGGGACCAAAATGCATCCCCACAAAAAAATCACTGTCAACTTGTCTGGTCCCTGATTCCCAGTACTGTGCGATTGTCCACCAAGTTGTCGTCTGATGTGATTTTCCCATATCTTGCAAATCCTGTGGGATTAGAGGCAATTATGTCGATACAGCAGGACTCAGTCTAGAAGATTAGGTTTTGCTTTAAGCCAATCTCTTTGAGATATACGAGAGAGAAGCAAGCAGAGAGACACGGGGTCTTTGTACCACCAAGAAATAAGAGCAAGGAGAATAACATGTCCTTTGGACCTCGGGTCCTTGCACAGGGGAAGACTGAAAACAGTGACCTCCCCCAGAGCAGAGAGAAAGGCCCTCCCCAGGGCTGGCACTCTGAGTTCCAACTTCTAGCCTTCTAGACTGGGAGAGAATAAATTTCTCTTTGTTAAAGCCATCTGCTTGTGATATTTCTATTTTAGCAGCACTAAATAGCTAAAGGGATCCTTGGTGGTGTAGTGGTTAAGTGCTATGATGGTTAACCAGAAAGTCAGCAACACAAATTCATCAGACACTCCTTGAATACTCCATGGGCAGTTCTACTATATCCTATAGGATTGCTATGAGTCAGAATCAGCTTGATGGCACTGAGTCAAATAACTAAAGTGTGCTAACAGAGAGCCCTCGTGACACAGTGGTTAAGCGCTCTGCTGCTAACTGAAATGTCAGCAGTTTGAAGTCAACACCTGCTCTGCAGAAGAAAAATGTGGGTCTCTGCTCCCATACAGATTTAGACCCTTGGAGATGTTATCAGGCAGTTCTATTCAGTCCTATATGGCCACCATGAGTCAGAATAAACTTGGTGGCAATGGTCAAAGCGCTAAGCACTTCATGTTTTATTTAATTCTCATAATAAATCTTTATGCAAGACTTTAGCCACATCTGAAAAATGTGAACTTAATTTCAAACAGAAGAATTTGATTTAAAAAAAAAAAGTAAAGAAGAAATAAATGAAGATGCTTAAATCGCTGCTACACTGAAGACTCTCTAAGGGCGTGAAGCACGTTTGTATTGGCTTCCGCAGTAGCTACAAGGCCAAGTAGTACCTGCAGACTGTCAGCAACATATGTGGGAAAGACAAAAGACTGCCTCAGCAAGGCTTAATGTGATGGAAAAGGATTTCTGACACAAAGCTGGGTGGCAAAAAATGTAGAATAAAAAATGGCACCTGCAATATACACTCAGCTCCATAAAAGCTAAACCAGACCAAACCCACTGCCATCGAGCAGATCCTGACTCACCAAATGTGCAGAGGGGGAAAAAATTTAAAAGCGCAGAGAGAATATACACAATGCAGAGTAATTTGCTTCTGGGTTTTGCAGGATAATGGGACATCATTTTCTGCATCATCAGCTTTTCTCTGAAGTCTCTAAATTTTCTATGATGATCAATTGATAAGTGATAGAAAAAAAGATGAAAAATAAAATTGCCTATGAGGTGGTAACTCCCACTTGGCAGGTTAGAGCTGGGTCTCGGCTATCAGTTGCCATGATTCGCAACATTAGATCAACCACTTAGCCCTAAGACCATCCCAGAGATAAATGATGAACTCATGTTGTCTTCTCCTACCTGCAGCTGTGTTGTGTGTCTCTGAAAACACCATAGCCTCTGCAGTGCAGATCATTCCAGACACTCACGCTGGGAGGGATGGCATTGTCAGGAATATGGCAATAAGACAGACAAGATCTGCAGACACGTTCCAGCAGGAACTCATAGCACATTTATTCATTGGGTTAAGTGAGAATCAGAGAGGATAAACAGATTTAGAAGTTTCTGGTACAGTAACTTGTTATGTGATCTGCCAGACTTCTTGCACCACATAAATAAGTATGTCTGTGAAATCCCCATCATGCCTCTCAGGGAGACAGAGAGAATATAGGGACAAGGCCAAGCTAGGTGAATATGTGAGAAGGGAGATGGAGAAATAGAGATACACTGGGTCTGGGTGCTTTACAACAGAGTGATGGAAGGTTGCTGGTGGAGGCCCATCGGAACACTGGAGATGCTCATCTTTGAAGTAATGGCCTGTATCTTGCTGCTCCTGTCTCTTCCTCTTGGCCTCCTCTGGTTTATGACTCTGTCTTCAGCTGCCTATTAACATGAGTTGGTGCCAATGCTTTGCAGCCTGAACCTTTGCAATAGAAAACAGCCTTTCTTAGGACTGGAGGAGCACCCACAGGGCTGACAATGGATGGGAAGAAACAAGGAGCATGGCTTCTCTGTCTGTAGCCTTTCATCATCTTGCACTCGTGGAAATCTTCAAGCCCTCTAATTGTGATGCTTTTCTACGCATGCTGGCCCTGACCCTCTAAACTCATCCTCCTTCTCTCCATCTCCACTCCTACCACTCAGGTCCAAGGCACCAGCATCGCTAGCTTGTGTCCTGGAATGCTGGCTTGTAAATATGCCATTTATAATCCCTTCTCCACCCAATAGCCAGAGTGAGCATGCAGAAACAGAACTCAGAATTTCACATTACTCCTGACTTCAAGTAGCTTGGTGGCCTCCCATCACACTTAAAACAAAATTTAGACTGTGCTTTGGTCTACAAAGGGCTATACAGCCTGATCTTTCTTCTTGGCCTCTTGTTGAAACTCTTGCATCCTTAGCTGAGCTTTATCTCCACCTTTTACTCAGGTTCTTTGCACTAACAAGTCCTCCTGCCTGAAGAGCTTTCTTCTTACTTGCTCTTAGATCTCTTACTTGGCTCTTTGTCATTCAATTCTTGGTCCCCAGTAGACTCTCTGGCCCACCAGTCACTCTCTATCACCTTACTCACTACTTCTATGTGTAACATTTATAACAATCTTACAAATGTATTATTTATCATTTTTTAGCTTCATAAAAAAGTAGCATCCATGGGAGACAAGGGACTTAGACTTTTTTTTTTAATTTAAAGCTGTGTCCCCAGAACCTAAGACATCACTTGACAATTTTTATTTTTTTTAATGCATTCATGAATGAATGACTAAATGAATGAATGAATCCATGGGCCAAACTCAAGCCTAAGTGGAACCCCCAGATCACAAAACTCTTAACTAAGTGCAATGTTTTTCTCATTGGGGTTAAGAAAATCATCAAAGGGTTAAGAAAAGCTTCCTTAAGGACAGATTCTGAATCTCAGTTCTGACACTTACTGTGTAACTCTAGGTAAGTCTCTTAAATTCTGTATGCCTTAGCTTCCTCTTTGAAAACAAAACAAAAATAACATAACAGGAGAAATAGAAGTACCTACTTCACGGAGTTGTGATGCCTATAAAGGAGTAAATACATGTGAGTGCTTTGAGCAGTATCTGGCCCAGAAGAAGACCTATGTACATAGTGAATTCTATCACTGTGATCATATTCTAGCTATGTTCACTGCATTGTATTGTGATAGCAGTTCTTAGGTCTACCACTGACAGTAGAGCATAGCATGCATGTCAGGGAACAAGTTTGAAAACAGGTAAATGAGCAGCAGTGAGGCTGGCCCAGGGGAGGGGCAGGGTGAACAGTGATGAAATGATGAATTAACAGGGTAATACCAAAAAAACCAAAACCCACTGCCTTTGAGTCAATTCTGATTCATAGAGACCCTATAGGACAGAGTAGAACTGCTCCGTAGAGTTTCTAAGAAGTGCCTGGTGGATGTGAACTGCTGATCTTTCAGTTAGCAGATGTAACACTTAAACACTACTCTACCTCGGTTTGTAGTGGGGTAATACACTGGTAGAAATAATAGGGCTTAGCAAATTGAGGTATTAGAGGGAGGAATCAAAGACAAGAGACTGAGGATTCAGACCTGGCCAACAGAGATGAAGCTGAGCAACTGCCTGCAGGTATTCACCTGTATCTCAACTTTCAGGATACTCAGAACACAAAACTGCACACAACCTGGATCTGTCTGAAGAACCCAGGTTTAAACAGCGAAAAACCAATGAAGACAAAAACAAGAGAACTGATGAGTGTTGTCCTGGAAGTCTGGATCATGGAAAGGGATGTGCTTTCTTCAATTACAGGAAGTTAGTGATGACATCACAGAATCAATGACAGACTCCAAGTCTTTTTTTTAAAAGTGTATTTAACACACTTACCAATTCAACACTTTTCATATGTACAATCTAGAGACACCAGTGACCTTAATCACATTGTGCAATCCTCACCAGGATCCTTTCCCAAGTTTTCCATCTTAATCCAACACTTTACAGCAGGCCTGAGAATGTTGTTGTGTATACCAAAAATTATAGACATAAAAATTAGATTCTAAAGAAACCACCTCACCTAGCCAAACACGCTACGCCCTCTATTCTTTATCCAAGCCTTACTCGATGGCACTGGGTTGGGTTATCCACCTTAGATTTAGTTTAGTTTCCTTAAGTCTATGTCTTTGTTGGCCAAAACAAGTTTACAAAGTTAAAAGGCTACACTCATCAAGGTGGATGATAAAGCAAACCTAGGCTAATCTTGTAAAACTGTAAATACTCAATCATAAATTCGAGTGCCGGTTGTATTAATCACTTTATTTATCATCTACCGTAAACTGAGCTCCCGTTCATTAGGCTAAAAGCTGACTGCATCCTTTAAGCAGGTAACTTCTTTAGTCTGAGTTTTGCCCTTTCATTAAATGTTTTTGAGTTAACTGTAAGCTTAAACATTTTTAAGTTCTTTTCAATTGTATGAATCCTTCCTGTATTAAGGACAAGATTATTGTTGTCGGGTACTGTCTTAGTTATACAGTGCTACTGCAACAGAAACACAAGAGAATGGCTCTAACAAATAAAAATGTATTCTCTCACATTCTAGAAGGCTAGACTATCAAATTTAAAGTGTCAGCTTCAGGGAGAGGTTTTCTCTCTGTGTATAGTCTGGCAGAAGGTCTTTACTATCAATCTTCCATTCAGTCTAGGAGTTTCTTAGTATAGGGACCCCAGATCCAAAGGATACACTTGATTCCTAGCTCTTCCTACTTATTAGTACGAAGGTCCACTCTTCACTGCTCACTTGTATCATTTTATCTTAAAAGAGACTAACTCAAAATACAACCAGCCCTACGGATTTTGCCCTGCCTCATTAATATAACTACTTCTAACCCTGTCTCATTAGCATCATAGAGGTTAGGATTTATAAGACAACATATAATTGTACCAAATTTCAAAACAGAAAACAACACACAATACCAGAAATCAAGGCCTAGCCACTTTGACACATATTTTGGGGGGACACAACTGTATCCGTAACAGGCATCATCCAGTTGATTCTGACTTGTAACAATCCCATGTAACAGAGTAGAACTGCCATAGAGTTTTCTTGACTATAAATCTATAGAAGGAGGTTGTCAGGTCTTTTTCCCAGAGTCACAGGGTGGGTTCAAACCACTAACTTTACAGCTAGCAGCCATGCACTTAACCATTGCTTAACCAGGGCTCTTTAAGGACAAAATGTCACAATGAATTTACTTTTTCTTGATAACACATCATTGTAAACATTAGCTTTTCACTATATTAAAATAAGATTGCACTTGCCGTCTCTCCTAATGGCTCTAATCTTCTGTATACTTCCTCTGATGTTTCAGGATTTCTGTCAGTTTTCACCCAGTCAGACTGTCATGCATCACTTTCCCCAATACTCAGTGTGCCTACTCCAGACACCCCCTTTTCTGATCTCTAATTGCTCTGTTTCCAATCAGATTGCTCATAAGTACTAAGTAAGCTTGCTTGACAGAACTGTTTATCGAAAAACGAGAAAACCAAACCCACTGCCATCGAGTCAGGTCAGACTAACAGCGACCCTAGGGAGACTCAGGGTCCTGCCATCATTATTATTTTCAGAAGTCTCCTGGTTCACGCAGTAAAATATAAGGTCACTCAATGTGCAAGTAAGAGATAAGAGGAGAGAACTAGGGTGAAAAGTAACTTTCCCAGGTTTATCAGATATGGTGACAACCTGTTTCATTTCTCAGGGTCTTTCTGCAATCTTTCAGTTCTAATGAAGATGACGAGGATGTGAAAGAGCTTAGCACTACGGAACTACCAGCTGTTTGCGCATGGAGGCTTGTGTGCTGCTGTGATGCCGACCAGGTTTTAGCAGACCTTCTAGGCTCAGACAGACTAGGAGCAGAGGCCTGGCAACTTGCTTTCCAAAATCAGCCAATGAAATTCCTATGGAGCACAGTTCTGCTTTGGCACACATGGAGCTGTCATGAGTCAGAGTTGACTCGACACAATTGTTATGTTCTCTTCTTTGTTTGTTTTGTCTTATTTGTTCTTGAGGAAGTTACTGTCTACAGGGAGAGATGAAAGATTACCAGACGTAAAAAACTGAAATGCCTTGCAAGGCACTTGCCTTGTATCTTGACCAGCAAACCCTGGT
This sequence comes from Heterohyrax brucei, assembly GCA_028571685.1. NCBI lineage: Eukaryota > Metazoa > Chordata > Mammalia > Hyracoidea > Procaviidae > Heterohyrax > Heterohyrax brucei. The sequence continues at coordinate 15,534,258 of CM053153.1, read as the reverse complement.
GGTGCAGTAGTTAACCAAAAAGTTGACAGTTTGAATCTGCCAGGCACTCCTTGGAAACTCTATGGGGTGGTTCTATTCTGACTTATATGGTTGCTAAGAGTCAGAATCAACTCCACAGCAGTGGGTTTGGGTTTGGGGTTTATATTGTGACCAAAAAAGTGGTGGGGTCTGTGAAAAACAGAAAGTATAGCCTTTAAAAAAAATCCATTGCCATCAAGTCAGTTCCAACTCATAGCAACCCTATGGGACAAAGTAAAACTGCCCAATAGGGTTTCTAAGGAGGGCCTGGTAGATTTGAACTGCTGACCTCTTGTTTAGCAGCAATAGCTCTTAACTGCTACACCAGCACAGTTTCTACAGCCTCTTTAACAACCTTTAATTTCAGAGCTGCTTTAAATCCCATAGCTGGCAAATGAACACCCATTGAGTAGCGAATTTTGTAAACTCACGCAGATCTCCTTGCAATAGAGTTTCTCATCCACAGGACCACTGACATTTTGGACTGGACCATTCTTTGTGGCAAGGGACATCCTGTGCATTACAGAATGTTTAGCAGCATCCCTGGCTTTTACTCTGTAGATGCCAGTAGCATCCCCATAGATCTAACAATCAAAAATATCTATGGACCTTGACAAATGTCTCCTGAGGGCAAAACCATCCCGTATTCCCACTGCCTTAGAAGGAATTACAGGATGTTACAATGGCAAAGAATGGTGAAAAGGGACAATCAACCCACTGGGAATCTCTTCGCAAACACAATCGCATTTCATTGCCCTGACAATCAAATGAAGAAGATGTCATCACTTTCCATGCACAGAATAAGAAACCCAAACAAAGCAATGTGGCAGAGCTACTACTTAAACCTAGGTCCTTCAGCCCTAAAGCTGCACTGTAACCAGTCTTACATCACGTTTCAAACAGAGAGTGTCCTGAAGGGCAAGGTGACAAGCTGAAGCTCAGAGAGAGAGTTGGTTGTTACCTTTGTGTTTGGAACACCTGTCTAAGCCATTTCTCTAGCCACTATACTGAACACAAATTGAAGAGAGGCCACAGCACTCCAGAGGCTATTGTAATCCTGTAGGTGATAAATGACAAAGGCGTAAATTTGAGCAGTGTAGACAAAGATTTCAAAAATATTTTGCAGACGAAATTGACAAGATTGATGATTGATTGAATTAGTAAGTAAAATAAAAGGAGAATTCTATAATGTTTCAATATCAATATTGATTATTAATGTTAGCTACTTTAACAAACAATCCAAAATCTTAGGGACTTGAACAAAATAAAGGTTTATTTCTACTCATGCTGTACATAGCCTAATTAGATATTTGGACTGAAGCCTTCCGTGTGGTAATTCTGGGATTCCAGCCTTCCATATTCCATGGTGTCACCATTCTCTAGGTCAGGGGTCAGAAAACTACAGCTCATGGGCCAAATCAAATTGTCATCTGTAAATAAAGTTTTATTGGAACACAGCTATGCTTATTTGTTTACTTGGTGTATATCATTGTTTTTACACTGTGGTGGTAGAGTTGAATACTTGCAAGAGACTGTCTGTCCCACAAAGCCTAAAATAATTGCTCTCTGACTTTTTGCAGAAAAAAGCTAACAAATCCCTATTCTAGGTTCTCCTCAGAGTCTTCTATGGAACCCTTGTTTCAATCAGCCAAGGAGTAAAAGGAAGATAGCTAGGAGGATTACGTAAGAGAGCTGATAACCAGCCTGGACATGAAGCATACAACTTCAGGGAATGTTGACCTTCCATTAGCCAAAACTCAGTCTTGTGCCATCTTCACTGCAAGGGAGGCTGGGAAATACAGAGAAATTGGTGGGTAACGTTGAGAACTACCAGTCTGTTCCACTAGCCGTGGCTCTGGACAACCTCCCTTTCCCTGATTACCTTCCTGTGGCTTCCATAAATTGGAACATCTACATTTTCTGGTAAAGTTCTGTCAAGAATCATATCTCACACAATAAAGACCAACCAAAACTACTGAGCCCAGAGTTTAAACAATTAGGCAGGTTGGTAACAGTAAACTAAACAAGACCCCATTAATGAAATTTCTCAGAGCTCTCTGCTCTTTGTGAAGGAGACTTGGTAGCTCAATAGGTAAGCATTCTGCTGCTAACTGAAAGGTCAGCAGTTTGAATCCTCTGCAGGAAGAAGACCTGACAAGATTACAGTCTAGGAAACCCTAGGGGGAAGTTCTGCTCTGACTATAGGGTCACTAGAAGCCAGAATTGACACAATAACACACAACAACACACTCTTTATTAGTTCACCAAGAACATAAATGGAAATACCAAAAAAAGAAAGAAAAGAAAAGAAACCCAAACCCACTGCCATCAAGGTGATTCTGACTCACGGTGACCCTTGGAACAGAATAGAACAGCTTCATGGAGTTTCCAAGGAGTACCTGGTGGATTTGAATTGTTGACCTTCTGGTTAACAGGGTAGCACTTAACCACTGCACCACTCGGGTTTCCAACGGAAATACAGTTGCATTGTATTTACAGAGTGCCTACTGTATGTTCAGCACTGTGACAAGCACAAAGGAAAATAGACAGAAACCAGATACTTCCCAGGGCCTCATCCTACGCATGAAATACATAAATACAGAGATAACAAAAGCAGCATTATGTCTAAGTTCAAACGAGTTAAAGTTGTATCTCTTTATCAGTTCATAGAAGGAAAGACCATGAGGACTAGCATAACTGAGTGCTACTTCCTGAAGAAGAAAGAACTTTTAAGAGTTATACCTGTTTTTAATAAAAATTAAATTAAGAATGATTGTTTACAAAATCAGTAAAACACTTTACAGGTTATGAATCATTCTCAGTGTATGATCTCCTTTGATGTTCATAAAAACCCTGTGAACTTAATGTCATTAGGAATCAAACCATGGGTCCCTGGGTAGGCACAAATGGTTAAATCCTTGACTGTTAACTAAAAGGTTGGTAGTTCAACTCAGAGGCACCTTGGAAGAAAGACCTGATGATCTGCCATGAAAACCTTGCAGAGTGCATTTCTACCTGACACACATGCTGTCACCATGAGTCGGAACTGACTGATGGCTACCGACAATGGTAGGGCTAAACACTTTCACTGGGACCCTGATGGGGAGGTGGGGTTTCTGACACGCAACCTGAGCAGGGAACAACAGATCTGAAACAACGGTTGGATTTTTCTTTTCCTTTTTTTCTTTTTCTTTTTCCTCTTCCTGATTTCTCACCCAGATATCTCTTTCCACTCTCCAACACCACCATTAAGAAAATAAAAGAGTGACCTTTGACCAACAGTCTTGGTCCAGGATAATCACAGAGCCTCCAGAAGGGCTCCAAAGCAAACAGCAGCCAGGAAAAACCTTGCCACAACAAAGCCAGTGAAATCCCTGTTGGCTCCAGGACAGCCAGCCTGGGGCAAGGAAACAAAGCCACAAGCTGAAAATTCTCATTGCTGCATCCAGGTTCACAGGTAGAAGGCAGCTTTGAAGTTCAAACACAACTATCCCGACAGGTAAAGGAAGGAGACCTGTGAGGCTTGTTGGTTTCATCCAGCTCAACAAATGAATTTAACACAGAATAGATGGCCAAGAATACAGTGGCACTTGGTTGGTGACTCTGATGGAGTCTGACTCCTCGCTGGGTCAAGCTTCCTAACCATTCTGACCCCTGCCACCTGTCATCTTAACTCACAGGCGAATGGGACTGTAAGATCCCAAACAATGGAGGTCATCTGGATATTTGAAAATCATGAACCCAAAAAAATCTACCAAACCAACTGCCATCAAGTCAATTCCAACTCATGGCAACCGACATATTACAGAGTAGAACTCCTCAGAATTTACCAGGCTATGATCTTTCAGAAGCAGGCTTTTACCAAGCCTCCCTTCTGAGGGACCTCTGAGTGGATATGAACCACTAATCTTTTGGTTAGTGTCAAGTGCTTAATTATTTGCACTGCCCAGGGACTTCTTCCAACACACATACCAAAAAAACAAAAACTGTTCCCACCTCCAATTCATAGCTACCCTACAGGGCAGAGAAGAACTGCCCATAGAGTTTGCAAGCAGTGGCTGGTGGATTCAAATTGCTGAACTTTTGATCAGCAGCCAAGCTCTACACCACTCTACTACCAGGGGTCCCTGACACTTATCCAACATTCTGTCTATATCATTGGTAGGCTCTCCCAGGAGGTCGGCACAACAGAGGAGTTCCACATTATAATGAAATATAAACCTATTTTATCCTATTTAAGGATTTCCCTCACAGGAGCCACAAAAGTCATGAGGACCAGTTAGGAAAGAAAATGTGCCTTTGGGTGAAGCCCCCCAATAGAAATGGAAACAGAATACAGCACAATTTGCCTAGGCCCTAAGGGATAAAGTCCATACTCCCAGGACAACATTCAAGGCCATCTGTACCCTGGTGCTTATCTACTGGGGGACCACATTCTGCACCAACTCGCTCCATTGTCATGTTCCACTAACATGTCCTGTCACACACCATGTCCCTGGGCTTGTTCATGATTCCAATTTCTGTATATCTTTACTATATTGTCCATCTGACAAACTTCTATCCTTCTTCCATACTGTTAATGTCAGTTCATCTGTGACAACTTCTCCAAGCTGTCCTTTTAGCCATCAGGAAGGTACCTCCTTCTTTTTGCAAACATAGTATTGTATATGTATTATGTTTAGAGCATGTGTCATATTCTGCTGAAATAATCTGTCTCGTGTGACTCCCCTGTTGATCTGGAAAGCTGAGTAGGCAAGCACTCTATTGAATTCTTCTCCAGGAGCCTACAACAGCACCTGGCATGTAGCAGGAAATAAATGTTTGTTGAAGGTCATTGTCATGGATCGAATTGTGTCCCCCCAAAATATGTGCAGCCATGTGGCTGGGCCATGATTCCCAGTATCTTGTGACTGTCCTCCATTTTGTGGTTTTCCCATGCTGTATGTTAAAGGATTAGGGTGGGACTGTAAATCCCTTTATAAGATCACCTCCCTGCTCCACTGTAAAGGGAGTTTCCCTGGAGTATGGCTTGCCCCACCCTTAATCCTTTCAGCTTGCAAAAGATAAAAGGAAAGAGAAGCAAGTAGAGAACTGGGAACCTCCCACCATCAAGAAATCTGCACCAGGAGAAGAGTGCATCCTTCAGACCTGAGGTTCCTGCACCAAGATGCTCCCTGGACAAAGACTGATGGAATACTGGACTTTCCTCCTGAGCTGACAAGGGGAAAGCCTTCCCCCGGAGCGGACACTCTGAATACGGACTTGCAGCCTACCAGACTGTGTAAGAATAAACCTTCCTTTGTTAAAGCCATCCAGTCTGTGGCATTTCTGTTAGCGCAGCCCTAGCTGACTAAAACAATCATCAATCTTGGACAAGAGCTCAGCTGAAAGAAACAGTAAGGAATGGAAGGAACCTAGAACCAGAATCCACCACTATCGAATTGCATAACCCTGGACATATCAGCAAACATCTGTTTCTTCATCAAGGAAGTAGAGGTATTTTGTCTACCTGTCATAAACAAAGGGAGGATTAAGTGCTAGAAATTTTGAGTCAACCGTTTATTGTGTTAACAGCAAATTACTAAGGACATGAAAGGAATTTTCAGCATGTGCTTTTTGCATTCTTGCTCCACTCCTGCAGAATGCTAAGTTACGGGGAAAAACACAAGAAGGTATCCACTGATGTGATAACAAGAAGGTTTGGACTTTTGGTCAATAACCTGGGCAGTAAATCCAATGGTCAGTGGTCCCAGAATGGGAAAGAACACAAAGGACCACAGCCTTCAGTACAGATTGCACTTCAATATCAGAGATGCAAAAAGGCAGAGAACCCACTGAATTAAACCATAGCCTCTCTGTCTCTCATTATGCTTCCAGATGCTGTTTAATCACACCATGTGTTGATGCTTGCATTTGTTTATTGATATTTATGCTCGCTCAAAGGCCTACACAATGAGGTTGGTTCCACTATGGATGGATTTGATCTTCCCAATAAGCATTACTGCCCTCAAGGGGTAAAGTAAACAACACCTCAATGAAAAATCTAATTTTTAAGTATACCTGTATTTGTAGCAGTACCACAACCCATTTGTCAGTTTGTTAACCTGTGGTGGCTTGCATGTTGCTATGATGCTGGAAGTACTGCACGAGTGTGTCAAATACTAGCACGTCACCAGTGGTAAACAGGTTTCAACAGAACTTCTGATCTAAGATAGACTCGGAAGAAAGGTCTGGGCATCTACTTCTGATAATCAGCCAATTAAAATCCTATTGAACATGGCTGATCATGGAGATTGTGCTGGGCTGGGCAACATTTTATTTCATTCTGCCTTGGGTCACCATGATTTGGAGGTCAACTTGACAATAGCTAATAGAAACCATATTTCAGCACATTAAATACATATATAATCTGAGAAGCTGGATTATACAAAGAAGAACGATGCATGAGGCTCAGAAGATGACTCATTAACAACCTGTGTTATGCAGATGACAGCATCTTACTTGCTGGAAATGAAGAAGATCTAAGACACTTCCTGATGAAGATTAAGGACCACAGCCTTCAGTATGGATTGCACTTCAATATCGGGAAAACAAAAATCCTCACAACTGGACCAGCAAGCAATATTGTCACAAATGGAGAAAAGATTGATGTTGTCAAGGATTTCATTTTACTGGGGTCCACAATCAACACCCATGGAAACAGCAGTCAAGAAATCAAAAGATGCATTGCATTGGCAAGATCTGCTGCAAAGGACCTCTTTAAAGTATACAAAAGTAAGGATGTCACCCTGAAGACTAAAATGCACCTGACCCAAACCATGGTCTTTTCAATAGCATCCTATGCATGTGAAAGCTGGACAATGAACAAAGAAGATGGAAGAAGAATTGATGCCTTTGAATCGTAGTGTTGGAGGAGAATTTTGAATGTACCATAGACTACCAAAAAACAAACAGATCTGTTCTGGAAAAAGTACAACCAGAGTGCTCCTTGGAAGCCAAGATGGCAAGACTGCATCTCATATGCTTTGGACATGTTGTCAGGAAGGATCAGTCCCTGGAAAAGGACATCATGCTAGGTAGAGTGGAGGGTCAGTGAAAAAGAGGAAGACTGTCAACGAGATGTACTAACACAGTGGCTGCAACAATGGGCTTAAGCATAACCATGACTGTTGACATGGCGCAAGACCGGGCAGTGTTTCACGTGTTCATAAGGTCATTATGAGTCAGAACTGACTCCACAGCTCCTAACAACAACATATAACATGCATATATATGCATATATATATAACCTAGATATATACATATCTACATCTACATTATACTTGTATATATACAGCTAGGTAGATGTTTTTCAGTCTCTATCTTACAAATAAGGAACTGAGATTCAGGGTTAGGCCAGAATTGACTTGATAGCAGTAAGTTTGTTTTTTAAAAAACGTTGTTTAAGTGAATTGCAAAGTGATGAAATCGGTAAGTGAAGACATGGCTTTAGTCACAGGCCTCCCTACTGTCCCCTTCATCACGCTGTGAGAAGCTTTTGCTGACCTCTTCATCATCCCAGGAAAGCTGAGATCACTATTCATAGGCATTGCCCTTGCAACAAGTTAGCAAGAAAATGTGATAAAAACAGCTGGACTAGAGACAAAAAGGACAGCACATGAAAGACCCTGGGATAATCCCTGCTCACTTGGCACCTGGCCTGAGACACCTGCTTACGAGAGAAGCCATACCCACACCATGGCATGTTTCACATTCCCCAAGCCCGGATCCTCTGCCAGAACGATCTAGACAGCCAAGATCTAAGAGGCAGGAGAAGAGATAACCACGTGGAGGAAAGACAGAAAGACAAGTTCCTGATTTGGTCTTACACAGTGGGTCAGAGTTTACGCCATTGTCTCACCTCCCAAAAGCTCAGTGGTATCTTTTTCAGCTCAGGAAAAAGAGGTTAGGAAGCGCTTAATACAGAAAGCATTGCATGGGATGGATGTCCCAGAAGACACTACTAGTGCCCTCTCTCCCTAAACAGCCCCTTTACTAAGGAGACCACCTGAGCAAGAGGGATGACTGCCTATTCATAAGCCTGAAATCTCAGGGTATCCTAGAAGAGGTAACAGGAAAAGATTGTGATTTTTAACAGGCACAGAAATTGGAAAGGACCTGTTTATCCATCAGAGGCAGTGTCATGTAATAAGAATGTGTGGATCTTAAAGGCATTTAAGGTGTTTGGGTCGCACAAACATTTTGCACTCTACTGGTAACTTAAAGGAAACCCTGCTGGTATAGTGGTTAAATGGTATGGCTGCTAACCAAAAGGTCAGTAGTTCAAATCCACCAGGTCGTCTCTGGAAACTCTATAGTAGAGTTCTACTCTGTCCTGTAGGTTCATGATGAGTCAGAACTGACTTGAAGGCAACATGTTTTGGTTTTGTTTTCATTTTTTAAAATAAGAGTTAGGAGTTCAAATTCCCCCATCAGTATCGTGGAAAAATGTCCTGTTGATCTGCTCTCATAAAGATTACAGCCAGGAAAACCATATGGAGCAGTTCTGCTCTATAACCTGAGATCACCATGAGCCAGAATTGGCTCAACAGCAACCAGTCTGGTCTTGTAGGCAGGTGGACACGCATCCCAAACTGTACGCCATGCTCCAGTTCCTGTATATCCTCAAGCCACATGATAAGCCTTACTGAGCATCACTGCCTCATTTTACAATGAGACTGCTAATTCCTATGTTCAGGGAAAATGATTAAGTTAAGGACTATACACATGGTACTAAGCATAGTATTCTGCAGATGCCCACTGTATCGTATTTATTATATGGTTAGGCAACCACCTAAGAATTTAATGCACAGAATGGGTTCTGAGATTCACTGATTTGGTTGAGCATGTTCTTAAAAAAGTAAAAAGCCTGCTGCATGAATGCCTTAATCTAATGAAAGACTATTTATGGAAGTGATTACCCACATGATAACATAACTTCTTTCAAGATTTTCCACAGATTCTTTGACTGATACACAGTAGGTGCTCAAGAAGTGCTGTTGAATGGTTAGATATTTAGTCAATTAATTTAATGCATAGTGTTGTAAGTGCATTTTGAGTCTATAAATATGCATAAAGCAGGATAATTTAAATATTCTAAAAAAGAAGCCATTGCCTATTAATCTGTTCTGACTCATAGCTACACTTTAAGACAGAGGAGAACAGCTCCACAGAGTTTCCCAGGAGCACCCGGTGGATTCTAACTGCCGATCTTTTGATTAGCAGTTGTAGCACTTAATCACTGTGTCAAGAGCATTTCCAACATACAGGAAGTTTATGTTTACCACTAAGACTGATGTAATAAGTCACCAAAGAATTGAAAGAACAACTCAATAAGTATATGAGCAAAGCAATGTTAAATCAACTTGTAGTTATAGAAACAGAAGTACGGACTAATTGGATATTCATCATCAAATTAGACTATTTAAATCAATACAAGTTGAAATGGTTCAATTCAGGCACAGCTGGTTAAAATTTTCATGTATTATCTTTTCTGGAAAGGAATTTATCAGTATCATTAAAACCTTGAAAGATATTGTACTTTTTGATTCAGTAATTCTATTTGTAGAGGTCTACGGTACAGAAGCATCATAGCCATAAATAAGCATTTCTCTATAGGAAAGTTCATCACACTGCTACTAATAATAATAATAAGCAGAAATCAAGTTAAATTTTTGGGAAGAGAAGGATATGTAATAAAATAGGATTGGTTTACAATATTATTTTAAATAAAAAGCAGAATAAAAATTTATTAAAAATCTGGAAATCCATCCAAAATTATTGACCTCTATTTGTACTATGGCAAGTAATTTCAATATTGTATTTGTCAATAAAAGAAAAGAAAGAGCTAATAGATCATTCAAGTGTAAGATTTTGAAGTTGAAAATTACAGCACTAACTTTCTATCACCTACTTGTATGAGGTTTATCATACAGTAAATATCAAGAATTTAAAGAGCCCACCATTAAAAAGAGCTCATGAAAAACTACATATGGATACTTCAAGCATAAAGCCTAATATAAAGAAATTATATTCATAGAATCAAGCTCATATTTCTCCTTAAAGCTTTGAAAATATTTCGTTACTTTATTTTTCTGATCATAATTATGTAATACAAATAAAAGGCAATGAACTTGTCATCAGAACCCATAGGGAGATACCCAGCTCCCTCTGATTGACCTCTTGTGCTCTGCTAATAGTATTATCATTTTCTATGAGCTTCAAGATGTGAAAAAGGTTGGAAATTTATGTGTGAGAAGAACTATTGCACATATATGATCATCCTGAGTAGGAATCAACAGCAGTGAATTTCTATCAGCATCGTTCATTACAACAACAATAACAACAAGTGAAGCCCACCTAAATGTCCAAATGCTGGAATATTCAGAAGCAATATTATACAGCAATAACAAGGCATGAACCATAACTGCAAACATTAAAGTGTGTAGATCTCAAAAACCCAATGGTGAAAGAAACAAGCCACAGAGTAATCTATACAGCATGATTCTGCTTATTTCAAGTCCAAAATAGGCAAAAGTCATCATCATTAAAAGGATTATAAGTAGGTGGCAAAGTTATAAGGAGTCCCTGGATAGTACAAACAGTTAAACACTGAGCTGCTAACCAAATGATTAGTGGTTCAAACCCAACCAGAGATGCCACAAAGGAAGGCTTTCAAAAGGTCACAACCATGAAAACTCTATGGAGTACAGTTCTCTAAAACTCGTGGGGTTGCCATGAATCAGAATCTACTGGACAGCTACTGGTTTACACATTGTTTTGTTTGGTTTTTTTGTTAAAAAGCCAGCCAAGTGCCATTGGAGAATTTACAAAGAAATGGCATGATGAGCTGAGGGTAAACAAATGAGTTGCAATCGGGGGGGAAAGAGCAGTTCTCTACAAGGGTGGTGATGTATTTCTTATGCTAGATGGTTGTTGCATGAATGTCCTTTACTATTTAAATATGTGCATGTAAAATTAATTACATAATTAATTAATAATGACAGGAAGATAAAAGTTTTTGCATTTGCTTGCAATTTGGTCAACTAAAGATAAAGCAGAAGAGTAAGGAAGGGTAATTGCCAGGGAAGCAAGGGTGAGGGAAAGCAAGTCAGATAAGCCCACTGAAGTCAGGGCTTTGAACTGACTTGTTCTGATTTGAGCTCCTGCTGAGAATTTGCATTTCCACTCCAGATATGCTGAATCAAAGTCTACATTTTTACAAGCGCCCTAGGTGAGTGTTATGTACAATACATTCTAAGAACCACTCTTCTTCTAATGCATACATTAAAGTGTGTAGATCTCCAACAAGGTTGGCCATGATCCAGAAAACACAAAACAACAAATGCTGGAGAGGCTGTGGAGAAAGTGGAACCCTCCAACACTGTTGGTGGGGTTGCAAAATGGTCCAGCCTCTTTGGAAAGCAATCTGGCACTTCCTTAAAAAAATGGATATTGATATACCATTTGACCCAGTAATTCTACTACTTGGAATATATCCTACAGAATCAAGGCCTTTCACACCAACAGACACATGCACTAGAATGTTTATTGCAGCACAGTCCATGATAGCAAAAAGATGGAATCAACCCAGATGCCCAACAACAGAAGAATAGATAGGTAAACTATGGTATATATACTCAATGGAGCACTATGCAATGATAAAGAACAACGATGACTTCAGGAAACATCTCATGACCTGGTTTCAACTGGAAGACATTATGTTGAGTGAAAGTAGTCAGTGACAAAAGGACAAATATTGTATGAGACCTCTATGATAAGATCTCAAAAACAGACTTGTATATAGAAGAAAAGACTCTTTGACAGCTGCAAGGGAGAGGAGGGAGGGAGGGAGTAGGGGAGGGTTTAGACTAGATAGTTGCTAGGTATCTGGTTGGGTGAAATCGGTGATAGCACACATCAGAAACAAGAACAATATCAAGTGGACTTAAACATTACATGAGTACTCCTTCCATCTTAACCCAATATTGCAAGGATAGAGTAGCTGGGGCAGGGGGCGGGGGACCATGCTCTTAGGTGAAAGCGAGGCCAATTGGCACAACTAGTGTTTTGCTAAGAGGGCTCTCTGCACCCTACATTGGTGCGTGGCATCTGGGTTCTTAAAAGCTGCCAAGCTGCCATCCGAGGGCACAGCAAATGGTCCCAACTCAGCAGGAACGGATGCTCACCAAGGACCAAAATCACATGGGGGAAAGACAACCCAGAAGACAAAGAGACCCACATCAGTGGATGCCTACATCGACTTGGGACTGGAAGAACCGGATGGTGCCCGGCCACCACCAGTGATAGCCGCAATGGAGCTAAGCTGAGTCTCACTGGCAACACAAGAATAAAAAGGGGTGTATCCTGAGATCCCCACTAAAAGACCTCACTTGATGGTCTAGTGGTTTCGGGGTTCCTCTGGGAGTATGGCTCCTCGCCCTGATGATGCCCTTGACCATAAATCATAACGAAGGTCCACACTTCGGACAGGAATGGATTGGACTTGGCGATGCAGTGACCATATATTGGATGCACTTTATGGTTCTATACATCTATAGGATGTCATCCTGCTGACCTCTGGCTGGAGGAAGGAGAGTGGGTGGAGAGGAGGGAAAAAAGAGACTGTTGGGAGAATGAGACATGTATGGAGCAGAGAGGAATAGTGTGCAGTCACTGGGCACGGAGAGCAGTGGAAGCTGCATATAGGTGGGTATGTAAATTTATACAGGAATGTACATTTTCACTCAGTTATATTAAATAAAAAATTAAGAAAAGAAAAAGGGAGAAAAATGAGCCCAACTGGATTTAAAATAAATAAGTACAACTGTAGAACAACAACAACAAAAAAAAAGTGTGTAGATCTCAAAAACCCAATGGTGAAAGAAACTCTTCTAAAACTTCTCAGCATTAGCATTACCTGGGAATTTGTTAAAAATGCGAATTCTCAGCAAGGGTTTGAACTGGACTAAGCCAGTTTGAAGATCTGATTGAAGTCAATTATTTTAGAATGTATTCCTTAATATCTTCTTTACCCAGTCCCTACATAAGCTCTAATCAACCTTGTCTAGGCCTTGAAAATTTCAATTTATGTGTTGATAATGAGTCCTTGAAGTCAATATTCTAAAGGAAAAATGCTTTGCTTAGAGGAATAAGCCTGCAAGCAAAAGGCATTTTACACCCAGCCATCCAAACACTGTGTAGTACGAAGGATGGCTTTAGAAAGAAACTTGCTTGAGAGATGAATCAAGCAAAGCAATGAACTTCCAGGGAAATAGAAAAAGGAAAATTCTACTGTGTAATTTAACCCATATAAACTGGTGTGCTTATCTACCACTTCCCATCACTCTGCATTTCCATGATGTCTATCATCACAGCACCAAGGCCATTAGAAGACAGATATTAAACTAGGAGAAAGCTGTTAAGTAAATGGGCCTTCGGAGAGTCTAATGAATACTTCTCACACACAACGGTCCTCACAGGGGAGAATTGCTAGTTTATGTGTAGATTTATATGCACTCTGAAGTTAGATCTATGCCAGATTTTCAGAGCTGGATAAACTCATTTAATGCTGTATTTATTAAATCTAGGTTAATAATTCACGACAGCTTTCCATGATGGCCAGAGCACAATGCAGGGGAAATAGCAGTGAGAGCTAGGCTAGATATTATAATTCAGCAACTGTACTCTTTGAAGTCCCTGGATGGTACAAATGCTCTCAGCTACTAAGCAAAAGGTTGACAGCTCAAACACATCCAGCAGGGCCATGCAAGAAAAGCCTGGTGATCTGTTTTCATAAAGAGTACAGTCAACTGATTAGAACCAACATAGCACCTTAGAGAAATACATGAGGGCATCCCATTGCAGCAAAGCCCTGAAAAACTAAATGAAACAACTACAGACATCAGTCTTGGAACTCTAAGTGTCAAATGAAAGGATACAGAACCAAGTCAAATGCCAAATGGATGAAGAAACTGAAAGAAAATAGAAAAATAAAGATAGACACAGAATGGAAGTGTCCTGCCAACTAACTCGGCACAGGGTCACCATCTTGAAACAGAGCCAGCAATGACCCCAAACAAGGAGTAGGGAAGAGTAACCTCATAAAGCTTCCAATAGGAGACAAAGCAGCAATTAAGCCCCAAACTACATTTTCCTATCCACCACCCTTCCACACCATATGTCACTTATACCCCTTCCCTCCGGGCCATGCCATGCTGTCTTGGCTCAAAGAACTACCAGCCTGCTTACCATGTTGGGTCAGGCCCACCCTAACTCGCTGGCTCCTGCCAAACCAGTTTTTATCCTTCATTCCTTTCCCTCCTGCCTCTTACCTAGCTCTGTAACTTACCTCCACCCCTTTCTACTGGGCCACAGCTGCACCACTTCAGGGAGAGACAGACACTGATCTGTCACCACTCTGGGTCCCCCCAGCTTTCTCCACGTCGTTTTTTCCTTTTCTTTCTACTTCTCCTCCCTACCCCTTCCAGCAGGGCCATAACGTACCACCATGACTAGAGAGGCACTGGGCTGCCACCACCCTAAGCCCACCTTTCCCCTACCCATGGGGTCCTGCTGCATCTCCATTTTTTTCTCTTTTCTTGCTTTCTCTTTTTTTCTTGCTCTCACCTAGCCCTGTATTCCACTACCCTCCTTTATCTAAGATCAGAGGAAATGTTCACAATCGTTATCCATTAGAGAAATACAAATCAAAACTACATGAGATACCATCTCACTCCAACATTAATAAATAATAAATAATGTAATAAATAATATAAAATAATAAACGTCAGAGAGGTTGCAGGAAGATTGGAAATCCTATCCACCACTGAAAGGAATGTGAAATGGTACCGCCATTTCATGGGAAACGATACTGCATCTTCTTAAAAAGTTAGAAACGGAAATACCATACAATCCAGCAATCACACTCCTGGGTATGTATGCTAGAGAAATAAGAGGTGTCACACGAATGGACATATGTACACCTGTGTTCAATGCAGCATAATTTACAAGAGCCCAAAGGTGGAAACCACCTAAGTGCCTGCTAATAGAAGAATAGATAAACAAATTATGGTATATGAACACAATGGAATACTATACAATGATAAAAACAATGGTGAATCCATGAAACATCTCACAACATGAATGAATCTGAAGGGCATTATGCTGAATGATGTAAGTCAGATGAAGATGACTATTGTAAAAAACAAAGGAAAGACTTGCATGCAGAAAAAAACAATCTTTGATGGTTATAAGAGAAAGTAGAGCTGGTATCCTAGATTGGGTTTCCTAGGGAAGCAAAACCAGTAACACTTATATGTACAAGGAAAGATTTATATACAAAGTACAAGGAAAGATTCATAAATCATAAAACAGTCAGACTGTTTCTAAGGAAACAGCTCATGTAGTTGCAAAAGCTCAATGTCCCAAGTCCTGGCACAAGCTTCATGTGTCTAAGGGAGCTGGTGAACCCCAGGTCACCAGGTCAGAGACGAGAGCTCTAGATCACCAGTTGTGTAGGTCAGCAGATCCCAAGCTGGCCATGAGATGGAGCTGCAGAGGCTGGTGAACCCAGGATCAGCAGGTCAGGGAACAGGACTCTCAAGGGCTGGCGGTACAGGTTCATGAATCCAACAGCTGCTAGTTCAGGTCCAGAAGCCAGACGCCAGAAGAGAGCAAGAGCTGCTGGCTGCATGAGCAGTCTGGCGTAGGTGGTGGAAGGCGGAGAGATGAGATCTGAGGGGCGGGAAGCCACCACAGGCCAGGCCCTTCTACTTGATAACAGCAGCCAAACATGGAGTAGCCAAGTTGACATAATCCTGACCACCACAGGTGAGTTGTTGTTGTTGTTGTCTGACTCATATTGACCTTATGTATCAGCAAAGAAAACAATGCTTCCTCCTGCACAATACTGACAGACTTTGCTATGCTTGAGCCCATTGCTGCAGATGCTGTGTCAACCCATCCTTTGAGGGTCTTCCTCTTCTTTGCTGACCATTTGCTTACCAAGCATGATGTCCTTTCCCAGGGACTGATCCATCCAGATTACGTGTCTACAGTATGTAACACATAGTTTTGCCATCCTTGCTTCTAAGGTACACTTTTGCTATACTTCTTTCAAGCAAATTTTTTCATGCTCCTGGAAGTCCATGGTATATTCAGTATTCTTCACCGACGATTCAATTCAAAGGCATCAATTCTTTGGTCTTCTTTATTCATTGTTCAGCTTTCACACGCATAGAAGTCAATTGAAAACATCATGGCTTGCTTGGATCAGGTGCACTTTAGTCTTCAAGATGATATCTTTGCTTTTCAAAACCTTAAAGAGGTCTTTGCAAGCTGATTTGCCCAACACGATGTGTCTTTTGGTTTCTGGACTGCTGCTTCCATAGGAGTTGATTGTAGAACCAAGTAAAATGAAATCCTTGACAACCTCAGTCCCTCCTCTATTTATCGCAATGTTGCTTACTAGTTCAGTTGTAAGGATTTTTATTTTCTGGATGTTGAGGTGCATAGTGAAGGCTGGGGTCTTTGATCTTCATCAGTAGTATTTCAAATCTTCTTTACTTCCAGCAAGTAAGGCAGTGTCACCAACATAATGCAGGTTGTTAATGAGTCGTCCTCCAATACTGACGCCTCATTTTTCTCCATATAATCTGGTTTATCAGATTGTTTGCTCAGCATACAGACTGAAAATGTGTGGTGAAAAGATACAACCCTGACACACATCTTTCCTGACTTTAAACCATGCAGTGTCTCCTTATTCTGTTTGCACAACTGCCTTTTGATCCATGTACAGATTCCTTTAAGAGCACAACTAACTGCTCTGGAATTTCTGTTCTTCACAATGCTATCCATACTTTTAATTTGTGTGTGTGTGTGTGATACACATGGTCAAATGCCTTTGCAAAGTCAGTAGAACACAGGTAAACATCTTTCTGGTATACTTTGTATTTAGCCAGGGCATATCTGACACTGCAGTGATATCCCTGGTTCCATTTCCTTTTATGAATCCAGCCTGAATTTCTGGAAACTCCTTGTTAATACACTGCTGCAGCTGGTTTTAAACGATCTTCAGTAAAACTTTACTTATGCCAAAGCCCAAGTGCCGTCAAGTCAGATCCGACTCGTGGCGACTTATATGTTATATTAATTATATTGTTTGATAATTTTGGATCATCTTGCTTGTGAATAAACATAAATATGGATTTCCACCAGTCAGTTATCCAGATAGCAATTTTCCGAGTTTCTTGGCCTAGATCAGTGAACATTTCCAGCTCTGCATCTGTTTGTTGAAACAGCTCAGTTGATATTCCATCAATTCCTGGACTTGTTTTATGTCAACGCCTTCAATGCATCTTGGAACCGTTCTTCCTGATGTCGTAGTCACCTAAGGCTGCTATAACAGAAATACCACAAGTGGATGGCTTTAACAAAGTCCAGTGGGCTAGAAGTCCAAATTCAGAGTGCTGGCTTCCAGGGCAAAGCTCTCACTCTGTTAGCTCCGGAGAAAAGTCTTCGCAGTGCCTCAGTCTTCTCTTGGTCTGTGAGCATCTCAGTGCAGAAACCTCAGGTCCAAAAGACATGCTCTGTTACCGGTACTGCTTTGCGGGTGGTATGAGAGCCCAATGTCCCTCTGCGTGCTTCTCTCTTTATTATCTCAAAAGTGAATGGCTTAAAACATTATCTAGTCTTGTAGACGTCATCAACGTAACTGCCACTAATCTTTTGGTTAATGCTACATCTGCTAACTGAAAGGTAAGCAATTCAAATTCACCAGGTACTCCTTGGAAACTCTATGGGGCAGTTCTGCTCTGTTCTACAGGGTCACTTGGAGTCAGAAGCGACTGAAAGGCGTTGGGTTTGGTTTTTAGGGGTTTAGTCCATCTTATTAAATCATAGTGATAGAAATTACAACACACAGAAAGATCTTACCAAATGACAAAATGGTGGACAACCACACAATACTGAGACCACGACCCCGCCAAACTGACACACACATTTCTCAGGGGACATAATTCAGTCCACGATACCTGGTCATATGCTACCTTCTGAAATGATTGAATATTGACCAATTCTTTTTTTATAATAACTGTGTTTTTCATCTTCGTTTGATGTTTCCTGCATTGCTTAATATTTTCTCCATAGAATCCTTCACTTTTACAACTTGAGGCTTGAAGTTTTTCTTCAGTTCAGGAATTTGTTTTTCCTTTTGGTTTTCTACCTTCAACTCTTTGCTCATGTCATAATACTTTACTTTTTATTCTCCAGCTGCCCCTTGATATCGTCTGTTCCACTATTTTACTTAATAATTTTTTTAATTTTACTTTAGCTACTCAACATTCAAGAACAAGTGTCAGAGTCTCTTATGACATCCATTTTGGTCTTTTCATTCTTTCCTACCTTTTTGATGACCTCTGCTCTCTTCATGTGTGATGTCCTTGATGTCACTCCACAACCTGTCTGATTTTTTGGTCATTAGTGTTCAATGCATCAAATCTGTCCTTGAGAGGGTCTCTACATTGAGGTGGTGCTTTGACTCTCTTGGCCTTGTTCTATTTTCTTCAATTTAAACTTGAACTTGTATATGAGCAGTTGTTGATCTGTTCTGCTAGTGATTCTTGGCCTTGTTCTGACTGACGATGTTGAGCTCTTCCAATCTCTGTCCACAGATGTAGTTGATTTGATTCCTACTAGATGGTAGACAAGGGTAAACGTGGATGAAGGGGAAGAAAAGACACAATATAGGGAAAGTCATCACAAGTCATAGAAACTTCCTAGACACGTCCAAACACCTTAGGGAACTGAGTTACTGGGGCAGAGGGCTGGGGATCATGATCTTGAGGGTTATCTAGCTCAACTGGCACAACATAGTTCATAAAGGAAATGTTCTACATCTTATTTTGGTGAATAGTTTCTGGGGTCTTCAGAGTTAGCAAATGGTCATCTAAGATACTTCTTCCCACAACATTTGAAGCAAAGGAGAATGAAGAAAACCAAAGACACAAGGAAAACACTAGTCCTAAGGACAAATGGACCACATGAACTACAGCCTCCACCAGCCTGAACCCAGAAGAAGTAAACTGAACCTTGCTATCAACACTGACCTCTCCAACAGGGATCACAACAAAGAGTCCCAGACAGAATGAGAGGAAAAGGTAGAACTCACAAGGCGATGGCCTCTGCTAAGACTCTGCTAGCTCAGAACTGAAGCCACAAAAGATTTTCAGCTAATGACTAGACAGTCTAGTAAAATAAACAGTAATACACGTGAGGAACACACTTCTTAGTTCAGTCAAGTATATGCCACTAAAAGGGCAACACCTGCCCCCAAACAAAGACGAGAAGGGAGAACCAGATAGGAAAAGTAGATGAATGGACATAGAGACTTCAGGAGTGAAAGGGGAAGGGAGAAAGTGTTGACACAATATTAAGATTGCAACTAATGTCACAAAACAATTTGTATACAAATTTTTCAATAAGAAGAAGAATGTAGCAGATAGAAATAAATAAATAAAGCTTTTGTGCATCTTTAAGACAAAAATAAAATAGATCACAGCCAACAACAGCCCTATGGAGCACAGATGGACTATGTAACACACGAGGTTGCCAGGACTCAGAATGGACCTGACAGCAACGATTTGATTTTGATTTGGTGCTCCTTTGAACAAATCTCTAATCCTAGTTTTACCATGTATCATCTTGTAAAAGATCTTCCTCACTGATCTCCTGGAAAGTGTATGTCAAATGGTACATTGTAGGCAAAAGAGTTTAAAAAATACAATAATAATACTCAGAAAAATTGACGTGAACGATCATACCCACTTATATTTTGGAAACTTAAAACAAAAGTTCAGGACAGGTTACTTTCCCCTCTAGAAAAAGTAACAGGTATCCAAGGAATAAGGATTAAGGTTTTTGTGACCTATCTCTTCCAAAGTGATGTCAGAGTCATACTTAGGCTAGCCAACTTGTCTAATTTCAATAAGGCCATGTTCTTATTCTACAAAATGTAGGCAGACATTCATCTATATTTCTGCTGTGTCCAAATCTATGATTCTTTCTTAAAATTAAAATCCAAAAAAAAGGAATATTCATTGCTCAGTAACTAAAAAAAGCAAAAAATGAAATAAATGAATTGCTCAGTAATGGATGAAGTCTGAACACTTATCCTGTGCCAGCCTCTGTCCTGAGCGCTTTATGTATATCTTCTCATATAGTCTTCACATCTATGCTATGATACGCTATATCCATCTTCATGATGCAGAAGAGGAAACCAAGGCTCTGACATGGCAATTCTCAAGTAACTATCCTGAAGATGCACACCAGAGTAGACTTCTCTGACTCACTCTAGAGTCTTGCAGTTGCTTTCCACATTCTAAACCCTGAGAAGGGTTCACAGGTAGAACCACACATGGTTAGGTGATGTGCTAGGTATCTTCTGTGTGTCTCTCCACATCTGCTCTTTTGCTTTCTCTACCTGCTACTTGTCCAGGGGTTTGTCTTGCACAGACTGCAACTGTGGACAATGCCAATGATCCTTTTGTCTTCCATTTGGGGAGAGATTGGAGGGAGGGAGAGAGTGAAGCCAGAATATTCGGTAAAGGGTTGCCTCAACCCAAGGTCACAGACCCTAACTTGTCCTGAAGCCACATCTGTACCTCACTCATTCATGCCGGGAAGTAACACTGCCCCCACTGTACTGATCCAGATACTGCATTATTTTTTGTGGATTCTCCACATACTTGCATGTTTTTATATAAGTAGTCCCTCAGGACACCCTGCTTGAATTACAGAATCAACCTAAGCCTCAAATACTGTGCAGACCCTGAATGATACTGTTCAGAAAAATCTGAATAGTAGGTGAGCAGGAATTAAAGAAGAGTCAGAGTTAAATGAGGTGAGAGCTAGATCGAGGGGTCTTCCAGTTGGTTCTTGTTCAGCTAAGTCAATGCCATGTAAGTGTATTGATATCCTATGCTCTAGTGCTGGCAGAGACATGTCTCCATACAGGCAAACCTTGGACATATTGCAGGTTTGGCTTCAGACCATCACAATAAAGCAAATATCACAATAAAGTGACTCATGAATTCTTTTGGTTTCCCAATGTATGTAAAAGTTATGTTTACACTATACTGAGTCTACTAAGTGTGCAATAGCATTATGTCTAAAAAACAATGTACATACCTGAATTGAAAAATACTTCATTGCTAAAAAAAGTCAAGTATCATGTGAGCTTTCAGCAAGTCATAATCTTTTTGCCAGTGGAGGGTCTTGCCTCAGTGTTGATGCAGCTAGCTAATCAGGGTATTGGTTGTTGAAGGGTGAGGAAGCTGAGAAAATTTCTTAAAATAAGACAACACAGAAATTTACCACATATATTGACTCTTCTTTCATAAAAGTTTTCTCTGCAGCCTGAGATGCTGTTTGATGCAATTTACCCAAAGTAGAACTTCTTTCAAAATTGGGGTTGATCTTTGCAGACTTTGTCAATGCTTTATCAACTAAGTTTATGTCGTATTCTAAACTCGTTGTTGTCATTTCAACAGTGTTCACAACATCTTCATCAAAGGGAAATTCAGTCTCAAGAAACCACTCTGTAACATACGACGTCTTGTCCCTTAAGGTTTTATCACGAGATTGCAGAAATTCGGACACATCTTCAGGCTCCACTTCCAAATCTAGTTCTCTTGGTAGTTCTACCGCATCCACAGTTATTGCCTCCACTGAAGTCCTGAACTCCTCAAAGTCATCCATGAGGGTGGGAATCAGCTCCTTCCAAACCCTTGTTAATACTGCTATTTTGACCTCTTCCCAGGAATTGGAAATGTCCTTAATGGCATCTAGAATAATAAACTATTTACAAAAGGCTTTCAGTTTACTTTGCCCTGATCCATCAGAGGAATCACTATCTTTGGCAGCTACAGCCTTACAAAATGTATTTCTTAAATAGTAAGACTTGAGAGTCAGTACGACACCTCGATGCATGGGCTACAGAATGGATGTTGTTACTAGGCACGAAAACAGTATCTATCTCCTTGTACATCTCCATCAGAGCTCCTGGGTGACCAGATACATTGTCAAGGAGCAGTAATATTTTGAAAGGAATCTTTCATTCTTAACAGTAGATCTCATCAGTGTGGTCAAAATACTCAGTAAACCATAGTATAAATAGATGTGCTGTCACCCAGGCTTTGTGCTTCCAGGCAGAGGGCACAGGCAGAGTAGACCTAGGAAAATTCTTAAGGGCCCTAGGGTTTTGAGAATGGTAAAGGAACATTGGATTCAACTAAAATTCACCAGCTGCATTAACACCTAACAAGAAGGTCAGCATGTCCTTCGAAGTTCAAAGACAGGCATTGACTTCTCCTCTCTAGTTATCAGAAGTTCTAAATGGCATCTTTTCCAATAGAATGCTGTGATTTAATGTAACCACCTGCATCAACTGTCTCTTAGCTAGATCTTCTGGATAACTTTTCTTTAAAATTTAATTTAATGTTTAATTGTGACTAAGTAAAAGTTTACAATCCGAGTCAATTTGCCATAAAAAACCCAGAACATATGCTTCTGTGCAACTCTGTCCACTCTCCATACCCTGTGAGAGCACACTCCTCTCTTCTACACTGTACTTTTGGCATTTATTCAACCAACACCTGTCTCCTCCTCTCCACCCTCCCTTCTGTCCTTTAGAGAGGTGCGGATTGGACAGCCTTACATATATATTTAAGCCAAGAAGCACACACAACACCTGTATCCTTCTATGTCCCATAGTCCAGTCCAATTGCTGTCTAAAGAGTTGGCTTCTGTACTGGTTTCAGCTCTGGGCTAGCTGCAAGCTCAGGGGCCACATTCTCAGGGGACCCTGCAGGATGTCAGGCGTAAGTCTGGTCTTTTTAATAGAGTTCTGGATCTTGATTCCTCCTCTTCTCCTACTACATCAGGGAAGCTACATTGTATTCACTGCCAGGGCAGTCCTTAGGGGTGGGCAGGTACCATCTAGTTCTTCTGGTTTCATACAGTGTAGTCTCCCAATCATATGGCCCCTTCTGTCTCCTGGGTTCATATTTTTCTCTTATCTTTGATGTCCTTCATTTTCATCTCTTTCAGGTGGGTTGGGGCCAGCTGATGCTCCTTAGATGGCAGCTTGCTGGCTTTTAAGACCACAGGCTCCACTCACCAATATGGGTTGCAGAACATTTTCTTCAAAAAAACTAGTTATGCCAGTTGATGTAGATGGACCGCTAAACCATGTACCCCAGACCATTGTCCCTGCTACTCTGTCCTTTGAAATATTGGGTTGTATTTAGAAAACCTTTTAGCTTTTGGTGTAGTCCAGTTGTGCTAACCTCCCTTCTACTTCACGCTGTCACTCCCTTCACCTAACCCAGTTCCTATCCACTGTCTAATCTATGGGTACCCTTTACCCTCTGTCCACAACTTTGCAGCCATCAAAGATTATATTCTTTTGTGCTTAAAGCTTTTCTTAAGTCTTTATAATAGTGATCTCACACAGTCTTTGTTCTTTTGCAGCTGACTGATTTCACTCAGCATAATGTCTTCCAAATGACTCCAGATTACATTTCCTAAAATTACCATTATTCTTTATCACTGCTTAGTGTTTCATTGTGTAAATATACCATAGTTTGTTTAGCCATTCATCTGTTGATGGTTTTCTAGGTTGATTCCATCTTTTTGCTGTTGTGGACAGTGCTGCAACAAACATTGGTATGCACATATCTGTGTGATAGCCTTTATTTCTCTAGGATCTATTCTACGAAGCAGGATTGCTGGATCATACAGTATTTCTATTTCTATCTTTTTAAGAAAGTGCTGAATAGAATTCCAAACTGATTGTATCATTTTACGTTCGCACCAGTAGTGTAGATTAGTTCCAGTCCCTCCAAAATCTCTCCAACTTTTTTTATTTTGTGTTTTATGGATTAATGACAGTCTTGCTGGGGTAAGATAGTATCTCATTGTAGTTTTAATGGGGCTCCCTCTAATGGTTAATGATCATGAGCATTTCCTCACGTGTCTTTTGGCTGCCTGGATGTCTTCGGGAAAGTGTCTATCTTCTTTGCCCATTTTCTAAGTGGGTTGTTTGTCTTTTTCTTGTTGATATTTGCACTACCTTTTAGATTATGGAGATCAGAAGCTGATCAGATCTGTGGTTGCCAAAGATATTTTCCCAGTTTGTAGGTAGTCTTTTTACTCTTCTGGTAAAGTCTTTGAATGAGCATAAGTGTTTGATTTTTCATAGTTCCAATTTATCTGTTTTCTCTTTTGCTATTTGTGCATTGTTAGTAATATTCTGTAGTCTGTTTATGTCATGTTTCAGGGCTTCCAGAACTATTCCTATTTTTTCTCCCATGTTCTTTATTGTTTTAGATTTAATATTTAGGTCTTTGATCCATTTTGAGTTAGTTTTTGTGTGAGATATGGGTCTTATGTTTTGCAGATAGATATCCAGTTTTGCCAATACTGTTTCTTCAAGAGACTGTTTTTTCAACAGTTCACAGACTTTGGGCCTTTTTCAAATATCAGCTACTGATACGTAGGTGGCATTATTTCTAGATTCTCTATTCCGTTCCATTGGTCTATATATCTAATGTTTGTACTAGTACCAGGGTGTTTTGACTACCATGGCTATGTAATGGGTTCTAAGGTTAGCTAGTGTGTGGTCTCGCACTTTGTTCTTCTTTCATAGCAGTTTACTTAAGACCTTCTGGATAACTTGCTGCAGCTTCTTCACCAGCACTTGGCTCTTCAGCTTGCACTTTGATGTTACAGACAGAGCCCTTTTCTTTAAACCTCATGAACCAACCTTTTTCAGCTTCCAATATTTCTTGTGCAGCTTCCACACCTCTCTCAGCCTTCCCAGCACTGAAGAGAGTTAGGGTCTTGCTCTGGATTAGGCCTCTACTTAAGAGAATATTATGGCTGTTTTGATGTTCTATCCAGACCAACAAAAAAGTTCTCCAGATCATCAGTAAGGTTGTTTCACTTTCTTATCATCTGTGTATTCACTGAAGTCATACTTTTAATTTCCCTCAAGAACTTTTTCTTGGCATTCACAAGTTAGCTAACTGTTAGAAGAGACCTAGCTTTTGGCCTGTCTGAGCTTTGAACACAGCTTTCTCACTAAACTTAATGATTTCTTTTGATGTAATGTGAGAGATATGCAGCTCTTTATTCCACCTGAGCACTTAGAGATCATTATACTGTTATTAATTAGCCCAATTTCAATATTGTAGTGTCTCAGGGCAGAGAGGGAGAGAAACAGGAGACTAGTCAGTGGGTGGAGCAGTCAGAACACACACATTTGTCTGTCAAGTTCACCACCTTATATAGGTGTGGTTCGTGAAGCCGCAAAACAATTACAGCAGTAACATCAAAGATCACTGATCACAGATCATCATAAAAGATACAATGATAATGAAAAAGTTTGAAATATTGTGATAATTACCAAAATGTGACACAGAGACATGAAGTTAGCACAGGCTGTCGCAAATCTTCAATCTGTAAAAACACACAAATTCTGCAAGGCACAATGAAGCGAAGTGCAATGCAATGAGGTGTGCCTATATTACTGGTACTCAAGGAGCTCAAAATGTTGCCTAGGAGCAAAGATGGCAAAACTTCATCTTGTGTACTTTGGACACATTACAGGAAGAGCCAGTCCCTGGAGAAAGACATCATACTTAGTACAGCAAAGGGTCAGAGAAAAAGGACACCTCACTGAGACAGACTGACACAGTGGCTGCAACAATAAGCTGAAACACAGCAGCAACTGGGAGGATGGCACAATACTAGTCAGTGTTTTGTTCTTTTGTGTGTATGGTCCGTATGAGTCAAAACTGACTCAACTGCACCTAACAGCACAACAAGGAACTCACAGTCTTTTGGCAGAAACAGATGCAATAAACAGGCAATGAAAACACCAATAGGTACCAAAACAGCAATATGAAAATAGGAAAAAAGACAGTATTTAATTCTGCCTTGAAGCAAGATTTCAAAAACAAGGGTGTATTTAAGGGGTGAGTAGCGTTGTATAGGCAACTCCACAGAAGGTGACAGCAGGAGTCCATTGCTGCCTGGAGTCTCATATCTATGTAGATTCAGGGCAGCTTTTTCTAGCTCCTTCCCAAGTGGACATTTAAATGTCCATTTCTCTTGTGTTGACCATGACAGCTCTGTTCTTGCCCCTTGGCCCAGAGTTAACTGCAGCTGATTTCTCACTACCATGAGCTTCCTTCTCCTGGCAGTTTTTCTCCCCTGCTGTGTCGAGAATCCTAGCAACTAGATTTTTCTTTAAGTTTGACCTTTAAACATACTTTTGTCATGCAACCTATCTTGGGACTAAAACTCTAGAATTCTACATGAAGTAATACGTTAAACCACTCAACACATACACATCTTTTAATGCTTATATATACAAATTTCTCCTTGAAGTCTTAAAAAGTAAAGATGTCACTTTGATAACTAACATGCATCTGGCCTAATTCATAGTCTTTTCAATCACCTCACATACATGTAAATGCTGGACAAGAAAAAGGAAGACAGAATTAATGCTTTTGAACTGTGGTATTGGAGAAGAACTTTGTACTGTGCACTGTTGGAAAAACAAACAAATCAGTCTTTAAAGAAATATAACCAGAAAAGTCTTTAGAAGTAAAAATAGTGAGACTTCAGCTTGCTTCCTTAGGACATGTCATCAGGAAACACCCAATTGCTAGAAAAGAACTCTGCCTTTAGTAAAAAAAAAAAGGCCAGCAGAAATGAAGGAAACCCTCAGTGAGACAAGTGACTACGATGAGAAGAACACTGAACTCAAACATACCGATTGTCATGAAGGACAACATCTTCTAATGTTAATGCATAAGTTTTACACATGCCAAAGTCAACTCAACAGCAACTAACAACAACATACAAATTCCACCCAAAACAAGTCATGGAACACCTTCTCGACTACAGCTCCAGCCACTGAATGCAAACTGTGAAGTCAACCCCGTCTTCCCACACCGAGCTTTCTTTCCATCAGCCTCTTGCTCTCTGCATGATGGCATTCATCTCAGTGTGCTTTAGAAGCAAAGCCGAGTCAAAGTCAACGTGCTCCAAGCCTTCTAGAGGATTGCCAAGTTGAACTTCTCCATGGGATGAAAATAGTCTCTGATTATGTGGCTAAGGATTTCCTGAGGTAGTGTTATTTCATTCCCAAGATCCCTACTCCAGAATCTTAAGCAAAACATTAGGACCTGTAACCTATTTCCCAGACAGACAGATACTACTTCTTATGGATGTCACGTAATACAGATGTTGTGACTTAGCTAGAATTAATCACTTAATTTTTACCCAGGGAATGGTAATACACATCTAATAAACATGGCAAGTGTTTGGGGGCCAAGACCAGAATTGTGGTGTGAGGGTTTGCAGATAACCTCGTAGTCCAACAAATGTAGAATCACTTCTCTGACTCATCGCCTGACCTTGGGCAAGCTACCTAACGAATCCATACCTCAGTTTCTCTAGCCATAAAATGGGGATAATAACAGTTCCCACCAGACACACTCTTTGTCAAGATCTTTGATGTCAGTTTCCACAGACAAAAGGCAGTTATGTATAATTATCCTGGATACAGTAATGAGAAAGGCAAAAAGCCAGACAGATTTTTATAAGATTTCTCAGGTCCCAGTTTCCTGCTGTGGCCCGTGAGTCACGCTGGCCAACAGGCCTGCCTTGCTCATGGACCCATGGAAAGAAGCACACCCACACCGACAGGGCATCAAGAGAGCCCCAGAATGACATTGTTTTCAAACTCTGTAGATTTGGGGGATACAACACTTGGATGAAAACAAACACAGACTTCAGATCCTGACACGCATCGCCTCAGTTTTGTTTTGTTGTAAGTTGCTTATTTTTTCTGTGACATTGGACTGGTTACTTAAACCTTATGATCCTCTGTTCTTTAATCTGCAGCTCAAGGTTGTTAAAGGACTCAGATAGCAGATGCAAAGTGTGTGTCATGCAGCCTGTCACGTTGTGAGTACAAAAATGTTAACTGCTCCTTTTCTTAGGTCTCACAAATGTTGGAATATTGAACTGGGAAATTCCAAGTGGGAATGGTATTAGGCCAATACATAGAGGGCGGTAGCACCCCCACCCCGATATTAATAAATCTCCAAATTTCTGTTTTACAAAGTGCTTTTCTCTATTTTTAAGTCTCTTTCCAGTTGGTATTTATCACACCTATCCAGTTTGTACCAGTGACATGATAAACGAATCAGTCCCAGTCACAGAATCTATTCAGTCTGATCACATCCAGAATCAAGAAAGTGAACAGAGTGTGTAAATAGTCCATATATCTAAGTCACCTTCTTGCCCTTCATTCCACCAGCAGGAATTTATGCAGCATGTACAGGATCCTTAACAGGTCCCTGAGTGGCACAGTTTGTGCTCTGCAACTCAGTGGCAGCAAGACTAACTTATGGGGTAGCAGTTCAAACGTATCCAGCAGTGTTATAGAAGAAAGGCCTGGCAATCTGCTTCCATCAAGATTATAGCCAAGAAAACCTAACGGAAACAACTCTACTCTGTATCACAAGGGGTCATCTGGAGTCAGAATTGACTCAGTACCAACGTTACTGTTTTTCTTGAGGGGATTAGATTCTCAAAAGATGTCACAAAAAGACAGAGAAAATGTTTTTTTGCAGAGATGTCACCAGAGATCACCATGGCAAGTGGCAGATTAGCATTCAGAGAGAGTAGAAGATTTTCCATCTGGGGAAAACCATGAGCCAAGACTCTTGGGGTAGAAAGAGTAGGAAGAATAGCTAAATACGCCAGCTTGTCTAGACCACTATTGGATTATAAGGTGCACAATCTAATTAGTGATTTTAGGGTCCACATTGTTGATCAAAGATAGCTGAAAGGATGGATCATCCATGTTACAATCAACACACTTCATGTAAGGACACCTGCTGATCCAGGAAACACACTTTAATCTCATTGGTTATGGTGTACTGCTCTCATTAGCTTGTAACAAATACATTTTGAAGCTTATTTAAATAAGATGGAAAATGCACTTATGTCTACAAAGTTTAACCGGAATTTGGCTGGCCAAGGAGGCAATTAAATTACTTGGCACTCACTCTGGTTTTCTATCTTTCTTCACGGTTTGTGTTTGTTTCCTTGTTTGCTTTCGTTTGCCCCAAAGTAAGGACTTTGGAGAGAAGATATTCTTAGCTCCTCTTCATTCTATACATCTGTAATTGTCTCCAAAGACAGGATAAACTAATTATATCTCATTCTCCCATTCAGTTGTTTTAAGTGACATCCTAATGGCACTTGAGATTAGCAAAAAAAAAAAAAAAAAGTGAGCTACAACTACAGACAGTGTAAGCCTATAATTCAAGGTCACAAAGGAAGTTGATGTTATAGCTACATAGAAAACACGGTTTCAATATTCTTTCTTCAGTATGTTTGCCAAATTAAGTACTCCTGGAAAAATATGAATAATAAATTATAATGGAAAATGTAATTGATTCTGATTCCAGACAAAAATAAAAGACTGACATTTTTCTTTCCTCAAATCATGAAAGTAATTTGCCAGGCTTGTGTTAATGGGCATCTTCACATCTTAAGCAAACTGAATTGCTAATTAATTAAAAGATGATTGGATAAACAATGAGTTGTACTACAAAATGCAGATAGCAAAATTTACTGTCATGATGCCTAATGAACATCCTTTATGCTATTTGCCCATCAATCATTTAGCAGCTTGGTATCTTCAGTAAAGAAATTCAAGTAATTTCCTGGAAATTAAAGTTCAATCAGATCAACATTAAAGGACTTCTGGGTCAAACTGTATTGAAGGCCAGCAGCAGGGAAAAAATAAATAAAAACTACAGCAAATGAAACACTGCAGAAAAGCGACAAGAGCCCTGGTATTGAAATCAGCATATTTATATTCCAACATGCAGACCCTGGTGATATAGTGGTTAAGTACTGTACTAACTGTGAAGTCAGCAGCTCAGGTCTGCCAGGAACTCCTTGGAAGTTCTGTAGAGCAGCTCTTCTCTGTCCCACAGAGTTTCTATGAGTCTGAATCAACTCAGCTGCAGTAGGTTTGGTTTTCGGTTTTTTCTGTCTCAAGTTGATAGAATACCAATTAAGATGTTTCAACAAATGAATGCAGGGCTGGAAGCACTTGCTTGCCTGTGCCAAAAAGTTTGGAAAACAGCTGTCTGACCAACCAACTGGAAGAGATCCGTGTTTGTGCCTATTCCAAAGAAAGGTGATTCAAATAAATGCAAAAATTATCTACCAATATCATTAATATCACGTGCAAACAAAACATTGCTGAAGACCACTCAAAAGTGGTTGCAATAATCTGTTGACAGAAATTCAAGCTGTCTTCAAAGGACATGGAATGAGAGGTGTCACTGTTAATGTCAGGTGGATCTTGGCTGGAATTAGAGAACGCCAGAAAGTTGATTACCTGTATTTAATTGAACATACAAAAGCGTTCAACTGTGTGGATCGTAACAAATTTTGGATAATATTGTGAAGGGTGGCAATTCCAGAACAATTAATTATGCTCGTGAGAAGCTTGTACACAGATCAAGAAACAACTGTTCCAACAGAAAAGAGAACAGATACTGCATGGTTCAGACTCAGGAAAGATGTGCATCAGGATTGCATCCTTTCACTCAACTTATTCAAACTGTGTACTGAGCAGATAATCTGACAGCCTAGACTATATGAAGAAGAATGCAGCACCAGGATTGGAGGAAGACTCATTAACAACCTACGATATGCAGATGACATAACCTTGCTTCTGAAAGTGAAGAGGCCTTGAAGAATTTACTGATGAAGATCAAAAACACAGCCTTCAGTCAGGATTATACCTCGACATAAAAAAAGCTAACAAAATCTTCACAACTGGACCAATAAACACATCACGATAAAGAGAGAAACAAGTTGAAGTTGTCAAGGATGTCATTTTACTTGGATCAATATCCAATGATCAGGGAAGCAGCAATCAGGAAAACAAATTATAGGACTCCTTTAGGAAATCTGCAAATGGACTCTTTAAAAAGCAAAGATGTCACCTTGAGAAATAAGTTGTGCCTGATCCAAGCAATGGCATTTTTAGTCACTTCATAGAAAGAATGCAAAAGCTGGACAATAAATAAAGAGCACTGAAAAGACAAGTTATGCCTTTGAGTTACAGTGCTGGCAAAGAATGTTGAGTGTACTGTGGACTGCCAGTAGAACAAGCTAAGTCTGTCTAAGAGGTACAGCCAGAATGCCCTGAGAAGCGAGGATGACATTTGTCTCACATATTCTGGACACCTTATGGGGAGGAACCAGCTGCTGGAGAAGGACATCATGCTTGGAAAAGTGGAGCATTAGCAAATGAGAGGACCCTCCATAAGACGGTTTAACACAGCACCTGCAGCAACGGGCTCAAGCATAGTGAGGATTGTGAGGGTGGAGCAAGACCAGGCAGGCTTTCTTTCTGTTGTACATAGAGCACTATAAGTTGGAACCAGCTGAACAACACCTAATAGCAACATCTCCCAAACATAAAGTCCTTGGGTCGCACATATGGTTATGCACCCAACTACTAACCGGAGGTTGGCGTTTCAAATCCACCCAGCAGCACTATAGAAGAAGAGCTAAGTGATCTGCTTTCAAAAGATCATAACCTTCAAAACCCTGTGGAATACCGTTCCAGTGTTTGCAACAAATGGAGTCACTATGATTCAGAATTGACTCAAAGACAATTGATGTGTTTTTATATTCTAAATATTAACTATTATGTATACTGCTGACAAATTTTTAACTTTTCTGAGTCTCATTTTCCTTGCCCGTAAAATGGAGCTGCAAGCAACAGATTTGATTCTTAAAGTTTTGTTCTTTCAGAATGATTTCCAGTACCAAAATCTGTATCTATGTCTATCCATCTCCCTGTAGTCACAGAACTTAGATCGCTAAAAATCAAACCTCAGGTCTTATTGTATGGGTGACAAAATTACCATGCAAATTGAACTCCCAACCTCACAAGGTATCTGCTGAAGAAGTAAGGGCATTAATTAACCAGGACTGAGATCCTGAATATTGGAATGGGACATTCGGGCAAATCCCCATGAACCTGGGGCCACCGAATTCCTAAGTTCTACTAAGTCTTCCTGCTTTGCTTGAAGAACACTTAATGGTCTCCCCCAAGCCAGTTGCCTTGCAAGATGTTGTTGATTCTCCTTTGGACCCCTCACCACCCATTTATACTCCAAAACTTATAACTAGACTTAGGTTTCATTAAACCCCAAAAGATGAGGTAGAAAGTGTGATCCACAGGAAGTGCATTACCCTCCAAGAGAATTCTGCTTTTTTTTCCAATTTATACAGACAGAAATCTGGGGAATATATGCGGAAGTGGATATTAAGATATGGACAGTGGTGAAAGACAAGGTAGGCACGGCCACCATATGGGACCATGAAGATAAAGTGGTAATCAAAATAGTCTGACTCTTATGGATTTGTGGCATTGGCTATTTAGTCATGTTACTCTTAGAAGTGAAATTGTTGTCAGTGTTGTCGGGAGCCGTTGACTTGGTTCCAACTCACAGCGACTCTATGAACAGCAGAATGAAACACTGCCTGGTCTTGGGCCGTACCCACAGTCATTTTTATGCTTAAGCCCATTGTTGCAGGAAGTGTGTCAATCCATCTCATTGAGGGTCTTCCTCCTTTTCACTGACCCTCCACTCTACTAAGCATCTGTTTGTTCCTTTGGCAGTCCATGGTATGTTCAATATTCTCTGACACTACAATTCAGAGTCAACAGTTCTTCTGTCTTCCTTACTCTTTGTCCAGCTTTCTCATGTATATAATTTAATTGAAAATACCATGGCTTGGGTCAGGCACACTTTAATGTTTAAGGTGACACATATACTTTTCAGTACTTGAAAGAGATCCTTTGCAGCAGATTTTCCCAAAGCAATGTATCTTTTGATTTTTTGACTGCTGCTTCCATGGGCATTGATTATGGAACCAAGTAAAGTGAAATCCTTGACAACTTCAATGTTTTCTCTATTTATCATGATGTTGCTTACTGGTCCAGTTGTAAAGATTTTTGCTTTT
The DNA here is from genome assembly GCA_028571685.1 of Heterohyrax brucei. NCBI lineage: Eukaryota > Metazoa > Chordata > Mammalia > Hyracoidea > Procaviidae > Heterohyrax > Heterohyrax brucei. The sequence continues at coordinate 15,501,057 of CM053153.1, read as the reverse complement.
GAGGGTCTTCCTCCTTTTCACTGACCCTCCACTCTACTAAGCATCTGTTTGTTCCTTTGGCAGTCCATGGTATGTTCAATATTCTCTGACACAATATACTCTGACACAGTAAAGTCTGTGGTCTTTGACCTTCATCAGTAAGTGTTTCAAATCCTCTGCACTTCCAGCAAGATAAGTTATGTCATCTGCATAATGCAGGCTGTTAACGAGTCTTCCTCCAATCCTGATGCCTTATTCTTTTTCATATAGTCCAACTTCTTGGATTACTTGCTCAACATACAGGTTGAAAAGGTGTGGTTAAAGGATACGACCCTGATTCACACCTTTCCTGACTTTAAACCATTCATTGTACCCATGTTCTGTTCACATGACTGTCTCTTGATCATATACAGATTCTTTAGGGGCACAATTAAGTGTTCTGGAATTCCCATTCTCTATAATGTTATCCATGAAGTATTATCACCCACAGAGTCGAATGCCTTTGCACAATGAAACACAGGTAAACCCCTTTGTGGTATTCTCTGCTTTCAGCCAGATTTACCTGACATCAGCAATGATATCCCTGGTTCCATGTCCTCTTCTGAATTCAGCTTTGAATTTCTGGCAGTTGCCTGTCAATATGCTTTTTTCAGTCACTTTTGAATGAAGTGAAATAGATGAGCAACTATTAAGTTCTTACTTGATTTGCAAAAGCTAAAGAGTGCTGGGTCAAGTGGACAGAACTCTAACTTGAATCGCCAAAACAGGTAGTCACAGTCTCTCAACTGGTTCTCAAACTTGTGTCACTTTAAAGAATCAGAGCCCCTGAATAAAGAGGAGTCTGAGTTCCTTTGAGAAAGACCTTATTTCACTGCCACAAATGTATACCAAAAGAAAGGTATTGTGATCTATGTTTGAAAAATCAATGACTGAAAATTTTATGGAGCATAGTTCTATCCTGACACACACAGTATTGCCACAAATTGGAGCTGATTCCACAGCAACTGGTTTACTGGTTTCGGAAATCTATTTTAAAAAAAGAAGAAGAAGAAGGAAGAAGGAACTTTTGTGTTTCTCTAGCCAATGAGTTTGACATAGGTTGATTGTCATCTCCTCCCCAGGAAATTCTTATTATGGACGTTGTACAAAACATGCAAACATTGTTAGGTGGTGGCTCCCAGGCAACAGATAAATGACAATGTAGCTTTCAGACCCTGGGTTTGAGGACAATTGGAAATCATTAGGTTAAAACTCATCAAAAAGAATATTTGACACCCTATAAAGGTTAATATAAATCTGAGCAATAATAATACAGACAAATTTCACAGTGATGGCACTTAGAGAGCTTACAAAACTCCTTCAAGTGTGTCAAACAGTTATGTAGTTTTCTTCTGGCTCTGATGATTTTTTAAAAAATCATAGTATGTTCTTTCAACAGTATAGTAACAAAAAAAGAAATAATAAAAGAGTAAAAATTTCAAACCCAGGAACAACTGAATTGGCAAAAAATACAAAAAAAAGGTTTCAGTTTTAGATTCCAAGCTTGCAAGACTCATAAATATTCTTCTGTGGATCTTCCTCATTACGGTAGCTTTGAAGACCTTTTCATAGCTTTGTTTCAGAGTGATAGCATACTAAACCAAAAAACAAAACCCACTGCTGTCAAAGTCAATTCTGACCCATAGCAAACACACAGGATGGAGTAGAACTGCCTCATAGAGTTTCCAAGATGTGCCTGGCAGGTATGAACTGCCAGCTTTTTGGTTAACAGACGTAGCACTTAACCACTACAACATCAGTGTTTCTATAGCACATTACATAGAATCAAATTGTTCTTCATTATACCACTGGATCACGCTTTTAATGAAGAGATATAGTCTCATTACAAACTTTAATTGTCACCCAGATTACACTCTTAATTGGCAGTATAGGTAAAAGTTTAATAACATATGCTCATCCTCTTGTGTGTGTGTGTGAGATGGTATTATTAAAGAAGAGCAAGAAATCTGTTTCTCTAAGCAAGTTTTCCTTGCCTTGGGCTCTGTAGATTTTTCCCCCACTAAATGTTGTGTTTATGTAGTATTAATTCTTGAAAAATAATACAGTATTTTAAAGACCCTCTTGCATGTAAGAGAACTCAGGAGGTGGCTACTGTGTCCCCTTCCAAAATATGTCTTCCTTTCCTTCTCTACAAATGTGTCTACGTAGTTACTGTTAGGACACTGAAGTTTAGAATCAAAAGATTTGTACTCACATGTGGAGGTTTCACCATTTTCTACTTTTGTTGATCTTAAGTGATTCACTTAGAGTTAACTAGGGCTGACTGTATGATATGGGACTATAAATGCCTCCTGCATGTGTGGATCAAGTAAAAAAAAAAGTATTAGATGTTACAAAATTGAAAATTTTATACCATTTTTAATGAACATTTATTGAGTGCTTGCTTTGATCTATGCACTGAAGCTACACATCTTATTTATTCTCTACTATTCTAGAATAGAACCTAAGATTTTGAAGGAATCCTAGAAACAATCTACTACTGGAGATAATTCTTTGAGTTAAAGAGTCATCATGTAGTTTCCATCATAAAGTAGTATCAAGTTGCCACAGGGAATGAATTTAAGTGTGAGGCTAAAAATGATATGTTTAGGAATGACTTCCAACCTTATAGCTTTAGACAGAAAAGTATTTGCAGATATGAATGAGTTGCAAAGGAGGAATGTCACATGAGCCAATGATAAGAACTGGATCAAGATGGGAGAGTGAGAATATGCTCCATACCAAGAATGAGGATTAGGACCAAGAGCTGGAAATGGGAGAGTAGCATGGAGTCAGTGGAAAGATAAACATAAAATTCAAGTTCTAAACCAAGTAAATAACGAAGCTTACTGTTAAATCTGATAAAAGTCACAGATGCAAGTTATACAACTAAGAACTTAGCAGAGAAAGAAATGAGGGTGGAAAAATGTAGAGAGTTGTCAAAGATAATTGCAAAAATAAATCTATCTCACATGATGGGACAGCTGCCATTATTCTTTATCTAGCCACACTATTGTTGGCTCCTTTGCCTCACCTCTTCCCCTCATGGTTTTCTTTTTGTAAGATATGGCATGTGTTTTCCTACTTACTTACTTGGATTTTTAGAACCCAATGTCTTTCTTGAAGGTTCTGAGGGTGTTAGCAAGAAACACAGAAGGCTTGGTGGCACAATTGTTCAGTACTTGACTGCTAACCAAGAGGTTGGTGGTGTGAACTTGCCAGTCACTCTGTGGGAGAAAACATCTGGCAGTCTGCACCTGTAAAGACTAAAGACTAAGGATCTTTATGGGGAACTTCTAGTCTGCCCTATAAGGTCATTATGGGCTGGAGTTAACTCAATATGGCATACAACAACAATGGGCATTACACAGAATTGTTAAGTATAAATTTGTAAATCCCAAGTGTGGAAAATATAAATTAATATAGCAAAGGATTATGGAAGAAGAAAGAATCAATGGAGCTTAGAGAAAAAGAAAGCACAAACAATACATAAAGTTCTACCTATTTGCTATCATTAAACTAAAATTTATATTCTTAGCTTTTTGGGTCCAGAAATCAAGAGGACATGCAATCAAAATTGAAACTTTGCAACATTTATGTGACAAAATTGAAAAAAATCCACAGGAAATTGCTCCAGAGAATCTTCCGATAAAATCTCTAGGTGACAGATGGACAATGTTCTAAAGTATCTCCAGAGTAAAGGAAAAGAGATTTCTTGTATTTATATCTTTCAAGGAATCTCCATGGAACCACAGGTGTAAGTGCTAAAGGGATCAGTAGGGCAAGTAAATTTATCTCAGCTCCCACCAAGCCAAAATACAAGGAACAGACTCTATCTGTCCAGCTCATGGAGTCCCCATACCTCTCATAAGAGCTCTCCATGGTTCTGACCCTTGTCTCTCATAAATTCTAACCTTATGTTTCAGGTTCAACTCACTAATCCATGTCGTCACTCTCTTGCCCCATCCAATGTCAGTCACTCTTGTTTTTTCACCATCTTGGATGTGTGCAAAATCAGTCAGGGACTAGCACTCTATTAGACTTTAAGTACAGAATTTGAGCATGTTGAAGGTGCTCAAAAAGTGCCAATACTCCAGACTTTATACATTCTCTCAATTATAATCTAAAATCTGCTATTTTAGTCCATGTTTGTACTCTGAGCCATTCAATACTTTATACTTAATGGCTGTATAATATAACATAATAAAAGTTTTAACACTCACAAAATGTCTAATATGTGTCAGGCATGTACATTATCTCACTGAGTTCTCATTACAACACCTCAAGAGAAATGCCATTAATATTCCTGTTTTATGGATACAGCAGTACAGATACAGAGAGATTCACTAACTTACTCAAATTGACAAATCTAGTGGCAGAACTTGGATAATAGTGTCTAAATAAATGAATAAGCAAATAAAGAACAATGGTGATCAGAATGCATGTTCATCAATGTGCAGTAAGGAAGTATGTGTTGGGTTTTTGCTATTTACCGTGTGTTGTCCTATGTCCTTTATGTACAGCAGCATATGACTCTTCCCTAACTCTGCAAGAGGGGCATTTTTAATCTCGTTGAATAGTCTTCACTTTAGGTGGTAGCTCTAAGAGAACCAGGGAATCACCGGGTGTAGGAAAAGTCACTCAACAGATAATATAGCTATGTAAAATGGTACAAGCACTATGGAAAACAGTGTGTTGTTTAGTCCAAAAAAAAGAAAATTAGAAATAGAACTAACTGCCTTATGGTTCAGTAATATTACTCCAAGTATGTACCCTAAAGACCTAAACAGAAGTAACATGAACAGACATATCGTCACTGCAGCATTATTCACAAAAGTAAAAAAACTGAAGCCCCCCAAGTGCCCTTTGATGGTTGAATGGATAAGCAAAAAGAAAAAAAAAAAGGTATACATACACAGTAGAATACTATGCAACCATAAAGAAAAATGCAGAGGTCCACAAAACATGGATAGATCTGAAAAGCTAAGTGGAATAAGTCAATCACATAGGACAAATATTGTATAATCCCACTTTTATAAGAACATATGTATAGTCTTACATATATGTACACAGAGATCAATAATATATATATTCAGAAACCAAGAATATATATATATTCATATGTGTGTATTTGTGTGTGTGTGTGTGTATATATATATATATTTATATACATACACTTACACTTGTGTTACCAGGGATGGATAGAATGCGAGAGGTATTCATTCTCTAGACTGCAGATACTTTTTGTTTTAGGTGACGGGAAACGTAGCATAGAATGTGAGTGCAGTGAGCACAGCTTGACCAAAGTAGGCAACATCACTTAAAAGTGCATGAGAAGAAAGAACATTTGGGCTAATGATGTATATGATTTGGCAACACCAACAATAACCAAGAAACGAGTGTGAGGTACATATGCACGCAGGCAGATAGGGTGAATACACATGTATGCACTGATAGAAGTATCTAAATGTATGTATATGTGCACATATGTCTGGAAATGCAGAGATAATCACAGAGAACATAATTACAGATACTCCTTAGATATACCCTGTCAGAATGATTTTCAGGTTTGAAGGCACAGATCATGGGACAGCTCAGTCAGTAGGCACCCCTAAGTTCAAGTTCTGCATCCTCCTGTACTGAGTAGCATCAGGGTTTTAGAAACTTTCTAGCTTTCATCCAGAGTACAACTATTGGTCCCTACAAGTTAGAAGCAAAAGAGAAAGAAGGAAACCAAAGTCCCAGGCAGGAGACTTGTCTACAGGGCTAATAGCCTGCACAAACCACACTTCATCTACCCTGAGACCAAAAGAACTAGATTGTGCCCAGCTACCACTATTGACCATTCTAATCAGACCCATGACAGGTGGACCCAGATAGAATGTGAGAAAAATTCAAAACAGATCTCACATTCTTGAAAAGTCTAGACTCAGTAGACCATCTGAGACTGAAGGACTCCCTGAGGCTATAGTCTTTAAGATACTCTTTAAGCCTTGAACCAAACCTATCCCCTGAGGTCATCTTTTAGCAAAAAAGATTAGCACACAAAATGAAGGTTATCACCCATGATTATAGGGCTGCCATGAATAGAAATGTGTCTTCTAAAAATATGTATATAAATTTGGCTAGGCTATCATTCTCAGTATTGTGTGATTGTCCACCATTTTTTCATACAATGTTATTTTTCTATGTGTTGTAAATCCTATCTCTATGTGGTTAATGAAGTGACATAGGGGGCATTAATTTTAATGAGACAGGACTTAATCTACAAGATTGAATTGTGTCTTGAACCAATGTCTTTTGAGACATAAAAGAGAGAAGCCAGGAGAGAGACAGGGAGACATCACATCACCAGCAGAGAGAACAGCGTCACCTGGAGTTGATGTCCTAAATTCTGACTGGTAGACTACTAGACAGTGAAAAAGTAAATTTCTCTTTGTTAAAGCCATCCGTTTGTGGTATTTCCATTACAATAGCACTAGATGACTAAGACAGAGGCTCCACTTAAAAAAAAACACAATGTCTGTGTGACCAAAAGCTCTATGATTTCTCTAAAACCAATATAAAAAGACAAGAAGGACAGGGAAACTAGAGTATTGGAAATGGAACAACCAGAATAAAATGAATGAGAATGTTGACATGTTGTGAAACTTTAATTGATGCCACTGAAATTGCCAAATGAGGGCCTAACTTGCTGCTTAAGCTTTCAGGAAAAATGCAATAAAATACCATTAAAAACAAAGTTTAAGAAACATCTGTGTTTGCAGAAAAAGGTGATACATTCTAGACCAGGAAGAATGATACGGCTTGAATTACTTAAGTCCAAGAAGGAAATGGAACTATCACCTGGGGGATAAACTCATTATCTCTCTTTTGTATTTCTACTGATGATTACAGTATCCTGTTTTAGCATCCGCCACAGACTGGAAGTTTCCGTCTTCAATTCTTGGCTCTCATCGTGAGCATTTCTGTCACTCCCTCTGCCTGCAGCAGAAGACAGCCTTGAAATTAAAGTGATGATTAATAGACACATACAGACACACACACACACACACACACACACACAAGTTAGTGTTCCTGTTTCTACTCCTGTCTCCAGGATAAGGCAGAAAGGGGAGAACAGGATCAGACTCCATCAAGATGGTCATGTCCAGGAAGTGGACAATAATAAATCTTAGCAGAGTTAAGATTTCCTAGGCACCTATGATGAGCTCAACAGTGTTTTAAGTTACGTGTGCGTATACGTTTGTGAATACGCATGTATGTATGTACATCCATGTAAATATGCATGTATGTATAGACACCCATTTAATCCTCTTAGAAACCCTGTGAGGTAGGTACTATTGTATCCCCTTTTAACATGTAAGAAAACTGAGACTCAGGTTAAGTAGGCTGCCAAGGGGCACATAGCTAGGAACAAGGATGGGACACAAGCTTCACATTCTGGCTCTAGAGCCCATGAGAACCAGCACCTCGAAAGGAGGGAGATAGTTAATCCCGAGTACCTAATCAGTCCAGCAGAGAGAGGCCAGTAGATAGTAACACTTACCCTGGATTGGTGACATTCAGAAAGAAAGGGACTAGTGCCTTATGCTATGGCTATTGGACCTGGAATCAAAAGCCTCTCGTAGGAATCATACAACAAAAATCCTAATTCTCAAGCAATACTTCAAACTGTTCTGGAGTAATTCAGGAGCTGTTCAGTAACTGCTGATGTAAACAAGAAAGAGTACCTATGTTGCATAGCAACCAAACCTGTAGTCAGTCCATTTTGACCTGAATCAATCTTTGTACTGAGCAAATAATCAGAGAAGCTGAACTATACGAAGAACACAGCATCAGGATTGTAGGAAGATTCTAATAACTTGTGATTTGAAGATAACACGAGTCCTTGAAGCAAAGAGGACTTGAAGCACTTGCTAATAAGGATCAAAAACAACAGCCTGCAGCATGGATGACACCTCAACATAAAGAAAACAACAATCCTCACAGCTAGACCAACGAGCAACATCACGGTACATGGATAAAATATTGAAGTTGTCAAGTATTTCATTCCACTTGGATCCACAACCAAAGCCCACAGAAACAGGTCAAGAAGTCAAATGATATATTCCACTGCAAAACTGGCTGAAAAAAATCTTACCCTAAAGTGGTATTTTCAATCACCTAATAGGCATGTGAAAGCTAGACAATAAATAAGGAACACAAGAAGAACTGATGCCTTTGAATTCCGGTGTCGGAGAAAAATATTGACTATATCATAGACTGCAAGCAGAACAAATCCGTTATGGAAGATGGACAGCCAGAATGTTCCTTAGAAGCGAAGACGGTGAGACTTCCTCTCGTATGCTTTGGACATGTTGTCAGGGAGGCCAGTCCCTGGAGAAGGACATCATGCTTGGTAGAGTGTCACTGAAAGAGAGGGCGACCTTCAATGACATGGACTGACACAGGGTCTGCAACAGTGTCAACAACACACCAGTGATGGTGAGCATGGTATAGGACCAGCCAGTGTTTCATCTGCTGTATACAGGGTCACTAAGAATTAGAACTGACTCAACACCACCCAGCAACAACAACAGAGAATAAACAGCAGCAGCCCACTCAAAGACAGAGACTGATCATGTTGCTTTGAACTTGGTTGCGATGGAACATGTATGCTGGTTTACACTGGCAATTACTGAACTGCTCTGAGTCTCTCTAAACTAATTCAAAGCCTGATCTAAACTCACCAGTTCCAGAAACCAGGACTGCTGACACAGCGGCTTCTGTAGATCTAGGAAGAACTGGAATGATCTACATCATGCTAGATGCTCTTGAGGAACAGCTGCGATGGGGACAGCTGACGGGGTGTGACAGCAGCCCCAAGCATCATCATCATAAAGAGCTCTTCCAAAGTGGAGGTAAAGAGACTCTAATGCTGCTCTGCTACCCCAGAACTCAAAACTCAGATCTAACACATGTAGCCTGTATTAACCTCTTATTTTTCCAAATTGTAGGCTTAATTGCTTTCCATCAGCTTACTTATAATTGTCTCAGAGACCCCACAAACTTATCATTATTCCTTTCAGAGGCCCACAGGCAAATCGTCTCTGCAATCCCTGATTGAGTGCCCTGTTAGTTAGGTAGGAAAAGGTAAAAAACCCCTTCCTCACTACAACACTTTGAGAATGCATTCTCACTGGGATTGGGGGACCCTGTACTCTGAGGATATATCACGCCTTCAAAAGATATTTATATTACATATAATGTACATACATACATAAAGCCAAGCCAAGTGCCATCGAGTTGGATCTGACTCATATATGTAATGTATATTGTGCCAACACTGGCCCAGGAGTTTCAGGATTCAAAAGGTGTAGGTTTACCAGTAAACAATTGTTTGCATAAGCCTCTCATTCATTCACTCTACAAATAATTCTAGAGCACTTATAATACACCAGGCATCGTGCATGAGGCTAAGAAGCCAATGGCGAGCAAAAGATGGCTCTGCCCTCAGGCAGCCTCTGCTCTTTAGAGCACGCGCTCTTCCATTTCAGCTCCACATTAGAACTGCCTGAAGGTTTATAAGAAGACCCACGCTCACTGTCCCTACTGCAGATCAATTAAATCAAAATCTATGAAGGTGGAATCTAGGAATTTGTGCTGTACAATCTCTCCAGATAATTCTGATACTTAGACCTGGTTGACAACTACTGTCTGAAAGAATGAATTACTCCTGTCCATTTGCCTTTGTGCCACTCATCTGTCAGTGTGTTGTACTGTGGTGGCTAGTATGTTTTTATGATGTTGGAAATTATGCCACTGCTATTTCAAATACCAACAGTGTCACTCATGGGGGGCAGGTTTCAGCAGAGCTTTCAGATTAGGACAGACTAGCAAAAAAGGCCTGGAGGTCTACTTCCAAAAGTTAGCCATTGAAAACACTATGCATCATGACAGTATTGTCTAATACAGTGTTCAAAGATGAGCTCCCTTAGTTGGAAGGTGCTTAGAATACACAGTGGTCATAGACTCAAGCACACTAATGATCCTGAAGGTGGCACGGGACCAAATGATGTCTCCTGTTATACACGAGGTCGCCATAAGACAGAATCAACTCTACAGCAACTAAGAAGAACAATTCTGCCCTTGGCACCTGCAGGAAAGACATTTGTCATTTTGTTTATATGAGATCCAGGTGGGCATTTGTAGTTTCTTTGAGGCATGAATTACAACTTTTGCTTCGGGAGGCTGGATATCAGGATAAAGGTTTCCTTCAGCTAGCCACCAAGCGTGAATGACTTTGATTTCCATGACTTTGTGCCTTTTGAGGGAAGGGATTACCATTAATCCCTTCATACTTTGTGTATAGCCAAGAAACGAATGAGGGATGAATTAATAAATGAGAGTAATAGTGGACATTTTAATTTTTTTATTTGCCTGGACCCCTCCTTGTAAGAACTCCTCTCTACTATATTGGGAACTACCTCTCCTTGCTTCTCTACAAATCAAGTGATTTGAGTAGGGCTTCCCCCAGGACACTTGGCTTAATTAAGACTTATTGTGAACAACTGTACACTCCTTGCCCATGATCCAGACCAGACCAACAGAATCCATCATTGACCTTTGATTGGAACCATCAGCCATCAAGAAGGTTGTTGCCCATTTTTACCAAACTGGTGAAGGTAAACTGAAGTTGCTGATACTTTCTTACCCACCAGCTAAAGAGAACTTGGCTGAGAATAAGGTGACCTAGATTCCTCATGACCTGGTTTGACAACCTAGATCCAGCAGATACTGGAAGTCTAGCCTTAATCTTGCCACCAGTTTGGATAATAACGTCCCATGTTTGGTTTAAGCCTGCTTGAGTTGGGTTTCATCTCTTGGAGTCAAAAGAGTATTTATTAATATGCGGATACAAACAAAAACACCCAAACCCATTGTCTTTGAGTCAATTCCAACTTGTAGGAATCCTGTTGGACATAGAAGAACTACTCAGTAGAGTTTCCAAGGAGCAGCTGGCGGATTCAAACTACCAACATTTTGGTTACCAGCCTTAGCTCATCATAGCTCTTATTAACCACTGGCCCACCAGGACTCTGATTGATGGTTAAATGATCAACTCATCTGTTTCATGCTTCTCAAGTAAGAAAACCTGCATAAACAATCACATCTTCTTCCTTTAACTCTCTAAATTACTGAGAAGGACCTGGAAGGAAGTGGCAAGAACTAGAAGCACTGCTATACTTGTGTAAGGAAGCTTTACCCTAAATGTACTCCGTAGAACACTAAGTTTTTCTATGTTTAATGCAGTTTAGGGTTGTTGCTAGATTTTATTGTTAGGGGCTACTGAGTCAGTTCCAACTCATAGTGACTATATGTACAACAAAATGAAACACTGCCCCATCCTACACCATCCTCATAATCATTGCTGTGTTTGAATGTATTGTTGCAGACATGATGTCAATCCATCTCCTTGAGGACTTCTTTTTTGTTGACCCTCTAGTTTACAAAGCATGATGTTCTTTTCCAGGGGCTGGTCCCTCCTGATAACATCCTCAAAGATGAGCTCTTAACATGAGACAAAGTTCCACCGTGCTTGTATCTAAGGAGCACTCTGCAGTTCTTCCAAGCAAATTGGCTCATTCTTCTGGAAGTCCATGTTGTTGGTGTCAGATGCCATCAAGTCAGTTTTGACTCATTGTAACTCTATGTACAACAGAATGAAACACTGCCTGGTCTTGTGCCATGCCCACAATCTTTTTTATGCTTAAGTCCATTGTTGCAGCTACTGTGTCAGTCCATCTTGTTGAGAGTCTTCCTCTTTTTCACTGACCCTCTACTTTGTGAAGCATGATGTCCTTCTCCAGGTACTGATCCCTCTTTAGAATATGTCCAAAGTATGTATGATGCAGTCTTGACATCCTTGCTTCCAAGGAGCATTCTGGTTCTACTTCTTCCAGAACAGATCTGTTTATTCTTTTGGCAATCCATAGAACATTCAATATTCTTCTCCAACACAATTCAAAGGCGTTAACTCTTTTGTGTTCCTTTTTCATTGTTCAGCTTTCTCATGCATATGATACAGTTGAAAATACCATGGCTTGGATCAGGCACATCTTAGTCTTCAAGACAACAACTTTCTTTTCAACACTTTGCAGCAGATTTTCCCAATGCAATGCATCTTTTGATTTCTTGACTGTTGCTTCCATGGGAATGGATTGTGAAAGCAAGTAAAATGAAATCCTTGACAACCTCAGTCCTGCCTCCATTTCTTGTGATGTTGCTTACTGATCCAGTCGCTAGGATTTTTGTTTTCTTGGTGTTGAGGTACAATCCATACTGAGGGCTGTGGTCTTTAGTCTTCATCAGTAAGTGTTTCAAACCCTTTTCTTTCCAGCAAGCCTGGCTGTGTCATCTGCATAATTCAAGTTATTAATGAGTCTTCTTCCAATCCTGATGCCTCATTCTTCTTCATATAGTCTAGCTTCTCAGATTATTTGCTTAGCATCCATAGCATATTCAACATTCTTTGCCAACACTATAATTCAAAGGCATCAATTATTCTTCATTGTTCCCACTCATCGTCCAGCTTTTGCATGCATATGAGGTGATAGAAAATACCATGGCCTTGGGCAGGTGCACCTTAGTCTTCAAGGTCACATTTTTGCCTCTTTTTAACTTTAAAAAATTTTATTTTATTTTATTTATTGTGATTGAGTGAAAGTGTACAAACCAGTTTAAACTTGCATGCCCACCTATGTGGAGCTCCTACTGCTCTCCTTGCCTGGTGACAGCACATTCCTCCTTTCTGTTCTATACATGTCATATCCTCATAACAATCTCCTGTCCACTCTTCTCCACACTCTCCACTCCTCTCTGGTAAGAGGCCAGTAGGATGACATCCTATAGATGCATAAAACCATAAAGTGCACACATGATATGGTCATTCTGTGTCACCAAGTTCAATCCATTCTTGTCCGAGGAGTTGACCTCAGTAGTGATTTATGGACATGGGCAGCATCAGGCCTAGGGGCCAGGCTCCCAGGAGAACCCCAAAGCCTTCAGACCACCAGTTGCAGTCTTTTAGTGGAATTATCAGGGTGTACACTTTTTCATTCTCATGTTGCCACTGAGACTCAAGTTTGTGAGCCCCATCACGGCTGTCACTGGTGGTGCCCGGGCACCATCTGGTTCTTCTGGTCACGTGTTGATGTAGTCACCATTCACGTGGGTCTTTGTGTCTTCTGGATTCTCTTTCCCCCATGTCATTTTGGTCCTTGGTGATCATCTGTTCCTGCTGAGTTGGGACCATTTGGTGTACCTCAGATGGCAGCTGGCTAGCCATTAAGACTCCAGATTCCACTCACCAATATAGTGTGGAGAAGATTCTCTTAGCAACATGCTAGTTATGTCATTTGGCCTTGATGTCCCCTGAGAACATAGTCCTTGGACCTCCGCCCCTGCTACTCTGTCCTTGCAGTATCAGGTTAAGATTGGAAGAGTTTTCAGGTTATGTCAAAGTCCAGTTAAATTGATCTTCTTTCTAACGTGTGCTGTCACTGATTTCACTTGACCAAATTCCTACCAACTTTATAATCTATAAGCAACCCTCTTCCTCCCTCCCACCCCTCCCATGTAGCCATCAAAGAGTCTTTTCTCCTGTTCGCTAGTCTGTTTTTAAGTCCTTATAGTAGGGATCTCATACAATAATTGTCCTTGTGCCACTAACTAATTTCATTCAACATAATGTCTTCCAATTGAAGCCGAGTTATGAGATGTTACCTGAAATCACCATTGTTCTTTATCATTGCATAGTGTTCCATTGAGTATATATACCATAATTTATACGTTTTTGCTTGTTGATACTTTAAAGAGGTATTTTGCGGAAGATTTACCCAGTGCAGTGCTTTGTTTGATTTCTGTGCTACTGCTTACTGGGTATTGGTTGTGGATCTAAGTAAAATGTTCAAGGTTAAACTTTAAAATACATTTTTAGTGAAAATTTTCTCAAGCCTTTAGTGTGTCAGGGAGAACTGTAGATGCCTCAGAAGAAATAGACCCAAAAATCCCACTACCACCGAGTCTGTTCCAACTACTAACAACTCTGTAGAACACAGCAAAACTGCCCCATAGAGTTTCCAAGAAGAAGTTGATGGATTTGAGTTGTGAAACTTTTGGTTAACAGCTGGTCTCTTAACTAGTGCACTATCAGGGCTCCAGAAGAACTAAAGTATACTAATTTTCTCAATGTATTTACGCACAGGACTTTTTTTCCCATGCATCTCCTAGGACTAGAGTTTTGGAGGAAAGTGTCATTCATGTTGCATCCTAACAAATATTTTTCTCTCTGCTTGGAATGCTCTTCACAACCTGACTCCCAGCCTTGTCCAGTTCCTACTCAACTTTCACACATCAGCTTAAATGCTACTTTCTCAAAATAAAAAGATACATTTAGTAGCCCACTTTCATCACCTTCCATCAATTATTGTTGTCAGCTACCATCAAGTCAGCCCTAAACTATGGTGATTCCATGAACAATGAAACAAAACACTGTCCTCTCCTAAGCTATTCTCATAATTGACTGGATTGCACTGTTGGGATCCACAGGGTTTTCACTAGTAAAGTAGCAAGCCTTTCTTCCTAGTGTGTCTTAGCTGGAAGCTCTGCAGAAACCTGTTCTGCATCAGAGCAACACAGAAACTCCTGCTGAGAGACAATGGTTGTATAAGAGGTTGGATTGTTCTGCAACTGAACCCAGGTGTCCTTCATGGAAAGTGACAGCTGCACTGCTAAACCAACCTATCTTCTAGATAAGGTTGTTTATGCTTATCATTTACTCCCTGTCTTACTCATCTAGTGCTGGTATAACAGAAATAGCACAAGTGAATTCCCTTAACAAAAAGAGTTTTCTTTTCTCATAGTCCAGATACAGGGGAAGGCTTTCTGTCAGTCAGTTATGCAGTAAGGTCCTTGTTAGACGTCAGTCTTCTTTTGATCAGGAAGCTTAGATCCAAAGGAGATACTCTGCTCCTAGAACTGCTTGCTTAGTGGTATGAGGTCCCTATGCCTCTCTGCTTTCTTCTAGTTTTTATATCTCAAAAGAGATTGGCTTAAGACATTGTCTAATCTTGAAGATCACTTCAATACGACTGCCACTAACCCATCTTGTTAAACCGTAGACAGAATGCACAACACTGAGGAAAATCCCACAAAGTGACAAAGTGGAGGACAAACATACAATACTGGAAATCATGGCCCAGCCAAACTGACACACACATTTTTGTGGGACACAGTTCAATCCACCATGATACTTCCCTAAACCTGTACACTCTCTTTCATGGTATTTACCATACAGAATTATAATTATCCTTATGTTTCTCACTTACGAATATATGGATGCTGGTCTACAATATGGCCCACAGTGATACCTAGTCATTCTCATGCTCTGGGGTTACCACAGCTCAAATGGATTCTTTGATTCCTAGCTGGCCTTAACTGATCCATCAGAAATGAAGGCACATGACTCCCAGTATTAAATCATAACAGGCATTACTGCTTCTTCCTGGGGCTCAGGGACTGCTTACTCTGGGGAAAGTTGCCACCACGCCAGAGGGTCATTCAAGTATCCTGTGAAGGGGAGCTCGAGTCTCAGCCAACAGCTGGCACCAACTCACCAGCCCTGTGAGTAAGACAATTTGGAAATGGATGCTGCGACCCCAGCTAAGCCCTTAGAAGATGCAACTGCAGCCAACATTGAACTACAATCCAATAAAATACCACAAGTGAGGTCTGCACAGCAGGGGCCTTTCCAAAATTTCTGACCCATAGAATCTAAGAGGTTATAAATATCTGCAGGCCATAACTGTGAATTACTCATTACTGTAACATACCTCCCCGAATCACACACACAGAGAGAACCTAATTACAGTAATTGAAACATAGAAGGTGCTCAATATTTTTTAAATAGATTAATAATAAATTAATGAATAAATTAAATGAACATGTACAGGCATGGGGGCTGGGCTGGATGACAATTAGAACTGTGGAATGAGAGGAGAAAGATGCCGTCAACTCATCGGATTTTTGAGCCTTTTTATAAGAGTCTTAAATGGCAATTCAAAAACTTCTTTGTGGCTGTAACACCAAATTGGAAAACCCAGCAAGCCTGGCTTTTGCATTAGTACTGTATGACATTAGACAAACGATATACCTTTCTTGTTTCTCAGTCTCCTATGTTGGAAGACAAACAAGTTGGACTTTCAGTGACCCTGTCTACCAAGATAGCAAGTATGGCAGACAGTTTGTCTGGACACAGAAGGGTGGGAATAGAATTCATCTTGGCTGACACATTTCTCTGTGGAGGCAGAACTGAAAGAGGAAGCTCAAAGCACCTGCTACACTCTTCTGTTCCCCTTCCATTGTGTTCCACTTTACAGTAATCAGAACTAATGAGTCCCAGTCTGCAGGGAGCAAACTGAAGCACAATTGGATTATCTAACCTCTGGGATGCACCAGCTTTCCAGGACTGTTTGGGTAGTCATTTGCATTTTGGGCCATCGAGGTGGTGGTGTTGTCATTCACAGCCTTTGGGACCCTCTGTCCAGGTTCAGTCCTCAAAGAACAGCTTCTGCCAATGGCTAGACATAGTCAGTGCTTAACAGATACAACAGCTGCTTTCTAAGAACACAGCATAGCTTTTAGGCAGACTGCCTAGAAATTCTTTCCGAGTGAATTCCTGGAAGAGACTGCTTGATTTTCTCCACATCTGAGATGCAGAAGAGCCCAGCAAGCCAAACAGCCAGGAACAGCCACACACTGCACCTGAGAAAATTGCTTCTGCACAACCCAGTCTTATATGGGATGCAGGGGAGCTGGGCTACAAAGGCTCTGTGAATGTGGATAAAAGAAGCAGAGACTGTAGCTCGAATTTAATATTATGTTGCCTGGCTGAGGGAGGGGAATACAACATCTACTGATTACTTATTAGGAGTCTTGTTGACACAGTGGTTAAGCACTCAGTTGCTACCCAAAAGAACACTGTGGAAGAAAGATGTAGCAATCTGCTTCTGTAAAAATTTACAGCCTTGGAAACCCTATAAGGCAATTCTACTCTGTCTTGTGGCATAATGGTTAAGTTCTACTTCTGCTAATCAAAAGGTCAGCAGCTCAAATCCACCAGACTCTCCTTGGAAACTCTGGGAAATAGTTCTACTCTGTCCTATAGGGTCTCTATGAGTCAGAATCGACTTGACGGCACTTGACCCTGTCTTACACGGTCATCATGAATTGGAGCTGACTCCACAGCAATGAGTTTTAATACTTACTGTGTGCCAGGCACTTTACATTTATATTTTATTTAATGCTCTTAAGATATATAAATTTGTATCCATTTTGTGATTCATAGGACTTTGCATAAAGACACAAAGGATTTTGTCTCAGTTGAAGCCCACCTTAACCATTAGGTCATCTTGCTTCTTCAGAGACATCATGGAAGGTGTGAGTGGATGTGCATGCATGAGTGCAGAGAGAGAAGGGCAGAAAAACAGACATGTGTTAGAGCGGGAACTGGCAAACTATGGCCCACGGAGCAAATGTGGTCCACCACCTGTTTTCGCAAACAAAGTTTTATTGGAGCACAGCCAGCATCACTCTTTTACATATTGTCTGTGGTTGTTTTCACACTACCTCAGCTAAGTTGAGCAGTTCAACAGAGACCACATGGCCCACAAAACCTCAAATATTTACTATCTGGCCTGTTAGAGAAAAAATTAGCCAACTCCTGCTCTGTAAGGTATGGTAATGTGAGGCATTGTTGCAACTTCTGGTCCTAGACCAAAAAGATATTAACTTTTCTGATCACTCATGCTTAGATATTGAAAAGAATTTGAAAATTGACCAAGTAAAATTCACAATTAAATATCCATTTGCAGGATATATTTGACCTGCATTGTTCTTGTATTCTGGTAATCACTAATAAAGCCAAATTTGTCATTAAGTATGGAGCCACCCAAGAAGGTGTATTGCCCAAAAGGTTGCTCCCCCACTACTCCCTCTAGGGGAATCAGTGGTGTATTGGTTCAAGGGACCATCGCTTTAACCCAAACTGCAAGGGCAGTTGAACCAAGCATCCTAACAAGAAAAGGTATAACAAACTGGACAAATGGCAACCTTTTCTTACTACCCTCTCCCTGTCTCTTCCTCCAGTACTACCCGACCCCTCCAAACCCAGAGCACAAAAGCCATGGTAAGAAAGAATTCTTGAATTCAAAGGACAAAGTGGTGGTAAAAAAATGTGGAACCACTAATGGTGGTTCCATGGGTACCGTGATACCATGCCTGAGTGGTGCAAACAGTTAATCCACTCAGCTACCAACCAAAAGGTTGAAGGTTCAAGTCCATCCATGGGCACCTCAAAAGAGAAGCCTCATGAACTATCCCTGAAAAATCAGCCATTGGAAACCCTAGAGGAGTAGAGTTCTCCTCTGACACACATGGGATCACGAGGAGTTGAAATCATCTTGATGGCAACTAGTTTTAAAGGACAACCAAGGTCAGTGTAATTCAGCAGAAACTAAAACGCTGAAAGTTCTATGACCTGTCCAAGGGCACCTGGCTGTGGCAGAGCTTAAGTTATCACCCAAGTCTCCTGTTCTCAGCACGGACGTTCCTCCAGGGTTAACAGGAGTAGGGATGGTGGTAGGTAACCAAAAATCTGCTCCTTGCTGGCACTGTGATCCTCTCCATAAAAGAAAAATGTTGACCTGGATCAGTTTCCCCAGCCTCAGTCACTACTGGATTGCTTTTTCAATTTTAACAGGTCTGTGTGCCACACATACTAACATCAACCTCGTGTTTTTAATTGAGTCAATTTTACCTTAAATTAATTCACTGTGCAAGGAAACCATATCATTACCATAAATGGAAAATGAGTATCAGTCACCTTAAATGGAAAATACTGGGTAAATACAGTGATGGTATTAAATTCCGGCTTGATAACACTGGCTGCCGAAAGCTCTGTTCCTGAGTCCTGTTCCATCTTCTCCTACAAACGGTGGTGAGAGTGTCGGAGAGCTGTTAAGGGGTAGCACCAAGCTGAGAATCTCTCCAGAAGAGTAGAGAGAGAATTAAAAAGTGAACAAATTTCTCATACTCCTATACCAGGAAGAGCTGCTCTTCCCAGACATTTGGGAAATACTGAAACAAGACAGTCTGATTTCCTGAGAATTCCAAATCCAGCCAAGGAGCTGGGGGTCGAGGAGAAAATAAGAAACATTTCCTTCCTAAAAGGGATTAAGTCCTTCTAGTTTCTTTGCAAGGAGCACCGATGGAGCAGTTATTAGGTGCTTGGCCACTAACCGAAATGTCAGTAGTTCGAACCTACCCAGATGTCCTGTGAGAGAAAAGACCTGGCAATCTGCTGCTATAAAGATTACAGCCTTGGAAACCTGACAGGGCAGTTCTACTCTGTCACATGGTTTTTCTATGGGCCTGAATTGACTCAACAGTACACAAAGACAACAATTTCTTTGCTGGACTCTCACACTTAGTAGGCACTTCATCAACATTTGTTAACCCCCATGAAGACAGCATGGTATATCTGAGCTCAGATCCTGTATTTTGACTCTATGGCTTTGGGCAGGTTATACAATCCCTGTGTCTATTTTCTCACCTATTGAAAAGATAGAGAGGAGGAATAACAGCTACCATATATTTTGAAACTCTGGTGGTGTAGTGGTTAACCACTATGGCTGCTAAGCAAAAGGTCAGCAGTTCAAATCCACCAGGTGCTTCTTGAAAACCCCGTGGGGCAGTTCTATTCTGTCCTATAGGGTCACTAAGAGTCAGAGTTGATGTGACAGCCTGGGTTTGATTTTGGTTTGGTTCACTATACATTTTGGAGTTCATGCTGGTACAGACAGTTAATATACTTGGCTACAAGCTGAAAGATTGGTGATCTACTGAGAATTAGTCACTGAAATGCTGCAGGACACAGCTCTGCTATTGCACACATGGGGTCACCATGAGTTGAAATGACTAGACAACAGCTGGTTTTTGGCTGATCAAGTGTTTTGAATAGATGGCATAAAAGAAAGTGCCTAAAGTATAGTTGGCACCCAATAAAGTCAGCTGCCTTCCTCTTTACTGTGCCTGCTCATTTGGAACTTATTTCTCCTGTTTCTGAACTTGTAAGCACTATTGTTGTTTACCTACTTTTTGAGCACTTGGCAAATGGGCTTTGTTCTAATTTTAAAAATGTTTTCATTTTTTCTAAGACATGCAAAGACATTCATAAACTTTCTCTTTCGTACAAGTACAACAAGGTGCCCAAATACAGGGTCTGGAGGGTATGAGGGTCCCTAACTGCTGCTGGCCGACACACAGTCTTCATCCCTTCCTGCTGTGTCCACTGGATTCTCTGTCTTTCTACCCACCGGTGACTCAGGCCCCATGAAGACCTCAGAGGCAAATGGGGCTACACTCAGTTTTAAGCTGACTTCTACCTTATGGAAGGGGATTCTCAACCAGATGTCAGTGGAAGGAAAGGATTTCTGTGTTCAGTTTTGTTCTTGCTGGGACCCAGGCGTCAGATATTCAGCCTTTACGGTCCCCTGGGGTGGAGAGAGGAACCCTGACTGAGTCTACATCTCATTCACAAAGTACCACCGAAAAGAGGTTGGGAGCCCGTACAGTCCGGGGTTTAGTGCCAGTCTTGTCACTTACGGGTTGTGAAATCTTTAGCGAGTTACTTAACCTCCCTGTGACTCAGATTTCTAGTATTTAAAATTGGAGTACAATAGTAACTATGTTGTAGAATTACTGTGAAATAAATTATAGATAAATTAGAGCATGTCAAGCACTTAGAATAGAGCCCAGTGCGAAACAGCCCCCTTATAAATGATTAGTGGCGTGGCGCGGGACCGGGCAGTGCTTAGTTCTGTTGTGTACAGGGTTGCTGTGAGTCAGAACCAACTTGATAGCACCTAACAACATAAATGTTAGCTGAAGGGGGCGGTGGTGATTCAGTGGCAGAATTCTCACCTTCCCTGGTGGCCTAGTGGGTTAAGTGCTAGCTCTGCTAACCAAAAATGTCAGCAGTTCAAACCCACCAGGTGCTCCTTGGAAACTCTATGGGACAGTTCTGCTCTGACCTCTAGGGTCACTCTGAGTTGGATTCAACTGAATGGCAGTGGTTTTGCTTTTATTGTTTTGGGGTTGGTTTGTTTGTTTGTTTTTTCCCCCTAATGCGGGAAACCTGGGTTCAATTCCTAGCCATTGCATCTCAGTGAAGTGACAGCCCAACTGTCCATGGAGGCGTGTGTGTCGCTATGCTGTTAAACAGGTTTCAGGGGAGTGTCCAGACTGAGACACTAGAAAGGCCTAGTGATCTACATTTGAAAAATCAGTTAATGAAAGCACTGGATCTCAATGGTCCAATCTTGTACCTGGGGTAACCACAATTTGAGGGCTAACTTGATGCCAACTAACAACTGCAATAACAATGTTAATACTATGACCCTGAGCTCTAGGAAAGGAATTCTAAGGCACTGGAAATGGATGTCTTTTTTTGTATCCAACATCTAAGCCAAGCAGAGAGTTAGGGGCTGACTATACGACGGCACTTGGCTTGGCTGTACACGTTCTGCATGATTTGTTATTCAAATGTCATTTAGCGTTGAAACCTCATTCCCATCTTACAGCTATGAACACCAAGGCCCAGGAAGATGAAGAAATTTGCTCCAGGTCACAGTTTTATCAGAGGATGGCGTAGACAACGGACGGTAGCATGTTTGATGCGACAGCCTTTTCTCTCTCCTCTATCACGTAACAGCTCAGTGGTATCCTGGGTGTTGCAAAGGTTAGCACACTCAGCTGCTAACTGAGATGTTGGAGGTTCAAGACCACCCAGAGATACTTCAGAGGAAAGTACTGAAAATCTGCTTTTGAAAAGCCAGCTGTTGAAAACCCTACGGAGCACAGTTTACTCTGACACACATAGGGTCACTCTGAGTAAGAATCAACTTGACGGTAGTTAGTTCCTTGATCTCAACTGTCCTGCCAGAGATCAAGTCCCTGCTTCCCTGCTAATGAGAATAATTGGTCCTTGTCCTCCTCCACACAGCCTTTCATGTGTCTGCCACAATCCGAGCACCTCCCCCAGCTCGGATTCTCTGAGACTCACTGGGCCCGTCTTTATCAACCTCTGCACTCAAATCTGACTCCCGCAAGCTTATATCACTCCCTGCTGCTTGCTTTTTAACTGGCTCCAATCCCTCTGCATCTGCTTATTAGGTATGGTGTCCAGGACCGAAGGCAGCCTGCCAGGAGGTGCTGAAGCCACACCAGCAGTGAGCTGAATAATTAACTGGCACATTGTGAACAAATTTCTCACTGATTCCAACCATGGGAAGGTGCCAACCAGTGATTGAGGGCTGAGAGAAAGGGCTTCTGGGAAACTTTCAAGAAATGACAATAGTGTCACTCAATTAAGCAGCGGCAAGAAAAGTAGAGGTAAGACAGCATGTGCAGAAGTGTGAAAATGGAGCTCAAATTTATGCAACCAAAGTATTGAATTGTATGTCGGCATAAGGAAAGCCCTAGGCACCAAGATGAGCAGACTGGGGATACTGAAAGCAATAAAGAGACAGATTTTCTCCCTTAAAGAACTTACAGTCTAGCCCTGCACTGCCTGGTTGGATAACCACCCTCCACAAGTGGCTCTTGAAATGTGGTCAGTCCACACTGAGATGAGCCAAAAGTACAGGAGCCCCAGAAGTTAAACAGCTTGACTGCTAACTAGCAAGTATGCCGTTTGAATCCACCAGTCGCTCCT
This sequence comes from Heterohyrax brucei, assembly GCA_028571685.1. Classification (NCBI taxonomy): domain Eukaryota; kingdom Metazoa; phylum Chordata; class Mammalia; order Hyracoidea; family Procaviidae; genus Heterohyrax; species Heterohyrax brucei. Next base: position 15,478,223 of record CM053153.1, on the reverse strand, counting down.
TGAAAACCTTATAGGACTCTTCCACTCTGTCCTATATGGTAGCTATGAGTTAGAACTAACTCTGGCAAGGGGTTTCAGCATAAAATATGTTTCAGATTTTGAAGACTCACTGTTATAGGTTAATCTGTGTCCCCTAAAATGATGCATTCATTTCCTAGCCCTGGGTAGCTGTGAGTGGGATCTTGCTGGAAACAGAACCTTTGCAGATGAAATCAGTTAAGTTGGCATCAAGTCGTACCAAAGTAGGAGAGGGCTAATCCAGTATGACTGTCGTCCTTACAAAAAGAAAAGAGACAGAGAGGGTTGTCCTGTATAGGTAGGCATTTGAGTGATGCTGTCACAAGCCGAGGGACACCTGGAGGAGGTAAGGAAGGGTTCTACCACTGAGCCTTCAGAGACAGCCTGGCACTACCATCCCCTGAATTTGGACTTCTAACTTCAGAACTGTGAGACAATAATTGTTTCATTTTTTTAAGCTACCCAGCTGGTGATTGTCATGGATTGAATTGTGTCCCCTGCCCCCAGAATAGGTGTAGCCACGTGGCTGGGCCATGACTCCCAGTATCTTGTGACTGTCCTCCGTTTTGGGGTTTTCCTATGCTGTATGTTAAAGATTAGGGTGGGACTGTAAATCCCTTTATAAGATCACCTCCCTGCTCCACTGTAAAGGGAGTTTCCCTGCAGTATGGCTTGCCCTACCCTTAATCCTTTCAGCCAGCAAGAGATAAAAGGAAAGAGAAGCAGGCTGACAACTAGGAACCTCACACCATCAAGCAAGCAGCAACAGGAGAAGAGCGCGTCCTTCAGACCCAAGGTTCCTGCACCAAGATGCTACCTGGACAAAGACTGATGCAATACCAGGCTTTCCTCCTGAGCCGACAAGGGGGAAACCTTCCCCTGGAGCGGACACCCTGAATATGGACTTGTAGCTTACCAGACTGTGTGAGAATAAACTTTCCTTTGTTAAAGCCATCCACTCTGTGGTGTTTCTGTTAGAGCGGCACAAGCTGACTAAAACAGTGACCCTTTGTTAAAGCAGTTGTGAGCAACTAATACACTTAGTATTAAAAGAAGTAAGTGAGATGTCTCACTGGGTAATGTTTTACCTTGACTTTATGGGAAATGATACCACTGTGAATATTTACCAAACCAAAGAAACAAACCCACTGCTGTCAAGTTGATTCAGACTCACAGCGATCCTAGAGGACACAGTAGAACTACCCCATAGAGTTTCCACGGAGTGCTTGGTGGATTCAAACTGCCAACCTTTTGGTTAGCAGCCACAGCACTTAAGTGCTATGCCACTGGGCTTTCTCTTGAATACTTAGGATTAAATAAAAATTTGGGACTAGAATTAATGACACCAGTTTCTTTTTACCTTTTTTAATGAGGCAACTAGAAAATCTAAAATTACACACATGGGCTACTTTAGCTTTCCATCAGACAGCTGTGGTCTATTCACTTAGGTCAAATGGTAGCCAGAAGACAAGTTCAAGTAAATGATCACATGCCTTTGATAAGGCACAAATCCTTACCATCCAGGAAGGTATTCCCAGCCTGGGAAAGACAGCAATCATGGATTTGCATAATGCATATCATTTACACAACATCTCTTTGCTACCAGGTTGGGTTTTTTGTTGTTTTTGTTGTTGGTTTGTTTCCTCACATACTATTTATCATTGATCACATTCTTTGAGTTGTGTAACTATTCTCACCCTCCTCTTGAGTTGTTGCTCCCCCATGAACACTGTTTCACTGTCCCCTCAGTTTCCTACATAATCGTTTGAGTTGCTGTTGTCAACATGGTCCCATATCAATTGTTCTTTTATACAGTTTTATTTTATTTTTACTGTGATTAAGTGGAAGCTTACAGTCTAAGTCACTTTGCCATCTATAACCTCAAAGGCACCCCTCCACGCAAATTTATCTGCCCTTCTCAACCTGTGATAGCGCAGTCCTCCCTTCCACTCTGTCCTTCTAGCATTCATTAAACCAACACCTGTCCCCTCCCATCTCACCTCTAGAGAGCAAGTGGTTGGATAGCCTTACATATAATATTTAAGCCAAGAAGTACACACACATCTGCATCAGTCTATCTCTTACAGTTCAGCCTAATTTTTGCCTCAAGAATCAGCTTCAGTACTAGTTTCAGCTCTGGGCTAGCAGCAAGTCAAGGGGCCATGTTCTCTGGAGACCCTCCAGGATGTTGGGCCATCAAGTTTGGTGTTTTAATAGAGTTGTAGAACTGCACTCCCCTTTTACTCATGCTGTATTAGGGACTGTACATTGTGCTCCCTGTCGGGACAGTTTTCGGTGGTGGCCAGGTACTATCTAGTTCTTCTGGTCTCACGCCAATGTAGTCTTCCAATCATATGGACCCTTTTGTCTCCTGGGTTCCTCATGTCTTTGAAGTTCTTGATTTTCATCCACTCCAGGTGGGTTGGGACCAATTGATGTTTCTTAGACAGCAGCATGCTGACTTTTAAGACCCCAGGAGCCACTCACCAATATGGAATGCAGACATTTTCTTAGAAAAGACTAGCTATGACAACTGACTTTGATGTCCCCTGAAACAATGGTCCCCAAGCCCCTGTCCCTGCTACTCTCTCCTTTAAAATGCTGGGTTGTATTTTGAAACCTTTTTAGCTTATGGTGTAGTCCAGTTGTGTTGACCTCCCTTCCACTGCATGGTGTCACTCCCTTCACCTAACTCAATTCCTATCTACTATCTAATCTATGAATAACCCTCTCCTTCCCTCCTTATAGTAGTGGTCTCATACACTATTTGTCCTTTCGCAGCTGACTGATTTCACTTAGCACAATGTCTCCTGGAAGAGTCCAGGTTATGAGATGTTTCCGAAAATTGTCATTGTACTTTATCATTGCATAATGCTCCACTGTGTAAATATACCATAGTTTGTTCATCCAGTCATCTGTTAACGGGCACCTATGATTCTGTCTTTTTTTGCTAATGTGGGCAGCACTGCAATAAACATTTGTGTGCATATATCTGTTTGTGTGTTCGCCCTTATTTCTCTAGGATATATTGTAAGCAATGGGATTGCTGGATCAAATGGTACCTTTATTTCTAGATTTTTAAGAAAGTGCCAAATTGCTTTCCAAAGAGATTGTACCATTTTATATTCCCAACAGCCGTGTGGAAGAGTTCCAGTCTCTCCACAGCCTCTCCAACATTTGTTATTTTGTGCTTTTTGGATTAATGCTAGCCTTGATGGGGTGAGATGTTATCTCACTGCACTTTTGATTTAGATTTCTCTGATGGTTAATGAACACGAACATTTTCTCATGTGTTTTTTTGGCTGCCTGGATGTCTTCTTTGCTGAAGCATCTGTCCATATCCTTTATCCACTGTTTAATTGGGTTATTTGTTCTTCTCTTGCTGACATTTTGCAGGACTTTGTAGATTATGGAGATCAGACATTGATCAGATTCGTGGTCACCAAACATTCTTCTCAGTCTGTAGGGTGTATTTTTACTCCTGATAGTCTTTAGATGAGCATAAGTGTTCGATTTTTAGTAGTTTCTATTTATCCGTTTTGTCTTCTACTATTTGTGCATTGTTATTAATATTCTGAAGTCTGTTTATGCCATGTTTCTGGGCTTCCATTGTTGTCCTTAATCTTTCTTCTATAATCTTTATCATATTAGGTTTGATATTTAAGTATTTGATCCATTTTGAATTAGTTTTTTGTATATGGTGTGAGATACAGTTCTTCTTTCAGTTTTTTGCAGATGAATATTCAGTTTTGCCAGCACCATTTGTTAAAGAGACTGTTTTCCCCAGTTCACAAACTTTGGGCCTTTGCCATAGGTAGACGCTGTTATTTCTGGATTCTCTATTCTGTTTTTCTGCAAGTACCAGGCTGTTTGACTACTGTGACAGCATAGTGGGTTCTCAGGTTGGGTAGTACGAGGCTTCCCACTGTGTCCCTCTTCTACAGTAATGTTTTACTTATCAGGGTTTCTTCCCTTTCCAAATGAAGTTGGTGATTTGTTTCTCCACCTCATTAAAAAAAAAATGGATACTGGAATTTGCATTGGGATTGCATTATATGTATAGATCACTGTCATGGATTGAATTGTGTCCCCCCCCCCAAAGTGTATGTGTTGATTGGAATTGGTTTGGCATTCCAACATGGTGCCCTTCCTCCCATGTGTTGTGAATCCTGCCTCTGTGATACTGATGATGAAGAATGGTTTGCAGTTGTGTTAGTGAGGCAGGACCCAAGCTACAAGCTTGTGGAATATAAGGGAGAGAAGTGAGCAGAGGAAGTTGGGAACTTCATACCATTGAGAGAGAAGCACCGAGAGCAGAGCACGTCCTTTCGACCCGAGGTTCCTGTGCCGAGATGCTCTCATTGGATTTGGACTCAGCCTACCGGACTGTGATGATTTGTCATTCTGAATGGACTTACAACCTACAAATGGATTTGCAGCTTACCAGATTGTGTCAATTAAAGCTTCTCCTCATGAAACCTTCCATTCATGGTATTTTCCGTTAGAGCAGTACCCGGTGACTAGGACAATCACTTTGGGTAGAATAGACATTTTCACAATGCTGAGTCTTCCTATCCAGAAGCAAGGTAGGTTTCTCCACTTTACGTAAGAAACTTTGGTTTCTTCCAGCAGGGTTTTGTAATCTTCGCTGTATAGGGCTCTTGCATCTCTGGTTAGATTTATTCCTAGGTATTTTATCTTCTTGGGGGCTATTATAAGTGATATTGATTTGCTGCTTTCCTCTTTGATGGTATCTTTGTTGGTCTAAAGGAATCCAAGTGATCTATTTATGTTTATCTTATATCCCGATACTTTGCTGAACTCTTCTATTAGTTCTGCTCAGGCACCACTGCCCTGTGTGGCTGCCGGCCCCAGCAGCACTCTCAGGTACAACCATCAAAGCTCAGCTTCCCAGAATGGGATCTACTACTGTGCTGCTGCTCTGCTCCTGCTTACCACCATAAACAGGCCCTTCAGCAGCTGCTGATCTGTTCTGACAAAGGTAGTTGCCCTCCTTTCTGTGGCCCAGTCTGATCTGTCAACTTTCCGTGCAGTCTTGGAGCCCCTAAAATGTCATATTTATTCAATTCTGGTGTTCTTCAAGATCTTATTTGTTAGAGGGATCAGATGAAACATGTGGCTAGTCTACCATCTTATCTCTGTCTCTAGCATTTGGGGTTTTTCTTGTTTTTAACAACTATTTTCTGATTGTTTCCCTTGTATGTGCGTCTAGATCAGAGAACAAACATTTTACCTGCAAGGACTGCCTCATCTCCCATTTCATACCTACTCACTGCCAACACCTCTCAGAAGTTAGTACAATTCTAGGCACTTAAAGAACACCTGTGAAGTGGGTGAATTTAATATCTGTGATCCCAGTGACATGAGCCATTTTCTGTGAGAAGAAGCATCCAAATACTAAAGAAAGACTATCTGAGTACTGAAAAAATAGAGACACGGTATCATTGAAAAGGAAAGACCACTGACCACATCCCAGGCCCTCAACTGAATGTTTTCATCCTTTATATCTGACATAGTCTTTGAATAACCCAGGAAGAAATCTAAGGCTATCCCATTTTGCAGATAAGGAAATTGAGGCCCTTGTAAAGTCACTTTGGTGCAGTCATGAAAGTTTACACAGATTATAAGTGGGCAGTCCTGGGAAGAAAGGTTGTGTCTGACTTCAAAGTCAGAAATTTCCCTTTCTGGGGTGCCTCTTCACAAGTATTTCAGCATCTCCTTTGGATAATATTGCTAACTTTTATACAGGCAATTTGTTTGCAAGATGTTGCGTAAGTACATGTACACTCCCTGCAGAAGGAGAGTTCTGGCAACATGTCTTTCCTCCCTTCCGGACCTAACTCCCAAAGAGTAACCCTCCTTTGTGGGTCCAAAGTGTCTTCTCTGGCAGGTTCACTCAGCTTTAGACTCTCAAGCCCATAGCCTAAGAGATGGAAGTCAGCCAGTGTAGGAGAGAGGGAAAGAATTGTTTTTGCAGTTGCTGCAAGAATTTTCCAAGAGCTATTCCTGGAGCTAGGGAGTGTTGACACAGGGCTGTCAGGGAGAGAAAAGGGAAGGACTCTAATTTGGAAACATTTCACACTCTGTGCCTAGTGACATTTACTATGTGGCAAGGAAAGAGCCACAGAGCCTCAGACTGGTGACTGGATATGGGCTGGCTCATCAGTAGCTATGGGAGCGTGATAATCCCATCTAAGGAAAGGGGAGCTAGGACAGTGGCTGCTTGGGTTCCTACCCTAGCTTTGCCACTTATTAGCTACATGACTTTGAATAAGTCAAGCACTGTGCACCTGTTTCCTCATCTGTAAAATGAGCACAATAATAATTTCTGTCTCATAGAGTTGGTATGAAGACTCCAGTGGTGCTGCAGTTAAATGCTGTTGCTGTTAACCCAAAGGTTAGTGATTCAAATCTACTAGGTGCTCCTTTGAAATTCTATGGGGCAGTTCTACTCTGTCCTATAGGGTTGCTATGAGCCAGGACTGACTCAACAGCACTGGGTTTTGCGTTTAGAGTTGGTATGAGCTTTAATTCCACCTCAGGTATACAAATTGGTTTCAACAATGCAAGCCAGAGTAGTTGCTGTTCTTCAATTGACTACCTTACCAGATAGCTTTGTTGCAAAATTTTCAACAAGGGTAGGGTAGAACTTAGATAATGTCACTAAAAAAAGTATTCTTTTCTCACCAGTCCACAGGAATATGAGATTCTCTTCTTGTGCCCCGTCTGTCAAGAGAAGTAGAAAAAAGCTGGTAGAGCATGAAGAAGGCAAACTAAGATACAGAAATATTAGAAAAAAAGAAGAAAGGTGTTATTAAGAATACAAAATTCACATAAGATGGCCTGTTACATTTTCCAGGCTAAGATGATCCCTTCCCAGGAGAGCTACAGCTGCTAACCAAAAGTTGGGAAGTTTGAATCCACCAGGTACTCCTTGGAAATCCTATGAGACAATTCTACTGTGTCATATAGGGTTGCTCTGAGTCAGTATTGACTCAAGGGCAACAGATCTGTTTTTTCTGATTTAATATATACCATGCATTAAAATGATGTGCCCTAGAAGTCTTTATGAAGTAATAATCTAAAAGTTTTTATTCGAACAGAGCTTCTGACAAGACCAAGAGCCCCCAAACTGTCTGGAGCTAGCAGACTTCTGCTCTAAAGACTGGCTCAGTTCTGTGAACTGTACAAAACACTCAGTGGGTTCTTTAAGAATTTCCAAACCAATTAAATCCAAGGTTAGTATCAGACTGGAATGGAGTCCCAGGAACCCACCACACCTGAAACTGTTTCTCTTGCCTTGACTTACCAGAAGGGCTCAAATATGAAGCTAAGAGTACTGTAGAGCAGAGTAACAATGTCCAGACTGATGGTATCTCACTCCTAAGTTGTACTTTTCAACACAGAATATCTCCAACGAACAAGCTGCTTTCTTTTAAAGTAATTTCATATTATATGTCAGTTGTTTTCACTGCTGGAGGGAAAGATAAACAAAGGTACAAAAAGAAATCACATTCTCTTGAGTTACCTCCAAATATGTTTAATACCTGATCTGTGTGATGAGTGTTCAATGGTCTAACAAGAGTTTAAACACCACAATCCCTCATCACAGCCTGGCCAGAAAATATCCAGTTTCCACATCTACATATATGATGAAGCTGAAAGCACTTAAACTTGCTGTGAGGTTTTCGGATTACGCCTGCACCTCACATGTGGGTGTATCCTTCCCCTCACTGCAAAACAAAACAAAATAAAACCATTGCATTCAAGGTCATTCTCACTCATAGTTACCATGCGTTAAAGAGTAGAATTCTACTCCATAGGGTCTTCATGGCTGTAATTTTTATGGAAGCAGGCTGCCAGATCTTTCTTCCACAGTGTCATTGGGTGGGTTTGAATTGTCAAGGTCTATGTTAGGAATCAAGAGGAAACTGTTTGCATCACTCCTCCTAAGCCAGACAACAAACCTGACCTGTTGCTGTCCAGTCAATCCTGACTCATAGTGATCCTATAGGACACAGTAGACGTGTCCCATACTGTTCTCAAGGCCATAATCTTTACCGAAGTAGACTGCCTCAACTTTCTCCCTTAGAGCAGCTGATGGATTCTAATGGCCAACCTTTTGGAGAGCAGCTGAGCACTTAACCAATATGCCCCCAGGACTCTTTCTGCTCTTGCTAAGAGCTGCAGATACACAGTATAAGCAACTGTGGCTGTGGTGTAGGCAAAAGCTCCACTGGTAACTAGCCAGTATCAGGCTCAATGAGGGAGAATTAGTGAAGTGTTAGTTATCTAGAAGAGCTGTTCTGAGCATGTATTGCATTCTAAGACCACCGTGACACTCCACACATGCCATCCCAGCCAACCTCTTGAACAGCCTTTGACAGCAGCCTGCCATCCCAACCCTGCCTTTGCCCCATCCTGCTGTTCCACATAATACGTCCACAGTCCCGAGGATGAGTAGGATGGATATCTCGGGTGGGTACAGGGGAAGGAACCGTTATTCTGCCTGCCAAAATGATTGATTGGTACACAAGAAAGAAGTGAGAGTAGTCAGAACACTGGAAGCTAAAAGAGAAGTGAGAAGAAACAGAATTTTAAGGGAGCATCCAACTAGAGGGCCAACAGATGAAGAAGAAAAGGAGCAGAGAGCTAGAAGAACCCAGAGGCAGCACTGTCCAGAAGCCTTAGAGGAAAGAATGTCAAAACACTGGAGTCACAAAGGCAGCACCCGGGGGAGAGCAGAGGGACACCATCTCTTGAGGGAGATCACCGCCAGTGACCTCAGCATGGGGAAGCCTAGTGAACTGGGGGTTGGGGGTAATGACACCATGACCCACCCCGACACCCTCCTCTCACCCAGGCTGTCACGAATTGAGTTTTGTCCCCTGAAAGGTGTGTGTGCCATCCTGGGGAGGCCATGATCCCCACAGTTCTGTGATTGTTCACCGTTTTGTCATCCGATGAGATTTCCTGCATGTTGTGAATTCTGTCACTATGATTTAACGAGATGGATGGGCAGCAATTAAATTGATGAGGTTCACAGGGTTGGATAATATCTTGGGTCAGAGTCTTTTGAGACATCACTAAGAAAGCAAAGCACATCCTTCAGACCTGAGGTTCCCACACCAAAACAGATGATCCCAGGCCAAGGGAAGACTGATGGATCACAAGGATCTTCCCCGAGAGGTGACAGAGAGAAAGACGTCCCCTGGAGCTAATACCTTGAATTTTGGGTGTGTAGCATACTTGACTGTGAGAGAATAAACTTGTCTTTGTTAAAACCATCCACTTCCAGCATTTCTATTACAGCAGCACTGATGACTAAGATACAGGCCCTCTGCTCACAGCAAACCTCAGCTCTGCCTCCTACCTCAACCAATAGCTCTGTACTGTGAGCTCAGCATATTGGGACAGGAAGAGCATTCAGCTGTCACTTGGATATAATTTGAAAAGTCAGGAGTTGGCCTTCAGAAAAGCTGCTTCAGACAGCAAGAATATTTGAGCACAGGGGAGAAATACACTCATCTGATGGAAGGGTGGAGACAAAGGACAGGAAGAAAGCAAGAGTCCCTCAGTACCTCCAGAGCCTCAGCATCTGCTTGATTTCAGGTGACATCTCTGTGACTTTCTGACTCTGGTGCGTGACTGTTCAATGAATATTTAATTGTAGCAGGCTCTCTTCTCTCCTACACCTTCAGTCCCCTGACTCAAACCTTTCTAAAGTAATAGCTCTACTCATCAAACACTAGAAACAGCATCTTTCCATCTTCGAGCTGGGACTCCAGTTTCAGTTCTGAGTATGCTGGAGGGAGTTAGGCACCAGGGCCAGCTCCTAAACTTGCCATTTGGTGAATGCCTGGATTACCCCAGGGATGGTCATTAAACCACAGAAGCCACTTGGCAGCTCCATGGAGACACCTGTGTCTAGAGGCTTCTGCCAACATACGCTAGGGAGGGTATAGGGGTACAGACCACACCGGGTGAAACTGTCGGAGGGAGTAACACCAAAATGACTATAGATAGAATATTTGTGCAGTGTTTTAGCAGAAATTTATTCTTTTTTGTTAAAATATTCCTGCAGTTAATTATAACAATAAAAATATTTTCCTAAGTCCAGGTTACACGTAGCAATATACCTACACAGATAAAACTCTGTGTTAATCTGCTTCTTGAACCTGTTAGCCTCACCAGTCAGAACTGTCCTTATCACCCAGTTACAAGGATGCTTCAAATCACAGGGTTTCCTCTGCATAAGCTACAAGCATTTTGTTTTTGTTGAGGCCAGATTTTTATAGTCTCTGATTCTGTTGGCTTTCCTGATGCTTTGACTCAATATTGTAGCTAACTACAGTATTTGTGAACCTAGATTGATAACTTTTTTGAGAATGAAGTAGTAATCAAAGGAAAAGGAGAAAAATAAAAATGAATTAGTATAAAAAAGTCACTAAGAATTATTCATGGTCTAGTATGGGAAGGATTCAAGGGGGGCAGAGAGGGAGAGACACCACTGCATATGTGTCTCAATTAGACTCCCACACACTCAGAGTTCCATCCTGGCCACACTTGCTGAGGTGTGTCTACAACTCGTCGGGGAAAAGCAAGAGCAGCCACTGCATCGTGTATCGAGATAGGAGGGAAATTTTCTTCTCCTCCTCTACATGGCTGCAAAAGAGGCAAGCAGCCCACCTTTCTTGCAGGAAGGCAGAGAAATGTGCTCTCAACAGGCAGCTGACACTCATGTGGGACTTACCAGGTGACAAGTCGTCACGCCCACCCTCAGAGGCTGGGTGACTTTTAGCCCATCTTTATCCAGTTGTCATCCACAGTGACTCCTGGTGACCACATGTGTGTCAGAAGAGGACTGCATTCCATGAGCTTTTCGATGGCTGGGTCTTTGCAAGTGGATCACCAGGAGTTTTCTTCTAAGACACCTCTGGGGAGACTTAAACCACAAACCTCTTCATTTGTAGTTGAACTTGTTAACCAATCACACCACTCAGGGCCTCCACTCCATCTTTAGGTATGTAGAAATTGAGGCTTAAAGAGGCGAGGTCGGTCCACAAGTTCATAGGGATGGTGAGTGGAAGTGCCAAGGCTCATGTCACATCTGTCTGACCCCCATGTTAGGGTGGGGACTCACTGCAGTGCACTGTTTCTTGCAGCGTCAGACTTTGAATTCTTTATGCACAAGTAATGTGTCTTGCCTGTTTGCCTTTTCACCCAGTTGCTCGCTCACCCTCACCCATAAGGCAGGCACCAGACTAGAGGCAATTTCTTCCTGACTTTGAATTACCAGTTTTCCATCTGGCAAACAGAATAAAAATACCCATCACGCACCTTCACGCATGCCATGCCATCTTCACATAAAGACAGGAAGCTGGACCCAATTCCAAGTAGCATATACGCATGCATTGAGTGCTGAGTGAGTATATTCTAGCATACAAAGTAGGGGGCAGTGCAAGGTGACTGAGCAGATGGATATCCAAGACTCAGCAAGATCAGTATGCAGCAAAAAAAAAAAAAAAATCAAACCCAGTGCCACTGAGTAGATTCTGACTCACAGCAACCCTACAGGACAGAGTAGAATTGTCCATAAACTTTCCGAGGAGGGCCTAGCAGATTTGAACTGCCAACCTTTTGGTTAGCAGTCACAGAACTTAATCACTATGTCACCAGGGTTTCCATGGCTGCTAATCCCCACTAAAGGCTTTTCTTCTGCCTGGTACTTTTCTACCTGCTTTTGTATGTGTTATTTAACAGCTAAAAGAGACAGAGAAAGAGAGAGACAGAGAGACAGCAGACACGACAGGAGGGTACATTCCTGTCTGGATAAACAGCAAATGCACTTACCAGGTGACAAGTCATCATGCCCACGCTCTGAGGCTGGGTGACTTTTAGCCCATCTTTATCCAATTGCCATCCACAGTGACTCCTGGTGACCACGTATGTGTCAGAACAGAACTGCGCTCTATAAGCTTTTCAATGGCTGTTTTTTACGAGTGAGTCACCAGGAATTTTCTCCTAAGACACCTCTGGGGAGAAATAAGAATATCTGATGTTAGCTGTTGTCAATTGCCATCAAGTCCTGTTCATGGTGAACACTTGAGTACAGAGTAGAACTGCTCCATGAGGTTTTCAGGGCTGTGACCTTCAAGAAGCAGACCACCAGGCCTGTCTTCCAAGTGCCTCTCTAGGTAGGTTCAAACCACCAACCTTCCCGCTAATGCCATAATAGATGAGTGCTACTTGAACCATCCAGGGACTGTGCAGTGCATGTCATGGAAACTAATTAAGTTCATAACATTACTATATTTTTTATTATGATTGAATGAAAATGTACATTCTCATATAAATTTGCATGCCCACCTATATGTAGCTCCCTCTGCTCTCCCTACCCAGTAACCTTTCTGCTCCATACATATCTTATCCTCCCAAAAAACTCCTATCCCCTCCTGTCCACCCACTACTCTTTATCCAGTAAGAGGTCAGCAGGATGACATCCTATAGATGAATAGAACTATAAAGTGTGCACACGATATGGTCACTCTGTGTTGCTAAGTCCAATCAATTCCTGTCTGAGAGGTGAACTCCACTATGATTTATGGACGGGGCAGCATCAGGGCCGGGGGCCATGCTCCCAGGGGAACTCCTAGCCCTGTGGACCATCAATTGCAGTCTTTTAATGGAGATCCCATGGTGCACCACTTTTTATTCTTGTGTTGCCAGCTAGACTCAACTTAGTAAGCACCATCATGGCTATCACTAGTGGTGGCCAGGCACTATCCAGTTCTTCCAGCCACAGGTTGATGCAGACTCACGTGGGTCTCTCTGTCTTCTGGGTTCTCTTTCCCCCATGTCATTTTGGCCCTTGGTGATCATCTGTTCCTGCTAAGTTGGGACCATTTGCTGTACCCTCAGATGGCATCTTGGCAGATTTTAAGACCCTGGATGCCACTCACCAATGTGGGGTGCAGAAGGCTGTCTTAGCACAATGCTAGTTGTGTCAATTGGCCTCGGTTTCCTGAGAGCACAATCTCTGGTCCCCTGCCCAGCTCCTCTGTCCTTGTAATATTGGATTAAGATGGGAGGAGTAATCATGTTATGTTGAAGTCCGATTAATATTGATTTTCTTTCTAACATGTGCTGTCACAGATTTCACCTAGCCAAATTTCTATCAACTGTCTAATCTAAACCCTCCCACCTATACCCTCCCTCTCTCCCCATCCTTGCAGCTGTCAAAGAGTCTTTTCTTCTGTGCATGAGTCTGTTTTTAATTTCAGAACATTCTTTCACTGCTTTGATTTACAAGTATTTATTGACATTTTCTATGGGCTGGGCACTGTGCTAGGCAGTGGAGAAGTAGCAGTCCACCAGATAAGGTCCCTGATAACTGTGATAGAACCACCCTGTTAACTCATCAGAACACAAATCATAGAGCCTCGAGAAGTTATGTCTAGGAGGTTAGAGAATGCTTCCCTGATGAAGCATCCAAGAGAAGAACAGAGAAAGGGAAAGTAGGCCTTATGCCTCCCGGGTCCAGAGTTAATTCAGCAACAAGCTCCTTGGTGGGACATGTAGGATGCCACCAAGGCCTTGAGCTGAGACCAAACTCATGAACAAGCCCACAGCCTCATTTGCTGTCAGAAGACATGACATCAATCAAAAGAGACAAAGCAGAAGAGAGACTGTGGAACCCAGGCCAGGGTACAGCTTAACCATCCCCTCATGCATGCGGGTAGCTCCCTTCTTTTGCCAGACACTTTAACCACAACAGATCTTTAACATCTGTAATGTCATCTGAGCTCCACAACAAACACAGGTGGGTGGGATGAGCTAGAATTATTCTCACCTGACCTGAAAGGTAATGGCCTCTGCTAAAGGGTTTATCTGAAATCACATGGCCCTTGAGCAGTACAGCTGGGCTTAGACCTGTGACTTCCCAGAATCCTTTGCTCTTTTTCCTACACTGCATCAACCATCCAGCAAGCCATTTAGTCAGTACTCCTGCATCCCAAAGTCTGTCCCAAGTATTGGAGATTCAATTCCAGCTTGTGCAAGAGTCATAGAGGACAAGCAATCTGAGACATTACAGAGCAACAAGGTTAAGACTATTCCCAGAGCAGATATGAGGTGCTGGAAGCTCTGGTGCATGGGGGTGGGTGGGTAGAGAGGCTGTCTCGTAGGGTATAAGGAAATCAGAAGGCTTCTTGATGAAGCTGGCATTTAAGCTAAGATCAAATGGATGAGTAGGGGTCTTCCAGGCAAACAAAGCAGGGCAAATATTGGGGGGCAGAAATTGATCAATGGTAGGTGAGGGAAGATTGGAAGCTCGCCAAAATAAATTAGACAAGAAAAAGGATTTTCTTTTTTTCCCTTGGAAAAGGCTTGGATATGCTTGTGAGCTGAATGGAGAGAGAAGCAGAGAGAAGAGCTGGGAAAGAGAGAGGGAACAAGTTCCCAGAGGAAATGGGAAAGGGTGGATCTGACACATAGGTGAACAGCTTCCCTAAAAGTGCTTCTGAAATTCAGTCCCTTGATATTTCATTTATAAATTCTATTGCTGTGAGAAAATAAAAAAAAAAACTACTGGTGTGAAGCCATCAGCATTTTATTATGCTCAGGGTTTCTTGTGAGTCAGGATTCAAGACAAGGTACAGTGGTGATGGCTTGTCTCTACTCCACAGTATCGGAGGTCTTATCTGGGAAGACTCAAGTAACTAAGAATGACTCAAATGACTGGAAGCTGGAGTCCTCTGCAGCCTTTTGCATTCATGTGTCTGTCTGGTGTCTTCACTAGGATCACTGGAAGGCTGGGCTCAGCAAGGATGGTTCTTCAGAGCACTGATCCATGGCCTATCAATGTACGTAGGCCTCTTCACAGCACGGCAGCAGGTTTCTGAGAGGCAATAGTAATTTCCTAGATGACTTCACCCTTGTTTTGCTGGAAAGAAGTTTGGGAAGGCTAAGCTACTTGCAAAAGACACAGTGCGTTGGACAAACAGGCTCCAAGAGATCTCTTTGAAGTGTTAAAAAGCAAAGATGTCACCCTGATGACTAAGGTGTACCTGACTCAAGCTCTAGTGCTCTCAGTTTCCTCATATGCATGCCAAAACTGGATAATAAACAAGGATGACAGAAGAAATGATCCCTTTGAATTGTGGTGTGGACAAAGAATGTTAAATTTACCATGGACAGTCGAAAGAATGAACAAATCTGTCTTGGAAAAAGTATAATCAGAAAGATCCTTACAAGCCAGGATTGTGAGACTATGTCTCATACACTTTGAATATGTTATCAAGAGGGAATAAGTCCCTGGAGAAGGTAAAACAGAGGGTCAGTGACCAAGAGGAAGACACTCGGTGAGGTGGACGGACACAGCGGCTGCAGCAAAGGGCTCGAGCATCACAACAACTGTGAGGATGGTGCGGGACTGGGCAGCATTTCACTGGGGTCGCTATGAGGTGGAACCAGCTCAACAGTACCTAGCAACAGCAAATAGGAAAAACCCTGAAAAAGATTCTGAAATCTTAGAATTAGCTGTCTTTGAACAGTGTGGTTTTTATTTTCTTTTAGATTATCTACAGGAAGGTTATTGTACTACATCAGCCTTCCTTTGGTCTGGGAGCATCTCAGCTCAGGGACATCAGGTCCAAAGGATGCATTGTGCTGCCAGCAGCACTTTCTCTATGGTTTGGACAAGCCTCTTGGCCTCCCTAGCCCCCCAGTTAATCACCTGCGCAATGAGGAGAGAAGCATGAGGAACTGGATGCGTCCATCCCTATGCTCCTCCAGCCCTAGAGTTCTGTATTTCTTCAAGTCTCATGTGGAAGTAGGTCTTTTGTTACATCAGAGCCTCCCTTCATCTGATGACAGTTAGGCACCTACAAATTATCTAACAAGGGATATATGAACACAGCCCTCACTCACACATGCAGACTTCCACACCCTGCAACAAATAGCCCCACCCAGGTTCATGTCCAATGAAAAACCACCTGCACCAGCATCAAATCCTGGCATCTGCCAAACGATTGTTCCTCTCAGCCCTTCGAGGCAGTATAAGAGCTGTAATTCCTTCACTAACGCTTTCTTCTTAGAAAGAAAGGGCTGGAAGCTCCCTCCATTCTTGCCTTCTCACCATACAGGATAACTTTGTTGTTAAAAAAAGAAAAAGGACAAATACTGTATGAGATTCTTACTCTAAGGACTTAAAAATAGACTTGTGTACAGCAGAGAAGATTCTTTGACAGCTACAAGGGTGGGTAGGGCAGGAGAGGGTTGGTCATAGATTCAGTCCTAGTGCTGTTGAGTCAGTTCCAACTCATGGTAACCCTATAGGGCAGTGTAGAACTGCTCCACAGAATTTCCAAGGAGTGCCTGGCAGATTTGAACTGCTGACCTTTAGGTTAGCAGATGTAGCACTTAACCACTACACAACCAGAGTTTCCATGGATTAGATGATTGACAGAACTTTGGTTAGATGGAAGCAGTGACAACACATAGTAGAAAGTAGATCCACTTAAGTGGACTTCACCATAAACTGAGAACTCTTCTAATCTCTATTGCAAGAATAGAGTATCAGGGATGGGGTCTGGGGACCATACTCTCAGGGGACATCAAGGCCAATTAGGATAACTAGCCTATTGATAAGACAGTCTTCTGCACCCCATGTTGGTGAGTGGCATTTGGGGTCTTAAAAGCTAGCAAGCTGCCATGTGAGGTACACCAAATGGTTCCAACTCATCAGGAACAGTTGATCACACAGAACAACAAAGACACGAGGAAAAAAGAGCTCAAGAGCAGAATGACCCATGTGAATGGGAAACTGTATCAACATGTGACCAGAAGAAACAGATGGTGCCCAAACACCATCAAAGATAGCCATGATGGATCACGTGTTCCTGTGGCAACATGAGAAAAAGAGTGGTGCGCGTACTAAAAGATCACAGTTGTTGGTCTCATGGCCTGGGGGTTCCCTGAGAGCACGGCCCCTAGACCTGCTGCTATCCCTGCCCAGAAAACACTACTGAGGTCAACTCTTCAGATAAAAACGGACTGGACTCGAGGACACAGTGTGACCATGTGGTGTGCATACTTTATGGTTCTATGCATTCATAGGCTGCTGTCCTGTTGGTCTCTCTCCAGATGAGAGTAAAGAGGGTAGAGAGGAGGGGACAGGAGATTGTTAAGAAGACACGTCAAGTATAGAATGAAAAGGAGGAGTGTGCTGTCACAGGGCAAGGAAAGCAGGAGCTGCAGATAGCCAGGCATGCAAAATCAATTTGGATTGCATACTGTCACTTAATCACACACACAAAAATAAAACCAATCATTGCCATAGAGTTAATTTTGACTCCGGTGACCCTATGGGATGGAATAGAACTGCTCCATAGAGGGAGCAGCTGCTGGATTTGAACACCCAACCTTTTGGTTAGCAACTGAGCTCTTAACCATTACACCACCAGGGATCTGTTGTTGTTAGATGCCAACAAATCAGTTCTGACTCAGAGAGACCCTATGCATAACAGAACGAAATGGTATCCAGCCATTTGCCATCCTCACAATTTAAACTTAACACTAAAGCCACTGTGTATTCTGAGTGCCTTCTGACATGAAGGGCTCATCTTTCAGCACTGTATTAGACCGCATTTCTTTGCTGTTTATAAAGTTTTCACCAACTAATAATTTTTGTTTAGAAATCAATCACCAGGTCCTTCTTCCTAGTCTATCTTTGTTGGGAAGCTTCTCTGAAACCTCTCCACCCCAAGTGATCTCTCTGGTATTTGAAAATACCAAGGACACAGCTTCCAGCATCACAGCAACACACAAGCCACCATAGCATGGTGAACTAATGGATTTATGGTGGAGGATTAACCTTATTGTTACTCGCTATTTAAACCACTGTCGTAGAGTCACCTCCAGCTCATGACAACTGCATGAGTGGAACTATGTTCCATAGGCTTCTTAGTAACTGATCTTTTGGAGGTAGATCACCAGACCTTTCCTCCTAGGCACCTCTGGGTGAATTTGAACCTTCAACCTTTGGGTTAGCAATCACTCATGTTAACAATTTGCATCAATTTACATGGCTTCATATTCTATGAAACTGTAAATTCATGAGGCAAAAAAACTCTTACCCATTTTATTGAGTATTCTAGCTTCAGCAGCCAGCTTGACACTGGGTATAGAGTAGGGATTTCCTAGATTGACTTGTTGTCTCTCCTTTCTTGGTCACTTGCAGTGCAGTGCATTACAGATAGCCACATATAAGGACGGCCAATTAAGTTCATGAACGCATTCTAGCAAAAAGGCTACATACTTCACTGCTGAATATGACTACGGTCACTTGCCAAGTACTCCCCTTTGGAAGCTATGCACCAATGCCAGCACCTACTCTACCCTTCAAAGCAATTTGAGAACGCTTTATCTGGAGGGGCCATCAGAGCTGTCACCGTATTACCCTTGATATCCTGAATGTCATCAAAATGTCTCCTTTTCAAAATCTCCTTTATCTTGAGGTCAATAAAAAAAAGCCACCGGGGGGCCAGAGTAGGCAGGGTTTTCCAATATGGTTACATGTTTACTAACCAAAAACTCCCTCACAGACAGCTATATGATTAAGTTTTCAAAATTGCCACCTTGCACAGTGGCCATTCCAGAAAGATTCCCAAATTGCTTTGAAAGGTAGACTAGGCGCTGGTGGCAGTGGATAGCTTCCCAAGGTGACTACTTAGAAGATGCCTGTAGTGGTATTGAACAATGAGGTATGTAACACTCAGAACAATTAAGTTCACAGACTTAACTGTCCGACCTCATAGTCTCTGACACTTCTCCCATTGAGAGGTGGAGTCTATGTTCCCTTCTCTTCAATCTGGGTGGGCTTTGTTACCATGACCCACTTAGGGAAGCAACAGAGACAGAATGACTTACAAAACATAAAGTATTTTCAGAAGGTCGTGCAGCTAGAGAGAAGAGGAGCCGAGTACCTCTACTATCCAAACCTCACCCTTGGGAGAGGGTAAAGTCAGGTAAACAGCGAAAGGACTTCTTTCTATGAGCCACCTGGGAGCCTCTTGTTGGCTGCTATTAATGCAGCCCCCAACCCACAGTGACACCACGCGTAATGAAATGGCCTCATGCCCTGTCCTGTGCCATCTACTTACTGGTTGTAAATTGGATTGTTGTGATCCATCTATAGCATTTTTACAGGCCAATTTTAAGAATTAGATGGCCAGGCCTTTCTTCTTAGTCTATCTTAGTCTGGAAGGTCTGCCAAAACATGTCCAAACCCATAACAACGCTGAAAGGTCCAGCGACAAGAGGTGGTGGTGGAGCGTGCATGAGGTGCATTGGCTGAGCAGTGAGCTTGTATCTCCTGCATAGAAGACAAGAAGCTCCCAGCCTGGGTAAACCCACACACTTGGCTGCCTGGCTGTATGCCTTTCGCTAGCAGCTGAAATCAGATGATCTGAAGGAAATAGCCGCCCTTGGAGAGTTTATGCTCCACAGATGAAGATAAAGGTATTATAATTGCCATTGGATAGCCCAGATTCCATGGTGGGGTCAAATGCCACCACAAATGTCTTTTTGATACAGTTTTGAGGAGCTGATACTGGAAGTCTTAACAGCTTAGGCAGGGCACTTTTTATCTCCCTGTGAGCGGTGCTCATCGCAAGATGAAATGGACCGCAGGGCAGGGTTTGCTGCTCGACGCACAGCACCAAAGGTGCTTGAAAGATAACCCCACACCTTGTGCCAAGTTATGACAGGAAGCCCCACCGAACTCTTGTGATAAGCTCTCCAAGCCCATTGTCAGGGACTGACAATTGTTTGGCAAAGGAGTGGTGTCCACTATTTCAACTGTAACTTTGGACCAAAGAGCTGTAACAGATATATATGGCTCAGGCTGTGTAACAAGCCTCTATCTCCTAGAGAAAGGTCCAAAAGCCACAGATAGGGCCTGGCTGAGATTGCTTCAAGAGGAAGAACTAAGCTACTAAACCCCTAGTTGGTGTGAGTGACAGTCTGGCAGCAGGTGACAACCCTGGACAGATATCAAAGACATGGGAGAGATGAGCCGAGCTGGACGTTGTTGAGTTTCTGGTCTGGAGGTAGTGCGTCCACACTTAGCACTGTGGCCTGGCTTCTGCTGCATTCCCTCCAGCCCTTTGTCTTTTACCTGGTGAACAGCTACCTACTCTCCCCAAAATCTGGTTTGCCTCACAAAGCACGCATTCCTCAGACTAACTTGTGGAATCCTGTTGCACACCCTTTGGGGGAGGCATTATACTGGCCACCCACCCCCAGAAATACACTTGAAGGTGCTGGCATTGCAGGAATCTGCTTGGCCGATTTCTGCAAAGCCAGACACACTGATTTCCAGTTTCTTATTCTGTACTCCAACAACATCGAACTGCCAGTAGCTCCCACATTTAGACACCATACACTTTCCTACCACTGGGCCTTTGCACATGCTATGCCCTCTGCCCAAGATTCCAATTCTCTCCTTGTCTGCAGCTATCTCTGTCTCCTTCTTAACTCAGCTTAGGCAACATGCCCAAGTAGATGGCTCCCTGAACCCCGAGGATAAGCTAACACTTTCTTCTGTGCTCTCACAGCCACCGATTACATTGAAGACTTCTCTCCCAGCATCCTCAGGTTGCACTGCAACTGTGGGTTGCACAGTCCTCATCACCACACCACGATGACTGAGGTCACGGACCTGATCTTCACCATCGGGATAGCTGCAGGACTAGTACTTGGCCTACAGAAGGTGTTCAAGAAATGCTTTCCCAGCTTAACAGTGTAAGGAACTGAACTGAAACTTCAGAACACACGCAGAGGAATCTCCTTTAGACTTCTCTTTGTTTATTCACTCAGCAAAAATTCTGTGCACCTGCTAGGGGCCAGGCCTGCAGACAGCACAGGGAACACAGTGGGCAGCAAAGCTGGTGTGGCCTCTGCCATCAGGAAGAGCAGGTGAGGGCAAAGCCCAAGAACACTGATGTGAGCAGCTAATTAGTTACAGTTGTGACAGATACTTGCAGAGGTCAGGGTTGGGACCAGTGTGAGGCAAGTGAGGCACTCACTTCAGGTGCAAAATTTAAGGGGCACCAGAACAGTCAGTGAAAAGACAAATGTTCGAAGATCTATTGATCTTTAAAAAATCAAATCAATGCCAAAAAAAAAAAAAAATCCCAAGATGAACAAAATATGAGACACTTAAATAAAGACCAGTGTGAAGCCATATTGGTGCCTAAGGCAGAAGGAAAGTGTATAGACCTATAGAGGTGTTTTTACATATTTTTATTGATTATTTTTTTCCCAGAATAGAAAAGCGGTTGAAAATAATTGGCACACTGTAACTAGAGTGCATCAAAACTCATAGTCTTCTAAAGAGAAGAGGTTTTCCATTCAGTGGCATGAAGTCCAAATTAACAGCCCTATGCCGTGTCCTAGGGATTACTAGGTGACCAGAAGGCTCTGTTTAATTATCAGTTCAGGTCTTGGTTTCCAGACTGATTTAGGAGAGACGTGTGCTTAGTCTGCCATCTTGACTCCACCCCCCCAAGGCCATAGTCTTCTATATTTAAATATTTTATTTATTGCAAAACAGCACTTACTCTCATTTTGTTTCAGCATCAGTTAATTGAAGATGGTTCAAGATGGACACGTGGTCAAGAGAAACTGTGAAACACGACAATCTTCTCCAGCGAAAAGATGAGCAGAATCGTGGAGACCCAGACACCAAACCTGCTGCTGTTGAGTCAACTCCAACTCCTAGAGACCCTCGAAGACATAGTAGCAGTGCCCTCATAGGGTTTCCAAGGAGTGGCTGGTAAATTCAAACTGCTAACCTTTTGGCTGGCAAGCAAGAGCTTAACCTCTACGTTTACTTCTCATAGAGCCTGGGACACACGTTTTCTCTTTGGTCTCAGGCTCCAGCGTGGCTTGGAAAGGCACTGGTCTTTATTTAAAACTGAGTATTTTGTTCATCATGATTTTTTTTTCAGTTAATCTATTATTTGTCTTGATTACTGATTTTTTCGGTACTGCCGGTAAACTGCGCCACCAAAGTGAGGGACTCACTCACCTGAACCAAATGCCACCCTACTAAAAATGAGTAGAGGGGACCTGTCCTGTAAAGGTAGAGAAGACACCACTGAGGATGCAATGATGAACTTGAGATCTGCCAGATGATGAGAGTGCAGAGGCCCTTGCATACAGGTAAACTCTTGGCTTGGCAGGGTCTTGTTAAATGACAAGACATACTCACACACACTCTCCCACAAAAATACAGCTATCGAAACACATCTACATCTATATTTAAGTATCGATAGATACACACAATACAGTATTCTGGTTACAGTTCTTCTAAATGGGGTGTTGTTTAGATAGAGATAGACAGATAAATAGACCAATAAACCAAACCCACTGTCATCAAATCAATTCCAACTTATAGAGACCCTACAGGACACGGTAGAACTGCTTCAGAGGGTTTCCAAGGAGCAATTGGTGAATTTGAACAGCTGACCTCTGGTTAGCAGACAATCTCTTAACTACTTTGCCACCAGAGCCCTAGATAGATAAAATAGATAGGTAGGTAGGTAAGCAGGCAGGTAGATTAGACAAACAGAAGGACATCCCTTCATTTATTTATCAGCAAAACTAAAAATAATTATAAACACATGTAATGTCTAGTATGCAGAGACATGTCCTAGGTGAAATATTCATTTAATTCTCACCACAAACCAATGAGGCAGATATTATTATTCCCATTTTACAGATTAAACACTTGAGGTAGAGAAATTAAGTTACTTATTCAAACTCCCACAGCCATCACTGAGATGATAGACCTTCGATGTGAACCCCGGCAATCTCCAGACCACTTTCTGCTTTAGAAAATTCCTTTGCAGGAAAGTGAGACACAATGAGGGTAGCATGCGCTGGGACCAACAAATGACGTGAAGGCCCCAGCAGGAATAACAAAGCCCATGGAGGAATATAAATGGCGCCCTGTTTCAAAGTCCTGCCTCTTTTGGCTCTTTGCCCCCACTCTCATTTTCATGGACATCTTGTGCCATTCTCGTGAGTCGGATCTGACTAGAAGGCACTTGGCTTGCTTGGCTCGTGCCACCCTCTGAAAAGCTGTGAAACATTCTTTTTAGGCAGACCCTGGAAAGAAGGAGAGCAGTAGTCTATCATCATTTGCTTTGTAATTCAAACGAGGCCATTCTCACCCAAGCCAGTGAGTGTTCCACACACTGCTAATGTGTACCCTGCCCTACAGCTGTGGGGCCTGGGGCACTAGGGCAAACAGGAACCTGGGCACCTCCCATCACTGAGGGCACTCAAGGCACCTGGACTGAAGGTGGCAAGGTAGAGATGTGGTTAGCACACAGGTATCACACTACCTGGGACTTCAGTCTTGACTTGGTGACCTTGGGTGAATTCTGAAAAGCCTCAGTTTTCCCACATTTAAAGTGGGCTATTGTCACAGAGACTTGCTTGTGGCTGTAGCTGCGTCCTGTGGGCTCTGACTTACGGTGACCTTGTATAAAACACTGCCGCATCCTGTGTGGTTTCTGTGGTTTGTGGTATATTTGAATCCAGTGTTGTGGCGTTGTGGCCATCCACCTCACTGAAGCGGTTGCTAGTTTTAGTAGACCATCCACTTTACCAAACCTGATGCCACTTCCTAGAGATTCATCTTTCCAGAAATCGTGTCCAAAGTAAGTGAGTTCAAGCCTCATGGTCCTTGTCTCTTAGGAGCATTCTGTATGTGCTTCTTCTAAAGCTGATTTGTTTGTTCTTTTGCCAGCTGACTATCTACTCAATATTCTTCACCAGTTCTGGATTAGCTGGTTCCAAACCAAACCCCATTTTCCAACCCTCCCAGGCCTACAGCTAGACTCCAATACCAGCCTCCCTTGTGATTAGGTGTGGCCCGTGACGAGGTTTTACCCAAGAGGATGAGGGAAGAAGCAAAGGGGGCCACGTCCAGGCCTGACACTTGAAAACCTCCTTCGCTGCTCTGCTCTCTCTCTTTCCCACCTGCTGGCAGGATGTGGACACTGGGTTGACTCCAAAGCTCTGTGCTGGACGAGAATCCTCCATCAGCTGGAATCTCTGATTAACAACGTGGAGCAGAGAGTTAGGCTC
The DNA here is from genome assembly GCA_028571685.1 of Heterohyrax brucei. Taxonomy (NCBI): domain Eukaryota; kingdom Metazoa; phylum Chordata; class Mammalia; order Hyracoidea; family Procaviidae; genus Heterohyrax; species Heterohyrax brucei. The sequence continues at coordinate 15,454,022 of CM053153.1, read as the reverse complement.
CTGAAAGCGGAGGCTGAGACAAGGACAAGTGGGTGTGCGATTCATTAAGGAAGCCCCCTGGGAAAGGGGCGATGAGAAGCAGGAGAGGACAGGGAACAGAGCTAAGAACGACGAGGCTTCGGCAGGCCACCAGCCTCAGCCAGGCCCACAGGGCACCCTGGAGAGTGACTGACATCACAGAGCTGGCCTCAGCTCACCTCAAGGCAAGGCGGGTGGTCTTTGGGTCTGTATCAGTCAGGCACTACCCAACCTAAGAGGCAGGAGAGAACATAACTGTGTTGGAGAGGCTTTCCCCTTTCTTCAACCCTCCCCGCCATTTCTGCAGAGAGGGCAGCTGTGAGCCTTGTCAGCAGCTGGTAGATGGCCATACCTCATACTTGGGTGGGACACCGGGAGCAGTCACTGCAGCCCCTTACCCACCTCCCAATTAGGAACTCATTGTGAACTTTATGTCAATAAAAATTAACTTTGACTTTGTTAAGCCACTGGGATTTCCGGGTTTGCAAGCAGGACTGGGACTATCATAAGAAAAGGTATCTATGTTGTGGAGTTGTTCAGAGATTAAATCAGAGACCGTGCTAAATTGCTTAGCACCTGGTATGTGCTGAATAATCATCAGCTATTATTAGTCGTTATTACCCTGTGGCTGGCACTAGACGTGCTGAAGTATTTTCTTGAGTTGGCTTTGAAAGGCCTCACAATCTTGTGGGCAGAAGACAGATGATCATGACATTATATCAAGGATTGTGATGGGGCACGTAGCAGGGGCACATGTTGAACCCACCAGGGGACATAATAAAATGCTTCAAGGCAGAAATGATGCTTGACTTGGCTGTTCAAGGATAGGCAGGTGTTTCCAGGTAGCCAGAGGGGTGAAGAGCACTCCCACTAGAGCTGTTGCTAGGTGCTGCTGAGGTGATTCCAACCCAAAGCTACCCTATGTCCAACTGGAAGGAAAAACTGCCTGGCCGTGAGCCCTTCTCACAATCGCTGTTATGCTTGAGCTCACTGTTAAAGCCACGGTCTCGGTCCATCTCATCGAGGGTCTTCCTCATTTTTGCTGGCCCTCTACCAAGCATGATGGTCTTCTCCAGTGACTGGTCCCTCCTGAGAGGATGTCCGAAGTATGTGAGATGTAGTCTTGCCTTTCTTGCTTCTAAGGAATGTTCTGGTTGTACTTCTAGGGGAGAACAATGGATTTATGGTTTTATTAGCAGTCTCTCCTCCAGGTTTCCTAACTCACTGCCGTTACATCGGTTCTGACTCATAATGCCGCCATAGGGTTTCCAAGGCTGTAAATCTCTACAGAAGCAGACTGCTACATTTTTCTCTTGCAGATCCACTGGTGGTTTTGAGCAGCAAACGTTGTGGTTGGCAATCAGGTGCTTCAATCACCATGCCAGCATGGCTCCCTATATTTATTCTCAGGCTACCTATTTTAACTGTGGAAACCCTTGTGGCATACTAAAGCGTCTTCCAATAAGGATGTTCTATTTTTGACAGTTCACGGTAGCCGTATCTGTAAAGCTATAGTAGCCATATTTATCAAACTTCTTTTTTGACTAATCTTTACAAATAACCATGAAAATTTACATGATTCCACAGTACATAGAAGTTATTAGTTTATCATCTAGATGGGTGTTTCATTCACTGAACATTGCATGCGTTATGTGAAATTTCTGATGTGCCTAATTGTCCTACCAAGAGAACAACTCGACCTTTAATCAAAAAATATGAGACAACTGGGTCTGCTGCCAATCAGACAACACCTGTGCATCAGCGAACCACCTTTCCAATGACAACCTCACTAGCAGTGGTCAGTGTGCACAAGAATCCACCCCAAGCAATTACTCCCCCAACACAAGAAGTGGACGTTTCGTTGACCACAGTTTGGCAGATTTTACATCTGGACTGGAAGTTTTACCCTCCCAAAATTGTCTGAACTCAAGAACTGAAGTCCAATGACTATAGATTGTGTTGTACATTTGCTGACTGGGCTCTGGAGCAGCTGGAACTTGACCCTGCTTTTGACTGAAACAATGCTCTCCAGCTATGAGGCCAATTTTTGGATGAAAGGTTTTGTTAGCAAACAAAAATGTCACATTTGGAATGATGAGAATCCAATGGAGATTCAAGGATGTCCATTTTGTCCCCCAGAAGGTACCATTTGGTGTGGATTTTGAAATCACTGGCTGTTATTTTTTCCGAGATGAACTAGGAGAGGCTGTGACTGTCAACAGTGAGATATTGGACTATGAGAACCGATTTGGGGGCCCATTTGGAAGGTGCCATGGCTACCATTTACCCAAAGTTCATTTCCACACATAATGCCATCAAGTGTGCTTCAAAATAATAAAACAATTAAAATTGTATCACTTATAAAACTTGTTTTATTCAAGTTCAAAGATAGGAGACCTTTCTTGGAAGACTCGTTAGGTAAATGCTGTAGCTGCTAACCAAAAGTTTGACAGCTTGAATACACCAGGTGCTCCTTGGAAACTCTGAGGGGTAGTTCCACTTCATCCTGTAGGGTTGCTATGAATTGGAATCGACTCAACAGCAAAGATGTTGGGTGTTGTAAGTTCTGTCTGTATGGGGTAGAGGGGCAGCAGCTGTTCAGTGGCAGCAGGAGAGCTGCTCTCAGTTCTCAGTCAATGCACCTTAGCGCAGTTACCAGCTGTCTGTCAATGGAGGCTTACATGTTGCTATAACGATGAACAAGTTTCAGTGGAGCTGCCACACTCTGATAGGCTAGGTAGAAAGGCCTGGCAATCTACTTCTGCAAATCAGCCAATGGCAACCCTATCAACCAGAAAGGTCCAATCCACAGCCATGAATCAGGATGATGCTGGATTGGGCAATGTTTCATTCCATTTTGTGTAGGGTTCCCCATGGGGTGGGGCCAACTTTTCAGCAGCTGACATAGGTGCCATGCTTATATTTGTGACCATTGTAGTTTGAAGGCCCACCTGCCACTTGGCTATGTGACCTGGAACAGGTCATGAAACCTTTATGAACCTCAAAGTTCGCAGTTACCAGTAGTTATAGTAACACCTATCTCTCAGGCCCAAGATGAGGGCTTGACTCTGAGACAGGGCAGCACACTCACTGGACATAGAAGGTGCTAAATTCCTGATAAGCCCCTTCCTAAGACCACCCCCTCCCCGGAGCACTGGCCTCGGGATCCTTCACACTTATGGCTTCACGGGGACCTGAAGCCCCACCCTTCGGCTGGTATGACACCATACTCTGGTCTCCTCCGTCACTCCACCAATTTCACCGTGCAGCTGCCCTCGAACCACAGCATAAGCTCCTTGCTGGGGGCCAAGCATTCTCCATCTGATCCTATTTCACTTCTCCCAGCAACATCTACTCGTGTAGACAATGTCTCCTCTCCCAGCTCCCTCGCGTGCCCCAACAGTCAGCAGAAGGTTAGCAGATACAAAGTGGGTTCCAATCCTCTGATGGCCTGCCTTATTTTTAGCCATCCTCTCACGCCCTCATGCCTCTTTCAAAGTCCTTGGCTGCCAGGTCTTTTCAACAGGGACAGAGGCGTGCCTGGATGCAAGTAAGAGACACACTCGAAGTTCCTTTTACCTAAATATTTGCAGCTCCTAGCCAAGTGCGATCGTTCAGCCTTGTCTCTATTAACTGGATTCTTCTCCCCAGCTCCAACTCCTTCCCTTTCCCTATTTTTGGTTTACTCCCAGGAACTCTCATTTCCCCAGCAGGGAGAAACTCCTCTCTCCAAAAACAGAAATACGGGGTGAGAGGTGCTGTGGAACCATATTAGGCAATTCAGCTCAGATCTTTCTCCCCTGATATGGACAGAGAGGGACGGAGGGAGGGAGAGAAAAGGTTTAAACCTTTCAGGATGAAGATTTTCCTAAGGGTCTGACAATGGAGTCTCGTAAGTCTCTTCAGTCCCAGGAGTGTGATTTAAAACAAACAAGGACCATTGCTGTCAACTGGATTCTGAATACCACAGGGTTTCCAAGGACCTGTAGGTGGATTTGAACTGCCAACCATTTGGTTAGCATCCTGATCTCTTAACCGCTGCATCACCGGGGCACCGGGAGTCTGACGATGCTGGCTGAAAACAGAGGTTCTGAGAAGTAATGGACATTGCTGAGTCCAGCTCTGCGGCAGCCAAGTCCTACAACTCCCACAGTACCCAAGAGGCAACACAGGGCTGCGAGTGGCCTCACAGCTCTGGAGAGCATACCCGACTTAGATTCAAATCCCTTGGTCGAGTTACTCAACCTTTCTGTGCCTGAATTTCCTCATCTGAAAAATGAGATTATGAATGATGACTCCCTCACTGGGTGACTGCAAGCATTCCATGGGATAATTTATGAACGCGCTTAGCAGTGAGAACTGTCTATAAGCATTCAATGAGGGGCCGCTAGTGTTTCCATTTTTCACATTCATTTCACAACAGCCCCTTGGGCTCTTCCCAGATCCTGAGGTAGGCTGCTTCTCTGTTTGCATCTGCAGCCCCTCTCATGGTGGCATACCAGTCAATCCTGGTTAAAGGTGAACAGGTGTGTGATTTGGACACCCGGGTAAAGTCATCACAGTCTGACAGATTGACAGACCAGTGGTAGGTAGTCTTCCCCTGGAGGCTACGCTCGTCGTCACATGGGCCAGTCATGACCGGCAGATTGGCTTGAAATTAGCCCTAGAAACTATGCTTCCAGGCAGAGGCCCTGAGCACCCTTGTGACCCTCAGGGGTCATAGAAATACAGGAGATATACTCCCCGCCCGCCCCGTGGCGCTCACAGACCGTCAGGAATGCTCCTACACTCCGGAGCCAGATTCCCTGAGTCTGCGTCTTGCACCCACCAGTTGCAACCTACCCCAAATGGACAAATAAACTGGACCAATGCGCACAGAAGAACCCGGGATGTAACAGGAAAGTGACATTTTGCAGGGATTACAACCAATGCCAAAAAAATTGGGGTATTGATTTTTGAATGAGAACCTAATTTACACTGTGAACTTTCACTTACAGCTCAATAAAATTTTAAAAAAACGAATGTTTAATGCCTATGCTGCATCCCCAAACCAACTAAATTGGAATTTCTGGTAGGTGAGGCCAGATATTTTGCACATAATTCTAAAGGACAGTCAAAATAGAGAACACTCCTCTAGAGCACAAGCACTCAAAAATTGCATCGTCCAGCCCGGAACAGTTGAAATTCCAAAGATCTCCACACAGCCTGGAGCCCGATCCCCTGGGCAGACATTTTAAGAACTGGGATCTCCTAATGGGAAGCCAAGACCAGACACAGTACAGTGAAAAGAGCCTGGGTTTTGGTAATAGACTTGAGATCAAATCTTGCCACATGCTAAGTTACATGGCTGTAGTAATATACCCTACGTCTCTGAAGAATCTAGTTTCTCATGTTTAAAACGGACATAATACTTATCCTACAGAACTGGTATGTGGAAGAAAGTAAAAGCTATTAACAGAGCAGACATTAACAGAGTGACTGACACATCAAAACAGCCAGGCAAAACACCTTTGCCTTTTCTTTCCCCTAGAATTTGCAAAAAGTTTAAATCCAGTTGCAGAAACCAAAATTGTATCTGCTGTAGGTAACTGCTTCTTTCTGAGAGACTGAAAAAGGGTTAATTGTTTAAGTTGCATTCTTTAACATATGTTCGCTAGATTAAGGGTAATTCCAGAAATCCATTCTCAGAGGATTAAAACAGGGCAGGGGAGCCATAAGGCTGATCTGGCCCTGGCTCCAGGCCACCTGAGGTAGTTTGATTAGGTTAACACGTGCTACACCTGGATCTGGCCTGGTGATAGGCCACAAAGGCAGTAGACACAGAGGTCTGGGCTGTGAGCTCCGTGGTAATATCCTCTACTTTCCTGCCAACGAAGAGAACCCAGGAGACTGTTCCAAGCTGTTTGCTCTTCCTGAGAAGCCAGAGTTCCTGTTTTTAGCCATCTGGAATGTTCTCCACCATCACTGTGAAATACGAAGCAGACTCTCAGTTAAGCCTGAAGCCAGAATCCACCAGGTTGGGGAGCGAAAAACTCAGATTACAAATGGTCCCGGCACTCTCTCTGTGTTTTACCTTCCCATAAATACCCCATGGGGTCCTGTTGCCCATGGTTAAACAAAAAGCCCACTCCTTGTACTTCCCATCCTTTTACCCTTCTGATGTGATACAGGAAGCCCTGGTGGTGTAGTGGTTAAGAGTTATGGATGGATGCCAACCAAAAGGTCAGCAGTTCAAATCCATCAAGTGCTCCTTGGAATCCCTGCGGGACAGTTATACTCTGTCCTACAGGGTTCCTATGAGTTGGAATTGACTAGATGAAAACAGGCGGTTTTGTTGTTGTTGTTGTTTGTTTTTATAATGTGGTACAAGGAGTCTCGGGGTAGAGCAAATAGTTAAGCACTGGGCTACTAGTCAGAAGGTTGGTGGTTTGATCCCACCCAGTGGTACCTCAGAAAAGATGCCTAGAGATCTACTTCTGAAAAATCAACCACTGAAAACTCTGTGCAGCTCAGTTCTGCTCCATAACATATAGGATCATCGTAAGTCAAAATCAATGCTACAGCAGCTGATTTGTTGTTTTGTTTTTGTTTTTAAGGTTGTCCAAATGGTTAACACTCTCGGCTGCTGACCAAAAGGTTAAAAGTTCAAATCTACTCAGAGCCCCTCAGAAAAAAGTGAAGAAGTCTGCTTCCCATATACTTGCCATTGAAAACCCCTGTGGGGCCCAGTTCTAGTCTCACATACATGGGTTTATCATGAGTCAGAGTTGACTCATCAGCAGCTGGTTAACAGCAGTTGACAAATAATCCACTGCTGTCCTTCTCCCGTCAGATAGTGAAGACAGAGCCATATCTCACCCATCTCTTCCTTCCTAACACCTAGCAGAATGACTGATGTGTGTATCTATTCATTTATTCAGTTGTGGTTGTGGGACACTGCGCTTCACCCCATGCTGAGTGCCAGGCACACAGAGGACAAACCACCATATAACTGTGAAAAATGCATTATTTTATTTAGAATCCACTCACACTGAGAAATTGGTATGCAAATAATATGTTAGCAAAATTCCAATGGGCCATGAAGTTTTCCCATGTCCTAAGCAAGTTATGCAATCCCATAAGGAAACTCACGTGACTTCTTAAGCCTTCACCGTGAAGGGAATCTTAGAGCTCGCTCAGTCTATTGGATCATAACTCTGGACCCCCAGGTCGTCCTAATGTACCACCAGGCTTAAAACTCCCTCATTCAGCCCAACATTGTATCCACAAAAGATGGCCCTGCTGTGGCTGCCCAGCACCCTTTATATAATACTAAAATACCTTACCACAGCCTACAAGAGCCTACATGATCTTGGCTCTGCTCCCTCTCCTACTGCTCCATTCCTCTGCTTGTGATACCCAGCCACATGGGTTTTCTTTCCACTCTAAGGGCATCAGCATAATTCCAACCATGGTTCTTTGCCACTGCTGGTCCTTCTGATGACTCAAATCTCATCTCAGATGTTAACTCCTCGGAGATACCTTCTAGGTCCTCCAATATAAAGCACAAACCACTCCACACACAAACACACAGCTCTTCTTTTGCATGTCCTCTCATATTGTGTTTATGGCACCCAATTCTTTAAATCTATCTGTTGACTTGCTCATTGTCTGTGCCCACCACTAGAAAGGGATCTTGTACGTCTTTCTCATTCCTCTGTCCCTGTGCCTAGATCATTGTTGTTAGTGGCTGCCAAGCTGACTCTGATTCAAGGATATCTAATGTGCAACAGAGAGACACATGGCCTGGTCTGGCTTTGTCCTCGAGATCACTCGTCTATTAGTCCATTACAGCTACCGCTGTGCACCGAGCTCTATGTCATGGAGTGAATCCTGTGTGCCAAAAAATGTATACAGCGATTTGGCTAGGCCATGATTCCCAGTATTTTGTGGTGTTCCTATATGTTGTGAATCCTGCCTCTATGATGTTAATCAGGGAGGATGGATAGCACTTGTGTTGGTGGGGCATGAGTCATGTGTAAGACTGTACTGTGCCTGGAGGCAATCCTTTGGGATATAAAGGAAAGGGAACCAAGCAGTGACTTGGAGACCACATACCCCCAAGAGAGCAGTGCCAGGCACAGAGGGTGTCCTCTCAACCAAGGGTCCCTGTGCCTCAGAACCTTCCAGTTCAGAAGAAGGTTGACAACAAGGACCTTCCTCCAGAGCTAACAGAGATAGCCTTCTCCTGGAGCTGAAACCCTGAATTTGGACTTTTAGCCTATTTTACCAAGAAAATAAATGCCTCTGTTAAAACCATCCACTTGTGGAATTTCTGCTATAATAGCACTAGATGACTAAGATGCTGAACATCATTCACTGTGATCCACAAGGGTCTTGTTGGCTAATTTTGGGAAGTAGATTACCAGTCATTTCCTTCCAGTATATCTTAATCTAGAAGCTCCATATCCACCAAAGGTGGCCTTGCTGGTATTACAATGGCCTCCAACATCATAACAATGTGCAAGTCACTACAGTATGACAAACTGACAGATGAGTATGAGCCTAGCTCATGACAGATGCTTAATAAGCACTTGTTACTATTATCGTTAGTTGGCATTGGGTTGATTCCAAATCATGGCAACACCATGTCTGCAGGGTAGAATGGCTCCTGAAGATTTTCAAAACTCTGGGTGGGTTTGAACTGCCAACTTTTCAGCTAATAGTCAAGCAAGGACTTAACCATTTGTACCACCCAGAGGCTTCTAAAAAGTACTAAAACCAAAAAACAAACTCAGTGCCATTGAGTGGATTCTGACTCACAGTGACCCTATAGGCCAGAGTAGAATTGCTCCATAGAGCTTCCAAGAAGAGACTAGTGGATTCAAACTGCTGACCTTTTTGTTAGTGGATGTGGCACTTAGCCACTACACTACCAGGGTTTCCTAAAAAGTACTAGTTAATAATAATTAATAAATATTAGGTAAATGAGTAGAAACCCTGGTGGTGTAGTGGTTAAGAGCTTTGGTTGCCAATCCAAAAATGGTGACAGTTCAAATTCAGCAGCTACTTCTTAGAAAACCTATGGGAGTTTATCCTATAGGATTGGTGTTAGCTGGAACCAATTTGACAGCACCAGGCTTGTGCTAGTTAAACGAGTCATTCATTCAACTGTTGGAAGGAGACCCTGCAGCTCCAGGTTGCATACTTCTAGTGACAGAGGGATGTATCTTATCCTTGGCGAGAGTTTTCTATTGTTGAGTGACTGAAATTGTCAGAAAAATTTCCCCAGTACTGAACTGACACATGCCATGACCTCACCTCTCCCAGTTGGCTCTTCCTCCATTCTCCACAATTGTCCCAACAAGTCTCCCATGTGACAGCCCTTCAAATATGTGAAGACAGCTCAATGTACTTCCAGCTTCCATTGTCCAGGTGGATGGCCCCAGTTTCTGGTAGTGTTGTCAAGAAACATGACTGTGTTTGCCTTTGATGACTATGCTCATAAAACACTCCTGCTTCCTGAGTGTGCAGACGGCCTGGGTATGCGGACACCTCCCCAGGCAGGGCCCTCACTAGCACTGTCTCCAGCTTTAAGCTGCTAGCCATGAGGATTCAGACATCCTGAGAAATGTCATTTGCGCTTCCTCAACTTCTAAGAGAGGTTTCTGGGGGTTTCTTAGCAGAATGAAGCAGGTGTCAGGAAGGGAAATCCCTACGGTAGCCTAGAAATGGAGAGAACATGAAATTTGTATGTCTTCAGATTCCCCCTTTATCTCCCCTCAAAGCCCTCCCTGACCACACTTTTCACAATACCACATACACTTCGCTACTACACCCATCAACCGGCACTTTCTGTCTCATTCCAAGGCTTTATTTTAGTCGCAGCACCTGTGACTGTGTGTCTATTTAGCCACCTGCTTCTCATCTGCTTCCTCAACTAGAATGTAACATCCAGGAAGGCAGGGACCTGTTGGATTTGTGTGACAAAATTCTCAGCACTAAAACGGTGCCTGGCAGAATGGAGGTACTTGATTAACAGTGAGCTCATGAATGAGTGGATGGGTACTGCCTCCTGACTCTGTAACCTTGGATAAGCCTCAGCTTCCTCCTCTGTAAAAGAAAAGGGGGTGTTGGAAGTAATGCCCTCGTCAACAGAATGCTGGGAAGGTCAATTTGTTATTATGTCTGCAAAGCATGTCACCAGCTCTGAGTCCATCAGGAGCCCCCAGGTGCTGCAAATGGTTAAGCTTCAACTACTAGTCGAGCCCGCTCAGAGACTTCTCAGACCTACTTTCAAAAGGCCACAGCCTTGACAACGCTGTGGAGCAGAGTTCTGTACCGACACACAGGGGTCGCCATGAGTTGGAATCTCAGCAGCAACTCACAACACCCACATGATGCCATCAAACATTGATGGTCACTGCACCACACCGTGACACAGGCCTGGCCTGTGGGTGGACGAAGTCAGTGGCTGCTTCTTGAGTGTGACTGAGGGGACTGATTACCCCCCAGATTTTCTCTTCTTGTTTTACCATCTGGAAATTCCACCTGTTTTAGTCACCTGGTGCTGCTATAGCAGAAATACACACAAAGTGGATGACTTTATGAAAGAAAAGTTTGTTCAGACACAGTCCAGTAGGATACAAGTCGGAATTCAAGGTGTCCGCTCCAGAGGTAGGCTTTCCTTCCATCAGCTCTGAAGGAAAGTCCTTGTGTAGCATCAGTCTTTGGTCAGGAAGCATCTTGGCACAGGAACGTCGGGTCTGAAGGATGTGCTCTTCTCTTGGTGCTGCTTTCTTGATGGTGTGAGGTTCCCAACTCTTGGCTGTTTCGTTTCCTTTTCTCTCTTGCAGGATGAAAGGATAAAGGGTGGTGCAAGCTGCACTCCCAGGAAATTCCTGTTACAATGCTGCAGGGAGGTGACCTTAGGAAGAGATTTACAGTCCCACTCTAATTCTCTTTAACATACAGCATAGGCAAATCACAAAACGGAGGGCAATCACACAATACTGGTAATCACAACCCAATCAAATTTCTATACATATCTTTTGGGGGACATAATTCAATCCATGACACCATCTTGGCATTTCTTCCAGTAAAAGCTGAAAACCAGATCCAGTGCTATCAAGTCAGTTCCAACTCATAGCTTTCAGTAAAGTCATGACTAAAACAGAAATGCTTCCCACCATTTGAAGCTAGGAGGGTGGAGATAACGGGTGGAAAGATAAATTTGTTATCCCTTCATCTTAGCTGCTTTCTTTGCAACCCCTGAGTCTTGCTAATTTTTACAGTGCTTCAGATGTCTGAGCCTGGATTCATTTCACCTCAACAATTTGTAAAAAGCGGGGGTGGGCTTCCCTATCATCAGCCATCTTCCCGACCTGGCCTGGGATCTCGCGGGCATTTTCCATCTGGCTTTTCGTTCTGTTGGAACACACATTTCATAAGAAGGGAACCTCACCTCACGAGTGTTTCCTGTCTAGGCCTCGCCAGAAGAAAGCTAGGCTCCCAAGATGGCTTCTCCCGGACAGGCCCAGCAGGATTATCACTGTCTGGAAGCAGAGGCGGCGTATCCTCCGTGCTTTTAAGGATGGCAGAAGGAGGTAGGCATGAGAGAAGCGTTATACCGACTCCCCACTGTGATGTCTATACTCCAGCCAACCCAACTGCCTGCTGTCCCTCCTCTCCCCAAGTCCAACCTCTCAACAAGCAGGTGTCAGCTCCACCCTAAGCTGGGAGCGCATGGGCTCTCAGTCCTCCAGGACCACATAGTCAAGTCAGAAACTGAAGAAACCAGCCATCAGCAGGCAGAAGGACACACAGTAATAGAGGCATCAACATCCAAGTTAGGAGGCCTGTTAGCTCGATTGTTACACACTTCACTGTTAACCAAAAAGTTGGTGGTTTGAACTCACCCAGTTGTTCCTTGAAAGAAAGAACCAGTAATCTGCTCATATGAAGATCACAAACTAGAAAGCCCAATGGGGCAGTTCTACTGTGTCACATGGGTCAATGGGAGTTGAAATTTGATTGATGGCACCTAACAACAACAATGTGCCTTGGCCACTAAGGACCTCAAAGAGTAAAAAGAGAGGGGAGTCATTTAATAAGGTCTGTGAAGGTCTAAAAATGTTTCTTCTGAGAGGAGAAGGTAAACTGAGTCTTGAAGAACAAGCATAGATTAACCCAGAACAAAAGGGAGGAAGGGCATTGAAAGGCCGGAAAATAGAATATGCAAGATGAGAGTAGGGAAGCTCCAAGGAAAGATAAGGAGGTTGGTTGACTGGAAGGAAGGGTGAGCAAGAAGCAGGAGCCAAGAACCAGCTGCCCTCCAAGTGACTCCAATTCATGGCAGCATCTGTGTCAGCATATAGATGTGCTCCACAGGATTCTCAGTGACAGGTTTTGGAGAAGATGATCACCAGCTCATTCTTCCAGGTACCTCTAGGTGGACTTGAACCTCCAACCTTTTGGTTAGCAGTGTAGCACATTAATTATTTGCACTACCCAGAGCCCAGAAAAGTGAAAGGGGCAGATTACATTGGGTCACCACAAGTTACAATCAGTTGAACAGCAACTAATGAAAACAGTGGGCTTTGTTGTGAGTCTTGGGCTTGTCCCGTCAAAAGGGACCTACAGAAGGAACTTCAAGGCGATCAGAGTTGCATTTAGATCCACTGTTGCAACTATTGGAAACCTGGATGTTGTTGCGGTTAATTGCCACAGCTGCTAACCAAAAGGCTGGCAGTTCAAATCCACCAGGTGCTCCTTGGAAACTCTATTGGGCAGTTTTACTCTGACCTATAGGGTCTCTATGAGTTCAAATCAACTTGATGGGAATGGGTTTGGTTTTTTGGTATTGCAGCTATAATTCAGTAGATAGCTTCTGGTAAGGAAAGTTCAATAGAAGATGGAAGAACAAATAAACAGCTCTGAGAAAATCCATCCAAGTGATGGTGACAACAGAAACAAGGCAGCTGAGGGACTGTGAAGAAGCTCAGGTTGGAACTTGCTGAGTCTGAGGGTTTTGCAGTAGGAGGGCCCATAATCTTTACCCTGGCAGTGCTTCTGCCTTCTAGTGCGGCTCTGGGCAAGGCAAGAATCTCTCAGTCAGTCTCCACCTAGAAAAGAGGACAGTAGGGTAGTACCCAGCTTGCCAAGGTGTGAGGATTTCAGCTACAGATTTCCAGTGACTGGTACAGAGCTGGCACACGGTAAGTCCTGAACATGGAACAGCATTTATTGTTATAGAAGAAGAGAAGGCCAAATAGCTGCATCAACAATGCTGAGCAGAGTGGCTATGAGGTAACACTGCATAAGTCTCAGACAATCTTACCGCTCCTTACTAGGGAGGGACAAAACTGTGAGAAAAGAATGTCCACTAAAAGACCACAATTGATGGTCCAGGGGCCTTGCGTTTCCCGTGGGAGCATGGCCCCTGGTCCTGATGCTGTCCCTGTCCATAAATTGTTACTGAGGTCAGCTCTTTAGACAGGAATGGATTGGCCTAGAATACACAGAGTGTGTGCACTTTATGGTTCTATGCATCTATAGGATGCCATCCTTCTGGCCTCTTACTGGAGGTGGGGGAGAGGGTGAAAAGGAGGGAACAGGAGACTGTTAGGATATGCCATGCATAGAACAGATAAGAGTGTGCTGTCACTGGGCAGAGAGAGCAGTGGGAGCTGCACATAGGTGGGCATGCAAATTTATATTGGATTATATACTTTCACTCAGTCACAATGAAATAAGGAAAGGAAAGGATGTTTTCATCCAAATAGTGCAAAAAAAAAAAAAACAAAAACCATAAACAATAATCAACCAACAGATATTTGGAGGGTGCCTTCTGCATTCTTAGCACTGCACAAGAATCTGGAGATCCGAAGAAGAATCCAGTCAGGTACGGGATGCACGTCTTGACCTCAAGAAGTTTCTCTTCTGGGTGGAGAAAAAACTGAGAATGTCGTAAAACAATTGAAGATCAATACCTCTTTCCATGCCTTATCTTTATGGGCTTCTGGTTGTCCTCAGTGACCCTACCTTCCTGCCTGAAACTCACTTCACCTTTAATTTTCAGGGCACTGCTCTGTGCTCTGGGACCCCTGGTGGTATGGTGGTTAAGGGCTACAACTGCTAACCAGGAGGCTGGTGGTTTAAATCTGCCAGGAGCTCTTTGGAAAGTTTCTGAAGCAGGTCTACTCTGTCGATAGGGTTACTACGAGTTGGAATCAACTCAGCGGCACTGGGTTTCACTTCTTGGTTTGCTCCCTGCTTTAAAGAGCCCTGGTGGCACAAAAGTTAAGCATTCAGCTGCTCAGTAAAAAGTTGTCAGTTCAAATCCACCAGGTACTCTGGGACCAAAGACTTGGCAAACTGCTTCCCTGAAGATTTCAGCCTAGGAAACACTATGGAGAAGTTCTATTCTGTCCTTTAGGATTTCTATGAGTCAGAACCGACTTGATGTCTCACAACACCACTCTGAGGATTTCTTTTCACTCCCCGTCTCTAACTCTTCCGCTATCTGCTTTTATTATTCACTCTTTCAAGGATTCTTTGAACCTTTTGTCATCTCTCTGCATGTGGCTTTTTGAGCCACGGATCCTTCTACCCAGACCTCTGTCCTGAGCTTAAAGATGAATTGCTGATCCACCTAACATGCAACAATTCCTAGGTGTCCTACATGTGTGTAAGACACATCTCTGGGACTGACCCACTGCTTTTCCCTGACACATTCTCCTCCTTCAGACTGCACCCAAATTAATGACCTTGCTATCCACTTCAATGCCCAAGTTCCCTTAGCCAAGAGGTAGATGTGTGAAAATACAAGATTTAAAAAAAAAAAAATACTAGGTCTGTTTTCTGCATGACCTAAAAGTTACTAAACATATGTGCGTCTCCATTTCCTTCACCTAGAAAATGGATACTTTAATAGTAACTATTTTATAGAGTTGTTGTGTGGATGGAATGAGTGTTGGGTTTTATGTAAAGTGTGTCAGACAGTGCTGGACACGTAATGAATGAGACACATGGGTTTGCAAGTATTATTATTATCTTAGATTTCTCCCAGTCCTTCTACTTCTGCAAACAATTTGCCCTCAACCCTAGCAAATCCATCCTGTTTCAGTGTTCCTTTCTATAGTCCCATTGCCATTGTTCATTTTCAGGCCTTTATTATCTATAGTAAAAAAAAGTTGACACTGAGTCTATCTGACTCATGGGGACCCATTTATATCCAAGTACGACTGTGCGCCGCAGAGTTCTCAGTGGCTGACTCTTCAGAAGTAGGTCATCAGACCTTTCTTCACACTGTCTATGACGAAAGTTCTCAGAACAAGTGCACTGTGCTCCTCATTTACCCGGTGAATGTTCCTAGAGATTGAGGCCCAGGTATCATCGGAGCGATGCTCATAAACCAAAACCAAACGTACTGCCATCAAGTCCATTCTGACTCATAGTGACCCTTTAGACAGAATAGAACTGCCCTATCGAGTTCCCAAGGAACACCTGGCAGGTTTGAACCGCCAACTTTCAGGTTAGCAGCCGTAACGCTTAACCACTAAGGCACCAGAGTTTCCAGTGTTACCTACAGCCAGATCTTTTAAAAGTCTGGCTAAGACCTTTTAACTTCAAGGTTCTCAGTTCTAGAAACTGCTGTCCAATCTAGGTCAGTAAGAACTGGCATACGTGTCAGGAAAAGTTGCCACCAACTTACTCACCCATTCAGTATCCACAATGCCATTGGCATTCTTTTTTCTTTGCTTTCCTTCTTTCCTTTCTTCCTTATATGTGACCTGGCCCCTTTTAGCCTACAGGCAGGTGAGGAAAAAGAAAGCAACCTGCCCTTTTGGCTCTCTGCTTGTTCTCCTTCGGGATCCCCTCCTTCTGGATTGATAAGTGTGAGAACATTCAAGCCACAGATAAGACCTCTGCTCCAAGCTCCTGTCCCTGCTTTGAAGTCCCCAAAGCCCTGCCCCTATAAACTGATTGTGTTATCTTCACAGCTGAGGAGAGCAAGCAGTGAATGACTTTATGGTTTCCTGTAAGCAGCCCTCCCCAGTCAAGATTTCTTATAATGGGAGAAGGGAGGAGGTGCTTTGGGAGGAGGGATGGGGGTTTCCCAGCCATTAGCATCATATATGGCAAGAATAGATGCTCAGTGAGGGTTTGGAGAACAGAAGGAAACAGCACAAAGTCGGTGCTCAATGAGGGTTTGGAGAACAGAAGGAAAAAGCACAAAGTAGGTGCTCAATGTGGATTTAGAAGATGGTGGTTTAATGGTTTGCAAAAAGGACAATTATGTCACCCAAGGGACATTTGGCAAAGTCAGAAGGCATTTCTGCTTGTCTCAGTTGGATGAGGTGGGGGATGCCACTAGAATCCAAGAGGAGGAGACCAGGGGTCTGGCTAAGCCTACTGCAATGTACAGAGAGATCCCCACAGCAAAATGTACCAAGTCCAAAATGTCAACAGTGTCGATAAATTGTGGTTTAGAGAATGGAGGGAACTGGAGGGAAACAGAAAACGATATCTCTGCTGCTAAGAGAGAGGACAAGGTGTCACAGCGATTCTGGTCTTCTGCTTTTACATCTATAGCTGTCTGTACTCCTAAGGGGTCTCAGGTGCCACCATGTTTCTGAAAAATGCACAGGAGAAGTGAAGTCTATTTCTTTCCTGTCCTGCAAGCTGACAAACTCATTTGAAAGAGGACACATACTTATGGCACCCAGAGACTTTATTCTAGTCCTGGCTCTGTCCCTTGGGAAGCTGCCTCAACTGACTCTTCAGAAAGATCAAGGGGAGGGGACAAGAGTTCTCTTGAGAACATTGATGTCTCTGCTTCCATGGCAAAGAGTGCTACAGTCACTGAGGGCTGAGAGATCTTACAGGGACCTTGGGGTAGGGTTCCTGGGGAGAGTGCAAAGGTGAGAGCTACACCCCAGGTGGGAAAGGCCACTTGCTGAGAGGGGAAAGGAGATTTAAGAGAACAGGACAAGCAAAGGCTAAGAGTCCAGTGAAAGGGGTCCCTGACACACGACAGCTGCTTATAATTTCTGGTTCCTTCTC
Source organism: Heterohyrax brucei (assembly GCA_028571685.1). Classification (NCBI taxonomy): domain Eukaryota; kingdom Metazoa; phylum Chordata; class Mammalia; order Hyracoidea; family Procaviidae; genus Heterohyrax; species Heterohyrax brucei. The sequence goes on along the minus strand of CM053153.1, from coordinate 15,436,958 downwards.
CTTTCCCCAGGAAAACTAGGTGAGTAGATGACACTGAATAAATAGTCAGAGGCCACAATCAGAGCACCTGGCAACCTGCATGATTACAGATGACACATCAAAATTCATGAACTAGAGAGCTCTCCAAGATTGTTGACTTCAATAATTCCCCAAATTTGCAGGCAGGAGAACCACTTTCAGCATTCTTTTCACATAATTTTATTTGTATTTATGTTATCAGTTTATAGTAAAACATGAATAGGAAGAAAGGGAGAGACAGAAGGAGAAATACAAGAGGGAGGATAAGAAGAAGAGAACCTGTAGTGTGTTTGAGTCATAACAAACAGTGGAGACATGCTTTTGGAAGATAGTCATTTATATGTAAGTCACAATGTACTGTAGACTCTAGGGGTATTAGTAACCTGTGGCTGCTATAACAAATTACCAAAAACCTATGGCTTAAAACAACAGAAATTTGTTCTCTTAGTTTTGCAGGCCAGGAGTCCAAAACAATTTTAAAAAGATGTTGGTGGGGCTGTGTTCCTTCTGAAGGCTCTAAGGAGAATCCATTCCATGGCTCTCTCCTAGCTTCTGATGGCTGCCACCTCTCCTTGGTTCTCTCTTTGTTTTGCAGACATGTCACTCCAGTCCTCACCTCTGTCTTTGTATCACCTTCTCTGTCTGTCCTTCTGCTTCCTAAAAGGGTATAGGGATTTAGGGCTTACCCTGATAATCTAGGAAGAACTTCTCTTCTCAGAATCCTTAAGCAAATGACTTCTCCAAAGACCTTTTTGTCCAAATAAGGTCACACTTACAGGTTGTAGGGATTACAAAGTAGACACATCTACAACTTACTACCCTGGGCAATGCTTGGAGGAAAAACAAGCAGCTGGATTTCCTAGGGTGAGCATAATGTCTCCTGTATGCTTGGTACATAATAAATTCTTGAACAGTACAGTCACCTCTCAGTATCCATGGGATTGGCTGCAGGACCTCCTGTGGATACTAAGATCAGAGGACACTCAAGTCCCTTACTTACTTGTGTATAACCTGTGCTGTATACCTTCAGTCATCTTCAGATTACTTCTAATATCTAGTACAATGCAGATGCTGTTTAAATAGTTGTTTCATTACAACTGAAGATGTGCTATGTAAGGGACCCTTTCTGTTTTACAAGTTTCTGGTCCTCTGGGAACCCTGCTGGTGCCTGGGCATCAGCTGATGCCGATTCTCCCTTGATCTTGACGTTCTGGAGACTGTAGCACTTTCCTTAGCTAGCCATCCCTTAGTAGCCTGAAAGGCCTTCCTCCACTCTCCTTAACTACCTCACACTTAGCCTTTGAGGGTTTGCTTCGATCAAGTCTTTTGTTTGTTTGATTCTTTAAATACCTTCCCTACAGAGGAGCCCTGGTGGCATAGTGGTTAAGGGTTATGGCTGCTAACTAAAAGGTCAGCAGTTTGAATCCACCAGCTACTCCTTGGAAACCCTATGGGACAGTTCCATTCTGTCCTATAGGGTTTCTATGAGTCAGAATTGACTCAACCGCAACAAATTTTGGTTCCCTATAGAAGAACTAGAAACCATAGCAGTGTAGTGATTAAGTGCTATGGCTGTTAACTGAAAGGTCAGCTGCTCAAATTTGCCAGGCAATCCCTGGAAACTCTATGGGGCAGTTCTACTCCATCTATAGGGTTGCTATGAGTCAGCATCAACACAACAGCGTGGGTTTGGTTTATAGAAGGACTGAGACAGTGTCTGTACATGTCTCCCTCTCTGATGCCTGGCCCCCACTGAATGCACAGTATTTGTTAGCTACTGACATTGACAGACGAAAGGAGATCTTGTGACCATCAGACTAACATTTATGCTAAAACTGTAGAGTTTGTAGAATGTGGGGCCTTCTTTCTGTAAGTGACACTAAAAGTGAAAGCAGCTGTTTGTGCTTCAGTGTGAGTGCTTGTCCACTGGGAAACACCTCCCTTCCCCCACTTGCCATGTATGTCCTGAAAGGGAAAGCACATCTGTTTCTCCAGAGGCCAACCTAGCTTCCTTGGTTTATTGACTATTCCTTAATTACAAATTTCCTGCCTGCCTATTAGAAGCCCATTGTCTCTTGGCGGTTCCTGTGGTCCAGACACCTGCTACCCTGAGGCCCCCTCCCCTCAAGGACCAGCCTCTCAGTATGAGCGATTCTCATCAGGCCTGTAAAGGGATTAAGATTTAGTCTGAAGCTTCTATACCCTTGACCTTTGTAGTTAGCTCTGTTTTGAGTCCTCAGTGTTTGTCACAGAAGCATTAAAAAAATTAAAAAATAGAGCCCTTGTCTCTGTTATTCTGCAGCTCGTCCTTCAAGGCCTGGGCTAATGGAGCACTCAGTAGCCTCTCACTTAGATGAAGGCTGCTGGTTTCTGCTTGGGATTCATACGTCCTTAGAGAAGTATTCTTTTTTGTGTTCTAGATGCACTGATGAAGGCCATGAAGAATCAATGAGGCCTTCATAAGGACTCTGGGTATCCTTTGTCTTGGTAATAGGGTCCTCCACATGAAGGCTTTGACTTTTTACTTAGAAGACTCCAGTCACTAGTCTGACCAAAGGCCTTGGGGACAGCCAATACCTGGTCAACGAACCTCAGCAAAGCAATGGGGAGTCCCTACCTAACAGCACAGTATCCTTGAGGGCAGTGAACACTCAGTGCTCTGTGCAAACTAAGGCCAAGGAGCCTGAGAGAACAGGAAGCAAGCTCTCTGTATTCAGAGCAGGTTGGGGGACACTGTTAGCCCTCCACAAGGCAGAAATTCTACAGAGGAATATGAAGTCAAGCTTTAGGGGGAATATGGAATTCTGAAAGTTGTCTGTTTTCTGATACCAACAGAAGAAAGATAGATGTATGTCAGGAAACACTCCTAGCAACGTGATGAATATGCCTGATCTTTATGGCTCCGATGCCTTCATTGTAGTTGAATTTATCCACTTCCAGTGTCAAGTTTAAATTACTCAACCTGGCTTTGAGAATCCTTCAGTCTGGCCCCAACCTAGGGAGAATCTTTTCTTTTAATCTGTATATTAAGTGAAAGCCTACAATTCAAGTCAGTTTTTCATACAAAAACTTATACACACACTGTTATGTGACCCTAGTTGCCTTCCCTACAACCTGACAGTTCACTCTTCCACTCCACCCTATATTTCCTGTGTCCCTCCAGCCTTAGACCGTAAAGTCTAGTCTTTTTACTAGAGTTTGAGTTCTTCACCTCACTTTTCTCCTGCCCCATCGGGGACCCTCTGTTGTATTTCTTCTTAGGGCAGTCATTGACCTAAGGAATATCTTATAAAGGGAAGAGTTGGGAAACAAGATTATGACAACCTAAAGGGACAATAGCCAAGTCTAGGCCACAGTCCTAATATATGACAGCCTCATATGCTCGGACCAGTTACATACTACAACCCCATACAATAGGAAAGTTGTTGCTGGATGGCACAAACAAGCACTCAACTAACGGAAACACTGGAACTTCAAGTCCACCCAGAGCCACCTCAGAAAAACCTACTTCCAAAACACCAGCCACTAAAATCCCTATGTAGCATTGTCTACTTTCACATATATGGGTAAGAATCGATTTGACACAGCCAGTTTGTTTAACAGGGAAGAAAACCAAGTCCCAGGTGACGCACTGACTTTTAGGGTTCCTGGTCTAGGAAGAGACAAGTCCTTCCTAAATTCTAGTGGAGTTCTGAACTCTTTCTACCACCCTACACATCTCTTCCTTTCTCAGAATGCCCTAAAAGCTCACTCTATAAAACTCTTTTTATTAGCTTTGCTCCTTTGCAAGTTTCAGCTAATTCAAGTCTCACCCTTTCCTTCCTCTTGCATCCCTTTTTGCATTCAACACCACATGTGTTTTGCACATTCAGTCTTCATCTGAGAGTCAACACAGAAGCAATGTTTCCTCAAATAACCTTCCCTTTGCTCTCCCTGGAGAAAATTTCCACTTATTCCATCAATTTCACCTTCCTCCCCCTTCCCCCATGTGTCTCTCTCTCACCTTGACCACAAATCCAACTCCAGCTCACAGAAGCCTGGAAATTTTCTTCAAGTAGTTCCGTATCTGTGAAGTCCAAGGATAGAAGTGATACAGACATAGATATATATGGTTTGAGATTCACAGTGCATACATAATTCACAATAAAGCTTTCAATATTACCCTGAGCCCTTGACAAGAAGGGTGACTTCAGTACACACAAAGAGGTCCAAGAGAGGTCAGTCAACTTCAAAGAGAAGACAAAAGAATTTTCTTTCTCTTTCCCTCAACACAGGTAAGTTAGAAGCATGGAGGTACAGTGCAGGGATTTGAATGTGAATTGAGGGGAATTCAATAATGAGAGAAATGAACCTAGGTCTTTCCCTTTCTTTCTTCAAAGACACCTCAGTTTGGGTAATTATATCTAGCTGCTTAAAAGACATCTCCAAACTCTCAATTCCTTAACACAACAGAAGTTCATTTTTTTCTTTTTTCCTGTGCAATAGTCCAGTGCAAGAATTCACTAGAAAGCTTTCCACACTGTGATTTGTTGTTGTTGTTAGTTGCTGTTGAGTTGGTGCTGACACGTGACTATCCCATGTGCAACAGAATCAAATGTTGCCTGGTCCATCCTCCAGCATGTTGATACGCTAGAGTGAATTGTTGCAGCCACTATATATTTTCAGTGTCTTCCAACTTGTGTTTCAGCATAGTGTCTGACAGTGTTCTGTTGTGATCCATAAGATTTGCACTGGCTAATTTTGGGAAGTAGATCTGTAGAACTCTCTTCCTAGTCTGTCCACTGAGACCTATCCACCATAAGTACAAGCATTTGCAAACAGAGAAGCGAACAGAGACAAAATTGAGCCCTGCTGGAGTCCTCTAATATTTAAAGTTAGGGAAGGCAAGGAAAATTTATCAACTAAGCCTGAGAACAGCTGGTGAGGTGTAAGAGCACCAGAAGAGAATGAGGTTCTTCCCACCAACTGGAGACACATTTCCAGCAGTAGAGAATAAATGCACAAGTCAGCTGATGCAGATGGCCCCATGAGACCCCCTGAGGCTGAGGATGGAGGACTGATGAACTGTATTTAACCATCTGTGGACAGCAGTGGGATCTTGACAGAAACTGGATTTGGTGCTGTAGTGTAAACCAAGGCCTGACTGGAATGGGTTGACAGAGAATGGGGAGAAAGAGAATGGCAGCAGCTAGCCTAAACAATGCTTCCAAGAATTTTTCTATAACAGTTTGTATAGAGATGGGGTGGTTGCTGGTGGGAGGCCAGAGTCAAGGGCAAATTTTAATTTCTTTTACTACTTTTCAAAAACACACATTGTAGAGAAGAAGAATTCATTTCTGAAGAATATAAATGACCTCTTAATTGATCCATGCTGTCTGTTTAATTATCTCAGGGTCTATTTTAATGAAACACTCCCCTGGCTGTTACACACTAGACATCCCATGGTTAGAAAGACCAAAGAAGCCAGGTTGAAAGCAGATGACACTGAATATCTACAATACTCCAAAAGAAGAAACCAGGGGTCCATTTTTCTTCATGGAGTAAATACACAGGACCAGAAAAATATGCAGATTAAAATTATGGAAATCTAACCAAATCATTGTTCTAAAAGAGACATCCTCTTCCACAGTCTCCAGCCCCAAGCTGGGTCAAGGATGGAGTCACTCAGTTTAACAACCCCATTCAAATTTACATCCAGAAACACAACCAGAGTATTCCTTAGAAGCAAAGATGGCAAGACTTCATCTTGCTTAGTTTGGACGTGTCATCAGCAAAGACTAATGAATTGATAGAAAAGTACACCATGTTTGATAAAGTAGAAGGTCAGTGAAAAAGAGGGAAACCCTCAACAAGATGGACTGACACAGTTAGTCACGATTGACTGAAACACACTGTCTTAGTCATCTAGTGCTGCTATAACAGACGTACCACAGATGGATAGATTTAACAAAGAAATTTGTTCTCTCATAGTCTAGTAGGCTACAAGAGCAAATTTAGGGCATCAGTTCCAGTGAAAGCTTTCTCTGTCAGCTCTGAAGGAAAGTCTTTGTCATCAGTCTTCCCCTGGACAAGGAAGACTGAGGTACAAAGGATGTTCTCTGCTGCTGGTGCTGCTTCCTTGTGGTATGAGGTCCCTCTGTCTCTCTGCTAGCTTCTTTCTTTTGTATCTCAAAAGAGATTGGCTCAAAATACAACCCAGTCTTGTATATTGAATCCCCTCATTAACATAATGGCCACCTATCCCAACTCATTGACATCACAGCGGTAGCCTTTACAACTCATAGTAAAATCACATCAGATGACAAAATGGTAGACAGTTATACTATACTAGGAATCAGGACCTAGCCAAGTTGATACACATATTTTTTGGAGACACAGTTCAATACATGACCAACACCAATGATCATGAAGATGGCCCAAGCACCAGACAATATTTCACTCTATTATACATAGGTTGCTATGGGTCAGAGCTGACTCATTGACAACTAACAACAACAACTTTCTTATCTCCCTCTACACCACCGCAGGGAATCCAGGCTGCTGATATGAGAGCAATTAACAACAATAACAACAGTTCACTCAGGCCCACAGCATCCAAGAAATTTAGGTAAACTATTGCATCAGGCTGTGACTATCTACTTCCGCGTAACAAAGACCAGCAAATGCAGGGACATGACTCAGCCATTATGTTACTGTACTCACAGACTCTGTGGGTCTGAATTAGGACAAGACACAGTGGGGATGGCTTGTGTCTGTTGCCCAATGTCTAGGACCCCACTTGGGCAGACTTGAATGGCAGGGTGGTGACGCTGACAGCTACTAGCTAGTTGCGGTCATCTAGAGGCTTCCTGACACAAATTCTGACTTCTGGATTGAAAGGCCAGCTAACCAGATCTTGTACATGTGACCTCTCCAGCATGACATTCTTAGGATAGTTGCCTTCTCCTACATTAAGGATCTCAAGAATGAATATTCCAGTGCATAAGGTAGAACCATGTGGCTATTAACAACCTAGTGTCAGAAGTCACAGTGTCATTGTGCTGATCCTTTGGTCAAAGCAGTCACTGACCCCAAAACATCTATTGCGGTTGAGTCCACTCTAACCTGTTGTGACCCTGTAGGACAGGGTAGAACTGCCTCATAGGGTTTTTCTAAGGAGCACCTGGTAGATCCCAACTGCCAAGCTTTTGGTTACTAGTGGAGTTGTTAACCACTGTGCCACCAGGGTTTATCCACATGGGCCCTAGATCCACTGATGAATGTTACTGTAAGTGACCCACAGAGAGAGCCGGGCATATCCAGAAGAGAAGGCCTTGTGAAGATGGAGACAGAGATTGGAGTGGGGCAGCCACATGCCAAGCAAAGCCTAGAGCAACCAGAAGACAGAAGAGAAAAGGAATGGAGTCTTCCCTATTTCCTTTGGAGGCAGCATAGTCCTCCTGATACCTTAGTATCTGACTTTCAGGCTCCAGAACTATGTCACAATAAATCTCTATTGTTTTAAGGCACCAAATGCATAAGCAGAATCACCTGGCCTCACATTTGTTTTCTTTGAGCAGTGTATCCTGGGATGTTTTGTGATCCTTTGGCCATCAGATCAGTCACTCCTGGACCTCTAAGTCACTTCTTTGTCATTAATCTTACAAGACTTGGCAAGATCACCTCCATTGTGGGAAAGGTACCCAAATCTTACCTTGTTGTTTAATATTCTTATTTCTCTCCTAGTGACAAGCATCAAGAAACGGAGAATCCTATAGCACAGCAGTGGTCATGCAAGAGTGGACCCTAATCCATCTAGAGCATATCTTAAAAATGCTGAATCACTGACCTTGCTCTAGAATTACAGAATCAGAACTCAGGGGTGGGAAGAGCAGAAGCGTAGGCTGTGAATCAGCGTTTTAAACAGGCTCACAGATGGCTCAGGCTCACTAAAATTTGAAAACCACTAACATGGGAAAATAGGAGCTCTGGAGGTGCAGTGGTTAAAGTGCTCAGCTGCTAACCTAGAGATCATCACCTCAAATCCACCAGCTGCTCCAAAAGAGAAAGATGTAGCTGTCTGTTTCTTTTAAGATTACAGTCATGCAAATCCTGCAGGGTAGTTCTACTCTGTCCTATAGGGTCGTTGTAAATGGAAACTAATTCCATGAAACTTTTCTTTTCTTTGATACATGGGAAAGAGCCACGAGAATCTTGAGTCAGATGGCCTTAGGGGCTGTATATCAAATGGTTGTGGTTAAAAAAGCTTTATCTGAGCTGGGACCATTCGGTGTACCTAGATGGAAGGAGAGGACAGAGAAGAGGGGACAGGAGATTGTTAAGAGGATATGACATGTATAGAACAGAAAGGAGGAGTGTGCTGTTACCGGGCAAGGAGAGCAACAGGAGCCGCACATAGGTGGGTGTGTAATTTAAACTGAATTGTACACTTTTACTCAATCACAGCAAATAAACAAATAAATAAGCTTTACCTGAGATCATGCAAGCAAATCACCTGGTGCAGTTGCTTAATGGGTCCTGGATATTGTTCATATGCCATGAGTGTTGATGATAATGGTGATGGTGACCCCAGCCTCCTAAGTATAGAGCCCTGAGTCTATCGCAGACAGAACCACATGAGGCTCCTGATGGTGTCCCGGTTCTGATCCACCATCTTCCATAACGAGACACTTGTAGCAAAATTTGAATCTGTTTAACTAATGGAATCTGTATCAATTTATTGAAGGAGAAAAATCCAGAAGATGAATGTGATGGTGACTGAAAACTATCTCTTTATTTGGGCTTTCTAACCCTAGGGTCGCTACGAGCCGGATCCGACTTGACGGCACTTGGCACTTGGCAAGACTATTAATAGACTTTGGCATATATCCTTCTTAAGAAAAAGAATTTCCAACTGTTCAAAGTCATCTGTCTTAACAGCAGACACAGCAGCCCACATGATCTGTTTTTACCTACTTCTTCCATCTCAACTCTCTAAAGCTCTTTTCCTTAAATATCTGTAGTTTCTCCCAAAACATAGTAGAATCTTAAGCCCTTATGGCCTCCTGCAGGCTGTATCTTCTATCTTGAATACTCTTCTTCCTCCCTAAAACATCCCCTTTTATCTATAGCACTCTTATCCATCCTGCAAGAATCAGCTTAGCTATCTCCTCCTCTGGGAACCAAGCCTGGGAAGCCTCCTCTAATTCCCTTGCATCACCCCCAGTTCTCCTGGTGACAGAGGCTTCTCTTCCTATCTGTGCCACCCTCATTCCGGTGCATACATATTCCTCTACATCACAAATGTTAGGGGCTTCAGCTAGAACATCAGACTGCCTGTGTTTAAATCCCAAGACCGTTGTTTCCTAGCTGTGCGACCTGATCTTTCTATTCAGGTCTCTCATCTCTACAACACTGCCATGAATTGAATTATGTCCCCCTCAGAGATCTAAGTATCAGTTAGGCTGAGCTATGATTCCCAGTATCATGTGCTTGTTCGCCATTTTTGTCAGCTGAAGTGATTTTCCTATATGTTGTGAATCCTGCCTCTGTGGTGTTAATGGGGGGATGGGTTGCAGTGGTGTTACTGAGGCAGGACTCAGCCTGTATGATTGGATGTGTTTCAAGGCACTCTCTTGAGATATAAAAGAAAGAAGTAAGCAGTAAGATAGAGGGAACATATACCATCAAGAAAGCAGTCCTGGGAGCAACATGTGTCTTGGGTCTCGGGATAGATTGATAAGAAGGTCAGCGGAGACACAAAGTCTTTCCTTGAGCTGACGCCCTAAATTTGGACTTTTACCCTACTTTGCTACGAGAAAATGAACACTTCTCTTTGATAAAGTCAACCACTCATGGTATTTCTGTTATAGCAGCAAAGTCAACCACTCATGGTATTTCTGTTATAGCAGCACTAGATGACTAGACAAACATAAATTGTTGTAATGAGGGGATTCTTGTTAAGTACTAAACATAGTGTCTGACACGTAGTAAACAATTATAGATGTTCACCATTGTTATTATTCAGAATGGTCTAGAAATCGGCATAAGGTAACCTCTTTACTTTGCTCTCTAGACAGCCACAGAAAACTTCTAAACCAGATGGGTGAACCATAGATTGCCAGGCTTTGAAGGAAACTTGAAAAGATTCTCTTTTTTTGTGATTACTATATATGTAAAAAACATTCGACTTTCCAAGTCTTCACACGTACTGTTCACTAGCATTAAATATGGTCATCTTGTTGATCAACTGTCACTCCTATCCATCCTCAAATAATACCGTTATTGTTTTGCAGGAGTTCTGTGTACTCTAAGTGCTGAGTGCCCTAATCACTGAGTCCCCCTGGAGAAAGTTTGGTCCAACTCACTTTTAACCACAGCAGGTCTGTAGCATTAAAGGCAAGAGAGTGGGCTAAAAGACCCAGGACAACGCATTCCGCAGACTCCAACTTCACAACTTCCTTAAGAAGCAGATACGAGGCAAGGACCTAGCAACCCAATTTCAAGGTGACCAAACTGATCCAACTTCGCACAGGTACATAACAGGGTTAGTCCGGAGGCAACCAGCCACGATTATTCCTCTGTGCTATCTGCTAACAATCTTAAGACTAAGAAGTTGTTTCAGTCATAGATAGATATGTTCTTGTGGGAAATAAACATAGGGTGATAAACATGAGAACTAGAGCAGTGAGATATTTGTTCTCTTGTTGTTCTTACCGACTATCATCTTTGGTGGGCACTTACACTTTAATTTCAGAAAAAGCCTTGTAACAAAAACAGACAGTGGAGTATCTGGAAAAGCAGCTTGGCTTCATAAAAGGTCAGGAGAGTTGGAAGTCAGACACAGCTAGGTTCCAATATACATGCTGTTTTTTTACTATTAAAAGGTTCTTGTTGTTGTTTGGTGTTATTGAGTTGGTTCTGACTCATAGACACTCTACATACAATAAAACAACATACTGCCTGGTCCTGTATCATGCCCACAGTCGCTACTAGGCTTGAATCCATTGTTGCAGCCTCTGTATCAATACCTTTTGTAGGATGGGTCTTCCTCTTTTTCACTGATCCTCTACTTTACCAAGCATGCTGTCTTTCTCCAAGGACTAATCCCTCCTGACAACATGTCCAAAGTATGTAACACTTAGTTTTTCCATCCTTGCTTTGAGGAGCACTTTGGTAGTACTTATCCCAAATGACATCTGTGCATTATTTTGGCAATCCATGATATATTCAATATTCTCTGCCTATACAATTCAAAGCTGTCGATTCTCCTTCTGTCTTCCCTTATGTATATGATGCAGCTGAAGATACCATGGCTTAGGTCAGGCCCACTTTAGTTTTTAAGGTGATATCTTTGCTTTTCAGGGCTTTAAAGGGTCTTTCGCAGCAGATTTTCCCAGTGTAACATGGCCTTTGATTTCTTGACTGCTGCTTCCATGAGTATTGATTGTGAATATAAGTAAAATGAAATTCTTAACAATGTCAATCTTTTCACCATTTATCAAGTTGTTGCTGTTGGTCCAGTTGTGATGACTTTTGTTTTATTTATGTTGGGGTGTAATCTACACTGAAGGCTGTGGTCTTTGATCTTCATCAGTAAGTGTTTCCAATCCTCTTCACTTTCAGCAAGCAAGGTTATGTCATCTGCATAACACAGACTGCTAATCAGTCTTCTTCTGATCCTGATGACCCATGCTTCTTCATATGGTCCAGCTTCTTGGATTATTTGCTCACCATACAGATTGAGTAGCTATAGTGAAAGACTACAACACTGACACACACTTTTCCTGACTTGAAACCACACAGTATCCCCCCTTATTCTGTGTGAATGACTGTCTCTTGATTCATGAACAGATTTCTCATGAGCACAATTAAGTGTTCCAGTATTTTCACTTTTAGCAAGGTTATCCATAATTTGTTATGATCCACATGGTCGTATGCCTTTGCATACTCAATAAAACACAGGTAAACATCTTTCTGGTGTTCTCTGCTTTCAGCCAAAATCCATCTGACATCAGCAATAACATCCCCGGTTTCAAGTCCTCTTCAGAATTTGGCTTGAATCTCTGGCAGTTCCCTGTCAACATACTGCTGCCACTACTTTTGAATGATCTTCAGCAAAATTTTACTTGCATATTATATTAACGATGTTTGATAATTTTATCATTTGGTTGGATAACTTTTCTTGGGAATAAGCATAAAGATGGATCTCTTTCTGTCAGTTGGCCAGGCAGCTGCCTCCCAAATTTTTTAGCATAGATGAGTGAGCACTTTCAGTGCTGCATCTGTTTGCTGAAACATCTCAGTTGGTACTCTGCCAATTCCTGGAACCCTGTTTTGGACAATACCTTTAGTAAAGCTTGGACTTTTTCCTTCATCCCCATCAGTTCTATACGCTACCTCTTGGAGTGGATGGACATTGACCAATTCTTTTTGGTGTACTTCCATCTTCTTTTGATGCTTCTTGGATCATTCAACATTTGCCTCCCAGGATCCTTCAGTATTGCAGCTCTAGACTCAATTTCTGTTTCTTCCATTCTTTCAACTTGAAAAATGCTGAGCATATTCTTCCCTTTCAGTTTTCTATTTCCAATTCTTTGCACATGTTGTTATAATACTTCACTTTGTCTTTTCAAGCCACCCTTTGAAATTTTCAGTTCTTTCACTTCATCTTTTCTTCCCTTTTGCTTTAGCTATTTGATATTCAAGAGCAAGTTTCAGAGTCTCTCCTAACAACTATTTAGGTCTTTTCTTTTTTTTTTCTGGTCTTTTTAATGACCTCTTCATACTTTCTTCAAGTGTGATGTCACTCCATAAGTCATCTCGTCTTCAGTTATTAGTGTTCAACACATCGAATCTATTCCTGAGATGGTCCCTAAACTCAGGTGGGATATAATCAAGGTTGTACAGGCTCTTGTGGACTTTTTCTAATTTCCTTCAGTTTCAGTTTGAACTTGCATGTGAGCAACTGATTCTCTGTTCCATTGTCAGCTGAAAACTGTCTGCCATGGGTGACCTTTTTGTATCTTAATATCAGTAGCATAGCTTCCAGCATCACAACAACAAGCAACCCCCTACATTACAACAACTGACAAGACATATGGTGGACTGGTAACATTCCAGCAGCACTGAGAGTCTCATCTTTATGTATAAGATGGGTGTGATAGTAATGCCTTTCTAACAGGCTTGTCATTAGGATCGTAGAAGACATATTCAACCCTTGACAAATAACAGATGATAGGTGACAGACAAGTAGACAGATTGACAGATAGATAGCTGCCATCAAGCTGACTACAACTCATGGTGACACTGTATACAACAGAACAAAACTTGCCCGCTCCTGCATCATGCTCACAGTTGCCAATAGCTGGCATATTCAAGTCCATCGTAGTTGCTTTGCTCTCATCTATCTCACAAGGGTCTCTGTCACCCTCACTGGTCCTCTGCTTCTTCAAACATGATTCCCTCCTTTAGCGGCTGACCGCTTCTGATGACATGTTCAAAGCAAGCAAGCTGAACAATGTTCTGTTGTTATCTGTAGGGTTTTCACTGATAGATATTTAAGAGTATATCACCAGGCCTTCCTTACTAGTCTGTCTTAATCTGTAGTTCTGCTAAAGCTTGTTCATTCTGAGTGACCCTGCTAATATTTGAAATGCTCATGGCATAACTTCCAGCATCACAACAGCTGCAAGCTACCATAACATTTACAAACTGACATATGGTAATGAACAGGACTGTAGGACTAAATGAGATTTGGGATTTTGTTTAATGCTTGTGACCAAAAAGTATAGACTCAGAGGAAGTGAGGGCTTTAGTGAGAAAATTGTCCTGAGGATAGATCATCCGATCCAACTTCAGTAGATAAGCCATGAAGCCAGAAGCCAAAGCCTGTGGGAAAATGAAAGGAAATCATGAACTAGCTAGAGAGTAGGGCACAGTGGTCCGAATGCAGGATATTGACAGCGACAGAGCTGTTCTGGGTGCTGACAGTATTTAGGCAATGAGAGTGAGTTTGGGTGGAGGTCACTGGAGTTGACAAGGTCAAGGCATGAGGAAGCAATAAGGATCAGTCACGATGACAGAAAAGTGAGGTGAAGGGGTGGCCACTAAGCGAGGACCTAAGTCTTCAGTGACTGGTGGGAAGAGACAGCAAGAACAGTTAGAGGTAAAGTGACTTACTGGATGGCTTGGGTCTCAAAGGTGAAGATATGTGAGCTGGGAGTCAGCCAATCCTCCAACCTGTGAGCTGTGAAATGTGGGGGACAATAAAGACACGCCTGTTTCAAAAGGATCAGGGAGCAGGTTCTTTAGGAAAACCAGATTTTGTAAGGTGGGAAACAGAGTCTTTAGTGAGCAAGCTGAGACAAAGAAGAATGAGCATTGATGAAAGAACTGGGAAATTGGGGAGAAAGTGAGAAGACAAAATCAGGAGGCAGGGGAAAATATAGAATCCCCAAAAGAGTATTTAAGTCTAGAAAACTTACACTTTGGGATTCAGTGGTAGATTCAAGATTCCAAAGGCCTCACTAAAATGAACAAGCATTATGTGTTTCTTGGGCACGTACAAAATACAATCTAGCAAGTCTTTTTGTTTTTGTTTTTTGTTTTGCCGAAAAGCCAAAATGGAATTCTATCTGGTCTCTAGATTCTACTACTGATTTATAGAAAAAAAGAAAACTTGAGTTGGAGTAATATGCTAAATGATCCCACTGGAAAGCAATCAGAAAAAGTTATAATTCAAGAAACTCAGCAGACACAATTCCATCTGCAAGAAACACCAGTGGAACCATGTCTTGGAAAAAATAGATAAAGTCTTGGAAAGACAAATAAAATGTATCTCAGCTGGAAACAGTGGCGTGTGTTATAAGTCACACCCATTTTCATTGGCTATAATGGCTTTCTGTCTGATTTCAAACAGTTCATCACAATAAATCACAAGCTACAATCCCTTCTGACTCCCACTGCCACAAGCAATCTTGAGGTATTTTTTTAAGATAAAGTGCCATATTTATTATAGTAATTACGTATTTCTTCACTATTTAACATGTAAAAAACTGTAGGTCATGGTTGAATTTTTCTCTCCCAAATATCTGTCAACACGGCTAGGTCATGATTCCTAGTGTTGTATGACGGTCCACCACTTTGTCATCCGATGTGATCTCACAGTGTTGTAAATCTGTCTCTGTGATGCTGATGTGATGTGATTAGTGGCAGTTATATAAACTCAATCTACAAAATTAATCTACAACTTAAGCCAATCTTTTTGAGATATAAAAAAAAGAGGAGTAGAGAGACAGAGGGACCTCATAGCATCCAGAAAGCAGTACTGGGAACAGAGCCCCTCCTTTGGACCTAAGGTTCCAAAGGACCCTCCTCCAGAATGGACAGAGAGAGAAAGCCTACTCTCTAGAGCTGGTGCTTTGAATTTGGACTTCTGGTCACCTAAAATGTGAGGAAAAAAAAAATCCTCTTTGTCAAAGCCACCCACTGGTGGTATATCTGTCATAGCAGCACTAGGTGAATACGATGCTGTGCTATCACTGTTGGGTGCTGTCAAGTCACTTCTGACTCCTAGCAACCCTGTGACCAGCAGAACAAAATGGGGCCCAGTCCTGCGTCACCCTCATAATCTCTGTTGTACTTGAGCCCACTGTTGCAGCCATCCTATCAATCCATCTCTTGTAGGGTCTTCCTCTTTCTCAATAACCCTCTACACGCAAGAGCAAGTTTCAGAGTCCCTTCTGACATCCATTTTGGTCTTTTGTGTGTTTCTAATGACCTCTTGCTTTCTTCACATATGATGTTCTTGGTGTCATTCTACAACTTGTTCGGTCTTTGATCATTAGTGTTCACCTTGTCAAATCTATTGTTGAGAGAATGGAAATCGCAGAACACTTAATTGTGCCCTTAAAGAATCTGTATATGGATCATGAGGCAGTCATGTGAACAGCACAAGGGGACCACTGCATGGTTTAAAGTCAGGAGAGGTGTGCGTCAGGGTTGTATCCTTTCACCATACCTTTTTAATCTGTACACCAAGCAAATAATCCAAGAAGCTGGATTCTACAAAGAAGAATGAGGCATCTTGATTAGAAGACAACTCATTAACAATCTGTGTTACACAGATGACACCACCTTACTTGCTGGAAGTGAAGAAGATTTGAAACACTTACTGAGGAAGATCAAGGACCACAGCCTTCAGTATCTACTGCTCCTCAACATCAAGAAAACAAAAACGTTCACAGCTGGACTGCTAAGCAACATCATCATAAATGGAGAAAGGATTGAGGTTGTCAAGGATTTTATTTTACTTGGTTCCACAATCAACACCCATAGAAGCAACAATCAGAAAATCAAAAGACGTACTGCATTGTGAAAATCTTCTGCTAAAGACCTTTTCCAAATATTGAAAAGTAAAGATGTCACCTTGAAGACTAAGGGGTGCCTCACCCAAGCCACGGTATTTTCAGTCACGTTGTATGTATGCGAAAGCTGGACTATGAACAAAGAATACAGAAGAAAAATTGATGTCTGTGAATTATGGTGCTGGAGAAGAATGTTGAACGTACCATAGACTGCCATAAGAACAAACAGAGCTGTTCTGGAAGACGTACATCCTTGGAAGCAAAGATAGCAGGACTGCATCTTACATACTTTGGACATGTCAGGAAAGAACAGTCCCTGAAGGAGGACATCATGCTTGGTAGATGGGGGGGTCAGTGAAAAAGAGGAAGACCACGGATGAGATGGATTGACACAGTGGTCGCAACAATGGGCTTAAGCATAAACACGACTGCAGACATGGTGCAAGACAAGGCAGTATTTTGTCCTGTTATTCATAGGGTTGCTGTAAGTTGGAATCTACTTGACGGGCACCTAACAGCAGCAACAACATTCTTGAGATGGTCCAGTGGAAAATAGTCAAGGTCATATTTCGACTCTCATGGACTTGTTCTAGTTTTCTTCTATTTCAACTTGAGCTTGTGTATGAGGAGTCCTAATGGTGCACAGTTAAATGCTCAACTGTTATCTGAAAGGTTAATGTTTGGAAGTCGATAGCTGCTCCACAGAAGAAGGTTGTGGCAATCTGGTCTCATAAATCTTATAGCCTTGGAAACCCTCTAGGGCAGTTATACTATGCCATATAAGACCACGATGAATCAGAATCTGCATGATGGCAGTGGATTTTGAAATATGTGTATACATATACACATATATGCATATACACATATATCACTGATTTAAGTTTTTGAGTGTTATGGCCCTAACACCATTTTTACCCATGAACTCTCATTTTTATTATGTGATTTTACATAGCACAGTGATTCTTAGGAACACACATGTCGTGTTATAGAAGAACTGGCTGTACTAAGCAATTTACATGCTTTCAATTTTCCCAATAACTATGCTATTATTATCCTCATGTTGTAGGCACTCCGTAAGTGACAGCTGCTGCTATGACTAATAATAACAATTTTGAAAGTCCAGTGTAAGGTAAATAGTCCCTTGTCAGCTGCTATGGTTCTCCCTCTTACTTCTGGTCAAGCAGTGGCGTGACCAATGGGGGGTTTTGATGGGCTGGCAGCTGAGCACTGTGTCTTCTGCAATCCCTTCTGTGTCTCACAGTCTCCAGTTGTGGAGCCCTCTGGCCAAGGAAACTCTAATCAGGGGCATCAGCAGTGGGTTCCTGTCTGCCATTCACCCACCAGACAGGTCTGGCCAGTGTGTGGTCCCACCATCCCTTCCTGTTCAGTTCTGGGAGATACTGTCCTAATCTTCCCCTTTATCTATGACTAAATATCTTCACAAAGAGATCAGTTGATTGATTGTTTGAGGTTTATATTACAGGTCAGCCAAATATTTTCCATAAAATTTGCTTGAACCAGAAGTCTGGAACGCTTGTCACTTCTGGTCCCCTGTTCTCTGCAAAGTGAGGATCAAAATGAATCATTGGAAGATTTGGGGCTTACTCCCGAGTTCTCACACGACACTGCAGCTCTCAATGTCTCTAGTTCAACAGGTCTCCTTCTGGGAAGCTTTTTTGGAATAAGTGCCTTTGCAATCAAAAGTTAAGAAATTCATATGTCCATCAGTCAACACATTTTATTGAGAATCTCCTTTGGGCCAGGCACAGTGCAAAGCATTGAGGACAGAGCTGGAGGAAGCAGAGACACAGCTGACACCATCCATCCTCAAAGAGCATCCAGTCTACTCCATTCATGGAACTAAGAGAACACAAATCTATATTTTTTTAGACTTGTTTCCAAATGAAGGTCTCCAAAGGATGTCCATAATTTGCTTAGATTTTTAGAGCAAAAAAATGCTAGCTTTGCTACTTTTTAAGTTTGTTAGTTTGGTCAATCTGGTAATACTCTAAGACTCCGTTTTCTTATCTGTATGTGAGAACCATGTGTACACTGAAGTATTACTATGAAGATTACAAAGTATGTGGAATATCAAGCACCCATTCCAGTGGTACATCATACCAGTTCATTTTGTTTTATACCCATTCGAGAATTTGCAGTTCTAACAAGTTCTCGGGTGATGCTGATGCTGCCAGTTTGGGACCAGTTCTGAGAACCACTCGTAAAGCAGTAGTTCTCAAAAGTCACTATATATACGAATCCCCTGGGACTCTTGTTAAAAGTAGATTCTGATGCAGTATACCTGGGGTAGAAATGCATGTTTCTAGCAGGAGTTTGAGACAGAACAAACTGATTTCATATCCCAAATTAAACACATGTTAGTTGTCCTCTTCTTTGAGTTCAATTAGCCTTCATCTTCAGAGTGGCAAAAACTTAGTACAGGGGCGTCCAAGCTGCTATTTTCTGAATGACCATTCATGAAGGAGAGCTCTGGTTATGCCTCACTCCAGGGCCAGCCACTGCTAGTGGAGTTCAGAACACAGTAACTAGCCTTGAGCTGTGTCCTGTGGGGACAATTGACCAAAAGGCCTTGATATGACACAACCTCACCTGTCTGCAGTCCCACTTTTTGGCCCCCAGGAGAGCCTCTGGGATTAGGGGTATGATGAAAACTGACAAGGCACCTAAGCCTGCATTTTCTTCACCCTGAAATCATATTTTCTTTATTTCTGCTTTACTCTATCATTTTATTTTGTGACTGTGAGCAACACAGACATTTAGCTGTTGGTTAATTTTGCCAGGAGCTAAAAAAGGGAATGATTCTGATATCAATGAAATTCACAAAAGGTTTTTATTATTATTACAAAATGTAATGATACTTTTTTTTTTCCAGCATAGTCAGGAAATACGTTGTGGACAGCTGATACACGCTACTTGAAAGCAGTGGCTTTAGATTTGGGTCTAGGCTAGCTCACATGCAGGAGAATTCCAAGATGCAACACAGCCCCACATAAATCACTTCTCCTGAGGACTTACACAAACTACGCTAATGAAGACTGAGAGTATACTATGAGCAAGAAACTTTAAATACGTGATCTCTAACCCCTCAGTTACTGTTGTTGTCAGCTGCCATCTAACTGGCCTTGACTCGCGACAACCCCCATGTGCGAGAAAGCAAAACACTGTCCAGTCCTGCATCATCCCCGTGATTGGTTGTGGATCTAAATCATGGTGATGCATAGAGTTTTCATTGGCTGATATTTGAAAGTACATCACCAAGGCTTTCTTCCCAATCTGTCTTCATCTAGAAGCTCTTCTGAAACCCATTCAGCATCATGGCAACATGCAAGAGTCCATGTGGATGCTCATGAGGTACACTGGCTAGGAATCGAACCAAGGTCTCCTACATGGAAGGAGGAAATTCTACTACTGAGTCACTAATACCCCAACCTCTCAGTAACTCTTGCAAATAGGATTATTACTTTCTACTTACAAATAAGGAAATTGAGGCCCAGAGAGTTTGGTACCAGAAAATGGTTAATGACTCCTTCCTTACAATCACCTTTACTTTTGACTTCATTGGGTTCCACAACACCCGAAGAAGTTTCTCTAAATATACTCGTCAAAATTGTATTTAACTACACATTTCATCTTTTGTTAAATGCCTGCCCCTCCTCCCCTCCTCAGTCTGGAAGGCCTGTGAGGGTAAAGATTCTATTCACTTTCACTTGATCAGCAAATGTGTGAGCTTGGACGCAGAGCTCCCAGAGCCTCCAGGCTAACATGATGGCATTAAGCTCTGAAAGTTAACACTCTAAGGACACCTTCTAGCTCAGGGCTTGGCATATAAACCAACTACGTAAATGCGTGAAAGTCAGGTTGGCCTGACCCCTGAGTGCTTGATGAGCCTATTTCTCCACCACCGTGTCTTTCCATATGTCTTTCACAAGGTCCTTTGTGATCTGTCTACTTCCTCCTGCTTCCTTCTCTGTCTCTTCTGCCCCATTTGTGATCTAGTCATGCCAAACCAAACAAACCATAATCAAGCAATGTTCTCTCAGATCTCTCTGCCTTTGAACTTGCCATTTCCTTTGCTTGGACGGCACTGCCCTTGTGATTCAAAACTCCACCCTGAAATCACCTCCTCTGTGAAGCCTTCCCTGACCTTCCATCATAGACTGAGTGCACACCTCTTTGCCACCCTGAAGCATCTTGTTGAGACCATGCATGAGAACACATGTCATGCCATGCTGCCATTATTACTTAGATTGTTGCCCCTGCACTTGACTGTGAGACCCTTGATGTCAGGCTTCACACTTCACTCATTCAGCCTTGGACTTGCATCTATTGGGAAGCTATTGGCTACAAGTAATAGGAAACCCAGCTAAATTCCTTGCACAAGAAAGATGGTGTTTATCTCACAAAATAAGAAGCCTGGTATGTGGAAACCCCAAACCAAAAAACCAAACCCACTGCCATTGAGTTAATTCCAACTCATAGTGACCCAGTAGGACAGAGTAGAACTGCTCTATAGGGTTTCCAAAGAGCACCTGGTGGATTTGAACTGCTGACCTCTTGTTCCGCAGCTGTAGAGCTTAACCACTACACCACCAGGGTTGTGGAAACCCCGAACTTCAATGAACACATCAAGAACATAGACACCATGCATCTTCTCCTTCTGTCCTCCCTGTTAGCAGTATCTTTTCCCACAACTACCAGATGGCAGCTACAGTTTCAGGCACCACACAGACACAACACCATGTGAAGAATGGAGAAACTTCCTTGTCTGGTTTCCCTGTTTATGATTGAAACCACTTTCTTGGAGTCATCCAAGCAGATTTCCTTTCATAGTGTATGAGGCAGGGATGTGTTTGGTGTCTATACCCAAGCCAATCACTGACAAGGAGAATGAGACCAAGACCACCATGATAGCTGAGATCAATTCTTTCCTTCCCTTGAAGGACATATGGAAAGCAAATCCGGGACCATCTCCCTGATATTATTATTGCATACATGATCATGTGTCTTAGAATATCTTCTTTGGACGCATTAGTCAGACTTGGGTGTGGTGACTACAGGCATCAATATCTCAATGGCTTAGAACAATAACAAACATTTACTTCGTGCTCATGTGACATGTTAATGGCTGCTGGTCAGCATCTGTGGCTCTGCTTCATTCGTCTTCCCATCCGGAATCCAAGCTGAATGACAGCCTCTGTGTGGGACATGCTACTCTCGTGACACAGGGAAAGAGCAAGGGAACTTGCAGAAAGTCCTAAGAACTCTTAAAGCCTTCTGCTTAGACATAATGCCCATCACACATACTCACAGCCCATCAGCCAAAACAAGTCACATAGCTAAACCCCAAATCAGTCCAGAGGGTCCTCCTCCCACTGCTTCACAGGAGACACTGCAGGTCACCTGGAATTGTGAGGAAGAGGCACAAGCTCTCTTTCAGGGAAGGAGCATGGAGGGAATGATTGTGTATAATAACAGCATAATGACATAAGGAAGACAAGAACGCATTGTGTAGGGTTACGAGGATACGTTCTGAAGTCAGAATAGACACGATTTTCAATCCCTGATAGTAATTAGCTGGTAGCCTTCAGAATATTAGATGACCTCTCTAACTCTCAGTTCTTTCATCTATAAAAAAGGGAATTACCTCCCAGCCGTGTGGCAAAGACCTAGTGAGATAATGCTTATTAAGTCCTTAGCATAGTTCCGGCATGGTAGAGCACTTGGTGAATGACAAGTATAATCATTCCAAAATCTTTGCACCCAGATCTGTGGTCCTCAATCATGAGAGCCTATGCTTTCACCACTCCCCTTGACCTGCCCCTCCCTCAGCAAGGCAGCATCTCTTCACCACTGAGTCCACAGTGAAGTGGAAGAAGAAAAACAAAGATAACAAGTGATGTGTTAAACAAGCTATTTCTTAGAAGCTGCTTAATCATAGACAAGTCAACCCCAATGACGCATACAAACGACCTATTCAGGATGAGTAAATATGCCTTGGACTCCTGGTATCTGAAACTTGCTTTGGAAGGAGAAAAAAAAAATTCTCCTAGGAGCCAAAAATGAGTAAGTGAAGATTCGCAAGTGAAGGGTCAGTGTGGAAGCCTCTAGGCTCTCAACTACCAGACTGGGAAGACAGGTCATTCTCACCCTGTCCACTCAAGGAGAAAAAAATTCTGTTCACAACGGGGCCTAGGATACACTTTCTTTCATTTCTCCTGGATAAGGTGGACTGGTTCCACAGTTTTAACAGCATGACCTCATGCCTCTGCAAAGTGTGTCAAGATTATTAGTAATGGAAAGATTGCCTTACAGCCCTTGGTAATTGCCTATTGAATCTTCAGGACAGCATTTCCTGGGTGCTGGGGAGGTGGAGTACAAGAGGGATTTACCTGAAGTCTCAGAGGGCCATGGGAAGCCTCCCCTTCTTCCCACCTACATAGACAGCTTGACTGACAGAGTAGTTCCTCCTCATTTCCACAAGAATCTCTTTCCCAGAGAAGGAGCTGTGCTATGGGGCAGCCTTAACACTGTAGTTAATACAAATCATGGTGATATGAACATAGGATCCAGCCTGACTCAGATCCTAGCTGTGTGACCTTGAGTAAGTTATTTAACATATGTGAGTTTTTCTTTCCCTGTCCCTAAAATTTGGGAGACTTGGATTCAGTTATTGGCTAATGCACCATAAGCTCAACTATCATCGGTGGTCTGGCTTACCATTGCTGTGATGCTGAGTGGGTTTCAATGGTGTTTCCAGGCTAAAATAGAGTAGGAAGAAAGGTCTGGTAATCTGCTTCTGAAAATCAGCCAACAAAAACCCTAAAACAATTCAATCAGCAACTGACATGGGGATAGCATAGGACCAGGCAATGCTTCGTTCCATTCTTCATAGGAGCTGGGGGTCTGCACAACAAAGCTAATGACAATATAACTTCTTTTTCCCTCTTTATCCTTCTACCATGCTCATAACTCTCATCACCATCTGACAGATGACTGATCTGTCATTCACCAAATTAATCACAAACCTGGAATCATTTCTTAAATGTGACTGCACACAGTTGGAGAATTTTTCTTAAAGTTTCCATTTGAACTTTACATTGCACAAGGTACTTTAACATATTACCCAAACTGGTTTTCACATCTGCGGATTGTTGTATTATTCAATCATAATTGTTGGTACCACAGAATTTGCTGCTTAATAAACTTTTCTGTAGGCTTATTACATTTCAACAATTTTTTTTTTTTTTTTTAAATACTAGTTGCCCTTTCCTACCATGTTTCTCCCAGTACTGGTCAAGTGGGAAGGGTCAACCTTGGATTCCGATGACCTCAGATGGTCACACGCATCCTTTAGTCAGTGGAACATGGACAAGACTTGTATGCCCCATTCAAGCAGAAGTGATAAAATGTATGTGATTCATCCTTATTAGGTTCCTTTGCCATAAGAATGCAATGTCCTAGACAGTAGCTGCTCTTTACAGAGAGACAAGGACATGGAGTAGAGTAATAGCTTCCCTACAACCAACACAGAACATGAGTGGGAAAGCCAGCTGCATTCTTAGAAGCCACTGAGATGTGGGTATGGTTCGTTACCACAGCATAACTTAGTCTAAACTGTTAAACAGTTGGATGAGGGACTAATCAGCCTCATTTTACACATGAGGAAGCTATGAAGTCACCAAGCCAGAGAGCGAGAGTCCAAGCCTCCAGTCAAAGTCCATGTCTTTTGTCTTCAAATTCGGTGCTCATTCCGCTACACTTTTTTTTTTTTAATGCCATCAAGTTGGTTCTGATTCACAGTAGCTGTGTACAGCAAAACAAAACACTGCCCAATCCTGTGCCATCCTCACAATCATTGCTATCCTACAGCTCACTGTTGTAGTCACTGTGTCAATCTATCTCTGACGGTCTTCCTTTTTTTCACTGACTCTGTATTTTACCAAGCATTGTATCCTTCTCCAGGAACTGACTCTTCTTGGTAACATGTCCAAAATATGTATGATGAAGTCTCACCATCCTTGCTTGTGAAAAGCATTCCCATTGTACATCTTCCAAGAAAGATTTATTCTTTCTTCTAATACTCCATGGTATATCCAGTATT
Organism: Heterohyrax brucei; assembly: GCA_028571685.1. Taxonomy (NCBI): domain Eukaryota; kingdom Metazoa; phylum Chordata; class Mammalia; order Hyracoidea; family Procaviidae; genus Heterohyrax; species Heterohyrax brucei. The sequence continues at coordinate 15,412,472 of CM053153.1, read as the reverse complement.
CTTCAACAACACCATAATTCAAAGGCATCAATTCTTCTTTGGTCTTGCTTACTCACTGTCCACCTTTCACATGCACATGAGATGATTGAAAACACCATGGCTTGGGTCAGGCATGCCTTAGTCTCTGGTGATATCTTTGCTTTTTAACACTTTAAAGAGGTCTTTTGCAGCAGATTTGCCCAACGAAATATATCCCTTGATTTTAATTCTGCTGCTTCTGTAGGGATTGATCATGGATCCAAGTAACGTGAAATCTCTGAAAGCTTGGAAGTTTTCTCCATTTATCATTATGTTGCTTGTTGATCCAGTTGTAAAGATTTTTGTTTTCTTGATGTTGAAGTGTAATTCATACTGAAGGGTATGGTCTTTGATCTTCATCAGTAGGGGCTTCAAGTCCTCTTCAATTTCAGCAAACAAGGTTGTGTCATCTGCATATCACATATTGTTAATGACTCTTCCATCAACCCTGATGTCACGTTCTTCATCACATAATCCAGCTTCTCGGACTGTCTGCTCAGCATACAGATTGAGTAAGTACAGTAAAGGATACAATCCTGAAGCACACTGTCATGAATTGAACTATGTCCCCCACAAAAAATGTGTGTAGCCATTTGGCTGGGCCATGATTCCCAGTATTTTATGACTATCTTCCATTTTGTGATTTTCTTATACTGTAAGTAATAATAATACTAGTATTAATAATATTAGTAATAATACTAATCTCTGCCTGTGGTTAACAGAGTAGATTACGTTAGAGACAATTAGGGTGGGGATATAAATCTCTTCCTAAGGTCACCTCTCAGCTCTATTGGAGATTCCCTGGAGTGTGGTTTGCACCCTCTTTTATCCTTTTATCTTTTGTAGGATAAAAGGAAAGGGAAGCAAGCAGAGCCTTGGGAACCTCACACCATCTAGAAAGTGGCACCACGAGTAGAGCACATCCTTCAGACCTGAGGTGTCTGTGCCAAGATGCTCCCCGACCAAAGACTGGTGCAATGCAAGGACCTCTCTCCAGAGCTGACAGAGGGAAAGCCTTCCCCTGGGGCGAACACCCTGAATTTGGACTTGTAGCCTACCAGACTGTGTAGGAATAAACCTTCCTTTGTTAAAGCCATCCACTTTGCAGTATTTCTGTTAGATCTGTACGCAATGACTAAAACACAACTTTCCTGATTTTAAAACGTGCAGCATCCACTTTTGTCTGAATATCTGCCCAGTGATCAAGGTACAGGCTCCATATGAGCACAACTGCATAGGTATGGCTCTCCTGGAAAGCAATTTTACACCATGTTATAAAAGTACATTCACACTTTGATTCAGGAACCCTCTGTCTGGAGAGTGATCTGAACACTTTGTAAGGAAAATCGTACATCCCTTTGTTATGTTAGAAAGACTGCATCTTGATCTACGTGCAGGTTCTGCATAAGCAAAATTAAGTGTTCTAGAATTCCTATTACTAAACTCACAGTTTGTTATGGTCCACACAGTGGATGCCCTTGCATGCTCAATAAAACACAGGTAAACATGTTTCCATCATTCTCAGCTTTTAGCCACGATTCATCTGTCCAAAACCCATTGCCATCGAGTCAATTCTGGTTCATGGTAACCCTATATGACAAAAGGAACTGCCCCTATTGGGTTTCCAAGGAGTGCCTGGTGGACACAAACTGCCTATCTTTTGGTTAGTAATGTAGCGATTAACCACTGTACCATCAAGGTTTCACCTGACATCAGCAATGATATTCCTGGTTCCACATCCTCTTCTAAATCCACCTTGAATTTCTGGCAGTTCCCTGTCAATGTATTTCTGCAGCAGCTCTTGAGTGATCTTCAGAAAATTTTACTAGAGTGTAATGCTGCTAGTGACACCAAAAACCAAATCCATTCCCATTGAGTCTATTCCAACTCAGATCAAACCTAGAAGACAGAGTAGACCTGCCATATAAGATTTCCAAGAAATGACTGGTGGATTTGAACTGACAACCTTTTGGTTAGCAGCCAAATGTTTCATCACTGCACCACAAGGGCCCTAATACTAGTGATATTGTTAAATAATTTCCACATTCTGTTGGATCACCTTTCTTTGGAAAGGGTACAACAGTGGATTTCTGCCAACAGTTGATCATGTAGCTGTCTTCCAAATGTCTTGGCATAGACGACTGAGCACCTCTAGCACCAAGTCCATTTGTTAGAACATCTCAATTATTCTGCCAATGCCCTCAGTGCACTTGGACCTCTTCCTTCCCTACCACATGCTACCTAGTGAAATGGCTAAACATCAACCAATTATTTTTGGTACAGTGACACTGTATATGTATATTCCTTCCATTTGGTCTTGATGCTTCCTTTGTTGTTTAACATTTTCCTTGTAGAATCTTTCAATATTGCAACTTGAAGTTTGAATTTTTTCTTTAGTTCTTTCAACTTGAGAAACGTTGCATGTGTTCTTCCCTTTTGGTTTTCTATCTCCAAGTCTTCATTATAATGCTTTAATTTGTCTTTTGAGCCACCCTTTAAAATCTTCTTTTCTTTTCTACTTCATCATTTCTTTCTTTTGCTTTAGGTATTGTACATTCAAGAGCAAGTTTCAGCATCTCCTCTGGCATCCATTTTGGTCTTTTCTTTCTTTCCTGTCTTTTTAATGACTTCTTGCTTTCTTCATGTATGATGTCCTTCATGTCATCCCATAGCTTGTCTGTACTGGTAGTAAGTATTCAGTGCATCAAATCTATTCCTGAGATGGTATCTAAATTCAGGTAGGCAATACTCAAACTCATACTTTGGTTCACATGGACTTGTTCTAGTTTTCTTTAGCTTCAAACTTGAACTTTCCATAAGCAATTGATGGCTTGTCCCACAACTGACCCCTGGCCGTGTTCTGACTGGTGATTATTAAGCTTCTCTATCATCTCTTTCCACAGATGTAGTCAATTTGATTACTCCGTATTCCATCTGCTAAGGTCCATATGTGTACTTGCCGTTTATGTTGTTGGAAAAAAAAATATTATCAATAGAAAAATCATCAGTTTTGGAAAATTCTATCTTGCAATCTCCAGCATCATTTCTATCACCAAGGTCATATTTTCCAACTACCAATCCTTTTACTTTTGTTTCACACTTTCATATTGCAATCACCAGTAGCTAGCAATGCTTCTTGATTATGTACATGATCAATTTTCAGATGGCAGAAGTTGGTAAAAGTCTTAGTTTCTTCATCCTTGGTCTTGGTGGGTTGGTGTATAAATTTTAATAGTAGCCATATTAATTGGTCTTTCTTGCAGGTGTATGTACATTATGCTATCACTGACAGTGTTATACTTCAGGATAGATCTTGAGATGCTCTTTTTTGATGGTGAATGGGGTGTCATTCCTCTTCCATTTGTCATGCCCAGCAAAGTAGACCTTATGATTGTCTAATAGAAAATGGCCAATATCAGCCCATTTTAGCTCATTTATGCCTAGAATATTGATGTTTATGCACTCTATTTCATTTTAATGATTTCCAGTTTCCTTAAGTTCATACTTCATAAGTCTGCATTTCCATTATTAATAGCCATCTTGCAGCTGTTTCTTCTTGCTTTGAGTCATAGCACATCAGCATAGGACGGTACTGAAAACTTGCCTCCATTCCCATCATTATGATCTATTCTACTTTGAGAAGGCAGCTTTTCCCCACTCTTATTTGAGTGCCTTCCAACATGAGGGGCTCATCTTCTAGCACTGTGTCAGTGCTCTACTGCTATTAATAAGGTTTTCACCCCGCAGTTTTTTCAGAAGTAGACTGCTAGCTCCTTATTACTAATCTGTCTCAGTATGAATGCTCCTCTGAAGCCTGGTGACCAAGGGTGACCCTGCTGGTATTTTAAATACTGGTGACAAAACTTCCAGTATCGCGGCAATGTGCAAACCACCACGGTATGACAAGCTAACAGACATTAGTGGCACTACACCACACGCTTCCTGAAAAGTTTGGTTCCTTTGCGGAGCTATGAACAGAATTTTATTTATTACTTAGGTTTTTATTGTCAGAGTCTTTCATCTATCTAAGCTCTGTGAAGGCAGGAACTATGTCTATTTTTTCATCATTTTATCATCAGCTCTTAGCGTTACAATCATATCTTGATGAATGAATGGAATCTGCCCCCCTACTGCTTTGAGGTCTTCATTTAGCTATATGTTGTAGAGGCAAGATGATCACATAAGAAAGTGAAAATTGAGGGGGCTGAAAATGGACATCAGACATTAGACTCAGTAGTAGCCCAGCTGGAATGATGAGTTCTGGATGGTCCCCATCGTCATTGCTCATATTATTCACTTTTTCTAAGAACTGTCACCACCATCACATAACCTGATGGGGAAGCAGTGTCTGCAGGCCTGGAATCAAGTTGGTCAGCACAACTCACAGGCACCTCCAACTGAGCACACCCCAAACCTGCCTCTTCACCTGCATTTGCTATCTTGATGGAGGTACCTCTCTTTGCCCAGTAACCCAACCCAACCCAAGTGTGGAAGCTTTGGAATTATCTTGTTTTTTTCTCTTATTTTCCAAACCTAGGTTGTCAATTAAGTTCACTCAGTGTGTGAAATTCCTCTTCACTTTCCTGGTGTTCCTAACTGAGTTCAAGGTCTCATGTCCTGTCACCTTAACTTAGGCAGCAGGCCCTCTCTGTTCTCTCATTCCCCTCTATCTTGATCCTCTAGAATTTTCCACACTCATGCCAGGGTGACTTTAAAAATAAATCAACTTTAAATACTTACATATACATGTCAATAAATGAACAGATATATCATCATCCTGCTTAAATAAGAGGTAGACTTGAGATAGTATCAGGCTCAATATTTTTCAAACTTGCTTCTACATAAGAATCATCTTAGGGCATTTGTTAAAAGTACAGCTTCCTGGGTCCTACTCTGTGGTCATCGTATCATTTTTGTTGTTAGATGGCATCGACTTGGTTCCTACTCATAGCAACCCTATGTGCAACAGGATGAAACTCTGCCCATCACACACCATCCTCATAAGCATTGTTGCAGCCCATTGTTGCAGTTGCTGTGTCAGCCCTTTGCTGCAGTCACTGTGTCATCCTATCTGGTTGAGGGTCTTCCTCTTTTTCACTGATTCTCTGCTTTACAAAGCATGATGTCCTTCTCTGGGAATTGGTCCCCCTTGATAACATGTCCAAAGTATATGAGACAAAGTATTGCCATTCTCACTTCTAAGAGCATTCTGGCTACAGCTTCTCCAAGACAGGTTTGCACATAGTACCAAGTCTTCATGGATGAAACAGTTAAAGCTATGACTACAAACAAAAAGGTTGGCAGTTTGAATCTACTGGCCATGCTTTGGAAATCCTATAAGGTTATTCTATTCTGTTCTGTACAGTTAGTAGTATGAGTTGGAATCAATTTGATAGCAACAGGTTATTTTTTTCTTTGTTTTGGGTTTTTTTTGGTTTAAGGGTCAGTATACAGTAATTTTCTTACTATAAGTGCCATGCAGAGCTACGTACAAAGCACTGTAGCAGCAAAGAGAGAGCATGATTAAGTTTTTGTTTCCAAAGAAGAGAAGAGCAAACGCATAGAACATTTGAGGTAAGCCTCAAAGAATCAATAAGTTCTCACCCAAAGATAAGGACATTCCATCAGAAGAGCAGCAAGTGCAAACACTGAGAGTGTGGGCTGTTTCGGTGACTACCAGGTATTTGGTAAGGCAGCTGGCACATGAGGCAGCTCTGGGAGTGGGGTAGGTGGGAAGAAAGGATTAATTTAGAATTGTGTTGATTATAAGTACGGCAACTTGGCATAGTGGGCTTAAATAATATGAAAATGTTTAATGATCTCACAAAATGGGAACTCTAGAGGTAAGTCTTTCCGGGTTTGATCTAGCAGCACAGTAGTGTTACTGCACTATCTAGCATCTTTGCAATTCTCTTGGCCTTTCCCTCCTGGTTATAGAAAGGCTGCCACAGCTCCAAGTATCACATCCTCACATAATAGTATCCCAGGAGGGATGGGAAGGGGCAAAAGAACCTTTCCATGTTCCATTTTATTCTTTTATAAAGAAGAATTTTGTTGTTGTTGTTTTGTTTTGTTTTGTTGTCAGAATCCTACAAGAGGGCTACGTTATGTCTTTTTGGCCAGGGTTAGGTCACAACTTCACCTATAATCTAGAAGAATCACAGGTAAAGAAGAATATAGTAGTAATGATGATACTGGAGCAATAGTGATTATCTCCTGGGGCTTCTTGACACACTGCCTTTCTGGTGAAATCAGAGTTCCATTAGTAAAGAAGTAGGGGAAGTGGGTATTAGAGGCACTGGGAGTCCCCAGTGCTGTTCATCAAATAAGTCCTTTTCACCACCCCTTCCAGATACATAATACAATTATATTTTCCACCTTTGTCCAGGAACATGCAAAAGAGTATGATATATCACTTCCAGACAAAGCTTTAAGAGCCAAGTCATTTCCTGCCTTGAAATCCATGGAAGCATGTATTGGAATGGACCTTCTATTACCTGGAGCTGAGCTCCTTGCCAATCCTTGGTAGACCAGTAGCATAAGTACTAAATAAGCTTTTGGTGCTATAACAATGGAAGCTTTAATACACAGCTTCAACAGACTTCAGAGTCTGATAAACAAAGCATAGTCAACAGAAGAGAAAATAGGTAAATGGGAACTACTAAGAATCAAACACCTTTGCTCATCCAAAGACTTTATCAAAAGAATTAAAAAACCACCTACAGAATGGGAAAAAAAATTGGGGGGAATTACATGTCAAACTGACAACTGATCTCCATATTCTAGAAGGTACTGCAAAATATCAGCAAGAAAAAGGTAAATAACCCAAGTAAGCAATGGACAAAGGAGATGGACAGATACTTCATTGAAGAGGACATCCAGGCAGCCAAAAGACACATGAGGAAATGCTCATCATCATTAGTTATTAGAGAAATCCAAATCAAGACTACAGTGAGATACCATCTCATCCCACCAAGGTTGGTCATGATCCAAAAAACACAAAACAACAAATGCTGGAGAGGCTGTGGAGAGATTGGAACTCTTGTACACTGCTGGTGGGATTGCAATTGGTACAACCTCTTTGGAAAGCAATCTGACACTTCCTTAAAAAGCTGGAAATAGATATACCATTTGATCCAGTAATCTCACTTGGAATATACCCTACAGAAACAAAGGCAGTCACATGAACAGATATATGCATAAGAATGTTTATTTTAACACAGTCCACAAGAGCTAAAAGATGGAATTGACCAGATGCCCAACAACAGATGAATGAATAAACAAACTATGGTACACATACTCGATGGACACTATGCCATGATAAAGAACAATGATGATTTTGGGAAGCATCTTATAACTGATTTCAATTGGAAGACATTAGGCTGAGTGAAATTGGCCAGCAGCACAAGGACAAATATTGTATGAGACTCCTACAATAAGTACTTAAAACCAGACTCACGTACAGAAGAAAAGACTCTTTGACTGCTGCAAGGGAGGGGAAGGAGGGAGAAGGCTGGTCATAGATAACTGATAGAAATCTGGTCAAAGGAAAATAGTGACAGCACAGAGTAGAAAGACCAACTTAACTGGACTTCACTGTAAACTGGGAACTTTTCTAATCTCAACTCAATATTGCAAGGATAGAGTAACAGGTGTGGGGTCTTGTGACCATGCTCTCAAGGGACATCAAGGCCAAGAGGCATAACTAACCTATTGTTAAGAGAGTCTTCTGTACCCAATATTGGTGAGTGGTGTCTGGAGTCTTAAAGGCTAGCAAGCTGCCATCCAAGGTACACTAAATAGTCCCAACTCATCCGGAACAGACAATCACCAAGAACAATAAAGACATGAGAGCAAAGGAGCCCAAGAGACAGAAAGACTCATGTGAATGGGTGACTATATCAACATGTGACCAGAAGAACCAGATAGTGCCTGGCTACCACCAAAGACAGCTGTGACACAGTACACAATGTTGAGTCACAGTGGCAACACGAGACAAAGAGAGGTGACTTCAAGAATGCCACTAAAATACCAAATCTGATGGTCTGGAGGCCTAGGGGTTTCCCTAGGAGCATAGCTGCTAGACCTGCTGCCGTTCCTGACCAGAAAACGTTACTGAGGTCAATTCTTCAGACAGGAATGGACTGGACTCAGGGTCACAATGTGACCATGTGGTGTACTCCGTGGTTCTATGTGTCTACAGGATGCTGTCCTACTGGCCTCTTCCTGGAAGGGAGAGGAGAGGATTGAGAGGAGGGGACAGAAAATTATTAAGAGGATATGACATATATAGAACAAAAAGGAGGTTTGTGCTGTCACTGGGCAAGGAGAGCAGAAGGAGCTGCAGATAGACGGGCATGTAAATTTAATTTGGATTGTACACTTTCACTTAATCACAATAGAAAAAAAGAAACAAAAACTGTTGCTATATATTGCCGATATTAGCTTCTGTTGACAAATAGGCAATGGCTGCAGGTAAGGCACACTAGCCTGGAATCAAACCCAGGTCTCCCGCATGAAAGGTAAGAATTTTACCATTTTCATCAATGCTTCCAAATCTTGTAAGTACTGAGTGTCAACGACATAATTCAGAATCTTTTTTACTCCACTGCCTGCTTGTTTTACTATAAGGACCTTTGTCCTGGAGCCGAGCAGAGCTCTAGCTACAAGATCTGAGAAGTGTTGCGGGGGCCTCTCCTCCGCAAGGACCAGGTGAGGCCTGGTCTCAAGCGATCCTGTCCCACTTAGGATGGTTTGACAGAAGTGAACCTATCCTCAGTTCATCAGAGGTGTACCAAATCAACAACAAAACGGGCAAACGGACAAGAGCCGCATCCTGCCAAGTCATTCTCAGACCCTCCCTATTCCTCACTGCGTCCCAGTTTCTGTACTGCTTCTCACGGCACTGCAGACTGATACAACAACTATGACAGCGGCAGCAGACATTAGTCATGAGAATGCACAGACTCAGGTTCTAGACCGGAAGAGGGGACATGTAGGCAGCCAAACACAGCAATCCTCAGAAAACAAAAATTAACCCCGAAGTTGCCATTCACCATCCCTGGCTCTTGGACCTCCGCTTGCAATCTTTTTGTCTTTATGATTTGTTCTTCCCAACACTACCTCCGCATGTCTACATTCTTTATAATTCTGTCTTCCCCTACTGTGCAAAAAAAGTACAGAGTCCTGGTATATTCTACTTATCTTTGTATTCCTTCAACTCAGTTCACTGCCTAGTACATAGTAAGTACCCGGTGAACTGAGAAATGAATGTTATAGCCCAAGTGGGTTCTGGATCTTCATGTTTCTACAGCACTTAACCCATTGCCTTCAAGTCAATTCTGACCCATAGCAACCTATGGGACACAGAAGAACCCCCCTCAACGGATTTCTAAGGAGTGTCTGGTGGATTCTAACTGCTGACCTTGTGCTTAGCAGCTGAGTTCTTAACCACTGCACCATCATGACTTCCTGTAGCTCTTTAACACATACAAAATGTCTTCATTTTTACACTTTCCAACAATGCTGAGAGTCAAGTACAGCAGATTTTATTTCCATTTTGCAAAGGAGAAAATCAAGGTGCATAGATTTCAAGTGACTTTGCCCTTGAGTTGGCTGGTGTCCCTTGAGCAAACAGTACAGGCAGAAACCACGTCAGATTAAAGGGACAAAAAGAAGACAATACATACTTGTTGGGGAGGACAGGAAGAGATGAGAGAAAGAGAAAGAGGGGAAAATAGAGGTGATTTGGATCTAACTCTAATTCAGTGGTCTGACCATCTGCCCCTGATACTTTGGCAAGACTCACACGGAAAGGCTGAAACACTGATTGTTTTTATAGCCAGAGATAAGTGGACACATTTTCATGTTGACAAATTATCAAACAGCAATTTTAGTGAAGTCGTTAGTGTGTAATAGAGATAGAATGCAATTTAGATACACATATCCTCTTTCTAATCACCATTGGTCCATCAGCCTTGGAGGTCAAGTTGAGTTTAATCTTCTGCCATGGCCACGCTTTTGGTTTCAGTCCCCCATATGCACAGCGTCTCCAGTAACTTTCACTGAAGGCTTATGGGGAAAGGCATATCAACTACTGGGAAAGCAGTGTGATTCTTCTTGGTTAAAATGAAATAAGGAAGGCACTAGTTTTCCTCTGATAACTAACCTTAGTGACACTGTCACAAATGCACCAGCTTGAATACACCGCTGTATGTTTTAGAAAACTCTCAATGGTTCCGCAGAGGTGACTGTTCCCAGGAATGTTTTAGGCAGCCTTAGCAAGTACGATGCTTCAGTCCTTGAAATCATCTATTTTTCATGTGTAAATAAACAGTGGGAGGAAGAGAGAAGGCATCTATACAATTTTAATGAAGAAGATTCCCATTGGTCTTCAAAAGAAAACAAAAGGTAGCTTAATGGGCACAAGGAAACTATTTTTCTAGTGATTTTTCTGCTTATTTCTCCTGGGAAGAGGAGTGGCCTCGAAATTAAAAAGAAAAACTGATGCTCTGAGTGTATTTCTTCCTGTCATTTCATTGTCTTTGATCTTGCGTTTCCTAAGAAAGAAGCACTTAACCTCCAGCATCATACCAATGTTGGAAATGCATGCTTTATTTTAAGATCCTTTTCTAGTGTATAGAAACTATTGTGAGTCAGGCCAAATTTGTGTCTTCACATGTGAGCTTAGAAAAGACTTCAAACAATGGACTCCTTTCAAACAATCAATTTGCTTCAAAACTACTGGCTGCATTCAGGCACATACCTAGTTTTTCATCAACCTCATAAATTGTTTTCCAGATAGAACTATTTTCCAAAGAAAAGCTTACTTATCTGAATTTAACCAGTTATGTTTTTTTGGAAACCAGTATACACATGGACACTACCCAAGTGGATTCCCTCAGCAAGCAAATGGTGGATTCTCCATGGAATTCTCGTGGAGGGAGGTGAAATGGCTCTCCAGCCACACAAGCAGTCTATCATGGATCTGTGTGAATTCCCTTTTCAAGTGAGTGAAGTATATTATGTTGCCAGAAAGCTACTCCATCATCTAGGATAAATTTTCATCTGCATGTATCCTGCACTTGAGCTGCATGACTGATGAGCTCCAGCTCCAGAAATGAATGGGAAACTCACTAAGACAAATGTCACCTTTCAGTGCTGTTCTTACAGATAAATTGCAGTTAGATTTAAACAAAGTCAGTGATTTCATGCTTTAAAACTAGAGCCTGCTTCAGCTTTGACAATGCCCACTTTCTGTGTAAGGATACTAGTGCCTCGATATTAGTACCAATTTGATTAGTTAGGTTTTGGCAATCTCTACCAGGCAATAGGCAACAATTTCTACTTGTTGGGCTTATTGCTGAAATACAATTATGCTAAATATCATTTCCTCAGGTCTTTATCAGAAACCCTTATGGCGTGTTAAGTGCTACAGCTGCTAACCAAAAGGTCTGCTCTTCAAATGCTATGGGCAGTTATAGACCATCCTGTAGGGTCGCCATGAGGTCTTTACGCAATTTGGCCATTTTAAAACATGAGCAACTTCCTTCATGACTGGTTGCTGATGTTGTTGTTGTTGTTCGGTGCCACTGAGTTGGCACCAGCTCATAGAGAACCTATGCACGACAGAACAAAATACTGCTCAATCTTATGCCGTCCTCACCATCACTGCTGTAACGATTGCCATTCTTACAGTCACTGTGCCAACCTATCTCACTGAGGGGCTTCTTTTTTTTTTGATGACTCTCCACTTTACCAAGAGTGATGTCCTTCTCCAGGAAATGGTCTTTCCTACTAACATGCCCAAGTATGTGACATAAAGTCTCAGCATCCTCGCTTCTAAGCAGCACTTTAGCTGTAGTTTTTCCCAGAGAGATTTATTTATTCTTCCAGCAGCTCATAGTACATTCAATCTTCTCTATCAACACAATTCAAAAGCATCAATTCTTCTATGGTCTTTGTTATTTATTTGTTGTCCAGCTTTTGTATACATACGAAGTGATTGAAAATATGGTTTGAATCAAGTAGACCCTTGTCCTTAAAATGATGGCTTTGCTGTTTAACATTTTAAAGAGATCTTTCAGCGAATTTGCCCAATTTACTTCATTCACTGTTTGACTTCTTGACTGCTGCTTCTGTGGGTATTGACTGAAGATCCAAGTAAAACAAGATGCTTGGCACTTTGCTATTTCCTCTGTGTATCAAGATGTTACTTATTGGTCCAGTTGTGAAGAATTCTGTTTGCCTTATCTTGAGATGTAATCCAAGCTGAAGACTGCAGTCTTTGCTCTTTGTCAGTAAAGACTTCAAGTCCTCTTCAGTTTCAGCAATGATGGCTGTGTCATCTGCATATCACAGTTTGTTAGTGAGTCTTCCACCAACGATGTCACATTCTTCTTCATATATTCCAGCTTCTCAGATTGTCTGCTCAGATTGAATAAGTACAGTGTAGGATGTAACCTTGATGCCCACCTTTCATGAATTTAAACCATGCAATATTCCCTTGTTCTGTTTGAAAGTGCACCTCATGATCTGTGTACAGGTTCCACATGAGCACAACTGCATAGGTAGAGCTCTCTTGGAAAGCAATTTGGCAGCATTCCATAAAAATGCATTGAGTCTTTGATTCAGTAATTCCCACCTGGATGATCTGAAAGCTTTAAAAGGGGAACCCCATATGCCCCTGGACTCTGGCTTCATTTGATGGAGGAAATTCCACATGCTGGAAATACAGGAAGGACCCCAGTGGCACAGTGGTTAATCACTCAGCTACTAACTGAAAGATCAGCAACTTGAACCCACTAGCCACTCCATGGAAGAAAGACGTGGCAGCTGGTTCTATAAAAATATATAGTGCCCCACAGAGTGCTTCTACCCTGTCCTAGAGGGTCACTGTGATTCGATTCCACTGGATGGCAATGGGTCTAGAGATACAGAATCTGCCCTTCTCTCATACTGTACCCAGAGAGAAGAAGGCAGTCTGTAGATGAGTAGATTTGAGAGTAGGAGGTGAGCAAGATTGATTGTCCATGCTTGCACTCCCTTTTTCCACTCTGACTTGGGAAAGGCTTGTTTTGATCTGCACTAGACAACAAGATGCTAAGTTCAATTAGAAAATAAATTATTAGGAAATCCATACAGCTGATTTTCTTTATCCTTCTGACTCTAGCATATCTCTTTCTCTCTCTCATTTCTTCCAGATTTTGTAAGAGAAAGATTCTATGTATTAGTCTTCACCAAGTATCAACAAGCACAGCTTCACTTCTCTGACATGATCTTTTCATGGCTAGGTCCAAGAGAAAGTACCCAGTGACACCAGAGACTTTGCTTATTTGGCCTCTGCTTATACACCCTGTTTCCTTATTCTTCAGAAAACTTACATCATTGCAGATAAATAGAATGTAAAGCGTTTGTTCAGGTCCCTGGGTAGAACAAAGAATTAATGTGCTTGGTTGCTAAATGAAATATTGGAATTTTGAGTCACCCAAAAGTGCATGGAAAGAAAAACTTGGGAATCTACTTCCCAAACAACAGCCATTGAAACTCCTGTGGAGCAGAGTTCTACTCTAAAACACACAGAGTTGTCATGAATCCAAATCAACTCTACAGGAACTGGTAAGACATTTGATAGAATGTAAAGATAGAAGACAGTGTTCTGCAGCTATTCATAAGCTTTTCCCTAGCTAATTCTTTTCAGAATTATATTTCCAGGTCCTTCTACCTGGTCCTTCTTAGATGCTCCCCTGAAATCTGCCCACTATAGGTGACCATGCTGGCATCTGAATACCGATGACATGGCTTCCAATATCATAGTAACACACAAACCCCCACAGTATGACAAACTGAAAGACAAGTGTTGAATTATATAAACAAAAATGAGGCATTGGGATTGTAGGAATACTCACTTACAGCCTACATTACACAAACGTCACACCCCTGCTTGCTGGAGTGAAGAGGATTTGAAATACTTACTGATGACGGTCAAAGAATCCCCACAACTGGACTAGTAAGCAACATCCTGATAAATGGAGAAAGGACCAAAGTTGTCAAGGACTTCATTTTTCTTGGTTCCACAATCAATGCCCATGGAAGCAGCAGCCAAGAAATCAAAAGATTCATTGCACCAGGAAAATCTGCTGGAAAGGACTTCTTTAAAGTACTGAAAAGTAAACATGTCACCTTGAAGACTAAGATGTGCCTGACTCAAGCCATGGTATTTTCACTTATATCACATGCATCCAAAAGCTGGACAATGAATAAGGAAGACAGGAGAAAAATTGATGCCTTTGAATTGTGGTGTTGGAGAAGGACATTTAATATAGCATGAACTGCCAAAAGAACAAATAGATTAGTTCTGGAGGAAGTACAACCTGAGTGGTCCTTGGAAGCCAAGTTGGCAAGACTAAGTCTTACATATTTTGGACTTGTTGTTGGGAAGGATCAGTCCCTGTAAAAGGACATCATGCTAGGTAGAGCGGAGGGTCAGCCAAAAAGAGGAAGACCCTCAACAAGATGGACTGACACAGTGGCTAAACAACGGGCTTAAGCAAAAAACAATTGTGGGCGTGGCACAGGATGGGACAGTGCTTCATTCTGTTGAGCACAGGGTCGCTGTGAGTCGGAACCAACTAGACGGCACCTAACAACAGCAAAGCCATACATTTAACAACTATAATGACAATGCTCATAGTATTTATTGAAACTACACAATAACATCAAAACCCTTACATTGTGCTCAGTCTTCAAAAGGAAAATACAAGGACACAAAATTCTATGTGCACGAAGCAATGAGAGTAAGCTCTGAGTCAAGTGTTAGGAGTCATACCTAACTGCGTGCACCTGAGCTCCTAAAAACATTAGTAGAGGTATACTTTATCTAGAATTGCAGTTTAAACCGCACATGTAAACAAACCAAACAAAGAGACAGTAAGAAAAACTTGCAACAAATTTCGTCATTTAAATGTGTTTTTTGGAAGTTGAGCATTAATCATTTGATTCCTGATTACTGACTTTATGAAAGTACTACACATTGTTAGAGTGTAGATCCCTCTGTTGTGGACTGAAACATAAGATGAGAAATTTAGGCCAGAAATTTGCTGAAATCTTATGCTTAGCTGAGCCAGGACTAAAATACAAAGCTCGGGACTGTCAGTCCAGCGTTCTTTGTACTCTATGTGTGTCTTGAGGAAACATCCCTAATACTAATTCTAATATCCATATACTAACACTCACTTTGGTCAAGTCAATTTCAACTCATAATGACCCTAGGGGAAGGTTGAAACTCTCCATTAGGGTTTCCAGGCTATAATCTTTACAAAGGCAGACAGCCACATCTTTCTTCTGAGCAGAAGCTTGTGGTTTCAGACCACTGACTTCTCAGTTAGCAGCCAAGAAAGAGCTTTAACCACTTTGCCACCAAAGCTTAGCAATATTAATTATGCTACCCTTCATTGAAATTCTCATCTACAGGGACGACTAGACTGGGAACAATGTGCCTCTGATTCATTTCTGTGTCCTCAGGATCAGCATACAGTTAATGCAGAGTTGGTGCTCAACAAGTATGAGTTGATTTCTGTTATACGCTATTCTGAATTGCTCTCTGTTGACCTTAGAGGGATTTGACTTGATTCTTCATCATGAATTGCAATTTCTTCAACTGCCAGTATGATTTCAACTTATTTTTAGTATGGTCCCAAAATGCATACCACAGTCTAAGCATAAAGTACCTATGGATTGATATTTCAAGAAAAGAATTTAAAGCTGACAAATTTACCGATATATCTGGCCTTATTAGGAGCACTGCCCTTGAATATCTGAAAACTTACTCAGCAATTCAAAAAAAAACCATTGCTGAAGAGGCAATTTCAACTTACAGCGACCCTATGGAACAAAGTAGAACTGACCCACAGAGTTTTCAAGGAGCATCTGGTGGACTTGAACTGCAAAACTTTTGGTCAGCAGCTATAGCACTTACTCATTACACCACCATCATTTCCTACTAAGTAATAACAAGTGGCTAACATTTACTACCTAATAACTGCTGTGTGTCAGACACTGTACTAGGCATTTTCAAGTTCAATCTTCACAACTCTGTGCTGTAAGTATTCCTGATGTCCCTATATTCTAGTGGAGGGAAATGAGGCACAGAAGAGCTAGGTACCAGTCATAGAGCTGTTAAGAGGTTAAGCTTGGATTCAAACTCAGACAATTTGACCACTGAGCCCCAAGTCACAGCCTTCCCTTTATCATGGCAGTCCCATGTGAGTAAGGTCTACCTTCTGGCAAGTAAGTTCTGCCCAGAATTAGCATGGCAGGGGTAAGAAGTTTGTCTACAAAGGATCCTGGTATATTTGGGGCATCAGTAATTAACCTGACTGGCCTCATAGTAATGTTGATCATGGTTTCCATATTTGGCTACCATACTGACTGACACAAAGGGATGAGAAGTCAGAGGACTGAGTTAACACTACCTCAGTTCACACAGTGGATGAAATCTGTCAACCAATATATTTTTCCACTCAGCACTGACAGAGTCCAAAAATTCCTGAAGCTGGCAGGACAATGGCAGAAGCACAATGTAAATACTGTCAATGTGCATACCAAATGACAGTGAGTCAGACCTGAAAAGATTACAACTCAGAAACTTACTTCCTGTGTTTCCCGTTATTTAATAATTTATTATCTGAAATCCATTGACTTTTTAGTGCATTTTTTTTTTTGAGAAGGAGCCAGAGTGTTAATTATACTTCTTTTTTTTTTGCTGAGAAACATTAGCATACAAATAGGACATCAATAACCAATTACAATCTTCATTTTGGAAAAGCAAGGCTCTTCCATCTCTGTACAACTGCTAACTCAGCCACTTAAACGTCTCCTGCACTTAATGAGGGATATCCTGGTGGTGTAGTGGATTAAGTGCTGTATCAGCTAACCAAAAGATCAGCAGTTCAAATCCCCCAGGCTCTCTTTGGAAACTCTATGGGGCGGTTCTACTCTGTCCTCTAGGGTTACTATGAATTGGACCTGACTCAACAGCAGTGGATTGGTTGGTTTGGGCTGGTTGTACTGAAGGATGGTGGCATTCAAGGCTCTTATCGATCAGCCCCTGGGGGTTTCTCCAACCTGACACCTCTCTCCTCCCACCCTGGCTTTTCAGCTTCTGGGCAAGCTGTTCCACCTGTTACACTCTGAGCAGAGCCTGTTTACTGGTCTGGCTTGTGCGACTGGTTCATGCTCATCCTGCGCACCCAATCCTTGGCCTTTTTATTTCTGGATCCCCTATACCTGCATATTTTTTCTCATTCATTCAACAGAGTTTGCTGGATGCTGGCTGCCAGTTATTGGATGGCTTTGGGGAAATAGCCAGAAAGCACAACAAGTATGATACCCCCCACGCCCACACACCTGAAGCTTACAAACTAGCACAAGGTGTTTTCCTCTGTAAACAGCCAGATAGTAAATAGTTTAAGCTCTGTGAGTCATAAACAGTCACTGCCCTAACAATTCAACTTCACCATTATAGTGGGAAAGCAGCCATAGACCATGCATACATGAGATATATATATATATATATATATATATATATACACACATACATAAAAGCAAGGCTGTGTTCCAATAAAACTTTATTAACAAAAACAGGTGGCAAGCTAGCCTTGGCTGGTAACATAGACCACAGTTTGCTGATCCTTGGCTTTCAGCATGGACTCTGGTGTCAGAGAGAGTTGGATTAGAAGTCCAACTTCTCCACCTATCATTGTGTGGCCTTCACCAAGTTACACCTCATTTACCTATTTGTAAAATGGGGTAATAAAGCATATACCAGACTCTGTCCTTTCTCTCTTGAAGTTCTCCCAGTGGCATCCCCTGAGTAGCAAACACCCAGATGCTTTGCTGTGACCCATAAGGAGCACCTACCCCCTTCCTTACCAGTGTCCCCATCTCAGACTCCGTTACAGTCAACATCAGTCTCCTCCCCCAGCCCAGGGCCACAGAGCACGCTGCCCCTGCTGGCTGCAACTCTCATCCCTCCTCTTCACATGCTCAGCTCCCCACTATTCAGGTCCAATTCCAAATGCCCTTTCCTCATGGGGCCTTCAGAGACATCCCATCTAAATGCCATCCCCAACATGACACACAGACAAAGGAAACATGCCTCCCATGCTTCTCTGCCTCACTGCCTTGTTTGTTCCTTTTATAGCACTTGTCTCAGTTAGCATTTGTTTGCTTGCTTGTTCTCCTCTTCATTTTCTGTCTCTTCACTAACATATCAGCTCAGCGAGAGCAGAGACTATACCACTGCATCCCTAGCATCTAGCCCAGGGCTTGGCATGAATAGGCATTGCTAATAAATAATCGGTCAGTGTTGGTAGGTGAATGCCTCTCAGCCAAGAAAACAGTCAGGTGTTTTATTTCTCTTGGTGTTTCATCAGACTTGTAACTGATGATTCTCACATCTCTTCAAGCACTCATTTTCCTCTGGCATTAATTCTACCTTATAGCATGGCTGTATTTTGATTTCTGGAATGATTAAATCATTTGCTTGTCATATTTATTTTGCATGTGCTCCAAATGCCTCATTCCAAGCTACCTCTGGGTTCCCTTAAGGCTGTTGTTAGCTGCCATCAAGTTGTCTTCAACACACAGTGACCCGATGCATAACACAACAAAACACTGCCTGGTCCTGCACTACCTTTTCAATCATTAGAATGCTTGAGTCCTTTGTACACTGCAGGCACTGTGTATATTGAGGGCCTCTAGCCTAGAAGGGTCATCTTCCAGGAATATACAAGACAACAGTCTGTTGAGAACCATACGGTTTTCATTGGAAGATTTTTGGAAGTAGATCACCAGACCTTTCTTCCTAGTCTGTCTCAGTCTAGAAGCTCTGCGGACACCTGTCTACCACGCGTGCACCTGAGGGCATTTGAAATGACCAGTGGCCTAACTTTCAGCATCATGGCAACATCCAAGCCACCACAGTACAAGAGATTGGCAGATGGGTGGTGTAGTCTAAGGCTACCTTTTCTATATTTCTGATGAGGTACGTTTCCTTCCTTAAAGTGCCAAGCATGAATGAGCAGCCCATAGGCTCATTTTGAAACAGAAGAGACACTTCAGAACAAGCACCAGAAGGACCAAGTCATGAAAAGTCAAGAATTCCAGCTCTCAGATTTAATGTGAGTTTCTGGAAGTTTTTGCTAACCTCTCTGAGCCTGGTATTTTTCAACTGCAAAAGAAAACCATGAGCAGTTTCAGCAACAGTCATCTAAAACTACATGAAGCAGTCCTCAACTGCAGAGCCGCGGCTGTTGGCAGACGAAAGTGAATGAGCAAAAGATTTGAATGCACCTGCCTCATCGGACTCTACTTCCAACTAAATTCTCACACGTTCTTCACTCTTGTAGAGCTCTCGCCAGTGGACTTTCCTGGGCCCAGCCAGTCCCTGCGATGATTAATTATTGTAACAGCAGAGAGATAAACAAAGAAGCGACAGATGGCACGTGTGAAATAGTCTAGAATCACCTGCTATGAAATTAATTCCACATCTTGGTGGCTTGGGGCTCAGAGCCCCACTCAAAAAAAAATGAGTGTTGATAAATCGTGTATGTTTGCGTGTCAGCTTCTCTGCAAACACCTGAATAATATATGTCATGTCGTGTTTTCTTTCCTCCACCTCGCCTTAATACATTAGCATTTATAGAGAACTGTGGGGGAAATGCAGAACATCAATCAAGCCATTAATTCCTGAGATTATGCTAATGAGATGCCTGAAGCGTTTGTTTCCCAGAATAGCAGCTCCCCCAGGAGTCAGGCTCCCCCAGAACTCAGCCCTCCCTGCTCAAGATCAGAGGCCATCAGCTCTGTGAAAATCCTCCACTTAGAAGAGCACCCAGCACGCGTCAGCTCCAGGTTTGCCAGCGACAAGGCACAGGCCAGCAGCTCCCCTGGCAAATCACTGGTGACTCGGGAAACGCAAAGAGGAGAGAGGTGAGAGACTAAGAAGCTCTCAAGGCCTCTGCCACAGCAATCCCTCCTGCAGTGCAGCAAAGCAGATGGAGAAGATGAAAAGGAAACGAAGAGCCTCCCCAGTTAGATTCTCTAGCAGCTGAGATGGCAGGAAGAAAGCTGAGCTGCCGTGGTTTTCCCTCTTGTGGAAGGGTATCCTGGTAACGGGGTTGGTGTCCGAGGAGGAAAGACTCCCTTAGTGTAGCTACCACTCATTAGGCACTTAATAGCCACGGCAGAAAAGTCATGCAACATATCACACATCACAGGAGCTGTTGTCACCCCGTTCTTTACCAACCAGGCTTGACAGCGGCTCAGGTCACCCACGTGAGGGGTAGCTATGCTATCTCAAACCCCGGTGCACCCAACTCAATCCAGAGCCTGGCTCATTCTGTTTTGCATATTGTACACCTATTCGAATTGTAGACTTCAAGTTACTCATTGGGAGTCACTGGAAAAAAAACAGAAAATGCAATTGGCAGGGAAGTGCCTTTAAGAGTTCAAAACAAACTCACAGGCTGGGTGCGACAGCATCAGTGAGACCAGGAGCGAGGTGCGACAGTGACTTACCCGGGCTGTGGCGGCGGTCAGGCAGATCCACATGGGATAAAATTCCATAGACACACAGAAGCTCATGTGTGTGCACACACAAACACCCACACATGTCACAAGGGACTATGAGATCTGAATAAGCCTTGTGGAATGTTGGTGTCCATTTCTTTGTTTTGTTATTGCACTAACACTTTGCAAAAGGTTACCAGCTGGGAGAAACTGGGGGTGTGTTTGCGACTTCTTGTGAATCTGTAATTATTTCAAAGTAAAAAGTTAAAAGAAAAAAAAATCACAGCTAACCTATTAAAGGAGGCTCCTGCCAGAATTATTCAGTCTTTGGATCAAACTAAGAAAATGAAACGCACTGCTGGCAAGTCAATTCCAGCTCATCTCAGCCCTAGAGGTCAGAGGTGGACTGTTCCATAGAGTTTCCAAAAAAAAAAAAAAAAGTCAGACTAAGTTGTTTGATAAGACTCCCAAAACTCTGGTCCCCATATACCTACCCCCTTATTCAAAACTCAAGCCAATTGAACTGCTGACCTTTTGGTTAGCAGATATAGCACTTAACCACTAAGCCACTGGGGTCAACCTCCACTTATTGCTGTCCCCTTACTGCTCTGCTTCCCTGTTACCAGGGGTACACCATATAGTGGTAGGACTCACCAAAAGTTTAAACAATGGGGGGAAAGATGGACAACTTGACCCCTTTAAATAAAGTAATTTTTTACAAGTGAAAGATACTTTTTTCATTGTGTTTTAGGTAAATGTTGACAGCACAAATATTTTTTCATTCAAAAATTTCTACACAAATTGTTTTGTGACGTTGTTTGCAATCCCAGCAATATGTCAGCACTCTCCCTCCTGCCACTCTGGACTCTCTGTGTCCATTTGTCCAGTTTCCTGCCCTTCCCTGCCTTCTCATCTTTGTGTTCGGGTATTGCCCATTTAATCTTGTATGTTTGACTGAACTAAAGGTGAGAAGTACGTTCCTCACTTCTGTTGTTATTTGTTTTATTGGTCTATCTAAACTCGAGCTGAGAGGTAGGCTTTGAAAGTGGCTTGAGTTTTGAATAAGGGGGTATATGGGGACCAGAGTTTTGGGAGTCTTATCAAACAACTTAGTCTGGCTTTTTTTTTTTTTTTTTTTTTTGGTGAATTTGAATTTTGTTCTATAATTTTCTCCTGCTCTGTCTGGCACTCTCCATTATGGTCTCTTTCAGAGGGGTTTATGGCAATAGCTAGACACTACTAAACACAACGATTTATTAGTAAGACATCAGACACTACATAAAAAGATAAGACACAGACCAGGAAAACATATTTTCTGATAATCAACAGAAAATATGTAGCACTGAGTGTTTAAGTATATAATGTCCTAGGCAATCAATAGGTAAACAGTATACAACCCAATAAAAAAATGAGCAAAGAATAGTCAAAGTTAATTCACTAAAGAGAAAATACAACTGACCAACAAACAGATGAAAAGACTATACCCTCTCTAATAATCCTACCCAAAACTCAAATCCACTGTTGTTAAGTTGATTCTAACTCATAGAGACCCTACAGGGCAGAGTAGAACTGTTCCATAGGGTTTCCAAGGAGAACCTGGAGAATTTAATCTGCTGACCTTCAGGATACTAGATATAGCACTGAACCAGTACCCAATCAAGGTTTCTGAAGGCTAATTAGGAGGCAGCAATGTTTCCTCTGATTCTTACAGGATAAACAGGAAGTAAACAACTGAAACAGGTTTTCCAAAAAGGGAAACAAATTTTTAAAAATAGCTGGTGATGAAAAATTGGAGAATTTTAGTCAAGATTAGGACATTGTCATTCAAGGTATGGCAGTCTGGGGTGGGGAGATGGGGGTGCTGAGAGGGTTGGGGATAAGACAATGGGAGGGATTTGAGGACATCTAGAAGGTACAGCACCGGGACTAAAGGAGTTGTTAGAATCAGTGTCTTCATGTCTTGGTAACAAGTCACCTCAAAATGGCTTCGACAAAACCAAGTCAAGAAAAGGGGTCCAGAAGAGGCGGGGATGGAAAAACACGACACAGACAAAGTGGTAACTTTGGTGGAAGCTAAGACGGTGCACGGTACTGGGAAACGTAGCACAGCTTGTTACAGGCAAGGTAATGGAGGTCCGTAGACACATCCAAACTTCCTGCGGGGCCAAAGCACTAGGCTGAGGGTTAGGGGGACCATGGTCTCAGGGAACACCTAACTCAATTGGTATAACACATTTTATAAAGAAAATGTTCTGCATTCTACTCTGATGAGCAGTAGCTAGCGTCTTAAAAGCTAGCGAGTGGCCATCTGAGATACTCCACTGGACTCACCCCATCAAGCAGCAAGGGAGAATGAAGAAAACCAAAAAAAGACACAAGGGAAAGTTTAGGCTAAAGGACTAATGGACATCAGCTACCACAGTCTCCACCACACAGACCTCAGTATAACCAGATGGTGCCTGACTACCACCTTCAGCTGCTTTGATAGGGATCAGAACAGAGCGTTCCAGGCACAGCTGGAGAAAAACACAGAACAAAATTCTAACTCACACCAACAGGCTTGGCAGAAACTGTAGAAACCAGGAGAGTATAGCCCTGGATACCTTTCTAGTTCACTAATGAAGTCAATCCTGAGGCTCACCCTTCAGCCAAATATTTAACAGGCTCATAAGACAAAATAGGCCTACAGGAGCACACAGCCCAAGGGCAAGAACTGGAAGGGAGGAGGAGACAGGAAAGGGGACAACAAGGAACACAAGATCGAGAAGGAGAGAGTGCTGACATATCATGGGACTGGTAACCAATGTCACAAATTAGTACGTGTACTAATTTTTTTAAGTAAGAAATTAGTTTGTTCGTAAATCTTCATCTAAAGTGCAATAAAAACTTTGAAAAGGGAACAAAACAAACAGGTGCTGTTATGAGAGGTAGAAGAGTTCATTGTGCTTGATTCCTCTGTGGTTGGACTCCACCACTGTGTTCCGAACTATGGAGGTGTGGAAGCACATTCAGGCAACAGAGACCTCACTCAGGAAGGAAAAAGACACCATAACCTTCCTCAAAGAAGAAATTATAGGCCGTGCAAGTGCATGGCTGGGAGAAAGCCGAATGTCAAATAGCGCCCTCAAGAATTTGAGGGGCCAGAGGATGAAAAGAGGAATAGACAGGGTCATCGATGAAGTTGTGTTCCCCAAAACATGTGTGTAGCAATTTGGCTAGGCCAAGATTCCTGATACTGCATGATGTTCCTTATTTTCCACCTAAACAGAAAGCAGTGCTGAGTGCTGAGTGAGTCCCTTGGAGAGGGCCGTGGTCCTTGCACCTCAGAAGCTTCCAGTCCAGGAGAAGACTGATGACAAGGACCCTTCTCCCAGTGCAGCAGAGAAAGCCTTCTCCCAGACGTGATACTTGAATTTGGACTCTCAGCTTACTGGACTGTGAGACAGATCAAATCTCTGTTTTTAAGCCGGTTATTTGTGGTATTCCTGTTAAAGCCTCACTAGATGACTAAGATGTGCCAAGTGTGCCCCCAAGCTTAGAATTAAAAACAATAGGTGGAACTTGTGGGAAAACAGGTAATGAGTAATCCATTGTGCTTGGCCCAGGGTTGGGAAACTATATCTCTTTTAATCCTCAGCACAACTTGAGGTGGTAGGTTCTCTGACTATTCCCATTGACACAACAGAAAACTGAAGTCTGGGGCAACTGAGCAATTTGCCCAAGGTCGTGCCATCACTAAGGTCCTCAGAATCACTGTCAAGGCTCTGCCCTAGTGGGGCTTCCCCTCGGCCTTCACCTTCAGCTTATCTCCCACTACTTTCTCTTTGATGATGCCAGTCCAGCCCCGTGGGCCTCCAGCTGAGCACCCAACCACCAGGCACTTTTGCATCTGGAAGTGTTTATATTTGCTATTCCCCTGGCTAGGTGCCTGTGAGTCACAATGGACTCAAAGGCAGGGGTTGTTTTTCTGTTTGTTTGTTTTTCCTGGAGTGTTCTTCCCCATACCACAAGGTTCACACACTTAACTTTCATTATTTACCCAGATGTCACCTGTTCAGCCAAGTCTCTCAGAAACCTCGCCTCTCTCTATTCCCACTGCATCCCTCATCTAATTTCCCTTTATTTTTTTCATGTCAGTTTTAACCACCCAGCAGCCGCTATTTTACCTCCTTATTTCTGTCCCAAGAAGCCCTGGGGGCACAATAGGTAAGCACTCAGCTGCTAAATGAAAGGTTAGTGGTTCAAATCCCCTCTGCAACGCTGAGGGAGAAATACCTGACAATCTGCTCCCACACAGACTGCAGCCTAAAAAGTCCTAGGGGGCAGTTACACCCTGTTACTATGCAGCAGCTATGAGTTAAAATCAGCTTGATCACACCTAGGAACAATCAATCTGGTTTACTCCATGAGAAACCCTGGTGGTGTAATGGATTAAGTGCTAGGTCCGCTAACCAAAAGTTCAGCTTTTCAAATCCTCCAGGTGCTCCTTGGAAACTCTATGGGGCAGTTCTACTCTGACCTCTAGGGTCGCTGTGAGTCAGACCTGACTCGATGGTAGTGAGTTTGGTTTTGGTTTTTTGGCAAATGCCAAGGGCTGGGGGCCTTGTCTGTCTTGCTCATTGCCAGACCCTCAGTGCCTAGGGCTGTGCTGTGTGCTTAGGAGGCTGTTAAAAAATATTTGTAAAAATAATAAAAGCAAATAAAAAGGTAGGTGCCAGGATGAGTTTATTTCTGGGTTCTTCATTCTATTCCATTGGTTTATGTGTCTGTCATTGAACCAGTACCGGGCTATTTTGATGACTTGGACTGTATGGCAAGTTTTGAGACAGGGAGGTGTGAGGCCTTTTACTTTATTCTTCTTCAGAATTGTTTTGGCTATTTAGGGTTTCTTTCCATATAAAGTTGGTGATGTGTTTTTACATTTCATTTAAAAATGCTGGAATTGGAATTGGGATTGCATTGTATCTGCAGATCACTTTGGATAGTACTGACACTTTCACAATGTTGAGTCTTCTGATTCATAAGCATGGAATTTTTTTCCACTTATGTAGATGTCTTTTAGTTTCTTGCAGTAGTGTTTTATAATTTTCCTTGTATGAGTCTTTTGTATCCCTGGCTAGGTTGGCAGTTGGAATCCACTGGGTACTCCTTGGGAACCCTATGACGGGCAGTTCTGCTGTCTCCTACAGGGTCTCTGTGGGGCAGAATTGGCTTGATGGCCGTGAGTGTGTTTTATTGTTGTTGCTGTGATTTCCTTTTTAGAGCTGTCCTTATTAGTGTGGAGGAAACCAAGTGATTTTTGTCATCTTGCCACTTGGCTGAATCCTTCCCACTGACTATTTGTAGAGGCAACCCTGGTGCCACGTGAAGCCCAGTCTCTAGGTGTTTAAGTCTTTACTTATAATACTTTGCTTAAAGTTCCAGGGACAAGTACGGTGAAATGAAGGAAACCAGGTGCTCAGATACCTTCATGCAAAGCCATCTTTTGAAACATCTTCAGTGATCAGTGCTCCCCTCCTTGCCCAGGCATCCTAGGCCCTGTTTTGAAACTAGCATTACGAGAGCCTTGTATTTTTGGCTGAGACCCTGTGAACTTGATCCCCTGTGAACTTGATCCCCTGTGAACTTGATCCCCTGGTCCTGGTACTGTCTCTGAGCCTCTGCTGGCCTTTCCTCCACAGAACAGCACCTGAGGTTGTAAACTGAGTCTGCTGGTTCAATCAGGGACAAAGTCCATCACGGATTTCAAGGAGCATTCTGTGCATTGGAAGCATCACAAGATGGCCTGGCCTGTGCTAACTGGCTGTATTTGAACTCTAAGATACTCAAACCTAGCAAGACAATTAAAGCTGAAAATCATCAGCTAGAACTGAAAGGATTCAAAGAGTAATTGCTTCCTAACAAGCAACATTGCTCCAAGTAGTAGGAAGGGTAGGCAGAACTGGAGTTAATTATGTTGGAATACTTGTTTATTTTTATAGTCTTTTAAAATGATTTGGATTTGGACAAGTTTTGCCTTTCCCCGAATACTCTTAGTTTTGGGTGACTGCCATGGATTTATCTGCTAAGTGCAATTACTTCTGTTCTTGGATACTATGGAGACACAAAAACTCACCACTTACTGCTAGGATAAATCCTTTTAGTACCTTTGTAATAAGGATACCTTAAAGGTGTACCGCGCTTGTAACATTTTCAAAATAATGTTTTAGCCTGTTATGTCCCTTCTCCTTTGCTACAACTCAGCGAGATGGTTAAAGGTTAAAGTTCCGTGTACAGAAGCGAGCCTTGCAACAGATTAATTAACATAAGACCTCAGACTAGAGTCTAAGGAGCCTGCCTCTCCACTGGAAGCAGAGATCGGCAAGACAGGTACCAAACCATGTGAAGCTTGGCCAGGAGCAGAGGTTAAGAGACAAAGACCTTCCTCCAAAGGTGACAGAGAGAAAACATCTTCCCCTAGAGCTGGCAGCCAGAATTCCAGCTTCTAACCTCCTAAACTGCTAGAAAATAAATTTCATTTTCTTAAAGTCGCCCATTTGTGGTATTTCTGTTTTAGAAGCACTAAAAAAAACATAATAAAGAAAGGAAACCAAACAAAACCAGCCACTACTATCAAGTCTGACTCAAAGTGATCATATAGAACAGAGTAGAACTGTCCCATAGAATTTCCAGGGAGCACTTGGTGGACTTGAACTGCTGACCTTTTGGTTAGCAGCCATAGCACTTAACCACTACCCTAATAGGCTTTCCTAATTAAAACTCTTGAACAGCCTACTAGTCAATGAGAGGGCTATTCCAGCCAGTCCTGAATCTTGCCTCATGATCTAAAATATCATGAACCCAAATGGAAATGAACAGATTGCTTACAGAAGGAGACTCCTAAAATTGAAGCCATGTACTAAGAAGGGATAAAAGTGCCTCCGAGGTCTGAATTCTGTCTCCATTGCTTGTAACCTGCATGAAGTCAAACAAGTTGTTGAGACCCCTTCTCCTTTCCTCAATGCAGTTCCCACATCTCTGTAAAGGAACAAGAAGAGTGTAACCCTGGTAGCCTAGTGGTTAAGTGCTTGGCTGTTAACCAAAAGGTTGGCAGTTTGAATCTACCAGGAGCTCCTTGGAAACTCCATGGGGTAGTTGTATTCTGCCCTGTGGGTCATTATGAGTCTCAATCAACTCAGCAGCAATGGATTTGGGTTTGGGTAAGCACTCAGTGCCGTCCTGGGCATGGAGGGCTTGGCAAAGAGTATGACAGACAAGGTCCCTACCCCTTGACACTGGCATTCTTATGGAGTAAAACAGCATTGTTGTTAAGTGCCTTCAACTTAATTTTGACTTATGGAGGATCCATCTGACAGAGCAGAACTTTAGGGCAGCAGATTGTCAAGTCTTTCTCCCACAGAGCGTCTGGTTGAGTTTAAACCACTAAGCATTCGGTTAGTAGCTGAGGACTTACATGCTGAGCCACTGTCCTCCTTGGAATGGAAATAATGGGAACAAATAGAAAGGAAATAAGGAGAATGTTGACACACTGTGGAAAATGCAACCATTGCCATGCAACAATTTGTATAACAATTGTTAAATTGGCACCTAATTTGCCGTGTTGACTTTCACCTGAAGTCTAATTTTTGTTGTTGTTGTTAATTCAAGGGGGCAGCTACCATGGTCCAGGCACTGTGCTCACTGCTGGGAACACAGAAAAGGCTCCAAGATAGGATTCTTGCTCTCAGGAAGCTTAATTACACCTGAAAGGTCTCGGGTCAGACTGGCAGTGGTCATTCAGGGTAGTGGGTCATAGTGTGGGGAAGAGATTCTGCTCTCTAGGGCTCTGAAAGGTCACAAGACAATGATCTCAGCCATCAGCCAAATTTCGGGGAGTTAGACAAGCTTGCCATTCCTTTCATCCAAATTATGTCACGGGTAAGTGGCTGATGTAGATGACGTCTTCAGGAACTTTTGATAAATGGAGAAAGCAAAGCCACCCTGAAGGTTCCCCCCCACCTGTAGGATTCAAAGCTAAGTCACAGAAAAGTTACCGAGCAACCAGTTGTCTCAGGTCTTCAGGATCACCCAGGTTGTTGGAATCTGTGGTACATCTTCAGGGCCCGTCATCTGCCCACATACCCGCCTTCTCAGGACACTAAGGGGCAGGATCTCAGACCTTCAGGGTCACTCTAAGTGGGTAGGATAGAACAGTAATGCTTCTTTAGTGTCTCTCGTTTTCCTGTGCACCCACCTCTTCCTGATGCATTTTAGGTACTCCTCAAGGCTGTCTTTGGTCTTTATTTTAATTTTACTTCACTTGGCCCTAAGTCCTATAGCAGAAGCATGAAGGATGGCTTATATACCCGTATCAGTGTTGTTGATAGCTACCTGTCTTAGGCTGGGTTCTCTAGGGAGCAAAACCAGTGAACTGTTTTGGCAAGATGTGAAGCTGTTACACCGCTGGTGGGAATGTAAGATAGAGCAAATACTTTGGAAGACAACTTGGCTGTTTCTTAAGAAGTTAAACACATACCTCCCATGCAAGTCAGACATTCCTCTAGCTGTTTACCCAGGATAAATGATAGTGTGTGTCCGTACAACGACTTGTACACAATGTTTACAGCAGCTTTATTTGTAATAGGCAAAAAAAGCTAAAAACAACTACATCCCATCAACAGGTGAATGGATAAACACATGTGTACCATGGAATACTACTCAGAAACAAAAATGAATAAATACCTCAACAAGATGGATGAGTCTCTAAGCAATGATGCTGACTAAAAGAAGCCAGAATCCCCTCCCCCCAAAAATTCCTCTGTATGACTCAATTGATGTAAAATTCTGGACAATGTAAAATAATACACGAGCTATGACAATTAAGTTCACAAACTCGTCCTTGAAAGAGTGCTGCACAGCTCCTTGCTGATTATCACTACACTCATTGTTGAAGTACTACCCTTGGGAAGCTGTGTACCAATGCCAGAGCCTGTTGTTGTACTACCCTTGATGTCCTCAATGTCATCAAAATGTTTTCCTTTCAAGGAGTGTGCTGTCACTGGACAAGGAGAACAGAGGAGCTGCAGACAAGAGCATGCAAATTTAAACTGGATTGTACACTTTCACCCAATCACAATAAAAATAAATAAAATAAAACATCTTCTTTTCAATATTTCCTTTATCTTTCTATAAAGAAAAAAGTCGTTGGGGGCCTGATCAGGTGAGTAGGTGAGTTCCAATGCAGTTATTTGCTTACTGGCTAAAAACTCCCTCACAGACAACTATACAATTAAGTTGGTGTACTTGTCACTATGCCACCACGTGCAATAGCCATTCCAGAAAGAGTTCCAAAACTGCTTTGAAGGGTGCACTAGGTGCTAGCACTGGTGCACAGCTTCCCAAGGGGAGTACTT
The DNA here is from genome assembly GCA_028571685.1 of Heterohyrax brucei. NCBI lineage: Eukaryota > Metazoa > Chordata > Mammalia > Hyracoidea > Procaviidae > Heterohyrax > Heterohyrax brucei. Next base: position 15,382,491 of record CM053153.1, on the reverse strand, counting down.
TGAAGGTGACCATAGTGATACTCCGCAATGAGGTATGTAGCACTTAGAACAATTAAGTTTGCGGATTTAATTGTCAGATCTTGTATAATAGGGAAGAGGGCAAGGAGAGGAACACAAGGATACTTTTGGGGATGTTAGCTATGCTCATTGGAGTCTATGGTGTTAATGCAGTTAATACATTTGGCTGCTAACCAAAATGTTAGAGGTTCAAGGCCAGCCAGAAGCACTTAGGAAGAATGGTCTGCTAATCTGCTTCCAAAAATCAGCCATTGAAAACTCTGTGGTCAGCCTGTAACCTCTCCATTAAACAGAGCTCCTACTGCAGTGTACACCTGTAAGCTGTTGAAGACATATAGCTTCTGAATCCCACTACACACCAAATGCCTTGAACTTCACTGATTCACCCATAAAACAGACACAACCATCCTCAGACATACCAAACAAAGAAGCTCAACCAGCTGGTCTGGTCCAGGCATCTGAGGCAGCCATACTTATAGAGGGACTGCACGCTTTCTCCTGCTGCTTTGAGACATGATATTGAATTACTCTTCCCTGTGTGGATAACTTCCCCTGAAACATGGATGCTTGCTAGGCAAGAACCACTTGGTTAATGTCCTCATTTGTGACCTATCCCACGATAAAGATGACAGGTCTTATGTATTGAATTGTGCCCTCCCCCACATGTTTTGCAATCCTAACCCCTTGTACCTGTGTCTCTAATCCTAGCTGGAAATGGGTTTTCTTTGTTACATGAATGAAACATTTAATACAGATGTGTCTTAAGTGCATCTCTTTTGAGAGGTAAAAAGAGATTAAAGAAACAAGCCATTGGGCTGAGATGGGTATAGACAGATGCCACGGCACATTGCAATCATCAAGGAACAAAGAATAAAACCTAAAAAGGTGCAAAAGGCCTTCCCCCTGGGGAAGAGAGACTTCCCCTAAAACCAGTGCCCTGAACTCAGACTTCCAGCTTTCTAAACTGTGAGAAAATTAATTTCTACATGTTAAAATTACCCACTTGTGGTACTTCTGCTATAGCAGCACAAGGCAACTAAGACAACGTATTAACCGTTGCTCCTGCCTTCTTACTCTCTTGTGCACCGGTAAACACTAACAACAACCAGAAACCCCTACAGAGAACAGTTCTCCTCTGACAACTGGTTTGGCTTGATTTGGGGATACATTTGTTACCTTGATTGTGGTGAAGGTTTCACAGATGCCAACATTAAGTAAGGAAAGCCTGGTAGCCTGGTGGGTTAAGTGCTATGTCTGCTAACCAAAAGGTAGGCAGTTCAAATCCGCCAGACACTCCTTGGAAACTCTATGGGGCAGCCCTACTCTAACCTCTAGGGTTGCTATGAGTGGGACCCAACTAGACCACATTGTTTTTTGTTTGTTTTGTTTTGTTCTCCATGTATTAAGGCTTACCAAATAGTATACCTTAAATACATCAGCTTACTATCAATTTTACCTCCATAAAGCTCTTTATAAAAAACAATGCCTAATATACGAAAAAGTGTCAGACAAGGGAGAAATAATAGCAAAGAGAGAAAAAAAAAAAAAGAATGGGGAGACTCGAACTCCAGGTCAGAGAAGTGGTCCCAAACCCTTTATTGCCCTGACTTAACTTTTGCTCTCCAAGATTCAGATTGATGAAAGCAGCCTGAGAAAAATGCTGAGGATGGGGTGATATGCTATCACCTCGAATAAAATGCAAAGTGTTAGAGTTGCTCTATTCAGAAAAGCATGTGATCCAAAAAAAAAAAAAATAGTGACTTACTTAAAAAGGAAGACACACATACACATATACACCAGAGCTTAAAAACAGTGTCAGTAGGTTTTATGACAAGATGTGAATTTAAAACCAACCAAATGTTTGGCTGGAAGCAATCCGTCTGAGCCTCTAATGTTGGGAACGTGTCAGACGGTGGCGGCTGGAACCATTCTGCAAACAGCAGAGGCAAATGAGCTCAGTAACCGAGGCAGTCTTAGTGAGCAAAAGGGCCAGACCATGGGTGTGGGGGCTCAGTAAGAATTTCCAAAAAAAATAAATTTTTGTATTTTTCTAATGTCTGGCACAGGCTGCTAGGAACTTTGCTGGGAGCATCTCCTACCTGATCCAACAATAAATACCATCTCCGTTTTCTTCACCAGCCAGAATAATGCAGGCCGGCAATTCCCTCTGAAGCCATCTCCAGTTCAGTGAAGGACGTCATTCGAGTTAACTGTACAGCGGTTACTGGACAATGGAGAGATTTTGAATTCTGGAGAAAAAGGTATTACCTAAAAGGGGAGAATTTATCATGAGTTTCCTCTAGTGTTATCTCATTTACTTTAACTATGTTTGAACTTGTCCCTGAACTCTTAGTCACTCAAAACACAAACACACACTTTGTTAAGAAAGTTGGCAACCGTAATATCTGTGGGGTAGAGGCATTTGATTTTTTTTTTTTTTTTTGAGATAACGCCTTTTTCTTCTTTCAGATTTCAGCTCAGCTTAGCTGTACCTAAACTGCTTTTGAAATGCTATCACCGTGAATCTTGGTCTTGCTCATTCTTTAAGCTGCTGTCTTTCAGGGGAAATACACCCTGAACAGCATTGGCAAGCCTTGGCAGAATGTCTTAATTACACGAGTTTGATGAGCAGGAATTCCATTTCTCTCCTTGCCTGCCTCATTCCAGTAACTGTGCTGTTGTTGGTAGGTGCTGTGAAGTAGGTTCCAACTCATGGCAACGCTATTCACAACAGAATGAAGCCCCGCCCTGGCCTTGCGCCACTTTATGCTTACACCCACTGTTGTGGCCACTGTGGCCATCTGTCTCCTCGAGGGTCTTCCTCTTTTCTCTGACCCTCCACTCCACCAAGCATGATGTCCTACTCCAGGGATCAATCCCGCCTTACAACATGTCCAAAGTGTGTAAGACACAGTCTTGCCATCTTTGCTTCCAAGGAGCACTCTGGTTGTATTTCTTCCAAAATAGATGTTTGTTCTTTGGGCAGTCCATGGTACATTCAACATTTTTCTCCAACACAATTCCCTGTAACTGTAGTTTGTCACAACTAACGTGAACTCATAAGCCTGAGAGGCTGTAATGAGAAGCACTTTTCAGGAGAATAGGCTGAACATCTCTGATTGCTCCCAAATTCACTAAACGCAGAGGGGACAGGAGACGGAAGGAGGCAGAAAGTACTCTACTCCTACCCAAGCACAGTCTGGGGCCTCTCTGGGGGCAGGATAAGGCTATATTGTGGGTGCAAAGTTGGACCCAGAAGCATAGTCCTTGTCACTATCACTTCTAAACTTGCTTTCCCAAGTGTCTCCTTTGCCAAGAGGGACCAGAAAAACTCAGTTTTACTGAGCTACAATCATTGGACATCTAGATTTACGATTCTGATCAAGAGAAGGAAATGCAGAATGGATTCTCAAATCTCATGGAATCCAGAATTTATGGAGTCATCCAACCCACCATAAAACTATTACCCTGAGGAAATGTTTAAATCTTGCATCAAAACTATCCTCTGAAGTCACTTGTCTTAGTTATCTAGTTCTGCTATAACAGAAAGACCACAAGTAGGTAGTTAGAAACAAAGAGAAATGTATTCTGTCACAGTTGGGGAGGCTAGAAGTTCAAATTCAGGGCATCAGCTCTAGGGAAAGGCTTTCTTTCTGTTGGCTCTAGGGGAAGGTAATGGTTGTTCTTTTGATATCTGCAGGCCTGGCATTCCTTGAAGATCTACATGTGCCTTGGCGTCAATCTTCCCTTGGTTCTCAGCACGGGGACCCAGAGTCCAAAGGATATACACCTCTCTCCTGCTCTTCTTCGGGTAGCAGTGCCTCCCACTCTGTTCTAGCTTCTCTCTCCTGTTATCTTTTGTAAAATAAAAGGTGACGCAGTCCACACCCCTGGGGAACTCCACTTATATCCAATCTGGGCTATGATCTGACCAAGGGTGTTGCGCCCCTCCCTAATCCTAATTAGCATGACCTAACCCTGCCTCTCAAGAGATTTCATTGCTGATGTCAGATGGATGACAGCTGAAAGCAGAGAATACCAGAAAGATGTTTACCTGTGATTTATTGACTATGCAACCACTATGTAGGATTTACTGCACACCACAAAATGCAGGACAACAACACAATATAGGGAATCATGGCCTAGATCAATTGATACCTACAGGGGAGTGGGGATGCAATTCAATCCATGACACCATCTTTAAATCAAATAATAGTTTAGCCTGATTGGAAAAGGATGTCTGCACTAACGATTATACTCGTTTCAAAAATTATGCATATAGGGATCAAACTGGCAACCAACAACCAAACCAAACCCATTGCCATCAATTCTGTCTCATAGTTGCCCTATAAGGCAGAGTAAAACTGCCTCTCAGAGTATGCAAACAGCGCCTGGTAGACTCAAACTGCAGACTTTTGGGTTAGCAGCTGTAGCTCTTAACCATTCTGCCACCGGAGTCTCTAGACTGATGACAATAACTCCAAAGATAGAAGAGATGCTTGGGGGACAGTGACTTTGCATTAACAATTGTAAAACAGTTTAGAAACAGTTGCCAGGAAAGGTTGTACGACTTGAAGAATGTAACCAATACTGAATTGTACATGCAGAAATTGTTGAAGGAGCTCATCATAGTTGAATGAATAAACCACAGCATGTACACACAGTGGAGTATTATACAATGATAAAGGACCGTGATGAAGCTGTGAAACATTTTACAACGTGAATAAATCTGGAAGGCATTATGGAGTGGGATAAGTCAACAACAAAAGGATAAATACTGCAAGAAACCACTATTGCAGAAACTCATGAAAAGGTTTATACATAGAAAGTAACCAGCTTGTTGGTTATGAGGGAGAGGAAGGAAAAACACTAATTAGCTAGAAGCTCTGATGGTACAGTGGTTAAGAGCTTGGCTGCTGACCAACGACTGCTGATCCATCAACCTCTCCTTGGAAAACTTTAGGCATCATTCTATTCTACCTAGGGTCACTATAAGTCAGAATCAACTCTATGGGCACAGGTTTCTAGACGGTTAGGTAAATGGTAAATTTGGTAAAGGCTAAACAAGTACACAACAAAACTTGACCAAGGCAAAGTCATAGGGATTCCACAAGACGTGTCCAAATTCTCTAAAGTACCAAGTCACTGAGCTGAAGACTGAGGACCATGGTCTCAGGGAATACATAGCTCAGTTGGTATAACACAGTAGCATCATTTATAAAGACAATGTTCTACCTCTAACTGAGGTGAGTAGCATCTGGGGTCTTGAAAGACTGCATGTGGTCATCTAAGATACGTCTATTGGTTCCATCTAGGCTGGAACAAACAGGAATGAAAAAATCAAAGACCCAAGGGAATGATTGTCCAAAAGACTAGTAGACCACCAATAACACAAGCTGTACTAGGCTGAGCCCAGAATAACCAGATGGTGCCCAGCTCCCAACAACAACTACTCTGGCAGGGGTCATAACAGAGGGTCCTGAACAGAGCAGGAGAAAAATGCAGAACAAACTTCAAATTCACACACACACACATACACACACACACACACACACACACACACCCCAAAAAAGACAGGCTTGCTAGTCTCACAGAAACTGGAGAAACTCCAAGAGTTTGGTCCCCAACACCATTTAACCGAAGTCACTTCTGAGGTTCACTCTTTATCCAAAGATTAGACCAGTCTACAGTGCAAACAATAACACACAGGGGGAATGGGCTTTATAGCTCGATGGTGTAGATGAGACTAAATGAGGACATCAGCCAAAAAGCAAAGACGAGAAGGCAGGAAGGGGCAGGAAAACTGAATGAAGACAAGCAGAATCTGGAGGAAAGAAGGAGAGAGGTTTGACAATTTATAGGTTGGCAGCCAGTGTCACAACACAGTTTGTGTACTAATTGTTTAATGATAAACTAATTTGCTCTTTAAACTTTCACCTAAAACACAATTAAAAAAGAAAAATCAGCCAATGACTCCCCAAGACTGTGGTCCCTGGACACCCTGCTAACTCAGAACTGAAGCCACTCCCAAAGTCCACCTTTCAGTTAAAAGTTAAACAGACCTGTAAAACGAACAACAATGTGTGAAAAACATGCTTCTTAGCTCAGTTAAGTGTTCAAGACCAAGTGGTCAGCAACTGCCTGAAAACAAAGACAAGAAACCATGAAGGGACAGGAAAACTGGACAAGCGGACACTGAAAACCCCCAAAGAGGAGAGAGAAAAGGAGAGTGCTGACATATTGCAGGGATTACAATCACTGTTACCAAACAATTTGTGTATAAATTTTTAAATGGGAAACCGATTTGCTCTGTAAACTTTCACCTAAAACACAATCAAAATAAAATAAAAACAGAAGTGGTTGAAGAGACACCATATGGTTGCATATATTATCACATAATCAACAAATTTTGATACAGTATTAATGACTTTATTAAAAAATAGAATAAACCTGCTCCCCTGTATATGCGTTCCCACCAATCAGCCCAGCAGCTCAGATGCCACAATTCTGTATTCTTAGTAAATCCACCACACAGCTCCCGTGCTCCAGCTGTGACAAGCTTCTTATGGGGCCTCCAAGCTGTTTTCTCCTTCTTTTCCATGGACCATTGCTTCTTTCTACCTGAGCTCTTCCTACCGTCATCTCCCAGCCTGGCTCAAGTCCTGGGGTGGTACATGATTGATAAGTGATTTCTGGACAGCCCTTGCTAACTTCCCCTGAGCTCTTTCTACCATCACTCCCAGTCTGGCTCAAATCCTGGGACAGTATATGATTCATTGCTGATGCTGGCCCTTGCTAACTTCCCCTGGAGTGCTCGCAATCTCTGCTTCCCCCAACCTAACAGATAAGAAGAATGCATTCTGATTGTCTCTCTATATTTGTACAACTGTGTCTTAGTCATCTTTAAATGCTCTGCATACAGCCCATTGCTTAGTGGGTAGTCAATACACACCGAAAGGGAAGCGAAGGAAGCAGTCAGTTGGAACAAGAGGTCTAAAGTCGGATGTAAAAAGGATCAAAGAAAGGTTATGACTCAAATGCCATTCATCCCAAAGGCACAAATGACTCAAGGCCTTTAATGAACAAAATGTAGATGCAATTAAAAAACAGAGGCAGGTGGAGTTTGGATCCCAGAAGAGCAGTAGGTTAAGTTGTTGTTGGTAGGAGCCATCAAGTTGGATCCAACTTATAACAACTCTGTGTACAACAGTAGGAAACTTTGCCCTGTCCTGTGCCATGCCCACAACTGCTGTTATACTTGAGCCAATTGCGGCAGCCACTGTGTCGATCCATCTCACTGAGGGTCTTCCTCTCTTTCACAGATCCTGTGCTTTACCAGGTGTGATGTCCTTCTCCAGGGATTGATCCCTCATGACAACATGACCAAAATATGTAAGACACAGTTTCACCTTCCTTGCTTCTAAGGAATGTTCTGGTTGTACTTCTTCCAAGATAGATCTGTTCGTTCTTTTGGCAGTCCATGGTACATTTAGTATTCTTCTCCAACACTGCAATTCAAAATGCAAAGGTAGAGTTGGGGGGGAAATTAAAGCTGATAAACATGGGTCATCAGGGTGGAAAGAGGAACTAAGACCATCACAGATACTTGAGTGGGGTGAAGTCAACAGGAATACTCAAGAGATATTTGAATCCAGCTACCAGTTTTTGCCGGCCTGAGGCATTTACCTTCCAGTTTCAGCCTGGTCCTGTCTTAAAGACAGTGCTTAAGAAAGGACTAGATTGCCCAACCCGAGCACATTCAAACTGAGGAACATCACTAGAAGGCCCCATCCAGGAAGCCTAGAGAAAAACTTAAGATTTTCCTCTTGATACAAGCATTGTTGAAGCTGTAGAACTCTCATCCCATTAAGATAAAAATGGTAGTAGGCGTGTAGTGGTAGGACAGCAAAATCTCACTATAGGCCAACACGTAATAGTTCTGTGTAGACTTTACAATGGTCAGATGAGGTAGGTGTCATCTTCTTATTTCATAGATGGGAAGACCGAGGCTAACGCAGATTAAGTTTCTTTCCCAAGGCCACCTAGTCAATGTTACTCCACTACCTCTTGAATGATATGTAGGAAAGCACTTTGATATTTATTGACTGCTTTAGAAATAGAAGATATTATTAGTATTCAACACTTGCTAATGGCCAGAGGCATCAATAATGAAAATAGCTGCCACAAAAAGTAGTCTGTTTACCTATCTTCACTAAGAGGTAAAACAGAGAAACCTAATACTCATCTGTTCTCTGGTTTCTCTTCTCACCCATCAGCTCCACAATTCCACAAACAGATTTGTTGATAAAGGTGCTATCAGTGACAAGCTGAAGACATCTCTTCCTTGTCTGCCATCATTCTAGAAACATTGACTATCTGTAAAGCTCAGCTTGAAGAATAGTAGACAAGGACAAAATCAGGGCCACTTCCTAGAGCATCTGAGGGACATGATGAAGACTGAGGTAGGGTGCCAGTTGTCTTTTCTTCTTTAAATAGAATATTTCAACTAAGACGAAGGATGTACAGAAGGGCACTGGTTTGTCCAAATACCTCCCAGTGTGGCTCTGGCCCTGGGGCCCTGTGGGGCTTTTCATCATATATGGCCCTGATTAACTTAAGCCAAAACTAAGGACTGCAAAACAAGTTGGAGAACTTTTCTAAAACACTTAGCTATGGAATGGACCAAAGAATTAGGAGAAATTCATCTAGAGAGACACTGAAAGTCCTGACTGTAATTCTGTTGCAGCAGGGACAGGAAGATCTAGACCTCTGAACCAGAAAGAGACATGCTGAAAATCCCACATAAAGCACACAAGTTATGGGCCCAAGATTCAACTTGGCTGTCGCAAGGACAGCAACGAATATATTCCACAGTTACGGAACAAGGCAACAAACACTAGGACGAAAGTACGCAGGTGAGTAAGAAACAGTTTCTGGCTTGGATGAACAATCATCATTTTAAAAGAGACAAGTCAGGAAACCTACATAGCTCTTTATCCTACCCCCACTTCCCATATATTGTTCCCATTCACAGGCTTGCTAGACAGTTTGTTGTTCGTTGACACTGAGTCAATTCAGACTCATAAAGACCCCATGTGTGTAGAGTAGAACTGCTCCATAAGGTTTTCAGTGTTGTCACCTTTCAGAAGCAGGTCACTAGGCCTGCCTTTCAAGGCACCCCTGGGTAGGTTTGTACCACCAACCTTTCAATTAGCAGTTGAGCACTTAACCATTTGTACCACCTAAGGACTTACACATTTATGTAGGTCCTCTCAAAATTTTCACACTATGAACCACTTCTTAAAGAGCAAAGACCACACACCCTACCAATAGACATGTAGCAGAGAAAATGAAGAAGACAGATACATCTACACACAACACCAGCACGCGTTTCTTCCTGTATTTAGTATCTCTGATAAATTATTCATTGACTATATTCTCAACATACATATGACAAGAGGTCCACCCCCAAGATCACTCAACAGATGGGAGAAACTTCACTCCCATTTATTCTTTGGGCTAAGCTTTCACTTCCTCCAGTGAGCCTTTCTGGCTTCCCTGCCCTCTCAAGCAGAATGAATTTCTTCCTCTTCCTTGAGTACATCGTGCCATACCGTGATTTGTATTTGTTTTGACTATATCTGGCTTCCCTGTTCATTCACTCCCCAAAGGCAAAGACTGAGACTGAGTCTTTGCCTTTGCCAAGGCCCCAGACTCATCACACTGCCTGGTACATTTCAGTTCTTACAAAGGTCTGTTGAATTAAACCGGCATGACTCTGAAAGAGAAATTCCACTCGCATCAGCTCACAGGTTTTCAGGGCCCTGAGATGAACCATTTAAAAGCCTTAATCTGGACCTAAGTACCAGTGAGTTTGCCTTTCGAAGTCCAGAAACGGTGAGAATCATGGACCAACCAAAGGGATTACTGTTTTTGTAATCCATCATCCAAGATGACAGCCAGCTTTCACCTCTCTGATGTCACCTATCTATGGGAAATTAAATCTCACATTAAAGGCACAAAAAAAAAAAAAATCAACTGAGTCATTCCTGAACAGTATGTGACTTCCAGTTACCTAAACTTCTCCTACCAAGAGATGACCCATCATTTAGAGGTTCGTTCTTCTCTTCAGGGAGCTTAATAGATTGGCTATTGACCAGATAAGTCATCTAATTAACCCTGCTGCTTAGCCTCATCCTCCAGGGGTCTGATTCATGCCCTGTGACACCTTCCAATGGGGCCCCTGACCTGGTTCCCAGGGCAGCTGAGGAGAGTAAGACAGAGGCCCAGCCCCAAGGCCAGCGGGGAGGGAGGCTGCCCATGGCAGGCAGACGTCAGCACCACTTTGGGCACACACACCATCTCCGGCTGTTTACTTGGGAGCCCCACACGCCATGTTGCAAGAGTTCTTTGGCAAGCAGATCACAGCCAGATTACTCAGCAGTAGCAAGGGTGAGTGTGAGGGAAGCAACAGCCTGTGAAAGGAAAAGGCCAACGCCCTGGTTGGACCTTTTCCCGGGGAACTCACCCCAGGCCAATTCTTATGCCAGCTGCCAAGAGCCTTGGACTTATGAATGTGTGCAAGGAGGTAGTGCTCTGGGACCTCCCTCCAGTGCTTACTGGGGAAGCTGCAGGAGTATCTGGGACCAGTTCTTCCTTCTTTGGGCATCTTCTACTTTTCTGAATTTTCCAGTGGGATCTAAGGACCTCCTTTGGGAGAAGAGCTCAGGTTGAGCCAGTACAGACAAGAACTGGGTGTGTGTCCCAAAGAAAGTTTCACAAAGGAGATCATGGTAGATTCTGCAACAATGTGCCACTTGCCCTCTCCTTCGGCTGCTGCCCTCACCCATCCACCCATCTTCCTCATTGCTCACAGTGAACTCTGCAGGTTTGTCTGAGCCTTTCATTCACCGTCAAGGACTGTTTGCATGAGTCCCAACTCCTTAGCAAGGACGACATAGTCCTGCCTGACCTAAGTATCTCCAAGCTATCTGACAGTGCCAAAGACTTGGTAGAGAGTGGGGACTTTCATCAGCAGCACCCCATTCTTTGATGAGCACTATTGGCCTTTCCCCAATTTTATATAGATGGCTATGTACACACAGTGTCAGGGTCCCCTCTATTGCCTCCCTCACTGTTGTTGTTAGCTGCCATCCGGTGACCCCAACTTATGGGGACCAAGTGGGACTCACAGCAGCCACATGCACCATGGGATTGGGCTATCATGACCCATAGAGTTTTCAGTTACTGATATTCTAAAATAGATCTCCAAGCCTTTCTTCCTAGTCGATCCTAGTCTACAAGCTCCACTAAAACCTATCAGGCGTCATAACAACGCATGGGCCTCCAGTGAAAAGCCTGTGGCTGCTATGCTGAAGGTGCATTGGCCAGAAACCCAACTTGGGTCTCCAGCATAGAAATCTAAGCTTCTGAACCACTACTGCTTCTTCCCCAGCCCCTCCTAGGCTCAGGACCAGCTGTTTAGAGACCCCAGACCACAGCCTCATCATATTTTAGGCCCCAGTTACATGCCAACTTGCAAATTTCCCAAATATACCATGCTATTTTGTTATTACAAAAAAATAACAATATTTCTGAGGGCAGGCACTAGCAATGCCATTGAGGCAACACAATCAGGCCCAGACTTTGCAGATTCCCCAAAGGGAAGATGAGAGGAGCAGATAACTATGCTTTTGCAAGGACTGATTTCTCTGCCAGATGTCTGTTAAACTTGCTCACTTCTCTGCCCCTGCCTGTTACCCTTCTGCCCTTAGGGGGTCTCAGGCTTGCCCTAGGCTGTACAAGCCACATGGATCTCTGAGTAAGATACCCCAGAAGACTTGTTTCCTAAGCCTCTGAACAGAACAAGGAGTCCAATGAGGTGAGACAGCCTTCCCTTTCCCTCCAACTCTCTTAGGTATGCAAGGTGTGGTCACGGAGCTCAAGCACACAGTTAGGCTGGAGGCACTTGCCCACAGCTTCCTCAGGGCCTGGTGAACCCCATTTCTGGAGCTTTGTGTCACCACACAAGACATCATCCCTCCTCAGCATGTTCATACGTCTCTGATCACTTCCTGGCAAAATGTGGGGCAATGTAAAAGACGAGGGCTATCCTGCTGAACCCATGTCTGCATTGCAGCCTTGTCTATAAATTTGTCTCAACCCTTCTGGCCTTGAAATACTTCTAGGATCTTGTTGCATTTTGGCCTGAAGCTTTCTGGAACTTACATGGCCTTTCAAGATACAGCTCCTAACTTTCTGGTAACCTCTCCCTACTTTATACTTCAGGCACCAGCATCCCTAAATACTTCTGTGGATCCTTGTAAGTGCCATGCCCTCTCAAGCCTCCAAGCTTTTGCTTATGACTGTCCTTCTGCCTGGAATACCTTTCCTCTCTCCATAAGTGAATACGATATGTTTACCTTTCAAGCCTCAGATGAAAAGTCACTACCTCTAGGAAGTGTTTCCTAACAATATCTTATAGCCTGCCCCAACCCAGGGAAAACCATTTTCCTTGATGCCTCCACCTTGTCCTTTCTCTGTTTCTGTTTCTAAATTTTATTTATTTTGCTGTAGTGGAGAATATACACAACAAAACATAAACCAATTCAACAGTTTCTGCATGTACAGTGTAGCAACACTGATTGCACTCTTCAAGTTGCACAATGCTTCTCACCCTCCTTTTCTGCATTGTCCTTCTGTCATCAGCATAAACTCACTACCTCTAAGGTTCATATCTAGTGTTCTGAGTTGTTGTGTCAATTTGATCCACTATAGATATTTCTCAAAAGAACGTAATGGTCAAGGCAGACCTTTTTCCAAGTTAAGCTAAACTATTGCTTGTTTTTCAGAAGATGTCAGGGGATATTTTTATTTGGGCAGTTATCTCAGGGCAATAATTTTAGGGATTCACTTACCCTCTACGGCTCCAGAAAGTTTGGAGTCCATGTGAATTTGAAATTCTGTTCTGCATCTTCCCCCTTTTGATCAGGATTCTTAGATGGAATCTTTGATCAAAAGGTTCAGTAAAAACAGCTGGGCAGCATCTAGTTCTTCTAGCCTCATGGCAAAGAGACAGATGTTCATTGGCCACAAATTCCATATCCTCCTCCTATTCCAAACTTCTCTTATTCCTGACAACTTAAATACCCACCAGCAGATGAATGGATAAACAAAATGTGGTACATACATACGATGAAATGCTACTCAGTCAGTAAGGAAATGAAGTCTTGATACACACGGCAACATGGATGGAGCTTGAAGATACTATGTTGAGTGAAATAAGGCAACTTCAAATGGACAAATAGTCTATAACCTCACTTATATAAAAAGACAAGAAAAGGCAAATGAATGTACAAAGATGAAAATTTATTATTTGTTATGAGTCATAGAGGAAACAGGAAGAAGGGTTAACAGTAAAGCAAAAATTGCATTGATTAAGGGTAGAGTTGCACAGCCGATTATTGTACTTGATGTCAATAAGCTATACACTTGTAAAAAGTTAAATTGGCAAAACTTGTGTGATAGATACATTTACAACAATGACAAAAAACAGTAACTACTGTGCTTGCTTTGTATAAGCAGACATGGGATTTGGTTCCTTGGTTTGGAGGTTTAGAGTAATAGTATTATGGTCTGTGCCAGTTAATTGGCTTAATAACATGTTCAGTGCTTCTGTTCTATCTCCTAATTCAATGTGTAGTGCCTAGGGCCTTAAAAGCTTGTAAGAAGCCGACCCGAGTACAAAACCTGGTCTCTGTTTGCCTGTCGGTAGCGTTTTGTTACACTTTTGAAACTGTTTACACTGTTTTCTCTGCCACTGTGCCATGAGCTCCTCAAGAGAGGGGCCTTTCTTCACCGTGGCTCTTGAAGCCAGAGAGAGATTCATGAAACCAAACCAAACTCACTGCCATAGGGTCAATTCTGACTCATAGTGACCACCCAATAGAGTTTCTAAGGACCAGCTTGTATATGTGCACTGTCAACCTTTTGGTTAGCAGCCATAGCTCTAACCACTATACAAGTTAACTACAAATCAGAACGTGTCCCTCCCTCACTCAAAAGCCTCCTGTGACTCCCATCTCACTCGGAATAATAAGATATCACCTTGAAGACTAAGGTGTGCCTGATGCAAGCTATGCAAAATCTGGACAATGAATAATGAAAGCCAAAAAAGAACTTTCTTTGAATGGTAGTATTAGAGAATATTGAATACACCATGAACTATCAAAAGAATGAACAGATCTGTCTCGGAAGAAGGACAACCAGAGTGATCCTTAGAACCAAGGATGGCAAGATTGTGTCTTACATACTTTGTACACGTTGTCATGAGGTATCCAATCCTTGGGGAAGAACATCACACTCGGTAAAGTAAAGGGTCAGTGAAAAAGAGGAAAACTCTCAGTGAGATGGATTGACACAGTGGCTGCAACAATGGGCTGAGACAGCTATGACACTGAGGATGGTGCAGGACTGCGGTCACTTTGAGTCAGAACCGAACATCCTGGCCTAGGAGGCCTACGCAGTCTCTGCACCATGCCTGCAGGCTTTAGCCCTCTGGCCCTGCCTTCTGTCACTTGCCTCCTCCTTCTCTCTTCTCAGGTTCCTCAGCATTCCCCTGTTACTTGAACATACCAAGCACATTCCCACCTAAGGGCCTTTCCCCTCTCTGTGCCTGCTTCCTGTCACTTCCTCCCTCTACCCTGCATGGCTCCCTCCCTGGCCTCCATGTCTTTCTGGGAATGCTGCCCCATCCCCAGAAAGACCTCCCTGACCAGCTCCTAAAATCAAAGCCCACACCTCACAAGCTGTACCATTTCCAATGCTCTCTTCCTACCTTACATGTTGCATAGACTTTACTACCATCAAACATACAATGTTTCTACTGGTTTATTTTGTTTATTGTTCATCTTCCCCCCACCCCACCCAACCCCTGTCATATACAAACACACACAAACACACACAGAAGTATAAGCTTCAAGAGGGTAAATCTTTTTGTCTGCTTTGAATAGTACCTGGTGCATAGTTTCATTGCCTTTTTTGTTGTTGTTTTTACCACCAACTTATACACAGGTTCACTATGAGTCAGAATCAACTCAGTGGCATTTTTTTTTTTTTTGTCATTGAGTCAATTCTGACCTATAGCAGTCCCATGTGTGTCAGAGTAGAGCTGTGCTCCACAGGATTTTCACGGCTATAACCTTCCAGAAGCAGATTTCCAGGCCTTTATTCCAAGGTGCCTCTGGATAGACTACAACGTCCAACCTCTCAGTTCGCAGCCAAGTGCTTAAACATTTGCACCATCCCACAGTACAGAGTCAATATTTTCTGAATGAATGAATGAGATCCCTGGCATCTAGTAAATTTCTCAGCAAATAGTAGGTAAGCAATGAATAGTTGTTGAACCCCTACCCATTTTGATGGAAGATTTCATAGACGAATCCTGATCAAAAAGGGGAAGACGCAGAACAGAGTTTCAAATTTGTAAGGACTGCAGACTTTCTGGAGCCATACAGGGTAGCCAGCCAAGGTGCACAGTTATTGAATATATGAATGAAGAGAAAGGAAAAGGAAAGAGGGAGAAGAAGGAAAGAAAGAAAAGAGAGGGTGGGGGAAGTAAGAAGATAGGAAGAAGGAAAAAGGAAAGAAGGGAGATGGCAGGGAAATAGAAAAACAGAATCAGAAGTAGAGTGACAGGGAGGAAAAGCATAGCCAGTTGTCCTCAAATAGTTTGGTGTGTTGTGGGCTCCTGCAGTAGAATCTTATGACTGGAACTGTCATAGATTCCCTTGGAAATTTCTCTGTCTCAGCCTCTTTTTGGCAATGCAGACCCAGCCAAGAGAAAATATGAATATTTCACAATGCTGCAAGCTCTTTGGTTTGTGCCTCATCCCTGAAAGATTCCTTTCCTACCTCCAGCATCCACATACTCCCTGTTCATGTCAAGCTTTCAAGAGCCCTTCCCTCAACTTTTAATAGGTAATATTTAGAAAGAGCATGACTTCACTGTTACGAAAGTTAGGCATACTGTGCAGAGAAGAAAACAGTCCATCATCAAACCTTCTCTTGTCCTGGCCTTTTTCTGTCCATGTGTGTAATTGCTTTTTACTGCATTGGGGCTACACTGATCACATGCACAATTTCTCATACGTGGATTACTGCTACTCCTGAGTAGGTTTTTAGGACAGAGGCATCTTAGGCGAGTGGAAGATTACAGACTTGAGAAGCAGACACACCTCACAGTAGTCCTGGGTCTGATACTTGGTGACTGGAAGACCCCAGGTGAGTTACTTACCTAAAGTGACCATTCATCATGCTTTGCCAGGAACTGTCCACTTTAGATCTGCTGTTTTAGTGAAGTCAGTAAAAGTATCCCTTTTCATGCTCAAAAGTGTCCCCAGTTTAAGTAACCAATGATACATTTTCACAGAACTGCCACCCTGCAAACTTTGGTGTCCTCATCTATAAACTAGATAGAACAAAACCAGTCACCAAAGAATTATTACAGAAATAGTGATAACTATCTGGTGTCCCCCTAGGAGCTCTGGGAGCCTAACCAAAAGCTCAGTGGCTTAAACCCACCAGCTGCTCCACTGGAGAAAGACATGTCAGTCTGCTTCCATAACGTTTTAGTCTTAGAAACGCTATGGGGAAGTTCTACCCTGTCCCATAGGGTTACTAAGAGTTGAAATTTACTCAGTAATGGCAGTGGGTTTGGCTTTAGTCTTCATCTGGAATCCCTGGACGGTGTGAGCAGTTAATAACACTTGGCTACCAACAGAAAGGTCGGCAGTTCGAGTCCCCCCAGGAGTCTCTTAGAAGAAAGTCCTGGCAATCTGATTCCAAAAACTCAAGCCATTGAACACCTCATGTACCAGAGTTCTATTCTGACACACACAGAGCCTCCATGAGTCAGAATCAACTTGACAACAACTGGTTTATTAGTTCTCTATTGCTGTGTAGCATATTATCTTCAAACTGAGCAGCTTAAAACAATCAGTTTTTCCGTCAAATGCTTTCCAAAGACTAGGAAGCTGGGGCACAGAATGGCTCAGGATCCCTCATGACATCACAGTCACCTTGTCATCCTGAGCCGCAATGATCTGAAGGCTTGATAGGACTGCAAGATCTGCTTCCGAGCTCCTTTGCTTGGCTCTTGACTGTAGGCCTCATTCCCTTGCCACGTGGGCTTTACCTTAGGGACTGCACAGCATGACAGCCAGATGTCCACAGAGGGAAACCGAGAAATCCAGAGGGAAGCTGCAGTATCATCTATAACTCAATCTTAGAAGTGATAAATCATCATTTCCGCCACTTAGAGCCACCGCAGCGCAATGTGGAAGACCACACAAGATGATAACACCAGGCGGTGAGGCTCACTGGGTGCCCTCTTGGATGCTGACTACTAGAGGAATTAAATATTGGAGGTAAAGTCCCTGACATACAGTAGACAGGCTGTAAACATTAGCTACTCAGAGTAGCCAGCCAAGCCAAGTGTCGTCGAGTCGGATCCGGATTAGACAAGTAACCATTTGCAACCAACAGCAGGTATCATCGGTAACTTCTTTACAACTAAGGACTGAAATACTGTGTTTCTTTAGAAGCAGATTCACTTCAGTTTATCATTTATTGTATACCTATTTCTGGATAAGTATTATGTCCTCTAAGTCAATTACATTCATCAATAACTCCTAATTTATAGTTGATCCCTCAACTCATTGCCTAGATAGTCAAAAGTTGACTGTTTTTAGATCAAGACTCTTCTTTATATTCTTAAGCTTCTACAGTCTTAGTATGGCATTTGAATCTCACTGTCAGAAGCATTTGGCACTTCCTCCTGAAAAGTAAGATTAACAGATTTTGGGGGAATCAATGTACAAATGGGCCAATTTGCATACTTTTGAATATATTTAGGTGTTGAATTCAAGGCTGTCATGCCAAGCATATAAGAAGATGAAATTAATTATGAATCCATCCAGCATTATGGCAGACACAGTCACTGATACTTCAAACTGATGAATTTTGATTGAGCTTACAGAATCCACTCAAAATGCGACCTAAACATAATGCATCTACTCTCAGCACTTGGCTCCGTCATCATCCGGATTATCGCTGTAGGCTTCCAGCTACTTTCCCAGCTTTTTCATTGTCTCCTCCTTTCTTACATGGTGCTGCAGGGCTGTCACAAGTAAACCACTGCTGCAGAGTTGTTTCCAACTCATAGCGACCAGTAGGTGAAAGTAGGACTTCCCTATAGGTGTTCCAAGGAGTGCATGTGGATTCGTATTGCCAACCTTTGGGGTAGCAGATGTAGTACTTAACCACTAACCCACCAGGGTAGAGGGCCTTAAATCACTGAAATTTATTTTCTGATAGCTCTGGAGGCTGGAAGTCCAGTTCCGGATCCCAGCCATGTTGATTCTTTCTATAGGCCTCTCTCCTCATTTCTGGTGTCTGCTGGTGAGCCTTGGAGATCTTGGCAATCCTTGGTGTTCCTCCACATCTGTCTGCCTCTGTACCCTGTGTGTATCTCTGTGTTTACTCTGCTGTTTTTATAACCCAGAAGTGACTCGGTTTAGGACCCACTGAACTATGGAATAACTTCACAATGTAGCAAAAGAAAAACCTTAGTTCCAAACAGGATCACACCTGCAAATAGAGAAGCCAATATTTTAACACATATTTGGGGGGACACAATTCAATCCATAACATTCCCAACATATTCTCAATGCCCCATCTAGATTGACTGATTTATAGACATCAATTCTGATCATGCTTTTGCTTAGAACACTCCAATGGTGTCACAGAGGCATTGGAGCCCTGGTCATACTCCCTAGGCTTTAACCTGTACAAACTAAAGGCCAATTACCTGCAACTGTCTGTCTGCCTCAGAGCTTTCACTCAGCCTGGGAGAGAGCACATGGCCATGCAGAAGGCAAGCAGAGCATGCCAACTGGCTAAAGGCCCTGGACACAGTCCCTGACCACTGAGGGCTGGGGAGCTGGGGAGTCAGTTCACCAGCACCCTCAGCCTTTGGTTGCAGTATAACAGAGGTTTGCTCCACACTGTCTCTAGAGTTTCCCACTGAACTCCCAGGTGCCCACAGTGGTGACCAACTTGATAACACATCTTTTATTGGTTTCTTTCCCTTTCAGATCTCCCTTCACACTCCCCTTCTGGCATTTTCTGAAATCACTTCCCAAATTAACTGCTTACACTCAAATCCTCATCTCAGTCTATGTTTCTCAGGTAGCCTGCATCCCGAAGAAATGTCTTCCTCCCTGAAAGGAAAAGCCAAAGTCTATGCCCGGACCCACTGGGCCTTACAGCTCTGGCCCCATGGCCTTCTCTCCATCCTGGGTTGAACTGTGTTTCCCAAAAGTGTGTGTCCACTTGGTTGGACAATGATTCACAGCAATGTGTGTGTTCTCCTTCATTTTGTGATTTGCCTGTGTGTTATAATCACAATCTCTGCCCATGGTTTAGGAGGATTAGGGTGGGTTACTTCCCCGATCCAGCGGAAAGGAAGTTCCCCTGGAGTTTGGCAGGCACTATATTTCGTTTAACAAGAGATAAGAGGAAATGAAAGCAAGCAGAAAGTAGGGAACTTCACACCACCAGGAAAGCAGCACTGGGAGCTGCACGTGTCCTTTGGACCCAGGGTTCCTGTACCAAAGAAAAAAAACTTCTAGTCTGGGAGAAGATTGCAGGCAAGGACTTCCCTCCAAACCCAACAGAGAAAATCTTCCCGTGGGGTTAATTACCTAAAATTGGTCTTTTGGCCCGCTGGACTATGAGAAAATTAATTTCTTTTTATTAAAGTCATCCAGTTGTGGTATTTTCTGTTACAGCAGCAACCCCCTACGCTGGTGTCTTGGCTGTTCCTGGAATATTCTGAGCACACCTTCAATGAGGGCCTTTCCTCTTTCTTGATGACTTATCTCTGTGTATCTCTGCTGTATGTTTATAGTGACTGTCTAAGTTAGCTAGTGCTGCCATAACACAAATACCGCAAAAATGGGGCTCTAAAGAACATAAATTTACTTTCTCACCATTTTGGAGGTTGAAAATCCATATTAGGGTTTTGGCAGTGTTGATTTCCTCTTTGTTGGTAGCCCCAGATAGATGTTCCTCTGTCTTCAGCAACCCTAACACGACATCTGTTTTCCCCAGTAAAAACCCTGCTTCTGTGTCTATGCTGCTCTTGCTGCAACTCAGAAGTGATTTGGTTTAGAATCTACCCTACATTGGTGTGACCCCAAGTAGTTAATTACATTAAGTTGCATGACATTATGGAAATGTGATTGCATTACATTAGATTAGATTACTGTCACATCTGTAGGGTCAGGATTCTAACATATGTTTCATGGGGACACAATTCAATTCATAACAGTCACTACCTCTACCATCACAACCAAGTAGAATATGAACTCAAGAGGACGTACATTTTCTCTGTTTGGTGCACTGTTGCATCTCTATAAACCAAACAAACCAAATTGGCTGCTGTCAAGTTGATTCCAAATAATAACAACTCTAGAGGACAGATTAGAACTGCCACATAGCATTTCAAAGGAGTGATCGATGGGTTCAAACTCCTGATCTTTCAGCGAGCAGCAATAGCTCTTAACCATTAGGCCACCAGTGTTGCTCCACGTCTATATGCTGGGTATATATATAAAAAAAACAAATCCCAGCGCCATCAAGTCGATGCTGACTCATAGTGACCCTACAATAAGTGTTCAGTTTCTTGAATTATTGAATTAGTGATGACCTGAAAGAAACCCGATTAAGTCCAGGGAATACACTCACAGAATAACTGCCAGGACCTCCACAATTATTACTGAAGCCCCTACAAGGATCCTTTCACTTCCTCGTGAATGATCCAGTCCTTTCATTTCCTGTGTGATGAGGACTAGAACAGGCGAATGTGCTGCCTGAGACCACATGGCTTTCTAGTGACGGAGCCAGGAGCCAATATCAGACATAGCTGGGCTGGGGAAGGAAGAGAGCAATCAGACTAGATGTAATCTAAAGGGTACCACCTGTAAGCTTTGTTCTTTGTAAAAAAAATAAATACGTAAATCACAGGACACATTTCTAAACCTTTCTGGTAGCCATTTCCTCATCATTAAAATAGGACGATAACACCTATTTTCCCCAAACTCTACTCATGACATAAAATAATGAGCAAAGAATTGGACACACAGCAAACAGTTAATAGATGGACCAGTTCCGGGGGAAGAATGGTGTACCTGGTTAAGGGTCAGAAAAAAAACAAACAAAAAAAGACCCTCATCAAGATAGACCAATACAAAAGCTGCAACAGTGGACTCCAACATAACAAGGGCTGTGAGGATGGCACTGACCCAGCGAGTGTTTCATACTATTACAGAGCCTTTTTCAAATTGGAAATGACTTGACCACACCTAGCAACAACAGCCAAGTGTAAGAAAGCACAAACTCAAAGGTGCTCAGAGGAAAAAACATGCTGCCAATAATTATTGTATTATTTTGTTGAGATTAACAACGGCCCAGACCCTGGCCTGTGGGATTTCACTTACATTGCTTTATTTAGTCCTGACAATACCCTATCATGTGACTGGAATCACGGATAGCCTGTCTGACAGCTGAGGGGAAGGAAGCACACAGAGGTTCCCTTGACCTGCCCAGAGTTGCAAAGACGAACCCGCACCCTTCTGAGTCTGGGCTCTGCATTACTAAGCTGTACCTGTTAAAGGGAAGTGGCTGCTGTGTCTGCAGAGATCATTTTAATTTCAAAGATGTGGGAAATAAAGAGGACACAGTCTGCCTCCCAGCAGGACCAAGAGAAAGTCTGATCATAGCTGTCTCTTTGAAATCTCTGTGGAAGGAAGCTCTTTAAGCTGCTTTAACCGTATGTTTCAGGGTCTCAAGGGTCTAAAATCTAGAATCCAATTCACTGTAATGTAAACCCATCCTCACCGCAGGTGGGAAACTTCCCTTCAAAGTACAGTCTTTTCTGGTGTTCTCTCTTTCTGCCTCTCTCTTTCTCTCTCATTGTCTCTGTATGTGTCTCTCTGTGTATCTTTCTCTCACACACGCACACCCCACAAGGCCCTACCTAATTTCCCTGAGTTCCCTGCTGTTGGTACTGTTACTAGCTGCCATGGAGTCGGCCCCCTCCCTCTCGGTGGTGACACCAAGCACAATGCAACAAAATGTCACTTCATCCTCATGACCAGTTGTAGATTGCACCATGATCCCTAGGGTTCTCATTGGCTGATTTTCAGAATTAGATCACCAGGTCCTTCTTTCTAGTTTGTGTTAGTCTAGAAAGTCTGCTGAAATGTGTTTGGCATCATAGCAACATGCAAGCCTCCACCCACAGACAGGTGCTAGCTGCGCGTGAGGAGCATTGGCTGGGAATGGAACCCGAGTCCCCCGCATGGAAGGTGAGAACTCTTATCACTGACCCACCACTGCCCCCCTGAGCCTGCTGGCCCAGTGCTTTCCAACGTGAAGTCTGGGGACTTCAGCATCGGTATTCAGGAGGATGCTGAGAAAAGCAGAATCGCTCACAGAACCAGTACATTTAGGGCCACAATCTGCATTTCAACAACCCCGCTGCCTGACTCTTACACCTGCTAAACTCAGAGAACCATCACTTTCGCTTCCAGACAAACAATCCATTCACTGTTCTCACCCCTGCTCCAAACTGAGCTTAAGAAGACAACGTGGCTCCTCTTGGCCTTTAAATGTCAGGGCTCCCGAGCTCAGACTGCAAAGACCTTGGCTGGAAATGCCACAGAGATCAGTCAGAATCCCAGCCCCAGCCTCAGACTCAGCCAGGGCTGGTTTTCAACCCACTCAAAATCTCAGCTTCTCAGAAAGGCAGCTCCCTTCCACTTAGAAATACAGTAAAATGTAGCTTTAGTAGAAGGGGAGGAAAAAAAGCCCAGACCTTGTAGGGAAGTAGCTGTCTCCAAGTGGAGAAGCTGGATTCAGGGAGTGTCGAGGGGCTGGAGGCAGGGGCTCCAGGGACCTCCCAAGCCATGCCGTGAGCACCCCACCTGCAGCCCCGTACTGAGCCCTGCGAACGCGCTCCTTTGATGCCGCTTGCCCTCTTCAGTCGTATAAAGAGCGATAAAGGAAGACAAGGATGGAATAACCTTTAAATAAAAGATGAAGTCATTCTCAAGTCACATTAGGGTTTTATGTGTATTATGCCTTATAGTTTTTTCTTCAAACCCAGGGAGGACAAACAGTTCTCCTGCGAGAGGCTATCGCTGTCCTGAAGTGCTCAGGCTGCGTACACAGGATCCAAGGCTGCCTGTAGAGCTGGAGGGACTTAGGGAAGGCATGAGGAGGTGGGAAGAGCATTTTTCATCCTCCCTGGTCTGGGTTTTATTGCACCTGGTACTGTCACCCCAAGAGTCATGTGAGCCCTGGTGGTGGGCTTTGCCCCTGATCTGAAGCCCACCTTCCATAACGGAAAGGTCTACAGAAACCTCAATGGGACAAGTCTGAGAAAGCCAGGTAACCTAGAGGTTACACTGCAGGTCGGGGAGCCGGGTGCTTTGAAATTCAAAGAGCATCACCTTTGCAGAAGCCAAACGTCTACGTGTCTACAGGGAAGCCCCTTTTCAAAGAGGCCAAGAGGTCTTAAGTAGAGAAGGGCAAGAAGGTGAGGTAGAAGAGACCAGCACGGTTTTCAGACCACGATTTTGTTGTTAGGCTGCTCCAGGCAGCAGGGAAGGCTAGCTCAGCCTGGGATGACTGCCCTGGAACTAACCACCAAGCTGCTCTGATGCCTCTATTTCTCCTGGGCAAAGCCAGGACAGTGTTGCAGGCTTGTGTTCATCATTCCAGTGAAGGTGTCATGCTTACCGAGGCCACCCCCATTCTCGGACCCCTTACCAAATACCCTACTCTAATCTGAGGGCTTTTCTTGTACTATCTCCAGCAAAGCAACCCTACAGGACAGAGTAGAACTGTCTCATAGGAGCACCTAGTGGATTTGAGCTGCTGACCTTTTAGTTAGTGGTCGTAACACTTAAACACTACACCACCAGAGTTTCCTCTTAAAGGGTAGACACTTCACTGATCCCCGTGTTTTAGAGGTCATTATTTGCCATCAAGTAAGCTGCAACTCATGACAGGCCTGTGTACAAACAGAACAAATCACTGCCTGGTCCTGTTTCATCTCCACAATCCATGGCCTATTTAAATCCACTGTTGCAGCTGCTTTGTATTATGAGTGCCCTCCACCACAAGAGAAACTCTGGAAGCATAATAGTTAAGAACCATAGCAGGTCACCAAAAGGTCAACAGTTCAAATCTACCGGGTGCTCCTTGGAAACTCTATGGGGCCATTCTATCGCGTCCTATAGGGTCCCTATGAGTTAGAACTGACTCAGTGGAGTGGGATTGGTTTTATGGTTGATTCCACCCTAGGGGGCTCATCTTCCAACACCATATTGTGCTGTGTTCTATTTTGACCCAGGAAATTTTCATTGGCTCATTTTCAGACTTAGATCACCAGGCCTGACTTCCTAGTCTCTCCCGTCTGGAAGCACCACAGAAACCTATCCACCACGGTGACCCTGCTGTTGTTTGAAACATCCATAGCATAACTTCCAGCCTCACAGCCACACAGAAGCCACCACAGTAAGGCAAACTGGTGCTGAATCCACACTTTACAGATATGGAACTCAAGTCTTAGAGAAATGTCGCAACTCCACTCAGACACAAAAGAGGAGCCAGGGTTCAGATCAAGGTCTCTTTAACTCCAGAACTCCCACAATATGTGGGAAATGCTTTGATAACCTGTGTGTTTAAAATATGAATAATTGTTAACATTCTAAAACATTTACCGTGCCAGGTACTGTTATAAATGCTGTTTTTATCTCATTTCATCCTCACAACAGTAGGCAGTTAGTCCATTTTACAGATAACAAAGTTGAGACCCAGCAGGGAAAAGTCCATAGTCCAAGGTCACGCAACTAGGAAGCAGAGCGTGGAGAATACAAGGCACAGGTGGAAGCTCAGCGTTGTTTTATTACCATGTTCTTAACACCTAATCTCGGATCCGACTCGACGGCACACAGCTTAGCGATCTATGCGAAGCACCAGGCCAGGCACTGGGACGGGGCAGAGCACATGCAGACCAACATGGACTGGTCTCCATCGTCACAGCCAGCTACATTCTAGTGAGGAAGGCAGAAACCTGCAGCTAAGGGGTAAGGAGCAAGGAGAGTTTCCACTTAGGTCTCCTGAACTTATCTCTGTAACCCAACCTGGCCTCCAGGGAGGTCTCGGTGGACTTGTTCCCATAGCTACACACAGACACAGGCGAGCTTTGAGAGCAGCCTGATTCCCTGAGTCAGTGGCAGCAAAATACAGAGCCTGCTGCATTCCTTTCAAGGGCCAGGGAACCCATTGTTTTTCAAATTCGGGGAAGGACAGTCTGGATCTCCATGCTCACCCCTGGGATACAATCACTGACTTGTTTCAAGATGGCCTTGGCCACCTGGAAGCACCCCTCACCCTGGCCTGAATCCCCTTCACCCAAGTGGAGAGCAGCATGGAAAAAATAAAAGCTAGAAAGCAAATCCAACAAAAAACCAAAACCAAATCTTCTGCCAACAAGTTGATTCCGACTCATAGTGATCCTATGGAACAGAGAACTGTTCCACAGAATTTCCAAAGAGCACCTGGTGGATTTGAACTCTCAACCTTTTGGTTAGCAGACCCAGCACTTAACCACTGCACCACCAGGGGGTTCCAAAAGCTTGTAGAATTGGGAGGACCTGTGATTCCTCTTCTCCAGGACTTCCACGTCCTGGTTATATGATCTCAGACAAGTAGTTTAATGTTTCTGGGCCTCTATGTCTTCATCTGTGAGGTACAGGTAATAACTGCACCCACGTTTTAGGTGGCTGTGAAGATAAGTGGATTCATAAACACAGAGCTCTTGGAATAATGTTCAACATCTCAACTCCAGGAACACTGCTCAGTACTATTTAATCAACAAACTTGTATTGTGGATCAGTGAGGGCAGGATGATGGATACAGATGTGATTCATACAGAACACTAGACTAGTCACACCTGAGGCATTCAATCGCCTTAAGGTGAGACATTCCAGAATCTCTGCAGGGGGAGTTTTCTCCTATGCAGAGGGAAGAGCCTTCTCAGTGTAGCTTAGTGGTTTGGTGCACAGGCTCTCTTTCCAGACAGCCTAAGATCAAAACCTGAATCCTCACTCGACAGCTATGTCACAGATTGAATTTTGTTCCCCAAATACTAGGTGTAGAATTTGGCTAGGCCATGATTCGCAGTATTGGGTGAAGTTCCTATATGGTATAAACCCTGCCTCTATGATGTTAACGAGGGAGGGTAGGCAGTAGTTGTGTTGGTGGTGCAGAGCTCAGTGGGTAAGACTGTACTGTGTCTTGAGGCACTCCTTTGAGATACGAAAGAAAGAAGCTAGCAGAGAGAGTTGGAGAACCCATACCACCCAGAGCTGGGAACAGAGCACACCTTTTGAAAAGGACCGAGGGTCCCTGCACCTCAGAAGCTCCCAGGCCAGAGGAAAACTGACAACAAGGACCTTCCTCCAGAGCCAACAGAGGAAGATTTTCCCTGGAGCTGATGCCCTGTATTTGGACTAGTAGCCTGCTGGACTGTGACAGAATAAGACTATGCTTTTGAAAGCCATCTACTTGTGATACAACAGCACTAGATGACTAAGTCAAGCTGTGAAACCTTCTAGAAAACCTGCTACCATCCTGTCGATTCCAACCCACACAAACCTATAGAACACAGCAGAATTGTACCACAGGGTTTCCCAGGAGCAGCTGGTGGATTTGAACTGCTGACCTTCTGGTTCAGAGCCAAGCAGTTAACCACTGTGCTACCAGGGCTTCGTGAAATCTTAGACAAGCTAACTATCTGTTTGAAGCCTTGGTTTCTTCATCTCTAAAAGAGAATACCGCATCCTAGGGTTGCTGTAGAGATAATCCGTGAAAAGCACACAGCAAGTGCTAATATATGTATATAGCTATTATTACTACTATATCAACATACATTATTAGTATATTATACATCTTCTCTGACCCTGCTTAAATTGACACTCCCTTCTAGAGAGCTTTCCAGGCTCTCTTGTTAAAAGTACTAACCCCTTCAATTTATCTCTGCCGCTGTCTTGGAAAATGCCTTGCTTTCTATTTTATTTCAATTATCTAAAGTTCCTGTTGTGTCTACCCAACTGGACTGTCAGCTCCTTGAGGGCAGAGACTTTGCACATTTGTTATCGCGTGCACGATTCACTTGTGAGAAAGGTCTGGGCGAATGAATGGATGAGTGACAAGGCTAGGAGAAGCAGGATTAAAGGCAGATGGGAACAGGGTAATGGGCAAGGAAGTTTTGTTTCCAGCCAACAGTGCCAGGAACTGCTCCGAGGCATTGTATAGATTAAACCATTTACTCCTCGTAAGGACCCTGAAAGGTAGTTATTATCATCCTCCTCATTTAGCAGATGAAGAAATTGAGGAAGGAAGGGTTCGTAGATGAGTTTTGAACCCGGGCTGTTGGGCTGCAGGGACTATCCAGGACAAGTGCCATGACAGCCATGGTCTGTGAAAAGGACTGGTAGATACCCACAGACACCAGATCTAGCCAAGCTCTAGTCTCTCCCCGTCTCTGGATCATGGAGAGACCCAATCTTTCCCACTCCCCAACCCCCTACCTCCCACCGCCCACCCCATGGCCAAAGTCGAGAACAGAGTGCTCCCACACACAACCTCCATCTAGCACTGCTCAGCAGGTACAGTCCTGAAGTGAATTTAACAACCAACACTTGTCCCAGAGTGTAAAAGGTTGGGAAATATCATGCTTGGGGCTGTCAGATGAGTGAGTATGCCGGAAACACCACTCCTGCCAGCTGGTCTGAGCTGTACACACCTGGGCCACAGGCGGCCTTGGAGACTTTTCACCAGGAGGGCTGTCTGGAAATGGGGCCTTGTGCAATTCCTGCAGGAAATTTCACTCCTTGTTCCATTTTGCAGCCCAGTGTGTTATCTGACCAAGATGAAGCAGATGGGGGTGGCGGGGATGGCTGGACACCACAGGGGCAGCAGGGAGAGAGCCACAACCCCTACACAGGGGACCCAAGAGAGGCTTCCTGAGGAAGCAGTATTTTGTGACCTCTCAGCCAGCCTGTCCCTTTGACTATCCCACTTAAGTGCCTCCTATTCATCAGTCCTGACCTGCCATCGCATCCTGGCTGTATCCCTTAGCCTTCCAAGGCTGTCATATCTTTAGGCTCTGGTGAGAGACAGTCCATTGCCTTGAGCCTTAACAGAGGAAGTCAATAAGCAAACATTTGTTGCAAACTTTCACATCTTCTCTAGGCACAGGGGACCAGCCCTCACCAGCCCCACAAGCATTAAACCAATGCTCACAGGTAATTAATCACTGAAGTGATAAGTAGGAGCTCTGTCAGCACAACAGTTAAGCACTCAGCTGCTAACTAAAGCTTGCTGGTTCAAATCCACCCACCGCTCTGCAGTAGAAAGACTGGACAATCTGCCCCATAAAGACTCCAGCCTAGAAAACCCAGCAGGATGGTTCTACAATGTCACATAGGGAATCCTCAAGTTGAACATGTGTCAACATAACAGCACACAGCAACAGTGTGATAAATCCTGCAGAGACCCAAGAAACAAAAAGAGAGGGACAGGGAGAAAGCATTCAAGGAGAGGGGCCCATGGGAAATCATTAGCTAAGTGGCCCCATATGTCTGAGCTGTTGAAGGAGACAGAGGGGACATGGCCTTGCATTCTAGAAACAATTTCTTTGATTACTCATCAACAGATGTGAAGACAGCCTATGAAAATTACTAGATCGGTGGTGTCCACAGACCCAGGGGGAGTAAGTTGATGCTCACCGCGTGTATCTCCGGAGAAGGAGCCATAATCTTCCTCTCTGTCCTCCCAGCACTGTGAACAGAAGGGCCAGGGCATGACCGTCCGATAACTGAGTGACTGATTGATTTAGAGAAAGTGAGGCCAAGGGCATCTGACAATTGGTAAGAAGTGTGACTCATAGGCAGAGAGACCAGATGCCCCAGTTTCCCAGGGCCTGGTATACTGAGAAGGCTGGTACATGTATTACTAGTTGTACTGTATGACTAGTCTTCTGGTATAATTGTAAATCACGCCTTTCCCTCTCAAAGGTGTCCCAGGTTAGATTATCCATCACAGGGACCTATTCTGTGGCTCTGCTCCATACCAGGTATCTTGTAAAGAAATGTGGTGCTGTTATTCTTAAGACTGTAGCTGGGGGTAGAGGTAAGCACGACCTGTGACAGGTGACCTGGCAGAAACAGCAGTGAGCCACTACCTACTCAGAGAGAGGGTCTGGTGTGTGTAACAGAACCCATCTTCAGCCAAGAATTTTTAAAACAAAAACTCATGGAGGATCAAAATCCAAATAAAACAACAGACAGAAACCAAAATCAAAATGGATAGATACAAAAACCAGTTTTCCAATGTATTCTCGCCAATGGGCATTACCAAAAACAAAACCCAAACTCATTGTTGTTGAGTCAATTCTGACTCATACAGACCCTATAGGGCACAGTAGAGCTTTCCCATAAAGTTTCCAAAAAAATCCTGGTAGATTTGAACTGCTGACCTTTTGGTTAGCAACTATAGCACTTAACCAATTAGCTCTCATAAAAATCAAATCATCTATCTTTCCTAAGCTTCCATTTGGAGCCCCAGTAGCAGCGTGGTTAAAAGCTTGGCTGCTAACCAAAAGGTAGCTGCTCCTTGGAACCCCAGTGAGCCAGTTCTATTTTGTCCTATCATGTCACTATGAGTCACAGTAGACTCATCGGCAATGGGGATTTGGTTGGTTTTGGAAGCTTCGCTCTTATTGTCTCTACGCCCTAGGTAATAATACCCGTTCCTCCTCCTTACAAGAGCTCTTCTGAGCATCCGACTAGCAAATACGTAAGCCTTCTAAATTGCCAAGTGTTGAATCAACCTTTGAAGCCCTGGTGACAGTGGTTAAGAGCAGTGGGCAGTTCAAATCTACCAGCCACTTCTTGGAAACCCTGTGGTGTAGTTCTACCCTGTCCTATAGGGTCAGTATGAGTCACAATCCATTCGACAGTGATAAGTTTGGTAAACTGACTTATCATGAGGGACCAGTCCCTGGAGGAGACATTATGCTTGATAAAGTAGAGGGTCAGAAAAAGAGAGAAAGGCCCCCATGAGATGGACTGCCACAGCAGCTGTAACAACGAGCTCAAGCACGACAACCATTCCAAGGATGGCTCAGGGCTGGGCAGGGTTTCATTCTTTTGTGCACAGGGTCGCTATGAGTCAGAATCAACGTGATGGCACCTAACCACAACAATAGCAAATAAAAGAAAACCCAAGTCATGTGCCATCTCTAGGGAGCCTTCTAGAGACTCTACTTCCCAGGTAGAGTCAATCACCACAGCCCACACAACCCACTACAGCATCACTAAGTGGATAGAGAGTAGAGGAATGGAGACTGCACTACCACACACTGTCAGAGGGGGTGACACCAAAATAAACCCCAGGGTCTGTGGCAGCAGTCACAGAAGTGGGTGAGCCACCAGTGGAGGGTCTGCCCAGGCAGTTTCTCTAGGTTTGGTATCACTCATCATCTAGTGCAGTAACTCATCACACAAACACATTCCCCCATCACCCACCAGTCAAGATGCAGATAGCCTGGCAGCAGCACTTGCCACTTGGTGGAGAGGAGGGTCTCTTTTTGGCCAATGGGAGAGGAGAGGATGGAGGGGCAGGGGCGAGGGCAGGAGAGGCCCCAGGGGCAGTGTCTGGCCCACTCTGTCTACCAAGGGAAGTTCACCAATGAGCTCTGCCCATCAGAGGTTGGGGTGACAGATACCATGAGCTATGACACTGTGTGACAGCAACCCTGGTAACACTACTGTCGCAGCCTCTGAAAATTCCAGCTTTGTCTATGTTCCTTATGACTCTGAATCCAAG
This sequence comes from Heterohyrax brucei, assembly GCA_028571685.1. NCBI lineage: Eukaryota > Metazoa > Chordata > Mammalia > Hyracoidea > Procaviidae > Heterohyrax > Heterohyrax brucei. The sequence goes on along the minus strand of CM053153.1, from coordinate 15,351,447 downwards.
TCAGAGCACAAATATCATTTGGATCTTATTCATTCAGGACTAGTTTCTCATTTTAAGTCCCTCCCTCCTCCCAGTGCCTGATATCCTTTCCATTACAAGAAACTTGATGAGGATCATTAATTAAATGATTTTACTTCTCTTTAGTTTGGGCTGTCATGAGTTGAACAGTGCTGTCCCACAAATTCATGTCTAGTTGGAACCTCAGAATGTAACTCTACTTGTAAACTAGAACCTTCCAGATGTAATTAGTTAAGGATCTCAAGATAAGATTATCCTGGATTTAGGGTGATCTGAAGGCTGGAACAGTGCTTGGAGCGATGGTCAACAAGCAGAGAAAGGCCAGGAAATACCAGAAGCTAGAAAAGAGCCAAGGGGCAGATTCTCCCTCAGAGTCTCCGGAAGGAACCAACCCTCATGACTCCTTGATTTTGGACTTTTAGCCTCCAGAACCATGAGTCAATAAATTGAGATACTTTGTGAAACAGCCTTAAGAAACTAAGAGAGGGTATTCTGCACATCTGCTTCCTCTGTCTGGTAACCTCCTCCCTCCATTCTTCATGCACTTGTCTCCTACCATTGTTCAGATCCCAGCTACAGCATTACTTCCTCCAAGGAGCCCTCTCTGATCTCCACGTTCTCTGGTACCCTTATGAAGCATCCTGTAGCTCTCATTCCTAGAACTCATCTCAGCAAGAACAATTCATAAGATTGTAAGCCAGGGCAGAGACCAGACACTACAGACTTTGTCTGTCTTGTGCACAGCAGTGCCCTCTAAAGGAGCACAATGGTCAGATAAATGAATCAAGGTGATAGGAGGACACAAAAGAAGAAATACCCAGGAACCACTCGACCAGGGTGTGCATTCTGCTGGCTCCACTAAAATCACCATCAGCACCATGCCTTAGCAAGTGTTTCCAATGGGACTGGCCCCTGAGAGAAATTCTTTACATGAATTTACTCATTAAATTCTCACAATAACATCTGAGGGAGGACTGTCCTTATGCAGATAAGAAATGGGAAGCACTCATTTTAAACCTGACTCATGGCTAGCAAGCACAAAACTGAAATGATTTTCTAGCTCTACTGTCCATACCCAGACTAAAACCCCCTGCCACTGAGTGAAGTCTGACTCATAGCAACCCTAGAGGTCAGAGTAAAACTGCCCCACTGAGTTTTCAAGGAGCACCTGGTAGATTTGAATTGCCAGCTTTTTGGTTAGCAGACATAACACTTAATCAGGGTTTTCTCTATGCCCATATTGCAACCATATTGTAGAAAACCGGGGAGAAAAGAGCACTTTTAAGAGCACACTGGGGCCTAGAGACCGAGAATTCACCGAGGCTGAGAATTTCCCCTTCTTTGTTGTTGCTATTGTTCTAATTTCTGTTTCTTGTGTATATGGAGCTGTGAGATGGGGAGAGACAAAGAGATCTAATTTTTGTTTTCCTGCTTTCTCTTAAAATAGGATTTTGGCAACTATGGAGCTAGGGTAAGAGTGGACATCCATCTCCACACGGCCTTGGGCAAATCACTTCTCTTTGTGCCTGTATTCCCTCACCTACAAAAGGTAGATAAGTAATACTTACCTCCCTAGGAAATTGTAGATTTAATTAACATTTGCAAAGCACTTTGAGATGGGAGATGAAAGGGCCTGTTAAAGGAGGCATTAGAGTCAGCACCCAGGGTTGGACACTAAGGAAGCATAACTAGGCTGGAGAATCAGTGCAGGCCCCTCCTGGGCCATCCTGTCCCATACAGGAAGCCATACTGACTTTGTCACTGTCCCTAAAATCTGGCTTCTTGCCACCATCTTCTGCTTAAGCCATTTGCCCTCCTGCAAATCCCTTTCACCTCTTCTCCAGTATTTAAGTCCTCCAGGAGTCCTTCCAATCCCATCTGCTCTGCAAAGCCTTCCCTAGCCACTCGTTCATTCACTCATTCATTCAGCGAAGCTTTGTTGAGTGCCTCTTACATTCCATCACTGCACAGTGCACTAAGGATGCTGTAAATTGTGTGTTCTTGTTCCCATGTAACAGAAGTTCAACAGGTTATGCAGGAAATCCAAGGTCACACAGCCAGTAAGTGACTCAGTAAGAATTGAAATCCACTTTTCCCAGACTCCAAAACCCATGCTGGACTTCAGGCTGTTTCTACCACATGTCATGGTTCATGGTCCAACCAGGAAAGAACCCCTCAGACTGGACTGGCTACAGCTCACAGCTTGGTGTACACTGTGTGTACATATATGTGCACTATGTGACCGTAATTTGCAATTCTTTTCATAATTCAGTCTCAGTCAATGGTATCACCAAGAACTGACTTAGAGTTTAGGCAAGAGGAGTGAAAAGTGATGTGTGGTGGACTGTACTTGCTCTACAAACAGGGTTTCAAAACAAGTCCCCTACATCAACCTCTCTCATATGAAAACTTAGAGACCTCACTGCTTTCTCCTTTCAATGCCAGGGGACAAATCACAGGAGAAACAATAAGAATATGGGCCTCTAATGTATCCAGGAAACATCACTGCCCTGAATCTTATTTGTTGAAAGATATTAGGCAAATCAGTAAATTGAGTGTTTTAGTCGTCTAGTGATGCTGTAACAGAAACACCAATTAGATAGCTTTAACAAAGAGAAAACTATTCTCTCAGTCTAGGAGGCTAGAAACCTAAATTCAGGGTGCCAACTCTAAGGGAAAATTTTCTCTCTCTGCTTGTACTGGAGTAAGGTCTTTATTATCAAGTTTTCATGGTCAGTCAGTTTCTCATTGCAGAGACCCCAGGTTGAAAGGACACACTTTTCTCCTGGCTCTTATTTCTTGGTTCTATGTGGTCCCCTGTCTCTCTGCTCTGCTGGCTGCTTTCGTTTGTATCTCAAAGAGTTTGTTTGAGGAGGTGGAGTCAAGATGGCAAACTAAACACACGTCTTCCTAAATCCCTCTGGAAACCAAGACCTGAATTAACAATTAAATAGAGCCTTCTGAACACCTACCAAGCCCTAGGAAGCGGTATAGGGCTCTTAAATTGGACTTCATACCACTGAACACAAAACCTCCTCTCTTTTGCTGACCCCACTCTCGGCAAGCACAGGCTTGTACAGACTGAAGGTAACTCACCATTTTAATTTTTATTTCTGTCTTAGCCAGCAGGCAGGGCTGGAACTTGACTAGCAGCTAATCTCAGAAGCACTGCTGGTGGGATCGGCAAGCAAAACTGTCATATTTTGAGAGCCCAAGTTGGACTCTGTGCATCTCAGCACTTTTGGCATCACTTTCTGCCTCTGCTGTACAGTAGCCAGTACTGAGGCGATGGTAAGCATGTAAAGGACACCATCTTGTTTCACTGGCAGGCAGTTACACACATACAGAGGCCCCAGCTAGACTTAGTTCCTAGGCTGGGAGGCAGTGACTGCCTGGAGGAGAGAGCTTTTCCAGCAGAAAAGCAGTATTTCACACAGTGTCACATATGGCTGGGGCCTGGCAACAGAGGGTTTGGACTCTGTGCATCTCGGCGCCTTTGGCCTCTCTTTTGGTCCCAGCCAGGTGGTGAGCTTGTGAGGGACACCAACTTGTTTCACAGGGAGGTGGATATATCCATATGGAAGCCTCAGATGGACCTAATTCCTGAGCTGGGAGGCAGCTCCTGACTGGAGGGGATTGCTTTTTCTGCAGAAAAGCAGTATTCTACACAGCGTCACCTACAGCTGGGGCCCAACAGCAGAAGCCAGCAGGCCAGTAGCCTTTCTGTATTTTGAGTTAGTTTTTAATATCACAGGCTCAATGTAGAGGTGCTTACTTTGCAAGCTGGAAAGAGGGATCTATATACCCAGAAACCTGATTGATTTTAGAATTTGTCAGATACTTTTTACCTCTCATTTCAAGACAGCCTAGAGAAACAACTGTGGTCCATCCTCACAGCATCTCTCCCAACCTCTACTGATTCACATGATGTCCAAAAAGCAACAAACACTGGAGAAAACCATAACCAAGAAATCACTCATAGCTTCACAAGGCCCCCAAAAGAAAATAGCTCACAACTTCCAAGACGAAGAAACCTTTCTGAAACTATCAGAAGGTAAATACAAAAGGATTATATTGAGAGCCCTCCTAAAACTTACACAAAATGCAGCAGAACAAAATGAAGAATATGGGCCTCTAACATATCCAGGAAACATCGTTGCCCTGAATCTTACTTGTTGCAAGATATTAGGCAAATCAGTAAATTGAGTGTCTTAGTCATCTTCATTTTGTTCTTCTGATGGAACACCAGTACTCTGAAATCCAACAGATCAAGAATAAAATCAAAGACATAGAAACTTCCATTCAAAGCCAAGAAAACAAATGGAACAAATGAAAAATAGACTTGGAGGACAGAAATACTGACTCTAGCATCTATGAGGAAACAAGGAAAAAAAAGAAAAGAAAAATGAAGAAGCATTAAGAAGCATATGTGACTCTGTTAAGAGGAACAGTCTATGATTAACTGGAGTTCCTGAACAGGGTGAGACACCTGAGAACACAGAAAATATTGTTGCTGAGCTGCTGGCAGAAAACTTCCCAGAAATTATGAAAGAGGAAAACATAAATATCCAAGATGCATATCGAACACCACTCAATATTGATCTCAAAAGAAAGACTCCAAGACATATTCTAATCAAGCATAACAAAATGAAACGTAAGCAGAAACCCTTAAAGGCAGCAAGACTCAAAACAAAGCTAACATTCAGAGGGAAACCCTGTGGGCTTTCATCAGATTTCTCAGCTGAAATAATGCTGGCACGGAGACAGTGGCATGACACATTCAAAGCCATGAAGGAGAAGAACTTCCAACCAAGAATTATATATCCTGCAAAACTATCTTTCAAATATGAAAAGGAAATTGAGACATTTGCAGATAAACAGAAACTCAGAGAATCTCTAAAAACCAAATCAAAGCTACAAGAAATACTGAAAGAATCTCTGGGCTTAGAAGAACAAAACCACTAACTTTATATTTTAGAAGCAAATATAGGACACATCACCCAGAATCCTACTTAGGTAGGAAAGGCTCCAAACTCAATGAAAGCTATAATAGTGAAAGAAATAATCCAGTGATCATATCATGAAAACCATGATGTCATCATATTAAAAAGTGAGATGTACTACAGTCGTTATAGCCCTTCCAGATGGAGAGGAAGTTGATAAGAATGGTAGTAACTGAAACTGAGTTTATACATAGTTTAGTAAGGGGGATTTTAGAGACAACCATAAAGTACAATAAAGATGCAACATATCAAATCAAGAAACATACTACGGGAGTCTCAACAACCACAAAACCAACCCTGAAAAAGGTGAAAAATCAGCTCACAAAGAAGAATGTCCCAGAACAGATTAATAAGAACAACAGAGAAAATATCAGCACAAAAATAAACATATCACAATGGCAGCACTGAACACGTACCTATCAATAATCACATTGAAGGTGAATGGACTGAATGTTCCAGTAAAAAGACATTGAGTGCCATCTTGGATCAAAAGACTTGAACCATCCAAATGTTGCCTACAAAAAAACCTCACCTTAGACTTAAAGATACGAAAAAAACTGAAAATTAAAGGTTGGAAGAATATATATCAAGCTAACAATGAACAAATAAGAGCAGGTGTGGCAATTTTAATCTCAGATAAAATAAATTTTAGTATAAAATTCACTATCTTGGACAAGGATGGACACTATTTATTGCTGAAAGATTCAATACACAAGCAGGGCTTAACAATATTGAATATTTATGCACCTATTTTAGAGCACCTAAATACATTGAAGAAACACTGACTATACTTGATAATGAGATATATCACTACACAATAATAGTGGGAGACTTCAACACTCCACTCTCGGTATTGGACAGATCATCTAGAAAAAAGCTCTGTAAAAACACAGAACACCTTATTGTCACAACTAACCAACTAGACCTCATTGACATATACAGGACTTTCTATCCATCAGCAGACAACTACACCTTCTTCTCCAGTGCGCATGGAACATTCTCCAGAAGAGACCATGTGTTAGGACATAAAGCAACTCTCAACAAAATCCATACCATTGAATTCATGCAAAGCATCTTCTCAGATCATAAAGCTGTCAAGTCAAAATCAATAGCAGAAAAAACAGACAGAAACTGAAACTCACGGAAACTGAGCAACATCTTGCTCCAAAACCCATGGGTTATAGTTGAAATCAAGAAATTGATGGATTTCAATGAGAATGAAAACACTTCCTACCAGAGCCTATGGGATACAGCCAAAGCAGTGCTCAGAGGTCAGTTAGTCTCCATAAATGCACACATCTGGAAGGAAGAAAGAAAGCAAGTCAAAGAACTAACCCTACAACTTGAGCAAGTAGAGAGAGAGCAACAGAGGAACCCCTCAGGCACCAGAAGAAAACATATCTTAAAGATTAGAACAGAACTAAATGAATTAGAGAATAGAATAAAAATTGAATAAAACAAAAGCTGGTTTTTTGAAAAGATCAACAAAATTGACAAACCACTGGCTAAACTTACTAAAGAAAAACAGGAAAGGAAACAACCCAAATAAGAAATGAGAGGAAAGTTGTCATAACAGATCCAACAGAAATCAAAAATATCATAACAAAATACTATGAAAAACTGTACTCTAATAAATTTGAAAACCTAGAGGAAATGGACAAATTCCTTGATTCATATCACCTACAAAAATTGTGACAAGCTGAAGCAGAACAACTGAATAAACTTATCACAAAGAAAGAAATTGAAAAAGTTATTCAAGAACTACCAACCAAAAAAGCCCGGGCCCGGGCCCAGATGGCTTCACTGTAGAATTCTATCAAGCTTTTAGAGAAGAGTTATCTCCAATGCTGCTAAGACTATTTCACAGTATAGAAAGGGATAGAATACTCCCAAATTCATTCTATGAAGCTAGCATAACCTTGGTACCAAAGCCAGGGAAAGACCCAACAAAAAAGGAAAACTACAGACTGATATCACTCATGAATCTAGATGCAAAAATGCTCAACAAAATTCTTCCCAATGAATACAACAACATATCCAAAAAATAATCCATCATGACCAAGTTGGATTCATACCAGGGATGCAAGGCTAGTTCAACATCAGAAAAACAATTCATGTGATCAACCACATAAATAACACAAAAGACAAGAATAACCTGATTTTGTCTATGGAAGTAGAAGAGACATTTGATAAAGTCCAACACCAATTCATGCTAAAAACTCTCAGCAAAATAGGAATATATGGAAAATTCCTCAATTCAATAAGGGCCATTTATACAAAGCCTACTACTGCCTACATCATCCTGAATGAAAAGAGACTGAAACAGTTTCCCTTGAGAACGGGAACTAGGATGCCCATTCTCATCTCTCCTATTCAAGATTGTGCTAGAATTTCTAGCCAGAGCAATTAGATGAGACCAAGAAATAAAGGGCATCTGCATTGGCAAAGAAGCAAAAATCTCCCTATTTGCAGATGTTATGATTATATATGCAGAGAATCCTAAAGAATCCATAAGTAAGCTACTTAAACTGATAGAAGAATTCAGCAAAGTGTCAGGATACAAGATAAACATAAGCAAATCAGAAGGATTCCTTTATACCGACAACAAGATTATCAAGGAAGAAATCACAAATCAATATCATTTACTACAGCCTCTAAGAAGATAAACGACCTAGGAATAAATCTAACCAGAGAAATAACAGACTTTTAAAAAGAGAACTACAAGAACCTAACAGAGACTTACATAGATGGAGAAATCTACCCAGGTCATGGATAGGAAGACTTACATTGTGAAAATGTCTATTTTGCCCAAAGCATTCTACCTATATAATGTAATCCCAATACAAATTCCAGTGACATTTTTCAAGGAGATGGAGAAACAAATCACCAACTTTGTTTGGAAAAGGAAGAGCCCAGGATAAATACAGCACAACTGAAGAAGAGAAACACACTGGGAAGCCTCTCACTACCCGACTTTAGAACCTATTACACTGCCACAGTAGTCAAAACAAGCTGGTACTTGTACAAAAAGAGACAGATAGATCAATGGAACAGAATTGAGACCCAGGAGATGACACCATCTTCCTATGAACAGCTGATATTTGATAAAGGCCCTAAGACATTAAACTGGGGTAAAAATAGTCTCTTCAACAAATGGTGCTGGCAAAATTGGATATCCATCTGCCAAAAATTGAAACAGGACCCATATCTTACACCTTATACAAAACCCAACTCAAACTGGATAAAAGGCCTAAATATCAAATCTAAAATGATAAAGCTCATCCAAGAAAATGTAGGAACAACAAGGGAAGTTTTAATACACAACATAGACAGACTTCAAAATCTGTCAAACAAACCACAAACAACAGAAGAGTAAATAGATAAATGGGAACTACTAAGAATCGATCACTTTTGCTCATCCAAAGACTTTTTAATAGAATTAAAAGGCCACCTACAGAATGGGGAAAAATATTTGGCAACTATATGTCAGAGCGACACCTGAGCTCCATAAGCTATAAGGTACTACAAAATATCAATGAGAAAAAGATCAGTCATCCAGTTAAGCAATGGGCAAAGGAGATGGACAGACACTTCACTAAGAAGAAGATCCAGGCAGCCAAAAAACACATGTGGACATGCTCACAGTCACTAGCTATTAAAGAAATTCAAATCAAAACTACAATGAGATACCAATTCATCCCAAGGTTAGCCATGATCCAAAAAAATGCAAAACAACAAATCCTGGAGAGGCTGTGGGGAGATTATAACTCTTCTACACTGTTGGTGGGATTGCAAAATGGTGCAACCTCTTTGGAAAGCAATCCAGCTCTGCCTAAAAAAATGAATATAGATATACCATTTGATCCAGTAATTCCACTGCTCAGAATATATCCTACAGAGTCAAGGCCATTCACAACACCTGATACATGCACATGAATGTTTATCACAGCACAGTCCACAATAGCAAAAAGATGGAATCAATCCAGATGTCCATCAACAGAGGAATGGATAGGTAAACTATCGTATATATACTCAGTGGAATGCTATGCAATGATAAAGAACAACGATGATCTCAAGAAACATCTCATAACCTGGCTTCAATTGGAAGAAGTCATGTTGAATGAAAGTAGTCAGCAACAAAAGGACAAATATTATATAAGACCTCTATGATAAGAACTTAAAAACAGACTCATGACTAGAAGACAAGACTCTTTGACAGCTGCAAGGATGGGAAGGGAGTGAAGGCAAGGTGGGGAAGTTTTAGGTTAGATAGTCGATAGAAATGTGGTTGGGTGAAATCAATGACAGCACATATTAGAAAGAAAATCAATATTAGGACTTCAACATAATGTGATTACTCCTCCCATCTTGATCCAATACTATAAGGACAGAGTAGCTGGCATGGGGAGCCAGACCATGCAGTCAGGAGAAACCAAGGCTAATTGGCACAACTAGCATTTTCCTAAGAGAGCCTTCTGCACTTCACATTGGTGAGTGGCATCTGGGTTCTTAAAAACTGCCAAGCTTCCATGTGAGGATAAAGCAAATGATCCTTACTTAGCAGGAACGCATGACCTCCAAGGACCAAAATGACATGGGGTAAAGAGAACCCAGAAGACAGAGAGACCCATGTGAGTGGGTGACTACATCAACTTGTGACTGAAAGAACTGGATAGTGTCTGGCTACCACCAGTGATAGCCATGATGGAGCTCACAAAGGTGAGTCTCCCTGGCAACACATGAATAGAAAAGGGTGCACCCTGAGATCTCCATTAAAAGACCACAATTGATGATCCACAGGCCTCACAGTTGCCCTGGGAGCATGGACCCTGGTCCTGATGCTGACCCTGTCCATAAATCATAATGGAGGTCAACTCTCAGACAGGAACGGACTGGACTTGGCAACACAGAGTGACCACGTCATGTGTGCTCTTTATGGTTCTATGCATCTTGTAGGATGTCATCCTGCTGACTTCTTACTGAACGAAGTGGAATGGGTGGAGAGGAGAGGAGAGGAGTTTGTTGGGAGGATAAGGCATGTATGGAGCAGGAAGGAGGAGTGTGCTGTCACTGGGCAGGGAGAGCAGTGGGAACTACATATAGGTGGGCATGCAAATTTATATGGGAATGTACATTTTCATTCAATCATAATAAGAAAAAAAAGCTTGTTTGAGGTACAATGTAATCTTGTAGATAGAGTCCTGTCTCACTAACACAATTGCTTCTATCCTGCCTCATCATCATCATAGAGGTAGGTTTTACCAAACATAGGAAAAAGGTCAAGGACCACAGCCTTCAATATGGATTGCACTTCAACATCAGGAAAACAAAAATCCTCACAACTGGACCAGGAAGCAGCATTGTCATAAATGGAGAAAAGATTGAAGTTGTCAAGGATTTCATTTTACTTGGGTCCACAATCAATGCCCATAGAGACAGCAGTTAAGAAATCAAAAGACACATTACATTGGGAAAATCTGCTGCAAAGGACCTCTTTAAAGTATTCAAAAGTAAAGATGTCACCTTGAAGACTAAAATGTGCCTGACCCAAGTAATGGTATTTTCAATCACATCATATGCATGTGAAATCTGGACCATGAACAAAGAGGACAGAAAGAGAATTGATGCCTTTGAATTGTGGTGTTGGAAAAGAATGTTGAATGTACCATGGAACTCCAAAAGAACAAACAGATCTATTCTGGAAAAAGTACATCCAGAGTGCTCCTTGGAAGCAAAGATGGCAAGACTGCATCATACATATTTTGGATATGTTATCAGGAAAGATCAGTCCCTGGAGAAGGACATCATGCTTGGTAGTGTGGAGGGTCAGCAAAAAAGTGGAAGACCCTCTATGAGATGGATTGACACAGTGGCCGCAACAATGGGCTTAAGCATAAAAACAACTGTGGACATGGCACAAGACTGGGCAGTGTTTTGTTCTGTCATTCATAGGGTTGCTATGAGTTGGAACTGACTCAGTGACACCTAACAAAAACAGTAACAGGAAAAAATGGTGGATAATTACACAACACTGGGAAGCATGGCCTAGCCAAGTTGACATACATCTTGAGGGGACACAGTTCAATCTGTAACACTCAGTAAATCTCCAGGTTTCAGTTTTCCTCATCTGTAAAGTGTGAATGATGATAGCACCAGTCTCCTAGGACTGCTGAGAGGAATAAATGAGTTATTGTTTATACAGTGCGCAGGCCCATCCTTGGCACATGGTAAGGGCTTAATCAGCTCTCCATGACACATAAACTTCCACACCCATGCCAGTGTCTTGAAAAGTAACACTAGGTAGCCAGCCCAGACTCTCTGAATGCATTGTGCTTAAGAAATGCACACATGGTTGGCTGTCTACAGGATTGAATACCTTAAAACCAAAAAGTACCAAACCAATTGCCATCAAGTCAACACCAACTATGGCAACCCTACATATATCAGAGTAGACCTGTGCTCCATAGGGTTTTCGATGGATGTCTTTTCAAAAATAAATCATCAAGCCTTTCTTTTAAGGCATCTCTGGGTAGACTTGAGCCTCCAACCTTATGGCTAGCAGGAAAACTGATTTTTAACAATTTGTACTACCCAGAGACTGTAACACTGTAACTACCTGTGTACAAGTAATTTTGCTCATACTCCTTCAGAGTATTGGGCTACAGGCTGCTTAGCTCAGGTGCTCAGAAATACTGCCTGTGGATGAATACTGACTTCCTTTCCCCTCATTGGAGCTCAGTGGAAAGCATTTAGAAAACCACTGAGCTAGTTAGTCATCACAACACTCACATGGGATTCAAGCAAACCAGATGCAGAGGGGTATCAGTTTGTGATCAGCACAGAGTAGAACTGAACTTTCTCTGGGACTCATAATGAACTCCTGAAAAAAAGGCTGCACATGGGAGAGAATTTTAGTTTTTCTTAGAGTCTTTAACTATTTTCTCTTCTTAGAATGGTTCTTCCAAAGATTCATCCTAACATCTCCTTCAAATGTTGCTCAAAGGTCGTATTGAGAGACCTATCCTAAGGAGCACTCATCCCCAGCATTTCTGACCTGACTTCCCCTTGTTTATATTTTCCTATAGCTTTTCTCACTTCATAACACATTTATTATTTTGACCCTACTGTAGAGTGTAACGGGAACCCTGGTAGTGTTGTGGTTAAGTGCTGGCTCTGCTAACCAGAAGGATGGCAGTTCAAATCTGACAAGTGTTCTTGGAAACTCTATGGGACAGCCCCACTGACCTCTAGGGTCACTATGAGTCGGAATTGACTCCGTGGTACTGGCTTTTGGCTTCTCTCTAGATTGTAAGCGGTCCTGGTCTTATAACTGGCAATGATGGAAAGGTCAGCACTTAAATGGTGATGATGGAAAGGTTAACAGTTTGAACCAACCCAGCCAGTCCATGGGAGAAAGACCGGGCGAACTGCTCCCATGAAGATTACAGCCTAGAAAACCCCATGGGGCAGTTCTCCTCTATTACATGGGGTTGCTATGAGTTGAAATTGACTCAACAACCCTTAGGAACAGCCACCCTCGACTGTAATCTCCCAGAGGGGAGTGGTCTTTGTTTCATTCGCTGAAAAGCTCTGGTTCCTACAGCATGTCCCCCAAAGCATCCCTAATGAATAACTGGACCAACTATACTGAAACCCGTGAGAGCCAACATTCAAACAGACTGCTTGGCTTTCCCAGGTTGCACAAGTGTCCCCCTTTGACAGGATGAAGCTCACCACTGTTCGATCACTCCATACTGATGGAAAACATTTGAGCATTCTTTCTTAGATAAATGTCCCTCTTAACGCACATTCTGCCTTTTGTAGGTTTTATTGTAAATTATTGGCAACATTTGAGACTAAACAGAAAAGCAAACCCGTCACTGTCAAGTTAATCCCAACTCATAGCCACCCTGCCAGAGAAGAACTGCCTCGTAGGGTTTCCAAAGAACAGCTGATGGATTCAAACTGCCAAGCTGTTGGCTAATAACTGGGCTCTTAACTACTACGCCACCAAGCCTGTACTTGGGACTAGATGCTAGAAAAATCCATATTATTTTAAGCGAAGAAAATTCAAGATTCTCCTTCAATTTAAAAAGAGAATTCTAGAAGTGCTCAGAGATGGATTAACCCATGAGCATTTGTTCAGGACACACAATAAGATCATGTGCAGCGTTGCCCTATGCACAGCACAAAATAGCCACTCGGCCAGGAGTAGCCCCCTTCACTTTTCTTACAGGTCACTTCTGGACCAGGAAGTGACTTCCACCCACACAGCAGCAGGTATGTCTGCCATGCAGTGTAGCATGGTGGTCAATCATGTGGACTCTGGCAGAGGAAAGCTTGGCTTCAGTCCTTACTTTTATGGATTGAATTAGATCCCATTAAAATATGTGTTGAAATGCTACCCTGTGTATCTATAAATTAGTTCCTGAGTGGCACGTTTGTGTTCGATTAACTACTAACCTGAAAAGGTTAGTGGTTTGAACTTACCCAGCAGCCACAGAAGAAGGACATGGTGACCTGCTTCCGCAAAGATTACAGCCAAGAAGACCCTAAGGAGTAGTTCTACTCTGTAGCACGTGGTAGCTATATGTCAAAATGGAATTAATGATCACAGGTTTGTTTTTCAGAACTGTAGTTGTAACATAATCATCTTCCAGAATGTAATCTAATGTTGCATTAATTAGGCCATACCAGTGTAGGCTGTGTCCTAAACCTAATAACTGCCGAGTTATGAAAACCGCAGAACAGACAGAGAAGCAAACTCGTAATGGGGAAGACAGACATTGTGTGGGGACTGCCAGGGAACCAAGGGACACCCAAGAAAATGAACAAGGAAAGAATCAACACAGCTGAGACTCTGACCGGGGCTTGTACCTTCTAGAATTGTGAGGAACGCCTTCCTTCTGTTTTTTAGAGCCACCCACTTGTGGAATTTCCATTATAGCTAGCAAATTAAGATGCTCATTAGCTAAATGAGCATCAGCCAAAGATTTAACTTCTCACTTAAATCAAGTTTCACATCTGTGAGATGGAAACAGCAATTGATGCATTTTCATACTTCTGTGAAAAGGGCTGAATGAGAGAATATGTTGCTTTTAGCCCAGTGCCTGGCACAATTAAGACAAATATTTGATGAGTGAGAAATATTCTTCAACACTTGTGCTGCCAGGCTGCAAGAAAATATATTGAAAACTTCAAAAGGAGAAATTTAATAAACAAATAGTGTCTTTAATATCCCCATTAGGATGGATTAGAGGATTAACCTGATTCTAAGTCTTGCTGCCTGGGTAGCAACCTGGGCAGGGGTCCTCACACGGCAAATCATCTCACCTACCTTTCATTTGAAGAGAGGGGGAAAAAAAATCAATGCATTCTTGTTCTCTTCGCTTATCCTTTGCTTATTTGTGTGCCCAAATAAGGTTACTGTACAAAATACAATCGTGCAGTCTATAAATAATGAACAGCCTCTTCACATAGCAAGAGCACAGAAAGGTTCTAAATGGAATTCTTTTTTTCCACTTCGTTTTTGGCCCTCTGTCTGGCCCTAAATGTAAATACAAGCTATCTGGGGGCATATAAAAGGCCCAATTGACCTGTTGACCCAGTTTGCAGGGATAGCTCCAGGCAGAACCTTTTTAGCAGCTGCTACCGAGGAAGCTGTGGCCACATCAGCTCACGCTGCAGACTCCTGCTCACGGGGCTGGCAGGGACCTGAAGACGCTGGGAAGCCTACCTGTGTCTAGTGCCTATGTGGCTCTTGTATCTGATACTGACAAAGAAGAACAAAGGCTTTTTCTGCCACCTTTCCACAGAGTAGTGGCCAAAGGATGCAGAAAGGCCGAGAAAGCCTGCCTTAAACCTCCCGGGAGCCACTTCATCCTACTGAAAACAAATCTTTATTCACCCCATAGCAAAACCCGCCCTTTTCTTTGTTTCTGTTGCCCTAGTTGGCTGTTTTTCCTGCTTTTACTTCCTGTTTTTTGGTGCCATTGAGTCAATTCTGACTCACAGCTACCACCTGTGATAGCACAGAACAGCCCCGTAGGGTTTCCTAAGCTGTAACCTTTACAGTACATCTCCAGGTCTTTCTCCCAAGGAACCACTGAGTCTGTTTGAGTCTTTCAGTTAACAGTTGAGTGCGTAGCTCTTCTGCCCCCTAAGCTCCTTTACTCCTGTTTAAACAAACAAACAAAACATTGTTGAGTCAGTTCTGACTAGAGCAAGCCTATAGGCGGAGGAGAACAGCCTCGCAGTTATTTCCAAGGAGCAGCTGATAGATTTGAACTGCCCACCTTTTGGTTACCAGGCAAGCTCTTAGCCACTTCACCACCAGGGCTCCAGACTAGATCCCCCCATCTGATAGGTGAGGAGCTCTAGTGGGTCACTGGGAATTGTAATCAAATGTCAAATTGAATGAAATGAGAGTTCGTTGGCTTGTTTGATTTTGGTACTTGATATGTGGAGACCCTCAGAGGCTAAGTGACAGTCCAACTTAGTCTCGCCAGTTGGAGGCAGGTTCTGGTTTCACGCTTTGATCTGTTTGATTCTCTTTATAAAGAGACAGCGGCTTCTGCTTTGCCTTTGAACTCGACCTGTACCTGAATGGGAGTCATGGGGAGTGCTCACAGTGAATGTGTTTGTGGGTAATCCAAAGGTTAGACGTACAAGTCCTCCTAGAGACTCCTCAGAAGAAATGGCTGGTAATCTACTTCCAAAAAAAAAAACAGCCAATGAAAACTGTATGGAGTTCTGCTCTCTTCTGACACACACGTGGTTATCCCCAGTCAGAATCATCTTCACAGCAACCAGTGGTATCTGGGGGGTTCATAAAGAAAGACTGAGTCCACCAAATTTCTGAACAACCTTCTTCCCAGTCAGTTGCTTATTCCTATGCTTCCACTGCTTTGCAAAGATGACAGGTCTGTTAAGCCATGATGCGGTATTCGCTCATTAATGCATGCTAAGTTGCTGTGCAATTTCTATAGAATTAAATTACAGATTCGATGAATGAGCAAATAATTCATCAAGACTAATGTTACTTTCGTGAATGCCAAAGTTAAGATTTGGGCCATTTACTTATCAAATACCGATTTTTTAAAAAACTCACAATGAAATAATAAATAAATCATCAACTCAAGGTTTAATCTGGTATTCTGCCTCAATCAGGAAAATATGCATAGTACCAGAAACCCTCCTTGGTTTCCAAATAAGGGGGCACTCAGAAACATGAGCCTGTTCATTTTCATTCAACTCTGAGATTGTATGTTACAGATATTGGTAAAACACACACACACACACACACACATATCCAAGCACACCATGTATGCCATTCGACACTTTGGTGGCTTAGTGGTCAAGTACTACATCTGCTAACTAAACGGTCAGCACTTCAAATCCACCGAGCTCTCCTTCCAAACTCTGAGCAGTTCTGCTCTGTCCCATTGGGTCACTATGAGTCGGAGTCAATGTGACAGCAGTAGGTTTGGTTTGGGTTTTTGGTACATTTACTGTGCAAATACGACATTTTATAAGATCTGCCTGCCTTTGGGTGTCAATAGATTAAGATATTGAGTCACCTTATCTCACCTCCCTGCTCATGAGTTCTGTAAGTGTGGTCTCTGAATCAGCAGCGTCAACATCACCTGGGAACACGTTAGAAACGCAAATTCTCAGGTCCCTCGCTAGACCTAACTGAATCTGAAACTCCGGGGGCAGGTCCAGTCATCTGTGTTTTGACAAGACTTCCAGGTGATTCTGATGCAGTGAAATTTCCCACCACTGTTCTTGATAAGAAGTCCCAGTGGCGCAATGGTTAACAGCTTGGATGCTAACCAAAAGGTAGGCAGTTCAAACCTTATCAGAGGTACCTCAGGAGAAAAGACCTAATGACCTGCTCCCATAAAGATTTCAGCCTTGGAAACATTTGGGACAGTTCTACTCTGTCACACATGGTCACTATCGAGTCACTCTGATAGAATCAGGTCAATGACACACAAAAACAAGTCTAGATGTATAAAATGCCAGGCCAAAGAATTTGAGATTTGCCATTACATAAGCCCTGGTGGTGTAGTGGTTAGGAACTGTGGCTGCTAACAGAAAGGTCAGCAGTTCAAAGCTACCAGGCACTCCTTAGAAACTATACGGGGGCAGTTCAACCCTTTATTACAGGGTTGCTAAGTACAACCAGAGTTCTTCTTGGAAGCAAAGATGGAGAAAGTGCGTCATACATACTTTGGACATGTTGTCAGGAAGGATCAGTCCCTGGAGAAAGACATCATGCTCGGTAAAGCAGAGAGGCAGTGATAAAGAAGACCCTCGACAGCACAGATGGGCACAGGGGCTGCAACAACAGGCTTAAGCATAAAAATGACTGTAGGCGTGGGGCAGGACTGGGCAGTATTTGTTCTGTTGTGCTTAGGGTTGCTATGAGACAGAATGGACAAGATAGCACCTAACAACAAGTCAGAATCAGTTGACAGCCCTAGGTTTAAACCTGAATTTGAATCCTGATTCAGCTAAATACTAGTCATTTGACCTTGGGTCAATTATTCAATCTCTCTGAGCTTGCTTTTCGTTATATATATGTGTGTGTGTGTGTGTGTGTGTATGTATATATATATATATATATATATATATAGTTGGGGGTGGCACTGGATTATATATGTATAGTTGTTATTATTTTATTCAATATATATATATAGTTGGAGATGGCACTGGACTATATATGTATGTCTGTATATAGCTGTTTAATTAAAAAGTGAATAATACTTCCTTTCTAAATCTGCTTGGGCGGTGCTAACACCAGGGAGAGCATACGCTAAGAACTCCTTGAGCGTCACCCTTCCCACCTTGGGCTAAATTGTCAGCTGTTACCCTTTTCGCTTCCTCCACCCTTCTAGATTTTCCTCTGCGTTGCAAAGTAGTGGGGCTCATTTCCCAGAATCCCCTTCCTCGGGGATTCCCAGTGAAAGATTGCCAAAGAGAGGACTCCAGAGGAGAGACATGGGATGCACAGAGCAGGAGGGCACAGTGGCTCTGGAGGCACTCACGCAGTAGCTTTCTAGAGGGTTCTTGAGACCCACTCCCTTTCCTGTGGCAGTCTGAGAATGCTGAGTTGGGCTGTGCCAGAGATTCTTGAGAATGGAAGCTCCTGAGAAGCTCTGTTTGGGTGCTCTAGTTGAGCTTGACAGGGGTGGGAAGGAAGGGTCCTTGATCTTTGCTGTCCCAGCATTTCCAATGTTCCTATTGCTGTTGTTGTTGCTGTTGCTGTTGCTGTTGTCTGCCTTCTGTTGGGCCCCTAACTCAGGTGACCCCACGTACAATAAAATGAAACACTGCCCACTCTGGTGCCATCTCCATAATCAGTTTCAGATTGGACCATTATGATCCACAGGGTTTTCATTGGTTGACCGTTTTTCCTAGTCTGTCTCAGTCTGGAAGCTCTACTGCAGCCTGTTCAGCACCATAGTACCATGTAGGTCCCCACTGCTAAATGGGTAGTGATTCTGCTTGAGGTGCACTGGCGAAGTGCCTAACCAGGTCTTCCACACAGAAGGTGAGAACTCTACCACCGCACCACCACCAGCCTCCTCCGACAGTCCTATACACCTCTAGTTCCCTGTAAAACTCAAACTAAACACACTGCTGTTGATTTGATTCTAACTCATGGCGACCCTATGGACAGAGTAGAATGGCCCCACAGAGTTTTGAAGGAGTGCCTGGCAGATCTGAACTGCTGGACTTTTGGTTAGCAGCTGTAGCACTTCACCACCATGCCACCAGGGTTTCCAATACCAAAAAAAAAAAAAACAAACCCACTGCCATCGAGTTGGATATGACTCTAGTGGTCCGAGAAGTCACAGTAGAACTGTGCCCCATAGAGTTTCCAAGGAGCCCCTAGCAGATTTGAACTGCCAACCTTTTGTCTAGCAGCTGTAGCACTGCACCACTACACCCACCAGGGTTTCCAGCAGTAAGCAGTTAATCCCTAGAATCTCTACAGTAGCTGACTGGTACACATCCACTTACTTCCCTTCCCCAGGAAAGCTGTATTCCCATAATAAAGAAGTAAGAAGCTGACTTCCTTTAGACTTGAGAGAAACTGGTATCTAAAGGGCAGTCCACCTTCCTTGAAGAATCCTAGTCAATGCTCCCTGTCATACTCCACTCATATTTGTGACCTATTTTGGTATTTTTCAATGACTGCTTAAAAGTTTTCTAGACTTCTGAGTGTGATCTTGCTTCTTTGCAAGCCCCTTCCCCCAATGGAAACCCATCATCATTCATTATGCAAATCAATGGGGAAATATGATTCAATTAACAGAAACTTGCTTAACAGTCATCACACACTGGCTTGTTTTTCATTTGACTTTTAATATTTTTACAATGTCATATAAGCCATTTTTCTCCCCTCTTCCAGAAAATCACACTAAATATAAGACATAAAATAATAATGAAACCTCAAAGAGGTGAAGCATTTATAGCACTTCAAAGCCCTATGATACTTTGTGTCTTATCAACAGATTCTCAGGTTCATGCAGAGGAAAGGAAGAGGACACGGAGTGGTCATGTTCATTGCGTTGGGTCGTATATATCATTAGAGGAGGCTTTAACTGCTGCGCCACCAGGACTTCTTACAGAGAGAGCGAGAAGCAGTACTTCAGCCCCTTAAATGCTCCAACAAATTCCAGGTCCACACTGGTTGGAAATAAGCTTGTGATTAGAAATGAAATAAATTATCTGGTCGTTAGTAATACATTCTTATTAGCAGAATTAGGTCAGAACTGTAAAAATGGCTCACTCTCTCTGCTGAGACTTTGTTGGAATTTTACTCATGCAAATCTGCACAGGGATTTGAGTTCTTTGGCTAAAAGGTTTTTCCCAGAACGTGGGCAGGTTTCCAGACTTCTGTTGTATAATGAATATTCCTGCTATTTTGAACTTCTCAGTTTTCCAAACCGTGGCTACCCAATCTGGCTGCAGCAGGAATGTCATTACACTAAATCAATTAAGCTCTGCGATGCAAAATGTTTCCTAAAACCAAGTTAAAGAGATGATATCGTTGAGGGTACGGAGAAGGGGAGTATCCTGAGACATTGGTCCCATTGATTTTCGAGTTGGCTAGAGAAAATAGAACTAGAGGTAAAAATAGAAGGTGAGACATACGCTAAAATAAGGCCTTCGAAAAAAGATGTAAGCAAATTCAAAAGGAGGGAAAGAAACGTATGTAAATGTTTGAAATCCGTCACACCAAAGGGAATGTGTGAAAAAGGTTCTATCTCACTCAGCCAACTACAGCTTTTCCCGTCTAGGTTGGTCCCTCTAAGTAGCCCTCTAGTCAGGACCTAAAGTAACCTCAAAAACAATCTCTCTTCTAGAGATGACCACACCTGGTTCATAAGAAACAAAGTCTGAGGGAAGATGAATGAAGATTTCTCTGAAGATAAGAGCTGTTCCCCAATTACAGGGCAGCACTGGTTTCTAACACTCTGTTAGTTGTCTTTTGCTACGTAAGCTACATTACTAATCACCCCAAATCACGTAGTAGTTTAAAACAACAATCAGTTACTATTTTGTGTACTTTCTTTACACTGATAAACATTTACATATGAGTTGGACAATTAAGTTCATGACCTCTTCCTAGAAGAAGTGCTAGATGCCTCATTGCTGAATATCGCCACAGTCACCTTTGAGGTACCCCCTTGGGAAGCTAGGTACCAACGCCAGCACCTAGTCCACCCTTCAAAGCAGTTTTGGAGCATTTTCCAGAATGTCTATCAGAGCTGTTGTATGCGGTCTGAAAGTTAAGTTCACAAACTCATCCTAGAAAATGTGTTTTTGAAGGGTGGAGTAGGCCCTGGTGTCAATGTATAGCTTCCCAAGGGGAGTGATTCGAAGTTGACTGTGGAGATACTCAGCAGTGAGGTATGTAGCACTTTTTCTAGGATGAATTCATGAACTTAATTGTCAGACCACATCTGATGACAGCTCTGATGGCCATTCCAGAAAAAAGAGTATAAAATTGCTTTGAAAGGTTGACTAGGCGTGGCATTGGCATCAGTGCATAGCTTCCCAAAAGGAGTACTTCCAAGGTAACCATAGCGGTATTCAGTAATGAGGTACGTAGCACTTATAACAACTAAGTTTGTGGCCTTACTTGTCAGACCTAATATGTGTATTGTTGTTGTTGAGAATCTACACAGCATAACATATACCAGTTCTGGTTGCAGGTATGATTCAGCGGCATTGATTACGTTGACTTATGCAACCATTTTCACCCTCTTTTTCCAAGTCGTCTCTTCTCCATTAACATAAACTCATGCCCCCTAAATTTCATATCTAATCTTTCAAGTTGTTATTGTCACTTTGATCCCATATAGACCGTTCTTTAAAAGTCACAGTGCTCAAAGCATACAGTTCCCTTACTAGTCAAGCAAAATTATTATTTGGTTTTAAGAAGAGTTCAAACGATGTTTAAGATTTAAAGGTTATATCAGGACAATAGTTTAGGACTTCATTCAGCTTCCAGAGCTCCAGAAATTCTGGATTCCATGAAATACTGTCTCTCATGGTTTCTATGGTGAGGCTGAGCTGGGTGGTCCTGGCTTGAACTCCATGAGGTTGACATCAAATGTTGGCTGGAGCTGCTGTGACCAGAAATCTTGACTGGGGTTGAAAGATCCACTCCAAGGTGGCTCACTCACAGAGCAGGCAAGTCAGTCTGAGATTTTGGCCAGTTCTTCTCTATGCTGGTCTCTCCATACAGTCCTGGGCCTGCCTGAGATTTTTCTTCCAGTTCTATAGGAATTAATAGCCTGGGGGTCTACTTCTGAAAATCCAGCATTCTGAAGCTCATGGAGCACAGTTCTACTCTGACACACATGGGGTCACCATGAGTCAGAACCAGTTTGATGTCAGCTGGTCTGGAATGAACTTAAAGGTACAGCAGCTGGCCAAGCACAGCGGTCTTACGTTTACCTCACCCAGCTCGTGCTTGCTCAGTCTAACAGCTGTCATGGTTGTTAGAGCCATTAAGGGGATTTTCTACTCACAGGGATCCCATGGGGCAGAGCTAAGCTGCCCGTAGGGTTTCTTAAGCTGTGGTCTCTAATGGAAGCAGTCAGATCTCTCTCCTGCACAGCTACTGGGTAGGTTTGAACCACTGACCTTTCTGCCAACAGTCAAGTGCTTAACCACCGTGACACCAGGCCTCCTTCCCCCTCACAGAATACACTAGAAATACTCAGAATGCACTTGGGTGGAAGGACAGGACAATATAAAAGAAGAAAAAAAAATGTGTGCATGTGCATGAATTCCTTTATATCACTACAGGGATGTCAGAACATTTATCTATTTTACTACTTTTTGCTTTTTCACATACTGTTTATTCTGCCTGAAACACCCTCCTCTGCCATTTGCCTTCTCCCCATTCCTTGATTTGTCACCTCAGGGGTCTCCTTCAGAGGCAAGGAGGATTTTATTATAATTTTATTATTTTATTAGTTTTTTATTCTTATTATTCTAACCACTACTGTATCACGCCTTATGCCAGAAATGCTCAAGAAGATTTAAAAAATCTAAATTAAAAAGCATAGACACATCCAGAGCGAAGAAGAAGGAAGAAAACCAAAGACCCCAGGAAAGTATTAATTCAAAAGTCTAACAGACCTCAAGACGCAGCCCCCACCAGTCTAAACCAGGAGGAACTAGATGGTGCCCAGGAACCATACCTCATAGCTCTGACAGGGATCAAAATAGAGGATCCTGGACAGAAATGGAGAAAAATGTAGAACAAAAGTCAAACACACAAAAACATCAGACTTATCAGTCTGGCAGAGAGTAGAGGAACCCCCAAAACCATTCCCCTGGACACCCTGCAAACTCAGAACCGAAATCACTCCCATGGTCCACCTTTCGTTCACAGATTAAGCAGGCCTATAAAGCAAACAACAATGCATGTGAAGAACATGCTTCCTAGTTCCATCAAGAATACAAGACCTAATGGGCAGCACTTGCCTGAAGGCAAAGACGAGAAGGCAGGAAGGGACAGGAAACGGGGTGAAAGGGCATGGGGAACCCCTGGTGGAAAGTGCACGGGGGAGAGTGCTGACGCAATGAGGATGTTGCAACCAATATCATAAAACAATCTGTGTATAAATTTTTAAATGATAAATTGATTTACACTATAAACTTTCACCAAGAGCATATTAAGAAAGAAAAATAAAAAGTACTGAGAAGAAAAAATTAAAAATAAGGATAGGAAATTACAACAGAACTGGGAGCAAGACTTACCTGAAGCTCTGTGTACACATAGACAGAGTACAGACAGGTGCTGTGGGTGGGCCATAATTTGGGCTCAAAATTCAATCACAGTAATATGCGAAAGGGGAACCTGATCAGGGCTCAGTCAGTGTCATGGATTGAACTGTGTCTCCCCAAATATGTGCATAGCAATTTGGCTGGATCATGATTCCAGGTATTGTATAATGTTCCTATTTGTTATAAATCCTGCCTCTGTGATGTTAATAAGGGAGGATAGGTAGTAGTTTTGTTACTGAAGCGAACTCAATGGATAAGATTGCTCTGTACCTTTTGGCAATCTCTTGGGATATGAAGTAAAGGGAAGCAAGCAGAAAGCTGGGGACCTCAGGCCATCGCCACAGAAGCAGTGCTAGGAGTAAGATGCATCCTTTGGACCCAAGTTCCCTGCGCCTCAGAAGCATCCTGTCTGTGGAAAGATTGATGACAAGGACCTTCCTCCAGAGCCAGCAGGGAAAGCCCTCCCCTGGAGTTGATTCTCCGAATTTGGACTTTCACTGACTTTTCTATGATAAAATAAATTTCTCTTTGTTAAAGCCATTCAGTTGTGTGGTATTTCTGTTAGAGCAGCACTAAATGAATAAGGCAGTCAGTGTGCACAAGACAAAGGTAAACCATGTCTAAGGGAAATAAGATGGACAACTGCCCCCTAGAGTTCTGATAAAGGGGAAAATAATATGCACAGAGTGTAAAACATTCTCAACCACATCTTTTCAACAGACAATTTTTTATGACTTCCCTCAACCTACAACAAAGACATCACAACTAAGCATCACCAAGGTCAAGATTAGTGCCAACACCTTCTGGCCGCAATGGACTCTGTTTGTAACCCCTGTTCATAGCACTGAGCATTCAGGGTGGGAAGTTTCTACATGTGTCTTTCTCCCCTCTAAGTTGTGGGTGTTTTGAGGGCTACAAACCATGCCTCATTCATCTGTTTCTCTGTTGCCAAACATTTGGCTTCATTTATATGCCAGGTCGACATGAGTCAGATCCAAGTCGACGGCACTTGGCTTGGCTTGGCATATGCCAGAAGCACTTAGTTTCTGCATAAATGAGTGAATTACAGGTTAATGCTGTTATACCATGTGAGGAAGTTCTTGGGTGGCATAAATGATTAACATGCTTGGCTGCTAAGTCAAAGGTTGGAGGTTTGAGTCCATCTCCAGGCACCTCAGAAGAAAGGCATGGTGATCTACTTTCCAAAAAATCAGCCATTGAAAACCCTGTGAAGCTGTTCTATTCTGACACATGAGAACACCATGACTCAGAATCAACTCAGTGGTATGTACAGGGAAAGTGGTAAACAAAATGGGTATCATTAATTTGAAACTTTCAAGAAACGCAAATCTTACACTAACCAGATTGGCTGACCCGTGAGAGGCAAGAAGCAAGGTTGGAGGGAGTACTCTTAGCTTCTAGTGGACCTCTGAGTGAGAACATCAAAACTACAGTGTGAGGCCACAGCTGCAAAATGTGTCAAGCTTGGTGTCTTAGTCTTTCAGTGCTGTCATAACAGAAATGCCTCAAGTGGATAGCTTTACCAAACAGAAATTTATTCTTTCACAGTCTGGGATGTTAAAAGTCCAGATTCAGGATGTCAGCTCCAGAGGAAAGCTTTCCCTCTCCGTTGGCTCTGATGGAAAGTCCTTATCATCCATCTTCCCTGGTCCAGGAGCTTCTCAGCACAGGGACCCTGGGTCCAAAGGATGCATAATTCTCCTAACCCTTGTTTCTTAGTTGTATGAGGAAGTCCCCGTGTCTCCCTGCTTAGTTTTCTCTTTTATATCTCAAAAAAGATTTATTTAAGACACAATCTAACATTTGGATTGAGTCCTGTCCTATTAACATAACTGCCTCTGATCTTGCCTCGTTAATACCATGAAAGTAGGATCAATAACACATAGGAAAAGCCCATTAGATGACAAAATGATACACAATCACACAGTATGAGCAATCATGGCTTCGCCAAGTTGACACATATTTTGGAGGACACAATTCAATTCCATAACACTTGGAGTGATGCCACAGTGATTATTTCTCCTAGACATGTCTCCACAGGAAAGAGTGACAAAAGGCCTTTAAAATGAAAATATCCTTTGTGCTCATCTTGAAACAAGAGAGGAAAAATTCCACTGTAGCCCACCCACTTCTTCAGGCTGAATGGATCCGTCTAACTCATCTTTTAGGATACGTGGGTAAGCTTGAGGTATATGGGATCTCCATTCCTTCAACAGCCATTAACTGACCATACTGTGTTTGGTACAAAAGATAAAGGGATGCACATGATACAGCTTTTGTCCTCCAAGAAACTGCTGTCTCTTTGAAACTCTTTAACATTGAGCTACATTTCTTTGAATCTTATTACTTCTGTTTTTAGAAAAAAAGAATATCTACTACAAAACCTCAATGGAAAATGCACATCAAGACCTATCAGGCTGTTTTCTCTGCCAAGGAGACCTGAGTGAATATCTGAGACCATGTTATGAACTGTGTCCCACCAACACACCATCCTTCAAAATATGTGTTGAAATCCAAACTTCCGTATCTGTAAATGTAACCTGTTTGGAAATAGGAGTTTTTATTTTGTTATGTTAATAAGGTCTTACTGATGTGGCGTGAGTCCTATATCCAACCTCTTGTAAGACTTCTGAGGTACAAAAGACCAGAACAGACACAAAGATGCACACAGAAGGGAAGACAGATGCCAAAGATTGCCGAGGATCACCAGCAGACCCCAGAAACTTGGAGACAGATTCACAGAAGGAATTGGCACAGCCAAGACTCTGATTCAAAATTGGAGCTTCCAGCACTATGAGAAGATATATTTCTGTTCTTTAAAGCCCCCCCACTGTTGCATTTTGCTATAGCAGCAACAGGTAACTAAAACTCATTGTCACTAAACCCATTTCAATTCATGGCAACCCCATGTGTTACAGAGTAGAACTGATCCATAGGGTGTTTCTTGGGCTGTTGGAGCCCTGGAGTCACAGTGGTTAAAAGCTCAGCTGCTAGCCCAAGGGTCAATACTTCAAATCTACAAGGTGTTCCTGGGAAACCCTATGGGATGGTTCTACTCAGTCCTATAGAGCCTCTGTGAGGCAGATGTGACTCAACAGCAACAGGTTTTGATTTGCTGTTGTTGGAATCTTCACAGAAACAGATCGCCAGGCCTTTCTACTGCGGCATCACGGAGAGAGTGCAAATGGCCAACATTTAGGTTACTCATCTAGTGCAAATCTTCTGTACCATCCACAGACCCCTAAGACAGATGGTATGGATTCTCAGAGGAGGTGACAAGTTCCCTGCAGTTTTGTTAACCACAGTGGCATCACACTGAGACTGGGGCTTCTCCACTGAAGATTTCTATTTCCTGGTTCTTATATAGGATACCCTGGTGGCCTAGTGGTTAAGTGCTAAAGTCTGCTAACTAAAAGGCCAGCGGTTCAAATTTCCAGGCACTCCTTGGAAACTCTATAGGGTAATCCTACTCGGTCCTATAGAGTTGCTGTGAGTCAGCATCTGTTTGACATCTCTGTGTGTTTTTTAACAGCATGTCACTTTTTTCTGTTGTACATAAGGTCGTCGTGAGTTGGAACTGAGTAGACGGCACCTAACGATGATTTTCCAGAAGTGATGTACATTTATTCAGCAGAAAAACTAGCAAATGCACACATCTCAATACAGAGGCATTTTATTAAACATACACCATGCAGTATCCAAAAACAAATCTAAATATGCTAAACTAGGTTGTACTGCTTTAAAACACTTTGAGACCCAAAGCAACAAGCTCCTTTGAGAACACTGGAGAAAAGGCTGCCAGACAAGTCTACGTTGCTTGCCAGTGGATATTTGAACAATGGATCTTACTATTCACCTAATTTGAGAAGAGTAGCTCCCATCTAAACCCCTGTTTTTGGTTTGCTTTAAAAAAAAAAAAAAAGGCTCCTTTCAGCTTTAAATTTCTCAGCCTTGGTCTCTCATCTAAGGACCGTATCCTCTCTGAAGACTCCAGCAATTTCTATGGAGCCATATTTAAATTGAGTGAGTGAAAAGCAGACCACCTTTAATAAAAGTGACATTGTTTTGCAGTCAGGTAATTCCAAGTAGGCTCACTTTTTACTTTCCATGGGAATAGACCTCGAGAAAGAAAGGGGCCTTTGTTGGGTTTTGTTTTGTTTTGAGTACAGTCAATTGGTTCTTTCTACCTTTCCTTCTGGGGTGCCAATCACAGAGACTGTCTTCGAAGACAACCACGAAGTTCAAGCAGAAGTAATGCAAATGGAAAGAAAGAAAGAATCTGTACACAAGTCCAATTTGTCATTATCCCAGGGGGATTTGAGTCATTCCTGTCCCCTCCAACCCACCTGGCATACAGACAAGGACTCATGCCCAAATCTCTTCCTTTTGTACATAACCTGCTTCTGTGTATCAAGGAGCAGAGAGAGAGGAAACCTTTTTATAAACGTCGCTCTTCTCAAGAGAGCCTGTCCTTTCCTTGTGTTTTTGCTTTAAGGACTTTTCACCTTCAGACTCACTCAGGCTGTTCTTGTATGGTTTCAGATAAGTGGCTGAGATTTTAATTGTTCTCAATTGGTCTGTTTATCAGCACGACTGTTTCAGTTTTCTTTAAGACAAGTGATTAGGTCCTCGAGTCTTTATCAGTGTAGTTAAGTATGTTCTTCAGGTGTGGACACAACTTTGCCCTCTACCTTCCAGCAGCCGTTTCCTTTCCTTGACTGGCGTGTAAATAGTGGGAACACACACACACACACACACACACAGACGGGCTCACTCAGAGCTGTCGTGGAATGTTTATTCTTTACCAGTGACAACAAACCAACCACACAAGAGTCTAAGTTGCCTTTAAAAAGAAACAATCTTCTGTAGCTGAGTATGGATTGGGGAGGGAGGGAGAAGAAACAAATAAAACAGAGCGTGACAATAAGGCAATCTCTGTGGGTTCCAAAGACAAGAAGTAAGTAAAATGTACTAACCATACACACAAAGAGTCCTGCTGGCACAGTGCTTAAAGCATTTAGCTGCTAACCAAAAAGTCAGCAGTTCAAACTCACCAACAATCCACAAGAGAAAGATGTAGCAGTTGGCTTCTGTGAGGATTTACAAACTTGGAACCCAGTGGGGAAGTTCTACCCTGTCCTTACAGGGTCCCTATGAGTCAAAATTGAACTAACAGCAACGGGATTAGGAACTGTCTACAGTGGTCCAAGCACAGTGCTGGATTCTTTGTATTTTCCAATTTGTTGTTTTTGAGGGGTGCTGAATGGATTTGGGCTCATCGCAATGCGTGTGACAGAGGAGAACTGTCCCATAGGTTTCTAGGCTGTAATCTTCAAGGGACCAGATGGCCAGGTCTTTCCCTGCAGAGTTGCTAGGTGGGTTCAAACCATAAGCCCATTGATTAGCATCCAAAAGCTTAACTGTTTTCACCACTGAGACTCTACTTTCCAATTTAATCTTCACAAAACTTTGAAAGATAGAAAATATTAAACCTATTGATATCAATTTTGACTCATAGCAACACTATAAAACAGAGTAGAACTCCCACATAGCATTTTCAAGGCTGTAAAATCTTACAGAAAGATACTGCCACATCATTCTCCCCTGGAACAGCTGGTGGGTTCGAATCACCTACATTTGGGTTGCAATAATTGTGAGCATGGTGGAGGACTGGTGTTCTGTCTGTTGTACATAGGGTCACTAGGAGTCAGAAATTGACTCAATGACACCTAGCAACAACAACCCTTCAGTTAGTAGCCAAGCATTTAACCACTGCACCAGTATGACTGCATGGTATTGCTTTCTTACAGATGAGGAAATTATAGAAAAACTACATAGCTGGATGAAAGTTACTTGGGCAATAAGTGATGGAATTTCCCAGTAAAGCCAATCATTTTCAGTTATTTTCTGCCAGTGAAGTAACTGGGGCCAGGCACTGTAAAGCAACTTGCCCGAGGTTACCCGGTAAATCAGTAACAGGACTGGGATTAAATCCAGATCTATTGCTCTCAAGTAATTGTAAGGTGGAGCCTGAAAACCAAGAGTTGGAAGGTGGCTGATGATATTGTAACACAGTGAAACAATATTGTCCTAGTTTAATTACACCTCAGCCAGCAATAGATTCCTCAGCCTGGGAATCTATTGGAGGGGAATAGCTTTTATTAGTCAGGATGAACCAAGGTATGACTCAGTAATAAATAAACCTTAATACCTCAGTAGCTTCACATAACAAATTCTTGCTCATACCAAGGAACCCTCTAGTACAGCTTTCTCTTATGACCCAGGGATCCAAGCTGCTTCTACCTGGTAGTTCTAACATCTCAAGGGGTCAGGTCCATGGTCACCCCAAAAAAGGAAAAGAAAGAAGGGGAGGCACATGCTGTTTATTGCCTGAGCTGGGAAGTGCTGCATCTCACTGCTTCTCCCAGTGATTGGCCAGAACCAATTATGGAGACCAATCTTCCTGCAGGGGACACCAGGAAACCCAGGAGAGCATCTGAAGATATTGTAAGCACTAATGTTGTGTGCAGTGTGTCCCAACTTGCCTTGAATTTTTAGCATCTCCATTAAAAAAGAAGAATTCTGTATGATGATCATTACAGGCCTATGTATGCTGAGCAAATAGTTTCAGAAGCTGGACTATAAAAAGAAGAACAAGGCATCAGGATTGGAGGAAATTCCTTAACAATCTGCTTTATGCAGATGACACAACTTTGCCTTCTGGAAGTGAAGAGGATTTGAAACACTTACTGATGAAGATCAAAGACCACGGCTTTCAGTATGGATTATACCTCAACATCAAAAAAACAAAAATCCTCACAACTGAATCAGTAAGCAATATTATGATAAATGGAGAAAGGATTGAGGTTGTCAACGGTTTCATTTTACTTTGGTGCACAATCAACACCCATGGAAGCAGCAGTCAAGACATTAAAAGATGTACTGCATCGTGAAAATTGGCTGCAAATAACCTCTTTAAAGTGTTGAAAAGTAAAGATGCCACCTTAAGACCAGGGTGCATTTAACCCAAGTAGTGGTATTTTCAATTGCGTCTTGCCAAGCCAAGCACTGTCAAGTCAGATCTGACTCACGGCAACCCTAGGGTCGCCATGAATTGTATCATGTGCATGTAAAAACTGGACAATGAACAAGAAAGACAGAAATGATGCCTTTTAATTGTGATGCTGGGGAAAAATATTGAATGTACCATGGACTGCCAAAAGAACAAACATCTGTACTGGAAGAAGTATAACCAAAGTGCTCCTTAGAAGCAAAAATGGCAAGACTGTGTCTTACATACTTTGGACATGTTGTCAGGAGGGATCAGTCCCTGGAGAAGGACATCATGCTTGGTAAAGTAGCGCATCTGTGAAAGAGAAAAAGATCCTCAACAAGACATGTTCACACAGTGGCTGCAACAATAGGCTCAAACACAGCAATAATTGCGAGGGTGGCACAGGGCAAGTTAGTGTTTCATTCTGTTGTACACATGGTTACCAGGAGACAAAACCAACTCAGTGTGACCTAACAGCAACAACAACCTGTCGGTGTCAGTTTCTTGTTTTCACAAATGTGCCACAATAAAATGGTAACAGTAGGGGAAACTGAAACCTGGTGAGGGCATACTACTAATTTTTCTATAAATCTAAAATTAAGTTAAGTAAAAAGTTCATTGAAAATAAAAGCAGTGCATTAAAATAACAACCATTTATTTAGTTCACAAATCTGTAGGTAGACGATTTAGGTTGGGCTCAGTTGGGTGATTCTTCTAGACTCAGTTGGGCTTACCCACTCATCTATAGACAACTGTGGCTGAGCTAGCCAGCTTAACTTCTAGAGACTGGTCAGCTTTCTGCTAGGGCAGTTTGGCTCTGCTCCAGATGGCCTCTCATCATCTAGCAGTCTAGCCTGAGTTTGTCATGGTGGCTCATGGATTTCAAAAGAAAGTGGGAAGTACTAAGGCTTCCTGAGATCTGGGCTTAGAATGGGTACACCATCAACATCATCCTCATTGGATGAAGGAAGTCACAAGGTGAGCCCAGATCAATAGGAAGACAAAAAGATATTGCCTCTTGATGGAAAGTCATCTTGCAAGGAATATGAATATAGGAAAGGTGTAATTCCTCCCATTTGCGTGATCAGTCTTCCATGTGACATCATTTAATTCCAGTCTCCTTGAATATTAGAACAGTTCAAGTGGCCAACAGAAATTTAGTGAAAGACATTCTTGCCATTTGGTTGCAGTGACTAGAAGGGTAGAAACCTGGGATGCAAGGGTCTAGTACCAAAGATTATCCTTAGAATTCCTGACTTCTGCAGAACACAGACACACATCTGAATCACAGTTTCTACCTCCTGTTAGCTCTGTAATCTTTGCCAGGGGCCCCTGCATGGCAAATGGTCAACGCACTTGGCTGCTGATTGAAGGTTGGAGGTTCAAGTCCACCCAGACGCACCTTGGAAGACACACTTGGTGATCTACTTCCAAAAAATCAGCTGCTGTAGACCTCATGAAGCACAGTCCTAGTCTGATACACCTGGGATCTCCATGAATTAAAATCCACTCAATGGCAACTGGAATGCCTTTTTTTAAAAAAAATCTTTGCCAAATTTTACCTCTCAGTTCCTCAATTTCCTCCTTTATAAAATGAGATAAGAGTAACAATGTTAGAGTGTTGTTATAAGAATGAAACATGGAAGAGGCAGAGTCAAGGTGGAGGACTAAACACAAGTCTCCGTAATTCCCTCTGGAAACCAAGGCCTGAACTGGTAATTAAGCAGAGCCTTCTGGACACTTAGTGAGCCCTAGGACACGGCATAGGGCTGTCAGTTTGGACTACATACCATTGAATGAGAAACTTCTCTTTCACCTACCCCCACCCTTGTTGAGTGCTGGCTCTCGTAGTCTGAAGGTAACTCACCATTTTAACTTTCTTTTCTCTATCTTAGCAGGCAGGCAGGGCTGGGACTTAACTGCCAGTAAAGCTCAGACACACTGCTGATGGGATTGGCAGGCAGAATGGCCACATTTTGAGAGCCTAGCTCTGGACTCTGAGACCATAGGCCACTCTGTCCCCTCTTTTCAAACCTCCTCCCTTGAATCACCTATTCTGCAGTGGACGGGAGAGCTTTTGTGGGATGCTGTCTTCTTCTACTTTGAGGCAGAGTTGCTCAAATAGAGGCCCTAGAAGGACCTAATTCCCAGGATGGCAGGCAGTGCCTCTCTGGGGAGTGCTTTTCCAGCAGAAAAGCAGTGTTTTTCACAATGTGGCCTTACGGGTGGGGTCTGACAGCAGATGACAGCAGAGCAATGGCCTTTCCATATTTTGATCTAGTTTACAGTATCTAGAGTTGGATGTTGAGGTGCTTACTTTGCCAGATTGGAAAAGGGACTTGCATACCTGACAGTACGACTGATCTTGGAAGCTGACAGATACCATTTACCTTTCAATATAAGACTGCCTCAGGAAATAACTGCGGTGTATCCTGACAACATCTCTTCCACCCTTTGTTGACTCACATCATAGGATCAGCTGATGGTCCCCCAGTGACTCTATAAGTAGTGCTGTGTCTTTGCCAATCAGGAGGTGGAGCCTGCTACCCCAGAGATTCCACTGGACCCAGTCACTGGAGTACGTAGAGTTGACTAGTGATCACCCTCCTTTTCAGACTGAGCTTTAGATCCTGTTAAGGTAACACCAGAGAAACAAAACAACCTCCAGATGTCCAAAAAGCAACAAATTTTGGACAGAAATGTAAAGAAAAATTCACCTATGGCTTCAGAAGGCCCCCCAAAGAAAGAATCAAAGAACTTCCCAGACAAAGAAGCCTTTTTGAAACTATCAGAGGGTGAGTACAAAAGAATGAAACATACATAAAGCAGTGCCTGGCTTCCCCTTCTCTAGAATGACCTAGATTTAGCTGTGGGCAAAGAAAACAACTGTTGTATAATTCTTGCCCCAAGAAGTTTTAGATTCCGTGAGACATCAGAGGTCTGCTACAAAAGTCAGTGGAGAACAATTTCTGGTCGACTCAAAAGGACCACGCGTGGCTCTGAAGCACTTGAGTGGGCCAACTCTTAGCTATGCACCAGGCTGCCAGTTTAGGACACCCCGGTTAAGAAGGTATTACTATTCTTTCTTTATGCTTATGGAAAACCAGTCTCTGAGATCTTAAGCTACCAAGCAGAATGGCCACAGAGCCACAGAGTTAGAGAACAGCAATTAGAGCCAAGTTGTTGGACCTCAATCCAGAGCTGTCATCACCCCTACGTCTTGCTGTGTGATCCTTGATGCCCAACCCCACTTGATAATAGGCTCAATTTCCAAAGCACTGCAGAGTCTTTTATGGGGCCCCGGGCTCCCCAGGGAAAAACTCTGAGCAGAATTCAGTCGCTGAGGGTCTAAGTTAAAAACTTGAGATTCACTTCACCTTCCCCAGTGGAACTGTTTTCAACACTGTTATTCTAATTCCTCCCACCCCTTTAGAAGCAAAACGTTAGGGAGGAAGATATTGAGGCTTTGAAATTATCAACATTATTCAGCCCAAAACTCCAGATGGAAACATCCACGGCTTCCCATCCTGCGTCTTGATAGCCACTACCTCCTCTTTACTACTGAGGATCATGGAGAAGTGTGCAGACGAAAGCCCTCCACTCTCAGGTTGGAAAGGAGTTGAATCAATGCAGCTCATCAAACGCCTTTACGGTACAGATGCATGAGGAGCTGCCTTCAATTCCTTTGCAGCTCTGAGGCAGGCAATTGTCCATGATGTTAACTGGTAAGATGAGAAATCCAGAACATTTTTCAGCCCAGTGTTGCCTTTGACTCTGACAAGAGCACTCTGAGGTGGTAAACTCATTATCTTACAGAAGATGCTACACTTAGTAGATCAAGTTCATCCCTGGTGCTGGGGCAGACCTGGGACTCCTACTGCATCACACAGAGAACCAGAACCCATCTTGCCTAGCCTAGATTCTATGTTCTAACTTTTAACCGTGTGCCTTTAGAGAAATCATAACTTCTCTGAGTCTCAGATTTCATATCTGTAAAATGGGGATAATGGTGCTCACAGTCGACAGCTGCTGCAAGGATGAAATAAGGTACCTCAAAATCTTTAGGCAGAGCTCGGCGTATAGCACATATCTGTGAGTCGTATCTGACTCAACGGCACTTGGCTGGCTTGGCAATGAATAATAGCTATGTACATGATGAGTTTAGTTATAAATCCTTTTAATTTTAAAATATTATTTAATAGAACACCTTACTTTGGAACGGTAAATAGTTGTGATTGGCTCCAGGTTCTCATTTTACTTTCTTTTTCATGTCAGTCAAAAAGAAAGTGATTTAAAATGTTGCTTTAAAGACACAAATTTTTGTTTGCACTCTGATATAATATTTGAATGATATAACCACAGAGGGCCATCTGCTAATTCAGACACCTTGTTTTATGGCTCAAACTCTCTTTCCAACTCATTAAGCCCAGCTTGCACGAAATCCACAGAGACAGAGTATAAACATTGCTTTCGAGGACAGAGATTCCCCACCACGATCCTCAGTGGCAAAGAAGTATTAATTGTTTTGTCCTGTTTTGTTGTTGCTGTTCATCATAGGCAGATAAAGGAACCTGGTTCACAATCCCTGCGAGGAAGACCTAGTTTCTGAATGCTTCCTCTTCTGTTTACCTTGTGTTCACTCCTTTTCTCCTGATCTGTTTCTTTAAGATATCCAGTTCTC
The DNA here is from genome assembly GCA_028571685.1 of Heterohyrax brucei. Taxonomy (NCBI): domain Eukaryota; kingdom Metazoa; phylum Chordata; class Mammalia; order Hyracoidea; family Procaviidae; genus Heterohyrax; species Heterohyrax brucei. The sequence continues at coordinate 15,316,349 of CM053153.1, read as the reverse complement.
CATCTCAAGAAGTCTCACCCACGAAAACATTTCATGGAAAAATGTCAGTAGCTAGAGGGTTTTGCGTCTAAGACTTTTGACCTCATAATTTTATCTTATTCTTTCACAGAGTCATCCAAGACATTTCCACTGCCCCAGTGGAATACAGATGAAGCCAAGAAAACATTGCCAAAAGAAGGGCATATTGATATAATAACAAAAGCATAAACACTAAAAGATAAATAAATTGGACTCCGTACTAATTTTACAAATTTATTCATCCAAAGGATTTTCAAAAAGTACAAAGATAAGCTTACTGGCTGGAAAAGTATCTCTGGATACCATATATCCAATAAGAACCTAATAACTGAAACATGTGTAAAACTTCAACAACTTAACAACAAAAAGAAAAACAACCCAAACATAAAATAGGCAAAGGACTTTAATAGACATTTCACCAAAGAGGACATTCAAATGGCCACCAAACTCGTGAAAAGATGCTCAGCTTCACCACCCATTGGAGAGACACAAATCAAGACCACAAGGGGATACCATTTGACTTTCACTAGGGTGGCTAAGATTTAAGAAAAGAAAGGGGGAAAAAAAAAAATATTGTTGAGAATGTGGAGAAATTGCAACCTTTACCCATTACTGGTGGAAATGCAAAATGGTATAGGCATTGTGGAAAACACTGTGGAAGTTCCTCAAAAAACTAAAAATAGAACTGCCATATGACTCAGCAATTCCACTCCCAGGTATATATATCCCAAAGATGTGAAAATAGAGACTCAAACAGATACTTGCACACCAGTGCTCATTGCAGCACTATTCTCAATAGCAAAAATGTGGAAAAAACCTCAGTATCCATCAACAGATGAATAGGTAAACAAAGTGTGCCACATACATGCAACAGAACATAATTCAACCAGTAGAATAAATGAAGTCTTGATGAATACAGCATTGTGGATGAAACTGGAAGACATCATACTGAGTGAAAGAAGTCAGTCACAAAGGGACAAACATCATGCGACATCATTTCTACAAAAAGACAATAAAAAGTAAATGCATAGAGACTAAAACTTATTAGTGGTTACTAGATTTATCAGTGGAAACAGGAAAGGGTGGGGACTAATGACAATGGAAATATTGCATTTATTAAGGGTAGAGTTGCATAGTCAAGTACTGTAATTGTTGTAAGGCTGCTTATCTACAACCAAACACCTCATGGGAATTGGTTCTTCGACTTGGAGTTTTAGAGTGAAGGTTTCATGGGACATCCCAGTTAATTGGCCTAATAACACATTTAGTGGTTCTGTTCCACCTTCTAGTCTGATGGGTCTAAAAACTTGCACACAGCCATCCAAGGTACATCAATCAGTCTCTACTTACCTCGAACAACAGAGGAAGAAGAGCCAGGAATAGAAGAACATGAATGTGTGGTTGATTGTCAAAATGAACAACTGCCTCCTTTACCTCGAGATCACAAGAATTGGATGCTGCCTCAACATCATTAATGAACATTCTGATCAAAGATTCCACAGATGAATAGTGACCAAAAGGGGGAAGATGCAGAATAGAATTTTAAATACTCACTGACTACAGACTTACTGGAACCATGACGGTTGGATAAATCCCTGAAACTACTGCCCTGAGATAATCTTTAAATCTTAATCAAAAACATTCCCTCAAGTCTTCTTATGATCAAATAATAGTTTAGATTAAGTTGCAAAGGGGGAAAAAAAAAAAAGGTCAACCTTGAGCATTATGCTCTTTTAGGATCTATCTATATGGGCAACAGCAACTTGAAAGATTAGATAGGAACCTCAGGGGGCAGTGGGTTTATGTTAACGTAGGAGGCATAACTGACAAAATGAGAGTGGGAATGGTTATACAACTGGAAAAACATACCCAGTGTCACTAATGGTGCACGCAGAAACTGTTGGTTGGTGTATGTTTTGTGGCGTACATTCTCAACAACACAATAAATAAAATTATATTTTCAAAAAAAGGAAGAAGGACTAAATAGTAACAGTTAACACTTGTTGAGCATTTATTATATGCCAAGTGCTGCCAGTAACATAAATTAATTTCATGCTTTCATGTTCTTCCCAAGAATGCTATGGGTAGCTACCATTACTATCTTCATTTTAAAGCTAAGAAGACCAAGGCTCAGAGAGTTGAAAGTAGTCCTAATTGCAGACTGTGGGCAACGTGATTTGAACCCCAGTGGCCTGAGCCGAAAACAGAACAAAACACAATTTCCATCAAGTTATCTCCAACTCAGGGGAATCCCATGTTTGTCAGAGTGGAACTGTGCTCCGTAGGTTTTCAGTGGCTGGTTTTTTAGAAGTAGATGACCAGGTTACTCTTCGAAGGCGTCTCTGCATGGACTTCAACCTCCCATCTGTCAGTTAGTGTCTGAGAACACTAACTGTCTGTGCCATCCAGGGACTCTGGTTTGATCCTAGGGCTTCTGTTTTCTAATTATTCTGTTTTTTACCCATTCCTGAATGTATGAGGTCTGACCATTAAGTCTGTTAACTCAATCGTTCTAAGTGCTACGTACCTCACTGCAAAATATCGCTACGGTCTCCTTCAAAATACTCCCCTTAGGAAGCAATACACTGACGCCAGCACCTGGCCCCCCCTTCAAAGTGATTTTACAATTCTTTCTGGAATGGCCATTGTGCAAGGTGGCAAGGTAGCAAGTTCATAAACTAAACTGTATGGTTTTCTGTGAAGGAGATTTTAGCCAGTACACAAATAACCTTATAGGAACACCCTCCCTACTCACCCAATCTGGCCCCCAATGACTTTTTTTCTTTACCCAGAAGTAAAGGAAACATTCAAAGGAAGACATTTTGATGATATTTGGTACATCAAGGGTAATATGACTACAGCTTTGACGGCCATTCCAGAAAAAGAGTTCCAAAACTGCTCTCAAGTGTGGACTAGGCACTGGCATGGGTGCATAGCTTACAAAGTGTAGTAATTTGAAGGTGAACATAGTGATACTCAGAAATGAGGTATGTAGCACTTTTTCTAGGATGAGTTACCAAACTTGTTGGTCTTCATCTGAAAATGAGAGTGAGCAAATGAATGAACTACTACTAATAATGTCCCATTTATTTCTTCTGGCACTGATTTTCAAATGATTAAGAGTCTATTGGGCTTCTCTGCCAGCCATCTCTTCTTCCCACTTTACTTACTGGATTTAATTGATAAATCTTTAAGGAAGCCAAGACTGGCTAATTGCATTATCAGTGAAAATCCCAATATTTAGCTTAAAAAAAAGAAATCAGGAAAGATTAGGGAGCAACGAGTTTATGTTGACAGGGGAGGAAGAATGTTGTCAGTGTACTAAACTGTGTATGCGAAAATTGCTGTGTCTCCTGCTGTATGTATTCTCAACAACAGTAAAAGCAAAACAAAGGGGGGAAAAAAACAATAACCCCACAGTGGTTAAAAAATGCATCAGGGTGTCTACGACAATGGATGACACTGACACATGGTACCAGCTGGATGGTGACCACCTACTTAATCATGGCTCATGCCCAATGATGCGACGGTTTCTTCAAACCAGCTGGCTCTGAATTCCTGCTCCCCCAATCCCTAACTGATCAACTCTAAGGCAACTATTTCACCTTCTGCGCTGTTGTCTGTCTTCTGTGAGATGTAAATAATGCTAAGAAGGGTAAAAGCCTCCTTAGGTGTCAGGAGGATGAAATGATCTCGCACAGAAAAGAGCACGGCACCGTGCATTCACTGCAGACTTCTAGCCCTCGTAAGGCAAGTGAAGGATGTAATTCTTCCCTCCATCCTGCCTCTTGTCTTGAAAAAAGTGCAACAAGAGGGCTCCTTAGAAGCGAAGATGGCGAGACTGCGTGTCACATACTCTAGACGTGTTGTCGGGAGGGATCAGTCCCTGGAGAAGGACATCATGTTTTGTAAAGTAGAGGGTCAGAGCAAAAGAGGAAGTCCCTCAGCAAGACAGACTGACACAGAGGCCGCAACACCAGGCTGAAGCGCAGCAACAACTGTGGACAGGGCGCAGGACTGGGCAGCGTTTCATTCCGTCACACAGAGAGTTGCTGCGAGGCAGAGCTGACTGGGGGCCACAGAGCAACGTCAGCAGCATCTTGTCTTTGGGAACACATTTATGACTTCATCTAGAGACAATGACAAACATCTTAAGGACTTTACTGAATGAGAGTAAACCCAAAGGCCCTCTTGCCTCCCCCAGCTCCCACCCCAGTTTCCACACTGAGATTTCACACAGAAGGAAAAAAAATTCTTCTGACAAATGCAACTGTTGGACAATACTTGAAAATTCAGTTCACAGTTTCTGCTACAGTTCTTCAGATGGTAACGTGTCATATGTTAAGCACTACTTCGCACAGTCCAGGAGCCATTCCCATCAAGTCCTGCTATCCAGCTGCCCTGCAGGGATCTTTGTCCTGTGTGGCCAGGTGCAAGCATCACTGGCAGGCACACAGGCCTCTATGCTGATAAGACATAAATAACAAGCTATGGAGTAATACTCCAGCCGCATGTCCTTCTGCCTTATCTGCAGCCCCGTTATCAGCAGTTTTATTGAAGCTGTCTTGAGTCACTTTGCTCTGTTATCCTCACCAACAAATGCTCTTATTCAGTCTTTCTCGGAATCCCTTTGGAAAATGCACCAAATAATGACATATCTATTTTTCCAATTGGCGTATCACTTAAGATGGACTTCCATTGTTGGTGTAATTATTAGACTTAACCCCAGTATTCATCAAATAAATGCAGGTTAAAGCACAGTTTCAGTTTTAGAAAAGCATATATCCAGGAGTGACACAGGTCACGTAAAACCAGCACTCTCCTGCATCTCTGGGGCTGTCCAAGCTGTCATAATGTCTTCTTTCCTACAGCCCCTTAGTGACATTTATCAAGGGCCTTACAAATGCCTCTGGCCCAGTACTTCCACTTCTGGGACTCTACCCTAAGGATACAATCCTAAATACAGAAAAAAAAGCTTGATTCCCAAAGATGTTCCCACCTGTATTATTTACCATAGCAACAAAACAATTCAAACATTAAAAAGAAAGAAATGGCTAAATGATTTATTTTATAACCACTTGATAGAATTTTTATAGCCATTTAAAATTAGGCTTTCAATTATCTGACAGCTTTTATAACACAACATTAAACAATAAAACCAGCAGAACATAAATGTGTGTGTTTGTATGTATGCATCTGTATATACAAAGACTTTTTGTGTATATATATATATATATATACATATATATATATGGATGTACAAAGGAAGACTTTTGTTTAAAAGAATGAATACATTTGGTCTCATAGTAAGTCCAGAGTGCTGTCAATCCAGAGTGCTGTGAAAGAGAAGAAAAGTGTCCTAACTTGGATGCAAGTGTCTGCGAGTGGTTAATATGCTCAGTTGCTAACTGAGACATTGGAGGGTTGAGTTCACCCAAAGGTACCTCAGAAGCATAATGTGGTGATCTACTTTCAGATAAATTAGCCACTGAAAACCTTACAAGCACGGTTCTACTCTGATACACATGGGGTCTCTGTGAGTTAGAACTGACTCTGGAGAACCAGAGAATTTAGACTGGAAGGCCAGAGAAGCCTCTCTGAGACCCTATCAGATGAATCAGTTTAATAGGTAGGGAGCTGGTGGGAATGCAAAATGGAACAAGCACTTTGGAAGACAGTTTGGCAATTTCTTATAAAGCTAAGCATAAATAGAACTTACCATACAAGCCAGTGATCATTCTGACAAGTATTTACCCAAAAGGAATTGAAAATGTGTAAAACCAATCCTGTTGCTGCTGTGTCAATTCTGACTCTTAACAACCCTATAGGTCAGAGTAGAACTGCCCTGTAAGTTTCCAAGGACTGCCTTGTGGATTTGAACTGCTGACCTTTTGGTTAGCAGCTATTGCTGTTAACCACTATGCCACTGGGGTTGTATGTTCACACAAAAAGAAACTACACACACGTGTTTAAAAACCAAACTCAGTGCCATAAAGCTGATGCCAACTCATAGCTAACCTACAGGACGGAGTAGAACTGCCCCATAGAGTTTTCAAGGAGCACCTGGTAGATTTGAATTGCCGGCCTTTTAGTTAGCAGCTACAGCTCTTAACCATCTTGCCACCTGGGTTTTCACACATGTTTGCAGCATTTTTATTCATAGTTGCCAAAAATTAGAAGTAACTAAGATTTCCTTCTATAGATGAGTGGAGAAATAAACTGGTAAACCCATACAATGGAGGATCATTCAGAGAAAAAAAAAAAAACAATGAGCTCTCAAGCTATAGAAAGACACAAGAGGAAAACTTAAATGCAAATTGCTAAGTGAAAGAAGCCAGTTCAAAAAAAGCTACCTACTGTGTGACTCCAACTATATGGTATCCTGGAAAAAGCCAAACCATAGAGACAGCAAATAGACCAGGAGCCACCAGAGGCTGGGGAGAAGGAGAGAGGGAGAAGTAGGCAATGGACAGGGCATTTTTAGGACAGTGAAACTATTCTGCATAAATGACAGGGTAGTGATGAATGAGTCACTCTGTGCATTTGTTAAAACCCACAGGACTGTACAACCGAAGAAGGAGCCCTGATATAAGCTATGGATACTAATGTTTCCCTGTTAGCTCATCACTCATGACAAATGTAGAATATCAACTCCAGAGTTTCATATGAGGAGAAATAGGGGAACATGGGAACTCTCTGTACTTTCTGTAAACCTAAAACTGCTCTAAAAAGTTAAGTCTAACAAAATTTTAACATTTGCAATCTGAACCAACACATAGGCCCTCAAAATTGGCCCTCAAGCCTCTTGGCTGCCATAATTCCAGAACGGCTTCCCAACCTCCCCACAGTCATCTGACTCTCCTCCCTGACCCCAGTTACGCCTCACGGCCTCCTTCAGAATTTATGTGAACCACAGAGAGAGACAGAAGAAATTATACGTCAGCCAGAAGTTCCAAAACGTTCTCAAAGGTGCCCAAAGTAAGAGTAGGATGGAAGAGTTAGGGGAATGGTTTCCACTCCTAATCTAATTAGAGAACCCTAGAAAACAGATTCCTTGTTCAAATACCAAATTGAATTTACAATTGCATATCTCCAATGAAGCCAGCTTTTATTCATTTCCAGCGTAACATTCAGATATACTGGCCAGAACATAAATATGTTCTTATTTAGTGTTTAATCCTCCAATGCATTACAATTAATTCTTTCAGTTTAGTGGCAAATTGTCTGCAACCAACTTCCAAGCTGCTCACTCCATGCCTCTCCTTCCATCCAAACATTCAACTCTGGGAGGTGTCAATACAATTATTGAAGGAGTTTGGAAGGTCAAGGGCAAGAAATGGAAGGAAGGTTCTGCCTGCTATTATGTCCTGATGTTTCACCAAGGGCACAGATGGCTTTCCTTGCATAAATTATTATGTATGCATGGAATTCCCCATTGCTTATTACCAAATCAACCCTTTTAGAAAATTCTTTGTTGGGTCTGTGAAGTCCCCTGGCCAGTTTCCCACATCGCCTGTCTCCCCCACATCTCATCCTGCAGAGAGGCACCCAAAGCAGAGCAGGGGTGAGGATTCCAGGATGATGCACACCATGCCGAGTTCATGCCCACACACACACACACACACACACACACACACACTTTTCCAGCAGCAGGAAAGGGGTTCTGAAGCCGTTAACACGCCAAATAAGAGTCTACTTCATTCTGCTGACTGGAGACCTGATACATAACCCGGTGTTTATACAACTGAAAGCGATGCGCAGAGTCACTCAGCCAAGCTGTACTCTAAACACTAAGACCTGTCACTCACAGACACCCACCAAGATGCCCACCAAGGCACGGGGTTTGGACCTGGCTATGAATTGTTTCATAGCATTGTTTTCTAAGCCCCTGCAGCAGGCGATAGCATTCCACCCCAGGAGATGATGAAATGGGATGCATATTTTAACTGACAACAAAAGCTAAGGTTTTTGAGGCTTATCCCAGTTCCCCACATTATGTGATGGGATCCACACACATTCTCATTCCTAACAACTCTAAGTGGCAGCTACCATCACCATTTTCTACACATGGGGAAACTGAGGCTCATTTCAAGGAAGTCATCTCTCCAAGGTTTCACACCCAGTAAAGATGAAAATGCCAACTCTTGAGCCCTGGCATACAGGACTCTCAAGCTTATGTTCTTCTTCCTATGCTCTGTCACTGCCTCCTTCCTCTGCCCTCATGCTCTCACCAAAACAAAAGTCTATGTCACAACCACAAGTAATGCCAAATTGCTTTGTGCAACTTCTGCAAAGAGACAGAGACAGCAGGCATTTTTTTCCCAAGTTCCTCAAAGGGAGAAGACTTGTCCATTTATCTATACCCACTGTTTTAAAACTCATGTTATTTTTGGTCTCTTGGCAATTATGCACCAGGAAAAGGGTAGAAGTAAAAGGTAGAGTCCTTTATCTGGCGGGGAATCCAGTGTTTTCCAGAGGAAACCTGTCCTTGGCAGCAGCAGCAGCAGCAGAGTTACATAGCAAGCATCTGGCCCTAGAATTTACTGAGGCTTATGATAGAGCCAAAAGGTCAGCAGTTCAAATCCACCAGTCACTCCTTGGAAACCCTATGAAGCAGTTTTACCTGTTCTATAGGGTCACTGTGAGCTGGAATTGACTCGATGGCAATGGGTTTCCCTTTGGAAACCCTGGTAGTACAGTAGTCAAGTGCTGTGCCTGATAACCAGAAGACTGGCGGTTCAAATCTACCAGACACTCCTTGGAAGGCCTATGGGGCAATTCTACACTGTCCTATATGGTCACCGTATGTTGGAATCAACTTGACAGCACTGGGTCTGGTTCTCTGTTTTCATGGTAGAGCAGATTCAGGCTGTAGAATCCTATCTTGATCACTTACTGTGAGTGTTTGACCAAGTCACTGTACCTCAACTTTCCCCATCTGTGAAATGGAATATTAATCTATACCTCATAGGATTACAATGGAGCATTAAGGGGGTAACATCGTGGATTTCTAATATTCCACATCATGCCAAATTCATACCCACATACAGACACACACACCCTAACATATATAGACACACACTTAAGTCACCTATCAATACTTCACAATATACTTTGATATTTTCTGGGCTACCCTATTTTGTGAAAATGCTGATAATCACACACGAAACTGATTTCATGACCCACTAAGGTATCAGTGCTTCATCTAAAACCTGCCACTACGAAGGCGTCCCCCGTTGGCCCCTATCACCTGGTTCCCACTCCTCCCTTCTTTTCTTGAGATCAGGTGAGACTTTCCCCTGAGCAAAAAGCAAAACTAAATCCATTGCTGTCGAGTCAATTCCAAGTCATAGTAACCCTACAGGACAGGGAAGAACTGCCCCATATAGCTGCCAAAGATCACCTGGTGGACGCAAACAGCACTTAACCACCGTGCCACAAGGTTTGAAGGGCCGCCCAGTCCCCTGGGCAGGAGGACCGCAAAATGGTGAGGAAAGGACCTGCTGGGGGTGCCCTGTTAGCCACTGTTGGTGTTTGGGTTAGCCTCTATTCTGTTGCATTTCTTTTTAGGTCAGGGAAGCCACTTCCACCCACCCGGGGCTGGCTTTCACCTTCGCTCCTTCAAACTCTGCTCACTCAGGGCCCAGCCCTGTACCAGAGACAGGAGAACACTGCCCGACCCGTCAGGGGAATCACATATCCGTGCAACCAAAGCAGAAAGGAATTCTCGAAGCTGGGGCAAACATCAGCACACATGAGGGACATGCTTTACGGTTCAACCATCTATACTTGACTGAACAGATACAGCAGCTAGGGTGGAGAACGGGAGAGTGTTCACATATTGCAGGGTCAGCAGCCAACGTCACAAAACAATTTGCTATTGTTTCATGAGAAATCTGTGCTCTGTAAGCTTTTCCCTAAAGCACAATTTAAAAAAAAAAAAAAAAACTTCTCTCTCTTGATTAAAACCCGGCTGGGCTAGGTGTGGCATTGACTTGGAAACTCCCTTTAGTACCATTCATTCCATAAGCACTTGCTGAGGACCTACTATGTACAGGCACTGTGCTAGGCCCTGCAGCCTATCTGCTCTGTGACTGGCACCCACAGAGCTGTGCACCTGAAGGCCTTCTCAGCAGATGCAAACATGAATAAGACTCCACAGCTCCTGATCTCAGCAGCTTCTGGTCAAGGAGTCCGACATTAAAACTCTCAGTGGGTTAAACTGCCTGGTTTCCTATCATAAAAGAACAAGGAATTAGCTAAATCTTTCAAAGGAAAGAATGCATAATCAGAGTAAGTTCCTGGTGGAATGGAAGCCTAAGAGCACACGTTCTGGCAGACAGCCCAAAGGCCAAGTCTGTCCACAGGTGCGTTTTGCTTCTCCATATAACTTTTTTAATTTTAATTTATTGGCAACATTTTGGAACTCAGGTTTCCACTTTTGTTGGAAAAAACTGGAAGAGCTGCCTGCATTGGGACCATATTCCTCTGAGGCAACACTCAGCAGGTACTGAGAGGCACCTGCCAATTCCACACAAAATGAACCTGTTCCAATTCGCCATAGTCCTTGTCATTCCCCATTGCACCTCACGGACACTTTCTTCAGGGCTTCTGTACATATCTGAGTTTGTAACCTTTGGTCTAAAATATGTTGGAAGCGGGATAAAAGATGTAGGTTAGAAGTCAGAAAAGATCTCCAAACCTGGTCTCAAGTTTGAAGGAGATTTTTTTTTTTTAATCATCAGGCCAGTTTACTCAGTGAAGACAACAGATGTGGATTTCAGTTGAAACTTTGTTGACCAGGATCCCAAGATGCTGCCTCATGCCCTGGGCCTTCCAAGACCAGACCCTGATGGTCAGCTTCTAGACAGCATATACATTCAGTCAAAGGAAGAAATCTCAAATACAATGCTTTGATTTGTAGTAAGTAGGAACAATGCAGAAGCCTGCCTTCCAGGGCTTCTGGAAGTTTGCTTTTTCCAGATGGTATTACCTGTAGAATGGCATCACTTGGGACAGTAGGAGTCCTAGTGGCATAGTGGTTAAGAGCTCAGCTGTTGACCAAAAGGTTGGCAGTTTGAATACACCAGCCACTCCTTGGAAAGCCTACCGAGCAGTTCTACTGTCCTGTAGGGTTGCTGCGAGTCGGAATCAACTGAACAGCAGTCGGTTTGGGAGAGTGAGTCTGTGACAGTTGGGGACAACAAGTGGTGAGTTAGGAAGCAGTCACCAAGCAATCTCTGTGACTGCAGAACCCACATTCTCATTTGTCCGGTGACAAGATCACAGCTGTCCATCATTTTGCATGCTTGGTGAAGTGAAAGATGACATGAGTCGTGACTCTGTCTGTGGAATGTCCTGAAATACTGATGCATTCAACTTCAAACAGCTAAGTATAATTTTCTGTGAAATCAGGAATGCTTACTAAAAATTTCTAAGATTTACCAAGTGTGGGCTAGATACACACGACCTTGTTTAATTCTCACAGCGCCTTCCAGGAGGTAGGAGATATAATTATGGTAGTTCCACTTTACAGGTGAGCAAAGTGATGTCCAAGGAAGTCACTTGACTTCCCAAACTCAGCAAGTGGTCAGTGGTGACAGAATAAACCCCATGCAGCCGCGCATACACCAGATTCTCAAATTAAAAACTCAGCGGCCTTCAAGCCAACTGCATCTTATGGGGACTCCATGTGGGCCAGAGTGGAACTATACTCCACGGGGTCATCAGTAGTTAATTTTCCAGAAGCAGATCTCCAGGTCTGCAGGTTCTTCTGGATGGACTCAAGTTGCCGATCTTTTTCCAGCAGGAAATCATGTCAACCATTTGCCCTGCCCATGAAGTAATGAGAAAAGTTTACCTAGGACCTTGATTATCCTACCCTGTGGATTGCAAATGTTCTCTCATCCTGTCTAAAAGGATTCACTGAGCATTTATTACAGGTCAGGCTTGACTACTGACCTTGTGGCATTTAGAGTCAGCTGGAGAGGGGGAGAAAATGAATTCTGTCCTCTGATAGCTAGAGAAGGCCATAGTAAATATATTTTGGGGAGTCCCTTGATCTCACTCAGAACAGCTTAATTGGATGTTTTCTGTCCTGAATTGAATTGTATCCCTCAAAAATGTGTGCCATCTGGGCTAGGCCATGATTCCCATTATTGCGTGACTGCCCACCATTTAGCCATCTGATGTGATCTTCCTACCTGTTGTAAATCTTACTTCTATGATGTTAATGAGGTAGGATTAGAGGTGGTTATGTTAACGAGGAGGGACTCAAACTACAAGATTAAGTTGTATCTTGAGTCAATCTCTTTCGAGATATAAAGGAAAGAAATGAGCCAAGTGATATGGGGACATTATACCACCAAGGAGAAATCCAGGAGCATGTGTGTTCTCTAGACCAGGGGTCCCGGTGCTTCGAAGCTCCTAGACCAAGGGAGGATTAATGACAAACATCTTCCCTCTGAGCTGAAAGAGAGGGAAAGTCTTCTGCTGGAGGTGGCACCCTAAATTCAGACTTCTAGCCTCCCAAACTGTGTGAGAAGAAACTTGTGTTTGTTAACGTTATCCACTTGTGAATAACTCTCAGATTTGTTCCAGCTGCAAACTTTCATGATCCTATAAGGGGTCATTGTGGTCCCTAGGTCATGGTTAATTTACCCAGCTGCTAACCAAAACTGCAGATATTTGAGTCCATCCAAGGGTTCTTTGGAAGAAAGTCCTGGCAAACTACCTCTGAAAAATCGGCCATTGAAGGCCCTATGGAGGGCAGTTCTACTCTGACACAAGTGGGGTCTCTGCAAGACAGAATCAACTCCCTAGTAACTGGTTTAAGATTGTCATGTGGGTAGGCAGGAAGGGACAGCTCCACAGAGAAAATGTGACTTGGGCTCTATCTTGAAGGAAGTGTAGTTCTCCAGGAAACAGGGCAGAGTCAGTAAAGCCTGGGAGTGTGGGGGGAGCTGCCTCAACAAAGGTTCAGAGGTGGGAACTCGTGTGTCACTTGGAAGGGACAGTCAATGATTTCACTTCTCTGGAGTACAGAGCTGATGGGAGATTGGGAAAGATAAGACAGAAAATCAGGTAAAGAGAGTGTGGACTGCCCAGGTCATAAGGTAGAGACTGGTTTGGAGGCCCTATGGTCTCTGAGAGATGTTCAGTGGAGAGCAACATTAATCAGTGTGCACGGCAGGTCAGAGAGGGAGAGACTAGGGCACTATCAGGATCTCCTGCAAGCCCATGCCAGAAACTGCAGCCAGTGGGTGAAAGGAGGAAAGAGAGACCAGAAGGAACCAGAAGAAGCTAGATATGAGGGACTAATGTCCCAACAATGTGGACTTCAGGCATGGTTTCTCAGCCCCCACATGACTGGCGTCTGGGGTCAGATAGCTGTTTGTAGTGTGGGCTGTCATGTGCGTTGTAGGGTATTTAGCAGCATCCTTGGCCTTTCCTCACTGGATACTAATAGCAACTCCCTCTCTCCCTACCTCATGACAATCGAAAAATATCTCTAGACATCACCAGTTCTCCCTTAAGGTGTAAAATCACCCCCTAGTTGAGATCCACTGATTTAGAGGAATCAAAAGAGATTATTTCCCCGACAGCAGCAAAGTCAAGAAGGATAAAGGAAGAGAGGCCTCTGGCTTTGATGAAGACAGATCATTGAATAACTTCAAGTAAACTCTTTCGATAAAGAAGGCCATTTACAAGGGGTTAGGGAGCAAGGGGACAATTGAAAAATGAAAGCAGTCTCAGCCTGACCCTGAGAAGCAAATCAGACTCCAGAGTTTGGGATCTCTGCCACTCCTCAAAAGAAACAGGCTCCTTTTCCAGCTGACTTCTGGGTTCAAGCAGTAACTTGAAAAGAGAGTTTCTCCTAGTAAGTCTCCTTCAAAGTCACCGTCCTTTGCATCCAGGAAGGGTCCATCCTGGGGACAGATATTACCCAAAAGGAAAAAGAGTGAAAACAGGCCAAGAGAGCCAAAGTGTGGAAGTGATTGAGATTTGCTTGGGCTTGGCACTTACCGAACAATAAACCAAGCCTTTGAAGAGGCCAAACAAAGGAACCATTTGTCTGCTCTGGCAGCTACAAAGTAAGACAGAACTGCAGAAAAGGATGAGGGAACGCAAGGAGGCCAAGCCAGAGATGGGACTGGGCTTGGCTGGACCCTCGGCCCGGATGGGGAAGGATCATTTCTGGAGAAGGATCGGAGAGTAAGAAAGAAACCCAAATGCCCTTAAGGCAACGCCTGAAATGTGAGTTCCAAACCTAAAGGCCAGTGAGTAGGGGTCAGTGAGGTAGGCCACTTCGGAAGAGGCTGCTGAGACTGGTTGCAGAAGCTGAACATGTCATCAGGGTGCCTGAACTGTGCCTGCAGAAACCGACCCAAGAGGTGTGTGATCTGCTGCGTATCTGCTCAGCCACAAAAACAGAATAAAGTGTTTAAAAAGAAACATAGGCTCTAGTCTTTTCTTTTGCAATCATCTATTCCATTTCTCTCTCTCTCTCTCTCTCTCTCTCTCTCTCCGCCTCCCTCCCTTGTTGGTTCTTCTCATTTATGCAGTATACCGAAAGTAAGGGGGAGGCAGCATTTATTTATTTACCACTGCTAACCACAAGGTCAGCAGTTCAAATCCACCAGGCGCTCCTTGAATACTCTGGGGGTCAGTTCTACCCTGGCCCCTAAGGTCGCCATGAGTCGGATCCGACTCAACGGCACTTGGCTTTGGCTATTATTAAATGTACAAAGATTTCATCTCATTGCCTTTTTGGTTATCATTGCTACTGATGGGTACCAAGTTTGACTTTCTGGACTGCTGGTGAGCTGTGCCAGTTCCTCCAAGGATGGACACAATCCATCCAAGGAGATGCATTCATGTCCCCACCTTGTGAATATTCATGCTTGGCATTAAAAGCCTTGTTGAGTCCTTGGTAGGCATTACAAGGCCTGTGGAAACCCTGGTGGCTTAGTGGTTCAGTACTGTGTCTGCCAACCAAAAAGTCGGCAGTTCAAATCCACCAGGTGCTCCTTGAGAACTCTATGGGGCAGTTCTACTCTGTCTATAGGGTCGCTATGAGTTGCAACTGACTCAGTGATGGTGGGTTTGGTTTTCAGTTAAGTCCTTGTCTTCCTTTAAGATTTTCTGCCTGACGTGGCTTCTCATTTAACAGTCATTCTTCCAGAATGATGCCTTCCACGGGCGGTACAAATGGATCATTCTCTTCCTTGGTCTCCTTCCCCACTGTTCAAATGTCCTTAACAGTCCTCCACAATTCAAAGGGAACCTGTGGACTTACAGACCAATCACCCGGGCAGGGGGTAAGCCCTTCTTGGTCACCCTAACTTGGAGCTCTCATCCCTCAGGTCCTGATTTTCTCCACATTAGTAACTGCTCTTATCTGCAGATGATCAGCTGACTTGGAAACCTTAGGAGGGGTGAGAGAAGAGATATTCTAGTCAAGCAAGGAGTCGCTGGGAGGAACTGGTGTTATTTTACCAAAGTTACACCTTACACATGTCTCCTTTTGTGTGTCTGGGAAGAAAGGAGAAAGTTTGGTCCAATTGTTCATTCTTTCTGCACTTTTCTTTCCCTGAGTCTAAAAGCAGCATGGCAGATATGACAATAAGTGATTACGAGAATCATGATTCTTTTCTCACCATCCTGGAGGAAAGAATGGCCCCTGAAGTGACAACGTGTTCTTTTCCATGAAGCCATGCTGTGAGACTATTTGCCTGGAGTCCTAACCCTGTCGGTGATGGTAGGATTTCTATGTAAGATGCCCAGAACACTCCCTGGGCCTGCTTTCTGGGCCTATTTCCCAGACCCACTCCCCAGAAGCACCCAGAAAAAGGAGAACCAGGATGTCAGTTAAATGACACCTTCCTCTTTAAGAAAAGTCACCTATAAGAGACCAAACTGTCAGATGTTATTCCAAAATGAAGATGAGAAGGCAAGGGACAGGGAAACTAGAGACATGGAAATTATCCAACCAGAAAGCAATGAATGAGGATCAGGACCTAGTATGAAGAATGTCACCAACATCACTGAAAAATCTGTGTAGAAATGGTTAAGTGGGAATATAAAGTACTGCATAACTTTCACCTTAAACACAATAAAATATTAACTAAAAAAAAAAAATTCCACTGAGGGAAGATTTAGAGTACAAAGACCAATCAGGTCCTAAAAGTCTTCTGAGAAAATAAGCTCTAATGGCTACCTCCAGAAGACTGGCATTAGAATCTCTTTAAATCTCTTTATCCCTTTATGTTTCTATTTTGTTTATTTTTCATAATGAGCATGCATCACTTAGGCAACAGGCAGTGTTGTTCTTCATTTTTATCTCCTTAAACCATTTCACCGCTACCTACTAGCTGTGAATTCTAGGTCAAAGATTTCCTTAAAGTTACTAAAAGACAGTTAAGTCCTTGTTTTAGCCAGCTAATGCTGCTTTAACAGGAATACCTCAAAGGAAAGTTAATTCTCACACAGTTGGGTAGGCTACAAGTCCAAACGCAGGGTGTCAGCTCCCGGGGAAGTCTCCCCCTCTGTTGGCTCTAGAGGAAAGTCCTTGTGTTGCATCAGTCTTTCTTCGGTCAGGGAGCATCTTGGGACAGGACTGCAGGACAAGCTCATCTCCCCGTGCTGCTTTCTTGAGGGTGTGAGGGTCCCACCTCTCTGCTTGCTTCTCTTTTTGTCTCCCATAGGATGAAAGGATAAAAGGTGGTGCAAGCCATGCATGCTCCAGGGAAACTCCTTTAGCCAGGGTGTTGCAGTCCCACCCTAATCCTCTTTTAACATAATCGTTTTATCTATTAGCCACAGGCAGAGATTAAGATGTATAGCACAGGTAAATCACAAAATATTGGGAAGGATGGCCCAGCCAAGTGGCTACACACATTTTGTGGGGGACACAGTTCAATCTCTGACAGTCCTTTAAGCTCAAGGGAGACCTGATGTCTGGTGTCCTCATCTGTAAAACAAAATTCTCAGGAGGCACAGAACAAATTGTGACTTGAAAGTAACATGACAAGTGCTCTCACCAGCTCGGAGCGGGTGCGGGTGACTTCTATCTCTGCCTTGGGTACACAGGCCCTAAGGAGCCTGGGGAGGGCTACAAACACTCGGAGGTTGGGGTCCCTGCTGCTAAAAAGTCCCAGCCTTGAAAACTCGGTGAAAGACTTCTCTTCCACACAGACGGAGTGGGCAAGTATCAGAATCAACTGCACAGCAGCTAGTAACACTGAGCTAGCATATCCAGGAGTCAGACCTTAAAATGGAATGCATTTGCAACTTTCAGAAATTACCCTCCAAGGTCAGCCTAAAATTAAATTCATTTCTTTTCCCCCCACTGTGGCGGTGGTTCGGTATTACCTGCCGGACTCTGTCTGACTCATTCAAGGCAACTTCCTGCACCAACACTGCCTGCCTCCCCGACCTCCCCCCTCTCTACCCCTCCCCCCTCCCCCCACCCCCCACTAGTCCCATAACAGCTTTGGGATAAGATAGTGATGATCAGTGGTGTTTTCACTTGCTAATTTTTTTCTTGGAAGTAAATTGCGAGGCCTTTCCTCATACTCCATTTCAGTCTGGAAGCTCTGCAGAAAACTCTTTAGCATGTAAGCAATCAACAAGCATCCAGTGACAGAAAGATAGTAGCTGTGCTGGAATGGAACTCAAACCTACCAGATGACACTGAACCACCCCTGTCCTTTTACCCCATGTGGCCAAGAGTCCTTCAGGCTCCAGCAGGGCAATGGCCAAGCAAGTGCCAGTTTCCTAGCAAACCCCCTTGAGAGGACTCCTCCAGGAAGGGACTTCCTTGTCCATACTTGCTGGGGGCAGGGCTAGGTGCTGAGGTGCTCTCAAGCTTCTTCCTGCAGGAAAACCTGCAACATTCACACCTGACAACCTGCTGGAGAAAGCCCGTCACCTGTACCAGTACCTCTGTCTTTGTTACACGGTCTTTTTTGTTATTAAAATGGTTTACAATATGATTCTTCACACTTTTTTCAACGGGATCTCAAAAGCTCTTCCTCACTATCAAAACTTCTGGCCAGCCCTATTTATTTTAAGACAGCTAATAATAACAGTAATGATGAAAACCAAACATCCCTGACACCCCAGGGCTTCTCCTTCTCCTCCCCGACCCCATGTCCAGTATCTTGGTTTAAAACCTGTTGGTTAGAAGTTGATGGGTTTCCAGGACCTGAGGGTTAAAGCTTGTTTTGTTGTTTCAGGATTTTGTGGGAAATGTTTGAATGCCCGTACTTGTTGAATTGCAGCACGTTTCCCTTAAACACCATCTCTTCTCCAGAGTTGCCGTTCATTGTCCAAGATGGGTTCATTTTCACCCGCTTATGCAGTTATGGAAACCTTGGTGGCATAGTGGCAAAGAGCTACGTCCCCGCTAGCCGAAAGGTCAGCAGTCTGAATCCATCAGGAGCTCCTTGGAAACTCTATGGGGCAGTTCTACTCTGTCCTATAGGGTCCCTAAGAGTCGGAATCGACTCGAGGGGAGTGGGTTTGCTTTGGTTACGCGACCACTCCACTTTGTCCTCCAGTAATTCATCTTTCCCCGGCCCTCTAGTGTGAACTCAACTTGAAACAGCCTCCCATTCCGGGGCCCCAGCCCCCGCCCGACCCCCTCCCTTGGCTGACACCCGGATGCAGTGATCTCGGTTGCCGGTAGAGGGCACACGTACTTTACTTTGCAAACCCAAGAGCGGGTGCCGCCCGGGTTGGGGGCGGAGGTAGAGGCGGAGGGGAAAGGCTTGGCAGAAAAACCCAGCCCAGGGATTGGTCGCTTCCCCCCGTTTTCAGCCAAGAATTGAAGGCGGGAGTTACTTGCAATCCTTAAAGCTGCAGTGAGCCGAGCGCCCTATTAGGGGGAAGTAACTACTTCTTAACAATTGATCGCTGAGCTGCAAACTCAGTGGGCACTAACGTGGCTTGAACGCAAGCGCGTTATGCATGCCTCCCCTGCCCCTGGATTTGCTTTTTAATTTTTACTTTTTAGATGAGATGAAAAAGTTTTTTAAAATACCTTTTGGTACGGGATCAGGGATAGGAACATTGGCTGCTTTTGTTTTTGATGCCCTGGTGTAATGCAAAATAGCAGATCCCAAGGGAATGTGCATTCTATATTAAATACAGATTCATCCAGAAAGCCAACAGGTCATGTACAGGGGATGAGCCACGGACTGGGTCGATGCCTACACGGATGCGGATTGTATCTAATGCACTTTCACTAGAGTATTAAGAAAAAAAGTAAGTATTGAATACGTATGTATTCAGTGAAGTCGGGAATTCATGTGTGAAATTCTGCTGGTTTTTAATTAACTCAGGACACCCCGTTCCACACTCAAACAGGCATGGAAGTCATACTCTGCTCTCTCCTTTGATCAGAATCGAAGCGTTTTTGTGCATTGTGACGTTTCAGTAATAAAAAGGGGAAAGGTTCCAGCAAAATTGCACGTCCGTTTTGTCCGGGAAGGAAGGAGTTAACGGTTTTCTTCTCCATAGTCTCCTTGAATCCTTGGGCTGGTTCCGCAACCTTGTCCCCTCCCCTCTTCCGGGGAGTTCGGTCCCGCAGTTCGCGCCCATTCCCTGCCTTCCCCCCCCCCCCCCCAAAGCAATATTCTGCTGTCTAGCGCCTTTAATTTCCCAAACCCGGGAGCCCAAACCTGGTGCAAACCGGCGCCACGGGGCGCAAAGAGGATTTGTCTCTTCCTGAAACCTGGCCCCGGAATTGGGAACTCCGTGTGGGGGGTGCAGGGGAGGAGTGGGGGTGCCGACGGGCAGAGAGCGGGTGAGGGACTCTCCCCCAAGGAGCCGACCCACCACCTCTCACCTCTCCTGGTCCAGGTCAGAAACCTGCAGGAAGATCTCAGGGATTAGCGCGTCCTGAGGAGCAGCTGCCTCCTCCTCAGGTCACCGTCCAAGTCTGCGTAGGCACAGCGGGGGAGACGTGGGAGTGGTCTGCAGCTTTGGCAGCAAATTAGGGTATTCATTCTAGGTGGATGGTGCCTAGTCAAGATAGCTTTTTCCACACAATGCAAAATGCATTACACTCCAGCAAACGGACAGAGTTGTCTATAGTTATAACGCGCTCTCCAACTATACGTGGCAATGCATTGCTGCGTTATTTTCATAACAGACATCATTTTCCTTCCTATATTATTTGTCCCCATCTCCTCTCCACTTAGACTCGATGCATGCGCAAATAAACACCCCCTTTCTTGCCTCTTATCTTCACTAGACTTATTTTCAAAACGCTGTCAGTTTCCCCAGCCTTAGGGAGGCGCCCACCCGCGCACTAGGGACCTGCGTGGCGTGGCCGTGGTTATGTAGTGTATTCGCCGTGTTCCAGGGCTCAGCTGTTCCATCCGTAATTACTTAAGCACGTAGGACAAGCCAACGGTTTGTCAAACAGAGCTGCGCCAGAGCGACAGCACAGAAAGGGAGAGAGCTGGAAAGAGAGCAGAGGAAAATGGTAGGCGCGCGCAATTAATTCATAATGCGCTCTTACTCTATTTACCTCGAAGAGCAGAGAGCACTGGAGCGCCAGCCTGCAAGCCTCCTCCCCCGGACCTCCCTCCCTGACGCGCCCTTCCCGGGATCTAAACCAGAGGGCGGAGAAGAAGGAGGAAAAAGCCTCTTCCGCGAATCCCCGCCCACTGGGCCTTTATAAGGCGAGTGGGCGCGGCCGAGGACCCCCGAGCGGAGCTCCTTTAGGCCACCAGTGCACCGCACCCGGGAGGCTGCGAGTGTCTCCTCCAGCCCGGGTGAAGGGCAGGGCTCTACTGAGGCTTGGCGGGAAAAAGGTGGAGGGAGGGGTCTCCGGAGCAGTATAAAAACAGTTTGTGGGCTTTATGTGAGTGTCGCTGTAGTAATTCCAGCGAGAGGCTGACGGAGCGAGCGAGAGGGCCGCGAAGGTGCAAGGACCCAGCCAGCAGGACGAGCACAGCCGCGCTCCGGGAGCCCCGGGCAGGGAGATCCGGAGTGAAAGGGGGCTTCGCCTCCGGCCCCGCCGATCCCACCGCACCCTGCCCGCTGCCTCCCACCCCCGATCCGCACCCCCACCGCAGCCGCGAAACTTTGCCCCTTGCCGCGAGCGGGCACTTTGCACTGGAACTTACAATACCCGGGCGAGGACGCAGACACCCGGCGCGGGGAAGCGAGCCCGCAGGTTTGAGGAGACACTTTTCCCCGCTGCTGCCCCCAACCCGCTGCTTCTGAAAGACATTCCTTGCCGCAGTTTGGACGCTGGATTTTCTTCGAAGAGTGGACAACACGGTAAGCACCGAAATCGGCTTGCCTTTGGATCTATTTTCGCTACAGCTTTCATGCTGCGATGAGACCAATGCCCTAGTCGGGGTGTCTTTTTCTGCCTTCCCTTCGCTGTTGACACTTTCTCAGAGTAGTTGTGGTTAGTGGGGTAGGGTGGGGTGGGGAACGTACCCGAACACTGGACCTGGGAGAGTGACTTGTCAAGGTGGGAGGGAGACACAGGAAAAACCGGGGTGCGTTTAGCAAACTAGCCTAGGGAGATTTTTTGCCTGTGTGGTATGTTAACGCTGACCCCAGCCGGGCAAGCTTTCTTGCTGCATTGCATTCATGGCCTTTTTTTAGGGAGGAGAAGGGGGTCTGTGTTTGGCTTTCGGCAGAAAGCTCTTTGCATCCTGAGTTCCTTGGAGTAAGGCTCACTACATATTGCGTACGTGAGCGAAGGAGCACCGCAGCTGCCGCCTGCTCTCCTGTCTCCGAGAGGGTATTTAAATTTTGGCTATCCGCATTTCTGACAGCCGGGGACAGACATTGCGGCGCTTCCCGCCCGCCGGTGTCCTCGGGACTTCTGACTTGCCTCTTACTCCTTTTAAGAAGTTGGCATTTGGCTTTTTTAAAACAAAAAAGAAGAAGAAAAAAAATATCCTGGTTTTGAGAGGTGTTAGGACGTGGGTTTGGGGAGGCATAAGGGAGCCGGAGACAAGGATGTGTCTTGACTCTCCTGGACTCGTTGACTTTGGGAAAACCAGGGTAAATCACCGCACCCAGCCTTAGCTCCCCGCAGCGGTCTGTGGGTGCCCCTTCGCCCCTGAGATGCAAAGTGGAGGCGAGGAGCGGGGCTTCGGGCTTTCCCCAAACATCTGTTACCTTCGCCAGGGTGGGGGAACTCGCCTGGCTCTGGGCGCGGAGTAGCAGCAGGGGCTGTGGCGCAGTTGCGTCGCCGTATTGGGTGGTGATGGGAGGTGCCCCAGTTATTTAACACCCCTTTTTTATTTATGAGGAGAGGTATTAAAGCCCGCGGCTGAGCTAGCCACTCTAGCCCGGGAGAGGGGAAAAATAAATAAATAAATAAGCCGGCTAGAGAAAAAAGGGGGCGCGCTGGGTGGAGATGGAAGAGGCGGCGCGGGGCAGAGGCGCCGGCGGGGAAAAGCGCCGCGAGGGCGCGAGTGGGGACGGGCGCGGCGCGGGGAGCCGGGCGGGAGGGGGCCGGGCGCAGCTGTCTGCGCTGCGGCGCCACTCGCTTTCTCCAGGTGGCGCAAAACTTTGCACCTTCGGATGTGGCAGAACCCTGATTGCGCAGTGGTTGAGTTCTGGACTGCTAATCAAAAGGTCAGCAGTTAGAACCTATCAGGCGTTTCGCAGGAGAAAAGATATGATAGTCTTAAAAATTACCAGCCCTGGAAACCCTATGGGGCAGTTCCGTTCTGTACTATAAGGTCGCTATGAGTCGGCATCGACTCAGCGTTGATGGACTTGGTTTTTACCGTATTTCTTCTCCATAGCAGCCTTTCCTGGCTTCTTACTGAGGCCAAGGCCGATTTTGCTTTTTAGGCGGCTACGGGCCGACTGCTAGGCTTCGCACCCCGCAAATCCCGGGAGACTGGAGCGTGGCAAGCACTATGCAGCCGGGTCACCAAGTGCGGGTCCGAGATACTAAGGGATGAGAGGGGAAGGGGTTTGCAGGTCTGGTTACCCAACCCCTCTCGGGGATAGCACTGGAACGGGAGTGGTTCGGGCTTGTGTCCCGCACTGAGCGCTGCGCCAAGTTTTCGGCACCAGCCAAGAACCCCCTTAACTCACGACTGGTTCCCCCATTGTGTGCCCGCTTCAGCAGACCGCCGCGATGCCTCTCAACGTCAGCTTCGCCAGCAGGAACTATGACCTGGACTACGACTCGGTGCAGCCCTATTTTTTCGATGAGGAGGAGAACTTCTACCAGCAGCAGCAGCAGAGCGAGCTGCAGCCGCCAGCGCCCAGCGAGGATATCTGGAAGAAATTTGAGCTGCTGCCCACGCCACCCCTGTCCCCAAGCCGCCGCTCCGGGCTCTGCTCACCCTCTTACAACCTGGCCTTTACGTCCTTCTCCCCGGGAGGGGACGACGGCGGCGGCGGTGGCAGCTTCTCTACTGCCGACCAGTTGGAGATGGTGACCGAGCTGCTGGGAGGCGATATGGTGAACCAGAGCTTTATCTGCGACCCGGACGATGAGAACTTCATCAAAAACATCATAATCCAGGACTGTATGTGGAGTGGGTTCTCGGCCGCGGCCAAGCTGGTCTCCGAGAAGCTGGCCTCCTACCAGGCTGCGCGCAAAGACAGCGGCACCCCGAGCCCCGCCCGCGGCCACAGCGTCTGCTCCACCTCCAGCCTGTATCTGCAAGACCTGAGCGCCGCCGCCTCCGAGTGCATCGACCCTTCGGTGGTCTTTCCCTACCCGCTGAGCGAGGGCAGCTCGCCGAAGCCCTGTGCCTCACCAGACTCCAGCGCCTTCTCCCCGTCCTCCGACTCTCTGCTGTCCTCCGCAGAGTCCTCCCCGCGAGCCAGCCCCGAGCCCCGGGCGCTCCACGAGGAGACACCCCCCACGACAAGCAGCGACTCTGGTAAGCTGAACCCCTCCGGGACTGTCAAAGGGGGTGGCCCGAAAATCTCTTAACTCTCTTTGGCGGGTAATTCAAAGGGCCCCCTTCCGCAGACGGTCTCTGATGTATTTCTTACATTCAGATGGAAAAAGGCTAGATCTAGAAGGGAATACTGGGCTTTAGTGGGTTTCCCTCCCATCCCTTACCCACACAGGGCCCTAGTTGCCCGCCCCCCCTCGCACCCACACCACCAGCACCGGCCTCTCAAGCCTCCCACCCCTTAGGAATTTCTTTGGGCTTATCTTGCAACCCTACCCTTTTACATCTCTTAAGTATGTTAATTGCCCAGTGGAAGGTAGGGAGTGAAGGAGGAAAGAAACTGATCTCCGGGAGAGGGAATGAATTGCCACCCTTTCTCTTAAATTCTGAGAAGTTGTTGGAATTTAATGGGCTATGAATCTAGAAAAATTAAGAGCAGCAGTGAGGTAGGCCAGCTGCCTGCCTCAGGGCGCTGGGATCCTGGAGCTTGTGCAAGAGTCCTGAGCTTCGATGGGATCTTGTGGCCCCGTGTTCAACACCTATAAGCAAGTGCTTGCCAAAATTGAACTTTTTTTTCCCCTTCCCCCTCAGGACTCTTAGCAAGGAGGCCAGATGCTTTTTCTTTTTTTTCCTTTTCGTAGTTCCAGTAAAATAGGGAGTTGCAAATAATAGCTGCAAATCTTGGTGTGATTTAGCAACTCTCTATTATTTGCATTTGAAACACCTGAAGGGTTCTTGGTAAAGTCCCTTAAAAATGGGAGGAGCTTGGGAAAGGGCTTTGCTCTGGGTGTGTCCAAAGCCTCATTAAGTCTTAGGTAAGCGTTGGCACCCATGGTACATCCTGGTAAACTGTAGTTGTCTTGTCACTCTCTTTCCTGTGTGAGGCTTCCAGGGAAAAAGAGAAGGACCCGTGCTGGTTTGTTTCTCTTTGGGCATTCTCTGACCCACTTGGAGACCCAGGGTCCTCTCTGAGTTTGTAAGGCTTTACAGCCATAATTTGATCTGGTCACTGAGTAGTTTGAGGAACCATGGCTAACCCAGTCCTTTCTGTTTCCTTTCTTACAGAAGAAGAACAAGAAGATGACGAAGAAATAGATGTTGTTTCTGTGGAAAAGAGGCAGCCTTCTGCCAAAAAGTCCGAAGCAGGGTCACCGCCTTCTGGAGGCCACAGCAAACCCCCTCACAGCCCACTGGTCCTCAAGCGATGCCACGTGTCCACTCATCAGCACAACTATGCCGCCCCGCCCTCCACCAGGAAGGACTACCCCGCCACCAAGAGGGCCAAGTTGGACAGTGGCAGAGTCCTGAAACAGATCAGCAACAACCGCAAATGTGCCAGCCCCAGATCTTCTGACACAGAGGAGAATGACAAGCGGCGGACACACAACGTCTTGGAACGACAGAGGCGGAACGAGCTGAAACGGAGCTTCTTTGCCCTTCGAGACCAGATCCCAGAGTTGGAAAACAATGAAAAGGCCCCCAAGGTAGTTATCCTCAAAAAAGCCACAGCCTACATCCTGTCCATCCAAGCAGAGGAGCAAAAGCTTCTCTCAGAGAAGGACTTGTTGCGCAAACGGCGAGAACAGTTGAAACACAAACTTGAACAGCTACGGAACTCTTGTGAATAAGTTGACCTATTGGAGGAACTGGAGTTGCTCTCTCACTTGTTACCAAGGGAAAGTAAGGAAAGAGATTTCCTTCTGGCAGAACTGCAGCAATTCATATGTTATGAACTTCATTCAAATGCATGGCCAAGTGCAACCTCACAACCTTGGCTGGGTCTTGGGACTGAAAGGTCTAGCCATAATGTAAACTGCCTCAAATGGAACTTTGGGCATAAAAGAACATTTTTTATGCTTGCCATCTTTTCTTTTTCTTTAACAGATTTGTATTTAAGAATTGTTTTTTAAAAAATTCTAAAGTTTACCCGATTTTCCTGTGTAAATATGCTCATTAAATGTAAATAACTTTAATAAAACGTTTATAGCAATTGTATGAGACTTGCAACCATGTATTATAAACCATAATTTTTTTTATTTAAATACATTTTCCTTTTTAAAGTTGGGTTTTTTTCTTTTTCCTATGGTTTTTAGAAAAAATAAAATACCTGGCAAATATATAATTGAGCCAAATTTTTAAGTTGTGAGTGCTTTTTTGTTTCTGTTCTTTTTTTTTCTTCTTTCTTTCTTTTCATCAATTACAAATTAACAGAATTTGACCCTTAAGAAGGGTGGGTGTGCTTACAAAGATGGTGAAAGAAGTTATTTTAGGAAAGACCAGGGCTTTGCTTTGTTAAAATGGGTTGGGGAAGAGGAGACCTTAAAGCCTTTTAAGTTCTAAGGGTTATAAGATGCTTCCTGGAGATTGGTGATAAGGGCTAGAGTTGATACTTGTTGGATGAAGGGGCAAGAGAAGGCTGGTCAGAGGATGAGAGGTAGGAGAAATTGCTAGAATAGGTGAAAGATAACAGTTAAGTATACAAAGGGTAGCTATAGAGCAGGGCTGTGGGAAGAAGCAGAGCTGGAAATCCCTTCAGCTGAGTTAACCCATGGTATTCCTTTGCTTAACTTAAGCCCTGAAATTCTGTTCAGTGAGAGTCAGTGGCAGAACTTGTTGGAATTTGTTGCCCGCCTGCTTGGGTTATCTGAAGCACACAGCAGCTCTGGAAGGAATGGTATTACTAACCCCAACTTACGAACAAGGAACTATGGGAGCTCAGAGGGGTCGTGTAACTTATCTGAAGCCACACAGACAAGAAAAGACAATCAAATGTTTGTTGGACTGGGATTCCTTAACACTTCACTATTACACTTTAGTTCAGCCTGTGTCAGAAGTGTTAAGGTTAGGAATGCTTTTGGTCTTTTGATTCTAGTAATAATAATATCAAACCCCAGTTATGTGCTTGACACTATTTAAGAGGTTCGTATTAATTCTACCGCAATCCTACTATTGACCTAACGTTGCGGAGGAGGAAACCGAGGCACAGAAAGACTAATCCATTTGCCCAAAGTTCTCTGAGGGCAAAGAGTACAGGTAGCATTTAAACCCAGGCTGCCCTTAACCCATGCTAGATTACTTTTCAAACAAGACAGCGGGTGACAAGCTGGATGCCCACAGAATACAGAGGTAGCCAGTAATTACAACTAAGCTTCCAACATTTCCATCAGGTTGGACATCAGTCCCTGCATTTTTTCATGTTTGTTTATTTTGATTTTTTTTTTAGTCATGGTTTAATTTTTCTTCTCACATTAAGAAGCCTACTGTTCATTCATTTCTACCCTGGCCATTTGTTAAATGAGATTCACTGGTTGCTCCTGGGAATAAGCCAGTTTGGAAATGCTACTGTGCAGAACATAAAATAAAACATACCTACTCTTGTCACGTGAGTCATTATTTTGGAAACTAGCAACTCCACTTTCCTTCCCCCCAACACCTCGCTTCCCTTCTGCCCCACACCTCTCCCATACACAGACACACTCCTAACACATGTTCACCATTGATCTGGGAAGGCGTTTTTGGATGAAGGTACTACTAATTACCAGTGTTTGAGAACTCAGAGCTGAAACCAGCAGCTAGTATATAAATGCCAAGTTAGCTAGAAGTTACTATCTCTGTTCTAATTACCTCATTGTCTCTGTCTTTGGAGTTTTAATCCACCATCACCACCCCCTAGGAATCCATAAATACTTAATGTCTTTGGCTCTGATCCTTAGAATCATCTCTTCATACCCTTGATACCTTTTTTCTTGATCTCTTTTGGGTTTTAAGCCCTACCCTAATAGCTTGAAGCTGTTACACCCTGTATCCTAAATTCAAAGACAAATACCATCCATAGAAGTTGAGCAGTTGAAAGTATTGGAAAAGCAGGGGCAACCCAAACACTCCCTCTGTGCCCCGTTGTGGGCCTGGCTGGAGTGTGGCCTTGGCGTGAGTCACTTGGGA
Source organism: Heterohyrax brucei (assembly GCA_028571685.1). Classification (NCBI taxonomy): domain Eukaryota; kingdom Metazoa; phylum Chordata; class Mammalia; order Hyracoidea; family Procaviidae; genus Heterohyrax; species Heterohyrax brucei. The sequence goes on along the minus strand of CM053153.1, from coordinate 15,288,483 downwards.
ACAGGGAAGGTGTTAGCTTGAATCACTGAGTCTGGGCAAGCCCTTAGAAGGGGAGAGCATGTTCCTTGCTAGCAAAACAACTCCCCATTCCAAATCATGAGAAAACGACTTTGGAGATGAGAAGCTTGGCTGTGGAAATGGGTGAGAACAATTCCAACTACCTCTTGGGCTCCTCTGCATCTGACGCAGCCAGAGGATGATCTGAAAACAAGGCAGATGCCAGCTCCTTACCAGAAATTTGGGCTGATCTTGACTCCAACACAAATTGGCTCTCACAACTGGTCCAGAGTCCCAGGGGTCTAGGGCATTGTGCAATCTACGACTGTAATCCAGATCTTGAGATGGAGAGGAGGAGCTTGAGATTTACTCAGAAACAGACAGAGCAATAAGAAATCATCAAAAAGTGACTGTGCTTCTTACCCACAATGCTGCTCTGGAACTAATGACTACTCAAGGGGACTCTGGGAGTGGTTTTGTTTAGGGGATGGATCGTATGTAGAGGAACAAAATGTTATTTTTATGCTGTCATGTTTAAGCCACAAAGGAGATAACATTATAAAAGCAATCAATCCCATTTTAAAATGCATCAAGTTTTCACAACCCCTGCCTAAATATTTAAGCTATGCAACAGCTTGGACATGGAAGTAGAGTTCTCTACCGGTCTTTACAATGAATCAAGGCAGAAAGTTTGGGAAAGAGGTCAGAAAAGTTGCCCTAGGGAGTTTTCTGAGGTTTGCCAGCAATAACTTATAACTGGCTAATTCAATTCCTTTTTTATTATACACATTGACGGCCATTGAAATATTTATTTCCAATAATGAATAATAATCTGTAGGTTTGAAAATGCTAATGGATGCACCCCAAAACTATCTCTAAATGTGCTTGGTCAATTTATAAAAAGCTTCCCCTTTGAGGTTATAGACCATCATACCTACCCCCTGCCCACCAAAAAACCCAACCCACTGCTGTCAAGTTGATTCTGACTCATAGAGACCCTATAGAGCAGAGTAGAACTGATCCATAGAGTTTCCAGGGAGCACCTGGCAGATTTAAATTGCCAAACTTTGGGTTAGCACTTAACCGCTACACTGGAAGGGTTTCCAGATCATCCAAACCCATTGCCATCTAGTCAATTCCAAATCGTAGCCACCCAACAGGACAGAGCAGAATTGCCTCATAGGGTTTCCAAAGCTGTAATCTTCACAGAAGTAGACTGCCATGTCTTCCTTCTTCGAAGCAGCTGGTAAGTTCAAATCGCTCACCTTTAGGTTAGCAGCTGAACACTTGACCACTGTGGCACCAGGATACCAGTTCTTCAAAGGGAAAGGAGGGCAGAAACAAAGCTGACAGGATGAGAACAGGGATCTGCTAAAACGGAAAACACTATACCACCCACCACCAATGCCGTAGCAATAACCCTGCTCTGCTCAAGATTTCTTTCAGGGAAGAGCTCAGATTTAGAGAGAACACCAGGAATATTGGCTTTGTCAAAATGGTTTGATATGACTCTTAATGGCTCTGAGGTGACTTTGTATTTTGTATTTAATTTTATTCCACTCAATATTGTTGTTGTGTGCCTTCAAGTTGATTCCAACTCATAGAGCCACTGTACACGACAGTAGAATTGCCCTAAAGGCTATTATCTTTATAAGAAGTCTACTCTAAACTCTTTAGGAAGATACAGCGGGGGGGGGACAAGTATTAAGGGGATATAGATCTTCTAAGTTAACTGGAATGTTCTTTGTTTTTAAGCAAAGCCTGGGGCTCAACTACAACCCACAATCCTTTCTTCCTATCATCACTCTGTCATCCTATTAAGGCATAAACAGTCCAGCATAATCAGGAATCAACAGTTGTGCAAGAGAGGAAAGCTTGAGAGGAGATTATTGGCATCTATCAGACATCAACTACGTGCCACCACTGTCAATTTATCGTGCTCTATTGACTTGCTTGTTGCTCTGTTGCTGGAAACTCTCCCATCATAATTTCAAATACCAACAGGATCACCCGTGATGGACAGGTTTCCACTGGGTTTTTAGAATAAGAAGACTAGGAAGAAAGGCCGGGCAATCTACCCCCAAAAATCAGCCAAAGAAAGCCCTATAAGTCACAACAGACTATTTTCCAATGTAGTGCTGGAAGAGGAGCCCCCTAGGTTGAAAAGCATTCAAAATACACAATGGTCACATCAATAGATTTGAGCATACCACCAGTCGTGACAACCATGTGGTTGTACACTCAGTTGTACCCGGGTTTGCCAAGAGCTGGACCCAACTAAGCTGCAGCTGTCAAGAATAACGTGCCAGCCCCCCCCCGTCTTACTTGACCCTCACAACAGAACAGCTCGATAGCAACTGCTAAATGAGACTATACGGACCCTTACATATATATACATACATATATATATATATGTATATATACATATATACACACACACACACATATATACCCACTGCCATCGAATCGGGTCCAACACATAGTGACCCTAGAGTCAGAGTAGAACTGCCCCATAGAGTGTCCAAGAAGTGTCTGGTGGACTGGAACTGCCAGCCTTTTGGTTAGCAAATGTAACACTTAACCCACTATGCCACCATGGTTTCCATATGGACCTTCAGACAAGCAAGCAAGCAAACAAACAAACAAAAAAACACTGTTGTCTATTCCAATTCATAGTGACTCTATACGATAGGGTAGAACTGATCCATAGGGTTTCCAAGGAGCATCTGGAGAATTTGAACCACTGATCTTCTGGTTAGCAGATGTAGCACTTAACCACAATGTTACCAGAGTCTGCATTCATAGAACGAACAAAATAGTGAAAACAAAAATGAGTCATTCTTTCACAAATGTTCACCTATGCTGTGCATAAGGTCATTGTCAGTTGGAACTGACTCTCTGGCACCTGACAGCAACAGTATCTTGGTGTTAATGATAAGAAATCAGTTGCATAAACAAGGAAGGACTCAATCTACAAGATTAGATTGTGTCTTCAGCCAATCTCGTTTGACATATAAAACAGAAGTGAACAGAGAGATCTCATCCCACCAGGAAACAATAGCTGGGACGGATTGCATCCTTTGCACCTGGAGTTCCTGCGTTGCGATGCTTAACCCCGAGGAAGACTGATGACCAGGACCTTCCTCCAGAGCCAGAGAGAGGCTTCCCTTGGAGATGATGCTCTGAATTTGGACTTCTAGCCTCCTAGATTGTCAGAGAATAAATTTCTCTTTGCTAAAGCCATCCACTTGTGAGAGGACTCACTAGCTAAGATAATGGGCTAGACAACTTTACACATATTTTGAAGGGACACAATTCAATCCAGAACGTTGGGACAGCTGGATAGTACGAGACATGCATAGGCATGAGTTAGGAGGCAGGTCAGCTATTCTCAGAGCCTGCCCTGGAAGAGAGTAAGACATGCTCAGAAAAACAAGAGCAAGCCAGAATGTAAGGAACACCAAGAATGAGAGGAAGAATGTTCTTGGGTGAGGCCCCCAGGGTGGCTCCTGGCCAGATCACGAAGGATTTAGAGCTGTTGTCTGAGGAATCCACAGTGAGGAAGGCCACGTTACTCCTGCCGTGCCGGTCAGAATCTTCCAGTCGTGGAGCACCATCACGACCACCACGGCCACAGACTGAGGCCAGGTGGGAGTCATGGTGCCGAGGGCAGCACTCTGGGTTTTCTGTGCTGCCATCGTCTCCTCCAGGTCTCAGATCCCTTGTCAGTGACCCAGGTTGGCCACCCTGGACCCAGTCATCACCAACACTGAGGTCTCTCCAGATGGGGTACAGCAATAATGATGAAAAATGATAGCAACAATGCAGAACCCCAAACCAAATCATTGCTATCACATCACTTCCAGCTCACCGCAATCCTGTAGGACAGAGTAGAACTGCCCCACAAGGTGTGCGAGGCTACAATCTTTACAGAAGCAGACTGCCACATCTTTCCCATGGAGCAGCTGACGGGTTCGAACCACTTACCCTTTAAATGGCAGCTGAGCTCTTAACCACTGAGCCACCAGGGCCCCCTAGCAGAGATGCCAATCCAAGCCAATACTAACACCTTTTATCTTTTTTTTTTACTGTGCTAAATATGTAGGTAACAAAGTATTTGCCATTTCAACACACTTCACACGTATAGCTCAATGACATTAAATATTATTCATACCGATGTCCAGTCACCACCATTCCCAAATTTTCCCATCATCCTTGGTAAAGTAGAAGATCAGTTGCTTTCAAAAATTAGCCAGTAAAAACTCTATGGAGATTACTTATGAATATTGTCTGATACAGTACTGAAAGATGTGCCCCTAGGGGGGAAAAAAAAAAAAACTGCTATCGATTCCAACTCATAGTAACCCTACAGGCCAGAGTACAACTGCCCCATAAAGTTTCCAAGGAGCACCTGATGGATTTTAACTGCCGACTTTTTGGCTAGCAGCTGCGGCACTTCACCACTACTCTACCAGGTTGCAGTGTACAGTGACTGCATCAGTGGACTCTATATGCCAAGGGTCACGGAGATGGTGCAGAGCTAGTATTATATCCATTTACCCTAGACAGAAGCAGCATCCCCTTTGCGTTGTGTCTTCCTTCTCCTCTCCTTCTGCCCAGCCTCAGACACCACTAATAAACTTTGATGTCTATACCTGTGCCTATTCCAGATATTTTCCATCAGGGGAATCACATAGCATTTGTGCTTTTGTGACTGACTGACTTCAGGCAGCAGAAGGTTTTCAAGGTTGATCAGTCTTGCAGCCTGTGTCAGCCTTCATCTCTCTTTCTGGCTAAGGACCAACCTGTTGCACGTACGTACCACAGTGTGTTTGTCGCTGGTATTCATCGATGGCTCTTCAGACTGTTTCCACTTTTTGACCATTATGAACAGGGTTGCAATAGACAGAGTGTAGAGGTACCTGTTGGCAAGCCGTGTCACACTGCTTGAGCATTTGTTGAATGTTTCCGATTTGACTGGTGCTGTGCAAACAGGAGCCTTGGTGGCACAGCGGTTAAGCACTAGCTGGTTAGTTGAAAGGTCAGTTGTTTGAACCCACCAGCTACTCCTTGGGAAAGTGATGTGGCAATTTGCTTGAAGATTTTCAGCCTTGGCAACCCTGTCGGGCAGTTCTGTTTTGTTCTGTAGGGTTGCTACGAGTCAGAATCAACTCAATAGCAGTGCGTTTGGTTTTGATTTGCTTTGGTACTGTGCAAAGCTCTTCACATGCATTTTGTCATTTGGTCTTTATGACAGGCACACATAGAAAAACAAAAACAAAACCTGTTGCTGTCAAGTCGATTCAGAACTCATAGTGGCCCTGTAGAACAGAATAGAATTGCCCCACAGGATTTCCAAGCAGCAGCTGGTGGATTTGAACTGCCAGCCTTTGAGTTAACAGCAAAATTCTTAACCACTGCAACACCAGGGTTTCAACCTTATGCATTGGTAACTATTATTATGCCCATTTTATAGATGTGAAAAGCGACTCAGAACTATTTGGACAGTTGCTCAAGATCCTGGAAGACTGGGCATTTCAGCCCAGCCTGCACTGACTCTCAGCCTGCCATCTCACTCTGCTGTGGAACTTGAAGGTCTTAGGTCCTCAAGCCTCAGAAATCATCGTGACTTGTGCTAGTCTAACATTGTTTTAAAGCTGTTCAGCTGCTTTGAACTTTCCACAAAGGACCCTGTGTGACTCTGGAAAACTCCCAGATGAAGCACTGCAGACTCACTTTTATGAGGTACAGGAGCCCCTGCGAGGACTAGCAGCAGCGTGGTGTGAAGAATTCAGAGAGGGGCACAGAGTGCGTCCTTGCACCTCAGCCCTGCACAGCCCCCAGATTTGCTCAGGCCAGACAGGGACCACGAGCTGTGTTTTCCAGGAGCCCGGCAGCTCCTTCTGTCCTCTCTAACAAAGCAGCCGGTCATTTCCTTCACCTCACAAATCTGCCTCTCAGGTACCAAGACTGCTGCTGCCTTTTCCAAAACAAATTTGAAAAGTTGTCACGAAAGGCCTCCCGCACTGGTCTGTGGGGTTGCCCAGCAGTCTGCTCTTTGGAAACTGTTCTGGCTTCTTCCCCATCTGTAACTATGGGGAGAGAATGTTTGGGGGTCGAACCACACAGAAATGGGGAATTAGAGCAGTGGGAAATACCAAGGACCAGAGTACATTCCAGCAGAAAGCCTCTCAGTGTCCCGTGACAGAAGAAAAGGCTGAGGCCCAGGCAAGGGACAGGCTTGTGTGGGGGGACACTGATAGTACTGAAATCAAAAACCAAACCCAGTGCCATCGAGTAGATTCCAACTCATAGTGACCTGATTGGGGAGAGTAGAACCGCTCGGTAGAATTTCCAAGGAGCGCCTTGCGGATTCTAAGTGCTGACTTTTTGGTTAGCAGATGTGGCACTGAACCACTATGCCACCAGGCCGGGTCAATAACTCAAAGGTCTGTTCTGACTCATGGTAACCCCATGATTTACTGAGTAGAACTCCTCCACAGGATATTCTTGGCTGGAATCTTTGTGAGGCAGCTCACCAGGCCTTTTTTCCAAGGTTCTGAGGGTAGCTTTGGCCTGCCAATCTTCCTGTGACTAGCAAACTGCAAGCCGTTTGTGCCACCCAGGGACCTTCAAGTCTCTTCAATCCACTTTAGTGAGCTCTGTGGCTCTGGGTCCGCCCAGCATCCCTTCCTCTTCTTTGAACAATGGACTTCACTTTCTTTTGGAATTTCTACTTGCTCAGTGCAACTGGTTTTGTTAAGCCCTCTCAGTTGTGGACATATCCCACAGAGACCATCAGATTCAGCCTCCTGGGACTTTGAATCCTGAGGTGACCCAAGGACAGAACATAACAGCAAGAGAACGTTCTTTCTGGCAGCTGTCCCTGGAGGCACCAACTTGTCCAATTCTATAGACACTGGGCATTGCTTGGGTCAAGCCTGGGTCAAACATGGCTTCCCAGCTCCCCGTCAGTTCTGGAAACTCCCCAAAGTCCTTCCAACAAATCCTTTTTAAGCCTAAATTATCCAGTAGGAGGTTTTGTTTCCCGCAACTCAAAACCCCCTAAACAATGGAACATTTGAATTTCACCACAATATCATACGGCCTTGCTCTAGGGCAAGACAAGAAGTTGGAAGATGGTAGGCAGTGGGGGAGGGGCAGGTTTGGAGGATCCAAGGAAGACAGGAACTCTGAAAGTAGTGATAACGTACAGATACAAGCCATTCCTGGACAGTAGCATCTTCTGGATCAAGTCTCACAGTCTCATCAGCTACATGTTTCCGTTTCTGGATTCCCTACACTTAGGGATACTTTCTGCTACACACTAGCCCCAGGGACAGAGGGAATACCAGGAGGGCTGTCCACCGCAGCATCTGCACTCTTGCCATCTAGAAGGACTAGAGAATATCGAATCTGGATAAATTCTGCAAGATTCAGAACATGTTCTTCATTTTTTTTTTAAGTCTCACTTAAATAATGACGGGTATTATCTAACTGTTTTAATACAACATTTAATCATCTCAACAATCACATGGATTGTAAGCCAGTGTTATTTGCATTGTATTAATGAGACAACTGAAACCAAGAGGGGGTGGAGCGTCTGAATGAATCCCCCAAATCACACAGCTAACAGGAGGTCCAACTCCAGAGATCTTGCTCTGGACTGCTAGGCTGAAATGCCTAGAAGTCACCGTAGGGACTGTCTTACGTGTGATTCTCCATCTGGGAACACTCGTGGAGTGGGGAAGCTGAATATCCAGAATTTCCAGGAAAGTTGTCATTTGAAAAGTATGCTTAATATGATACAGTAATTTTAAATTTTCTATTTGAAAACTAAAAAACTAACAAATCCAATTTTCTTCTTTTAAAATACAAACCAAGATGCTTTTGAGAGTGGCTGGGTCTGCTGTTTGAGAACCCTGGTGGTGTAGCAGTGAACAGTTCAGTCTCTGACTTTCGGGATGGCGGTTCAAATCCACCAGGTGCTACTTGGGAATCTTAGGGGGCAGTTCTACTCTGTGCTATAGGGTCACAGTCAACTCAATGACAATGGGGTTTCATCTGGGGGGGTCCTGTTAATAATCCACTCTGAGCTTCCCCAGGTGATCAGATAGTATCATCCCATTACCATCATGAATGAAGAAACTGAGAACCAGGCAGATTATGGCCTCAGAGCAAGGAAGTGGGAGGGCAGGAACTGAAACTCCTAAAGAGATGACAGAAGTACCCAGCCCTCCTGATCATATCTTTGCCGGCAATCCGTGTTCTCGCAATCTTTCAAATCCCTGACCAAAACTTGCTGATGCCAGGAAGCGCTTTCAAATGAAACCCAATTACTTCGGCATCTTCTAAGCCTTCTAACAGTCACTGCAGACTGCTCTGTATTGATTTTTCTCTTGCTTCTGTGCAGATGTGGCAAATCCTTGTGTGGTTCAGTGTTAACTGAGACTCTACCTCGGTGACCACAAGAACATACAAAGCAGGGACACCATTCTGACAGACAGAGTCAAGATGGCTTGTTCCCCTGCAGGGGCTCAGCTCCTCCAGGCCTGCGTTTGCAGCACGGATCAACTGCCCTAGGGCCTAAACAGAGGCTTGCTCCCAGTGATTCTTGTTAGTGGTCACCCTGTCCAACCCTCACTCACAGTGACCCGTGCATCACAGAACAAAATGCTGCCTGGGCCTATGCTGTCCCCACAGTTGATTGCACTTCAGACCATTGTGATCCTTAGAGTTTTCATTGGCTGAATTTGGGAAATAGATTGCCAGGACTTTCTTCCTCATCCATCTTAATCTGGAAGCTCCCTGAAACCTGTTCAGCCTCATAGCCACACGCATGTTTCCGGTGGCAGGTGGGTGGTGGGGGGCGGTGCATGAAGTGGGCTGGCTGAGAAGCAAACCCATGCTGCCCTCTTGGAAGGTGAGGGTTCTACCACGGCACTACCACTGCCCCGCAGGTGCACACAGTAGGTCGTCAGTACTCCTGGTGGGACTTTCTCCCTGGAGCAAACTGGAAGGAGGGGGACCACAAACTCAGTTCATTTGAGGCTACTTTCTTTCAGCCCTCTGCTGACTGTACGGCAAACCACTCCCCAGCTTTCTTCCTTCCGTTTTTCGCTTGGGGCTTTCTCTTCCTACCAGCCCTTGCCTACATTTCCTTTTCCTTCGTCTTCCCAGGCTTGAATGGTGGACTGCCACGCATTTCAGGGGTGTGTGTGAGTAACGGCACCCTTACTTGGTACCTTGATTCCTCTCATCTCAAGCCACCCTGCCCCATCCAAGCATTTCTTCATTCTGTTCTTGTAGGGTATGAAGCCACCGGAGTCCCCCAGAAAGCTAAACTAAGCTCTCAGCTCTTAGTGAAATATTTTCTTTTAGCCACACACGCTTCCTTTTTTTTTTTTGTCTCCAAAAGTCCCTGATATATAGGTTCCTGGTTGTTAAGCGCTGCTCATTTCTTCCTCTTTCTTTGGTTTCTGGATGTCAGTTGCATATTTTTTTTTAATTATCATTGAGTGAAACTGTACATTCCATATAAATTTGTCTGCTCACCTATATGCAGCTCCCGCTGCTCTCCCTGCCCGCTGACAGCACACTCTTCCTCTCCGCCCCATACATGTCTCATCCTCCCACCAATCTCCTATCCCCTCCTTTCCACCCACTCCACTTCCTCCTGTAAGAGGTCAGCAGGACGACATTCTCTAGATGCATAAGACCATAAAGTGCACACATGATATGGTCACTCTGTGTTGCTAATTCCAATCCATTCCTGCCCAAAGAATTGACCTCCATTATGATTTGTGGATGGGGGCAGCATCAGGGCCAGGGGTCATTCTCCCGGGGGAACTCCGAGACCCCTGGACCATCAGTTATGGTCTTTTGGTGTATATCTCAGGGTGCACACCTTTTTAATCTTGTGTTGCCAGTGAGACTCAACTTTGTGAGCTCCATCACAGCTATTGCTGGTAGTGGCCGGGCACCATATGATTCTTGCCGTCACAAGTCGATGTAGTCATCAACTCACATGGGTCTTTCTGTATTCTGGATCTCATAACCCCAGGTTGTTTTGGTCCTTGGCAATCATCCATTCCTGCTGAGTTGGGACCATTTGCTGTGCCCTCAGATGGCAGCTTGGCAGCTTTTAAGACCCCAGACGCCACTCACAGATGTGGGGTGCTGAAGGCTCTCTTAGCAAAATGGTAGTTGTGTCAATTGGCCTCAATTTCCCCTGGGTGTCAGTTGCATTTTATGGTGAAAACAATCAATGACTTGTTATTGCTTCATGAGTATTTAGCATGTGCCAAGCAGTGACACTTCACTGGCAGTGACTTGCTCACTCTTTCCATGATTCTCATTCGCAGATGAGAACATTAAGGTCCAGAGTAGCCCCAGAGTTTTCCCAAAGTCCTATGGCTAGTTCGAGGGGGAGTCAGAGGTTAAACTCAAGTCCATCCAATTCCAGAGGGCTTTCTTAGTCAGGCTAGGAGCATGGAAGGGGCCTTTTGAAAAACTCTTCTTTCCAGCTGCTTCCCAGCTGAGCTTCCAAAAAATCTCTAAGATCACTGAGGACCTGCAGACTACCTGCAGTTTGAACATTTCCTTGAAATCGGTTTTTCTCAGAGCAGCTGCTTTGGGCTACTGAGTAGAACACATAAATGCCCTAAAACGCAGATGACTTGAAATGTCCTAACACCTCTCGTGGGCAGCTTTCTATTAAACTCGATTCGGCACACTTGGGGTAATGGGACACACTATATCCCCAAATCATCTCCCTTTTTAAATTTAGATCATGTATTTGAATTTATTGTAAAATCTATGAGAGGACAAGTGTTCAGAAGTTTCGTTCACTACTAGATACTCAGAGGCTAGACACAGAGTAACATTTAGTGTATATTTGTCAAAAGAAGGAAGGGAAGCAGCTGGGGAGGGGAAGGGAAGGAGAGAGGGAAGGAATATTTAACATGGGATTGGAGTGTTGTTCACCTTTTTTCCGTAGTGTTATAGATGTTATTAAGTGCTGTGTAGTGGGTTTGAACTTACGGAGACATTGTAGGGCAGAGTAGAACTGCCCATAGAGTTTCCAAGGAGTACCTGGTGAGTTTGAATTGCTGACCTTTGGGCTAGCAGCTGTAACTCTAAACCACAGCACCATCAGGGCTCCACTTTTTCCTCACATTCACTAAAAATACACTGGCATAATTCTTGCTGTGTAAAACATTTGTATAGCACTCAAAATCACATCACGTTTCCACGCTGGCATCTCTTTCCTGTTAGGGAACCCCAGGATGAAGCTGACCTCTCCTTTCACCCCGATTACACTGAATTGTAATTGTCTCTTCCAGACTGTGAGCTCCCTAGGGATGGAGACTGGATTTAATCCTGTTTGCATCCCTGCACATACGACAAAGGGCAACTGCTCCATTCTTTTTGCTAAACAGAACTGCCTTTAGGTTTGATTATCCCAGTAAATCCTTTGAGATTTGGAATGAGGCCACGGGATTAAATTAATGGTAAAGAATAATGGTCCATCAGCATGTTGTACTGTGGTGAATTACATGTTGCTGCAATGCAGGGTGACCTATGCCAGCACGGTCACTCAGGGTGGACAGGTTTCCGGGGAGCTGCCAGGCTAAGGTAGGCTGGGAAAAAAGGCTTGGTTATCTGCTTCCCCAAATCAGCCAATGAAAACCTATGGATTACAACAGAATACTGTCCTTTATAGTGCTAGAAGGTGACCCTCACAGGCAGAAAGACACTACACAAAAGCCACAGCAAGGGACTCAAAGGTAGCTACCATCCTGAAGAAGTCTCAGGATGGGATAATATTTATTCTGTATGACATCACTTCACTGGAAGTTGGTGTTGACTTGAAGGCAGCTAGCAACAAAAAAAAAGTAATGAGGCTGAAAAGGACTGAACTAGACTTACAGGTTTCAGTCACTGGTCACGGGGAGACTTGAATTCCAGTTCCGGCTAATTCTTCAGGTCCCAGACACAGGCTACTACTGTAAGCTGCTGGCCTGTTGCCGGCTCCAAGTCTCTTACAGGAAACAATCATGTCCTTCTTCACATTCAGTGCTGTATCTGTGGAACCTGCCTAGTACTTGGCACATCAAAGGTGTTCAATAAGCAATGTATACTGAAAGAATGAGTGAATGAACGAAGAAGGGAGACAGATTGTTAAATACGTTCTAATTAGAAACGTATCACATGCTGTCTGTTAGCTAGTACTGCTACAACAGAAATATCACAAGTGAATGGCTTTACAAAGAGGAGATTATTCTTTCACAGTCCAGTAAGCTAAAATTCCAAGTTCAGGGCATTGGCTCCAGGGTAAGGCTTTCTCTCTCTGTCAGTTCTGGAGGAAGTCCTTGTCATCAGTCTGTGTTCAGCCTGGGAGCATCTCAATGCAAGAACTCTTGGTCTAAGGAATGCACTCTGCTCCTGGTGCTACGTGCTTGGTGGTACACAATCCCCTCTCTCTGCTCACTTCCCATTCCTTTTATCTCTGGATAGATAGAAGTGGGTGCAGCCCACAAAACAGGGAACCTCTCTTTACTTTGGATCAGCCATGTGATCCACTGGGTACAGGTGTTACAATCCCACCCTAAACCCCTTTAACATAAAAGTACAGTCCCAGAATGGAGGACAACCACACAACATTGGGAATCATGACTTAGTCAAGTTGATACATGTTCTCGGGGGACACAATTCAATCCATGATACGTGCTCTGACTTTATCTTTTCTGTGGTCAACTGCAGCTCTAATATTTCTATTTAAAATGGTCTCATGGGGGCAATTGGGATGGAAGCTGTGATTTCAAGTTATATGAGAAGAATATTTTACATAAACTGAAAAAACAATAATTAGCTATGGAAAAGAAGTGTAACAAAGGGAATGCATCTAGTCCCCACCCCAGATGTAGTCGGCACCTGATTCAGGCCTCCTGGTTGTCTGACTCTGGTTAGGTGCAGTGGCCTCCTCAACAGGGATAAACGCCAGGCTCTGCTTCAGATGAGATGCCAGTGGAGTACTTCAAGCTAAAGGCAAAGAGTCTGACAGCAGGAAGAAAATCAATGGTACTTAACTTTGCTTCCTTAGTGCAGTAGCCGACTGCAAAGCATGCAAGGAGACACAGCAGGAACTGCTCAGAGCTGAGCTGCCTGGAGATCATGAGGAAAAAGACCTGAAGAAATCACTAGGGTACCAGTGTGAAGGTTAAAGTTGTGTGCCAACTTGGCTGGGCCAAGGTTCTCAATGGTTTGGCAGTAATGACATAGTGTGGCAGTCACATGTTGTTGGGACCACCTCCATGATGAGATTCGATATCGTGTGATCACCTCCATGGTGGGATCTGCTGTGAGTAAAAGCCGATCAGCTGAAAGGCAATTGTCTCAGATGTGTGACTTGCATCAAATACAGGTGAACAGTCTGGTGGGGCTCATGGGCTTTTGCTGGCACTGGGTGCTGCAGCTGGCTCCTGTTCATCTAATGTTTGGTTCTTGGGACTTGAGCTATCAGCTCAGCTACGGCCTTAGGATTCATAAATCTTCACAGCTTAGGAGCAAGAGCCCTACTCTCTGACCTGCCAATCTTGGGTGTAACAGTTCCTGCAGCTACATGAATCAGGAGAAGCTCCTATCCTGATTCACAGACTTGGAACATGCCAGTCTTTACCACTGCATGAGCCTTTTCCTTGATATAAATCTCTCTACATATATAATTATGACCTTACTGGTTTTGCTCTCTGGAGAACCCAACCTAAGACAACCAGTTAAAGGGAGTATCCTATTTCGTTGGTAAGACAGCCAGGCCACTCAGAAAAAGAATCAGAAGGGTAACAACCACATGTTCAATGATGTGCTAAATTCCCTCTGATAGAACGGTCAGTACACCCAATAGCATTTTTTCAACAGCTTTGGTAGTTCCTTAACATTAAAAAAAGAGCCTAGCATATGTTGTGCTGTGTGTATTTTTATCACAATGAAAGAAAAATAAGAAGAGTTTTATGCAAAGGAACAAATACTGTACGATATACTTTTATGAAACAGGATAGACAAATGTATAGAGATGAAGGTTTATTAGTGGTAACCAAAAGCAGGTGAGAGGGAAGAGAAGCGGGAACTCACTGCTTAGGGGGCACATGGAAATAGAGCTTTACTAGCTGGACTTCTAGCTGAAGGTGACACAAAGCAGACCTTGTCAATGAACTCAGGAGGGACGTACACTGTGCATAAGAAAAAAACCTCTGCCATGATAAGCTACTGAGATTTTGGAGCTGTTCGTTACCAAGCCTATCTTGGCTAATGCAATACATACTGTCTCTCTGGCACTTGTAATTTAACTCAACCCTCAGTTAATCAGTAGACCACATGAGCATTTTGCTAACCAGAATATCATTTTGAATCTAAAGCAGAATTTCCCCTTGGTCAGTGACAAGCAGTTAAGATGTCAGTCAGGATCATCTGCTCATCAGTCAACTTGATGAGAAGCTATGGGAGAAATTTCTCCCCAGTCTCAGCGCCGAGAATAGCTCTTGTCTTTGGTGAGAGAGATGTAACCTTAATTTTAATATATTTATGTTATTTAAAACTTTAGGGCATTAGGAATAAATAACTGATGATATTTGCCTCTTTGCCTTGGCTGCTAGGAAGCTCTGAATCAATTTGTACTGTATCTGAGCAGACGACAAGAGTTTATGGCTCTCGATTTTAGTTCTAACCTTACCTGCAGCTTCATTTTATTTTTTCTATCATTATTGTTTCTTTCTTTATTTTTTCTCTTGTTATAACATGCGATAACTCTCATACATGTCAAAAGGAGGGAAAGGAAAATAATTTTTTAAATGTTATGATAGAACTTGTGGCTGTCAGTGGAAGAACAAACTCAAGCAGCGGCGTCAAAAAGAACCTGGTTTCAATCCTGATGTGATCCTTTAGTAGTTGTGTGACCCCATGCACCTCAGTTTCTCTCCTTTTAGCATGGATGTAGGTGAGAGCTCATACCACCTTGTTGACCCTTTGTTGAGAATTTTCTTGGGAAAAGTGCTTGGCCCTGAGTAAGAGAACTTCCTAAATTTTGATTCCTTCCTTCCTCAACTCCAGAATGCCTTGAGCAGCTATTTGTTCTTGAACTTGCTCAATCACATTCTTGGGTGTCGTGCAACACACCCCAGAAATATCCGCTGCTGAGGAACTAGATTTCAGCTGCATCAGGAGAAACCATAGTTCAGAGGAAGCTGGAAAGAAAGGGCGGGATAAGAGTGAACTCATGGCCCTCAATGCTTCCTCCAGTACTTGACAAATGTCAGCTGATGTAATAGCAACGAGGAGCCAGTGCAAAGGTTCAGAGGTCATAAATGCAGCGTTGTTTCCCAGACAGCTGAAGGCCTACATCCACTGGGGTGTTTTCTCCCCTTTTTTTTAAAACCATGAAGACCTGTATTTATTTTTTTATATCTTACTTTAGATGATGCTTTATGGCACAAACTAGTTTGTCATTAAAATTTAATACACATATTGTATTATACCATTTGTAACCCCACAATATATGATCACTCTGTCTGTCTGAGTCATCAGTACCCCTGTAACTGAAATACCACAAGTAGAAGGCTTTAACAAAGCTTATTTTCTCACAGTCCAGTAGACTAGCCCAAAGTCAGGGTGCCGACTCCCCAGGAAGGTACTCTGTCTTCATCAGCTCTGCAGGAAGGGCCTTGTGATGCGTCAGTCTTCCCTTGGTCTAAGAGCATCTCAGCCCAGGAACATCAAACCCAAAGGACACGCTCTGCTCCCAGCACTGCTTTCTTGGTGCCATGAAGCCCCCAACTTTTTGCTCACTTCCTTTTCCTTTTTGTCTCTTGAGAGATAAAAGATGGTCCAGGCCACACCCCAGGGGAGCCCCATTTATGTTGGATGAGGGATGTGATTTCAGGAAAGGTGTGACAGTCCAACCCTAATGCTCTTTAACACAGTCCAATCTTTCACGTTAAACCACAGGCAGAGACTAGAATTTACAACATAAATGAGAATTCCAATCCCAAAATAGAAGCCAACTGTGCAATACTGGGGATCATGGCCTAATCAAACCAACACATATTCTGAGGGGAACACAGTTCAATCCATGACACTCCCTTTCCCGTACTCGGACCCCCATTGCCAGCTTTCTTGTCTCCTCCTGCCTTCAAGTTGTTGCCCCTTTAGTCTTTGGCTAAAAAGCCCCAGCAGTGACTTCATGACTGAGCTATAAGGGTGTCCAGGGGCCATACTCTCCTGTTTCCTTCAGTCTCTGTCAAACCAGTAAGTTTGGTCTTTTATGTGTGCATGTGTACGAGTTTGAATTTTGTTCTACGTTTTTCTAGCTCTGTGCGGGACCCTGTCCTACGATTCCTGGCAGAGGACTGAACAGTGGCTGCTGGACGCCTTCTGGTTGTGCTGGACTCAGGCTGCTGGAGGCTGTTGGTGCCTGTGGGCCAATAGGGCTTTGCACTAATCTTTCCCTTGTATCTTTGGTTTTCTTCGTTTTCTTCTGTGGATGAGGTAAGATCAGTGGGGTATATTAGATGGCCACTTACAAGCTTTTAAGACCTCAGATGCTACTCAGCAAAGTAAAATATACAACATTTTCTTTATAAACTATGTCATACCACTTGAGCTAGATACTCTCCAAGACCCTGGTCCCCATAGCCCTCTGAGGGGCTTTCTAGAGAAGAAAGCAGGGAATAGACTGTATTAGTCACTGTTTTTAAAAACTCCACTCCATGTGTATCGTTTCACATTATACTTAGTGCAGAAAAGGGAGTTCCAGCCACGGCACTGCTGGCACTTTGTTGTTGCTGCGTGCTGTTGAGTCAATCCCAACCTACAGTCATCCCATATGACAGAGTGGAGCTGCCCCGTAGAGCTTTCCTTTATGGTAGCAGGTCTTTCTCACCAGGTCTTTCTCCTGCAGATCTGCTGGGAGAGTTCAAACTCCCAAACTTTCAGTTAACAGCCAAGCACTAACCATTGTGCAAGCCATGGCTCTTTTTAACATTTTAGCACTGATAATTCTTCATTGTGGGGGCACCCTGTGCATTTCAGAAAAATGTTTAGCAGCCCGTTCCCCCTACCCCGCCACTAGATGCCAGGGCAACCATCCTCTTCCCCAGGTCACAGCAACCAAAAGTATCTCTAGACATTGCCAAATGTCCCCTGGAGGTGGGGTGGGAATTGCTTTCCCTGAATTGAGAACCACTGGTGTAGAATAACAAAGCATTCTGATATTCTTTCCATGTTAATAAAGCATCCACAAAAAGCCTGGGGAGACAAAAAGCTTAAGACACAGTCTCAGTTCTCAGACAACTACCTCACAACTCAGGCTCCAGTACAGGAGACAGACAGCCAGCCAGACGGACACACACAATGGCCTTAACTGGCCTGACACAATGATGGAGGAGGGAGGAGTAGAGGAAGACAAGGCGCAGAGCGGACTAAAGGCCAGTGAAGATCTCTGCAGATGGAGGGGGCTTGGATGCAGCCATGATCGCTCCGAGTCACTGACTGCACTCTCTAAAGTGACCCCCACACACCCTACCCGACTAGGGTGGTTTTTCCAGAACTCTCTATGTTACCTCAGTGGTAATGATCACGTTATATAACTGTTTCTTTACTCTTTTATTTCCTATGATTTTGTTTCTCTGTCTCACTCACCAGGCTACAAACTCCACGAAGACAAGGTTTGCTTCCGTCTTGTTTAGCCTAGTATCTTTGGCCCCTGACACAGAGCAGAATCTAATAAAGGGACTCAGTAACTATTTACAGAAGTAAGGGAAGTAGAAAGGAAGAGGAGAAAGCAGCAGCAAGGGAGGGGAGAGGGGAGGAGGGAAGGAAGCAAGAAAGTAAGAAAGGATGGACTAGGGATTCTCCAATTCTGGAATATTCTACAGCTCCAGCCAGGGAACAGTAGGTACAAAGGCCCAGATGCATCAACAGGCCCAGCTCCATGAGCGCAGGTCTAGTATCACAGACTCTCACAGGGGTTCTCTGAGGCAGAATCAACTCAACAGCGGTGGGTTTCATCATTGGTGTTCTCACGCAAAATGGACTTATGGGGTCCGTTTATTAAAACTTGATCCAACTCGACGGCACTTGGCTTGGCTTATTAAGAATATGAGAGTAAATGGACAAGAGTAGCTCTAAAACACACATGAGAACTTGAAGGCCTGGAGTCTGACCTAACCAGTGCTGAGGCAGTCTGGGCAGGGACAGGGAGAAAGGTGCCCTAATGTGAAGCACATCACCCTTGTCAATGAGATGTTCGTGTCAACTTTGTTGAAGGGGCGTGCGCTTTGCTGTGTATAATTTCACATACACATAAAAATTTGTTAAGAATTGCAACACAGCTATAGCAGAACATTCAGGCAAACGCAAGCCTTCTCTAAGAGTGGGAGCCCATGTGCCATCCCAGGTCACCCACTTGGGGAGCCCTCCTGGGAGACACACAGCATGGCTATCAGCAGTGAATAGTGGAGCTTGTCTCCCTCCATCCACTCGTTGGCCAATGCCATTGTCAACTGACCTCCAGCAGCTACTTAAGCCATGTTTTCTCACAGCTGACACTGTTTTCCCAGAAGACAACAGGGCTTATCTAAACGTGTGCTTCCAGATTCCATGCTGATGCCGAGAAATACCGCTGGATACCACAGCTCAGCCCTAGGTCCACGGGTGTTGCTTGGCTGAAAGCCAGCTGAAACTATCAGCAAGCCCGGACAAAAGCCCTGTATATGTGACTCTGGTTCAGAGCCAGCTAGCTGAAGGCAGAGAGGAGACCTCGCTTCTACTAACGAGGCTGATTCAGAGTCGAGACAAGCCTTGCCCTATGCTGTGCCTGCAGAACATGACAATTTGTTATCAGCCCCGGCTGCGGATAAATGCTCTCTGATCCCATCTTTGGTAAAATCCATAATTTATAGGCTATCTCAGAGGATAACTTTAATTAGGACTTATACATATGTTTTACTTCCAGTTGAGATTATCCCAGTCATTTGCTCAGTGAAGTTGAAAGGGTACAGGCACTGGGTGGTTTGTTGAGAGGGATTCTGTCTCATTACTGCAGTACATGGTATGCGAGTGGGTGTATGAGTGTACACGAGTGTGTGTGCATGCACACCCACCATATCTCACTAGGTTTGCACACACATGAATGTGAAATGATTATTATTAAGCCTAGGAAAAGGATCCCCAGTGATGCAATGCTTAAACACTCACCTGCAAGTCAAATGGTTGGCCAGTCAAAGCCAGCAGCAGCTTGGCAGAACAAAAACCCTGGTTGTCTGCTCCCACACATTAAGATTTACCAAACCCTTTGCAGCAGTTCTGCTCCATCATAGACAGTTGCTGAGTTAGAATTGGCTCTAGGGCACCCAAAACAGCAAGCCTAGAAAAGCTGGTAGTCCTAAGAGACACTTGCAACTTACCTTTCCATAGAATGTGAACTTCTCTCTATATCTTCAGGAATAGGCAGGAAAAAGCAGGAAAGTCTGATTTACTGAGCACTTCCCTTGTCATACGCAAACCCTTGTGGCATAGTGGTTAAGTGCTATAGCTGCTAACAAAACAGTTTGGCAGTTCAAATCTACCAGGCTGAACTTGGAAACTCTACAGGGCAGTTCTACTCTGTCCTGTGGGGTCACTATGAGTCAGAACTGACACAGTGGCAGTGGGTTTGGTTTCTTTCTTTCTTTTTTTTTTTTTTTTTCTACCTATCACATGAGAGACTCTTTCACATACATGATCTCATAAACTCTTTGCAAGGGTCTGAGATATGGATCCTAATATTTCCATTTGACAGACGAGGAAACTGAGACTAAGGGTCTTGGTAGAATCTCTGATGTCATTCCGCAGCTCTCCTCTAACGCCACATCAGGACCCTAACGCAGGACTCTACCTCCAGATTCCACGTCCTCTCCATGAAGCCACTCTGCCGTTCAAAGGGAGTGCAAATGAGACGGCAGAGAAACAGATATTTTTTTTTTCCTTGGGAACCAAAAAGAACAAAACCTGCCCCCTGATTTAGGATTAGCCTGGATTCAACTCCTCACCTTGCTGGGGTTAACTCTTAAGTCTTACCTGCTTCTGCCTGCTTACCTCAAGGGCATCAACAGGCAGGCACTGTGGCTGTTATAATTCATAGCAACAATATCCGGAAGAATAACAATGTGGACTGTTTTTGATTTCAGAAGAGATTTTTCACTTCATATAGACATTGGGATTCTAGGCATTCCTATCACTTCCTGCAAACTATTGTTTCCACACTGTCCTCCAGTTCTTGTGTCTTTGTTCCTTTTCGGTCCTTGATTTTTCAAAGTCCAAGAGAAACTAGCAGGTCCCTCTCACCCCCAACTCAGAGGAAAGAGCAAGGGTACCCGGTCTGGTTTGAAAGGTCAGGGGAGTCATTTGCTGTTCCTTGAAGCCTTCCTTGTTACCGAGATCTTGTTCTATAACTTTTGCTGTAGTGGGAGGACAATGAGATCTGAAGGCCTGAGACATGGGTTGGAGTGCCAGCCCCATCATGCACCAACTGTGTGACTCATAGGAAACTGCTTGACTTCTCTGAGCCTCAGCTTTGAAGTCAGTGCAGTGAAGATAATAATATCAAACATCTCTCACTGTTGATGAAAGAATTTAAAAATGAATGTTCTTTAGCCCAGCAATTCCACTTACAGAAATGTATTCCAAAGAAACCCTTATACAAGTACACAAAATGACAAATGTACAAAGAAGATGCTCCCTGAAACTTTTAAATACTGAAAAGTGTCAAACAATTTAATGTTTATCCATACAAAATGTGTTAAATAATCACAACACAGTCATATGCTGCAATATGTGGAATTTGCCAGTTCCACAGCCCTGTGAGCCAGTAGCCTGCCGTCTGAACCCGGGATTGTCAGCTCCTGCAACCACTTGAATCAGGAGAAGAGTCCAGCCTGATACCCACCCCAGAGATTTAGGACTTTCCAGCCTCCACATTCATGTGAGCCATGTCCTTGAGATAAATGTATCTATGTATGCACTTCATTGGTTACACTTCTCTAGAAAACACAGCCTCCTCCTGAGGCTGGTTACCATAGTGATGTACAGGCAGAGTCTTCCCAAAACTGTTGAGTATTCTCCAGATGAGAAGGAGCCTGTCATTTTGTCCTTTCTCGTCCCCAGGGAGCATCCTGTCAAGAGTGGTTCTGTCTTTGCTTGCTTGACCACGCATGACTTTAGTCTTGCCCACTTAGATTGCACTATCTTTGAAGAATTCTAAATAATGTGTAGGACTAAGCAGAGAGTAGGGCTCTATGCACTTTCTGTGCGTCTCTTGATACACAGGCCATCTATTCTTCAGATGATGTCACAACATTTCTTGTTCTCACTACTTAACTGTCCACCTGCCTGTGGACACCTGGAATGTGGCCCGGAAAGGAAGGACAGGGTCTATACCAGGCTCTCTTAACTGGGGTTTTGGGTTCCTTGTTGGCTCAGCAGCTGCTAAGTAATTGCTTATCTATTGGAATGAACTTAAGGATATCAGAATCCCAACAACAAACCTGCTTCTTCAGAAAGGACTTAATGCAACCAAAGGCCAAAACAGTCATTTGAACTCATCAAATCTGACCTCAGTTGCTTTCCCTGCTCTTGCCTTCTCTGCCCTCACTTGCGATCGTGCATCAGGCTGGTACCACTATGCGTGTCTGTCCTTAATTCCCCATTTTCATCACCTCCTCTCTGATTCCAGTCAGTTATTAAGTAGACCACTTTGGGCAAGTTACTCAGTATCTCTGATCTAGAAAGCCAGAATGACCACACCTCTTCACAGAGTTGTTAGAAAGCTGAAATTATGGACCAATAATTGCAGTGTTGGGAATGGAAATGAAATTAAATATTCTCTCTCTATCTGTTGTGTGTGTGTTGCCATCAGTTTAGTACTTATTTTAGTGTGTGGTTTGCTGTCATCACTTGATATGATTTTGAAATCATTTTTACATGTGGTCACCTGGCTTCCATGGTGGTATTTTTATGAACTGCATAATATTTTACCAACTAGTCCTTATTCTCAGACAATTAAGGTCTTTCAATATCCTTGTTGTTACATATGAAATATTCTCTTGGATTTTTTTCCTTAGGATAACTTCCCAGGGTTGAGATTATCTGTCTATAGGTGATTTGGATTTGGAAGCTTTTAAATAATGTATCAAGCTTAGGTCTTATTTCTGTAACTGGTGTATATGCTTCTTCACAGCAGAGACCATGGCTCATGGGCAGAAGCATCTTATCCTCAATGGACAAGAGTGTCTCATCCTCAATAGGCATCATCATCTCATTCTCCGTGGACGGGAGCATCTCATCCTCAGTTTAGAAAGACTGGAGTTTGAATTCTAACTTTGCCCCTCTTTCAAATCTAGCATTCTTACCTGTAAAATAAATATATCTACCCCTACACATTGGAGTTAGTATGAGTTATCTACTGGTGCATTGCAAACTATTCCACAACTTAATGCCTTAAATTAGAAATATTCATTTATTAGGCTTACGGATCTGCATTTCGGCCAGTGCATAGCAGGGACAGCTCATCTTGCCCCATGCAGCATCAGCTGAAGCAATTTGGGGAACTCACTTTAAGGATGGCACACTCATAAGACTGGTAGGTTGGTGCCAGCTGTCAGCTGGAAGTTAAGCCAGGTTGTGGCTGGGAGCTCTGGTTCTTCTCCATGTGGTCCTCACCATAGGCTAGTGGGGCTTCCTCACAGTGTTGTGAATCTATTCCAATGGCACATGTCACAAGAAATCTCGGTAGAAGCCTTTTGTGACCCTTCAGTGCATTGATTACATTCTTTGAGTTGTGCAACCATTCTCACCCTCATTTTCTGAGTTGCTTCTTCTCCATCAACATAAATTCACTGCTGCTTGAGGTTCTTCCTAATCTTTCTAGTTACTGTCTTTCCTTTGATCCATTATAGAGAGTTCTTAAAAGACCTTGGGGCATACATTCTTTACTGGTTAAACTAAGCTATTGTTTAGTTTTATGGAGACTTTATGAGATATTTTTGATTGAAGGCTTCAAGATAATCTCAGGGCAATAGTTTCAGCATTTTATCCAAATTTCATGGTTCCAGGGAGTCTGGAGTCGGAGAATTTGAAATTCTGTACTGCATTTTCTTTCTTTTGGTCAGAATTCTTCTACAGAATCTTTAATCAAAATGATCAGCAGTGGTAGCCAGGCATTACCCAGTTCTTCTGGTCTAATGACAAAAGAGGCATTTGTTCATGCAGAAAATTATGAGCTGCACATTCCATTCCTCTTCCTGTTTCTGCTGCTCTTTTTTCCTTTTTTCCAAGTAGAGACCAATTGTAGTGCCTTGGCTGCTTGCCAAGGCATTATGCAAGGAACTGGGAGGTAGCACAGAAGTACTAAACACGTTATTGGGCCACAGTTAACTGGGCTATCCATTGAAACTAAGACCCTAAAACCTGCAAACCAAGAAATCATATCCATGAGTTTTGTCTGTATGTAACAAGACTCAGCAGCTACTATTTCCTTTGTCTTGGTCATGCATGTACTTATCATATGTTTGCCAATTCAACTTTTTACAATTATACAATGTATTGACAATTACAGTCACAGGCTGTGCAACTCACCATTAATCAGTGTTATGTTTTCATCACTGCTAATATCCCGTTTGCTACTCCAGAAACCATTTATAGACTTTGCTCTCTCTTCATTTGTCTTTTCTTTTTTTATGTATAAGAGAATTCATATCACATTTGTCCTTTTGTGATTGACTTATTTCACTGGCAGCTATTTTTAAAGAGTACAACTTGCCAGTGTTGTAACCTCCCCCGTCCCCAGAAAACCTGAACTCACTGCTGTCAAGTTGATGCTGACCCACAACAACCCTATAGGACAGACTAGAACTGTCCCAGAGAGTTTCCAAGGAGGTTCTGGTGGACTGGAACCTCTGTCCGTTTGGTTAGCCACTGTAGCACTTACCACTATGCCACCAGGGTTTCCCAGTGTTGTGAAGGACATAAAAATTAATTGAATTGCATGTTTTAAATGTGGTTCACTCTTCTGCACTTCATGAGACTAATGAACAGTGCATCTTCCCGACATTTTACTTTCCTGGTTACCCACCTCTTTCACCCATTTGTAACTCACTCGCTTGGTCAATCATGAAATTCACAAGACAGACAACACTGTGTGGCCTTGTTTAGCCACAGCCCGTTTGCCTCGTGGCTGGGTCTTTCCAAATGGTACTGTATGGCGTAGCCCCCAAATAGTTTCTCCACAGTGTGTGAAAGAGGATGTTAGTGATAAGACAGGATGTGAATGTTACCTGCTGTCAGCTCAACAGGAGGTTTTGGAGTGGGACATTTCTGAGTGGGTTTAGCAAGTCAAGCTGCTGGCAGAAAGGCCAGGAATAGAGCAGAGCTCACCTCTGTCCAACTGGGTTGAGGCTGGAAAGAGCTATGGGAAAGGGCCCAGGGAGGGAATCGTTCTTGCCCAAAGCCTTATAACAAATTGATGTCACTACTGACGTTATGGAACAAATGATACTTTGTTGTGGGCACTGTCCTACACATCGAGGGTGTTCAGCAGCATCCCTGGCCTAGAGCCACTAGATGCCAGTAGCATCTCCACCTCCCCACTTGTGACAACCAAAGGCGCCCTTAGACATTGCCATGTGTCCTTTGGTGACAAAACTGCTTCTAATACATAGAACTATTGGACTAGAATTTGTTCTCTTCTAGTTGCTTGTGGGAGCCCTAGTGGTACAGTGGTTAAGAGCTCAAGGGACCAACCAAAAGGTCAGCAGTTTGAATCCGCCAGCTGCTCCTTCGAGACACTATTGGTCAGTTGTATTCTGTCCTGCAGGGTTGCTACCAACTAGAATTGGCAAGAGAGCAATCAGTTAATTGCCTCTGAATCTATCCAGTAGAACATCATTTTGACAGGTGTTCAGGAGATTTGCAAGTATTAAATTCAGGGGCTAAACTAGTAGGGCTTTCGCTATAGATAAAAAAACCAAAAAAGGCAAATCTGGAATGTAGGATATTCTGCATAATAGTTGGCCTGACCTTTTCATTAAGTCAGTGTCAAGAAAGAAAGAAGGTGGAGGAAGTTGTTAGGGATTAAAAGAGATTCAAGAGCTTATCCCTGACTGAATTCGGAAAAAATAAATAAAAAACCTAAAAAAGATATTTGAGACATAATTGGAAATTTTTGAATGTATTTGAAAAATCCAACCCCACTTCCATGGAGTCAAGTCCAATTCATAGTGATCCTATGGGACATACTAGAATTGTCCCAGAGAGTTTCCAAGGAGCACCTGCTTAGCAGCCACAGGACTTCACCACTATGTTTCTTTTCAATATAATTCTTGTTTAATATTTTTAGCTTTGGAAGAGATACTCAGGTTATAAGATAAAATGTTCTTATTTTGTGAGATGTATGCTGAATCTTTTGGGGGCAAAAGATGTGTTTTACATGTAACTCTAATATGGCTCAACCATTAAAAATATAGCCAAATATAACCAAACATTCATAATTGATGAATCTACATAATAGATTGGATTGATTCCTTTTATGTTTCTGTACTGTGAAAGTTTTCTTCACTGAAATGATGTGGAGAAAAAAGTAAAAAGTTTAAAAAAATAAATTGAAAAGTGTATTTCTTGAAGAACTCATCACACATGAGCATGAATGTATTGTTTATAACAGTGATACTATAAATCATGATTAGTAAAATATTACCAATAACCTAACTGTTTGTTCTAAAGCAAGGGTTGCATAGAATGTGGTATTCTCGATGATCTAGAGTCCTGTGCAGCAGTTGCAGAGACCAAAATGCTGCTTTCTGTTGACACTTTTGCTAAAATATTCTGAATCTGCAGGAAATGTCTCTCATCCTTGCACATCCATTCTCAGGATGGCAGCCAATGGTTCATTGAGTTGAATTCTGAGATTGGTAATCAGCAGCTGAAGTGCAATGAAAAAAAAAAAAACCTCACGTAGATACCAAGCAATCCAGAATGAGTTTCTACAGGACCCAGATGGAAATCTCAGCCAAGGAGTGATCCACTGCGCAGGAAATATAACTGTCTTTACTTTTCTAAAACATACTTTGCATTTCAGGCTCCCATTCCACTGGGACAGTAAGAATTCCACTGGGACAGTAAGAATTCCACCTCAGGCAACTTGCCATTTACCTTTTCTCAGAAATTGTAGCTAAACCTTGGTGAAGGTTTTGGATTAAGCTGCTGAAACAGCCAATATTTCTAGCCTTCAAAATTGTTATAGTTCAGTGTAAAGCATTGAATCATGTTCATTTAAATGGGTCCAGGAGAGCAAAGAGATAAATCTAGATGATCTAATATGGATGTTTCTCTAAGACGTATTGCATGCAAACAGTAAATTACAGTCCCCTGAATGAAAATAACATTGTAATAACACAAGAAAAGCAGACATACACAGGCTGTATAAGCATATGTATATGTGTGTATACGTACACACACACTCAGTATGGATTGCATCTCAGCAGTAGGAAAACACAAATCCTCACAACTGGACTAGTAAGTAACATTGTCATAAATGGAGAAAGGATTGAGATTGTCAAGGATTTCATTTTACTTGAGTCCACAATCAATGCCCTTGGAAGTAGCAGTCAAGAAATCAAAAAATGCGTTGCACTGGGAAAATCTGCTGCAAAGGATCTCTTCAAAGTATTCAAAAGTAAGGATGTCACCTTGAAGACCAAACACGCCTGACCCAAGCCATGGTATTTTCAACCACAACATATGCATGTGAAAGCTGGACTATGAACAAAGAAGACAGAAGAAGAATTGACACCTTTGAATTGTGGTGTGGGAGAACAATGTTGAATGTATAATGGACTGCCAAAAGAACAAACAGACCTGTTCTGGAAGAAGTCCAACCAGGGTGCTTCTTGAAACCACAGATGGCAAGACTGCATCTTACATATTTTGGACATGTTGTCAGGAAAAATCAGTCCTTGGAGAAAGACATCATGCTTGGTAGAGTGGATGGTCAGTGAAAAATGGGAAACCCCTTGAGGAGATGGATTAACACAGTGGCTGCAACAATGGTCTTAAGCATAAAAACAATTGTGGACATGGCACAAGACCAGGCAGCGTTTTATTCTGTTGTTCATAGGGTTGCTATGAGCGGAACAGACTCGATGGCCTCTAACTGTAACAACAACAATATACACACACACCCCTGTACATATAAAGTCATCTAGTGCTGCTATAAGCAGGAATACCACAAGTGGATGGCTTTAAACGGTAAGTTTATTCTCTCACATTCCAGTAGGCTAGAAGTCCAAATGTAAGTCATCAGCTCCAGGAGAAAGGTTTCTCTCTCTTTCAGCTCTGCAGAAAGGTCCTTGTGATGCATCATTGTTCCTTTGGTCTGGGAAAATCTCAGTGCAGGAACCTTAGGTACAAAAGACACACTCTTGTTCCCAGACTCCTTTCTTGGTGCTCTGAGGTCCTTGTGTTTCTCTGTTCTAGTCTCTCTTTTATATCTCAAAAGAGATTGGCTTAAAACACTGACTAACCTTGTAAACCTCATCAGTATAACTGCAAATGATCCATCTTATTAAATCACCGTGATACCATTTACAATACACAGAAAATATCATCAAATGATAGAATGGTAGACAATCACAAAATCATGGAAATAATGTTCCAACCAAGTTGATACACACATTTGGGGAGAGACGTAATTCAATCTATGACAATGTATAATACCTTGTAACATACAAGAGCCCTGGTGTCACAGTTAACTGTTTGGCTGCTAACCTAGAGGTCAACAGTTCCAGTCCACCAACTGCTCGTTGGAAACCCTATGGAGCAACTCTACAATGCCTTATAGCGTCACTATGGGTTAGCATTGACTCAATGGCAATGCAACTTCTGTTTGTTTGTTTTATAATATATATAAAAAATACAACTCAACCAGTAAACAACATCATGATAAACGGAGAAAAGATTGAAGTTGTCAAGGATTTTTGTTTTATTTGGATCTATAATCAACATCCATAGAAGCTCCAGTCAAGAAATCTCTCCTGACGACACGTCCAAGGGACACGCGGCTGAATCTCTTTCAAGATAGACTCGTTTGTTTTTCTGACAGTCCATGGCACATTCAATATTTTTCAGCAACACCATAATTCTTTACTCATTGTCCAACTTCCGCATGCATATGAGGAAATTTAAAACACCATGGCTTGGGTCCGGCACCTCTTAGTTCTCGAAATGACAGCTTTGCTTTCCCAAGCTTAAAGAGGTCTTCTGAAATGGAGTTGTCCGGCGCAATGTGTTGTTTGATTTCTTAACTGCTGCTTCCATGAATGTGGATCCATATAAAATGAAATCTTTGATGTCAATCTTTTCTTCATTTATGGTGATGTTGCTTTCTGGTCCAGTTGTGAGGATTTTGGGTTTCTTTATGCTGAAGGGTAGTCCACACTGCAGACTACGGTCTTTGATTACAATGCTTTAAAGACATCCTTACCTTCAGCAAGCAAATTTGTGACATCTGCATATCACTTGGCTTTGGCATATCACAGGTTGTTAACGAGCCTTCCACAAAACCTAATGGCACAATCTTCTTCATATAGTCAGGCTTCTTGGATTATTTGCTCAGCAAATGGACTGAGTAAGAATGGTGAAAGGATATAACTCTGACACACCTTTCTTGATTTTAAATTACTCGCATCCCCTTGTTCTGTTTGAAAGACTGCCTCGATCTGTGCACAGGTTCTGAATAAGAGCAATTGGGTATTCTGAAAGTCCCATTCTTTGCAATGCTATCTATACTTTGCTGTGATCAACAGAGTCAAATGCCTTTACGCAGTCAATAAAACACAGTTAAACATCTTTCTGGAATTCTCTGCTTTCAGTCAAGATTCCTCTAATGCCAGCAATGATATCCCTAGTTCCTTGTACTTCTCTGAACTGAATTTACGGCAATTCCCTGTTGATACACCACTTCAACTGTTTTTGAATGATCTCCATTCAAAAGTTTATGCACAAATTGCTTTGTGACCTTGATTATAACCCCTAAAATACATTAGCACTGTCGCCCTTTCCACCTCAGTTTCCCTGTATCTATCAATCCAGTTTTCCTGTCCCTCCCTGCTTTCTCATCTTTACTTTTGGGTTGGCTGCCCATTTAGTCTCAGATACTTGATTGAATATGTTTCTCACTTACGCTATTGTCTCCTGTATCAGCCTATCTAATCTTTGGCTGAAAGCCACAGAGGTGGCTTCAGTGCTGGGTTAGAAGGGTGTCTGGAGGCCATAGTCTCAGAGGTTCCTCCAGTCTCTGTGAGACCAGTAAGCCTGGTCTTTTCACAGGAATTTGAATTTTGTTCTATATTTTTCTCCCACTCTGTCTGGGAGCCTCCGCTGTGCTCCGTGTCACAGTGGTTGAGTGACAGTAGCTGGGTACCATCTAGCTATTTGGGGCTCAGACTGATGAAGACTGATTCATATGGTCTATTAGTCCTTTGTGCTACTGTGTTTCTTTTGTATTTGTGAGTCTCTCTTAAGGGCCATGTCAGATGCACAGGTCCCTGTGGGAGTGCTGAAACTCTGTTGTGGTGTTCTCCCGAGGACCCTCACGATAAATCTGCCAGTGTAAATCTGCATCTCCGTGTCTGTTTCCTGGGAACCTCAACTACAACCGCATTGTTGACATTAAAGGAAGGAGAGTCAAAGGAACAATAACCGGAATAGCAGAGTTGCATTTTTTTCAAAGAGAATGTTTTTATGAATCATTTGCATTATTCAAATTGTCTGAATGCACATACTTAGATAATTTCATTTATGTAAATGACTCGTAAGAACATTCTCTCTGGAAAAATCATATATATGTGTGTCTAGTCAATTCTGACTCATAGTGACCCTACAGAACATAGTAAAATTACCGCATGTGATTTCCAAGGAGCGCCTGACAGATTTGACCTGCCGATCTTTTGGTTAGAAGCCATCGCACTTAACCAGTATGCCAACAGGGTTTCTATATATGTATAGTAGCCTCCAGTCTCCAGAATTTGATCAGCTCTTACCAACTCTACCTCCTACCTCCACCTTCCCTGGTCCGAGTCAAGATGCCTGCTTTATTCCTTCTACCTTTGACTCTGACAGTCCCTTCACACAGCAGCCAGAAGTCTCTTCTTAAAAGCTAAGATATGGCACGTCACTCCTCCTTCATAGCCATTCAAGGGCTTCCCTCTAACTCAGAACACAAGGCAAAGTCCTTAACAGTGGCCTGTCAGGCCCTGTACAACGGCATTCCTGCTCTCAGCTCCTGCTCTTCTCTCTTGGTCATTCTGTGTTAGTCACAACAGCCTTTTTACTGTTTGTATCCTCAGACGTGGTGGGCACACTCCCATCTCAGGGCCTTTGCACTTGCTGTCTTCCGTCTGAAACGTTACTCCCGGCCCCTGCCAAGACACTCGCATGATTCACTCCCTCACCACCTCAAACACTAAATAATATCACCGTCTAGCTGAAGTCTTTCTGGCCTCCCTGTTTCAATTTGCAAGACTTCCTATCTTGCTTTATTGCTCCTTGTAGTGTTCATCACCTTCTAATTTACGATAGAATTTTCTTATGTGTCTGTTTCTTGACTGCCTAGAACATTTGCTTCGTGAAGGCAGAGATGTTGATCTGTGTCATTCACTGATTGACACGTGGCAGTAGCTCCTCATTTCACATTTGCTGAGTGATGCAAAGCGAAAAAGCAAAGCCCATTTCTCCCCTTAGTCTCCACAACCTTTGACAATTGGGTAGAAACCAAACCAAAAACCCACTACCATCAAGTCGATCTTGACTCGTGGTGATCCTATAGTCATAGTAGAGCTGCCCCCACAGAGTTTCTAAGGAGCTCCTGGTTAGCAGCCATAGCATTTAACCACTACGCCATCAGAGTTTCCAGTTACTGAGCGCTCAGTGCTAAATTACCTGATAGGCACACAGGCTAGAAAGATATCCAAGAGTAAGGATCACTGTGTTCAGGCTTCCCATTTCACTTCGAGAAACAAACACTCTCCCAGCCAGGAAGACTAGAAGAACTAGATGGCTGGGTCCTGGTTTTACTATGAACCATTCTAATCAGGGACACAACTGATGAATCCTGATAGAATGGCAGAGGATTGTAAAACCGAATTCAAATTCCGTAGACATTCAGACTTCCTGGTCCTGTGGAGACTGGAAGAATCCCTGAGACTGCTGCCCTGAGATACCTTTAAACTTTAAATGGATACTGCTACTACTAGGGTTTACCTTTCAGCTCAGTAACAGATGGACTCATAAAACAAAGTCTCACCCATGAGTACTGTGCTCTTTATATATATATATATATACATACATATACATATATATATATCTGTATCTATATATATATATGAGACCAAATGGCTAACATTTACTATGAAGCCAAGATGACAAGGTAAGGAGGACAGGGCAGCTAGATTACTGGAAACACAACAACCAGAAAGGCAATAATGAGAACTATGATGCTATGAAAAATGTAGCTAACAAATGTAGCTGAAGAATTTGTATAGAAATTGTTAAATGGGAACTGAATTTGCATGTTAACTTTCACCAGAAACACAATAAAATATTTTCTGAGAATAATAAACATGGAAGGGGCAGAATCCAAATGATCTGTTTGGGGTTTAAGGGCCCTTTCTTGGCACTTGTAGCTACCATCCCTGCCTCTATAATATGTATTTCTTTCAGCAGACGGGAAACACCCTGATGGCGATTTAGCAATAACTGACTTCTTTGTGTTTGACTAATGACAAATGGGCACATGGTTCTGTTTGCTCTAGATAGCCTGAGCTGATCAAGATATCAAAGACTTGTCACCTGATGAGCTGGTTTTATCAGCCTATGATAGTCAATGTCAGTGCTTTAAATTAATGTCAGCACATTAAAATAGGTGACAAACCAGGCTTATTCTTCACGGCCATTTTTAAGAAAGTGCTCCCATTTAGGGGAACCTGTGCTTCTGCTTCTGAACCAAGAATTATTCTTCTGCCATTTGCAGTGGAAACCCTGGTGGCATAGCGGATTAAGGGCGGCTCTGTGCTTAGTGCTAGGGATACACAAGTACAAAGACAGGATCCCTGTGGTCCTGTAGCCCACAGCTTGTGGCAGTTATTGTTAACTGAGAATTCATGGACCCATGAAATTGTAAGCACATGTTGGGACATGTGTACCCGGTGTGTTCTTTCATGGTGGAATACTCAGTCTTCATTATTTGCTCAAAGGCACATATGACTCTCTTGCTCCTCCAAAACTTAAAATCTGATTAGAAGCCATCATTGTTATAAATGGAAACAGACAGAAACCTAAATAGATAGACCTAAGGCTATGAGGAAACCTTGGTGGTGTAGTGGTTAAGTGCTATGTCTGCTAACCTTTTGGTTCAAAATCCACCAGGTGCTCTTTGGAAAGTCTATAGGGCAGTTCTATTCTGATGTCTAGGGTCACTATGAGTCAGAGTGGACTCCACAGCACTGGGTTTGGTTTGGTTTAGAAGGAGATGAGGTGAGCCGAAGGCACTAGGACAAGCCAGAGAGCCAAAGCCTGCCTGAGGGTCTCAGGTGTGGCTTCACATAGGAGATAGTTGTCTCAAACATGTGATAGCATCTTAGAGCATTCATTGAGGAATTCAGAACAGTGGGCATGCATGCAGAAGATAAGGGAAATATAGGTAAGAATCTATTGTCTCCCAGACATATTTTTCCTCTTGTTTCTGGAAAGAGAAACGGCCTCCCAAAGAATCAAGAAATCTCCGTCATGACCAAGTCTTCCTGTGGGTTGCCTCCATACAGAGAACAAGGAAATAACACATGCCTTAGTGTTAAATCTTGGCTGTGCCCCTTATCAGCTGTGTGAACGTGGGAAGTTTGAACCTCTCTGATGCTTGTTTTCTCACACGCAAGGCTGGGATTCCTAAAATAACATGTGTTGGGCCTTCGATGTAGTATCTGGCTATAGTAGACTGATTGTTCATTCACCCTCACTCACCTCCTTCCCAATTCTTCCCATGCTTCCTTACAGACAGAATATGCTCTGTGTCTCAGAATTTTGGACTGAGCCATGGTAATTATTTTGACCAGTGGACTGTACACGAGTGTGACACAGACCATGTCTCAGTAGAAACCTTTAAATACCTGTGCAGAGTTCAGGAATGTCTCCTCTATTCTTGCAACCTGAGGGAAGGGGCAAGAACAACATATCCCAGGTGGGTCTCCTCTGTCAGCCCAGACTCCAAGATATGCAGACATCTGGATCCAAGCCCAACCACAAAGCCAAACACCCATTGCCATGGAGTTCATTTCCACTTAAGGGAACTCCAGGCATTGCAGAGCAGAACTTCTCCATACATTTTTCTTGGCTGTAATATTTATAAAAGCAGATCACCAGGCCTTTCTTCCCTGGTACTACTGGGTAGGTTAGAACAATCAACCTTAGGATATTAGGTAAGGGCAAACTATTTCTGCCATCAGGGACCCAAAGCAAGTTACTGTCCAATCAGTTCTGACTGTGACTCCATGTGCAGAGTAGAGCCCCACTCCACCTGTGTGCCATCTCAGGCTGTGACCTCTATGGAGTCTGTGTCTCTAATACGTGAACAAAATCCGAGACATATCCATGCCGATGGTTCCAACCTAAGGAGTTAAGCTCTGGTAATTCTTAACAAATGTTTCCTAACATTTGCTATTTACTATGTGCTAGTCGCTGTACCATCCGTGTACACAAAGTCTCTACATTAGTCTTTATAACCATGTAATGTAGATGCTTTATTTCTATTTTTCACATAAAAAGTTGAGAATCTGAAAGTTCAGTTGCTTATTTGTGAACACATGCCTGGAGAGTGGCAGAAGTGGAACAGGGATTCAGATCATTTTGGCTCCAAATTCAGTGCCATGACCATATAATATTGATTTGTTGTGCTCAGCAAATTTGGACTGACATGTAGGTGTCAGGTAATCAGTTTTGACCCAGCAGACAGGCAAAAGGAAGACTTTGATTCAGAAAAGTGAGGAAGTACTCGGAGACATACGCATTAGAGGAAGGAGACATTAGATATGGAAAAACCTAGTTCTACTTCTAGCTTGGTCAGTGTCATGGACTGAATTGTGTCCCCCTCAAAATATATGTAGTAATCTGGCTGGACCAGGATTCCTTGTGTTCTGCGATTGCTCTCCATTTTGTGACTGTCTTAGGCTGTAAATCTGAATCTCTGCCTGTGGTTAACAGAGTGGATTATGTTAGAGAGGATTAGAGTGGGACTGTAAATTCCTTCCTAAGGTCACCTTCCTGCTCCCGTGTGAAGCGAGTTTTCATGGGGTGTGCTTTGTACCACCCTTTATCCTTTCACTGCTGCAAGAGGTAAAAGGAAAGGGAAGCAAGCAGAGAATAGGGAACCCCACATTAAGAAAGCAGTGATGGGAGAAGAGCACGTCTTTCAGACCTGAGATTCCTGCACCAGATGTTCCCTCACCACAGACTGATATAACACAAGGACTTGCCTTCAGAGCCAACAAGGGGGAAAGCCTTCCCCTGGAGTGGACACCCTGAATTCGGACTTGTAGCCTACCAAACTGTGTAAGCATAAGCTTTTCTTTGTTAAATCCATCCACTTGTGGCAATTCTGTTAGAGCAGCACTAGCTTACTAAAACAGTCAGTAACCAGCTGTCTGACCTTGAACAGATCAAATTCTATATGCACAAACAGATGGCTGGGTTCACAAATTTCTGAGGTTCCTTTTTGCTCTGATAGTCTGCTCATTGATTATAGGTCAGATGCCATGCAGAAAGATACCTCTATTAGATGTCTGTTTTTAGAGCAGGGTCAGGAAACATAAGATATAATACAAGATTTTTCACATATAAAGATGCTGGACACTGTGAGAGTTAGAAGTAGTCATCTGGCAGGATTCTCTCATACAGTTGGAGGAAAAAAAACACAAAAAGGGAAGCCACTTTATGAATGTCCCACAGCTCTACACCAGCAAAACTAGAATTAGAACCCAATTTTTTAAATAAATAACTTTTTGTTGTTGAGAATATGAGTAGCAAAACATACCAATTCAACTTTGTGTACAATCCAGTGATGTTGATGACATTCTTCAAGTTGTGCAATCCTTCTCACCTTCCTTTCTGAGTTGTTCCTCTCTTTAACATAAACTTGCTGCATCTAAGGTTGCTATCTAATTTTTCAAGGTGTTTTTGTCAGTGTACCCCATATAGATAGGTTTTAAAATTGCATAAAGCACAGGGCAGATATTCTTCACTAGCTAAGCTAAACTATTGTTCGGTTTTGAGCAGTCTTCACTAGTTAAGCTAAACTATTGTTTGGTTTTGAGCAGACTTCAGAAGATATTTTTGAGTTCAAGTTTAAATATCACCTTAGAACAGTAGTTTGGGGGGTTCATCTAGCCTCCATGGCTCCAGAAATGCTGGATTCCATAAGAACTTGAAATTCTGTTCTACACTTTCCTCCTTTTGGTCAGGATTCTTCTGTAGAATCTTTGATCAAAATATTCAGTAATGTAGCCAGACAACATCCTGTTCTTCTGGTTTCATGGCAAGGGGGGCAATTGTTCCTGGAGGCGAGGAACCATACATGCCATTTTCTCCTTCTGTTTCTGACTCTCCTTCTTCCTCTGTGGCTCCAGGCAAATAGAGACCAACTGTTGTCCTTTGGATGACCACAGAACCCATTTTTTATATCCAAAATTCAGCAGTTATTTCATAATAGCCTATTGTCTCAGAATTGGAGAAAAGACAGCAAAGAATTAACATCTACTGAACACTTACCACGTGCCAGACCCACGCCAGGTTCTGAACTCAATCTACAAATATTTCATACATTTTATTGAGTAGCTGTTATGTGCCAGGCACTGGGATACAGAGACAAGATTTCTACTTTCTTGGAGCTCACATTCCAGTGAAGAGAACAATAGTTAATAAACTATACAAATGTACAAGCAAAAGATAAAACAAATAAGAAAGGAGTAAGCCAGACAGTGACATTACACTGGACGGACAGCATTCTTCCCAGTCTTTGTCTTATGTCCTCGGACATGCCTGTAAGTACATAGTACTGTTTCCATTGTTCACAGGAGGAAACGATGACTCACACTTACCCCAGATCAGGTAAGTGCTGAAAGATCATTGCAGATTCCAACTCAAACTCAAATCCCATGATTGCCATGCTCTATCTTGAATTGAGATTTTTTTTTCAACAAGAAGAAACATGCAAGAAATCTAACACTGTAGCTGAGCAAAATTAGGTGTTTCATAAATGGCAGTTAATTTTTGCCTTGAAATCATTTCAGTTTATTAAGTTATCTTCAGTATCTCAAATCCAATGCTCCTTAAGGACCTCCCAGTGGAAGGCAGCAGCTGGTCTAGGGGAAAAACTGTAGCCATAAAGCAGAACTTTCTCTATGCTTGGAACTTGCTAACTTAGATGTTGGAGAATGGAGCCTAAAGCTTTGGTCTCAGGAACAGCGCACTCTGACCTAGGATGCCAAATCACCTGTCCAGGGTGAACTTCAGCAACACATCTCCCCAAGTTCTCCAGAACTCACAAGTAAGACTGTAAGACACAGCATTTAAGCACAGCCTTCTGAACATGAGCAATCAGACTGTTTTGTAGGATTTGCTCTGTAATGTGTATCTTCATATTCCAAGGAAAAGGTGAGGTTTCTATTCCCTCTTTAAAGGAAGATTCTAGTATACCCCAGTCTAATGAGGATGAAAGTCAAATAAATTAAGAACTTTAAGTGCAAGAAAATAAACTATCAAAACAACTAGAAGAAAATCTGCAGGTCTTTCATTTAAGATGCTTCCTAAACAACAGAAACCTCTTCTCAAACTGGTGGAGTCAGATATTATTCACTGGTTAACACAATCCCAATGCCTAATTCCTTCCTGCCTTTACTGCCTTTGACATAGCGGTTGGAAAAGCTAACTACTTGTTCTTCCAGTTTCACTTGCAGCTAGCAGAAGTCACGTGACTGTTCTGGCCAGTAAGATTAGGTGTCTACCAAGGGCTTCTGGGAAGACTTTCATTTTTCTTGTTCAAAGGGTGATGATGAACGCTGCTGCTGCTCCTTACTTCTTTCCGCTTTGACCACAGAGGTGATGGCTGAGGCTGTAATAGCCACAGTATGACAACAAAGAAAGGGCCATAAAAACCACAGACATGCTTCTTTGACAAAATTGAGCCACTTCGAACAGCATCTAGATTACTGGTTAGTGAGGAATAGAAACCTTTATTTGTTTAAATCAAACTTAGAGGATTTTCTGTTACATGAAGCTGAAAGCACTCCTTAGGGTCACTGACATATTAAACAACTAGTACAATTTTTTTTATTATTATTAATGTAGGAAGAGACAATCTCTTCCTCTATCTTTTCCTCTAGCATCACTTATTATTTTTCCAGTAGCTCCTCAGGAGGCTTCTTCTAGTATCCTATTGCCTAGAATTGAATCAACTATTTCTGAGTTGATTACTAGCAAGGGAAATAGAAGCATATGCTAGGCTTAGGCTACTCACTGCGTAAAACAGAAGTTGGAGCATTGCTCAAACTTTCCTCACAGTAGAGAAATGTAATCAAAGGACGAACAGGAACCTTCTGAATGTAAAGCAATAGTAACAAATTACATGTTAAAAGACAGCAGATACCAGGCAAGGAGCTCTGGTGGCACAGCAGTTATGTGATTGGCTGCTAATGGAAAGACTGACAGTTCAATCCCACCCAGAGGGCTGAGGGAAAAGAGCTGGCTAATCAGCCTGAGGGAACCCTGGTGGCATAGTGGGTTAAGTGCTATATCTGCTAACCAAAAAACTGGCAGTTCAAATCTGCCAGGCACTCCTTGGAAACTCTATGGGGCAGTTCTACTCTGACCTCTAGGGTTACCATGCACTGAACCTGACTCAACAGCAGTGGGTTTGGTTTTTGGTTAATCAGCTTGAGAAGACAAAGTTAACCATTATAATGACGTGTGCAAAGACAGGGAGTTAGAAAAGCAAAAGGCAGAACAGACTTTGCATTTTTCAAGTTGAACAAACTGAAGGAAATATTCAAGCCTTAAGTTGCAGTACTGAAGGATTCCACGGGAAAAGTGTTAAACGATGCAGGAAACATCAAAAGAAGAAATCAAAAGGAGAAAAGCATCAAAAGGAGAAACACACACAGTCACCATACCTGAAAAATTGGTCAATGTTCAACCATTTCAGGAGGTGCCGATGTGATCAATAATTGACGATACTGAAGAAAGACGTTCAAGTTACTCTGAAGGCACTGGCAGAAAACAAGGAACCAAGAGTGGATGGAACACCAACTGACATTTTTCAACAAATAGACGCAGTACTGGAAGTGCTCACTCATGTATGCCAAGAAATTTGGAAGACAGCCATCTGGTCAATATATTGGAGGAGATCCATATTTATACCTATTCCCAAGAAAGGTAATACAGCAGAATGTGGAAACTATCAAACAATATCATTAATATCACAGACAAGTACAAAATTTTGGCTGAAGATTACTTGAAAACACTTGCAGCAGTATGTGGGCAATGATCTTCCAGAAATTTAAGCTTGATTCATAAGAGAATGCAGAACCACGAATATCATTGCTGATGTCAGATGGATCCTAGATGAAAGCAAAAAACAGCAGAAAGATGTTTACTGTGTTTTATCAACTATGCAAAGGCATTCGGCTGAGTGGAACATAAAATAAGAGTGGATAATATTGCAAAGAATGGGAGTTCCAGAACATCTAGCTGTCCTCGTATGAAACCTGGCATAAACCAAGAGGCAGTAGTTGAAGCAGAACAGGAAATACTGCAAGGCTTAAAATCAGTAAAGGTATATGTCAGGGTTATGTCTTTTCACAGTATTTGTTCAACCTGTATGCTGAGCAAAAAACATGAGAAGCTGGACTGTATAAAGATGAAGGCATCGTCAGGATTGGAGAAAGATTTGTTAACAATCTGCAATATGTAGATGATACAATCTTGCTGCCTGAGACCAAAAAGGAATGCGACACATACTGATGAAGATCAGAGACCACAGCCTTCAGTATGGATTATACCTCAGCACGAAGGAAATGGAAATTCTCACAGCAACACCAATAAGCAAACAGAGAAAAGATTGAAGTTGTCAAGGATTTTATTTTACTTGGATCCACAACCAATTTTCATGGAATAAGTGGTCAAGAAATCAAAAGACACATGTACTATGTGTCATTTGTCGTTGGACAAATGTACTACGAAAGACTTCTATAAAGTGTTAAAAGCAAAGATGTCACTTTGGGGATGAAGATGCGCCTGACCCAAGCTGTGGTGTTTTCAGTTGCCTGGTAAAGCTGAACAATGAAAAAGGAGCCAGAATGTTCCTTTGAAACTGAAGGTGGAGAGACTTCTTCATCTCATGTACTTCAGACATGTTATCGGGAGAGACCAATCACTGGAGAAGGACATCATGCTTGCTAAAGTTCAGGGTCATCGAAAAAGAGAAAAATCCTCAAGGAGATGGAGTGACACAGTGGCTGCAATAGTGGTCTCAAACACAGCAATGATTGTGAAGATGGTACAGGAAAGAGTAGTATTTTGTTCTGTTGTATGTGAGCTTGCTACAAGTCAGAACAGACTCAATGGTATGTTTCAACAACCATAATCTGTTCCCATAATCTTTTTTTTTAATTTTATTTAACATAACTGAGTGAAAATGTACATTCACATATAAATTTACATGCCCCGCTATGTGCAGCTTCCACTGCTCTCCCTGTCCGCTGACAGCACACTATTCCTCTCTGCTCCATACATGTCTCATCCTCCCAACAGTCTCCTTTCCCGTCCTCTCCTTCCGCTCCCCTTCCTCCAGCCAGAGGTCAGCAGGATGATATCCTATAGATGTATAGAACCATAAAGTGCTTCCAATATATGGTTACTCTGCATTGCCAAGTCCAATCCATTCCTGTCCAAAGAGTGGACCTTTGTTATAATTTATGTTCCCATAATCTTTTAACAAAAGTCCATGCCTGTTGGCTTTGAGTCAATGTCGATTCATAGTGACCTTATAGAACAGAGTAGAAGTGCTCCGTAGTATTCCAAAGCTGTACTATTTATGGAGGCTGACTGCCACATCTTTTTCCCTCAGAATGTCTGATGAATTTGAATCACCAACCTTTTGGTTAGCAGCAAATTTATAGCCCTTGTACCATCAGGCTCCTTCCATAAAGATTGCAGCCTAGAAAACCCTATGAGACAATTCAGTTCTGACACACGAGGCTGCTGTGTGTTGGAATCAACTCAGCATCTAACAACAACAACAGATATGAGCTTATTGAGTTATAAAACCACCCATTTTAAGCAAAATGAAAAGAGAAACAATAGACCAGGGAGAAACATTCGTAATTTATTTGGCAAATGAAATACTAACACTTTATCAATAACTTCTGAGAATTTACCCTAAGGAAATCACTAAGGACACAGGCAAAGATTTAGTCACAAGGAAGTTCATCTCAGAACTGTGTTTAATGCCAGTTTGAAAGCAAGCTGAATTTCCAGCAATAAGGTAGTGGTTATATAAAACATGACACAAGCTTACAGCGGAATGTTGGTGATCATGAAAGATAATGTTGCTAAAACATATGTACTGTCACAGAAAAGTGATCATAAGATTTTATTAAGTGAAAAGGGCAGAATACAGATAATGTACATGGTTTGATTCTATTTTCCTAAAGATAATGTAGGGGTGTGTGTGTCTGTATAAGTATCTGGAAGGGTATACATCCCAGAATTAACAATGGCTATTTCCCATTGGTGCCCTATTTGGCCATTTTTTAATAGTGACCTTGAATTGCTTCTGTAAAGAAGGAAGAGGAGATGAAGAAAGTTAAAAGAAACTAATCCCTTGGGGAAAAGTCTCAAAAACTAAAAGAATGTCTCAGCAGACAAATGAGTAGTGGGTCTGAGCAAAATGCATTCATTAAAAGACACGCAGTGAGATGGTATGTGTATTTTATGGGTTTATACGTTTATAAGAGGTTGTCCTACTGGTTTCTTTCTAGTTGGGAGAGAAGAGAGTGCAGAGGAGGGGACAACGCACTGCTGTATAGTCGAGTTTGACTCATAGTGACCTTAGAAGTCAGAGTAGAATGGGCCCACAGAGTTTCCAAGGAGCACCTGGCAGATTTGAACTGCTGTCCTTTTGGTTAGCAGATGTAGCACTTAACCCACTACACTACCAGAGTTTCCATAGGAGGGGACAGGTGCTCGTTAAGAGGATACTAGAAATACACAGTGAAAAGGAGAAATGTACTGACACAGGTTGAGGAGAGCAGATGGAGCTGCAGATCGGTGTACACTTGGAATTGATTTGGATTGTATATTTTCCCTTCATCATCATCATAATAAAAGACATGCAGTGAGCCAGGAATCAAATGTGCAAACACCTGTTCTCTGTAATAATCTGAACTGCAGTGAAAGCAATAATGAGATGATCCCTCTTTCTTCTCCCACTGAAGTGAAATGCTTTCCCCCAAGAAAAGAGCACAACTGGATTGCAGAAAAGGGAAAAAAACACATCCAGAGAGAAAACCTTCCAGATGCACAATTTCTCAACAGGCAGGGTTTCAAGTTGGCTGATTTTCTCTGAGGGTGGTAAGTCTACTTCCAAACATGTAACCTAAGGAAGGAATCATAGGTTCCCACCAAGACTCATGTTCCAGGATTGGCAGCTCAGTTTTCTGCTTAATGGAGAAGAATTGATTGGAAACCACCTAAATATTCAGGAAGACAGAAATGGCTTTATTTCTTATGTTGCCATAGACATATAATACATTATTAAGCAAGTACTTAAGAGCATATGTAATCAAAATGTTTAAAAACTGTCTGGAAATGGGGAAATCCTTAGGATACAAAGATAAGTTAATTTGCAATTATATATTAATTATGTGCTTAAATGTAGAATATACTAAAACTGAAATAATATAAAGTCCAAATGGTAATACTAGGTATTCCTGATAGTGAGATTCTGGATATTTCTGATATTCTTCCTTACATTTTTCTGTGTTTTCAAATTTCTAGCAATGAATTTTTTCCCCCTGAGGATTCACAGACTAGAACTTTCCAGAAAACAGAAAATACTTTTTCTACAATTATTTCAAGATACAGAGAATTCATTAGCTTATATTCACTTATTCTTGCTCTCATGTCTATACTTTTTAATCTTATTCTTTTTCTCTTGTCTCTGCTCTCATATCCTCATCATATTGCATTAAATACTATTGCATAATTATATTATTGATACCGTGGCTGCAACAACGGGCTCAAACATAACAATCATGGGCATGGTGCAGGACAAGGCAGTGTTTCTTTCTG
The DNA here is from genome assembly GCA_028571685.1 of Heterohyrax brucei. Lineage (NCBI taxonomy): Eukaryota > Metazoa > Chordata > Mammalia > Hyracoidea > Procaviidae > Heterohyrax > Heterohyrax brucei. The sequence continues at coordinate 15,246,009 of CM053153.1, read as the reverse complement.
CTGTACATAAGGTAGCTATGAGTTGGAACCAACTCAATGGAACCTAAAAACAACAATATTACATCTTGCACTACATTTCCTTTTTTTTTTTTTTTTTTCCTTTCCATTCTCATCTCTCCCCTCTGTGGTAACCATCAAAGATTGTTTTTCTCTATGTGTAAATCTTTCATGAGTTTTCATAGCAGTGGTCTCACAAAACATCTGTTCCCTCTGTGATTTATTCATTTCCCTCAGCATAATACCCTCCGTGTTACGAGATGGCATCAAGGTTTGCTGGGACTGTCTGCTAAAGAGATGGTTATGACGTTTGCCAGGATCATCTGCTAAAGAGATGGTCCTGGCCTCATTTGATGGACTTTGGGCCCTTGTTAAAGATCAAGTGGCCATAGGTAGATGGATTTGCATCTGAGTTTTCAATTCTATTCCATAGGGCAACATATCTATCACTGTTTTAGTACCACGTGTCTGTGTTTCCAAGGTGTATTCTCTTGCAACTAGCATATTACTGCTGTTATTTTGCAGTGCTTCTTTGTCTTGGTGACTCTTATTATTCTGTACTGAATTACTTGGGTTTGTGGATTTCTTTCTCATTTCTTTTGGTTTTGTAGAATTTGCTTTCACTGAGACTTTGTTTTCCTTCTTTATTTTGATGAATGGGTTTATTAAGTTTCTGTGGTTGCCTTGAAATTTACCTTGTCTTTCTAGATTTGAAGCCATCTATTGTCACTTAGTAAGACTTTGTCTTCAGTCCATTAGAAAGTTCCATATCTATGCCATTTACTCTGTCTTCTATTGTTCTGAAGTCATCATTTACAGATTAACCTCTCTGGTTCCCTGTTGCAATTCTTTTGGTTTTGGATAGTACTTGTGAGTTCATTCTCTAAGTTGGTATCTGACTGTTGCAAACTTGCATCATAGATTCAGGCTGTGGTCTGATACTGTTTTTTCAGACTGAAGGATTCTCAAATAATTCTGGTAAATTTAATTTGCTTTTCACATATTCTCTTAATTTCTGTTGGTCTGGAAATATCCTGATTTTACCACCATATTTGAATGAGAGTTTTGCAGACTATGTTACTCTTGCAGCTGGCGCACCTATCATAACTTCCAGTGAGACCTACGAAGTCATGCAGAAAGCAGAGGACTACCGAACCATAGATTTGTAGAGAACATTTGGTCTGGAAGCAGCCTCTGCCACCTGCACCCAGTGTTCATTCCTGAGTTTGATCCTTGGCCTTGTCACTTAAAATACCGTCGCTGCTTGGGTGAGCTCAGAAACCCTTGTTGCATAGTGTTTAAGGGCTATGTTTGCTAATGAAAAGGCCAGCAGTTCAAATCCACCAGGTGCTCGTTGTAAACTCTATGGAATAGTTCTGCTGAGTCTTATAGAGTTGCTATGAGTCGGAATCAACTCAATGGCATTGGGTTTGGTTTGGGGTTTTTGATGAACTCATTACTGAGCAATGTATTAACCATCGTTCTATATGCTGTTGACTGCTGAGTTTCTATCTCCTACAGTGAATACCAGGCACCTACAGGCACTTACCTAATGGACTTCGACAGGAAGATCTAAAAGCTTGCTCACCTCACCAGTCCACAATCGAGGGCATCTTGTTCTCTGCGCCTGTCTGTTTCCTCATCTTGTGTTCCTCATCCCAATGAACAGGACTATCGACCCTCCCACTGCTGAAACCAAAACTCTGGGAATCATCCTTGATTCTTGCTTCCCTTTCCTCTATGCTCCTCCATCTAGTGGGTATTGTCTCTTCAGTGCCCTTTGAATCTACCCCTTTCTCTTCATTCTCAAGGCCATCACACTGGTCTAGACTCTTATTTTTTTCTCACTAGGATTTCTGTTGACATCTAATTGGTCTCTGTCATGGATTGAATTGCGTCACCCCCAAAATATGTGTAGTAATATGGCTGAGCCAGTATTCCCTGTATTTTGTGACTGCTCTCTATTTTGTGATTTTCTGAGGCTGTAAATCCTAATTTCTGCCTATGACTAATAGATAGGATGATTGTGCTAAAATAGGATTAGGGTGGGACTGCTACACCCTTGCTAAGGGAGTTTCCCTGGAATGTGGCTTGTACTACCTCTTATCTTTTCATCCTATGGGAGATAAAAAGAGAAGGAAGCAAGGAGAGTACTGGGAACCTCACTCCCTCAAGAAGGCAGCACCAAGAGAGAGGTACGTCCTTTAGACCCAAGTTTCCTGCGCTAAGATGCACCCCAACCAAAGAAAGACTGATGAGACACAAGGACTTTCTTCCAGAGTCAAAAAAATGGAAAGCCTTCCCCTTGAGTGGACATCCTGAATTTGGACTTGTAGCTTACTGGACTGTGTGGGAATAAACTTTCCTTTGCTAAAGCCATCCACTTGTGGTATTTCTGTTAGAGCAGCACTAGCTGACTGAAACAGTCTCCTTGCTTCTTATCAAGTTGTGCTGAAATCTAGTCACTGCCAAGGAGTCACTGACGGTCTTTCCCAGTAAGGCGGCTTGTGTCTTGGTCCTGCTTCCAGGTCTTCAGTAGCTGCCTGCTCTCTTTAGGACAAAGGCTTCAGAAAGCCAAGGCCTTTCTGAAGCTCATTTATCCTTCTCTGTCGTGTTTAACCTTTCTGTGCTTTTCCGGCAGAGATTGTATATGTATTCTCCAGCCATATGGAACTGCTTACAATTTGTCAAAGTCAACATTTGCACCTGCTGTTCCTTTTCTGCAAGTGCCCCCATTCTCCTCCTTGTCAAACTGGCAAACTCCAGCCTATTTTTCACATCTCAGCTCAGGCTTCACTTCCTATGGGAAATCTCCTCAGCCTTTGCCAAGCAGATGCCTCCCCTTGCATCTGGCCCTTACTGTCTCTCCTGCTATCACAAGACCCAGGACGTGCGTTCATTCCTTCTCTCCTTGATTCTACACGTATTTCCCAAGCTGGTGCTGAAGATATAATGGTGAGATTCAGACACGTGATTCCTGAGCCAGCACGAAATGATGACTGCCACTGTTTGCCTGCCTGACTCAATAAGCCTTTTCTGAATGATGGATGAGTTCCGTTTTATGTGCCTCAAGGCTGTCCTTGCTGTTCCTTCCGCCGGAACAGTCTTTGTCATCACTGAAAGGCTGGCCAGCTCTCCTTGGTCAGTTTACCTGCTCTGTCACTTTGTGGTTCTTCTCCCAGCTTGACTGGCTCGATAGCCCTTATATACATACATCACTGCCCAGATATCCTTGCTATCTGTCGACTCGACTGTCTTGCCTCACAAAAACAGGGAACTTGCCCAATTCTCCAAGTAGCCCAACTGTGGAAACCTTGCACATAATGGAGCTTGATAATGTTTAATAAATGAACGAATCTGTAAAAAAGGAAGCTGAGATAGAGAAGGAGAAGACAAGTAGCAAGCATGAAATCACTTCATCATAGACCTAATACTAAGCAAACATGGATATTTCAGTTACAGAATGGAAAGAGGCAGTATAAAAATGGTGAAAGGGAAGATGGGAGCATTAACTTGGACTGTCTTAGTCATCTAATGCTGCTATACCAGAAATGCCCCAAGTGGATGGCTTTGACAAGGAAAAACTTATTTCCATACAGTAAAGTAGGCTAAAGGTCCAAATTCAGGGCTTTAGGTCTAGGGGAAGTCTTTCTCCCTCTGTTGGCTCTGGAAGAAGGTCCTGTTTTAATAATCTAGAGCTGCTCTAGCAGAAATACCACAAAGTAGGGGGCTTTCACAAAGGGAAGTTTATTCTTACATTCGGGTAGGCTACGAGTCTGAATTCATGGTGCCTGCTCCAGGGGAAGGCCTTCCCTCCTTGTTGGCTCTAGAGGAAAGTCCAAGGCAGAGATTAGGATGTATGGCACAGGAAAATCACAAAATATTGGGAATGATGGCCTAGTCAAATGGCTACATACATTTGGGGGGAGATAGTTCAAACCATGACAGATCCTTCTTGTCAATCATCAGTCTTCCCCTGGTCTGGGGGTTTCTCAGGTGCAGAGTCCACAGGTCTAAAGGATGTGCTTGCTCTGCTCCTGAAGCTTCTTCCCTGGTGGTATGAGGTTCCCTTGTCTGTTTGCCAGCTTCTTTCTTTCACATACCAAGAGATTGTCTCAAGAAACAATATATAGTCTTGTAGACTGAGTCCTGACTCACCAACATAACCGTCACCAATCCTCCCTCATTGACACTGTAAAGGCAGAAGGTACACCATATAGAAATATTACACAACACTGGCAACCAGGGCCCAGCCAAACTGATAAACACATCTTTGGGGGAGGGGGGACACAATTCAATCTGTGACACAGACTTTTTCATAGAAAGGAAGGAAACTCTGGATTTCTCAAAGAGAGATGCCTAAGTATTACACTCCAAACTTCACTTTCTTCTTATTTCCCACCATCTCTTTTCTGAATCTTTGCAGGTTTATTTAGGAAGCAATGGCTCTCATGTGGCCAATCACTCTTCATTTAAATTTCAACAGTACCTTCAGGTTCCTGTTCTCTTGTTTTTTCCCTTAAAGAGAAACTAAGTGCTCTAAGTTTTACAACAGTAACTATCAGTTAACCAAATGCTTGTTAACATTTTAAATAAATTTGTTTCTTCCTGTCTGTCTGACCAACCCTAAAAGGATGACTTTGGTATTTGGTGAATATTCTTGACAACTCTTTCTGGCCGACAGCATTTGTTTTTATTTCTTTTGATTTTTCATGTCTGTATTTTTCTGGATAATTTATTTGATTTTTTAAAACAATGTATATGCACTATATCATTTTCACAAGAAGATTGATCTACCAAAAAAAAAAAAAAGGAAGCAAATACACCAAAATATAATTGAGAATTCCTCTTATGTGGTGGGAATATTAGGATATTATATTTTCCTGAAAAACTATTTTAAAATCTAAAAGATATTTTAAAAAAGATGAATATAAGATTACTATACCAGGGTTAGGGACTCAGTGAGGGCAGACGGAGTCACAATCAAGGTACAGTCCTGGGTCCAGAAAAGGTTACAGCAGCAAACAGCTAGCAGGAGGGACTGGATAGACACGGAAACCCAGGTGAGGTTTTGGGAGGAGCTGGGCCTCTCTTGGCCAACACCCACTCGGACCCCGGCTCCTCTGAGCTCAGAGAGACTAAATTCTCCCAGCTTCTTCAGCACAACATGTAGCAGTAACCAAAACCGCCCTGAACCCATTTCACTGGAGCTGATTCTGACTCATAGCGACCCTACAGGACAGAGTAGAACCGCACGCAGCACGGAGTTTCCCATAATGAGAGCCTTTGTGAATCCGAATATATAGCCATAGGGATTCGCACTAATCTTCCGTCCCTACTAAAAGGTAAATGAAAGTCGCAGTCCACAGACCTGCCCAGCCCCTCGCAGGGAGCGGCGCCCGGAACAGGTGCTCCGTGTCTGTAAATAAATACGTGGAACAGGCGGCTTTTTGTCAGTCAAGGAGAAGGCATCAGAAGGGAAGAAATTGGAGAAGACCCAGATGGAGGGAGGGACAAAGACTGAGGGACGGCGAGGACGGAATGACAAGGGGTGTATCACTGGGTGGGAGAGAGGAGAGCGGCCTTCGTCTACTCGGGTTTTTTAGTATTGATAATACGATTTGTGCTCCCAAATTTGTTCCGTGTGTGGCCCCCTTCGAGGGTCTGCACCACCTCTTCTTCATCTTCGTCGTCTAACAGGGGGCCTGGCTCTTCCAAAGTGTTCAGTAAATACCAGTGGACGGAACGGAGGTTGCTCTTTCCATGGTCCTGTTCTGGGTTACGCAGAGAGAGACGGTTATACCGCACAGAGGATCGGGAGTCCGGCGTTCTCTTGGATTTCTTCGTAGACACTTGCTGCGCATTCGAGCAGCCAGTCTGATACACGGTGGAGGTCACCTCGGTAACTGGAGACGCAGGAGGCCCAACGTTAGGTGCGGCCGTTTCTCCAGGCCCAAGGTGGTACCCAAACAGGCGCACGGATCGCTAGGGACCAAATTCAGTCAAGGGTCTTCTGCGCGAAGTGCACTTATCTCGTCGCCTCTAGTTTCTTCTATTTCCCCGAACTCTCTTTCCCAGTCTGGAAAGTGGGGCAGCTACCTTCCTCCAGAAAGCTGGGGATGGGTGGGTGGGGTAGAGTGCAGGATGCGCAACGCGACGCGCGCTCGCCGTCTGGCATTCCCTGGGGGTTCCGGCTGGCTCGGTCCGGCCCGGCGCCCGCGCTGCGCCAATGCCCAGCCCCGTGCGGTGGGCGTCGAGGTCCGCGCCATCAGGGCCAGCGGTGGCAGCGGCAGAGGGGAGGCTCTCGCCCGCCCCGCCCCTGTGCACCGCCCTCCCCCGCTCGGCGGCCAGCACTGCTCCGGCAGCTCAGGGAGGGTCGTGCGGGGCGGCGGGCCACGCGCACCGGTTCCCTGGGCGACAGGGACTCACGCGGCGGGCCCATCGAGCTGGGCGCGCGTGGACCCAGGGCGCACGCGGCGGGCCCGGTGGCGCGCCTCCCCCACCCCCCCGCGGGAGCCCGGAGCGCGAGCCGCGGTGACGTCACGGGCTGCCCGCCACCCTCTCCGCCGGGCAGAGCGCGTGCGGCTGCCGAGCACATGGGCCGGCGGCTGGGCGGGCGCGGGGCGGCCTGGACCGGGAGGCACGGCCGGGAGCCGCGGAGGCAGGATGGGCCCGGCGCCCCCGGACTGTCCCGCGTGGATTTCCACGTGGAAGGATGTGGGCGTCCCTGTGACCTTTGGCGGCACGGCTGGATGTACCCTCCAAGTAAGTTCGAATTTCGTCCTCTGTGTTTATGGAAACTCGCGGGCCTGGCCTTGCTAGGGTTGCGCGGTTAGTGGTGGGACAGAGGAAAGGGGATTACGGAGCCGATGTCTGTGTGTTAATCGTGCGCTCTCCTCATCCTCAGTCTCAAGACTGGCAGAGACTTTGGGCGTTTGAGGAAGGGGGGAGGGAAGGGCGACACCAAATAGGTGCTGCACAGAGAGAATTCGGGATTTATGTACTTGATGAAGGGCATAGTAACCAATCTCTATATAGACCCCTCCCCATCAGTGCAGATTTGCGGTTGCTTTTGTGGTTTGGAGGCCCTTTGGTGGAAACTGGAGGTCTCTGATCCCTCTGAACTTCCTTGCATCGCTTGACCAGCCCCCAAACCCAAACAGGGCCCGACGACGGTGATTTACGAAAACTCAGCAACTCTGTTTCTCGAAACTTTCTCTGCGTTTGCATTGTGTTTGTTGGTCGGCTGGCTGCCCTGACCCCCTTGGCATGTCTTTCTTTGGGGATGGTTTGTTGATTTCATTGGATTTGCCCTCCTTTGGCTCGTGTGCTCTTAAGTGTGCCAGCGTCTGTGGTCTGGGTGTCGACTTTCAGGAAGCGCAGCCATGAGGCTCTTGTGTCCGTGTGGGCGCACATCGTGGTCATTTGCAGGAATAATTCTTCTCCTCACTCCGGTCCCTGACTTCAGGCCTCACTAGAAGGTGAAAGAAGAGAAAATCCCTTGGGAGGGTTTAGGGACAAGAGGCTGAGGTTTTGCTGTTTGCTTTCTGGTCTGAGTTGAAGCTCCTGGAGCTTTTTACCTGCTGGGGGATAACTGAGGAGAAAACGTGTGTTTGTGTGTGGTTGGTGGGCGGGGGCCTTTGAGAGGGAGGCCTGCTGAGGATTGCCTCTGCGTCTGCTGTGCCATTTGGTATAGGATGTTGCAGGTCTATTTTGCATACTGAGGGTGACAAGTTGAGACTTGTTCATATGATACAGTCCTGTGGTCCTGGTGGATCTCTGAGGCTCTAAGACTTGAAGAAGGGGTTTGTGGGGATGCTTGGAACCTGCCTGAAACTTCTTAGAGGATTTATTAAGAGAAGAACCTTTATGGAAGTGGCAGAAGGACAGACAGAACTCTGCGGCTGGGACTAGCCTCATAGCCTGGTCTGTGCTGTTGGAGAAGGCTGCAGCATCTTGGAGGTGAGGACCGGCCTCGTGGTCTGAGCCGTTGGCCTGCGGGGTAGGCTGGAATGCCACGTGTGGGCCTGGGTCTGGAAACGGGTCGGGGTTTCTGTGCAGACGCTGATGCCCTACTGTGGAACTCACCAGGGAGTGGAACTCATCAGGGAGATTTGTTCCATGGAGACCTTGTTGCTTTGGGTTGCTTGTTTAAGGGTGGCTATTGTTGTCGCTTTATCTACTTTGAGCTCAGAATTTTACACAAACTAGGCTTCTCTTGAAAAGTAGAAGAAAGTAATGAGTTTCTTTTTCCTACTGATTTGCCCCTTTTTTATGCATCTCCTGCTACCCCCACCCCAGTGCTGTCTGCTATGTTACCTAGCTAGAGCTTTTCTGGCCTGGAAATGGAGATTTTTTTTTCTTTTCCCGCCTCGGTTCTGACCTACACTGATTTGTGTGATTGCTGGCCTGAAAACCCAGGGAATTCTCACTTTTCACGTGCAGTCTGTGGTCCTCCAGGGTTTTCTCCTGAATGGCTTGAGAGCCCTGTTTACCAAAGCCCTGGGCCTCTGCCTGCCCGCGCTGAACACTTTCTCGGCCAGTTCCGCTAAGGAGGCTTCTAGACCGTAGACACCCTGGTCCTTCCTCTTGGCATAAGTGGTTCGTGATTTGGCCAGAACCAATGGCAGCTGCACCTTTTCTTGGGGACCAGAGGATCTGGGATAGTTGTCCACGTGGAGAGGTATAGCTGGGGCCTGTTTGTAGCTGGGTTTCACTGTGTTTCAGATGTGATATAACTTGTTGGGATGCCTTGCTGTTTTATTTTGTATTATATAGTTGGCTGTAGACATGGCACTATCCTTGTGTTGATTTTTTTTTTTTTTTTTTAATCTTTACGGGATCAAGCCCCCATCCCTGGAACTGACCAGTTTTGAGTCTCATTAACAGTCATTCCTATATCTTCCCTAGAAAAATCTCAGAACTTTCTAGACCTGGTCATGTAGTGGTTAAGTCTGGTAACCAAAAGATCGGCAGTTCAAATCCACCAGGTACTCTGTGGGGGCAGTTCTGCTCTCCCTGTAGCGTTGCTTTGGATTGGAATCAACTAATGGCACTGGGTTTGGTTCTAGTTGATCCCTGGGTAGGAAATCCCTCTGTCCTCTGTTCTTCTGGCATTTAATTGCAGGAACTAAAAGCAATAATGATAATACTTTGGGAGGGAGGGCTGCTGAGGATGGGATCTGCTGTGCCATTTGATATAGGGTGTTGCAGGCCTGTTTTGCATACTGGGTGTGACAAGTTGAGACTTGTTCACTTGACACAGAGCTGTGGTCTTAGTGAAGATTAACATCAGCCAGCTCCCCTTCCCCGATGACCGGTTTCCTTCTGGGTCCTCAGTTGCCCCTTCCCTCGGGCAAACCCTCCACCTCCCCCATATCCAGGCTTTTTCACATCGAAAATGACAATGACGACAGACCAAGCAGGTGCCATGTTTCCTTGAAGACCAGGCAGTTCTGAGAGCCCCCAAATTTGACAAAGCAGCAGGGCTCTCAGGAATCTGCATGCCAGGCACAACACATTCTTTTCATTTTCTCTCTTGAACAGTGTGTATAAGTGGTTATAAGAAATGTCTAGCATCGATGGAGCATTTGGTGTGGGCGAGGCTTGGTTCGATTCTAAAGGCTTCAGATACATTGTCTCCTCCTGACAATCTTATTAGTTAGGATTACTGTTCTCATTATTTTGCTGATGAGGAAAACACAGCTCAGAGAGGTTAAAACAATTGCCCAAGGTTACACAGCTAGGGAATGGCTGAGCTGGGATTTGAACTCAGTCTTTCTGACTCCTTGGGCCCAGGGCTGTAACTCATAGTAGTCAGAGCACAGTGAAATTAAGAACAAACAAGAGGATGGAGTGTGTTCCTCAGCCTCCCACTCCACCCCAGGCACAAATACAAATTTCACCATTTTGCAAGGGAACACCACGTGCTGAGGCTGCTGGGCTCCTGGGCTTCCTCTCCTGTCCTTCTGTTCCCGGCAGAACAGCCTGGAAACAGTGGAGTGGAGAAGTCTTGTGTAGGGGCTGTAGTTGTAGGAAACTTAAGGGTCTGGGGATCTGGAGAAGGGAGCCACAGTTGGGGATGTGCGCTGCAGTCTTGGTGAAGAATCTGTGATTGTTTGCAAAATGAGACATCCAAGCATCACTCTGGGGACTCTCTAGGATTTAATTAATAACTCCGTTTACAGCAGATGGTAGGCACAGAGCTGTTTTTTTTTGTGAATGATCGCATCCTTTTCCCTGCCCTCTTAGTCTGTAGGGACCCTGTGCAATACAAAACAAAAGAAAGATTGGGAGATCTCCTTCCCCCAATCCTGCTGTTAAAACAAAAACCAAACAGTGTGGAGTCCTAAAACAAGACTTAGATGATGCTGAAATGGCCGCTTTTGACACTTTTTTAATTGAAGACTTTTGAACTGTATATATTTTTTCCACCTTCTCTGTTTTTTAGGGGTACATGGAGCATTATTTTGCTGATGCCCTGGGCGGGGTTGGGGGGAGGAAATCTAAGCCACGATATTGTGTACCATCTCTTTTCTCTCCTTGACCATGAACTTAGCAAGAGCAAGGGCTGGGAGGTAGGTGCCTTCCATGTCTGGGTGCTAGCAGCCCTGCTACTTTGTTGAATCTGGTGGTTGTCAGAACTGCCTGGCTTTCAAGGAAACATGGCATCTGCTTGATCTGTGGTCACTGTGTTTTTAAGTGTGAAAATGCCTGGACACATGGGAGGTGGAGGGTTTGCCTGAGGGAAGGGGCAACTGGGGACCCACAAGGAAACTGGTCAGCAGCAGAAGGCATCTGGGGAAGGGGAGCTGGCTAGTGTTAATCTCTGTAACTTTTGGGCAAGTTACTTCACCTCCTAAGCCTCATTTTCTCCATCTATAGAATGGAGTGATAAAACACCTATCTCATAGGTTGTTGTGAGGAGTAAATGGGTGATGAATAGAAGGGGTATGGCAGAGTACCTGGGCACTTCGTGAACACCCAGTATTGCTTTGGTATTACTAAGTCCATGCCAAGTGCAGGCAGAAGTACTTTAGAAGGAAGGACCGAGACTCAGTGATCTCCTTTCAGAATATCAGCCATTGGAGACCCTGTGGTGCACAGTTCTACTCAGACCCACTTGGGGTCGCTGTCAGTCGGAATGAGCTCATCAGTAGCTAGTACCGGTTTTAATATTATTAGTGTTACAGTTGTTTCTTATTACTTCCTGTGGCTGCCCTGTAGTGGTATCTGAAGCCATTTTAGGGTGTCAAGGTTACACGTAGATGACAGTGATTTCACTGTCTCCTTCCCAAGAGCTTTGAGAACTTTGCAAACTGGATTTTTCTCTCTAAGCAGCAGAAAGAATCTCTGGTTAATAAAAGTAAAAGACAAGCAAACCAGCTGCAAAAGCAGACCTCGGCAAGGACAGGAGTCAGAGGACACGCCCTCCCAGAGTCAGACTGAGGTCTTTGCAAGCTGCTCACCCGTTCTGTGCTTCACTGTCTTCAGCTGCTCAACAGGGATGCAGATTGTTCCCCCCTCCCAGAGTTGCTACTGAGGAGACACTCAAGATGTAGAAACAGTCGTTCTTATTTATTATTCCTTAGGACTCACTTTTCCTGGTTTATGTCCGTATGTTTGACATTCTGCTTAGGATGGATGGATGATGGATGGATGGTTGGATGGATGGTTAGATGGATGGATGGACAGACAGACAGATGGATGGATGGATGGACAGACAGATGGATGTACTGAGCAGTTGCTGTGGCCTACAGTGTCCTGGTTGCTGGAGGTGCAGCAGGGAACACAAGACAAATCCCTGTTTCCGTGGAGTGAGAACAGGAGCCTCAGGCACAGACGACCCTGGGAAGGACACGACACCATCTGTTAGGGATTGTATTGTGTCCCCCTTTCCTCAAAATGTGTCGTGAGGACTAACCTCCATGTCTGTGGCTTGGGACCCTGGTGGTGCTATGGGTAAGAGCTATGCTGCTAACCAAAAGGTGGACAGCTTGAATCCCCTGCCCTTTTTGGCAAAAAACCCCAAGGGATAGCTCTTTCCTGTTCTATTATAGGGTAGCTGTGAGTAATCTGATCAGGGAATGAGTTGTCTGTGTTATATTTATGAAGCACGGTATATTCTGAGTGACTCTTTTCTGGGATATAAAAGAGACTAGTCAGTGGCGCTGAGGAGAGGCAACACTGGAGTTGTAGTCGTTAATTGCTGTGTCGGCTAACAGATGGGCAGTTTGAATCCACCACACACTCCTTGGAAAGTCTATGGAGCAGTTCTACTCTGTCCTGTAGGGTCGCCATGAGTCAGAATTGACTCAGCAGCCAGAGGGTTGGTTTTTATTCTTTTTAAAGAGGCAGAGACAGGATAAGACAGATGTGGACACGTGCAGATCTCCTAGGAACCAGGAAGCAGAAACTGAAGAGACAGGAACCTGTCCCAGAATCAGCAGAGAGAGAAGACCGTCCCTTAGAGCCAAGCCCCTGATTTCAGGCTTTTAGCCTTCTGTGAAAAAATTAGTTGCCATCTGTTGTGGCCACCCACTTGTGGAATTTCTGTTCTAGCAGCCCTAAATGACTGAGACACCATCCCTGTCTTCACGAAGCTTCCAGTGTGGGAGACGGACAGTTGGTGATGATGACTGCCGGGAAAGAGGAGACGGGTTGAAGCAGGACTGCAGCTAGCCCGGTCCAGGGCACCAGAAAGCCTCCTCTAGGAGGGTGTAGCATCCTGGTGTCACTGGCCTCAGTTAAGTTCCTGATCCCTGTAGCTTGTCCTCTGCTGTGGCTGAGGGTGTTAGGAGAGGTGGTAGAGGCAGCAGAGGTAGGTGGGATGAGGCCTGGTGGGAAGGGAATTCCCAAGAGCCTTAAAACCCAAAACCCATTGCCACTGTTGTTGAGTTGATTCCAACTGACAGTCCCCCTTACGCACTTGGCCAAGTGGATTCTGTAAGGTCTGGGGCTTTTTTGAAAGATAGCAAGCCAGGAGCAGCTTCCCAGATTGGCAGCAAAGACCCTCGAGGTAGATTGCAGTGGGAGCTTCTCAACGGGGTGCTCCAGGCCCTTGGTGGACAGGGCTCTGGCTAGGGAAATTAAAGGAATTTTTCACAACTAAGTACCAGCTAATCTTTGAAAGACAGGGAATTTTTAGGGCAGAGCCACTTTATGACAGTGAACTCATGATGTGAATTTGTCAAAACCAATAGGATTATAACAAACAACAGTAAATGCTATAGTAGACTGGATTTTAGTTCATAACAGTAGGTGGTTATTGGTTTGTTAATTGTAACAAATATTTTATCCATTTATCATGATGTTAACTATCCATCCAGTTGTGAGAATTTTTATTTTCCTTGTGTTGAGGTGCAATCTATACTGAAGCCTGTGGTCTTCGATCTTCATCAATAAGTGCTTCAAGTCCTTTTCACTTTGAGCTAGCAAGACTGTGTCATCTGCATGTTGTTAGGTTGCTAGAGTCGCCCTTTAATCCTGATGCCTCCTTCTTAACATGGTTCAGGCTCTTGGATTATTTGTTCAGTGTTAATAATATACTCACATGCTATTACTATTTATGTCTAGTATTTATGACATGCTAGGTACGTTTCTAGGGAGCCCTGGTGAGGCAGTGCGTAGGCACTGGGCTATTAACTGAACTTACCAGCTGCGCCCTGGGAGAAAGATGTGGCCGTCTGCTTTCATGAAGATTTAGGATCTTGGAAACCCTGTGGGTTGTTCTGCTGTACCCTGTAGGGTTGCTGTGAGTCTTTATTGACTATATGGTAATGGGTTTGCTTTTGTTTAGATACCTATACATTGATTGCTATACTGTTAGTTTTCTCAGCATCCCCATTTATTCAGCAAGGTATTGTGGAATACCTGTTGTGTGCCCAGCACTGTTCTAAGTCTTGGGTATTCAGTTGTGATCAAAACAGATGTGGTATCAGTTGTAAGGAGCTTATGGCTTAAACTCCAAAGCCACTGCTTTCTAGTGGTGTCCTACTCATAGTGACCATAGAAGTCATAGTTGAACTGCCTCATAGAGTTTCCAAGGAGCCTCTGGCAGATTTGAACTGATGACTTTTTGGTTAGCAGACATAGCATTTAACCCACAGCGCCACCAGGGTTCTCCAGCTTATAGCTTAGTAGAGCCAAAAAGTAAAGACGTAAACATGCAGCTCCTTCCTCCCCAACAGAATACCATTATTGGAAGTCATAAGAAAAGATAGGGCTTTTATGAAATAGAGTGATGTGAGAGATTGATTTACATGGGAGACGGGGATGGTGGTTATTGGAGAGAGATGTGAAGACTTGGTAGAAGTTAGAGAAGGAGCGAAGCTCAAGCAGGAGTGGATAGATCTTTAATGCCTTATAGGAAGAGAATATATACACATGTTACTTACAGACATTAAAAATGTGTAGAAAGGGAAAACAGAGTGAACACATGTACAATACACCTCGAGTTCTTTAAATTCCTAAAAAAAAAAAAAAATCTCAAAGGTTTGAAGGGAGGATGTGCCAGATGTACAGACCAGCAGGGGCAGGAAAAGGTATGATGCGTTCAGGGCATCCGGAGGCCCACGTGGCTGGGCTAGGAGCGGAGTGATCATCCAGGGGAGACACACATGGGACTGAGAGGTCCAGGGTGGGCAGGTGCCAGGTCAGGCTAGGCTTTCAGTGCAATTAGAAGCTGTTGTGTCCCGCTAAGCTAGGCGGGGTCTGATTTAATTACCTTCTTGCTGAGAAGACAGTGGACTCGGGAGGCTTGTCCTGGTGTATTGCTGTTATCCAGAAGAGAGATCTGAGTGACCTCAGCTCCACTGCAGTGGTGGAGAGGGAGTGAAGAATGTTGATAAGCACTGTGAAGTTGGTTCTGAGTCCCAGTGACCGTGTATACACAGACTAAACACTGCCTGGTCCTGTGCCGTCCTCATAACCGTTCTGATGCTCCAGCCCATTATTGCAGGCATTGTGACAGTCCACGTCTTTGAGGGTCTTCCTCTTTTTGCTGATCTTCTGCTTTACCAAGTATGAGGTCGTTTTCCAGGGACTGGTCCCATCTGATAACATGTTCAAAGTATGTGAGACAAAGTCTTGCCATGCTTGCCTCTGATGAGTGTTCCCGCTGTACTGTTTCCAAGATGGATTCATTCGTTCTTCTAGAAGTTCATGATACAGTGAGTATTCTTTGCCAGCACGATAATTCAAAGGCATCAATTCTTCCTTAGTCTTCGTCACTCATTGTTCAGTTTTCACATACCTGTGTGGTGATGGGAAACACGACAGCTTGAGTCAGGTGTGCTGTGGTCCTTCAAGTGGGGTACTTGCTTTTAAATGCTTTAAAGACGTCTTTTTGAGCAGATTGGCCCAAGGCAGTGTATTGTTTGATTTCTTGACTGCTGTATCCGTGTAGATCGAAGTAAAATAAAGCCCTCGATCATTAATGATTTATTTTGGAGAAGATTGGACTGGACTAGAAAACATAAGATTATACTGGTGAAGAACATGCTTCTTGGCTTCAGTAGGTACATGAGACTATCTGGGCAGCACGTCTCCAGAGGTGAGATGAGAGAGCAGAGGGGGACAGGAGCTAGTTGAATGGACACAGAAAACAGGGTAGAAAGGGGAAGTGTGCTGTCACAGTTTGGGGAGAGCAGCTGGGGTTACTTAGCAATGTATGGGTAAGTTTTTGTGTGACAAATTGACTTGGATTGTAAGCTTGCAGTCAAAGCACAATAAGATATTAAAAAAAAAAATTGAGGCTACCAGGAACTCTTTAAAGCTCATGCTGTTTGTTAATGTTAGGTGCCAGCGAGTCGGTTCTGACTCATAGTGACCCTATGAACAGAATGAAACACTGCCTGGCCTTACACCGCGTCCGCGATCGTTTTTGTGCTTAAGCCCGTGTGGCAGCCATTCAACTCATTAAGAGTCTTCCTCATTTTCGCTGCCCCTCCACTCTGCCAAGCGTGATGTCTTTCTCCAGGTTCTGATCCTTCCTGACAACATGTCCAAAGTATGGAAGATGCAGTCTTGCCATCTTTGCTCCAAGGAGCACTCTGGTTATACTTCCTGCGCAACAGATTTGTTTGATTTTTTGGCAGCCTATGGTGCATTCTGTGTTCTTCTCCAGCACCATAATTCAGAGGCATTGGTTCAAGTCCTGAGAACCAGAGGTCAGATGAACAGGAGATAGCTGCAGGATCCAGAGCAAGCACAACCCAGCTAGCTTTGCCAGGGAGTCCACTTATATTGGACTCAGGCCACACCCCCAAGGAAACATCCTTTCAACTGACTGGCTGCTCACGGCAGATATTGTCATGAAGGTGACCACATTATATAAGATCTCATCGTGGAGGTGATTATATCATTACATAACCATCAAACTACATCCTAACTGATAAGCTACTGAGAATCACAGCCCAGCCAAGCTGATACACGGTCTTAACTATCACAGCCTCAAACTTCATCTTTCAAGTAGAAGTCTTTTCTACCTTCAAATAATTTTTTTTTTTGACTTTTGTTGTTGCTGTTGTTGTAGTGGGTTAGAAAAAAGTCTAACTGGGCTGTAAAAGCTTTCAAGGAGTCCTAGAGTGGCACAAATCGTTAAGCACTGCGGTACCAACTGAAAGTTTAGCAGTTCAAATCCACCCAGAGGTACCGCAAAAATAAGTCGGATTTTTGTTCTATCAGCCCTTGCTAGAATGTCAGTTGGGGAAAGCCTCTAGGCTGACCTTTGAATTTGGGACTTTGCAGACTCTACAACCATGCGAGCCATTTTTTTTTGATCTGTCTTTTATCTTTTAGATGCTTTGATGCTTTTCCTCTTCTAGAGAATCCAGCCTAAGAGCAGAGGAGTTCAGAGTGATGGCTGGCCATAGTACCAAAGGCCAGGGGCATTCTACGTCTTGTGGAGAAGTTTGGACTTTATTGTGTTGGCAATAGGGACCTCTTGAAGGTTCTGATCAGGGTCAGGGGCAAGATTAGATTAGCTATGCAGAGATCTTCCCTCAAGTGGTGTTATCAGCTTGTGTCTGAAGAAAATTCTAGTCGATGCAGTTAGGGAGATCATGACTGCTGTCTTACTTGGATGCAGGGTTTCCCTAAATGAAATAGGAACAAAGAAGGGCCTTTGTGTGCAAAACCCAAACCAAATGCACTGTCATGGATTCTGATCCATAGAGACCCAACAGAGCAGAGTAGAACTGCCCCACAGGGTTTCCAAGGTGTGCCTGGCAGACTAGAATTGCCAGCCTCTTGGTTAGCAGATGGAGCACTTAACCACAACACTACCAGGGCTTCCTTGTGGGGAAAATACCCTGGAATTTATGGGAAAGCAACTGTAGAAGACAAAGATTGTTAGGGATTGAACTGAGTCTCCCAGAAATGTGTAGCAATGTAGCTAGGCCATGATTCAAGTGTTGTGTAGTTGTCCACTGTTAGACCATCTGATGTGATTAAGTGTTGTAAACGGTAGCCGTGTGGTGCTGATGAGGCGGGATTACAGGTGGCGATATTAGTGAGACAGGACTCAATCCACAGGATTAAATTGTCTCTTGAGTCATTCTCTGTGGAGACATAAAGGAGAGAAGAGAGCATCGAGATGTGAGGACCTCAGACCACCAAGACGGAAGAACCCAGAGTGTGTCCTCTGGACCCAGGTCGTTGCACTGAGAAAGTCCCAGACTGAGGGAGGAATTGATGACAAGTACCTTCCCTGAGAGCTGACAGGACAGAAAGCCTTCCCCTGATCTGGCCCCTTGAATTCAGGCTTCCTAGACTGTGAGAGAAAAGATCCTGTTGGTTAAAGCTGCAGCGTGTGGTATTTCTGTTACAGTGACAGCTAAGACCAGGCTCCTCTGGCATGAAGGAGACAGGTTTGCTCCAGAGTGCCACCAGGCCTGCAGAAGCCTTGGGGTCACCTCAGCTCATCTTTGCACTTGAAAATTTTTAAAACAGTGGTGACTCCATCCATGGGACTCACTGTTTTGTACGTAGCAGGTGAGTACATTTGGTCCATGAAAACCTTTGAGGTGAGGGCTGGGCAGTCCTGGGTGGTTTATAGTCAGAAGTGACAGACAGTAGGGACCATGGATGGCTCCTCCATGCTTCAGATGCTGTTGTTTCCCTCACAACACCTGGGCAGAGGCGGCTTCCCAGAAATGTGCTGTCTGGAATAGAAGGAGAGCTGGAGCCAGAGCCGGGGCCTCCAGGTGGGCTGGGCTTAGGGGCCACCCCTGGCCTTTGTCAGTCTGTTGTGGCCCCCTTGAGCCTTCTGTCCTGCCCATGCTCCGGAGGCCTCTCCTCCAGACTGGGCAGCGCGGTATCTCTTCCTTATCCTTGCTCTGGACATTCCATACATATTTTCTCGGTCACTGTCAGAAACGTTCCCTGCATACTTATTCCCATATAAAGGAGAAGTGGAGGGTTTTTAACAACAAGAGAAGGGTGTTGAAAGGAAGGGAGATGTCTGTTAGACTTTCTCAAGTTGTGAAATAAGGGCACTGTCTTGGCAGCCACCCCTTAAATGTTACAGTGTCCAGCAGCGTTGTCTGCATTTTTCAGAGCTGAGGGCATCACGAGACCCATGGCAGGGACTTGATCAGGGTCAGGTGGCCTTCCCACATCTGTTCTTGGTCGCTGTCATGAGCTGTGGCCCCAACAAGTTTCTCTGGACTGCTCTCCCTGCTCTCAAACTTTCCCACCTTCTATCCTGAGTGAGCCTTTAAAGTTGCCAACTTGATCCTGAAACTCAAAGCCTAAACCTACTAGTCTGGAGTTGCGAGTTGCCCTTAAATCCGTTCAGACTCAAGACTCTGATCTTTCGGAATCAGTTGACCAGGCTTGTGTGTCATCTGCCTCTGGATGGGTTCAAACTTCCAGCCTCTTAGATCCTGCTCGTTAATCTTCACCCCGCTGTGTGAGACACAGGAACCACTGGCCTGCTTTTACTGACTTGATGGGTGGATGCTGGAGTTGGAATCAGAACTCAGCCCTCATCTGCCCTAATCGTAGTGTGCTTTCTACACTGCAGAAGCCTCTGGCTTGGAGCAGAAGGAGGCTGGTCAGGTCAGTGACAGGAGACAAGTGTCAAAAGGCAGAAAGGGGCTTGGATCATTTTGAAGGCTTGGAGTACTGTGAATCTTCAAAGGATAGCTTGCAAGGAGGGAGCCTGGAGGACTGGTACTGTAGGCTTAAAAGTCTCAGGTGGTGAGAGAATCAGTCAGCCAGGTGGACGGGACAGGTTTCCCCCCATTGCTCCGCTTCCTCTCCCAAATCCTCTGTGGACTCTGTGCTTCCGTTTATAGGTCACCTCCTCTATGAAGTACTCTGTCTTATACTGAAGCTGAGTGTGCTGCTTTTGTGCATTCCCTGTAGAACATGGACATCACTCATCATAGCTGGCCCCAATGTGTCACGTCGCAGAGTCAAGTCCTTGCCAGGCCGTGCCCACTCGGTTGTTGATGGGGATGAGCACATTCCCTCCATGCACCAGGTGGGCCTCAGAGAAGACACTGAGGGGTGGCGGCTGCCCTTGGGTCTGGCCCTGCTTTGCCCCATGCCAAAAGTTAGGTCCGGAGTTGTCAGAGCTGTCACATTTTTGTGAGAAACCAGATATAGATACATATTTTTAAATGTAAACTTACCTAATTTTCAAATATTTCATGTAGATTTTTAAAGAACCGTCACAGGCCGGTGAAAACACACTTGGGGGCAGGATGTGGCCCCCAGTCCAGCACTTCGCCGGCCCATTAGGCGTGTGTCTTCCACACTGTCCAGGCTCCTGCAGACACACTGTGTCTTTCCGTTCTGAAAACAGCGAGCTGGTGGGTCATGGCGGGTGCTCTGCACCTAGCTGTTGACTTCAGTGCTGTGAATAAGTGTCTCCCACATACCTGGGGGTAATATTTTCTGCCTTAGAACTGTTTGTTCAGGGTGTTTCTCCGAATTACATCTCCATCCCTTGCATGCCTTAGTGATGGGCTGTGCATGCCTGGAAGAGTTATCATTCCCTAGATTTTAAATAGGTGTTTCCTTTTCTCCCTTTGCACACACATTGGTTTTTTTGGGAGGAAGCTTGACCTTTTGTAACCTGCTGCTTAACTCAGGGCCTCTCGTAGGTTGGTTTCTGGACAGCTCACTTTCTTTTACCCTCCAGATGATGAGCCATGGCTGACTGCCCCCTGGGAGCAAGTAGGATTTCAGATTTCTTTTTGTTTGCAAGGAACTATCAGGTTGCAGTTCAGATCTAGCAGGCACTGTTTAGAAACTCTATGGGACTGTCTATACAGTCGCTATGAATTGAAATTGACTCAATGGCAGTGCGTTTATCAGGTTAAAGAATCAAGCTAGCCAGATCTTGTTCTCTTTCTGAATATTATGAGAATGAATGCAGTTAAGTTCCTACTATAGGAACTGTAGAAGCTTTGTATGTGTGCTTTATTGGGTTTGGGGAAGCTGTTCTATTAAGCAGGCATTATTGAATGCTAAGGTGCACCTGGAACTGTGCAGAGCTCTCTAGGGAAAAAAAGGAGGAACTGGGGATTTTATAGCCTGGAAAACACAGTCCTTGTCTTTCAGTGACAAGAGAGAAAGTAAGGACACCCAGGGTGATAATAGCCAATCAGTGTAGTTACAGTATCCCCGGTGCTGTTTAATGTTTCTATTTGTTTCCTGGCACAGTGGTAACAAAATACCAGTTGTGTGGCTTAGAACAGAAATCAACTGTTTTCATGGCTCCCCAGGCTGGGAGTCCGGTCTGTGGTATTGGCAGTGCACATTCCTTCCAGGCTCTGGGAGATTGCCCTCGGGAGTTCCAGGTGTTCCTTGGCTTACGACTGCAGCGTCACATGGTGTCCGTTCTCTGCCTCCCTGTTGTGTTTCTCCTCTCTTTTATAAGGACACTGGTCATATAGGATGAGGATCTCCTCTACTCCAGTATGGTGGTGTTAACCTAACCTGTAACATCTTCAAAGCCCCCATTTCTAAATGGCCATGTTCACAGGTGCAGGGGCTAGGACTGGCATGTATCCTTTGGGGGGACACAATTCAATGCATCACCTGTTCCCATGGCTGTCGAGCCAATTTTGACTCGTAGTGACCCTTTTTAACCATGATGCCACTAGGGTTTTCCCAATGCATAGCAGTGGTCATAAAAACAAAACCCATTGCTGTTAAGTGGATTGTGACTCCTAGTGACTGTCTAGGACAGGATGGAACTGCTCCGTAGGGTTTCCAAGGCTGTAATCTTTACCGTAGCAGACGGCCACATCTTTCTCCTACAGCGCGGCTGGTGGGTTTGAACCACCTACGTTTCAATTAGCTGCCTAGCACTTTTAACAATACTGTGCCTCCAGGGCTCCTTATAACAATACTAAACCCCCCAACCTTTTGCCATCAAGTTGATTTTCACTCATAGTGACCCTCTAAAGGAGAGTAGAACTGCCCTGTAGAGTTTCTGAGGAGCAGTTGGTGGGTTTGAACTGCTGATCTTTTGGTGAGCAGCTGAGCTCTTGACCACCAGGGCCCTGTAAGTATAGGGTGGAACCAACAGTTCAATACTTAACTGATAGCCAAGAAGTTCACATTTTGATCCCATCCAGTGGCACCTGAGGGGGCAGGCCTGGTGATCTGTTTCTGAGAGGTCATAGCCTTGAAAACCCCTTGGAGTGGTGCTCCTCTGCCACGGAATCAACTTGACAACAACCTAGAGTAACAACAATAATAAAATAGCATACTGTAGATATTAAACTCTGACCGTGTGTCAATTTTAAGAACTTTCCTGGATTGCCTCATCAGAAAGATAAACAAGACTCTCTTCCTGCCCTCTGTGGCTTATAGCCTCATCCAGAGTGCGTGGGGGACCTGTCCCTACAGCACGGCTCAGCTTCCAGGTAGGACACCAGGGAGAAAGTCAGATCCAGGTGTACCTCACACCTCCGACTCTTTAGACTATGTCACTCCCAAATCAAACATAAACAGGATGGTGCCAATGCAGGTAACGTGGAAACCTGATGGCAAGACTGTAAGCCCGGCCACCTGGAAGGTGTTTCTGTCTGGTCAGTGGTCCTGGAGTATGTATCTCCCTCACCCACAGGGCTGGTGGTTGAATGAGGCTGGGTAGTTGGGCGGGTGCTGTCCTTTGTTGATATAGTCTCTCTCACTCCTCCATCAACTCCTCCCTTGTTATTCCCTAAAAAGGGAATTTCAGGTCACTGTGGTAGGGCTGAGACACGCAGGCCATCTCCGTGCCACTGTAGACATGACACAGATACCTCGTTCTGTGAGTTGGGGAGGTTCCCTTCCTTGGGAACATCCTGAATAAGCCACCTCCATGTCTCGCCGCCTCCATTTCTTCACCGTAATGTGAGAAATGGATTGAGATATTTAAGGTAACTCCTGCTGTATGCTGGGTGAGTCATTTACGAATTCTGTGGCCTTTGAGTTGATTTCTACTTTTAGCAACCCTCGAGAACAAAATAGATCCACCTCATGGGGCTCCCCGAAGCTGTAAATCTTTATGGAAGCATATTGCCACATCTCCTGCAGGGCGCAGAGCGGTTGGTGGATTCCAACCGCCAGCCTTTGGGTTAGCAGCCACGAGCTCCAGCCATTGCGCCACTGGGGTCCTTGCTGACCTACTGTTGCAGACGGTGCTGGGCTCCTGCTGCGTGCTGCCCGGGCTGCTGTGCAGGTTCTGGCTTATTTAATCCTCCCAGCAAGGCTTCCAGGAACCTTGGTAGTGCAGGAGAGCCAGGCTGGTGCAGGAGAGCCAGGCTGGTGCAGTGGTTCAGAGCTCGGCTGCTAACTAAGAGGTTGGCAGTTAGAATCCCCCAGCTATACCTTGGAGACCCCATGGGGGTGTTCTGCTTTGTCTTAGAGGATTGCTACGAGTTTGAGTTGACTTGATGGCAACAGGTGTGGTTGGTAGTGCAGGGGTTGGGAGCTTGGCTGCTAACTGAAAGGTCAACAATTTGAACCCACCAGTTGCCCCTCTGGAGGGGAGACCTGATAACCTACTCTCGTAAAGATAATGGCCTTGGAAGCCATAGTGGGCAGTTCCGCTCTGTCTTGTAGGGTTGCTATGAGTTGCAGTCGACACGATGGCACGCAACCATCACCACCACTGTCTTTAAAGGTATCTGATGCACTTCCCTTCCATGACCTCGGCCAAGGTCATCCACCAGAAAATGCCAGAGTGCAGACCTTGACCACTTGGCTAGGCTGCCTGCTGAGTCTCTGGTGTTGGGACAGTGCCACGGGCCCACTTCTGCTCTCCTATGCCTCTTCTTGTCACTCCTCTGAGCAGTTTTTCTTGGCAAATGCTGTCACCCCTTTAGCAGAAATGGGGGTGAGCACCAGGCTTGCTTATAGGTCAGGGAGATGGCTAAGACAGGTGGCCAGTTGCGGAGCTGGGCTCCAGGCCTGCAAAAACTGACATATCATCATTTTTCAAAGGCCTCCTCAGGGATATGCCATCTACAAAAGCATGAGCAGATATTTGGGGTGTGATTGCGGGCCTGAAAGAATCTTGTGTTGTTGTTCAACATTAACCCCTTGCTGTTAAGCTGTGTCTGACCCATGGCCTCCCTCTGTGTCTTGGAGGAGAACTGAGCTCTGTTGCATTTTCAGTGGCTGTTTTTTGAAGGTAGATCACTAGACCTTTCTTCCAAGGCTCTTCTGATGCACTGGGACCTCCAAGCTTTGGGTCAGTAGCTAAGTGTGTAACCATTTGCACCAACCAGGGGCTTGGCTTCACCATGAACCCAGGATATACTGTGGGTGCTTAGAAAACCAGGTAAGTGACGTCGGTCTTGAAGCTTAATAGCACCTATCAGGGAAATCTCCACATGTTTAGGAGCTGACCTAGAACCAGTATCACTGACTCAAAGGGGATCTTCTTCCTAGTCTGAGCTTCTTGATATCACCCCACTTCCCAGAGGCGACTGTGAGGAGGGAGTCCTTCCTTCTTCTGCCTCCTGGGACCTTTCTACCTCAGAGGCTTGATGATTTTGAGCTGGGGTTAACTGCACTCCCCCTCCCTGCCAGAAGTCAAGAGTGATGCAGTGGACATTTGCAACTGGCAGGGCAGGCTGGTGGGACAGAATCACAGGGCGGGATGTTTTCTTTGGCTCCTCAGTTGTCGGGCTAGTGAGGTGCAGGTTGGGTGAAGCTGACAGCCCACCACGAAGACCTACCTGGCCAGGGGTAGACTGGCGGGAGGCAGGGTCCCATTGGGTCCCTCAGCTACGATGCTGAGTAGAGGGTTTTCATGGAAGAATTCTGCTGCGAACGTCAGAAGCCAGGAGGGATGACGTGTCCTATAACCGTCCATATTGGCCTCCCACCCCTGGCCAGTAAGCCACATTGTCATAAATGGAGAAAGGATTGAGGTTGTCAAAGATTTTGTTTTCCTTGGGTCCACAATCAGTACCCTTGGAAGCAGCGGTCAAGAAGTCAAAAGACACATTGCACTGGGAAAATTTGCTGCAAAGAACCTTTTCAAAGTATTCAGAAGTAAGGATATCACCTTGAAGACTAAAACGTGCCTGACCCAAGCCATGGTATTTTCAACCACATCATAGGCATGTGAAAGCTGGACTATGAACAAAGAAGACAGAGGAATTGATGCCTTTGAATTGTGGTGTTGGAGAAGAACATTGAGTGTATGATGGACTGCCAAAAGAACAAACAGATCTGTTCTGGAGGAAGTCCAACCAGAGTGCTCTTTGGCAGCAAAGATGGCACAACTGCATCTTACATACTTTGGACATGTTGTCAGGATGAATCAGAACCTGGAGAAGGACATCGTGCTTGGCAGAGTGGAGGGTCAGCAAAAAAGAGGAAGACCCTCCACGGGATGGATCGACACAGTGGACGCAACAACGAGCTTAAGCGTAAAAACAACTGTGGACATGGCACAAGACTGGGCAGTGTTTCGTTCTATTGTTCATTGGGTTGCTGTGAGTTGGAACTGACGCGATGGCACCTAACAACAACAGCAACAACAACAACAACCCCTGACACGGAGTGGGATTGTGTAGGAAAAGTTGTCATCTGTCCTCGGGCTGGAACTCAGAACCAGTGCTGGTGCAGCTGCCTCCTGTCTTCAGTACAGGCCCAAGATGCTGGGCAGATTCACAGTCGAGTCCAACCCCAACTGCCCCAGGGGTGACCTTGACCTGTCCCAGTGGAATTTTCCTCACCTTCCCCGCCACACTTAACACTCCTTTTTGTTTTTTTAAAGTATTTTCTTTTTGTTATGATTAATTGAAAGTACACCGTCTAAGTCAATTTTGCATGCCCACCTCTCTGCAGCTCTACTGCTCTCCTCACCCTGTGACAGCACACTACTTTTCTTTCCACACTGATGCGTGGGATGCAGGCGGAGGGTGGGTGCTCTGCAGAGGTGTGTCTGCTTGCCTGAGAGTTGGAGTATTCCCATCCTGGATAAACCTTTCAGACATATAAACCAGTTGCAGTGGGATGGAATAGAAGAGGCTCCCAGGAGGCTGCCCCGTGCTCTGTCTGCCTCACTGCAGAATAAATAGCTGGCCAGTTCCTCCCTGATGCCAGCCTGGCATTTCAGCCTTTTATCCTCAATTCACAGTTGAGGCCCAGAGAGTTCCCCTGTCTGGGATGGAGATTAGCTGCATCAGCGGGATTTGCTTATTCATTTGTTGCTTCGAGCCCCAAGCCTTGGGGTTCTGCCTGGTGTTCTGAACTATTCTGTTATTTCAAGACAGAGACCACCAGAAGCCACAAGTGACTGTCCACCTGCATTAGAAAGTAGGAGCTGTGGTGGCACAGTGGTCAGGCACTCGAACGCCAGCTGCCAGGTGGGAGGTTTGAATCCCAGCTGCTCCATATGGGAAAGACGCAGTTGTCATCTGCTGCTAGGCTTGGAAACCCTGTGGAGCAGTTCTGCTATGAGTCAGCACCTATTCCAGGGTTGCTTGGGTTTTGGTATTAGAGAGCAGCAAAGCATAGTGGGTAAGTGAAGTCTTTGAAGTGGATACGAGTCCTTGGAGTCACTCAGTGGCAGTGGGTTTGGTCTTTTGGTCTCTGTCACTTCAGAACTCTGAGAGAGTCTCTGGCAAGTTAGTTATCCCCTGGTGTTTCACGTTTCCTCATTTGCAAAACTGGAAAATCAGTAGATTTTCTGGTAGATGCCTGGTCGTTGTGGGGATTGAAAGAGACCTGTATGTATAGAGCTTTGGGCGGTACGTACCGCTCATCTCTGTAAGTCAGAGTTGACTCCATGGCACCTCACGGTTTTTATCCAACCTGCTTGGAGCCCTTAGCTCAAGTGATACGGAGCCTGTAGTCCGTGGTCGGGAAGGTTTAGTTGAAAGAGGGTGGTGCTGAGTGGATGGTGCTTAGTGCTTCACCCTTTGCAAGCTCATGTGTGCGTATCATTTCCATTTTTATTCTTTTTCTTACTGGCTCTGGAGTCTGGGGATGCAGGTTTGAGCCCCGTCTCTGCCAGATGACGCTGATTGCTACGTTCCTGTCAGGGCTGATGTCTTCATCCAGGGATACTGGTGGATCAGTGGTGGAATTCTCTCCTTCTGTGCCAGAGACCTGGGTTCATTTCCCACCCCCGCCGTACCTCGTACACAGCCACCAACCCTCTGTCACATAACGTTTGAGTACTGCTGTGACGCTGGATAGGTTTCAGCAGAGCTTTTGGTCTAAGACAGACTTGGAGGAAAGTCCTGGAGACCTGCTTCCGAAAAAAGCAGCCAGTGTCAACCCTGCAGATTACAACAGTCCCATCCTTCTGTGCATGGGGTTGCCACGAGTCAGGGAGCTGACTCAGTGGCAGCTAACAGGGACAAAGACGCGTTCATTTTAGTGCACACTGAAGTAGCTGTGAATCTGTGAGTCAGGCTGTGCTCTACGCACTTGGCACCTAGAGTTAATCTATATATTTAATCCTTACAACATTTTAGGTGGTTGCTAGGACTGTTTTCCCATTTTACAGATGGAGACATTGAGGCGCAGAGAGAAGTCATTTCTGAGATTGTACTGTTTGAGCTCTGAACCTCTGTGTACTCTTTCCTAGAGGGGTTGTGGGAAGGTCGATTCAGATTTGAGGTGAGGAGGTTCCTGGGCACCTGGAGAAAGAGATTTTGGGGAGGTAGCCCAAGGCAGGCTGAAGTGGTGGTGGCAGGATTCAAATGCAGATGTCCCTTTGTCCTTGCATCTGCAGATTGCAGAGTGTATCTGGCCCCATCTGGCCACTCCACATTCTGGCACCTTTCTGGAATGTCACTGGATGGCCCTTGGTGCTATGGGTGGGTCTAGTACTTAGGGTTTGGAACTCTGCCTTTCTCACAGATATTCCTGGTGTGGTTGCTCCCATGCTGTTGCCCCGTACCCACGGTTCATCCTGCCCGGCCGGGGCATCTCCTGTGGTGAATCTGAATTTGGAGGAGAAGCTCGGGTTCTCCTTCAGCCATTCTTGCATCCCATAGGCTTGGTCCATGATGGGGGTGGGGCGTCTGTAGGTTGCAGCTTTAATCAGGATTATGCTCCAGTCATTCTCTTTATTCCAGTCGGAAGGGGTGGAACCTGGGACAGACACACACCCTCCAGCCAAGAGACCGGTGGCTGCATTTTCTTGACCGCCTTCAGCTGACAGCCTGGGTTTTGTTGTTGAAGTAATAAATTATGCTTTTAAGGAGGAGAATGTCACCCAGCTGTTTAGTGATTTAAACTGCCAGATGTTCCTCTGCCTAGGAAACAGAGAAGGGTGAATGATTGGATCTCTTTAAAAGTTGGTGTACAGAATGATTCATTAAATTTCAGTGACTTGCCCAAGTCCCCAGGAGAGGTGTAGCATCCCCCTTCAGGGAAGAAGCACCTGCCTGCCAGGGTGGCTTGAGTGAAATGTTTCCCCAATGGTAATTGAAGACAAGTAAACTGGATTTGTAGGCAGGGAGGCATGAGCTGTGTAGTTCCCAATGGCTGTGTGGCTTAGGGCTGAATAACTGACCTCTCTGAGCCACAGTTTCTGGTGTTTTCAAGTGAGGGCATTTTTGTTTTTTTCCTTTTAAAAGTGCTTTCTTTATTCAGATTGCTGGCAATCTGAGAAGATGGTGAGTTAACACCTTAAAAATTGTCTTAACTTCTCAGTCCAGGCTGGCCAAGTTTTATAGAGGGGCCTAGGGAGGGGAGGGAGAGGTTAGGTGGGGTGGGGGGTACAGGCATTCAGAGGAGGCAAGGATGGAGAAGACACAACTTCTTTGAATTAAAGTGAGTTGTCTTTGAAATCTGAAGACTGTTTACTTCTTGCAGAGACGGGGTGCTGCAGGTTGGCATTGCTCTGGTTATTGGTCAAGAACAGCACAGTCCCAGTAGGCTGTAAGTTCAAATTCAGGGTGTCCACTCCAGGGGCAGGCTTCGCATTTTTGTCAGCTCTTGAGGAAGCTCTTTGTGTTACATCAGTCTTTGATCAGGGAGCATCTTCACACAAGTACCTCAGGTCTGAAGCTGGGGCACTTTTTGAGAGCTAGAGAAAATATTGTCAGGAATAACCTGCAAGAAGCTGAGAAAATTTAGCTTTTGTGATCAGTGAAAGGCTGTTGAACTGAATCTGACAGTGTAAAGCGGCCTTAGAGATCAGCTCCAACCCTCATGTTTAACAGATGGCCAGAGAGGTTGGAGCTTATTCAAGGTATTGCTATGTCTGTATTATCTAGTAGGCAGCTGCCAGCTGCATGTGGCTACTGAGCACTTAAAACATGGAAAGTCTGAATGGAGACTTCTCAAAATATAGATTTTTTTTTTTAATTGTGATTGAGTGAAAGTTTACAACACAATTCAGATTTGCATGCCCACCTATCTGCAGCTCCCTCTGTTCTCCTTGCCTGGTGAGAGCACACTCCTTTCTGTTTCATACATGTCATATCCTCTTAACTGTCTCCTGTCCCCTCCTTTTCACCTGTACCACTCCCCTCTAAGTAAGAGGCCGGTAGGACAACATCCTATAGATGCATAGAGCCATCAAGTGCACCCAAGACATGGTCACTATGTGTCCCCGAGTCCAGTCCATTCCTATCCGAAGAGTTGACCTCAGTAATGATCTATGATCAGAAGCTGCATCAGGTCTAGGAGCCGTGCTCCCGGGGGATCTCCCAGGCCTTCGACCATCAATTAAAAAATGCATTAGATTTTGAAGACTTAATCTGAATTCTGTTTAATAATTCTTTATATTGATTATGTTGAAATTGTAAGACTTAGATATATTTGTTTAAATAAAATGTTCATAAAATTAATTTTGCTTGCTTTTTTGAATTATTTTCTAACATAGCTACTAGACAATTTATTATTATATACATGGCTTGCCTTATATTTCTGTTGGTATCTTTGAGCTAGATCATGATGTAGGGGATGGGCTTCAGAGTTGTTCAGTGTACAGCCTGCACAAGTATGTGTAGCAGGCCTGTTAGGTTGGGGATCAGACTTTCTGGGTTTGAATCCTGACTCCACCAATAATTTGTTTCTGTGTGCTGTGGAGTTAGTTTCGACCCATTTAAAAAACAAAACAAAACAACCAAACCTGTTGTTGTCGAGTTGATCCTGATGCATAATGGCATATGACATTGTATTAAGGAGTAGATCAGCTCAATAGAATTTACTAGGCCATACAACTTCCGACAGTTAAGTTTGTGAACTCATCTAGAAGAAGTTCTACATAACTCATTGCTAAATATTGCTATGATCACCTTTGAAGTATTCCCTTTGGGAAGCTATGCACTGACACTGGCTCCTAATCCACCCTTCAAAGCAATTTTGGAGCCCTTTTTCTGGAATGGCCATCAGATGCCATTGTGCTACCCTTGATGTCCTGAATGTCGTTAGAATGTCTTCCTGTCAATATTTCTTTTATCATCAGGTAAAGAAAAAATTCATTGGGGTCGAGATCAGGTGAGTAGGAAGGGTGTTCTAATACAGTTATTTGCCTTCTGGCTACAAACACTCTCATGGACAACTATATGGTAAAGTTCATGATCTTGACACTGTATCACCGTGTGCAATGAGCATTCCAGAAAGAGTTCCAAAATTGCTTTGAAGGGTGGACTGGGCGCTGGTTATCGGTGATAGCTTCCCAAGGGGAGTACTTTGAAGTTGACTGTAGTGGTATTTAGCAGTGAGCTATGTAGTATTTACACCAATTAAGTTTGTGGACTTAATTGTCACACCATGTAAATCTTTACTTAAACAGGTTGAGAGGCATTTTCTCTTGGGGGGCCGCTCATGGGTTTGAACCACCAGTCTTCCAGTTAGCTGACAAGTGTATAATGACTTTGCCACCAGGGCTCCTACCAGTGATTAACTGGTGATACTGGTTGTTTAAGCTTTCTGATTTTAGGTTGCTCTGTCTGTAAAATGGAAACTCTAGTGGCGTGCTGGTAAAGTGCTACAGCTGCTAACCAAAAGGCCAGTGGTTCAGATCCACCAGGTGCTCCTGGGCAGTTCTACTCTGGTTGCTGTGAGTCGGAATCAACTTAACAGCAATGGGTTTGGTTTTTGGTTATCTATAAAATAAGTGTGATAATAACATTTACTTCATTGAAAGTCTTTGTAAGATTAACTGAGGTAATACAAAGTGCTTAGAGGAGCACCTGGCCATTTCAGGAGCCCAGCTAGTCTTGGTTATTGCAGTTGTTATATAGTTGTGGTTTCTGGTTTGTGAGGCCTGCAGACACAAAGATGGAAAGACCCAGACTTGGTGGAGCCAGAGACGAAATGACTGAAAAAAAAAGAAAAAGGCTTAAGTCCAGCCAGGAAAACCAGGGAGCTTTCCCACTGAGGCAGGGCTTGAGCTTAGCTGAGCCTTGGAAAGAGAAACACTGAACTTGGACTTATGTAGACAAGAGGTCATGCTGGTGGGGCAGCATCTAGACTGCTCAGATGGTTGAGCGCTGGGCTCTATCTGGGAGCTGCAGGGCTCAGGATGCCTCAGCAAATTGCAGTGGACAAATGGGAAAGAAACCCAAGGAAAAGAAGCCAGAGTGTCCCAGGCCTGGCAGCAGAGTTCAGTTCCTGGGGAGCCAAGGAAGGATTTTGAGCTGAGAGGGATGCAAATGTGTCTGAACTGCTGGTTTGAAGAGGTTGTAGTATTGGAGAGAGTACTGGAGACTAAGAGAGGGAAGCATGCTATTTCAAGAGCCCTTGTGGGTTTTTTTCTGTTAAAATTAAAGTGTAATATTGTGTAATATTGTCCTGGAAAGTCTGGGGACATAGTGGTTAAGAGCTATGGCTGCTAACCAAAAGGTTTGTAGTTCAAATCCATGAGGCACTCTTTGGAAACTATGGGGCAGTTCTATTCTGTCCTTTAGGGTCACTGTGAGTCAGAATCAACTTAATGGCATGTGTTTGGTTTTTGTTTAATCTGGTCCCACTTCTTTTTTTTTTTTTTTTCCAAAACTTTGCTTTTTTTTTGGCTTTAACAGAGAAAGGTTTATTCTTACACAGTCTGGTAGGCTACAAGTCTGAATCCAAAGGAAGGTTTTCCCTCTTTGTCAGCTCTGAAGAAAGGTCCTTGTGTTGGATCAGTCTCTCTCTTTTTTTTTTATTATGATTGAATGAAAATGTACATTCCCATATAAAATTGTATGCCCCCCATACACAGCTCCCACTTGTCTCCCTGCCTGGTGACAGCACATTCTTCCTCTTTGCTCCATACATGTTTTATCCTCTCCAACAATCTCCTATCCCCTCCTCTCCACCCACTCCCCCATCTCCAGTAATAGGTCGGCAAGATGACATCCTGTGGATGCATAGAACCAGTATGGTCCCACTTCTGCAATGTCTTCCCTGTTTATCTGTATAAGAAAAATGTGGGAATGGTGTGCTCCTAATTAGGGTTTCTGTATGCCAGGGATTTGGGTTTTTGCATCACCCTACTGCCTGTTGTAAAAATACAGTTTATTTTATTTTCTGTTGTTGAGAATATACATTGTGAAACAATTACACAATTCAACAATTTTTATATTTACAATTCTTTGAGTTGTGCAACTGTTTTCACTGTCTTTTTCTAAATTGTTCCTCCTCCATTAGCACAAACTCACTGTCCCCTGAGAGTCCTATCTAATATCTTTCGAGTAGCCATTGTCAGTTTGACTGCAGATAGATAGGTCTTAAGAAAGCACAGTGCTCACTACTGTAATTAAGAAAAATATAGACATACAGTAATTTTTATTTTTGGGGTAAATATATAGGTAACAGAACATTGTATCTTTCTGTGACATTAATTATGTTCATCAAGTTCATCGTTATTAACCATGCTCAAATTTTTCCATCACCCTTATCAGAAGCTTGGTGTCCCTAAAGCATTGTGCTCCCCACTTCCCCCCCCCCACTTTGATCCCTAGGTGCTTGGTTGTTCTAGACATTTCGTGTAAATGAAATCATGCAGTATTTGTCACTACTTTAATTCTTTATAATGAGCATGTATCAGTTTCACAGAAACAAGGCATGCTGCCTGGCTACCGCTTCCAAACGTTCTGATCGGGAACACAGTAAATGAATTCTCATAGAAAGGGAGAAAAATGTGGAACAAGAACTTCAAACTTTCAAAGAACAGACTTAATGCAACCACTGAGATGTGAGAAATCCCTGAGACTACTGCTCTGAGATACTCTTTAAACCTGAAAGTCAAACTATATACTGAAAGTCACCTTTTAACTAAATAGCATGTTAGCTCAGAAAGTAAAGAATGTTACCCATGGGTACTGTGCTCTTAAGAAAAAAAAAAAAAATCTATGTAAGGTCAAATGCACAACAGTTACTCTAAAACATAGATGAGACTTTGGGGGGCAGGAAGTCTATGTTAGGGGGAGAGAAATGGCTAGAAGAGAAATAATAGGAATGTTGACAGTATGTGAAGAATGTAACTGATGTCCTTAGGTGTAGGAATTGTTGAATGGGCACGTTTTACTGTATATGTTTTCATTAAAAATGAAGTATAAATTAAGAAAAGAATAGTTTCTTTTGGGCTCTCAGCTGCTGCAAGCCTGCTGACTGTCACATCACTCCCTTGGGGTCGCTTGCTTCCCTGCTTTCCTGGTTGCTGCAGGTTCTGATTGCTACTGGAGAATATAGGTGCATCTTGGGATCTCCCGTCTCTGTTTGTCGTGGCCCTTAGGGGATTGTGTCACTTTTTACTGGATCCCTTCTGTCTCTTTCTAAACTTCCTTCCTTGTTTTGTAGGATCATACAACTTGTTTGCAGCCGAATCTGAAATGGAAGATGAGGTGAATGAACAAATTTTTCCTTTTATCTCAAATGCCACTCATTGCTCATTTTATCTAGGCACACAGGCTATCCTTTCTTTCAAATAATGTTTATTTTCTTTAGTTTTTTTTTTTTTTCCCCCTGTAGAACATTTGGAAAGTGTGAAAGTTTAAGGAAGAAAAATTAACAGTAGTATTTCCTTTTTCTTGTCTTTGAATATTTAAAGTTGAGATGACATAATATCAGCTATTTTGCGTACTGGATTTTTTTTCTCCCAATGTAAGTATTTCCATATTGTGTAAAAATCATGCTTTTCAGCATCACTTTTTGGTGTCACGTAATATAATATCCCATTGCAATGATCTTTTGCTATTTTCCTAATTTTACCTGACTGTCATTTCCAGTGTTTTCCTCTTGTGTCTGATGCTGAGTGTTTCTGCATGTGTGGGACTGTGCATGTGTGCTGGTGCACACGCATGCATCTATTTCCATCTTTCACATTCCCATTGGATGGATTTCTGGAAGTAGAATTGCTAAGTCACAAGTTGTAGACGTTTTTGAGGCTCTCAATGCATACTTGTTATTTTCCTATTTGGTTGGGTCAGGTGACAGACACCCGATTGTGTCCGGCGTCCTCCTTCTGTGAAGTTGCTTTCTTACTATGAGGTGGGTACTGCTGAGGCGAAGGAGCTAAGTCTTCAGCATTTGTCACTTTTTTATTTTGATTGATGTTTCCAAGTTGTGGCTGGTGGATTCGAACTGCCGACCTTTTGGTTATCTGTTGAGCTCTTACCAATTGTGCTGCCAGGGCTCCTTGATTTTACTTATGTGTGCTGCTTTGCTGCTTGGATGGTGGGAACATCTCTCCCAAACCAGAGTGGAAGTTCATTTTCTGAGTTTGCTGTGGTGCAGAGCATAGAATCTTGGCCTCAGCAGAAAGACCAGCCACCTCTCACCTATGAGAGCTCTGGAAACTCTCTTGGTTTCTGTCGGCCTTGCTATCTCTCTGGTAGAGTGCCTGATGACACCTGCTTCACAGGTGCTTGGAGGATGAATCCAGACACTGTACATCGGACTGCTAAGTGGGGCCCTACCATCATCCATTTTCAGGATGCTTCAATGGAAGTCAGAGGCATGGGTGTTGGACACAAAACTGTAGGGCTTCAGTTCCGCCCCTGACACTTACGTTCCTTGTAGAATCACACAGCTTTGCTGGGGATAAACTCTGGTGTCATCTGACCTGTGGCTGTTTCCCTGGTATGTGTCTGTTCCCTGAAACAGTGACCACGTGAGAAGTGCTTGCATCCAGGTTACTGACCACTGACCAGCTCTGTGACCGTGGGGAAGTTGCTTTGCCTCTTGGACCTCAGTTTCTTCTTTCCTGTAAAATGGGGATGAATAGTATAGTCTGAAACTCCTAAGGTGGCTGTCAAGGTTAAATGAGCTGGTTTGTGTCAATGGGTGGCTTAGTGCCTGGTTGGGGTGAGAGCTCAGTAAGGGTTACTTGCTACCACTTGTGGACTCCAGTACACTGAGGTTTCCCAAATGTTGACTCAAGCCAGTCAGGTTGTAGCTTCTCAAGCTAGTTGTTTATGGCTTTTGGCTGGGGAGGTTCATAGTTTGGAACTTTCAAAGTCAGAAGGGACTCAGCCAAGCTTGTCATTTAACAGATGACAAAGTAAGGCTCCAGATGGTGACTGGCTGTTTTGGAATGTTCTAACTGTTCTCATTTGTGTGTAAAAGAGACAGTGTGTGTGTATATGTGTGCACGCACACAGAATCACACACACAGAGGCAAAAACGTACAGTCGATTCTTGCTGTTGGTAGTATTTTTTTTTCTATCAAGTCTCTAAGAACACTGAATCAGTGAATACTCGACCCACTTCTAGCAGAAATACAAGGCTAGATTTTCTGAACCTGCGGACACATTTTGGCCAGGCAATCAGTACATACTCTTGTTTTTTTTTTTTTTTTTTTTTTTTTAATTTAAAGACACTTTGTTTAATATGTTGCAGTTCATTGTTAGCATTTAACTCACAGCTGACAACGGTGTAACTCATGCCTGAATGAAGCCTGTCTAATACACCTAGTTTTCCGTGAGGCACCTCATAGCTTTCTTGATCTTGGGAACATCGGACACCACCTCAGCACTATACTTGAGGCCATTTTAAACAGCAAAAGCATCAGCAAAAAGCACAAAAAAAATGTGAAAATCCCAGCACGAGATAGACTAGGGAGAGGACACTTGTTTACAATGTGAGAGCTGTAAATACGGCGGAGCGTCCTCTTGTTTGATTTCAGCTGGGAACGTGGGCTTTTGCTGAATCATGTTTTTCATCTTTCTGCATGTGTCCACTAAACCAAAGAACCAAACCCATTGCCCTCAAGTCAATTTCAACTTAAAGCGACCCAATAAGATAGAGTAGAACTGCCCCGGAGAGTTTCCAGGGAGCACCACATAGCACTTAACCACGGAACCACTGGCGTTCCTGTGTGTCCATGAGTGACTGTGAAAATGCTCTGAGAATTGTTTTAGGGGTGCGGGTGAGTTTCTGCAAGTAGGCACAGTCACACCTACTGAGTCTGAATGATGAAAATCGACCATGTATCGTAAAGAAACACAAAGAAAAGGGTCCTCATGGCTGCCTCTAAGAAGATAGACTGGGGTCTCCCAGGGTGGGAGGCAAGCTTAGCTGACTGTGTACCATTTTCATTCTCTTGCAAATATTTGCTGATGATTTGCATTATTCAGTTAAGGAATCTGTTATTAAAAGCATCTATCAGGTCTCCAAAGACCCTGGTGGTGTTATGGCTACGTGCTACATCCGCTGACCAAAAAGGTTGGCTGTCCAGATTCGCCTGGTGCTCCTTGGAAGCTCTGTTCTACTCTGACCTGTCGGGTCACTATGGATCAGAATGCATTCCACGGTGGTGGGTTATCAGGTTGCAGAAGGTTTTCGAATACCATCCTGTTTCCTAATATGTTCACTCAAGTTCTAACAAACCAACTTGTTGCTGTTGAGTTAACTCTGACTCACAGTGACCTGAGCGTCAGGAAGTTGTGTTCTAAGCAGTTTTCCCTTTCTGACAGGGCGGATGTGTTTTTCTTTTAAATTTTATTTATTTTGTGGTTGTTGAGAATCTAGACAGCATCGCAGGCACCAGGTCGATGGTTTCTCCGTGTACAATTTAGTGACGTTCATTACATTCTTCAAGAGGTGCGTTCTTTGTCAGCCTCCTTTTCTCTCTTGTTCCTCATTAACATGAACTCACTGTCCCTTAACGTTGCTATCTAATCTTTCTAGCTGTTGCTGCCTGTTTGATCACATGCAGATACTTCTTAACAAAGCATAATACTCAAGGCAGACATGTTTTACCAGTTAAGCTACACTGCTGCTTGGTGTGGAAACCCTGGTAGCATAGTAGGTTAAGTGCTACATCTGCTGACCAGAAGGTCGGCAGTTCAAATCCACCAGGCGCTCCTTGGAAACTCAATGGGGCAGTTCTTCTCTGACTTCTAGGGTCGCTATGAGCTGGACATGACTAGATGACAGCGAGTTTGGGTTTTTTTTTTTGGTACTGTTTCATGTTAAGGTGGATTCAGGGGATATTTTTGGCTTGAGGTTTGAAGATTATCTCAGGGCAGTGGTTTCAGGGTCTCATCCACCTTGTGTGCCTTGAGAAAGTCTAGAGTCGGTGAGAATGTCACATCGGGATTTTCAGTGGCTAACTTTTTCAAAGGTAGATCGCTGGTCTTCTGAAGTGCTTCTGGGTGGATTCAGACCTCTGCCTCTTGGGTTAGCAGTGATACATGTTAGCTGTTGGCACCTCCAGGGGCTGTTGTTGTTTTTGTTGTTACTGGGAGCCGTTGGGTTTATTTTCAGCTTATAGTGACCCCGCGTGACAGCGTGGAACTACCCTATTAGGGGGACTTTTGTGGCTGTAATCTTTATGGAAGTAGACCCCAGGTCTTGGTCCCCCAGAGCTTCTCACTGGGTCAGACAGCCAATCTTTTGGCTAGCAGGTGAATGCCTAACCCTTGAACCGCCTGTCCCTTACGTTGCCCTTAGGGGCTCCTGTTGTTTGTTGTGGAGCCAGCTTCTCTGCTTTCCATCCTCACTGTGGACCTGAGGCTGGGGGCTTCTTCTAGTCCCTTGGTGTTCAGAGGAGGGAAACTGAGGCCCACAGTGAGTGTCGCATTTCTGGGGGCTGTGACTTTGTAATGTTCAGAATACCCTGTTTGTCTAGAGTCTCTTCAAATTCATAGTGACCCACTAGGACAAAAAACTGCCCCGTGGGGTTTCCGAAGACTGGCTGGTGGGTTTGAACTGCTGACCATTAGGCTAACTCACAGAGACCCTGTAGGGCAGAACAGAACTGCCCATGAGGTTTCTAAGGCCGCAATCTTCACTGAAGGAGACTGCCACATCTCTTTCCTGCCAAGTGGCTGGTGGGTTCCAACTGCCAACCTTTCTGTTAGCAGCCAGTGTGTTAACGATTTGCACCACTGGGGCTCCTTTGGGACTCCTGGGGTATAAAAAAACCTGTTTGATGGCTGTCCATCTGAAACCACTGTCTCCTGAATCCTGGGCCAGAGTCCTTTCGTTTGCCCAGTCTGTCTCCTAGGATCCTGCCAGGCTATCCTGTCTGCCTTCCAGAAGCTGCCAAGCTGAGTCCTAGATATCCACCCCTGGTCCCCAGGCAGCTGACCACCCGTTGGTCCCACCCCTCTGGGGTGGCCTATGGGGGAGCCACAGGCCTGAGGCTGGAGTCTGGCCACTCCTGAGCAGCGCCAGCGGCTGACTGGGCCTCCCAGTGCAGAAGGAGGACTCTGTGCAGCCTGTCTGCTATCCTCCTCTGAACCAGAGCCCGGTCCAAGTATCAGAGGACTGCCCTTTTTGCACATTGGGGTTTAGTTACTTCCCCAGGCTTCACGCATGGAGTTGGCAGCTCCCTGGGAACATGTCTTTTTCTCCTTCTTTCTGGCACATAAGGTGGCTTTCACGCCCTGCCCCAGACCAGAAGTCTCCGGGGTCTTTTGAGTTGAGTCTTGGAGAAGCATGTTGCTCTGTGGTCTCTGCTGGGGCAGAAAGCCTGAAGCTCCTCCTTCTGAAACCCTCTGTTCTTCATCCTGGCCTGCAGCTCCGTCCCTTGTCCCTCGTCACCGTTGTCACATCTGGTGAGACAGGCTGTTAGAACTGCGTTATTACTCTTAAGAGTTCAGTGGTGAGCAGTGTTTCCTACCCAGTGACCAATCCAGCAAACATAAAAGTGTGTATAAACCCACTTTTTGTGTCTCTGTTCAGAATGAGAATAGCCACAGTGATCCTGTGTATGGGTGGGACACTCTCACTCCTCGGTTTGCCTGCTTTTTTGGACAGCAGGATGTTTTTAAAAATCAATGATTTTGGCTGTTCACTTCTGCACAAATTTCAAAGGGTGGAGTCACCTTTCTCTTCTTTCCATCCTCATGTAAACTGAGGCCCACAGTGAATGTCACATTACTGGGGACTGTGACATTGTAATGTTCAGATGACCCTGTTGTCCTTAAGTCACGCTGAACTCAAAGTGACCTTCTAGGACAGAGTAGGACTACCCCATAGGGTTTGCAAGGAGAAGCTGGTAGATTTGAACTGCTGACCTTTTGGTTAACAGCTGTAGCGCTTAACTGTTGTGCCGTCAGAGTTCAGGGTAGGTAAGACTTATTATATGATCATTGTTGTTGCTGTTGGTTCAATTCTTATTCACAGGGACTCCATGTGTCAGAGTAGAATTGCTTCATAGGATTTTCAAGGCAGTGATCTTTTGGAAGCAGATTGCCAGGCCTTTCTTCCACGGCATCTCTGTGTGGGTTCAAGCCACTAACCTTTCTGCTAGTAGCCAAGCACTTACCCACATGTGTGGCCCAGGAATCTCCTTTATGATCTGATAATGATAATTAATAATGAGTCATAAAGTCTAGGGGTATTGTTTTTCAGCTGGGACAGCCAAGCTTGGTGGCTGGACTTCTGTCTTCCATGTCTTCCTGTGGTGTTTGCATTTCTCCTTGGCCAAAGATATATTTTGAAATTTAAATAATAAAGCAAAGAAGACCTGTTTTCATAGAAGCTTTAGAAAACCTGAGTGAAACCTCTCCACGGTGGTTCTGGGAGCCAAGCTGGGCCAAGTTTCCCTTTCAGCTTGGGGATAGAGAGGGATGTTCAGGACAGGCCATCAGGGGTCAGTGAATGGCTTGCATTCATCTTGGTTAAGCTCAGTGAATTACTGAAGGGAGGGTGTGCTTCCTTGTAAGCCCACCCTTTCATGTATGTGCTTGGGGCCAATTTGTCTTCACTTGAAATGGAAAGCCAACTAGATGGGCTATTTTTTCCTGTTAAAATTAATTGCATGCCAGATGCTGTTCCAAGCTCTGTGCCTCAGCCGGCTAAAGATTTTTGGATCTTTTGCTCAGGATGCCTGTTTGGAAGGTAAGCTTGTTAGCCTCTGAGCCAAGAATAATAACAGTGATCCAGATCAGAGACTCCAGGGGACTCTGTGATTAGCAAAAAACATAATGATTGCACATTGTTCGTACTACAGCCTTTTAAATGCGTGTGTACATAAACGAGCATAAATGTGTGTCTGTACAAAAATATATGTGTGTATATGTCAGTATAAATAAATACGTAGATATAATGGGGGCGATTCCAGCAACAAAAACATGTTGTTGTTGTCATTAGGGGCCGTTCAGTTGATGGTGACTCATAACAACCCTGTAGGACAGAGGCGAATTGCCCCATAGGGTTTCCTAGCTGTAATCTTCATAGTAGCAGATCTGCCAAACCTTTCTCTGAGGGAGAAAGGTCAGTGGTTTTGAACTGCTGTTCTTTTGGTTGTTAGCCAAGCACTCAACCATTGTGCTGCCTGGCTTCTATATGTATATGTGCTGTATATAAATATGTATGTGTATATATGTATAAAGGAAATCCTGGTGGTGGAGGGCTTGAGTGCTACAGCTGCTAACCAAAAGGTCGGCGGTTCTAATCCTGCAGCCGCTCCTTGGAAACTCTATGGGACAGTTCTGCTGTGTCCTACAGGGTTGCTGTGAGTCATCATCAACTCAATGACCTCTAACACGTGTGTGTGTGTGTGTGTGTGTGTGTGTATGCACGTATATACACACACACATACATATGATGAAGGTATACACACACATATACACACACTAAAAAAACTCACTGCCGTTGAATTCGTCCTAGCTCATAGGTGGCCCAGTCTGGGGTGGTAGCCAGGCAAGTGGAGAGGAAAGGTCAGATTCAAATTGATTTTGGCAGTAGCACCAACAGCACTTGGCCATGGATTGGATACAGAGGATGAGGAAAGAGGCATCAAGGAGCCTCCCAAACATTTGGCTTCCGGAGCTGGGTAGGGGTTAGTGTCGTACATGGAGGTGGACAAGACGGAGTTTCGGTCAGTTTGGAGTGAACAGTTGTATTCAGACAAGTTAGACTGTAGAGGCCTGTTAGCTGTCTACAGGAGATGTCAAGTGGGTGAGCGAGTGAGACTTGGAAGAAACGCGCGTGACTCAAATCCGTGAGACTGGAGTAGAGATGTGATTTAAATCCGTGGGACTGGAGTAGAGAGAGAAACGAGTGCTCCGGACTCATCTGTGGGCAGTTATTGGCAGGAGGAGGAGAGGAGTCAGGAGGGGAGACTTGGAATGAGCAGCCAGTAGGGCAGGATGAAAACCGCGAGCCTGTGAAGTAAGTGGTCTAGGGAAGACAGTGCTTTAGGGAGGAGTTCCATCTGTTTTCAGTGCTGCCCGGAGGTCAGGTGAGGTGACAGTGTGGACTGACCACTGGACTTGGCAGCATGGAGGTTGCTGATGGAGCTGTCGAGAGCGATTCACGGGAGGAGTGGAGGAGGAGGAGGTGAGGAACAGGGGGAGCTGCTCCCAGTCAGCATCTTAGGTGGGTTCACTTAGGTTGACTCTGGCATTAGCACAGCTTCAGCCAATTGGCTCACTGGATCCTGGAAATGCAGCATCTTTGCAGAACTGGCCTGGCAGGTATGATTCCCATTTTACAGAGGGACGGAGTTACAGGTCAGGCACCTCTGTCTTGGCATATATCCCTCTGTTTTGTGGTTATTTTTGTATTTTTAGATTGATCTTAACAAAATGGTCAGCCCAGTGATGGGGGACCTGGATGATTTTTCTGCCTCCCCAGGGCGGAGACGACCAGTGTAGGTCACACTTGCTGTCACTTTCTCCCCAGTACCCACGACAGACAGCACTGGCTGACTATTGGAGTCTTTCTTTCTGAGCCTGGGCTTGGCTTCAGAATTCCCTTCCCAGCATTCAAGGCAGTCTGTCAGCCAGTCAGCTTGCACTCTGCCGCTTTTGTGGTTGTGCTTCCCATGGCCCCGGGTAGGTGGGAGGGGCTCACTAAGTGACTTTCTGAGTGAGTGAACACTGGAAGTGCAGGAGTGAGATCGCCATCACTAGAGGTGATCAAGCAGGGTTGTGGTCGTGCATGAATCGGGTGAGGTAAATACAATTCACATACTGGGTAGAATGGCTAAGTCTAAGATTGATATTTATAGAGCTTAGTGAATGGTGGTGTCTGCTGGGCTTTCCTGTGTGATATTGACAGATAACATGCTTGACTGTTAACCAAAAGTTTGGAGGTTTGAGCCCACCTAGAGGTAACTTGGAAGAAGGATCTGGTGACCTACTACTGAAAAATGATCTACTGAGGACCCTGTGGAGGACAGCTCCACTCTGACACGCTTGGAGTTGCCACACCTGGAAACTGATTCAGTGGCAACTGGAGGTGGTAGTGGAGTTTGTTACTGTTATTTTGAAACAAAGTATCAGCCTCGTTGCACAGAATCATCTCATGTCTATATAGCAGGGGAATGAGTAGCACCGTGGTGGCTCCCTGTTTATTGTCTTGGCCACTTGGGGCCTTGTTCTCCCGCTTCCTGGGTCCCCAGGGCAGAGGTGTCACTTAGGTAGAGAGGAATGAAGAGAAAATGGATGCTTTTGGGCCTGCGAGGGCAGGTCAGACCCCAAGGCTTGTGAGATGAATTGGTTTTTATGGCCTCTGTGCATCAGGGTCTGGCCCCTACCTGCTAGGTACCAATCCCTTGGGCTGTCTTGAGCCAAGGGGAATTATGGGGTAATGCCACCAAGAGTTGTTGGAGGATTCAGGTAGATTTAGTGGTCTGTTTTCGGTCAACAAGCTGGCTTCCCATAATCCTTCCTGCCTGGGGCACATCCTGCCCTGGACTCTGAGGGACAAAGCATTGTCTGCATTCTTTCAGAGACTGGAATGCTGCTGGCTTCAGGGATTCTGGCTCCAGGACTCCTGTAGCTCCACCCACTTGCCCTCTTCACCCTGTACGGCCTGCTAGGCCAGTTCCCTTCTTTGTGGTCAGGCCTGGACTGGCCCCCGCCAGGTAACTGTCCAAAACCTTTTCTAGAAACCACCTGTGGATTTTAGTATCTTGGCCCCGAGGGTTTCTCTCAACCTGGCCCTGAAGGAACGTGAAGACAGTCCCCGGGGAAGGGAGGACAGCTATGTGCTAACCTTGTCAGTCTTCTAATCCAGCGCCCCTCAAACTCCAGCTGACATCAGAATTGCCTGAGGGCTTGTTAAAGCCTAGAGGTCTGGGATTGGGCCTAGGAATCTGCTTCTCTACCCATCTCCCAGGGGACGCAGAGCTGCTGGACCTCACTTTCAGGAGCACTGTCTGTCCTTTCTTCTTCCACGCTAGCTGGTGTCTGCCCCATCCTCTCCACTTCCATTGCCACCACTCTGCTTCAACATGGGTCATCTAGGTGCCCAAATGTAGTCTCTGCCCGACTGGTCTCTCTGCTTCCACTGTGGCTCCTTCTGAAGGAATCTACACACATCAATCAGCAGAGGCCTGTGCCACCCTCTGAGTAAGGCCCCACCCAGGCTTCCTTTTGCAGTTATAATATAATCCCCACCCTGGTGACATTCTGTCTTCCATCTAATATGGATCCCCTTAGCACAGTGGCCTTCCGTTCCCTGATGCCCTGCTCTGTGTGCCCCAGGACATTTACACTGGCTTGTCCTTCTTCCTGAAATGCTCTTCTCTCAACTGATGGAAAGGCTGAGTCTTTCTGACCTCAACTTCTTGCTGTTGCTATTAGTTGCCATCTGGTCTGCTGTGACTCCTGGTGATTCTGTAACTACGGGAAGGAAACGCTGCTTGGACCTATGCCAAGTCCTTGTTCGGTTACAGGACAGATTGGAGTGGCTGTAGGGTTTTCCTAGGTGATTGTTGGAGGTAGATAGTCAGGCCTTTCTTCGTAATCTCTCTTAGTCTGGAAGCTCTGCTGAGACCTGTTCAGCATCACAGCAACAACACACAGGCCTCCAGTGACAGATGAGTGGTGGCCGCACCTGAAATGCACTGGCTGGGGATCAAATCTCCATGGAAACAAGAATTCTGCCACTGAAACATCACTGTCCTCTTACCCAGATAACACTGTGTAATGGGCCCCCTCCTCAGGCCCTGACCCCCACTATTCTCTGTTGATTTCCCCTGTGGCACTCCTCAAAATCTGTGCAAACAACAACAACAAAATTTGGATTCATTTGCTGCTTTTTCTTCGTGACTCCTCCGCTAGCAGGTAGAG
Source organism: Heterohyrax brucei (assembly GCA_028571685.1). NCBI lineage: Eukaryota > Metazoa > Chordata > Mammalia > Hyracoidea > Procaviidae > Heterohyrax > Heterohyrax brucei. The sequence continues at coordinate 15,202,120 of CM053153.1, read as the reverse complement.
GCCGTGGCTTTTTCTTTTTTTCTGTGCAGCTAGGCACATGGTGAGTTTGAGAAATGTTCCTTCAATGAATGAAACATGAATGAATGTTAGAAAGCAGGCCACAGAGGCTCAGGTCAAGGGTGAATCACGAATCTGAACTTTGGAGTGTGCGCACTGAAAGTTCCTTCAAGGTGGAAGCAAGAAAATTTCCCTGTTGGAGGGGAACAACTGTAGGTAGACTTTCAAGGTTGGAGATGTTGATAGTGATGCTAATTAACAAGAAAATAAGAAGCTGCCTAGTGGTTGTCTTGGTAATTCCCACAGCCATCCCATTTTACAGAGTGGGAGTATGAGAAGCAGAGAGGTGAGGAAACTTATGGACAGACGGCCTGGGGGAAGAGAGTCTCCAGGCTTGCTCTGCACTACACTGACGGAGGTCGCGGGGAGCCAGTGGCTCCTCAGTTCTTCCCCTTTTTGCCAGTCTTCCATGCCAGGTGATGCCGTGAGGCAGTCCACCCCAGGTGGGCAGACAGTGAGCATGGCTGGTTCTTGTCATGGCTGGCCTTTTCTGGTCTGTCATACACTGGAGGAGATTGTGTACTGAAGCCCACATGGCAGGAAACCAGGCTTCTCGAGAGTGAGTGATTTGACTGGCCACTGACACCGCTCTTTGAAGTGTTCTTCCAGTTTTCAGCTGACAGACTTCTCCTTTCCAGCACCTGGTGCCCATGGAAGGGCCATGGGTGAGCTGCTTGTGCAGACAGACTCACTGTCTCTGGATGGGGGGCTGTAGGTGGAAGCGAGAGGCGATGGGTGTCGGTCCAGCCCCAGCCTCCCTGAGGAGGGACAGCAGGTTCAGGCCACACCTTTTGTCTTTTAAGGGAAGACAGAAGTTGGGGCTGGGCCTCAGCTGCTGTCACTGACACTTTAGCATAAAAGCTGCTATTTTTGAGAACACTGGAAAATTAAGGGGAAATTTAGAAGCATCTTAATGGCCTCACAAACCATTGCTCTTAGAAAATAGACTTTGGAAAAGTCTCTTCCATTTATTGTTTTCAGGGGCTGTTGATAACATCAGTGTATTTTATTTCTGTACCCCTTCCTGGGCTTTCTGTGGCAGTTACTGTGTTTTACTGAAGAGGATCCAGGAATAAGTACTGATGAGGTCCTTCTGAGCATCAGGCAAAATGGTAATCCTTGTGACTTTTATCAGCCTACTGTTTCTTACAGTGATCTTGTGAGGTGGTGTGTGTGTCCCCACTGTACGGATGGGGAAACTGAGGCCCAGAGGAGGAATTGTACAAGCTCCTGGCCCGGACTCAAACTGTGTCCCAACCTCTATACCCATACTCATATAATGACTTCATGCACTGATTCCTTGACTTGAGCATGGTGCTGAATCTGTGTGATAGTTCTGGAAACTAGAGCTGATTCTCCCATTTTACAGATGAGGAAACTGTGATCTCAGAGGTACAAAGTACCTTGCCCCACGTCCTGCGACTGGAGAGTAGCTAGGTAGTGATTTGAACCTATCACGCTTGGCTCTGGTGGGTGCCATTTCCCCTGGGAGGCCCTGGAAGCTAGCACGGGCACAGAGTCCTGCCAAGCACCCACCTCAGATCAGGTGGCTGTGGCTACTGGCAATTCCCATTGCGTTATGCCAACATTTGAAGTTAGATGGCTAGTGGAAGAAGCACGTAGCCTGGCAGGACAGCTTGGTGCATTCGAACCTAGGAGCGCTCTTCATGCAGTCCAGCTGAGGGTTTGCTGACAGCTCAGGCAGACAACATTCAGGCTCCAGGTCTGAACTGGGACCTTTGAAGGCAGGGCTAGCCGGAGAGGAGCAGAAACAGAAGACTCACCTGTGGCTGGGGCCAGGTGTCTGACTTTGTTGTCCACTGTGCAGGATGGCCTAGCCATGAACTTGGCTTTGTACCTGTCTGTTTACAGATTGATTCGGCAGATACTGATTGAGCAGCTGTGCCACACTGCGCTGGGCCCTGGGGAGGTAAGACAAGCTGAGTTTGACCTCTGACAGCTTACCTTGAGAGTAGGAGATGGAGAACATGAGGGAATAATTTGTGCTCTGGAAAAAAAATGGCCGCAGTGATGTTTCTGTGGTAGAAGTCTTGCCTTCAACGTGGGAGACTTGGGTTCCATTCCCTATTAATGCACCGCGGAGCAGCTACCATCCATCTGTTGTTGGAGATGTTGTATGTTGCTATGACGCCCAACAGACTGAGACGGATTAGGAGGAAGGTCTGGCAATCTGCGTCCCAAACTAGCCAGTGACAACCCTGTGTTCATGATGGACTGGTCTGAAACTGTTCGTGGGGACGATGTGGGACCTGGTGGCATTTTGTTCCTTTGTCTACGGGACATCATGAGTCGGGCTGAGCCAATCAAAGCTGACGACAGCCACGTGCAGAAAAATAAAGCAGGGAAGGGGCTTAAATGGGAGGAGCTGGAAAGTCAAGGAGATGGTGGCTGGGGACAGAGTGGGCAGAGGACATGGGGAACAGCCAGGTCAGCCATGAAGCAGGGATCAGTCAGGGTCCTGATGATGTCTCAGGTGAGGAGGGTTTAATGAGGGGCCCATGGACAGAGGCATGGGAGGGTTAAGGAGCCATTGGGGTTGGGGTGCCATGCAGTCCCAGCCCTGGGCAAGGGAGGAAATAGTGCCGCTGCAGCTGGGGTGACAGCACAGCTTGAGGGTCTGTAGTGTACGGGGCCTCCCACCAGACCGAAGAGAGAGCCCTGGAATTCCTACCCTAGACTTCCTCCCTATGCCCTCTGCTCTCCTGCAGGTGACTTCCTTAGAAGGAACCTGTGGGCAAAGCTGCTTGGGCACAGGACAGCGGGAAAGAGGGCAGAGTGGTGACAAACAGGGTGGAGGAGGGCAGACCATGGACTGGAGCTGGGGCTACCTGGAGGTGACCCTGCCAGATAGGAATTTGCTCTGTGTGTCCAGAGATTGACGAGATTCATGGAGCTGGAGTGAGTGAGCACAAAGCAGGTGGTGGAAGAAGGTGGGGAAGGTGAGGGGTGTCCACTGCAGCGGGCCTGGGGCTTTCCTCAGAATGGGCTGGGAGCTAGTGGACGGCTGAAGGCAGCTGTGTTTATATAGCATTGACACTACCACTGGAGCTTGGTGATGCAGTGGTTAAGTGCTTGGCTGCTAATCGACAGGTTGGCAGCTTGAACCCATCCAGAGTGAGAAATGACTTGTCTGTCAGCTCCTATAAAGCTAAAACCCAAGAAACCCTTTGGAGCAGTTGTCTGTCACGTGGGGTCACTATGAGCCACAGCAGCTAAACAACAGCAAAAACTGGGGTAGCCTCTCCTCCTGAGGTGGGCATGGACAGAGACCCTTTATCTTCTTCAGGATCAGGGCTAGGGGACTGGACTTTGGAAGGAAAGCCACCCCCTCAGCCCCCACCCCCAAGTTGGGTGTCAGCTGAATCTACATGAAGCCCACTGGGCCACCAGCAGGAAAGATAGAGAAGCCATGTGTCTCAGGAGAGGATATTCTGGAAGGCCTGATAACTAGACCCCATTGTAAAGTCATGTTTTGAGTTATAGCATTTCAGTCTTTGTTCCAGTGGAAAACTTTTGCAGGCTGTCTCCAGGAAGCCCTGATTCCTGTTAGGCTCTCACAGGGCCTGAAAACAGTGAAGGATGCTGGGAGATGGAGTATGACAGGGAGAGGTGTGTGTCAGTGTGCAATACACCTATGACATATTTTTGAACAGCCAAGATGATCAGAGCTGAGCTTTAGGCTAGGAGTCTCAAGCTGATACCGGCAGCTGTCTCACTTGGCTGCTAAAGGTTCAAGCTTTGAGTTCACCTAGAGGCACCGCAGAAAAAAAAACCTGGCAATCTACTCCAGAGAAATCACCATTGAAAACCATGTGGAGCAGAGCACTGCTGTGACGTGTGGGGTCCACACGAGTCTGAATTGACTGGATGGCAGCTGGTGGTTTGGGGAATTGGTATTGGTGCAGCAGAGGGCAAGGGCAGACAGAAGAAACTTGAGCAGGATTTGAGAGCCTAGGCTAAGCTGTGCTGGCAGGGAGAGGTGTAGATGGACTTGGGTACTCCTGAGTGTAGAAATTTAGGAGAACTAGCCCTTGACCCCAGGCATACACAGGACTCGAAGTTACCCTCCTCCATCAACTACTTGAAGCTTTGCAAGTAGGATGGCCCAGGGCACTTCTGGAAGCTGATGGAGACATAACCAGTACATCAGAGAGGCTGATAACTGTTCAGCGTATCTCTGACCTTGAGAACTTGTAGTACACGTAAGATACTTGCCAATAGAAGATTCTGTCTTTCCCTTCCACTGCCTCAAGGCCAGGTGCAGATTTCCCAAGTTGACATCTCTCCAGCCTTAGTGGTTTTCTCTCTGAGCAAAACTCAAGGAAAGGTCTTCCCTCCCTGTTCTGCTTGTTGCAGTTTCTCCTTCCCATCCAGCCCATGCTTGCAGAAGGTCTGGAAGTCTCTGGAATCCCTTAGAGTGAGTGATGTCCTTCTTCAAAGATGCCTGTGTAAATCACTCTGGAGCATTTCCAAGTACCCGTCTGGCACCCTGCAGGATGGACAGTGTGTCTTGCAAAGAGTCTTCAGGTCATGGATTCATTGCTCACCTGCAGAGCCACTGGCTAAATGGCCATAAAAGCTAATAAAGTAACATCTAAAAATGCCAGTCGAATGTACAGAAGATAAGAGGAGTCAGAAGAATTCCTGTCACTTGCACTGTAAGATTCCATGTCATGGCTTGGTGTTGGAGGCCGTAGTTGGTGCCTGTGCTGTCTTTGGATCTTATCCTCCCTGTGAACAGACTCCACATCTCTGTTTTCTTAGATGTCCCTTTGGAGCTCTTACCCAGGAGGGCTTCTTTCCTATCATGTGTGTTTCTCTCCTCCCGCCTTCCTTGCTTGTTCTGACTCCTAGTGGCTGGCCTCATGTGGCCGAGTACAACTGCCCCAGAGCTTTTTCATGGCCATAATCTATACAGGAGCAGATGGTCAGGTCTTTCTCCCCCAGAGCTGTTGGGGAGGTTTGAACCATCAGCCTTTTGGCTCTCAGCCAAGCCCTTGACCATCGCACCACTTCTCTAAGCAATGGATAATACTTGGAGCCTTTAGCTGAATCCTTGCCCTTTGATTTGAAGTTCTCCCTCGTGATTCCACTATGCTTGAGTGTTTTGTCTTTGGAACCAACCTGGTTCGTACTCTTGTATTCTTACTGTTTGATTTCTGAGGCTTCTCATGGGGGAACTCCTGGGTTATAAAGTTACAGGATCACTGGAACCCGTAGGATGTAATGTCCAGGTGGCACTCCAAGAGCGTATTGCGTGGCTGAAGGGGCGTGTGTGGCAAGTAGCTCTTGAGGGGCTTGATGATGGACTCAATTGGAGGAGAAGAACGGATTTTCTTCTGGAGTGCTTAGAGTGGAGCGAACAGCCTGAGCAGAGTTCAGGGATCCAGACAGAAGAGTGTGAGACTCAGTAGGAGATAGGACCTGTGTGGAGTCTGCAGGCCTACAAGTCTGGAGCAAGGGGTTCGTGATAAATTCCCCCTGGTTGGATTCAAAGCAGCAGACCTGAGCATGTTGACTGACACTTTTGGATATGAGCCAAAGAGAAGCATTCTGGAAAGGCTTTTCCAGCTACTGGTATAGGGCAGATGGACAGGTCTTTGGGAGAGGTGTCCTGAAGACTTGGGGCTACTCTGCCAGAAGTGTCATTTGAGGCCTCAAAGCCCTTTGTCTTGTGTACCTGGAGGTCCCCAGCAACTTTATGGTCCCCGTTAGGAGTGGGGGATTGGCAGTGCAGACATTTATGTTTTAGGCCAGTTCATCAGTTACAGATTCAGCGCCATGCTGAGCCTGATTGCATGCCTACTGTGTCCCAAAGGAGCCTGGTGATGTCCCGGTTAAGAACTTTGCTTCTAACTAAAAAGTTGGCAGTTTGAGTCTACCCAGCCACACTTGGGAATAAAGACCTGGCCATTGGATACTGTGAAGACTGCAGCTTAGAAAACCGTATGGAGCCATTCTACTCTGTCACGTGGGGTGGCAGTGGGTCGAAATTGACTTCACAGCACCTGACAGCTATGCGCCAGGAACTTTTGCAGGCTCTGAGAAAGCTCAGTCAACCAAATGTAAAATCTCTGCCCCTGTGGAGTCTCCATTCTAATGAGGACAGCAGACAGAAACATAGGGAGTGGATACACTGTATGAATTGTTAGATGGCGGTCAGGTGGGGACAGATAGAGAAGGTGGGCGAGGGGAGTGGGAGTGCGGTATGTGTGTTTCTAGGTGCCTTCCAGGAGAGATCTTGGAGAAGTAAGGGACTGAGTTGCAAATATCTCTGAGCAGAATGTTCCCAGGAGAGGAAACAGCCTGTGCAAGTACCCGGAGGCAAGAATGTGCTTGGTGTGGTACAGAGAAGACCTCGTTCTGCTATCTGTGATTTCTTTTGTACAATCTAAAGCTATTCTAAAAAAATCTTATTAAAGAAAAAAATTTCATGGCCTCATTTTGTTTTCTCAACTGACTCTGAAGTGTTGCCATTTCATAGGTGGGAGAACTGAGGTTCAGAGGGTTTCAGTCAGGTGACTGGGTGTCCAAAGCTGGTCCAAGGTGGTAGGAGCCCAGGCTGGAGTCTTGAGGTCTTGATCACTACTAGTTGTTAGCTGTTGAGTTGGCTCTGATGATTGGTGACCCTATATATGACAGAACAGAACCTTGCCCAGTTCCGGGCCACCCTTAGGGTTGTTGGTAGGTGTGTTTGAGCACTTTGTTCTAGTGAAAACCATGAGTGCACTCCTGGAGGGCCAGCTGGCCTGGGGTGGCACTGCCCAGCTGGGTGCAGCGTCTGGTGCTGGCACCGACTGGGAAGGATCTGGAGGAGGATACCTGGGGGATGACAAGGAGGAGGGATTCCAGGCCTGGGGCGACAGGAAGTTAGGGCACACTGTGTGGGAGAGGCAGTCTTGAAGGGGAGGGTGGGCTGGAGACACAGCTGGGCCTCAGCTCCCAGAGGCCATCGAAGTCATGCTGAGTTGCTGGGAACAGGTTGGCAAATAGGCTCATTCCCCGTGCCAGCCCTGGGTGGCTGGGTGGCTGGGTGGCTGGGTGGCTGGGTGGCTGGGTGGCTGGGTGGCTGGGTGGCTGGGTGGCTCCTGAGAGTCATGCGGTGCCCAGGCTCAGTGGCAAGACAGTGCAATTGTCCAGTGGGTTCTGCCAGAGACCAGAGAAGAGGAATTAGAGGGCGTGCTGCCGACCACTGCAATAATTTGGGGGCCCTGGAGGGTTTTCAGGCCAGCAACACAAGGCTGAGACTGCATCCTCATTACTTTGCGTTCCCTTTCTTTGCATATGGAATTAGCCTTCCTCAGAGATAATGCAGAACTTGCAGCCTGGCCTGGCTTTCAGAACAAGGTGTCCCCAGAGGAGGTAGAAAGACTAGTTTTTTATCAAATAAAGATAGCATCCTATGGAAGCTTCTAGAGGTGGTTTGCCGCTGCACTCCCGGATGCACTGCCCAGGTAAAGGGGTGGAGGAAAACAGAGAGGTACAGGAGCAAGACTCTGTGTGTGTGTGTGTGTGTGCATGTGTGTGCACACGTGCCTGTGTGTACATTCACGAATCTTTTCCCATGTATGTTGTGCGCATGGGTGAATACATGTGGGTGCGTGGGATTGTCGGGCAGTGTGTAGGCTGTTTGGGCCTGGAAATACCTTTAAATGCCATCTGAGGCCAATTAGGCAAAGACATGGTGTTAGTTAAGAAGGCCTGATGGTCAGACATCTGCTTTACAAAGCAGGTAATTAGGCAGTAAGTACCACTTTGGCTTTCCAGGAGCCCAGGTGGAACACTGGTGCCCTGGGCACTTGGAACCCGCCCAGCTGTTCTGTGGGCAGAAGACCTGGTAATCTGTGCCTGCAAAGACTGCAGCCTGGAAAACCCCGTGGGGTGAATCAGCTGTGTCCTGAAGGGGTCGCTATGAGGAGGGTAGTGACCACACAGCTCATGACCACACAGCTCCGAACAACAAATTTGGTTATTTAAAAGAGGTGTTTAGCCACTAAGGCTTCTTTTGGTTTTGTGAAAGATGTTTAATCTCCATGGTTTTCCTAACACAACAGTTGACACTCATTTAGGATTTGGTTCAGCCCTGCGTACACCTGTCGGGCACATTTTAGTGTTTTTGGTTATGATGCCACTGTTCCCGGTTCAGAGGACCTGAAAAAAGAGAACAGATTATAAACAGCTGATGTGTCGTGGCTTCCAGGGCACTGTGGTTGTGTGGAGGACACACGGTGGTGGTGGTGTGGAGTGGCATGGAGCTGACCTTGCAGCTAATATGAGGAGTTGCTTTACCAGCCTTGTAGAGTTGAAATTTCAGAGCACAATGTTTACCGATAAACCATGGATGTGTGGATTTTGTCCTTCGGTCTCATGTGTAAATGTCTCAGAGTGTAACCATGGAAACGACCATTCTCTCTCTTCTCAAAGTGAGAAAATGCTGTTAAATTTTTTTTTTTTTGTAAACATTTTATATTCAAACAAGAACACAGAGGAAATCAAAACAAACTCAAAAAACCAGGAGTGAAATACTTCTCCTAAATTTAAAGTATTATACGTTTGGGGGCAGAGGGAGACAGGTGCACAAAGTCGGTAGGTCGAATCCACCAGGCTCCCTTGGTAACACCGTGCGGCAGTTCTGCTCTGTCTGTAGGGTCGCTCTGAATGGGAATTGACTCAACAGCAATGATTTTGTTTTTTTGTTTTACATGTGTAGGAGTACTGTGAAGAGTTTCCTGGTATATTTGTGATGGTAGCTGCTCTATTAAGTGTTGCTGTAGTTGAGGCATTTAGGGGTGGTGTGTGACGCTTCTGTTTTTCACTATCTCTGAGATGCCCTGTTGCTGGCTTGAGAAGAGCAAAGGCCACTGCGTTAGATCATCCTGAGTTGATTTTGACACACAGTGACCTATGGGACAGAGTAGGATTGGCCCATAGGGTTTCCAGGGAGTGGATTCTAATTGCTGATCTTTTGGTGAGCAGCCAGACTTGTGCCCAGTAATTATTATGAGTTGGATTGTTTAATGTTTAGACTACAGTGTTTCCATATGGAAGTCAGGGTAGAGCAGGAGGGTATTCAAGGGTCCTTCATGCTCTACTGCTTGTGCTTTTGTGGACTAGATTCACTAGAGGGACCAGTAAAGGTCTGCAAATTCCTCTGTTGTCTTCAGGATCTCCCGGGCTGTGATCACGTTGCCCACCCGCACAGCTCCGGATGGGAAGTCCTGTAGGTGGGAGCTCATCTCTCCAAGTTCTCATAGCTCAAGCAGCACTTCATTGGGACAGCCTGGAGCTGGGCAGGCTGTTCACCAACACCCTGATTCTGGTTGCAGACTTTCTGGGCTGAGTTGTGCAGGTAGTTGCTGTAATGAATTGTGTTGCCTTTGTGTGCCCTCCCAAACTGAAGCTGCCATGATGGCAGCTAGAGTGTGGACGGCAGCTTCTGGGAAGAGTGGCTGTTGTGGAAACTCATCTTGTTAATTTCTGTATCAGCTGGGTGGGGATATGAACTCAGTAGCCTACTGGAATGACAGACAGCAGGATGACTGTCCCTGCCACGGGTAAGCTTGGGGCTGTTGGATCAGTTGTCTAAATTTTGCTCAACATGTCAGTCTCCCCTGGGAAGCCTCTGGGCAAAGAGGTGGGAGTATAGTGGTTTGTGCAGAGCTGTGGAACTCGCCTGCCTAGGTTGGAATCCCAGTTCTGCTGGAATGTGTTCGCTGTGTGATTGTGAGTCCAATATTCACTTTTCTGAGGTTCAGCTCTCCTCATTTATAAAATAGGGAAACAATAGCATCTCTCACAAAGGGTTGGGTTTTATTATTATTGTCGTGGTATAAATATATACCACAAGACATCAGCCATTTCTGCAATTTGAATGTGCACACTGCGGTGACACTGGTACACACTTCATGTTGAGAGCTTTTGCCTTTTTCCTGAATGTTCCATCACCATGGATGTAAACTCAATGCCCAGGCTGGGGATATAAACGAGCTGATGTGATTGAAGTGAGTGTCTGCCCTAGCAAAGTGGCCAGCTGTGAGGATTAAAGGAAACAGACCCTGTCACTCAGTGCCTGGCACCAAGCCAGCTAGCCGCCATCAAGTCAGTGCCATCTCACAGAAACCTATAGGACACAGTAAAGCTGCCCACAGGGTCTCCGAGGCTGTCATCTTTCAAGAAGCAGGTTGCTACAGCTGTCTCCTGCAGAGTGGCTGGTGGATTTGAACTGCAGACCTTTTGGCTAGCAGCCGAGGGCATAACCACAGTGCTACCAGGGCTCTGGAGGGTTCAGTACAGGACCTTGACTGCTGTTAATGCTCCTCCTCCTCCCTTCCTGTCCCAGCTACAGCCTGATACAGCTCTCTCCCTTATAGAGTTACCACGTGGAATGTTAGGCTCTGAGGACCCAGCCCAGCTGCTCCCCTTGGTTGGGGAGCTTCGGGGCCTCCAGTCCTGGTCCTCCCAGCCTTTGTGGTGTCTACACAGTGTCCAGCTGAGGTGGAAAGGTTCTCAGTCAACAATGTTGTGTGTCACTTTGGCCAGCATAGTGGCTGTTCATATTTTGGGTCAGGAAGCGTTTGCCATCGTTTGGCTGTCTGCCCACTGTGAGCGAGGTAGCATCTTGTCCAGAGCTTTGTAGTAGACACAGAAGTACGACGTGTCCTCCAGGACCTGGGTTCTGGGTAAGAGGTCGAGATGTAGTCACCCAATGAATAAACCTCAGCCAGGGGCAGAGAGCAGCAGTGCAGGAGTGGAGCAGGTGCTGTGCAAGAATTAAGGTTACGAGAAGTGAGGGGATTAGCCTGGAAGGTTCTGGAAGGCAACTAGAGGTGGCATGGGAGTGACATGGGATTTTGAGAACAGACATGGAGGGTGGAGGACAGCTAAGATGTACCTGAGGGCTGGCTTCAGGGAAGGCCCATGGTGTGTCTGAGGGACTTGTTAGTCCAGCTTGGCTGGGGCAGAGGCTGTCCACAGGATGTTGTGTGGGGAAGATAAATAGGAAACTTGGAATGCTGAGACAGTGGTTGTGACTTCGTGGCTAAACCCGAGAAATGCAGTAACATGGATGAACTGTGAAAACATGATACTGAGTGGAAGAAGTGTGTCATCACACAAGGACAAATACATGTGATCTTTAGTAAACTGTCCAAAACAAGCAAGTATATATACACCAAAGTTTATTAGGGGTTCCCAGGGGTGGGTGGAAACCCTGGTGGTTAAGAGCTATGGCAGTGAACCAAATAGCTGGCAGTTAGAATCTACCAGGCACTCTGCGGGAACTCTGTGGGGCAGTTCTACTCTGTCCTTTAGAGTTGCTCTGAGTCAGAATCAACAGGGTAGCAATGAGTTTGGTTTTCAGGGCTTGCAGGAGGGAGGAAGAAGGGGACTGAATGCCTAGGGGTCAGTGCACTTCCGTTCAGCTTGATTGTGTCATTTGGGTGATGGCTGAATGACATGATGACCACAGTGTTCCTGAGCTGTGCATTGTGAAGATTGTTGCCATGCCAAGTGGTTTGTTATGTGTAAATTTAAACCCAAAATGAAACCCAGTGCTGTCAAGTCAATTCCCATAGACTTTTACCATGAGGAGTATATTTGTTATAAAAACCGATGAGAGTGAGGCTGGTTGCACAACTCGAAAATGTCACTTACTTGTACACACAGAAATTACTGAATTTGTGTATGTTTTACTGTTTGTGTTCTCAGCAACAACAAAATAAAACAAGGGGAAAAAAAGAACAAGGAGGGTATAGGGACAGACTAGGGTGCTGTTTAAGTCTCAAACATCATAGAGACGCATTGACACCCTGGTGGCCCCTGCCCTCCAGGGGCCCTCTTCTCTCTGTCCTGCCTGTCCCTTTTCTTCCCAGCTCTTCTCCCCCAGCACCATCAGACAGCAGCCTCCTGACTCTTCCTGCCTCCTCCGTCCAGGGCTGCCCACCTTCCCTTCCCTCCTGTAGGCATGACTTCACCTCAGGGACAGCTGGGAAGTGGGCTTCTGTTTCCTCCCTGGGGACGCTGGCATATGACATGCAGGTCACGTGACATTGTTGGGATGCCAGCCGAGTGAGTTGCCGGCAGCGGGCTTAGGCAGGTTGGCGGAGGACATTCCTCTGGGCTTACTCTTTCCCGGCCCGCCTGGCACAAGACCCTTGCTTCTGGAGGCGGCTCGGGGCACTTGCCCAACCGGGCTCTGCACTGAGTCATTGCTCCTGAGTCATCGGGCAGCATGTCCTCCACAGGGACCTCTTTGTGCAGGGCCTTCCTAGGCTTTCTGCTTCTGGAAGCACTTAGAGTGGGACTGAATTGACACACAACCCGCCTCTTCAGCTTCCCAAACTTGAGGTCACTTGTACCCTGGTCACTTTACAACTCTGTTGTTGGGTGCTAGGGACTCAGACACATCCCTCTACTCTGCTCAGCGTGTAGAATCAGCTGTGTCTCTTTGAGGCCTGGAACCAAGGATAAGAGTCAGCAGCTGAGTTATAGCAAAGAAGCCAGGGCAGTGATTAAGTAGGCAAGTTCCTAGGGTAGGGAGGAGAGGACAGGGCCATGCCTGCCCTGACAGGGCCACAGGATGGGTCTACAAATCTTACGTGCGTATTTTGGGGGCCCCTTAGGTGATTCTGAAAGCCCAGCCTGGTGCCGCGACAGTGCAGGTAAAGTGGTAACACCTGTGTGTTGGCACCATGCACTGCGCTTGGCGCGTGTGAGTGCTGTTAATTCCTGGCAGGTCAGCATTTTGACTCTAACAGTTCTTCCTTGGAAACTCTATGGGGCAATTCTGTTTTATAGGGTCGCTATGAGCAGCAAGTTTGGTTTTGGATCTTTTTCCCTCTTGGCTGCTGGAATCTTCCCTAAGGAAGGTAGCTGTCCACAATGCAGGAAGCCTCATCTGAAGGGGCAACAGAAGTGCCATTGGGGTCCTGCTGCTGACTGTGATTGAGCTCTGCATCAGAGATGGAGAAAGCAGCTGGGGGGCGTTGACCTGAAGGCCCACTGAGGTTTGTGTCTGATAGGTGGGGCAGATGTAAGCAAACTGGGTGGCCTGTTGCTGCATAGAGAGAACTTGTGTGGAGCACTGGTCTTGAGAAGAGAGGAAACCTTGATTTGAAGACACTCAGATGATAGAGCATAAGCAGAGCATCTTGGGAGGGCTGTGGGCTGTAAAGGCCTCATGTGTGATTTCAGTAATCATTTAGGGGCCCTGAAACTCAGTGCTGGAGAAAGATGTGGTATGATACTCCTTCAAGACTGCAGCCTAGGAAACCTTATGAGGCATTTCTGCTCTGTCCTATAGGGTCTCTGTGGGTTGGAATGGACTTGATTGACAATGAGTATTCTTTTTGTACCCAGGGCTGCTTTTCCTCACCAGTTAAGTGGTGAACATGATGTGAGCCGAGGAATTGTGAAGTTGGGACAAAAATGTCCACTGCTAGGCATGGACTGTATATACAGGCCTGATTCTCCACAGGGACCTTGACTGTCCAGTTTCAGTTTGAAATCTCTGTGCTTTTTCACTGGACCAAGAAGGTGTGGGGCAGTGTATGAACATGGGGGAGTCAGCAGGAGTCAGATCTGTGGCTGAATTACGGGTCTCCTTTGTACTTAACCTGCACTCACCTCAGTTTCCTTACCTGTAAAATGGGGTTGGCGGTGAGGTTCTCATGGATGAAGTGCCTGGCTCCCAGGAGGCCCTGAGGAATCATTTGGTTCTTTGTTCTGACAAGTGAAACAGCTGAGTCACCAGTCCTGACAGGAGATCACTTTCTCTCCCCTCCTTCAATGTGCCGTCTTCTCCTCCTTCAGCTTGTATTATCTGGGTGTGGGGAGCCCCAGGAATAATGTGAGTGTACGAGCCGATCAGTGACGTAAAGTCCCGTGAACACCTCCTTTGGCATGGGGCCCCGTGTCTAGCGTGTGGTTCCAGCACATTTACAAGAACTGGTGGCACCCCAGAGCCTGTGGCCACGGCGTGCCTGGATTCTGGCAGGGCCACTTACTGGAACCGCTGGGTTGCTTGCTGGCTCGGTGCAGGAAACTGGCACCAGGTGAGCCAGCAGGGGAAGCGCAGCAGGTTTGGGCAGCTGCTGCAGGAGCCAGGCCTCTTCCTGGCAGAATTGGTTCCCATCTGTGGCACTGGGGTGCGGTGTGGGACCGGGGACGGCACATCTGCTCTGGGCACCATCACGACAGAAGTCTCTTGGGAGGAGTTTTTGGAAGGCAGGAGGAGCTGAGGATCAACCCAGCGGTTCCTGCGATCCTAGGATCGCAGGAATTGGTAGACGGATTGGTAGATAGGCAGACGGATTGGTAGATAGGTAGACGGATTGGTAGATAGGCAGATGCACACTCGGGAGCTCTCACTCTCTTGTCCAGTTTATCACCTTGGCCGTTGCTCTCCCAGCTGCTCCGTGATCTTCTCCAGGACAAAGAAGTTCCACACAGAATGCTTTCACGTTGGAACAAGCTCACAGTGGCTGTTGATGACCCATAATCCAGATGTGAATTTTGGGATGTCACCATGGACTTGTCTGCTGCTGTCCTGTGACCTCTTATTCAGTTCTTCCTGAAGATTTGAACTCAGGGTCTCCTTTCTTCCATCAGTTCTTCCTTCTGTACTTTCACGCATCTTTCCATGTTTCCTTGCTTTCTTTATTCAGCCATGATTTTGTGTTTAACTTCACTTATCCATCCTTTTGTGTGGCCATCTTCCCCTCCAGCCATCCCTCTAACTATCTTTCTAGCCATACATCTTTCCACCCACTCACCCTTCTGCCAGCCATTCTTCTAGCCAGCCAGCCATTAGGTGAGACAGCCTTCAAGCGAGCGATCCTTCCGTCTGCCTATCTGTCCCCCAGTCATCCTTCCGTCTGGTGATCTGTCCCCCCCCAGCCATCCTTCCACTCATTGCCACACAGCTATCCAGTAGTCATTGATTGTGTGCCATACATAGGGCATCATGCCAGGCTCCAGACATGAACAGGTAGATAAAACCTAGCGAGATCCCCACTCTGAATGAGTTCATATTTTAATGGGAAGCCAATGCTATTAATAAGTCATTCTAACACAGTGAAGTAGATGCCGTAATAGAAGTATAAATAGGAGCATGCTGGTCATCAGGTTGGGGGAGTGATGTGGCGCTGAGGGTTCATCGCTGCTCGGGTGGCTTAGGGAAAGCTCTGCTGGAGAATTGTTTGTGTCCAGTGTTAGATGCAATGGCTACCCAGGTCTGGTGGGGGTGGGGCAAGGGGGAGGACGCAGAGGTGAGCATGGAGGTCTTGACACCTGGAAATACATTCATAGAGCTGTAAGGGGTTGATGAGTTCACCCTGGTGTCTGGCATCTGGTAGATTCTTGGTACATGTTAATTACCTCCCTTGAGTGTCCTTCCCAGAAGCAAGCTCTTTTGTATCTATGCCTTTGTCTGCTGTTCCAGTAACTAGCCTGGTAGGAAGCTTCTGCTGGTACACAGATGCCCCACAGTGAGAGGTGGCTATGCCTGGGCTGGATAGTTCTCAATATCCTCACTCAGGCTGGCTGTCACTCAGGCTACAGTCACAGAAAAAGGGGAGCTTCCTAGGCAGAGTCCCTGAGTAGTGCAGACGATGAAGGCACTTGCTGCTAGCTGAAAGTTTGGAGGTTGAAGTCCATCCACAGGTACTTTGAAAGAAAGGTGTGGCCCTCCACTTTGGAAAAATCAGCCATTGACAGTCCCATGGAGCGCAGGTCTACTCAGACGTGTGTGGGGTCACTGTAAGTCGGAATTGTCTGAGGGGGCTTTTTTTAAAATTTTCCCAAGCTGAGAAATGTTTTTTTTTTCCCGGACATGCTTTACCCATAGAAACACTGGAAAAAATAAGCTATAGAGAAAATGCAGATCATCCGCAATCTTGGTGGCCATCCTTGATGACGTCTTGCTTCTGGATTGTTTTGTGTCTTGACTTTTTTCATTTAACATTGCATCATGACCATTTCCTAATGCCATTCAAAGCTTTCCAAACTCATTTTGAGACCTGCTTCCGTGAAGGGGATCCTCGACAGTTTTTCTTCCTCTATAAGGTTGGGTAAGTAAGAGCCCCTCAGCTGGAGCTGCTGGGGAGGCCTGATGTCAGGACGGCTTGTCAGTGCAGGGTAGTGGCTACAGTCGGGTTTCCAGGGGCGGCTTGGTTTACAAAACTAGCCCTAAAGCACTCTTTCACCAGGGTTTACGCTGCTTGTGCTAGTGTCACTGTCATCACTAGCCGAGTCAGTACTGCTTGGCACTGAGATTGGCTTGGGTTCTTGCTTGTTGCATCACGCAGGAAAATTAATAATGGGCATCCTACTTTGATTTTAAAGTTTTTCTTATCTAGGAACCACCCCCCCAAAAAACCAAACCCTATGCAGTTGAATTGATTGTGGCTCACAGCAACCCAGTGGGACAGAGTAGAACTGCCCCATAGAGTTGCCTAGGAGCACCTGGTGAATTCAGACTGCCCACCTTTTGGTCCGCAGCCATAGCTCTTAACCACGACACCACCAGTGTTTCCAGAAGGTCAATATTAATTGTTAAAATTCTGACCCAAACTGCAAAAGCCTGCCAGAAATTGCTCAACAGTGATGTAAATTTGTTTTATCCTGTTAAAAAAAGCTAGTTGTCAAACCATTACTTCCTAATTTAAATCTCAGAAAGCCTATGGGCTATACCTTAGGTGAGGGGCCAAATTATTCTGCTGCTGGACTGAAGTCACCTGATTATTAGTGCTTGTTAGCAAAGAAGGAAGTCCTTGTTCAGTCAGTAGTGTTAAGATTAGCCAGTGGTTGACCTGTATTTCTGTCTCCTTGTTTTTGTTTATAAGATTAGCCAATCGTTAAATTATATTTCTCCCTCCCTCGTTTTCTCTTTGGAAATTAATGTTAGCCAGCGGTTGACCTATGTTTCTCCTTCCTTTTCTCTTTATAAGCCCTGTGGTTCCTAGCTTTTTGAAGTGATTCTCATTTTCTGAAGTCACAGTGGCCTCCCAGCATGCATGTAGAAAAACTGCTGTGAATAAACCTTCCATTCGGATTTCAAGAAACTTGGGTTATTTTTTAATACTTTTTTTTAACACATGGACCTTTTCATGCATCTCCAGTGGTGTCTTCTTGGCAGAACTGTCCAGAAACATGTCGTGTTTCTTTAGAGGGATACTTTGTCAGCAGCCACTCCACAGATAGTGCCAGGGAAAGGCAAGGCACCCGCCTAAAATCTGAGCATCACATCAACTGTCCAAAGCCCTGTGTCAAGAAGGTGGCTACAGACAGTGAAACATCTTTGTGTCTTGGTTTTCGTGGGCTTTCTGTGCCTGCTGGTGTGATTGACCAGACACTTGTTTTGGGTTGCTGTTTTGTAGCTGGTCATTTCCTTTGGGGTGTTTCCAGTGATTTTCTCATTGATTTGTGAGATGTGCCTTGATTCCCTTGTGAATTTTGCTCTTGGGGAGCACAGGGAGCCCTTTGGGACTCATTGTTATGTTTGCTGTTCCAGAAGCAGGTGCCCCCATTTCTATGGGAGATACTTCTTTACAAATCTGCGTCTGATGGTGGTAGCAGAGGCAGGCTTTGCAAGTGACAGTGAGGACCTGCCACATTGAGCTGGGCTGTCCCAGTTTTCTCTCAGTGTTCACAAGTCCCTGCCATTTATCCAGTAGCTTCTCTCTTCTCTCTTTCCTTTTATTTTTTCATAAATAAAAAAAATCCGTACCTGTCTTTAGATGTCCTTGTAGGCATCCTCTGTCCTGGGAGTGATGTTTCCAACTCGTGGATGAACTGTTTGGGTGGTGGTGTGCTTGCCTTGACTGTACCAGATGCCATCTGTGACTTTGGTGTGTGTCCAACACCTGCTCCTCAACTAGACTGAAATCTTCTTGAGGATGGGAACCGTGTCTCTTTTTTCCTGTCGTTAATGGTACCTCCAGGAGTCCCTAGCAAAACCCCAAATCCAAACTCCTTGCCTTCCTGTCAATTCTGACCCATAGTGGCCCTGCAGTGACCCTATAGGTCAGAGGAGAACTGTGCTGTATGGTTTCCAAGGAGCACTTAGTGGATTCAAACTGCTGACCTTTCGGTTAGCAGCCAGAGCTGGTAATCAGTGTGCCTCCAGGGTTTCCCCAGGAGTCGCTAGGTGGTGAAATGGTTAACATGCTCAGTTACTAACTGAAAGGTTGGAACTTCCAACCCTTCCAGTGGTATCTTGGAAGAAAGGCCTGGCAATCTGCTTCTGAAAAGTTTTCAGCCATTAAAATGCCATACAGTTCTATCCTAGTATGCATTTCTACTCTGATACACATGTGTTCACTTTGAGTTAAAGTTGATTTGACAGTGGCTGGTTTATGTGTCCCCTTAAACCTGGTGCCATAGTGGTTAAGTGCTACAGCTGCTAACCAAAAAGTCGGGAGTTCAGATCCAACAAGTGCTACTTGGAAACTTATGAAACCTAGTTTGTCCTGCAGGGTTGCCATGAGTCCGATTCAACTTGACAGCACTGGGTTTGTGTTTTTTTTTTTTTTTTTGAAAGACCCAGAGCAGTGCTTCCTTGGGAACAGATGTCGTCAGTGGTGACGTGATTTTACTGTGGCCACACAGCATGGATGTGGCTGATCCAGGACTTGAATCAGGTTCTGGGTTCACCTTTGAGCTGGAACCCTGAGATCCTTTACACCTGTGTTTAGACTTGGCTTGGCGTCTGGGGCAAGAGGATCAAAGGTTGGCAGAGTGGCAGGACCTTGTCCCCATCTCAAGCCCTGGCAGAATTTGGCCAGTCTGTCCGTTTCTCTGATGTCGTTCTTTGGGGTTATTTTGGGTCAGCAGGGACAGAGCAGATCTAGGGGAAAGGTTGAGGCTGGGTTCCTGCGGAGGGCTGTGTGGGAGCCCTCTGTGGTGTTCTGTTTGTTCACACCTGCCCTGCCCCATCCTGGCTAACCTGGAGCTACCACTGAGGGGAAAGAAGTTTCCTTTGTCACAAGCTGAGGCAGGCGTGAAACTGAGAACTCTGGTTAGTCAGCTTCTGCCTGACCTGTGGCAGAAGCTCCCCAAGGGGTGTGGTTTGTGCAGGGGTGGCAGCGAGAGAAAGTACACTGGTGCTCAGGTAATTTCCGTGTTCCTTGGGCACTGGGGGAGTAATAGAGACAGCCTGCCACCTTAAACCTTTGTTGTGTGAGTTTCAGTGTGTGGCTGCTCTCCCAGGGGCAGTGGTAGTTCAGTGGTAGTCTTGCCTTCTATGCAGGAGACCCAAGTTCGATTCCAGCCAGTGCACCTCACTACCATCAGTGGAGGCTTGTGTGTTCCCCCTTAGGTTTCTTGGAAGCTTGCAGGCTAAGAGGCTGTTTCAGTTTCTTGGTGCTCCTATAACTGAAATACCTTCAAGTGGGACCTAGTGGTGTAGTGGTTAAGTACTACGGCTGGTAAACAAAAGGTCAGCAGTTCAAATCTACCAGGTACATCTTGGAAACTATAGGACAGTTCTAGTCTGTCCTATAATGTTACTATGAGTTGGGATTGACTAGATGGCAGTAGGTTTTTACCCTGCTGATGTAGTAGTTAAGTGCTACAGGTGGTAAACAAAGGGTCGGCATTTCAGATCTGCTAGGTGCCCTGTGGAAGCTCCATGGGGCAGTTCTCCTCTGCCCTGAAGGGGCACTGTGGGTTGGAATTCACTCGACAGCAGTGGATTTGGTTTTGGTTTTTTGGTTAGTGAACAGAAATCTGTATTCTTACTGTTTAGGAAGCTAGAAGTCTCAACTCAGGACCTGGCTCTAGGAGAATGCTCTCTGTTCTGGGCAAGAATCCTCGTCCCATCTGCTCTAGCCTGGTGTGAATGTGGGTGTGGTAGGCAGAACAGTGGCCCCCAAACATGGCCACGTCCTAGTAGCTGGCACCTGTGAGTATGTTGTGACGGCAGAGGACAGTTAGGGATGGAGGTGGGGTAAGGCCCAGCAGACCTGCCATAGATTATTTGGCATATCCAGGTAGGTCCAATCTAATTACTAAAACAAAAAGAAAAAAGGGAAACCAAAACCCAAACTCATTGCTCTTAAGCCAGTTCGCACTCTTAGTGAACCTGTAGGGCAGAATTAGGACCTGCAGAAGTGGAAGAGGTAGTCAGTGACAAGAACTGACCTTCTGTTGCCAGCAGAGGAGTGGGGTCAGGAGCCAAGGCATGGGGGTAGTTCTGAAAACTGGGGAAAGCAAGGGATTTCTTCCTTCTTAGAACCTCCAGAGAGGAATGTAGCCATGCAGACACCTGAATTTCAGCTACCACGACCTGGATTGGATTTATGACCTCCACAATGGAGAAAAGACATTTGTGTTTTAAGTCCTTGAGTTGTGGTCACTTGTCCTGGCAGCCTTAGGAGATGAAGCCATTGGGTAAGGGATTTGCAGGCATACTGCTGTGCTTTGTATGGGTGGTGGCGGCTGGAGCTCAGAGGACAGTGTCTTTCTGGGCAGCTGCTGGGCCATCCTGTGTTTGGGTAATCCTGGATAACTGAGACCACAGTGGCTAGCCTGGTGACGTGGCAGGGCTGGCTGGAGTAACCAGGTATTGTGAGCTCTGAGAAGTTAAAGTCCCTGCTTCAGTGCCCAGGGGCGTCTGCCCAGCCCTTGCCTTGGGAGGCTAGGAAGGGTGCCGTAATGCCGCAAGGCATTGGGCCCACTCCTTCTGCCCTTCTCTTTTTAAGCCCTCAGTGTTGGCTTGTTGACATTCACAGTTGCATTCAGCATCTCTGGGATCACAAGACTAGTGCACTTGGTGGTCCCTAGTGATGAGGTTGTTCTGTGCGCTGACTGGGCCCTTGATCTCTTCTCAACATGTGTCCCAGGTGTTGCCCATTGGGCATCCTGAGCTACCCAGGCAGGGATGTGGCCCCTATCAGCTGTCCTCTTTCCTCCCCCTGACCTTGGAGAGTGCTGAGGGCTAGGGGAAGGTGACTGCAAGTCCTAGGACTTTGTGCTCTCTGAACTGAAGCCATGCTTGTTTGCCTGGGCATGGGCCGCGTTGCCCACTCGTGGTGCGTTCTCCCTCCCACACCTGGCTTGCTTAGCACCTGGTAGAGGCCTCCTGTGAGCCTGGAGATCTGGGCCACGGAGGAGGTGCCCCCAGGAGAAGCACTGCAGGGGTTGGGTGGGGTGGGCAGGGATTGGAGGGCTCGCGATGGGTGGGGGCAGTGTCAGAGCTGGGTTCATCAAGGTGATTGCAGGTGGTCATAGAGACCAGCACTCTTATGTACATCCACACACTGCAGGGAAGAAGCCGAGGCCCAGGGGAGAACATCTGGCCTCCTTTTCCCTACACCTCTGCCAGGGTCACATTCTGTGCTGGGTACTGTGTACATACCATCCTGGGGTCTTATTTTAGTTGTGCTGGGATTTGGACCATTCTGGTAGAAGGTACATTGTGTCTGTAAAGAGTTTGCGCTATGTGTGTGTATGAGGCTTGAATAAACCAGTTGTCTTTGAATTGGCTCTGACTTGTGGTGACTGTGTGTGTGTTAGAATAGAACTGTGCTCCATCAAGGTTTTGATGGCTGGATTTTCAGAAGTAGAGCACTGCGTCTTTCTTCCGAGGTACCTCTGGACTTGAACCTTCAAACTTTCGGTTAGCCCACTGAGTGCATTAAACTTTTGCACCACCCAGGGATTTTTCTAAGGCTTGCATAGGTTGAGATGAAGCACTCTTGAAACCCAAGCTGGGATAACCACCCTGTTCTCAGATGGGCCTGACAGGCACCTGGGCCCTGTGTGGGTCATTCCCTAGGCTGGTGAGCCTGCACCAGGGCTGTCTGCCCAGGGCCTGATTCCACTGGCCTCAAATGCCCTTCTCAGTCCTGCTACCGCAGCCTGCAGCCTTCCTCCTCTTGTTCGCCAGTATGCTAGGAATGGCCTGGATGCTGCCCAGGCCTGTGCCTGGCCTCAACCAAGGTCAAGTTGTCAGGCAGGATGAAAGGGAAGGCACACTTGCCTGGGAGGTTTCAAGGAGAGGAGACTGCAGTCTGGCAGCGTTTTTATGTGCAAATCAGATCCATCTGTCACTCAGCACAGGACACCCAACCCACTCCCTCTGCTCCTTCCAGACATGCCATTCACTGCCCTCCTCTCTGCTTGGAGGGGTGGGAGGTGAGGGACTTTGTGGGCATTTATCTCTCTTTTTTTATGGCCTATGCCTCTGCAGAGTCTGGGGTGTGACCAGCTTGTGGACACACCTGGCTGGTATCACAAGGAGTGACTCTCCTGGGGCTGTCTCCTGCCTGCCCTCACTGAGGATGCTGAGTCAGGGAGGGCCACACTGACTCAGCACTTCTTTCCCTTGTCTTCATTCATCCTTGCCCTCCCCTCCCTTCTCAGACAAAGGCCCAGCTGTTGGGGTAGCAATGCCCTCTGTGCTGACCTTGGCTTCGGGTGAACTTGAACTGTGAGGACACCCTGAGTGGGTGCAGATGTGCTGAGGGTGGAGGGCAGAAACCTTTACGACCGGAAGGTGAGAGCTTCTGAAAAGTCACCCTTTGTGGAATGTAAAGGCCCTGGAGACTGCCTGTCCCTCACCATTTCAGTGATGAAATCACTGTAGACTGTGTCTTGTGGAATTTAACTAATCTCTTCACTGAGAGTGGAAAGTCCACCTTCAGCCACCACAGTCAGGTTTAGGACAATGGCAATAGTGTAGTCTCTGTGGCTTTATTTTTTGCACTTCGTTGATTCCCACTGTCCTTCTCCACCAAGTTTTTTAAGTTTATTTTCTTGGAAAGCCTAATTCCATAGTGGTTGAAGTGCTGTGTCTGCTAACCAACAGGTGGACAGTTCGAATTCACCAGGCACTCACTGGAAACTTTATGGGGCAGTTCTACTTTGTCCTCTAAGATTACTGTGAGTTGGAATTGCCTCAGTGACAGTGGGTTTCTAAAATTTTTATTTTGTGTGTGTTTGCTGTAAGTGAAAGTTTACAGTTCAAGTTAATTCCTTACTTGAAAATCTGTACCCATGTTGTTTTATGACAGTAATTGCAATTTCCACAATGTGACAGCACCTGCACCCTTTCCACCTGAGGTTCTCTGTGTCTGTTCGACCAGTTCCTTTTCTTTGCTGCTTTCCCACTGTGCCCATCTATGTAATTTTAAAATGTTTAGTAAACTCTGTTCCCCAAAACATACCCGTAGATACTTCTGTGTCCTTAATGTGCACTGAGGTATTTGGGAGTTGTAGTTGGTCACCGAGGTTAAGAATAAGCAGGTTTAGACGGTGTTGATGGCAGAGATGGCATTTCTCAGATAGATGCCTGGGGGTCAAGTTCAGGAGGGCCTCTAGTGGGTGAGTCAACCCAAACATGCAGGATGCCTATTACCTGCTCCAGTTAGCCACTTAAGCATTCGTTAGCGAATCATGATGCTGTCGTTCTTCTTTGTTGTTGTTAAATAACAGAGTGATGCTAATGGCATCAAGTGTTAATTATTTAAGACTCATCATATGGTATGAAGCTCAACAGTACTGGACACACAGTTCGAGGGAGAAAGCTGATGTTTGATGAGATTAATCATTTCCCATGAGGCCTCTCTTTCCCCTCTCATTTTTCTGAGAGCTTAGGGATCTGGGTGTTTTTAACCGTTTCCTGCAGTTTCATCACCTGAGAGCCTGGGAATGTCATCTTCAAATTTTATTTTAGAGTAGGTGTGTAGAAGCCATGGTGGCGCACTGGCTAAGCACTCTGCTGTCAGCAGAAAGTATGACGGCTCCCATCCACCCAGTGGTGCTGGAGCAGAAACACCTAGCTGTCTACTCCTGTAAAGATTATAGCTTAGGAAACCCAATGGGGCAGTTTAACTCTGTCCCATGGGGTTACTGTGAGTTGAAATTATGGACATAGCAACAAGGACTTTGAGACTACCCACATACAGCCAAACTCCCTTGGTTGGGAAAAGGGGAGGGGACGAGGAGTGGGACTTGCCTTCCAGATTGTTAGTTCCCTTTGACTCAGCTGTAGCTCATGGCGACCCGCTGAATAAAAGAATGAAATGCTGTTTGAGTGCACTCCATCTTCGTGACTGTCGGTACGCTCAAGTTCACGGCTGCTGTCTGAGTATATTTAGTGCCATGAGTTGGATCCGACTCGACGGCACTTGGCTGGCTTGGCTCCAGCGGTGTTACCAGGAAGTTTCTGTTTTGGTCCTGTAAAGCTTTCATTGATTTCTGTTTTGGTCCAGTAACATTTTCATTGGCTAATTTTTGAAAGTAGTTCACTAGACCTTTCTTCTTTAGTCTTCTCAGTCTGGACACCTGTCTAAAAACCTGTCCACCATGGGTGATGTTGCTTTAAGATGAAAAACTCTCGCTCCTGTTAAGTCAATTCCTTTAGGACAGAGTTGCCCCATGCGGTTTCCTTGGTGGATTCAAAATGCCAACCTTTGGTTAGCAGCCTGAGCTCTTAACTGGTATTTATTTGTTGAAGGAAGGAAGGAGAGATGAAGTGTGCTGTGTACTGGTCCTTTCACTGAACATTCCCCTGCGAAATTCCCAGGTGGAAGCTCTGGGAGTGCTCTGAATGTCTAGACACACAACTTCTTTGGTAAAAGGAACCTCCTTTGCCTACTCACTACCAATGAGACTGCGGGTGACAGGCTCAGCTGTACCCTTGGTGGTCCTGTTGGTAAAGCATGAGTTCCTCTGGAGTAATGATGATGAAGAAATGTGATAATTAAACCCGGTGCTGGCTTGGTGCCCCGAGAACATCAGCCCTTATTATTCTTGGTTGCCAGTGAGATGAGCAGTGTTGCTGAACACCTGGGTCACTTTCTCACTCACCGGGAAGCGTCTGCAGCCAGGCTCCTTCCTGTCTGCCTCCTCCTCTGGACAGTGATGGGAGTGGGTCAAAGTCTAGAGGGTGACATGCTGGGTCAGTGCCTGTCCTTTGGGATTCCTTTCCAGATTACCTTTGTAAGTCTGCTAAGTACCCACTCCACAGGGACAGGATAAGGATGCTGAGAGCAGGACAGAAGGATGGATGGATGCGGAGGGACGATGTTGCCAGGTTGTGGGCTCCTTAAAGGTGCACAGGAGGAGTCGTCCTAAAGTGTTGCTCCCTACTAGGGCATGTCACTCCACGTCGTGGCCCCGTGTTAGCACATACGACTACCCTTCTGCCCATTGGGTGCCTAGAGTGGCCCCGGTGGATGGCAGACTGCTCCATCAAGGTGGGAGTTAGTCATTGGGGGCGGGGCGTGATGATGAGAAGTGTTGTAATTAAGTAAACATTACTGAGAAAAGAGAAATTCCAGCTCCCCCGACATACTCATGTACACTTTCCCTCCACCCCATGTTGGTCTTAGGTTCTGGTACGGGCCCTTGGAGTTGAAGAGTTTGGAGGATAACACTGAACTGTATCTCCCCCCATCAGCCTCACAACAATCCTGTTTCACAGATGAGGAAATCTGATCTCAGAAAGGTTATTTTGGTCCTCTGGTCATTTCCCAGAATCAGAGCAGAACCCACATCCTCTCCTCCCCACGTCCTGTTCCCTCCCAGCTCTTGCTGGCGCTTTCAGGTGGGTTGGTGATGGGACCAGGTGGGTACAGGTGGGACAACTTGGGCTTTCGTGCCTTCACACCCTAGGTGTATGTGATGCCTAAATTCAGCCCACTGGGTCCCTGCTTGCAAGTTGGTGCTAGGGCTTGGAGGTGCGGGCCCCCAGGCCCCCACGGTTCATGTGCTTCCTCTCTCCTACTCAGCGTTAGTGGGAAATCAGGTACCGATCTTGGTGGTGAGTGACCTCCCCTCAGTGTGCGCCAGGACCCATCAGAGAAACATTTAGGATACAGCTCTTTGGTGATACCACGGCCACAGCCAGGAACTGCTCTGGTGCCTAGAGAAGAGGGTCTGCATTCTAGTGCTAGATGTTGGTGCAGAGACAAAGCCCTGAGAATACCTACAGTTTTCCTCGATTGTATTAAAAATATGTGCTTGTTAAAAACAATGTTAGCGAGATGTCGAATGTATACAAGTGGCGTCCCTATATAACACCATCCCTGCCCTTCGTGAGGATATTTTACGGAAAGGTGTCAAAAAACGTTAGCTTGAAATCTGAGCTTGAGTGGCCTTGCCAGTTTCATCAGGTCTCAAATGAAGGGAAACTGCTGGTATCCTGGAGGGCTGTTGTGAAGGTGAGGGGACGTGCTTGATGACATGATGTCCAGGACTGTTATGGATAGAATTATGTCCCTGAAATATGTGCTGTAAGTCTTAGCCCCTGTATATGGGAAAGAGGAGGCTTGGTGGTACAGTGGTTAGGCACTCAACTGCTAACTGAAAGGTTGCTGTTGGAGCCCACCAGCAGCTCTGAGGGCGAGAAGGCCTGATGACTGACGATCTGCTCCTGTTTATAGCCTAGGAAACCTTCTGGGGCTATCCTCTGTCATGTCTCTGTGTGTCAGATTTGACTGGACAGCTCACAACAATGACATACATGTGAAGATAATCGTGTTGGGGACAGGGTTTTTTCTGTTATGCTAATGAGGCCATATCAGTGTAGCGTGTGTCTTATATGAGTGACTCTTGAAATACTAACCCATTGCTATCAAGTCCATTCACATTCATAGCGACCCTATAAGACAGAGTACAACTGCCATACAGGGTTTCCAAAGAAATTCAAAAAACAAGCCCATTGCCGTCAAATGGATTCCGGCTCATGGTGACCCTATAGGACAGAGTAGAACTGCCCCGTCGCATTTCTCAGGAGTATCTGGTAGATTTCAAAGGCTGACTTTCTGATTAGCAGTTGTAGTGTTTAACCACTAAGCCACCAGAGTTTCCAAAAACTTGTTGCCATGGAGTTGATTCTGACTCACAGCAAGCTTTAGGACAGAGCAGACCTGGCCCGTAGAGTTTCCAAGAAGTGCCTGTTGGATTTAGACTGCTGACTGTTTTGATTAGCAGCTGAGGTCTTAACCACTGCGCTGCCAGGACTCTCGGAGCAGATGAGGTGCAGAAGAAGGTAGACCCAGGAGGAAGGCTTAGGCTCCTGAAAGAAGACAGTGGAGGCCGACCGGTCTGTAAGCCCGGCCTGCAAGGATGGAGCAGCTGAGACAAGGACCTTCCCCAGAGCAGGCACAGACCTCGCTTTCCACTAGAGCCACTTGCTGAATTTGGACTTCTAGTCTCCTCACCTGTTTGTTTAAAGTTGTTTGTTAAAGCCACCCACTTGTGGTATTTCTGGGTGGTACACTCAGCGACTAAGACAAGGGCAGTCTCTGGTCCTTGGTGGGTTTAGTAAAACTTTTCTTGCTGGTGCCTTGCTTCCACTTGGGAGTCCAGGCATGGGAGACAACCAAGTGGCTGAAAGAGCTGTGCCTTGGTCCCATCTGCTGTTGGCTGTACCTCGAGCTCTGTCCCCAGCTCCACGTGGTCCCTGCCTCTCCTGTGTGCTCCCTACCTGGTTAACTCCTCTCCCCCTCTTCCCTTTAGGCCAGGACAAAGAACAGCAGACGTCCAGCCTGGGCGTCAGGGCATCCAGAGACACCAGCCTTCCTCTGGCCTGGCACATGTCCTCAGAAAGCCTGGGCAGGCTCTGTCCCCATGCACACTCCTTCTTGCAGACTTCAGAACTGCCTGGGACACACATTTCATTTGACTCCACTTCCTGCTGCTCATTTAACACAGCCTGGCTTTATTTGTCATTTTGAATTAACCTAAGAGCCACACTCTCTCATCCATGACTGATTTGGAAAGTGAAAGGAAAAGTGGTCCCTTTTAGTTTCTGGAAGTACAGGGAGAGTTTTCACCTTTCAGCTGCATTTTTTTTTTTTTTAATTTATAAGTGTGACGTTTTAAAATTTTTTTTTTTTTTTTTTTTTATTTTGCTGAAAATGCAAGTTTGCAACTCAGGTTAGTTTCTTATACAAAAATTTATACAGACACAGTTATGTGACCCTAGTTGCTCTCTCTAGAATGTGACAGCGCACTCCTCCTTTCTGCCCAGGATTTCCCATGCCCGTTCAGCCAGTTCCTGTCCCTTTCTGAGGACAGGAGCTGCCTGGTTAGTCTCCTGTGTCTTGAACCGACAAGCACACTCTTCACCAAGTATCGTTTTATGCCTTAGAGCCCAGTGTCATCTTTGTTTGAAGAGTTGACTTCAGGAATGGTTTTGGTTCTAGGCTAACAGGAAGTCCAGGGTCCATGTCTTCTGGAATTTCTCCAAGCTTGGTCAGACCATTATGTCTGTTCTTTTTATGTGAATTTGAGTTCTGTACCCTAATATTCTCCTGCTCCGTAAGAGACTCAGTCGTGTCCCCTGTCAGGGTGGTCATTGTTGGCAGTTGGGCACCACCTAGTTTGGTCTCAGGCTGATGGAGTCTCTCGTTTATGTGGCCCTCCCTGTCTCTTGTCAGGTGCATTCTTGGCTGCTGAGAGCTAAAGCTGGCTAACATTCAGGCATTGGACTGCTAGCACAGTGGCTGATATTTATTGAGTGTTTTCTGTGTGAAATGGACCTGCCACGTATTTTGCAGGGACTGTCTTGTTTTAGCCTCCCAGCAGCCCTATGAAGTAACCCTAACCTAACCAAACCAAATCAAACCCGTTGTAGTCAAGTTGATTACCCCTCACGGTAAGCCTATAGCACAGAGTAGAACTTCCCCACGGGGTTTCCAAGGAACAGTGGGTAGATTTGAACAGCCCACCTCTTGGTGAGCAGCCATAGTCCTTAACCACTGTGCCACCAAGGGCAGTTGTTGATTTTGGAAGAGAAGTGTACCAGCACTACCAATTACTGTTGATTCTAATTCATGGAGACCTCCGGTGTGTCAGAACATAACCAGGCCCTTTAAGTTTTTCCATGGCTAAATTTTGGGAAGTAGATCACCAGACCTTTCTTCCAGTGTACTTCTGTGTGGACGCCAGCTGTTTGGTTAGCGCCCAGTGGGGGCTCCAGGTGAAGCTGGTTGTTGCTCACTGCTGAGTTATTCTGACTCATAGCGACCCCATGTGATCAAGAAAGTTGGCCTCATAGCATTTTCTTAGCAGCTGCGCCGTTAACGACTGTGCCACCAGGGAGCCTCCTGGTGAAGCTTAGAAGTGTTCAGCAACCGTCCCAGTGTCATCTGGTTAGCAAGGTCAGTGCAGACCTGCCTGTTGTGATGCTAGAGGAGGTTTGTGTTACTCTTTGCTGCCTTCCTCTGCTTCCTTTACTCTGTGACCCAGTAACTGAGTGCTACCCACTGTTTTTTCCAAATAGTGTTTTTGTCATGTTTCCTTAAGGAGTAAGAAAAAAAAAAGAGCCTCCATCTTTCTGGCCAAGCACGGTGACAAACACATGGTAGCCCAAATACCCACTACCGCTGTGTTGATTCCAACTCGTAGCAGCCCTACAGGGCAGAATAGAAGTGCCCCATTGAGTTCCCAAGGAGTTTCTGATAGACTTGAACTGCCAGCCTTTTGGTTAGTAGCTGTAGTACTTGACCATGGTGCCACAGAGTTTCCAGCACACAGTAGATTTGCAAGCGAGTGCTCAGTGGATGAATACGTGACCTGAGTGTTAACTGAGCACCCACTGGCTATCAAGTGGGTGGCACAGTGTCGCTTCTGAGGGAAACACAAGGGAAGGAGCAGATTGTTCACAGTGTTGAAGCTGGGAAAGCTCAGAGGAACACAGCAGTGAGGGCAGTTCAGTGGTGGCAACAGTTAACAAGAAAAAAAGGCCCATGTGCATTTAGAATGTTCTGGGTCTGCCTGTTTTATCACGGCAAAGCCTGGGGTCAGAAACTGGAGGCGATGTGGCGTCTCCTGCTGCACCTAGGCTGGGGCCCTGGATTCCACTGGGTGGAGTGAGGAGAGGGAGGCTTCAGAGAGGGGAAGGGTCGTGTAGGGTGCAGAGAAGTTCGCAACCGGTGGGTTGTGATGCACATGTGACTCAACTCCGTGGCCAGAGCACAGAGTCTACGAAGCTGCAGCTGAAAATGAAAGGTCGAGAGCTCAGACTGTGGCACCTTGATCCAAGCTCCTCACTCTCTTTTGTGTGATCTCACCTGTGACTTGGCTGGCTTCTCCTTGCTAGAGATGTCCACTGATTCGGCTGCCTGCCGCCCTCCTGAAAGGTGACGTTAACTGTGAAAGTCACCTTTAGCTTGATTGGGAAGCCGTCACTGTAAGTCTACAGGCGTGAGACACAGAAGTGACGTGATTAGAAAAAGAAGATTTCGTCCTCCACAAAACCAAAAAGGAAAACCCAAACCCATTGCTGTTGAGGTGGTTCTGACTCATGGCACCCCTACAGGACAGTCTAGAACTGCCCGCTGGAGCTCCCAAGGAGCGGCTGCTGACCTGTTGGTTACGCACGGTTTGTGCTGGTCTTTCAGACTCTCGGGCTGGTATTTTCTTCTCAAGGCAGCTCTTAAAACAAAGAAAAAAATATTTTTGTAAAAATGTAGATAACACGTTTGCCAGCTCAGCCTTTTTTACTTACCACCACCTGTAAACTCAGCCACAGTTTCTGTCCCCATAAACAAAAATTCTATACGTCTTAACAGTCATTCCCTGCATCTCCCCTCCTTCCCATCCCTGATAACCGTATTAAACTCTGATCTCAACATATTTGTGTGTTTTGGGTACTTCATACTGGAGAGATCTTACAATATTTGCCTTTTTCTGACTGACTTATTTCAGTTTGCATAGTGTCTTCAAGGTTCCCTCAAGCTGTAGGATGTATCAGGAGCAGGGCTTTGAACTGGTTTTGAAGGCTTCAGTAATTGCTGAGGTCACCAGGCGCAGCCTACACATGACATAGAAACCACATCTGTTTGACCCTAGTAAGAAACAGTGGTACCTCACTCAAAGATGGCAGTGACCACAGTGCTTTGAATGTTTGTCACTCTTCTCAGTCCTGCCCATAATCCAGTCTCCTCTGTGAATCCTGAAAGTTTTCGGAGCCTGGTGAGGGAGACTGGATTGTTGGAGGGGCTGGGGAGAGTGACACACGTTTATATTGGTTGGTAGGCTGCCGCCTTTGAGCGGGGGCTCCACTCTTTGTTTCCAACTTGGGTCAAAATCCCATGGGCAGCTGATTCAGTTGCTATGCAACCCATACATCGCCCTTGTTTACCTGAGAAATTACTGAAGCGGTTTGGGACCTGTTGGAAGCCCTGATCATGACTCATGTGTCTTTATGACTAATAAGCCGTTGTATCTATGGACCACATTGTTTTTTCCCCATTCATCTGTTGATGGGTGTTTCATCTGTTTCTGCCTTTTGAATGTTGCGAAAAGTGCTGCAGTGAACAGTGGCGCACATGGGTCTGTCTTGTTACCCCTTGCACATCTCTTGGGTGTATGCCCAGGAGGGGTCATGTAGTATCTCGGTGTTTAATTTTCTGGGTACCCACTGTGCTCTTTCCTTCAGCACTGAGGCAGCCCTTTTTTGTTCTTCCAGCCCCCAGGGAGTGACTGCTGTGTCTCCCAGCTTATTGGGTGCTTGAGCTGCTATCTGGGCTTTTCTCATGTCCATGGTATCTTGGTGGCTCAGCAAGTGCCTGTGTGCAGGGCACCTGGCCTGGACAGCTGGGGCTGTACCTGCTGGAGGTGCTGTTGTGCTCTCGTGTTGTGTTTCTCTAGCCCTCAACCTGTTTAGGTACCTGCGTGTTTATGTTATAGTAGAGGAAGTGGGATAAAGATGAGCTAAGTTGTGGTTAGTTGAACTGGTGCTTGGGAAAGAAATCAGAGTATTGGGCTACATGTCTCAACTCTTTCTGCTGCTTACCCGGTAACCTTGGAAAGTCACGTGTTCTCCCGTCACCATCTTTGAAATGCCTTCCTCCTGCTAGTGTCACCATTTACATGAGCGAGCATCCCCTAAGGTTGCAGGGTCTTTACTGAGCCGTAACTAGAGGCTGAACCCGTTGCCATCAAGTCTGTTCTGACTCATGGAGCATCCATGTGCTGCAGAGTACAGCTGCTCTGGAAAAGTGTCTTTGTAATCGTCATGGAGGAGTCCCTGCCTGGTGCAAATCATTAAGCACTCTGTCTTCCAGCATGCTGCCTTTGGGAGTTTGGTGGGCTGGTGAGTCCCGACTGCTGATCCCTTAACTGCTGTGCCTCCAGGGCTCTGGCAGGACCAGCTGTCCTTCTCATCCTTCCCTGCAACCGCCACCTAAACCCTGGAAGCCAGAGCTTTCACTTCTTGAGCAGTTAAGCCCCGAGCAGGGTTTCCCTGTGAGACCTGGCCCCCTGCACCACAGCCACCTGGGAACCTGCTAAGCTGACCCCACCACAGCCCTGCTGACCCAGAATTGCCATAGGTGGGCCCCTGCAGTCTGTACTGTAACAAGCCCCCCGCCCTCTGCAGCTCTGAGTTCCACTGGCCTGGAGGGCAAAGCAAGGCGAAGGCACTGGGTAAACAAGGAGTGAGTCACATACACACCCTGAACAGCGGGGAGCATGCCTGAGTGTGTGTGTGTACTGTCACACTTGGCTTGCCATGAATGCTTTAGTGCTACTGAGTTCCCACGGAGCTCCAGGGGCTTAGTGCCCCAAGTCTAGGACTTTTTTTTTTTTTTTTTAACTTTTTTATATTAGTTTATTTGATGGGTTTTCTCTTCTTTCTCCCTTCCTCCTCTTCCTTCCATTTCCCCTCCCTTCTGATTGTCTTTTCCTTTTTCTTTCTCCGAATGCTATTGGCATTGCCCGTGGTTTTTCATCTCCTGGCCTCTCAGATACTAATGGGATGGCACATAAGTGGGGTCACCTTCTGAGGGGGGTGAGGGGTGCACTATAAGGTCCCCAGATATCGTGCTGGAAGTGTCCTTGACAGAGCATTTGGGGGACCTCGGACCTAAGCTCTGTCCTGGCTCTGCATCATCCTGGCTCTCGGCCAGTTGACTGGATTCTGCCAGCACTTTCTCCCAGTGCCCCTTCGCCTTCAGTTTATTCAGACCCTCTGGGCAAGGTGGACGGCTGGAGAAGTTTACTCAGTGGAACTCGCCTGTGTGACTCAAAGAGTCCAGACATGTTTCTGTGAGAACTAGAAGTACATTCCAAAGTCAGGAGCGTGACCTCCTAGAAGAAGCCTGGACAATCAGTGGTTAAAGGCTGCTTGAAACAGAAGTGGTGCAGGTGGGATGTGGAGCGGGCTGGCAGCACAGGCTGGCATGGTGGAAAGTTTGTTCTGGAGGAATCAGGTTCATGCTGCGGAGTGTGGCCCAGGGCACTCGAGACAGGATCCCAGTCCTAAAGGAAGGCAGGGTTTTGGGGTGATGAAGGGCCTGGGAGAGATTTACAGTCAGGTGTCCTGTATTCAAATCCATATCTTGCCGCTTTGTAACTCTGGGTAAGGTGCCTACCTTCCCTTTGTTTGTGTTACTGTCATTTTGGGATGTAAAGTGCACCTCTTTGGCTGTAAGGATTATTAGGATTACACTGGGAATTTTAAAGGGCTTAATTGCCCTCTGCTCCTGAAGTCCATGCTCTGTTTTCCAAAATCATGTGATTAAGAGCTATGACTGCTAACCAGAAGATCTGTAGTTTGAAACCACCAAGTGCCTCTTGGAAACCATGGGGCAGTTCTGCTCTGCCTTGTTAGGGTCACTGTGAGTCAGAATTGACTTCATACCAGTGAGGTTTTTTTTTTTGGTCAGAGCTCCACTGACCTGTGGAGCCTCCTTGAAGTTCTTCCCACTCCCGCTGTGGTTTAGGGCCATATTTTATCACTTCATCTTAGTCTTTTTAGTGAGTTTTTGCTACCAATGAATGTTAATTGCTTTGGGGCAGGGACCGCTGTCACTTTTCTTAGAGTGACTTGTGCAGAGAACATGTGCATCC
Source organism: Heterohyrax brucei (assembly GCA_028571685.1). Classification (NCBI taxonomy): domain Eukaryota; kingdom Metazoa; phylum Chordata; class Mammalia; order Hyracoidea; family Procaviidae; genus Heterohyrax; species Heterohyrax brucei. The sequence goes on along the minus strand of CM053153.1, from coordinate 15,168,235 downwards.
GGGAGCCTCACCCCACACTGCTACCTTGCCTGATGTCCTGAGCCTCCTAGGGTTGATCCTGATGCTCTGTAGACAGCTGTCTCCTTGAGTCCTTTGCAGGGTGACTCCGCTCCGTGGCACTTTGCCTGTTTTATTCACCAGGATGGGAATGATTTTACGGTCTGTGCTGATCTTTCCTAGAGGGATTTTTTTGGGGCAAGGCCAAGCAAAGGGAATTAAAAACAAACAAACAAAAAGCCAAATACTGAAGCTTTGTCGTTTCTCCATAGCTCGGCTCAGTATCTTAATCACCTTTGTGTTGTGCAGCACAGGAGACTCTGATTCGCTAGGGGCGGCTCTTCCCCTCCTCTGCAAGGCAAGCCTGGCTTCTGCTTACAGACATCAACTCCAAGAACTGGAAGTCCAAGGGTTTGTATCTGTTTAGTATGTAGCTGAAGTCAGTTGAGTGCTCAGCTGCTAACTCAGGTCAGTGGTTTGAACCCATCCATGGCTGTGCGGGAGAAAGACTTGGTGACCTGCTTCCATAAAGATTAAAAACCCATTAAAACCCATTGCTGCTGAGTTGCTTCCAGCTCCCACTCATGCTATCGGACCAAATAGAACTGACTCACTGAGTTTCCAAAGCTGAAATCTGTATGGAAGCCCAGTGTCACCATCTGTCTCCTATAGAGCTGCTGCTGGATTCGAATTGCTGACCTTTGGGTCAGTGGCCAAATGCTTAACTGCTGTGTTACCAGGGCACAAAGCCTACCCACTAGGGATCCTTCTTTAGGCCAGTCAAATCCACATAAACGTGAGTGGCTCAGTCCTGGTGGATCTGGAGGACTGTCTATAAGATGGGCCAAAATTCTACCTGGGTGCCATGCACAGGTGTCTCCAGGAGTGTGTGTCTTCTCACCTGCAGGTGAGAGAAAACACTGGACATATGGAAAACCCTGGACCTGGTGGGACTGAGGTCATGACTCCAGGTCACACTTGAATACAGTTTCCACCATGCCAGTAGCCAGCCTGGAGAAGCATGTCGTGGGTGACTTGAAGGCTTTACTCGTGGGGTGAAAAGAGCAAGACTTGAGACCCACTGCTAGCTGTGGGACACTCTGATAAGTGTGTGCCATGAATGGTGCTGATGCCTCTGGGTCTCTGAGTACTGTTTCTGGCAGTGATGCCCCCGCCCTCTGCATCTCCTTCCAGAAGCTTCTTATCCTACTGTCTTGACCCCAGACTTTCCCACCATAGCATCCTTTTAAGGCAGGACAGTGTAGTGGTTAAGGAAGGCACCTCTGGAGGCAGAGAGCCTGGGCTGTGGTGTCAGTGCCGTCCCTTATTACTTACCTGGCTCCAGGCAGAATCTTCACCCTCTCATGCTCAGTGTTCTCACTGATAGGTAAGTTCTTGCCTCAGAGAGTTGCTGGGAATTCCATGAATGAAGACAAGAAGCTTTCAGGAAACACGGTTGTTTTCCACTCCTCAGAGCCTCTTTTGCTGCTGCGTGCCGACAGTGCCTCATGTGTCTAGGAGTGGGTCCCCACCCTGTCCTCTGCTCACTGGAGGTTGGCTTCTTATTCTGCATCTGCTGGGAGCTCTGGAGCAAGTTGCTTTCCCTCTCTGAGCCTTGTTCCCAGAAGTTCCAGGCAGCAACTGGAGCCGTTTATTCCCTGGGCTTCTTGTGCTCTGATGTACTGGGGTGTCTGTCTCTCAGCAGGCCCAGCCATGCCTCTGCTCTGGTTCCTCCCATCCCTCCATGCGCCCTGCGCATCACCAAGGGTGTCGTGGTAAAGCAACAGATACTGCCTGCATTTTTTCTTCGCTGTGTTTCTTGGTGTCAACAGAAATCCCTATAAAGGCAGGGAGCACATCTGTCTCATTTGACGTCATTTCTAGCTCTTAGCAATTGCCTGTCACAGTGACCATTCACTGTGTTATTAGTGGCTGCTTGATCAGCTCTGACATATGGTGACCCCTGTCCAACACCTGTTTTTGTGCTATCTTCATGTTTGTGGGTACACTCAGGTCCCTTATGGCAGCCTCTGTGTATTTTGAATGTCTTCTGTCCTAGGGACACTCATCTTCCAGATTTCTACTGGGTGGTTTTCTTCTGTGATCCATAGACTTTCCACTGGCTAATTTTTGGAAGTAGTTGGCAAGGCCTTTCTTGCAAGTGTATCTTAGTCTGGAAGCTCCCCTGAAATGTGTCCATCCTGGGTGACCCTACTGGTATTCAAAATACAGATGACACAGCTTCCAGGATCATAGCTGCCTAGAAGCCACTGCCAGAGGACAAACCGACAGGTGGGTGATGGACCCAATAGATAGCCATTATTGATCGCTCACCGTGCTAGCAATCATTGACTGAACACCTGGCGGGTTCCCAAGTGCTGTGCAGGACATCCACTGGCTACTGGAGGTGGCAGGAAATGTGACTGTCGGTATGACTAAATTACTCTATTCAGTGAACCTGCTGGGGTTGGGAACAGGTGAAGCTGCCTGGCAGGGAAGGCCTCACGCTACACCAGCTGTCCCTGCTCTTCTTTGTGCAGTGGCACAGTGCCTGGGCAAAGGCATCACAGTCTTCCCAGCCCTAGTTAGCATGACGGCTTCAATCGGCATCTCCCAAATCGGCCTTACAGGGGGAACAACAGTCACAGTAGCTCTGTGCTATTGAGGAGTTCCCAGATGATGCTGACGGTTCACACACTTGGCTGCTGTCTTAGTCATCTAGTGCTTCTGTAAGAGAGAGACCGCAGGTGGATGGCTGTAATAACAACAACAAAAACCCACTGCTGTCAAGTTGGTTCTGACTCATAGTGACCGTATAAGATGGAGTAGAACTTAGAGATTCCAAGGAGCGCCTGGTGGCTTGGATTCGAACTGCCAACTTTTTGTTAGCAGACGTAGCACTTAACCACAATGCCACCAGGGTTTCCGGCTTCAACAAAGAGAAATTAATTTTCTCATAGAAAAGTGGGCTAAAGTTCAAACTCAGGGCATCAGCTCCAGGGGAAGAAAGTCTTTCTCTGTTGGTTGTGGAGGAAGGAAGTCCTTGTTGTCAGTCTTCCCCAGGACTGGGAGCTTCTGAGGCTCCCAGGCACCCTGGATCCGAAGGACTTGCTCTACTCCTGTCCCAGCACTGCTTCTTTCTGGATGTTCTGAGGTCCCCCAAATCTCTCTGTTCACGTCTTTCTTTTAAATTCCAGGAGATTGCCTCCAGGCATGATACGGTCTTATATATTGACTCCTGCCTCACTAACACGACCACTGTTCTTCCTCCCTCAATATCGTAGAGGCAGGATTTAGAACGTGGAGGAACATCCCATAGTACTCGGAATCTTGGTCTACCCAGTTGCTACACATATTTTAGGGGGACACAGTTGAATCCATGAGAGCCATTAACCATATTCTGGGCAGTTCAGGTCCACCCAGAGGCTCCTGAAAAGAACAGCTTGATACTGTCCTTCTGAGAAATCAGCCATTATCATCCCTGTGGGGTATTGTTCTATCCTGACACATGTGGGGTCACCATGAGTTGGAATGGACTTGGCGGTGGTCAGTGCTGTCTAGGGGCTCCTGAGGATTCTGCTGACCCAGTGTGGCTGCGGGTGCTGGTCTCTTTCTAGACATGGTTTCTCGTCCGTGTGAGAGTCTCTGAATTTAAACAGATGAGGAAACACTTTTACAGCACTTCGGGGCCACGCAGCCAGCGATGGACCTGGACCAGGATTCACACATGCTGGTGATTTTGGCCCACAGGCTCTCCCTTGCTCCCCCATCCCCTAAATGAGATACCTAGTGAGTAGAAGGGGGAGTTTGTGCTGTGAGCCCTGGAATTCCAAAGCCACTGACCTGTGTCCCCTCTGTGCACTTTAGCGAGGAGCGGAACTGAGCAGAAATAGAGTCTGTCAGGAGGCATACAGCTCCCGCTTTCTCTGGGAGCAAATCGCCTTGATTGATCTCCTCAGGTTGGAAGCAGTGGGGCTTTAGGGATCATAGAGAAATCAGAGGAGTGGCTGCTTCTCCCTCCGCCCACGCCAGAAGAGATAAAGTAGACACCTTCTTTGTGTTATCAGTTGTGAAGAAACCTTCCCTCACCCATCTGAAAGGAAGAGGACAGGAGACAGGGCCTTTGGCAAGCGACGACTTTGAGTGAGAGCTAGTGACTGAGCCTCGCCTCACAGAGCTGATTGCCCTGTCCTGCAAGCTGCTGTTGCTGCCCCTTGGCTAGATTTCAGAGATGTGACAGCCAGCATCTGCTGACTCTTGCTGGAACTAAAATTAGCAACGTGACGGGTCGATTCTGAGACAGAGAGGGAGAGACCAAGACCGACTCACACACAGAGAGAGTCCAGGTAAAAGAGAAGCAGAGAGAAGGAAGATGCAGCATCGCTCTCGTGGGCGGATCTGCCTTGGCTTCCACCTCGCAAACTGTGCCTTACACAGCGGATGCTCGGTCTGCCTCACTTAGCCTTCTGTGTTCTGTCTCTTGTCCCCACGTCTGTAGCCTGTGACAACTCTGGAAGCCTTGAGTGGTGCAAGCCGTTAACCTGCTCGGCCAGAAGGTTCGAGTCCACTCAGACGCCTTAGAAGATAGGCCTGGCAATCTACTTTGGAAAATCAGTCATTGAAAACTCCACGGATCGCAGTTCTATGCTGACACACATGGGGTTGTCAGGAGTTGGGGTCAGCTTGATGGTCACTGGTACGGTGGATGGTGCCCACTCAGGATGCCCGAAGGCTTCTTGTTGCTGAAGCACGCATCCCTGTCCACCACAGGCATCTGTCCATGCTGTATTTAGGGAGCAGTTGAAGGGAAAAGATGCTCTTTTCATGTTGAGTAGAAAGAGAGGCAGCTTGTTTCTCATTTTCCTTCAGAATGTCCTCTTGGGAGGCTCTGCTAGTGGGATCACCTGGTAGAGAAAGTCAAAGAGGAAAGGACAAGCTTAGGTTGGGAGCTTTGGAGTTACACAGGAGAGCTCAGCTGAGAGAATGGGCTGGGATTGGGGGTTGTGTTTGCTTGTGGCGCAAGTCCACATCACGGGGCCAGGACATGCTTATGTGGCATTTCCCAGCCTGGTTCATTTCCCATGGCCTTCAGTGCTGGTGATGAAGGGTCAGCGTGAAGGAATGGGATGAGCTCTGAGTGGAGAAGCTGGCTGCTGCTCATCCCCAAGCCTTGTGGGGGTATTCCAGTGTCATCAGTACTGTGGGAGACACCCCTTCAGAATTAGAAAAGATTAAACTTTTCTTAGGGAATTAATGCACAAAAAGGAAAGTGTACATATTGTAAGTATGAGAATATGTGGAGCTTGATAAAAAAAAAAATCATGGCAAACTCTTTGTTGTTGAGTGATTTCAGGCTTATGATGGGTAACCAGCCCCAGGTGTTACAGGGTAGATTCGGTCCATAGGGTTTTCTTGGGTTTGCCCTTTAAGGAGAGAGACTGACTCAATGGCTACAACAAAGGGTTCAAGCACAGCAAGGACTGCGACGGTGGCCCAGGACTGGGCAGTGTTTCCTTCTGTTGTGCACACGGGTCCCTGTGAGTCATAAAGACTCAATGGCACCCAGCAACAACAACAATCTTTATGGAAGCAGATCATCAGACTTTTCTTCTGCGGCGCTGCCGGTGGGTTGGAACTGCCAACGTTTAGGTTCATAATTGAGTACGATGTGTTTGTGCCACTTTGGGATGTGTCTGTAGCTTGGTACGTGTTTGCAAAGCTAAACATTCCTGTGAAACCAGTACCTAGGTGAATAGAACAGTGGCATCGTTTCTGTGGGCCTCTCCTGACCTCTTGTCATCACTGACTGACTGTCCCATCCCCAGAATAACCGTGTCCAGGCTTCTAACAACATAGTGGTTGAGAGCTACAGTGAGCTACAGCTGCTCACCAAGAGGTCAGTAGTATAGATGAGTCTGTCCTTGGAAACCTTACGGGTCAGTTTTACTCGGTTCTGTAGAGCACCTACGAATCAGAATCTACATGAAGGCAACAGATTGGTTTATTTGTAACTAGAATCAGAAATGTGTGTGTATATGTGTGCATGTATGTGCCTGTGTGCACGTGTATGCACATTTGGCTTCTTGTACTCAAAATTATGTTTGGGAGATGTATTCATATGCTGTGTATGGTTGTTGATGATTTCTCATTGCTGTAAATATTCCATGTTTGCATGATTTCAAAATCTGCTGTTGATGGTGTTTGAGGAGTTACTAGTGTTTTGTTGTTACAACTAGAGCTGCTGAGAACCCCCTTGGATGTGTCTTTTGGTGAACACCTGTGTTCATATGTGTGGGCTTGTGCCTAGGAGTGGAATTGCTGCGTCATCCAGGATGCGTATGTATCCTACGTTCCTTGAGTGGGCGCTTCAGACCCACTGGGCGTCACCGTGGAAGAAAGCCTGGGACCTGCTTCTGCAAGGCTGACAGCCAAGATCTGTAATACATGGGGTCACCGTCAGTCAGAATTGACTGGATGGCAGTGGGTTTTTGTTTTTCTGTTTTAGGTAGCAGAAAAGTTTCCCAAAGCGGTGGTTTTTCTTCAGAAGATCTGCCCACTTCCCGTTGTTGCTCGTGGAAGCCAGTCTTCGGCACTGAGCCACCCTGCTCGATAGAGAGCAAATAACGTGAAGGGAAACACAGCCACGAAGCAGCAGAGAAGCAAGTGCTCCCTGAGAGAGAGAAGCACGGTCCCTGGGTGTACAGCGCCCCAGGGGCGGCCCTGGGGACGGAGGGCATGGTGGCCGCCTTCTTACCTGAGTGGCCCTGCTGTCGCTGCCCTGGGTCAGGGACCACCACTTTGCTGCAGCGATACCCAACAGACCATGTAATAATTCTTCCTCAGCTGACAGAACTTTAATGGACCCGACCTCGACAAAACAAACTTGGCTTCAGACTTGCCTGTGGGCCTCAGTAAATATTTAACAGTCTGCGTTCCCATTCTCTCTCCTGCCATTAACGGCTCCATAAATCACCTGCCCCTTCCTGCTGTAGGCAGCCCCTCCTGTCCCCCCACCTCCAGTCTTGAAACTCCACGCTGGTGCTGCTTCTAGGCGCTGCGGGCCAGCCGCTCATGGTGGTTAAGAGCGGAGGACTGAAGAAGGGGCATACTACAATACTGGTGTCACTGTCCCTTCAGCTGGTAGGAGGCCTCCTCCATTTGTAGTGGGTGATGACAGCTAACACCGGGTTCCTCCTCTGTGCCCTTTGCCATGCTATGGGCTCTCTGTGGACTGTTTTATCTGTCTGATAGCAGTTCTTTGAAAGAAGTAGATGCTATTTGCCCCCATTTTACAGATGAGGAAACTAAGGGTTAAAAACATTTCCCCAGAGTAGCTTCTCTAGTAACTTTGGTAGTCTGACTTTAAGGCTCAAGGTTTTAACCACGGTCCCCGACCACCATCCCAGTGGCAGCTCTTCAGACACTGAAGCTTCCGTTCGCACCCATCTTTCTCTTGGGCTCCAGGCTGTGTCAGGTGGGCCTCAGGGAGGAGGGAGAATGTAGCTGCTGGAGAAGGTGCTGTGTGTGGGGTGCAGCCCATGCTTGGTGGGGGGAGAAGAGCGAGACGGGCCCATGTAGTTTAGATTTTGGCTTCACTCTGACCGGTTTGAAGGTAGTTGTCTGTGCTCCTGTTTCCCCATCTGCAAGGTACACCCAGTAGCTGCAGGGTGCCCAAGAGAGCATCTCAGATGCTTGGGTGGGGGCAGAGATTTTAGCAAGGTGAGTCGTAGGCACCCAGTGAAGGACCGCAAACAACACAAAACAAAAAAGCAAAGTGGTTGCCGTCTGGTCAGTTCCAACTCGTAGCAATGCAGTATGTGTCAGAATAAAACTGCTCTGTCGGGTTTTCAGTGGCTGATTTTGGGGGAAGGAGGGGCATGGACCACCAGGCCTTTCTTCTGAGGTACTTCTGGGTAGACGTGAACTTCCAGCCTTTTCCATGAGCCGCGGAGTGAGTTAAGTACTCTACTCAGGGACTTAAAACAGTTCCTGTTTTAAAGGCAGGTATGGGCTGGTGAATGGTTGCACCTCCAGCCCTGTGCTCTGTGGATCTGTTTGGCGCTCAGCTGCCTTTGGAAGAATTGAAGCACACCAGGCTGGGGAGGTGAAAGTTATCCCCAAACACCTGGAGCAGCACTTGGGTCTGGTTAGTTGCTGAGTGAATGTTTAAAAAAGTAACAGGCCCCAGGCCCTGCCCTGAAGTGGCTCTCAGTGCTCAAGAAGGCTGGAGGGATGCCAGGGTTTTGTGGTTGTCCTTAAAAAGAAAGAAAACAAAGAACCACTTCCCACCAGCTGACCTAAACTCCCTCAGCTGACTGTCTGGATCACTCCCTGCTGCCAGGGAGCCCAGGGCCCTGTGCCATTTGTGGCCTTGCTGTTAACTCCCGAAGCAGTCACCTCCCCCAGATGGATTCTTCTCTCATCTCTGCAAGGGCAGCACCCCAGGCCTTCTGCCTCCAGGGTGGTTTGCCAGTACCAGTTGCTGTCGACTTATCTCTGACTCATGGTGGCCCCATGTGTGTCAGGATAGGACTGTGCCCCTTAGGGTTCTCAGTGGCTGAATTTTTGGAAGTGGATCACCAGACCTTTCTTCTGAGGCACCTCTGGGTGGACTCCACCCTCCAACAGCCCTTTGGTTAGCAGCTGAGTGCATTAATCATTTTTACTGCCCAGGGACTCCCCCCGGTTGGTTTGGAGACACCCTAAACAGATGACAGTTGTCAGCTGAGTGTGGTGACAGTATTAAAGGAAATTGTTCTTAATAAGTTCCTCTTCTAATCTTTAAGGGGATACCAACCCTCAGGGCTGGGGTCACAGAGTAAGGAAGAGTTACTCACTGCTGCTTTGGGTACATGATTGTGACAAGATTACTTTTCCTTCTGCCAGGCCTGGAGCTGATCTTTCGACCAGAGGGGAATTAAAAGGATGTCTACCAGTTGCACAGAGCATTGTTCACGGATTTTCCGAGCCTGATGGATTTACAGTGATAGTCGGCTACCTGGGGACCAGTGCTGGCAAAAGCAGCCTGTGGAACTCTGCACACCTGCACATTTCTGGATGCTAAAAATGGTTTGAAGGCAGGCCCTTGATGAGTGCCATGTGGATTCCTGCAGCCTGAGTACCTGCAGGGACAGAGCCAAGCGTCCTGCTAGACAGAGATCTCTGTCCTGGTCTCGGGCAAGGATGTTTGGTTGGCTCTCTGCCAGCTTCTTTGGAGCATACTGTGAAACGTAAGTCCCCGTCTGTCTCCTCTGTGTGTGCATGAGGCGCACGCATCTTCTGTGAAGCTGCTGTCTGCACTTTATGTATGACTCTTCTGGCTGGGTGGTGGGGATTCATGGTGCCAGGGCCAGCTGTCAAAAGGAGCTGGCATTTAATGGGTGCATGCTGCGTGTCTGAGGTGGTGCCAGGAGTTTAGGGGAGGCAGATGGTAATGGGAAGATGGCTCCTGGGAGCTGCTGCTGTTCTCTCTGCTGACTTGGGGATCAAATGTGTCCCACTTCATGGATTTACCTGTTCAGGCATCTACCTCCATCTACTAGACCGTGAGCTCCTGGAAGGCAGGGGCATTTTCCACATGGCTCCATGTCTCCCAGGCACGCGGTAGCACCCGGCACGCAGACACAGTCTCCCTTGCCAAAAGACAGTCAGCTGAGATGTGGTGGCTGCCCTCCCAGCTTGGAGATTAAACGGAGAACAGGTACCTAGGGGATTATTTCTTAGTATCGTGCTTAGAGCTGTACACAACTGTGGCCAGAGCTGTGAGAGCTGAGTATTAGCAGGGTGTCTGTGAAACAGGCGGACTTGGTTTGAATTTCTTATACATGCATACCACGAGGCTCTGTGACGTTATTGCTGGGTTTTCTTTCCCTTCTCTGCCCAACCTGCTTCCAGTTTCTGTTGCGTTGATTCCGATTCACGGTGACCTCGTGTGTGTGTTAGAGTAGAATTATGTTCCATAGAAGTTTCAACAGCTGACTTCTTGGCAATAGATTGCCAGGCCTTTCATCTGAGTTATGTCTAGGCAGACTCGAACTTGAACCTTCCAGTTAGCAGCTGAACACGTCAACTGTTTGCACCACTCAGGGGCTCCCTCTATTAAATAGCACTGACGTCTTATCACACTTCACATGCTGGTGTTAAATCACAAAGTATACACTGTGTTTGTGAAACACTCAGCATTGTGCCCGGCACACCACCAATGCTCAGTAAAGGCTCAGTAATGCCGGCTGAGGGAAGCCTCTGGGCAGAGCCGGGTGGGCAGGCTGGACTTGGAGCTCGGGCGTGACTGGTGAGGATGGACAGGTGACTAAAGGTCACAGTCCAGGGGAAGGCTGAGTGACAGGTCAGTGCCAGTTGAGAGACAGGGCCTGGGCTTGGCAGCAAAGGCTGCTGAGGGCAGGAGCTGTGAGCCAAGGGAATGGCCTCTTGGGTCCGGATCTGGCAGCTTGTGAGGTTGGACGCTCCACTCCCTCTGACATTCGCTTTTGCCCTGGGCTGTCCCTCAGGAGGATGTAATTCCTACAGCAGGTGCCACAGGCATTCAGGTCACCCACGGCCAACTGGCATTGGGCCTGCTGTTGTACCTGGTGGCACTTTCTCCTGGGGCTTCCCTGCCTTCTTGCTGTAAACCAGGTCCAAGGTCATCACAGGCTCTGCTCATCCATGCTGAGCTGCTGTCTCCTTTTCTGTTGTCTGTGCGGGTGGTTGGATTTTGCATCTTTCTCTCGTGTTATAAAGTCCTGTCTCTTTGTTCATTCCATTATGTAGCCAGGTAGGACCATGGCACAAGGGATGTTCTGGCTTTCTTGAAGTGGATCAAAAAAGAGAGCCAACTTCCTTTACAGCATTTCTGTAGCCAAACCTGGCAGCCACGCACCCCTCCTCAGGTGGGCAGGGGTGTCCCTGTTGCACACTTGAGAAGCTCTGGGCTCCAGGGGGCCGAGGAACTTGTCCATCCATAGTCATTGGTTAGAAGAAGGCTGAGCAGGAAGCGAAGAGCCACTTGTCAAAGGGAACCATGCCACCTCAGCAGAAGGGGAGCAGCGTTTCCTTCAGGGCCATCAGTGCACTGTGTGTGCAAAGTGCTTCCTGCCGTGAGTGTTCTTGGAGTCCTTGGGGCCGAGAACTCTCTTGGTCCTTCAGGAGGGATGTTGTTTTTCCTTGTCAAGTGGGTTCTGACTCACAGAGACCCTGTGTAAAGCAGAAACGTCGGCTGGTCGTGCACCATCCTCGTGACTGCTGGTCTGCCCAAGTCCACTGCTTCGACGGCTGTGCCTTTCAACCTTGAGGGTTATTGCTGAGCACAGGGTCAGCCCCTGCTCTGTTGTGGTCCGTAGGGTTTTCACTGGCTAATTTTCAGAAGCAGATTGCCAGTCCTTTCTTCCCAGTTTCTTTTCTACTGGCTATTCCACTGAAACTAGTTCGCCATGGGTGATCCTGCGAGTATTTGAAATGCCAGCACCGTAGCAACATGTAAGCCACCATGGTAAGACGTGCTGACGCGTGGTGGTCAGGAGAGACAGGCAGTCCACAATGGACTCAGCTCCCGAGTGGAGGTGACCAGCTTCCCACTGGGTGCCGGGGATGGGGGTGGGATGGGCCTGTGATCCAGCCTGCAGGCTGTGGGTCTGGGCGGGCCTGTGCCCTTGGGTAAGCAGGTTGGCAGCACACTGGCCAAAGGCCCCCTGTGCCCAACAGGGGCAGGGAGTGGATCATTTCAAGGAGGGGCTGTATGACCTGGACAGCTGTTTGCAGGCTGAGAGCTGGGGCTAGCCTTGCTTTGAAGAGGGTTGCAGGGTGTCCACTGGACATGGGAGGGTGACCACAGAGGCTTGGGGTTCTCTTCCATTGGTGCCTCACAGGCCTCTTGCCCCTTGTCCTGCCATCCCCACCTCCCACTGTGGTAGCTGCACTCTCGCTTATCACATGGCCTGCAGCGCTGTTTGTTTGGTTTTTATCGGGTGCTCGTTAGAACAGCCCCTTGGGGTCGTCTGCGGGGGTCTCAGTTATCTCCGCTGCTCAGGGCAGGGTGAGGGCCAACAGCTGAGGCACCGGACGACACATGGTGGTCAGAACAGGAACTGAGACTTTGGCTTCTCTGCCTTTGTTGCCTCTTGGGCTCCTGCCTGGTGTCTGTGAGGTGGCACCTTGGGGACATGGATGCATTCATGATGACCATTGTTGAGCTGGGCTCTGTGCAAGGCACGTGGCAAACATTCTTCCATTCAAACCTCAGACCAGGCCTGTGGCGTAAGCTGCTGTTATCTTTTTTCCCTCTGAAGTGGCCGGTGCAGAGAGGCAAAGCACGTATCCCAAGGCTCAGAGACTTGCACGCCAAGCCAAGCCAAGTGCCGTCGAGTCGGATCCGACTCATGGAGACTTGCACACAGACCCCAGATCCACAGGGCCACATTGCCTGGGGCTGACATGCCCTTCTTCTCCTGTCTTGGACCCTGGCAGCTGTGTGACCTTGGGCAGCTTATTGCCCTCTCTGGGCCTTGGTATTTTTATGGGCAGGGAAAATCTCTGATTTATCTTCTTATATGGGCACCTTTTAAGAAAACATTTTACTGTATTGTTGGAGAAAGTATGCACACCAAACCTGCTCCCGTCCCTCAGTTTCTGTGCCTGATGATCAGTGAGTGACATTCTTCAGTTTGTGTCATCATTGTCCTTGTTTCCCTGCTGGTTGTTTCAGTCACTTCATCTCACTGCCCTGGGCCCCTCTTTTTGCATCTGTGCTGTAGAGAAACTTTTGTCCATTTGCTCTCATGTGGATAATTTTCTAAAGGATATAGTACTCAAGAGTGACAATCAGTTTAAAGGTGACTTTAAACAGCCCTGGTGGCACAGTGGTTACGAGCTTGACCAAAAAGAAGGTCTGCAGTTGGAATCCATCAACTACCCTTTGGGAAACCTATGTGGTAGTTCTTCTGTGTCCTGTAGGGTTGCTAGTTTCAATTGATCCACAGCAACAGGTTTTGTTTGTTTGTGTTCTGTGTCTAGTGGATAGTTTCACTTCAAGGTTTAAGGCTATATCTCAGTTTTAGGGATTCCACCACCTCAATGGGTCCGGCAAGTCTGACAGTTTGCAGTTCTCTTCCGTATTTCTCTGCCTTTCTAACAAGATCTGTCTATTGTGTGGCTGATGAGCCTGTTCTGATCCGAGAGAGCTTTGAGAGTGAAGGGGAAGCTGGACTCCTCCCCTCTGGACCCGCTTGGGCAGATGAGGCCTGGCGGGCGCTTGTGCTGCCGCTGCTTCGTGTCTGCTTCTAGGTCCGGTTCTCCAGGCTCTCCCTTGGGTGCTCGTGGACAGCTTGCATTTCTCCTCTCAGCTCGGGAGTGTAGCCCGACCTAATCACACAAGTCGGCCCTCAGCCGCTTGGAAGAACCCATATCTCTTTGATCCCCATTATCTTGGCCGCTGTGGAGAACAGGCCTGCCTCCCCCGCCCCCCCTTTTTTAACAGATGGTGGCTTGGGGGATGTAGTGTTGCCCGCCCTCCCTGCCACAGACACCTCAGCCAGCATTCCCTGAGGTCTTGGCTGCGCACCCTGGCCCTGTTCCACTTGGACCCCTTGGAGGTCTGCTCAGGGTGACTGTAAGAGCAGGCCTGGGACGCATGCTCCAAAGCCAGCGGGGAAGACCAGGGCTTCTGGATTCACAATTATTGTTAATTCCTGTGAAGTCAATTCTGACTCATAGTGACCCCACAGGGGCAGAGTAGAACCGTTCCAGGGGATTCTCATGAAGCACTAGAGTGTGCCCCTTTAACCCGGGTGACGTGGGTATGGGCTTCCTTTAATATTGTGAAGAACCTGTGGCTCAGAGAGGTCAAGAAAGTTCCTGGTGGGTTATCCAGGAAAGGACTAGAGAGGCTGGTGTCAGCCTTCAAGGCTCTCACCCTTCTGCTATGCCAGTGGTCCGCAAAGTGTGCCAATAATGACAGGCAACAGGACTTTGCGTTATAAACAGACGCGCTTGTTAAAATTTGCATATGTTCATTTTAATTTGAGTTAGAAAAGGTCGCAGTGGTCACACAGGACCTGAAATTTGCAGGTATTAGTGTTTTGATTACAGGCAGATATTTAAGTTAGAAAAGTCGATTTCACAAGAATATTAAAATGAAGCAAGAATTTAGTGAGTCATGAAGAATGCTGAAATTTGGGATGCAGGTCCTCTTTTGGTGTCTTAGTTACGTAGTGCTGCTTAACAGAAGTAACGCAAATGGGTAGCTCTAACAGACGGAAATTTATTTTCTTACAGTTTAAAAAAAAAAAAGAACCACTGCCGCCGAGTCAATTCTGACTGATAGCAACCCTATAGAACAGAGTAGAACTGCTCCATGGAGTTTCCAAGGATGCCAATTCATCACACTGAGGGTCTCCCGCTTTGTTGCTGACCTTCACATTTAGGGCCCCAGGTTAGCGGAAGATGTTCTCTCTCTTTTTTAGTTCTGGGAGAAGAAGGAGGTCCTTGTCTCTTTTCAACTTCTATCCCCGGATTCCTTGGCAGTCTTCATGTGGTGTCGCATCTGCCTTCCCCCGTCTGTGCTCCTTTGTTTCTGTGCCTAATCTGCTCCTTTTATGTCTCAAAGAAACTTCATTTTAAGACGTGCTGTGTACTGAGAGGGTCTCTTTCTGAAAACCAAACCAAACCCATGGCTACTGAGTCGATTCTGACTCACAGGGACCCTGTAGGACAGAGTAGAACTGCTCCGTGGTGTCACTAAGGCTGTAAATCTTTATGGAGGTGGACTGCCATTGCTTTCTCCCCTGGAGCTACTGGTTTTGATCTGCCCAGCTTTTGATTAGCAGCCAAGCACTTTAACCATTATGCCAACAGGGTTCTTGGGCCTCATTAACATAACAAATAAAAACCCTATTCCGTAATGACATTACACTTGCAGGTGTAGGAGTTCAGATATGCAGTGCACATTCTCGGGGGACACAATTCAGTCTGTAACACTTGAATTTGTAGTGCTCTTGCGTGTGGCTCTGGTCACATCCCTGGGACAGGATATCTCTTAGCCTGTGGGCAGGATAGCTCTGTGCACCTGCTTCATGTCAGTTCTGCTGTTGAATCCATTGTGATCCTGCCTAAATCCAGAAAATTCATGATGAAGTGACTGTGCAAAGATAGATTGGAGACAAAAAGAATCCTAGCATGATGGTACTGTCGGACGCCACTTCTTGCATTGGCTCCGGCCACTGATCTAGGTCCTGCTGACTTCATTGTGTATATTGGCTGTCTGAAGTTTCCAGGTGACTCTAAGGTTTCCAGGTGACCCCTGTATTCGCTCTCTCAGAATGAATAATGAATTTGTAAATGTTTTCACTGTGCCGTCCGCTGTTTAAAATGCCCTCAGCTCATCCCTTCGTTTGTTCATTCTTTCCCCCTCAGTAGATCGGGGGGCAATGTCACTCACTTTCTGGGTATTTATTGTGGAAATTCAGTAGAAGAACACCCTGATGGCCTTCGTCCTGTGCCTGGCATGGCATACGTATTTAGGGAGTGTTAGCTATTTTAAGACAATGTGTTAGAATGGAATTAGAAGGTCGAAACATAGAGACCTAGGGAAAAAAAATGAGGATGAACAAGTTAATAATATTTTTAACATGAAATGTAGTGTTCAGTGTTTAGTTAGCACGGCACACTGGGTGGGCTTTAACCCCAAACCAAGCCCCCTGCTTTCCAGTCAATTGCCACTCACAATGACCCTGTAGCCATAGCCAAGCTATAGCTATAGATGTGTCTAAGTCAGGGATCAGCACGCTTCTTCTAGCACAGGTCAGAGAGTGAAGATTTTTAGCTTCGCAGCCGTATGGTGTCTGTCACGGCTGCTGCTCACCTCTGCCTTTGTAGCTGGAAAGCAGCCGTAGACAATATGTAAATGATTGGGCATGGCTGTGTTCCAATAAAACTTTATTTATAAAAACAGACGGTTGATTTAGAGGATATAGTTTATATAGGAGATAGTTTATTTACACTTGATCTAGGTGAAGGAAAGTGATTTGTCTTTGAGACAGAGAAACAGCTCCTGGATCGTAAACACTGAAAGTTTTTTTTATAAGCCGTAGTGTTTATATGAAGCTTGCTGACCACCTATGGACCCTGTGTTCATTGGGAATTTTAGAGAACATACAGAAGAAGACCTTCCCAGGGTTGGCTCTCTTTACTTAATATTCTATTGTGTTTATTGTGAAGGCTGACACAGCAGGTGAGGTTCCCACGGACCAATTTCCGTACAGATGATTCAGTGATAATTGGTGACATCTTTCGGAGTGTGTCATTATTCTGTTCTGCTTGCATTTTTTCCAGTACTCTAGTTTCCTTGTGTCCTTAACGTTTCTTCATCTTCACTTTTGAACAGTTTTTGTCCATTTAGTCTCTGTAGATGATTTGTTGAGGGAGCTTATTACCGACAGGTCATATTCTTTATTTTATGAGCCAGTCTTTTAGCTAAAAGGCAATGGCTGGTTCTCTTACTGGAAACCATGGTGGCATAGGGTTAAAGGTTACAGCTGCTAGCCAAAAGGTTGGTGGTTAGAATCTGCCAGACACTCCTTGGAAACGCTCTGTGGCAGTTCTACTCAGTGCTGTAGGGTCACTATGAATTGGAATCGACTCGACAACAATGAGTTTGTTTTTTGCTGTTTTTAGTTCTCTCTTCTACTCTGGCCCGTAGGGTCGCCGTCAGTCGGATCCATCTCGACGACACTGGGTTTTTTTAGGTTTCATTCTCTCATCATTCATTTTGCAAGTATTTCTTGAAGGCCTGCTGACCCATGATAAAATCTTAGGATGCATGCATTTTGGCAGGGATGAGCCCAGTGGTGATTTAGGGGACCAATTAAGGGGGTTTTCAGTGTGGAGCGCATTGTCCAGCTCTTCAGTTAGACACAACTTGAGGTGCTCATTTGAGTGGCATCTTGGGCCACACTTGTGTCTGCTGCTGCCATCACTCAGCCCCTGCCTTACGGGAGCATCATGGGTGATCCCTATTGTCCATCACGCTGCAGTGACTGAAAGAAGGTTGTCTTTTTAGTACAACAAAACCAGAGTTTGAAGCTGTTCGCCTTCAGGGCTGTATGGCCCTGCTCAGGTTAAGGAACCTCTCCGAGCCTGATTGTCTTCATCAGCAAGTTAGTAACACCTCTGAGTCTCTAGTTCTCACCCATTGCCAGACAGTTAATATTTGCTCTTTAAATGTTAGCTTCTCCCTCCGGGGCCTCGGGTCTGCTGGCCGCCCCACTCCTTCGCTCAAAAGCAGTTTCCTGACTTTTCCGCTTTGAGCCTGTAGGGTGTAAGGATGGAGCCCCCTCCTCTCCTGTGACTTTTCCATGTTAGAAAGCTTGAGAAAATGCTGGCCTGTGGAATTCGGAAGTCAATGAGGGGAACTGATTCCCGGAGGGGCTCTGTTTGACCTCTGTCTCTTCCCCTGACCTTCTGTTGTCCTTGAGCAAGTGGGAAGGCAACTGGAGGTTTTAGCAACAGCTCAAAAGGTCTCTGAGGCAGTGGGGCAGCATGGACACCCTAGCCAGGGTGGGTGAGTGTTAGCCCGCTCTCTTCAGTGCCCGGTTACCCCGAGAGAGGCCATCTGGGGAGAAGAGCATGTTGAGTAAAGCTGTCAGGTGACTCTCCACTGCCCCAAAGAGGGGCCCAGCAAGGGGCTGTGGGAGAAACCGGAAAGCATTCCTGGTTGCCTTCAGTTGAAAAACACAAACCGTCTTTCTGTGATCTTTAAGACTTAAGTGGCGTGTTTACCTAGCGGTAGTGGGTCAAGACAAAGGGAACAGACTTTTGTTGACTGGTACAGTTTCAAAGAGACAGGCTCTGTTTCTTGCTTCTAGAACCTTCCAGTAGGAAGGCTGTGAAGTTGGAGACCAGAGGCAGGCAGCAAAAGCTCCATGGTTTGCGATGTGGGAACCAGAGCAGGGCAGGGTAATGGCCATGCTTGCTGGGCCTTGCTGGGCTGGGCTGGACCAGGGTAGGTACATTGAGCATGGCCACTTCCTGGGACCCCGGGATTCAGAGGTCATGGTGAGCCTGCTACGGGCATCACGACCTTCGCTGTCAGCTATGTACCAATCACCTTTAATCTCACTGGAAGGTAGGTTCCTTCCCAGGGAGGGGGCTTTCACTGGGGGTCGTGCCTTTCCACCACTTCTTGTGCTGTGTAACCTCGTAAAAGTGTTGGCCTTCCTGATAGCTGGTTTCCTGGGTAGTTGCCAGGAATGGTGGCTCTCCCCCATCCCTGCCACTGCCATCTATCACCCCACATGGGAGGAAGGGGTTCTGGGGAGAGAGGGTAAGTCCCACCTGATTACCAGGAACTAAGCTGACCCTCCGCCCCCCATGGAGGCTTATCTGGCTTGGACCCAGGAGCAGCTGCTGGTGGTGAGGTCTCAGAGTGACTGGAAAGTTGGGGACTGGGTTTAACAGCGGGTGGTGACATAAACGTATAAATGTCAACTGGCAAGCCGCCAGCTCTTTGCTGTCCTTGGACTTCTGGAACTCCTGGTTGCATGGTCAGGACAGTGAGGGGTTACTCCTGATAAAAAGAATTTTCCTGATGGAGAAAATGCCCTGAGGTGATGGGGCATGTTAGAACACCTGGCACCGTGCCAGCGCCTGCTCTGGGCCTCCGGGCTCTGTGACCTGGGGTAAGACGCTTGGCCTCTCTGCACCTGTGCATCCTCGCAGGTTCAGCTGGCTCATCTGAGATGCCAAGAGACGTAAAACCGGGCCAGTAGTTAGTCCCCACTCTCCTAACGTGATGGAGAGTAAACCCTGAATGTAAACCAGGTGTGCTGCCTGGTTTGGGGACCTTCCTGTCACTTGATTGTTGAGTCAGCTGGGGCAGATTCTATCAAAGGGATGGCCATCCTTGCTTGATGCCGTGTTGTTGGGAGCCGGTGTGTTGCTCTGTGGGCCTTCTCCGGAGCGAGGAGGTGGCACAGTTGATGTGGGGGAATACTCATTTAGGACCAGGAAGCCCTGGAGTGCTGAGGTGCTGGCCCAAGGGGGAGGCAGCCTTCTCCCTTTTAAAGTGATGAAGACCTGGGAGGCATCTGTGCTCCAGGCCCGCCCTGGGCAGCTTCCTCCGCATTCTGCTGTCTTTGAGAGTCTCAGCCTTTCCTGGAGTCAGCTGCTGGGTTTGAGGGTAGTTTCTTATATAATATGAATTGTCTAAAAGTGAAACACAAAACAAGTGGTAACAAAATGTCATTTAATAACCCTCTGCTCTCAGTTGTTGTTGGGGGAAGTTGAGTTTTGGACTTACAGTGACTCCATGTGCCAGAGCAGAGCTGCCCCATGGGCTTCCCTGGGCTTTAATCTTTACAGGAGCAGATTGTGAAGTCTCTGTCCTCTGGGTTGGTTTGAACCGCCAGTTTTGCAGTTAGCAGCAGGGTGTGTGACCATGGTGCCACCAGGGCCCCTTCCCTAACATCCAGGATTTAGTACGTGTTAATGATGTGGCACATTTGTTTCACATCGTGCCTTCATAAAAAATGAAGTCTAGCAAGCCCTCTTCTCCCATTCCACTTCCTTTCTTCCTAGACGCACCGTCACCCTGATGGTGGGGTCCAGTCAGGCCACCCTCTGACCCTTTTTTCTGCCATTTTTCAGAGGCCCTTTGCGATACTGCCTGTGGGTGTGATGATTGCTGCATAAGCAGCATCCTATACACGGTGTCTGCAGTCTGTTCTCACTCGTCAGCGTGTTGGGTACCACTGCTGCTGTGCGGGCGACGGCTGTGCCTCGGGAAGCGTTTCAGGTTGTGCCGGGTTGGGGCTGTTGCGAGGCGGGTGGTGGAAACAGTCCTTGCTCATGACTCTGCGTAGAGGAGAGTTTGCCGGGGGTGCCCCCAGGAGTGCCAACTGCAGGGAATGCCATTTATAGCCTTGCTAAAGGAAACTCCCATGGTGTAGTAGTTTAGTGCTATGTCTGCTAACCAAAAGGTTGGCAGTTCAAATCCACGAGATGCTCCTTAGAAACTCTCTGGCACAGTTCTCCTCTGTCCTATAGGGTTGCTATGAGTTGAAATCTACTCAGTGGTGCTGCTTTTTTTAAAGGTGGCCCAGTGGCTCTGCAGGGGGATGAAGTTTTTGCAGCTGGCTCACCTCTCAAACTGTAAACCCCTTAAGGACAGGAGTGGGCTCTCCTGACTTACACATTTAAGTCGGCTGAATTCTGGGAGTTGATGAGATGAGCCCTGCCAGGGAGGATGGCATCACAGAACAGAAGCAGTGACTGTCTTGGCTCCCCTCTGCAGAAGAGAGCTTCATCAATGGATTAACCAAGTGGGAACTGGGGGGCGGTGGGGAGGTAGTGAAACCGCGGTACTGAAGGGGTGACCAGGAAGGAGCAAGCAGAGGGTCTGAGCTTGGCTGGAGGTCGCTGGGTAGGTGGCAGAGGTCTCAGGATCTGTGACTGGGGAGCCTTTTGGAGGGCCAGGTAGGCTGGCTTGGGAGGCACCAACTTCCTTTAGCTAATGCTTACTGAGCCCCAGAGCCCCAGTGGGACACTGGTTAAGTGCTAGGCTGCTAACCAGATCAGTGGTTTGAATCCATTTGCTGCTTCTTGGAAACTCTGTGGGGCCTAAAGGGTCACTGTGAGTTGGAGTCAACTTGATGGTAACAGAGTTTGCATTTGCTGAGCCCCTAGTAAGCGTGGGCACTGAGAACCTGAGGTCCTGTGAGTTTGCTGAATTTGCATATTTCTATTTAATCACTGCAGCAACCTTATGAGATCGCTGCAGGTGTCCCCATGTCTGGGGTGAGGAACTGGAGATGAACTAGTGCTGAGACCACAGTCCCAGTTTGTTCTGCCATTTAGTATGGGACAGAGCATAGTGACTTCAGAGTGCCAAGCCAGCCAGCTTGGGTGGAATTCCTGCTTCACCATTTACTAGTTGTGTGGCCCAAACAAGTTAGTGAACATCTCTGGACCTCAGTTTCCCCATCTGTAAAATAGAGTTATAATAGACCCTGCACATGGGGCGTTTTGAGTTTTAAATGAGAGGCCATCTGTGAAGTCTTGAGCGCAGCGCCTGACACTTACCAAGTGCTCAAGGAAGTGTAGTCATGGTTCTGGCTGACACTTCACAACTGACCCTATGATGATTCAGAAGGAAAGGGTCAACAACTTGCTGATCATCACACAGTTATTTTGTGGTACACCTGGCTTGGACGAGGCCACATTTTCCTCGGGTGCCTTCATGACCAACCCTAATGACCACCAGCCCACTGCCATTGAGTGGATTCTGACTCACAGTGACCCTGGAGGACAGGTAGAACTGCCCCATAGAGTTTCCAAGGAGTAACTGGTGGATTTGAACAGCTGACCTTTGGGTTAGCAGATGTAGCACTTAACCAGGGGGTGAATGACCACTAGGGTTACAGTTTTCCCTCCTCTCTCTCTGAGGATGGTGCCAAGAAACCACAGGGTCGTTTGTCCTGGCTTGATAATCTGAGGAACTCCAACCCTTTCAAAGACAGCCAGGGAGCCTTGAGAGCCCCAGTGAGACAGCGCTGCTACTTGCAGGGTTAATTCAGCTGTTCCTGGGGCGTCACTTGCTGTCTAATTAACGCCCAAATAAAACGCTTCTAAATGGCTTTGCGGTTTCCAGTTGACCTTGCCTTTTGAATTCAGAGAGCACCGGTGTTTTGCTTCTTCCTGAGGATGGTGAATGTTTTGATAGCAGCAGAGATCATGATAAAAGGGAAACTGGGGAAGATTCAAGAGTGGGCTGAGGAGATTGCAGCCCCCTGGTGTGATGAGTGGGTGAGAAGTGGCTTGAAGTGTCCGTACGCTCTGATGCCTTCTGCTCCCGGATGCTGGGATGACAGGGCTATTGGGGGAGGAGGGCTCTGCCTGTGCCTTCTTGATGTGTCTACAGTATAAGATATGAGCTCTCTTCCTGCCTGCTCTGTGAAATGTGAAGGTCTCACATACAGTGGTCCAGGAGTTGATGTGTAGGAGTTGATAGTACGGTTGTGTCATTGTTAAAAAACCAAGGGCTGTGGAGTCATCTCTGACTCATAGCAACCCCATCTGTGGCATATGGGCTTCAGTGACTGAATTTCAGAAGGATGTTTTCAGGCCATTCTTCCCGAGTGCCTTTGGGTGGACTGGAGCCTCCAGTCTCTTGGTTAGCAGCCAATTGTGTTAACCATTTGCATTCCCTCAATGAGGAAACCGTGGTTGCCTAGTGGTTAGGTCCAATGGCTGCTCACCTGAAGGTCAGCAGTTCAGAGCCACCATGCAATCCTTGGAAACTCTGGGACAGTTCTACCCTGCCCTGTAGGGTCACTTGGGTTTGGAATCCACTAGACAGCAATGGGTTTGGCTTTTTGGGGGACAGGGCTGTGTGTCATTCTTTCCTGTCCTTTATTGAATGGTTGCTCTGTGCTGGGATTTAAGTAATTCTCCCAGCAACCCTGGGAGGTAAATGCCATAAGATCCTGGTCTTACAGGTATGAATTGAGCCTCAGTGAGGCTTGGACAGCCAGCTAGGAAGGACAAAGCCTGGATTCCAACCATTCCTGGAATTCCTGGACACATTCGTCAGGCTGCATGCTTCTTACCCCAGAAATGTGGCAGCACAGTGTGGTCAATGATGGATTCTGGTCCCAAGTGAACAGGAGGGCCCAGTGAAGGTGACGCTGGCCTGGTCTGTTTACAGTCCCTGTTCTCCTGCTGTTTCTCCAGAAGTCATCACCCACTGGCTGGCAAACTGGGGGATGGCAGGAAGTTATTCCCTGGTTCTGTTAGCTTGCTGGGATGGACACTGACCCGTTGGCCATGAGACAGAGGTGGTGGGGCCGGCAGGCAAAGGTAAACATCAAAACCAAATGACTCCAGCTATATTCCTGATGAATTCCTAGATCATTACACCACGGCTGGGTCAGGAAACATGCAGAATGTTTCTGTTTTTCCACCAGTGGCTAGTCATTCCAGGGCTTCCTAAGTTAGCACCCTAGTAGCTGTGGATTTGGGGTTTTTAGAGCCCAGGCTTTAGGAGTTTGTGAGGAGGGGGTGGTTGGACCAGGGTGGGGGCAGGGTGGTGGTAGAGGAGAAGGAAAAGCAGGACAGTTAACATCCTCACCCGGCCCCTTCCTGATGGCATTTCCCTCCAGACGGCTGAACAGGGAGCTGATTCACCAGCTCCACAGAGCGGAGCCGTGAGCCGGCCACTGACTAAGGAGGAAATGCCATTATTCTGTGACTGCATGTTGCTCGTGGCAGTCTCCATCTTAAATTTTACAGTCGCTTCATCTTTTTAGATTTTTTTTTTTGTACTCTGCAGAGGGGTATTTGGTACAGTTCCTTGAAACACAAGCAGATTTCACTCCTTCGGGCACAGCTGTTGGGTGTGCCGGGCTTCAAGGCGGCCAGCAGCCTGGCGGGTTCCTGCTGGTGACAGGGGTGGCCCGTGTACTCAGCCAGCCTTTCAGGTTTAGGGTGCAGCTCTTAGATGCAAGGGAGGCTTCTCAGTACACACCAACATTGTCTTGGATCTCGAGATTGGATCTCAGGATGGCTGGCTTCCAGGTTTATTTTGGAGTTGGATGAGAAACTCTTTGGAGTCGAGACGAAACAGCCACCCAGGAGGATTGAGACTGTTGTCGCAGTGGGCGACTCCTACCAAAAAGTCTGCCGTGGACATTGTCCCTCTCCCAGTCCCCACTCTTTTGGGCTTTAAACCTAGCTGTGCCTCAGCTCGTCTGTGAAGCCTCGTCCAACTGCCTGGTGGAGTTTATTCTTCAGTCTGGTGTGGTTCTGCCCACGCCGCAAGACTGGGAGTATTTTGGGGGGAAGGAGCAGGTCTTGGCCTGTTTGATGTTTCCAGAGCACCTGAGACACAGTCAGTCATGTTTGCTCAGTGAAGAGCTTTGAAGAGACCTGGGTGAAACTGTCCAGAATTAAAGACAGTGGCACTGGGCAGGGCTGTGTTTTACCGCTTGCACACTGGCTGCTGTTTACCATTCAGATGACTGGTAAATGTAAGTGGACGTCTGCTGTGTTCTCAGGCGGTTGCTGGGAACCCCTTGTTGTCAGCCATGGTCACAGTAGCTCCGTGCACGCCAGAACAAAACGCTGCCTGGTCCTCCACCGTCCATCCCCCTGATGGGGTGTGCACTGGACTGTTGTGATCCGTAGGATTTTCACTGGATGAGTGTCAGGAGTAGATTTCCAGGCTTTCTTCCTAGTCTGTCTGAGTCTGAAAACTCCACTGAAACTTGTCCAACATGATCGCGACAGGCAGGCCTCCACTGACTGATGGGTGTTGGCTGTCCATGAGGCTCATTGGCCAGGAATCGAACCAGGGTCTCCAGCATGAAAGGGTACCGCTGGACTACCAGTGCTCCCCTGGTGGGAAGACACAACTCCCTTAAGCAGATGAAACAACAGGAAAATAGCACAAGTGAGTGTTTAAGGTGCACCTGAGCTAGAGTCATGCCTCTGTTACATGTATTTGCGTGTGATCCTGTGCAAGTTATTTTCCTGAGCCTCAGTTTCCCAGCAGTGAAATGGGCATGGTACCTGTTCACCTTAAGGGACTGTTTTAAGGACCAGATGAGAGTGCTGTTGAACTATTTAGTGTGAGGTAGTGAGCTCCATGGGGAGGAAACTGTGTATGTCTGTTTTTCACTTTGGGCGTAAGTGGACAGGATGGGCCTTTAGGAACCTCTGTGGCTCTGGACAGGGGGCTCAGTGCTGTTCTGAGCAGACTTGAAGTGAGAAGGCCTGCAGCATTGATCAAGAGGGACCCAGGACCCCCAGGAGATAGTGACCTGCCTACTGTAGTGGAGGCTTGTGGGTAAGGGCTAGGTGGAAGGACTTTGAAGCCTGTGGAGGGCAGGCACTGCACACCATTTTTGTATTCACGCTGTTTGTATACCTGATCTCTAGGGCCTTATGCCAGGAGCCCTGGTAGTCCAGTGGTTAGGCACGAGGCTGCTAACTGAGAGGTTGGTGGTTTGAACTCATCCAGTGGCTCTGCAGGAGAAAGGCCTGGTGATCTGCTTCTGTAAAGATCATGGCCAAGGAAAGTTCCCATGGGGCAGGCCTGCAGTGTCACACGGACTCACTGTAAGTCAGAATCACACTGATGACACCCAACGACAGAGAGCTGGGGTGCACAGTACCACAGTGGATGGCAATGCTTCTAACAGGTGGGACAGAGTCTGCACCGGGGCGACTAGTCCAGTGGTGCCCAGAGCGGGGTGCAGGGTACAGTCCCAGTGCGCCCTGCTGTAGGGTCAGCTCTGCTGAAGTGGGGCTGCAGGAGCAAAGTTGGCAGGCCCTTCAGCAGGGCCCATGGAAGACTTGGGTTTCTGCTGGTTATACAGGGTAAAGGGAGCTGGTGGGAGACTTAGAGATGTCGGGGTTGGGAGTTGGGTGTGTGTGAAAGATATGGGGTGATGAAAACATACACAAGAAGGTGATGCTTCAGCTGCTTGTTTTTGTTCCTTGGCAGATTTACCAGCTGTGCACTTGGTTGTCCTCTCTGGGCTTTTCTGAGCCTCAGTATTGTCATCTGAGATGTGGGAGTAAGAACATCTCCTTCAAGTGGGTTCATAAGGGGAAGAGGTCAACAAAATGCTGATTTCCTCCCTTCCTTTCTCAGCTTCCTGCTTTCCCTGGCCAATCTGTGTCAGATTGGTCATCCATGATGACTTCTTGATGATAATACTTAGTTTAAGTTTAATAACTAATAATTATAGCTTACATTAAACTAGTTCTGTTTGAAGCCTGGGCAAAGTAGATTACCTTGTCTATTATGATTTAATTTCTGCAACAATCCTAGGATGTACAGTGCTATAATCAGCCTTATTTGACAAATGAAAAAAGTGTAGAATCAGAGAGGTTAATTACCATGCCTGAGGTACACAGCTTAAAAGTGACTGTGCTAATATTCCAGTTCCAGTAGTCTTGACTCCAGAGCCTGTGTTTTTAAGCATTTGAGAGAACCTTTCTCTCTCTCTCTCTCTCTGTGTATTGCCAAAGGATGATAAAAATTATGATCAGGCTTTTTTTTTTTTTTTAAATAAAATATTGGTGGGCTAGGCTTGCATGTCGAGAGGCCCTAAGGAAGTCACTGTCATTGGGGCTATGGAAGTGGTCGGGTTGTGGACTGTGCTGCAGCCCCTACACTTGCCAGCCCCAGGGCCTGTTTCCAGAGTCCTAGAGGCCTCCTGATGCAACCCTTAAGAGCTTGGCTGCAATCCAAAAGATCAGTAGTTCGAATCCACCACCTGTTTTCTGAGTACTCAGTGGGGCAGTTGTGCTGTGTCTTGTACAGTCGCTATGAGATGGAATTGACTGGATGGCATCATGTTCCAGTGCTCATAGTTCAGAGCAGTCTGGGGCCGTGGGCGGCCCCCCTCCGTTCTCGCGCCTGCTCTGAACCTGGCAGCCTGGGTGAATTCCGGGAGCTGGCTGACCTCCCTTTTGTTTCAGTCCTCAGCTGAGATCTTTCTTCTGTTGACAGCTGTCCTTTGTTCTGGGCTGTGCTTGAAGGAGCCTGTGTCTGTGGAGTGGACGCAGGTACCTTTGTGTTGGGAGCTGGACCCAGGAATGAGTGCTGGGAGGGTTCCTGAGGGCACTTTTGAGCCCTACACAACTACATCTGAGTGGCTACTGTCTCCACCACCTACAGATTACCCTGGTTGGCCCTGCAGAGCCTCTGTTCCTCAGTGCTGTGGAGTTGATTGTGACTCATGATGACCCACCCTATGGGACAAAAGTGCCATGTCTGCTAATCATGAGGTCAGCAGTTTGAATCTGCCAGACACTCTGTAGAAATACTATGGGGGCAGTCCTACTGTAACCTGCAGGGTTGTTATGAGTCAGAGTCGACTCAACGGCAGTGGGTTTTTTATGGGCCTTCTGAACTGCTGACCTCTCAACTGAGTGCTCAGCCACAGTGCACCACAAGGGCTTCTTTGCAAAGCCTCTGTGAATGATTTCAGCGGATCAATGATTGCAACCCTCCTGTGAAAGGTGGGCTGGAAGTCCAGAGGACGACAGGTAGCCACTGATGTGCAGGAAAGGGGTGTCGTCTGCATGAATTGGTCCTCCTGGGTTTTAAACGGTTTTAACTACTGTGTGTCCAATGCTGTGCGTGGCTCCTTGTTTCTGACCATCCCTTCATCCCCTGCGTGTTTCTCCATTCTACTGACAAGGAAACTGAAGCCAGGGAGGATTGGAACTTGCCCAAAGGCAGAGCAGCTGAACTATGGCTGTGCCCCCGGGGTGTGGAGTCCAGTGCTGGCCCCACTTGCTATACTCTCTGTTTGTTGAGGTGTCATCTAGCAAAAGTGGAAGCTCTGCTGTGCACACAAGTCAGTGCTGCCTCGGACATCCTGATGTCATTCCTTATCTTGTGGAAAGACAGAAAGAGCAGCTTTACTGTTTGTAAACTGTTTTAACCGAACCTCACCGCAAGGCAAGCTGGATGGGGTTTGTTTAGGGATGGATAAAGAATGGGTGGGGTCCAGTATGGGGAAGGTGGCAGATGGGAAAGGGGCAGAGGAGGAACTGGCTTGTGGGAGACCCAGAGCTGTGTTCTCCTCTACTGTGAGCCTTTGACCTCGCCAGCTAAGCGCGGGGTTCCTCAGATCCTGCACACTTGAAAATTTGTGCGCATTTCCTGGGCATCTTCTAAATGTTTTACACATGTTAACTCGTGTTATGCACCATGACCCTACAAAGTAGATGTACTTGCACCATTCTCATTTTACAGATAAAGAAACTGAGGCTCAGAAGAAGGTAAGTAGTCTTAGCAAGCAGGTAGTAGAGTTCATTTGATCCTGGATACAGTCTGCTGCTCACAGCGCTTCTTTAAGCCAAGGGCAAATCACCTTCTGTGGGTTGATTCTTCCATCCATGTCATCCTATTTTTGTCCTCTAACAGCTGCCCTAAAGGGAAAGTTTTGCTGTCTTCATTGGCACTGTCGAGCGAAGAAAGGCCCTGAGCTGTCGAGGAATCTGCTAGCATTTGACAAATTATCAGCAGTGGCGTTAGAACCCGGATTCGCTGACCTTTCAAATACAGAGTCCGTCTTACACCCATGTCTCTACCCTCACCCTTTCTTATTAACCTCCAGGCTCAGCTCATGTGACCTGGTACCAGCAGCCTTTCTGTCCAGGCAGCCCCTCAGTGCCTGGGCTGTCTGTGCAGGGAGCGATTCTGCTGCCATTCTCCCTGTCATCCATCAGCTGCTCCGGGTGCGCGTTATTGTGCCCTTCTCGCCAGCTCCCTGTGTGTAGCACTTAATCCAAGACTCCCTCGGCACCCGCCGTGATCTGAAACCCGCTGTCCACTCAGCTAGGCCAGTGTGTGTCCTTCTCTGTTGGGAAGCCAGGGACTTTCGAGGCCACCGCAGGGCCCGTGACTCTCTGCTCTTTCGGGAGGAAGGTGCGCTCATAGAGGATGGGCAGGTGAGGCGGAGATCCCGTGGGTACTGTTGCCAGTGGGCATGGGTCCTGCCTCCCCATGGGTGGTCTCTGCACCATGCCAGGTGTTGGCAGCTTCTCCCAGTGTCACATGTCACAAAATTCTCAGCCTGGACACTCTTTCTCTTGTGAGGCCTGCCCTCTCTCTTGCTGTGTCCATTTTCATCTACCTGCCATGTAAATGACAAGTGGCTGGCCACTGGATTTTCCCTCCAACTTGGCTACCTGGATAGACCTGCTGAGATGGTATTCGGTCACTGTCTTATCTGTCCTTCTGTGTTCTTCCTCCCAGGTCCCATTTCCCGGCTGTGATGACGTGAACTGTGCCCTTCAGAAATACCAATTGTAAACCCCAACCACCTCGCCCTCACCATGTGTGCATGGAATGCCATTTGGGAATAGGGTTTCTTTATTATGTTAATGCAAGTATCTCCTTCCAGGGTGTTAAGCCAGTCACCTTGGAGACATAAAAAGAACAAATTGGTGCTGAGAAGCAGGCACAGAGTGACAGGAGGATACCCACACCAAGAATCGAGGAGCAGAAGCTGAAGGAGACACGAATTTCCCTCAGAGCAGACAGAGGAAACCTTTCCCCAGAGCTGGCACCCTGACTGTGGACTTCCAGCCTCCTAAACTGAGTCCAAATTGACTTGATGGCAGTGGGTTTATTTTACTTTAAACTGTGAGAGAAAACCCTGGTGATGCAGAAGTTAAGAGTTATAGTTGCTAACCAAAAAGTCAGAAGTTTGAATCCATCAGACCCTCCTTGGAAACTCTGTCCTATGTAGGTCACTGTGAGTTGGAGTTGACTCAAAGTCAATGGGTTAAACTCTGAGAAATTAAATTTCTGTCTGTTCGGGCCCCCCTGTGTGATATTTCTGTTGTAGCAACACTGAGACGCTAAGACAGCAGCCTGCAGGAATCGCCTTCACTGCTGTGTATGGAGCCTGCAGAGACCCTGGCAGCCCGTCCCTGAACGCGGTTTGTGATTGTACACTAGGCCTTGTGTCCACTCTTCCTGCCTGCAGGACCCCGCAGCCCAGCATTGCCACATCAACCCCTGGCCATCTGTGGTGCTTGTCACCACCAAGTGAATGGTCTTGAAACAGAACCTCACAACCCTGTGTCCCCACACCAACCCCGGCCATCTGTGGTGCCTGTCACCTGCAAGTGAATATTTTTGAAGCAGCCCACAAGTATACCACACCTTTGGTCCAGATCAGCAGGGGTCCCAACAACAAAAAGTCAGACAGTTCAATTTTAAAAAATGGGCAAAGAGTTTAAATAGACATTCCTCCAGAGAAGATAGACGAGTGGTCAGATGGCGCGTGAAAAGATGCTCAGCATCACTGGTCAGATGCAAATCAAAACCACGACTTCACACCCTCAAGAGTCGCCATCCTAAGATAGACGGCAAGTTGTCGGTGTCAGCCTCTTGTCCACGGTGGTGAAAATGTGAAATGGTGCAGCTGCAGAGGAGAACGGGTGGCAGTCCCCCCGAGAGTTAAACAGAGTATTACCATATGACCTAGCAACCCCACGAGGAGGTCTCTGCCCCAAAGAAGTGAAAACATTAATGTTCACCAAAAAACTTGTACACGCATGTTCATCGCAGATTTATTTGTAACAGTCAAAGGTGGAAACAACCTAAATGTCTACCAAAAAGTGAATGAATACACAAATTGTGGTGCAAACATGCAGTGGGGTACTATTCAGCCACAGAAAGGAGTCAA
Organism: Heterohyrax brucei; assembly: GCA_028571685.1. Classification (NCBI taxonomy): domain Eukaryota; kingdom Metazoa; phylum Chordata; class Mammalia; order Hyracoidea; family Procaviidae; genus Heterohyrax; species Heterohyrax brucei. Next base: position 15,138,032 of record CM053153.1, on the reverse strand, counting down.
ATTTTGCTAACATCCTACAAAGCAGATGAACATTGAAAGCATTGTTCTGAGTGAAAGAAGTGAAAAAAACATGATCATGATATTGTGTGATTCTACTTATATGGAATATCCAAGATAAATCCATAGTGTGAAGTCAGTTCTGATGCTTAGTGTCCCTGTAGGACAGAGTAGAGCTGCCATGAAGTTGACCCCAACTCACAGTGACCCTGTAGGGCAGAGCAGAACTGCTCCAGAGGGTCTTGAAGGCTGTCATCTGTATGAAAGCACATTGTCACATCTTGTTCCCACAGGGCAGCTGGTGGGTGCAGACTACCAGCCTTTTGATTAGCAGTGAAGCACTTAGGGACAGGGCTGCCAGGGCTCCTTGGTAAATCCGTACAAACAGAAAACAAATTGGTAGTTGCCAGGGGCTGGAGGGTGGGGAAGTGGAGAGCAACTACTTATTCAGTACAGGATTTATTTTGAGGGTGATGGAAGTGTTTTGAACTAGACAGTGGTGGTGGTTCTGCACCCTCTTAAGTGTACTGAATGCCACTGCATTGTTCACTTTCAGGTGGTCGATTTTGTATTGTGTGAATTTCACTTCAAAAACAAAAAATGAACAACCTCCCACCCCCACAATAAAAGCGCCACAATGGTGACATTTAGGTCACCTTACATAAAAAGAGGGAATCCAGAGCACTCACTTCAAAGCAGGTGCCATCTCTGGCACATAATCCTACTGAAGGATGCAAAGACAAAATGGGCCTATCATTCCCATTTTGCAGATGAGAAAACAGAGGCAGAGTCAAAGCACAGTTTAAATGGCAGAGACGGTTGTGGAACCAGGGTCTGTCTGTTTCTGAGACATCTGCTTTCGGTCACTTTGCTATACTCCTCTTCCTCTTTAACACAGAGGGCTTTGGTTTGGTTTGACTTACAGGTATTGGTTTGTGTCACGTGTCACTCTCACCCTGAGGAGCTCAGCTCTCAGGCCTCTCTGAGGCACCTGCCACTTACTGCCACATATGCCAGTCGTTTGAACTGCTGCTTATGTTCCACGTCCCCTGTGAGTCCTTCCCTGGTCACACGACCTGCAGTGATCCTTTCCTATCTCTGACTCCTTGCCTACCACTCGTGGGGGACAAAGATTTGTAATTGAAGGAAAGCAGAAGATGGGGTTTGAATTGGCATCCTACTGTGCAATTATGATGAGTCTCTTAAGCCCTCAGGGACTCAGTTTCCCTAGACATGCAGTAGAAGAGTGAGAACACTGCTGTGATGCCTTCTCCAAGCGTCATTGTGAGGATTAATTATGTCTATGTCTGGATGGAAAGACGCCTCATGGACACTAGTGACAGTGGTGATGACTGACGTTAGATATCCCTCCTTGAATCAGGTTCCAGTGTCCTGCCTGCTCAGCGGGGAACAGGCCCGAATTCCAAAGCCTAGTGCAGAGTTTGGCAGAGGGTAGATGCTGATTTATCTGGGGAAGGAGGCACTGAGTGAGCGGAAGACAGATCTGAATATGGGCTTGGTCAGGGATTTAGACTTCTTCATGTCATTTGTGGGAGTTCCAGGCTGGTGCAAAACTATTCAAGTGCTGGACTCTCGTCTGAGAGGTTGGAGGTTCAAGTCCTCAAGCAGCAGTCTGCCCCTGAACGGTCACCAGTTGACAACCCCATAGTGCACAGTTGGACCCTGGCACACTTGTGGTCACTGTGCATCACACTCAGCTCTCTGGCAACTGGCTTTTTAAAACATTCTTTGCAAGCAGTTAGCCCAGGACTGTGTACATAGCAGACACTCAGGAAATTGTCAGCAACTGATTTCTTTGCATTGTTTATAACCAAGTTGGAGATGGGTGATTTCCTTCCGATCTCTAGATGATTTTGGCTGCTTTTTCTTTCATAGCGGGAATGGCTGCAGGAAGACAGGACAGAGGATGGTCAAGATGCTCAGCTTCAGCCCGCCTCCCCTAATGAGGTGTGTGATCCAGGGCAGAAGCAGACAGGACTGGCATTCCTGGTGGCAAGGGGTGCTGTGGTCACTTTAAGCCATGGGGGAGACCCACAGCCTTTCTCCCTGTGCTCCCCCTCTTGATCCCATCACAGGCTTCAGAGCATTGAGCTGAAAAGTTAATGGATTGGAAATAAGAGGCAGTTTCTCCATGTACAAGTCAGAGGCAGTGAGCACCACTGTGGGTCCGACAGTCAGGTGGCTTGTCTCTTATCCTCTGACACTGCCGGGAGGTCTGTGTTACTGTGGATTCTCACCATCAGCCATGTGACCTTAGACAAGGCTGTTCATGCCCAAATCCTAGTTTTCTCATCTCTAAAATGAAGAGTAAGGTGAGACTTAGAGGACCTCTGAAGTTTCCTTTGGCCCAAAGGTTCCCTGACTGTAGCAGGCTAGAGTAACTGTGTTTGACAGCTGCTAGTTGCAACTATTTTTGTCTTGCTTTCCTCATCTCTGCTTATCCATCCATTCACCCATCTAGCCACCCACTTGTGAATCCATCCATCCCCTTAGCCACTCACCCATCCATTTGTCCCTCCCTCCATCTGTCTGTGCGTCCATCCATCCGTCTGTCCGCCTGTCCGTCTGTCCATCTATCCATCCATCCACCCTTCCACCCTTGAACCCATCCATTCACCGATTACCTCCCTCCTTTGTCCTTTCCTCTTTTCCTCCTTCGCTGATCTCATCCATCTCCACCCACCCATCATCCATCCATCCTTCCATCCATCCAGCCGTCTTCACTCACCAGCTGACCTGGGCCAGGCCTTATGGTAACTCTTGATGATACAGGGAAGACCACCTACTCCCAGTCCCATGCAGGAGACAGATACTGGAATATTTAAGTAAAATTGAATGTCATGAGCACTGTGATTCAGAGAAGCATAGGCTGCTCTGAAGGCAACAGAGGAAGCCAGCCAATCTCTTCTTAAAATCCTTGAGTGATGATCCTGGCCTGCTTTTTGCGACGAGTCAGGCTTGTCTTGATGCAGGGGAGCAGTGTCAGTGACCTCAAAAGGCCTCCTTTAGCCACAGGAATCTGTGATGTGGAATTCTCAATTGCCAGCTTTGCTGTAGAAAGAGAGAAAGGAAGATGGGAGAAACAGGGGCTGGTCAGTCCTGCTGTCCACTGATGTTTGTGGAACCAGACCTCTGTTTCCGGGGGTGGCGGGCTGCATGGGAGGCGCACCATGGCTTGGAGGGCCAGCAGTGTCGGGGCAGAGCCCTCCCTGTACGGTGGTAGCAGTGGCCTCGATAGACATTCCCTCTGTCTGGTTAGACAGCGTCCTGTGGCCAATGGCAGAGTGGAATGTGGGTTTCCAACAGCCTGGCCGCCCCTACAAAGTGAGTGGTGCAGTGACTCTGAGGGTGATGCTGGCATTTGTCCTCCACCCCATCCCCCTCCAGTGAGGTTGAGGACAAGGCAGCTTTCTAATAAGCAGGCTCGGCTTGCCCTGCAGAGATGAAAGACTGCAAGAGTGGGTAATTTTGGCTTTTCCTGATGAAGGCAGTTGACATCTGTCTGGACCTCATACCCACGGCATAACTGCCTTTCATCTGTGCTATCAAAGCTTGTCGTTTTGTGGCATTAAGGGACGGGTAGTGCCACAGACACTGGATTGAGGCAGTGGGAAAATCTAAAGGGAACAGACAGCATGGCCCTTGAAGGCTGTGGTTGGAAGAGTGGGAACACAGAGGCAGCTTACAGCTTTCCTGGTGGAGGAAGTGTTCCTGTGGACGTATCGTCCTATACCCAGACCCCAGGCGGTGCTGTGGACAGAGCCTGACCTTTGGGGCTGGGCAGGCCTGGCTAAAGTCAAATGCTGGCTTCTCTACTGAACGGCCGAGTAAACCTCGGGAATCACTTAAACTCTCAGGCCCTATCTTTACCTGTCAGTGGGCTATCACTGCCTGCTATGGTTAGCGCCTTTACCATGCGGCTTACACACTGAGCTCCCGATCCTTGAACTCTGCCCACTGTCGGTATCCCCGAGGACTGGGATGGGGGAGGAGGGAAGGAGCGTACAGTACTTGTCTGCATCTTCCATACAGTAAGTGCCTGGCCCACAGTACCAGCTGCTGTCAAATTGATTCTGACACAGGGTGACCTCGTGTGTGTGTCAGTAGAACTGTGTTTCCTAGGGAGATAGTTGAATCCCCACAGAGTTGTCAGCGGCTAGTGTTTCGGAAGTGACGGACCTTGCTACCAAGGTGCTTCTGGGTGGGTTTGAACCACCAGTCTTTCTAGTTGGCTTCCAAGAGTTGAACCATTTGTGACATGCACTGACTCCTGGCTCAGAGTGGGTCCTTGGGAAATGACGGGCAGGTGGCTGGGTAAAGAAAGAATGCTGCTTAAACCACCCAAGTGTGGCTTATCTACCTTTTTAGCAAGAGCAAGAGTGTGTGTGCACATGTGTGCATGTTTGTATGTGTGTGAGTGAAGGAACCTGGGTTGGGGTGGATGACAGAATTCTCTGAAATGGGCTAAGCTGCACCACTTTCCCTTTTATGTCTGTAGCTCAGCGCGTGTTTCCCACTTGACTCTTTCCCGTCATCCTGCTCCTGTCCTTTCCAGTGGAATCCCTGGTTGTAGCATCCTGCCCTCGGGTCTGTCCCTCAGCCCTAAAATATCTTCGCAGGTGGGGCACTGACTACCATAGAAAGATGAGGTTGTCGGTTTGAATGTTCTTCCTTTTGTCAGATCAAAACCTGAGCAGTGGACGTTTTCTCCCTGCTCTCTGAGTTCTGATCCTTCGGACCCTCCTGAAGACATGATCCCCTCTTGCAAACGACTACTTTCAGCCTGGTGAAGGCAGAGCTGCATCCCCTGAGTTGTCTCTCCCATTGTTTTTCATCACTTAAGTGGCCGAGTGACATTGGCTGTGTCTTGTAACGGCCTACCTCTTGAACTCTGTTGTAAGGACTGTACTGTATACCAGTTGCCGTTGAGTCAGATCCAAGTCATGATGACTCCCTGAGTGTTAGAATAGAGCTGTGTACCCACAGGGTTTTCAGTGGGTGATTTTGGGGAAGTAGATCACCAGGACTTTCTCCCAAGGCTCTTCTGGGTGGACTGGATTCCCCACCGTTTCCTTTAGCCGCTGAATGTCTCACACCACCCAGGCACTTTGTTATGAAGGTTATGTTGAGTGAAATACCTTAAGGCCAGCAGCCAGGCTCACAGGGCGTTGGGGTACACACATCTCCTTCCTCATGTGACCCAGGGGCAGCATCATGGAGGGGCTGCCTCTCTTCTGGCTGCAGAAACCATTTTCCCGTTCATGAAAGCCTCAGATGGCTTTTGTGAGTCTGCTTTTAAAGCCACAGTCCACCACTTCCTGGCTGCCTTCAGGAAGTTCCTAGCACAGCACTTTTTTTTTTCTTCCTGAAGCAGGCTGAGTTGCTGAAGTTTCCATGCATTCTTCTGTCATGATCAGTTGTTTCAGAAAACAGGGAGGTGGCTGTTTCTGCCACATGGAAAGGACTCTGATTAGAAAGCCGCTTCCTCTTCTGCATCCTGCCCCTTTGGGAAGGTGCTGATGTCGCTACACTGCCAGGCTGAGACACTGAGGACACTGTCCTCCAGGCTGAGAAGTGTCCTCACCGGGGATGCCCCATGCGCAGTCACCACTCCGACTCAGTCACAGACTGTGGCACGGGCCCGGCAGGGGGAGAGGGCTTGAACAGCGAGCCAGGAGATGGGCCACTGCATCCCTGCCCCACCTGGGATTGCTGCCTGCCACCTGCTGAGAACTGGACTCTGGGCTGCACCTGTTAAAATTGTGGCTTGGCCTTACCCATGGGCCTCCTGGGAACTCAGAGAAGATCAGGAAACAGAAAGAAATGCCCACTTGTGCAGGCCTCATCCGGTTTCCTCCTGCTTTGCCTCTCTGCCGTCAGCCAGACCGTCCCCTGAATCCCACCCCGTCTGCTAGGAGGCAACAGCAAGCACATGTGTTTCTGCCCGTGGACATCACTGAGTGTGGTCAAGCACCCATCGTTGGATTCTGTAGAGTCAGCTCCAACGTGGTTACCTTACACGGAACAAAACAGAACGTCATGTGGTCCTGCTGTGGCTGCTGGGTTAATCTGTCTCACTGAGGGTTTCCCTTGGGTATGCTGATGCTCGCTTGCCCAAACACCATGTCCTTTTCTAGCTGTTGGCCTTTCCTGATGACGGGTCCGCAGTGAGCAAAGCCAAGTGTTGCTTTCTTTCCTTCTAAGGAGCATTCTGGTTTTATTTCCTCTAAGACTGTTCTTTTGACAGTCCACGGTATAGTCAGTGTCCTTCCAAAACCTCATGCTTGGAATGCATTGATTCTTGTCCTCCTTTCTCATTGTCCAGCCTTCACGTGCAGAGAGGGTTAAATCCAAACCCTCAGCCTCGTACTTCTAACATTTAACTCTTCTCCCAGCCCGTTGCTTTCCTTCCTCTGACTGGCAATTTATGTTCCAGCCACACAGAATTAGAGAGCATTCTCTGTATCCGTGTCCCACTAGACTAAATGGCACAGGGACATAAAAACCTTCATTATATGCAACTGTGGGCTCATTGCTAACTTCCAACCTGCCCTGATTTGTCGGTAACCCTTTACTGCTTGCCAGCTGCTGGAAACATCTGCCTGTCCATTGGAGGAATCATAGAACTCTAATCTTCACCTAGCTTACTCACTAGATTACCTGCTGCTGCCCGTTCCCTTTGTAAAGCAGCTGACCCAAGGGTCATCAAAAAGTCAGCACTGGTGGGCTTCTCAGAAGTGCAGTCATCTGGGTTCAAAACTTTGTGCTGCCCCTTACTAGTTGTAGGGCAGGTTAGTTAACCTCTCTGTGCTTCTATGCTTCACTTGTAAAACCAGACTAATAATAGTACATAGCTTTGAGGGTGACTATGAGAAAGAAATTAAATAATGCAGGTGAAAGCTTTCATCAGTGTTTCTAGGCACATGGGTAACCCTCTTTATGTGCTTGCTGCGGATATTGGTGTCCCCAGGAGGCATGCTAGACATGCTACTGCCAACTGATTTGTATGTTTATCAAAAGTTGATTGTGTTAGTAATTAAATATCAAATAATCTGATCAACATTGAATGAGAAAAGAGCTGTTCCGTGAAAACTTACATTTAATACTTTGGTTGTCACAAAATTGGCTCAGAGTTCACCTAAACAGTTGCTGTCAAGTTGACTCCAACTCATGTTGACTTCCTGTGTGTCAGAGGAGAACTGTACATTGTAGGGTTTTCAGTGGCTGATTTTTTTTTAGAATCAGATAACCATGCCTTTCTTCAAAGTGCCTCGGGGCAGACTTAAACTCTCCAGCCTTTTGGTTAGCAATCAATCACATTAGCCATTTGTACTACCCAAGCAGTCCATAAATAACCTAGGAGCAGATAAGCTGTTCTGGAATGGGAATTCCAGAACACTTAATTGTGCTCATGAGGAATCTGTACATATATCAAGAGGTAGTCATGTTCAACAGAATAAGGGGACACTGCAGTTTAAAGTTAGGAGAGGTATGCATCAGGGTTGTATTCTTTTGCCATGCTGTTTCAATCTGTATGCCAGGCAGATAATCTGAGAAGCTGAACTACATGCATCAGGATTGGTGGAAGATTCATTAACAGCCTGTGTTAGGCGGATGACACCACCTTACTTGCTGGAATTGGATTTGAAACACTTACTGACCAAGATCAAAGACCACAGCCTTCAGTATAGATTGCCCCTCAACAGCAAGAAGACAAAAATCCTCACAACTGAACCAGTAAACAACATCATGACAAATGGAGAAAAGATTGAAGTTGTCAAGGTTTTCATCTTACCTTGATCTGCAGTCAACATGCATGGAAGCAGCAGTCAAGAACTCAAAAGATAGTGCATTTGGTAGATCTGCTGCAAAAACTTCTTTAAAATGTTGAAAAGCAAAGATGTCGACTCAGAGAGTAAGGTGTGCCTGACCCAAGCCATGGTATTTTCAGTCACAGAACATGCATGTGAATACCGGACAGTGGATAAGGAAGACAGAAGAAGAATGGGTGCCTTCGAGCTGTGGTGTTGGAGAAGAATACTGAATGCGTCATGGACTGCCAAAAGAAACCAGAGTTCTCCTTGGAGGCAAGGACAGCAAAACTCTATTTACATACTTTAGACATGTTGTCCGGAAGGATCAATCCCTGGAGAAGGCCATCATGCTTAGTCAACTAGAGGGTCAGTGAAAAAGAAGACTCTGAACAGGATTGATTGACCCACTGGCTGCAACAATGATCTCAAACATACCGACTGTCATGGATTGAGTTTTGTTTTCCCCAAAAATGTGTGTAGCAATTTGGCTAGCCCATGATTCTTGGTATTGTGTGATGCTCCTATATGTTGTAAATTCTGCCTCTGTGTTATTAATGAGGAGGAATGGGAGGCAGTGGCATTGGTGGGGCAGGCCTCAATGTGAAATATTGTATTGTGCCTTGAGACAATCTCTTGAGATGTAAAGAAAAGGGAAGGAAGCAGAAAGTTGGAGACCTCATACCACCAAGAAGCAGTGCTAGGAGCAGGGTGTCCTCCAGAGCCAACCAAGAAAGACTTCCCTTGGAGCTGGTGCCTTGAATTTGGACTTGTAGCCTACTGGACTGTGACAGAATAAAATCTCTCCTTTTAAAGCCATCTATTTGTGGTATTTCTGTTAGAGGAGCACTAGATGACTAAGACACCAGTGATTCTGGACGTGGTATAGGACCAGGTAGTGTTTCGTTCTGTTGTACGTAGGGTCTCTATGAGTCGGAACCACCTTGATGGCACCTAATAACAAGACAGCTGCAGTGGGTATCCCGTGTGCCTTGTAGGAGACTAACGTTGGCACTGCTTGAAAGAAATAGAGGGAGGACACTGTAAAGGTTGAGCAGTGAGTGTGGATTTTGCAAGGAAAGCAATTTCTGTGCTCATCATCAGACTGAAGAAAAGTACTTGGACTTCTCTTTCGGTGGCCTAATAGATTGTAGCTATAATAAAGAATGTAAAAGTGTGTGTCCTGTTTATGATTGTCTACCTTTTTCAGTTAAGTGACAGTATTGAGGACGAGTGGGTAGGTGACCTGGCTTGTTGTTCCCAAAGGAGGCCAGCTGCCGGAAATCGCAGCTCTTGGCCAGTCTGCAGCTTCCAGGCTGGGTTCCCAGCAGCACTTTCCAGCAGGAAGGTGCTGTGGGAGGGCAGCCTGAGTCACAGACACTGAGCACCTTCAATGTGCAAGCGCTGACCAGATGCTGGAGATACAGCAAATACAGAGTAACTTCAAAAACAAACCCATTCTATTGGGTCAGTGCCAATTATAATGACCCTATAATCAAAACCAAACTCACTGCCTTTGAGTTGATTCTGACTCCTAGAGACCCTATGGGACAGCGTAGAACTGCTCTATAGAATTTTTAAGGAGTGCCTGGTGGATTTGAACTGCTGAACTTTGGTTAGCCGCCATGGTGCTTAACCACTACACCACCAGAGTTTCCATAATAACCTTATAGGACAGAGTAAAACTGCTATGTAAGATTTCCAAGGAGCAGCTGGTGGATCCGAACTGCTGTATTTGTGATTAGCAGCTGTAGCTCCTAATCAACGGGTCACCTGGGCTCCAGCGTTGAGCAGAGTAGACTGAAATCTCACCCTCATGAGCTGTAGGGTGTTGGTGCTAGTTGCCATCAAGTTGTTTCTGACTCCCAGCAGCCACACACATGCAGAGCTGAATGGCTCTCCTGGGTTTTTATGATGGTGTTTGTTCAGAAGGAGAGCACCAGACCTGTTTTCCAGAGTACCTCTGGGTAGGTTTGAACAATCAACCTTTCTAGGGTATCCTCCTCACATCCTAGTGGGGAGATGTTATGAGTTGCTGTCTAGTCAGTTCTGACTCACAGAGAACCCACGTACAACAGAACCAAACATCGCCCAGTCCTGGGTTGTCCTCACCATGTTTAGTGTGCTCAAGCAGCCACTGTGGTTTTCCTGTGCCTTCCAGCCCGTAGGACTCATTTTCCAACACTTTACCAGCCAGTAATCCATTATGATATGTAGAGCTTGCATTGGCTTCTTTTTTGTAAGTAAATCATCAGGCCTTTCTTCTTAGTCTTTGTCAGTCTAGAAGTTTTGTTGAAGTCCGTCCACCATGGTCACCCCTGCTGGTGTTTGAGATATCAGTGGCATAGCTTCCAGCATCGTGGTGACATACAAGATACCACAGTAGGACAGACTGAGCGACAAGTGGTGGCAAAGCAGGTATTGTAGATGGAGCAAAAATGAGTATATCTGGTGATGATTGCTCTTTTGGGAGGGATACAACAGAGAAGGATCTGGAAGCTTTGGGTGGAGGCTAGAGGCTTTCTGGGCTATGGTGAGTCAGACTCCTGAACCCTGGATGAAGAGCAATAAAAGATGGTGACCTTCTAGGCAAATCCAAAGAAAATGACTTGAAAAAAAAAAGGAAAGAAAGAAAAAACTCAGGTCTGGGCACATTAACAAACCTCTGAAGGGTCTTTTGCAAAGCCACCCTTTTATGATGAAGGGTGGAGGAAGAAAAGTTTATATTTTGTGAGAAAACATCTGGGGAGAAAAACCTTGAGGTTCCATCCATTGTGTTGTTCAGCAGAACAATTAGAGTGTAGTTTAAGATTATAGCTTCAAATTTAAATATAAGACAGAAAATCCTTCTTTTTGTAATTCTTGTTTCCTTTTTCAAGATACAGTACTACTCAGCAGGGCTAGGACAGTGATGTGAGGTGGCCAAGGTCAAAGGGGGTAGGACTGGGAGTTGGGGGCAGGTGGTGGCAGTTAGTGATGTCAAGACAAAGTCCCCTGTCTACACTCTCCTCATTGCCCCCGAACACACTTTGAATGCCTGGACTTGACTGTAAGTGGATTCTCTTGGAGTGGCTGTTTTTCTGGGGTAAACAGGTCCCCTCATCTCTGGTTTTCGGCGCCTGCCATACAATTTCACAATGCCAGGGATGTGCTGAGGAGCCCTGTGAGGGCACTGTGGTTAAGTGCTTGGCTGCTATTGGAAGGGATGGTGGTTCAAATCCACTAGCTGCTCTGAAGGAGTAGGATGTGGCAGTGTGCTTTCTTGGAAACCCTGTGGGACACATCTGCTGTGTCCTGTAGGATCATGGTGTGTCACAACTGACTCAATGGCAACTAGTTCCTGGTCAGGGTCTGGGTCTGGCTTTTCCTTCTGTCTAGACTTCTCTTCCCTGCGTCTCTGCAGCTCCCTGAGACACCCGTTACCTGGGTGGTTACATGCATTAGGGATTTCCCCACGGGTTGATCCTTGTCCCCAGCTCAGCACTGCCCCACACAGTGGGGGAGGAAGGGGTGGGAAGATAGGCTTCTCAGAGATCCTGATGTGCTAGACTGGCGCCCGCTTGCTTCCCAATTTAGGACACAGGTCTGCCTTTCCTCTGCCTGGACTTCTAGACCAGCCTGGAGAAAACAGGATGGGCGGGAATTCCCAGCATGAATGGGGAAGGCAGTTTGGGAATTCTGGCAGTGTACTGTTAACGGAGTGAGAGGAGGCAGTGAGCCCTGGGATCCCTGTGCAATAGCTGCTTTTGAAGGGCAGGCTAGCTGGGGGAACAATAGAGGTCACCTTGTCACCCTGCAGTTTACCATAACAGCCTCTCCCCCTGACAAAGCACATTTCCTTACCTATCTTATTTTCTCTGGTGAGCCCTGGTGACTCAGTGGCTGAGAACTTGGCTGCTAACCAAAAGGTCAGCAGTTCAAAGCTACTGGCTGCTCCTTGGAAACTCAACAGGGCAGTTCTGCTTGGCCCTGTGTGGTCACTATGAGTTTGATTTGAGAATTGATTCGATGGCAATGGGCTTTTATGGGTTAGGCCTCCGAGCAGGGCTAAGACAAATGATGGGACTCATTGAGGCATGTGAGGAGCAGAGCTAGGAATGAGAGACAAGTAGGGCAGGCGGTCCCCTGTAAGGGATGCAGTCCTAATAGCTTCATGGTGCTAGGAGCCTTTGGGGCATTATCTCATTTAATCCTCACAAGTAACCCTGTGGGAAGTTGGGGCCTGTTAGCATGTTTTACAATGTGGGAAACTGAGGCAGTGTGGGTTAATGTCACATCAATAAGCCAGGAAATTAGGCCAGTGAGCTGAGTTCCAAGCGTCCGAGTCCTTGACTTCCTCCCTTTATGTATGTATTCAGAACAGGCATAGGTCAGGAAGACAGGTTGCTTTTTTGTTTGGTTTTAGCAAACGTGTGTGTCTGTCACTGTTCCCCTTTCTGTGTGAAGGGGTTGCCTCCTTGGGTGGTGCAAACAGTAAACATGCTCAGCTGCTAATGAAAAGCTTGATGGTTAGATTCCACCCAGAAGTACCTCAGAAGAAAGACCTGGTAACTTCTTTCTCCCAAATTAGTCCGTGGAACCCTGTGGAACACAGTTCTACTGTGACTCTTGAAGTTGCCATGACTTGGCTGCTGCTTTCCCTTCTCTAATGTCCAGTCTCTTGTTGGAATAGCTGTGTGGTGTGGTCTGTGAAGGAGAACATGTCACGTATCTTGTCGTGGCTTCTGAGTAACTGCTCCTGGCACAGTGAGAGCAGGAGGGCCCTGTTAGTTTCAAGGGCTATTTTGTCTTATTCCCCTGGAGCTGGGAAGGGGAGACTAAACATAGGAAGCTTGCCTACTAGCCTGGGATAGAGTCGAGGAGGAGGGAGCCCTCTTTGCTGGAAAACAAAAGAGGAGAAGGTAAGGGCCGGTCCGGGTCGCTGTCAGTGCCCCTCGCCCGTGGTGCCTGCCTGCGTTTTATAACCAGCTGTCACCCCTATATTTCCCTGCATCAAGTTTCGCAAGTACAGACCGAACATTAAACAAACAGTGACTGCTTTATAAATATTTAACTCCCACTGTTTAGGAATTGCACAGGGCTGGAGACGAAATAAAGAGTTCCTGGCTGTCTGCTGCATGGCCCTGCTGGTGTGGCATTGGGTTGGGAGGGTCGCATTTGGTGGGTGAGTAGACAGTGGCTATTTTGAAAGGCTTTGTGTACTTGACTACTAACTGAAAGGTTGGCAGTTTGAATCCGCGCAGTGGTGCTACAGAATACTGACAGCCAAGAAAATCCTTTGGAGCAGTTCAGCTCTGTAACATGTGGGGTTACCCTGAGTTGGAATTGACTTGATGGCAATGGGTTTGGTTTGTCCGGCTTTCGGCTGGTGGCATCTTTGACTTTTTGATGGAGTGTGTTGGCAACACGTGCCTGTGTGTTCATGGAGTTATTCAGGACTGGGAAACCCTGGTAGTATAGTGGTTAAGTGCTGTGGCTATTAACCAAAAGGTTGGAGGTTTGAATCCACCAGGCACTCCTTGGAAACTCTGTGAGGCAGTTCTACTCTATCCTATAGGGATATGAGTTGGAATCGATTTGATGTCAGCAGGTTTTGGCAGTACAGAGCCTTCCGGAGACCACTGACTCATGTCTCTGTGCAGTGCCCCAGACCCGTTCTTGCTGGTGTGGTGTCACTTTTTACCATGGCATTGAAATGCTTCCTTTTTTAATGTGATGGCTTTATTGAGCGGTAGCTCGTATTCCATACATTTTGCCCATTTAAAACATGCCCTTCCCTGTTTTTTAGTATATTCTAAAAAAACACTTGAAATAGTGTGACTTTTACCAGGACCTAACTACAGGATATGCCGTCACTACCCAAAGAAACCCCTCATCCATAAGGACCTCCTCCCCATTTCCTCCAAATCCCCCAGCCTCTGTCTAAGGATTTGCCTCTTCTGAGCTTTCCCAGGAATGGCATTGTGTAGGATGTGGTCTTTGGCAACTGGCTTCTCTCACTCAGCATCATTCTTTCAGGGTTCATTCCCATCATGGCAGGTGTTTTAGTCAGCTAGGGCTGCTCTAACAGAAATACCACAGAGTGGATGGCTTTAACAAAGAAAGATTTATTCTTAAACAGTCCGGTAGGTTGCAAGTCCATATTCAGGGTGTCCGCTCCAGGGAAAGACTTTCCCCTTGTCGGCTCTGGAGGAAAGTCCGGTATTGCATCAATCTTTATCCAGGGAGCGTCCTAACGCAAGAACTTCTGGTCTGAAGGACGCGCTCTGCTCCCGGTGCTGCTTGCTTGATGGTAGCGAGGTTCTCAAATTGTCCTTGGTTCTTTTTCCTTTTATTCCTTGCAAGCTAAAAGCATTAAGGGTGGGGCAAGCCATACTCCAGGGAAACTTCCCCCATAGCAGGAATTCACAGCCCCACCCTAATCCTTTAACATACAGGTTAGCAAAACCACACAATGGAGGACAGTCCCAAGATACTGGGAACCATATCCCAGCCACGTGGCTGCACACATTTTGGGGGGGACACAATTCAAACCATGACAGCAGGTGTTCGAATGTCATTCTTCTATGGCTGGATAAGATCCATGGTGTGGGCAGACTCCCTTTTGTTGACCCATTCGTCAGTTGGTGGATAGTTGGGGTCAGCCAAACTCTTGAGTTAAAAAAGATGTGGCAGACTTGGTAACCTATGGTTAAAGCAAAACTCAGCTCGACAGAGCAGAGTCCCATCCATTCTAGAAGGTCTTGGAGGCTGTCTTGAAGTTTGTGCTAGGTGATCACATGTGTTCAGCTTTCATTTAGCAGTGACTGTGTGCCACGTGGAAACCCTGGTGGCATAGTGGTGAAGAACTACAGCTGCTAACCCAGAGGTCAGCAATTCGTGTTCATCGGGTGCTCCTTGGAAACTCCATGGGACAGTTGTACTCTGTCCTATAGGGTTGCTATAAATTGGATTGACTCAATGGCAGTGGGGTTTGGTTTTTGGCTTCAGTGTGCCAAGCACCAGGCTAGGGCCCGTCTGTTAATTCTTTGAAAAAAATCTGATCGTAACAGCTTAGAAAGAGACGTACACATTTCCCATAGGCCTCCCTGTGTGTGGTAGACTAGTTTGGGTAGGAGAAAAACTTTCTGTCCCTGGCCTGATCGTTGTGTTTCTGATGTTAACTTTCTTTAGGACAGGGACAAGGAGGAGATGTGACTTCCCAAGCTGCCTTTCCTGCCCGTGCACCTTGCCTAAGTCCTGGCTCTGTCTGGCTCTCATCTCTGCCCAGAGCTGTGCTTTGCCTGTCTTGGTGGTGGGGGTGGGGGTGGAAGCAGGGGCTTAGGAGGTGGCGAGGTATGGGGGTGGGGGACTCCAGCTGTTTCTGGCACCCATTTGAGAAACGGATTCAGCTGGGTGGGGGAGGGGGAGAGCAGCTGCAGGGAATGTTAAAACGGAAGACTTTGGTCATCTCATAGTCATTTAATTGTGACTGGTTGCTGTGCACCCTGTTGGTATGCTTTCCCAGGCATCCTCTAGCAGGCTGGTTCACTCATCCTCAGCAGCTGAGCTCACCGCTCCTCCTTCCATGGAGACTTGTCTCGTCCAGGAAGTTACTCATCCCCCACAGCCCTGCTGACCCAGGGGGCCCTGAAGCCAGCCCCCTGCTTCAAGGGGCAGCGTATGTACTCTGTGGGGCTCCTGTGGGGTCAGGCTGAGCCCGTGTCGCTGCCTGGCCCTGCCTCCCTCCCTTTCCCCCAGCACACACCCTGGTGACTCACCTTCCCAAGAATCCCCATCTCAGGGTCTGTTTCTTGGGTGTTCACACGCCAAGACATTATCCGGTAACAAGCCCCCTTTCCTGGGGCCGCTCTGACCGTGTGGGTGCCGTGGAGAGTCTCTGCTTGCTGCCTTTCTGTCCGTGCTTGGTCCACAGAAAGCAGGGGCTTCCTGGCTGGGTCGCGGAGCTCTGTGCTCTGTTGGATTTCAGACTTTCCAGATAATCAACTGCTTGGAGAGGTCTGTGTTGAGTTGCAGCGCTGGCACTGCTCGGCCACCTCCCTCCCCTCCCCCCATTTTCTTTCTTTTCCCGTCCACCCCCGTCGCCTGAGCTTCATCCCCTTTGAGCATCCTCCCCTGTGTCGGCAGTGTCTTCACCGGAAAGAAGGAATGTGGAGGACAGCATGGGCCCCTCACCAGCTTTGGTACTAAACAGTCCTGGGTTCGAGTCCAGGCCGTGTCCTCAGGTGAAATGACTTCTCCAAGTCTTGGACTTCTTATGGGAACCCTGGCTTAGGAACCCCATTGGTGTTAATGTGAGGGTCAGGAAAAGGCTGGTGGGTGACACACATAGTGACTGGCTAGGTTGGTGCTCCATCCTCAGGGCTGAGGAAATGTCTGGAAGGACTCCTGGACACCCTCCTGCACTCTGCGTCATGGCCTCTTCATCCAGCCCTCATCACCCAGCTGGGCCCTTGGCCAGCTCACAGCTTTTGCTCACTGTCTGCTTTCTTCCTGGGCTTCTCGTCCTTTCATCTCTGACCTCTGAGAAATTGCATCGAAGACAGAGGTCAATGGCCATCTCCTCCATGAAGCCCTCCCCGATGCCTCTCAGGTAGGATTCATACTTCTCCAGCTTAGCACTACTTTTGCGGTTGTTTAAATGTTTTATTGAGCTTTAAGTGAAAGTTTACAATCCAAGTCTATTGTCATACAAAAAGTTACACATACATTGCAGTATAACCAGCTGCCGTCCCCACACTATGACAACACATTCCTCCTCTCAACCGTGTGTTTCCCACATTCATCCAGCCAGCTCCTGCCCCCCCAGCCTTCTCGTATTGCCTCTGGACAGGAGCTGCCTCCGTAGTCTCAAGTGTCTCCTTAAGCCCAGAAGCTCATTCTTTGCCAGTATGATTTTACGTCATCTAGTCCAGGCCAGTCTTTGTCTAAAGAGTTGGCTTCAGGAGTGGTTGCAGTTCTGGGCTAAAAGACAGTCCAGAGGCCGTGTGTTCTGCTGACCTTCCAGTCTGTCAGACCATCAAGACTGATCTTTAATAAGGTTTGAGTTCTGCACACCCATTGTTGTCCTTCGTCAGGTCCTCGGGTGTACTCCCTGTAAAGGGAGGCATTGCTGTTGGCTGGGCACCAGCTAGTTCTTCTCAGCTCCTGCTGATGCAGTCTGTGGATTATGTGGCCCTTTCTGTCTCTTGGGCTCATATTTTCTTTACGGCTTTGGTGTCTTTCATTTTTCTTTGCTCCGTACGGTTTGGGACCAATTGATGCTGCTGAGATGGCTGCTTACTAGCTTTTAAGACCCCAGAAGCCGCTCATCAAACTGGAATGTAGAACATTCTCTTGAGCAACTTGGTTAGGCCAGTTGACCTAGATATCCCCTCAAACCATGGTCCCCAGGCCCCTGCTACTCTGTCCTTCAAAGTGTTGGGCTATATTTAGAAAACATCTTAGCTTTTGATTTACCCCAGTTGTCCAGATTAGCACTTCTTGCTGGATGGTATTGAGTTCATGGGGCCTTCTCCTTTGCTGACTCCTTTAAAATGGGGCACATATGGAGTAAATGAAGAAATAGGAGAGTATATTCAGAGTTCAGATAATTCTCATTGGCATTCTGGCCTACCCCTCCACTCACTAGCTGGGTGACACTGATCAAGTGACATAGCCTCCAGCCCTGGGCACTCACAGGCCCTTGGCCCTGCTCTATGCTCTGTCCCTCCCCATCCAAAAGCGACAGAATACTGCTCACAGCCTGCTTGCCGTGGTGGCTGGGCAGAGTGGCAGAGAATAAACTGATGTCCCCGGCAGCCCCCAAATGCGGCAGAGCTCGACTGACCTTTAAATAGAAGGGCTCTGCGCCACCGAGTTCCTGGAAGTTTGAAGAAAGTCTGCCTTTCAAGTGATGCGACTTCCAACCTCAGGAAAGATCCCTATGTTTGGGAAAGCCATAATTGACTGATGCTTTTGCACTTCATTATATGTGGCTGTGCAGCCACTGGGAGCAGCATACCAGAGTTAGGAGGAGAAAATCCTCAAGCATTTTAATAGACCCCTACTAGAAGCAAGATAAACATATGTATTGTACTTTGCGACAGGCGGGGGTGGGAAAGGAAGACGCCTGGAACTGCATCAAAGGTCTTATTGGAGCTGAACCCTGAGCTAGCTTTCTTCCCCTCTCTCTCCTGTCTGTCTTTTCCTTCTCTCCCTCCCTCCCTCCCTCCCTCCCTCCCTCCCTCCCTCCCTCCCTCCCTCCCTCCCTATGGCTGCTAACCAATTATCAGTTTGAATTCACCAAAGGGATCAGCAGTTTAAATCTAACAGGCATTCCTGAAAACTCTAGAAGGTAGTTCTACTCTGTTCTATGAAAACCAAAAAACCTAGTGCCATTAAGTCATGCTGAGTCCAATTCATACTGACCCTGTAGGACAGAGTGGAACTGCCCCATAGTTTCCAAGGAGCACCTGGCAGATTTGAAGTGCTGATCTTTCAATTAGCAGACTTAGCACTCAACCACTATGCCACCAGGGTTTCCACTCAGTTCTATAAGGTCAGTAATTGACACAACAGCAGTAGGTTTGGTTTTTGTTTGGTTTGGTGCCTGGCAGAAGAGACCACTCCACTGTTCTGCTGCACAGCCGACACAGCCCATGTGGACCCCAGGCCCCTTTATTTGACTGATTTTGTTACTTGTCCTGAGTGCAGGTGGCACCCCATTTGCAGCCCCAGCACCCACCCCCCCAGCATATCCTGAAGGCTTATTTGTGGGAAGTCTTGTTCTCAGCATTTTGCAGGTGCTATCCCAGTCTAGCCTTGGCACCCCCCAGCCCAAGTGCAAGTGTTGCTCAGCTGTGTACAGAATGCAGCTCAGGCACAAGGCAGGGCAATCCAGCCACTTACCCAGATAGCCCAGTGATGGAGCTAGACTCCCCACAGCCAAAGTAAAAATTAATAAAAATTAATGGCAGCACTGCCCTCAAGGAAGTGAGTTGAAGGAGTGACATCCCCTGAGACCTGAGTCGGTTCACTCTTAGCCTGGAGCCAGAACTTGGCTCCAGCTATTCTCTACCCTGTAATACAGCCAGTGTTTACGGGGGGTGGAGGTGCTCCTGCAGTGTTTTTGCTGATCCCCAAATACGGCCGTGGCCAGAAAGTGAGAGGGCATATGCCTGTTATGTAAGGCACTGCTCTGGTCCCTAGACAATACCGCTTCCTTGCCTGGCCGTGTGTGTAAGTGCCTGATGGTGGTGACTCATTTTTTCTGGAAAGCTTGGCTGGGTAGCATTGCCTGGTTTCCATCGCCTGCCACGCCCATCTGCTTCCTTTATTCGAATTCCCTCCAGAGACGGAGACTTTGCCGTGGCCAGTGGCAGATCATGCAGGAGAAGGAGCGTCATTGTTGGGAAGAGTGGGCACTCAGAGGTCACCTACTGACATTCCAGCTCCTGGCAGCGAGTAGGGTACAGCCATGGGTGTAAGAAGACTGTGGTGGGGGGGGGGTGGTCAAGGGGGCAGGTCCTGCTGTGATCTCGCTCTTCCATGCCTAACAGGTGTGTGCTGAGCCGGGTGCCCGCTGAGCCTGGTGTGTGCTGAACTGGGTGTGCCCATGTGGCGTGTGCCCTGAGCTGGCTGTGTGCTGAGCCAGGCCTGCAAGAACTTCTTTCCATTGTGTCTGTAATACTTTGAAGGTGGGCACTCAAGGAAATCATCCTCATTTACCTCCCACCTGGACCAATGTGACCAAACTCCTTGTACAAGTGGCTGAATCTCAGCCAGGTGTAGGTGCATCAGTGGTTTCCTGGTCATCTCTTGGCAGGTCAGCTGTTGGTGGGCACCACAGGCTCCAGCTGAGCATTCTCTACCTAGTGTCCCTTACCGTTTACAATTGAAAATACTACGTGTGTACACATCTATCTCATGAGGAGATAGAAGAAAAGCAAAACCAGTTGCGGTCAAGTGGACTCTAACTCACAGTGACTCCATGTGTGGCAGAGTAGGGTGGCGGAGTAGGCTTTTCAGTGGCTGATTTTATGGAAGATCACCAGGCCTTTCTTCCAAAGGGCTTCAACTTTTGGGGTAGCAGCTGACCATGTTAACTATTTGCACCACAGAGGTTGCAGATAGATGCATAGCTACACATTTATCTATCTATATATGCATGCCTATGTAGGTATATCCCCAGTGCACATGGGGTATGACTGTTGAGCTAAGTTATATTTCTCTTTGTGTTTCACTGACAGAAAAGGTTATCAGCAGTTAGGGGATTTATCTGTAACCGTTTGCCTCCTGGAAACCCTGATGGCATAGTGGTTAAGTTCAGCGGCTACTAACTGAAAGATTAGCAATTTGAATCCACCAGAGATTCCTTGAAAACTCTACGGAGTCAGTCCTGCTCTGTCCTGTGGGGTCTGTGAATTGGAATTGACTTGGCAGCAACAGGTTTGGTGTTTTTGTTCTGCTTTTTTTCTGATATTTGGATCCTCTTTTGCAATTCTTTTAATAGGTTGTTTTATACTTCCAATAGGTCTGGATGGTGGTATCCTTATACCTGTTTTATGGGTTCTTGACATATGTCCCATTGCTTCCAGCTCACAGTGACGTCACATACAACAGAATGAAACGCCGCCTGGTCCCACATTGTCCCACTCTTGTAGCCACTGCGTGAGTCTGTCACGTGAGCCTCTTCCACTTTTTTCGCTGGCCCTCTACCTTACCGTGCATGATGTCCTTCTCCAGGGATTGACCCCTCCTGATAACACGTCCTAAGTATGTGAGACAAGGCCTTGCCATCCATGCTTCAGCGGAGTACTTCTGGCTGTACTTCTTCTAAGCAGACGCATTCATCCTTCTGGCAGCCCATGGTCTGTCTATTCAGTATTCTTTACCAGTAGCATAATTCAAATGAATCAGTTCTCCTTTGGTCTTCTTTATTCATTGTCCAGCTTTCCCGTGCGTATGAGGTGATTGGCTTGAATCAGACACACCGTAGTCCTCATGCCAAGCTGGCCAAGTGCCGTCGATTTCTGTTTGAATACTTTCCAGAGGTATCTTGCAGTAGAATTGGCCAAAGCACTGTGTCGTGTTTGGTTTCTTGACGGGGGCTTCCATGAATGTTGATTGTGGATCCAAATACAATGAAATCCTTTTCATTTTACTTTTACCCTTTTAGTTTTGCCATCTCAGTCTTTTTTGTTTATCACGATGTTGCTTACCAGTCCAGCTGGGAGGATTTTTGTTTTCTTGATAGGGAGGTATAATTCATACTGCAGGCTGTAGTCTTTGATCTTCATCTGTAAGTGTTTGAAGGCCTTTTTGGTTTCAGTAAGCAAGGTGCTACCACTGCTAACCACAAGGTTGGCAGTTCAAATCCACCAGGTGCTCCGTGAATACTCTAGAGGGCAGTTCTGCTCTGGCCTCTAGGGTCGCCATGAGTTAGATCCGATTTGATGTTACTTGGCTTGGCAAGCAAGGTCGTGTCTGTTATCTGCAGATTGTCACTGTGTCGTCCTCCGGTCCTGATGTTGAGTTCTTCACATAGTCCAGCTTCTTAGGTTATGTGCTCAGCATACCAATTGAATAGGTATGGTGAAAGGGTGCAACCCTGACGTAACACTTTCTTGACTTTAAACTACAGTCTATCCCTTTGTTCTGTTCGAATGACTGACTGCCTCTTGGTCTGTGTCCTTATGAGCACAGTGAAGTGTTTTGGAATTCCCATTCTTCACAATATATCCCTGAATTTTTTATGAGGAAGTGGAGTTGCCAAGAGATCAAGGGCCTCGTCTAAGCCCATGCCGCTGGTTCACAGGGCAGGGAAGCCAAGGCGTGTGGAATGTGGGCTCTTGGTCTCACTGCTGGGGGTGGTTACTTAACCTTGCTGAACCTCAGTTCCTTGTCTATGAAGTGGGACAGTAATAGCACCTACCCCAAAGGGTCATTGTGAAAATTCATCAAGGTCAGGTCCTCCAGGGATTGAGGACAGCTTTCAGGATGCAGCGTGCTCTCCGTTGGTGGGTTTGACCAACAGCTGGGTAACTAACCTAATGACTTGGAAAGGGGCCTATGGGAGCCATGAGGACAGGAATGAGCATCTTATTAGGGGTGGCCGGTGCTGGGTGAGTGTGGTAGGGGGTCAGAGTGATTAGATGGACTTGCGATAAGAGGCGGACAGATAGGGCTTCTTCCAAGCAGAAGAGAAGCCCTGAAGTGTCCATGCTGGCCTCTGCTTCTTCTCATGTGGAGTCCACACCCTTTCAGGTCCCTTTGATGGTCTTTCTCAGAAAGGAGGAAGGCTCTGCTGGGTGTGGCTTCTTATTTCCTCTGCCTGTCAGAGTGGGTTCTACTCAGAATCTGGCTCAGCCTCAGAGCTGCACCTTCTCCTGGCCACCAGCACTGCCCAGCCCCCTGCCCTGGCCGTGGAGTTGGTACCCTTTCCATCCCCTGAGTGTCCATCCTCAAGGGTCCAGGAAGGCGTGGGCACTGCTGAGTTCCTGCAGCCGGCCGGGCAAGGATACCTGCTCCCCTGCTCCCCCGGGAGGGGACAACTCCCCTGAATGTGCTGCGAGCAGGTCTTACCTCCAGACCCTGGCCTGGAAACATGCCCTGCTGTCCTCTCTCTCGTGTTCAAGTAGGGCCGGCCCTTGAGATCTTCCATTTCTGTAGTGGCCTCTTCCTCCCAGGCCCCCTCAGACCGTGCACATGTGCGGAGGTGTGTTGGGCGAGCTCAGCACGGACAAAGGTTGCATAGTTGCCACTGCTCTGACCACCACCCTTCTGAACCCACCGTAGCCACTGGCCCACTTGGGCTCGCCTTCCTCATCATTCACTCAGTTGTTATCTCTTGATGTCTTGTCCTTTCACTTTACTGTGGCTCCTGCCTTGCCTCTGCAAATCAGCTGTAAGGAATTGGATAGCAGGGCCCGGCATCTGCCAACCTGGAGCCCAAGTCTGGAGATGCTGAACTGTGTTATTGGACTGAATTTTTCCGAGCGCTAGAGGAGGTGATTCTTACAGTGCTCAGAGATCACCGCTTGAGCTCAGAGAGGTGAGACATGCCACTCTCTAGGCAGGTGACAGAGCTGAAATTTGAGCCCAGGTTTTTCATCATCCCCAAATGATGACTTTGCTCATGATTTATCTAGTTCAAAACCTGTTGCGGAATTGGTACTCTGTCTGGCTTTTCCTTTAGTTCTTCCAATGGCACCTCTTTCACACCAGGTCAAAGCCAGCTGGAAGTTACTGGCCGTGATACCTCTTCAGGTGACCTCCATAGGGTGGTGTTCAGGAAAACCGTCACAGTGCACCTTTGCACAGGGGTAGGTTGGGGGTGGTGCCATCACCTCATTCTAGAGCCTGTGGCCCCTCTTGCTCCTCTGCTGGGACTGAGAGGATCTCAGTTCCTGATCAAATCGGAGGGAAGTGGAAGATCTTGGTGTTTCCCAGACAAAGTGTGGATATACTGACAGGCAGCTGCTGTGACATGGCTTTCCATCCTGGCACAGGGAGGGACCATGTGCCAGGGTCAGGCACCTGTTCTTGGGGATGGGGAAGCCCAAGAGCAGAAGGGTTTCTTCTTGGCCAAAGACTCAGTTTACTCCTTTCAGATGGCTGAGTCCACTGCCCTTTCTTTGAGGACAGCTGTTCAAGATAAAAAGAAGAGACTCTTCCAGAATTTTGAGGACTTGTGATGTGAACAGAAGGCCGTATCCTGTGGGTATATTCTGTGATTCCAGAAACATCCATCATTAAAAGCTCCTAGAGATCCATATTACACAGGGCTTAGGTATAAGATCCCTGTGGGGTTCTGACTTTTTAAAGAAGTGTTTACAGAAAAAGAACACCTTTAAAAAGAAATGCTGTTTGTCTTCAAAGCTGCAAAAACTAGGATTTAGAGAGGAGAGAGATTTAAGCTTCCCTAGAAATAGGCCAAAATTCCAGTCTACAGCTGTCCAATGCTTTGGATTCATTACTCTTATGTTCTTCCACTCCAGGACTGCTCTAAGGTGGTGACATCGTCCTGTAGTAGAATGCAGTTCACATAGAATGTTCCCCACGAGCAGTCCCTCCATCTGGGCATCATACCCATGTGACAGATGGCAAAACTGAGACTGTGAGAGACTGTAGAAGTCCCTTCCCTTCTCTGGTGTATTATTTCTCTGTGTGTGTAATTAGATTGGGCTGTGTGGCTTGTATTAAGGAGTCTTCATACCCCATCTTTCCAAGCCCAGGCTTTCTGGCTGCTCAAGAGGAAAAAGAGTTGGAATCTGCTTCACACTGCTTGACGCAGGGCTGAGCTGGTGCCTTTTCTGCCACATCAGCACCATGGCTTTGTTGTTGTTGTTAGCTGCCATCATGGGGGCTCTGACTCATGGTGACCCCATGGACAACAGAGCCAAACACTGCCCTGTCCTCCAGCATCCCCACGATTGCCAGGAAACTGGATCCCATTATTGCTTTTCAGCGTAGCGACGGATCTTGCAGCACCGTATCGGACAATATTCCATCATAATTCATAGGGTTCTCATTGGCTAATTTTCAGAAGTCAGCTGCTAGGCCGTTCTTCCTGGTCTGTCGTAGTCTGGAAGCTCCTGAGAAACCTGCCTGCCAGCGACAAAATGCTGATGGTGTAGCTTCCAATGTGACAGTGTCATACAAGCCAGCAACACACGACACAGTGACAGGTGAGTAATGCGTACCCTCGCTTTACATCCTTGTGTATCTGTGTCTGTTGCACCATGGTAAGGCATGGACAGCATGCCCGAGACTTAGGTGGAGCTCAGTTGGGCAGCGTGTGGCCCGGCTAAATGAGTTGCCTGGGGAAGGGACACATTTGAAGGCACCAAACTGAGCTAGCAGCTAGGCCTGGGAACCTGCAAGGCCCTAGGAGTGCTGGGCTGTCTCTTTGAGACCTGCCTTCTGTTTCCAAGGTGCTTGCATCAGAACTTTGTTTCTGCCCTTGTCCACAGTGCCCTCACATGAGGCAGTGGGCAGTCCTTGGCACATACCAGTGGTCACAGTGGTTCGGCTTAAATTCGGAGGTGCCTGAATCTCCTCGGAGCCACAGAAGAAGCAGCCTGTTGGCTGGTTCCCATTTCTGCCCTAGGGATGCTGAGATCGGGAGGGGAGAAGGGCTTGCCCAAGGCCACCTGCCCATCAGAGGCCATAGAGCCAGGACCAAGGATATTCTCTGCGTGTTTCCTGTACCTCCCAGAGCCTTGCCAGCTCTGAAGGAGGGGAAACATCTGCTTTCTTCTCAGCAAGGGACTGCTTAACCCAAAGTCATGGCCCTGCTGGAGCCCCTGGTTTCCCCTTGCCTTGAGCAGTCAGCATGGTGACGGCAGGTCTTGGAGCTCCCAGCTGTGCTAGGCCTGAACCCTGGGCCCTGGACCCTGGACCCTGTAGTGGCTGGGGTGTGGCCTCCATATGGGGGCCTAGCACAGGGACAGTGGTTATCTCTTGAGGAAGGAGCTGTTTGCCAAATGCATTGCTGTCAAGTCGGTTCTGACTCATGGTGACCCTATAGGGTAGAGTCCCCACAGGGTTTCTAAAGAGTATCTAGCCGATTCAAACTGCTGACTTTTCTATTAGCAGCCAGTCTCTTAACAACTGCATCACCAGAGCTCTGATCCAAGTGAAATGCTTAAAATATTAGGTTGAAATTACTAGCATGCAGCTGTTGACTCACGTTGAGTCGGGGCTGGCTGTGCTGGAAAGGCCCACCACATGATAGCCAGCTTGTGATACCTGCCCGCCTCAGGGGATAGGGGCTGGAGCGTGAATTATGTAGACACCCCCATGAAAGCTCAGAACACGGAAGCCCTATGGTTGATGGTGGACCCTGATGTGTGTGGAAGGGTAACACGTCCCTCTGGGGGGCTTGGAAACCCCACACGGGGAACCTACCCAGACCTCACCTATGCATCTCTGCCTTTGTGTCCATTTTGCTATAATAGCATTGTAATTGCAAGTCTAGTGCTTTCTGTGAGTTTTGTGAATTGTTCTCGTGGGTTCTAAACACAAAAGAGTAGTGAGAGCCAGGACGTTAGCAAGTGGGGGACCTTGGGGACCCCCAAGCGTATGGCTGGAGTCCTGTGAGGGTAGAGGGAACCCCTAGATTTGTAGCCAGCAGGTCAGCAATTTAGGTGGGGGGATTTCCAGCTTGCAGCAGGTGCCTGGGATGATGTGGCAGGCGGGAGGACTGTGCCCTCTGGCTTGGGAGCTCTGACCCAGCTCCGAGTCCTTAAGGTCAGGGAACGAAGGGCTGCATGTGCAGCTGGTGTCCCAACAGAAGGGGAACAGAAGGGGACAAAGTAGATACAATTGACTTTGATTTTTCCTATTAAGTACCCATCAACCTCTTAAGGAAAGTGTTGTTGTTGTTTTTTTTTTTTTTTTGGCTTTCATACAACGTTTGTCTGTCTGTTTCTTTGTTCAGTTGCTAGAAGGGAATGTGTGTCATCAAAATCTAAATGATCATACCCCTGTGCATAGTGGCTGAGCACATGGATGTGGCTCTAGGAGGCCTGGGTTCAGCTCCTGTTGATTGCTGTGATTAGGTTTTATAACCTCAGTGTCTCTATCTGTAAAGTGGGGACCGTAAGAGTGCTAATCTCATGCATAGGATTACTGTGAGGGTTTAGTGATTCTCTGCCCATGAAATGGTTGTTGCCCTTCTGGCTTGTAGGGCTCCTTTAAGACTCTGCTCCCCAGTTCTCCAGGGAAAGCTGGACTCTGCCACCCCCACCCTGAGGTGGCCCTTTGGGGAAACTTCCCAGAGATGTGAGTGTGGAACTTCTTCCGCTTTGGTTTCCTGGTCTTTAGACCTGCTGAAGTCACAGTTCTTTTTTTTCTTTTTTTTACATAGTTTATTTTCTTTTTACAGTAGTACACCAATTCAACAATTTCTGAGGGTACAACTCAGTGACACTAATTGCATTCTTTGAGTTGTGCAGCCACTGTCACCCACCTTTTCCTGGTTGTTTCTGCTCCTGTAGCATAAATGCAGTGCTCCCTAAGGAGTTCGTTATCCACTCTGGGTTCTGTCGATGTGATCCTACACAGACAGGTCCCTAAGGGGCACAGATCCACATCCTTCCCACTCATCAGAATGACAGGCTAGTGGAGAGATCACTGTCCCAGTGGCTGCGAGGTGATTTGGATTTCTCTGTCACAGTTGCCTGTTTCTTGGGGTGACCTGAGTTCTGTTCTGGGGGATCAGGCTTTTAGCTGGGAGAGGAGGCCTCCAAAGCAGAGGCCACAGTAGTGGCTGGTGTCCGCAAAGTGAGCTCTGGCTGAGGCTTAGAGTTGTAACCGAGGCTCAGGGACAATGCTAGCAGCATTGGTAATGGGAGACTGGCTCCATCCAAGTGGTCTGAAGAGCAGTTTGGTAACATTTGAAAGATGTCATGGGTGACCTGGAACAGGACTTGCGCTGCTCAATCCCTGCTGTCTGGGCCAGCAAATTGTTTTACATGGGTCAAAATGAGTTTCTCCCCTCCCTCGGCTCCTGGCCCAGGCCCACTCGTAATGCAAACCTCTCCTGGGTGCAGGACCGAAGGGCTTTGGGGCAGCTGGGTGCTTGCATTTCCTGTGTGATTCTGCCTTCCCCTGGGGAGGGCAATCAACTGATAACATGTAAAAATGAGCCTGGAGTGGGTAGGGGAGTTCGTGTAGGGGAATTCTGGTCCGAGAGAAGGAGCGAGAGCAGCTCTGAGTGTTTTCCAAGGTCAGGTATCCCTTGTTCTGTTGAGAGGCTCTGTGCCTGATGCTGTGTATGTATTTGCTGGTTTAAGATTAGAGGCAGTGCTGTGAAGACTGTCTCCTGTGCTTCCTAGGACATGAAGTGAGACTTGGCTAGCATTTACACCTGGAAGTGATGTTGCTGCCTCTGAGACCAGTAAACTGCATTTTACAAGATGCTATAAATTGCTTTCTAAGACAGTCAGCTAGTTTCTGCTCCTGTTGCTGCACATGGGAGCCTTGTTTTCCCATCTTGTCGCTGCCATGTATGGCAGCATGTATGACTGTAGCCCTTTGCCAAGCTCACGATTCCAGTTGTGCTCTTTATGGCTAAGAAGCTGAGTGACGTGTCCAGTGCTGTCATCTGGCTCATGACGAAGGACCTCAAAGGGAACTTGAATGCTTGCCGACTGCTAGGAAGATTGGTAGAGATCATCCATTGCTTATCTGAAATTATCCCTGGGTTTTTGTTTTGTAAGCAGGTTAGGGAAACCCTGGTGGTGTAGTGGTTAAATGCTACTTCTGCAAACCAAAAGGCCAGCAGTTCAAGTCCACCAGGTGCTCCTTGGAAATTCTGTGGAGCAGTTCTGCTCTGTCCTGTAGGGTCGCTATGAGACAGAGTTGACTGGACAGCAATTTGGGTTTGGGTTTGGAAGCAGGTCAGCCATATCCAGGACCAAGTGATTTGGGAAACGATGGCATCCTTGTTCCTACTCAGCGCTTACTTAGCACTTAACTCAGCTAAAGGCCTGGGCTCCAGGCAACAGCTTCAGAAGTCTTACTGCCCTTTAACAGCCATGTTAAGCTGATGGCAAGACCCATCAGCTGTCACAATTGCAATGAAGGGACAAAAGATACTGGTGTAGTCATCTGCTGCTGCTGCTGTGACCAAAATATGGCAAGTGGGTGGCTTTAACAAAGAGTTTATGCTTTCACAGACTAGGAAGCTAGAAGTCCAAATTCAGAGCTCCAGCTCCTGGGGAAGGCTTTGTCTCTCTGCTGGTTCTGGAGGAAGGTCCTTGTCATCAGCCTTCCCTTGGTCTAGGAGCTTCTCCATGCAGGAACCTTGGGTACAAAGGACGTTTTCTGCTCCTGGTACTCCTTTCTTGGTGGTAGGAGGTCCCCATGTGTTTCTGCTGGCTTCTCTCTTTTGTATATTAAAAGAGAATGGCTGAAGACAAAATCGATTCGTATGGATTGAGTCCCCCCTTGTTAATTCAATGACTGCTAATCCCATCTTCTGCTAATTAGAATGTTGGCAGTTCACATCTTCCAGGTGGTCCTTGGAAACTTTATGGGGCCGTACTACTCTGACCTCTAGGGTCGCTATGAGTAGTAAAGTACCTGACTCGATGGCATTGGGTAATCCCTTCTTATTGACAGCACATAGGAAAATCACATTAGATGACAAAATGGTGAACAGTCACACAGTGCTGGGCATCGTGGCCTATCCAAATTGATTCACACGTTTTTATGGGACACAGTTTCATCCATGACAGATACTAACCACACATTGTGTTAGGAAGAAAGTTAGTAATCCTTTTGGGTGGACGCTAAGGCATTTAGAGCAGAGCCTGGCAGAGCAGGCCTGTGCTGTTGCAACCCCAGGCGGGTCCAGTGGGCACACCGCTGCTGGCTCACCAGCGTCCACACTCTTGAGTACTGATTGCTGTTGTTGTCCATTGCTGTCAAGTTGATGCCAACTCACAGTGGCACCAAATATTCGGAGGAGAACTTTTCCATAGTGTTGTTAAGGCTGTGACCTTTTAGAAGCAGATCACCAGGTCTGTCTTCTTAGGTGCCTCTAGGTAGATTTGAACAGCTAACCTTTGGGCCAGCAATTGATAAACCAAAACCAAACCCACTGCTGTTGAATAGATTCAACTCATAGTGACCCTATAGGACAAAAGAGAATTTCCCTGTAAGTTTCTAAGGAGCACCTGGTGGATTCCAGCTGACCTTTTGGCTAGCAGCCGTAACTCTTAATCACTATACCACCCAGGTTTCCTAGGTAGGTACTATTCTTACCCGCCTGTACAGACAAGGAAACCATGTAGAGAGTCGCAGTCTGTCCACTAGACCTGTGCTCAGGCGTCAGGGTTTGGGAAGGTGCCTTTCTTTAATCTGGAAGTTTCTGTGGCTCATTTGACTTTACAGGGATTCCAGAACAGCAAATCCTAACTGCCTTCTAACTGCTCCTGTCAGCCTACATTTAACCCAAGGTCCTGGCTCAGGCCACCTTCTCCTGTCCCCTCTGCCATGTTCAGCACGTTCTTGAATTCCTTTTTCCCCAGTTTCCTGTGCATAGCAGGTGCTGGCAGTGATGCTGTTCATTTACGTAACCAACATTTACCAAAACACAAGCTTCATTTTCATCGTTGTTCTGAAGTTAAGCCTGTAGTCACTGTCTCAGTCACACAGTGCTGCTGTAACAAGTGCCTCTGGTAGGTGGCTTTAAAGAACACATAGTTCTGTAGGCGAAAGTTCAAATAAGGGTTTTGACCCTAGGGACTCCTTCGTTGCCGGTAGCCTCTGGCATTCCTTTGGTTCCTTGGCATTCCTTGGGATGTAGATGACTTTCACATGGCCTCTGTCCTTACCTGTGCATGTGTGTGTGTGTCTGTCTGTCTGTCTGTGTCTGTGTCTGTGTCTGTATCACTTCTAATCTTTTTGTAATTCAGTCATTAACAGAGAGCACTTGTCCAGCCACAAGCCATCTTCAGGACTGTTGGTGCTTTTGTGTCCACTGGTGTGGCTGTTGTGTGACTCCATTCCATGGAGGCTTTTCCTTATTTGTACTGATCCTCTGTTTAACAGAAAATGGTGTTCTTTTCCAGCGATTAGAGAGCCCTTTCTCACTTCTGCAGTGTTTTCTTCTCTCTGTCCTTACCCGTCCGTGGCCAGGCCCTCAGCGAGCCTGCAGGTCCTTACCAGGGTAGGCCTTGGTTTCCTCGTCTCTGAACGGGGATGGCAGGCACTGGTTAACCGACATTTGGGGGCGGGATGGTGTCCGGGAAAGTTGTGTTCAGCTTTGCCTCTTAGTAGCTTTGCTACCTGGACAGGTTTCTGTCTCAACAAATGGACCCTGACTCTCCCCAAGGAACACTAAGGAAAAGCAACTGTTACAGTTAAGTGACAAGTTTGCCAAGTCTCATTGTGAATTTCCTCCCATTTTATAATCTCTAACAAAAAGCCAGATCACTGGATGGTAAAAATGGTTTGAAACTCAGCAGTTAACCTAAAGATTGGTGATTTGAACCCACGCAGTACCACCATGGAGGAAAGTCCTGGCGATCGGTTCCCATGAAGATTTCAGCCAAGGAAACCCTATGGGGTGGCTCTACTCTATAACACCTGGGGTCACCATGAGTCAGAATTGACTCAGTGGCGGTGGGTTAGCAATGGGCCTATGCTGTTTTGCGAAATAGCACTTTGATTTCCCTGACTAGCAGTTGTTAAGTGCTGGAGCTCGCCAGCCAGCGCTGTGTTCATCCTGAGGAGTGGGCATCTCCTGAGCCCCCGCCCGTGCTGCATGCAGCCGTTCCCTGGGCTTCCTGGTGAAGGTGCCTCTGTGTCCGCACTTGGTGATCCACTCTGGTTTCACAAAGGAGAAAACTTACAGGCAGGTCTCCTGGTTGTAGTCTAATTCTGGGTTGGATAGGCAAAGCAAATCGTCCCCCAGATTTTCACTCCCTCTGGTTCCCCATCCCCGGCCAAGAGAGCTTAGTGACCTGGAATGGATGGACTCATCCTCTCTAGGCCTCGTTACCTCATCTGTAGAAAAAGGCATTAGAGTTTGCACTTCTTGGGCTACGGCAAGAGTTGGTAATAACAGCTGGCATTGATCAAGGGTTTGCTATTACCAGGCTCTACTCTCAGCCTTTTTCGTGTCTGAATTCACTTGATGCTCATGTATGCCTCTTTGGGGAATATTATTGTGCCCATTTTACAGGTAGGAAAGTGAAGTGCAGAGCTGTTGGCTAGCTTGCCTGATGCGACTCAGCAGGGAAGGGGGTTAGCCAGCATTTGGGAAACTTGTGTTTGGTCTCTGGAGTCCCTGGGTGATACCTGTGGTTAACATGTTTGACTGCTAAGAGAAAACTTGGAGGTTCAAGTCCATCCAGAAACACTTTGGAAGAAAGGCCTGGTGGTCTACTTCTGAAAAATCGACTGTCAAAAAGCCCTGTGGAGCACAGTTCAACTTTGACACACGCGGGGTCACTGTGAGTTGGAGTCGATAACAACTGATTGTTTAGTCTCTGGAGCCACACACAGAAGCACCGTGCCCTGCTGGCTCTTGTTAAAATGAGGCTGTGTACAGTGTGCCCAGCATAGTGGTGTCTGGCCCAGGGGAGTGTCGACGGGAGACCCTTGTGTCTAGAACTTCTGTTGTCTGCACTGAGTGGGTGCTGTCTGGACCCCCACAAGCTCTCTTGTCTCTGGCTCAGTCTGTCTGTCTATCTCTCACTCCTGTCCCTTTTTTGATCCCTCCACTGTTTCTCCCAGTGGCTTTTCTGCTATTTATCCTCCCACGTCCTGGTCCTAATTGATTTTGGCTCTTGCCCCGGAACTGAGCTGGCACGCAGGCCTGCCGTGCCATCCTAATACCTCAGATGGCAAAATAACACAAAGCCAGGGAACTCTGCCCTCCCCGACTCTGTCTGGATCTTTGTCCACTGTATGCAGTTGGAGGGCTGTGACATCCCTGGCTCTGTATGAAGCACCTCTCGTTGTTTGTTGGCCACTGAGTGTCAGGTCCCAGGGATGTCGCAGGAGCGGGCTCTGGAGTCGAGCAGGCTCTACAGTGAGCATGCATCCCTGACCACGAGCCAGTGAGGTATTGGCCCAGCCTGGCCCTGCGTAAGTGGCTGGAGCCTGCAGCGGCTGGGCCTTAGTCGTTGACCAGAGAGACAACCTGTGTTCAAACTGGGTAGTCCTCAGCTCCTCCTGTTTGCTGACCCAGACACTGGGAGAAGCTGCTTGCTCTGGGGTGTCGTTTCAAATCTACTTTAACACTTAAAGTGGCGTTGAGTGAGCTGTGAGTATGAGCCAGCCAGCATCTTCTCATTTAATCCTCGTAGTAGGCTCCTGGGGCCAGTCTTCCTCTTACTGACGAGGACACTCGCGTGGCTGTGGGAATGCTAACAATAGAAATGAGCCCAACTTTATTGAGTTCCCTGCCTGCCAGGTGTCTGGGTTGAATTCCAATTACTCTGGAATATCCACTGCCATTGACTCAATTACTACCTAATATAAACCCTTTAGGACAGAGTAGAACTGCCCCATAGGGTTTCCAAGATTTGGCTCATAGATATGGCATTGCTCACATTTTGATAGCAGCCACAGAACACCCTTAACCACTGTACCACCAGGGCCCTGACCGTGGAATAGTGCTTGGCCATTGTTATCCCTGTTTTACAGACAGGGAGACGAGCTGGACATTCCTGTGTCACTGGTTCACCCACGTGTTCTGGACCTCGAGTTCTAAATCACATTGCTTTGCTTGTAATGTTAGGAAGCTTGACCAGAGTTACTTTGTGAGGTTGACCTGTCTGCTCCTCTGACTCTGTATGTGCAGGTAACTACTGCTCCCCACCAGAGGCCTGTCTAGGGTATGGCAGGTACAGGTACTGCACAAGATCCGAGAATGTGGCACTGGCTAACCTAACAGCTTGTTAACCTGATATAACTAGCAGGGTGTATCTATGGACAACGATGCTTGTGGCCAACTCTGAAATTGTGCCCCTATCTGAACATCTGACAGCTGCTTTCACATAACTTGACCATGACCAGTTCAGAAATACAAGTCTAGCTGGTTAATCTTTTAGTTAGTGCTTGAGGAAGGATGTTGGGCCACAGGGGGTTAATAGACACCACTCAGTGGAGCCATGTGCCCAGGGCTGGTGCAATACCCTACAGAGGTCACTGTTCTGCATCACCTCCTGGGGTGCACTAGGGTGCAGAGGTGCTTCCTGATGTCTCCAGTGGGCACAGATGGTGAACTTCCTTAAGGAGAGAGCCAGGTGTCATTTAGGGCAAGATGGTCACTGAAACTACAGAATGACCCGGAAGGACTGGTTGTTGGCCAAGAGAGCCTGGCCTGGAACTTGAGCTGTGGTCCCCGCCACACATAGCCTTGATTTAAGCTGATCATTAGAACCATACTTGTTTTCTGTGGGCTTCTTGGTTTTCACAGGTCCCCCCTCCGTGTTTGTCGTTCACAGGGACTTGAGAGAATGCCTCCAGATGGGGGGGAAGTTGGGGAGGAGGGGGTGGCTGACCCAGCCCATGCCTGCTCAGCACTTTTGCAGTTTATAAAACACTCTCACAGACATTAGCTCATTCAGTTGAGCAACCACCTGGGAATTGGAGCCCCCGTGGTACTGAAGAGGGAACCGAGGCTTCATCAGAGAGGGGAAGTGGGGTCCTTCCACCCCTCAGTGCTGCTGAGAGCAGTGACCCCGAGGCGAAGAGCTCCCAGTGTGAGAGTGTCCACTGCTGTAGTGTTAGACACATGTTCAGAAGTGGAGCCTGGGCTAGGAAGCCAGCAGGTGGAATTGGCGCAGGTGTGGGAATAATCAAAATGAAGACAGCGTCACAGGATGGGGCCGACAGCTGTCATAGCACCCTGAGGGAAACCAGGAGAGTACAGACAGGCCTTGAGATTATAGCTGAATCCTCAGTGGGAGGAGAAGCAAAAACCCTTGGGACACGGTGGTGAAATGGCAGCAGCCGCTGTCCCTCAATAACTGCCTGCTAGACGGGCCCCTGGGCACAGCCACACCCTGTGCTTGTGGTCCCATTCTGCAGCCTTGATGGCACCTCCTCCAGGAAGCTGAGCTGGGAATGAAATCCAGGTCTGACCCCAAAGCCTCCTTTCTCTCTGCTTGCTCCATTCCTTAGAAAACCAAGAGAGAATGCCTTCTATGTTGTTCTAGGAAATTTATTTAAAAACCAAAATAGTAGTTTGTTTCTGAGAGGCCTGGGTCGTGAGGAATTGTAGATCAAGAGAGCATTGTGGCACTCCGCTGGCCTCGGTGTCCCAGGAAGTCAGGAGCCTGAAGTGTCACTGTCCCGGCAAAGAGGAGCACCTGTCCACCTGTCCTGGAAGCTAATACAAGAATCCCAGTGAGATGACATTGTAAAAGCCCTTGGAGCTTCAGGGGCCCTCAGGCTGTATTATCAAGACTGTCCTGATGGGTCACTCAGCAAAAAATGTCCCCAGGGCTGTGGAGCCCTGTCCCGCGTCTAGATCCCCATGGTTCAGACAGATTTGACGTTGCCTTTGTATAAGGCCTACCGTGAGTGGAAGGAGTCTGGGACTAAAAGAATTGAAAATTAGGTTCCCAAAGGTGCTTTAAGTGCTCCGGTCACAACCGAAGGTGCTCAGGTGGCATGAGGGACTGTTCACCCAAAGATTGCCAGTCTTCACCTACCAGCCGCTCTGCGCCTGCCAGCCTCTCCACAGGAGAAAGATGTGGCAGACTGTTTCCTTCAAGATTATAGTCTTGGAACCCCGGTGGGGCCCGTTCTGCTGTGCCCTTGAAGGTTGCTGTGAGTCAGAATCCACTTGATGGCAATAGGCTTTTTTTTTTTTTTTTTTTCTTTATTTGACTCATTCAAATGTTTCTGGTTCAAACCCAGCCAGCTCTGGGGATGAAAAACGTGGCCGTCTGCTTACATAAAGACGATAGCCGAGAAAACCAGGTGGACAGTTCTACTGCTTTCCATGGGGTCCCTGATGGGTGTAAATTGACTCAACAGCCCCCAACAGCCACGTCATAGGAGGGAATCCCCTAGCTGGCACAAATGATTAAGGGCTGCTCAACTGGCAGTAACCAAAAGGTGGGCAGTTCAAACCCACCCAGAGGAAACTCGGAAGAAAGTTCTGGTGGTTTGCCTCCAAACAAGCTCACAGCCTTGGAAACCCCAGGGAGCTGAGTTCACTGGCACACTCGTTGGCATCCCCAGGAGCCAGAATCGACGTGAAAGTGATTAATAGCAACATCACAGGAAGAGCTGGCCTATCTGGGGCATTTGTTTGGTGGGTAGCTTTTTTTTTTTTTAATCAGCTGGCTAATTTAAACTCGATAATCATCCTGGGAGGCAAGATGCAATGTGCACTCCCATCTTCCAAGAAGGCCACTGCAGCTGGCGCAGGCAGGAAGGAGGGCGCCCAGCTGAGAAGCGCATGCGCACTTGAGCTCCACTCCTAGGCTGTCCTCCCACCGGGTCCTGACTCACCACAGCTACACCTGTATTTTCCAGATTATTCTCTCCAGCAGGAAGTAACTACTCTGCCTTTCTTCAGCTGGAGAAGAAGGGCTGTCTGGAATTTGGCCCTGAGCAGATGGATACGGGTCTGTTATTCATGTTTGCCACACAGGCTGGGCTGGGCTGGCTTCTCTCTGTCCTTCGGAGTTAAGCCCCTGCTGGCTGGAGCCTGCCTACCGTCCCTGCCCACGAGTGCCTTTACTTGAACTTTCAGATGAAATAGATGGACAGGTGGACCCTGGGATGGAGACAACAGGGTGAAGTTTGCCCTGCAAACCTAGCCTGACCCTGAAATGTGAATCAGGCTCATTTGAATATCGTTGTTGGAGGGTGACTGTGAAGACAGGCTGGGATGGAGTAGTTAACAGTAACAATAGATTACATTTATTGTTTGGTGTTCACCAACTACTTTTCCAGCAACGTTCTAAGGTTTGGTCAGGCAGGGAGAATAAATAACGTCCCACAGTCCTCCGAAAACGCCCCAGGAGATATGTTGAGCTAGTAATTTGGGCCCATTTTACAGATGAGAAAGCTGAGGCTGTCCAGCACCACATTGCACAACTGAGGCTGAAACCCAGATCCCTTGACTGCCATAGTCATGAAGCAATTCCCTCCCACTGAAAAAAATCTCTGTGAGCCTATTTTTGTGTGGTTTTCCTAGGTGACTGGCTCTTGGTGGTTTTCCATGTTTTATTTATTTTGATGTCATAGTTGAGAATGTACACAGCAAAACATATACCGAGTCACTCATTTCTACATGTACAGTTCAGTGGCACTCGTTCTGTTCTTTGAGTTGTGCAAACATTCTCACCCTCCTTTTATGAGTTGCTTCTCCCCCATTAACGTAAATTCACTGCCCCGCAAGGTCTAATCCTGCCTGATTGTTCTTGTTCCTGTTGTTAATTTGATCCCGTATCGATAGTTCATAAAAGAGCATAATGGTAAAAGCAGAACTTTTTTATAAGTTAAGCTACACTACGGTTTTTAAGATGACTTCTGGGAAATATTTTTGGTTTGGGATTTAGATGTTATCTCAGGGCAGTAGTTTCAGAGGTTCATCCACCCTCCATGGCTCCAGAAAGTCTGGAGTTCACAAGGACTTGAAATTCTGTTCTGCATATTCTCCCTTTTGATCAGCATTCTGCTGTGGAATCTTTTGATAAGAATTCTTGGTAATGGTAGCTGGGCACCATCCAGTTTTTCTGGTTCCATGGCAAGGGAGGCTATTGTTCATGGAGGCAATTAGCTACATGTTCCATCTCCTTCTTCTATTTCTGGCACTTGTCCTTTTTCCTCTTTTGTTCTAGGCAAATTGAGACCCATTGTTTTGCCTTAGATGGCCACTTGCAGGCTTTTAAGACCCCAGGCACTGAGCAAAGAGCTAGGAGCTAAAACAGAAGCACTAAACATAGTATTAGACCAGTTAGCTGGAAAGTCCCATGAAATCATGACCCTAAATCTTTGAGTGTCTTTGTTTTTTCCTTCTGTTGTCTACAGCTCAGGTAGGTGGAGTGTAAGATGTGTGAGGCACAGCTTTCCTTCTGCATAAGATGTGTACATAAAGGCAGAGTGTGGCTAGGGTGGTTGGATATAAAACACTCACCGTACTTAAAATACTGATTATATTTCATAATTCTTAGTTGTTACCAGTGAGTGGACCACGGATATATGCAAAAATGAAAACAAAACACAGAACTTGGGTTTTTGCTATCTCTCTGTCCCTCTTAGCCCTTTTGTGGCCCTCAGAATTCTCTCTCAGAATCATTGTTAGAGCTGAGAGAGGCCTGGCAATGCCTGTCATATAACTCATTGTTGGCCATCGGTTCTACCCTGACTCATGCGAACACATGTCACACAAATCAAGATACTGCCCAGTTCTGAGTCATGCCCATAATCAGTGGCACATTGGGTAAGAGTGATCCATTGGGCTTTCATTGGCTGATTTTTGGAAGTAGATCACCAACCCTTTCTTCCTAGTCGTCACCTGGGAGCTCTGCTGACATGGGTTCAGTGTCGTAACACGCAGGCCCACACTGCCAGATGGATGGTGGCTGTGCGTGAAGTGCACTGGCTGAGGATCAAACCCTCAGCTCCTGCTTGGAAGGTGGAAATTCTCTGGCTGTGGTTGTGCATCTGCTGTGACCTAGACTAGGCGTGTGCACCTTCCGAGGTGGGAATTACCTGTCCTGGATAGGCTAGTGGACTGAGGCCTGGGTGGTTGAAGTTGCATCCCCAGGGTGATATATTAGGGGTACAAGCAAGCCACCGGTTTCCGTCCATTCAGATGGAGCATCAGGAGGGTGTCTGGGACCTGGGCCAAGTAGGAAAGAACCTGTCCTCAGTCCCAGCACCCATCTGCTGCTCCAGGTTGATCCTGGGGGTTTGTCTCAGGAAGGGTGGGGTCCATCAGGTGAGACTAGTAGGTTGGGCAGTAGTTGTGGCTTAGAGTTGGCCTCTTCTCTTCTGTCCACTGACATCAAGGCTATCCTTGGCTGGCAGGGAGGGAGGACAAGCCAAAGAGCTTGCTCCTGACAGAGCGGTCTGTCTCGCCAGGCTGTGTAGCAACAGGCAGGCCGGTGGCAAGGGAGGGACTGTGCCTCCCTTGTATGTTCTCTGGTAAAGACAAGCCACAGCCTTTGAGTATCATTTTTTTCTTAAGTCTCATGTTTGTCTGCATGAGATGGATCTGCACTAGAACCTAACTTTTCATGGAATATCCACCATGGATATTATTTTTATTATTCTATAGTATTTATTCTGTATTGTTGTCCACCTTGTTTACTGTTTTAACACTTTTCAGTTTCTTTTCAACCATTGTTTTCCTTCTGTCTTAGCTATTAGTGTCATGGTTATTTTGCAAATGTAGAAGCTAAGGTTCAGAGACGTCAAGTAACTTGCTCAGGGTTGCACAACCTTGAGAGTGGCAGAATCCCCACTTTTTCCCAGACTGTGGGAATAGCAAAGAGAGACATTTGTAATGTGGACTCCTCCTCAGAGTCAGGGTCTCCAGGGTGGGTTTAGACATCTCTGCTGCAGGCCACAGGCACATGATCTCTGTATCCAGATGATGAAACTGGAGCTTAGTGGATGTGAATGCCCAGGGTAACACAGCTAATCCCTTGCCCAAGCCTTCCTGGCTGGGGATAAGGAGCCTCCCCTTGCCTGCTAAGTTGCTCTGCCTGACTAGATTCAAAAACCGTGATCTCTGAGCCGCTGTGAGCCTCATCTGTACAGCAGGGATAAGAACGTGCAATCATCGTGCTTTCACAGTGGAGTTATGTCAGGAGAGCCGCTCATATGCTTAGCAGGTGCCTTGTCAATCCCTGGCCACCTTCTCCTCCCCTCCCCTCTGCCTGATGTCTTGTCTGCTTCTCTTCAGAGCCGCCCACACCTCCTTTTCCAGAGCCTGACATCTGGTGGATGAGAACACTTGGGCAGTGCTGAGCTTGGGTCCTCAGCACTCTGTCCTCGTAGACTTGTGCCCACAGCTCACCAGTAACAGCAGCACCTGCCACCTACACGGCCCTTCCTGCACAGACACAGTCCACAAATTAATTGTTAACAACTCTTAGATGGAGGTACTGTTTTGTACCTGTGGTGGAACAGCGGTTAAGCATTTGGCTATTAACCAGAACGTTGGCAATTCAAAGCCACCAGCTTCTCCTTGAAAACCAACCCTGTAGGGCAGTTCTGCTGTGTCCTGTAGGATCGCTAGGAGTTGGAGTTGACTTGATAGCAATGGGTTTTTTTGTTTCGTTTTATATCTAAGGAAATGTAGGTACACAGAGGTTGATCTATTTGTCCAAGGTCATGCAGTGTTTAAGTGGCATCTTATTGTAAGTGGCCCCCAATTCAGTTTGGACCCATGGAGAGCCTGTGTGTGCAAAATAGAGCTGTTTGATAGGGTTTTCAAGGCCATGACCTTTTTGTTTTTTTAATTTTTTTATTATGATTAAGTGAAAGTGTATAATCTGAGTCAGTTTTGCATACCTGCCTCTCTACAACTCTGTCTGCTCTCCCTACCCTGTGACAGCACAGTCCTTTTCACTCTTTACTACTAGTATCCTCCCAGTGAACACCTGTCCCCTCCTCTCCACCCTCTCCCTGCCCCTCTAGAAGGAAATCGGTAGGAGAGCTGTCTTTAAACGTACCTTAAAGTACACACATCACAAGCTCACTCTGTGTCTCTGAGTCCAGTCCATTCTTTGTCTGAAGTGTTGAGCTGAGTACTCGTTTCAGGTCTGAGGCAGTAGCAGGTCTAGGAACATGTTCCCAGGGGACCCCTCAGGCTGTCAGACCATCAGTTGAGGACTTTTAGTAGAATTCTTGATCTGCATTTTATATCAAGGACTCTACATGGTGTAGGCTGTGAGCTTTCAGAAGCAGATCTCCAGGCCTTTCTTTCAGGGTTCCTCCTCCGGGTGGGTTTTTTTTTTTTAAATTGTGACTGAGCAAAAGTGTACAATGCAGTTAAAATTTGCTTGCCCGCCTATCTGCATCTCCTTCTGCTCTCCTTGCCTGGTGGCAGCACACTTCTCCTTTCCATTCAGTACATGTTATAACCTCTTAACAATCTCCTGTCCCCTCCTGCCCACCCTCTCCACTCCCTTCTCGTAAGAGGCCAGTAGGACAACATCCTGTAAATGCATAGAACCATAAAATGCACACACAATATGGTCACTCTGTGTCCCCAAGTCTATTCCATTCCTGTCTGAGGAGTTGATCTCTGTAATGATTTATGACCAGGGGCTGCATCGGTCTAGGGGCCATGCTCCCAGGGGAACCCCCAGGACTTTGGACCATCAATTGCTGTCTTTTAGAGGAGTCCTCAGGGTGTACCCCCTTTTTTATCATGTTCTCACTGGGACTCAACACTGTGAGCCCCATCACAGCTGTCATTGGTGGTGGCTGGGCACCATCTGTTTCTTCTGGTTGATGGAGTCACCCATTTATGTCTTCTGGGTTCTCTTCCTCTCCCACCCCGTCTTTGTCATACTTGGTGATCATCTGTTCCAGTTAAGTTGGGACCATTTGGTGTACCTCAGATGGCAGCTTGCTAGCTTTTAAGACCCCAGATGCCGCTCACCAATGTGGGCTGCAGAAGACTCTCTTAGCAACAGACTAGTTATGCTGATTGGCCTCGATGTGCCCTGAGAGCTTGGTCCACATCTAGGTGAATTTGAACCACCAACTTTTCTGCTAGTAGCTGAGCTCTTAGCTGATTGTGCCATCCAGGGAATCCCCTGAGTAGTGCTGGGATTCAAGCCAGGCTCTCCTTCTTCTGAGGGTGGCAGTATGTGCAGCTGATGCCTCTGTGGTCACATGAAGGTGCACCCAGGAGGCAGTGTCGCAGGTGACGAGGGAAGGCAGAGTGTGAGGGGTTCTTGAGAGGTTCGCTGCTGCTCCTGGTTCCATCAGGACAGGGGCTGGGCCGGGACAGCCTGTGTGCTCCGTTGATGGATAACGCCTCGAATCTTAGCTCTGTTTTCTGTCCCCTGGCACCACAGACCCAGCTGAGTGATCACAGCTGAATGCCCTCAA
This sequence comes from Heterohyrax brucei, assembly GCA_028571685.1. NCBI lineage: Eukaryota > Metazoa > Chordata > Mammalia > Hyracoidea > Procaviidae > Heterohyrax > Heterohyrax brucei. Next base: position 15,096,660 of record CM053153.1, on the reverse strand, counting down.
CAGGACGGGGAGGGGAGGAGAGGAGGACGGGAGGTGGAACAGGGCATTGCTGGAAGTGGGGCGGGGTGAGAGAGACGGATGAAGTATTCAACAAGAAGGGACAGAGCAGTTGGTTGGCTGATTGACCATAGGGTGGTGGAGAGTATCATTCACTTATTTAAATAAATGTAATTATTCAGCACCTGAAGTACCCACCTTAGCAAGCTTAATGCCTTCTGGCTTGTTCAATCCTCCCTCCAGGGAAGTCAGAGTACATTTACAGACCTACCTTTCAGGTGAGGAGCCTGAGGCTCAGAGAGGAAGAGGCACTTATGGGAGGTCACACACGGAGAGCCAGGGTTTGACCCCAGGATTTAGGATTCCAAGTCCAAAGTTCAAGGCTTGTGCTGACCACACAATGCACGGTCATGGGTGGTTTGCTTACCATTCCTCAGTAGCTCTAGGACTATTACTGCCTCCTCCTGACGTAATGACAATTGTTAGTTGCCACTGAGTAACCCAACTCCTGGTGACCCTGTACACAGGAGAACGATTGGACTGGTGTCATCCGCATGATGCATAGGGTTTCATGGGCTGATTTTCACAGGTAGATCGCCAGGGCTTTCTTCCTAGTTACCTTAGTCTGAAGTACTGCTGAAACCCATTCAGCATCATACGAGGACTGCCAATTAGTTTCACGACTGCATCCTGGACAAAGGATTGCTGAATGTCAGCTCCCTTTGGGAAGTTGTTCACTGACATCAGCACCTAGTCCACTCTTCGAAGCAATTTTGAAACTCTTTTTTTGCGGTGACCATCAGAGCTGTCATCATATTACCCTTGATGTTTAGAGTGTCATCTAAGTATCTTCCTTTCAATATTTCCTTTCTCATTGGGTAAATTAAAAAAGTTACTGGGGACCAGATCAGATGAGTAGTGGCTAAAAAGTCTCTCACAGACAATTATACAGTTAAGTCTGTGAACTTGCCGGCCATTCCAGAAAGAGTTCCAAAATTGCTCTGAAGGGTGGACTAGGTGCTAGCATTGGTGCATAGCTTCCCAAGAGGAGTACTTTGAAGGTGACCGCAGTGACATCATTCAGCAATAAGGTATACAGCACTTAAAATAATTAAGTTTGTGGACTGAATTGTCAGACCTTGTAGCAGCACACAAGCCTCCACTGAGGGACCAGGAGAAGGTGGCTGCATCGAGGTGTACTGGTTGAGAATCAAGCCCTAGACCCTGCATGGAAGGTGGGAATTCTAGGAACGACCCAAAGGGACTAGTGTGCCAGGCACAGTTTTAAGGGCGTCACATGTGTTGTAAGGCATGGCATCCTCATGACCCTTGTGAGGCAGGTGCTTTTATTACCTCCATTGTATAGTGAGGAGGCTTTGAGGGCTTGAGTGAGCTGTCCCTATCAGGTCACATAGCTTGTCAGTGTAGCTCCAGGCAGGGAACTCCACTGTCACCCTGGGTCCTCACATGTCACCACTGCTCTTCCCTCTCTCTCCAGACTTAGGGCTCAGACCTACAGAACTCTCCGAGGATCCAAGGAGGAAGGGCAGGAGGAGGCACGGGAGCTCAGCCAGCTGAGTGCGTTTTGCCCAATTAATTGATAACAGGACTGACCAGTCTCCACACCCCTCCCCCGAATTGCTCCTGTGTTATGTTTTCATTTTTTATTGTGATTGAGTGGAAGTGTACAATCCAGCTTAAATGTGCATGCCCGCCTGTCTGCAGCTTCTTCTGCTCTCCTTGCCCGCTAACAGCACACTCCTCCTTTCCGTTCTATACATGTCATATCCTCTTAACAATCTCCTGTTCCCTCCTCTCTACCCTTTCCACTCCCATCTAGTAGGAGGCCAGTACGACAACATCCTATAGATGCACAGAATCATAAAGTGCACACATGGTATGGTCACTCTGTGTCCCCAAGTCCAACCCATTCCTGGATTTAAACCAAAACCAGTTGCCAGCATGGCAACTCCACATGTATAGGAATAGAACTAACTGCACTTCTTAGAGTCTCCAATGGCTGAGTTTTAAGAGCTGAATCACCAGATCTTTTTCATGAGTTGCCTCTTGGTGGACCCAAGTCCTTAAGCTTTTGGCTAGTAGCCAAGCACATTAGTCATTTGCACCAGCCAGGGATGCCATTCATTCGTTTAGAGAGCATTAATTAAGCAACTACTGTATTCCTTGGTGGTGCAGTGGTTAAGTGCTTGGCTCTTAACCAAAAGGCTGGTTCAAACCCATCAGGTGCTCCACTAGAGAAAGGTGTGTCAGTTTGGTTCTGTAAAGATTACAGCCGTGGAAATTCTGCTGGGTGGTTCGGCTCTGTTATGGAGGGCTGCTGAGTCAGAATCAGTTAGACAGCAACAAGGTTTCTGTGTGTTACTAATCCAGGTACAGCTGGACTCTGGATTGTTTTTGTTGTTGTTAGCTGCCTTTGAGGAGCTCTGACTCATGGTGACCACATGTTTGAAAGAGGGAGAGATCAGCCGGTCCTGTGCCATCTCGTGACCCTTGGTGTGTTGGAGTCTGTTGTTGCAATCCATCTCACTGAGCAGTTTCCTCCTTTTTCTTTGGTCCTCGATCAACCGTCCTTTTCTAGTGAATGGTCTTTCCTGATGATGCATCCGAAGTAAGCCAGTCAAAGTCTCAGCCTTCTTTGTCTAAGGAGCATTCTGGGAAGGTGAAAAAAGCCAGCGCCGCCCTCCTAGGTTCTTCTCGCTGCACACTCCTTCCTGCAGGAAACCAAAAACAAAAACCCAAACCTGCTGCTGTCAAGTCAGTTCTGACCCACAGTGACCCACAGGATAGAGTAGAACTGCACCATAGAGTGTCCAAGGAGTGCCTGGTGAATTGGAACTGCTGGCCTTTTGGTTAACAGACATAGCACTGAACCACTATACCACCAGGAAAGGAGGCATGAAATGGGCATCCCTCTGTGCCAGACCCTGTGTCATTAGGTGGTTATAGACACGGTTCATTAAGCTGCTTAAGTCCAAGGCTCAAGGGCAAGCTAGTTAGAAACAAGCTAGTTAGGAAGTGGCCAAGGGTGGTCAGGACCATGTTGGCATGGAGCTTGGCCTGGCAGCACCTGCAGGCTCTGCTGTCCCCTGCCTCCCCAGCCCTCCCTCTGCATCCTCCCTGGGAGCTCACAGAGGCTCCTGTAGAATTCTCATCAGGCTGAATGTGGATCCTCAGGAGCAGGGACCTGGTGTTTCCCTGGTGGCTCCAGGACTTGCTTTCCTAGAATGCAGTAAGTGATTCTTCAAAGGTTCACCCGCACATAATCATTTTTGCCCTCTGTCATTTAAATGGTCCCGTATAAAGTAATTTCCAGTATTCCTGATTGCTTGTCTCTCCTTTGATAGAAGGAAACCCTGGTAGTATTGATTAAGGTTATGGCTGCAGAAAGGGTTAATGTCACTTTTGCCGGTCCAGCTCAGCTCATCAGTGCAGTTTCGCAGCTAGCAGGACCCTGAGCCAACCTCCTTCACGCTGGAGGAGGACGGCGAGTAGACATAAAAGATGGGCTGGTTTGGTCCTGGCTACCCAGCTGACGGCACCAGGTCTCTGGCCCCAGAGTCCCTCTCTTCCATTTTGCCTCCCTGGTCTCTGGACTCCTGGAGGTCGGCTGATAGGAGACACCCTTCCTGGAAAGACAACAGCTTGCAGACATTCCAGATAAGGCTGGGTGTGCCCGTGAGCCCAGAATAAAAGAATTACCCAGAGAAGTTGGGAATCGACTTCCTCGAGGTGGGCCCTGCAGATAAAGCCGCTTTGAAGTTCAGTTGGGGAGAGATAGGATCTTGGTGTTGGACCCTGTCACCCAGGAGTCCTTTTGGGTGGATGCAACCGATAGGGAAATTCGAAAGTGGAAGATAGAGGCGAGAAGGGTTATCACTGAGGGCCTCCAGGGGTTGGCTTTGAGGTACTTCCTTCCTGCCAACTCTGTTCTGGAGTCTGCCTCCACTTTGCAGATGCAAACACTGAGGCAGAGATAATCACTTTCTGTTTTTAAGCAGCTGGAATGGGGTGGCATTATCTTGGCTTCTTGGGACACTTCCAGAGACAACTGGGTGCAGCGTGTTTGGTTGTGCATTTTTCAGCCTGCTCCGTGCTCTGCCTTGCTGGTTGGGAGCCACCGGCACAGGCTGCTGCTTTGTGGGAACTTTTGGTTTCCTGGTGGGATTGGAGTTTTGAGGAGTTAGATGAGAAATTAGGTCATCCCTGAATAAAGTCCAATCATCCCCTGGGGTTGGGTGGGGTTCTGGACTTGGCAGTCAGGGAAGGAAGGTGGTAGCTCCAGGAAGAGATGGCAGGAACGCTTTACGCGGTACGCAGCAGCGGAGGTGGGAAGACGAAGCGGCACGCCACTCCTGGAAGACCACTAGGACTCTGAGCAGGGATGGCTCCTGTAGCGGTGGGGTTGGTGGGGTTGGTATTTGGAAAGCTTGCCCGTGCCACCTTCTAGAAGACATCAGGGAACTGAAACTAATGGTGAGGGCTGACTTGGGCCTAACCTGGAAGAGACAGGGATGGGTGGGAGAGACCCTACAGAGAGAGAACTGTGTGAATGTGTATGTGCTTAGCCTGGGTGAAAGGAGAGAAGGAAATGTGCTCCTCTGTGTCCATGTTAGAACTAAAAACCCACCGTCATCAACTTGAGGGGGGTTCAGGATGATCTCATGGTCCAAGTAGAACTGTAACCCATATGGTTTTCAATGGTTGGTGGAAGTCCTGTGGTGCAGCGGTTAAGAGCTCAGACTGCCAATCAAAAGACTTGCAGTTCAAATGAATCAGCCGCTCATTGGAAACCCCGTGGAGCAGCTCTGCTCTGTCCTGTAGGGATGCTCTGAGTGAGACATGACTCCATAGCAGTGAGGTTTTTGAAAGGAGATCGCCGGGTCTTTCTTCTGAGGCACACTGGGTGGACTCACACCTCCTATCCCTGGGTTGGCAGTGAAGTGTTTGCACCATCCAGAACTTCCAGCTTCTCCTCAGGATAATGTTTGATGAATGAATGAATGAATGGCTGTATTTGTATTAGAGTTATTACCAGAAACCATTCTACTCCCGTTCCTCTTAGTCCTTCCTGCCTTCTCAGGAAAAATGTAGCCAAAAGGTTGAATATGGAGGAGGAGTACCCTTAAATGGTCTTTTGTTTTCCAGTTCAGAAAGTAACCTCTTTGTTGCACAGTGTTACCGTTAAAACTGCTAAACCCAGACAGACCTTTGGTTTGGGAGCCTTGGGCCCAGGCCTAGCAATGCCTTCACTTACTTTGACTCAATTTACTCATGTCATAGGAGCAATGGGGTGAAAAACACCTTTGGAGTCTGTTTCCACCTTTGTTGCTCAGGCTTCACTGAGTGTCGGTCCTCCGTCTTGAATTGACCCCTGGCTTCCCTCTCATGGGGGACAGGGCAGGGCTCTGTTGGGGCCCCCGAGAGCCACCGTGGTCACTGACCACAAGCTGGGTGACTGAAAACAACACAGATTTCTTTTCTCATAGTCTCGGGGGCCAGGAGTCTAAAAGTTCTGTGGGAGAATCCTCCCTGGTCTCGTCCAGCTTCTGCTGACTCCAGGCATGTCTTGGGTTGTAGCTGTATCACTCCAAACCTCTGCCTTGGTCTCACACGGCGTCACTGTCTTGTTCATTGTCCACTGTCACAAGGACACTTGTCCTGTGATCAAAGCCACCGTATTCTAGGATGATCTCATCTTGGGATCCTCAATGACACCTGCAGCCAGTTAACAAGCTGTCGCAGAGCTGTCTCAGACTGGTGGTGAGCCCTCGTGGGTCAGAGTTGAACTATGCTTCACAGGGATTTCTCGGGCCATTTACTGGAAATGAATCACCAGGCCTTTCTTCCAGGGCACCTCTGGGTGGAAAGACCCTCCAAACTTTTGGTTTGTAGCTGAAACTTGTTAACCATCTGTACCACCTGCAAAATCCTAATTATATCTGCAAAGACCCCTTTTTCTAAAGAAGGTCACATTCACAGATTCTTGGGGACATACCATTTTGGGTAACCACCTTTCAACCCACTTGAAGGCCCAGCACACCTTGGGAAAAGTGGTCTTTGGACCTGGCATCCTAACGCTCTTCTCTTCTGTGGTTTCGCTCTGATTTTCTTGTCTTAAATGTGTGTAACATTTTTAAACTTAAACAAAAATTTTAAAATGTGGTATAATTTTACTTTCACACTGAGTCAAGATTGTAACAATAGTACAAAGAAGTCCCGTGTGACTCTCCCCAGACTCATCAGTTTTCATATTGTGTCCCTTGTTGCTGTCGTGACGTTCGTTCTGGCTCACAGAGACCCCATGTGACAGATGAGAACTGCTCCATGGAGTTTCCTAGGCGTCAGTCTTCGTGAGAGCTGATCTCCGGGTCTTTGCTTTGTGGAACTGCTGGTGGGTTCAAACCACCAACCTTTTAGTTAGCAGCCAGTCACTTAACCACAACACCACCACAGCTCCTTTTTTGCCCCTTCCATAGGTATAAGTTTCACAAAGATCCTTCAGACTGGTAAACTGATTGGAAGTAGCTTACCAGAGCTTTCTTCCAAAGTGCTCTAGGTGGAGTCTCCCCTGAACCACACCCCCTCTGCATGTCAGAGGAGAGTGTATCCTGTGTTGTGCCATTGTGTGCAAACTCTCAAGGCAGCTAGTGACTCCAGGATTCTGTGCTGGTACCTGTGTGACATAGTTGAGTGGTAATAAGTGCATTTGTCACCTGGAAGATGATATCCTGGCAAAGTCATGGGGAGGATGCAGCTGCAGTTTGACTCAGCCCTCTGACACAGCTGTCCTGGGTTTTGGGTGGGGGGATGCATCCCTGTTTTCTCCTCCCTCCTCTTTGATACCATGGTCGTAGTCCATTTTCATGTGGTTAGGGTTACTTAGAGATGAGGATTTCCTCCAGCACCGTCTGTGTGCCCCTGGGAGCTAGAAGAGTCATTTTCTGAATTATCTGTTTCAGCTCCATTCATTGTACAGGAGAGATCCATCGTAGTGGCCTGCTGGTTTTCAGACCTGAGTGGGACCTTGGGGAACTCCTGGCCTCACATGGGGACAGACAGTACAGTCTTGAACTTGCCCAGGGGTGTCACTGAGGAGGGTGAGATTAGATTGATGTGTGAATAGGACACTTTCCACAAGATGTGATGCTCAGACCGAAGAGACAGGGAGGACCACGACCTCCAAGAAACAGTAGTAATGGACCCCAAAGACAAGGGCTTGGGACTGGGAAGGGTTTGCTGCTTGTAGTGGGAGATGCACAGCAAGGGTCAGCAGGGGCAGAGCGGGAGCCATAGGCTAGGGAGGGGTCCCCAGTGGCCTGGACCCCCTGAAGAGTCTCAGCGTTCTCCTCCTGCTCACACCTTGGGGGGGAAGAGTAGCAGGAGGGTTACTGGATTTGTATTTTAGAAAGATCACCCTGGAGTTAATGCAGAGGCAGGACTGGAGCTGAGTAAAGAGAAGGCCCCAGTAAAGAGGCTCAGCGTAATTCCTGCTTCATGAAGTCTTCAGGGGGCATGCAGAGAAGGTAGCTTGCTTGGTTTGTGTTAAGATGCATTCCTGAGAGTCCCATTAAATTCTGGCCTGTCAGTATGGCTCGCATGTTCAGATAAAAAAGGGGGATAGTAACAGTAACAGCTAGTGGAGTGGCGACTTGAGGAGCCCCGTGTTGTCTGTACCCCCACTTTACGATGTTTGGTTTACCTGGTTATGTAATCCCTTCATAGTTCACTTTGGGAAGAGGGACAGGATTTTCACCTCCATTACACAGATGGCGCAGCAAGGCACTAGAGGTGACTTTAATTGTGTCAGGCCGCACACCTTGTGGTGGTACATCTGCGTGCGGGCTCCAGCTCTTGGGCCTGCCTGTGGTGATCCAGTGTTCTTTTCCTGTCTCGGAGCAGAGTCACCACTCTTCCTGTGGAGGTATTTCCCAATTTACCTCTGGGCAGATGGTAGACAAGGGAATGGAAGTGGGGATCGGGGCTTGCTCCATTTCTGGGCAGCCAGAGAAAGCACCTGGAGCATGTGGAACTTTCTAAAATGATGAACATGTGCATCTGTGCCAACACTGCAGTCACTCAGCTGTGTGTGGGAGTCCCTGGGTAATGCCAAGCTGTCTTGGAAGGACAGCCAGGACGCTCCTTAGAAGTGAGGATAGCAAGGCTTGTCACACATACGTCGGGCATATTATCAGGAGAGTCCGGTCCCTGGCAAGGACCTCATGCTTGGTAAGGTAGATGGTCAGTGAAAATGAGGAAGACATTCCTCGACGGCACTTGGCTTAGCTTGGCTTCAATGAGATGGATTCACACAGTGGTTGCATCAATGGGCTCAAGTGAAACAGTGTTTGGGAAGAAGGCACAGGAGCAGACAGATTTTGTGCTGTGGTGCAGGGTGCTCTAAGTCAGAACCAGCTGGACGACACCTAGCAATAACAACAACAAAGAATTTTCTGGCTCCGAGCTTGGGTGTTACCCAGACAGCTCCCCCATGAAGGGCCAGCTGTATATGCTGGGCCCTTCCAGGTGGAGCAGGGGGCAGCACCTGCTTGTGGCCTCCCCTGGGGCTCAATGCTCCCACATGGTAAGAGTCAGGTTGAGGCCATAGCGCTGCATAAAAAGGAGCCTGTGGAAACTGCCTCACCTGTTTGGTTTGCCCCACCGTGGGCCCCACCATCCCTGGGAGAGGCAGCATCATGCTTTTCCACTGCTTTGAGTCATCTCCCAGGTGGGGACCACCTCAGCCTCCCTCTTTCTCCAACTCCCGATCAGCACTGGTCCTGCCGTGAAGAGGCAGGGGACAAGTGTGCTTGGGACTTTAGGGTACTTTTTCATCCCCTGGATCTCAGATTCAGATGAAGTGAGAAATCTCACAGACTTCCCAAAGTCACACAAGAGATTGATTGAAAAGTAGTTGAGCACACACAGGCCATGTGGGTAGACTGGAAAAATCTGGGCAGTTTGCTCGGTGAACAGTTACTGATTGGCTGCAGCCTGCGTGAGCATTGCCCGAGCGGGAATCCAGGGGTGGGAAGGCCCTGGGAGCCCACAAACTGGAGGACCAGCTCGTCTTGGTGCTGCCTTTTGTCCTGGTCTGTGCCCTGCCAGCACACGCTGTGTCTTCTCACTTGACAGCTGGGAAGTCCAAATCAGTTGACAGCTGGAAATCCGAATCAGAATGTCAGCTCCAGGGGAAGCCTTTCTCTTCTCTGTCAACTCTGGAGGAAGGTCCTTGTCATCAATCTCACCTGGTCTAGCAGCTTCTCCATGCAAGAACCCTGGGTCCAAAGGATGCCTTCTGCTGCTGGGACTGTTTTCTTGGTGATATGATATGAAGTTCCCACGTCTCTCTGTTTGTGTTTACATCTCCAAAGAGACTGACTTAAAACAGTTTAATCTTGTAGATTGCATCCGGCTGCATTAGCATCCCTGACGTAAGAATTGTCAACACACTGGAAGATCACATCAGATGACAAAATGGGAGAAAATCACACAATACTAGGAATTGTGGCCTAGCCAAGTTAACACATGATTTGGGGGGACACAGTTTAATCCATGACAGGAAGTCAGGGTGAGAGGTATTTCTAGGTCCTGCTCAGAGCTGGCATTACCATTAGATGTTACTGTTGAGTCGATTCTGACACATATGCCCCGATAGGAACAGTGGAACTGCCCCGTGCGGTTTCCGAGAAGTGCCTGGCGAATTCCAATGGCAGAGCTGTTGGCATGCAGCCAGGCTTTTAGTGCTACGCCACCACGGCTCTGATCACAGAAGGGGAGCCACAGTCAGTGTTCTTGATGGTGGAGCTGGGCTGCTGCTGCAGTTTCTCTGCCAGGGACTTGGCATCAGGGGCTTTGTAGTGACTCTGTTCTCTGAAGCCGTGGGCAGGGCAGGACACAGCTGACCCGGATGCTGATGTAGGGGAAAGCAACTAGTGGGACATTTCCAGAGGTGATGATAAAAAGTATTCTTTGACGGGACAGATGGTTGAATGCTCCGAAAGGTTGGAGGTTCAAATGCACCCTCAGGTGCCTTGAAAGAAAGTCCTGGCAATCTGCTCCCAGAAGGTCAGGGCACTGGCAAGTGTATGGAGTGGTTCTGCTCTGCACACGGGTTAGCCACAAGATGGAATGGATTGGAAGGCAGCTGGCGTGGTGTTCTGGTTTCATCTTGTCATAGGTGAAGCTTTCCCAGCTCCCCTTCTACCTGGAATGCTGTGTTTATAGACGAACCTTGGTGTTCGCCTCTGCTTGTTTGTGACTGTTTCTCCTTCATTCACTTGTCATTATCTAGCAGTTATGGTATCACAGAATTTGTCATTAAATCCCAGTCCTAGTCATCCAAGTCTCCAAGGGAGAGTTTGCCTCCCCGTGGAGTCCCCAGCCCTCTGACTGTTCGATTCTTTTTATTTTAATGTATGCCCTTCTCCCTGGCCTGGGCACATCTAACCTATCAGAGGTCTAGCTCTTCATTGCAGATCTCACCCTTTCCAGGTAACCTTGCCTGATCCCACCTGGCCTCCCCACCGTCTTTCTGAACTCCTACGGAACACTGACCACCTACCTCACGATACCTGCTGTACTTGAACTGTTATTAGAGTCATTCAGACACTCCTAAGGGCTTGCTATGTGCCACCGAGTAGTCACAGCATCCTAGACCTGCCGTTTCCAAAGCAGTAGCTGTGGCCCAGGCCCCATGCGTCAGGTTTCCCAGCTCCTCCTATCCGTTCCTCGAGAGCCCTCTAGAAGTAGAGAGCTGTCCCAGGTCCCTGACGGATCAGTGCTGTTATTATCACCTCCAGGATAAAGATGGGGTCTCACCCATGTGGTTCAGAGGGCTGCAGGGTGACATAGCAAGCTGGCGTTTGGCAGAAAGCTACGAGATCCCATTTGTGTTCACAGCCTGTTCTCAACCCTGCCCCTCTCCTGGCTCCTCCCCTGGGAAGCCCCCTCAGCAGGTGTCCATGACTCTCAGGACTCCCTGCAGAGAAGACCGCACCCCCATGAGGCACACAAACACCCCTCCTGCCTCTCCTCCAGATAGATTCTGAGAAAGCAGCTGCCACACCTCACTCATCATGGGGAGACGTTAACCCCCAATCAGACAGGCCTGGGTCAGATTCCTGCTATTCTGCTTGAAATGAGGTGACCTGAGGCAGGTCTCTTACTTCTGAGTTTCACGGGTGTGACTGCAAAGACCACTTATTTCTTGTGTTTCCCACCTCTGCAGAATGGCTGCTGGGCTTTCCTTCCCTTAACGCAGTATGCCCTTGGAAGCCCCAAGGCCTTCTGTCACAGGTCCTGGAACACACAGGGGGTCTAGATAGGAGAACTGGCCTGGGCAGCATTCTCTGTTGGCCCATCAGTGTTGCTGCCCATTGGTCTGGAGCTTCCCAGTGGCCTCTGCGGGCAGCTGCTCTAGCTGGCCAGCTCTGCTGCGTTGCAGGAGACCACTGGGCTAAGCAGGAGGAGCACCCCTTCTACTTGCCTGTCACAGAGGGCTTGATTGCTGCGGGGGGGCTGCTGAACTGTGGCCTGGAGAAATAAAGGAAGACCCTGATCTCATGTTCTCTTGGGCTTGCAGGTTTGGAGAAGAAATCGCTGACTGTTCTTGCTTAAGTTAGATGTGCTCAGCTTTCAAAATACTCATGTGCCATGCCTGCCCCCAAAGAATCTGTCTGAGTTGTTCTGGGAGGCCCAGTGTCTGTGCCTTTGGGAGCTGCCAGGTGGTTCTATCCTACAGTTGGAGTTACACTGCAATTGGCCATTAGCCTTCAACTCCTGACCCCATACACACATGCGTACAGATGTACACATACATACGTGCACACATATACATACACAAACATGCACCCATTGCATATGAAGACCTGTGAGATAATTCAGTCCAGGAGACCCAGGAAATGAAACTAGAAGGGAGCCTCCAGTGGGGACCAACTGCTGCTAGAGCTGTGCTGAGCATATAGTGTCTCACTTCATCCTCACCACACGTCTTTGAGGAAGATTCAGTGACATCCCCATTTGGCGAATGTGGAAACTGAACCCACAAGGGCAAAATAGCATGCCCAAGGCACATGGCAGGTAGTGTTGGAGTCGGAATCTGAGCTCAGGTCATTTGTTCCCCTAAAGTCCTGACCCCTGACCTGACTGCCTCTGCCTGGGCCATCAATGGGGATACTTGCTTATTCGTCCTGATGCCCACACTGGAAATCCCTCCTGGGCCCAGCCTAGAAAACTCAAGTTTTACATGATGCTGGTATGTCTAGCAGAAACAATACTGCTATGTTTTCAAAGCTGGTCCTAGTTGCTTCTCAAAAAATGGTTAGTTTAAGACACACATTAAATTATTTTAGGCCACTCAGCAGCATTTTAGGGGTTAAGAGAGTGGGCATCCAAAGACACACTCAATCTGGGATTTTCTGATCCTGTGTGAGCCCTGCAGGCACTCTGGGAGGAAGAAGAGGCAGAAGAGGCCTCATCTCCCAAAGCAGGGCTGTTCAAATACTGTGCTGCTCCTCGGGCCTGGAAGGCTGACTTGCTCACACAGGACCCCACTGGTGCCTGCGTCGTCCACTGGCCGATTAAACAGCCCATTGCTATCCTCACGTGCTCCTGTTTTACCGTGTCTAATGTCCCAGGTTCTGTTTCCGATGCCCTGTTTCCTATGCCATTTCACTCCTCTTTCATACACTATTGAAGTTTTACCCATAACACACATCAGCACCATGATTGTTGTCAATGCTTGCACCAACAGCGTTACAGCATCTAAGACTGGAAGTTGATGAGAAAACCAATTCGATAACCCCCCCCCGCCCTTGGTCAATTGGATTTGTTTCAGATATTCAATACATTTTGTGTACCCACTAACTTAAGGTTTTATATAGGTATAAACATGGTCAAGGGAATATTTCATTATCTGTTTTTTATCTGACATGGTATCATTAACTGTTTCCATTTTGTTAAAGCACCTTATTAATTATGATTTTAGAGAATGTGTAATGGTTTGTCCGTGGTGGCACAGTGGCTAAGCTTTGCCTGCAAATCAAAAGGTCAGCGGTTTAGACCCAGCAGCTGCTCCGTGGAAGAAGGATGTGGCTGGCTGCTCCCTAAGCCCTGTAGGGCAATCCTGCCCTGTCCTACGGGATTGCCATGAGTTGGAATGGAGTCAACAGCAGCAGGCTAACAGATAATGGTTCACTGAGCCGACACATCATGTTCTAAACCAGTTAACTGTTGTTGGAAATTAGGATTTCTAGTAGTTTGTTGTTATACCAAAGGGTGCTGTGGCCATCCCTGTGCATAGAACTTCTCTTTTTGGAAAAATCCTTTGGATAAATCCTCAGGTTGAAGGCTTCTTGAGTCAAAGGGCATCATTTTCTGACTCTTGGTCTACACTGCCAAATGACTTTCAGATAGGATTGTTCCAGTTCTCACTGCCGCTATCAACGCATGGCTCCGCTAGCTTCCCCACGACCTCATCACACGCCAGGTATTAGAAACTTACAAAAGTGATAGTTCAGTAGGTACGGAGTAGTCTCTTGTTAACTTTGTATTTTTATGCTTCATGAGGCCAGATCTTTTTGTCATTTGCTTGTTTACCAAGTCCCTTGGGGAGTGCTATTTTGGGCTTTTCTTCCAGCCAAATGACCCGCTTTCGGTGTGTACGTCTTCAGGTTGCTCCAGTGGCCTGCTGCACTGAGCCTTGGTGCCAACGGCTGCTGGGCACACTGGTTCCTGCATTTGCAGGCTTCCGTCGGACGCCCTGCTCTTCATGTCACTGAGCTCTGCACCAAATCAGTGAGCTTGTCCTTTTGTCTTTCGTGCTGAAAACTTGAATTTGGCCCTCCAGATTTGTCTTATGAGCAAGGTAAGATTTTTTTTTTTCTTCAGAAGACTTTGAGATACAACACTTTCAGCTATTTTGGGGCTTAAGAAAAGTCCCGGGGTGTTCTCGTTAAAGTCTCTTGTTCTAGATAGCCTTCTCTGATTTTGTCTTGCTCCTTCACCTCACCACATCCTGTAGGGTGGGTTTGTTTATCTCTGCTGTCTGTCACTGAGCGCTCCCTGCTGGAACCACCCTTTCCAAGAAGGATGAGGGTAGGGGCAAGAAGGCAGGGTGGGCTCTAAAAGATCCTTGTTGCTCTTAAGGAAGGAAGCCACTTCCATGTTTGGCTGTGTGGACATGCCTCTTCAACTAGGGGCAAAATTGGGTGAGACTGGAATTTCCTTTGAGAGTTGCCAAATCTTAGCGTTAAAGAAACCTGGAAGAGAACTTCTGCCAATCGATTTCTGGAGCAGGACTCCACCCCAGGGCATTTCTGATGGTGGTATTTGTGTCCCTGTTGAGTGCCGTTTTCTTCTGCCTGGAGCCAGAGTTTACCCCGTTGAATGAAACTTTCCTCATGTAGACTTAGTGCGCTTTAAATAAACAAAGAATTTCTAATAGAAAGGAAGGGGAAGGGTCCAAGAGGAACTCGAGTAAGGTCTTTATTTTCCCTATATGTTTTGCTGTTAACACATAGTACTCCATACAGCAGGGATTTAAGTCTGAGTTCAATCTTGGGCAATTCCATTCCACTTTCTGAGCCTCAGTTGACCTGAGGACAGTATACTACCTTTCTGTGTAAGTAATCGCATGAAAAGTGCCTATCCCCAAGGAGGCTGTCCATGAGTGACTGCTATGAGGGACTGCTCTAGTGGGGGTTTCCTTTCTTGGCCAGTTTCCTATGCTGATAGTTGACCTCTTGTCACCTGAGAGCGTTTATACTTGAGAGAAGTCTTTTTCTTTCTACCCTGCCCAGGAGAATTTATATAACTGCTTGCAGGAGCCTAAATTTAGGGGGTACTTTGAGATTTATGCACAACTTCAAACAAGACCTGTCGGAATCTTCTAGATGCCATAGTTGCTGTTTTTTCCTTTGTTCATGATTCCTGTTGACCTGAAATTCCCTTTCATGCTTTGAGGGCATGCTTTGAGGGCTACGGCGTGACAACCTGCCACAGAGTCTCTGTTGACTGCTTCCTCAGTAGATCTCCAGATCCCTGCTGCTTGCCCAGCCCCAGCCAGCAGTGGGGCATGAATCCTTGGGACAGATGTCGTGTCTTCCTTACTGGACTGGACTCGCCACTTGACTTTCCAGGTCTTCACTCTTTTAACCAGACTTGGTGGGCAAGGGCTTGTGGACTTAGGTCTGGGAGTCTGCAACTTGAGAGCGTTTGCCCTTGGAAGCTGTCCGGCATCCCCTCGCGGCCTGCGTGTGAGAGCCCCCATCTGTGCCCTCCCCTCCTCTGCCTCTGTGAGTTTAGATGACTCTCTGGTTCTCTTGAAACTTCATTTTCTTGATTAGGAAAACAAAAGAATTGAGTTTTTTGAAGCTTTCATGCCTTTTTAAAGCCTTTGGATACTTTTGGCAACTGAAATCTTACCCGCAGGCTTTACACATAGAACTGATTAAAGTCAAATTGCTTTGGTTAATATGGAGTTATAGTTCTCCCTGCCTGCCCCTACCTGACTCCTTCAAGCCTCCCAGAGTGGCCTCAGAAGAGATCTCTTGTACCCTTAGAAATGTGTGGAGCACAACTGGAAAGGGAGCTGGCGTTAGATAGTTGTTACTGTGTAAGTCTGTGCCCTATGATTATAATAATGCCAGCGCCCACTTTCTGTGCTCTAAGCACATGCCTGCCGCTTTGCATTCAGCTCCCAGAGGCTCTCTGGCAGTGTCTTTAGCCCCGTATCGTAGATGCAGCCCACAGCTTAAGTGAGGTCTGTCTACCTTAGGTGATGCAAGAAGGCAGTGGTGCAGCTTTTTTCTCACTCTGACCCCGGTTGGCTCGGCTGTGAGTGACCCCGCTTCAACTGTGGGCATCACTGCCACTCTGGGACCGTGACTTCCAGCTGTACCTTCCAGCCTCCTGACCTGCTCTGGAGTTCAGTTCTTGGCTGTTCCTGGTGCCCGCTACCTCTGAGGGCCCCAGCAATGAACCTCTTAGGACATGTAGTAATAGGCCAAAGACATCTGTGTTTTCTAGAATGCACTATATTGCTTAACAAATAGCCTGCTGTGATGTAACTTGTTTTGGCATCTTCCCAGGAAAACTGCCTCCCTTCCCTGGTATCCTTGTCCTTATTCTTGTTGGCACAAACCCCAGGCTTCTGTTTATACCCCTTTCCCTTAATACTCCCATTGTTTCTTGGTGTGTAAGCCTCAGAAATAAGAAGGCATGGTGAGCTGAACAGGTGCCTGAATGGAGTTGGCCCCCGGGCTCTCCCCATTTCTCGGGAGGACTGAGGCTAGCTCAGCCTTTCTGTAATGTTGTGTCTGCCCCCTAGGCTTTCTGTGCAGAATGGAACCTGTGGACCCTCCCCAGTTCCCATCTGCTTCAGGGGCAAGACTAGGCTTGGGAAGGCAGTGGGCCAGTCTAAACCAAACCAGTTGCCATTGTGCTGACCTTGATCCCTGATAACCCCAAGTATGTCAGAGTAGAACTGTGCCCCTTAGAGTTTTCATTGGCTGATTTTTTTGGAAAGAGATCATCAGCCCTTTCTTCTGAAATGCTCATGGGTAGACTTGAACCCCTCTACCCTTTTGGTTAGCATCTGGACATATTAATGGCTAAGCCACCCAGGAACTCATTGACAGCCTAAGTGGGGTGTGCATTATTTAAGCAGTCTTGTATCTGTTCCGAAGCTTAGGTTACCAGCTGTTGCAAAGCACCTCTGTGCTACAACTTCAGTGACTTATCATGTAGGTTAAGTCTCTAAATAGCAGCGGAATGTTTGAGGTCTTCCGCCCACTTCTCACTTCTGGTGGCAACAGGAACATTATAGCCAGCATTCACAGTGACGGGTGCTGTGGCTGCAGAATGCTTCTCTGCTTCACTCCGTTAGGACCACACGGCAGCCCGGTGATGAGGGTTTGGCCCAGAATCTGATGGGAAGGTCAGGACTCACATTGCTTTTTGCCTGGTTTGCCTTCTCTTGCTTCTGTCAAGCTCCTGATCACCAATTGCCTCCTACAGGAAACTCTCCCTGAGTGGCGTACTTAGCCGATTATTATTTCTTGAGTAACATGATAAGGCTTTTACATGGTACGTAATTCCATCTGCCCCAAACCATCTTTGTCTTTAGTGATTGTCTAGCTGCTTCAGATGTGACTTGTTCAGCCGACTGTCAGCCCATTCATCCCTTTATCCACCCAGCCATCATCTGGTGGCCAACAGAAGTTTTACTGAATTTGCTTCCTTTGCCAGGTGCTAGAGAACAAAGATGTAGAAAACACACCTCTCTCTAAAGGTTCCGGGGACTCCTATTCAAACAGCAACAGGGTGTTTACATGGTCCTTTACAGTTCTCCTCCATTGAGCCAAAACCAAACCTGTTATCATCGAGTCGATTTTGACCCCATAGGACAGAGTAGACTGCCCCATGGAATTCCCAAGGAGCACCTGGTAGCTTCAAACTACTCACTTTTTCTACCATAGCACTTAACCACTACCTGCCAGGGTTCTCTCCCTTCATCACAGGCTTTAGCAGTTTTGTGGAAGACAGCTCCAAGGAGCCCACTTTCACCCAGGCATGATTCACTTTTGTCCTGATCTTAGGTCTTCATCCTGGTGGCGTAGCACCTGATCATCAGCTCTTCGATCCTTATGATGCACATGGTAGTTCCTGAGAGAACAGTGCTGAGATGCAGCTCGTGAAGTTTTGAGGGTCAGCGCCTGTGAATCTGAAGGAGAAGGAAGCAGTTCTGGTTTCCCAAGGAAGGTCGTAGCCAAGCGCACAGCTGCCTTGGAGCTAGAACAGCCTGTCAGAGTCGTCAGGAATTGGGGCAGGGGTAGATTAGGCGTTGACTGATTTATCAGGCATTGTCTGTGGGCTGCCCTTGAAGGAGTCATGACCTTGAGTAAGGTCATGTTATTCAACCAAGGTGGTCCCCAACCTGGGCTGATAGCTGAGGGCCACCATCTGGCAGCATTTTAAGCAGCGCTGTTGGGCGATGCCTGCACAGATAGGGTCCACTTTGTTCACCATTGTATCCCTAACACCACCGCCCAACAACAACCACAAAAATCCATTGCCGTCAAGTCGACTGTGACTCACAAAACAGCCAGTAGAGTTTCCAAGACTGTGTTCTTTAGGGAAGCAGATAGCCACATCTTTCTCCTGAGCAGCTGCTGGTGCATTCAAACCACCAACGTTCTAGTGCTGAGCTGAGCACTTACCAGGGTGCCACTGGGGCCCCTCGTGTCAGTAATACCTAGCGTACAGCAGGAGCACTGTACTGGGGGAAGGGTCCCTGGTGGTACAGTGGTGAAATGCTCCTCCGCTAACTGAATGCTCAGTGGCTTGAGCCCTCAGCCACTCTGTGGGACAGAGATGTGGCATCTGTGTCTGTAAAGATTACATCTTCAGAAACTTTATGAGGTGATTGTACTCTGTCCTATAGGGTCTCTGTGAGTTGGAATCAAGCCGACCACAATGGGTTTGAGTTTGTGGTGTGAAAAGTAATTGCTTGAGGTTTACGGAAGCAACATGAGCAATTTATTTAATGAGAATCTACAGTTTGGGGAGTGATTTGTTGTGCTATTTCGCACACATCCTTGGGTGATGCATAACGTTGATGCACTTGGCTGGTAACTGAAAGGCTGGGGATTTAAGTTCACCCAGGGCAAGGTTTAGTGATTTGCTTCCCCAAAATCAGCCACAGAAAATCCCCTGGTGGGGTGGGGGTTGGGGGAAGAGAAGCCTTGGGGAGCACAGCTCTTCTCTGACACGCGAGAGATCACTGTGAGCTGGAATCTACTCAGTTGATGGCACTTTTTTTTTTTTAATTTCATGCCGGGAAACTTCATGCTCTTAGAGATTCTACAATTCAAGGGCTTCTCAGTAGCGAGTCTCTCAAGAGTGACTTCCTGGAAGAGGTGACTTTCACTGTGGGGTGTTGCTTTCTGGATGAAAGGCCATCAACCAGCACTGGGCCCCGTGTTTCTTGGGCTCCCTGGAGTATCACATACCGAGATGGAGCGTGAATGGGTAAAGGAAGTTTTCTCAGGGAGGGGAGTCTCCATTGTGGCCCACCTGTTGACATACCTGTCCTGCCTTGGGAAATTCCGTGCTCGACACGCCTTCACTGGCATATGAACTCCTAGTACTTGGAACTTCCCCAAGGGTCCCATTGGCCCAGCGACTTGACATCATTTAAGTAACTGGAGAATGAAGGGACCACTCTTCTGAGCTAGGTGGAAATATATTGTTTCTTCTCCATGAGTCATCCAAAACCACAGGCAGCACAGAACTGCTCGGTCTCTCTCTCTTTTTATCTTGCAAATGAATTGTCACTACAGTGCAGGAAATTAGAGACTGAGCAGCTAGGAGGGAGCAGTAGAATCAGTGCATTGTCCATCTGGGAGAGGTTTAGGAGGTGGCCAGCTCCAATCCCCTTCCTTTGCAAGAGGCCCAGAGTGGGGAACTATCTGGCCGCTCTCACCAGTGGACTTGGAAGAGAGGAGAAGGACTGGGGCACTGTCTGCAAACATTTGTCCTGATGGTTTGTCATTTGTTCCTATTCCATCACTTTCCCATCTAGTGCCCAGAAGATGCCACCCAGCCCTGGCTAGCAGTGGGCTTGTTTTTGTGTGCACGCATCACCCAGACGACCGAGGAGGCCGGTATGGAAAGCTCTGGCTTTGATGTGTGGGTGAAAAACTGAGCATGCTGGCAGGAAGCGAGGCTTGTGGGATTGAAGAAATGAAAAGCGTTCACCTTTTGCGTAATAGCTTGACACCCTGTGGTGGGCGGAGCTGTGGAAGGAAGTTTGTGAGGGAAAGTTGAATGCAAGTGTAGGTACAAAAAGGAAAGTTTGAGGTCAAAGATGAAGAGGTGAGGTGCTTCCATGCCCTGGGGAAAAAAAAGGCTTGGTTGGTGGACACCCCCTCTGCCCCCTCACTACTTCAGCTTCAGTGGTGAGATCTGTGGGACTTTGCAGTTTACAAAGCATTTGCTCATGTGTTATCTAGCCTTGTTAGTCTTCCCGAGAATGAAGAGGCTTTAGAGGAGCTTGGGCTTGGAACGTGGGTGTCTCTGACTCAGAATCTTCTGTGTGTGACAGATGATATTGTTAGGGGTCGTTGAATTGACTCTGATGACCGTGACTCCATGTGCAACAAAAATGCAACATGGCCCAGTCCAGGGCCGCTGTCACCATTTTTGACAGCTCAGGTACAGTTTTTGTGACCACTGTGTATTTGGAGTGCTTTCCACCCTGGGAGACTCATCTTCCAGTGCTGTATCAGACAGTGTGGGGTTGTGCTCCATAGAGTTTTCGTTGGCTAGTTTTCAGAAGTCGATGACCAGGCCTTTCTTCCTAGTCTGTCTCAGTCAGGACTCTCCTCTCAGACTTCACCGTAGGTGACCCTGCTGGTTTCTGAAATACCAGCAGCTTAGCTTTCAGTGTCCTAGCTGCCTGCAAGCCAACAGGGCAAAACAGACAAATAGACTGGTGGTGGCCACATGACAACGATGGGTTCTGACTCTCCGTCCCGGGAGACGTGTGCATTTAGGGAGCACGGTACCTAGAACTCAAGTTCCCCTGCTGCCCCACCAGCCTCTTCCCTCTGTGTTGACCTTTCACCTCCCCCAGCCTTTCTGTCCCTGGCTTTCCAAGCTGTCAGATGGGAGTAATGAGAGTCCCTGCCTGCGTGTTGGGCTGTGATGTAGAGTCTGAAAATCATCTGTTAAGGAGCCCGGGGGTAGCATGACAGTTAATCACTTGGCTGCTAACTGTAAGTTCAGTTAGTTTGTACCCACCAATGGCTTCGTAGAAGAAAAGACCTGGCAATCTGTTCCCTTAAAAATTACAGCCTAGAAAACTTGCTGGGGCAGTTCAACTCAGTGTCACATGCAGTCACTGTGAGTCACAGCTGACTCAGTGGCACTCGAAAACAACACAATAAATCATACCACTGTTTTTCAATAAAGTGACAGTTTATGAGCAAGATTTTTCTTCCTGGTGCTCATGGGTACTTGATAGCAGCTCTTGAGACCCATGTCTTCCCTCATAGTTCTCGGTCATCTTTGATTTTGACATGATCTTAAACTCGCAAAGAATCTAGCAAGGATGATGTAACCTCTGCATGACTCGGGTCAACAGTTGTTAACTCTCTGCACACGCACACACACACACTCTCTTTCTCTCTCTCTCACCCATTTTTTTCCTGAACCCTTAGGGAGTAAGTTGCAGACATCATGCCCCTTTCTCCATAAATATAACAGCATTTCCTAAGAACAAGGACATTTTTACATCACTGCTGTGTAATTATCCAACTCAGGAAATTTAGCATTGCTACAATTCTATTACTGAATTCGAAGACCATGCACAATCTTATTAATTGCTGCAGTCATATCCTTTGGGACTGTTTTTCCGGCTTCCTCATCAACATTGCATTTTGTGGTCATGTTGCCTGAGCCTCTTTTAACTTGGAATGGTGCCTCAGCCTGCCTTGACCTTGACATTTTGGGAGCATACGGACCAGCGGTCTTATAGAGTGTCTTCGGTTTGGGTGGAAGCCCTCGTGAAACTTTACTCTGAACGACTTGCTTTCTGAAGTCTCCTGTAATCCTCCATGGTCCTGTGTAGTTGGTGGCCATGTCCACGCTTTGTGGCTAGGAAAACTGAGACACAAAGAGGTCAGACAACTTGTCGTTGGTCACCTTTCCAGGAAGTGGCAGAGCTGGGATACGAAACTGGGACTGCTGGCCTCGCACAGCAGTTCGACACTGAGAATAATACAGCATTTCTCAGGCACTCGCCCTGTTCTACATCTGCTGCTGTAGGGGTAATACCCACCATATTCTGCTATTAATATTCATTGAAGTACAGATGACAGCCACAAAGGTTAAAGAGATGGTACCAGGTGACACAGCTGCTATCTGATAGGCACCAGCTCTGAGGGTGTACACGCGTCCCCTTCTGGCCAAATTTGAGTCTGTTAGAGTTCACAGAATCAGGATAAGCATGAGAGGTGCCCTGTGGGCTTTGTCCTGCTGTCCTGACCCTCTGTGTTCCTTTCTGCGACCTTCTTCAGGAGGAACAAACACACTCCAAGGCCAAGGCCTCCTCTCGGGCTTCTCGGTGCGTGGCTGCCTTGCCAACCATCCTGGGCCTTGTAGGTACCTGTATTTTATGCTGAGTTCTCTAGAGGGGCGAAACCAGTGAAGCTTATATAGAAACAGAGAGGGAGAGATTTATTTCAGGGAAATGGCTTGCATAGTTGTGGGGGGAGGCAGGTCTTGAGTCAGTGAGTCAGAGGGCAGGTTGTATGTTTCTCCCACTGTGCGTGACTGCAGGGTGCTGGCTTGTGGATGTGAGAGGTGACAAATCCAAACTTTGCAGATCAGGCGTCAGACAGAAGGCTTCTTACTTCCTGGGAACCAGAGGTCGGACCGTAGCATGAAGTATCCAGAGAGAGTGCGACCCCTTTCCCAAAGCGTTCAGTTACATTCTGGATGCAAGCCATACTCCCCAGGGAACTTTGCTTCTCACTGATGGCCCGTTCATGTCAGAGCACAAAACGAAGGATGATTACATAGCATCTGCCTGACCAGTGAGAATCACAGCCTGCCCAAGTTAACACCTAACATTAATCCTCGCTGCTTTGGTCCCCACTTAATGGTCTGTGTAGCTGAGTGGATGCGGTTCTGATGAATTTTAGGGCAGAACCCCCACCCCCTTGCTTACCTCATGGCCAGTTCTCTTTATTCTGCCGGTGTCAAAGGCCTTTGCTCACAGAGTGGCTGGTCCTGATTGTCTCCTTGCCCTTGGTCAACCCCACTGCCTGGCTAGTGGCCAAGAGCCATTCTAGGCTGACTGCTTGGGTGGTGAGGTTGCCTTCCTCTTGAGGAGCTTTGATTATTCTGTGCTGTGAGCTGGCTTCTGAGGCACTGAACCCAGATTTGGTTCCCCATGCAGCCTCATGCTTGCCCAGGTTAGGCAGTCTCTGCTCACTTGGCCTGATCCAGGAGAACAGGGGAAAGGGAGAAAAGGCGGTCCTGCCTCGGGCTTGAAGCACACCTGCAGTCATGGAGCCTGGAGTGAGTCTCCTCTGTTACTATCGGTACAAATGCCATCATGTTTGGTCAAGGAGAGAGTTAGTGCTAACAAGAGAAACCCTCTCTCTCTGAGCTGGATCAACACAGTTGACCACGGGCTCCAATGTCACTGCCAGTAAAGATAATGTAAGACTGGGCAAGGGGCCATGAGCCGGGCATCTCCTCTTCCTCTTCCTCTTTGGGATTGTGTAGGGCCCAGGTCAGCTTGCCGTGACACTCAGTGTCCTCAGAGTCCAGTGCTGGGCCCAGCAGTAACCATGGAAATATTGTGGGCATCCTGGGGCCCATGGTGTGCTCAGCTGGTTCAGGGATAGGCCATCTCCTCCGTCCAGAGAGCACAGGAATGTCCTGCCCCGGGGCAATGTAGGATTGTCTAGAAGCGGCAGCCCCCTCTCCATTCAAACCCCGACCCTGGGCTTCCACCTCCATCTCCCTCTGGGGGCTCCCTCGGTGGCCTGGCAACGTGGCAGGTCCCCGCTTCCTGATCTGCCTACCTGAACGGATGGGGTTCTGATGACTTCCGGGGCAGAACCCTGCCCCCATCACAGTCCCTTACTGCTGGCCTGATCTTACTGTCTACCTGTGCTGGTCATTTCCTTGTCCTCCAGCTTGTCTCTGTGGGTGGGGAGTGACTGTCCTGCCAGCCATCTGTGGGTGTATCAGGGCCTGTGACCCTCCTACATGACAGCAGGCTGGCCCTCTGACCTACCTCAGTCACCCCAGGTCCATCACTTCCGTAATGTTGGCGGCGGGCTGTCACTCAGGCCTACTCCTGGGAGAGACTTGGAAAGAAATTGGAGTTCCTTCATTTCCATGGAACACTGCTCTGTGTGTGTGCTTGATAACAATAATTAAAAACACTAATCAGCTTGGCCATCTTGGAGAGAGGCTGGTGCTGTGTGGAAGCTGACAGCCTGTGTCCATGCTGCTCCTGTTCCCAAGGGGGAGGTGGGGCACTGGGCTCAGCTGGCCCACAGCTGGCCCACAGCTGCCCACAGGTTTGTCATTTGCTAGCAGACCCCTGCCTTAGCCTCTCTGAGCTGCAGTCTCCTTTTCTATAAAATGGGGCTGACAGTCATCTCTGTCTCCTGATCCGGGTGCCCAGTGAGGTCCCAGAGGCTCGTGCATAGTGCGGCATCCTGCACAGAGGATGCTCCTAGTACCTTATATGGAAACCTTGATGATGTAGCAGTTAAATGCTACGGCTGCTAACCAGAAGGTCAGCAGTTCAAATCCACCAGGCGCTCCTTGGAAGCTCTGTAGGGCAGTTCTCCTCTGTCTGTAGGGTCACTATGAGTCAGAGTTGATGTGACGGCGGTGGGTTTGATGTAGGTTTATAGCATATAGAGGGAACTCTGGTAGTGCCGTGGTTAAGCTCTTAGGTAATAACCGGAAGGGTTGACGGTTCAAGCCCAGCCAGTGGCTCTATGGGAGTAAGAGCCGGCAGTCTGCTCCCACAGAGGTTACAGCTCTGTCCTGTCAGTTATCTTGGTTATCTAGTGCTGTACAGCAGAAATGCCACCAGTGGGTGGCTTTAACTAAGAGGATTTTATTCTCTCACAAGTCTAGGAGGCTAAATGTCCTAATTCAGGGTGCCAGCTTCAGGGGAAGATTTTCACTGTCTTAGCTCTAGGGAAATGCCCCCTGTCATCCATCTTTCCCAGTTAAGATTCTGAGAGCAGGGACCCCCCCGCCCCAGTGCAAAGGACACCCTGTTCTCCTGGCTGTTGTTTCTTGCTGGTAGGAGGTCCTTATGGTTCTCTACTGGCTTCTCTCTTTTATATCTCAAAAGAGAGCTATTTATGGCACAACCTAATCTTGTAGATTGAGTCTTGCCTTATAACGTAACTGCCACTAATGCCCCCCATGAACGTCACAGAGGTAGAATTATAACGCATAGGAAAATCACATGAGATGACAAAATGACAGACAGTCACAGAATACTGGGACTCATGGACTAGCCAAGTTGACACACATTTTGGGGGGACACGGTTGACTGTGTAATCAGGTGGAGAGCACCTGATATGTAGAGTGACTTATTTAATTCTCACGTGCACCTGAGAACTGGGGAATACCATCACTCCCATTTCACAGATGAGTAAGCTCAATGAGGGGGTCACAACCAAGCCTGGGACTGGGGCCTCCTGACCCAGAGCCCAGTTTCTTGCTCTGCTCTCTAGACATCATTGACCTAACCCTGTGTAGGGTGTACCTGTACTGAGTAACTCACTAGAGAAGAGGGGGGACTTTTGCCCCCATTATTGGAAGGAGACTAAGAAGTTAAGGCCAAGTATTTGTGTAGGTGGTATTAATAATAGTTGATGTTTCTGAGGGCTTATTATGTACTACCACCACAGTCTGTTGGTGTATTGTCCTGTGGTGCTTTGTGTGTTGCTGTGATGCTGGAAGCAGGGACCCAGGATGGGCAGGTTTCAGCAGCACTTCCAGACTAAGATAGACCAGAAAGGCCTGGTGATCTACTTGTGAAAATCAGCCATTGAAAACCCTGCAGAGCACAGCAGTACATTGTCCAGCTCACTTGCTTTGGGCACGTCATTGGGAGGGATCAGTTGCTGGCAGAGGACATCATATTGGATGGCAGAGGGCCAATGAGGGCGAGGGAGACCCTTGGTGAGATGGATTGGTGCAGTGGCCTCAGTGACAGGCTGCACTCTGATGGTGACTGTGAGGATGGTGGAGACAGGGTAACATTTTGTTCTGTTACGCACAGCGTTGCTGAGGTGGAGTCAGTTTGATGGCAGCCGGCAGCGATGCTAAAGTCTACAAAGGTTCTCCCTTAACCCACAGAACAAACTTCTAAGATGACAGATTCAGTAACTTGTTCCAGGCTCCTCAGTGTGGGCCCGAAACAACCCAGGCATCTGGACCTGAGCCCGCTGCCAACCGGGGCACCACGCTGCCCCCTTTGTGGATGGCCAAGCAAACGTATTTTGACAGTGAGGCCACAGATACTTTCCCGGCTCAGACACCTAAGAAGTTTCTGGAACCTGCTCGGGGCAGTGTGGATCTGCTTTGTGGGGCACCTTTGTGAGCACCCTGCCAATCGAGGCTGCTTTTCTGTCTGAGGGTGGATTCACCCTGTGTTACCGGGATCTGGGACTCTGGCCACTGGATTGATTAGACAAAATACTTAGTGGGATGAGACAGGAACACTTGCAGGCTTGGAAAATCACTGTAGGTCTGTCTGTGATGCTAACACATCCAAGGGAGGAAGATCATATAACGAGGGGACCGTGAGAAGCAAATTTTTCCTGGAAGAGAGAGGACTTGATCTTGGGGAATACTGGCCACCTGGCCACTGCTCTTGGCTGTGGGGCAAGGATATTTCACCTGTTGTTCCCAGAGCTGTGGACCAGCTCCCCTTCAGAACTTTCTAGTGTCCTTTCTTCTGAATCTGTGCTCACTGAGTCTCTCTGTCTCATGATCTGGCTGCCATGATCCTGATTTTTGGGAAGAGAGGGTAAAGAGAGGCCTGGAGAGAGAAAAGAATACCCCGTTATACATGTAATAGTGTGGCTTTCTGATGGGTGAACGGAGTTGGTGTGGGTAGTCCACCAGAGTAGCACCCTGCCCTGGGAGATGGAAGGTCGCAGGCTGGGCCCACCAGGATAGGCAGTAGGTCCATTGTTGGGGCAGCTTAGAAGGCTCTCCTGAGCAGCTACTGAGATGAGAGGCAGCACCCTGCCTCATCCCTCATCCCTTCCACTCCCTTGGCCATCCCATATAGTCACTTTGATTTTATTGTCACTTACAACAAGAATCTTGGGTGAAGGAGCCATCTCTTATTCCCTGAGTACCATGTGATGTCCACAGATCACGTGTTACTAGATGACAGTGCTGAAATTGGGCGAAACTTGCAACAAAGCTAATCTGATGCCGTTTCCATGGTGCCTGTAACCCTGGCCGTCCACAGAGCAGGCTGGGCATCCAGAGACAGACCATGCTGAGAGTGACAGGGTTGCGTATATCCTTACTCCCTGTACCCAGCATTCCTGGAGTCCGATGGATGAGAACGCTCTGGGGGGAAGGGAAACACGATTGTTGGCTGGGGGCTGGGCAGTCAGGAGAACCTGACTATCCGTTCTGGCTTAGCACTTGCGCGACTTCTGAAATACGGGGCTGCCAACTCTTGTCCCACAGGATGACATGGCTTAATGAATGTAAGACATCTAGCACAGCGCTTGGAGTGTCGTGGTTTCATAGTGTCTCTCTAGTCTTCTGATGCCTTTCATTTAACATAGCATGGACTGTAATAGCATCTGTTTTGTAAGTGAATGGAACACCTCATTCCCAGACCCATTCAATTTAAGTGTGGATACTCATAATCCTCCATCTTTTTCTTGTGTATTTCTAGAATCCTGTTATACCTAGGAGTTAGGTACTTTGAATCTGACAAGATACGTGTCTGTTCAGCACTCTAGAGGGATTCGAGAACTGTCCTTCCTTGAAGAAAGCTGGAATACTGGAGTTTAGATAACTAAGGTAAAAGCTTTTCTCCTCCTGAGCCTGGTGGGACCAAAATAGCATTTGGAGTGAGTGGTCTCTTGTAACACAACCCACGTTGTGGTTCTTGCATTCCCTACATGCCTTTCTGAGCTGCTCTGAAATGCTTGGGAAGCTGACTTCCCATAACCTCACACGGACCCTGGTTAGCAGCGTTTGGTCCCTCTGGACACTGTGCCTAGAAAGCGCTCCCTTCACTCCTAGGTGAGGAAGGTGCTCACCGTCTCTCAGAGGACTCTGCTGCACCTTTCCACCTGGCGGCAGGTCATGGAGGCCCCAAGTCCATGGTTAAGGTTTAGAGAGGTCACTGGGGAGAGAAGAAGGCTGGTGGGGGTCATACGATGAAGTCAGAGCTCCCATTGGGGTATTGGATTAGGCTCTCTTCCTCCATCCCTCGCCCTTCTGTTCTTCTTCTGCTCTAGCCTCCTGGAATCGCCTTCTTTAGCCACACAAAGTCGGAGGCTGTGTCAGCTGAGAGGTCAGAGGTTAACACCGAGGGTGTTAACTGTGAGTTTCCCATCTTACCCTTAGCCTCGCCTTGGACAGGTCACTCAGCCTTGGTTTCCTCTTGTGTGTAGTTAGGGTCTTATGAGCGCCTGCCTCCTGACTGATGCTGTGAGAGTTGAATGAGATAGTTGAGATCGTGCAGATAAAGCGCTTAGCGAGCTGCTGGGCATGAAGGAGATGTTCCAAAACGGAAGAGGTTTTTCTTTTTCTCTTTAATTCATTAATGACATCATTTCTAGTTCCTTTTGTGCACCAGCCTCTTCTAGAGTCTTTGATCTGCCCTTCTCTCTGCCTTTTACCTACCACTGTGTCAGCCTGGGGAATGGCTAATTCATAAGATCCAGCACCTTCTGCTGGTGAATGGCTTCCCCAGGCATACCCTTGACGTCTTCCCAGTTGGAGCTGATTACAACCTCCACCAGGCTGCAGTGGGCAACTTCAGATATGGCTAGAGGCCATCAAACTGCTGTATGTGACACCGGGTCCTCTGGCCCGTTCCTGATCCTGCCCCACCCTACTGCTGGTGAGCTTGTTTACAGCATAACTGTCCTACATGTCCCAGTGCCCAGCACAAAGACTGTCCCAGGGTTGTGCCCTTCATTGTAAGTGTTGAAAGAATAAATGAATGAGTAATTGCCTGGGGAAAGAGTATAGAGAGAGCAAGAACTAAAAGCAGAAAGATTTTAAGGATCTAGAGAAAGGATGAATGGCAGTTTTATTTTTCAGCAGTGTCCGAAAAGAATGTATGGCGTGATGGAAAGGACACTAACAGGGTGGCTACTAGGAGTTCAGCCCCACTGCAAGAATGGAAAGGTGGACGAGGGCGAGAAGGTGGGACCCGATGGGGAAAAACCAGTAAGGAAGTAGAAGCTGAGAGGGTGGCTGAGGACTGTGCTGCAGTGGGTACTTGTTATGCCATCTTTTCTACTGTGCTGTAACTTTTCCGAAGTGCACTTACATGTTTTTTCTTTCTTTCTTTTTTTTTATTGTGATTGAGTGAAAGTGTACAATCCAAATTAAATTTGCATGCTCGCCTATCTGTAGCTCCTTCTGCTCTCATTGCCTGGTGACAGCACACCCCTCCTTTCCATTCTATACATGTTGTATCCTCTTAACGCACGCCTGTCCCCTCCTCTCTACCTTCTCCTCTCCTTTCTAGTAAGAGGCCAGTAGGACAGCATCCTGTAGATGCATAGAACCATAAAGTGCGCATACCATACAGTTGTGTCCCTGAGTCCAGTCTGTTCCTGTCCAAAGAGTTGACCTCAGTAATGTTTTCTGGTCACGACTGCAGCAGGTCTAGGGGCCGTGCTCCTAGGGGAACCCTCGGGCCTTTGGACCATCAGTTGTGGTCTTCTAGTGGCATTCTTGAGGTTCACCCCTCGATTTTCACATGTTGCCACTGGGACTCAGTATTGTGTGCCGCATCACAACTGTATTTGGTGATGGCTGGGCACCGTCTGGTTCTTCTGGTCGCATGTTGATACAACTACTCGTTCACCTGGGTCCTTCTGTGTTCTGGGTGCTTTTTCCCTCATGTCTTTGTTCTCGGTGACCATCTGTTCTGGCAGAGTTGGGACCGTTTGTTGTACTTCAGATGGCAGCTTGCTAGCTTTTAAGACCCCAGACGCTACTCACCAATATAAGGAGTGCACTTGTATTTCTAATCTCCTACAGTGGAGCCCTGGGATGCTAACCAGACAGTCTGCAGTTCGAATCTACCAGCTGCTTCTTGGAAACCCCCTGGGGCAGTTTTGCTCTGTCCAGTAGGGCTGCCAGGAGTTGGGATCGACTGGATGGCAGTGGATTTTGTGGTGGTGTGGTGGGACCATCTCAGCTTCTCAGTGGGAGGCACAGGCCTGAGTCCCATCCAGTGCCCCTCCTGAATGCTGTCACCCGCCTGACCATGGAGGCCCCTGTGATGTGATAGTGCTGAGGAGGTTTCAGCAGGGCTTCTAGACTAAGGTGAGCTACGAAGGAACGCCTGGAGACCTACTTCTGAGAATCAGCCAGTGAAAACCTTAGGGATCCCAGTAGTCCGCTGTATGCCCCATGATGGGGCTGATGGCACAGGACCAGGCAGTGTTCTCTCGTGTGTGGGGTCACCCTGAGTCAGGAGCCACCTGGATGTGAGCCAGCGATAGGAGTGTGATGTTCATGACACTCCTGTGACATACAGAGCACTTGGCTGCTCCTTGAAAGGTGGACAGTTCCAGTCCACCCAGAGGGACCTCCGAAGAAAGACCTGGCAATCTGCATCTGTAAACATCAGCCGCTCAAACCCTAAGGAACACAGCAGTGCTCCGACGCACATGAGGTCTCCATGATCAGAATCAACCGGACGGCAGTTGGTTTGGGGACCCTGCTTTTGGTTCTGCCTCCTCCAGGTAGCATCTCTCAACTGCCTCCCTGGTACTCACCAGCTGCCCTCACCAGCCTCGATGAGAGGAACCCAAGAGCTCATGCCTTCTGTCTGTGGATGTGAGCCACACGGTGCGAGTGGAATGGTCCCTTCCTGAACTTAGTGTCCACGGTGCTGACAGAACCTGGCCTGCTCTGCACCCGAAACAGAAATATACTTTCAAAGGGCTTTTGGCATCAGCCCATTTTTTTTACATTAGTCTGATCTGCCTTGTAGTTTCATATTGAGGTTTTTGGTGCATTGTATTTGACCTGGAGTTTATTTTTAGAGTCAGAGTTCAATTCATGTCAAAACATGGGGGTAAATGCAGGGGCGGCTTCTGTACAGCAAGGGGAAAATGAACCTCATGTTGCTTCCTCTGATGACATCCGTCACTTGGCACCCAGAGCTCCGCTAGCGCCCGCCCAGCTAGTGGTGCCTGTGACGATGGGCTGACACAAGAGCAGGGAGAGAGCCTTGGTCAAGTCCTGGAAACAAAACTCATTCTGATTTGCTTCCAGGTCAACTGCACAGAGAGGAGTTGGAATGACGGTTTTCCCTGTGGGAGATGATTACAGTTACAGTTAGACTAAAGGTCAGGCTTGGCATGTTTGGAATTCCTGGGTGGTGCAAATAGTTTGTGGGCTGTAACTGGAAGTTCGGAGGTTCGAGTCCCTCCAGTGGTGCGCAGAAGACCTGGCCGTCTGCTTCTGAAAACTCAGCCACTGAAAACAATATGGAACGGAGTTCCATGGAGCACACAGAGTCGTCAGTTGGCCCCCGGGTAGCCGGCATGGTTGCTTTTGATTTTTCACTTGTCCTTAACTCCTTGATGTGTTTCTCTCTGTCTCCAGAAGTAGCATCTGGCTTCCTTGGTCACCAGCTCTTCTCCTGGATGATGAATTTGTTGAGAGCAGGCTCTGGGTTATGTTCTCTCTCTTGCTTCAGCTTTTGGCCCTGAGACAGGAACATAGGGCATGCCTGGGGAATGCTGCCTTGAGTTGACTGAGTTTCGGGACACTGCATTGAAGTGGAACAGTGCCTCTCTTCCCAGTGCTTTCTCTTCCTTTCTCCTTGCCTTTTTTCTGTGAATACTAACTGAGACCCTGCGGCAAGCCACCACCCAAGGTTCCTGGAACCAGGCAGGAAGGCCACCGTTCCTGCTCTGAAGGATGTCCTGGTCTTTATGCGGCCAGCTCTTCAGCAATACGTGTTTCATGGATGAAGGAACTGGACACTCAGGGAGGTTTCATTGCCTGAGACCCCCTGCTAGCTTGGTAGTGCATCTCACATTATGACATAGGTCCTCTGAATGTAGGCTGCCTTCCACCTCGAGGTGCAGGCGTGCCTCTGTGCACTGTCTGTGCTGGGTGTGTGCTTCTGTCCCGCTCTCTCCCTTTCTCCCGTTTCTCTGCTGTCTCCCTTCCCCGCCTCCCAGCTCTTCTCTGCTTCAGATGATGCAGCTGTGGGTCCACACTGGCCTACGTGTCTGCTGGGCTTGCTGGTCTCGGTGTGTTTTCCTGGGAGCAGAGCTATTGGTCTCCCTGGAATTTGCCTCTCAGCACCCCATTCAGTGACTGGCATGTTGTCACTATCATCTGCCTTTAAAGGGTCCTGGAGGACACACAGTGCCTTCAGAGATCAACTTTTGCACGTTTCAGGCTCCAGACCTGCAGTGCAGTGTGATGGTGTGGGCGCCAAAGCCACTCTGTGAGTGGAGCACCCCACTGAGCCCTCTCAGCCTCCTTGAAAGCAGGGAGCTTGGATCCAGTCACCCTAGAGCCTCTTGGGTCCTGTCTGTCTGCACTTGTGGGCCCAGAGGTTGGCGCAGCTCACCCGGGTGGGGTCATCATCCTTCCCCTCCATCATTTCAGTGTTCAAGGAACATTCCTGTGGTCACAGCACTGGACACCTGGACTTAGAGCTGGCCCTTGGCTCCATTTGAGATGCTCACAGGATGGTCACACTCCTGTCACAGGAGTGTTCTCCTTCCTTGTTTATGGCTTCAGTTTGTCCCTGCAATCAGTAGATCAGCTAATCAACCAACCAGCCAACCAATCAAGTCACCTCATTTACACCAACCACTGAGAATTCTAGTGTAAATGAAGGACTCTTTCTATGGTAGTAGTGGTGTTGGCAGTGGTGGTGGCAGCGGTGGTAACCATGACGATGACAGAATGTGACTATACTACCGGTAATAACACAGTGACCATAATGGTAACAACAATAATGCACTGTACACTTGGCGAACCCCCCGCCCTTTCCATATGTTGTCATTTACTTGTCACTGCAATTTCAGGAGGAAACGGAGGCTAAGAGGCTGTGACGTCACTTCACCCAAACGACAAAGACAGGAGTCATCCTGCCAGGCATGGGAGAAGCCCCCATGATGCTGTGTGCTTCTGCACAGTTTCCTTTTGTTTTCAACTGAAGCTGTGCGTTGTAGCTTTTATTGGTGAGAGGTTCACCGGCTAATCTGGTGGCACTGCCATGCCTCCTGAGTGCTCCTCTTCCACTGTGTGTCTTGTCTCCCGGGGGGGCTGAGGCTGCCGCCTCTTCTTCCTCTTCCCCCTCCGGGTATGCTCTCAGCGGGGGCTCCTGTTTCTCTTCACTGCACCCCTTCCCTTCCTGCACCTTTTGTGGTCCAAATTTGACCCAAAAGCTGGAAAAACATTCAGATCCAGCAGAACTTTCCTTGGTTTGGGATGAAGCAAGGCAGTGAGCTCCATGTGGCATATAGTTTTCTTACGAGCCGCTGTCTCCGGGGTGACCATCCAGCTTTCCGATGTCCAGAAGCCCTTTAGTGGGAGACCTGGGTCCATGTCATTGCTATAGGAGGTGACAGCTTTGCTAGGAGGTCACGTTCTTCTACTGGAAGCTCTTGTCTCTGGTCTTGCTGCCCTCCTGCTATGGCTGTCATTATGGGGAACATACTTGTTGAAGTATGTTCCTTTTTATTGCTCCACACAGAGGAAAACAGAATACTAGGAAATTGACTTGCGCCCACTGTAATGTGATGTTTTGTCCCCCGTAGGACTCACTTGGACAGTTTTCCTCTTCTGCAGAGCAGAAGCTGCCTGGCTTCAAAATCTGGGAAATCAGACAGGGGGACACATGTGTGCTCAGGAAAGTTTCATAAAAATAGAAATAAGAAAAAAATGGAAAACCAATCAAAGCATCCCTTCACCAAGCCTGCTTCCTCGTGGAATATCAAGACAGGCTGGGGACACAGGGACGGGGAGTGCTGCAGGTGGAGCAGGACCCCCAAACCCAGGCCCTGGCTTGGCTGTCTGCCAAGTTCCTGATTTGGAAGGTTCTTGGCCCTTCTGAGTTTCCATCCCTGCAGAGTGGGATATTCTGAGGACTTCTGTTGTTTTCAGGTTAACTCCCACCCATGGGGACATTATGTATAGCAGAAAGCGTCATCACCTGGTCTTCACGATACCTGGTGTATTCAAGCCCATAGGTGCAGCCACTAGGTCAGTCCATGTCATGGAAAGTGTCCCTCGTGGTTGGCAACCCTCTGCTTTACCAACCGTGATTTTTTTAGTGATCGATCTTTTCCAGTGACATGTCCAAAGTTTACAAGGTGAAGTCTCACCATCCTTGCTTCTAAGGAGCATTCTGGCTGTACTTTCTGCATGACAGAGGACTCCATAGATGATTGTCTGTGATGGTTCGAAACCTCAGAGACGCGTGGCCAATGAATGTGGCGCTGAGTCATCCCCTGGCCATTTGCTTCTGTTCTTTGGGCCTGGTTTCCCTCCGCTGTAATTGAAAGCAGAGGAGTGGATGATCGCCACAGTCCCTCCCAGGCCCAAAATTGCAGATTCATGCCCATTTGTCTTTTAAGCAGATAAAAGTTTTAGTTTCAGGGGAGCAGTAATTAGATAGTTGTCATGGAAAGCAGAGATTAAAGGACATATTGTAGATATCATAGTTTTTTACTTGTAACCCTGTTTATACTTCTCTATGCACGTATCTGTCCCATGCTTTTTTCATTTATTTTTTTATATTGTTGAAATATATGTAGCAAAAATATAGCAATTCAAGCTTCTGTGTGCACAGCTCAGTGACTTTCTGTACATTCTTGGAGTTGTACAACTGTTCTCACCCTCATTTTCCCCATTGTTCCTCCCCACAGCCCCCCTTCACCCCTTAGTGGCTCCTAAGTTTCCTATCAAACCTTTCAAGTTGCTTTATCGGTTTGATCCCAAATAAGTAGATCTTAAAAGAATGTGATGCTCAAGGCTGATTGTCTTTCTAGTTAAGCTAAGCTCTTGTTTGGTTTGAAGAAGATTGCAAAAGATCTTTTTGGTTTGAGGTTATCATATACTTTAAATAAATTTTATTTTTTGGAACTGTTATAAATTTACAGAAGAACTGTGAAGACAGGACAGAGAGTTCCCAAATCCTCCATGCCCAGCCTCCGCTGTAACTAACACATTTCACTAATATGTACATTTGTTCCCATCCGGGGAATGGTCTGCCTCTCTGCCTCCCTTGCAGGCTACCCAAAGAAAGGCCTTGGGCCCAGAACATTCTCTGATAAGGAGGCTGGGAATTGGATTGCCTTCTCTGTCCCAGTTGCTTCTCCTTACCAGGGAAGTCTTCCCCCTGCTCCAGGCACACAGTGATATTGTCTGTCCCTTGCATATACACAGGCACCATGCGTCACCCCACTTCTATGTCTGTTCCAACGGGGAGGGAGTGGGGTCTCTCATACTAGGACTGAGCTGGGTTAATGCAGAATGTCTGCCCTGCTTCAGCCATAGGCAGGATGGACCCGCTGGCTGTTGGGGGTAGGTGCCCACAAATGAAGATGATCTCAGTCTGTCTTTTCTGGGAGTACAGCTTTTCCTGTGCACAGGAAGAGATGTGCAGGTGGACTTTTGCTCGCCATCATGGACTCCATCTTGACAGTGACAATTAAACAGTATCGATACTTCTAACCAAAAGTCATACTGTTTTGTCATGAATTCGTTTTTACCTAATGCCCTTTTGCTGCTCTGGGATCTCATCCAGGTCCCCACATGACCTTTGGTTATCTTGTCTCCTTGGACTCTGCATGGCTGGCACAGCTTCTCAGGCTCCCCTTGTTTGTGGGGGCCAGGTGAGCAGATGGAAAGAGAGGCTGGGATAGATACCCTGGTCCCAGCTCAGGCCGGGGCTGTCGCTGGTCAGGCAGCTCTCCTGGTTGTCCAGAGTCTGTACCTGACCAGTATTTGTACCTGACCAGTATTTGTAAATACTTTGACTTTTACCCCCATGCATGCCTAGAATCAAGGGACAGTGGCCAGTCCCCAGGCCCAGGGTGACCACATCTGATTGTTCCAAGGGAGTGCAGAGCAGAGGAGGAGGAAGAGGCGGAAGGTCTTGCTCTTTTGTTTTGCCTTCCTGTACCTAACAGGAGAGGAGCCCTGGGGGCGCAGTGGTTAAGGACTCAACTGCTAACTGAAAGGTTGGCACTTAGAATCTACCAGCTGCTCTGTGGGAGGAGATGTGGCATTCTGCCTCCATGAAGATTTATAGCCTTGGAAACTCCATAGGGCCAGTTCTACTGGGTCTTAAAGGGTTGCCAAGAGTTGGAATGAACTTGATGGCAGTGGCTTTTAGTTTCCTAACAGGGTTACTGTAGTGACAGTGTTCACCCGTCACAGCAGCGACACTTCTCATGGGGCACTTGGTTCAGTACTAGGAGTTAGTCCAGTTTGCAGGCTCTTCTTAACCCTTTTATTGTGCCCGCCTCAGAGATACTTGCATTCCTAGTCAGGGCTCTGCAGGGCCCATCAAAAACCAAATGCATCACCATCAAGCTGATTCTGACTCATAGCAACTGTCTAAGACAGGGTGGAACTGCCCCATAGGGTTTCCAAAGAGTGCCTAGTGAATTCAAACTGTTGACCTTTTGGTTAGCAACTGAACTCTTAACCACAGTGCTATCAGCCCCCTCTAAAGTTTGATAGCCTGCCCAAGCCCTAAGCGGCCCTGTTGGTTTCTGCAGCTACTTCTCGGATGACGTAGTAAGTAGTTTGGTGTGAACTCCCTGCCTTCCCTGCTGGAGACCAAGATTCAGTTCCCACACACGGCACCGTGGGCCCAGCTGTCGCCCTTCTGTTGTTGGAGGCTTGCCGCGTTAGTGTGATGCTAAACACATTCCTGCTGAGCATCCAGACTAAGAGAGACCAGGAAGACAGGCCTGGAAATCTACTGCAAATCATCCAAAATAACCCAATGATCTGGTGGGCTGCAGCCAGTCTGGGGACGATGTAGGACTTGTGCATGGTGTCACCCGGGGTTTGGCTGACAGGACGGCAGACAACAGCAACTCCTCTGATCGCTCAGTGTCCCCGATCGCCTTTTCAGTTCCCGCCGGTTCCTGGTTCAGGGTTCCTGACACCGGACTCCCTGCTGGACCTGTTCTGTGCTGGGCCCCAAGTGACGGGACAAGATTAAGTTTATTTCATTCAGCTGAGCTGGAGGCCTGGTGGGGCCCCACCTCCTACCTGCTGCCCCCTGCCCGGAAGGAAGCCCTGCGTCTGAGGCTCCGGGTTTACTGGCATCAACCCCTAGTGTCACTAGCCCCGCAGCCGTGGAGCGGTGCTGAGAGCTGAGGCTCTGGGCTTTCCACCGTGAACAACTGTCCCAGGTGGGCAGAGGCCGCAGGGGCGTGTGCCCGTGGGCAATGGAAACAGCCCTGTCAAAACACACCCCGGTGGTGCCGACAAGGGGAAGTGAGGCTGCCCGGGGAGAGACCGTGGGCTGAGTGCTTCTCGGGGGCTTTCCTTTGCTACAGAGCTGGCCGCCTGCGGGCTCCCACCTGGCTCCTGCCAGACCAGGAATCTCTGGCTACCAGCTCACTCGAGCTTCTCACAGGCCGTGGAGGGTTGGCCCACTGAGCCGAAACGATTCTGCTATGATTTCCCCTTCACCCCTGCCCCCCGTGCTGTCTCATCAAATTGTCCTTCTTCTAAACTTAAACCTTTCTGGCCCGGCACGGTGGCAACCCTTCTGTCACTCTCATCCAGCACTCAGTGATTCTCAGGGTGCAATTTGATTGAAATGACAGTATTCACCGGGAACTCAGATTGGTTGGGGTCATTATTATGACCAAGTGTGTCAAAATCTGAACATTGGGAGTGCTTTCAACTTTGCTCACCTCCCTGTCTGTTTTCTAAGTCAGTGCTCTCCAAGGGGAGGTGTGTGCTTTGTTGGGGAAGAAGAAGGAAATGTTACAACTTCTACTTTTCTTTGTTTCTTTTCTGTAAAATGCCTTAGCTTGGGGTGTGTTTTTAAATACTATGATAGCTCTGCCTGTTTATATATGATTAACAAATACTCATATAGATATTGCAGATTATGCTGAAACATGTTTGCTGATACAGACTGGGTCAAAACACACAACAGGCCACTGGTCTGATTGATGGAGAGGAAGCATCTTCTGGATTTTGTGGTTGTTGTTAGGTGCCAGTGAGTCAGTTCTGGCTTGCAGTGGCCCTGTGTACAACAGAATGAAACACTGCCTGGTCCTGCGCTGTCCTCATGACCGTTGGTGCTGTGCTTGAGTCCACGGTTGCAGCCACTGTGTCCATCCATCTCCTCCAGGGTCTTCCTCTTTCTCTGACCCTTTGCTTTACCAAGCATGATGCCCTTCTCCAGGGGCTGTCCCTCCTGATAATGATAAGAAGTCAAAAGTATGGGAGAGGTAGTCTCACCACCTTTGCTTCTAAGAAGAACTCTGGTTGTACTTCTTCCAAGACAGTTCTATTTGTCCTTTTGGCATTCCTTGGTATATTCAGTATTCTCCAACACCACAATTCAAAGGTGTCTGTTCTTTGGTCTTTCTTATTCATTGTCTAGCTTTCTGATGCATATGAGTTGGTTAAGAACACCGTGGCTTGGGTCAGGCATACCTTAGTCTTCAATTTCAGTAGACTCTGCTGTCACCGGATGTGGAGAGCAGCTAGAGTTACGTAGCAATGTGTGGGCAAGTTTTTGCATGACAGGTTGACTTGGATTGTAAACTTGCACATAAAGTACAATGAAAAAAATATATGCATGCATGTATATGTATGTATATGTGTGTGTTTATAAAACTCCACCTCCTTGGAGTTTATTCCAATTCATAATGACCCCACAGGTCAGAGTAGAACTGCCCCATGGTGTTTCCAAAGAGTGCTTGGCAGATTTAAACTGCCTGCCTTGTGGTTGGCAGACATAGCAGTTAATCACTATGCCATGCAGGTTTCCGTGTGTGTGTGTACGTGTGTTTTTATCTATATTTCCATATAACACACTGCTTGGTGTGGTGGATAGATCATGGGCTTTGGTTCCAGGTAAGCCTGGTTTTCATCCTGGGTTTAATGCTTACTAGCTGGA
This sequence comes from Heterohyrax brucei, assembly GCA_028571685.1. Classification (NCBI taxonomy): domain Eukaryota; kingdom Metazoa; phylum Chordata; class Mammalia; order Hyracoidea; family Procaviidae; genus Heterohyrax; species Heterohyrax brucei. The sequence goes on along the minus strand of CM053153.1, from coordinate 15,057,728 downwards.
TGCCTTGGAAAAGTTAATTAGCCTTGCCGAGCCTTAGCATCAAGTAGTCTTGCCAAGAAGGAGGGACCTTGGTCAGGAAATAGGTCTCTCTGATCTGGGCTTCAGAGGAATGTTGTAGATGGTTAGGTGCTTCCCTGCTGGCCTATAGGTTGGTGGTTTGAACCTAGAGGAACCTTGGAAGAAAGGTCTGGTGATCTGTCTTTCACAGGTCACAGGCTTGCAAACCTTGTGGAGTACAGTTCTATTCTGCACACCCAAGATGGCCAGGAGTTGGAATGGACTCCTCGGTAACAAACAAGAGGCTTTAAATACCCAGTTCTCTAAACCCCTAACTGTGTGACCTTGGCAAGTTCCCTCCCTTCTCTGAGTTGTCACTCTTGGTTACTAACAGAGTAAGTGATCTTTCTCAGGTGCTGTGAAGCACACACAAACTTGTGTGAAAGGCATTAGAAAACATAGAGGTTGGTATTTAGCCCGTAGCAAATTTGATTTGGATGCATGACTGCAGCATTTACATTATTTTAGACTTTTAAGGAGCTTGATTGAAGGCTGGAGCTGGGGCTACATGGGGCTTGGTTCAAGTTCAAGCTCAAGTAGCAGACTGTCTGGCTTCCTGCAGATGTGGTGTGTTTCAGGTTTGTCCTTATCATGTCAGCTGAGTCTCGTCCTCTTGTCAGCTGTGGACTCTGGCTGGCTCTGGAGCCTTGACCTTGGTGTCCAGATGCACCATGCCCCTGGTTTTGCTGGCTTCTGTTGCAACTCCCACTCTGGCCCAGGTGCTGGCAGAGCAGACGGTGCTTCCTTGGTCTGTACAGTAGAACGTCTGGCAGGCAGCACAGATGAGAATTGGCCTGGGAAACTGGATGCTGTCACATGTTGCTCGTATGGTGTCAGGGAGAATTGGGCCAGCCTCTCTGGAGAAGAGCTGGGCAGGACTCACATGGCATAGCGTGTGTGCGCCCTTCCCCAGCATCTCCACTTCCAGATGTAGTGAGCCAAGCTAAGTAGCCAAGATGTAGTGAGGCAGGTGCTAAAAGATAGACATTTTACAGTCTATAGAGAGATTAGCAGACCCTGGAGGATGGCCTTAATGGCTGATTTGCCTTGCCAAGGGCTGCTACCACAAAGTGGTTAAAAGAACAGAGATCTACTTCATCACAGTTTAAGAGGCTACAAGTCCCACTTTAAGGTACCAGGTCTAGGAGGAGGCTCTCTCTGTGGGCTCTGGGGGAAGTCTTTTCTCTTTCAGCTTCTGTGAATTGGACTCGGGGACACAGTGTGGCCATGTGATTTGTGCACTTTATGGTTCTATGCATCTATAGGATGCTCTCGTACTGACCTCTTACTAGAGGGGAGAGGAGAGAGTAGAGAGGAGGGACAGGAGATTGTTAAGAGAATATGATACGTATAGCATGGAAAGGAGTGTGCTGTCACCGGGCAAGGAGAGCAGAAAGAGTTACAGATAGGTGGGCATGCAAATTTAACTTGAATTGTATACTTTCACTCAATCACAATAAAAAAGAACAATCTCTTTCCGCTTCCGTGAGCCCAGTGTTCTTCGGTTCCTTGGTGCGGTGCGGTAAATGACTTAATATGGCTCTTGTAGCCTTGTGTGGTCTTGTAATGCCCACAAAATGATTGGGTGGGGCTATGCAAATAAGGTGTGGGGGGTGTGTATCAGGTAGTCTATTAATGTAAGTAAGGTACATGAAACCCTTATATGGGATTGGTTAGCTTGTGGTCTTCCTCGGGGGAGAGGGACTAGCCTTGAAATTGACAGGGACCTTGCTGTATAGCCAGCTTTCTTGACAGGTTTTAGAGGGAGACCTCAGAGACAGAGGGAGCTGGAACACTGAAAACAGGAAGAGACAGTGAGCAGCAGCAGTGTCAGAGCAGTACGGGGTGGTGGGAACCTGGCGTGAAGTGGCCGTAGTGGGGCCTGTTGACCCACGGAGCTGTGAGCTGTAACACTTGTCCCTAGCAGGGTCTGGGGACCGAAGGCCCCCAGCATGGCCTGGTGACAGAAGGTCCCCAGTGTGGCCTGGCCGGGAGAGAGGAACCTGACCTGATCAAGTTCTGTATCCTGAGTTATGCTTCTTACTTCCAAGTTGAGGTTGACCCTGAATTGTACCGTTACTACCCTGATAAGCCAGTTCACTGTAAGTGCAGTTCATGAGTTCTATGAGACCTTGTAGCAAATTACTAAATGTCCAAACAGGAGAGAAGGTGCTAGGATGTCAGGGTGGGGCATAATTGATGCTAGCTGTGATGGAGGCAAGCAGAAACTGGAAAAGATGAGCATTTGAAGTGTGTGACCTCTGCCTCATAGCCACCAGCCTTGTGCTGATCCTGATCAAAGGGCTATTCATGTACTTAGCCACCTTCACGGGACATCTGTCCTGCTCATTGTGCTTTTGTGGCGTCTAGGCTGCCCTTGATGTCACTCAGATGTGATTAGGTTTAGCACACACCCTACACCGAGAGGAAACCTTGGTGGCATAGTGGTTGAGCACTACAGCTGCAAACCGAAAAGTTGGCCGTTCGAATCCACCACGCCCTCCTTGGAAACTCTGTGGAGCAGTTCTGTCGTGTCCTATGGGACCAACAGGCATTGGAATCAACTCAATAGCAACACATAAAAAATAAAATTACTTCCACAGATATGTTGCCACTGTGTGCATTAAGTCCATTCCAACACATCACTTGTTGCCATGGAGTCTATTTCAACTTCTGGTGACCCTATATGACAGAGTAGAACTGCCTCGTTGAGTCTCCTAGGCTGAAATCTTGGTGCAAGTAGGCGGCCAGGTCTCTTTTTCCTGTGGAGCGGCCGGTGCATCTGAACTGCTGACCTCCTCGTTGGCAGCTGAGCCCTTCAACATTGTCCCCCTAGGGCTCCCTTTCACTGACACAAGGGTTAAACCCCCACCCCCAAAACCAAGCCCACTGCTTTTGTGTCCGGTCCGACTCATAGCGACCCTAGAAGAGTAAAACTGCCCTATAGAGTTTCCAAGAAGCTCTTCGCGGATTTGAACTGTTGACCTTGCGGTTAGCCCACATGGCACTTAGCCACCACAGTATGCCACCACAGTTTCCAGTACAAAGGCTAGGATTCCAGTAAATAATTTTTTGTGGGCACCTAATTCAGCTCCTAACATTGGTGAGCCGTCTTAGTGGTCAGCAGTCACAGACCAGGATGAGTGGTCTGTCTTCCTCATGCAGCGTATTAGGAGGTACCTGACCTGGGTATGCCCCGTTGGTGTCTGTTGCATTTCTGCATGACCAAGTTACTGTTTTTTCCTGTACAATTAATAAATATCTCATGGGTAGAACCAGCTCAATATCCTGTTTCTCTTTATGCCGTCACCTTACTAATTTCAGCCTTTGTGCATCACTTGCCTGAAAGTTGTTACTGTGGTATTGGCCAGACTGTGCTTTTCTGTTTCTGTCACTGCTTCTGCATTTATCAGTTGGAATTTCACTGTAAGGCAGAGATTCCCCTTCTCTTTTTTCTAGTGTTCAATATATCAGTATGGTCTTGTGGATTCTTAATTTTGTTACCTTGGTTGAACCTCATGACTCTAATAATAATTCTTATTTTTTGCCCCCATTTTCTTAGATTCTGTCACTGAGATCCCCTTCAGCCTGTGCCCCGTGTCCTCTTTTTGACGTTTCCTCATCACTTTTGGAGCACAGCCTTCCTTGCTGGCACTCCAAGATGCCCCAGGTCTGTCCTGCGCGTTGCCTCCCCCAGGCCTGAAGTCAGCTGTCACTCCTGTGGCATTCTAGCTGGAAATGCATCACCTGAATATGCTAATGAGGAGCTAGGAGAGAAGCTCAAACCCAAGGATGGTCGGTCTGCAAAATAACTGGTCAATATTCTTGTGTGATGTCAGGCTTATGGAACACAAAGATAGTCTGGTGAAAGGTGACTGAGGGGTGTGACAGCTAAATAATAGCCTGTGATCTGGATTGGATTCTGGATTAGAAAAGAGCATGAATGGTGAAGTTCGGGGAAATCTGAGTAACTCTAGCTGGAATAATTGTTAATAGTTGTCCTGCAGTCAGTGAAAATCACATGTGCTACAGAGCGGAACTCACTCCCTAGGGTTATCGAGGTTGTGACCTTGGGTAAGTGGATCTCCAGGCCTTTCTTCCCAGGTGCCTCAGGGTCGGTTCAAACTACCATCCTTTGGACTGGCAGTCAAGTGCTTTAACCGTTGGTGTCAGGTGAAATTCCTGATTTTGTTAATTGTAACTGTGGTTATAAGAAAAAAAACAAGCCCACTGCTGTTGAGTCATTTTGCTCGTATTTGAGAAACGGTGAGACCAAATGGGAACTTGATATTTTTTTTTAACTCCTTTATAGGGTCGCTATGAATCGGAATCAACTCGATGACACTGAGTTTGGGTTTGTTTTTTTCTTTTTTTCCTCCCTAAGTTTAAAATGATTTTAAAATGAAAAACTAAAGACAGTGAAAAAAAACAAAATACAATAAAACAATAATTGCTAGATTTGTGTATACCAACGTGGAAAGTTGTCTATAATCATTTAGGAAAAAAAAGTTGTAGAACAATTTTTAGAGAAGTAGGCCACTTTTGTTTTAAAAAGAGACAAGATGATATGGCACATGTACATGTTTGTCTGTGCTTAGAAATTTGCCAAGTTGTGCTTCATTCATTCATTCATCCCTCCATCCCTCTGTCCCTCTGTCCCTCTGTCCCTCCGTCCCTCCATCCCTCCATGTCTCCATCTCTCCGTTCCTCCATGTCTCCATCTTTCTGTCCCTCCGTCCCTCCGTCCCTCCATCCCTCGTCCCTCCATCCCTCCGTCCCTCCATCCCTCTGTCCCTGCATCCCTCTGTCCCTGCATCCCTCCGTCCCTCCATCTCTCCGTTCCTCCATTCCGTCTGTCCCTCCATCCCTCAGTTCAGTTCAAGCAATAAGTCCTGCTGAGTGCTGATGACACGGAGTTGAAAAGACCTTCACAGAGATGGTCATGGCCTTTTAGAAAAGACAGACACATGAAGGCACATCAGTTCAGACTTCCATGGCTGCTGTGATGGCTGGGGGGGCAGTGACAGTTGGGGCTGGGGAGGCAGGGGGGCCTTGAGAGCTTGTGAGCCTAAGATGAAGATGCCAGTGACCCTGCAGAAGCTCCAGGTGAGGAATTACACCTTCAGGCCCACCTGCCCCCTCTGAGCCCACCTTCACGGGGGGTAACTCCTCCTGTGAGGGGGCTGGAATAATTCCCCTTACCAGAGCTGCCTGGAAAGCCATGTTTGGGGACATCCTCAGGCACCCCTCCTTGCTAGAAGCTGACTGATCTTGAGCAGGGAAGTAGAGGACGAGAAATGCCCCTGTCTGCACGTCTGGCCGGGTGTCAAATGAAGTGTTCATTTCTGATAAGTTCTTGGCTTCTGTGAAGCAGCCTGACCAGTCCACCGTGGGTGGTGCTGCTGTGCACCCAGCAAAGATCACTGCCTGGGGTGAGGTGGGGACCCTGTGGGTGGAAAAGGTGGGCTTTCCAGCCCCCTTCAATGTAGTGAGAAGGTTTTGAGGGTGGTTTGTGATGTCTTCTACAACATTCACATTCTCTGTTTCTGCTGAAAATGAAATTCTGGATGGACAGAACCCACTTAAGAGAAGGAAACACAGACAGGAAAGCTGATGAGAAATGCAACTCGTGTTATTTCCAGAGGGCTTTGTACTTCACAGAGTATTTTCCCCCAAGCCCTCCTACAAAGCCTTGCGCCCTCAGCTTGTCAGCTCCTGTTGTTGTTCAGTGCCATCGAGTCAGTTCTGAGTCACGGGGACCTTGTCTGCCACGGGACAGCACACTGCCTGGTCCTGTGCCAGCCTCACGCCAGGTTCTGTGTGTGAGCCCAGTGCTGCAGCCACGGTGCCAGTTCGTCTCACTGAGGACCTTTCTCTGTGTGCTGACTCTCTGCTCTCCCAAATGTGACGTCCTTCTCCAGGGACTGACCCCTCCAGATAACATGTCTGAAGTACCCGAGACCAAGTCTCCCGATCCTCAGCTCTAAGGAGTGTTCTGGTGTAGTTCTTCCAACCCGGCTCTCGCTGTTCTTCTGGAGGTCCTTGGTGTGTCACTCTACTTCATCTACACCGCAGTTCAGAGGCCTCGGCTGTTCTTCGGCTCGCCTTATTCGTTTAGCGGGTTTTGCACACCTATGCAGGGACTGATAACACCATGGCTTGGGGCTGGTGCACCTTAGTCCTCAAAGTGAAATCTTGATCCTTTTCCTGTGTTTTATGGAAAGATCGTAAACTTCAGTCTCCAAAGAGAGCATCTATTGTCAGTGTCTCACTGGCATTGTGACTTTGTCAAGTAAATCTACCACATCTGGCCTTGGTTTCCTCATAAAACAACAAGAAAATGTGAGCTTTAAAAAAATTAACACAAAAGTCAAGACAGCGGTTACCTGGAGGGAAGATGAAGAGTAGGTGCTGTGGAAACACTGGTTGGTAGTAGTTAAGTGCTATGACTGCTAACCAGAAGGTCAGCAGTTCAAATCTACCAGATGTTCCTTGGAAACTCCATGAGGCAGTTCTACTCTGTTTGTAGGGTTGCTGTGATTCAGAATTGACTCAACAGCAGTGTTCTCTTTTTCTTCCTTCCTTTCTTTCTTTCTCTTGCTTTCTTTCTCTCTCTCTCTCTCTTTCTTTCTTTCATTCTTTCCTTCTTTTCTCTTTTTCTTTTATGGAAGGCTTCATGATACTTGGTGGTAATAAGGATAGTTTATACTTGAGGTTATATGTATATAAATTTGGGGTATGTTTTATTTGGGATGTGTTTTGCTCAAATTTTTAAAAGCAACTCCCTTTAAATCTAGTTAATAGTTGATAGAAAGTACAAAGCCAGTTGAAACCAGTTACTGCCGTGTCGACTGGGACTCATAGTGACCTCAGGTGTGTCATAGTGGAACTGTGCTCCACAGCGTTGGCCGTGGCGGATTCTTTTCCTGAAGAAGATCATCAGAAAATGTAAAGGACACGTTAGTGCGTGAGCCATCTCCAAAGTTCACCCTTTCAGAAAACCTAGAGGACAGGTGTCCTTGTTTCTTCAACCTGCTATTTTAGGCAAAAGAAAAGCGATGGAGAAGGAATTTGTCTTAGTTTCTTAATGCTGCTGTAACAGAAATAGCATAGTCAGTTGGCCAGAAACGTATTTTCTCCCAGTTTAGGATGTGAGAAGTCTGAATTCAGGATCCTAGCTCAGGGGAAGGGTTTCTCTCTCTGTTGGCTCTAGGGGACAGTCCTTGTCTCTTCATTTCCTGTTCCTTGGTCATCTTCAGGCAGCATGCATGTCTCCCACCTGTTGTGCTTGCTTCTCTGTGTCTAATCTGCTGTTTTTGGTATCTCAGAGGTGACTGGCATAAGACATGCTGTGTGCTGATGGGGTCTCATTAGCATATTAATGAGAAAGTTCTATTCCAAATTGGGATTACACCTATAGGTATAGGGGTGTAGGATTCACTTCACATATTTAGAGGATATGGTTCAATCTATAACAGAACCTCAGGATTACAAAGTACCTAAGAAACATTTTAGCTAATTGTAGTTTATGGACTGTCTCAGTCACCTAGTGCTGCTATATAACAGAAACACTGCAAGTGGATGGCTGTAGAAAGAGAGGTTTATTTTCTTACAGAAAAGTAAACTAAGAGTCCCAAATTTAGGGTGTTAGTTCCAGGGGTAGGCTTTCTCTCGTGGCTCTGGAGGAAAGTCTTGTCATTAATCATTCCCTAGACTGGGAGATTCTGAGGCGCAGGAACCCTGGGTCCAACGGATATGGCCTGCTCTCAGCACTGCTTCTTGGTGGTATAAGGTCCCCAGCTTTCTACTTCTTCCCTTTCATTTCTATCCCAAGAGATTGACAGAAGGCACGATTGACTCTTCTTACACATGGAGTCCTGTGCCACCAACCCAACTGCCAGCTCATCCTCCCTCCTTAATGTCACAGAGGCAGGGCTTACAGCTTATAGGAACATCACACAGTACCAGGAATCATGGCCTAGGCTATTTGCTACACACATGTTTTGGGGGACACAATTCAGTCCAAGACATGAACCTTGTTTGTATACTTATTCAAACAAGCCTACAAGTTAAACAACACATTCACTGCAGACAGGAAAACACTAACTTGATATCTGATGATACCAGAATCAAACCCACTACTGCTGAGTCCATTTGCACTCATAGTGACCCTGTAATATGGAGTAGAACTGCCCCATAGAGTTTCCAAGGAGCATCTGGCAGATTTGAACTTCCCACCTTTTGGTTAGCAGATGTAGCACTTAACGGCTACACCATCAGGTGTTACAAAAACAAGCCCATTGCTGTTGAGTCAATTCTTACTCATAACGACCACCAGATGACAGTTACGATTTACTCTGGATTTTGTGGTATGTGGTGGTGTAGTGAACGTGTTTATTAAGTGGCCCTAATTTTTTAGAACGTACTCATACTCGCTGTGAGTCAGAATTGACTTGACGGCACTGGGTTTGGTTTTGGTTGGGTTTCATCTTTTAAAAACATGCCTGGGTGGCACAAGATGTTTGCACTGGACTTCTAGCTGTAAAGGAACTGTGGTGGTGCAGTGGTCAAGCACTCACCTGGTTACCCAAAGGTTGGTGGTTGGAACTCACCAGCCAGTCTGCAGAAGAAAGATCTGACAGTCTACTTCCGTAAAAATAACGGACTTGGAAACTGTGGGGGAAATTCTGCTCTCTGTCCCTTAGGGTCTCTGTGTGTCAGAACTGATGCAATGGCAGAGGGTGGCTAACCTCAGAAGGTTGACTGTTCAGACCCAACCAACAGCACCACTTAAGGCAGGTCTGGTGATCTGCTTCTGTAAAGATTGCAGCCCCAAAAGCCTTACGGAGTAGTTGTGCTCTGGCATTCCTTGGGTCCCCATGAGTCCGAGTCCACATGATGGCAATGGGTTTGATTTTTACCTTTTAGTTAGAGCAACTGTATGCTGTAACAAATAAACCAGTGTTTTAGTAGCTCTGCATAAAGGATGCATGTTTCTCACTCAGATAAAAGTCCGGGGAGGCGCTCTGATCAGCAGGTGACTTTTCCCCAGGTGTCTTCCGGCTTGTTCTTCTGCCCTCCCTGGTTTCATCCAGGTGGCAGATGGTAAAAGGGATGGCAGAGAAGGTACACCTTGCCTTACAGGTGTCACGCCGTCCCTGAACTCCTTGGGAAGAAGTGGTCACATGGCCATGTCTCAGCATCCAGGGGGGTATAAAATGTAACCCCCAAATCGACAGCCACTTTCTAGAGACGACGCCGAGCTCTGCAGTGGGGACCATGAATTTTTGCTAGACGCGCACGGCCATAAATATCTTCCTTTAACATTGCGTTAAGATAAACGCAATGTTATGGTATGTGCCACAAACTGTATCCTTTATTATATATGTGTTTTTGTCTCCTCTTTTATAGGAGTCCTGGTGGCGCAGTGCTTAAGTGCTCGGCTGCTAACCAAAAGAACAGCGGTTTGAACTGCCCAAGTCACTCCATAAGAGAAAGATGCGACAGTCGGCTCCTGGAAAGATCACAGCTGGCGAAACCCAGTGGGACAGTTCTACTCTGTCTTTTAGTGTCTCTGTGAGTCGGAATCTACTCGCTAGCAACAGTTTTTTATTTTTTTTGGTATTTTCTTTTCTAATTGAACTTCATCTTAATGAATTATTAATTTTCTGTGTGTGTGTATTTTTCTTTACATGCTGAAATGTGATTAGGGTTGAGTAAACAGGAACAGTGGTGGGTCAGAAGTAGAATCTTCACCACCCTTGTACTAGAACCAGGCTATGTGTCCTGCCACTGGTCCTCATGTGCTAGCGGCAGTCTGTTGTTGGATACTTCCGTGTTGTTAAGATGATGAAGAGGTTTCAGCTGAGTTTCCAGACTAACACAGACTAGGAAGAAAGTCCTGGCAATCCACCTCCTCAAAATTCCCCACTAAAAATCCTGTGGCGCTTAGTTCTGTGGCATCACCATGAGTCAGAGTCAACTTAATGACAAGTGTTGAGTGGGTTGGCTGCCAGCTGACTCATTGATGGTGGTGGCCCTCCTGTCCTGGGGTGGTGGGTGAGGATGGTTAATACGCGAGAGCTTCAGCCCATCTCGTGCCGGGTGTCGGGAGCCAGGTTCTCCCCATCTCTGCCTCTTTGAATTCCTTGTGTCAAGGATGAAACCAGGTGTGGCCAGAGCTGCAGGTCATGTTCTTCCCATACTCTCCACGATCAGGTGGAATACCAGCTCATGTCACTCCCCTCCCCTGCCCCCCATGTCCCCAGGGCCTGTAATAATCTATCAATACACAGGTTTGTTTCAGAGTTACTTTGCAGTATCCTGTGGTACTCAAAAACATTCTGGTTGCAGTGTTATCTGTGTTGTTGATGAGACATTTCTAACTCATGGTGACCCCATGTGTGCAGAATAGAACTGCCCCATAGGGTCTTCAAGGTGACGAATGAGCTTTTGGAAGGAGGCCACCAGGCCTGTAGAATGAAGTGCCCCTGGGTGGGTTCAAACCATTAACCTTTCTGCTCATAGTTGAGTGCTTAACTGTTTGCACAACCAGGGGCTCCTAGGGTTATCTGTAGCAGTGAAAAGTCAGAAATAGATTCCATGTCCTACCACAGGGGAAGGGCTGATGGAACTGGCACAGGCACAGAATTCATGCCACTGCCTTTTGAACATGAAAAGTGTGGTGAGAATGGCTGCGTCACGGGAAAGAAGGACAGGATGCAGGCCGGTCAGTGCTGTGATGCAGTACGAACACAGAAGGGGCTGTCTGGAAAAGGTCAGCGGAAGTGCCTACGGTCAGCAGGCCTGCTCCAATCAGCTGATCGGTGCCAGGCTGGGAGCCAGCGGAAGCCCTCTGAAGGAGATGTCTGTCTGTGTCCCTGTCTCTGCTGGCAGGCTTCTAGAAGCCCTGGTGCTCTGGCTCCTGGGCTGGCTTTTGCCAGCAAGACACATACGCAGGCTTGGGCACTGACCCCAATGGCATTTTGAGTATTTATCGTGCCAAGTAGTGCAGGAAAAGAGAAGGTACTAAAAATGTTTCAAGTGGCAGAAGCTCTGTTCCAGGTACCAACAGCCATGAAAGGCTGAAGAGAGGTGTCTGCTTGGGGGAACCTCAAATAAAGTATGAACCAGTCTCCTTCCCTACCCCCCACCTCTTAGGTGGCCTGTGTTTTTGGCTCTGAGCTCTGGGGGCTGTGACGAGTACTGCAGATGAGACAGCCTCACGTCAGTGGGACTTGGGTCAGGGATGCTGCCTGGAATCCACAGCCTTTTCGTTCCCACTTTAAATTCCCTGGCTGTCCTAGCTTCAGGGGCTGGGCTGGCCCGGGAGCAGAGCTGGCGGGCCCTGAGAAGCTCAGATTGTTCCTTGGCTACTTGAGAATGATTCATAAGGACTGTAGCTGATGAAGGGTGGAAATCTGGGGTTCAGTGGACAAGTCAGCGGAGGCCTATTCCCCGGAAGGCGTGTCCGGCCCCAGGAGGACTAGCAGGCCTGCTTGACCTGGTTCCCAGCAGTGCCGTCAGCAAGGGGCAGCCTTGATCGGCAGGCAGTGGTTCCAGGCTCATGTGAACGTCAGAGCTGCAGCCTCTGGACCAGTGGGAGGCAGGCTGCGGGCTCAGGATGCTGCGGCCGCCTCCATGGGCTCTTCCTCTGGAAGAGCCCAATCGCTGCACTGTGAGGATTTTTTTTCTAATATCTGGGAAAAAAGTTATAAATTGTTATAATCATGCCCATTTTAAAAAGTGATAATATAGAGAAGTGAGGCTAACCAACAGCCCACGAAACCCAGTCCACATCTTCCTGAGATAATCACTGTTATCATCTTGGAAATTTATGCAAACCCAGTGATGTACTCTCAGGAGGAGAAAAAAAAACACCTGAATTGTAGGTTTGTCAATTTCTGTGATACAATCCCACCACAGCTAATTTTAGGCCCCCAGAAATTTAAAAGCCAGGTCACACAATCCCTGAGTATTTAACAGTTGGATTTCCTGAATTGGTATGTGTATTCATCAGCACACTCTTTTGGGGGGGTGTGGGTGTGGGGAGGACCTGGAACTTGTTGCTGCATATTGGCATGTGGGTCAGTTTTGTTTCCTATGTCATGGACTGCTTCTGGTTCAGCATGGCTGAGCTACTTAGTCCTTCTCCCTTGTGTGCTGGGGTTTTTGTGAAGGTACACACCGTGTTGCCTCTGGAAGCTTCTTGGAAGGGGAGAGCCTGCCCACCAGGAGCATGAGGGCTGGCAGTGGCTGTTTGTGTACCTGGGGCTGAGTCCAACAGTGCTGTCCACATCTCAGACCTGGGCCTTTTGCTGGGCCTTTACTCTGGCTCTTGGCCTCTTTGAACTGTGATCTGGAAGTACCCTCGAGTTAGCTCTGCTGGTGACACTTCCCTCTGCTCCTGCTCATTTTCAGGTCCCATGTCATTTGTCCTCTGGGTTTCCTGGTGCTACTTCCTTTTCACAGTCCCTCGACTCTGCTTTGACCCCTGACGGGGCCTGCTCACAGCTGGCTGCTGTGGGAGCGCTGGCCTCACCCTGTGGATTGTGTGTTTCTACCTGTGGCCTGCTGAGAGACAGAGAAGCTGTGGTAAGCGGAGTGGCTCCCCGGAGAGGTCCAGCCCTAATCCCTGATGTTGTTACATTTCAGATCAAAAGGGACTTCGTAGATGTAATTAAAGTTACTAATCAGTTGACCTTGAAATATTCTGTATTACCTGGGTGGGCCCATTCTAATCATGTCACCTCTAAAAGCAGGGAATTTGATCTGGGGTGAGAGAGCTGAGGCAGAAGCGGCAGAGAGAGTGCATGAGAAGGACGTGTTGAGCCGTTGCTGGTCCTGAGATGTAGATGCCACAAGGTTCCCTAAGAGTGGCCTCTAGTTGTGTAAGGTGAGCCCCCCTCCCCACAGCTGACAGCCAGCAAAGAAATGGCAACCCGAATCCTGCAGCTGCAAGGAACTGAATTTGGCCAACAAGCCGTGTGAGTTACCAAGCTGCCTGTTCCCAGAGCTTCCCAAGAAAAGTCCAGCAGCCGACACCTTGATTCTAGCCTTGTGAGACTGCAGCAGTGAGACCAGCGGAGCCATCCCAGGCTTCTGAGCTCCAGAACTCTGGGGTGATAACCTTGAGGGATATTTTAAACCCCAGAGTTTATGCTAATTCAGGAGGGACATCAGTAGGGATCTAATGCAGAAGGAGAGGTGTCAGGAGCTGTGGGCCCTTCTTCTGATTTCTAGGCCATGGTTCCTTCCTCCTTGGGGCCCTGGAAGCCCCCAGTGGCTGACAGACGGTGTGTCCGAGACTCCTGATCTTGGCTCCTCATCTTCCTAGCTTTACTTGTCACAAGCATCGCCCCTCAGTGGGTCTGACTGATGCAACGTGAGGTGCCATCCGCTGTCAACTTCATACCCTCTGAAATGTTGCAAGGGATCCCTGGTGGCCCAGTGGTTAAGCACTTGTCTCCAACCGAAAGATTGTTGGTTTAAACCCACCAGCTGCTCTGTGAGAGGAGGATGTGTCAGTTTGCTTCTGTGAAGGTTGACAGGCCCGAAAACCCAATGGGGCAGTTCTGTTTTGTCCTCCAGGGTTGCTTACGCATTGGCATTGACGGCAGCAGGGGTGGGTGTGTCGGAGAGGATTTTGCAGGATCTCCAACAGGAGTCCACCAGCTCCAGGTTCCCTCTCTTCCTGGTCTTCCTCTGCACTGCTGCAGGTGAGTCTGCCGCTCCCTGATCACAGCACCTCGAGTTTCCATGTGTCCTCTGGACCAAGTGCGGACCCCTCAGCCTAGAATTCAGTCCCTACTCAGGACAGAGAGCTGGCTCCCTGAATGGTGCAGATGGTTAAGTGCTTGGCTAATAACCAAAAGGTTGGCGGTTCCAACCAAGCTAGAGGTGCTTTACGAGAAAGGCCTGGCAACCTGTTCCGCAAAGATAACAACCCTGAACAAAACATGGAGCTGTTCTACTTTATAATACCTAGAGTCTCCATGGGTCAGAATCAACTGGACACCACCTGGAGCTGGAATCGGGAAGTCGGGACTGGAGCATGTGTCTTGGATCTGACTTCCCAGGACTTTGTTTGGTGTGTTTGCATTCTGTAGTCATGTTGTGTCTCTGCAGCCTTTGTGGGAACCCCAGAGGCACTGTGATAAGGGGGGTGGTAATGCCCTTGTCTCTTCCCCCCTTCAGACGGGAGTGCCCCCAAGGAGGGCCTCTCTACCCGCCCCCGACACACCCCCCACCCCACAGGCCTGCAGCCACAGGATGCCGTGCTGAGGTCCTCAGCTCTGAAGCCTTGGACAGGGGGACATCTTGTGAAGGAGCAAGGCCACTAAGTGAACATGCAGACCCCGTTCGCCATATGAGGCTTGCCGCTGACAATCACTCATTGAAATACCTCTGAAATGACTATATAGTGGATTCATTTTGTGTCATCTTAAAATAGCTACCTCTTAGAACTTGAAAAATCTCAAAAATATCTTTAGCACAATCTCTCCACAACAGCCTTTCCGTTTGTAGAGATAGTGTCAACTGAGTTTGAAGATGGCTGCAACAGTGATAAATAATATTTCACTCTATTTAATAAAACACAAATTCAAACCTATTGCTGTTGAGGCAATTCCAACTCATAGCAACCTTGTAAGACAATGTAAAACTGCCTCATATGATTTCCAAGGAGTGGCTGGTGGATTTGAACTGCTGACCTTTTACTTGACAGCCGAACTCTAAACCACGATGCCACCAGGGCTCCTATTTATGGCATGTTGGACCCAACCTCGACGGTAGTAGGTATCATTGTCATCAGCTTGACACTGATAGCAAACACTCACCAAGCACATGCCAGGATGAGCAAGGATTGCACATTTGATCCTCAAGTGATGCTGTGAGGTTGGCCGACTGTCATCCTCATTTTAAGGATGAGCGAACTAGCAAGAGAAGTTACGTGCTTTACCCAAGGTCACACAACTTGGTTATAGACCCCAATTTTAAGCCCAAGCAGGCTGGCTTTAGTGCCTGTGGCCTCACCCCTCTGAGCTGTACCGCCTCCATCAGCGGCTGTTGGTCTGTTTGTCCGGGAGAAGAGGGCTCCATCCCTGGATGCCAATACAGTCATCGGCAGCATCGTGGCTGTAGTTCACCACCTGTTCCTGTATTTGACACAGCACGTGTGCGTACGGCTTTCCCTCTCTGCCTCACTGGGTGGAGCAAAGGATATTCCTGCTTCATAGATATGATCCCAATGAAATGATCAAGTGCAGAATCACTATCTTGCTGGGTTTAGAGGGCTTATGGCCCCAGGATGCTCCTTTGATGTCCCTTTCCACCGGTGTTCCTTTCTCGCCGACATGAGTTGGAAATGAAATTTTCTTTAGAATTTCATTTTAGCTTGTAGGTTTTCCACAGGAGTTCTCATCCTTCACTAGAATAGGGTGGCCTGCTTGTTTTTTCCCCCCCTTGGCTGGGGAAATACAGGGAAGGGAAGGAAAAAAATCTTTTCTTATGACATCTGAGGGAAGCTTGCCAAGGAGCCTGTCCTCCCAGCTGCTGGCTGGAGGCCCATCCTCCTTCTCCAAGGCCACGTCCGCAGTAAGCAAATGCAGAGGAAAAGACAGTATCCAAGCCTGGTGGCCCAGAGGCTGAAGGCCGTCTGTGGACTAGGCAATGAATGCCACAGACAGCCCACCCTGCCCGGGGCCGGGCCTCAGAGAACACGCTTTGTCTTGGCGCCTTGGCCCAGGAGTGTCTCCTCTGCTGGGAAGCAGCCTGTTTCCTACTCCCAGTCTGTCCCCCATCAGCCACCACTCCAGCCTCATTATTTTTAATAACTGCACAGGAAGTTCCTTTCCCTGCCGTGAGGATGGTCATCTCACTTTTCAGCCTGGGTGTTGACTTTGTCTTAGAATCCCAGAGAGCCATGACACAGCGTCTGAATCACGTTAGAGGAAGCAGGCAGCCGGCTCATTAGAGGAGGCCGATGTTCACAGGCAGACAGGGCTTTAGACAGGCTGTGTGGCCCTGGGCAAGTTCCTCAACCTCTCCGAGCTTCTTCCAGACCCTTGCCTGTGAAAAGGGGCAAGGGGAGCCCTGGCAAAGTCTGGGAAATGAAACAGGGCACTTTGCTCCCAGGGTGTCGACAGTAACCCTAGTGCATAACTACGAAACATTTCCCTTGGGTGGTGGCTTGACCAAAAGGAAGGTGGAACCCCGCATGAGGAGGTGGGCAGTGGAAATGAAAGACTGTGACTAAGCTGCTTTCTGCTGAAAAGTGATCTCAGCGGTTTTACTCTAAGATACTGGATTCACAGGGCAAGCTGCAAAGCCTCCCTTTCCTTTTCTGGAGGACCGAGCCTGGTAGGCTTGAGTGTCTAGTGTCAGGTGGCATGCAGGTAGAATTAATGCCACTGTCCAGCTTCTCTGCAGGCATTGAGAAAGAACGAGGGCTCTGGGTCCAAGGTCAGGAAGGATTCCACAGCTCACTGACTCGGTGGCTGTTTTGCTTGCCTGAAAATGGAGGTAAGAGTACCCCTTTGCTCACCGAATGATTGTGAGGATTAGATGAGATCGTGCTGTCATAGAACTTCAAAAAGTGCTTGGCATGTGGGAATGTGAAATGCTCATCAGCCGCTTTTACTGCAGACTCTTCTGTCTTTGTGTGTGCGTGTGTGTGTATTCGTTTACCTCTTTTTCTCCCCAAGAATGTGAGAACCTCCCAGCTTTGAGCAGACGTGATCTCCTTAGAGTGTGGGGTGATTTGACATCTGTCTTAGGTAGAGGGAACCTAAAATGTGATCTGAGGAATTACCTGTATCCGAGTTTATTAAAGATGTCAGCTCCTGGACCCCTGAATTAGTCTCAGAACCACTGAATCAGATGCCAGGTATCAGCTCAGAACCCTGTTTGGCGTTTTCTTCCCCGTCTTAACCCAGCAAAGACAGCAGTCTGCAGACCCTGTGCGGAGGGGCTTTGCTGCCTGCTCTCCATGTCCTTGTATAAAATAAGGATATTTTCAGATGGAAAAGGGGTGGGTAGGAGTGGAGACTTCCAGCTGACACAGGGCTTAGTGTCCCTTTGCCCTGGGGATATGGCACTTGGAAGTACAGGGGAAGTTGGCTTCCTGCCCATGGAACTGTTGAATTCATGCTCACTCTCCCAAATCAGGCTGCTGAGGTTCTGTGTGTTCTTCTGTGTTGGGTGAGGAGAGATTTCTGTAGTCACATCTGTGTTAGCTCTCAACCTGCAAGTCCATTCTCGGGCCAGGTGATACTCATCTACCCTCACCAGGATCATCCTCACTGAACGTGCCCTAAAGAATTCCTTGGCAAGGCTCAAATCTCATATCAGGTACACTTTGTAGGTGTTCTGAGGCCTTGGCTTGCTACCTCTGCTCTGGGTCTCTGCTCTTTCGACAGCGGCAAAAGGCTTAGCAAGTGCTCCGGGTAACCTGAGTTCTAATTCTTCCTCAGGCACTTAGCTTCGTTGCTTTATGTAAGTGCCCCAACTATACAGGCCCTCCTTTCTACCTTCTATAAAATAGGTGTGATCATTGGATGGCATTAATGCCCCAGTCTATCCCCTGTTCCACGTACCTCTGAGGCTGGACCAGTTCCTTTGCCTTTGTCCGATGGGACATTGACACAGTTGCAAGCAGAGATTTGAAAAAGTGCTCCTATTTGCATGGTGACATTTCTGCTGTTTTCACAAGAAGGACGTATCCAGTCTAGTCCCTGGTTCCAGGAGAAGGATAAGAGATTGGATGGGTAGAGCCACACTGCTTCAATCGTTCTAGGTAATGCCAGCCTAGACCGGTTGTTGTTCTGCAGCACTGTTTGGGTGACAGACACAATGGTAGTATTAACTATGGAATGACTAGAATTCCATGAGGGCAGGGATTGCCTTGTCATGTGCACATTGCCCAGCACATTAAATCCCTGTTGAGTAACTGGATGATCTTGAAAGGACAGAAGAGGAGGCATGTCTGTGGAAGCATTTAGTGTAACGCCTGTCGTGTCCACTCAGTACACCTTGAATCCACTGCAGTCACCATCAAGCCTCCACTTCAGTCGGTTTTCTTTGGGGGCAAAAAACAGAAACCGAACCAGAGCTCACTGAGTTGATTTTGACTCACGGTAATTTCATAGTGTTTTCAGTGATCAATTTTTCACAAACAGACCATCAGGCCTTTTTTCCAAGTCTCCTCTGGGTGGATTCAAACCTCTGATCTCTCGGTTAGCAACTGAGCACATTAATCTTTTTGTGCCTCCAAGGAACCTCAATGGGGCAGAGGTGCTATTTGTTGGCCGTGCATAGAGTGAAGCAGTGAATGAAGGAGAGAGTGTGTGTTTGTGCATGGGAGTGTGGGGGTAGACTTGCTGGCGTCCTTATAGCTCTTTCTCGATCCACGAAGCATTTGGGGTCTCCAGGCCCCGTGTGCAGATGTCCATCTGGGACCAGAGCATGGATGAGCTAAACAAGGAGCTGTCACTAGTTGATGGGTGCTGCTGGTCGACTCCAGCTCACAGCAACCATGTAGGCCGGGGTAGCACTGTCCTATGGGGTTTCCAGGGAGCAGCTGGTGGATTTGAACTGCTCTAGTCTTTATATGAGCAGATCACCAGGTCTTTCTTCCTTGGAACAGCTTTTAAGTTCAAACCATCCACCTTTCAGCTAGTAGCTGAGTGCCCTAGAGTGCCCAAAGACACCTAGAGGTCCCAAATGGACACCTGCAGTTAAGTTGTTTTTCCCTTGAGGGACCTAAAAGACTCCGTGGGGTCTGGGAACCCAAAGTGCTTGGTGGATCAAGAGTGAGTTATAAAAAGGTGGGAAGCCAGCAGCTCCACGCACACCCATTCTCATGCACATACACACAGTGGCCTGTTCTGGAGATCTCAGCTACGTGGCCTCATACAAGAGTTGTCCTTTTGTGTCCATTGTGCCCCCAGGGATCCCTGGAGAAGGAGCAATCCCCCTATTGGGGGCACCTGTTTTGCCCCAGGCACTTTTGTGCATTCTGGGTGGATCCTGCTGCAAAGCTCTGCAGGTTGAATTACTATCCTGACTTTAAAGGTAAACTCAGGTCAGAGACGCCTGGTGACTTAACGGGCACACCTCCAAGAAAGTCACAGTGCAAATTTTTGTCCTCAGGGTTCCTTTCCAGCAAAGTGGAGTCTCTGGACACCATCACCTCTGCAGCAGCTCAGCTGGCAGCCAGGCCAGAAGTGACATGATTTATTTATTTTTATCATTATTAACATGTAACACAGCCTTTGCCAGTTCAGTCTTTTGCACGTGCACCATTCAGTGACACCAGTTAAATCCACCACGTGGTACAACTGTGTCCAATGTCCATCAGCCACCTCTGTGTACCTGTCAACAGAAACCCGTGCTTGCTAAACAAGGACTCCCTCATTGTCCCTCCCTCCTACCCATGGTCACCAATAATGAACTTGGATCTCTGTGCATTTGCCCGTTCTAGAGACCTCAGCTATGTGGTCTCTTACAATAGTTGTCCTTTGCTGACTGCCGTGGCGCACTCAGCGTGAGGTCTTCAGGGTTCATCCCTGTGGTGGCGTGTACCAGGATTTCATTTGTCTTTATGGCTGAGTGATGTGTCATGGTAGGTGGGAACCACGTTTTATTTGTGTTTATTGTTATTTGTTTTTGTTTATTCAGTCATCTGCTGAAGGGTGTTTATGTTGTTTTCACCTTTGGCTGTTGTGAGCAGTGCTGCAGCAAATGTTGGTCTGAGTGTGTCTGCGTCACTGTTTTCAAGTCTCTTGGTTCTACCTGAGAGTGGAATTGCTGGATCACAGGGTAGTTCTATGTCAATCTTCACTTTCTTCATGAAAACATTCCCCCCGAGACTGGAAGCAGCTAGCGCAAGAGTTTACGCCAGTCACGGTGGCCATGTCACCTGTCATAGATTGAATTGTGACCCCCCACCCCAAAAAATTGTGTGCTGCAATTTGGCTAGGCCATGATTCCCAGTATTGAGTGATATTTCTTTACGTTGTAAACCATGCCTCTATGATGTTAATGAGGGAGAGTGGGTAACAGTTGTGTTGGTGGAGCAGGACTCAGTGTGTAAGTTCATGTTGTTTCTTGAGGCAGTCTCTTGAGATACAAAGGAAAGAAGCTAGCAGAAAGAGTGGGGGACTTCATACTATCAAGAAGCAGTGCCAGGAGTAGAGTGAGTCCTTTGGAAAGGACCTGGGGTCCCTGCACCTTAGAAGCTCTCAGTCCGGGGTAAGACTGATGAAAAGGACCTTCCTCCAGAACCAAAAGAGAAAGCCTTCCCTCTGGAGCTGATTCCCTGAATTTGAACTTGGAGCCTAGTGGACTGTGACAGAATAAAATTTCTCTTTTTAAAGCCATTGACTTGTGGTATCTTTGTTGTAGCAGCTCTAGATGACTAAAACATCACCTGTTAATGCTTGCATGAGTCCCTGGTGTGGACTGTGGAGATCTTGTGGTCAGTAGGAACTGTAACCAAGGCCTCAGTTATCTCACCTGTGGAATGGGACTATCAACAATGTGTGCCTCACAGAGTTTTGGAGACTCCGAGTGAGCTAATGTCTAGTAAAGGACTTTGTGTTTGGTGAAGTGGGTCAGTGAAAACAGTGTTCCCATTGCGCTGGGAAAATCTGCTACAAAGGATCTCTTTAAATTTTTCAAAAGTAAGGATGTCACTTTGAAGACTAAAGTGCACCTGACCCAAACTGTAGTATTTTCAATCCCATCATATGCATGTGAATGCTGGACAGTGAACAAAGACAACAGAAGAAGAATTGATGACTTTGAATTGCTGTGTTGGAGAATGTTGAAAATGCCATGGGCCCCCAAAAGGACATATGGATCTGTTCTGGAGGAATTATAACCAGAGTGCTCCTTGGAAGCAAATATGGCAAGACTGCATGTTATATACTTTGGACATGTTGTCAGGAGGGATCAATCCCTGGAGAGGGACATCATGCTTGGTACAGTGGAGGGTCAGCAAAAAAAACAGAAGACTCTCAACAAGATGGATTGACGCAGGGGCCGCAACAGTGGGCAGAAGCATAAAAATGACTGGGCATCGCACACGACTGGGCAGTGTTTCGTTCTGTTGTTCACAGGGTTGCTGTGAGTTGGAACCTACTCAATGACACCTCACAACAACAACATCTAGGTTAGTTTTTCATAAAAGCATTTATGTTTCCTGGTCTCCCCCTGATTTCTTGAACTGAAGCAATAGGGTGCCCGGGCCAGTGGGGGTTCTTGTACCCCACGTATGTTGCCTTCTGCCCTAGTTAGAATAATGAGGGGCGATGTGGGTCAGGAGGACACCTGGTGCTGTGCCCCTGTGGGTGAGCGCCTCTGAGGAGGGAAGCCCCATGCTCTAGCTGTCCTGGCCCTGACCTGTCCCTCCCCCTGCTGGCTCCAAGAGCAGAGGCTGTGCCAGGGAGGTTCCCGTGCCTCCCTGGGGCTGGCACTGGTCAGGCAGGAGGTGGGAGGTGTTGGCGGGCAGAAAGCCCTGCCTGGGCAGCAGCCCCAAGCACCTGCCACCCTCATGTGTTTGCTTAGTGGGTCATGACGAGGAAGCAAGAGCCTTGCTGTTGGGCCCCGGGTGTTTCAGGCCTCAGGGGCTAGCTGTTGGGGCTGCCAGCTTCTCTTGAGAACAGTCTTCTGACCTCACTGCACCTCCTGTCTCGACCACCCATGGGAAGCTAGTAATGCCCCGTCATCTAACTTAGTCTGGCGGAGAAGGCAGCAGGCCCAGCTAGCGTGTGTGGAATGAATACGGCCAGGGCGTCTGGGAGTTCAGAGCAGGTGCCCTGGTCCCCAAAGAGACACCCCCACATTAGCAGCTGGGGCACCCTCCTTCAAATGCCTGCCTCTGCCCATGTCTCCCTCCAGCCCCTCTGCCACGTCAGGAAGTACTGGGGTTCTGGTGAGAGAGCCGTGCTGCTGGAGTCCCCAGGGACACCCTGCTCGTCTCTGATTAAATCTTAGGAACAGTTTCTATTCTTTGAGTTGAAATAAAGCCACTTCCCTGTTAGAAGCAGACAAAGGACTGTTCTAAGGCTGTTTCTTACAGCAGAAATGGTCCTGCCTTGAGTCCTTTCTGGAATAAGACAGGGGTTTGCCGTAGCAAGCCTGTGAGGAGGTTTATGGTCTGCAGAGTGCTTTCTCATGCATCAATTCACCCGCTGTCATTGGCGCATTGTTGTTAGCTGTCCCTGAGTCACTCTGGCTCATGGTGACTTTATGTGTAGCGGGATGAAACATTGTCCAGTTCTGTGCCACATCCGTGGTCCCTGGAATGCCTGAGTCCATGTAGTGGCTGTTGTGTCAGTTCGTCTCATTGAAGATTTCCCTCCCATTTGCTGACTTGACAAACCTGAAGCTCTTTTCAAGCCATGAGCTACTTAGAGTCTTCAGGACCCTGTGAGGGAAGCAGTATTGATAGCCCCATTTCACAGAGGAGATAACTGAGGCCAGGAGACCTTGAGCAATGTGTCCAGTGCCTTATAGGTAAAATAAGTGTAGAACAGAGACTGGAATCCAGGACTTCCATCTAAATGCTAGTCTGTTTTCTAAACCATCCTTTGGTAAACCAAAACCAAGCCCATTGCCGTTGAGTCGACTCTGACTCATAGTAACCTTATAAGACAGAGTAGAACTTCCCCACGGATTTCCAAGGAATGCCTAGTGGATTTGAACTGCCAACCTTTTGGTTAGCAGCTGGACTACTTAACTACTGTGCCACCAGGGTTTCCCAGCCTTTGGTAGCAGACATTAAAGAGCCTATGACTTTTCTTTCCAGGTCCATGTAGTTAAATAGGTCAGAGAGGGAGAGGGAGAGAGAAGATTTATCCTTTCGCTGAGCCGTTGTTTTCTGTGCAGACTTCCTGATGTGGCATCTCATTTGAACCCTGAAGCTGCCTTTGAAGCAGGCATTATTTGTACGTGAGGACACTGAGGCTCAGAGAGGTGGAATGTCTTTCCCCAAGTCCCGTGTCAAGCAGGGAGTGGAAAGTAGACCCAGTTTGCTCATCCTGTCTTCTCAGCTCTTGCTGCCCATGTGCCACCCTGTCTCCTACCGAGGCAGGTGGGCCTGGGCACACTGGAGGTATGCAGAACCTGCCGGATCTTCTGGGATGGCTGGCATTGCACCCGGAGTTCCCAGAGTTTGTTCAAAGTGCTGAAAGTTTTCAGACATCATCCTTCTTACAGCCTCCCTGCTGCCCTGCAATCTGGAATGCTGAAAGGACTGGGGTCCAGAAAGAAACCTAGGGCACAGGGGCCTGGCTGAGTAAAAAGGCACCTAGGATAGTGTCATGGAGTGAATTGTGTCCCCCAAAAATATGTATAGCCATGCAGCTGGGCCGTGATTTCCAGTATCTTGTGACTGTCCTCCGTTTTGTGGTTTTTCCTATGCTTTATGTTAAAGCATTAGGGTGGGACTGTAAATCCCTTTATAAGATCACCTCCCTGCTCTACTGTAAAGGGAGTTTCCCTGGAGCGTGGCTTGCCCCACCCTTAATCCTTTCATCCTACCAGAGATAAAAGGAAAGGGAAGCAGGTAGAGAACTGGGAACCTCGTATCATCAAGCAAGCAGCACTGGGAGAAGAGCATGTCCTTCAGACTTGAGATTCCCATGCCAAGATGCTCCCTGGACAAAGACTGATGCCATACCAGACTTTCTTCCAGAGCCAACAAGGGGAAAGCCTTCCCCAGGAGCGGACACCCTGAGTATGGACTTGCAGCCTACCGGACTATGTAAGAATAAACCTTCCTTTGTTAAAGCCATCCACTCTGTGGTGTTTCTGTTAGAGCAGCCCTAGCTGACTAAAACAGACAGTTAGTGTTACATTGCTGAATGGCCTCTCATAGGTGGCCGTGATGGTGCATAGAAACTGCTCACTGGTGCCCTCCCTAAAGTGCCCCCAGGACACACGCCCTGCCTGCCATACCTTAGTTCCACTTTGCCTGTGGGCCCTGGGCTCCGGTGCTCCCCTTAACCTGTGAGGAGACGCTTCATGGGCAATGTGACTGCCATGTCCCACAGAAGAGCTGGCAGAGCTTGGAGGACACACCAAGACCCTTGACTCCCAGCCCTGAGCTCTGAGGCCTGGTCTTTTTCCTCAGCCTTCCCCTCCCCTCCCCTCGCATCTTTCGGTCACATGGAGCTTGCCTGGGAGTCACAAGCTGTGACCTTTATCACGAACTTTTGTGCACAACTCCCCCCTGCATTCCATTATGTGGGGCTTTCCTCTCTAGGAAGTACACAGTGTTCAGAGGCAGGGGCTGGGTTGTGACATTGTCTTTGGAGTGGGAGACAGATCCAGCGGTGAGTTGCTTGGATCTGGGTTCAGATCCTGCCAGGGCAGCAGAGGGCACATTGCTTGTCATCTCTGCAGTAACAATCACACCAGTGCACCTTGGTTGAGCGCTCACAATGTGCCAGACTCTGTGCCAGGTTACTAAGGACCTCTCTCTACTCTCTGTAGGGTGCAGGCCTCTCATTCCACATAGCGGTGATTCCCTTAAAACTGGCAAGATGCATTTGAAAACACACTTTGCTGGGGACAGGTGTCCTGAGTTGTAGGCTCATCCTTTCCTTCCAGTGTTAAGGATGGATTGAGCTGTAGTGGTGCCAGCTGCCTTTGCTGAACACATACCTGAGGCCGGAGACCGAGGCCACCGTGTTGAGTAACACGCCCCAGCTGCGGAGCCAGTGATGGAATCAGGACGGGAGACGGGCAGTCCATGTGCAGGCCCTGCCCCGAACTACTCTGTTGCATGAGAAGACTCTGCCCTCCTCTCCGTCTGGGAGGGCTCTTCCCTGCTGAGAGACCCAGGCCTGTCAGAGATGGAAGCAGGTAAGTAAGCTTCTGGTGTCCTGTGTCGTCAGTGACCCCCAAGTGCGTGGCTCCTGCTGGGTGCTTTGTCAGGGCTAGAGGAATGGACAACCAAATGCGTGAGTTCTCTAAGACACACACATTTAGCTGCGACACAAGTGTCCCTCCAGCTGGCCTCCACCTGCCAAGGCCTGCGTGGGTAGGCTGCTGGGCCTCCGTTTCCACCGTCACAGGGCACCCCCGCGACCTCCTGCTGGTCATCTGTCTCCCTGATGTGGACCAAGGTGCCAGGTGACTGCCCCTTGTATTTCGTGCCCCAGCCCACTCCACCGCCTCCTGCTTCCCGCCACGGCGCCCCCCAGCCCAGCCCACGCGGCTGTCTCTTGTTCTGCCATCTCAGCTTCAAGCAGACCAGTCTGACCTGGTTCCCAGGTCTGCTCTGCACACTCTTTAGAAGCCTTCTGGGGCAGCTGACAGAACTGGCCCTAGCGCTCAAGGCAGGGGTCTGGGTCCTGAGCCCTGGCAGAGCGTCCACTTGGTGGCTCCGGGACCAGGCCGCTCTGAGTCTGTTCACATGGGGACAGAAATGCCCAGATGTTCAGCTCAGCTGGGGAGGGCGCCTTCTGAGGCTGCTGGCTGGGTCTGTTCCTACCACCTGGAGTTTCTTCTCAGGCCTCTCCATAGGGAAGCCCTCTGGTTGCAAAGCCATGTAGCCCAAACCTCTGGTTAGAGCAGAGGAGAACTGGCAGCAGGGAGGGCTGGCTGTACCCTCAACTCCCCAAGGAGACTTATTATAGGGTAATGGTCAGGGTGTGCAGGCTTTGGCTTCGGATGTACACTGAGC
Organism: Heterohyrax brucei; assembly: GCA_028571685.1. Lineage (NCBI taxonomy): Eukaryota > Metazoa > Chordata > Mammalia > Hyracoidea > Procaviidae > Heterohyrax > Heterohyrax brucei. The sequence continues at coordinate 15,031,978 of CM053153.1, read as the reverse complement.
TCACTATTACTAGCTGGGAGCCTTACCTGCTTCAAGCCTCAGTTTCCTCTTCTGTAAATAGTAAGACTAGAAGACCTAGCTTGTGGAAGTCTTGTAAATGAATCAGTGATGGTTCCACGGTAGAATTCTCACCTTCTATGTGGGTGACCTGGGTTCAGTTTCCTGCCAGCGCATCTCCTGCACGGCCACCACTTGCCTGCTATTGGAGGCTGCTGTTGCTATGGCACTTAATAGGCTTCAGCAGAGCTTCTAGACTAGGAGTAGGAAGAAAGACTTGGCCGTCAACTTCAGAAAAGCAGCTAGTGCAAATGGGTCATGATGGCCCAATCCACAGCTGACCATGGAGATGGTGCAGGACCCGGTGGTGGTTTGTTACATTGTGTGCGCATGCGCACCTGCGCGCACACGCGCGCGCGCGCACACACACACACACACACGCACACACACACAAGTATATATGTACACATACACATATGTTTGAAAAAATAAAGAGTGGGTACTTACAGTGTTTATAGCTGCAACCCAAAAGGTCAAAAGTTCAAATCCACCAGATGCTCTTCGGAAATCTATTGGGCAGTTCTACTGTGTCCTGTAGGGCCACTAGGAGCTGGAATAAACTTGAGGACATTGGTTTGGGGATGTTGGTCCATGCTGCTTATTACAGGATTAAAGTTTTACATTTTACCTTATAGCTCATGTCTGTTACCTCAGTTTTTACTTGCACACACGCTCAGGCTAAGCTGAACACCTGTGTCCCCTGACTCCGTGTTCATTGCCAGACTGCTCTGGAAATGGAGCAGTTCTAGTCCTATAGGGTTGCTGTGAGTCGCAATCAACTTGATGGCAGTAGTGTTTTTTTTGTTTTGTTTTTTTCTTTCATTGTTTAACATAAGGTGAACTTTTTTTTGTTTTCTCTTGTGAAGGCATTTTTCTACAGGACAGCATTTAAAGGCCCTGTAGGATCTTTAACGTGGATATGCCATGCTCATTTCACAGATGAGGACACTGAGCCGCTGGAAGGCAATAGAAGTTCCACAAAGTAACCCGGCTGCCTAGAGCACAGCGGAGACCCAGAGCCGTCCCTCAGAAGGTCTTTGTGGCTCCCCAAGGGAGACTTAACAAGAATCTAATTTCTTTTAGTATAGGGACATCTTCCCAATGTCAGCCTTTTGGTTAGCCCCTGTAGCTCTCAAACATTATGCCACTAGGGTTTCCAATGTGGTGGGTACTCTCCTAAAAGTTACTAAGTGAGTGAAGAAAATTAAGTCCCTTTCCTTTTTTTAATTACTACAAAAAAAAATTATCATGATAAAATATATATAACAATGTTTGCCATTTTAACCATTTTTTTAGGTGTCTAGTTCAGTGATACCAGTCACCTTTGTCACAGGGTGCAGCCGTCTCCGCTATCTAGTCCCAAAAAGTTTTCATTCTGAAAGGAGAGTCTGTACCTCTTTAGCAGTGACACCTGTTGCCCTGCTCCCAGCCCCCAGCCACCACTCTCAACCTATGTCTCCATGTACTTGCCTATTCTAGATACTTCTATACATTTCATCTTGCCAAGCTGAGCTCTCCTTGCAGTGTTCATTGTGTGCACTCCTCTTTGGCCTGGGTGTTTCTTGAGGCAGGACCATGTCAGATTATCTTTGAAGCCCTTGGCCCAAGTTCAAGGGCTGGCCTAGTGCAGGTGCTTGGCAAATGAATGCTGAAGTGTGGAAGCAGAGCCTCTCCCTTCTGGATCGAGCCAGAAACCTCCTCACAAAGCTTCTCTCAACTCTTCGGTCATCACACACACAGGTTAGGTTTCCCAGACCCAAGGAGTTACCAGCCATCCACCTGCCACCGTTGTTCCAGGGGCGCCTTGGGCATCAGCCCCAGTGTGTGTCACACCTGAGGTTGGCACACCTGGGGTTGGCACAACTGGGCTGTTCCAGAACAGATTTTCTTGCTGAGGGTTAAGTACCACCTGGAGAGTTAGGAGGCAAGATACCTCCTTATTATAAAGCTCCCAGGCTGTGTGGCAGGTGGCAGGACATTGGCAGCAGAGAGACCCTTGGCACTGCTGTGGCTTTGAATCTGCTGCCAGCGGGGCCTTTGATGCCCACAGGGGCTGCCAGCCTGGCTGAGTACACTGTGGAAGACAAAAGCTGCAGAAAGCAGCACAAATGAAATGAAAGCAACCCAACAACTGCTCGGGTGTTGGCCACCCTGCTTCCTGGTTGCAGGTACCGTGAATGGGTGAGCATTTCTGGGCTTCAGGGTGGCCTGCAGTTTACACAGGCACCCTGATGCAGTGGATACAATGTCATCCTTAAAGCTAGGCAAGCTGCCTCACCTTTGAACATCAACATTCTCAGATGTAAAATGAGTTTAATGAGATCAAACTTAGAGTTCTCATGATAATTAAATGAATGGATACTTGACGTGCCTGTTCTAGGAATATCTAATAATAACAACAGCTGTCATAAAAACAAAGGGAGCTGTCTTACTCATTAGTGCTGCTGTGACAGAAATACCATAAGAGGGTGGCTTTTCAAAGAGACATTCTATTCTGCTATGGTTCAGTAGGCTACAAGCCCAAATTCAAGGCATCATCTTCAGAGGAAGGCTTTCTCTGTTGGCTCTAAAGGAAGGTCCTTGTCCTTTTACCCCTGAACCGGGAGCTTTTGAGGCATAGGAACTCAGCGTTCTTTTCAAAGGGTGTGATCTGCTCCCTGCAGTGCTTCCTTCCTAGGGCTCTGAGGTCCTCAACTCTCTGCTTGCTTCCCTTGCCTTTATGTACCAAGGGAATTGCCTCGAGGCATACTACAGACTGACTCATTGAGTCCTGCCCACCAACCCAACTGCTGCCCGTGCTCCCTCACTGAATGATAGATGCAGGCTTTACAACATATGGGAACATCACAAGACACCAGGAATCATGGCCTAGACAAACTGCTACACACACATCTTTTGCAGGACACAACCCTGATCCATGAGAGCCAAGCCAAGCCAAGTGCCATCAAGTCAAATCCGACTCATGGCGATCCTAGGGGCCAGGGTAGTAAGACTTATTTAGCAGTGATTAAGAACTGAGCTGCTAACAAGAAGGCCAGCAGTTCAGATCCACTAACTGTTCCTTGAGAACCCTGTGGGGCAGTTCTACTGTATGCTATAAGGTCCCTGTAAGTCAGAATTGACTTGATAGCACGCAACAGTGATGTTCCAAACAGTGTTCTAATTGCTTCGTATGTAATACTCATTTAATTCTCAATGAGTCTGTGAGGTAGGTAGTACTAGGATCTCCATTTTTTTTTTAAAGGTAACACAGCTCATGAGAAGCCAGTCTAGAAATGAAACCCAGCACTCTGGTTCTAGAGCAATTTCACAACCATTTTGCCAACGTTTCTTCCCCTCAAACTCTCCTGAGTGCGTTAGATTTTCCTGCTGATGATGGTGATGATGGTGATGAAACTACCTGCTCCTTGTTAAGATTTCAAATTCCTTTTCATATTTGGTGGTCAGAGCAATGGGGTGGGGGAGGGGAGTCCTTTTCTATCTTAGGTTTCCATCAAAGGAAAACCTTATGAGGTGGCCCCAGATACCTGCAGCCATGCTGTTGAGTCTGGAAGGCCTGGGGCTGGCAGGAGCAGATGTCCTGGCTCTGTGTTCTGGCCATGTGGGTGGGCACCAGGCTGCTGGCACCTCAGCTTCACCACAGGAGCCTGCAGCAAGGGAGGTCTCAGGCTACAGCCAGGGTGGGGGCAGGTCACCCTAATGCTGCCTTCCCAGCTGTCAGTGAACCAAGGCTTTTCCCACAGCCTCCCCAGACCATCCAGAGGCAACATCAGCCTGTCTAATGAAGACACTGGGACCAGTGCTCCTACATCCTGGGTGCCTGCCACATGCTCTCTGACTCCTCTAGTTTCCATAATGGTTTTCTCAGGTCCTAGTGTTGCTGCCACTATAAAAACAGTGTCAGTTATTTATCAGCACATGATGCTGAGCAGCAAACAAACCCCAAATGGCCACCCCAGTGGCTGTCAAGAGCAGCATGTATTGTTCACTCATCCAGAGCTGTTGGCCAAGCAGTGGCTCTGCCGATCTTGGCTGGACTCCCTCTAGGTCTGGAGCTTGGTGGGCTGTCAGCTGGTCTCGTTTGGCTGGGGTGGCTAGGGTGTCGTCAGTCGTCTCCTGGAATCAACATACTAGCCAGGGGGTGTCCTTTTTATGGGGCAAGCAGAGGGCAAGAGCCAGGCCAGGCCTCATGAAGCTGCGGCTTGCTGAGCTGCAGCTTGTCCTCCTTTTGTGTATATTCCATTGGCAGGAGCAAGTCACCCACCAAGCCCAGTGCTGAAGTGGGTGGGCCTTGCAAGTGTAGGTGGCAGAGAGCAAGGACACAGGGAGGGGCAAAAGCTTAGGACCCCTTTTTACAGCTGGTCACAGGTTATGTCATCTCTAGTGTCCTGAAGACTTTTGTGAGATTTGCTGTGCCTTTCTGATTTAATGATCGTGGTACCATTAGAGGAAACTCTGGTGGTGTAGTGGTTAAGTGCTAAGTCTGCAGTTCAAGCCTTCCAGGCACTCCTTGGAAACTCTATGGATCAGTTCTACTTTGTCCTATAGGGTCACTATGAGTTGGAATCAACTTGACAGCAGTGGATTTGATTTTGGTTTTGGTACCATTACAAGCATCACAGCACAATACTGTTGGCTGTGGGACTGGGTAGCCTTTGGTGGGTTGTACCTCGATCACTGTGAACCAGAGCTGACTTGACAGCTGCTAACAACAACAGCATCACTGGAAAGAAGGAGACTAGCACCTAGCAGGCACAGAGCACAAACAGAATGTCAGGCTCCTCCCTTGAGGAGATTGATGCTACAGTTCTTCATGCCTCCATGGGGCCAAGGGACTTTGCCCAGTTTGTCCATCCAAGAGGGAGCTCAGCCAGCTGTGTATGTGTTTGTGTGTGTACGTACATGCCCACATATATCCATACCTGTGCCCACATCACGTGCCTGGGAAACTCACAGCCAAGAATCACATACATTGTTCCCCAGAGCAGAAAGCTGGGAGGAAGAGACTGCAGGGCAGAAAAAGCAGTGACCTCTTCTGACACAGGGTGGTAGAGTCCTCGGTTTCCCACAAACTTTCCTTCATGTGGTCATCACAGAGGTTGGACGGTAGCCAGGAATTCCTCTTGAAGTCCTGGGAGTCTCCAGAACTGTCAGTGTCAGGGAGAAAGAAAGCCCTTTAGCCATAAGTTACCCACAGTTCTCACCAGCTAGGAGTCAGTTTCCAGCTTTGGCTATCAAAACTAAATCAGAGCTCTGATTTTAAAAATGTCCTCAAAGTCAGTCATTTCTCACTGTATAGGTTCCAACAGTGTTCCCCCTTTGTCTAATTCTGCCCATAGCAGATTCCCCAGGAATATAAATGCAGATGAAATCTTTGGCCTATATCTTGGAGGCCGTTTTCCTAGAAAAACTGCCTTCCACTGTCTTGCTGTGGTCCCCTCCACCCTTGGCTTGCTTTCTTTTGCCAAGACACATCGGAGAGTGCTTCTGGGTGGTCGGGTGGAAGACTGGCAGCCATCTGCTTAGTGGGCCACCTCCCTTAGCCTGCAGAGCTGGGCCCCAAAGGCTGGTGGCATCTGCACTGCTTTGGCCTCCACCTTGGGCCTCATAAAAGCAAGATACAGTGCTTTGAACAGAGGAGATAGCGAGGGGAGATTCTCTCCTGCCTCCTCTCCCCACTCCTGTGCTTACTCTGGACCAAACATCAACCCAAGTATTTCCTCAGTGACGTAAAGGTCCTTTGGACCCCAAATCACCTTCTGTCAGTGGCTTTGTGATTTTATTAGGAACAGTCCAGATGCCTACAGGAAGAACTGGAAACTACAATAACCGTTACCTACTTTTGCTAAATGAGAAAAAATTAACTTCCACAGTCCATTGCTGTGATGAGGCCGAAGGGCGGCAGGTGTGCTCATGTGCTATTTTTGGTGATTGTGTGATGCCTTGAAATGGGCTTAGCCAGTGTGGTATGCAAGGAGCTCTGGTTGTACAGAGGTTAAGAGCTGGATAGTTAACCAAAAGATTGGTGTTTCCTATCTTTCCAGTTGTTCCTTGGGAGAACCTGCTGATAGGCTTCCATAAAGATTATAGTGAAAACAACCCTATGTGACAGTTCTATTCTGTCACGTGGAGTTGCTATGTGTCACAATCAAATTGATGGCCCCACTTGGAAACTCTATGGGGCAGTTCTATTCTGTCCTGTGGGGCCACTAAGAGTCAGAATCAACTCAACAGTAGTGAGTTCGGTTTTTTGTGATACCAACCACAGCCCTGGTGGTGGGATGGTTAAAGCATTGGCCTGCTAACTGACATTAGTTTGAAACCGCCAGTGATTCCAAGGGTGAGAGATATGGTACTGTGCTTCGGTAGAGAGTTTAAAGCCTTGGAAACCCTATGGGGTCACTATAAGATGAAATCCACTCAACGGCAGTGGTTTTTGTTGTTGTTTGTTTTTTTAAAGGAAACAAGAGCAGCATGCTGTGCAAAAAAGCCTTTATAATGTCTGCATATTTTGACTCAGTTATCTCGTTTCCAGATGTTTATCCTTAGGGGCTAATTCAAAAAAGAAAAAAAAATTGTGCAAATGTCTATTGTTGCTTTTTTTTTTTTTTTAGCTTTTTATTAAGAAAAACTTCAAATTTATAAGAAAGTAGAGAGAAGAGTGTAGTCAACACTCATAGAGCATTACCTGGTTTGGGCAATATTAACATTTGATCAGCAAGATTGATGTGTTGCATTGGGGAAATCTGCTGCAAAAGACTTCTTTAAAGTTTTGAAAAGTAAAGATGTCACCTTGAAGACTAAGGTACACCAGCCCCAAGCCACGGTATTTTCAATTGCATCATAAGCATGGAACAGCTGGACAATGAATAAGACAGAAGAATTGACACCTTGGAATTACACTGTTGGCCAAGAATACTCAATGTACCATGGACCACCAAAAGAACAAACAGATCTTTTCTAGAAGAAGTACAGCCAGAGAGCTCCTTGGAAGCAAGGATGGTGAGACTGTATTTCATATCTCACATAATTTGGACATGCTGTTGGTAGGGATCAACTGCTGGAGACGATTGTGGGCATGGCACAGGACTAGGCAGTGTTTCATTCTGTTGTATCTATGAATTGGAACTGACTTCATGGCATCTAACAACAACAACAAAATGTTTGCTTATTTCACCTTTTTTGTCTAAAATATTTTTAAGTGAATTGTAGACATTAGAATATCTCACTTCCAAATGTTTCAGGGTAGCTTTATTTATGATAATAAAAAAAAAAAAAATGAAACCAAAACTAAATGGAGAATGGTTATGTAAACTCTTCTATATCCACTTGGTCCAGTATTGTGAAAGCCTGAAATTATTGCTTCAAATGTCCTGTTAGAAGCTGTCTAAGAACTGTACTTTTCTGCTTTATATAACTGACTACTGTAACTTTTGTTAGGGGCTGTTGAGTTTGAGTGTTTTCTCATGGAAAAACAAAAATCGATTGCCATTAAGTTGAATCCAACTCATGGCAGCTCCACGTATATCAGAGTAGAACCATGCTCCATAGTTTTCTATGGCTACTTCCCCTCCCCCTTAGGGAGATTGCCATACCTTTCTTCCGAGTTACCTCTGGTTGACTGAACTTTCAGTCTCTGGGGGAGCAGCTGAGTGTGTTAACCATTTGTACTTCACAGAGACTCCTGATTTGCCACAGTTTCTAATAATTGCTTGATTGTTTAATAAATGTCTGTTTCTCCTATTCACTTGTTAGGACAGTGTGTCTCTCCTATCCAGCATAGTGCCTCACCCCTGCAAGCATGCAATAAAAATTGGTTGAAAAAATGCCAAGTGAACATTTTTCAAATCCTTGAAATAACATGTCAGGTGACATACCAAAGCCCATGACCTCACGTGACTGCGATGTGCACGCAGGGGATGTCTAGAATGCAGCTCTGGGAATTTTGAGTTAGCTAGCTAAGGTAGGGGCAATACAGGTGAGGTTTGTTTCGTGCTTGCTTTTTTCCACATTGTGGCCAGGCAGTTGTAAGAGCAATCCAGTCTATCACTGACTTCATCATACAGCTGCCACCAGGCTTCCTGCTGGTTTTGTCTCATTCAGAGACTATATTCCTTTTCCTAGCTGTATGACTTTTAACTATCAGTAAACCCCTTCCCACCTAGTTTCTTCAACTGGCAGAGTGTGATCTTGGCCTCTAGCCCTAGCATTTCCATGATAAGTAAAATATTGAATGGGTAGATAGATCTGAAAGCATTTCGTGAAATATTTCTGAGTTAGCTGCTCCCCTGTGCCATGATGGACCTAAACCCCCTGATACCACAAGAACCATCCGGGTTCCGTGACTCCAGCTGAGCTGGCAACAGAACCAGCATTTCCGTGGAGGTACACAGAGCAGTCAGGGCTTCTTAGACGGCTCATCAGAAAATCCCAGCTGACAATAAACCCAGGTGGTGACGGCTAATTAAACCTGAGTGCTTCTGTTCTGCTCATTGGTCCTACTAATTGATTGATCCCTCAGTCTTCCTATGGGTGTTTACCGAGGACACACCTCATTTATTGTTGTTGCTGTTGTTAGTTGCCTGGCGGTCGATTCTGATTCATGGCAACTGCATATTCAGGCTGTGTATTCATCAGATCATGGGGGCTGCCAACACCACCCAGATTCTTTGGATTCGTAAGTGGCACCAAAGTCTTTGTCCATCTGACCAGTGGTCCTTAAGTTTCTGTAAACGTCAAGGCAGTTCAGCAGGAGGGTGAAGGGCTGTGGCATTCTTTTATAAGAAGAGGTTTCAGTAGAGTGAGCTTGCCTGGCTTTTCCCTCGCCTGTATACTAGAGGACCCTGTTTATACTAGAGGACCCTGTTTAAGGTGGTGGTATTTTCGTTAGGGGCTTTTGAGTTGGATCCAACTCACAGTGAGCCGTGTGCGCAATGGTGTGAAACACTGCCTGGTCCTGAGCTGTACTCACAAGTGCTACTATGTTTGAACGCATTGTTGCGGCCATTGTGTCAGTCTTGGTGAGAATCTTCCTTTTCACTGACATTTTACTTTACCAAGAGTGATGTCTTTCTTCAAGGATTTGTCCCTCTTGATAACATGTCCAAAGCACATGAGACAAAGTCTCCGCATCCTCCCTTCTAAGGAACATTCTGGATAAACCTCTTCCGAGACAGATTTGTTCATTCTTCTGACATCTGTGGTATATTCCATGTTCTTTGCCAACATCATAAGTCAAACGCATCAGTTCTTCAGTCTTTGTTATTCATTGTCCAGCTCTTACATACATATGAGGTGACTGAAAATACTATGACTTGAATCAGGTATCATTTAGTCCTCAGAGTGACATCTCTGCTTTTTAACATTAAGAGGTCTTTTGCAGCAGATTTGTCCAGTGCAATACATCATTTGATCTCTTCACTGCTGCTTCCACATGTGTTATTGATGGTCCAAATAAAATGAAATTGTGGACCAACTTCAATCTATTTTCCATTTATCATGATATGGCTTGTTGGTCCAGCTGTAAGGAGTTTTATTTTCTTTCTGTTGAGCTGTAATCTATACTGAAGGCTCTAGTTTTGACCTTCATCAATGTCTTAGTCATCTAGTGCTGCTATAACAGAAAACACCACAAGTATATGGCTTTAACAAAGAGAAATTTATTTTCTTACAGAAAAGTAGGCTAAAAGTCCAAATTCAGGGCATCTGCTCTGTTGACCTTCTTCCCATGGACTAGGAGCTTCTCTGCACAGGATCCTGAGTCCAAAGGATGTGCTCCACTCCCGGTGCTTCCTTCTTGATGGTATGGGGTCTTCAGCTCTCTGTGTGTTTCTCTTTCCATTGGTCTCCAAAGAGGCTGCCTCAGGACACAATCTAACTGTGTCGATTAAGTCCCACCTTACTAACACAGCTCCTTATATTCTTCATTAACATCATGGATGCAGGATTTATAAAACATGGAAAAAAATCACACAATATGTGGAATCATGGCTCAGTCAAATTGATATACAGTTTTGGAAAAACACAATTCAGTCCATGACAATCAGTAAGTGCTTCAAGTCCTCTTCACTTGTAGCAAGCATGTTTGTGTCATATGCATATCACATGTTGATTAAAGTGTAAAGGACTTTTGAAATTTGTGGTATCTGGAAAAATCTGAAATGACTGGCTTAAAGTTTGGGTGTGATTCCTTCATTGTTTGTTCCATTTTCCCCCTAGCAACAGCCATCTTCCATGTGGACTTAATCACGTAGAGCATTTCTAAGAGAGGACTGTCCGGTGATGGGATGACATAACTGTACTATAACGCCTTTGACAGAGGAATGTCTGGAAATGATGATGTAACTGCTCTACAGCAGTAGCTACCCCCATCACATACTCTTATGATTACCACACTATAACCAAAGTATGAAAAACACGCATGTCCTTTCAAGCCAATAGCCTTTTGAGCTCTTGTTACAGGAAATCCTGCCTTATGAGTTCCTGCCAAAGGAAGTCCCATCTTAGAAAGACCTACTACCAATCAGATAATGTCTTTCAATGAATTCAGTTTGTAAATAGCAATCAATTAATGTAATTCATGTTCTTTGTCCCTTGCTTATAAAATATCACTGCAGCAATGCCATTTTGGATTACTGAATTTCACCACATGGAGTTCAGTCTGTCCCTGGCTTGAGCTGCTTCTATATTTTCAGTAAGTATCTCAACTTTACTTTAATCTGAGTGTGTCTGGTTACTCTTAGACATTCATTGGTATAGTTGGAAGGATTCTGAACGTATGCACTTGTAGACGGAAATTTAAAAGAGCAATAACTGTTATGAGGAGGTCATTTGATTTAATTAGAGATTAAGAGCTTATGAATAAAACTAAAGCAGTGGAGGCATTTAGATAAGCAAAAGCAAGAAATACCTAAATTACATGATGTTCAACTTGGAGATTATGTTTATAGGAAAAAACACCCATGAAAGAGTCTCTAGAATCTCAACAGAGGAGATATTTTTTGGTCCTTTGCTGCTAAATTACAGGGAGTTAAGACTTCATTCATCTCTTCCAATTAAAGAAGGGTATGCCTGCCACCTGGATAGTCCAACCCACTGAAGGACTCAAACTAAAGTTCAACCATCTGGGTCGTCAGAAGCAGAGGACTGCAACAAAGGCAGACAGTTTTTCCCTAGACCACATAACAAAACACCATTAATATTGAAATTGAGGACATTTTTGGACTTGACTTCTAACCCTGGAGTATCCGCAGGATAATTGCCTTACTATATAACATAGATACTATCATATGGCAATGTAATTATCAAGATAATTACTGTTTGCTTGATACCACCACTGAAGTTAGTAGCTTTAGCCTACAAATTAAATGTAACTGACTGGTAAAATGCATACTATTTTCTGGTTTCTTACCTTCACTTGGCTTGGCTACCTTCGTAATGTAAATGTAGAAGTCCTTATATACCTGTTTGCTTTTTGTAGTGAAATCATGTTTTCTGCTCTTCCTTCTGTCCACTATTGTATTATCTTTTGTGCCAATAACCAAAGGAAACTTCTTCCTTATTACTATTATTTGTATTTTTTTTGCACATACATAAGATTTTTAGACAACCTTCCCTCATTACAAAATTGTTAAAAAAAGATGTCTCCTTCACATACTCGTAATTTCCGCTAATGCTTGGTATAAGAATGCCTTTATTGGACTAGTCTCATCAGTAGTTAGCACCAGTTACATGACTAATTACTGGATTTGCCATATAATCCCCCAAATTGGACATGACCATTCTGACCCACAGGCCTTGCCAGCCTTTAATTATACTTTTGTACCCCAAATCACAGTAATTACTACTACCATTGCAAAAAGAGCCATTCATGTCAAGCCTGGCTCCCATGCTTACCCTTTAGTACCTAGCTTTTATCTTGCTCATGCCTGGATGTGTCCTGGGATTACTTATGCTGATGGACATACTGTTGCTTTTGAGAAAAAAAAAAGAAAAACAATATTACACAGTATTAGTAAACCTCTACAATGCAAACAAGCTAAGTTTGTTCCCACCTTCAAAGACAAGCAGAAATTAAGGGGATTGCCTATCTGCAACAATTTCTTTACTGAAGATTGACTTGAGAAAGCAAATCAAACTATCCCTTTCTTCATAATCTGACTGGAGGAGAAATGCTTTGAGCCCCCCTATGAATATACATTTTTTATATAGAGGATCGAAGCATGAACAGCAAACTCTACTTAGGCTCTACCTTGCTTAGAGGGTGGAACATAGATGGTCAATGTACATAGTTTATTTAAGTGTTCCCCAAAATATTCACCTTTACAGTGAAAGCCTCCACTGGACTGATAATCTCAAGGTGTTAGAAAAAGAGAGAACCAATAATCTAGAGATTATCAAAGCCGACTAAACACAAACTCTTTAATGGAAAGCCCTTGCTTAGGCTGCTCTGTCTTGAGAGCATTTCTTCCTTGATTCAGAGTTTCAGACTTAAAACATACAGTCTGGAATTTATCTAACACTGTGGAACACAGAGCTGATGGTATTGCTAATGGAATGAGACGCCAGCAGAAAATTTTCAACTCCTTTTTAAAAATAGTACTAGATAAAAGAATAGTCCTTGATTTCCTTCTAGCACAGCAAGGAGAAGTTTGTACCACTACTATCACCTCCTTTTGTACGTAAGTAAACATTTGGGAGAAACAGAACAAGTTATTAAACTAATTCACAAAAAGCCTGTTTGGTTCCATATACCTCCACCCTCAGATTCCCCTTTTCTAGATATTTTCAACTGGCTGCCCTCAGGCCTTAGATCATGGATTACATGTATATTGTTAGCTAGACTAATATTGCTCATTGCCATTGTAACAACTGTAGGAACTATTAAATGGTATAATAAAAGTTTGACAAATGCCATTACCCAAAAGATTTGTTTAATGTCTATAAGAATAATGTACATTGACAGTACTTACATTTCAGATGAACTTGAGTCCCTTCCTTGAGTAAGCCATCAGATGGCAGGTTTTCCTCTAACATATTCTGCCCTGTGCTAACCTTCAAGTAATAGAGCCACAGAAGCTAGAGAAGAAAGCTAGGGTATGCTGAAGATATCACATAGTGTCGTTCTTCCTTTTTCACAGTTTTTGTTCATAGTTCAATTTCATTTTTCTTGAATGCATAGTCAGTACCACTAGAAACAGCAGTCAAGAAATCAAATGGCATATTGGGTAAATCCACTGCAGAAGACCTCTCTAAAATGTCAAAAAGCAAAGATATTGTGTTGACAGCTAAGGTACACTTGACCCAATCTGTAGTATTTTCAGTCACTTCATGTGCATGTAAAGATGGACAATGAATAAGTAAAACTGAAGAAGAATTGATGCTTTTGTATTAGGGTACGGATGGAAAATATTGACTATACTATAGTTGCCAAAAAGACAAATCTGTTTTAGAAAAAGTACAGCCAGAGTGCACCTGAGCATTGAGGATAGTGCAGGACAGACAGGGTCTTGTCCTGCTGTGAATGGGGGTTGCTATGAGTCAGAGCCAACCTGATGGCCCCTGACGACGATAACAACCTTGTCACATGCATTGTATTTGAGGTCTTAAAGGCTTGTTAAATAAGCAGTCATCCAGAATAAACCTACGCTCAAAGTCCATGCATAAGAAAGCCTTCTTTCAGAAGAGTGGTCAGTGAACTGATCCATTACTTTTTCCCAAAGTCCTTGCTCAAAGGGAGGGAATGTGTCAGAGAATTTGAAAAACTGAGGTACCTGATTGTATCTGAAATGGCTGGCTCGAGATTTGGATATGATTCCTTTGCTGCTATTTTTGTTTTCTCCCTAGCAATAGCCATTTTCTGCACATCCCTAATCATGCACGCTGTTTCTAAGACAGGACTATCTGGTAATGATGACACAACTACTCTGCAGAGTCCCTGCTCCCATCACATACCCTATGATTACCACAGGTCTCTGCCCCACTGTGGAATTACAGTGGTGCAAAAGACCAGCATCACCCTTGGCTTCAGTGAGCTTGCAGTCTGGTATGTGTGAGGGATGGAGTGAGGACAGACAAAAGGCAATAAATAGCTTAAATGGTTACAACTTCTGCTAAAGAACCAATCAGGCTGTGGGGCAGAGGACAGTAGGCTCAGCTGCTCCATGAGAGACAAGGTGTCACTGATCCTCCTAAATAAGGAGGAGACACTGTCAGGAGATAGGGTGTCACCAATCCTCCTAAATAAGGAGGAGCCACTGTCAGGAAGTCGAAGTCGGCACAGATTCTCCAGGGCACAGGACAGTGTTTGCAGAGGGAAGCAGCTTGCCTTTGTGAGAGCAAGGAAAGAGGCCCAGGGCAGCAGGCATGTAGGAAGAAAATGGGACCAGGTTTCCACACAGCATCAGAGGAAGGCAAGACCAGATCAGGAAAAGGTGTTTCCGTTTTATGGCAGGGCAGTGGTAGGTATTCACATGGGACTCTAAAGCTAAATCCAAAATTGAGACCAATCTTCCTTGGACTGCTACAGAATCCAGGGTTTTACAACATTGTGCCTATTGACATTCTGTGCCGGATAACTCTGTAATAGGGACTGTCCTGGGCATTGTGGGATGCTTAACAGCATCCCCGGCTTCTACCTATGATGATCAAAAATGTCACCAGACATGGCCAAGTGTCATCAACAAAGGTAGGGGTGACCAATATCATCCTGGACTGATGGCCTGCTAGTTTAGACTAGATGTTGTGATATTTGCAACACCAGAAATTCCATTTTGTTGGTTCTCTCTGCTCTTCTCCAGGATGAGGGTTCTTAACCAACCAAACTTCATTTGCTAAGTCTTTATTTCTCCACTTTCTTGTCTAAAAATGCACTCATCTTCCAGCTTGGGTTTCTGATTTGTGTTGCTCAGCTGATCAGATTTTGGCCAGCAGCAAAGATGCCTGCTATTTTAGGTGACATTTGTGGCCTTAATGAAAAGAAATGTACAATTTATAATATGCTTTGGGACCAATTAAAAAAGAGACCCTGAAGACTCCCAGTTAAGAGTCCTGAGACCCAGGCTGGAGACACCTGCATCAGCATCCATTTCACTGTTTGAAATCAAGGTTTGGGTTAAATATCTGTTCAAGGGCCCTTCATGGCTCTAGATTTCTCCTGGAACGTCTGTCTCCTCCACTGTCCGTGTGGCCCTGAGTAACGGTATTTACTCATTGTGACTCTATTTATTCAGTCCTCACTGTGTGTGTAGTGCTTTCCTGGGTGTGAGGGTGCTGCAGTGAACTGCACATGTGGTCCTGTAATGCTGCTTGTAGTCCAGGGACGGGTGCAGATGACAACAAGGGGTATAGAAATTAATAATCTAGTTCCTGGTGGTGCTACGTACTTAGACGGAGATGCAACCTGTTAATGGGTTATAGGAGGTGGTCTCTAGGGCAACAGGCCCCTGTAAATAATCAGTCACCCTACCTCTGGCCCTGACCTTCAGGCCCGCTCTTGATCAGCCCCAATTGGAATCGTTCAGAGTATTTATTAACAGGGCTTAACTCCTGTTAGTGGTGTGAAGGGTTAATGCGTTGACTGTTAACTAAAAGGGAGGTTTGACTGCACCCAGAGGTCCCTCAAAAGCGAGGCCTGGCAATCTACTTCTGCAACAGCAGCCATTGAAAATCCTATGGAGCAGAGTTCTACTCTGAAACGCACGGGGTCACCATGAGTCAGATTCCACTTGATGGCAACTATTTGGGTCACTGGGTAGCACAAATGGTTGGCACCCAACTACTGCTGTTGAAAGGTTGACAGTGCTAATCTACCCAGTGGCGACTTGCAAGAAAGGCTTGGTGATCTACTTGTGTTAGATGACAGTCATTGGAAAGCCCGTGAAATGCGGGTGTACTCTGACACACACAAGGTCACCATGAGTGAGAATCAACCAGACAGCAGCCAGTTTTGGGTTGGTAGGGACAAAATCTTTTCTTGCCTGGCAGAACATCCTTCATGGCAGGCTGTGTCCCTTTGAAAAGCTTAGAGAAAAGTGTTGCTAAGTTGCGTCGACTCGTGGGAACCTTACTTGTATCAAGTGGAGCTGCGTTCAATAAGTGTTTCAAGGCTGATTTTTCAGAAGAAAATTGCCAGGCTTTTCTTCTGAGGGATCTCTGGGTACACCTGACCTCCAGCCTTTTGGTTAGCAGCTCAGTGTGTGACCTCTTTGAACTGCTCAAAGCTGTCCTAAAGAGCTAATCTAGAGGTGTCTCTGAGAAGCCTAGGAAGCTGTCACCCAATCTCCAATGGGGCGAGCCACTGTAAGTGTGAAGTAAGCTGTTAGCTCCAGTAGAAGGAGGTCTGGTGACGACCTTGACCACAACAGCTGGGCCTGGCAGCAGAGGACCCCTGTGAGGGCCAGGCAGGTCTTGGGCAGAAGACATGCTGGTCTGCAGAAGGGTCCTTTCGCTCTCAAGTAATGTCTCCTGCCAAGTCCTCAGAGCAGAATGGGGACCTCCTAGCTGCTGTGCCTTTTGGAGCTCAGGCCCTGGTCAAAGGACAGGGAAGGGGACAACAGGTGGGGAAGGGAGTCAGCAGCCCCCCAGCTAGGCTGGCTGGCTCGGCACCCTTTGCCCCTCCTCCATCACCACTGGGAATTCTGTCTTCCCTCTGGCCACGATCAAATGCCACCTCTCCTTTGTGCCTTTGTTCCCGGTGATTGCTGTGGTCACTGGTGTGTGAAACTGAGCTGCTTAGCAGTGTGTTCACTCGGCTTGCTGCACACCTGCACAGGTGCCTGGCCGCCTGTGCCCTTCCCCCTCCCTGTTCACCTTCACTACCCGGCCAGGCACCTCCTGCTTCCTCTTTGTGAACAGAATCCCAAGAACAATCCACTCCAGCTGCCTTTGAGGATTCACCCCATTGTCAGCTCTCCCTCTCACCTCTCCTGTAATTTAAACTCTTTAATCCCTTCCTTTGAGCATCCTCATTTGAAAGCCCAGAGGTCTTTACTTTGACTATAAGGTCCCTTTGCTCCATTTGGGTCCTGAGAGATGAGCAGCCCTATGGGGAAAGCGCTCTAGACACAAAAGGCAGCAAAGACTAGGCCTGAGATGGGTCAGCAGGCCACTGGGAGGGCTTGGCTTTGACTTTGCTGAGATGGGGCCACTGGATGTTTTTAAACGGCTATGTTGGATCATGCTGGCCATTGTGTTGAAAATGGACTCAAAGTGACAAGTACGCTGCTATAATAATTCAGGGGACAAGTGACAGTGGCCTGGTCCAGTGATGGCTGAAAGAATCATTAGAAGTAATCAAATTCTGAATATATCCCCAAGGCAGAATTTGCAGGTAGACGGGATATAAGGTGTCAGGAAAAGGATGGCCTCAAGGTTTTGATCTAGACCAACTAGAGAAGTTTCCCATATACTGTTATGGGGGAATCAGGGAGAGAGTGGGATTGCTCATGACTGTTTGTGTCATTAGTGTGGATGGTCAAGTTGAAATCACTGGGTTTGAGATGTTTTTCACTCATCTGTGTGAAGATACTGAGGAAATAGCTGGCATATGAATCTGGATTGAAAGGACGGGGTACTTTTTTGGGAGTATGTGTTGAAGTCTTGACACTGAGTGTGATCTTGAAGAAAATGGGTGTGGAAAGGGGTGTCCACTGGGGTGTCCCTCATAGAACAGGAATCCTAAAAGCCATCTGTGTTCTTTGTGTGTATAGGCGTGTGTGGTATGTATGTACATAGTGTACGTGTGTGTAGCATATAGTATGTGTAAGTTATGAGTATGTGATCTGTGAATGGTGTGTGTGTGTATGTGTGTATACACAGCTATGTATGAGGTCTGCCATTTAAGTTTGCAAACTCATCCTGGAAAAAGTGCTACATACCTCATTGCTGGATATCATATGGTCACCTTCTAAGTACTCCCCTCGGGAAGCTGTGTACCAACACCAGTGCCTAGTCCATCCTTCAAAGCAATTTTGAAACTCATTGAAATGGCCATCAGAGCTGCCATTGTATTACCCTTGTTGTCCTGAATGTCATCAAAATATCTTCTTTTCAATATTTCCTTTATCTTCAGGTAAAAAAACTAGTCATTGGGGGCCAGATCAGGTGAGTAGGGAAGGTGTTCCAATACAGTTATTTGTTTACTGGCCAACAACTCCCTCACAGAGGGTGTCGTGTGAGCTCATGCATTGTCGTGAGCCATGAGTTGTGGCAAAAAGTTCAGGTTGTTTTCATCCTTTTCACTCAGCCTTTTCAGTGCTTCCAAATACTACGCTTGGTTAGCTGTTTGTCCAGCTGGTACCAATTCAGAATAAATAATCCCTCTGATACCAAACAGAGTCAGCAACATCGTTTTGACTTGATTTGGACAGACAGGAGTTTTTTGGTGGTGGAGAATACGTTGACTTGCACTGTGCACTTTGATGCTTTCTTTCAGGGTCATATTGATACACCCACATTTCATTACCAATGGTGACACTGCCCAAAACAGTGTCTTGCCTTTTCAAACGGTCTTGGCAAACTTCAACACTCCTTTACTTTGTTCATCAGTGAGCTCTTCCAGACCATTTTTGCACACACCTTTCTCATGTCAAGGTTTTCAGTTAACATTTTCCTGTTTCTCTGCAGATGTTTAGTTGGTCTGCTGTGCTTCTCACAGTCAACAGAGGATTTTGATGCACAATTTGACAAATTTTTGCAGTGTTTTCATCGGTTCTGCTCATTACTGGCAGCTTGGACCTCCTTTGATCAGTGACGCTTTCTCTCCTCTCAGAAAATGTTTAATCCATTTGTACACTACCATTTTCTTCAAGGCATTATCCCTATAAACCTGGACTAACATGTCTCTAATTTCACTTCCATTCTTGCTAAGTTCAACAAGAAATGTAATGTTTGTCCATTGCTCTAATCCAAGCTCCAACATTCTTGTGACTGCACACAAAACCACACAAGAATAATAAACTTCACTCAGCAAGATACCTCCACATGTCAACACCAACACACCTGTGACACGCTTTTATAACAAGATTATGAAACCTTACCAAATTCTTCATACAGTGCTGCCATTGTAAGTGTAGGGTGACAAATTCACAAACTTAGGTGTCAGACCTTGTATGCACAACTCTCACAACTAGACACTGGCTGTTTTTAACAGCAGAGCCATCTGTCTCTATTTTTTCTGGACGTTTGGGAAGTGACCCCAGAGTTCTGATGTCACTGCCCCTCCAGTGTTCTGTGCAGCAGCATGACATCCAGCTGTTCCTTCTCCTGTGTCAGAAATTGATTATTCTGGGATCCTCCTCCCAGGTCATTTTCAATTTACTCCTCAAAGTTACTTAGTGTCCCTTGATACTGAATAATCCCATTGATTCAAAGACATGCAGCCTTCTTACTGGCAAGTCTTGGTAAAGAGTTCTGCATCTCCAAGGGTCAGGTCATTTGAACTGAGTGACTTAACAAGCCCTTGGCATGGATGGATGGATGGATGCATGGAACACAGACAAGAAAGTAGGGGAGGATGATAAAAGAAGTAAAAAAATATTTTATGCCCTTTGACATAACATCAGAAGAGGAAGGGAATTAAAAGCAAAAGAATGGATAAAAGCAAAAAAGTTAGCTGATAGGGAAGATTTAGGTGAAGGGAACCATAGAACACCACACCACAGTTAAGAGTGTGGCGATACACTTTACTCACTCTCTCTGTTCCTTGTTTTCTTTATGAGGCAGAATGAACTCATATTTTCTAAGAACTGTGTAGGTGGGTTGATTTTTAAGTAAGTATTGACACAGCATCTGCAATGATAGGTTTACGCAAAGCGACAATTTTGAGGATGGCACAGGACCAGACAGTGTTTTGTTGTGTTGTACCTGGGGTCACTATGAGTCAGAAGTGACTTGATGGCACCTAACAGCAACAGCAGCAATTTCTCATCTAGGAATCTCAGTGGCAGTGAACCTACCAGCTGCCCCCTGGGAGAAAGATGTGGCAGTGTGCTTCCATGAAGACTATAGCCTTGAGAATCCTATGGAGTGTTTCTGCTCTCTCCCATGGGACACTATGGGTTGACATTGACTCAGTGACAGGGGGTTTGGTTTGGGGATTATTCTTCTAAGGAGTCATGGTGACACAGTAGTTTAGCACCTGGCTACCAATGGTAACGTCAGTGGTTTGAATCTACCAACTACTCTGCTGAGAGAAAGATGTAGATGTCTGCTTCCAAAATGATTTACAACCTTGGACACCCTATGAGGCAATTCTACTCTGTCTTGTGGGCTATGAGTCAAAATTCAACTTGATGGCAATGGGATTGGGGGTATTATTTCTGTGGATGTGGAAACCCTGAGGTCAAGAAAAACATGTTGTGCAAGAGTCATCCTGATTACCAAGCCTGGGCTAATTATGGTGACTGTGTTGCAATGGTCTTGGGCCATTATGTAGTAAGACACACTGAAGTCAGTATAAGTACTTTCAAGAACCTGTGGGAGCGAGCAAAGCCAGACTAGAAGATGGCTCACAAGACTGTTGTTGCCCAGAGACCTGGAAAGAGGGCCTGACTTGCCTTTGTTCTCACACGGAAGTGTCCACTTGAGATAGTGGACCACTTACCTGGTCATTTCAACATTGGTCCCCAGCCCAATCACCTGCCTTTCTCTGGCTCTGTGGCCTCCGTTGGATTAGGAGATGGAGGGACTTAGCTATTTCAAAGTCTGAACTTTTTTCACTCAGTAATACATCTTTTTGACTGGAAGAATCAGTTCCTGGAGAAGGAAAGACATCAGGCTTGGTACGGTAGAGGGTCAGTGAAAAAGAGGAAGTCCCTCAGAGAGACGAATTGTCACAACGGCTGCAAACCAATGGCCTCAAATTCAGCAGTAATTGTGAGAATGGTGTAGGACCTGGCCGGTTTTTTTCTGTTGTACCTACCGTGGCTATGAGTTGAAACCTACCTGATGGTACCTAACAACAACAACAGTACAATTCAGAGATTTTTATTTTTTTCTCTGTCTCTACATGTATGTCTTTAAGAGAAAGAGAACACACATTTCGTTCCTTCGAACTGTGGTATGGTGTTCTGTAGTTCCCTTCACCTAATTCTTCCCTATCAGCAAATTTTTTTGCTTTTATCCATTCTTTTGCTTTTAATTCCCTTCTTCCTCTGATGTTATGTCAAAGGGCATAAAATATTTCTTGTTTTTTCTTCCTCCCCTTCTTTCTTGTCTGTGTTCCATTCATCTGTCCATCCGTACACACATCCATCCATTCTTCCATCCATCAATCCCTCCCTCCCTCCATCTATCCCTCTATCCATCATCCCTCCCTCTATCCACCCCCCTGTTCATCACACATACCATCTCTCTAGACACCAAGTATATCTGGCCCAAAATGGAGGCCCTGCTTCAGGAACTCCAGTCCAACAGGGAGCCAGGAGGGAAGCAGGTACTGTGAACGTTCTTTAGCAGCATTTGGGGGGCTCTTTCTGGCCCTTGGGAGAGGGTGGGAATCTCCAAGGCAGATTTCAAAGGAGGAGCCAACTTTGTGACTAGTGTTACTTTATCTGCCTTCTGGAATCTTCTAGGGCCTTTGTTGTCAGCCACCTCTGCTCCTCACTTTATCCCACCACCAGAAGCTGTAGTTTCAGCAGAACAGCATCAGGGTGGGCTTCAGCATGAGGACCATGGAAAGGATGAGGTGCTATCATGGCCCTGGATGGGGAGGGTTTTCTCTTTGGGGCTGGGGAAGAGTAGAGTCTCAGCAAAGGAGGAACTTTGGAACCAGCTATAAAATAGACACAGAACCTCAGGTCTTTTTCCCTTTGAGGAAATTAAATAAAGAATAAAAAGGAGCAGACATGAGGTCTATATCAGAGACGGATACAGAGAGAGGGAGAAGCGCCTACAGTAGACAGTCCTTTATGCTCCAGATGGGCATAAGACTTGGCTTTCACGCTGGGGCCAGGCCCGTGCCTCCCTCTCCTTTCATCCTGTGCACTTTTTGCTGCTTTTCTTGTTGGTATTTTCATTTTTATTCGTTCACGTTTTTAAACATGTTGTCCAATGTGGTCGTGTGTGCTTTAACTGTGGTACAAATACCTATAATAAAACATTTGCCATTCAAACATTTTGCTTTACACATTATCACCATCCAGTTTCCTGATTTTTGCATCATTATTCACAGAAACTCAGTGTCATAGGTGTTTTGTTTTCTCTTTAATTTTAAAAAATGTGTTTTAGGTGAAGGTTTACAGAGCAGATTAGTTTCTCATTCGACAGAGTGTATAGAAAGTGTTTCATGGCATTGTTTACATTCCCCACAATGTGTCAGCACTCCCCATTTCTGCACTGGTCTCCCCATTTCTTTTCATTGGAATGTTCTGCCTCTTCCTGACTTCTCATTTTTGCTTTTGGGCAAATGTTATCCTTTTGAACTCATATAATTGATTGTTCTGAGGAACACGTTCTACTCAGATGTCAGTGTTTATTTTATGGGTCATCCACTGCTTGGCTGAGAGGTGGTCTCTGAGAATGCTTCAATTCCGGGTCAGAAGGGTCATTCCACAGTCTCAGGGGTTCCTCCAGGTTATATCAGACCAGCAAATCTGGTCCTTTTTGTGCATTTGATTTTTCATTCTGCCTTTTTTCCTGTTCTGTCCTGGACACCCTGTTGTGGTAACCAGGCATCATCTAGTTCTGGTCTCAGGGTAATATAGGCCCTAGTTCGTTAGTCCTTTGGACTAACTGCTCCCTTTACTCTGAGTTTCTTGACTGTCTTTCCTCTGGACAGTAAGAGACTAACAGTTGTATCTTACATGGTTGCTCACAAGCTTTTAAGATACCAGACACTATTCAACCAAGTAGGATGCAAAATATCATCTTTATGAACCATGTTCTGCCAATAGACATAGGTGTTCCTCAAATCTATGGTCCTTCTCCTGTTCCTAGTAACTTTGTCCTGTGAAGTATTAGGTTATGTCTCAGAAGTTTCCATGACTGTGCACCTCCTATACTCTATCCTCTGTATTAATAATATACATTCCAAAAAAAACCTCAAATCCAAACCCACTGCCATTAAGTCAATTCTGATTTACAGCAACCCTTAAGCACAGAGTAGAACTTTCCTATAGGATTTCCAAGGAGTGGCTGGTAGTTTTGAGCCACCAACATTTTGGTTAGTAACCAAGTTCTTTACCACTGCATCCAATATATGTACAGCACCTACAATTGTATATGTAGAAACACACACAACCGAACCTTATCTGTAGGCGAGTGTGTTCCTTTACACCCTTCCAGAACTCTTCAGCATACCTATCTACCTATGTTTCCATTCATAAATTTTTGTTAATACTGCTGTTGCAGGATTGTCTATATTATAGTATTTGCCATCCGAAAAACAAAAACCAAGCCCACTGCTGTCCAGTGGATTCCAACTCACAGGGACCCCAGAGAAACAGAAAAAAACTGTCCCCTAGCCAAAGCCAAGTGCTGTCAAATTGGATCCCTAGGGTTTCCAAATATGTAAATCTTACGGCAGCAGACTGTCACATCTTTCTCCTGTGGAGTGGCTGGTAGGTTCGAAATACCAGCTAGTTACTGTAGTTGGCTTTTATTCTTTTGAGTGTTTGCCTTTGCCTTGGTCGTGTTGTGCTGACTTCCCCCGCATTGTGTGTTGCCTTTTCCTTCACTGATATTAACTCGCCTTCTATCTAATTAGTAACCTTCCCTTCTTCTACCTCATACAATATTTGTCCCTTTCTGATTGACTTACTTCACCCAGTATAATGTCCTCTGAATTTATCCATATCATGAGATTTTTCCCAGATTCATCATTGTTCTTTTGTGTGTAATATTCCTTTGTGTGTGTATATTCCACAGCTTGTCCTTACCCATTCATCAGTTGGTGGGCTTTTACATTGTTTCCATCTTTTTGCTGTTGTGAATAATGCTTCCTTTTACACAGGTGTGAGCATATCTATTCATGCCATGGCTCTTATTTCTTTTGGATATATTCTTTGGAGCGAGATTGCTGGATCATATGATATTTCTATATCTAAGGAAGTTCTATTCCATATTTTGTAGAGATTGGACCACTTAACATTCACACCAGCAGTGTGTAAGAGTTCCAGTCTCCCTACAACCTCACCAATATTTCTGACTCTTTCTTAGTTAGCAACGTTATTGTTGGGGTAAGGTGGTATCTCAGTGTAGTTTTGATCTGCATTTCCCTAGTGGCTAATGGGAAACCCCATAGCATAGTGGTTAAGTGCTATGGCTGCTAACCAAAATGTCAGTGGTTCAAATCCTACAGCTGCTCCTTGAGAACTTTGTGGAGCAATTCTACTCTCTCCTATAGGGTCACCATAAGTCAGAACGGACTCAACAGCAGTAGGTTTGGTTTGGTTTGGTAGTGGTTAATGATTGTGGGCAAGTCCTTATGTGTTTGTTAACCACTGAATGTCTTCGTTAGTGGAGTGTCTGTTTACGTCCTTTGCTCATTTTTAAATTAGATTGTCTTTTTGTTGTTAGGTGTTGAAGTTTTCTATAAATTTTAGAGATTGGACCAAAACATTTTCCTAGTCTGTAGGTTCTCTTTTGCTTTTTTGGAGAAGTCTTTTAATGATCCTAACTAATCTTTGGGAGTTTTCATTTATCGGATTCATCTTTTTCTTTTTATACATTTTTAGTTATGTTTGGTGTTCTATTAATGCCATCTAGTAGATCCCCTAGCATTGTCCCTAGTTTTTATTCGATGATTTTTGTTGTTTTAGGTTTTATATTTAGGTCTTTTATCCATACATTGAATTATCTTTTTGTGTATACTGTGAATTACAGTTTCTGTTTCATTTTTTTACAAGCAAACATCCAGTTTTGCCAGCACCACTTGTTAAGGAGACTGCCACTTCCCCCACTTAATGGACTTTGGCCCTGTGTCAAAGTCCATAGGTAGATAGATTTACATCTGGATTCTGAGTTCTGTTCCATTGGTCTGCGTGTCTATTGTACCAGTACCAGTACCAGTACCAGGCTGTTTTGACTCCAGTGACTATACAGTAGATTCTAATATCCAGTGTTTGAGGACTCTGACTTTGTTCATTTTCTTTAATCCAGTACCTCTTTCCATTCCATATAAATATAGTGATTATTTTTTCCATTTTTTTAAAGAATGCTGTTGACATCTGGATAGAGATTTCATTGTATGTGCACACTGCTTTTCAGTTCAAATCTACCAGCTGCTCCCTGGAAACCCTATGAGGCATTTCTACTCTATCCTACAGGGTTGCTATGAGTCAGAACTGACTCAACAGCACCTAACAACAACAAAAATAGACTGCTTTGTATAGTATTGAAATTTTTACAATGTTAAAAGTCTTCCTACCCATGAGCATAGTATGTTTTCCCACTTACATGGACCTTGGTTTTCTGCAGTAATGTTTTGTAGTTTTGTTTGTTTAGGACTTCTATACCTAAGTATTTCGTGTTTGGGGGAGCTATTGTAAATGGTATTGTTTTCCTGATTTCAATTTTGAAGTTATCTCTGTTGGTGTAGTGGAATCCAACTGATTTTTGTATGTTGGTCTTGTATCCTACAACCTTATTGAACCCTTCCATTATCTCTGGTAGCTTTCTTATGACATCTTCAGAATTTTCTGTGTAAGGATTACATGATGTGTGGATAGGGATAATTTTACTTTTCCTTTACTGATTAGAATGCCTTGTATTTCTTTCACTTGTCTTATGGCTCTAGCTAGGACTTCTAGTACAACTTCAAATAAGAGTACTGATAACAGGTATCTTTGTTTGGTTCTTGCTCTCAAGGGAGTGCTTTTAGTCTTTCTCCATTAAAATAATGTTAGTTGCTGGCTTCATATAAATGAGCTTTACCATTTTGAGGTATTTCCTTTCTTTTCCTGTTTTTCTGACAGCTTTTGAAAATAGAAATGGATATTGGTTGCCATCAAGATCTGCAGACTATCACTTGCCAGCAAGTGGAATGGAAGCTGGGCTTCAGTGTTAACAGTTTGCCACGTATATAACCAACTCAATCACTATGAGCAAGTGATTTAAATTCTATGTGCTTCAGTTTTATACTGGTAAATTCAGAATATTGTCATCATCTTTGTAGAGGTGATGGGAGAGTAAAATTAGTTATTCCATGAGAGATACCAAATCTAACCCTAAAACAGTGACTGGCACAAACTAGGTGCTCAGTAAACAAGACACACATCTATACTTATACTATCATACCTCCCTCACACACAACCACATACACAACCACACATAGCTCCATTATCTCCTTATTGGAGACACTTTCCATGGCCATCTGATATAAAAGGATATGTACTTTACCTCCCCCATCTCTCTTTTGTTTTTCTGTCTGTATTCATCTCTGTAGCTCTTGTCATTGTATGACTCATGAGAAATTTGCTGGTTTGTTGACTCCCTGTCGTCTCACCCGTCACTAAGCCTGGGAATGGAAAGATCATTGTTTATTTTGTTCAATGCTTTATTCTCGGTGTCTGCAATATTTGTGTATCTAGTAAATATTGAATGGATGAGTCTTTAATTTTGACATGGTCTCAAGGCCCAGACTCACAGTCAGAGAGGTAAAGTAGCTTGTTCAAGGTCAACCAGGTAGCAGGTTGCAAATCTGGCTTCAGATCCTGTGCTGTGATATAAACCATCACTGTGTCCCTGCTGGTATAAAATCAAAAGCAAAACCCAAACTCTTCATCACAGTGCCTGCAGCAACCTTCCCAGGCCTCAGGTACCCCAGTTCGATTGTACTCCAGCTTTTAATAGGCAGGCTCATTTAGTGCTCTCTATGGGAAAAAAAAAACTGGCACCCTGAGAGGGTTAACCAGGCATTGCCCAGGTCTGTGGGCATTTGCAGCCTAGATTAAAACAAGTTCGTGTCCCTTCCCAGAGGTTGCACAATTAGGGGTGAGGGAACTAGAGTTCTTTAGTAGACATTGAAGCTTTGTGCAACATCCCATTTCCAAAGTTGGTAGGAAGTGTCTAGAGTACTCCCGTTTGTCTTGTGGTTGTCCTTTCATTTGCAGTTTTGTTTTTTCAAGCCTAAAGGGAGCTGAAGGGACCTGGTACCACTCACCCCCTGCCCCATAATCCTTTGGTAGATTTTACTCTTCCCGTTTTTTAGATGAGAAAACAGAAGTTCAGAGAGGTTAGTAATTACTAAAGCTGAGAGTTAAACTCAGCCTTTGAATTCTACATGGAAAACCTGGTCGCATAGTGATGAAGAGCTGCAGCCGCTGACCAGGAGATCAGCAGTTTGAATCCACGAGGTGCTCCTTGGAAACTCCATGGCGCACTTCTACTCTGTCCCATAGGGTCACTGTGGGTTGGAATCGACTCAAGGGAATTGACTTGATGGCAGTGAGTTTTGTTTTTACACCCTCTGTTGGGTTTTTGGGTTCTTCTCTGCATGGTGGTTAAGTGCTACGTCTGCTAGCCGAAAGGTCAGCAGTTCAAATCTACCAGGCACTCCTTGGAAACTCTAGGAGACAGTTTTGCCCTGTCCTATAGTGTTGCTATGAGTCAGAATTGACTCAATGGCTCCAAGTTTGGTTTTTTTTTTTGGTTCTACTCTGGGAAACCCTGGTGGTATAGTGGTTAAGTGCTAAACCTGCTGACCAAACATGATTAGTTTTATGTTTCCTGTTTGCTTATTATGGATTTTAAGCTGTCTTCTACAAACAGAGGTATGGTAGAGCAGGAGAGGCTTGCCTATAGAGGATCTACGTGAGAAGAGCATTCTTTGCTTCTTGTCTTGTGTTTAGCTGTCACGTTGGCCAGCTGTCGAGTAGGGGTCCTGGTTTAGGAGACACTTGGCTATGGATTCAGATCCACCCCCAGCCTCTTTGTTGCTATATGGTCAGTGCTCATCGCTTCGAGCCTTGGTTTCCATATGTGTAGAATTCAGCGGGTGCCTTTACCTTGAGGATTTGAGAGTTTACATATAAATTATCAAGCATGGGTCTGGTGCACCACCGGCCATCAATACTGGAAGCTATTTATTGACATTATTTTTATTACTGTTGCTATTGTCGTATGTGGTAGTTGAAGGGTGCTGAGTAGTGTAAATGACTAAAAATGTCAACTGGTAACCAAGAAGTAGGAGGTTCCAGTTCATCTAGACATACCTTCGTAGAAAGGCCTGAAGATCTACTACTGAAAACTCAGCCATTGGAAACATCGTGGAGCACATTTCATTCTGACACACGTGAGGACACTGCGAGCCAGAATCAACTTGACAGCTATTGGTTTGTTTTTGCTTTTGTGTGGTGGGTCAGTAGTGGCATTCTCGCTTCACGTGTGGGAGATTGAGGTTCAATTCCTGGTCAGTGCCCCTCAAGTGCAAGCTCCCCTGTATCTCTCAGTGGAGTTTTGGGTGCTGCTCTGAGGCTGACCAAGTTTCAGTGGATCTGCCAGAGTGAGATGACTGGGAGGAAAAGCCTGACAGTCTGCTCTTGGAAAGTCAGTCAATGAAAACTCTACAGATCATGACAGTTCTATACATAGCTGATCATGACCATGGTGGAGGACTGGACAGTGTTTTGTCCCTTTGTGCATGGGATTGCCATGAGCTAGCGGTAACTACCTGAAGGCAGCTGACAACCACCACTACCAGCGCATTCTTGCAGTCATGTTATACTTACATGTTACTTCTTCATTTGCCCTCCTGCTCTGTCTCTCCTGAAGCTACGCACGAGGACTGACTCATCTCAGCTTCCCGTTTTCTCCAACGGCCTTTGCTTCATAGTGGACATGGACTCACTGCGTGGGGACTGAGTGAATGGGTGAAGGAAGGAGAGCGCTAGCAGTTTTCCAGTGGCCGCTCTGGCTCAGTTGTTCGGGGGCGTGGTTCCTGCAGTCTTGTCCCCCTGGTCAGATTCACAACTAGGACAATGGTATGGGGGTGCTACAGTGTCTTAGTGTCTTCACATGGGCAGCCCTTATACATAGCCTGCCCTCCTGCATCCTACTCTGTTAACCAACCACACTGGGACCTTAAACAGGCTTTGTTACTGTGGCAATCACTACTTCTGGAGTTCTCACTTCCCCTCATTAAAAAAAAAAGATCAAAAAATGTAAAATTGTTCAAAGGAATATTTTTCTCTCTTGAAAGCCGGTTGCCATTGATGGGAATTGTGGCGACCTGTGTGTCGTTACTAGTTTCCCTTTCTGAAACTGTCCATGTTCCAGCGAGCATATAAAAAATATATTAACTAAAAAATGCTTTACATTTAGCTGACCCTCTATACTGTGGCTGTGTCTTGTCAGGTTGTTGAATCAGACTTGACCTCTATTTGACAACTGAAAAACCAAAACATTCAAGAAGTGCATGACCTGCAGACCATTTAGCTGGTTGGTGGGAAAGCCCAGGAGCAGATGGAAGAACCATAGATAACTAACCAAAGGCGATTCCCACAACAGACACCCTCATGACTGCGTTTGTTGCCCCTCTAGACTCTGCTTCCTGAGAAGATTTGAGAGGTGTGTTAAGTTTTAACTATCCTGGGCACTCACTAGTCTGATAGCTCAGCCTGACTTTCAAGCTGCCCTGTGAGGTGAAATGCATGAGCATGATAATACTCTTTTGTGGTGGCGTAGTGGTTAAGTGCTATGTCTGCTAACCAAAAGGTTGGCAGTTCAAATCCTCCAGGTGCTCCTTGGCAACTCATAAGGGGGCAGTTCTACTCTGACCTAGAGGGTCGCATGAGTTGGGCCTGACTCAATGGTAGTGGGTTTTTGGGTTATGTGGTGCAGGGAAACACTGGTGGCGTAGTGGATTAGGGTGCTATGTCTATTAACCAGAAGTTTGGCAGTTCAAATCTATCAGGCACTCCTTAGAAACTCTACTCTGACCTCTAGGGTCACTGTGAATTGGACCTGACTGACGGCAGGGGATTTGGTTTTGAGTTGTGTGGTGCAGGGAAACCCTAGTGACGTGGTCCTTAATTGCTATGACTGCTAACCAAAAGGTCAGCAGTTCAAATCTGCCAGGTTCTCTTTGGAAACTATGCGGCAGTTCTACTCTTTCTACAGGGTTGCTATGAGTTGGAATCAACTCGACGGCAATGGATTTGGTTTGGTTTGGATGCAGTGCAGTACTTGAACCTCTAGACTGCTGAGTGGATGGTAGTTGAACTCAGCAGAGAGCCAGGCATACACAGACTTTCCATCAGCGTTTGTGAGGGAGTGAATGAATGAATGAGTGCCTAGAGAGTAGCAGTTTTCTTTCTACAGTTTCCAGTCCTTGAACAGAAGAGGCTGGAGTGGAAGGCTTGGAGGTCCTTCTGTCTCCCTTGGACATTGTTCATGGCACCAGGGCTCCCTCTGGTCCCTTGGGCTCCATGCACTGCAGTTTCCTCTGTGTTTCCTAGATCACAGAGAAAGGAGAGGAGAGGAGGGGCTTGAAAAGGATCTTTGAGGTTATAAAGAGTAGCTGACACGGACAGACAATTTGGGCAGATCTGGTTTAATTGATTAATTTTGTTGGCAGGAGGCATGCAGATCTGAAAGCTAGGCTCAGCCCTTTGCCGCCCGGGCAGCCGGGTGGTGAGTCAGCCTTGTCTGCGCTCTGGCAGGCTTGATTCTGTGACCTTGACTATGTCCTTTCGCCTTGCTGCATCTGATTTCCTGACCTGTGAAAGGAGGCTGAAAGCACTTCTCTTGAGGTTATAATGAGGATTAAAGGTGATAATGTCAGTGAAAGTGACCTTTGAAGAAGAAAGCAAGTGAAAGCGCCTATTGTGTAGGGAGAGAAGTGAGGAGGGCCTCTATTGTTCTCAGGTACCTTGTCTCTCCCAGAGAAAAATCCCAACTCCAAACCAGAATAGGCTGAAATGGGGCTCTTAGTCTTTTATTCTGTGTGTTTCCCTCGGCAACCCAGCACTTTCAGCTTAGGCAAATAAATTAGCCCGCTTCTCACCCTCTGTGTTCTGTGGCCAGCCATATGTTTGAGCTCGATAGAGATCCTTATCAGGCCAGATAATATTACCCAGCAAGAGATGACATTTCTTATCGGAGGCCCTGTGGAATCAGAGATAGGAGCCCTGTCTTTTCACTGGCCGCCAGGCTCATTGACCAGGGCCAGGCAGGGAGAGTGAGAGGACTGACCAGCTAGAGTGGGCAGCCTGGCCACAGTGAGCGGGCATCAGCTGGCCTCATCTCCTAGGACAGGCTGATAGAGGCAGTGGGAGGAAGTGTGAATGAGGAAGGAAAGAGCAGTGTGGTGATGCTAGGCCAGCTTTAGAGGAGGATGGAGCACTGGCACGCTTGGGTGGGGTCTTGCCTCCTACAGGCAGGCAGCCTCCTGCCACAGAGCTGAGTCCTCGGGAACCTGTCTTGTGCTCTTGGTGGGAGAGGGCAGGGGAAGTAGATGAGACTCCTATCCTCTCCACAGGCTGGGTTGTCAGAGCGGTGAGGCACTGGGGTGCTTCCTTGTGCCCCTCGAGACTCACTCCCAGTGCTTGTCTGTCCAGTGCTGTGCCAACAGCAGGTTTGCTTGTTTAGATGCACTGGCACAACAGGTCAATCCAGGTCTCCAGGCCCTCTGGCTTCTACCTGGACCCAGCCAATGGGAGGCATTGGCCAAGTGGGAGGGCAGAAAGAGAGAGAGGTCAGGGCATTTATTCTTCCAGTTTCTGCTTGTTGGGCCCTTGACCCACACAGATAAGTTCTGCAAAGACAGCGTTGAGTCAGGCACACAACATGTGACTTTTAAAAACCAAAGAAACCAAGCCCATTACTGTTGAGTTGATTCTAACTCATAGCAACACCATAAGTTACAGAGTAGAACAGAGTTCCATAGGGTTTTCTTGGGTGTAATCTTTTTTAGAAGGACATCACCAGGCTTTTCTTCAGTAGCGCTTCTGGGTGGGTTTGAAACCTCCATCCCAACGTTTAGTTTACCAGCTATATGCAAACCATTGAAGTTGCCTGGGGATGTGTGATCTTAGATGGATTGTTTAACCTCTCTGCACTTTGGTCTCTTCATCTGCGGTGTGGGAGTGACACCATTTCCCTTACCATCTCACCCCTTCTTCCAGGGCTCAGTGACCCGCACTGCTCATCTTCCCTGAGACAGTAGTGGAAAGAGCACGCTGGTCTTCGAAGTGCCACCCTCTTCTACCCTTGCTTTCCTGTGACATTGTAGGGAGGCCCAGGCAGGCCCAGAATGCATTGATTTGGCTTTTTGACTCTTTCCAGGAAATTCCTGCTCTAAGCCCCTAAGTAAAAATTCTCTGCAATGTTTCGCTCCCAGTAGCTTCACCCTTCTCCTCTCCCAGTGTGGCATTGTTTTCTCCAATACTCAAGAGTCATCCTGTTTCACTACCTTCTTTCTCCCCTTCTCTTCATGCAGGCAAGGTAAGCATGTGCTGTTCTCTCTCTGGACTTTCATCATCTCTTTGCTCCTTCCTGGCCTCCAAATAAACAGCCTCCTGTGTCTGAGGAACAGAAGTGATGGCTTTGTGTTAGCTGACCAGTGCAGCAGAGGATCCAGCCCCTGAAGACGGGGACAGGACATTTGGCCTTGCAACAGCCCTAGCTGCTGACTCATCTTGGATCCCACACTTGCTCTTCACATCATCCCTGGAAGGTCATGGAGCCTTCTGTGGCTCCAGGTCTCACTGATGGGAGGAACAGGCCAACTTGGCTGCATGTTATTGGTGAGCTTGAGGGCATTCTGCTATACAGCATTTTTGTAACTGTGGTAGACAAAGACATCACCTCAGAAAGGTTATTATAAGAGTTAAGTGAGTTGGTACCTCTGTTAAGGAGCCCTGGTGCAGTGGTTAAGTGCTTCACTGCTAACCAGAAGGTTGATAGTTCAAATTCCCTGGGTGCTCTGCTGAATAAAGATGTGGCAGTCTGCTTCTGTAAAGATTTACAACCTTGGAAACCCTGTCTGTGGGACATTCTAGTCTGTCCTGTAGGATCTCCATGAGTTGAGATTGATTCACCGGCAATGTGTGTATTCATTTTCTGTTATTATTAACAAATGACTGCAAACTCAGTGGCTTTAAACACCACCAACATCACCCTAACAGATGCATAGGTTAGAAGGCTGACGTGGGTGTTAGCCAGGACTGCATTCCTTTCTGGACACTGTAGAAGTGAATCTGTTTCCTTGCATTTTCCAACTTCTAGAAGACTAAGGCATCAGACTCAAGCCGTGGTGTTTTCAATCACCTCATATGCGATAAATAAGGAAGACCAAAGAAGAGCTGATGCCTTTGAATTGTGGTGATGGAGAATATACCATGGAAACAGAACATGTCATGGAAACAGTATGACTAGAATGCTTCTTAGGTGCAAGGATGGTGAGACTATATCTCATATACTTAGAACATGTTGTTAGGGGAGATCAGTCCCCAGAGAAGGTCATCATGCTTGTTAAAGGAGAGGATCAGAGAAAAAGACGAAGACACTCAATGAGACAGATTGAAGTGGTGGCTATAACAATTGGCTCAAGCATAAGGAAGATTGTGAGGATGGCATGGAACCAGGCAGTGTTTCCTTTTGTCATAATAGTATTGCTATAGGTGGGAATCACCTTGATGGTCCCTAACAACACCTGCGTTCCTTGGTTCATGTCCTTCTTCCTCTACTTTCAAAGCCAGTAGCATAGCATCTCTATATCTTATAGTGACCCTAAGGACAGGGTAGAATTGCCCCGTAGAGTTTCCAAGGAGCTCCTGATAGCTTCAGACTGTCAAATTTTGAGTTAGCAGTCATAGCATTAACCACTATGCCACCAGGGTTGGGACTCTGTATATTACGTACGTATTGATACATTCCTCTCTTTACTTATCAGCATGGTTGAGTTCCAAATGTCAGGTTGTTATGTGTGCTCAGTGTTAGGTAAAAATGAAGAATGGGCAAATCGGATCACAAAATGGAAGATGATCGTATCATTACATAACTGCCAAGTCACTGAATATCATGGCCCAGCCAAACTGACACATAACCTTAGCCATCAAAGCCAGCTTCATTCTTACCTTGCATTTTGGCATTCATTACTGCCAGATATATGTCATTAATGCACAAAATATTTGGGTAGATTTTGTTTTTGTTTTCTTTACTATTTTTATAAATGGGAAACATCAGATAAGAAGACAGTCAGTGAGGAGAAGCTGTATTATTAGGAGCCTTAGTGGTCTCATTGGTGAGATGACAAGGGGATGTAGTCCAGTCTCCTCAGAGGGGCTTTATTTTTACCAGAGCAATTGTCCCCAAGAGATATATCCCAAGAGATATATCCCAAGAGATATATCCCAAGAGATATATTTCCTAGATGGACAGAAGACAATAGATTTATGAGACAAGAAGGGAGTGATGTAAGTTTCCTAGCTGGCTGGAGCAGATCAGAAGTTCTTTGAGATGATGCTAATGCTCCTGATTAATTGTCATACAGAAATTGCCCATTGTTATTGCTGTCAGTCTGTGTAGCTGCCCAAGCATAGGGGACAAGCCTAGCAACCAACAGGGCTGGGGTGAGCCAGGCCGAGCAGTGAGCCTGTTATCTCCACATGTTCAGCTGGTTCTGCACTTGCCTTTGCCAAGCTCCTCTGATCTTCCCACAGACGGTGGACTGCACGAAAAGAGAAACTTCCTGGCCTCACTGATACTAGTCGGAAGGAAACAGCTGGCTTTGGCGGAGACAAGAAAACAAAATCCATGAGCGTGATAGCCTCCGTCTGGCCAGCTTAAGTTCTGCATTGTGTAGGAGCTTCTGGGATGTAGGACACATTCAGAGGTGGTGGGAGCATGCCAGGTCCACTAAACCTTAGAGGAGACAGCAGACAAGTGACAATGGACAGAAGAGGAGAAGATCCTTTGCTCTAGTTATAATCAGAGACTGTGTTGCCATGGGCCAGGAGTGATGCACTTTACAGCTTGTGTCTCTCAGTGTCAGGCCTGTGGAACCTGCCACCTCAGCAGGTCACACAGCTACATGCAAGTCCAACTCTGGAATCCTCCTGTCTTGTTTCAGATTCTGCCTGTACCACTGACTGGCTGCGGGACTTTTGGCAAGTTTCTAAGTCTCTTAGGGCCTCAATTTCTTCATCAGGACACCCACTGCCATTGAGTTGATGCCAGCTCAGAGCAACCGTACAGGACAGAGTAGAGCTGCCCCACAGCACTTCCAAGGAGAGACTGGTGGATTCAAAGTGCTAGCCTTTTGATCAGCAGCCTGAGCTCTTATCCACGGGGCTTTCTCATCAGGAAAAGTAGGGTAATATTAGCAGTAGAAGGAGCCATAGTGATACAGTGGTTAAACACTCAGCTATTAACTGAAAGGTGGTCAATTCAAACTCACCCAGAGATTCCAAAAGACCTGGTGATCTGCTCCCATAAAAATTACAGCCTGGAAAACCTCATGGGCACTTTTACTCTGTCACATAGGGTCACTATGCATTGGCATCAATTCCCTGGCACCAGAACAACAATGCCATTAGGGCTAGAGTCAAGTTTCAGTGTCTATTTCAATGTCAGAATTCACTAAGAATAATATAGGTGGGTGTATCAACATGTATATTCATATATGTGTTTGTATACATGGACGCATCATGCATATGAGCATACATATGAATACATGTGTTCATGTATATGTATATGCATACATTAGTGTATATGTAAATACATTTATGTATCTACAAGTATATGTGTCTGTGTCTATGTAGGTATTTGTGTATGACATTTAGTGTCTAGCTTGCAAAGACTCATACAGGTTACGTAGCTCATACATACATTTGCAGCTTGCAGAGCAGCCCCAGCTCCAGCCCTAATTCTATGTCAGAGAATTTTCAAGTTGGGCTGAGAGCAGAATAGGGTGTGAGCCAAGGTCTCTGAGGGTGACATCTTATGCTTCATCTACCCTGTGATGGATTCACCTGCCTGCCCTCTGGAAGCATCAGAAGTAATATCTTAGTTAAATGGATCGTGCCCAGACCCCACCGCAGCCTTGCCGAATGGGAGAGGATGACCTAGGATCTGAATTTAACAGGGCTTTCTGAGGTGATTTTGGTGAGACCCCCATCGTGGGGTATCTTCTTTTCATCTCTGGTTAGTTTGGTTTCCTTTCCCCTTCCCAGAAAAATCTAACACATTCTGCCCATGCACACCACAGCCTCAGAGAAGCACAAAGCACAGGGCTGGTTTTGGATTTGGATTTTCAGTTGAATTCCACTTTCCCACATCACTGAGCAAGGAGATGTGATATCCTCACCTCACCTTTGCTGGTTGAACTGAGGTCAAGTTTAGCTCTGGTGTGGCCAGACCACCCAGGACCTCTCTCAGTTCACAATGAGCTGATGTCCCCCAAGGTAGATCTTCTGGGTGATGTGGCTCCATTGATTTGCTGGTGTCCTGAGACCTTGCTACTGAGAAAAGAGCCAAGTGTCATTTATACTGTGGACCTGTGTGGCTCTTGTAATGATTACGCAGCCAGAGAAGTACTATTATCCTGAAGCTGAGAGATAATAAATCATTTACAAAAGGTCCCGGAGCCAGAATTCAAAGCTTCTGTGACCTAACTGGAACCAACCAACTATAGCCCCGTCAACTCTGACTGTGTTGACTCCACATGTCAAAATAGCCCTGTGTTCCATAGGGTTTTTTATGTTGTTGTTTTTACATTTATTGTCTTGCTGAATATACGTAGCGCATAAGGTTTTCAATGGCTGATTTTTTTCAAAGTATATCACCAGGCTGTTCTTCTGAGGTGCCTCTGGGAGGGCTTGAACCTTCAACCTTATGTTAGCAGTGTAGTGTGTTAACTGTTTTTACTACTCAGGAACTGCTGACTAGAAAGCCCTTTCCTTTTCTCCAATACCAGAAGGCCAGGTATGGAAGTTCTGTTTTCCGTCTTCAAGTACTAAATATTTACCTTTAATGTATGTGAATAAAATCTTGCCAGGAGGTTGTATCTGGTTTAAAATGTACAGATTGCCTTTGGGGGTTACAAATAAGTTCCAGAAAGTCAGGCAATGCCTTGGCACTGGCCAAGTGGAAAGGTCACAGAAGAAGGAGTAAGCTCCCTGTGTTCGGGGGTAGTAACCTGGAACCCCACTGCTCGCAGCCTTTCTGTGTTCTGTCTTTCAGTTCCTAAACATACTTTCTTTCCCACACATTGCCATTCATCATAATTGAAATTCCAGGGTATCAACTCTTGTACAAAGGGGCTCAGATCAAGGCATTAAGTCACCCCTGTCCCACAAGCAGGGCTTTGCTGTTTGCAAAGCACTTTCCTAAGCCTGAGATTCCCTGGGTGGCCCAAATGATGATAAACATGCTCGGCTGCTAACTGAGAGGTTGGTGCTGCGGCACTTTGAGCCCACCCAGAGGTACTTCAGAAGAGCAGTAGGGTGATTGCGTCTGAAAAAGCACACTCTTTGAAAACCCTTATGGAACATAGTTTTACTCTGACACACTTGGAGACTCTGTGAGTCAGAGTTGACTTGGCAATTAGGGGTTTGTCCAGCTCTATCACGATTTGTTCTTTCATTGTTTGGTAGACGTTGCGGCTGGTTTTACATTTGGCTCCTTGTGAAAAATACTGCTATGAAGAATACATATAAGTTTTTGTGCGGACACGCATTTTCATTTCTCTTAGATACAGTCTTAGCAGCAGAGTGGCTGGGTCATATGATGTCTCCATGTTTAATGTTTTTCCCAAATACCTACACCATTGTATATTCCCATTTGAGGCTGCTTGTTTTCACTCATGGTTCACATTGCTCTTTCAACCTGTGTCATGATTCTATTTACATGAATTTTTACAACAGGCCAAACTAATAGGTGGTGATAGAAATCAGCACAGTGGCAGTTTCTGGAAGAGGGCATAAGGGTTTTTTCTAGGAGAGGGAAACTGTCATGGATTCAATCGTGCCTCCAGAAGTATTTGTCAACTTGGTTAGGCCATGATTCCCAATATTGTGTGGTTGTCCTCCATCTTGTAATTTTATGCAAAAAGGATCAGTGTGGGATGAAACACCCTTGCTCAGGTCACATTCCTGATTCAATATAAAGAGAATTTCCCTGGGGTGTGGCCTCCACTGCCTTTTAAGAGAGGAAAAGAAAGGGAAGTAAGCAGAGAGTTGGGAACCTCATACTACTAAGAAAGCAATGTTGGGAGCAGATCAGGTTTTTTGGACCTTGGGTTCCTACACAGAGAAGTTCCTAGTCCAGGGAAAGATTGTTGAGAAAGACAATCCTCTAGAGCTGACAGAGATGAAAGCCTTCCCCCAGAACTGATGCCTTGAATTTGCACTTTTAGCCTAGACTGTAAGAAAATAAATTTCCCTTTGTTAAAGCCATCCACCCGGGGTATTTCTGGTACTGCAGCACGAGCTGACTAAGACAGAAATGTTCTCTGCCTTGGTGGTGGTTTGGTTTACCTTGCTGTATGCATTTGTCAAAACGCGTAAACTGCTTGAGGCCTGGACATCTCACTGTGTGTAAATTATGCCTGGAGACCCCAGCTGGTGCAAATGCACTCAGTAGCTAACCGAATGATTGAGTACAGCCAAAGGAGCCTCAGAAGAAAGGCCTGGGAATCTACGCCTCCAAAAAAAACAGTCACTGAAAACTACGGAGCACAGTTCTGCTCTGACATGCTAAGTGTCTCCATAAATGGCAGTTGGCTGGACAGCGTTCAGTTTTTAAATGATGTCTACAGAAATAGACATACAAATGAAAAAAATATCAGTAGAAGAGCAAGCTGTAAAACTTTAAAATATCTTCTGACGTGACTGGCTGCTTATCTGAGCCACTTCTGCTGGACCAAGGCCTGTGCCTGGCTAGCAGTACCACTGGAGAAAGGCTCTTAAGTGACGTGATTGAGTGTGGCTCAACAGGGAGCCTCGTTAACACCAAGGGGTAGGAAAGGAGGCTGTTTTCCCCAATAGTGGAACCCTGGAAAGGGGTCATTAGGGCCACTTGTGGCCTCTTCTCCCTGAGGTGGGGTGGGCTGGAGGACATCTGTCTGAGACTTTCCTGCACATGCAGCTGCCTTTTTCTTTCCCTTTGAGATTAAGATAAACTTTTTTTTTTTTTTTTTGCGGGAGGGGAGGGAGTCAATTTCTCTTCTTAGTTGCTGCAAAGCTTCCTTTCTATTTTATCTCAGGGAAGGAGAAAACCAACTTGATGTATACAGTACATTTTTTAAAGGCTGTGTCATCCACTAAAATATAGCATTTAAGGAGTGGACAGACAGATGGACAGTCACAAACCAATCCTGCAAAAAACTTACAGATTGGCATGGAGATTAAGAAAAAAAATCAATATTATAAAATTTTGGCTAAAACTGCACAAATGGCATAATTTCATTTGTAGCTAGGGGAAAGCCTGGAAGTATGAACAACACGGTTACTGGTGGGAAAATGTGACTGTGTGCAAGTTTTCTTTGTTTTTCCTTTTTTGCTTATCTGTGACTGGCTTTTTGCAATGACCATTTATTGCTTGTGAATTAAATTAGGAAGCAATTACTTTGTTCTCATATTTATTGATGAATTTCCTTTCCTAGGCTCCCCTCTCTAAAACGGGGTCCCTCCCACCCTGCCTACACACACACATACATGTTTAGTGTTTAGGAACTTGGAGGCAATGTGTAACAGGAATTGAACCTGAACTTCAGGGTCAGCCAGCTCAGAGTCCAGTGACTGGCTTTGATACATCTTCCTTGTATGCATCTTGGTGGCGTATTAGTAGAATGGGCCTGATGACAGCTTTCCTCAGTGGGTCGCTGTGAGTGACAAGTGGGAACCCCTTAACACAGTGCTTAGCCTTTCCTGTCTCTGCTGCTTCGTTCCAATCTCTCTTCTGATACCTGCCCAGTGTCTTAGAAACCAGGACTCAGCAATATAATCTAGATGATTTCTGATTAAAACAAACAAACCAAAAAACCAAACCCATTGATGTCACATGGATTCTAACTCATCGCAACCCTGTGCGACAGAGTAGAACCACGCCATAGGGGTTCCCAGGAGTAGCTGGTAGATTCATACTGCGTACTTGGTTAAAAGCCGACCTAGCTCTTTAACCGTTGTTCCAAAGTTTGGTTACTGGGCTGAGTGTTTAATAGCTGAAACTGAAATGCACATGTGCCTAATGTTGGGTGTATGTGTATATGTGCGTACATATGTGTACATACACACTTGCACACTTTTGTTTGTATGTCTACAGATTAACCGAAACCTTCCCAAGGAGGAGTTAAGATTGCTCACACTGACAGAGTCAATATTTATCCTTAACTGAAGCTGCAACCAAGGGCAGCACACATCTGGGTGACAGCACTCTCTATATTTCTGTCAGCAGTCCCCAGCCCCAGCTTCCCTCTTCAAGCAGTGGGCCTGCTACTCTCAAAAGGCCAGCTCTGCAAATGACTGTTGTGAGTGAAGTCCAAGGTGAGCAGGAGGGACCTGGCAGAGGATGAGTCATGATTTTCCTAAGTGTGTTTACTCTGGAGGAACATGCAGGGAACACGTGGGCAGAAGCAGATTTGTCCACATGCAAAGCAGGAGCCATGCACTGTCATCTCGTCCCACTCCACCCTCTTCTCTGGTCTGTTGTAACCCCCTTTCCTTCTCTTAAATAGCCTTCACCTGCCCCTTTCCTTTGCTCCTTTTTGTGGCAGTGGTTTTCAAAAGTGAGTTTGCAAATGATCACCTGGGAAACTCGTTAAAATGCAGATTCTCCCCCCCAGCCCCCATTCTAATTCAATGGCTCTAGGGTGGGGCCTTAGTACAACCTTAGAGCCACTGAATTAAAATTCTAGTGGGGGGGCCAAGAATCTGCACTTTTAAGGAGTTTCCCAGTTGATCTTGGGGCCTGGAGCCCTGGTGGTAAAGTGGTGAAAATCTATGACTCAGTGACTGCTAAGCGGAAGGTTGGCAGTTCAAATCTACCAGCTATTCCTTAGACACCCTGTGGGGTAGTTCTAATCCATCCAAAGGGTCTCTGTGTGTCGTAATCGACTGGAGACAATGGGTTTGGGTTTGGATTTGGAGTTCAGCCCAAAAGACTACATGTCTACCAGACATCTTTGTTCTACCTTTTGATCAGTTAGGTGCCGTACCATAGTGCCTGGGACCCATCAGCATTTCAAGGGCCCATGAATAAGTTTGCTAACTAGTATATAAAATCATTAGTCCAAAAATGTTAAAGCGAAACTACAAAATTGAAATAGAACTCCATATTTATGTATCTTTATGGCAGGATCCTTAGCGGCACTGTGGTTAAGCGATCAGCTGCTGACTAAAAGGTTGATGTTTTGACACTACCAGCTGCTCTGTGGGAGTAGGATGCGGCGGTCTGCTTCCGTAATCACTTCAGGGTTGGAAACTCTACGAGGCAGTTCTACTCTGTCCTGTGGGGTTTCTGTGAATTGGAATCCAAGTGGCGGCAAAGGTAGATGCAGCCAAAGCCAAGGTCACCATGAGTCAGATCTGAAGGTAGACGCAGGATGTCAAATTATCAAGTGCACTACAACTTACAGAGACACAGAAATTATTTTTTAACGTAAGAGAGGGCTACTTTGAATACAGTTGGTATTGATGTACATGTCTACAGAAGTCTGCAAAAGGCCCTCACCATGGACCTGATCTGAGAAATACGGCTTTAGATGATGTCTCCTTTTTGAGTATTTTAGTCTGGAGGGATGCTTAGAAATACCTTACTTCAGTCCTCAGATTTTTACCATCAGGAAACTAAGGCCCTGAGAAGGAATGACTCACTGAAGGTCCCAAAGAAAGTTCCTGAACAGGCTAGACTGGAGGACAGCATTCATAGTTCATGATTCAGGCTTCTTTACGTCCCCTTGGCTGTCCCCTTCTAAGCTCTGCTCTCTTTGGCTTCTCTCCTCTTTGATTCCCGTGTCCTTAGGCCAATCATTTACCCAGCCCTGAGCCATGAGGGAAGGAGAGGAAATTGAGGGGAATAATGCCTCAGAGCTGAATCTCCCTGCTGACTGGCATTGCCTGTGACAAAACCAGCCCTCAGCTTCACTCTCTGAAGTGGAAAGAGGGCTGAGCCCCATCAATTCAAGTGGAGACATCAAAATCTGGCCAACTCCCCAGCAGCCTGTAAATTCTCGACTGTGTGCTGGGTATTGTTGTATACAAGGAGACAGAGCAATGAATAATGCCAACATAGCCCCTGCTTACATGTGTTCATTCATTCATTTATTCAACAAATATCAATTGAGCACCTACTGTGTGCCCACAACTATGAACAGGTAGCTGAAAGGCTTAGATTCTAGTGTGGAAATAGGTAATAAGCCAGAGGATAGATTCCCAGACAATAAGCTTTTCAACTAGTGCTGGTTATGATAAAGAAGGTAAGGAGACGGGGAGTGGCTGAGTGAGGACAGCTACGCTGGCTGGGTGGTCCTTTACCAGTGGTAAATGGCCTCTGTTCGCTCACACCGACCACCGTCAGTATACACTTTGCTTAGGAGGCCTAACTGCTGTTGTTGGGTGCTATCAAGTTGATTTGGACTCATGGCAACCGCAGGTGACAGAATAGAACCTGCCTCCCAGGGTTTTCTAGGTTGTGATCTTTATAGGAACAGATTGCCAGGTCTTTTTCCCACAGTGCCTTTAGGTGGGCTCAAACCTCAAATCTTTAGGTTTCCAATTAAGCACTTTACTATTGTACCACCAGGGTTCTGGATGTATTGGAAAATGGATGGTCTTT
Organism: Heterohyrax brucei; assembly: GCA_028571685.1. Lineage (NCBI taxonomy): Eukaryota > Metazoa > Chordata > Mammalia > Hyracoidea > Procaviidae > Heterohyrax > Heterohyrax brucei. Next base: position 14,989,207 of record CM053153.1, on the reverse strand, counting down.
GGATTTACAGACCTGTGGCCTTTCTGAGTGTGTGTCCTGGTGGTAAGATAGCCATATTACTGTCTAGCTGCATTGGTCCGGTACTGACTTTGTGCTTGTCACTGTTTCTGGTCCTTCACAGGAGATGTCTCCCTGTGTCATCATACTGTTGATATTAGGCTAGTATCGCGTCAGTTTAGATGAGGAAACCAAGACACAGGGAGGAATAATTCACCCAAGGTCACATGGCTAGAGAATAAGGTACAGGGCCTCATAACCAAGCAGCTTGGTTCTAGAACCCTGAGCTTTGCCACGGTGCCTTCAAGCCTCTGAAATCACTATTTGCCTTTCCCATGGACTGGTAGGAAGCCATCACGGTACTGGGAGGAATGTGGGATTTCGAGTCAGGTTCTCCCTTGGGTACCTGGACATCTGTGAATCCCAGATTCTTTTGTCAAACGGGAATAAGGATACCTAGCTCACATGGTTGTTAAAAGAGTCAAAGGAAATGGTGATATTTTAATGGGTTTGACACTCAGTAAATGTTTCAAAACATTTTAAAATTAATTCTTCCTTTTCAGATAAATGAATAGCAATTCCATGTGCCCTGAGAGGTAGCTTTCTTAGGCTGTTCATTTGATTAGACCCTGCCTTCCAGAGACTAGGATTGCTATTCCCTGTGATCAGTTCTGGCCAAGCAGTGAGCAGAGATGACGTGCCATTTAGGCCTTCACCTCTAAGTGCCAGTGAGGGACCACGCAGAGATCTCTGTCTTCAGCCTCCACATAGAGGCTTCCCCCTCAGCGAGTCTCCGAGCAGGACTGTGCTAATGCTGGGCAGGATCTCCAGTTACCCACAGTGGGTGTGCAAGCTGAATGAGCCATTCTTCTTTGCTATTTGAAGCCACTGAAATCTAGGGATGAGCGTTACTGCAGCGCAGCAGTGCTGCCCCTGACTGATACACCTGGAAGGCAAGTAGTTTCAGCTGTTGCCCTGGATTGATTAGTGGTGACTGCCTGGAGCTGAGTGACAAAGAATGCTGAGGACTCATAGGAATTTAGTCGGAAAGTGAGCGCCAGTGGATTTGTCCTGTCTAGACATGGTGGCTCTGGTATCAAGTGCCCCGTCTCCACTCTAGCTTTTGAAAACCTTTTGTTATTGGGTTCTTTCTCCACTCCACCTACACTGCTCTCATGTATCTACTGCTGTGCACTCTCCCCACTGCTTGCTTTCCCAACACGGGCTCCTCTGTTTGGCTTTAAAAGTCCCCAAAGTTTTGGACCTAATACACCCTCCCAGGACTTCCCAGATATGCTCTGTGCTGCTCACATTGGGCTTCTTATCGGCTATAGGGCACTCAGAACCTCTTCCCACCTGCTGGCTTTGATTTCACCTGTCCCCTCCTGCATACCTCTCCCCAACCTGTACACCTTGGCCAACCTTCAAATCCAGCTCTCAGATGACTTCCCTTTGAGTCTACAGTGACCCTGCTCTCCCAAACCCCAACTATGCAGTGTCCACACCCAATTCATCTTTTACTGTCGTTTGTTTTATTTTACTGTCTTGTTTTGTTATTCCTCTGTGGTTATCTAACATTCCTCACGCTTAAGCCTTGACTCCCTAACTAGATTATACACTCAAGGAATGGACCCTGTTTTGCTCATTCATAGCAACCCCATTCTACCCCTCCCATCTGCTGGGCCTGGCTTTCCTTCCACGGCTTCTAATCTCTCGCTCCTTCATTTATCTATCCTGCAGGTAGTTATTGAAATAGCCTAAGAAGAGCCATAATTATCTTGAAGTCTGTTATAAGAGAAGGATAAGATGTTTTGGAAGGGTGAGACTGAACCCACATCTGAGCCAGGGGTCCTGGGGGAGGCTTCCCAAGAGAACTGTTGTTTGAGCTGAGCCCTAAAGCAAGTGTGAGAATTAGCCTGAAAGAGGAGCTCGGAGAGTTGCCCAGTGGAGATAAAACCTGAATGGAGGCCCAGAAGCTGGAGAGCAGAGTCAGGAGGAGCAAGAGGAATCAAGGATAGGGTGGGCAGTGGCCCCAACTGCCCATTCCCTGAGAAGACTTGGAAGCTCCCAGTACCGGGCCTAGTGTAACCAGGAGCTCCGTGAGGGACCTATGCAGCAAACGGGTCCAGCATTTGGTTTTTGTTTCACTCGTCAGGGCTTGCCTAGCACTTTATCTCCCATGTCTCATTAACCCCCATCATGACTGTGCCGGCCGCGCAATGTTACAGGCCTCGTTACAGATGAGAAAGCTGAATCCATAGGGATGGTGGCAGCTGTACGCAGGGAGCGCTGCTGAGTCCCGGGCTTGGGCTTTGCTTGTCTCCTCTGGTGCTCACAAGACAACTCTGCAGGTTTGCTCTTCATGTCTCTTCTCATGACAGGGAAGTCAGGGCTCTGGATGGGTAGGTCACTTGCTAGGGTCCCCTGGAGAATCATGGGAACACTCACACTTGGGTTCTGACTCCAAATCTGGTTACTTTTTTTTTTCTTTTTAAGTTTTATTACAAAAGCCTCTCTGGTTAAAGCACATCATCACCTCTGCTCTATGCTGGGCCTCCTCTTGCTTCTTTGGACATTCTCTACATTCCCAGTCTCTCCGTCCTCCTCCTGCACCCCCTGAACATGTCTGACAGTTACCCTGCATGTGTACTGACTCCTGTGGTGTTCTGATTGGGTGTCTGTTTTTATCTCTCTGCCTGCTGATGGACTCCAGCCTACCCAGCCCAGCTGTGCAATGAAGACCTTCGAGGGTGTGCCCTATGGACTGTGTGACAGCATCTGTGGTGTGGACACAGGCCTCGATAGATGAGTCATGGAGTACACACATGCATCACTTCACAAATCCTGTCAGATTGTCTTCCAGAATGACTGTACTAGTTTACACATTCACAGATGTGTGCTGGGATTTCTGTTTCCCCACATCCTTTCAGACACCTGGCATTATCAGCTGTGTTAGAAAGGCGGGATTAGGCAGCTTGATGTGATTCCCTGTGATCCTCATTCCTGCACCCACAGCATCCTGAGTGGGGAGTGCTGGGCAGGAAAAGGGGGCCCTCATACTACAATTCACTTCTATTAGAGAAGGAGATTTCCCCTGAAGTCCTTGTAGACTTCTCTTGTGTCTCCTTGGCCAGAACTTGGCCGGATATCCTCCTCTTAACCAATCTCTAACTGAGATCCAGGGTTACTTGACTGTGTTAGGCCACTTCTAATTCTCCTGCCCGTGGCATGGGATGTGCCTCTTCTGAGCACGTTGCTATCTGCCTAGTACCCCCACCAAAATGGGGCAACTTTATAGGGAAGAAGGGAGCAATGCCTCGTTGGCACCCAGCAACCAACAGAGACTCACACACACACGCAATGCCCCCCAAACTGTTACCATCCAGTTGATTCCAACTCATAGAGAACCTACACAAAGGAGTAGAACTGCCCCCAGATGCTTTCCAAGGCTGTAATCTTTAGAGAAGCAGATAAGTTGTCACATCTTTCTCCTGAAGAGTTGGCTGGTAGGTTTTTCATTAGCAGCCAGTTAAGGCCTCCTTGGAGATGTCCACACTAGCTTCTGTTTGTGCTATATTTTTGAGCACATGATGCTGCCTCTTGGGTACAATCACTCTTCCATAAATCTGTTCGATGAGCCATTTGCTCGACATTTCAGAAGCATGAGTTCACCAGTTCATGCCTGGTGCCTTGGGCGTTAGGTCTGCCCATCTTATTTTGGAAATGACCACTCTTCTCAACAGGCAAGCCATCAGCCCTGTGCCTGCCCTGCTGCCAAGCTTATGTTTCTCTGTGAGTCCCCCATGAGAGAGGTCAATATAAAGATTCAAAAGGCAGAGCGCCAAAGTTCTGCCCTGAGCTACAGTGCTAAGGCAGGATGCCAGCTGAGATTAGGGCAGGGATGGACACCTGTCAGGGAAGGTGCTGTTCCAGGCAACAGCTTCCCCTTCTCACCACCTGTATAAAGACTGCAGTAACCGTTGTGTTTTGGGCTCATCAAATAAATTATTTTTTAAAATGACACCTCGTAGTTACCACCACCTGTCTGTCAGTTTGTCATGGTGGCTCTTGTGTTGCTGTGATACTGGAAGTTATGCCACTAATGTTTCCTATGTCAACAGGGTCACCCCTGGCTGACAGATTTCAGTGGAGCTTCCAGACTAAGACTAGGAAGAAGGACATAATGATAAGTCCAAAAAAAAAAAAATTAACCAATGAAAACTATACACATCACAACAGAACAATGTTCACGGTGTTCACTGTAGTGCTGGAGAGTGAGCCCCTCAGGTTGGTAGACACTCAAAACACAATGGAAGAAGAGCTGCCTCCTTCAAGTCTGATGTGTCAGCAGGAACTAATCCCTGAGAAAGGACATTATGCTTAGCACAGCAGAGAGTTATTGATAAAAGAGAATGACCAGCAAAGAGTTGAATGGAACACAGTGGCTACAGCAGTGGGCTCAAGCATCCCTGCTAGTGTGAGGATAGGCACAACCAGGCAAGGTTTTGTTTTGTGATAATACGGATCCCCATGAATCAGAACCAACAGCCAACAGCAACAGAACCAATGCTTACAGTTAATTCAAACACTTACTTTGTGGCAGGTGGCCTGGTAGGCATTTCATTGCTGTGATCTCACGGATTCCTCATGACTAGCTCTACGCGGCATTAGTGCCTTAACCTAGCGAGTATTTCTGTGTCAACGGTGAAAGCATAGTTTTGAAATCTGACTTCCTCTGGAATCTCGATTCCCAATTTTACAAGCCACATGGTCTAGGGCAGGCTACTTCACCTTTCTGTGGGGCAGCCTGTCTGTACTCTGGGGATAATGATTGGATTTTCTGAGCACTTGATGATCAATTAGTAATATTTAGAGAGTGACACTGGCTTAGAGGAAGCATGTGGTACCCACTTGGTGTATATTAACTGGTGGTATTGCCATTTTCAACCACAAAGATAATGGGAAGCTTAGAGTCAGCCGTCTATAAACATTGGACAGCTGAGTAGCAGGGCCAGTATTTGAACTTGAGTTTCTGGCTCCAGTCCAGGGCTCTTATCCAGTGTCAGTAGTGGTTACTGTGGCCCAAGTGGACTCTGTCATGGGACTCCTTACTAGTAGAATAAAAGTTCAGCTAGAAACACAGTGATCCTGGTTGTGAAGAAACAATCTCCAACCACCAACCACAAAGACAGTGTGATACTCCAGTATCTGTTCTGCAAAGTGACTGGGAGCACTGGGCCACGAAAGAGAGAGCGTGCCCTGGGACAATAAGGTACAGAGTTCAATCCCTGGTTCCACATGAAACCTCTCTGAGTCTTAGCCTCCTCATCTTTAAAATGAAGTTTTTATTATATTTCGACTCACTAAGGGTTTAGGAGGAAATCCTGGTGGTGAAGTGGTTAAGTGCTACAGCTGCTAACCAAAAGATCGTCAGTTTGAATCCATCGGGCACTCCTTGGAAACTCTGTGAGGCAGTTCTACTCTGTTGTTCAGGGTTGCCGCTGGCCAGAATCAACACGATGGCAGTGGGTTTTTGTTGTTGTTGTTTTAAGGATTTAGGGGGTGCTTACACAGTGCAGTGAGCATAGTCTTTGCTGCGTATTAGAGGATTAAAGGTCTGCATTCTGCCTTACATCCTGTTTCTTACCTCAGTTCCTCCTTGTACACACACTAATGTAAAGTTTAACAGTTGTGACCCTCAACTCCATCTTAGTCACTGGGCTGCTTTGGAAACCAGTATTCAGAATCTTCTGGAAGAGACTTTTTTTTCCCTTTTCTAAATACAGCAAAGGGACTGGAGTCAGGTGCCGCTGAGGTTTCCAAAGAGCAGTTATCTGTCGGGTCTGTGGGTTTAGGGGAAAATGATGAAGGTCTCCCTCGGCAACGCAGAGTGTTCCCACACTGTCATTTCTCCACTTGGGCATTCTCGGCCATGAGGCAGGGCGTGTTTGCCAGCGGCCAAGTGGTCCACCTGCATGAAGGATGTCAAGCTAAGATATGTGGCTTTAACAAACTTAACAAACAAGCTTTCTAGGACTTCACAGCCTGGGTCTCCCGACAAATGGCTCAACTTTGTTTTTAGACTTAAAATACAGAAATAAATTCTTCTGTCTGTCCTTCCCTCCTTCCTTCCTTTTGTCTTCTCTTTAAAGAAATTCTTCCTCCCACCTCCCCTTTTTCCCTTTCCCCTCCCTCCCTCCCTTCCTTCCTTTTGCTCTTCCTTTAAGGGAAGCTTTCCATCACTCCCTGTCTTCCTGCCTGCCTTCTTCCCTACCTCCCTTTCTTTTCTCTCTCTACCTTCCTCCCTCTGCCCTGTAAAGAAAGAAAGCTGCCTTCCTCCTTGGCTTCCTCCCTTTCTGTAATAGGGACCACATCCACCTGTTAAACATTCAAAAGGTACAGAAAAGTGCTGCGTGGAATGTCTGCTCATACTCGCTGCTTCTCAGCCAGCGGATCTTCTTCCTGGAGGCAATGTTAGCTGTGTCCAGTCTGTCACTCCAGGGATATCCAGTGCACATGCAGGGACAGGCCTGTGTGTGTTTTCCTCTTTCACTGTGTGAGGCTCTTACGTTTTACAGCCTGCAATAGCTCTAACTTCATGGTTTAAGCCGTAATCAAGGAGGAACTGCTCATTTTCTTCTGGGTTCCTATGCCTCCTTTCCTCCTGGCATTAGAAGGTCCTGCCATCACCCTCTCTGCACGCAGGCTTGTTCCTCAGAATGGGAACATCTCTGATGACATAGTTGTGAATTCCAGGGCAGTCTAGCTCAGTGTTTGAGGAGTCTGCCTTCCAATCCTTGGCTTCAGGAGGTCACTGGGCTGTGCCTGGACTTCCTCTCTGTGATGGACAGGAAGCTGGGTGCTTGGACAGCTGTCCACAGAACTCTCCAGAAATGATTCATGACACAGAGTGCCCTCTGGGGAACCCAATTCTCCCTGAAGACAGCTTTGCTCCCACTGTCTCCTGACTTAGAAGATGCAGAACCACACACCTGACAGACGGTCAAGGCTGGTGTTGCTCAAACTTAAGAGGCACACGGATCTCTAAGGGTGATTGTTAAATTCAGGTTCTGGTTCCTGAAGTCTGTGTGGGCCTGAGATTCTACATTTATGGTGAGCTTCCAGATGCTACTGGTGCTGTTTGTCCAAGATCCATTCTTAGAGCAGTAATGACCTTGTCTGCCCTCCCACCCCGCTGCGTGCTGTGCATGGTTCCCGCTTCCTGTGGAATGCTTGATTGCTGTGTTCCTAAGCCTCTTGGTCACTGCCGAGGAGTTTAACATACATTGTCCCATTTAATCTTCCTGACAGTCCTGTGAAGTGTGGGCATAGTAATCATATATATATGTATACGCACACATATATGATCATATTATACATATACGTATGACCATATATATGATTATTGTGTCCATATAGATTGTAATCACATATGATCACATATGTGTATGTGATCATATATGTGATTATAATATATGTATAATATGATCATATGTAAATATATAAATATTTACAGAATATATACTTTTTAGATGGAGCAACTACTACTCAGGGATGTTAAATAACTTGACGGAAGTCACACAGCTGACTAAGAGGCAAAGATGGGAGTCTTAGCACTAACAGCTATTCCATTTTACTGTGCTCGGCTGTTAACCCAAAGTTTGGTGGTTCAAGTCCACCAGAGGCACTGCAGAGAAAATGCCTGGCCATCTATGTCTGAAACCTCAGCCATTGGAAACCCAATGAAGCCCAGCTCTACTCTGACGCTCACAGGGTCACCACTAGCTGGAGTCAGCTCCCCAGCAGCGGGTTTCTCTGTGTTGCCCCATGACGGACAGATACCTGCAGTCCCCCAACACAGAGCCCAGTTTTGTGTTGATAATGACTACATTCCACGGCAAATACCATTTGAACCCCACTACCCCCGTCCCCAGATTTTAATCCTGGTGGCGAGGTGTTTAAGAGCTACGGCTGCTGACTAGAAGATTGGCAGCTCCGATCCACAATGCACCCCATGGAAAGCCTATGAGGCAGTTCTACTCTGTCTTACAGGGTTGCTAGGAGTCAGAATTGAGTGGATGGCAAGGGGTTTGGTTTTTGGGGATTTCTGCTTTTCGGAAGACTGTGATGTACTTGACACAGCGGCCAGGCTCAGCAGTGACAGTGACCAGAAAGAGTAATTATTTTCCTCGGAGAACCAGAGGACACATGAAATCAGAAAAAGTAGCTGAGAAATTTTCCCCACTTAAGAGTACACATTTCTCCCTCCCTCCTTCCCACATAACACAGGATACATTTTCCCTGTGATCAGGTCACTGCTGAGCTATCTTCATTTAATGTAATTCTGATGGAATATTTGGTCTGGAAATTTTATTTTCAATTAAACTTACTCGTTGAACTGTCTTGGTTTTGAAAGGATTCCATTAGGATGGCTAATTATATAGTAGTTGCTACAAGGAGATATTTGCACTCAATTTCAGCTCTTAGGTAATTTAAATCAAATGCTTTCTATTTTCCTCCCTGAAGCTGTGTGCAACCATCTCTCTTTAACACTGCAGGCTTCTCAGGAGTTATTTTTAGAAATCTGAATCAAAACAGCGATTTTGGCTGAGGTCGTTTCTAGTCTAGCAGAGTAAACCATATGTACTGATGAGAACAGGCAGAGTCAATGCCTTTAATAAGCTCCAAACACACTCTTTCTCTCTCTCTCTGAGGGAATTCTGTTTTTGTGAACTGAAAACTATCCTTTGTACTGTTACAGTCTTTTGAGAGCCCTATCTCAAGTCAAAGACAATTGAAATTCCTTTCAACTTACAAAAGGTTTATAAATGGCAGTTGCAGCCATTTTTTTTCAAGATGGCTCACCTTGGCAGAGTTTACTGAGGATCCGGTTTGGGCCTCTGAATGGCCAGTGAAATGTGAAAATCATGATACTTATTTTTCCACTTCTGTTTCTCTCTTTCATCAGAGAACTTGTAACACACCCCGTTAACCTTACAAAGTATGTAACATGTCCACCTTTAAAAGGTAAGCTCCTTGTCAACAGGGACTGTATTTTTCACTTTGTTTTTTGCTTGGCACGTAGTAGGTACTCAGGTAATTAAAGGAATAAATAAGTGAATGAAATCTCATCACTTTCTCTTTTCTCTCTTTTTAGAAAATCAATCATATCTTGCATAAATATTAAATGAACTGAGTCTCCTTAAAAAGAATTACAAATAGACTAAAGGCCCTTTTGATTGCCACCCCAACCCTTGTTCCTTACTGTGTCTGTCTGGTGACATTTGTTGTAACTTTGATGTACATCTTTGCAGAACTTTTTAATGCCTTTATATAAACCCCAAAACCAAACTCATTGCTGTTGAGTCAGTTCTGACTCATAGTGACCCTGTATACATATACATAAATTGTGTGTGTGTGTAGTCAGTTCGTTTTTGTTACGGTCTATAAAATTACTGCCAACAGTAACTTAGAGAATGCTGATTTAACCTTGTGTGTTGGATATCTCAAGTTGTCAGTCAGTGCATGTCCAAGGATCACTGCAAAAGTTCTGAAAGTATTGATTTGGAGGTTAAACATAAATTTTAGTGAATACCAGTACTATTTTGTAGACCTGGGATAAATGATAGTTCTGCAATTTATCTTTGTCACTCATCAGTATATCAAGGAGTTTTATTCACATTAATTACTTAAAAAAAAACTATTATGAAGTTTTCTTATGATTTGTGGACATACTACCCGTTATTTAGGCCCAATTCATGAATTTTTGTCTGCTTTCACATTCATTATAGTTTAAGATCCCTTCTCATGCCGATGTTGACGAGATAGCCACGCCTATGCCTGTCTTTTTGTGTGTGCACGCTTTAGGTGAAAGTAGACAGAGCAAACTAGTCTCTTATCAAACAATTAATACACATACTGTTTTTGACTTTGGTTGGCAACCTCTCACTTTCTCTACCTTGGGCTCCCCATTTCCATCAGTCTAGCCTTCTCATTCCCTTTTGTCTTCTGGTCTTTGTTTTTGGGCTGGTATAACCATTTAGTTTCCTATAAGTGGTTAAACTACATGTGTTACTGTTTGTTTTCTAGGTCTGTGTAATCTTGGGCTGAAGGGTATACTTTAGGAATGACTTCAGTACTGAGTTAAAAGGGTATCCAGGGGCTATACTCTCACGATTTCTCTCCACTGCTGTCTTTTGATAGATGCCGCACATTGTATCAAAATCAGCCAACTGCCTTGGAGATTATGCGGAATGAGAAGACAGAGTTGTGTGTGTTAAGGGTTGACAGGAGACAGAAAGTCCTTTGTCCACAAAATCTAGAGAAGGGCATGTTACACAGATCCCAGGGGACAGGATAGTGAATGGCCTTGAGTCTGGTGTTTGCTATGCGAGTAACCATTTGGGTTTCCTTAAATAGGTCATATCCTGTCTCTGGATCTTATTTTTCTCATTTCCACAATGGGCTCAATAAACACCTTCAAGCTCTTGGTCTCTGAACAGCAGGGCTTCCACAGCTCCCTTGGGTTTGATGTAAAGAAGATATTGTCAGCTGAGTTTCCCACATGTGGTGGGAGCAATTCCTGATAGACCCTGGCCCAGAACTCCTAACTGGGGCCATGGCATTAGGAACCTAGAACTGGTCAGCAAAGTATTGCCTTTGGGTCTTACTCCTTTTTCCCATTACTTTACCATCCACTTAAAGTGAATCCTTGTTTCTTTTGCTTTGTTGGGTCTCTTTGTTTTAAGCAAGGCTGTATGGTGTTAAGGAAGGAAATAATGGACTTCTGATTTCTAGTTTCAGCTGTGTGTTCTTAGATAAGTCATTTACCTCCTCTGCACTTCGATCAGTGAACTTCATGACTCCAAATTTGCCAAATGTCCATACACACACACAAAAGTTCAAAACCACACTCATTTGTGGGTGTTTCGTGTGGCATTTCTGAGTATTGTCACTTGCAGATAGGTCATTTCACGAGTTGATGAGACCACCAAAACTCGTGAAATCCTCTCATTTCACATGAGAAACATGCAGCCACCCTAACTCAATGACGCATCCCACCCTTTAGTGGGTTCTCAGACTTAGAGAGGAGTTCTCAGCTGCCATGAATCATAGTGAGAATTTTCTACCCTGAGCTCTAGGGCTGGCTGTGGAGGGGAGTTTGGGGAAAAGGGTATTTCCCCACTTTGAAGCTCAGGGCTGCAAGGGTCACAGTTCTGATTCACTCACTGGCGGGTGTCCCTGGGACCTAGTCAGGCTTTCCCATGACACCTGAGGGTTCAGGCCTCTTGCCTTGGCATTACACCTGGGTCTGAGGTCACCACGCCTTTCCTCACGTGAAAGGTCATGATGAAGGAGTGTGAAAAATACACATGGAAGTTATAGGCTGACAAGGTCCTGGGGGTTTGGCACTCCTGGTTCCAACACTTTGCCTTGTGCCTGTCCTGAAAGCTTCCGTTCTTGGACACACTCCTTTGGTTACAGGTTCTCTGATTGAGTTGGTTTGCACAGATGGAGATCTGAGTCTCTAGTTTCCTCCACTGCTGACCTGTGAGCTCTCTTCTGCTAACTTCCTGTCCTGCTGGTCCTGTATGAGATGAAATGTGCCTCCAGAGTAGGAGCTCAAACATCACCTTCCTTTGCTCTTCCCTTTCTTACATGGGGAAACCAAATTTTGTAGGCTTCCAAGCACTATTCAAGCTTCCAAAAGGTCTCGTTTGTATTCTTAACACTGTTGTTGTTGGCTGCCGTTGAGTTGGCCACAACTCACGACAACCACATACCAGGGTGACCCATAGGGCTTTCACTGGCTGGTTTTCAGAAATAGGTCACCAGTCAATAGGATCCTAGCCCATCTTAATCTGGAAGCTCCATGGAAAACTCTTCAGCATTGTAGTGACACGCAGGCCTCCACTGCCAGATGTGTGGTGTCTGCCTGATTTGTGTTGGCCAGCAATGGAACCCAGATCTCCCCCAAAGAAGGCAAGGTTCTAGCACTGAACTATACTCCCGCACCTCCAATTTTTCACATACTAAAGCAAAAGTGAAAAGGCAAGACAATGAATGGACTATCGTGGACTTAGTATACAGTTTTCAAAGGCATGCTGTATTGTTTCCTTTTGCCAGCTCTCACGCTCTGCAAATGTGGTTTGTGTTGTTGCCAGCAAATGCAGAGCAAGTTGCACTGCTTCTGTTTATACTTGACCCTCCTCCAAGTGACCGATACTGTTTGAATTGACGTTCTGGAAACTTTAAGACATGAGTCACCCTGTCCTATGATTCATAGACTTGATCAAAAATGCTTGAAATTGTGGGGTTGGGGGTAGAGTCAGAAACTAATCTGTGACCCTTAAAACTCTGGTTTTGTGTACTACAGTGGGTAGTGTCAATCCTGTGGGCTGAGTGGATCGGACCAGCCCTCAGGGAGGTGTTCTAGTCATCTGGTACTGCTCTAACAGAAATACCACAAAGTGGATGGCTTTATCAAAGAGAAATTTTATTTTGTCACAGCTCAGTAGGCTACATGTCCAAATTCAGGGTGTCTGCTCCAGTGGAAGGCTTTTCCTCTTTGTCAGCTCTGGAGGAAAGTCCTTGAGTTGCATCAGTCTTTAGTCAGGGTGCATCTTGGTGCAGGAACTTAAGGAATGAAGGACTCACTCTACTCTTGGTACTGCTTTCTTGATGGTATGAGGTTCCCCACTCTCTGCTTGCTTCCCTTTTCTTTTATCTCTTGTAGGACAACAGGATAAAAGGTGGTCCAAGCCACATTCAAGGGAAACTCCCACTCCTTTTACATTGGAGCAGGGCAGTGATCCTAGGAAGGGTGTTACAGTCCCATCCTAATCCTGTTTAACGTAAATCCAGTCTACTGACTGCAGGCAGAGATTAGGATTTACAGCATCAGAGAGTCACAAAATGAAAGGAAATCACACAATACTGGGAATCACCAGCCCAGCCAAGTTACTGCATACATTTTTGGAGAGATACAATTCAATCCACAACAGTTGGAGTTTAGGGTGAAACTAGAAAAGTTCCCCTTCACACCTGTTATCCTGGCCATTTTATCTGGTTATCACATCTTTTTACTCCCGACAGTGTCACTGTTCAGATAACAGAGCATTCTAGGAGACTAGAGGTGCTTGGGTGAAGTTAATGGTTTACCTTCAACTACTGACTAAGGTGGTTGATTCAAACCCTGTCAGCAGTACCGTGGACTTGCCTCCATCAAGATCACAGCCAACGACACCCTATGGACCAGCACCTTGTACTGCACACATGCGGTCACTGTATCCAGAATCCACTCACAGCAATGGTGAGATGAGACCGAGAGTTCTCATGAGCCAGAGATTTCATTTGTTCACATCTGTGTTCCCATTGCGTGGTTACAAGGAGGCAGTTAGGAAATACAAGCTCGCTAGGTGGGTGGATTCTTAACTTCCTTTCATTCTGTCTGAATTTCTGTTTCCTGATCATCTCTGCATCTTTGAAACACATCAGGTGAGTCCAAAATGTTCTCAATAAGTACTTTTCTTAATTCAGTTTTCTTTACTGTGACAAAATTACATGTAGCATAAAATTTCCCAGTTTTGCCATTTTTAAGTGTACACTTCAATAACATGAAGTGCCATCAATGACACTGTGTAACAGTCACCACTGTCCTTGGAATTCTTTATTCCCTCCAAACAGAAACTCTGTATCTGTTAGGTAATAATTCCTCTCTGCTGTGGCCACTATTATACTTCCTATCCCTGTGAATTCTCCTATTTTAGATATCTCATCTAAGGAGACTTGTACAACATTTTTTTTTCCTTTGTGTGTGACTTATTTTACTCAGCATTGTATTTTTTGAGGTTTGTCCAAGTTGTGACATGTATCAGAAGTTCATTCTTTGTCATTGTTATCGTTGGGTGCTCTTCAGTTGATTTTTCGACTCATAGTGACCACATGAGAGTTCCTAGGACTGCCCCAGGGGGCTCTCCAGGCTGTCATACCATCAATTCTGGCTTTTTAGTAGAATTCTTGAACTGTACACCTCTTTTTCTCTTGTTGCCTTAGGGACTCTAAGTTGTGTTCCCTGTCACAGCTGCCTTTGGCTGTGGCTGGGCACCACCTGGTTCTTCTGATCTCTTGCTGATGTAGTCTCCTGTTCATGAGGATCTTTCTGTCTCCTGAGCTCATTTTTCCTTATGTCTTTGACATTCGCTGTCATTATCTCTTCCAGATGGGTTAAGACCATTTAGTGTTCCTCAGACGGTAGCTTGCTAGCTTTTAAGAACCAAGGTGCCACTCACCAATATAGGGTACAGAAGACTCTCTTAGCAAAAGACAAGTTATACCAGTTGACCTCGATGTCTCCTGGAAACATGGTCTCCAGACTCCTGTTTCTGTCCTTTGAAATGTTGGGTTGAGTTTAGAAAAGCTTTCAGTTTATGATGTGTGTCCGGTTGTAATGATCTGTCCCCGACTGCATACTGTCACTCACTTCACCAAACCAAATTCCTATTAACTATCTAATCTATGAACATCTCTTTCGTTCCCTCCCTACCCTTGTAGCTGTCAGTCTTTTTTTTCTGTACGTAAGTCTTTTAAGTCTTTATAGTAGAAGTCTCATACAATACTTGTCCTTTAGCAGCTGACTGATTTCATTCAGCATGATGTCTTCTATTTGAAACCAGATTATGAGGTGCTTCCTAAAATTATCACTGTTCTTTATCATTGTGTAGTGTTCCATTGTATATAAGTACCATAGTTTGTTTATCTGCTCATCTGTTGATGAGTGCCTAGGTCGATTCTATTTTTTGCTACTGTAGACAGTGTTGGAAAAAACATTAATGTGCACGTATCTGTTTATGTGACAGCCTTTATTTCTGTGGGATATATTCCAAGCAGTGGGATTGCTGGATCATATGGTATTTCTGTTTGTAACTTTTTAAGGAAGCGCAAAATTGCTTTCCAAAGAGGTTGCACCATTTTACACTCCCACTAGCAATGTAAGAGAGTTCCAGTCTCTCCACAGCCTCTCCAGCATTTGTTGTCTTGAGTTTGGGGTTATTGCCAATCTTGTTGGGGTGAGATGGAACTCATTTTAGTTTTTATTTGGATTTTTCTAGTAGCTAGTGATCATGAGCATTTCTTCATGTGTCTTTTAGCTGTCTAGATGTCTTCTTTGGTGAAGTGTCTGTCCATCTCCTTTGATCATTGTTTTATTGTGTTATTTGCTTTTTCTGGTTGATATTTTGCAGGACCTTGTAGACTATGGAAATCAGACATTGATCCAATACATAGTTACCAGATATTTCTTCTCATTCTATAGGTAGTCTTTTAACTCTCTTGATAAAGTCTTTGGATGAGCAAAAGTTTTTGATCTTTAGTAGTTCTCATTCATCTATTTTCTCTTCTGTTGCTTGTGCATTGTTGGTCAGATTTTGTAGTCTGTTTAAATTGTGTACTGGAACTTCCATTTTTGTTCCTATTTTTTCTCGCATGATCTTTATTGTTTTAGCTTTGATATTTAGATCTTTGATCCATTTTGAGTTAGTTTTTGTGTAAGAGTGAGATATGGGTCTTGTTTCAGTTTTTTGCAGATGGGTATCCAATTTTGATGACACCATTTGTTAAAGACACTGTTTTCTACCCAGTTCACAACCTTTGGGTCTTGGTCAAATCTCAGCTGTTTACAGGAGAATAGTGGTATTTCTGAATTCTCTGCTTTGTTCCATGGGCCTATCTGTCTCTTTTTGTACCAGTACCAGTACCAGGCTGTTTCACTACTGTGGCAGTGTAGTAGCTTCTAAGGCTGGATAGTGTGAGGCTTCTCACTGTGTTCATCTTCTTTAGTAGTGTTTTACGTACCAGGAGTTTCTACCCTTTGCAAACAAAGTTGGTGATTTGTTTACCCATCTCATTAAACAATAACAGTGGAATTTCTATTAGGATTGCATTTTATATGTAGACCACTTTGGGTATATAGACATTTTCACAATGTTAAGTCTTTCCATCCATGAACAAGGTAGGTTTCCACTTATGTAAGTCTCTTTTGGTTTCTTGCAGTAGCATCCTGTAATTTTCTCTGTATAGATGTCTTACATCTCTGGTTAGATTTATCCCTAGGTATTTTATCTTCTTGGGGGCTATGGTAAATGGTGTTGATTTGGTGATTTCTTCTTTGATGATCTCTTTGTTTGTGTGAAAGAATCCTACTGATTTATTTTTATTTATCTTATATCCCAATACTTTGCTGAACTCTTCTATTAATTTATTTTAGATCCTTTAGGGTTTTCTGTGTATGCTATCACATCATCTGCAAATAGGGATATTTTTACTTCTTCTTTACTGACATGGATGCCCTTTATTTCTTTTTCTTGTCTGAGTGCTCTGGCCAGAACCTCTAGTACAATGTTGAATAGAAGTGGTGAAAGCGAGCATCCTTGTCTAGTGCCTGTTCTCAGGGGAAATTCTTACAGTCTCCCTCCATTCAGGATGATGTTGGCAGTTAGCTTTATGTAGATGCCCCTTAGTGCATTGAGGAATTTCCCTGCTATTCCTCTTTGGCCTAGTTTTTAACTTGAATGAGTGTTAGACTTTGTCAAATGCCTTTTCTGCATCAATTGGCAAAATAAAGTGATTCTTATCCTTTGTATTATTTTTGTGATTGGTCACATTGTTTTTCCAGCCTTGCATCCCTGGTATGAATCTGACTTGGTCATGATGAATTATTTTTCTGATATGTTGTTGTATTCTATTGGTTATGATTTTGTTGAAGATTTTTGCATCTGGTCTGTAATTTTATTTTTTATGGGATCTTTCCCTGGCTTTGGTGTCAGGGTTATGCTGGCTTCACAGAATGAATTTGGTAATATTCCATCCTTTTGTGTGTTGTGAAATAGCTTCATTAGTATTGTAATTAACTCTTGCCTAAAAGTTTAGTAGAACTCTCATGAAACTGTCTGGGTCAGGACTTTTTTGGTCAGTAGTTTTTTTAATCAGTTTTACAATCTTTTCTTTGTGATAATTTTGGTAGGTGATATAAATCTAGAAATTTGTCCATTTCTTCTAGGTTTTCAAGTCTTAGAGTACAATTTTTTTTGTAGTCTCTTGTCATGATACTTTATTTTCACTTGGGTCTGTTGTGACATCTCCCATCTAATTTCTTATTGAAGTTATTTGTTTCATCTCCTGGTTTTGTTTTGTAAGCTTAGCCAGTGATCTATCAATTTTGTTGATCTTTTCAGAAGACCAGCTTTTTGTTTTGTTCTTTCAACTGTTTTTCTATTCTCTAATTCGTTTAGTTCTGCTCTAATTTTTATTATTTGTTTTCTTCTGATGACTGAGGGGTTCTTTTGTTGTTGTCTTTCTAATTGTTCAAATTGTAGGGTTAATTCTTTGGTTTGGGCCCTTTTCTCCTTCCAGATATGTGTGTTTGTAGAGATAAATTGACCTCTGAGTACTGCTTTTGCTCTACCCCATAGGTTCTGGTAGGATGTGTCATCATTCTTATTTGATTCTTGATTTCTTTATTGCATCTTTGATATCTTTATAGCCCATGAATTTTTGAGTATGGTGTTGTTCAGTTTTCATGAGTTTAAATTTCTACTCATTTTTTTCTGCTATTGTTTTCAACTTTTATGACTTTATGGTCCGAGAAGATGCTTGGCAATAATTCAGTGGTTTGGATTTTTTTGAGACTTGCTTTATGGCCTAATGTGCGGTCTATTCTAGAGAATGTTCTATGTGGGTTGGAAAAGGAGGCGTACTTATCTGTTATTGGGTAAAAAGTTCTGTATTTGTCAATCAGGTTAAGTTGGTTGATTGTCACAATAAGGTCTTCTGTATCTTTATTGATCTTTTTTTGTGTTTCTTGTAAGCAGCATATAGATTGATCGTGTTTTTTGATTCAATCTGTTACTCTCTGTCTCTTTACTGGAGCATTCAATCCATTTACATTCAGTGTAATTATTGATAGATATGTGTCTAGTGCTCTTGGTTTGGTGCCTTTATTTTTATTCTACTTAAAATTCTGTTCTGGGTCATTTTTCCTGACAGGTTTTCTTTTCATCCTTTCATTGTTGGTTTTGTGTCTGTTGAGACTCCTGTATTGTGTTTCTTGTTTTGACATGTAGTATTGTTAATTTACTTTGTGGTTACTCTTTTGTTTCCCTTTAATGTTCTAAGTTTATATCAGTGTTTAACTTCTTTATATCTCCTTACCTTCCTATCCATCTGACAGGGCTATAAATACTGTAATATGTCCTTCTTTATAGTGTGATGATATCATAGTTTACATGTTAAGATCTCTGTTTCCCTAATCTTAATATTTTAGCTTTGACTGAGCTAACCACAAGGTCGGCAGTTCAAATCCACCAAGCACTCCTTGAATACTCTGGAGGTCAGTTGTATCCTGGCTCCTAGGGTCACCATGAGTTGGATCCGACTCAGCGGCATTTGGCTTTGGCTTGGCTTGACTGAGCTTTGTGACTTCCCTAACTGAGTGGGACTCTGCATGCTGTGTCTTGCATTGCATCCTTGAGTATATATCTGATGTTATTGATTTTCTAATCAAAAAGCTTTTTTCTGTATTTCTTATAATTTTGGTTTGGTTATTGAAAAGTCTCTGAACTTCTGTTTCTCTGGGAATGTCTTAATTTCACTGTCATATTTGAGAGACAATTTTGCAGGGTTTATGATTCTTGGTTGGAAATTTTTCTCCTTGAAGGCTTTGTATGTGTCATCCAACTGTCTTCTTGCCAACATGGTTTCTACCAATAAGTCAGAGGATAGCCCACAAGGCTTCCATTTGTACATCAGTTTTGATTTAAGCCTAGTTGCCTTTAAGAACCTCACCTTATGTTTCATTTTATTAAGCTTGCATGTAATATGTCTTGGTGTCTTCCTTTTTGGAGTTCGATAAGCATCTTGAATAGCTATGTTTTCTTCTTTCCTGATGTCAGGGAAGTTTTCTGTTAGCAACTGTTCAACAATTCTCTCTGTATTTTCTCCTATCCCTCCTCTTTCAGGAATTCCAATTATTCATAGATTATTTCTCTTGGTAGAGTCCCACATGTATCTTAATACTTCTTCATTTTTCTTGATTCTTTTATCCGATTTCTTCTCATAAATGCTGTGTCAGTTGTTTTATCTTGAATGTCAGTAATTATGCATTCTATTTCCACAACCCTGCTCTTTAGGCTTTGCATTGAATTGTGTAACTCTGTAATTTTATTATTGATCAGCTGAAATTCAGATCGTTGATGTCCTAGCAGTTCATATAGCTTGCTTAATTTTTCATTTTCTCCTGCTGAACTTTGTTTACTCTCTGGAAGAAATATGTACTTAATTCTCTTGTATTCTTCTTCTGATAATATGAAGAAGACTTCTTTATCTGGGAAGTTTTCTGATTATTTATTTTCAGAGTTTTTAGGAGCCATAGTGGTCTGGTTTTTTAAAACAGTTAGGTACTGATTGTTGTCTTCATGCCATCAAAAAACTGTTCAGCTTCTCTGGTGTTGCACCAAAAGAGCTGTGGTGTAGCTCTAAGAAGGGAGTGAGTAAAGTCACTGCTAGACTTGGCCACTACCCTCTGTTGCATTTGCTAGGTGTGGCTGACTTATGTTCAGTTTCTTTGGTGAGAGAGATGCTGTCTAGCCTCTCAATGCTGCTCAGCTTGGTGGCTAGGCCCGTCTGGGCACTCAGGGGTGGCAGGTCCCACCTGCTGGCTGAAAAATATGGTGACCTACTGTGTCAGCTCTCTACAGTCACATAAGCAGACACTATGGCATAGCTCAGAGAAGGGAGAAGAAAAGGGTGCCACCACACTCATTTGCAAGCCACCACTGAGTTCTTTAGATATGCTTATCCTAAAACTGCTTTTCTGCTGACAGAGGTGCTGCCTAGTAGCAGACAGTAACAACCGGGCCGTCAGAGGTGGCAAGTCTCCTAGCTGACAAAGGTGGAGACATACTTGTGGAGTCTCTCAGGGACTGTGCCCACAGATGCTATAATGTGGCTCAAAGAAGGGAGGGGTAAGGGCACCACCACACTTGGTTGCTAGCTGCCCCTACACTTTCTAAACTTGATTGTCTTCAAAACAGATTTTCTGTTGGGAGAGGTACTGTCCGGTCAGGCATTCTTGTTCACTGTGACAGCCAGCCCCAGCCAAGCCCTCAGGCATGGCTGACTCTGCCACTCAGCTAACTAAGATGGCGTCCTGCCTGAGCTACATCTCCTATGCCAAACTAGTAGTATTTATGGTACAGCTCAGAGAAGAGAAAAGGGAGAAGCACTGGTACCCTCAGTCACCAGCTGCTGCTGGGTTTTCTAAATGTGACTGTCTTAAGCACAGTCTCTCTGCTGTGAAAGACGCTGTTTACTGAGACACGGTAGCTCAGCATGGCAGCTGGCCCCTGTCAGGCTCTCAGGCTTGACCATTCCAGTCCCAGTTTGCTTGTTAACAAAGATGTCATCTCAGCTACTGTGCCAGCAAAAGTCAGACCCTTTGCATTGCTGTCTTGCCTCCAGCAAAGGTAAATTTCCCCGTGCAGTCACCCACTCTGATCTCACAACCCTACACCTGATCTTGGGGCTCCCAGAATGCCCACTGTGCTCTGTTCAAGTATTTTTCTAGGCCTTAGTTCTCAGATGGAGTTGTGGAGCCATGTAAATAATCTGCCATCTTGGCCCCACTTCTATACTGTACATTTTGTTTATCCGTTTGCCATTGATGGACACTTGGGTTGTTTCCATTTTTCAGCTATTGTGATTAATGCTACTATGAACATTGGCCTGCAAGTATCTCTTTGAGTCCCTTAAGTAAGAACCTGAGAGGGCATTTGTTTCGGCTACACATAAACAGGTCTTTGCCATTTAGCTTTTGTGAGTTATGAAGTTTGACAATTAAGTCCATGAACTTAATTGTTCTAAGTGCTGCACATCATATTGATGAATATTACTACAGTCATTTTTGAAATACTCTCCTTGAGAAGCTATTCACTGATGTCAGCTCCTACTCCATCGATTCTTTAAAGCAATTTTGGAAATTTCTGGAACAGCCATTGCATAGTGACAGGTTCACATACTTAACCATTTACATGATCTGGCCCCTAATGACTTTTTTATTTACCCGAAGATAAAGGACATATTGAAAGAACATCAAGGGTAACACGTTGACAGCCTCAATGGCCATTCCAGAAAGAGTTCCAAAATTGTTTTGAAGAGTGGACAAGGTGCTGGTGTCAGTGAATAGCTTCCCAAGGACAGTACTTTGAAGGTGACCATAGTGATATTCGGCAATGAGGTATGTAGCACTTTTTCCAGGATGAATTCATGAACTTCATTGGCAGTCTTCGTACATATGAGTTGGAACTTAGCAGGTACTAAAAACAGCAGCTTTCCCAGAGTAAACCCCTAAGAAGTGATGTAGGCAGAGGTAGTACCGTTGCTCTTAGCTCTCTAGTTGATTGCTTGTTGTCATCTTTTCTTTCCTACCTGTAGGGATCATAACCAAAAAAAAAAAAAAAAGAAACCCAGTCCTTCTGCTATTGAGTCACTTCTGACTTATAGTGATCATATAAAACAGATTAGAACTACTCCTATAGGGTTTCCAAAGGATGCCCCATGGACTTGAACTGCCAACCTTCTGGTTAAGCAGTTGTAGCTCTGCATCACTACATCATTAGGGTTTCCATAGGATTTGAAGACTGCATAAATAAATTTCAGAAGTAAATATATATATATATATAAGAAATTGGAAACAGAGAGGAAAAACTTACCCATTATCTCATGGGCCTCGGTAATGCAACTGCAATTATCATTCTAATGTGCTGTAAGTCATTTGTGTTGTTTTATACAAAGTTTTTAAAAGTGGTCATTAACATAAATTTCTTTTAATGATTTTATTATTTGCATTTTTCCACAAGCATTGTCTATATCATTCCATAACTATTTCAGCTACTATTTTTTACTTGCTTTAGTCCATGTGACTGTTGGTGATGAACCATAGATTTCTGTTTTTTTTCCTTTTTGTAAATAAAGTTTCTTTTTTTTTTTTTCCTCCCAGTCATTTCTTGTATTCCAAGAGCAAGTATTTCACTGGAATCACTGGATGAAAGGACATGAACATTAAGTTTTGTGTTTTTTACATGTATTTATGGATTTTATAAGACCTTTATCATGGTTAATTCTCAAAATAACCCCCTGGGTTAAGTGTTAGTAACCTCATCTTTTGATTAATGGCATGAAAAGTTATTGTTAAAGGAATCTTGAAGTTTCCTAAGCCACTGAACTTCCTGGATGGGAGACCTGTCTCACCCATCACTGTAGCTCTCCGGCTTCCGTGGCTCAGGGCCCGTGTTATCAGTTGCTTCGACCTGTGGAGACCTCCTGTATAACAGAACAGAACATTGCCTAGTTCTGTGCTGTCTTCATGATCATTGGCCTTTTTGAGTTCAGATGGTTGTGTTGTTCCTTCTCATTTGTTTCCCTCATTTTCATTGGCCTTTTGCTTTACCAACCATGATACCAGCTTCTAATAGTCGGTCTTCCCTAATAACGTGTCTAAATTAGGCAAGCTGAAGTCTCACTATCATTGCTTCAAAGGAGCATTCTAGCTATACATCTTTGAAGACTGAGTTGTTTGTTATTTTGATGGTCCATGTTATATTCAACGTTCTACAGCAACATCAAAATTCTAATACACCAGTTCTTTTTCTATTTCCTTTTTCTCTATCCAGCATGGTGTAAATAAAACAAACAAAAAAACCTGTTGCCATCAGATTGGTTCTGACTCACAGCAACTCTGTAAGAGAGAGTAGAACTGCACTATAGTATTTCCCAGGAGTGGCTGGTGGATTCCACCTGCCAACCTTTTGGTTAGCAGCTGAGTTCTTAACTACCATGTCACTAGGGTTTCTGGTGTACATAGTAAATGCTTAGTTAATTCCCATTACTTGTTGACTACTGAGTGAAGGAAAAAAACACCTGACTGTATAGGTGATAAAACTGAGGCCCAAACAGGAGAAGTGGGTCACTACAGATCAAACAGCAAACATGACAGAACCAAGACTATTGTGCTTTCTAGGTTGGTGGACCTGTGTTTTGAATGCTTAGTCCAGGAATCCCTAAATTCAGGCCAGACAAGCTTCGGTACCCTTGAATATCCACAGTTACTATTATAGTGAATGCTTTCCTCTCAATTGCAAGCCTAAGAACCAGTCATTACCACTGTTAGGTAGCCCACAGCTGTGTAAGTGATTGTCTCATCTGAGTACAAATCCATTGTGGCTACAAAGTCATAACAAAGGCAATGATAATAATAATGACAGTGATACTAATAACCAAGAAGTATTGGTTGCTCAGCATATGCTGGGAATTTAGATTATTTTATTTCGTCCTCATAGCCACTCCCTCATTAGGTACAATGACTTGTCCAGTTGTGTGCTACCCCCATTGTCAGGCTATTGTAATCCATAGGATTTTTTCCTTTTTTATCCCTAGGATGTTTGTTACCTGATATTCAAAAGTACATCACTGCCAGATACATAGTAAGTGGCTATGTGAGATGTTTTTCCAAAATAAAATGAAAGGAAGTAGTCACTGTTGAGAGACAGGCTTGAGTTTGCATCTGATCCCATCACTGGGTCATTGTGTTATTTAAGCAAAATCTTAACTCTCATTACTGAGATCCATGGAGCACAAAATTATTCCTAAATCTTTCTCAAGGTTGTGGTTTCTTTTTGACAGAATAGACTCCTTAGAGAATATTGCTTTACAGAGAAATAGAAGTGTGACTGTGAAGTCATGTCACAGGGTGAATGACCAAAATACCTCAACTGGCGCATGCAAATGGGTTTGGGTCTCTCCTTGCAGCCCATTTAGAAGATTCTAGACTTCCCTGAAGTCCATTTTGATAAGGGTATTTCCAGTCTGTTGACTTACTCTTATGAAGAAGAATCTTTCTTGGGGTTGGGGGTTGGGTTACCGCCTGTGTTCCAGGCAGTGAGTTGAAGTTGGTGCAAACAGTTACTTGCTGGGCTACTAAGTAAAAACTGGACAGTTTGTATCTACCCAGTGGCACCTCAGAAGAAGGGCCTGGCAGTCTGCTTCTAAAAGGCTATAATCATAGAAATCCTGTGGAGCAGTTTTACTCGGCATCACGTGGTTCACCATGACTCAGAATTCGCTTGACCGCAATTGGTTTGGTGCCTTTTGTGTGCGAAGGAAACAAATGCTTTCAATTAAACTGTTATCCCTGGTTATGGGGTACATGGCTACGCTGAAATCGGAAAAGATCCTGTATCTCAGAATCTTCACATTAAAAAAATTATTAACACGAACACCGGCCTAAGCCCAGGCACAGAACAAGATCCTTAAAATCTGAGTTTGCTAGGAAACAGAGAAGAGACTTTAAAACAGATGTCCTTAATATCGACGTCTCTAGTCTGCTATCTCATTTCATGCAATTAAACACCAAGAGCAGTGGAGACTCCACACCATTCTGTTCTAGGCAGGCTGCCTTCCTCTGGCAACTGTCGCGTGGTTAGAATTCCTA
Organism: Heterohyrax brucei; assembly: GCA_028571685.1. Classification (NCBI taxonomy): domain Eukaryota; kingdom Metazoa; phylum Chordata; class Mammalia; order Hyracoidea; family Procaviidae; genus Heterohyrax; species Heterohyrax brucei. Next base: position 14,964,669 of record CM053153.1, on the reverse strand, counting down.
TGACATCATGTCATGTTATTTGGCAGACATGTGCTTTGTGAGAGGGATGAAGTCCGATCTCTAAGCCTGGCTGTGAGATGACAAGTTGCTTTTAATGTAAACTCGCGTCTAGCAGTATTATCAGGACCAACCCCCCTTTCTGTTTGATTCTTGAGCCTTTTCTGTTTCAGAACATTCACTGTTTCCTTGAGACATCTCAGCCTGTGGGCAGAAGAGGTGTGGGCACCTGAGGAAGACAGAGGAGACCTGGGCCACATCTTTGTAAGTTGTGAATTACTCCAATTCACAGCAGTGTTAAACTCTCATCTCTTGATGGCATCCCAGGGCATGCTTTGCATATTGTTGTATAGCAACAGAATGAGCTGTGGCCTGGTCCTGCTCCATCTTCATGATCCTTGGCATGCTCAAATGCTCTGTTGCACCTGCTGTGTATTTTGAGTGTCCTCTAACCTAGGAGGCTCACCTCCCATCACTGTATTTGATAATATTCTGTTGTTATCCATAGAGTTTTCAGTGGCTGATTTTAAGAAGTAGACCACCATGCCTTTCTTTCTAGTCTGTCTTAGTCTGGAAGCTTCACTGAAATGTGTTGACCAACAGGGACCCTGCTGGCATTTAAAATGGTAGCATAGGTTTCAGTATCACAGCAACATACCAGCCACCACAGAAAGACAAACTGACAGGTTGAGGAGACCACACCTAGAGGAGGAGAAGACAAGCATTTGAATCCTCCCAGCTTTGATGCTAAGCTTTACGTGGAGCACCCTCTTGAGTTAATGCAGACTTCCAGGGTGTTAGCATGTTTACCATAGCTTCTTCAGGTCCAGGGAGGTTAACTCAGTGGCCCAAAGTCTCACAACTTCCTTCTGTCACCTGAGTCTACCAATTGCCAATATGTGCACTTATCTATGTCACTGTATTCCCCAGAATGCTTGCAAAGACACAAAGTGATTTCTCCAATCTCTGGCAAGCTCAGGGCTCTCATCAGAATGGTGCTGACACCCTTACCTACACATAGAATCTCCTTTGAAGTGACTATTATCTTTGTTGTTCTTGAAAATGGACATGCAAAATCAGCAGTTTCTCCATGTACAATTAAGTAACTTTGATTGTATCAAGTTCTGCAGTGATTTGCTTCTTCCTTTTCTGAATTATTCCTCTACCATTAACACAAACTCACTGCCCCCTAAGGTTCTCATCTAACCTTTTGAGTTGGTATTGTCAGTTTGATCATAGAATTCCTTTCAGTGACCTCCCTGCTTTTGCCAGTGTGGGTTTTTCCACCAGTAAAACCCTTTCACCTCTTTTCCCCTGGTGAAAACTGTAACATTCTTCAAGGCCCAGGTCAAATATGACACCCAAACTGCTTGCTCCTACAGGACAATTCCAGTGTCTCTGGGGCAGCATGCCTGGACCTCCCTTGCTGGTCTTGTCACTGGAGGCTTCTGCGGGCTGCTTCTACTATTCTGAGGGTCCTTGAGGCTCTTAAGTTAGACCAACTTTGAATTTTCTTATTTACAAAATGGCGATGACCTTAGTGTCACCCTCCCAGGACTATTGGCTTAGATCACATGCTCAGTGCTCACTAAATACTGTGTTCATTGCTGTATAGGAGGCACTTGGCTCAGTATCTTCTTGTATTATCTCATTTAGTCCTCACAAAGGCCCTCTGAGGAAGCTTCTACTACTGCTGCCATTTTACAGAAAAGGAAATTAAGGTGAAGTTGCTTGCCTACCTTTATACAGCTGATGTGGTAAAGCCAGGGTCCAGACTTATCATTTTAAACTCCCATCTATCTATTTATTTATTTATTTGTGATGAAGTGAAAGTAAACAATCCAGCTTAAATTTGCATGCCTGCCTATCTGCAGCTCCTTCTGCTCTCCTTGCCCGGTGACAGCACACTCCTCCTTTTTGTTCTATATATCTCCTCTCCCTTCCGCTCCACCCTCTCCTCTCTAGTCTAGTAAAAGGCCAGTAGGACAGCATCCTATAGATGCATGAAACCATAAAGCACACACACCAGATGGTCACATTGTGTCCTCTAGTCCAATCCATTCCTGTCCAGAGTTGACCTCAGTAATGTTAAACTCCCATCTCTTGATGGCATCCCAGTGTACACTTTGCACGATGCTGTATTCTGAGGATGTTTTGTTGGGTGCAGTCCTTGCCAAGGCACTAATTTTCCATGTATTCTCGGTGAGGTGATATTTATCCTGCAGTTGTAGTACAACTGATGCTGTAATAGGCTTTGTCCCGACAAAATGAGGTAGTTGTTTACATGGTACACATGCTTATCAATAACGTGTTCCTTCCTCTCGGGCTTTTTGGGGTTGCAGAGCCTTAATGTTCTAATAGCCTCCTTGAGCTCCTACACTAGTGGGCCTTCATTTTTACCTGAAGCAGAGGGGACAGGGACAGAAGTATGACAGAGCAAGATGGTGGGCAAGCATTGACTGTGGGAATGACCATTTGCTACAGGCCTACTATGTGTCAGACATTAGCTGGGTCTGTGTTTCCCAGCATTTAGGGATTTATCTCAGAATCTCACTATCATTAACTTCTAATTTAATTCTACATAGTCAGACAACATCCTTGTATAATATCAGTCTTTTGAAATTCATTCAGTTTTCTCGTGATGAATGCTGTATTTGCACTGGAAAAGAATGTGGACTCTCCAGTTTCTGGGTGTAATGTTCTAGAAATATCAGTTAGGTCAACTTGATGGATAGAAAAGCAAACCTGTTGCCATCAACTTGATTCCAGCTCATAGCAATGTTGTAGAACAGAGTAGAGCCACCGCGTAGAGTTCCCAAGGCTGTGATCTTTTACAGAAGCAGACTGCCATACTGTCCTCATATAGACCTGCTGGAGGATTTGAATTCCTGACTTGTCAGTTAGCAGCTGAATGCTTATCCATCATGCCACTAGGGATTCTTTCCTTGCTGAACAGTTTTATGCAAATTTTCTATATTCTTACTGATTTTTCTTGTTTTGTCCCTTGCTAAGAGAGAGTAGATGGGTTTTGTTCTGCCTTTTTTTTTTTTTCCCTAATCTCATTTACTGCTAATAGTTCCCCTGTGGTGAAGATAGCAAGATCATTGTTTTATAGATGAAGAAATAGACTCCAAATCCTTTGCCATCAAGTCAATTATGACTCATAGTAACCCTATAGGACAGAATAGAACTGCCCCAGAGGGTTTCCAAGGCTGTAATCCTTCTGGCAGCAGACTGCCACACCTTTTTCCTGTGGAGCCCCTGGTGGGTTCGGACCACCAACCTGTCTAAACAAGCATTTGTTTTTAAGTTCCAGAGCCCAAGTTACTGGTGTGTTCACGTCATGAGGATATGTGTGTATGTACATACTGATTTTCCTAAGAAGAGATATAGATGGGGAATTGGCAACCTATGGCACTCAGGCTGAGTTCCTCCCCTTGACTGTTTTTGTAAATAAAATTGGAATGCAACACAGTCATGCCTATTAGTTGCCATATTTCTGTGTCTGCTTTTACACAGCAATGGTGGAGTTGAACAGTTGCAACAGATGCTATCAATCCCACAAAGCCTATGGTATTTACTGTTGAACGCTTTACCAAAAAAGTCTGCTGACCTCTAATATCCAAAAGCAATCACCATCCAAGTTGATTCTGATTCACGGGGACTGCGTGTGTTCCAGTGTAGAAATGTGGTCCCAAAGGCTTTTCATGATTGCGACCTTTTGGAAAGAGGTAACCTGGCCTTTCTTCTGAGGCACCTCTGGGTGGGGTGGGTTTCAGCTGCCAACCCTTCTGTTAGTAATCAAGTGTTTAATAGTTTGTGCCACCCAGGGACTACTCCCCTAATATAGACTCCTGGAAAAGAATTAACAAACATGAATGGTAGACAGGCTGGAGAAAAATTGAAACTAAACCTTTAAAAAATGAAGTGAATTAGCAATATAAGGATTTCTTTCTTCCTCTCTTCTTTTGTTGATTTTGTCTACTGATGTTTGCCCAGCACTTAGAACAGTGCCAGGCCTTCAACAAGCTTCATTATGAATGAATTAACTCCCAAATCTGTGCATAGCAGTTGGCATATCTGCTCTCCAAAACCCTTTTTTCAGCAATGCTTTGCTTCTGGAAATGCAGCAAAGGAGGCAAGCTGGGTATGCAGCAGGCAAAGAAGACAACTGAGGAGACAAGGGAAGAAAGCAGAAGTAGGTGAATGGAGAGAGAGGGAATTCCAGAAGGAAAGAGAAGTGAGGAAGAGGAAGAAGCCTCAGGCCAGGCTAGAGCCTTGGAACACTGGTTTTGTTGACGGTTCTGCTGTAGGTGGCATTGTTCTGTCATCTAGAAGAGTCTGAGACATTGGGTGAATTTCTTCATGTGACTTTGGGCTCACCAATAAACTCAGTCTCTGCATCTCTAAAATGGGACCATAATCTCCAGGGAAACACCAGCCCTCTGCCTGGTATGGAGTAGCTGTTCAAGGAAAGCTGGTTCTGTCATTCTCCGCAGTGGTACTCAAATCAATCCATAAGGGTAGAGTAGTCTTGCTGGCTGTGGAGACGCACTGATGAGAACATGGCCTTCACTCTGTGCCATGTGCAAAAGGGGCAAAATCAAAAGCACCCAGTTGGGTAAAAAGGTACAGCCAGGCTCTGACCCATGCGACCCCAATCAGAAAAGGACAAGGACTCTCCTCAGACAAATAAAGCCAAGAGACAATGTCTAAGGACTTACTCAAGGGAGGGAGATTTACCTGTGAGAACGAGGGGCAAAGCTGTGTGTGGTAGAACTGTCTCTACCCAGGCCCTCTCTCTCTGTCTCTGTTTGTATTTAGAACAAATTTATTAGAGATCTACCTTCCCAAGGTCTGGTCTCTGGGGGTGCAAGGATGCACCATTCCAAGTTGTCACTGTCCTCCCAGAATTTGCAGACAATATAGATGATTAAGCCCATAATTAAGCCCATAATTCCAAATCAGGGTGTGGGTATATATTTAGCATAGAGTCATTCTTCCTGGTTTTCCCCTCTCTGTCTTTCTCCACTGCACACATCTGCAGACAGACCACAAGGATTTCCACAAGGAAGCTTAAAAGGGGAAGAGCACAAAGTTCTATCTGTAAGCCTATTCGAAACACTTAGAAAGCAGGTTCAGAAACACCAAGGAACTTGTGAGGACCTGCAGGTGGCACACTGGAACCCAAGGGAGCTTCATGGCCTTTTTGTGTGTGTGTGTGCCATAGATCCTTTTTGAGGGGATGGGTGAAGATCTGTTCACCTTTTCAGAATAACTTTTTTTTTTTCTTTAAATGCATAATAATAAAAGACTCAGGATCACAAAGCAAACCAATTATGATGAAACACTGTTGTGTGCATAGACCCCACTGGTGAGATATTTTGAAGATGAAAAAAGTCTTTCCTGTGGCTGGTGATACTACATTTACAAAAACTTTTTTTTTTTCAAGAAGGATCCAAGCCAAACATATCACCATCAAGTCGATTATAACTCATAATGACCCTGTAGGACACAACAGAATTGTCCCATAGAGTTTCTAAGGAGCATCTGGTGGATTCAAACCCCCAGTCTTTTGGTTAGAAGCCCTAACTCTTAACGATTACACATTACCAGGTACCCGAGGGAGCTTGGCTAGAGATTTTATTTCCCAATAGGTTTAGATAACTTCACAGAATACTGCCATTTTCTCTTGGGTGAGCTCATCATTTCAGCTTCCCTTCTCACTAGATTCTGTGACCAAACTTTCAGGAAAGAGCCAAACTGATGCAGTTTGATTTTCTACTTTTTAATTTTTTTTTTTTTTTTTTTACTTCCCTTATTGTTCCTCAGATGGAGTATAATGAAATGGTAATTGGGAAAAACAGAAGTCAAAGTCTGGCTTTGGCAGGAAAGTAGGGGAAAATCTGCTGCAGAACTATCAGAGTGGGTTTCTGGAAGCTTTTGGGTCACTTGCTGGATCTGGTTGAAGTTACCAAACTGGTGGTATAGGCCTTGAAGACAGATTGACTCTCTGAGACTTGAACTTAAACCTGAGGCTCAGGGAGGATGTGGTGCTGCTGTTAGCAAGCCTGCTTCTGGAGCCAGTGCATTGAATCCTGACTCACGGAAACCTGTGTACAATAGAGCACACCACTGCAATCCATAGGGTTTTTGCTGTGTGGTTTTTTGCAAGTAGATCACCAGGCCTTTCTCCCTAGTCTGTTTTAGTCTGGAAGCCCTGCTGAAAACTGTTCAGCATCATAGAAACATGCAAGCCTCTACTGACAGATGGCTGTTGGTTGTGGGTACAGTGTATTGGCTGGGAATCAAACCCTGGCCTCCTGCATGGAAGGTGAAGATTCCCTTCCAATTCAGTTCAACTACTGAACCTCCACTGCCTCCCCAGCATGTCCCACTCAGGGAAGTGCAGAGGCTGTGGGCCTCATGAGCTCAGAAACCAGTCTTGGAGGAACAACTGGCAGGCATCGTCCTCATCACTGCCCAGAACTCAAGGTCTGCACTTTACCAGTGACACTACAGACATTTAACATACTTCATCCAAGTTCACACAGCTGAAGTGGTGGAGCCGAGGCCTGACTTCACATACTCCAGACTCCAGAAGCTCGGTTTTTCCATTCCTACGTGCCCAGCTACCACCCCAGCACGGAGATCAGAGGTGCAGCTTGTAGAACCAGGTTGCCTGAGTTCAAATTCCAGCTCTATCACTCAATAGCAGGATGACCCAACTTTGGTTCCTGACTCTCAAGCTCTTTAACTGTAAAATGCACATGAGTTGATCACCTTCCCCGTAGACTTGTCTGGATGATTAAAGAGAGAGTAAGGGTGTAGAAAGCTGTGAGCATTCCTGCTTGGCATGCAAGTCCCTGTAAACATCGGCTGCTGGGATTATTATCAGCCTGGCAGGACACGGAGGGGGTCACTGGGGTGCGATCCTTGCTCTGTTTATTTCTTCCGACTATCCCAGGCTGGCATGTGCTCATAAGCTTGTTTTTCTGGACGAAGGTTGCCCTGGTGTTCTGGAGTGACCCACAGGACTGTGATGATTATACAGCCCTGTCCTCTGGGCCCAGGCCAGCACTCACCTCTGCTGGCTGCTAAGCTGTGCTGCTGGTGTCCAGAGATGGCTGCCCCTTTATTCAGCCCAGAAAAGCCTGACTGGTATTTGGAATTGTCCTCTGGTCTCTATGCCATCTGGCACGCTCATTCAGCCACTACCTGACCTGACTTGTGCCTTATTATCTCGGTGATAATGAGCTTCTGGTGTCCCCCAAGACCATTGTTTTTCCTTCTTCTTGTTCCCTTTCCTGCTTGCTTTTTCTCTTCCCTGGTAGTTTCTTGGGCAATAAATGGATATGTTGAATATATGAAGGTGTTTATAAGAACCACCAACCATCTGCCAGTTTGTTGTACTATGGTTGTTTGCGTGTTGCTGTGATGGAAGCTATGTCACCAGTATCTCAGACAACATCAGGGTCATCCATGGTGGACACATTTCAGCAAAGCTTCCCAACTAAGACAAACTAGGAAGAAATGTCTGTAATCTACCTCTGAAAATTAGGCGATAAAAAACGCATGGATCAAAATAGAACACTGTCCAGTGTGACACTGGGAGATGAGCCCCTCAGTGTGAGAGAGACTCAAAATCCGCAGCGTCCACAGCAGTAGACTTTTGCATCAATGACTATGACATTGGCTCAGGTCTAGGCAGTATTTTGTTCTATTATTGCTCCCGGGGTGGCCATGAGTCAGAGTCGATGTGATGGTAACTGATGCTAAGTGAAAGCAAGGGCTGTAGCATGGACCAGCCTGGGTTTAGATGCTGCTTGTGTATCTCAGTGTGGTTAGGAACAACTACTCATAGCTGAAAGGTCCCTGACTGTAAATTGGAGAAATAAGCCCTTTTGTTTCGTAGAGACGGTGCCCTGGGGGTGCAGTGGTGAAAACTGCTAACCAAAAGTGGGTGGCTTGAACCCAAAATCTGCTCCTTGGAAGAAAGGTGTGGCAGTGTGCTTCCAAACAGATTCAGAGTCTCAGAAACCTGATGGGGCAGTTCTGTTCTGTGCCATAGCGTCACTATGTATCAGAATTGATTCAGCAGTGGGGGGTTTGGTTTTTTTGGTTTCATACAATTGTGAGGATTAACGGGTTAGTTAACAGAAAGGAACTGAAGTGCCATAAGCACCCAGTACCTGCTGCTTCTGAAGACTTGCAGTTGTAGTTCAGCCTCAGTAGAGATGCTGTGGTCTTTGGCTCTTGGTCTCCCTGTCATCAAGTGGTATTGCTGATAGTTGCCCTTGAGAGCTTGTGAGGAAGGCTGGGGCCCCATGGAGTGATCAGGCAGTCGCTATAGGACAAATATTGTATAATTCTGATTATATGAAATATTGAGAATGGACGAGTGTGTTGAGACTAAAGTTGGCTAGTGGTCACCAGAGCTGGAGGTGAGAAGAGGACACTAAACTTCTGTCAGGGGTGACAGGAAAATGTATAAAGGGGTTAACAGTTGCGTACATGATGTGCACAATTCCTGTGAAGGAATTGTGCACGTGGAGATGATTGAAATGGCAAATTATTTACACACACTTTTTTTTAAAACACACAGTTTTCTTGTTGTTGAAAGAAGAATTGCCTGATCTTCTCTGTCTTATCCTCAGTCTGTGTCTGTGCTGCAACCCCAGCCCTCCACCTCATTCACTGGCTTGAGACCAACGACCCGTTAAGCCCTGTGGTACCGGAGATGCTAGGAACTCTTCTCAGGCCAAGGATTTCCAGCTGCCCCTCAGTGTAGTTGAGTTCAGCTTCTGGGCCTGATTTTCTTCCTCTCTCCCTTTCTTCTGTATCACTTTCTGAAACTCCCTGGTCTTGTGCTAGTAGTACTTGCATCTGCTTAACTGTCCCATCAACAGCTGATTCCCAGGAGCCTTAAGCTCCCTGAACCTCATCCTATCCCTTAGGCAGGGGTCCAAGGCCTTCTGCTGGCTGGCCCAGCCCATCTGGGCATCTTGAGTCCCCTTTGCACTGCCAGTGAATCTCTTGCCCCCTGCACAACCCTCCACCCATCTCTGGAGCCTTGGACTGGCTGTGACTCGATGCCCAGAGTACCCCAGCTCTCCTCCTGAAATGCTATTCTGCTTCCTTGTCCATCCCAAATGTCCCCTTGACTGAGCTTCCCTAGGTGGCCTCATCTGCAATGCCAAACCAGCCAAGTGCTGTCGAGTCAGTTCTGACTCATGGGGGGGTCATCTGCAATAGAACTCTTCTATTTTGCTCAACTGAAAAACTCTCTCTCTCGTTATTTATTTATTTATTTATTTTTGTATTTCAGTTAGCTACAGCCTTATTCCTTAGGGGACAGCTCTCACTCTACTACAGTTTCTCAGCAGCTTGGAAAACGCAAGGAGCACAGACATTTCCCTGAACCTCTCTTCTTCTGTCTGTGAAATGGGAACATGCATTTTAAACAACGATCTTCTCTTAAGAGTTGTTATACAACTTAAAAAGGATTTCTGGTGTAAATGCCCCCCAGCTCAGGGCCATGCACGTCCTAAAGGCTCCATTAATAAGTGATTGAATGGATGCATGTGTGAATGGTCTTTTCTGTTCTGTCCAGAGTTGTCAAGAATGGACAGGATTTTTTATTTTAATTTTTATTTAATTTATTTATTGTGATGGAGTGAAGGTGTACAATCCAGTTTAAATTTGCATGTCTGCCCATGTGCAGCTCCTACCGCTCTCCTTGCCCGGTGACAGCACACTCCTCCTATCTGTCCTACACATGTCATAGCCTCTTAATAGTCTCCTGTCCCTCTTCTCCACCCTCTCCCTCTCCTCTGGTAAGAGGCCAGTAGGACTATATCCTATAGATGCATAGAACCGTAAAGTCCACACACGATATGGTCACTCTGTGTTGCCAAGTCCAATCTATTCCCTGACAGGATTTAAAAAAAAAAAAAATTATCATGATTAAATGAAAGTTTATAATCCAAGTCAGTTTTCCATAGAAAGTGCCAAGTACCTGCCTCTCTGCAACTCTGTCAGCTTTTATCACCCTGGGGCAGCATACTTCTCTTTTTCACTCTTCACTTCCATTATCCACTCCACCAACACTCGTCCCCTCCTCTATACCCTCTATGATTGGACAGAACTTTTATATTTTTCTCTGCCCACAGCCCCCAGTTACTAGTACTCAGCTTTGGTCTCTGTGCTTTTGCTGTGCTGGATAGCTGATATCAGTGGGATAGTATGACATCCGTCCTTTGGTACCTGACTTATTCACTCTGCAGAATGTTTTCAAAATTCCTCTCTGTAGTAACATGTATCAGGACTTCATTTCTCTTTCTGGCTGAGTTTTATTCATATTCGTATTTTGCCCATTCATCTGTTGATGGATTCTTGAGTTATTTCTGCCTCTGAGCTGTTGGGAATAGTGTTGCAGTGAGCACTGGTGTGTAAGCCTGTTTAAGATGCATAGGCTTGTGATACCATCTAAAGTCCTCCAGTGACACAAATGGTGACGTGCTTGGCTGCTAATTGAAAGGTTGGCAGTTTAAATCCGTCCAGTGGCTCCACGGAAGAAAGACCCGGTGATCTGATTCCACAAAGATTACAGCCCTTTTGGTTAGCAGCCAAGGGATTCACCAGGACTTCTTACTTCTGTCCACATAGGGCTCTTTTATTTCAGGTCCCAAGCCACATAAAACAAAACTCACTGCTGTCAAATTGATTTCAACTCACAGTGACCCTATAGGACAGACTAGAACTGTCTCATAGAGTTTCCAAGGACTGCCTGGTAGATTCAGCAGTATTTTGGTTAGCAACCATACCACTTTACCACTAAGCTACCACATAAAACCATAGCAAAAAGGTGACAAGCGGACTCCAGCACCGGCACCTGCAAAGACTGGCCTCAAAAAGCCAGGGCTAGGCTGTCAGCTCCAGTTTCCCGTCCTGTGTCTCCTCCAGGCCTCATGGCGCGTGGAGTTGCTTGGTGACCAGGGTTGAAAAGTCTCGAGTCCCCTGGGTTTCTGATCCCGGACATGGTTGAGGAATAGGTTCTACTGGACTTTCAGAAGGTGGCTGAATTTGAATTCTGGTCATTTCTGCATAAGACGTGTCTGCAGAGGAAGTGTGCTTGGCTCAAGACAATTGCTTGGCAGGGTGCAACTTCTGGACGGGAAATCAAGGCTTTTGTATCTGGTTTGAGGGATGGTGTGTAGCCCTGGAAAAAATTTAAATTTGGGTCCTGGTCTGAAATGCCAACTCTGGAATGTACCCTCCTCTTGTTCCTTCATTTGAAAAACAATGATGCTTCTTCCTGGGGAAGGGTATAGACAGGGTCCCCCATCGTGTACATCTGGGGGGATTGGGGTGTGGTCTTGCTCTGTGCTGAAGTCCTGCACCTGTTACAGCTCCTGGCCAGTGACAAACACTCAGCAAACCTCTGCTCCTGAAAGGAGACTAAGTATGTAGGGTGCATGGCATGTGACAGGCTGTTGTTTAACTGTCTATTGCTCTGTTCTAACCTGGGGGGCAGTGACTGTGTCCTATGGGCTAAGTATGGCCCACTGCACATTTGTGTAAATAAAGTTTTATTGGAATGTAGCTCTGCCCATTCATTTATATGTTGTATATGGAACCCTGGAGGTACAGTGGTTAGGAGCTTAGCTGCTGACTAAAAGGTCAGCAGTTCGAATCTACCAGCCACTCCGTGGAAGCCCTATGGAACAGTTCTACCTTGTTCTATAGTGGCTATGAGTTGGAATTGACTAGACAGGAATGGGTTTATGGCTACTTTTCTGCAATAACTGCGAAGCTGAGTAGTTGTCAGAGAGACATGGCCACAGAACCTACAGCACACATTGTCTAGCACTTGACAGTAGCACTTTGTGACCCTGTTCTGACAGTCACCATGACCTAGTCCGTAAGTGGTCACAGATTATGTTTTTCCTGTTTGCAGTTGTTGCAGGTAGTGACAAGCCCAAAACAAGCAGACATCTCTAGGTATGTGCCTTCAGTATCCCCTCTGTGACATTTGGTTTTCCTTTGATGCTCTAATTCTGTCCCACAATTCCGGCCAGGTCAGAGCTGACTTCTGGGCATCCTTTAGCTCTTGGTGGAGGATGGTGTTACTTTCATTTCTTTGTAAAAAGAAACTCAACCTGCCCGGCAGTTGGCGCCCCCCGTGTGGCTGGCTTCGTAGATGGTTTTGTTCTAAGAGTAGGATGTGGATGGGCAGCAGGGAGTTCAAGTGGTCACTCATTTGGGTAGTCAGGGCACAGAGCTAGGAGCCACTCAGGACCTGGGTCTTCTGCGTGGTGAAAGAGATCTTTCTGGAATGAGCAGCGCTTAGTGAGTTCTCAGGTCTTCCTTGAAGGACTCGAAGGCTGTGGTACAGTTGGCTGATGCCGGCTGGGCCCCTGCTCTGCCTCTGTGTCATTGCATTTTCTTCCTTTCCCTGCATGGGGACAGAACAGGCTTCCAGGTTCTGACCCCTCTGAGAGCAGCACCCCCAGGCAGTGCGGGGAACTAAGAATGTCCCCATGACAGGGCACCCCAGTACCTCCTGTACTGAAGCCCAGCTGAAGGTCAGCACAGGCACGCGCTGCAGGCTGGAGGCTTCCCAGGTGTGGCACTGGGTCCCGCTTGCCTTGCTGGGGGGGGCCCAGACTGGTACCTGGGGCATAGTAACACCACATCAGTGTTTTATGGGGGCTTCTTGTGTAGGTGACGCTGCCTGCTGTGTGACTGTTAAACTGTGATGTCAGGGTAGGCTTAAAGCCAGAGCTCACACAGGCCCTCCCTAGCCACCCCAGGCCCCAAACCCGCATGTCTCCTCTTTTATTGTCTTTCCTGGCCCCTCATTACTGAATCCAGGCACCCTGTAGTCCCCACAGCCCCCACCCCAGGGCATGGTGCAGAAAGTCTGCCAAAATGCCTCAGCGCCAACTGCACCTACATCCACAGCCTGAATCTGGATCGGTGTCAGTAAACAACGTTTCTCGGGCCAAATCTAGCCAGTTGGCCTATTTTGTGAGGACCGTGAGCTAAGAATAGTTTTTACAATTTTAAAGCACTGAGCAGGTGGGACAGTGCATCTGTAACCAACTGGCTGGGTCCAGGGGCACGCGGGGGGTGGTGTTGAGAATGGAAAGACAGCTGCCAGGGGAACAGAGAGCTTCTCAAATCACCCTCATCCTCACCCCACCTCCTGACAGGAGCCACAACTACTTTGGCTCCGGCTGCAAGTCATGTGTAAAATGAAGCCAGAGTGGCCACTTTGTGGCTGTGTGCCTTGGGCAAGTTGCTTAACATCTCTGAATTTGCCTATCCTCTTTTTTAAAACAGTGTTTATGATGATCGGCTGGCAGGATCTTGGATCTTATAGGAGGGGTAACCCAATTTCTGGCACACAGTAGGTGCTCAATGTTGAAGTCTCACCCATCATCTTCACTTCCCCTCCTCCCTGCTGTTTTGAAAAGCCAGTCGGCAGCACCAAACGGCTGACTCAGCATACCTTCTCAATGTGGTCTCTTGTGGCCACTGCTCCCGACGGGAGATGGGGTCCCTGTGGGCCGGGACTAGGCTGTGGAATCCTTCTCTGCCATCCTGGGGACCAGGCTAATTCTTTGCTGACATTGGTGAGGCATCACTGGCTAGAAAGCACCTTTTCCCCATTAACTCATAGAAGTGATTCCACTTTGCCCTCCACCAGCACTGGGACAGAGCCATGGAATTCTTTTACGGACAGCCTGAAGAGAGGCCCATGACACCGTGGCTAACCCAGAGTCGACGGCTGGTCAGTGAAGGTGTTGACCACTTCTACGCGCTTCCACACTTTCGCTCTGCCTTCTACAGCTTGTGGTGACTGTCCATTTTCCCTGTCACATACTGGGGATGCAGAATTGTGAGCTCCCTCTGGACCTTCAGGAGAAGGATGCCTTCAGGGCACTTGGGAATGAATGACATCCCTGGGTAACGCAAATACTTAGCACACTCAGCTGCGGATGAAAGGCTGGAGGTGCTATTCCAATGGGAGGTGCCCCAGAAAAACTCAAAAATCAGCCATTGAAAACCCTTGGAAGTCTAACTCTACTAGGACATACAAGGGGTAGCCCTGAGTTGGGGCTAGCCTGACAGCCGCCGGTTTGGAACAAAGGCCTTGTGACCCAAGAGGTCAAGACAAGCCAGAGAAGGACCTTCCAGGAGCTCTTCTGAGTGTGGCATCTCCCCATTGAAGCCTGAAGTCGCAAAATGCCTGTGAGGGCTTGGAGGCCACCACTCAGCCTCCCCGGGGGTGAATTACACCAGCAGACGGCCTCGTTCCCCTGGCACCACCTCAAGTCACGACTAGCTACCTAGTGGAAGCTTCCCTGATGACTGGCCGCCCTTTACCTCACAGCTTACCTTATGGCTGACTATAGACTTCACTGTGTGCTTAAATATCATTTTAATGACTTTTTTCTTCTTGTAGAAGTGATTTATAATTGCTACAGAAAATTTAAAACTTAAACAAAAATAACATGATTAATGTTGGCCTTTATCTTCCTCAGATACAAACTGCTCCTGATTTGATGTATAGTCTTCTAGTGCATATTCTATGCACGTGTATATGTATATTTGTATATACTTTAAGGAGATTATATTTTACATTTTGTTTGCTAACTTACTTAAAAATGATGTCATGGAGCATCCTTCTTTATAGCTGAATTTTTTTCTACAGCAAAGTAAAAGGCTGGTGATTCTGAGGTTACTAAGGTGTGTTGTACCCCTGAAACTATTGTCCTGAAATAATCTTGAAACCTTAACCCAACAGTATCCCCTCAGGTCTTCTTTAGACCCAACAATAAACCAAAAATCTGTTGCCGTCGAGTCTGTCAAGACTTCTGGTGACTTTATATGTCAGAGTAGAACTGCTGCATAGAGTTTCCAGGGGACACCTGGTGGATTCCAACTGCTGACCTTTCTGTTAGAAGCCTTAGCACCTAACCACTACACCACCAGGGCTTCCAAATGAACAGTGATTTGATCAGTAAAGAATATCTCCTTGAACACTGTGCTCTTCAGACATCTGTCTGGAGAGAATCAAACTGACTACAACAACTTGAAATTTTCCAGAAAAAGCTTAGGCAGTGAGAGGTCACTATGTTAATGGCAGAGAAACAACTTGGAAAAGGAAGGTGAGAACGATCGCACAGCTCGAAGCATGCCGGCAGAATCACTGAACTGTACACGTAGAGTCTGCTGAGTTGGTCTATTAGGTTCTGCTGTGTGTATTTTCAATAACTATCAAATGAAATAAATTCTTTTAAAAAATTGATAACGATTAGTGGCTACAGGTTGTATGGGGAGAGAAAGAGGCCATCGTGGAGGTTGACCTTGTACGTGGGCTCCCGTTGTAGACCAGATTGACTCCGAGAGCAGGACACAGGTCCCTGGGGATTTTGTGTGGGCAATCTGCTTTTGAAGATTTCTAAGCTGTTATATGAAGGTTGCTATGTAGGGGGAACAGTTGGACTTTCTGATATAGATGTCTTAGCTCTGGGCAACCCAGGAAAAGACTCATTTTGGAGGTGAGAAGAAGCTGCAAGATTAAGGAGCTGGCAAAGTGGGGGCAGTGAACAAAAGGAAACAACGCAGAGCAGCGAGGACTCGAGGTAGAGCTTACAGAAGCATCCTTTCCCTCAGAAGATGCCTTTCCCAGGCAGAAATGGCTGCGTTTCATAATCACCCAGAGCTGAAGACAGAATTCCAGAAGGGGCTCGGAGCTTCCCGCTTAGATTCTGTCTGGCCACTGATTGGCTTAGAGGAGACTGAGACTCGGCCAGGGGAGGTGGCTGCCTTACTGTCACCCATCTCAAAATTGGTGAGACTAGAACTTGGAACAAGTCTGCTTCCCAAGAACAGAACTCTGGAGCTTCACGTATAGCCGCATGCCTTCAACCTGTTCCCTCCATGGGGCCTCCTTCCTGAGTGTTGTATTGAATCTCCAGACCTTTAGGGTTCCTAGGAGGTACAAATGTCCATGTGCTTGCTGCTAACCAAAAGATTGAAGGTTCAAGGCCACCCAGAGGCACTCAGAAGAAAGGCCAGGCAAAACATTAGCCACTGAAAGTCCTATGGACCATAGGTCTATTCTGACATACGTGGGGTTGCTGGGAATTGAAGTCAGCTCTGCAGCAGCTGGTTCTTGACGTTTACCCTGTCGTTTGCAAAGCACCATTGACGCTTGCCCCAGTAGGATCTTCACAGCAACACCTACATGGACCTGACAACCTCATCTCCAGTTTTGGAAGGCCTATGTGTGTCTTCTGACTGTTCATTGTTTCTATCTACCACCCGAAGCTGTCAGCCCGGTCCCCACTGTTGGGCTTGGACACACAGCAGTCATTGTCTCCAACTCTTCCATCCTGGTCAGGCGTAGATTTGCATAAGGAGGCAGACAGGTCTCTCATGGAATGTTGTGGAGCTGCAGAGAGACTTCCTCCCATGTCTCTCTGATTGCCTCTCCCACCTCTCTGCATCCAGGCTGCTGAAGTGGCCCACTGACCCCAGAAGTCTCAACACACCTCCAAGAGAGACTTGTTCCCAGTGTCCTCTGTCCTTCATATTCCTTTTTGTTGCAACCTAGCATTCCCTTGGGAATACTGAGACAGCATTTTCGACTACTGCCTACTGAAGTATACAGAAGAAATCCCTTGTTTCTCTGCCTTTCCTTCCCTCCTGCCATCTGCTCCTGTGGCACAGCTTTGGGCCTGGTACTTGCCGTCGACAGGCCAGAATATCATTTACTTGTCTAGACCCACGGTTTCTGGCCAGCTCTCTGGGACCCTCTGCTGAGGGATTACAGGAGAAAGTCGGTTGTGCTGCTGTGCTAGAGATTGTCAGCCACGCCTGCTGACATTTTTCCTTTCATCTTTAGTAACAGAATCCCTAATTTTTAGCTGGGCACATGGCTGTCAGGAACAAAGATGAAATTTCCCAGCCTTGTTTGAAGCTGTTATCCCTAATTTTTAGCTGGGCACATGGCTGTCAGGAACAAAGACGAAATTTCCCAGCCTTGTTTGAAGCTGTTATGTGGCCAGGTAACTTGTTTCTAATCAATGGAATACAAGCATGTGTGCACTGAGGGAGTTCTTTGAAGCATTCTTAAGGAGTAACAAGGAGGGAATATCCTTTCCTTGTTTGCACTGGCTAGAATGTAGAAGCGATGGCTGGCACTTAAGCAATCATCTTGAGCCTTGAGGTGAGTTCACGTTCTTGGAATTTAGGAGAATAAGATGAAAGACCACTGAAACTGTGGCACTCCCTATCAGTCCTGAACTTCTTCCTGGAAGATTTTATGTATGTAACAGCAAAATACAGCTCCATCTTGTCTGGCAGCCAGACTTAATTTTAATAAATATAGCTGTCAACATCACTGTATGTCTGAAGCCAAAAGCCCTGTCTCACCTTTGTATAATGATAGTTTGTTTCCATTTTAGGGCCATGATTTGTGCTAGGGGCCAGAGATGTAAAAGAAACAGAAATGTTTCTGATTTTCCAATGAATGGGCTTTTGCTGAGAAGGACCAAGACTAATTAAGATTAGATTCATACTTGAGATAATCAGTCACCAAGTAATTACTGCATCTAGTGCAATAGATAGGTACAAAAAAATCCATATGTGTCAGGAGACTCTGTCCTCATTTCTAAAATGTAATTACTTTTTCTAGTGTTCATTTCCAGTCCTTTCTCAATTGGACTTAGTAGCAGACTTTAATGGAGTTCATCACTTCTCCCTGATGGGGGGAGAAAAAAAAGCCACTGCCACTGAGTCAGGTTCAACTCATAGAGACACTACAGGCCAGAATGGAACTGCCCCATAGAGTTTCCAAGGAGCACCTGGTGGATTTGAACTGCCGACATTTAGGTTAGCAGATGTAACACTTAAACCACTACGCCACCAGGGTTTCCTTATTTGGTTCTGAGGTCTCCTCTCCTAGATTCTCCCTCTCACTTCCCTGTCTTCTCAAGATCTTCTGTTTCTCCTCCTCACCTTTGCTTTATATCACAGAGAGCCAAAGAATTTGTCTTGAGGGCTTGATCCTTAAATCTCTTTCCTATCTACCTCCAGCTCCTGTGTCTTACGGATGTAAATGTCACTGTGCACTGACATCTCCCAAATGTTCCTTCTCTCCAGGGATCCAAGACTGGTATGTCTAGCTGCCTGTTTCACATCCCCACGTGGGTGTCTGATCATCATTGAAAACTTCTGACCTTCACCCCAAACCTCCCCATCTGTGGTCTTAAATGGTAACTCCAGTTGCCCAGGACACAGCCTTGGAGTTGGCGCTCTCACCTCTCTCTCTCACCTCTCTCTCACCTCTCATATCCAATCCATCAGTGAAATGTATACAGAATATGACATTTGATTTCCCTGCTCCACTGCTATGACCCTGATCTAAGCCACTATCATTTCTTGCTTAGATTCTTCTAATAGCCCCCTCACTGGTCTCCCTGCTTCTGCCCCATACCTCTAAAAACTCCTCTCAAAACATCAGCCAGAGTGGTCTTTTGAAAAGGAAGACAGAATGCAAAACTCATCTGCTTGATTGAATTGAGTTTCCAGAGTCAATATGTTGAAGTCCGTAACCTTGTTGGAAAATAGGGCTTTTCTTTTGTTATCAGTTAAGTTAAATACGGTCATATCAGAATAGGGCGATGTCTTATAAAAGGACAGGACAGACAAGGAAGCAGAGCCACACACAAGGAGGAAGCATCACATGTGAGGATCTCTCCAAACCAGGGAATGTCAAGGAAAGCCTGGGGTGCCCAGGAAAACTCAACAGAGAGAAAGCCTAACCATACCAATATCTTGAGTTTGGATTTATCCCCTCCAGAATTATGAGACAATGACTTTCTGACTTTTAAGTTCACTCACATTGTGGTATTTTGTTATGGCAGCCCTGGGAGATTAAGATATCATCCTACTCAGAGTAAAAGCCATGAACTTTGCAACAGTCGGTCTGTGAAGCCCATGTGATCCAGTTCCACTATCTCTCTGATTGACAGCCCAGCCCTTCATCTCACTCATGTCACGCCAGCTACTCTGGCCTTCTTGTCATTTTTCAGATACCCTCAGCATGCCCTTGGGTTCTGTCTTAGTCAGCTGGTACTGACCAACAGAAAACATGAGTGGAAGATTTCATGAAAGGAAGCTTTATTGACGCAGTGCGGTAAGCCATAAATTGATTTGTAAATTGTTAAGTCCATTCCGTATGAGAAATCATGACAGTCAGTTAGGCTGAGTCCAAACCCAGTGACAGCATGACAGCACAGAAGCCTTGGGACCAAAGGACATGCTCTGCTTTCAGTGTTGCTGTCTTGGTGGTATGACGTTCCCAGCTTCCTCTGCTCACGTGTCCCCCCTACAACCCACAAGCTTGTAGCTTGAGACCTGCCTCACTAACACAGCTATTGCCCATTCTCCATCATCAGTCTCACAGAGTCAGGATTCACAACACACAGGATGAAGAGCACCATATTGGGACTGATAACCAAATCAAATCAACACATACATTTTTGGAGGGGACACAATTCGATCCATGATAGGTTCTATACTGAGTTGAAACATGTACCCCCAAATTCCTATCTACCTGAAACGGTAGCACATGGTGTTTTTTGCCCCTTTGTAGACATAATTATTTAAGATGAAGTCATAGTGGACTGAGCTGGGCCTTAAGTCCAATGACAGGTATTCTAATAAGAAGTTCATATTAAAACAGAGACCCACGCAGAGGGCAGAAGGCCATGTGATGATGCAGGCAGATGGATTGGAGTGATGCAGCTACACATCAGCAAATGCCACGGATTGCAGGCAACCACCAGAATCTGGAAGAGGCAAGGACGGATTCTTTCTTCCTTTAGAGGGAGCACAGCCCTGCTAACATTTGATTTAGGACTTATGACCTCCAGAATTGTGAAATGATGCAGTTCTGTTGTTTTAAGCCACCTGGTTTGAGGTATTTTGTTATAGCAGCCCGGGTAATAGTTTTATCCTGGTGGCTACTTCCCTCACCTCTTCCAGTCTTTGCTTAGGTATTAGTGTGTTAACCTGTCGGTGAGGTCTTTCTTGACCACCACACTGAACATGCAAGCTCCCCTGTATTCCATCGCTTCTCTTGTTCCCCTTCCCAGCTTTGTTTACTGCGTCAACTCTGGGCACCTTCTGGTAAGCCCTACGACCATTTGAGTGGGTCTGTTGGCTTCCCCCTGCCTTGCTAGAACATGTACTGCACAAAGACAAGCAATTTTGTTTCTCCCCTGCTCAGAACAGTGCATGTGACGTGGTAAGCCCTTCAAAACTACCCGTGAATTAAATGAATTGTTTCACGCCAAAGACTGTCTGCATGGAAAATAAACCTTTACTTCAAGCATAAACATTTTGTTTTGGGGGTATATATAGATATATACTGTTTGTGTATATATACATGTTGTATGTGTATATATACAAAAATAAACTTGTTGCTATTGAGTGGACTCTGACTCATAGGACAGAGTAGAACTGCCCCATTGAGTTTCCAAGGGGTGCCTGGTAGATTCAAACTGCTGACTTTTTGGTTAGCAGCAGTAGTCCTTAACCATTATGCTACCAGAGTTTCTACATATACATAGAGCTTGGCTGCTAACCCAAAGTTTGGCAGTTAGAATCTACCAGTCACGCTGTCCTATAGGGCCTCTATGAGTTAGAATCGACTCAGTGGCAACAGATTGGTTTGGTTAGGATGTATTTATGTGTGTATGTATATGTATACACATACACACATATATATGCATTCATATGTATATCTTGGAAACCCTTGTGGCATAACGGGTTAAGCACTACCTCTGCTAGCCCAAAGGTCAGCAGTTCAAATCCACCAGGTGCTCCTTGGAAACTCTAGGGGACAGTACTACTCTGACCTCTAGGGTTGCCATGAGTCAGATCTATGTGTTTTCTTTGTGTGTGTGTGTGTGTATATATTTATATATCAGTTATCTGGTATTGCTCCAACAGAAATACTAAAAGTGGAAGACTTCTACACAAAAAGTTTATTCTTATACATTCCAGTAGGCTACAAGTCTGAATTCAGGGTGTCTACTCCAGGGGAAGGTTTCCCTCTCTGTCAGCACTAGAGGAAGGGACTTGTGTTACATTATCTTTGGTCAGGGAGCAACTTGGTGCAGGAATATCAGGTCTGAAGGACAGGGTCTACTTCTGGTGCTGCTTTCTTGATGATATGAGGTTCCCAACTCTGTGTTTGATTCCTTTTTCTTTCATCTCTTGTAGGATAAAAGGTGGTACAAGTCACTCTCCAGGGAAACTCTATTTACATTGCAGCAGGGAGGTGACCTTAGGAAGGGTTTTTACAGTCCCACTCTAATCCTCTTTAACATAAATAAATCCAGTCTATTAACACAGGTAGAGATTAGGATTTATAGCATCAGAAACTCACAACATGGAGGGCAATCATACAATACTGGGAATCACTGGTACAGCCAAATTACTACACATATTTTTTGGGAGGGACACAATTCAATCCATCACTACACACACAAACACATACACAGAAACTCTATGAGGTACTCTGACCTCTAGGGTCGCTATGAGTCAGACCCAACTCAACAGCAGTGAAGTGCATATAGCCAAGCCAAGTGCCATCGAGTTGGATCCGACTCATGGTGACCCTAGGGGCCAGGGTACAACTGACCCCCAGATATAGTACATATATATATGGTAGAACCCTAGCCTTCCATGGGGAATCTCAGGTTTGATTCTCAATCAATGTACACCATGTGTAGCTACTACTCATATATTAGTGAGGGTCTGCGTATTGCTATGATGCCAGACAGTTTCAGCAGAGCTTCCTGGCTAAGACAAACCAGGTCTGGTGATCTCTTTCCAAAAATCAGCCGATGAAGACCCTGTGGATCACAATGGTCCAATCCACAACCCATCATGAGCGTGCTGCAGAACTGGACCATATTTCCTTCCACAGTGCATGAGTTCACCGTGAGTCAGGGACTGATCTGATGGCAGCTACCAACCGCCTATATATGTGTGTGCTCATGTATGTAATATCCAGGTGTATATATTAGGATATATAGTGTGTATGCATCTACCTACCTCCATGGTGCTGCCTGTATTTGTTGCAAAAAAGGAAAGTTCTAGCTTCCCTGGTTGCCTGTCAGGATGCACTCGGCTTCGACTGTATGGTCAGTGGGGCACCTTAAGCCTCAGGTTTTCCAGAGCAGTGAGCAGTCACTGCCAGATGATTTCTTCCTCCCCTCTGGTTCTCTGTGGCAGCAGGCTGCCACAGGTGCAGGTCCTGAGATGAACAAGCCAGATGGCCTTGACACCCTGCCATAGGTCTGCATCTCTGTGGCTTACTGTACCCTGAGCTGGAAAAAGTGTGTCTTGCTCAGAGAACTGAACCCTGGTGAATTCCCCAGAAGCTCTCCTTGAGTCCTCGGCCACTTTCTCCATGTCTTGGCCTCTTTCCACTCCCCTCATGGTGCCACAGACACACTAGCTCCTTCTTCCCGATGGAGGCCCCACCTCCTGCCCAGCCCAGGCTCCATTGGCTTTTCTTCTGGTCTCTGTTTCTCCTTGTCGTAGGTAAAACAGTATACCCTCAAAAGACATGTTGGAGTCCTAGAACTTGTGAATATGGCCTTGTTTGGGCATAGAGATGTCATCAAGCTAAGATAGGTCATGCCAGATTCCAATGGGCCCTAACCCTAATGGGGAAACCCTGGTGGCCTAGTGGTTAGGTGTTATGTCTGCTAATCAAAAGGTGGGCAGTTGGAATTCAGCAGGTGCTCCCTGGAAACTCTATGGAGCAGTTTTGCTCCATCCTGTAGGGTCACTATGAGTCCGGAGTAGACTCAACGCATTTGGTTTGGTTTTTGGTAAGAGCTCAGCTGTTAACCAAAAGGTCAGCAGTTCTAATCTACCAGCCGTTCCTTGGAAACCCTGTAGGCCAGTTCTACTCAGTCCTATGGGGTCATCATGAGTTGGAATTGACTTGAAGGCAACAGCTTTGGCTTTTGTTTTTGTTTTAATGCAATAACTGATGTCCTTATAAGAAGGGAAAGGGGAATTTGGAGCACACACAGAGGATTTGGCCGTGTAAAGACACGGAGAACAGGAGCAGGCAAGCAGGCCAGGTGAGGCGGCAGGACTCAGAGAGAAGCACCAACAAAAGCCAAGGAACACCAAGGATTGCACGCGACCACCAGAAGCTCGGAAAAAAAGAAGGAAGGGTCTTCTCCACAGGGAGCCTGATCCTGTCAACCCCTTGATTTTGGACTTCTAGCCTACAGAAGAGTGAGAGAATGAACTTCAGTTTTAAGCCACTCAGTGTGTGCTAATTTGCTTCATTAACCCTAGGAAATCGCGCAAGCCCCTTTCATCCTTCATTTCTGACGTTCAGTGTCAGAGGCTGTCCTTGACTCCTGTCTCGGTCATTCAGTGCTGCTGTAAACAGAAATCCCACAAATGGATGGCTTGAACAAAGAGAAATTTATATTCTCATAGGTTGGAAGTCTGAATTCAGGATGCTGGCTCCGAGTCTTTTCCTCTGTCAGCTCCAGAGGAAGGCCCTTGTCATTAATCTCCCCTTGGACTAGGAGCGTATCTGAACAGAGACCCAGGTCCAAAGGACATCCTAATCTCCTGGCAGTACTTTCTTGGTGGTACAAAGTCCCCATGTCTCTTCATGTCTGACTTTTATATCTCAAAAGGGATTGGTTTAAAACGCAACCTAATCTCGTGAATCAAGTGCTGCCTCATTAATTTAACTGCCTCTAATCCTGTCTCATTTAACATCATAGAGTGAAGAGACACATCACAGAGGATAATCACATCAGATGACAAACTGGTAGACAGTCACACAACACAGGAAATCATGACCTAGCCAGGTTAACACATATTCTGGGATGGTTACAATTCAATCCATGACAACTCCAGTCCATACATGGCTGCTAGTTCAACACTTCTAACACTTTTTGCTGTTTCTGTACACCTACTTCTTGCTGAATGAGATTCTCATGTCAGAGTCCTGGATGGAGGGTCAGCCCCCACTGTGTGCGTCTTCAGTGTCTGTGCCGGTGCCTGGCACAGGCTAGTGAGCAACAAATACACACTGAATGAACACATAACCGTCCCGGGGATTCATCTTTCTTTATTTGGAGCTGTTGTGTCGTCTGTTCTCCACGCATTAAGTGGCCTGGGTGTTTCCCCTGGAAATCCTTCAAGGTACAGTTATTCAAATCAAGGTGCTCAACCCAAGTCCTTCCTCAGTTGCAGCTGATACCAAAGAGACGTGAGAATCTTTGAGGACTTTCCAAGCTGAGGTCCATTCTTACTAAGTCAGGCCTGAATGTGTTTTCCTGCTAAGACTATGAACCAGAAATGAGTTTTACCAAGTGGTCAACAGGAACTTTAAAATAGACGAGAAACTCCCAAACTATATGTTCTCTCATACACCCCCTTCCTCTTCCACTTCTCCTACCTCTCCCTTCTGCCAGGAACCCCCCTTGTTGTTTCCTGGATCATGATGACTGTTGGTTCCATTTCAAGTTTATGTATTTCTGCTCTTTTCCCTCTTCTGGTTTTAGGCAGAAAAGCCCAGCAGGTGCTTCTACAGTATTTCCAGAAGGGATATCTTGCCACAGACTCCTCTGTCATGAAAGGTAGATTTGGCCTCTGACAGTTCAGAATAGTCCTGTTCTTCAGTTTTTTTATTAAGCTGAGAAGCTTTATTGAGCACCTACTGTGTGTCAGCTTTTCTATGAGGCACTTTTATCTATACTCTGCAGCCCAATCTTCACAGTTGTACAAATCTGTGATCACTATGATCTACTGATTATTTCAAACTAGTATATTGATAAGAAAAGGGAAGCTCAGAGAGGGTAAGTAATTTGCCTGAGGTCACACAGCCACTAAAGGATAAAGTCATTTTCAAAGCTAGGTCTTTCTGGCTCTAATCCAGTGTCCTTTTCTGTAAATTTTACAGAATAAAAATTTTACAAAATAAAAAGCCACTCTAACTAGAACTCACCTTTTTGTACGGATTTCGGCTGGGCCTGGGGTGGCCATGCCCATGGTTGTCCTGCAGACTGTTGGAAGGAGTTGGAGATGCTGGATTTACGGATCCAGGACCCTTTTTATCTGCTTCTGGGACTGTATTTCCTGGCTATGGAACATTTAGGGTAGCCATTTCCCTTCTCCAGTCTCAGTTGCCCCAACTACAAAATTCTGGCTCAGGCTTGGTTTCCAGATACTTTCTTGCCCTGACAATCTGAGACTGTAGCACCTTGTCCACAAGGCCTCCAATGCAAGCCTTCCAACTCAGTTTAAAGCCATGGCCTCTACTGGAGGACCTTTCTGCAGAAACCTACCATCTCCATCCCTTTTCTATCTTCTCAGCCCACATCCTCTCCTCACCTGGAGTCTGCTCTGGGGGTGACCTTGGACAAGTTTCCAGACCTCTCTGGGCTTGCGGTTCCCTCTAAACAATGTAAAAGGAGCATGAAAATCCCACCTCATGGATTTATTGTGAGGATTAGATGAAACAGTAACAATAACCGCTGCTCACTTCCTAGGTGTCTCATCCCGGCCATGCAGTGGTAAAGAGGTTGGCCGCTAACCAAAAGACTGGTAGTTCGAATCTACCAGTTGCTTCTTGGAAACGCTATGAGGTAGTTCTGCTCTGGCTTATAGGATCGCTATGAGTCAGTTAGAATCAACTCAGCAGCAGTGGGTTTCCTTTAGGTTTCCAGTTTCTGTAGAAGCAGGTCACCAAGCCTTTCTTCTGTGGCACCATTGAGTGAATTCAAGTCATTAACCTTTAGGTTAGTAGCTGAATGCAAACCGTTTGCATCACCCAGAAACCTTTCATTTTGCAAAAAATAAACCAGACCCATTGCTGTGGAGTCAACTCTGACTCATAGCGACCCTGCAGGATGGAGTAGAGCTATCCGTAGGGTTTCTGATGAGTGTCTGTTGAGTTTGAACTGCACATCTTGTGTTTAGCAGGCGAGCTCTTAAGTACTGTGCTATCATTTTGTATAAGGCCCTGCTTATTACACGGATTGTCATAACCAGTTCCCTTTCTCTTCAAAAATCAAAAACATTTCTTTCCATTTCAGTGATTCAGAGTGATATGCCCCAACCTTTGATACACAGGAAGAGACCAATTCTTTTGATGAAGTCCCAAAAGCTGGCAGTTCTGCCATCTCCTGCAAAAATTGCTTCCCTCCTCTTGAAGCCTTTGTAAGATTTGCTTGGCCTGTGTTACCTTTTTTTTTTTTTTCCATAATAGCAGGCTGTTTGGGAGTAGACGATAGGGAAATCTTCTGTTGCCCTTCTACTGTTGCTCTAATCCTCAGACGCAGACCATCTGTTTTAGTCAGCTAGGGCTGCTCTAACAGAAATACCACAGAGTGGATGGCTTTAACAAAGAAAGATTTATTCTTACACAGTCCAGTACGTTGCAAGTCTATATTCAGGGTGTCCGCTCCAGGGAAAGACTTTCCCCTTGTAGGCTCTGGAGGAAAGTCCGGTATTGCATCAGTCTTTGTCCAGGGCGCGTCCTCACGCAAGAACCTCTGGTCTGAAGGACGGGCTCTGCTCCCGGTGCTGCTTGCTTGATGGTAGCGAGGTTCTCAAATTGTCCTTTGTTTCTTTTCCTTTTATTCCTTGCAAGCTAAAAGCATTAAGGGTGGGGCAAGCCATACTCCAGGGAAACTTCCCCCATAGCAGGAATTCACAGCCCCACCCTAATCCTTTAACATATAGGTTAGCAAAACCGCACAATGGAGGACAGTCCCAAGATACTGGGAACCATATCCCAGCCACGTGGCTGCACACATTTTTGGGGGGACACAATTCCAACCATGACACCATCCTCTCTAAAAGATTGCATGACAATGACTTTTGCATACGTGAACATCTCTGTGGCTCGTGGGGCTGCTGGACTTGCACCTTTGGGGCTTGGGGAGGTGGATTGCACAGTGGGGTAGGGGGCCTGGGGAGGCCCTACCATCAGTCTTATGAACTCCAGGTTGTTACCCTCAGCTCTCCAGGGAGAAAACTAAAGTCCACAAGAAAAGACTGAGGCAGAACTCAGAGTGATGGGGTGGGGGAACCCCGTGTCTTGTCCAGCCCATGTGTGATAGATGGGGTTCCTCTTGGCAAAGCAGCAGCATCTGGATGCCAACCTCGGGCTCCTGCAGCTGTGTCCAGTGAGGGCCACCACAGGGTGGACAATGCTTTTTACAGGAGCAACCTCTACCAGCTTCAGTGCAGGCCATTCTACACTACAGTGATGGAATATTTCAGAAAGAGGGAGGACGTAGGAAGAGTTGACCAGGGGAGGACTGCAGAGGAAAGGTGGTCTGGTGTTGGGTGGGAAGTAGAGGAACAGTGGGCCTCAGTCTCTTTCCCTACCCTTGGAGATTGCTCCGTCTTCGAGGCGAAGCCCAGCCTTGTTTCTGCAGCCGCCGCCGTGGGTATCTTTGAAACCTCTGCAGGTAACAGCTTGGACTGTGGACTCACTGCCCTGAGGTAACTCTCTCCATTCTGTCTCTTCCTTCCTTCAATAAGTGACCAGTTTTTTTTCTATTTACAAGGAATGAGCCCTGGTGGTGCAGTGGTTAGGCATATGGCTGCTAACCAAAAGGTTGGTGGTTGGAACCCACCCAGGAGCTCACCAGGAGACAGACCTTCTGGTCTCCTTTGTAAGGATCACAAGCCTAGAAAACCCTATGAGGCCATTTTACTCTGTCACATGGAGTCACTGTCATATAGGGTTGCTCTGACTCAATAATGCCTGACACTAGTAACTGACTACTGGAGAAAGAGTAGGAGGGTTGGGAGCAGCACACAGTGACATCACCCAGGCCTCTTTTGATGCAGTTCTGGGGAGGTGGGGGGACATTACTCGTTCAAGGTCACATAGTCAAGGTCAGCATCCACATTGCAACTCAGAACTCCCAGGGTACAGTTGAATAATGTTGTATGTTTTTACTCTTTATCATTTTCTAACAGTAGCTGCCATTGACTTTTCTCTGTCTATGAGCTAGGCGCCCATGCTGAACACTCTACATGCATATTCTTTATTCATCTGTTTGATTGACATACAATTTACATTCAGCACCATAGAGTGTTTGCTGTGTCTTGATAGATGTATACACCCATGTAACCATCACCCCAAAGCTGGAATGTCAGACATTTTCATCACCCCAGAAAGTTTCCTTGTGTATGTCTTTTTCCAGTTACCTACCCCACCACATTTGTTAGGCAAACATTATTTTTATCCTTTTTCCTTGGGCTAGAACTTATTATAACTGAAACAACTTTTATTTTTCTGTGGCTTCTTTCACTCAGAACAATTCCTATGAGATTCATCCAAGTTCTTGTATATATACATTGGTAACTGTTCTTTTTTTATGTTTACTAGTATTCCACATGAGTTGCTGGGTGGCACAAAAAAGTTAAAGAGCTTTGCTGCTAACTGAAAGGATGGAGTTTGCATCCACCCACAAGCACTTCAGAAAAAATGCCTGGTGATCTGTTTCTGAAAAATCAGCCACTTAAAGACTGTGGAGCACAGTTCTATTCCGGCACACATTGGGTTGCTGTGAGTCAGAGGTGACTGTATGTCAGTTGTTTTGACTGATTGGTGCTCCATTTTATGGATATACTACAGTCCGTGTCCTTTCACCTAACTATGGGTATTTGGGTTGTTTCTAGTTAATGGAGACCACAATGGGTAAAGCTGCTATGAACTTCCATGTAAAACCCTTCTTATGAACGTATGTCTAGGGGAAATACCTAGGAGTGGAATTGTTGGGTCATATGGTCTAAGTGTATTTTGAACTTGAAAACTGTTTTTCCAAGTGGTTGTATGAGTCATTTTACTCCCACTTGCAGTGTATGAGAGGACCAATTGCTACCCATCTTCGCCAACACTTGATATTAGCAAGTGTTGATTTGGGCCATTCACATGTGTGGGAAATTGATATCTCTTCATAGCTGAAATTTCAGCTGTGTAGTGACTAATGACATGGAGCGTGTGTTCCTGTGCATCTGTATCTTCTTTTAAGTGTTTGGGTCTTAAGCACCTTTTCTGGACTCTTTTGGCTTCTTATGATTGAGTTGTGAGATTCTTCATAAATCTAGATATAGCACTTTTTTTAGCTATCTAAGCTGCAGATATTTCCATTAGTCTGTGTCTGTTGTTAGCTGTGGCTGAGTCAGTCCCTGCTTGTGGCGACCCCATACACAACAGAACAAAATTCTGCCTGGTCCTGTACCATCCCCATCATCAGCTGCATACTGATTGTGGGTGATTGTGATTTGTAGGGTTTTCTGTGATTTACAGGCTGATTTTCAGAAACAGATTGCCAGGTCTTTTTTTGCTAGCCTATTTTAGTCTGGTAGCTCCACTGAAACCTGTTCAGCATCATAACAACATGAAAGCCATCATTGACAGATGGGTCATGGCTGCACTTTAGGCACTGGCTAGGAATTGGACTTGAATCTACAGCCTGAAAGGACAAAATTCCCTCACTGAAGCAGCAATCCATTATTCCTCTCTGCCTGCTGTATGATTTTAGTCCTTCCAGTAACCCTATAGACACTGAGGCACAGAGAAGCTAAGGGATTTCTCCAAAGTCACATAGCTGCTCCATAGCATAGCCAGGGCACAGGTCCACTCAGAGTTCTCTTCTTTTTTTTTTTTTCTGAATTAATGTTTCCTTGTATGTAAATATTTACATTTATAATCTTTGTGTTGTTATGATTGAATGAAAATGTACATTCACATATAAATTTGCATGCTGACCTATATGCAGCTCCCACTGCACTCCCCGCCCAGTGGCAGCACACTTTTCTTCTCTGGTCCATACGCTCCTATTCCCTCCTCTCCACCTACTCCCCTTCCTCCAGTCAGCAGGATGACAGCCTATAGATGCACAGAACCATAAAGTGCGCACATGATACGGTCACTCTGTGTCTCAAAGTCCAATCCATTCTTGTCCAAGAGTTGACCTCCATTATGATTTGTGGACAGGGGCAGCATCAGGACCAGGGCCATGTTCTCAGGGGAACTCCGAGGCCCGTGGACCATCAGTTGCAGTCTTTTAATGGAGATCTCAGGGTGCACCCCTTTTTGTTGTATTGCCAGTGAGACTCAATTCTGTGAGCTCCACATGGCTATCACTGGCAGTGGCTGGGCACCACCCAGTTCTTCCAGTAACAAGTCAATGTAGTCATCCACTCACATGGGTCTCTCCATCTTCTGGGTTCTCTTTCCCCTATGTCTTTTTGGTCCTTGGTGGTCATCCATTCCTGCTGAGTTGGGACCATTTGCTGTACCCTCAGATGGCAGCTTGGCAGCTTTTAAGACCCCAGATGCCACTCACCAATGAGTGGGGCGGAGAGTCCTCACTAGCAAAAAGCTAGCTGTGCCAACTGGCCTCAATTTCATCTGAGAGCATGATTCCTGGCCCCCACCCCAGCTACTCTATCCTTGCAATATTGGGTTAAGATGGGAGGTATACTCAAATTGTGTTGAAATCCAGTTATCATTAATCTTCTTTCTAATGTGTGCTGTCACCGATTTCACCCAATTAAATTTCTCTTAACTATCTAATCTAAACCATCCCCCCCTCCCTTCCCACCCTTGCAGATGTCAAAGAGTCTTTTTTTCTAGGCATGAATCAGTTTTTAAGTTCTTATTATAGGTGTCTCATACAATATTTGTCCTTTTGTTGCTGACTGCTTTCACTCAACGTAATATCCTTCAATTGAAACCAGGTTATGAGATGTTTCCTAAAATCATTGTTGTTCTTTATCATTGCATAGTGTTCCATTGATTATATATACCATAGTTTACCTATCCATTCCTCTGTTGTTGAGTATCTGAGTTGATTCGATCTTTTTCTGTTGTGGACTGTGCTGTGATAAACTTTTGTGTGTATGTATCAGTTGGTGTGAATGGCCTTGATTCTGTAGGATATATTTCAAGCAGTGGAATTACTGCGTCCAGCTTTTTGAGGAAGCACCAGATTTCTTTCTAAAGAGGTTTCACCATTGTGCAATCCCACCAACAGTGTAGGAGAGTTCAAATTTCTCCAAGCCTCTCCAGCGTTTGTTGTTTTGTGTTTTTTGGATCATGGCTAACCTTGTTGAGATGAACTGGTATCTCATTGTACTTTTGATTTGCATTTCTTTAATAGCTAATGATCGTGAGCATGTTCGCACGGGTTTTTTGGCTGCCTGGGTCCTCTCTTTGGAGAAGTGTCTATCCATCTCCCTTGCCTATCGCTTAATTGGATGATTTATCTTTTTTGTATTGATATTTTGTAGTACCCTATAGATTATGGAGATCAGGCATCAATCTGACGTAGAGTTGCCAAATATTTTTTTCCATTCCATGGGTGACCTTTTAATTCTATTAATAAAGTCTTTGGATGAGCAAAAGTATTTGATTCTTAATAGTTCCCATTTATCTATTTTCTGTTCTTTGTGGTTTGTTTGACAGATTTTGAAGTCTGTCTACATTGTGTATTACAACTTCCATTGTTGTTCATACTTCTTCTTGGATGAGCTTTATCATTTTAGATTTGATATTTATGTCTTTCATCCAGTTTGAGCTGGTTTTTGTGTAAGGTATAAGATATGGGTCTTGTTTCAATTTATTGCAGATGGATATCCAATTTTGCCAGCACCATTTGTTGAAGAGATTGTTTTTAGCCTAGTTTTGTGTCTTATGGCCTTTGTTGAATATCAACTGTTCATAGGAAGGTGGTGTCATCTCTGAGGTCTCAATTTTAATCCATTGATCTGTTTCTTTTTGTACCAGTACCAGGCTGTTTTGACAACTGTGGCAGTGTAATAGGTTCTAAAGTGGGTTAGTGAGAGTCCTCCCAGTGTGTTCTTCTTCAGCAGTGCTTTACTATCCGGGGCTTCTTCCCTTTCCAAACAAAGTTGGTAATTTGTTTCTCTACCTCATTAAAAAAGTTACTGGAATTTGTATTGGGATTGCATTATAATTGGGATTGCTTTGGGCGAAAATAGACATTTTCACAATGTTAGGTTTTCCTATCCATGACCAGGGTAGGTTTCTCCATTTATGTAAGTCTCTTTTAGTTTCTTATAGTAAGGGTTTGTAGTTCTCTTTGTAAAGGTCTGTTATTTCTCTGGTTAGATTTATTCCTAGGTACTTTATCTTCTTAGGGCTATAGAAAATGGTATTGATTTGGTGATTTCTTCTTTAATAATCTTGTTGTTGATATAAAGGAATCCTGCTGATTTACTTATGTTTCTCTTGTATCTTGAGACTTTGCCAAACTCTTCTGTTAGTTTGAGTAGTTTATTTATGAATTCTTTAGGATTCTCTGCGTATACAATCCTATCATCTGCAAGTAGGGAGATTTTTATGTCTTCTTTGCTGATGCATATGCCGTTTATTTCTCGGTCTTTTCTAATGGCTCTGGCTAGAACTTCTAGTACAATGTTGAGTAGGAGAGGTGAGAGTGGGAATCCTTGTCTAGTTCCTGATCTCAGGAGAAACTGTTTCAGTCTCTCTGCATTCAGGATGACATAGGCAGTTGGCTTTGTATAAATGGCCCTTATTGCATCGAAGAATTGGCCATCTATGCCTATTTTGCTGAGGGTTTTTAGCATGACTGGGTGCTGGGCTTTATCAAATGCCTTTTCTGCCTGAATAGACAAAATCAGGTGATTCTTGTCTTTTGTGTTATTTATGTGGTTTATCACATTAATTGTTTTGCTGATATTGAACCAGTCTTGCATCTCTGCTATGAATCCAACTTGGTCATGATGGATGTTTTTTTTTTTGATATATTGCTGTAGTCTATTAGCAAGAATTTTGTTGAAGATTTTTGCATCTAGATTCACGTGTAGCATCGGTCTGTAGTTCTCCTTTGTGGTTGGGTCTTTCCTGGGCTTTGGTACCAGGGTTATACTGGCTTCATAGAAGGAATCTGGGAGTATTCCATCCCTTTCCATACTGTAAAATAGCCTCAGAAGTATTGGAGATAATTCTTCTCTAATAGCTTAGTAGAATTCTGCTGTGAAGCCATCTGGGCCTGGGCTTTTCTGGTTGATAGTTTTTGGATGACTTTTTCAATCTCTTCCTTTGTGATGGGTTTATTAAGTTGTTCTGCTTCACTTTGTGATGATTTGGGTAGATGATACGAATCAAGGAATTTGTTTTCAAATTTGTTAGAGTACAGTTTTTCATAGTATTCTGTTGTGGTATTTTTGATTTCTGTTGGATCTGTTATGACAACTCCCCTCTCATTTCTTATCTGGGTTATTTGTTTCCTTCCTTTCCTGTTTTTCTTTAGTAGGTTTAGCCACTGGTTTGTAAATTTTGTTGATCTTTTATAAAAACCAGCTTTTGGTCTTTCCAATTTTTTCAATTGTTCTTCTATTCTCTAATTCATTTAGTTCTGCTCTAATCTGTGTCATCTGTTTTCTTCTGGTGCCTGAGGGGTTCCTCTGTTGTTCTCTCTCTACTTGTTCAAGCTGTAGGGTTAGTTCTTTGGTTTTGTTTCTTTCTTCCTTCCAGGTGTGTGCATTTATGGAGATAAACTGATCTCTGAGCACTGCTTTGGCTGTATCCCATAGGTTCTGGTAGGAAGTGTTGTCATTCTTGTTGGAATCCATCAATTTCTTTATTTAATCCTTGATTTGTTTTATCATCAGTGGCTTTGGGAGCAAGATGTTATTCAGTATCCATGAATTCCATTTTCTATCTATGTTTTTTCTGCTGTTGATTTTGACTTTTATGGCTTTAGGATCTGAGAAGATGCTTTCCATGAATTCAGTGGTATGGATTTTGTTGAGAATCACTTTATTTCCTAACACATGGTCTACTCTGGAGAATGTTCCACGTGCACTGGAGAAGAAGGTGTAGTTGTCTGCTGATGGATGGAAAGTTCTATATTTGTTGATGAGGTCTAGTTGGTTAATTGTGACAATAAGGTCTTCTGTGTCTTTAATGAGCTTTTTTCTAGATGATCTGTCCACTATTGAGAGTGGAATATTGAAGTCTCCCACTATTATTGTGGAGTGATCCATCTCATTTTTTAGTGCAGTTAGTGTTTCTTCAATGTGTTTAGGTACTCTAGGATTAGGTGCATAAATATTTAATATTGCCAAGTCTTGCTTGTGTATTAAACATTTCAGCAATAAATAGTGTCTCTCCTTATCCACAATGGTGGATTTTACATTAAAATCTATTTTATCTGAGATTATAATGGCCACACCTGCTCTTCTTTGTTCACTGTTAGCTTGATATATATTCTTCCATCCTTTAATTTTTAGTTTGTTCCTATTTTTAAGTCTAAGGGGAGTTTCTTGTAGGGAACATGTGGATGGGTTGTGTCTTTGGATCCAAGATGTTACTTGATGTCTCTTTACTTGAGCATTCAGTCCATTCCCATTCAATGTAATTATTGACAGATATGTGTTCACTGTTGCCATTGTGATGTGTTTCTTTTTGTGTTGACGTTTTCTCTGTTCTTATTAATCTGTTCTGGGACATTCTTCTTTCCTAGTTGATTTTTTCACCATTTTCAGAGTTGGTTTCTTGGTTGTTGTGACTCCTATATTATGTTTCTTGATCTCGTATGTTGCATCTTTATTGTGCTTTACAGTTGCCCCATGATCCTCCTTAATAAACTATATATAAACCCAATTTCAATTACTACCATTCTCATCAACTTCCTCTCCATGTGGAAGGACTGCAACGACTGTAGTGCATCCCTCTTTTTAATATGATGACATCATAGTTTTCATGATATGATTACTGGATTATTTCTTTCACTATTACAACTTTGATTGAGTTTGGAGCCTTCCCTAACTTAGTAAGATTCTGGGTGATGTGCTCTGTATTTGCCTCTAAAATGTAAAGTTAGTGATTTTGTTCTTCTAAGCCAAGAGATTCTTTCAGTATTTCTTATAGCTTTGGTTCAGTTTTTACAAAGTCCCTGAGTTTCTGTTGATCTCCAAATGTCTTCATTGCATTTTCATATTTGAAAGGTAGTTTTGCAGGATATATAATTCTTGGTTGGAAGTTCTTCTCCTTCAAGGCTTTGAACATGTCATGCAACTGTCTCCATGCCAGCATTTTTTCTGCTGATAAATCTGAAAAAACCTACAGGAATTCCCTCTGAATGTAAGCTTTGCTTTGAGTCTCGCTGCCTTTAAGAGTTTCTGCTTATGTTTCATTTTGTTAAGCTTGATTAAAATACATCTTGGAGTCTTTCTTTTGAGGTCTATATTGAGTATCATTCGATATGTATCTTGGATATCTATATTCTCTTCTTTCATAATTTCTGGGAAGTTTTCTGTCAGCAGCTCAGCAACAATACTCTCTGGGTTCTCAGGTGTCTAGACTTGTTCAGGAACTGATTAATCACAGATTGTTCTTCTTGATAGAGTCCCACATGCTTCTTAATACTCCTTCATTTTTCTTTCTTTTCTCTGGTTTCTCCTCATATACGCTGGAGTCAGTAGCTCTGTCTTCCAAGTCAGAAAGTCTAGTTTCCATTTGTTCAATTCTGTTTTCTTAGCACTGAATTGAAATTTCTATGTCTTTGATTTTGCTCTTGATTGGTTGGATTTCAGAGCACTGGTGTTCCATCAGATCAAA
The DNA here is from genome assembly GCA_028571685.1 of Heterohyrax brucei. Classification (NCBI taxonomy): domain Eukaryota; kingdom Metazoa; phylum Chordata; class Mammalia; order Hyracoidea; family Procaviidae; genus Heterohyrax; species Heterohyrax brucei. The sequence continues at coordinate 14,928,956 of CM053153.1, read as the reverse complement.
CAGTTTCCTTAATTCTTCATTTTGCTCTTCTGAATTTTGTTTAAGGTCTAGGAGGGCTCTGTACATAATCCTTTTGTATTCACTATCTGATAGTTTCAGAAAGGTTTCTTTGTCTGGGAAGTTCTTTGGTTGTTTCTTTTGGGGGCCTTCTGAAGCCATGGGCGATTTCTTGGTTATGCTTTTCTCCAGAGTTTGTTGCTTTTGGGTCATCATATGAGTCAATAGAGGCTGGGAGAGATGCTGTGAGAAGGGACTGAAATTGTTTCTCCAGGCCATCTTATAATGAAAGGTAAAAGGTATCTGACAACTTCAAAAGTCAGTCAGGTTTTCAGTTGTACAGTTCTGTCTTCCCAGTTGACAAAGTAAGCACCTCTATATCCAACCCCAGATGTTATAAACTAGTTCAAAATACAGAGAGGCTGCTGCCCTGTTGTCCTCTGCTGTCTGGCCCAAGCTATAGGAGAAACTGTGTAGAATACTGCTTTTCTGACAGAAAAACACTTTCCTTTGGGTAGTCACTGCCTCCCAGCCTACGCATTAGGTCTAGCTGAGGCCTCTGTATGGACAATGCACCTCCCAGTGGAACAAGATGGTATCCTGCACAAGTTCACTGCCTGCCTGGGTAGAAACTCATCTATGGTGGATGTGGAAAGAGAGGGCAAAGGTGCCAAGATGCACAGTCTACAGCCTTTGTTGCTGGACTCCAGCCATCGGTGACATTGTATAAAATACTGCTTTTCTGCCAGAAAAGCCCACTCCTCTGGGCAGGCACTGCCTCCCAGCCTAGGAACTAAGTCCAACTGGGGCCACTGTATGGATGTCTCTGCTTCCCAATAGATCAAGATGGCACACCTTGCAAGCTCACCATCTGCCTCAGTACCAGCTACTCTATGGTGGAGGAAGAAAGAGACGCCAAAGATGCCAAGATGCACAGAGTCCAAAGCCGGGCTCTCAAAATATGGCAATTTTGCCTACTAATCCCACCAGTAGTGCTTCACAGATTAGCTGTTAGCCAACACCCAGCTCCGCTCGCTTGCTATGGCAGAGAAAAAGAAGTTAAAATGGTGAGTTACCTTCAGTCCATGCAAGCCAGTGAATGCCAAGAGTAGGGTTAGTGAAAGAGAGTACATTTTGTGTTCAGTGGTATGAAGTCCAAATTAACAGTGCTATGCTGCGTCCTAGGGCTCACTAGGCATGTAGAACGCTCTGTTTCATTATCAGTTCAGGTCTTAATTTCCAGAGGTATTTAGGGAGATGTGTGTTTAGTCCACCATCTTTACTCCACCATCCCCACTTAGAGTTCTCTTTAACACTAAGAATGTCACTGAAGGCATCTCTCCATACCCTAAGTGCTGCATCTCCCTGGCAGCCTGGTTGCTCACAGCCCTTGAGCCAGTTCTGGGCAGGGTTATTCCAGTTCACACAGGAGGCCTCTGCCTTGTGCATACCAGCCCATCCTGGGAAGCAGTGGGTTCCCAGAGCCCCTGAGGGAGCACCTTTTTTTCAGGAGGATGCTGCAGGCCTCAGAGCTGCTCCAACAAAAGACAAACGATGGGTACTTTTACAGGCCTCTGAGGATGCTGACAGCACTGCCTCATGCCAGGAATAACAATGAGGAGTGAACGCCAGCTAGTGCTAGCCCTCCTTGGGAGGCACTGCTTGGGGAGGAAACCAGGAGGTGGGAAGGGAAGAGGACCAGTGGGCACAAAGGTGGGGCTGGGAAATTTTGGCCACAGCTGACTCAAAGCAGGGCTGCTAGGTGCCCTTTTCTCTGCCCTGGGTGGCAGAAGGTGACTTGGGTAAGTGAGAGAGGAGGGCTGGGGGTCTCATGAGAGCAGAAAGACAAGCAGCTCCAGTCAACAAACTAGTCACCTGCATGCTGCTGTTCGTAGCTGCCACTGACTCAGGCCCTGGCTTGTGGAGACCCCAGGCACCAGAGGACAAGGCACTACAGGGTTCTCTGGTTGCCAACGGGACCACTGTGATCCATGGAGTTTTCCTTGACTGAGCTCTGGGAACAGATCCTAGGAGAAATAGATCCCCTGGTCTGTTTTATTCTGGAAGCTCTGCTGAAACTTGTTCATCATGGCAGCAACACCCACATCTCCAGTGACAGACAAGTGGTGACTGAACATGAGGGACACTAGCCGGGAGTTGAACCTGACCTCCTGTGTGCAAGTAGAGATTGCTACCACTGACCCTCTGATGTCCTTTCTCAGTAAATAGCCAGCCTGGATTGGGTGCTCCCTATGGGGCAGGTGTCATCCTAGTGTCAACACTTTGCACAGTGCCTAAGTGCTCCAGGCTTACTGGCCAGAGCCTGCTAACAGCTCCCTGGGACAAAGAGTATTGAAATGGGTACACGAGGAAGCTACAACTTAGAGAGATTAAATCATCTGCCAAAAGGTATATTGCTTGTAACTGGTCGAAGTCTGAATAAGAGTTTAGGTAGTTTCCAAACCCCCTCTCTTTACTACTTAGCACACCTGCCTCTCTGTTCTGTAAACGTGGGCTGGATTCCTGCTTTATCAAACCCCCTCTTTGGTGCCTAGGCTAGGGAGATACAATGGTGAACAAGACCTGTCTCTGTAATGGACTGAATGGGCCCCTCTGTGCTGCCCCCCACCAAAATATGTCTTAGAGCCTGTAAATGTGACCTTACTTGGAAAAAGAGGGCAGAGGGTCTTGTGGAATTGGAAAGTAGCTCTCCTGCCTTTTGCCTGCACACCATTGGCCAAAACAGTCAGCTGTCCCAAAGTAATTGCAAAGGAAGCTGGGAAATGTAGTCTTTATAAGAAGAGGAAAAGGTACCCTCAGCCTAATGATCCCTCGTCACAGCTGATCAGAACCGGGGAGGCTTGAGCTTAGGTACTTTCCAACTTTTTCCTGGTCCAGATATTTTTGGTAAGCTCTCTCATATCAGACAGTGTCTAGGGACTTCTTCTTCTTCTTTTTTTTTCTGTGAAAACTGAAAAAAGAGAAAAGGAAAGACATTTTTTGGGTCCTCCAGGCCACTCTCTTGCCTGCAGTCTTCAGTCCTCAGAGGTGCGGTTGCCCAGTCAACAGCTGTTAAGCTGTTTGAATAAGTCCAAGGTGCATGTGTTGATTTCTTTCTCACCATCAAGCTATGCAGGGCAGCTCCACCAGCCTTTGGGGGCCCTCAGGCCACTGGCCGTTCAATATCCATGTCCTGGATCCAGGACCACTGGCTGGCCTGAATGGGACGCACCCTCCTTTGGCCTCTTCTCCCTTAGGGTTCAGAGCGAGTCACATCCAGCAGATTTAGCCTTTTGTGTTCCTCACCTCCATGTCCTTTCATCTACCATGGCATCTGCCTGAATTCTTGCTCTCATGTCTCTACTCTGTTAAGTGACACCAGCTCCATGACATCTTCTTCAGTCCATCAGATTAACCTTCAGCTCTCTCTCACGGAGAATAAGAGGCATAACCCTGAACCATTTTTTGTACTTCTGGGCTAATTACTCATTACTGTGTAGATGGTGAAGGCCCCTGCTCGTGCTTGTCTTTGTATACAGACTATGAGGGTCTCAAGAACAACAGCTGCATGGTATCGTTCCCTGGCTTCTTTATTGCCAGCAACATGGAGCCCACAAGGCTTCCTATGACAGAAAAAACCCTTCCCAGTAGCAACTGGTGATGAGCTGAGTCTCCAGCGCTGGTTGGGGTCACATTTGTAAGCTGCAGTCACTTTGGGCAAATTCTTAGCCTCATGATCCCTTAGTTTCTTCACCTGTAAAATGGAGCTAATGACGTTGCCCATATAAAATGGAATGATACACTGAAGGCCCTTTCAACAATGCCAAGTACACAGCAGGCCCTCAAAATTGCCTGTCACCATTCTGTTATTGTCATTATTCTTATTAAATCATGACATCAGCCCACACCAGCCATAGCAATCTCTTCCTTGCTAACTGCTTGCAAGGTTTTCTTCCTTCCTTTGCCTGCCTCCTTTTGCTCCCAATGTTCTGTCTGCTGGAATGTCCAGTCTCTCACTGTTGTCATCCCCTTCACAAAGTTTCTGTTGATGTCACCCTTGCTCATCCCATCAGATCAGTTCAGTGAGCCCTTTCTGTCCATTCTTACTGGATTTACCAACCCTGTTCTGAAGGCCTGTTTACTCTTCTGTATCTCCATGAATAACTTGAGGATGGAAAAAAATCCTTTCTTCCACTGGGTTTACTGCTCTGAATCCAGTTTCTAGTACCATGGCTGACACATAGTAGGAGCTTAAGCACTTGCAGAAAGAATGAATGGATGCTGTTCCCTCTGAATCTGTGCCCATGCCCAGTGCATTATAGGTGCTTCCCCAGGGCTCCATGTCTGTTAGCTGAGTCTCACTGGATTCATATCCGCTAAAGGTCCTGGATGTGGGAGGGAGATTTTCACGAGAATATTTGGATTTTTTAATGCTGGAACCAGAAGAACTCCCATGATCCAGTTTGACCAAGCTTAAAATGATCAGAGGGGATCTTCTCTGAGAAGTGCATCTGCACCTGTGTCCCTTGATCCGTGGCTAGGGCCAATCAAGACTTCTCCACAGTTGACCCACATCAGGATGTGTTTCATCCTCCCCTGGGAATCCAGTGCCTAGATCAATGCCTGGTAATCAGTGGTGGTTGGATGGATGAAAGAAAGGAGGAACCAGGAGAGAGGGAAGGAAGGAGGAAGAAAGGCAGAAAGAGAGGATGGGATGGAGAAAGGGAGGGAGGGAGTGGAGAAGGGAGGGAGGAGTGAAGAGAGAGGGTAGGGAGAAGGGAAGAGAGGAGGGAAGGAAGAGAAGGGTGGTAGGTAGATGGGTAGGTTGGTAAATGGATGGGTAGGTAGCTTAGTGGGTGAGTAGGAGGGAAGGCCAGTGTCTTAGAGGTAAGGATTTATAGTCAAAATGTTTACCCCATGCGTCTGGTGGTGCGGATGGTAACCGTAGACCAGAAACGTCTCCTGGTCTTATCCATAAATTCTTCTGGTTTCTTTGGCAGTGGAGGTTTGGTCTTTATTTGACAGGTGATTCTATAAATTAGTCTTTTTAAAATTTTTATCTTGCATCCTTTAATTGCTTGGTTTGTCCCTTGGGGGTGACTGGTTCAGAAGGTGGCTCTCCCAGGGCTAACCAGACTCAAACCGTGTGCTGGCTCTGGTGTCATCCTGTTTGATCTCAGAGGCACCCTCTAGGCTGTCACCTACGAGGATGGCGCAAGAACTGGATGAGCTGAATCTTCTTTTACAGGTGTCTTTCTTTTGTTTCTGTTACTATTCATAGAAAGTTGTTCACCTGTAGTTCCAGTTCTTACTTCTTATCAACTTTGTGCCTAAAGCTATGTATATTTTCTGAGTATCATGTTCTTACCCTCTGGGAAGCAAAAACAATATTAATTGAAACTTGAATACGTGGCCAACACTTTGCTAGGTGTTTTCACACCTGTTGGATCATTTATTCTTCATAATAATGCTGCAAGGCAGGTTATTATTAACTTTCTGTAACAGCTAAGGAAATTACGGCTCAGAGATTTTAATTTCACAGAGCTGGTAAGGGTCTTTAATCCCCCCTAATGGTCCTGCCTTGCTTCTGACTTCTGGGTTGCTTTTCCTTCTATTTGGGCATTTGTTTTCTTTTGCTTTGCACAATACATGCATGCTACTGCTGTGCTTGCATTTCATGGTTTTCTGTAATAAATGCTTCTGAACATGGGCTTGAATGCTAATTTGTATATAGTTATCATTGCCCTAAAGGAAAAAAAAATATTACCCTAGAGGAAAAAATACGTGTGTGTGTGTGTGTGTGTGTGTGTGTGTGTGTATTTCCCTAAAGAGGATAAAAAAGTCCATGTGTGTGTCTCTCTCTGTATCTTTCCAGACCCTTAGTGGCCAATTCTCAGTGGCTATTCTGGAGCAGATGTAACCGAGAAATCAATATAGCTTTTAGATTAATCCATGGCAACCTCAATGCTGCTGTCTTTTCTGCCAGTCACGTTGACAGAAATGTCAGAGCCAGGAGGAGGGGAGACACTTAAAAGAAGGGATGGGGACCCCTAAAGTGAAGTGGAGAATTAAAACCCCATGAGCCTCACTTAGCTGAGGAGAAATTGTAGGTTGTTGCCTCAGCATAATCAGGTCTTCTTTCAGAGAATTCAGCAGCTTGGTGTCAGCAGGGCAGGGAGTCGGCGATGCGGGGGCGTCGGGAGACCCTCAGAAAAGAAGAAATTGGCAGCTGGGGAGAGCAGCAGGCTGTGGGGAAGCTCTGGCCTTCTGGTCGGTATTCAGCCCTCCAGAGACAGGGAAGGGGCTGCAGTGGGGGCTGCAGTGATTTCCTTCTTCTAGGGGATTTCAGGCTGCTACTGTTAGTATTATGCTTTGCATTTCCTGCCACAAACAGAGATGTGATTTCTCATAAGCTTAGTGCTTGGTTCATGGCAAGCTCTCAAGGAATGTTGGACCAGTGAATGTCGGTCCACTTTACCACAGAGCATGTTCGGTTAGCTAACAAATACTTAGTTGTGGGCAATGCTCTAGGAGAAGGGAGCAGTAAGGGAGCTGGGTCTGTAGTAACCCAAATGGTCAAAATTCCTGCCTTCAGGGACCCCCCATTCTGGCAGGGACGAAGTTGTTGTCATTCTTAGGAGTTCAAGGGGGGGGAGGGGGGAGAACAAAATGGTTAATGCATTTAGCTGTTGGAAGAAATATTGGAGGTCTGAGTCCGTCTTAAGGTACCTCAAAAGAAAGGCCTGGCTATCTACTTCTGAAAAAGTAGCAGCCATTGAAAATCCTATGGGCACGTTCTGCCCTGATGCACGTGTGGTTGCCATGACTCGGTAACATCTGTTTTTTGTTTTTTTAATTTTTACTACTACTCTCAAATGTCCCTCTGAAGGAGAGATAGACAGCTGTCCTTCAGGATCTCTTAGTCCCTTTCTTTTGTGCAGAGCAGTGGCTCTTGCGTTTGGTTGTCGTGAGCTGTGGCTGGGGGCGGGAGGAGAGTACTACTAGTAGCTTCTCATAGGTGGAGGCCAAGGATGCTGCCCAACATCCTGCCATGCACAGCACAGGCCCTCACAGCAAAGAAGGATCCAGCCTCGCCATCACTAGTGCCAAGACTGGGACACCCTGGGGTAAAGAAAAGTGGTACTCAGCCAGTGACTGAGTTTCCCAGTTTCCTTTGCTTTTAGGTGTGACCATGTGACTGGTTCTCACCAATGAGGGGGCATGCGATGCACACATCCCAGGCCAGGGCTTTTAAGAAGTGGATATGCCTCCTTCTTCCTCTTTCCTCTTCCTCAGAGTAGATGAAGAGAGCCACGAAGCCCCAGGTGACAAGGTAGCTACTTGTCATATGTTGCTAGGACCTTGAATCACCATGTGGAGGAGAGCTGTCTGCTGATTAGAGACATTGGACTGTCATGTGAATAGGAAATAAAATTGTGTTGCGCTTTAACCACAGGGCATTGCCGGAGCTCCCAGTTCTAGCCATTTCATCCGCGCAGCTTCTGCAATGCCTGAGACCTGTCAATTGTTCATTAATGATTTTTTTTTTCCAGTTGCTATGGATTCAACCTTGACTCATAATGACCACGTGTGTCACCGGAGAACTGTGCTCTGCCATAGGGTTCTCATCAATGGTTGACTTTTCAGAAGTAGATTGCCAGCACCTTCTGCCTCTGGGTGAACTCAGCTTTCACCCTGTTGGGTAGCAGCCAAGCACATTAACCATGTGCACCACATTGCTTAAGCACTCACTGTTGGCCAGACACTGTGTGAGCTCTTAAAATATAAGATCTCATTTGCTCATTCTACCAGCCTTATGGAGACCTGGTGGTGTAGTGGGTTAAGCACTATGTCTAATAACCAAAAGGTCAGCAGTTCAAACCTGTCAGGTACTCCTGGAAACTCCATGGGGCAGTTCTGCTCTGACCTCTAGGGTTGCTATGAGTCAGACCGACTGGACAGCAGTGGGTTTGTTTTTTGCCCCGAGCAGCCCTGTGACTTTCTTCTTGATATGCAGATGAGGAAGCAAATGCTCCAGGCACCTCATGGGCAAGTCACTACCATCCCCCCAAGACTCCAACCTTGAGTTTTAAGGTGGATTCCATCCCCACCGCAGATGGAGTTGTTTTACTAAACCTAGATCTGCACCCACTTTTCTCCTGCCCTACTTCCTTCAGCGCCTCCCTGGTGCTCTCAGGAAGAAGTACACTCTTCGGTACAGTGTCTTCCTGGTTTCTCCCGGATCTGCCTGAGCCTAACCTACTGCCTCTGTCTCTCACTCCTTCTCCCATTCATCCAGGAGCTTCTTTGGGAGAGGGCTTTTCTTTCTCCACCATCATTCTTGCTCTGCAGAGAATCACAATGAAAGGAACAAGCTTTCCCAATGTAGTTTTATGACATCTCCAGCTGACACTGTAGAAAGAGTTCTTATATGGGGTGGGAGGTTCATTCTAACAAAAGAATCCTACAGCTTTTGAGAACATGGCTAATTGAACACCGTAAGACAAACCGAGTGTTTCAAATTCTTTTTGTTCTGTCAAAGTTTATATTGACACTGAGGTGTCATTTGGCAGTATTTAACACATTATAGACCTTTAGTCCCAGTTATATTCCCTAGAGACTCTCATGTGCACAAGAAGTTTTGCATTTATAATAACAAACTGATAAACAAAATGTCTTTGGAGAACAGACAAATATAGTCCTGTGAAAAATACTACAAAGGAGTGCACATAGATGAATGAGAGTGCTGTGTATTAAACACAGATAGGTCTCAAAAATGCTGTTGTGTATAAATGCATTTGAAGACGGATGGATGTAGCAGGATATCATAAATAATCTTAAATATTGTACTGCAGCAACCCAGCAGGAAACTGGAAACACAATCGAATGGAATTCTGATGAGAATGTGATGAAATGACTCTCTTACAGGAGCAGTAGGTGATTGTTTAGTGATCACAAATCTTTCCATCTCATTACACATGTGGTCCAACAATTAAGTCTGCAAATGTAATTGTTCTAAGTACTACATACTTCATTGCTGAGTATCACAAGGTCATTTCTGAAGTGCTCCTCTTGGAAAGTTATGCACTGATGCCAGTGCCTACTCCGTTCTTCAGAACTCTTTCTGGAATGGCCATTGCACATGGTGGCAAGCTGACAAACTTAATTGTCTAGTTGTCTGTGAGGGAGTTTTTCGTCAGTAAACAAATAACTGTGTTGGAACATCCTACTTACCCACCCTGGTTCCCAGTATCTTTTTTCTTTACTTGAAGGTAAAGGAAATATTGAAAGGAGGACATTTGGATGACATTCAGGATATCAAAGGTAATATGACAACAGTTCTGATGGCCATTACTGAAAAAGTGTTCCAAAACTACTTTGGAGGATGGACTAGGTGCTGGCATTAGTGCATAGCTTCCCAAGGGATGTACTTTGAAGGTGACCATAGTGATAGTCAGCAATGAGGTATGTAGCACTTGTTCTAGGATAAGTTCGTAACTTGGCAGACCTCATATGTCCATTTTGCTGCTTCTTCCATTTATAGGGAAAATCTATTTTTCTACTACCCTCTTAATTTTTTTATTGTGAAAATACATACACCAAGACTTTTACCACTGTAACTGTTTTTACTTGTATAATTCAGTGACATTAATGACTTTCACATGTTGTGCAATAGTCACCACTATTCATTTCCAAATTTTTAAACAAAAACTCTGTTCCCCTTAAGCAATACACCCCTCCTTCTGTCCCTTTTAATGTGGACCTTGTTTTGACAAACAGATTGTGGCAAAAATGACTTGGGGTGAGTTCTAGAGACTTTTGCCATTCCTGCCTACCTCCTTTTGGAATGCTTCTGACATCCTGAAAAGAAGCCTGCTGTAGCCTGCAAGAAGCTTCTTGAAGAAGAAAACCCAGCCAACAGCCAGCATCAACTGCTGGATATGTGAGTGATGCCACCCAGGTGAGCCAGTCCCCAGGTAACCACCACCTGACAACAGATGCATCAGTGAGTCCAACAAACACCACTTTGAGCAGAAGAACTGCCTGGCTGAGCCCAGTCTAAACGGCCAACCGTTAGAATTGCAAACAAAGGATCAGTAGTCGTTTTAAGTCACTGCGTTCTCAGGTGGTTTGTTATCTACAGATAATCTACCAACAAGGAATGCCACAGTCTCCAGGGACTAGTGGCAAGACTTACCTGAAAGGGCCAGGGGAGAAGGAGGAAGAGTGTCAGACAGGAGCCAAGTCAGGGAGTTTCCAGGACAGCACGTTAGCAGTGAGGGAGCGGGGGAAGAAATACCTCACTCACTCTCTCCTCCTGCCATCTCATTGGCTCAGCCCACCCAGAAACCAGAAAGCAAGGAACTCTGGCTGATGCTTTTTATTTGAGCCTTCCTTCCCAGACACAGAGCAGGAGAGAGAAAATGTGGACAACAGACCTGGATAAGGTGAGCATAGGGCTGGTGGAGGACAGCCTGGACACCCGTTGTTCCTGAGCACGTACAAAGCAGCAGACTCTAAGACCACTGAGAGGAGCAGGAACCTTGTATCAGTATAGAGGCTGCTTTTAGGGGAGGTAAAGTTTACACGTTAAACAGAGTAGCAGGTGCAGAAACGTTCCTTATGTTCACATATGTATCCTTGTGTATTTGAAATAGTCTCATTTAAGAAAAAATTAAGACACCCTTGAATCACAAGTGGGTGACTTGGGAAATGGCGCTTAGCCTCGGAATGCTTTGGTTTCTCTGTAAAAACAGGTGATAGCACTCCCTTCATGGGGTTGGCATGGGGACCTGGTAATGGAGAGCTTGTAAAGGTGTAAACCAGGTGGCTGGCACCTGGTAGGTAATTTTTAACCAGGTGGCTCTGTCACGGCTGAGGAGGAAACCACATGAAAGGTGGGAGAGAGCTGCTCTGTTGGCAAAAGCCATCATCTCTGTGGGGAGGGAGGCAAACCTGCACGCCGTGCCAGCTGCTCAGTTCACACACACACACACACACATACGCACACACACATGTGCTCAGGCAAGGCATACTGTTGCTAAGAGTAAGGGAGTGAGGAAGGGTGCGGCGGGTGGGGAGGAACCTGGTTTGGTGCCACGCATAATTTAATAAGATGAAGTCAGAATGATCCTTCCAAGTCAGGATAATGAGGTTTCTCCTTGTGTGCTTTGCACACGTCACCGAGAAGGACCACTCCTCAGAGAAGTCCACCATGCTTGGTAAGTGAAGGCTCAGCAGAAAAGAGGAAGGCCCTCAACGAGATGGACTGATGCAGTGGCTACCAGGAGGGGCTCAAAAACGGCAATGACCGTGAGAATGGCAGCACGTGTGAGGGTGGCGCCGGCCCCTGCAGCACTTTGTTGTGTTGTACACAAGGTTGCTGTGTGTTGCAACTGACTTGAAAGTACCTAACAGCAATAACATTAGGTTCATTGGCCGCTGGACCCATGGACTGATGAGGACCACATGATAACTGTCACTGGGGAATGATGAGGTAGGAGGTCCTGGCCAGAAAATGTCATACTACCTCTGAAGGCGACCCCGGTGGGTCCGACTGAAGGGCTGGGTTTGAGCAGGGCTCTCAGGAGAGGGGGAACCCCCTCTCCTTGGGACCGCACTTGATTTCATGTCGTCATGTCTGTGTTTCCTTGCACCCCACCACTGTCTAGTGCTACCAAAGAGTCATACTCAGAAGATGGAAATGAGTGGGATGTGTATGCGTACATTCTGCACAGGCACATGCATGCCCATACACATACATATGTGCAGATTCACACACACAGCACACGTACACACAGACATACATTTCTATACATACATATATAGGCACACACAGGCATTCACATATATATGTGTAAACACACATACATTGTACATGCATATACATATATGTGCATACATGCAGCATGCACATAGACACACACATACGCATTCATATCCACACACAAACACACATACATGTCTCTCTCATGAGGGTAATCAAGTGGACGTTATTCAGGAAGGTGTCGGCCTACTTACTGCAATTTGTCAGTTTTCTCTGCTGAACGGACTCCCCCAGCTCAGCGTGGCGGTGTGTGGCGCACGAAATCAGGATGTGGAGATGGTCAGGTGGTGTTCTGTGAGAGTTGAGCACAAGCAACTTTTGCTTACTTCACTGGGCTGGAATCCTGCCCCTGCCCTTTTTTCTGCTGGGACTATAAGTTGGACAACCCAGTTGAGGTGGTAACAAGCCACGGGGCTGATGTTTAGAATAAAGTGACGTGGGAGAGGCTCATGGGGAAGAGCTGAGGTCTCTGCTGACAGCCAGCAAGGAGAGGAGGCTTTGCGTCAACAGACATGTGAGGGCATTGTCTTAGAAGTGGGTCCCTCAACCCCGGCCACCATTGTGCCTGCAACCTCATGAAAGACTCAGAGCCAGGACACCCCAACTAAGCTGCTGCTAGATTCCTGACCCACAACAGCTGGGCAATAATAAATGCTTGTTGTTTAGATGGCTAAGCTATGGGATACTTTGTTCTGCATCAAAAGACCACTAGTGTAGCCCTACTAGGAAGGAAGGAGGAAGAGTTTTAGTCAGTTTGCTAGGCACCTGGCCCTGTGCTAAATTCTTTCACAGAAAGCCTGTGTAATTGAAATCTGGACCAGCACTCCAGGAGGGCTTTCTCATCATTTCTAGATGAGAAAGTCAGAGGCAGAGTAAGTATCCCAGACCCTACTGTCATTGTGGCTATAGAATTTCAAAGCTAAGGCTGTCCACTTTTCCCATCTTTGCCTGGCCTGCAAAAGGGCAGGTGAGATTCTTTCTGGCTTGCCCAAATGTATTCTGTTCCCTCCCTCCCTCCCTCCCTCCCTCCCTCCGTCCCTCCCTCCGTCCGTCCCTCCGTCCGTCCCTCCGTCCGTCCCTCCGTCCGTCCCTCCGTCCGTCCCTCCGTCCGTCCCTCCGTCCGTCCCTCCCTCCCTCCGTCCTTCTTTCCCTCTTTTTGCCTCCATCCCTCTTTCCCCCTTCCCTACAGTTGAGGATGGAGGTGGATACAAAAAGACCCCTCCACGTTTTTTTGTCTAGGAGGAGTGTTTAGGGTGATGTGAGACCTGCCCCCACCCAGCCTTTTTAAATAGCATCCAGCATAGGTGGGTGTCACAGGCTCTGTGATGACTGGTTGAATAGAGTGTTTCAGAGTTGAGCGGTAGAAGCCAGGATATCATCCTCCCCCCAGGGCTTCCTGGGCAAACAGGCATTTAATTTTGTCTTCAAGGAGGTGCAACTCTTCCCTTCAAGGTGGATCAGCTGCTCACCCTTCCACCCTTTCTCTCCTCTTTCCTCCCATGCTGCCTTTTTTCTTTCCCTTTATTTCTTCTTTTACTGAAAGGTTGGTAGGTGAAACTCACCAGTTGCTCCTTGGAAACCCTGTGGGACCGTTCCACTCTGTCCTACGGCATCTCTACACATCAGAATCAACTCAAATGGCAATGTTCTTTATTTTTCTTCTTCTTTTGCCTTTCTCTCTCTCCCTTCTTTCACTCTCCTCTCTCTTCCTTTCTTTCACCTGCTGCCTTTTCTTTCTGTCTCTATTTCTTTCACTTCTAGTCCCTCCCCTGGCTTTCTACCAGCAGGTGACAAGATGATACCTCTGCCCGCACCTGGGGACAGTGATGCTCCTCCCTCCTCAGGGCCTGTGGAAAGGTGCTCAGAACTCTGGGGGCTGAGAAATTTCACTCAAAATCTTTGGACTGTTTTCTTCCTAACAGCTTGTGTTTTTAAAGTCCTTGGAGCAGTGGTGTGTGCCTGGAGGCTGCACTGTGGTCTCTATTCCAGATCAGTGGCCAGGGATCTGTGTGGTCTCATGTGGCTCACTTGTCTTCACCCTCTAAGTGAGAATAACTTGCTGGAGCTGTCACAGAAACATGGAGTGGCATGGTGAACTGTTGCCTTCCAGTGGGCGCTGCAGGGTCACTCACCTGACAGCTCTGTCTTTCTGCCCCCAAACTTATTTATTAGTCCCTAGAGGAAGAGGAGAGATTTACCAATCCTGTATGGAATTCACTTTGGCCAGTGGGAGTGGTGAGGGCAGTCTAGGGCTACTTTTATGCTTCGTGTTGTGGCATTTCAGAAGAGCATGTCTTGGTATTTGAAATAAATTTGGAAGACAAAGCTAGTCTGAGTGTGTGTCTACTGCCATGAGTAGCTCTAAGCATGTGTGTGCTTGCATGAGTGTGTGCATGTGTGTCTGTGTGTGTGTGCACACACACGTAGCATGGAGGTGGGCCTGTGAACATGTCTGCATGTACATGGTTGTATGTGCGTATGTGTCCTTCCACATGGGTGAGTCACAACAGCCACTCATGTGTTTTGCATCAAGCAGGGGACTTCAAGTTACAGAATGTGAAGCCTCGGCATCTGATCAGAATGTTTAAAAGTTCTTTGCTGAATGGATAAGACTGGCCCCTCAGACTGGGGGAATAGGTGCCGCTAACAGAAGCCCTGTGGTCCCCATACTGCCAGCAGACTTGCATCCTTGTGCCCTTATTCTCTCTGAAGAGGGACTTGGCTTCAGAAACTCAAGCACACAGCGTTCACATTTTCACATATTTCCGGCATTTGAGTGTGATTTTTAGTCATCATTTTGTTGTGGGCAGCCATATGTATGTGTTTACTTGGTCCCAATTAACTGAGTCCCGGTTAAATACCGGTGGGAATCCCTGGGTGGTACAGTCAAGTGCTTGGCTGCTAACTGAAAGGAGGTTTAAGTTTACTCAGAGGTTCCTCAGAAGAAAGGCCTGGTGACTTCCTTCTGAAAAACAGCCGCTGAAAATTATGTGGAGCACATTTCTCTTTTGACACGTATGAGGAGTCAGGGTAACTCCATGGCAGTGGGTGGAGGTGGTGGAATAATTTGTGACACTTCCTCCTTTTCTCCTCTCGGCCTCCTTCCTTCCTCCCTCCCTCCCTCCAGATCTCCATTTCCCTCCGTCCTCCCCTCCCTCCTTCCTTTCTTTACTCCCTCCCTCACATCCTCCCATCTTTCCTTCCACCTCCCTCCCTCCCTCCTTTCTCACTTCCTTTCTACCTTCTTGTATTACCTCCTTCCTTTCGTAGATACTGAGCACCTTTTCTGTGTCAGGCCCTATTTCATGTACTAAGGACAAACATGTGATTCCGAAATGGCCCCTGCCTTTGAAGAACTTGAGTTGTATTTTGGGAGGAAGTTAGCCAACCCACAGTAACAGATCCTGCCGTGGAGGGGGCACAGGGCATTCCGGGAGCACAGAGGGGAACTCCTAACCTCTCGGGGACTGCTGAAAGACTTCCAGGATGAGCAGGATGCTTGCACTCTATCTTCAAAATCCCCTAGGTTGGGGAAGGGTGGCTGGTAGAAGAGATTTGGTAGGAAGAACTGTTACTTGTCGAGGGTGGTGTTTTGGGAGCAGAATGGAGTCATCTTATTTTTGGAGGACTCGAAAGAAGGTCACACGATATCATTGTTCACTGCTGTTGAGTCGATTCTGATTCATCAGACCTCCAGGTGTGCCCAGTAGAACTGTGCACCGTAGGGTTTTCAAGGCTATGACCTCTCAGAAGCAGTTTGCCTGGCCTCTCCTTCAAAGCACTTCTGGGTGAGTTTGATCTGCCAATCTTTCTGCTAGTAAAGGAGTGCTTAACAGGGTGTGCTACCCAGCGCACCAAAGTGGCCCTGTAATTCCTTGTTAGAGAGGCCTGTACTGTGTGCTTCTTTCACGTGTAATGAGATGGCAGGAAATACAAGGCAAACAAGATCAGGAGAGAAGCCCCACCCCCTGTTCCCCCCTCATTATTTTCCAGTTGAGTTCCTCAGGGAGGAAGGAGTGAGCATAGAGAAACGATGAACACCACTGAATAGCTTTACAGGTCAAGTGTCTTTAAATATTGTCTCATTTAGTTGTCGTAGCTCCATAGCAGGTTATTTAAGCCCATTTTACAGTGGAGATTGAGTTTCAGGTTAAGGAGTTGACCTAAGTCAAACAGCAGGGCTGGGAACCAAGATCTTTACATTTCAACTCCCAAGCATGTGCTATCTCCAACAAACCCTGATGCCTGCAAGAATCTTCAAGAAAGAATGTGCCATGGTGGCCAACAGCCTTCTTGTCCAGGCTCATAAACTTGAAATTAAATATAAACTCACTATTATTCCAGAAAAAAGACAAGAAAAAGAAAAACCCATATGTCTGCCCCTTTTGGAAAAAAAAAATGAGACTTAGTGAGATGGACTATTAATATACGTTGTCATAGGCATCAGTACAGTACGGCAGGCTTCTCTTTTGGTGAGCCAGGATGTTGCCAATTTGCATACAGTTTTGCATTCATTTGCATTCTCTCTCCATATGCAGAATCAAGTGCAGCTAATTAGTGAAATCTTGTTAGAATGAGATGCAGGCCAGCATTCCAGGCACCAGGGCCTATGGAGCCCATTCCGGGGACCAAAATCAACCAAACCTGGTCTTGATCTGGCTCAGACCTTCCAGGAGACTTGAGAGGAAGACTTGTGCCCTGAATGAAAAGCAGGGGACCCAAGTGCCATTATTTTCAATAAGTTGTCCCTTCGAAGTAGCTAGTGCAGAGAGAAATCCAAACCCACTGCTATCAAGTTGATTCTGACTCATGGTGACCTCAAAGGACAGAGCAGAATTGCCCCATAGAGATTCTAAGGAGTGCCTGGTGGATTTGAACTGCTGGCTTTTTGTTTAGCAGACGTAGTACTTAACTGCCATGCCACTAGGCTTTCCATTGCAGAGAGAGAGAGTAAGAAAGAAAGATCAAAGAAGATGGCTGACATTCTGCTTTACCAGTGGTTTCTTTGGGGAAAGAACACAGGATTTAGAATCCAAAGGCATTGGTTGATGTCTGAGCAGGTGGTTGGCTTTGTCACATGTATATCACGTGGCCTTGCATTTTAGGAATTTGTAGGGATCAAACCACGCTCATGGAGTTTTGCTGTTGTTGTTGGGTGCCATCAAGTGGATGCCCACTTGTTGCTACCCCACATAACAGCAGAGGACCGCTGCACAGGGTTTCCTAGGCTGTAATCTTAGCAGAGCATATTGCCAGTTCTTCCCTGTGGAGCCTCTGGGTGAGTTTGAATCATCAGCCTTTAGTCGGCAGCTGAGCGCTTAACTGCTGCATCAACAGGGCTCCTTGGGGCTTGTAAGGATTAAAAGGGGGAAAGCGCCACTGCCTTGCAGATATTAAGGCACACTACAGATCCAAGGGCTCTAGACATTTCTCGTGCATGGCCCCACCGGGTCCAGAAGGTCAGAGCTCTCAGCCTTGAAAGTCCAGACCCTGCGCGTGATCTGTGAGCCGAGGAGGGTTCCACCTGTGACTCCTGCCCTTGGCGTCTCCACCTAGATGAGCGTAAAGGCCCAAGTTTTCCAGACCAGCGGTCAGAACACAGGTTTGCACACCAGGGTTTCAGCTAGCTGCCTTGATAACGGTCATCCCCAGACTCCTTGGTTCATCCCAACGTGACAAGAAACTCAAAGTTCGGGCTAACCTATCATTGCCAGCCAGCCAAGTGCCATTAGGGAACTGGATAAATGTATTGATAGTGCACCCCACACCAGAAAAACATATAGCCATATCGTATATAGTATATAGGAATGAAGAAACTATACACTCACATGGCTTGATCTCTGAACACCAGTGACCATCTCAGAGCAACCCTACCGAGCAGAGTACAACTGTCCTATAGAATTTCCAAAGTTGTAATCTTTCTGAAAGCAGACTACCACATCTTTCTCCCACAGAGAGGCTTGTAGGTTTGAACTGTTGACCTTTTGGGTAGCAGCCAAGGGCTTTAACTGCTCAGGCACCAGGGATCCTTATAAAAGCAAGCCAGAGAAGAACACATGTAATATGCTACCAACTGGGTAAAAAGAAGTAAAACACCTGTCTATCTACCTACCTGCCTACCTATCTACCTGCTTACTTACCTACCTACCTACTTACCTACCTATCTACCTATGTACCTACCTACCTACCTACCTACCTACTTACTTACCTACCTACCTATCTACCTATTTACCTACCTCTCTCTCTGTCTCTGTCTGTCTCTCTATCCTCTAAGGAAAGAACAAAACAGCTTTGGACAAACACCCAAGACGTTAGCATCATTTGTTGCCTCTTAGGAGCAGAATCGAATGGCTGAAAACAACGATGTCAGGCAAGCTGTCCTCACATGCTCTTTCACATTTTTGGAATTCTGAATTATGTAAATGTGCGTGAATTCAAAATAAAGTAAAATCCAAATCCAATTATGATAATTAAGACTTACCCCTCGGAGACGCTGTGAGAATTCAGAAAGTTTCCAGCACAGAGCTTGCTACCAGGCCTCAGGCGATTGGTAACTGGAAACTACGATTATATGTGGTCGGTGGCAGTGTATGACTTTAAGTCCATTCTGACTCATAGCAACCCCATGTGAAAGAACAGAACCGCTCCATAGGGTTTTCCTAGACTGTGATCATTACAGTAGCAGATTGCCAGGTTTTTCCTTCTGCGGAGCTGCTGATGGATCTGAACTGTGTCAACCTTTTGGTTAGCAACCCAGTGCTTTAATCATTGTGTCACCAAGGCTCCTATTGTGGTCATACCTCCCCAAATCTAGAAAGCATGGTGAGTAGGTATACAGTATACATATATAGAGAAATATTTCATTTGCTTCTAAACATCAAAGTAATCATGAAGTAATGAAAGCAACAGTGAATTCCATGACAGAAGAAGTGGGGATAGTTTCCAGATGTTTCTTATAAGCCATGCGAACTTGGGCCAGATGTGTTTTCCTCTCTGGACCCAGGTATTTTTACCTAGTAAAACAGAGACTTGGTTCCACATGGTTCATGGATCTGGGAAACGGTGTCCGTCGCCCCTTGAACATGTAGGCAAATAGGTATACATGTGTTTGTCTATACACAAAATTCACCCTATTCATCACATTCTGGAAGGAGTCCATGAACCCCAAATATGAGGAACTTTCTAATTCCATATTTTGATTTCTCCAAAAATAGTGGGAGTGGAGTCAAGAATTCAGTTTGACCAAAAGGAAATTGAGTTTTGTATGGTGAGTATGTCACCCTTACCGCAGATTCAACCAAAATGCAAGCTGTATCATTTCATTTAAAAAAAATAAAATCATTAACAAAATGTTCCTGCCTCACATTCCTGTGGTTCCTTTTGCTGACTCGGCACGGAAGCTGGCCTTTGGTCTCCCCAGTCAGGGATTGTGTCATAGTTGTGGTTACTGGTCATTCATTTCCTGTCTCACTCAGTCAAGTAATCAGGCTGTTGTAACTGGGATGAGAATGGGTCCAGAGTGGTGTCCTTAGTCTTGGAATGACTGACTAGTGCATCTTCTTGAAAGCAGGAGGAAAGGAAGGGCAGGTCAGAAAAATGACATTTATTGCTATAGCTTCCCAGGCTGTCTTCTAGCAAGTCATTAATTTATTTTGTCATGCGTGACTTTTCCCAGACTGTGTTTATTAGGTACCTGCAACCATGCACTGCTGTTGTGCATCTGTCAGTTTGCCGTAGTGTGGCAGCTGCTGTGTTGCTGTAAGGCTGGAAGCTGTGACACCATGGGTTCGAATACCAGCACGCTCACCCATGGTGGACAGGTTTCGGTGGAGCTTCTAGACAAAGACCATCAAGGAGAAAGGCCTGATGAACTACTTAGGCAAATTAGCCAGTGAAAACCTTATAGATCACACAAAAAATACTGGCTGAGAGACTGTTGGAAGATGGGTCTTCTAGGTTGAAAGTCACTCAAAATACACAGTGGACCTAACTATGGACTTGAGCAGACCAACAACTGTGAAGAAGGTGCAGGACCCGGTGACATTGTGTTCTGTTGTCCATAGGGTCACCATGAATCAGAGGTAACTCAAGAACCCCAACTAACAACAACAATGATGTGCAACGGCCACCATTCCAGGTGTGGAGGGTACAGGAATGAACAAGTCAGACAACAACAAGTCCCCACATTCTTGGAGTTTATGTTCTGGTGAAAGAGAGAATAAATATTAGTTAAAAATCAGTAAAATGTGTATTAGTGAAGTGCATGTGCTTTGCATGTGCTGCTTCAGGAGAGGGTGACAAGGTTTTCAGCATATTATGGTTTACATATGGCAGATTAGGAAACGGAGGATTAGAGACGTGGAGCAACTGAACCATGGTCACAGAGCAAGTAAAAGGCTGAACTGTGAGGTGCGACAATTATATCTGCAAACTTAATTGTTTTAAGTGCTACATACCTCGTTGTGGAATATCACCATGATCACCTTCGAAGTACTTCCCTTGGGAAGCTACGCACTGACAACAGTGCCTTGTCTACCCTTCAAAACAATTTTGGAGCTCTTTCTGGAATGGCCATTGCACATGATGGTGTGGTGGCAAGTTTGTAAACATAATTGTACAGTTTTCTGTGAGGGAGTTTTTAGCCAGTAAACAAATAACTATATTGGGACACCCTCACTACTCACCTGATCTGTCCCCCAGTGACTTTTTTCTTTACCTGAAGATGAAGGAAATATTGAAAGGAAGACATTTTGATGACATTCAGGACATCAAGGGTAATACAACGACAGCTCTGTTGGCCATTCCAGGAAAAGAGTTCTAAAATTGCTTTGAAGGGTGGAGTAGGTACCGGCGTCGGTGTATAGCTTCCTAAGGGAAGTACCTTGAAGGTGACTGTAGCCATACTCAGCAATGAAGTGTGTAGCACTTTTTCTAGGATGAGCTCATGAACTTAATTGTCAGACTTTGTAAGCTTTCAGTTAGCTTTGGCTCCCAGAGCCACATGGCTTCCCCTTCATGAAGCGGTGGCTGCTACTTACATCCCTGTCCCTTACACATGAGCCACTGGCATAACGATTCCTTCATCAAGTCCGTCCCAGTGGAGATGTGTATTTCATGTAGAGAAGGCCAGTTCCCTTACCCTCCTAGGGCCCTTGGCCTTAGCTATCTGTGAGTAACAGTGCCTGAACTGCAATTGCTATTCAGAAGGAGCAAGAAATAGCTTTCCATCACCACGTCAGTGGTATTTCAGAAGGTCCTGTAACAAGAGATCTTGAAAGTGGAAAGAGAATGATGGTAAGAAATGAGTTAGAGATCACTCTAGACCAATGAACCCACTAATTCAACTCAACGTGAGAAAGTAAGAGGATAGAAATTGTGCCAAGTCATCATGAGAGGAAAGCCAGGCTCACCTTCAGGTCCTGGGCCTCCAGCACACAAAACAAGCAATCTTTGGTGACAGAAAGAATCAGCAACAATAGGGGGACATCAAGAAGCACATTTCACCTGAGAACCCTCTTCCGACTTCCTTGATATTTATGAACAATAGACTGTGCCCAATCAAAATGTACAAATCAATGACTACGACAGATATACACACACGAGAAACTTCTGTTGTTTGAGCTGAGTCACGGACATCAACTTGTAATGACCTATTGTGACAGACTAGATCCACCCCATAGGGTTTCATGGACTGTAATCTTCACTGGAGCCAGGTCTTTCTTGCACAGAACCTCTGAGTGGGTTTGAACCACTGATGTTTCAATTAGCGGTCAAACACCTAAGCAACAGCTGTCAAGACTTCTGGGGCTCTGGGGGTGAAGTGGTTAAGAACTTGGCAGCTTACCAAAAGATCAAAAGTTCGCATCTACCAGCTGCTGCTTGGAAGCCCTCTGGAAGTAGGCCTACTCTGTCCTATAGGGTTGCTATGTGTCAGAATCAACTTGACAGCAGTGTTTTTTTTTTTTTTTTTAATTTAAAAAACCAGAATTTCTTATATTTAAAAGAAATCATTGTGATCAAGTCAATTCCAACTTAAAGTTGCTGTATAGGGTAGTAGAACCACCCCACAAAGTTTACAGGACTGTAATGTTTACAGAAGTGACCCTGTCATCTCTTTGTCCCCCAGAGCAGCTGGTAAGTTTGAAATGCTGAACTTTTGGTTAGCAACCAAGCTGCTTAACCACCGTGCCACGAAAACTGCTTCCCAAACTACTACTACGCAGGTACAAAGAATATTTCCATCCTATCCTTTGGGTCCATCTCTCTCTCTCCCCACCCTGGCCCTAGACAACCACTCATCTGTTAGATGACTTTGCGTTTTCTAGAATTTAATATAGATGGAATCATACAATACGCATTCCCTTCTGCCTGTCTTTATTTGTTTCGCAAAATGCTTTTGAGATTTATCTGTTGTTATATCAGTAGTTTGTTGCTTTTATTATTAGGTAGTGTTGCATAGTAGAAATACTCCTATTTTCTTTATGCCTTCACCTGTTGATTGATACATTTGGCTCATTTCCAGTTTGGGGCGATTATAAATAAAGCTGTTAAGAATGTTCGTATGCAGGTTTTTTTTTTGTGGACTTCTGTTTTCATTTCTTTTGAGTGAAGGAATGACTGGGGATGGCTGGGTCATTTGGGAGATGTATATTTAACTTTTTAGGAAAATGCCAAGTAGTTTTCCAAAGGCCGTGAACCATTATATATTCTCACCAGCAATTGATGAGTCTCATTTCTTCCACATCATTGCTGTTGTCAATTTCTTCACTATTAGACTTTCTAATGGGTGTGTAAAGCTATCTCATTGTGGTTTCAATTTGCTTTTCTCTAATTATGGTGAACACTTTTTTTTGCATTCTGTATTTATTGCCATTCATATATTATCTTACGTGAGTGTCTGTTCAAAGTTTGGGCTTTTTTTTTATTGGATTGGTTGTCTTATTGAATTGCAAGAGCATTTCTATGTTCTTATAATTCCTTCAAAACATGTATGTATTGTGAATGTTTTCTCTCTTTTAACATCTTGGTTTTCATTTTCTTAAAATATCTCTTGAAGAGCAAAGGTTTTGAATTCTGATAAAATTCAATTTATCAATTTTTTTCATATATCTATATCTATAGATATTTGAGTCTTAAAATGCTTTTTTCTACTCCAAGATCAGTAAGAGTTTCTTCTTTTTGTCTGGAAATTTTATAGCTTAGGTTTTACATTTTGGCCTCTGATCCATTCTGACTTAATTTTTGTACAAGCTGTGAGCTAAAGGTTGATCCCCCTCCCCCATAAAAACATCCATCTGTTGCACCATCATTGATTGAAATGACTTTGTTTTTGCCATTGAATTGCCTAGGCATTATCGTCAAAAATCATTTGAATCTGTATGTGCAGGTGTACTTTTGGACTCTCAGTTCTAGTCCATTGATCTATTTGTTTGTGAGGCTCGTGCCCATACCACGGTGTCTTGGTTAGTGTAGCTCTACTGTAAGTCTTGAAACTAGTCAATGTAAATTTTCCAAGTTTATTCTTCTTTTGAAAAATATCTTGGGCTCTTCTAGGTAGTTTGCACTTCTGAATAATTTTTAACTCTTTTGAATTCAATTTACAGGTGAGTTCCTGGTCTAATCTGGTGTCTATTTCAACATGTGAAAAGAATGTGGCTTCTGAAGTTGTTGGAGACAGTGTTCCATAAGTGACAATTACTTTAAGACAGAGTAGTATTGTGATGATCATCAGTTACTAAGAGAGGTGTGTCAGTGCCTGCAACTTTAGGTGTGGATTTGCCGATATCTCGTTTTAGTTGTGTCCTTTTTTTTTGCTTTCAGGCTCTCCTAGTAGGGACTACGCACATCTGTAACTGTTGTCTGTGACTACTGATTTCTATCATTGTGGTGTGTCCCTCAGTGCCTCCAGTAATACCCCTTATGTTGAAGGTTGTTTTGTCTGATGTTAATACAGCCATATTAGCATTCTTATGTTTATTGTTTCCATGTTATCTTTTTCATTCTATTACCTTCCATCAGTTTGGGTTCTATTTTTAATTTAGGCAGTATAGAGTTGCTACTTGAATTTTTATCCTGGTTGACACCCTCTTCTGTTGTTTGAAGTCTCCTTTCCAACCCCATATTATGGATCAAATTGTGTCTCCCCAAAAGATTCACTGAAATCCTAATCCCTGTAAGTTCATATTCATGTAGGGTTTTTCTTTGCAGATATTATCAGTTAGGTTAACGAGGTCATACCAGAGTAAGGTGATTCCTCATGCTGTATGACTAATGTCCTATAAAAGAGGACGGACATCAAGACAGAGTCAAACGCATAGAGGAAGACACCATTTGGGGGGCCATATACAAAGAAAAGAATGCCAAGAATTGCTGGCAGTTACCAGAAACTAGGGGAGGGGCATGGAGTTTGTTTGTCAAAGACCCCTAGACACATCACAGCAAAACTGTTGAAAGTCAAAGATAAAGCTAAAATCTTGAAAGTACCCAGAGGAAACAATTCGTGTATTGGCACATATGAAGCAATCAGTAAATATTAGCTATTTTTATTAAAGTTAGTTGGCCCTGGCAGCTCAATGGTTAAGTGCTTGACTGCTAATAGAAAGGCCAACAGATCAAATCTGCCAGTTGGTCCAAAGGAGAAAAGATCTGGCTATCAGCTCCCATAAAGATGATGAACCCTGTAGGCCAATTCATCTCTGTCATATAGAGTTGCTATGAGTTGGAACTGACTTGACAACACACAACAACAACATTATTATTATTGTTTTATTATCATCATCGTTGTCTCCTTCCATTTCTCTCCCACGTGCTGACTACCCAGCCACAGTAAATGATTTATAGTCCATCAAATGAAATTTAGGCAGAGAGAACTTATGCAACTTCTTGCTCGTGATCAGCTACTGCCCATGTGAGAACATTAGCCTTCACATCCTGGTTTGTCTGTATTCAAAACATTGTCAGATATCCCAGAGCAAAAGCAGGTGAGGCATGCAGAAGGACCCTCTCCCATCTCCCTCTTGTTCCTTTATCATGAGCTTCCTCTGCTAGTCCTGGCTAAGCTTTCAGTACTGCTCAGACATCAGACTGTGGTCTTGATGGATGATGTGTGCTCTGAAATGGAATTTTGACTTTTCCTACGGCCCCTCCTGTGCTTGCTTTCTTAGGACAACAGTCCCCTCTTCCTGTCTTTAAAGCCACAGAACAGGCTTTGCTTTTTCGAAGGGGGGAGGGAACTTAAACATTACTCACATTTGTGATATTTGCAATCCATAAGCCATCCCTTAAAAGCACTTTTATAAGTTTGGAAAGAGACAGGCTGGGAAGGAGACCTCATAAACCTGGAGCAGGTATTTCTGATAAAGGCTTGCAGGAAACATGTTCTTATTTACCTCAATGTTCTGTACACTTTGCCATCAAAACCTTGTATTGATCTTGTCTTGTTCTCTGTCAACACAGTTACCCTCCGGTCAATACCTTCTGATTACCCACTGCAGGACAGGGTGGAATGAAAATATGACTTTAGGATATTTCTGTCCAAGAAGTGTTCTTTGTGTTGAGAATATCTCTTTAACATTCTATGAAAACATCAGAGAGGAGCTATCTCTCTCTTTCTCTCTCTCTGTGTGTTTGTATTACATATTATACATATAAAGCCTAAACCAAACCTATTACCACTGAGTCAGTTTCAACTTTTGGTGACCCTATAGGACATGGTAGAACTGCCCTATAGGGTTTCCAAGGAGCAGCTGGTGGATTGATTGCCAACCTTTTGGTTAGCAGCTGCAGCACTTAACCACTAAGCCACCAGGTATCCATATTATGAACATAATATATATGTTGCTATTGGGTATTGTTGAGTCAATTCTGACTCTTAGGAACCCCGTGTGTTATGAAACATGACTGCCTCATAGGATCTTCTTGGCTGTAATCTTTATGGAAGCAGATCTCTATCCTGTCTCCTGCAGAGCTCTAAGTGAATCTGAACTACCAACTTTCTGATTAGCATTCAAGTGCTTAACCTTTTTTTTCCTTTGTGCTACCAGGGATTCTTCTTTTGGAGGTATAGTAGTTAAGAGTTTAGCTGCTAACAAAAAGGCTCGCAGTTTGAATTCACCAGGAGCTCTTTGGAAACCCTATGGGCAGCTCTACTCTTTCTCATAGGCTCTCTATGATTTGACAGCAATGGTTTTGTTTTACATCTATCTATCTATCTATAAAATATTGTAATGATACACGTTGTTACATATAATATAGTATTCTAGAATATATATAATGTAGGGAAAACCAAACTCACTGACAGTGAGTTGATTCCAACTCATAGTGAACCTATAGGTCAGAGAAGAATTGCCCCATAGAGTGGGTTTCGTTTGGCCTATATTACACATATATAATAAAATATTATATTACATGTAACAATATATAATTATAGTATTATATATATATATATATATAAAACAAAACCATTGCCATCAAGTCAATTCCAACTCACAGAGAACCTATCGGGCAGAGTAGATTTGTCCATAGTGTTTCCAAGGAGCACCTGGCAGACTTGAACTACTGACTTTTGGTTAGCAGACATAGTACTTAACCACTACACCACCAATGTTAATAATTGTCCCATCCCTCCCTCTCATAATGTTGAGTTTCCCACTTCTCTCCTCCTGCCTGTCTTCACTCTATTTCTTTCTATCTGTCTCACATATTTCTTTCTATCTCCTCATATATTTCTTCTTCATTTTTCTATCTCTATTTCAGTTGCCTTTGTGTCACAATATATCTGCCATTGACTCTCCATCAGGAGAACTAATTTTTCTTTCCCTAAGCCTAGGGAAAATCATCAGTTCCATTAACTTGCCCTCTCTCTTAAGTTTTGATGTGTGTGTCAAGAAGTTGGTTTTATTTTTTATTTTCTGTCCTTCTGCAGAGGGATTCTCCTGTTGCATAAAGTTGTATTCTCTGTCAGAAACATTTTTCTTTAAAAGACAGATAGTAAATCTCTTTAGACTTTCCTGGCCATGCAATCACTGATGTAATCACACATCTCTGCCATAGTGGTGCAGACCATAGGCGTAATGTGTAAACAAATGGGTGTGTCTATGCGCCAATAAAAGTTTACTGACAAATATAAAATAATTTGCCTATCCCTGCTCTAGAAAACCCTTGTAGGAAATGAGGCTCCTATTGATGTATCTCTGACTGTATTTCTTGGTAGGTGTTGGATATCCACCCTTTTGGGGTAGTTGTCCAAGATTCCACAGTAAGAGTGGAGCCTGGCTTTGAATCACATCTTCCTGAGCCCCAAACCTGTGCTTATTCTTACCTCATTACTCTTCCTCTCCAAAGACTGATACACTAACAATCTACTGAGACTGAGAGTGAAGTCACCCTACCTTTCCAAAAGACTTTCGTAGCTCCCCACTGCCCACCGAATAAAGAATCAATTCCTAGGCCAGGTATTCACATCCACCCAATATAGGGTTCCAGCTTCCTTTTTCAGGTCTCTGGTCTACTGGACCTTTGCCTAAAACTTCCCCTATAGCCATTTTTGGCCTGCTTAAAAACAAAA
This sequence comes from Heterohyrax brucei, assembly GCA_028571685.1. Classification (NCBI taxonomy): domain Eukaryota; kingdom Metazoa; phylum Chordata; class Mammalia; order Hyracoidea; family Procaviidae; genus Heterohyrax; species Heterohyrax brucei. Next base: position 14,901,567 of record CM053153.1, on the reverse strand, counting down.
CAAAACACCTTATTGCTATAGATAGATTATAACTGCCCCATAGAGTTTCCAAGGAGCACCTGGTGGATTTGAACTGCTGGCCTTTTCATTTGTAGCTGTAGCACTTAATCCTTACGCCATGACGGTTTCCTTTGCCTGCTTAGTCTCCTCCAAACAACTCAAGGGCATCAACATCATTGCTGCCACATCTGTTAGGCTTCTCTTTCTGCAATGCCTTTTTATTTTCCTACTTAGTTATCTGTTTTTCTCTACCTTCAAGGGTGAAATGAAATTCCAGTTATAGATCTGAAATCAGGTATGCTCCCAGATGTTCTTTGTATGGCACATCTAACCTAAAAATCTAATGCTTTCCATTGTACTCATCATTAGCTGCAAAGCCTTATGTGCTATGCCCATGAGCCCTTGGGCCACCTCTATGACCTCCTCTCCTGATAGTTTCCTTCACACTCACCCAGCTCTAGACACACCTGGCTTCTGGGCTGTTCTATGAACTTGTCAAGCAAGGTACCATTTCAGCATCTTCTGCTTGGAATATCTCTTCCTCCAGATAGTCATGTAACGCGGTTTTCCCATCATTCAGGTGTTTATTTATATAACCTACAAGAATCCTTCTCTGGTGCCTGATCTAACATGGCAGACCTTGATACTATGACTGTGTTTCACGTTTTTTCACAACAGCATGTATTCAAAATTTGACCTTTTATTCTCACTTGCTAATTGCCTCTCTCCAAACTAAACTGAAATCTCAAAAAAGAGGGATCTCACTGCCTTGTAGACCAAATTTGTCAAATGCTTAATAAATACTTGTGGACAGAATGAAACCACCAGCAGAATAAAACTCATTATGGGAAAACATAAACAAAACAAGTCAAGACTGAGCAGCGTAATTAGACTTGATCCCCTTTGAGTTCTTTCTAATACTAAGATTTGGTGATTTGAGATGATGCCATATTTCTCTCTGCAGATCAGCCTATCCTCCTGACTTCTGCATTTCTGGTGATAGGTTCACTGTCTTTTCCATCATTCAGGATGGAAAACTCCACTGTCTGTCAAAACATGCTGCCAAACCTCTTTTCATCCTTAACTTTGCTTCCCCTTCTTTCCTTAGCTTTCTCTGGGGCAAAAAAGATACCCTTATACACTTTCAGCTCTTTCCTCCTAGTCTAACAGCTTCAACTGAAAAGGAATCTCTCTTTTCCCATGACTATGTATGATCTGGGAACAGATTCTAATTGTCCCTTTTTGACTGACATGCCCAACACTGGACCAGTTATTATTGCAGAAGATGGACTTCCTGCTACTTACCCCCGGGGCTAGATATAGAGCCCCAGGATGGTACAAATGATTAATGCATTTGGCTGCTAACCAAAAGGTTAGATGTTGAAGTCCACCCCGAGGCACTGTGGAAGAAAGACCCAGTGATCTACTTCTGAAAAGCCAACATTGAAAACCCTGTGGATCATAGTTTTACCCTGACACAAGTGGAGTGGCCAGTAGTATAGCAACTGGTTTGGCGGGACTGTTTGGAACAGAGAAGGGAGAAGCTGCTTGAAGGATATAGAGGTATTGAACAGACAGCCGCAGTCTATGTTCAATGACTAGCTGCCTGGTGAATTTTTTTAAGGCACACTTTTGATCATGCCACTTAGCTGCTAAAAGAAACAAAAGAGGTCAATGCCTCAGCAAGGCAATTGCTGCCCAGGCACAGAGGGCTTCAGCTCTATGGAAAAAGGAGGTTTCCAGAAGACCTGGTTGGCTAAGTGAAACCTCCAGTCTCTTTCTTCTCCTGTACACTACATCTAGATAACAGTCTTAGTTATCCAGTGCTGCTGTAATTGAAACACCCTAAGTGGATGCTTTAACACATAGAAATTTATTCTCTAAGAGTCTAGGGACTTGTCTGTCAGTGGAGGCTTCAAATTTAAACAGCAACCACTGATGCCAAAGATGAAGAAGTTGAAGATTTTTACCAGCTTCTTCAGTCTGAAATTGATTGAACATGCAGTCAGGACGCATTGATAATTACTGGTGACTGGAATGCAAAAAGTTGGAAATAAAAAAGAAGGATCAGTAGCTGGAAAATACAGTGTTGGATAGAAATAATATCAGAGATCGCATGATAGAATTTTGTAAGACTAATGATTCTTTCATTGCAAACACCTTTTTTAACCAACACAATGGCGACTGTACACATGGACCTCACCAGATGACATACACAGGAAACAAATTGACTGTGTATGTGGAAAAAGATGATGGCAAAGCTCCATATTAGCAGTCAGAACAAGACCAGGTGCTGACTGTGGCACACATCATCACTAGTTCATATGCAAATTCAAATTGAAACTGAAGAAAATTAGAACAAGTCCATGAGAGGTAAAGTATGACCTTGCATATATCCTTCCTGAGTTTAAAGACCATCTCAAGAACAGATTTGATGTGTTGATCACTAATGACCGGAGACGAGACAAATTGTGGAATGACTTCAAAGACATCATCCATGAAGAGAACAAGAGGTCATTAAAAAGACAGGAAAGAAAGAAAAGACCAAATTGGATGTCAGAGGAGACTTTGAAACTTGCTCCTGAACATCGAGCAGCTAAAGTAAAAGGAAGTAACGGTGAAATAAATGATCTAAAAAGAAGATTTCAGAGAGCAGCTCAACAAGACAAAAGGAAGTATTATAATGACATGTGCAAAGAGCTGGAAATGGAAAACCAGAAGGGAAGAACGTGTTCTGCATTTCTCAAGCTGGAAGAACTGAAGAAAAAATTTAAGTCTCTAGTTGCAATAGTAAAGGATTCTACAGGTAAACTACTAAATGACTCAGAGAGCATCAAAAGAAGATGAAAGGAATACACAGTGTCAGTATACCAGAAGGAACTAGTCAATGTTCAGCCATTTGGAGAGGTAACATACGATCAGGAACCAAAGGTACTGAAGGAACAAGTCAAAGGTACATTGAAGGCATTGGCGAAAAACAAGACTTCCAGAATTGATGGAATATCAATTCAACAAACAGATGCAGTGCTGGAAGTACTCATCTATGCCAAGAAATTTAGAGGACAGCTACCTGGCCAACTGACTGGATGAGATCCCTATTTCTGCCCATTCTAAAGAAAGGTGATCCAACTGAATGTGGAAATTACCAAACAATATTGTTGGTATCACGATACCACACACAAGTAAAATTCTGCTCAAGATCATTCAAAAGTGACTATAACAATATATTGACACGAAACTGTCAGAAATTCAAGCTGGGTTCAGAAGAGAATGTGGAACCAGGGATATCATCACTGATGTCAGATGGATCTTGGCAGAAAGCAAAGAATACCAGCAAAATGTTTACTTTTGTTTCATCGAACATGCAAAAGTATTCGACTGTGTGGATCATACTAAATTATGGCTAATGTTGCAGAGAATGGGAATTCCAGGACACACCTAATTGTGGTTGTAAAGAATCTGTATATGGATCAAGAGGCAGTCATGTGAACAGAACAATGGGCCACTGCATGGTTTAAAGTCAGGAAAGGTGAGCATCAGGGTTGTAGCCTTTCACCATACCTTTTAATCTGTATGCCAAACAGATAATCTGACAAGCTGAATTATATGAAGACGAATGAGGCATCAGTGTTGGCGGATGACTCATTAACAACTTGCTTTTCACAGATGACACCACCTTACTTGCTGGAAATGAAAATTGGAGGCATTTACTGATGAAGATCAAGGCTCATAGCCTTCAGTATGGATTGCACCTCAACATCAGGAAAACAAAAATTCTCACAACTGGAACAGTAAGCAACACTGTCATAAATGGAGAAATTGAGGTTGTTGAAGATTTCTTTTTATTTGGATCCACCATCAACGCCCTTGGAAGCAGTAGTCAAGAATCAAAAGACTTATTACACTCGGAAAATCGGCCATGAAGGACCTCCTCAAAGCATTCAAAAGTGAGGATCTCACCTTGAAGACTAAAACACGCCTGATCCAAGCCATGGTATTTTCAATTACATTGTGTGCATATGAAGGCTGGACTATGAACAAAGGATACAGAAGAAGAATTGATGTCCTTGAACTGTGGTGTTCGAGAAGAATGTTGAATGTACGATGGACTGCCAAAAGAACAAAGAGGTCTGTTCTGGAAGAAGTCCAACCAGAGTGCTCCTTGAAAGTAAAGATGGCAAGACTACATCTTACATACTTTGGACGTGTTGTCAGGAAAGATCAGTCCCTGGAGAAGGACATCATGCTTAGTAGAGTGGAGGGTGAGTGAAAAACAGGAAGACCCTCAACAAGATGGATCGACACAATGGCTGCAACAATGGGCTTAAGCATGAAAACAATGGTGGACACAGTGCAAGACTGGGTAGTGTTTCGTTCTGTTGTTCACAGGGTTGCTATGAGTTGGAACCAACTCAACGGCACCTAAGAACAACAACAGCAGAGCCTAGGAGGCTAGAAGTTAGAATTCATGGCCCAGGAAAGCGCTCTGTCTCTGTTAGTTCTGGGGAGATTTTGGTCATTGGTCCTCCAGTGGTCTAAGAGCTTCTCAGCACGGATACCCTAGGTCCAAAGGATATACTCTGTCCCTGGCTTCTCTTGATTGGTAGTGTTGAGGCCACTCATTTCGTCTCATTTCTGTCTTTTATATCTCAAAAGATATATCTCAGCCTTATTCTGTAGAGTAAATCCTGCCTCATTAACATAACTGCCTCTAATTCCATCTCTTTAACGTTATACAAGTTAAGATTCACAACTCATAGGACAATCATATCAGATACAGAATGGTGGGAAACAACAACAGGAACCACCAGGAATCATGGCCTAGCCAAGATGACACACAGTTTGGAGGGGGACGTCATTCAGTCCATGACAGTATAAAACTAGAATTTCGTCATCTGCTTGCCATCTTCCTTCTATTGTATTTCTGCTGTTGTCGCCTCTTGGAATGTTCTCTTCCCCTATTCCATCTCAACCCCTCTGAAAGAAATGCTTTGTTCAAGATATGTTGTAAATATTTCCTTTGAAAATTTTCCCTGATCCTCTTCCCTCTAAATCTTCGTAGTCTGTAGATTATACAGCTGAAAACATATTCCAGATACCTTTGAGCATAAAACTTTTTTTCTGATTTGTGTACTTTGTCCAGTTCTAGAATGTTCATTTCACAATGAAGTCATCATCTAGTATTTGTTGTATTGAATTTAAATTGAACTTAATTGGACCTCTCACTTTACTGCACTTCTGCCGTCAGTGGCATCCACTTAGTGATCCTGCTTGCCAACTTTTATTATTAATTAGGAAACCTTGATTGTGTAGTGGATAAGTGTTGCTGCTGCTAACCAAAAAGTTGGCAGTAGGAATCCACCAGGTGCTTTTTGGAAACTGTATGAAGCAGTTATACTCTGTCCTGTAGGGTTACTATGAGTTGGAATCAACGTAACAGCAATGGGTTATTGTTAATTATTTCTATATGCATGTTTGTCTAAGTATCTCCATTATCTGTCATGGGGCACTCACAATATTAGGTCCTCCAAAGATGTTTTATTCGGTGAGATACACATTGCTTGTGTTCCTGTGATGTGCTGGGCATGGCTAGTTTCTAAGCTTACAACAGAGAACATGGCAGGTGTCTTAATGTGTTAAGGGGCTCAAGTGCTGCAGTGATTAAGAGCTCAGCTTCTAACCAAAGACCTGCAGTTCAAATCTAGCAGTTGCTTATTGTAAACCCTATGGAGGCAGTTCTGTTATGCCCTGTAGGGTCACTAATGGACTGAACAGAATTGTCTTGGCTTTGTAGATTCTATCTGCAGGCATCTCTCCTATTTTCTGGCATTTGCCAGCAGTCTTTCCTGTTCTTTTGCTATAGATGTGTCCATAGGTGGCATTTCCCCTCTGCTTGTGTCAGTACCTGTCTTTATGAAATACCATGCAGAAGGAATTAAGTTAGGACCCACTCTACTCTGCCACAATCCATTTATATAACAAAAGTGAAGTGCTTTTTCCATATGGGGTCACATTCCCAGGCATAGGGCTTATGACTTCCGCATTTGTTCTGGGGAGACACAATTCAATCCGAAACAGTAGGCATGGCTGCTGTCTTGATATTCTGGTCTGGGAGTCAGACAGTGTGTTATACATCACAGAAGTGTGTGCTGAGACCTCAAATGGCAGACGGTTAGGGGCACTGTCAGGAAATTCGTGTGGGCTGGAGGCAAGGACTGGCTAATCCATAAGCATGACATGAATGACTTAGGGAAGTGAGGGTAGGAAGTAGCCACTTCTTTTAGTCATCTAGTACTGCTATAACAAATATCGCACATGGTTGGGCTCAACAAACAGGAATTAACATAATGCAATCTTGTCTTGTTAGCCACAGGCAGAGATAAGGATTTACAACATAGGAAAATCACAAAATGGAAGTCAACCACACAACGCTGGAAATCATGGCCCAGCCAAATTGCTTGGTACATTTTTGGGGGAACAAGATTCGATCTGCGACATCATTCTTTTTAATTAGGTTAGGTGTCTCATCTTCCATTCTTGCAGCACACCCTCCTCACCCCCCACTGTGTTAAATTTCCTCTTCCATTCTTCTGGGTTACCATGGTACTCTCTTTTCTCTCCTTTCTCACTGCATTTAACACATTGTATTAAAGTGTTCTATTTATATAATCTGTGTTGCACACAAAAATAGATTACAGCAAACCTCATTCAACAGACCTGCTTCCCTGAGTCTAGCACTATGCCTGGTATATAGTGTGTGCTCAGGAAACGTGTTGAATGGGAAAATGAGCTAAATAAGGAGAGTCTGGATTGGGTGGAGGAAAACAAGAGGTTTATCTGAGAAGTCACTCGAGAGACAGGTGGCTGTCTTGTGGCCTGGATAATGTCCTCAAGGAGTTAATTGTGAATGGCTCCTTGTTACAGAAGGAGGGAAAGGAGCCAGGGAGACAGTGTCAAACGCTAATTTTTTATGCTGTTTGAAACAAGATAATCACCTCCTAGCTGAAACAGGGGAACCACATGACCAGCTCTGCTACATCAGCGGGTGACCAAACTCGACTTGCAGTTGCAGATGAGAGTCCCCATTGTTCTCCATCATGAAGAGGTCACTGGTGAGGACACCTGCCTCTTAATCCCTTAAAGCTTGGACTGTGTCCTTGCTGGAGCCCTGTCTTGTTTTAAAGAAGTCTGCTCTTTGGCAGTTGGGAGTGTTTTCCTTCAAATATAAAACAGCCTCAGTCCTTGGGTAAACTGTCTTCTCTGGGACTGAATGCCATCAACAAGAGTTGGAAATGGCTGCTGGACTAAAATATGGCCATTCTGGAGCTCTACTTGGTGGTGGTGGGGAAGATAATGTGGTGTTTATCAGTAAGGTAGGTGATGTAATGACTAGTTATTGTTGTTATGTGCAATCAAATCGATTCTGACTTATAGCAACCCTATGTGTTACAGAGTAGAACTACTCCACAGGGTTTTCTTGACTGTAATTTTTCTGGAAGCAGACCACCAGCTCTTTCTCCCACGGAGACACTGGCGGATTCGAACCACTAACTTATAGGAGCAGCTGAGTGCTTACCCATTGTACCACTAGGGCTCCTTAATGACTACTACAACTGCTACTAGTTAGTATTAAGATTTTACACTCATTATGCCAGGCACCAAGCCAGACATATTCCACGGCTATTCTCATTTATTCTACAAAATGACCTCACGCAGTAAAAAAAAAAAAAAAAAATCCATTGCTATCAAGTTGACTCTGACTATAGTGATCCTATAGGACAGTATAGAACTGCCCCATAGAGTTTCCAAAGAGTGGCTGGTAGATTTGAACTACTGGCCTTATGATTAGGAGCCAAGATCTTAACCACTATGCCTCCAGAGCTCATGCATTCAGGACTACATGTAACCTCATTTTGCAGATAGCTAATGTACTTGGCTATTAACCAAAATGTTACAGATTTCAGTTCACTCAGAAGCAACTCAGAGGAAAAACCTGGGAATCTACTTCTGACAATCCAGCCACTGAAAACCCTATAGAACATAGCTTTACTCTGATACACATAGGGTCAGCATGAGTCACAATCAACTCAATGGCAACTGGTTTAAGTGAGGCATAGACTAATTTATCAAATGTTATTTTGCGTGAGAGTCAGTGACAAAGAGGAAGACCCCCATTGAGATGGACTGACACCAAGCCTGTAACAATGGGCTCGAACATTCCTACTATTGTAGGGATGACACAACATCCAAACAACATTTTGTTCTGTTATTCACAGGGTCACCATGAGTTGGAGCCAACTTGACGGTGCCTGACAACAGCAGTTCTGTGTGAAGCACACACTAAGTAGCATGTCGATCGCATGTAATCCTCTCAGCATCCCTGTGAAGCAGATACTGGCATTGTTGCTATCAGGCCTATGAGATAACAGGGACACTAAGAGGTGAAATTGCTCACCCAGGGTCATATTGTGAGTAGAGATGGAATCAGAACCCATGTCTGCTTTCCTTGGAAAACCACTGAACCACTCACTACTGCATAGTACAAATCTCCATTCTCTGTGAGATATGTGTGTACAACAAGGAAAGGGAGGGTTTGGAGCCCTAACAGTGACCAGAATTCTGAAGCTCAGGGACCTAAACTTTATTATTAAAAACCACAGTGATCGTCGGTGTTGTACCTCTTATGTGCCAGGGCTTTACTTCAATTCACGGCTTAGGACTGGTTCTGCCACAGTCATCTATATCTGAGGAATCAATACTGAAAAAGACACAGTTTTAAAACTTGAGTGAACTGGAATGATGACTAAAACAGGAAAAATTACGGGTTGAAGCTCTGCTAGAAGCAGAACCTCCCTCTTAGAAGGCAAGGGAAGCATATGTGTTGCATAACAACCAAAACCTCTTACTCCTTGAATTTTGAACAGAGTCAGATACAGTGTTGCCCTGCCCAAAGATGGTAGCTAACCATGCTGCTTTGGAATGTGTGTCACTCTCCATAATCCTGCTCATAATTCAGTTTTAAGCATCAGGCTCCTGAAAGAGCTTGCTATTCCTCTTCTGAGTCTCCTATTCCAGGGCTTTTATCTATAATTTTTCTTGTTTTGGTTATCATTCTAAATCACTGAAATCATAAAAATTCACATCTCTTCTGCTTTCACTTTTTTGGTATAACAGATTCAGTTTGAACTGGTTCAAAGTCTTACTTTGATTGCATTGAATTTTAGAAACAGCTCAAAGAGTTGCAGCTTTTTCTTCTAGCTGTGAGACTATGCATATCTGCTGAAATATCTCTCAGCTAAAATGTTTTCCACCTGGTTCTTCATCTTTTAATCTGCCCAGATGCATCTCAGATGCAACCTTCTCCCTCCCTGAAGTTCCTATCTGAGAAAACTTAGTGCAACAGAATTCAATTAAATTCCCAAGTTCCACAGCCAGGTATGGGATTCACATCTATACAGTCTGTTGTATACTTCCAGGTCTTCAGATATTGCATTGTCTTTCCTGTTACGACCTTTGCACATGCTGCTCTCTAGGCCCCAAGTTGGCCTCATTCCCCTGGCTTCTGCTAATCCTTCTGTGCCTCTCTCCCAACACTTACCTTGAAAAGACCTTTCATGACCTCTCTTTGCAGATTGCCTTCCTGATCTTCTTTCTGGTAGCATCTTGCTCTCTTTGCTTCATAGAGTTCATCATGACTTGTAATTATAGCTTAGTTCTTTTATCTGCCATTTAATGTCCCTGTCTATAAATTTTACAAATACAGGGATTCTGAGGTTATCGTTAGTATTTTAGTCATCTAGTGCTGCTATAACAGAAATACTATGAGTGGATAGCTTTGAAAAGAGAAATTTTATTCCTTTGCAGTCCAGTAGGCTAAAAGTCCAAATTCAGAGCAACAGCTCTAGGGGGAGTCTTTCTCTGTTAGCTCTGGAGAAAAATCCTTGTCATCAATCTTCCCCTGGATTGGGAACTTCTACAATGCAGGGACCTCAAGTCCTCTCCAAAGGATGTGCTCTGCTCAAGTCTCTGCTTCTTGATGGTATGAGTCCCCTACTCTGCTTCTCTTTCCTTTGTATCCGAAGAGATTTCTTCAAGGGATAACACAATCTTAAACATTGAGTCTTTCTCCACCAACCCAACTGCTGTTCATCCTCCCTCATTAACATCACAGAGGTAGTGTTTACAACATCACACAAAACCAGGCATCATGGCCTAGCCAAATAGCTACAGGTAATTGGGGGGGGGGACACTATTCAATCTGTGACAATTAGGCTCTCATTATGTGGCCTGTGTCAGGTACATTACGGGGGCAGGAAAAACGATTCTGGGTGTACTATTGAGCAAATGAAAAGAAATGGAAGTGCAGAGAGAGGAAGTCAGGAGCACTGGGGAATGTGGGAATGCTCACTCCTCCTGTGACTGATGAGTGACAGAGACCTATATGGCTGACTTTCAGAAGCTACGGGAACAAGGGGCCTGGGTGCATCTTGAGGCTGTCAGCTGTCACATGCTTCACGGCTTGGCCATCTCTGTAGTCATAGGTCCCTAGAGGAGCTGCTGGAGCTGAGAAGGGGGTTTCTGGGGTCAAGGGCCCAATAGACAGCTGCTATGGAGGCCCAGCTCAGTTGGAGCTTGTCAGAGGCTGGTGGGTGGAGCAGCCCACAGCATTTTCCTTGCCTGGACACCGGCAGCTTTCTGGCTTCAAAGCTGGAACATGCTGACCGGGAACACTGCAACCTCTGGCACCGTTTCTTCCCTGTCCCCTCCCCTGCTCGCTAGCAGGGGAAACAGCCCAGCTCCTCACACTGTTTCTTCCCTGTCTGAAGGCAGATTTTCCTTAGATTCAGAGATTAAGGAAAGGAGAAACCAAAGTGGCTAGAGACAGCTGCCTTTGAGCATGGGGGAGCCAGGTCTGATTCTATTATACTTGGAATTTAGCATTTTAGAAATAAATTGTAGCACCCTGTGAGAGTTGCTTTCCCTAGGCCCCGGCTCTGAATGTGACCTGCTGTCGAGAGTGTCTGGGATCTGGAAAACTTGCAGGGTGGGGCCACTCCTTCCCAAGAAGCTCTGCCTTCCAGCCTCCTAAGTGCCATCCCAATACGGATGAGTCAAGTCAGATTCCCACTTCCACTAGCAGTTATGAAGGCCTCTTTGGGCCTCTTTGAAATGGAGATAATAATATGAATTTCCTAGGTTCATGATGAACCTTGAAGCTCATGCATGTGATGTAATTAACCCAGTGCCTGGCACAAGGCATCAGACAACACACAACAGCTGGCATCACCGTAATCATAGTTACCATGTTTTTATGATGCTACCTTATCATGCATCATCCCTTTGGCCCTTGATATTAACTATCCTATGAAATGGGTAATGACATTGATGTAACCACATCTCAGCTGCAAAAACTGAGGCTGGCAGGATATCAGGTGATTTGTCTATGCGTACATTGCTGATGCGTGTTAAAACACTGGGTACAAACCCAGATCTGTCCCACTCTTTCTTGGACATTTTTCTACTTTTTTTTTTATGTTTTGGCCTTGACTTACCTGCCTGAGCAATGGAAGTAGAATGTAGTTATGTTCCTGACATCTGCAGAAGGCCTGTTATTCTCACTGTCCCCATAACCACCTAACAAAAATAGAGAGCTGCCAGCATTTGCAGAAGACTTTATAGCATACAAGATTCCATCACCTATAGTGTCTGTTTTTGGAATCCCACAGTTTTGATTCTGTAGGTGGAAAAATCTAGAAAATATTGAGACAATGACTTCATAGAGATACTCTTCTCTGGTTTAAGGCCTTGTTTGCATGAGCCAAGGAATGATGAACTAATTCCTGGTCTCTGTACTTATTTGACCTGCTTTAGTCTTCACTCAGGCATTTATGGACTGATAATCTTGCATCTGTTTATTCATCTATAAAATGGGGATAATTATAATAATATGGAACAGTATATAAAAACTGTTTATTGCTATACCTGGCACACATAAGAGCTGATAAATAGTAGGAATTAATAATAAACTGAGAAATACTCCAGTTCATTTGTAAGTATTCCTTTATTTTTCTGAACCATCTGGGTAAAACTGGACTTGGAGCATGCCAAGGAAACTTATGAAAACTGGGGGAATTGGGGAGGAATTTTTAGTGTCCTAGGACAATCAGAAACAGCAGTGCTTGAGGGTGTGGTTTTGGTTCAGGACCAAGGATAGCACCCAACCTGCTCCTAACTCATTGTCCATTGCCCTTGAGTCGATTCTGACATCTACTGACCCTATGGGATAAAGCTGAACTAGCCCACAGTTTACAAGGCGGTCCTGGTGGATCTGAACTGCCAATTTTTGGTTAGCAGTCATAGCTCCTAGCCATTATGCCATTAGGGTAGCAGTCCTAGTCCCTGCTCCTAGTCTCCTCAGTTGTGGCCTTTATGGCTGTAAGGAGGAATCCTGGCGGCACAGTAGTAAAGTACTCAGCTGCCATATGGGTGGTTAGAACTGACTTGATGGCAACAGATTTGTTTATTTTGGTTTGGATGCCTGTAGGATCTGAGTAACAAGTCTTCTCCTTTGTTACTCTTGGGTGCCACTGAGCAGCTTCTGGCTCATAGCAATCCAAAGTGACGGAGTAAAATTGCCCCATACAGTTTCCTAGGCTGAGATCTTTATGGAAGCAAATCACCAGATCTTTTTCTTCTGTGGAGCTGTTGACCTTTAGGTCAGTTGCTGAGTGCCTAACCAGTATGCAATGTGGGGTCCTTTCCTCTCCTTCAGGGCTTCTCTATATTGTACTTGTGTGAGTACAGTATAGAGAACTTGGGTGAGTTGACCTCCTCTCTGCACCTGCCCATGTGTTTCTCCCACATGCAATGCATCCGTTTCCTCTCTTGTGATGAAATATTCTTAACATAGTAAGGTCCATGGGAGATGTAACTGTCTCCTTTGTACTTACCACCCAGAGTTAATAGATGTGGGCATTTTGCCATACTTTTTATCTTTTGTTTTTCAAAGGAAGCCTGGCAGAAGTGGTTGAAGCTCCTTAGGTCCCTTTCTCGTCACATATCTTTTCTTCCTCCACAGAGGTGACTTGTTCCCTCAGAGATCTCACAGAACATGGCATATAAATTCACATTATCTTACAGAAAGAGGAAAGATTGTTAACATAGGCATCCATCTTCATAAATCTGTCACAGCTTTTTCATAGGAATTAAATCACATGTAAGTCTTTGGAGCCTCAAGACCATTAGACTGGAAGCAGTATGAGAATTGAAAGCAAGGCAGGTATGCCTGTGACGGGTCAGGCTTTATGCTAGAATCTCTAAATGAGTCATCTCATTTAGTGTTCCTCAAACCAGTGAGATGTGTGTTGTTTCCTTTCTTTAATAGTTGTAAAATACACATTGGAGAGCCATCAAATGGATTAAAAATGCAGTTCTTATTTGAATCTAGCTCTTCTAATGCCAGATCTATACTTGCATGACTTCCCCTGTAGACAAAGAGAAACCTGTGACACAGCCTCAGCCTAATTTTCTGCTTCCTAGCCTCAGCCGTGTCCCTTGACTGATGTCTGAGTTATGGGCGTTGAGGCTGCAATAGGTTACTGGGGTACAAAGCAAGCAAGACTCATGGTTCCTACTCTTCAGGACTCATCATCTAGATAGGAAGGAATGCTTTGACAATGAGTGAAGGGACATGAGGTGCCATTGAGTTGATTCTGAGGTGTGATGAACCTGTGTCAGGCTAAAACTGTACCCCATAGAATTTTCAAAGCTGTTTTTCCAGAACTATATCACCAGGCTTTTCTTCGGAGGTATGTCAGGCTATCAAAGTCTAAGAAGAGGTGTGCTTGAACCTCCAGGATTTCGGTGGGTAACTGATTGCATTAACCAGTTGTACCACCTAGGCATTTGAGACAAAGGACAGCAGTGTATAAATGGCTGTCATACAGCATGGGCTTCCTCCTTTGAGTGGAAGATGCTTTTCCATTGTCTTTTCTGGTCTTGCTCTTCTAATGCATCAGGCTTAACATTCTGGGGAACATAACATCTCCCCAGGACCTAGCCCCAGCTAGCTCTCTTCTCACAAGGTTTGATACTCTTGGTTCTATCCCTGCTTTCTCTACCTGCCCCATTGCTCTGTAACCACTGTAAACTTCGGGCTCCAACTTTGCTCTGCACAAATCTCTGATCTGTCTTCTTCCTCTGGCGTCTTTTGCTCTAGCCTGAGGGACCCTATCAATTGAACTAACCTCTGCTGGTTGTTCTCATTCCTTCCTTGCACTGCCTCCAAAGTTAGGAGGATGTAACTTCATATGTAGGCTATTCCCTAATGCCCCTTCCAGGAACATATGTCTTCTCCAAAACGGTCAGGAACCTTTAACTTCCTTGTGTCATGGGCCACTTCGGCAACATACTGAAGCCAACAACTCCCCCCAGACAACAAGGTTTCTATATGAAGAAAATAAAAATGCAAGATATTTCAAAGGAAACTGGTTGTGCTGACATATAGAGCTATCAAAGTCTAAGAAAATTAAGTGATTTGCTGATGTATAGTACATATTTAGGAAATCCTGGCAGATTAGTGGTTAAATGTTACGACTGCTAACCAAAAATTCAAGCAGTTGAAATCCCCCATGCACTCCTTGGAAACTCTATGGGGCAGTTCTACTCTGTCCTATGGGGTCTTTATGGTCAGAATCTACTGGATGGCAATTTTTTAAAAAATGTTCATTTTAGTACTATGTGGGTCATCAACTGTGTGAACAGCAAACATAATGTATTAAAGCAACCAACATTTATATTCTCACATTTTTATGGATCAGGAATTTTAGTGTATTGAAAATAGCAAGCATTTATAGTTCACACATCTGTGGGTATGGATTAGCTAGGTTCTCTGGCCCAGATCTCTCAGGAAGCTACCATCCAGATGGGGTCCACAGCTGCAGTCGTCTGAAGGCTTAACTGGGGGTGGCTTGGCTGCCAAACTCATTCTTGTGGTTGCTGGCAGGATTTGGTTTTTCTTGGGCTGCTAGAATGAGATGCTTAGTTTCTCAGTGGCTGGAGACCTTCCTTGGGTCTGTGCCCAGTGGACCTCTCCATAGTGCAACTCTGAATACGGCAGCTTGGTTCGTCAGAGTGACTAAGTGAGAAAGAGAGAGAATGAGAACAAGTTGGACATCAGTTCTTCAAAACAAATCTTGAAAGTGACATCCCATCCATTTCATCATATTCTGTTCATTAGAAGCAAGTCAGTAGTCCAGCTCATGCTCAAGGGGAGGGAATTACACAGGGCATCACTAGCAGGAGGTGGGGATCACAAAAAAACACATAAATTAAAAAAAAAAAGAAAAAACCAAACTCAGTGCTGCTGAATTGATTCTGACTCATAGAAGCCCTGCAGAGAAGAACTGCCCCATAGAGTTTCCAAGCAGTGCCTGGTGGATTTGAAATGCCAACCTTTTGGTTAGCAGTCATAGCACTTAACCACTATGCCACCAGGATTTCCAGGAGCCGTGTTAGAAGCCTGATTATTACAAGCAGTAAACCAGAGAAACCAACCACTGTGGGTCACCTTGGACTGATGGCAACTCCATGTGTGTCGGAGTAGAGCTGTGCTCCATAGGGGTTTCAGTGGCTGGTTTTTCAGAAGCTGATCACGAGGCATTTCTTCCAAGGCATCCCTGGGTGGGCTGGAACTGCCAACCTGTCAGTTAGCCACATGCACATTGACCATTTACACCACCATGGACTTCAGTTCTATATGTGCTTATTTATGAATGCATTAAATAAGGTCTACCAAGGCCAATGACTAATGTCACTTTGAAGGAGAAATGAGTAGAAGCAATATTTTACAGTCTCTGTAACAGCTGGCATGTGATATGAAATTATTTGTGATTTCTGTGGGTGATAAAATCACTGCTAATAAAATGTAGTTTGTTGCTTACATTCATAAATGATGGGAAAGCTAAATTTCAGTTAGAAGGGAGGGAAAATAAAGCTATATTTTTTTCCTCATCAAAATTTATACATCCTCAGAAGTCTAGGCTCTGTCCTTGCAGAGTCCACGGACTCCAAGTTAAGATCCCTTGCTCAATGGTTGGAAGGCAGGCAGAGAAGGTATATTTGTTAACCACTGATGGTATGGATCACCCATTCTAAGTAATCTAGCCTGTTGAGAGCTACAAAGTATCCTAAAGCCCTGACTAAAATCATAAATATGGGTTCAGAACATGGCATAGAAATGCGTCCAAAACAGGCTTCCTGCTCCTTGCTCTTCAGAAGGAGAGCTCTCTTCTGGTTGCAGCTGGCAGACTGTAGGCTTTTCCTCCTTCTGTCTCTCTATCTCTTCCTCTCCCCTCCTATACCTCTATCACCTTGACACAGGCCAAGGCCTGCTCTGGTGGGCTGACCTTAAGGCAAAGGTAGGGGCTGAGGTCTAGCGTGAACATCATGAACATCATGGTCATGCAAGAGTCAGGGTCAGCATTTGGTACACAGCAAGGGAAGGATGGCACAGCCACAAGGTGACCAGAAGTTAGTGCGGTCATTGTTGTACAGGTTCTGGTTCTCAGCCTTGCATGTCTGCAAAATCAACTTTCTGTTGGCATCCTATAGCGATCAGAATTTAAGATCAGTCTCACACTAGCCAGATTCCATAAGAAGGTGATGTATGCTGCATACTTGACTCACTCAGCCATGGATCTATTTAATCATTTCCGAGTTTTCTGTTCTTTCAACTTGCGTGGCTAGACACACATTTATCAGCCACTGCTGTGGGCCAAACCAAAACCAAACTCAATACTGTCAAGTTGGTTCTGACTCATAGTGATCCCATGTGTTACAGAGTAGGACTTTATAGAGTTTCCTTAGCTATAATCTTTATGGAAACAGGTTGCCAGGCCCTTTTTCTACAATGCTGCTGGTTGGGTTTGAACTGCCAATCTTTCAGTTAGTAGATCACAAACCATTTGCACCACTCATGGACCTTGCCGTGTACCAAACGCAGTGAAATATACTAAGACTGGTGGTATCTAAGTCACGACTAAGACTAGAATCCCAGACCTCCAGGAACTCATGATGGTTATGCTATTCCTTGATTTCCTTTCTGACCCTGACTCTTGCATGACCATGATGTTCACGATGTTCACACTACCTCAGCCCCTACCTTTGCCTTAAGGTCAGCCCACCAGAGCAGGCCTTGGCCTGTGTCAAGGTGATAGAAGTATAGGAGGGGAGAGGAAGAGATAGAGAGACAGAAGGAGGAAAAGCCTACAGTTTGCCAGCTGCAACCAGGAGAGAGCTCTCCTTCTGAAGAGCAAGGAGCAGGAAGCCTGTTTTGGACGCATTCCTATGCCATGTTCTGAACCCATACTTACGATTTTAGTCATCTGGTACTGCTCTGACAGAAGTACTATGAGTGGATGGCTTTAACAAGGAGAAGTTTGTCCTTGTGCAGTCCGGTAGGCTACAAGTCTGAATTCAGGGTGTCTGCTCCAGGGAAAAGGCTTTCCCTCCTTGTTAGCTCTGGAGGAAGTTCCTTGTGTTGCATCAGTCTTTGGTCAGTGAGCACCTTGGCACAGGACTCTCGGTTCTGAAGGGTGAGCTGTGCTTCCTGTGCTGCTTTCTTGACGCTTCCCTTTCCTTTTATCTCTTTTAGGATAAAAAGTGGTGCAAGCCACACTCCAGGAAAATTCCCTTGGTAAGGGTGTTGCAGTCCCACCCTAATCCTCTTTTAACATTATCATCCTATTAGCCGCAGGCCAAGATTAGGATTTATGGCATGGGAAGATCACAAAATATTGGGAACGATGGCACAGCCAAATGACTACACACTTTTCTGGGGGAACACAGTTCAGTTCATGACATTCACCAACTACTAGAATTAATGTAATGCATTGACTTGGCTAGGCTGAAAATTCAGTGGTTTGCCATGCACTGGACCAGGTACTTCTCCATAACGTAATATAATGTAGTCATCTTCTATTTTACAATCTGATGTGAGCAGCCCATCAGCTGAAAGGGGAGTTTCCTTGGGGGTATGACCTGCCTTCAGTGTAATCGTAGCCCCTACAATTCAGTGAACCATTTCCTTGAAGCAAATCATTTTCTGTACATATTTGCACATCTCACTGACTGCCCAAATAACCCAAACTAAGACACCAACAAAAGACAGATAGTTCATCCCACCTGATCCCTCTGTCCATAACTCATTTGGCGTAGACAGCGGTGTAATCATCACTAAGTATCTTAAATTATATGTTTTCCCTCGGCCATATCCAGGGTGACACATGCTTCAGCGACCCTAGCCACAACTCCTCACTTTTTTGCCCTTTCAAAGTAAAAAATACAAGGGACATTGCAGGTTTGATCTACAAGTGGTACGGATGAACACATAGCTACTAAAATAACTTGAGTGTGTGTGTGTGTGCATGTGTGTGTATACTTTGACTCGATGGGTGCACAGTGGTTATGAGCTGTGGCTGCTAATCTAAAAGGTCAGCAGTTTGACTTTACCAGCTGTTCCTTGGAAACCCTGTGGGGAAGTTCTGCCCTGTCCTGCAGGGTCACCACAAGTCAGAATTGACTTGGCAGCAATGGGTTTGAGTTTGGTATATACCTTCATCATCTAACGTACTACCCTTTGGAAAATTCTAATAAGCTCTTCTAGATCCATACTAGAGAACTCGGGGATGACTCTAGAAACTCAAATGTCTACCACTTCAGCTCTGATTTTTTAAGAACAGGACTGGATAACTCCTGTCTTGATTTTCATTTTATTCTAGACTCTAGAGATACCTTCCTGTTATTGACTGATTCTATCTTCAGATTCCTATACCTTAGATTTTTAAGCAGTCTGTTCCTGTAGCAACCTCAGCCAAAGAAATTTCTGCAAAGCCCTGACCTTTCTTTCTGTCCTTGATGAACTCTTTTCACTTGAGGACCTTTGCAATATTATGAATATCCTCCAGTATGCATCGATTTTATTAAATGTTTTTCCTCTGACTGTTCACCAGTTTTGAAACAGCTGGCACTATCAAACATCAACAATCTTAACCCATCAAAATACATTCCTCAGAAGACAGATTATTACTATTTAGGATGAGACACTGAAGAGATCACATTAAGAGATGTTTTGTTCTTGTACTAGCTTTACCATTTACCAATCTGGTCCGTCTGGACTGACTTCTCTGGGCTTCAATTTTCCCATCTTTGAAATGGGGCTAATAGCCCCAAAAGTACATTGTTGTTGCTGTGATTCAATAAGACATGTTTATATAGGGTTTTGCTCATAATTAAAAGTAAGAAGTATTAGTGTGTGAATTATTTTTTCTGGAACACACTGGCATAGCTGTATTTTAAAGTTTACCCAACAGGAAGCCAGCAAGGGAATCATCTAGAAAACACAGATCCTCCTTAAGGACCAGTACTCCATCTTTAAGAAGATGTCTCTGTCCTTGTAAATCCTATAGCATCTAGTGGCTTGTAAATCATCTGGAGGAGCCAGTAATGTTTCAGCAAGTTCTCACCTTCCATGAGTGAGACCAAAGGTTGATTCCTGACCCGTGTACCTTGGGTACAGCTGCTGCATGTCTGTCAGCAGAGGCTGGTGTGTTACCGTGATACCGAACAGGTTTCAGCAGAACTTTCAGACTAAGAAAGACTAGGAGAAAAGGCCTGGTGACCTACTTCTGAAAATCCAACCAGGAAAACCCTGTGGATCACAATGGTCTGATCCCGTTGTGTATGAGCTCATTATGAGCTGGGGGTAACTAGATGGCAGTGAACAACAACAGACCCCTTGGAATTTTGTCCGGCATCACTTACTTTGTTTTTGGTTTGTACTGTAATGCAAACCTCTTAAAGACAGTGACTGTCTGATTCTTCTCTTGTATCTCCCTTAAGCAGGGGTTTAAGCAAATACATTTATAGAAAGTTTTCATGTTAAATGGCTTTCATTAGTTACACAGTATAAGGAGTAGAATGCATTCTCATTGTAGAAAAATTAGAAATATTGAAGAGCCAAGAGACCATAAAGCAACATCTAGAAGTAACCAAAATTAATGCTATTTTATGTTAATTTTGGATCATGTTATACACATTTATATCTCTCTATATAGAGTAAATCACCACACTTTTTTAATATCAAATATAAAGACTGTCTTTTGCCAATAAACCAAAAACCAAACCTATTGCCACTGAGTCACTTCTGACTTATAGTGACACTATAGAACAGAGTAGAATTGTCTCATGGGATTTCCAAGGACAGCCTGTTGTATCCAAACTGCCAGTCTTGGTTAGCAGCCATAGGTCTTAACTACTATACCACCAAGGTTTCCTCTTTTGCCAATAGGTATATGAAAAGTTGCATGAGTTACTCAAGTAAAAGTTTACTGCCTTAGAGTTGATTCCAACTCATAGTGACCCTATAGGTCGGAGTAGAACTGCCTCATAGAGTTTCCAAGGAATACATGGTAGATTCAAACTGCCGGCATTCTGGTCAGCAAATGTAACTCTTAACCACTATACCACCAGAATTTCCCATCAGTCACTAGGGAAATACAAATCAAAACCACAATGAGATATCACTTTAACCTCTCTATTATGGCTATGATTTTAAAAAAGAAAGAAAACAGGTGTTGCAAAGATGTGGAGAAATAGAAACCTTTATACATTCCTGGAAGATTGTGAAATGGTACAGCTGTTATAGAAAACAGTTTGGCAGTATACCTAAAAGAAGTTAAAATAGAAGTTAAAATAGGTGTACAAGCAGATAATGGGACACCAGTGTTCATTGCAGCACTGTTCGTGATAGTCAAAAGGTGGAAACAGCTTAAATGTCCATCAACAGATGAATGTGTTGTGGGGCCTGGCTACCAACTATGATGGCCCTGACAGAGAATACAACATAGAGTCCCTGACGTAGTAGGAGAAAAATAGGTGTGCAGAGCTAGAACTCTATTAAAAAAAACTAGACTTGATGGATTGGAGGGTCACCAGAACACATGGCTCCCAGACACTCCATTAGCCTGGAGACAAAAACATTCCTGAAGCCAGCTCTTCAGAAAAAGGTTGGACTAGACTTTAACACATAAAATGATACTGGGGAAGAGTGTGCTTCCGAGCTTAAGTAGATACATGAGGCTAACTGAGCAGCTTCTGTCCAGAGGCAAGATTAAATAAGGTGGAAGGGGGACAGGAGCTGGTTGAAAGGACATGGGAAATATAGGGTGGAATGGGAAATATAGGGTGGAAAGGAAGAGTGTGGTGTCACTGAGTGGGAAGAGCAGGTACAGTTACACAGTAGTGTGAGTGCAAGTTTTTGTATGACAAACTGAGTTGAATTGCAAACTTTCACTTAAAGCACAGTAAACTATTAAAAACAAACCAATAGGTGAGTAGATAAACCAATTGTGGTATATACACACGAGAGAATATTACTGAGCCAAGAAGAAGGAGAGATGAAGTCCTAATGCATGCCACAATATAGAAAAACCTTGAGAACATTATGCTGAAAGAAATATATCAGTCATAAAAAAACAAACAAACAAATATTGTACAATCCCACCTAGATGATGTATCTAGGATAGGCAAATGTAAAATGTATTGATATCCAAGTTTATGAATGGTTACCAGGTTGGAGAGGGGGCAAAAGAGGAGTTAGAGCTTAATTAAGGAGCATTGAATTTCTTTTGTGGGAGAAGAATGTGGCAGTCTGCTTCCATAAAGATTTACAGGCTTGGAAACCCTGCAGGGCAGTTCTACACTGTGTTATAGGGTGACTATGAGGTGGAATCAACTTGACAGTCAGGGGTAGAAGTTTCTGTTGAGCATGATGGAAGAATCTGGAAATGGATAGTGGTGATTGTGACACAATGTGATGAGTGTAACAAATGCCACTGAATTGTACATGGACACATTGTTGAAATGGCAGAAGTTTCATTGCACTTATATTGGCCACAACAAAAAGAAATCAACAGAATTAATTTAAAAAAGAATGGTTTTATGAGAATACATATTTTTCACATCATTGTGAATGGATTCCTTGTATCTTCTTTACCTATTTCCCTACAAATAGCATAGCACATAGTTTGCATGAGTGTTTCACTGTTATATCACACTGTGACAACGTCTTAGTCATCTAGTGCTGCTGTAACAAAAACAGCATGAGTGGATGGCATTAAAAGAAGAAATTTTATTCTATTACAGTCCAGAAGATTACAAGTTCAAATTCAGGGCATCAGTTCCAGGGAAAATCTTTCCCTGTTGGCTCTGGATGAAGATCCTCGTAAGTCAGTCTTCACTTGGCCTGGGAAATTCTGAGACCCAGGGACCCAGGGTCCTTTCCAAAGGATACTTTCTGTTCTTAGTGGTACGAAGTCCCTGACTATCTGCTTGCATCTATTTCTTTTGTACCTCAAAAGACACAATGCAATCTTACAGATTTGGGAGGGACACAATTCATCATGACAGGTGAACATTCTCACGACTGAATTTTTGCCTAGCCTCAAGTAATTCCTTGGTATAGAGTCTTAGAAGTCAAATAGCCAATTAAAAAGGTTTCCACATTTTCCACAACTCTGCCACCTAGGAAGGCCACAGCAACTAACCTTACTGCCAGGAATATTCAAGTTTTCATTTCCTTCAGCCCTGGAAAATACTAAGCAATATTTGTTAAGATGGGAGGCAAAAATTGGTATCTCATTGCTTTCATTTCTATTTATTCTATGTCTGAGGAAATTAGCATTTAAAAACAAAGCCAAAGCACAAAAGGTATGCTATTTTATGGTTGTTGAAAATGTACACAACAAAACCTACATCCATTCTACAGCAAAACCCACACCAACCCTGCAATGACAATGATTATATTCTTCAAAGTGTGCAACCATCCTCCCCATCCTTTGCTGAATTGTTCCTTCTCATTAAGAGGGGCTCACCGCCCCAAGTCAGGCTACATGTTACTGTGTACCTTGGCTTCAGGGGCTTTTCTGAGGAATTCACCTACTCACGGCATGGTCTGGTGTACCCTTACCCACTGTTGGCAGTCAGGGTTTGTTCTGACTAGTTGGTGCCTGGGTTGATGTGCATACTTTGAATGTCAGCCTTCCTCAAAGGGATCTTAAAGATCACCCAGTCTAATCTTTTCATTAGACTGAGGTCGGGGCTGAGATCAGGACAGACTCAGGCCTGGGACTTTATCAGAGGCTGATGGATCTGAACGTGCCATGCAGGCTCCGTAGCACTGGGCTCGTTTCCTTCCAGCATCTTCTCTGCCTCCCCCAGCTTGTGCTAAATTGGTATGTGAGTTGTCTCCAGCTGGGACTGCCACCAGGGACCCAGATGAGCCCAATTCTTCCTCCTCCCTCTCTCTGCCTCTTATTCAGGCCATACTCTGCCCAGCTGGCCGGTCTTCGTACTTTCCCTTTGCCCCAGCCCTCCCAACCTCAAATGCTAAATGGAGAGCTCAGAAAGAGGACCTGAGTGGGGACTTTTTGACAGACATCCATGAGTCACAGACAGCTTATTCAGACCCAATGGGACAGGTCCTTCTGGCCATTGAATGAGTCATTACAGTGAGCTGAGTGGGAGGTCAGCCGGCATGATAAATGTGTCAGTCTATCATCTCCACTGTCTGGCTCTGGTCATCCAAACAGCCTGCAGCTCCCTCTGTCTGGACCCTGGCAGGTTTCTGACCCAACTCTTCGATAAATTCCAGTCAACAAGGAGGGTAGCAAAAGTCTTGTTTGAAAAAATGTTGAGCTGAAATTTTAATGTTATCACAGAGATTCTCAAGAAACGATGGTCCTCTTGACCAGATCAGTGTGAGTCACTTCTCACTAACCTTGGTCCTTCTGTTCCACAGATGCCAATGCTGCTTTTTTTTTTTTTTTTTTTTTTTTGTCTAGAAGTTGTCACCATTAGGGAAATGAAGATGACTTCCTAAAAGACAAAGCGTACCAGCAGCTCTTGGGAATTAAGCATGTACGATGTACAGCCCTGGTGACGCAGTGGTTAAGTGATATAGCTGCTAACCAAAAGGCTGGTGGTTCAAATCCACCAGCCTTTCCTTACCCTAAGGGGCAGTCCTACTCTGTCCTCTACGGTTGCTATGGGTTGGAATCAACTCAATGGCAATGAGTTTTTTAGGTATGTCCTAGCTCGAGCCCTGGGGGTACACTGGTTAAGAGGTCCAGCTGTGAACCAAAATGTCAGCAGTTTAAGTCCATCAGCCTTTCCTTGGATACCCTATCAAGCAGGTTTATTCAGTCCTATAGGGGCACTAGGAGTTGGAATTGAATTGACAGTTATTTTTTTTATCGGTTTCTTTTTACGTGTTATCCACTCGGCAGGCATGTTGCTGTGGTTGTTGTCAGGTGCTGTTGAGTGAGTTCCTACTCACAGTCACCCTATGCACAACAGAATGAAACACTGGTTCTGCACCCCGTGCACAATCGCTGTTAGGCTTAAGCTCATTGTTGCAGCCACTGTGTCAGTTTGTCTGTTGGGGGTCTTCCTCTTTTTTTCTGACCCTCTACCAAGCATGATGTCCTTCTCCAAGGATTCATCCCTCCTGACAACATGTCCTGACAATATGTAGACATGGTCTTATTTATTCTCATGCCACCTTCTAGTGTCAGTAGTACCCTCTCTGTAATATAGACCGTACAGTGAAGGCTCAGGAAGTTCAGTCATGTCCCTAGGTCCTCACAAGTAGGAAAGAGTAAAACTGAGTTCAGAATAAGGTGACCATATAATTTACTGGCTCATCCAGGGCACTTTTGAGAACACAAAGGGGAACTGTTAATGATTTCGTCAGGCAACAGGTAGACACATGGAGCGCCCCAGCAAGTCAGAACGCACGGATGCCTGAGTTTGGACCACACTCATTTTTGCTTTGAAGTCTAGCCTTTTCCACTCACCCCACTGCCTCTCAGGGTCCTAACAGAAGTTTGAATTCATCTCCCTCCTTGTCCCTGACTCCTGCTGTCTTTGCTTGCCTCTCCCTTTCCTTTTCATCCCACCCTGATATATTGGGATGAAGCCCAAACATCTGACACAAACAGGTAAGCATGCAACAGCTGTGTTCAGCAGTGGTTTGACCCACCCAGAGGCACTTCGGAAGAAAGGCCTGGCAATCTGCTTCTGTAAAATGTGCCACTGGAAACGCTATGGGCACCATTCTACATCGACACTTCTGGGATCACCACAAGTCAGAACCAACATGACAGCATCTGGTAACTGGAGGTAAGTGGGTAATTCTGACATGCTGTCCAGTGTGGAAAGTTTACGTCTGAGGACACAGTCTCTGAGAACTGCCTTTTCTATTGCTCACCCTCATACCTCAGTGTCCGACACAGGAGCACGCAGTGGACGCTTCCTAAGTGTTTGCTCAATGAATGAATGATTAAAGCAATGGAATTATGTGGAAAAGCAAGCAGGGAGCAAGTGGTGCTGGGTACGAGGGAGTTGGGGACGCCCAGTGGATAAAGGGAAAGACAAGAGAAGTGAGCAGTGAGTGTGTCTGCGTGGTAAACCTAGGTGGCATTGGTAAGGCTGATCCCCTAAAGTCCCTGAGCAGGACAGTGACTTGGCATGGCTTGCATTTCAGAAAGAACACTCTTCCGGTTGTCTTCCAGGTTCAGCCTACAGGAAGCTGGACACTGAAGATATTTAAAACATATTTTCAAAAGGGCTACACAGTGCCCACTATAATACAACCTTTTACGTATCTGAGAAATTTCCAAGCCAGGGCTTGCTCAGCAGGCACAGACACT
The DNA here is from genome assembly GCA_028571685.1 of Heterohyrax brucei. Lineage (NCBI taxonomy): Eukaryota > Metazoa > Chordata > Mammalia > Hyracoidea > Procaviidae > Heterohyrax > Heterohyrax brucei. The sequence goes on along the minus strand of CM053153.1, from coordinate 14,875,798 downwards.
CTGCATCGTCACTTGTAGCCTCAGGGGCCACCGAAGGACTACTCTGTCAGGGGGGTGTTTGTTTACTGTCTTCTTCCCCAGTGTTGGCAGCTGGACTGTGTGCGGGGGCGGGGGGGGGTGATGCGAGGGACTTGCCCTCATTTGGGAAAGTGGGCAGTGCTTCCTTTGGCCATGGAAGCTCTATTCTAGAATTTTTCCTCACATCCTTGCTTCTCTTGACCCCCAAGACATCCAGGGGCCTGGACACAGTACTGAAGACATGACAGAGAGGGGGCTTGCAGACATGGTGTTCCCTTCTTCCTCAAGAGGGGCCGTGACTACTGTTGCCTCCTCTCGCAGGGCAGCCCAGCTGACCTCACTGTCTATAACCCTTTGTCCTGGGCCTCCCGTCAAGTCTTTGCCCCTGTCTGGCTAGGAGGCCACAGGCGGTGTAAGATGAAAGACACTCTTCTCCCTGGTGGTGCCTGGGATGCTGGTGGCTCACACCAGGTGGTCAGATGGGGAACAGCGGGTGGCCTCTTGTATCGACATTTTCATTGGCTTCCTTCAGGCTGCAGGGTTCTTCTGAGATGTTCTTAAAGCAGCATGACACAGGACATCCAGGCTCAGCTGCCCAGGAGCCTGAACATATCCTCTCCTCTCTGCTGAAAGCCCACGTCCTGTCTCCACTCCCATCCTTCCATGCACAAGTCCCATCTTCACTTCTAGTGCCAACTGTCTCCCCGAAATCTTCTCCTACCACCTCCTGCCTCATCCTGAATTCCTGCTGCTCTGCAGCCTCTGCCTTCCACGTTCACTCCAGAAGCATCCGTCCAGGTCTGCTGCTGGCCAGGCCTTTCCTTAAGCACTTCGGTGGTTAGCATAACCTGCTCCTCAAGCTTTGCTGGTGCTCCCAGCAGACTTATGTTTCTGTAGGTTGGCCTGTAAGGAGTCACAGCATGCCCTCACTGGCAAAGAGGACTGGCAACTCTGAGGTCTGGGTTCCTAGCCTCCACATGAGAAGTGGCAAGGGAGAAGGTCAGAGAGGCTTTTTCATCAGTCAATCAAGAGTATTATGCCTTAGCTACCATTATCATCCTCATTTTACAGATAAGAAGACTGAGTCACAGAGAAGATAAGCAACTTGTCCCAAACCAACCAGCTAGAAGTGATGGCACTATGGCTTAAATCTCAGGGTGACAGCTGCCAAGTCTGTGCTTGTTAAGATTAGACTTTCACAGGGCGAGGAAGAAGACAATGGAGTCGTGATGCATTTAAGGGTGTTGTTGCTAGGCACTGTTGAGTTGGTTCTGACTCGTTGTGACGCTGCAGACAATAGAATGAAAGACCGCCTGGTCCTGTGCCACGCTCACAGTCATTGTCGCACTTGAGTGCATTGTTGCAGCCCGTCTCATTGAGGGTCTTCTTTTTTTTTGGCTGACCTGCTAAGGTAACAAAACAATGTTCTTTTCTAGGGGTTACTCCTTCCTGACTACATATTTAAAGGCAGAATGAAAATGACTTGAGGAGAAAGTAGAGTTCAGGATATTTTCAGGCCTTTTCCTAAGATGGCACACATTGGAATATAGCTTAGAAATGTAAATAATATCAAATTACAGAATGCTTCCATGTAGCACTGTCTTGGTACATACCAGTTCTAATTCAGATAAGCATATGCCATTGGAGTCTCTGGGTGGTACAGGTAACACACTTGGCTGCTAACTGAAAGACTGAAGGTTTGAGTGTACCCAGAAGCACCCTGGAAGAAAGGCCCGGCAATCCACTTCTGGAAACTCAGCCCATGAAAACTCGAGGGAGTACAGTTCTACTCTGATGCTCATGGGGCCACTGTAAGTTGGAATCAGTTACACGGCATCTGATTTCACATATATTATTATCCTGCTTTAAAAGGAAGAAGGCTGTGGCCCCTAGAGGCACTGTGATTTGCCCTGAGTTTTGGTGACAGTAAATAGAAGTGGCAGCCGACCAACACACACTGGCTACTTGGGGATGCAAAGCAGGATGAACGAACAGGCACTTCGCTCAGCTGCTTCTTGCAGGGAAAGGCAAGAATGGATGGCTTCTGTGAATTGCGTGTTGTTGGGATTCTGTCCTCCTTTGACCCACACTTGTCAATAGTGGCTGTGCAAGCCAGAATACACAAGGACAGAATACACAAGACGCACCCCGGCAGCCCAGGAGAAAGTGGTGTGTGTTCCTGGGGGAGCTTGTGCCCCTAAGGACTCCTGCTGTCTCAAGCTGCCCTGAGCCTCGTGGTCTAAAGACAGGCCCGAGGTCTCTCTGTTTGTCTAGAGGCAATCTGGGCAGTCCCAGTGGGAGGGCTTGACAGGTTGAGGGTCAGTGGAGAGAGCTTGCTTTGGCTTTAAGCAGGCCTGTCGCCAGGTTCTTTTACAAGGACACAAACCAAAATCCAAACCAGTTGGCATGGAAGTGATTCGGACTCACGGTGACCTCGTGTGTGTTAGCGTGGAGCTGTGCTCAATAAGGCTCTCTTTCTCGTTTTTTTTACAATTTTATTTATTTTGCTGTTATTATTGTTGAGAACCCTGGTGGCGTAGTGATGAAGGGCTACATCTGCTAACCAAAAGGTTGGCAGTTCGAGTCTGCTAGGTGCTCCTCGTGTACTTTATGGAGCAGTTCTCCTCTGCTGTATAGGGTCACTATGAGTCAGAACTGACTCGATGACACTGGGCTTATTGTAGAGATTGTGAAGTCTGACAGTGAAGTCTGTGAACTTAATTGTTGTAAGTGCTGCATACCTGATTGCTGAGTATTACCACGGTCACCGTTGAAGTACTGCCCTTGGGAAGTTACACGCCACTGCCAGAGCCTTGTCCACCCTTCAAAGCAATTTTGGAACTCTTTCTGGAATGGCCATTGCACGTGGTGGCCAGGTGGCAAGATTGTGAACTTAATTGTCTATTGTCTGTGAGGGAGTTTCTAGCCAGTAAACAAATGACTGTATTGGAACACCCTCTCTAATCACCTGATCTGACCCCCAATGACTTTTTTCTTTCCCTGAGGATAAAGGAAATAGTGAAAGGAAGACATTTTGGTGACATTCAGCACATCAAGGGCAATACAATGTCAGCTCTGAAGGCCATTCCAGAAAAAAAGAGTTCCAAAATTTCTCTGATGAGTAAACTAGGCACTGGCATCGCTACATAGCTTCCCAAGGGGAATATTTCGAAGGAAACCATAGTGATATTCAGCAATGAGTTATGTAACTCTTTTTCTAGAATGAGTTTGCAAACTTCATTGTCAGACCCATGTACACAGCAAACACACCAATTCGAGTTTCTACAAGTACAATTCAGTGATAAGGACTGTGAGTTGCTCTTCCCCATTACCATCAGTTCACTACCCCATGAGGCTCCTATCTAACCTTTGATCTGTTGTTGTCCATCTGAGACCATAGAGACAGTTTCCACGGCTGATTTTTTGGGGAAATAGATTACCAAAAGTACTTCCGGGCAAACTTGGACATCCAGTGTTTTGGTTAGTAGCTGAGTGCTTCACTGTTCACTCCACCTAGGAACTCCTTTTAACGGGTTGCTGGGGAGGGTAGTAGAGTAAGAAAAAGAATTTATAATCACTTAGACTAGAACTTCCCACCATAATAACAGCCACCACTTACTTGAGAGCTGGTGGCACAGTGTTCAACATTTATCTGCTAATCAAAATAGCCATTTAAGAAATACCAAGGGGACTGAATGGGAACACTAGCTCAGAGCAGAGATGAGAAGGCAGGAGGGAACAGGAAAACTGATAATAGGGAACCCAAGGTTAAGGAGGAGACACTGTTGTCATGTTGTGGGGTTGGTAACCAATGACACAAAACAATATGTGTGTCAGTGGTTTCCTGTGAAATTAATTTGCTCTGTGAACTTTTCATATAAAGTATGATATATTTTTTTAAGGAGTTATACATATATATATATATTAAAGAAGACTACTACATGACAGTCCTCTGGGGACATAGCAGGGATTAAAAGAAAGTCCCTGTCCTCAGGGAGCTTACAGTTTGTCAGGGGGATAATTTGCAAAGATGCAGGTACTATGTAAGTTAGTCATAAGTGCTTTAAAACAATAAAGCAGGGTAAGGGGGGAAATGAATGAAAAAGCTGAGTTAAGTTCGTCAGGGAAGATGCCTCTGACTAAGTGACATTGGAGGAGAGACCTGTATGAAGGAAAAGAGTGGGTCACATAGATAATTGGCACCTCGAGAGTCTATGGCAAAGCCACAAGGAGGAAACAGGGTAGCTGGGCCAATGAGGTATGTGGGGAACACAAGGTCTAGGAAGGTTCTGGAAGCTGCAGCATAGAAACAGGTGATGAAACTGAGATGTCTGGGACAGAAAAGAGAAGACTGTGAAAGACAGAGTGGCTTCCTTCATATACAGGGTTCCAGGAAGAAAAAAGGATGAGATGTATTCCAAGTAGTGTGATAGACAGTGGACCAAGGACCCATGGGTAGAAGTTGTTGCAGGCTGATTTCAGTCTGCTGGTGGTGGTGGTAGCTGTTGAGTTGGCACCAACTCATGGCAACTGTGTGTATGACAGCAGGAGACATTGCCTGGTCCAGTGTCACTGTTTGGTGATTGGGATATTCGAGGCCACTGTTGTGGCTACTGTGTCAGTTCAACACATTGAGGCCTTTCCTTTTCATTGACCCTCTGCTTTATCAACCATGATGCCCTCTTCTAGTGATTGGTCTAAAAAGTTTGTGTAGTCATGCCCCTCCACAGACAACACCCATGGAAGCAACAGTCAAGAAATCTAAAGATTCATTGCTTTGGGAAAATCTGCTGCAAAGGATCTCTTTAAAGTATTGAAAAGTAAAGATGCCACCTTGAAGACTAAGGTGTGCCTGACCCAAGCCATGATATTTTCAATCACATCATATATATGTGAAAGATGGACAATGAACAAGAAAGACAGAAGAAGAATGGATGCCTTTGAATCGTGATGATGGAGAAGAATGTTGCCTGCACCACGGACCGCCTAAAGAACCAACAGATCTGTTCTGAAAGAAGTACAAGCAGAGCGCTCCTTGGAAGCAAGGATGGCAAGACTGCATCTCATATACTTTGGCCATGTTGTCAGGAGTGGTCAGTCCTTGGAGAAGGACATCATGCTTGGTAGAATGGAGGGTTAGCAAAAAAGAGGAAGACCCTCAACAAGATGGGTTGACATAGTGGCTGCAACAAGAGGCTTAAGCATAAAAATGTTTGCGGACGTGGTGCAAGACTGGGTGGTATTTCATACTGGTGCACATAGTGTCTGTGAGTCAGAACCGACTCCATGGCGCCTAAAAACAACAAAAACAGTCATGCCCCAGAGGAACCCTGGAGGTGAGCAGTTAAGCACTCTACTGCTTACTGAAGAGCCAGGCCTTTCTTCTGAGGCACTCTGGATGGACTGGAGCCATCAGTTAGCCACACAGCATATTAACCGTCTGCACCAAAGCAATCACCTCCAAACTCAGTAGCTTCAAATCACCACTACTTATTCTTACTCATACATTTGTGAGTTGGGTGATATAGTCTATACTTTTCTAAGTGAGTGTGGGGTGGGGAGGGGAAGTCGAAAAACCTGTTGCTGTCGAGCAGATTCTGACTCATAGAGACCCTACAGAATACAACAGAGTAGAACTGAACTGCCCCATAGAGTTTTCAAGGAGCATCTATGGATTTGTACTGCTGACCTTTTGATTAGCAGACGTAACATGTAACCACTATCCCACCAAGATCTCCAAAAAGGAGTTAGCACTTGGCTTGGCTGGCTACTACATTCTACCTCTAGGGAGAAGAACTATATCATCAAATGTTGTGGATAAATGCAAAAAGAAAGGGGAAAAACTAGGACAAATGATTCAATATACCAATCCAGCCACAACAACAACAATGAATCAGTTGCTGTCAAGTCGTTTCTGACTCCTAGTGATCCCGTGTGTTGCAGAGTAGAACTGGATTCCATAGAGTTTTCACGGCTGTGACCTTTCAGAAACAGATTGCCAGGCCTTTCTTCTGAGTGTCTCAGGGTGGGTTCAAACTGCCAAGCTTTGGGTTAGTGGCATCTAACTAACTGCACCACCCAGGGACTCTTAATGTACAAAGGAATTAAATGAAGTAACTTAATGCAAAGTGCCAGAGATACGTGGGCATGTGGAATGAAATGCTTGGAAATGCCTTCTATTATTTTTAAATTTTTATTATTAGGTTTTATTGTTTATGCTGTACAAATCAGCCCTGGAAATCATATGCAAAGGCACATTCCTCTGGGCAGGCTGTTATAGATACCTGCAATGATGGGAGTCAATTTTCTTTAGAACTTTGGACAACAGGTGTAGAGAGTCAGTAGCCTGTGGCTGACAGAACAGTTTGTTCTCTGCGCTGCAGGGCTGTTTGTTCCCGCCAGGCCCTGAGACTGCCTTGTCACGTCGTGAGGAGTTCCCACTCCCAAACAGGCAAATCATTCCTGAAAGCCTGCGCTCACCACATTGGAGGACACAGAGTCTGATGTGAACCTGGTTTGGAAGAAGAAATTACTTTTTTGTTGGAATCTCAGATAGGTGAATATTCTTAATGAGCCTATGTGTTTGACACATCTTTGCAGGAAGAAGCTGATCAAAAGGAAACTAGTTGGTTTTAGAGATCTATTTGAAAAAGTAATTGGGTGAGACCTGTGAGAACCGGAACTCCATGGAACTGGTTTGTTTTTCTCTGTCTTGCAAGTTTTCTTCCTTTGGCAGAATGTAGACTTACCACTTTTTAAAAGTACTTCCTCCTAAATATCTAGTGAGTTTTCCTCCTCCGACTGGTTTGCTTCTTACACAGGTTCCAGCTTTTGCAGATTTTACTGAAACTCGAAATATCGGTCCTGGGCTCCATTCAACTTTTGCTCAGACTCCTTTGCTGGAAGTTTAAAATGATCTCTGTGGTCTGTTTACATCATTCTCATTTATGTGGAGTCGATTCCAACGCATCGTGATCTTCTAGGACAGAGTAGACCTGCCCCATTGAATTTCCCGGGAGCACCTGGTGGATTCAAATTGCAGACCTTCGGTTAGCAGCCGTAGCACTTAACCACTACGCCACCAGGGTTTCTGTTTGTATTGTAATCACCAGCAAATACATGCTTCCAGGTCTTAACCCAGAGAAATTCTAGCTGGGGAGGGTCAGGTGGGAGACTGGCTTTAAAAGCTTCCCTGGAATTGTGACGAGCAGGTGATGAAGGTCACCCTGGTCTCCACTTGTATTTACGCTACTGCGCAGGGCCTGATGTTCACACGGATCCTCAGAACTGGATTTGCTGGATTTCAAGCTCTTGAAGGGTGAAGGCCGTGTCTTCTCTAGCTCTGTGTCCTTCACAACCACCAGCTGTCTCCCAGTTTGTTATACTGTGGTGACTTGCATGCTGCCACAATGCTGGAAGCTGTGCTGCTGCTATTTCAAATACCTGCAGGGTCACCCATGGTGGACAGGTTTCAATGGAGTTTTATACTAATACAGACTAAGAAGAAAGGTCTGGCAATCTACTTCTGGAAATTAGGCAATGAAAACCCTGCAGGTTACAGCAGAATGTTATCTGATGCAGTGCTGGAAGACAGACCCCCTGGGTTGGAAGGCGCTGAAAGTACACAGTGGCTGCAGTGATGGACTTCAGCATATCAAGATCCCTCAGGATGGCACAGCAATAAGGCCACAGCACATCTTTCTGTTGTCCATGGGATTGTCGTGGGGTCAGAGCTAACCAGATGGCTACTGGCCCCAAGAACAATCCCTGGCAAGGTGCCCCGGAGGAGCGCAACATGAAGTTCAGTGTTCAGGAAGCTCTCGTTTTACAATTCCATCGACGACACTGAGTGACTCACTCACAGATATGTTGCTGATGCAGGCAGTCATCTGATGCAGGCAGTCTCATCTGAAGTCCTCTCTGTTCCCCAGCCCTTCAGGGTTTGGTTCTTCCCAGCTTCTAAACCCTTCTGCACGTTAAAGCTTGGGCTAGGTGATTTACCTACGTGATTTCATTTTAATCTTTACAAACTGAAACCTGGTGGATGAGCATGTTAGCATCTGTGTGCTCTTCTCCATGTGTTGCTCTTGAGTGATGGATTGAAGAAGAAACCTGGGTGTGTCTGGAGTGCAAACTCATTCTCTTCCCTTGCACCTTGTTGCCTCCCCAAATGAGAGCCTGGCTCCCTTTCGGCCAACATTCGGGACGTTTCCTTTTGAAGCGGTACAATATTTAAAAGCAAATTCTGAGCTGGAACTCTGATTTTTTGCCTCCTTGGCTAATATTCTTTACTTTCACGTCCACAGCGTCTGAGACAGTGCCAGCTGGTGTCCTAGTGTGAGTCTTCCTGTAACAGTGAGTCACGGGGCATGACAGTTCTCTCAAAGTCCCTTTCATTCAAGATGGAGACATTTTTCTTCTCGTTGACACCTTCACTCCATCCCTTGTGTTCCAGAATTTTCTTTATTTAATAGCTTTATTGAGGTACGATTGACATATGATGAACTGTACATATTTAGAGTGTACCGTTGGATAAATTTTGACTTGTGCATACATCTGAACAAACGATCCCCATAACCACAATAAATGAATACAAAGACTGACAATTAAGTTTGCTAACTCATTCTAGAAAAAGTGCTACATACCTCATTGCTGAATATCACTATGGTTAGATTCCAGGTATTCCCCTTGGAAAGCTATGCATGGATGCTAGTGCCCAGTGCAATTTTCAAAGCAATTTTGGAACTGTTTTTCTGGAATGGCCATCAGAGCTGTCGTCTTGTTACCCTTGAAGTCCTGAATGCCATCAAAATGTTGTCCTTTCAATATTTCCTTTATCTTTGGGTAAAGAAAAAAGAGATCAGGTGAGTAGGGAAGGTGTTCCAACACAGTTATTTGTTTACTGGTTAAAAACTCTCTCACAGATAACTACACAATTAAGTTTGCAAACTTGCCACCCTGCCACCATGCTCAAGGGCATTCCAGGCAAAGTTCCAAAATTAACTTAAGGGTAGAGTAGGCACTGGCATTAGTGCATAGCTTCCCAAGGGGAGTGCTTCAAAGGGAACTGTAGTGATATTCAGCAATGAGGTATGTAGCACTGAGAATAATTAAGCTCGCGGACCTTGTCAAGCCTTGCACAGCAAACAGTCCCCAGAGACTTCTTGGGACCTTTATAATTCTTTCCTCCAGTTCTTTCTCGTGTGTCCCTGGCCCCCAAAAGCTAGAGGTCTTCTCTCTGTTACTCTATGTTTGTTTTCACTTCCTAGAATTTGATATAAGTGAAAGCAATCATAACATACTGTTGTATGTATGTGTGTGGCTTCTTTACTCAGAATCCTTATTTTGGGAGTTACCTAGGCTGTGGCTGAACCCTTTCCATCTCTGAGTGATACTCCAGTCTATGGCTATGTCGCCATTTCTTTATCCACTTACCTCCTGAAGGAAATACGATGTTTCCAGTTTGGGGTTATCACAAATCAAATTGCAAGAAACATTTGTGTTTAAGTCTTAAAAGAGCATATACTTTTATTTCTCTTGGACTTGAGTGGGATGCCTGGATTATGAGACAGATACATGTTTTACTTTTTTTTTAATTGCATTTAAGTGGAAGTATACAATCCAACTTAATTTTGCACACCTGCCTATCCTCAGCTGCTTCTGTTCTCCTTGCACAGTGAAAGCACATTCCTCCTTTTCATCCTATACTTATCGTATCTTATTAGAAGCTCTTGTCCCATATAGAAAGAGACCAGTAGAACAGCATCCTATAAATACATAGAACAGTAAAGTACACACCCCGTATGGTCACATTGTTTCCCCGAGTCCAGTGTTTTACTTTTTATGGAACTGCTGCACTGCTCCCAAAGTGGCTGTACTGTTTTCTCGTTTACCAGCAGAGTCTGAATGCTCCAGGTCTTCTCTGTCCTTGCCCTGTAGTCCGTGCTTTAGGCTGGAGACAGCAGCACGGAGTTGGCAGAGGACAGCAGCAGTGTTTCTTCTGCATCAGGGCTACTGCTGACAAAAGCTTCCTCATTGGCATAGAAGTCGCTATGCTGATTCACACTCCAGTCACTGCCAGCCTGGATTCCCCTTGCCAGGACTGTTCTAGAAGCCCCCTCTCCACCCCCTAAGGCAGACTCTCCAGCTGCCTTTAGAAGCTTATTAAGGGGAATGAGTCAGGATGACAGCTTAAGGCACAGTTTCCATCCTGCTCTATCACCTTTCCTCCCCGCTCCCTGCTCTGCTATTTCAGGCACCCAAACTCACGAGACAGTCTGGGGAATGCAAAAACATGAGTTCTGAGCCACCAGACTTCCGGGCACATCTCACTCCTGCAGATTGTTTGCTGTGTGACCTTTAGCTGAGCTCTGATTCTCCCTAGGTCTCCATCTCTTCACCAGAATGTAGGGTTATTATGAGGATTGAATGGGGTGCTACACAATAATTTTTGTGGTGAATCTGAGGCACAGTGGTCTCAGGAAGGTCCAAGGGCCCCTTTGGTTGGAGGTCATGTGCTCTCCTCTTCAGGATGTAGACTCAAGCCCTTTGGGTTGGGGTCTCAGGCAGGATCCAGGGAATCTCTTCTCTCCTTTTTTGGGTGGCTGTCATGGATTGTTCCTGTGACACTCTTCTGTGCTTATCATGCAAGTAGGGGATGGGGCTCATCTGGTCCTACAGCAGCACCGTCCACAGCTTCCTGGTGCACCACCTGGCCCTGGAGCAGCGGGGCCACCTGAGCAGGGCTTTGTGTCTTGAGTGTTACAAAGTTACCAGGACACAGCCTCAGATCTTTTCTCTTATTGACTCATCAGTGGTATAACCAGATGCCAGAGTAAGGACAGCATCTTGGGGATATCGCAGCTTTAAAAGGTTCCATCAGGTCAGCAGCGACCTGAATGCTTTTACTCAGAGTGAATGGAGTTGTTGGTTCTGTTGGCTTTTGTGTCCTGATTCCTAGCTGGTGATGAGCTTGCTGATTCTGTTGAAAAACTTACCCACCTGAGTGGTCCCTACTCTTCCTCCCTCCTCCGTTCCTCACCCTAACATGTTGTATTCCAGGCAAATGCTACCCTTTTCTGGCCTGTCTGGGATCCAGACTGAGTACCTGCTAAATGTGTGCACTTTTTCCCCTATCTCCTTGGCTAATGCCACTCAAAACCGTCAGGTCATGTGCTCGACCCCTCAGGGATCCTGTTCTGGCTTTTATTTTTTTTATCCTTAGTTAATGGGCACTCATACGCTCTTCTACATATCCATACACTATTGTAGTGTGAAAAACTGTCTTTTCTAGCTCAGAAAAGCAGCTCCACTGGAGTCCTTGTGTGCTGTAAATGGTTAAGCCACTTAGCTACTCACCAAAATGTTGGAGGTTTGAGTCCACTTAGAGGTGCTTTGGAAGAAAGATCTAGCGGTCTTTTTTTTTTTTTTTTTAAAAAAAAAAAGCTACCGAAAACCTTGTGCAGCACAGTTTAACTCTAACATGCATGAGATCATCGTGAGATGGAATTAACTCAACAACAACTAACTGGCTTTATTTTTTTTAATGGAAGGTACAGAAACCCTGAAGTAAGAGTCATAAAACTTGGGTTGCGAAGTGCTACTACTCAGCAGCTTTGTAATCTTGAGCAGATCACTTAACCTCTCTGAGCCACAACTTTTCATATTTGAAAGGGTGGGGCGAGGGCTAATTGCCCGGTTTGCCCCCCCTTCCCCACCACTGTGAGAACCAGATGAGATAATGTCTGTGAAAGTGCACTATAAACCAGAAGCTGTTATTATGCTGGGCTGGCCTGTTATTATTATTAAGAACCGGTTTTCCTGATTCTCCAGCTCTCCCTTCCTCTCCAGACCCTGAGTGACTTCAGGATCCTTGAAGGTAGACCTTCAGAGCCAGAAATGAGGACATTCTGCTTGGCATACCATGAAAATCTCCTTGACGGCTGTAATTTAAATACGTGGAACCAAAGAAGGAGGATACGGGAGTCTGACACCAAAATCTTAGTTGATTTGGTTCTTTGATAACCTTGAGATCCACTGAGTTAAGTTCCAGGTAGAACTGAGAAGGAAAACTTTGCCATCCCCCAGCATCCGGGGTGGCTTTCGGTACGGATGCACTTGGTGAACACAGGTTGGAATGGTTTTTCCAGTCTGGATCCTTATCTGAGTCCCACTGCATCTCTGTTGTCCCAAAGTCCCCAGAAGTCCCTATCTCCAAACCTGCCTGCTTTTAGTCTATTCTTGTCCCCAACCCCTCAGGAATCCTCTTCTGGGCTTTATTTTCCTGTTCTTAGTGGTTAATGGGCACACATGTGGTATCCTTTGCATCCATCCAGTATCCTTGCACCACGAACTATCCTTTCCCACTCAAAAAAGAGCTCTCTGAAGGACAATCATCTGTTCCTGTTGCTTCTTTGCTTACACCCCACACCATGGTTTCCCTCCAGGTAATCTAACTACAGTAACAGGGGCTCCTGCTCAGCCCTCCAGTGTTCCCTTGGCCTCTCACCCCTGACCTGTCACCCCTGTACTTGTTGTGAAGTGCTGTTGAGTTGGTTCCAACTCGAAGTGAGCCTGTATATAACACAACAAAACTCTGCTGGATCCTGTACAATCCTCCCGATCCACGTTATGTTTGTGCCTGTTGTTGTAGACACTGCGTCAATTCACGTCATCTCTTTTTCTGACCTTCAACTTTATCAAGCATGATGTTCTCCAGGGGACGAGCCCTCCTGATAAAATGTCCAAAGTATGAGTTCTGACTGCACTTCTTCCAAGACAGATTTGTTTTTCTTCTGGCAGTCCACGACGTATTCCATACTCTTGGCCAACACTGTAATTCAAGTGCTTCAATTCTTTTACAGTCTCTATTATCCCTTGCCCATCTTTCTCATGCCTACAAGGTGATTGCAAGTATCATGGCTTGGGTCAGGCATACCTTAGTCCTCAAGGTGACATCTTCGCATTTGAACAATACTATGAATGCATCCTTTGGTTTCTTGATTGCTGCTTCCATGGGATTGGTTACGGACTCATGAAAAATGAAAACCTTGACAACTTTAATCTTTTTTCCATTTATCATGATGTTGCTTGTTGGTTCAGTTGTGAGGCTTTTTGTTTTCTTGTTGTTGAGGTTTAATCCACACAAAAGTCTTAACCTGTGCTTAACCCCAAGTAATCCTGGTCACTCTTACCTTTTCCTGTAGGGCTCAGCTTAGGCTATCACTGACTTATAAAGCTGACCGTTAACTCTTCCTCACAAAACGAGGAGCCCTGTAAGATGCTGTCATTGCACCCTGCTTTTTCCCTTGATCATCATCCTATGTTAGGCTCTCTCTTCTCCAGGAAGCTATAAGCTCCTTTAGGGCAGCCACCACCACTGAGTTGCTCTTCATTGTATTCGTAGTACCCAGCCCAGTGCCCAGCAATAAGTGAATAAATGAAGAGGGGAAATACCCAAGGTTACTTCTCTAGATCCCAGACATTTCATGTGTCTTTTATAGATAAAGAAAGAGGGGCTCATTTAGAGGACAACTGTTACTGAACAAAGTATGCAAACCTTCATTTTTCTCTCTCAGCCCTTTCTGTCAGCACATGACAACTAGCTAATGTTGCCTAGCACTTATTTACTGCTGAATCTGTGCTGGGCAATGGACTCCGCACTTGATGTGAGTCAACTCCTTAAACTCTCACAACCTCACTCAGAGTGTAACTGATGAGAAACTAGGGTTCAAGGTGATTAATGGGTCCAAGGTCACCTAGCCAGTCAGTGAAGTTTTGCTCTTAAGCTGAGTCTTATTTTCCTCCAAAATCTGTGCTTCTAATCACTGTTCCAGATTGCATAAGCTTTGGCACCACAAGGATCCAGGTTTTGAGTCCATAGAAATGATATACTAGTTGTTGTTAATTTAGGTGAAGTTAGCTTATCTTTATGCACTTAGTGCTACTGTAACTGGAATACCACTAGTGGTACCTTGAAAGAACAAATATTTATTTTCTCATAGTTTAAAAGGTTAAAAGTCTAAATCAGAGTCTTGACTCTATTGATTCTTCCCTTGCTGGTGGCCCCAGACATCCTTTGGTTCCTTGCCTTTTGTCTCCACCCCCCAAGAGTTTGTCTGTATCTCTCTGTTCCAGTCTTCCTACCATTCAGAAATGATTAAGCTTAGGATCCATCCTACATGAGTATGACTTCAAGTCATTGATTGATTACATTAGATTTCATTATGAAAGTGATTATGTTACACTATTACATTAGATGCAAATTAATTACATTAAATGACCTTATGGAAGGTAATATACCCAAGGCCCACTGTCCTAGTCATGTAGTGCTGCTATGTCAGAAATAATACCAGTGGATGGCTTTACCTGAGACAGATTTATTCTGTCACAGTCTAGTAGGCTACAAGTCCAAATTCATGGTCCTGGCTCCAGCAGAAGGCTTTCTCTCTCTTTCGGCTCTAGAGGAAGGTCCTTATCATACATCTTCCCTTGTTTAAGGAGCTTCTCCATCCAGGAACCTCAGGTCCAAAGAATGTGCTCTGTTGCTGGCATTGTTTTTTTGGTAGTATAAACTCTCCCATTTCTCTCTGCATGCATCTCTCTTTCATATCTCAAAAGAATTGGCTTAAGACACAATCCAGTGTTGCAGATCTGATCAACAAAACTGCTGTTGATCTGTCTCATTAACATCATAGCAATAGCATTTATGACACATCGGAAAATCACATCAGATGACAAAGTGGTGGACGATCACACAGTTAACTGTTGCACCACCAGGGCCCCTTTTTCATTGTATCTATACCTCCTTGGCAGAAACCCTCGTGGCATAGTGCCTAAGTGCTGTGGCTGCTAATCTTAAACGTCGGCAGTTCAAATCCACTAAGCACTTCTTGGAAACTCTATAGGGCAGTTCCACTCTGTCTATGATTCTACTTTGCTATGAGTCAGAATAAACCTGATGGCAGGGGGTTTGGTTTTCATAACTCCTTTTTGGGGTAGTAAAGTGCTATGGCTGCTAACAAAAAAGTTGGCATTTGGAATCTACCAGGCATTCTCTGGAAACTCTATGGGGCAGTTACTGCACTATAGGGTCACTACAAGTTGGAATTGACTCGATGGCAATGGGTTTGGTTGGTTTTTGTTTGTTTTAAGTGATGCCTCCTTAATGAAGAGCAACTGAGACAAAGCTTAGCAACAAGGATGGTCACTGCAGTGTTAATTACACTTGTATAAAATTTAATGTAACTGCTTAAATGTTTAGCAATAGGGGATTGTCTGATGAGATTATATTAGGTCCATATGAAGAGAAATTATTCAACCACCAGGGATGATTAGAGAGTGGACATTTATTGGCCTAGAAAGATGGTTATATCAACACATTAAAATGCAGATGTAAAAAGAGAACATAACTGTGATACCAATTTGAATAATACTATTCATTTATGTAGAAAAGAAAATCTGAAAGTGCTTAAAAGAATAAAAGTTATCTTTGGGTCATGAGATTATGGGGGACTTTCTTGTTCTAAATTCTCTGTTGGGAAGGAAATAGTTTAGCGGTTATGAAAATGGACTTCAGAATCAGGCAGACCTGGTTTTAACCTATTTTCTACTGCTTCAGAATTTTGTCACCTCGGCTTCCTAATTTGCAAAATAAGGAGAATAGTAGTGCCTGCCTCTTAGTGTTGAATGAATGTTGAGACAAGTCTTGTTCACGGAGCATTCGTTGTGTACTAAGTGTTCTACTAAGTCATTTTCTTGAATGTTCTCTCTATCGTGAGCCCCATTTTACAGATTTGCAAACTGAGGTTCAGATGAGCTGAGAAACTATCCTTGGTCACACATGCAGAAGGGGACCATTGTTTCCATTCTTAAATTGTAGTAGACCTTCCACTGTAGCTGAAGCCCAAATCTGTCCTCCTGTAGACCACATCTCCTTGCTGACTCATTCTATACTCACTTTGACTAAAACCTCTGGACATTTTCATACTGGCTGTGCCTCCTCTATCCTCCAATTATGTTTTACTTTACATTATTATTTTTTGTTTGGACTTGGGTGAACTTATTATTGAGCAGACAGGTGGACAAGAAAATTAAGCATTCAAATCATACCACTGACCGTGAGGAAGTTTAAAAATAAGCCTTGTGATTTGATGTTGAGAAGCTGCCCCTCACGAGCACACCTATTTTACGCTACAGAGCCTCAGAGGAAGTAAAAGACATGAGCTTTGCATTTTCCTTTTCTACTCATCTGGGAAGAGTTACTTCTCCTGATAGGTGAGTGAGTAAGCAGGGAGGCCAGAACTAAGCCGGTGAGACTGAGTGGCTGGAACTCCCAGAAGCCCAGTGAGAGTCATCAGAACCAGACGTGGCACCTGTCTGTAGGGTGGGATATTTGGATACCTGACAGATCTGAGTTCTAGTCCCCACTTTGTCATTCACCATTTCTGTGCCCCTGCACATGTGAATAAATGCTCTGAACCTCATTTCTTCATCCTCAAAATGCAGTCAGAAATACTTACTTTGTGGAGTTCTTGGGAGTGTCAAATGAGAATAGGACAGGGGAGGGCTCAGGCCAGGAGGTGGTGTACGAAGAAAGTTCAACAAAGTGCCAGTTCTCCCCTCCCCCAGGAGTGACCTGGGGACTGCTGATATACAGAAGAATCCCTGCATCTGGGAGCACTTTGACTAGGGTTGCAGAATCATAGGGGATAGAATGTCAGCGTTGTGTGAAGGACAGAGCGGACTTGAAGGTCAGCGTGGTCCAAACCCATCCTATCTCCTCACTTTGACAAATTCACCCATTCTTTTAATTTTACAGTTGGCTGTGGGGGAAAAAAAAAATCAAGCTATGCAGAGAAGTAAAGCTGCCTCTTTATTTTATTGTGCTTTAGATGAAAGTTTACAGAGCATATTCATTTCCCCTTCAATAATTTATAGACAAAGGGTTGCACTGTTTGCAAAGTGTCAGCACACTCCCCATTTCCACATCGAGGTCTCTGTTCCTGCCTTCTTGTCTTTGCTTTTGAGCAAATATTATCCTTTTGGTGTCCTATAGTTTATTGATCTCAGGAGCACTTTCCCCACAGGGGTTATTGTTTATTTTATAGGCATGTCTACTATTTGGCTGAAAGGTGATCTCTGGGAGTGGGTTCAGATCCAGGTTGGAAGGGCTAAGGGCTATAGTCTCAAGGTTTCCTCCAATTTTTATGAATCTGGTGAGTCTGATCTTTTATGAATTTCAATTTTGTTCTGCGTTTTTCTCCCTCTTTTTCTGGGACTCTCTTGTGATTCTGGTCGGTCATAATAATCCCTCTTTCTCACTTCCACAACCCCTGTTTTCTCTCCAGAGATAATGACTTTTAAGACTTTCTTGTAAATCTTTCTGGACACCTTAACAAAAAACATAAAATTAAAATAAAAAAACAGTGCTGTCGAATCAATTCTGACTCACGGTGACCCTACAGGACAGAGTAAACTGCCCCATGGAGTTTCCAAGGAGAGCTTGGTGGACTTGAACTACCAACCTTTTAGTTAGTAGGCATAGCACTTACCCACCATGCAGTTAGCAGGGATTTAAAATATGCATGAGTCAGCATATAGGCTTTCTCACCAACACCGTGAATGTTCTATGACTTGACTGTTCATAAAGTTTCCTGAGGGAATAAAATGCTGGTTAAATAGAAGAAGAGCAAAAGGGCCTCTGTTGGCTCACTTATTTCTCTACCACTTTTCTGCCCAAAGTGAGGAGATTAAGTCTAGATGTCTACTGATGCTAAAAATGGTTGGGAGAACACCCTTGACACTCTAGTTTTTCCTTCTCACCAAGGCTTTCAAGCCCTGATCCTTAGATTGTGCTGTGGTGGGCACTGTCCTAAGTTAGGCCTATTTACTAAAGAATTTGACTGCCTTTGCTAGAACCATGCTTCCCATCCAAAGGGAAATGGGCCAGGCCCAAGCAAAATATGTATTTGGATGACAAATTGCATGAGTCAAAGGTCCTTGTGAAAATGAGCAGTGTTATTTTAAAATATATACAGTTTCCAGAGGAGGAAGGCATTGCTTCTGCTTTCTTTATTCTTTTGAGGGTGGGTAGAAGCCCCTCAGTTGGCACTGGACCATGCATTTTAATGTGCTATTTGAAAGGTGAGAATGGCATCCCTGCTTTTTGGGGGTTCTCAGTCTTGGAGATGCTATTAATAGGGAATAATCCAAGTACTTTGGGGATCATAGCAGCTCAAGATAAGCCACATGGGTTTCCATCACTTGTCATTTCCTTCCCTCTTGACAGCGTCAACAAGGAGCCCTGGTGGGGCAATTGTTAAGTAATTGTCTGCTAACTGATGGGTTGGTGGTTTGAACCCATCAGCAGGTTCATACAAGAAAAAAAAATAAAAAACATGGTGATCTGCTCTGTAACGATTATAGCACTGGAACCTTGAGGAGACATTCTCCTCTGTCATGTTGGGTTGCAGTGGTTAAAATATTCAGCTGCTAATCCAAAATTTGGTGGTTTGAACCCACTAGCTGTTCCACAAGTGAAAAAACTTGTTGACCTGCTCCTGCACATAGCACAGCCTTGGAAACCCCATTGGGCAGTTCAGCTTTGTCTTATAGGATGGCTGTGACTTGGCATAGACTCAACAGTAATGAGTACTATCTGTGTGGGCACAAGAGGGGAAGTGACCAGTTCTTAGGGCCGCAGCAGGGCAAGCTCTCAGTCGGGGAGACATTTGAAGATGGTTTCAAAATGGGAATAGAAATTTTCCAGGCATCGTAGGCGAAGAACATTCCAAGAGAGGGAACATAGTTAACCAGCATGGGAAATCAGGAGGAGCAAGTTTTTAGGGGTGAGAGCAAGTCATGGCCCTGGCTGATTCACTTGCTGAAGTTGTTTACATGAATAAAATGCCAAATATTCACTAGAGAAGATCTTTTGTTGGCTCAAAAGTCAGTTTCATTGATCTAATGGTCTACTCAGCAAAGATTTATTCAGTGCCTACTGTGTGCTTTGCACTATGCTGGGTGCTAGGAATATAATATGGAAAATTTTCTTTTATTAATTATCCTAAATGCTTAGTAAACTGTGTTAGAATTTAACTCAATGGTGAGCATCATTATCTTCATCCATCCTCTGACAACTGATACCCCTGTTTAAGGGGCTGCTAACGAAAGGTGGGAGATTCAGATCTACCCAGAGGCACCTTGGAAAAAAAGGCTATGTGATCTACTTGTGAAAAATCAGCCATTGAAAACTCTATGGAGCACAGTTCTACTCTGATCTACCTGGAGCCTCCATGAATCAGAGTCCCTTCATGCAACTGGTTTTCCCTGGTGAGTCAGTGGTTAAGAGCTTGACTACTAACCCAAAAGGCACTAGTTTGAATTTACCAACCACTCTTGGAAAAAGCTATAGGGCAGTTCTACTGTGTTTTGTAGGGTTGCTGTGGGTTGGAATCAACTTGACAGAGATGGGTTTCATGAGCTGCTGTGAGGGTGAGAGGGAGTGGTGGCTCAGTGCTAGAATTCTTGCCTTCTGTGTATACTGTCGCTAAGACTAGGCATTGAGTCAAAGGTAGTAGGTTTAGGTTTGGGTTTGATTTATGTAAGAGATGGAAACCCTGGTGGCATAGAAGGTAAGTGCTATGGCTGTTAACCAAAAGGTCGACAGTTTGAATCCACCAGGCACTCCTTGGAAATGCTATGAGGCAGTTCTGTTCTGTCCTGTAGGGTAGCTAGGCGTCAGAAAATGACTTAATGGCAACTAGTTTTCTGTTTGTTTGTTTGTTTGGTATGCAGGAGACTTGGGTTCAATTCCTGGCCAAAGCATATCAAACACAGCCACGGCCAACATGTCACCAGAGGCTTGTGTGTTGCTACGATTAACTGAACAACTTTCTGCAAAGCTTCCAGAATAAGACTGACTAGAAAGAAAAGCCTGGCAACCTTATTCCAAAAAAATCAACCACTGAAAAACCTTTGGGTCACAATGGTCTGGTCTTGTAGTGCAGGGGTTGACTGCCACTCCCAACAACAGAAACAGTGGCAAGGTGGCATTATTCTTTTTGTTCTGAATCATACAGAGAGAAATCTGACACACTCTCACCATCTCTCAAAATACAAATCAAAGAAGTAAATTTCATTATTTTTTATATGGACATACACTTTGCATCAAACCATCTTTGGTGATAGATAACTTACAAAAGTCATTACTATGGTAAAGGAAGTGATCACCCGGTCCAACTATTTGTCCTATAAGGGAGGAGTGACTTGATGTATGCTGCTAATATCCAGGTCACTCCACTGTGATGCCTCCGTAAATAAAACTCAGCCACACCGTCCTTACCAAAGAAACAGCAGGAAAAGTCGTGAGTCAGTGTTGCTGTGATTCTATCTCCTGACTCCTCCCACCTTCACCTCCTTCCCAAACTCTGAGCTTTAAGGACAAACAGCTCCATTCTGAACTCTCGGCTTTCAGTTCCCCTTAGCCTGGCTGCTTGGTCTCTAGTCCACCTGTCAGTGTTCCACAAAGGCAAACTTAACCTCATTTTAGAATCCTCTTTGAACTACCCTTTAACTTGCTACTCCAAGTATCTTTTTGGTAGACAAAACTGGGCTTAGATGAACAATTACGGATTAAGGGTAACAGTGGTTTGGGCTTATTTCAGCTTATTGCTGTTCTGTGTGACATACTGCATCATAGGTGACAGCTGTGGCCTGAGTAATCATCTCTCTCAGCAGTATGTTTTCACCTCCTGTGTCATAGATACTTTCAAGTCTATTTTGACTCCTGTATCCTAGAGTTGTAAGTCTGAGAACTAATGAAGTATATTGTTTTTATTGGACGTGCAAAGACTGGGGCATTGTGCCCTTTTGTTCATTCCTTCAATATGTTTTGAGCTCATACTATCTGTCAGCCCCAGATACCTCCATCAGCAATTGTTCAACTCTTGTTTTGTGTTGTTAGGTACCATCGAGTTAGGTCTAATTCACAGTGACCATCGTTACAAAAGAAGGAAACAATGCCCAGTCATCTGTGAGACCGCCATCCTCACGATTGCTGTGCTTGAAACCACAAAGCAGCCATTGTGTCAGTCCATCTCATGGAGGATCTTCACTTTTTTTCTGATCCTCTGCAGTATCAAGCATGTCCTTCTCCAGGGACTGATTTCTCCTGATTACACACTCAAAATACATGAGATGTAGTCTCACCATCCTTGCTTCTAGGGAGCATTCTGGTTATACTTCTTCCAAGACAAATTTGTTCTTTCTGCAGTCCAAGGTATAGCCAGTACTCTTTGCCAACACCACAGTTTCAAGAGATGAGTTGATTTATAGTAGACAGAGTTTCTACCATTGGTTACCCAGCCTCAGAAGACACAGTATCATTTACATTGTACTCTGTTGGTTTATGTTGTCATAAGTCTGCCTGGATTCAAGTGAGAGGATATAGATTCTACTTAAAACCCCAGATTTCTCCCTTCTGCCTTCTCCTCTCCATATAACATCTATAACTGTCATGCAGTCGCAATGCTTCTTGGGAAATGTTGGCTGATTCTGGTCCCTCCCAACTCAAAATGATGAGGGCCACGTACATGGTTGAAGGAGAGTCCCAGCTATGAATAAAAGAGCCATTTGCCCAAAAGGTCCTTTGTATAGTACTTTGGCTTGCATTGTTGATAAGAAATTGGTCTAGAATTTGTGGGTACAGCATTCAGGCAATTTCTTCCTTTCTTTCCTTTTTTTGCATTAGAGAAATGATGGGCATTTAGTGTTGGGATGAGTCAGAGATTACTGTTGTTCACACAGAGGCAGACACCTGTGGGGCTCATGAAGAGCATGCTAATGGTGACTACATGGGCCCCTCAAGGATGAATCAAGGTTCATCAAATACCTGAGGAAAAGGGAATTCCAAGGAGGGGTACAGCATTTGTAAATGTGGGCAGATGTGGAGGCATGCTTTTTGGGGGGAAAGGAGACAATCATTTGTGATTTGAGTGTAAAAGAACCTGGGAACCAGTGGAGCTGAAAGACTGGAGAAAACAAATGAGGGTCAGAGTCACCAAAGACCTTAATGCCATGCATAGGAATTTGAGCTTTGTTCTTATGAAATAGGGAGCCATTGAATGTTTTCCAGTATAGGAGTGACCAGTAGGAAGACCAGCTGTCAGAATGTCAAGGACTAGTGTTGGTAAATGGTGATGAAGACGGTGACTTATTTATACAGTGAAGATTCTCTCACTGTTTTTCTGAAGTTCTCTGGTTAAGGGAGGGAAGGAGGAAGGTTAAGAACTGGTAGTTATGGGCTTATTCTGTAGGCTTGGCTTCTGAGACCCACAGAGAATTTCATTTAGGCTGAGTGGCTGCATGAGATTTCGGGTTGTTGGTTGTTAGGTGCTGATGAGTCAGTTCTGATTCACAGTGACTCTGCGTATAACAGGATGAAATACTTCCTGGTCCTGTGCCTTTCCTACAGTCATTTTTTGGCTAGAGTGCATTGTTGTGGCCACTGTGTAATAGTAATCAGATTGTAGGAAAGTGTAGTGGCCAGGACCTGGGCTACCAACTCAATTGCTCAGATTGGCAATGTGGCTCTCTGATCTAACATTTCTGTGACTTTGAGCAAGACTAAGCCTGTCTCTGTTTCTTCATCTCCAAAATGGGAGATGAGCTGTTGGGAGAATTCAATGGGATGAAACTGTGAAGTTGTGCTTCAGCCTTAACTGGAAGTTTAGAGGTTCAAGTCTACCCAGAGGTGCCTTGGAAGCACTGACCACTGGCCTTAGAAAGGTCAAAGCTGTTGCAAACCCTGCAGAGCAACGGTCACCAGTGACATGTGGGGCTGCATGAGTTGGAGTTAACCTCTTGGCAACTGGTTTTATTTTTTGAAAACTTGCATCTCTTTGATCCCTCGGCCCTCTGTCCCATAGTGTCAGAGTAACATGCATGCAATTCCATCATTCTCCATTCCTGACAGCACAATTGATGTTGGTGTCTTCCATTCTTCTGTACTGGTTGTGGAGGTGAAGAGGCGGGGGTGGGATTTGCATAGATCTACCCAGAATGCTGTACCCCTCAACTGCTTTTTGCTGACTAGGTCACCCAACTCTGGAATAGGCTGCAAGTTCTAAACAGGCTTCTGGGTACACTGAGTGATGTTTTCAGCTAGTCCTGTGACCAGCGTGGCTTCCGGAACTACCTGAGCTGAGGTGAGAGTGGACCCTGGGTTAGGCAGAGGAGAGGGAATCTGATGTCCAAGTACATCTGCTGTCAGAGTTCTTTCATATCAACACTTGCAGCAGCCCTCTCAGCTGTTTCAGATTGCCAAGTGTAAACCCAGAGAAGGGGGAAGTTAATTCACATTCTTGCTTCCTTCTGAGGACAAACAAATCCAAAGCCAGTTCCCATGGGCTCATTTTCCCTCCTGCTCGGCTCATCCCACGGCATTGTGAGGCAATACAAAGACCTCTGGGGAGGAATGCTGCCCGGAGCCTCACCTTTTGTGTCTCATGCCTGCCTTTCTGTGAAATGTGCCTCCCCCGGCCTTGCCGGGCTCTATCTCTGCTCTGGACGACTAGCTGGGCCACACTGGTAAGCTGCAGGGGGTATCCAAGTTCACAAATCCTGCATTCCAGGCAAATGTTTCTACCGTTGAGCAATGGGCTGGCTTTGCCAGGTTTAAAGCTGTTGGATTGGAATGCAAGGGAAAAGGAAAGTCCCGAAGTGATTCAAGCACTTACCTCCCTGCAACCCCTTCTGTTTTTTTTCCCTTGTTAACTCTCTGATGACAAACTCAGCCCAGGCATTCTTGCTGACCACATGGCACTTGTTGGTGCTGATAAGTTTAACTTCCCAGGAGATAGGAATGCGAGTTGTAACGTTTTGTTGAGTCATGTGTACTCTGCGGCTCTTTCCCAAACATTGCATCAGTCCCAGCTTTGGCAGCTCCCTGGATGACACTGAATGTCCAGGAAAAGCTCAGTCTGTTTCTCGAAAAAACGTATTCTTACTCTCCCCATCTGCCTGTCTGTAATATCCTGTACTGAAGGAAACTGAACCTTGGGAGGGAGAGGAGGCAAACACAGGTTTTGCAGATAAGTTTGAAAAATAGGCCAACTGGCCTTTCCCACCCACTCCCATCTCTTAGCAACAGAACAGCTGATGGTTTCCACGAGGAGAAAACTGTATAGTGCAAGGGAGGTCCTGCCTGAAATCTTGCCTGCCGTCTGACTTATGCAAGCCTGCACTGCATTCTTGGGTGTGGAGACCCAGAAGTCACGGCATGACGGCATTCTTCTGCCCTTTTCTTGACCTCCTCAGATGAGCAGAAAGAAGGGAATTTCAGAGTGAGATGAATTTTCTTCCTTTGCAAGGGCCTGGGACAGCCATTCCCTTTGACTCTGAGAGTCATCATTGAAAAATTAGGGTGTGTTTCTAGAGAGATATGGCCTCGGGTGAGATGCTGGAATAGCACAGAGCAGGGAGCATGGATGGAGTCCTGGGTTCTAATTGTGGCTTTGCTTTTCCAGCAAGACTTTGGAAGAGAAACCTCTGTGTTCTTGCCCTAGTCACATGCTGATTTGCCCAACTGCAATGTAAGGGGATTGGATTTCATGTTTTCCCTCAGCAGTGAGTTTATGAAGGTGGCATAAATCTTAAGCACTCAGCTACCAACAAAATGGTTTGTTGATCAAACCTGCCCCAAGGCACATAAAGAAAAGCCTGGCAATCTGCTTCCAAAATGTCATAGTCTGGAAATCTCCAGTGTTCTATCTACTCTGCAAACATGGAGTCAATCTGAAGGCAACCGGTTTGGGTCTTTTTGAAGTGTGCAGTTACATAAATGTTGTGTTAGAAAGCTATTGTCTTTTCTCTCTTGCTTGAACTTCACAGAGGTGTGAACTTGTAGAGCAGGAATTTTTACCCAGGTCTGGCCAATTCCAAAACCCATGTTCTTAAACATTACCCTGTGCTGTTATGATAAACAAATATAGGTGACATATGGATGGTATGTTATATCTTGTGGTCTTTATAGCTACATCGGTTGTTGAGAGGTGGTAGAGGACTTTAAGAGTTAGAGAGATCTGGATTCAAATTCCTGCTCTCTCCCTTAATGGTTGCATAGTCTCAGGAGCCTCAACTCTTAAGTGGGAATAACAAAACCTGTCTGATCAGGTTGCTCTATGGGGATTGTGTGACAGAATACCCCAGAACACTTAAAGAACACTTAATAATTTGAAATTCAGTTCCACATATTTTCCCCCCTTTGGTCAGAATTCTTCCATGGAACTTTTGACTAAATCATTCTCTTAAGGCAACCAAGTACCATTGTGTTCTTCTCTTCTCATAATGAAGCAGGCAGTTGTTCACGGAGCTAATCAGATATGCCTCCAAGATTGGACAAACCCCGAAGTTATTTCCCTAAGATAATCTTTAAACTTTAATCCTTAAGCCAGAAATATTCCCTAAAGTGTTCTTTGAACCCCCCAAATGTCTTAATTAGTAAAGTATGTTTGCTATGGGCATTGCGCTCTTTTAAAGAACCATCTACGTGAGGTCAGGTTGTTGATGACCACTCAAAAGTTTCAATGGGAAGCTGAGGTGGCTGTGAGTTCAAAATAATTGCGGTGGGATAATTTGGGAAAGGATAGCAAGAACGGAGGCACAACCGGAAGATCAAAACCAATGTCAACATGCAGACATTGTCAAAATTCTTTATCTTTGGCTGTGCATACTTCTACCAGAATAACAAATCAAAAAAATGAAAAACACATGGCATAGTGTTTCCTACATAGTAAATGCCCTATTAAAAGGAGAAAGAGAGAGATTAGAATATCGATTGCTTATAGATTCATTGATGATAGGGACTTTTCTTAAATCGTCTTGTAACCTCACACTTGATAACATATAAAGGGCAATTTAAGTATTTTCAGGGGTAAATACGCAGACACACACAGACACACACACACCCATGAAAGAGTGATGAATTTTTATGACTTCACGTTTCAGGAAACTTTTGGTAGGGCTGTGCATTTTAGAACAATAAATCACAGCTGTTACTGTTGTGATTCAGCTGTGGTTGCTTGTTCTCACACAATTTGAATGTACTTCAATCATTTAAAAAACATGTTACTTTCCAAACGCTTTGGTCTCCCCCACTCCCTCCATACTGTCAGGATGTTTAGTAACGTCGCTGTCTCACCCTCTCTTGTAAGCACTTGTAGGTAGTATTATGTTTTATGTTCACTCTTTCGACTATCCTCATGGGCACAGCAACCCTATTTGATAAGTTTTATTTTTTCCCGTTTCATAGCTGAAGATATTGAAGCTCAGAAAGTGTGAGTCATCCAAAACCTCAGAATGGTTAAGAGGTAGGGCAAGAATTTGAGCCCAGATCTCTCTATTAAGTCAGGAAGTGAGAGAGAGAAAGAGTTCACCTTTTGTCTAGATAACTGAGGGCTCTCCTTTGAAAAAACAAAGCCACTCAAGCTCCTATTAATACTGGGCGTTTTGAGTGCTTACTATCTTCCAGGAGCCTTGTTGAGTTAGTTGTGCGTTATCTTATTTAATGCTGTTAACAGATAATCATTAGGCTTATTTTTTGGAGGAATTAGTTCAAGTCCAAGCTACCCAGTATATAATTGACAGAACTAGGATTTCAACCTAGGTAATTTTCCTTACCATTCTAATCTAATGAGTTTGTTAGTATATCCATGAAGTTGTTTGGTCTCCATTACCCAAGGAATCATTATTCTGGCTTATTGTCAACACAGGACAGAGTAGAACTGCCTCATAGGGTTTCGGAGGGGTGGCTGGTAAATTCAAACTGCTGACCTTTGGGTTAGCAACCAAACACCTAACCACTGGGCCACCAGGGCCCATTTAGAACCTACCTTCCCCTGTTTTGGGTGGTGCCCATCACCACCCCTCATTCAGCTCCAAGAATTAATAGAAATGATTGAAGCAATGGAATCCATATAGCCATTGACTTATAGATTCTGAAAGGTAAAAAATAATTCTTCAAGAGGTCTTCTGGTCCAAAGGTTTCTACCTGTGAGGCATGACCTGTGAAGGGAATTTTAAAATCAGTTCAGCAGTCCATAACCATCATTCAAAAAATAAAACAAATAGAAACAGTTCAGTTACTTATGTGTCTCTGTGTTCCAGGTCATTATGTAAAATGTATTTCTTATTGAGGGTCATGTTGGTCAAAGTTTGAAAAATGTTGGTTGTATTTTGTGCTTTGCAAATTTTGGTCCATAGTGTAAAGGAACCTTGGAGATCTCAGTGGACTTTGGGCTAGGCCAGCTCAATAGGAAGGGTTCCAAAAATAGCCCATCTTCTAGCTACCCCAGTTCCAGGTTTATGTGCTTTTTTTCAGGTTAGATTTCCACGTAACATGTCATCTTGTGGGGGCCAAGGGAATATACTGAAAAAGAATTGAGGGACCACAGGTTGAAGCTGTTGGAGTTGTGTTGTGTTGAGCTCTGATTCAAAGGTATGGCTTCATGTGGTTACCAAGGATCAGATGTGATCGCAGCACTATGACAGTTGTCATAGAATATTTAGGCAGATCAGAAAGTATAGCCATCCCTGTTAAACTTTTGTTAGAATTCATCTCGTAGCAACCTGTTGCTTATAGCAGATAGGGCAAGTGTCAGGGACCAAATTGTGTCTCCCTAGTAATGTGTGTAACCATTTGGCTGCACCATAATTCCTGGTATTGTGTGATACCCTCCACGTTGTCAATTCTGCCTCTGTGATGTTGAGGGGTAGGATGAGCAGCAGCTGTGTTGGTGGGGGGATACCCAATGTGTCGGCTTGTATTATGCCTCGAGGCAGCCTCTTGGGACAGCAGGGAGAGAGAAGCAAGCAGAGGGATTTGGGAACCTCATGCGACCAAGAAATTAGTGCCAGGAGCAGAGTGTACCTTTTGGAAATGACTCCAACACCCCTGTGCCTTAGAAGTTCCCAGTGCAGGGAATGATTAATGACAAGGACCTTCCTCCAGAGCTAACAAAGAAAGACTTCCCCTAAAGCTGATACCCTGAATTTGGACTTGTAGCCTACTGGACCATGACAGAATAAGCTGCTTTTTTGAAACCATTCACTTGTGGTATTTCTGTTACAGCAGCACTAGATGACTAAAACAGTAAGGAAGTGTGAAGGTGTTTTTCAGCATCTGGCAATTTATTTAAAAGGTATACAAAGAATTGCTATAAAAAGGTAGAGGGGACTCAAGGTGGGCTGAAGCAAAGGAAGGAAAAACTGAATACAGAGTATTATACTTTGTTTCAAAAGATCAACAGCATTAATAAAGTTACAGTGAGACCACTTGGCAACAGTTCATGACTCAATATCTCACATCAGCTGACTTCTAACTCTGCCAGTCAACAGTGTGATATGACCCCAAACCCAAGGTAAGCATTCATAGACATATGTATGGTACAGGGTACCTCTGTGTAGAAGTTTGCAAAAATGGCCACAGTAATTTGCAAACTCCCCCGTAATAAGATCCAACTCAACGGACTTGGCGTGGCCCGTAATAAGCAGAGTGAATTTTCCCACTTCTTTATAACGAGCTGGCCCTGTGACTAGGCTTCGGACTAGAATTTGCAAATATGAAATGAAATGTGTTAGAAGTGATGTGGTGCCATCCAAAGGGCTGAGCTCAGTCCCCAAGAGGCATGCAATTTCCATTCTTGTATTCTTGGAGCCCCGAAACCAACATGGGAATAAGTCCAGTTAGTCTCTTCAAGAAGAAGTGACAGGATGGAAAGAGGTCCCTGCTGTCCCAGCCAAGGCTGTGCTAGGTGAACCGCTACTCATCTGTCAGCTGATTGCAGATGGATGGGTGAGCCAAGGGGAGTCCAACCAAGCAGAAGAGTTACCTAGCTGACTTTCAGAAGTGTGAGCTAGCTCTTGTGATGGTTGTTCAGCATCCAGACCTGTCAGATGCGCCCATCACTCTGCATTCGTTTAGCCAGACTAGGTGACAGTGCCATATCCAGAAATGATGGACAGAAACATTAGCAGACTAGAAGGTGTTCAGGTCAGAGTGACAGTAGGTTTGTGAGAACTTGCTGGGTATGGAACTGAGGGCATGTAGCCTGGAAAAGAGACGATGGTGGCAGCAACATGAGCTCTACCATCTGAGATTTGATGGGCTCTCATTAGTAGAAGTGGGATTAATTCTTTCTAATTGTCATGGCTGCCTGGATAATTGGCCTCAACTCTAACTCCTCCTTAGATTCATTATTACCATGTGTCGTGGTTGGTGGAATGTATTCTCCTGCTCTTTGACTTTGGTCTTGGACATGTGATCTGTTTTTGTCAAGGAAGTGTTGGCAGAAGTTACAGAGTGCCTCTCCGGGGACTGTGGGAGACAGCCTATGATTCTGCTCTTCCTCCTATGCTTCTGCCATCATGGCAATAAGAACACGGCCCTGTTGGCCAACTGGTCACAGGAGCACAATGAGAGATATCTCAGAGCCACCCTTCCTCCATGCAGCAGAACATGTTCAGCCAGCTGTTACACTCATGAGGGAGAAATGAATGCTTATTGTTATTTGCCATTGAGATTCCGAAACTATTTGTGGCCTAGAAATACTGACAATCATACTTCTGAAGTCGAAATTAGGATCAGAACAATTCATTTCCACTGCAGACTTTCACTGAAGATGTGATAGTCTTGCCAGGGAATAACTCTCTGACAGTGGAACACCTGGTGAAATTACGAGTTTTCTATCCGTGGGGAGTCCCTAGGTGTTATAAATGGTTAGCTGCACACATGAAGGCTAACCAAAAAGTTAGAGGTTTGAGATGACCCAGAGTTACCTCAGAAGAAAGGCCTAGGAGTCTACTGAAAAAATCAATCACTGAAAACCGCACGGAGTGCTGTTTTGTCCTGACACACACGGAGTTGCCACAAGTCAGAAGTGACTCGACAGCAACGATATCTGTTGTTGCTGTTAGCTGTCATCAAGTCAGCCCCCCACTCGTGACGACCCATAGTGGCATCTAAAGGGTCTCAGTAAAGATTTGGAGTCTTTTTTCTTTCATAACTCTGAACTCCTAAAGAGCAGTTGGTATTTACATTCCGAAAGTGGCTCAAGGCCTGTGCATTTATTCTCAATAAATATTTGATCAGTGGGCCCCACTCTGGCTTACAAAAGCCTGCGTGTCCTGGCTCCTGCTGCTTGTTTGACGTCGTCTTGTACCTGTCCCCCTTCACCCGTTGTTGCTGTAGCCGCATCAGTCATTTCTTGGTTCTTAGAGCCCTTGAAACTCATTCCTACCTCAGAGCCTTTGCAGTCTCTTTGTTTGAGATCTCTTCTCCTTCATCTTAAGACATTCTCTTTGTTGTCATTCCGGTCTCCACTTAACGGTCACAGGCTTTGAGAACCCTGTCCTGATCTCCCAGTCTGAGGCACTCCCCTGCCTCCCTTTATCATATCTCTCCAACCTAGTTGGCTGTGTGGCACTCCTCACTTTTTGGTGATGTCTTCTCCTACTATCCTTCCGTCTTTGCTTTTACTCTCCTTCGTCCCTTCTTTCCAGCTTATTGATTCATTGATTGTCTCTTTCTGCTAGAATGTAGACTCCATGATAACAGGCATCTTTTTGGTCTTATTCATGCCTGTATCTCCACATCTGAAAAATATGTATTGAATGAATGAAGAGATGAATGAAGATGAGTCCGGCATTAAGTTGTGGGTTGGGACCACAGTGGGAAGAAGATACTTGAGGCTTTTGCTGTCAAGGGTTTTGTAGTTTTGCCGAATGGACCATCAGTGTATACATACACGGTGCAATAGTAAAGCCAAACCAAGAAACCAAAACTAACGAAGTAAATAAAAATGGCAAATAATAATAAGCTGACTAGAGTGTGCATATCCCATTTGATCTCCTTAAGTCTTAACTTCTTCTGGGAAAGCAGGGTAAGAGAACCTAGTTTGCAGGTTTGCAGGGAAGATGAACTGAGATAATAAATGGACAGCATCCAGCACAATGCCTGGCATAGCAGATGCTCTGTGAATGCTTGCTTCCAATGTGATAAACGGATTAAGAAATTCACGCTGATCTCCATGTCTGAACCCAGGGCTTTGAACTAGTTTAAATGAGTTTCATCATGGCTGACAAAGCTAAACTAAACAGACCCAAATTTTTATAATTGGGGTGAACTGGAATGAGAAAAACTACAGGTCAAAGCCCTGGAATAGGAGACTTGGAAGAGGCATAATGAGCCTTGTAAGGGACCTGATGTGTTAGACGGTTTTTGGCAGGACAGTGGAGAGTGACACATATGTGAAGCGATACAGTCAGCTACCGTCCTTGATTGGGAATGTTGCTGTTTTCAATTTTGCTCAAAATTCAATTGTAAGAGGTTTGGTTACTATGCAACATGTATACTCCTCTTGTTTTCCAAGAGGAAGATTTAGTTTATCATGATGTTTCTGCCTTTAATTTTTCCAGTTTTATTTATCACTCCAGTTCACCTAAATTTAGAAAATTCTGATTTCGTTTCCTTAGACATGGCTGAACCAAAAAGCACTAGTTCAAAGCCCTGCCTCAGTTACTCCTGAGAACTGAACTCTGATTCCTACTATAACTTCTAGGTTTAAATCCACTTGTGAATGTTTCTGTGTGAGGTCCTCCCGGAGTGTTAACAGTGGAGGTT
The DNA here is from genome assembly GCA_028571685.1 of Heterohyrax brucei. Lineage (NCBI taxonomy): Eukaryota > Metazoa > Chordata > Mammalia > Hyracoidea > Procaviidae > Heterohyrax > Heterohyrax brucei. The sequence continues at coordinate 14,844,102 of CM053153.1, read as the reverse complement.
AACCATGGTTAGAGTTCATTTACTCTAGTATACCCCTTGATATAGTCAAAGTTTTATGCTACCCCATAGGTCTGTTAGTTGCTGTTCCAGCACAGGGTGGTGGTGAGCTATGTGATAACTAGCTGCGAGACATTCAGAATCAGGAATTGCTATAGACAAGGCTGATCTTCTGCACAGTTTGGCAGCCTTCTGCAAGCATTACCTGCAATGCCACTAACGGCAAGTTAACTCTTTAGACTAAATCATCGTTACATCATAAAACTTCAGCACATTAATAAGAGTTTGTCGAATAGTATCATTTTGTTCTAAACTCTTAAATAATCTTGAAACAATGGTGGTCTTGAGTGACCATGACTGTGACCAGAGCAGCAGTGGTGACTCAGTGGGAGACTTCTTGCCTTCCACGCAGGAGACCAGCCTCAATTCCTGGCTAATATACCCCAAGTACAGCTACCACTCATCTATCAGCGGAGGTTTATGTGCTTCGATCATCCTTAATAGGTTTCAGCAGAGCTTCTAGAATAGGAAGAAAGGCTGGAGATTCTACTTTGGTAAATCAGCTGGTGAAAACCTCATAGGTCCCAATGGAGTGAGCCACTGCCAATCCTGGAGATGGCCCAAGACAGCTCAGCATTTTGTCCAGTGGTGCATGAGGTTGCCATTAGTTGAGGCTGATTCAGTGTCGGCTAATGACAAGACCAAATGATTAGATTCAGGGTGTCCATATCTGTGGCTGATTCCTTCTGGAGACAGGGGTGGCTGTCTGAGTGAGCTGTATCCCACGTATGCCCTAGAAAAGTTTGACTAGTGTGGGAAGGGCAAGGACAAGGGCAAGGGCGATTACACAACAAAGCTCCCAAAGTTAACTGGTATCTGCTTCTAATCTGCTTCCCACTCCCACCTCCACCTCCCCAGAATGTGCCCTTTTGATATTTATTTGCCCACCTTCTCTGTGTGTGACAGACTTGGTCTCAGAAGTCAACTTGATCCCTTTGAAGGTGTTTACTAATTAGATCAGGTTGGGAAGTTAGGCAACTTCAGGTATGTTTATATATTGATTCTGTATAAGGCAGTCCCTGGACCCCAGGCCCCCAAACAGCCTTAGAGAGGTCAGCTGTAGCTCTCCTGCTTTCTGCACTGGAGGAAGTCCTAATGATTGCCCAATTAAGCTGAATGACACTGGCTTCTTTCCTGCCAGTAGCTCCCAGTACAGTTCTTAGACATCTGAGAGGCTTAGCCAGGAGGCTAAATGCTCTTAGCAAGGATGATTACGGGTCAGTTGTGTACTGGGCTTGATATGACACTGGGAATGTGAAATCTTTACCCCATGATATTGTATCCAGACTGTCCGTGTTGACGCTTGAAGGAAAAACTGCAGCTGTAGTAATTCAAATTCAGTAGAGCCACAGGTCTTCTACTGTAGAGGATCACGGCCTTCAAACCTTTTAGGAATGTTCACTTCCTGAGAAACTGTGTGTGTGAGTGGATGGGGTTGGGGAGGATTGTGTTTGCATATACATCTGACAAAGTTGTTTTAATTATCCTTGAATTGAGATTTCTGCCTTTTATGGAAGTTGGGGTAACCCACCTGAGCCATTGCCCTCAGGCATCCTTAAGAGCTCTAAGTCCAGAAGACACCAGTTCCCTATAGTCACCTTCAGGTCTAACAGTAGCCTTGTAAGTACCTTAGTGGAGCTTCTTTTGCTTTAAATATCAGGTTCTTTAGGAAAACTATCTCTGTGAAGTCCATTTTGGGAAGCAGACTCCAAAGTCAGACTGGGAGTCATATTTTAGGGTAAATTCATAATTATTGTATTTGTTCTTCAAGACAACACTGTGTGAAAAACCCTTCCTGACCAGCAATTTGTCTATCAGTTCTGTTTTGACCCTGTTTTCCGTGGCAATGCTTCTAAGATTTTGCATAAGAGTATTTCCAGGCCCTCTCATCTTTGGAACATATTTGACTTTCTAGTTGACACGTTACCCAGATTTTCAAATCATCTATTAAATAAACTTCAGTCGATTTATATTATTGACTTAACATGATTTTTAACATACCCAATCACTGCTGATTTTCAGAATTAGATTGCCAGGTCTTTCTTCCTACTCTTTAGTCTGGAAGTGATGCTGAACGCTGCTGTCATCATAGCAGCACACAGGCCTCCAGTGACAGTGCCAACTGAGGGGCAAACTCCTTTGCACTAGATCTTCCCGTGGCCTCAGTGCACAGTTCTGGCTGTTTCAGTGTATCTTAGCTACCTAGGCCTGATGACAGGGGAAGAGAGATGTCTGATTATGGTCACATGGAAAGGCTGTCTGTGGTCTCAGAGGATTCCTTTAGAGATTATTGTTCTTCCTTACCAGTAAAAATAAAAAAGTTATTGTGGTAATCTATACATAATGAAAAAAGTTGCCATTTTAGCCTTCGTAAGTGTATAATTCAATGACATAAATTACACTTGTCATATTGGGCAATGAATACCACTTTCTACTTCTAAAAGCTTTTCATCGCCCCAAACAGAAGCTCAATACACCCTCAAGCAATGCCTCCCCGTCTCTCCTACTCCCAGCCCTGGGACCACCAGTTGCTGTTGAGTCAGTCTGAACTCAGGATGACCCTATATGTGTCAGGGTAGAATCATGTGTGATCCAGAGGGTCTTCAATGGCTCATATTTCAGAAGCAGATTACCAGGCCTTCCTTCTGAGGCACCTCTGGGTAGATTCAAACATCTAGTCTTTCAGTTAGCAGTTAAGTGCATTAACCATTTGTACCACCCAGGGACCTGGTCCCTGGTAACCCCTAATCAACTTCTGTTTCTATGCATTTACCTATTCTAAATATTTCATGTAAGTGGATCATACAATGCGTATCCTTTTGTGTCTGACTTGCTTCACCCAGCATAATGTTTTTAAGGTTCACCCATGCTGTTGTATGTATTACCACTTCATTTATTTTTATGGCTGAATAACATTCCGTTATATTATAGACCACATTTTGTTCACTCATTCCTCTGTTGATGGACAGTTGAGTTGTTTCCACCTTTTAGCTGTTGTAAATAGTGCTTCAAGAGACATTGGTATAGACTTTAGAGAGTCCTGCCTTATAGGTCTTGTTCAAACGGAAAGGTCAAGGACTTCCTTCTTCTAGATCAGTGGCGCGAAGCTCTCTGGGAAAGTCTGAAAGCATGCTAGCAATGATACTTACCAACTCAGTGAGTGTCCACTGGGTTGTGCTTGACAGGCCCTTCTCACCCTTGACAGAGTCAAGCGTACCCTCCTCTCTGCTTCTTCCAGTCCTTGTTCACACGTGTGCCATGGTCCATGGACTGAATTGTGTCATCCCAATACACATGTTGGAATTCTAATTCTTGTACCTGTGAATATGATCTGTATGGAAATACAGGATTTTCTCTGGTAATCTTAATGAGGTTTTGCCAGAATGGAGTAGATCTTTAGCCTAGTAACTTCTGAGTTATGAAAAGAGCAGACTAGACACCTACCCAGGGGAGAGAGAACAGACTCCAAAGAATACCAAGGATCACTGGTAGACACCAGAGACTAGGAGAAAGGCTCACAGACAGAATTGACATTATAAACAGCGCTGTGATAGACATCCTCGTGATTTTATGTTTTCATGCCTAGTTGTTAGCACAGAATAATACATTAGTAGTGGCAGTTCCTTGGAAAGTCTATAGGGCTGTTCCACTCTGTTCTGTAAGGTCACTATGAGTCAGAATTGACTCGATGATAAAGGGTTTGATTTTTTGGTTTAGCGGTATTTCTGGTTTAAACAGCAAGCACTTCTTAAGACTTTTGATGAACGGTTGTCTAATCATCCTTCAAAAAGGCTTTGACCAAGTTCTTCTTCTTTTTTTTTGTTAACTTCATGGTACACATAAGAAAGCATCACTTTTGTATGGTGAACTACTGGAGTCAAGAGAAGAATCTGCTGGGGACCAGCCTCTGTAGGGAAAGTTTTTGGGGAGCATGACTTGAGAGGGCACACCAGTGCATCACTCTGTACCATTGAGCAGCTCTGGTCTTCGACAGCTTCGCTGACCTCAGTAGTATTGAGCTCCATCTTCAGAAAGAAGCCCGTTTTCTTACAGAGCATGACTGGATGATCGTGACAGAAGGGCGAAAAGGGAGATGGTGGTGTGGGCAAAGGGCTGTGGACCTTCTGAGCTGTTTGTAGGTTGTAACCAGCTGCTGTGGTTGAAAGCTCAAGTGTATTTTTCAGGAAATCATTTCCAGTAAGCGACCAGTTTAGGGGAGGATGACTCTGGACCGGAAACTCTGGTGGCGTAGTGTCTCAGTGCTACAGTTGCTAACCGAAAGAAAGGCTGTTTGAATCCACCAGGTGCTGCTTGGAAATGCTATGAGGCAGTTCTACTCTGTCTTACAGGGTCACTACGAATTGGAATTGGCTTGACAGCAGTGAGTTTGTTGTTTTTCAATCTCTGGACCATTCCCAATGTCTCAGCAGAACTCAGTGGACCAGGATGAATCATAACAAGGAAGCATTTCTAATAAGCTTTCTGAGCTTTCTGAGACTTAGTAGATGCAGAAAGGAACCTGGTCAGCCTTTCTGTTAAACCTTTATTAGGGAGCTGGTGGCAACAGCCGGTCTTTATGAAGTTGACTGGGGCTCACTGCCTTTGTAGCCCACTGTGTCTCATAAAGCTTTTATAAAACCTCTGCTGACTCCTTGGCAAATCTTGCATCACAAAGGCACAGCGAGCACCTCCTCCATGACTTCTCTTGGATTTTGGATGCTTCCAGGGAGGGGAGCTCAGTGTTTTGGCCCTTGCCAAGAAACCAAACTACTGAAGCCGTGGGACTAGCTCCCAGCTTTAAAGATCTTGTTTGATGAGAATGACTGTGGCTTTATGCAATTCCGGGGCTTTATGGCTAGGGTGAGAGCTCCCTAGCATCTGTGAGAATTTGATGACTGAATGACGCAGGGAGGAAAAATGGAGAAAGTGGGCATTTATTGACTCAACACAGCCTTGTTAAGAAATATCAACTATACATATGCAGTCTATACTTTTTTTTTCAGGGGAAAAAATGAAAAATCATTCACTACAGATCCTCCTAGAAAAGCAGGTGAGAGTTCAGGTCTATGACAGAGAGATTACTTTCATGTTTGGTTCAACCACGTGTACCAGCCCTGGTACAGCACTAACAGGTGGTTTGGGGGGTAGGTGCAGCTGAGAGTCCTAGGATTTCATGCTTCTCTTCATTTCTCTCTCTCTCTCTCACTGCTATATGGGATAATAGAAGAAAGCCAGGATTTAGAATCTGTTGAGTTGGAGTCCACTCACTGAGATACTCAGTGTCTTTGTGCCTCAGTTTTCCTGTATGAAACCTGGACACAAGATGACCGACTTTCCTGTATTTCTTAATTCACCGCAGGTTGATTGATCATCAATTTCACGTTTAGAGGGAAGGTGAGACATTGTCTCCAGAGTTGTAATATGTCATAGTTGTTATATTTTCTACTTCCTGTTTTTAAAAAAATACTGCCTCTCCTTTTCCTCTCTTGACTGGGTCTTTGGACTTTCTGGGACATCTTTGCCTCCATTTGTGGATTTATGTGCTCCTCAGTTTGGGAATGAAGGTTTTTGCTGTCCATTTTTGGTGTAAACTACCACTCAGGACATTAATAGTGCGTTTAAAATAAGCATTTTCTCCCTTTTATGATGTCTTTTTCGTCGGTTCCATAACTACATGTAATTTTCTATAACTCTTGTATTTTTATCAGTACCACCCTCAGTCATTTAGACCGCTATTGTAATAAGACCCTAAATGATGCCTTTCTTGTCTTTCCATGCCAGCCAATTCACATAGCATTCATTCATTCATTCATTCACTTAGCCAACTACTGAACACCTGCTAGGCTCTGTAGTGGGTGCTGGACATGTTTCTAACTAATTTAAACTCTTTCCTTACATTTCTGTCACTTTCAATATAAGTGTCAAACTCCCTTACCTACTATTTAAATACCATGCCTGATTGTTTCAATTTGCTTTAACTTTCTCTCAGACTACGAATTATAAGCTCTCAACTTTTGCTGCACCAATCTCCTCACTGTCTCTGTGCCTTTGCTTTGACCGTCACCCTTCCAAGTGGGCTCCCCCATCACCATTTCACTTCTTCAAATCTAATGTTAATGGAGAGCTCAGTGGTTACTTCTTTGTAAAATTCTGTTGACTGTCATTGTCTGGGACCCTGACACTCAATATCTGAACCAGCCTAAGTCAAATTGCTAGTGACCTATTCCAGCATGTAGAAAACAATGAGATTTCAAGATGCTTGAACAAAAGTTAGAAAGAGATCTTGGTTTCTATGTTCTTATAATCTTCCATAAGTCGTAGCACAGCACCTTCCTTAACCCATACCTGCTTATTGATCATCTCAGCCATTCTGTAAAACACAAGAATTGGGAATGATGTACTGTTGAGATTATCCATCCCATTAGTTCATTGTCTCCCTCTGAGTTTTTTGGGTGACTCAGGGTCCCAATTTGTTTCAAACCCTTATCAGCAGTGTCCTCTCTGCTTGACTGCATGGAATCATTAGCTCCCTTTCATTCAAATTCTTCCTGCTAGGAAAATTGAGGTTGACATTGTGTAGTCTGGAGATCATGGTTATCAGGTAGTGGAAAGAGCCCCAGTAGATCTGAGCTCTAGTTCTAGCTGCAGTCAGTGTGACTGTGGAAACATTATCCCATCTCTCTCTCTCTAAGCCTCAAATTTGTTGTCTCTAAATGGAACTGAAAAAGCTTCCTGCAGATAACTCTAAAAACAAAAGGGAATTACATGTGTAAATGGCACCTACTACCTTGCCCAATCTGTAGTAAGTGCTTCTTAAACTGTAGCTGTAATTAACATTGAATAAAGTGCTAGAGTCTGCATCTTCATCAACTCTTTGAAAGAATTACTGAACTTGTACAGATGTCCGCCAACCTCATATGTGGTGGGTCCCAGTAGACTTTTATTTTGGGAACTGTCCAGCATGTCCCGTCTCCTTCTTTATTGGTACAGAATCTTCTTCTTCTTTTTTTGCAGTGTTGTTAGAATGCAGTGGTCTCCTGTTAGTATGAAAGTCACAAAGTTTAGGTCCTTTTTCTTCACCTTAAGGATGCCAGAGCTCCACAAATGCCCAAGACCTGGCCCATTGGATGCCTCTGTTTCTTACTTCTGAGATATTGAATCCTGAGTGTATGTTTTAAAGCTGAATTGGATTCAGTTGAAATTGTTTCACAATCAAGGTAGCTTTGATGACAATACCCAAATGGCAACTTCAGTTTTCCTATAAGATCATTATGGAGCTTCTCCTTTTTAAGCTTCCATTCTGCAATGGTTCTTATTTTCTAAATCTGTTGCTATGAGCCACTGAAAAACCTCTGGCAAGTCCCTCCCTCTCCCCTGCAAGTTTTTCTTTTGCTCAGTACAAGACTCAGAGTGACATACTATGTGTCTCAGGAATCGCAGTCAGTCCATGAAACACTGGCTTGTTCTTTGTTCCCATTTCCATGACTGGCTCTGAGCTAGGTGGGTGCCTTTAACTGCTACTGCCTCTATACCATCATTGCCATTGTCTACTTTCAGAGAATTCTAACTTCAAAGAATGTTGAGCTGCCATCTAGCTAAACCATTGGCTGATAAATCATCTCCATCAGTCTTCACCTCCCATCTGATGGCACTTCTCAACTTGAATTGTTACCCCATCCCAATCTTCCACTTCTGCCTTTAAAGAGTGGCTCAGCAGATGTTACTGACATCTTTTGTCCAACACCTGAACTGGTTATCTGGAGACATGGGTTCTTGTCAAAACTTCGCTGTTGACAGTCTTTCTGTAGGTCAGTTCATCTTTTTTTCCTTCAGTCTTCTCATCAATAAACTATACAAAACAGGAAATAAAATGATTGTAGTGCTGGGATCTTTGCAAAGCAAGACTGACAAAGTGATAATCAGATGATACCATGCATATTTTTTTTTTTTACAGTTACAGTGATGAGAAAATCATTAGAAAAAATAGGATTACTTTTTTTGGGTTTAGTTATTAACAACTGAGGAACTGTGGGTTGATGGCAGTGGAGGCCTGGGGGCTGGGGTAAAGTCACTGCTTTTCTTAATCAGGCAGTGACCTCTTCTGGGGAAAGAAAGAGGTGAGCAGGGTCTCCATGATGGAGGACTCTTATAACACCTGCACCAGGGCAACCAGTGATGTTTACCCTGAGCAGCCAGGTGGGAAAAGAATTCGGGAACTGAAAGAGGAAATGATCTACTCAGTAGTGCTCCATGGCGAAGCCCTCCTACAGAGCACTAGTTAAATCCTGCAGACCTGATCCGTGCATGGTGGGGAAATCACTGCCCACACAAATTGTCAGATAAAGGAACCCAACACCAGTCTTGAGGAGAATGGTTTTAAAAAAGTCCAGATGGAAGATGTGGTTTGTGTATTCCCAAGCTGGAGGAGAAAAGTGGGATGTATCAGACCAAGGAACATTCAAAGGACAGTGCCATCTAAGAGAGCAAATGACATTTTGCTCAATGGCCCTTGTTTAGGCACAGAAAAAGGGACAAGCTCTACTGCATGAAGCCTTGTCGATTGTGTTAGAAGTAGCGTAAGCCAGAAAATCATAATTATCTGCTACCTTGGGTTCTGGGTAGAAAGAAGAATGGAAAGTCTCCAAGAACACTTCTAGGGGACACCAGCTACCGCTGCATTCCTTTCTATCTACCGAAACGACTTCATTTCTGTTAGGTGGGAAAGCACTTAGAAGACACATTCCTGTTGGGTGGGGACACAGGAACAGCAGTCTAGAAAAATCTCTTTCTCCACCACTTTACGGTGACTCTAGGCAACTCATTATAGAAGCTCCGGGGTCTTGGCTTCCTCAGTTACAAGACGCCAGGAATGCCTATTTTGCTTTCCCCTTGAGGTTGTAATGGGAATTGTTAGATTAATGTTTCCCAAAGCACGTTCTCTGAATAATTGTTTTGGAAAGAAATCAATAAAAGTTAATAAAATAAGATTTTCTCTGCTTTACATAGATTTAGACAATGCTGAATCTATCTGCCTACCTACCTATCTGTCTGTCTGCCTGTCTATTAATTCGTGTATAGCAAGGTGTCTCAGAGCTTTTAATACGCTCATTGGTGGTTACCTTTCTAAGACAGGGATCTAATACATAGTATTTTACAAGCCGTTGCTGGATTTTCAGAAAAAAATTTTTTCCTACAGTGTATCTCATATAACTGCTGTTTCACAGAAACATATTCTGGAAAATCTAGAAAATGTCTATGTCTTTTGGAAATACATCATATAAAGTTATCCCATAAGATGAGATGATGGGGCATGAAGCCAGACTCCACTTGCAGCAATTTCACTGTATTGAGAGTCAAGTTCAACGAGCACTAAAAGAAAAAAAAAAAGCAACAAACCCATTGCTGTCAAGCTGATTTTGACTCCCGGTGACCTTTCAGTTAGCAACCAGGTGCTTAACCACCGTGCCACCAGGGTTCCGGAACTTGACCAAGTTCTAATGCCAATTAATTACCCCTGGGCTGTGTGCCTTAGACAAGTTATTTGATTTCCCGAAGCTTGATTTCCTCCTCTGTGAAATGCGAAGAATAATTCCTGTCCTTTCTACTTTGCCAGACTACTGGGAGAATCAAATGAAATAATGGATATTAAAGAAGGATTCCTCCCTCCCCCACTAAACCAAGACGAAACCCAACACCACTACTGTGCTACTGTGGATGCCTAGAAAAACATGATCATTTCCTGTTACACCATCTCTGCACTTCATCTTAACCAATGAGCAAGAAATAAGCATTTGGTTTATTTATTTGATCAACCAGGAGTAAAACCTAGGGAGCTGCTGGCTGTTGGCTAGAAATCAAACAAAACAAAGAATTAATTGGAGTGAAGGCTGGGGAGAGTACCAGTCTGTGACATGCCTGGAAGTAGGCAAGAAGAGATGATTATCTGGGCAGCATAGCAGAAAGAAGGAAGAGCGTGGAGTCTGTGAGAAAAGACCAGAGAAACCAAAATACAAAACTGGAGGAAGTATGCTATACATTGCATCAGTGCTGAGGAAGAATTTACTATTACTGTAGCTAATGGTGGGGACAGAGTGCATATGCAAATAGGATCGCTGAATGGCACTGTGAGGGTCAGTGAGGAAGTGTAGAAACTCTAAGCTGGTGAACTTCTCTGGGTCTTTGTAAAATGCCTCTTCAGTGCACCCGGTTCATATCAGGTCATCAAGGACCAGCTGTGCTGATGTGATGATTCCCCTTCTGGATCCAAACTCTGCTAGGCTCTGTTTTTCTCTACAACTTTGGGCTATGCTTACCTAGGTGACCTTGGGCTGGGGGCTCCTTCATCTTCTTCACGCTGTTTACCCTGGGCCCAGCCTCCAAGGATGGTGATGACAGTGACAGTGATGCCGGTGACGGTACTATTAAAGAGAAGACATATACCACTCGTGTCCATTTATAACATATGTTTAGATCCCACCCCTCATGCCACAGCCTGGGGTCGTAGCATTTATACCATTGAACTGGAAAGTGAACCTGAGTCCAGGAACTTTCTTGAGTCACATGGCCAGGGAGTGACAGAGCTGAGGTGAAAACCAGGTCTTTGTGTGATATTGCTTCTCTGGTACAAGGGTTATTGATCCTTTTTGGATGTCCAATCCTAGAAAAACTCTTGCTAACCTCTGGAATGAGTCCCATTGTATCAGTGGTTTTGTCTTCTGAGAGCATCTGTGGGGTGAGACCACCTGGGCTGTCAGCAAAGCTGACATCTCATCAAAACTCTAAGTTATGTAAATGCTCATCAGAGCTTTGGAGAGGCAACAGACAACCATTAAAAGCTACCAGGGTTCCTTCCTTGTGTCTGGTACTCACTGGCTCTGTGACCTTGGGCCAATTATGGAATATTTCTATGACTCAATTTCCAACCTATAAAGTCAAGCTTATAGTATTCCTATCTTAGTCATCTGGTATGGTCTAATGGAAATACCACAAGTGAATGGCTTTCACAAAGAGAAGTTTATCTCACATAGTCCAGTAGACTAGAATTCCGAATTCAGGGTGCTGGCTCCAAGGGAAGACACTGCCTCTCTGTTGGCTCTGGAGGAAGGTCCTTGTGTCTCATCAGTCTTTCTTTGGTCAGAGAGCATCTTGACACAGGAATCTCAGGTCTGAAGGATGAAGGACACGTTCTGCTCCTGGTGCTGCTTTCTTGATGGTATGAAGTCCCTACATTTTGCTTATTTCCCTTACCATTTATCTTTGATAGGATAAAAGGTGGTACAAGCCACATTCCAGGGAAATTCCCTTTACATTGGAGCAGAGAGATGACCTTAGGAAGGGTGTTACGATCTCACCCCAATTCTCCTTAAAATAATCCAGCTTGTTAATCAAGGCAGGGATTAGGATTTACAGCATAGTAAAATCATAAAATGGAGGACAATCACACAATACTGGGAATCATGGCCCAAGCAAATTACACTTTTGGGGGGACACAATTCAATGCCACAATATTTACCCACCTGGTAGGGTTGTTGTGAAGACTACACAAATACGTGCAATGCATCAGAACTATTCCAGCGTATGTTGGCCATATTGCCAGGCACATCAAGCTGTAATGTACCCTGTTCCCCAGGTACCCTGTTATTCTCTGTCTTCTATAACTCATCTTTATGAATGGTAGTTTCCTATGCCCACTAGATTGGGTGATATTGTTACTATTGTACAAATGGGTATGTAGAAAGCTCCCAAAGAATATTTGTTGGTTGAATGAATTAATGAATAAGCATGCAAATAGATTACATAATATGACCAATGTAAACACCTGGACAAAACATTTTCCATCACTGGTTTTCTGACCTGCATAAAACAACAATAATAATAACAACAAACCACTGCTCTTGACTCCAACTCATGGTGACCCTGTAGGGTCCGTATAACTCCCAAACCAAACTCACTACCATCAAGTCTATTCCAACTCCTAGCAACCCTATAGAACAGAGGAGAACTGCCCCATAAAGTTTCCAAGGAGGATTTGAACTGCCAACCTTTATGGTTAGCAGCTATAACAGTTAATCACTACACCATCAGTGTATAAGAGGCATAATATCTTGTGACACAGTGAAAGAGCAAGGAGATGTGTTTAAGTCGTGCTTTTTTTGTTCTCATACTTTGGCCAATCCTTCTTCCTGAGAACACAGCCAGTCTCTGCCATCAATGACACATGTTTTCTAGATTGTTACCTGGTGAGATAGTTGTTGTACGAGGGCAGGGACTTTGCTCTGTTCTTGGCTGTGTCTCCAACACTGAAAAACTGCCTGCCATCCAGGAAACAGTAGGTCAAACGTTTGTCAGATACATAAGTGAATGGTCAATGGGTGTTATTTCATTTTTGTTATGAGTTCATTTTTAATGACGTTTAAACTCAAAGTCTTTCCTCAGCCTACCCCTGAACCCGAGGTGTTCCGTGTGCCAGGTGAAAACTCAATAGAAAGAAAAGGGTGCTGTTTGCACAGAGCTGTTTACCAGGATTACTAAGCAAACAGGAGAAATGGAACAAAATGATAACAACAATTCACGGGGCTTTCTCGTGTGATTTTTTGAGGTCTTTAGAAGCATGGCCAGTGACTTTTGAAATTGATTTCTCAGGGTAGAGAGAAGATGAAGGAAAACAGATATGTCGTTGTGGGTTTCATCTCTCTTGGGTTCTTGGCTCAAGCTGACTGAAGCTGTACTTAGCTTTTGCTAGACAGGACTCTGTGGAATGGTTTGCAGTTGGGTACATAGGACAATGGAACTCCCTGGAAACACGGGTGGGTAGAGGCTGAGGAATGTTGGCTGGGTGAAGTGACCTGGCCTTTCTCAGAAGAGAGGGTACACCATGTAACAGAACCCAGGTGCCAGCACCGTCAGGAGGCGGGAGCAGTGACAGGGCCGGGCTTATCAGAGGTAGTACCTTAACTGCCCAGAACACTAAGGGACACAAATATTTAGGTAGCTGCTGAGTTTCTCACAACTAAGAGGGCCACAGCTTACAAAAATGTCTAGCAGCTCAATTAATTTAAGGTGGACATTACTGTTTCCCTTGATCAGATGAGGAAACTGAGTGTCAGAGACAATACTGAACTTGCCCAAGGTTACCCAGCTAGGAACTGGCAGAGCCTGGGTGCAAATTCTGATCTTCTGACTCTGTGTCTTGAATGGTTTCCCTACTGTGAGCATCTACAAAGACTCACATTGTCCAAGCCACCAGCCTAGTCCAGCCAAGCCAAGTACCGTCGAGTCAGATCCGAGTCATGGTGACCCTAGGGCACTGTTGGGAATATATGTCTCATTGACTTGTTTAATTACCAGTTTGTAGCTCATGGGATTCATGAGCTGTCATTCAGCAACAAGAATAGATATGCTTTCTAGGGCTATGGAGTGTATCCCAACAAGGGCATTCAGAATAGGGGGCCCCTGGAGCTTTAGAACTCTGGGGATTTTAACAACTCAGATATGCTAAGCACCTGTTAAACATCAGGCACGGAAGTGTGGGAGCACCTGCTGGAGCATTCCTCGAGACCACTTTATGAGGCGCACACCACCATCAGCTCCATTGTACAAATGAGCAGACTGAGACTCAGAGATTTATTTTCCCCAGGCTGCACAACTGGAAAGAGCTAGGAATTAACTTAAGGTAGCCTGAATGCTTAATCCTAGTTACACAGGTGCTTGGTAGTAAACACAATCAGCTATACTAGTGATTCTCAAAGTGGCCCTGGGACCAAGAGCATCAGTATCACTTGACAATTTGTTAAAACCACATGCTGTAGAGCTGATACTGACTCATGGCAATGTCAACTCATAGCAATTCCATGTCCGGCAGAGAGGAACCATGCTCTACAGGGTTTCCAGTGGCTGATTGTTCAGCAATAGATTGCCAGGTCTTTCTTTTGAGGTGCCTGTGGGTGGACTCTACACTCCAGCCTTTTGGTTAGCAGCGGAATGTATTAACCTGTCTTCACCACCCTGGGACTCCGGCAGATTTGTTGAGATGCAAATCCTTGGCCTTACCGAGACTACTCAGTCAGAAACCCTGGAGGTGGGGCCCAGCAATCTGGTTTTATCAGTCCTTTCCAGTCCACAGTCATGGACCCAATTTCAACTCAGAGATTCCATAGAGTTTCTGAGGCTGTGAGTCTCTCTGAAAGACGACTGCCACACCTCTCTCCCATAGAACCACTGGTGGTTTCAAACTACTAAAATTTTGGTTAACAGTCAGTTTAACCACTGTACTACCAGAGCCCCCTTAACAGGCTTTCAAAACAAAACAAAAAAATCAAATCCACTGCTGTGGAGTGGAACGGTAGAACTGCCCCAAAGAGTTTCTAAGGAGTACCTAGTAGATTTGAATTGCTGAATTTTTTGGTTAGCAGACAGCACTTAACCAACATGGCACTAGGATATCTGTAACAGGTTTTCCAGGGAATCTTAATTCATATCTCAGAACTGTGCTGTACTGTTGTGCTCTGAGGGGAGAAAGGACTTAGGCAAAGCACTGTGGGTACTAGGTGAGCTTAGAGTTTGGAAAGAGCTTTCCTTGAGACGTTGTAGTTTGGGACTTGTGGACCACATGGACGAACAATAGTTGAGAGTAGAAGCAGAATCTCTTCAGAGAGAGAATGTGATTGGAGAAGCTAGGAAGAGTTATGATGTGGCCCTCGCAACCATCACCCAAGAATATCACGTGTTTGGATGAGAGGTGTCATTTACCTGGGGGCACTAGTGGTTCAGAGGTGGAATTCTCTCCTTCCAAGCTGATGATCTGGCCTTAATTTCTAGCCAGTGCATGACATACACAGCTACCACTCATCAGTCAATGGAGGCTCTTGTGTAGCTATGATGCTGAATGGGTTTCAGAACAGCTTCCAGACTAAGACTAGAAATACAGGCCTGGTGACCTACCTCCAGAAAAATCAGCCAGTGGAAGCCCTATGGATCACAATGATCTGATCCCACTGTGCACGGGGTCGCTGTGAGCCTGGTGCTGACTTGATGGCAGCTAAGAGTAACCATTAACAACGACTCACTGAAGCTCACGGAAGTTAAATGCTTGGCTTAAGATCACATAGTCGGTGACAAACTAGGACTCAGATACAGACCTCTGACTTGTTAGTGAGTATACTGTAATGCCATTTGCCTCTAGAAAAGGGTGAGTCACAAAGGTTTCAGAGGCACTCTCTGATTCATGAGACACTCTCCTCGGCGCTGTCTTAATCTTCTGATAAGATGACCTGGAATGGGGAGAGTGGTGGGCAAAAGGAGAGGGAGGGAAGGAGACAAAAGGAGGAGACTGGAAGAGGCACTGATGACTTCAAGGTACCATTCCGGAAAACCGTGCTTGTTACTGATAACTGCCGCAGTCATCCTGTATCAGGCTAGGAGTGCTGGAGTTTGTTTAAGAGCACGAAGTTTGAGTCTGATGACCAGCTTTGCCAGTAACCAGCTGGCTGACCCTAAGTGGGTGACTTCCCGTCTCTGAAGCTGTTTCTTCGTCTATAAAATGAAGACAGTCAGTTCCTACCTCCCAGGATTTAGAGGAGGTTCTAAAAAAGAAAGTGACTCTAAACGTGGCAACCAGTTAACATGCTTGGCTGCTAATCAAACGGTTAGAGGTTAGAGTCCACTCAGAGGCACCTTGGAACAGTGATGTCACTAAGCTTTGTGTCACCTGATGCAGTAACTCATAGTCCATGGACATCCTCTTGCACCAGACCATTCAGGATCCTTAGCAATGTTTTTTGCACTGATGTTACTTGTAAATGATCCCTTCTTTTCCTTGAATTACTACCTTACTTTCGAAAAGTATTGACATAGATTCACAGATACTAATTGCTACAATATTGTAACTAAAACACCGGAAAATGTGACAAAATCTCTGGCTGTAAAAATATCAGCAGCAAAAACAACATTGAGTACTTACAGATGTGCTTATAGTGCACGCAGACAAAACCAGATGATTCGAAGTGTCATTGTAATTGGGTAATGGGGATAGCTCTGATCAGAATGCGTTAGAAAATTTAAAAAGTAAACTAGCATAGAGTTTTAGCCTTGTAGATGTATCTATACATGTAAGCTGGGTTTATGAGAAATGTTTTTGCAGTTACAACTGACTAAAGGGATATTTTTATAAAAAATAGTAAATTTCTGCTGAAACACTGCACAAAATTTTTTGACAGACAATCGGTGACACTCTGACAGTGCCACTTGGTGCAGTCTATAACCCCCGTACTTCCTTAGTGGTGTCACTGCCTCAAAAGACAAATCTGGTGACATATTTCTGAAAAATTAGCTGTTGACAATCCCGAGGAGCACAGTAGTACTCTGACTCACATGGTGTTGCCATGAGCTGGAACTGACTTGGTGGCAACTGCATTTTTTTTTTAAGAAGAAATGTTTGTAAAATCCTTAGCATATTGCTTGGATCATAGTAAATAGCAAGTGAGTTTTGTGTTGTTGTTATCCTCTTGTCAAAGGACTGGCTCCCATGAGAGTTAAGCCAGTCATGGAATTAAAGGAAAGCCCTGGTGAGAGATGATGCTGACTCAGCTGTTGGCTTTCGTAGGGATCTTTCATAATCTGTTATCACCACCTCTTTGTTCCTCCTCTCCCTCAGGCCCACCTAGATCCCCACACAGGGAGACCTTTTGTTTTAAGAACTAAACCTAGCTGATTCCAATCATAGTCGCCCCATGGGTGTCAGAGTAGTACTCCCTGAATCTCTGCTATCAGCAGAAAGTGAAAATGCCCATCTGGAGACCCACAGAAGGGAACAGAAATCACCCAGGTGGCACCAGCAGGTGGACAGGTGTGTGTTCCAGCCAGGAAGGGGCTGTCCAAGCTACTGAACAATGTGCTGAGACTGGAGTGATTATGTTCATGTTTGTTCTAGGTAATTCTTAGCATGAGTTGCTGTTA
This sequence comes from Heterohyrax brucei, assembly GCA_028571685.1. Lineage (NCBI taxonomy): Eukaryota > Metazoa > Chordata > Mammalia > Hyracoidea > Procaviidae > Heterohyrax > Heterohyrax brucei. The sequence continues at coordinate 14,827,092 of CM053153.1, read as the reverse complement.
GGTGCCATTGAGATGGTTCTGACTCATAATGACCCTATGTATAACGAAACAGAACCGCTCGGTAGTGCGCCATCCTTACCGTGAGCTGGAAGAAGTAGTTCTCAGATACTTTCGTCTCTTACATCCCCTGCCCTGATTTGCATACTTGAATCTCCCTGAGTCCCCACTGACATATCCATCCCTGCAGAAAAGGAGCTCCTCTAAGAGCTCAGAGCAGAGCCTCAGGGCTTTATATTTTCATCTGTCTCTGAGGAAAGGGTTGATGAAGGCAGTACATCAATCAGTTTGGGTGCATAACAAAGAACTCGGAAATCCCAGTGGTTTATCACAACATTTCCTTCCCATTCACATCATCTTGCGCTGCTTCAGGGTGTGGGTTAACTGAGGATAAGTCCTGTAGTTCTTCTCAGTCTGTGACACCACCTGAAGGAGCAATTCTGATGGACACTTAGCTTGGCAGAAGAAAGGGATGCCAAGGAATCAAGATTTGCTATGAAATCACCTCCAACTTCTGCAAGAATGTAGCTCAAAGCAAGTCACTTGGCCAAGCCTGACAACAGGATAGGGAAGTTCGAAGGTCATTCATCCTACAAGGAGGCATGGCAAGGGCAAGGATACAGTACCCTTTTACAGAGAACTATGAACTGTAATGGAGTTGTGGTGAAAGAATGTTAGGGTGGAAATCTGAGTCCACCAGCTATTCCTTGGAAACCCTATGAACAGTTCTACTCTGCCCTTTAGTGAGTTGGAATCCACTCAATGGCAATTTTTCTTTCTTTTTCTTGATAAAACAGTACCCTGTGTTTGCTTCTCCTCATTTTGCACTTCATTTTCCCTTTTTCTTTTCTCTTGCTGCCCTGGGATAACACGTCCTCATATGCCTTTAGCAGGTAAGACTTAACCTGGGTCCCTGAGTTTTGTTTTTCTTTTCTTCTCCTAATACTAAATAACTTTACCCCCAAAATCTTTATCATCATTTGTGATCATGTTTAATGCATACATTCACATGAGTATCCATTTAGTATCAGTCTGTCCCCACCCACTGTCAGTTCAATAAGGGCAAAGATTGTACAATGTTTTTGTTCATCATTGCATACCTTGCCCTTTGCACCTGGCCAGCACATAGTATGCCCTCAATAAATATTTATGAGATGAATGTAGCTTCTGGATTTGAATCCTTGCTTTATTTGCATTGTCTTGGGCAAGTTACTAAAGTTCTCTATATGAGTAGGATCCGACTCGACGGCACTTGGCTTGGCTATGGTTTATTTTCTATCTTTCAGAAAAATATGGGACTGGTTACTTTAGCGGTCCTAGGGCCTAAATGGGATGATGAGTGTGGATGTTCAATAACTGACAATTATTGTTGATGTTGTTATACTAGACCAGAGTTTAGCAATCCATTTATGGAAAGAGTCACATAGTAAACTTTTTTAGACCTTGTGGACCAAAGAGTCTCTGTTGCAACAATTCAATATGTCACCTGACCCCAAGCCAAAACTAAAGCCATAGCTGTCAAGTCGATTCCAACTCATAATGTCTCTGACCTACAGAATAGAACTGCCCTATAGAGTTTTCGAGTGCCTGGTGTTCTAGTGACCCTTGGGTCAGCAGCCACAGTGCTTGCTACTTGATCCAAGCCATGGTATTTTATCATGCATTTTATCATAGACATGCAAAAGTTGGACAATGAATAAGGAAGACTGAAAAAGAATCAATGCCTTTGAATTACGGTGTTGGTAAAGAACATGGCACATACCATGGAGTGACAGAAGAATGGACAAGTGTGTCTTAGAAGAAGTACAGAGTGCTCTTTGGAAGGAATGATGGTAAGACTTCCTTCCTCATACTTTAGACGTACTATCAAGAGGGACCAGTCCCTGGAGAAGAGCCTCACACTTGGTAAAGTAGAGATCAGCAATCAAGAGGAAGACCTTCAATGAGATGCACTGACATAGTGGCTGCAACAATGTACTCGAGCATAGCAAAGGTTGTGAAGGTGACACAGGAACGGGGAGTGTTTCATTCTGTTGCACATATGGTCTGGGAGTCAGAACTGACACCTTGGCACCTGACTACCACAACAACTGCATGAGATGGAATTCGTGGGTGGTGTAAACTGTTAGCACTTGACTACTACCATAAAGGTGAACAGTTCAAACTGACCGAGACAGTTCAGAAGACAGGCCTAGTCATCTGATTCTAAAAGGTCACACCCTTTAAAACTCTATGGAGTAGTTCTCCTCTGCGCACATTGGGTTGCTTTCTTTTGGAACTGACTCAGCAGCAACTGACAACAAAAACAAGTATGAAAACAGCCATAGGCAATGTTTAAATAAATGAATGTGGCTGTGTCTCAGTAAGACTTTATTTACAAAAACAGGTGACTGGTCACATTTGACTGCAAGGTTGCACCCCTTAACTAGGTGATCTGAGTAGCATGAAACTAAAGGGTTGTGTTAACCCTGACAACTGACTGCAAATATACTTGAACTTTCTAGGCAAATCTCCTTCCTTCATTTCTTTCTGGTGTGGAAGATGAACAACATTTTCCTGACAGAGACAACATGTATACGGGGAAACCTGTGTTTTCAGAGTTTGTTTGTTTATAATATTTCTCTACTAAGTAGAAATGGGGAGAGTCCTCCCACATATTTTCCTCTCTAATTCCTGTTTCCTAGTAATGGTGACCCTCCTCCAGGGCCTATGGGTGGTGCAAATGGTTAATGTTCTGGGCTGCTAACCAAAGGGTTGAAAGTTCACTCAGATGTTCCTCAGAAGAAAAGTCTTGTAATCTATTTTCAAAGAAATTAGACACTGGAAACCTGAGGGAGCACAGTTCTACTCCAACAAACATAGTGCTGCCGTGAACTGGAGTTAACTCGATGACCCCTGGTACTGGTGTACCTTCTCCATGTAATTCTAACGCTACTTAGAGATAAGAACATCTGGAATTTGCGGGGGCTGGACTGACCCTTTGCTTGTCACTCAGGTAGGACCTTTGTGATGTGGTGTATATATATATATATATATATATATATATATACAATTGCCGTTGAGTCAGGCCTGACTCATAGAGACCCTAGATATCAGAGTAGAACTGCCCCATAGAGTTTCCAAGGAGTGCCTGGTGGATTTGAACTGCTGACCTTTTGGTTAGCAGACGTAGCTCTGAAGCCACTATGCCACCAAGGTTTCCATGATACTAGAATAGTGATTTCCTAGAAAAAATATTAAAGAGATGGTCCATTTGTTTGTATTTGGTGTGGTATATAGGAAAAGTGTAATTTTTTTTTTTTTTTTTTTTTTTTTGGTATGGTGGGATCAAGGAAACAAGACAAGCGTATTTTGGTAATGTAGAGAGAACATCACTAGTTTTTTTTTAGACCTTAATATCTATCAGGTTCATGCGATGGTTGATAGTTCATTCAGGACCACATGGGATGGCATACCCGTGGGGCCCTGTATGAAAACTGAGGTCCTGTGAACAGAATAATGGGGAAAGGATAGTTGGGATTTAAAAATTGAAGCTGGCTTGAGTATATAGGAGGCGGTTACCCCAATGCACCCTCTGAGTATCAGCTTCTCTAAGTGCTGTCTCTTTAGGGCTGATGGAAAAAATATTGTGTCAAAAGTACCTGGCCCATTGCCTGATATAAAGTAGACATCTAATAAGTGGACTATATAATATTTTATCATTGTTATTGTAGTTATTAATAGGACATGATACTCCACAAATTTTAACAAGCCTGTTGTGCTGATCACATGCTTGCTGCACTCCAAAGCATGTCAGCTTTAGGTACCATCGGGGACCTACGCTCTGCACATCTCTCTGTTCTTCTTTCATTTGTGTTTCAGCCATAGCTTCCCTCGTGGTTGCAATACGGCTGCCTCTGCTTCAAACAGCATGTCTTCTCAGGACATTATTTCAGCCAAGGGAGAAGGAGGAAGATGGCAAAAAGCATCTCCTTCCCATGTGTTTATATTTTTATTGGGGAGGGGATTTTTCTTCTAAGATGCGTCCTTGGAAACTTTCTCTTACACAGCATTACCCAGAAATGTGTCACAGGTCTGGGCCTAAATCATGAAAGGGAACAGAGTTACCATTAATGACTCAGAAAAATCATGACCAGTCTCCTGGGGCTAGAACAAGGGTGCACAGGTTTTACTGAAATGCTCCATTCTTCAGTTTTCAGCTGAAACGAATATGTTTGTTTTACAGAGTCAGCTGTTGCTGTCATCTTTGAAAACTAGTTTTGGGAAACCCTAGAGTCATCCCATTCAACAGCAGTCAGTAGTTGTGAGGTACTATTCACATTCTTGGCATCATGTTGTGTACTGGGGATATATGCAAAACTAGATGAAGTCTTAAGTTGCTGAAAACAACTTTGAAAGTTTATACTAGGCAACTAAAGATGATTAAAATAACATGGAATTGATATTTGATTATCTATTTATTTATTTGACTTGCAGAAAACATAAGATCCTTTGCGCCAATTGGATTGAACGTGTCAATCAAAGTAGTCACTCCAGATTGCCAGAAAATGGAAAAAAAGATTGAGGTTGTCAAGGATTTCATTTTATTTAGTTCTACAATCCATACCCATGAAAACAGCAGTCAAAATACAAAAAAACAAAAAAACAAAAAAAAAAAAAACGCCTTGCATTGGGAAAACCTTCTGCCAGGGACCTCTCTAAAGTATTGAAAACTAAAGATGTCACCTTGAAGACTAAGATGTGCCTGACCCAAGCCATTGTATTTTCAATCACATCATATGCATGTGAGAGAAGAATTGATGCCTTTGAATTGTGGGGCTGGAGAAAAATGTTGAATGTACAATGGACTGCCAAAAGAACAAACAGATCTGTTCTGGAAGAAGTAAAATCAGAGTGCTTCTTGGAAGCAAAGATGGTGAGACACTGTCATACATACTTTGGACATGTTGTCAGGAGAAGTCAATCCCTGGAGAAAGACATCATGCTTGGTAAGGTAGGTGGTCAGTGAAAAACATGAAGACCCTTGAGATGCACTGACTCAGTGTCTGCAACAATGGGTTTAAGCATGAAAATGATCATGGGCTTGGCATAGGACTGGGCAGTGTTTTATTCTGTTGCGCATAGTGTCATTAGGAGTCAGAACTGAGCCGATGGCACCTAAGAACAGCAGGTGCCAGAACTGATTTTGTCCCGTTGGTGAGTGTGAAATTTGTAATTACGTCTGTGGCAACATGGAGTACGTGGGGGACTAAGAGCTGAGCAAGGTTGATTTTCATCAAGCTTGTGCATTAACACACCTGCACTTGAGGGAAGTCACGTTGCCATGTTGAGCTTCCTGCTTTCCAAAGTGAGCATTCAAACACTAACACATATCACTTAGCTTGCTCTTATGGAATAAAACTTAAAATGATTTTAGTATAGTAATTACTGCTAGGGATCCTCCCTGTGTTCTGAGAGAAGGGTTCTTTCACCAGCCAGCAGTTCTTTGGCTAAGAAGTGTGATTGTTCTTCTCTGCTCTGTTCTTTCCAACTCTCCAAACACAATTCAAACAAAAAGTAGGAGGAGGCATTGAAAAACTCTCTGACTTGATCCCCTAGAGGTCTGAATGGATCAACATGAAAGTTTGCGTCCTCTGAGAAGCACTCTCTAAGAAAGTGTTAGATGTGCATGAGATCGATTGATGGAAACACCTGTGAAGGGGAAGAGGAAGGGTGTAGAGGAGACAAGGAGAGCCTCAGATTTCAACGCAGGTCTCACACTGGTGAAAGAAGAGAAGGAAGGAAGGAGGACTGATAAGAAAGCAACTCAGAGGCTCAGTTCGAGGCCAGTGGGGAGTCCTTAAACCAAAAGGCCTATCAGAGCAGTTGCGTGTCCTACGGGAGTGGGCCTGGACTAACATCCTTGGCATGCTTACTCATTCTTGGTTGCAGCTCACAGGAAGTGTGGCTTTGTTGTGAATAAGGTCCTGAATCCAGAAGTTGTGACTTACAGTTGACTAGTGTGTTCACAGCAGGAGATCAGAGTGGCCCATTTCCATCACCCCCTTGCCAAAACTGACAGAGATTTTTCATGTGAAACGCAGACCCTTAATGAGTTGAAAACCAAGCAAGAATATTCCTGATAATATAACCTTTTGCCCCTGAGATCAACTTTCATTCTCCCCTTTAACTTTCACTTCCCCCACTTATTTAGCGAGGCCAATCAAGTTGTAAACCCCACCCAGGTTTGTGGAGTTCCTCATTTGACATTAAAAAAATTAAAAATCTGCATGTGACTAATCCACATGAACTTCCTTTTTTGGTCTTCTCAATGAGTTGTGATTTACTTCCTAGGATTTCAAGAATTTCCGTCTCTTCTTTGCTGATCACCTTTTTGGGTGGGAAAAGTGTTTGAGGTCAGCTGTTTTTTCCATCTTCAAGTCTGACCAGAATGAACCCAGTTACACTAAGAGTTTGGGAAAGAAGTAGTAAATCCCAAAAGTTGTATGATGGAAAGGAACAATTCTAAGGATAATCAGATGGTATCATAGGAGGTGTATACATGGCTTGCTGAACGTTTAACATTTCTGAAATCTCTCATTATCATAAATGCTGCCTGGGAGTTCACAGAGGGACTACACTAAAACTTGGCATTCTAGAATCATAAAAATGTCTGTTATAAAATGTTTGGATGGTGGGTGAGTTCCTTCAAAAGAAAATACATTGCTTTTCCCTCTGAAAGTTGAGTTGTGTTGATGGAGAATGCGGCAGAGATTAGATAAATGCTCACCAAATCCATCTCATCTTCATCCTAGGCATACAACCAAAAGAAATTTTCCAGCCTCCTTTTCAGTTAGATGTGGTCATGTGACTGAGTTGTAGACAATACCAAGTGGGCAGAGCTGGTGAACACTTCTATTTTTGACCCTTTCCTGCCGTGAACGGCCTGTTTTCTCTTATCCTTTGTTGGCCAATTGGATGCAGAGGATCTGGTGAAAACATCCAAGACTCAGAACATCATGAAGCTACTGAAAGAAGGAGCCAGGGTCCCTAAATAACGAGTGACAGACTACTCTGCTGACCTATACCAAGCTGAAAACTGAGTGAGAGGCAAGCACTTGCTGAGTTAAGGTGCTGAGTTCTGTAGCATGTCACGGCACTTGTCTTGTCTTCAAAAAACAAGGATGGAGGGCATGGGAAAACTTTGAAACAAAAGCCACAGCTGTGAGAGAGAGAACTGGGTGGACAGTCAGTGCAATTCAACTTGATAAATACTTTTCTTTTTCTTACATTCGAAAGAATTGTCACAGCCTTTATTGGTGGCTTGTGTAAAAGGACTTTTTGTTGTTCTTTTTTTGTATTTATTTTTGTTGCTGTGATTAAGAATACACACAGCAGAACATATACCAATTCAACAACTTCTGCATGTACATTTTAGTGACATGGATCATATTCTTCAAGTTGTGCAACCACTCTCACTCTCCTTTTCTGAGTTGGTCCTACCCCGTTATTGGCAAACATGTCTTGAGTGATCTTTTCCAATCAAGCATTGTGCTGGATCATGAGAATACAGGGATGAGTCAGTCATGGTTGCTGCCCTCCAGGGCTCAGAGCTAGTAAGAGCAGGGTAGCACATACATACAGACTTACAATACGGCTTTGCAACAGCAGCAAAACATTCAATGTTTTATATCCATCAGGAGGCTGATGGATAATTAAATCCCCCTGGGGAAGGGAGCAAGACACATTTAAGTTTTGCTTCTCAGAGAGGACATATGATCTGAGCTTTCAAGAATGGAGGAGAATAACAAAGTAAGTAAGAGCTAAGTACTCTTCTTCTGCAATGCTGAAATCCACAAAGCTCTGAAAGCCACTATGTTCTACTCATCTGGGGCCAAACTGACCTGACTTATACTTATTTGATACAAAAGCGTGCCCCAAACTGAAATGAAGTAATCTATAAACCCAAAGCAAAGCCAAATCCACGGTTGTTGAGCTGATTCCAACTCATAGCAACCCTGTAGGACAGAGTAGGACTGTTCTACTGGGTATCCAAGGCTATAAATCTTTACAGAAGCAGATCTATCTTTTGTGGAGTGGCTGATGGGTTCAAAAACACCATGGCTTGGGTCAGGCACATCTTAGTCTTCAGGGTGACATATTTGCTTTTCCACACTCGAAAGAACTCTTTTGCAGCAGTCTTCCTGATGCAATACGTCCCTACTGCTTCAATGGGTTTTGATTGCAGATCCAAGTAGAATGAAATCCTTGACAAATTTAATATAGTCAAGCAAACTTGTTGCTGTTGAGTTCATTCTAACTCATGTAGTAGAACTGCTCCATAGGGTTATCTTGGCTGTCACACTTAAAGAAGCAGATTGCTAGGTCCTTCTTCTGTGACACCATTGGGCGGGTACGAACTGCCAATCTTCAGGTTACTAGTTGAGCACAAACAATTTGCACCACTCAGCGACCTTGGCATGTAGGAGGCACTTAGTATGTTAGTAGAGTAAACACATGAATCTATCAGTGAAGAAGCTGTAAAACTCATCTCCCCTCTATCTCTGTGAGCTCCTCAATGGCAGGATCTTTGTCTTAGCACGATGACATGTAGTGGAAAGATAGTGAGTTTTGTCCCAAGATCAAACCCAAACTCTGCGTCTACGTTCCCATTTTGTCTAATTAGCTTATTATCTTGGACACATCGTGCCATCTCCTGTAGCTAAGGTTTCCCTTTTGTCTAAGAAAGATGGTAATAGCAGCCACCTCACTGAGATATTGTAAACTTTAAGAGAGATATGTGTAAAATTCTCAATGCAGTATCTGGTACAGTATAAGTGCTTAATAAATGTCAGTTAGATGAATGAATGAGCCTAGAAATAAAGGAACACAGGCTTTTGTGTCTTTCCCTGACTTCTTGTGGTACATCATCCCTGATCTATTTACAAAGGATCCAGGTGATAGCAGATGGATGGATGAGGAATGTAACCACAGCAATGAATAATTCGTAATTGAGCATTTTCTGTGTTAGGCACTGTCAGACAAGGTGTGAGATGATGTCATCAGAGAGTAGACTTTTCACATGGCACTCAGCATTGGAAGACACTGATAAACGGAGACTCACAGTGGGGAGGCAGACAGGACTGAGGAGTAGCACAGGCAAAGGCCTGGTCGCAGGATGGAATAGCAGATTTGGGCTACTGTTGAGGAATCCAGGATGTAGGAAAATAGAGTGGAAGATGTAGCAGGAAATTTGGCTTGGGATCAAACCGATGCAGTAAAGGGATTGGACTTGCTTCTCCAGTTGATGGTGACTCAGCAGAGGTTTGGGGGGAGAGAAGTAAAAAGAACCAGCTAGCAGTGGAGTGGCTGACCCGAGAAATAACCCCCTGGTGTGGCATGTCTAGAGCGCCAAGGCATGTCTAGAGCGCCAGTACCCCTTGGTGTGTTAGGTGAAGCATCTTGTTAATACAAGGGTAAGTCTTCACTTGCATTTTTAATTCAAGAAGTCTGTAATAACGGACTCTTGAGCGTGAGCATCATTTTCCTCCCCGTGGGAAAAAACGTGAAAAGTAGAAGCTTTCTTTTCTGTTCCTGTCATAAATGAGCTTACTTCAGTGGAAAGGAAAAGACTCACAGTCCCCAAATACTTAAATTACCTTCTGTCGATAAACTGATGTTGTTTGACCTCCTACACTGAGTTGGGAGTCTCTGGGTTGCATATGCTTAACATAGTCAGTCGCTTACCAAAATATTGGTGTTTCAGATTTACCCAGAGGCACCTCAGAAGCAAGGTCTAGTGATCTACTTCTGAAAAAACTAGCCATTGAAAAACCTTGTGGAGCAAAGAGAAAGGCACAAGGCCACTTTCAACAAACTTCTCTTTCTCTTTGGAGAGATGCACAGATAAATAAGAGATTGAGGAGGTATGTGACTTAGCACCAACAGAATAGAACAAAGTGGTATGGAAATTTGGTGGCAGAAACAGATTAACAGAAGCTAGAAGAGCGGGAAAGGCTTTTCAGGGGATGTCTTAGGCTGGGCTTTCTAGGGAAGCAAAACCAGTAACATGTATATGTACAAGGAAAGATTTATATATAAAGGAAATAACTCACCCAGTTACAGACTCTGAACGTCCCAAGTCCTGGCACAAGCCTCACATGGCCAGTGGAGCTGGTAAACCCAAGGTCAGCAGGTCAGATACCTGAGTTCTAGATCACCATTGTATAGGTCAACAGATCCTAATTTGGAGGCAAGACAGAGCTGCAGAAGCTGGCAAACCCAGGACTGGCAGGTCAGGGAACAGGACTCTCAAGCGCCAGCTGTAAGGGTTGATGAATCCAAACAGCTGCTAGTTCAGGTCCAGGAATCAGATGCCAGGAGGAAGCAGGAGCTGCTGGCTATGTGAGCAGAACAGCAGTAGGTGACGGAAGGCGGAGAGATGAGAGCTGAGGAGTGGGAAACCACCACAGGCCCTGCCTTGCTGCTTGATACAGCAGTCAAACGTGGAGTAGTCAAGTTGACCTGACCACTACGGAGGGGATAGAACTTTAGGTTTTTTTTATTGTTATTTTATAGTTATTTTTATGTTTTTGTTATTGTTCAGAGAGCATATACAGCAAAACATACACCAATTAGACAGCTTTTGCATGTACAGGCCAGTGACATGGATTTATATTCTTCAAGTTTGGTGAATATACTCACCCTCTGCTGAGCTGTTCCTCCTTTGTTAACACAAACTCACTGCTCCTTCATTTTCCTATCCAATCTTTCAAGTTGCTGTTGTCAGTCTGATCCCCTGTAGATAGATCTTATAGGAGCACAATGGCCAAGGCAGGTATTCTTTACTAGGTAAGTTAAACTGTTATTTGATTTTAAGAGGACTTCAGGGAATATTTTTGGTTGAATATTTAAAGATTATCTCAGGGCAATAGTTTTAGGAGTCCGTCCAACTTCTATGACTCCAGAGAGTCTATGAGAATTTGAAATTCTGGTCTCTAGTTCCCTCTTTTGATTAGGATCATTCTATAGAGTGTTTGATCAAGATGTTCGACAACAGCGGTTGAGCAACATGTAGTTGTTCATGTAGACAACTGGCTACACCTCCTTTTCCTCCTCCTTTTTCTGACCCTCTTTCTTTCTCTGTTGCTCTGGCAGAAAGAGCCACTGTTGTTCCTTGATTCAGTTGAATTTTGATGTCTTCTTTGGGGATTTACCTTGTGTGGAGTTTGATGAATGCCTTGGATAGCTATCTTCTCACCTTTCATGATATTAGAGAAGTTTTTTATCAACAAATTTTTGACAGTTGTCTGTGTATTTTTTGTCAGCTCTCTCCCCCATTCTGGTACTCCTATAACTCGTAGATTATTCATCTTAATAGAGTCCTACATAGTTCTTAGTGTTTCTTGATTTTTTTTTTAAATTCTTTTATCTGATTTTGCCTTAAATATCTTGGTGTCATGTGCTTTATCTTCCATCTCACTTATTCAGCCTTTTGTTGACTCCATTCTGCTCTTTTGATTTTCTACAGAGTTGTCCATTCTCTAATTGTATTATTAAACTTTTGAATTTCTACTTCCTGTCTCTGTAGGCTTTCTTGCAACCTATTCCATTTGTCATTATGTTCTGCTGCATTTTACTTCGTCTGTTCCTGATCACTTGACAAACTCGAAATATTAATCTTTTGTATTCTGCCTCTGGTAATTCTAACAAGTTCTCTTCATCTGGCACATTTCTTTATTCTTTGTTTTGGAGCTTTCTGAAGCCATCGTCTTCTGCCTGTTTGGGTGATTTAATATTGCTTTTGGTCTCTGAGCATTTATTTATGTTTGCTTTTTGTCTCTGAGCATTTATTTGTGTTTGTTTACTGTGTTCCAGCTTCTTGTTCTGTAATGTCCAGATAGGCTGGCCATGTGTGCTAGTTTGACTGTTGGTGTGCTTGGAGCTCTAATATTCTGTCACTAGGTGATTAGAGCTGTTACTAGGCATGCAAGCCTAGGAGTCCAGATAGTCACCAAGTGGGTGGTGCAGGTTCTGTTCTGTGTCCTAGATGGGCAGGGGTGATTGGTGTAGGCACAGCTATCTGGATGCAGGAGTTTAGAAAGGCAGGATGAAGACAGCTGTCCCTGAGTGTCTGTGAGGAAGGCATGTCCCCTTATGCCTAGGTAAAGGACCTCTTTCTGTCCTGAATTTCTGTCTCAGGAGAGTCAGTAGATTTTTCTCCCTTCATTTTTGTTAAATTGTTCTGTCTCCAAGTCTAGGAGAACAGCTTAGGTCACATGTAAGGAGTCCCAAGGTAATGAGGTCAGATGCCAAAGCCAGGCACAGTGCAGAGAAGGGAAGGGCAAGCACTAGGAAAAGGGAGAGAAGTTTGTCCCGAAGGAAAGCTTTATACCTGTGTGTGGCAAGTTAGCCATCTAGCTGTTGATTGACAGCCATTTTTCACTAGTTCTGGAGATGTAGGAGTACTCTCTCCTCTCAGTTTCTCCTGCTGAGGAGACTTTCCCAATATCAGGGATCAGTTCACTTAGCTGGCTGTAGCTGATTCCTGGTGGGTTAGTTCTGCCTGGTTCTAAGTAAAATGGGAACATTGGTGAAAGCTCACCTATAGAATTGTTGGCAGAGTAGAGAAATGGTCAGAAATTTTTTTCTATGAAGGGCTAAACAGTCTCTGTTTCTATAGCTCTACCTTTTCAGTGGAAGGCAGATATAAAGACACCACAGACGACAAACAAATGAACAGGTATGGGAGTTTTTCCAATAAAATTTTATTTATGAATGATGAAATTTGATTTAGTATCTTTTTCACATGGCAAAAAAAAATGTTATTCTCTTAATATTTTTTCACTCTTCATGAAAGCAAAAAATATTCTTTGTTTTCTGGCCAGACAAAAATAGGTGGTATGTTGGATTTCACTCATGGGCTATCATTCTCCAGTCCCAGAGATAGAGTATAAGGTTTGCCAAATGTCAGCTATTATTACGGTTAACCCCACTTCTTAGATATGAACATGGAGTCTAGAGAATTCACACTAAGTTGGTAAAAATTTCCATGAAATGGATCTGTGCCAGTTGTTCTTTCTGCACAGCCCAGCAGGTAGAGCTATAGTAATTCAAGGCACCAACTCTTAGTCTCTTCTTGACCTCAGATATCTGCACTGAATGAGTACCTAGGTATTATTTTTAGAATTCTTGAAATGGCAGTCACAGAAAAGCAGAGTATCCAAAACAGAAGAAAAAGGAACTGAGATGAAAGGAAATATTTTCTTTAGTGAGTACTAGCTACTCAATTTGAGGTTAGTCATTGCTTCCAAGACAGAAATGAGTGAATCCAAAGACATATGAACGTGAACAGTTAAACCAAAAAGAAATGTATTTTTTTAAACTTTAAAATGTATTTGTATTTCATGATCTGTTACTCATCCGACTCAACAGCACTTGGCTTTGGTGATCTGTTACTTGTTCCCCTCCCTCAACTGAGCAAGCTTCCTTCCCTTTTCTTCCCTCACTTTCTGAGGAAGAAGAACTGTTTAAAATAAAAATGGGTATAAATCACTGTGTGAATAGAATGAATAAATATGAAGCTGCTAGAAACAATACTTAATTTGGAGTTGCATTTTCCCCTTACCCTGAGGAAACACATATCTTACATTTGTGTGTTGCCTTGGTTTCTTGAAGGCTTTCTTGTACGCTTAGCTAATTTGTCTCTCATAGATTTTTTTAATTGTAAAAAGGTGTTTGCACGCAACACAAATTTAGCATTTCTCTTTCCTCCAGCCCTGGATAAATCAAAAGAATCACACAATCAATGAATCACAATGAACTTTCCTTTAGCTTGTCCTTATGGTTTCTTCCAGTGTCCTGTATAGGTAGCATCCAGGTTCCTGTTTCAGTAACACACATTTGACTCCTCTGCTTAACATTCTTTTGTTGATCTCACTGTCTATTGGATCAAGTGTCAACATGCTCACATGGAAAATGGTAGAATATGTCATCTGAGGCTTCCTACCTTTCCAGGTACTTCCTCAGAGTGGACTTTGCATCCAAAGCAATTTTGAAGTTCCCAGAAAAGTCAAAGCTTGCTCATGGCTCTTTGTCTTTGCCAGCTCTTGAAAATGAATGCCTTGAGTACAGACCAGAAAGATCAGAAGACATAGTTTGAGAAGCGTTATAGAACCAGGTCTCTTAATTCTTCCTCACTTTTTCCAAATACTAGATGTATCAGGAACTTTGGAGAATGAGAAATCCAAGAGTGGGATGACCATTCAATGCTACAACCTCAAACATACTGTGTATGCAACACATGCTGAGTGCTGGAAATAGAGCAACAAATCATCCTTCAGTAAACTTGCAGCCAGCAGGAAAGATAAGACCAGTCCATGGATGCCCAGGGTACCAGGAAAGAATAACAAGAATATGCATAAAACATACAAGGAGGGAGAATTGTACAGACATTTTGCAGCATTTGCTATGTGACTTGGATCTTGATAATGAGAAGGATTTGAATGTGATATGCAGAGATGATTTTGGAGATAAACATGGGAGAGTATTGTTGTGAGAGTTCAGTCTGTGCAAAGAAAAGGTGGAGGAAGAAAAGTCAGCATTCAGAGAGAACAAAGGGGTTCCTCTTGGAGACAGCGATGGGGGAACTGAAGAGATGAAAGATGGAAAGTTGCATCAAGATCAGATGGTGGAAGAGTCAAAGATGATAGCTGACAATGAACCTGTAGATTCTTAGAACCAAACTAGCCACAGACTCAGAAATCCCCATGGATTCAAGCTGGAAGAAGAGGTTGCTGAGGAGTGGTGGCCCAGAACTTGATTAGGAGGCTGCTTCCTGCTTTCAAACAATCAGCAAGGTGAAACCAATCCTTTAGAGTTGTCTGAGAGCGTGTCATTCACTTTGACTTCCTACTGAGTTTATTAGAAACGTGTTCCCTGAAGAGTCAGTTGAGGACCACTTATTGATAAGACCTTGACCTTGAAAGGGAAAAACCGGAAAATGTCAAGATATTCAATTATGTCTTCATGCAGAGAGGTCAAAGTGATTTGCCAACATCGTCTCTTTAAATCCATGTTGTGTAGTGGTTAAGTACTACACTGTTAACCAAAAGGTCTGCAGTTTGAATACATCAGATGCTCCATGGAAACTCTGAGGCAGTTCCGCTGTCTATAGGGTTGCTATGGGTCAGAACTGACTGTATGACAGTGGTGGTTGGTGGTGGAAAACCATTGCAATCAAGTCAATTCTGACCCATAGCAATCCTATAAGACAGAGAAGAACTGCCCCATAGAGATTCTAAGGAGTGTCTGGTGGATTTGAACTGCCAATCTTTTGACTAACAGTGTAATTTTTAACCACTACACCATCAGGGTTCCCATAAACTTTTCTAGGTGACTTAAAAAACAAACACACAAACAAAAACTTTATTGTGTTAAAATATATATTACAAAACAACTGCCACGTCAACCATTTTTAAGGATAAAATTCAATAACGTTAATGACATTCTCCATGTCGTGGAACCATCAGCACTATCCTTTTCTAAACGTATTTCATTAGCTAAATAGAAACTCTATATTCCTTAAAGAATAACTCCCTATTTCCCTTCCCCCCAGCTCCTGGTAACAACTAATAATAAACTTTTGTCTTTATTCATTTGCCTATTCATACAACATTTGTCTGATTTATTTTACTCAGCATAATGTTTTGAAGCCCTTCTGTCATATGTATAAAGGCTTTATTTCTCTTTATAGGTGAACAGTATTCCATTGTATGGATACATCATGTTTTGTTTGTGCATTTCTCTGTTTATTGGCACTTGGGTCGTTTTCACCTTTGGCTGTTGTAAATAATCTGCAATGAACATTGTTGTGCATCTGCTTGAGTCTCTGATTCCAATTCTTTTGGGCATGTGGCTAGAAGTGGAACAACTGGTTCATATAGTGTTGCTATGAGTCAGAATTAACTTGATGGCAGTGGACTTATAGTGATTCTATATTTAACTTTTTGAGGACCTCCACCATGAAGAAATTGTTTTCCACAATGGCTGTACCATTTACATTCCCACCAGCAAAGGATGAGACTTCTACCTAGGTGTCTTTTTAAAGGAGGAAAATGAGGATACAGGGGCAGCGTCATGGATTAAACTGTGTCCCCCTGTAATATATGTCAACTTGGCTAAGCCATAATTCCCAATATTGTGTAATTGTCTTTCGCTTTGTAATCTGATGAAATGTTTCTCTATTTGGTGGTATTGCATAACTATCCTCCATTTTATGTGTTGTAAAACTTACACCTTTAGATATTAATGAAGCAAGATTAGTGTGGAGTGTATCTCAAATCACACCCTTACTAAAGACACACCCTTGTCTGAACCACTCCTTTTATCTTACAAGAGACAAAAGGAGAGAAAAGAGAGCAGAGAGAGGAGGGACTTCACTACCACCAAGAAAGAAAGCTTGGAACAGAGCACATCTTTTGGTCCTAAGGGCCCCTGCACTGAGAACCTCTTAGACCCAGGGGAAGGTTGATGCCAAGACACATGGAAGTCTCCAAGGGATACCGGGCCTACAGATGTTGACAGGGAACAAGGGCTTTCCCCCAGAACCGACCGTGAGAGAAAGCCTTCCCCTAGAGCTGCCACTGTGATTTCACACTTCCAGCCTCTTAAATAGTGAAAGAATGTATTTCTATTTTTTAAAGCCATCCACGTGCAGCTTTCTGTCATAGCATTGCTAGATAACTAAGGCAGTATAAGAAATGCCTACATGAGAAAGAGGATAATTCAGAGAATTACCTTGTTTAGATGTGTTTACTGTAAGACAGTACTTAGTTGTCCACAGACGGACCCTGATGGCTCAGCTGATTAGACTCTGATGAAATTCTGAGCTCTGCTGCTGATTGCTGCTCTTCTCAAATTGTAAGGGTTAACTCCTTAGTTCTATAAAGTTCAACAAACATTTTCTAGGCCCCAACTAGGCAGCTAGAACTGTGCTAAAATAGATGTGATGGGTGGAAGGGATTAAAATGGTTCTCCTTGAGGACTGTGCAGTCCAGCGGAGGTAGACATATACATACAGGTGTTTTCAAGGCAGTGTCTGAAGTGATCGGTGGCAGTAAGCAGAGGGAGCTGTGGGCGTCTGGAGGAGGAACACCTGTCCCAGCCTGGCCAAGGATGTTGGGAAATATCAGGAAAGGTTGTCTGAAGGAACTGACTTGTGTAATTACAATCTTCTCACCTCTTGGTCCAGCTTTCAAATCACAGCATCTCAAAGCTGGCTTTACTTTAGGCCACAGAACCTATCGGACTTGATTGTCATCACTTTCTTTCTGATCTGGTTTCCCTGTAAACTTCAAAAGGCAGAGATACACTATTTATATTTTGTTCACCTTGTGTCTGTACCAAGTAAGATGTGGCATGTAACAAAAGCCTTACAAATACAGGCTTGTAAGGAAAGATATCACATGAAGTTTCACCCTCTCCCTCCAACTGCTAAGGTGAGTTCTCTTATAATATTTATTCACTGTTATTATTTTCTTAGATGTGGCCTTCTACATTTGTTTTTCAGGTACATCCTTTGCAAGGCATCTTCACAGACACTGCCATGTCCTCTTCAAGACGTTGCTATAAAACAACAACAAAAATTTAGCATATCCTTGCAAAAATACCCGGGGTGATAGTGGTGGGAAGACCAGAAAACACCACAGAACGAAAGAGTTATTTGGGTAAAAATGCTGTAGTGTCTACCTAATGTGTTCCTAATCTAAGCCATGTCTTAAGAGAAATGGCAGAATGAGGAAAAGCAGAGGAGACTCTTGGGACCAAAAGGAATTCAGGACATTAGATTATTTTATCTCTGACTTCCCAAGAAAGAAAGCCGAAGTTCAGAGAAGTTAAGCCATACCTACTAGGACAAGTTCCTGTAGATAATTAGCAGAAGAGTAAGTGTAAAAGCCAAGTATCCTGATTTCAAGTCATCAGTTTCGTCCTGTCAGCCACAGATTTCATTTCTCAGTTACGTGTATGAATGGAAAAAGAGCAAAGGATTCTGAAAATGACTTTTTCTTTTCTATCTAGCTTGCAAAAGTCTTCTGAATTCCAAAGAAATCTTACTTTACAAGTAAGGCTTTGTTTAACAGAATATTTTATGTGAAAGAGTTATGTTCCACAAAACCCCAACATTCTAAAGGATGCTTTCTTCAATGACATGCAATTGCTTCTGGCAGGAGTGACTTCTACTTTTTAAAAAATACCTTCTTTCCCTCTTTCATCTCATACCTCAGTGAGGCCCTGGAGGGAAACACTGGGAACAAATTATTTTTTGAACTGTAATATTCCCTTGTAAAGTGAGGCTTGAAATCCTTTAGGTATTCCTGTATTCTTTCAAAATCGTGTTTGATTCTGAAGAACTTTATCCTAACTAATTTTCACGCCAAAACATATTATGACTAGTGATTGGATAGTGTAAAGAACATTTTTTTTAAAGTAAGTTAAAAAAAAGTTTCTATATCAAGAGGAAAAAATAAATAAAATTTATATCCTGTGACATGGGAATTATCCTCAAGGAGTAGCTCCTGAAGGGACAGTAGGAAGGAAGGGGCCATTGGAAGTCATGAGATACCGTAAGGAGCCTTAGTGGGGCTACCATTCAAGCCTTCAACTGCTAAAGGAAGGGTAGTTGTTTTGAACTCATCAGCTGCTTATCAGGAGAAAAAGTATCGATATCCATTCTGGTAACGATTGCTCCACAGGGAACCCTACGGGTCAGTTCTGCTCTGTCCTATTGGGTTGCTATGGATTGAAATCGATTCCACTGTGAACAATGAAGTACTGTTCTAATTAAAAACAAAATAAACCCATTGCCATTGAATCTGTTCCAACTCATAGTGATCCTATAGGAAGCGCTGTTGGTATAGTGGTTAAGTACTACATCTGCTAACCAAAAGGTTGATGGTTAAAGTCTACTAGGTGCTCCTTGGAAACTTTGTGGGGCAGTTCTAATCTGATCTACAGGGTCACTATGAGACTGATAACTGTTCTAATAGAAAATATTAAAAGACCAAAATAAAATCAAAATAAAGGCTCCAGGGAAAAAACAAAATAATAAAACTGTTACATTATCAATAGTAAAAAAATCATGATTGGAGACATTTATTAAGTGCTTACTGTGTAAGGGGAACTTTTGTAAGCCTTTAGTGGAATTGACACACTTAATCTTTACAACAGCCCCACCAGGAAGTTTCTATCAATACCCTCATTTTTAAAAAAGAGTGAAATGGCCAAGATGGTGGCACCCATGGGCACCAGGTGAGCCGTTATGAGAAAGAATGCACTGGTGTGAGGACACACTTGAAGATGCCTCGTGAGTTTGGGACAGGGTGCCGCTATTTGGCTGCAGCAGTATCTGGGGTTTCTTCACCCAGCCTGTGCTGCTTTGCCTTGTTCCTTCATTCTGGGATCCGGCAAAGACATGTGCAAACCACGCATCCCTAGCCCATCACCGAAGAGAGTCCTTCATGTAAAGTCTTCAAAAAAGACCTAATCAGGCCCTTCTCAAGAGGCAGACCAAGAAGACCTTGAAGAAGGTTGGTTAGGAAGAGTCCTGAGCTGCTGGACAGGACACCTGTTTGCTGGCCCCAGCACAAAGCCAAATGCCGGCCTCTCTGACGGCACCAAGCAGCAAAGATCAAACTCTTGGGGGGCTCAAAAATGAAGTAGTGGACAGGCATTAGTACACACTTACTCATCACCACAACCCCTTAAGGAAGGTACAATATCCCCATTTGAAAAACTGACATGCCACAGTAGCAGTGTCTGAGGGTGCGAGATTACAACGCATGGAAGTTTCTCAGCTGAGTGGGGGCAGCGCTTAGAGTTGTTTACCAATGTCATGTACATAGAATTTTGGTTACAATAAAGTGTAAGTGAACTGTAAGTAAAGACTTTGTCAAATCATCAAAAAATAAATGAAATAAATGCCTTAGGAAGTAGTGGAATCCCCAACCAAACATGTCTGCCTCCAGAGCTCGTGTGTCCCCACTCCCATTTTTGCCTTAAAAAATTAAACTCCAAAGTAACGTTCATCTTATGGTCATTTCTCTTGAACTCCAAATTCCACATGTATGAATTAACAACAGACACACAGATATTTCTCTTTAAGGATGGTCCCCAAAGCATTACCCCCCAACAGTGGAATCTGGAAATAATCCAAATGCTGAACAACTAGGGACCTATAAAGTGTTCAACTTAAAAATGGGAAAAAAGGAAAGCAAAGCATAAAGAAGAAAATGAAAATCACAATTCCTATACTCAACAGTTTATACCAAGAAATGGCTGCGTGTTGTTCCGTTTTTTTTCTATTTTTTTTATTTCTGATAAAAAATTGGGATCATAATGAATGTACTCTATTGCATTGTGATCTGACTTTCTTGAGTAGATACTGTCAATATGTTTTAAGACATTAGTTATTCTTCCAGCACTTATTTTAATGGCTTCACGGTACTCCATTATTTGTACCTAGTCATAATCTATTAAACAAACTCTTCATAGTTGAGACCATGCTTGCTTAATCATTACTCTATGCTGCCTTAACTGATGGTAACCTATCATCCATAGGAAGTAGTTTAGTTTCTCTAATTTAGAGTTCAGGACCTTCCAAAGTATGGCACTAACTATTCTGACTTCATCTCCCTTTGTTTTCCTTCACTAACCCTGAGTTCTAGCCAAATGGGGTCAGCTGCTTTGCTCTAGGCTTCTTCATCTTAATGTATTTAACTGTGCTTGGCTTAGCTGACCTAATTTGCCTTCCATGTTTTCATTTCTCTGTCAGAATCATCCTATAAAATTCAATTTGTATTTTACCTTTTCCTTGAGCAATATTTTGATTTCCTTATAAACAGTGGCTCCATCTTTCTACTCTAGAGTTTTAAATGGACATTTATTTACAGCACCAGTATTCTTCCTCTTACTGCAGATATTTCTCTACCTACTGATTTCACTACACCCGTATTAGAGAGAAAACTCCTTACAAGCAGAGTTTCTGATTCCTAACCCTGTACGGCTGAATTGTGTCTTGAACTTAGTAGATGCTTAATAAATGTTGTTGGAATAAATAAAGGCAATGTAATATTATTTTCAACAGTGCAAGACTCTAAGCCAAGCCAACTGTCATGCAAGCAAGACTCTAAGTAAAGGGAATAAGTCTAACTATGACACACCAGTTCTAAAGAATTTTGATCAGTAATCAAAATAAAAAAAAAGACAAATGGGAAAAAAAATCTATAAAACATTTCTAATGACAAGGATTACAATGTTGAATTATACATGTGCTAGAATCTTAAATATGTATGTGTGTGTAGGGGGAGATGGGATAGAAACTGGAAAGATGCTTTGAGGATGCAAGGGAGGCAGATACTTTGTTTGGATAGACACAGTCAGTGAAATTTGTTCTTTCTTCATTTCCCCTAGTGTTTTTAAAAGAGAGGTAGTAAAACAATGAATCACATCTAACAGCATATTTGCAACTATGAGATGATGTTACCGGCTGATGGAAATAAAACAATTTCTTTTTCTTAAGATAATGTGTTTAGAATAGATTACTACAGAAAGTAGGTTATGTGCTCTATGTTCTGTAATTCTAAAAGTCATGCTATGAAGTTAAGTACTAATACATCCCCTTTTAAGAACATCGAGGCACCAGAAGATTAAACTTCCTCACAAAGTTCGTAGAACTAGGGAATGTCAGAGCTGGGACTTGGGTGCAAACCTGTCAGAATACAAAGCTCATACTGTTCAACGCCATAAAGCAACCCTAAATATGTAAGGATTGGCTAGGATTCAAAGAGGAAAATACCAACTCATGATCTAAAAAGACACTCAGGCTGTAGAATCAGCCTACTATGTATAAAATACCTTTTGGGAGAAAATGCATGATAAGTTCGTCATGGAATCTTCCTCTAGTTATCCAATGAGCTCTGCTCATTCTATAATTCAAAAGCCTCCTCTCTGGAAAATCCTTCACCTTCGCTTCCCAGCTTGTGTCGTGTTTCCATGTTAGTGCTTATAGTTCCTTATTTAAACTTCTGCTAGGACACTTAACCTTATGTGGCTGTATTTGCTTGAGTGTGAGCTCCTCTGGGGCAGGAGACATGTTAGCAATCCCTGTGTCTACCTGGCACAATGCTGAGGCATTGAATTTATGTTTTTCTTCAATGAGGGTTGTTTGTGTTCCTTTACTATAAACATTCTTTGGAAAACACCAGACTCCGAAATGTGGCATTATAATCGACTGCTCCTGAAAGAATGTGTAAATGTAATGACTGTGGTTAGCCCAACTGTTGCTGTGGATGGCTTGCTTTCTTAAAAACAGGCTAACAAAAACCCAACATAAACTTTTTAATTTGTTGCTTTTCTAAAGTAGCCAAGTATCACAGCTTCTTTGTGACTTATTTTGTCTTATGACAGCAGAAACAAGAGAAGTCCTCTTTACCAGATTCTGTTCTAACTCTTGGAAAAATTCTAAAGTGGAATGTAACATTCTGTTCAGTACCTTCTCCAGGTAGGGCTGGTGAGTCTTTTTGCTTGAACAGAAGAATGATTCACAGTTGTCTTCTTGCTGTCCAGAGATTATGAGATACTACCAAGGTCTCTGTCCCTTTCACCTTTTCTCCTATCCTTCCCTACTTCTGTCTTAGAGAAGACATGATTCTACACTTCTTTTTTTCTGAATTGTCTCCTTTCTCTACCCTGAATCCTATCTTCAGCCACTTACTCACAACCCAACATGGTTTTCAAACCTGCATCTCCATGGCTCCACACTAAATCTCTAGGGCTTTCTAGTATATGAGTAATTCTATTTCTATGCCTCCATTCAAGATTTTCAGGAAAGAAAATCTAGGCTATTTGGAGTCAGGCGACTGCCTTTGGTCCAACTAGCTGAGACCAACAGAGAGATCACATGGAACATGGAATGTATTCATCTCAAAAAAGATCTGGAAGTGACTGCTAAATTGACTGATAGGATATCTGCAGCAATTATAACTCCTCCTTCTGGTGATGGAGAGGAGTACTGAATGTACCATAGACTGCTAAAAGAATGAAGACATCTGTCTTGGAAGGTGTAAAACCAGAGTGCTCCTTGGAAGCAAGAATGGCGAGACTGCATCTTACAGATTTTGGATATGTTGTCTGGAGGGATCAATCCCTGGAGAAGGACAGCATGCTTGGTAAAGTAGAGGTTCATTGAAGAAGAGGAAGACTGTCAAAAAGATGGATTGACATAGTAGCCGCAAAAATTGTGAAGGATAACAACCTTCACAAGGATGGCACAGAACTGGGCAGCGTTTTGTTCTTCTCTATATGGGACTGGTATGAGTTGGAATCAACTCAACACCACCTAACAATAACAACAACATGTAAGAGTGGCTGAAACTTAGCTAAGGCTCAAGGAATGGTTCTTCAATTAATTAAATAGGAAGAGGTCTAGATAGGCTACAGGACTCAGAACTCTCTGGTCTTGACACTGTCATTAAATATTCTCACATCTTGAACAAGTTTTTTCTACACCGTGCTCCCTCAACCCCAATGGTCTGCAAAATAATCATAGAGGTTACAGTGGAGAAGACATTTTTAGCCTTCCCAGAATATATAGGTTCAACAATTTCTCTAGTTTTACTAGGATAAGATCAATTTAGTATAGTAATACTTGTGTGTTGTCAAGTGGATTCCAAGTCATAATGACCTTATAGGACAGAATAGAGCTATCCTGTAGGGTTTCTTAGGATGTAATCTTTACAAGAGCAGATCACTAGGTCTTTTCTCCTGTGGAGTGATTACTGGGTTTTGAACCGATGACCTTTTGGTTAGCAGCCAAGTGCCTAACCATAAGTGCCACCAGGGATACATATAGCAATACTTACTCATGCTAATTAGAATTGATAACTGGCATTAGCAAAAGTGAGAAAAATGTGTAATTGCTTCATAAACAATGGTTGAGTGTCACTGATTTCAGATGGATCTTCACTGAAAGCACAGAATACCAGAGAAATGTTCACCTGTGTTTCATTAACTTATGCAAAGGCATTTGACTGTATGGATCACAGTAAATTATGGGTAACATTTCAGAGAATGGGAATTCCAGAACATTTAATTATGCTCTTAAGGAATCTGTCCATGGATCAAGAGGCAGTTGTGAGAACAGAACAAAGGAACACTGCACCATTTAAAGTCACAGAAGGTATGCATCAGGGTTGTATTCTCCTACCATACGTTTTAAATCTGTATGCCAAGCAAATAATCTAGGAAGCTGGACTATATGAAGAAGAATGAGACTTCAGGATTGGAGGAAGGCTCATTAACAATCTGCATTATGCAGACACAACAACCCTGCTTTCTGGAAGTGAAGAGGATTTGAAATACCTATCGATGAAGATCTAAGACCACAGCCTTTAGTATGAATTGTACACCAACATCAAGGAAACAAAATTCCTTACAACTAGACCAGTAAGCAACATCATGATAAATGGAGAGAAGATTGAGGTTGTCAAAGATTTCATTTCAGTTGGTTCCACAATCAATGCCCATACAAACAGCAGTCAAGAAATCAAAAGACACATTGCATTGGGAAAATCTTCTGCAAAAGAGCTCTTTCAAGTATTGGAAAGTAAAGATGTCACCCTGAAGACTGAGTGAGCCTAACCCAAGCCGTGGTGTTTTCAGTCATATCATATACATACGAAAGCTGGACAATGAACAAGGAAGACAGAAGAAGAAATGATGCCTTTGAATTGTGGTGTTAGAGAAGAATACTGAATGTACCATGGGCTGCCAAAAGAACAAACAGATCTGTTCTAGAAGAAGTACAGAGTTCTTCTTGGAAGCAAAGAAGCCGAGACTGCATCTTACACACTTTGGACAAGTTGTTTGGAGAGAACAGTCCCTGAAGAAAGACATCATGCTTGGTAGAGTGAAGTCAGTGAGAAAGAGGAAAACCCCTGATGAGATGGACTGACACAGTGGCTGCAATGATGGTCTTATGCAGAAAAATGCAGACATGGTGCAAGACTGGGCAATGTTTCATTCTGTTGTGCTTAGGGTCACTATGAATCGGAATTGACTCGATGTCACCTAACAACAACAACAACATCCTAATATACTATGAAAAAATAAATTTCTCTTTGTTAATGCCATCCAATTGTGATATTTCTATTATAGCAGCACTAGATGACTTAGACAGATGGTATGAAAAGAAGGAATCCAAGTTACGCTGAAGGCGTTGACTAAAAATAAGAGTCTAGGGATTGGCAGACTACTAACTGAGGTGTTTTAACAAATGGATGCAACACTGGAAGAATTCATGCTTCTATGCCAAAAACTTTGGGAGACAGCTACCTGGTCAACCAACCCAAAGAGACTCATGTACATGCCCATTTCAAAGAAAGGTGATCCAACCGAATGCAGAATTTATCCAGAAGTCTGATTAGTGCCACACACAAGTATGATTTTGCTGAAAATCATTAAAAACTGGCTGAAGCAGTACATCAACAGGAAACTGTGAGAAATTCAAGCTGTGTTCAGAAGAGGATGTGGAATGAGGGGGTATCACTGCTAGAGCCAGTGAATCTCGGCAGAAAACAGAGAACACTGAAAAAGATGTTTATCTGTGTTTTATTGACTATATAAAGACATTTGACTATGTGGATTTTAATAAATTATGCATAACAATGCAAAGAATGGATATTCTAGGAAACTTAATTGTGCTGATGAAGAATTGCCTAGACCCACAGTCACTGAAACATAACAAGGGGATACGGCAAGATTTAAAATCATGAAGATGTGCATCAGGGATGTATCCTTTCAGCATACGTCTTTAAACTGTATGCTGAGCAAATAACCTGAGGAGCTAGACTCTGTGAAGAAGAATGCAGCATCAGGTCTGGAGAAAAACTCATTAACAATCAGCTTTATGTACATGGCATAATCTTGCTTGTTGAAAGCAAGTAGACTTGAAGCACTTACTGATGAAGACTGAAGTCCTCAGTGTAGAGTATGGATTACATCTCAATATAAAGAAACAAAAACCCTCACGTTGGATCAAGAGGCAACATCATGATAAACAGAGGAAGGATTGAAGTTGTCAGAAATTTCATTTTACTTGGATTCACCATTAACACTCACGGAAACAGCAATCCAGGAATCAAATGACATTGCATCAGGCAGACCCACTGTAAAAGATCTCTTTCAAGTGTTGAAAAGGAAAGACGTCATTTTGAGGACCAAAGTGCACCTGACCCAAGCCATCATATTTTCACTTGCCTTATGTGTATATAAAAGCTGTACAGTGAATAGGAAGACTGAAGAAAAATTGATGCATTTGAATTACGGTGTTGGTGAAGGAATTGGCCATACCATGGACTGCCAGAAAAATGAACAAATCTGTCTTTAAAGAAGTACAAACTGAATGCTCCTTAAAAGCAAGAATGACAAGACTCTGATTCACACAATGGTCACGTTATCAGGAGAGACCAACCCTTGGAGAAGGACAGTATACATGGAAAAGTAGGGTGTCAGTGAAAAAAGAGAAATAACCTCAACGAAATGGATTGACAACAGGCTCAAGCACATCAGTTAGTGTGAGGATGGTGCAGGATCGGTAACACTTCATTCTGTTTGGGTTACTACAAGCAGAAACCAGGTCAACATCACCTAAGAAGAACAACTCTCCCTCTCTTTAAATATATATGTATATATGTGTGTGTGTATGTATGTATATATACACACACACACATACATACATGTGTATACACACACATGCACACACACATATGGAGGACTCCTGATGGCACAGTAAAGAGGTTAGCTGCTATTTAAAAAGTCAATGGTTCAAATCCACTAGCTTTTCCTTGGAAATGCTATGGGGGCAGTTTTACACAGTCCTATAATTTCACTGATTTGGAGTTGGCTGGATTACAAAAGGCTTGGTTTGGCTTTTGGAGCCCTAGTGGCACAGTGGTTAAAAGCTATTGCTCCTAATCAAAGACTGGCAATTCAAACATATATGTTGCTCTTGTCGTTAGGTGCTGTTAAGTCAATTTCAACTCATAAGAGCCCTATGCACAACAGAACAAAACACTGCCCAGTCCTGAACCATACCCACAATTGTTTTCATGCTTTAGACTGTCATTGCAGCCACTGTGTCAATCCATCTCATCAAGCATCTTCCTCTTTTGCTGACCCTCCATTGTACCACACATGATGTCCTTCTCTGGGGGCTGATCTCTCCTGATGGCATGCCCAAAGCATGTGAGATGCAATCTCACTGTCTTTGCTTCCAAGGAGCACTCTGATGGTACTTCTTTCAGAACAGATCTGTTTGTTCTTTTGGCAGTCCGTGGTACATTCAACATGCTTCTCCAACACCGCAATTCAAAGGCATCAATTCTTCTTTGGCATGTGTATGATGTGATTCAAAATACCATGCCATGGGTCAGGCATACTTTAGTCTTCAGGGTGACATCTTTCCTTTTCAATACTTTAAAGAGGCCCTATGCAGCATATTTTCCTAATGCAATCGTCTTTTGATTTCTTGACTGCTGTTTCCACGGGCATTGATTGTGGAACGAACTAAAATGAAATCCTTGAGAACCTCAATCTTTTCTCCATTTATCATGATGTTGCTTACTGGTCTAGTTGCCAGGATTTTTGTTTTCTTGATGTTGATGTGCAATTCATACCAAAGGCTGTGGTCTTTGATCTTCATCAGTTAGTGTTTCAAATCCTCTTCACTTCCAGAAAGCAGGGTTGTTGTGTCTGCATGATGCAGGTTGTTAATGAGCCTTCCTCCAATTCTGAAGTTTCATTCTTCTTCATATAGTCCAACTTCTCAGGTTATTTGCTTGGCATACAGATTTAAAAGGTAAGGTGAAAGGACACAACCCTGTCACACACCTTTTCTGACTTTAAACCATGCAGTGTCCTCTTGTTGTACTCTCACTACTACCTCTTGATCCATGTACAGGTTCCTCATGGGCATAATTACATGTTCTGGAATTTCCATTCTCCACAATGTTATTGATAATCTGTTATGATCTGCACAGTTGAATGCCTTTGGATATGTCAATGAAACACAGGTAAACGTCTTTCTGGTTTTCCCTGCTTTCAGCGAAGATCTATCTGACATCAGCAACAACATCCCTGGTTCCATGTCCTCTTCTGAATCCTTCTTGAATTTCTGGCAGTTCCATACTGTTGCAGTCACTTTTGAATGATATTGAGCAAAATTGTGCTTGTGTGTGGTATTAATGATATCGTTTAATAATTTCTACATTTTGTTGGATTACCATTCTTGGGAATATGTATAAATATGGGTCTCTTCTAATCAGTAGACCAGGTAACTGTCCTCCAAATTTCTTGACATAGATGAGTGAACCCTTCCAGTGCTGCATCTGTTTGTTAAAACATTTTACTTGATAGTCCATCAATTCCTCGAGCCTTGTTTTTCACCAGTGCCTTCCATGCAGCTTTGATTTCTTTCTCCATGTACCATTGGTTCTTCATCATATGCTACCTCTTGAGATGGTTGGATGTTGGCCAGTTCTTCTGGTATAATGACTCTGTGTATTCTTTCCATCTTCTTTTGATGCTCTCTGGGTTGTTGGATATTTTCGCTGTGGAATCCTTGACTGTTATACCTCGAGGCTTGAATTTTTTCTTTGGTTCTTTCAGCTTGAGAAATGCAGAGCATGTTGTTCCTTTTCGGTTTTCTATTTCTACCTCTTTGCACTTGTCTTTATAGTATGCTACTTTGTCTTTTCCAGATGCCCTTTGTAATCTTCTCTTCAGCTCTTTTACTTTATCGTTGCTTCCTTTTGCTTTAGCTACTCAACATTCCAGAGCAAGTTTCAGACCATCAATTGCTCATACACAAGTTTCAACTGAAACTGGAGAAACTTAGAACAAGTCCACAAGACCCAAATGCAACCTTAAGTACATCCTGTTTGAGTTTAGAGACCATCTCAAGAACAGAGTGGATGCGTTGAACACTAATGACCAAACAGCAGGCTAGTTGTAGAATGAAATAAAAAATATACACACATACATGTAATAAGCTCATACTATGCATATTTGCAGCCTCTCGTCATTTAACAATGTTCCTAAGTATTTACCTACAACATTGTCTGAGTATCTGTCTATTATCAGTAGCATGGCTATATTATCATGTTGGGCATTGTGGTTTGTTTCATTGCATCCTTTTCCAGCCTTCACTACAGTGATGAGTAGTGGGGTGTGCGTATGGTCACAATATGTTAGAAAACTAAGAGCTCCCTCAGGTACTAGCTAATTAACCTTTTAGTTTGCAGATGTGAAAGCGTGAAGATATTTTAATGAGTTTACAGGCAAGATTGGCTAGCTGCTGCAGAACTAGAATCCAAACCAAGTGTGTGGATGCTAAGCCCAGCCTCCTTTCACAACACCCAGCTTCAGATTCCATCCAACATGCGTGACCTAGAATCACAGTAAAGGAAGGTGGTCTTCTTCAGCAGCAGGTTGAGGGTGGGGATGATAGCAGAGATCTTTTGTGGTTCTGTCTGAACTTTCAGTTTTGCTTGATACCTTTGAGACTCCAGACCTTCACAGTGGGATGTAGTTGGGGTGGTAGTATGGTGAGGGGTCAGACTTAGGAAAGCAACCCCTGAGCTCAGTTTGTAAAACCCACAAATTTTATAACAGCTCAGCTCTAGCCAACATTCTGAATAGTACAGAAAACCCCAGAAGAGTTCATGGACACTTAGAGTCTCAATTTTTGTTTCAAGTCGTATCTGAGGGGCTCTTATTTTTCAACACGGAGACTTATGAAACCTAGTGACATTTGAACTTTGTTGTCAGAGATGATTTGAAGGTTTGACTTTGGCAGCTCAGAGTGTTCTTGATTTAACAGCTGCAGTCTTTATGCCTCCTTGTTGTAGAAGGATGAGGGCTGTGATTAGGAAGCTTCAGGCTGGGCCCAGCTGTGAATGCAGATGCAAGGGCTCTGAGGACTCCAGGTCCCATCCCTCCAACACTGATTTCACCGGCCTGAGGAAAATGCAAACCTGGCCAGGTCACAGCTGGCCTAAACCTCAGAAGTAATTCCACATCCAGTGGAATGTATGGCATGTAACAGCCTCTACATCTGGCCCCACCCTCCTGTCTTGCCTCCTCACCGCCGTTTTGTTTCTTCAACAACACTGGGCTTCCTGCGGGCCCCTGAAAAGAGCAATTCCATTTGTTCATCTAGTTCCTGCTTTCTGGAACACTCTTCCTTCTCTTTTAGGTATGGTTAATCTCATTCAGCTAGATTTGGTGTTCCACCTATCTGTTTACATATCTCTAAAATTCTATAATTCTGTGGTAGTTTCCGAGATATTCTTGGAAATTTTCGGTCCAACAATTGAGCTTAATCTTAAATTTCACAGTGCCATCGAGGCATATTCCAAATCACTGGGCACCTGTTAAACACGCAGTGCTGATGAAGCAGGGAGCATCAATTTGCCAGACTTAAAGTCTAGAAAAGACTCCACTGTTTATTTTTTCTGGCTGCGAGTGATCTAGATGGCATAGATGGTTTTCTCTAAGACTGCAGTTAGGATATTTACTTAAATATTGGCAGTGATAAACTAGTGGGCAAGAATTGTACATTCATCAAAAGTAGGCAGCCTGATAGAAGTGCATAAACATGGTACTCATCTCAAAATTAAATTACTATATGTACATGGCTTGACTTGTCATTTATGTACTTGTATATTTATATACCCATCATCCTTAATCACCTACAAGAATGAGTGAGCGCATTTAAGAACAAATGTTTGCAACATAAGCTAATGGTTAATTGAAAATTTCTTCTTGGAGGAGAAAGCTGGAAGACATACCAGAGAAGACAAAAGCTTTTAAAAATAACAGCAAGATGCAACAAGACCATACAGTTTGACTTCAGGTCAATTCAGAAGAAATTCCTGGTGAGATGCCTCAAATTTTTTCTTTTTAAAGCACACTGCACCCAACCCTGGTAGTGAAATGCTTGTCTGCTAACCAAAAGATCAGCGGGCCAAATTCACCAGCTGCTCCTTGGAAACCCTGTGGGGCAGCTCTCCTCTGTCCCACGGACTCGCTATGAGTTGGAATCAACTAGATGGCAACTGGTTTGGTTTTTTTGCTTGATACTCAACACAGAGAGACAACCTGGCTTTTAAAAGAGAACGTTGGATTTAGTGGCAGGAAACACGGAATCAGCTCCTGGTGTGGCATTTTCTGGCTATGTAATCATAAGAGGGGGTTTGGGGGAGGTATAAACAGTTAACTTACTTGACTGCTAACAGAAAAGTTGGCAGTTCAAATCCACTCAGGAGCACTTTGGGAGAAAGGGTTTGCTATCTGTGTCTGAAAATACAGCCACTGAGAACTCTAGGCAGCACAGTTCTCCACTGACGCACATGAGGCTGTCATGAGTTGGAATCAACTTGACAATAACTTTATTGTTTTTAATCACAAGAAATTAATTTAACTTCTCCAAGTCCCTGTTTCCTTGTGTTTAATCTGGAATAATGCTGTAGCCTTGTTATTAGGTTTGAAAAACTTAGCATACGTGAGCGTACTTTGGGGTGCTCATTAAATCTTAATTGCATTAATATTATTTTGTAGTTACCGTGCATCTTATAAAAGTCAACATCACTGAACCCAGAAATGCTGCTATGATTGTCACAGCTGCTACTATGACTAAAAGCAGTAACTATTGATTGCCACTGAGAGTTTACCATACGCCTGCACTATTTAAGGGTTTGACCTGGGCCAGCCATTTATTTATTATAAAAAGCCCTATGAAGTAGCTGCTATTATTTCCCCATTTTCAAGAAAAGAAATTGGAAACCCAGAAAGGTTTATAGTAAGTTGTCTAAAATTATAGTTAGGAACTGAAAGAGCTGGGATTTGAACCCAAGCACTCTACTTTAGAGTACAAACTCCTAGCAATTACACTTACTCTTTGTAATAATAGTAAAACTGACCTACAGCTAGATGGTGGTTTAGTTCATCGAGGTAATCTCCTTTAATTATTGTAGCAACACCGTGAAACAGAAGTTACTATTTTCATGTCACAGATGTGCAACAAATATGATCAAGAACTAATGCATTTTCTCCAAAGTCACATTCCTCCTGAAAGATAAAGAAGTCAGATTTATGTTCTATAAAACCAAAGCCAGTGCCGCAGAATCGATTCTGACTCATAGCGACTCTATAGGTTAGAGTAAGATGGCTCCACAGAGTTTCCCAGGAACATGTGCTGGATTTGAACTGCTGGCTTTTGGTTAGCAGGTGTAGCACTTAACTACTATGCCACCAGAGTTTCGTTATGTTCTAGTGTAGAAACTAAAAGGTTCTACCATCCTGTTTCTGCCTCTACTCTTTTTTTGCAGTTTCCTCTCCACTGAGGAATTCTCACGTAAGGACCCCAATCGTGTCTAAGAGTATTTTTGTTTTGAGAGCTCTATTGTCTGTCATTCTCTGCATTACTGGATGACACTTGAAATTAATTCTTTCTACAAGCGTCACATGGTTCTGCAGAATTTAGTATGAGCCACAGTGACATTCCAGCCTGGATGCTGTTGACATCTGAGGAGGTCAGTAGAGTGACTTTATCTAGGTGAACTCAATCTCTGACACCAAGGGCACCTCCTCCCCAGGGGCAAGCTCGCCGTTTACCCAACACAGAAGCATGCAGTCACCCTTAAACAGAGCGTTAACCATGCTGTCGCTGTCTACAATGCTCCCTGTTTTCTGTTGTCTGCAGCTTCCAGTCCTCCAGAATTCGGCCTCAGTTGGCTCGTCAAGCCCCCTCCAGTCTGTTATCTGCCAGTTATGTGGTCCTTATGGTCTCATAGTGCCCTGTACTTAGGATGCTCCTTTGGCTTGAACTCTTTTCTTCACCCTTGTCTTGACTAAGGGGATCTCCGTGTAGGTGTGACTGTTTCCATACAGCCTTCCTTGCCTCCTCAGACGTGTCTATTTCTGCTCTCCCAGTTCAACTCATCTCTGTGTTCACTTGAGCATTTCTTACATTATTTTGAAATCTTCTCTTCCTTTGTCCACCTCCTGTGTGATGATATGACTTCTCTGTGGGCAGTAGTTCCTGGTATGTATAACCACAGTGCCTACACGTAGTAAAAACCAAACCAAACCCACTGCTGTCAAGTTGATTCTGACTTGCAGTGACACTATAGGATGGAATAGAACTGCCCTATAGTTTACAAGGAGTGCCAGGCAGATTTGAACTGCTCACCTTTTGGTAAACAGCTATAGCACTTAAACTCTATATCACCAGTGTTTCCTAGCCACTATAAAGGAAAAAAAAAGAAAGAAAAACAGAAACCACTGCAGTCAAGCTGATTCCAACTCACAGCAATCCTATAGGGTAGAGGAGAACTGTTCCATAGAGTTTTCAGAGAGTGCCTGGCTAATTTGAACTGCTGACCTTTCAGTTAGCAGACGTAGCACTTAACTACTTTGCCACCGGGGTTTCCTAGGCATTACAGTAGGTACTTTGTAACTACTTCTTGATGAAGTGCTTGCTTCTGTCTCTGAAGTCACCAAATATCTTGAAAGTATCTCTTCATTAAAGTCTCTGCCTTCTAGATGGTGAGATCCTTGAAGGCAGATATTCTGCTTTATTCATAGGGCCTAGGGTCTTTGTGAGTTGGAATCAATTCTATGGCAATGGGTTTGGCTTTCTGCTTTATCGTCAAGAAGGCCCTTGGTGAATAAAGAACGGACTGGATTTTCAAATCCTCTCCGTCTGCCCTCAACCTCTCTGTCTCCTCTGAAATGCATCCTTCCCCAGAATTGCACATCTTCCATTTTTCTCTTTACTTCTAATGATTTGATCTACAGAATTTAGCATTTTCTTATAGTACTAGTTTTTCCTGTGCTTTATGTGTCCATCTCCCTTAACACCCAAGAAAATATTAGCATAAACATAATGCAGTTGTTGTATTATTTATCCTTTTTCCTCACTTTCTAAAATGTATATACTCATCAATGATAAGGACATTGGTGGTGCAGTGGTTAAGGGCATAGCTACTAACTAACAGGTTGGCAGTTGGAATCCATCAGCCACTCCCTGGAAAGCCTGTGGAGGAATTCTACTCTGTCCTAGAGGGTAGCTGTGAGTCAGAATTGACTTGATGGCAAGTGTTTTGTTTTTTTCCTAATTTGGCCATCAGTGATAAACACCCATGTGTAATGAGCTCTTAATATGTGCTACTATGTGAATGCCTTACCTGAAGATCACACTGATCCCCACAGTAACTGCAGGAGGTAGGCACTGGGGAAACTGAGGTGTAGGAAGGCTAAGAGCTTGGCCTAATGGTTTACCCTGGTGGTGAGGGACAGAAAACCAAACCATACCCACTGCCACTGATTTCAACTCATAGTGACTCTATAGGACAGAGCAGAACTGCCCCATAGAGCTTCCAAGGTGTGCCAGCTGGATTTGAACTACCATCTTTTCAGTTAGCGGCTGTAGCATTTAACCATTATGCCACCAGCATTTCCAAAACAGAATTTAAGTAGAACCTGTGCTTTTAGACACTTCCGCTTCTCCTCCATGGACATTTTAGGGGCCAAAGAAACAAAAAGAAGAATACAAAAACCACTCATAGTTCCAGTCTTTTTAAAAACTTGTTTTTATTGTGAAATATAACCACATACAGAAAGAACACAAAGTGTAACTGTACAGTTGAAAGAATCATAAAGGAACACCATGTTCCAATTTCAGTACATTTTATTTTTTAAATAAAATAAATCTGCAGAAATGTAAAATCAGAAATGATTTCATCTTCCAAGAAAAGATGAAAGGAAAGCTGAATACATATACCGTTGTGTGAGAGGTTATGAATGAGAGTGTCCAACTCAGCATGAAATCTTGCCATACATTTTTAAAATAAACTAAAAAGGAAATTGTTAGTCAAAATTAGTCATCAGGAGGAAGTCTGGAAATGGTGCCATAGGAGAGCCTGCATAATGATGAGAACCGAACGGGCACTTAGCACAAAACTGGTAGATGGATAAATAGACTCGGAATTTAAAACCATGGCTCCGGGCTGCCTTTCTGCCCCTTGGAAGTGTGTGATATTGTACTAGTCACTGAACTTTAATATCTGTACTTTAATTTCCTCATCCTTAAAATGGAACAAGCTCATGGTGTTGTGAAATTTAAAGTCAATGCCTTTGTTTATACAAGGCCCTGTGCAGAGTACTTGGCACAGAGCAAGTCCTCAACAGATCAATTGAACTGTAATTCTGGTTTTACAATAGTGATTTATTGTTATATTACATTAAAGTAAGCATACACTCTTAAAAAGAGCTTTATTCTTTTATTGCATGTTACGTGCTTATTATAAAGTGATTTAAAAAAATTGTATTTTTCAGATTTTCCCCTTAAATTTTAACAATTTGATTGAGGAAGTGTCATTGACAAATGATAAGCTGCTTGTATTTAAAGGATATGATTTGATAAATGTTACATACCTGTGATGCAATCACCACAATCAAGATAGTGGACATATCAGTCACACTAAAGGCTTCCTTGTACCCTTTTGTTACCTCTTCTTTTTGCCCTTCCAAGCAACCATAAATCTTTATGTCTGTATAGATTAGGTTGCATTTTCTTATCAAGCAGAAAGCAATGAATCCCTCAAAACTCCACCAACAGGAAACAAGCAGCATTAACAGCTGGTGGACATCATTCTGAGATCTCTTCTATGTCTGTACACAGAAGTGGTGGAAGAGTGGGAAACTATGTAGGTAGATACATAGCTAGCTAGCTAAGCAGACGTAATACTGGACATGCTTACTAAAATAAAAACAGTAATTCATTTGCATATAACAAGAGAAAAAGAAACTGAAGTGAAACTCAAGGAATTGGTGAAATTCAGAAGTTCACTGCCATTGACAGTGTTTCTTCAACTATCCCTCTGAGGTTAAGTAGAAACTTGTTGAAGCCAAATAAGCTAAAGCCATTGTAAAAGAAAATTTGCAACTTATCTATTTTTGTGGTACTCATTAACGTCCTTTAATGAAAGAAGAGGGGCCTTTGGTGGCATGGTGGGTAAGATAGAGCTCAGCTGCTAACCAAAATTTTGGCTTTTTTAGTTCACCAGCCATTCCTTGGAAGCCTTGTGGGGCAGTTCTACTCCTCCTTATAGGGTCTCTGTGAGTTAGAATCGATTTGATGACAAGATGAGAGATGAGGTGATTCACACTCTCACATAGTTTGCATCTCCCTTTTTTTAACCACCTGATTTCTGTTGCTTTTATGATTTTGAATATTAAGTGATTCATAACACATTGTGTAATCAAAATCTTTGTTGTTTGCATTTGTTTAAATGAATTTAATCCTCAACATTAATTATTTGAAGCATAACTTCTCCACTTTAGAGAGTTTTTCTTCATTTGTTTATTTTTAATGAATTCATCTTATGGTTGTTTGGATTTAGTCTTCCTTTATCTTCATGAAAGGGTTCGTGGATTCTTTATTCCCTGAGCTCTTTCATGTTTGAGAATATCCTCAGTTATAGTATCCTTGCATTTCACTTTCCTTCATTTGTGACTTTGTAGGTGTCTTAGTCATCTAGTGCTGCTGTAACAGAAATACCACAGATGGATGGTTTTAAAAAGAGAAATTTTATTCTGTCACAGTCCAGTAGCCTACCAGTCCAAATTCAGGTCATCACCTTTAGGGGAAGGCTCTCTCTGTTGGCTGTGGAGGAAGGTCCCTGTTATCAATCTTCCCCTGGACTGGGAGTTTCTGAGGCATGGGAACCCTGGGTCCTTTCAAAAGGACACACTGTGCTCCTGGCACTGCTTCTTGGCAGTATGAGGTCCCCATCTCCGTTGGCTAGCTTCTTTCTTTTGTAGCCCAAGAGATTGCCTCAAAGCACAAGATAGTCTTACACCTGGAATCCTGCCCCACCCACCCAACTGCTGGCATCCTTAACATCACAGAGGCAGGATTTACAACATGGATGGACATCACATAGTTCCAGGAATCACTGCCCAGCTGAATTGCTATGCTCATTTTTGGGACGACACAATTCAAAGTGTGATCATAGGCATTATTCTGATTTCTTCAGAAAGAATGTTGCTGTAGAGAATCTTTTATCCAGCTTGGTCCCACCCCATCCCCAAGCCTTCCCTACCCCCCCTGCCCTGATGAAGTCCGTGTCTGTTAAGTTGATTTTGGATTGAATTATATCCCCCCCAAATATATGTTGAAGGCCTGCCCCAGTACCTACCTGTATAAGTGATCATCTTTGGAAATAATGCTCTTCTATTGTGTTGACGAAGTCCTACCAGAGCAGGGTGGATCCTAAACTTAATATACCTACTCCTTACCAACTAGTAAAAAAAGAAAGAAAGAAAGAAAAAGCTAGTATCTATTCTGCACATTAATCACATATGTCTGGCAGTAAATAACAATTGCCAAGGTGTGAGATGAGCTTTTAATGTTGGCTGTGATAGTTAGGGTTACATGTCAGCTTGACTGGGCCGTGAATCTCAGTGGTTTGGCTGTTACATAATGATGCAATTTGGTAGTTATATAAAATACAGTCATCTTCCATTTTGTGACTTAATGAAGTTAATTCTTCATTTTTGAGTAATACTGATCTTTACACATCAACACTAACCATGTCAATAAATGAGGAGCGAGTGTATCTTCTGAGTGGTATCTTATAAAGGAAAAAATAGATAATGGAAAAGACAGGAAAGAAAGATTCCATTTGAAAATTCCTCTACAGGCCAAGGAATGCCAAGGAATTCTGGGGCTACCCACATGGAAAGATCCTCCCTGGTAGCCAATGAATGCCCCTATTTGGAATTCTAACCTCCCAAACTGTGAGACAATAAACTCCTGTTCTTTGGAGTCAGCTACTTGTGGTATTTTTTGTTACAGAGGCATTTGAAAGCTAAGACATCAAGTATATTAAATTTCCTTAACAGCTACAGGTAGAATATTTTTCAATATCAGAAGAAGTTGGGAAATTACACTTCTGAACACTCTTCCACGTGTTGTGTGTTCTCCTTGTGAAATATCAGTGATGCTTATGGCTAACCTACTTTTTTTCTTTTATCACTCTTTTTAACGGACTTACTTGGTTTTTCCTTTTTCTTTGTATTCCCTGTGATTTTTCTTTTGATGCTTTTGTTTCAGCTGTTATTCGTGTTTGCTCTGCTCTTTGCTAGCTTACATTAACTGACTTCATTAGTAAGGATGTTGCATTGGTTCGCGATTGTCTCCCTAACTGATGATTTCTGTTTCTATCCTAGCAAAGGCTCTGTCATCTTCTTTTTTTATTGTTCCTTTGCAGATTATTTTTCTTTTCCTTATTTTGTTCTAGAATGTTTGCATAGTTGAAATACCTCCCCTCCTCCTTTTTTTGTGGTCTTTTTCCTCATGCTTAGCATGGGAAGCTCCACCCAGAACTGTACCTTGCACTGATCCACGGGTGACAATATTTGGTTGTTCCCTTTCAGCCCTGTCTTTGCCCATCCATCTCATGTCATCCCCTTCAGTTACATTTATTAAGCTGGATGGTTCTTTCTGAACACTTTTCTTGAGTCTGTGGTAGCAGGGCCTGGGACAAGTGAGAGGTTGGTTCTAGCTGCCGGTTGACCTGACCTTGCTCTTCTTGAGATTCCACTACGTGTCCTCCACCAGGGCCAACCACCAGGTCATCTAAGCATGTCCCTTGCTCTTTCTACCATCTAATCACAGAGCAGTAGAAATGGCTGGTTTCCCTGTAGCACTTGCTATTTATGCTTACTGCCTCGGTGCCTCATTGGTACATTTTCAAGGCAACTGTCATAACAGTTCTTTCTTTAAATATATCTGTTATACCTGCCCAGATTTCCTTGAAGGCTCCCACTTCACTCAGAATAAAAGCCAAAGCTGCTTGTTGCTTCTGGGGTGCTCCATGTGGTATCCTCCAGTGCTGCTCTCATATTCCTGGTGCCATGTCTCCAGCCACATTGGCTTTTTTGTCACCTTCAGATATACCAGACCTACCTCTTCCTCAGGACTTTGGTGGTAGTGGTTCTTCTGGCTTTGGACATCCTCCCTCTGGTTCCTGCAGGGATTTTGCCTCATCTCCCTCAGGTCTTAGCTGAAACATCAGTATTTCATTGAGCCATCTCCTAGCTATGCTATATATATCTATGTGTACATATGTGCTGTATGTATATATATATATACATATACATACACACACATACATATATATTTATATATGCACACATAAAAATATACATACATATATATTTATATATACATGTACACATATGTGGTAAAATACACATATTGTGGTAAAATACATACAGCAAAACACTATCTTTCTCTTTCTTTTCTTTGGTGGTTAATATATATGTGATGAAACATTTGTCATTTAAACAGTCTTCACATATACAGTTCAGTGACATGTTCATCATTTTCATTTTAACCAGTTTCAAGTGTACAATTCAGTGACATTAATTACGTTCCATACATCTTACTGTATAACCATCACCCTGTCTGTTTTCAATTTTTTTCATTACTCTTCACGGAAACTCAGTTCCTGTTGAGTAATGACTTCCCATTTTCCACCCTACTCCACCGGCCGCTGTTGTTAGTTGCCATAGAGTTATTTTTTTGACTCCTGGTGACCCTGTGTGCACAGATAATGCCGTTCCACAGGGTTTTCAAAGCCTTGACAATTTTGTTAGTAGTTGAGTGCTTAACCAGCTTTGCCACACATTGAACTCCCCCTTAGCCCATGGTAACCACTGATATACTTTGGACTGTCTGCATTTGCATCTTGTATTTCATATAAATGGCACCATACAGCACTTATCCCTTTGTGTCTAACTTATTTCACTCAACGTAATGTTTTCAAGGTTCATACATGTCGTAGCATGCATCACAGCTTCATCTCTTTTTATGGCTGAATACTATCCCATATATGGTTATACTACCGTTTGTTTGTCTGATTATCTATTGATGGACACTTAAATTGTCTTTCTAACTATGCCATTTTATACAGCAACTCACCTGGCACGTTCTATCCTCGTCACTAACATCTTTCTTCATTGCGCTTCACTCATCTGGAATAGTTTGTTTTATTGTACGCTTTTAGAAAAATTTCAATGATTTGATTCCTCCCTGAACTACCATTAAAATGTAGGACAGAGAGTTTGCTTGTTTCATTCCCTGCTATGGTTATAATCTCTAAAATAATGTTTAGCACATAGTAGGCTCTTAGTAATTATCCGTTGAATGGCTGAATGAATGTTACGGTGTTGTTGGGTGCCACTGGGTCTGTTCCAACTCATGGTGAACCTGTGTGCAACAGAACAAAAAAGCTTCCTGGTCCTGTGCCATCCTCACAATCTTCGTTATTCTTGAGGCCATTATTACAACAATGTCATGTAGGGACTTCTTAAATGTTTGTCCTTTACTTTTCTCACGGCCATCTATTTGGGCATATTTGCACTTTCCATCTGCTCCTCTTCTAGCTGGAGAATGTATCTGAGAAATTGGTGACAGTGGACCAGAATCTTCTGTTCTATTCCTTAGCTGCTCCTTTTCAGAGTTTGTTGTGTAATGTTGGAACCTTTTCCTTATTAGGTAGCTCCTGGCCTGTGTCTGGCTTCCAGTCTGTCCCCAAGGAACAAGTTAGTGGTCAACATGAGGTCCACTCATTGTGACCTCTCTTTTCTACTTCCTGCTGCTACATGTAAGCAGACTAAGTCTAGCTCTAGTAGGCTAGTCATTCCAGTTCTCAATCTGCCGTTTGGTGGAGAGGTAGGTAGGATAACCTCATCCATGTACAGGGATGGATGAGTGGGCTCAAGGAGTGACACAGAACTGGCCTTTCTAGAACCTGGGAATGTTCTGAACACTGTGATCAAGTTTACTTGTATAATCTTCCCTTCTTTGGGAGAAGGGTAATCATGATGCTTTCCCACCTGCTGAAAGGTTTCTGCCTTTGTTCCCTGTTACTCATTTCATGTGTTGCAACCTTGGCAAGTCTTCCTAGATGGAATGGAGAGTGAAAGGCAGAACGGGACACCTAGCTGTAATACACCTGAAAGTGCTTGCCGTGTAATACCAAAAACAAACAAATAAACAAAACCCCAAAGAAACAAACCTGCTGCTCTTACATCAATTCCCACTCATGGCACCCCTATGGGATAGAGTGGAACTGCCCCATGGGGTTTCCAAGGAGCAGCTGGTAGATTTGAATTGCTGACTCTTCGATTAGCAGCTGACCTTTTAACCAAACTGCGCCACCGGGGCTCCTTGCTGTGTAATAAATAGTATTAACAACTAATGGTAATAGCATTTATCTCTCTAAGCACTTTGAGCATATGAGCTCAATTAATCCCATTGACTTTGTGAAGTTGGTGTTATTACTGTCCCGTTTTATAGGTGAGGAAATAAAGTACAGAGAGATTCTGTTGCCCAAATTCATACAGATACTTTTTAGTGTCAGAACCAGCATTTGAATCCTGGCAGAGTCTAGAGCTTTCAGCCTTAACCATCATGCTGTTCTTCATATGAATATAACCCTAATTGTGTTACTTTTATTTTCAAATTTATTTTACCCTTTATTTGCATTTTTATTTTTTAGATATTGGAGTAGACTTCATGATATTCACAGCACTTAAATAGGATGGTGGGCTGGGAGTTAGTGACAGGAGGTTGTCCACAGGGGATGGAAGATGAGGAATAACTGTATAAATTTTACAAGTGAATATCACATGGTATGGTGGTAACTTTACTCTCCAGACCCCAAGCATAGGTCTCTAGTTTTACCACTCTGCTAGGATAAATCCCCTGGGCCCCTGAATGTGGAAGATAAAAGTGTTTTCTGTAGGTTACATGGCTGTCTGTGAGTCATGGGACTTCACAGACCCAGTTCAAGTGCTCAGCTGAGGATCAACGGCTGCTGGGACAGCCTGCAGAGGGTGGCAATGCTGAGTGAAAACTAAACTTACAGTTTGAAGGATTCTATGAAGAGCATTTACTATTAAAAAAAAATATGTTGTCAAGTTTTTTCTCCCGCTCTGTCAGAGATAGGAGAGAGAGGGCAGGCCATCATGAGCTTTAGCAAATTTTTGGATATTTTTTTGAGACTCTTTCAGATAACAGCTGCTTGAAAACAGGAAAATTGGAAGTAGGCTGCTCAATAACTTCTGGTCCCAAATGTCAGCTGTTTGGAGAATGTCAAAGCTATGCACTTAACCCCTCTTGTTAAAACTGGGTTAGCCATGCGAAGATGGAGATAGATATTGGAATTATGCAGCTACAAGCCAAAGAAAGTCAAGGATTGCTGGGAGCTGTCATGCGCTAGGAAGAGGCAAGGAAGAATTTTTGTCTTGATTCTTTGGAAGGAACATGACCCTGCCAGCACCTTGATCTCAGCATTCTTGCCTCCAAAACTGTGAGAATAAATATCTGTTGTTGCCACATACACACACTTGCTGGGACAGAAAGTGGAGACCTGACAATTCAACTTAATGGTAGAGTCTATACTGGTTAGTGGCAGTTTTAGAGTAGATGGAGTTGTATTGGATAAAACCTACCTTGACTCCAGCATATGACATGTTCTTTCTGTCTGTCTGTCATGATGAAAGTTCTAGAAAGGTAGGGGTAGCAAGGGACTTTGCACCTATGCACTTTCTCAACCAGACTCAGCCCCAGGCCCTGCATCGACTGGATAGTGGATTTATTTTCTCTTCCCCTTTGAGGCATTGTTTGTCTTAAGCAATGCTATTTCTCATTAGGTTCCCTTCCTTCCCATTTCCCACAGTCCAGGAAGATCCTGGGACCTAGCTGAGCAGAATTGGTGAAGAGCTGGGGAGAATGTAAGGAGAGATTGAATGGCTTCTTGAAGGTAAATTCACCTGAAAAATCTCTGAAAATAGCTGCAGAGACAAGAAGTCTTGAGTTAATTCTGCTTGTCAGGGATGGAGCTGTTTCCATTTTGCATCATCTCTGAGTACCGGAAGCTGGACTGAAGAGTGAAGAGGAAGAGAGAAGCACATTCAAAGTTTGGGTGTCTCAGGTGAGATCGCGTTTTAAGTAAGATCTTCACGGGGTTCTGTGAAAATAAACTGTGGATAGCAGAGGTGAATCGGACCACTATTGCAGGACACAGTGCCAATCCTTATTTCTCACTATTAACAAACTGACAGAATGACCTTGTCCCATTCAGGAATGAGTTTATGGAACAACAAAATCAGCGTCCACAAGGAGCTTATGAAAAATGTTACAGAAAAGGAAAGGAAAAAGGAGTAACATTAGTAAGGCATAGAAAGCCTTGAAAAGGATTAACCTCATCATCTAGATGCTCATTTCAGAAAGCTATATGGTGCCTGCACAGAGTGGATGAAGATGTGGTCTCTGATTTAGAGGCTGAATGTCTGAATGACAGACCAGGAGGAGACAGAGACCAAAGAATTCGATGGAGAGATGGCAGTGGAAGAACGAAAGAGGACAAAGAGGTCCATAGCTAGAACTCAATCCCTACTGGAGGCCATGAAGGGCAGTGCTGATCTCACACGAAGGTGTATCACTGCTCTGGAGGATACATTTGAGATACTCTCAGAATTTAGAAAGACAGGACAAAGAGTCAAATGGGTGAGAGTGACAATAATAGAAACTTAAGAAATATTGACCAGAAAATGTCATCTGACATACAACACAAGTAACCACTCCTAAACTAAAAGGAAAGCCTGTGGTAGACAGAAAGAGTTGATCCTGATTCAACATAATCTATGGACAACAGCCTCATGCCAATACACTTGGGAGAAAGTTTCGGGCTAAAATACTAAGATAAACACAGCATTCTAGAAATATTTAGACACAAAACACTGAGCTGTTTCTAAAGTTAAAAATCAGCCCAACCTTGGTTATCTTCCTAGCACACAAAATTTCAGAAAGAAGACAATTTAGTAGTGTCTACAGAATTGGAAGAAGAAAAAGGTATGACCCAAGAATATGACTATATTCCAGTTACCATTTCCACATAAAAGGAGCAGAATGTTATAATCAGATACGTATAGGACATAAAAAATATTATGTACTGACCCTCCACTAAAGCATTTCTTTAATATATATTGCAAACACCAGAGTAAAGAACCACAATTTCAGACTCAGTTTATGAGATGGACAGCGAGCAGTGATAACACTTTAAAACAGAGATAAGTCTAAGTGTCACCACTGTTATTATAAAGCTGAATTAAAGCATGGGAATTCATTCAAGAAGCAGAGTGCATGTAATGTATAAAATAATAATAATCATAATAATGATCTAGACCCCAAACTTCAAATAATTATTAACAAA
Source organism: Heterohyrax brucei (assembly GCA_028571685.1). Taxonomy (NCBI): domain Eukaryota; kingdom Metazoa; phylum Chordata; class Mammalia; order Hyracoidea; family Procaviidae; genus Heterohyrax; species Heterohyrax brucei. Next base: position 14,782,708 of record CM053153.1, on the reverse strand, counting down.
GGCTGAGAGGAACATGAGACGGGAGGTGAGGAGAAAAGACAAAGTATTGACCTCGTTGTCTCATTGAGGACCAATGGACGTTATCTTGGCAATGTGTCTATAGATTTTATTTCACTTTAGGTGTACCTATGTTTTCTATTTTTCAAAACAAATAAGCACTTAATCTTCTCATGATGAAATAATGAAAGATAAAGAGAAAATAAACCATAAGAAAAAAGACAAAGAAGCACCTTGAATTTGACCTGAAATTTTGAAAATCAACAAGAATTCTAGTGTTGCTTAAAGGAGATGGTGCATTTTGTCATGTCTGTGGAAAATCACAAGGAGGGAGGCCAGGGTGGGGTTGGAACTGCACTGTAGCCATTGTCACCTGCTGTGTTGAGACGTGGCTGTTCTATATTTTCTTGAAAGAGCTGGGAGGAAGGGGTGGACTAAGGTTTCTCCACGGTTTTGCAAAGTTGTTAAATTCTATGAACTCCAAGTGGGCTAGGAAACACCCCATGGAATTCAGGATTCAGTTGTGTGTGTGTGTATTTGTGTGTGTGTGCGTGTGCACGCATATGTATGCAGGTGGACCATTTCACTCTTTGGTGCAGAGAAGTAAGTGAGTAACCTCAGAAACACTACTTTGTCTATTTTGGCTCAGATTCCTCATCTAGAAAGTAGGGGTAATAGGCTTGCCCCAAAGACCCCTGAGATAATTCCATGACATTGAGTGCACAGAGCATGTAACAGAGCAACAGCAATATGAGGAGCATAATCGATGCTGCACCTTTGCCCTTCTGGTACTACAGTACTTCTATCAATCTAAACTTTGATTGAAAGATGAAGATCAGCTGTCTGTGAACTGGTCATCTAGAGAATTCCTGGTGTGTCTCTGCAAGACAGGGGGATATGAAGAAGAAGGTAGACAATATCAAGGTGGAGATGCTGGAATCTTGCTTCTGTATGTGGCCCTGACAGCCATCACAGCTCTTGGATTTTTTTCCTAGCCTTGTTTAGTCCCTTGGCCCAACAATTCTCAACTGCCTATAAAATACATTGGGATAAAAATCCTTCCCTCCTTAACATTTCCAAAAAGAAATGTTATGGTTATTTATTTTAATAACTGTAACTAATAACTCTTTTTTTTTTTCTAGAAAAGAAAGCTTTCTCTCAGTTACCCATTTTGAACACATGATACTGAGCAAATTGGGTTTTTTGTAGCAAGCTCTTCATTTGGTTGCCTAAGTAGAGCACTTCTTGGGAAGGCTATATTTTTGCAACTCAGGCTCATGCAGTCTAGAAAGGGAAACTCCTTTGATGAATCATTGACCAAGCCCACAGCTTGGTCAACTTTGATCTTTCAAAGTGCTGTCTCTGGCATTACATTTTCTGTCACGTCTTCCTGGATCTCCCAATATGCTGGATTATTTAATATCAATTCAGTAAGACTTGCTGCTTCCTCCGACACTCTTTCTGTAGGAAGCCAGAATAGGGATGACCTTCCCCAGACTTTTGCTAGGAGGGTTCCAAGTTAGATTCTGCCAAGGAGAGGTACTGGTGTGGTATTTCAAAGGCAGAGAAGGAGGAGCCATTGTTCTCAGGACTAGAAGGCAAGGAGCAGGTGCCAGCAAATGTGGGATATTGACTGTGGCTTCCTTCTGCCATCCTCTTGAAAATTAGCTACTTCAATGCTACCATGATTATCAAGAGTATCAGCTTTCTGTATCTCAGCATTTCCCTATGTCCTGACCATTAAAACTCCGAAGTTTCCCAGTTGTTTAGTTTTTTTTTTTTTTTTTTTTTTTTTTTTTTACTTCCCTGTATTAAATCCCCTTTCTGCTCAAACTATCCAGAGAGCCTCCTGTCTTCCTGGCCAGACTTTGATACATCCAGAGGGAGTTAAACACTCTGCACTTGGCAGTCTTTTAGTACTTTATTCCTGTTATTACCCAAATCAATAGCTTTGAGGCTGAGTCCCTAGACTGCAGAGTACAGCAGAATAATGCTGGCCTTGGTTTCTGCAGTTGGGAAATGCAGTGTAGGAAGTTTTCCTTCCTGCTACCCTAGTTGGCCCCTGATGCACCCGTGAAACAAGGGTTGCTGAGAAGCCAAAAGCTCTTTATCAAAAACATCTAAGGACAGGTCAAGAGCCCTTCACCTGACTGAGCCATCAGGAAGTTCTCAGTACTTGCAGAATGAATTTTGGCGGGTAATGAACATGAGTAAAAACTAACAAAACCAATAGTAAAGTCACAGGCTCTTATGAGTCATTTCAGTATCACAGGGTTAACCACTCAGATATATTGTGGGTCTTGCTTTAAAGCCAGAGGCCCCCCTCTTTTTTTCTTTCTTTTTCTGTATTTAGGGCGGAAATCTTGGTGGCGTAGTGGTTGAGTGCTACAGCTTCTGACCAAAAGGTCAGCAGTTCAAATCTGCCAAGCACTCCTTGGAAACTTTATAGGGCAGTCCTACTCCATTCTCTAGGGTCACTGTGAGTAGGAATTGACATTACAGCAGTGGAGCAGTGGCTTTGGTTTTCTGGTTTAGAATTTAGGGTGTCACAAATTTACTACTGGTAGGAGATCTATTAAGTTTCTTTACCACCCGCCACTTGACAACCACATTAGGGTTTTATAGAGCTTGATACCAATCATTAGTAAAAGGAGGGGTGGAAGAAATTTAGTAAAAGGTAGTCCCCAGACTGCTAAAGCCATAGAGCATAATAAGGCCCTCATCCTTTTAGCTCCCCTTGTAATTCTGTACTGCTTCATCTTGGGGATCTAGAAAGGAAAATGACATATGTCAATTGTCTTCTCACAGAACACCATACACAGCCCAAACCAAAGACAAGTAAACTTTTCTGTAAAAGGGTAGATAGTAAAAGATTTTGACTTTATGAACCATATGATCTATAAAAGGGCAGATAGTAAAAGATTTAGGCTTTATGAGCCATATGATCTCTACCTCAACTACTCCACTCTGTCATTGCAGAGAAAGCAGACATAGACAATATGCAAACACATGAACAATAACCTTTATTTACAAGTACGCATGTTGTTCTAGATTTGGCCTATGGCCTATAGTTTCCCAATCTTTGAAAGCTAGCTTATTTTACTTAAACTTTTTCTTTCTCGCACCTAAAATGTATTAACTATATTCTCATTTCTCTTGATTTCTTGACCTTAGAAATCAGCCTTGCAAAAAGGCACAGCTGATGTGAATGTTTAAAATCTTTTTACTGTACAAACTATGCACAGATATGGGGGAAAATGAACATTTAATCTTTACTGTGTCTCTAGAAACCCTGGTGGCGTAGTGCACTAAGTGCTACATCTGCTAACCCAAAGATCAGCAGTTCAAATCTTCCAGGCACTCCTTGGAAACCCTATGGGGCAGTTCTACTCTGACCATGAGTTGGACCTGACTTGATGGCAGTGGGTTCTACTGTGTCTCTACTATGTTGTAGGCTGGAAACCCTAGTTGTGTAGTGGTTAAGGGCTACAGTTGCTAACCAAATGGTCAGCAGTTCAAATCCTCCAAGTGCTATTTAGAAGTGCTACAGGGCAGTTCTACTCTGTCCTATAGGGTTACTGTGAGTCGTAATCAACTCAGTGACAGTGGGTTTGGCAGTGGGTTATGTTGTAGGCTGATCCTTCATGGAACGGTTGTTAAAGCACCTGCTGTTAATCAAATTGTCCACAGTTTGAATCAGCCACCCATTTCATGGATGAAAGATTTGACAGCATGCTTCTGTAAAGATTTATAGTGTTGGAAACCCCACGAGGCAGTTCTATTCTGTTCTATAGGGTTGCTATGTGTTGGAATTGACTTAACAACAGTAGATTAGGTTTTGGGGGAGTGTGCTGTAATCATTGTGCTAAGAGCTTTCCATGTGCTATGGTACATATGTGAAGCAGGTTTTATGATCCTCATAGGAAAGGAAACTATAGTGCCCCCCCCAAAAAAAACAAAAAACAAAGCTATTTCTGTTGAGTTGATTCCAACTCATAGTGACCCAATATATAACATCATGTTGCTGGAAATACTGAATCCAAGATTTGAACACGACTCTGTCTGTAGAGCTGGAATTTCAATAGCTCTTCCAATGACTAGCTTAAGGCAACAAGACTGTTTCCAAGGCTCCTGTCTGATAATTTAAAAGTAGGGCCTGACCGACATAAACACAGTAAATCCTTAATTATAAAAAAGGAATTTAGAGATAAGGCTCTGAACAGAAGATTCTGTTCATACAGTCGGTCTCTGGGAGGTCTTCACTGTGGTGGAGACGAGGTTATTTGCAAAGCGATCATTGCAAAGCAGAGTCAAGGATGAGTGATAATGCAAACCCAGCAAGAAATCAAAATACGTCAAAACATAAACGTGCATCTGATACTTCTACTATGCCACACAGCTTCTCCATGTGACCTCTCCCTGGAGCACTGTGGGGGATGAAAACATGGAAAAGGCCTCCACCAGAAACTTGCATAAAGTTAGTATTCAGTCAGTGCTAGTGAAGAATGGAAGTAAGTCGATATGTGCATGGATGGGTAGACGAATGTGTGGTTGGTCAGGAAAAGCAGACATGTTCAGGATAACTGAGTTGTACTCCTGTGACTGCCACAGAATCAGCTATGTTACCCTGAGCAAATCTCTTCACTTTTTTAAAGTCTGGCTTTCAAAGTCTTATGAGGAATGAGGAGTTTGGGTAGAGTGTTTTGGCTTTGCTTGGCTGGGTCCCAAGTCCAAATTCTGTGTCGTAACTTCACAGTAGGGGAAAAATAAGACTTGCTTCTGCCCACTGGTCTCCTGTGCTCTGCTTGCCCCCATTTAGAGTATCAGGACTCAGATAGCAGGCTTACATGACTCTCACTGCAGAAGGTCATTCAGACAATGTGTATTTCCACCCAAAATTATATTTCTGACTCTCTACAAAGAACCCCCTCTCTGCTTCTGGTTATTTAAGGAGCTCCTGTTCACCAAGGCCAATAGAACTGTGCATAGAGGCGGAAGGTGAGGAGTGCACAGAGCCTGCCTGGTTGATTGCCCTGGTTCACATTCCTCCTCTGCATAGGACTGAGCTGCCTCAAGCTTTCACTGTCTGTTGCTGCTTTTCTCGTTTTTTGGAGATGGTTTTTCCAAACCGTATTACAAGTGCAGTACACATTGCTTGTGGAAACATTAGAATATTTAGATAAGTAAAAGGCAGGCACATATATCTATAAAACTACAGTGCAAATCACAATCCACGCACTCTTGTGTATCTTTGGGACATTTTCCCATGTATAGTCTAACTATGTTTTTCTCTGTGACTGCATAGTTTTCTGCTCCATAATGTGTTGACTGTGTGACCCTAGGAAAATTTGCTAATCCTATCTCAGCCTCAGTTTCTGCAGTTGTAAAGTAGGGTAATAAGTGTTAACTACTTTAAGAGAGGAGTTCCTGGGTGGTAGAAACAATTAGGTGCTCATTTACTGGCTGAAATTTTGGCAGTTCCAATCCACCCAAATGTCCGTTGGAAGAAAGGCTTGGTGATCTACTTCAGAAAAACTGGCCATTGAAAACCTTATGGAGCACAGTTCTACTCTGACATATGTAGGCATGCCACGAGCTGGAATTGACTCGATGGCATCTGGTACCTTAAGAGAATGTTGTGAGGGTTAAATGAGGTGATGCCAGAAAGAGTCTATAAGGGTTGTTGGCACATTTTCAGCATTCAATACGTGTCACTTGTTATTATCGTTACTTTTATCAATATTCATCTGTTGCATTGATGGATCTGAGGAGTACCTTTTTTGACTCTGAAAGTTGTTGCTGACATTTCACTTCATAAAAAGACATGAACATTAGCTACAGCTGCAATCCCTTGTTTTCCTTAAAGCCACCTGTACTGATCTCCTTTCTCAGGAATTAGGTGACAGAAGACTCTACCTTAGCTGAGACGCCATCTCTATTCTTGGCTTTCTCAAAACAATTTCAGTCACATAGAGCAGGGCCACCCTGGAACCACTGCTCTGGCCTTGGCTTTGAGGGGATCCCTGCCACAATTCATTAACCGCTATCTTGCCGACATATCTATGGACCTGAAGCCTTTCTGGCAGCTGGGTCCAAGGATTCATGGCTTGAGAGAGTAGCCAAATATTTATAGGAAGGAATGCACCATTTCCTATCCTGGTGCTCTGATTACCATTGGGCTTTATCTTTCCCCATAAAAGGAAGTGAGGACACGTATTAAGTTGACAGCACTAGAAAAATGCCAAGTCCAGAAGAGATAGAAGGAGCCCTGGCTGAGCAATGTTTAAGTGTTCATATGCTACCCAAAGGTCATCAGTTTGAATACCCCAGCGGCTTTGTGGGAGAAAGGACCTAGTGATCTGCCATAAAGAGTTCAACCTTGAAAACCCAAAGGGGCTGTTCTACTGTGTCACATAGAGTTGCTGTGAGTCAAAAACATTTTGGCAAGAAAATAGAGGGCCTGGGGGACTTCCCGTTATTCTGCTATGTAATCTAAGAGTAAGAAGGAGATTCCGCTCCACTGGGGAGGGTGGGCCCAGTAAACCTGCGGGGCTACACGAGTGCTGCTGGGTGGCAAGACTGTCTTCTCCATAAGTCCTGCCTTGCCTGCAAGGTCTGAAAGCTCTTTGTGCCTGGTTCTGTTTGCCTGTCACGTGACTGGCCCATCCAGTGAAGGGAACTGTTGATGTCCATGGCAGACTCTCATCTCAAGCACCTCTGTGAGAGTAACATGTACCAGAGGACCTCGTTCTCTGAGATGAGTGCTTAGTAGAGCAAACAGAGGCTGAGCAGCCCCGAGGAAGTCTTGCCTCTGACACTGAATCTATAACCCAGAGCAAGTCATAAAAACTCTCGAGTAATGTAATTTAACACACAGGCTTCTAGCAAAAAAAAGCTAGTTGATTCAAACTTTTATAAACCTCACATCTGTCAGAGCACAGCTGTGCTCCATGGAGTTTTCAGTGGCTCACATATATGGGAAAAAATCACCAGGCCTTCCTGCTGAGGTTCCTCTGAGTAGACCTGAATCTTCAGGCTTTCGTTGACTAGCTGAGTGTGTTGGACGCTTATACTAACCAGGAACTCTTTATAAAAATTAAATGAAATAATGCAAGTAAAGCTCCAAGGATATAATTTACCAGTGGGATAAAGAATGACCACACCAAACTGGTGAGCTCCCAGCTAGATATAGGAAAACTGGTTATCTGGAAAATGGGACATTCTGTAATGTGCAAAATGCCTAGTTTTTTTAGTTGTTGTATATTTTAATATTGAAAACAGAAAAGTATCACTCCTGGGAGTTCAGGAACCCCACATTGTAAAATTATTGATCTGTAACAACATCTATAAAAGAGCACGTTCTAGCCCAGACACAAACAACATTGTTTTCCCTCATGCCATATCAATGTCATCCAAATAAACTCTGAATAATTCCTTCACCAAGCCATTTATTCCACCAGGATCTATGGAGAGCTTCCAGTATGCAGACACGAAGCACCTAGAAACAAAGGAGACCGAGCCCCTTCTTTGGGGTGATCATAGTTTGGTGGAGGGGAAAAACAACCCCAAACCAACTGCTGTCAAATCAATTCTGACTTGGACATAGCGACTCTGTAGAACAGAGCAGAATTGTGCCACAGGGTTGACAAGGATTGCTTGGTGGATATGAACGGCTGACTTTTTGGTTAGCAGGCAGCACTAAACTACTGTGCCACCAGGGTTCCTATAGAAAGACCGCTAAATTGATCACTTCATTTAGAAACCTGACAACTACAAGCTGAGCAATATGTATAATCATAGAGGTATATCCAGGGATAGCAGGCTGTGGAATTTTAGAACTGAAAGAAAACACAGAAGCCGACTCCCCTAAACCTTCCCTGATGCAGTCTGCTGCTGTGGTCTTCAGCTCTGGCCTTGAGGTATCCAGTTCCTAGAGCTTCCAGTCCATCTCTGCTCCTCTGCACAGCTCTGACAGAAATTTTTCCCGTATGTTGAGCCAAGAGTTGTCTCCCAGCAACTGTCACACAGCCCGGTGGAGTTAATGCCATCCTTCTCCCACGTGACAACCATCAGGTACTCACTGAGAATGAGCTTTCAGGTGACAGGTGAGTCACAAGAATCTCAGTCTCACATTCCCAATAGGGATATTAGAGAGTCCTGGGTCTCATCCTGAGTTTAAGAAAGAACTCTGTTTGACATCAAGGGTTGGTGAAATGGTCTCATTTGGATTTTAACTACCATACTTACTATTTCACTAGAATTCATAAAGCAGTTTAGCATTGATGACTTCTGCTACCTCCTCACATCAGTTTGAGTGTCCAGAATGATTTAATTGTTTCTATTTTAGGTTCAGAGAGATGATTTGGCCAAGGTTATACAGCTAACATCAGATAGGGCTGGGACATAAACCCGAGTCTTGGGACCCTGAGCACTTAGCTGACTCTAGCATGACGTCTTGCCCTTGCTATGATCTGCATTTAGCAGGTCCTTCCTATAATCAGCTTGATATTCCTACCCAAGCTTTACCTTTTAAAAATGTTGACTATATGGTGTCATTCCCTTTGTCAAAATTCCTTATAAATTCATCTTATATTACAGGATAAACCTCCAAATCCTTAGAATGATGTTCAGTGCCCTCGACTTTGTTTTCCTCCAATGAGTTTCAAGAACAATGGAGTGGTAGATGACATACAAATGATTACACTACTGTACATTCCCAGTGTGTTACAGTTTGTTAGTATGCTCAGCTGTTCACTGAAAGGTTAGAGGTTCATGTCCACCCAGAGGCACCTTGGATGAAAGATCTGGTGATCTGCTTACCAAAAAAACAAAATCAGCCATTGAAAACCCCGTGGAGCACAGTTCTGCTCTGACTCACACGGGGCTGCCATACTGAAAACTGACTCAATGACAGCTAGCTATTAGTCCAGTGATAAGTCTATACACAGGATACTTTCAGAGTGCAGAAGAGTCAAAGTCATCAGAAAAGGCTGCCTAGAGTCAGGGATACATGAGACAGGTGTGAGAGATGAGTTAAGCTTGTGCTAGTAGCAGCAGCAGCAATGGCTTAGTGGTTCTTTGTGCAGGAAATCACAGTGATTTTGCCTCAGTGGGACACTGGCTAGAAAGCAGGGCTTGGAGAAGGATGAGGCTGAAAAGCAGGCAGGTTCTGTAAGCTGCTACATTAAGGGGTTTGGACTTTATCTCACTGACAGTGATGAGCCAAATAGGATTTGAAGCCTGCCAGTGATGTCTACATTTCAGATTGCACTTGAGAGCTAGTGCTCTGGAGTCCTGGGAAGGGTGAGCTAGAGCTGGAAATGGAGAATGGATGATGGTATGTGGGAGGAGCTAGTCTAGATACAAGGAGGCAAGGAGGAAGCTGTCATCAGAATGCAGGTGGAAGCAGAAAAACACCTGAGCTAGAGCAGTAGCAACAATCCTAAGATGACAAAGAATTTTTACATATTTTTAGGAAACAAAACCAGGAAAACCAATGACTGTGGTTGTGAAGAATCAGACTGAAAGAGGTTCAGGCTGTGCTTTCTGTTCTCAGAAACTTCCAGATGGGGAGGAAAACACTGGTTATTCTTCATTGCTGCTCCAACACCTAGCACAAAGTGCTGTAGGAAGGAGATGTGCTCCTCATATCTCTAGCTAACTGGTCCTGTTAGGCTGGTTTAACAGTGAAGAGATCTCCTTCATTTTTGTGTTGTGGCAAGGACTGCTAGATAGTCACTTAAACCTGTTTCCTTTCCTTCCTGGGAATTTACTAAACTTTATCCCAGCCTCCCTTGATCATTCAACAGAATTCTAGCAAAGCAACGGTATTTCCACTATCAGGCCTGTCCTCGATACATCTTTCATGCCTTAATCTTCCTACCAGCCTGTTGTTGGAGAGCACGTATCAGAGACAACAGAGCAGCAAGAGGAAAGTGAATCAGTTCCTTTATTGTCCCACAGAAGACAGCTGCCCATCAGTCAGGAACACCTATTTCAGACTTCACATGACTAAGGAATATGTTTCTATCATGTATGAACCATTATACACACGGGACATTTGTTAATCATGTGCCTTTTCTACTTTATAATTTACCAAGAGAGAAAAGAAGGCATTGAGGATGTATACCTACTAGTACCAATCACTGTGCTCCTTAGATTTGAGTACATGACTTCTTCGTTTAATCCTGTAAGTACCCCGAGATGTTTAAATGCTCTTGGGGAAGCAAAAAAAGTTTATTGGCTTGCTTAGGTTTATATTAAAAATTGAAAACAATCTCATTGCCACTGAGTTGATTTCAGCTCATAATAACACTGCCCCCATAGGGTTCCCAAGAGCTCTTGGTGGATTTAAACTATTGACCGTTAGGTTAACAGACATAGCTCTTAACTACTATATCACTAAACAGCATCAAATACAGCTATGCAAAGCTGCTCAACATATGATTTCTTGGGAAATATATTTTCCCTTATTTTTTCACCCATACTTAGAAAGTCAGACAATGACCAAGAATTAAAAAGAGAGGCAGAGCCAACATGGCACTAAAGACAGAAACACCATGCTGACCGTCTGCAGCAAAGACCTGGAAAACTAATACGGGAACCCTAAGCATCGTATGAAGGCATGAACAACTCCATCTTGCATGAACTACAATAAGAAATTGAGAGAGAACAGAGAATGAGGAGAGCTATGCCGTAGAGGTTCCCTACCAGCTAATGAGGCATAAATTTGATATCTTGCCACCAAGGAATGCCGACAAGGAGTATGGGAAGGCACCTTCATGGAGATCCCAGGAGGAGACAGAGCACCTGGTAACCAAGACTACATTCTCTTCTACCCCTACCTTTTTTCCCTCTACATGGCCTCCACCATTTTCCGATGGGCCATGGATGCTGAGCCAGAGAGATACCAGCTCAGTGCCACCCAGGGCTGCCTTGTTGCCCCTGGACAGCCCCTTCAGTACCATTTTGTTGTTACTGGTTTTCTTTCTCTCTCTCTTCTTCCCTTCCTTCCTTTTTTTCCTGGTGTATTTTGTTGCTTGTCTTTCTCTTCCTTCCTTTCCTTTCTCTTGCCTAGCTAGCCCCACGTGCAGTCCCCTCCATTTCTTGAGAGGCTATGATATTTTGTTTTATTTGTTATGTACTTTTTTTCTCTCTCTCTATCTGTCTGTCTCTCTTAGACTCTTTCTTTGTCCTCCCCGTCTGTCCCTTCTCAAGAGGCCATGTTATACCACTGAGCCGTGTGTCTAGTCACTGCAGGCAGCCTCCTTGGGTCTGTGTTGTCCCTACAGGCTGGCTCCCAGTACCACTTATTGTTTGTTTTCTTTTTGTTGTTGTGTTTCTTCTTTCTCTCTCTCCCTTCCTTCCTTCCTTTCCTTTTCCCCACCTACATAGTCCAGTGTGCCGCATTCCCTCTTCTTGGTAGGCTGTGCTGCACCATTTGGCTAGAGACTCTCTAGAACACGGCCTTCCTGGGTCTGCACCATCCTGACAGGCTGGCTCCCTCAGCACCATATCTTTTATTTTTGTTTGTCTTTCCTTTTCTTCCTTTTCTTTGTTCCTCTGACCTGGGTCCTGTGCTGCCTCTGCCCCTTCCTGACAGGCCTTGCTGTGCTGCTCAGGGAGAGAGATATCAGCATGCCATTATCCCAGTTCCACAATGTTCCTAATAACTGGATCCTCCTCCCACATCCTCTCGGTGTGGGAACCTCACACCAAGAGAGTAGCACTGGGAGAAGATTGCGTCTTTCAGACCTGAGGTTCCTGTGTCAAGATGTTCCCTGTTTTAATTTTTGTTTGTTTCTTCTCTCTTTCCCACTCACCTAGTTCCTTGTGCCACACGCATCCCTTATACACAGGCCAAGCTGCACCACACAACTAGACAGATGCCAGCGTGTGACTTCACTGAGTCTGCCTAGCACTCACCAAATCCTACCACGTTGCCATTTTCTTTACATTTTTTCTCTTTTTTCCCTTCATTTTCTAGCTTTTTTTGGTGATGTGTTTCTCTCTCTTCTTTTACTCATCCACTGAGCTCCACATATCACATCCTCTCTGTCGTGGATCAAATTGGGTGCCCTCCAAAACAGGTGTAGCCCTGTGGCTGGGCCATGGTTCCCTGTATTTTACAATTGTTTTCTATTTTGTGATCTTGTTGTATTGTGTGTTAAAAGATCAGGTTGGGACTATACATCCCTTCATAAGATGACCTGTCTGTGCCACTGTAAAGGGAGTTTTTCTGGAGCATGGCTTGTCTCACCCTTAATTCTTTCATCTTACTAGAGATAAAAGGAAAGAGAAGCAAACAGAGAATTGGGAACCTCACACCAAGAGAGTAGCACTGGGAGAAGATTGTGTCTTTCAGACCTGAAGTTCCTGTGTCAAGATGTTCCCTGGACAAAGCCTGATATAATACTGGACTTTTCTGTAGAGTTGACAAGTGGGAAAACCTTCCCCTGGAGCGGAAATCTTGAATTTGGACTTGTAGCCTACCAGACTGTATAAGAATAAACATTCTTCTGTTAAAGTCATCTATTCTGTGGTATTTTTGTTACAGCAGCACTAGTTGACTAAAACGGAATTTGGCACTGTGAGAGTGGGGTGCTACTCTAGCAAATATCTAAAATGTGGGAGCCATTTTGAAACTGTGAATGGATACAAAATTCAGAAGAAACTGAGAAGAACTGTTAACACCGAAGAAAGTGCAGATGGTGAGAATTGGACAGCAGAGAACCAGCAACAGTGACAGTGGCAGCAGCAGAACCAGAGGCAACACTGGAGCCGACCCATGGAGCAAGAGAGCTAACTGCCTGTGAATAGAGTTTTCCTTGCGGAATGGGGTGCCTCCAGACACTTGAATTGGTGTAGCTAGCACTGCTGACCCACAGAGTGAAAGAACTGAGTGCCTTTGTGAAGGACGCCTTCTAGCAAGACTGGGGTGCCTCCCGGCACTTGAATCAGTAGAGCTGCAGAGCTTTGGAACACTTTCCCCTGCAGGGCAGATGTGGGCCTGAGGCCCATGCCATGTGGCCATAAAAAGCAAAAGCTGAAGAGACAAACAACATGAGAAGCTGAGCTGCCTCAGTTTCAAAAGGTATGGCAATGACCTCAGGAGTTTAAAAGGGTGAAACCATGGCATCCTGTATTTAGGGTGGAATTGCCACTCAGTTGGGCTTAGGGTGCATCTAAAGCTGATGGGGCAGAGTTTCTGTCCAAGCAGGTTTGAAGGCAGAATTGTAGTACAGGCCTGGAAGTCTCCATTCAAAGTCCAGGGAGTGTGGCCAATACCTAGAGTCTGGAGGGCAGGGCCACTGTGTAAAACGTCTTAGAAAGTGGAAGATTATTTCCAAAGCTTTGAGGGCTAATGTAATGTGTTCTGCTGACTCACTTGTCTGATTGTCTCTGCAGTTTTCTCCCATTTGTAATGGAATGTCCAACTTGTGCCTGTTCTGCCATTGTAGCTTTGGAAACAGATATCTTGTATTCCAGGTTTCACAGATATAAAGAAATTTTTAAATTTTAGACTTGAAACTGATTTAAAATTTCTATCATATGGAATAGGCATGATTTTGCTATGATGGGATGAATGTGTTTCATGTTTCAATGATGTGATTTTTGGGATGCCAAAGAGTGGGATGTCATGGATTGAATTGTGTCCCCCCAAAAGAGGTGTAGCCCTGTGGCTGGGACATGATACCCTGTATTTATGATTGTCCTCCATTTTGTGATTTTGCTGTACTGTGTGCTAAAAGATCAGGATGGGACTGTAAATCCCTTCATAGGATTATCTCCCCACACCACTGCAAAGGGAGTTTCACCAGAAAATGTCTTGCTCCACCCTTAATCCTTTCATACTACAAGAGGTAAAAGGAAAGAGAAGCCAACAGAGAATTGGGAACCTCACACCATCAAGAAAGCAGTATCGGTAGAAGAGCGTGTCCTTCAGACCTGAGGTTCCTGGGCCAAGGTGCTCTCTGGACAAAGACTGATGCAATGCCAGACTTCCCTACAGAGCTGACAAGAGGGAAAACCTTCTCCTTGAGCCAGCCAAGCCAAGTGCCATCGAGTCGGATCTGACTCACCATCCTGAATTTGGACTTGTAGCCTACTGGACTGTATAAGAATAAACCTTCTGTGTTAAAGCCATCCACTCTGGTATTTCTGTTAGAGCAGCACTAGCTAGGGTTGCCATGAGTCAGATCTGACTCGAAGGTACTTGTTGGCTTTGGCAGCTGACTAAAACTCTCTCCTTTCTCTACTGTTGATCTTCACTCTGTGCTAAGTGATGCGCCCCTGAGAAGCACTGACTTGGCCCCCAAGATCCTGGCCTGTACTGCCTTCTGGCCCCTACTATATTGGCTCCAGTTTGTGCCACAAACTACTCAGCCCAGACCCTTGCTGGATCTGCCCTGCTGCATCATAGCTGAGTGACTGGCCCTGCCAACCTGGACAAGGTAGTGAAAAGTACTGCACCCATAGGCAAACAGGCAGCAAAGCACACTGAGCCTGCCTTCCAGGCGTAACCAAATAAAACAAAGCAGCAGGATGAAACAAATGAACAACCAAAATCTGCAGTCTATAAATGAAGAAAATTCTAGAATGTCCCAGAGACAGCAGATAATATAAAAATATATTAAAAACAAACAAACAAAAAAGTAGGACGTAATGGTTCCACAAAGCAACCAAAAATAAAATACCAGATGACTTCCTGGTGGAAGAAAATGCACTGGAACTATCTGATATGGAATTCATAACTCTAACATTCCAGGATCTGCAACACATGAAGACTGAAGAACACTAAAGAATCAAGGAAAATATTAGCCCAAGAAACAAAAGGGCAACAGAAACCAGAGACTCAATCAAACTAGATCAGAAGAACTAGATGGTGCTAGCTACCACCAAATGACTGCTGTGACAGGGAATGCAACAGAGTCCCTGACACAACAGCAGAAAATTGGGTATAGAACCAGACTTCATGGTCTAACTGAGACGTGGTCCCTGGATACTCTGTTAACCTAGAACAAAAACCATCTCCAAAGTCAACACCTCAAAGATTAGACTAGATTATGTATTATAAAATAATATTCATAGGCAGTGTGATTCTTACTTCAAGCAGACATATGAGACTAAATAGCTGACTCCCATCCAGACACAGCTTCAGAAGTCAGAAAGGGACAGGAGCTGGTTTCATGGACACAGGAGATCCAAGACAGAAAGGAAGAATGTGCTGACACTTTGTGGGGACTGTAACTAATGTTATAAGATAATATGTTTGTACATTTTTATATTGTATAATGTGTGTATACATTTTTATATACATTACATTTTATATAATTGACCTGAGCTGTAAACTTTCACTGAAAGCAAAATTAAAAAAAAAAAAAAAATCATTTAATGAATTCAAGAAAATAATAGAGGTACTATTTGTCAAATAAGCAACTAGAAATCATACAAAAACTGAAATTAGAAATTCAAAAGATAAACAAGAAGATTTCAGAAGTGGATAGTGCAAATGATTTTAGGAGCAAATTTGAAACAATGGAAACAATGACAAGATCAACAAAATTGACAACGAATCCTTGGATACCACGTTGTGGAAAAATCACAAAAGAATGAAGAAAAATTAAGAAACTTTGAGAATGAAGGGGGATACAATCAAAAGGAAAAAATTTGCATGTGATCAGAGTTGCAGAATAGGGGGAAAAAAGGAAAACACTGAAAAGATTTTTGAAGATTTGCTGACAGAAAACTTCCCTCATATCATGAGAGACAAAATAAATAAATAAATAAAACCATGCAGGTAACTCAGTGAACCCCATATAGGATAGACTCCAAAAGAAAATCACCAAAACATAATTATGTACCCTAAAACCAAAGACAATGTATGAATCCTGAGAGAGGTTTGAGAAAATGACTAAGCTCTGATTATTTGGAAGAAACCACTCAGGCAAAAAGGCAATGGAATGACATATATAAAACCTTAAAAGAAAAAACTGCCAACCAAGAACAATAAATCTTGCAAAACTCTCACTGGAACACAATGGCAAAATGAGGACATTTCCAGATAAACAGAAATTAAGAGAATATATAAAATCCTAAACCAGACTTACGAGAATTATTAAAAAGGGTCCTTCGGTTAGAAAGTCAGCAACATCAGACCACAATTTGACTTTAGGACACAAGACAAGATAACATCACTCAGATACCAACTGAGGTAATGAACTCTCAAGGACAAAACAAAAGATTTATAAAAGAAAAGCAGAGAGGTCAATCTGTAAATGAGAATACCACCAAACAATAACAGAGGAAATCAGTGGTGTAGGTATAGAATTTTTAAACAGAGAGGAAGTCAAGGCAGTATCAAGTAATAAAAGACTAATTTAAGGTAATTTCAAGGTAACTATAAAGAAAGTTAATGAACATCCTCATCAGTATATAGAAGAAAAACTTGGTAAGTACAAAATTCCAAGAAACAAACAAAAACCCCATAAACAAAACTAATTCAACACAACTGAATAAGAGAAACAGTGAAAACAACATCACCCCCTAACCCCCACAAAACCACAACAAAATGACAGCAACAGACCCACACCTATGAATAACGGTCCAAATCAACTTGATGGCAACAGATTTGGTTTTTGGTTTTATCAACAATCACATTGAACATGAACAGTTTAAATGCATCCATAGAAAGAAACAGAGTGACAGGCTGGATTTTAAAAAAGGGATCCATCAATATGCTGTTTTCAAGAGACACACCTTAGGGAGGCAAACAAATATTTAAAAAATCAAAAGGTGGAAAAAAATCAAATTAATCATAACATAGAGCAGGAATGACAATACTAATTTTAGATAAAATTGACTTTAAAACAAAATCCACCATAAAAGACAAGAAAGGGCATTACATAATGATTAAATGGATACATCACCCTGAAGATATAACCATAACTACTATCTGTACACCCAATGACAGGGCTCCAAAATTGATAAAACAAAGTCTAAACAACACTGAAAAGAAAAACAGACAGTTCCACAATAGTTGTAGAAGACTTCAACACGTCACTCTCAGTCTAGAATAGAACATCTAGAAACTCAAAGATACAGAAGATCTAAAGGCCACAACAAACCAATTTGACCTTGTAAAATACAAAGACTATGCCACTCAACAGCAGCAAGGTACATATTCTTTTCCAAAGCATGTAAAATATTCTCCAGAAGAGAACACATCTTAGGCTACAAAGCAACCCTCAACAAAATCCAAAACACTGAGAAAATATGAAGGATTTTATCTGATCACAACATTATAAAAAGTAGAAATTAATAACAGGAAGAGCAATGAAAAAAGTCAAATACTTGAAAACTGAATAATATCTTGCTTAAAAAAACACTGGGTAATAAATAAATCAATGGTAGATTTAAAAAATCTCTGGAATTGAACAAGAACAAAAACACATCCTACCAAAACCTTTGAGACACAGCAAAGGTAGTTCTTAGAGGGCAATTTGTACCAGTAGACGCACACATCAAAAAGGAAGAAAGGGGGGAACCTCGTACCATCAAGAAAGCAGCACCAGCAGAACAGCGCATCCTTCAGACCTGAGGTTCCTGCGCCAAGATGCTCCCTGGATAAAGACTGATGCAATACCAGACTCTCCACCAGAGCCGACAAGGGGGAAAGTCTTCCCCTGTAGTGGACACCCTCAATATGGACTTGTAGCCTACTGGACTGTGTAAGAATAAATCTTCCTTTGTTAAAGCCATCCACTCAGTGGTATTTCTGTTAGAGCAGCCCTAGCTGACTAAAACAGAATTTGGTACCAAGAATGTGGTGCTACTCCAGCAAATACCTAAAATGTGGAAGCCACTTTGAAACTGCAAATGGATAGAAGATTCAGAAGGAACTAAGAAGGTGCAGATGGTGAAAAACAACAAAGAACTGGTGATGGCAGCAGCAGAACCAGAGGCAGTGCTGGAGCTGACCCATGGAGTGAGAGAGCTGAGTGCCTGTGCAGAGTTTTCCTCGCAGAACAGGGTGCCTCTGGGTGCTCAAATTGGTGGAGCTGGCCTTGCTGACCCACAGAATGAGAGAGCTGACTGCCTTTGGGCTGGATGCTTTCCAGCAAGAGTGGGGTGCCTAAGGGCACTTAAATCAGTGGAGCTACAGAGCTTTGGAACACTTGCCTGGTAGGGCAGATGTGGGTCCAAGGCCCAGGTCATGCAGCCACAGGAAGTTGAAGATGAAGAGACAAACAGCATGAGAAGCTGAGTTGCCTCAGTCTCAAAAGGTATAGCCATGACCTCAGGGGTTTGAAGGGGTGGAACTATGGCATCCTGTGTTCGTAAGGGTGGAATTGCCACTCAGTTAGGCTTAGGGTGCACCTAAAGCCATTGGGGCAGAGTTTCTGTCCAAGTGGGCCTTGAAGGCAGAGTTGTAGCACGGGGCTGGAGGTCTCCACTCAAAATCCAGAGTGTAGCCAAAACCTAGAGTCTGGAGAGCAGGGCCATTGTATAGAATGTCTCAGAAAATGTAAGACTATTTCCAAAGCTTTGAGGGCTAACGTAACGTGTTCTGCTGACTCACTTGTTGCCGGTTAATGCCTTCTTTCCCTGCAATTTCTCCTGTTTACAATGGAATGTCTAACCTGTGCCTGTTCTGCCATTGTAGCTTTAGAAGCAGATAGCTTACCTTCTAGGTTTCACAGATGTAGAAGAGTTTTGTATTTTGGACGTGGAACTGATTTAAGACTTTTGTCATAAGGGATGGACATGATTTTGCTATGGTGAGATGAATGTGTTACTTGTTTCTGTGATGTGATTTTTTGGGTTGCCAAAGGGTGGGATGTCACGGGTTGACTTGTGTCCCCCTGTGTGTGGCCATGTGGTTGAGCCATGATTCCTGGTGTCTTGTGACTGTCCTCCATTTTGTGGTTTTCCTGTGCTGTACGTTAAATGATTAAGGAGGGGCTGCAAATCCCTTCATGGGATTACCTCCCTGCTCCACTGTAAAGGGAGTTTCCCTGGAATATGGCTTGCCCCACCCTTAATCCTTTCATCCTACAAGAGATAAAAGGACAGAGAAGCAGGCAGAGAATTGGGAACCTTCTACCATCAAGAAAGCAGCACCAGGAGAAGAGCGTATCCTTCAGACCTGAGGTTCCTGCACCAAGATGCTCCCTGGACAAAGACTGGTGCAATACCAGACTTTCCGCCAGAGCCGACAAGGGGGAAAGGCTTCCCCTGGAGCGGACACCCTGTATATGGACTTGTACCCTACCAGACTATGTAAGAATAAAACTTCCTTTGTTAAAGCTATCCACCCCCCCCCCAAAAAATGAAGAAAGGGACAAAATCAGAATATTAGCTATTCAACTTGAACAAATAGAAAGAGAACAGAAAGAGAAGCCCAGCATCACCAGAAGAAAGGAATAGAGCAGAAATAAATGAAACAGAGAAAAACAATAGAAAGAATCCACAAAAACCAAAAGTAGGTTCTTTAAAAGATCAACAAATCACTGGCAAAACTGACAGAAGAAAAAAGAAGAGAACACAAATAACCAAATAAAAAATGAAATGGGGACATTACATAAAAAAGAATCATAACAGAGTACTGTGAAAAACTATACTCTAACAAATTTGAAAGCCTAGAGGAAACAGAACTTTCTAGAAACACTACCTACCAAAACTAACACAAGTTAAAATGGAATATCCAAATACAACTATAATACGAGATTGAAAAGGTAATTTCAATGTTGGCAGTTCAAATCCACCAGGCGCTCCTTGAATACTCTGGGTCAGTTCTACCCTGGCCCCTAGGGTTGCCATGAGTCAGATCTGACTCAACGGTACTTGACTGGCTTCGCAAAGGTAATTTAAAAACTCTCAACAACAAAAAAAGATATGAAGGCACCTTGGTGGTACAGCGGTTAAACACATGACTGCTAGCTGCCAGGTTGTTTGTCTGAACTCACCAGCCTCTCCATCAGCGGAAGATGTGGTAGCCTGCTTCCGTAAGATTACAGACTCGGAAAACCCAAGGGGGCAGTTCTATCTCTGCTCTGTAGGATTGCTTTGAGTTGGAATCAACTTGATGGCAATAGGTTTTTGTTGTTGTTGCTGTTTATGAAAAGAGTATTTCCTCTTAGCAGAACAATAAAAATCAGACTTAAAGAGAGACTGCTCTTCTGAATGGCTATCTCAGAAACACAGTACACTTGTGAAGTTCTGAAATTAATCAGGCTACTTGGCAAGTTGATAACTGACTTAAATCCAGATGAACGAGGTACTCTCCCCATTGACAAGAAAAGCATCAGAGCGCAAGAAGGCCCGGTGCCAACACCCTCAGTTTGGAATCAATGTTGAGGGCGCCTCCTACTCATCACTGTTTTTTCTTTTTTCTTCTTTTAAACCTACTCTGTACTATGTACACCATGTCAGACATTTTTCACGTGATATTTTGTTTATTCTTCACCTTATTTCTGTAATGAACATATTGGGGCTTTTGATGATTAAGAAATTCAGGTTCAAAGGGGTTAAACAAACTGCCTTCAGTCACTTAACTAGTAAGGAGCAGAGCTAATATTTGCATCTCCATGTCTGAAGGCAAATCCCATGTGCTTGAAAAGTACATTCCATCTTCAGTAAAACATGTTATATGGAGAGTGAAGTCCTAGAGGATCACTGAGAAAACTTAACCTAGCTTTGTTAATAATAAGAATTATGATTATTGGTATTATTATTACCCGGTAACTTCATAAACAACCTGAGCTCTGCTGGAGACTCAGAAGTTTGCATTTCCTTTTTCAGAAGTTCATTGTTTCTAACTTTTTTCTTACTCTATTAAACGGCGTGTGAACCCCCCGGATACTGAGGACATTTAATGAAGTAGAAAGAGCCTGGGACGGGGGACTGTTTCTGTCTCTGGATTTCTATTTAGTTTGACTTCATGGACTTCTTTCAAGTTGTCTCTGCTTTTTTTTTCCCCTCAAGTGTGAAATGGGGACACTTATGCTGCTACTTGCCTACATCCGTGGATTTTGTGAAGCTCTATGGCAATAACTGTAAAATACTATGTGAAAGGCTGCATGTTATGATGGTAAGGCAGAATCACCCCTTTGCTCCCACGGTCTCAAGAACCTACAGAATAGGCTACCTATCCCACATCAGACATAACGTCCAAGGCAGGTCCTGCGACTTAGACATATTTGAAATATTACCATTTTTGCATACTGGAATGTTTTCTAATTGGAGGAGAACTGATTCTGTTTTGAAGTTGTGGGCTCCAAACGTCACTAAATTGCAACCATTTCCTTTTATTGACATAAAGTGCATCCTTCACTTGTGCACAGCTTTGCTGCTCAAGCCCGGTCCGTGACTGCAATCAGTGGCCTTATCTTTAGCGCCTTGTCACTGTCATAATCAAAGTAAAAATTGCAGACACTAACATTTCACTGAGGCCATCATGTCTGTGATCACAGAAGCCTGCTTTGGGGACTTTTGTTACTGTCAGAGGCCCTTGACGGAATTACACTTTGTAGTTCATTTTTGCTCTTGTGTGTCATCTAAACAAGCTCTGGACTCAGCTCTCTTTGCCTTATCTAAAGTGACAGTCAGAAGAGATGAGTCAAACAGTCTAGCCAATTGCATTTGCACAGTTTTATTAGAATGGCTATCTCGAGGGTTCCTTGCCATCTTCCACAGTTCCTAGAATAATTTTGTATTTACCGTGGAAGCATCTGTGAAAGGGAACAGGACCAGGAGTCAGGAGTCCTTGGTTGCTGGATTACAGTTGTGCTAATCTCTGGAGTAAGCTTAAGTATGTCCAGAAACTTTTTGGCCTTAGTTAGCAGTATGGACAAAGTGCCACAGAGCTAAGAGCAGGGGCAGCCAATGACAGGGGAGGAACAGGAAGGTCTTCTCTAAGGAGGCGATAATTTAGAGCAGGCTTTAAACTATGAACTTGATTTCAGCAAGCAGCCAAACAAGGGAGGCTGGTATTCTTTACAGAGAAAGGCGATAGGACAGAGCAATATAAAACAGAAGTGAGTCTCAGAGATGAATCTTTGGCTGTGTTGGGAAAGAAGGATATGCTGTTGCAACCTGGAAGGTAAGAGAATAAGTCTAAATCATGAAAGACTTGAAGGACCAAGCTCAGCTAGTTGCATGGGACAACAGGTAACTCTTGAAGGCTGCTGAACATAGGAGAACGGTGTAGGAACCTGATTAGAGCTTTGTTATTAAGCAGACAATCTCCAACATAAGGTTTTCAAGGCAGTTCAGCAATTACCATAGCAGCAAGCCAAAGGAATCATTTGTTACTCATATTAGTGTACTTGATAAGTGGAATTCCAGAGATACCTCCATGTAGCTTCTCAGACTGCTGAGGGTTAGAGAGAAGTTAGATCCCGAAAGACACACTGTTCAAAGTACACAGGAGTTAAACGGTGTATTTCAAAACCATCATTCACATTTCTGCCTAATAGAAGAGTGCATTCTGTTGATTCCATGAAGTGGGATGACTGGAAGTCATATGGTCAGTTCGAGCTATGTGGCATTTCCTTTCATACATTTAAAAGAATTCCTTCCCATCTCTGGAAACCCTAGTTGCATAGTGATTAACTGCCTGCTATGTCAGCACTTGGCTTGGCTGGCATATCTACTAATTAAAAGTTTGGCAGTTTGAATCTGCCAGATACTCCTTGGAAACTCTATGGGGCAGTTCTACTTGGACATACAGGGTCACTGTGAGTTGAAATCAACTCAGTGACAGTGAGTTTCTTTTGGTTTTCTCCCATCTCTGTTTGGAAGTTCTTCCAAGACTCTGAAATGTGAAGGGGCCACATTGGTAAAATTCTGAGTCATGAATACTTCCAAGAGATACCATTTTACCTTTGTTTTAATCATTTCTCATTTAGAACCAGTATATCATTAATTCTCACTGGCTCTAGAGGAGGCTGGGACTTGTCTGAAAAATACTGTGCAATTCAAACTTTTCCAGCCTTTCTATAGGCCTAAGAGATTCTGGGAGAGCAAAAAAAATAAAAATAAAAAATGGAATCTGTATCAACACCTCTAGAGCTGTGATGCTTTTATACAGACTTGCAGATAGATCCAAAGAATCTACTAGCTTGGCCCAAATTTACCGATGGTTACAAAGTTGTTATGTCTCAAGCAGGCAGGAACAAGGCTGTGAAAGAACGCGATATTTGTTTCCTGAGTTGCCATTTTCAACGCTGACAGAAATGAGTTCTTCTTTTGTGTGTAGCACTGAGAATTAGCACATCTAGGTTCAAGTACTTACACACTAACGTAGACTTTGGTAAGCAGTTACCTGTACTGAACCTCAGTTTTTGTAACTTTCAGATTAGTCTAATAAAATCCATTGCCTCCAGTGGATTCCATTTCACACACCACCCGGAAGATCTCCTCGTGTGTGGCCACCTTGGAGGAAGCTGCCTAGGGCTTCCTCCAGACCTCACCTGTCGGGACAGGCTTTGAGCAGTTGTGGCAGGTTTCTTGACTCACGTTGTTGTATCTCAAGGCAATTCATCCAAGTTCTGGCCTCTGTAAAAACAAATGCAAATTGTATATGAATGAACCAGGCTTTGGTTTTTAGAAAAACATAGCATGAAACTTCTGAGTTTATTTTCTCCCTCTGTTAGCTTAATAGTCATAAGAAGAAACCTTGGAGAAAGGAGAAGATCAACTAGTCTATCATTCCCAGCCCCTGGGGGCCATGGTGTGCAGACCACTGTAGAGAGCAATGGCAAGTGCAGCAAGTCCTTGCACTTGTGGGTCACATCCAAAGTTGGCATTGGGCTTATAAACCTGAGGAACCAGCCACCTCGTGGTGCCTCTGCCAATAACCTTTGCTAAATAACTGCTGTGTGCCCAACCTGCTGCCCCATCCACTCTCCTTGTTGCACTTGGTTGTTACAGATCTGTAGGTGGAGAGGTTTTCTTATCCCCATTTCACAGATGAGACTCAAAGAAGTGAAGCCATTTGCACAGGTCAGTCACACACTAAGACGAAGAGGGATCAGGTCAAAGGGTGAGGAAGTAAGAGTGAGGGCATGGCTTCCTTTTGTGTTAGGGTGGTGCGGCAGGTGAGGTAAGAAGGCGTCCCCTGGAGGTAACCCCTTGCTTGTGCTGTGTTTGTGATGGTACGGTGGTGGTTTTTAAAATAATACTCACTAGTAACCAACAGAGGAAGTCCCAGGGAAAAAAAGGAAGTCTTCAGTTTCTAATTTCGTCTTCTGTAGCACTTCACGAAAAGCCCCTAAATGTGGCCGGAAGTCGGAAGCCCTCAAGGGGAGAAGCTCTGGAGTAGCATGCAAAGACTCAAGGAGGGCGTGTAGACGGCCCTAGGAGATGATCCACTCCTTGGCTTCTTGCCGAAATTTCTATCTCTAAGTAGTTATTAAAGTTTCTTCTTTCCTGCTCCCATGTGATACCCAAATAGTTCTGTTTTACTAAATTCTTCAAGGGAATGCCTACTTTAGAAAGCTGAGAACAGAAGATTTGAACTTCACAAACTCTCCTTTAAGAAGTGCACTATTTGTCTATCAGCTGGTCATACACTGATGGCTTGTGTGTTACTGTGACACTGGATATATGCCACCAGTATTTCAGACACCAACAGGCTAACCAATGGTGGACAGGCTTCAGCAGAGCTTCCAGTCTAAGCAGACTAGAAAAGCCTGGAGATCTGATTGTGAAATTTAGGCAATGAAAATCTTACGGATCATGAAAGAATATTTTCTGATGTCGTTCTGGGAGACCTAGGCTGGAAGACACTCAAAGTATGAGGTCTGACAATTAAGTCCATGAGTCCTACATACCTAATCACCTCTGAAGCACTGCCCTTGGGAAGCTATGCACCTACACCAGCTCCTAGTCCACTCTTTAAAGCAATTTTGGAACACTGTCTGGAATGGCCATTTGCATGGTGGCTTGATGGCAAGTTTACAAACTTAATAGTATAGTTGTCTGTGAGGGAGTTTTTAGCCAGTCAACAGATGACTGGATTGGAACACCCTCCATGCTCCACTGATCTGGCCTCCAATGACTTTTTCTTTACCCAAAGATAAAGGAAGTATTGAAAGGAAGACATTTTGATGGCATTCAGGACATCAAGGGTAATACAATGACAGGTCTGATCACCATTCTAGAAAAAGAGTTCCAAAATTGTTTTGGAGGATGGACTTGGTGCTCGTATTGGTGCATAACTTCCCAAGAGGAGTACTTTGAAGGTGACTGTATAGATATTCAGCAAATGAGGTATGTAGCACTTTTTCTAGGATGGGTTCATAAACTTATTTGTGAGACCTTGTGTACAATGATTACAACAATGGACTCGAGCACATTGATGATAATGAAGATGGCATAGAACTGGGCAACATTTGGTTTTCTTCATGGAGTTGCCACGAGTTGGTGCCAACTCAATGGCAATTACCAACCACTACTTTCTGTATCTCTTGTACGCTTACCCCTTTCCTTTCAGTCTCTCCTCATTTTGGCGTCTCTTTCTTGCCAAGTTGACTTTTGTAAACAAGGACCTTGTGTGAGTAATAGAATCCACTTCAAAGGAGTGCTTGCCACCACGTGTCTGTTCAGTTGAGGGGTTTACTCCACCAACATTTGCAATGAGACTGAGTTTAATCGTGACATGTTTTCATTCATTTCACGTTAGAGGGATGTCATAGATTGAATATTGTTCCCCTAATATTTGTGTCAGCTTGGTTAGGCCATAAGTTCCATGTGTTTGTCTGCCATTTTGTAATTGATATGATTTTCCTGTGCATTGTAAATCCTATCACTTTGATGTTAATGGAACAACTACCATGTAGTGGTTTAGTGCTACAGCTGCTAACCAAAATGTTGGCAGTTTGAATCTACCAAGAGCTCCTTGGAAACTCTGTGGGACAGTTCTGCTGTTTTCTGTAGGGTCACTGTGCGTCACAATTGCCATGATGCCAATAGGTTATGGTGTTAATGAGATGGAATAGTGGTGGTTATATCGATAAGATTAGATAGTGTCTTAAGCCAATCTATTTTGAGATATAAAAGTAGCAATCAAGGAGATGGGGAGA
This sequence comes from Heterohyrax brucei, assembly GCA_028571685.1. NCBI lineage: Eukaryota > Metazoa > Chordata > Mammalia > Hyracoidea > Procaviidae > Heterohyrax > Heterohyrax brucei. The sequence goes on along the minus strand of CM053153.1, from coordinate 14,756,624 downwards.
CCTTATGCCACCAAGAAATCAGCACCAGGAGCAGAGAGCATACTTTGGACCTGGAGTTCCTACGTAGAGTGGCTCCTGTTCCAGGGGAAGATTGATAACAAGTTTCTTCTTTCACAGCAGGCAGAGAATACCTTCTTCTGGAACTAAGGCCCTGAATTTGAACTTTTAGTCTACTCAGTAGTTGAGAGTAAACTTCTTTTTGTTATATCAATCCACTTGCAGTATCTCTGTTATAGGATTAAGGTAATGAACATTTGGAAGTTTTAAAGAGTGTACCAAGATTGGCTCTGCTCAAACAGATCAAAGGTTGGAATTACATCTAGCTTTGCTATTTTTCTGAGATTTCCAGAGAACTATGTATCGCAATATTAGGTCTTGGTCTTGCTACTTATCTATGGTCCCTTAATGCTCCTCAAAACAGGTTTAGCATGCTGTGTTTTCTTTAGGGTAAGAGTGCCTGGGGAGTCCTGATGATGCAGTGATTAAGAGTTATGGCTGATAACCAAAACGTTGGCATTTCAAATCTGCCAGCCACTCCTTGGAAACCCTATGGGGGAGTTCTACTCTGTCCTACAGAGTCACTATGAGTCAGAAATGACTTGGCAGCAATGTGGAAAAAAGGAGTCCCACTCATTTGCTAAACAAAAGGTCGGAGGTTTGAGTCCACCCAGAAGTGTCTCAGAAGTAAGACCTGATGATCTAGTTTTGAAAAGCCAGGTACTAAAAACCCTGTGGAGCACACATCTAGTCTGATATACCTGGGTTGCTATGAGTTGTAATCAACTCAATGGCAAATTAAAAAAGAGGACAAATGTTTCAAACTTTCCTTATAATCAGTGTTTCATTCATTCATTCATTTTTTGTAACTCTTTATCCTCTGATGGTTAAATCCCTGAGAAGCATTAAATAACAACCAAGAAACAAACAAAAAATTTTTACAATATACAGCTAAGGCTCACTACTCTTCACAATATTTTTATATTTATTTATTGTGATGGTTACGATCATGTGTCAACTTGGCTGGATTATGATTCTCAGTGTTTATATATGATCACTCCTGTGATGGGATCTGTTGTGAGTAGCCATTCAGTTGAAAGGGAATTTCCTTGGGTGTGTGGCCTGCATTTGAATATAAGTGGATGCTCTGCTCTTGTCTGCTCTGGATCCTGCAGTGGCCTCCTGTTCATCTGACCTCCAGTTCTTGGGACCTGAGCTAGCAGCTTATCTGCAGATCTCGGGATTTATAGATCTTCACAGATGTGAGCAAGAGCCCTGCACTCCCACACAATGATCTTGAGTTTGCTAGTCCCTGCAACTATGTGAATCATGAGAAGCCTCTCACTTGATCCATGGACTTGGGACATTCTAGATTCTACAACTGTGTAAGCCATTTCCTTGATACAAATTTCTGCATAAACTTATATGCTTCACTGGTTTTGCTTCTCTAGAGATTGCAGCTATTGAACAAGTATTGCAGTTATTGAACAATAATTGCAGTTATTGAATAAGTATTTATTTTGGAAGCATGCCTAGAGGTGGAGAAGACCTGCCCCTGCTTAACATCTCTTCAGAGTTTGCTAATTACACAACTTAGAGGTGACAGCAACAAAAGAGTTACCAGAAAGATTTTGGGAAGGACAGAGCTTTAGGAAGTTTCTGAAGTCTGAGAAATTCAACACAAAGTTTTATTTACTTGTATGTTTTTCTAGGGAAAGGATTCATAATACTCAGTGGATTCTTTTATTATTATTATTTTCACATAATATTTTATTGTCCTCTTGGTGAACGTTTACACTAAAGTTAAGGTTCCCATCTAACAAATGCTACACAACTTATTCAGTGACATTGCTTATGTTCTTCACAATGCATGAACATTCTCACTATTTCCATTCTGGTGTTCCATTTATATTAACTGATTTCTTACAGGGCTGGTAAAAAAGTCTTTTATGACCATGGTCTCTGTAATTGCAGTGAGAATTTTCGATAACTTATTTATGGCTGCCTATAGGAAACCCTGGTGGTGTAGTGGGTTAAGTGCTACATCTGCTAGCCAAAAGGTCAGCAATTCAAAACCACAGGCACTCCTTGGGAACTCTATAGGGTAGTTCTGCTCTGACCTCTAGGGATGCTATGAGTCAACAGCAGTAGCAGCTGCCTATAAGTCAGTTTTCCCTTATACCCTACTCTACCCTAGTAGATTATCAGTATTGTGGTCCCAGTACTTCTGATTGTAATTCTATCTTTTGACATAAACATCTTAAAAATGGGGTTAATAGTTGTACTCCCAGCACATGGCCTTGAATCCATTAAGGTTTTACATAGTGCCTAGCTGTGTGTCTTGCACCAAATAGGTACTGCATAAAAACTGGGTTGACTAATTATGCTCCAGCCTTTTTATCCATTCTCTCTTGCCTCTGTCTGATTCTATTCCATCTCAGGCTACTATGAAAGATTCTTGCCACTCTTTGGGCAGGGCAAGAATAAAGAATATTCCTTAATTGGACTATGTTGTGCAATGTTTGTGCACACACATATAGTCTGTTACTTGGAAGGTCTCTAACACTCAAATCCTTGATGTTTTGTTCCTCAACTATCATGTGGAGGGAGTCATTTGGAGACCACATTAATAATAGCTCTTAGCATGTGTGTAGTAAATTCCATTATCAAAAGCATTTGTAAAAGATGAAAGCTTGTACCACCCATCTTAGGGAATAGAAATGTTAATCATCACCATGTCTGTTTCTTTGAGAAGGTCATGGACTCTGAGAGCTGGAAAAGATGTGAAGTTACTGGTCCAGCCTCCACTCCCTAGAGATCTCCTTTCTGATGGAGTGTACTAAAGGTGGGATAATCCTACAACATTTTCCTTCAGTTCAAGCAAACTATGCCCTCGTGTAACTTTCAAACTGTCTGTCTAGCAGTCTTTTTTATTTCTCCTTAATGTTGCTAAAATTGCAGATTCATGAGCAAAATGATTTTATTGTTTTAAGCTACAAAATGTTGGGTAGCTTTTTATATATCAATAGATAGTTAGAATACCTAGGCACACTAGGATATATGATCACTCTACCTGTGGTGACATTTTAGGCAGTGTAGTGCTCTGCCTCCTCAAGATGATTCCAGCCCTAGCTCTCTACTCTTAGCTACTGTTCCCTGTTGTAGCTCAATCTAGCATTCCATTTCCATACCTTTGCTTTTCTCAGCTAGCATAGCATCTATAGATGTTTTATTCTTGTTGCTGCTGCTGTGCCTGAGACACATATATTCTATAGCTTTCAGTAGGATTATACCTCAATATAAAGAAAACCAAAGTCCTCACAACTGGACAAATAAGCAATATCACAATTAATGGGGAGAAGATTGAAGTTGTCATGGATTTCATCGTACTTGGAAACAGCACTTAAGAAATCAAAAGACTCATTGCATTGAGCAATTTGACTGCAAAAGATCTCTTTAAAGTACTAAAAAGTCAAAGATGTCACCTTGACGACCAAGATGTGCCTGACCTAAGCCATAGTGTTTTCAATTGCCTCCTATGAATGTGAAAGCTGGACAATGAATAACAAAAACTGAAGAAGAACTGAAGCCATTGAGTAGTGGTGTTGGAGAAGAATATTGAATATACTGTACACTGTCAAAAGAATGAACAAATATATCTCGGAAGAAGTATAACCAGAATGCTCCTTAGATGCAAAGTTGGGACCGTCCATCTCACCTACTTTGGACATGTTGTCAGGAGATATCAATCCCTGGAGAAAGACATCATGCCTAGTACAATAGAGGGTCAGAAAAAAAGAGAAAGACCCTCAGTGAGATGGATTGACACAGTGGCTGCAACAACAGGTTTAAGCTAACAGTGATTGTGAGTATGGTCCAGTACCAGGCAGTATTTCATTCCATCGTGCATAGAATCACTGTGAGTCAGAGCCAACTCAGTGACACCTAACAACAACAAGAATGCATGACCTTGGTTAACATCTTGGCTGCTAATCAAAAGGTCAGTAGCTCAAATCTATCAGCTGCTCCTCAGAAAGCCTATATTCTTCTCTGTCTTACAGGGTCGTGTGAGTAGGAATCAACTAGACAGCAATGGGTTTGATTTAGTTTAGTAGAATATAACCTAGTCTAAGGTTACCTTGACCAAGATGTCTTTTCTCTTTGGCATGATAATTGTGGTTAGTTGCCACAGTCTGTTTTGACTCATGGCAAATCTATGTGTGCACGGTAGAAGTTCTTCATAGGGTTTTCAAGGCTGTGAAAGCAGATTTCCAGGTCTGTTTCCTGCTGCACCTCTAGGTGGATTTAAACTTCCAGCTACTAGTTGAGCAGTTAATCGTTTGTTCTACCCAGCTGTTCCTTTGGTGTATAATAATTAAAATAAAGCTAGTATTTATTGAATATATGCTACTTGTTAGGCACTATGGCAAGTGCTTTACAGGCACACAACCTTTACGAAAACCCTACGCAGTAGATTATATTTGTTATTCCCATTTGTAGACCAAGAATCTGAGACCCAGAGAGATTGAGTAGCTTGTCTAAAGTCACACAGCTAATAAGCAAAAGAGCTAGATTTGAACCCAACTGTGTGTGGATCTAGAGGCAAACAATTGATACCATGTTATATTGTATGGCAGGCTGGGCATCGTTTTGTTTCATTATGTGCAATGTCTCCAGAAGCTGAAGCCATGTCAGTGGCAACTAAAAATCACATTTTGCATGGTGTTTGAGAAGTGTTCAATAATTTTTGTACATAACATTCTATTATTTTGATCCAAGCATGTTTTCTGTTATTTTTCCTTCCCATTTCTTCTACTTTTAACAAGTTTACCTACAAAATAATTGTATTTAAATAGCCATAATAATGGACCCAAACGTGCCAATGATTGTGACAATGATACAGGACTGGGCGGTGTTATGTTCTCTCATGTATAGAGTTGCTATCAGTTAGGGTCAACCAATGGTAGCTAACAGTGACACCTATATTTATAAAGTAATTATTTTTCTAGTTTTTTTTTCTTACAATTCATTAAGGCAGCTCATATCTTAAGAGCAATAGAAGCACCATACTGATTTGTTGATATTTTACCAGAATTTGTAAAGTGTCATGTTTTTGTTCATATTCTGTCATTTACTTCAGTCACCCACAATTTGGTATTATTATCTATATTTTGTAACTTAAGAGGCAGAATCCTAGAAGGATTGGGTTTCCCAAGGATGCAGATCCCAACTGGGGTTTACGATCTGTCTGATTCCAGCAATGCTGTTTCTTTGAATTGGGTTCTTCTTGCTTCTGAGTGCCCTGAAGTGACCATTGCTTCCAAATGGAATGATTTCAATTGCAACAGAAGGGCACAAGAATTAAAAATAATAATAATAATAATTAGTTTATTCAGCTGTTTCATGGAAACCTTGGTGGTATGGTGGGTTAAGTGCTACAACTGCTGACAAAAGGTCAGTAGTTTAAATCTGCCAGGTGCTCCTTGGAAATTCTGTAGGACAGTTCTACTCTGCCCTTTAGGGTTGCTATGAGTCAGAATCTACTTGACAGCAGTGAGGTTTTGGGTATTATGGGTAGCTATATTATGTTCAAGATTTTTATCATCCTAGACAACCAGCTGGTTTGTACTAAGATCATCTATTGGAGATGTGTTAGCAGCAGCTTCACTGGGTTTTGTGTTCAAATTTAATACAATTTTTGTATGAATATTATAGGGGTAGAATGATAGCAGTAATAGCATAGAAATATAATAATAATAATAGCTACTATTTATGGAGCTGTTTATGGTGCTAGAAGCTATACCACCACTATTTCAAACATCAGCAGGGTCACATGTGATGAGCAGGTTTCAGTGTAGGTTTCAGACTAAGACAGGCTACAAAGAAAGTCCTGATGATCTATTTCCAAAAATTTGCCAGTGAAAACCATATGGATAGCAAGTCAGCAAAAACAAGGGAAATGCTCAATTAGATGGACTGACACAATAGCCACAACAACGGGACCATGCATATTAAAGACCATGAAGGTGGTTCAGGACTGCTCAACATTTGATTTTGTTGTACACAAGATCACCAGGTGTCAGAGTCAACTGGATGGCAACTGTCATGGGTTGAACTGTGTCCCCCCAAAAATGTGCTTAGCAATTTGACTGGGCCATGATTCCCAATATTTTGTGGTTGCCCTTCATTTTGTGACTTTCCTGTGCTGTAAATCCTAATCTCTGCCTGTGATTAATTTAGAGTGGATTATGTTAGAGAACATTATGGTGGGACTGTAACACCTTTCTTAGGGTCACCTCCCAGCTCCAATGGAAAGGGAATTTCCCTGGAGTATGGCTTGTACCACCTTGTATTCTTTCACCCAACAAGAGGTAAAAGGAAAAGGAAGCAAGCAGAGTGTTGAGAACCTCGTACCAAAAAGAAAGCAGCACCAGAAGTAGAGTGCATCCTTCAGACCTGAGGTTCCTGCATCCAGATGCTTCCTGACTGAAGATTGATGCAGCACAAGGACCTTCCTCCAGAGCCATCAAAGAGGGAAAGCCTTTTCTAGAGTGAACACACTGAATTCAGACTTGTAGCCTACTGGACTGTGTAAGAATAAACTTTTCTTCTTTAAATTTATCCATTTGTGATATTTCTGTTAGAGCAGCATTAGCTGGCTAAAACAGCAACTAACAAGAACAACAACATGGGCAGTTGCTGTGTGTCCTGCTTTGTGCAAAGCACTTTGTGTACATTTCTTTTCAAAATCCTTGCCCAACTATGTATAACCTAGGTTTTATAGGAAGCCAAGTTCTTGAGAAGTTAAGAAAAATGTAAAAGGTAAGACTTGTGTGGGCCATCAGATGTGGTCTATTTGATCACAATGCCTGAACACTCAATCACTAAATCATTACAAAACACCATCAGATTTGAAATGAGCATAAAGAATTTCCAGGCACTTAAACAAGAGAGAAAAATCCTGGAAGAGTAGTAATGAAGTCTACATCTGCTAACCGAAAGGCTAGCAGTTACAGTCCACCAGGCACTCCTTGGAAACTCCATGGGGTAGTTTTACTCTGATCTATAGGGTCACTATGAGTCAGAATCAACTTGATGGCAGTGTGTGTGTTTTTTTGGTTTGAAGAAGAGAGCTGTATACCTTAAGACAAATGAAGGCAATCTTATTCAGTTGTTTTGATACTATTTCTAAAGTATCATCCCCTTGAGGTCTGGAGATAGGGCTAAGGGTGATTGGTACTTCCTAGATCCTAAATCCTTCACCACTAGATCCTAGACCTAGTGGGGGCCATTCTAAATGATTTCTTCTAATCTCCAGTTCCAAGAATCCACTGTTATAGGTGGTTGTAGAGGCTGTGAATATCTCAAAACACAGCATACGTGAAACTTGTGGAAAATAAAATAATGCAAATACAATGGCAATGACTTCAATCAAAGCAGTGTTAAGTGTCCAAAATTTGATTGTGTATCTGGCATTTTTCATACATTGTCCTCACAACAACCCTGTGGGTTATTACCTTTAGTTTACAGATGGAGAAACTGCGATCTTATCATTATTAACCTTATAATTACTAAATGCATGCACGCAGACACACAAATCCTGACATTGGTTAAATTTTTCTGGGAGAGAGTAGAGTGGTAGAGCTGGGGAACAAGAGACAGCACCAAGTGGGCCAAAAGGAAGTGTTCTAATTAAGTCAGGTTCAGATTCTGCTCAGTACATTGTAAAAAATTACAGTCACAAGAGATCCCGGTGATGTGGAGTTTGCTATTCCAGTCAAACATTTTGTACTGTCCATGGTCCAGGGAATCATCTGGGTCTTTCTGGAATGGACCCACTGATGATGCCTGGATTGAATGAAAGCAATGCATTTCATTTCCAACTGGTCAATGGGTCTGGGTAACTCCATTACCTCACCCTCTTTGCTGTGTTGAAGAAACAAAAATAATGACTTTCCCAAGGCTGGGGCTGGGTATGTCTCCATTTGTCAGTGATTGTAAATGGCTTTGAAGATGGCAAATAAGTGCTAAGTATTATTATTTATTGTGGTTCCAAACACTACATCTCCTCCCCATTGTCAGGCCACAGAACTATAAGGGATGTGGTAAAAGAGCCTGTGATGTATCCAAACATCTATAAATTAGGTAACTCTCACCTGAGCTTTGTGATGGTATCTGCAAACCTAGCATTAGCTTTGCCTCGTTTCTGTGTGGGCAGAGTGGTTGCCTAATTTGCACTTATACATGCCAGCAACAGGCCCTGGCACAGGTTTGGTACTCATAGGTGATGCAAGTGCTCTTTGGACAGATCCAAGTTGCTGATGTCATGCTTTGCTGAGTTCTCTTTGAGATGCAAATGACGTTCTGGAGGAGCCTCTTGTCCTTTCATCATTTACACTTAATGGAAGAGAACTGGCATTCATTGAGCCCCTCTGTGTGCCAGAAGCTTTTATGTACATGATCTCATTTATTCTCACAGCAACTCAGTTAAAGCAGGTCTGAAGGCCCCATTTTACAGATGAGAAAATGAGGCTCGTGGAAGCTAAGTGTCACGCTCATTTAACTATTAAGGGATTGAGCTAGGATTGAAATCCAGAAATATCTGGCTCCAAAGACCACACTCTTTTATTATGTCAAACTGTAGGTGACACATATGTCTTAGACTGGATTCTCTAGAGAAGCAAAACCAGTAAAGCATATAAATATGTAGAGAGAGACAGAGAAAGAGATTTACATCAAGGAAATGGCTCATGCAGTTGTAAACACTATAAAGACCCAAGTTCCATGGGTCAGGAAAAAGGCTTCTCCTTGATTCATGCAGCTGCATGGGCTGGTGATCCCAAGATTAGCAGGCAAGATAACAGGTAATCTACTAGCTCAAGTCCTAGGAACTGGAGGTCATATGAACAACAGCCAACTGCGTGATCCAGCCCACAAACCCTTCCTAAAGATCCACACACACATCTATCCACTGATCCTGGCCACAGAGCCAAGGAAACTCTCATTCAACTGATTGGCTACTCACAGAAGATCACATCATAGGGTTAATCACATATTAAATCTCAAGAGGAAAGAGAACCCTTAACCATCACAATGCCCTGCCCCTCTTACCTCAATTGCTTTGTCAAGTTACTTCAGCCCCCTGCTAAAACCTCTTGAGCACCTTTCATTGGTCTTAAATAGAATAAGCCACAGTTTTTTCATGGACCTTCCCAATTTGTCTCTACTTCTCTTTCCAATTTTATTCATCTCTGTGCTGCTTTATTTCACTTCTTTGAACATGCTATAATCTCCCACCTCTGGGTATTTGTACAAACTGCCTGCAAATTTTATCTTTTTCTTTTTTGACTAGCACTTGTAAGGGAGCATTGGTGGTTCATTGGTAGAATTCTCATCTTCCATGTGGGAGACATGAGTTTCATTCCCAACTAGTGCATCTCTTGCACAGCCATCACCTGTCTCTCAGTGGAAGCTTGTGTGTTGCTATGGAGCTTCAATGGTTTCAGCAGAGCTTCTGGACTAAGACAGACTAGACAATGTACTTCTGGAAATCAGCCAGTGAAAACCTATGGATCACAATGGCATAATCTGCAACTGGTCAGGAGGATGGTACAGGATTGGGCAGCATTTTTTTCTATAGCACATGAGGTCGTTATGAGTCATGGGTTGACTTGAGAGCAGCTAACAACAACAGCCCCTCTAAACCATCACATATAATTTTCTTGGGCATGCCATCTCTGAAACTCAAGACCAGGAGTTTTCTGAGTGTAATCTCTGGACCAGCAGCATCAGCCTGACCTGAGAACTTGTAAAAAATACTAATTCTCGGATCTGGCTGTAGATGTAGGTGTACTGGACACTGTGGCTATGAGGTGCGGAAAATTGTTTTTCAGGAAGGTGTCCAGGTGGTTTCTTTCCAGCTAAGTTTGAAAACCACTGCTTTAGACCAGAGTTTCTCAGCCTTAGTCACTTGGGGCCCAGTAACTCTATGGTGGAGCAGAGGTTGTCTTGTGCCCTATAGCATATATGAGTTCTGACAATTAAGCTCACGAACTCATCCTAGACAAAGTGCTACGTACCTCACCGCTGAATATCACTATGGTCATCTTTGAAGTACTCTTTCTTGGGGAGCTGTGCAGTGACACCAGCTCCTAGTCCACCCTTCAAAGCACTTTTTCTAGGATGAGTTTTCAAACTTAATTGTCAAACTTCATCTGATGACAGCTGTGATGGACATTCCAGGAAAAGAGTACCAAAATTGTTTTGAAGGATGGAGTAGGCACTGGCATCAGTGTACAGCTTCCCAAGAAGAGTACTTTGAAGTTGACCATAGTGATATTCGGCAATGAGATCTATAGCATGTTTTCTAGAATTGGTTTATGAACTTAATTGTCTTACCTCATATAGCAGCATTCTTGGCCTCTACACATTAGAAAACAGTAGTACCTCTACTTCTCTACAGTTTCCACACCAAAAAATATCTCTAGGCATTGCCGAGTGTTCATGGGGGGCAAAATTACCCCAAGTGAGAACCATTGTCTTAGACTCAGGTTTCTTCTCCTGCCATACACTCACATAGTGCCCTGAACAGTTGATGTTAATTAGTTAATAACTCATTGGAATCACATGTTTGAGGAATGTCTTTACTGTTATACACCCGCCAGCTAACACATAGTCTAACACCTTCTGAATTCTTGTGAAATATTGCTCTGGCAGAGTAAGAGGAGAGCCCTGAACCTAACCTCAAAACCAACCTTTTACCAGAATGTTTATGAGGAGATAGGAATTGGGGGCAAGTAGGAACCCTGAGGTGCATTATTCTTGGAGGACAAGGACTGCTTCTGAACCCTGGGAGCAGTGGGGACAACACATCCCCAGCAGGACAGAATCTAAGTACTGCTGCTTTTTTACATATAGTGACAGAGCATGTGATTAAATGCAAAAGAGAAAGCAAATGAACAAAGAAATGCTTATTAGAATGCTGCAGAAGGCTCTGACCAAAGATAGGCTCACAGCCACAGCCACTGAGAGAGAAACAAAACTGTATTCTCTCTGCAAGAGCAATAAGGAGACTGTTGGCTAAAAGATGCCTGGCTTGGCATGCAGCGTGGTGACTTAAATCTTCTTGTCGGGTTACATTCAAATTAAAGAGGAGGAAAAAAGAGCAGATTCTGACTCTTTTACCACCCACACTACCTTGACCTGCAAAACTGTCTTCAAAGCCATCATCAGGGAGAACTGTAGAAGTTGAAGGAGTCCCAGAATAGTGCAAATGTTGTGCCAATTAATTGTACTGCTAACTGAAAGGTTGGTGGTTCCAATCCACCCAGAGATGCCTTGGAGGAAAGACTTAGCAATCTACTTCTGAAAATCAATGTGGAAAAACCTATGGAGCAGTTTTAATCTGACACACACAGGGTTGTAATGAAACAGAGGCAACTGAAACTCAATTAATTACCAGTGGAAGCTTAGAAAGGATGTAATTATTCTTGCTTGAGTCTCTCTTCTGAATAACTTATGATGCAGTTATGAATATGAGAAACTTGGTTGGAAACATGTAAATCTGTCCCTTATAGAGCCCAATTGAATTCTGGGAATGAGGCCTTCTGGAAAAATTGGAAACCTGCAGCTAATATCAGACCTGTGTAATCTGGAGGTCTTGTGAAGTGGTTAAGAGCTCAGCTGATAATCAAGAGGTCAGCAGTTTGAATTCACTAGCCACTTCTTGGAAACCCAATGGGGTAATTCTACCCTGTCCTTTAGGGTTGTTAGGACTTGAAGGCAATGGGTAACTGCTGTTAGGATTTGGAGCATGCAGTTGGATCACTAGGAGGCATAGATCTTTAGATAATAATTTTCAAGTATGTTTATGTATATCATTGTTGTGTCTCAAAATTTTTTTTTCCATTGACAAAGCTGAGAAACTCTCCACTTGCTCTGTTTCTATACCTATTAGGTGAATGTATTTTGTCAGGGTTTTTTTCTGTTTGAAATTTCTTCATTTTTATTACTAGAATTTACCAACAATTTTCTGTCCTGCCTTTTCAGTTAATATTATTTTTAAGTATGTCCCTAAATTGTTGCAACTGGACATCATTTTCTTTCTTTCTTTATTGTGATTAAGTGAAAGTACACAAACTGAATCAATTTTGCATGCCCACCTATCTGCAGCTCCTTCTGTTTTCCTTGTCTGGTGACAGCACACTCCCCCTTTTCATTCTATACTTCTAGTACGTTTTTAACAAGCTCCTGGCTCCTCCTTTCAACCCTCTTCTCTCCTATCTAGAAAGAGACCAGTACGACAGCCTCCTATAAATGCATAGAACAATAAAGTACACTCACCATATCATCGCACTGTGTCCCCAATACCAGCTGCAGGTGGACATCATCTTCAAAATGATACCTATATTCAGTTTCAATTTATTCCATAAAGTAAATTCATTAAAAATACCCCAACCTTAGAAAGAGGAATACAATATGCTAGTCCTTCACAAAGCATGCATTAATGCATTCAGGCAAGACTGAGCTTGTAGTTTCTTGGATACTACAGCTCCAGAAAAATCAGTAATTACAATTCACCAGTTCATGATTCATAATAATCTGTTTTGTCCAAAAGAACATCTGAAGATCTACCCTATACAACAATGCTTCAGTGACAGGACAATGTCCACATATCTACAAGGAAGACCAGTTAACATGACAATTATTCAAATTTATGCACCAACCACTAAGGCCAAAGAAGAAAAAATTGAAGGATCTTCACCAACTTTTACAGTTTGAAATTGATTGAACATGCAGTCAGGATACATTGATAATTACTAATAATTGGAAATCAAAAGTTGGAAACAAAGAAGGACTGGCAGTTGGAAAATATACCCTTGGTGACAGAAATAATGCCAGAGATGTCATGACAAAATTTTATAAGACCATTGACTTCTTTATTGCAAATACCTTTTTTCACTAACATAAAAAACAGCTATATGCATAGACCTTACTAGATGAAATATACAGAAATCAAATCAACCACATGTTCAAGTTGAAAGTGAAGAAAATTTGAACAAGTCACTGAGAGTCAACATATGACCTTGAATATATCCCACCTAAATTTAGAGATCATCTCAAAAACAGACTTGAAGCGTTGAACACTAGCAATCAAAGAGGTTATTCAAAAGACAGAAAGAATGAAAAGACCAAAATGAATGTCAGAAGAGACTCTGAAACTTGTTCTCTAATGTTGAGTAGCTAAAGCAAAAGGAAGAAATGATAAATGAGAGAACTGAACAGAAAATTTCAAAGGGTGACTTGAGAACACAAAGTATAGTATAATGAGATGACAAAGCTGGAGATAGAAAACAAAAAGGGAAAGATGCACTCGGCATTTCTCAAGCTGAGACAGGAATAAAAATTCAAGTCAAGGTGCAACAGTGAAGGACTCTAAGGGGAAAATATTAACCGGTGCAGGAAACATCAAAATAAGAAGAAAGGGATACACAAAGTCATTATACCAAAACAAATTGGTTAACATTCAACCATTTCAAGAGGTAGCACATGACCGGGAACCAATGGTACTGAAACAAGATATACATAGGCTTAATTGTATTTGTTTACTAATCTGTAGTACAGAATTTCAAAGATGCGGTGAAAAACAGGTGAAACTGCACAACACAGATTAATAAGTGAGCACAAATAAGCTGGTCCATATCTTGCTTATTGAGTAATTTGTCCCTGTCCATTGCCTGCCCCTTCCCATTGGTAATATGGAGATATTTCTAGACTTGAACTCTCCAATACAGTAGCCACCAGCTGTATGTGGATACTAAACATCTGGAATGTGACTCATCTAAAATGAGATGTGCATGAGACCTGGTGTGGGGAAAAAAGTATACTATTTCATTAATAACCTTTAGGTTGGTAAGATGGTCAAAAGAGAATATTGTGGACATACTGAGTTAAATAAAAAATGTCATTAAAAATCTGTTTATGACTGGAGCTATAGTTTTTCTTTGTTATCTTCGTTGTTGTTTATAGGTGCCATTGAGTTGGCTCTGACCCATAGAGACCTTATTTATAACAACAAAATATAAGGTTCAAGTTACAATATCAAAAGATTTTGTGGACAAAAAAATTGAACAATGCAGGAAGCATCCAGAGAAGATGGAAAGAATATGCAGAGTCACCACATCAAAAAAAAAAAAAAAAAATTGATCAACATTCAGCGATTTCAAGAGGTAGCGCACGATCGGGAACCGAAACTACCAAAGGAAGAAGTTCAGGCTGCACTGAAGGCATTGGCAAAAACCAAGGCTTCACAAATTGACAGAGTACTGGTTGAGATGCTTCGACAAATGGATGCAGAGCTGAAATCACTCACTTTTCTATACCAAGAAACCTGGAAGATGTTTACCTGGCAAACTGACTGAAAGAGATCCTTACACATGCACATTCCAAAGAAAGGTGATATAATGGAAGGCAAAATTACTGAACAGGACCAGACAGCATTTTATTCTGTTGAATGTAGGGTTGCTATGAGTTGGACAGCATGTAACAACAAGAAAATAATATTCCTTTGACACATATGTTGTTGTTAGGTGCTGTTGAGTGGGCTCCAACTCACAGCGACCTTATGTATAACAGAATGAAACTTTTCCCAGTTCTGTGCCACCCATGCTGTGTTTGACTCCTTGTTAGAGCCACCATGTCAATCCATCTCCTTGAGGGTCTTCCTCTTTTTTTACAGACCTTCTACTTTTCTGAGCATAACATTTTTCTCCAGTGATTGATCCCTCCTGTTGATGGGTCCAAAGTAAGTCAGACCAAGTCTACTGTTCTCGCTTCTAAGGAGCATTCCGACTGTACTTCTTCCAAGATTGATTTGTTTGTTGTTCTGGCCAACTCATTGCCCACTGACATCAAGTTGATTCCAAATCATAGAAACCCTTTAGGACAGAGTATAACTGCTTCCTGGAATTTCCAAGGTGCACCGGCTGGATTTAAACTGCTGATGTTTTGGTTCGCAGCCATAGCACTTAACCACTATGCCACCAGGGTTTATGTTCTTCTGGTAGTCCATGGTATAGGCAATATTCTTCAGCAACACCACAGTTTGGATGTGTCAGTTTTTCTCAAACAGCTTTGATCTAGCTAATTCCTGTTCTTGGCACTTGCAGTCATAAATAGCTCTACAGAAAGCATGTATAAGACTTTCTTTTTCCCTTCTGTTATTATTTCCTTTGAAATGAGACCAGAAATTTAATCACTGGCTCCACAAATACGAACACAGCTAAAGACTTGATGAAGGCCTACTGGTATAGTGGTTAACAGTTCAACTGCTAACCAAAATGTCAGCAGTTTAAATCCACCAGAAGTTCCTTGGAAAACTTAACAGAGTAGTTTGATTCCGCACTTTAAAACAGCTATGAGTCAGAACTGACTCAACAGCCGCTAAGAACAACAACAAAGACCTTGATAAAATTTACAAATAAACTACTTTCTGAAAGGTAGGCCGTCCATCAGCATTGTTTGTGACTGTGTCTATCAATTTACCCCAATTGATGTCAAATGTTGCTTTAAAAATACATACTAGAGAAGGCTGTATCTCAGTGTTTTCATTTCTCAGATAATGACTTAGATTGAAGGGGACAAGTAGCAGGTGCACTTGTTTGGTCTGAGGCAGATGTGGCCCAACAGATAAGAACATTCTCTCCATCTTTTATTCTGTATCCTCATCATCAAGAACTTCAGTTTGGCATTTATTAAAGTTCAGGTTTTTTTTTTTTTTCAGAAAACGTTTGGTTTTTCCTTAGAGTTACACAATTCACTGGGGAGAAAAAAAGATAAACTGCCTTCCTTCCCTCAAAATGAATTCAAATGAGGGCTGAATCTCTTAATCCAGGAATTAAATAGAATCTGTTAGTGTGCAGATTTTCTTACAGTACCAAATTACTAATGGACATTGTAATCTGGTATCAACTACTTGTGGGCTTCTCAGAGTGTTTCTCTTTCTAATTGCATTTAGAGTGAGGATGGTACTAAAGTCAAGTGCAATTGTTGGTGAACAAGAGAAATATACATCATATGTATATTTTATACGTATCTATCTGTCTGTCTATCTATCCACACACACTCATGTCATGAGGCATCTATTTAGTTCAAGGTGGAATAAATGGAAAATAGGGATTTATGAGGATAAGTCATAGTCCAGTTAATAGCCAGGCTTTATTAATTGGCTAGGGTAAAACCTAAATTAGCTAGACTGCAAGGAGAATCAGACTTTAGTAAGCTGAATTTTCAAGCTAACTCAGAAATATTTTTCTAATCCTTTCTTCTTCAGTCCTTGTTGTGGAAATACCACTTCTCTCCACCTGTTAGATGTACCTCTTTTCTTGGTTATCTTAGGAGGCAGAGTCTTGTGATGGGAATTAAATTTTCTTGGACAGAAACCTTTGCAGAGCTTACTTCTGTACAGAGATTCCTGGGCAGGGCTGAAGGTGGAGTTGTAAAAGAGGAGGCTTCCCTTTCCCAGCCTTCAGGGCATGCTCTGGAAACTGCCTTTTTATTGTTAGTGTGCTGTCATTAATATATTTCCCTCTTGTAGCAGAGATAGGCTAACAATGCACCACACTGTTCCTTCTTCTTCCTGGACACATAGCCTACATTTCCCAGCTTCCCTTGCAGTTAGGTCATATAACAGAGTTCTAATCAATGCAAGGAGGACAGAAATAGCGTGTTTCAGTTTTTTCTAATGCTCTCTTTCATGCCCCTTCTGGTTCACCAGCTTGGTGCAAGCACATACAAGTTGCTAGTCATGGAAGCCCATATTGAAGATGGTAGAAACACCAGCTAGGTAAGCCTGGGATCAGGAGAAGGGGTGCCTGCTGGTTGACACCACCTGTTCTGGATTTCACATTTGTGAACAATTTTCTTCTGTTTCGGCCTTTATAAACTTCCAAGATCTGTTCGCAGTAATAGTTGATGACTCCTTCCACCACTTGTCTGCCAATTTGTGGTACTGACGTTGCTCACCTGTTTCTATGATGATAGAAGTGATGCTACCTGTATTCTAGATACCAGTGGAGCCATATAAGGAAGACAGGTTTCAGCAGACCTGCTAGACAAAGAGAGAATAAGAAGAAAGGCCTGGTATTCTACTTTAGAACATTAAGCAATTAATTAGTTTCTTGCTGTGTGACCTTCTTGAATAAATTTCTGTAACTTTCTAAGTGTTTTTTTTTTTTTTTAACCCTCCCTGTTCCAGAGAGGTTAACAATGGGTTACCTCACCATGAAAATATTTATGTTAATATTTGTCAGAAATATCCAGTGGCCTTCAGTTAAGGTGATAGCCAAGCCAAGTGCTGTCGAGTCAGGTCCGACTCATGCTGACCCTAGAGGCCAGGGTAGAACTGACACCCAGAGTATTCAAGGAGCTGGACACATGTTAATTGCAAAAGTTACACACTTTGAAGGTATCTAGGTAAAAAATATGACTTTGGGAAGAAGTTTCTAGTAAGGAAAAAGTCCAAATAATTCGTATTCAGAATTGGCACTACCCTTTTCTCTATCTCCAGTTGAAAATAAATTTTAAAAAATTAAGCTGTTTAGAAACATTTTCAAAACAAATAAACGTGATCTTAGTGCTCTCTGTAGGAAGAACGCTTGGCTATTGGCAATAGATAGATTTGACCTAAAAAACGGCAGGTCATTTCTAGGAGGACATGGATGTATGGAGAAAAACATTTTGTTTTCAGTGACTCAGTCATAAATTCCAGGACAGGAACATTAAAAAAGCAAGACTTAAAAAGAATACTATGATCTGAAAAATATGATGCGGAATTAATATTCTGCCTGGCCACTTCCTTTACCTGTGCTTAACTCAGTCACAGCCCAGGTACTTACAATGCAATCACAGTGTATTTTAATGGTTGTTTTAAAAAATTTTATTTTATTTTTATCTTTCTCCTGCTAGATATGAACTCAAGGCTGGGGTTTGTGACTTCTCAGTTCAACTTTCTCTGCAGCTAACATGGAAACTCGAGCAGAATAGAGGCTCAGCAGTTGAATGTATAAAATAACTCCTGGGTAGATTATTGTGGTTAACATTTTCTTCTATTACCTGATCCATTTTTTATTAATTGGACACATTTTCACTGGGTGCCCATATGGCGGTTAGCGCAATACTAGTGGCAGGGGTACAGTGGTTGGCAAAATCAGCAGACTCCTTCCTCTCAGAGAATTTTCAGTTCAGGTGGGTATTTGAATGCTAATCAAATAATCACACATAAGGATATCAGTTGTGATAAATGCCATGAAGAAACGTTAGAGGACACCACGATAGGGTGTAATTTGAGTTCCCTTTCTACCTGTAACAAGCAGTTGCTGTCAAGTCTACTCAGAGCACACCCATGGATGTCAGAGTAGAACTGCACCATGACGTTTCAAGGGCTGACTTTGGGAACAGGAATCACCAGGCCTTCCTTCTAAAGCACCTCTGGGTGGACGCAAATCTTCAACCCTTTCAATTAACAGCCTAGAATGTTAACTCTTTTCACTACTAGAAGACTCCTCCAATGTAGTTAGGCTCAAATCAGGTGCTGTTGTGTTTTTTACATGCTGTCAAGTCGATCACAACTCACAGTGATCCTACAGGGAAGAGTAGAACTGGCTGGTAGGGTTTCCAAAGAGCTGCTGATGGATTCGAACTGCTGGCCTTTTGGCTAGCAGCTTGAGCTCTTAACTACTTCGCCAAGAGATGAAAGTGAAAATGATCTCTTAAAAGCTCATGGCTTTGAATAGTTTACTGGAAATACCATGGCCAAATCAGTACATATTTATAAGTGAGATGAAAATTACAGGACACAGCAGCATTAAGAATGAAACTGGCCTATCAATATGCGTCAGTTCAGGTGGTACACACTTGCAACCACTCAGTCCTTTTGCTGACAAATAAGTGTTTCAAATGCCAAATAAACACCTCAGGGACTTCTCGTGTGCTTCCTCAAATAAAGATGGAATAGATTGTTCGAGGAGTATACTGTCACTGAGTCATGAGCTGGCATTCATTAAGACATAAAATGTGCAGACATTAATGTACCAGGTACCATGTGAATTATTTGGCCCACAATATCTCCTTTGGAGTCCCTGGGTGGTACAAATGGTTAACTCACTTCTCTGCTAAAGGTTGGAGGTCCAAGCTCACCCAGAGTTGCCTTGGAAGAAAGACCTAGTGCTTTACTTCTGAAAAATCAGTCTCTGAAAACACTACGGAATAACTATAGTTGTACTTTGACATCCAAGGAGTCGCCATAGGTTAGAGTCAACTCAAAGCAATTAGTACTATATTTCATTTTAAAAGTTCTGTATGATTGTAATTACTGCTCTTATTTTAATGATAAGGAATGTAAAGCTCATAACATTTAGAAGTCTTCCCAAAGTAAAATAAATAGTAAATAACAAATCCACTAGTCAAGCTAAAGCTCCCTAACTCAAACACCTGAGTTATAAGCCCACCAGACATCGCTACCTCTAGTCGAGAAAAAGTATACATTCTATGTTGAATTCTACGCATTCTATATATTCTGTGTTGAATAAATAACAAATTTATCATACATATGGATTTTAATAAATGTTAACCAACTGGGAAACCACAGCTTTTTCTAATTCTTCTGCCAAATTTCATTTTCCACACCTAAAGAGATAGTGAATTGCATGTAAATCACTTGCTGGCCCAGCCACATTTCATTTCTAGATTACCAAGGCCATCCAAGACAGGTGCAGCAATCAGAATGAGTGAGAAATCATTGGTTTCAACCCTTCTCACACAACCATTTCCCTTCAAGATATCCTTAAGCCAGAAAGTCCTCCCTCCCATACTTTGCTGTCTACAGGAAAATTAGTAGATTGTCTCAGATGTCCTGTGATAGAAACAGCACCAGATTGGAGCCAGGGAACTAGGATTTGGCCTAGCACTGCTCCTCAGGGGCTGCATAACTTTGACTCTACCTCTGGGTCTATTAGCTTAATCTGAAAATGAGAGGATTAGTTCAAAGATGGTAGGTTACTGGTATTGGGTTTCTTTATTTTCTCTTGACTCCTAAAGAAAACAAAAACAAAACAAAACAAAAAAAGAGAGAGTGTATAAAATACCACTTGTAATGCAACCAGGAATTTGCCAGAGACTGCCCAAGATGGTGATGTCAGGGCAGAAGAGAAGAAGCAAGCTTGAACAGGATGATCTTGAATAGGATGAGAATTACACAAAAAGCAATTGTAAATATTGTAAAAAGCCTCTCAACCAGACTTTCAATAAAGCCAAAGATGTTGGGTCATGGTCAGGTCAAGTGGGAGGTAGGACATATCCCTGTGAAAACATAATTTGCCTCTGCAGAACAGCATGAGATGCAAGCCATGCCAATAGGCCTTGTCTGTTGTTCATAATCCTGCTGACCAAACAAGACTGATGATGTATGTTTATCTTCTCAGTACCTACTATAATGTCTTGCTGATTGTAGGTTCTAATAATCTGAAGGAATGAAAGAGGATGGTGGTGGAAGCCGCTGAAGTACCCACAAAGACAGCTGAAAACTTGTGTTCTGGTTAGGAATCTGGCTTTTTCTTCTCAGGTAATGTTATGAGGATTATCTCAGTCAGTTTCTAGGGTACAGTCATCAGGGATGTGAAGCGTAGAAATGTGTCAATATCTTTCCTTAACTCTTCCTTCTAGAGCACCTGTTCATTCAGAAATTGTGAGAGGCAGCTGGTCTCCCGCCCAATCTCTAGTTTTGTCTGTGAGCTACATAGTGAATGCACATGGATAGTTGACTCCTAATCAAAGAAAACTGAAAACCAGTGATCTCATCCTTTCTCTGAGGCCTTTCATGATGCAGCCATTCTGAGGATTTCCTTGAAGAGAAAGAAAGCAACTCAGATCTCTTCTCCAGAACTGAGAACAATTGAAATACTCATGCCTTGTTGAAAAAGCTGTGCTGCAGGAGGTAAGACCACTACAATGACCCAAATGTCTTTAAGTGGTGGCTCTTCTGATGAATTCTAGAGAACTAGACACCAGGACTGTGACAGTGAGCTTCTCAATTTATTCTTCTTCTCAATGGGTCTCAAATTCAGCTCTGAGCACAATGTAGTCTGTATTATGCCCCCATATTCATTCTCCTGATGGCTTCTCAGGGGATCATTCCTTTTAGGGATCAAAATTTATGGTAACAATAGCTAACTTTCTGTGATTACTATTTCTTAGGAATTCTGTTAAGAGATTTGTATGTATTACCACATTTGACTCTACAAGGAAGGTATTTTATTTGCTTTAGGACACATGAGATACAGAGAGCCTAAAGACTTGTTCAAGTTTACAAAGCTAGTAAGTGGTTAAGCTGGAAAATGAGTCTAGATCTGTCTGATTGTACAGCCTGAATTTGCTCCCTCTCTCTCTATTCTGGATAACTCTGATGCTTCAGGCAGATGAAGAAGGATTTGGGATCATCTGGCCTTCTCCAGCACCACTGGAGTTAGGAGAATTTGGGCTTGGATTCTATGATTGGGTGGGGGGAGGGATTCTTTTGTTTCTTTCTCTTTTTCTTTACACTCGCTTCTTTATCTCTAAATTGAGGAAATAATAAGTTCTATCCATAGAGTTGTGATGGGAATGAATTAAAATAATGAATATCAATAAGGACCTTGAAGACCTCATAAAAGGCATGACAGACACACAGCTAGTTCTTTAAAAAGAATGTTACAGCAATAGAAATGGTTGCATACTTTTTGAAACTAAACAATTTCTCCCCAAACATCATATTAATAGAAGTGGCCCTAGTCATGTCAATGGTTTTTAGTGTGCCTTTGGGAATGAGTCAATTTATGGATTAGATGTTAGAACTGGACCTTGGCCATTTGTGGGTGAACATGGCTGAAGTAGCCAAGAAGAAATCTTTTAGTAGTGACTGTTTTAGTCACCTGGTACTGCTCTAACAGAAAATACCACAGTGAATGGTTTCATGAAGAGAAACTTTGTCATAGTCCAGTAAGCCACAAATTTGTTCACAAGTGAGAAGTCCATTCAATAAGAGAAATTATTATAGTCCAGTAGGTGGAGTCCAAATTCAGGGAGAGCATCTTGGCACAAGAACCTTTCAGGTCTGAAGGACTTGCTTAGCTCTCAGTGCTGCCTTCTTGGTGGTATGAAGTTCCTGAGTCTCTATGCTCACTTCTCTCCCTTCTATCCCACAGCTGGTAACTTGAGTCCTGCCTCACCAACACAAATGCTACCCATCCTCCATCATCAACATCACAGAGGCAGGATTCGCAACACCTGAGAGGAATTGCACCATATTGGGACTCATAGCCAAGTGAAATTCATACATACATTTTGGGGAGGGACACAATGCAATTCATGACATTCCATCCTTTGGCCCCCCAAAATCAAATCATTAGAATATTCATTTATAGCACAGAAAAGATCTTAAGCCCAGATCCAAATTTCGTAAATTTCAACTGTGATGTCCTGAAAAGGTTTTACGATCCCAGAACACAATTGTGTGACAAGCAGGAACAAATTACACATTTTCATTATAAATAGAGAAATTGTAGGGAAAGAAGTCATTAACAGGCAACAAAAAGTCAGCAGAACACATTACAATAACCCTCAAAGCTTCGAAAATAATCTTTGATTTTCTGAGGCATTTTGGTACTGAGGGAGTAGGGTGCTGCTCTAACAAACACCTAAAATGTACAAGCCATTTTGAAACTCTGAATGAACCAAAGATTCAGAAGGAACTGAGGAGAAGAGTTAACACTGAAGAATGCACAGATGGTGAGAAACAATCAATAGAGGACTGTCGGCGGCAGCAGTGGCAATAGCAGAACCAGAGGCAGTACTGGAGCCAATCAATGGAGCAAAAGAGCTAAGTGCCTGTGCACAGAGTTTTCCTGGTAGAGCAGGGTACCTCTGGGTACCTGAATTGGTGGAGCTAGCCTTGTTGACCCACAGAGCAGGGAGCTGAGTGTCTTCATGCAGGAGGCTTCTAGCAGAGTGGGGTGTCTCTGTGCACTTGAATCAGTGGAACTACAGAGCTTTGGAATACTTGCCCCTGCAGGACAGATGCAGGCCAGAGGCCCAGGCCACGAAACCATAGGAAGCAGATGCTGAAGAGACAAACAGTGTGAGAAGCTGAGCTGCCTCAGTCTCAAAAGTTATGGTCATGATCTCAAGGGTTTGAAAGGGTGGAACCACAGTGTCCTGTGTTTGTAAGGGTGGAATTACCACTCAGTTGGGCTTAGGGTTTACCTAAATCTGATGGGGCAGAGTTTCTGTCCAAGTGGGCCTTGAAGGCAGAATTGTAGCACAAGGCCAGTTGTCTCCACCCAGGATCCAGAGAGTCTGGCCAATACCTAGAATTTGGAGG
Organism: Heterohyrax brucei; assembly: GCA_028571685.1. Lineage (NCBI taxonomy): Eukaryota > Metazoa > Chordata > Mammalia > Hyracoidea > Procaviidae > Heterohyrax > Heterohyrax brucei. The sequence continues at coordinate 14,733,217 of CM053153.1, read as the reverse complement.
GCAGGGCCATTGTGTAAAATGTCTCAGAAAATGGAAGATTATTTTCAAAGCTTTCAGGGCTAATGTATTATGTTCTGTTGACTTGCTTGTTGCCTGTTAATGTCTTCTTTCCCTACATTTTCTCCTATTTATAATGTAATATCTAACTTGTGCTTGTTCTGCCATTGTAGCTTTGGAATCAGATTGCTGTTATTCTAGGTTTCATAGATGTAAAGGAAATTTTGAATTTTGGATTTGGAACTGATTTAAGACTTATATGGGATGGACCTGATTTTGCTATGATGGTATGAATGTATTATATGTTTCAATGATGTGATTTCTGGGGTGCCAAAGGGTGGGATGTCATGGACTGAATTGTGTCCCCCAAAAAATAAGTGTAACCATGTGCCTGGGCCATGATTCCCAATATTTTGTGATTGTCCTTCATTTTGTTGTTTTCCTATGCTCTATTTTAAAGGATTAAGATGGGACTATAAATCCCTTCATAAGAGCTTCTCTGGAGTATGGCTTGCACCACCCTTAATCCTTTCATTCTGCAAGTGATAAAAGGAAAAGGAAGCATGCAGAGAACTGGGAACCTCACACCATCAAGAAAGAAGCACCGGGTGAAGACTGGGTCCTTCAGACCTGATGTTCCTGCACCAAGATGCTCCCTGGAAAAGACTGATGCAATACCAGATTTTCCTCCAGAGCCAGCAAGGGGGGAAGCCTTCCCCTGGAGTGGACATCCTGAATTTGGACTTGTAGCCTACTGGACTGTGTAAGAATAACTTTCCTTTATTAAAGCCCTCCGCTTTGTGGCATTTCTGTTAGAGTAGCACTAGCTGAATAAAACAATGACCTTATAGATGAGTTCCTTATCTAAAAGTATCAAAACCTGGGAGGAAAGATTTTAATGGTTTCACATCTCAGTGGAGAATAAAAAGACAGAGAAGAAGAATCCACAATTTAGTAGGTTAGGGAAAACCATTGATGAGAATAAAAGAAAGGGAAGAAGAAGAATGAGAAAAGAGGAAAGAACATGGAGGGACTGGAAGAAGAAAAAAATTCGAGAAGAAATGACTGAAAGAGAATCTGAAATAAAGAAATAAGCAATAAAATAAGAAAAGAAAAAAGATGGAGAGAAGAGAAACAGAAGAGAACGGAGGTGGTCGAGAAAGAGAGGAGAAACAATGAAAAGACAGTTTTATAAAGAACCTACAGTGTGCCAACCATGGTGCTAAATGCTAGGTAGGGGAAGTACTTTAGTGGTGTAAATCCTTCCTGAGGCCCTTAAAGGATCAAGTTGACCTACACGTATGGAATCTTGAGCTTTATCCTAACCCTAGTTATGTGTGCACAAGTGATTCATTTCCAGATCCAACGGTTTGAAATGGGTTGAATATATTGAATTCTCCTTTATCAACTCTTTCTCCTTTATTTGTATATTCATTTACTTAATGTTTATTGAACACCAGGGCTGAGGCACTATTCTAAGCATTATAAATAATGAGTACAGAGGCTCCCAAGATGCCTTAATCCTATGGTGTGCATGGAAAGGGAGGGATCGCATCATCATCATTATCATCTTTTGTGTGCATTGCTCTCTTGAGAATTTCCAAGGGATTTTTACACCAGTTACCTCATGGTGTGCTCCTACTACCCTTGGTGAGATAGAGATTTCTCTTTGCACTTCAGAGGTAGGAAAATTAAGGCTCAGAGAGGGTATAAAACCACTCAAAAATAAAAAACCTAACTTGTTGTCGTTAAATCGATTCCAACTCATAGCTTCCCTATAGGGCAGAGTAGCACTCTCCCACTGGGTTTCCAAGTCTGTACATCTTTATGGAAACAGACAGCCACATCTTCCTTCCATGGAGCTGCTGATGAGTTTGAACTGCCGGCCTTCTGGCTGGCACCTGGGATCATAACCACTGTGTTACCAGGGCTCTCTAATGAGCACTCCGAGACACATAATTAGTAAGAAATCTCAGATAAGAAGTCAGCCTCACATTGCATCCAGCTTCTTTCCCACTATAGGTATGAATAAAGGTTAGTGTTGCTGGCATAGGTCTGAAAAGGATTATTGCATTGTATTTCCAAGACACAATACAGCATAGTGTTTGAGAGCAGTCCAGTGTTCCAAGTGGCTGAGAGCAGTCCAGTGCTCCAATCTCTGCCATTTCTTAATTATTTGACCTCTGTCAATGACCTAACCACTCTGACTCTGTTTTCTCCAATGCAACTTGGGGTTGTAATAGTACCACTGTCACTGGATTGCTGGAAGAATTAAATGAGATAATGCATGGAAAGTGCTTGCCCAAGTATCTGGTACAGAGCAGGCATCAGTAAAGGTTATCTGTTGTTATTATTGCAGATACTGCTACTCTTTCTTTTAGACAATGGAATGTGGCAGAGAGGCAACTCAGGGCATATTCCTGTTGGTGTTCTCAGGTACTCCATTGACTGAAGACTACTTTGGCCAGCATTCACCCTACTGGGTACTGGCCCAGGTCTCTAACAGAAGCTGTTACTTGCTCCAGGAGAAAGAGTTAGCTGCCATTTGACCTGACATTGTGTAATGATGGCTTAACCCATGCCAGCTAAAACTCCCTGGAGTCATGTGGCACCAACTCAGGACTCTTGAAGATTTTTCTGAGGACTGAAAACAGAGCAGCCTATGGGAAATGGACCAGAAGTATTTTGAATGTTTGTGCATTGTTCAAAAATGTGTTGGAGATGGAGCTGGTCAAGGAAGGATTAAGAGAAAGAAAACAGTGTGGGCAGAGACCATAGGACCACAGGATCTTAGATCTCTGAACCAATTAATTGTGTCTGTTGTGAATTTCAGACCCTTGTGAAATTGCCCTTGATGGGAACTTGATATGGCCCTGGAATGAGAGGGATTAGGAATCAGGCAAATTAGGTGCTTATGTATAGGTGGAATACAATTTAATTTACAAAATCATCTTACTGGTTGCCATCCAGTTGATACTGATTACAAGAATCCTGTAGCACAGAATAGAACTGCCCCACAGGGTTCTGAAGAAGTGTCTGGTGAATTCGAACTACTGATCCTTTTATAAATTTTTATTATTGCAATTAAGTGAAAGTTTACAATCCAAACAAATTTTCCATGTAGAAGTCTGAGTACCACCTGCCTGTCTGCAAATCTGTCTGCTCCCTCCACTCTAACAGCACAGTCTTCTTTTTCACTCTTTACTTCTAGTATCTACTCAACCAGCACTGTCACCTAATCTCTAAATTCTCTTTATCCATACGAAAAGAAACCAGTCGGGCAGCCTCGTATACATACTAAACTATGAAGTACACACTCTACCTGTATTACCCTGTGCCCCAAGTCCAGTCCATTCTTTGTCTAAAGTGTTGGCTTCAGCACTTGCTTTAATGCTAGGCTAGCAGCAAGTCTATGGATCATGTTCTCAGGGGACCCACAAGGTTGTCAGACCATCAGTTCTAGTCTTTTATTGGCGTTCTTGATCGGCACAACTCTTTTTCTCATACTACACAGGTAATCTACATTGTGTTCCCCCATCTCAGGGCTGTCTTTGGTGGCGGCAGGCCACCATCTAGTTCTTCTGGTCTCATGCTGATGTGGTCTTCCAATCCTGAGTGTCCTTCTGTCTCCTGGGCTCATTTTTCCTCATGCCTTTGACTTTCTTCACTGTCATTTGTTTCAGGTGGGCTGGAACCAATTGATGTTCCTCTGATGGCAGCTTGCTGTCTGAACTGCTGACCTGTTGGTTAGCAGCCCAATTTTTAACCACTGCACAGTGAGAACTATGGGATGATTATTGTTACATATTTATTTTGTATCATGTCAATTATGAGATGGCTTAAAATTACTTTTGCCTTTTCTCTGTCTTTCAAGGTGCTCTCTTCCAGTCCCATGCATTTTTTGCCATCTGTGAGTAAGAGGGATCCCTGGGTGGGGTGAATGGTTAACATGCTTGGCTATTAACAGAAAGGTTGGAGGTTTGAGTGCACCCAGAGATTCCTTGAAAGAAATCATGGAACACAGTTCTACTCTGAGACACATGGGGTCATGATGAATCAGTGTCTGCTTGATGACAGCTGTGATTTTTATTGTGGTGAAAAAGTAAAAATCTGTATTTCCTGACCTGTCCTATACTTTGAACTCTATGCTTACATATTTACATTCCTACTTGGCATTTCTACATGGATGTCTAATAACCATCTCCAACAGAACTCTTGAGTTCCCTTCTTGATACCCCCATAAGCTTGCTCATCCCCAGACCTCCGCATCCCACTGCTGCGTATCCACTTCCTTCAGCTAAAAACCCAGTGGTCTTCCTGGATCTCATAGATTACTACATTCCCTGTACTCATTTTTTAGTGACATTGCTCAAGTCTGTTTTGAAAACATTTTCCAGATCTGTTTTCTTTGCTTCTAGTAAACCAAACCCATCCTAGTCTGAGCTCCTATTCTCTCCTACCTGACACACAGTAACTGATATCTTCTTAAGTGATTTCTCATTTTCCTTTGGTGTCATATAATCCATTCTCTAAACTACCAAGTTGGTGTTTTTTCCCAGTGCAACTAAAATCTTTCTCTAGTCTGCTTACCATCTTCAAATGGCTTCTACAGCGTTTAAGGTGAAAGCCAAACTCCCTGCTCAGAAGTCTACTAGAACTTCATGATCTGGTTTCTACTTCATTGCTGGACTTCATCCTCTACTGTTCTGTCTCTGTGATCCAGCTGAATTGATTTCCTTAACATTTCTCAGACTCTCCAAGTCCTTGACCCATTAGGGCCTATGTACTATTTCCTTTACCCAGCTCTCTGACTTGAAATCTTCGCTTCACGGGTTTCTTCTTCCCGTTCACTGCCATGTCTGTAATGCTGAGCACATGACCCAAGATAAAGCAGGTGTTGAATAAATACTTGCTTATTAAGTTGTCATTTTGAGGTCTCAATGTTCGCTTTAGCCAAGAAGGTCAAACGTGTGTATGAACATGGCATCAATATCTTCCCAAACCAGAAGCAGAATTCACGTTATTATTTTTTTGGTTGTGATTAAGTGAAAGTTTAAAGTCCAAGTCAATTTGCCATATGAAGCCCTGAGCACATGCCTCTGTTCAGCTGTATCTGCTCTACCCACCCTGTGACAATACGCTCTTATTTTCCACTCTTTATTTCCAGTGTCTACTCAACTGACCTCTGTCCCCTCTTCTACGCTCTCTCCTCATCCACCTAAAAAGAAACAAGTAGGACAGCTTCATATGCATATTAAGCCGTAAAGTACACACACCACGTACCTCAGTGTGTGTCCCCAAGTCCAGTCCATTCTGTGTCTGAAAAGTTGGCTTCAGTACTGGTTTCAGCTGTGGGCTAACAGTAAGTCTAGTGACCATGTTCCTCAGGGGACCCTCGAGGTTGTCAGACCATCAAGTCTGGTCTTTTAATTGAGTTCTAGTGCTGCATACACCTTTCTCACTTGCTACGTCAGGGACTCTACATTATGTTCCCTGTCAGGGCTGTGTTTGGTGGCGGCCAGGCACTATCTGGTTCTTCTCTTCTCCTGCTGATATAGTCTCCCAAACATAGGAGTTTTTCTGTATCCTGAGCTCATTTTTCCTCATATCCTTGATGTTTGCGGTTTTCATCTGCTCCAAGTGGGTTAGGAAGAATTTACATATATTTTATTTTTTTAATTTAGGGTACACTTTTGAAGACATGAAAACAAAAACCAAAAGTTGTGTTCTTGGAGCATTCTGGTATTGGCCCGGTAAACCATGACACAGATGGCAAGAACAAATTGCTACTTACAAACAAAATGGTGTAAACAAGTGTGTGTCTCCAATGCACTTTTCTTGGGTGGGGAGCTCTGAACGGGCAGGGCCCAGGTTTGCATTGACAGCTGGTCTAATTTTTTCTTCCCAGTCTTAGCACACCTGTCTCCTCCTTGGCTTTGTCCACATGCCCTTCGTTTCCTTCTTTTTTTCAAATCTGACCATCCTCAGCCCAGTTTGCACTCCTCTTTCATCTTGAGCATCCAGTTGAGTAGAGTGAAAGCTCTGAATTAAAGTCCTGTCATTGTTACTTACTAGACTCATAACCCTGAGCAAATGGTTTAGCACCTCTGAACTGCAGTGTTCTCATTTGTAGAATGGGTAAAACACCAGTATTGTCTTAACAGACTAGTTGTAAGGGAAAAAGGACCAGGTAGTATGCAGTGATTAGTGCAGTGCCTTGTGCCTGCCAAGTGTACATAAAGCTTAGCTATGATGTCCTTTCTGTGCTAACTCCAAAATGATTACCTTTCACTAAGTCTTTTGGTTTTGGTTGTTCAACTATTCAATTTGAAATATCAATAGATCCTGTTCTAAATCATGAGCTATTTTAAGGGTGTGAGTCCTTCTTATTCACCAAAAAGTAGATCTGCTGAGAACAGGGCACATGTGATACAGAAACACAAGAATACATCCCACCTTCCTTTTTAGTTTGCTTCTAGACCCTTTTAAAGTCTAATAATAACCACCAACGTGTGCGAAGTGTTTCACATTTTGTTGTCGCTACTACCGTTATTACTACCACTGTGACTGCTGTTACTGCTAGTACTACTATTACTATTCCTTTGCTTCTTTTGCTATTAGTCTTGCTTCTGTCACTCTACTGTTATTACTAACACTAGCTAACGTTTATTGAGCATGTACTATGTGCCAGGCAGTATTCTATGTACTTTGCATTTGTTACCTCACTTAATAAGCACAGTAGTCAAAGTAGAAGGCTGCTGCATATAGTATCTGGGAACGTGGGTTGGAAGTCAGTCTTCCTGGCTTTCCATCTTGATGTTGGTGATCACTAGCTGTGTGATCCTAGGAATGTGACTCAATTACTCTGTGTCTCTGTTATCTTAAATGCTATTATTAGGTGTCATCAAGTTGATTTTCAACTCACTGTAGCACCATGTGATGCAGTAAAACTCCCCATAAGGTTTTATAGGTTGTAATCTTTACAACAGCAGATAACAAGGTCCTTCTACCACAGAGGCACTAGATGGGTTTGAAGCACCAACCTTTCAGGTAGTAGCTGAGCACATAACTGTTGCCCCACCAGGGCTCCTGTCTTTAAATTTGCATAGTAATTATTAAGGAGAATCAGTGAGATGAGTGAAAATCTTTGAGAATCTCTGAATTCTGGTGTTTAGTAAATACTCAAGTTATTTTTTCTTTCTTTTTTTATTAATTACAGTAAAAGAATAAAATTTTAACATCAATTATCTCATCTATGATAAACCATCACCTCTCCACCGTTGTAGCCAACACAGTTATTTTCTTCTGTAGACAATTTTAAGCCTTGTAACAGGGGTCTCATATAATATTTGTCCTTTTGACATTGACTGATTTCACTCAGCGTGATCTCTTCCAAACGAGACCATGTTATGAGATGTTTTCTAAAACTGTCATTGTTTTTATCATAGTATACTGTTCCATTGAGTGCCGTACCGTAGTTTGTTTATCCATTCATGTTGATGGGCATCTGGGTTGATTCCATCTTTTAGCTATTATGGACTTCGCTGCAACCAACATTCATGTACACATGTCTGTTCATGTGACAGCCTTTGTTTCTGAAGGATAAATTCCAAGCAGTGGAATTGCAGGATCAAATGGTATATCTATTTCTAGCTTTTTAAGGAAGCAACAGCTTGCTTTCCAAAGAGGTTGTACCATTTTGCAATCCTACCAGTAGTGTAGTAGAGTTCCAATTTCTCCATAGCCTCTCCAGCATTTCTTGTTTTGTGCTTTTTGGATCATGACAAATCTTGTTGGGGTGAGATGGTATCTCATTGTACTTTTGATTTGAATTTCTTTAATAGCTAATGATTATGAGCAACTCCACATATGTCTTTTGGCTTCCTTGATATCTTCTTTGGAGAAGTGTCTGTCCATCTCCTTCACCCATCACTTAATTGGATTGTTTTTCCTTTTTGTTGATATTTTATAGTACCTTGTAAATTATGGAGATCAGATGCCAGTCTCAGATACAGTTGCCAACTCAAATTGGGTAAAAAACCTAAATATAAAATCTAAAATGATAAAGCTCATTCAAGATAAAATAGGATCAACAATGAAGTTTTAATACACAACATAGATAGACTTCAAATTCTGACAAAACACAATCAACAGAAGAGAAAATAGATAAATGGGAACTACTAAGAACCAAACACTTTTGTTCTTCCAAAGACTTTGTCAAAAGAATTAAAAGACCACCTACAGAAAGGGAAAAAGTATGTAGCAACTATATGTCAGACTGACGTCTGATCTCCATAATCTACAAATTATTGCTGATATGAAAAGCACTTTTTCCTGTATTTTAGTAGTAGTTTGTCCACCTATCCCCTGTTTCTGCTGTACTCCCTGGCACTGGGCTCTCTGCACAATTAGTGCATCTCCAACAGAATAGTGATGGTGTTTAGCTTTCTGGATTCTTCTTTTTTAGAGCAGGAAAATGGGCCATCTTCACAGTGGTAGCCACATCACACAGAACTAGCCTGACACGTCATGAGTTTTCAATTGACACCTGATGACTAGTTAAAGGGCTGATGTTTTTAGAGTATATTTTGAACCAAGTCACGAGTTAACTTGACAACTTAACAATATGGGAAACATTTCTCTCTCCCCTCTTCCAGTGATTAGGTGCTATGGCTGCTAACCCAAAAGTTGGCAGTTTAAATCCCCCAGGTGCTGCTTGGAAACTGTATGGGGCTGTTATTCTCTGTATATGAGGTTGCTATGAGTTGGAATGACTCAATAGCAGTAGGTTCTTTTTGGTTTATTATGGCAAGGGTCTTACTTTCCCTATTTTTTTTTCAATAAGGATACTGAAACACGTGATGATAAATAAGTTGGCCAAGGTCAAGTGGCTTCTGAGTGGAGGAGTCTGAATCTAGGGTTCTGTACGCTAAGTTCCTAGCTTCATAAAACAGACTCACTAAATGCTGGATAGACTGTGTTGCAAATTGGGATTCAGTGAATAGTCTCAGATAATATATGGCTTGTGTTTTTTCTTTAGTTGAGTCTAGCATCTTGGCATCACTGTGAAGAGAAAAAATACAGAGATCTTTCAAGGGCCCCAGAACATGTCCAGCTCTTTGAATCAGTAAAAGTATCACTATGTGTCTGTGGTGGAAAAAACCTAGTTCTGTGTATCTGGGTGCCTGCCAACTGAGTTGACTGGATGGCTGATTCACACCAGTGTAGCAAAATTGGTTGGTAATCTTTTATTATCATGTTTTTGTTCAGCAAAATACTGTTCCTAATTTGCTTGTTGTATATATACCCAGTAATTGAAAGAACATAAAGCAATGTTTCTAGTTGGAGATCAATTTTCCAGCTTAAACATTTAAAATATTGCACTCTCACATGCATCATTATACAGTGTAATAAAATCAACCATGTAGTAGAAAATTTAGAAAAGACAGTTAAAAAAAAAAGCCATACCTAATTCCATGACTTTAACACAATTACTCCTGGCATGTTGATGATTTCTTTCATGTCTCTTCCTGTTTGTTTTCAAATTTTCATTTGTTATAGTAGTATTTGGAATTGACTTGATGTCAAGTGGTTTTGGTTTTTGCTTTCCCTTAGTATGTCAGCAGAATAGTTTTCCTTATTATCATAATACAGTATTCACAACTATAGGAGCCTTAGTGTTAAAGTGGTTGAAACACTTGTCTGCTAACCAAGAAATCAGTGGTTTCAACACCTCAGTTGCTCTAGGACAGTCAGCTTCTGTAAAGATTTACAGCCTTGTAAACCCTATGGGGCAGTTGTACTCTGTCCTATAGGGTCACTATGAGTCAGAATCAACTCAGTGGCAGTGGGTGGGTTTGGTTAGTTTTGATTTAACTCATAATAATAGTATTTAAGTAGTCAAATACTACTCCATAGTATATTGTTAATTTTCTAGTTGTCACTATAAAAATGGCTTATTGTGTTTAATTTTGATTTTCATAGTCAGTGGTGAAAAGATGTGGAAAAGTAAACTCCTTTTTTGCCACTGACCAAGAACTTATAATACTGTCTCATTGTTAGACTTCGGGTTTCATGGTTTTCAGTATCTGAAGACAGAAACAGTTACAAAGTCATAAAATCTTTGTGGGGGCACATGAGAGATCATTTGATTCAATGACTTCATACTACAGGTAAAGAGATGGAGGTCCATTAGCTACATGATGGTGGACTGAGGAGGGAAGGTATGTGCCAGTTTTAGAAATAGGAAGGAGATCTGTTTGGTGAGACTAGTTGGCAAGAGTAAGATGACTAGAACAGAGGACAATTAGGAGTGAGGAGAGCAGCTCTTGTACAGTCTCATGGTTCTTGGTAAGGACTTAAGCTTTTCATTTTGATGAGTTCTCCACTGGTGAACTTTGAAAAGAGTAATAACATGCTCTGACTCTTATCCTCTAAACACATCATTCTGTTGCTGTAAAAAGAATAAAGGGGGAAAGATGGAAGCAGGGAATTTACTGGAAACCATTGCAGTATTATAGCCAAAAGATGATGAAGACTTAGGCCAGAGTGGTAGCATAAGGGTGTCCAGAAGTGGTCAGTTTCTGAATATATTTTAAAGATTGAAGTGGTAGGATTCTTAGTGGATTAGATTATTCTGATGTAAGTGACTGTAAAACTGGTCTTTCCATTAATTGAGACTGAGAAGATCTGGGGAGGAACAGATCACGGGGTGGAGAAGAGGTGGAAGAAGATGAAAACCAATTATCTAATAATAACTCAATTTGGTACATGCTAAGTGTGAGATGCCTATAAAACATTTGAATGGACATGTCAAGTTTGAAGTTTGCTATACAAGGTTAGAGCATAGGACAGATACAGAGACATGAGGTCTGACAATTAGGTGTGAGAACTCATCCTAGAAAAAGTACTACATAGCTCATTGCTGAATATTACTATGGGAATATTACTAGGGAAGCTACACACCAATGTCAGTGCCTAGTCACTCCTTCAAAGCAATTTTGGATCTCTTTTTCTGTAATGGCCATCAGAACTGTTGTCATATTATTTTGATATCTTGAAAGTCATCAAAATGTCTTCTTTTGATTATTTCCTTTATTTCTGGGCAAAGAAAAATGTCACTGGGGGCCAGACCAGGTAAATAGGTAGGGTGTTCCAATACAGCTATTTGTCTACTGGCTAAAAATTCCCTCACAGACAACTATACAATTAAGTTTGCAAACTTGCCACCATGTCACCATTCACGATGACCATTCCAGAAAGACTTCTGAAATTGCTTTGAAGGGCGGACTAGGCACTGGTGTCAGTGTATAGCAGCACCTCAGGGAGAGTACTTCAAAAGTGATCATAGTGATATTCAGCAATGTGCTGGATATTACATGCCGTGAGACTATACAAGATGACCTAGGAGTTGAGTGCGGATCAACAAGAGAACAGGTTCAAGAACTCCCTTCTGAATAGATGAAGAGGAACCAGCAAAGGAAACCAAACAGCAGCATCCAGTGAGGTGTTTAATGGTTACATAATTTATCATCTCAGGGAGGAACTGTCGCTTGCTTAGCCATTCCATTAGGGAAGGACATTAGATTGTCTTCCATAAGTACTCTAAAACATCCATGACTATATCCTAATGACACTTCTCTTTATTTCCCCAGTCTTTCACAGGCATCAACTGTATGTTAGTACCTCGTGGCCCAGTGACTTAATCGAAGCCCTGGGAACACCTCATTAGGTCTCTGGCTAATTCAGCATTTTGTATTACTTATTATAATTAGAATTGAACTGGACCAAAGTTAACCTTTAGACTGTCTCTGACTAAAGCAGAATTCACTTCTGTTCAGTTCAATAACTCTTATTAATTGTATAAATCAGCTGCAAATTAGTTAATCTATAGTACGTAATGAATAGTATAAACAGTATTGACAGTGAGTATATTTAAGCTACTTACAGACATGGAACATTTACAGAGGCATTCATGCATACCTTGTTTGGCTACAATGACGGAAGCTCATCCAAACAGTTCCGACTCCTCTCCCACTGAGTTGACCTTGTACATGTTATGCAGATATTTAGGGCAAGGAGGAGGGAACATCACAGGCTCTGGGATCATCCAGGCCCTTGTTAACATCCAAGCTCTTATTCATTGGTGCTGTGACCTTGGGAAAAATACCTTAATTTCTTGGCATCTGAGGTACTTCACCTCTACAATGGGAATACAATAATAAAATCTAACCAAGAGAGTTGTAAGAATTAAATGAAATACAGTATGTAAAACACGTAGTACAAGGTAAGTACTAAAACAAAGATGAGTCCTCTTGCTTTTCCTATAAGGTTAGTCTTCAAGGCACAACTTTGAACCGGTTCTTTCTAGTTTGACTCCCTGCTGAGAATTTTATTTTCACCCCAAATATGCTGAATCAGAATCTACAGTTTAACAAGATCCCCAAATGATTCTTATGCATGATAAGTTTTGAGAACCACTATTCTACTAGTGGTTCTCAGCATGAGTCTCTAACCAGAAGCAATAACACTGCTGGAGAGCCTGTTAGAAGTGTTAATTCTCACTTAGCAGGAGTTCAAATCAGAAGGAATATAACTGGTTTTAGGCTCTGCTTCAAAATCCAGGTATAAAATGGCCACCTTCACAATTAGGATGGTTGCTTCCTTCTGGAAGTTCTTCAACATGTAGACTTTGCTTTTATTTCATTCTGGCTTGGAGTGAATTTCGGTATTTTCACATCTTTCACCCAGGAAAGAACTTAGCTCTCATTCATCAGCATTTTCCCTCTCCCAACCCTGAATCCCTGAAACAGTACACAGGACGTTGTATGTGCTCACTTGTCTTATCTATTATGTTAACTGTATACAGAGAATTTCAGTTTAGGTTTAGTCTTTAGGTTAGCTGAGGTTACTGTGTATGTCTGCATGTAATACAATGACATTTGAAAAATTCTTCGAATCATGATCTACCATTCTATTAGTCTGAATTAAGGAGTGTTGGCCTGAGAATATTTGACAGGATTTCCTTTCTTAGATGAGTGTTCGTGTATCTTGGGTAATTAAAAACCATCACCGTCTAAACCAAGAACCAACCGCAAACACTGCTTAGAAAAAATTATAAGACTTCTCACTAAGCTTAGGTTTCTCTCTCGGTTAGATGACTCTCTCCTCCTTTTACACACAAGCTTAACAACAATGACTCACTCATGAGGCTTACTAGTATAGTTGATAAACTAGGTAAGTAATGTATGATTAAGCACTAGCTTTTAAATCTAAACTGCTGTTTCCTTATGAGTATTTTTGCTCAGAACAAAACCCTGCCCTGCAAAAATTACCTGTTGTGATATAGCCTCATTTAACATGATCATGTTTCTATGCATAGGTTTGGACTTGTGATAATTCAATTTAGTGAGAATTTACACAGAATTCTTATTGTGTGAGGTGCTAAGAGATGCATGAAATAAATGATCAAGCACTGATTATGTATTAGAAATACAAAGATAGCCTTTTTGTGAACCCCATTGTTCCCAGGAGCACCTGAGTAGTACAAATGGTTGACATGTTCAGCTGCTAAATGGAGGGTTGGAGGTTTGAATCCACTCAGGGGCACCTTGGAAGAAGGACCTGGCAATCTAATTCTAAAATCTTAGTCATTGAAAACTCTACAGAGTACAGTTCTACTGTGATACACATGAAGTCACCATGAGTTAGAGACAGCTTGACAGCACAAGTAAAAGACTTTAAGATATACTGGATTTGGGGACACCACAGTGAAAAGAGCTTTGGAACTGAGACAGACCTAGGTTTGATCTCTAACCTTGTCACTTACTGGGTAGTCTTGGACATACAGCTTAACTAGTCGCAGCTTTGCTCAGTTTCCTCATCTATAGATCAGAATAAAAGGAAATACTTATAAAGCAGTTATGGTGACTAGAGAAGGAATACACTGAGTACCTTAGTCTTTGAGAAGAAGTGAGAGGTCAAGAAAGAGTGGTTAGTAGTATTTAGTATGTCAGAAAAGAAAGGAAGTAGGAAAAACGGATCTCAAGTTAGCATATTTGTGCAGGAATCTGAGTGCTCTCAGGAGTACTGGAGGTGGCAGTGAGGTGGCTGAAGGGATGGAAGTGGGAGACTTTCAAGTTATTGGAAGTGGGAGTCAGAAGGAGAACAGAAGTTGCCTCTGAGATAGTTATAAACACAAGTATGATTCATTCTACCAAGTATCCTGGAGTCCTGTTTAAGAGACAGCAGATGACAGAACTGCAGCACAGAGGGAGCGTGTAGCTGAGTCCTGGATGTGCAGAACAACTGCTGAGAGTCGTACCACAAGAGGCTGTAGGGCACCAAGCACTTTCTTCATGCCAGAAAGTGTGCTGGAGATCTGCATGTACATTCTCATTTAATGCTTGTTTTAGAGATCAGGGAACTGAAGCTTTGAGGAATTCTGTGTTTTACCCAAGGACAGAGATCTGTGATGTGTAGCTTTGCTGGAATCCAAAGCCTTATCCATCTGACTACAAAGTTTGCACTCTCAATAATTCCATTTGTATATAAGACATATCATAAATACTCAAGAAGAGAATGTCCTAGAATGTGGATTGGGTTGTCATGGGGATAGTGAGAGGGAGTATTTGAGGCATAAGAAAGAATATGAATGACATGCTATGAGGAATCAGCCCTTTTCTGTCAATGGAATCATGAAGATAATAGGATAAAAGCCAGGCTTATATTTTACATTTTCTTTTTTTTCTTGGAGAAAAAAGGTAATGTGGTTCTTGATTATCTAGAATAAAGTTAATAATAAAGCAAATACATCTCCAGATAACCAAAACAAACAATAAAATTGGAGACAAAAAAAAACTTGTTGCCGTGCAGTTGATTCCAACTTGTAGTGACCTTACAGGACAGAGTAGAATAGCCCTGTACAGTTTCCAAGGATTACCTGGTGGATTCGAACGCTGATCTTTGGTTAGCAGCTGTAGCACTTAACCACTGCACTGACAGTGTTTCCACATAGGCCTACAATAAACAATGTATGTTCAGGTAGAACAAAATCAGCAAGATTTTACAAAAGTGGTAAAATTTGTGACAGCTGTTAGGAGTGTGAGTTCTGTTCCCAGAACTTAGCATTCTAATTTCCCATCCCTATTCCTGTCATTGGTGGTGTAATGGTTAACAGCTACATCTACCGAACAAGAGGTCCATAGTACAATTTCACTAAATGTTCCTTGGAGACTCTATGGAGCAGTTCTGCTCTGTTGTATAGGGTCACTGAGAGTCGGAATAGACCCAAGAACAATGTAATTTTTTTCTTTTTTAAAAATCTCCATCTTTGGTATTTACAATGTCTAATACAGTTGAGTTGTAACAACACATTTTGTTGCTAGTTGCTCTCATCCAACTCATGAGCTACTTCAACACTAAATTACTTTTAGGTGTTTCAGTAAAGAACAAAGACTCTGTTTGAACAAGTGTATCTGTTCATGGCTTTACAAAAGAGACTTACCAAGTGTCAGTGCTTCTTTTCTAAGTGAGGTGAGTATAGAAGAAACTACTGGGGAGGTAAAAAACTCATTGCCATTGAGTTGATTCTGATTCCTAACCACCCTATATGACAGACTAGAGCTACTCTGTAGAGTTTCCAAAGAGTGCCTGGTGGATTCTAATTGTGAATCTTTAGGTTAGCAGCAGGAAGACACTTATTTCGCTACTAAAGCTCTAGGCACCAGAAGTCAGAGGTGTCTCAATAGTGAATATTTACAGTCACTATTAGAAATTTGAAAATGGGGAGAATTAAGTTGAAGGGGGAAAAGTTCAGTAAAAGTGACTTCCAGGAGACTTAACTTATACCAGCTTTGAAAATAAAGCATACCACTGAATGTCAAGAGTGGCTTTCTTGTTAGGTGGCCAGAGATGTTTGGCAGAAGCCTTGTCTGTAGGTTGTATGTGACACCCCCAAAGAGATGGAAAATATACGTTCTTTTTGTAAGCAAACACATTTGTTTAGTTATTTGTTTGCTGGGTAAAAATGACCTTTGTTAATTTTTTTTAGCTATTTCTTGTGAAGGGGCAGTTCAGCAGTTTTGATAGTCCAAATGTTTTGGGCTAGGAGGACTGGAATGGGATTGATCTTTCCCAAAGACTCTTTTCATACTTCTTGATCCACAGCTACTAAAGAGCCACCAGTAGTTTCCTAAGTTCCAAAGGCTGACTTCTAGAAGTTTTCCTGCAGACACCAACACAGTGTGGCCTTGCCCTCTTTTTCCTGTCATCCTTATCCTTTCCCATGGTAACTAAGGTTGAGTTCTTCTAGACATCCACGAAACAAAGTGTCATGTGCCTGCCTCCACAGTTTACATTTCAGAACGTGCATTGGCTTGCACTGGCTTGCCTCCTGCCTAGACGACATTAAGTCACAACTTAGGTTTCATCTTCACAATAGTCCATTCTGAACTTCTAACTGTATAGTGGATCTCTTTCCTTACATGGACTGGATGAACTTAGGGTCCTTCCAACACTAAAATCTAAAGTTTATGAAGTGTCATTTTCATGGCTCCTCCATCGTTCCTGTTTGTCTTCTAGGCTGTCGTCTTATAAATATTTATGTTGTGTGGATATCATTTTTAGATTACCTATATAACTAGATCTCAATCTCTTTGTGGACTGGCTTGTATGTAGATTAGCTATGTGATCTTTTTCGATTTACTTCACTTCCAGTTTTCCTAGTTTTCTCATCTATAAAATAGGGATGATAATAGGACCTAAATTATGGAATTGCTGTCAAAATTAAGTGAAGTAGTAAAAGAAATAGTGTTTAGAAGAGCACCCTGTGTAGGGAATATGATCAACCCCTGACAATTAGTCACTTTATGTTTCTTTGTGTTTACGACCCTCAAAACAATAATATAGCAAGTGCTCAGCTTTTATTTACAGTGGTTTTCTTACATGCTTTTTAGCTCATGCCTATTCAAGCATACGCTCTTTTGTACGTAGTATGATAATATAAAACTGAAAATTTATTTTGTGCATGCACCGTGATTACTGTATTCATCATAACAAAACACATACATATTGTTCTTTCTTGGCAATTTAAGGAATCCTCAATGACAATTTTAGCTAGAACTGTTTTGTATATGTAGTGTCAGATTCAACTCCATTGTATTAAACTCTTACTATGAACTAGATGCTTTGCATATATTATCTAATTAAATCCTTAAGACCACTCATATTACAGAAGAAGAACCTAAGACTCAGGGAGATTAAGCAACTCACGTAAGATCACACAGCTGGAATATTAAGATTTTTAAACCACAACAGTTTGACTCTCAAGCCTTTGACCATTCCATTCCTACTCTTACTGATTAATCTGGGCCATGGAGTATCACACATGCCCCCCATGAGAGAATGGTCAGCATGGTTGATCGACCACTGGCCATCCCTGAACATGCGGTCTTTTTGTTTGGCGTCATAAGAGCTTTGCTTGGCCTCCGTGACTGAGGGCTTCTACACCAGACTGAGGACAACTCCTTTGGACAGATCCTTGTTTCTCACAGGGACATCTAGTGTGTCTTGAATGTAAGTGCAAGCTGTGGCCTGAAGCCAGGACCTGATTTGGTATCCACTGGATGATGTAGGTCAGGCTCTGATTTCATCAGCTAGATGTCACTTACTGTTCCTTTTCACTGCTTTCAGGAAGACACCACCTGACAGCCCATTATCACGTTGTTCCAGGTAGAAGGTCCCCAGGGATCCTATCTAGGGACATTTTCAATCCAGGTCTTTGAGCTATTGGTTTGATTTTAATTGAGAATGAACTAGTTGGAAGACAGTTGACTCATCTCTCTGAGTTTCCCAAAAGTACTTGGTTATCTGAGTAGAACAGTAACCGATGCTCGCTAGGTGCTGAGTCCTAGGTATAAAAAGGTTAATAAGATGTGACCCTCGCACTTAAGGGGCTCATAAGCCGTCTGTATTCCACACTAAATCCCACATTTTCTTTTTATTAACACAGTTTACTGGCTGTACTTCTCCCTAGTTTGCATATTGTCCATAGTTCTCTATGTTCACCCCTAGTAATGATGCTCATCTTGGCTAGAAATGAAAAGTGACCAAAAAGTGTAGGCAGAACAGATGGAGAATGCTCACTGACAGAGAAGCTAGGAGGCAAAAGCTCAGATTCTACCTATTTTCTGTGTGATCTGGGACAAACAATTAAATCTCCTCAAGCTTCAGTTTTTCTAACTATAGTGCAAGTAATGCTACTATTTCCAACATAGAATTGTTTTAACGTCCTGAGTGTGTCCTGTAAGTATAGGTCATTCTTATTAGATATGAGGTTAAATGTTCTATATTATGCTGTAGTGTATATTTTGGAAATCTGGAAACCCATCTTTTGTTAGTCGTAGTATATTTTAATTCACTGGACTATTAAAGAAGACTATTCTATTCCCTGACCTTTGACTAAATGGGAGTTAATTGTCAAATTTCTTGTCTTTTAGGAGTTGGCAATTGGTTCAGACCATAGGGATTAATTCTCTGAAATAGATCAAGCACCTGACAGAGTTATTGAATGTCAATGGCTATCACAATTTTTCTTTCCAAAGCAGAGATGTGTGCCACAGAGTTTGAAAAGTATTTGAGGGCTACCTTTAGGCAAAAAAGAGCAGTCTAAAGAAATAACGGGATCTATATGACAATTCAGTAGTTCATGAGAATTATGAGAAGCACTATGTGAAATGTGGATCTTCCAGCGTATCTGAATTTACTGTCTATCTCCTAAAATTAGGACATTGTCTGTTATGCGACAATAATCTTTTATTTCTGAATGTAGGAAATACCCAAATTAAATCACTCTTTGATTAATAAGAATGGTTAGGAGTGTCTTGACTTACTTCCTGGGAACTAAATGTGATACAAAATTCCTTTCTTCTCAGCAATGATTTTTATAGATTGTTATTCAGGATAGAGGGAATATTAGCACGAAGATAACTGGATCCTGAGAAAGGGTTTAAACTCATTAAAAAAAATGTTCATGGTAGAATGGCAGAGTGTTTCGCCTAAGGGGCTTTGGAGCCAGATTTGGGTTTGAGTCTTAATTCTGCTACTTACAAATCATTTGCTTCTGGGCAAATTATTTAATATTTCAGAGTATTATTTTTTATTTAGGGACAAGAATAATACACACTTCCTAGGGTTTTTGTGAGGACTAACTGAAGTTGTGCATCTGGAATGCTTGGCACATATACAAATGTTCAAAATGTTAACGACTTTGCTGTTAAAGTCACCATCACTGTCACTTTTATCATCGTCTCCCTTGACTTTCTCACTTGTTCCTGTGGTTTAATAATGTCTGTCCTGATTCTTTCATTTCCTTCTAGCCTGTTATCTCCCATCCCTGAAACACTACCCATCTTCTCTTCTTCTCTTAAATTCTATTCATGTCCTCTAAAAACTCATCTGCTTCAGCCATCTGAAAAATGAGGGTAGCAATGGACCATAGCTCTTGATTCTCAAATAAAAATGCCCCCCCCCCCAAACTCACTTGGTAGTTCAAGATTCAAGCAGGGGGATAAAACATGGTTTCAACAACAGTTACAATAAAGAATTTCTTTCTTTGGGGTTTCCCTGCTCCCCTCTTTCTTCCAAATGGTACCTGGAACTTCTGAGATTTTTATCATTTATGCTTTGGAGAATGAGTCTTTTTGGCTGCTCTGTGGTGATCCCCCTTTGCTTTCTACCGGAATCTTCAGTGCTCACTCATTCGTTTGTTCACTTATTCATGCAACAGTTAGTTTGCATATGTTGTACAGCAGGCTGGGAGTATAAAGGACAGACACGTTGCCTATTGTCATGAGGCATGTAGTCTAATGAGGGATATAAAGAAGTCAAGAGACAATTACAATTCAGTGTAAGCCAAGTGCCATCGAGTCGGTATGGTAAAACCTTTAATGAAGGAGATTTAGTCTTCGAAAACAAAAGAAAGGTACCTAATCTGTCTTGATGGATCAGGGGAGGAATCCAAAAAGAGGTTGCACTGAAGCTGGGACTGGCCACTGGCCAGTAGAAAGGGGAAATGGGAAGCAGTCTGGTCAGAATGGCATGTGGCTGAGGGGAGAGCTGCAGCTCCAGCTCCTCCCAGAGCACTAACAATATTATCAACACTTCAACCTGTTATGGATTGAATTGCATCCCCTCAAAAATGTGTATGACAGTTTGGCTGGACTCTGATTCCCACTACCTGCATTGCTCCTTTACTTTGTAAACCCTGCCTCTGTGATGTGAATGAGGGAGGATGGGGGGCAGTTGTGTTGGTGGGGCAGGACTCAGTGCATGAGATTGTATTTCACCTTGAGGCAATCTTTTGAGATTTAAGGGAAAGCAAAGCAAGCAGAGAGTTGGGAAGCTCATACCACCAAGAAAGCAGTGCCAGGAGCAGAGTGCATCCTTTGGAAGGGACTCAGGGACTTTGCACCTCAGAAGCTCCCAGTCCAAGGGAAGACTGATGACAGGGACCTTCCTCTAGAACCAGCAGAAAAAGCTCTTCCCCTGGAGCTGATCCCCTAATTTGGACTGTAATCCTGTTGAACTGTGAGAAAATAACATTGCTCTCTTTAAAGCTATTTACTTGTGACTTTTCTGTTAAAGCAGCACTAGATGACTAAGACACGGCTGTTCTTATTTTTATTCCTCTTTTGTTGAGAACATGGCCATAGATCTCAGGCACAAGTCACTCTGAATGATAGCCGCCCACTAGCTTTGGAATCTTCCCTCGGTCATCATTGAATCAAACCTGTATGTTCTCATGAAGTGCTGTCTAGAGGTTGCAATAAACTGGACAGCTCTCTCAGCTCTTTCCTTCTTTTTCTGCATCTAGAGTATAGATGAACTATACTTGAGACTGAGGGTCAAAGAGGCAGAAAGAGATGTCCAGCATCATTACAGTAAGGTAGAATTAGGGGCAGAGATTTAAATACCATCCTTATATAATGAATCGCCAAGCTTCCAGAAGTTCTCTCATACTCTTCTCTCTAGCTGGAATGTCTTCCCCATATCCTGGGAGGTGATATCATAGCTTCAGGCTTTTCACAGTTCTTCACTCCCTTTACCCTCTATTCTGTCGTTCCAATTCGATGAAGAATTAGCCCCTCATCCTTCTGTGTTCCCTACCATTTTGTTGAGGTCTCTAGTTTAGAGTTTATGTCTCCATGTCAAACTTTTGTATATTGGTCCCATACAGACTGGGACTGTCTCTTATTCATCCTTGTACCCCTAGCACACAGAGGTCCTCGGTGAATCTTTCTGAGTGATCTGACAGACAAATCCCTGAGACTATATTTTATTTGAAGCAAGCTGCCTTTCAGTTTAAGACTATCTGGAAGTTTTTTTTTTTTTTTTTTTTAAATCTTAGGCAAGGTCATATCCCTTCTAAACTAGCTTTTATCTCAATAACGTTCTTGGAGTTGAGAGCTGTGTGGGCCTGACTGTTGGGCAATGAGCAAAAAGAAAATTGAGTGATGAGTGAGTGCAAGATTGCCATCAAGTACATGGACTTGATAAACCAGTGTTTCTACAGAAGCAAACATACACTGTGGTTACCCAGACAGATAGATCCTGGGAAGCCTTTCTCTGTCTTCAACAAGATTTCCTGGGTGAATTGTTTTGTCTTAAGAAGATACCATCATGCTCTCTGTTGCTTTTAATGGCAGTTTTCTAATCCAGGAGTCGGATGTTAGTTCAAAACTGAGTGATCTCACCCTGAGGAGGAGTCTTTCCCTAGCTTAATGTAGTACATAATCAGTGTCAAAAGGTATTCTGGAGTCTAGGAGAATTGGGTTTGAATCCTATTTGCACCATTTGTAACTTTGGAGCAAGTTACTTAGCCTCTCTCAGCCTCAGTTTCCGTATCTGCCAAGTGGGACACAAATGCTTTCCTGGAAAGGTTTCACAGAAGATTAAATGAAATAACAAAAAGGGTTCACAAAGAGGATCTGGTTTTTCCTTGGCACTTCGTAAAGGCGAGCCTCCTCTTCTTCTAAGGAAGCAGGAATTGACAAGAGATTGGGTGATAACCTTTCAAGGGTGCTAGAACCAGCTCAGGAAAGATGCACTGTGCGCTCAAGGCCACTTCTTTTGCATCGATTTTCTCCTTTTTTGGAGAGAGGTCACAGTGAGTGTTTCCTCTCGGGTAGGCGGTCTCATTTCCCCCCTCCTCTCTTCACAGCTGCCTGAAACCGCCCATCCTCCTTTCTCTCAATGGAGGCCACCCCTGCTGGGGCCGTTCTTGCCCACTGCAGTGGTTGTGCCTTCCTCATCTCTCACCCGAGCCCCACCCCCATTGTTGTTACGTGGACCATTTCCCAAATACTTGTAACTCAAGAGGAGTACCCAGAACAGTAGCCCTTCTGTAACTCTTGCTGCTACTGCTTTAGCCCCAAGTAGCACATCCTGTTAGAGCAAAATCGGTACTGAAAGTGGCATTTATAACACTGAGTACCCCTCCCTGTCACATCCCCCACTCTGTCAAGTTCCCCCAGAGGTGTTAGAGGGGTTAGGGTAGGGTGAGAATCACTGGCTGGGAGGGCATTCAAACAGACATCGTCCCCTCTCCTCACTAGTCCTTCAAGTATTATTAAAGATCATTTTTTCTATTTTTCTGTATCAACAATCTACACACACAGAACAAAAATAAAAAGGTATAAAATAGTATCCAGTGAAAATCTACCTCCCATTCCTGTCTGTCCCTACTCTTAAGTTTTCAACTCCAGAACCAGCACCTGCTTCTAGCTCCTTGTTTCTCGGCAGTGTTGTAAGCATGTGCACATTTTTTACACTTTTTCACACAAAACGTAGCATGTTATACTCCCTATTCTAATTGCATCACCGTGGAGTGAATTCTGACTCAGTGACCCCATGTGTTATAGAGTAGAACCGCCCCCTAGGGTTTTCTTGGCTGTAATGCTGTGAGTCCAAATCAACAGCAACTAATGACAACAACAATCTTTATGGAAGCAGATCGCCAGACTTTTCCTTTGTGGCACACCTGGGTAGGTATGAACTGCCAACCTTTCAGTTAATAGCTGAGAGAAAACCATTTGTGCCACTTGGGGACCCATACACTAAACTTTTTTGGCTTAGCATTATCTTTTGTGTAGACCTAGGCATAGATGTCTCCCCTAAACTGAGGCATAGCAGTGTTTATGTACAAGAATCAGAATTTATCCAACAAATCTTCTGCTGATCGACATTTAATTTGTCGCAAAAATGCAATGGATAACTTTGTGTGTAAGTCATTTCCCCTGATTTAGTTGTAAATTCACTAAGAAAGTAAGAAGATGAAGGAAAAGAAGATTGGTTCTAGTGAGCAAGTACCTGGAATTCCTGGAATGGTCCTCTCTAGCTCTTTTGGCCTTCTGTCAAAATTTACTTTAAAGGCGTAGTTCACAAGTCATTCCTGCCTTAAGTCTTTGTGGCCACGCTAGCCAGGGAAAGTGGCTCCCACGTCTTCTCAGCTTCTAGGCATGGCTTTGGAGCAGTAGTTGCACCAGTATCACCCAGAGAGTGGGCCTCACTCACCCACAGAGTTTTCATTAAGGTGATGGACTCTAAGACTGTGCATGCCTAACAAGTTCCCGGGGTCATTGGTGGTTCGCTGGTAGAACTGCCACCTTCCGTGTGAGAGACATAGTTCAATTCTCAGACAACAAATCTCAAGCATAGCTACTACTTGTCTGTCTCGATGCTGAGCAGGTTTCAATGGAGTTTTGAGACTAAGACAAACTAGGAAGAAATACCAGCAATCTACTTTTGAGACTCACCAGTGAAAAGCCCTTGTATCACAATAATCTGATCCTCAGCTGATCATGGGATGACTGTGCAGAATGTCATTCCATTGTGCATATAACAACAACAAATCTACAGGTGATGATTATTCTGTTGATTGGAGACCACATTGGAGAACCGGGGATCTAGGGATTCTCCTACTTCTGTGAAAACTGTTTGGTACATGTCTTATTGACATCTCCCATCCCTGTCCCAGGCTGGATCAGGGCTCCTTGGACTACTCACCATCTTTCCTCCTTAGGCAGAAAACTCCATCAGGGCAGGAACTGGCTATGCGTCTATTCAGCACTCTATTTTCAGGGCCCTGACAAAATTCCTGAAAACATAGTAGGTAGACAATTAATACACGTCAAATAAATAGATACTCTGAAGTTATTAGTTTGGTTGTACTTCTCACAAAGTGAAGCTCCTAGAGCCAGGGCCTTGAGGTCCTTAAATATCTCTGTTCACCATCTCTGGTGTCACCAGACTTTTCTTAGCTGATCTGTCACTCCTTAGCTGGTCTTTCCAGTTCTCTCTCAACTCTCTTCTAACCCATTCTTTCTACAGCAGACAGACTGATATCTTAGTAACATAAGATGGGTAATTATTTTTATTTGTGTCAATACAAGGCTGGCTAGGCGCTCCTTGAATACTCTTGGGGGTCAGTTCTACCCTGGCCCCTAGGGTCACCATGAGTCGGAGCCAACTCGATGGCACTTGGCTTTTAAATAATGACCCATTCATATTAGTGTACAAACGATTTCCTGATTCATCCTTATACTGCCATAGACTGCTTTTCCAGTTTCACTTTGTTTAATTGAATGCCATGGGTTAGATGGTCAGGTATGACTAAAAGAAGAGTCCTAGATCTCTAATCAGAGATCATATTTCGCTATGGTTTATTATTATTTTTTGAATTCATAATTTTCTATTGATATAAATTGTCCCCAGAATTAAGTATTTGAAAATGTCAGAGGGTTCATTGGTTAGAGGACTCCTTGTGGAAACTAGTCAAAGGACTCTGGGACAAAGTGAAAGAAAACTTTTGTGGTGAAGCCAGAAGAGGTTGGACTTTGTGTTACAGGCAACAGGAGAGGTGAAAACATGCAAAGTAGGTGTTTAGGTTGGGGGCAGATGTGAAATTTTGGAGAAATTGTCTCTAAAAGGATCAAAGTTTGAAAATGGGACAACCCAAAAGTGTCCCAATAGTCCGGGATGATGATGAGGGTCTGAGCTCAATTGGTGGTTAGTAACAGAGTCACAGAGGAGGGGTGAGTGTGTAGGGCAAAACCGACAGGATTTGGTTGTTGACTACATACGGATATGTGTGTGGATATGGATGCACGTCTGTCTGTACTCCATGAGGGCGATGCTATTGAGAACCAAGAAGATTAACAAGGACTCCTTAGTTTCTGGCTCAAGTAGCTAAGTAGTGAGAGCTGCCACATATTGAGTAGAGTAAAGTAGGAGCAGGATTTTGGAGGAGTAGAGAAGATGAATTCTGTTTGGGCCATCTGGAGTTTGAAATGCTTGTGAGGAAAGACTCTCAAGGAGTTAGATACTCCAGTTGGTGGCTCAAAGGAGAAGTCATAGTGGGTTAAGTATATATAGGAGTTAAGTGTATACTCAGATGGAATCAACTGAAGAGCAAGAATGGAGAGAAGTCTGGGTGGGGGCAGGATCATTGTTTGGGGGCTTGGCAGAGGATGTAGATTCTAGGAGGAGAAAGAAAAGAATCAGTGAAAGAAAAAGGAAAACCATGGCAAGAAGAGCAGAAGGAGCTGCAGATAGGCAGGCATGCAAAGTTGATTTGGGATTGTATACTTTCACTTAATCATAATAAAAAAGAAAGAAAGAAAAGAAAAGAAAAAGGAGAAATATAGGAGTCACAGCAAGAGAAGGGTCCATGATCAGTTAACAGTTAAACAAGGGGCTGTTGGTGACCTCTGGCAGAGACATGGCAGTGTTACGGAACAGAAATCCCATGAAGTGTGGAGAGCAGGTGCAGCCAGGGAGATGGGTCAACCTTCTCAGGAAGTCTAGGTACAGAACAAGAGGGAGCAGTATGTTTCTATAAGAGTTGACATAACTTTGCTTTGAAAACCGAAGGAGTTATCTAACTAATAGTATTATTACTTTACCACAGAGATATCTTGAAAACATTTAAAACAAAACAATAGACCCAAAGCTTAAAAAAAAGAAGAGACCAAACAGGCCAAGGTCAGTCTTTCATTTTTGTGGTGTTTCTGCCAAACTGCTTGATAATCATTTCAGGGAGGTAGGAAGAGAAATCATGTTAACTAAGCACTGGTTTAAGCATCTACTAAAGTCACCTGGCAGTTGGAATTCATTAAATGCCTGCTCTGAAAAGAACTATACAGAGTGCCTGTCCTGAATGAAGCTGCAGCCAACTGACCTTGGGCAAGTCACTTTGTCTTCATGGAAGCTGGATGTGGTTTCTCATTAGTACAACCAGGACTTGGCATAAGAGCATCTATAACCCAGTTTGTGGTACATTGTCAGTTGTCACCTGGTGAGGACTCCACTTATTTCAGCTGGGCCCAGGTGGGCACAGCACAAGAAGCAAGTGGTAAGAACATGGACAATCCTCTTCCACCCACACGCTGGTACTTAACGTAGCAATCTGCAGTTTTGTGCCAGGTACCAAATGCCAGCATATCACAAGTTACACAGCTGATTAGATTTCTAAAAAATTTTTGGCACTTTGCTTCTCCAACTGCTTTCTCCAAGGTCAAAATAAGATTACTTTCAGAGAATACCTTCTAACTTGAAGCACCAAAAGTTTAAAATGTATGCTTTGCAACTGGATTTTGCTATGAACTGTGGAGACCCAGCATTTGAGAGTCATGGTTCACCATCTTCAGTGTGCACCGCAGTCCCCTGTACAGCTCATTACATCCCAGCCAGCTAAGCCCCAACCCACAGTTTCTAATTCAGTAGGTCTGGAGTGGTGCCTTAGGATCTGCATTTCTCCTATGTTCTCACATGATGCTGACGGTGCTGGTCCAAGGACCACACTCTGAGGACCACTGGTGTAAAGGAAGGATCCCCAGGTAGTGTAAATGGTTAACCCACTCAGATGCTAACTGTAAGGTTGAAAGTTTGAGTACACTCAGAGGCACCTTGGAAGAAAGACCTGGTGATCTATTTCTGAAAAATCAACCATTGAAAACACTGTATAACACAGTTCTACTCTGATAGATAATGATGTCATCACATGTTAAAATCCACTCAGCCATGACTGTTTCATTTTTTTGTGTAGACGAAAGATCCTTGGCCTTCAGATGCAGGAGACTTATCAATGTCTCTGAGCCTTACATTCTTCAGCCATACAGACCCAATAAACCCAGTTCTTAGATTTAAAAAAAAAAAAAAAAAAGTGGAAAAAAAGAAAACCAAGGTTATTACTGTTAACTTTGTATAGCAGCTTCTTCCAAGCTATGTGCAGGGAGACAGGAAGAATAATCATGTTAAGCACTATGTCAAGCATCTGCTAAAATGGTCTGGCTGTCTGAATTCCTTAAATACCTCAGCTGGAGGCAACTGTATGCATTACATCCCCCAACCACAATCTACCACCACAGGACCTTGGGCAAGCCATTCCCTCTTCTGCTTGTACCACTGAGTCACTTAAAAAAAAAAAAAAAGTGGTAGAATGAACAGTTAGGTGTACAATTTCAACCTGTGCAATTCAGTGACCCTGGTTATATTTTTCAAGCTATGCTACAATTCTCGGTATCCTTTTCCACATCATTTTACCACCATAAATTTAAACTCACTGCTCTATTGGCTTCTCACCCAGCTTTTGAAGTGTCTTTGTCAATCTGGACTCATATAGGTAATTCTTTAAAAGAGCACAATGCTCAAAGTACACATACTTTATTAATAAGCCATTTGGGGGTTCAAAGAAGACTTCAGGGGATAGTTTTGGTTTAAGATTTAAAGTTTAAACATTATTTCAGGGCAATAGTTTCAGGAGTTCATCCAGACTCAGTGGCCCCAGGAAGTTTTGATTCCATTGGGAATTTGAAGTTCTGTTCCACATTGTCACCGTTTTCGTCAGGATTCTCCTATAGACTCTGATAAAAAAACAAACAAAACAAAAACGTTTAGTAAAGATAGCTGTGCACCATCCAGTTCTGTTCTATGACAACGGAGGCAGTTGTTCATGGAGGCAGCCAGATACGTGTTACATTTCTTCCTCAGATTCCTGATTCCTTGAGAACCACTTTTATTTAAAGTTTCCATTTCTTTTCTTAAGACTTTAGGGACCTTGAAGACCTAGAAGTCCTTTTATCAGCTTTTGGAGGGTAGGCCTAGAGTATAGCCTCTAGGGTATAGCCTAGAGATCAGGAATATGGTCCCTAAACTCAGAAGAAACTCAGTCCAAATCTTACCTTATTGGTTTAAACATCATTTATTAGCTTGTGAACTTGTACTAGTGAATTGAACTCACCCAGATCCAACAACTCATCTTTAATATGGAAATAAAAATAGAACATGCCTCCTAGAATGGGTGCGATGATGAAACGAAGTTAAGGATCTAGATGCTTGATGTTCTTTCACACACAAAGTGTCAATCCATGGTCATTATTTTGTACTTGGCAATGCCCAAAATAGTGAGGTAACATGCTGGCACCTATCTGAACAGGACCATGCCAAGGCATGAAGCTGCATTCTTAAAGGAATAACCCAGAATGAGGAACAAGATACTGAAAAACCAGCCCACCTTTCACTAGACAAAACCTCCTGCGTTTCCCTGGTTGGCAGGGATGGGTGGGTCCCACACTGCCCAGGGAGACGAGGAGCAGCAACTGGCAAATGGGGGAAAGCCCTGGCACAGTGCTCAGCTGCAGCAGCAGTTTCTGCAGCAGGGTCTGTGCCAGATCCTTTAGAAAGAAGAAAAGTCAGAAGAGCTGCAAAGGGCGGGGAAGCAGGGATATAGAAGAGGAGACTTGGCAATTACCTCCCTGAGACTGTTTAGAATGTAATGTTCTTTTTCACCCCCCTTTCCTTTTCACGCTGTAATTTTCTTCACGGAAAGAGCACAATGGGGAGCGTATTCCAGACTGCCGAGCTTACTGCTACCTCTGGCAACTCAGACGTGGGCACAGACAAGGAACAAGACAGAGGGTTTTCGTCACCCTCCTGCAGAGATTTAAGAGAAAGCAGCTAAAAAAAAAAAATCCAATTACACTTGAACATCACATTACCTGTCCAATTAGTGGTTTCGGTATGACCTGTACTTGATGCCCAGAAAGTTTGAAGAGCTGTTTTCTTTGCCTGGGGGTTTTGGGGAACTGCCTCTACCTTCCATCCTACCCCTCACCCTGCCCGACCTCCCATCCACTTAGGAGAATGAGGATTTCAGGCTGGGTGGTGTGGCCTGTTCCACTCGGATCCCCACATCAGTGTTTAATTGTCCAAATTTTCATGTCACCTGTCTCTGGGAGAAGAAAAGAGTTTGGGCAATTATGGCTGGGTCTCAGGGTGCTAAGTGGCTTTTGGAAGAGCAATCCCCTTTCTTTTCCCGTTTCCCTTTTCTTTTCATCCTCTTGCCTGTAGCACTGCATGTAGCTGTTATGGACTGAGTTGTACTTCTCCACTGATAGGCTGAAGTCCTAGCCCATTTACCTGTAAATGTGACCTTGTTGGGGGAAGTATGGTTTCCTTTTTTTTTTTTTTAGCAGTTTTATCACATGAGGTCCTCATTCCTCGTTTCTTCTGAAAGGTGCCATACAAAAAGGGACTCTGACACACAGGGGAAGGGACACATCAGTTCATCATGGAGGCTGATGCATTCATAAGCAGCAAAGATACACCAAAAGTCACTGGCCACCACCAGAATTGACAGAGCTGAGACCCTGATTTGGACGTGTAGCCTCCACAACTGTGAGGAAAATCAACCTGTATTCCTTAGAGCCTCTAGCTTTGTGGAATTTTGTCATGACTATGATGCTACCCTAGTACATCCCAACATGTCAACCTTAAGCTTAAACTAGCTCACAAGCTGGGTTTTGATATTTATCATCAAGGTTGCCCTCCTCGAGGTTGTGTATTTCCTTCATAAGAATATAAATGTATGTGGAATCTGAACGTCTGTTTTCTTTATCTCTTCCTTTTTTGCTCATGTAGACCAGTTTGACGGAGTAGCTTTCCCGGGTAGGCTACCTTCTAGTACCACCATATCAAGTCCTGACATATCAGATCTTGATTTTCTGCAGACGTACATTCTTCTCTGATGCGGCCCATGGAGTAAAGCCAAGTTGTGTCACACAAAATCATTGTAGACTGGCTAACCACCCGCTAAGCAGCCACCAGCTGATTGCCACTGCACAGGTGAGCCAAGTTAAGACCAGTTGAGCCCAGCCCATGTCACAACTGCCCACACAACCTGCTGGTATGAGAGAAAGAACAAATGGTTTCTGATTTGAGCCATTGCCACTTATTGAACATACACTCTCGTTATTGTTCTTATGTACCAATGAGTTGGTTTTGACTCATAGTGGTCTTGTCTAAGACAGAATAAAACACTGTCCAGTTCAGAACCATCCTTATGATTGTTCTTAACCTTGAGTCCATTGTTACGCCACTGTATTAAATCATCTCATTGAGGGTCTTCCTCTTTTTTGCTGATCCTCTACTTTTGCCAAGCATCATATCCTTTTCCAGGGATGGATCACTTTCGACAACATATCCAAAGCATCTCATTGCACTTCTTCTAAGATAGATTTGTTCATTCTTTTGGCAGTACATGTTTTATTCAATAATCTTCCTAATACCATATTTCAAAGGCATCAGTTCTTTTTTGGCCTTCTTGACCAGTTTTCACATGTATATGAGGCTATCAAAAACACCATGGCTTGGGTCAGGCTTACCCAAGTCTTTAAGGTGATATCTTTGTTTTTTTAACACTTCAAAGAGATATTTTACAGCAAAGTTGCACAATGCATTTGATTTTTTGTCTGCTGCTTCCATGAGTGCTGATCATGTATCCAACTAAAATGAAATCCTTGACAACATCAATCTTTTCTCCATTTATCATGATGTTACATACTGGCCCAAGTGGTGTGGATCTTCTTGTCTGTGTATTCATGTATAATCCACATGGAAAGCTGCATTCTTTGACCTTCATCAGTAAATGCTTCAAGTTTTCTTCACTTTCAGCAAGCAAGGTTGTATCATCTGCATGATGGAGGTTGTTAATGAGTCTTTCTTTAATTCTCATGCGCTATTCCTCTTCATATAGCCCAGCTTCTTGGATAATTTTCTTAGCACACAGATTAAATAAGTATGGCAAAAGGATAGTCTTGATGAACACTTTTTCTGACTTTAAACCATGCACTATTCCTTTGTTCTGCTCAAAAGACTCCCTCTTGATATGTGTACAGGTTTCTCATGAGCACAATTAAGTGCTCTGGAATTTCCATTCTTCGTGATGCCTTTCATAGTCACTAAAATATAGGCAAATATCTTTCTGGTATTCCCCGCTTTTAGCCAAGATCCATCTGACATAAGTAGTTACATCTTTGTTTCACCTTCTCTTCTGAATCTGGCCTGCATTTGGTAGTTTCCTGTCAACGTACAGCTGCAGCCACTTGTGAATAATTTTCAGGAAAATTTTACTTGCATGTGATAGTAATGATATTGTTCATTAATTTCTGTATTCAGTTGGATAATCTTTCTTTGGAGTAGGCATGAATACGTATCTCTTCCAGTTGGTTGGCCAAGTAGATGTCCTTCAAATAGGTGAGTGAGCACTTCCAGTACTGTGTCCATTTGTTGAAGCATCTCAATCACTGTTTTGTCAGTGCCTTCAGGGAAGCTTGTACTTCTTCCCTCAGCACCGTCTGTTTTTGTTTATGTGCTGCTTCCTTAAAAGGCTGAACATCGACCAGTTCTTTGTGAAGTAGTGACTGTGTGTTCCTTCCTTTTTCTTTTGATGTGTCCTACGTCATTTAATATTTGCTCCATAGAATCCTTCAGTATAGCAACTCGAGGCTTGAATTCTCTCTTCAGTTGTTTCAGCTTCCAAAATGTTGGATGTGTTCTTCCCTTTGGGTTTTCTATCTCTAGGTCTTAGCACACGTCATAATCTTTTGTCTTGTTGAGCCACCCTTCAAAATCTTCTGTTCAGCTCTTTACTACATCATTTCTTCCTTTATTTTAGGTACCTGACATTCAATAGCATGTTTCAGACTCTCTTCTGATATCCATTTTGGACTTTTCTTTCCTTTGTGTCTTTTTAACAACACTTTATGACAGAATTACTCTGTGACAGAAATTGCTAAGTGCAGAGAACACAAAGATGATTAAATTGTTATCACTGCTCTTGAGTTTGTCATGATAAAGGTAGAAAAATATTACAATGTCTATCCAGCAGATGGGAAAATCTGAAGTTCAAAGAAGTGCTATAATGTTTTTAAATTGTCATGGTGACAGACCAGTAGTACTAAGAGGAGAAGTCCAGAGCTTTGCCATCCTGGAGTATTTATTTATTCAGAGGAAAATGATTAGTTAATGGAAAAATAAATAGAATGCTTCCTTTTTCATCATCATACCTCTTTTCAGATATACACATTTGTAACTTTTGGCACCTACTATATGCATGGCAGAAACCCTGGCAGCATAGTGGGTTAAGTGCTATGTCTGCTAACCAAACGGTTGGCCGTTCAAATCTGACAGGCACTCCTTGGAAACTCTATGGGGCAGTTCTACTTCAACTTGTAAGGTTGCTTTGAGTTGGACCCCACTCAGTGGCAGTGGGTATGTATGTACATGGCAGGGTGCCCTGGTGGTGTGGTGGCTAAGCACTCAGCTGCTGACTGAAAGTCAAACATTTGAGCCCACAGCCCATACGAGGGAGAAATATCTGTTACTATGAAGATGAAAGTCTAGGAAACCCTATGGGGCAATTCTGTTTTGTCCTATAGCATCACTATCGATAGGAACCACCTAGACAGCAATGGGGCATAAGCATGGCACTTAACTGTCAATGTGAAAGATGTAAAAAGCATCTTGTTGTATCTTACCTAAAGCTTATTGGGGGACACAGGCCACAAATGACCCAATTTTAATAATGATACAGAATTTAAGGGCAAGGTTCAAGGAGCTAAAATGCAATTGCAGTTTACAATGCATCCTATATCAGAAATTAATTGTGTTCACTAGAGTTTATGCTCTGTCTGCCTAGGGGAAGTGTCTTACTCAAGATCGCATCCCCGCATCTAGCAAAGTACCTGGCACACAGTACAGGCTCAGCAAACAATTCATTTTGTGAGTAAATAAATGAATAGTTAGGATGACTATGTTTATAATGAACTTTGATTTGGCTTTAAGAAGATTTTTCATGCCTAAGGGGCATTCCTTTGCATTTTCTTACCCATTTTGCTTTTTCTTGTTCGTTTGTATTGGACAAATAAAACCAGAGCCTTCCATGTGTATAAGGAGAAGAGAATGGGTACTTGTCAAACTCAGGATTTTGCTGTATCTTGTTACATTCCCAACAACACTGAATGTTCACAGCAAATGTAGTAGACAGGTTTTATTACACAGACTAGGCAAATGTAGCTACTGGGGCTCAAAAATCACATAGTGAGTAAGTGGTCTAGACAGTCTTTTTGATTCAAAAATCTACTATTTTTAATTTTCCTTTCTCAATGGTAATTTTCTGCTTTGAATTGGCACCTAGTGTAACCTCTCACCTAATAGCTTGACAACTGTTTCCATTTGGTGATCATTTGAAGAGACTTTCAATAAAGGGAGAGAAGTGGAAAGCCTCTATTCTCTAGAGGATCCTGTATTTTCAGATGGAGAAGAGAGTCATGGAGTTAACAGAGTTATAGAAAGGGAGATTAGACAGGGGAATACAATGACAGGGTCCAAAAATGCTCCTAGACTGAAGAGTTGGTGCATGTCTTCCTGCTCTCACCAGCTGAACTTGCCTGTAATTTAATTATCTATTGAGGGTACTGATGCCTATAGAATTGCCATCCATCTTGCTTCCCAGGAAGAGCTGTTGGTTAGACAACACTCAACTCATAGAATGTGGTGGGGGGAGGGGTGGAGAAGGGGAAAGACACTGGGTTACACTTTTAGAAGTGGGGCTAGAGTTGAGTCAGTGTCAGCTGATATTCGTTAAGTCATTCAAAGATGAATGCATGATGCATGGGAATAGACAAGTTTGGTCAATCCCAGAATATTTACTGGTTACTCTGGTGGGCGCCTGTTTGTTGTCTTTGTTTAGTTTTAACGGAAGTGGCCCAAAAGAATATCATGTTCTCCTGGGCACAGTGGATAATCCAAGGTTGGGCATATTCTTTTAAGATGAGCATCTTAGAATACTTCAGAGGGAGTTAACATGAGCATTCGAAGAGAAAGAGTCTCTTAGATTTTGAGCTGAAAGGATCTCAAATGGCTGGAATTGCTGACGTAGTATGAACGGGAAAGTAGCCGACATAAAGGAAAGCAAGGCTGAGACAGGGAGAGAGAGGAAGTATTTGCACACCTGGATCTGCCATGCCTGAATCCCTAGACTTTTCAGGTACTTTCAGCAAATACCCCCACTGTACTCACACTAGAATTGGGAGACAGAGATATGAAGAATGTGAATTTCTTTCTCTTTAGCTGAGTCTAGGTATTGTTTTTGACATGTGCAGGGAATATCCAGAGCAGTCTGTTGAGACATAGCTGATATCATAGAGAAAACAGCCTTCAGAGTGAGAAGATGTCTGATCTTAGGACTGTCATTTTTACTTTTAAAATCTAGCTGTGATGTCTACTGGTACCAGAAGTAGAAACAATGATAAGCTCTCAGACTAGGTGGGTGTGAATACTTATTGACTGTGTAACTTTGAAATGTTAGTTCACCTCTCTGAACCTTAGTTTTCTGACCTGCAATGAGAATACTTTCCTGTAGGAGTTTTGAGAATCAAATGAGCGAGGGGATATGAATGTGTATTATAAATTGTGAAGGGCTCATATCCAGAAGCTCCACAAAGCAAGGCAATCAATCTCTCAAATAACCTTTGATCTAAGCTGGGGCAGCAATTTAATGCTGTGAAACTCAGGAAAATGGAAAAAATATGAATCCCGCCCCTCTTATCTTTATTTGTCACTGCACTTTTTCTTTCCTGACAGTACCTAGGGAAGGGTTTCCTGATGTCTGCTCTGTAGATCATTAGGGTAGCTCCAGACTGATATTCCTGCTTTCAAACCAATCTGACCAGCATTTATTTACACTTACTGTCTATCTACTGGTAACCTTGGTGGCGTAGTGGTTAAGTGCTATGGCTACTAGCCAAAAGGTTGACAGTTCATATTCATCAGAAGCCTCTTGTAAACCCTATGGGGACAGTTCTACTTTGTCCTATAGGGTATCTATGAGTTGGAATTAACTTGAAGACTTATTTTATTTTATTATTATCTCCCCAGTGTTGTGCTAAACTCAGGGAAAGAAGTATGTAATATCAGAATATAATCCCTCTTCCATGGCCTCAAGGAGCCCTGGTAGCTTAATGTTTGGCTGCTAACTGAAAGTCTGATGGCTTGAACCCACCTAGAATTTCCATGAGAGAACGACCTGGTGATCTGCTCTGGCAAAATTGTAGCCTAGAAGACCCTATTCAGTAATTCTACTCTGTCACTGGGATAGCTATGAGTGGGGATTGATAACAACAACTGAGAGCCTCAATCCAGCACGGATAAAGCCCAAAACACTACTACCCTAAAGGTTGAAGCCTTTAACTGAAAATTTGGTGGTTCAAAGCTACTTTGCAGTTTTGTGGCACCTAATGTTAACATCAACATCAACATTAACATCAGCATCAACATCAGCATCAGCATCAACATCAACAAATTCTAAGACAAACTGATAGATGTCTCTATGCCTTCTTACTGCAATCCATTCTCCACTTTGTCACCAAGGTTGTTTTAATGAAATTCTTCATGTTGCCTACAAAATAATGATACCAACTCTTAGTCTAGCATTTGAGCCTTCCGTGAATTGCTCCCAATCTCTCTTTCTGGACTCTTGCCCTGTTTTTTCTGAGAGAGAAATCACCACTTCTGTCCCATCAAAAATGTTAGCATTTCGTAGAGTTCTTGGAGTGTGTCTCTCTATATTACACAATTTTCTCTATCTGTGTATTCTCACTTGTCATGTATGGCTGTTGAAATCAGATCATGCTATAAAGCCCCCGCTCTAATGTTAGTGTCCTCCACAAAGCCTTCCTTTCCTCTCCTACTTAGAATTAAATTTTTCTTTATTTACTTTTCTTAAACTACATTATAATATTCTTGCATGGTCTATTGTACCAGGTTGCAGTCGTCTGACAGCTGGCCTCAGTCTTCCACATCTGTCTGTCCATCAAATTACCTGACTCCAGGTTTTTCACTGATTTTGGCTTGTGAAAGGAATATCCAGAGCAGCTGATGGAGGGATAGCTGATGCTACAGTGCAAACACAGGCCTCAGAGCCACAAGCTGTCTAGCACTAGTCCTATTATCCATTCTTTTAAAACCTAGTGTTATTATCTACTGAGCTGGTACCAAGAGTAGAGACAATGATAGGACCTAGGAACCCTGGTGGTGCAACGGTTAATGAGCTTGATTGCTCAAGCCAAAAGGTCAATGGTTTGAATTCACAAACTGCCCTGAAAGAGAAAGGTGTGCTAGTTGGCTTCCATAAAAATTGTAGCCTTGGGGTCACTTTGGGCAGTTCTATTCTGTCCTACATGGTTGCTGTGTATCAGAGTTGACTTGATGATGGTGGGCTTGGTTCCTCGGTTTTATCTGCCTCGTGGTAGGTGCTGACTTAGTATTGTTGACCTGACTTGAATCTCTTCCACTTCTCCTTGCTGGTTTGGCACCCTGCATCCAGAGTCAGAGTTGGCTGGAGTTCTGGTCACTTTCCAGGTTTCTAATTAGCCACTAGTGTAAGCTGTTCTTGAGTTGGGCTTTTCCCTTGGCCTCTGAATTGGCATGAGCTACGAGCCTAAAAAAGTCCTGCTCTATCACAAGAGGTCAGTTACTAACTGTAATTTCTGCTCTGGATACTTTTTTGAGACTTGAGCCCACATTGTCACTCTCATTTTATTTTTAAGTGTCTGGCAGTTTAGAGACGGGAGGCACCTGTCTTTGGTTTATTATTACACTGTGAATGGCACCTTGAAAACCCAGCACCCTGATGATGATCAAATAGTTTGTTCAGATGATGCCTTCATGTTTGAAGCCCTTTGTTGGACAAGAATGGTTTTTCAGCTTCAGCATGCCAATCATCTGGATGCTGGGAAGCATATGATTCCTAGATTTGATCACCAACATTGCTAACTGGTAAGTCTGGGCAGGGCTTAAGGAGGCCGTGGCACAGTGGTTGACAATTAGGACCAAAGGTCAGTAGTAGCACCTACCCTGTGAGCTCTGAGACATAAAGACCAGGCCATCTGCAGCAGTAAAGATTATAGCCTGGAAAACTCTACAGGGCGGTTCTACTCAATCACCTGGGGTTGCTACAGTTTGCAAGTCAACTCAACAGCACCTAACAATAACAACAGTGATAGGGGTGGGACCTAGGACTGTAATTTTCTCACATTCCCTAGGAGATTTGGCTACTGGCAGATCGCAGTTTGAAGAAAACTTCAACAGACTTGCAAGAATTAAACGGTGAAAAAGAATGCTGACTGCAGTTTGGGCAGCTGATGTGTTACCAGAGTTAGTATTCCATCCCAGAGGGCACGGCGGTGGTGGACACTTCTTGTCTGCTCACGGCATGCCATGGCTTCTTCTTGTTTCTCCAGCTCCAGCACAAACGCCTCCTTATATAATTCCAGTCCCAGCACTGCCTCATCTTCTTCATCCCAGTCTTGCTCAATGGGCCTCTCTGTTGAAATCAGGGGCTCTCTCTCACTTATATCATTCACATTCCACTGCTTGTTGACTTTCCATTCTGCTGGTTGTACTCTATTGAATCTCCACTTCTTTGCATTCCAAATGTTTAGCTTCTCTTCTCCTTAATGAAAAGTTGCTCCAACTGTTGAATGCCTCTCGTCTATCAGGCCCAGTCTTAGATACTGTTCTACACAAGTTTATTTGATCCTTGCTTTGGTCCTGAAATAAAGGTATTATCATTAGGATATTATCATGTGGAAGGCCCAGGCCTCTTCTACAGAAGCCCTTCAGCGACTTCCCCAAAGTCACTGTCATGGATTGTAGTATGTCTTCCACAAAATATGTATAGCCTTGTGGCCAGGCCATGATTCCCAGTACTTTGTGATTGGCTTCCATTTGGTGATCTTCCTATGCTGTATGTTAAAGGATTTGGGTGGGACTGTAAATCCCTTCATAGGATCACCTCCCTACTCCACTGTGAAGTGAATTTCCCTGGAGTATGGCTTGTAGCACCCTTAATCCTTTCATCCTACAAGAGATGAAAGGAAAGGGAAGCAAACAGAGAATTGGGAGCCTCACACCATAAAGAAAGCAGCATCGGGAGAAGAGTGCATCCTTCAGACCTGAGGTTCCTGCTCCAAGATGCTCCATGGACAAAGACTGATGAAATAATGGACTCTCCTTCAGAGCCAACAAGGCGGAAAGTCTTACCCTGGAGCAGGCATCCTGAATTTCGACTTATAGCCTACTGGGTTGCGTAAGAATAAACTTTCCTTTGTTAAAGTCATCCACTCTGGTATTTCTGTTAGAGCAGCACTAGCTGACTAAAACAGTCACACAGCCAGGAAGTAGACTTCAAACTTAAGGTGACTGGATCAAATGCTATACCCCAACCACAATGCCATGCCACTTATATGACATTTCTCTAAATCTTGTTGAGTGTGTAGTGTTTGGGCCGTAGAATTCTTGCCATCCATGTGGGAGGCCCACATTCCACTCCTGGCCAATGCACCTCACATGCAGCCATCAGCCATCTGTCTGTGGAAGCTTGTGTGTTGCTGTGATGCTGAACAGTGGAGCTTCCAGACTAAGGTGGACTAGGAAGAAAGGCCTGGCAATCCACTGCCAAAGATCAACCAATGAAGATCCTAACTGTGGTCACAATGGTTGATCTGAAACCAGCCGTGGAGATGCAACAGGACTGGAGAGCATTTGATTCTAGTGTGCATGACTTTCCCTTGATGGCAGCTAGTCACAGTACAACAACGTTCTTCCTTCAAGCCTTCAGACGAGTACCACCTTCTGAACTAGGACACAAGCCCCATTTTCTTCAGCCATGAATTGGTGAGTGTGCCAGCTCTAATGCCACTGTGAGGATTGAGTATAGCAACTTACAATGCTGCACTTGGCGTGGCCCAGGGTGCTATGTGAGTACCTAAGTGATACTATCGCTAGGCTCCTAGAAATCTGTGCAAATTCTCTTCTAACAAGACAGGTGTAAATGTGACTGTGGAGGAATGATGAGATTTAATGATCAGAAAAATTCTTCTGAGATTAAAGAAAAATTGGACCTTGTCCTACAAGTCAGAGGGATCATTCAAGGGTAAAGACATTAAGGAACCATACGTCTTGACAGAGTATTTTTTATCCCCTCTTCAAAGAGTCACCTCAAAGCCATCATAGTCCTGCTAATGGAATCTGGTGGATGGAGCTCTGCTCTGGATGACAGATCTATTTTCCCCTGTGGGAAGAAAAAGGCTGCGATCAGACAAGAAGAACAGCTGGGCTGATAGGTCAGGGCCTCAAACAGTGTTTTCTCCCAGTTACTGAGTGACTCAGTGCCTTGCACTGAGTGCTCTCTACTATCACCTTGCTCTCTCTACTCCCTTGCTCTCTGCTATCACCTTGAGTGACGCAGCAGCACTTTTGTGTCACTGAGAGACTTCTAATCTGCTCAGGTGATCCAAAGGCAAGATGACGTTCACAGAGGGCCTGGCCCATGATGAAAAGTCGAGTTACTTGTTTCTTTGATGTTTCTCTAAGGCTAGAGATGAACAAACATTGGAGTTTTCCTAAGAAGAACTTTGTTGCATGCATTTTCTCAGATTTGCTTATTTGTTTGAGTGTGGAATAAGTTGTTATTTAGGGTCTCATATGAGGAGAAGCTGAAACTCAGCATTGGAAAATGAGGCTTCCCGCTGCTTTGATCTTCTACCATTGTGCTAAGTTATTAGGGCTGGAAGGTGTGGATTCTAGTCCTGACTCAAAAGCTGTCTGTGCTCTGCCTCAGTCTCCCTGAACTATAAAACAAAGGTGACCATGCCTACCACCTATGGTTACTGCAAGGGTTACACATAGTTAAGTAACATGTTTCGCATTCAAAGAGACTTGAGTAAGTGTCAGAAAAGAACAAATACCAGATTCAGAATTTATCAGCACTGATGATAGTGAACAGAAGTGAGGTGGCTATTTCTTCTTTGCAGTTCAGGCAGCATGTATGGGGAACTTTACGTGCGTTGAGAAGCTACGTTACCCTCAGAGGACTGAGAAGAAGGAGACCCAGAGGACTTGACAGTGGATCTATGGGCAGTGTTTGCAGAGCACCTGTCAGCCAGAGAGAAAGAAAAGTCCAGCTAACTAAGCAGCCTCACATGAAGACCCTGAGCTAGTTACTCTACAGCCCTCACTCAAGTCTCCCAATGTACATCTAAAGTTTCCTCACTGACCAGAACCTCTCCTATTAACAAAAGAGCCATTCCAGCTACCTCATTCTGAACAAAGACTCTGCTAGAGGTGAACTTCCAGAGACCAGGCTGGAGTGGAATATTGGATCTAAATGACCCATTAGAAGCTACCGATAACTCAGTGTGATCAACTGGAGAGTGCGTCACTGCTGGCCAGAGCTGAGCTTTTCTTTTGCTGGCCTTGGGAGCACTTGGCTGCCTCCCTCTTCCAGACACGGCACACAGGTCATTGTAATGATCCCAGTGATTTGCCTCTGGTGATGTCAGCCTCCCTTTGGCACCAAGCTCATCATCACATGCACGGACCTTCATCCCTATCACCCCTGGATCACAAGGCAGAGATGACTCAGCAAGGCCAACTTTTGATACTCCTGCATGGAGGGGCCTGTGCTCCCTGGGGAGAATATTCTCAGCTGCATCTCCTTGCCAAATCAAGTGTCTAAAGTTGTGTCTTTTATCTACTTCTTACCCAGTTTAAGCTTTGCTGACATGGCAGGGATGAGATAGCAGCTCGCTAAAACTTTGTTTCCTGAAGAGATCTGGGAAAAGATGTCTGCCCTGTGTGTGCATTTATTGTTTTTCCTTCTATTTCCTTATGACAATGCTCCAGAATACAGAAGAGTGGAAAGCACTCACACACCCACTGCCAGGATTCTACTGTTATCATTTTACTTCAACTCGCTTTATCATGCACTTATCCACTTACCTATCAGTTTGTCAACTCATCCATCCATCTATCTATTTATATGATTACAGAATTCAAAGTAAGTTACAGACATCAGAACACTTCCTTCTTTGTTATGTCAGCATTCTTGCCCTTAGTCAGAGTTCAGTATTATAATTTTTAAAAATCTTTTAAACATACAAATTATTAAGTCTAACATTGATGAGTTTCCTGATAGAAATACAATGCCCAACCAAATTCACTTCTGTTGAGTCAATTCTGACTCAAAGTGACCCTGTAGGACAGAGTAGTACTGCTCCATAAAGTTTCCAACGAGCACCTGGAGGATCTGAGTTGTTGATCTTTCGTTAGCAGCTATAGCACTTAACCACTATGCATCCAGAGTTTCCTAATGGAAATAAAAATGAAATATATTTATGTATCAAGAGCATGTACTTACATAGCGTGAACCCCTTATGGGGTACAAAACATTGCCCCGATCCTCCAAATTCCCTCGTACCTGCCCCTACCCCCTCAAAGCAACCACTGTTTTATGTTTTTAACCCACCGTACTGGTTAGTTTTTCCTATTGTCTTATTCAGCATTATGTTTGGGGATTCACTTCTTATGTATTTAAACTAGCAATGGCAACTGAAATACTTAAATACAGTTCCTGGCACATAATGAATGCTCCATAGATGTTAACTACTACTGAATATAATTATTATCATTGTCATTATTTTCATTTCATCACATTTGCTCACATAGACTGTAGTATGAACCCAGATACCAAGGTAAACCAAAAAACTTATCTCAACTTCATCTGGGAAGTCAGAGAATATTCTAGATCCTAGCATTCTAGGGTTAGGGCTCCTTGGAATTGCTCATTAGCTATTTGTACATCCAAACTTACCTTCCCAGATATGTTGCAGGCACTTCAGTCACTGTAACCATTGTGCTTGCTACTTGTTTCCACTCACTGTAGTACCTTTTAGCATACTATGCGTACAGATGGAAACCCTGGTGGCGTAGTGGTTAAGAGCTGTGGTTGCTAACCACAAAATCAGTGGTTGAAATCCACCAGAGGTTCCTCAGGAACTCTGTGGGGCAGTTCTGCTCTGTTCTGTAGGGTGACTATATGTTGGAATTGACTTGATGGCAATGGGTGGGTAGGCATACAGAAAATAACTGATATATGTGTTCAATGCTGGGTTAAAAAAAAATCAAGGCTCACTTGTATGGGAACAACCTGTTTAGGAAATGGCAACTGAGTCCCTGAACTGATGGTCTATATTGACTCTGGAGTAGATGCACTACTCAAGTTTGTGTCACTGTTTTGGTTGTCATTCCTGGCTTTGAATATTTTTCTTCCATGACATTTTCTTCAGCGGATACTTCACGCAAGCTTTCTGTTTTTTGATTCTTATCACAGTTGTGTAAGATAGATATTATAGTTCCTATCCTACATCTCTGTAGAGTAAGACTTTGGGAAATATCTAATAAGCAATGGAACTTGGATTTGAACCCAGGCCTACCTGATTTATAAATCC
The DNA here is from genome assembly GCA_028571685.1 of Heterohyrax brucei. Classification (NCBI taxonomy): domain Eukaryota; kingdom Metazoa; phylum Chordata; class Mammalia; order Hyracoidea; family Procaviidae; genus Heterohyrax; species Heterohyrax brucei. Next base: position 14,690,534 of record CM053153.1, on the reverse strand, counting down.
CACATTCCATCCCTGGAGCTAGTCTTGCTGATTTACTTCAGATATATGTGGAGGAAATAAGGAAAGACCAAACAGAAGAAGAGTTGGTGGTACGACAGGGGGCAAGATATTGATAAATGGCTCCGATGTGCACCGTCAGTACTATCGACATGGCGTGTTAGTAAAAGACACCTGTGGGCAAGTGCATTCAAATGCTTTTAATTAGTATTTCAAATGATGTTGTCAAAATGATTTCAAAATCAATATATTTAAAAATACGTTTATTACCAAATTGTGAAAAAGCCTGTCTCATTAACAAATGATGTTGGCATAACTAGATATCTATTTGCAATAAAAAAAAGAAAGAAGAAAGAAACAAGACCTATACCTGATACCATGCACAAAAACTAACTCAAACATGGATCAAAGACTTAAATATAAAATATAAAATGAAGAAGATCATGGAAGCAAAAATAGCAATAACATTAAGATACCTGACAAACAGCATAAACAGAACACAAATCATTTCTAACAATGCACAAACATCAAAAGAGAAACTACATAATGGGGAGCTCCTAAAAATCAAACACATAAGCTTATCCATATTTTACCGACAAGGTAAAAAGGAAATCTATACACGGGGAAAAAAAAATTGACTAGGACAAATCTGATACGTATCTCATCTCTAAAATCTACAAGATACTGAAAAGCCTCAACAACAAAAAGACAAATAACAACTTAAAAATGGGCAAAGGATAAGAACAGGCACTTCACCAAAGAAGACATCTAAACAGCTAGCAGATACACAAGGAAATGCTCATGATCATCAGCTATGAAGTCACTGCTGTTGAGTCCGTTCCTACTCACAGTGACCCTATAGGTCACAGTAGAACTGTCCTACAGATTTTCCAAGAGGCCCCTGGCAGATCTGAACTGTCAACCTTTCGGTTAGCAGACATAGAACTTAACCACAATGCCACCAGGATTTCCTCATCAGCCACTAGAGAAATGCAAATCACAACTACAATGAGATGCCATCTCATCCCAATAAGACTATCATTGATTCAAAAATACAAAATAATAAATATTGGAGAGGTTGTGGAGAGACTATAAAGAACACTTACACGCTGATGATGGGAATGTAAAATGGCACAAGCACTTTGGAAATCAATTTGGTGCTTCCTTACAAAGCTAGAAGTACTATAAGATCCAGGAATCCCATTTCTTGGAGTATATCATACAGAATAAGGGTAGTCACACAAATAGACTCATGTGCACCAATATTTATTGCAATACTGTCCACTGTAGTAAGAAGATGGAAACAACCTAGGTGGCTGTCAACAGATGAATGGGCAAACAAATTATGGTATATGCACACTATGAAATATTATGCAGAGACAAAGAACAGCAATGAACTCGGAAAAAACATCATAACATGATAAATCTGGAAGGGATTACTCTGAGAGAAATCAAGTCAAAAAGGGCAAATATTGTATGAGATCACATTATAAGACTCAAGAAAAGGTTAAAACAGAGAAGAAAATATTCTTTGATGGATACAAGGCTAGGTAAGGAGAACAGTAATCATGAACTACACAGCAGACAAGAATTATTTTAAGTGAAGGGAAGGACAATAGTCAATACAGGAGAAGCCAGCACAACTGCACTAAATCAAAAAATAAGCAGTTTCCCAAACATTTCAAGGGACAGAGTAGCAGGGGCAGAGATCTGGGACCACAGTTTCAGGGAACATGTAGATCAATTGGTCAAAATTTATAAAAAAATAATGTGCAGCATGCCACGTGGGTGAGTGGTATCAGGGATCTTAAAAGCTAGCAAGCCACCATCTAAGATTCATCAATTGGTCCCAACCCACCTGGAGCAAAGGAGAACAAAGACCATCAAAGACACAGGGAAATGTGAGTCCAAGAGACAGAAAGGACCACATAAACTAGAGACTACATCAGCATGAGACTGGAAGAACTAGAGGGTACCTTGCTACTACCAATGACCATCCTGACAGGGAACACAACAGAGAGTCCCTCATGGAGTGAGAAAAAAGTGGGGTGCAGAGCTTGAATTCTAGTAAAAAGACCAGACTTAATGTTCTGACTAAGACTGGAGGGACCCTAGAAGCTGTGGTTCCTGGACTTTTTGTTAGCCCTATACTAAAACCATCCCCGAAGCCAACTCTTCAAAGATTAGACTGAACTATAAGACATAAAATGACGCTTCTTAGCTCAAGTAGATTCATCAGACTAGATGCATAGTTCCTGTCCAGAGGCAAGATGAGAAGGGACAAGAGGTAGCTGAATGGGCACAGGAAATACAGCATGGAAGAGAAGAGTGTGCTGTCACATTATAGGGAGAGCAACTGAGGTCACATAACAGTGTGTGCATAAATTTTTGTGTGAGAAAGTAAGCTGAATTGGAAACTTTCATTTCAAGCACAATAAATGAAAAAGTATATTTACTGAAACTTTGCCTGGGCCAGGCCTTGGATCTGTCCACCACATGTTTTCAGCACTCTTGACACAATGAACTCTACTTATGAGTGACACTGCTCCATTTCCTTCTTGGGAACAATTCACAAGGCTGACTTCACTTCCTTTGTTCTCTCAGCTCAAGGTCTGGGTCATTTCATGAAAGGAGGCTTCTGCACTGGCTCTCCCCCAGACAACACTGCAAGGTACCAGATTGACGTGATCCAAGTGAGTCAAGTCATCTTATATTTAGCCTTGCAGAAATCTATTCCTCAGGACTCACGGGGACAACTCAGCATCCTCCAGCAAGGGTAGTCACCTATTCAAGCCAACAACCCAGGGAGGGAGACCTTCTTTCAAGGATTGACAAGGGCAGTACTGTTTTCCCTGGCTGTTATTGCCTGGTTTGGTAGCTGACCTGACTCCTTCATTTAGAAAACAACACAGATGGATGAGACTGATGAAAAAACTGTAGGGATCAGATGGCAATGGGATCATGGCTTTATGCTTAGCATTTCGTAGAAGCCTGTGATCATCATCTATAAGGAAGGCATATTAAAAACCAAAAAAAGCAGCTGATGTGGAGTCATTCCAATTGATAGTGACGTCATCTATGTCATAGTAGAACAAAGCTCCACAGTGTTTTCAACAGCTAGGTTTTTGGAAGTAGGTCACCAGGTTTTTGATTAGCAGGTGAGCATGTTATCCATCTCCACCACTGAGGGATTCCAAGGAGCTTAAAAACAAACAAAAAACAGTACCCATAGAGTTTCCAAGGAGCACCTAATAGCATAATTAAAACTGCTGACATTGTGGTTATTAGCCATCATCCTTAACCATTATGCCACCAGGCTTTCCAAGAAGTACTTACCGTATCTGTTTTAATGATAAGGAAACAGAGAACTCAGAGAGGTCAGGCAACTTCCCAAGTTCTTGTGCAAGGTTGTGGTGAATATTAGGGCGACCTATTCATTCCTATTTGCCTGGGACTTTTCTGGGTTGCTCACGGAAAGTTCCACATCCAGGACATCACTCAGTCCTGGGCAAACTGTGCAGTTGAAGGAGCTGGAACTGAGATCCTTCTCCTACTCCAAAGACCATGTCCTTGACCATTGTACTTTCTTGTCTTTCACCCATGATATCATCTCACCTTCCAATGGCCTTGCAATTTCAGGATTGCAGTGCTGTTTTACTGATGGGTAAGCAGAGCTTCAGGAAGGCCTAGGTGGCTCAGATTTTTAAGTGCTCAGCTACTACTAATTAAAAGGCTAAAAGTTTGAGTTCACGAGAGAGACCTTGGAAGAAAAACCTGGCAATCTACTTCTTAAAAAGCAGCCATTAAAAACCACATAGAGAACACAGTTCTACTCTGACACATGCAGGGTGACCAGGACTCAGAGACTAACTAACTGGCAGCAGTTAGTTTCCATAGAAGCTCAGAGAGGTGAATGACTTTGCTGAGGCCATGTGGCTAAGCAGGAACAGAAGTACGTTTGGAATCCAGCTCTCTCCAGCTCTGATGCTGATTGAAAGGGAAATGGGGACAGGCACGAGAAAGTGGCAGGGGCTTATTTTGCAGAGTGAGCCACCTATCCTAGGAAGCCGCAGGACAATTCCAATTCTCCTGTTTATTCCAGGAGGCCTTTATGATGTTCTGACCCCAGGCATTATGAAGTGCAGCAGAGAAGAGGTGCTGGGAAGGCCCCCAAAGGACAGCTGGATCCAGGCTGTGCTGCAAGTATAGCAATGGTCCTGTTGGTATCAGTATCACGGCTGTCTGCAGACAACCACAGCAGCTGAGTGCATTATCTGTTTGTACTTCCCAGGGATCCTGGGTGGGCTCTGCAATAAGCCAAGACCTTGTGAGGGAAGGCCTGCTGCACTAGAGCCAGAAGCAGTGAGGAGGGTCGGGCTGGGAAGTGGGGACAGGACTGACCTCTCTTTCTTCAGAAACAGATCCCTGATTGGGGGGACAGAGTGCCTTCCAGTGAGACTAATTTGACTTGACAGCTAGCCAGCAGGAGGCATACATACTGAGAGTACCCTTTGTCTTAAGAATGTCCTTCAGCAATAGGTCCACTCTGCATTCTTATTCCCAATGAGTTTAAATGCAACATACTTGAAACTAGTTACTAATACCCTATATTATTCGTCTCATTTAATGTTTATGGAGAGCCCATGCATCCCAGGAACTGAGCTAAGTGCTGGGAAGTGGGTGATGAAGAAAGTCTGGCTTGTATCTTTAAGGAGTAACAATCCATTGAAAAGACAGATACAGAAGAAAATTGGAGTCCCTGGGTGGCCCAAATGGTGAAGCACTTGACTACTAACTAAACGGTTGGTAGTTTCAACCCACTCAACAGTGTACTAGAAGAAAGCTCTGGTGACTTGTTTCTGAAAGACCTTAAAAACCCTATGGAGCAGTTCTACTCTGAACACATGGAGTTGCCATGAGTTGGAATCAACTTGATGTTTACAGTTCAGTTTTTTAAATAGTGCAGAAAATATGAGCAATGGGCTTGGATATTTCTCAAACCTGAGTTCTCATTCTAGCTCTGTGGCTTTGTTCAAGTTATTTTATTCTCTTTTAGCTTTGGTCTTCTCATCCGCAAAAGAGGATTCGTAATGCTACCTTGATATGACGGTGAAGATCAAGTGCAATGCCACATATAGTGCTGAGCTCAAGGCTTGTTATGTAGTGATTACTCAATTAATAAGAGTTATTTTTCCAGTTCTATTACTCGAACTCTGTGAATCTGGGCAAATCAGTCAATCTCTCTATGTATTGGTTTCCCTCAATAAAATGGACATGTTAGTAACAAGAATTTCATAAAACTGTAATCAAGAGAAGATTAGATAATGCATGCGGAGTACTCGAAACAATGCCTGGCATATAACTAGAATTTTATATACAGTATCAACTGCTGTTGAGTCAATTATGACTCACAGTGACACAATAGGCTGAGTAGAACTGCTCCATAGAGTTCCCAAGGGGCACCTGCTAGATTCAGACAGCTGACATTTGGTTAGCAGATGCAGCACCTAACTAGTACATTGCTAGGGTTTCCATATAGTTTTAACTAATTCTAATGGTAACACACAGCACAAGAGTAGTGCAGTAAAATGGGGACATTCTAGGGGAGAATTCTAGCAAAAGGCATGGGGAAGCGTTTCAGGGGAAGGGCGGCGTGTGTAAAGTCTGGAGGTGTATGGTGCACAGCATCTAGAGAAATGGCTCAAATTGGGAATCAGGGTAACACTGCACAGAGGGTGGATGGCTGGGCTCTGACCCGGTTGCTGTAAAGTCATCTCTAACTTATGGTGACCTTAAGTGTGTGAGATACAACTGTGCTCCGTAGGGTTTTCAGTGACTGATTTTTGGGAAGTTACTCTTGAGGCCTTTCTTTTGAGATACCTCTGGCTAGACTCAAACTCCAATTTCTTGGTTACCAACTGAGCACATTAAGTGTCTGCATCACACAGGAAGCCAGAATGAGCCAGGTGCTCCCACTTACTAGTTAGGTGACCTTTGGGAAGAGACTTCAGCTCTTGCTGCCTCAGTCTTCTCACTAGTAGTGGATAGTAAATAGTTTCTACTTCTGTAAGGGTGAGATGACGTAACTTCTTTAACTGCTCAGCCAGCATGTGGCCCAAAGAGGCTCTCAGCCAGTGGCAGCTGATCAGCAGAGTTTTCGCTAAAGGAGATGGTGAAGAGTGGGAGGGCGGCAGGGAAGGAAACTGCACGGCAAAGGAAAAGACTCACCAGGGGGTGAGATGCAGTTCAGGACAATTCATGAAAGGGAGCCCTTATTCTGGAGGTGCTGAAGGACTCCAGTGCTTTTGAGTCCTCCTTTCTGTCTTCTTGTGACCCAGTCCCAGCCTCTCCCGGCGCCCCAGCTTCCGAGCCCCACATCCCTCAGTTTCATCAGGGTCTAAATTTACCCTCGTTGTAATTATTCGCACTGTGCCTCATCAGCTTGTGAGCAGAAGAACCAGCGGAGGCACAAACTGAGGGAAACCAGACAGAAAAGAAGAAAATGGCAGCCAGGGAGGCCGCCTAGCATTCCCCGCGCATTGCAGGCCTTGGCTGGTCCTCTTGAAATAACTCCTAAGGGCAGAGTTGGCTCATGTGTCTTTGAACGTTAAAATTAGAGTGAACAAAGATTAAATGCACTCAAGAAGCTGACCAGCCTCACATTTTTCTCCTCCCTCTCTCTTTTTATAACTACGACCACAGTAGTAATTCAATTGGAAGTGTATTCTGTCCCTGATTGCTCCAGCACTGGCACTAGATCATTCCCAGGGCTTGATTTTTTTTTTCCCCAAATTAAATACACACTCCCCCTCTCCCCCTCCACGAGGCTAAAAATACATCTGACTGAGCAGCAGAGGCTCTGTGAGGCTCCTCCTTGTTCTTTCAGAGGCCAGCACCAGGCACAATTGACAGACTGATAGGCCTCCCAACTAATTTAGGCAGAGCATTGTTTTCAAGGAAAATCACCCCAGATATTGATAAAAAGATTTGTTGTTGTGGAGCTGATTCTGACTCATAGAGACTCTGCAGGACAGAGGAGAACTGTCCCATAGAGTTTCCAAGGAATCCCTGCTGGATTCAAACTCTTGCCCTTTTGGTTAGCTGGTTAGCAGTCATGGTACTTAACCACTGTACCACCAGGGTTTCACAGATACTGATACAATAAGGTAAACAGAAAAATGCAATTCTGGTGAGAAAGGACTCAAGATGGGATCTCACATTCCCACCCTTGTTTACAATCAATGTTTTTCCTCTTTCAGCTACACTTAAACATTTCAAAACACTTCTCTGTAGTTTCAAGCCCTCTAATCTTTGCTGCTATCTTCCACTTGTCTGTCAGTTTGTAGTATTGTGAGGGTTTGGAGGTGAAGACGCTGAGACTACATTCTACATACTTCGTTCATGTCAGAGGGAGCAATCCCTGGGCAGGGATGTCATGTGCAGTAAAGTAGAGGGTCGCTGAAAAAGAGGAAGACCTTTAACAAGGTGGATTGACCCAGTGGCTACAACAATGAGCTTAAACATGAAAACAGTTGTGAATGTGATAGAGTACTGGGAAGTGTCTTGTTCTGTTGAGCTTCGAGTCACTATGACTTGGAACCAACTCAACGGCACTTAACAACAACAGTCTTTGCTGATGCTGCTGCCTTGCTTGGAATGCTTTATTGCCCTCTCACTACGTGGACTGTGATTAGCCCATTTATCGAGCCTACGTTCTGATGGAGATGCCCTGTTTGTTCCCTTTGGCTCCTCTTCCTGCTGCCAGCTTACCTCATCCCTGCAGTAGAGGCAGTAGTTTAGCTCTCTGCCCACTACACATTAAGTTTATTGAGGGCAGGGGCTGTTTCTTGGTGGCTATCATATCCAACGCACCTAACACAGTGCTGGACCCAGCCGGGCTGGGACTAGAGCAAAGGCAGATGCCAAAAAGCACACAGTTTAAGGAAGCACTTGCTTTCTGGTGCTGGTCTTGCCTTGCATGACCCTGAAAGTGGGTGTCTCCTGAAACTTTACATTTCTCATTGTGTCACCCTGGTTCTGGCTCTGGGGCCCAAAGTAGCTGATGAGTAACAAGGACATCAATCATCTTTTTGTTTCAGAAATTCTCCCTCTGTGGGCTTTTCTCACCAGCTCTCTGGTTGCCCTTCTATCTCTCTGAGAGTGCCGCCTTCTTGTCCTTCTGGGACTCTTCTTTCTCCATCTGCCTCTGAGTGTTGGAAATGAGACCTTGTTACTTGGCGCTCTCACATCATCTTCAGAGTACTGGCCATCTGTTCATTCAAACATCCATGTGTTAATTCAAACACTACTTACTGAACGCTTACTACATTCCTGGAAGTGTTCTAGGTTGGTTCTGATATGACAAAGAGAAATCCAGCTAACGATTCAGTCTTTGTGAAACTAACATTCTAGTGATAAATGCAGAGATTAAAATGAAAGAAAGGAGGGAAGGAAGAGAGGAGGAAGGGAAGAAGGGAAGGAAAGAGGGAATGAGGGAAAGAGGGAAAAGAGGAAGGAGGGAGGGAGGAAGGGAGGGAGGAAGGGAGGGAGGAAGGGAGGGAGGGAGGGAGGGAGGGAGGGAGGGAGGGAGGGAGGGAGGAAGGAAGGAAGGAAGGAAGGAAGGAAGGAAGGAAGGAAGGAAGGAAGGAAGGAAGGAAGGAAGGAAGGAAGGAAGGAAGGAAGGAAGGAAGGAAGGAAGGAAGGAAGGAAGGAAGGAAGGAAGGAAGGAAGGAAGGAAGGAAGGAAGGAAGGAAGGAAGGAAGGAAGGAAGGAAGGAAGGAAGGAAGGAAGGAAGGAAGGAAGGAAGGAAGGAAGGAAGGAAGGAAGGAAGGAAGGAAGGAAGGAAGGAAGGAAATAGGCGACTAAAGGCCCTTGAGTAGACTTCCCCCACCTCATGGTTAAGACTTATGCTTCAAATAGTCCCAACTCAGCAGGAACGGATGCTAACTGAGGACCAAAATGACATGCGGTAAAGACAACCTAGAAGACAGAGAGACCCACAAGAGTGGGTGCCTACATTGACTTGGGACCGGAAGAACCGGATGGTGCCCGACCACCACCAGTGATAGCCATGATGGAGCTCACTAGGTTGAGTCTCACTGGCAACACAAGAATAAAAAGGGGTGCATCCTGAGATCTCCACTAAAAGACCTCAGTTGATGGTCCAGCGGTTTTGGAGTTCCCCTGAGAGCATGGCCCCCAGCCCTGATGCTACCCTTACCCATAAATTATAACAAAGGTCCCCTCTTCGGACACGAATGGATTGGACTTGGCAATGCAGAGTGACCATATATTGGATGCACTTTATGATTCTGTACATCTATAGGATATCATCCTGTTGACCTCTGGTTGGAGGAAGGAGAGTGGGTGGAGAGTAGTGGAAACGAGACTGTTGGGAGGATGAGACATGTATGGAGCAGAGAGGAATAGTGTGCTGTCACCGGACAGGGAGAGCAGTGGAAGCTGCATATAGGTGGGCATGTAAATTTGTACGGGAATATACATTTTCACTCAGTCATGTTAAATAAAAAATAAAATAAAAAAGACTTATGCTTCAGTCTTGGAGTTATCCCCACTTCATAGTGTAATCTTGACCAAACTTCTCTCTTTCTCTAAGCTTAGTTACTGTTTCTGAGGAAAACTACCTTTGAGATTAAGTAATTACTCAAAATAACCTGAAACCAGTTACTGTCAAGTCAATTTTGACTCATAGTGACTTTATAGGACAGAATGGAACTACCCCACAGGATTTCCAAGGAATACTCAGTGGATTTGAATTATCACTCTTCTGGTTAGCAACCAACCTCTTAATCACTACACCACCGGGACTCCTCCATTATTCTCCACAATTATGATGCTTGGAGGGGTCCAAGCGTATTCTCCACTCAGGGACCAGATGATGCTGACTTTTTCTCTGCTGTTTCATCTGGTCAGTAAGCAGACACAAAAACAATATTCAGAGAGAGCACTTCGTAGTGTACCAGAGTGGAGATGTTCATCTTATAGAAATTTATTGACCATTTGCTCTGTCCCAAGACCTGCCAAAAAGGAGTGTTATTACAACAGTTGTGCTTCCACCTAGTAGAACGGTTGTTGAAGTATTTCAATCACTTAACCAATCCCTGAGAATTTTCTATGATGTAGTTGGTAGCAAGTGAAAGAGAAGACAAGGCAGTGAGCTCAAATTTTGGGCTCACAGTCTAGATGAGAATAAAACACTACACAGAGCAAGAACTCAACAAAAGCTCTAAGAGACTCTGTTGTATAAATCTTTGTACTGCAGAACATCTGAGAATCTTTACATGGGAGTAGAGAGGAAGAGAAATTTCTGAGAGCTTGGATAACTGGGTGATGGGTTCACCTATTCACAGGTGGATAGGTTGGTGGAGAGGAGGAGAAAAGCTTTCTGAGAGTAAGCAGGGACCAGAGATCCTTCCTTTCAGCCTTGAATTCTGTTTGTTCATTAAACCCACTAAGCAGAAGCACGTTGATCTCAGGATTCTTAAGCAGATCTCAGTCAAATGTACTGGGTCTAGTATGAACCAGATGTCCCATTGCGGTGGGGATGTGATCATATGTGTGCCATCCATCAAGGTACTGTGTGGGCAGGTGACCTGTGATAATTTTTTCTACTTTCCCTCTGCTTTTGGGCGAGTTGGATTCAAAAACAGTCTTTTTTGGGGAGGGAAAGAGAAACAACTGTTTTCATCCTGAGACCAGGAAGAGATCCATGTCTGCTCTTGAAGTCTCTAGTACCTGTGGTGGGAGTGCCCTTTCAAAGTGGTATCTTTGTGGTAGAGAGTAGATGCCTGTTCCTTTGGAAGCTAGTTAGCTGACAGATGTTGAAGGTAAGATATTCTGGCCTCTATTACCAGGGTCAGAAATCTGACTTACAGAGAATATCTTACTATAAACTAGTTTATGCTTGTATGTGTGTGGTTGTGGATGAGGTGTTTATGTATATATGTACATCTGAGTGATTACATGAGTTTTAATTGCCATTAACCACTTTTTTCTAAAAGTGACAAAGTGGGGAGATATCCACAATGGTAAGCATCTGATAAGTTAGATTCTGATGTATCAGTTCTTTTATGACTGTTTTTACCCCTTCTTCCCATCTAAAACCGAACTTTTCTTCTGGACCACTAAGCTGATCCGCACTAGAAAGAGATTCATTTAAATTCGGTGTAGTTCAGTGCAACTCTACAGGTATTCATAGAACAGGTCTTCTGTGTAAGAGATGTTATCCTTCTTTCTACTAAGACTCCATGGTTGTTCCTTTGGTACAACAACCTCTAGAAGGAGACCAGGGATACATAACTTAAAAATAGAGCAGACTACAGTAACTGCTGTAAGTTAGCATGACCATACTACTGTATAAGTGACATAGGGATTCTTACTGATTTTCCAGATCTACACTTAGAAGACTCATTCATTCACTTTTCCATCTGTTCATTCCTTTATTTAGTGCGTATTTATCAAATATCTGCTTTGTCTCAGGCAATGTGCCAGATACTGGGAATTTAGAAATAAAGGGTCCAATGCAGCCATGCTCATTTAGACTGGCCAACTTTCTCCTTTACCTCTTAGTTATCAACAAAGTGAGTAGGATTCCTAGATGTTGTCCCCTTCTCCCTCCCCCACCTGACCTCTGCCTTGCCCTTTCTGTTCCATCTCATTCTACAGGTTGCTTTCCTACCTGACCTTCACCATTGTGGTCTAGGACATCTGCTCTTGCCTTTTGTCCCCCTGTGTACACTCCATCTTTGGCACTAACACTAACCCTGGTACTCTCTGTATGTGACACTTGGCTCTGATTTTCAGTGACCCATTTGTTCTCACTAGGCTCTCTGCTTTCAATAACTACCTGGTCTGGTCTAGCTCTTAATGGGTGGGGCTGCCCCCATCCTGACTGTTTTAGCATCATTCTCTGTCCTCCACAGAAGAAAACTTGACAAATACAATAATTTTTACTTGTATGTGGTCTGTCCGCAGACTGGTGGGCAAATTGTGTGTCAAAACAGTGGAATACAACAAGCACTGAGACAGGAAGGGCACATGCAAAGCAGTAGGAAAGCACAGGGGCTGGTCAGAGAAACTTCTAGTAGAAAAATAATAAAATAAAAAACCAAACCTGTTGCTGTCAAACTGATTCCAACTCATAGCAACAGTAGAACTGTTACATAGTGTTTTCAAAGAGTATATGGTGGATTCGAACTGCCAAACTTTTTGTTTGCGGCTGTAGCTCTTAACCACTATGCCACCAGGGTGTCTAGTCTTATTAGAAAGACCTTTAAGTGTACTAGGAGGTGCCAACTTGTGGGGAAGGACTTATAAGGGAGAGGAAATACTACATGCAAATCTTGGGATAACAAAATGGAGTGTATCTCTGGATAGTGGAGTTGTCAAAACTACAGATTTTCTGAGCTAACTATAGTGCTCAGTGTCACAGAAAGGCTATGAAGACGTTGGTAAGATTGTCTTTTACTTTTTCCTGCTTTATACATGGAAAGCTGTAAAGTCAGCAGGCCATACAGACCTCTTGACCCACCTACCTACTCACGGAGTGTTATTTTGGGCCAGTGTTTGATGACTTTGCTGTTTGGGACTAAGAATCATGAGCCTGTGGCCTATATTTAGACACTTACTCTGCAGCATGGGACTGTCCTTTAAGAGAACAGCCTTCTGTGCCAGCTGGAGAAGTATTGACGTCAAGATGGGGTTCTCTGATGTTGCTGTACTGTCTGGAAAATTCTGAGGAACAAAATGTAAAAGCCTTCTGTATTGTTTCCTCACAGTTTCCGGTTGGTTGATCAGAAGGTTCAGGGAAAACACTGTGAGCTAAAAAGCACCACTTCAAATATTTGCATGTGGGTTTCTATATAAAATTTCCTATATTTAATGCAAAAATTAAATAAAGGCATCAGGATATATATCTGATTCATTTAGAAAGTGAAGTCTACAGATTTACCATGCCAGTCAACACCCCTGCATTCCTGTAGAGCTTCAAATAGAAGCTTTGTACTTGCTCTCACTTTAGTATTACTACTGCTTAGTTGGCACACCTTCAAGTGGTGAGAAAAAGCATTTTATGTGTGTAACTGGACACCATTCTGGGAGTAAGAAGACTTTTGTTCCGGGTTCTTCTCTTTCATTGACCAATTGCATGACTTTAAATCAGATTTTTTAGGTGGATGTTGAAGATAAGTTGTTGTTGCCTTGTATTTTCCTTACTTTCCTCTGAGTTTGTCATCAGAGGAGTTCTGGTAGTGCAGCCATTAAAAGCTCAGCTGCTAACTAAAATTTTGGCAGTTCAAATTCATCAGCTGCTGCTTGGAAACTGTATTGAGTCAGTAGTACTCTTTCCTACAGGGTCACTATGATTTGGAATCAACTCGACAGCAATAGGTTGGGTTTCAGGTTTTCTGTCACCAGAAGGTAGAAATTAAACTCGAAATGGTCAGGTACCAACTGGCCTTGAATGCCAATTAAAAAAACAAAACAAATCAAAACTAAATACCTACAGTGTACAATTAGGTGTACTAAAATGGAACAAAAATATTAATTCTCATTTACAGCATTCCTGGTCATACACAGCCTCAAAGCATTCTTCAAAATCTTAAAAGAAAAAACGAACACTTTTAAAGCTGATTTAGCCATTGATTGGTCTTGTTCACAAGGCCCTATTGAGTATATGAAATGTTAGTTGTGATTTCAAGACTAATATTAGTAGGCAACATGTTTGAGCATTTACTGTGGATCAAGCACTGTGTAAACTACTGGCATTCATCATCTAATTTAATCCTTACCACCAACTTTATGAGATAGGTACTATTATTATCCGGATTTTGCAATGGAGGAAATTGAGGTTTGGCAAGATTAGGTAACTTGCCGCAAATCTCACAGTCATTAAGCAGCAGAGATTTAAATATTGGTCTGTCAGTTGCCTTAGTTGCTCCTCTCAGACACTGTCTCCACTCAATTTCTCACTTGTACAGAACCTGAAGTATTGGTTTGTGCATAGATTCCCAAGGACTTCAGCCTTGAGAAGTTTTTTTTTTTAATTATTATTATTCAATAGCCAACCAATTAATAGTCTTCTCCTTGTGATTCACCATGAGACATTTATCTTCCTAAAACAGCCATCGTTTTCCTACTTATCATGTCAAAAATGTCCTTCAGTAACTTCCTTTTATCTTTATTATAAAATTTTGGCTGCTTTACCTGGCTTTTAAGGATATTCTATATGTTGCCTCAGTGTAGCTGGCAGTGTGAGTGCTGTGTTCCAATCCAAATTCCCCCGTTGGGTCAGATAGGTCTAGTCATTGCCCATGAACAACCCATCCCCCATTGCTCCATACTTATTTAGAAGGACCTCACTATGCACCCCATCCAGAACATGCTATTGGAGGGAAGCCCATTTATACAGCCCTCCTACATCCCCAGTCCTTTGTGAAACCCCTGCTTTGAAATATCAAGATGTCCATTCAAACGCTGCCTTCATTCATTCATTTGTGAGTGTGTTTACTCAGTCATTCACTATTTATCGATGTTCTAGGCTTAATGCTGGGAACATCCTGGTAAAACAGATTCTTTCCCTGATCTCACTGTAGTTTATCTACTTATGATTCATCTGTGTAAGAGACTTCAGTCTTTTTGAAAGTGGAGCACTTTATTTTCCAGCTTCCAGCACTAGATGTCTGCAGTTCTAACATTAGCACAAAGAAAGTGGCCAGTGAATGTTTTTTGAGTGAATTTGTGAATCACATTTCCTTCTTTGACCTATTGACTCAGACGAAGCCTAGGGGATTGAAATATATGTAAATCATAGGCAAGAATTTTATGACCACAAAGAATACCACCTGCGAGAAAATTACTGTGGTTTCAAAAGGTGTTTTTCCCATTATCTTTACCGTGAAGCACGCGGAGCACCCAGAAGTATGTCACGTGAAAGCAATGGTTAGGAGCCGTTTCTGATGACCTTACTTATCTGGAGATGACAGTAGTGATCCCGGGCTACTTGTCGTAATTGTTTCCTTTGTTTTTCCATGAAAACTGTGCTAGATGTTCCCCAGTCAAGAATCCAGACAGAGTTTACAGAACTTCAGGGGAAGAACTTCACCATATGCATTTCAGCCTCAAATGTAACTTGAGGTACTCTTAAAGTCTAACTCAGGTCAGCTGTTTGTGGAAGCACTCATAGCCTTGCTTATGGGACTTATAACAGTCATTGTTAAGTTGCATACCTTCTGGTAATGGCCTTACACTTAAAGAAATGGTCCAGCTGAGAATTCACTAAAGCTGCGTCTCCTGACTATTCTTTCTGGGAGAGGTTAGCAGAAACACCATGTGCACACACACACACACACACACACATGCACATACAGTGTTCCATGGTCAAGTAAGTTGGAAAGTACTGATTCTTGTATTATCCCCTTGGACATTTATCATGCCTGCGAAAGACTGCAAAATCTGTTTATAAAGGGTCCCAGTTAACATTGTGAAAACTATTAGAGAAGTTTTAGAATATCATTTCCCACCCCATCCTACCTGTCTCTGTTCTATGCATCACTCTACTTCTTTATTTGTTAATTTGATAAATTTTCAGAGCCTTAAGCAGAAGAGACCAAGTTCCCTGTCTTCAGTAGCTCATAGTCTACTGAGGAAGTAAATGAGTAGATGATGGAGACACAGGAACATGATGGGAACCATGACAGAAACATCACTGGGGGCTGGGAGGCAGAAGAGAAGGACATCTTCCATAACTGCTCACAGGGAAGCAGGAGAGAAGGAATACTGAACTAAATTGTTCTGAATTGTGAATTGACCATGTCAGTGTATGTAGAAAGGAGAGTAGACAACAGCAGAAGTGTGGTAACTGCCATATCAAGATAAATGAGAAGCCTGATCAGGATGCAGGGTTTGAACAGGACACCAACAGGAGATAACATGAAGAAAGAAGCAAGATAAGTTCATGAAGAACCTTCCTTCTAATCCAAAGTTCTGGAAGGAAAGAGACTTTTCTAGAACCTCTTCTAGAACTGATCTTAGGTCTGGGTCTGGAAGTTCTGCTTTGGCTTTTCACACCCTCTTCTTCCCAGCTGTAGGAGGGAGAAGTACATTGGATGTTTCAAAATGTGGGAAACCAGGTTCTGAACTTGTAGGGATTGGTCATAAGAGGAGACAGTTGTAGATGCCTCTGGAAACTCCCCAAAGAATAACGAGTACCCTTGCTAACTCACTTTTAAGAATCAAAATGATGTGTGATATAGCCATGCTTTTCTCTTCACAACTGTTACGTTTTTCCCTGCAACTCCTTGCTCTCTTTCAGCCATGGGCAAATGCTGGACATGGCTTTGCTTTATGTTTAAGAATTGTGTTTTCCATAGATGAACTGTGTGACCAACAAGTAACAGGATTATACCCTAAGTTCCCTTGTTCTAGATCCTGACTGCATTGTTTGGTCATTTAGAACTTAATATTCCTTCCAAATATTCTTATGTTTTCCTCTAGTGTGTATTTATATGTATATAGTACATATTTGTAAGATACATGATAATAAAATAATTATTGTTAAATGGTGTTATGTCTTGTTAATTTTGGGAAAAAAAGACACAAAACACAGACAAAATGGTCTAGGAGAAAAAGTCATTACAAGTTATTTTCTTCCTCTTGTATAAAAGTATGGGGCTGGAGTTGCTGGTCGCTGAAGTCCTTTCCAGCATTAAAGTAATGTTCTTGGATTTTATGGGAGTTGCAGACAACTGGAGATGGCAGATGTGGAATATAATTGCCACAACAGGGTATTTCTGTCTCATTGACTCTTTGGGAAATGGTAAATATTTATATTATTTGTTATTATGACTGGAAAATGTGAGGAATAATTACGATAGCATCTGTAGAATTTCCCCTGTGGTGAAAAATACAGATATGGTTTTTAAAATATTGTCTCTTGATAACTGATATTTGTAATACCAGAAATCTCCCTAGGGCCCACTGAGATTGGGGATGTGCTTCTTGTCATCTGGCTCTACTTATCTGTGGGGAAGCCCAGGCCCTTGGGGCAGGTTCCAGCAAATGACTTATTTACCCATCTAGTCAACAAATATTATTAAATATTAGCTACTCATTATGCTAGGGGGCTGGAGATATGAAGATGAATGGACATGATCCTTTCCCTCAAAGATCTAGCAACCGAGAGAGGGACACAGCTATTCAGTTTCATTCAGCAGTCGTGTACTGGGTGCCTGAAATATATTTGGTCCTCAACAGAGACAAATAGGAATGAAAAAAAATAGTGATGTGTGTATTCAGACTCGGAGGCTATTGCTCTGTGGTCTCTAAGGTAGTATCAGGGTTGCATTCTTTCTGGAAGCTCCACAGGATACTTTGGTAGGCAAAACAACGATCCCAGAGATGCATGTGTCCTAATCCCTGAAATCTGGGAAATTGTTACCTTAAATAGCAAAATGGAGTTTGTGAGTGTAATCAAGTTAAGAATCTTGAGATGAGGGATTATCCTGGATTACCTAAATGGGCCCATTGTAATTATAAAGATTCTCATAAAAGGGAGACAAGAGGATCAGATTCAGAGAAGCAGATGTGATGACAGAAGCAAAGATCAGGGGATATGCGCCAAAGCCAGGGAAGATGGATACCTTCTATAAGATGGACATGAGATCTCCTGAACTATATGAGGATAATTTATGTTATTTAAGCCACTAGATTTGTGCAACTTATTTTATAGTAGCAAGAGGAAACTAACACAGGTAATCACAAAGGACCAAAATTCAACTTGAGACCTAGAAAGGGTACATCATGAAGGTCCTCTTTCAGGAACAAGAAAGGCATGGGCCAGCATGCAGCCTTTCCTGTGTGATCAACTAGCTAGTATATGTAGAGAAAATGGATAACTGGATTCTCATTTATTCTCGTCTTATGCTCAGTCCGGCAGCATAGCATAATGTAATAGTTAAAATGACAGAGCTCAAATACTGTGATTCCATTTATATGCAGTTCAAAAAACACAGATCCACGGTGTCAGAAGTCACAGTGGTAGTAACTTTGGGATTGTGGAAAGGGGTGTATTGCTTAGAGAGTTAATGTGGGGAAATCTGGGAGCAGGTTTATAATACGTATTTGATGAATAATGGTTTCTTAAACAAATTTGGATTCATGAGGTAGTCAGGAAACATTTCCAAGAGTATGTAAACATGCTTAGCCTATTTGTAGCTTCTATTTGAATTTTGTATTGGAAATAAACAGCTAATTTGGGCCAGGAGGGACTTGAAAGCTTATGCAGTACATTCCTATGACTCCAAGGGTAATGTCTTAGGCTGGGTTGTCTAGAGAAACAAAACCTGGAAAGCATATAAATCTGTAGATAGATAGATAGATAGATTTTTATTAAGCAAACGGATCAAGCTGTTGTGGAGGTCGGCATGTCCCAAGTCTATGTGTCAGGCTGGAGGCTTCTCCTGATTCATGTAGCTGCAAGGGCTGGTGAATCCAAAATCAGTAAGTCAGGCAGTAGGGCTCTGGCTCACAGGCTGTGAAGATTGGCAGACACGATGGCGGGTACACTGCTAGCTCAAGTTTCCATAACCAGAGGTCAAATGAACACAAGCTAGGTGCAGGATCCAGAGCAAGCAAAAACCCATGAGTCTTGCCAGAAAGTTTATGTATGGGTATATGTGACACCCCCTGAGGAAATTCTCTATCAACTGATTGGATGCTCTCAGAGGATCCTTTTATGGAGGTGATCACACTGTATGAGATCTCATCCTAAAGCCAAGTGCCGTCTAGTTGGATCTGACTCATGGCAACCCTAAAGACATTTATATTATTATACTACTGCCAAAGTACGTCATAACTGCCCAATCACTGAGAATCATGGTTCAGCAAAGTTGACACATATCCTGAGCAATCGCAGAAATTTATACCCAGTTGAATTCTCGAGGACAGTTCAGTTCAGCTTTTCTCAAAATATAATAAGTCTTGTGAGAAGCTTTAGGAATACACTGAATTGGGGCACTGAGTCACCCTCTGTCTTCATGGTTAGAGATTGTCAACAAATACTGCCACATTAAAGGTGAAACAATTCCACAGAAAAAAGGAAAACTCTTTAACTCTTTAATACTATCTTAATTTGTCCCAAACTTAGGTGCTCTTGAAACAAGCCTTCTCTTCCCACTAACGCCTAGCAACGTGCTACGGATACGGTGTCCCAACAGTTACACTTTGGGAAATGTTAATCTAAGTAAACACTTCTTTTTGTACAATTCAACTCTTACAAGGCGAAGAAAGTTTATTCCAATGAATATTCTCCTTCTGTAGGAGCTGATCATGTTGATAGGATACACACAATGACTTTTTTTTAAAACTGCCAGAGCAGAAGCAGAGTTTTAATGTTCCCTTTGTGGAAGTAAGCTTTGCCTTTCGTTAGAGGGGAGGAAGAAAACTGAGGTAATTACATAGTGACAGGAACTTTTCTTTTTTTCTCCCATAGAGCTCCAATGTCAGATTTCTTGAACAAAGGCGCTATTGAAATTGTAAATCAGAAAGTTGATTTTTTCAACTTCTGGGCACCAGCTGGGCTCAGTAGGGAAGGGTCTCTGGTAAGGTGAAGGCATTTTTAGCCAGAGGTCTTTTATTGTGTCCCTCAAGGCTTCGTGTGGATATTTTGCATGCCATTTGTTGATCCCACAAATATATAGAGCCTCATCCAGATTGACAAAATCCACTTGTTGCCCCAATGTGTAAAGATATGAATACACTCATAGGCCATCCTTGCCTTCACCAAACTCTTTCCAAATTAAGAAGTGTTTGGTGCTGTTTCTGTTAGCTGCCATGAAGTTGGCTTCCGACTCCATGGCAACCCCATGCACAACGGAATGAAATGCTGCCCAGTCCCGTAGCCTTCCCATATTGGACACACATCAGAGCAGTATGATCTGTAGATTTTCACTGGCTAATTTTTGGAACTAGATCACCAGCCTTCTCTTACTAGTCCATCTTAGTCTGGAAGGTGTGCTGAAATCTGTTAAGCATCATAGCACCATGCGAGCTTTCCCAACAGACGGATGGTGGCCGCACATGAAGTGCTTTGGCCAGAAATAAAATCCAGGTCTTCTGCATGCACTGTGCAAATGTTATCATTGAACCACTAGTGCCTCGAGACACAGTTAAGATGCTCACTCTGTAGCATGCACCATGCTAAGTACTCTCAACAACACTGTCTTAAATCCCTATGATATGATAAATTAGGAAAGTAAGGCTATTGGACTTGGTCACGTGGTGTCTCTATTAGGGGGCAAGCTTAATATTAGAGCCATAGGCAGATCCACTCCATGGCTTACTGCGTTTTTTGGAATTGCAACAAGACAGTGTAACGTTATTGGGACAGAGTTTGGAAATGAAGCTTCTCTTACAAGGTCAATGGTGGG
Organism: Heterohyrax brucei; assembly: GCA_028571685.1. Lineage (NCBI taxonomy): Eukaryota > Metazoa > Chordata > Mammalia > Hyracoidea > Procaviidae > Heterohyrax > Heterohyrax brucei. Next base: position 14,670,093 of record CM053153.1, on the reverse strand, counting down.
CTGGTATGGAATAAAAAGCCACCAAGTCTTTTGTGTCTGTTTTTTAAGAGCTATCACTCTGCTGCAGCAACAAAGAGAGAAGGCACCCTCCTATCTTATGCCTCACACAAATTCCCACATAGCAACACTGGCTTTGTGAAGAATTACATTTCCTGCTGCATTGATTAGATAGACAGACGCATTTATGTCCTATCAGCCAGAACTTACGCTGTGTTTTGCTGGGAAGTTTGTTAATGAGCTCTTCATTCCAGCTTTCTCCTTCTTTGCAGAAGGATAACAGATACAAGGCTCTTTGTTTGCATTGCCTCTATCTACATTATATAATTTGGTACTCATACTATCCTCTCAGCAAGACAGAAGCTATTATTCCCACTTTGTGAGCAAAACTAAAGATGAGAGAGACCTAAGAGCATGAAGAACACACGGATTATAGTTGATGGTTTTGTTGTTAGCTGTCGGAGAGTCAGACCCTGACTCACGGTGACGCCATGCACAAAAAACAAAATGCTGTGCTGTCCCTATGATCAGTTCTGCATTGGACTGTTTGTTGGGTCCCACGGTGTTTTCACTATCTGATTTTCAAAAATAGATCACCAGGCCTTTCCTTCTTGTATGTCTTAATCCAGAAGCTTCCTAGTAATATGCAGGCCTTCACTGACAAATGACTGCGCATCAAGTATTTCAGTTAGGAGTCAAACCCAGGGCATGTGTTAGCACTCCATAAATGCCTCCACTGTTATACTTAATGAACAGTGATGTACTTTTCTCTTTACCTTTCTTTATAACACTGGAAGTGTCTTGAGGATAGAGGCTGGTTCCAAAGAATGCTTATATCCTACATAACAAAATTTAACACATGAGTTTCTGACTGGTTTTGGGATTTTATTGAATCCTGAATTTTTACCGCCCGACCTGAGCAAAGCTTTGAACCCCAGACTTTTATAATCTAAATACTAAGTATGCATTCCTACCTGGAGATCTTCAGGCATCTCAAGAATACCATGACCAAGGCAGAACTCTTGATTTACCTTTGAAAATCTGCTTTCCATTGGAATTTCCCATCTCAGTAAATAATTTCATACTTTAGAAATCTGAGTTATCTTTTATTCCTTTCTTTCACCTGCTTTCAAGATCTAACTGGTCAGTGCTATATTTAGTAGTGTTAAATACATATTATCAAAAGACATTTTGAAGTCCTGACTATCTGGTACCTATGAAGAAGACCTTATTTGGACATAGGGTCATATAGGAGTGGGATAGGTCCTATTTCAAAGATTTGGTGTTCTCTTAAGAAAGCAGACACAGGGACATGCGGGAAGAGCTCCATGTGATAACAGAGGCAGGGTGATGCATCCTGACAAGCTAAAAGAAGCAAGGAAGGCTTCTTTCCAAAAGCTTTCAGATTGGATATGCTGGAGCCTTGACTTCAGACTTCAGATCTTCCGAACTACGGGGGGACAAAGCTCTGTTGTTTTAAACCAGTTTTTGCAGTTGCCTAGGAAACTACCATAGCCACCAAGTCCTGTTGACTTTCCATTCAAAACACACCCAGAATTGTCCACTTCTTCCAACTCCCTCATTTCTAACCCAGTCTAAAGTGTCATAATCAATCATTAGAACTATCACAAATATTTTCCTAATTGATATCTGAGGATGTGTTTCTAGAGAAGCAAAACCAATGAATCCTACATATTTATATCAAGCTGTAGAGGCTGTAAAGTCCTATGCCATTAGGTCAGGAAACAGCTTCTGCTGATTCACTTAGGCACAGGAGCTGGCAAACCCAAGGTTGGAGGACTGGAGGACAGAGCTGTTGCTAACAGGCTGTGGAGACTGATGAATCCCAATATTGGTCTGCAAGGCTGCAGGTAAACTGCTAGCTCAAGTTCCAAGAACAAGAGATCAGATGAGCAGGAGCCAGCTACAGGAGCCAGAATGAACAAAACTCCCTGAGTTGTGCTAGAATGTTCAGCCACACTTGATGCAGACCATACACCCAACAGAACTTCCTTTCAACTGATTGGCTACAGAAAGCAGATTGCATCATGGGGTGATCACATATCAGATCTCAACAAGGAAGTGATCACAACATTACACCGCTGAAAAAACATGGCCTAGCCAAGTTAACACACAATCTTAACCATCACAAGTATCCCTTCTACTTTTTTCATTCTACAATTCATTGTCCCCACAGTAGTAACAGTGATCTTTTAAAAACAGAAATAAGGCAAAATCACTCTCCTGTTTAAAACCCTTTGTTGGCCTGTGGTATCACTGAAAATCCAAACCCAAACCAAGCCCAAACTCTTTTCACCGGTTTGCAAAGCCCTCTTAAATCTGCTGCCACCAACCTCTTTTAGTTTATCCTTTACCATTCTCCTTGCACACATCATGTTCTCACCCTACTAGCCTTCTTGATAGTCCTTAAAATTTCCCAGTTCACTTAGGCCCAAGAGCTTTTCACTGGGTATCCCCTTAATCATCCCAATTACATGGATAGCCATCCCCATCCAGCTACTTTTAGGTCACCATGTATCTCTTCTCTATAAAACATATTATTTTATGTCTCTCTTTAGACACAGCGTAGCATGGTCTGAGATTAGTCTTTGCCTTAGTTATGTAGTGATGCTGTGTCATGGATTGAATTGTGTTCCCCCAAAAATATGTGTATCCATGTAGCTAGGCCGTGATTCACAGTGTCTTGTGACTCTCCTCCATTATGTGGTTTTCCTATGCTGTATGTTAAAGGATTAGGGCGGGGCTGTAAACCCCTTCATAGGATTACCTTCCTGCTCCACTGTAAAGGGAGTTTCCCTGGAGTATGGGTTGTGCCACCCTTAATCCTTTCATCCTATGAGAGATGAAAGGACAGAGAAGAAGGGAGAGAATTGGGAACCTCACACCATCAAGAAATCTGCACTGGAAGAAGAGCATGTCCTTCACACCTGAGGTTCCTGTGCCAAGACGCTCCCTGGACAAAGACTGATGCAATACTGGACTTTCCTCCAAAGCCGGCAAGGGGGAAAGACTTCCCCAGGAGTGGGCATCCTGAATTGGCCTTGTAACCTACCAGACTGTGTAAGAATAAACCTTCCTTTGTTAAAGCCATCCACTCTGTGATATTTCTGTTGGAGCAGCCCTAGCTGACTAAAACATGCTGTGACATAAATAACACAAGTAGATGGTTGTAACAAAAAGAAATTTCTTCTCTCACAGTCTAGAAGGCTAGCAGTGTAAATTCAGGGTGACAGCTCCAGAGGGAAGATTTCTCTCTCTGTCATCTCTGGAGAAGGGTCCTTGTCATCATCGAGCTTCCTCTGGTCTAGTAGCAGCTAAGCGCAGGTATCCAGGGTCCCAAACATGTGCTCTCCTCCTGTTTCCTCATTCTTGGTGGCAAGAGGTCCTCCTATCTCTCTGCTTGGTTCTTCTTTTGTATCTCAATAAAGACTAACCCTAGATACAACCAAACCTGGTAGATTCAGTCCTTCTGTATTAACATAAGGCCTCTAATCCTGCCTCTTCAACATCACCAAAAAGCCAAGGGCCGTTGAGTCGGATCCGACTTATGGCTACCACAGGTAGATTTTACAACACCTAGGAAAATCTCTTCAGATCCCAAAATGGTAGACAATCACACACTCATAGCCTAGATAGGTTGACACACATTTTGAGGAGACAAGTTCAATCCATAACAGTCTTGTAATTTTCTTTTTGGTCTGTCTCTCCCTTCACTACATTTCTTTCTATCTTCTAGCTTGCAAGGGTTGGAAGAGAAAGGATTCTTCTGTCTTTTCCAGTGCCTGGGGCATGGCATGGACTCCCTAAATGTTTGTGGAGGTATCACTTCACACTGTATAGTGATTGTTGGTGTTCTCAGCAAGGGAGATTGTTAAGAACTGGAAGGATATTGTTTAAATTAATTCTTGCTAACAGCCCGCCGTGACATGTATTATTGACCTGCATTTTTCAGATGAAGCAATTGATAGAGAAGTTAAGCAAGTCTCTTAAGGCCATACAGCCAATAAGAGTGACAGGATATGAACCTTGGCCTTTAACTTCAAACATCATGCTGCCTTTCTCCACAGTGTTTTAAATTCCCAGACTCTCCTTCCTTCTTTGCAGCTAGGGTGCTCATCTAAGTAATTTTCCATATGACTCAGAGAGATGTCTCGTGCTTCTGCAGTCTGGAGGTAAGAAAGATAATATTCCAACTGGGAAGTGTAAGTGATACCCTTACACTGAAGCTGAGGAAGCAGTTTGCTTTGTACTCTGTTGGCTGATAAATGAGGCCTTTGAAGGTTCACAGCAAGAAGAGAGTTTCATGGTCAGAACAGGGAAGAGGGCCACTGCATAGGAAGGATGACCCTCCCCTCCCTCCCCATGTCTCTGAAAGTAATGTGACCCCCTAAATGTGGATGGTTTCTACAGCTCTTCATGCAGCTTCTCACAGTAGCCTCACCACAACTTGCAAGATGGAATGTTTGCTTCCTGGTAAACAGAAGAGGGGCAGAAGGTCAAGTGAGTTAAATGGTTGTCCCAAGTTATGGAATTACAGGTGAGACAGGGTAGATGTTCAAAGTCAGTCTTCACCTAAAAACGCAGGCTCTAGACAGTGCCACTGTCATGGAAATCCTGTGCCTACCCTTCTCATACGTCTGCCGATGATCGTTTCCTGCCCCCCTCCCCTTGGCTCTGTTTTCTGCCTCTCTCTGTCCTGAAGTTTACTTGCTTGCCAAACTAGCCGCAAAGCCAAGCTTATAGCCCTCTGGGCCTCTGTGAAAGGGCTAGCTTTCAGTCACCTTCTGGAAGGGTGACTAAGAAGTATGTTGGGGTAGTGTCTTAGATCATCCAGTGCTGCTATAACAGAAATACCACAAGTGGAAGGCTGTAACAAAGAGAAGTTTATTTCCTTACAGTCAAGTAGGCTAAACGTCCATCTGTGGCTTCAGGGAAAGACCTTCTCTTTGTCGTTTCCGGAGGAAGGTGCTTCTCGTCAATCTTCCCCTGACTGAGGAGCTTCTCAGGTTCAAGGACTGCAGGTCCAAAGAACATTCTGATACCACTGCTTGTTTCCTGGTAGCATGAGGTCTCCAGCTCTCTGCTCACTTTTGTTTCCTTTTATCTCTTAAACAATAAAAGATGGTGCAGACCCCATCCCAGGGAAACTCTCTGTACATTGAATCAAAGACACGACCTGGTTAAGAGTATTTAAGTCCCACCATAATCCTCTTTAACATAAAATTACAATCACAAAATGGAAGACAACCTGGGAATCATGGCCCACCGGGAATCATGGCCTAGCCAAATTGATACACAGTTTTTGGCAGCACGTAATTCAGTCCATGATAGGTGGTGAGGTCTGTGTGAGCTGGTTGTTGACACCGCTCGTAGTGCTGTTCCTTTTGCCCTTGATAAGCCCTTCTCAAACTTAATTGTCCTCCTAGGGATCATTTGGACATCCTGTTAAAATGCAGCTTTCTTGGCCTACCCACCTGAGATGATAACTGAGTACTTCTGGATAGCCCCTGTGGGACAGTTCTACTTTGTCCTGTTGGATCTCTATGAATTGGAATTGGGCCAACAGCAATGAGTTTGTTTTTTTGGTTTTGTTTTTTCTGATACTCAAACCCCCAAAACAAACCTGTTGCTACTGAGTCAATTCTGAATCATAGGGACCTTATCGAACAGGGTAGAACCGCGCCATAGGGTTTCAAGGAATCACCTGGCAGATCCAACTGCTAACCTTTTTAGTTACCACACAATAGCTATTAATCACTACACCACCAGGGCTTTTTTTTGAATGTTGCTAGCTGCTGTTGAGTTGATTCAAGCTCACAGTGACTCTACGCACAACAGCATGACACACTGCAGGGTCCTGTGCCATCTCAAAATTGTTTTGTTTCAGCCCATTGATGCAAACATTGTGTTACTCTATCTTGCTGAAGATTTCCTTCTTTCTCACTGACTCTCTACCAACCAAGATGCCCTTCTCCGGAGACTCATTCCTCCTGATAACATGTTCAAAGTATGTGAAATGTAGTCTCACCATCCTTGCTTCCAAAGAGACCTCTGGCTGTACTTCCTCCAAAAAGATTGTTCGTTCTTTTAGTAGTCCATGGTGTATTGAATATTTATCACCAACACTGTCCAAAGGTACCAGTTCTCCAGTTTGCTTTATTCATCATTCAGCTTTGACATGCATAGGAGGTCATTTTAAACACCATGGATTGGGTCAAGGACATCTTAGTTTTCAAGGTGATGTCTTTGCTCTTCAACATTTTAAAGATTGCTCAAATGCAGTACATATTTTGATTTCATGATGGTTGCTTCCATGGGTGTTGATAGTGGATCCAAGAGAAGAAAAATCCTTGAAACTTCAGTTTTTCACCTTTTAGGAGGTTGCTTATTGGTCCAGTTGTGAGGATTTTTGTATTCTTGGTGTTGAAGTGTCATCCATACTGAAGGCTGTCGTCTTTGATCTTCATCACCAAGTGCTGCTTCAAGTCCTTTTCATTTTCATCAAGCAGGGTTGTGTCGTCTTCGTAATGCAGGTTGTTTGTGAGTCTTCTTCCAATCCTGATACCCTCTTCTTCATGTTGTCCAGCTTCTCAGATTGTTTGCCCAGCATACAAGTTGAATACGTATGGTGAAAGGGTGCAACCCTGATGCACACATTTGCTGACTTTAAACCATGCAGTATCCTCTTGAGCTCAAACAACTGTCTTTTGATCTATGTACGAGTTCCTTACGAGCACAATTAAGTATTCTGCAATTCCCTTTCTTTGAAATGCTATCCATAATTTCTTACGATCTACACACTTGAATGCCTTTCCATAGTTGGTAACATACATGTAAAAATCTTTCTTGTATTCTCTGCTTTCAGCTATGATCCACCTCATATCAGCAATGATATCTTTGGTTCCACATCCTCTTTTGAACCTGCCTTGAATTTCTGGCAGTCCCCTGTTGATATACTGCTGCAGTCACTTTTGAATGACGTTCAGCAAAATTTTATTTGCCTACAATATTAACGATATTGTTTGATAATTTCTACATTTGGTGAGATCACTTTTCTTGAGAATAGGTATAAATATCAATTTCTTCCAGTTTCTTGGCCAGGTAGCTGTCTTCCAAATTTGTTGGCATAGATAAGTGAGTACTTTCAGCTCTGCAGCATCCAGTTGTTGAAACATCTCAGATGGTATTCCAACAATTCATGGAGCCTCATTTTTTGCCAGTGTGTGCAGCTTGAATTTCTTCCTTCAGAACCATTGGTTACTGCTCAGATGGTACCTCCTGAAACAGTTGAATGTAAACCAACTCTGTTTGATACAGTAGCTCTGTGTATTCCTTCTGTCTTCTTTTGATGCTTCCTGTGTTGTTTAATATTTTCCCCATAGAATCCTTCACTGTTACAACTTCAGGCTTGAATTTTTTTCTTACTTCTTTCAGCTTAAGAAATGCACAGTGTGGTTTTGCATGTATCATTGTAATACTTTGTCTTCTCGAGTCACCCTTTGAAATATTTTCTTCAACTCTTCCTTCATTATACTCACATTGTTCTTTTGCATTAGCTACTCGAAGTTCCAGGGCAAGTTTCTGAGTCTCTTCTGACATCTGTTTTCATCTTTTCTTTACTATCTTCTACATAAATTCTTGTTTTCTTCTCAAATGATGTCCTTAATGTCATTCTACAGATTGTCTGATCTTCAGTCATTAGTGTTCAATGAGTCAAATAAATTCTTGAGATAGTCTCTGAATTTAGGTGGATTATATTCAAGGTCATTCTTGGGCTCTCCTGGACTTATTCTAGTTTTGCATATTATCAGTTGATTGTCTATTCCACAATCAGCCCATGGCCTTATTCTGACTGATGGTATTGAGCTTTTCCATCATTTCTTTTCACAGATGTTGTTTATTTTATTCCTCTGTGTTCCAGCTAGCGAGATCAACTTGTATAGTTGCTATTTATGTTGGTGAAAAAACTTTCTGTAATGAAGTCATTGGTCTTGGCAAAATTCTATCTTTCTTTCTCCAGCATCACTTCTGTCACCAAGACTACACTTTCCAATGATGAATTCCTTTTTTTTGTTTCCAAATTTCACATTTCAATCTCCAGTAACTATTAGTGCATCACAACTGCATGTTTGGTCAATTTCAGACTACAGTCATTGGTAAAAATCTTCAGTTTCTTCATCTTTGCCCTTAATGGTTAGTGAGTAAATTTTAATTTAATTATAGTCATATCAACTGACCTTTCTTGTAGGCATATGAATATTATCCTATCATGGACAGCATTGTATTTGAGGACAGATCCTAAAATATTCTTTTCGAGTATGAATGAGATACCATTTCTATTCCAGTTCTTGTTCCTGGTATAGTAGATCATGTAATTGCCCAATTCAAAATGACCAACACCAGTCCATATCAGTTCTCTAGTGCCTAGAATATCAGTTCATTTTGTCAACTTTCAGTTTTCCTGGATTCATCTTTGTACGTTCCACTTTCCAATTATTAATGGCGTTTTGCAGCTGTTTCTTCTTATTTTGAGTCATGTCAAATTAGCAAGTGAAGATCCTGAAAGTTTGACTCCATCCGTGTTATTAAGATTGATTCTACTTTGAGGAGGCAGCTCTTCCCCAGTTGTCTTCTGAGTGCCTTCCAAACTGAAGGGTTTATCACCTGGCACTGCATTGAACAATGTTCTACTGCTGTTTACAAGATTTTCACTGTTTCAATCTTTACAAAAGTAGCTTGCCAAGTCCTTCTTCCTACTCTTCCTTACTCCAGAAGCTCAGCTGAAACCTGTTTGCCATGTGTGACCCTGCTGATATTTGAATACAGTGACATAGCTTCCAGCATCACGGCAACATATATGCCCCTACAGTATGATAAACTGACAGACATGTGGGGGATGCCAAAAACACAAATGAAACCCAGTGCATTCAAGTTGATTCTGGCTCATAGTGACCCTGTAGGACAGAGTAGAACCGCTCCATAGAGTTTCCAAGAAACTCCTGGCAGATTTGAGCTACCAACCCTTCAGTTAGCAGATGTAGAACTTAACCACTATAACACCAGGGTTTCCATGTAGGGGCTAGGCCCTGAAAATTAGCATTGCCAGTGAGCTCCCACGTGATGCTGGTGCTGCTGCTCTGAGACCCCTCTGAGTAGTGCTGCTCTAATGCTGGATCTGCTTTCCTCCTTGGTAAAGGTGGGTTGAAATGGACACGCTCAGGTGATGTTTATGAAAGTGTCTATTGGCATGACCTGTATGTAGAGACAATTGGCAAAACCTTAAAAGCCTGCTTTGACCAATAATTCTACTTTTAAGAACTTTACCTTAAGTTTTAGAAGCACTGAAAGAATTACGGAAGTGCACAGCAATCTAGGTAGTATGTGCCTGTCCCTATTGACAGGCCCAATAAATCTTAGTGGAATGAATTGTTGAAGGAAAGGATGCTCATTGTCTAAGGTTTTATAAACGGGATACACTGGAAACTACTTAGATGTCCAAATGCCGAAAGGGAGTGATTGATTGTATTAATGTATGTCTTTTTAACTGGATACCAAACATGCCAAAAACTGTTAGAAAAATAATCACAATATAACAATATGTGAAAAATATTAGTATACCTTCATTTTGTTAAATTCAAAACAGTAACAACGGTGAGATGTTGGCCAATTCTAGTTTGTGGTTACAGTTTTTTCTACTTTTTGTTTGCAATGAGCACGTGTTTGTTGTGTTATTAGAAAACGAGCTTGTCTAAAAATCACAAAAAGGAGTAACTGTCCAACTGAGAGCTCCATTCTGTGGCTCAGGGCTCTTTTCTGGGAGAAGCAGAGTTCTTATGTGCAGAAGGAGGAATGTATTTTGCCTTTGAAGAAGTTATTGCAACTCCAGTTAATGGAATCAAGCATATTTGAACCTCAAGTTTCCAGATGGGTTACTCTTTATCTTGGAGTCTGCCTTTAACTCTAGGCTGGAGCTGTCCTTCCCACTGGGGCTGATGTGCACTGCTGGTTTTCAGTGCAAGTGATTGCCTTGGGGTTGTAAACATTAACTTGATTGGGCATCAGCTAGTTTGAAATCAACTTTGGCAAATGGTGTATGTCTCCTTTGAGACTCTAAAGTTAGTTGGTCAGTATCAACCAGCAATGATTGCTTGATCAACATTTCAAGAAAGGTTATTCATCACTGTAGAATTAAAAAATAAAAACAAGAAAATTAGCATTTGTTTTTTCATTTAAAGGAATGTTGCTACAACTAATCTGTCTCGTAGATTGTTATGGATCAAATTGTGTCCCCCAAAAAATATGTGCAGCCATGTGGCTGGGCCATGATTCCTAGTATCTTGTGACTGTCCTCCATTTTGTGGTTTTCCTATGCTGTATGTTAAAGGATTGGGGTGGGACTATAAATTCCTTTATAAGATCACCTCCCTGCTCCACTGTAAAGGGAGTTTCCCTGAAGTATGGCTTGCCCCACCCTTAATCCTTGCAGCTAGCAAGAGATAAAAGGAAAGAGAAGCAAGCAGAGAATTGGGAACCTCATACCATCGAGAAAGCAGCACCAGAAGAAAAGCGTGTCCTTCAGACCTGAGGTTCCTGTGCCAAGATGCTCCCTGGACAAAGACTAATGCAATACTGTACTTTCCTCCAAAGCCTACAAGAGGAAAGCCTTCCCCTGGAGCAGACATCCTGAATATGGACTTGTAGCCTACCAGGTGGTATAAGAATAAACCTTCCTTTGTGAAAGCCATCCACTCTGTGATATTTCTGTTACAGCAGCCCTAGCTGACTAAAACATAGACATAACATAATAAGCATGAAATTATATCATTCTGAGCTTTTAAAATAAGTCATATTGATCTGGGTGGCTGAATTGTGGGGTAAATATGTCTATTCATTTTGTGATTTTTTTTTCCGGAGTACATGCTAATGTTCTAATTGCTACAATATGCAATATGAAATAGTTAAGAAAGAAAATGGTACTAAAAGGGAGAGTAGCAATCAGCTAGGTGGGAAACTAAGCATCTTCCAGAGCTTTCAATTGGTTCCTTCCGGTTCAACTCCCTGCAGAGAATTTGCATTTCTACCCCATAGATACTGAATCAGAATCTACATTTTTAACTGGGAATCTTGTTAAAAAGTAGATTCTGATTCAGTATCTCTGCAGTGGAAACACAAATTCTCAGTGGGAGTAGAACCAGAATGAACTAGCGCAAAGCCCTGGAATCTTCAGGCGGAAGAGCCTGGCAGCAGGCTGTGCAATTACTGACAAACTCTTTCAGGGCTCTGCCGCAGTTTCTGAATTTGTCCGCTGTATGTATTTTGAAGCCAGTTGTTCAGGTTTGTGTTGTGATTTAGCCTTTATAGCCACATTAATTGGGAAAAAGCATCTTCAAAATTTTTAGACTATATTTACATGTTTGTAAAAGGAAGAAGGATTAAAAGTTTCTGTGCTGCCCAACTTACAAAGTTCTTGTGTATGATGAGGTCCATGACAGTGACAGTTCTTAACCTGGAAGTAGAAGTTAAAGACAGGTTAAAAAGTGATGTCTTACATTTAACATTTATGATATGAAAAAAAAGAATCTAATATAAACTCCATAGATAATTGAGAAAAAGCATTTCATGAAACTGTTTTGAGAAATCTCCGAAGAATGCAGTTACTGAATTTTAGGAAGCAAATTATATGCTACAAGGAAGTCCTCAGATTTAGAGGTATCATAAAGGTCTTTGAGTAAATACATATGAATTTCAAGAGCATACCATACCAGTCAGAGGAGCCCTGTTGGCACAGTTGCTAAATGCTTGGCTCCTAATCAAAAGCTCAGAGGTTCAAATCCACCAGCTACTCAGTGGGAGAAAGATGAGGCAGTCTCTTTCCATAAAGATTACAGCCTTGGAAACCCCATGGGGCTGTTTATCTCTGTGTTACTGGTCATCATGAGTTGGAATTTGACTCAACAGCAATGGGTGGTTTAACATACCCATCAGGAGCCTTCGTATTGCAGTAGTTCAATGTTCATTTGTTAACTGAAAGGTCAGTGGTTCAAACCTTCTAGCTGTTCCTTGGGAGAAAGACTTGATAGTCTGCTTCGGTAAAAGATTATAGCCTTGGCTATGAGACAGTCTCAGGGAATATCTGGCTCAGTTGGTATAACATAGTTTATAAAGAAAATATTCTACATTCTACTTTAGTGATCAGTGTTTGGGGTCTTAAAAGCCTGTGAGAGGACATCTAGGATACTATATGGTCTCATCCTTTGAAAGTAATGAAGAATGAAGGAAACTGAAGATACAAGGGAAAGATTAGTTCAAAGTACTAATAAACCACGTCCACAGTGTCCTCCAGCAGAGTCAATCGAGCACAACTAGATGTTGCCCGGTTATCTCCAGACTTCACTGACAGGGGTCACAGCAGAGGGTCCTAGACAGAACTGAAGAAAACTGAGGAACAAAATTCTAACGCAAAAATAAAGACCTGATTCACTTGCCTAAAAGAGACTGGTGGAACCCTGTGAGTGTGGCCCTCAGACCATGCTCATCATTACCGACCCCTTCAGCTCACTACTGATGTCATTCCTGAGTCTCACCATTCAGCCAGTAACCAGACAGGCACATAAAACAAGGACTAGAAAGAAGGAGGAGACAGGAAAGCTGGTAACAGGGACCTCAAAGTTGAGAAATGAGAGTGCTGGCCTGTTTTGGGGTTGTTAACCAATATCACAAAACAATATGTATATTGTTTTATAAGAAAATAGTTAGTTCTGTAAACTTTTATCTAAAGTACAATAAAAACATATTTTTGGGAACAGAATGAATAAAAAAAGAAAAAAAGATTACAGCCTTGGAAACCCTCTGAGGGAGCTCTCCTCTGTCTCATAGGATCAGTTGGTATAGGCTCAGTTGGTATAACATTGCTGACTATAAGTCAGCATCAATTCGACAGCAGTGAGGACCATACCAGTCATGCTACAATCCCTGTCCAAAGAGAATACATTCATTCTTCTCCTTTAAACTGTAGTCCGCAAAGTTCAAGGATTTTTTTCCCTAATTCACACAACTGGTAAATGCTGAAATCACCTGACCGTCTCCCATTACATTACATCTGAGTTCTAGTTTCGCTTCTGCTAAGACTATCATCACCCACACTTGATCCCATTCTGCATCATGTCTATGCGGGGCTTCATCACTCTACCCATTCCTGCACATTGCAATCAATCCAGTTCCTCTTAGTCTACCTTCAGTTAGTTTCCAAGTCCTCTAATGTTTCTTCCTTATAAATATCTTCAAATATCACTTCCCTTTGCATTTCTGTGATCAGCCCTCCAGTTAAGACTATCATCATCCATCTATAAGGCAGACTCCTAATATATTATCCTTTCTGTAGTTATTTCCCCTTCTAGGTCATTCATTCATTGCATCATTGGTGCTACACAGTAAGAATATGAAATTACAGAAGGCATGAGCCTTGCCTATTAGTTACTCCAGTTTCGGGGGTGAGGGGTGGCGAGGAGAGAGACAGACAACTAATAATCAAGAATCACAAAGATAGAACAAATTATTATGAGAAGGTCAAGGAAGCATTCAGCATAGCTTGGTTGGGAGGTGCGTACCTAGAGGATCTGATTCTTGAGCTGAGACTCAAGAAAGAATAGACAAGGGAAGCAAAGATGATGGAGCAAGAAGCATATCACGGATAATGAAGAAATGAAGGTAATATATAAAAATGACAAGAGCATGGCTAGACTAAAGTTTCTAATGGTTTGGGATTAGGTATATAGTGTATTTAAAATGGAATAAGACTATGATGGGGGAATTTGCTATATTTGAAGAATCTGAGCAAATTGACCGTAAAGTTTAAGTAGACACAAGGATTGGAAAGACGTAATAGATCTGAAAACAATAGACCCTAAAAAGTGTTCCAAGTGCAGATATCAAGTATGCATTTGAACCTAAATCTGGCAGTTGCATAGATCTTCTTTCAGCGATTCTGAGAACTAATGGGTTTCTCAACTACTTTAGTGGTTTTCGGTCATTTTGCATGTAATAAGCACAAGGTTATGTGAATATTATATGTGTGATAATATCTTATAAATATTATCTAAGCCTAGTGAATGAGCTGTTCCTTTCTATTTCAATGGACAGATCGAGACCTAAAAAGCCAAATAACTGAAGGAATGCACAGATTTTGGAACTGGGTGAAATCTGCTAACAACTGTGGAACAAGGATTCAAATCCAGGTCCTGTTCTCGTCTAGATCCAAAGCTTTGTCAGACTCTTTCTTCTATGGCCTGCCTGCCTGCCTCCCTGCCTCCCTCCTTTCTTCCCTGCTTCTCTTTGTCTTTCCCTTTTTTCTTTCCTTCATTCTCCTTTTCCTTTCTTCTTTATATCCATCCAACCTATCTATCTGTGTTGTCTGTCTTGGTCATCATCAGGGTTATCATCTATCCTCTGTTTTTAGGTGTCCTGGGGGTGCAGTAGTTAAGCTTTCAGGTGCTGACCAAAAGATGGGCTGTTTAAATCCACCAGCTTCTCTACAGGAGAAAGACATGGCAATCTACTTCTGTGAAGATTACAGCCTTGGGAACCGTATGAGGCAGTTCTATGAGTTGCAATCAACTCATTGGCCGTGGCTTTATATCATTTGCTTTTGTCTGTCTAGTCTGTTGTTTAGTTGTTTTTTTTTAAATTCATCTACCTACCCATCAATTTTCCTAGAAGTGGATATATACCCAAGAGATGAAGGGAGCTTAAAATAACATCTTTTTCAGTTAACCCACTCTATAGATGAGGAAATCAAGGCCCAGGAGAGAAATCTCTTGCCAAGAGGCGCTTAGAGCTGGTTAAAATTCCACTTTGCTCTGCATCTAACCCCTATTTCCTTAATCAATACCCTCTATCTTTGTGCCTCCTCAGGGCATCATTCAGCCCAAAGATGAAAGAGACCCAGGCTCACTAGGTAGAGTTTGCATCTATTTCCAGCATTTCTTCCTGCTGGTATGTCAGAGTATGGGGTACCCTTTTGAAGTCCTGTAGAGTGAAAGCATCAGTAGGTGGTCTTGGAATAGCTGCAGCTTCCAAGGGCTCTGCAGTCAGTCAGGTAACAGGCAGTTTGTCTCCCCTGCTGCTGGGACACAATAGAGTATACGCTTATAAAAGAGGACAAGATAATGATCAAAGTGAAACTTAGAGTGAGGGCTTCAGAACATCTTACATGATTGATTCAGAGGTGGAGAAGGAGGGAGGTGCAGGCATCCTGGCTGCAGATTTGGCATCTTGCCAGTAACTCTTTGGAAGTGGCCCCACCCCACAGCCTTAGAACCAGAGATGATGAACCTGTACAGAAGGATTAGAAAGCTACTCTCTTCTATCTAGTGCTACCTCATCTCTGCTTTGAATTCACCCCAAATCTTGATGACACAGGTTTAAAAAAAGGAGGAAATGGAAAGATGATAAATTTACTGTTCGGTTTTGTACTGAAGACAGCTAACCTCAACTGTAAAGTTGATACCAGTAAGTCCAATGGTCCAGTCTCCTGGCTGAGTGACACAGTGCATACTTATTAAGTGTCTGCTGTGTGCTAGGCATTGATGGGCTATTGGAACAGCAGTAAAAAAGGCAGGTTTCTCTTTGATGTGGCTCTGGGCTACACCTGAGGTCCAGCTCCTTTGTCCCATATCTTCCCTATCAGACCACAGGCTAGTCTCCAATTATACCATGTGTCTTATACTGGCTTGAATAGAAAGCTTGTCATCATTGAGTGATTTCTTACTCATAGTGACCCTATAAGACAGAGGAGAACTGCCCCGCAGAGTTAGCAAAGATTGACCAGGATGGCCCCAAATATTCATGTCCATCTGGGATCTTAGAATGTGACCTTATTTGGGAATAGGATATTTGCAGACACAATTAGTTAAGTTAAAATAAGTTCATACTGAATTGGGGGTGGGGGGGACAATCCAATGACTAGTGTCCTTAAAGAAGAGAAAACAGAGAGACAGAGACCCCCAGGGAGGCCGCAGTGTAATGACAGAGATGGACTGAAATGATGCATCTGCAAGCCAAGGGACACCAACAACAGCTCGCAACCACCAGGTGCTAGAAAGAGGCGAGAAAGGATTCTCCCCTAGAGCATTCAGAGCGCGCGTAGCTCTGCTGACACCATGATTTCAGACTTCTAGCCTCCAGAGCTATGAAGAAATATACCTCCGTTGTTTCAGGCCATCAATTTATGGTACTTTGTTATGTCAGCCTGAGGAAACTAAGGCATTCCTCCTTGTCACAGGCATTACCAAGTGCTCTTTACTAAGAAGTCCTGGCTGCACCCTGTCTTGCATTTGAACTTCTCTTCACCCTTCAGCTCAGTAGATGACTGCCTTATACTTTGTTGGTCTCTTCCTCCGTTATGCTCCCATTGCAACATGGCATGCATTGAATCATGCTGTTTGAAAATTGTGCACTTGCCTCATCAAGTGGAATAGAGTCTCCCTGAGAGCAGAGGTTGGGCCTTACACCATCTCTATCTCAGTCACAGTCACGAAGCGTCTGCCGCACAATAGGTGCTCAAGAAGTGATGCTTAAGTGAGAGAGTGAATAATGGAGGGACTCACATTCTGGAAGAGATGTCAGTTTCTCTCTACTAACCCTTCTATACTGGTGTGATATACGTAAAGCATGTTTTGGGTACCCAGGGATAGAGGTGGGAGGAGATTTCACAGATAAAATATTGAATTGGACCTTGAAGGATAACTAGGTGGAGTAAGAAGGGAAAGATAATCCAAGCATAGCAAACACAGACATGAAGGCAAGGGAAGACCACTGGCTATGCTAGGGACAAGTAGTATCAATGAAAGAGGAAAAAGAGAAAGAAGAAAAAGAAAAACAGAAGAAATCACAAAAAAGTAACATTGTTTTACAATGTTTTAACACAAAAAATTTGAAATATCCAAAACCAGAACAGTGTAATAAACTTCTGTATCCCCATCACCCAGTTTCAGCAATTATCAGTTCACAGCCAGCATTGTTTCTTCTTGGCTTGGCTGGCACACTCCCTCGCCCAGCTGTACTTTGAATTTGTGGAAGCGTATTGTATAGACATTAATATTCATAAATATTTCAATATGAATATTGAAAAGAGAAAACCTGTTGCTGTTCAGTGGATTCCAATTCATCGCTAGTCTATAAGACAGAGTAGAACTGCCCCAGTGCTGTAATCTTCAAGGAACTGGACTGCCGGGCCTTTCGGCCATAGAATAGCTGGTGGATTTCAACCACTGTCCTTTCTGTTAGCAGCTGGGTGCTTAGACAGTCGAGTTTCTTCTTTAAAAGACAGCTATGACAGACAGCACCATGATGTGGAGTCAGGATATTTGTGCATGCGTTTTTATAAATATCTGGAGAAAGAAGAGGAAGGGAGGGAAGGAAGGAAACATGCAGAGAGGACTAGAAGGAGAAAGAAAGGGAGGCTGGGAAGAAAGGAAAGATGGAAACAAACAAAGCCCGCAATAACGGTGCTGTGTCTCACACGGGCCCGCTCTACACACCTGCACACCTGTAAGTAAACTTCAGTGAATGGACTTTACAAATAGATAGCCAAAGTTGATTGCTGCCATGATAGCAGAGGTATTGTATACTATTATTAAATAAATTTTAAGGCTATAACTTATTGGACTCTTGGCCCCACAAGATTTGACATCTATGTAGCTAAGACTACAAAGCCAATCCTCTCGAGGCCTCATTATCATGAGGTTTGTGGGAGAAATGACTTATCATCTTCTATTTGGATTGTGAAACAGCTTCCTCACTGGTGTCTATGACTTTGTGTTGGTCTAACGTGAGGGAGGGTTCTAAGCTATTGATATAAATCATACTTTTCCTGCTTGAAGCCATCGAAGAGCTCTCCACTGTCTTGGGAAGAAATTCCAGATTCTTACACTGGACTACATAGTTTCCATTGTCTGCCTACACTTATGCCTGTGTTCTGTCAGGGTTCTTGGTAGAAAGCAACAGAAATGATTATGGTCAGATATCAGCAGAAAATATTTACTGAAATCGTGGTACAGCAGTGGCTCAGGTGCCCTGGATTTTACCTTTGGCACTCACCAGAATCAGGTGAGCCAAGTTCCTTGTGCTGCTGCCACCTATGACCTCTGCCTGCTGGCTTTCTCTTGGCCCCCTCACAAGGGAGGCTGCAAGTCCTGGGGAGCTGATGCCCAAGAGTAGTCCTCATTCAATGAGGGGTGAGTACTGGGGAATTAATTCACTCTCCAAGTGAGACAACACTGAGGAGTGCTCCGTGCTGTCCCCTGAGGCCTCTAGAAGGTCTGAGCTCCAGGTGACCCACACATAGCCTGCTTACTTGCACACGTTCTATCAATATCTTAGTTCTGTGGTGCTGCCATAATAGAAATACCACATGTGGAAGGCTTTAACAGACATATGTATTTTCTCACAGTGTATGAGGCTGGAAGTCTGCATTCAGTGCACCAGCTATAGTGGAAGATGTTTTCTTTCTCTGTACCTGCTCTGGGGTAATGCCCTTGTTTCTTTCAGTGTCTTTTCCTTGGTGATCTTCATGTGGCTTGGCACCTCTCTTTCCCTGTTTCTGTTTCTCTTGCTTGCTTGTTTGATTTTTTTCGTAACTCAAAATAAATTGGCTCGAGATTTACTCAACACTAATCTTGTCTCACTAACGTAAGAAAGAAAATTCATTCCCAAATGGGATTATAACCACAGGAAGAGAGGTTAGGATTTACAACAAATAGTTTTGAGGATACAACTCAATTAATAACAATTGGCTTCCTTCTCTTTTTTATGTTACATTTTTTACCACTGTTTCCTCCTGAAATCACTTCCCAAATCCTTGTCTCAAGGTCCGTGACTGGGTAATCCAGCCAGAGACAATACTGTGTAGTTTTCACAATCTCAAAGAGGACAAAGAAATTAGGACTGGGAAATAGGTTGGCACAGAGGCAATCAGTGCAGCCAAAACCACAACCAAAGTCTCCCTGCAGACTAGTTCAGTGAAGATACCAGATTGTCACAAATTAACATGAACACCAATTGATATGCACTTGAACTGCACCTAGCGTCCCTATTGGATATCTCAAGCCACGCTGTGGTTACCATTGTCCCCGGTTCTCCTGGAAAATTCTTGTCACTGTCGTGACAACTACTACCAGAGTGTAGTTCTCTGTAGCCTATCTCCTGAGTCACTTCTTCTAAGTTTGGTATCCTTGGCATGTGCGTCTGATTGAATGAGCACAGATCACACTCCATGGCTCAGTGCTAGGGGATGGGGAGTAAGGATCTATGTATTTTTAACATCTATAATGAGAGGAGGAGCCCTGGTGGTACAGTGGTTAAGAGCTCAGGCTTCTAATCAAAAGTGGCAGACAGTTCAAATCTACTAGGTGCTCCTTGAAAACACTATAGGGCAATTCTACTCCATCGGGTAGGGTCACCATGAGTTGGAATCAACTCAGCAATACTAGGTTTGGAATTTGGGGGGGATGTGGCAGGACTTGGGCTGAAGCTTACAGTGCTTTCTCTTATGTCTCTGTAAAACCTTGCAAGCAAGTGAAAGTCACATGGAAAAGGCCTGCTTTCCATTGCCCTATTTTCTCCACCTGCCCACTCCTTTGCAGAGCCTGCAGTTCACAAACATACCTTCCCTGTGTTAGAAACAGTGGCAGTGCCACCAATCCCCTGATATTAGCATAGCTGCTGAGCCCACCAAGCAGATGCCTTCCTCTTAGGAGCTGCGTGTGAAATGGCATAGAAACATCATATTAAGACCTGAAAGATGCAATTTGAGTTTCCTGTGGCTGAGGAAGTGCCACCAGCATGGTGATTACATACATTAAGAGAGGGCAAGCAGCAGGGGGCCTGTCACTGAGGCCTCTAGGGCTACGGGCTTCAGAGGGAGGGGAAAGCCTGTGAAAAAGCGATCCTCACAGGGCAGGGCATGTGTGAGCTGGGAGTGTGGTACACGTTTGGGGCTGTCTTCGTTTCAGCGACACAAGGGATCTGCAGCAGCTAGTCCAGTGGGGTAACTGTTGCTGATGCAGAAAGTTGTGTTCTGTTACAGACTGAATTGTTTCTCCTCAAGATAACCTGCTGAGTTCCTGGCACTTGTACCTGTTGATGTGGTTCTGTTTGGAAACAGAGTTACTCCTTTGTTATGTTAATGAAGTCATTTCACTGTAGCATGGGTCCTAAACCTAATCACTTCTGAGGTATAAAAAGACCAGAACAGACACTGAGACACACATGTAGGAAAGACACATGCCATATGAGGATTGTCTACAAGCCAAGGAATGCTAAGAAACCAAGGGAAGCCCGGAGATACCAACAGAGAATGACAAGACCACGGGCTTGATTTGGAATTTTAGCCTCCAGAACTGTGACAAAATAAATTACTGGTCTTTAAACTACCCTCTTGTTGTATATCTGTTATGGCACCACTAAGTAACCAAGGGTCCATATGTCTCCCCTGTGTATTTCTCAGTGTCTGTTACGGATTGCAGTTTGAGCTACCAGCTGCCCCTTGGAAACCCTATGGGCGTCTCTAATCTGTCCTACAGGGTCGCTATGAGTAGGAATCAACTTGACAGCAACAAGTTGGGGTTTTTTGGTTTATGTGGCTCGTATTATAATTTATTGGACAGTACTAGTCTAGGATCCGACTTGACGGCACTTGGGTTTGGCTTGGCTAGTCTAGAGGGAGCAGCAGGAACTCGGAGGAGTTTTAATGGATCTCAATCTTCTTTCAGAAACTCTTGGCCTGGGCCTTACCCTGCAAGGAAGGGCAGCCAGCAACCTGGGGAATGAGCGCTGGGACTTCCCCTTGATGCTGTGTGTTTGTGTGTCAGTACATGTGCACGTGTGTGAATAGCAGGCCTCTAAAGTTAGATTCTATTTTTACTAATTTACCATTCCAAAATTTTGCATGACACTACCACCAAGAGTTTTTCAAACAAAGAAATGGAGACAAATACGAGTTAACTTTTACTTGAATCTTCGTAGCACAGAGTGTTTACAAATCTGAAGAATTCCACTGACGTCTTTCTGAAAATGTTTAAGGTTTTCAAAGCACATTTTGTGTACATGTCCTCTTTCTAACATCACCTCCAGCCTCTTCACTACATCACCTCTGTGAAATACTGACTCCCACCACCGAGCTCCCAACTTACCCTCCAGGCTGTTTGCAAAGAGGGGTCTCATGAGGATACTATCCAGTGCAGATCCGTAAGGTGGCTTGCACTGTTTATGGGATTGAATCCAAACTCCTGAACTTGGTCCTGGGGGTGAGGGCTGCCTGCTGCTCAGCCTCTTGCCTGACTTCTCTTTGTCCCTCTCCACCTCACCTCTCCGTGAAGCAGGCTACTTCCAGCAGGTGGATCACAGGGGACCAAATCTTTGTGCCTTTGCTCTTGCTACTCACTGTCCTTAGATTGTCTTCCCTTCCCTTTCCCACTGGGAAGCCTTCTCCAGTCTGCACTGCAGTTTTTCCTGATCACACCATCCCAGTGTCTGCTTCCTCAGTGAATGCTGTATCCACCACCACTGCGGCACTTAAAATCTCATTTGTGGATACATCTCTAGTCCTCTTTTGGCTCTCATCTCCTTGAGAGCTAGGTTACTGGTAGTTTTCTCACCCCGTGGCAGGCACCGAGCAGGCTGTCAATGAATGTTTTTGATTGAAAGAAGCAACCATGTATATTTTATATCTTTGCAAGCATTCTCTCTTACTGCTATATTTTAAGCCTTCTTTATTTTACATGACTTCAAAAATTATTTTTAACTGTTGCCTCGTCTTTCTTAAACCAACTCTTCCATAATTTTCTGAACATTGCCCTGCCTTAGGGCCACTTGGGGGAGGTAGTTCGAGCTGTATACAGCACTGTGACAAATCTTCTAGTGCCAAAGTCTTTCTCTATTCTGGAATTTTTCTGCACAATTAATTTATTGGCACAAAGAGTACTTGAACTAGCGTGGTTATTTGTTTCCTTTTCCCCATTCGTAGCTTAAAAATGCAAGCCAGAAAAAGAAAATGGGGCAATTTATAAAGCAGGATAGCTTTTTGAGTGACAGAGCCTGGAGTTCAGTGTTAAATGTTCACTTGACCAGCAAAGCCCTCAGGTATTTGACTTCAGCTGATCTGTTCAGTCTCTGGTTCCCACCAGTTTTCAGCAGCTACCTTGGCTTCATTAAGGCTAATCTTGACATTATATAGGATGCTGCTTTCATCTTCATATCTTATTTCAAACTGACCTTCTCACTGTCCCACTCTCTCTTACTCTAGTTTAGGAATAGCCATTCTGTAGATTTACACAAGTATCTATATAATTCTATGTATTCTTTATATAGCAACTTTGTCACACGATAGTTGCTCTACACCCAGCAGCTGGCCTTTGAGTCAGACACTCCACCTCTCTGAGCTGTACTGTACTTGTCGAGTGACTGTAGGGTATTGGACTGTGTGCTCACTGAAGGTAAAGCCATCTTGTAGGATACACCAAGAAACTGAATAAAAGAAAGAAATGAGGTGTCTTTCAGCCCTAACACTGTTCCGTTTTATTTCACCTTGATGATGTGACCATCATATGACATCCTGCAAGTTCTTTATTATGCAATATGTCATTGATTGGGACAGCTTTGGTTTGCAGAAGGAAATTAGGAGCCAGGAGTTTTTGCATCTGTCACCGAGCTGACCAAGTGACTTTGTTTCATTTGGTTTCCTTCTTTACAACATGAACAGAATAAATATCTCAACTGAATTTTAAAGCTCAAAGTGCTCATCAGGGGACTTATGATTCATGTAAAATATACACATATACATATTACGTATGTATATTGATGCAGAAATTTAGCTATACATATACACACATATTCTCTCTCTATATATACCTATATATATGTATGTGTGTATACAGGTAATTCCCAACTTATGACATATTTGAATACAACAAACCACACTTATGACTCATCCATTTAAAAAATTTTTGGGGGGATATCTTGTAATATGTACTAAATACAGTGTTGCACCATGGAATTTGCTGATGTTGTCATTCTCACGCCAGTCCCTAAAGACAAATAAAGATTGGATTTATAAAGAGAGTGATAATAAATAACAATAAATGAAAACTAAAAATGAAGTACTTGACTTACATCAGAATCAACTTACAAACAGATGGAAACCCATTGTAAGATGAGTACTATCTGTGTGTGTATAATATATATTCAAATATGTGTATGTATACATATGTCCATACATGTTCATACGTAACATATACATACGTATATGTGTATGTGTATATGTGTATGTATGTCATATTTTACTTGGATCTAAAATCAACATCCATTGGATATATATGTATGTGTGTGTGCATGTATGTGTGTGTGTTTACTGTTTTAAAATATAACCAGAACTAGTGCTTGGTCATTCCCTGACACTTGAGACTAAGCAATCCACCCTTAGAGGCTAGTGAGTACCGTGAATAAAAGATTCATGGCCTCTCTGTCTATTGTAAAAAGGCCTTGAGTGTAAAAGACACAAGTCTGAGATGAGACTTGGGTTGGGTGAACAAACCACTTAACTCCCTGAGCCTCCTTCTCTTTATCTGTAGAATGGGAGCAATCATCTTAGCTTACAGGGATATTGTGAAAGCTAGATGAAAAAAAAATGGATATGAAAATACTCAGTTAAAGTCTAGGACAAGTATTGCAAAAATAAGAGTCCTGGTCATTCTGAATATGCAAACTAGGGTAATGAAAAATCATAAAGATTGTGACAGAGACCCAGGCTAGACCCACTGCGTTTATTTGAGTTGTATTGTTTTCGAAATTTTTATCTTATTATAATAGTAATAAGTGGTCATTGTGAGAAATTTTAGGAGAGAAAAAGATACAAGAGAAAATTAAAGTCATTGCTAATTGCACCACTCAGGACTAAAACCTGCTATATTACTGGGAAGTCCATGCTACGTATGGCTCTGTCTTGTGAAGTAGGAGAGAAGGAACATTTTGGCCATTTGATATTATTTGAACACAGAGGCTTGGCTTGAGTGAGAAGATCATTTAGGTGGGTGTGGGGTGGAGATGTAGGAGATAAGATTGGAGACAAGTCAGCTGGGCTTTTGTGTACACAGGCACCCATAATCTCCCATTTTTATTTCCTTTTCTGGGAGGAAAGTCATAAAACAGCAACTCTTTCTGTCTCCTCTTCCTAATCTCTCTCCAGCCTTCACATGGGCTTGATTTGCTATGAGAAGGGTGTTCTTTTGCCAATGAGGATGGAAGACTTGAGCATCCTTCCCTGTCTCTTAGAATAGTTGGGCAGAAGAGAGTAAATGTCTCATGCAAAATGAATTGTGAGTCTGTGCTGAATTTTGCCATGGGCCACTCATGGGTTATTGATGACGGGAGTGGGTTGGTGCTTTCCAGCCCTGAACCCTGATATACTTGTAAGCGTCTTCTAGAAGGCACCTGGGAGTACCTTTTCTGGCTTCTGGCTTTCTGGAGCTGGAGTGTCCTTATAATGGGCTTTGTCCTATCTGACATGTGGCTGAGAAGTTGGTGGCTTTAAATACTTTTCTGATCTGAAAGGATAGGAGCATGAGGTAATGCGGAAGAGGAGAAAAACAGGTGGGCTATGCGTGTGTGTGTATAAGAGAGAAAGAAGCGGGGAAGAAGGAAGATTGAGAGAACAATAAAACATGAACCCTAGAGGAAGGAGAAGAGAAGACAGAGGAGAACACAAAAAGGAAATCAGAGATGTAGCCTAAAGAATGGACGTCGGAAGAGAGAAGGAAAGGGAAAGGAGACAGAAAAGAATGTCAAAGAGATGGAGTGGATGCTGGGAAGACAGAGACAGTCATTATGACATAATGATTAACATAGGATTTAAATGAAATATTTACTAAAGGAAATGGGAGCTATAGACAAATCCAAATGCCACTTTCCTGATCCCATAACCCCCCCTTTCCTACTTGAAAGTAGATTCTTTGAACTTTTATGCCCTTATGGTCACTATATAGAAACAGTTGATAGGTATAACCAAGGAGAAAAACCTGTCTCTGTGATGATGTTTGGCTCCATTAGAAACTTTCTGCTGTTGTGCTCAGATGCTTCCTGAGCTTCATGAGAATGAGGCACTTTAGAAAAGGCTCTTGGCGTCTTGGAGGTGATCCAGATGGCTCCTTCCCTTGTCTGAACTCTGATTTGTGGTCAGATTCTCCAAGTGTTCCCTGTGCCAGGGTGTTTGTGCCCTCCTAGAGACAGCTGGAAGGATACTTGAGGGTTGTGGCTGCCCTGGTACATACCCACAGAACTCAATATATATAAGCAACAGCAACTCTGGACTTCTGGTAGACTGCCATTTGTAATTTAACCAGCCTAGTGCAAACAAGAGAGTGGTCTTGTTATAGAAAGTCTCTTCACATTCTCAAACCTCATCTGTGCACATACACTAATAACTACCTTGCTACACAGGCACTAACACCTACCTCACCTAAAGAACTGTCACAGCAACACGAGAGCAGTCTCTCAGGGTTGGGCAGGAAATGTAGGACCTGATATTTTTCCCTTCATTTCCTCCTACCTCTTCTCTCTCTTCTTTCTTCTCAACATCAGTTTGAAACTGATGCTACCACCAATTGTTTTTTCCTGGGAAATGATGTCAAAAATCAGGAATTGAGAGTTGAGTTCCTTCACTGAATCCTTACAGCTGATGAGGATGCATGCGTATCATGTACACACATGTGCACACACAGAAACACAGGAAGAAACCAACAACTCTCCTAAAGAACTTTTTGTTTTCAAGCTAGAGATGTTTCTTATGGGCTAAACTGATCTCTGTTCTCACCTGGTCTTTTCAGCATTTCTTTCTTCAGCAGTGAATTCTTTGGGAGTGAGGAGATTAATTCTTGTTTATGTAAAATTAAAGTAAGCTGTCCATTGCCTCTGTGCTCTTATAATGATATCTTTGATGGTCTCCTTAGTTCCTGACTTTCCTTACTTACCTTTTGGATCCCACTTTCCTTATTTAAAACAGAGAGAATAACATCTACCCCTCAGGGGGCAGACTGAAGATCACAGAAGGGTTTTCTGAACTGTTAAACATATTCAAATGTTATATGAGGTCCAAGAATTAGTTCTACCAACTCAATTGTTTTAAGTGCTGCATACCTCATTGCTTGAATATAACTATGGTCACCTTCAAAGAACTCCTCTTGGGAAGTTATGCACTGTTGCCAGTGCCTAGTCCATACTTCATAGCAATTTTAGGACTCTATCTGGAATGGCCATTGCACATGGTGACACGGTGGCAAGTTTGTGAACTTAATTGTATAGTTATCTGTGAGGGAGTTCTTAGCCAATAAACAGATAACAGTACTGGAACACACTCCCTATTTACCTGATCTAGCCCCCAGTGACTTTTTTCTTTACACGAAGATAAAGGAAACATTAAAAAGAAGACATTTTGATGACATTCAGGACTTCAAGGGTAGTATGATGACAGCTCTGATGGTCATTCCAGAAAGAGTTCCAGAATTGCTATGAAGGGTGGACCAGGCACTGGACTGGTGTCAGTGCATAGCATCCCAAGGGGAGTACTTCAAAAGTGACCGTAGTGATATTTACCAATGACGTATGTAGCACTTTTTCTAGGATGAGTTCACAAACTTAATGATCAGTCCTCATACATTGTTGTAATGGGTATATAATCTGACCTTATTTTGAAAGCTCTAGAAAGATAAGAAAGAACTATCTATCCACTCCATATTCCCCAGTGTCCATGCAAAATGCCAGGCACATAACATGTACTCAGTGTTTTCTGAATGTATGAATGACTTTACACCTTCCAAGGTCTGTCTTCTTGCTTCATACCCGTTTTCTCACTGTCTCTTTAGTAAAACCTGTGTTTGCAGATATCCTTACTCCGCCTCCTCTACCCTTAGCCTTGGCCCCATTCCAGGGTCCTGGTTAGCATTTATGGGCAGCTCAATAGGTCAGAGGTTACTCTGGGACAGTCAACACAGGACTGGAGGAAAGGCGAGAGGCCGATGTGAGATGGCACTACTGCAGATTGACCTAATATGGGTAACTTTTGAGAACAGTAGAGTTTCTATCTAGCTTCTGTTAGGTATTTGGCTGCTAACTCAAATGTTGATGGTTCAAATTCAGCTACAGGCATCTTAGGAGAAAGCCTGGTAAGCAACTTTTGAAAGATCAGAGACCTTGAAAACCCTATGCAGTGCAATTCTCTGCTGAGATACACGGGTTCCCATGACTTAGAATGGGCTGGACAACAACTTGTTTGGTTTGGTGGTTTGGTTTGCCTCATTTTAGGGAAAGGATAGGAGAAGATTCCCAAACAGCACAGTGTTCTGCAGTGGTATCTGTGTGACAGACCACAGATGCCTGGGCATGGCTTGGCCTTTCCATCCACAACCTCAGATGATTCACATCTTGTCAATCATAAAGAGACATTCTAACTAGGAAGTAGAGTATCTTGGTAAAAGGCCAGCTCAGGTCTGGTTGTCTATCCAGGTTTTGTGGAGTTGATTGGTTAAACGACTGTATGCAGGAGAACTCTATTACCTTTGCCTGCACTATCTTTCCTGCTTGCTCCTTACTAACAGAAGAATCCTGGTAGTGCAATAGTTAAAGCACTCACTGTAAGCTCAGTGATTTGAACCCATCAGCTGCTCCAAGGGGAATGATGAAGCAGTCTGCTTGCATAAAGATATACAGCCTGAGTAACAGTGGGGGTGGAATCAAGATGGTAGACTAAATACACATCTCTCTAACTCCGTCTGGAAATCAAGACCTGAATTGATGATTAAATGGAGACTTCTGGACACTTTGTGAGCCCTAGGGCATGTCATAGGGCTCTTAATTTTGACTTCATACCACTGAGAGGAAAACTTCCTCTCTTTTACTGATCCCCACTTTTGGTGAGCACTGGCATTCATGCAACAAGGGTAACAAGCCATTTTACTGGTTTTTCTCTGTCTTGGTCAGAAGGTGGAGCTGGGGCTTGACTGGTGGCTGGTCTCAGACACACTGCTTGTAGGATCAGTGGGTGAAATTGCTGTAGTGAGATTGCCATATTTTGAGAGGCCAGCTTTGGACTCTGTGTATCTTGGCACTTTGGACTCTCTTTCTGCCTTTGCCATTGACTGGCCTGTGCTAGGGCAGGTGGGGAGCTTGTGCGGTATGCCATCTTGTTCCACTGGGAGGTGGAAATACCCATACTGTGGCCTCAGTGAGACCTAATTCCTAGGCTGGGAGACAGTGCCTGCCCAGAGGGGAGCACTTTTCTGGCAGTAAAGCAGTTTCTACACAGTGTTGCCTATGGCTGGGGCCCAACAACAGAGGCCAACAGGGCAGTAGCCTTTCTGTATTTTGAACTGATTTATAACATCTGGGGTTGGATACAGAGGTGTTTGCTTTGCCAGCTGGGAAGAAGGACCTGAGCACCTTAAAACCTGACTAACTTCTGAAGTTGTCAGATGACTTTTACCTTTCATTTTAAGGCAGCTTAGAGAAATAACTGTGGTCCATTCCCACAGCATCACTCCCAGCCTCTATTGACTCACATGACACCCCAAAAGCAACAAACTCTGGACAAAACCAGGAAATCACCCATGGCTTGAGAAGGCTCACAAAAGAAATAACCAAAGAACTTCCCAGATGAAGAAACCTTTCTGAAACTATCAGAAGGTGAATACAAAAGGATTATATAGAGAGCCCCCATAGCCCTTATACAAAATGCAGCAGAACAAAATGAAAAATTAAGCAAACTGTTCAATCTGATGGAAAATCAGTGCTCTGAAATCCAACGGATCAAGAACAAAATCAAAGACATAGAAAATTCAATTTAAAGCCAAGAAAATAGAATGGGACAAATGAAAAACGGACTTTCTGACTTAGGAGACAGAGCTACTGACTCAAGCATCTATGAGGAGAAATCAGAAAAAATAAACAAGAAAAATTAAGAAGCATGTGGGACTCTATTAAGAGGAACTATCTATGATTAATTGGAGTTCCCAAACAGAGTAAGACACCTGACAACACAGAGAATATTCTTGCTGAGCTGCTGACAGAAAATTTCCCAGAAATTATGAAAGAAGAGCATTTAGATATCCAAGATGTATATTAAATGCCACTCAATATAGATCTCAAAAGAAAGACTCCAAGACATATTCTAATCAAGCTTAACAAAATGAAACATAAGCAGAAACTCTTAAAGGCAGCAAGACTCAAAGCAAAGCTAACAGTTAGAGGGAAACTGTGTAGGCTTTCATTAGATTTCTCAGCAGAAACAATGCCAGCACAGAGACAGTGCCATGATGCATTCAAAGCCCTGAAAAAGAACAACTTCTAACCAAGAATTAACATATCCTGCAAAACTATCTTTGAAATATGAAAATGAAATGAAGACATTTTCAGATCAATAGAAACTCAGAAACTTTGTAAAAACAAAACCAAAGCTACAGAAACACTGAAAGAATCTCTTGGCTTAGAAGAACAAAACTACTATCTTTATAGTTTAGAAGGAAATACAGGGCACATTACCCAGGAACCTACTCAGTTAGAGAAGGCTTCAAACTCAATCAAAGCTGTAATAGGAAAAGAAATGATCCAGAGATCATATCATGAAAACTATGATGTCTTCATGTTAAAAAGAGGGATGTACTACAGTCATTATACTACTTCCAGATGGAGAGGAAGTTAATAAGACTGGTAGTAATTAGATTTGGGTTTATACAGAGTTTATTAAGGGAGATCATGGGGCAGTTGTAAAGTACAATAAAGATGCAACATTTCGAAGCAAGAAACATAATACAGTAGTCTCAACAACCACAAAACCAATCCTGAAAAAGATGAAAAATCCACTCACAAAGAGGAATCTCCTAGAACAGATTAATAAGAATAACAGAGAAAACATTGACACAAAAATAAACATATCACAACAGCAGCACTAAACACATACCTATCAATAATTACATTGAGTGTGAATGAACTGAATGCTCCAGTAAAGAAACATTGAATGACACAACCCATCCATATGTTGCCCACAAGAAACTCACCTTAGACTTAAAGATAGGAACAAACTGAAAATTAAGGGATGGAAGAATATATATCAAGCTAACAATCAACAAAGAAGAGCAGGTGTGACCATTCTAAGCTCAGATAAAATCAATTTTGATGTAAAATCCACCATCAAGGACAAGGATGGGCACTATTGTGGAAAGGTTCAGTACAGAAGCAGGAATTAACAATATTAAATGTTTATGCACCTGATATTAGATTACCTAAATACATTGAAGAAACACTGACTACACTCAAAAATGAGATAGGTCACTCCACAATAATAGTGGGAGACTTCAACACTCCACTCGCAATATTGGGCTGATTGTCTAGAAAAAAGCTCAGTAAAGATGCAGAAGACCTCATCACCACAATTAACCAGCTAGACCTCACACAACATATACAGAACTTTCTATCCATCAGCGGATAACTACACGTTCTTCTCCAGTGCAGATGGAACATTCTCCAGAATAGACCTTGTGTTTAGGACATAAAGCATTGTCAGCAAAATCCATGCTGTTGAATTCATGCAAAGCATTTTCTCAGATCTAAAGTCATAAAAGTAGAAATCTAGAGCAGAAGAACTCATGGAAACTGAGCAACATCTTGCTCAAAAACCCATGGGTTATAGAAGAAATCAAGGAAGAAATAAAGAAATTGAGGGATTCCAATGAGAATGAAAACACCTCCCACCAGAATCTATGGGATACAGCCAAGTCGTGCTCAGAGGTCAGTTTATCTCCATAAATGCATACATCTGGAAGGAAGAGGAAACCAAGTCAAAGAACAAACCCTACAGCCTGAACAAGTAGAGAGGGAACAACAAAGGAACACTTCAGGCACCAAAAGAAAACAGATCATAAAGATTAGGGCAGAACTAAACGAATTAGAGAATAGAAGAACAATTGAAGAGACCAAAAGGTGGTTTTTTGAGAGGATCAACCAAATTGACAAACCATTGGCTAAACTTACTAAAGAAAAATGGGAAACAAATAACCTAAATAAGAAATGAGAGTGGAGTTGTCACAACAGATCCATCAGAATCAAAAAATATTACAACAGAATACTATGAAAGACTGTACTCTAACAAATTTGAAAACCTAGAGGAAATGGACAAATTCTTTGATTCATATCACCTACTCAAATTATCACAAGGTGAAGCAGAACAACTTAATAAACCCATTCCAAAGGAAGAGATTGAAAAAGTCATCCAAAAACTACCAACAAAAAAAAAACCTGGGCCCAGATGACTTCACTGCAGAGTTCTACCAAGCTTTTAGAGAAGAGTTATATCCAATACCACTGAGAGTATTTCACAGTATAGAAAGGGATGGAATACTCCTGAATTCATTCTATAAAGCCAGCATAACCCTGGTACCAAAGCAGGGAAAAACCCAACTAAAAAGGAGAACTACAGACCAATATCACTCATGAATCTAGATACAAAAATCTTCAACAAATTCTTGCTGATAGAATACAACAACATATCCAAAAAATAATCCACCATGACAAAGTTAGATTCATACCAGGGATGCAAGGCCAGCTCAACATCAGAAAAACAATTAATGTGATCAACCACATAAATATCACAAAAGACAAGAATCATCTGATCTTGTCTATTGATGCAGAAAAGGCATTTGATGAAGTCCAATACCTTTTTCATACTAAAAACCCTCAACAAAATAGGCGTAGATGGCAAATTCCTCAGAGCAATAAGGGCCATTTATATACAAAGCCAACTGTCTACATCACCCTGAATGGACAGACACTGAAACAGTTTCCCTTGAGAGCAGGAACTAGACAAGGATGTCCACTCTCACCTCCCTATTTAACATTGTACTAGAAGTTCTAGCCAGAGCAATGAGACAAGACGAAGAAATAAAGGACATCTGAATTGGCAGTTCTACTCTAGCTTCTAGGGTCATCATGAGTTGGATCCAACTCAACCGCACTTGGCTTGGTTGGCATAGGCAAAGAAAAAGTAAAGGCCTCCTTATTTGCAGATGATAGGATTGTATACACAGAGAATCCTAAAGAATCCATAAGTAGACTACTCAAACAGAAGAGTTCAGCAAAGTCTCAGGAAACAAGATAAACATAAGTAAATCAGTAGGATTCCTTTATACCAACAACGAGATTATTAAGGAAGAAGTCACCAAATCAATACCATTTGCTATAGCCCCTAATAAGATAAAGTCCCTAGGAATAAATCTAACCAGAGAAGTAACAGATCTTTACCAAGAGAACTACAAGTCCTTACTACAAGAAAGTAAAAGAGACTTACATAAATGGAGAAACCTACCCTACTCTTGGATAGGAAGACTTAATATGTGAAAATGTCTATTTTGCCCAAAGCAATCTATTTACATATTGCAATTCTAATACAAATTCCAGTGACATTTTTCAGTGAGATGGGGAAACAAATCACCAACTTTGTTCGGAAAGGGAAGAAGCCCTGGATAAGTAAAGCACTACCGAAGAAGAACACACTGGGAGGCCTCTCACTACCTGACTTTAGAACCTGTTATACTGCCCCAGTAGTCCAAACAGCCTGGTACCAGTACAAAAAGAAACAGATAGATCAACGGAACAGAACTGAGGCCCCAGAGATGATATCATTTTCCTATGAACAGCTGATATTCGACAAAGGCCCTAAGACACTAAACTGGGGTAAAAACAATCTCTTCAAAAATGTGCTGGCAAAACTGGATATCCATCTCTAATAAATTGAAACAAGACCCATATCTTACACCTTATGCAAAAATCAACTCACACTGGATAAAAGATCTAAATATCAAAACTAAAATGATAAAGCACATCCAAGAAAAACTAGGAACAACAATGGAAGTTTTAATACACAATGTAGACAGACTTCAAAATCTGTCAAACAAACCACAAACAACAGAAGAGAAAATAGATCAACGGGAGCTCCTAAAAATCTAGCACTTTTGTTCATCCAAAGACTTTACCAATAGCATTAAAAGACCACCTACAGAATGGGAAAAAATATTTGGCAGCTATATATCTGACAGATGCCTGTTCTCTGTAATCTACAAGGCACTACAAGATATCAATCAGAAAAAGATAAATAATCCAATTTAGCTATGGGCAAAAGAGATGGACAGACAAAAAATACATGTGGACTTGCTGATGATCATTATCTGTTAAAGAAATTCAAATCAAAATTACAGTGAGATATCATCTCACCCCAACAGGGTTGGCCATGATCCAAAAAATGCAAAGCAACAAATGCTGGAGAGGTTGTGGAAAAATTGGAACTCTCCTATACTGCTGATGGTGTTGCAAAATGGTGCAACCTCTTTGGAAAGCAATCTGGCACTTCCTTAAAAAGCCGGATGTAGATATACCATTTGACCCACTAATTCCACTGCTTGGAATACATCCTGCAGAATCAAGACTATTCACACCAACTGATACATGTACATGAATGTTTATTGCAGCACAGTTCACAATAGCAAAAAGCTGGAACAAACCCAGATGCCCAACAGCAGAGGAATGGATAGATAAACTACGGTATATATACTCAATGGAACACTATGCCATGATAAAGAACAATGATGATTTTAGGAAACGTCTCATAAGCTGGTTTTAACTGGAGGACAATTATGTTGAGTGAAAGTAGTCAGAGACAAAAGGACAAATATTGTATGAGACCCCTATGATAAGAACTTAAAAACAGACTCATGCATAGAAGAAAAGACTCTTTAATGGCTGCAAAAGTAGGAAAGGAGGAAGGGCGAGGGGGGAGGGTTTAGATTAGACAGTAAATAGAAATTTAGTTGGGTGAAATTGGTGACAGCACACATTAGCCAGAAGATTAATAACTGACTTCAATACAATTTGGGTACTCTTCGCATCTTAACCCAATATTGCAAGGATAGAGTAGGTGGAATGGGGGGCCAGGGACCATGCGGTCAGGGGTAATCTAGGCCATTTGGCACAACTAGCATTTTGCTAAGAGAGCCCTCTGCACACCAAGCTGCCAAGTTGCCATCTGAGAGTACAGCAAATGATCCCAACTCAGCAGGAACGGAATGATCACCAAGGACCAAAACAACATGGGGGAAAGAGAACCTAGAAGACAGAGAGACCAACGTGAGCAGGTGACTATACTGACTTGTGAGCAGAAGAACTGGATGGTGTCCGGCCACCACAAGTGATTGCCATGATGGAGCTCACAAAGTTGAATCTCACTGGCAACACAAGAATGAAAAGGGGTGCACCCTGAGATCTCCACTAAAAAACCGTAGTTGATGGTCCAGGGGCCTCAGAGTTCCCCCGAGAGCATGGCCCCTGGCCCTGATGCTACCCCTGTCCATAAATCATAATGGAGGTCAACTCTTCAGACAGGAATGGATTGGACTTGAAGACACGGAGTGACTATATCATGTGTACACTTTATGGTTCTATGTATCTATAGGGTGCCATCTTGCTGACCTCTTGCTGGAGGAGGGGGAGTGGGTGGAGAGGATGGGATAGGAGATTGTTGGGAGGATAAGACACGTACGGAGCAGAGAGAAGATTGTGCTGTCACCGGACAGGGAGAACAGTGGGTGCTGCATACAGGTGTGCACACGAATTTATATGGGAACGTACATTTTCATTCAATCATAGTAAAAATAAAAAATAAAGAATAAATAGATAAAGATTTACAGCCTTTGAAACCCTATGGAGCAGTTCTACTCTGTCCTATAGGGCCACTAGGAGTCAGATTGGTCTCCACAGTACATAACATCCACAAGCTCGCAATAGACCATCTATTTCCTGTATATATCTTGTTTGCATATTTCTCCCCTCAGATATAAATTCCGTGTGAGTAGAAATGTTTATGTCTGTGTTTGTTTTCTGTTTCTGTTTTTGTTTTTTCTTCTGCTGTATCCTCAGGGCTTAGAACAGTGCCTACAACATATTTGGTATGCATTAATTATTGCTTGTGTATTTAGCTAAATGACTAATTTTCTGCATGGTGTCACGTGCCGCAGAGTTGATGTCGACTCACAGTGACCCGGTAGGACAGAGTAGCAGTGCACCATAGCTTTTCCTAGGCTGTAATCTTTAAGGGACAGACAGCCGGGTTTTTTCAACCACCGAGTGATTTGTGGGTTCAGACCTCACCGACCTTTTGGTTAGCAGTTGAGTTTTTAACCATTTTGCCACCATGGCTCCTAATTTTCTACCTAAGTACTGCTTATTCCTTCATGTAAAACAAAACCAAATGGAAACTTTTAAACACATCTTCTTTTCTGATGGCAAGATACAGCTGGATCCCCTGTCTTCCTAGGGTTTGGATACTACTAATAAGAGACAGTTGTTTTAACAGTTGTTTCTTGGGTGTAGTACTAAGTGCTTTATTAGATTAATTCATTTAATCCTCACAATATGAATGCAAAGATTGTGGGGAAGCCCCAGAACAAGCTTCCTCCTTCCCCTACATAGAGAAAGCAGACATGGAGAAACTTTCTGAGGAGGAATTTCACTCTTGATTCCCTTTGTCAAAGCCTTTCAAGTTCTTTGAGTACCACCTCCTCCAGGAAGCCTTTCTGATTCCTCCTAAAGTGTGGATTTCTTTTCCTTCATGAAAATCCCAAACGGTGCCTGGATGTTGTTCACTTTCATGGCATTGATTCTATTCTACGAGGTGTCACGTTTCTCTGAGGATATATCTTGTACTCTGAGCAAGGGATTTGGAGTTCAAGGGCTTTTGTCTGACTTTCTGAGGCTCTTTGGGTAAATGGGACTTGGAGCAGCGTTACCTATCTCAGGTGTCCCATGAGGTCTGATCAGAAGATATAGAGAATACTGGGTTAACTAGAAACACAGGTGACACTTTTTGTTACCGTCATTGGAGTATAAATACCTTGAAACAAGTACAGTGCTGAATTAATCTTTGTATTTTCATTAGTTACTTCGAACTAGAACTTGGTAGAGTGAAGGATCAGTGAAAAAGAGGAAGATGCTCCACAAGATGAATTGACACAATGGCAACAACAATGGGCTTAAGCACAAAAATGATTGTAGACATGGTACAAGACTGAACAATGTTTTGTTCTGTTGTGCATAGGGTCGCAATGAGCTAGAACCAACTCAACACCACCTAACAACAGCAACAGCAACACTGAACTATGCCTAGAACCTAACAGTCTTACTCAATGTGTGCTGAATGAATAGTTCCAGGAAATAAACAGTCTCCTTCTTAGCAGCCAAATAGCTCAGAAACATCTTGAGAGTGCCTTCCCTAAGATTCTAATGCAGGCTTCACAGATCCTTAGCTGGTGATGGAAATTTTAGGCAAATGAACTGAGACAAGGTCCAAGGAGATGCTGTTGCCACAGAGGGGAAGCACCTCTTTTTACATTTTCTGATAGAATAGTGGAGCCCTGGTGGTACAGCAATTAAGAGCTTAGCTGCTAACTGATGTGTTCAAATCCACCAGCCACTCCTTGAAACTGGTATGGGGCAGTTCTATTGTCCTTATGGGGCTCTTATGAGTGGAATTGACTTGATGGCATTGTTTTGTTGAACAAAACAGTGGATCACTAATAGTTCAATGGTAGAACTTTCTTCTTCTGTGTAGAAGAATGGGCTTCAGCTCCTAGCCAATGCAACTCCATGGCAGCCACTATCCGTTTGTCACTGGTGGTTTGCACATTGCTGTGATGTTGAACAGGTTTCAGTAATGCTTCCAGATTAAGATGAACTAGGAAGAAAGGCCTGGCCATCTTTTCTCTGAAAATCAGCTCATGGAAAAAGCTATGGCTTATTATGGTCCAATACACAACAAACCATGGGGATGGTGCAAGTCTAGGCAGCATTCTGTTACACTGTACATTGAGTCACTGTGAATTTGGTACCAACCCCACAACAGCTGCCAACAACAACTGGACTGAAAAAAGAAAATCAAAAAAAACCTTTAGTGAGGTCAGAAGATGTAAAAGTAATGCTGAAGGAGTACATTCTAGAGGGGGCGGAACGACAGCCATGGGCCAAGTCTGAGTTCCAAATACAGAGTTCTGCAGTTCTGCAAGGAATGCTGTATCTGTGAGGGCCTAGAACAGTTTCCATGGCAACAGACTGTCTCATGTCAGAAGAACAGAAACAAAGCTCCACGTGACAGCTCTGTGTTTATGTGATGCTTCTCGCACTGCTCCCACAACACAAAGAGGGCTTGATCTCCTTGTAAATATCCTTCTCTCTCCAAATGATGCTCAGTATGCTCACATCTACAGGGTGACTCTACTTGTGAAGTTTTTGACAGTCTGAATGAAACAATCAGGGTCCTTGTAAACAAGTTCTGATAGACTTTCAAAGAGATCACCTCAGGGGTGGTAAAAGAGAAGGCGGAGCCTGAGTCTCCAGGGGAGGGATAAATTTATTCCCAGATGAAAACTGCTGTTCTATGTAAATAATTGTTGAATAATCAATAAGTATTTTTTTATCATCTGGTATGAGCCAGGTGCTATTATAGGCAACAATAGTGAACAAGATATAACCCCTGCTCTCAGAAATGTATATTGCACACAGGGACACAGAGAGTCTGAAGGGGAGCAAATAGAAACCAAGGGAAGGAATTCACAAACAAGAAAGTTTCAGAGGGTCATAAATAACTATGGAGAGAATTAAATGGGAGATGAGAAGGAACATGGTGGACAGTTAAGAATGTCCTTTCTGAGAAGGTGACATGGGACTGAGACCTGAGAAACGAGGTGAAAGAAACTCCCAGAGGAGGGTACCAGCATGGAGTATTTAGGGAGCAGAAAGGAGGCTAGTATGAACAGAGGCTAGGGAGACAGAAGGAGAAAGGACCCTGACCACAGTGGCATTTAGAGTACAGGACAAGACTCTTGGGTTTTGTTCCAATTGAGACAGGAATTCATTGAAATACTAGGAGCCAATGTGGAATGATGTATGTTTTCAAAATTTCAGTCTGACTGCTGTGTGGGCATAGTCTACAAGGGCACGTAGATGGGACATGGAAGGTCAGTTAGGAGACTGAGCCATCATTCAGGGGAGAGTTTTGTGAGCCAGGGCTAGAATGGTAGCCGTACAAATCAGAGAAGTGACTCTGGATGATACCAATAGTGAAC
The DNA here is from genome assembly GCA_028571685.1 of Heterohyrax brucei. NCBI lineage: Eukaryota > Metazoa > Chordata > Mammalia > Hyracoidea > Procaviidae > Heterohyrax > Heterohyrax brucei. Next base: position 14,631,874 of record CM053153.1, on the reverse strand, counting down.
AACAAGCAAACAAAACCAGAACAAATCCACTACTGTCGAGTCAATTCCAGCTTATAGCAACCTGATAGTACAGAGTAGAGAACTGCTGACCTACAGGGTTTCCGAGGAGCCCCTGGTGGATTTGAACAGCTGACCTTTTGGTTAGTAGCTGTGGCTCTTAACCACTATACCACCAGGGTTTCCAGATAATAGTTAAGAGGAGATAATAATAAAATCACGAATAAACGCTTTGCAAGGGCTTGAGAGCAAGGCAGAGAAAGATTCAATTTCCCCCTGAAACTGCGAAGCTATTCGTCTGAACTAGACTAGGATCTCTGAGAGGAGAAACAGGGCTGGCTAATCAAATTAGACTTCATGCTTGTAAGGTTTTCCAGTCTGTGGTTCAGTTTGGGTTTCTTTTATGGAAAGCCCATTATTTTGTTCCTATAAAAGGGGCTTAATAGACTGTAACATCAGTTAATTATACCTGTTTCCTTGACCATTTTCTGTAGTTGAATATTTACTCAGCTTAGCGTTTATCATGTATCTCAGCATAGGGGAAGGCCATTGGGGCAAAAAAGAAAAAAATCATCAGCGTGAAACTTCAATATTTTAAATCTTGCTCATCATAAGGGGATCAAAAACAGGCTAGTTTTTAAGGCATAAATTTTGGGGAAGAAAATAGAAAAAAATGCCCAAGCACTCACAGTCTTGGATTATTGATTCCCATCCATTTTTTGCAAAATTGGTAATGTTAATAACAACATCTTCACAGTGTCTACAATAACTGTTTATTCAGCTCCTTCTTAAGCACTGGCTTATTTATATTTGGTTTAATTCTCTTAACAACTCTGCAGGTAAGTATTACCATAACCCCAAATAAAACCCACTGTTCACAAGTTGATTCCTGCTCATAGTGACCCCATAGGACAGAGGACAGCCTCACGAAGTTCCCAAGGAGCACCTGGCAGATTTGAACTGCTGACCTGGTTAGCAGTCATAGCACTGATCCACCATGCCACTAGGATTTCCTGGTGTTAGTATACTCACAAAAGAGGGCAAGTGACTAAGTGAGGTGAAATAATGACCTAAGATCACACAGCTGGTGTATTTAGTTTACTTGGCTGCAATAGTTAAGTGCTTGTCTGTAAAAAATCCCTATAATTAGCTACAACAACAAAAGTATTTTTCATAAGCCCAGCTTACATGTGTCCACATACCAACGAGGCTCCCACTCTGTGCTAATTTCTTTTTGAACCTTCTAATGCACTGAGGTCAGACCTGTCCTTATTACCCAGTTACAATGGTGCTTTGAATCATGTGGTTTCATCTGCACAGACTACCAGCCAATGCTACTGTTTTCATTGCTGCTAGTGTTTTTATGGTTGTGGATTTTGTCAAATTTTCTGGTGTTTTAGTTACATCATTGTGGTAACTAGTATTTAGGAGCCTGTATCAATAACTTTTTTGAGAATGAAGTAGTAATTAAAGGAATAGTGTTCATGATAGATAGAAATTACAGTTTAGGAGTCACATTAATACAGAAAACATTACTAAGGAGTCTGTATGGCCTGGTGTGGTGGGGAGGTCCATGGGAGGAGTGACACCATGAGTTACAGCACTGACTGACATCAACCCTAGTGACATCACTGCTTGACATCCCTTGGCTTGTGGCTGTACCACTTCAATCCCTGCCTCCATTTATACATGGCCTTCTCTTCTTCTCCCTGTGGCTGTTTTCTGTATATCTCCCTTAAGGACACTTATCACAAGGAGCTCTGATGGCACACCACTTAAATGCTTAGCTGCTAACTGAAAGGACAGTGGTTCAAATCCACCTAGCAACTGTGGGAAAAAGACCTGGCAATCTGCTCCCACGAAGATTACTGTCTAGAAAACCCAATGTGGCAGCTCTACTCTGTCCCATGGTGTCCCTATGAGTCAAAACCAACCAAGTGATGACATCAGTTTAGCCCTGCCCCTACCCTGGGTAATGCAAGATGGTCTCATTTTGTGATCCTAAACTTATTTACATCTTCAAAGATTTGTTTACCCAATAAATTGACATTCACAGATTCTAGAGGTCAGGAAGTGGAAGTACCTTTTGGGACATCCTTCAGTGCATGACAGCTGGTTACTTGTAAGTGGCAGAGCCTCCCCTGTAGTACAATGGCTTGTTTACACTTACTTTGCATTGTCAGAGAAATAGATGTGCCCAGCCTTTACTTAGTTCTTTCATCCTTACTGGCTCATGCATGCTTACAATCTGTATTCCAGTGGCCAAAGAGCCAAAGGAATTTCACTGAAAATAAATGTAGCAGCATAATACAGTAGAAGTTATAATTGTAGGCTTCACAAGGATGGAAACTTTCAAAATGCAGGCAGGTATTCGTAGAACATTCTCCTATAAGGGATGCTCTTCTAACTCTAATTACAAAGGATGGTAAATAATTTCAAAACACATCCTAAGAGTTTCAGGTGCAATAAGAAAAGTGAAAGTTAACACTAAACAGAAACTGACATTGAGATAAAATGATGATACAGCGTCTTCTTCACCCCTCACGTATCCACAGTCTTTTTTCCCCTTCTTGGTGTTAAATGAATTAGCTGCTTTGTTAGAAATTTAGGCCAAATGTTTAATCCATAGCAGCTTCCTACCTTCTCCCTTGTTCACATGAAATCTTATTCTAGAGAAAGCCCACTGCCACCAGGACTGTCTGTGTCCCAGAATGAGGCAGATGGAAGAGCACCCCACGCCAAGCCAAGTGCCGTCGAGTCGGAAGAGCACCCCAGTGAGCCAAATGTCCTTGGTGGTGAGGAACACCAGGCAGTTGGCTACATAAAGCCGGCTGGATCAATTTGTCTATAGTTTGGGTAGTAACCTTGAGGACAGTTGATTAGTTGGCTCTTTGCTTCTTGTTCTACAGGGCTTTTCACTCTTGATCTCTTTCTCTATCAGCAACATGGTGGATTCTGTTCTGTATGATGATTAAGGTAAAATCTCTAGGTAACGAAGAACACCTCCATTCTACTGCAAGAATGTGAGTGCCCTGGTTTCCACTCTGTGTTTAAAAGAGAAAGGAAGGGAGGAAACAGGACAACTGAAATGAACTTCCTCCACCCTTCACCTGTGACCACCAAGTCCAATGGTCTGAATGGGTTCCTGCTGAGTATCAGGACTGTCAGTTAAGTTCACAAACTCGTCCTAGAGAAAGTGCTACATACCTACCACTATGGTCCCCTTTAAAGTCTCCACTTGGGGCGCTATGCGGCGATGCTAGTACCCAGTCCATCCCGCAGAGCAATCTTGGAATTCTTTTTCTGGAATGGCCATCAGAACAGCCATCGTATTATCCTTGATGTCCTGAATGTCATTGAAATATCTTCTCTTCAGTATTTCCTTTATCTTTAGGCAAAAAAAAAAAAGTCACTGGGCCCCAGATCAGGTGAGTAGGGAGGATGTTTCAGTACAGTTATTGGTTTACTGGCTAAAAACTCCCTCGCAGAAAACTCTACAATCGAATTTGTGGCCTTGCCACCACGCCACCATGCTTGATGGCCATTCCAGAAAGAGTTCCAAAATTGCTTTGAAGGGTCAGCTAGGTACTAGCATCAGTGCATAGCTTCACAAGGCAAATACTTTTTATTTTTTTTACGGTGATTGAGTGACAGTGTTCAATCCAGTTTAAGTTTGCATGCCTGCCTATCTGCAGCTCCTTCTGCTCTCCTTGCCATGTGACAGCACACTCCTCCTTTCCATTCTGTACATGTCATATCCTCTTAACAACCTCCTGGCCCCTCCTCTCCACCGTCACCACTCCCATCTAGTAAGAGGCCAGTAGGACAACATCCTATAGATGCATAGAACCATAAAGTTCACATACGATATGGTCACTCTCTGTTCCCGAATCCAATCCATTCCTGTCTGAAGAGTTGACCTCAGTAATGATTTATGACTGAGGCAGCATCAGTCTAGGGGTCATGCTCCCAGGGGAACCTCCAGGCCTTCGGATCACCAGTTGTGGTCTTTTAGTGGAGTTATCAGGGTGCACCGCTTTTATTCTTGAGTTGCCACTGAGACTCAATGTTGTGGGCCCTATCACGGCTGTCATAGGTGGTGTCTGGGCACCATCTGGTTCTTCTGGTCACATGTTGATATAGTCATCCATTCATGTGGGTCTTTCTGTCTTCTGAGTTCTCTTTCCCCTATGATGTTGTTGTTCTTGGTGATCATCCATTCCACCTGAGTTGGGACTATTTGGTGTATCTCAGATGGCAGCTTGCTAGCTTTTAAGACCCCAGATACCAATCACCAGTATGGGGTGCAGAAGATTCTCTTAGCAATAGGCTACTTATACCAATTGGCCTCGGTGTTCACAAGTGGAATACTTTGAAGGTGACCGTAGTGATAGTCAGCAATGAGATATGTAGTACTTAGAACAGTTAAGTTTGCAGATGTAAGTGTCAGACCTTGTATATATTGTTATAAAATGTGAACATGATCATTAGAAGATGGTTGGAAAGGATGAAACACTGGAAAGAAACGCTTGTCCATGGCAGTCCTGTTTGTTTGAATTATCGTTCTGTTTTAAATGTAATGTTGTATTATAAACATACTTCGATGTTACTGAGCAGTCCTCAAAGGTGTCATTTCAATTCTGTTCACAGTTCTGCAGAGAAGTTTTGTCCATGTTATTTACCCAAGCATAACCTATTGGTTATTTGGATTGTTTGCATGTCTTTGTTGTTTTAAGTAATGCCGCCACGGGCATCTTTGTGCCTAAAGCCTTAACAATTTTTATATTATAATGTCTTTATCTATTTGGGAGTCCCTGGATGGTGCAAATGGTTAAGTGTTGTATTACTGAAAGGTTGGTGGTTCAGACCCACCCAGAGGAGCCTCAGAAGACAAGCCTAGTGATCTGCTTCTGAAAGATTGCAGCTTGAAAACTCTAAGGAACAGCTCTACTCTGCACATACAGAGTCATCATGAGGCAGAATCAACCCTACGGCAACTAACAACAACACGTCCATTGCCACTGAGTCAATTCCAATTCACAGTGACCCTATAGGGTAGAGGAGAACCGCTCCACAGATTTTCCAAGGTTGTTATCTTTAGGGAAGCAGACTGTCACATCTTTCTCCCTCAGAGTGGCTACTAAGTTGGAACTGCCCACCTTGTGGGTAGCAGCCAAATGCTTGGCCACTGAACCACCAGGACTCCTTCGTGTAACAACATTATACTATTAATGATAACATAAAGTGCTGGTATAATATGTGCATATATGTTTATACATACATACATGTATGTATATATATACCTCTTGCCAACATTTGACTCTGACTCATAGCAATCGTGTAGGACAGGGTAGAACTGCCCCATAACGTTTCCAAGGAACACCTGATAGATTTGAACTGCTGGTCTTTTGATTAGCAGCAGTAGCTCTTAACCATTATGCCACTAGAGTTTCCACATACATATGAGGCCTTACAACTAAATTTGCAAACTCACCCTAGAAAAGGTGCTGCATACCTCATTGCTGAGTGTCACTATAATCACCTTCAAAATACTCCTCTTGGGAAGCTATGCACTGATGCCAGTGACTAGCTCATCCTTTGAAACAATTTTGGAACTCTTTTTCTGGAATGGCCATCAACACTGTCATCGTATTACTGTTAATATCCTGAATGTCATCAAAATATCTTTCTTTTAATATTTCCTTTATTTTCAGGTACAAAAGAAGTTACTGGGCCAGATCAGGTGAGTAGGGAGGGTGTTCAACAGTTATTTGTTTACTGGCTAAGAATTCCCTCACAAACAGTGCCTTGTGAGCTGGTACATTGTTATGATGCAAGAGCCGTGAGTTGTTGGCACAAAGTTTAGGTTGTTTCTGTCTAACTTTCGTGTAGATTTTTCATCACTTTCAAGTAGTAAACTTGGTTAACTGTCCAGTTGGTACAAATTCATAATGAACAATCCTTCTAATATCAAAAACAGGTTAGAAACTTCATTTTGGCTGTTCATTTGGACTGACAGAACTCTTTCAGTGGTGGAGAATTGGCCGGCTTCCATTATACACTTTGATTCTTTGTTTCGAGGTCACATTGGTACACCCATGTTTCATCACCAGTGATAACATGACCCCCAAATACTGTCTTGCCTCTCCAAAAGGTCTTGTCAAATTTTAACTCTTCTTTACTGTTGTTTATCAGTGGGCTCCTTTGGGATCATTTTTGTACACATCTTTCTTATGTCGAGATAGCTAAGATTTTTCTTTATCGAAGTTTACTTGGTCTGCCATGTTTCTCACAATCAGCTGCTGATTTTGATGCACAATTTGATGAATTTTTACAATGTTTTAATCAGTTCTGCTCATTACTGGCCTCTCTGACCTCCCTTCATCAGTGATTCTTTGTCTCCCCTCAGAAAAATGTTTACTTTGTTTGTACACAGCTGTTTCCTTCACAGCATTATCCCTAAAACCTTGGACTAACATGTCTCTGATTTAACTTCCACTCTTACCAAGTTTAACAGGAAACTTAATATTTGTTCACTGCTCTAATTCAGGCTCCAACATTCTTGTAATGGCACACAAAAACACTCAACCACAATAATGAATGCCACTCAGCAAGACACTGCCACACATCAACACGAACACAGCTGTGAGACACTGATGCACCAAGGTTACGACACCTTACTGAGTTGTTTGTACAGTGCTGCCAAAGTAAGTGCACGAGGGCAAATTTGGAACTTAATTGTCAGATCTTGTATATCACGTTATACAAAATATTATATTTGAATATATTATATATATAAATGTACATAAATTATTTAAAATGTGTATAAGTACAAAATTACATAGAAAGAAATGTTGCTGATACAGTGGGTGTGAGCCCAACATTCTTGGATTTTGAGACCTGTGGCTCAATAACATGAAAGAAACTAATGTCAGACTTAGGGTTGTCAGCACCGTAATCTGGCAGTTAAGAATGGGTATAAATACATAAAAAAGGAACAAAACAAAACAACTACTATCTCCTGTCACTATTCGTAACGGACATCTCTCTCTCTCTTTTATTTTATTTTATTGTGATTACGTGAAAGTGTACAATCCAAATTAATTTTGTATGCCTACCTGTCTGCAGCTCCTTCTGTTCTCCTTGCCCGGTGACAGCACACTCCTCCTCATAAAGGACATCTTAATGCCCCTAAGTAAGTATATTTAATTACATGAAAATCTAACTTCACTGTGCTTATTTTATTCATTTTGCTGCAGAGGGATGGATGTTTCACCAGGGGCTGGTATTTGAAAAGCACTAGTTTTGTTCTTGGATACCATGTGTTCAGAGGATGGACTGGCATTGCTACCTAGTAGTTTGGTGGTGGTAGTAGTAGCCACAGTAGTACTTGTAATGCTAACTAATATATATTGAGTATACATCAGTTGTGCCTAACACTCTTTGTGCATTATCAAATTAATTTCTCACAGCAACTCTATAAACTAGGTCCTGTAATCTATAATATCTATAATCTAAACTAGGTCCTATAAACTATAATATAGGTCATATAATCTATAGCTCTGTAATCCAGGTCCTATATTCCTAACCACTTTCCTTTTTACTGATATGGAAACTGAGTCTTTAAGGTTTTAATAAATTCCTCAATACATGTAGCAAGTAAGTGAGAGAGCAAGATTTAAGCTCAGATTTGTCTGGCTCTGGAACCTATGCTCAAAGGAGCAATTTGAGTAAGAGCTTGGCTTAGTACAGGGAGAGGATAAAAATTTACTTTTGACATTGTGTTAACCCTGTAGCTTTGGGTAGATTGAGGATAGGCTATGTGTTCCTTTCACATACTGCTGTAGTGAATATTTCTAATTTATCATTCCCAGTGTTCCCAGTGTCCATCTCACCTGCTTCTAGTGATTTCATGTTATTGTTAGATGCCTTCAAGTTGTTTCTGACTTATAATGACTCTGTGCATAACAGAACAAAACACTGCTTGGTCCTGCACCGTCCTCACAATCCTTGTTAGCTTAAGCCCATTGTTGCAGCCACTGTGTCAGTCCGTCTTGTTAAGGGTGTTCCTCATTTTCTCTGACCCTCCGCTTTACTGTGCATGAGTCCCTCCCAAGGGACTCATCCCTTCTGATAACATGTTCCAAGTATGCGAGATGAAGTCTTGCCATTTTTACTTCTAAGGAACATTCTGACTGATTTGTTATTCCAGCTTTCCACGGCATATTCAATAACCTTTGCCAACACTATAGTTTAAAGTCACCTTTATCCGTTGTTTTCCTTGGTCGTTGCCTGGCTTTCACACGCATATAATGTAACTGAAAATACCATGGCTTGGGTCAGGTGCACCTTAGTCCTTAAAGTGACCGGTTTGTTTTTGAACACTCTAAATGAGTCTTTTGTGATATGTTTGCCCAATGTAGTGTGTCATTTAATTGCTTGCCTGCTGTTTCCATGGGTGCTGATTGTGGATCCAAGAAAATAAAATCTTTGACAATTTCAATATTTTCTCTCTTTATGTTGATGTTGTTTCTTGTTCCAGTTGTGAAGATTTTTGTTTTCTTTATGTTGAGATAGAATCCATACAGAAGGTTGTAGTCGTTAGTCTTCATCAGTATCTAGTCCCTTTTGCTTTCAGCAAGCAAGGTTGTGTCATCTGTATATTGCAGGTTGTTAATGAGTCTTCCTTCAATCCTGATGCCATGTGTCCCCTTCATTAGAACCCAGCTTCTTCAATTAATTCTCAGAAAACAGACTAAGTACTGATGGCAAGATACAACCATGACACACACCTTTCCTGGTTTTAAACCACATGGTATCACCTTGCTTTGTTTGAATAACTGTCTCGGGTCTATGTACAGGTTCCTCATAAGCACAATTAATTGCTGTAAAATTCCCATTCTTTGCAAGGTTATCCATAATTTGCCACATTCCACACAGTCAAATGCCTTTACATAGCCAAGGAAACACAAGTAAACATCTTTTAGTATCCTCTGCTTTAAGCAAAGATCCACCTGATGTCATCAATGATATATTTCATTCTGCATCCTGTTCTGAGTCTGGCTTGAATTTCTGGCATTCCCTTGTTGATATACTCCCTCAACCACTTTTTAATTATCTTCACCAAAATTTTGCTTACTTGTGATACTGATGATACTGTTCAGTAATTTCTACATTGTGTTGGAGTACCTTCCTTTGAAATGGGTACAAATATAGATCTCTTCCAGTCAGTTGGTCAGATATTTGTCTTCCAAATCTCTTAGCATAGACCAGTGAGCTCTGCCAGCATTGCTCTCATTTATTGAAAAATCTCTGTTGGTATTCTGTCAACTCCTGGAGGTTTGTTTTTCACCAGTCTCCAGCTTGGCTTGGAATTCTTCCTTTAGTACCACTGTTTCTTGAGCATGTGATGCTTCTTGAAATGGTAGAACTTTGAGCATTTCTCTTTGGTATAGTGACTATATTCTTCCCATCATCTTTTGATGTTTCATGCATTATTCAAATTTTTGCCTATGCAATCCTTAAGCATTGCAACCTGAGACTTTAATTTTTGTCTTCAGATCTTTCAGCTTGAGATATTGGTGAGTGCGTAATTCCTGGTCTTCTACAGAGACTACCTAACTCTATTGATTCTGTTCGTGGTCAATCCATCACTCACGGTATCCCACTCTCCCCTGACCAAGGAGGGGGCAGGTGACTTAAGCAAGAGTAATCCGAATCTTTTGTTATGGGATGTAAATCTTGACCAGAATAACACAAACACTGAAAATAGATGGAACTGACTCATGGCAATTTCAGAACATTCTCTAAAGATGATATTCTTTGTCAATACTTACTCCCTAGATTTTAAAAGCTCTTCTGATACCTGTTACTGTTTACTTCTCTCTCTCTCTCTCTCTCTCCCTTTCCCTCTCTTGCTTAGGTTCATCAGAATCTGCCCTTGTTGCTTGTAACCAGTAACACAGTCTAGAGACCAGAAACACAGCCTCCTAAATCAGGCAGATCTACACCCTTATCTCACTTTGTTACTTCTATATATCATTGGACAAGTTAGTTCATCTTTCCAAGTATGTTTTCTGTCTATAAGATGGGAGTAGATGGTTGTTGACAAAATAAACTGATGCTTAGTTGAGAATCTGGACTAAATCATGAAATTTGCTTAGCAGTGTGCCTTCCTTTGTGAAGTCTTTAGTAAGTATTAGCTGCTCTGATTTTCCTTGACAAACCAAAGAGAAGTATGTTCTTTGCACCACAGATCAGGGCCAAATAGTTTATCCAACTCTAAATATAGATAAGTATCAGGAAAAAAAAATCCACAAGACTGGAATTTTAAAAAATTAGAGCCAATGATAAATTATAAACATACCGAAGTAGAAAGGATACAGAAGACTAGAGATTTTACAAATTTTAAAGCATTAAGAATTAAAAAAAATATATGATGAAGTTTCTCACTTCCATGTATATAAAAGATCCTGATGCTTGTTTTATAGTTGAGTTTCCTGGTGACCATTCATTCAGTAAGTATTTATTGTGCACTTATTGTGTGTTTGCCACTGTGTTAGGTTTTGGGGAAAAAACTGATGATAGATACAGACAGAATTGGATATGTATAATTAGGGATGATCGCTAAATGTCAGGATGTATGGATGCAATAACCAGACTTGAGTAAGGATGTGAATACTGAATGGACAATCAGAAAATCTGATATCTTGGATCTACTACTAATGCACTGTATTAGTTAAGGGATCATCAGCCATTGAACTATTAGTATCTCCAGCTTTTCAGAGGTTTAGCATAACGTTTATTTCTTCTTTGCAGAGCGGTTCAATATGGATGCTCCTGCTAGGAATGGTTTTTCTGCACTTGATGATTCTGGAATGCTGATTTTCTTCATCACATAGTAGTACCTTCTTCTAGGGTCTCAGAGACTCCTGTATCCAGCTGAGAAAAGAAGGAAGAGAGATTAGAGACAGCATAGCTGTTTCTTAACCTAAGACGACCAAACTGTCTGAAAATGACACTCATAGCTTGCTCTCTCAGCCTGATCACGTGGTGAGAGTGACCACATGGCCTCAGTGAAGTGCAGAGCAATTGAGAAATTTACAGACCTTTCCCAGAAAGAACTTAGTAGTCCAAAGGGGATCAAATCACTGGTGAGTATCCAGCCATCTCTGGCTCCACTGTAGGTGGAACTCTCTACAATTGACCTTGAAATGATACCTTCTATGATTCCAAACATTCTTGGAAATTAAGATGTAGTAGGTCTTTATTTTACTCACTAAATTTAAGGTTCAGTTTATCCATCAGCCTAGACAGACACACACACATGTACACACACTCAAAAATAGACACTGGTTAAAATAGAAAAAAAAAAAGCATCAGCGAATGTACACACACTTGAAAATTGAATCATCACATTACATTGTCTGGGTAATTCTCTGCATCCATAGTCTAGAAAAAAATATATTTTATAATTTAATACTGCATGCACACAATAGCTTGATAAGAAAATTTTTTTACGTGTGTATTCACATGTGTTGGGAAGTGTAAAGTCCATCATATTTACTGAAGCTATTTTTATGGCTGTACCCACTTTGAAGGAGAAAAAACATGGTTTTCTGACTATCACTAAAACTTTAAACTTTAATTCTGAAATTGATTTTTTCTTTTTTCTCCTTTTGATTTCTCCTTTTCCTTGTTCCTCCTCCTCCTCCTCTTCCTCTTTTTCTCATATTCCTTTTCCTCTTCCTCATCTTTCACTTCCTTATTTTCTTCAGCAGCTGTAATGATGCATAAATTATACAACTTGGCATAGATCAGTTTAAATTAAGTCAGGAGAAGATGCAGATTGTTACGTTTGAAAATCAAATGCAAAGGTAAAGAAAAGTGAGAGAGAACTGTTACCAAGGAATTCTCAAGAGGTCAGCATGCATTGCGTAGAGAGAGGCAGCTCTGTTGCAGGCAATTGTAGCCATGATAAGCTTTATAACACAGAAGTGAAAAATAGCATTTCAGTTTTAGAAAGATTTTAGATGGAGATTATGGAAAATTATTTGGGTGTAAGACAATAGAAAAATAATATTGAGAAAATATATGGACATGTGCACACACTCAGATTTGGTTTGTACATTGAATTTTCAAAAAGAGTGCATTCAGTCTAAACAAGAAATAGGAAATGTTCCCTATGTTACTGTAAGATGAAGCATAAAGTCAGAATTTGGAAGTTTCAGGGTAATCCTAGGGCAAGAAATCATATAACAGACGAGTGGCTGGTGGGATTACAGGCATAGATGAACCAGTTGTCAACAACAATACCAAGATCAATTGGCTTTCTATCAAACATATGTCTCTTTCTAATCGTTGAGCTTTCCTGATAGTATATCCAAAGAACATGAGCTGAAGTCTTGCCATCCTGTTTTAAGGATCTTCTGGTTGTATTCCTTCTAAAGCAGACTTGTTAATTTTTCTGGTAGTCTATGGCCTAATATTCTTCACCGACACCACAATTCACATATACCAATTCTTCTTCCGTCATCATTTGTCATTGTCCAGTTCTCTAAGGTGACTTTATTAATTGATCCAGTTTGGAGGATTTTTCTTTTGTTCATGTTCAGGGGTAATTCATACTCAAGACTATAGTCACTGGTTAAAAATCCCAAACCAAACCCATTGCCATTGAATTGATTCTTATTCATACTGAGCTTAGAGGATAGGATAGAACTACTCAACAGAGTTTCCAAGGAGTGTCTGGTAGATTTGAACTCCTAACCTTTTGGTTAGCAGGACTAGCATTTAACCACTATGTTACCAGGGTTTCCATAGTTACTGGTTAAGGCTATGCTCATTTCCAGACTTGCGCTCTCTGAGTTTGCATGTCTATGATACTGAGGGGCAAGGTGGCCTTCAGGAAAAAAAAAAAAAAAAAACAGGTGCTGGCTGTTGGGAATAAGAGCACCCTTGGTGGAGCTATGCACATAATGGTAAAGACACCCAAGGGCATATGGGTGAGCCCATTTGCCAAGTTTTCAACTTGGACACAATGGTGAAGAAGACCAACATTGTTTTCCATCACTCTTGTGGCTCTCCCAATAGGGTCATGGAGAAATAAGAAAGTAAACAAACAAATAAATTGCACATTGTGATAAGTATAAGGAAAAGAAAAGGAGGGAGTACTGATAGAAAGAACAAAAAAGTCTACTTTACATAACCAAACCCAAACCTGTTGCCACTCAGTTAATTCCGACTCATAGTGACTCTACAGGACAGAGTAGAACTGCCTCGTAGGGTTTCCAGGGAGAGGCTAGTGGATTTGAACTGCCAGCATTTTGGTGAGCTGCCGAGCTCATAATTACTGCCAGAGCTCCTACTGTATGTAGGTGGTCAATAAATAACTTCTTCTGGAGGTGGCTTTTAAACTGTAGCCTGAACAATGAGGAGTAAACCATTTGGCATGTGGGGAAGCCTACAACATTTGCCAAATACGTATAGTGGGAAAGATAATAGTATGTTCCATGAACAGAGAGAAAACCAGAAAGTCAGAAGCTTAGAGTCTGGAGTGGGAAGAAGAGTGATTCAGCATTCTATTCCTGCCTCACAAAGCACTGCAAAAATTAGTGGCTGAAAGAACAGCTGTTGCAGCTGCAGTCATGCCTGTGGCTGGACTGAGCTTGGATGGTCTGAGATGGCTTACTCTAACAACAGATACTGGTTCTCAGCTATGTATCTCTAATACTCTAGCTTGAGTTTCCAAGGAGCGTCTGGTAGAGAGCAAGGGCATAAACTGTAAAACCCATTGTGTCTTTGTTTCAGAAGTCACATAGTGTCATACTGACCCAGATTCAAGAGAACAGGGAAAGGGACTTCACCTCTTGATGATAGAGGCTGCAAGGAATTTGTGACCATCTCTTATATGCAATAGGTAAAAAGCCACTGCCAGCAAGTTGACCCCAACTCATAGTGACCCTATAGGACAGGGTAGAACTTCTCCACAGAGTCTCAAAAGAGTGCCTAGAGAATTCAGACTGCATCCAGTTATCAGCATCCTCCATCATCTTTGGTCAAAATCTGAAAATTATAGAAATAAGATAGTGGTGTGAGATGCACTGAAATCAAGATCTCTTATTTCTTAGACAGTGACTTGTATCTGTGAAGAAGCAGGATCTCTCACAGACAACCAAAGCAACAGGTAGGTTACTCAGCAGTCACAGACCAGGCTCCTCAATGACTACATGAATTGTCTTGAGCAAATTGCTTAATGACATTATGAGGACGTAATGAGATGATGCTTGTTCAATCCAGGGCAGATGATAGTGTTTCATAAAGTTTGCAATCATTATTGGTAAGGACAAGTAGTTGCGGGTGGTGTGTTTGCATGGAGTTCATGGGGCATGATACACTCATAGTTGTCTTTCTCCTTTATTCTCTTATGAGAAGACCCTGTTCATCTAGCACAACCTTTCCCTCCTCTTTCCTCCAAACTTTTGACATTTAGACACATAGATGCCTCCCATATAAGAGTGAAAGGAACTGTAGACAGCAGGGAAGAATTTTTGCAGAACTAGGCAATAGGTTGATCTCTTTCTGTTATTTCATTATGAAAACAAAAATCTGCAAGAACTGATCTTTGTTATCAGCTAAGATGATTGGCATGCCTGGTGATGTAGTGGTTAAGAGATACGGCTGCTAGCAAAAAGGAAGGCACTTAGAATCAACCAGCTGTTCCTTGGAAACTCTGTGGGGACAGTTCAGTTCTGTCCTATAGGGTCTCTGTGAATTGGAAGCAACTTGATGGCAATGAGTTTGTTTTTTTCAGAGGCGGGCTGTTTCTAAGGTGACGGGAGTGTGTGTACGGATGTGTGTGCACTAGTAAACAATGCAATACTTCCTTTTATGAGACTCCTTTAAAATACATACATGCATGTGAGTGTAGGTTCTCACACATTCAAACAACTGAGCATTTCTATCTTTAACACTCCATGTAGAATTGCAGTCAACTCACAGATTCCCTAATTTATTGGACTTCATGGCCCATGCAGAAAGGATGGTCATTATCCCAGGTATATTTATAGACCTGGTTAATATTAAGTATTAAAAATGTTAGTGAAGATTTACATCTAGGCAAATGACTTCAACTTGGCACCCAGAGATTTGCAATTTGTTGGCTCCTCTTTCAGAGTGAGCCAGCCTGATACAGAAAAATTATTACATGGTTGAATAAAAAACAGAAATAGTCCTCATCCCTAAAGAGCAATGACCCATGAAGGTACTAAAAGGAACAAGGAAAAGCAGCCTCTCAATTAAGAAAGGGAAAGAGAAAATACACTAGTAGAAGGCAGCTCTAGGCATCCAGAGACGACAAACCCATCCATATAGCAGTCTTGAACTTTAACTCTCCCTTAGGGACCTGTTGCATAGAGAGCAACTTGTATACTTAAATCCCTTGCCTAATTTTCTCTAATTGCCTTTACTAAGAACCATAGCTTATTTGAGAACATCCCTTTACAGTGTGTAGAACACATTTACAATATCTTATTTGATTTCCACAGTCTCGTGAATTTGATTCTACACAAAGTCTCTGGATATGTGTGAGAGACTCCCATTGTCACGGGACTGGTAATGGGCAAAACCAGGACTCAGCCTCATAGCATTTAACTCAAGACAGGGTGTGCTTCTTAGCTGTGCCGGGCTGTCTCTGACCTCAATTGCTCCCTTTCAATCATAGATCCTATGTACCTTGGTGGAAGAACCCTGTCTTATAATTTGTACCCTCGTCTTAATCTTAGGAAGCATCTCTTAAAAGGGAAACTTACTATTCACACCCAGGCTGGCTGCAGAGCCCATACTCTCAGGACTTTCCTCAGTGCTCTGTGACCTTGTTGGCCTGTCAGACATTTCTAGTTGGTGTCAGAGCCTATTATTTTGTAACCACTCTGAGCTTGCTAACTTTTAAAATTCAGTTACTAGCAACTTAAAAAGCAAGAGATTCAACATTGTAATGCAGATTTGTGGCATATCTTAAAAATAAAAAGGCCTAGGTTCTGAATGAGTCCTGCCTGATGGACGTTAACTAGAGCTCAGCAGGGGCTGCCTCTCTTACAGAGAGCAAGTGCACGTGTTTTCCCAGGTCCTGGCTGTTCCCCTATCCTGACATCATGTGGCTTCCCAGGTAGGGTGCATTGTAGGCATTTTTGTTTGTCATTGCCCCCTCCACTCTGCCCTCTCTCTTACAGGTAAGGAAACTCAAGTACCCAGTTCACTGCTTCCCCCTCACCTTTTTTACCCAATGCATCCTCATGTATAGCAGAGCGCTGGTAACACATGATTAAGTGCTCAGCTGCTAACCAAAAGGTGCGTGGTTTGAACCCATCAGCTGTTCCACGGGAGAAAGGTGTGGCAATTTGTTTCTGTGAAGATTACAGCCCTGGAAACCCTATAAAGCAGTTCTACTCTGTCTTGTAGGGTCACTACAAGTCAGAACTGACCACGGTGGTGGGTTTTTATTTTATGCTCACCTGTTACATTGTATCTTCCCTAGTTGCCTGTGTCCGTGGTCTGTCTACTCATCTGCATAATAAGCTTCTAAGATCAGAGACCATATCTTAAATTTTATTTCATTTTGTTTTATTTCACTTCCTTTTATTTTATCTTGTTATACTCTTTATAAATTGCAGAATACATTATAGTGGCTTGGGAAAAAATACTGACAGACTCGTTCTGCCTTGACTACTGGGGTTAATCTGTCTCTTAGGAAAAGTCTTTTAACCTGTCTTGAAACAGACTACCTGGTCTATTTAAAAATAGTACCAAGAACAGTTGGTTCTTTTATATTACAGCAATTGGTAATTACTAGGCTATTTACATATTCATAACCCTACTTTACCTGCAAAAGACATTGTAAGAACGGTAGGGCAGATAGCACTACCTTGAAACAAGTTAATAATTGTAAAAGGAGAGTTCTCAAACTGTAATGATTTATGCAAATGTGAAACACTTAGTCTTAACTTTTGAGAGCAGGGAATAAGAGACAGAGACAAAAGACCTGATCCCAAAGCCAGACAGATCATTGGAACCAGAACCAGATCTCCCGCTTTTGTCCCGAGTCCTGGAAACGCAGAGCTAGAAAGAGCCTTGGAAAGAACTGATTCCACATTCTTCGTGTGATCTAAGAGCAGAAGTCCCAAGAGGTGAAGGTCTTTCGTCAACTTGCAGTCCCAGCTATGAGAGCAAGGTTTAAATACGGAGCTTACAGAACTTTGCCAAGTGTTCTTTTAGGATTCCTAAGCTGATTTCCCAAAACCATGGTGATATTTCTACACTAAAAGAAAGAAGGCGCTAAAACCAGGACTTTAAAAAAGTTAAGACCATCAGCCTGACTCATTGCATTTTAATGATGCATTGATTAATACACAGCAATTTTTCTCTGTGACTGGAATCTTTTTTTCTTTTAAGTGAATCGATAAGTCTTTGAATGTTCTGACTTTCTGCTTCCATGTCTTTCCTTTGTGTCTTAAACCTCTCATTCCATCTTTTTCCTAATATTTTATCAGATTTCTGCCCAGTTTTACCTCTACCGTATGGTGTAGTAGAAAGCATATAAAACTAAAGCCAGAAGGAGTTGGATTTAAACACCTCATCTGCCTCTTACAGGGCGTCAAGCTGGACAAGTCATCCATACTGGACATGCTAGCTTTTTGTAGAAGTATCCCTGTTATCTGAGTAAGGGTCATTTCTTTTTGCTTGCAGGTTGATGTTTACTCACTAACCTGTTCCCAATGTATTCTCCTGAAGCCTTTGCCTAATGTCAGTACTCGTGCCGCAGGAATACCTCTGCCAGCTCCGTTCAAGGTCTAGGGGAGGAAGAAGGATGGCTCTGCAGTTTGCAATTCATGCAAATAGAACACTTTTTAAACTTTGCTAAATACCGTTTACTTGCTCACCCACTGAGTACCTCAAAAGTGGTAGGCAGTATTCTAAGCTCCGCAGATGCGGCTGTAAACAAGACAGCTGATCTCCCGGAGCTTACAGGCTGGAGGGGAAAACAGACAACAAAGAAATAAGCTGGGAAAAGCACCACCCTGAGAAGAGTGAGCACTATACATTTAGAACGCAGTGTGTCGTAGTTCATTTTGAGGCATTCCTCCTCCAACTCTTCTGTTGGTCTTGCATGTTCTTTCCAGGATTCCCTAGTGTCTTGTGATTGTTTGGGTATCTATTTCCCCCATTGCAATTTGACTTTGTGAAGAGAAGGAGCCTGGTCATTTTACTTTTACATTCCCTATTCCTACATAGCATCAGCCAAAGTGAATGTGCTCAGTGAAACCTTGTTCACATTTCGAATACCAGCTTCATCCCTGGCTTCATTGTGTTTTATCCTATGCTTATTTCCCTTCTTCCTAATGCCTTCATATACATTCAGAAATAAATGGACATCTTTCTGGAGTGAGATAAATTTGTTGAAGTAAATAACAAATGGGTAAGTAAAAATAAATGAAATATATAAAAAGTATTAAACATGAAAATTTATGAAGTAATAAATATGTAAGTCAGGTTAGATTAGGGAAACACTGGTGGTATACCAGTTAACTGCTATGTTTGCTAACTAAAAGTCAACAGTTCAAATCCACCAGGTGTTCCTTGGAAACTCTATGGGGCAGTTCTACTCCTTCCTATAGGATTGCTATGAGTTGGAATTGACGCAATGGTAACGGGCATTTTAATTTAGGTTAGGTCAAGCATTTTAACTTTTGTTCTGCTAATACTAATTCAGAATTGACAAAGTGAGACAGTAAAATGGTTAAGAGTAAGGATGTGTGTCAGACAGACTGAAGTTTGAGTATAAACAGTCAACTCCTAATAGTTTCATAACCACTGGAATGTAGATTACCTTTAACGAGTCTCTTTTCTCATCTAAAAACATGGGGTTGATGATGCCTAAAAACATAGAACTTTTGAAAGGGTTAGATGGTGTTATGTATAAAAGAAAGACCCTGGTGGTGCAGTGATTAAGTGCTCAGGTGCTAATCGAAAGATTCAGATCCACCAGCTACTCCATAGGAGAAAGTCTGCTTCTGTAAAAATGATAGCCTTGGAATCCCTATGGGACAGTTCTACCCTGACCTATAGTGTTGCTCTGAGTTGGAATCAACTCAATGGCAATGGTTCGTTTATTTGCTGTGTGGTGCTGAGAGTCTAGGGTAATTATTAAGAGCACTGGATTGTGTAGCACAGTTTTGTAGATCATCTAAAGGTCTCTGTATATGATAACAGTCACTTACCTCTTGGAGTTCTTGCTTTGTATTAGTGCCTTACTTTTATCAAAGGCATGCACAAAATGTTTGAACAGCCCATGAAATTATGATAAATGATCCAGTGTTCTTAATCATTACTCTAGACATCCATGACCACATAGTAGCTAACTTATTGCTGTAGAATTGATTCCAACTCACCACAACTGTATAAGAAGAGTAGAACAGCCCCATAAGGTTTCTAAGGCTGTAACTCTTGACAGAAGCAGACTGTCATGCCTTTCTCCCTCATAATGGCTGGTGAGTTTGAACCACTGACCTTTTGGTTAGCAGGCAAACTTTTTTTTTTTTATTGTGAATGAGTGAAATTGTAAAACCTGGTTTAAATTTTCATGCCCGCCTATGTGCAGCTCCTACTGCTCTCCTTGCCCGGTGACAGCACACTCCTGCTTTCCGTTCCATACAAGTCAGACCCTCCTAACAATCCCCTGTCCTGTCCTCTCCACTCTCTCCACTTGTGTCTAGTAAGAGACCAGTAGGATGACATCGTACAGATACATAGAACCATAAAGTGTACACATGATATGGTCACTCTGTGTTGCCGAGTCCAATCTATTCCTGTCCAAGGAGTTGATCTCAGTAATGATTTATGATCAGAGGCAGCACTGGGTGTAGGGGCCATGCTCTGAGGGGAACCCTCAGGCCTTCGGATCATTTATTGTGGTCTTTTAGTGGAGTTCTCAGGATGCACCCCTTTTCTTCCCTTGTTGCCATTGGGACTCAACTCTGTGAGTCCCGTCACTGGAGGCGGCCAGGCATCATCTGGTTCTTCTGGTTGCATGTTGATGTAGTCACCCATTCACATGGGTCTTTCTGTCTTTTGGGTTCTCTTTCCCCCATGTTGATTTTGTCCTTGATGATCATCTGTTCAGCAGGCAAACGTTTAAACACTCGGCTACCAGGGTTCCTTGTAATTCATAGTAAGACTCAATAAAAGGTAGCCATTGTGTTTATTAATTTTTATTTCACATTCTCTTTAGTGAGAAGAATATTTTTAGGAGAGACCAAAGAATAGAGCAATCCTCTTGATATCAGGCATGATGGCCTCAAATTGGGATGAATATATGTCCTTGTTTTCCAGGGACTGTCCCTGTGTAGTCCAGTGGTCCTAGTGCTAGAGGACCCTCTCTTAAACAAATGTCTGATTTATGCAATCACCCTCTCTTAACTGATTCATTTCCAAAGCCAAGAGTGTATAAGAGGCTAAGGAAGAAAGAGAATCACAAAGTGGATCCATCCTGTAAATATGTTTTCCTCCTCACAAACACCTCCACAAAAGAGGTTTTGATTTATGTGTTCTGATTCCTGGCAATTGGAGGTATGGATGATTTGTCACCTTGGATTTTGAGGGTCTAATTATTTATACTCTAAAACTACATCTTTACTCCCAAGGAATGATAGAGAGATGATATGTGAAGTATCATGTTAATGGGAGGGTTGAGGAAATCGATGGCAGGATTGGAGATGGGTGCCATTTAATCTCATTTCTGCAGCTCGAGATGCCAGCACATTCGTCTTTCTCAAGAGTATGCACACAGCTCTATTAGGTGCTGGGTGTGCTATAATTCTAGTGTAATTGCAATAGCATTATAAATTATTGTCATAACACCCTGGAATGAGTGCGTGAGAGCTACGGTTCATGGATCTGTGTTTTCTCTATGTGTGACCATTTATTTTGGGAGGCAGTAAAAAAAGCTGGGAGCATAAATATGCCTGCATCTTCACAGCACATGATTAGTCTGCTGTCGGCTTCTCTGATCAGCTGTGTCAGATTCTGCAATGAACTGTGTTCTAGACTTAGTATTATTACTAACTAGCCATGTGACCTTGTGAAAGTCAGATCCACTCCCTCACTTTTGGTACATAGAATGATGTGTTGAACTGAACCACAGATTTCCAAATTTCCTTTTCTTACCATCACACTTTTCTGTACTTTTTTGCTTATTGTATGTGTTACTAGATTAAAAAAATAATTTCATGACAGCGAGAAATCATTGCATACTCCTCCAGTGTTGTAGAAATAGCATGTATGCTGGTATGGAGGGGAAAAACTGTTCCCTCAATTTTGAGTGTTTGGTGACAGAGACAAAAAACAAAAATTGTCTTCTGTTTATCATACATGATGTAGTCTTTTCTTTGAATTTCCAAAACTTCTGCACTAGCTTATTGTTACTCTAGTGAGATGTGGCCCTATGTCCCAGCAAAGCTACACCTGGTTCCAAGAAATTGCTTGTCTCGTATCTTTTCCTTTATTGATAGCTCTGAGTCCCTGATTGGTACAAAATAGTTAACGTACTTGGCTGCTAACTAAAAGGTTGGAGTTTTGAGTCTACTCAGCGGCACCTCAGAAGAAAGGCCTGGTAATCCTCATCTTAAAAATCAGCTATTGAAAATCCTTTGGAGCACAATTCTATTCAGACACACTTAGAGTTGTCCTGAGTCAGAATCACTCCATAGCAACTGATTTTGCTCTGTGGTGCCCATGCCACCCCATGGGTTAGAGACTCCCAAGGTAATCTCGATAACAACATAAATCCCCAATCTCTTGTATGTTCTATAATTAAATCTTGAGCCTGCAGGCGAGCTTGAGAAGTGAGGTGATTTTATGCCTCTGACTTTCAGGTAGATCTCTACAGTGCCTTCTCTGCCCTGTTCCTTCTTTTTTTCTGACAGTACAAGGAAGAGGTGTAGAAGTCTAAAGTTTGGCAGATATCAAATCAAGGAATGGAATCTGTTCTTGAAGGCATTTCTGTGATCTTAAAATTCTTTTGAAGTCTTTTTCCCTTGGTTTTGAGGAAAAGTAGCATATTTTCCCTTTATAACCACTGTGATTCCCAAGATAGTCTCTTTATCTCTTTCTGTCTCCACCCTCCTTTATTATGACAAAGCAGAGTTGGAGGGGAGGCAGTGTTTTCTGGGGTGGAGTAGACAATTATCCAAACTTCAAGCTCTGCCTAAATTGTTGAAAACGTCACAAGTTCCAACTATTAGTGATTGTCTTCATCTAAGAATGTCCTTAGCTTTTGGTGGTAGCTATCTTAGAAGAGTAATCAGAGCCATCCTTTTAACATAATATAGAAATCAAGCCATATCATTCTGCTGTTTAAAATTCTCCAAGGTTATCCAAATCTCACTCCTGGTAAAAGACCAATTCCTGAAACCAGTCTTCAAAGCCATCTATACTCTGGCCACTTTATACTGTTTGTATTTCTTCCCACTCTCCTGTATCTTTCAGCACTCAGGCATTCTTTGTGGTTTCTATATGGTTGAGACATTTCTCCTTCAAGACTTTTTAGACATACCATTGCGTCTGGAAACCCTGGTGACACAGTGGTTAAATGCTGTGTCTGCTAACCCAAATGTGAGCAGTTTGAATCTACCAGGTGCTCCCTGGAAACTCTATAGAGGAGTTCTACTCTGTCCTATAGGGTTAGTATGAGTCAGAATATAGTTGAGAGTAGTGGGTTTGATTTTTTGTTTGTTTTCGATTGCTTTTGCTGAGATGTCTGTATGTCTCCTTTCTTATTTTCTCTAGGTGTCTACTCAGCGCCACCTTACCGGTGATACCCTACCCTATTCAAAACAACTCCTCTTGCTCCTGGCGTGCTCTGTTCACCTTACCTTACTTTAATTTTTATCCATTTATCATCATTTAACATGTAACATATCTTTGCCATCCATTTCCTCTCACTAAACTGTAACTTTATAAGGGCAGAGAATTTTTTGTCTGTTGTCTTTATTGTTGCATGTTCAGCACCTTGGAACAATGCCTGGAGTAAAGCAGACATTCATTATGTGTGCTGAATACTTGAATAACTAGTCAATTCTGGGCTTTTCTGCTGTTGTACCTCCATCTACCGTTTTTTCTTTTTTTTTTTTTCTGCTTTAAAAAATACTTACGGGTAACAATTCCCATCACTCAAAAATTTAAAAATACACACATAAACTATTGTATAGTTAAATGTTTCTCTTCAACTCTATGGCTTTTGCCAACATTTCTTTATGTATGTATAAGCAAGCATTATCCATATGTTGGATCTGCTTTGCCTGTTTTCTAGTGGGGTGGATTTCTCTGCTCTGTTCTTCTTTATCTCACTTTTTAGCTTTCTTCAGTTTTATCCTCTTTCCTATCTGCAATGTCAATTCCCCTTGTTCTTCTCTCAGTTTTTTATCTCTCCTGCTGTGTATGTATGATGTTTTTGCTTTTTCCTTCTAATTCCCCTTGTTCTTCTCTCAGTTTTTTATCTCTCCTGCTGTGTATGTATGATGTTTTTGCTTTTTTCCTTCTAATTCCCCTTGTTCTTCTCTCAGTTTTTTATCTCTCCTGCTGTGTATGTATGATGTTTTTGCTTTTTCCTTCTACATTTTTCCTAAATTCTGTTAACTCATGTTTACTTTGTCCCTGGTGTCTTAGTATATAGTTCCCAAGCTACTGTATTTCTGCTTGTGATCTTCCCTAATGATAGAAATTTCTTTATTAATGTACTTTGATTCATGACATGAGTGTTCACAGTTCTCTTCTGATGGTATTCTTTATTTCTTGGTTAATTTTTGCTTTTCATTCCCCTACTTTTTAATAGTATCTTGGAGCCATTGTCTTGTTTCTCTTTTATTACTCATCTTCTAAGGCAATGAATTTTTCAGTCCAGCTATTTTCAGGAGGTACATTTGGGTAAGAGAATGACCTTAAAGGTCTCATACTCTAAAGGCTCTCTTCTGGTCTGTTGTTAGTGTGGTGTCTGCAAATATGGCCAATCTGTGTGATTCTGTGTGAGTCCAACATTTTCAGCTTCTCTCTTGTTCCTGCTCATTGAATTTCCTTGCCTGTTGCAAAGAAGAATGATAATTTTGCACTCCATTTATGAACTTCACATTTAGGAAGTGTATCTATGCAGATGATTTCTGAGACTTGTCATTTCTTGTCACTTATTGTACTTCTTACCCTTTTTTCTCATTTGCTTTCTACTGATCTCAGTTTTTGACAGCCTTTTACGTGTATTTTGAATTTTATGGATGATATTTGTTTCCTAGTTTTACTAAGAAAAGGGGTTGAATTTTTTAAATTCTTATTGGTACTTCAAAATTTTATTTCTTTGGAGAGAATTGAAAATATGCTACCTACTCCATTATGTGCACACTGGAAGTACTTGTTCCTTCTTTTTGACTATTCTGATTCTCAATACAGTTCCCTAGAGAATAGGTTAAGCCAATGTTCTAATTTTTTGTGTTTGGAGCTATTTAAAATAAGGGAAGTTGGGGCTTTCATTCCAGGAGTAAGGATAGATGTGTGATGAGTCAACTACCCTCTCTCTTTCAGTTTCCTATGAAGAAGTTGCCTAGGGAGGAGTAGGAAAACTCTGATAATCTGATTTACATGCAAAAGGAACTCATTTTGCTATTGGGAGAACTGATTGTCACTAACATTCTTGCTTTAAAGAAGGTAATATTTGTTTATGGTTACATAACATAACATCAGAGCTAAAAAGAACCATAGGTGCATCTTGGCCAGTATAACACTTGAAAGAATTCAAAATCTGGTACTGACTTACTTTGTGGCTTCAAGGCCAAAGTGTTGGCCCAGAGAAATCATATGTAAGGGTAAGTTGGGCGGTACAGGTAAGAGGTAAAGATCTCATCTTTCTCTGCATAATTTTGCTCCACTCTAGGACTGGGAAAGTCAGAGTCTGGGACATTGTCCAGACTGCAAAGATTAATGGGAAGGATAGCTTTGTGTCATGAGGCTGCCTATGTAACTAGTCCTGTTTTATTTTCTTATCTTTGTTAAAGACTAAAACAGTAAGATTAACCCACTGCTGATGAGTCAATTTTGACTCATAGCACCCCTATGGGACAATGTAGAACTGCCCCATAGAGTTTCCAAGGCTGTAAATTGTTCAAGAAAGCAGATTGCCAAATCTTTCTCATGTGAAGTGGTTGTTGGATTTAAATCAGAGCTTTGAACCAGTTGGTTCCAGTTTGAACCCCTGCTGAGAATTTTAATTTCTAACAAACTCCTGGCTGAGAATTGCATGTCTTGCAAACTCCCTAGAAGTTAAAAACATAAGAATCATCTAGAGATCTTGTTAAAATTTAGATTTTGATTTAGTGTGTTTGTGTGGAGTGAAAATGCAACTTCTAGGAAGTTGTTAGAAATGCAAGTTTTCAGCAGAGATTCAAACTGGAATTTGAAACCCTGATTTAACATTTTAGTTCAACCCTGGTGGGCTCCTTTTGGTTAGCAGCCGAGTTCTTAACCACTATGCCATGAGGGCTCTTTGCAGTAAGCATAGTGCAGTAATAATTCCAGAGAAGAGGGATCCCATGTCTTACCCTTTTCTGTTTTTCTCAAGTGCAAGCTTTAATCTTTTCATCTGCTAAGTCTCTGTTTATATGTGACCTCCCAAAGAATTACAGATTTGTGGATGGTTTTGAAGGATAGATATAGATCCTTAGGACTCTGCATACTATGTGCTCAAAGCCATGTATCCAGCTCAGTTAAACAGAGAACTCATACTTGGAGATTTCAGTGAAAGTTCACCTAATTATAACATAGTCACTCTTGATTTCTTATTTACCATTATCTCTTGTACATGCATGTGTCCCAGGGACTGCGTAAGAAGGAGAGGTTGGGCCTCTGCAGGGTACAGGCATTTCTGGGTAGGTCACTGCTTGGTTCGCAGTTTGCACTCACGTACTAATATGAAGGTTGGCTATTTGAACCCACTCAGGGTACCACAAAAGAAAGACCTAGTGATCTGCTTCGGTAAAGATTACAATCAAGAAAACTCTATGGAGCAGTTCTACTCTATAACACCTGGGGTCATCATATGTTGGGACTGACTTGATGGCAACGGGGCATTGCTTCACTTTGTTTCATTTTTATAGGTACCCAATCTCACTATAATTCCAAACAGAAATTGTTGGTACATTTCAGTACATTTTTTTTTTTACTCACTTATCCAAGTCAGTTGAAAGCAGCTCTTCAATTGTCTGCATGCACAAGAACAGTTTAGCAACACATTGAGAAGAAATTATCCACATGTTTAATTGCAGCCACATAGCTACTTAAGCAGAATCATATGTTTATCACTTCCCCATATCTTTCAAGTGCTGGTTCAATCTGTGTTGCAGATGCATTTTAAGGCGTATTGTAGGCTGGCCAGGCTCATTTTGAAAGTGCTTGGATAACGACCACATTAACATGGTGAACAAATAGGTCACAACGGGAATGGGCAAAGCAGTGGGACTGAGGAGTTCATAATGTTTCGGGGCAACAAATTGGCACCAGCTTCTCTTTGGACATCGTTAGAGAAGATGACTTCTCTTTCTCTGTTGTCAAGAGAGGTTTTCTTGCTTCCAGGAACACTTTTTTGTCCAATCTTCTGAAAATGAAAATGGAAAGAATGTTCTAGGGTATGGGAAAAAGTAGATAGAAGAGCAAGAATCCATGGAAAGAAGTGTTTAGGATTTTTAAACAGTCCTACGTGGCTGTAATTTCAGGGGATGGGGGAGTGAAGGGAACCATGGCAGCTAAAGCTAGCAAGAAGGCAAGGGTTTGATTTGAAAAGTCGAGGCTGCTATCTTAGGGCTCATGGTCAGTATTTGAGGGACAATGAAGAAACACAAAATGATCTTAAGGGTAGAAAGTGTATCATCACGTTGATATTCTAGAAAATTCACTCCGGATGCTGTTTTGAGAAGGGATGTAAAGGAGGCGAGGTTGGATACAGGATTAATTTCTAAACTACTGTGGTAGATGAGGAGTCCCTGGTGGGACAAATGGTTAAGCACTGGACTACTAGTGGAAAGTCTGGCAGCTCAAACCTACCCAGAGGCTCTTCAGAAGGAAGGCCTGGTAGCTTGCTTCCAAAAGGTCACAGCCATGAAAACCTTATGGAGTCCATTTCCACTCTGAAACACATGAGGTTGCCGTGACCCGGAATCGACTCAACAGCAACTGATGGGTTTTGATGATAGAGGGTACCGATGATGATAGCACGTGTCGGGGTCTGTACTAGTACCTCATGTCAGTTAATCCTGGCAACAACCCTCAGGTAAGTAGTGTAACTTTCCCAGTGTTATGAATGAGGACATAGAGGAAGACAGAAATCACACAGAGAGTGGGAGGCAGAGCTGGGATTCTACATTGGTAACTCTAAATGAGGTTGAGTTTATTCTCGAGTGTGCAGTGCTGAGTATCAGTCATGTAGATCTAGACTGCTAGATTGGGAGAGCACTTGTCCTTTGGACTATTTTATTAAGTCTGTTGACTCTTTCCAACACTGATTACTGTACAGCTTACCCCTTCCTTACTCCCTCCCTCCTTCCTTCCTTCCTCCCTCCTTCCTTCTCTCTCTTTCTCCCTCCCCTACTCTCTCTCCTTTCTTTCTTTCCTTTTTCCTTCCTTCTTTCCTCTCCTCTCACTTCCTTCCTTCCTTCCTCCCTCCCTTTCTCTCTTCATTGTTCTCTTTCTCTTTTTCCTTCTTTCTCCTGTCTCTCCTTTCTTTCTTTCCTTCTTTCTCTCGTTCCCTTTCCCTCGCTCCCTCCTTCCCTCCCTCCCTTCTTCCCTTCCTCCTTTTCTCTCTCCCTCTCCCTCCCCCCTCTTGCCCTTCCTCCCTTCCTTCCTCCCTCCCCCCTCCCTCGCTTTTGCTTTCTCTTGCCTCCTCCCTCCCTCCCTCTCTCCTTTCCTTCCTTTTGTTTTAAACAAGGATATTGTGGAGATAAATGAGATAACTGACTTGATACTTGAAATTTTCTTAGGTATCACTAAGAGACTTCTTGTGAAGCTGTAAAGGAGAAAAATGAAAATTTAATCCAGTACTTACAAAGATTTTCAAACAAAGGGACTCTTATAGGGTCTTGTGGAAAGCACTGTCCCAAAAAGTACTTTGAAATTCTTGAAGGCCAATGTAAGTCAAGCAAATTACACTTAATGGCAAGGCTGATAGTCTATGAAGGCAGAAAGATTGGTCTGTTTTCCATTTCCATCAACGAGAGAGAGAGAGAGAAGAAAATTAGTGCCCAGTGCTAGCTCTATTAGCTAAAAATAAGTCTCCTACAAGCTAAGTTCAGAAAAAGTCACATTTTAGATTATAAAATTAGAATACCATTTAAGTACCTAATTTTCACAGAAAATGGATTTTTTAACCTTTTGATACCTCTTAGTTTTTGTTTCTTCAGATGAAAATAAGGAATGGAATAGTTCTCCAAAACAGCTGTTCTTTTCCCTCCTCGCTCCTTTTCTCCTTATTCTACTCCTTTCCTCCGTTCCTTCCTTTTCCCCTTCCTTCTTTCATTCTCTCTTCCTTTCTTCCTTTTATCCTTCCTTCCTTCTTTCTTTTCCTCCTTCTTTAAGCATTAACTAAAAGCCAGGGACAATCCAGCTCTTCCTTCTCCCTCTTTGCCCTGTATAATCTGCTCATGGTTGACAGAATGTTGATTTAGAATTATACTAATTGACAGTGAAAGACTTCATATAATCCTGTTTATATGACCTCCAATAATGTTGAAAGATCAAATGAAAAACTGACCCTGGCAATTTTCAGAAGCCATCGCAGACTATAGCAGAAATGATTTAAATGAATGAACTTCCAGTTTCGACAAAATGTGAATTTGCATTTTACACAAAACCGACCTCATCCGTCACCAGGCCTGCTCCCGAAAGCTGACTTCTGTGGGAACACAGTGCCTGGTTTTCTTCAGAGGTACAGGGGAGAAGTCCATGTTCATTGTTCTCCATAAATTGCAAATGCTGGCAACTTCTCCAGAATTATCCCCAAATTCTGTATCCTTATTCCAGAGGGATATTTATTTTCAGTGCCAGCTTCCATCATTGAGACATTATCATAACTGGCAATAGACCTTGGCTTTAGCAAGGGTCATTCTAACCTTTTGACATAGACACTGACAGAAAAGAGCAGTCTAAATAACGACCTAAAAAAGAAAAAAAAACCAACACAATTTCAGGAGGCATTGATTCACATTTTTCTAAGGGACATCTTTTTCATGTATTGTTTAAAGAAATAGTGATCCAAGGAACGTTGCTTGCATAACTTGCATTTTTTTTCCTTTTTTTTTTATTTAATATGGGTGAGTGAAAATGTACATTCCCGTATAAACTTACATGCCCACCTATATGCAGCTTCCACTGCTCTCCCTGCCCGGTGACCACACACTATTCCTCTCTGCTCCATACATGTCTCATCCTCCCAACAGCCTCTTTTCCCCTCCTCTCCACCCTCTCTCCTTCCTCCAGCCAGAGGTCAGCAGGATGATATCCTATAGATGTATAGAACTGTAAAGTACATCCAATATATGGTCACTCTGCATTTCTTTTTATCTCCAACTCTAAAAGTAATGATAATAATGAGAGAGAATTATTTCCTGAGTTCTGTTTAACAATTGAGCATAGGATATCCTAGCCACATTGCAAGATTTTAGATGTTAGGGTTCACTAATTTGAAAAAAGGTCTGATTATAAGAACCTGTGTGGTAGATGGTCAGGTCCCTTGAGTCTATTCTGGCTCATAGTGACTCCGTGTACAACAGCACAGAGCCCCCGCCCCGTCCTGCAGCAGCTTCATAGCCATTGCTATGTTTGAGCCTTGTAGCTGGTGTGAATTCTGACAAGGTGACATTATATTATTTGTAACAGCTATTGTTTGCTGAATGCTTACTATGTTAGGTTTTTAAAAGTATTCACTGTTGTCAAGTCGGTTCTACCTCACGTTAACCCCACGTGCCTCAGAACAGAGCTATGTTCAGTAGGATTTTCAGTGGTTGTGATTTTACAGAATTAGATTGTCGCATCTTTCTTCTGGTGGTGCCATGTGGTGGATTCTAACCACCAGCCCTTCAGTGAGTAGCTGAGCACAAACCATTTGCACCATCCAGGGGTCTACACTGAATCAGAATAAAAACATCAGTTGCTATAATGAATAGCCTCTTAAAATATGGCTCACTACAAAAAAGTCTATTTGTCATTCACAGAATTCAATGTACATGTTGCTCAGGAGACTTTCTCCCAAATAGTCAATCCAAGATCCATGACCTGCTGTTTTGTGATGCCATCACTGCGGTGAGTGTTCTCCACGGCTGCTGTAGCAGGAGAATACAACACAAGAGGTGCTGCGGGGATTCCCGGAAGCAGACACATCTTTTCTGCTAATATGTCATTGGCCACAACCACTCATGTAATCCTGTCCAGGTATGAAATGACTGGAAAATGCATCTCTCTTTAAGGAAATCACACATTTGTTGAACACACAGATGCACAATCTCCAAGCGCAGACTTTATGGTTGTTTTCTCATTTATATCCCTGAGGTAGGTACTATTATTCCCACTTACATCCTGGAAGGATATAAATGAAAGTTCACGGATCTGATGAGTCACGTAGGGATTCCACTCTAGGTCTTTATAACGGTAGTCCCTTTCTGCCCAACCTGTCTGTATATATCAGTAAGCAGTGTCATCAAATCGATCCTGCCTCATGGCAATTGTGTGTATATCAGACTAGAACTGTGTTTTGTAGGGTTTTTAATGGTTGATTTTGATTTTTCAGATGTAGATGGCCTGGTCTTTTTTTCTGAGCCCCCTCTGAGTGCAGTCAAACCTCCAGGTTTTCGGTTAACTGCTGAGTGCATTAACCATTTACACCTCCCAGGGACAACCTGTTCATAGTCACTGTCTTACATTACCTCCTGAGCATCAGTCACAATACCAGAAAGAGGATGGACAGAGTGGGTCCTTATCACCCGGGGTGTCTGTCTGCTGTGTCTGTCAGTAACAGGCAAATTTGAGAATCACTCTACATCCTTGCATATTAGTTTCCTGATGAGAAATAGGACTACTTGCTCACCAAATTCCCTTCTAACTCCAAAATTCATTTAGTGCCTGTTAGTTTTACATTTTCAAAAGCATGTCTATGGGAGAATGACTGCTATGTCCATTTTCATGGTCCTTACAGGGATGGGAGGATATTGGGGGAAATGCTCTGCTGGAATCATTTCCGTATGGGATATTCGGCACCTTCTTCATTCCTCCACCTCTGTTCCCTTGAAGGATTTTCCATCTGTTAGCAGAACCCACTGTCAAATAACAGCTGATTCCTGTTGGTTTAGGAACTCTTCCAGTATGGCCGGTGTTCAACAGCCCCCTGTCGCTTCCGGAGCACCCTGGGAATGCAACCTGCCAAATTGCTCTCACCCTAAACTCAGCATGAAATGCACCCGTCTGGGCTTCAGAGCAGCTTGGTTCATAAAGCAGGAGATGGCTGAGGAAAAACGGATGTGTGTACTGTTCACCAACTCCATGTGCCAAGAACCCGCCCCTCCTGGCTCCCCTGGGGAAGCTGAGGTTTCACAGGTTTCAAGTCAAGTCTGCAAGTTTGGCCCAGAGCCAGCTTCCTGAAAAGGAGATGAAAGTCCCCATCAGAATTCTTTCCCCTTCTCTTTGCCTTCTCTTCTGTGTCTAGTTGGAGCAGAACCTGCTTTTGTGCCAGAAACAGGAGGCTGTTTTCCGTTCACAGGAATAAAGAACAGTGGCAAGAAATGATGTCAAACACGATCAAATATTTCCAGGACAAGACGGTGATTTGCACAGGCCTGTGGCATGTAAAATCTGCCCCTGGAACGGGTGAGGAATTTCCAGAATGTGCCTTTTAGCAGTTTTTCAGAAACAGTCAGGTACTGTACGTCTTCAGGGTGAGGGGGAGATGTAACAAAAACCAGCCAGGCAGTCCTGCAGCAGCATTACCAAAAAAAAAAAAAAAAAAAAAAAAAAATCCCTCACTAGCTTCAAGTCAATTCTAATTCATAGTGACCCTGTAGGACAGAGTAGAACTGTCTCATAGAGTTTCCAAGGAGCACCTAGTGGATTTGAACTGCTGACCTTTTGATTAGCAGCCATAGTACTTTACTATTCCACCAGGGTTTGGGAGGCCACAATTTTTCTGAGAGCCCCAGGGTGGTCTCACTCGTTTATTCATTCATTCATTCATTCCAGACACTTTGCTGATCATCGCCACTGTATCAGACACTTTGGAAGGAGATGGGTCAATACCTCATTGCCCTCTTTGGCCTCTCAATTTCTACTCTGGCCCTCACCTCTCAAATGTTGCTTCCCAGGCACTGTTGTTGTGTGCCATTGAGTCTATTCCAACTCACATTGGCCATATCTGATGGAGCAGAACTGCCCCCATAGGGTTTTTCTAGGCTGCAATCTTTACAGAAGCAGAATGCCAGGAATTTCTCCCATGGAGCCACTGGTGGGTTCGAACTACTGACCGTTTGGTTAGCAACCAAGTGCTTAAGCATTGTACCACCAGAGTTCCTTTTCTTCCCAGCTAAAAACCAGGATTAAATAATGTCACTTTCTCAGTGAAAGTCTTTCACTAGTTTCTCATTGCATCTCAAAGAGCCAGAACTCTTTGATGTCGGCTGCCAAGGTCCAGGACGCTCTTCTAGTCTGTGCTTACCTGTCTCTTTCCAGTCCCCTAGTCTCTGACTCCATGCCCTCCTCCTGGCCTCCTTGTAGGTCCTTGAACACATTAACCTCTTGCCACTGCAGGCCTTTTGCATTTGGTAGTTCTCCTTCCCGAAATATTTTTGAGGCCCAATTCTTGGTGGACCTGTTGACTCCCACTCCTGGTGACTCCATGTACCAGAGTGAAGTGGTGTCCAGTCTTCACAATCCCTGCTATGCTCAAGTACATCAGTTGTGGCCTCTGTGCATTTTGAGTGCCTTTCAAACTAGGGCTCATCTTCCAGCGCTGTAGAAAAACAGTATTCTCTAGTGATCTATAGAGATTTTCACTGATAATTTTCAGAAACAGATTTCCAAGCCCTTCTCTCTAGTGTGTCTTAGCTCTGCTGAAACCTATCCATCATGGGTTACCTGCTTATATTTGAAATACCAGTGCCTATAGCTTTCAGCATCTTGGTAACATGGTAAGTCACCACAGTACAACAAACTGACAGATGGGTGCCTGGTCATGAAAGTGTTATTGTTGTTAGTTGTTGAGTTGGCTGAGACTGACAGCAACCTTGGGTACAACAGAATGAAACATTGTTCCATCCTGTGTCATTCCCATGATCTTGGATATTTTTAAGCCCACTGTGATGCCTACTGAGGGTTTTTCTCATTTTTTCTGGCCCTCTTCTGAGGAAACCCTAGTGGCATAGTGGTTAAAGTGCTATGGCTGCTAACCAAAACGTCAGCAGTTCAAACCCACCAAGTGGTCTTTGGAAACTCTATGGAGCAGTTCTGCTCTGTCCTATAAGTTTGCTATGAGTTAGAATTGACTCTATGGTACTGGGCAACTTCACCAAACACAATGTGTTTTTCTAGCTATTGATCTTTCGTGATGAGATATCTGAAGAAAGCAGGAGCAAGTTTCACTGTCCTAGCTTCTAAGGAGTGCAAAGTAGGGGTCTTTTTTCTTTTTTACCAGTGAATATGGCCTCAGGAAGATCTTGATTAAGTTCTGTACCTAACACTGTCAGTCTAGTGGGAGAAAAAGGTGGTTTGAAGACAAGACTTACATATAGAGTCAGTACTACCAAAGCAGTGTGACACAGGGTACTATGGGAGACATGCTTGGTATTCCCAGGCCAAGTAGTCATGGGAGACTTCACCAACAAGGTGAATTCTGAGTGAGTCTTAAAAGTTCCATGGTTTGGGGGAATGTAGGGTACAGCTTTCAATTTGCTGAGTACTGAAGGAATTGTTTTGCATAGCTGTTTTGCATAGGACTAAGGAAAGGAAAGACTAAAAAGTAGCTATGGTCTCATCTGGCAGAGCTTGGAATCTGACAGATCATGATCATGAAAGGCCGAAAGTGTCAGTAACCCTGAACACCTTGAATCTAGTTCAAAAGTATGGTGCAGTGTTTAAACATTTGACTGTGAACCGAACGGTTGGCAGTTCAAATCCACCAGCCACTCCTTGGGAAGCCTATGGGGCAGTTTTACTCTGTCCTGCAGGGACACTGGGTCAGAATCAACAAGATGGCAATGGGTTTTCAATACTGACACTCAGCAAGACAGTGATACATCTACCGAGAGTCATCTCCTTTGTATGCCTCTAAAGGTAAGGACTCCGTTTAACTACAGTTCATTGCTTGCCTTCAGTTTTGTCTCAAGTTAGATCCTTCACATGACTTGAGGTCTATGTGTTTGGCTTAGATGTTTCATAGCAACCTGTGGGAGTGGGACAAGAGAGATTGTGTCATTATTTGATTGTTCATTAATGATATTCAAACATGTCTTTTGAAGACAATATGTAAAACTATCATTACTGGTTGATTAAGGGCTGTTTAAAGTTATCAGAGGGTAGTATGCTTTTTTAGAAATGAGCTAATCTGCTGTCATGGAGCTTGTTGGAATTCACTTCTAGTCCAAAGGCTTGTGTGAAGTGTGGTGTGAACGCCCCCGGATTTGTCTTTTCTTCACAGAAGAAGACCAAGATGCAAAGTAAAATGGGTCTGTGCCCAGACAGTAAACTGGAAAGTCAAAAGGGAGCCCACAGAATTTCACTGGCTGTTGTTCCCTCTCAACAATGAATTCTGCTTTGAATTAAAGAAATTGACTTAAACTTGTTTGTTTTTACAGTTGTAAGCAGAGAGACAGATTTGGGAGAGGGAGGAAGCATAATTCAATGGTTATGAAGCTCAGTTTGGGTCAAACAGACCTGGATTTGCTGTCTAATTCTGTCCCACTTCCAAGTTATGTAATTTTGGCCAAGTTACGTAACCACTTGGAGCTTCTGTGTCTCCTCTGTACAACTGGGAAAATGCTGCAGGAAGTTATCCTGAATATTAAAGAGGGGACGAATGCATGATGCTGATGATTGTGTCTAGAATACAAGTAAGCACTGATGCAGGATAGTATGTTATTGTTATTTGTTACTCTCACTATCGCTACAGTGATATATGCATGAGTTTCTTATACTATAAACTGTGGGCAGGCAGAATGCATACCTAATTCCTTCTTGTATTTTCCCAGAGTAGCACAATATCTAGAACATAAATAGCCCTCAGTGAATATTTATGGGATGATTTTTAATGATTAATATGATTTTAATTCATTAATAATTAATGACTAATTTTGCCATTTTATAATTATTCGCCTAAGAAACATTTGACTAAGTTCTGTTTTTCTCTTCCATACATTTTTCAGTGGCCATCACCCAACTCTGATGGAAGGGAGAAGAGACAGAAAAACAGTCTTTTCGTGTGATTAATAACACAGGCTTTGGAATCTGACAGAGCTGGTTAGAGGTTCCACCAGGACATTTCCTAGCCTCGGTTTCTTTCACATCTAAAATGAGGATAATAGCAGCAATAATATTGATTATGAGGGAGCTTTCTTGGCACAGAGGTTATGCGTTTGGTTGGTAACCAAAAGGTTGGCAGTTGGAATCTACCAGGTGCTCCTTGAAAATCCTACAGGGCATTCTATTCTGTCCTGTAGGGTTACTGTGAGCTAGAAGCCACTCACTGGTAACAGGAAACAGTAAATGTAATGGTAATTGATTGTAATAATGTGCATCTCACAGGTCTTTAGTGTTAAGTGCTTAAACACTATTATTTCACTGATTTTCATGAACACCCCACAAGAAAAGTATCATGATCATCTGGAAAACAAGGAGGAATATAGCAGTCTCCTAGAGTGCAAGGAGGATGAAACAAAATAAAATTAGTGAAATGCCAAGTTCACAGAAGATGGCAGACCATGACTGGCCCCATCCTCTCCTTCCTTCCACCTTTTTATTTCCTGGCCACTAAGCTTCAGAGCTTCCTGCCATCACAGCTCCCAGCTTGGTCTTTCCTCTGGGCCGTAGAGCTTCCATCAGAGGTGAGGAGTGAGACATCCTTATTTTTGCACAATGCTCTCTCTTATCAACTTCAATGCTGTCTCACCTTAACTGTTTTGGGTCCTGCAGCGTGAGTTGGCCTATCACATTACCTGCACCTAAGGCCACCTTTCAGGTGGCGGAGATACATGTCACCCTCGAGAAGGAAATAAAAACTCTCCTGGACCAGCCCATTGTGTGCTCAGTGTTTGTGTAAGCGCTTGGCCATTTTGCTCATGAAGGAGCCAGTGCCCTCTGCTCAACGCTTCCTTGGGGACAGAGGCTTGCTGTGGAATCAGCATGCGCTCTTGTCAAAACTGCTTTCTCTTTCGTAGTGATAGATAGAAGAGCAATGCTGAGAAGACCAGAGCAGAATCCTCACAGATGCAAGCTTTTTACGCTTGCTGCAGATTGGTGTAGAGACTCCTGCCTTTCTGATGCAAGTAACAGTAAGCTCACATCTCTACTGCAATGGTACCTGCTGCACAAACCAATTTAGACAGTGACAGAGAGAAAGAGAGGTGAGAGAGAGAGAGTGACTAACTTCAGACTCTGCAATGAAACTTGAGTCCTCCATGGAATGAACAAATAATCAACATGACTAGGCAAAGCTAAGAACTCTTACTTGGCACCAAGTACTTTGCAACCCTGCCAACACTTAGAAGCACAGCCACCTTGCAGCAAGCAAGAAGTATGATTCCCTACCATAAGCCTTTGTCTGCTTCTGTAAAAGGGTGACTAATGGTGTCAAACTCACAAGGTTGTTGGGGGATTAAATAGTCTTATATGAAAGAGAAATTGCCCCTACCCTTTGACTGCCACCTCCACTGCATCGGGCTCTACTGTCTTATGCTTTCATAGTCGGTTCAACTCCTCCTTCCCAGAACTCTTCGTTGTAATTGTATGATTAACTGTGTGATACTGTTTAATGAGAAACCCTGGTGGTGTAGTGGTTAAGAACTGCTGCTGCTAACCTAAAGGTTGACAGTTTGAATCTACCAGCCACTTCTTGGAAGCCCTTTGGGGCAGTTCTATGCTGTCCTATAAGGTAGCCGTGAGTCAAAACCTACTCTCTGGCAATGGGTTTGGGTTTTTTTTTTAGCTGTTTAATATGTCTCCCTTACTGAAACATAGGATCTGAAGGGATAGGGACAGTGTCAGACATGCCCTTCTCTCTGTTTCAGCTGTCTACCCGAGTGCCTGACAACAAGGGTAACTCCTCAGTTAGTATCTGTTGAATGGCTGAGCTGCAGATTGAGCAAATTTGATGTTAGTATCCACCAGCCGGTGCACTTAGTGTTGAGCCTCTTCAGAAGACACTGGTCAAGCCCAAGAGAGTAACCTTTCTAAAGCACAAATTCAGCCTAACATGCCTTTCCTGAAAGTCCTGGCCTTTCCTTTATAGATGAGGAAAATCCTAACTCCTCATTCTTAGTCTCCACTCTTTCCTCTTTGTAAATCTACCTTCTCATCATTCTGGTGTGTGTGTGAAGGCCCAGGACACCAAGCTGTTAAGAACTTTCTCTTCTCTCGTGTATTCTCCCTAACTGAAATGTCCCTCCTTGCCTGGAAGTCCTCTTCACTCTCCTTCTCGGAGAGCTTCTACATTCCTTCAAAACCTCTTGACAATGGATGCCTTCCCTTACTAGCCACCCACCTATCTGAGTGGAGCTATCCACACCCTCCTTTGTGTCCCCAGAAATAGTCTACCTTTCATTCTCTTATTGCTGGTTGGGTCTTTGTCTTTTCCCAAGGATCCAGTAAACTCAGGTGTGGGTCCATGTGCATGGGGATGGGCAGCCAGAGGGAGATGTGGGGCGGATGCTATAAGAGTCACTCTGTGTGACACTTTAGTGAACACGCAGAGAGAGAAGACTGAATAGCAGAAGCCACAAGAACAAGTCTGTACCAGAAATAGTGGCATCTTTGATCCAGGATGAAGGCAGGGCTGCAACATCTGTCAGAGCACCTGCAGCATCAGCAGCCAAGCTGTGTCCTGAAATAGACACACGCCAGGTGAGAGTGTGCGTGTGTGTGTGTTCCCGGCCAAGGCCTTGGCAGCCTGCCCAGAGTCAGGCGCCAATCCAAATTAGGCCTGAATTCCCTCTGTAAGCAAACAGCAGGGCAGGGAACAGAAACGCCTGCTAATTTTCAGTGGATCAATGCTTTCTGTTCTGGGAACAGCCAACAGCAGCCCTAGCATCAACCCAGTCTCCAGTGCTGAATCAGCTGGGCCTCAGCAGTGGAGATGAAGCCGGAGGTGTGGGATTGGGGTTTATTCCTACCTTTGGAGACTGATAATTTGGTGCATGATAGCCATGTCGATTTTGATCATTCTAAAGCAGAAAATAGCAATTAAAGGCATGGTAGAAATACCACGTGTTTGACAATAAGAGAACTGGATTTTGTCTACTGAATAACTGTGGGTAAGTCACTTAACACTCTGAGCCTCAGTTTATTCTTCTATAAAATGGGGATAGTTAGAATACATATCTTATAACCTACTGAGGGTTATGTATGATACTGTGTGCCCTGAATAGTGTTCATCACAAACTAATGACCATTAGATGGGGGAAACTTTGGCTGTATTTGCAAATGAATAGAGGCCAGGGATTCTACTTAACTTCCTTTGATGCACAGACTCTGCTTACAGACAGACAATAGCCTAGAAATCTTGATGAGGTGGTTCTGTTTTGTCACATGGGGTTGCCATGAGTTGAGTCTGACTTGACGGCATCAAATAATAGCACCAAATGCACATGACAACCCTCTTCTTGACAAAGAATCATCCAGTCCAAAATGTCAACAATACTGAGGTTGAGAAACTTTGCTTCCGACTAAGCTTAGTCAGGTGGAAGAAGTAAAAGTGGTAGCTGTTAAAATAAAATTATTCCCACTTTTTGTCACACTTAATCAGTATATATTTAGCAACCCTGGAAGAAGCTGTGTCACTTTAGGGGTGGTGGTAATTTCACAATCCTCTCATTGAGATATGGGGTCTCTATCACCTCCTGTTGACACCAGGCAAGATCTGTGACTGCTTTGAACAATAAACTAAGGCATAAGTGATGCTCTACTGGCTCACAAAATGAGTAATTTCTACCTCCTGACTCTTGGAACACTCTCTTTGGGAATCCCGAGCTACCATGTGAGAAGTTTGACCTCCTGATATCACTACTTTGGAGAGTGCAGGTGACCCAGTCAACAGTTCCAGCTAATTTCAGCCTTCCAGTCTGCCTGCCAAAGCACCAACTGCGTGTGTAAAGCCTCTTGGCCTTTCCTAAGTGGCTCATCCTGCAACTGAATACCACTGGCCAACTAACCTCAGTTGACATCTCATGAAGCACTGCTTAAGTGTGTCCTGCCTGAATGTTTGATCAACAGGATTGGGAGATATACTGTATTTCTACACAAATAATGGGTACCTTCTACTTTTGTTTGCCAGCTTGTACCTGCTTCCTTGCAAAGTGTTTTTATAGACACCACAATGCCAGTTTTTTTTAAATGTTGCTGTGAAGAAAAATTAGCAGAGCGTGCTTGGACGGATGCCTCCCAGTAGGGAGGGTGCTGCCAGCAAACAAATGCAGAAGGTGTGTGCTATTTCTGTACGAATTCAGTAATACATTGCTATTGTTTTAAGCCACAATGGTTTAGGGTAATTTGTTATGTAATGATTCATAAACCAAACAAAAGTATCAAATATTCTCGGGTAATTGACAAAGTCTATTGATAAGAAAAGATGCTCTGAATGAGAAAGAAAAAAGGCAAAATCAAGTATTTGTATTCGTATATTGTTATAATCCATTTGAAGAATGGATAACTGAGAGTGACAAGAGCAAACGCCCCATCTCCTGTAGAAAATTCAGTAATACATAAAGAATAAAGCCTAGGAAAATGAATTAAGCAGCGTATCCAAGAGTGGGAGTCTTGATGTTGTTTTCCATACAGCAGCTGTTGTGTTTAAGCAGCTAGGAGCCAGGGGGGATGACATTTGCACCTGAGCTGTCCCACTGTGGGACCCTAATTTGGATTAAATTGCATCCCTCTAAAAACGTATAACATTGATTTTGTGTTTGTTGAGACTCCTGTTACTATATTTCTTGTTTTGATATGTTGCATTGTTAATTTGGTACCCTTTGCCAAGCCAAGTTTTAGATCCCCCTTAATATTTTAAGTTTAAAACAATCTTCAGCTTCTGTATATCTTTTTAATTTCTTCTCTAACTGAAGGGGTTATAACTACTGCAATATATCCTTCTATGTAGAGTGATGATGCTATAATTTTTGTGTTTAAGATCACTGGTTCCTTTCTTTCAGTATTTTAGCTTTGGTGGAGCTTTGTGACTTCCTCAGCTGAATAAGATTCTGCGTGCTGTGCCCTGCATTGCATCCTTATATATACATTTGTTGTTTTTGTTCTTCTAAGTAAAGAGCTTCTTTCAGTACTTCTTGTAGTTTTGGTTTGGTTTCTACAAAGTCTCTCAGCTTCTGTTTATCTGCAAATGTCTTAATTTCACCCTCATACTTGAGAAACAGTTTTGCAGGATATACAATTTTTGGTTGGAAGTTTTTCTCCTTCAAGGTTTTGAATGTGTCATCCCACTGTCTTCTTGCCAACATATTTTCTGAGAAGTCAAATGAAAGCCTACAAGGCTTCCCTTTGTATGTAGGTTTTAAGTCTTACTGCCTTTAAGAGCCTCTCTTTATGTTTCATCTTATTAAGCTTAATTATAATATGTCTTGACATCTTTCTTTTGGAGTCAGATTTTTGTGGTGTTCAATAAGTATCTTGGATATCTAAGTTCTCTTCTTTCATAATTTCAGGGAAGTTTTCTGTCAACAACTCTTCTCTCTGTATTTTCAGCTATCCCTCCCTGTTCAGAAACTCCAGTTATTCATAAATTATTCCTCTTGATAGAGTCACACATATTTTGGCAATGCTTCTTCATTTTTTAAATTTCTTTTCTTGATTTCTCCTCATTAATACCGGTGTCAGTTGTTTTATCTTCAAGTTCACTAACTGCCTTCTAACTTCTCAATCTTTCTTTTTTGGCTTTGCACTGCATTGTCTAAAACTGAAATTTTATTGTTGATCTGCTGGATTTCAGATCGCTGATGTTCTAGCAGTTCATATAGCTTACTTAGTTTTTCATTTTGTTCTCCTGAATTTTGTTTAATCTCTAGGAGGGCTCTATACATGATTCTTCTGTATTCTACCTCCAGTAATTTCAGAAAGGCTTCTTTGTCTGGGAATTTGTCTACATCTTTATTTTGGGAATTTTCTGGAGCCATGGTGGTCTGCTTCTTTAAATGGTTAGATATTGATTGTTGTCTCTGTGTCATCCAACAGCTGTTTAGTTTCTGCAGTGTTACACCAATGGGGGCTTTGGCATAGGTCTAAGAAGGGACTGAGTAAGGAGACTCCTTGATTTAGTCACTAGCCACTGCTGCTTTCTTTAGGTGCAGCTGACTTATGTACAGCTTCTCTGGCAATATAGATTCTGTTAAGCCCTGTGGTGCTGCTGGGTTTGGTGGCTGGCTCCACTTCGGCCCTCAGGGGTGGCAGCTCCCACTTCATGGCTGATAAAGGTGGCGAGCTACTTGTCTAGATAGGCATTGTTGCTCAGCATGAGGATTACCCTCAGGTGAGACTGATTCTGCCTCTGAGCTGACTAAAACAGTGTCCCGCCTCAGTTGCCTTTTACTGTGAGTCAGCAAAATCTATGGTGCAACTCCAAATGCAGCTGTCCTAAACACAGTCTCTCTGCTGCAGGGTACACTGTTTACTCAGGTGCTGAAGATCAGCAAAGCATCCAAGCTGTGCCAAGCTCAAGGTCTCAGCAGACCCAGTCCCAACTTCCTGGCCAACAAAGAAGGCAACCATACCAGCAATCCTCCCAGACACTGCAGCAGGAGAAGCAGTACTCACTGTGCCACTGTCTCACCACTAACAAGGTATTTTCCCCTTCCTGTTGTGCTGTCCGATCTCACAACCCTACACCTGATCTTGGAGCTCCCAGAATCTCTACACTCCTCCTGTCAGTTACTGTTCTAGGCCATAGTTCTCAGAGGCAGTTGAAGAGATGTGTGTCTAGTCTGCTATCTTGGTCCCACCTTCCCTCTAAAAAGTACACTGAAATCCTGACTCCTGTGGCTATGAATAGGAGCCTGAGTGGTGCAAAAGACCTGGCAATCTATTTCCAAGACATCAAACTCATGACAATGCTATGAAGCACAGTTCTGCTTTACAGTGTGGTCACAATAGCAACTAGTTTAGGTTTTTGTTTTATTTTATTTTGGTATCTGTTAATGTGTCCATGTTTGAGAAAAGAGTTTTTTCTTTCATGATCTTAATAAGATCTCATGAGAGTAGAGTGGCTGCTCAACCTAATCCTTCTGAGTAGATTTCCCTATTGGAGTTTTATGGATTGGATTATGTCCCCTGGAAATATGTGTTGTAAATCTTAACTTCTATGTCTATGGTTATAATTCCACTTGAGAATGGGTTGTCTTTGTCATGTTTATGAGGCTAGGGTGGTGTATCTTGAGTCAATTTATCGAGATATAAAAGAGATTAAACACGATCAATGGATCAGAATTGAGACTCCAGAGATGACACCATCTGCCTATGAACAGTTGATAGTCAACAAAGGCCCTAAGACATTAAACTGGGGTAAAAACAGTATCTTCAACAAATAGTGCTGGCAAAATTGGTTATCCATCTGCAATAAACTGAATCAAGATCCATATCTTACATCTTATACAAAAACCAACTCCAACTGGATAAAAGACCTAAATATCAAACCTAAAATGATAAAGCTCA
The DNA here is from genome assembly GCA_028571685.1 of Heterohyrax brucei. NCBI lineage: Eukaryota > Metazoa > Chordata > Mammalia > Hyracoidea > Procaviidae > Heterohyrax > Heterohyrax brucei. The sequence continues at coordinate 14,588,899 of CM053153.1, read as the reverse complement.
TCCAAGAAAAGGTAGGAACAACAATGGAAGTTTTAATACACAATGAGGACAGACTCCAAAATCTGTCAAAGAAACCTCAATCAACAGAAGAGAAAGTAGATAAATGGAAACTATTAAGAATCAAACACTTTTGCTCATCCAAAGACTTTATTAATAGAATTAAAAGAACACCCACAGAACGGGAAAAAATATTTGGCAACTCTATGTCAGACCGACGCCTGATCTCCATAATCTATAAGATACTACAAAATATCAATAAGAAGAAGATAAACCATCCAATTAAGTGATGGGCAAAGGAGATGGACAGACACTTCACTAAAGAGGAGATCCAGGCAGCCAAAAACACATGCGGACATGTTCACTATCTTTAGTTATTAAAGAAATTCAAATCAAGATAACAATGAGATACCATCTCACCCCAACAAGATTGGCCATGATCCAGAAAACACAAAACAACAAATGCTAGAGAGGCTGTGGAGAAAGTGGAACCCTCCTACACTGTTGGTGGGGTTGCAAAATTGTCCAGCCTCTTTGGAAGGCAATCTGGTGCTTCCTTAAAAAAATGGATATCAATATACCATTTGACCCAGTAATTCCACTACTTGGAATATATCCTACAGAATCAAGGCCTTTCACACCAACAGACACATGCACCAGAATGTTTACCGCAGCACAGTCCACGATAGCAAAAAGATGGAATCAACCCAGATGCCCAACAATAGAAGAATGGATAGGTAAACTATGGTACATATACGGTACCTATGGAGCACTACGCAACGATAAAGAATAACGATGATTCCAGGAAATACCTCCTAACCTGGTTTCAACTGGAAGACATTATGTTGAGTGAAAGTAGTCAGCGACAAAGGGACAAATACTGTGTCAGACCTCTATGATAAGACCTCAAAAACAGACTTGTGTATAGAAGAAAAGACTCTTCAACAGCTGCAAGGGAGGGGAGGGAGGGAGGGTGAGGGGGGAAGGGTTTAGTTTAGATAGTTACTAGAAATCTAGTTGGGAGAAAGCGGTGATAGCACACATTAGAAACAAGAACAACATTAAGTGGACTTCAGCATAACTTGAGTACTCCTTCCATCTTGACTCAATACTGCAAGGATAGAGTAGAAGGGGCAGGTGATGGGGGATCATGCTCTTAGGCGAATTCCAGGCCAATTGGCACAACTAGTGTTTTGCTAAGAGAGTTCTCTGCACCCCACATTGGTGAGTGGCATCTGGGGTCTTAAAAGCTGCCAAGCTGCCATCCGAGGACACAGCAAATGGTCCCAACTCAGCAAGAACGGATGCTCACTAAGGACCAAAATGACATGTGGTAAAGACAACCGAGAAGACAGAGAGACCCACAGGAGTGGGTGCCTACATCGACTTGGGACCGGAAGAACTGGATGGTGCCCAGCCACCACCAGTGATAGCCACGATGGAACTCACAGAGAGGAGTCTCACTGGCAACACAAGAATAAAAAGGGGTGCATCATGAGATCTCCACTAAAAGACCTCAATTGATGGTCCAGTGGTTTTGGGGTTCCTCTGAGAGCATGGCACCCAGCCCTGATGCTGCCCTTTCCCATAAATTATAACAAAGGTCCACTCTTTGGACAGGAATGGATTGGACTTGGCAATGCAGAGTGACCATATATTGGAAGCACTTTGTGGTTCTATACATCTATATGATATCATCTTGCTGACCTCTGGCTGGAGGAAGGGGAGTGGATGAAGAGGAGGGGAAAAGAGGTTGTTTGGAGGATGAGACATGTATGGAGCACAGAGGGACAGTGTGCAGACACAGGATAGGGAGAGCAGTGGAAGCTGCATATAGGTGGGCATGTAAATTTATACGTGAATGTACATTTTCACTCAGTTATGTTAAATAAAAATAAAAATTAAAAAAAAAATTAAACAAGTGAGCAGAGGAAGACATGAGGAAGAGAGATTCCAAGTCACGTGAAGATTTCCTAGGAACCCAAACTCAGAAGTGACAATGACCTTCTTTCAGAGCCGGCAGAGAGAGAATGATTTCCCCTACAGCTGGCACTCTGAATTCAGACTTCTAGCCGCCTAAACTATGAGAAGATAAATTTCTGTTTGTTACATCCACCCACGTGCGGTATTTCTGTTACAGCAGCACTAGACAACTAAGACTGTTGTTATTAGGCACCTTTGCATCAGTTCTGACTCATAGAGACCCTATGAACAACAGAATGAAATACTGTCTAGTCTTGCACCATGTTCACAATTGTTCTTATGCTTAAGCCTATTGTTGCGGCCACTGTGTCAATCTGTCTTATCAAGGTTCTTCCTCTTTTTTGCTGACCCTCCTCTCTACCAAGCATGATATCCTACTCCAGGGACTGATCCTTCCTGAAACCATGTCCAAAGTATGTAAGATGCAATCTTGCCATTTTGGCTTCCAAGGAGTGCTCTTATAGTACTAGTTCCAGAATAGATCTATTTGTTCTTCTGTCTTCTTTGTTCATTGTCCAGCTGTCACATCATACAATGTGATTGAAAATACCATGGCTTGGGTCAGGCGCACTGTAGTCTTCAAGGTGACCTCTTTACTTTCCAATACTTAAAAGAGGTCCTTGGCAGCAGGTTTCCCCAATACAATGCATCTTTTGATTTCTTGACGGCTTCCAAGGGCATTGATTGTGGACCTAAGTACAATTAAATCCTTGACAACCTCAATCCTTTCTCCACTTATGATGATGTTGCTTACTGGTCCAGTTGTGAGAAGGTTTGTTTACTTGACGTTCAGGTGCAATCCATACTGAAGGCTATGGTCCTTGATCTTCATCAGTAAGTCTTTCAAATCTTCTTTACTTACAGCAAGTAAGGTGGCTTTGTCTGCATAATGCAGATTGTTAATTAGTCGTTATCCTCTCCTGATGCCTCATTTTTCTTTGTACAATCCAGCTTCTTGGATTATTTGTTTGGCATACAGATTGAAAAGAGATGGTGAAAGGATACAACCCTGATGCACACCTTTCCTAACTTCAGACCACAGTGTTCCCTTGTTCTGTTCACACAACTCCTTGGCCCATACACGGATTCCTTAAGAGCACAATGTTAACCATAATTTATTATGAACCACACAGTGGATTGCTTTTGCACAGTCAATGAAACACAATTAAACATCTTTCTGGTAGTCTCTGCTTTTAGCCAAGATCCATCTGACATCAGCAATGATATCCCTAGTTCCACCTCCTCTTCTGAATCTAGCTTGGATTTCTGGAAGTTCTTTGTCAATACAGTGTTGCAGTCACTGTTGAATGATCTTAAGCAACACTTTACTTCATGTGATGTTAACGATATTGTTCGGTAACTTCCACACTTTGTTGAATCACCTTTTCTTGGAATGAGCATAAACCTGGATCTCTTCCAGTCAGTTGGCCAGGTAGCTGCCTCCAAGTTTCTCGTCACAGATAAAAGAGCACTTCCAGCGATCCATCTATTTGTTGAAATATCTCAGTTGATATTCCATCAATTCCTGGAGCCTTGTTTTTTTCCCAATGCCTTCAGTTCAGCTTCAACTTTTTCCTTCAATACCATCACTTCCTGATCATATGCTACCTCTTCAAATGGCTGAATGCTGGCAAGTTTTTTCTGTTACTCTATGTATTTTGTATTCTTTCCATCTTCTTTTGATGGTCCCTGAGTTGTTTAATATTTTCCCTTTAGAATCTTTCACTATTGTAACTCAAGGCTTGAATTTTTTCTTCAGTTCTTTCAGCTTCAGAAATGCAGAATGTGTTCTTCCTTTCTTGTTTTCCACTTCCAGCACTTTGCACATGCCGTTACAATACTTTCTTTAGTCTTCTCAAGCTGCTCTTTGAAATCTTCTCTTTAGATCTTTTGCTTCACCATCCCTTACTCTTGCTTTGGCTCCTCAACATTTGAGAGCAAGTTTCAGAGTCTCTTCTGACATTCAGTTTGGTCTTTTCTGTCTTTTTAATGACCTCTTGCTCTCTTCATGGATCTTGTCTTTGATGCCATTCCACAATTCGTCTAGTCTTTAGTCATTAGTACTCAACACATTGAATCTGTTCTTGAGATGGTCTTTGAGCTGTAGAGGGATATACTCAAGGTCATACTTCAGCTTTCATGGATTTGTCCTAATTTTCTTCAGTTTCAGTTTGAATTTGCATATCAGCAATTGATGATCTGTGCCACAGTCAGCACCTGGTCTTGTTCTGACTGCCGATACAGAGCTTTGCCATCATGTCCTTCCACAGATGTAGTCAATTTTGTTCCTGTGTAATCCACCTGGTGAGGTCCATGTGTACAGTCACTGTTAGTGTAGGTTAAAAAACGATGTTTGCAATAAAGAGGTCCTTAGTCTTGCAAAATTCTATCATGCAATCTCCAGCATTATTTCTATCAGGATGTATTTTACAGCTACTGATCTTTCTTCTTTGTTTCCAACTTTTGCATTCCAGTTACCAGTAATTGTCAAATGTGTCCTGATTGCATGTTTGATCAATTTCAGACCTCAAAAGCTGGTAAAAATCTTCAATCTCTTAATCTTTGGCCTTAGTAGTTGGTGCATAAATTTGAATAACAGTTGTATTAACCAGTCTTCCTTGTAGGCATATGGATATTATTGAATAGCTGATAGTATTGTACTTTAGGACAGATCTTGAAATGTTCTTCTTGGGGATGAACATAACATCATTCCTCTTCAAGTTTTCATTACTAGCACAGCAGACCATAAAACTGTCAGATTTAAAAATGTGAAAACTGGTCCATTTCAACTCACTAATGCCTAGGATATTCATGTTTGCATGTTCCATTTCATTTTTGACAATTTTCAATTTTCCTATATTCATAATTCATAGATTACATGTCCTGATTATAAAGGGATGTTTGCAGCTGTTTCTTCTTATTTGGGGTCATGTTATATCACTGAGTGAAGATCCCAAAGGCCTTACTCAATCCAGGTCATTAAGGTCCACTCCACTTTGCGAAGGCCGCTCTTCACTAGTGCTCTTCCAGCGTGGGAGGCTCACTTTCTGGGACTGTATCTGGCAATGTTTGGTTGCTATTCGTAAGATTTTCCCTGGCTAATTCCGTTCAGAAGTAGACTTCCTGGTCCTTCTCCCAAGTCTGTCTTGGTCTGGAAGCTCAGCTGAAACTTGTCTACTGTGGGTGACCCTGCTGGTACCTATGTACCAGTGGCATAGATTCCAGCATTACAGCAACAAGCGAGCCTCTGTTGACAGACAAACGGGGGCTGCTCACTCTACCTTTCCCCTCCTTACCTGATGCTGTTATCCTCCTTACCTGGGTGTACAGAAATAGGTACACATGCATAGGAGGAAGTGACCATGTGAAGAATTCCCTACAAGCAAAGGGACACCAAGGATTGCTGATAGTCAGTAGAAACCAAAGAGAGGCCTATAGAAGGAATCTACATGGCTGATGTGCTGATTTGGACTTTTGGCTTCTAGAACTGGGAGAAAATAAATTTCTATTCCTTAAAACTACCTCCTATGTGGAGTTTTCTTGTGGTAACACTGTAACACTGAGACAAAGCTTTTGAAAAGAGGAGCCCAAGAGTGGAAGCTTTTCTTTACCAATAGCCCAAGAGTGGAAGCATTTATTTACCAATAGAAGAAAAGTAAGCCAGTATCCTCGAGCCAAGGTGAACAGTGATACCTGAGTAGGTGAAGAAGTGGAGTGATGTAAGTCAGCCAACATGAGGTGGCAGGCCTGAGATGAACTCTGGGAATTCTGGCTTCCCCAGCTGCACTGGAGGTCTTGGGGACTAATAGCAAGCCAAAGAGACTCTTGAAGGTGCTATAACATCATCAGCTTACAAAGAGTGGAGGCAACTGAACTAGGAAAATTCAGTCTACATTTGAGTCCACAGGCTGATGAAAGCTGAAGACATTTGGTTTTCAGAGAAGTAAATAAGCAAAATAGCCCTGGACTGAAATAACTGTGAGACATTCAGCCTTCAATAAGTTTCTTTTTCCTCATGCTGAAGCAGAGGAAAAGTCAGAAAAATCATGCCCTTACCAATATCCCTGTTATTCTAGCTACACATTTTGTGGCCCTTGTCCCTCTGAGGGTAACATTTGTTCTGTGAAATTCTACAGATGAGGGCTCTGTGGATCCTCAGAGAGAATGGGGGAGCTCATGAAACGACCACAGAGCAAGGCATGGTCGTTGTAGGGAGAAAAATAGACCACATGCCAATCAAAGAATCATTAGATGAAAGACGGGCTTCAACTCTATTCCTGGCATGTAGTTCTTGGTTTTGTGTTGCCACTTGGTTTCCTCCAGATATTTTTGGTTTTTATTCTCCTAATTGGAAATACTGGTGGCACAGTGGTTAATTGCTATGGCTGCTAACTAAAAGGTTTGGAGATTGAATCCACAGGCCCTCCTTGAAAACTTTATAGGGCAGTTCTACTCTGTCCTATAGTGTCACTAAGAGTTGGAATCAACTCAAAGGCAGTGGTGGGTTTTAATGCAGTATGGGGCAGTGCTTTTGGGGTAAATTTTAGGATCTATAGTAAATAAAGTAGCAAATACTGGTGCTCTTATTCAACAACTCTATGACTGAAAGAGGAGGCCCTGGATGGTACAAACAGCTAACATGTTTGGCTGCTAACTAAAAAGTTGGCAAGCTGAGTCTACCCAGAGGTGTCTCACAAAGAAAAACTCGGCAATTTACTTCTAGCAGTCAGCCATTGAGAACTCTATGGAGCACGGTGCTACTCTGACACAGAAAAGGTTGCAATGAGTCTGAGTCAACTCAGTGGCAACTAGTTAATGACTTGAGGAAACTTTCTGAGCCTTCCTTCTTTCATTTGTGAAGTAAAAATCATAAACAAACTTATTTCATGAGTTTGTTGAAGAGAAGAATGTTATCATAGTTTGTAAATTTCCTGTACATGGAAATGTCACCTGGATTTTCTTTGGGTGAATGTTTCATTATCTACCCATGAGTCCAACTTAATGGATCCCTGGAGGCACAGTAGCTAAGCACTTCGTCTGCTAACCAAACCCATCAGCTGTTACACAGAAGAAAGGACTTGGTGATCTGCTCCCACAAAAAATTGCAGTGTAGGAAACATATGGTACAGTTCTACTCTGACCTGTCAGGTTGCCGTGACTCAGAATCAACTCAACAGCACCTAACAACAACTTTCCAACTTGGAACAGAAATTAATAAAACCATAGAAGTCAGAATTTTCATTTACAGTTGAATTTGTATCCTTCCAAAGAGTTGCGCTAGACAACTGTGGGGCTGAGAAATGGTACTGGGGAACATAAAAGAGATGAACATGAGCTGTGGTGGTTTGAATCTGTGTGGTCTTAATCCCTACCAGAGGGTATGGAATGACTGACGGAAGAGAAAATAAAGGTCTAGGAAGTTACTCTGTGTTATGGATTGAATTGTGTCCCCCAAAGATAAGTGTTGTGAGTCCCAGTTTTGGTTACAATCTTATTTGGGAGTGGGTTTTCTGTGTTGGGTTAATGTAGGAGTGTTAGTGTAGTGTGTGTCTTAAATCAACGTCTTTTGAGACATAAAGAACAGATGAAGTAAGCAAGAAAGCAAGCATAGATGGGGGATAGATGTCACACCACATAAGATCTTCAAGGAAAAAAAACAGAAGCTGGAAAGAGACAAGGACCTTCTCACTAACAGAGAGAGAGAGAAAGAGAGAGAGAGAGAGAGAGACTACTTGTAGAATCAATGCCTTCAATTTGAGCTTTTATTTTCTTAAACTGTGAAAAAATAAACTTCTATTTGTTAAAATCACACATATTTCTATTATAGCACCACTAGATAACTAATGCACTTTCTTCTTTTCCAACAGTGTTCACAATCATTTAATTTTAGCCTAAATTTACTCTGCGGATAGCAACAGCAGAGACTGTTATTGTTAACTGGAGTTTGTAGGTGAAGGAATGAAGCCTTTGAGTAGTTCTGTATTTAATACCTGCTTAATACACAAAACCAAAAAAGGAAACCCTGGTGATGCAGTGACTAGAAGCTGTGGCTGCTAAACAAAAGGTCAGCACTTCAAATCCACCAGGCACTCCTTCAAACCCCCATAGGACAATTCTACTTTGTCCTATAGGGTCGCTATGAGTCAGAATCGACTTGATGACAAGGATTTGAATTTTTTAAAACAATTTGTATTAATTATATATTAATTATATCCTGATGGTGCAGTGCTCAAAATGCCCAGTTGCTAACTGAAAGGCCAGGAGTTTGAACCCACCAGTCACTTTACAGGGGAAAGATGTGGCAGGTGGCTTTGTGAAAGTTTACAGCCTTGGAAACCATTTGGGGCAGTTTCTTCTCTGTCCTATACTGTTCCTGTAAGTGCAGATTGACTCAATGGGATGCGTTTAGTTATTTGTTTTTTCATATACAGTTTTGTGCTTGAGAACTTGCTCTAGAAGGTGACTCATCTGTCTTTTGTCTCCTGATTTTTACAATATTGTAAACATCAGACTAGAGAAACAGACCATAAGACCAGAACATACACATCCAGTAAAGAATGTCTGAACTTTTATATCAACAAAAACTACCGGTAGACTTTGACTTTGATGAAGAAATGTTTGGTTAATCATAGCTACAAATCAACAATGACTTCATAAGCACATCGCTGGGAGGAGGTCCCAAAGTGAGAGAAGCACTGGGAACTTTCACTACAAAAGAGCCAACAATTAAGCTTAACCAACACTTAAATTTGAAAATCTGTTAGCTGATATGAAGGACCTGCTTGCTGTACGAGAAACAGGTGAGCTACAAGCATTTCCACAAAGAAGAGAAATATTCAAGCAACAGCAAAAGCAGCTGATGAATCCAGATACCAAATAGTAAAAAGCCAAGAGATATTAAGTTAAAGTATATGATTACTAACTTTATAAAAATGATTATATATTCTTACAATATTTTAATTTATTGTAAATTATGTACTACCAGGCTATTACTACTTAGTTCCAGGCAACATACTGGAAGGAAAAAAACAACCAAGCCACCTGATGAAGCAGTTAAAAAACATGATCAAGGGTACATCTTACTAACTGAACAAGATCTAAATCCATAGTTACTTCATAAAGAATCAGATCACAAATTAATCAAGGCTACCAACAATGCGAAAGATGGGGAGATAAAAAAAAAAAGCAAACTTTGTTTTTAAAGCTAAAATATGTTTATTTCCCAGAGTTCCAACTCCATCAAAAGTATGAAAGCAAAACAAGACAACAAACACAACAAACAAAACAAGACACAACATGGACAGGAGGAAGAACGAGATGTCAACCATTGAAACACATATTCATCAACCAAACAAGAAAAATCAGACAACAAAGCCAATAAACCAACTGACTAGAACAAAGACAGCAACAACAAATGGTATCACTAGAAAATGACACAAACTAACTAGCCAACTAAGAACAAGTCATGGGGTAGGGAAGAGGTGGAGGGAAGGATGGAGGGGGTTGAAATAAGTCCTGAGAACTTTACAAAGACAATTAAATGGAATTTTGATAATGGATGTGTATACGTTACCTGCCGTGCTAGTAGAGGTGTTCACTTAAATATGCCAGGTAGTGAAAGGTATACATCACCAAAAATGCCAAAAACATTGTCAGCAACTAGGACAGATCAGGAAGAAAACACACATGCACAAACGACAGTACCATGGACAACTATAGACTGCAGTGTATGGGGAGTGTGGATGAACCCGGGTGATTTTCAGAACTCAACATCAATTTGCATAGAACTGCACATGGAGTCACTAGCACAAGAAATACGTAAGTATTAAAGCAACAACTCGAATAGGAACACCATAAAAACCAGTAAAAACTTACATCAGTGACTTAGTGGTAACTATAAAAGTAGCAGAAGACTCAAATGCTATCTTACCACAGTCTAGTGGTGGCCCAACATAAAGATCACTTGGCTTTATGCTATAGGGAACCTCACAAATGTGTAGGTATTCATATTGTTTTAATTTTCAAAATAAATTCATTAAAGATGCAAACATGACAAACCTCAAGCACAACAGAGCATGCCATATGTAACTAGTCAATTACTTGTTATAGAAAACAGTGAACCTGTTGAAATGATGAGAACAGGAGACAGGTTTCCAAGAGGCAAGTCATTTCAAATGCTAGCCAATCACTAACTAGATTCTGGCAAGACAGCAAAAAACTTGGAGCCCTACCACTAATCACACCAAACTATGTGAAAGGTCAACATGCAGAAATAAAGTAACAAGTAGGATGGAGATGTGAGCAAAGAAATCATTATTCTGAAGCATATGGACAAAGACAATTCAGCATGGGAATGAGATATCCAGACCAGGTGTTTGACAATGGCTTAGGGGCACTACGTGTACACAGTGAACTAGCAGGAAAAGAATAGTTACAAGCAGTTAACTCAAATAATGACCCAAAAGTAGTATTTGATTGTGCTCACAAAGTAAAGTCAGCAGACATGGAACAATATACAACTGATCACCGTGAAATGACAAACCAAGGCATAGATAGCATACAAAAGTAGGTTCAAAGACACTTTAGAGATTCAGTTCCAGGAGCTCCAAACTTTGCAAATACATATGACAACACATACACATAACAGACAGTGGTTGATGATTTGGGTCCAATATGTCCATGGGGACTCATCTGGGACAAAAATCCAAACACAACACACAAATGGCCCTTAAGAACTCTTGAGCCATTTGTTCATGAAAATTATGGTCCAGTACAAATATTTGTAAAGCTAACTCCAGTTTTTACTGATATGTTTGATCAAAATTCCCTGACCGTATCAAAAATAATTACCCACACAGCATTTTTTGGAAAGGAAAACTTGTACTTATAGGTAAATTAAGAACACTAACACGATGGAACACAGAAACCAAAGCAAATCCTCTTGCCATCAAGTCAATTCTGACTCATAGGAACTGTATAGATGGAATAGAACTGCCGTATCAAGTTTCCAAGGAGTACCAATCAGATTCAAGCTGCCAAACTTTTGGTTAGCAGCAAGTGGTTAGCTCTTAACTGCTACCCACCAGCGTTTCCAGTGGAACACAACAAACCTATTTAATCATGATACTGATTCTGAAGCACAAAGATATTGTCCAGATAGTACTATTAATATGCTGATACCAAGCATAATAGGAAGAAATATTCCAACAATTGCTTACTAATAAAAATGATTATATTGTTAGTTTCTTTTTGCATACTTGCTTAGTTACTGTGCTTACTAATAAAAATGCTTGCATTGTTATTTTACTTTTACATACTTAGTGACTAACTGTATTTCTACAACACACACAAAATAAAGACTTTTAAATCAAACTTGGATTCTAGACTGCTGTAAACCAACTAAACTATGATCACTTTTGCTTTAAATTTAGGCAGGTGGGTGGGAGATTTCCGTTAGGGTTTATTAGAAGTCTTATCAGCTAATGGTACTTTCCTTAACCAGGAAACCCTGTTGGGTAGTAATTAAAAGCTATGGCTGCTAAATCAGCAGTTTAAATCCACCAGTACTCTTTAGAAACTCAGCAGGGGCAGTTCTAGTCTACCCTACATAGTCTCTATGAGTCAGAATACACTCAACAGCAATAGGTTTAGTTAGTTTGTTTGTTTTTGGTGTTATAACCAACTGAACAACTTTAAGCAAGTCAGTGGCAAAGCCTGGATTTGAACCCAGTTCTCTCTGCTGCAAAATCATGTTTCTTCCACCAGTGGGCCTCTGACATATCCAGTGATTGCAGTCAGCAGAGTACTACTGCATATCTAGAGTAAATTTCCATAAAGAATTCTGTCTAATAAGATGACAAGGATCCTCAGCGGTAAGAGAGCTCACCAATGGCAAGTTACACCTCTTCCGGAATTCCGCTTTTCTCTGTTAACTTAATTTTTGCTATTATAAAAAAAAGAAGAAGGGAAGTAAAAAAGCATGATCAGCCCTTTCGCCACAAGCGTGGAACTGCCACCTTTATGCACTGGCTGCCTCCTTCCTCACTGCTGACCTGCGGGTAGCTCTTATTTCCACCTGTCCCTCTGGAAGATTTTTAGGCTGTGACCAGACAGAGCAGACCTGTGTGTCTAGCTACACCTGACAAGGATCCCTGTACCCAGCTGGATTCCACAGGAAAGTCTTGTTCATTTCAGTGCTCTAGAAAAGCTCATCTCAGTTGTTTTTGTGAAGAAATTTCTCTCTGGAATTCAAACTGTACAGCATTGTTGTAAGCAACAGATAAACAAGTAATGAGTCCCTGGGTAGTACAAATGGTTAAGCTGCTCTGCTGCTATCCAAAAGGTGGAGATTTGAGTCTACTCACTGGTACCCTGAAAGAAAGGTATGAAGATCTACTTTTGAAAACTCAGCTGCTGACAAATGCCATGGAGCTCACTTCTACTCTGACACACATGAGATTGCCAAATATTGGTGGCAACTGGCAGTTTAAGCAAATTAACAGTTAAGGAAAATATCCTCGCCAGAGAACAAGCAGACAATTTCAATTCCAACTGTTGTGGTTGAGGTGACTTTGACTGTGGGACATCTGTAGAGACCATGGAAAAGAGAAAGAATGTTCTAAGTAGCATCAACATTGAAGCTGTCTTTTTCAGTCTGAAGCCATAAAAATTTACAAAATCTCTTTTGACAGAGAGGAGGACTTCATTTTGTGCATTCAAGTACCAAAACTTCTAACTGTAAGTCTGATATTCTTGTCACTGTCCATTTTACTTTCCTAGACACTTAACAGAAATTTTTCAATAGACATTTTTTGCAGAAAGTATTAGTAGAGTCTCTTGACATTGAAAACAAGAATTCCCTGGATATTCCAAGGAGTGATGCAAGCCAGTGCTGTTACAATTAAAAATTCTAGGAACTGAGATAATACATTCTGTTTAGTTCAAGGCAGAAGAGCTTTGAGACTAATTGCTGACTGACTGTAGAGTGGCATCCCAAGAGTTCTCTGTAACAAGCTCTTGTAAAAAGAACTCTTCCTGGGTGTATCTTCAAGGGCTAGGAACTAGTGTGCATGCAGAAACCAGGTAGAGGAGGAGGCAGAACCTGCCAAAAGCTGAAGGTTAGGGAGGAAAAGCTACTGCAACCGCTGCTGGCTACATTTTAACAATTCAAGCAAAGAAATAAGGAGAGCTAACAGTGTAGCTGGACTTCATTTTTTTAAATTTAATGATGATTTCTTCAGCATTGAGTTTATGCCATACTTCTGAGTTTCCAAACAAACAAAAAACAAAGGGTCTTGTCCTTGTCCCATAAAAAAATCTGTGTGTAATTGATTACATATAAATATTAGAAGCCGTGATGGCATGACAGTTAGAGCTATAGCTGACTACCAAAAGGTCAACAGCTGGAACCTACCAAGTGTTTTTTGGAAAATGTATGGGGCCGGTCTACTGTGTCCTATAGAGTTGTTATGAACTGGCATAGACTCAGTGACAGTGGGTTTGGTTTTTGGACAACATTTCAATTTAATAACTGAACAAGAAACTTTACATAATTGATTTTGAGTGTGTTTATGTTTTCTTTTAGATAGGTGATATGATTCACCTCTACCTATCCTCTTGCTATGAATTAGAAAATTCATTAAGATATTAGTAAATAGATAGACCTGAAGCAGATGGATCAACCATCAGTTTGATTCTCCTTGATGACTAGGGAAATGCTGGTGGTGTGGTATTTAAGTGCTATGTCTGCTAATCAAAAGGTCTTCAGTTCAAATCCATCAGGTGCTTCCTGGAAACTCTATGGAGCAGATACTCTAACAGAAAGGGCCACTATGAGTCGGAATCAACTCAACAGCAGTGGCTTTTGATGACTAGATGGAATCAGTCACAGTATCTCCCTAAAGACAATTCTGTCTTGGATATGTCATCTTCTATGTAATCATTGGAGAGAGCAGGGCCATCAGCCTGTCAGTGGCTATTTGGTTCATCTGGTTACAAATTAATGTTGGGGCTATGCTGTTGGTTTCAGAACCTGGATGGGTTAGCAGCCCTATCACTAGTTGGTAAGTATGATAGAGTTCAGGGTACGGAAATGTGACTGAATCACCACAACACTCACTTTTAAGCCTTGAAAGACAACAAAGCAATACAAGAAAGTTCCAAAGTTCTGGAGCCAGATAATTCTGGGCACAAGCCTAGTTCCTCTGTCTACTTGCCTAGAAAGTTTGAGTTATATCCTTTCTTCATACTTATTCAAACTTTATGTTGATCAGATAATTTGAGAAACCAGACTATACGAAGAAGAACGTGGCATCAGGATTGGAGGAGGACTCATTAAAAGTCTGTGATATGCAGCTGACACACTCTTTCTTGATGAAAGCAAAGAGTATACGAAGCACTTACTGGTGAAGATCAAAGTTATTATTATTATACAGTACACCTCAACATCAAGAAAACAAAAATCTGCACAACTGAACCCTTAAAGAACATCATCAGAAGAAATGGGGAAAAGATTGAAGAGTTGACAAGAATTTCATTTCACGTGGATCTGTAATGAACACCCATGGAAGTAGCAGCCAAGAGGTTAAGTGGTGTCGGTCTCATCTCCTATTTCTGCTGCCCCTAAAACCAGGAGTGGGTGAAAGTTTGATTATTATAATATACTGCCCTGAAAAATAACAAGATTGTTAATTGTGATCACAACGTAATATATCACAAATGTGTAGGATGGATTAATTTATTACTAGCAACTTTTGGGATCATTGGGAATATATATTGTATGCTTGGCTTGGCTGGCCGTGTACAGTCAGTTATCACCTCTTTTTCTTGATCAACCCTGTTTCTGGACTTCCATGGCCATTGCGATCTTTGTTTCATGGTGTCTATCATACACTGTCACACAATCACCTGCTGTTTTTTGGTTGTAGTTTTCAACTTTTTGATTACCTCTTCATTTAGTATTCAGCCAAATGTTGAGTGCCTACTTTGTTCATTCATTCATTCTTTAAGTTATTCACTCAACCTCTGTTGGGAGCTTAATATGTTAGAGCTTTACATTAGGCTTTGGGGACACAGTGTAGGATAAAGTGCAGTCTTCATTTTAAATAAGTTATGATACAGTGTGCCTGGGTGGGGAAGCTGTGCAAGCATGCAGGTGACCGTAATATTATTTGGTAAAGGCAAGAGCGGTGTGCTACGGATCACTCTGAAGGACCATTTAACCCAGGCCCGCCATGTGAGAAGACTTCCTGGATAACACAACTCTTACCCTGAAGTCTTTAAGATGAAATAGAGCTTCACAAGTCACATTGGGTATTAGCATTCTAGGAAGAAGGAAGAGCATACAAAAATATCTTGAAGTAGAAGAAAGGGCAGCACTTTGAGAAACAAAAGGTAGGCCAGCGTATGTGAATTAGACCGTGGGGTATAAAGATGAACAAGGCAATGATCTCCCTTGAGAGATGTTTAGTGTTTCCTGAAGCAAAGAAGCATATCAGGAGATTGGAGGAAACAGTGGTTGATGCTTTTTTTCCCCAGTTGCTGTCTAATCTTTTGGATTTGACCCATGAGATCCTGCATGTGTCAGTAGAATTATTGGACTACGCCATAAATTAACTGTGTCCCTCCAAAAATGTGTGTAGTAGTTTGGCTAGGCCATGATTCCCTGTATTGTGTGATGTTCCTATATGCTATAAACCCGGCCTCACTCTAATGAGTGAGGATGGGGTGCAGTTGTGTTGGTGGGTAAGATTGTACTGTGCCTTGAGGCAATCTCTTGGGATGTGAAAGAAAAGGAAACAGAGAATTAGGGACCTTTTACCACCAAAAAGCAGTGCTGGGAGCAGAGCAAGTCCTTTGGAAGACTCCTGAGGTCCCTGTGCCTTAGAAGCTTCGGTCCAGGGGATGGCTGACCACAAGGACCTTCCAGAGCCAGTGGAGAAAGCCTCTCCCTAAAGTAGATTCCCTGAATTAGAACTTGTCATCTACTGGACTGTGATAGAATAGATTTCTCTTTGTTAAAGACATGCACTTGTGGTATTTCTGTTATAGCAGTACTAGATGACTAAGACAGAATCATAAGGTTTTCAGTCACTGACTTTTCATTAGTAAATCACCAAGCTCTTTTCTCCCAGCAGCATCTCAGTAGACCTGAACCACTAAACTTTCACTGAGCAGTCAAGCTTCATAACCATCTTTGGCACCCTGGGATGTGATAAGTCTTACTCTCTTGACAAGTATCCTAAAGAGGTAGACAAGATAGTAGCATTAGGTAAGGTATCATGGAGGAGGTGACTTATCTCCTCTGCTCGATCATAAGTTCCTTGAGGGCAGCAACACTGTCTTTTCTTATTTGTATTCCCCTTTTTGCGTAGCATGGTGATGAGTGCCTGGTAAGTGTTAGATGGATCCCTGGTTTAATGTTAGCTGTTGCGATGACCCCTAGGAGGTGGGAGGAGAGGCTGGTAGGATAGAACACAGGGACAGTGGTAACAGGCCAGGTTACTATGAGGAGGCTAACATGACACTTGACTGTGGCTCCCACCCTGGGGCTCCCTAAAACAAAACAACAACGAAGCCAAGTTCATTACAGTAGAGTTATTCCAATTCATGATGATCCCACATGTTACAGAGTATAACTTCTCCAAAGGGTTTGTTTTGTTTCGCTTTTGGATGTAATCTTTACCAAAGCCTTTCTTCTGCAGAGCTGCTGAGTGGATTTGAACAGCCAACCTTTAGGTTAGCAGCTGGTTGCAAGACATTTAGGTCACTCAGCTCCTGTGGGGTGCCATGGCTTCTATACTTCTGGCTGTTAACCAAAAGGCCAACAGTTTGAATCCACCAGGCACTCCTTGGACACCACATGGGGTATTTTTATGCTGTCCTGCAGCATTGTTAAGAGCTGGAATCAACGCACCTTTAATTAGACACATATTGAGTACCTTTGGGTTGATTATTGCTTCAACACTGATGAATACAAAGATTAACTTCTCATGACTGTGCAAATGACAAAGTTGAGTGTAGCACTGGGAGACAGAGATGTCAATATATTGTTAGAAAAATGAGGGGTGAGAAATTCTCCGACAGGACTGCAAGCACATGATACTAAAAAACACAGATCAACAAGGGAGATGGGGTAAAAGTAGGCTGTGAGAGAACCTATCCTTAGTTTCCTTTTCTTTTCTTTCTAGAGTCTTTCCCTCAGTAGCTCTTCCAGTAGGTAGGTCATCGTATCTCCCACTAACCTTGATGTGGCTAATTCACAAATCTATTCCCCCAGCCATGGCCTCTTTCCAAAATTCATCCATATATATTTAATTCTTGTCTGACATCTCCGTCTACAATCATGCTGACACCTGTAATTTGATTTACTCAATGCTGAGCTCATCTTTTCTTCTACAGAACGTGCTCATCATCACTGTCCGTCTTTTGTTAACATCTCCCCCTCAGATTCAGTGATGTAGGCTTGAATGCTCAGTGTTACCTCCAATTCACCCTTTTCTCCTCTCACACCTGTATCTGATTGGCTGCAATTTTTGCTTGATTCTCCCTCTGAGCTATCACTAGCTATCACTGGCTGTTAACTAAAAGGCTAATAGTTCAAATCCACCAGGCACTCCTTGGACACCCTATTGGGCAGCTCTCCAGTGTCCTATAGGGTTCTTAAGAGTTGGCATCAACCAGCCAGCAATAGTTTTCTTTGGGTTTTCTTCTTTCATGCAAGTAATAGTATTTCATCCATAAGAGAAATAACATGGCTCTTTATAAGGAAAAAGCAGACTTCCAAGACTTTTCTTTCAGTGAAGACTTTCCAGGAGAGGAGAGTGCATCTGGAATAGCTACTGTCAACTATGGATGCTGCTGGAATTACCAAGAGAGCTTTAGAAAACACTGATGCCTGAGTTCTGCTCCCAGAGGCTCTGTTTAATCTGGGACATGATGTAGGGCATCAAGTTTCTTGTGTGTCTGTTTTAACTCCCCAGATCATTCTGATGTGTAGTTAATGTTGACAATAATCAAGTTAGACCAAGAACAGTCCACTGACTGGCATTTCTACTACTACCATTCTTACTCCCAGAGTAGAGAAAAAGCCACATTGATGAATGATGGAAATTTCCAAAATCTTTTAGAATTATTAAATGAAACAAACCAGAAACATGTTAAGTACAAAAAGATAGATATTACACTATGATAACCAGCCTTCTCCAGTCTGACAGATGAATGATACATCAATCCAGCCCAAGCACCACAGAATCTGTCTGAAACCTAATGGTTTCAGAGGCTACGAACATCCTTCACACATGTCAGTTTTCTCTGCTTCCAATTCTTCTGTACTGCAATCAATCTGAAGTATTGCTGCCAAATTCATTTTCCTGAATAACAGGCAAATGAACTTACCAGACCCTGCTTTGAAATCTTTCAGTACTTCCTTGTTATCTGCAGAACCAAATTTGAAAATTCTTTCCAAATTTATTCCACCTTTCAGCTTTCCAAACTTGTTTGGTATGATTCTCCTTCATGCGTTCTTGACACAAGTTTTTCTTACATGGTTCTGTATCATTAGCTCCTTTCAATTCCATATATATAAAATCTTCTAATTCTTAAAGATACTGATGAAGTGTGACTCCTCTACCAAACCTTCCATGACCATCTCAGCAGGAAGCAGTTTGTTTCCATCACTTTAAACAACGTAGACTTTGTAGTCCACAAAACTAATTTATTGATAATGAAAAACTTCACATTAAAAAAATTTGGTTCATAAAATTAATACATTATACCCTCAACATTCATTGGGTACTCACTATATGTGTTTTGTGTTAGGGCCATAAATACTTTGCTTACCTACTCTATGAGTTTTGTTCTAGGGTTATACATAGACCAGAGTAGATGTGATCCCTGCCCACAGCTACAAGATTAGCAGGATAAAAGAATTTCAGTTAAGCAAGTGCTTTAATGTTTGTGATTATGCCTGGCAATTTGAGAAGTAAAAGCAAATGAGTATCAGACAATGAACTTTTACAAACTGATAAGAAAATGATTCATCCTTCTAAAAGAAACAAGTGGTAGGACCAGTTCATCTTAGAAGTAGGTGAGCTAAAAAGAAATAAGACCATGATTTTGATAAAACAGCCTTGGAGAAGACAGACCAGCATGGGTAGGACTGTTGCTCTGGTAAGGTTTTAGGGAGTGTGGAAATCAGGGAAGATTTACACTTGGTCGTAACCAGGCCTTCTGTACTTCTCGTCCACTTGATTTGGTTAACATGGGAAAGCTCTACTTAATCTTCTGGCCTCTACCCAGCCTAAGTCTGTTGGTGGGACCCTACAGCAGTCAGACACGTTGCGGACTGAGAGGGGTCATTAACATTCCTTTGTCACCAGCTGCATCTACCATCCAGCAGAATGTCAGGACAATGAGAGTTTCCTGGCCTGTGACCAAAGGTGGGATACTCAAGTGGGGAATGTGGGTGCCACAACTTCCTGCTTTGTTCATCAAACCAAATGATGAATTGTCTCCTTTTACTTTTAAGAAATTGATAAGGAGCCCCTAGTGTGGTCATCCCCTGTAGGAAGTTCAGAAGGATTAGTACCAGCTATCTCCCCTGATGTTAATTTTTCCTAGCTAGCTCAAGGGGCAGTAAGACCTTTAACAGGTAAATGAATAATTTTTTGCAGAAGGATCAGCACAAAGCTTGTTGCTATGAGGTAGAGGTTAACAGTGTTTTAAACATCCATTTCTGCACCATGCCTTCATCTGTAACATGAGTTGCTCCTCTCTTTTCAGTACTCTCTGCACATTGCACAGAACTCTTGAACCATCAAGATGACTCAAGACACATCTCACACTAATCCTACATCATTAACATAACAGACAATTCACTCCTAAATGGTACTATGACCGCAGGCATAGATGCTAGAATTTACAACACATTATGAAATGTGAAATAATTGCATCTGATCACACAAAATGGAGGACAATTCCAATAGACCACAAAATGGATAATGATTGCATCATTACATAATTACATCATTACATAACTGCCAAACAACTGAAGATCACACCCCAGCCAAGTTAACACATAACTTTAAACATCACAGAGTCCAACATACCTTATTTGCATTAGCACCAAGCTATCCAATCCTCTGGGTGAACCATAAGCACCTTATTTGCATTTTCCCACCCTATTATTGCCTGGGAGTAACAAACACCATGGCTAAAATCCCCAAACCAAACTCTTCGCCATTGAGTTGGTTCTAACTCAAAGTGAACCTGCAAGACAGAGTAGAACTGCCCCCACAGAATTATGAAGGAGTTACTGACAGATTTGAACTACCATTTTTTTGGTTAGCAGCCATACTTCTTAGCCACCATGCAACCAGTGATTCCAAATTTATTTAGTAATTCACTGCACTGCTATAGGCACTTACTATTTTCTACTTCAGTTGTAGTTATTTAAATGTTTCTTGTCACCCTTACCAGAAGTTAAGTTTCTTAAGGAAAAAAAAAGAATCAAATTGTGGTGGCATTCCTTGAAATAATTACTGTCAGAAATGACACTATTTAAAAAATGTGCAAAGGATAAAAACAGGCACTTCACCAAAGAAGATATTCAGGTGGCCAACCGATACATGAGGAAATGATCACAGTAGTTAGCCACTAGAGAAATCCAAAATCAAAACTACAATGAGATACCACCTCACTCTAACAAGGCTGGCAGTAATCCAAAAAACACAAAATAATAAATGTTGGAGAGGCTGTGAAGTGACTGGAACACTTATACACTGCTTGTGGGAATGTAAATTAGTACAAGCACTTTGGAAATCAATTTGACGTTTTCTTAAAAAGCTAGAAATAGTAACTCCATACAATCCAGCAATTCCACTTCATGGAATATTTCCTAGAGAAATAAGAGCTGTCACATTGTCACATGAATACATATAGGTATACCAGTGTTTGTTGCAACACTGTCCACAATAGCAAAAAGATGGAATTAACCTCGGTGTCCTTCAGTGAATGAATGGATAAACAAACTATGGTATTTTCACACTATGGAATACTGTGCAATGATTTTAGAAAAAGAAAGTGAAGTTGGAAAACATCTCGTAACCTGAAGGAATCTGGAAGAAATTAGTCAGTGGCAAAAGAACAAATTTTGTGTGAGTCCCCTATTATAAGGATTCAAGAAAAGGTTTAAACACAGAAGAAAACAGACTCTGATGGTTACAAGAGTGGGGCAGGAGAGAGAGGGGTACTAACTAATTAGATAGTAGGAAAAAAATTGTATTAGTTGAAGGAAGGGACAACATGTAGTAGAGAAGTCGGAACAAGTAGCCTAAATTAAAAGCTAAGAAGTTTCCAAAACATAACCCAGCACTTCAAAGGACAGCATAACAGTGGCACGGGTCTGAGGACCATGGTTTGAGAGGACATCTAGGTCAACTGGCCTAACAAAGTTTATTAAGAAAATGTTCTGCATTCCACTTTGGTGAGTGGTATCTGGGTCTTGAAAGCTAGCAAGCTGCCATCTAAGAAACATAAAATGGTCTCAGCCCATCTGGAGCAGAAGAGAATCAAAGACATCAAAAACAAAGAAAATAAGAGATGAAGACACAGAAAGGGACACACAATCCAGAGACTATATCATCATGAGACCAAAAGAACTAGATGGTTCCTGGCTACCACTGGTGACTGCCCTGATATGGAACACAACAGTATCTGATGTAGTCCATAAAATAATGGGGTGCAGAACTTGAACTGTATTAAAAATACCAGACTTGATGGTCTGACAGACTGGAAGTTCCCCAAAAAACAGGGCTCTCAGAATCCCTGGTAGCCCAGAGCTGAAACCTTTCCTGTAAAAACTGAACAGGTTGACATTCTGGGCATCAGCTCCAGGCAGAGGCTTTTGCTGTTGACTCTAGAGGAAGATCCATGTCATCAATCTTCCCCTTGAATGGAAGCTTCTAGGGTGCAGGGACCCTGGGTCCTTTCCAAAGGACAGGCTCTGCTCCTGACAGTCCTTCTTCCTTGTTGGTATGAGGCTCCCAACTCTGTTTACTTCCCTTTCCTTTATATTCCAAGAAATTGCCTTGAAATACAATACAATCTTACATGTTGAGTTCTGCCCCACCAACACAGCCACCATCTACCCTCCATCATTAATATCACAGAGGCAGGGTGTACAACATGTAGGAATATCACACAATACCAGGAATAGTGGTCAAGTTAAATTGCTACCCACATTTTGGGGGGGACGCAATTCAATCCATGATAGACACCAGCGATTGAGGAGATGCAGCAGGACTGGGTGACATTTCACTCTCTTGCATATGGGGCTACTGGGAGTCAGAGCTGGCTTGATGGCAACCAACAACATCAAGTGTTTAAGAGCCATTTATTGCTTCAACAAATGAGTGAACAATGAGTAGTGGCTACAGCCTGAGTCTTCCCATTTGTGACCTCCACACTGAGCCAGAAGTTTCTCAAAGACTTTGTTTCAGAAGCATATTTCTTGATTGTATTAACAGAGCATCAGAGAACTCTCAGAAAACATCAAGATTTAAATAACAGCCCTGAGCAGTGTTCTTTTTACACATTACAATTCAGAGAAATAAAAAGATGGCATTTGAAATGAGCATATTGTGAATTTCAGGCTCAGATTGCTTCCAGGAACTTCTAAACCAGCATGAGGCTGTGATGTTCTGAGGACTGAAGATGTGTTCTTGTCTCTCATCTTTCCCCCGTCAACTCAGTTTAGAGGAGCTCACGGCAGAAAGACTGACAGTTGCCAGCTTTGTGGATACTCAGATCTCTCTTTGACACATAGGGACTCTTTAAAGTGACATAGGGTGAGACATTTAGTGAGTTCTTTTTTCCTATTAAAAGACTTTGTTTTAAGTCAAAATATTTTTGTTCATAAATATTAGTTTGTCCAACCATTTGCCATTCAGGGAACACCTGGTTCGTGACAGGTTGTGGGTCGTGTGCTGGTGACAGTATACGGGCCAGATCAGGTATGACCCCTACCAACAGCACGGTTCAAACTTGAATTGTTCAGTAGTAGAATTCTTGTCTTCTGCACAGGATACCTGCATTCAATTCCCAACCAGTGTACCTTGTGTACAGCCACCATCTGTCTGTCAGTGGTGGCATCTGTGTTGCTGTGATAGCAAATGGATTTCAGTAGAACTTACAGGGTAAGATAGATTAGGAAGAAAGGGCTGACAATCTACTACCAAAAATCAACCAGTGAAAACACCGTAAATCACAGTGGCCTGAACCCCAGCAGATCATAGGATTGGGCATTACCTTGTACTGTCATCTGTGGGGTCTCTATGAGTCAGGGGTCAGACTAGTTAACAGCGAACAGCAACAACTGGGACTTTAAGCAAATGTTCTTCAAGGCATTGATTCCAGTGACAAGAAGTTCTATGAAGTGGAGGTCCTGAGTTCTAAGAGACTGAGGGGTGAGTGGCAGTTGAAGAAACAGCTCAGCAAAGGGGGAAAAAGGCAGGCCAGGCCCCCTCCAGAAGCCCTCCTGGAGCTGAAATGAGACACTGTGATTGGAGGGTAGTGGAAGGCAAGGAAGAGAGACAGTGTGAGACTGGCTAGGCTGTGCTGGGATTTGCAGCTCATTTTCCAAGAAAATGGCCTAAGAAACATCTATGACAAAACAATAGGCCCAAAGCAGTCATGGAATAGAAGCTTGGAGAAAAGAATTGTGTTCCTGGAACTCAGCAGTCTGCAGACACTGAGCTCTTCACCGGGGGAGTTTAGACCTCAGGGCAAAAGACATGGCCCCACTGTAACTCTCACTTGTGTTGAGACAGTTTAAATCTAGTAGTGGTGGTTCCCATCTAGGGGTGATTTTGTTCCCTCTCAGGGGATATTTGGCAACGTGTACCAACATTTTTGACTGCTATACCTGGAGGAGCTGGTGCTACTGGCAACTACTGGGTAGAGGCCAGAGATGCTGCTAAACTTCCCACAAAGTATAGGACAGCAGCCCTGCAACAAAGAACATCAGATCCAAAACCCTGAATAGTGCCCATGTTGAGAAACCCTGGTTAAAGTGACCATCCAAGGATGCTGTGATTAATGGGATTGGAAGGGTAGACACATGACCCATGGAGATGCTAAGATGTGGGGAATGGAGGGAATAACTATAGTTACATGGCAAAATAGCCAAAGGGGCTATTTGTCTGTTTATTGGCTATTTGTTTCTTCTCCAGCCTACTGTCAATGGCATCTCCCAAAAGAACTGTCTGAAGTCCAGAAGGCTTCTCTGGAAAATAGATGACTATTATTTTTTTTCATTTGAAAAAGATGCGTTGGTTTATCCTCTATTGAGAATGCACTCTCCACCTCCTTATTTTATGATATTGTTACAAAATAAACTTAATTATTGATTCAGGGTTTACACTCCATTTTACTTTGTATCCTAGGCGAGTGACTTGAGGTCCTTAAGGATCATTTTTGCCACCCATAAAATGAAGGTTAGGATAATTGCTCATGGTGACAATCTGATGAAATATTTTACAGCACCTTGGACAGTCCCTTGCATCACCAATAGCTTCTCATCTTCAGTGTCCATCTCAGTCTTCCTAATAAACACACCAGATTGGGAGTGGTTACATTTTGGTTATTGAGGTGCCAATTTTTAAATGGAAGCCTAATATAGTATATGGCACTTTAGAGTCTTGAAACTTTTTCAGTCTTGACTCATTCTTCCTTTGAAAGTAAAGAACACACTGGTGCTCCATCTGCACTTTGAAGCTTCAAAAATGCTTTGCAAACAAGTCAAAACAGCTTCCTACTACCTCAAAAGATTCCAACACCTGCTCTGTCTGCAGGCATTTGAGAGGAAGGGGTGACTGAACCTGAAACAAAAGGAGCAAGTGAGAAAACATGAGAGACTTCTTCAGAAAAGTCTTCAGAAAGTATTCATAGAGTTAAGTTTCCTTTCCATTCTCCCATTACCTTAGACTAGCTTGGCTCATCAATAAGGGCTTGGACGATGGCCAACATCCTCATCTTTACCCAAAAGTCTCTAGTCCCAGAGTCTTGCTTGGAGTTTTCCTAGTGTTTGCTGTATCCTGTCTTGAACTCACTCAAAATAACCAATGAGCAAGTGGTGTGAAAAGAACAAACTACGCTGCACAAAAACTGTGCATCCCCCACTTTGCTGAAATGCCTTTTTAAACATTAAAAGAGAAAAACGACTTCAGTTACAAAAGAGCCATTTGGTTCTAGAGGATCAAAATGGGTTGTAAAAACCATTGAGATTTTGTTTCCATGAAGCGAATGTAGAGTGCTAATGAGACATTGTTCAACAGAAGAAGGACTATTAGAACTGTGTGGTAATATAAAAACTCAATTGCCACAGCAATGTTTCATCAATTGGAACGAGACTGTCCTTCAATTGTTTGTTTGTTTGTCTTTTAATGGTGAATAAGTGAAAATATACAATCCAAGTTAAATTTGCATGCCCACCTATCTGCAGCTTCTTCTGCTCTCCTTGCCTGGTGGTAGGTAGCACACCCCTTTTTGTTTTATATGTGTTGTATCCTCTTAACAACCTGCTGTCCCCTCGACTCCACTCTCCCCTCTCCCCTCCAGTCAGAAGCTGGTAGGATGGCATCCTATAGATGCATAGATCTATAAAATGCATACACCTTATGGTCACCTTGTGTCCCCATGTCCAGTCCAATCCTGTCCAAAGAGTTGACCTCAATAATGTTTTCTGGTCAGGGACAGCAGCAAGTCTAGGGGCCATGCTCCCAGGGGAACCCCCAGGCCTTCTGACCACCAGCTGCAGTCTGTTGGAGGAGTTCTTGAGGTCCACCCTCTATTTCTTCTGTTGCCACTGGAACTAGACATTGTGTGCCCCATCACAGCTGACAGTGGTGGTGGCCAGGCACCATCTGGTTCTTCTGGCCACATGTTGGTAAAGTCACCCATTCACATGGGTCTTTCTGTTGTCTGGGCTCTTTTTCCCTCACGTCTTTATTGTTCTTGGTGATAATCTGTTCCAGCTGAGTTGGGAACAGCTGGTGTATTCAGACGGCAGCTTGCTAGCTTTTAAGATCCCAGACACCACTCACCGATACGGGGTGCAGAAGGCTCTCTTAGCAATAGACTAGTCATGCCAGTTGGCCTTGGTGTCCCTGACAGCATGGTCCAAAAGCCTTCACACCTTCTACTCTAACCTTGCAATATTGCGTTCAGATTAGAAGAGTTTTCAGTTTATGTTAAAGTCCAGTTAAAGTCTTCTTTCTACTGTGTGTTGTCACTGCTTTCACCCAAGCAAATTTCTATCAACTATCTAATCCATGATGAGACTTCTCCCTCCTTCTCCACCCATGCAACTGTCAAAGAGTCTTTTCTTATGTCCTTATAGTAGGGGTCTCATACAATATTTGTCCTTTTGCCACTGACTGATTTCACTCAGCATAATTGTCTTCCAGCTGAAACCAGGTAATGAAATGCTCCCTAAAGTCATCATTGTTCATCATTACATTGGGTTCCATTTGAGTATATATACCATAGTTTGTTTGTTCATTCATCTGTTGTTGGGCATCTGGGTTGATTCCATTTTTTAACTACTGTAGGCTGTGCTGTAATAAACATTTGTGTGCATGTATCTGTTCGTGTGACTGCCCTTGATTCTGTAGGATGTATTCTGAGCATTGGGATTACTGCATCAGATGGTTTATGTATTTCCAGCTTTTCAAGGAAGCACTAGACTGCTTTTGAAAGAAACTGTACCATTTTGCAATACCACTTAGCAGTGTAGGAGAGTTCCAGTCTCTCCACAGCCTCTCCAGCATTTTTTGTCTTATGTTTTGTGGATTGTGGCCAGCCTTGTTGGAGTGAGATGATATCTCGTTGTAGTTTTGATTTGAATTTCTCTAATAGTTACTGATCGTGAGCATTTCCCCATGTATCTTTTTGCTGCCTGGATGTCCTCTTTGGTGATGTGTCTGTCCTTCTCCTTTGCCCATCGCTTAATTGGGTTATTTACCTTTCTCTTGGTGATATTTTGCAGTAACTTGTAGATTATGGAGATCGGACATTAGTCCAACATGTAGTTGCCAAATATCTTTTCTCATTCTGTAAGTGGTCTTTTAATTTTTTCCATATTCTAAAAATCTATATTTATTTAAATGTGTAATTAAATATATTATATATTTGATCAAGCACATGGCCACATGTCCCCCTTTACTTCCTCAGACAGAAATTACTGTTTATACACCCTGCCTTAACAGCACTGTGACAAACCCAGAGTATGTCTAGGGAAACAATGGAATGGGCTAAGGATGCTTCTCTTGGAGGAAGATAGAGTCAGTGGGAATGCTGCAGAATAAGGTGGCTAAGGAATTCTGAAGAGTGAATTTGGTACAACTCTAATTCTTTTGATAAAGGCTTTGGATGAGCAAAAGTGTTTGATTCTCAGTAGTTCCCATTTATCTATTTTCTCTTCTGTTAATCATGCTTTGTTTGTCAGAATTTGAAGTCTGTCTAACCTGTGTATTAAAGCTTCCATTACTGACCCTATTTTTTCTTGCATGATCTTTATCGTTTTAGATTTGATATTTAGATCATTTATTCAGTCTGAGTTAGTTTTTGTGTAAGATGTGAGATATGGGTCTTGTTTCAGTTTTTGGCAGATGAATATCAAATTTTGCCAGCATCACTTGTTAAAGAGACTGTTTCTATCCCAATTTACAATCTTAGGGTCTTTGTGGAATATCAACTGTTAATAGGAGGGTGGTGGCATCTCTGGGGTCTCAACTCTGTTCCATCGGTCTATATGTCTCTTTTTGTACCAGTACCAGGTTGTTTTGACTACTGTGGCAGTGTGATAGGTTCTAAGGTTAGGTAGCGCGAGGCCTCCCACCATATTCCTCTTCTTTAGTAGTAGTAGTGCCTTACACATCCAGGGTTTCTTCCCTTTCCAAAGTTGGTGATTTGTTTCTCCATCTCATTAAAAAATGTCACTGGAATTTGTACCAGGATTGTATTGTATATGTAGACTGCTTTGGCTAAAATAGACATTTTGACAATCTTAAGTCCTTCTATCCAGGAGCAGGGTAGGTTTCTCCATTTACATAAGTCTCTTTTGGTTTCTTGCAGTAAGGTCTTGTAGTTCTCTTTGTACTGGTCCCTTATTTCTCTAGTTAGGTTTATTCCTAGGTATTTAATCTTGGTATTGACTTGGTGACTTCTTTAAGGATATGTTTGTTGGTACAAAGGAATCCTACTGATTTACTTATGTTTATCACGTATCCTGATACTTTGCTGAACTCTTCTATTAGTTCGAGTAGTTTACTTATGGATTCTTTAGGATTCTCTGCATATATAATCATATCATCTGCAGATATGGAGATTTTTACTTCTTTGCCAATGCAGATTCCCTTTATTTTTTAGTCTTGTCTAATTATTCTGAACACAACTTCTGGTACAGTGTTGAATACAAGTGATGAGAATGGGCACCCTTGTCTAGTCACCATTCTCGAGGGGAATTCTTTCAGTCTGTCTCCGTCCAACATGATGCAGGCAGTTCACTTTGCATAGATACTCCTTGTTGCTTTGAGGAATTTACCTTCTATTTTGCTGAGTGTTCAGCATGAATTGGTGTTGGACTTTGTCATATGCATTTTCTACATCAATTGACAAAATCAAGTGATTCTCATCTTTTGTGTTATTTATGTGGTTGATCACATTAGTTGTTTTTCTGGTGTTGAACCGGCCTTGCATCTCTGGAATGAATCCAACTTGCTCATGGTAGATTATTTTCTCTATATGTTGTTCTATTCTGTTGGCAAGAATTTTACTGAACATTTTTGCTTATAGATTCAAGAGTGGTATTGATCTGTAGTTCTTTTCTTTGTTGGGTCTTTCCCTGAATTTGGCACCAGGGTTATGCTGGCTTCGTAGAGTATTCCATCCCTTTATATACTGTGAAATAGTCTCAGTAGTATTGAAGACAATTCTTCTCTAAAAGCTTGATAGAATTCTCTGGTGAAGCCATCTAGGCCTGGGCTTTTTTTTGTTGGTAGTTTTTGGATGACTTTTTCAATCTCTTCCTTTGTGATGGGTTTATTAAGTTGTTCTCTTTCACCTTGTGGTAATTTTGTTAGGTGACATAAATCAAGGAATTTGTCCATTTCCTTTATGTTTTCATACTTGTTAGAGTACAGTCTTTCATAGTTCTCTGTTGTGATATTTTTTATTTCTATTGGATCTGTTATGACAGCTCCCCTCTCATTTCTTGTTTAGGTTATTTGTTTCCTTTATTGTTTTTCTTTAGTAAGTTTAGCCAATGGTTTGTCAATTTTGTTGATCTTTTCAAAACACCAGCTTTTGGTCTTTTCAAATGTTCTTCGATTCTCTAAATCGTTTATTTCTGCTCTAATCTTTATGATCTGTTTTCTTCTGGTGCCTGAGGGGTTCCTCTGTTGTTCTCTCTCTACTTGTTCAAGCTGTAGGGTTAGTTCTTTGGTTTGATTTCTTTCTTCCTTCCAGATGTGTGCATTTATGGAGAAAAACTGACCTCTGAGCACTGCTTTGGCTATATCCCACAGATTCTGGTAGGAAGCATTTTCATTCTTGTTGGAACCCCTCAATTTCTTTATTTCATCCTTGATTTCTTCTATAACCCATGGCTTTTGGAGCAAGATGCTGTTCAGTTTCCATGAGTTCCACTTTCTATCTGAGTTTCTTCTGCTCTAGATTTTGACTTTTATGGCTCTAGGATCTTAGAAGGTGCTTTGCATTAATTCAATGGTATGGAATTTGTTGAGAATTGCTTTGTGTCCTAAAACATGGTCTATTCTGGGGAATGTTTCATGTGCACTGGAGAAAAAGGTGTAGTTTTTCGCTGATTGATAGAAAGTTCTGTATATGTCAATGAGGTTTACTTGGTTAAGTGTGGCAATAAGTTCTTCTGTGTCTTTATTGAGCTTTTTCTAGATGATCTGTCCAATATTGAGAGTGAAGTGTTGAAGTCTGCCACTATTATTGTGGAGTGACCTATCTCATTTTATGCACCTAAGACTAGGTGCATAAATATTTAATATTGTTAGGTCCTGTTTGTGTATTGAACCTTTCAGCAATAAACAGTGTCCATCCTTGTCCACAATGGTGGATTTTACATTCAAATCAATTTTATCTGAGATCAGAATTGCCACACCTGCTCTTCTTTGTGTATTGTTAGCTTGATACATATTCTTCCATCCTTTAATTTTCAGCTTGTTCATATCTTTAAGTCTAAGGTGGGTTTCTTGTATGCAACATATGGATGGGTCATGTCACACGATGTCTCTTAACTGAAGCATTCAGTTCATTCACATTCAGTGTAATTATTGATAGGTATGTGCTTAGTGTTGTCATTGTGATGTTTATTTTTGTGTTGATGTTTTCTTTGTTGTGCTTATTAATCTGTTCTGGGAGATTCCTCTTTGTGAGTTGATTTTTCACCTTTTTCAGGGTTGGTTTTGTGGTTGTTGAGACTCCTGTATTACATTTATTGATTTGATATGTTACATCTTTATTGTGCTTTATGGTTGCTCCTATGATCCCCCTTATTAAACTCTGTATAAATCCAGTTTTAATTACTACAGATCTTATTAACTTCCTCTCCATCTGGAAGGACTAGAATGATTGTAGTATACCCCTCTTTTTAATATGATGATATCATAGCTTTCATGATATGATCACTAGATCTTTTCTTTCACTATTGTAGCTTTGATTGAGTTTGGAGCCTTCCCTAACTGAGTAGGTTTCTGGGTGACGTGTCCTATATTTGCTTCTAAAATATGAAGTTAGTGGTTTTGTTCTTCTGAGCCAAAAGATTCTTTCTTGTAGCTTTGGTTTGGTTTTTACAAAGTGTCTGAGTTTCTGTTTATCTGTGAATGTCTTAATTTCATTTTCATATTTGAAAGATAGTTTTGCAGGATATATAATTCTTGGTTGGAGGTTCTTTTCTTTTAAGGCTTTGAATGTGTCATGCCACTGTCTCCACGCTAGCATCATTTCTGCTGAGAAATCCAATGAAAGCATCCAGGTTTTCCCTCTGAATGTTAGCTTTGTTTTGAGTTGTGCTGCCTTTAAGAGTTTCTGCTTATGTTTCATTTTGTTAAGCTTGATTAGAATGTGTCTTGGAGTCTTTCTTTTGAGATCTATATTGAGTGGCATTTGATATACATCTTGGATATCTATCTTCTCTTCTGTCATAATTTCTGGGAAGTTTTATGTCAGCAACTCAGCAACAATACTTTCTGTGTTCTCAGGTGTCTCACCCTCTTTGGGAACTCCAATTAATCATAGACAGCTCCTCTTAATAGAGTCCCATATGCTTCTTAATGCTTCTTCATTTTTCTTGTTTCTTCTCATAGATGCTGGTGTCAGTAGCTGTGTCTTCCAAGTCAGAAAGTCTATTTTACATTTGTTCCATTCTGTTTTCTTGGCTTTAAATTGAAGTTTCTATGTCTTTGATTTTGTTCTTGATCTCTTGGATTTCAGATTACTGATGTTCCATCAGATCGAACTGCTTGCTTAATTTTTCATTTTACTCTGCTGCATTTTGTATAAGTTCTAGGAGGGCTCTATATGTAATCCTTTTGTATTTACCTTCCCATAGTTTCAGAAAGGTTTTTGTCATCTGGGAAGTTCTTTGATTGTTTCCCTTGGGGGCCTTCTAAAGCCATGGGTGATTTCTTGGTTACGCCTTTATCCCAAGTTTGTTGCTTTTTGAGCATCATGTGAGTCAACAGAGGCTGTGAGAGATGCCGTGAGGATAGACCACAGTTGTTTCTCTAGATGTCTTAAAATGAAACGTAAAAGGTATCTGACAACTTCTAAAGTCAGTAACATTTAAGGTGCACAGGTCCCTCTTCCCAGCTGGCAAAGTAAGCACCTCTATATACAACCCCAGATGCTATAAACTAGTTTAAAATACCAGAAGGCTACTGCCCTTTTGGCCTTTGCTGTTGGGCACCAGCCATGGGTGACACTGTGAAGAATACTGCTTTACTGCTGGAAAAGCGCTCTCCTCCAGGCAGGCGCTGCCTCCCAGCCTGGGAATTGGGTCCTGCTGAGGCCTCCATATGGGCATTTGCACCTCCCAGTGGAACAAGATGGTGTCCCACACAAGCTTCCCGGCTGCCTCGGTACAGGCTACTCTATGACAGAGGTGGAAAGAGAGACCAGAAGGGCCAAGATGCACAGGGTCCAAAGCCTGGCTCTCAAAATGTGGCAATTTTGCCTGCTGATCCCACCAGCAGTGCATCTCAAATTAGCTGCCAGTCAAGTCCCAGCTCTACCCACTGGCTAAGACAGAGGAAAAAAAGTTAAAATGCTGAGTTATCTTCCGTCTGTCAAAGCCAGCACTCACCAAGAGCAGGAGTGATATGAAGTCCAAATTAATACGCCTATGTCGTGTCCTAGGGCTCCCTAGGTGTCAAGAAGTGTCTGTCTCATTATCACTTCAGGTCTTAATTTCCAGAGGGATTTAGGGAGATGTGTGTTTAGTCCACCATCTTGACTCCACCCCCTTCCCCTTTTATAATACTTTTTATTTCAGTTTGATTTTTGCATTTATTTTGTTTCATTTTTTTTTTCTGCAGGATCTTAAAGAATACTGTATAACCTAATTTCTTACTGAAATGCTGGCTGTCCTTGGAGTGGAAAGGAAGTCGCACTTTATAAGCAGAGGAAAAAGATTTTTTTGTCTCTTGAAAGGAAGACGGTAGAATAGGATTAACAGAAAGATTTCTCTGTTTGGTAGTCTGTGTATAGTTAGTAGAGACATACCAAAACTTCAAAAACAGCAGAACTTGTCACCTCTGAAACATTGCTCAAGGGATTAGATCAGGCTAAAATAGATGAATCTACCCTTGGCCTGGAAAGTAGGAGTTGTTTACCACACGAAGCGTGGATCATTGGAAGAATGAATGAGAGAGTCTAAGAATCAGAGCTAGATTACACTATGATGGATGATAATCAAAGCTTAGTATGGGGAAAAATTGCTAGCCTATACCTCAAGATTTACATTTCCATCAATCTTGCTCTAAATTGTGATATATCATTTATATATCCAAAACATGAACAGACAAATAATTTATATGACTCCTTTAATACAAAGACACACTTGATAGAGAAGGAATCAGAAACTTGTTCAAGTGCTAGTACAGAATACCTCCCCCAGTGAGCCTTCCTTTCGGCCTGAGAACTCTGATGATAAATGCCACAATTCATCTGCTGGAAGTTTTCCAACTTGTGTCTTGGAAAAATGGAATGTTTCTTTCGGATTGGCCATATGAACCTAAAACCTATTAGTCATTATAGCCAGTTTAGGCAATAGGAAGTAGTAAGTTAGAATAGTGCTACCCAGAGTAGGGTCTGTACACCAGTGCTGATGTGGAAAGTATAGCAATTGGAAGAAGTAAGCATTTAGGAATTTTGATAGCAATTTGACATGTCCATGACATTTAGGTTAGTCATATAAAGCATAACTGTGTACCATCTGAGATGCTCTGAAATTTAAAAACAAGAGGAAACAAACAAGCAAAACAATGGGTCTTTATCACAACAGTGAGAAGCACCAAGTTAGAGAAACCAAGTCATTTGGTTCCACGTGGACTTTGGTTCTCACTCAGGAACCTGCCTGATGCAACTGGTCAACTTTCTGCCTGTATTTAATTCTTTGATCTCCACAGAGGGACTTGCTTCTATTTCTCAAAATGAAAAAGTGAGTCCGAATTTAAGAAACCCAGACTCAACACTTCACCTTCCAATAACTATTTGTTGATTTCTACTATGAGCCAGCAACTGTGGGCCCTATGGTTATAACTATAAAAAAGAATATATATTTTCATTCAGTGTCCCTGAATCAAAAGGTTGAAATTCCCCTGCAAAATACATATTCACAGACAACTAGAGCAGCTGTTAATGAGATCACTCAACCTTCCTTCCTTCCCTGCCTGCCTTCCAGAATATTGTTGCTCACTAGATTCCAAACACTGCCTATTGCATTCAGCATGACATGCTAAGGTAAATGCTACCCTCCCTCTCTCACATGGTGATTTAAAGGTTCATTGGACAGATAGCCATCAGATGGATCATTATGCTGTTAGTTAATTAGCTAATTCATTTTACAACTACTAATACAAGTTAAACAGTATTGTGAACACATGTGACAGGAAGACCCAAACTCAACCTCACATGTGAGGTTTGACAATTAAGCCATGAACTTAATGGTTTTAAGTGTTACACATGTCTTTACTGAATATCACTACAGTCACCCTTTGGGAAGCTATGCATCAGTGGCAGCATCTAGTCCATGCTTCAGAGCAATTTTGGAACTCTTCCTGGAATGGCCATCATGGGAGGTGGCAAGATGGCAAGTTCATGAACTTAATTATACAGTTGTCTGTGAGGGAGTTTTTAGCCAGTAAACAAAGAACTGTATTGGAACACCCTACCTACTCACCTAATCTGGGCCCCAATGACTTTTTTTTTTACATGAAGATGAAGGAAAGGGAAATATTGAAAGCAAGTCTTTCCTTTTTTTAAATTGTGAGTGACTGAAAGTATACAATCCAAATTAAATTTCCATGCCCACCTATCTGCAGCTCCTTCTGTTCTCTTTGCCTGGTAACAGCACACTCCTCCTTTTCATTCTATACATGTCATATACTCTTAACAATCTGTTGTCACCTCCTCTTCACTCTCTCCTCTCCCTTCTGGTAAGAGGTAGTAGGACAGTATCCTATAGATTCACACAACCATAAGGTACACACACTATATGGTCACACTGTGTCTCCAAATCCAGTCCATTCCTATGTGAAGAGTTAACCTCAATAATGTTTCCTGGTCAGGGACAGCAATAGGGCTAGGGACCATGCTCCTGGAGGAACCCTCAGGCCTTTGGATCATCAATTGCTATCTTTCAGTGGAGTTGTTGAGGTGCACACCTCTTTTACTCATGTTGCCACTGGAACTCAATGTTGTATGCACCATCACGGCTGTCATTAGTGCTGGCCAGGTACCAGCAGTTTCTTCTGGTCACACATTGACTCAGTCACCCATTTACATGAGTCTTTCTGCCTCCTGGGCTCTTTTTCCCTCATGTCTTTGTTGTTCTTAGTGATCATCTGTTCCAGCTGAGTTGGGACCATTTGGTGTGCCTTGGATGGCAGCTTGCTAGCTTTTAAGACCCCAGATGCCACTCACCAATAAGAGGTGCAGAAGACTCTCTCAGCAATAGGCTAGTTATGCTAATTGGCCTCAATGACTCTTGAGAATATGGTCCCAAGACCTCTGCCCCTGCTACTCTATACTTGCAATATTGGGTTAAAATTAGAAGAGTTTTCAGTTTATGTTAATATCCAGTTAAGTTGATCTTTCTTCTACTGTGTACTGTCACTGCTTTTACCCAACTAAATTTCTATCAACTGTCTAGTCTATGGCCAGCCCTCACTTTCCCTGCCCTCCCTTTCAACTGTCAAAGAGTCTTTTCTTCCGTATGTTTATTTTTAAGTCATTATAGTAGGGGTATCATATAATATTTGTCCTTGTGATGCTGACTGATGTCACTCAGCATAATGTCTTGCAACTGAAACCAGATTATGAGATGCTTCCTGAAATCATCATTGTTCTTCATCATTTCATAGTGTTCCATTGAGTATATGTACCATAATTTATTTATCCATTCATCTGTTGCTGGGCATCTGGGTTGATTTCATCTTTTAGCTACTGTAGACTGTGCTGCAATAAACATTCTTGTGCATGTATCTGTTCATGTGACTGCCCTTGATTCTGTAGGATATATTCTGAGCAGAGGGGTAACTGGATCAAATGTTATATCTATTTTCATCATTTTAAGGAAGCATCAAAGCAAGATATTTTGATGCCATTGAGAACATCAAGGGTAGTATGATGACAGCTCTGTTGGTCATTCCAGAAAGAGTTCCAAAATTGCTTTGAAGGAAGAACAATGTACTAGCATTGATGTATAGCTACCCAAAGGGAGTACTTTGAAGGTGACCATAGTGCTATTCAGCAAGGTATGTAGCACTTTTTCTAGGAGGAGTTCATGAACTTAACTGGCAGTCTTCTATGATGGTAGTGATGGGTCAATTGGAGGAAGCTTCTATGGGTGAGGAATGCTTGAGCTGAGCTCTGTAGGGCATGTGTGGGTTACCCCATGTGGAAGCAACACAGAGTGTCCTAGGCTGAGAGAACAGCATGTGGGAAGGTCCTGAGGCAGGAAGGAAGTCAGTATGGCTGGAGTTCTATAAGACAGGTGCTTATCTTGCCAGCCTGAGGCTACTACAGTTTATGTCTTAATGACACTTGCTGGTCTGGTGCTCACTTCCTGCCTTTTTCTTCTCCTTACAGCAAGGAGTCAAAGTAATTGGATTCATACTGGTCCCCCTTTTCAGGAGACATTATGTGGCAAGGAATTGCTTTTACGATGGCAGCCCTTTCTTCTTTCTGGGAATGCCTCTCTGAATGCACAGCTGAGTTCTGTTCTTTAGTGATGACCTTTTGTTGTTGTTGTTGTTGTTGTTTGTTTTTCCCCAAGCTTTATTCTTGGTCATTGGACTAAGTAGTTCACCATTTGAGAAAGATGCCACTCCTTCCTGCTCTGCCCTCTTGGTTAGACAACACTCCTGGCCAGTTGTCCCCAGTCTGTTTTACTGCTGATGACTTACCTAGCCTCTTATCTAGAACATTATCAAACCATGCCAGTGGAATGCCCTGCTGACTGGAAGTGGAAGCCACCTCCTGGGTATTTTCCCAAACTCAGTCCATGAGTTTAATTAAAGCAAAAGATCCTTTCTTGGCCTTCCCTATCCCATTTCAACCATCACTTCTAGGTTCTTATTTTGTCCTGATTTGTAGCATATTCCAATAAATTATGATGCAATGTGAAGAAAGTAGACTTTGGGCCCGGATAAAGTAGGGTTCAAGTCTAGCTCTGATATTTATTAACAGTGTGATCTCGGGAAAGTGAATCACCCTCTTTGAGCTTCAGCGCCTTGCTTGTTAGAGTCTTAGTGATATACCTGCCCTGGGGGCTGTTGTTACTATTACATGAGATAATGTTTTTAAAGTACTGAATGTATATTTCTGTTGTTGTTGTTAGCTGCTGTCAAGGTGACTCACGAAGATTCTTCACAAAGGAACGAAACATTAAGGATGGAGTCATTGTTGTCCATAGAGTACTCATTAGCTGATTTTTTAGATCACCAGACCTTTCTTCCTAGTTTGTCTTAGTCTGAAAACTTCACTGAAACCTATTCAGCATCATGACAACACACAAGCATGTGTTGATGGATAGGTGGTGGCCACACAAGGCCATTGGCTGGAATTTGAAGCTGGGTCTCCCACATGAAAGAAAGGATTATACCACTGAGAGGCAAGATGAATAGGTTGAGGGGGATGGGAATTCGTTGAATGGAGACAGGAAGTACAGGGTAGGAAGGAGGAGTGCACTGTCACAGGGTGGGGAGAGCAGCCAGAGTTGCATAGTCGTGTGGGCATAAGGCTTTATACGGCAAACTGACTTGGATTGCAAACTTTCACTTAAAGCACAATAATTTTCTTTTTTTAAGAACTCTACCACTGAACCACCCTTGACCCCATACCTCACATAGCTTGATGTTGTTATGTCAAGCCGTCTCAGACTCATGGTGACTTCATCTGCAACAGAGTGAAACATTGCCTGGTCCTGCACCCTCTCTGTGATTGTTGGTGTGCTCTAGTCCATTGTTGTGGTCACTGTGTATGTTGAATGTCTTCCAATCCAGAGAGCCATCTTTTAGCACAGTATCAGATAATACTGTGTTGTGATCCATAGGATTTTCATCAGCTAATTTTTGGAAGATTGCCAGGCCTTTCTTCCTGTTCTGTCCTTGTCTGGATGCTCTGCTGATACCTGTCTACCATGAGTGACTAGAGACAGCTTACAGCATCACAGCAACATGCAAATCACCATACAACAAACTGACAAATGAGTGGTGGACCTGACATATTTAAAAAAAAAGAAGAAAGAAAACAAATGTGTTGTTGTTGAGTGACAGTTGATTCCAACTCATAGCAACTCTATAGAACAGAGTAGAATCACCATCCAGGGTTTCAAGGAAAGACTGGTGGAAACAGAAGCAATTTGAATGATTTCTTTCTAAATATTCAGCTTGTATTCTTACAACCTATTCGATCATGACAACAATTAACCCAGATAGAAAGGATTCTGAAGGCACAGGTCAGAGAAATTAGTAGAAACTCACATTGTCAATTACAGCCTCAGCCCTACTCACCAAGGTGTCTAAACAGACAGTAGTAATGTTCTCATTAATATTTCACTTAGCTCACATGCTGTGGCAGAAGCTAGTCTATTCTTACGAAGTTCTCTTTAACTTTTTTTATTAGCTTATTAATGGGATTGGGGAGATGGATATCATTTAATGGGACATGTCTCCCTCACTCTGAAAAGCATGACATTCATAAATGAAAGAGGTCATTCATTTGCATCTGGCCAAGCAGGTCATCTGGCTGGCTTTGATGAGATGTTTTATAGCCATAAGCCCTGCATGACCGTTAAGTCTGAAAAGTGAGAGGGAGAAAGGAAGACAAGCTGAGATGGAGACAGTGGATGGGGGTCTGTGGATGAGAAAGCAGGCAAGCCTGGCCCTAACAGAAGGAAATGAGTGTGACCATATGGGCCTGTATCACAGAGAAGGGGGGCTGGATGGCGGAGCAGCAACTAGGGTTCTTTGGATCCCACAGCCTCCCACGCTGATGTACAGACAAGACAATTTAAACTGAGCTGGAAGAAATAGAGAAACATGATAGTATAGTGGTTAAAAGCTACAGCTGCCAATCCAATGTTGATGGTTCAAATCCCCCAGGCACTCCTTGGACACCTTGTGGGGCAGTTTTACTCTGTTCTGTAGGATCACTGTGAGTCAGCCTTGGCTTAACAGCGATGAGTTTGGTTTGGTTTTGGTTTGGAAAGGATGGAGTGCCTACTGGATGCTGGTTGCTGGGTGATGGGAAGGGAGGCAAAGCTTTGAAATGGGCATTCTTGTCTCAGGAGAGATGATGGTCCAGTGGAAGAGAGGGGCTTGCAAGTGCTAATTATCTGGACAATGTGCTCAGTACACTGGAGGTGTTTCTTATGAGAACTTAGGTCAGGAATGTCATCACAGAGGTACTGGTCTTAGGTCAGTTCACCAAAGGCAGAGGAGGGATTATTTAACCGATTATTGTTAAGTCAGTTCTAATTCCTGCGTACCCCAAGTGTGTCAGAGTAGAGCTATGCACCATAGGGTTTCTAATATTGGATTTTTTTTTCTGGAAGCAAATCTACAGGCCTTTGTGCTGAAGCACCTCTGGGTGCACCCTGATCTCCAACCTTTCAATTAGCAACCAATGCTTTAACCTCTGGCACCACCTAGGGACTCTGGAGATTTGTTTAGGGTGCGGGTGCACTTACTCTTAGACAGGAAACCTTGGTGACACAGTAGCTAAGTTCTACAACTGCTAACCAAAAAGTCAGCAGACGGGTTCCTCAGGTGCTCATCAGAAACTATGAGGCAGTTCTGCTCTGTCCCATATGCTCCCTTTGGGTCAGAACTGACTCAGTGGCAATGAGTTTTGTTTGTTTTTTGTTTTCACTCTTAGAAGGAGTCCTGGTAGTGTAGTAGTTAAGCCATCAGTTGCTAGCTGAAAGGTCAACTGTTCAAATCCATCAGCCACTCAAGACAGAAAAATATGACACTCTGTGTCCACAAAGACTACAGCCTAGGAAAAAACCCTGTGGGGAGGTTCTACTCTGTCCTCAGGGTGTTCTGCATCAGAATCGACCCAATGGCAATAGGTTTTCCTCCTGGGGGAAGAGTCCTAAAGCAGCGCACTTGGGTGCCAACAGGGAGGGTAGAGGCTCCCAGAGGCACCTTGGAAGAAAGGTGTCTACTCGTGAAAAATCAACCACTGAAAACCCTATGGAGCACAATCTTATTCTGACCCCCATAGGGTTGCCATCAGTTAGGATGGACTCCACAGCAACTTGTGTTTACACAAGGAGGAGGGAGTAAGAGCCGCAGGAGAGGGCACAGAAAGCAGCTACACAAAGATAATATTTCAAGTTCCATCCTGAAGCTTTTCCTACCCAGACAACAGGGCCCTGGACTACTACCACCCCATCAATCATTTGTGATGGGCTGCCCATGGGTGGGCAGGGAGAGGCAACCTCGTAGCCACTTCTGGGTAAGTGGCATCTGAGAGCCAAGACCAGAGAGAGCATGTATGAGTGGTTAGCAGCCAGGGCCTGCAGCTGCTGACAAACGAGTGCACCTGCACCTTCATTGGGTGGGAACGGGGCGCTCAGACCATCTGCTACAGCAACCTTGCAGTGGGTTGGTTTGCTGCAGTGGGGTGTGCCCCAGCAGTTCACACAGTAGTAGAAGCCTGTGCAAAGACTCAAGAGGAATTCGCAAGACTGATTTCCCTTAGGGTGACGAGCAGTATGGATAGAGATGAGTTTAAGGAAAGAGAGGTGAACAGCATACGTTTGGAAGTAAAACATCCTGACACTTGCTAACTGACTGTACAAACTTGAGTAAGGTAGTTTACCTGGCTTCAGTGTTCTCATCTGTAAAATGGATGTAACAGACAACCTTTTGAGAGCGAAATAGGTTATAAAAATAATTCACTTAACACAAGACAGAAAAATGCATCGACATGCACTAAATACCAATCACCCTAATTATTGTAAAGCTGGGAATGAATAGAGGTTGATGGTGAAGATCTGGAAGTATGTCTTAAGAATTTGGATTTGATATAGGAATACTAGAAATTACATTAATG
The DNA here is from genome assembly GCA_028571685.1 of Heterohyrax brucei. Taxonomy (NCBI): domain Eukaryota; kingdom Metazoa; phylum Chordata; class Mammalia; order Hyracoidea; family Procaviidae; genus Heterohyrax; species Heterohyrax brucei. The sequence continues at coordinate 14,548,042 of CM053153.1, read as the reverse complement.
GTAGTAACAGTGGCTGTAACAATAAGAACTAAGTGCTAAATGGGAGGTCAGTGGATGTCTGAAAAAGTGAGAAATGTACAGCTTTGAGCTTAAGGAACATATTTTGGTCAGCCCTGTGGAGAATGGACTCGTAGATGGGAAGTGAGGAAGGTCAGCAAAGAGAATCAGCTATGGAGCTACACAGGGGACAATGAGGGGTTGAACTTTGGTCAAGAGCAATGCTAATAAAACACCATAGCAACAGGACTGAAAATGCACACCCAGGCTCTGTGGCTGTTGCAAGGAGCCACTCCAGCTGCACACAGTGCCAACTCGACAGAGACAGCCAGCCTCGCACAGTGCCGACTCGACAGAGAGAGACAGCCTCAGCTGAGACAGGCGCTCTGCTCCGGGTAATAGCCTTTTAATGGAACAGTGGCTCTGTGAGCTGCAGGTGGCTGCTGGTAAGGATGATTTCAGTGATGCTCCCGAGCCTCCTCTGTCACTTTTATTGAGTTTCTGTGTACTCTAATTCATTAATGAAGGGGCAAAGGAGGAACATGGGCATATTTTACTCTCATCATTATGTAGAAGAGCTTTCCAGTGAAACTTATGGCACAGAATGCAATGGCTGTGTCTGCTGAAAGCGCTTTGCTGCGCAGAGCAACTCGGTTACAATCCGTGATGGAAATGGGAGAACGTGTTGTATTAAGCTAGGCCTTATAAAGGCCTTTAGCGCAGCCCTGCTCTGTAGGAAGTCAGTAGACATATCTTAGCAAATACACACAGGCAAAGAAAATACTTCTCAACTTTGCTCAAGTTTCGTCTGTACTCAGAAGCAAAGTGGTCAAAAAGTTTATTGTCTCTAAATATAACTAAATTAGATTTGATGCTGTGTCTACTCTCTTTCAGCTCTAACATTCTGATTCTGTAACTCTTAGAATTATGAGTGAGTAATAATAATACAAAATAATAGCTCTAAAATGTACTGAGAGTCTACTGTGTGTAGTGTTAACCTACTTTACTGGTGGTATCTCATTTAGATCTCATGGTAACCACATACAGTAGCTACTTTTGCAACCCCATTTTACAGATGGGGATACTGAGGATGGAAGAAGTCATACAGGAATATGGGGAGGTCTGAGTAGTCCAATGTATCTAGTTTCAAACTTTGCAAATTCTGAATTCTTTCCCTTGCCTCTTGTTTCCATTTATTTTAACCATACTTACATTTGAGATTCACTGCAACTCCCCTGTTTGATTATTTAAGAGATATTCATTCAAAGTCCAGTTTATTTCCTAGCTGCCACAAGCCAATTAGTTTGTCCCACTGTGGTAATTTGCATACTACTGTGATTCTGGAAGCTATTCTACCAGTATTTCAAATACCAGCAGGGTCACCCCTGGTCGATAGATTTCAGCAGATCGTTCAGACTAAGAGGCACTAGGAAGAAAGGCCTGGCAGTTTACTTCTGAATTAGCCAATGGAAACCTTATGGAACACAACAGAACATCATCCAACTTGCTTGTGTTGGTCTTATCCCAAGGAAGTGTCGATTGCTAGAGGTGGACATCATATAGGGGGAAGTTGAGGGTGAGTGAGCATGAGTGAGACACTTTGTGATATCAGTTGTCAAGGTGGCTGCAGCAATGGACATGCACGTAATCACAAGGATAACATGGGACTGAGCATTGTTTTGTTCTGTTGCAAATAAGCTTGCCATAGGTTGGCAAACTGTCTTCACCTCTGATGTCTAATCTCTCTGGTTACCAGGCAGTCTGTAGGCCTGGCTTTCCAGAGAGGACCACAGGCACCCAACTCGTACCATCCTGGGCTCTCTTCTGCTTGTTTCATGAATGAGGTTCACTAACCTCAACCACAGTAAGGGCATCAAAAACAGAAACTGTGGCCTGCTTTTGTGTTTCCCTGACATCATCCATCACCAAGTGGATGCACCAAGGACTCAAAATTGGATATTTTCCTACTGAATCAAATTATTCTAGAGTAAGTAGATTACAGCCCTCTGTATCTTGTTATGGGTACTTTCCTCACTGTTGAATGTAGATAATAACTCTAATGAGTTACCTTAGAGGAATTTTATTGAAAATGACTGAAAACCATTGGTAAGAATGAAATTTCATGATATATATATTTGTGGCCTTGTGTATGTCCCTAGAGAAGTATTGAGGCACATTTATGTCAGAAATAAACAGACACATACCGTTGTTGTTGTGTGCGGTTGAGTCCATTCTGACTGACAGTGACCCTGTAGGACAGAGCAGACCCTCTCCACTGGGTTTGTAAGGCTGCATTCGAGGTCCTTCTTCCCCCCGAGCTGCTAATGAGTCTGAACTGCTGATCCTTTGGCTAGCAGCTGAACACTTATTATTCACCACCAAATAATGAGTGGCTATTAGGAGCTGGGAAACCCTGTTTGCCCAGTGGTTAAGAGCTATGTCTGTTAAACCAAACGGGCAGCACTTCAGATCCACAAGGTGCTCCTTAGAAACTCTATGGAGTAGTTCTACTGGGTCTTATGGGGTTGCTATGAGTCAGAATCAACTCCATAGCAGTGGGTTTGGTTTGATTAGGAGCTGAGCACTTTACTAGGGGGTAGATACAACAGCAGAACTCTGATGACACAGTGGGTGAGTGATCAGCTGCTAACTGAGTGGTCAGTGGTTTGAACCCACCAGCTGCTTCATGGGAGAGAAACGTGGCAGTCTGCTTCGGTGAAGACTGCAGCCTTGGAAACTCTATGGGGCAGATCTACTCTGCCCTCCAGGGGTGCTGTGAGTTCAAATTGACTCAGATGGTAATACTTTTGGGGATAACCAGTAACAAGGCACAATGTTCTCCCTAAGGAACTTACCGTCTAGTGGGAGATAGACAGATAATTATCTACCTTTTCACAAAAATTTGTGTGTGGCATATATGCATATGGGTAATACACTTTGAGAGGTAAATAGGAACCTATCTGGCTATATGAAACACATAACACAAATTAATTTGTCTACTTATTTCACAAACATTTACTGAGTACTTGCTGCCATACAAAAGTATCTTTAGAGGGGACACATTCACTTGTTTCTAAGGGGGAAGGCATTTTATTGTGAGCCGGATGTCTGGAGTGAATTCACAAAGATGCTCACTGATAGGCCAAGACTAGATTTCTATAGGTTGTCGTTTGCATCCCATCTCTCCACTATTACTATATAAATGACTTGGAATAAATTATTTAACCTCGACTTCATCCCATTTGTAAAATAGACGTGATAACAATATCGTCTCATAAGGTTTCTGTAAAGATTGAAAAGTATGTTGTTAGCTAAAAGGGCTTAGTCCAGGTGCACTGGAAACCCTTAATCCCTGCACTATAATTATTTAAAGCGTGGGAGGAGAGGGCTCACCTGGCAGCAATTCTTGTCTGGTGTTTTCTGATGGAAACCCTGGTGGCGTAGTGGTTAAGTGCTCTGGCTGTTAATCCAAAGGTCAGCAGCTGGGATCCACCAGGTGCTTCTTGGAAACTATATGGGGTGGTTCTTCTCTGTCCTATGAGGTCACTATGAATGAAAATTGACTCCAAAGCAATGGGTACAGACATGATTTTCTGGTGGAATGGCCTGTTGGGGACAACCTCCAGTTCTCCCATGACATTCAGACTCTGGTAGAGGAGCTCAGAGAAAGGGCTGTTTGCTGCCCTGCCCCCATGCAACTCTCACCATTTGCACAGAAGCTGGCACTCTGTGTGGGCAGAAATTTCCCTCTGTTTCCAGAGAGCTAGACATTTCCTTTTCCCTGAGTACCTTCAATGTGAAGCTTCCAGAGCTGAGGTGCTAAGTGGAGTCCTAGCTGATACCTAAGTGGGGCAGCAACAACCCCAGTTGCCACGGGGTCAAGCCTGATTCATGGCAACCCCACAGGACTCCAAGTGGAACTCTACTCTATAGGGTTTTCAGTGGCTGGTTTTTCAGAAATAGATCATGAAACCTTTCTTCCTAGGCCTCTTTGGGTGGATTTGAGCCTCCAACCTTTCCATTAGCAGCTAAGCCTGTTAACCATTTCCATGACTCCCAGAGTGAGTGGTAAATCCTATCAGGTGATTGACTTGCTGGGTTTCCAGGCCATGACACAGAGAACTAATATTGAATCTAGAAAGAGATGAAGTGGGTTCGTTATGGGAAAACTTCACAACTCGATATCTGCTCATGTGTTTCCTTTCCTCCTGGCCCCATCTAGCAAGCCTCTGAATGGCTGTTTGTACCTCTCTTAAGTCCCTGGGTAGTACAAATAATTTGTACTCAACTGGCTTGGCTGACTAACCTGAAGATTGATGATTCAAGCCCATCTAGTGGAAGAAAGTCCTGGCAATCTGCTTCCATAAAGATAACAATCAAGAAAAACCTATGAAGCAGTTCTACTCTGTAACACATGGGACTGCCATAATCTGGAACTGGCTATGCAGCACTGGGTCTGGTTACGAGTTTTTAAAGTGCTTCCCACTTCACAGATGGTAGTAGAGGTACGTGTGTATATGTGTCAGTCTCCCAGATAGTCCCCAGCAGCAGCCTCTCAACCTGTGCATTTCTATAATCCCATTGCTTGCAGCTCAGGGCTGCCACATGGCACACATTCAAAATAATGCTGTTATTAAATTGAGTGAATGAAAAACCAACTTCTACCTACAGCTGCTTTATATTGCTTATAACATCAAGTTTTTAAAGAACTGTGTGTTTGGCAGTCGTATTTCTTCATGGATCAAGGAATGAAAGTTCCACCTTGAATACTCAGCTCTTCTTCCTCCCTGACCCAGGTGAGTGCTCTCGGGAGCTTCCTTCTGCTTCTGATACAGCCTGCTCCCTGCCTCCTCCAAGCTGTTGGCTTCCGAGGCCTGTCAGCTGGAGAATTCAATCTCTGACCACCCTACCCCTTAGCCATCTTTCAAAATTGTAATGGAAATGCCACAGTGAGACTATGCTCACTGTGATTTTGAGTTCTTATTGATCACTTTCTTCTGAACCTCACTACTGAACATCTGTCTGTAACCCATATTACAACATGAGACCATTTCATCCCCTGTCTCTTATTTGAAATTTTATCCACCCAGCCAGACTGTAGGTTTCTTCAGGGCCAGAACCAATATTTCTCTTTTCTAGAGCCTTCTTCTCCACCTCCCTCCCAGAACCCACCACCCACAGCACCTAGCATTGTATCAGGCATGGGGAAGCATAATAATTACAGATTTCTTAGAAATTCTTTCCTCATGTGGAAATAAGATGGTGAAAGAGTGGGAGAGGGAAGAGAGAGAAGGAAAGGGGAGAGAGAAGGAAAGAGACAGAGGAGAGGGAGAGAGAGGAAGGAAGAGAGGGAGAGAATGGGGAGCAAGGGAGGAAGGAGAAAGGCAGATACAGGAAGGAAGGGAGAGAGAAAGAAAAGACATTTTCATGGAAAAGAAGACACCCTGTTTCCTGTGCCACATAGTTTTCTTGTTAATAGTGTTCCACTGCTGAAGCTCTGTTTCAGCCATGGAGTACGTATTATGACTCTCTGCATAAATAATACATGCTAAAATGCTTCTCTGTGCCACAAATATTGACCTTGCTTTAATAATTGATGACGGGCTCCAGTTCTACCCTGGAATCATGCTGACAGAGGTCTGTGCCCTTGCCACTGGCCTATATTTATAGCTTTTGTTTTCTTAAGCCTGAAATTTACCTACATTTCTTTATAGAAGAATATTTTCCCCCTGGGTCTTTAATAGCATCCTCCAAAACAAATTTAGTACAGTAGGTACAATAGAGACAAAAGGAAGAAATCTCACTTCATCACTGCAGAGAAAACCAGGCTTCTTTCCTAAAATTGAGATTCCTTATAGATCCTTTACCCTGTCATTTTTCAAAACCTTACCACTGCCGTACTAGATTGCAAAATAGCTACAACTGAGTGAGCACTTACTGTGTACCAGTTTCTGTCCTATGCACTTTGTGCATTTTATCTCACTTAATCCTCAAAACATCCCGTAAGACAGGAGATGTGATTTGTTTCAGTCTTAAAGATGAGAAAACTGTGGTGTGGGGAGGTAAAGAAATATGCTTAACGTATCCAATAAGTGACAGTGTTGTGATTCCAATTCCACAGTCTGCTTCAAAATGATATATTCTTAATCACTGTGTTAAACCTGTTCCATAACTATATGCCCAGGGAGTAAAAGACACCTGGGTTCACTTTCTAATCATGCACCACCCATTCTTACAGGGGCAATGCTCAGTTTTTCCCTTAGAAACTGTATTGTTCTTTTTGATTTTGTCTCATAGTGGTCCCATGTGACCAAGTAGAACTGCCCCATGGGCTTTCCTTGACTCCAATTTTTATGAAAGCATATTTCCAGACCTTTCTCTCATGCAGCCCCTGGGTGGGTTTGAATCGCTAACCTTTCAGTTAGCAGGTGAATGCCCAACCGTTTGCACCTCCAGAGCTACTTCCTTGAAAAAGTACTACCCCCAAACTTCTGTCCACATTTGGTTCATAGTGACTAATCTAATGTTAGACTTTTGACCAAAGCCAATATGAGATTGACTGCAAAACTGATTGCAGTTTTCTACCTTACCTGTATCCATAATTTTCACAATGTGACTTTGCAGCTCTTCCTAGAAAGCTCCTCCCAATCCCTGGAATATGAATTAGCCTTTGATTTCATTTGGCCAAGAGAATGCAACAGAATGATAGTGTGTTAATTCTAAATCCAAACCTCGAGATATCTTACATGCCCATGCCCTCTCTTGGAATCACATCACTGTCATGAGAAGAATCCAGGCCAAGCTGTTGGAGGACAAGAGACACACACAGAAAAAGCCAGTTATTCAGAGCTTACCCTGAAACAACCAGCCTGCGATGGCCCAAACATGTAGAGAGCCTAGGGAAGGTCAGCAGAGTTTCCAACTGTCCCACAGTTGACTGCAGATACATGAATGTACCCAAGAGAGACTAACACAATCATATCAACCCCACCTTCAGACTCATGAGAAATGAGTAATTTTTTTTGTTTTAAATAGAGGAGTTTAAGGACATTTATTATATATTGACAGCTAACTAACACGTCTGACCAATAACGATCCTCTATTTTCCTTTTGTAGTTAGAAAAGAAATGAGATATACTTACTAATCTTGCCAAACTATCAGTACATAAGGTGTAATTGTTGATGACCATCTCTACTTGGGAAAAGCTTGCTTTAAAACAAGACCAGTAAGGGAAAAATAGATGTCAGAAAGAAAACATGTTTCTAACAACAATATTTGAGAACCTGGATCCACCAACACCTGAAGCCAGTGTGCTCTTGAGCTGTTTTGTGACAAGCTAAAAACATCCCTTTCTTGCTTTAGGTAGTTTGGTTTGGTGTGTGTTCCTGATAAACAAAAGGGTACTAAGTAAGACAATCACAATAGAATTTACAGTAGCATTTACTGTACAACACTTTTTAAAAAATGTTTACAACAAACGTATGAGATGAATGTTACTATTTGTTCATAATTTTTAAATGAGGGACCAACAATTTAGAAAACTTAGAAATATGTCCTAGACCACACATGTGTTAAATGCTTGCTGAACTCGTTGCCCTTAAGTCAATTCCAACCCATAACAACCCTATAGGGCAGAGTAGAATTGCCCCATAGAATTTCCAAGGAGTGTCTGGTGAATTTGAACTGCTAACCTTTTAGTTTGCAGCCATAACTCTAACCTACTATGCCACCAGGGCTTCCTAAATGCTGAAAGTGGACCTTACACACCAATCTCCTATAGACTTTCTTCTCTTCTACGCTCAGAAGACTTAAATCATCATCTAGACAAAAAAAAAAAACTTTCAGAATTTGACTCCCACTGTATCTACTTGCACCCTATGCTCTATCCTCATAATTTGAGACAAGTATAAATATTTTAATTCTGATATGACGAGGCAGTAGAAGGAAAATGACCCAAGTAGAATTGGGGATGGATGGGTGACGCTGGAGGTCTCTCTGAGAAGTGGTATTGAATGGAGACGTGGAGTATGACACGCAAGAAGTCTGAAATTATACCAGGGAAAGGAGTTTCAGGCAGTAGTAAATGTAGCACAAAAATCTGAAGGAAGCCCAAGTTACTGTGTTGAGGGACAAAAGAAAAATCCAGTTAAATGATTCATTTTAATGAGTCCTCAATACCCATTATGTTAACAAATTTTTAAAACTTTATTTTTAGTGATTGCATGTATGTCCATTATATTCAATATTCCTATTGAATTTGGACACTTTGAGTACTTCAATTTTCACTATTATGTTTAATTATATATATTTCTCTGCAGATGTGTACATATCTTGTATTTGGTTTGACATGAATTTAAGGCTTTTGAAACCTGTTCCTAATTGCCTCTCAAAAAAAGAATGACAAAGTGATAAAGCCTGGAAAGGCTTTAGTGTGTAAATGTTCTTGCTGCTGAACACTCATTTGGGGATCCTGTCTCATGAGATTATACAAGCAAAAAAAAAAAAATTATTTATTTTTTTCAATTTTAAAAGACTTTATTGTCAGTTGCCATAGAGGTGGTTTTGACTCAAGGCAACTCCATGAGTGTATAGGATTTTCAAGGATGTGACCTTTGGGAAGAAGATCATCAGGTCTGTCTTCTGAAGCACCTCTGTGTGGGATTAAATCTCCAACCTTTTGACTAGCAGTTCAGTAACTGCTTGAATCAACCAGGGACTTCTTACTACATATTTTTTTTTTCCAGCTGGAAAGACCTACAAGATTCACTGAGATCAGTATGCCAAAGCCATTTGGACCCAGTGGAAAGAAGTCACTTGGCTAGGTCATGAGAGGATTAGTAATAACAGCGGGATTATATTTCATATCATCTAGTTCTCAGTCCAAGGCTCATTTTTCTCCATAATTCATTCATTCTTATCTAGTAGAAAAACCTCAAAGTGTTCAAGTAAATATTCTCTGTGAGTGATAAAATTATGTTTATACATTACTTTCAGGTCTGCCATGATGCTCCTTCCCCTTTTCTGTGGAAATTTTATATTGGAATGGTTCAGGCAGTGATCTAGTGCTCAGCACCAAGGAGAGCTCCAGCAAATCTGTGGCCCTTGAAGTTCTTAGCCTTTTAAGCATATCCTGAAGAATTTAATGTTGTCTGTCTTTGTCTTCTCTTTGGAGAAGACTCTCTTAAATTTCAAGAAACATAATTTGTTATCCCTTAGATTAAAACCACAGATTTAGCTGTTCACCCACACCGGGGGGGGAGGGGGGAGCATGGAACTGGGTTCCAGATCGTAGACAATGAGCAGGGTGATGTCTACCATTTCTAAGTCTTGGGCATAAAGCTCTCCATTCACTTTCTTCTAAGATTTTTTTTTTCTACTGGGATTTTTTTCTACTGGGAAGGTGACATTTAGCAAAAACTCAGAAGCCACATGCTGTACATGACAGCAGTCACATACCTGAGGAATTAAGTGACTGACTATAGAAAAGCCATTGTTAACCTGGATTCCTCACCATGGACATGAGGGAGGAATAAATTCATTGCTCTGAAAGCCACTGAACGCTTGAGTTCTGTTTGCTAAAGTAGCTTTTCTTTCCCTAACTAATACGATTCTTTCATTAACACAGAAGCTTTCTGTTTGCTTGAGATTTTTCCAACAGATGCTATTTACAGCTGATTCAATATCCCTTAAAGATCTACTACTTACTTGCACCGCCTTTGCTTCTTTCACGTTCATCTCGGCTCTCAGTCTATGTACAATGATCAGACCAGTTAACTTGGCCTCTTTCATATCCCTTTCTCACATAGCCATCATCGTAACTATATTAAAATTTTTTATCTTTTCATTCCTTCTTCTGTCAGAAGAAATACTATTATATTTATATTCTCTTCCAACTCCCAAGAGAAGTTTCTCCAATAGTTATATTTCATAGCACCCATCTCTGATTCAACATTGATTCCAACTCTTCCATCTACTACCATGTTTTGCTTTTTCATTTTTTCATTTTTGCTTTTCCATATCAAACCCATCTTTTCTACTTTCTTTTTGCTTACTGCTAGTTTTCCCTGTCACCCATATCCATTCACACCAAACTGTAAAAAATGATAATCCACAGCCACTATGTTCTTTTTCTCAGTACAGAGACTCTTTTCATTTGATGTCATGTGTTCTATGATTTGCTAGACTAGAGCTGCTCTTGTAAAGTTCACCATTAGTGGTATTTTTCAGTTTTGCTCTTTAAACCTCTTTCAGCTTTTGACCTTAGTCATTACTTTTTCCTCTAATGGAGTCTCATCACCCTTTGTCTTCAGGCTGACAGTCCCTCTCAAGGATTGGATGGTGTCCCACAAAAATGTATGTTGAAATACTGAGGAAGCCAGCACAACTTTTCAAAGGCAAGATGATGAAACTCTGTAGATGCAGCTAAACTCCTTGGGATCTAAATTACTGGACTGAGGGCTATGGGGACCATGGCCTTGGGGAACATCTGGTGCAGTTGGTATAATATATTTTATAAAGGGAATGTTCTATATCCTACTTTGACAAGTAGCATCTAGAATCCTAAAACCCTGTAAGAAGCCACCTAAGACATTCCACTGGTCTCATCCTCTTGGGAGCAAGATAAGTAAGACAAACTAAAGATACAAGGAAAAGATTGGTAAAAACAACTAATGGACCAGAATTACCACGGACTCCATCAGACTAAATCCAATATAACTAGATGGTACCTAGCTACCACCACTGACTCCACTGACAGGAATCACAATAGAAGACCTGAACAGAGTTGGAAAAAATATATAGAACAAAATTCTAGCTCACACACATACACAAAGTCCAGACTTACTGACCTGACAGAGACTGGAGAAACTCCAAAGGTATGGGACCCCGACACCCTTTTAGTTCAGTAACAAAGTCATGTCTGAGCTTCACACTTCAGCCAAACATTAGACAGGATCGTAAAACAAGACTAAATAGCTATACTAGCCCACGGGTGCAAGGACAAGCAGACCGTAAAGGACAAGAAAGATGGTAACAGGGAATCCAAGGTCAAGAAAGGGGGGAGCATTGACATGTCACAGGGTTGACAAACATTGTCACAGTACAACACATGTATTAACTGCTTAACTAGAGAACTAGTTTTGTAAACCTTAGAGTATAATGGAAAAAAATGAAAAGTGTTTTAAAAAGCAGTACTTCAGGGAGAAAAAAGAAAGAAGTATGTTTAAGTTCTAATGCCAGCTACCTGTAAACACGACTGTGTTTAGAACTAAAACTTTTGAAGATGTTATCAGTGAACATGAAGTCGTATTGGAGAAGGGTGTTTCCCAATTCAATCTGAGTGTTGTCCTTAGTGAAAGAAGATAGCAGACAGAAAGACACAGAGAGGAAGTCATACTGTGAAGATGTATCTCCAAGCCAAGAAATGCCCAGAGCTACCTGAGGCTACCAGAAGATGAAACAGACAAGGCGAGAATGTCTCTAGAGCCTTTGCAGGGAGCATGGCCCTACTGATGCCCTGAATTCAGACTCCTAGTCTCCACACTGTGAGACTAGAAATTTCTGTTCTGGTATTTTTAATGGAAGCCTTAGGAAATGAATACAGTACTCTCTAGTTTTCCTACATATTTCTTTCTCTTCTTGACTCTTCTCTGGCTTTGGGTTAAATGTGAATTTTCTCTAAGAGCCTGACATTAGTCTCAAAGAGTTATGCTCTTTTTCCAACTTTATTTCTTGCTGTTTCAGTCATACTATAGTAATTACTGGGCTTTAAATATTCACAGTTTCTGTGACATTGCTCTTTATTCTCTTCTGTCTTTATTTTTCAAGTATCTACTATAATCATACCCCTTGTCCTAAATATTTTACCCACTATGAAGCTTGTGAATATTGCAGATAAAAACACACCTTTTCTCTCCAAAATCTTATTGCACTTGGCTTATACCTGTTCCCTGCAATATTTTATAGTATGGTAGAAATCAGGATCTCTGTATGAAAGTAAAAATAAAAGAATGAAGGAAATATCAAAAGGTACTTTTTCTCCCCTGGATAATTTTATGGAACTATGACCAAGTGATACACACACACTCTGACCCTCAGGATTCTGAGAACAAATTACAGTTTACCTCCGTGAAGCCTCATGCATCAAGCTCCCCCTTTCTTTTTGGAGAGTAATGAATCAGACTCATCATGGTATTCAATTAATTTCACACAGCTGATTCCTGAGGGAGTTTGTACCCAACGTCCTCTAACCGATGATCAATCATGCTCTTGTGGTTGGTACTCAAGGCAGCTGGCGGCAGGCCCATGACATGCTCCAGGTTGTCGAGCAGAATGTGTCCCCATCCAAGCAGGAAAGGTTTCAGTGACCTTTGATGGCATTTGAGAGGAGTCATTTGCTCTGGCTTTTCTGAGGCCATATTGATCTCTGTCCAGGATTCAATTTTAGACAAACAGGAGACATAATTTATGTAAACTGGGCAGGTAATTAAACTCTCCTCCCAGGCAAAAAGGTCAGAGCAGAATATTTAAAGTTTCATTTCTAAGTGGAAGCAGTTAGCTAAAAAAAAAGAGAAAGAAGTCTCACCGGGAATGTCATGTTGCCAACTGTTGCTGTATAAATTATATGGCCAAGATTATCTTCCTAGGAATAGGTCTGAATTCCGTTTGCTGAAGGAGCTAGAAAAGGAGGCATATTCATTAAGCATATAGTTTGTGTACACAAAACGACTGATAAGTCAACGACCTAGTACTGGATTATGATGAAACAACCCATAACTTTTTCAGAGCAATTTTTTAAACATGATTAAATGTAGTTAAAAGTTGAAAGTACAGCAGAAACATTGTTCTTTTTCTGTTGATTCACAGAAAGTATTTTGATAATACACTGTCTCATCACCCCCAAGTCATGCAGTGAGCACTTCCTACAGGCGTTCTTCTGTATAACCACAAAACGAAATCAAGTTAACATTGATATACTACCATCATCTAATCCTCAAACCCCATTTAAGTTTCCTCATATGTTCTAATAATGACATTATAGCATAAAGTTCAGTTATAGTGTTCTGCTCGGATATTATGTATCTTTAGCTTCTTTGAGTCTGGAACATTCCTCGGTATTTCCCCAACTTTCATGATCTTGACATTTTTCAAAGATTGCAGTCCAGCTGTTTTGTAGGATGTTCCCTAATTTCAGTTTCTTTGTATTATTTGGTGATTAGATTCAGGGCATGCACTTTTGGTGGGAATATCATTGATGCAATGCTGAGTTCTCACTGAATCTTGTCTGGTGACATATGTTGTCCACTTGTCTTATTACTGGAGATGATAACTTGAATCATTTGATTAAGTTGGGAGCTGGCCGACATTTCCACCATAAAGTTAGTCTTCTCCTTTTTATGGTTAGTAAGTATTTTTGAAGAGCAGTGTTTTGAAACTATAATGTTTCAGTTCTCATCAAACTTTTAATTTATGAATAGTAGTATTCATAGCCATATAGGCTCTTGAATTTCTATTTTATTCCTTAGGCCATAATTTATTATTTTGTTGCCATTACTTTTGATGCTGTAATTGTCTCTAATTTGACCAATGGGAGCCATCACACTGGCTTATGTGTTCTCTTGAAGTATTCCCAGTCAGTCTGACTGATACACACGTGACTGATTCACCAAATTGATACACACATTTCGGGGGGAACATAATTCAATTTATGACAGTAAATGAGGACCCTGCAATGTTTTTCTGGCCAGAACATAAAAAAGTGCTCAAAGACTGATTAGGCATGTGTCAAGAAAACACATACGCCCTTTAATGGCTCCTGCTGGTCAACTTAGGGATATGTATGTACACACACACACACATACACACTATGTGTGTACATATATATACACACACACGTATTCATACACTCTATATACATGTGCTCTACGTACACACATATAAATACATATATATTTTTTGGAACAATAAATGGCTTTCTTCTACATTTGTTTGCCAAGAACACCCTCCACCCATGAGGCATTTTAACAAGGGCCACTATGACAATTTTTTTGCATTACTGTAAAAAAATAGCATAACATACTTATGAAAATGCCTTGCAGAGGGAAGGCATGGTTGGCAGACAAACAGAAGCATACATTATTTGTATAAGTCATGGTGTGTGTGTATGTATGCATATAGATATGTATGTATATATGTATATGTATCACATGTATGGAGATAGAAAGCCCTGGTGACATAGTGGTTAAGGTTTGGCACTTCAAATTCACCAGTCACATCCTGGAAATACTATGATGCAGTTTTACTCTGCCCTATAGGGTTGTTATGAGTTAGAACCAACTGAATAACACCTATGAAAAATGACAACATGGCAATCTACCCACACACACACATTTACAGTTTACTGATTTCTAGATCTACTTTTATATTGAAACTATGAGTTTATTCTAATACTTCTAATTCAGTACCACAGAGTTTATTTTAGGTTTCTTCTTATTTATGTTTCTGACTCCTTTATTCAGCAATGAAACATTTGGCTCCCACTATCTTTACAGTGAATAAGGAAGACAGAAGAAGAAGAGAAATTGACACGTATGGATTTGGAAACTCTGGTGGTAAAGTGATTAAGTGCTATAGCTGCTAACTGAAAGGTTACCAGTTCAAATCCACCAAATACTCCTTGGAAACTCTGTCCATACAGTCGCTATGAGTCAGAATCAACACGATGGCAGTATTTTTTTTTTTTGGAATTGTGGGGTTGGAAAAGAATATTGAATTTACCATGGACTACCAAAAGAACAAACAGATCTGTCTTGGAAGAAGTACAACCAGAGCACTCCTTAGAAGCAAAGATAGTGTGACTACATCTTGCATTCTTTGAACACGCTGTCAGTACAGGTAAAGAAGGACATCATGCTTAGTAAGGTAGAAGGTCAGTGAAACAGAGAAAGACCCTCAATGAGATGGGTTGATGCAACGACTGTAACAATGGTCTGAAGCAGGAAAACTATTGTAGGCATGGCACAGGCCAAGCCAAGCCAAGTGCCGTCGAGTCGGAGCCAGCAGTACTTCTTTCCATTGTACACAGAGAAACGATGAGTCAGACCTGGTTGGTTGACACCCAACAAAAACAACATCTTAAATGTAAAAGCAAAGATGGCAAGACGTCTTCTCATATACTGTGGACAAGTTGTCAGGAGGGACAGTCTATGGAGGACATAAAACTTAGTACAATAGGAGGTCTGAGCAAAAGGGAAAGATTCTCTAAGAGATGAATTGACGCAGTGGCTGCACTAATAGGCTCAAGCACCACAACAATTGTGAGGATGGTGCAGGACTGGAAATTGTTTCATTCTGTTGTACGTGAGGTCACTATGAGTTGGAATCAACTTGACTGCACCTTATAAAAACAACATTTTTAATGTGGAGCCCTGGTGGTGTAGTGATTAAAAGCTATGGCTACTAACCAAAAGGCTGAGAGTTCAAACTGACCAGACACTCCTTAGAAACTCTATGGGGACAGTTCTACTCCATCCAATAGAGACTCTATGAGTTGGAGTAGACTCGATGTCAATGAGTTTTTGGATCTTTCTCCCGTTAGGAACCAGTTAGGGACTACTGTCATTGTCCCTCTCCCTCACCCTGATAAGGACAGCCTCCTTACCCTGCTTTGGTTCCCTTCAGTCCTGTCACTGGACCACTGTCATTTCCAACTCTTCTCACCCCTTATGAACATCGTCCTTACCCTTCCCAGGCTGTGACACACCTGGTTCTCACAAGACTGGCTCACACGTGCCTGGGTTGCACATACCTGGCTGCCATCATCTCTGTCCCCTCTTTTCTGCATAGACACCTTCCTCTCTCCCTCAGGCTCTGTAACTCCGTGCTAGGTGGCTGTTACTGTTGTCACCTGCCCTACAAGAACACCACCTTCATCCTTCCCAGGCTCTGAGGCCATGTACTAGGCAATCCTTGTGGAAATCTACTTGTCCTTTTCAGGTGCTGATGCTGTGCTGGGACCCCTAGGAGAATGCTTCCTCATACTTGCTGCACTCCAATCCTCCATGCCAGATTGCAACATGGCCCGTCCTCATGTGGACACTAGATTTTTCCTTAGGTCTGCTCATGCTCCAACTACTATGCTGGGAGATGCTCCCAAACAAATGCTCTCCTGATCCTACTGAGGCTCCAATCCTGCTCTCGGCTGCCTTATCCTGCTTCTTTCCCATGATAGCTACCTACCTTGCTCAGCCCCACCTAGTCACCCTGGTGCTAAATTATCTGAAAGAGAATAAGCAGAGGAATTATTTGATAGATTCTTTTTTAAAGAAATTGTTAATATTTTAAATTTTAATTAGAAAATGAATATGATTCTTTTTTTTCAGTTAAAAATTTCTGGCTTATTGGCCAGAATCTGAGCCTGAAGAAACTAGAATTTTCTGGCAAGTATTCCTATTTGCCATAAAAATGCCAAGCTCATTGTTCTCTAGTGGTCTACTCAAAGCAGCTGGTCTCCATAATCTTCCTACGTACATGTGATCTTCTAACATTATAACATTAACATCTGTAACACGAGTCAGTGTTCCCAGTAGAAAACAGATGGTCCCTGGAAGTTAGGGTAATTTCAGTAGAATTTAATAAAAGAGGTGCTTCAGGAGGTGTAGGCAAGGGGAAGAATCTACAGAGATAGACCTTGGGGCTGATAACCACGGAGAACGAGCAGCATCCCTGGTCCTTTGGGTGCTAGCTCATGGCCCTGTGGTTCTGTGACCATGGCTGAGTCCCAGCAGAGTCGGGCTGAGCTGGCGCTCTCCTAGGGATCCAGGGAGGATTTAATTTATCCACTCTAAATCTTTGTAAATTCCTTCTTATAATCCCAGAGAAAGTTGTTCTTTTTCTTATAGGGTGTGTGTGGTTTCTCTCAAGTCCTACATTTATTCTTGCCTGGTCTGAGTTTCTCTATGATCCTTCCTCTAAGCTCTAGAAAGAGAGACAGATAAAGAAATGGAGAGACAGAATGAGAGAAAGGAAGGGAGGGGGAGAGAGGTAAACAGGGAAGAAAGGAAGGAGGGAGGGACAGAAGGAAGGAGGGGCTATGATTTTCCTTTAATCTTAAGAAATCAGTCCTCTATTTTGAACACAGATTGATAGTGATGTCTGCCTTCTGGGTAGAGCATTGTCAGGTAGAGAACAACTCCAGGGCTGTTGGAACCATCAAACAGCATTAGGAATAAACACATGTTTATTTAACACATCATGCATATAGGTCTTCCCACTAAGTTCTCCCACCGTGTACATGACTTGTCAGTGGCAGGTCTGAGATTGAAACCCAGCTTTGTCTGACTCCAAATATATTCTTTTTACCTTCCACGTTTTTGTTCCATGTCCCTCAAATGTGATACAATCTGAAGTATATTCATGCAATAAATGTTCTAATTTGATAACATAGATCTCAAACCAACAGCTTGTGTGAACACTGAGGTTATTTTGCTCCTGTGCATACAAAATAGTGACAACTTACCATCGAAATCTTTTGGGGGCATCTTAACTAGTTGCAACTTTTTAAAATGTAGACTACTGGAGGTTGTTTATTCTGTTTTACCACTTAGTGATGGATTTGGAGCCCAAATTTTGAATAATAAAGTAGCATACGAGGACTGTCAATGAAGTTTTCAAACTCATCTTAGAAAAAGTGCTAGGTATCTCACTGCTGAATACTACTGTGGTCACCTCGAAGTAACTCTCCCTGGGAAGCTACGCACCTGTGCCCATGCCTAGTCCACCCTTCAAAGCAATTTTGGAACTCTTTTTCTGGAGTCACCATCAGAGCTGCCATCGTATTGCCCTTGATGTCCTGAATGTCATCAAAATATCTTCCTTTCATGCCCACTATTACCACTTCTCTTCAACATTGTTCTAGAGGTTCTAGCCAGAGAAATTAGAAAAGACATCTGCATTGGCAAGATGAAGTAAACATCTCCCTATCAGCAGATATGGTTGCACATGCAGAGAATCCTAAAGAATCCACAAGTAAACTACTCAAACTAATAGAAGAGTTCAGCAAAGTATCAGGATATAAGACAAACATAAGTTAAATCATTAGGATTCCTTTACACAAACAAAGAGAACATCAAAGAGAAAATCATCAAACCAATACCATTTGCAATAGCCCCCAAGAAGATAAAACACCTAGAAATAAATCTAACTGGAGAAACAATCTAACTTTTTACAAAGAGAACTACAAGCCCTTACTGCAAGAAACTAAGAGAGACTTACATAAATGGAGAAATCTACTCTGCTCATGGGTAGGAAGACTTAACATTGTGAAAATGTCTATTTTACATAAAGCTATCTGCATAAACAATGCCAATACAAAATCCAGTGTCATTTTTTTAACGAGATGGAGGAATAAATCACTAGCTTTGTTTTCAAAGGGAAGAAACCCCGGGTAAGGAAAGCACTATTGAAAAAGAGGAACACACTGCGATGCCTTACAGTACCCCACCGTAGAAACTATTACATGTCACAATAGTCAAAACAGCCTAGTCCTGGTACAACACCAGGCATATAGATGGATGGAACAGAATTGAGAAGCCAGGGATGCCACCATCCTCCTATGAACAGTCAATATTCAACAAAGGCCCTACAACTGTAAACTGTGGTAAAAACTGTCTCTTTAACAAATGGTATTGGCAAAATAGGATGTGCCTCTGTAAAAACTCAAACAGGACCCATGTCTCACACTTAACAGAAAAACCAATACAAAACAGATCAAAAACCTAAATATGAAGTCTAAAATGTTAAAGATCCTGTAAGAAAAAAATAGTTGACCCTATTTGAACAATGAAAGTTCTAATACACAGCTTAGACAGACTTCAAAATCTGACAAAGCATGAACAACAGAAGAGAAAATAAGTGAGTAGGAACTCCTAAGAATCAAACACTTTTGCTCATCCAAAGACTTTATCAAGAGAGTGAAAAGGCTACTTGGAGAATAGGAAAAAAATATTTGGCAACTGTATGTCAGACCGATGTCTGATTTCCATAATCTAAAAGGTACTGTAAAATATCAACAAGAAAAAGGTAAATAACTCAATTAAGCAATGAGCAAAGGAGATGGGCAGATACTTTACCAATTAACACATCCAGATAGCCAAAAGACGTATGAGGAAATGCTCACAATCACTAGCTATCAGAGAAATGCAAATCAAAACTACAGCGAGATACATACCATCTTACCCCAACAAAGTTGGCTATAATCCAAAAAACACAAAGCAACAAATGCTGGAAAGACTGTGGAGAGACTGGAACTTTCATACACTGCTGGTGGGCTTCCAAAATGGTACAACCTCTTTGGAAAGTGATTTAGTGCTTTTTAAAAAAGCTAGAAATAGAAATACCATTTGATCCAGTAATCCCACTGCTTGGAATATATCCTACAGAAATAAAGGTGGTCACACAAACAGATACATGCATACAAATGTTTATCTCAGCACTGTCCATAATAGCAAAAAGATGGAAACAACCTAGATGCCCATCAACAGGTGAATGAACGAACAAACTATGGTACGTTTACTCAGTGGAACACTATGCAGGGGTAAAGAACAACAATGATTTCAGGGAGCATCTCATAACCTGACTTCAACTGGAAGACATAATGCTGAGGGAAATCAGTCAGTGGCAAAAAGACAAATATTTTATGAGACCCCTGCTATAAGTACTTAAAAATAGATTGATGTACAAAAGAAAAGATTCTTTGAGGGCTACAAAGGTGGATAGGGAGAGAGACAGTTGGACATAGATTAGACAGTTGATAGAAATTTGGCTAGGTGAAAGTAATAACAGCATACAGAGGAGAGTAGATCAACTTAACTGGACTTCACTAGAAATCAAAAAGTTTTCTAAACTCAGCCTAATATTTCAAAGGATACAACAGAAGGGGTGGAGATCTGAGGACCATGTATTCAGGAGACATTGAGACCAGTTGGCCTAGCTGGTCTATTGCTAAGAGAGTCTTCTGCACCTAATATTGGCAAGTGGCATCTGGGGTCTTAAAACTAGCAAGCTGCCATCTGAGGTATACAAAATGGTCCCAACTCATCTGGAACAGATGATCACTGAGGACAACAAAGATATGAGGAAAACAGAGCCCAGGAGACACAAGGACCCGTATGAATGCGAGGCTGTATCAACATAAGACTAGAAGAACCAGATGGCACCCTGCCACCACGAAGGACAGCCATCACAGGGGACACAACATAGAGTCCCTGAGGCAGTATGAGAAAAAGAAGTGTGCAGTCCAGGAACTCTACTAAAAGACCTAAACTGGTGGTCCCATAGCCTAGCGGACCCTCTAGGAACATGGCCCCTGGACCTGCTGCTGCCCCTGACAGGAGACCAGTAATGAGTCAGCTCTTCAGGCAAGGGTGGACTGGACTTGCAGATGCGGTGTGACCAAATGGTGTGCATGCTTTACGGTTCTATGCATTTACAGGAGGCTGTCCTACTGGTCTCCTTCTAGATGGGAGAAAAGACAGTGCAGAGAGAGGGACTGTCATGGATTGAATTATGTCCCCCCAAAAATATGTGTAGCCATGTGGTTGGGCCATGATTCCCAGTATCTTATGACTGTCTTCCATGTTGTGGTTTTCCTATGCTGTATGTTAAAGGATTAGGGAGGGACTGTAAATCCCTTTATAAGAGCACCTCCCTGCTCCAATGTAAAGGGAGTTTCCCTGGAGTATGGCTTGCCCCACCCTTAATCCTTTCATCCTGCAAGAGATAAAAGGAAAAGGAAGCAGGTGGAGAACTGGGAACCTCACACCACCATGAAAACTGCACCCGGAGATGAGCGTGTCCTTCAGGCCTGAGGTTCCTGCGCCAAGATGCTCCCTGAACAAAGACTGATGTAATACCGGACTTTCCTGCAGAGCCAACAAGGGGAAAGCCTTCCCCTGGACTGGGCACCCTGAATATAGACTTGTAGCCGACCGGACTGTGTAAGAACAAACGTTGCTTTGTTAAAGCCATCCACTCTGTGGTGTTTCTGCTAGAGCAGCCCTGCCAAGTGCCGTTGAGTCAGATCCGACTGAAATAGGGGCAGATGTTTGTTAAGAGATTACTAGATACACAGAGTGAAAAGGAGGAGTATGCTGTCACTGGGTGGGGACAGCAGAGGAACCTGCAGATAGGTGGGCATGTAAAACCAATTTATATACTTTCACTTAATCACAATAAAAAAATTCTTCCTTTCAATATTTTGTTTATATTTAGGTAATGAAAAAGTCATTGGGAGCCAGATCAGGTGAGTAAGGAGTGTGTTACAACAGTTATTCATTTACTGGCTAAAAACTCCCTCATAGACAACTATACAATTAAGTTTGTGAATTTGCCACTGTGCCACTGTGTGCAATGGCCATTCCAGGAAGAGTTCCAAAATTGCTGTTGTTTGAGGACATGGACCTTCACTGACATTCTTTTGGGCCAAGGTCACGAAGTTTGTGACACAAACAAAAGTCAAACCCAAGTGTCTTTGTCATCTAGCACTGCTGTAACAGAAATAACCAAAAACAGATGGCTTTAATTCTCTCACAGTCTAGCATGCGAGAAGTCCAAAGGACATCAGCTCCTGGGGAAGGCTTTCTCCCTCTGTTGGCTCTGGGGGAAGATCCTTGTTATCAGTCTTCCCCGGGTGTAGAAACTCCAAAGCTCAGGGACCATGGGTTCAAAGGACACAGTCTGCTCCTGGGCCATTTGTCTTGGTGATATGAGATACCTCTTTTCTCCGCCCAGTTCTTTCTTTTTTATTTCAAAAGAAATTGGCTCAAGACACAACCTAATCCTGTAGATGAAGCCCTGCTTCATTAACTTAACTGCCTCTAATCTTGTCTCTTTAACATCATAGAGGTCAGAATTTACACACAGAGGATAATCACATCAGATCACAGAATGGTGGACAGCCACACAATATTCAGAATCATGGTCTAGACAATATGGTTGGAGGACACAGTTCAATCCATGTCACCAGGATGGTCAGGCTGCATCCGTCACAGAGCTCCATGACACCTGTGAAGATATTCTAGACCTGGCGACTGGTCTGGAATATTAAGTTGGAAGCAGAGTGCTGTGCTGACAGAGTAAGCAAGGTATTTAATCTGAAAAGTCAGTTAAGGGTAGGAGAAAGGCCCATCTAGAAAGAAAGCTAATGAGGCCAAACTGGGTTATTTTTGTGTAGCCAGATCACCTGTCACCATCTCCGTCTTTTCACGTATCTATCACAGCCCTTGTCAGAGACTGTTAATTCAGCAACTTATCTGCTTCTCTAACAGTTGTCTATGAGCACTAGAGTAGTGACATCCATGCCTCGCGTATCTCCATTAACACCAATACCTAGCCTGATGCCCAGTGCTTAGTAGCTGTTTAAACTGAATGCATGAATAAATGTTTGTGGAAAACCCTACTATTTCAGCTTCTGGAAATAATCATGTATTCTAATGACATCTGATTATTTCTTTAGATTTCACATCAAATATTCTTCACAATGAACTAATATCAAGGTTGTGTAGTAATAAAAGTCAGCCTTCTCTAGCTTAGTCAGAAATGGAGTTGGTCTGAAAATCACCATGGCACAGTGGAATCAACAGGAGAAGAGAGATCTCACTGGGGTACCTAAATGGGAGACAGTTGGAATGGAATTGAGATCTGGAAAATCAGCCACAGCTGTGTCATCACTGTATTAGACAAATGAGGAGAGTCATGGTTCTTGCTTCCAAAACACAACTCCCACCATTCCGTCTTCACTGATCACTGCACTAACTCCTATCTGAATATCTCACCTCTTTACTAGAAACTTAGTAAGGATTATCAGATATGTGGTTATAAAATAAATTTAGATGTTCATACTTAAATCTTCCTAGACTCATAATATTCTTGTAGGTAAAGCTTTCTGTTAGCATTGGAATACATACTTACTAAACAGTTTGAATACAATTAATTTGTGTTTATTTATTTTAGTCTTTCTGAAACATATTTGGTTTTGGGTTTTTTTGTTGTTGTTGACTTAATTCTATGTCTATAATAATAGAAACAGTCTGATTTGCGAGGACTTATCTTCCTAGTTCTTTAAGTGCATATTCTAACCTTTACTCAAGATTTGAATCTCACCCACTTCTTTTTTTGTTGTTGTTGAGAACATACATAGCCAAACGTATGCCAGTTTGACCATTTCTATATATATAACTCAGGGACACTGACTGCATTATTCGAGTTGTGCAACCATTCTCCCCCTGTTTTTTCAAGTTGTTCCTTCCTTATTAACTTAAAATCACTACCCCTTGAGGTTCACATCTAATCTTTTGAGTTGCTGTTGTAACTTTGATCCTCTATAGTTGTTAAAGGAGCATAATGTTCAAGACAGACATTCTTCAACAGTTAGGCTAGACTACTGTTTGGTTTTAAGAAGAGTTTAGGAGATAGTTTTTGGTTTAAGGTTTAAGGATTACATCAGAAGGATATAAGACCCTAGCTTAAATGTGAAAGGAGCCCTGATGGTGCAGTAGTTAACAGCTTGGCTGCTAGCCAAGAGGTTACCAGATTGATTTCATCAGCTACCCCTTGGAAACTCTATGGGGCAGATCTACTCTTTCTTGTATGTTCCATAGTCATTGCAATAAACTCTATGGCAATGGGTTTCTCGCTTTTGTTTTTTTTTTTTATCTCTTTTTTTTTGGTTTTTGAATGTGAAAAATGAATAAGAGGAAGAAGAGTTAGGCATGAAAATGAATCTAGGAAAAGGGGATCTTCCAGAAAGATAAATTAAACAATTAAGACTTTTGCATTTGTAAAACTGTAATAATAGAAAGAGCAATGATAATCCCAAGAATATGTAGAAGAATATGTTTTATGGTATAGTGGGTTAAACACTGCATCTGCTAACCAAAAGTTCACCAGTTAAAATCCACCAGGCACTCCTTGAAAACCCTATGGGGCAGTTCTACCCCGGCTTGTAGAGTTGCCATGAGTCAGACCCAACTCAGTGGCATTGAGTTTAGCACATATATTAGCTCTTGAGGGTAGGGGCAGTTGTAAAACTAATACATGTGCCTTGAGAGATTTGTACAAGTTCATTATAAGGTCCCTTGATCCATTTTAGGATGGGTAATTACAATACATTTTTGGTGATAGTGACTGTGAGGCCTTTTTAAACATTCTCAATATGACATGGGATGTAAAAAATTGACTCTTGATGGAACCAAGCCCTAAAAATGTTTATTTTTCTCAAGCAACATACTATGTACCTTATTTGTCCCTGCCCTCATCCTTGGAAGGTAGAGGCTCTGGACTCCTGTGGACTGAGAATTCTGACAGGTTCCTTGCAGCCATGATAGAGGTAATGACTGAAACCAAAGACTCACTCATGGATCCATCCTAAGAAAATGCCAGATATGTTAAAAAGGCTAACAGTTCACACTTTGGTGGCCAACTAAACTAGAACTTCACTACTTTTCAGCTACTGGCTATCTCATTATCTGACACTTTGTATTTACAACAACAGTGGAAACCCTACTATCTGACTATTTTGTGCATTAGCAACATACATCTGGTGATAACAAATGCCTAGGTGCAAGGTAAGAATAACATTGATTGTGATGGCTAGAACCATGCATCAGCATGGCTGGGCTATGATTCTCAGTGCTTTTGCAGTTATATAATGATGCAGTCATCCTTCATTTTGTGAGCTGATGTGATCATCCTCTGTATTTGCATAACATCAATGTTTACATAACAACCTGATCTTTGAAACGGAACTGCGCTGATAAGTGAGAAGTGCACATAGTAGAAGAATGGTTGCTAATACAGAATGAAAGGAAGTAGAGGTCTAGATGAAACAGGAGTTTGGAGTAGGACAGAGAGGAAACAAGCCTGGAAGGATTTCAGTGTGAATGTGAAAATGATCTTGCCAGCTTCTTTTCAGTACTGCCAGTTGAGAACTTCCAGGGTATTTAAGGCCGTCATTCTTAGCTTGGCTTAAAGCTAATATATAGATGTCTGGGCTCCATTTTTGATGGCACTTGGCTGGCTTGGCTTGGGCCCCATCTTCTGATATATCAGTTATATAGTATTTAAGAGCTCAGGCAGCTAACCAAACGATCAGAAGTACAACTCCACCAGCTGTGTCTTGGCAGTCCTATGAGGGCAGCTCTACCCTGTCCTACAGGGTTGCAATCAATGTGAAAGTAACTGTGTGTTTTTTCTTTGTGTGTTTTTTGTTGTTTGGTTACTGCATCAAGAGTCAGGGACAGGGCCTGTGGTGGCTCCCCTCTCCTTGGCTCTCATCTCTCTACCTTTCACCACCAACTGCCTGTCTGCTCATGTTGCCAGAAGCTCCTGCTCTATCTTGCATTTGGTTTCTGGACCTGAACTAACAGTTGTTGAATTCACCAACCCTTACAGCCCGTGGGTGAGAGTCCTGTCAGTGGAGGCTTGCTCGTTACTGTGATGCAGGAGGCTATGCCACTGGTATTTAGGTACCAGCAGGGTCACTGAGTTGAGCTTCCAGACTAAGACAGACTAGAAAGAAGGACCTGGCAGTCTACTTCTGAAGGAACTAGCCATAGAAAACCTTATGAACAGCAGCCAAACATTGCCAGATAAGGTGCCGGAAAGTGACTCCCCAGGATGAAAGTCACGCAGAAGATGACCGAGGAAGAGCTCTCTCCTCAAAGTAGAGTCAATATTAATGAGGCTGGAGTAAGGCCTCCAGGATCTTCATTCACTGATGTGGCATGGCTCAAACTGAAAAGAAACAGCTGCAAACATCCACTAATAACCAGGACATGGAATGCATGAAGTATGAATCTAGGAAAACTAGAAATTGTAAAAATGAAATGGAATATATAAACATTGACATCCTGGGCATTAGTGAGCTGAAATGGACTGGTCTGGGCCATTTTGAACCCAACAATCATGTAGTCTAATATGCTGGGAATGAAAACTTGAAGAGGAGTGATGTTGCATTCATCATCAGAAAGAACGTTTCAGGATCTGTCCTGAAGTACAATGCTGTCAGTGATAGGATAATATTCATATGCCTACAAGGAAGGTCAGTTAATGCAAGTATTATTTAAATTTTCACACCAAATACTAAGGCCAAAGATGAGGAGGTTGAAGATTTTTATCAGCTTCTGCAGTCTAAAATTGATTGAATATGCAATCAGGATGCACTGATAATTACTGGTGACTAGAATGCAAAAGTTGGACACAAAGAAGAAGGATTGGTAGTTGGAAGATACAGCCTTGGTGATAGAAATAATGTGGAAGATCTCGTGACAGAATTTTGCAAGACTAATGACTTTTCCATTGCAAATGTGTTTTTTTAATCAACACAAATGGTGTCTGTACACATGAACCTCACCAGATGGAATACACAGGAGCCAAACTGACTACATCTGTGGAAAAAGATGATGGAAAAGCTCTATGTCAGCAATCGGAACAAGACCAGGTGCTGACTGTGGCACAGATCATCAACTGATCATATGCAAATTCAAACTGAAACTGAAGAAAATTAGAGCAAGTCCACAACAATCAAATGAAATTGACTATATCCCTCCTGAGTTTAAAGACCGTCTCAAGAACAGATTTGATGTGTTGATCACTAATGACTGAAGATCAGACAAATTGTGAAATGACATCAAAGACATCATCCATGAAGAGAGCAAAAGGTCATTAAAAAGGCAAGAAAGTAAGAAAAGGCCAAATTGGATGTCAGAAGAAACTCTGAAGCTTGCTCTTGAACGTCAAACAGCTAAAGCAAATGGAAGGAATGATAAAGTAAAAGACCTAAACAGAAGATTTCAGAAGTAGCTCAAGAAGACAAAAGAAGGTATTAAAATGAAGTCCAAAGAGCTGGAAATGGAAAACCAGAAGGGAAGAACACATTCTGCATTTCTCAAGCTGAAAGAACTGAAGAAAATTTTCAAGCCTTGAGTTGCAATAGTGAAGGATTCTATAGGGAAACTATTAAATGATTCAAAGCATCAAAACAAGATGGAAGGAATACACAGAGTTATTACACAGAAAGAATTAGTTGATGTTCAGCCATTTGAAGAGGTAGCCTACGATCAGGAACCAATGGTACTGAAGGAAGAAGTCAAAGCTGCACTGAAGGCACTGGTGAAAAACAAGGCTCCAGGAATGGATGAAATATCAGTTGAGATATTTCAATAAACAGAGGCAGTGCTGGAAGTGCTCGCTCTTCCATGCCAACAAATCTGGAGGACAGCTACCTAGCCAGCTGACTGGACGAGATCCATATTTATGCACATTCCAAAGAAAGGTGATCCAACTGATCCATTGACTATGCAGAAGCATTTGACTGTGTGAATCATAACAAATTATAGCTAACGTTGCCAAGAATGGGAACTCCAGAGCACCTAATTGTGCTCTTAAGGAATCTGTATATGGGTCAAGAGGCAGTCATGCAAACAGAACAAGGGGACACCACATTGTTTAAAGTCAGGAAAGGCATGTGTCAGGGTTGTGTCGTTTCACCATAACTTTTTAATCTGTATGTCGAGCAAATAGTCCCAGAAGTTGGATTATACAAAGAAGTATGAGGCATCAGGTTTGGAGGACGACTCATTAATAGCCTGTGTTACACAGACAATACCACCTTACTTGCTGGACATGAAGAAGATTTGAGACATCTATTGATGAAGATCAAGGACCACAGGCTTCAGTGTGGGTTGCATCGCAACATCAGGAAAACAAAAATCCTCACAGCTAGGTCAGTAAACAACATAGTTATAAATGGAGAAAGGATTGCGGTTGTCAAGGATTTTCTTTTACTCAGGTCCACTATCAATGCCTTTGGAAGCAGTAGTCAAGAAATCAAAAGACACGTTGCTGGAAAACTCTACTGCGTAGGACCTCTTCAAAGTATTCAAAAGCAAGGATGGCACTGTCATGGATTGAATTGTGTGCTCCCCCAAATAAGTGTAGCCATGTGGCTGGGTCATGATTCCCAGTATCTTGTGACTGTCCTCCATTTTGTGGTTTTGTTATGCTGTATGTTAAAGGATTAGGGTGGGACTGTAAATCTCTTTATAAGATCACCTCTCTACTCCACTGTAAAGGGAGTTTTCCTGGAGTATGGCTTGCCCCACCCTTAATCCTTTCATCCTGCAAGAGATAAAAGGAAAGGACAGCAGGCTGAGAACTGGGAACCTCATACCATCAAGAAAGCACCGGGAGAAGAGTACGTCCTTCAGACCTGATGTTCCTGTGCCAAGATGCTCCCTGGGCAAAGACTGATGCAATACCAGACTTTCCTCCAGAGCCAAAAAGGGGGAAAGCCTTCCCCTGGAGGGGGCACCCTGAATACAGACTTGCAGCCTACCAGACTATGTAAAAATAAACTTTCTTTTGTTAAAGCCATCCACTCTGTGGTATTCCTGTTAGAGCAGCCCTAGGTGACTAAAACAGGTACCTTGAAGACTAAAATGTGCCGGATCCAAGCCCAGGTATTTTCAATCTCATCATATGCATGTGAAAGCTGGACCATGAACAAAAAAGACAGGAGAAGAATTGATGACTTTGAACTTTGGTGTTGGAGAAGATGTTGAATGTGCCATGGGCTGCCAAAAGAACAAACAGAACTGTTGTGGAAGAAGTACAACCAGACAGCTCCCCGGAAGCCAAGATGGCAAGACTGAATCTTATATACTTTGGACATGTTGTCAGGAAAGATCAGTCCTTGGAGAAGGACACCGTGCCTGGTAGAAGGGAAGGTCAGCAAAAAAGAGCAAGACCCTTGAGGAGATGGATTGATACAGTGGCCACCACAATGGGCTTAAGCATAAAAATGATTGTGGACATGGTGCAAGACTGGGCAGTGTTTTGTTCTGCTGTTCACAGGGTAGCTATGAGTCAGAACCAATTAGAGAGTACCTAACAACAATCAAGTGCAGAATGTCTTGGACTGAATTGTGTCCCGCCAAAAATATGTGTAGTCATTTTGCTGGGTCAGAATTCCCTGTATTCTGTGATTGCCCTCCTTTTTACAATTTTCTTACGCTGTAAGTCCTATTCTCTGCCTGTGGCTAGCAGAGTGGATTATGTTAGAGAGGACTGGGGAGGAGGACTGTAAATCCCTTCCTAAGGTCACCTCCCTTCTCCACTGTAAAGGGAGTTTCCCTAGAGTGTGGCTTGTACCACCTTTTATCCTACAAGAGAGAAAAGAAAAAGGAAGCAAGCAGAGAGGTGGGGACCTCATACCATCAAGGAAGCAGCACTGGGAGAAGAGCATGACCTTCAGATCTGAGGTTCCTGTGCCAAGATGCTCTCTGAACAAAGGCTGATACAACACAAGGATTTTCCTTCAGAGCCAACAGAGGGAAAGCCTTCCCCTGGAGTTGACAACCTGAATTCCAACTTGTAGCCTACTGGATGGTGTAAGAATAAATTTTCCTTTGCTAAAGCCCTCTACTTTGTGGTATTTCTGTTAGAGTAGCACTAGCTAACTAAAACAGTGGTTTTTGCAAGCTTCGTAGATTTGATCAATTAAGAACTATTGATTATAAAGACATAAGTTCAGCATACCAAGCCAAAAGAAAATAAAACTCATTGACATTAAATCAATTCCAGATAATATACCACTTAACAATTCTGCCTTTTGTTTCATATCACACAGATATTTTTAAAGGCTTCTTGTGTGGGTGGATAACAAATAAAGTAAAATACTCTTGAACTAATGCACCACAAAATAGGTACTATGGTAGTGAAGAACTCCTGTGGTGAATTTAAGATTAATGATCACTCATGTGACGACTTCTTAGGGTATAAATTTCTTGGGGACAGAGACTCTGTCAGGAAGGAACTGGGTAGGGAACAGACAGTGCATTCAGACTGGGTCCTTGAAGGAAAGTTTAAATGCATATTCATAAAAGTATGAGCAGAGCGTGAGGAAATGCCGAGCAATAACTTACTGAAGTGTGAACTTTGCTCACTTCTGGGCCTGAAAGGAGTTGGGAAGGAGTAGTTCTTGGAAACTGGGGAGAGAGAAGCTTGTGAAGAAAGCCTCCCTTCCCTGTAAAGAAGTTCTGACTTTTAGTTGAGGGATATACTTAGCTCTTGTTGACCCTGTAGAGATGGAGGTGGGGGAATGAAGACACTGTTCTCTTCTTTCCCTCCCTTCCATCTCCTATGGATGGCCGTTGATAACACTCAACCAGAAGTCAGACAGAAAGAAACCCACTGATGCTATCCATGCAAGCCAACCTCATAAGTCACAGAGCAGGAAGCAGGTGGAGAAGGTGTGGAGGGAATCTGGAAGGGCAGGAGGGGCCAAGATTATTTTTCTGTTTTTTAATTCAACCACTCCCCAACCCCGAGGCAAATACCCACAATATCTGATACATGTAATTTTCAAGTAAGAACTTGTGTGAATTGTTACAATACAATAAAAACAAATGGTGTTACAAGACAAGAGGAAGAACCTTACTGGGTACCTTTATTGGGCCAGGTGTCCTGTTTGGTTTGAAAGTAAATCTCACAAGAGCACCTTGAGAAGAGTTATTACTGTGAAAGCCATGAAATTGGAAGAGAACACCTAGAGACAGGGTGTGGAGAAAGAAGAGGTGGCAGTCGTGGACAGAGCCCTGAGTCACTCAAATACTTAGAAGGCAAGCAGAGAACAGCTGACAAAGAAGGCTGAATGAACCACTTCTATAGCACATTAAATCCCTGCTATTTTAGGATGGAGAAAATTTTGTGAATCAGTGATTTTAAATCGAATTCACAAAGACAGAGACATCCACTGTGTAGCACTACATTGTGAGCTGCAGGGAAACAGAGTCCTTTTTCATGCTCAGAGAAGCAACTTGTGCTTGTAAGTACACGATAGCCTGCAAGACATTTTACCACTCATCAGTTTATTTTACTGAACCCTGGTATTCTTGCAGTTAACTATCAAAATTCTTCTTTTTGTGTTTTAGAAAAGCCACATGATTCTCCTAAGTTCTGATGAAGTTAGGAATAACAGCAGAAATTCCAATAACCGTTCTGTCAGTTTCCTCCCACCCCACTGTCCTTACCATCAATGCAAATTCATGGATTCTCCCTCAGAAGCGTCTTCACAGGCAGCATGGTGGAGAATAACAGCATTGCCGATGGCACAGTTTTCTAGATCTCTGTGTTCCAAAGCAAGTGACGTCTGAGAACTGCTAGGTAGGTACGCCACTCCCAAGAAAGGTACTGGAGTGCCATTTGGCTGTGTCCTGGAAGATAATGAATATGAACTTTGAGTCAGAGGTGCATTCTTTCAAACTCTGGTTCTGTCCCACACAATAAGTGTGTGATATTGTGTGGGGCAGAACCTTTTCTGTCACTAACCTTTTCTGAGCTTCTGTTTCCTGATGGGCAAAATGAAGATAATGGCAGTCTGTAATGGGTATTTATTGATTTTGCTGCCCTTCATCTGTTCTCCCCTGCCTGCTCATCATTCCACTCGTTCAGCCATAATACTTTAGTTTCTTCTTGGTGGCTTCTCTGTACTCTACCCTCAGCTCTTGTGCTGGGGGTGAAATTGTTTCTCCAGAATGCAGCAACTGATGACCTAGGTTAAGGCTAAAGCAGTTGGTACATAGCAATGACTTCCACCCCCTCAGACTTTGATGGAGTGGTTTAGAGATGATCACATAATATATTTCAGGTCAATCAGAACCAAGACAATTTAATTCTGGTATGTCATTTCTGAGCTTCTAGGAAAAGCAGATTCCCTTCTCTGCTAGACTGGAAGCTGTAACTGTGAGTTTGAGCTATTGGCAGTTACCATAGGGAGCCAGGAAACCCAAACCCTAGCAGTGTAGTGGTTATGTACTATAGCTGCTAACCAAGACTGGGAATTTGAATCTACCGGATGCTCCTTGGAAACTCTATGGGACAGTTCTACTCCGTCCAATAGGGTTGCCAACCTAAAATAGGGAGCCAACCTAAAAGATGCAGATTGAGGAAAAGATTTTAGGGATGTCATTTGAACCCTCAACAGAGTCATATGTGAGGCATCTGGATTCTGCCTTGGACTTACGGTAAGTTAATATATCCTCTTTCTTGCTCCAGCCTGAGTTGGGTTTTCTATCGGTTTCCAACAATGAGAGTGTGAATTGATAAAATTATCTCAAGGAGCTGTAGTGAAGATGAAATTAATAATTATGAAAAGTGCTAATTTGGAGGATGCTTTTAATAAGTTGAAGCACTGATTTCAACTTATCTTTGGTTTCCTTTAAATGTTATCCTCTTTCCATGATAACTTGGGAGTGGTCTCAAAACTGGAAATCTATAAAGGGATCTGAGCAGAACCAGGTGTTGCAGGCTTGTGTGTATTTTCAAAAGTTGAAAGTATAAAGCCAAGATGCTAGTCACTCTGAGGCAGACTGTGTACTTGTACATTACATGCCCAGAAAGTATACACACACACCAATGTTCAATACTCAATAAACACATATTCTCAAATAAGCGTAACAAATACTTAAGTCTCTCTGGTGTGAGAAAGAAAAAGAACAAAACTTGGCAGATCCAATCAAGTTAATTCAGTGAAGTGTCCAAAATAGGTTATGTTAATTTCAATAATAATTTTTAATATTCATAATGTAATATATTACTCGATAAGATTGTGAAAACCTCTGACAGCTTATTAGCTGGTACCATTAAAATCAAATGTCAACTTTATCAACTGCTGTTGGTGAAATTAGAAATGAAACAGTCTCTAAGGAATGAGGGTTGAGTTTGTGTTGGATAATGGTTTTCTCTGAAGAGTTTAAAGAGTTTACATACATTATTTTCTTGCAAGATCCTTGAGTAGAAAGAAGGGACAAGATCGATTGTCCCTTAGTGGTTTGTGGTCACTTTACAGCTTTGAGTTTGAGAAGCTAGTGTGCACAATAGGGTTTCTATCCCTGCTACTTACTTTCCTTGCAACCAGGGTATAATGCCAATAGATGTGGAGAGATGCATATATAGAAAAAGCCATGCCTGGAAATAAGAGAATGGAGTGCTGTTACCATTTATAACACCTGAAAGTGAACTGCAACTATTATTAAGATATTCAAGCACAAGAATGACTAATTACCATGTTTGTAAAAATAAACGCATGAGAACACATGTTAAGAAACGAAAACCAGCAACATAGCCTATTAGAGTTGAAAGGGGCCCTAGAGAAAGTTGCGCTCACTTCTCTCTCCCAAACATTTTGTGCTTCATTTGGTGACATATTCCGCATTTCCTCCCTAGCAACCTTTCACCCTTCCAGTAATGACATTCCAGCATTCCTTTGGAAAGACAAAACACTTTTCCCCTGGGGATCCATGCTCTATCCATGCAGTATGCATGAAGCTGAACCCAGTCATGATTCTGGGGATGGGCACTTGGCCCAGACTTGGTTATGAGAGGTCCCCTTGCCACTCCTGCTGTAATGATGAGCATGGAACCCAAAATAGAGAAGAGAGAACAATACCTAGAAGTTTTCCTGAAACTATCAAGAAAGAGGTTCTCTTCTTCCATTAGAGTTGCTAAACTGGTAAACTATAGGCCTAAAAGCAGCTTGCCCCTACATTGGAAGAGCCTGCCTGAGAATGAGCCTAGGGGAGAGGAAAGAAGAGCTATAAAGGGGTGGTGGGGTGGCAATTTCCAGTAGCATTGCTTTAGCCCCCATGTCCATCTATGCATGAAAACTCTTGTTTTACATGAACTAAATTGATTGGGCTTTTACCATTTGCTCATCAAAGAGATCTTATGAATGCACTATATACTAAACCTTAAGTGTTATTGATCACTGATCCACCTAATGTTGCTTTGCTCCAGGGTAGATACATAGTCAGGGTAAGCTAGGTCTTGCTGTGCTAACAAGCAAGCCCAGAATCTTAGTTTAAAACTACAACCTTTCTTTTCTAGCATATATATGAAGTCTCTGGTGGGTGGGCTACTTGCTCTGCTCTGAGACATCTTCACATAGATACCCAGAGACTGAGTAAACAGCCGTCATCTGAAGATTCGCTAAGTCATATGGCAGAGGACAACCCCTGGTGGCATAGTGGTTAAATGCTACGGCTGTTAACCAGAACGCCAACAGTTCCAAACCACCAGGCACTCCTTGGAAACTGTGTGGGGCAATTCTACTCTGTTTAGAGGGTTGCTATGAGTTGGAATTTACTAGATTACAGTAGGTATGGCAGAAGGAGCAAGCTAGATGGGGGAATAGGACAAACTCTTAGAGTTTCCCCATGAAAGTATATAGTAAATTACTTGAAATAAATAAATGACCAAAGGTCTGTGTATTAATAAATAACTCACTGTTGTCAGGTTGACTCTGACTCATAGCAACTCTATAGGTCAGAGTAGAACTGCCCCATAGAGATTCCAAGCAGCACCTAGTAGATTTACACTGCCAGTCTTTTGGTTGGCAGATATAGCACTTAACCAGTATGTCACCAAGGTTTTCATTAACACATAAGACACTGAAATTTTTGGAGCTTTATACAATTTTAAATCTCCCCAGCCACGTTCAGGTCCCTGGATCACAAGGGGTCCCAAATGAGTGTCAGTGACTTGTATTCTGTAGTTGTTAATGTCACATATAAGAGACTCTTTCTCTGGCTACTGAGTTACTGACTAAGCCAGCTGTTCTGAGTATTCTTCTTTCTTAAGCATTCAATTTCTCTTTATGACCTAGAGAAATAAAATGCAGGCCATTTTTATTCCACATCCCAGTAAAAGTCAGAAGTGAGATAGTTCTAATAGAGGCTTTTCCACACTAGGTTCGGCTTGGAATCACTGATTACCTTTTCCTAAATCAGAAAGTTTGAATCTCCTTCATTTTAACAAGGGAAAATTCTCCATTGGCCTCAGATGTTTGGCTGAAATAGTAAGATGCATGGCTGGAATTCTCTCATGCACTAGAGTGGCAATTCCTTTACAATTCCATATAGGAAAAATTCCTATTGTCGTTACAGATCACAGGCTAATTAGAGTAGGACTTTTAAGAGGCATTAGTGAGAATCACATGGAAAGCAGAGTCGTATGTAGGATTTGTAAAGACCTTCAAGTAACATTTGTCCTTTTCCTGAAGAAACAGGAGAAAGAATTAAGGAATTAGAGGAGCAAAAATTTTTATCCAATTAATGAAATCACTGCTTAGCTGGGTTTATATATGTAAATCAGATAGTAGTTACCATAATATGCAAATGAAGACCTGGAGATAGAAACTGATTTCAACTGATTTCAACAAGTTGGCTTTGACAGAGATTGGCTAGATGCTTACCTCTGCTGTTTGCATTTCGTGAATGCACGTGAGAAGTATATTTCTCATTCTTGCTTGCAATTTAAATTGGGGCCACTTGCCTAGTTTTTACCCCGTGAAATGTAGACAGAAGTGGTGTATACCATTTTCGGACTTGACCAGTAAGTTTCCTGTCTAATCACCTGTTTTCTCAATCCTTTATTGGTTATGGTGAAGAATACAAATAGAAAACAGTGATATTGAAAGCTAAAAGGAGCCTAGATCGTTGAGTCATTGTTTGGAGAAGAGTTACCCAGAACAGCAGCAGTTCTGCCTAGGATCTGTGCTAAGCCATTGTATTTTCACTTACTTATTCGTTTATGTTTTAGTCTAGGAGCTCTGCTGAAACTTTCCACATGAATCGCCCTCCTGCTGTCTAAAACTGGTAGCATCTAGCATCACAGCAACACACAAGCCACCACAGTACAGCAAACTGTCAGATGGGTGGTGGCTACCATCCCTGCAACTCCAATGTATATTTTTTACTTTGTGATTTATTGTAAGGCTTAAAACCTTAATAAACTAAGAAGGACTTGTATTTAAGGGTTAGCATTATCAATCAAGTGAAAAGTGAGGATAATTCATAGATGTTAGTAATTATTGATCTGTGGTCTTGTTATAGGCCATGTAAGCTTTATTGAGAACCAGGTCTATTTGAGAAACATTACCTGTTGAGTGTCCGTATATGTCAAATGCTTTACATAATACCTATGAGGTAAGCATGATATATTTCCATTGCACAGATGAGGAACTTGTTGCCCAGAAAATTTATACAACTTGAATATGGCAGACTAAAATTCAAAACCCAAGTGCTTAACAACTTTGCTGTGTTGACATCTCTTAATTTTTCTGAGACTCAAATTTCCCAAGGCTGCAACATGCGAGCTTGGCATACACAGTCTTTAGAAGTCTTTAATTTTGTCCATTTATTGTAGGTCATTTTTACCGCTTGAGTCCTTTAAACTTTAATAGGACTGAGAAAAATGCCCGAACCTGACAAACATTTGAAAAGCAAACATCAATGAGAAACACATAAAACCATTTAGTGAGCTCTCAGGAGTTTTTCTAAGTGAATCAGAGGAAGCTGAGAGGGGGACATCTAGCTGGCCATTAGCACACACTTTGAAAAGCGTCACAGATGTGATGCTTTATAAAGTAGATTTACCTTCATTAAAGATCACTCTCCACTGAGTATTTACACTTATGTTTAAGACACAAGAAGGCCACTCTACCTTGTCCCTCCAATTTGTCTATTCTTTGATCAATATTGGAGTCTAGACTAGGACGACTACAGAATCTTACTGCTGCTTAATTTCCCATAAGATTAACTAGACTTCCTGAAACATCTGGGGTGGGCAGCAGGAGAAAGTGTAGCCAGAGTGACAAATGTCCCTGTGCCACATTAAGATGCACAATTAACAGAACAGAGTGCTTCCTGTTATTCTTACACACTATTCTACTGGGATCGCCTCATGCAATGTTTATATCTTATTTACCAAATAAAGGAAATTCTACAAGAGCGAGTCACAGAGCTCTGCATCTGAAGAAAAGTCAGAGATGTGCTTGGCATTTTGCACTCTGTCTAGTGATGATCTGAAAGTGTCTTGTGCTTGTCAGCCTCCTTAGTTCTAGTAAAGCCTCTTCTCTTCCACCGCTGAGTAAAGCACTCAAGCACCAACCATCTTAATTCAAGGGGCTTAAAAGAGCACCAGATGAGTCCATCTAGGGTTAAACATTAAGTCCTTCTTGTCTTTAGCCAGACT
The DNA here is from genome assembly GCA_028571685.1 of Heterohyrax brucei. Lineage (NCBI taxonomy): Eukaryota > Metazoa > Chordata > Mammalia > Hyracoidea > Procaviidae > Heterohyrax > Heterohyrax brucei. The sequence continues at coordinate 14,510,958 of CM053153.1, read as the reverse complement.
CTTACCTTTGTCTCCAGTTCTAGTGACTGAGGATATGTCTTCCCTGAGATCAAGTTTTTAAGTACTGAGTTCCTGTGTTTTTGCCTGTGTCTAAACCACTTTTTTTTTTAAGATTAGACCCCCTGAAGCCTTCAGGTCTAACTTATGTGTGTCTTTCTCTTCCTTTCAGTAAGAGTATGGTGAACACATACTCTATAGCAGACACTATTCTAGCCAGAAATTAATAAGATCTCATGGAGTTTGTTGAGTGGAAGGTGATAAAAAAAAAATAAACAATACAGTTGGAAGGCCTCTTTGAGAAGGCAACAGTAGAAAAGAGACTCATTGAACCAAGATATCAGGAAGTGCAAAAGGATGAATGAAAAAATACCTCAAGTGAAGACAATTAAAAAATAAAGGCAATGAGGAAGATTATGTTTGTGAGTCTGAGGAAGCTAGAAGGCCAGTGTGGTGTAACAAAGGCTGTGTAGGAGTTAAAGAGACTGAGAGTATAGCCAGGAGCTTCACCTGATGTAGTAGGTCTTGGATAAGTCCAGGGTACTAATAAAACAAAACAAAACAGAACAATAAAAACTATAGTTAGGGGATGCAAGGCTGGTTCAACATCAGAAAAATAATTAATGTGATCAACCACATAAATAACACAAAGGACAAGAATCACCTGATTTTTGTCATTTGATGCAGAAAAGCCATTTGACGAAGTCCAATACCCATTCATGCTGAAAATTCTCAGCAAAATAGGAATAGAAAGCAAATTCCTCAATGCAATAAGGGCCACTTATATGAAGCCATCCATCTACATCATTCTGAATGGAGAGAGGCTGAAACAATTCCCCTTGAGAACAGGAACCAGACCAGAATGCCCACTCTCACCTCTCCTGTTCAATATTGTACTGGAAGCTCCTACCAGAGCAATTAGATAAGACTGAGAAATAAAGGAATCTGCATCAGCAAGTAAGAAGTAAAAATCTCCCTATTTCCAGATGGTATGATTGTATATGCAGAGAATCCTAAGGAATCCATAAGTAAACTACTCAAACTGATAGAAGAGTTAAGAAAAGTCTCGGGATACAAGATAAACATAAGTAAATCAGTAAGGTTCCTTTTTACCAACAGAGATCATTAAAGAATAAATCACCAAAGCAATACCATTTACTATAGCCCCCAAGAAGATAAAATACCTAGCAATAAATCTAATGAGAGAAGTAAGAGACCTTTACAAAGAGAACTACAAGACCTTTCTACAAGAAACTAAGAGAGACTTACATAAATGGAGAAACCTACCCTGCTCATGGATAGGAAGAATTAACATTGTGAAAATGTCTGCTTTACCCAAAGCACTCTACTTATGTAATACAATCCCAGTACAAATTCCAGTGACATTTTTTAATGAGATGGAGAAACAAATCACCACATTTGTTTGGAGAGGGAAAGAAACCTGGACAAGTAAAGCACTACTGAAGAAGAAGAACATACTGTGAGGCCTCTCACTACCTGACTTTAGAACATATTACACTGCCGCAGTAGTCAAAACAGCCTGGTACTGGTACAAAAACAGACAGACAGACCAAGGAACAGAGTTGAGACCCTAGGGATGACACCATCTTTCTATGAACAGTTGATATTCGACAAAGCCCCTGAGAGTTTAACCTGGGGTAAAAACAGTCTCTTTAACAAATGGTGCTGGCAAAATTGGATGGCCATCTGCCAAAAATTGAAACAAGACCTGATTCTTACACCTTATATGAAAACCAACTCAAACTGGACAAAATACCTACATACCAAATCTAGAACAATAAAGCTCATCCAGGAAGAAATGGGATCAACAATGGAAGTTTTGATACACAATGTAGACAGACTTCAAAAACTGACAGACAAAGCACAATCAACAGAAGAGAAAATAGATAAACAGGAAGTACTAAGAATCAAAAACTTTCACTCATACTAAGTCTTTATTAAAAGAATTGAAAGACCACCTACTGAATGGGAAAAAATATTTGGCAACTGTATGTCAGACCAACATCTGAGTTCCATAATCTACAAAGTACTATAAAATTTTAACAAGAAAAATTCAATTAAGTGTTGGGCAAAGGAGATAGACAGACACTTCTCTAAAGAGGATAACCAGACAGCCAAAAGACACATGTAGAAATGCTCACAATCATAAGCTATTAAGGAAATTCAAATCAAAAGTACAATGAGATATCATCTCACCCCAATAAGATTGGCCATGATCCAAAAAACACAAAACAACAAATGCTGGAGAGGCTGTAGAGAAATCGGAACTCTCCTACACTGCTCATGGGATTGCAAAATGATACAACCTCTTTGGAAAGCAATCTGGTGCTTCCTTAAAAAGCTGGATATAGATATATCATTTGACCCAGTAACCCCACTGCTTGGAATATATCCTACAGATGCAAGGGCAGTCACAGGAATAGATACATGCACAAGAAAGTATATTGCAGCACAGTCCACAATAGCTAAAAGATGGAATCAACCCACATGCCCAACAACAGATGAATGGATAAATAAACTATGATATATATACTCAATAGAACAACATGCAGTGCTAAAGAACAATGACGATTTTAGGAAGCATCTCATAACTTGGTTTCAATTGGAAGACAATATGTTGAGTGAAATTGGTCAGTGGCTCAGGAACAAATATTGTACGATACCCTTACTATAAGGACTTAAAAATAGACTCATGTACAAGAAGGAAAAACTTTTTGAAGGCTGCAAGGGAGGAGAGGGAGAGAGAGAAAGGGTTGGTTATAGATTTGATACTTGATAAAAATTTGGTTTGGTGAAATCAGTGACAGCACACATTAGAAATAAGATCAATTTAACTGGACTTCAACATAACCTGGAAACTCTTCCAATCTTAACCCAACATGGAAAACATAGAGTAGCAGGTGCAGGGGTCTGGGGACCATGCTCTCAGGGGACATAGAGGCCAATTGGCATAACTAGCCTATTGCTAAGAGAGTCTTCTGCACCCCATGTTGGTGAGTGGCATGTGGGGTCTTAAAAGCTAGCAAGCTGCCATCTAAGGTACACCAAATGGTTCCAAGTCAGCAGAAACAGATGATCACCAAGGACAAAAATGATATGGAGGGAAAAGGACCTAGAAGACAGAAAGCCCTATGTGAACAGGTGATTATATCAACATGTGACCAGAAGAACCAGATGGTGCCCAGCCATCACAAGTGGCTGCCGTGATGGGGCTCTCAAAGTTGAGTCCCAGTGGCAATATGAGAATAAGAAGGGGTGCAGCCTGAGAACTCCACTAAAAGACCTCAATGGATGGTTCAAAGACCTGGGGATTCCCTTGGGAGCGTAGCCCCTAGACCTGATGCTGCCCTGATCATAAATCATTACTGAGGTCAACTCCTTGGACCGGAATGGATTGGACTCGGTGACACAGAGCGACCCTATCATTTGTCTACTTTATGGTTCTACACATCCATAGGATGTCGTCCTACTGGCCTCTTACTAGAGGGGAGTGGAGAGGATGGAAAAGAGGGGACAGGAGATTGTTAAGAGGATATGACATGTAAAGAATGGAAAGGAGTGTGCTGTCACCCGGCAAGGAGAGCAATAGAAGCTGCACATAGGCAGGCATGCAAATTTAAACTGGACTGTACACTTTCGTTCAATCACAACAATTAAAAGAAAACAAAAACAAACAAACAAAAAACCCTCCAGTTAGATTTGAGGGCTACTGATGCAGAACTTTGTACCCATGTTGAACTTCTAAGTTCTTCAGGGATAGAAGCTACTTGAGGGTTTTGAGCAGAAACAGAAGAGAATGATCTGAATTTTATGTTAAAAGGATTCCTCTGAAGTAAGAGCAGAGTTTAGAGAGGTACAAGTAAGAGAAAGAAGGTCACCTGGGAAGATAATGCCATAGTCTAGGAAATGAATGACAGTCACTTGGTTGACTCAGTTACTAGCAGGAAGTTGGTGAGAAGTGTTTGAATTAAGGATATATTTCATAGCAAAAGCCATCAAGATTTCCTGATGGGTTAGATGTGTGATAAAAGAATTAATGGGATCCAGGATCATTTCAAGAGTTGTGACCTGCAGAAATGGACAGGCCATGATGTCGATACTGAAATGGGGGACACTGGGAAAGAAGCATATTTCAAGAGGTAGAAATCCTGGGTTCTGGACTGATAAGTTCAGTTTGACTTGCCCATTAGAAATTCATATGGAGATGTCAGGTAGGTTACTGGATACATACACTGGGACTCCAAGAAGACATTGAATTGAAGATTTAAATTTGAGGATCATCTCAGTAAGAGCAGAACCACCCAGTCTTTTTGATATCATAGCATAGTTTTAAAAGATAATAGTTTTACTCACAATGAAATAAGTGGAAGACACTGTTTATGACTGGCAGTGATTAGCCTGGGAGTTCTAGAAGTTCTAGTTCTGTGACTCATCTGGCTGTTCTCAAGCCTGAGAGCATCAATATTTCCCTATGTCTCTTATGCACCAAGTCTCTTGGTGGTGCAAATGGTTAACTCACTTGGCTACTAATTGAAAAATTGGAGGTTTGAGTCTACACAGAGGTACCTCGAAAGGAAGACATGGTAATCTGCTTCTGAATTCAGAGATCTTCTCAAAAATGGATTTGACGCATTGAACACTAGTGACCGAAGGCCAGAGGAGTTGTGGGACAACATCAAGGAAATCACACACGTAGAAAGCATGAAGTTGTTACAAAGACGGGAATGAAAGAAAAGACCAAAACAGATGTCAGACGAGACTCTGAACTTCGCTCCTGATCATAGAGTAGCTAAAGTGAATGGAATAAGCAATGAAGTAGATGAGCTGAACAGAAGATTTCAAAGATTTAAAAAAGACAAAGTTAAGTATTATAAGGAAATGTGCAAATATCTGGAATTGGAAAACTGAAAAGGTAGGATATTCTCAGCAGTTCTGAAGCTGAAAGGACTGAAGAAAAGATTCACGCTTTGAGTTGCATTCTGAAGCATTCTAGGGTCAAAATATCGAACAACACAGGAAACATCAGAAGGTGGAAGGAACATACAGCATCATCATACCAAAAAGAATTTTAGCATACAGTTAGGAACCAATGATATTCAAGGAAGAAGTCTAAACTATACTACAGCACTGGTGACAAATGAAACTCCAGGGATTGGCAGAATACCAACTGAGAATTTCAGCAAACAGAAGCAGGCCTCACTCATCTCTCCCAAGAAATTTGGAGGACAGCTGCTGGAAGAGATCCACGTTTAAGTCCATTCCAAAGAAAGATGATTCAACAGAATGAGGAAATAATTAAACAATACCATTACCATTGCATCCAAGTAAAATGTTATTGAAGATAACTCTAGAATGGTCAAAGCAGTATGTTGACAGGAAACAGTGAAAAATTCAAGCAGGATTCAGAAGAGAATGTAAACCAGGGCTGTCACTGCTGATGTCAGGTGTGTCCTGGCTGAAAGCAGAGAATACAGAAAGATGCTTACTTGTGTTTTATTCACTATGCAAAGGCATTCAATGGTGTGGATCATAACAAATTATGGATAACATTTCTGAGAATGGAAATTCCAAAACACTTCATTGTATTCGTAAGGAAACTGCCACGGATTTCATTTTACTTGGATCCAAGTAAATGGTTTCTAGGCTGTGAGAACCATGGAGTCATCAGCCAAATAAACAAATGACAGATTGTACTGTGCAAATCTGCAGTAAAAAACCTTCTTAATTCGTTGAAAAAGAAAGGAGTCATTTTGAGAACTAAGGTGCTCCTGACCGGAGCCAGGATATTTTCAATTACCCCATATACCTACGAAAGCTGGACAATGAATAAGGAAGACTAAAAAAACATTTGATGTATTTCAATTGTGGTTGTTGGGGAAGAATATTTCATATACCATGGGCCACCCCAAGAACGAAGAAATCTGTCTTGGGAGAAGCACATACGGCTAGAAAGTTCCTTGGAAGCAAGGACTACAAGACTTTGTCTCACATACTTTGGTCATGTTATCAGAAGGGACCAGTCCCTGGAGAAAGACATCATGCTTGTTAAGGTAGAGAGTCAGTGGAAAAGAGGAAGACCCTCAACAAGACGGACTGATACAGCGGCTGTGACAACATTCTTGAACATATCAATGACTGGGAAGATGGTTTGTTCTATCATACATGGGGTAGATATGTGTTGAAACTGACTCAAGGGCACCTAACAACAACAACAAGAATAAAGTGTAATCCTTTCATGTTTACAGAAGGAAGGGACAACGGAATGTTACTGAGTATCACATAGCTCTACTGTAAGTGCTTCAAACTAATTTGCACAAATTTTCTGTTTGGCCTAGTAGATAGATTGTTGAAGACTTAAGGGATGTGTGTGTGTGTGTGTGTGTGTGTGAGATGAGAATTTTCTTTGGTTTGGCAAAAGCATCACATGCATTGAAACTGAGATGGGTATTTGAGGACATGGGTTTCTAGGCTATGAGAACTTAGAGCAATACCAAAGTTGGAGAGAATAAATAACATTTTACAGAAGATGACTGGCTTAGAGGGCATGCTGCAGAAGACCCATCTCTGGCTTGTCTTCTACTAAATTAGGCATGACATATTGTGATTGAAAGATCTTTTGATTTGATATCACTTGGTCTGGAATCAGTGTTCAACTCTGTTGACTGGCTGTGGGGTCTTAGTCACGTAATTATTTCTAAGCGTGTTTCCACGTCTGTGAAAAGAGGAAGATGATACCTGCCCTGTCACTTTCACAAGCTCTTGTGAAGGATCACTTGAGATTATTATTACTTTTTTTTTTGTAACAAGTGGACACTCACTGACTCTTTGTCCTTATCAATTGAGCAGTGTGGAAATACTGTGTAAATTCTGGAGTACTTACAAAAATGTAAGACAATATTATTAGTACTGTAATTATTAGGGAAAATAAAATGAATCTAACTTTGGAATAGGGATCATAATGATTTCCTTTTGCATATTCACCTGAGTATATCACCCTTGATTTGTATTCCTGCAAGGAAGACTATGAAGGCCTATGTGTTTACGACATATTGACTCTGTTCCTCATTTGCATATTATAGATTGCCACCAGCAAGAATTGAGTGAAAATCTTTATGAAAAAAATGGTGCTGTTGCAGCAGGTTGTGCTATAGCAGCTTTTACTCCCTCCTTCGTTGTATATTTCTGCTTTCAGGTAGGAAAAATAAGTAAAACAGCCTAACATTGCTTTGTTTAACCAAAAAAATTTCTTCTCATTTAGTCCTTCTCTGTGTAGACCAACTGTAAAAAACCATCTTCTATCTAATTAGGGACATTTGAATATTGCCCATGTATGAGATAAAATTAAGGCTTTGTTATTAATTCTATTGGGTACATTACTGCCATGGTGATAGGGAAACCGTATAAACAAACCATGACCTTATCATTCAGAAGCTCATACTAAAGCATTTACACATGAAATGACATGACATCTGGGATTAGCTTTCAACCATTCCAGATAACAAACAAATACAGAAACAAAACTAGCAGGGAGATGCTGATAGATACTGGTAAAATGTTGATTTTCTTTGAAGTTGAGAGGCTGATACACAGGGCTTCATCAGGATATTCTTTCCACTTTTTACTTTCAATGTTACAAAATTTTCTTAGCAAAAATATTTTAAAAATGGTCATGCAAGAGAATGTTGTCATTTCTGGGGATGTGGAGGAGCATCCAGAAAGTTTTTGAACAGTAAGTCCTTTTGGAAAATTATCATAAGCAGTTCATACCAAGAAAGGGTTTCTCTGCTTCACTCTGGAACCTAGTCCCTTTTGTGAGTGTTTCTGAGAGAGAAAATCCAAACACATAATCACAGCAGAAGTGGTATATTAGAAAAATGTAATCAGTTCTTATTCACAGAGTAGGAAGTGGGAAAAAGTCATGAGAAATAGATAGGTAGCCCTCAGTCATCAAAAATACTTTGAAAGTCAAAGTTTTCTCTAGTCAATGCTGTTTGTCTCCCACTCTACTGCCCTACTAGTGACTTCTGAATGCTCTGACATCCTGTGAGCCTATATATTTAAATGTGTGCAAATATATTCATATGTATATCCAGCCCATAAATATCCAATGAACTCCTGAAGGGTGTAGCCAAATGGTTTGTTCAAAGCTATGGAAAATGGCAAACACTGGTGAAAGATTTATCTGTGATTATGAATTGATACACCCATGGTTCACTCACTCACTCAACAAAATTTTAGTCCTTACTATGTGCCAGAGTAAACTCTGGTGACATAGTGTTTAAATGCTTTGACAGCAAACCAAACGTTTGGCGGTTTGAATCCACCAGGCACCTCTTGGATACTCTATGGGGCAGTTCTACTCTGTTCTATAGGGTAGCTATGAGTTGGAGTCAACTCAGTGGCAGTGGGTTTGTTTTGTTTTATGTGCCAGAAACTGTTCTAGACTCTGGGACTCCAATGGTGAAGCTTGTATGGGGCTTAGAATCTGATGATCCAGGCTCTCCACATCTTGTTAAAAATGCCCATGTCACTATTTCTCACTCTAGACCTGATGCTCCCTCTCCTGTCTCCCAGAGGGATTAAATGTTCCCTCTCATATTCCATAGCACTCTGCACAGGTATTTCTTATAGAACTTGAGATCTGTGTTGTCCTGCTTTGTGTTTATGCCTGACTCTCTTGCTGAACTCTGAACCTCCCAAAGGCAAAGTCTCTATCTTACACACCTCTAACTTCAGTGCCTAAAACAATGGCAGTGGGTGGACAATAAGTATATCATGAAGGAACAAATGAGTGGGCTTGGCATATCAGAAAGTCTCTCTAATATAAAGGCTTAGTTCCATGAAAACAGCGTATGGCAATTCTTTCAGCCCCAAATCGTAGAATTTCTAAGTAAGAGAACAGACAGATGGATCAATGGCACAGAACTGAGACCCCAGAGATGACACCATCTGCCTATGAACAGTTGATATTCGACAAAGGCCCTAAGACATTAAACTGGGGTAAAAACAGTATCTTCAACAAATGGTGCTGGCAAAATTGGTTATCCATCTCCAATAAACTGAATCAAGATCCATATCGTACACCTTATACAAAAACCAACTCCAACTGCATAAAAGACCTAAATATCAAACCTAAAACGATAGAGCTCATCCAAGAAAAGGTAGGAACAACAATCGAAGTTGTAATATACAATGAGGATAGACTCCAAAATCTGTCAAAGAAACCACAATCAACAGAAGAGAAAATAGATAAATGGGGACTATTAAGAATCAAACACTTTTGCTCATCCAAAGACTTTAATAGAATTAAAAGAACACCCACAGAATGAGAAAAAATATTTGGCAACTCTATGTCAGATCGACGCCTGATCTCCATAATCTATAAGATACTACAAAATATCAATAAGAAGAAGATAAACCATCCAATTAAGCGATGGGCAAAGGAGATGGACAGACTTTTCACTAAAGAGGAGATCCAGGCAGCCAAAAAACACATGCGGACATGTTCACTATCTTTAGTTATTAAAGAAATTCAAATCAAGACAACAATGAGATATCATCTCACCCCAAAAAGATTGGCCATGATCCAGAAAACACAAACCAACAAATGCTGGAGAGGCTGTGGAGAAAGTGGAACCCTCCTACACTGTTGGTGGGGTTGCAAAATGGTCCAGCCTCTTTGGAAAGCAATCTGGTGCTTCCTTAAAAAAATGGATATCGATATACCATTTGACCCAGTCATTCCACTACTTGGAATATATCCTACAGAATCAAGGTCTTTCACACCAATGGACGCGTGCACCAGAATGTTTACCGCAGCACAGTCCACGATAGCAAAAAGATGGAATCAACCCAGATGCCCAACAACAGAAGAATGGATAGGTAAACTATGGTACATATACTCAATGGAGCACTCCGCAATGATAAAGAATAACGATGATTCCAGGAAACATCTCCTAACCTGGTTTCAACTGGAAGACATTATGTTGAGTGAAGGTAGTCAGCGGCAAAGGGACAAATACTGTATGAGACCTCTAAGATAAGATCTCAAAAATAGACTTGTGTATAGAAGACTCTTTGACAGCTGCAAGGGAGGGGAAGGAGGGAGGGGGAGGGGGGGAGGGTTTAGTTTAGATAGTTGCTAGAAATCTGGTTGGGAGAAAGTGGTGATAGCACACATTAGAAACAAGAACAACATTAAGTAGACTTTAGCATAACTTGAGTACTCCTTCCATCTTAACTCAATATCTCAAGGATACAGTAGCTGGGGCGGGGGGCAGGGGACCGTGCTCTTAGGCAAAATCGAGGCCAATTGGCACAACTAGTGTTTTGCTAAGAGAGCATTGGTGAGTGGCGTCTAGGATCTTAAAAGCTGCCAAGCTGCCATCCGAGGACACAGCAAATGGTCCCAACTCAGCAGGAAACAGATGCTCACCGAGGACCAAAATGACATGCGGTAAAGACAACCTAGAAGACAGAGAGACTCGCAAGAGTGGGTGCCTTCATCGACTTGGGACTGGAAGAACCGGATGGTGCCCGGCCACCACCAGTGATAGCCACGATGGAGTTCACTAGGTTGAGTCTCACTGGCAACACAAGAATAAAAAGGCGTGCATCCTGAGATCCCCACTAAAAGACCTCAATTGATGGTCCAGCGGTTTCGGGGTTCCCCTGAAAGCATGGCCCCCAGCCCTGATGCTGCCCTTACCCATTAATTATAACAAAGGTCCACTCTTTGGACAGGGATGGATTGGACTTTGCAATGCAGAGTGACCATATATTGGGTGCACTTTATGGTTCTATATATCTACAGGATATCATCCTGCTGACCTCTGGCTGGAGGAAGGAGAGTGGGTAGAGAGGAGCAGAAAGGAGGCTGTTGGGAGGATGAGACATGTATGGAGCAGAGAGGAATAGTGTGCTGTCACCAGACAGGGAGAGCAGTGGAAGCTGCGTATAGATGGACATGTAAATTTGTACGGGAATGTACATTTTCACTCAGTTATGTTAAATAAAAAAAAAAAAAAAGAATTTCTAAGTAAGAAGAGGTCTCGGAAATAATCTATTCCGAACTCATTTAGCTTTGGAAGGACTGGACTTTCCTGGTTGGCACTGAATGAATTGCCTTATTACACTTTGGTTAATCCAATGATCCCCCACACCAACAGACTGAGAGAGGAAATCAGAGAGTCAGAACATAGGATATGGAAAGGTAGGGAGAAGGCAAAGCAAAGTTAAACATTTACAAAGTAGCATGTCGGCCTAAGAGAAAAGGACACCTACTGTCCTAACGTCTTCTCAGATACTACACACCCTTCCCCCAACTCGTGATTCCCTTATTTGCTCTACTGTTTGTTTCTGTGTAACTTATTAACCTCTTATATGTGTATCATTTACTTATAGATCATCTCTGTTGTTCATTATTTTCTTGTTCCTGGTACATGCTCCATTCTCTATATGTGTTTCTACCTCACAGGCTTTTTATATTCATGGCAAGCACTGAGTTTTCTGAGGCTGCACTGCACAGTGCTTCCGACTAGTGTTTATCAGAACATCTCTGGTGAAGGACTCATTTTTAAAATCTTCAGTCTTTTATGGACTCCTGTGTTGTCCTACCAGGCATGACTAGCATGCAGCCCACACCGTACATGTTTCACCACATTGCGTTTGATGAAACCAGAACTGATCTGTGCCCTGACCACAGAAATGAGCCCAGTCATCATGCTCTTGAATGCCTGGTCAATGTCAAATTGCTATAAATTTTTTAGTGCTTACTCTTACTTTCTATATTTCACATCATGAACTAGTAACAGAAATTTTTCAGACCGGAGCAAGTCCACAAGACTGCACTGTGAGTTACAGTTGATTTAGAAGTGGATTCCAGAGTCAACTGGCCTGGGTTTTGTTCCTAGTTCTCCTCTTTCTTAGCTCTGTGACCTTGGACAAGTTTACTTCACTTTTCTGAGTCTCACATTCCTCTTTTGTAAAATGAGGGTGATTATATTAGTCCCTGTGGGTAGTTGCTGTAAAGATTTCATGAGACAATCCATGTCCATTGCTGTGAACAGTGCCTGGCAGAGTCAGTATTCAACAAATGTCAGCTCTTATTGTTCCACTTGACCTTTTCTCACTCAGGAAGCAATCCTTCATCTTGTGGTTACCCAAGTTCATAGCCAAGAGTCATCCTGCGAGTGGAAATGAAGGAAGTTTATCAGGAGGGCTGCGAGAGGACAGTGGGGCATGTGTGTCTAGGGACTAGGTGGTCCTGCCTTTTTTCTCTCTAGGAGGAAGTGGGATCATTTTGTGTCTTGTTTTGAATGGCTGTAGACGAGCAGAGTTGTTTTTATTGGCCTAGAAGTTGTGGCTTCTCTCTTTTTCCAACATTGCTCTCATTCCCAGGTAATGCTCAGCTTATCCTGAAAGAGGCAAGAAAGTGAGTTCATATCTCTTTTCCAGAGAACTCAGAACCCCAGCTTTCATTGAACTGTATGAACAATTCCTGCCTTGAGTCAGGGCCTCTTTGGGGAGGAACTTTTTTGAGCTGTTAATAATATCCTGAGTAGGTGCCAATGCGGACGTGTCCAAGGGGATGGCATTTCTCCAGCCTTGATAAAAATCTATTTGTTGAATGGATTTGTGTATATAAACCCAGCCTACTTCCTAAAGAATATTTAATAAAAGCACCACTTTGACATATTGACCATTTAGAACAGATTAAAAAAGAATAGTAGCCAAGTAATAAATGAGGAAATAAATTCTGTTTACTAAGCTGATTCACTTAATTGAACCAATACTTGAGAGATGACACTTGACTACATTCACACACACACACACACACACACACACACACACACACACACACACACTCAAACTTGCATGACAGACTCTCCCTTAATGTGTACTGTGTTCTAGGCATTGTTCTACAGTTTTTCTGTTTCAACTGATTTAATCACCCTAAAATTCACAGACAGATACCATAATTATATCTATTTACAGAAGAAGAAAAAAATTAAGATGGAAATAGGTTAAATGACTACCCAAAATCACACAAGTTGTAGGTGGCAGAGCTTGGATTCGAACCCAGTAGCTTGGATCTAACAACCTTGTTCTTACCCTTCATGTATGCAGAATGGTTGGAGCTCTGTTTATGGTGAAAATGTGTCAGAAGAAGCACAGTCAATCAACCAGGTAAAATGAATAATGATAATAATTTTTATAATGAATAAACTGGGTAAAATGAGATTGACTGGTTAAGTATGATGTACCGGCCTGTGTGAATTACTTCCTGTCTCTTAATTCACCTATCTCATAAATGGTAAGACTCAATGAGGTGACATTTGAGAGTTCTTCTGTCTGCCATACTGGGCTTTTCTGCTACCAATTACGAGCACAGCTGTTTTCTCAGTATCTCATAGTTTTACTGTAACTCATTTTCCTAGCACCTCCTATCTTTGGTGGTTGTCCTCATTTGTTGCCCTACTTCTGTTTCATCCCAAACCTGTTGCTGTTGAGTCAATTCTGACTGACAATGACCCTATAGGATGGAGTAGAACTGTCCCAGTAGTGTTTTCAAGGAGCGGCTGGTGGGTTCAAACTGCTGACCTTTCAGTTAGCAGCTGAGTTCTTAACCTCTTCATTATCAGGGCTTTAATATTTTAAAGAGCAGTGTAGAATTTTAAATGCCTCTTCATACATATCATCTTATTTACTTCTTCAAATAAATTTTCAAGGGTCTCATTTAATTTTTTCATGGCTTTAGTACAGCCAGATAAATTTGAATTACTTCCTAATTTCAGGAGGACTCCCCTCTGCACCAGCGAAAACCTCTTCTGTTTTTCACTTCCTCCTTTCTGAAGGAGATCAGGGACTTATTTCAAGACACTTTTTCTGAGAGCCCAGTAGGCATCAGGCGCTTTATCCAGGCATCAAACAGCAAAGGAGAAGAGCTAATGACTTCAGCAGGTAGAATGATTTGTAGGGTTGGGGAAACAAGACACCCAGACAGATTTCCTCCTTTTCTTTGGCCACTCAGAGTATTTGTGAAACAGACATGACTCACATGAGGACTGGCTTCACAGCTAAGGGGAATCCACATGATGGTCTGTCTTGGTATGAGCAGTAGGAGAGAAGGAACTTTGGACACTTCCTGTAGCCCGAATTGGAAATCAACAGCTTGGTTTGTTCATAAAAAATATTAGTCATTTCCCCCCTTCTACTGACATTGGCAGACAATGGAAAATGATGGATACCAGAGGTGAGTACAGAAATTTTAATTCTATTATTGTGTGTTATTAGCCTTAAGAACTTACTTTAGAGTTACTTGCCTGCCCTTTGGTATTTATCAAAAATGTAAGTTAATCTCTAGAAATTTTAAGTTCTTTTCTAAACCAGAGGTAAAGATTGGCAACTTTACTGGACAGTTGTGTTAGTTATCTAGTGCTGCTATAGCAGAAATACTATGAGTGGATAACCTTAGCAAAATAAATGTATCATCTCCAGTCTGGTGGGGTAGAAGTCCAAATTCAGGGTGCCAGCTCCAGGGGAAGACTTTCTCTCTCAGTTGGCTCTTGAGGAAGGTCACTGTCCTCAATCTTTCCTAGACAAGGAGCTTCTTAACCCAGGAACCCCAAGTCCACAGGATTGTTATTCTCCTGGGTCTTGTTTATGGGTGGTGTGAGGCCCCATACCTCTCTGCTTGTTCTGTATGTCAAAAGAGATGGACTTAAGACACTACCTGAACTTGTAGACTGAGTCTTGCCTCATTAACATAACTGCCTGTAGCTAATCATACCTCACTGACATCACAGAGGTAGGATTTACAACACACAGGAAAATCACATCAAGTGAAAAAATGAAGGACAGTCACACAATTCTGGAAATCATGGCCTCTCCAAATGATGTGCACTTTGGGGGAAAGCAATTAAATCTGTAAAAAGAGCTGCAGGCCTGTTTCAGGCTGTGCCTCCTTGGAAAGTAGATGGAATGTGGGAGCAAAAGGTCATGTAGCCACACTGAAGAAAAGCTTAAAATAAGCCAAAGCCACTGCCATTGAGTCAATTCTAACTCATAGCGATCTGATAGGCCAGAGTAGAACTGTCCTATACAATTTCCAAGGAGTGGTTGATGGATTTGAACTGCTGACCTTTTTGGTTAGCAGATGTAGCACTTAACCACTATGTCACCAGAGAGATCGTGAAAAAATGGTGGAGGTTACTTTTTGGAATATCACCCCATTTCCTCAAGGTTGGCTGAGAAAAGGAGTTTATTTTTCTAGGTGAATTGTTCTGTCATGATGGAATTTCAACTGTGAGAGAGCTATTTCTTGGGATTGGTTTCCTCTGGGTCTAGTTTTACAAATGATACTTTCTTGGGAGATGTTGACAAGGAAAGAGGAACTAACATTCTCTGATGCCTACTATGAACCAGGGATTCTGTGGATATGAGCTTATTTAACGCTTACAATTATTTTGCAAATGATGAAATAGACGCTGAAAGTGATTCCATAGCTTGCTCCAGGGTCCTGCTTGCCATGTTCTATGTCACAGTAAGCATTTGAATCCTACGCTTATTAGGCATTGTCCTCGTTCCGGGCTACAGTCCTATACCTTCACATGCTTGAGTTTATCTCTCTCTTTTCTCTTGCAAAAATTTTCAGCTAAATATACTCACTGGTTATTTTGGGAGAAGTGGGGATGAACAGAAGAGGGGCAGAGGATACTCTACTCTTCTGCCTTCCCTCTCAGTTAAGTACCAGAGTTAGAACCAAGCTACAATCTGTCTTCCCAAATTCCATGTTGGGAAAACGAGCCCCAGTAATAACGTAGCCAATCCTCCCTTCTCCGACCTTCTCACTAGTCCTTTGACCAGCTCTCTGTCTTTGCCCTCAGGGACTCTTTCAAGCCTTCATAACTCTCTCCAAGCACTTTATCTACCTCTTCTCAGCAAATCATCTTATCACTGAGACCATCAGAAATGGACCTTTTTTTCTTTCCAGAGACTCAACCGTCATAAATATGATCCTTCACACTATGCACTTAGTCACTTTCCAGTCTCTCTTACCCCGACCTCATTCACATATTTCTTCATTCTCCTCTGCCTGAAATGTGACTTCTGCCCCCCTTACTTTCTATTGAAACTCACCACTTAAAGTGCTTAATAACATTATCCTTTAATAATATCATTTATTTATTTTTATTTCTTACACACAGACCTTTTTTCTACATTTGAACCAACTTTTCACACCCCTACTTCACTAACACTTTTCACTCCCCTAGTTCTCTGTATATGTCTTGACTGTTTCCTTTTTACTCTCTCATTCTCCTGTCCACACAAGTAATTGTTGTTCCACCCCTGCATATAGTTTCAATGATGACATATAGGTGGATGACAAATCCTTCAGCTTCTAGATTGCATAGCGTATGGGATATCTCCACCTAGATGTGCTTCTGATCACTCAAATTCGATACATCTAGCTGGAACATGGCATCTTACATGTTATTTTCTGTCTTAATTAGTGATCCCATTATTTACCTGGACATCCAAGCTGATTGGCAACCCAAACACCCAACTGTTGTTGATTACAATTACCTGTCCAAATCCAATCATTTAATCCCCAAATTTTACTTTCTAAATACTTCTTGAGTCTTTCCCTTCTTCTCAATCTTCACTACTATTGCTCTATCGACTTCTTTTTCTCTTGGCTAAATTATTTTAAAATAAAAATATTGTTATTTTTTCACACCGTTTTCATTTTCTGTCTTTTTAAATCTATTCTTCCTGTAGACACCAGTGTAATTTATCTAAAATTAAAATCTGACCTTTCACTCAACTTAATTCTTCAATGAATTCTTATTTTATTCTTATAGAATAAACTTTAAGCTATCTAGTATGGCGTATAACATCCTACTTGTTATGTAGTGCTGAGATCAGGGCTTGGCACATAATAAGTTTGCAGTAACGTTAGTTCCTTTGATTGTGATGTTGGTGGTGGTGGCAGCAGCTGCAAGGGGCTAGTGGTTCTGCCTGCCACCTGGGCTTCATGTTGCTACTCCCTTTTTTACTTCATTCTCAAGAAACTCCAGATGACTTATTTTTCTTCTATTGTTTTTTATTTTGTTTTGTTGTTGTTGCTCTTTCATAAACCTATAATCCGTGCTACATTCTTCCCTGCAGCCCTTGTTGTTGCCTTAGGAGGTCCCTCTGCTCATGGTAACCACATGCACATGTGCGATGGAATGAAATTCTCCCCAACCCTGAGCCCCACCCCATCATTAGTTGCTTCTCAGATCATCATGATCGGCAGGGTTTCATTGGCTGATTTTCAGAAGCACACTTCCAGACCTTTTTCTCTAGCCTGTCTTAGTTGGGAAGGTTGGTTGAAATCTGTTTAGCATCACAGAAATATAACAGCTTCTACTGAAGGATGGGTTGTTACTGCAGGTGAGGTGCATTGGCTAGGAATTGAACCCAGGTCATTTATAGAAAAAGGTAAGATTTCTACCGCTAAACCACCGCTGCCCTGCTCTTTACCTCTGGCTAAGTCACTGTTCTCTTTGTTCCAAGCCAAGGTGTAATGTCTGCCCTGAAGCTTTTCATAAACACTCCAGAATAGGAGAAATACCTTTCTCAATGCTTTCACTGCCCTCTGTGAATACCATGTGTTGCATTTTGTGAGTGGTTAGTTGATTAAGTTCATCTGTACCCTAGAGAGCGAGCTTGAGAGATAAGAAGCTCTTATTCAATCATTTTCTCTGAGCGCTGGCTACAAAAATGTGAATGGCAAAACGAAGAATCCAAGGGTGAGGGTACAAACTGGAAAAGCGACACAACTGTAAAACCAAGAGACCAGGATCTGCCTTGGGTGTTCCTTTCATTATGGGTAAACACCTGACTTAGGGGGTTGCCATGCCTTCACTATCTTCCAGTTATATGATCTTGCTATCTTCTCCCCAAAACATGCTTTATGAAAACCTGTTTTACTCACGTTTCCCCTTTAGTTTTGATGTTCTGTTTACTAGGAATCAAACTCATTTAGGGGGTTACATCCTAAACTGTCTTTGGTTGCAAACATTTGAGTAAAAATTAGTGTGAAAGGAATAGAGAGCTGGGTTTGGTTGTGACAGATGTGAGGACAGACACCTGGGAGGAGTGAGAGTGTCTCTGAGGGAGAAAATGTCTTTCTTTTACTCCATGGCTGCTGCAGAATTACTTCCCTCACAATTTTTCTGAGGACTGCTCTTGGCACTGCCTGCACATTCCATTACCCTCAAATTGAGGGGAGAGAGCAAATCTCTAGGCATGATTAAGAACCTTTTAAAGGAGCAAAATCCAGAGGGAACAAAAATAGTCTTCCAAAAACCATAAACAGTTACGGTCTTTCTGTCTTTTTTTACGCAAGATTGCTAATCAGCTCCGAGGCTGAGGATGGAAGGTGTGATATTTGTGCACATGCTAATCAAACTGTGCCAAGAGTTAGGCTCTCCAGAGATTTAGCCCTCTGCAAAGTAAATACGGGCCCTACCGGTTATCACCTCAACTACAAAGAGTTCCAAGCCAAGTTCTATCGATTCAAGTAAAAAAGATAAAACCTGAAGGACTCAGTGTGTGTGTTCTTTGTTCAGGGTTACTTGTGTCCCTTCATTTCACATTTCACAGCATCATATGGCCAACTGTGCAAGGGCCCTGTGAGCACAGCCTTCATCAACAGTGCCAAGGATAACAGGCTCCAAGGCACTGAGAGTGGGAAGCAGGGCTGGCGTTGGTATTATGAGAGGAATATGGGCCATGGAGCCAGACAGGCTTATTTCTGCAAATATTATTAGCATGTTATTACCTATTTTTCACTTGGGTTCCTGTCCTCTGACAGTATCTTTGTGCATTTTGATGTCATGCTTTTAAGTGTATACCAATTTAGGATTGACATATCTTCCTGTTGAACTGAGCCATTTACCATTAGAAAATATTCTTAGTCCCTAAGAATACTTCTTGCCTTACAGTAAACTCTGTATGAAACTGCTATAGCCACATTGTCTTTCTTCTGGTGTTTATGTGATATATCTTTTCCATCCAACAATAGTCTTTTTACTTCCAACTTGGATTGTTTTATTTTAAACCTTCCCCATAAATGACATATAGTTGTCATAGATATTAGCTACCATTTAACTGGCTTCCAATTCATGACAATCCTACACACAATAGAATGAAATAGTGTTTCATCTTGTGTCATACCTGTGATTGGATGCTGAAAGGACAACGTTAGCGTCACAGAGAATGAGAATTGAGGAATACTTAATTACGCTTGTGAGTAATCTGTACATGGATCAAGAGGCAGATGTTCAAATAGGACAAGAAGATACTTACTGCCTGGTTTCAAATCATGAAAGGTATGTGTCAGAGTTGTATCTTTTCACCATACCTAACCAATCTGTATGCTGAGAAAATGATCTGAGAAGCTGAACTAAATGAAGAAGAACAGGGCTTCAGAACTGGAGGGAGACTCTCTAACAACTTGCATCAAAGACTACAGCCTTCAGTATGGATTATATCTTAACATCAAAATACCAAGAATCCTCACAACTTGACCAATAAGGAACATTATGATAAATGGCTAAAAGGTTGATATTGTCAAGGATTTCAGTTCGCTTGGATCCACAATCAACACTCATGGAAGTAGCAGTCAAGAAATCAAAAGATGCAATATACAGGGAAAATCTGCTTCAAAAGGCCTCTTTAAAGCATTGAAAAGTAAAGATACCACCTTGAATACTAATGTGTACCTGACCCAAGCCGTGGTATTTTCGACCTCATTATATGCATGAGAATGCTGGATAATGAATAAGGCAGACAGAAGAACTGATGCCTTTGAATTCTGGTTTTGGAGACTATTGAACATGGCATGTACTGCCACAAAAATGAACATATTTATATCGAGAGAAGTACAAAGATGGCAAGACTAAGTCTTACATGCTTTAGACATATTATCAGGAGGAAATCAGTCCCTGGAGAAGGACATCATGCTTGGTAAAGTAGAGGTGAATGAAAGAGGATAAGTCTCAATGAGATGGATTGACACAGTAGCTGCAACAGTGGGCTGAAGCGCAGAAAAGATTGTGGGCATGGTGCAGTACTGAACAATGTTTCGTCCTGTTGTACATAGGTGCACTGTGGGTCAGAACCACTGGAATGCACCTAACAATGACTACAACCTCTTTTGAAGGAATTGCCTCTGTCCCTCAGATGTTTGAGCTTCTTTCTTTAGCCTCCTACCCACAGTGTCATCAAATAAGACAAATGTCTTGAGAGAAAAACCTATTGGTGTTTGCTGCAGTTTCCTGTTTGTATCAGGACTTGGTCTTCTAAGCGTCTTGGGACCAGAAGAGGTTCCCTTCTGTCCTTTGGGAGCAGCCTCAGCCTCTGTGCCTTGCTGGCATTCAGTAGCTCAGATGTCTGGGGTTCTGTACATTCCAATATATTCTGCCAGACCCTGTAAACTTCAAACCTCCACAGGCTTCTCTTTCTCCTTCCAGAACCGCTTAAAGTAGGCCAAGTCCAATATTAATCTCTGTCCAGAATTGGCAAATGTCATCAGGGATAGAAATGTTAAGCAATCTCAGCTTGTCTAAGAAGGCTACTCCTTGTCTACAGTTCTAGATTATCTAGCCTGCTTTGCTTCCCCACCTTGCCAGTGCATATATAATTATGATTTGGGGGATAACTTATCCTTTGTACTTTTTATGGTTACTTTAGCAAAAGCAGTGACCTGCTATTGTTGTTGCTAGGTGCCATCAAGTCAGTTCCAACTCACAGGGATCCTATGTACAACAGAAAGAAATACTGCCTGTTCCCGTGCCATCCTCACAATCACTGTTGTGCTTCAGCTCATTGTTACAGCCACTGGGGCAGTTCTTCTCCTTGAGACTTATCCTCTTTTTCTCTCACCCTGTACTTTACCAAGCACACTATCCCTCTCTAGGGGCTGGTCCTTCCTGATAGCATGCTCAAAGTGTATCAGATTAAGTCTCAAGATCTTGCTGTTACTGCCTTAGATATCAAAATTACCATGGCCATTGACATTGAAATCACTCATATGAGATGTAAGGCACATATTAGTGGTTAAGAGTGCATGGCTGGAGGCAGATTGCCTGACGTGAGTTCCTATTCTTTTATATAGCAGTTGTTGAACCCTAGACATTGGGCCTCTCTTTCTTCTCTTGTAAAATGGAAATATAAATGGAGTCTGACCCAAAAGGTCATTGTGAGGATCTAATGACATAAAAAATAAAAAATACTTGGCATTCTGGCTTCTAAGTAATAAGATAAGTAATAAAACTGTTAACTATGCTTAGATAGTATCAATTATGCTGTTGTTGCTGCTAGCTGCTATGCCAGGCCAGCCAAGTGCTGTCAAGTCTGATCTGACTCATGGCGACCCTAGTCAGCTCTAATTCATGGTGCTCCCATGTACAACAGAATGAAATGTTGCTTGATCCTGTGCCATCTTCATGGTGCTTGGTATACTCAAGTCCACTGCTGTAACAAGTGTCTATTTTGTGTGCCTTACAACCAAGGAGAAGGAGTCATCTTTCAGCGCTCTATCAGACAATATTCAGTTGTGATCCATAGAGTTTTCTTGGGTTAATTTTTGAAAGTAGACAGCTAGGCTTTTCTCTCTAGTCTGTCTTGGTCTAGAAGCTCTGCCAAAATCTGTCCAGCATGGATGACTCACTGGCATACACAAGCCTCTCTGTTAACCCCAGAAAACTAAACCTGCCACTGCTGAGGCAATTCTGAATCATAGCAACTTTGTAGAAGAAGTAGAACTTCCACGGTATTTCCAAGGAGTGGCTGGTAAATTTGAGCTTCTAACCACTGTCTCACCAGCACCTTCACCATTTTGAATCAAATATCACTTAGAAACTCTGAATAACTTGTCTATTCTCTCTATGGTTCTTCTGTCTCACAGCAAAATGTTTACTTAGTAATAGTATATTATAAGGGCTTAATTTTTAATTTTGTGGAAGCTTGGATTTGAATCATCTGGCTTGTGAGTCAAGATTGTCTTGGCTATCACAGTGGCTCTCAAGTGCTGGCCTGTAAATAATGTTGCTCATGACCAAGATGCCATAGATCTGAGCTGAACAAGGTCTCAGATAATTTCTGGCTTAACTGAATGACTAGCATTTGGGACACTGTTCTCATTCTCATTACGTGAAAACAGATTTCCATCAATAGCATGCCAGATCTGATTGGATATTCAAATTCTACTGCTCGTATGGGTATTAACACAAATATCAAAGAAAATTGCATTCTCTTTAATACTACCATCTATCAATGTCTGCTGGGGTTTTCCTGAATTTTCGTGTATTCATGTCAGTTTTACTCTGTGCTATAGAGTCACTACGAATCAGAACCACCTCACTGGAAACAACAGTCTTAGGCTCGACATGTGTACCAACTGTCTTTCTTTGAAAAGGATTGCATTTTTTTTAAAAATGAGATTATGTCCTTTCAGTTTTATGGCTCTAGTTTAAGAAGTTCTTAATGCTATATAGTAATAGCAAGTGTTTTGTTTAAAATTATTGTATTTATTGTCATCGAAGTTACGTGCCATTGCATTGGTTCTGACTCACAGTGCCCCTATATACAACAGAACAAAACATTGCCCACTCCACCTATTTTGTTTCTTTAAAGTAAAATTCTGGAAAATCTAGTACAGTTCCTGTCTTAGTCATCTAGCGCTCCTATAAAAGAAATACTGCAAGTGGATGGCTTTAACTAGAAACATTTATCCTTTCACAGTCCAGTAGGCTTCCAGTCCAAATTCAAGGCATCAGCCCCAAAGGAGGCTTTCTCTCTCTTTCAGCTCTGAAGGAATGTCCTTGTCACTAATCTTCCTTTGGTATACGAGCATTTCACTGCAGAAACCTAAGTTCCAAAAGACACACTCTGCTCTAGGCACTACTATTTGGTGGTAGGAAGTCCCTGTGTCTGTCTTCTCACTTCTCTCTTCAATATCTTAAAAGAAATTGGCTTAAGACACTATCCAATTGTATAGATCTTGTCGATGTAACTACTGCTAATCTGTCTTATTGGAAACCCCAGTGACGTAGGGGTTAAGTGGTATGTCTGCTAATGAAAAGGTCAACAGTTCAAATCCACGAGGCGCTCCTTGGAAACTCTTTAAGGCACTTCTACTCTGACCTCTAGAGTTATTATGATTCAGAGCCGATTTGACAGCAGTGGGTTTGGGTTTTGGTTTAATCTATCTTATTAAATCATAGTGATAGAATTTACAACATGTAGGAAAATCCTATCAAATGACAAAATGGTACATAATCATACAATACTTGAAATCATAGTGCAGCCACACTGGTACATTTGGTGGGGGGGGACACAGTTCAATCCATGACAGTCCTCTTAGTTTAAAAAAAAAATCAACTAGAATTTTCTACTCAGATAAGAAATTTGTAAGTCTAGTACTCACTAAGTTGGACTTGATGGTAACTAACAACAAAGATAATCCGCAGACTTTGTTTTTCTCTTCTCAACTGTATTTACTCTGTAGGTGTTGCTGTGTCAGTTATAACTCACAGAGATCCTGTGTGTGACAGAATAAAACACTGCGTGGTCCTGTACCATCCTTACAATTCTTGCTATGTTTGAGCACATTGTTGCAGACACTGTGTCAATCCATCTCCTTGAAACTCTTCCTCTCTTCTACTTACCAAATATGATGTCATTCTCCAGGGACTGGTTCCTTCTGATAATATACCCAAGTACATGAGTTGAAGCCTCCCTAGTCTTGTTTCTAATGAGCATTCTGGCTGTACTTCTTCCAAGACAGATTAGTTCGTTATTCTGGCAGTCCATAACATATTCAATATTCTTCACCAATGCCATAATTTGAAGGCATCAGTTTTCCTTTGGCCTTCTGTATTTGTTGTGCAGCTTTCAAATGCCTATGAGGTAACTGAAAATACCATGGTGTGAGTCAGCCACTCATTAGTCCTCAAAGTGACATCTTTGTTTTTGAACACTGGACTGCAGGTTTGCCCAGAGCAATCCATCGTTTGATTTCTTAATTGATGCTTTCATGGGCATTGATTGTGGATTCAAGTAAAACAAAATCCTTGACAACTTCAGTCTTTTCTCCCATCATGGAGTTGCTTGTTGGTTCATTTGTGGAGATTTTTTTTTTTTTTTTTTTTTTATGCACAGGTATAATCCACGGTGAAGGCTGTATGTAATCTTTGATCTTCATTAGTAAGTGTTCAAGTTCTCTTCTCTTTCAGCAAAGAAGTTTGTGTCATCTGCATATATAGACTTACAGTCTTTCACCAGTCCTGAAATTATATTCTTATTCAATAGCCCGGTTTCTAGTATTATTCGTTCAGCATACAGTTTGAGTAGTTATGGTGAAAGGACTCCACCCTGATACACACCTTTCCTGATTCTAAAGCACCATATTCCCTGTTCCATTCTAGTGACTGTCTGTTAGTCTGTGAACAGGTTCCATGTGAGCACAATTAAGTGCTCTGGAATTCCCAGTCTTTGCAATATTATCCATAATTTGTTATGATCTACACAGTCACATACTTTGATATAGTAAAACACAGGTAAACATTTTTCTGGTATTACTTACTTTTAGCCAAGATTCACATGACAGCAATAATGATATCTTTCATTCCACACCCTCTTCTGAAATCTAGCTTGAATTTCCGGCAGCACTCTGTTGATGTACTGCTGCAACTTTTTTTTTTTTTTTAAGTTACCATCAGCAGAATTTTACCTTTGTGTCATACTAACGATACTATTGAGTCATTTTGAATTATTGAATAATAAATTCAGCTACAAATTGTTGATTACCCTCTTCAGTATGGACACAAATAGGGATCTCTTCCATTCTATGGGCATAGATAAGCATGCTTCCACCATTGGTCAATGTTCAAACATTTCGAGAGGTAGCACCAAAGATCTACAAGGCATGGATTTCAATTTTTCCCTGTTTTTCATGGAATAAATTACCTAAGAGTAGTATTAAGTGTTTTCAAAATCTCAAAAATTATGAAGCATTCATCTTGCAGTCTGAAGATCCATTTCTAACCTTATATAAATCTCACATCATTTGTATTTTAAACCCCATTGCTACAAAAGGGACAAACTGAGGCACAGAGAGTTTAAATGGTTTGCTTGGAGTCCCACTACCAGTGTTGGGTTTGGGGAAAAAACAAACAAATGAACAAACTAATTGCATGAATTCCTAACATTTACCAGGCAAATATATGGTCTCCTCCCCATTCCACAGGCAGAGCAAATGTCAAAGAAGGTGATTAATCTTTTCCTCTTCCCAATATGCTCCTCCAGAAACTGTGTCTCTGGCAAAAACATAGCTCAAAATTGCTCTGTTCTTCACTGATTTCTGAAACCGAATCAAGTCCTTCCCATCTCCAGGCCTGGGGGACACCAGCTACACTCCACCTCTTTGGAGGCTGCCAATCACAAGACTGGGACCAACACCTAGTTCTCACTCAGGGTTCTAGGAAGTGCACAGAAGACATTTTATCTGGTTTGCCCTGCACCTCAATGGCCTTTTATTTTTCCTGTCATCAGCACAGACGACCATCTAGTTAGTGCATACTTTGTGGGTTTTCTCCAGTGGAACTTGGAGCCATGGTAATACAGCCCATTGTCAAGGACAGGGCAGACGGAATGTGACTCTTCCAATGATGCTCACAGCCCTGACACTTACTTGTCTCTTGATATTGACAACTGGATTTTTTCTGGAAGGACCGTCTGGCTTGCACATGTTTTATCAACATGGGCCTCCCACGCGGACCAATTCTGATTGTTGGAAATCAATTAACACATGCTAGGTCTCAGAAGCCCTCCTCCCTAGCATATGAACTCAAGAATTCTTGATTTTCAGAAAGGAGTTCCAACATTATTTGTCCAGTTTCTTGTCTTTCTATCAGTTAGCTATTGTTATCTACCCCTCTTTGGTTGAGGACCAACTGAGATGGACCATGGTAAGAAGTTTCCCAAGTGATCTATGTGAGTGATGGCAGGAAAATGAAGAAACTCATGTATTATTATTTTTATTACGGTTGTGGTACAACTAGTATATAACAAAAGATTTGCTACTTCAACAACTTTTACTATACAGTCAGTGACATCAATTGTATTCTTCATGTTGTATAACCATTGTCACTATCTCCTTCTGAATTATCTTACCATCACTAACAAACACTGCGTCTACTGAACAGAAATTCCCCTTTCCCAGTCCGTCTCATCCACTGGCAACTGCTAATAAGTCTTGGCTCCCATATAGTTGTCTATCTCATGTAACTGAGATTATAAAGTGTTTGTACATTTATGACTGATTTGTTTCACTTAGCATAATGTTGTCAACCCTTGCAGCACAGTCGTTAAGTGCTATGTCTACTAACCAAAATGTTGGCACTTTGAATCCTCCAGACATTCCCTGGAAACTCTGTGGGATAGTTCCACTCCTTCCTATAGGGTTACTACGAGTTGACTCAATATCAGGTTTTCTTTTTTGTGTGTGTGTGGTTCAGTGTTGCAAAGGTTCATCCATGTTGTGGCATACAATAAGACTTCATCTCTTTTTATAGTTGAGTAATATTCCACTGTATGTATCTATCACATTTTGTTTATCCACTCATCTGTTGATGGACATGTATGTGGTTTGAGGTTCATTTATTTTAAAAATATGTTCAATAACAACTCTTAGTCAAAATCTTAGCCAGATCTGACCGGAAATTCTAATTCTACTTAATGCAGGAGTGTTGAATATAGCAACCCAAACTGTCAACAAATCCATTCTTTACTATTATCATCTATGAATGCACGCAGAGAAGACCTTTCCTAGAATTTTTTTAATTGTAATTAAGTGAAAATCTGCAATCCTATTCAACAACAATAGATGACCTAATTCTAGATCATGGAGTTGACTCACAGCAATTCCGTGTGACAGAGTAAAACTGCCCCATACCGTTTCCTAAGTTATGGATTTTGCCAGTGTAGAACACCAGGACTCTGCCTCTGGCTGGGTTAGAACCATCAGCCTTTGGCCTCCTAGCAGAGTACTTAACCAATGTGCCAACAGGGCTCTTTTCTAGGTTATCTCGTTCTTGTTATTGTAAGTCTGTTAAAGTAACTAGTCTGGCATTATTTTAGAAGTTCTAATTTATTACATTTCTTTTATTGTCAATAAATTAAAAAAGAACAGATTGACACCGTGTTGATGAAATAAATATGTAGAGCTGAGGATCTGAGATGATAATTAGCTTCAGTGCCCAATTTACTTCTGGTTTTGTTTCTTGTTTTGATTTTTCCAGTGTCAAGAAAGCCTCCACTCACTTGGGAGCATAGATGTAGTAGTCAGAGTTACATAAGGAGTGACTTTGCCATCTCTGCACATTCTTAGCTGAACTGGCTGGGAAGCTTGAAAGAACACTGGAAAATTTCTATTCTAAATGGAAACAATAACAGTGTCTATCTGTGGGCCATGCTCTTTATTACAAATACAATAGTTAGAAAGATTCAAAGCCTACACATGGAACATAAAAATGTGATACCCTGATGTTCCATGCAATGTGTACACTTGTTATTGGACCACCTACACCACACTGTCAGTAAAGTATAAACTGAGCACATGTACCCTGCCTGCCATTTAACTGAGTGCAGTGTATGTGTGCACTAGTGGGATACTAATCTGTGCCATTTTATGTAAGCAGATATGCATGGGCCTGAATGGATGCCAGGTAAAACCCTTTCTAAATTTCTGTGAATTTTAACCATACACATAGTTCCAGTCTAGGA
This sequence comes from Heterohyrax brucei, assembly GCA_028571685.1. NCBI lineage: Eukaryota > Metazoa > Chordata > Mammalia > Hyracoidea > Procaviidae > Heterohyrax > Heterohyrax brucei. Next base: position 14,483,100 of record CM053153.1, on the reverse strand, counting down.
TCTGCACAAATGCCAGTTAACTTGGTAACTCATATTAATACATTAGGGGGTCTCCAATATTTGAAAGCTTGTTAAGTAATATATTTGCATATGGTTGTCATCACAGTATTTTCTAAGGGGGTATATATATGTATGTATGTATGTATGTAGGTGTATATATATATATACATACATATATATGTATGTGATCCATCTCGACGGCACTTGGCTATGTACACACACATGCACACATATGTACACTGTGATTATTTGAGTCAAACATCTTGAAACTCATCCCATATGGGTGAGTGGCACCGGGAAGTAAAAAGTGGAAAGGAAAAGTGTGCTGTTGCAGGGTGAGGAGAGAAGATAGAGTGGCATGGAGGTGGGGACTCAGGGTTTTATATAGTAAATTGACTTGGATTACAGATTTTCACTGAACTACAGTAAAAAATAAAAACAAAACAAAAAAAGCATCATGAAACACCTGCACACTCCCAGAAAATTCTTTCCTGTGATCCTTGTGTCCCTAGGTGGGGCAAACTGTTAACGCATCCAGCTGCAACGGAAAGGTTGGATATTGGAATCCTCCCAGAGATACCTCAGAAGAAATGCCTGGCAATTTACTTTCAAAAAGTCACCATTGAAAATCCTGGGGAGCGAGTTTAACTCTGGCACACATGGGATCACTATGAGTCAGAGATGACTTAATGACAATTGATTGTCTTCATCCTTTTATGTTGTAGCTCTGGTCTGCTTCTCCATCTGTGATACCCATAGTGGTCTTCTCTCTGCCTTTAACACAGAAAGCCTTTTCCCAACTAAAGTTCTTTGTATTTGCTGTTCTCTTTACATCAGGTGTTCTTCCCGTGACTTCTCCTGTAACAATCTCTTTCTTAATCTTCAATTCTCCACTCAAACATTATTTGCTCACAGAACCTTTCCACTAAAGAGTTACCCCTTCAAAAGTGCCCCTCCTGTCAGTCACTCTCCATCATATTATAATGCTGTTTTTGTTTTTGTTTTTAATGCAGCTGTTGCCAACCTTCCCCAAATAGAAAGAGCACGCTTTGAAGACAGGCCAACCTTTGGGTAGACTGCACACCTCAGTTTGACTGGACAGACTCAGTATGTTGCCCTGAGTAATTATTATTGCTGCTCTTTCAGTCTTGAAAGTACCCCCTTTTGGACAATAAATCATATGGTTGTTCTCACCATGCCTCTTTGTTCTAGATTCTCATCCCCTGATCCTAGCAGTATATGGCGCATAGTAGTTTTTTGCTGGAATTAATAAATGAGTGAATTAACCATAGAGTTCTTTGAAAGTTACTTAGCAATTGCTTGCATACATAGAATGTGTCTTGGATTGGAAATTCATGAGCCCTGGGTTCCTGCCCCAGGTTCAGTTACTGTTGTTCTTAGGTATGGCTCCCGTTCAAAGCAACCCTGGGCAGGACAGAAGGAAACAGAGTGGCCAGTCCTGTGCCATCCTCACAATCATTGCTGTGTCTGAGCCCATCACTGCAGTCAGCATTTGAATCCATCTTGTTGAGGGCCTGTCTCTTCTTCACTGACTTCCAGACGTAATGTGACTGGTTCCCCCAGGGACATATTAAAAGTACATGAGACAGTCTTCGTATCTTACTTCTAACGAGAATTCTCGTACTTCTTCCAAGACAGATTTGTTCATTTTTCTGACATTCCACAGCATGTTCAGTATTCTTCTCTAACACCAAAATTCAAAGACATCAGTTTTCTTCCTTTTTCTTATTTATTGTCCAAATTTCAAGTACATGAGGTGACTGAAAACATCAAGGTTTGGGGCAGGTGCACCTTAGTACTCAAAGTGATATCTTTGCTTTTGAACGCTTTTGACCTTCCTGTTTGAATTAACAGTAATTATCAATGCATCTTAATTGCATATTCAATCAATTTGAGAAAGTTTGTACAAGTCTTGTATTTTTAGTGATTGGTGTGTAAATTTGAACAATAGTCATATTAACTGATCTTTGTTGTAACCGTATATATATTAACCTATCACTGACAGTGCTGTAGTTCAGGATAGATCTTGAAATGTTCTTTTTGACAAGAATGAGACACATTCCTCTTTAACTTGTCATCCTCAGCATAGCAGACCATATTATTTTCTGATTCAAAGTGGCCAATACCAGTCCATTTCAGCTCACTAATGCTAGTATATCAATCTTTATGTGTTCCATTTCAATTATGTGGTGGGTCTAATATTCCTAAATGATCACTAAAGAAGGTACAAGTTTTAGCAGGCAACATCCCCAAGTAATTCTTATTAACATGTGTTTTATTATATCAAGCAGATAATAGAGTACTTACAGACAAAATGGTTATATCTCTAGAGAACTGCAGAGAAGTTCAAAGTTAATGGGTGGTTGAAAGCTTTCATTGACACGGAATCTGATTTTGGCTCACAATAAAAAGAATTATAAGCACCAGGCAAACCTAAGCTGGGCTAGCTGGTGAGCGCCTATTTCTGGGCAAGCATAGTCAAGCCCCTTGGGAAGCCTATTCTAATGAAAATAATGTTGGGTTGTATATTCTAATCCTGGCCTGTCAACTAATAGCTGTGACTCTTAATCTCCTTGAGACCAAGTCTTCTCATGGGGCAAGTGTAGAATATAATTTAGATTCTCCTTATCAGATCCTTATATTTTTCTCTCTCTTGTTTCCTGTTAGTTTTGAAAAAGTTGCTGAATTATTTTATTGTAAGCTGTAACTGACAAAACCATTTGAACATATCTTTATGACCCAGAGTCTTGGCATAGCAGTAAGAGGACAGCCCACACGTGAGAATTCCTTCACAGTGGCTGGACTCTAGGTCTTGGACTGAGGAGTAGGGGAATTATGTGAGGAGATGAGAGGAGTGCTCTGAAAGTCCCTTACATCAGATGCCAGTCTATGCTGTCTTTTGGAGTCTCAATACTGAACCTTTTTAAATGACCATAGCAATAATTGTTTTACTTTCTTCCCAAGATCAGAAGAGGATCTGTGTGTCAATTTTGCTTACAGGTCAGGAAATGGTGTATAAATATGAGAGCCTCGGGGTGTTGCACAAAATCTATCGGGGGGTTTTGTATGCCCGTACAGGACTGTACAAGAAACATCCAGGGATAAATCAATTTCTCTGTCACTTCAGAGGGGTTGGTATTAACCTGAGAGCCATGAACCACCAGATTGTGAAAATCAGCATATATGTAGATGGTGGGAATGAAGGAAGAGATGAGAAGAAAACCAATCTATTCCAACACCTACTTTGTGCCAGGTTACTCAATATAGATGATCTCATTTAACCTGCGTGCAAATCCAAGAAGAAAGGCATTATTATCCTTATAGGCTATGAAGAGCTTAAGTTAAGTCATATAAGGTGTGGTAGGTCATGGGCAGGCCTACCCTGGTGGCCTACCCTGGTCCCCAGAGTGCAGAGAGATCATTAGAAAATGGAATTATGTGAACTATGTACTGAAAGTACTTGTAGTCTTCGTTGGTAGTTGACCTTTTTATATCTAATGGTATAAAAATCAGCCATTCTTCCCTTTCTTGCTTTGTGGTATCATGGTTTTCTCCCCACTTCACATGGGAGTATTCAGCTCCAGGCCCAGATCCTCAGAGAACTAAAGAAGCAAAAGCAATGAAGTGCAATTATTTGTATCCTTGTCTTGTGTATTCTTTGCAAGACTTGTTTGTTTAATAGTGAAAGGTACCATGAATTGATCCCAGTCACCATTCTCAGGAAACTTGAAGAGTAAACAAGACCTCTGTGATCCTGCTTAGGCCCTAGATCACACCAGCAGATAATAGAATTCTATTATCTGTCTCCACAGGTTCCACTCCCAGGGCTCTTGCTGCTCCACCACTCAGCCCCCATCCTCCAGAGTGATATGCAAAAAAATAGGCTCTACTCAGCTGATATTTTTTTTAAAAAAATCAGAATAGTTAAAAGGCCTTCCTATTTTCCTCTATTTACTTATTTATCATTGTAGTTTAGATGAAGATTTACAGAACAAATCTCTTTCTCATTAAAATAGTTAGTATACATATTGTTTTATGATGTTGGTTAACAATGCAACAGCATGTCAACACTCTACCTTGTCAACCTTGCGTTCCCTATTACCAGCTTTCCTGTCTGCTCCTGCCTTTTAGTCCTTGCCCCTGGGCTGATGTGCCCCTTTAGCCTCATTTTGTTTTATGGACGTGTCCAATCTTTGACTGGATAGTGAGGCTCAGCCTCACTTCTGATTTCATTACTGAATTGAAAGGATGTCCAGTCTCTGTCAGGCCAGTGAGTCTAGTCTTTCTTATTGAGTTAGAATTTGTTCTACATTTTTCTGAAGCTCTATATGGGACTCTCTATATGGGATTCTCTATATGGGACTCCCTGTCAGAGTAGTGAATCGTGTTAACCAGTCACCCTCTAGTGCTGTACTTGGTTTGAATCCAGTCTATTATTTCCTGATACTGCTTTGCCTTCTACTCCATTAGAAAGTTCTACACCTATACGGTCTATGCCCTCTTCTATCACACTGACTTTGTTGTCATTTACATAATAATCTGTCTGGTTCCCTGTTGTAATTCTTTGGCTTTGGATAGTTCCTGAGAATTCTTTTCTTAGGCTGGTATCTGGGTAGCACAATTTTGCATCCTAGATACAGGTGGTGGTCTGATGTTGTTTGTTCTCAGAGAAAAAGACTCAGTTTAATAATTCTTATAAATTTGGTTGGTTTTTATGTATTTCCTTAACTTCTATTTATCTGGAAATGTCCTAGTTTTCCCATCATATTTGAATGAGAGTTTTACAGGATACATTATTATTGGTTGGCAATTTTTTTTTCTATCAAGATTTTATATGTGTCATTCAATTGCCCTCTTTCCTGCATGATTTTTGCTGAAAAAAATCAGAGTTCAATCTTTTTGTTTCTCTTCTGTATGTGATTCTTTGTCTTTCTCAAGTTTCTCTCAGAAGTTTTTCTTTGCCTTTGACTTTAGTGGATGTGATTATGCTATGGCTTGGTGATATTTTTTTTAGAGTCTATCCTATATGGTGTTTGTTGAGTTTCTTGAATGGGATTTGGTATCCTCAAATGAAACTCAACTCTTGAATCAAAAGCTAATGTTTTTCACCTTTGATGATACTAGGGAAGATTTGTTTTTGGGGGGGGCAGCAATTCTTCAGAGACTTTCTCTTTGTTTTCTGTGTTCTCCCCCTTTTCAGAAATTCCAGTTACCTGAAAATTATTCTTTATTCTTTTCCTTTTCTGATTTTTCCTCAGAGTTATATCAAAGTGTTTGTCTTCTGTTTTGTTGATCCTGTCTTCCATCATTTCAAGTCTGTTCCTTAGTCTTCCTATGTTACTGTCCATTTCTGAAATCTTGTTTATCTTTTGGATTCCTAATACATTTTTTCTGTATTATTTTAATGAATTCTTCCATGAATATCTGCTCTTCCATGAGTTTGTCTATTTTTCTCATGTTTTTGCCTGCTTTTGGTTTCAACTCTTGGATAGCTCTGAATATTAGAGATTTGAATTAACTGTAGGTAGTTCTAGGGCCATTTCTTCTGTGGGAAAGACATCTGTTATTTTATTTTGGAACACTCTTGTCCTTTATTTTTATTTTTTTAATGGGTTTTGGTATTGTTTACTGTCTTTGGGACATTCTGTAGTTATTTTCTTTGTTTATTGATTATTGATCTGTTTGTTTCATTCTGTTTTTTTGTTTTATTTGGTTATGTCAGAGCAGGTGGGCTATGCATTCTTTTTGTTTGTTTGTCTGTGGTCATCATACTTTTCACTGTTTTGCTTGATGAGCAAGGCCAGTCTCTCAGCCATGGTGCAGCAGGGAAGTTCCACCTATAGGAGAGGGTCTGGGATGGGTTGTTTGTGGCATATCCTAGGGTTGACAGAGCAGACAAGAATCAGTGCTGGCCAGGTTCTGCCAGGCAATACCTGTGCTGCTCAGTGGTATGCTGTTCAGTACAGTGTACAGAAAGGCTGGAAAAATAGGGGAGATGGTGTTGTGTGGAGCTAAAGCACGTATGGGAGAAAGAAGAGAAAAATAAGAGTCAAAAACAAACAAATTAAAAAAGAGTGCTAAGAGCTTGCTGCTGTAGTGGAAAGATGAGACACTGAGAAAGGAGAAAAAGAAAAAGGTAAAAACTAAAAGAAAAAAAAGGACTAAATAAAAAAATTGGAAAAGAAAAGGAAGGCCTTCAGAAGTCCCGTTAGTGTAGATACAAAGACCCATGAAGTGTCTCCCAGGCTGAACAGTATAGCCTCACTAGAAGGGATATAAATGTTACACAGCACCAGGTATTCAAGAGACAGGAAATGAAGTTAAGTGTAGATGGATGAGAGTGAGAAATGAAGACAGACAGAAATTAAAAAAGAAAAAAAAGCATCCCTGGGGATCCCATTGATATTAATCCTCAGACTGGGGAAGCGGATCCTAAGCCACACAGTACAGCACAAGCTAGAATGGGCTCCCAAACTGCAAAAAGGATGAAACAAAGCAAAACAAGACAAAACACCACAAGACAAATCAAAACAGAACAAAGCAAGGGGGGAAAAAGGTCCTAAGGATGGTGTCAATGGCCAGAGGAGTGGTTCCCCAGCTGAACAGTGCTTCATAGCCTTTTAAGAAGCAAAGATGGTGATGGCACATAGAGCCAGGTGTTCAAGATAAAGGAGTGAGAGGCAGTAGGAAACACAGAAAAAAAAACAAAATAAACAGAAAAAAACCAACAACACCTACAGAGAAATGGCACTCAGAATGTTGGCCAGTGTAGGCTGGGTGAATCTGAGTGAACTGGGGCCGAAGGGATTTCGTATGGGAGAAAGTTACAGTCAATAGACTGTGACTTGGCCTGGCAGGAAACAGAAGAGGCCTGAGGAGAAGTGAAGGGTGAGGTAAGGAAACCATATATTGCTGGTTACCAGGTGATCTGTGTCCTTCTGGGAGCGCCACAAAGCTGTTTTTGAATATTCCCTGCTAGCTGATGTCCAATGTGAGCAGAGTGAATCCAAATGGCACAGACATCACGTTTCCCAGCCAGTAGAGCCAACACAACCAGCCAGGAAGTACAGCAGCAGGGAGAGAATGGGGGGCAGGAAAAGGCATCTTGCTGGTTGCTGGGTGCTTTATTTCCTGCTGGGATTCCTGTGGAGTTGTTTTCTTGAGCTCACTGTCTACTGATCTCTGACAGAAGTCCAAGAAGATGAATCCATGCTGTGTTAGCTTATAGGGGGTTCCACTCATATCCATTCTCATTCTCTGTTCTGTATTTGTTTCTTATTCCATTTGGTGTTTGGTTATTTATCTCTTCATCTGACACTCTGGGTTCCAGGATTGATGTTTTTGTTTGTTTTACTTAGTTTTTCAGGCCTTTTCTGTAGAGAGACAGCATGGAATTTCTGCCTATGGCATCATACTGGTTGGAACATCCGTTTCTTTAAAATTCATTCAAAGCCATAAGAATTCAGATCATGTTTATAGTTAGAGTATTGGGAGTTCTAGTTTCAAATAAGAATTGAGTCTGAGTTGATTACTACTGATTATTGTTCTTTAAATATTGCCTCTTTTGCTGGAAAAGGAGATGGAATCAATGACTAATGAGTCTTTTTATCATCAAGGCCTATTATTTTTTCACAGTGACCTCAGACTAGCCATGGCATTTATGATCTTATTCATATGGGCTTCCTGCCCAGAAACACAGGGGAATGAATCTTTCCCTAAGATGAATAATTCTGATGACGTTCAAGCACCTCAGAGTCTCCTAAAACAATTTAAACCTTTTTATTGTTATTAGCAGCAATACCTTTTATATAAATCCATGTCTCATCTAGTCTCTGCTACTGAAGAATCTCATAAACAGCTCATTTCTTCCCACAACTTCACTAAGAGTATAAAAATTGGTTTGAAAGGGTTTCAACTCAAGTGGGGAACAGACATGCATTTGGAGATAAAACAGGCCTAGGACTGAAGCTATGCCTTGACATTCCAGCTGTATGTTTTTAGATATATTATTTAACCTTTCACAATTTCAATGGCCTCATCTGTAAAATGCATATAATTATATTCCCTTCAGTAGGTGAAGAAAGCATTCATATGCTGCTTGGCTTATTACAAATACCCAGTAAATCTGAGTTTTATCCTCTTTTATCTCTGTGGGTTTTTCAGTGGTCCCCAGTACATTTTTCTGTGTCGTGAGTCTTCATTGTGACTAGACCAAAAATTTATTTATTTATGCCTAATATCATTTCTCTTGTACAATAACATTTTATCTTTTTTATTACTATTATGATTGAATGAAAATGTACATTCCCATATAAATTTGCATACTCACCTATGTGCAGCTTCCACTGCTCTCCCAGCCCAGTGACAGCACACTCTTCCTCTCTACTCCATGCATGTCTTATCCTCCAAACACTCTCCTATCCCCTCCTCTCCACCCACTCCCCTGACTCCAATAATAGGTCAGCAGGACAACATTCTCTAGATGCATAGAACCGTAAAGTGCACACATGATATGGTCACTCTGTGTCACCAAGTCCAATCCATTCCTGTCCAAAGAGTTGACCTCCATTATAGTGTATGAACAAGGGCAGCATCAGGGACAGGGGCCATGCTCCCAGGGGAACTCCAAGGCCCCTGGACCATCACTTGCAGTGTTTTAGTGGAGACATCAGGGTGCATCCCTTCTTATAGTTGTGTTGTCAGTGAGACTCAACTTTGTGAGTTCCATCAACGGCTATCACTGTTGATGGCTGGGCACCATCAAGTTCTTCTGGTCACAAGTCAATGTAATCATCCACTCACGTGGGTCTCTCTGTGTTCTTGGGTTCTCTTTCCCCCATGTCATTTTGGTCCTTAGTGATCATCTGTTCCTACTGAGTTGTGGCCATTTGCTGCACCCTCAGATGGCCGCTTGGCAGTTTTTAAGACCCCAAACGCTACTCACCAATGTGGGATGCAGAAGGCTCTATTAGCAAAACACTAGCTGTGCCAGTTGACCTCAATTTCACCTGAAAGCATGGTCCCCAACCTCCCACCCCAGCTACTCTGTCCTTGCAATATTGGGTTAAGATGAGAGGATTAATCATGTTATGTTGAAGTCCAGTTAATATTGATCTTTCTAATGTGTGCTGCCACAGATTTCACCCAATTAAACTTCTATCAACTAATCTAAACCCTCAATGCCTTGCCTTCCCTCCCTCCCCATCCTTGTAGCCATCAAAAAGTCTTTTCTTCTATTGTAAGTTCTTATTGTAGAGGTCTCACACAATATTTATCCTTTTGTCACTGACTACTTTCACTCAGCATAACGTCCTCCAATTGAAACCAGGTTATGAGATGTTTCCTAACATCATCATTGTTCTTTATCATTGCATACTGTTCCATTGAGTATATATACCATAGTTTATCTATCCATTCCTCTGTTGTTGGGCATCTGGATTGGTTCTGCCTTTGTACTACTGTGGACTGTGCTGCAATAAACATTAGTGTACATGTATCAGTTGGTGTGAATGGCCTTGATTCTGTAGCATATATTCCAAGCAGTGGAATTACTGGGTCAAATGGTATATCTACATCCAGCTTTTTAGGGAAGCACAAGATTGCCTTCCAGAGAGTTTGCACCGTTTTGGCAATCCCACCAGCAGTGTGTGGGATTAAATAAATTAGCTATATGTTTAAATTTTTTGAGGCAAGCATACTGGTTTTGGAAACAGACACCTTTTTTTTTTTTTTTTTGTCTGTGTGTGTTCAAATTCTGGATCTGCTCATAGTATAGTGAACTTGGAACACAATTTTCTCATCTGTGCAGTCAAGGCAATGCTAGTTGCCTCAATGAATTGTAAGAATTATAAAACACTTAGCACAAGTTTCCAGCAAACATAAACAACAATAACAATAACATCCCTCTATTTTAAGTGGAAACCTTTGAATAATAACACCATGGTTTCTGCAGGATATTGTGGCTATTACTGTTGTTGTTTCTGATGGTCAGAAAGAGCATGCTGGATAAGTGAACCACAGCTCTTGATCTCTCTGGATAGATCTGCAGAGAGAGACATCTTGGGACTCATATCACACTGTGTTTTTCGTTTGGTACAATGGTTCTACTCCTCTGCTCACTTGTGAGTTTCTTGAGGATAAGGAGAAGAATGTTCTTTTCTGCATCCCTAACACTTGTCAGTGAGTGTGAAATATTGTAAGAGAGCTATAATCTCAGTGGTGGTGGAAGAAGAAAGAATATCAATAGGAGAAAGTAATGTTTACTGATTCTTAATTGTGTGTTAGGGCTTTGCCTGTATAATCTGATTTAATGTCCTCACTCTTAGGACAGTAGTAAGATTTGCAGCATATTACCCAACTTTTTTGTCTCTCTAGTTCTACATCTGTGAAATGACGGTAATTTAGACAAGGTAGAAGGCTTTAATGAAATAATACATGCAAAGTACCTAGAGCTGAGCTTAGAACAGGGCTCAGCACAATATTCAAAGAACAAACCGGGACTCAAGAGAGTTTAGGAAGTCCTGCAAGGGCATTCATGGTGTGAGAACAGCAGTCCATGCTTTTACCACTGAACCTTACTACTTCCCTTAACCTTCACCAAAGGTGAGTGGAATGAATCACCACTGAGTCCAAACTTTGAAGATAATAGAACTGAGTTTAGAAATAAGAAATGACCCAACTGTATCTAATACTGGAAAATTGCAGCATTCTCCTGAGTTGTGTGTTTTGATGCACTCTACACTACTAAATTTATAAGTGGTAAAGTACCTGGGTCCTGAATTAGATGCAAAGAGAGGTAGCTCACTTGAACATAGAGGATTGAGAGACTTCAGAACACAGGAATCAGGAATCTTGAGTTCTAGCGCCTACTCTATGTGACCCTGTTTGTACCTTGGTTTCCTCATCTGTAAAATGAAGGATTTGGTTTTTGCAGTCTCTGAATTCCCTACTGAGCTTATCCAGCTTTGTTTTATGAATTACATAAATCTTACCTCTTATCTGTTGGGAGCTTCAGTAGCTGGGCAGTTAACTTTGACAATCATTGAAGTAGTTTACGTATTCAGTTTAACCTGAACACAGACATACTGGAAGTAAACTGGGATTCTTCTCTCCACGGACCTTGCATTGGAAAAGCATCATGACACTGTTTCCTGAATGAATGAGTCCTAGATTTAGAACCCAAGGAAGGTGCCACCCCCCCCTTGAGATGAGTAATCCCTGAGCAGCCTGTCCTAGTGACATCAGCCTGACTTTTTTTTGTATGCACTGTGATGCTGCCATCCTTAAATGGATTGCACCTGTTGTTACCATGTGTGTGGTTCAGGCTTGTATGCTTTGACATCAAAACAAGAATGGTTGCCAGGAGATGAAACAAAGATGTAGCATTTATGGACACACATGTCAGTATTGCAGAATGCTCACAATGTGTCAATTCCAACAGCTCACAGGCACATTAGGGAGACAACTAGTTGAAATACAGATATCAAAATGAACCTAAAAAGGAAGTCCCAGACTCCTACAATCAGAGAAGTCTGCAACGATTATCATCCACGTCAACTGCCATATGCATGACTCAATTCTCATCTACCATCCTCTAGCCAATGATGATGCATGAAGCTCTTGTTGAAATATCCCCAGGGATAGGGACCTCAGTCCTCATGAAATTCTTCTAGAATTTGCAGAATTTTGAATGTTAGAATGTGTGCCCGTGATGCCTGGAAATCTTTATGATTTTCACACAGCAATTCTAGTTGTATCCCCGTTGACAAAGAGTCCTAATCATGTCATTCTTCTTTACTGTCTCCTTTAAGATATTTTCCCTTTGATCTAAATGTATTCTTTTATTGTTGCTCATGTGACATGATTTCAATAGCTGTCTGAGTCAGGACGGAGACCATAATTGATTAGGAAGGCTTGATCCTATATAACTATTTCCCATGAGTTAATGTCAATTCATAGTGACTTCATGCGGGTGTTTTCAAACCACTTAATTTTTGAATGCTTTACTGCTTGTGCCAACCATATATTTGTTTTTTAATTGAGTCAGTCATTCAACTTAGATCCTATGTATCTGTGAGAAGACAGGTACTTTTTAGGATAGAGTTGAATCAGATCTTGTACCTTTCTGAAAGACATTTCAGTTTCATCAACTTTTACTCACTGTGAATTTGGGAGAGTTCTTTTTTTTTTTTAACCTTTGTGAATCTGTTTTTCTCATCTCTAAAATATGGGTCAAATGAGCGAGTTCGAAGGGTTGTTATGAGGATAAAATACAATAGCATATGGTATAAAACACCACAAGAATGTTGGGCATTTTGATTAGGGAAGAGAGAAAGAATACAGATTAACTGTCATGTTGGGTAGAAATTGGTCAGTGTCACAGGAGAATTACTAACAATGCACCAAGGTTGATGGACCAAATAATAAGTGCACAGTCAATACACGCCAAGCCAAGTGTGGACTCCTTAAACCAAGTCCAAATCAAGAATTTCTGATGGGAACTGCCAAGCAGGCAGAATTAACCCACAACAGGACTAACAAGGACTCTAAAGGAGAAAGCCAGAACCTTTTATGATACAAGAATCCAAGCAGAGCAGTGACTGCATTCTAAATTCTTTCCATGAGGCAAATGGAAGCAAAATACTCTGGAGGATGGCTTAAAAATAAACGCACATACATGTGCCTATCTCTGTCCACACACACCTGCGCATAGGCCTTTTTTATGGCATTCATGCTGCGTGGTCCTCCTCCCCCAATATGTCCAGCATAACATCCAGTGACCTAGCAAGAGCACCCAGATTATTTTGGGCAACTAGTGTTCCCCTGTTGGAATCCATCTTGCTCTGGTGTGGAATCCCAGACATGAGCTCTGGCCACAGGTTGTGTTTGTATTCAGGCAGGAGCAAGAGCTGTCCCCAGGGAAACACAAGGTTATAGGCAAGTGGGCAGATAATTTATAGTCTGAAACAGGACACTTTTTTTTTTGGTGTTTAATTTTTCTATGTATCACAGTATTTCTAAATTTCAGGTTTGTTTTGGTATTTTTATATTTTAATCTACATAAATAAAGTGGCCTTTTTAATTGTACACTTTTATAAAAATGTAACACATGCATAGATTTACCACCACAATGGGGATACAGAAGAGTTCCATCACTCCAAAGAATTCTGTCATACTGGCCCTTTATAATCACATCTTCCCCAATCCTACTACTGAAAACAGACATATCAACCATTAGTATAGTTTTGCTTTTTGAAGAATATCATGTAAGTGGAATCATACATTATGGAACTTTTGAGATTGGCTTTTTGCACTCAGTGTAGTGCCTTTCAGCTTCATTCAGTTTTGACCTACTATCCTCGTGCAAATATGAAAATCATTCTTTTGTACTCTCAAAAGCTGTATTTTCAGCACCGAGGAATATACTGTATATACTTGTACCTTGTCAGGTTGTAAAACATGTTGGTTTTGTCTTCACCCCTTGCCTTCTTTCCTTTATTCCTTCCTGCCAGCCCACCCTTCTCTAGACTTCAGTTGATAAAACCAAAGCCAAGAGTGAACAGATGCGTACTGAGTCCATCCTTGGCCATCACTGTGATATTTTTGGCTGCAGGCCTAAGTAAGCACACGGAAGAGGAAAGACTCATGGGAAGAGGTTAGCTATAGGTCAAGACACTTAATTTATTGAAATGTGGGAATTTGAGAGGTAGAACATAAACAGTAAAAAAGGAGAAAAAAATAGCAATGTGGGATATTAGGATTTATTTAGTAATTCACCTATTCATTGGAAAAGATTAGTTGAGTACCTATTAGGTTTCCCACACTTTGTTGCCAAAACAAACCTATTGCAGTCCAGTTGATTCCAACTCATAGCAACCCTATAGAACAGTAGAACCGCCCCCACAGAGTTTCCAAAGAGCACCCGGTGAATTCAAATTACCAGTCTTTTGATTAGCACCCATGAATTTAACTCCTGCACCACCAGGATTTCCCACACCTTGCTAGGTGTGGAAAATACAGTGGTAGGTAAACAAGACAAATATAGACTCTGTCTTCTTGAAACTAGTGATCAAAATGTTTTGTATTTATTGACAAAATTGCAGATGTATATATGGCAATAACCAGTATGTTCTGTGGAATAGGGATTCTAGGGCAAAAGTTGTTATTGATGAATAATATCAGCTGATGTCACATCCAGTAATCAATCAGTTTGTAAATTATGGCATTTTTGTGAATAAAGTTTTACTGAAACAGACACACCAATTTATTTATGAATGGTCTGTGAATGGGTTCATATGCAATGGTCTGTGAATGGGTTCATATAGCAGAGTAAAATAGTTGAGACAGAAACCTTAGGGTCCAAGTAAGTATCACAACATTTTTTAATGAAAAGCAGTAGAAGTACGGAGAAGCCCAAAGCACTTTTGGATACTAAAAGCTGTATGTATGAAGGTTTATACTCAAGAAATGTTTTAACTTTATTTAACCCGTGAGCTCTGTGGTAGAAAGTTCTTAAGATGGCCCTCAATGACCCCTGCTTCCTGGTATTCACATCCTTGTGCCACCCTCTCTCTTTGGGAACAGGCTGGACTTTCTGATTTGCTTCTAATGGATATAATAGGGCAGACATGAAGGGACATCATTTATGAGATTAAGGTATAAAAAGACAGTGGCTTACATCTAGGGTACTCTCTAGTTCTCTTTGTGTAGTATAACCATTCTCGACGTTGCAGTTATACTCTCTGAAAATCTCTGATTTCCTCATGGGGCAAGTACTCAAGGGCCGTACACAACCATGTAGATAAGCTTGGAAGAAGAAGCTCTCAGCCATGTGAGGGAACCTGGAAGTAAACTCTCCAGCCCAAGTCAAATCTTGACATGACTGCAGCCATAGCTGACAGTGTGACTTCACTTTCATGAACCATCCTGTGCTAGTAGCACCTTGCTAAGCTGTGACCAAACTTCTGATCCCCAGAAACTTTGTGGCAGTAAGTGCTTATGGCCTTAAATTGTTAGGTTTTGGGTAGTTATATAGTAATAGGTAGTTAATACAGTTCCCTAAAATATTTGGCCATTGATACTTTCATTATACCCACCCTTCTCTTCCTGTGGATCACCCATAGACTTCCTCTTAGAATGTCAACTCTTCAGAAAACGTCAAGTAGGAAAATACAGTTTAACGTATTAAGTAATTGAATCTTCCAAATCTTTCATTGTAAATAAAACTTCTATTTTTGTCCTGGTCTTGGATTCAAGCATCAAATAGTTTGATTTACCATCGTTTTACTCGTAGTAGTAGCAATAGACACTGTTTAGACAAATGATTTATTCAGATCAAAGTTCCCACACTGCTATAAAAAATAAATACAAATACAGTAAGCCATCTATAATAATTTCTGCTTCAGAAAACAGCCTACCATCTCCTGTCCTCTGAACTCTGCTTTCTGGATTATAGAGATGTGGTGACAGAGACATATGTTGCTACAAGCTGACATTCTTCCTGTACTCTTTCCCAAAGTCATAAAACCAGGAATTGTTATTGTTTATTAGCTCTGGGAACTGTCTTGGTTGCCCTAGAACAGGCCTGACCTGCTGATTTAGCCCACAGCTGACTCATGGGTTCACGACGTTGGATTTGCCAACTCATTAATCACACAGTTGGTAATATATTTTTTTCTCCTTATAAATGATCAGGAAGCCTTTTTCATTGAGCTGGTCAACAGCAGAAGGGATAATGGTTCTGAATCAATGATTCTGTATAACTTAAATACCCAGCTTTCTTGAAAGAAATCAAAAGAGATATTCATAAATGGAAAAACTCAACGTGACAATAGATATAAAGGCTCAACATTGTGAAAATGTCACTTCTACCCAAAGCGACTCACAGATACAATTCAGTCTCAATCCAAATACTAACAACATCATTTAACTAGATGGAAAAATGAGTCACCAACTTCATACTGAAAGGGAAGAAGACCTGGATAAGTAAAGTATTGTTGGAAAAAAAGTAGAAGACCTCAGAATCAACTATACATCCATGGAACTCAAAACAACTTGTGCTGATACAATGACAGACACAGAGACCAGTGAAACAGAATGAAGAACCCAGATGTACCTCTCTCTACCTTCAGTCAACTGATGCTTGACAAAGGACCAAAGTCAATTATAGTGAGGAAAAGATAGTTTTTTGTATGTTTAAAAATAAAAAAAAAAATAGTGGATGTCTATCTGTAAAAAAAACAGAACCTATATCTCACACCATGTAACAAAACATAACTCAAAGTGGTTCAAAGACCTAAATACAAAATACAAAAAGTTAAAGACCACAGAAGAAAAAACACAGACAACACTTGGAGCCTTAGTACATAGCATAAATGCAATACAAACTATAACTAATAAAGCACAAACACCTGAATAAAAACTTTAAAACTGGGTACTCCAAAAATTAAATACTTAGGATCATCAAAAGACTTCACCAAAAAGGTAAAAGGAGAACCTACAGCATTTGAAAAATTGTTGGCTGTGATTTATCCAACAAGATCTAATCTCTAAAATTTATAAAATGCTTCAATAGCCTCACAACAAAAAGACAAACAATCCAATCAAAAATTAGCTAAAGATGTGAACAGACACTTTTGTTTGGCAAGACCAGCATTGTGAAACCACGAGTCATCTGTGGGCTAAATCAGAAGGCCAACCATGTTCTAGGGCAACCAAGACAGTTCCCGGACACTTCATGAAAGAAGACATCCGGGCAGCTAACAGACACAAGAGGAAATGCTCACAATCACCATCCACTAGAGAAATGAAAATCAAAAGTACAGTGAGATACCATCTCACCCCAATGTTACTGGAACTAATTAAAACAAAACAAAAACAAACAAAAAAGAAAATAATAAAGGCAGGGAGATTGTAACTCCTATGCATTGTTGATGGGAATGTAAAATTGTACCACCACTATGTAAAACAATATAGTGCCTTCTTAAAAAGCTAGAAATAGAAACTCCACAGAATCCAGTAATTCTGCTCCTAAAATACATCCTGGACAAATAAAAGCCATCACACAAATAAACATCTGCACTCACATTTTCATTGCCTTGTTATTCACAAGAGCAAAAAAATAGAAACAATCTAAGTGCCCATCAACAGATGAATGGATAAACAAATTATGGTACATACACAAGGTGGGATACTATGCATGCAACAGTAAAGAACAATGAAGAATATGTGAAACATTTCACAACATGGATGAATCTGGAGGTTATTATGCTATGTGAAATAAAAGCAGAAAGAGAAAAAAGAAAAACTCACAGCTGTCAAGTCTATTCCAACTCATAGCAAACCTATAGGAGAAAGTAGAACTGCCCTATAGAGTTTCCAAGGAGTGCCTGGTGGATTTGAACTGCTGACCAGTTTTTAGCAGCCCTGGCACTCAACCACTTATGCCACCAGTGTTTCAGAGTGAAATAAGTCAATCACACAAGAAGAAATATTGAATGATACCACTGTTATAAAAACTCAAGAAAAGATTTGCCCAAAGGAAAAAAACAATCTTTGATAGCTACAAGGGAGGGGAAATCACTATCTAGACAGCAGACAAAGTGTTAACGTTGGCAAAGAGAAAGACAACACATAATATTGAGGAAGGTAGCACAGCTTGACCAAGGCAAAGTCATGGAAGCTTCGTAGACATATTCAATCACCTTGAGGGACTGAGTTACTGGAACTCAGGCCTGGGGACCATGGTCTTCAGGGACATCTAAGTCAATTGACATGACATATAAAGAGAATATTCTACATCCTACTTTACTAAGTAGTATTTGTGGCCTTAAAAGCTTGCAAGTGGCCATCTAGATGAGATACGTCTATTGGTCCCATCACATGTGGAGCATAAGAAGATGAAGAAAACAAAAGACACAAGGAACGTACTAGTCCAAAGGACTAAAGAACAACATGAACCACATCCTCCATTAGCCAGATCCCAGAGAACTTAGATGGTACTTGGCTGTCGCTACCAACTGCTTGGACACCAGTCACAACAGAGGGTCTCAGACTGAGCAGGAGAAAAATGCAGAACAAAATTCAAATTCACCAAAAAAAGACCAGACTTACAGGTCTGACAGAAACAGGAGGAACCCTGCAGATTATGGTCCAAGATAACCTGGTAACTTAGAACTGAAGCCACTCTTCGAGTCTACCTTTCAGCCAAAGATTAGACAGGCCTATTAAAAGAAACAGAAACACTGGTGGTGTAGTAGCTAAGTACTACTGCTGCTAACCAGAGGGTCAGCAGTTCAAATCCACCAGTCACTCTTTGGAAACTCTATGGGCCAGTTCTACTCTGTCTGTACTACAGGGTCATTATGAGTCAGAATCTGTTCAGTGGTAGTGGACTTGGTTTGGGTTTTATAAAATAAACAAGAATACATGTGAGGAAGCTTTGTGGGCAACACCTGTGCAAGAGCAAGGCAGGAAGGCAGGAAGGGACAGGAAAACTGGAAAAGTGGGCAAGGAGAACTCAGGGTGGAAAGGGAAAGTGGGAGAGTGTTGATATATTGCAGGGGTTGCAATGAAATTCACAAACTAATGTGTGTGTATGTGTATACATTTTTGAATGAAAAAACTAATTTTCACTGTAAACTTTTATCCAAACACAATAAAATTAAAAGTGATAATATTTATTTTCCTTGCTTTTATTTACATACATCCTGGATATACTCATGACAGAAAATCACTTATTAGGCCTCTTTTCCACAGTGTGCTCTGCATTTTGAGTTACTGTTCTACTGATGTGTTGGTATTCACTTATTTTTGGACCTTTGATTATCATTTAGACACTTGTCTTCCTTTCTGCCTCCTCTTTATTTTTCTTTTATTAATATAGGGTTTCTTTGACATGAAAAGTAGAACACGAGGGCATTTTCCAAGAATGGTTATGAAACTACACAGCTGGCAGAGGTCATAAGCTTGAGGACTTTTGCTAGTTGAAAAGTTACCAAAAAGTGATATGGACCTAAAACAGGTTTTAGCAAGCTACATCTCTCTGCAGGCCAAATTTGGCCCGTTATTAGTTTTTGTAAATAAAGTTTTGTTTGTAATCAGCCATACTCATTTGCTTATGCATTATCTATATTGGGACACACTCTTGAAGATTTGAACCCCTGAATATTTTTTAGGAATAAATCAAACTGGAGAAAATAGTCAACAAGGCATCATTCACCTCCAGATATTTGGAAGAATAGACAAGGAATCTCAAACTAAGATACAAAACTAAGACACAGGAGCAGATAGACAGGAATACAGGGATTTGAGTCAAAAGACAGAAGTCATTTTCACGTTCCATCACTTTTAAGCCACATGAGCCTGAAAAAACAACCTCCCTTGAAGAAATTATTCCTCAACCTGTAAAGTAAGGATTGCAGGAATTCCTGTTCAGAGAATTTGTTGTGAGAGTCAATGCGATGAAGTACCCTACAAACATTAACTCCTTTTATAAATGTTATTTTTTTATACCATTATTAATGCCCATCAAAGGCATTCAAGTTATGACTGCAGAATGAATGACTACTAGAATTATCTCTCTAAAATCTCTGGCAAATTTCTGAGATTGCATGCAAGGGTATATGTTGTCTTAACACTCAAATATGGGTTAAATTCACTATTGCTCAAAGTCCAAATTATATTCTTTTCTTAACTCAAATGGTATATTAGTCTTTTAAACTTTAGGTGAACTTCCAACAGATATATTTCCTAATCCCTGTAGGCAATCTGACACAGATAAAATGTTGAAAGTTGTAAGATGCCATTGCGATCACTCCATATTGGATCGATAGCAGATGGATTAGTCACCCTTTATTCTCCTGAAGGGATTATTCCACCATCAGGCCTAGAACAAACCCTTGTCTCAAAACCACTAAGGCCACATCAAGTAGAAAGTTTTTCTATTCTCTCTCAGTTCCGGGAGCTTGATGACACTATGGCAGCTTACCACGGCTCTTCTCTTGAAGCAAATGCACAGTGCTTATTGCAACTGATGTACAAACCCAACATAAACCAAACCCACTGCCGCTGAATTGATTCCAACTCATAGCAACCCTGTAGGACAGAGCAGAACTGCCCAGAGGGCTTCCAGGGCTGTAATCTTTACAGAAGCAGACTTGAAGGAAGTAGACAACTGCCACATCTCCCGTGGAGCAGCTGTTGGGTTCAAACTGCTAACATTTTGGTTAGCAGCTGAGTGCTTTAACCACTGCACCACCAGGATTACTTTTCAAATGATATGCCACTGTCTACAAATAACAGCTGAGAATGCCTAGGAAGAATCTAGTTGTTTCTGGTACAGAGATGGGAGGGAGGAATGCTTAGGCAGTTAAGATAATGATAGAAAAGTTGGTCTGCCTTGAGGGGGTAAAAATTGGGTGAATTTAAAGGAAAAATTACTATTCTGGGAAGATGCTGGCAGGACTCCCAGATTTCCTTTTGTATGAATGGCATTCGGTTCAATTAGGTTTCCCAGCTGTGACATGCTCCAGCTGTGATTTGTGCCTGCCATGTCACTGATTTACTCTGTGCCACTTCTAATCCACACGTTTTCAGGGCTGGTGACAACACATGCTACCACCTAATTTGCAGAGACAGGTGTTATTCTGACATCAAAATGTCATGAAGCAGAAAGTGCTCACAGAGAAAATGTCCTGCGAGTGTTGGACACGAAGGGGTCAAGGTCTCCAAGGAAAGTCACCTTAGGAAGACCTCTGCCCAGTTTCCGAGGCATAGGAGTTCTCTCTTCAATGCCTTGCACACATTTAGTGAAAATACTGCCCAATAGGTAAATACCGTTCTCACCATTTTACAGATGAGGAAACCAAGATTCAGGTTAATTGACTTGTGCACAGTCACATAGGTGATAAGTACTGAAACTAGAAAGAGAGCTCAGAAACCACTTTATTAGGCTGGTCTCCTGAGCTTTGGCTGGATCCTTCAGTATCAGAGGTGTCTTTTGCTGCATTTTTTCCCATTTCTCCCCCATTCCTCCAACCTTGCCTCTCTTCTCTCTTTCTCCCTCCCACTTTCTTTCCCTTTCTCCTCCTTCTCTTCTTTTTCTGTTGCTGTCTTGCCTTCCTCTCTTTCACTGTCTCTTCATAGAATTTGGAGTAGTCTGAATTCCACCATGTGAGTGGCCAGTGCCAAGAAACTTATTGTTTCTTGGTGATGTCAAAGTCTGGAGCAGGATTGAAGAACATAGCGGTCCATTTGCTGCCAAATCCAGAGTCAAGTGCTCCATTGCAGTGAGTTGTCAGCTAACTTAAAAATCTGTGTTGATTTACAAAAAAAATTATTTATTTGCTAAAGCAGGGTGCAGAAAATTTTTCTATAAAGGACCAGGTAATAAATTTTTTAGTCTTTATGGGCCATATGGTCTCTGTTGCAACTACTGAACTCTGCAGCTTTTGCACAAAAGCAGCTGTAGGCAGTACATAAACAAATAAGCTTGACTCTGCTCCAATAATACCTTATTTACAAATTCAAGCAGCAGGCTGGATTTGGCCTGTAGGCCAAAATTTGCTGACCTGTGTACTAGAATGGCTTCAGTTGAAGATGTTGAACTGTGTTTCTCATAAGTCTAAAGCAGAACATCAATCTGATTTGTTCCTGTTTGAATCCTTGCTGAGAATCTGCATTTCTAACAAGTTCTTTGCTGATCATTTCCATTTCTCACAACTTTCCAGGAAGTTATACATAAGAATCACCTGGGAATCTTGTCAAAATGTGGATTCTAATTCAGTTAATCTTGGGCAGAAACAGAAATTCTCAGCAAGAGCTCAAACTGGAAGAAACTGGTCTGACGCCCTGGTCTAAAGGTATCTAGACAGGACAAAGCAAAGCAACTTCCTTGAGAAACGTATTGGCAATCAGGCCAACCTAAGAGTGACTGCTTGCAGTAGACTCAGTGTCATGTGATTGAGAGGTCTGCATATTGATGACAATAAGAGCTGGCACCATGAGCAACTTCCCATGTTAAGCTGGATCTGGAGAGGACCTAAGTGATGGAGCTCTGTGATCAGAGCCAGAGATAGCTGAGAGAAGATAAAATAAATGAGCATCTGTTCATGGCAGGGTGCAGGGAGGTTTACAGCTCTACAAGTTCTATTAAGGGTCGAAATCAAGTCATGTTAACTGCCTATTGCAAAACCCTGGTGGTGTAGTGATCAAGTGCTACATCTGCTAACCAAAAGGTTGGCAATTCAAATCTTCCAGGTGCTCCCTGGAAACTCTCTGAAACAGTTCTACTCTCACTTATAGGGTCACTATGCATTGGGATCAACTCGATGGCAGTGACTGACTTTTTTTGACTGCGACACCAAAGCTAAGCTTACATTTCAAAGGTGAAATGCTTTTATCTGCCCTATGTTCTAAGCAGCCAGGACTCATTCATCCATTTATCCAATCACCCATCACTCACTCATTCAAGTCTTCATTGGTGCATTCATTGTTACATTAGTTATTTACCGTGCCAAAGACTCCCTGAACACTTCTCTGTCCTCAAGAGGCTTAGTGTCTAAGGGCACAAAACTGACACATAATTAACAAATGCAGTAAGATCCTGTGGGTGCTGTGATAGATATTTATATACGATGCACAAATAATGCACAGACCTGGCTTGTCTGGGGTAGGTCAGAAGACAGACCTGATCAACACTGGGAATGATGCCTCATATACCACTGAAGTTGCTTGTTATTGCAGTTTTTTTTTTTCAAGCAAAAAGTCTATATATTTATTATAGAACCAACCTGTTATTTCTGAAACATAAAAACAAAGGAAGAAGCCAGAATTTTCCCAACAGAATGTGTATCATTGTTCAGAGTGGCAAAATGTTCATCTTGATACAGTAAGATGCTCATGAACTTGGCAGAAAGTAAATCTGAGTACCATCGCATGTGCAGTAACCTATAAACTCAGCTGGGCTCTTCTCCAGTGTGTCCTCTGGGAGTTGAACCTGATTGTATTACCAGTTTGGGGACACCCTTGTGGAATGGGATGATTCTGCTTTTGTTTCTTGGCCAAGAATCTGTTGATCCTGAAAGTTTTGTGAGGAGACATGGAAAGGGTAAAAGTCAGCTACATCAGCCATGATGGCAGAGAAGGAGAAAAATAGCTCTATTGCAGTGCATACATGAACAAACATACAAGCAAGATAAATGCTTCCCTGGATCCTATGAAAGTGCCAGAAACTTCAGGGGCCAACCTGGTCTGCAAAGACTGAGCGTCTCAGCAGGTTGGAGAAACAGATAAACTGGGAGCTTGCTACTTTTTATAGAGTCAGACTGTAAGAAGGGGCCACATGTTTAGACTTCAGACATTTTGTTTCTGCTGTATCCCAGAGTTGTCAAGAAACCTAACCACCACGTCCCACAGGAGTCCTGAAGTGCATACCAAGGAATAAATAAGAACATTTTGGTGCATTTGCTAGACAGAACTCTATAGGTGTTACTTTTTATTGTCAATGCTAATATTGATTATTTGTAACAGTGAATGTTTGGATAGGGCTTTACGAAAACCAAACTCATGGCCATAAAGTTGATTCCAACCCATAATAACCTTAGAGAACAGAGTAGAACTGCCTCAAATAGCTTCCAAGGCTAGGCTGTCATCTTTACAGAAGCAGACTGCCACATCTTTCCCCTACAAAGTGACTGGTAGGGTTGAGCCACTAACCTCTTGGTTAGTAACAGTATTTAACCACAGTGCAACCAGGGCTACTTGTAAGTGGTTTAGAAATTCAAAATACTAGTATTTTTCATTCATCATTTCTTTCTTTCTTTTTCTTTTCTTTTCCTTTTTTTTAGTGATCCTTTCAACAGTCTTAGGAGACCAGATAAAGAAACTGAGGCTTAGAGACTTTATGAGAGTGGTAAAATCATATAGCTGGCCAGGATTAGAGTTGAATCTTAAACTAGTTCCTAAGTTTCCACGTTTCCACTCCTGGTTCAAAATTAATTCCTCCCACCCTCCCTCCCTCCCTCCCTCCCTCCCTCCCTCCCTCCCTCCCTCCCTCCCTCCCTTTCTCCTTTCCTCCCTCGTTCCCTACCTTGCTTCCTTCTTTTTTTTAATTTTGATCAAGTGGAACTACACAATCTAAATCAATTTTGCATGCAAACCTATCTGCAGCTCCTGCTCACCTTGCCAAGTGACAGCACACTCCTCCTTTGCATTCTATACCTGTGGTATCGTCTTAACAAGTTCCTGTACCCTCTTCTCACCCTCTTTTCTGCCATCTAAGAAAAGACTAGTAGGACAGCCTCCTATAAATGCATAGAACCTTAAAGTATACACACCATGTAGTCACACTGTGTCTCTGGGTCCAGTCCACTTTTGTAAGAAGAGTTGATCTCAGTGGTGTTTTCTGGTCAGGAGCAGCAGCAGGTCTACAGGCCGTGCTCCCAGCAGATCCTCCAGGCTTTTGGACCATTCATTCCGGTCTTTTAGTAGAGTTGTTGAGCTGCACCCCTGTTTCTTATGTACTCACAGGGACTCAACATTGTGTGCCCCATCACAGTTGTCTTTGGTGGTGGCTGGGAACCATCTGGTCTTTTGGTCATATGTTGATATAGTCTTCCATTCACATGGGTCCTTCTGTCTCCTGAGATCTTTTTTCCTTGTGTCTTTGTTGTTCTCAATGATTATCTGGGCTACATGATTTGGGACTATTTGGTGCACCTCAGATGGCAGCTTGCCAACTTTAAGACCCCAGATACCGCTCACCAATGTGGGGTACAGAAGACTCTCTTAGCAATAGGCTAGTTATGTCAATTGTCTTTGATGTCTCTGCAATAGCATAGTCCCCAGACCTCCACCCCTGCTACTCTATCCTTGCAATATTGTTGACCCTATTTTTTCTTTCATGATCTTTATTGTTTTAGGTTTGATATTTAGATCTTTGATCCATTTTGACTTAGTTTTTGTGTAAGATGTGAGATATGGGTCTTGTTTTCAGGTTTTTTTTTTTTTTTTTTTTTTGCATACGGCTATACAGTTTTGACAACATGAATTGTTAAAGAAACTGTTTTTACCCCAGTTTACAATCTTACGGCCTTTGTCAAGTATCTACTGTTCATAAGAGGATGATGGCATCTCTGGGATCTCAGCTCTGTTCCATTGGTCGATACGTCTCTTTTTGTACCAGTACCAGGCGTTTTGACTACTGTGGCAGTGTGATAGGTTCTAAGGTCTGGTAGCGTGAGGCCTCCCCCTGTGTTCCTCTTCTTTAGTAGTGTTTTACTTATCCGGGGTTTCTTCCCTTTCCAAACAAAGTTGGTGATTTGTTTCTCCATCTTACTAAAAAATGACATTGGAATTTGTATTGGGATTGCATTATATGTAGATTGCTTTGTTTAAAATAGACATTTTCACAATGTTAAGTCTTCCTATTCATGTGGTTCAAAATTCGTAAGGACTTATTGGGGCATTTCAGCTGTATTGTCCACCTTCGTTGATGCTATAAATGAGCATAAACCAAAAAATCCCACTGCCAGGAAGTTGATTCTGACTCATAGAAACCTTATGGGGCAGAGTAGAATTGCCCAGTAGAGTTTCCAAGGAGTGCCTAGTAGATTTGAACTGCTAACCCTTGGATTAGCAGACATAACACCTAACCACTATACCGCAAAGGTTTCCAAATGAGCATAAGGAAGTGTTATTTTTTAAGATAATGCTGAAGGGTGAGGGGACATAGAACATTGTGAACCTATAGTTGCTGAGGGTTTGTTCTGTCAGCCTCAGCCCTCTAAAAGGGTGGTCATGTATGACTGCATATGTGGTCATACATGCTAGCTGATACTCTCTTACCTAGGAGGTTGTAAAAAGAAGACCGAAAGTGGCATGAAGAGCTCAAAATCTCTAGAGAGAGAGAATGGATCTGGCTATTTCACTATTTGAGGTTGGAGATGAATATTAGAGCAGGAAGAAAGAATGTCAGCTAAGGGTTTCTAAGCATGTCTTTGTTGTTAGCTGCCCTCATATAAACTTTGACTCATGGCAACCCCATATACCACAAACTGAAGTGTCACCCAGTCCAGTGTCAACTTCATGACTGTTGTTGGTAAATTTGGACCCACTGCTTTGGTCACTGTTCATTTTGAGTAGACCTCCAAATCCGGAGGCTAATCTTCTAGAACTGTATCAGACCATTCTGTTAAGCTCTATGGGGTTCTCCTTGGCTTATTTTTGGAAGTAGATTTCCAGGTCTTTATTCCTAGTCTCTCTCCAATCAGAGGCTCCCCTGAACCTGGTCCACCAGGGGTCACTTTCTGGATTTGAAATAGTGGTGGGACAGCCTCTAGTATCACAGCAGAATGCAAGCCACCACAGTATGAAAGTTACCATTGTCTCCTATGCAAAGGGCCAGGAAAAAAACAGATTTTTCGGACTTCCTTTCAGTCTCAAGTGCAAACCCTGGTGGCATGGCGATTAACTGCCACAGCCGCTAACCAAAAGGTAGGCAGTTTGAAACTGTCAGGCACTCCTCAGAAACACTATGGAACAGTTCTACCTTGTACTGTACGGTTGCTATGAGTCAGAATTGATTAATGCCAATGGGTTTACTTTGGGGGGGGTTACAATCTCAATAGTACTTTCATATTGATTACCTTACCGAGTCCTTCAAGATATTCTTGGAGATATTACTAGTATATTTAAGTAACATTACTGTCACACTTGCACTCACACAGCAGTGAAACAGGCTTTAAAAACCAAAGCAAAACGCACTGCCATCAAGTCTATATTGATTCATAGTGAACCTATAAGACAGAATAGAACTGTCCCATGCCATTTCCAAAGAGCACCTAGTAGATTTGAATGCCAAACTGTTGGTTACCAGCCATAGAACTTGACCATTATGCCACTAGGTTTTCTCAAACAGGATTAGTGAGATGAAAAACATATTCTGAAAAACAATAAGTAGCAAAGCTGAAAGTTGCCTCATTCCTTGTTCCATGTGAAGTCTGCTTTCTTCTTGTCTTCTTTCCTTCTTTGTAGAACAGCTTATTTGTGTTACTTTCTCCAGGTAGGAAGACTCCAAAACAATAAAAACAAACCCACTGACTCATAGTGACCCTATAGGTCAGAGTAGAACTGCTCCACAGAGTTTCCAAGAAGCACGTAGTAGATTTGAACTGCTGACCTTTTGGTTAGCAGACATACCACTTAACCACCATATCACCAGAGTTTCTGGTAGGAAGAATGCCTCTATCTCTTTGGTTCATCAGCAATTTCATTGTCCTAAACCAAAAAATAAAAAATAAATTTAAAAACACCAAATCCGGAGGCGGAGTCAAGATGGCAGACTAAACACACATTTTCCTAAATCCCTCTGGAAACCAAGACCTCAACTGATAATGAAATGGAGCCTTCTGGACACCTACTGAGCCCTAGGACACAGCATAAGACTGTTAATTTGGACTTCATACCACTGAGCAGAAAGCTTCTCTTTCACTGGCCACTGCTCTTGGTAAGCACTGGCTTTCACGGACTGAGGGTAACTCACCATTTTAAATTCCTTTTCACTGTCTTGGCTGGCGGGCAGAGATGGGACTTGACTGACAGCTGGTCTCAGACACACTGCTCGTGGAATCAGTCAGTGAGATTGCCATATTTGAGAGCCTGGCTTTGGACTCTGTGCATCTCAGAGCATTTGGCCTCTCTTTCCACCTCCACTATTGACTGGCCTGTACCAGGTGGCGAGCTTGTGTGGGATTCAATCTTGTTCCACTGGGAGGCAGATATACCCATACAGAGGCCTCAGTGAGACATAATTCCTAGGCTGGGAGGCAGCAACTGCCTGGAGGAGAGCGCTTTTCTGGCAGTAAAGCAATATTCTACACAGTGTCACTATGGCTGGGGCCAACAGCAGAGGCCAGCAGGGTAGTAGCCTTCCTGTATTTTAAACTAGTTTGTAACATCTGGGGTTGGATAGAGTGTTGCTTACTTTGCCAGCTGGGAAGAGGGACCTGTATGCTCTGAAAGTCTCACTGATGTTGGAACCTGTTAAATACCTTTTAACTTTCATTTTAAGACATCCTAGAGAAAAAAGCTGTGGTCCATCCTCACAGCATCTCTCTCAGCCTCATTGACTCACCTGATGCACAAAAAGTAACAAACTCTGGATAAAAGCATAACCAAGAAATCATCCATGGCTTCAGAAGGCCCATAAAAGAAGCAACCAATGAACTTCCCAAAGAAACCTTTCTGACACTGTTGGAAGGTAAATACAAAAGGATCATATAGCGAGCACTCCTAGACCTTATACAAAATGCAACAGAACAAAATGAAAAATTAAGCAAGCTGTTCGATCTGATGGAACACCAGTACTCTGGCATCCAACAGACAAAGAACAAAATCAAAGACATAGAAACTTCAATTCAAAGCCAAGAAAGCAGAATGGAAAAAATGGAAAATAGACTTTCTGACTTGGAAGACAGAGCTACTGACTCGAGCATCTATGAGGAGAAATCAGAAAAAAGAAACAAGAAAAATGAAGTATTAAGAAGCATTCCTAAACAGGGCAACACACCTGAAAACACAGAGAGTATTGTTGCTGAGCTGCTGACAGAAAACTTCCCAGAAATTATGAAAGAAGAGAAGCTAGATATCCAAAATGTGTATCATATACCACTCAATATAGATCTCAAAAGAAAGACTCCAAGACATGTTCTAATCAAGCTTAACAAAATGAAGCATACGCAGAAACTCTTAAAGTCAGCCAGACTCAAAGCAAAGCTAACATTCAGAGGGAAACCCTGTAGGTTGTGTCAGATTTCCCAGCAGAAACGATGCTGGCATGGAGACAGTGGCATGACACATTCAAAGCCTTGAAGGAGAAAAACTTCAAACCAAGAATTACATATCCTGCAAAACCATTTTTTGCATATGAAAATGAAATTAAGACATTCTCAGATAAACAGAAACAAAGAAACTTTTTTAAAAACAAACCAAAGCTACAAGAAATACTGAAAGAATCTCTTGGCTTCAAAGAACAAAACCACTAACTTTATATTTTAGGAGCAAATACAGGGCACATCATCCAGAAATCTACTTAGTTAGGGAAGGCTCTGAACTCAAAGCAAGCTATGATAGTGAGAGAAATGATCTAGTGGTCATATCATGAAAATTATGATGTCATCATATTAAAAAGAGGGATGTACTACAGTCTTTCTAGTCCTTCCAGAAGGAGAGGAAGTTAATAAGACTGATAGTAATTAAATTTGGGTTTATACAGAGTTTATTAAGGGGGATCATAGGAACAGCCATAAAGAACAATAAAGATGCAACATATAAAATCAAGAAATGTAACACAGGAGTCTCAACAACCACAAAACCAACCCCGAAAAAGGTGAAAAATCAACTCACAAAGAAGAATCTCCCAGAACAGATTAATAAGAACAACAGAGCAAACAGCAACACAAAAATCAACATATCAGAATGACAGCACTAAAGACATACCTATCAATAATTACATTGAATGTGAATGGACTGAACGCTCCAGTAAATATGTTGCCTACAAGAAGCTCACCTTAGACTTAAAGATAGGAACAAATTAAAAATTAAAGGATGGAAGGATATATACCAAGTTAACAATGAACAAAGAAGAGCAAGGGGTGGCCATTCCAACATCAGATAAAATAAATTTTAATGTAAAATCCACCATTGTGAACAAGGATGGACACTGTTGCTCAAAGGTTCAGTACACAAGCAGTAACAATATTAAATATTTATGCAACTAATCTTAGAGCACCTAAATATATCAAAGAAACACTGAATACCTTAAAAATGAGATAGATCATTCCACAGTAATAGTGGGAGAGTTCAACACTCCACTCTCAATATTGGACAGATCATCTAGAAAAAAACTCAATAAAGACACAGAAGACCTTATTGCCACAATTAACCAACTAGACCTCATCGACATATACAGAACTTTCTGTCCATCAGTGGACAACTAAATCTTCTCCAGTGTACATGGAACATTCTCCAAGAGACCTTGTGTTAGGACATAAAGCAATTCCCAGCAAAATCCGTACCACTGAATTCATGCAAATCATCTTCCTGGATCCTAAAGACACAAAACTCAAAATCAATAGCAGAAAAAACATAGAAAGTGGAACTCATGGAAACTGAACAACATCTTGCTCAAAAAGGCATGAGTTATAAAAGAAATCAAGGATAAAATAAAGAAATTCATGGATTCCAATGAGAATGAAAACACTTCCTACCAGAACCTATGGGATACAGCCAAGTAGTGCTCAGAGGTCAGTTTATCTCCATAAATATACACACCTAGGAGGAAGAAAGCAACCAAACCAAAGCACTAACACTACAGCCTGAACAAGTAGAGAAAGAACAACAGAGGAGAACCCCTCAGGCACGAGAAGAAAACAGATGATAAAGATTAGAGCAGAACTAAACAAATTACAGAATAGAACAACTGAAAAAATTGAAAAGATCAAAAGCTGATGTTTTGAAAAGATCAACAAAATTGACAAGCCATTGGCAGTAAAGAAAAACAGGAAAGGAAACAAATAACCCAAATAAGAAATGAGAGGGGTGTTGTCACAACACATCCAACAGAAATAAAAAAATAGAATACTATGAAAGACTGTACCATAACAAATTTGGAAACCTAGAGGAAATGGACAAATTCCTTGATTCAGATCACCTACCCAAATTATCACAGCGTGAAGCAGAACAACTTAATAAACCCATCAAAAAGAAGATATTGAAAAAGTCACCCAAAAACTACCAACCAAAAATAGTCCAGGCCCAGATGGCTTCAGTGCAGAATTCTACCAAGCTTTTAGAGAAGAGTTATCTCCAATACTACTGAGACTATTTCAGAGTATAGAAAGGGATGGAATACTTCCAAATTCATTGTATGAAGCCAGCATAACCCTGATGCCAAACCCAGGGAAAGACCCAACCATAAAGGACAACTGCAGACTGATAATCACTCATGAATCTAGATGCAAAAATCTTCAACAAAATTCTTGCCAACACAGAGTGACCATATATTGGAAGCACTTTATGGTTCTATACATCTATAGGATATCATCTTGCTGACCTCTGGCTGGAGGAAGGGGAGTGGACGGACAGGAGGGGAAAGGAGACTGTTGGGAGGATGAGACATGTATGGAGCAGAGAGGAATAGTGTGCTGTCACCGGACAGGGAGAGCAGTGGAAGCTGCACATAGCGGGGCATGTAAATTTATATGTGAATGTACATTTTCACTCAGTTATGTTAAATAAAAATTAAAAAAAAAACAACTGGAAAACCAAAAAAAAATATTCTTGCCAACAGAATACAACAACATATCCAGAAAATAATCCACCATGACCAAGTTGGATTCATACCAGGGATACGAGGCTAGTTCAACATCAGAAAAACAATGTGATCAACACATAAATAATACAAAAGACAAGAGTCACCTGATTTTGTCTATTGATGCAGAAAAGGCATTTGATAAAGCCCAACACCTATTCATGCTAAAAACTCTCAGCAAAATAGGCATAGATGGCAAATTCCTCAATGCAATAAGGGCCATTTATACAAAGCCAACTGCCTACGTCATCCTGAGTGGAACAAGACTGAAACAATTTCCCTCAAGAATGGGAACTAGACAAGGATGCTCATCCTGTTCAACATTGTACTAGAAGTTCTAGCCAGAGCAATTAAACAAGATCAAGAAATAAAGGGCATCTGCACTGGCAAAGAAGAAGTAAAAATCTCCCTATTTGCAGATGATAGCATTATGTATGCAGAGAATCCTAAAGAACCCAATAAGGAAACTACTCAAACTGATGGACGAGTTCAGAGAAGTCTCAGGATACAAGAGAAACATAAGTAAATCTGTAGGATTCTTTTATACTAACAACGAGATTATTAATGAAGAATCACCAAATCAATACCGTTTACTATGGCCCCTAAGAAGATAAAGTACCTAGTAGTAAATCTAACCAGAGAAATAATAGACCTTTACAAAGAGTACTACAAGTCCTCACTACAAAAAACTAAGAGACTTACATAACTGGAGAAACCTACCTTGCACATGGATACAAGACTTAACATTGGGAGAATGTCTATTTTACCCAAAGCAATCTACTTATATAATGCAATCCCAATACAAATTCCAGTGACATTTTTCAGTTAGATGGAGAAACACATCACCAACTTTGTTTGGAAAGGGACGAAGCCCCAGATAAGTAAAGCACAACTGAAGAAGAAGAACACACTGTGAGGCCTCTCACTACCTGACTTTAGAACCTATTACACTGCCACAGTGGTCAAAACAGCCTGATACTGGTACAAAAAGAGACAGGTAGATCAACAGAACAGAGTTGAGATCCCAAAGATGACACCATCTTTCTATGAACAGTTGATATTTGACAAAGATCCTAAGACCTTAAACTGGGGTAAAAACAATCTCTTCAACAAATGGTGCTGGCAAAAGCAGATATCCATCTCCAGTAAATTGAAAGAAAACCTGTGTCTTACACCTTATACAAAAACCAGCTCAAACTGGGTAAAAGATCTAAATATCAAATCTAATATGATAAAGTTCATCCAAGAAAATGTAGGAACAATGGAAGTTTTAATATACAATGTAGACAGACTTCAATATCTGTCAAACAAACCACAAACAACAGAATTGAAAATAGATAATGTGAACTACTAAGAATCAAACACTTTCGCTCCTCCAAAGACTTTATTAATAAAATTAAAAGGCCACTTACAGAATGGGAAAAAATATTTGGCAACTATATGTGAGACCAACACCTGATCTCCATAATCTGTAAGGTACTACAAAATATCAATAAGAAAAAGATAAATCACTCATTTAAGCGATAGGCAAAGGAAATGGACAGCACATTCTCTAAAGAGGAGATGCAGGCAGCTGAAAAACACACGCAGACATGCTCACCATCATTAGCTATTAAAGAAATTCAAATCAAAACCACAATGAGATACCATCTCACCCCAACAAGGTTGGCCATGATCCAAAAAACACAAAACAACAAATGCTGGAGAGACTGTGGAGAAACTGGAACTCTTCTACACTTCTGGTGGGATTGCAAAATGGTGCAATCTCTTTGGAAAGCAATCGGGTGTCTCCTTAAAAAGGTGGATATAGATATAGCATTTGACCCAGTAATTCCACTGCTGGGAATATATCCTACAGAATCCAGGCCATTCACACCAACTGATACATGCACATGAATGTTTATGGTAGGACAGTCCACAATAACAAAAAGATGGAATCAACCCAGATGCCCAACAACAGAGGAATGGATAGGTAAACTATGGTATGTATACTTAATGGAACACTACGCAATGATAAAGAACAATGATTATTTAAGGAAACATCTCATAACCTGGTTTCAACTGGAGTACGTTATGCTGAGCAAAAGTAATCAGTGACAAAAAGACAGATATTGTATGAGACCCCTACAATAAGAACTTACAGACTCATGCATAGAAGAAAAGACTCTTCGATGGCTGCAAGAGTGGAGATGGAGGGAGGGTGAGGTGGAGAGGGTTTAGATTAGATAGTTTAGAGAAATTTGGTTGGGTAAAATCTGTGACAGCACACATTAGAAAGAAGGTCAATATTAACTGGACTTCAACATACCATGAGTACTCCTCCCATCTTAACCCTACACTGCAAGGATAGAGTA
Organism: Heterohyrax brucei; assembly: GCA_028571685.1. Taxonomy (NCBI): domain Eukaryota; kingdom Metazoa; phylum Chordata; class Mammalia; order Hyracoidea; family Procaviidae; genus Heterohyrax; species Heterohyrax brucei. The sequence continues at coordinate 14,449,356 of CM053153.1, read as the reverse complement.
GCTGGGGCAGGGGACCAGGGACAATTCTCTCAGGGAAAACAAGGCCAATTGGCACAACTAGAGTTTTGCTAAGAGGGCCTTCTGCACCTCACATTGGTGAGTGGTCTCTGGGGCCTTAAAAGCTGCCAGGGTGTCATCTGAGGGTACAGCAAATTGTCCTAGCTCAGCAGGAACAGACGATCACCAAGGACCAAAATGACATGGGGGAAAGAGAACCCAGAAGACAGAGACACTCACATGAATGGGTGACTACATTGACTTGTGACCAGAAGAACTGGATGGTGTTTGGCCACCACCAGTGATAGCTGTGTTGGAGCTCACAAAGTTGAGTCTCACTGACAACACAACAATAAGAAGGGATGCACCCTGAGATCTCCACTTAAAGACTGCAATTGATGGTCCAGGGGCCTCAGAGTTCCCCTGGGAGCATGGCCCCTGGCCCTGATGCTGCCCTTGTCCACAAATCACAATGGAGGTCAACTCTTTAGACAGCAATGGATTGGACTTGGTGGCACAGAATGACCATATCGTGTGTGCACTTTATGGTTCTATGCATCTAGAGGATGTTGTCCTGCTGACCTCTTACTGGGGGCAGGGCAGTGAGTGGAGAGGAGAGGACAGGGGATTGTTGGGAGGACAGACATATATGGAGCAGAGAGAAGAGTGTTCCATCACTGGGCAGGGAGAGCAATGGGAGCTGCATATAGGTGGGCATGCCAATTTATATGGGAATGTACATTTTCGTTCCATTATAATTTAAAAAAAAAAAGGTCAAATCCACTTGCATCAAGTCAATTCTAACTCATAGCCACCCCATAGGACAGAGTAGAACTGCTCTTTACAGTTTCCAAGGAGCACCTGGTGGAATCGAAACTTAGGATAGGGTAAAACATGAGATTGTCAATGTCTGCACACAGTTTTGTCTCGTTGGTTAGCCTGGGGGTCCCTGATACCTGACACAGACACAGAGGACGTACTCAGTATATATTTGCCACTGGACTGCAAGAAGGATAAACCGATGAATGGATTAATGGATGAAAGTTACATATATACTGTTGACCTCAGACCACAGTAGCTACTTATAGCTTTTATTCCTCTGTGGATTATCTTTTTTAAATCCTTAGATGTCAGAATTAGAAGGGTTTTGAGGTCACCTGGTCAAGCATCTTGGTATTGCACTTTGGAGAACCACTTGGTTCAGCTCTGTAGTTACTTATCACCAGTTTGTTAACATGTGCAAAGGTGCAGTGGCTCTAAGGTTAGCCAGTTGGCGAGTGAACACTACGAATGAGGCTCGAAGTATGCATCAGGACTGCTGATGCATGGACTGAGTGAATGAATAACCAAATCCATTCCTATTGTTGGTTTTGCCATACTGAGACTGTATCATCCTATTATTATTGCCAGGAAAGGCAAAACGTGCCTGGGTGCCCTTTATGCACAGAGTTTGAGGTTGGCTGTCTCATCCTCTCCTGCCTTGTAGTCTGGAACTCTTAAGGATTCAGCTTCCTCCATTGGGAAATTACCTGCCTTCTCGTAACTCCAAAAAAGTCTTGCTGTTGAGTGTATTCCAACTCATAGTAACTCTAGCACAGAGAACTGCCCCACAGGTTTTCTGAGGAATAGCTGGCAGATTAGCAGCCATGCTTTCCTACCTTCACACACACACACGCACACATGCATGCATGCAGACATGCACACACATACACTCACTGCTGTTGAGTTGATTCCGACTCATAGCAGCCATGTAGACTGAGAACTGTCCTACACAGTTTCCAAAGAGTGCTTGGTGGATTTAAACTGCCAACATTCTGTTTAGCAGCCATAGCACTTCACCACTACACCACCAGGGTTTCCTTCTCATGCATAAAGGGAATTAAAATGACCATCCCATATGGGCTTATCTAGAGCCAAAGAGTCGCTGGGTCATGTATGCCTATTATGAGCCCCCACCCTTTATTTTCTGATCTGTTTCCTAGGTTTTTCAATCTCATAGGGGTAAAATTTAGTTCCTAAGACCTTGAAGCCAGAACCAGTGCAACTGAAAGAAATAGAGATTCAGAGGTTCCCTTCCCTAAAGGCTTTTGACCAACAAACCTACATAAAGGAAATCAACCAGTACATCCTGTCTAATGGATGTCTCTACTTCAGAAACAGAACTCATTTTTATAAGTGATGGGATACCGGTGTCCATAGAGTGCAGCTGAAAATTATGTAAACTTGGGGTTGACATACTGAGTACTTCCCTGTCACTGTCATTTCCTTTTTGTGTGACCTTGGGAAGTCAAGTCGTTTATGACCTCACTGAGACTCAGTTTTCTTATCTGTAAAACAAAGATGATAATACTTATCCGTAGAGGCTAGCTGTGACAGAACTAGCACAGTCTGTGGCACATTGTTAGTCTGTGGTTTGACTTCACTTGGCTGGAAAATTCAGAAAATTGAATTTCAACTGAATGAAACTTTAGCAAGTGTGATTTTGAGCATGTGTGACTTTGAGCAAGTCACCCATGAGAATTTACATTGGATGACTTCAGAGAGTCTTTCAAATTAGAGTAATTTATGTTTTCTGCAGAGTCCTGGCAATGCAACAGTTAGGAGCTTGGCTGCTAGCCAAAAGGCTGGCAGTTGAAATTTACCAGTCACTTCTTACAAAGTCTATCGGGGAAATTCTATTCTGTCCTTTTGGGTCATTATGAGTCAGAATCTACATATGTGGGAGATCTCAATTATCTACATGTGACAATATCTGTCCCATAGAGTTTACAAGGAGTGCTTAGTCGGTTCAAACTCCAGACCTTTTGGTTAGCATGTGTAGCCCTTAACCACTACACCATCAGGGTATAGTGTCTATATATTACCTAAAGTCTATGCAAAACACTGTACATATACATGTACAAGTGTCTAAACGTATGCAGACATATATGAGAGAGAGAGATAAGTAGGCTGACTCTGACTGACCCTGATAATGGAAATAGTTAATGCTGAAAAATGAGCCCAGGAGACAGAAGGACCCACATGATTAGGTGACTACTTCAGCAAGAGACCAGAAGAACCAGATGGCGTCTGGCCACCACAAAAGACAGCCCTGACACGGGAGATAATGTAGACTCCTTGATGTAACATGAGAAAAAGATGCATGCAGATCAAGAATTCAATTAAAAGACCAGAACTGATTGTCTGACAGCCTGGAGGATCTGGTGAGAACATGGTCCCTAGGCTTGCTGCTAGCCCAGACCTGAAACCAGTACTGAAGTCAACACTTCGGGCAAAGAATGGTCTGGACTCAGGGACACAGAGTGATGCATGTGGTGTGTGTAATTTATAATTTATCAGTTTTTCCTACCAGTTTCTTCCTAGAGGTGAGAAGAGGTGACAAGTGATTGTCGAATGGGTACTGAAAGAGTGAAAAAGAAGAATGTGCTGTCACAGGGTGATGAGAGCAGAGGGACTATCACAGAAGTGGATATAGAAAATTGATTGGATTGTAAACTTGCATTTAATTCACTATAAACTAATTAGATCTCATCGCATGTACAGAACTTTCTGTCCATCAACAGATAAGGACACTTTCTTCTCCAACACACATGGAACATTTTCTAGAATAGACTATGTGTAGGTACATAAAGCAGTTCTCAACAAAATCCAAACTATTGAATTATTGCAAAGCAGACTTCTCAGCCCATAAAGCTGTGCAAGTCAAAATCAACAGCAGAAAAAAAAATAGATAGAAATTGGAACTCATAGAAACTGAACAACACCTTGCTCAAAAAGCAATGGGTTATAGAAAAAATAAGGATGAAATAAATTTACAGACTCAAACAGGAAAGAAAGCACATCCTACCAGAACCTATGGGATACAGCAAGAGCAGTACTCAGAGGTGAGTTTATCTGTATGAATTTACACATCTGGAAGGAAGAAAATATCCAAGCCAAAGAATTAACCTTACAGTTTGAACAAGTAGAAAGAGAGCAACAGAGGAAACCCTCAGGCACCAGAAGAAAACAGATCATAAAGACTAGAGCAGAACTAAATGAATTAGAGAATAGAAGAATAATTGAAAAAAATGACAAAACTAAAATGTGGTTTTTTGAAAAGACCAACAAAATTGACAAACTACTGACTAAACATACATAATAAAGATAGGAGAGAAAACAAATAACCCAAATAAGAAATGAGATGGTAGATGTCACAACACAACCAACTGAAATCAAAAGTGCGGTATGAAATCTGTAGTCTAACGGAATTGAAAACCTAGAGGAAATGGACAAATTCCTAGATTCATATCACCTACCAAAATTATCACAAGGTGAAACAGAACAACTTAAGAAACCCATCACAAAGGAAGAGATTGAAAAAGTTAGCAAATAATTACCAACCGCAAAAAGCCCAGTCCGGATGGCTTCACTGCAGAATTCTACCACACGCTTAAAGAAGAGTTAACTCCAACACTACTGAAACTATTTCACAGCATAGAAAGAGTTGGAATACTCTCAAATTCATACTGTGAAGCCAGCATAATCCTGATACCAAAGACAAGGAAAGATCCCACAAGAATGGAAAATTACAGACCAGTAGCACTCATAAACTTAGATGCGAAAATCTTCAACAAAATCTTTGCCAATAGAATGCAACAACATATCAAAAAAGTAATTCATCATGACCAAGTTAGATTCATAACAGGGATGCAAGGCTGGTTCAATATCTGAAAAACAATTAATGTGATCAACCACATAAATAAAACAAGGTAAGAATCACCTGACCTTGTAAGTTGATGCAGAAAAGATATTTGACAAAGTCCAACACCCATTCATGCTAAAAACTCTCAACAAAATAGGAAGAGAAGACAAATTCTTCAATACAATAAGAGGCATCTACACAAAGCCAACCACCTGCACCATCCTGAATGGAGAGAGACTGAAACAATTTCCCTTGTAAATGGGAACTAGGCAAGGATGCCCACTCTCACTTCTATTCAACAGTGTACTAGAAGTTTTGTCCAGAGAAATTAGACAAGACAAAAATCAAAGAGCATTCACATCAGTGGAGATGAAGTAAAAGTCTCCCTATCAACAGATGACGTGATTGTATACGAAGAGAACCCTAAAGACTCTATAAGGAAACTATTCAAACTAATAGAAGAGTTCAGCAAAATATCAGGATATAACATAGACGTAGGTAAATCAGTACGATTTCTTTATACCAACATTGAGATCATCAAAGAAAAATCACCAAATCAATACCATTTACAGTAGCCCCCATGAAGACAAAATACCTAGGAACAGATGTAACTAGAGAAGCAAAAGACCTATACAAAGAGAACTATTAAGACCTTACTGCAAGACACCAAAAGAGACTTACATAAATGGAGAAACCTACCCTGCTCATGGGTAGGAAGACTTAACATTGTGAAAACGGCTGTTTTACCCGAAGTGATCTACATATACAACACAATCCAAATACAAATTCCAGTGACATTTTTTTAATGAGAAGGAAAAACAAACCACTAACTTTATTTGGAAAGGGAAGAAACCCTGGCTAAGCAAAGCACTACTGAAGAAGAGGAATGTAGTGGAAGGCCTCACACTATCTGACCTTACAAACTATTACACTGCCACGGCAGTCAAAACAGCCTGGTACTGGTACAAAAACAGACATATTGACCAATGGAATAGAGATGAGACTCCAGAAAAGCCATCACCCTCCTATGAACAACTGATACTCGACAAAGCCCCTAAGATTATAAACTGGAGTGAAAACAGTCTCTTTAACAAACTCTACTGGCAAAACTGGATATCTGTCTGAAAAAAACTTAAACAAGACCCATATCTCACACCTTATAAAAAAACTAATTCAAATTGGATCAAAGACCTAAATATCAAACCTAAAACGATAAAGGATTATGAAAGAAAAAACAGGGTCAACAACGGAAGTTTTAATACATGGTTTAGACAGACCTCAGAATCTGACAAAGAAAGCATGATCAACAGAAATCAGATAAATGGTAACTACTAAGAATTAAACACTTTTGCTCATCCAAAGATTTTATCAAAAGAATTAAAAGACCACCTACAGAATGGGAAAAAATATTTGGCAACTACATGTCAGACTGATGTCTGATCTCCATAATCTACAAGATACTACAAAATATCAACAAGCAAAAGGTAACTAACCCACATAAGCAATGGGTAAAGGAGATGGGAAGACACTGCACTGAAGAGGACATCCAGGCAGCGAAAGCACAGATGAGGAAATGCTCACAATTATTGGCTATCAGAGAAATCCACATCAAAACTGCAAAGAGATACCATCTCACCCCAACAAGGCTGGCCATGATCCAAAAAACACAAAACAACAAATGCTGGAGAGGCTGTGGAGAAATCGGAACTCTCCTACACTGCTGGTAGGATTGCAAAATTGTGCAATCTCTTTGGAAAGCAATCTGGCACACCCTTAAAAAGCTGGACATAGATACACCATTTGATGCAGTAATCCCACTGCTTGGAATATATTCTACAGAGTCAAGGGCAGTCACACAAATGGATACATGCACATGGATGTTTATTGCCAGGCAGCCCACAATAGCAAAAAGATGAAATCAATCCAAATGCCCAACAACAGATGAATGGATAAACAGACTATGGTACATAGACTCAGTGAAACCCTATGCAGTGATAAGGAACAATGATGATTTTAGGAAATATCTGATAACCTGATTTCAACTGGAAGACATTAAGCTGAGTGAAATCAGTCAGTGGCACAAGGACAAATATTGTATGAGACCCCTACTACAAGTACTTAAAACTAGACTTGAGTACAGAAGAAAAGACTCTCTGACAGTTGCAAGGGAGGGGAAGGGGAGTGAGGGCTGGTCATTGATTAGATAGTTGATATAAATTTGGTTGGGTCAAAGTAGCGACAGCACTCAATAGAAAGAATATCATCTTAACTGGACTTCAACATAAACTGAACTAATCTTAACCCAATATTGCAAGGATAAAGCAGCAGGGGCAGGGCTCTGAGGACCATGCTCTCAAGGGACATCAAGACCAGTTGGCATAACTAGCCTATTCCTAAAAGAGTCTTCTGCACCCCTTATTGGTGAATGGTGTCTGGGGTGTTAAGTTAGTGAGATGCCATGTGAGGTATACCAAATGGTCCTACCTCAGCCGGAACACATGACCACAAAGGACAACAAAGACATGAGGGAAAAACAGCCTGGAAGACAGAGGGACCCATGCAAATGGGGAATTGTATCAACATGTGACCAGAAAAAACAGATGGCGCCTGGCCACCACCAGTGACCTCCGTGATGGGACACACAATCCTGAGTCCCAGTGGTAACATGAGAAAAAGAGGGGTGCACCTCAAGAACTCCACTAAAAGATCACAATTGGTGGTCCAAAGGACTGGGGTTTCCACTGGGAACATGGCCCCTAGCCCTGCTGCTGCCCTGACCAGAAAACTTTGCAGACATCAACTCTTTGGACAGGAATGTATTGGACTCGGGGACATAGTGTGACCATATGGTGTGTATACTTCATGGTTCTATGAATCTGTAGGATGCTGTACTACCGGCCTCTCACTGGAAGGGAGAGGAGAGGGTTCCAACCTTCAGTTAACAGTCAAGGTGGAGAAGAGGGGACGGAAGATTGTTAAGAGGATACAACATGTACAGAATGGAAAGGAGGAGTGTGCTGTCACCAGGCAAGGAGAGCAGAAGGAGCTGCAGATATACGGGCATGCAAATTTAATTTGGATTATACGCTTTCACTCAATCACAATTTCAAAAAATGTTGGAAAACAATAATTAATGCCCTCAGCCGCTATTTGAAAGGTTAGCAGTTTTATTTCACTCAGATACATCTTGGAAGAAAGGACTGGCAATCTTCTGCTGAAAAATCAGCTATTGAAAACTCCGTGAAGCAAAATTCCACCTACTCTGATACAGATGGGCTTGCCGTGAATCAGAATCAACTCCACAGCAATTGGTACCAATGTGTTGCTGTGTGCCATGAGGTCAACTATGATTCATAACAACCCTATAGGACAGAGTAGGACTGCGTCATAGGGTTTCCTAGGCTGAAAGATTTATGGGAGCAGATTGCCAGGACTTTTCTCTGCAGAGTGGCTGGTGTGTTTGAACTGCTGACCTTTGGCTTACAGCTAGTGCTTAACCATTGTGTAGAGCTACTTACTACTAACACAGAGGTATATGGTACTGCCACCTCAGAGAGGGTACAGCATTGACATCCATGGGAACACTGGGGCTGTTTTCTAGGCGGTTGTTTCCAGTGCCAACCCCTCAATAATACACAACCACCTTCTTCGGCCAACCGTTAGGAATCTAGAAAAATAGAGACAAAAAATACATAACCTACAAGTTTTCCCCACCTACTCGCCTAAACCAGTAGCCTGGGAATCAACTGTGAGCATTTCTGGGGAGGAAGAATGTCACTCACCTTTGTACTCTGTCACTCCAGCACACACTGGACCCAAAGCAGTCATCCCTTGAGCAGAGCTCACCTTGTATTTGGTCCCTGGTTGCCAGTGTGCTCCTTAGATTCTGTCTTTGCAGCCTTTTTTTTTTTTTATTTAACATAACTGAGTGAAAATCTACATTCATATGTAAATTTACATGCCCCCCTATATGCAGCTTCCACTGCTCTCCCTGTCCGGTGACTGCACACCATTCCTCTCTGCTCCATACATGTCTCATCCTCCCAGCAGTCTCCTTTCCCCTCCTCTCCATCCACTCCCCTTCCTCCAGCCAGAGGTCAGCAAAATGATATCCTATAGATGTATAGAACCATAAAGTGCTTCCATCATATGGTCACTCTCTTTGCAGCCTTTTTGCTGACTTTGAGACTACTTTTTGGAATTTACCAGAGTCTTAAAAGATTAAGAAGAGCTTATTGTTGTGTCCTGTCAAGTCAATTCCAATTCAAAGCGAACCTATAGGACAGAGTACTACTTACCACACAAGGTTCCCTAGGCTGTTTATCTTTATGGAGGCAAACTGCCACGTCTTTCTCCCGTGGAACAGTGGGAGGGTTCCAACCTTCAATTAACAGCCAAGGCCTATAAACACTGAACCCCTGGGACATCTTGGAGAAGAGCTTAAGAAGCATCTATTCTGCTACTTTCTTGTTACAGAAAATACAAGTAACTCGCCTGACATCAGGTGATGTGATAAACTAGGAACCCTTTTTCTCTCCTAAGTGTAGGGTTTTTTTTCCTATACTTTACCTCCATAGCACCTTACCTTGGTGAGACTGCCTCACCCTCACTCCCGTCACTTTGAATCCTAGTTTTCTGCAGGTAGCAGATGGCAGAGGGTGTGTGTACTCCAAAATGTTAGAGCTGATTAAACCATTTCTGCATTGTATTAGGTGGCCTGGTAGCTGAAGACTCCTGATTTCTATTTAGAAGAAATCTCAGCTCTGGCTGTGTTTGAAAAGCCTCTGCCGCCAAAGACAGAAGTATCAGTAATCATGTGAATTGTTTTTCTAAGCAGAGGATGGCCTGTTTAGAGGGAAGAGGAAAGAGAATTAAGGGAAAGGGAAAAACAAAAAACAAAAGCAAAAAGCGTGGGAACTAATACTTCATTCATTTATCTCCAGCAAAAGCCCTCCAAAGGCTTTGCCTCTGAGACACCTGTCACTAGAAAAGTAAAGATGAGACCTGAGCCAACGAAGTCCCTGCACCTTTGGTTACCTGAGGGAGTCGTGGTGGCGAAATCGAAGTATGGCTTTCTGAGGAGTTCGCCAGGGAACCTAAGTAAAACTGCTGTTTTAGGGAAGAAAAGAACATTTACTGAACACCTATTTCTGTGCTGCCAGCCGAGATGGCACAGACGTTAAGTGCCCAAACCTACCAACCCAGCTCTCTGCTTTCTGCTTGAATAACCTAGCAATTTATTTTGTAAGATTTTTCTGAAGACTAAATGAGACAAATCAAAGTTCTTAGACCACTTTCTAGTGTGTAGTCATCCTTGGTCAGTGTTATCTCTTATTCTGATGAGGTTTTTTGCCACGTATGTGTGGGTAGTTTGGGCAGCTTGAATGGCTGGGGGTGTTATTGGCATTTAGTGTCCACTTCCAGGGATGCTTCATTCTTATGACGCATGCAGTTGTCTTACAGAAAGAGAGATGCCCCCACCCTAAATTCCAATAGTACTCTTGTTGAGACACATAGAGGTCCTATACTATGGGTGGCATGAATCTTAATCATTATAGAGCTAGGCCAGTTCAAATGACCCCTAATTCACAGTCAAGGAAGCTGAGATTTTTAACAACTTACTCAAAGGTCAAGTGGATTTGACTGAGCATTGCTGAAACTTAAACTTGTAGCTTTGTCTCAAACGAGTGCTTTTTTTGCTACACTTCACTTCCTTGATTATACGCATCCAGGTTCAAATGTTTCTGAAAAACAGGAAATTGGAGGTAAATCAATATATTCCTACCTTTGTTTGAATGGATATATCCTAATTGGGCAAGGGGGAAGAAAAGCTAATTTGCAAGGACAATTGTGAAGTTCAGCAGCCTCAGTCACGTGAGACGCTGCTCATTAGCCAGGAGGGAGCTTGCCTTCGTAATAAGCTGATGCTCCTGTACCAAGAAGGAGCTCTAGCGGTGTGGTGGTTAAGCTCCTGGTTGCTAACAGAAGGGTCGGTAGTTCAAGTCCACCAGCTGCATCACAGGAGAAAGAGCTGGCTATCTGCAACCATAAAGATTTCACACCTGGCAATTCTATGGCTCAGTCCTACAAGGTGCTTGTGAGTTAGATTTGACTCAATGACTCACAACAACAGTCTGTGTCAGGAGCCTCTTCTGTCAGAGCTGGTGTGAACACACAACAGAGATACCCCTGAGTATCCACCACAGGGGCCAGAGAACATCTGAAGCTTCCTGTCTAGTTTCCTGGAAGTTGAGAGTAACAGTGCAGTCGAGTCTGCTAATTAAGGAAGGGCTTCTTTCAGGATCAAACAGATCTCTGGTGATAGAAATGGGAGCATTAGAGCATTGGAAGCAGGGCTCCAAACCAGTTCATTCTGGTTTGAACTGTTGCAAAGAGTTTGCATTTCCACCCCCCAGATACACTGATTCAGAACTTACATTTCAGTAAGACTTCTGGGTGATTCTTATATATGATAAATTTTAAAAACCACTCTTCTACCAGTGGTCTTACAATTGGTACCTAACCAGCAGCATTAGCATAGCTTGCAAGCTTGTTAGAAACCAAAAGCCTAACTTAGAAGAAGTATACTTCCAAAAAATCAGTGCCTTGTGGTTTCTCACTCATAATGTCCCTATACAATAGAGTAGAATTGTCCTGTAGGGTTTCTAAGTCTGTAAATTTTTCCAGGAGCACACTGCCACATTGTTCTCCTGTTGGGCTCAAACAGCCAATCTTTGGGTTGGCGGCCCAGCATTTAACCACTACACCACCAGGACTCCTTTAAGAAGAGTCCATCAGCACATATTTTTCAGATTATGAAAAATCAGGAGGATTGCCTCTAAAAGATTCTTAAACAAACTTCCCAGTGTCAGTGAGATCCTTAGGTAGGATGAAAGGTGTTACCTGCCTCTGATTTGGTCTGTGACCACCTTCATTTATTGATTCAACAAATATTTGGCCAGATTCAAGGGCAAGATGCCATGAGAAGAATGGGGTGCACAATGATCAATCCAGTGTATTCCTGTCTTCAAGAAGTTTATGACCTGATGAGGGGGGTACCCACGTGAGAAACAGTTGTAGTCTGTGAGAAGCTATGGGCAAAGTTTGAGAAAAGCATTTTACAAAGTGTAAATGTGACACAAAAGCAAAAGTGGTTTGGCCTCCTTGGAGTTGATCCACTTAGTACCAGCTGCTGTGGTGCTGACACTGACTCATGGTGACCTCATGAGTGTCAGAGTAGAGCTATATTCCACAGGATTTTCAGTGGCCGACTTTTTTGGTAGTAGATGGCCAGACCTTTCTTCTGAGGCACCTCCAAGTGGACATAAGCCTATAACCTTCCAGTTAGCAACCAGCCATCTCAACTCTATACACCACTCTAGCCTTCCTATTTCAGCTTGGTTTGGGCATTTGTCAGGTGTTTATTCAGGGAGAACTCTGAAGACAGAGAAGAGAGCAAAATAAGAAACAAAGGTAAGGAAACTCAGTTCCAAGGACTTTTGCAAGGTCTGCATGAGGTGTGAGGGGCAAGTAGAGAAGGACAAGGCTGGAGGGCAGGCAGGGGCAAGATCTGGAAGAGAGCTGGCAAAAGAACATAATTTTATTTGGTAGTTAATAGGGAAGCAGTGGCCAAATGCAGATAAAATCACCATACATTAATAGGATGCACTGTAATATTTGATATCAAAAAGTATCAAATGTGCCTTTTCTTCCCATAACCTTCTCATCAGTATCTAACAAGTCACCAAGTCTATGCAGTGATCACATTTATTTCTTCCCTTGAATCCTCTTGAAGTTTCCTATTCCAAATTCCTATCATTTGAATTTGCATCACTACCATGGTCTCACAATTACATTTCCTGTTCTGTAATCCAACCTAGTCTTACAGAGCTTTGTCAAAATCAAAGGAAACTTTAGGAAACGTGCTAAATACAAGATAGGAACTCAACATATAGTTCTTGAAGTGGTGTTAATAACCAGCAATTATTCACACGGACAGAACACCCTTTGCCAGAGGTGGATTGCAATTCATAGCAACTCTGTAGGGGAGAGTGCAGCCAGCCTATATGGTTTTCAAGACTGTAGATATTTATGGAAACACACTGTCACGCTTTCCTCACACACACTTCTCGGACCAGCTGGTGGTTTTGAACTCCTAATGTTTTGGTTAGCAGACAGGCACTGAACTACTGTGCCACAAAGGCCCCGTTAACATTGATAGGGTTTACTATTTACAAAAAATTTATTCACACCTTTTAAATTTTATAACCATCCTGTCTTATGTTCACCAAGGACTGAAAATGATAAGAAAGACAAATAATAGATATGATGCAGCAGAAATTAAAGACCCAAGACACAGGTGCCAAGACAGAGAGATGCGGAATGTGGATGTGGAAGTGGGTTACTCATTTAGGGCATTAATAACATTTTTTTAATGGAACAATGTCAAGGAATTATAGTGCTAGGTTCTTGGATAGTTGACCCATGTGGCTTTCCTTCTCTAGTGGATACTGTCAGTACCCTCTCCTTTATTCCCTTTGTTGCCTTTTACCATTTTGCTAAGTCCCTCCCTGCTTCACTGGGCTTTGGTTTCCAGCAGAAGAACCTGAGAATCTTCTTTGCACAGCTGCCACGCTAATGGAGCAGCTTTGTCTTCAGGTTGAAAACAATCTTGGGAGTATACCCTCTTTCCCAGGTACTGAGAGGTATAATAATAGGAATGGCCAGTTCACTAGCCTTTGAGGCTGGGCCTACACTCCAGAGACTCTCAGTAGATAAGGCTGGAACAGTCTTTCACAGAACTCCATCTGAGATGACCCCCTTACACTGCTTCCTCTCAAAGCACTGCTGTAATAAATCTCTTGCATTTGAATCTTCATCTCAAGGTCTGCTTCTGGGGAGCCTAGCCTAAGACAACTGACCCTCCCAACAGCAACCATAATGGATGGAACTGGAGTCAGTAGGACTATGATTTCTCCAAGAATAGAAGTTGGTAAATTTCAGCCAAGAGGGGTGATGGAAAGGCAGTATGACAAGACGATACATCCCTTATAAGATGAAAGTTTTACACACAGTTGGAAATTGGCCAAATGGAGGTGGCTGAGGTGACCTAGGAGGATGTCAACATGTCCTCTGTGTGTGTGGTACAGGGTTAGTCTTTTGTTAACATAATGGTGAGCCTGGCACAACGTAAGTCGTGTCACATAGGCTTAATAGTTCACACATGCTGTTTCCTAGCATGTGCTGTTATACCATCTCATTATGCTCCAAATAAGTTCACTCAACACATGTATAACTTACAGTAAACAAGAGGCTTCTTCACCTGCAGAGCCTGGGTCAGTGTTAGTTAAATGGTTTGGAATTTAAAGTGATTTTTCCCCCTTCCTTTGAAATGTCTAAATGCTGGGCTGATAAATGTCACCTAGAATAACGAATGTGATGGAATGTGCTGAGGATAATGGGAGTTACTTTCTAGTTCACCTGAACCATGACTTGTCTGCATTTAGGAAGAATAATGAATGTAATTTAATACAGCACCTTTGCAGGGAAGTGACTCAAAACACTCTTTCAAGTGAATATTAAAATGCTGAATTACGCGATAAAGACATATATTTAAGTAGATAATAATAGATCACACTCTTACAGGCACACACAATGCAGCAGAGGGTACATTTGTAAAATATGTGTTAAATCATTCCGAGGTAGAAAAGATGGGCACAGAAAGAGCAGTTGACATGGAATAAGGGAAACAAAGGTCAGATAGAGATTAAATAGCTGCTTTAATGAACAGAGCTGGCACAACAGACCGCAAAGGGCAGGAACTACAAAGCCAGTATGAACAGCAGGACTTGATCCACCACTGATGACCTGAGTAATAATCTGGATGACTTTGGACAAGTCGTTTCATCTGTTGGAGCTTTAATTTCTCTACATTTGTAAAATGGAATATTATTGAAAGCTTCATAGTTTGTTTTTTAATAGGAGATTAACAAGCTAATATAGCAGGTATGACAATTAAGTCAGCAAACTTAATTTTTCTAAGTGCTACATACCTCGTTGCTGAATATCACTATTGTCATCTTTGAAGTGCTCCCCCTGGGAAGCTATGCACCAATGCCAGTGCCTAGTCCACCCTTCAAAGCAATTTTGGAACTCTTTCTGGAAAGGCCATTGCACACAGTGGCATGGTGGCAAGTTTGCAAATTTAATTGTATAGTTGTCTGTGAGGGAGTTTTGGGCCAGCACGCAAATAACTGTATTGGAACACTCTCCCTACTCACCTGATCTGGCCCCCCATGACTTTTTTCTTTAGCCAAAGAGAAAGGAAATATTGAAAGGAAGACATCTTGATGACATGCAGGACATCAAGAGCAGTACAACAGCAGCTCTGATGGCCATTCCTAAGAGGAGTACTTTGAAGGTGACCATATGATATTCAGCAATGAGGAATGCATCGCTTTGTCTAGGATGAGTTCAAAAACTTACTGGCAGTCCTCATATATTTAAACAAGTGTTCAATAAAAGGAAATATTTTATTAATAAAATGTTATTAACACTATAGTTGTCACGGAGGTTTAATAAACATAATCACTTCCTGCTCTCTAGTAAGAGCCTGCCACCCATCTTAATATGTACTAGTGACATATCACTCTGTAGAGACACCTCAATCCCACTCCCACCTGCTTCTGTCCCATGTAATAGTCATAAATCCTATGTCGTACTTGCAAAGAACTTATCGTCCCCTAGTCTAACCACCTTATTTCATACATAAAGAAATAGGTCCAAAGAAGGGATTTGTTCACAGTCGTCCATAAATCAGTGCTACTATTCTGTTCCAGGGACTCTGTTCAGTACTTTGCAAAACATCATTGAATTTTATAGTACAGTGTAATACTACATTTGATTTTTGTAATGACTTTGTAAGGGGGAAACACTTATTCCTCCACAAATAACCTGGACCACAGACAGAGGAAAAGCCTAAAGTACCTTAATTCTGCTGTGATTCATTGTGTTTCAGAATGTTCCTTAGAAGCTAGAATGGCAAGACTTTGAACTGTTTACTTTGGACACGTCATCAGGGAAGACCAACTGTTAGGATAAGGTCATGGTGGGTAAAGAAAAGGTGGGAGAAAATTAGGGAAACCGTCGATGAGATGGACTGATACCATACCCATAACAACGGACTCAAACACACCAAAAATTGTGAAGGTGGTTCCGGACCTGTCAATGTTTTGTTCCATTGTACCCAAGATCACCAGAGCCAATACGGTGGCAAGAGCAACAGTAATAAGGTCACACAGCCATCATATTGGCACGGCTGAGTTTTCAAATCTAGGTCCAGCTGACTTCATAGAAGGGATCCTTTGAACTCTCTACCTTCCCCCCATGTCTACACACATTCACTACATCACTGGGGGACTGCTGAGAACAGGGCTAAGAAGGAGCCGAGCCTTATTTTCCTGGTACTTGTGTAAGTGACTTGTTAGTTACCACCATCAAACCTCCTTATTCAGAGTTTTTGTGTCTCCTGTTGTGGTCAGGAGGCTGGGGGGATGCTACAAGCAGTACTGTCTCTTTTTTTGTGCTGCACAGGGACTTGCACCTTGGTTCCTTTCCTCTTTCCTTAGTTCTCCTTCAACTTGGCTCTGAAGCTTTAAACTAGAAGACCCAGGTTTTAATCTGTGTCACTGCTATTGTTAGCAGCTGTCGGAGTGCGTCCCTGACTCAGAGTAACTCCGTGAACAGTGAACTAAATGTTGCCCATTCCTGCACCATTCCTACAATCAGATGCAGAGTGGATGACTGTGATCCACAGGGTTCTCATTGGCTGATTTTCAAAAGTTGGTCACTAGGCCTTTCTAGTTTTTGTTAAGTCTGGGAGCTCTGCTAAAACCCCTTCAGCACCCAGCAACATGCAAGACTTCACAGACAGGCAGTGGCTGTGCTCCAGGGGCATCAGCTGTATGGAGGGAGAGTATTCTACCATGGAACCATCACTGCTCTAATCTGTATTGTGTTTTTTTTTTTTTTAAAAAAAAGCCAAACCCGTTGCCATCAATCCACTTTTGACTCACAGTGTACCTGTAGGACAGAGTAGAGCTGTCCTATAGGGTTTCTCAAGGCTATACTCTTTATGGAAGCAGACTGCCACATCTTTCTTTTGAAGAGCAGCTAGTAGGTTCAAACTGCCAACTTCCCAGTTAGCAGCCAAGTGCTTTACAAAGAACTTTGCAAAGTGCTTTTCAAAGACCAAGTGCTTTAACCATTACCCCATGGGATCTCCTTAGTTGAGTCTTAAAAGCACTCTGAGCCTCAAATTCCTTATGTGAAAAATATGATACAATTGCAACCATAAGCCATGGCTATGATGTGGCTTTACAAGGATCCAATAATACATGAAGACTGAAAAACACTATATACTTGTTCACTTTTTGTGAGTGTATGTTAAACAAAACCTGAGGCTTTTAGATAACACATATTTTATGAGTAAGATATGTTTGCTAGTCCATTGGCCTTAAGACACTAATTCACAGAACACTGACTAGCTTTATGGCCACTTAGGTTTCAAGTACAGGACAAAGGTCAAATGGCAGCTGCCTTAAAATGATGGTTAAGGACATTATGGTTAAGAAGACAGAACTTTCACATCAGGTCACCAATACGGCTTTCCATATCAGCAAATCCTTGGCATCAGTCTCTTGCAATAAATCAGGATGTCCAAAGAAACAATGACTCAATCTGTGGAACCAAAACAAAACCACTCAATTCTCCAAGGTAGACAAAGAACAGAAGTCTCCAAGACAACATCAATACATCTTATTCTTTCCCATTCATTGAGGGCAGGTACACGGAGTGATGGAATTCCTTCACGTCAGCCAGTCAAGAGGCTCACCAATCCAGAACGACCCTCAGAGACCCAGATAAGAGAGAGGATTAATTGCCCATTGTAAATGGGTATCCTTTGGCTAAGCCACCAACTGTTAATTTCTGATGTGAGTTATATGACCAGAACCCAGGAAGCAAAATAAATAAATAAATAAAGTGTGCAAGCAATAAATCATTCTAGTTTCCTAATATAATCATAGTGGGATGACTTGCTAGAAATCCAAGAAAAGCCAGATCAACTGTGGGATGTTGTTTTTAATTTCACAGATTTTAATGATCAGTGGCAACTTATTCATCATTTTGTCCAGCTTCTTTGTTTTACTCAGTGGGAAACATGAGCTCAAGGGGCAGAGCAACTTACTGAAGAGGACACATTTAGTAATCAGAATCAGATTTCGTTGATGGTCTCCTAACTCTTTTGTCAGTGCTTTTTCCATAGTACAACTCAGCTTCTCTACCTGTTTATTATAAATGAGCATTCTATCTTTCAGGATATGCATTCAGTGCTTTCTGTGTGCTTAGCTACATTTCCAATACTAAGCTCTGGGCGGGGGTGGGGGGGAAATGAAGTAAGTAATAAAGAATCATTTATTGGTGCTGTCTTATTTAATCCTCACAATAGTACTATGAATGCAAATGTCTTACTATAAAATTTGTAGTGCTCACATAGCTGATTTGTAGAGCTGTGATACAGATTTAAGTTGTTTGGTCCCTCCGTCTAGGTTTGTTGGTCTTACCATGTTGGCTTGCTCAATCCAGCTCTTGGTCCTCCTTATTTGCACCTCCTGACAATACTTATTTGCCACACAGCCATGTTACAATCCAGCTCAGAAAGACAGACCATGATCTGGAGACTTGCAAAGCACGTGCTGTTAGGAGCTGACATTCTGGAGGTCTACATGCTGAAGGTCATGAACGAATACATACTCAATATTGAAAACAGAGTGACAGAACCAGTTTGACCAGAGGTGGTGCTATTCTAGGCTTTGGAATGATGCAAACAGTCAACACATTTAGCTGCTAACTGAAAAGTTTAAGTCCATCTAGAGGCACCTTGGAAGAAAGGCCTGGTGATCTAGTTCCAGAAAATCAGCCATTGTTCTCACATGGGTTGGTGATGTGTCAGAACCAACCAGAGAGAAACTGCTTTTCTAAGTCTGGATGGATCTTCTGAGGGCATAGCCTTGGAGCCTATTGAGTATAGCAAAATTCAGAATATAGAGATAGCAAGCTGGATGGAGATCCCAGTGGTCAGATATGAGAGTACAAATACATACGGACATTTGTGGGAAGTCAGCACAATGCAGTCTTTAGATGCACACGCTTTAACATCAAAGTCCTGTGATTAAGTAACTGCTGGGCTCTTTACTTGCTGTCTGTCTTGAACAGGTCTGTTCGAAGTCTCTGGACCACAATCGCCTCCTCTGTAAAATGGAGCGAAGAATAACATTTACTTCTAAGATCCTGTGAGGACTGATTAAAAACATACCTGGAATGCAATAAAAACAATAAATGTGAGCTGGAGTTTTTCTCTACGTGATATGTCCATCCTTCCTCTAACTTAATATTACCATGGATTCTCTTTTCACACCATTTTTTTTTTTAAAGCTGGACCTCCTCACATCTTTCTCTGTTTAATCAGAATGTTATGAGGAAGGCCAATAGAGCAATATAGATAAAATGGAAAGTGTTTTGGTTAAGGAGCTGGCTGGCACCCCATCTCAGGCAGCTCCACCCTCACCCTGATGGTGGTCCTGAGGAATCACCCCCCCCACCCCAGTCTTCAGAGGACACAAGAAAGTAATACGTCATATTAATTGCCTTCCTACCACACAGAGTTCCTAACACAATGATTGGCATGGAGTAGGGAATGAGTCTGCAATATAATTATTGTGAAACGTTGAAAATTGGAAAGTAGACCCTCTTTGCTCTGTAATTTTTTGAGAAAAGAGATTACTAGGCCACACCACACACAGCCGTCATTCTTGAAGTGGATGCTGGGGGTTGTTTGTTTAGCTCAGGCTTAGTCACAAGTTCAGAACATTCTGTGGGTTTTACTAGAACTCAATACCATGGCTCATCCCAACTCAGATCACCCTGGTGAAGGCTGCCAGTGGCTTCCCTAAGCCAATGGCTGTGGTTCCTAGGCTCTAGAGAAAAGAGGCAAGAATGGCCTCCTGATTATCATGCAGCTTTAGGGATGTACCCTGTGGTCTCTTTATCACAGAAAGCCTAGCATTGCAGAGCTGGAAGGGACCTTGGCAGATACGGTGATGACCCGTGTTCAGTGCTCGTGAGAGGCCTTCCAAAGTTCTGGAGGCTAGAAGCCTGGTGACTTTGCATTTCTTGAAATATTTCCAACACCTAGAATAAGTCAGCCAGTTATGTTTTTCTTCCTTGTGTGTGTCTTACTGGTAAGCTTCTGTGAAGACGGGTGTGGTCTGTTGTTCAGGGTTTGTTAGTCTCTTGCCTGTTTACTTCAGCTCTTCACCACAGCACTTAGAAAACACCCACTTCTTGAGTTCCTGAACCTCTCTCTCTGTTCAGGAAAAGACACTTATCTCCTGTGCGCCAGCCAGAGGCCAGGTGCTCGTATTTACAGAAACTTGTTTAAACCTCCCAACAGTCTTGTGAAAGGAATTGTCTTCCTCCTTCAGAGGAGCAAATTGAGGCTCAAAGACACGTCATGCAAGTTTATGTAACCAGTGGCAATTGAGTCAATTCTGACTCATAGCAACTCTACGATAGAGTAGAACTGTCCCATGGGGTTTTCAAGGAATGAGTTTGTGCATGCAAACTGCTGATCTTTTGGTTAGAAGCAAAACTCTTAATCACTATGCAACCAGGTCTCCAAAGTGATTGAATGTAAGAACCTCAACTCATACCCAAGTCAGGTGGACTGGAAGGTTTCTTTTCTTAGCTCTGTGCTGTGCTCTAATGAGAAATTCCATCTAATTAAGTAAATATCTGGTACACAGTTTACTTTCGGTAAGATAGTGACATTTCTAAGAATCGAAGTTTACTCATATAAATGAGGTTTGGGATGTTCAAATTTCAGCTAATCAGACATCAGACAGAGGAAGCAGGAAATTATGGGTGACACACTCAGACAAATTCCCTGCTCCAGTCCTCTGTTTTCACAGACATTTAAAAAGAAAACAAAAACAACCAAACAAAAACAACCAACTGGAAAGAATATTTCCAATATGCCTTTTCAGTTTTTACATGCAGCCTCCCCTGTGTGAAGGGGAGACTTTTTCTTTGTTCTATGATTTACTTAGATTAAAAGACCTTTGATTCTCCTGAAGCTAAATCAAATCCGACAGAAAAATCAGGCTGAATATCTGCCACAAAGACTGATTTCCAGGTGCACACGCTGTTAGACAAGGCTGCAGAGCTGAAAGGAAACTATTTGGTGGCAAGCGGGTTTGGTGGGAAAGTATTTATTAAGTGCAGGTAGGATTAAGGTAATTCTGCATTTTTACCTCTCTGCTTCCAGTGACACAGGCAAAGATGAGGGACATGAGGGTTGCTGGGTGGCTGAAAAATGACAGTGTTGCATGAATAAGACCAAGTTTCACTGAGCCTCAGATCTGAAATCTGGGGAATGTTCATGGCCAGAGTCAGCGTGGACATAGAGCAGAGGACAAATCACGTATCGATGGTTGAGGCTTCCAGAAGGCTGCTCTTGAAAGTGATTGTAGTGAGTGGGAAAATGGAATGAGAAACTAATCCAAATGAGTCCAAAAAGCCAAAGTACAAGTAGCAAAGCTGGAGACTGGGTCAAGAAAGCTTCTTTACAAAGATGAAATAGTAGGTGACTACCTTGGGCAATGCAAGAAACTAGTTTACAGCTCACGTAGACACAGAGTTGGCTTTTACGTGCTTATGTCTTACTTAGTAGCTTGGGGAACCAAGATTTTAAGTTGGAAGGAACTTCAGATGCTACCTTATGTAGATTTATTTCCAGTGCAGGAACCACTTACACAAAATCTCTTCAAAATGGTGATGATTTCCACTATATTTTGTCTTTTCTAATCCTTTGATGAATAACAGTTAAGACCACAAGTTGTCAAGAAGGCAGACATGTCTTGGAACACCCCATCATGCTTACTAGTTATAAGGCCTTGAGCACAAAATTAATCCCTTGAAACTTAGCTTCTGCAAAAGATGTAGGAATTTTTTTTATTTCAGTGGGGAGTTGTGAAGATTAAGTAACACATCTACAAACTATTTAAGAGAGTGTTTGGCAAAATTTTTTTTTTCAATAAATGGTAACTTCTACAATGCTTTACATAGACATATCTCACTTTTTTCTCAAAGTGTTCTGTTCAGTTATCATTAGACCCACTCTTTTTTCTTTTTTTCATGAGTACGTTATTGCTAGAAGAATTTGTATTAAGTTATCATGATAACAGAACTAATAAGTGGCAGGTTTTAGAACTGAACCCAGCTTATCTGACTACAAAACTGTTTGTTTTCAACTAAATCACAATGCTTTCCATGTTGAGCAAAATCCTGTTTTCCAGTAACTGGGCAGAAAGATGATAAGGTTTTTGAGGACATGAGAAAATAATGACCTTGAATTGTGGTGAAAATTAAGTGAGATAATAAAACTAAAACATCTTACACACTCCAACCAACCAATCTGCTGCCATCAAGTTGATTCCAACTCATAATAACCATATAGGACAGAGTAGAAGTGTCCCAAAGGGTTTCCATGGAGCAGATGACGGATTTGAACTGTTAATCTTTTGGTAAGCAGCTGAACTCTTAACCAGTGTGCAGCCAGGCTCTACTTCGCACACTGGGCATATAATATTTACACACTGTGCATATAACTTTGACTTGCACTTAATTTCCACTAGAATTTTCCATCACCAGCAGAGTACCTGGAACAGAGCAAGTGTTCGATACATAAATTTGAATATTTGACGGTACACACTTTGCCTTTTCAGAGTATCAAGGAAAAAGTCAACTTGTACTCAAGCACAGTACAAATATGAGAAGGTGTTTTATACATCTCCTTCCAGTCTCCTCTCTTTCTCATGTCTTTGGAAGAGGTCACACAAAGTGGCTGTAAGGGTGGAAGAAACCAAGATGAGAATGTCACAGGCCTGTTCCAAACCCCAACTCTCCCACCCACTGATCACCTAGCCTGGTTTCCATTGTCCAAACGAGATATACTTTGTGAGGCACTGTTCTGATTTTCCCTTCAATGTTCAAGAAAAAGAAGCCTTGAAAGAACTTAACCTGCAAGACACCCACAGCGTGGAAACATTTTCAAGCCGTAACACTTTGAGTACACACACACGTGTAATGGGAAGTGGTTTTTTAGATTTCAGAAGAGCTGCCTCCTTCAAACATTTGTTCTTAATAAAGCATTAACCTGTTTCACTCATCAGCTTTAGTTCTGTCCCCCAAGATCTGTTAACCCAAATTGTTCTTTCTTGACAAACATTAGAAAATATGGCATCAGTAATAACAGAATGGCAAATGACATGCCATGATGATAGTTCAGAAGGAAGGTGGAAGT
Source organism: Heterohyrax brucei (assembly GCA_028571685.1). Classification (NCBI taxonomy): domain Eukaryota; kingdom Metazoa; phylum Chordata; class Mammalia; order Hyracoidea; family Procaviidae; genus Heterohyrax; species Heterohyrax brucei. The sequence continues at coordinate 14,426,254 of CM053153.1, read as the reverse complement.
CAAATGCCTCTGTGATGCTACAACACCTGACAAGCAGTAGAGTGTTAGGGAATTCTCACTTAGTAAAGGCAAGTAGAGAAGCCAGGAAACACTGTCTAGATCCCAAGGTAAGAGGAGTTAACCTGTGCATCTGGTGCCTGATACCAGCTGAGGTCCAGACAACTTTGGTTGTAAAATTAAACCACATTTCTTTCCATATTGAGAAAACTTCCCTTTCTTGAATGTGGTATGCACGACTCTTAACATACAAGTTGTTAAGCCTCCTTCATTTACTCGTAGTCATTTATCAAATTTCTTAATAATACTTGTATTCATTAGTATTCGTTGATATTTTTTTTTGGTCTGTTTGTTTTGTTTTTACTGTATAACAGACATTGTGCTAATCTTTATCCATGAATTGTTTTACTTCATCTGCATAACTCTTCAAAGAGTTAGGTTTGGGTATCAACATGTTTAGATGGCAGAACCGGAGCTAAGAATGTGTATTATTACATACTAGCACTGCTATCTGGTAGGTGGGTTAGGACTTACCAATATTTGTGCTCATTAATAAAATATTAAAATCCAAACCCATAAAGAATTCACACTTTCCTACATGATTAGACAGATAAATAAGGGAAGAGAAATGTACATAAATGTCAACATTTAATAGCTGAAAACACAAAATTAAACAGATACAGCCTCACAGCAAACACCTACAAATGTGGGCAAAATAAGGCATTTTTTGAAAGGTACATAGTCAATCTTAGCCGAAAAATTTATCTCCAAATACCCAAAATGAAGAGAAAGTTCACACCGGCTATCTGAAACATCCCAACTGGCTGTCATCATGGTGAATTGTGACAGACCCTGGATGCAGACAAGAGACACTCATGGTTGATGGCTCATGTGTGGAAGGTCTCTCTGGGGTCGGGGAGATCAGAAATGGAGCTGAGTGTTGTGCATAGATTAAACTTATATTCTTGAAGATACAAGGTCTTATCAGGGGTTCCCATTGTACCAGGATAATTCCAGACACTGATCTACAGTGGCAACAAAAAGTTTGTTCTCTTCCCAGAGACCTGGGTAGAAAAGAAATGTTTCTCATGAGAAATGGAAAATTTAGGGCTGTAGCACTTTAATTTGCGGGAGCTGAATTTATAGTTCTGTAGTATGCAGGAATCCCAACTAGAAGTATTGCTATAAAAGCTCGTCATAGATTCATGGAATAACTGAATGTCACTATGAAAACAAATGTGAAAGCTTCACAACCCGGGGCCTGTGTGAGTCCAAGAAACAGTGAAAAATCTCCACTGAAGATGAGCTCATAAGCCCAAATGATTTTGACAGATAAGATGAGATCAGATAATAAGGAAAATTAAAATTAAAATATCTGGGTAATTAAAAAAAAAAAAACACATTGCCTTCTACCTTATTATAACTCCTAGCAAGAGGGATAGAGTAGAACTGCCCTATACAGGTCCCAAGGAGTGCCTGATGGCATTGAACTGCCAACCTTTTGGTGAGCAGCCATAGCTCTTAACCCTTTTAACCACTACACCATCAGGATTTCCATTAAGTTAATAGCAGCTAGTAAAATTAATTGGCTTGGCTTTAGTAAAATTAATAACAGTTTTTGTTTTTTTTTTAAAGAATAGCCATAGTCATAGGAAGGAGACTGTTTAATCAGGTACTTGAGTATCTGTTCCGAGTGCTGGCAACAGGGATGAGGAAGGAGTACTTTCAACCTGTAGAGGCTTTGTGGAAGAGATGTACGAGGGTTAGTGACAATGCCTATGTGTAAAAGTGAACACAAAGATGGGTGATACAGTTAGGTACCACCCTGTTTCATCTGCCTGATCCTAAGCTTATATTGACAATAGACAATATGGAGATAATAATGAGAAATACTCCACAGGGTCAGAGTGGGTAAAGAATGGCCTGGAATATGATAAATGCTCAGGGAATGTTAGCTGCACTATTGTTCAGGGGTCTAAGTGAAAGCCTATTTCAACAATGATGACGTGATTTGAATATAAATAACTGGAGAATGAATAGGAAAAATTGCAGAGAGAGTAGGCTTTTGGCAGAAGAGGATACGCTTTCTTTGGGGTGTGATGAATCTAAATTTAGCACATGTTTATACTTACTGTGTGCTGGGCTCAGGGAAGCTGGAATAGAACTTACAGCACATAGCTTTGAGAGTTTGGGAGTCATACAAGTTTCAGAGGCAATGGAACATAAGTGTGAAGAGTTTTGACTCTGGAGTAAGACTATTTAGTTTTGAACTCCTTCTTACCACTTAATAACATTCTTTTTTTTCCTCTAGACTTCGGCTTTCTTGTCTGAAACGGGATGAAACTAACCACTAGAGTTCTTATGAGGATTAAAGATAAACAAAGTGGTTAGCATCACATTTGGCATATACTAAGAAACTTGGAGGTGTAATAATAATAGTAGCATTATTATAGAAACAGCAGTCACAGCAATAACAGTAACATCCAAATTACTGCCTGATGGTCAGATGTGAGACTAAGAGCAATACTGTAAATTTTGTAGAAAATAACACAGATGTCAGAAAGCAGTCACACTTCAAACAATCCTTTCCGTGGAGAGAGCGGTAGAGGAATGTGGACTCAGATTTGAAAGGAGGACAAAGAAGTACCAAGAAAGAGAGAGAAGAAGCGGTCAGAAGACAAGACAGAGTGCTGTCAGCGAATTGAGGGGAGACGGTGTTGGGTTTAGGGTGTTTTGAGAACAAGCAACCAACCAACAGGATCTGGTGTAGCGAGAGATCAGAGAGACCAACACACTTGATGCAAGACCTGCAACAAGTTTCCAGTACCACTGTAGGGTTCCCAGAATACACTGCAGGTGGTTAGAGCAAGAAACTCTTTCGAGAAGTAGGTGAAAAATGTGATTTGGTGCCTGAAGTTTCTGTCACACTGGTAGGCTGTCTAGCCAGAATAAGGAGCAATGTGATTCCACCTTTGCATTCATTCAAATCTACTTGGGATAACACGTCAGGTAAGCCATGTGTTCTGCAACTCTCAGAGTTCTCTTTTCCTCCTCAAAACACCATTAGACTACATTTCCCAGAATCCCTTGCACTAAGGTCTGGCCAGGTGACTGCTTTACAGTCAATGGGACGTGAGCTGAGTGATAGGCACCACTTCCAGGCCTGCCCCTTAATAACCGTTCTTGGGCTGTTTGCCGGTTCTTTCTGTATTTCCAGTTAAATGGTGAGGGTTCAAAACATGGAGAGAAGGGTAGAGAAACTGGAGGAAAGTGCCTGCTGCCTAAAAGACTGCATGGATCACAGCTGTAACCTCTGCCCACTGATAACATCGGACTGTGACATAAGTGAAAAATAAACCTTTATTATCCCAGTGGTGTTTTAAAGTCCTTTGTTACAGCTGTTAATCTACCCTAACTAATGCAGTTAATAATCCTTCTGAACTTCTGCTTCCTCACTGGAAAAATAGGGCTACTAATAACTACTTAAAAAAAACCTGTCACCCTCAAGTCGATTCTGACTCATAAGGACTTCAAGGGACAACATGGAACCGCCTCATACAGTTTGGAAGGCTGTAAATCTTTACTGAAGTAGTCTGCTACACTTCTCTCAAGCAAAGGGCCTGGTAAGTTCAAACTGTAGACTTTTCATGCAGAAGTTGAGTGCTTAGCAATTACACCACCAGAACTAATAACAAATAAGATAGCTATTAGCTGACAGTTACGTTTCCCCTTTTCCTTGCTACTGAAACCCTAATTATGATCAGGTTTGTGGTACAAGAAAGTTAGGTCCCCTCTTCTACCCTAGTCATGAAACTGTGTTGTGTGTATGAGGGAAGAGGGTAGTTGCTGGCCAGTTTCAGCCTTCCTTGGCAGTTTGTCCTTTTGCCAGTAAATGACTCACTATTGGGCATGGGTCAGTGTGACACAAACGGAAGTCCCCTGCAGGGCTATTCAGGGACAATTTCCATTGCTCGTACAAAGGGAATCAAAATGGCAAATGTATTCCTCTCTTCTACTTTTGCATGTTGTCATGTGAGGATGTGATGTCTGAAGATACAACCACTACCTAGAGCTCAGTAAGAGGAAGATCTGGAGGCAAGGCTGACCAGTTAGGGCAATGGTGAGGCCAACCGTGGAAACATGCTTCCACCAGAAGATAATGGCATTTCCTTTTATTTACATCATTGTAGGCTTTTTTTTGTTATTGTTGTTGTTGTTGCTGCTGTTGTTACCTGGGTCAAAAATATGCTAACCAGCATACGAGGACTAAATCACATGAGACGTAAGAATCGCCAATTGTTTGACAAGTGATCAAGAATGTAATCATCATAATCACCACCATGATCACAGCCACCAAAGCCTGACCTCATCCCAATATTTCAGACCCAATTGCCCCCTGATCGCAACAGAAAAACAGAATCTCCTTCCAGACTGTGACACAATGGGTTCCAAGGGATGAGAGTCCAGCTCAGAAAGACAACCCAAGGATCATGCCTCCGGTGGAGAATATTTGGTTACCAGTGGTGCTTGGATGTGTCCTTTAGATAAGACGTTTTCAGGGTGAAATGAAACCCGCATACGACAGCTGCCCTATACAAATAAGGATGTTACTAAGTAGATAATATTTAACTCCTTTCTTATCACAAGTAATTCAAAGCAATAGGATAAAATGTTATAGTCCTTTGCAAGCAGCAAGTGGGGAAAACATAAGATCCTCATCTAATTTCTGGTAATTGACAGATAAGGATAGATCTAAAGCCTCCCACCATCCTGTTTCACTCAGATTGTTCAGAAAGGCAGGATGCTGCTTTAAGAAAGGTAACATCAATATAATCCCATTTTGGGCACACTTCTTTATGATGGGCAAACCTGGTGGTGTAATGGTTAAATGCTATGACTGTTAACCATAAAGATGGTGGTTCAAATGCAGCAGGCTCACCTTGGAAACTCTGTGGAGCAGCTCTACTCTGTCCTACAGGGTCGCTGTGAGTTGGAATCAGCCCAATGGCAGTGGGGTTTTTTAGTTTTGATTTACATTTCCCTCTAGCAGTGAGTTCCCTGGAGAAAAATCTCTCCAGAACTATTCACCCCCAAATACTCCAGGTTAATGCCACACCTCCTCCTTGTTAAATGGCATTTCTGTGAGGTTCTGGACTTTTCCATTCCTGTTATAAAACACATCTGTTTTGCAGGCATATTTATAACGTTTCTCATACACTTTCCAGAAGAGTCATTAAGGCAGAAATTGATACTCCCATTTTATGGATCAGGAAACTGACTCAGGCAGATAAAATCACTTGTCACAGGTTTTGGTAGTACCAAGATTTTAATCAGATCTCCCTAAGTCCATAACATTCGCTCCTCTTTCTGCTTTAACAGATCTCTACAGACTATTCAAGTGCACTGCTATCCTTGACAACAATCTTAATTCCATGACCTGTTGTCATCAAGTAGATTCCAGCACACAGCAGCCCTATAGGACTGAGTACAACCGCCTCACAGGGTTTCCCAGGAGCAGTTGATGGATTCAAACTGCCAACAGTTTGGTTAGCAGCTGATCTCATAACTACTGCACGCTTAAGGTTCCTATTTCTATGAAGCTTTGGATAAATTTACTTCTTTTCACAATCTGTTCCAATTTCCTGCCTCAGTTTCCCCATCTATTAAAAAGATAAAAATTAAGAAGGCTGAGTTACCTATGGTTTGTCTGCTAAGTAGTTTGAATTCTCCTGAATTGAGATGAATGTAAATTGCCTTGTTGTTTTACTAATTAATAAAGTCTGCTTGGAAATGCAACTGTTAGTGCACAATAAACGAGAAGGCTTATAATTACGGATGAGAGTAATTGCTTCTTTTTTTTTACTTCTCCCTTCATCCCAGTTTATCTTTCTGAGCTATAGCTGCCTCTGTAGGGGTTAGGAAAACATGTTAAAAAATCTAAACAGTAAGTCCCTTTCCCCAGGGTTTGGAAATTGATGAATCACCCCACACTGCCTGCAGCCTTCCAACTAACTGTGTGCTTGACACATGGGAGAGGAAGCTGGCTCTTTGAAACGTGCGCTGAGTACCAATCGTGTCACCTACCAGGCGCATGACCTATTCCACTTGCCACCTGACCCCATGTGCCCAGCGTCACCTGGAGCCTGAAATCTGGAAGCGGAAAATCCTTGACCGGAGTCAGTGGAGAGAAAATCCTCACCTGCTCAGGCACAAACATGCCTGATGAATGCGTCACTGTTTGTGAAGTGAGATCAGCTAATAGTTGCACAGCGGATCTTCAAAGCTCTGCACTTTAGCGGTGTTATTTCTGCAAATGAGTTTTTTTGTGTGTGTGGAGGCCTTGGACTTGGGATCTCAAATGTGCCAGGGGCAGTTTAAGCTCACCAACAGGCTCTCCTTTCTTAACACCACACAGTTAAACGACAATGTAAAAGAGTGACTTCATTTGTCCGTGCTCCACCTGGACCTCTCCACTTCAGCCATAACTGAGTTGATAGAATGGAATCCCTTCATAAGTCAGATACTCCTATATTGATCATTTGATTTTTTTCCGTATTTTATTGATTGGAATTTTAGATTTTAGTCCTTTTATGATTTGGGGTTTCAGTTTTGTCTTAATGTTTCCAGACTTGTCCAAAACTATTCAGAAGATTGAACTGTTGGCCAAGTCCTTACTAAACACACTACCAATCATTAAAAAAAAAAAAAAAATCCTGGTTTCCAGCCCCAAATTTCTCTTTGCATCAGTAAACACTAAATGTTCCACTCATCTTTTCTTCCAGCCTTTGAGGCTCCAGGATGGACTGTGGGAGCACGGGGGCGGTGGGTCAGGAAAAACTGACTGATTTGAGAGCAAACAGAGGCTAGGGGAGAACGTTTACACTTCTGCTCTGTGTGTGCCATTCTAGCCTTTGTAGCAAGGAGGATAGAAACTCAAGCTTGTTCTGTGGTGCCTGCAGACCTGTGCACCTTAATGGCACAAGCACAAGTTGTACTGGGTGCAACTTGGCATGACTCAGCCCCAGACACAGCCACCCAGCAAGTCAAGCTTGTTTTGCTTCTAGTGAACAGAAGAGATGCCCCCCTCCCCACCAAAGGGCCTTTTATCTGAGAAGGAACCCTCTGTTGCCTGAGCCAGTAGGATATCCCAGCCAGAATTCTAATTGGGACAACGGCGGTGCACACAGTCAACCTGCTTATAAAATTCAAGTCAGATGGTACCTCTCACTGAAATCCTGCACCCCCCAGTAGTTTCACTGTTGACTGCATCCTTGCTATGTGCTAGACCACTATGTAAGGTGCTCAAATAAACTGAATCATTTAATCCTCAGAATAACTCTTCAAGGCAAGTGCTATTGGTTGCATTGTCTAGAGGAGGACAATGAAGTTCAGAGAGGTTAAGGATATGTCTGTCCTCCTTCTAGAAACCTTTCTCTAAAGAACAAAAGTTAGATGCTGCTCCTATCAGCTACCTACTAAGTTAGCAGAAATGACAAGGAGTTCATTCATTTGCTGACCTAACACAGTTTTCCAAAACAACACAGAGCCAGGATCTGAACCTGGTCTACCTGACTTCAGAGCCAAGACTTTGCTGTATACCACTGTCTCTGCCAAGTTCCATGATTCTTGGAACAGTTGTGGTGGACTATATGATACTGAACTTATCCATTCCATAATCATCCCATTTACTGATCCATTTAATGATAATCTACTTTGTGCCAGTCCCTCTATTAATATCTATGGAGAGAGTTGAAGAGAACACATTTTCTGTCCTAAAAGAGGAGAAGGTTAAGACACAAATGTCAGGATCGGGGACTGCCTAACTTGCCATCCTTTGGCCCTTAAAGTATTATCGAAGTCAACATCTCATCTTGGAAACTCATGCAGCAAAGTAATTGGTACGTTAGCAAGCACTTCAAACCTGATATGAAGATGTGGGATGTGGCCTCAGATTTTTGAATCAGCTTGCAACCCTTGGGAGCTATCCTTAGCCTGTCTCAGCCTGCCTCCGTACTTGTAAAAGAGGGGATAATTATCCTTGCCTGATTCTTGTCATTGGATTGTTGAGATCTCATGTGTCAGAGGGTCAAGTCTGGGTATCAGGGCTCCTAAAAGTGTGAACATCATTTTCAACGTGTCAGGAATTACAGTATTTGTTTCTCAGTTCAAGCAACCAAGATTTATTTTGTACCATGTGTTAGGCATTGGGTCAAGGTCTTTAAAATGGCTGTACATTTACTTCCCCAGCTGTCACACTGGATTAATGTGTGCACTTTACAGCTCAGAAACTGAGGATTAAATAGATTAGATGGTGTACAGGTGAGGGCAGAGGGAGGAGTCGGGTCCCCATGTGCCCAGAGTTGGCACCCGGGACTATTCTGTCACTAGCCCTAGTAGCTTCTTCACACGTCTGTCCTCCTTCTAGAAACATTTCTCTAAAGAATAAAAGTTCGGTGCTGCTCCTACCAGCTACCTCCTAAGTTAGCAGAAATGGCAAGGAGTTCATTCATTTGCTGGCCTAACGCAGTTTTCCAAATCCAGAAGTCTTGTGTTTCCTACAGGTCTTTGCTTACTAAATCTTTGCAGTTTTGAACCAAAGGCCATCTTGTTTCAGCTCCTTGCTCAAGCCCATTCATATTTGCTGTGTGAGTATGAGGGGGGGCAGGGTCTGTACATATCAGGTGTGAAACAAAAATTAGAAGACATCAGGTACCCTCCACTCCACTGGGACAGTGTTGGAATCCTGAGATGTTGCATAGAGCTTCCTGCCAATATTACATGAGGAGCTGCTTCAAGGACCATATCTTTCCTTCAGATACCCTGGCAATCATTCTTGTCCCATACCCATGCCCTACTATTGCCCAGCCCTAGCTCAGCTTCCACATTGCCGCCTGAGCACTCACTGGTGGACACAACTCTCAGCAAGTTGAACCTCTCCACCCCCCCATTTCAATCCTACAGGCTTCCATGTGGCGAGGTAGGATGTGCCATTCACCAATTTCATCTCAGACTCTCGGTTTTATCCTCAGCTGCAGACAATTCCTTGTATCCCTGCTGATATCTTGCCTGTTGCTGGTCTTTGAATTCTCAGTGCTCTTTTCCAGATCTCTCTGCATACCTTGTTAACTGAGCCAGGACTCTGCTTCCTTTTCGTGTTTTGATGGTTGGTTGTCTTAGTCGTCTAGTCCTGCTTTACCAGAAATACCACAAGTGTATGACCTTAGAAAAGAAAAATTTATTCTCTCATAGTCCAGTAGGCTACAAGTCCAAATTCAAGGCGCCACCTGCAGGGGAAGACTTTCTTTCTCTGTAGGCTCTGGAGGAAGGTTCTTGTGATGCATCCATCTTTCCTCGGACTGGGAGCATCTCAGCCTAGGACTCACTTTGCAGCGACGGCTGCTTTCTTGGTGTTATGAGGTCTGGTGTCTCTCTGTTCAGTTCTCTCTGTTTTATCTCAAAAGACTGGCTTAGGATACTTTCCAATATTGTAGGCCTCATCAATACAACTGCCTCTAATCTGTCTCATTAAAAATGGTGACAGAATTTATACGGGAATGTACATTTTCACTCAGTTATATTAAATAAAAAATTTTAAAAAGTGGTGACAGAATATATAACACTTAGGAAAATTCCATCAAATGATAAAATGGTGGTCAATACTGGTGAGCACGCACCAGACAAATATAAACACTTATATTTGAGTTGACACAATTGAATCCATGATAACGGTAACCCTTGATTCCTCCAAGGCCAAGTCCAGGCATCAGATTTGGGGGGGCTGGGGAGGTGCATTTCAGGCATTGCAACCTTGCTTCCTCCCTGTGGTTTTTGGCAAGTGATATCCATGTAAGCTCTGACACATTTACCATTTCTCTGTCACTATTTATGTATAGATATATCCCTCCTGCTGGGCAATGAGCTGAATAAAGACAAGGAGAGAACCACAGCCATGTCTTCATGCTTGGTGTCTAACAGTACCTGGCACATAACAGGTACTCAATAAATGCCTGCCACATTTAATGGAATAAAGAGTCTCAGAGAACAATGGCTGACAATGCCTATTTGTGTAATACATGAGAATCTGAATAATCTCCTATGATTCTTAAAAAACAAACAATAATAATATTTCAGTAGTCTGCACAGTGAGTCTGAAAAGATAAATTTGAGGGTATTAGAATACCCAAATCAAAACAAACAAAAAAGTGCAAACGACAAATTTTCTTTTTTAGTTTCTCCCTAGGACTTTCTTGGAAACCAGATTCTAATTATGTATTTAATTAACCTCTATCCCCAATGATTTCTTTGAATGTGTTTCTATCTGAAGGGCTTACAACACTGAACAGTGCTTGAAACCATGACAGATGCCGGATTCCTTAAACTGAGTCCCTGATCTCCTAGGTTTATCATTAAGCTCTGTCTACCTCCAGGTATTGTGACCTGCCTGGATCTTGGTCATGCAAGCTAAGAGAAGAAAAACAAAGAGAAGAAAAAACAGAAAAGGAGGACAAAAAGAAGGAGTTGTGATACTTCTGATTTCCTTTTTAAAATTCACAATGACCAAATTTTTATTGTTGATTTCAGTTGTTTTTTAAGTGTCTTGCTACTTGCTATTTTACTTTACTTCTTCACTTACTGAATTTCTTTAAAAATACTTTTGTTGTTGTTCTAAACAATTTGTGCTTTGGCAGAAATGAATGAGAATGGCTATGTGTCCAACATTAGATAGTCTCATTTTTTTTTTTTAATTAGTGGGTATAAATCCTATTTAACTCTTTTAAAGTTGTATTAATTTGATTACTCACGAGGTTAAACATTTTGCATATCTTTCTTAGCCAATTCTATTTCCAGTCTTAAGAATCATCAGTTGAAAGAATGGAAAAGAGTTTTCTATTATACTTAAAGCACTGCATTCAGAAATTTGCAACTAAAGGGTTTCTCAAAATACATCAAAGCTTTACTGAAGTATGCTTCAGAACAGTCATTATTCTCAGCTCCAAAATAAAGCAAACTTATCTAATAAATATTTGTCCTTTCAGAATAGTAATGTGGTTACTGTGCCCTTACTAGGAGTTAAAGCTGTATTAGAGATACAATCAGTACATGTTCCCTCAGCTCCAGGAGTTCACTATTTCAAAATAAAGAATATCAGAAAAATCAAGCATAGTATGTACTGATAGGTATTAGGCTAGAGTAGTCTCATTACTTTATGTGTCATAGATAAACTTAGAGAAATAAAATATATGGTGTAAGAAAGGGTAAACAAGGGAAAAAAAAACACGTCATGGAGTTGACTCCAGCTCACGGCAACCCCATGTGGGTCAGAGTAGAACTCTGCTCTATAGGTTTTTCAAGGGCTGATTTTTCAGGAATAGATCACCAGTTCTTTCCTCCAAGGTGGCACTGGGTAGACCTGAACCTCCGATCTCTCAGTTAGCCATCAAACAACTGTTTCTAGCACCCAGGGATTCTGAGAAAGGATAAAGCCCAAACTAAGGCAACACCAGAGATACATAGTGGGAACGGGAGAAGCAGGGAACTGACCCGGTAGAATCTTCAGAATGTAGGAATTGGGGTTGAAGCAGCATGTTGACTTCCAGGTTTGTGGACTCTTCTTCCTGCTTCATGTTCACCGTATGCTTTTCCTCCACAGGTGTGGCAGGGAAGACTTGTGTTTTGGCCTACTCACAGCCTTTATTCCCCTCTTTTCTCACACCGTGAAGAAGGAATCTTTTGGCATGAAAATGCATCCAGTTTTTCCAAAGAGGTGACCAGTATTAGAAAAAAAAATAGAAAGAGCTTACGGGATACATCGGTGCTCTATTTCTAAGAAGGAGAAGCTGTAGGAGAAACTGGAATTGCCAGCTTGAGTCTTGGGTACAACAGACTCCAGAGTGAAGTGGAGTCCCAGCTAAAGAACAAGGGACTTTATGACTGAATAAATCAGAACTCTTAGGGAGACAGAGTATACAGGAAGGTACAAGAAGAATCCATCACAAGGGAACTCAGCACTGATTCAGAGGAATACTACAAATGTTTACACTGCCTCTGGATTTGAAAGCTCTCCTTAGTTATCGGTAAGGTAATTTTCTTTCTGTATGCCCTTCTAGTTGTGGCTGTCACTGGCTTACATACACAGTTGACCTGTATCTTCTGGTTCTGCATTTGTGGATTCAACCAACCTCAGACCTACAATATTCAGGAAAAAAAATCTTTTCCCTGCCTCTCTCTTAACATCTGATGTTGGAGGCAATCCTCAGTATTCCTGGCATGCAGATGTTACCACTCCAGTCTCTGCCTCCTGCATCACATAGCATTCTCCCTGAGTGCCTCTGCGTCTATGTCTCTTCTCCTCTGATAAGGACATCAGTGGTATCAGATTTAGAGCCCACTGTTTTCTAGTATAACTTCACCTTTTTTTTTTTAATTGTGCTTTAAGTAAAAATTTACAATTCAAATCAGTTTGTCATACAAAATCTTACACATTATTATGTGGTCCTAGATGCTACCCCCATAATGTGACAGCACACTCCTCCTCTCCAGTCTGTATTTCCACTGTCCTTTCAACCAGTTTCTGCCTCCCTCTGACTTCTCATTTTCCATCTGGACAGAAGCTGCTCATTTAGTTTAATGTGTCTATTCAAGTTAAAACCTCATTCTTCACCAGTATCATTTTGTGTCTTATAGTCCAGTCCAATCTTTGTGTGAAGAGCTGGGTTCAGAAATGGTTTTAGTTCCAGGATAACAGAGATCCCAGGGGCTATGTTTTCCAGGGACCCTCTAGTCTATCAGACCATGAAGCCTGGCCTTTTTATTAGAGTTCGTATTCTACACTCCACTTTTCTCCTGATCTATCAGTGACTCTTTATTGTGTTCTCTGTCAGGGAAATTACTGGGCACAATCTAATTCTTCTGGTATCATGCTGATGTATTCGCTGGTTTCTTTGACTTCTTGTCTCTTGGGTTCATATTTGTCCTATGTCTTTGGTGTTCATTCTCCTTTGTTCCAGGTGAGTTGGGACAAACTTCTGCTTCCAAGATGGCTGGTTGCTAGTTTTTAAGACCCAAGATACCACTCACCCAAGTGGGATTCAGAACATCCTCTTAATATTTGTTGTATTAATTGATCTAGATGTTCCCAGAAACCATGGGCCTCAGATCTCCATCTCTGCTACTCTGTTGATATGGTCTCATCTTAACTTGATTACATGCACAACAACCTTATTTACAAATAAAATCATATTCTAGGAAGAGCATGAATTTTGGGTAGACACTATTCAGCCCAGTATATGTGATAAACATGATCAGGTAGGTTTGAGAACACAGAATCCAGGCAACATTAGAATCTAAGACTCATACAAGCACAGGATATGTAGAACAGGAGGAAGAAGAGTCTGTGGTAATATGGATAACTGAAAAAGTTTTCACAACTGTATATACATTTTAACCAGAAGAGAAAATATGTAACTGGGAATTCCTAAGAATCAAACACTTATGCTCATCCAAAGACTTCACCAAATAAAAACACAACCCACAGAGTAGGAAAGAATTTTTTGCTACCACGAATCCAGTCAGTGTCTTTTCAACATAATCAACAAGTTACTGCAAAACCTCAAAGAGAAAAAGACACATAACCCACTTTAAAAATGTGCAAAGGATATGAACAGGCCCTTCACCAAAAAAGACATCCGGGATGATAACAGATACATGAGAAAATGCTCATAATCATTAGCTAACAGAGAAATACAATTCAAAACTACAAAGAGATACCATCATCTAACAAGGCTGGCATCAATCCAAAAAACAAAATAATAAATGCTGGAGAGGCTGTGGAGAGATTGGAACTCTTTTACACTGCTGGTGGAAATGTGAAATGGTACAACCACTTTGGATATCAACTTTGCACTTTATTAAAAATGAGTCGGATCCAACTCAATGGCACTTGGCAGAAAGAGTAATATCAGGGGTGGAGTAAACATGGCAGACTAGACACATGTCTACTTAATTCCTTCTGAAAACCGAGCCCAGGATTGATAACTGAATGGAGCTTTCTGAACAATCAGTGGGCCCTAGGACATGACATAAGGCTGTCAGACTGGGCTACATGCCTCTAAATGGGAAACTTCTCTCTCCCTGAGGCCTGCTCCTACTGGCTCTCCACTTGCATGGACTGAAGCTACTGGCACTTTTAATTTTTTTCCTTTTGTTGGCCAGAAGGTGGAGAATAGGCGCAAGCCAGCTAATACATTGAACAGCAGTGCTGAAGTGAACAGCTGGTGCTGCAGCAGAAAGACAGTGTTTGGGATAGCCACATTCTGAGAGCCTGGCAGTGGACTGAGGGCACAATGACCCCTCCATACTCTCTTTCCTGAGCTCCACCATAGATTTTGCTGTTCCCTGGTAGGAGGGACAACTTTAGTGGGACACCATCTTCATCAGCTGGGAAGTAGAGTTACCCAGTCAGAGGCCTCAGCAAGGGCTAATTCCCAGGCTTAGAGGCAGTGCCAATCCAGTGAGCTCTTTTCCAGCAGAAAGGCTGTGTTTAGCACAGTGTTGGCTTACAAGTAAGGTCCAACAGAGGACGGCAACAGGGTCCTAGCCCCTCCCTACTTTGAACTATGTCATAGATTCTGGGGACTGCTGAAGAGGTGCTTCTATTATCAGCCAGAAGGCAGGGTCTGCTACCCTTGATAGCCTGACTGATTTTGGAATCTGTCAGATAGCTTGTAGATTTTTAAAGTAAGACAGCATGGATGACAAATTACTGTGCAGCCAGACAGCGTCTTTTCCACGCTTTACTGACCCACATCATAGGATTTGTTGATGGCCTGCCAGTGACTCCATAAGTAGAGTGATGTCTTTGCCAGGAAGGAGGTAGAGCCTGCCACCCAAGAGAGTGCACTGGGGCCAGTCACTAAAGTATACACTGGCAGCTGCTGACCAACTCCTTTCTCAGAATTACACCTCAGCTCCTGTTGAGGTAACACCAGAGAAACGAAACATGCTCTAGATGGCCTGTAGGCAACAGAACTTTGCTAAGCATTTAAAGAAACAGCCCACCATGGCTGCAGAAAACTCCCAAAACAAAGAATCAAAAAACTTCCCAGATGAAGAAGTCTGTCTGGAAATATCAGAGGTTGACTAGAAAAGAATTATGTATAGAGCCCTCCTAGAGATTAAACAAAATTTCGCAGAGCAAAATGAAAAATTAAGAAAGCTATTCAAACCGATGGAACATCAATGTTCTGAAATCCAACAAATCAATAAAAATTACAGAATTAAACAATTCAGTTCAAAGCCAAATTGAGGAACTGGAAGTCAGACTTAGTGACATTGAGGATAGAGCAACTGACACCAGCATTTATGAGAGAAATCAGAGAAAAAAAAACAAGAATAATGAAAAAGCATTAAGAAACATATGGAACTGTATCAAGAGGAATAATATATGATTAATTGGAATTCCTGAACAGGGCAGGATCTCTGAAAACACAGAGAGTATTGTTGTTGAGTTGCTGACAGAAAACTTCCCTGAATTTATGAAAGAGAACATATAGATCCAAGACTAGACTCCCAAAAGAAAGATGCCAAGACATGTTATAATCAAGCTTAATAAAATGAAACATAAGCAGAAACTCTTAAAGGTAGTGAGACTCAGAGCAAAGATAACATTCAGAGGGACAACCTATAGGATTTCATGTAATTTTTCTGCAGAAACTATGTTGGCAAGGAGGCAGTAGGATCACTCATTCAAAGCTTTGAAGAGAAAAGCTTTCAACCAAGCATTATATATATACTGCAAAAGTGTCTTTCAAATATGAAGATGAAATTAATACATTTGCAGATAAACAGAAGCTTACAGACCTTGAAAACCAAGCCAAAACTCCAAGAAATACTGAAAGAAGCTCTTTGTTCAGAAAAACAAAACCACTGAGTGTATAATTAAGGAGGAAATGCAAGAGACAATATCCAGAAAGCTACTTAGACAGAGAAAGCACAAAACTCAACAAAGCTGTAATAGTAAAAGAAGGCAACCAGTGATCATATTATAAAAACTATGATACCATCATATTAAAAAGAGAAATATACTAAAGTAGTTATACTCTTTTCAGATGGAGAGGAGGTTAAAAAGATATGTAGAAGTTAAAATTGAGTTTAAACTCAGAATATTAAGGAGGATCATAGGGGCACCCGCAAAGCACAATAACAATGCAACACATCAAAACAAGACATAATACAGGAGTCTCAACAAACACATAACCAATACTGAAAAAGATGGGAAGTCAACCCATAAAGAAGAATGACCCAGAACACAATACAAAGAGCAACAGAGAAAATAGCAACACAAAAATAAACATCAAAATGACAGCACTAAACACATACTGATCAATAATTACACTGAATATAAATGGACTGAATGCTCCAATAAAACAACAGTGAATGATATCTTGGGTCCATCTACATGTTGCTTGCAAGAAACACACCCTAGACTTAAAGATATGAACGAACTGAAAATTAAAAGATGGAATAATATACACCAAGCTAGCACTATACAAAGAAGAGCAACTAATCTCAGATAAAATAGATTTTAATGTAAAATCCACCACTGTGGACAAGGATGGTCACTGTTTACTACTGAAAAGTTCAATACACAAGCAGGACTTAACAATATGAAATATTTATGCACCCAATACTAGAGCATCTAAATATACTGAACACTGACTACACTGAAACATTAAATAGATCACGCCACAATAATAGTTGGAGACCTCACCACTCCACTTTCAGTAATGGACAGATCTTCTAGAGAAAAACTCAGTAAAGACACAGAAGTCTTATTGTGACAATTAATCAATTAGACCTCATCAACATAGACAGAACTTTCTATCCATCACCGATAACTACACCTTCTTCTCCAATACACATGGAAAGTTTTCCAAGTTAGACCATGTGTTAGCACATAAAGCAAATCTCAACAAAATCCAAACCATTGAATTAATGTAAAGCATCTTCTCAGACCATAAAGCCATGGAAGTCAAAATCAACAGCAGAAAAAAAAAAAAATAGATAGAAATTGGAACTCATGGAAACTGAATAACACCTTGCTCAGAAAACCACGGGTTATAGAAGAAATCAAGGATGAAATAAAGAAATTTATGGATTCAAATGGGAATGAAAACACACCCCACCAAAACCTATAAGATACAGCCAAAGAAGTGCTTAGAAGTCGATATATCTCTATAAATGTACACATCTGGAAGGAAGAAAGGATCCAAACCACAGAATTAACCCTACAGCTTGAACAAGTAGACAGAGAGCAACAGAGGAACCCCTCAGGCACCAGAGGAAAGCAGATAATAAAGATTAGAGCAGAACTAAATGAATTAGAGAACAGAAGAACAATTGGAAAGATTGACAAACCAAAAGCTGGTGTTTTGAAAAGATCAACAAAATTGACAAACCACTGGCTAAACTTACAAAGTAAAACAGGAGAGGATACAAATAACCCAAATAAGAAATGGGATGGGAGATGTCTCTACAGACCCAACTGAAATCAAAAATATCATAACAGAATACTATGAAAGACTGTACTCTAATAGATTTGAAAACCTAGAAGAAATGGACAAATTCCTACCAAAAGCATCACAAGGTGAAGTAGAACAATTTACTAAACCCATCACAAAGAGATTGAAAAAGACATCAAAAAACTAACAACCAAAAAAAGCTGGTTTCATCACAGAATTTTACCAAGCTTTTAGAGAAGAATTAACTCCAATACTACTGAGACCATTTCACATCACAGAAAGGGATGGAATACTCCCAAATTCATTCTATGAAGCCAGCATAGCATTGATACCAAAGACAGGGAAAGATCTCACAAAAAAAGGAAAAGGATAATTACAGACCAATATCACTCATGAAACTAGACACAAAAGTCTTCAACAAAATCTTTGCCAAGAGAATATAACATATCAAAAAATAATTCATCATCACCAAGTTGGATTCATACCAAGGATACAAGGCTGGTTCAATATCAGAAAAACAATTAATGTGATCAACCACATAAATAACACAAAAGACAAGAAGCACCTGATTTTGTCAACTGATGCAGAAAAGGCATATGATGAAGTCCAACACCCAACCTGACTTGACGGCAGTGAGTTTGACACCCATACATACTAAATGCTCTCAACAAAGTAGGAATAAAAGGTAAATTTCTCAGTGCAATACCCCCTACATCATCCTGAATGGAGAGAGACTAAAAGAATTCCCCTTGAGAACAGGAACTAGACAAGGATGTCCACTCACTTCTCCTATTCAACATTGTACTAGAAGTTCTGGCCAGAGTAATTAGACAAGACAAAGAAATAAAGGGCGTCTGCATAAGCAAAGAAAAAGTAAAAATCTCCCTATCTGCAGGTGATATGATTTTATACGCAGAGAATCCTAAAGAATCCATAAGTAAATTACTCATGCTAATAGAAAAGTTTGGCAAAGTATCAGCATGTAAGGTAAACATAAGTAAGTCAGTATGATTCCTTTATACAAAGAGATCCTTAAAGAAGAAATCACCAAATCAATACCATTTATTATAGACCCCAAGAGTATAAAATACTTAGGAATAAATATAACTAGAGAAATAAGAGACCAATTCAAAGAGAACTACAAGATCTTACTACAACAAACCAAAAGAGACATAAATGGAGAAAACTACCCTGCTCATGGACAGGAAAACTTAACATTGTGAAAATGGTTATTTTACCCAAAGCAATCTCCATATACAATGCAATCCCAATACAAATTCCAGTGCCATTTTTTAATGAGATGGAGAAACAAATCACCAGTTTTCTTTGGGAAGGGAAGAAACCCTAAATAAGCAAAGCACTACTGAAAAAGAGGAACACTGTGGGAGGCCTCACACTACCGACCTTAGAAACTACCACACTGCTGCAGTAGTCAAAACAGCCTGGTACCGGTACAAAAAGAGACATGTAGACCAATGCAACATAGTTGAGACCCCAGAGATGCCATCATCCTCTTATGAACAGCTAATATTCAACAAAGGCCCAAAGATTGTAAACTGGGGTAAAAACAGTCTGTTTAACAAATGGTGCTGGTGAAATTGGATGCCCGTCTGCAAAAACCTGAAACAAGACCCATATCTCACAGCTTACACAAAAACTAACTCAAACTGAATAAATGACCTAAATATCAAACCTAAAACAATGAAGATAACACAATATAGGGTCAACAATGAGAGTTTTAATACGTAGCTTAGACAAACTTTAAAATCTGACAAAGCATGATCAACAGAAGAGAAAATAGATAAATAGAAACTACTAAGAGTCAAATACTTTTGCTCATTTCAAAGACTTTATCAAAAGCATTAAAAGACCACCTGCAGAATGGGAAAAAGTATTTGGCAAACACATGTTGAACTGATGTCTGGTCTCCATAACCTACAAGGTACTACAAAATATCAACAAGCAAAAGGTAAATAACTTCATTAGAAGTGGGCAAAGTAGATGGGCAGACATTTCAATAAAGAGGGCATCCAAGCAGCCAAAAGACACATGAGGTAATGCTCACGACCATTAGCTATAAAAGAAATCCAAATCAAAACTACAGTGAGATACCATCTCACCCCAACAAGGTTGGCCATGATCCAAAAAACACAAAACAACAAATGCGGGAGAGGCTGTGGAGAGATTAGAATTCTCCTACACTGCTGGTGGGATTACAAAATCATACAACCTCTTTGAAAAATCTGGTGTTTCCTTAAAAAGTTGGAAATAGATATACTGCCTGACATAGTAATCCTACTGCTCCTACAAATCAAGAGCAGTCACAAGAACAGATACATTCACACGAATGTTTATTGGAGCACAGTCCACAACAGCTAAAAGATGGAATCAATCCAGATGCCCAACAACAGATGGAGGGATAAACAAACTATGGTACATACACTCAGTGGAACACTACACAGGGATAAAAGAACAATGATGATTTTAGGAAGCAACTCATAACCTGGTTCCAATTGGAAGACATAATGCTGAGTGAAATCAGTCAGTGGCACAAGGACAAATATTGCATGAGATCCCTGCTATAAAGACTTAAAAACAGACTTGTGTACAGCAGAAAAATCTCTCTGACAACTGCAAGGGAGAGGAGGGAGGGAGACGGTTGGTCATACATTAGATAGTTGATATAAATTTGGTTGGGTGAAAGCAGTGCCAGCATACAGTAGAAACAAGATCAACTTAAGTGAACTTCAACAAAAACTGAAAACCTCTAATCTTAACCTAATATTGAAGGATAGAGTAGCAGAGGTGGGAGTCTGGGTACCATACTCTCAGGGGACATCCAGGCCAATTGTCATAAGTAGCCTATTGCTAAGAGAGCCTTCTGCACCCTATATTGGTGAGTGGCATCTGGGGTCTTAAAAGCTAGCAAGCTGCATTCTGAGGTATACCAAATTGTTCCAAAAGAGCCAGAACAGATAATCACCAAGGATAATAAAGACATAAGGGAAAAAGAGCCCAGAAGACAGAAGGACTCACGTGAATGTGTGACTGATCAACATGTGAGCAGAATAACCAGATGGTGCCTGATGACCACCAAAGACAACCGTGATGGGGCACACAATGTCAAGTTCCAGTGGTAACATGAGAAAAGGAGGGGTATACTTAAAGAACTCCACTAAAAGACCACAATTGATGATCCAAAGGGCAGGGAACTCCCTTGGGAACATGAACTGTAGATCTGCTGCTGCCCCTGACCAGAAAATATTATTGAGGTCAACTCTTCACACAGGAATGGATTGGACCCAGGAACACACTATGACTAGGATGCTGTCCTACTGGCCTCTTACTAGAAGGAAGAGGACAGGGTGGAGAGGAGGGGACAGGAGATTGGTAAGAGGATATGACATGTATAGAACAGAAAGAAGGAGTCTGCTGTCACCAGGCAAGGAGAACAGGAGCTGCAGATAGGTGGGCATGCAAATTTAATTTGGATTGTATGCTTTCACTCAATCACACACACACACACACACACACA
Source organism: Heterohyrax brucei (assembly GCA_028571685.1). Classification (NCBI taxonomy): domain Eukaryota; kingdom Metazoa; phylum Chordata; class Mammalia; order Hyracoidea; family Procaviidae; genus Heterohyrax; species Heterohyrax brucei. The sequence continues at coordinate 14,405,203 of CM053153.1, read as the reverse complement.
CACACACACAAAAAAAAAAAAAAAAAAAAAAGTAGTATCATATGATCCAGAAGTCTCATTTCTTGGAACATATTGTAAAGAAATAAGGGCTGGCACAAGAATAGATACATGCACACCAATGTTCATTGCAGGCCTGTCCACAATAGCAAAAAGATGGACTCAATCTCAGTAGTCATCAGTAGAAGAATGGATAAACAAGCTGCGGTACATTTACACAATGAACTGCTATGCAATGATAAGGAACAACCATGATTGTAGGAAACATCTCATCACTTGGAGTCACCTGGAAGACAGTATGCTGTGTAAAATTAGTCAGATGCAAAAGGACAAATACTGTATGAAACCATTATTATAAGGACTTAAAAAAGATTTAAGCACAGAAGAAAATAATCTTTGGTGGTTGTAAGGGTAGGGACAGAAGGGGAGGGGTATTCGTAGATTAGACTGTTGTTGTTAGATGCCATTGAGACAGTTCCAATTCATAGCTACCGTATTCACAACAGAACGAAACACTGCCCTGTCTTGTGTCATGTCCACAATCATTTTTATGCTTAAGCACATTGTTGCAGCCACTGTGTCAATCCATCTCATTGAGGGTCTTTCTCTTTTTTGCTGACCCTGTACTCTACCAAGCATGATGTCCTACTCCAGGGATTGATCCCTCCTGATGACTGTCCAAAGTGTGCAAGGCACAATCTTGGCATCTTAGCTTCCAAGAAGCACTCTGGCTGTACTTCTTCCAGAACAGCTCTGTTTATTTGTTTGGTGGTCCATCATACATTCAACAGCCTTCTCCAACACGACAATTCCAAGACATCAATTCTTCTTCTGTCTACTTTGTTCATTGTCCAGCTTTCACATACACATTATGCAACTGAGAATACCATGGCTAGGGTCAAGCATACTTCAGTTCTCAAGGTGATATCTTTACTTTTCAATACTTTAAAGAGATCCTAGATTAGACAGTAGATAGCTATGTGAAGGAGTGACAGCATGCAGTAGAAGGGAGGTTAGCACCACTGGTCACAACAAAACTAAAAGGTTTTCTAGATATAACCCAACATTTTGAAGTTCAGAGTAGCAGGGACAAGGGCCTGAGGACTATGGTTTCAGGGAATGTTTTATTCATCTAGTGCTGCAATAACAGAAATACCATGAGTGGAAGGCTTTAATATAGAAAAGGTTTATTCTCACACAGTCCAGTAGAAACATACTCTGCTGAGTATCTGCAGTGACTGGTTTTTACTGACAAAATATGCAAGCACAAGAAGCCTGTTTCTACTTGACTTACACAATTTACTGTAGAAATGCTAGATCTCATAGGTCAGTGAGGGTGGCCTGGTTTACAAGAAAGCTAGGCAGTTACAAGAAATTTTATTAAGTGTAAATTTCACCAAAAGACAATCTTAGGGGTATTGTCTACCCAACTGTCGATGCCATTTTGTCTACCACACAATATACTATGAGTGTGCATCTAACTTATCTATACTGTGCTTGGAGATGGTTTATTTGAATTTCCTCCTGATCCCACCATGAGAGAAAAGGCTAGGTCTGGTGGATAGAATAAGAGGTAATGTTTCAAGCAAGGGGCCAAGTTAAGATATCATCAACACCAGAGTTAGGCATTCCGAGATCCAAAGCTATGTCAATTTGAAATAAGCTCCGGTTCTTATAGGAAATATTATGTTCTGAAATGTACTATTTCTTTATACCTGTTGAGAGTATAAAAATGTGATAGCTTTTAAAATATTAATTATAATAAATAAGACACAATTGAAGTTCTTCTGAGGTGCTTCGTTCACTCATCTTCTATTGGGTTTTTAGTCCTCCTTCCTTGATCTATGCACAGGTTTCTCAAGAGCACAAATAAGAGTTTTGAGGTTCCTATTCTTTGCAGTTTATCCATAATTTGTTGTGCTGCATGCAGTCAAATGCCTTTGCATAGTCAGTAAAACACAGATAATTTCTTTTTTGATGTTCTCTTCTTTCAGCCAAGATCCATCTGACATCAGCAATGATATTTGTGGTTCCGTGCTGTCTTCTGAATCCAGCTTGAATTTCTGACAGTTCCTTACTGATATACTGCTACATCTACTTTTGAACAATTTTTAGCAAAAATTGTACTTTGTTGTGATATTAATGATATTATTCCAGAATGTTCTCATTCAGGAAGATAACTTTTCTTGGGAACAGGCATAAATACAGATCTCTTCCAATCAGTTGGCCAGGTAGCTGTCATTCAAATTTCTTGGCATAGGAAAGAGAGAACTTTTAGAACTTTATCCATCTGTTGAAGCATCTTAATTGGTATTTTGTTAATTCCCAGAGCCTTGTGTTTAGCCAACGCCTTCAGTGCAGCTTGGACTTCTTCCTTCAACACCATTAGTTACTGATGATATGTTACCTCTTAAAATCGTTGGATGTCAGCCAATTCTCTTTGGTAATGTCAATTTGAGTATTACTTCCATCTCCTTTTGACGTTTCCCAAGTCATTTAATGTTTTCTTCATAGAATCTTTCAATATTATGACTGGAGGCTTGAATTTTTTCTTCAATTCTTTTAGCTCGAGGAATACCAAGTGTGTTCTGGTTTTCTATCTACAGGGGTTTTCACGTGTTATTATAATACTTTACTGTTTCTTCTTATGCTACTGAAATCTTCTGTTCAGCTCTTTGTATCATTTTTTCCTTCCACTATTGCTACTGGATGTTCAAGAGCAAGTTTCAGAATATCTTCTGACATCCATTTTGGTCTTTCTTTCCTGTCTTTTTAATGACCTCTTGCTTTCTTCATAAAGATGTGCTTGATGTCATTCCACATCTTGTTTGATCTTTAGTCATTTGCGTTCAATGCATCAAATATATTCTTGAAATGGTCGCTAAATTCAAGATAAATGGAGAAAAGATTAAAGTTGCCAAGGACTTTATTTTACTTGGATATAAAATAAACACTTACAAAAGCAGCAGTCAAAAAATGAAAAAGCACATTGCATTAGTCAAATCTACTGCAAAAGACCTCTTTCAAGAGTTGAGAAGCAAAGATGTCACCTTGAAGACTAAGGTGCTCCTGACCCAAGCCATGGTGTTTTCAGTCATCTCATAACCATACAAAAACTGGACAATGAATAAGGAAGACCAAAGAAGAACTGATGCCTTTGAATTTGGGTGTTGACAAAAAGTATTAAACATACCACAGACTGCCAATAAAATAAACAAATCTGTCGTGAAAGAAGTACAGCCAGAATACTCCTTGGAAGCAAGAATGGATTGTGTCTCACATACTTTGGACATATTATTAGGAGGTACCAGTCCCTGGAGAAGGACATTATACTGGAAGAGTGTCAGCGAAGAAGATGACCCTCAACGAGATGAATGGGCTTAGTGGCTACATCAGTGGGTTCAAGCATACCAGTGATTGCAAAGATAGCACAGAACTGGGAAGTGTTTTGTTATGTTGTACATAGGGTCACTATGAGTCGGAACTGACTTGATGGCACCTAGCCACAACAGTCCTCATCTTCTTACCCCCTCACCCCAGTACCTGTATAACACAGTCAAGTATTTAACTGTCAGCAAAAAGGTTGATTGTTGAACCTACCTGGAGGTATCTGTGATGATAGCCCTGGTAATCTGTTTCTGAAAGATCACAGCCTTAAAAATTCTATGGAACAGTTCTACTCTGTATACATGGTGTTGGTAGGCATCAGTCAATTCAGCAGTAACAGAGGCAGTCTTGTCCCACTGGGCCACTTTCCTTCAACTGAGGTCCAGTTTGTCAGTGGTCTTCATGAAGGTGGAAAGATAATGCAAGTCAGAAAAGAGGAGGGAAGGACAATTAGCTTTCTCATCTTACCAGTAGGAACCAGAGATTATGCATAGGTGTTTTGATTTCTTTGTTTCTCTTGCCATGATTTGTAAAGCAGATAACTTTAAACCTTACAGTTAAATTATTTACAATTAAATTTTCAACAAAACTTAAAATTAAACTGTTTACAATTTAGTTTTTAAACAAAATTTCCACCAATTTTGACAACCTTTTATGAAAATGAAGTAATTCACATTTTTATTTTCCTCTCTTCTTCTCAGTCTCCAGGAATTTATCTGGAAACCCCTCATAATTTTTCACCTGAGTGACTTCTTATTTTGTTGACTATCTTCCAAAATCCACACACTTCCCTCCACAATAGGGTCACTTCCTCCCTGTTTGTGGCTATTTCTCAACCTAATGTACACTGCAAGCCTACTGCTGATGCTTGTCTCTATTAGGTTATGAGGGCAACTGAAGCTAAAAAGGCTGAGGAGTGTCCACTTCTATGTTCCACATGTGCAATAAGTGTGGACTGAACTGAAAGGAATCAGTCATTTTTCAGTGTTTTGTAATTTTTTTTCAGAGAAAGTATTTTCTGCCTTCTCATATGTATCCTGATCTCCATATAGATTTTATTCATTCGCTTTTTGTATTCAACCATATATGTTGGGATTCCAGCTGCTGGGCTAATCTGCCATATCAGTAAGGATAAACTAGGTGATAACATATACAACCTAAAAATACAGCAGATTAAACAAATGACAGTGATTTCTCATTCATAGTATAATCCCATCATGGCTCAGCTGGGGATCTTTTCTATTATATCCACTCCAGAAGTCAAGTTAATGGAGAAAGATTCTCGGGAGCATTCCCAATCACTGGTGAAAAAAGATAAGAAAACATGTTGAGGTGACCACATGATGTAAAGTGACACGTTTCCTTTACTTACATGTCATCGATGAGAGCAAATCCCATGGACTCACCTAGCTTATGGGGTCAGAGAAGTGCCACTCTACTTTGTGCCTGGAAGGCGGAAAGTCTTAATAAGAGTGAATAGCCCTGGCACACACCACAATGAGGAGAAACAGAGAATTCCTAGTCTTATGGATCACACTGCATAATGGGAGAACCATTCATGAGATACTACATGTAAATGTAAAATGATGATTGTCAGGAGCATTATAAAGCAGACGTATGTGTTGCCTGTGAGAACATACAATAAGCGAATTCGACCACTGAGAACTAGAAGGTTGTAGACATTAACTAGATGAGAATAGAAAAGGTGCATTGCAAGCAATAGAAATAGCATGCACAAAGGCACTGAGATCAGGGGGATCCCAGCGTATTCTACATGGGAAAGGCCCCTTTGAATCGAGTGTTGAAAGTGAGAGGAAATCTTATGTAATGTAACGCTGGAAATATAAGCTATGGCTGTATTACAAAATCAATGAGAATCCTTTAAAATATTTTAAACTTGAAGACAATGGCTTTGCTTTATGAAGTTGAATAGAACAATTTCAGCAGACTGGAGGGAATAAAATGACTAGATGAAGACTGAATCAAGAGGACAGAGAAAAGATTAGGCCTGGAGGAACACAACAATATCCTCTTATGGAAAGGCTTCTTTTACAGTCAACCTTGACAAAAAGGAAATATGAGTAAGTTTTAGATAGCAGAGAAGAGGAGAGACAGAGCTAACTACACAGGTCCTAGTATTTTCACCAACAGTTGTCAGTGAAAGAACTAACGTTGTCCTAGGTATCTTACGTATATATCCTATAAATTAAAAAAAAAAAAAAAGACCCTTTGTCACTGAGTTGGTTCCAACTCATAGAGACCCTATAGGACATGATATAACTTCTCTATAAGATTTCCAAGGGGCAATTGCTGGATTTAAACTGTTTAACCTTTTGCTTAGCAGCTAAGCTCTTAACCATTGCACCACCAAGACTCCTGTACTGTCCTGCTTTATCTTCACAAAAACCTGAAAGAGAAGGAAACACAGGTTTGGCTCAAATAAGTAATTTCCACAGTCTCTGCAGGTAGAAACAGTAAAAGAACAAAACAAACAAAAAAAGCTGTGGCCATAGAGGATAGGAACAGACACTAACTCCAGTGAACATAGAATAGTACTACATAGTAGTATTATAATGCTGTCTTTTTGCCCAGTCACCTGCTTGATGTAAGACTGATTTCTGGAACATTCTTGAGGCACAGTGACTCACTCACTCCCTTACACATGCTGTTGTAAACAAGTTGGGGAGCTGAGGAAGAAGAGGCGAAGAAGGCTTCCAGGTTTTTTTTTTTTTGGAGGTGGGAGAAGGATAGGTGGATGTTGCTATATGAATGATACCTGGTGTTAGAGAAAGGTACTTGCTTAAGTTTCAGTAAGACAACAAGGAAGGATGTTCAGATGGCACTGGAAAATCTGAAGCTTGGAGGGAGGTCTAGGAAAACAATTTATATTTTAGATTGTCTGATAGGTGATTGGAGCAAAGACTAGAGAAGATGGCCAAAGAGGCAATGATGATATAATGACTGGGATGTAGGCTGGACACATGAAGAACACCAACAACAGAGCACTGAGGAAGTCTAAGAAATGGTAAGATGGCCTCTCAGCATAACGCACTCTTTCCCTGATGTTCTGCAGATTTCCTGCACAGTCTTCAATGATGGTGCCCTAAAATAAGAAGTTATTCTAGGTCCAGAGCTGAGCTCAATCTTTACCTGTCTTGTTTTAGTGTCTGCAAATGCAACTGTGTCTGTGCTAACATTCTGTCAGCTGTGTTCCACAGCTGACTCATATTGAATTCACAGTTAAAGCAAAATCCCTGAGTTATTGTCTCATTCACTGTTATAAAGTAATACTTCTGTAACTAATGCTAGTGCAGTTAGTATTTTATCTCAAAAAATGTTAGGCTCTCCTTTTTTCTACATTAAATTTCATGTTTCTTGATTACCTAGGTCATCAACAAAAGAGATGATTTGTAACCTAGATATAAGAAGCCAAGTAAATCATTTGTCAAAAATTATCACCAAAAGTATTTTAATTTAAAAAGTGTGGTTTCTCCATGTTGGCAAGAAGACAGTGGAATGACACATACAAAGCCTTGAAGGAGAAAAACTTCCAATCAAGAATCATGTATCCAGAAAAACTGTCATTCAAATATGATGGTGAAATTAAGACTTTTACAGATAAATAGAAGCTTAGAGACTTTGTAAAAAACAAAGTTACAAGAAATATGGAAAGAAGGTCTATGTTTAGAAAAATAATAGCATCAAATGTATACTTAAGGATGCAACACAGGACACAGCATCAAGAGGCCTATTCAGGCAAGTCACCAAGCTCAGTCAAAGCTAAAATATTAAAAATAGTGAATCATGTCATTTTTGTCCTTGGTGGTCATCTGTTCCTGCTGAGTTGGGACCATTTGGTGTACCTCAGATGGCAGCTTGCTAGCTTTTAAGACCCCAGGCACCACTCACCAACATGGGGTGTAGAAGACTCCCTTAGCAATATGCTAGTTATGTCAATTTTCCTTGATGTCCACTGAGAGCAATGTACCATGACCCCTGTCCATGCTACTCTGTCCTTGCCATATTGGGTGATGCCCCTGACAATAAATCATTACCGAAGTCAACTCTTCAGACAGGAATGGATTTGACTTGGTGACAGAGAGTGACCATATTGTGTGTGCACTTTATAGTTCTATGCATCTATAGGATGTCATCCTGCTGGCCTCTGACTAGAGTGGAGTGGAGAGGGTGCAGAAGAGGGGCCAGGAGATTGTTAAGAGGATATGACTTGTATAGAACAGAAAGGAGGAGTGTGCTATCACCAGGCAAGGAGAATAGTAGGAGTTGCACATGGGTGGGCATACAAATTTAAACCAGACTGTACACTTTAGCTCAATCACAATAAAGATAGAGAGAGAGAGAGAGAGAGAAAGAGAGAGAGTAGGGAACTAGTGATGTTAACACAAAAACTATGACATCATCACACTATAAAGAGGGATGTATTACAGTATATATAACCTTTTCAGATGGAAAGGAAATTAAGAAGATATGCAGAAGTTAAGGACTGGTTTAAACTTAGAACATTAAGGGAGACCAAAAGGGTGGCCACAAAGCAAACCAACAATGCGACGTATCAAAACAAGAAACATAATACAGGAGCCTCAACAAACACAAAAACAACACTGAAAAAGAAGAAAAGTAAACTCATAAAGAAAAACAACCCAGAACAGAATATTAAGAGGAACAAAGAAATCAACAACACAAAAATAAACTTCTATACAAGAACTAAACACATACCTATCAATAATTACACTGAATATGAATGGATTAAATGCTCCATTAAAGAGACAGAAGGTAACAGCTTGAATGAAAAAATATGATCTACCTGTATGTTGCTTACAAGAAATACACTTTGCACTCAAAGATATGAACAAACTAAAAACCAAAGGACTGAAGAATATATACCAAGCTAACAACATTCAACAAAGAGAAGGAACGGCAATACTACTGATGATAAAATAGATTGTAATGTAAAATACACCACTGTGGAGAAGGATGGTCACTATTTGTTACTGAAAGGTTCAATACATAAGCAGGATATAACAATATTAAATATTTATGCACCCAAAACTAGAGCATCTAAATACATCAAACAAACACTGACAGTATTGAAAAATGAGATTGATCACTCCACAATAGTAGTAGGGGGTTTCAATACTCCACTCTTAGTAATGGAGAGATCACCCAGAAAAAAAGCTCAGTAAAGATACAGAAGATCTTGTTGGGACAATCAACCAACTAGACCTCATCAACATTTACAGAACTTTCTACCCAACAACAGATAAGTATACATTCTTCTCCAATGAACATGGACCATTCTCCAACATAGATCATGTATTAGGTCATAAAACAAATCTCTACAAAATCCCAACACTGAATTATTGAGAAGTATCTTCTCGGACCATAAACCTGTAAAAGTTGAAATCAACAGCAGAAAAATCATAAGTAGAAATTGGAACTCATGGAAACTGAACTACACGTTGCTCAAAAAGTCATGGGTTATAGAAGAAATCAAAGATGCAATGAAGAAATTTATGGATTCAACTGAGAATGAAAACATATCCTACCAGAAACTATGGGATAAAACAAAAGCAGTGCTCAGAGGTCAATTTATCTCTATAAATGCATGCATCCAGAACGAAGAAAGGGCCCAAACTAAAGAATTAACTCTACAGCTTGAACGAGTAGAAAGATGACAAAAGGGGAACTCCTCAGGCACAAGAAGAAAACAGATAATAAAGATTAGAGCAGAACTGAACAAACTAGGGAATAGAAGAACAAATGAAAATATTAACAAAACCGAAAGGCAGTTCTTTGAAAGACTGACAAAATAAATAAACCATTGACTAAACTTACAAAAGTAAAACAGGAGAGGAAACAAATAACCTGGATAAGAAATGAGGTGGGGGATGTTAGAACAAACCCAGCTGAAGTCAAAAGTATCATAACAGAGTACTATGAAAGACTGTAACAGATTTGAAAACCTAGAGGAAATGGACAAATTCCCAGATTCGTATCACCTATCAAAAGTATCACAAGGAGAAGACAATAACATAATAAACCCATCACAAGGAAGAGATTTAAAAAGTCATCAAAAAACTACCAACCAAGAAAGTCCTGGCCCAGATGGCTTCCCCAGAGAATTCTACCAAGCTTTTAGAGAAGAGTTAACTCCAATACCACTGAGATTATTTCACAGCACAGGAAGGAATGGAAGACTCCCAAATTCATTCTATGAAGCTAGCATAATCCTGATACCAAAGCCAGGGAAAGATCCCACAAAAAAAGAAAATTACAGACCACTATCACTCATGAACCTAGACGTAAAAATCTTCAACAAAATCCTAACTGATAGGATTCAACGCCATATCAAAAAAAAATAATAATTCACCATGACCAAGTTGGAGTCATTCTGGGGATGTGAGGGTGGTTCAACATCAGAAAAACAACTATTGTGATCAATGATACAAATAGCACAAAAAACAAGAATCACCTGATTTTGTCAATTGATACAGAAAAGGCATTTGACAAAGTCCAATACCTATTCACATTAAAAACTCTCAGCAAAATGGGAACAGGTTTGAACTTTCTCAGTGCAATTAGGAGCATCTACACAAAGTCCATTGCCTACATCATCCTGAATGTAGAGAGACTGAAAGAATTCCCTGTGAGAACGGGAACAAGAGAAGGATGCCCACTCTCACCTCTCCTATTCAACATTGCACTAGAAGTTCTGGCCAGAGCAATTACACAAGATTTCTAAAAATAAATAAATAAAGGGCATCTGCATCAGCAAAAAAGAAGTAAAAATATTCTTATTCGCAGATGATGTAATTGTTTACACAGAGAACCCTAAATAATCCATAACTAAACTACTGGAACTAATAACTCTGATGGTGTAGTGGGTTAAGTGCTAAGCCTGCTAACTAAAAGGCTGACAGTTCAAATCCACCAGATGCTCCTGGAAACACAACGAGGCAGTTCTACTCTGACCTCTAGGGTCACTATGAGTTGGACCCAACTCAGTGACAGTGGGTTTGGTTTTTGGTTTTAGATAGAAGAGTTCAGCAAAGTATCAAGATACAAGATAAATGTACGTAAATCAGTAGGATTTCTTTACACCAAAAAAGAGACTATCAAAGAGGAAATCATCAAATCAATACCATTTACTACAGTCCCCAAGAAGATAAAATACCTAGGAACAAATCTAACCAGAGAAATAAGAGACCTATACAGAGAAAATTACAAGACTATACTGCAAGAACCTGAAAGAGATCTACATAAGTGGAGAAACCTACCTTGCTCATGGACAGGAAGACTTAACACTGTGTAAATGTCTGTTTTACCCAAAGTGATCTGCATATACAATGCAATCGCAATACAAATTCCAGTGCCATTTTTTAATGAGATCGAGACACAAATCACCAACTTTGTTTGGAAAGGGAAGAAACCCTAGATAAGTAAAGCACTACTGAAGAAGAGGAACACAGTGGGAGGCCTCACACTACCTGACCTTAGAATCTATTACCCCACCACAGTAGCCAGAACAACTTGATACTGGTACAGAAAGAGACATGTAGACCAATGGAACAGAATTGAGACTCCAGAAATATCACTATCCTCTTACGAAGCATTGATATTCAACCAAAGCTCAAAGGTTGTAAACTGGGGTATAAACAGCCTCTTTAACAAATAGTGTTAGCAAAATAGGATATCCATCTGCAAAAAAAGGAAACAAGACCCATGTCTCACACCTTACACAAAAACTAACTCAAAATGGATCAAAGACTTAGATATCAAACCTAAAATGATAAAGATCACGCAAGAAAAAATAGGGTCAACAATGGAAGTTCTAATACACAGCTTAGACAGACTACAAAATCTGACAAACAATGCATGAACAACAGAAGAGAAAATACATAAACAGGAACTACTAAGAATCGAACACTTTTGCTCATCCAAAGACTTTATCAAGAAAGTTAAAGGACTACCCACAGAATGGGAAAATATACGTGGCTACCACATGTCAGTTTGACTTCTGATTTCCATAATCTACAAGGCATAGTAAAATATCAACAAAAAAAGGTAAGTAACCTGATTAAGCAATGGGCAAAGGAGATGGACAGACACTTCACCAACGAAGATATCCAGGCAGTCAAAAGATACATAAGGAAATGCTCATGATCGTTAACTATTAGAGAAATCCAAATCAAAACTACAATGAGATAGTATCTTACCCCAACAAGGTTGGCAATAATCCAAAAAACACAAAACAACAAATACTGGAGAGGCTACGGACAGATTGGGGCTCTCCTACATTGATGGTGGGAATGAAAAATGGCAGAACCTCTTTCGAAAGCAATTTGGTTCTTCCTTAAAAAGATAGAAATCGAAATATCATATGATCCAGCAATCCCACTGCTCAAAATATATCCTACAGAAATAAAGGCAATCATAGATACTTGCACATGAATGTTTATTACAGCACTGTCCACAATAGCAAAAAAGATGGAACCAACCTAGGTGTCTATGAACAGATGAATGGATAAACAAGCTATGGTACATACACTCAGTAGAATACTACACAATGATAAGGAACAATGATGATTTTAGGAAGCATCTCGTAACCTAGTTTCAACTGGAAGACATTATACCAAATGAAATCAGTCAATGGCAAAAGGACAAGTATGAGACCTCTGCTGTAAGGACTTAGAAAGACTTAAGTACAGAAGAAAAGACTCTTTGGTAGCAACCAGGGTGGGGAGAGACAGAGAGTGTTGGCTGTAGATTAGATAGTAGATGAGAATTTGAGTAGGTAAAACCAGTGACAGCACACAGTAGAGTGCAGATCAACATAATGGGACTACACCATAAACTGAAAGTTTTTCTAAACTCAACCCAGTATTTCAAACTATAGAGTAGAAGTAGCAGGAACGGGGGTTTGAAGACTATGTTTTCAGGAGACATCAAGGCCAACTGGTACAACCAGGATTTTTCTAAGAGAGTCTTCTGCACCCCAGTCTTAAAAGCTTGTGAGCTGCCACCTGAGGTACACAAAATGGTCCCAACTCATCTGGAACAGATCGTGACTGAGTACAACAAAGATACAAGGCAAAGAGAATCCACGAGACAGAAGGGCCCATATGAATACAAGACAGTATCAACATGAGACCAGGTAGCCAGGGAGACACAATGTAGTGCCCCTACGGCAACATGAGAAAAAGAGGGGTGCAGCTCAAGATCTCTACTAAAAGACTACAGTTGATGTCCCAACGTTCTGGAGGGTCAACTCGGAACAAGGCCCCTAGACCTGCTGCTGGCCCTGACTGGAAACCAGTACTGAGGATACCTCTTTAGACAAGAATGGACTGGACTCAGGGATACAGTGTGACCATATGATGTGTGTACTTTACGGCTCTGTGCATTTGTAGGAGTCTGTCCTACTGTTTTCTTTCTAGGTGAAAAAGGAGAGGGTAGAGAGGAGGGGAATGGTGTTTTTTAAGAGGCTACTAGAAATATCAAGTGAAAAGGAAGATTATGTTGTCATTGGATGAGAAGAGAAGATGGAGCTGGAGATAGGTTGGCATGCAAAATTGGTTTGGATTACGTATTTTCACTTAATCACAATAAAAAAATGTAGTTTACAGTGTCACAATTATCTAAGTCATAATAGAAAAAGCTTATTTTTTCATTAATTTATTCTGTAGATGTGTTCTAAATAAAATTCTTCGGTATTTGCTAGACGTCACACTATGATTGAGTGTAAACAGCACAGTATCTTACCTCATGGAGCTTAATCTCAAGTGGGACAGATAAACATTACACAAATAGATGTAAAAGTAAATTTATAATTGTAATCATTGTGTCATGAAGGAAAGGCGAGGCTCCCACAAGAGAATACAGCTGGAAAATCTAGTTTAGAGGAGCAAGTTGCTCAGAAGAAATGATGCTAAGCTGAAGCCTGAAGGATAATTAAGTCTTAGTTAAGCAAAGGTAGAGTAGATGAGTGAAGGAGTCAAGACCATTTCAGACACAGGGCAAAGTGTAAAATCCTGAGAAATGAGAGTAAACTAAGTTTTCTCTTGTGTGTCTGAGAACCCAGACAAAGGTTTAGATCATTAGGCTACAGTAAGGCAGTGACTCCAAGTAAGACTGATCAAACAGGGAGAAACTAGGTCACCCTGGCCTGGTAGAACATGTTAGGAGTCTTGTTTTGTTTCACCATGTGCAGTGGGAAGCTGTTGACGGGTTTTCATTATGAAAGTGCATTGTCATCTGACAAAGACCCTATGGAGAGATAACTTAAAAGGTCATTTCCATGGTTCAGGGAAGTGATCTTGATGGATTATTTAATGATGGTGGGTAGTGGATGTAGACAGATTGACAACAAGCTTTGGAAGGATACATTAGGGATGTCATAGTTAATGACCAGATTTTTGGCTTATTTATCTGTGTGAATGAGGTGACATATACCAAGAAAAACAAGGATAGGGACACACTTATGAAGGGAGGTTGAGAATTCTGATGTTGACATGTTTAATAGAAAGTCTGTTAGAGGATCTTGTATTAGCTGCACTCACGATTTTGAATGTGTAAGACCTGCACTTGACAAGAGACATAAATTTTGGAGGCCTTGGCATAGAGTTGAAATTTAAAGACAATAGATAAGGTTGTGCAAAAGAAGGTATAGATCAAGAAGGGATTTAAGAATTCCAACATTTAGAAATTATAAGCAGGACTTACCTGGAAAAATCAATGAGGAGGAGGAAACTGTAAGTGATGGAACACCTGGACAAGATATGGTTTCATGGAAGAAAAGAGAAGTGAGTTTTTAGAAAGAAGATATGATTAAATGCTATCAAGAGATCAATAGCTATTGAGAGCTATTGCTTTACTACATGTTTCTATCATAGAAATGAGTTCCCTGTGGGTAGAGGAAATTTTGTTTACTTCTGTGATCTCCCTGCACATTACCTAGTGCTGTGATACACTGATGCATTTGAATTATGGAGCTGGTAAACAGTATTGACTGTATCAGGGACTGACTGCAAAACAAACATATCTGTCCAGAAAGAAGTATAGCCAAAATACTCCTTAAAAGCAAGATGAGCAGACTTATATACTTTGGACATATTATTAGGAGGGACAAGTCTGTAAAGAAAGACATCATCCTTGTTAAAGTAGATGATCAGCAAAAAAAGAGGAAAACCCTCAATGAGATATAGTGATACAATGGCTCCAACAATAGGCTCAACCTTAGCAACAAGTATAAGGATGGCAAAGGGCAAAGCAACATTTCATTTGCTTGTACATGGGTTGCTATGAGTTGGAAACCAGTCAATGGCACTGAACAGCAACCAATATTTTCCAAAACTTGAAAGTATGACCAAAGAAAAAAACACTGGGATGGTTACAACACACAAATTCCAGAAGATAAGCTAGCTAACTAGGATCTTCTAAGAATTAAACACTTAGCTCGTCAAAAGACTTCACCAAAAGAGAAAGAAGAGATCTGCTAGACTAGCACAAAATTTTGGCTATGACAAACCTGGGAAAGCTCTAATCTCTAAAATCTCCAGGAAAATCCAACACTTCCAGAACAAAAGGACAAATAATCCCGTTAAAAAGTGTACAAAGTAAGTAAACAGACACCTCAGCTAAGAAGACATTTATGCAGCTAAGAGACACGTGAGGAAATGCATGTGATCACTAATCATTAGAGAAATGCAGATCAAAACCACAGTGAGATACCGTCTCATGCTGGAATTACTGGCACGAATAAAAAAAACGGAAAATGAGAAATGTTGGAGACGCTGTATGGAGATTGGAAATCTTACGCATTGCTCTTGGAAATGCAAAATGGTGCCACCTTATGGTTATACTCCTTATAAAGGTAGAAATAGAAATACCATATGATCCAGCAACCCTACTCCTTGGAATATATTAGAGAAATAACAGCCATCACATGAACAGACATATGCACAACTATGTTCAACGCAGCATTGTTTACAATAACAAAAAGTTGGGAACAATCTAGGTGTCAATCGATAGCTGAATGGATCAACACAACAGAGCGTTATGCAGTGATAAAGAACAATGATGAATCTGCAAAGCACTTGAAAACATAGATGAATCTGGAAGGCATTATTCTGAGTGAAATAAGTCAATCACAAAAAGACAAAAATTGTATGAGACCACCACTACAAAAACTCATGAAAAGCTTCACACAAAAAAAGAAACAATCTTTGGTGATTGTAAGGGTGGAGAGGGGTGGGGATGGAAAACCAGCAAATAGATAAATGGTAACTTTGGTGAGGGATAAAGCAGTACACCTTGTCCAAGGTCATGGAAGCTCCTTAGACACATTCAAGCTCCCGAGGGACCAAATTATTGGGCTGAAGGCTGTGGGAACCAAGGGCTTGAGGAATATCTAGATCAGCTGACATAATTCATAGAGAAAGTGTTCTGAGTAGCATACGGGATTTTAAAATCCTGAGGGGGGTCATCTAAGATACTCTACTGGTCACACCTATTCAGGAGCAAGCAAGAACGAAGAAAATTAAAGACATGAGGGAAAAATTAATACAAAGGACTAATGGACCATGGCCTCCACTGACTGAGTCCAGCACAACTAGATGGTGCCTAGCTGCCACCACTAACTGTTCTGACAAAAATCATGATAGAGGATCTTGGACAGAGAGGGAGAAAAATTTAGAACAAAATTCTAGCTCGGAAATAAAGACCAGAGTTACTGGGCTAACCTGAGGGTATGGTCTCTGGACACCATTTTAGCTTAGCAATGAAGTCATTCTTGAGGTTCATCCAAAGATTAAACCCAGTGCTGTGGAGTCAATTCCGACTCATAGTGACCCTACAGGGCAGGGTAGAAAGGCTCCACAGAGTTTCCAAGGAGCGCCTGGCAGATTCAGACTGCCTACCTTTTGGTTAGCAGCTGCAGTACTTATCCACCACACCACCATTAGACAGACCGACAAAAGAAAATGAGACTAAAGGAGTATACCAGCCCAGGGACAAGGAATAGAAGGCAGGAGGGTACAGGAAAACTGGTGACTGGAAACTCAAGGCAGAGAAGGGAGAGTGTTGATACGTGGAGTTGGTAACCAATGTTGTCAAACAAGAGGTGTACTAATCATTTAATGAGAAACTAGTTTATTTTGTAAACCTGTAAACCTTCATCTAAAATACAATAATAACAATGAAAACGATTTGGAAAATACACACACACACATACAGAAAAAACTGGCAGGGGTAATCAGCTTACAGAGGTAGCGGCCACATTCACCAAAGCAGAGGGCCATGTGATACTAAGTAGTATGCTCTGGAGGTTGAGGTAACTGACAGAAAGGAAGAGTCTGAGTGTGAGCTGACAATTGTAGAGGACTGGCAGCAAATGGAGTGGGAGACCAACTGCCATCATCATCAAAGAACTGCCCCCACTCATGTAGCATTACAGAGAAGTGTGCAAGGAACTGCTGTTACATATCAAGAATTCTAGCCACATTCACACATGGGAGGCAAGTGCAGCTGCAGCAGCATCTTCAGAGAACGAGCACAATAACCTAGAGTGAAGGAATTAGTCATTCTCTACCCTCTCTGTCTGGCATTTTTCACTTATTGTTAACAACGGTTAATGGATGGAAAACTTGCCCCCTCCCATCACATCTTTCGGTTCCCATCACATCTGCAAATCCGCATGAACTCTCAGCAAAATGGAATGCGGCGAATGCAAGACATCAAAGATTCAGGAAGTTTTTCCTGGTCTCCATGGACTATATAGCAATTTCAAATCTAGAAATGGCTTCTTTGGCAAACTCCTTCACACGGTTCATTCCCTGCGGATTTGGGTTGAATGTGCTCATAAATAATTTCATTTTCCTTCAAACTCATATGCACAAAGAGAAGATCCTCGGGAGGACAGGAGTTATTGTTCTTAACCAGAATCTTGATGCCTATAAAGTTCTTGCAGAAAAATTACAAAATAGAACATAAAAAGCCCCTCTGTGGCTCCTGGAAACTATATTCTTAGAAGATGGAGGCTGTACAATACTATACAGCATGTTTCCAAATTAATACTTACAGGTCAAAGGTCCTAGTGATGCTTTTGGATAAGCAAGACACATGAAACAAACTCAGCACTTTTGCTATTGTACCTCAGAGTGTGATCTACACTCTACAGCCTTTGTGGTTCCATGGATGTAGACCACATTTTTCTAGCTACACTGTAACTTGCTTTCAGATCGAGATTGTGTTATGAACCATAAGTAGTTTTGCCACTCTCTGAGATGCTGTAGAGAGCTCAGAAAATGGCATACAACAGCAGACTCACAATGCAATCAGACAGTGTCTCCCAACGTGTGTTTAGTCCCATAAGTAGCTCCTGATAGGAAAAATTCCACTGGCAAAAGATTAGGGACTTAATCTAACCATTGGCTCCCTTTAATTCATATTAGATCTCACTCTTGGTTCTAAAAGACTCTTCTGTTTAAGAAACCAGTTCACTTTGTTGTATTCTGTGCTTTCCAAATTCCTTCAGCCACAGAACTTCGGGTTGCTTTTGTTTGTAATAACTGCTGTGTTCTGTTGAGCACAGATGTGGTAAGACACAAGCGTCTAGACTGAGAATCCATATCCACTGCCATGGAGTCAATTCTGACTCACAGCCACCCTGTAGGACAGAGTAGAACTGCCTACAGTGTTCTCCAGGCTATAAACCTTTACAGAAGCAGATTGCCACATCTTTTTCCCTTAAAGCAGCTGATGGGTTCAAACAGCTGAGCTTTTTAGTTAGCAGCAAATCACTCTTAACCACTGTGCACCAGGGCTCCTTAGATTGGGAAGATCTCAGTTTAAATTCTGGCACTGCCATTTTTTAGACTATGCCTTAGCCACTTACAAGTTAGTTGAATGATCTTGAGCAAGTCACCTGGAAACGGTAACACCTGTTTCAACAGCCATGTGAGGATTAAATGAGACAACACAGATAAAGGGCCAATCACAGTGCTTGTAGGGCATTAATAAGCTGCCCACAAACATTAGCTGCATCTGAATCATTGCAGGAATGAAAATAAATAAACATAAGACACTTTCTATAATGATGAAGACTCTAGTGGCAAGCTTTATGAATCACTATAGTATACATCAACACTCTTTACTGTCATTTATGAACTTAATTTTGTCCCCCAAAACATATGTTATAAATCTTAATCCAACATTGTTGTTTTTAGGTGCTGTCAAGTTAGTTCTTACTCAGGCCCAAACACTGCCCTGTTCTATGCCTTCCTCATATTTTTTGACATGTTTGAGCCCACTGTTGCAGCTTCTCTCACTAAGGGTCTTCCTCTCTTCACTTGATCTTTCACCTTAACAAGCATCATGCCCTTGTCCAGGCCCATAAAAGCAAATGATCCGTCCTGATAATATGTCGAAAGTACATGAGATGAAATCTTGCCATTTATCCTTTAAGGAACTCATTAGCTGTACATCTTCCAAGAAACACAGGTTTGTTCTTCTGGTGGTCCATAGTGTATTCAGTATTCTTCATCAATGCTACAGTTGAAACATATCAATTCCTCTTTGATTTTTCCTATTCTTTGACCAGCTTTCAAATGCATATGACATAACTGAAAATACCACAGCTTGGGTCACGTGTGACTTAGCCTTTAAAGACGTCTTTGCTTTTTAACACTTTAAAGAGATCTTTTGCAGCAGATTTGGTCAATATAATACATAATTTGGTTTCTTGACTGCTGCTTTCATGGTTGTTAATTGTAGGTTCAAGTAAAATTGGAATCTTTGATGATACCAATCTTTTCTCTGGTGATTATGATGTTGTGTATCGGTCCATTCATGAGGATTTTTGTCTTCTTTATGTTGAGGTGTAATCTATACTGAAAGCTGTGGTCTTTGATCTTCATGTAGTCCTCTTCACTTTCAAACAGCAAGGATGCATCAGCTGCGTGCTGCAAGCGGTCAATGAATCTTTCTCCAAAACTAATGCCATATTCTTTTTCATATAGTCCTATTTCTCAGATTATTTGCTTATCATAAAAGTTGAATAAGTATAGTGAAAAGATAAAACCCTGACACACACCTTTTGTAACTTCAAACCACATGATATTACATTGTTCTGTTTGAACGACTGCCTCTTGGTCTATATAGAGGTTAACCATGTACACAGTTAAGTGCTCTGGAATTCCTGTTCTTCACAATGTTATCCATAATTTGTTATGATCCGTATAGTGGAGTGCCTTTGCATTATCAATAAATCATAAGGATTTTTCTGGTACTTTCCACTTTCAGCCAAGATTCACTTGACAGTAGCAATGATATCCTTCATTCCACATCTTTTTCTGTACTTGACTTAAATTTCTGGCAGTTCACTGCCACTGTACTACTGCAATCATTTTAGAATTAGTCTCAAAAAATTTTTACTTGTAGGTGATATTAATGATATTGTTTGATAATTTCTTCATTCTGTTGGGTCATCTTTCTTTGGAATGGGTACGAATATGTTTCTCTTCTAGGCAGGTAGCTGTCTTCCAATTTCTAAGCATAGACTAATGATCAGCTCTAGTTCTACATCTGTTTTTTTAAACATCTTAATCGGTATTATATCAATTTCTGTAACTTCATTTTTAGCCAGTGCCTTCAGCGCAGCTTGGACTTTTTCCTTCAGTATTATCAAGTTTTTGGTCATGTGCTATTTCCTAAAATGGTTGAATGTTAACAATTCTTCTAGATACAGTGACTGAAGAGTATTCCTTCCTTCTTCTTTTAATCCTTCTTGTATCATTCAATATTTTATGCATAGAATTCTTCAAAATTGCAACTTGAATTTTGAGATTTGAAACTTTTTTCAGTTCTTCCAGTTCGAGAAATGCTGAGTGCATTCTTCCTTTTTCGTTTTCTAACTTCAAGTTCTTGCACACTTCACTGTAAGATTTTACTTAATCCTTCTTGATCTGACCTTTGAAATCATCTGGTCACCTTTTTTACATCATCGTTTCTTGTATTTGCTTTAGTTACTCTACTTTCGAGAGCCAGTTTCAGAGTTTCTTTCAACATCCATTTTGTTCTTTTCTGTCTTTTTAATAACTCTTTGCTTTCTTTATGTATGCTGTCCCTGATGTCATGCCACAGCTTGTCTGGTCTTGGTCTTTGGTCTTTAGTGTTCAGTGAGTCAAATCTATTCTTGAGATGGTCTCCAAATTCAGGTGGTATATACTTAAGGTAGTATTTTGACTCTCACAGACTTGGTTTAATTTTCTTCAGTTTCTGACTGATGATACTGAACTTCTTCATCAGCTATTTCCACAGATGTAGTTGTTATTGATTCCGATGCATTCCATCTGGAGAGATACACATGTATGGCTGTTGTTTATATTGGTGAGAAGGGGTATTGTCAATGAATGAGTTGTTGGTCTTTCAGAACCCTACCATGTGATATCTAGCATTTTTTCCTGACTAAGGCATTGTTGCCTCACTACAGATCCTTTTACTGTCTTTGCCAACTTTCACATTTGTAGTCACTAGTAATTATCAATGCACCTTGATTGTATGTTTGCTCAATTTGAACCTCCAAATCAGTGGTTGCAATTCCATTGGGGAGTGAGTTTTCTTTGTTAGGTAAATGAGGCACTATTCAGGAAGGGTAAAGTGTATCTGACCCAAGCCATGGTATTTTCAGTCACATCATATGCATACAAAAGCTTGACAATGAACAAAGATGACAGAAGAAGAATTGATGCCTTTGAACTGTGATATTGGAGAGGAAATGTTGAATGCATCAGGGACCGCCAAAAGAACAAACAGATCTGTTCTGGAAGAAGTACAACCATAGTTCTCCTTGGAAGCAAAGATGGCAGGATTGCATCTTATGTACTTTGGACATGTTGTCAGGAAGTATCAGTCCCTGGAGAGGGACGTCATTCTTGGTAGAGTGGAGGGTCAGTGAAAAAGAGGAAGACTCTCAATGAGATGGACTGACACAATGGCCACAACAATGGGCTTAAGTGTAAAAATGACTGTGGACATGGCACAAGACCAGGCAGTGCTTTGTTCTGTTATGCATAGTGTCACTGTGAGTCAGAACTGACTCGATGGCACCTAACAATGACAACAATATTCATGTAGGGCATGTCTTAGGCCAATCTCTTTTAAGATACTAAAGTGACTGAACAAGGAAGTGAGCAAGCAGAGATGGGAGAAGATAACTATCACATCACAAGAAGATCACTAAGGCACCAAGAAACAAGGGGCAGACTTCACAGCCAACAGAGAAAAACATGCCCCTTAGATGTTTAGCCTCCAAAACTATGAGAAAATAAGTTTGTTAATGTCATCAATTTGTGGTGTTTCTATTATAGCAGCATTAGATAACTAAGACACTGTCTAATTCTACATAGTAACTCAGCACTCATCTTTGGATATGCTCTGTTTTATTGTAAATCTGGATTAGTGGTGCAGACTGAAAGTCAGACCTTTGCACTGAACTTCCTTGAAGAAAAGCATCCCAGAACTGGAGCGCTAGAAAAGCTATTCAGATACTTTCCTGGGGATAAAAACCACTTTCTGAATGTTGAGTAGAAACACCATGGCACTCAGTTATAATATTAACAGTGCATCTGGTTATGATGCTGAGCACTTATTTTATACTGTATATGGTAGGAAAAAAAAAAACTTTGCTATGGAAGCTCTTGTGGTCAGATAGGTTCAAGTTTAAAATGAAGTCGATTTCTGGCTGTTTTTCACTTTTAAAGTAAGCAAGTGCATTATTTCTTAACGAGCCAGGATTGGTTTTCCATTGACTTCTAAAAAGAATCTCTTTACACTAGGGAAGTCCAAGTCAACCCTGTATTTGAAAATTAGCATAAGCTTACCAGACTTCTGACCAGAATGGAAATCCCTAACTGATCTTTCAACTGCACAGTACAATTCTCAGCCTGAGAAAAGTGTACCAGCTTTCTGGGAAGGGTTGTCTTGTCCCAGACTGAAACTGGAACACATTAGTCACCATCTTACCTTCTTTAAATCTAGCAAAACAGTTGGGGAAAATAAAGTCTCTGGTTGGTCCACTTCATTTGACTAGAAAGTGTCAGTTATCTTCCTGAGAACTGTCTGAATCTGGAGGAGGAGACCTTGTATTCAGTGTGTAAGAACTGCACTCAGCAACAACTTAGACCCACAAGCATTTCCAATTAAAGAACACAACAGTACAAAAATGTTCACCTTCCACTGATTCTGACTGATGGTGACTCCATGTGTTATAAACAGGTCTTTCTAGGCTGTAATCTTGAGGGAGCCCTAGTAGTGTGGTGATTTTTTAAGAGCCATAGCTGCTAACCAAAAGGTTGGAGGTACAAACCTCTTAGGCACTCCTTGGAAACCCTATGGGACAGTTCAATTCTGTTAGGAGCCTGACTCAACAGCAATGAGGTTTTGTTTTCCTCTAATTTTTAGAGAAACACATTGCTAGGTCTTTCATCCACCTTGTCTTTGGGTGGGTTCGAGTCACCAACATTTAGGCTAGTAGTCCAGTGTGAACTGTTTGTGCTACCCAGCAGTATTTTCCAAAAAAAAAAGGGTGATATTTTCTCCAGACAGGTCTGAAGTCTAGACGTGATAACTCAGCTTCACAAATACCTTTCTGCTTCTTTTATTCAATGCCATGGACATGAAATGAGAGGTTGCTTGTCATCCCAGTTAGCACAGAGACATTCAGGAAATGTGAAACTCACTGGAGAAGACACTTCCCACCACTGGCACGTATGAAGCTGCTTTTGAGAAAAATCTGTCCAAGCTATCCAGAAACCAAGGCATTTAATAAAGGAGCTCTTTAAACTGGTTTTAAGGATCATTGAACTTGAACTAAATGTTCACTGTGAAATATAATTGCTCAAGTATTCAATTTAGATAAATTAAAACCTGTGACTACCGAGGAAAGGAAGAAGCTGAGGCCACTAGTATTTATTCCCTGGAGGCTCTGCATTACTGAATTTGCATACCTGCTTTTTCAAGCCCCTGTTACAACAGTGTGAGGTGGCATCATCCTTATCATACCCAAAGACAGGTTCAACAACTGGTTCAAGATCCCACAGGCAAAATTCTAATTGTAATTCAGGTACTGTGATTATAAAACTAGAGCTCTTTCTTTCTTAGCTCCTTCCAATGTCCTTTGTTCATCAGTGGACTGGGTGCTGTGCAGTAGGATAATATTCTTGTTAATATTCTTGAGCTCTTTCCTCACAATGATATTTCTTCTTCTAAGTTAGAGAAAATTATAATAGCTAATATCTCTTAAATGATAGAAACCTTGTTAAGAACTTTCCATGCATCAGCTCTTTTAATCTATGTAATAAGCCTGTGATGCTTTCTAACCCTCATTTTATGGATAGAAAAATAAAGTTTAGAGCACACCTTACCCAAGGTCACATGATTTGGAAGTGGCATGCTAGGATTTGAATCTAGACAGACTAATTCTAGCTCTGATTCCTCAACCATTAGGCTATAATTAAATATACCATATTTTAGTGCAAATAACATAAAATTCTATGTTTATTTGCTAACTGTACCTACTCCCACAAGGTATTTTCATAAGTACTGCTATGCCAATTATTTTTACCATGTTGCTGTAAAAATTCAGGTAGTATGTGTAGATAAATGACTTGTGGGATGAAGAGAAGCGTGACTGGTGAACAAACATAGAAGGTGGACTTTATTTGGGTGAAAATGCAATATGTGCCTACTGTATGGATCTGCTGTATATAACTACTGTGTCTCAGTTTTCACCCCCTCTAGCAATTGTAGCTGTACAGTTAGTGGAGCCAATAAGTATCCTCATTCTTTGCCCGCATGTACATTCTGGCCATCTACTTCCCAAATGATGAGATTTGATCGTGGAAATGTACTTGGTTTGCAGCTGAGTAGCTCATCTTGACTAATTGACAGACTATCACTAGGATGCTAAACTTCCTAGTCAAAGTGTGTGGTCTGTAATTTACATATTTACATTGGAAGATGAATTATAAAAAAATTCAAATATTGCTGAATACTATTGTACTTGCTGTAAAACTCAGAGACCAGCGGACTGCAGCCGGTTGTTTGGATGTGCACTCTAAGGTGCTAGATTTTAATCATAAGCATAGTTACTCAGAGGAGAAACAAAAGCTGTGCCTACTTTGTTAAAAATCAAACAATAACAACAAGAACAGTTACTGTAGGGTCAGTTCTGACTCATGGCAACTTCGTGTGTGTCAGAGTAGAACTGTGCTCCATAAGGTTTTCACTTGCTGATTTTTCAAAAATCAGATCTCCAGGCCTTTCTTTTGAGGCATCTGAGTGAGTTTGAACCACCAACCATTTAGTTAGCTGAGCACTTAACTGTTCGTGCCACCCCAGGACTCCTGTGTCTCCTTTAGGCCTTTCCTTTACAATGAAAGTTTTATTAAAATAACCAGCATGAAGTATACAGACATCAAATGTTCAATTAGAAAGGGACTAATCTGAATGATCTATGTGGAATTAAATTGATGACAGCAACTCAGAAAGTTCTCTAGGAAGCTTAAGGGACAGTGAGTTTATTATATTAACAGTGGGAGAATAATTCTGAAAATGAGAGTGAGACTCATTACACAATTTGAAGAATGGAATCAGTGTCCCTGAATTGTACATGTAGAAACTGTTGAACTGGTATATGTTTGGCTATGCATAGTTTCAACAGAAAAATTAAATGATTAAAAAAATAAAATAAATGGAATAATCTCCATATACATGAATGTATTTATCACCATTCTGAAGTGTTATCAATGACAGCTAAAATGTAACTGTATTCTTACTAAAACACATTGGCCTGATTCATTTGGAGACATCATGCGGACTTCAGCTGATCCTGACATCTGTGTAAGGGCAAGAAGACCTGCTCTTTCTTCTTGGCCACTGTTCTCCCATCAAAGAAAGCAAACAGAAAAAAAAGTCATACATGTATGTCTTCACACCAACAGAAAAACCCTGTCCTAGTCATACAAGGAATAATTTTCAACGCTTCAATAAAAAAAAAAAAGACAAAATTGCCCCAAATGAGTCTGAAAGATGTTCTGTTAGATGTTTCTTAGTTTCATTTAAAATGTTTTGTATTTTCATATCTGGGTTTGCCTTCACAAGAAGACTGTAGCTCTTCTAATTCGTTTTTCCTTTTCAACAGTTCTCATGGACTATTTCTCAAAATGGCAGTAGTGTCCTCAAACACGTTTCCTTTCTCGGCCAGCAGTGATCTCAGGAGCAGAGTTAGTCAGGACGGGCAGGGCTGGCCTTAGACCCCGAGATGCAGAGCTGAAGAGAACCCAGAAATTTGGGTCTGAAGTGATAGTAGATCAGAAAGCATGGGGCTGGAGCTGGGCAAGGGTGTTCTACACATGCATTCTAAGGGGATAATCCTAAAGAAGCCAACGCCCACTGAGGCGCAGGCAGCGAACAGGCAGGGCTCTAAAGGTGGAGCCTGAGCAGATGCCCTGAGCAATGGCTGGTGGCAGGACTGGAGCCACGCGAGGGAAGTCTGGCGCAGAGAAATGTAGGTGAGCCTCCTGCTTGTTTAGCGATTTTTGTGTGTAAACACCTCAAAATATGTTGTTGTTGTTGTTGTTAGCTCCAGTGAGTCTGGTCTGACTCAGGGAGGTTCAGCTGGCAGCACTGTATCAGACCCTATTCCAGGTCCTTCTTTTTAGTCTGTCTTGGTCTGGATGCTCTGCTAAAACCTGTCTGCCATGGGTGACCCTGCTGGTATTTGAAATATTGGTGACATAGCTTCCAGTGGTCGTAGCGGTACACAACCACGACAGTACAACAAACTTCCAAACGTAATTCAACAGAAATTTTTAGATTTTTCGACAAGATTTTACACTGACACAGATACTTCTGTCACAGGTTGAATCTTCACACAGATATTTGGTGTTTTATCCAAAGTGTTTCCTCCCACGTTCTTAGAATTCAGAAGCATTGTCCTGATCACACTGGCCTCTGCCCAGGAGCTGGACTACAGGACATATATCACTGGTCCTTCCTATAATGTCAACACAAAGAACACAAAGAAAACTGTGCTACTAGCCAATGTTTATGTGGCACTGTAAACACAACACAGGGCATGAGGAGAGTTTTGTTTCTTAAATATAACAATTTTGTTTTGGTGAAATTATTAGAATTTTGAAAATACCTTTATTGTGTTATAAAACTAAGCAATTTTCCTAATTAGCATCATTGATTTTCTTTTTTTTTTGATATGTGTGTGTGTATGTTTTGGTGCATCTTTGATGCATGTGTATGTTTTGGTGCATGATGTGTGTGTTTCCTAAGTAACAGCATCATTTTCTTGCACTGGGACAGGGTCAAGCCCCAAATGGACAGGAACAGCTGTGCAGCTGATTCCACCTATTTTCCTGCATGTGGCAGGGCTTAGTGCACAGGAATGACCAGCTGGTTCAACCTGATGAAAGGCAAAGGTGTCCCAGAAAAGTACAGGTCACAGAAGAATTACATTGTACCTCACCTTTTAACTGATTTTCCAAGACTTCATACTTTCTACACTCCTCCAAGAGTTGAAAAGATCCAAGGGGGGGAAAAATGATGGGCTTAAGTTTCTTTACTGTACTAAGGTTGACAAAGGACTGTATGTGCAGAAAGAATTTCTGAGGTCAAGATTCCTTTACCCCAATTTTGACTGTGTAAACATGAGGATCCCAAGTTTTCACTTCCTAATCAAGCACACAGGGACACCAGTCCTTTCTCTTGTCTTCAGTGTTTCACAGTATTGCTTCTTGGATCAAATAAAATTACATAGAACATTTCAGGATACTGACAAGCACAAGACAAATATAGTAATAGTTATTTCTTTTCTCCTTCTGTGATCTTTTCAGAAAAGATGAAACCCACCATGTCCTGACATGTCCAAAAGACCACTGGTAGGTCATTGTCAAGGCTGCCACACACAACTGTAGAGGTTGTCCGCTATGGATGTACCAGTGATGAGTGGCAGAGAAGGGATAAAGAGAGGCTATGATCCAACCTGAGATCTGCTGGACAAGACACATACCCTGACATCAAGTTGGTTTTCTGGTTTTTGCTAATTCATGCAAAGGGATTAGTTGGGTTTACCAAAGGTTGGGTGGCATAAGAGAAATCAGGGTTCTGTGAAATCAGCCCTGAGTATTACATTAACTATATTGTAATATCATTTAATTGCACACATCTCAAAGTACAGGATGCAGAATTAGGAAACCTGGACTCTAGTCCTGGCTTTCTTAGAAATCAACAAGTGTAGATATTTCCTTAGTGACCCTACACTTCAGCTCACTTATTTGCAGAATGAAGGCATTAGCTTTCATCTAACCTGTCAAGTTAAATGGAAGGCAAATGTGTTTCTTTAGTACTCCGACAGTGTAAACAAGTCCACCATTCAGTGAATGCTCTGACCGCATCTTATCTAATTACCTGCATTATTAAAGAAAAAAAAAACCTGTAAATCCATAACTGGTTCCTAGGCACAACAAGCAAATATTTAAAATCCAAAAAACTCATGTAGTCAAAGACCATATGGTACAAAAGAGACCAGCTAACTTTACCCACAGCAAAAGGCCCACACCCACTCCTTATCCGCTTTCTCCATCATGTTTCCTCTCCAGATTCCCTTACTCATCTCACACAAAAATTGCTTGTTGGCTATTGTGTAAAAGATAATTGATTTAATTATTTTAGCCTAAACAAACAAAGCCAAACATCACACAGTAGAATTACCCACCAGACTCTTCAAGGGCCTGAAGTTCTAAGGCCCTAATTAAAACTACACCTTAAACAGTGAGCTCACAGGAGCATAAAGGATGTGTGTGAAGATGTCTTAGTTATCTAGTGCAGCTAGAACAGATATACCACAAGTGGATGGTTTTAACAATCAGAATTATATTCTTGTACAATTTAAGAGGCTGAAAGTCCAGAATTAGGGTGCTGGGTTTATAGGAAGGCTTTCTCTCTCTCATTCAGCTTTGAGAGAAGGTCTTCATCTCATTTCAACAACTGGGGGCCCAGAGTTCTTTGGAAATCTCCATGTGCACTGGCTTCAATCCTCCCCTGGGTATAGGAGGTTCTCAGTGCAGAGACTCTGAATCTAAAGGATGCGGCCACTCTTGGCTCTTTCGTCTTAGTGGTAGTCAGGGGTCTCCCTCAGACCCTGTTCACTTCTCTCTCCTTTTATCTCTTCTACGATAAAAGGTGATGCAGACCATTTCCCAGGGAAACTTGCTTTACATTAGATCAGAGATGTGACCTGGGTAAGGGTGTTACAGCCTCCTCCCCACCACCCCTCATCTCCTTTAATGTGACCTAATCTTGCATTATTAACCACAAATAGAGGATAGGATTTACAGTACATGTGCTGGTGGTTGTTAGTTGCCATTGAGTCAGTTCCAATTCATAGTGACCTTATGTACAACAAAACACTTCCTAGTCTTGCACCATGCTCGCAATCATTTTCATTCTGAAGTCCATTGTTGAAACCACTGTGTCAATCCATCTCACCGAGGATCTTCCACTCTTTCACTGACCTACTTTACCAAGCATGATGTCCTTCTCCAGAGACTTATGTCTTCTGACAACATGTCCAAAGTAAGTTTTTTAAATATGTAGTCTCGCCATCTTTGCTTCCAAAGAGTAGTCTGATTGTATTTCTTCCAGGACAGATCTGGAAGAACACATAGCATAATTATTTCAGATCATAAGAATGAGCACAACCACAGAATACTGGGAATCATAGGCTCTCTGAGTTGACACACATTTTGGGGAGACGTAATTCATTTAATGACAGGAGAAAGATCTTGGAGAGTATTGAGTTTGGGTCCTTCATTGTAAAGAAGGTATTGATGCTGTAAAGGGAGCAGAGACTGGCCCTCGATCACTCCATCATGAGTATTTAAATTAGAATCCAGGGCAGCTGACTTTGGGTGCACTGCTTTCCCAATGACATCATATACTGCCCCTTCCAACCATGTTTCCAGACATTCTGTTTCTTGATCTTTAAACTTCCTGACCTCATAGGGTAGGTACATCTAGTGTGCTTGGACAAATTAGGCACAGGCAATGCTTCCTCTGGGAGTCCCTACACCCAGAGACACTGTTTCTTGAACAGACCATGAACTGGCCCTTCACACTTTCTTCATGTATGCCAAACTGGTTCTCTTCTTTGTGCCAACTGTTCCCTCTTCCTGGTGCTCTCTTAGAGCTCCTTCTCTTATTTCAAATTGTTCAAAGATCATCTTTTCTGAAAACTCTGTATCTACTGTTTCATCTAAAATCTTTGATCCTCTCCATTATTATCTGTATCATTAGTCTGATTTAATTTCTAATAACTCTTATCTGTCTTTGATATTATGCTTACATTATTAACTTTTATACTTGCTATTTATCATCTTTCTTTACAGATAGTGAGTCACACGAAAATATATATTTTTTTCCTTCTATTTATCTCTTTATTTCCAGTTCCTACAATAGTGTCTGGCATGTAGCAATTACTTCATACATGCCAATGAGTGAACGAATGATTTATCCTTCTTCATTTCCAGAGGGTTTATCTTTTACTTCCTTCTAGTAATACAACTTGTTGTTTTGGGAGCTGAAAAGGAATTAACCAAAAATTAACTACCATCAAGTCAATTCCAACTCATAGCAACCCTACAGATGGATTAGAACTGCCCCATATGGCTTCCAAGGCTGCATTCTTTTACACAAGCAGACTATCAGATGTTTCTCCTATGGGGCAGCTCGTGGATTGGAATCATCAAATTAGTAGCTGAGCGCTTTAACCACTACGCTTTAAAGTCCATTTGATTATCGTAATTCAGTCTCAGCTTAATGCTCTTTAAAGGTCACCTCCCTCTTCTTAATACCAACGCATTCCTATTCTCTTTGCTGCTCTCTTCCAAGGCTGTCCAGTACATGGAATAATAGATTGCCTAAGTTACTTGTTGGTGAGAAGAGTCACTCCAGAGGCTGACATGCTGTTTGTATATTACACTTGTTTCAAAGTGGTTGACTTTGAAAAGAAGCCTGAGCTTGTCATTATTAAACATGTCTAGCTGTTGATTCTTGGTTCCCAGTGCTTTGCTGACAAGAGATGTGCTGAAGCCAGAACTGAGCTTTTTTGTGTCCATGGAGACTTTAGGGAATAGTGTCGCATTAATTACATTGTCTACTTTAAGCCCAAAATATTGATGGATAATACACTAAGAGTCCCAGCGGGAACATACTGGCAGGACTTCTTACCTATTATGGCATTTTTATTTAGCTTAGTCTTTATTTTCCAATCTACTTTCTTTAGAGTCACTTCATTTGAGGGGTTATTATTCATAGTATGAGCTATTTTTTGTTGCTGCTCCTGTGGCAGCGAAGAGTTTAGAGAGCACACAGCTGATACAAGGGCATGTTCAGAAACGATCCAAGCCAGACTCCGGCATCGCTGCAGAGCCAGATCCATCAGACAGAGGAGATGAGACAGCAAAGTGTACTCTTTAATTTGTTCCTACCCGCAAAGTGTGGCTTTCAAGGGGGAAGGGCATAGTTGGTTTCTCCATCCAAGTTTCTTCTTGTCTCTCAGGGATTTCCTGTAGCTCTGAGAGAAAATTTACTTGCAGGCTAGACTCTCCCTAGTTTTAGTCTGATACAGGCTTAAAAGTATCTGTGTTCATTTCTTAAAACTTCATTTAATGAGCTATTCACCAGGCTGGACAAGATCCGTTAAGGGCAGAAACCACAAGTAATCAATATGCAAACTGAATACCTTGAATATTTTCTCCACTATGAGTGTCTGTGATTGAATAGATGAATGAATGAATAAAATCAGTGAGTATTTACAACAAGGAATTCATAAAATAATTGTGTTTGGATATAGATAGGAAGCAATGGGAGGTGGTGCTCTTTGGGGACCCTTCCCCTTTCATCCATCCTCTCACAAAATGAGTATTATTTACCTTTTCTATATCAAGTGCTATACTTGTTACTTGGGACACTGAAATAGATGAAACATCAGGAGAAACCTGGGAGATACCATTTTAATCAAATGATCACGATTAACATCGGTAATCAGTAAAGTCTATCTAGCACACCTCTCTATTACAATGCGATGAGAAAAGCAAAGCACCTCTGCAGTAATTTTCCCTTAAATCCATAACCTTATCCTAACTATGAGAAAACATCAGACAAATGAGAAATAGTCTATGCATGTTGAAGTCATATACATCTGGGTTTGAATCGAGAATCCACCATTTTCTATCAGCTGAGCACCAGCAGGCTTCCTTTTGTGCAGAGTTGACCAAGAAACCAAATTCTTTGCTGTCATGTTGATTCCGATTGACAATGACCCTAGAGGACAAATATAACTGCCCTGTACTGTTTCCAAGTAGCACCTGGTGGATTCAGACTGTCGACCTTTTGGTTAGCAGCTTTAGCTCTTAACCACTATGCTACTAGGGTTTCTTGTGTAGTGTTAGTTAAATTAATTTACCATTCGTAGTGGATACTGTGATCTGTCACTAATATGCCCTATTGAGGACTGAGGCACTAGATGTAATGACCAAAGACAGGTATCGCCCTTGGGAAGGGAGTTACCTTGCCCTCTCCCCAGGGGCAGCACACATCCAACTAGCTGCTGATGTAGACATACTACTCTTAGTATCAGCTGCATCTCTCTTGTTACTGTATCACAATTCAACTTCATCCTGCTCACATCAGTTCTTACAACATGATTCCCAAATATGCTTCTCAATAACTCTCCTATATGCAAATCTCTTATGATGGCAACAGGTGCAAAGAGTAGAACTGTGCTCACCGGGGTTTTCAAGGTTTTGGTAGGCCTGTATTCTGAGGTACCTCCCAGGTGGGTTTGAACCACCAACCTTTTAGTTAGTAGTTGATCATTTATCCTTTTGTGCTACCCAGTATCCTTACTTGGATCTGTTATATCTTGGAAATTACTTAGCACACAAAAATACTCAGTAAATGTTTTTGAATTAACATATGCATGCATAGCCATAGCCAAGTGCCGTCGAGTCATAAGCAAATAAAAATATGCACATATACCCTGGTAGTGTAGCAGTTAAGTGCTACAGCTGCTAACCAAAAGATCAGCAGTTCAAATCTACGAGGTGCTCCTTGGAAATTCAATGGGGCAGTTCTACTCTGACCTACAGAGTCACCACGAACCAGAATAGACTGGATGGCATTATTTTTATTTTTTATCTATATCAATACATTCTAGTAGGGCCATGCCAAAGTGATGAATGGTTGAGTTCTGATTTGTAATTAGGATAAGCTTGACACACTTGGGCAGCTACTGAATCCTTTAAAGCTGGCGTTATGAAGTGTAAATGACAAATGACCCTTTCACATGTCAGCGTTAGTGCTATACATTGGCTAGAATGGACCACTGATCTGACCCAGCACGTTTTCTTTTTGTATTTACACATGGAAACATGATTAAGTAATTGAGGGATTTGTACAAGCATACACACAGGCATGCTTTGAGATCTTCAATACTGCATTTGGAGTTACTAGAGAAAATTACTTATTGCCTACAAAATGTTTAACAAGAGAATACTCTAGTAATTCACCCAATTATTCCCTGGAGAGCAGTTCAGAAAATTCCATACAGACAAGCAGAAGGCATCCATGGTGAGTCTTCCCATCAGAGCAGCAGAGCTGGGCCAGCAGAATCTCAGCTTCATGGGAAGTGTTTAGAAATGATCACAGGAAACGTGAAGACTTAGGTTTACTCCCTCTTTCAGTTTTCAGAAATGAACATTGTTGAGCATGGCACTGAACTTCACTGAAGCTCATTTTTTTCATTCATAAAAGGAAGGTAATAATACCTGAAATTAGGCTATTTGTAGGTCCCTGTTCTTGTTGTTGCTGTTACGTGCCATCAAATCAGCTCCAGCGACCGTGTGCACAACAGAATGAACCAAACACTGCCCAGTCCTGAGCCATGGCCACAGTTGTTTTCATGCTCAGTTACATTGCTGTGGCCACAATGTCAATCCACAGTAGGTCCCTGGGTGGTACAAACCATTAAATGCTGGACTCCTAACCACTGGATTTAGCACTGCAGAAGAAAGTACTGGTGATTTGCCTCTATAAGTGTTACAGCTAAGGAAACCCCGTAGAAGTAAGTTTTAGTCTGTAACACACGGGTCACCATGAGTCAGAAACATTTCGGCTGCAATGCTTTTTTTTTTAGAGTGAGTGTGAGGATGAAAAGGGACAATTGTGTATGCACTACCTGGTCATCCGTTTCTATGTTTCTAATTCAAAAACTTTTTAAATTTTGGAATTTGCTTTTTATGTGAAATATTGATAGAAGCAGCATTCCCTTCATTCAGCTTTTACAGGTTTTTTTGTTTGTTTCCTGCAGAAATATAAAATTATTTTAGAATGTGTCTGCTTACCTGTTTATCTATCCTTTATCCTACATCTGTATAAAGGGCCATGGGAGCTCATTGGCACAATTTTCCCCCGCTGTGTGGGAGGCGCCTGTTGTTCAATTCCCAGCCAATGCACCTCAAGTGTCACCACCACCCATCTACCAGTGGAGGCTGGCATGTTACTAAGGTGCTGCATAGGTTTCAGTGGGGCATTCAGACTAAGACAAACTAGAAAGGCCTGGTGATCTGCTCCCGGAAATTGGCTGATGGAAACCCTGTGGATGACAATGGTCTGACTGATTGTGCATACAGTCTACATGAGTCAGGGGCCCATTAGGTGGCAACTGAAACAACTACCTGTACACTACCTCTACAGAGCTGCCATCAGTATGGAGTGGATAAATGTCATTCAACTCAACAGGTGTCTGAATTCTAATTGCTGATTGCCTCTAGCAACCTTGGTAGCTCAGTTATTTAGTCTTTCTGAACCTCAGTTTCTTCACACACACACACATATATACAAAAAAAAAAAAACAAAAAACAAATCCACAGCCATTGAGTTGATTCTAACTCATAGCAACTTTGTAGGATAAAGTACAACTGCTCCATAGAGTTTCCAAGGAATGTCTGGCGGATTCAAACTGCTGACCTGATGGTTAGCAGATACAGCATTTAACTACTAAGCAGTGTTTCTTCATGGGACCTTGATATTTAGAGTTTATTAAAAGCCTGAACCTGTTGCCATCAACCCACAATGACCCTATAGGAGAGATTGGAACTGCTTCATAGAGTTTCCAAGGAAACCTAGGTCTTCTATTAAAGGCTTCAAAACCAAACCCAGTGTCATCAAGTCCATTCCAACTTATAGCTACCCTATAGGCCAGAGGAGAACTGCCCCATAGAGTCTCCAAGAAGTGCCTGGTGTATTTGAACTACCAACCTTTTGGTTAGCAGACATTGCACTTAACCACTACACCACTATGTATTCTACTTCTCTTTATCTGCCTATCACTATTTTCCTATTTATATATCTATCTTTCCATTCACAAATACTTTTATACAATTCACAAAATGATCTTTTTGTAGTAAATGGATCATTCACAGTAACTTGGTGCTACAGGTAAACAAATAATATTAGCCAGTTTTTGCCAAAAAGTGATGCAATCTGAATAAAATCTACTGTAGTCAATGAAGAGCTTAGGTGGTACAGCAGTTAATAGTTCAGCTGCTAAACAAAAGGTCATAAGTTCAAATCCACCAGCTAGTCCTTGGAAATCCCACGACGCAGTATGGCTCAGTTCTATAGGTTGGTTTTGAGTCAGAATCAACTCTATGGCAATGGGTTTCAGGTAGACAATGAGAGATATACTATATACTATATGTTATTATATACTAATGTGTATCATTCGATCAAATAAAACTGAATTGGTGCCACAGGTATACAGAACATGTTCTGAGTTAACCCAAAATGTAAAAATTTAAACTAACCAAAGAAATGAGAGAGTTAATATTTACACTGTAATCAGTGAGCACAGGAAAGTTTTAAACAACAAGCTCTTCTGACATACTCAAATGTAAGATTTACATGATGAAAATCTAATCTACATACAGAATATTTTCAAAAGCACATATATCCCATATATCAAGCAGAGGTAATCTTCTTATTTTACCATTTCCATTAATATAAGCGATGTAGAAGCCTCTATTTCTTCTTAAAATATATTCTTAGATCTCAGTTAAATCAACTCTGAATTTAGCCTCTAAGAAGACAGATTTTTCTCTATTTCCCCTTCCTGTTCCCACTGGTCCTGCTGTGATTTTAGTCCAAACTCTTAGGATTTCTCTCTTGGTGACTTCAACAGCCTCCTCACTGGTCTCCCTGCTGTCAAAGTTGTTCCCCTTTAATTCATTTGTTATCTGACATCTATTGATTTTAAAGATACACATTTTATCTTACAAATCCACTCAGAGATTTCCCATTTCTCTTAGGATAAAGACAAAGTCCCCTTGCAGTGCACACATCTCTTTTCTGGTTGTATCTATCTCAGTTTTCACAACCCTACCATCCTACCAAGACTGCAGTAAATTAAACTCCTTACCACTTCATGGGCTTCCTTCTGCCTCTCTTCCATTCCAAAAGCTCTTTGCCTGTTGGAAACATTCTTTCCTCATTAACACAGCTGAATCTCATTTGACGATCTGACCAAATGCCTCTTCTTCCAGGAAGCCAATCTCTGGAGATTGACCATGATTCTACTCCCCAACTCACTAGTCTGCTAAGCATCCCTTCTTAGCCGTTTACAGAGTTTTCTTTGTCTTATCTCTATTAAATACCTAACATACAGTAAATGATCTGAAAACAGTTTCTTCTCCAGCCAGTATATGAGCTCTGCCAGTTAAGTTGGTGAACTTATCCCAGAAAAAGTGCTACGGACCTCATTGCTGGATATCATTACAATCATCTTTGAAGTACTTCCCTCAGCAAGCTATGCACCAACAACAGTGCCTAGTCCACCCTTTGAAACAATTTTGGAACTCTTTTTCTGGAATGGCCATCAGAGCTGTCATCGTAGTACACTTGATGTCTTGAAGGTCATAAAAAATGTCTTCCTTTCAATATTTCCTTTATCTTCAGGTAAAGAAAAAGTCCCTGGGAGCCATATCAGGTGAGTAGGGAGGGTGTTCCATTACAGTTATTTGTTTATCGGCTAAAAACTCCCTCACAGACAATTGTGCGATTAAGTTTGTGAACTTGTCTCTGTGCCACTGTGTGCACTAGCCATTCCAGAAAGAGTTCCAAAATTTCTCTGAAGGGTGGATGAGGCACTGGCATCAGTGCATAGCTTCCCAAGGAGAGTACTTTGACAGTGACCGTAGTGATACTCAGCAATGAGGTATGTAGCACTTAGAACAATTAAGTTCATGGGCTTAATTTTCAGACCTCATACAGTGAACTATGAGTTCAGTGGTTCAGGAGACTTATACAGTGCGTGTCATGTACTAGGCATTTACTAAACATTTGTTGAATGAACAAAGTGAACAAACCCTTCTAGACAGCAGCAACTTGGTTACCACATATGGTATTTCAAATAGGAAGAAAATTATCATCAAGGATGATTTATCTGAATGCTTTGTTTCCCTATCATATTATGTCAGTGATCAAAGGATAGAATTCTTTCCTCTAAAAAATCAAAAATAGTTTTGTTTTTACTGGTTCATCATCCTTCATATGAAAAGGAGCTTTCTGGTGGACTTGAATATGACTTGATTGTCTCTGTATTCGTATCCCTTGATACCTTGCTTTTCACCAAAAGTCAGCGAGATCAAAATCTTCTAATTACCTTCGTTACCTGCTGAAATAACTGCTGCTGGGAATGTGTCAGTTGCTGCAACAATTATGCTGGTGGTAACGGCACAGATTCCCACGAGGCAAGGTGGTGATGCCTGCACTTCAAAGGGCCTATACCATGCAGTGATGTATATTGTAGTTCAATTAAAGCATAATTAAGGTGGCATGCTGCATTCTGAGTTCTGCTTGGTCAAACATATTCCATTCCAATAGTGCATACTGTCGTCTCTATAGTGGCCCCAAAGTTACACAAGGGACAGCAGAGAATTGCTCTTGAACTCCTCCAGCAATCATGCATCCAAGGATGGCACCAGGAGTTAAGTGGAGTCAGATTTATTTCAGTATATGTGTCATGTGCTGCTGCTTTGTGCCATGCTCAGAGCTAGGCCAAGTTGCAATATTTCCCAACTCCTGGTGACAGTTATTATTATCTTCATTTTCCAGAGGAGGTAGGTAAAGCTCAAAAGATTCTGACATGCACAAAATCGTAAAATCTGTCATTCATTATGTCTGTATCTTTGAGCAGTTTTCCTGCCCTCTGAGATTTTGTGTTCTCAGCTAAAAAGGAATTAATGCAGTCATCTGTGATTTCCATGTGATAAACACCCCCTCCACATACACACATGTCAAGTAGAGTGATCAAGATAATAGGTACTTGGTAGTTTTTAATTGTTATAATTTTATTAGCTCTTAAAGACCCTGAAGCAGGTGACTCATTCATCCTCCTATTTTTCTCACACCTAATGACACACTGGGGCAGTGGTGGTTCAGTGGTAGAATTCTCTCTTTCCATGATGGACATCTGGAGGGGTGGAGTCAAGATGACAGACTAAACACAAGTCTCCCTAAATCCCTCTGGAAACCAAAACCTGGACTGATAATTAAACAGAGCCTTCCGGACAACTAGTGAGCCCTAGGACTTGGCATAGGGCTGTTCATTTGGACTTCATACCACTGAATGCAAAACCTCCTCTGTTTTGCTGACACCATTCTTGGTGAGCACGGGCTTACATGGACTGAAGGTAACTCACCATTTTAATTTTTTTTTCTCTGTCTTAGCTGGCAGGAAGAGCTAGGACTTCACTGGCTGATGAACTGAGAAACACTGCTGGTGGGATCAGCAAGTGAAATTGCCATATTTTGAGAGCCTGGCTTTGGACTCTGTGCATCTCAGCACCTTTGGCTTTTCTTTCTGCCTCTGCCATATAGTGGCTGGTGCTGAGGAGGTGGCAAGCTTGTGTGGGACACCATCTTGTCCCATTGGAAGGCAGATACACCCATACGGAGGCCCCAGCTAGACTCTGTTACTAGGCTGGGAAGCAGCGCCTGCCAGGTGAGAGTACTTTTCTGGCAGAAAAGCAGTATTTTACACAGTGTCACCTACGGCTGGGGCCCAGCAACAGAGGCTGTGGACTCTCTGCATCTTGGCATCTTTGGCCTCTCTTTTGGTCCCAGTAAGGTGGCAAGCTTGTGCGGGACACTATCTTGTTCCACTGGGAGGTGGAGATGTCCATAAGAAAGCCTCAGCAGGACCTAATTCCTGGGCTAGGAGGCAGCACCTGCCTAGAGGAGTGTGCTTCTCTGGCAGACAAGCAATATTCTACACAGTGTCACCTAAAACTGGGGCCCAACAGCAGACACTAGCAGGGCAGCAGCCTTTCTGTATTTTGACCTAGTTTGTAACATCTGGGGTTTGATATAGAGGTGCTTGCTTTGCCAGCTGAGAAGAGAAACCTATGTACCTGAAAATCTGACTGACTTTGGAAGTTGTAAGATACCTTTTACCTTTTATTGTAAGATGGCCTAGAGAAACAACTGTGGTCCATCCTCACAGCGTCTCTCCCAGTCTTTATTGACTCACACGATACTCCCAAAGCAACAAACTCTGGAGAAAAGCATAACCAAGAAATCACTCATGGCTTCAGAAGGCCCCCAAAGGAAAGCACCTCACAACTTCCCAGACAAAGAAGCTTTCCTGAAACTATAGGAAGGTGAATACAAAAGGATTATATATAGAGCCCTCCTAGACCTTATACAACATGCAACAGAGCAAAAGTAAAAATTAAGCAAGCTATTCAATCTGATGCAACACCAATACACTGAAATCCAACAGAGCAAGAACAAAATCAAAGACATAGAAACTTCAGTCCAAAGCCAAGAAAACAGAATGGAACAAATGGAAAATACACTTTCTGATTTGGAAGACAGAGTTACTGACTCCAACATCTATGAGGAGAAATCAGAAAAAAAGAAACAAAAGTGAAGAGGCATTAAGAAACATGTGGGACTCTGTTAAGAAGAACCATCTACAATTAATTGGAGTTACCAAACAAGGTGAGACACCTGAGAACACAGAGAGTAATGTTGCTGAGCTGCTGACAGAAAAATTCCCAGAAATTTTGAAAGAAGTCAGCCAAGTGTTGTCGGGTACAAATGAAGAGAATGTAGATATCCAAGGTGCATATCAAACACCACTCAATAGAGATCTCAAAAGAAAGACTTCAAGACATATTCTAATCAACCTTAACAAAACAAAACATAAGCAGAAACTCTCAAAGGCAGCAAGACCCAAAGCAAAGCTAACATTCAGAGGGAAACCTGGTAGGTTTTCATCAGATTTCTCAGCAGAAATGATGCTGCCATGGAGACAGTGACACGACATGTTTAAAGCCTTGAAGGAGAAGAACTTCCAACCAAGAATTATACGTCCTTCAAAACTATCCTTCAAACATGAAAATGAAATGAAGACATTCACAGATAAACAGAAACTCAGAGACTTTGTAAAACCGAACCAAAGCTACAAGAAGTACTGAAAGAATCTCTTGGCTTAGAAGAACAAAACCACTAACTTTATATTTTAGAACAAACTCAGGACACATCACCCAGAAACCTACTCAGTTAGGGAAGGCTGCAAACTCAATCAAAGCTATAATATTGAAAGAACTTATCTACTCATCATATCATGAAAACTATTATGTCATCATATTAAAAAGAGGGATGTATTACAGTCATTATAGTCCCTCCAGATGTAGAATAAGTCGATAAGAATGGTAGTAATTGAAATGGGGTTTACACATAGTTTGTTAAGGGGGATCTTAGGAGCAGCCATAAGGTACAACATATCAAATCAAGAAATATAATACAGGAGTCTCAACAACCACAAAACCAACCCTGAAAAAGGTGAAAAATCAGCTTAGAAAGAAGGTTGCAGAACAGATTAATAAGAACAAAAGAGAAAACATCAACACAGAAATAAACATCACAATGTCAGCAGTAAACCCATACCTATCAATAATCACAATGAGTGTGAATGGACTGAATGCTCCAGTAAAGAGACATTGAGTGACACCTTGGATCAAAAGACACAACCCATCCATATGTTTCCTATAAGAAACTCATGTTAGACTTAAAGATATGAACAAACTGAAAATTAAAGGATGGAAGAATATATATCAAGCTAACAATGAACATAGAAGAGCAGGTGTGGCAATTCTAATCTCAGATTTTAATGTAAAATCCATGATGGACATCTGAGTTCAGTACTGACCAATGCATCCCCTGTGTAGTACTGTACCTGTCTGTCAGTGCAGGCTGAAAGGCAGCTGCAGGCTACACATGAGGTATGGTGAATAAGTTTCAGCAGAGTTTCCAGACTGAAAATAGGAAAAAAGCCCTGACAATAAATCAGTAAAAACCCTGTGAATCACAATCCTTCAATCTGAAACTGATCATGGAGAAGGCACAGGCCTTCATAGTGGTTTGTTTCACTGTACATGGGATTGTCATGTGTTGAGGATCCACTTAGTAGGCCACTAACAACAGTGACATGCTAACCTCTACAGAGATGAGTATGCTCTGCCAAGTGCTAGCCAAGTGCTCTACTCATTCCGTTAAGAAACAGATGGAAACAAAACCAGCACTTGGTGGGCCCCCTAGGTAACTGAAAAAGGCCACATAGAACAGTAACTCGGAAGCAGAGAATTTCGTGGGCACTTAGAGGAAGTCATGAGGTATCTTTGGCAGTTGCTTTCTGGGTCTCCCTGTACTAGCTTGGTAAAAGTCACTGAGCTTGTTCATGGTGGCTAAGAGCACATCAGAAGTCAGAAAAGCATGAATTAATATGCAGAATCCGTCATTTAATAGTTACTTAACTTTGTTTAAGTTATAAAACTTCTCTAAGCCTCAGTTTACCCCTCTGTGGGATGGGAATGATAATAGCAGCTGGCTCATGAGGCTGTTGAGAAGATTAAATAAGGCAATGTAAGATGTCTGACAAGTCTACAAACTTAACTGTTCTAAGAGCTACATACCTCATTGTTCAATATCACCATGGTCACCTTCAAAGTACTGCCCTTGGGAAGCTATACACCCATGTGAGTGCCTCATCAACCTTTCAAAGCACTTTGGAACACTTTCTGGAATGATCTTTGCACACAGTGGCACTGTGGCAAGTTTGTGAACTTAATTGTATAGTTGTCTGTAAGGCAGTTTTTAGCCAGTAAACAACTATATCAGAATACCCTCCCTACTCAACCTGATCTGGCTGCCAGTGAATTTTTGCTTTACCTGAAGATAAAAGAAATGTTGAAAGGAAGATATTTTGATGACATTCAGGGCATGAAGTGTAATACGATGACAGTTTTGATGGCCATTCCAGAAAAAGAGCTCCAAAGTTGCTTTGAAGGGTGGACTAGGTGCTCATGTTGGCGCATAGCTTCCTGAGAGGAGTACTTTGAAGTCGGCCATAGCGATATTCAGCAATGAGGTATGTAGCACTTTTTCTGAGATGAATTTGTGAATTTAATTGGCAGTCCTCACATATAAAGTTCTTGACATGATGTGTGTCACATTTTCAGCACCCAGCTGAACAAAACTAGTATTATTCTCACTTCCTTTCTCTTGTTTCTCCTAATCTCATCTCTTCTCACATATATATACATTGTCACAACCCTGTTATCTTGGTTTGTCAAAATGTCTTGCTTTCAATATTTCTTTTATCTTCAGGTAAAGCAAAAAGTCATTGGGGGCCAGATCAGGTAAGTAGAGAGGGTGTTCCAATACAGTTATTTGTTTAATGGCTAAAAACTGCCTTACAGACAACTATACAATCAAGTTCACAAACTTGCCACAGTGCCACTGTGTGCAATGGCCATTCCAGAAAGAGTTCCAACCACAAGCCAAGCCAGCCAAGTGCCGTTGAGTTGGATCCGACTCATGGCAAACCTAGGTTTCCAAAAATTCTCCACAGTGCTATCATAAAGTGGAACCAGTAAGTGAAAAAATCAGGTGATACACAAATTACCTCTGGAATTCATTCCACCCCCATCTTTACATTTCACTTCTCAAAGGCCCAAGTCCTGTCTGACAATGCTGACAAGAACCGCAGTGACAATCGGTACATAGTCTCTGAGCCCAATTAAGAGTCAGGCCTCCTAGTTATAATCATCAGCCAGATTTCAAAGTAGACGGAGTGCTATCAGTGAGTAGTATCAGAGCTTCAGAATCATCAGCTGAAAACTAGGTTGAGTTGGATGAGAGAGAGCTCTGAATAAGATTCTATCACTTCCTGTCTACAAATGAACCAAGACACCAGGGTGGTTCCTGTACCAGTGTTTGGGTGTAAACAGCCTCCCAGTACAGAATCCTGTTCATGCTTCAACTGTAGGGGAAACTTTCCTGGAGCACAAGTTTGGTTACATCTTGACATGCTGATTTAAGGGAAACATGTTGAGGGAAGAGGAGACCCGATAATGGAGGTAAAAACAGACACAAGGAGGTAGTGTGGGAGGAGAAACAGATACATGATTGTGGCTCGGATACTTGGTATTGCAAGACTGTTTTCTAAGTATTTGCTATCTGTTAAGAATTTGCATTTCCCCTGACATCTATTTCACTCTTTTCAGCAAAAGGATAATAAAAAACAAACAAAAAATTCCAAACCCTCAATGAATTCTCATAAATGGAATTAAAATTGAGAGAAGAGTCTCAGTTTTAAAAGAATTATAGTAGGCAATTAAAAATTTGAATAGTTGGCAAGCTTTTGTACATTCCAAATTTACAGTAAAAACCGCAGTTTTCTGGAGATAAGTGATTCCATGAGACCAAATCTTCTTGTTAACTTTGAACCAGTCTTTTAAGTGTTATTTATTTTATTACTGGACATGTTTTTTTCTCCTAAAAGATTTTCTATACTTCCTGGTCATAGAAGCTATTATGTAGACCCCATCAAGCAAATTCAACCCTACCTTAATGAGTAAACACAACCACTACTGTATTTTCATGCAAATAACGCATGCCTTCTCCATTTGCTTACTAACCTCATCCTCCCCTGTAAAATATTTCCACAAGCACACTACACTAATACATATATATTTTTTATAGCAATGAGTAGAAAAATGGCATAGCACAACTTATGAAAATACTTCACAGTGGGAAGGTGTAGTTGGCAAACAAAATGTGCATTATTTATCTAAAAGTATAGTATCACCATCAGTAATGTCATATTGTGACTTTAACAAATGTGTAGAACATTTTCCCAATACTGACTAGGCTCAGACTGCTGTATGTTAGGAGGGATTTGTTTTTTTAAGTGGATTTCTGTATTGTCCTTCCTTCTAAGCCTCTCAGCACTCACATATTGTTTTGGACAATTTGTGTACCTGGAATAGAGCCATTTACAAGTTTCTGTCTGGAATGAGATTGAAAACAAGATAATCAAGCCTTCATCTCTTTTCTCCAAAAACATGGTGAATATCTATTCCATACCAGGAAAGTATCATGAGTTGGTGATCTACAGAAGAGTAGGTCCAAGCAGCTTATGGGTGAGTGAAAGAAACAGAAGTTTATAGAATTGACTATAACTCAGTGCAGTGTTGTTTTTAGGTGCTATTGAGTTGAGTAGACTTGGACTCACAGCCACCTCATGTGAAAGAGTAGAACTGCCTCCTGGAGTTTTCTATGAGAGAAAATTGTCAGAGCCTTCTCCTACAGAGCCACTGGGTGGGTTCATACTACCAACAGATTCGTTAGGAGCCAAGCACATAACCAGTGTGCCACCTAGGCACCTTCAATGCAATACAGATTGTAATAATGGCCAAGAGTGAGGTAGTGTGACAGGGGTCTCAAATACCTACTATGGCTGAATGAGAGGGGCAAATAGGCTACACAAGAACAGAGGGGCTATCCTGCAGGAAAATCTATGGCCAACTGAACTGGTACCCAGTTCTAGTCCATTTGTGTCATAAAGAAGTACAGGGTCCAGTGTGGACACAACTTCATTGTTAACATGGTAATTTTCTCATTTTAGAAGTCTTGGAGAGACTTGATCAAGGGCTGCTGCTTGAGATCCCTAGGTACAGTAAAAATAGAGAAAAAGGGATGTTTGATTATGGTAGCCAGGTTGGGAAACATTGTAGAGCTGAGCTGCAGCTTGTAACATGAGCCTAGAGAGTTGGAGGAAAGGGGAAGCATGTTCTACAGACCTAACCCACCAGATATCCTACATGTGTAATTTATTTGTATGTCTGTTTCTCTTCAGCAGAATATAAATCCCTCAAGGACACGGATTTGCAGCCTTCAACAAATGTCTACTGAATTAAAAAAAAAAAAAAAAAAACCTCAGAGACAGTTAATAGCATTTAAAGTATAATGTGAATGTGAAAAGGCATGACTGTTTGCTCTTGCTTGCTTCCTTTTTCTCTTCATTTATTCAGCAAATAAGTATTGAGTATCTGCTATGTTCCAGACAGTGTTTTAAGTGGTATGGATGTAGCAGTGAAC
Organism: Heterohyrax brucei; assembly: GCA_028571685.1. Classification (NCBI taxonomy): domain Eukaryota; kingdom Metazoa; phylum Chordata; class Mammalia; order Hyracoidea; family Procaviidae; genus Heterohyrax; species Heterohyrax brucei. Next base: position 14,360,221 of record CM053153.1, on the reverse strand, counting down.
CAAAAGGCAAAATCTCTGTCCTCCTGGGGCTTCATATTCTACTCAGGAAGACACAGAAAATAAATAACTATACTCATATATACGTAAGTATCAGTGTATATGTTATTATTAGTTCCATCAAATTGGCACCTACTCATGGTGACTAAATGTACCTCAGAATAAAATGTTGCCTGATCCTGCACTGTCTTCAAGATCATTGTTATGCTCAAGTCCATTGATATAGCCATTGTGTTTTGAGTGTCTTCCAGTCTTCCAACCTAAAGGCCTCATTGTCTAGCACCACATAGAATAATACTCTGTTGTGATCCATACAGTTTTTGTTGGCTGTTTTTCAGAAGTACATCACCAGGTCTTTCTTCCTCATCTATCTTAGTCTGGAAGCTCCTCTGAAATCTGTCCATCATGACTGATGCTGCTGGTATTTGAAATGCTGATGGCATATCTTCCAGCATCATAGTAACATGGAAGCCAGACATCATGCTAAGCACTGGAATACTAGGTTCAAATGCAGTCTTTGTTTTTACAGATCTTTCTAGAAAGTAAGACAGAACTTAAGCAAAGAACCACATAGATAGATATAAGATTGCCACTGTAACTGATTGTTACTGATAGGTCTATGATCTTGTATGACAGCATGAACACTTTAATTCTTTTATTCAATAATTCTTTACTGAGTGCCTATTATGTGATAGTCACCCTCTTCTTCTAGACACAGGGACATGACAGTGAAGAAAACAGGCAAATAGACGAAGCATTCTGTCTTTGTGGAGTTGACATCCAGTGGAGGGATATGGTGATAAGATAATCACACACACACACACACACACACACACACCTTGTTGTTGTTAGGTACCATCAAGTTGATTCTGACTCGTAGTGACCCCGAATCCCCTGACTCACCTTATGCCATCCTCACAGTCACTGCTGTGCCTGAGCCCATCTTCATAGCCATTGTATCAGTCCATTTCCTTGAGGATCTTTCTCTTTTGCTGACCCTCTATTTACCAAGCATGACATCTTTCTCCAGAAGTTATCCCTCCCCATAACATTTCCAAAGTTTGTGAGATGAAGTCTTGCCATCTTTGCTGCTAATGAGCATTTTCACTGTACTTCTTCTAAGACAGACTTGTTCATTATTCTAGCAGCCCGTGGTGTATTTAATATTCTTCTCCAACAGCATAATTCAAAAGTATTGGGGTTTCTTATTCATTTTCCAGATTTTACATGCAGATAAAGTCTTACCTTGAGCTTTGTTTTTCACCAATGCCTTGAGTGCAGCTTGGATCTCTTCCTCCTGTACCATCAGTTCTTGACCACATGCTATTTTCTGAAATGACTAAGTATTGACTAGTTCTTCTGAGTGCTGGAATTCTGTGTACTCCTTGCATTTAATTTTGATGTTTCCTATGTTGTTTAATATATTCCCAATACAAACCTTCAGTCTTGCAAATCAAGGCTTCAGTTTCTTCTTCTGTTCTTTTAGCTTGAGAAATGCCAAGCATTTTCTTTCCTTTTGACTTTCTCTGTCCAGGTTTTTGCACGTTATAATACTTTAACTTGTCTTCTCAAGCCCCTCCTGAAATCTTATATTCAGCTCATTTACTTCATCATTTTTTCCCTTTGCTTTAGCTAGTCTGTGTTCTAGAGCAACAGTCAGTATCTTCCAACACTTATTCTAGTCTTTTCTTTCTTTCCAGTCTTTTTAAAATAACTTTTTGCTTTCTTCATGTACAATGGCCCTGATGTCATTCCACAGTTTGTCTGGTCTTTGGTCATTAGTAGTATTCAATCAGTCAAATCTATTCTTGAGATCATCTCTAAATTCATGTGGGATATATTCGAGGTTGTATGCTCAGTCTGATGAACTTGTTCAGATTTTCTTCAACTTCAAGTTGAACTTCCAGGTGAGCAATAGAAGTTCTGTTGATATTCAGCCCTTGGCCTGTTGTGACAGATAATATTGAGATTCTCCATCATTTCTTTGATAGATACAGTCAGCTTAACCTCTGTATATACCATCTTGTGAGGTTCATGTTATAGCTGCTAGTTATGTTGCTGAAAAACAGTATTTTCAGTGAAGAAGTGATTGGTCTTTCAGAATTCTATCATGGGATCTCCAGTGTTGTTTCTATCACCAAGGCCATGTTTTCCAACTAGAACTCTTTCTTCTTTGTTTTCAACTTTTGCGTTCTAATCAATAGTAATTATCAGTGCATCATTATTGTGTGTTTGATCAAATTCAGATTGCAAAAGTTGGTAACAATCTTCAGTTTTGTCATTTTTGTTTTTAGTGTTGGTTTGTAAATTTGAATAATACTCATATTAATTGGTCTTTCTTGTAGGCGTATGGATATTGTTTTACCAGTGAACGTTGTACTTCAAGATTGACCTTGAAATGTGTTTTTTAATAAAGAAGGTGATGCCATTACTTTTCGACTCTTCATTCCCAGCGTAGTAAACCATACGACTGTCTGATCCAAAATGGCCAATGCCAGTCCATTTCAGCTTACTAATGCCTACGGTGTCCGTGTTTATGCATCTCCTTTTCGATGACTTTCAATTTTCCTAGATCCATATTTAGTACATTATATGTTCTGATTATTAATGGATTTTTCAGCTATTTCTTCTCAGCAAATGAATGTCAAAAAGCTTGACCCCATCCACATCATTAAGGTCAACTCTACTTTGAGAAGTTTGCTCTTCCCCACCAGCACTTGGTGTGCCTTCCAACCTGAGGGGCTCATCTTCCAGCATTATATGAGACAACTTTCTGATGTTCATAAGATTTTCACTAGCCAACTTTTTTGGGAGTAGACTATAAGGTCCTTCTTCCCAATTGGTGTAAGTCTGGAAGCTCAGCTGAAACCAGACCACCAAGGGTGAGCCTGCTAGTACTTGAAGTGCTGGTGGCAAAACTTTGGGTATCACAGCAACACGCAAGGCACCACAGTGTAGGAAACTGACAGACACATGGTGGAGAGACATATATATATATATATATATATATATATATATATATACTAAATTATAACATAATAATTTAAATAGATAGTATATAACATATAATACAGAATTTAAGTACGTATTATAAGTATTTAACACATACACTTCTTGTTAGGAGATGTCAAGCCAATTTTTGGCTCACAAAAATACTGTATAGGACAGAGTAGAACTTTCCCATAGCATTTTCTAGGCTGTCATCTTTATGGGACAAATTGCCAGTTCTTTCTTCCATGGAGGAGAAAGTTGGGTTTGAACTGCTAGTCTTTGGGTTAAGCACCAAGTACTTAACCATTATGCCATCAGGAACATATATAGGTTGAATAAACCCGTAGAAGATGAAACTACTGGCCTGATAGAGCTATGTACTTCTTTCACTCTCCTTAGCTAGAAAAGATTTATGTCTTCATCTACTCAGTGATGACTCAGAATTAGCTTGAAGGCATAGCTACAGTATGGTACTAGTCAGTGTTAAAGAACATTATATACTTATAATAATATATAAACCAAAACCCAAACCCACTGACATGGATTCCAACTTATGACAACCCTATAGGGCAAAACAGAACTTCCCTTCAGAGTTTCCAAGGAGCATCTGGTGGATTAGAACTACTAACCTTCCTTTTGATTAGTAGTCATATCACTTAACCACTATGTCACCAGGGTTTCCATAATTTTATATGTGTGTATGTATATATATCCATATATATGATACAGATACATACATATCCATACGTATACATATATATTCATAAATACACATATACACATATATCCATATATGTACATGTACAAATATCCATACATATACATGTACACACATATCCATCCATACATACACATATGTCCATACATATACAGATATATACATAAACCCACTGCTGTTGAGTCAGGTCCATACATATACACATGGATCTATACATATCATATATATGGCTACACACACACACACACACACACACACACACACATAAAACTATGGAAAGTGTGGTGATATAATGGTTAAGTGATGTAACCGCTAATTAAAAGGTTAGTAGTTCTAACCCAACATGTGCTCCTTGGAAACTCTATAGGGCAGTTCTACTCTGTCCTACAGGGTCTTTATGAGTTAGAATCAACTTGATGGCCATGGGTTTGGTTTTGGTTTTATATATTATTATAAATATATAATGTTCTCCAGCACTGAGTAGTACCATACTGTACTCACTGCCTTCAAGTCGACTCTGACTCATCACTGAGTAGACGAAGTCATAAATCCATTCTAGCTAAGAGCAGGAGAGCAAAGGTAGTACGTAGCTCTATCAGGCCAATAGTTACATCTCCTGAGGGTTTACTTAACCAACATATAACTAAGCAGGAAAAAGGAAAGACATGTAAAGGAGGTCACAGTTGCACAGAAGGTGTCCTGGGAAGGAAGGATTTAGTGGAAAGATGGCCTTTACATAGGGAAATGAGGGAAGTGTTGTGCTTAGAGCCCTTCAGTCTCCTTTATCTCAAAAATGAGCATAATAGTGTACAGAAACCAGCGTTGTTATGATGAAGAAATGAGATAACGTAAGCGAAAACATACGAACTAGTGCCAGGAAGTCAGTAAATGCTGAGCTCCTAAACTGACTGACTCTGTTCCCTGTATTCAGATGAGGCAATATGTGCAACTATGTGTTTACATATGTGCATTTTTTTTTCTAGATTGTTCCACCTAAGTTCTCAAACAAACATATCACTCTCCCCCTATCCTCAGGTCTTAAAATGTTAAGTGTTATTGATGGAAAACTAACACATTTTTTGTACCTAGGCTTGTTTGTGTTCACCAAGTCTTTTAGCTTCCGGTGCTGGAGAAGCCAGCTTGCAACACACCCTTGGATGGTTTGTTTGGGGCATGGCTGAGACATATAGAAAAGCAGTATTGAAGAAACTCAGTGGCAGCTCCAGGTCAGCATGAAAAGCATGCTGGACAAATTTCCCCTTGTGTAGGTTCAGGGAGTGTCCATCGCTGGAAGCAGCAGCTTGGTAGTGCACTGTTTTGCACAGTGACCCTGGTCCAACACTTAAGCTTTTTGGATCTCAGTCTTGTTATCTCTAAAACAAAGGGCACGCTAACCTTCTCTGACCCTTTAGAAGTGTTAGAAGGAGGATACAGTTAATGTTTGGAAAGACCTGTGTGACCCTTCAAGGTAAGACATTATCAAAGTACAAAGTAAATTGCAGGGTCGTGTTTGCCATCCCATTAGTAACTCAAATAGTACAAGGCGTTCCTCCTGGCAAACACTTGTAAGTCAGGCTGGTAATGCACGCTGGTTTTGTTCACTAGGATAGAAATAGAAATACAAAGGCTGGAAACTGTTTCTCCAGCGTCCTTCAGAAAAGGTCTTGCACTAGAAATCATTATGGGCCTGGGCTCACTTCCATAACATCTCCCAGGAGCATCCAGTCCTAGGCCTTCATTAAGGCTCGTAAACCCAGAAAGAGGATATGGATTGGAGTTCAAAACCTAGATCTGATCCAAAACCTGGATCCGAGGCTTCTGGACTTTTGCAGCCTTCACTAAGTCACTTAGCGTCCTTGATGCTCAGCTTCTGGCTATGTAAAATTAAGATGATGATGATAATAATAAACTTTCCTGATTATGCTGTTTCTTTAGTAGAACAAAATGGCCAAAATACAAAAAAGAAAAAAACAAACACATGTTGCCCTTTAGTAGATTCTGACTCATGGCAGCTCTACGCGTTGTGGAATAGAACTGTTCTATGGGAGTATTGGGGCTGCAGTCCTGAAGAAGTAGAATCTCAAGCCTTTCTTCACAGTGTTAAGGATGGTTTAAACTGTCAGCATTTAGGTTAGCACTTGAATGCAAACATTTTGTGTCACCCAAGAACCAGCCAAAATATATAGACTATTAAATCTTAACTATTTTAAGCACTCCATAAATATTATCTCTTTAAACCATCCTCAAAAACCTATGAGGCAGGGACTGCTATTATCCTTAAGTTTCATGTGAAGAAAATAAGGCTGCAAAAGGTAGTTTATTCGTAGTTATAATGCTCAGTCGTGGGAAGGCTGGGATTTCCCAGAGGCCTGCCTAACTCTGGACTGGAATGCTGATTCTCCACTCTCAGGTTCTCCTCATCTTTGCACATACTAAACCTGGCACAGAGAAGGTCAGCAGTCCAACTGTGTCACATACCTGCAGAACAAAAATGCTCTATGTCTTCAAAAGCATTATTGAAACAATGGTGTTAGAATCAATATATAACAGACCAAACATGTGTATAGGCTCTTCATGCAGGACAGGAAACACTGAGACATCCTGATGCATCTGCTATGCCAGCAATCTGTAGATACAGTAATAAAAAATCTTTTCACACAATGTAGAGTCACTGATGTAGCATGAGAAGAGATGTGCAGATCAAGAACTCTATTGAAAGACCAGAATTAATGGTCTGATGGACTGAAGGGTCCCCTGAGAGCATGACCCTTAGGCTTGCTGCTATCCTCAACCTGAAACCAGTGCTGAAGCCAACTCTTCAAGCAAAGAATGCACTGGACATGGGGACACAGAGTGATGCACATGGCATTTGTAGTTCAGTGTTTTACACACATACATGAGGCTGTCCTATTGGTTTCTTTCTAGTGGGGAGAGGAGAAGGTAGGGAGTGGGGACTAGTGATGGCTGAGTGGATACTTGAAGAGTGAAAAAGAAGAGTGTGCCATCACAGGGTGAGGGGGGCAGATAGGGTTGCAGAGAGGCAGGTATGCAAAATTGACTTGGATTGTAAATTTTCACCTAATCAAAATAAAATAATTTTAAAAAAGCTTTTCTAGCTAAGGTGAGGAAAACAGTGTTGTGAGGTGCCACTGAGCCTATTTTGACTAACACTGACCCCATGTGACACAGTAGAACTTTCCAGCAGGGTTTTCTACGCTGTAATCTCTATAGGAGCATGTTGCCAGATCTTTCTCCTGAGAAACTGAGTGTGGATTTGAACAACTGGCCTTTTGGTTAGCACTTGAGCACTTCAGGGCTCTTAGAGCAAGGGTTGTAGATGGCTATAGCAGACTGCCAGTTGGGTCTTCCAAGGGTTTAGTCAACTTATTAAAGGCACTGGTAAACCAAATCACAACTGTCATATTCTGCAATTTATTCCCAGTGATAATTTCATTTCATACTAAAAAGGAATAAGGATTTGGGAGTTTTGGGATAGAGGGTAGCATGGTAATAAAAGAGAAAAAGAAATATAAAACATTTAGGGCTTGAGAGACTTTCATTCTCAGCAATCTCCAAAAGCATTTTAGACACTAACTCTCATTTAGCGTAGAACAACATCCCACAACCAAATTTCAAGCACTGTTCAGCAAAGTCCTTGAGATTAAGATCTAATATGGTTCTCTTTTCTAGTCACTTAGAGGGAAATGATGTATTTAACTGCATGTTTATGAGAGAGAGGGAGAAGCCAATATTTGCAAACTATCATTTAAATAGATGACCTAATTTTTTGGTCAACTTTCGCAAATAACCTTCTTGGGATAAAGCGGAGTGAAGACAATTACCAAATATTCAGTACCATGCTCGTGTCTCCTCTGAATGCATTAATACTAATATATTTGCATTGGGGCAGCGAAGACGTAGTGGAGAAGAGGGATACGGTGGGTCAAACCCACTGCCATTGAGTCGGGTCTTACTCATAGCAACCCTAGAGGTCAGAGTAGAACTGCCCCATAGAATTTCCAACGTGCACCTGGCAGGTTTGAACGGCTGACCTTTTGATTAGCAGATATAGCACCTACCTTGCTACACCACCAGGGTTTCCACCAGGGTGGGAATTCAGGTCATAAGAAGTAGTAGATCCATTGGATCCCCAGGTGTCTTCAACAGTGAACTATAAACTGTGTCTGGGGTGAAGAAAATGGGTGCAAACCCAATAGGAGTGATTTATAGTTCACTACAGAAACTTAGATCTCAAATGTGTAAATCGAGTATCACAAGATTAAAGGAGACAGATGAGTTCCTTTCCCATCTTGAAGAGATATCAAGTTTCAGTTTTAACTTTCTACTTCCACCTTCCATTGAATTGTGTCCCATTATATGAGTATCAGACTCCCACAAGTTCAACAACACTTTCATAGGGGAGAAAACACATAGTTTAATGTGATTTTTTTCCCACTATATGTAGAATAAAGCCAGAATAATCCTCTCATTTAATGAATAAGAGATCAATTGAAGAAAGGTAAATATGTTCTTTTCTGGAATAAAAAACTAGTAGTGTTGGATGTACTACCCTGAAATAATGATGTCAGTCTCCAGCCTGGTAATTTTCTGATCCACTTGCAAGATAAGTTTGATTGTAAATATTTTTCTTTTACCAGGTGACTTTAGAACTTCATCATTTTGTTAGATTCAGTCCTACCATGATGAGTTGATTCTGACTCATAGCGACCCTACAGGACAGAGTAGAAATGCCCCATATGGCTTCCAAGGAGTACCTCGTGGATTCAAACTGCCAACCATTTGGCTAGCAGTAATAGCACTTAACCACTATCCCACCATGTTTACAAGTATTTAATAATCACCTATTATTCTGTAACAAGTGCTAGAAATATAAGAGTAAATCAAGTAGAAAAGATTTCTTCTCCCAGAGGTCATTTATCCCAATTAAGGAAAACCAAAGCCAAACCCACTGCCATCAAGTCAATTCAGACTCATGGTGACACTAAAAGACAGGGTAGAACTGCCCCCAAAGAGTTTCCAAGGAGTGCCTGACTGTCTTGAACTGCTGGCCTTTTGGTTAGCAGCCATAGCAGTAATCATTATGCAACCAAGAAAGCAGAATATAAATAAGTAAGCGTGTATATAGCCAAGAGAATCTCATAGATTAGAAGCACCAGGGAGAACATAAAATAGAATGATAGAAAAAGAAAAAAACTGGCGAATACATTTCAGATTGAACTACAAGAAGAGTCCTTCCAAAGGTGGTGATGTTTGATTGGTGTAGGAGAGGATGAGCCAGCCACATGCAGGTCTAGGGCAGACGGTCCTGGAGACAGTCCTAGGGCTTAGCATGTTGGAAGAACAGAAACAAGGTCAGCAGGGCTGGATTTTCAGCAGCATTAGCTACTGGTAAATGCTTTCAGTAAGTAAAACACTTCTTGGTCTGCTCTTATTCCATCTGTCAGAATTCTAACTCGACCTTCTAGTTTCACTGCTCTACTTGGAGGTTCCTCTGTGTGCCAGGCTATTCATGTCTTCATTGTCAGGACACAGTGTTCTCCCTACCTGAAATGCACTTTTCTAATTTGTTCCCTGGTGAATCCTACACATCTTTCAAGATGTATCTTCAATTACTCCCTGTAGAATAACATAAGGAGATGATCCACTATGCAAATTATCCTTCCTTGCTATAAAAATGTGCTTAAACCATTACTTTGAGTGTCTTTTTTCTAAAATGTATCCTTCTCTGTTGCTCTAGTGTGATTTGTCATAAAATTCAGCATATCCTTTCAGGTTGCAGACTCCAGATGAAGATGTACCCGTCTTGTCTCTAGCACAGATACATAGATCAGTGTTCAAGAAATGAATCATTTTTTTTCTTCCTTCTTTCTTTCCCTTCTTCCTCCCTGCAGGGTCTTCCTTCTTGTGTGAGTGTTTTAACTAAGTGTAGGCACCGTGTTTGATACATTTCTTTTCCTCTTCTTTTGCAGTCATGTTATCAGAAAGTCACATGGCCAGTGACTTGACAATACATCCTTCATCTAGCCACCCAACAAACTCCTGTTGCACCATCCTCCCCTCTCAGGATCTGTGCTCCTGGGTGTCTTGTCTTCCTTTGCCCCTTCTTATTCTTTCTTAAAAGACTTTTACATTTTCTCCCTTAGACCTTGCATCTCTGCTCTGTAGTGTAGCACCATTTATTTCCTTTGTGAAACTTACCAAAATATTTGATCTTCTGCTTGTTTCCTACTTTACTGCCTACCTTTCCTCATTTTAATGTAAACTCATTTAGAATAGGGGCCTTCCACATTTGATCGTGTCCCAGAATCCAGCATAGTGTTGGCCACACATGAGATGTTTGCTATATGGTGAGTGTCTAACTAAGTGAAGGAATGAATGAACAAGCACGTGCCTGAGCTCCTGAAATGTGCCACCAGACTCTATTTAAGGTAACAGGAATACCAAAAATTTAAGTGATGGCGTCTTTCTTTCTTTGTAAGTCGGATTTCCTTTCTTCTGCTCTCATGCTTTTTTCAGACACTGTCATCCTGTGCGGTGAGTTAGAAACTTGTGATGATACCTTGTAGCAGGAGTCTTCCCTTGAAGACAACCAGTTATCTATGTCCTGAAAGAGCCCCTAATTTGAGTACTCATTCTGTGGTCACCTGAGTTTGAAAATGAGATGATTTGAACAGGTAAGATCTACTATATCCCTTAATTAGCGCTCATCACAGGGTATTGTGGTGAATGGTTTACATACACGTCTTCCTCACTGGACTCTGAGATAGTGGCTGGCACTGCATCTTATTTTTTTTTCCTGCTCTTTGTCTAGTGCCACCACAGGCTTGTTCATTGTTGTTGTTTCTTAAAACAACAATAATTAAGGCATGTGTTTCATTGTTTCCCAGAGAACATAGGAAACTTTAAAAATCATGTTGGCTGTCTTCTTGTTTGTCAGATGAGAAAAATGATAGAAAGGATTATATTCAAAGTAAATGACAGAGACAATGTTATGACTTTGGGTCATGGCTCTAAGGCTTGTTGGCTTTCCCAGGCTCCTGCTTCAAAGTCACATCTTATTCTCAGAGGAAAGCACAGTTCTTGGGAGTTGTGCTAGTTGCTGAAACCTCTGCTCTCCAGGGACAAGGAAGAAACCAAGAGACTAGAAATGGGTGCTGAGTTGGCATGTAGGATTAATGTTTCATGAGAGAAGACTCGAGGCATATGACAATCTTACAGCAAGGGAATCCTGAATACCCTGAGATTGTCGTTGGCAGTGAACTGCTGAGAGCTGTCATTAAATTAACCTAGCAGGTGATGCTGCAGAAAAACATTCCATTATAGAGACTGGTTTGCTTACAGTGACAAAAAGGGATTAGACCTGGGAGCAACCTGAAGGCAGCTGGGGCAGCTAGTTTTCCTTTCCCACCCTTAGTTCATGAATGTTAATATCTTCCTAAGAATTAGCATACAGCATTCTGATTCTTAGATAGCCAATGAGTCATATAACTGATACATGCCAAATGCTATGGATGGAATTGTGTTCCCCAGAAATATCTTTTCAAGTCCCAACCCCTCTACCTATGACTATAATCCCATTTGAGAATATGATTTTCTTATGGTCGTTTGTTAATAAGACCATATCAGTATAAGACGTGTTTTAAATGGGCTCACCTTTGAGACATAAATAGAGCCAATCAGGCAGAGTGAGGCAAGCTCACGTGGAAGGGAAGAGAAATGCCACATGGAGATTGCCAAGAAGTCAAGGTGTGCTGGGTCTACAGAAACTGAATATTTTCTTCTCCCAGAGATGACACAGACAGCATTTCTCTAGAGTAAATGCCCTGAGTCCAAACTCTAAGCCTCTTAAACTGTGATAAAATAAATTCCTGTTCTGTAAAACCACTCACTTCTTGTGTTTATTTTATAGCGGTACTGAAAAACCAAGACGCCAGGTTAACTGGAACACTGAATTAACCAGAACATTCTCAATTTCCAGATTCTAGACCAAAAAAAAAAAAAACCCATACTGAGTTGTTTTGAGTTTCTTGACATCTACAGAAACAAACAAAAAAAAACATGAAAAGAAAGGGCATAAGTAGTCAAGAATTCAGTATATATTGACAATGTATGATTGGGAGAATTGCTTTCCAGTAGCAGTTCCATTGGCATGGTGGTCTTAATTCTTTATATATCTTGGGCCATTAATTCTCTTAAACTTTAAAGTTAACTCCCTATCCGACTCGACGGCACTTGGCTTGGCTAATTTAAAAAAAAAAAAATAGAAAACAAAAAACTCATTATTTTGAATCAATGCTGACTCACAGAAACCCTATAGGACAGAATATAGTTGCCCCACAGTTTCTGAGGAGTGCCTGGCAGATTTGACCTTTCATTTTTTGGTCTGCTGATGTATTCGTGGGTCCTGCCCAAAGCCTTTGTGATAGTTTAACTGTGGACTGCATACAAAGGTCAGACAGCGTGGCTGGAGAGATCTCCAATTTGGATTTGGGAATCCTCCCATTTCAAAAACTGTTGCATTGACCCAAACAATGTCAATCAGAGCCAAAAAAAGGTAATCTTATTTTATAAAACAGATTCTGTCTTGTTCTGGGTACTTCATTCCTGAGGATGCAAGAGCCTACTTACACTTATTACCATTCCCATCCAGTTTAAAACAGCATCTTTCCAGTTCTGTTCACTTGTTCGTATTTGGAAAAACATTCTGTAAATTCAGAGTTCAAATTTCTTATTAAGACTATTTCTCTCCTGTCAAGAGCTCCTCCCTCATTAATTCTTACCTGAATAGCTTCTGAGCAGAAGGAAATCTTGTATACTTTCTTCTGCCCTCTGTTTGGAATGGCTTGGCTTCCTGTATTTACAATAGTACTCTGTTCTTGGGAACCTTCTGAGGAATCGTCTGCCACTGAGGTAATGTCATCTTGGTACAAACAATGCTGAGAAATTTCTGAAGAGCTAGTTCATCTTCCATAGAAATCTATATTGGTTCTTGTCGATGTGGTAGACATTGTAAACTCTGGCAGCATATCCCATCTGAAACCTCAATGGAAGACTGCCCTGTATCCTAAGTTATTTTGGCTCTTACCCTCCACAAATTAACCCATCAGCACCCCAATTATCTTTTGAATCTTCTATAAGATATTCAAGGAGACCTGGTGGTGCAATGGTTAAGCACTCAGTTGCTAAAACAAAGGTTGGCTGTTGGAACACAGCAGCTGTACCACGGCAGCAAAGACTTGGCATCTGATCCTTTAAAGAATAAACAAAAAAAGAAAAAAAGGAACGATTTCCATGGAATCAATTCCAACTCATAGCAACTCCACAAGACAGAGTAAAACTGCCCTTACAGGGTTTCAAAGGAGTTTCCGGTGAATTCAAGCCATTGACCTGTTGGTTGGCATCTGAATTCTTAATCACTATGTCACTAGGTTTTCCTATAAAGATCATTGTCAGTTCTGACTCATAGCGACCCTATGAACAATCGAACAAGACATTGTCCAGTCTTGCACCATGTCCACAATCATTTTATGCGTAAATCCATTGTTGTAGCCACTGTATCAATCCATCTCATCAAAGGCCTTCCTCTTTTTCACTGACCCTCCACTCTACCAAGCATAATGTCCTTTTCCAGGGACTGATCTTTCCTGAAAACATGTCCAAAGTATGTAAGCCACAGTCCTGCCATCTTTGCTTCCATGGATCACTCTGGTTGTACTTCTTCCAGAACAGATTTGTTTGTTCTTTTTGTGGCCCACAGTACCCTCAAAATTCTTCTCCAATCCCACAATTCAAAGGCATCAACTGGTCTTCTGTCTTCTTTGTTCATAGTCCGGCTTTCACATGCATATGATACAAATGAAAATACCACAGGTTGGGTCAGGTGCATTTTACTCTTCAAGGTGACATCCTTACTTTGAAGAGAATACTTTGAAGAGAATACTTTGAAGAGGTCCTTTGCAGCAGATTTTCCCAGTGCAATGCATCTTTTGATTTCCTGACTGCTGCTTATATGGACATTGGTTGTGGACCCAAGTAAAACAAAATTCTTCACAACCTCAATTTTTTCTCCATTTATGACAATGTTGTTTCCTGGTCCAGTTGTGAGTATTATTGGTTTCTTGATGCTAAAGTGCAATACATACTGAAAGCTGTGGTCCTTAATCTCTATCATTAAGTGTCTCAAATCTTATTCATTTCCAGCAAGTAAGGTGTCATCTGTGTAACACAGCTTGTTAATGAGTTGTCCTCCAATCCTGATGCCTCGTTCTTCTTCGTATAATCCAGCTTCTCATATTATTTGCTTGGAATGCAGATTTAAAAGGTATGGTGAAAGGATGCAACCCTGACACACATCTTTCCTGACTTTTAACCATGCCGTGTCCCCTTGTTCTGTTCGCATGACTGCCTCTTGATCCGTGTACAGATTCCTTAAGAAAACAGTTAGCTGTGGTGGAAATCCCATTCTCTGCAACATTAGCCAAATATCTCAACTGATATTTCACCAATTTCTGGAGCCTTGTTTTTCACCAATGCCTTCACTGCAGCTTGGACTTCTTCCTTCAGCACCGTCAGTTCTTGGTCATATGCTGTATCTTCAAATGGCTAAACATCAACCACTCCTTTCTGTGTATTCTGCCTCTGTGTATTCCTTCTGTCTTCTTTTGGTATTCCCTGAGTCATCTGTAAAGATCACAGCCTAAAAAACCCCATGGGGGACATTCTTCAACATCTTATGGTTGCTATGCGCTGAAATCAACTTGTGGAATACAACATCAACAATATGTAATATTAAAAAACTTCTGAATCCTGACCTCTCAATGTGTTGGGAAGGAAGAAAAGTAGAAGACTCTCTCAAGCCTGTGTTCTGCCTACAGTTTTCACACTATTGTTGGGCTTAGCTTTAACAACATCATTTTGTACAACAGTTTTCTCACAGATAAATCCATTGCTGTAGAGTCAGTTCTGCCTCATAGAGAGCCTATAGGACAGAGTAAAACCATCCCTTAGTGTTACTAAGAGAGAAACCAGTACATTGAAACTGCCAAACTTTTGATTAACAGCCATGCTCTCAAACTACTGTGCACATAGTGCCCCATTTGCTGTTAACTCCCTTCTTGACCCTCTTATAGATTGTCTCAGGACAGAACTTCAACTCTTGTCTGTCCATTTGTTGTACTGTGGTGTACATGTCACTATGATAAGGGAAGCTATACCACTGGTATTTTAAATACCATCAGGACCATCCATTGTGGACAAGTTTCAATGGAGCCCCCAGTCTAAGGCAGATTAGGAAAAAGGATCTGGAGATCCATTTCTAAAAAAATGAGAGGCTGAGATGGCAGAGAGGTTAGATGCTTCCTGTAATCCTTCTAACACCAAAGACTCCCTCCCCACCAAACAAATTAATTGATTATATATAACATTCTAGGATCCCTGAACATCAACAGGAAAGTTGAGAAATTGGACTGAGCATCAGGGAAGGGAAAGTAAGTCCAGAATTACTAAAGACTGTTCAAACCTGACCCGACAGTAGTTGACACCCTGCAGGCAGATCGGTGGTGGCGAGATTAATGAGCTGAGCAGTGGCTTTCAGAGCGTCTCTTCCTCAGTAGCAGACACTGAGAGGTAGATGGCCTACTCATATCCTTAGAATCAGTAAAAGACAGCACTCAGTTGTCAAAAACTAAGTGGATTGCATCTACTCTACCATGCAGGAGGATCTAAATCTTTGCCTCAGGATAAAGCTCTCCCATTTTCCCAGTGTTTTACCCTTCACTTGTCTGCACTGTGCCTAGCTCTGGAGTCTGACAACATTATTATAAACTAATAGAAGATGGAAAAAACTGTCTTGGAAGAAGTATAGCCAGAATGCTTCTTAGAAGTAGGAGTGACAAGACTTTGCCTCACATTTTTGGATATGTTATCAGGATGAACTAGTCCCTGGAAACAGGGCATCATACTTTGTGAAGTAGAGGGTCAATAAAGAAAGAAAAAGTTCCTCAGTGAGATGGATTGATACAGGGCTTCATATATAACAATGATGAAGAGAATGGCACAGGATTGGACAGTATTCTTTTCTGTTGTAGGCTCACTACAAGTTGTTATGAATTGGAACCAACTTGAGGGGTCCTATCAACAACGATAATCTCCACACTACCCCTCGTACCCACTCCAGGGTTGATACCTTGGGTGATACACACTCTGAGTCCCTGTGAAACCCAAATAGAACCCCTTCCTTACTTGGGAGAATTCCTCAAAATCTTTCTAATTACTATTTCATTCATGCTATAGAAAAGTGCTCTATTTCCTCTTCAGCTAGGGGAAACTTCCTCAGCCACATACTGAATTCTTTCTATATATACGAACAAAACAAAACAAAAAACCCACAAACAAGAAACAAACCCCACTGCTATTGATTCTAACTTATACAACTCTATAGGACAGCATAGAACTGACCCATAGAGTTTCCAAGGGGTATCTGATGTATTTGAACTGCCAACCTTCGGGTTATCAGCTATAGCACTTAAGAACTATGCCACCAGGGTTTCCAACATAGCATACAATAAAACTTACGTTTAAACCTCCAAAGCTAAGTAAAGGAAGATGTTTGAATTTACAAATCTTTTTCCTCACACAATAGTAGAGCTTTCAAGATTTGTTTTTCCATGAGCTATTATATTCTCTTTTGAAAGAAGAAAGCTGAATTTTGACTTTTTCCTTATCTTTTGCTATTGTTCCAATCTTTATGGAGACAACTGGATGCCCTTGGCTGAGCAAAGTGCCAAAGTGGAAGGAAATATTCAGAGAAGACTAATCACTGTATAAATATATATACACACACATATGTATATATACACCTTGTATATATGAGGACTGCCAAATTAAGTTCTTGAAATCATCCTAGAAAAAGGGCTACACATCTTGTTGCTGAATGTCACTACAGTCACCTTCAAAGTACTCCCCTTGGGAAGCTATGCACTGACACCAGCACCTAGTCCACCCTTCAAAGAAATTTTAGCACTCTTTATTTGGAATGGCCATCAGAGCCGTGGTTGTATCACCCTTGATATCCTGAATGTCATCAAAATGTCTTCCTTTAAATATTTCCTTTATCTTCAGGTAAAGAAAAAAGTTGCTGGGGGCCAAATCAGATGAGTAAGGAGGATATTCCAAAATAGTTATTTGTTTACTGGTCCCACAAGGACTCAGGGACTGCATCTTACACACTTTGGGCATGTTGTCAGGAAGGATCAGTCTCTGAGGAAGGACATCATGCTTGGTAGAGTGGAGAGTCAGCTAAAATAGGCAGACCCTCGATGAGATGGATTGACACAGGCACCTCAACAATGGGCTTAAGCATGAAAATGATTGTGGACATGGCAGAAGACAGGGCAGTGTTTCGTTCTGATGTTCAAAGTGTAGCTACTAGTTGGAACTGACATGAAGGCGCCTGACAACAACAAACACCCTCAGAGAAGACGGTATAATTAAATCAGTGAACTTGCCACCTTGTCACTGTGCACAACAGCCATTCCAGAATGAGTTCCAAAATTGCTTTGAAGAATGAATCTCACACACACACACACACACACACACACTCCTATTGCCTTCAAGTCAATTCTGACTCATGGCAGCCCTACAGGAAAGAGTAGGACTGCTCCATAGGTTTTCTAAGATGTGGATGGTAGATTCAAACTACTAACCTTTCAGAAGGTGAACTATTAAGCATTATACCAACAGAGCTATATATATGTGTGTCTGTGTGTGTCTGTGCATGTATTCCTATTATAACAGTAAAAAGACATTTCTAAATCCCCTAGAGGAGGAGCTAGCTATTTAGTCCATGCATTTTGCCCATCACTTTTAACAATATTAACCATACCAGAACCTTCAAAATATGAGGCATGTCCTTTATAAACTTGAGCACAATGTAATTCAAATATGTTCACTGCAGTCACCAACAGTAAGTATTACAGAGAACCTATTATGTGCCAGACAATGTATCACACTGGAGATATTTTCATCTTCTTTAAGTAGCTCCAAGCCTGCTGGCAGAACAGACTTGGATGTAATAAATTCAGTGGGGTTATTTCAAAAGATACAGGCAAAAACTTTGTAAATCTCTACCCTCTGCAAGAAGGTATAGCGTTGTGGCACAGACATGGAGAGTCTCAGGGGCTCAAGGATGACACATCAGAGAAAGCAATGTCTAAACTAGATCATAAAGGATCACTCGTCAAGACGGGAGTAATCCCTCCAGACAGAGGTGTTGGTACGTAAAAAAGGAGTGACACATAACTTGGATAAAGAAGCATTTGATTTGAGTTTCCAAATGTTTTCCAAAAGGCAAACAATTATTTACACACTGGTTACATGCTGAGTGTGGACTATTTAAAGAACATAAAACTCAGTCCTTTTTCTCAGGATACCCAGTCTGGGCACAGAATTGTGAAGACAGACTAAGTTAGTCACTGAAATTGAGACAACCACGAGGGCTGTGAAAAAATAAAGGAAGGTCAGCTGGAGTGTGTGTCTACGTAGCTTGTAAGATTGTTCACGCCTCTCCTAGACCACTGTGTTTTACTACTGCCAGAAGGAAGCTTAGAATGAGGTACCAGCACTCTGTGGAGAAGAATAAAGCCAGTAACACTTAGATTTAAGTGGCCTAATTAGAGGGTGGATTGACGCAGCTCCCATCTGACTGACTTTACTAATATTCTGATCTTTGCAAGCCATCATTGTACATCATCGTTTAGTGATATGTTGGATGAGATTTTTTTTTTTTTCAGAAGAGCAGAGACAAGTCAGGAAGATGAATGCATGTGACTAAGCTAGAGAATTAATCAACCTTAGGGAGAAGAATCACTTCTGGATATCTCATTCATTAGGAAGCAACTGATTTCACATCTGTGATCACTTAGACTTTCATGTCTCCACTTTCTGTAAAAACAACATTCATGAAAGTAGACTCTGTAGACCTGGATGCAAGAGAAATATCTACTCCCCTGAGAAAATTAACCACAGTTAATAATAATTCAATATTAGAGACAGAATTAGGGTGGCTCAGTGGTTAAATGCTCAGCTGCTAACCAAAAGGTCAGCAGTTTGAATCCATCAGCCACTCTTAGAAAACCCTATACGGTAGTTCTACTCTGTCCTATAAAGTCACTGTAAGAGTAACTCAGTGGTAATGGGTTACTTCCCAATCTAGCAATTTTTCTTCTAGTAGATAATTCAAGGTATTACTAAAAACAAACAGACAAAGTCCCTCTGATTTTTATATAAATACTGCATATGAGGTAATAGTGTATATAGAAAGGAAAGTAGCAATTCTTATTTTTATATAATTTCTATGTTTCAGGTACCTGTTTTCAGAAAGCTTTATGATGTATACACTACTATATCCCCCAAATTATTTAGACTCCTGATAAGGTCATGCAAACATTAAATTGCCAGGGCCTGGGCTTTGAACCCTGGCTATCCATTTAAAGATTGTATGCTTAAACACTGTACCTTAATGAAATTTTCATGGTCTTCTAGTGATGAATTTAGAACTTGGAAATCTGGGAAATAATCCTTAACCAAAGACATGCTGATAGGAACTGTTTAACTTATTTGTGAGGAAGAAGTACTGAGGTCTCAAAGTGTTCAGATGAGAGGAGTCAGGCTGGAGTCCTGAAATTCCTGACGGGGTCTCTAGATGAAAAGTCACCATGGGTAGAAAGTGGCATCCAACACAGAGTAGCTTTGAAGAGGTCCAAGAGTATAAACAGGGACCTGGGTGGGTATAGAACTAGGAATCAGAGGGTGTGCTTGGGGCACTAGGACTTTAGGAAGACAAGATACTTGAGTGGTTTGACTTGAAACTCAGTATGGGCTATGATAAAATAGATACTGTGTGTTCTCTGAGGTGGATGAAGAGAACTGAGGAAACAAAGTTTATAAGGCTATAGAGAAGCTATGGAACAAGAAGGGACATCCCTACAGACTTTGAGTTCATAGGAGAATTATCTTAGTCATCTAGTGCTGCTATAACAGAAATACCACAGGTGGACAGCTTTAACAAAAACAAATTTATTTTCTCACAGGAAAGTAGGCTAAAAATCTGAATTCACAGCATCAGCTCCAGGGGAAGTCTGACTCTATTGGCTCTGGAGGAAAATTATCGTTACTAACCTTCCCTTAGAGTGGGAACTTCTGAGCTGCAGGGACCCAGGTCCAAAGGACACACTACTCCCAGCACTGCTTTTTTCTCAGTAATATGAAGTCCCCAACTTTCTGCTTGATTCCCTTTCCTTTACATCCCAAGAGATTTCATTAAGGCACAAGACACTCTTACAGACTGAGTCCTGCCTCACTAACGCAACCACCTCCCATCCATCTCCATTAACGCAGGGTTTATAACATACAGGAACATCACACAATACTGCAAATCATGGCCCAGCCAAATTGCTACACACATTTTTGGTGGGACACCAATGTGTGGGTAGGCATGTGAAAGGCTTGGACTGGCTAATACTCTGCTGTTGTTAGACATTGTCACATCGATTTCAGTTCATGCTGACCCCATTTGACAGAGTAGAACTAACTGCCCCATAGGATTTTCTAGGCTTCAATCTTTATGAAAGCATTTGGCCAGATCTTTCTTCTGTGGAGCCACTTGGGGGAGGGGGCACGTTTGCATCACTGACGTTGCAATTAGCAGCCAAACACTTAACTGCTGTGCCACCAGAGATCCTTAATACTTTAGCGCTTCTTCAGAATATTTGCTACATATTTGTTCAAAATTTATTTTGGAAGACTCAGCCCTAATCATACATGCCCACTCAGCAATCCAAAATGCCGTGTCCTTCCCCAAATCAATACTCAATTACAGAACAACTTATGCATCATCTTTGGTGCTCTGAACATGCCATGACCTGAATTCATCTTTTCTCTTAGAGAAAGCACAGAAGTTACCCCACAGAGCTTGCTCACGTTTTCTTTCCGGGTGTAGCATTATCAGAGGATAGCTATAATGAATACAGTTCTCTTCATTCCCCAACACTTTCATTGAGGTTGAAATCTCCTTCAGGGTTGGAGCTCTGGACAAATACTCAGTCAAGGTGACTTGGGTCATTTGTACTCTTTTAAGTCTAGATTGCATAGTGTCAGGGTCTTCTTATGGAATGGCCATAAAAATCCATGTGACTTGGGTCATTTGTTTCCCTTCCACAGACCACATATTGCATGACTGAATTTATATCAAATGTCCACAACAGGCAAATATATATGGAAAGAAATCCAATTAGTGGTTGCCAGGAGGTTAGGGAAGAGGGAAAATAGAGTGACTGCTAATTGGTACAGGATTACTTTTGGGTGATGAAAAGTGTCTGGAACTAGACAGTAATGGCTCTATAGTTTCGTGAATATCCTGAAAAACCACTGAAGTATACCCTTTACAAGGGTGAATTTTTTGTTATCTGAATTACATTGCAATTGTTGAAAAAAAAGTACAGGAAGTCCCTTCCTACCACTGCCATTTTACAAAGTTTCGTTAGTTATTTTTTTGTGTTTTTGTATGTGTGTGTATGAATTCAATGTGAAGCATGAAAACATCAAAAACATTTTCAATATTTCCTATGCTACAAAAGTGCAAAACACATTTTTAGACTTACATTGTTTTATAATATCTATAAAATTGTTTATATATATATGTGCCTTTACTGTTGAGAATCACTCAGCAAAACATTAACACCAATTCTGTGTATAAGCTTTAATGACATTGACTACATTCTTCAAGTTTTGCAAACTATCTTGCCCTCCAGCTCCATCCATACTGTAGCAAGTATCAAGACTTCACTCTTCCTACTGGCTAAGTAGTATTTCTTTGTATATATGTGGCACATGTTGTTTATTCATTCATCTGTTGATGGACATTAAGGTTGTTTTCATGTTTTGGCTACTGTGAATAGTGCCACAATGAATATTAGTGAAAAAGTCTCTATTTGGATCACAGGGTAATTCTATCTTTAGTTTTTTGAGGAACTGCCACAATTGTTCTGCACCATGTTACACAATGTTTTGTACCATGTTACATTTCCACCAGCAATGGAAAAGGGCTCCAATTGCTCCACATTCTCAGTATTTGTTATTTTCAGATTTTTTTTTAATCTTAGTCTTCTTAAATCAAACAAAACCAAACTGGTTGCTGTCAAGTTGATTTCAACTCACAGAGATCCTGTAGGAGAGTAGAACTGCCTCGTAGTTTTTCCAAGAAACACCTGCTATCTTTTGGGTAGCAATCAATTGCTTAACCAGTGCTCTGCCAGGTCTCTCTTAGTTTTCTTAAACCAAAAAACGAAGTCCATTGCCTCTGAGTCAATCTCAACTCCTAGAATTGACCCATAGAGTTTTCAAGGAGTGCCTGGGGATTTTCAACTGCCAATCTTTTGGTTAGCAGCCATAGCACTTAAAACTATGCCCACCAGGGTTTCCTACTGTGAGTGAAATGGTGTCTCATTGTAGTTTTTATTTGCATCTCTGATGGCTAATGACGCTGAGCATTCTTTCACTTTTTGGTGGTTATTTGAATGTTCTCTTTGATGAGATGTCTGTTCAAGTCTTTTGTCTATTTTATAATTGGATTATTTGCCTTTTTGCTGTTGTCAAAGTTTTATATATAATTTTGTTTTTAGATTTTTGTCAGATATATGATTTCCAAAGATATTCTTCCAGTTGGTTAGCTGGTCTTTTCACTTTTTTGGTAACGGTGTTTGATAAACAAATGTTATTAATTTTTATGAGGTTTCATTTATTTGCTTTTGCTTTCTGTGCTTCCGATATTATGTCACAGAATCCATTGTTAAAAGCTAGGCCTGACAATGTTGCCTCTGCTTTTTCCTCTAAGAATTTTAAAATTTTAGTTTGCACATTTAGGTTCTTAATCCATCTCAATTTTTTTTTTTTTTTTTGGTATGGCATGAGGCATGGATCTTGTTTCATTTTTCTACATGTGAAAATCCAATCTTCCCAGTCCATCAAATTGGATTTATACCATTGTCAAAAATCAATTGGTGATAGATGTATGGGTTTATTTCTGGGCTTTGAATTCTATTCCATTGGTCTATGTATTATTATATCAACACCCGGCTTTTTTGATTACTGTAGCAATATAGTTTGTTTTAAAACCAGGGAAGCATGAGTTCTCCTACTTTGTTCTTCTTTTAAAACATTGTTTTAGCTATTCGGGGCCTTTCTCATTCCATACGAGGTTGAAAGTAGGCTTTTTGATCTCTGCAAAGAAGGATGTTGTAATTTTGATCAGCATTGCACTGAATCTATAGATCACTGGGTAGTTTTGATATCTTAACAATATTGTCTTCAATCTATGAACAAACAATATCTTTCTATTTAAATTGTCTTTAATCTCTGTCAGTAGTATTTTATGGTTTTCATTAGACTTTCATGTTCCTGGTTAGATTTATTGCTATGTATTTTATTCTCTTACATGTTACTGTAAACAGAATAGTTTCCATAATTTACCTTTCAGACTTCTCATTGCTGGTATATGGGAAACCCAACTGATTTTTGTTTGCTGATCTTGTACCTTAAACTTTGCTAAGTTCCTTTATTAGCTCTAAAAATTTTCTTGTGTACTCTTTGGGGTATGTCACATCAACCAAAAACAGAGATAATTTTACTTCTTTTGCAATCTGGATACCTTTTATTTCTTTTTTCTTTTCTTATTACTCTGGTTAGCACTTCTAATATAATATTGAACAGAAGTAGTGACAGCAGGCCCCCTTGTTTTATTTCTGATTTTAAGGGAAAACCTCTCAGTCTTGCTCCGTTAAATATAATGTTGGTTGTTGGCTTTTCATAATATGCCTTGAATCATAACTGAGGAATTCCCCTTCTACTGCAATCTTCTTTAGAGGTTTTTTCAAGAAAGGATGATGGATAATATCAAATACTTTTTCTACATACACAGATATGATTGTGTGTGTCTGTGTGTTTTCTATGCAGATCACAATTATTGCTGCTTCATTCAACTGCTGGCTCTGATAGCAGTAAGAACTTGTTAATTATTGGCAAATTCGCCACAGGACAAGTTTGGAAAAAAGAAAGACATTTCCCTGGATTTGGACCTTAAGATATGAAAGATAAATATATTTGTCTCATTGGGATTCAGTCCCATTTCTGTGAGCAGTTTGTACTTGAATTTAAGTGAGTTGGCCAGGATACAAATAACACACATTATATGCAAATTTCCTGAGCACTTGAACACAATCACATTCACAGTTGGAAGGAACTGAAACAAAAATCTATATATAACTGCAGGATCAGTTATTGTGCTAAAATATTCCCTTTCAAGACACATCTTTCTATTTTTTCCTGAGTAGTTGGAAAAGAAATGTGTACCCTGGCCTCTGTGGCACTAATGATCAATTGCAAACTTATGGCATAAAATTTTAATCTGCTATTTCTTTCCCCTCTGAGCAATTGATTCTTGAAGGCAGAGGAAGAGCATCTGTTTCCTGTTTCCAGGGCTTTGGGCAAACATGATCATTTTAAATACTTGTTTTGGTTTTAAAAATTGTAACAATCACGAATATGTATGATGACGCATGACTTATAACTGTGCTATATTTACTATGATTGTGCCTTGGGGTTAGTTCCACTAGACGAGGCTGGGGGGCTTTTATTTATTGTTTTTGATCAGTACCCATAACTGAAATCACTACAGTTCAGTGAAAAAGCATCTTCTTAGAGCCTGCTTCAAAGCTCTCTAGCATTAATAAGGTTTAGCATTGTGAGAAGGAGAAGCAAAATGAATACCGGGCTTTCTATTTTCTTAAGGCTCCCACACCCATTTAGTTTTATCTTTCTTGTCTGGTGATGGAGGCAATCAAAACAACTTTATGGCATCTAAATATGTTTCCCATGCTGTTTTTCGAGGAATACTAGCATAGATAAGATTTTGGTAGGTTTTCTTAGGAAAAGTGTATTTTTTTGCACAAAAGAAGAAAAACTTTTATACAATTTCCCGGTGGCCAGGAAACCTGTGGAAACCCTGGTGACATAGTGCTTAAGTACTAAGGCTGCTAAGAAAAGGTCAGCAGTTCAAACCCACCAGGCACTCCTTGGAAACTCTTTGGGGCAGTTCTCCTCTATCCTATAGGATTGCTATAAGTTGGAATCTACGGCTGTGCGTTTGGTTTGGTAGTTTAGAAAGCCTATGGAAATGTGTATACTGAAGGGTGGTTGTGATAAAAGTGGTAGCCTGGGGTGTTTTCAATTCACTTTAGCATATTAAAGACCCTAAGGAGCCTATGGGAAACCCTGTTGGCCTAGTGGTTGAGAGCTATGTCTACTTACCAGAAGATCAACAGTTCAAATCTACCAGGTACTCCTTGGAAACTCTTTGGGCCTGTTCTATTCTGTCCTATAGGGACACTATAGAGTAGCTACAAGTCAGAACTAACTTGATGGAAACAGGTTTAAGGAGACTATGGAACACCAGTTTTCCATGAAATCCTGATAGGGAAGGTGACCTACAAGTTAAAAACTCGAACACAAACAACATCTTCAGGCAGTATGTTGCTCTCCTAATTTTCAATTGAAGATTTTACCTGATACTCCCTTTGGTGCTATTAGGCCCCACTTCTTCAGTTTCAGCTCACAGACACCCTGTGCACAAAAGAATAAAACACTGTCCAGTCATATACCATCCTCAAAATCACTGCTGTCTGAGACCACTGTTGTAATCACTGTGTCAATCAATCTCTCCTTCAGGGTCTTTCTCTTTTTCAGTGATCCTGTACCTTACCGAGCATGGCATCCTTCTTCAGGGACTGAGCTCTCTTTTCTAACAAGTCAAAAGTCTGCGAGTCTCAGTTTTAAGGAGCTTTCTGGCTGTACTTCTTCCAAGACAGATCTATTAGTTCTGCTGGCAGTCCATAGTGTATTCAACATTCTTTTCCAGCACCATAATTCAAAGGCACCAATTCTTCATCTTCCTTATTCATTGCCCACTTTTTGCACGAATATAAGGTGACTGAAAATATCATGGCTTGGGTCAAGTACACCTTAGTCTTCAAAATGTCATCTTTGCTTTTTAAAACTTTAAAGAGGTCTTTTGCAGCAGATTTGCCCACAGCAACATGATGTTTGATTTCATAACTGCTGTTTCCATGGGCTTGATTACAGATCCAAGTAAAATGAAATCCCTGACAACTTCAATATTTTCTCCGTTTATCACGATGTTGCTTATTGATGTAATTGTGAGAATTTTTGTATCTTTATGTTGAGGCTTAATCCATCTTCATCAGTGAGTGCTTCACGTCCTCTTCATTTGCAGCAAGCAAGGTTGTGTCCTCTGCATAATGAAGGTTGTTAATGAGCCATCCTGCAATCCTGATGTGCATTTTTTTATGGAGTCCAGATTCTCATTTTATTGGCTTATAGTAAAGTTATTATTTACAGATTGATCAAGCATGGTCAAAGGATTCTACTCTGATGCACACCTTTCGTGATTTAAACCACATAGTGTTTCCTTATTCTGTTTGAACAACTGCCTCTTGGGCTATGTAAGAGTTCCAGTTTTGTGCTCTGGAATACCCATTCTTCTAAGTGTTATCCATAATTGGTTATGATTCATATAGTCCAGTGCCTTTGCAGAGTCAATAAAGCACAAATAAACATCTTCTGGTAGTCTGTGCTTTCAGACATCAGTAATGGTATCCCTCATTCCACACCTTCTTCTGAATCCAGTTGGAATTTCTAGCAGTTCCCTATTGATGTACTGCAATAGATGCTTTAGAATGATCTTCAGAAAAATTTTATTTACATGTGATATTATTGCTACTGTTTGATAGTTTGTACGTTCAGTCGGGTCATCTTTCTTCAGAATGGCACAAAACCTCTCTCTTCTTGTCAGTTCTCTGGGTAACTGTCTCAAATTTCTTGGTAGAGATGTGTGAGTGCTCAAAAAGTTGTATCCTTTTGTTTAAATGTTTCAATTTTCTGTCAGTTCATAGAGCCTTGTTTTTTTTTACCAATGCTTTTAGTGTAGCTTTGACTTTTTTCTTTAATACTATAAATTCTTGATCACATACTGCTTCCTAAAACGCTTGTACATTGATCAATTAGTCTAGGTACAGTGACTGTGTATTCTTTTCATTTTCTTTTGATGTTTCCTACATTGTTTAGTATTTTACTCACAAAATTCTTCAGTGCTGCAACTTGAGGCTTGCATTTTTTTTCTTCACTTCTTTCAGCTTGAGAAACGCCTATTATGTTCTTCCCTCCTTGTTTTCTAATTCCCTATCTTTACACAGGTGTTTTCCACAGCACTGCCCAATAGCCTTGTGCACATGTATCTCAGGGTCACAGAATCAGTCTCCTGGTTATCCTTACCTACGAAATTGGTCATAATGATTCTGAAATGCCAGCACAAATACTGTGAATTCTCCCTAGTTTGAGTGGAGACAGGGAGTTTCTTAATTAGGTTATGGTTTTACGTTCTAGGGAAGAAACTCCCTTGTCTTTTCTAGTCCATATCTTGTGACTCCATGTTCGGGAAACTGCCTTTTGTCCTTAAGTTTTTTTGAGAAAATCTGAAGAAGGTGATGGAGAGCACATAATTCTGCAGGGCTTTAAGAGTTAATTCTTGCTAGTGGTTAAGTTAGGGTTGCAATGTTTGTGTCAGTCTCAAAGAGTCAGAAACTTCTGAAAGAATTTGTGATTTCTTTGGCAACATAATCGCAATAGCTTCTGATCTTTATGTCTCCCAATCAGTTTCACAGCCAGTGACCACATCCTAAGTCTCTTCTTAGACCTAACATTCAGATCTGCTTTATTTATTTGCTTTTTCATACTCTGGGAGTCAGTTCTACCACGGGCCCAAGGGTCACCATGAGTCAGATCCGACTCAACGGCACTTGGCTTGGCTTTGGCTTTCATTCCCGCAGCCTCTTTCTCTAAAGCTAATTTCAGGCTATCCAGATTGAGTTGGATAAATTAAATTAGGATTGATTATTGCCTTGAGTCAATTCACTCCACTGAAGAGTTTCTCTGAGGCTATGCATTTTGAAGTCTTCAAAAATACCACATCTTACTTTGGTCACTATTATATGCCACCCAGTGAATTCCAAATCATAGCAACTCTATGGAAGAGAACTTCACCATAGGGTTTTCTAGGCTGAAATCTTTACGGAAACAGATTGTCAGGTCTTTCTCCCACAGAGCTGTTGGTGCATTTGAACTACTGACCTTTCAGTTTGCAGGTGAGTTCTTAACCATGGTGCTGACAGGACTCCTCGTCTTCCTTTTAGGGCTCTAGAGTCTGTCAACTTTCCAAATTCTGAAAGACCATTCATTTCTGAATTTTTCTCTGATTTCACTTCTGCCTCTGAATCATCTAATTCTTTGGCGAGCTCATATCTTATAATAGTTCACCAAAGCAGTAGCCAGCATACACTGCTAAGGTTCTGCTTTCCAGGCTTTTCTGCTAGAGCTCCTGGTTGAGCAGGAATGTGGGCTACATCCCAGATGACCACAGGCGGAAGTGAAACCACATTTTTCTGCACCTGCATGATCTGGAGAACCATCCTTGCAGCATCCTCTGTCAGCTTCCTTGCCATCTGGCTTTTAATGCTTAGCCATTGCCAGTGATTTTAGCATTTTTGTCATGGTATTAGCCCTACTTCAAAGTAACTATTTCTGTATTAGGTTACCGAACCAACAGTCTGAAAGTCCCAGCAGCTTAGCACACACGATAAAAGAATGCTTGCTCATGTCAGAGTTTGTTGGTAGACACATGGTTTCCCTCAAAGAGGTGAATCCAGGATTCTTTCATCAAGTGACTGCCATTTCTGGGTAGTTTTGTTTCTAGCCATGTAGACAGAGGAGAGAGCATGAATCTAGGACCTTGTAGAATATTTTAAGACCCAGGGTTGGAATTGGTGTATATCACTTCTGCTTACATTCCATTGACCACAGTAGTCATACAGACGGGAGAGTCCCAGTGGTGTAATTGTTAAGCACAAAGCCGCTAACTGAAAGATTGGTGGTTTGAATCTACCCAGCTGCTCCACAGGAGAAAACAGTCTGGTGATCTGTTCCTGTAAAGGTTACAGCCTAGGAAACCTTAATGGTGCCGTTCTACTCTGTCCGATAAGGTTACACAAGTTAGAATTCACATGCAAATTCACTTGAGAGCACACCACAGCAACAGTCACACAGCTACAGAGTAATGTAACTTTTGTCTGTTTTCTGGGGGAAAACAGGAAATTGAGGATCATTCAGTCACTTGTTTCTACACTGCTAAATTTGTGTCTCTCTAGCTCATATTTTTTTCCTGAATTAAAAGTAGATATTAAATAATATCCAAGAATTACATGACATTTCAGTTTACCAAGTGTTCTCCTATGCATACCATTTGATCTCAAAACACCCTTATGCGTTTTTATTCCCCCTTTTCAGATAACAATGAGGCTCACAAATCCATCTGTTGGAATTCCTAATGTATGCTAGCAACTCTGTTAGACATTAACCCATTGCCTTCAAGTTGATCCTAATAGAGAGCTAATAGTAGAACTGCCCCATACAGTTTCCTAGGCTGTAATCTTTATGAGAGTGGGTCACCATTGTTGGGGTTATTATGTGCCATCAAGTCAGCTTTTACTCGTGCAACCTTGTATACAACAGAGTCAAACGTTGGCAAGTCCTGCATCAGCCTCAAAATTGTTGCTGTGTTTGAACTTATCATTACAGCCATTGTGTCAATCCATGTCATTTAGAGTTCTCCTCTAACTCTCTGTTTTGTCAAGTGTGGTGTCCTTCTCCAGGGACCAGTCCTTCTTAATGGTGTGTCAAAAGTATGTGAGATGCAGTCTTGCTGTCCTGGCTTCTAAGGAGTATTCTGGTTGCATTTCTTCCATAGACATACTTGTTTGTTCTTCTGACAGTCCATGGTATATTCAATATTCTCCACCAACAGCATAATTCAAAAGCATCAATTCTTTTTCAGTCTTCCTCATTCACTGTACAGTTTTCACCATTAGTGACCCCAAAACAGTTTCTATGCTCATGTTTATATTCTCATGGAGAAAAGAAATATTAAATAATAGCACTAGTAAATATGTATTTATAAATGAGCTCTGTGTATTATATAAAGGATACATGATTTTGTAAGGAAATGCATTTTTAAAAATACAACCTATGCCATTTCTTTTGGGGTAATGAAATATTCAAAACAGGTTTTGGTGATGGTTGTATAATTCTGTCAACATACTAAAACCCATTAAACTGCAGACTTTAAATGGCTAAATTTTGTGCTATGTAGATCATACCTCATTAAAGTTGCTGAAAAAGAAGTGCATGCATAAAAGCATGAAAACATTCATCCAGGACAAATGGGTCAGTGAGACTGACCATTCAGTTCCACTGGACATCAAAAGTGGAAAAGATTACTAAGCTTTTGGATCAAGTTTGCAGTCACTTCCCCTAGCTCATTCAGGAAGTAAGAGAAGATGCCATTTAAAAAGAAAATCTATGCCAATTCACTAACTCTTTATTTTAAATTCTATCCTATTCTTGGGGAGAATTATATTAATTAATGACACAGTAGAATGTCTTTTCCTTGATGACTTTTTGGCAGTAGAAACAAATACTGGAATTACATAATGTCATTTCCTTCTCTATTCAGTTAATTTATTATGTTTTCCTTAGTTAAAAGGTAGACACTGAATACAAATCAAAACAAACAAGAGTAGTCCAAACTGAGACACTCAGCAAAAGCTGTTAGAAGTAATAGAGGAAAAAGGAAGGGAGAGCATTAATAAGGAAAAAGGAAGGGGAAAGACCATTCTTAACAGGAATCATTAGTGCACAAGTGCAGCCCTGTGTGGCAGAAGAACAAAATATTTAGTAGTCTTCTAGGGCTAGTGTGAGTAGCCATAGTGGGGCAGTGGTTAAGCACTTGGATGCTAACTGAAATTTGGTGGTTCAAATCCACCAACCACACTGAGGGAAGAAGATGGGGCAGTCTGCTTCTGTATGATTTACAGCCCTGAAAACTATATGGGGCAGTTCTACTCTGTCCTACCGGATCACTATGAATTAGAATTGACTCAGTGGCAATGGGTTTTCTTTTCGGTAAGGCTTGTTGTTGTTGTTAGTCACAGTTGAGCTGGTTCTGGCTCATAGCAACTCTATGCACAACAGAGCAAAATATTGCCTGGCCTTGTGCCATGCCCACTATTGTTATGTTTAAGTTCATTGTTGCAGCCACTGTGTCAATCTGTCTTGTTCAAAGTCTTCCTTTTTTTTGCTGACCCTCCGCTTTACTGAGCATGATGTTCTTCTTCAGGGATTGGTTATTCCCGACTTTGCGTAATGTTCCATTGAGTATGTACATCATAGTTTGTTTATCCATTCATCTGTTAATGGACATCTGGATTGATTCTATCCTGTTTGCTATGGTGGACTGTGCTACAATAAACATTCATGTGCATGTATCTGTTCACTTGACGGCCTTTGTTTCTGTAGGATATATTCTGGACAGTGGGATTACTGGATCAAATGTTATATCTATTTCCAGCTTTTTAATGAAGGGCCAAATTGCTTTCCAAAGAGGTTGAACCATTTTGCAACCCCACCAGTAGTGCAGGAGAGTTTTGGTTTCTCCATAGCCTCTCTAGCATTTGTTGTTTTGTGCAAAAACAATGGCAAAGTACTGATGCATGGGCACTATTGGAGAATTTTAAGGTGATGAAACAAGGCTAATTTTGAAAAGAACTTCTTCTTTTTTTTTTTTTTTCCTGTAGAGTCCATCTCTATAATTTAAATTATTTGACTAAGGTCAATTTCAGTTGGTTAAGTTGAGATCTCAAGCTCCATTGGGCCACAGAAGCCACCGAAAGTGCAAAGTTTAGTTAGGATAGACAAAGTGGGCTAAATGGTGCTTTTAGAAAACCTTGGCCAGGCTGATCACATTGGAAAACTGAGTACTGATGAGAGAAGAAAGGTACCCAAAAGTGTACAAGGTCTGACAATTAAGTTCACAAATCCATCCCAGAAAATGTGCGACATACTTCATTGCTGAATATCACTATGGCCACTTTCGAAGTACTGCCCTTGGGAAACTATACACTGATGCCAGGGCCTAGTCCACCTTTCAAAGCAGTTTTGGAACTTCTTCTGGAATGGCCAACAGAGCTGTCATCATATTACCTTTGACATGCTGAATGTCATCAAAATCCCTTCCTTTCAATATTTCCTTTATCTGTGGGCAAAAAAATAAAAAGTCATTGGAGCCTGATCTCCATAATCTATAAGATACTACAAAATATCAATAAGAAGAAGATAAACCATCCAATTAAGCAATGGGCAAAGGAGATGGACAGACACTTCACTAAAGAGGAGATCCAGGCAGCCAAAAAACACATGCGGACATGTTCATGATCTTTAGTTATTAAAGAAATTCAAATCAAGACAACAATGAGATACCATCTCACCCCAACAAGATTGGCCATGATCCAGAAAACACAAAACAACAAATGCTGGAGAGGCTGTGGAGAAAGTGGAACCCTCCTACACTGTTGGTGGGGTTGCAAAATGGTCCAGCCTCTTTGGAAGGCAATCTGGCGCTTCCTTAAAAAAATGGATATTGATATACCATTTGACCCAGTAATTCCACTACTTGGAATATATCCTACAGATTCAAGGCCTTTCACACCAACGGACACATGCACCAGAATGTTCACCACGGCACAGTCCACAATAGCAAAAAGGTGGAATCAACCCAGATGCCCAACAATAGAAGAATGGATAGGTAAACTGTGGTACATATACTCAATGGAGCACTACGCAATGATAAAGAATAATGATGATTCCAGGAAACATCTCCTAACCTGGTTTCAACTGGAAGACATTATGTTGAGTGAGAGTAGTCAGCGACAAAAGGACAAATACTGTATGAGACCTCTACGATAAGATCTCAAAAACAGACTTGTGTATAGAAGAAAAGACTCTTTGACAGCTGCAAGGGAGGGAAGGGAGGGAGGGAGGGCGAGGCAGGGAGGGTTTAGTTTAGGTAGTTACTAGAAATCTAGTTGGGAGAAAGCGGTGACAGCACACATTAGGAACAAGAACAACATTAAGTGGACTTCAGCATAACTTGAGTACTCCTTCCATCTTAACTCAATACTGCAAGGATAGAGTAGCTGGGGCGGGGACCATGCTCTTAGGTGAATTCCAGGCCAATTGGCACAACTAGCATTTTGCTAAGAGAGCTCTCTGCACCCCACATTGGTGAGTGGCGTCTGGGGTCTTAAAAGCTGCCAAGCTGCCATCCGAGGACACAGCAAATGGTCCCAACTCAACAGGAATGGATACTCACCGAGGACCAAAATGACATGCGGTAAAGACAACCGAGAAGACAGAGAGACCCACAAGAGTGGGTGCCTACATCGACCTGGGACCGGAAGAACCGGATGGTGCCCGGCCACCACCAGTGATAGCCATGACGGAGCTCACAGAGAGGAGCCTCACTGGCAACACAAGAATAAAAAGAAGTGCATCGTGAGATCTCCACTAAAAGACCTCAATTGATGGTCCAGCGGTTTTGGGGTTCCTCTGAGAGCATGGCCCCCGGCCGTGATGCTGCCCATTCCCATAAATTATAACAAAGGTCCACTCTTTGGACAGGAATGGAATGGACTTGGCAATGCAGAGTAACCATATATTGGAAGCACTTTATGGTTCTATACATCTATAGGATATCATCTTGCTGACCTCTGGCTGGAGGAAGTGGAGTGGACGGAGAAGAGGGGAGGTAGGCTGTTCCAATACAGTTATTTATTTATTGGCTAAAAACTCTCTTATAGACAACTATACAATAACATTCACAAACTTGCCACCATGCCACTGTGTACAATGGCCGTTCCAGAAAGAGTTTCAAAGTTGCTTGGAAGTGTGAACTGGGTGTTGGCATTGGTGCATAGCTTCCAAAGAGGAGTACTTTGAAGGTGACCACAGTGATACTCAGCTATGAGGAACGTAACACTTATAACAATTGAGTTCACGGACTTAATTGCTCAACTGTGTATAACCACAGAGAGGTCAAATTTCCTTATTATGCCAACAGCATAGATCTTTGGGTGTTAGAGCATGCAGTAGAGAGTTCTAAAGTATACTGACTGAAAGATCCTCTCTTAGGATGAATTGTTTAATTATGAAGTCAAGGCATATCTCCAAGGAACAAAGGTGGCTTTGGGAGCTCTGTGTTCATCCACTGGTGTCCTCAATTTTCTGTATACTGTTTTCATTGCTTGTTTACCAGTTCAGTATTAAACCAAAGTAAATATAAATCTTCCCACTCTGCATCTGTCCTCTGGACATGGCTAACCTGCTTAAAGAGGCATGGCTATGTTTACACAAGCTCTAATCAGCACCTTCATTATACCAATTGACTTTCACCCCGAACTCCAGCCAGTCTTCAACCAGGAGCAGAGATTCAACCAAAACTGACCTAGCTCAGTCTGACTGTGAAGTTGGAGCAGACATGTGTTGTTATTCAGTAAAAGATTCTGTCTTCTTTCCCTCCAAAGACCCAAGTGTGGACTCATAGAGGATTCCAACCAACAGGGTAGGATGGATGGAGTAATTTAAGGTGAGTGCAGGGGAAATAATGGAACTACTATATGAGTCAGAAGCCCTGTGAAACTTCTGTGAATTGAGATTTTATATTCAGACATGTAACTAGAGGGGGTTTCCCCCTTCTGCCCCAACCATCCTGGGAAAGTCTCCAAAGCTGCCCAGTTGCTTCAAATCTGCTCCTTGACTGAGCTCATCAGGGGGAGGGAGTGTTTTTCCTTGTATATGACACAGTGAAGACAAAAATGAAGCTGTATTTTGAGATCTGATACTGAGGTAAGAACATTACATAAGTGATATTATTTCATCTTGATAACAGTGCTGTGTGAATGTACAATTGTCCTCATTTTGTAAATGAAAAACTTAAGAGTCAGGGAAGTTACCTAACATGGTCAAGAGTGTGCAGGCAGAAAGTGGCAAAGCAGAAATCAAAACTGAGATCTTTTTAATACTTCAATGCACACTCCTTATCTAGTCAACACTAAACTGGTTGCCATCAAGTGTACTCCAATCCATGGTGACATATCATATACAGAGTAGAACTGTATTCCATGGGGATTTCAATGACTGATTTTTCAGAAGTAGATTGCCAGGTATTTCTGCCAAGGTGCCTCTAGTTGGACTTGAACCTGAAACCTTTCAGTTAGCAGACAGATGCATTAACTGGTTGTTGAATCACCCAGGACTCCGTATTCAAAGCTGTCTCTTCTTAAACATTCTTTAGTAAATGAGGAAACTTGAATAACAAATTTGACCTGTCTTATCAAGACATAGTTCTATCTAGAGTCATAACTGAGCTTCAGTACATACGGCTTTACTGTTTCTTCTTACGCAGTCTCTTTGCAAGAGCTTTGGGAGCCGGAGATTTATCTCCAGCACAAAGCATTCAACTGTGTGGATCATAACAAATTATGGCTAACATTGCATAAAATGGGAATTCCAAAACACTTAATTGTTCTCTTAAGGAATCCGTATATGGATCAAGAGACAGTCATGCAAACAGAACAAGGGGACACTGCATGGTTTAAAGTCAGGAAATGTGTGCATCAGGGTTGTATCCTTTGACCATACCTTTTCAGTCTGTATGTTGAGCAAATAATCTGAGAAGCTGCATTATACGAAGAAGAACAAGGCATCAGGATTGGAGGATGACTCATTAACAACCTGCGTTATGTAGATGACACCACCTTACTTGCTGAAAGTGAAGATTTGAAACATATACCGATGAAGATCAAGGACCACAGCCTTCAGTATGGATTGTATCTCAGTATCAAGAAAACAAAAATTCTCACAACTGGTCCAGTAAGCAACGTCATCATACGTGGAGAAAAGATTGAGGTTGTCAAGGATTTCACTTTACTTGGATCCACAATAAAAGCCCATAGAAGCAGCAGTCAAGAAATTAAAAGACACATTGCACTAGGAAAATCTATGGCAAAGGATCCCTCTAAACATGCTGAAAAGTAAAGATGTCACCTTGAAGACTAAAGTGCACCTGACCCAAGCCATGGTGTTTTCAATTGCATCACATGCATGTAAAAGCTAGACAATGAACAAAGAAGACAGAAGAACAACAGATGCCTTCAAATTGTGGTGCTGAAGAAAAATGTTGAATGTACCATGGACTGCCAAAAGAACAAACAGATTTATTCTGAAAGAAGTACAACCAGAGTGTTCCTTGGAAGCAAATATGGTGAGACTGCATCTTACATACTTTGGACATGTTGTGAGGGAAGATCAGTCCCTGGAGAAGGACATCATGCTTGGTAGAGTAGAGGGTCAGCAAAAAAGAGGAAGACCCTCAGTGTATTGGATTGACACAACAATGGGTTTAAGCATAAAAATGATTGTGCGCATGGTGCAAGACCACGGAGTGTTTTGTTCTGTTGTGCATAGAGTTGCTATGAGTTGGAACTGACTTCATGACACCTAACAACAACATCCCATTCAAACTATTGTAGAGTCAGCCACAAAGAATTAGGAATAATTTGTAAGCAAACATTTCAGAAATTATCAAACTCAAGGAAGGAGCTGTGTCCTCTCCAAAGTAGCTCTCTTGGAAAGATGCCAACGTATCCCAGTGGTGCTGGGTAATGGCAGAGAATAAGCCAGAATTTGAAATCAAAGAACTATGTGGAAGCCCAACTCTGTCACTGGCCAACTTTGGGCAAGTGTTTTTTCCCTCTGTGTCTGACTGTAGAGAAATACATGAACACCAAACTCATAAACGCGTTTTAAATAATTCTCCTTTCAATCCTGTTTCCTCCCTTTCTCTCTCTCTCCTCCTTAACTTTTTCTTCTTCCTCCCTCCTTCTACTCCTTCATCCTTTATTTTCTTTCTTTCATCAATACTAAGTGCCCTTTTTCCCCCCATTTTCATCCACAGCTTCCCTGGACCTTCTACCATGAAAATACTGAATCGTTTCCTAATGTAGTGATGGTTCTTGTTTCTGTGCCTGACTGGCTTCCTTTGGTTGGAGTGGCTTTCATGTCTATGTCTTGGTGAGCTTTTATACGTCCTTCAAATTCAAAGTATCACTTCTCCAGTGACATCTTCCCTCTCTCGCTTTCTTCCCCAAAATATAATCGGTCACTTTTATTTTGTTGCTCACTGTACATATCTCTGTGGCCAGGATTCCAGTTTAAACCTATTCTGTCTACACTTGGTATTTTACATCTAATGATATCTGGCTCTTTGGTGGAGGAAAAGTTCCGTAATACATTTTGTAAGGAAGATTGAGTCTTTTCATGGGAAATCACTCACCTTAGGAAGGGAGCTAAGGCAAGAATTATAAGGCCATAACAAGAGTTTTTGCCTTCGGAAACAAAGAAAACAATATGAAGTCTTCCACAATGATTTATCCAGCCCCTCCACCACATTCCTACACCACCCATACTCCAGTCTGTGTTGTACAGAGAAAGACAGTTGAGCATAAAAGCAAAATGACTCTCTTTACATATGCACAGAACTGTTTGAACACAATGAAATTTCAGCCAGTCATTCTTATGTACCAGGGAACACGGTGCACCTGAAAAGTGCTAAAGCTAGTTGTTCTTAGGTGCTGTCAAGTTGGTTCCATCTCACAGGACAACACAGAGCAAAACACTGCACTGTACTGTGCCAGCCTCACAATTGTTGCTGTTGAACCAACTGTTACAGCCACTGTGTCAAACCATCATGTTGAGGGTCTTCCTTTTTCCCAGTTACACTTCACCAGGCCTGGTGTCCTTCTCTAGGGATATGTGCAAAGCACATGAGATAAAGTCTCACCATTATTTCTAATGAGCATTCTAGCTGTACTTCTTCCAAGACAGATTTCCTTCCAAGACTGATAACCTACCATCTGGTTATCAGCTGAGTGCTTTAACCCCTGTACCAACAGCGATCCTTCACCAAAGCTTGGTACCCAACAAAAGTAAGGAAAGTACCATATACAAGTGATGACAGTTTGTTAAGACAGAGTTTTTGATTGAGTTCAAAACCTACTCCCCTTCTATTCTACGTTACCTTTTTTTAGAGGATACATGTTACTTAATGAACACTGATTTGAAAGCTCTCTGTGTGCTCAACTTCAAATAAACATTGAATGAATCACTTGGTCTCTGTTGTGTCTCATATATGACTTGGGATTGCATTATGACATATTTGCTAGAGACCATGAAAGGAGAGATTATGTAAGAAATACTGATAGGTAGTGCCTGCCAGGAGTAACATTTTAAGAAGTGTTCCACACTGGTAGTTGGGCTCAGTGAGGAGTCTCATGATTGACTGATGATGTCTGGTACAGTCTCAGAAAGTAGGAGTGGCAGTATGCAAATACACATTTGTCTTCCTTGGACCAGATGATTTCCAAGTCCAAAGTCATCTGAGAGAGTTTAAGAATAAGATTTAATCAAAGGTGACCTCTATTTAATGCTTCAGAAATTATCCTGAGGTCTACATTATGAAGATCAGTGTCAATGAAATATTGATTAATGGAGATTGCTGTGTGACAGACTGTTGTATAAACCAGCTTTGTCTGTTCTTATTCTCATGCTTCTTCCAATTCAGCACTTCACAGAACAGGTTTATTAACTAAGTTATTTAATGTCATTAGCTTTTGCTATGCATGATGAAATCCTATCTGCTTCATTTTGGTTCAATTTGAGAGATGCTAGGCTCAGTTTAGTATGCAAAATACTAAAAATTCAATGATGAATAGCACTGGGAGCCTTTACTAAATGTATTCCTAGACACTCTCAGTAAACACATGAATAGAATACAGGTTAAAGAGTGCAATCACAGACAATACCACTACCACTTCTCCAACTTTTCCAACAAAAGTGAATGGAAAGACTGTCTACATTGAGAAATCTGACACTATGACAGAGCAGACACAAGAAAGTTTTTTAAGGGCTCTTATTTGACATTATAAAAAGAAAAGGAAAAAAAAATTCTACATCAAAGCTGTTCTAACTCAGATTTTTTTCTCTTTTTTGTTTTTGTTTTGCTCTGTCCTATTTGGTGAACAAACAAAGTGTCAGTCTTTGCATGTAGACTTCTGAGATACTTCCACGCCTACAGGAGTACATAGACCCAGCTCAAGAGGCACAGGTGACTAAGGTAAGGGAGGATTATAGAGTGGGTTAAAAAAGTTATTAGCCTTCTTTGGCAAGAGAAACGAGGGAAACCCTCTTAAATGACATCAGGCCCAAGTATAGGGCAAGAAACATAGTTCATTCAGAGCAAAGAGCTTGTATAATGTCAGGAAAGCAGCCAAAGCTGCACAATGGTTAAGCACTCAATTGCAAACTGAGAGATGGAGAGTTCAAACCCACCCAGCAACTCCATGAGGGAAAGACCTGGCAACCTGTTTCCATGAAGAAGACAGCCTAGAAAATCCTGTGGAGCAGTTCTACTCTGTTCTTTAGGGTCTGTGTGAAGTGGAATCAACTCCACAACACACAACAAGAACAACAACACAGGCAAGGAAGCATTAAGCAGCTCTAACATTTCTAATTGCTCTTTTCCTTCTTGATTAACTTCCCTCTTACAGACTAAAAGGCAGTTCAGGAGGAGGAGATTCTTTCCCCCTTCTTCATTCATAAACTGTACTTAAAAGCAAACCATCCGTGGCAAGCCTCTGTTTGGCCTTGGCCACCTATCAAAGGCCTCCTCTCACTGGTGATCAATGGTTCTTCAGGGGCTGGAAATGAGCCAAAGAGGAAGTAGCCCCTGATGAAAGAACAAGGCAGCAGTGAAGTTAGACCAAAACTCCCTGACCACAGTGTAGGATGAGTGTTTTGTCTTCATTAAAAGCACTCTGCCTGTGTAGGTACTATTTACTGATTGACCCACACAGAGGTGGCAATGTCCTCCAATGTCATTAATAGCCCACCTTGTGTGATAAACCACTGATCCTTTTGAGGAAACATTTACAGCAGAAACCTAGACCATGCTGCAGAAAATGAGGTCTATTTTGAGAGCCTGCAGAACAAAAACCTTTGACTATGACCTCCTCCCAGCCTCCTTTGGCAACTTGTGGTATTGGCGTCTTATTTATATGTTGAGTTCTCACCAGAAAGAACTTCCAAAGGTCTTTACATCTACAGGATGAGAAGCAACCATATTTTGCTTCCTAAGAACCAAAAAGAGTAGTAGTATCTTTAACATATCCCTAGGAAATGCGAACTGTTAAGTACTTGGCCATTAACTGAAAGGCTGGCAGTTTGAAGCCACCAAGAAGCACCTTGGGAGAACAGGCTGGTAATCTGCTTCCAAAAAGGCCACAGTCATGTAAACATTATAAAGGACAGTCTACTTTGCAACATATGAGGTCACTGTGAATCTAAACTGACTTCACATCAACTAGTGAAACCAAACCTACTGCCATCAAGTTGATTCTGACTTGTAGTGACCCCGTAGGACTGAACAGAATTGCCATATAGAGTTTCCATGGCTGTCAATCTTTACCAAAGCAGACTGCCACATCTTTCTCCAGTGGAGCAGCTGAGGGGTTTAAACCTCTGATTTTTTGGCTAGAATCCAAGTGCCTGGCAACTTGGACACCCAGGGATCCTTAAATTTTCTTCAGATGAACTTGTTGTTAGGTGTAGTTGAGTTGGTTTTGACCCAGCGATCCCAAGTTCAACAGAACTTAACATTGCCTGGTCCTATGCCATTCCCACAATGGCTATGCTTGAGGTGTGTGTTGCAGCTACTGTATCAATCCATTTCATTAGTGGTCTTTCAGATGGACTAATGGGCTGTATATGTAAATTCTTTTGAATTACTCTTGTGTCTTAGGAGATCTTGGAACTTCTGTAGGAAAGAAGGCACTAGGAAAAATGAGAATTGTTTGTAGAGTGCTTCCAGAGATATAATCTTGATATCTCAGAATACATTACTAATGGAGGCTGCTATGGACTGCATCTTTGGTCATAGCCTATTCTGGGTAGATTACATTTTTTAGCTCATTTGTTCTAGATATTGTACTCAATAGATTAAGGAAGATACACTTACCCCCTTTCTGGAGAGGCGGGGACCTGAGGCTGATCAGAGAGATTAGTTATAATCCACAAATATTTAACAGTACAACTGTTGGAGCTGTCTTAGAACCAAGCTCTTTGGAACACCAATTATTTTCTCTTAATACGTTCATCTGCATCTGCTGTACCTGGTGGCCTTGTCCCTATTGTTCATTTCCCAAATTCTGCTTTGCTCATGCTTTTTGTTTGATTAACTCTCTCTTTTTTTCCTTTAAGATCCGAAATTGACTGTCACCACTTCTAGGCAGCCTTGCACATTCTTTGCAAGACTAGGCTATATTGTAGCTACCTATGGTTCCATAGCATCTTGTGCTTCTGTCTCTACAACAATATCATGCTTTTATGCTATCTAGACTGCTTACACTGCTGTCTAAAAGGCGGCAACCATGTCCTTCATCCACATATGGCTCACAGATTACGTACCAGAGAACATGTGCCCAATAATTGTTAGTGGTTTCATTCCACTGGGAAATGCTGATGGCGTGGTGGTTAAGTGCTATGTCTGCTAACCAAAAGGTGGGCAGTTCTAATCTGCCAGGCACTCCTTGGAAACTCTGTGTGGCAGTTATTTTTTTATTTATAGGGTCACTATGAGTTAGAACTGACTTGATGGCAGTGAGTTTTTGATTCTTTGACATTCCATCCTATCAAATATTTTGCAGGTTTTGTACTTTAGGCTTTACCGATGCATTCTTGTAAGTGTGCATATTTGAAGATATGTCTGGTAGTGTTAAAAGTTCAGATGCCCCACTAGGTCTCTGCTGATACCACCAAGGTAGGAAGGGCAGATTGTTGTGCATTATCGCCTCATGGGGTGTGGGATATTGGGTTCCTCATTCAGCATTTGTTGTCGTGGGTAGGGGTAAGGCCACAGTTCATTTTGTTTTGTTTTATGATGTTGGGCTAGAATAATAGCTATTGTATAAAAGTCTTCTGACTTACTATGCTGTCCCTTTTCTGATATTCTACTTAGAGAAACGTGAATTTTTTTTGGAGGTTTTCCCGTCTATGTCCATCTGCATTTCTGTTTTGCTGGCATCTTTAGCTAAAGTCTGGGATGTGTGAGTCAAAACAAAAACCCAGTTAACTCACTTCTATGTTACTCCTTGGGCCCTGAGGTGCCTAGGCCATCACTTCACCTAGAGTCTTCTTACGTCTGTTTTATGTAATGCACGGGAATTTTAGCTATACTCAGAGAAAATGTACATCTGTTCTGTCTTCTGAGAATATTTCATATCATTTATTTGTAATACAAAACAGGATATCAAGTTTTGTTTTTCATTGCTTGCTTGTTTCCTCCCCTGTCCTTGACTTGCTCCCCTCCCCTTGCTTCCTTCCCCGTTCCTTGCTTTTTATCCCCTCTCCTTCCCTCCTGGCCCCTTTCTTTGCCTTCCTTTTTCTTCCCTTCCCCCCACCCCCTGCTCCTCTCACTGTCTCATCTCAGTTCTTCTCTTTTCATTTTGCTTTACTTGTACTTTCTCTCCTTTCCCTCTTTCCCTCTCTTCTCATCTTTTCTATTTTCATTGTTCTAACTAATGTTTATTTTGCATTCTAAATTTGCTCTTTGTGATCATCTCTCATTTTATTTTCATAATCATTTTCTAACTGGTTAGCTGGACATTTAAGAAAGTTTGGCGGTATTCTAGCTTTTTCTTATTTATCTCAAATTATTAGTACAAAACTCAAAGTTTCTCAGGGAGCCACAACCAAAATAACTTTGTTATTACAAACCCTTCTCGGTCTGAGCTCCTTCTTTTAGGTGCAGTCGTAAAAATCCCATGCTTTTGTCCCCCACCCAAAGCAATTCTGCAGAAACCTGCAACATAAAAATTCTCTGGCACATGAAGAAAACAGGTTTTGAAGTTAGAGTTAGTTGGGTTTAAACCTTGGTTTTACAATTTTTTAAGTTATGTAATTGTGAACAAGTTATCTCATTTCTCTCATGCTGGATTCCTCATCTGTAAGTTGGGATTTAATGAGTTCACTGACCATTATAATCATCATGACTGTAGTCATTCAGTTCAAACTCTCATTTTATTACAAACCACCGCCCAACAAATATATCCTTTGTTATTAAAAGTATACTTCCCTTGCACATACTCGTACTCTTAACCTCTCATTTACTATGCTGTGACTACCATGTGACCCGGTGTCAAATACAGCATTTGGCTGTCATGGATGCTTTGCTTTGCATTTGCTTATGACCAAAAGACTGCCTGAGGAAAGTCTAGATAATAGTTGACAGCAGATTAAATCACTTTGGCTCTCATCATTTCATGTGAAAGCAGTTCAACTAGGGATTGTTTCAGGAAGGTAGCTCCTTGTAGTTGC
The DNA here is from genome assembly GCA_028571685.1 of Heterohyrax brucei. NCBI lineage: Eukaryota > Metazoa > Chordata > Mammalia > Hyracoidea > Procaviidae > Heterohyrax > Heterohyrax brucei. Next base: position 14,316,993 of record CM053153.1, on the reverse strand, counting down.
TCATCTGTGATGTCAGCTCATCCTGGGGTAAATGAAAGAAAAAATTTGAAAGTCATTTTAAAATTGCAAATACATACACAGGCATTATTATTATTATTTAAGATCTAGACACAGTTGGCAAAAGTTGAATTCATTCTGGTTCATGAAGAGTTCCCGACCATTTTCCCTAACATGATTTTATGAATTACTTTTTATATTTGTATTTATCTATAATATGTTGCATCATAAATAAAATCAAACCATGACATAGTTAAAAACTGAAGTTATCTGTCTCATCCTTCCTATGATGCTTTGAGTAGAGGTACTCAAAGATAGCTATGTACACTTATATTTCTTCCAGTATTTTAACACATCCTAAATATTCTCTTTGGGCAAACCTTTTTTATACATCAATTTTAGATATGTTCTATTGATCCTTTTTATTTTGATAGTGAGAATATATAACTCTTACTCAACTCCCTTATCCTGTTTTATGATCCCACAGTACCATGTACAATGTAATAATTTTATTAAATTAGCATTCAGTGTTCAGATTTTTCTAAATGTGTATTGTTCATTATTCATCCAAAATAATGCACAATGTTTATTTCTGTTTCTTTCTCCCCTCTACGTGTATTTTCATTCACTTGGTTTTAATGTTTCTATAAGTATTTCTTCTGGAGATCTTTACAAAGAAATGTAAAGTCTTTCTACATACTATTTTCCTCCTAGTTAAACATATCATCTATTTTCTTCAGACAGATATTTCTCCAGAAGCCCTCTTTTCTACTTCCCCACTCTGAAAAGGTTGTTTTCTGGTTCAGTTGGACAGCTTCTACACTAGGCCATAACCTTATGTCTACCTTGAGCTACATTCACTACTTTTGGATAATTTTGTGAACTAGCATCTGACTTTGTATAGCTTCATAATTCTGTATTTTTATTTAAGTGCTTGTCTTTGACTTGCGGCTTCAGTGAGTAAATAATTGTGGTTGAACATCATTCTCTATAGAATTTTGAAGGCCACAAGTCCAATGTCTTCTTGATTCTTATCCTAAAAACAAGCCAGCCAAGTGCCGCCCAAAGCCTTTTATAAAACCCTAAATATTTTAAGATTTTCTCTTTTGTTATGAACTTTCATGATACTTTGCTTTTCATTTATTGACATTGGTATCTCAGAGCCACACATTCTTCATTTATGAGAAACTTTCTTGATTTATCGTTTTTCTTTTTCTTTCTTTTTTTTTTTTTTTACAATTTTTTCTCCTCTGGTTGGATCCGACTTGACGGCACTTGGCTTGGCTTGGCTCTCCTCTGGAGTCTTTTCTTCTGAAACTTCAATTATTTGGATGTTGGGTATCTTGGATTAATTAATCAGATTTTTCTTTTCTTTAGTCCTTTCTTTCCACTTTTTGTTTTACCTCCTTATAGCCTACATCAACTTTAATTTCCAAAGCTAATATTAATTATTTTTTACTTATTATATTTTTAATTTAAAAGAGTTCAAATTTTCTGAATGTTCCTTTTTTATAGCATTCTGTTCTTGTTCCTTGGACAGTCTTCTTTTAGCTGTCTCAGAATATTAATTACAATTTTTTGAAAATATATTGCTGTTACCTACAGTATCTGTTTTTTCCAATTTGTATCTTTTTCCTAGCTGTTTTGGTCATTGTCTTCCAAATTTGAAGTTCATCTTTATTTACTGGTAATGCTTGGGTGTCCATTCCTATTGTAGAATGATGTGCTATAAAACTTATGGGAAGCTGTATGTGCCTGGCTGAACTTTTGAATGAGATGCCGTGGTAGGGCTCAAGCTACTTAATTGAGGTATCTCAAACAACAGTAGCTGCAAATCTATTTTCAGGGACAGCTTAGTTTTTCCAGAGAACATTTCATTAATCTCAGGCTTGAGGAAGACATGTTTGAGGAAGTAGACATGGAGTGGTAGCAGTTGTGAATCACTGACTATGGATGTTCTTGGAACCACAAGAAGGCAGTTGGAATTCTCTTCATTGAGTTTCTTCATTGTACTTAATCTTCTTTCTTTCATCCATTCTGCTAATATCCTTGAGTCTGAAGTCTCTGTGTCTTGATGTTCCACAGCCTCCTACTAAGGTGGGACAGAGGCACTGCTTAGTCATGGAAGTAAGGACGTGGTTATACTGGAGGTCTAACTACTTAAATACAGTCTCTTAACAACCTTCTTGGTTTGGGGCTCTGCCCTTTTGTTCTCATACTGATGGCCCATGATGTTGAAAATCTGGAGATTTTTTTAATTCTGCAACATCAATTGCCTTGCTTCTTGACACTTTTCATCTTGGTACACACTTGGTGTAGATTTCTCCACTTTGTTATTTCTTCCATCTATTTTCAATCTTACCCTGATTCACTGTGGACTCTTTTCTATAGTTGTCTTCACTTCCATTTTCTCTTTGAAGTTCATAGTTTTGTTTCAAAACAGAGGAGAGAAAATGGCATTCATTTATTTGGTCATATGCAACTGGAAGTCTTTATTAATTGATAAAAGAGAGTGGTTTTTTGTTGTTGTTGTTTTGTTTTGTTTTTAGTACCATAAGATTATCAAGGTAGACACTGGTTCATAAGTAATGAATACGCATTTTATCTACAGAGAGTCACAAAGTTCATAGGTGTCTTTGAGAAATTCTTTTGTTTAGATTGGCTAGTTGAAAAACTGTGGATCAGAAAATCTTCTAGTGTGATAGTCTTCCTTAACTGACATAAAATTAAATATTAGAATTTTAATCCAAACAACACCATAGATTCTTCCATCTACCTAAATTTTTATGACAGAAATCTAGTGCCATGGCTGGCATTACCTTCTTACTTGAACTTCATTAGGTCACTCACCATGCGATGTTCATTTTTGTGTCTTTAAGCTTCTTAATTTCTCGGCAGTCCATAGTGAAGTCCAAGGCACCATCATCTTAAATTTCTGTCATAGTCATCTAACTGAACAAATGACTTTCTCCCTTTCTAGTTAGATTCTACTGGATAGTCAGAGCCATCTTCTTAAATCATAGATATGTTCATGTCATAATCTTGGAGTATGTCATTCAATAATTTCTAGTTATCTTCATCTAAAGTATGAAACTCTTACAATGGTCCATATGGCCCTGAGTGGTTTGAAGCCAGTTGAATTCTCAGTTCCACCTGCTTCTGGCTTTGTGGGCCTTTCAGGGCCTCCTAGGTTAAAACCAAGCTTAAGTTTCTCTCCAGCTCAAGATCTTTACTCAGTTATTTGCCTGGAACCACAGAGTTCTCAGAAGTTCTGTCCCTCTCATAGTTAGCATTCGTGGCCATTACTTGATTGAGCAAAGGGGTCAGGTCCAGGGGAAATCCTGAAACAGTTTCAGAAGTAGTTCAAACCTCATTTCTATATTTCATAAGCCGTCTAGCTATGGGTGAATCACTTAAGAGCTTTCAGGGTCCTCGGTTTGCTCATCGTGGATGGTTTTAATGAAACAATAGATGTGCAATTATTCAGTTAAGTGCCTTGCAAACAATAGGTATTTAATACATATTAATTCTTTCTTCTTCTTCTCCCATGACCTCCCTTTCCTGATGAACTGTCAATAGCTACATGGTAAAGGTATGAAAGCTTCCTGTACAGTAAGAAATATCATGCTAATATACATTGACAGTACTTTCTTCTTTCAAAGATTAATTACAGATTTTAAAAATAGTTTCAATAAAAGCAATAAGTCCTGTAGTAAATGACAGAAAGTACCATTTCTTGAATTCTTTTGAGAATTTTCTTTACATTTTTTTGTTTCCTCTGTAAAATTTCCAAGCCAGATATACGCCATTTACCAAGCAACTAGCTCTTGAAACTCTTGAGGGAACATTGTCAGTTAAGTGGGAGTGATTCCATCCAGATAGCACATAGAAAATGTTAACAATAATGACAATGCTAGCACTGACTTTTACGTTGACAGGGCACATTCATTTTCAAAACATTACCCAAGATTTCAGTAAAGACAAAGAGAAATTTAGAGTTATTAAGGATTCTTCACTTCACAAAGTGGTGTCCCGAAAAAAATCACGGCTAAATACAGACTACTCAAAGGCTGGGAGCTAGTTATTTCAGGGTTTTTCTCACTTTTCCTGAGCTTGGCCCAGTGAGAAGTTCATTGAGGACCTTCCTCAGGCAAATCCAGATCCTGAGGTGAACTCGTCACACACCAGCCAAAAGTGAAGTTTCTGTGTCTGGTGCTTAGCTGAGAGGTGATTCTTGTCAAAAAACAACAACGACAAAGCCTTCTGTTGCCCTAAATCTTATCCCATCACATTCCCACCTGCAAGCGTTCATGAGGGAGTTTGTTTTCCACCACCTTCGTGGTACCACTTGTTCCCCCCTGCACTGTGCTTGTCACAGCTGTCAATAAATCACACAGACTACATCTGGGTAGACTTAGATTAATGGCTTCAGACTCATCGCCCAGATTCAAGTCTCACAACAGTCTTTACTTGATTGCACAACCAAGTTCAAAACTTTTGATTTTAGAATTTTATTTTAGTTCTATTCCAAAGAATCTGAGGTATGATGTGCATGTATTAATACTCTTTTTTAATCTTCCCAATTCCCGGTCATCTGGTTATTCATCTCAGAGCATCAATTTGCAGTTTTTGTAAACCATAAGATGACGTAGATATATCACTCAGATTGAATTGTTACCTTAACCTTTTCTGAATTGCAACTAATTTTAGAAGCAACCATGTACAGCCTGGTTACTAGTAAGGTTCTTTGCCATTTAAACTTTCCATTTTAAAGAAATTGTACTATTTTTTAATAGTTTTAACTGTATTACAGATAACTTTTTCTAAATTTGAATTTGACATTTTCTACACAGTCAAATTCCAAGGAAGAGGAAGAAATTTCCTAGAAAAGTCTAAGAATGCTGTCCCATTGGAATTATGCATAATTTCCTATCACTGACCATTGAATACATAGGAAATATAAACTTTTCATGTGCCTTCAGATTCATTGCAATGAAGGCATATCTGCATTTTCAAGAAAGGAATAAAGTATATCCCAAATTTAAACTGTGATTTGCTCTTGACTTTTGTATTATTATTATTATGCAGTTTTTTTTTGTTCTTCTCCACCAATGCTTTAACTTTTCAAAGTCCCTGTTACGTAAAGGCAGTAATAGAGGATAGAAGAAGTGCACAGAGGATCCCTAGAAGGGGTTTGGGGGTGAGAGTCTGACTTCCACACTTTGCAGATAGAGGAGACACAGAGGGAAACTGGCTATTCACGGTTAGCAACTCTCTTAGCCCAGGAGCCTTAATAGATTTTCTTCTGACTAGTTACTCACCTCTCTATACAGTGGAAGCCCTGGTGGCATAGTAGTTAACAGCTATAGATGCTGAACAAAAGGTCAGCGGTTCAAATCTACCAGGTAAGTCGCTATGAGTCAGAATCAGCACTACAGCAATGGGAATTTTTCGGAGGGGTTTTGTCAAGTTTCTTGGACTCTACATGGTACAGTGGTTAAGATCTCAGCTGCAAACCAAAAGGTTGGTGATTTGAATCCACCAGCCATTTCTCGGAGCTCTGTAGGGGAGTTCTAAAGGTCTCAGTGAGTCGAAATTAACTTGGTGGCAATGCATTTCTGGTTTTATAGAGCATCTTATAGTCATGTAATCTTTGTTGCATTCTGATTGATTAACACTTTTTTCTTTTTCACAGTCTATGTTACATGCAATAGAGATAGGAAGGATCTGGATTACTGCATTCTCATTCTGTTTTGAACAGACTTGAAAATGCAATTCAGCACAGCAGAGAGACTGGGGAAAACCCCACACTGAAGTTAGAATGGTGTAAAACGTGGGCTAAATTAAGCTGAAATGAAAAAATAGGGAGTGACAGAAAATATTACACACATGGAGAAAATTACCCACGAGTGAACAGGTGTTACGTTTAATTAAACAACATAATTATATATACTCCATGATATTTTACAGGGAACAGGTCTGAACAGGAATAGACATTATTAAGGTGCTGGCCTGTCATAAGGGGTGGTTAACAGGTATGGTCTCCTGAGCACCAGGATACTTTCAGACTCTCTACAGGGTCCAGCTGGCTTAGATTTCAAATCTTCAAGTGAGCAAAACTGGTTTCTTAACCTCACTTGTAATAAAGAAACAAAAAACATCTGTTCACGATGGCAACCTACATCATTTATTAAATGTTTTTATATGGCAAACATTGTTCTAGGCATGTTGTAAATACTATTTCTTTTTATCTTCATGACAATTCCACACATGTAGAGGTATGTAGCATTATCTATGTTTTATAACTGAGGAAATTGATTCTTGGAGAAATTATGTATCTACTGACTGTAAAACCAAATTTCCAAGTTTGTACCTGTGCCTAACACACTGCAGGCTTACAAAAATACCCTTAATGCCCAGGACAATTTGTAAGAGAAGGCCTAATTTAATTAATAATCCTTACCATTAGAAAGTATCAAGTAAGTAGAACACCGCTTCAGTTTAACAAAAATGGTGCCTCTCTTCTCGAGTATACAGGGGACAGATGGGTCACAAAAGATCTTGGCTTTGAAGAGCTCACTGATAAATGTGATGTATATAATTTCATTCTGATAAAGAAAATGCCCTGAAACATGTCTAGGTTTCAGCTAGGTCTGCATTTGACTTTCATTTTAATCCCTAGGCCATCAGTCTTGGCCATTTCTGTGTTGCAAGGTTCCATTCATACAAGTTGTTAATTAGTCTGCTGTCTCCGCCAGATGAATTGTCCACACATGGTGCAAACAGTCAATGTTGTGGACTACTCACTGAAAGCCTGGACACTTGAGTCCTCCCAGAGGTGCCTCAGAAGAAAGCCTCGTGATCTGCTTCCCAAAACTCAGCTCATTGAAAATACTATCGAGCACAGTTCTACTTAGACACGCATAGGGTTGCTGTGAGTCAGAATCAACACAATGACAACTAGTTTTTTGGTTACTGGGTGACTAACGGTGCAAGGTACAGAGCTGACCAGGGCACAGTGATGATCAGACCCAGAGGACTCATGCCAGGCTGGTTGTTTCCTTTTGTAGTGATTATCACAGAGATTGTACATCTCTGTATGTGCAGATATCCTCAGTTTACTGTTTAAAGCTGTCTCCATCCAATATCCTGTCATCATTGCTTTGTTTTATTATTATTATTATTATTCTTGTCCTATTTCAGAAAGCCATGCAGATGCAGAAGGTAGAGCCTTTTCTTGACTTCATGTATATTCTGGAAAATGCCTGCTACAACACAGCCCCTCCTTGGCATTGCTGTAGTGGGAAGTATTTGGTAAACTTCCTTTGTTTCTACCAAAAGGGAGGACAAATTTCCTTGAAACAGGTTTCGTCCAGTCCCTTCATGGCCCACCTCTGCTGTCAAATGTCTCCCAGGATAGTAGTTCTGGTTGAAAATTGTCCTCTTGCAGTCTGCCTGAGATCTTGCGAATTCACTGTTTCAGCCCCAGTGATCTTTGAAATTTAGAGGCAGAGCACACAGAGAAAGGCAGAATATCAGGCTTTCCTCCTCTTTGCTAATCATTGATCATTTCTTTAATAGCATTAATAAAAAGGCCACTGTGCTCCATACTTACTCAGTAAATAAAGTGTGGGAGAAGCAATTATTCACCGCAGCTTTCATTTTTAAAGAAGAGTGTTCATTCCTCAGAATGTTCCACAGAGATGTATGTATGCATCTTAGCTGTCATTTGCAATTTTGGACTCTGTGATAATTTGCTATGTGGGTAGGTCATTTCTACTGTCTTGGGTTCGGTGCACCCATGTTTACATCTTTATTTTACAAGTAAATTTCCTTTTAGCAGTAACATTTGATGATTCTACTGGACTATTACTTCAAGGAAGTTTCTTGAAAGCTGCAATAATTGGCCATGCACCACCAGTAGGCAGCCAGCACAGACTAGACACAAGTAAATATGAATTACAAGCCTACAAACCTCAGAGTTCAAAGGGACCGTGAAGGTCAGGAATCCCAACCCCCACAGTGATACCTGCATACCTTCTACAACAACTCCACCATGTGGCCAGCCTGTCTGCAGGTGAACGCCTCTACCCGGCCACACTACCTCCAACTCAACCAATTCTGCTCTGGGCATTATTTCACAGTTCTTTTTCCATCGTTCCAAAATCTGCTGCCCTGAAGATTTCACCAGTAGGTGGTCTTCATTAAAAATAATTCCATTTTTATATAACTATCCTTTCTGTTATTTAAAGTATAACCCACACAAATTTTATTTTCTCCAAGATAAAACAATACCGGCTCTTAAATGTATCACTTGGTGTGGTGTGGTTCTGAGTGTTTTCCTACTTCTGACAACTTTATTTGTGGACAGGCCACGAACTTGTGCCTGCTTTCTGGCCCCACAACTTGAAATTACTCTCTTGGTTAGAGACGCTGTCCTTTCTAAGGACCTGTGGAAAATGCATTAAGACATGATCATTTTGGTACCTGCTTTCACATTAGCATGAAAGAATTTGGGGGAGAACCCAGAGCAGGTTGATTTTGCTGAAGGTGGAGGTGGGGACAAGGGAGGGGAAGACTCTAATGAGGTGAAAATGACAGGGAGGCAGATACGGCCACTGCCTATTAGGGGCAGGCTCACTCAGAAGGGTGTGAGGGCAAGAAGCACAGGTGATACTTCCTGTGGAAAACAGGAGTAGTTCTTTGTGGTGAGTCACCTGCCTGGGATTCCCCTGAGCCACAAACATCCTATGGAGCCTATGAACCCTTGAATATGGAGATTACATTTGAGCATAGATCAGGGGGCCTGACATTTGGGTCCTCATCTTGCTGTGGCCACTCATTTGTTATGTGACCCTATACATGGGATGCTCCTTCTCTGAGGCCATTTCCTCGTTGACCCAACGGAGTGGGTGTGTGAGGGAATATTTACATCTACAACTCTGTTCTAATGTGATTCTACATGGACGGAAGAGGAACAGAAAGTGAGACTGAGAAAGGTGTGAGAAAGAGTCATCTTCCAACAGTCACTCAGTCAGTAACTCACAGAACACAGACTGTGCGCCTTCCTTCTGGGTGCCTGCCACTGTGCTTGGCACAAAGCTGGATAAAACAGACTCCCTGTTCTAGAGATTTGTAGTCTATTGAGGAAATAGCTGAGAATATGGACCACAGCTCTGGTGCATTCTGGGAACATAATGTGTTAAATGCTGAAGGCAGAGAGAGGCCAAAGTGCTGACACAACACTTGACCCAGGGCAAAGGGGAACCAAGAAAGAGCTGCAAGATTCTGGGTGGCCTCTACCCTGCCTGCTTCCTTCAGGCTCTCACCTGGGCCTGCTGTGCCAGATGTCAGAGTAAGAGATGTGTACAGGACTTTTCCTTCTTCTTCCTCCATGTAAATTTACATCCTGTCTTTGGAAATAAACTTCTTAGAAAGGTGACAGAAATACTATCTAAGTAAGGAAGTCAGAAAACACCACTAAGAAAACCACTGTGAGAGTTCAATAAAATTATGCAATTTCTGACAGTTGTCACACTTTTTTCTTTTCTTTTCTTTTTTTAAATTGTACTTTAGATGAAGGCTTATAGAATAAACTGGCTTCTCATTAAAATAGTACACATTGTTTTGCAGAACTAGTTAATAACCCAGTGACATGTCAACACTTTCTCTTCTTGGCCTTGGATTCCCTATGACCGCTTTCCTGCCCCTCCTGCCTCCTAGTCCTTGCCCCTAGACAGGAGTGCCCTTTAGTCTTTTTCTCTTTTTAAATGGGCCTATCTAATCTTTGGCTAAACCTCAGGATTTACTTCATTAATGAGCTAAAAAGTATCCAGAGGCCATACTCATAGAGTTTCGCCAGTCTCTGCCATGCCAGTAAGTCTGGTATTTTTTTTTTTTTTTTTTTTTTTTGGTGTGTGTGTGTGTGTGTGTGAATTAGAATTTTGTTCTATATTTTTCTTCAACTCTGTCAGGGCCCTCTCTTGAGATCCCTGTCAGAACAGTCAGTGGTGGTAGCTGGGCACCACCTAGGAGGACTGAACTCAGTCTGGTGGAGGCCATGGTCATTGTGATCCATTAGTCCTTTGTACTAATCTTCCCCTTGTATCTTTAGTTCTCTTCGTTATCCCTTGCTTCTGAAGGAGTGAGAGCAGTGGAGATCTTAGATGTCTGCTCATAGGCTTCTAAGACCCCAGGCTCAAGTACTAGAAGACAGGAGGAAACAGAATACGGAAATAGGGAAGCCAAGATTAAGAAGGGAGAGACTCACTGGCAACACAAGAATAAAAAGGGGTACACCCTGAGATATCACTAAAAGACCACAAATGATGGTCCAGGGGCCTCTGGGTTCCCCTGGGAGCATGGCTTCTGGCCCTGATGCTGCCTCTGTACATAAATCACAAGGGAGGTCAACTCTTCAGACAGGAATGGGTTGGTCTTGGTGACACAGAGTGACCATATCTGTGTGCACTTTATGGTCTCATGCATCTATAGGACGTCATCCTGCTGACCTCTTACTGGAGGCAGGGGACAGGGTAGAGAGGAGGTGATAGGAGATTGTTAGGAGGATATGACATGTATAGAATGGAAAGGAGGAGGTTGCTATCACCAGGCAGGGAGAGCAGTGGGAGCTGCACATAGGCAGGCATGCAAATTTATACAGGATTGTACATTTTCACTCAACAATAATAAAATAAAAAATAAAGAAGGCAGAGAGTTGACATGTTGTAAAGTTGTCAACCAGTGTCATAAAACAATACATACACTAACTTTTTAATAAGAAACTAGTTTGTTCCACAAATCTTCACCTGAAGTACAATTTAAAAATAAAAAAAGAAGGAAACAAAAAAAAAATCAGTAGTTCAGACTTATCCATAGTGTCTTTGGGTGGAAGAGGGTGGGTGGGGGGAAAGACCCCGGATGCTACTGGCCAAAGGAGAACGTAGCACATTTCCTTTATAAACTCTGTTAATGCCACTTGAGCTAGGTGTTCCTGAAGATCATGGTCCCCACAACCCTCAACACAGCAGTTAGGTCCCTCAGAGAGTTGGGATTGTGTCTATGGAGTTTCCATGACCTTGCCTTGTATAAATTGTGTTGGCTTCCTCAGCATTGTGTACAGCCTTACACTTCACACCACAGTAACAACTTATCTCTTGTCTATTTAGTGTTTTTCTACCCCCACCCCTGCATAAGCTTAGCTAAGATTACACGGTTTTATAACTGGTGGAATTCAGTAACCAGACTGTGACTGACTTCAGAGTTTGATCTCTTACCCACTCTCCCTTCGCCGTGTGTTACTACTGCATGGCCTTACCCTCCTAGGCTGCATGCTGGTCTCAAGAAAGGAGCAACTAGAGAGGATAGAGTCTACTCTAGCAAAGAGATGCCCTCATGGAGAAGTGGCAAGGGTCAGCTGGAAAGAAGAGTGCAAACAGAGAAAACTCTCTGAGAGTAGGGAAAAGAAAAATAAGGCATCATTCGAGGGGAGAACTTGGATGCAGTGACCCAGAAGAAGGATTACTCTGGCGACTGGTTGGCCCAGTATGAGAAGCTACAGAAAAATAAAGAATGATCAGGACGGCCTATCCACCTAGCCTCCCAGAAGGGCAAAGATGGAGAAGATAAGGTGCATTTTTAGAAAGATTCTCACCAGTGATTGTAACCTATTTTTTTAAAGACCCCAGTAGGAAACCTTGGTGGCATACTGGTTAAGCGCTACATCCGCTAACCAGAAGGTTGGCAGTTCAAATCTGCCAGTTGCTCTTTGGAAATTCTAGGGAGTAGCTCTACTCTGTACTCTGAGGTCGCTATGAGTAGGAATACACTTGATGGCACTGCGTTTGGTTGGTTTTAATCCCTCCCCAGTTTTTGCAGCTTCACTTTGCTTTGGAGGAATCTTCTAGCCCTCACCCACCTTTTGGAGAGCTCACACGGCTACTTTAAAAAATGAGCTAATTATTTTACTTTAAAAAAATGAGCTAGTTATTTTCAGTAGCTTCAAATATTGCTGGCTTCACAGATGCTTGTAACTTTGCATTACAGACTCCACACTGAAGAAGGAAACTTCCTCTTGCCCAGTTTGTGTAACAGTGGCAGACAACGCTGCAGCTCCTTCCCTTGGACTGGGTTTGTCCCATATCTTCTCTCTAGGAATCACGGGAAAACGTCATTGTGACCTCCATTTCACCACCTCTCCAGTTAAAATTTATATCATGAGATTCCCGCCAATAAAATGAGTTCTATCTAGAACTTAAAGATACTTGAAACAGAGAGTTTGGGGTTCTTTGGAGGCTTTTTCATAGCAGGAGTGCTATATATAGCTCCCGCTTTTAAGTTCCTATCTACATCACAACATAGCTTCCTGCTTTCTCTGAAAAGGGGCCCAAACCAAAAAATAAAACCATTGCTGTCAAGTTGATTCCAACTGTACAGGACAGAGTACAATTGTCTCATGGGGTTTCCAGGACAGAGTACAACTGTCCCATAGAGTTTCCAAGTCTGTAACCTTTAAAGTAGCCAACTACCACCTTTTTCTCCTGGGGAGTGCTGACCCACCTTTGGGTTAGCAGCCAAGCTCTTAACCACTGCACCACCTCCTTAGCAGGGCCCAGCCACCCTGAAATACCTGCATCCAGAACAGCATGGGTCGCTTTTAAGAAGAGAGAGACATGATCACTCTCATATGGGGGGCAATGGAACACTTTTGCCATCTACCACCGTCTCTGCTCAGCCCTCACACTCTACACATACCCAGAGCCTTCCTTCATGTCTTCTTTCTGAATTACTATTTTAATCAGGGAGTTAGAGCACTCTCTGCTAGTAGGAAAATAGAATTTATACCTGGCCTTTCTCACAGTTCCTGCTTGAATACTTTTGTAATTTTGAGTGCATGTGTTTTCATTCATTAAAAATAAACAGGTGCAGAATGAGGAGCATTTACCTTTCAGAATTATACGTGAGCTTTGTGACCTTGGGCAAGTTACTTTTGTTTCCTCATCTGTACACGGGGTCTTGGGAAGATTAAATACAAACTGTGGAAGTGTTTAGTGGTGAATCACTTGTTAATAAGGGCCTGTAGTGTGTTAAGCATCCTTAGGATTGTTCTAGGTCTTTTGTCATAGGGGCTACATAAACATTCATTGCTGCAAATACCAAAAATACGCTTTTCATGTGTATTTTCAGAATGTGTAATTTAGGGGGTGGAAAATAAGTTCCTGGAACAGTTGCATCTTTGTTTGAAGTAGGTTTTTGTTGCTGTTGCTGTTTTTTCAAATCAGCTTGTTGGGAATGCTGACTTTGGTCACTTGGTTAGAATGATTTTCATCAGGTTTCCCCACTGTAAAGTTATTTTTTCATTTTAAATTCATAAGTAATTTGTGGAGAAAGTATCATGTGACCCCCGATCGGATGCACTGACATCATTTTAATGGTGTTCCTGCTCAATATACATAAAGTGAATTTTGCATCAGGAAATATCAGATAAGCCCAGGCTGAAAAACTGCCTATAAAATAAGTGGGCAATGTTCTTCAAAAGTGTCAGTCGTGGAAAATGGGGTAAGGCTAGAGAACCATTTCCAAGTAAAGAGACTAAGAGGCATGACTTCCTAGATGTGTATAGGATACTAAAGTAGATTCTGCACCAAAAAAAAAAACACTCTTATAATGATATTGTTGAGATAATTGGTAAAATTCTATGAGATTTAAAGATTAATTAAAAATGTTGTGTCAGTGTTAAGTTTTCCACCTTTCATAGTTTTACTGTCCTTCAAGTAATGAATGCCCCTGCCATTAAAAAATACTCTCAAGTATTTAGAGGTAAAAGGGCAAGATATCTATATCTTGCTATCATATATATTTTACATATAGTTCTGGAACTATGTATAGTAACTATTTTGTTGTCATTATTGGCCTTCGAGTTAGCTGCAGGCTCATGTATAACAGAAAAAATGTTGCATGGTCCTGTACATGGATAACCTAGTTATCCATGGGCTTTCATAGGCTGATATTCAGTAGATTTCCAAATCCTTCTAGTCTGTCTTAGTCTGGAAGCTCCACTAAAATCTCTCCACCATGGATGCCCCTGCTGGTATTTGAAACATGGTGGCATAGATTCCAGCATCACAGATCGCAACAACACACAGGACACTATGACAAACTGACAGATGGGTGGTGGATATAACTGCAACTACTACTATAACTACAAATATACATATAGTTCCCAGCTAGATAATGAATAAGGATGACTGAAGCACTGATGTCTTTGAATTATGAAATTGGTGAAGCGTAATGAATATGCCATGCACGACTAGAAAAATGAACAGCCAGAATGCTCCTTAGAAGTGAGGATGGAGAGACTTCATCCCACAGAGAGGTCTGACAGTTAGGTTTATGAACTCATCCTAGAAGAAGTGTGACATGTCTCTTTGCTTGGTATCACTACAATCCCCTAGAAAGTACTCCCCTTAGGAAGCTATGCACTGACAACAGAGTCAAGTTCACCCTTCAAAGCAAGTTTGGAACCCTTTCTGGGATGGCCATCAGAGCTGTCATCATACAAGTTCTGAAAATTATGTTCATGAACTCATCTAGAAAAAAATGTATCATATGTCACTGCTGAATATCACTATGGCCACCCTCAAAGTACTCCCCTTGGGAAGCTATGCACTGATGCCAGTGCCTAGTCTACCCTTCAAATAATTTTTCTAGGTTTAATTCACAAACTTAATTGTCAGACCTTCTCTGAAGACGGTTCTGATGGCCATTCCAGAAAAAAAAAGTTCCAAAATTGCTTTGGAGTGTGGACTAGGTGCTCGTGCCGGTGCGTAGCTTCCCAAGGGAAGTACCTCAAGGTGACCGTGGTGATATTCAGAAATTGGGTGTGTAGCACTTTTTCTAGGATGGGTTCCCGAACTTAACTGTCTGTCCTCGTACTTTGGACACGTTATCAGAAGGATTCAGTCCCTGGAGAAGGACATCATGTACTGTAAACTAGAGAGTCAACAAAAAAGAAGAACCTCAACGAGACGGACTCGCACAGTGGCTGCAACAATAGTCTCAAGCATAGCAGCAGTTAGGAAAATGGAACAGGACAGAGCAGTGCTTTGTTCTGTTGTTTTACAGGGTCTCTAGGAGTCATAACTGACCCCACGGCACACTTAGCTGCAAATACATGTGTCTTTCTATACACACACACGTCTATATACATATATGTGTAGTATATATACATGTTTGGCTTGGCTGGCTATGTATATATACATGTACAAGGACAGACAAATCCACGCTCTTTGCTGAATACAATTACCATTGCCTTGGAAGTACTCCCCTTGAGAATCTACTTGCTGGTGCCAGTGCCTAGTCCAACCTTCAAAGCAACTTTGGAACTCTTTTTTTGGAATGGCCATCAGAGCTTTCATTGTATTACCTTTGATGTTCTTAGTGTCATGAAAATGTCTATCTTTTAATATTTCCTTTATCTTCATGTAAAGAAAAAAGTCATTGGGGGAAAGATTAGGTGAGTTGGGAGGGTATTCCAATACAGTTATTTATTTACTGGTTAAACACTCCCTCACAGATAACTGTATGATTAAATTCACAAACTTGCCACCATGCCACCATGCACAATGGCCATTCCAGAAAGAGTTCCAAAATTGCTCTGAAGGGTAGACTAGGCACTGGCATTGGTACATAGCTTCCCAAGGGGAATGCTTGTAAGGTGATGATAGTGATACTCAGCAATGAGATATGTAGCACTTAGGACAATTAAGTTTACATACTTAACTGTTGAATCTTGTGTGTGTTTGTGTGTATTCATATACATATGAAAGAGAAAACAAATGTACTCAAGGCTCATGAGGTAGGAAAGAAATGGAAATATTAGAAGAAGTGACCAAATATCTGAACCACTGAAGCAAAGTGAAGAACAGAGGGAGAGGCACGAGCCACAGTAAGTAAGTGAGAAAGGGGTCAGATCAGTCTTACAGGCTGTGGGAAAGAGCCGTGACTTTGTTGGGTATGTACCAAGAAGCCATAAGAGGGTTCTGGACACAAGAGTGACTATATCAGATTGCCATTTTTGTTTTTAGCTGTTGCTTTGGTGTTTACATAGAAAAATTAGCTGTAGAAGATGTAAGGTAAAGCAGGTGGTTACAGAAATCCAAATGAAGACAAGGTTGTCTTTGACTATGTTGTTGTTAGGTGCCCTCACATTGGTAACTGCTCGCAGTGACCCTAGCCACAATGGAAGAAAACATTACCTGGTCCTGTCCCACCCTCTCAACTGTTGTTATGTTTGAGCCCATTGTGCAGCCACTGTGCCAATCTATCTCACTGAGGATCTCCCTCTTTTTGGCTGACCATCTACTTTACCACACATGACATCCTTCTCCAGGAACTGATTCCTCTTGATAACATGTCTAAAGCATGTGAGAGTCTTGACATCCTTGCTTCTAAGGAGGATTCTGGTTGTACTTCTTCTTCCTAGACAAATCTCTTTGTTCTTTTGGCATCCTGTGGTATAGTCAATATTCTTCAAAAACCACAATTCAAAAGTGACAATTTTTTGGTCTTTCTTATTTGTGGTCCAGATTTTGCATGCATATGAGGCAACAAAAACATCAGGGCTTGGGTCAGCCACACTTTAGTCCTCAAGGTGACTTCTTTGCTTTTCAACATTCTAACAAGGGCATTTGCAGCCCATTTGCACAATGCCATGTGTCTTTTGCTTTCTTGACTGCTGCTTCCATGGGTATTGATTGTAGACCCAAGTAAGATAAAATCCTTGACAACTTCAAGCTTTTATCCATTGATCATGAAGTTGCTTATTGGTCCAGTTGTGAGGATTTTGGTTTTCTTTGTGTTAAGGTCTAGTCCACACTGAAGGCTGTGGCCTTCAATCTTCATCAGTAAGTGATTCAAGTTCTCTCATTTTCAGCAAGCAAGGGTGTGTCATCTGTATAATAGAGGTTGTTAAGGAGTCTTCTTCCACTCCTAATGCCACGTTCTTCTTCATATAGCCCAGCTTCTCATACAGTGTACAGATTGAAAAGGTAAAGTGAAAAGATACAACCCCAACATGTGTTTCCTGTCTTTAAACCGTGTAGCATCCCCTTGCTCTGTTTAAACAACTGCCTTTTGACCCACATACTGATTTCTTATGAGGACAATTAACTCTTCTGGATTTCCTGTTCTCTGCAATGTTAGCCATAGTTTAGTATGATCCCCATAGTCAAACGCCTTAGCATAGACAACAAAGTACACATAAACATCTTTCTTGGTATTCTCTGCTTGCAACCAGGATCCACCTGACATTAGCAATGATATGCCCCATGATTCTGTCAGTGTGTTGTACTGTGGGGTCTTGTGTGTTGCTGTGATTTGGGAGTTGTACCACCAGCGTGGTCACCCATGGCAGACAAATTTCAGCTGAGCTTCCAGACTAAGATAGACTAGGAAGAAAGATGAGGCAGTCTACCTTTGGAAAGAATTAACTAGTGAAAGCCTTATGAATAGCAGCAGAACATTGTCTGGTATACTGTTAGGAGATGAGCCCCTCAGGCTGGAAGGCACTTAAAAGATGACTGGGGAAGAGCTGCCTCCTCAAAGTAGAGTCAACCTTCAGGAACATAAGTGGAGTTAAGCTTTAGAGACCTTCACTTGCTGATGTAGCATGGCTCAAAACAAGAAGAAATAGCCACAAACATCCACTAACAATCAGTACCTGGAATGTACAAAGCATAAATCTAGGAAAATTGGAAATCGTCGAAACTGAAACAGAATGAATCACATTCAACACCCTAGGCATTAGTAAGATAGAATGGACTGGTATTAGTTCTTTGAATTCACTCTTTGACTGTGGGGATAGTCATATAGAGGTTGAGAATGGTGGATAGACTCAGATACATTGTGAGATGTGCTTGGTGATGCATCACGATTGAAATAGGAGGGAAATAAAAGAATGAGAGTGTAGTACTAACATTCTAGCCTGAGGATCTTGATAGGTGGCATCATTTACCAAGGATGAGACCTTCAATAATGATAAATTACTCTTAGACTAATCAGACCATTTCATTTATGCATTTTTTTTCTAGCAACTTAGCTACTCTCACCTCAGGTTTTCCAGCTACAAAATAAATATTATTTTTCATATTATTACACAGAATGGACACTGCGTACAATATATCTGATGTGCTGTCCATCATTTCATTGGGGTTTACTAGAGGTTCCTATATTTATCATTTCTCTTGAAACTCAGTGGATGTAATTGTCGAGGTACTTTACCAAGTACCTATTCTGCATTAAGCAGATACTTTAAAATTCATTACCTGCTGCAACAATGATATAAGGCAGTGATTTCTGCTCCTGCTTTACAGATGACAAAACAGAACATCTAACTAGTTAAGAACTTTGCATGAGGTCAAATAACTCATTATAGCATCTCAGGGTATAAACTCAAAATCTGCCTAACTTCAAAAGTCATGTACTTTCTCTTACAAAAGCCATCTGTCCAGGAGGAAAAATGTAGTGGAAAGAAAACTAATTAATCCTTTTAATAAATAATTAAATCTAACCACATTTGCCCTTGAAAGGGTAAATAAAGCGTATCACTGAGAGAAGAAATTTTTAGCCTTCCTTATGTACACAGGTGAAGCCATGGTAGAATATTAAGTCACGTGAAAAGGAAGATTATAATTTCAAAGCTTCCTCCAATTCTGTGTCTGTCAAAAAAATGAAAAACCCAAATAGATGGTCCTTTGCTTAGGATGAAACCATAATAACTCTTTGTATATTTAAAGTTTTGTAGAGTGGCAAGTTTGGGTGAGAAATAAATTGCTCTGTGCATTAAAGTGGAAAAACTAATTTTTTTTTGTTTGTTTTGTTTTCAGATAAAAGCTACAGTAGAGGTAGGGAGAGGTCCAGGAAATGGTCCAGGAAGTGAAGTCTCAACTTCCCAGGGTTCTACAGATACCTTTGCAAAAAAGATTTCTCACCAGCTGAAGTCTTCCAAATGGACTTTTTGGCTACATTGTCTTCATACATCCCAGCCATTAAGCACTAATGTTAACTATTAAAAATTTTATTATGATTGTTATTAGTATAGAAATTGCATACTAGGCAGGGGAAACAGCAACACAGGGGCCCGAGGGATGAAACTGCTTTTTGCCTATTCATTATTCATTCTACTTTAGAGTCTGGGTCTTCTCCTCTCAAGGTTGGTGGCAAGCACACCAGGCTGCCTGACCTTCTGTAGACTTGACGTATCCCCAAATATTAATTGTGTGAGAAGATCATCAACCTTAAAATATTTCTCAAGCCTCTCTAAACCTCAGTCTTGAAAACCAGTAACTAGGCAGTTATTGATAAGAGATCAAACCAATAAGTTTTTGAGAAACTCAAGAAGGATGGCACTTTCATCTTTACTCTGTCTGCCTTTCAACCATTTCCTCACAGATCTTGAAGCCTGACACTAATTTCTCAGCCTTCTCTTGGTCATTCTGTAAGTGTGAGAAAAGATCATTCCAATACTGACTGTTAAAACAAACCCTACAGGGGCCTCTGGCTGCTGGGCCATTGTACTTTCTAAATTAATCACTTCCAAGGTATACATATCTGCCTTAGCGGTTTCACTGGCCAATTACTGTAGATTCCCTTACCAGGAGCTCTGCAGCTTTGGGGCTCACTTAGTCATTCTGCTAACAAGGGTATCACAGTTTAGGTTTTGAAAGATCTTAGCCTTCATTTTGATTAGACCTCTAGCCAAACTGTCCTTCTATTTTCTGTGAATATGTTATAAAGCCTAGAACGTAATCTGCCAATAATAACTTTAGTCTTCCAACAAACGTTTAGAAGCATCTACATTGTGATAGGCTTTGTGTCATGAGTTGAGAATGCATACATTAAGAAATATAATTATCAGGCGTCTTGTTGACTACAGGGAACACAGATAATTATGATACACTACTGGAATTTGGAGTTGATAGAGTTCTTGGAAATCATTTAATTCAAGGAATGGTAGAAAAAGGTCCCACCTGTACCAACTAGATCATTCCCCTCCATCTGATACTCCTATTTTCTTCTTTTCCCACCCACATGTAAAGGGGTTTCTATGTATGTTGCTCCATTTACTCACCTCCCACTCCTTTCTGGCTTCTGCTCCCATCACTTCTTGGAAATAATTCTCCAAAAGAGCTCAGTGATTTCCACATTGCCAGTTCCATGCAGTCTTTGCAACAGTCAACTTCCTTGACCTTTGAGCAATGTTGACCACCTCATTCCTAAAATAGATTTTGTTTGATCTGCCTGGTACAATATTCTGTTTACATATGTGCCTTTACAGCCTCTCCTAGTTCTTATTTTTCTACTAAACAGGTATCTAAAAACAGGAGTTCCTCACAGGTGTGTTGTTTTTTCAGTCTAGGCTCTTTCCCTGGGACCTATAACCCATGTCCATAGACAGCTCCATTAATGCTTCAAAGGCTATGGCTTACAGATTGGTATCTCCAACTCACATTTCTTTTCCAGATTCTACATCTCTTCCTGAATATCAAGTCACTAACTTGGCATTTTTGTCTGGGTATTTCACAGGTAAATAAAACCTAGCATATCCTTAGCTGACGTCATGACCTTCTCCTAGAAAATAAACTCCATCTTCAGTGCTTTCTATCCCAGTAAGTAACACCTCCAACTTCTCCATTGCTTACGGCTCCTGCTTCAGTCATCTTGAACACTTCACTCATCCTCAAAAGCATACACAATTAATATTCAAGTTTTGGCAAGACCCCTTCTAAATATTGTTCGATGTAATAAATTATTTACATATTCACTGCCGCAACCCTCACCTAAGCCACCAGCATCCATCTTTCCCATGAGATCTCTCCAGAATCTTGTCCAGTCTTCACTTCCTTTGCCTCTCTTTCACCTGTTCTTCTGAAAAG
Source organism: Heterohyrax brucei (assembly GCA_028571685.1). Taxonomy (NCBI): domain Eukaryota; kingdom Metazoa; phylum Chordata; class Mammalia; order Hyracoidea; family Procaviidae; genus Heterohyrax; species Heterohyrax brucei. Next base: position 14,296,063 of record CM053153.1, on the reverse strand, counting down.
AGTGATTTTTTAAATGCTGTGTTGATCTTGTAATTTCTAAAACCTCTCTATAACTTCCTATTGTTCTTAAGATGTAGGTCAGGTTTAATACAGCTTAGGAGTGCTGCACAATCTTGTTGATGCCTAACTCCACAACCTCATCTCATGCCTATTTCCCTCTTCTTCATGTCCTCTCAGAAACCCTGGTGGCATAGTGGGTTAAGTGCTACATCTGTTAACCAAAAAGTCAGCAGTTCAAATCCAACAGGCACTCCTTGGAAACTCTAGGGGGCAGTTCTACTCTCATCTCTAGGGTCCTTATGAGTCAGACTCAACTCGACAGCAGTGGGTTTGGTTTTGGTTCATGCCTCTCAGTTGTCTAGACTCTAAACAACCCCTCCGTTTCCTTTCTGCTATTCCTTCTGCCGGGAACACTGGTAGTGTAGTGGTTAACTCCTGTGTCTGCTAACCAAAAGGCCAGCAGTGTGAAGCAACCAGGTACTCTTTGAAAACTCTGTGTGGAGGTTCTACTCCATCAGCTTGATGGCAGTGGTCTGGTTTTCCTTCTGCTATTTCTCCTTGTCAGTTAGCTCTTACTTATCCATTATTTCTTGCAGGCAACATTATTTCATCAGTAATGTTTCTCTTAATACTTAGACCAGGTTAGGTTTCTCTTTTATGGACTTTCACTCTATATTTATTACAGTTATAATCATATAGTGATTTGTATGATAATGTATTTATATTTCTCTAATAGACTGTATGAACCATGAACACAGGTACCTCATCTGTACTAATATTTGTGCCTTCATTCTGCTGTAGCTAGTCATTGCTGAGTCAGTTCTGACTCATGGCAACCTTAGGTATAACAGAACAAAATGCGGCCTCGTGCTGTGCCATCTTCATGATTTTTGTATGTTTGTGTTCATTGCTGAGGCTGTTATCTAGTACCTTCCAACCTCAGGGGCTCATCCTCCAGCAGTGTGTCAGAAAATATTGTTGTGATACATACAGTTTTGTTGGATAATTTTCAGAAGTAGATTGACAGGTCTTTCTTCCTGGTATTAGTCTGGAAGGTCTCCTGAAATTTCTCAAACATGAGTGAGCCCTCTAGTACTTGAAATACTTCTGACATAGCTTCCAGCATCATAGCACCATGAAAGTCACCATGACATGACAAAAGTACAGGCAGGTGGTAGACTTTCATCACTAGCACAGTCAAAAAGGTATGTGTTGAATGAATGAATTGGTTAATCATCCAGCTTCAGCCTAAGTGCTTGACACTGCTGAACAGAAACTTGGTATTTTCCTGTTCCTTTGCCTCCAGATTCCTCTTTCAATCGGGGAAAAACTGATGCTTATATTATGATTTTGTTGCATCCTTAATGCATGAAATCCGCTGGGAGCAGGTATTCAGAGAATGTCTGATGAATAACTGAAAGGACTCAAATATACGTGGGGAAAATCTGGTTCTGGCACTTGGGGATTCTCTACATGATGCCGACTCAAAGGAGAACCATGTAAGAAAGTAGGCAACTCCAGCCTTAAGACTGGAAAAATCACCGAGTGGGAAGGGTGTTGAAGAACTAATGCCAACATGTCCCTACTTGAAGGGTAGCACATTTCCCAGTGATGTGTACTAGGAGAGGCACAGCTAGCCCTCTAAACCCTGTCCTGCCTGGTAGCCTGGGTCAGGCTCTGAGAGCTGTTTTCCGAGGGCCAGAAATAGAACAGAACACAGGGTTCCAGAAGTAACTCATCCTCCAAGATACACAGCCCTTTTATTTACCACCACATGATTTCAATATCAATGCCACCTTCATTTAATGAACACATCCAAAATAATGTTCCTTTTCAGGGACTCCAGTGAAGTTTTGTGGAAAGATGCTCACTTAGGCCAGCCTTAGCACATGTGGCCCACCTGCTCACACCCCTGCAGAAGAAATGGCCGGATGCTTTTCTATACAATAGAACTTCCTGAATTGTTCAGTCCTCTTGCATTACTTCATGTTGGCTGAAGTCACAAATGATTTGCAAGAAGGCAAGTTACAATGACCCACCTACCCACCAAGAGAATTGTCCCTCTACAGCTCTCCCCACTCCTCCTTCCATCCCTCTTTAAAATTTGCAGACTTTATACCTGCCTATGCACACAGACATCACCCTCTCTCACCCTCCCCCAGAGCCAGTAAACAGATCATCTTCGTTGAATTTCATTGTGAAATAAGAGTCCAGAAGAGGCAGTGTAGCACAGGATACGAGATCAAGTTTTTGAGACAGTTGAAACTCATTTGAATCTTGAAGCATCTGACACAGCAGGATCTTAGACAAGTTGTTTAGGCTCTTCAGGACTCAGTCATTACTTTATAAAATGGGTATAAATGGTAATACCTCAAACTGCTTGCTGCAACAATGTATGTAGTACATACAGCTAGCTGTAAGGAGTACAGAAAAAATCAAACTGTAATAAGTGAGGTTCATTGTAGCTCAAACACATTGAAAATCAGTGAGTATCTGTGCAAGGTGTCCCTGGTCATTCAAACACTTAATGGAAAGATTGCAGGTTCTAATCTACCTAGAGACACATTGCAAGAATGGCCTGGCAATCAACTTCGGAAAAATCAGCCACATGGAAAACCCAGTGGAGTACAGTTCTACTCTGACACACATGATGCTGCCTTAAGTCAGAGTCAACTGATCATCTACTGGTATTGGTACAATATACAAGTCCAGTCAAGGGTGTTGTGTCAGAGATAAACATGATGAAGTTATTTCTATTGCTTTGAGAGAGTTAAGCCTAGTGAGAGACGCACATGTTACATGTCTCTAGTGAGCTAATACTTATTTCTGGAAAATTAGTTATATATTTTCATTCCCCTTCATACCTGCTGACTTCCACTACATACTATCTGAATGCCTTTCAATTCACTGGTATGTAATGTGTGTATCATCCCCTTAGGGTAGTGACATATCTTAATCACTTTTATCCTGCCACTGGGGCTGGCCAGAGGGATGAAGGAAAGAAGGAAAACCAGAAGAGTCCAGGACAATGAACTCCTTTAAAGCATGCCATCCCAATTTTCCATCTCTTAAATGCTCTGGGTGTTAAAAAGTTAATTCTACATTCAAACTAAATTTATTCTCCTGCAACTCTTGAAGAGACAAACACACATAAGGTCCACGATATACCTTCATTTCCTTTTCAGAACTGTCTGCAAGAAGGCCCTAATTCTGTTTTACAGGCAGGAACCTGAAGCTTGGTGAAGCTGACATATCTGAGGTTGTGTGGTTGAGAAGTAGCAAATATCAGATTCCTACACTAGTCTGTCTAACACTAAACCTGGTTCTGGTTCAGCCAAAGGGGAAGTAAGTATTTTGCAATGGTGGGTCTGATTTACTTTCTGGGTGTGATGCTATCTCCTGTGTTAGGAAGGAGGAGAGGTACACGAGGGCAGTGCACGACAACTGTGGCTTTACCCTATCAAGGGGCATTCAGCAAGAATAAGCACCAGTTGGCATACGGTTCTGATCTGACAGTGCCAGGCAAAACCGCCTTGGCTGGCAGCTGCCGCCTTGTCCGGCTGTCCAGCAGAAGAGGGGATGATCAGCAAAATGGCCTAGGTGGCACCAACTCTTTCTGCCCCCTCTCTGTGCTCTTTGAATGTCAGATCAATGCAACTGATGAGTGATGCTGTCTCTAAAATAAGGGCAGATCTAGAAAACGATCCAGAATCCACCCTCTCTTAAGTATCATGCAGTTTGGGGTGGGGGGACATGGATTTTTAGAGAGAGATCTCGGAGTTTTGCCCTCGATCTCTCATCGACCTGCTATGTAACCTGGGGAGAACTCCTTAGCCTCTCTTATCTCAGTTTTCTCGTTTATAAAATATCCTTCATGGTTTTGTTTAGTGATCGAATGTGAGAGTGTGTTTGAATAGCATTAACGTAAGAAGAAGAGGAAGGGGAGAAGGAATAAAATAAGTGAAAAAGGAGGGACTAGAAGAGCAAAAAGAAAGATGATAATTCCATTTCACTTTTTCTTCTCTGTTTTGGAAGAGATCAACAACCTGTGTGTTATGCAGATGACACAACTCTGTTGGCTGGAAGTGAAGAGGATTTGAAACATTGATAAAAATCAAAGACCACAGCCTTCCACATAGATTGCACCTCAGCATCAAGGAAACAAAAATCCTCACAAGTGGACCAGCCTAAGCAACATCATGATTAATGGAAAAAGGATTGAGGTTGTCAAGAATTTCATTTTATTTGGGTCCACAATCAGTGCCCATGGAAGCAGCAGTCAAGAAACCAAAAGATGCATTGCACTGGGAAAGTCTCCCGCAAAGGATCTCTTTCAAGTGTTGAAAAGTAAAGATGTCACCTTGAAGACTAAGGTGCACCTGACCCAAGCCATGGCATTTTCAACCATATCGTATGCATACAAAAGCTGGACAATGAACAAGGAAAACAGAAGAACAGATGCCTTTGAATTGTGGTGTTAGAAAAAAATATTGACTGTACTATGGACTGCCAAAAAAACAAACAGGTCTGTTTTGGAAGAAGTACAACCAGCATGTTGGTTGGAAGTAAAGATAGTGAGACTGCATCTTACATATTTTGAACAGTATTGTCGAGAGGGATCAATCCCTGGAGAAGGATGTCATGCTTGGTAGAGTTGAAGGTCAGCAAGAAGAAGACCCTCAAAAAGATGGGTTGACACAGACTACAACAACAGGCTTAAGCATGAGAACAATTGTGGGCACAAGACTGTGCAGTGTTTTGTTTTGTTGGGCATAAGCACACTAAGAGTCAGAATCGACTTCATGGCACCTAACAACAACAACAACAATAAATAGTGAATACAGAGAAATTTCACCATCAGACACAAAAAGAAGGAAATGGCAAGAGGTTTTCTTTCCCAGCACATTAATTAGGAAGCAGCAGTACTTGTATGTGGGAAGAACACTTGATAGTCAGGAACCCTGTGGCAGTCATCTATGCAGCTTCATGATCTTTAAGATTTATGATAGTTATTAAATATAATGCATGCCTATTAATGCTAAAATCTGCTATCATTCAGTTCCTTGATGAATAAAGACTTACCGTGCCATAGGCAGCAACCATTGCTTTGTAGCAAAACACCCCAAAATCTAATACCTCAAAGCAACTGTTAAATAAATGGTTTTGTAGTTAGTGGGGTGGATTTTCTTCTTTGCATCTGCTTCGATGGTCTCAGCTGGGCTGTCTCAGGAATCTGTGACCAGCTGGTGAATCAGCCGGCAACTGATGATCCAGAATGACTTCACCCATAGGTCTGACACGTGGCAGTCTGCTGTCTAGACAAATAGGGGTTACCAGGCCATGTGTCGTATCATTCAGCATGTTATCTTGGGCTTGTTCTTAGGGCAGAAATTTCTAAAAGCACAAGAAGGGAAGCTGTCTTGTTGTCTAGCTTTAGAACATACGCAATGTATTCTCTGCACCACTGAACCAAGTTCACTGATGTCAAGTCAATTCCAACAGATAGCAACACTGTAGGAAAGGGCAGAACTATTCCCATAGATTTCCAAAGAATGCCTGGTAGATTCAAACTTACGACTCTTTTGGTTAGTAGCCACAGCACTTTACCACTACATCACCAAGATTTCCTTTGCTCCACTAGCCAGTACAGTGGCCTCAAGGGGTTGTTCTTTTTTTCCCCACTTCCTGAATTTGTACTGGCTTTGCTCTACTAAACCAAAACTAAAAGCACTGCCATTGAGTTAGTTCCAACTCATAGTGACCCTATAGTCAGTACAAACTCAGGAAGTGGGGGAAAAGATGATCTCTTGAGGCTACTTTTGAAATATAATAGTTAGTGAGTTGGAATTGACTTAACAGCAATAGGTGTGTATATTGCATATGTTTTATCATTCACATTCATCAAATATTTATTGAATTTGCACTATGTGCCAGACAGAGCTCTCATTATTGTTAAGACAGTTGTAAGAAATGATTTTTGGATATAGATATACCATTTGACCCAGTAATTCCTCTGCTCGGAATATATCCTACAAAATCAAGGCCATTCACACCAACTGACACATGCACACAAATGTTCATTGCAGCACAGTCCACAGTAGCAAAAAGTTGGAATCAACCCAGGTGCCCAACAACGGAAGAATGGATGGACAAACTTTGGTATATATACTCGATGGAGTACTATACACTGGTAAAGAACAACGATGATAGCAGGAAACATCTCTCAATTTGGTCTCAACTGGAGGACATTATGTTGAGTGAAACTAGTCAGCGACAGAAGGACAATTATTATATGAGACCCCTACGATAAAAACTTAAAAGCGTACTCATACGTAGTAGAAAAGACTCTTTGATGGCTACAAGGGTGGGGAGGGTGGGAGGGCAATGGGGCAAGGTGCAAGGGTTTAGATTGGGTAGTTGTTAGAAATTTGGTTGGGTGAAATTGGTGACAATACACATTAGTAAGAAGATCCATATTAATGGGACTTCGACACAACTTGTGTACTCCTCCTCTCTTAACCCAATATTGTAAGCACAGAGTATGTACACTTTCATTTTTTATTTAATAAAAAAAAAAGAAGAAAAGATGATTTTTGTTCTCATGGACCTCATATTCTAAGTAGCAGGGGACAGATAATAAATTTACCACATCCAACAACAGTTTTGTATAATGATAGAGTCTTGATGCATTTTACAAGATATGTCAGTCGGAATAGCTGGGTTATGTTCATTAGCAAACAGCCCCTAACCCTCAGCACTGTAACACTGTAACAATTTGTTTCCTGCTCATGCTTTGTGTTCAGTGCACTGGGAGAGGAGGTTCTGGTCACCAGTGTTACTTGGGCACTTAGGCTGGCAGAGGTTTCATCCTGACCCACACTTCAAAGACCACTCTACTGAGTGGAGAGGTGGCTCATAGTCTAGTTCTCGATGCTTCTGTTTGGAAGCAGCATGCTTCACTTGCACTTGTATGTCTTTGGCCAAAGCAAATCACGTGGCAACATCTAACTTCAAAGGGGCAGAAAATAAAAACTCAAATGGCCACAGGAGAGAACAGAAATGTTTGGTAAACATAGAAATTACTACCACATAGGGAAATGAGATAAGGACCAGCCAAGATGAGACAAAGAGCCAATGGTTACTTCAGACTGGCAAATTAGAGAAAGCAGGGCTGAGGAAGTAAGAGAGCATCCTGAGAGCAGAGCACTCCAACCTGACAGATAATTAGTGTGAAATCTCTAAGGAGGAAGAAAGAGAAGCATTAGGCAAAGAGTTTTACATGAAGTAGCTCACTTAATCCTGAAAATCTGTAAGATAGGTACCATAATTTATTTTTGCCTTATACAAAAAAGAAAAGGAGACCTAGAGAGATTAATCTGCCCATACTAACATTGCTGGCAAAGTGGCACATTCAGGATCCCAATCCTGGTTTGTCTGATGATGAACATGGATAAAACTCTTGTTTGGATACAAGTATGGCCACTTCACATGGGAAGCTTGTATCACTGAACAATGGGGTCTTGCAAAATGGGGACAATCAGATCTATCTTGTTTGCTAACACTTATGTCAATCTCATAGTATCATCTTCTTTTGTTGAGTCAGAGTTTCTCAACACAGCTGAATAATTTAGCAAGTTTATTTAACGTGTTACATCTTAAGAACAGCGTGATTTTAGAACATTGTATAACAGGCATCAGCTTTAAGTTACTAATGGTGTTTTCCAAGAGACAGACTTTCCCAATTCAACACCATTCCTCAGAAAGTAAGAAGAGAGCTTAGCACAAATTTTTTCTTTGTTCGTTGTTCTCTTCCATATGTGTTACATCGTCCCTCAGGTCTTCCTTTACTACGTACTTCGCTAATTCTTTCCTCGTTGTGAACCAATATGTACTTAACACTGAATTATCAACCTAAGTTCATTAACACAGAAACTTCAACGAAACATATTTAAATGATATCTAAGGAAATGTAAATTCTCTGGTGGTACAGTTTTTAAGTGCTCAGCTGCCAACTGTAAGGCTGACAGTTTGGACCCACCAGCCATTCCTCAGAACAGAGATACGACAGTCTGTTCCATAAATATTTACGGCTTTGGAAACCACGTGGGGCAGTTCTGTTCTATCCTACTAGTTCACTATGAGGTGGAATCAACCTGAAGGCAATGAGTTTAGTTTTGGGTTGGAGGAAATCTGGCCTCATCAGAGCTCATAAATTTTGAAATGATGATACCGAGAAGGGAGCTTGAGCCAAGTTTGTGGGTGCATTCAAAACAGCAGTGTTTTAGATAGTTTTCAGATATTAGATGAATATAATGCTCCTTACATTCTTAGGATTCTGTTATTTCTATGAAGTCATATCATGAGATTCCCACCATCTCTGCTTCTAAGACATGGCTTATATCTTTAGCGAATCCATCTAAAATGGGGTTAATCAACCTCACCAGTACTGACACTTTGGCCTGGATAATTCTTTGTTGTGGATGTTGTCCTGTGTATTTTAGAATGTTTGGCAACGTTCCTGGCTTCTACCCATGAATACCGATAGCAGCCCCCTTTCCTAGAGCTTTGGCAACTGAAAATGTCTTCAGACATCGTCAGATAGTCCCTCAAGGACAAGAATACCCCAAATTTAGAACCATTGCCCTAAACCAGTCTATAAGTCCCTGCAACCCCAAATCAGTTGTGTGTGGTACTGGTAGAGGATCTGGGCTGCTAATGGAATCCTCCAAAGAAACACCCATTTCCCAATCACATTGCCTTTGTGTAAAGCTCACATTCTTCACCTTGCCATTGGTTGCTCTCCGTAATACAGGTTCTGTTTAACTCTCAGATCTTCCATCACTCTCTTTCCAACCTCCTAATTTAGATCTTACTTTATAACTGGACACCCTGGTGACACAGTGGTTAAGTGCTATGGCTGCTAACCAAAAGGTCAGCAGTTCAAATCTGCCAGGTGCTCCTTGGAGACTCCATGTGGCAGTTCCACCCTGTCCTATAGGGTCACTGTGAGTTGACATCCAGTTGACAGTAGTGGGTTTGTTTTTTTTAAGGGATAGGGGGAAGGTATAGCTGACTTGCCTTAACAGTATACTTTCAAAGAGCAAACACCCCTTCTCTTTAGCTTTCCTCTCTTCATCTCTTCTACTCAAATGTTCTTTCCTCTGGCTGCTCCTTGCTGAATCTCTGCTACTTTTTCAAGAGCTAGCAAAACTGAAAACTCCATTCACATTATTTTTACCTTTTTCCAAATGCATGTGTGACTTTCCCACTTTGACACCTTTTAGCACAGTTGGCACTAATCATATAGCTCTTACAGTATAATCCTTGCACCATAGTTTGATGTACGTTTTCTTGGGGAAAAGATGGTGTTTCTTTACAATTTTCACCCTCTGTGATATCCAGAATGATGTGCAAAGCACACTTGACAAATAAAAACAATATAGTTTGCTGATCTGAATTGAATTGAAAACCCAAATTACGTATTCTCTTCATGTTTTTGAAACACAGCTTCTTTGTCAGAACGTCTCTTACCTGGGGTCTTTGCCAGTACTTTTAATACCAAAAATAGGGCAATGCAGATAGCATTTTCTACCCTGCCCTCAAAAACAGTGTCTCAAGGCCATCTGGCAGAGAAGGTGGGAGGAGAAGCCAAGTCTTTTGCCAGAAGTCACAAAGGTACTGTCCCCTTTCCCCCAAACCCCAAGACTGACTCACTACCTGCTGTATGTAGATCTCTTAGCCATCACACTCACCCCAGGCCTGCCTCCCAATCATTAGCTTGCCTACAAGAATCTCCTCATCATTGTGAACAAAGCCATTTCCTTATTTGAAAACTGTGAAGAGTCTCAGTGTTATCTGAAAGACTTTGCAGGTATTAGGGTGCACCCCCTGTTCTCGGGCCAGGGTGAAGTTATTGCTCCTATTTCCAGTCATTTCCTGCCTTTAAGAATCAATTAAAAAAAAAATTACTTGTGGTCAAGTCAATTCCAACTAACAGCTACCCTGTAATGGCAATAAAAAAACCAAGCCCGCTGTTGCAGAGTTGATTTCAGCTCATAACGACCCTCTAGGACAGAGTAGAACTGCTCCATAGAGTTTCCAAAGAGAGCTTGGAGGATTTGAACTGCCGACCTTTAGGTTAACATATATAGCATTTAACGACTATGCCACCGGTATGTAGTGTCAATAAACCAAAACTAACCACTGCCATCGAGTCAGGTCTGACTCACAGCGACCCTATAGGCCAGAGTACAATTGCCCCACAGAGTTTCTGCGGAGCACCTTGAAGATTTGAACTGCTGACCATTTGGTTAGCAGACACAGCACTTAACTCACTACACCACCAGGGTTTGTAGTGTCAACAAAGGACCTTAATGTAACAGGTCTCTAGATAATCAGCAGGAAAAAGATCTAGAGTTGGATTCTGTCACATGAAATAGAGTTGAGTCAAAATCAACCTAATAGCAACTAACCACCACCGCTACCACAATATAATCAGAGATTCTCTTTAACACTTGGAGAAGTTGGAGACCTGGAACTTGCAAACACACACACAATGAGCAAAATCATAGTTATTTCATTTTTTTAATTAAAAAAAATCCCACGTTCCCATACACTGAAAATTACAAATACTAATATGATGTTACGTTTGCTTTGCAATTTTACTTATCTAAAAACAGAACATCCAAGAAAAATTTTACACCTTCTTTATTTTCCCCTCTAGTGTTATGTTCCTTCCTCCCCCGAGAAGGAACAACAGCAGTGTATTTGCTGACTTTCCTTCCCAGCCTTGGTTTGTACATCTGTTACATGTACACGTGTCCCTCAATCTTATTTTTTAATTGTTTATAAATGGCATCAGATTGTATTTAATATTTCTTGACGTTTTTTAAACTCATATGCATTTGAGATCAACCCTTGGTAATTCACTTAGGCTTAACTGTTTAATTTCAATGAAGAAGAAATTTCTCTGCTATAAAACACAAAACCAAACCTGTTGCCATCGAGTTGATCCACACTCATAGCAACATGACAAGAGTTCACGGCTATACTACAGTATAGTTCATTTTCCCCTATTGATGAATGTTAGAGGACTAGGGCACTATTTTGCTGCTACAGATCATGTTGCAAACAAATGACCAAGTGCTGTACCACGATATTTTGTTTGTATGCTGGTCTATTCATTTGTTTTGTATATACCTGGAGTTTAAACCTAGGGTATAAACTAGAAATGGAGCTGTTAGGTTCTTGGCTACTTTCACTTTATCAAATATTCCTGTCTTTGCCTACTGCTTGCCTCCCCGCAACACTTCCTCTCTGCTGCCACCCAAGTGGCCAGTGGAAAACTCAAGCTTGATCACACCCCTAAACCAAAAAACCCACTGCCATTGAGTCGATTCTGACTCATAGCAACCCTACAGGACAGGGTAAAACTGCTCCCTAGAGTTTTCAAGGAGCACCTGGAAGATTCAAACTGCTGACCTTTTGGTTAACAGACGTAGCATTTTTAACCACTGTGCCACTGGGGATCACATCCCTAATGCATTCAAAATCCATCCATGACTCCCAACAGTTGGTGGGATATGGCATAAGCTCCTTTTGCTGATAGTCAATGCCCCTCCTGGCAGGTCCTGCCTACCACTCCAGGCTTGTCTCACTTCATTTTACCCTCCAGAAATAATGAATTGTTTTTCATTACCTGATGACACAGTGAGTGTCCTTCTTCTGTCCTTGGCACAGACCCTTTCCTCTGCCTGGATTCTTCTCTTTGTCTCTTTGGTTTGGTGTCATGATTCAAAATTCAGTGCGACTGCTATCTGCTCTAGTAATAATATTAAATAACATCTACTGAATATTTGCCATGTGCCTGAAATTACGCTTTCCTTCACTCTTTCCCTTGTGTCTCTGTCAAATACCTTGTCCCCTTTCATTTGGTGATGTTCCCCTCTATGCTTTTGCTCTATACCTCTTTTGGATTTGGTTTTATAAGAAAAACAATGATAATAATCTTCATAATTGTTTTCTTTTATTAAATACCTGCTCTGTGTCAGTACCTGTACCACTTGTATTTCTTGTTTCAACTCACACTCAGCAAGTATTACTATCACAAGCCATCATTTTACCTAAGAAGGAATTGAGATTCTGATAACTGAATGGTCTATTTTTTTTTCCTATTTTGCAATTACTGGTTTTCATAACCATATTGCCATCTTACAAATTATTTGACGAAAGGGACCACATTGCAATATTATTATTTGTAACCCTACTGATTATCGAACAGTTAACAAAAATTACTGTTGATTACTGTATCACAGCAACTCTACAGGGCCAAGTAGAACTGCTCACATAGAGTTTCCAAGGAGTATCTAGTGGATTAGAACTGCAATCTTTTAGTTAGCAGCCTTAACACTTAACCAGTATACCACCAGAGTTTCCTCAAGGGTAAGGACTTTTCAAATATGTGTTGAATAAATAAACTAAGTATGCTTAGTAATAAAGTGTCTTTTTCTTTCCTGGAAGCCGGCATATACAGAAGAAGTGGTGATGGTTTCTAACCACTTGGCTTTCCTATTATCACTGATGTTGTGGTGAGGGCATTTTGCCAAATCTGAGTTAAATGTCACCTTTTGATGTTAAAGGGGGAGGAAGCTTTAATAACCTAATCATGAAGCCACAAACACTTCTCGTGTTTCATCCCCCAAGTTTCACTAAGACAATGCATCCTTTTCTCAGGCATAAGGTCTGCTTAACCTCAGTTAAGTTTCAATTCCATTAAGTTTCAATTTTTAAAATTAATTCATAATAAAAAGAGAGGGTGTAGCAAGCTCTGGCAGCTCAGCTCCCCTGAACTTAAATGTTATATGAACTTAAAAGAAAATAGATGTCTGGCAAAAGCCACACAACATAGGGACCAACATGCTTTTGTAAGAGACACATTTTGTCTTGGTAGAACTGCCTTCTGTTTAGTCAGATGTGAGTAGAACAATTTGAGCAGATGACGAGGGTGAGGTTTAATGAGGCTGGCCATACCTAGGAAATAGCAGAAATCTGAACACGCTGATCATTCCCTGCTGTTACCCCCAGTGTCCTTGGTCATGCCCAATATCCTTGACGTGAAGTCTGTGAACTCAAGGATAGAGAAGGAAGACATTTTAGCAGACAGTAGAGATAAGAGATCATCCCTGGAGAGACAAAATTGTAAAATCTTTTGCCTTTTAACTTCTCCTTATGAGTAGCACCCTTCCAGGGAAGAAATTATGAGTCAAAGTCTGGGGCAACTGGCACATTATTAAAGATTTCTCTTTGTGTGTACACTGTAGCTATGCCTTATGAATTAATTTGGAGGTCCATAGTGGTGTCTTTCTAAAAGTTGATGCTCAAAGGGTACTATGGTCAAATGGAATTATTTTATTATTAAAATTTCCTGGATGCGTGGAAAATTAATACCCAGAGTGTTGTTGACTGAAGTCCATTTAGAATGGATTAAGACAGAACATTAAAAGGTCTGTTGAGTACTATGCCTTGAAAGTCAGCAATATTGGTTCCGCCACATGAAAAAGATGGAATAATATCCATTTATTTAATACTTATTTGATACCAGACACTTAACTGAGACATGTCTCTATCAGGTATGAGACAATTAAATAAATCACCTTTAAGCCTTCTAAGATGACCATGAAGTATGCATCTGCTATCCATCCCATTTCAAAGAGAAGGGGATGAAAGGTTAATGACTTGTTTAAGGTTACTAAGCTAGTGGTGTATGGAACAGGGCAAGAACCAAAACGTAGAGCTGGGAAATCTCAGGACCACATCATCGTTTATGTGACTCTCTGACACCAGAGTTACACTCTGTGCCAATCGCCAGTGAACAACATTTTGAAAGAGTCATCAAAAATGGTTGGTGTGATCCAGCATAACTTTCTTTTCAGCCCAGCTTCTTGGTAGTGTTTTTGCTCTTTCTCTTTAGAGATAGCCCAGTCCAGTTCTGTCCCAGATACACATGGTATTTGAAGCTGGTCTTAGAGAGTGATGTAAACTCAGGAGTATTTATTGGTAGTTGATAATAATGATAATAATAATCAGGCAATGGAAAGCATGAGTCTGCAACTAGTTAATGTGGGAGGCAAACATTCCAGCAGAACTATAAAGTGATAAGGCTAGAAGGCTGGAGATACAGCTTTCAATTGTAGAAAGTAAGGCAAACATAATTATACGCACAGTGTCTTCCACCACATGGAACACATCAAAACAAGAGAGACAGCATGATCTATGAACCCAACTCACAGAGACCCTAGAATTGCCAAGGAATGCCTGGCCATCTATGCAAAACAGTGCTCAAGCCATCTTCTTAACCTCTCTGGGCTTTAGTTTCCTCATGGGGAGAAGAAGAGTACATTTTCTCCGGCGGTACTCTGATGATGAAAATGAGAGATAGCTAATGATGGTTGAGACTAGTGTGGAGATAGATGACTAGAGGTTGAAATTCTGCCTTCAGCACTTCCAGTATGTACAACACCAGACACATCTCCTGACCTTGTGCTGTGCTTCCTCACATATGAAATGCTGGCAACAACAGCATCACCTCCACAAAGTTACTGTAGGAATTAAATGCAGTCATACATGTAAGTCTCTGGAAGCAGTACCCAATATACCATGATGACCATATATGTTTGTTAAATAAAAACAATAGATGAAACTTAGTTCAGTAACACCCATTAACCATTTCTCTACATATTATCACATCTTCTAGATGTTTTGGAGATTGATATTACAGGATGAAGTTAAATGACATTTATGAAAAAACATAACCTCCTGTCTTATTATAACCACCAAGCAATACAAAAGCCATCATTTATTAACCGTGAAGTGATCTGATACCTCTTGGAAAGTGAGTACTTTCCACTTCTCCCATGGGCTCCACTCCTGTAATAGAGCTATTAACTGCAATACCCTACTTGGTGATGTATCAAGATTCTAAAAATCAGAACATGTTAACTGTTGTTTCTAAGTGCGTATATTCCTTGGCTCAAGAATTAGGAAAAAAACTTATTGCCACTGAGTCAATTCTAATTCATAATGATACTCTAGGACAGAATAGAACTGCCCTATGGAGTTTCAAGGTTAGTGAATTAAAATTGCTGACCTTTTGGTTAGCAACTCAATTCTTAACTACTGTGCCACCAGTGCTCAAAAAATTATAGTTACTCTGCCATTCTGATCTTCATGGTCTATACTAATACCTCCCCCTTAATTGCTTGATATAACTAGAAGGAATCCACCTCAAAATGCAGAGTTGTTTCCTGTCTAAAGTACTCTTGAAGAGTGGTAAGAGCATGATAGAGCCACTTGGACTCATTACATTTTTACTAGTTCCTACCTGTATGGTGGTGGCAAATATGCATCATCTCTCTGGAATCCAATTTTCTCATCTGTAAAATAGGAAAAGTAACAGCATTTAAGTCATAGTTCTATATGAAAATTAAATGAGGTCATATCATATGCTTAGAACAGTGCCTGGTACATAGCAAGCACACTATGAATGTTAGGTGTAATTCTTATTCTAGCCTCACCACTTCAAAGCCACTGACATAGAGCTGATTCTGACTTACAGCGACTCTACAGTCCGGTATGTTGAAATAAATATTGTTTGGTGAGTCAGGAGGTATGAATTCAAATATGGACATGGGTACCACCCAGAGATGTCTCCGTTATTCTATCTATATATAAAAAAAAAAATGCAAGTGTAAAAATTCATCTAAACTCAAAACATTTGTATAACTCACTGCTTTTATTTTATCTTGGTACCTTCAACTATTTCCAAAACCAGATATTGCCAAGTTACACAAGGAATTGTGATCTATATTAATATGTCAGATGGGGAAATACATTTAGAGGAAGTACTACCACTGTACTCTAAAGACAGTTTTTAGCTGTATGAGCTCATTAATATTTTATCAGAATTAAGTAAAACCCTGAAACCAGCCTAGACTTTATATTTCTTAGTCTGAGAAAGAAAAAAAAATTTCCTGCAGTTAAACTATATGACATTTAATGACATATGGTGAAAATTTTAGGGTAGGCCCATACTCCTCTGAGTGACTCATAATGCATTTTTCTAGAAGAAAACCCAGTGCTCTGTAAACCAAGATGGGCCTTCTGAGAAGCAGTGAGAGAACCAAGGAACTGACATTGCTTCTGACAACTTGAAGTCTGGTCAAGACAACTGCTTTCCACGTAGTCACCGTCTTGGGCATTTGTACAGTCACTGTCACAGTGTGTTCTTAGTAGGAAGTAGTGGGCACATGTCACATAAAGAAGAATCCAGAGAGTTTTTCAGCAAATACCCAACTACACCCGTATATGATCAAAACTATTAGCGTGTTATGCTACTTACTATTGATCTTTTTCAGAATTAAAAATCTACAGGTGATAGCTATCATTTGTATTTATCTTATTTTCACCATTTTCCTACTTGTTCTATGTGCAATTATTATCTTGAAGTCAGTATCTCCCCTTCCACTACCAAGTAGCCTGAGATTTGGCCTAGCTGCATCAGTGCCTATCACCCATCGTTTTTACGGGAGGAATACGCAGCTGCCCAGTTGGCTACTCTGCGTGCAGTCAGTTTGCATGAGTTGAGAAGTTCCAAGCTTAGGGAATCTGAACCTTGTTTAACACACAATAAGCAAATGTGCCTGACCTTTGTCTGAAAGGAAATCACTGTCTGTATTACTGTATAATATATATAATACTATACATGCAGTACAACATACGTTTAGAATGTATGACAAAAGGAAGAAACTCTCCCATTGCTGAACCTAGAAGTTCTGATTATTCTTTCTAAAGTTTCACTTAAATGTCACTCCACTCCAGCAGGAGAGGAGGGATGAGGGGAGAAAGAAATGTCAGGTGTAGATTAAAACTATTCTTCACAAAAATCTCAGGAATGGAGAAAACATATCTCCTTTACCTTTCCCTACCCTTTGTTTTCTTAACTCATTGAGATGAATAACAAATTCTTTACATGAAAAACAAACACACAAATGACAAAAACAAAAAACAAAAAACCACAAACCTGTAGCTATCTCTCAAGAGAAATGTACCAACAGTCTATTGGGAGGGACAATTTTGTTCCTGTTCTCAGGAGGTCATTAACAATTATTAACCACTGCTCTATGGAGGATTCTCTAGTGACTACCATTGATGAATTGGACAAAAGTCTTTGAAATGGGAGAGATTGTACATATCTTCATCAACCTCTAGCCTAATTTTTATCTAGTACTGAAAAGTTGGAAGCCTTGGTGGAGTAGTCATAAAGTGCTATGGCTTCTCACCAAAAGGTCAGTAATTCAAATCCACCAGATTCTCCTTAAAAACTATATGGGAAGTTCTTCTCTGTCTTACAGTGTTGCTATGAATCAGAATCAACCCAATGGCAGGGTGTTTATGGAGAAGTTACTTCATATATTTCCCAGCCCATACTAACTCCATTCCCATTGGTCCATGGAGCATATCAGAGGGTCTTCAGTAAATTAGATAGCAACATGAGGATAAAAGTCTTAAAACAAACCCCAATGATAAAATGTTAACACAGATTCCTCAAAAGTAGAAAGACCCTGTCCCTGCACCCTTGTGATCATTGTCACCTTCCTGGGAAAAGTTAATGTTCAAAGACTAATTCTTTATGCACAAAAAAAGCAGAATAATTAAAATTCATTTGTCCTTCTTAGTTAAAAAAGTCAAAGATTCTCAAGCCCCAAATGTATTTTTACTCAGTTTATAATTTTATTCATTTCTAGTTAGAAGAGTTCTTGACTCTCAGTAGAGCTGGGATTTCTTCATCAGCTGCAGAAGGGAATGTATGTAGTGTTTCTAAGACCTTGGAAGTTGAATTAAATCAGTGTCAAGTCTCTAGTGTAACTGTGTTTTCTTTCATTAAACTTTTATTTTGACATGATTACAAATTTGACTGCGATTGTAAGACATAAATCAGAAATTGCCTTTTACCCAGCTTCTCCTAATGTCAAAATTATAGTACCAGTATCCCAGGCAGGACGGAGACACAGAGGGGGTCAAGACACAGAACAGGGACATCACTACAAGGATGCCCAAGGTGGCCTTTTTACAGCGGCACCTGCTTCTCACCTGCAAGGATCCTTAAACTTTGGAATCCTTAAACTGTTATCAGTTTCCATAGTTTCCTCATTTCAAGAATATATGAGAGAAATTATGCAGCATGTAACCTGTTGGGACTGACTTTTTCTACTTGGAAAAATGGTCTGGAGATTCATCCAGTTATTGCATAGATCAATAGTTGTTGCTGTCATTGTGTGCCATTGAGTCTTTATGACCTACAGCAACTCCATGTGACAAAGTAGAACTGTCCCATAGGGTATTCTGGCTGTAACCTTCATAGCAGCAGATCACCAGGTCTGTCTTTCTCAGAGTCACTGAAGTGCCACACTTTTGCTTGGTAGCCAAGCACTTTGCTGTGTCACTATGGCTCTTTACATCAATAGCTAATTCCTTTTTATTACTGAGTAATATCCAGTGATGTTGATGTACCACAGTTTGCTTAACCACTCACCTGCTGAAGGACATCTAGGTTGTTTCCAGTTTACTGATTTTAATAAGCTGATGTCAACGTTTGTGTGCAGGTTTTTGTGTGGATGTAAGTACTCATTTTTCTGAGATAAACGGCAGAAGAGCAATAGCTGGCTCATATAAGAGTTTATTTTTTTAAGAAATGTCAAAGTGCTTTACAAAGAAGCTTTCTGTGTGACATTTCCACTAGCAATGTATGAGTGATCCAGTTTTTGTCCATTTTGGCCAGCATTCAAGGTTGTCACTATTTTGTGATTTAGTCATTCTGGTAGGTAGGTAGTGATGGCTCATTGTGGTTTTAGTTTACGTTTCCCTAAGAGCTAATTATATTGATCTGCTTTTCATATGCTTACTTGCCATCAACATATCCACTCCAGTGAAACATTTCCTAAACACTGTTGTCCATATTCTAACTGGATTGTTTGTATTTTACCCTTGAGCTTTTCTAGCTTTTTTTTTCAAGGCATTAGAGATACCAATCATTTGTAAATATTTTATTCCACATTGTAGTCTGTCTTTTGATCCTCTTAATGACATCTTTTTCAGACGAAAAATTTTTGATGAAGTCTATTTTATTACTTTTTCCTTTTATGAACATTATTTCTGGTGTCAAGTCTAAGACCTCCTGCCACATCTAGATCCCAAAAATTTTCTCCTGTGTTTTCCTCCAGAAGATTATTGTTTTACATTTTATGTTTAAGTCTTTGGTTCATTTTGAGTAAAATTTCATAAGGTGTGAGGTTTAGTTGCAGACTCTCTATTACTTGACTTTTGCTGATACCATCTGTGACACCACCTCAGCAAGGGTGCTATGACATCTCATCACTCATACATGTCAGGGGAAGTCTAGGCTCTGCACTCAGCCTTTGTTGGCATGAGTTGGGGTGGGGCCATAGATTTTTCTGTGGTGTTTGGCTTGAGTCACAGTCTAAAAATATCCAGTCTTGCTAGGTTGCCCCTTTCCTAACCCTGCTAGAAAGAATAGGTTTGGGGGAGGGCGTCTTAGTCATCTAGTGTTTCTCTAACAGAAATAATATGAGCAGATGTCTTTCATAAGAAAAATTTATTTCCTCACAGTGAATAAAGCTAAAAGTCCAAATTCAGGATGTTCAGCTCTAGGAGAAAGCTTTCTCTGTTGACTCTGGAGGAATACTCTTGTTATCAGTCTTCTCCTGGATGGGGAGCTTCTGAGGCACAAGCATCCCAGGTCCAAAGATACAGTCTGCTGCTGGCACTGCTTCTTTTCTGATGGTGTGACATGGTCCCCAACTCTCCAGCTGCTTCCCTTTCCTTTATATTCCAAGAGATTGCCTTAAGGCACATTACAATCTTGAAGATTGAGTCCTACTTTACTAACACAACCACCACCTATCCTCTGTCATTAACAGACAGGATTCACAACATATGGGATCATTACAAAATACCAGGAATCACAGGCTAGCCAAATTACCACACATGTTTTTGGGAAGGCACAGTTCAGTCCATAAAAGGGGACTCTTAAAATTTGTATTTGGTATTTCAGGTTTGTTGGCCTGTTTAGTACAATTCTAGGATATAGTGAAAGAAATCCCAGAAAACTCACTGCCACATCATTCCTTGGATTTGCAGTCAGTCTCCCTCTTTTTCTCTCCTTTTCAGAGTCTCTTATGTTTGTTTTATGTTTTGTGCCCAGAATCTTAGCTGTATGCAGTGGGAGGAATAGGGTAAAATATGTCTACTCCATCCTAGTGCAAGTGAAAGCCTCCTGCCTGATTTCCAGAGAATCTAAGGAGTTAATAAGATGCACAAGATTATCACTCAACAAAGTGTCTCACATGACCTTTCATGTCAGTGTGTACAGATGTTCCCTGGCCCACACACAGCAGATTCGGAAAACAAGCTAATCTTCAGCCCCCTAAAGTAATTATCACTGGCAAAATTACGTTCCTAGAACACAACACTTTCATTGCCAAGAAAACACAACAGAAAGTCAATAATACCTGAATCAAAGAGAAAATCTTCCTATGTTAGTCTCACCAAAATGCCAGTCAGCTGACACCAGACTTCTGCAATTCAAAACCTATGAATTTAAACTCAATAGAGCAATGTTTTGGCATTATGCATCTATCTTCTTTGGGGCAAAAAGCCAGCTATGTATAATTTCTTTCTAGAAGGTACTCTAGTGTTCTTGATGCATCTCCTGTTTAGCACCAACATACCCATTTCCCCATCTGCAGATGACTAGCAGCTGAGTTCTTCTCAGGGGAAAAGGGGGATGGCTATTCCTTGGTCACAGAGAACTGCTTCACTCAAGGCCAGTTATCCTCCAGGGTGACTACTGATAGTAGCCTGAACAATTACTGATATGTGGGAATACAAATTCCCAGCCTCTTGCTACAACTTGGGACAACTCTGAAAGTCTCTCCCAGCTCCAGAGCTTTCTGTAAAATTACATGGTACATCAGTTTCTCCCTCTACTCAGTTCTGCCTTCCTTACTCCCCTGGAAGTATATTTACTGATACACTTTCCGTATGTACCATCTGTATATTAAACTCTTTTCAGGGAAAGCAATCTAACATGCTGTTAATTTCCATTTCTCCTTCAAGCCTTGTTTTTTTTTTGGCTCATCAGCCACAAGCTGAGTGTGAAACAATATCCACACTCAGTTGGAAACACAAAACATCAAGCTTGTGCCTCAATTAACTCCACAATCATTCACTATGGAGTTACTTAGACGTGAGATCTCTACTTCCCAGGATGTTTTCTCCCTTGTATGTTTTAGTCATTTAGAGTCAACTAAAGGCCTCATGACTGTTCGTAAGTGTGTAGCCAAGACTGAGTGTCCATGTGTCACACTGCCATAGTGTCTGTTCTCCTTGGCCCTGAATGCAACCTGGTTGTAAGGACACTAGATGTAGTGTCGTGTTCCGTGGTCTGCCGCTGTGCTTGGGGGTACACGCTGAAATTCGTTGCTGGACGTTGGATAGCTGTAGATAAGTGTTTGAGCAGCATTGGTTAAAAGCTTGAAAAACTCTCCCACCTTTGAATCTTTGCCTTACCACTCCTTTTCAGGAAGAGATGTGCCTAGACAGTTAACCACAGTGGTCTACACCATCACCTTTGCTGAGGCAACCCTAGGCATGTGCCTTTTGCAAAGCAGGCATATTGAGGTTCCTCATGTTTAATACCTGTCCTCTAATCTTTGCCTCAGCTGCATCTGCCTACTTCTTCCACCTGGGTCTGCCTTGGGCCCCATCTAGGCTTATCTGGATTTTGAGCACACTTATTGAAGGTCTGACTTTTGCTTAAGTTCCTGGTTATATACAAGCATTCTTGTCTCTGGGAAAAGAAAGAAAGGGGGCAGTGGGGGGGGAACCTCACCAGAAATTTCAGTCACCTTCTAAACACGTAATAAAGCATGGCTATCTCAGAACTTCTCTCCCAGGCTGTGGCATTTGAAAACCTGGCCTAATGGTCCTGTTGCTGTTGATTCCTACTCACAGCAACTCACAACTTACAGACTACAACTGTTTCATAGGTTTTTCTCAGCTGTCATCTTTACAGAAGCAGATCACCAGATCTTTCTTCCACAGAACTGCTGGGTGAGTTCAAACTGCCAACCTTTAGGTTAGTGGTTGAGTACACATTTCACCATGCCCTATCATCACATACTGAGGTTCTAGACTTTCCACTAACACTTACCAGACACACCAAAAACTTCCAACTGTGGAATTTTGCATATCCAGCTTCTGCTCATTTTATTTTTCTTCTCAATGTTCTTGGCCAACACATGCAGTGTTTGTGTGCTGGAGTGGACCCACTAGGTAGCAACTCCCTTCTTCTCTTCTGAATATTATGAGAAAACCAAGAAATGGAAGAAGGAAGCCAAAATATCAACTTTAGCTGGAGTGAGAACAAAATGGGCATATTGGATGAATCCAAGACTTGGGTAGACTCATCCACCTGGTCCCTGGCAGTCCTCAGTCTGGTAGGTAAGGCTTGAGGCACAGAGAAGCAGAGAAAGCTGTCCTTTCCCTGATTTTAGTTTCTCCCAAGAGGAAGAAGAGAAGGAGGAGCCGTGCACGAGCAGGTGCTGTTTAAATTTACCAATCAGATGAGCTACTCCACCTGACCAAAGGTAGATTAAATACAGGGATGGGCAGATGTCAGGAATGTGTTTAGGAAAAATTTCTCCTTTCGAATCCAGATGATTGCAGAAGTGTCATTTTCTGTTGTTGTTGTTGTTAGCTACGTGAGTCAGCTCTGACTCATGCCAACCTCAATGCACAATAGAATGAAAAGTCCAGGTCTATGCCTTGTTCAGTCTTTGGTAGCTCAAGTCCATTGCTGCAGTCACTGCATATTCTGAATGCCTTCCAACCTTGAGGTCTTCTCATCCAGCAATATACGTAGCAATATTCTGTTGTGATTCATAGAATCATCCCTGGCTCATTTTCAGAAGTAAATCAACAGGCCTTTCTCCCTGGTCTGTCTTGGTCTGGAAGCTCCACTAAAATGTTCATCATTGGTAGTAGCGATGCTGATATTCGAAATACTGATAGCATAGCTTCCACCATCATCACAATACGCAAGCCACCATAGTATGGCAAACTGACAGACCAGTATTGCATGCCTCCCTAAAACCCAGGAATGACTACAGTCCACAGTTTTCCCACGTATTCTTCTAAGATAATTCTCATAAATACAGTTTCCTGTATGTTTAACTAGGAAATATTACATATATATATTTCTATTTACAAAATAAAATTATATACGTATTTCTCTTTATAAAAATGGCTTCAAATCTTCCATATATTTCTATAAGATGAATTAAAAACAAACAGAAACACACTGTAAACTTCATTTTATGTTAATTAAAACATTCTTTCTGATCTTTACATTGTATTTTATTGTAGGGGACACCATCATTTATTTCAGTATTTCCCTATGTAAGTTTAGCTTCTCTTCAAGTCTCTGAAACCAAAGCTACATTGAATACTCATGTGCATACATGTGTATTTCAGAAAAACAATACATGAATTGGAATTCTTTGGTCAAATCGCATACACTGAATCTTTTTTCCCTCCTCAATTTTTATACTACCTTACTTTGATGCAAGTAACATGTGTTTCTTTGCTTGTTGCAACCCTCTCTGTCCCAACCCCATGAGGTATTTTTCATAACAGCAGCCTCCTAATTTTTTTTACAGCAACATGTGGGAGAAGATTAGCCTGGCAGCACTTGTGAGGGTGCCTTGCACTCACCCCAATAATAAAGGAGAGTGCCCATCCCCCGGACCGTCACAGATACTGAATAGTGTCAGTCTCTTTAAAAAGAAAAACTGCTGTCAAGGAGTTGACTCTAGCTCTTAGCAACCCTCTAGCATAGAGTGGAAATGCCCCATAGTTTCCAAGGATTACCTGGTGGATTCAAGCTGCCAGCTTTTGGTTAGCAGCTGTAGCACTTAACTAGGGTTTTCAATCTCTTTACACAGTTAACAAAATAGAAGTGCAACCATTAAATTATTTCTAATACATTTTTATAAACTCTGTACAATCAACTTATAGAATTATTAGAATTTATATGCATTATCATTTATGCCTATTTTACAAGATAAAAACAATGTTTTTCATTATTTCTGTACTGACTTTCTTATAAATGATTTTTTAATATCAGTTCGTATCATCTACAAAGCAAGAAAAATAATATAATACAGTATCCACTATTTGATTCTAAAAGTTTAAAAGTCTGTCAGGGAGAAAGATAGACACCAGGGCATTAAAAGTTTCTTCCACCCTTTGTCTTCAAATTGGATTTAAAACATGAAAAATCAATAAAATTAATTTAAAATGTTATGGTTCTGTAAATATAATGCAGTACCAAGTATGTAATTAGTCATAAACCAAACCTAATGCTGTCAAGTTGATGTCAACTCGTAGCAACCCTATAGTGCAGAGTAGAACAGCTCCATAGGGTTTCCAAGGAGCACCTGGCAGATTTGAACTGCCTACCTTTTGGTTAGCAGCCTTAGCACTAACTAGTATACCACCAGGTTTTCCAATTAGCCCTCAAGAGAAAAAAATGAAAAAATTATTCTGTGTTGCTAAACTTGTACTTTTCAAATAGTAATATAACCTTCAAAGATGTGGAACGTCCATAATTTTATTTCTACTTCCTTTATCTTCTCTGTGAATATCAGCTGTCACAACTTCTAATCTCATGTTCCGCTCTTCTTAGATTCCCCATTTGTTTGGCTTAAACATGTGAGTATGACTTTCTTACATACAACTTTTTAAATATTAATTCATATCTTCTACAAAACAAGAAAAATAAAATAACACAGTATCTGCTATTTGATTGGAAAGGTTTAAAAGTCTGTCAGGAAGAAAGATAGACACCAGGGCATTAAAAGATTGGCTCTAAAACATGAAAATACTCTCCTGAGTCCATGCATTTTTGAAAATGTTTTAATGTGTTATGTAACATCTTCTTCCAGTAGGCACTGTTGCTGCTGAGAGATCTAGTATTAGTCTGATGTTGCAGGGTTTTGCTGTTTGTTTGTTTGTTTGTTTTGGTAGGGGACTTTGGATAGGTGGTTGCTTTTTTTCTTTTTCTCTGGAAGAACTTAGATCTCTTTGTTTTTGTTGTCGAGTTCTGAAAAATCATCTATATGTGTTAGGTTTTTTTTCTCTCTTTTGCTATCTATAAACCATTTCTCTAGATGTATAGCTTGTTTATTCAGTTCAGGAAAACATGCCACCAATTTTTTATTTATTTTCTCTGTCCTTTGTACCTACTTTGTTTCTTTCTTGAAAACTCCTTTCAGATGAATACTGAATCTCTTAGACACATCCTCCACAGCTTTTAACTTTTTTTCTGATATTTTAAGTTTCTTTGGCTATTGGTTCTATTTTCTTGGACCCTTATTTTAGCTTCCATTCTCAAAGAAATTTATGAGTCAAACTTTAAATTTAACATTCGGCAATAAAATAGCTAATGAAAATTTTATTCCTTTTTTAAAAAAATAGCGTACTATTTGTGGATGCATGATTACCTTTGATCTCCTTACTCTTTTTTTAAACTCAAATTATCTGTACTTATTCCAGGATCAGTATCATGTTAGTCCTTGACTTTTTGATGTTGTGTTTTTTTTAAACTTTTCTAGTGAAACTTGCTTGTCTGTTCCTTTTTCAGTGCATTTATTTGGCGTTCGTGAAGGTCTATTTTCCTTACAGAACCCTGCATTGACTGAAGGATCTGATTGCAAACTATCACGCGCATGGAGTTTCTTAACCAACACATTTAAGTTTAGAGACAGAAATCAAGCAGGCAGGCAGGTGAGGGAACCTCAAACCAAAACCAAACCCACTGTTGTCATGTCAATTCTGACTCATAGCAACCCTATAAGATGAAGTAGAACAGCTCCACAGAGTTTCCAAGGAGGGCCTGGTGGATTTGAACTGCCAAGCTTTTAGTTAATAGGCGTTGTGCTTAACACCACCAGGGTTTCCAAGAGGATATCAGGACTGCTAAAACAAAAATAAAAGGAGTTGTCTCTGGAGACAGAACACATCATGGAATTCACCTCTGAAAAGCTCTGTCTTTCTATTTGTTCTCTGTCACTTGAAGAGGTTCAGACTTCTCAAGCTCTACTCTCTTCTCTCTCTGGCTTCAGCACCCAATCTTTATGAGTGTTCATTGTCTATATAAATACTCGCCTTGGAAGCTTTATTCAGGAAAGAAAAAAAAAAAAAAACTAGTATTAGGAAAACAACTTTCCCAAGGGTTGCAGTTGTAATTCTTTAATTAACTACTCCAGTGATTATCTGACACCCACTCCCTCTAATTCTTTTAACTACTTAAATCTGATCTTCAGTGGAGGAAATAATATTTCTTCTCTCAGGTGTTTTCAGTTGTGATTATCTGGTTTCTTAGTAAATGTTTTCTATCTTTTTGCTATTCAGGTCAAAGTTTTGACTTTTTTTCTTCCTAAATTGACATTTAATCCATCCATAAATCCTGTGGGCCATACCTTTAAAGCATATCCATAGTCTCACTACTTCTTGTTGTCATTGATGCACAACTCTGGTGTTTAGTCAGCATCAGTGTTCCCCTATCTATTTTTGTCAAGAACTATGAGGAGGTCTAAGAAGAATGGTACACTTCAGTATGGAAGTCTTTGAGTTACAAATTACCTACTACTGAACATTTTTATGACTTCAGTCTCCCTAGTTGCTAGTGGAGGGATCTTTGAGGAAAATATAGCAAGATTTTTTGCTAAAACCAAACCCACTGCAGTCAAATGGATTCCAACTCATAAAAGTCCATTAAAAGGACAATGATAATATCTTGGCAAAAAAGAAGTTGTCACTATGTCTTTCCAAAATTCTAGAAGTGTGTATCCACTGAGGGTCATATCCATTACCTGACAACGCATAAGGACCACAGACCAGAAACCGTGATGTGACTAACTCCCAAAATTGTACCATCTCCTAAGATGTTCAACTTGTAAAATGTTTCCTTCTCCAGCTGGTTTTCTATAAGTGATCAAAGTCAATAACAAGGGATTTAAAAACAAAAAATCTGTCCTGTGTCCCATCATGACTTCCTTCCAAGACAAGGACTGAAATTCCAAATCAGTTACAATAGTGTTTTTACCAAACCTGGCTTAAGAATGCTGTTATACAGTACTCCAGGTTTTCATTGTTGGATTGAGCCAATATGGGTAAAAGTATCACCGGCCTTTCCTAACCTAAAGCCTTGTCTTTGAGATCAGCAATAAAGAGCTGGGATTGGTAGTGAGGGTTGGGTGGGAATTTGGAGAGACAGTAAACTATTAACTCTGCAAGACATAGATATGTATGGGTAGAAAAGTCTTACGGGATAGAGTACATGATTTCAGCTGCTGAAGGGAGAAAAATCAAAGCCAAGTATCTGAGGTCTATGATGAAGAAAGGAAAAGAGAAAATAACAAGCTATGTGTATGGTTTTCAGAAAGGGTACGGGACTTGGACAGGAGAAAGGCTGTTTAAGACTGTATATTGGGTTTAGCTTATGCCCCACTCTAAGTCTATGGTATGAGGCTTTCTTCCTGCTTCTACCCTGATTCCAGCTGAGATTACTTCCCTTAATTTCAGTTTGGAGAGGTCCCAGCAGGGGTATATACCTCCTCCACAGTCAGGGACCCAAGTTGCTGCTGCTGATGTAAGCTGAGTAGCCTCGTGTATGGCTCTTACCTCCAAAGAGAAGTCATGATGCCTGCACACTGGCTACCAGGATCTCATGGGGCTCTGGTTTCCACAGGAGTATCTCATGAAGTAGACTTGACCAATGAGAGACGAAGTACAGGAATGGACCAGAAGATTCGTTCTTCTTCTTCCTGCCAAACTGTATGGATAGTGTTGTGCATGGCTTCTGTGAAAACTCCCCAGAATACCAAAGGCTAAGATACACTTGTAGCAAATAGTGATCAACTCGGTAGCACACTCTTTGAATTATTCTCACTCTTTTCTCTGCATGTGTCTTTTCCTTTAATCTTTGCTTCCTTGGGACTACAGCCCTGACAAGCCTTAGCTTTAGGTTTTGTTTTTCTATAAAAATTTTGCTAAGGTAGGGTAATATACAACATTCATTTATCCAAGAAAGTTTTCAACAATCACTAAGCATAGACACTATCTATAGTCTCCATAACCTGTAAAGTAGGTATCTGAGAATTCTCAAATATGTCAAAAGAGTGTCAGTCTATGAATGGGTATGGCACAGTGCCAGGTAGCAAGCACTTGTTTAGGAAGATAGAGCTATTTGTTTTGCTTTCTCTCCATCTTGTCTGTGGTTACAGGAAAAAGAAAACAAAACAACAACCTGGCATTATGTGGTGAGTGATTATTGGCCACCCTTGGGAAAGAAGGCTAAATGGTAGCTATTAAAGGAAGTGCTATATACGGCCTGGCCTCTAGGTCACAATGTGTTGATCATTGGTTCCTGACCAGACTGCTTATTGCCAAAGATGAGTAACTATTGTAAAGAGGCTTGAGTTAGCACTTCTCTGTGATTCCTCCTAGATACCCATTTTAAATGTCTGTTCTGAAAAAATGAGGAAACACTGTGGTGACAAAGACAGTCATCAAATGTCTGACAGCTGTAGTTACTGTCTGATGCCCTGATTTCTGGTCCATTTACAGTCACCTAAGAGTTGGCAGGGGAAATCTGACATTAGCTCAGCCCTCAGCTCCAGGACTCATCCATGGAAGACCTTTGCATCTGAATAGGTACTCAAGTAAGTTTCATGAATTTCTACTGTGTGCCAGATACTCCACTAGTCTTTGAAGATGGATAGTTACTAAAGTTAACCCTAATGAGATGAGCCCTACTACACATTTTGGTTGGGGAAGCAGCTATACAAATAGGTGATAATAATACTCTGTGTAAGCTCAATAAGATAAATAAATACAAGGTAACTATTTCAGGAGGTAGCATATAATCAGGAACCAATGGTATTGAAGAAAATGGTCCAAGCTGCACTGAAGGCAATAGCCAAAAAAAAAAAAAAAAAAAAAAAGGCTCCAGGGATTCACAGAATACCAACTGAGATGTGTCAACAAATAGATTTGATGCTGCAAATGCTCATTTGTCTATGCCAAGAAATTTGGAAGATCTCTCTGGAAGAGATCCATATTTATACCCATTTCAAAGAAAGAGATCCAACTGAATGCAGAAATTGTCAAATAATATAATTAATATCACACACAAGTAAAATTTTGCTGAAGATCATTCAAAAGCAGCTACAGCGGTACATTGACAGGGAACTGTCAGAATTTGAAGCTGAATTCACCAGAGGATGCAGAACGAAGGACAGCCTTGCTGATGTCAGATGAATCATGAGTAAAGGCACAGACTACCAGAAAGATCTTCATCTGTGTTTAACTAACTATGCAAAGGAATTCTACTGTACGAATCACGACAAATTATGGATAACATATGAGAGAACAGAAATTCTAGAACACTTCATTGTGCTGATGAGGAATCTATACATAGATCAAGAGGTAGTCATTTGAGAAGAATAAGGGGGTGCTTCATGGTTTAAAGTTAAGAAATGCATGTAAATTTATATGGGAATGTACAATTTAATATGACTATATTAAATTAAAAAAATAAATTAATTAAAAATAAAAGAAATGAGTGCATCCTGGTTGTATCCTTTCACTATTCTGATTCAGTCTGTGTGATGAGTAAATAATCTAGGAAGCTGGACTACATGGAAAGAAATGGGCTTCAGAATTGGAGAATCATTTAACAATATGCTTTATACAGATGACACAGCCTTGTTTGCTGAAAGTAAGAGAACTTGAAGCACTGACTGATTTAGATAGAAGATGACAGCCTACGATGTGGATTATACTTTAAGAATAAAGAAAACAAATATCCTCACAACTGGACCAATAAGGAATATCATGATAAACAGAGAAAAGATTGAGGTTGCCATTTGCCTTTATGCATACGAAAGGTAGATGATAAAGAAAACTAAAGGATAATTGATGCTTTTGAATTGTAGTATAGCAAAGAATATTGAATATATGTAACATGGACTGCCAAAAAAGTGAACAAATCTGTCTTAGAAGAAGTACAACCACAAGGTTCCTTGGAAGTGGGATGATGAGACAATGTCTCACTTTGGACCAGTCTCTGCAGCGGGACATCACGCTTGGTAGAGAGTCAGTGAAAGACAGGAAGACTCTTAATGAGGTAGATTGACACAACAGCTGCAACAATGGGCTCGAGCATAACAAGTATTAAGAGGATGGAGCAGGACTGGATAGTGCAATGTTCTTTTGTACATAGTGTTGCTATGAGTCAGAACTGACCCTTAGGCATCCAACAACAACAACCAAAGGACAAATAGATGAATCTTGTCACTCTTGTGACAATCTATCTGAAGGGCCCCCAAAGGGCTTACTAATGTGAAGGTAAGCTCATTCTTCACAACATGAACCTCAAATGGTTAGGAGGACATTAGGACATAACGGAGTAAACACAAGTTTTCATTAGACACTCTTGAGCTTTAATCCCCAAACTACTTTTTAGTTGTGTGAACGTCATTGTCACCCCAGTGACTCTTGTTTTCTTGTCTGTAAAGTGGGCATAATAATATCAGACAAATTGGTCTTTAAGAAAACAAAATGAAGTAGCTCATTGCCGTCAAGTTAGTTTTGATCTCATAGAGACCCTATAGGACAAACTGGAACTGCCCCACAGGGTTTTCAAGGGGTGGCTGGCAGATTTGAACTATTGGCCTTTCTGTTAACAACTGTGGTTCTAAATATTAAAAAAAAAAAAAAAAAAAACTGCCATCAAGTTTATTTCAACTTAGAGTGACCTTATAGACAAGGTAGAACTGCCCTATAGAGTTAGTGAGTATTAATTGTCTAATAGAGCAGTTAGGATGCACTAAGCACACAGTTGGAGGGCAGTGGTGATTCAGCAATAAAATCCTTGCCTTCCGTTTGGTAGACCCAGGTTTGAGCCCTGGCCAAAGCACCTCACGCACAGCCCCCACTGGTCTGTCAGTAGAGCATGTGGATTGCTGTGATGCTAAACACATTTCAGTGAAGCTTCCAGACTAAGATAGACTAGAAAGAAAGACTTGATGATCTCCTTCTGCAAATCAGCCAATGAAAAAATCTCTATGGATGACAAGGTTCTCATCTACAACTGGTCATGGAAATGGTGCAGGACTGAGAAGCATTTTGTTCTGTTGTAGATGAGGCTGAAAATGAGTTAGGTGGCAACTTCATGGCAGCTAAAACCAACAACAAGAAGCATGCAATAAGTGGTAAGAATGACCAACATTTCATAATGGTGTATGTAGTCTTTAAGAAGAGTTTAGGGGTTACAGTGAACATGAGTTAAAAACTGAGATCTTCCATTTAGCATTTTTTGATTTATAAGAATTAGGTGACTTCTCTGAGGGTCAGTTTTTTGCATCTTTATGCATAGATACTACCTTTGGAAGTACCTCGTAGCTGCTTAATAAATACTGCTCTCCCACTGGAGGATCTGGCATTAATGTATTTATTTTGCAACTCCGTGTATTTAACCCATGACTAAGAACCCTTCTTTGTTCCACAGAGTCTCTATCTTGCTGCCCTCTGAGGTGGGAAATTCAGAGGATCTTGCTTTATCCCATTGAATACAGAAACTGAGCCATCCACAAGAAGGGAACGATGATACTCCTTGAAAAGGAAACAATCAACTTTGTTGTGATGGAGATCACCCTTCCTGTTTTCTTTCCCAAAAGACAATATACCTCTTCAAGTTGGATTGTGTCAGCTCAAAAAATACATTGAATTTCTAACCTATGGCACTTGTGAGTGCACATGTATTTGGAAATAGAATCTTTATAGATGTAATTAGTTAATCTAACACAAAGGCATACTGGAGTAGAGTGGGCACAGATTCCAGTATGACCTTTGTCCGTATAAAAGAGGAGAAGACAGACAGACACAGAGGGAAAGCAGTCATTTAAAGGTGAGGCAAACATTGATGTTAAGCTTTCACAAGCCAGAGAATGCCTGGATCCTCCAGAATCTCAAAGAGGCATGGAAGAATTCTTTATCCAGTGCCGTCAGATGAGTGAAGAAATGCCAGAGATCCATTGTGATGGTGATCACCCCTGAACCAGCTAGAGAAGACAGTAGTAGTGGCTCCTGCTTCCCAATAAACAGTGATGTCTTTCCTTTCAAAGCTTCTCTGAGACACTAAGCCCCTTCTCCATTTTCCATCTTTTCCTACTATCTTTTCTAATGTCCTTTGGCTCAAAAGCAGTAAGGACAAGACAGTTAACCAGAATTAAACCAAACCAACCAAAACCACTGCCACTGAGTTGATTTCAACTCTTGGTGACCCTGTAGAACAGAGTAGAACTGCTCCATAGTTTCCAAGAAGCACCTGATGGATTTGAACCACTGACCTTTCAGTTAGCAGACATTTCTTAACCACTATGCCATCAGGTTTTCCAACCAGAATTAAGATCCAAGTATTAAGACATAAGTCTGATTAAGTCAGTGAGATATAATAAAATGCATTTCTTTCTTTCTTTCTTTCTTTTTTTTTGAGGAGGAAAATATAACCCTGAATCTGTTTTCAGCTTGCTGAATCATCTTGAGCAAATTTCTTCCCTTCTCTGGTCTTCTTTGTAAAATAAAGTTTTTTGGCAGAAATAACAAGTTCCTTTCCGGACAGCAAAAATAACAGTTTGCAGGGTAATTAGAGTGTAATTAAGCCCTTTGCAATAAAGTTATCAATAGAAAAAAATAGATAATTCTTGGAAACAATAAACTGCAAAGAAATAGTAGATTCGGTACACCCTTCATAAGTTTAGAAAAATGGCTTTCGTGTGTTTCCACATTCAAACATTAATTTACGATACCATAGAGAGTATCTGTTAAAGTTTTCAGGAAAATCAAAATTGGTACTGATTTCTAGTGACAGAAAAACATGATCATGGTAATTATGGCATAATTGTGAAGCTCTAAATCTAATTTTAGCATCTGTGTACAAGAAAGAATGGAAAACTATTATAAAGGAACACAAAACCCCATCAACTTTCCACAGATAATGAAACTATAAGAAATAACAGAATTGAATTATATAAGAAAAGAAAACCATCTACAATCCTGCTTGTTGCTGTTGTTGTTAGGTGTCATCAGGTTAGTTTCGACCATAGCAACTACATGCACAACAAGGTGAAACAGTGTCTGGACCTGTGCCATTCTCATAATCCTTGCTGTTTTTGAGCCCATTGTTGCAGCCACTGTGTCAATTCATCTCATGTTTCTTCCTCCTTTTCACAAACCCTCTACCTTAATAAGCGTGAAGTCCTTACCCCCGGAATGGTCCCTCCTGATAACATGTCCAAAGCACTTGATACAAAGTCTTGCCATTCTTGCTTTGCTTCTTCCAAGAGAGATTTGTTCATTCTTCTGGCAGTCCATGGAATAGTCAATATTCTGCACCAACACCATAATTCAGCTGTGTTGGTTATTCTTCAGTGTCCCTTATTCATTAATAAGCTTCTTCATGCATATGAGGCAATTGAAAATATCATATCTTGGGTTAGGCACATCTTAGTCCTCAAAGAGGACTAAGACGTCATTTGCAGCAGATTTGCCTGATGCAGTATGTGGCTTGATTTCTTGACTGCTGCTTCCAGGGCATTGATTGCTGATCCTCACCCCTCAGAAAACCAAACCCACTGCCACTGAATTGATTCCAACTCATAACAACCCTACATAGGACAGAGCTGTCCCATAGAACTTCCAAGGAGCACCTGGCAGATCCGAACTGCTCGCCTTTGGATTAGCAGCTATAGCAGTTAGCCACTACACCACCAAGGATTTACAATAACACAGTAAAACTGCCCCACAGAGTTACCAAGGAGTGATTGTGGATTTGAACTGCCAATCTTTTAGTTAGTAGCCATAGCACTTAATGGCTTTGCCACCAATTTTTCCCCAAAGTAAGATGATATCCTTGAAAACTTCAGTTTTCTCTTTTTATTAAATTGTTGCTTATGGGTCCAGTTGGAAGGACTTTGTTTTTCATCAGCAAGTGCTTCAACACCTCTTTACACTCAGCAAGGAAAGTTATGCCTTCAGCACATCAAAAGCTGTCAGTGAGTCTTCCTCTAGTCCTGATGCCATGTTCTTCTTCATACAGTCCACCTTCTCAGATTGGTTTCTCAGCATAGAGATTGAAAAAGTGTGGTGTAAAGATACAGTCTTGATGCGCACCTCTCTTGATTTTAAGCCATGCAGTATGATCTTGTTCTGGTTGAACGACTACATTTTGATCTATGTACCAGTTGTTCATGAGCACAATTAAGTGTTCTGGAATTCCTATTCTTCTTAATGTTCTCCATAAATTGATCCACACAGTAGAATACCTTTGCATAGTCAACAAAACAGAGGTAAACATCTTTCTGGTATTCTCTATTTCAGCTGTCATTCATCTGACATCAGCAATGATGTCCCTCATTCCATGTCCTTTTCTGAATCCAGCTTGAATTTCTGGAAGTTCCTTGTTGATGTACTGCTGCAATCGTTTTTGAAATAACTTCAGCAACATTTTACTTACATATGATATCAATGATATTATTCAATAATTTCCACATTCTTTTTGGTTACTTTTCTTCACAAGGGGCATAAATATGAATTTCTTAAATATGAATTTCTTCCAATTAGCTGCCTGGGTAGCTGTCTTTCCAAATCTTTAACTTCCTCATTTTGGCATTAGTCGTTGGCTTGTATATCTAAAAAATAGTTGTATTAATTGGTCTTCCTTGAAAGTGTATGGAAGTTATTCTATGACTGACAGTGTTGTACTTCAGGATAGATCTTGAAATATTCTTTTTGACAATGAATGTGATATCGTTTCTCCTCAATCTGTCATCTCCAGAGTAATTGACTATATGATTGTCTGGTTAAATGTCACCAGTACAAATACATTTCAGCTCACTAACTCCTGAGATATCAGTCTTCATGTGTTCCATGTCGTTTCTGATGACCTCAAGTTTTCCCAGATTCATATTTCATATATTCCACATTCTAATTATTAAGGGATTTCGTGTCACGCCACACCAGCTGATGAAGGTTCTGAGAGACTTGCTCCATCCGCATTGTTAAGGTTGAATGTACTTTGAGAAAGCAGCTCTTTCTCATTTGCATTTTAAGAACATTTCAACCTTAGGGGCTCATTTTCTGAGACTATATCAAACAATGTTCCACTGCTATTAGTAAGATTTTCATCTGCTAATTTTTCAAGAAGTAGATTATCAGGACCTTCTTCCTAGTCTGACTTAGTCTGGAAGCTCTGCTGAAACTTACATACCGTGGATGACATTGCTGGTATTTGCAATACCAGTAGCATTGCTGTTGGTACCACAGCAATATAGAAGCTACTACAAACTAAGATACATATGTCAGAGAAGCTGGATTATAACCCCTAAAACTTTCTTTTCTGAAAAGCATTCAAGTTTAGACCAATAAAGAGATAATGAATAATTCTATATCACTCAATCAGAGGTCTACTGGTGTTTGTGAGAAAGACTTCTGAGTCAAGCTGGACACACCAAACATTTTTTCTAGGCTTCTACTGAGTGAGGCCTAATCTGCCACTCTTCACTAAGAAAACAAATTTATGATGCAAAGCAAGATACACTGTAGTTCTGTGCCCACAGAGGAATAATCTCTGACACGCAAAACTTACAGATTTGTGATCAATAAGAGGAAGTTTTGGAGTAAGGAAAGAAATAGAAGAAAACATATTTAAATTGACCCTCTATGTGCTAGCTATGAGGTGTTCTTGGACTCCATTTTCTTACTTTCAAATTGAAATGTTAATACATATTCATAAAGTTACTATAAGGATTGTTGATAATGTGGGTAAAAAATCTGTCAATGTTTGGCAATTAGATGTCTACTGAAAAAATATTTTTCAGTTCCTCGTTAAGAGATGATCTCTCAAACTGTGGTCTTCTAGTCAACCATCTATATCAAAATATCTAGTTTGCAAGAGAGTGGAAAGGAGGGGACAGGAGATTGTTGGGGGGATACAAGTATGGAATGAAAAGGAGGAATGTGCTGTCACCAGGCAAGGAGAGCAGAAGGAGCTGCAGATAGGCAGACGTATAAAATTGATTTGGATTGTATACTTTCACTTAATCACTATTTTAAAAAATGAAGTAAAGAAGACAAAAACCTTCTCTCTCTCTCTGTCTCTCCATACTTTGCTTCTTAAAAATACAGTGACTTTTAGAAACAGGAAGGTGCCTCATCTCATTTTCTTGGCCCCTAAACTTGCACAGGTAACTGATCTACTAGAAAGTGTTTTTTTAAAAAAATTTACAGGCCTCAGATTCAATCCTTTCATCACAAGTATGTAAACGCTTTTTGCCAGCTTCTAGTTATTCTTAGAATAACATTCTTCACTCATTCATACAAATGTGAATGACCAATACACATTAAATATCCCTTTTTCACCATTTCTAACATGGAAATACATTTTCATATTTACACATTGCCCTTGAGTAAAGGGCTCAGATTTGTTCTCAGAATTCAGTTTTTCAGGTAAAGCGATAAAGCTAAGCCTAAAGACCAAATAAAGAGTATCCACAGAGAGCATTTAATTTATCTGCGTTATTACTAGCCAGTGATCTCCCTGCCTGGGACTCTTAAGATCTTTAATATAAAAGATAGCATGTTCTTCTTGTTAGAAACACTTTTCACAAAGCCAGTAAAATACAAATACATGTACTCATGCCACCAATAGGTGCATATAATAAGCAACTATATTTATGCAAATCAATTCATAAATAACATGCAGCTCTCGAAAATACTTGCAGTTTAGGGTATCTTTGTCTTCAGAAAGTGATTTCATTTGAAATAAACAGACTTTTTTTATTCAAATTCTTTCTTCTTTTCTTCTCTTCCTCCCACCCAAGAGACTGACTTTGTGGGTTTTCTGTCTTTTCACTCATCACAATAGAGGCAGAGATAGAAAACAGAACACTTTTTCAAGTCTTACTCATCTTTTTCCAAGTCTTCTCGTCTTTCCCCTTCAGGCTGATGTCTTGATCCTCCAGCATGAGTAACTGTAGCATCAGAAGTTATGAACCAAAGGTAAAGAATTGATGTTACTTCACAACAAAAAATGATTCTTGATTCTTAAGTAATTTTCATCATATACAACTGTCCAAAAAGGACAGGAAATATAATGAGCTTTAAACCTTCTTCAAATTGGCTGATATGACTTTGTCTGTCCAGTAACATTATTAATGTTCCTTCTAGAAACGCATATCCAAAGTAGATACGAAAGCAGGGAGTCTGAACCAGGGTAACTCATTGGCTGTGGCATCTATTCACAACAGACTTGAAATAGTGTATAGGATTCCTTCATCTCTTCAGCTGGAAGCTGACTTGCTGGCCTCTAACTGTAAGGAAACCTCGATGGTATAGTAGTTAAGAGTTATAGCAGCTAACCAAAAGTCAGCAGTACAAATCCATCAGGCACCCTTGGAAACTCTATGGGGCTGTTCTACTTCGTCCTGTTAGGTCCTTATGAGTCAGAATCAACTTGATGGCTTTTCTTTCAGTGTCATAATGTGTGTTTTTCAATCTTATCCATGGTCTCTGGCCTTTACTTGGGCTCCATTCAAATCAAACTTACATTTTACTGCTAGAAGACTAGATAGAAAGCAGAGATTCTAAATTAAGCACTTTTTAATTTTGTTTGTCTTAAAATTCTGACTATAGATAAAACTTCAGTGTCCTACTGTCATGGATCGAATCCTGTCCCCTCAAAGTATGTGTATCAATTTGCCTAGGCCATGATTCCCACTGTTGTGTGACTGTCCACCATTTTGTGATATGATGTGGTTTTCCTATGTGTTATAAATCTTGTCATTAAGGTATTAATGAAATGGATTAGCAGCAGTTACATTGGTGAGATATACAAGATTAGATTGTTTCTTAAGTTTATCTTTTTAAAATATAAAAGAGAGAAGTGACCAGAACTACATGGGCTCATATTACCAAGAAACAATAGCCAGGAGAATAGCAGGTCCTTTGGATCCAAGGTCCCCATGCCAAGAAGCTCCTGGATGAGAGGAAGACTGATGATAAAGACCTGCCTGTAGAGCTACCAGAGACAGAAAATCTTCCCCTGGAGCTGACACCTTGATTTTGGACTTGTAGCCTATGAAATCATAAGAAAATAAATTTCTCTTTGTTAAAGCCATCCAGTTGTAGTATTTCTTGTTACAGCAGCACTGGATAACTAAGACAGCTGTATAATCTGTAGGCATCCCATTTTGTTCACAGTCTATCTTGTCTTATTCCTTTACGTATCATCTGTTCCATCACTGCTTAATTCAGCAAACACTCACTGGCCCGTTTTGATGGTGGTGATGATGATGATGGTGTTACTGAGGAATTCTGGATGCTGCTCCTCCGTTAATAGGACACCAGTTACCTGATTCTCAGCAAGCTCTGTAATTTTGGTTGTTCAAGGATTATCACTTCTGTTTCATAGATGAAAAAACTTTTCTAGTTATGCAAGGTGGGGTTGAGCAAAGATTTCAGCTTGGGCCTTATTTTAAACTCTACATTCTTTTGCTATGTAAAAGAATATAAAAAAGAATAAGTTTGTCCTTATTCTAAAACAATTTGCAGTTAAATAGCCAAGCCAAGATATACAGATGAATAATTACAATACTTATACAATAAAGAAAATAGTGATTTTTTTGTATTCATTTTACTCTATTATACTTTTTCTTTTTTTTTATTTAATACAACTGAGTGAAAATGTATGTTCCTGTATAAATTTACATGCCCACATATATGCAGCTTCCACTGCTCTCCCTGTCCAGTGACAGCACACTCTTTCTCTCTGCTCCATACATGTCTCACCCTCCCAACAGCCTCCTTTCCCCTCCTCTCCACCCACTCTCCTTTCTCCAGCCAGAGGTCAGCAGGATGATATCCTATAGATGTATAGAACCACAAAGTGCATCCAGTATATGGTCACTCTGCATCACCAAGCACAATCCATTCATGTCTGAAGAGTGGACCTTCGTTATGATTTATGGGCATTATTTTTATGTTTTTTGGGGGTCTTTTTTTTTTTTTGATGTATACTTCTTCATCCCAAGCATGTCACACTTCCTGGTATTTCAGGAAAACATTAGTCTCTTTCTTCCTCCACAGTCTTCATTTTTTCTTTTTTTCTCATTCTCATATTTCAGTCCACAACTAAAGTCACTGCTTCTGCAGGAATCCATCCCTCAAGTGGATATCCAGACTTCAATAACTTCTTTTTATATAGGAATTATGGTCCAGATTATGTAATCAGCTCCTACTTATGCCATATTGTTTTTTGTGTGTTTTATGCCTGCCCAGTATTTCATTAAAAAGGGTAATTTCTTACTGTTCTCTGAAATAACATAATACTGTGTTGCTGTTGTGTTATTATTACCATGTAATACCTCTAATTAACCTGACGGTGAGAAAATAAACTCCTGTCTGTTAAAGCAATCCATGTGTGATACTTCTGTTAATGCAGCATTAGATGTATAGCACACTAGGTTTTCTGTAAATTCTACTTTGCCTATAATATAACTGTGTTTATATTCCAAACTTGTCCCTACTCAGTGTTTGTCTTTAAAGTTTATTTCCAAAGCTATAATTATCTTTTTAGGAAGTAAGTTGATTTTATTAGATAATGCAAATGACTGGCTATATTATGCCATTCTCATAACAATGCCAAAGGCAGACAACACTAAGTAACTTTCTAGCAACTCATGTACCCACAGAACAGCTCTCCATACAGTAGTCTAGAAGGACTACCAATTGACAGTTATAGTTTTTGTGAGTCAAAGACAGCAGACTAGAGAACCCTGAGGCCCAGTTAAGTATTGTGATACCAATGTTTTAATGCTTTCAGCAGACCTTAACTATAGCTCTGGAAATCCTGGTGGCATAGTGGTTAAGTGCTATACCTAGCTGCTGACCAAAGGGTCAGCAGTTCAAAGCCACTAGGTGCTCCTGAGAAATTCTGTGGGGCAGTTTTACTCTGACATATAGTATTACTAGGAGTTGGACTCTACTTGACAGCAGCGGGTTTGGTTTGATTTTGGTTAGCCATATTTCTAATCACAAGAGTCTCCGAAGGATTTAAATTATTGTAAGGCAAAATTATTTCTTACCATTTTTTATACCTCTCAAGTAAAAAATTACTGTTGAGCACATAGCAAATGTTCAAGTCACTCTTGATGAAGTATAAAAAAAAAATTAGACCAAAAAATTGGGTTATTGTACTCAGTTACCAAATTGTTATCAAGTGCCATTTCTTAGTCATCTGGTACTACTCTAAGAGAAATACCATGAGTGGATGGCATTAGCAAAGAAAGTTTGCTTTCATGCAGCCCAGTAGGCTGGAAGTCCGAATTCAGGGTGCCTGCTCCAGGGGAATGCATTCTCTCTCTGTTGGCTAGTGAGGAAGGTCCTTGTGTTGCATCAGTCTTTCTTGAGTCTAAGTGCATCTCAGGGCAAGAATCTCAGGACCGAAGGACACACTCTGCTGCCTGTGCTGCTTTCTTGATGGTGTGAGATCCCTAATTTTCTGTTTGCTTCTCTTTTCTTTTATCTCGTGTAGGATAAAAGGTGGTGAAAGCCAAGCTCCAGGGTAGCTGCCTTAGTAAGAGTGTCAGAGTCCCACTCTAACCCTCTTTTAACATAATCGTGTCTATTAACCACAGGCAGACATTAGAATTTACAGCATAGGAAAATCACAAAATGGAGAACAATCACACAATACTGGGAATCACCGCCCATTCAAATTTCTACACACAATTTGTGGGGGCGGGGCACAATTCAATCTATGACATGCCAGCATGTGCCAGGCACTGGCTAGGTTTTAGAAATGTAAAGGGTGATGCACAGCAACATGGAACTTACATAAAAACCAAAAAATCCAAACCCAGAGCCATCAAGCTGATTCCAACTCATAGCAACCCTGTAGACCAGAGTAGAACTGCTACACAGAGTTTCCAAGGAGCACCTGGTGGATTTGAACTGCCAGTCTTTTGGTTAGCAGACATAGCACTCAACCACTACACCACCAGGGTTTCTGGAGCTTACATAGAAGCGACTATTAACTAAATAATCTTCAAACTTCATAATTACAAAACAAAGCAAAGAGGAATTCTGGCTATCATAGACTGATACACTGTCAAAACATGATTATAAAATCTGGATATAACACAAAACATAGTTGTTTGAAATCACTGAGAAAACAATCAAGAAAGCGAGGATTTAAAGGCCAAGTTAAGCTCTTCTCAAGGCATTTCCCAGTTTCTGAATTACGTTGGGTCATGAAGCCAAACCGACCAAAGCTTTCAGAGATTAAAATTTGTATGTAGAAGTGAGGTGAATATTTTCCAGTGTTTTCACACTGATGCATTTGAGAATTTCTAAGTTATTTAAGGCCAAGAGGTCAAGAGAAAAGTGGAAACTAAGAAACTAAAAAAGAAAAGCTAAGAAATTTCAGCTATTTCATGGTACTTGGGAAATGAAAAAATGCAATTCTGTTTCCAGTAAGAAGGAAGCTCTGTACTTAGTTAAGATCCCAAAAGGTTAAATCCTGTGAATAACGACAAACTAGAAATAGATTAGCCCTCGCTACAACCGCACACCAGCCTCAAAATATTTTCAGTTCCTGATGGTTATAAGTTATCCTCTCCTACTTTAATAACTACTCAGAAAAATAAATAATCTCTGGACAAAAACATAGCATCATTCAGTGCCCCTACAATTTAACACAATTTGGCATATAATTTACATAATACATATATATACATATGTATGTGTGTGTGTCATGGAGTGAATTGTGTCCCTCCAAAAATGTGTATGTTGATTTGACTTGGTTAGGAGTTCCAACATGGTGCCCTCCCTCCCATGTGTTGTGAATCCTGCTTCTGTGATATTGATGATGGAGAATGGTTTGCAGCTGTGTCAGTGAGGCAGGACCCAAGCTTCAAGCTTGTGGAATATAAGGGAGAGAAGTGAGCAGAGGAAGTGGGAATCTCACACCACCGAGAGAGAAGCACCGAGAGCAGAGCGTGTCCTCTGGACCCGAGGTTCTGGTGCCAGGATGCTCTCACTGGATGTGGACTCAGCCTACTGGACTGTGATAATTTCTTATTCTGAATGGACTTGTATCTTGTTAATGGATTTGTGGCTTACCGGACTGTGACAATAAAAGCTTCTCCTCATGAAACAGATCTGACTCGACGGCACTTGGCTTGGCTGGCTCATGAAACCTTCCACTCATGGTATTTTGTGTTACAGAAGTACCCAGTGACTGGGACAGTATGTGTGTGTATATATATATACATATATATATACACATAGAACAGGTAGGACCAAACCTGAAAACCAAGAGGAAAAAAAGAAAGAATAAGAGCCAAAGGTGGATCCTTTTATGGAATCCAATGAAAATGTGTAACTGAAAAACATAATAACACAAATTAAGGATCTATTAAACAGGTCCAAAAAAAGTTTAGATAAAGCAAAACCAAGAAAAAGTGAATTAGAAATTTAAAAAATTGAAATTTTCTGGCTCGAACCACAAATGAAATATAAAGAGTAAAAAATACAGACAATAACATAAAAGATACACAAGATGTGATGAAAAGGTCTGATGCAGTTGCAATCAATGAGAAAACACGCCATGTGTTGGAATTAATGTGTGGTGAGATATTGGCTGGTTTTCAAAACTGATAAAAGATATTAAAATATAGGTTTAAGAAGTACCATAAACTCCAAGAATCCACTAAGGTTTAAAACTGCTGGAGGAAGAAGGAAAAAAAAAAATCAACAGGAGAAAATAATTACTATCAAAAGAAACATAAGTGACTTTTAAAAAGGAGGAAAATGTAGATATCAGACAAAAAAAAGATGAAGTTAAAAGATTTAATTGTCAGTCTTTAAAATGAAAGGTCAGCAGCTGTGAGGGGCTCACTATGACAATAGGATTCAGGAATTGAGAGCTTAGGTTTTAAGACACAGTGGATTTATGACTCTTGTGAACTACATGAACACAGGCACAATCTTGTGTCTCAGTAATTTCACATACTACTGTTGGGTGCTGTTGAGTTTTTTCCAGCTCGTAGCAACTTTATATGCAATGGAATGAAATATTGCCTGGTCCTGAATTATCCTCCTAATTGTTATGTTGGTGCTCATGGTTACAGCTGCTAAGTCAGTCCGTCTCCTTGAGGGTCCTCTTTTTTTGCTAACTCCCTGGCTGCATTACCAGGCATAACATCCTTCAGGGACTGATCCTTCTTGATAATGTGCCCAAAACACAGCAAGTTTGTAAAGTAAGATATGGGCATTGACTGCGGATCCAAGTAAAGTGAAATACCTAACAATTTTAATCTTTTCTCCATTTTATCGCGATGCTGGTTACTGGTCTAGTTGTGAGGATTTTGGTTTTCTTTATAAGGTATAACCCATACTGAATGCTATGGTCTTTGATCTTTATCAGAAAGTGCTTCAAGTCCTCTTCACTTTCAGGAAGCAAGGCTGTGTCATCTGCATTAAAAAAAAAAAAAAAAAAGCTATTGAGTAAATGGTGACTTACAGTGACCCTACAGGACCCTACAGCCCACAGAGCTTCCGATGGAGACCTGGTAGACTAAACTACTGACTTGTTGATTAGCAGCCGTAGCACTTAACCACTACACCACAAGGATCTCCTGTAATCTGCACAGCAGATTGTCAGTGAGTCTTCCTTCAATCCTGACATTCTGCTATTCTTCAAATAACCTGATTTCTCATATTATTTCCTCAGCACACAGATTCAATACAATTGTGAAAGGATACAACCCTGAAACATATCTTTCCTGTTTTTAAACCACACAGTATCCCCTTGTTGAGTTCTAACTACTGCCTCTTGCTCTGTAATACAATGAAATATTATGAAATTTGCCTTCTTCACAATATTATCCATAACTTGTTATGATCTGTACAGTCCAATAGTTTTGCACAGTTAATAAAACACAGGGAAACATATTTCTAGTATTTTCTTCTTTCAGCCAAGATCCATCTGACAACAGCAATGGTTTTCCTTGCTCCATATCCTCTTCTGAATCTGGCTTGAACTTCCAGCAGTTCCCTGTCAATGTACTGTTGCAACTGCTTTTGAGTGATCTTCAGTACATCTTTAATTGTGATTGATATTATTTGATAATTTCTGCATTCTTTTGGATCATCTGTCTTTGAAATAGGCATAAATATAATCTTTCAGCCAGTTGGCCCAGTAGCATCTTTCAAATTTCTTGATACAGATAACTGAGCACCTCCATCACTGCATCCGTTTGTTGAAACTTGTGATGGTGCAGTGGTTAAGAGCTACAGCTGCTAGCCAAAAGGTTTGGAGTGTGAATTCACAAACCACTCCTTGGAAATCCTATAGGGAAATTCTACTCTGAATTGTAATGGAGTTCAGTTTTACTCTTCTAGTTCTACCAGAAATTCTAATATCATGACATACTTCTGAACAATAAAGAAAGCAGGCATCAAAATATTTAGCTAATTAAAAATACTCAGCAATGTTCAAAATACTGAATCTATAATCAATACTGTTATGGATTGAATTGTGTCCCCCCCC
Organism: Heterohyrax brucei; assembly: GCA_028571685.1. Classification (NCBI taxonomy): domain Eukaryota; kingdom Metazoa; phylum Chordata; class Mammalia; order Hyracoidea; family Procaviidae; genus Heterohyrax; species Heterohyrax brucei. The sequence goes on along the minus strand of CM053153.1, from coordinate 14,251,251 downwards.
CCAAAGGTGTGTAGTAAATTGTCTTGGTGATGAGTCCCTGTATTATTGCGAAGTTCCTATATGCTGTAAACCCTGCCTCTATGATGTTAATGAGGCAGGATGGGTGGTGGTTGTGTTAGTGAGGCAGGACTCAATTTATAAGATTGTGTTGTGTCTGTAGGCAATCTGTTAGGGTATAAAAGAAAGAGAAGCAAGCAGAGAGTCAGAGACCTCCTATCAGGAAAAAAGCAGTGCTGGCAGCAGAGCACATCCGTTGGACCTCAGATACCTGTGCCTCAGGAGCTCCCAGTGTCCGCAGAAGATGGACAACAAACACCTTCCTCCAGAGCTAACACAGAAAGACTTCTGCTGCAGCTGATGTCCTGAAATTGGACTATCAACCTACTTTTCTGTAAGCAAATAAACTTGTCTTTGTTACAGCCATCCACTTGTAGTATTTCTGTCACAGCAGCGCTAGATGACTGAGACAAACATCTGTGAAAGCGGCAGTCAAGAAACCAAATGAGTTACTGCACTAGACAAATTTGCTCCAAAAGAACTATTAGATATTCAAAAGGAAAAATCTCATTTTAAGGACTAAGTTGCACCTGACCCAAACTATAGTATTTTCAGTTGCCTCATAAGCTTGCAAAAGTTAGGCAATGAATAAAAAAGACTGAAGAATAATTGATGTCTTTAAATTGTGGTAGTGGCAAAGCATATTGATTATACCAGGGTCTGCCAGAAAAACAAACACGTCTTTCTTGGATCATAGTGTATGCAGTTCTCTTTCTAGTTTTTAAGAAAACACCATATCATTTTCCGCAGTGGTTGTTTTGTTTTGCAGTCACACCCTTAAAGGATAAGCATTCCAGTCTACCCATATTTTCACCAACATTTTTTGTTATCTGTTTCATTAGTTTTTTGTTTCGTTTTGTTTTTAAATCAGTCCTATTTTAGCTAATGTAAGATGATATTTCACCGTAGTTTTGATTAGCATTCTTTGAATGGCTAATGTTCCTTAATGTCTTTTCATATGTTTGTTGTCTACTTGGATGTTCTCTTTGGTGAAGGTTCTGTTCATGTTTTTTGCCAGTTTTCTGATTAAGTTGACTGTGTGCTGTTGAGTTGTTCTAGTTTTGTACAGATTTTAGAGATTAGACCATTACTGGACAAGATTTTTTTCCCACTGCATAGGTAGTATATTCTTATAACAAAGTCTTTTGATAAGCATAAATTTTTAATTTTTATGAGGTTTCACTTATCTAATTTGCTTTCTGTTCAGGCGTTTGTTGCAATAGCTGCTGTCCTATTTTTACAAAGGATTAGGTCCCATAGTTTCCTTTATACATTTCCAGGAAGTTTATGGTTTTAGGGTTAACATTTGGGCTTTTAATACATTCTAAGCTAGTTTTTTAATGTGGTGTGAGGTATAATTCTCTCATTTTTCTGCAGATAGATATCCAGCTTTGCAAGCACTGTTTATTAGAGACTTTTTCTGCTCCACTGAATTGACTTTGACCTCTTGTTGAAAATCATTTGTTCTTAGATCACCAGGTTTCATTTTGAGTTCTCAGTTCTATTCCACTGGTCTCTGTCTTTGAATCAACAGGAGTTGTTTTGATTACAGTGGCTGTATAATATGTTTTGATATCAGGGAATTTGAGATCTCCTGCTTTGTTGTTTTTCTTCAATATTACTTGGCTATTTGTGGTTTCATTCCTTTCCTCATGAAGTTGGTCATCAGTGTATCCATTTCAATAAAGAATATTGTCATGAATTGAAGTGTCTCCCTCCAGAATGTGCTTGAAGTTGGCTAGGCCATGATTCTCAGGATTTTGTCATTTTGCCATTTGATGTGATTTTCCTATGTGGTGTAAGTTCTCTCTCTGCGATTGGTGAGGCAGGATTAGCAGCCGTTATGATAATGAGCAGGACCCAATCTACAAGATTAGGTTGTGTTTTAAATCAATCACCTTTGAGACATAAAAGAAACCAGTAAAGAGAACTTGGGACCCTATATGACCAGGAAAGTAGAGCCCGGAGTGCACATCTTTTGGACTCAGAGTCCCTGTGCTGACAAGCTGTTAGAGCAAAGGAAAACTGATGATAAGGATCCTTCCCAAGAGCTAACAGAACAAGAAAGCTTTCCTCTGGAATTGACAAGCTGAATTCCAACTTCTAACCTCTTAGACTGTGAGACAACAAATTTCTCTTTGTTAAAGGCATTTATTTGTTGTATTTCTGTTATAGTAACACTAAATAACAAAGGGGAATGTTGGAATTTTTATTGGGATTGCATTGTTATCTGTAGATAGTGTTCGGCACAGTTAACATTTTCAGTATGAGGAATCTTTTACAATATTTTCAGTCTCCTCACATGCATGCTAAAGTGGGACAACGTATAAGAAAGATCAAAGAATTGATGTTTTGAATTATAGTTCCGGCAAAAAATATTGAATACACTACAGACTGCCAGAAAAATGAATAAGCCTCTTTTAGAAGAAATACAATCTGAGGGCTCCTTGGAAGCAAAGGAGGTGAGACTTCATCTCACATACTCTGGACACCTTATCACAGGAGATTAATCTCTGGAGAAGGACATTGTGCTTGGTAAGGTAGAGGGTCAAAGAAAAAGAGGAAGACTGTGAATAATGTGGAATGACACAGTGGCTACCACGATGTACTCAAATGTAATAACGATTATAAGGATGGTGTCAGATTGGACAGTGTTTCCTTCTGTCGTGATCCTGTATGTTCTTTATCTCTGTTGGATAAGTTTTAATGTCACCAATTTCATTTCTTAATTTGATTATTTGCTTCTTCTGGTCTTTTCTTTTTTTATCAGTCTAGCAATGGTTTGTCTGTTTTATTGATCCTTTCAAAAATTAGTTTCTGATTTTGTTGATTCCTCCTATTATTTTTCTATTTTCTATTTAGTTTATATCTGCCCTGATTTTTATTATTTTCTTTTTCTGGTAGCTTTGGTATTCTTTTTCTTGTCCTTTTCTATTTGTTCAAGTTGTCAGTTTAAGTTAAAGACTTTGGATCTTTTTTTTTTAATGCTGGTATTTATTGCTACAGGTTTCTCCCTGAGTACTGCTTTTGCTGTGTCCCAAAGATTTTGATATGCTGTGTTTTCATTTTCATATGAGTCTAGGAATTTTTTAATTTCACTCTTGATTTCTTCTATGACATAATAGCTTTTGAGGAGAGTATTATTTAATTTCTACATAGAGGAGGGCCCCCCAATATCTTTCATTCTGTTGATATTCTAGCTTCATTCTACTATGGCCAGAAATGGCACTTTGTGTGATCTCAGTCTTTTCAAACTTGTTGACAGGGGTGTAGGGGTGTGTGTGTGTGTGTGTGTGTGTGTGTGTGTGTGTGTGTGTGTGTGTGTGTGTGTGTGTGTGTGTGTGTTCTAGCCTATGGTCTGTTCTGTAAAATGATCCATGTGTTTTGTGGAATGTTTATTGTTCTGATGCTGGGTGGAGTGTTCTATATATGTATGTTAGGTCCAATTGTCTCATGATTTTTTTAAGCTCTCAACATCCTTACAGATCTTTTAGACACTCTCTCAAAAACTGAAAATGGTGTTCTTGAAGTAGCCCACTATTATTTTGGAGTTGTCTATTTATCTTTTCCTATTAGCCAGTATTTGTTTCACGTATTTTGGTCATTGCTGTAGGTACATAAGTTTTTTATAATTGTTCTGTCTTCTTGCTGGATTGATCTTTTTATTATTATGTAAAGAGCCCTACCATCAGGTATCTTTACATAATAAAAAACAGTTAAACACTATGTGAGCTGTAACTGCTAACCAAAAGGTCAGCAGTCTGAATTCACCAGCCACTCCTTAGAAACCTTATGGGATATTTCTACCCTGTAGGTTCATGGTGAGTCAGAATCCACTTGATGGCAATGGGTTTGAATGCCCATCTCTTATCTTTTGTAATACGTTTTGATTTAAAGACTATTTTATCTGAAAATCTGGTGGCATAGTGATTACGTGCTATGGCTATTAACCAAAAGATTGGCAGTTCAAGTCTTCCAGGTGCTCACTGGGAAACCTATGGGGCAGTTCTGTGCTGTCCTATAGGGTTGCTATAAGTTGGAATTGACTTGATGGCAGTGAAGCTTTTTTGTTAGTATGGCTACCATCTGCTCTTTTTTAACTACTGGTCTCACAGAACATATTTTCAGTCTGTGTCCTTACATCTAAAGGGTGTTTGTTACAGATAGCAAAAGGATAGATCATGGTTTTTTTGTATCCATTCTGCCTCACTCTGCCCTTTTCACAGCACTTTTATATTATTTGCATTTAAGGTTATTGCTGAAAGTGAATATCTGCCTTTTTCCCATTGCTATTTGTTTGCTTCTTATTTGATTTTTATTCTTGTTTATATTTGATTTTTCTTCTTGTTTATATTTGATTGCTTCCTTGAGATGAGTGTTTTTGCTACTTTCCTTCCTTCTGAATTGCACAACCTACAACTGGAACAATGTTTAATACATGAACAACCCATTGCTATGGAATCATTTCCAACTCATAGATACCCTAGAGGTCAGAGTAGAGCTGCTCCATAGAGTTGCCAAGGAGCACCTGGCAAATTTGAACTGCTGACCTTTTGGTTAGCAGACATAGCACTTAACCACTATGCCACCAGGGTTTCCACATGAATAACAGTTAACATGAAACCTTAACATAATGACTCTATTCCTGATATCCTCTCACCTCCCTTCTGTTGCTGGTCTCCATGAACATCTATATATAGTCTTTATCAGTAAGTTTACTTTGTACTTATTTCTTACAAATTTGGTGTTATATTGTTCGTTTGACTGTAACAAGGGGACACTGCATGGTTTAAAGTCAGGAAAACGTGTGTGTCAGTGTTGTATCCTTTCACCATACATTTTTGATCTGTATGCTGACCAAATAATCCAGGAAGCTGGATTATGTGAAGAACCAGGCATCAGGATTAGAGGAAGGCTCATTAACAATTTGTGTTATGTAGATGATACAAGCTTGCTTGCTTAAAGTGAAGAGGATTTGAAACAGGGATGAAGCTCAAAGATCACACCCTTCAGTATCGATTGCAACTCAAGAAAACGAAGTCCTCACAACTGTTCCAGTAAACAGGGTCATGACAAATGGAGAAAGAACTGAAGTTGTCAGGGATTTCATTTCACTTAGTTCCACAGTCAATGCCCATGGAGGCAGCAGTTAAAAAATCAAAACACACATTGCATTGGGACAATCTGCTGCAAAAGACTATTTTAAAGTATTGAAAAGTACAGATGTCACTTTAAAGACTGAGGTGCACCTGACCCAAGGTATGATATTTTCAATCACGTGATGTATATGTGAAAACTGGACAATTAATAAGGGAGCCAGAGGAAGAACTGATGCCTTCGAATTGTGGTTTAAGAGAAGAATATTGAACATACCATGGACTGCCAAAAGAACAAACAGATCTGTACTGGAAGAGGTACAACTAGAGTGTTCTTTGGAAGCAAAGATGGCAAGGTGATGTCTTACATACTTTGGATATGTTGTCAGGAGGGATCAGTCCCTGGAGAAGGACATCATGCTTGGTGAAGCAGGTCAGTGAAATGGAGGAAGATCCTCAAGGAAATGGATTGACACAGTGACTACAACAATGGGTTTAAGCACAAAAATGGTTATAGGCATGACTGAGGACAAGGCAGTGTTCTGTTCTGTGCATAGGGTTGCTATGAATTGACTCAATGTCAATGGAGCTTTTTATGTATTCTGTGTGCTTTTTAAAACATGTTTACCACAGTAGTCTGCTAACTGTTAATTATTTGCATTAGTCTAGCCTCCATATGAGAAACTTCCTCTTCCTCATGTGTTGCTTTTGATTGGTACTTCTCTTGATATTTTGTATGCTTTACCATTTTTAGTGAACTTGTGTCTTTTCTTACATTCTTAATTTAAATTTTGCATTCTGTTTTTTTGTGGGAAAAATTTCTGAGTTCCCTGGTGGTGCAGTGGCCAAGCACCCAGCTTCCAACAGAAAGACCAGGACCAGCACCTGCCACTTGTTCTGCAGGGCAAGGATGCAGCAGCCCACCTCCACAAACACTGAGAGTCCTGGGAACCATCCAGAGTGGCTGTTTTCCACCCAACAGGACCTCTACGAGTCAAAATTGACCCAGTAGCAGTGGGCTTTGTATCTGCTCCTGAGAACCACTAGAGGGCACTCTTATCCTTAATTCTCCTCTCCCTCCCACCTTCTACCCCACCAGTGAGGTTCCAGTTCTGGATGCTGGATCTCCAGAATTTGATACACATGATCAGGAAGAGGTTTTTTAGATGGTACGGACATAAGCTGTTGGGTTTAATTTTCCCTCAATTAAGGTGAGAGGTTCCCTGTGTTTCCCTTATGGGCACCCTTGTACAGGTCCCCCCACAGTGTCTCTCTGTGGATAGAGAACTAGATTTTTCCTTGTATATTTCCTGTGAGTCTGAAATATTCCCCTCAAGTTGCTGTCCCTGCAACTCCTCCTGGCCCCTACTGAACATTCATCTCAGGTCTCAGGAAGATTCAACAGTACTCTCTTGTAGCATCACGGTGCCCCTTCATCCCCTCCCAGTTTTCAGCCTGAAAATTCCCATGGCCAATCTACATCACCTTAAAAACTGGGCTAAGCTTCCTCAGATTAGCTCCTTTTCTGGGTTCCCTGTTTAGGGTGTTGCTCAACCTCATCTTAAATTGGCTTCAATGAGAAAGTGCTCATGACACTAGCAGGTAGATTCTCCCAGCTTCTCTGCCATCCCCATGCCTCCTTGTCCCTGCTTCTGGACTCAGAATGACTCTCCAACACCTCAGCTGGTGACTGGAGATCTGAGACCTCTGTTTGTGCTGGTTTTATTTGTTGTTCAGGGGTTAGCTGCTGGGAGAGTAAATGAGATTATCCATTCACTTATACATCTTGCTCCACTTCTGTCATATAAAAATATTGTTTTTATAATTAATTGCCATATCTCGAGTGGAAACACTTGTAATGTAGTGGTTCAGTGCTACATCTTTTAACCAAAAGGTCACATCCACAAGGAACTCCTTGAAAACTCTATGGAACAGTTATACTCTGTCCTGTAGGGTCACTATGAGTCAATATCAACTGAACAGCAGTGAGTCTGGTTTTTCTTTTTCTTTTTTTTTTTTTGGTATCGTGAGTACTCTTTAACTACACAGACATCTATTCTGCTGTCTTCCCCAGCATGCTAATATACCAAACTGTCTCTTTAGAAGAGAAATAATATTGACCTAAATAAACAAAACTTTTCATCTTGGTATTTTTGTGAAAATTACTCATAAACAATCATATGATGACCTCAGCTTTAACACCATGACAGTTTGTTACATGTTGTTTAACGCACAAGTCTGACAATTAAGTTCACCAACTCATCCCATAAAAAGTGGTACATACCTCACTGCTCAATATCACTACAATCACCTTCAAAGTACACCCCTTGGGAAGCTATGTACCTACATTAGTGCCTGGTAAACCCTTCAAAGCAACTCTGGAACTCTTTTTCTGGAATGACCATCAGAACTGTCATTGTACTACCCTTGACATCCTGAATGCCATCAAAATGTCTTCCTTTCAATATTTTCTTAATCTTCAGGTACAGAAAAAGTCACTGGGTCACGTATCAAGTGAGTAGGAAGGATGTTCCAATACAGTTATTTGTTTACTGGCTAAAAACTCCCTCCAAGACAACTGTACCATGAAGTTCATGAACTTGCCAGCTTGCCACTGTGAACAATGATCATTCCAAAAAGAGATCAAAAATTACTTTAAAGGGTGGACCAGCTGCTGGTCTCAGTGCATAGTTTCCCAGAATGAGTACTTCGAAGGTGACCCCAGGGGTATTCAGCAGTGAAGTATATAGCACCTAGAACAATTAAGTTTGTAGACTTAATTGCAGACCTAGTATGTTCCTCCTTGTTGACAGAATGCTCAGTTTTTAGGTAGTTACATGACTACTGAGAATGAAGATTGTATCTCTGGTCTTTTTGCAGCTAACTGTGATTACATGCCTAAATTTTGGTGCATGTTTTTGCAAACACAAGTGAATATGAAACTTCTAGGAAATATTCTTAAAGTAAGATCCTCTTCCTCCTTCTGACTGGCTAAAAAGAAAATCTTATGGTTGGACTCAAGCAGCCATCTTGAACTAGGAGTTGAAAATCATGTGGTAAATGTATTGAAGCTGCAGCACAGACCAATCCATCTCTGACACAATGGAGCCTCAATCTGGATTGCTACAGGATTCCTAAAGAAAGAAAGGAGCACAGAAATTCTCCCCATTATAAGGTTTTTTGATTGCATAGTGGTTAAGTGCTATGGCTACTAACCAGAAGGTTGGCAGTTCACATCTACTAGGTGTTCCTTGGAAACTTCATGGGGCAGTTCTACACTGTCCATAGAGTCACTGTGACTCAGAATCGACTCAGCAGCAGTGGGTTCGGGTTTGGTTTTATACCTGAATTCTGATAGCAACCTTTTCCAAGTTTGATACCTCTGTGCCTAGATAACTTTCATTAAGACTGTTAACCAAATTCCCAAAGGACACAAAAATATTTGCACAGCTACCTGAACTATAGAAGTTGCTACTTGCAATTGCTTGTCTTTAGACATTGATGGTGCTGTCATGACAGAACAGCCTCAGAGGAAAGGATCAAGAGGGATGGATGTTGCCAGAATTTTTCATTTCCAAAGGGTACCTAAGCTAGCTGAGCTGGGATATGTTCAGAGCAAAGTGCTTTAGGGAAAGCCCTTCTCAGGAGCTGGAGGTACTGGTGCTGGTCCAGGATGCACAACTAGAGAAGAGATTGTACTCCCTGGGAGGGGAGTCTAAGGTAAGAGGCAGCTGGAGAAGGAACATCCCGTGCTGGTTTCTGTCTCTGGTTCCCAGCACAAAGCACTCATAGAATGACAGCTCAGTAGAAATTGCTTTTAATGGAATAAATTAGTTTTAGTTCTTGTTCTATCACCAATTTAGGCAAGTCACTGTACCTTTCTAGGCCTCAATCTTTCAATCCTTACTCTTACATTAAAAAAGAAGTTTCTATGCCCAGGCTAGTCACATTCAGCAAAGGAGTCCTTCCATTCTCTGTTAATTATATGGTATAGTTGCATGAACTCTCTCCTCAGAAAGCTGATCCTTTTCATTCGAAAATTCTTGCTCATAATAAATCAAAACTTAGCCTTCAGTAATGTTGAATTAGTCCTGTCTCTATTTTCTGGAACCAGCAGAAAAATCTTTTCTCAGAGATTCCATCCAATAGCTGAGCTTCATGATCCCATTAAAGAATAGCATTTTTAGGACATGAGTGAAAGTAGTTGTTGAGTTTAACTTAGAAGGGACATAACAAAGCTGTCTGTTGTTAATGACCAAAAATATTCTACCTTATTCAGGAAAATCAACTACATTCAAGATAAACAGTGTTTACCAAGAGCACTTCTCTAGGTACCAGTAATTAAAAAGGCACAAATAAGGGGTATACCCTGACCTGAGGAAACTCCCAACCTATTGTAGAAGGTAGATAAATGGCAGAGAAAGACGACACCACGTGTTGAGGGCTATGTTGTTGTTAGGTGACGTCATGTTAGTTCTGACTCACAGCAACTCTCTGTATAACAGAATGAAACATTACCTGATTCTACACCGTGCTGTCAATCATTTCTATGTTTGAGCCCATTATTGCACTCACTGTGTCAATCTGTCTCATTAAAGGTCTTCTCTTTTTGATGGATACGCTACTTTACCAAGCGTGATGTGCTTCTACAAAGTCTAGTTCTTCCTGATAACAAATTCAAGACACATGAGATAAAATTTTGCCATTTTCACTTCAAGAGATCATTCTGGCCATGCTTCTCCCACAGACAGATTACTTTGTTCTTTTGGCAGTCCATGGTGTATTCAAAATTCTTCACCTGCATCATAATGCAAAGGCACTAATTCTACTTTGATCTTCCTTATTCCTTGTCCAGTTTTTGCATGTGTACGAGGCAACTGAAAATATTATGGCTTTGAATTCAACATGTTGCTATGGAAATAAGAACAGAAGAGTAGTAATTCATCCAAGAGAAAGATTGATAGCTAAAGAAGAGGTAATAGTCAAGATAAGCAATCTACAAATGGACAAATTTTCCCTGGGTGACTCGAATGGTTAGGCACTGGACTACTAACCAAAAGTCTGGTAATTCAAATTCACTCAAAGGTGCCTCAGAAATAAGGCTTATATTCTGCTTCCAAAAGGTCACAGTCTTGATAACCATATGGGTCATTTCTGCTCTATGTACCTGGGGTCACCATAAGTCAGAATCAACTCTACAGCAATTAACAACAATAACAAAAATAGACAAGATGGCAGACGGAATTGGGGCAGATAAATCAGCCTGAGAAGACATAAAGAAGTAGGAACATGCTTAGCACTCTGCAGGTAAGGGAGGCAGGATAAAGTCTTCTCTACAGTTGACCATATCCTAATCCCCAGAGTTTCTGAGTAAAATATCTTCTATGGAAAAAGGGACTTTTCAGATGTGATTAAGAATCCTGAGATGCAGGAACTGTCATGGACTATCCAGACGGACTCAATGTAGTCACAAAGGTTCTTATAAGTGAAAGAAAAGAAAGAATATGATGAGAATCCGAGAGAGATTTGAAGATATTCTGCTGCTGGCTTTGAAGAAGTAGAAATGTTGCCATAAAGCCCTGGGCTGTAGGTGGTCTCTAGAAGCTGCAAAAGACAAGGCAACAAATTCTCCCCTAGAGCCTCCAAAGGAACATGGCTATGCCCAGATCTCGATTTTGATCCAGTGAAACTCAGGTTAGACTTTTGGCCTCCAGAACTATAAGAGAATCAATCTTCTTTTTGTTTGTTTTAAGTCATTGAGTTGTGGTGGTTTACTATAGCATCAGTAAGAAACTAATCCAGTGCAAGTGTGTAAGTGTGTATGCGTGTGCTGTGCCTGTATATGTATGGAGGTAAAGAAGGATAGGTGATGATAGCAGAGGAAAATGGAGGTTGGGGCTCATTGTGAAAGATCTCGATAACATATACCGAACTATGAAATCTAATTTTATCTGTTAAGAATATGATCCTGAGAATAAGAGCCCTTTTATAAAAGCCGGCATTCCATTGGCTTATTTGTCTATTTCTTCTTCCCAACTATCACATTTGGAAAGTATTAAGCTCATCTGTCTACTCAGATGAAATTCTTGACCTACAGGTAAGAATTTTGTTTTGCCTTCTGACCTTGGCAGTCACTGTTGTTCATCCTCCCATCCACCCTTCATTACAGTCTGTTACATACCATTATATTAGACATTAGTGTACATTCAATGATGGTGGTTGGTAGACAATTATAAAAAGTAGCTATGCACTTTGCTAAGAGTTGTGGAATGCAGAAGGAAGCTGCTGTGAGATAGAGTAATGGTGAGACCTAAATTAGATTCATAAGGTAGGAAAGACAAGACAGGAAAGATCACTTTACGGAAGTGGTATTTGCCTTTTCCCCCTAAAACTTCCCGTGTAATTTGTATCCTCTCTGATTATTTTCTCTTACTTTGGTCAGAGAGAGTGGATAGAACTACTACATAAGGACCAAGAAAGTGTATTAAAATTATTTGTTTCTTTATCCATTTAACACTAATTCACCTCTTACGCTCGCTATTCCTTGTAAAACAGACATCTGGGTGTGTGCATGATGAAATTCACCAGTCATGTTGGTTGTTAGAGAAAAACTTTTAAAATAGAGACTAGAGCACCAAAAATGAGGCCTAGAGGAAGAAAGAGAATATATGATACTAGAAGTTCTTACAGAAAGGACTTTTGGATGACTGCAGGATCTCTCTGGAATTGAAATATTTCCTTTACTTTGTACAGCATTGCAAAACACAGTAAGAATTTCACAATCACTGTGTGGTTCTCTATGAAGTCACTGGTGGCCTCTTTACTCTGCACATCACTTCCCAGTGAAAACTTTGATCCTCTATAATATCAGTCTCTTGAGCCACTAATTGCTTCCAAGTGAATTTGGGCTTGCCAAGAGTCTGGGTGGTGTCTCTCTTCTGATAGAGTTCTTTGCACTTATGTATTTGTTAGCTTCCAAATTCCTCTGAACATTTTACCAGCAGAAATTTACCCAATATGCCAGAGCTGCATGATAGGGAATTTACTGAAAACTAGGGATCTGGGTTCTTTCCTGGGCCAGAAGCTGACTCCCAGGGAGCACACTAAAGTCACAAGTCTCTGAACTCTGATTTTACATCCTGAAGGAAATTTATATCTACTTCTATGGATTTCAAGGTAGTGGGATGAGAACCATAGAAGATTTTAAACCCATTGGGAAAAGGTGGTTAAATAAGTCCTAGATTTCTCAACTCTCTAGACATTCTGAATTCACCTTCAGCTATTCTTCTTTCTCATGTCTGCATCCAATCAGTGGCTATGGTAGATACTATTCTGAATGCTAGATGCTTCTATAGTTTGTTATCTCTCCTTGTTTTCTTCCCTCTTTACCCTCCTTGTCATTGCACACCTTAGTTTCAGTTTTCAAAATTTCCATGGAATTTAAACTAGTTTCTCATTTTCTAATCTTTTTTCTATTTCCAAATTCAAACATTGGATTTTTCATGTTAAATGAGGATATTAATGCTTATCTCTTGGGATTATTGTAAGGATTAAATGTACCAAACTTCAACAGTATCTCTGAAAGTTCATAATATGTTACCTGGCACATAGTCATAGATGCACTCAAAAAACATTTCCTTCATCCTCCGGATAATCTTCTTCATCTTTGCCAGAGCTGTCTTTTAAAAGAAACATTTGATTAGCTCACTACTCTCTTTACAGTACATCAATGATTTACTGTTGCTGAAGTGATGAAGTTCAAATTACTTGGCATGGAAGGGCCTTTATAATCTGACACTAGTCTGTGCTGTTAGTTCCCTCCACTGTATTTCTCCATACTCTCACTCTGCAAGGTATTTTTAAATGCCAAATATCCTTAATTGTCTGTTCTTTTGCATACACTGTTCCCTCTGCCTCAGATTAACTCTATTTCACCACAGTCTTGCCTTCTCATCCTTCTGTTAACTACCTGGCAAGCTGGCAAACTCTTACTCATCTTTTATGTCTTGTCTCACTTTCACCTATTGTCATAGGTCTTTTAAGAAATCTTGAACCCTGACAATTTCTGCAAAAGCTTGTGGTGCTTATCATTGGTATGATACTTGGCACGTTGAATTATCATTATCAGTGTGTATGGTTAGTTTCTGACCAGGCTGAGAGATCCTGGAGGACAGGGAGCTTTTTTAATTTATCTTTCTATCTCCACTGAGTAGGTTTGAGCCTGAAAGTAGCAATGCCCAAATCTGCTGAACAAATACATATCTCTATCTTATTTTACAATCTCTCATTCATTTCTCCATTCATTCATCTAATCTTTATTGGGTGTCTGCTATATTCCCAAAAGTATACTAGGTTCTATAAAAGACGCATAGCTACATTTTTTAAAAAAGAAAATAATAGACGTGCCTTTGGGAGATTACAGTCTAGCTGAAAACGTAATAAATATTTCAAATACCTAAAATGCCAAGCCAAAAAGCCAAGTGCCATTGAGTTTGATCCATCTCATGGCAACCCTAAAATAGAGATCCAAAACACTTTCTATTCCTGAAAGAGAAAGAAAAAGCTCTTCAATTCATTAAAGTAGATACAATGAATAGTGCTCATAGATCAATCAGCAATCAATCATGAGTCCTAACACACTTTCTATTCAATCTATTATTGTACCTAAAACTGATGATATTCTGTTGGCATGGAGTTTATAGGATTATTTTTAAATGTCCTAATAGCAATCCTTATAAAGGTGAGGGGAGAATTTTTTTTTTCTGTGCCAAAGAAAGAACTGTATCTTAGTCCTGTCACTTTTCTTTTAGATTCAGTATCATGTCTGGCACATTGTGGTTATTTAAGTTACATTTATTTTAGTGATTTAGATATCTGATTAATGAATTCAATGTGGAGTTTCAATACAAATACTCTAAAGGTGTGGAGCAGAGTCAAGTTGGCAGACTAAACACACATCTCCCTAAATCCCTCTGGGAGCCAAGACATGAATTGATAAATAAATGGAGCCTTCTGGACACCTAGTGAACTCTAGGACATGGCGTAGGGCTCTTAATTTGGACTTCCTACCACTAAATGAAAAACTTCCTGTCCTTCACTGACTGATGCTCTTGGAGAGTGCTGGCTTTCACGGACAAAAGGTAACTAGCCATTTTAACTTTTTTTTCTCTGTCTTAGCCAGTGAGCAGAGCTGGGATGTGACTACCAGCTAATCTCAGATACACTGCTGGTGGGATCAGTAGGCAAAACTGCCATATTTTGAGAGCCCACCTTTGGACTCAGCGCATCTCAACAAATTTTGCCTCTCTTTCTACCTCTGCCATTGAGTAGCCTGTACAAGGCAGAAGGGGAACTTGTGCAGGATGCCGTCTTGTTCACTGGGAGGTCGACATACCCATATGTAGGCCTCATCTTCAACACTTCACTCTCCATATTGGACAGATCGTCTAGAAAAAAGCTCAGTAAAGACACCGAAGAACTAGTTGCCACAATTAGCCAATTAGACCTCATTGACATATACAGAACTTTCTATCCATCAGTGGACAACTACACCTTCTCCAGTGCCATGCAACATTCTCCAGGACAGATTATGTGTTAGGACATAAAGCAATTCTCAACAAAATCCATACCATTGAATTAATGGAAAGCATCTTCTCAGATCATAAAGCCATAAAGTCAAAATTGATAGCAGAAAAAACATAGAAAGTGAAACTCACGGAAACTGAACAACACCTTGCTCAAAAAACCACGGGTAATAGGAGAAATCAGTGATTAAATAAAGAAATTTATGGATTCCAATGAGAATGAAAACACTTCCTACCAGAACCTGTGGGATATAGCAAAAGTAGTACTCAGAGGTCAGTTTATCTCTGTAAATGCAAACATCTGGAAGGAAGAAACAAACCAAAGCAAAGAACTGGCCCTACAGCTTGAAGAAGTAGAGAGAGAAAAACAGAGGAACCCCTCAGGCACCAGAAGAAAACAGATCATAAAGATCAGAGTAGAACTAAACAAATTAGAGAATAGAAGAACAATTGAAAAAATTGAAAAGACCAAAAGCTGGTTGTTTGAAAAGATCAACAAAATTGACAAACCACTGGCTAAACTTACTAAAGAAAAACAGGAAAGGAAACAAATAACCCAAATAAGAAATGAGAAGAAGTTATCATAATAGATTCAACAGAAATAAAAAATATCACAACAGAATACTATGAAAAACTGTTCTCTAACAAATTTGAAAACCTAGCAGAAATGGACAAACTCCTTGATTCAGACTACCTACCAAAAATTATCACAAGGTGAAGCACAACAACTTAATAAACCCATCACAAAGGAAGAGATTGACAAAGTCATCCAAAAACTGCCAAATGAAAAAAGCCCATGGCTTCACCATAGAATTCTACCAAGCTTTTAGAGAAGAGTTATCTCCAATACTACTGAGGCTATTTCACAGTATAGAAAGGGATGGAATACTCCCAAATTCATTCTATAAAGCCAGCATAACCCTGATACTAAAGCCAGGGAAACACCCAACCAAAAAGGAGAACTACAGACCAATATCACTCATGAATCTAGATGCAAAAATCTTCAACAAAATTCTTGCCAATAGAATACAATATATCCAAAAAATAATCCATCATGACTAACTTGGATTCATACCAGGGATGTAAGGCTGGTTCAACATCAGAAAAACAATTAATGTGATCAACCACATAAATATCACAAAAGACAAGAATTGCCTGATCTTGTCTATCGATGCAGAAAAGGCATTTGATAAAGTCCAACACCCATTCATGCTAAAAACACTCAGCAAAATAGGAATAGACGACAAATTCCTCAATGCAATAACGGCCATTTATATAAAGCTAACTGCCTATATCATCCTGAATGAAGAGAGACTGAAACAGTTTCCCTTGAGAAGAGGAACTAGACAAGGATGCCCATCCTCATCTCTCCTATTCAACATTGAACTAGAAGTCCTAGCCAGAGCAATTAGAAAAGACCAAGAAATAAAGGGCATCTGCATTTGGCAAAGAAGAACTAAACATCTCCCTATTTGCAGATGATAGGATTGTATACGCAGAGAATCCTAAAGAATCCCTAAGTAAACTACTCAAACTGATGGACGAGTTCAGCAAAGTCTCAGGATACAATAGAAACATAAGTAAACCAGTAAGATTCCTTTATACCAACAACGAGATTATTAAGGAAGAAATCACCAAGTCAATACAATTTACTATAGCCCCTAAGAAGATAAAGTGCCTAGGAATAAATTTAACCAGATAAATAACAGACCTTTACAAAGAGAACTACAAACCCTTACTACAAGAAACTAAGAGAGACTTATGTAAATGGAGAAACCTACCCTGCTCATGGATAGGAATACTTAATATGTGAAAATGTCTATTTTGCCCAAAGCAATCTATTTATATAAAGCAATCTCAATACAAGTTCCAGTGACTTTTTTTAAGGAGATGGAGTAACAGATTGCCAACTTTGTCTAGAAAGGCAAGAAGCCCCAGATAAGTAAGGTACTACTAAAGAAGAAGAACATGCATGGAAGTCTCGCATTACCCGATCTTAGAACCTATTACACTGCCAGCCAAGCCAAGTGCCGTCAGTATTACACTGCCGCAATAGTCAAAACAGCCTGGTACTCTTACAGAAACAGACAGACAGATCAGTGGAACAGAATCAAGACCCCAGAGATGACATTATCGGCCTGTGAACAGCTGATAATCGACAAAGACCATAGGACATTATACTGGGGTAAAAACAATCTCTTCAACAAACAGTGTTGGCAAAATTGGATATCCATCTGCACTAAATTAAAACAAGACCCATATCTTACACCTTATAGAAAAACCAACTCAAAGTGTATAAAAGACCTAGATATCCAATCTAATATGATAAAACTCATCCAAGAGAAAGTAGGAACAACAATGGAAGGTTTAATACACAACACAGACAGACTTCAAAAATCTGTCAAACAAACCACAATCATCAGAAGAGAAAACAGATACACGGGAACTGCTAAGAATCAATCACTTTTGCTCATCCACAGACTTCATTAATAGAATTAAAAGGCCACCTACAGAATGGGAAAAAATATTTGGCAACTATATGACAGACCGACACCTGATCTCCGCAATCTATAAAGTACTACAAAATGTCAGTAAGAAAAAGATAAATCATCCAATGAAGAGATGGGCAAAGAGATGGACAGACACTTCTCTAAAGAGGTGATCAAGGCAGTCAAAAAAAAAAAAAAAAACCATGTGGATATAATCACAATCATCAGTATTAAAGAAATTCAAATCAAAACCAACATAAGATACCATCTCACCCCAACAAGGCTGGCCATTATGCAAAAAATGGAAAACATCAAATGCTAGAGAGGCTATGGGGAAATTGGAACTCTCCTACACTGTTGGTGGGACTGCAAAATGCTGCAGCACTTGGGAAAGTAATCTGGCTCTACCTTAAAAAAATGGATATAGATATACCATTTGACCCAGTAATTCCACTACTTGGAATACATCCTACAGAATCAAGGCCATTCACACCAACTGATACATGCACAAGAATGTTCATGGCAGCTCAGTCCACAATAGCAAAAAGATGAAATCAACCCACATGCCCAACAACAGAGGAATGGATAGGCAAACTGTGGTATATATACTCAGTGGAATATGTTGCAATGATCAAGAACAATGATGAAAGCAGGAAACATCTCTTAACCTGGTTTAAACTAGAGGATATTATGCTGAGTGAAAGTAGTCAGTGACAGAAGGATGCATATTGTATAAGATCCCTATAAGAACTTAAACGAAGACTCATGTATAACAGAAAAGACTCTTTGATGGCTGTAAGGGTGGTGAGGGCAGGAGAGTGAGGGGGACAGGGTTTAGATCAGATAGTTGTTAGAAATTTGGTTGGTTGAAATATGGGACAGCACACATTAGTAAGAAGATCAGTATTAACTGGACTTCAACACAACTTGTGTAGTCTTCCCATCTTAACCCAATATTGCAAGAACAGAGTAGATGGGGTGGGGGACCAGGAATCGTGCTCTCAGGGGAAATCGAGGCCAATTGGCACAATTAGCATTTTGCTAACGATGACTCTCTGCATCCCATATTGGTGAGTGGAGTCTGGGTTCTTAAAAGCTGCCAAGCTGCCATCTAAGGGTACAGCAAATGGTCCCAACTTAGCAGGAAAGGATGATCATCGAGGTCCATAATGACATGGTGGAAAGAGAACCCAGAAGACAGACAGACCCATGTGAGTGGGTGTCTACATTGACTTGTAACTGGAAGAACCAGATGGTACCAGGCCACCACCAGTGATAGGCATGGTGGAGCTCGCAAAGTTGAGTCTCACTGTCAACACAAGAATAAATAGGGGTGCACCCTGAGATGTCTACTAAAAGACCACAATTGATGGTCCAGGGGCTTCAGGGTTCCCCGGGAGCATGGCCCCTGGCCCTGATGCTGACCCGTCCATAAATTATAATGAAGGTCAACTTTTCAGACAGCAATGAATTGGACTTGGTGACACAGAGTGATCATATTTTGTGGGCACTTTATGGTTCTAGGCATCTATAGGATGTCGTCCTGTTGACCTCATACTGGAAGAAGGGGAATGGGTGGAGAGGAAAAGTTAGGAGACTGCTGGGAGGGTAAGACATATATGGAGCAGAGAGGAAGAGTGCGCTGTCACCATGCAGGGAGAGCAGTGGAGGCTGCACCTAGGTGAGCATGCAAATTTATATGGGAATGTACATTTTCATTCACTCATAATAAAAAGAAAAAAAAATCAAAGCCATAGAAACTTCAATTCAAAGCCAAGAAAACAAAATGGAACAAATGGAAAATAGACTTTCTAACTTGGAAGATGGAGCTACTGACTCCTGCATGTATGAGGAGAAATCAGAGAAAAAGAAACAAGAAAAATGAAGAAGGATTAAGAAGCATGTGGGACTCTACTAAAAGGAACAATCTGTAATTAATTGGAGTTCCTGAATAGGGAGAGACACCTGAGAACACAGAGTATTGTTGCTGAGCTGCTGACAGAAAACAAATAATACAAAGGTAATTTAACTTGCTTTGATTTGGTGACTTTGATTGTCAAAATTTCAAAGCATAAAGATTAAAGCTTCAGCTTTCATTTATTCACTCACTCACTCACTCAGTTATTTAAGTATTTATGCAATAACTATTAATTAAAAGATCTTTTCCTTCCCCTGTCTTTTAATTATCTTTTATTTCTGTTAAATTAGTTTTCAGTCCCCAAATAAATTTGAAGCCCTCTTAGGGCAAGAGTCTAGCCTTTTTCTTACACTGAGCAGGGTAGGCATTTAATGAAGATTTGCTGTTAGAATCTTTACTTGATAAAATCTCCTTCTTACCTATGACTAGGAGTTCAAGCCACAAACACAGACTTAAAATGGATTCCTATTTATAAAAATTAGAATTGATCAGACAGATTCATTTCTGTTGCATTTCCATGGAAACTTTTGTTTTGTCTGGCTGTGGATGAGGAAGAACCATGCTGGGGGACAACATAACCTTGGTACAGTACTCTTCTTAGGTTGGAACACTTATGCAAAAAGCACAGATATGTGTGTGTTGAAGTGCCTGGCACTAGGAACATTAGGAAACTCATAAATATGGGTCTTGAGAAGGCAGCATATTAAACAAATGCAGCTTCGCAGAGAAGGCAGCATATTAAACAAATGCAGCTTCGTGAGGCCCTGCTCTTTCAGCAGAATAGACACACAGAAAATAAAGAGCTTGAAGGAAAAAATGAAATTTTGAAACAGGAAGAGAACGCAAAAGAAGAATTTATAGCAGATCAGGGTGGAAGACAGAAGGCAAGGATGCAAGGACTTTTCTGCAGACAGAAAAGCCAATGTATCATTTAAAAACTACTAGTCGTTTGCTTCCTGATTCAAGGAGACCAGTGACAGGGAATTCAATCCAACTTAGCAAACATTTGTTAATGGCAGGGGTGGAAATAAAAAGTTTGGGTAAGAGAAGAAGTTTTAGAAAAAGGGAAATTTGGGAAAGAAACATCAGTTGCACACATACATTGTTTCAATCCCTCTATACATGTAATAATAGTGACTTCTTATAGCTAACTTCTGAGGCAGGCATTGCTGTTCTCATTTGATGGATGAGAAAACTGAGGCTAAATATCTTTCCCAGTCACACAGTGAGTAAAACTCAGAACCTATTTCCAAAGGAATTAAATTCCAAACCTTCTGGATAATCATGACAAGGCAATGGAAATATCTAGGCAGAGATCTTTCCCCTAAACTTTGCAGCATGTGCTCAAAGTAAGCAAGACTATTTTTAAGACTAATGTTTTGTCCTGGACATCTACACAATAGACCAAATCTCTCCCTTCCTCAGAGACTTTCCGTTGAACACCCTACATATGGAACCAAATCTAACTCCCTAAGATGGTATTCAAGGGTTTCCATGTTTCCTGACCACAATGTTTCTAATCTTATTTCTTCTATTTTTGAACATGGTAGTCCCTCTTCTTCCTTGTGCATGAGGGCCTCTTCTTCTTTCCTCACCTATTAAATCTGACCAAAGACCTTTTCTAACAGGTCCAGTAACACTGCACTCCTTATGAGGTACACTCTTTGTACCTCATGGAACTCTCAATTAATGTTTTAGCCATAATCTTCAGTACATTGTTCATATCTAGCCAAATATATATTTCATTGTATCATGTGATATGTTTCATTGTTTACATTTCATTCTCCCTTTACTAGTTCAAAAAAACTTGAAAAAATCAAGACCTGATTTGTATTCATTGTCATCTTCCTATCTGTAACAGATTGACTTGCCAAGCCAAGTGCCATTGGAATGACTTATGTCCCCTCAAAATGTCTATGAACTTATCTAGGCCATGATTCTCAGTATTATGGGGATTGCCCACCGTTTTGACCTTTGATGTGATTATACTGTGTGTTGTAAATCCTACCTCTATGATGTTGAAGAGGTGGGATTAATGGCAGGACTCAACCTGCAAGATTTGGTGTTGTCTTAAGCCAATCTCTTCTGAGATATAAAAAAGAGAAATGAGCAAAGAGAAAACGAAACCTCTACCATCAAGAAAGCAGCACTAGGAGCAGTGCATGTCCTTTGGACCCAGGGGTCCTGCACAGAGAAGCTCCTAGAACAGGGGAGGGATTTAGACTGTACATTCATATGATTTAATCCTCCTTGAAGAGGGTGGATGGTAGATTGAGAGAAAGAAACTATTAGACAATCTGATTGCCTCTGCCCTAGACCAAACTGCCCAAACCCAAGAACCAAATCCCTCTGAGGATTACCTGAGAGATTATCACATCTTTGTGCAAATAATACACACCTTTTCAGTGTGTTTGCAAACCACATGTGATGCAAAATTTTTTTACAGTAATGTGTAAAAAAATTTTGCTTAGTAGTGCTTATGAAAATACCTCACCAGGGGATGGTGCATTTGGCAAATAAACACAGAAGGAACACATTATTTGTGTGAAACCATGGTATACAAGAAAAAGCTAGGTCTTACAATTAACAATATCCCTTCTTATACCCTCACAGAAAAGTGGAGGTTCAGTATCTGGATATGTTTGGTAACTCAACAGAAAACCAATTATGTAACTGAACACTCTTTTCTTGATAGTTGATATAAAAAGTAGAAAGAAAACAAGGATAAGTATAAAAGATTTGAACAGTGCTATCAACAAATCTGATTTAACTGCTATTTTTAGATGTCCATGGGATCTTCACTAGGACTGATCACATGGTAGTTCATAAAACAAGATTAAATTAATTTTGAAAGGTTGAAATCATACCAAATATTATTTCTGATAATAGTGGCATAAAGGTTCAAGTAAATAACAAAGCTCAGAAGACCTGAAACATTTGGAAATTAAACAAAACACTTCTAAATAATCCATGGTGAAAAAGGAAATTATAATGGAAGTGAAAAAAAAAATATTTTAAGTGAAATGAAAATAAAGATACAAAATATCTCAATTTGTGACACCACTAAAGCAGTACTCAAATGGAAATCTATCACACTAGATATAGTAGTAAATAAAGTAGATTTAAAATCTGTCTAAGCTTCCATATAGAAACTAGAAAAAGAAGGAGAAATTAAACACAAGATAAATAGAAGAATGCAAAGTATAATCATGGAAATAAAATAACAAATGACTAAACAATATAGAAAATGAATGAAGCAAAAATCTTTTCTATTGAAAAAACCAACATAGCTGATCAATTTCTGGGATGCCTGGAAGAGGTGGAGAATAAGAAGCAGAAAGAGAACAAATACTAACATCAAAATGAAAGGAGGGACATCACTAGGAATCTTACAAATACTCAATAGAAGATAACAAGGAAATACTATGAACAACTCTATGGAACTCTCCTACACTGTTGGTGGGATTGCAGAATGGTGTAACCTCTTTGGAAAGCAATTTGGTGTCACCTTAAAATAATGGATACAGATATACCATTTGACCCAGTAATTTCTCTGCTTGAAATATATCCTACAGAATCAAGGCCAACTGATATACGCACAAGAATGCTCATTGCAGCACATTCCATGATAGCAAAAAGATAGAATCAACCCAGTTGCCCAACAACAGAAGAATGGATGGGTAAATGTACTCAATGGAGTACTATAGATTGATAAAGAACAATGACAATAGCAGGAAACATCTCTTAATTTGGTCTCAACTGGAGGACATTTTGTTGAGTGAAACTAGTCAGCGACAGAAGGACAATTATTATATGAGACCCCTAAGATAAAAATTTACAAGCGTATTCATACATAACAGAAAAGACTCTTTGATGCCTACAAGAGTGGGGAGGTTGGCAGGGCGGGAGGGTGAGGAGTGAGGGTTTAGATTAGATAGTTGTTAGAAATTTCATTGGGTGAAATTGGTGACAATATACCTTAGTAAGAAGATAAATATTAATGGGACTTCGACACAACTTGCGTACTCCTCCTATCTTAACCCAATATTGTAAGCACAGAGTATATACACTTTCATTTTTTATTTAATAAAAAAAATTACTTGAATGATGCCATTGAACAAAACTGATACAAGAATAAATAGAAAAATTGGAGGCAGAGTCAAGATGGTGGACTAAACACACGCCTCCCCAAATCCCTATGGAAACCAAGACCTGAACTGATAATTAAATAGAGGCTTCTGGACACTTAGTGAGCCCTAGGACACAACATAAGGCTGTTAACTTCGACTTCATACCATTGAATGGAAAACTTCCTCTCTTTTGTCATCCCCTGCTCTTGGAGAGTGCTGGCTTTCATGGAACAAAGCAAACTAGCTATGTTCAACTCTTTTTCTCTGTCTTAGCCAGCAGGTGGAACTGGGGCTTCACTAGCAGCTAATCTCAGACACACACAGTGGGATTGGCAGGCAAAATTGCCACATTTTCAGAGCCTGGCTTTGGACTCTGCACATCTCAACACCTTTCGCCTCTCTTTCTGCCTCTGCCATTGAGTAGCCTGTACAAGGCAGAAAGGGAGCTTTTGCAGGATGCCACCTTGTTTCACTGGGAGGCAGATATATCCACATGGAGGCATCAGCTGGACATAGTTCCCAGGCTGGGAGGAAGTGCCTCTCCAGAGGAGAGTGCTTTTCTAGCAGAAAAGCAGTATTTTACACAGGGTTGGCCATGGCTGGGGCCTGACAGCAGAGGCCAGCAGGGCAATGGCCTCTCTATTTTGAACTAGTTAGTTGGATATAGAGGTGGTTACTTTGCCAGCTTGGAAGAGGGACCTGTACACGTGAAAACCTGACTGACTTTGGAAGTTCTCCGACACCTTCTACCTTTCGTTATAAGATGGCCTAGAGAAACAACTGTAGTCCCCTCTCACAGCATCTCTCCCAGCCTCTATTGACTCATATGATGCCCTAAAAGCTACAAACTCTGGAGAAAAGCATAACCAAGGAATCACCCAGGGCTTCAGAAGTCTTGCAAAAGAAACAACCGAAGAACTTCCCAGAAGAAGAAACACTTCTGAAAATATTGGAAGGTGAATACAAAAGGATTATGTACAGAGCCCTTCTAGACCTTATACAAAATGCAGCAGAGAAAAATGAAAAATTGAGCAAGCTGTTCCATCTAATGGAACACCAGCACTGTGAAATCCAGCAGATCAAGATCAAAATCAAAGACATAGAAACTTCAATTCAAAGCCAAGAAAACAGAATGGAACAAATGGAAAAGAGAATTTCTACTTGAAAGACAGAGCTACTGACACCAACATCTACAAGGAGAAATCAGAAAAGAAATAAGAAAAATTAAGAAGCATTTAAAGAAGCATGTGGGAATCTATTAAGAAGAACAATCTACGATTAACTGGAGTTCCCGGACAGGGAAAGACACCTGAGAACACAGAGAGTATTGTGGCTGAGCTGCTGACAGAGAACTTCCCAGAAATTAAGAAAGAAGAGAATATAGATATCCAGGATGCATATAGAACACCACTCAATATAGATCTCAAAAGACAGACTCCAAGACATATTCTAATGAAACTTAACAAAATGAAACATAAGCAGAAACTCTTAAAGACAGCAAGAGTCAAAGCAAAGCTAACATTCAGAGGGAAACCCTGGAGGCGTTTGTCGGATTTCTCATCAGAAGCAATGTTGGTACAGAGACACAGGCATGACACATTCAAAGCCTTGAAGGAGAACTTCCAACCAAGAATTATATATTCTGTAAAGCTATCTTTCAAATATGAAAATGAAATTAAGACAGTCACAGATAAACAGAAACTCAGAGACTTTGTAAAAAACCAAACCAAAGCTACCAGAAATACTCAAAGAATCTCTCAGCTTAGAAGAACAAAACCACTAAATTTACATTTTAAAAGCAAATATAGGACACATCACCTGGAATCCTACTCAGTTAAGGAAGGCTCCAAAGTCAATCAAAGCTATAATAGTGAAAGAAATGATCCAGTTATCATATCATGAAAACTACGATGTCATCATGTTAAAAAGTGGGATGTACTACAGTCATTCAAGGCCTTCCAGATGGCAAGGAAGTTAATAAGACTGGTAGTAATTAAAATTGGGTTTATACAGAATTTATTAAGGGGGATCATAGGGACAGACGTAAAGCACAATAAAGATCCAAAATATCAAATCAGAAATGTAATACAGGAGTCTCAACAACCACAAAACCAACCCTGAAAAACATAAAAAAAATCAGCTCACAAACAAGAAAGTCCCAGAACAGATTAATAAGAACAACAGAGAAAACATCAACAAAAAAGTAAACATATCAGAATGACAGGACTAAACATACCTATCAATAATTGCAGTGATTATGAATGCACTGAGCACTCTAGTAAAGAGACATTGAGTGACATCCTGATCCAAAGACAGAACCCATCCATATGTCACCTACAAGAAACTCATGTTAGACTTGAAGATATAAACAAACTGAAAATTAAAGGATGGAAGAATATATATTAAGGTAACAATGAACAAAGAAGAGCAGGTGTGGCAATTGTAATTTCAGATAGAATAGAGTCTAATGTAAAATACACCATCGTGGACAAGGATGGACGCTATTTATTGCTGAAAGTTTCAGTACACAAGCAGGACTTAACAATATTAAATATTTATGCACCTAATCTTAGAACACCTAAATACATCAAAGAAACACTGCTTACACTCAAAAATGAGATAGGTCACTCCATAATAACAGCGGCTGACTTCAACATTCCACTCTCAATATTGGATAGATCGTCTAGAACAAAAGCTCAGTAAAGACACAGAAGACATAATTGCCACAACTAACCAACTAGAGCTCGTTGACATATACAGAACTTTCTATCCATCAGCAGAAAACTACACCTTCTTCTCCAGTGCACATGAAACATTCCCCAGAATAGACCATGTGTTAGGACATACAGCATTTCTCAACAAAATCCATACCACTGAATTAATGCAAAGCATATTCTCAGATCCTAAAGCCATAAAGTCAAAATTGATAGCAAAGAAAAACATAGACAGAAAGTGAAACTCATGGAAACTGAACAACATCTTACTCAAAAAGCCATGGATTATAGAATACATCAAGGATGAAATGAAGAAATTAATGAAAACACTTCCTACCAGAATCCATAGGATACAGCCAAAGCAGTGCTCAGAGGTCAGTTTATCTCCATAAGTGCACACATCTGGAAAGAAGAAGAAACCAAACCAAAGAACTAACCCTATAGCTTGAACAAGTAGTGAGAGAACAACAGAGGAACCACTCAAGCACCAGAAGGAAACAGATCATAAAGATTAGAGCAGAACTAAATGAATTAGAGAATAGAAGAACAACTGAAAAAATTGAAAAGACCAAAAACTGGTTGTTTGAAAAGATCAACAAAATTGACAAACCACTGGCTAAACTTACTAAAGAAAAACAGGAAAGGAAACAAATAACCCAAATAAGAAATGAGAAGGAGTTATCACAATAGATTCAACAGAAATAAAAAATATCATAACAGAATACTATGAAAAACTGTTCTCTAACAAATTTGAAAATCTACAGGCGATAGACAAATTCCTTGATTGATATCATGTACCAAAATTATCACAAGGTGAAGCACAACAACTTAATAAACCCATCACAAAGGAAGAGATTGACAAAGTCATCCAAAAACTGCCAAATGAAAAAAGCCCATGGCTTCACCACAGAATTTTACCAAGCTTTTAGAGAAGAGTTATCTCCAATACTACTGAGACTATTTGACAGTATAGAAAGAGATGGAATACTCCCAAATTCATTCTATAAAGCCAGCATAACCCTGATACTAAAGCCAGGGAAACACCCAACCAAAAAGGAGAACTACAGACCAATATCACTCATGAATCTAGATGCAAAAATCTTCAACAAAATTGCTGCCAACAGAATACAACATATCCAAAAAACAATCCATCATGACCAAGCTAGATTCATACCAGGGACACAAGGCTGGTTCAACATCAGAAAAACAATGTGATCAACCACACAAATAACACAAAAGACAAGAATTACCTGATATTGTCTATCGATGGAGAAAAGGCATTTGATAAAGTCCAACACGCATTCATGCTAAAAACTCTCAGCAAAATAGGAGTAGACGGCAAATTCCTCAATGCAATAATGGCCATTTATATAAAGCCAACTGCCTATATCATCCTGAATGGAGAGAGACTGAAACAGTTTCCCTTGAGAAGAGGAACTAGACAAG
Source organism: Heterohyrax brucei (assembly GCA_028571685.1). Taxonomy (NCBI): domain Eukaryota; kingdom Metazoa; phylum Chordata; class Mammalia; order Hyracoidea; family Procaviidae; genus Heterohyrax; species Heterohyrax brucei. Next base: position 14,223,817 of record CM053153.1, on the reverse strand, counting down.
GCTGCCCACTCTCACCTCTCCTATTCAAAATTGTACTAGAAGTTCTAGAAAGAGCAATTAGACATTAAGAAACAAAGGGCATCTGCATTTGGCAAAGAAGAACTAAAAATCTCCTTATTTGTGGATGATATGATTGTATACTCAGAGAATCCTAAAGAATCCATAAGTAAACTATTCAAACTGATAATACAGTTTAGCAAAGTCTCAGGCTACAAGAGAAACATAAGTAAATCAATAAGATTCCTTTACCCCAATAACAAGATTGTTAATGAAGAAAACACCAAATCAATACCATTTACTATAGCCTCTAAGACGATGAAGTACCTAGGAATAAATCTAACCAGAAAAGTAACAGACATTTACAAAGGAAACTACAAGTCCTTACTACAAGAAACTAAGAGAGACTTACATAAATGGAGAAATCTACCCTGCTCATGGATAAGAAGACTTAACATTGGGAAAATGTCTATTTTACTCAAAGCAATCTACTTATGTAATGCAATTCCAATACAAATTCCAGTGACATTTTTTAATGAGATGGAGAAACAAATCACCAGCTTTGTTTGGAAAGGCAAGAAGCCCAGACAAGTAAATCACAAGTGAAGAAGAACACACCGGGAGACCTCTCACTACCCAACTTCAGAATGTATTACACCACCACAGCGTCGAAACAGCCTGGTACTGGTACAAAAAGAGACAGATAGATCAATGGAACAGAATTGAGACCCTCAAGATGACACCATCTTCCTATGAACAGTTGATATTCAACAAGGGCCCTAAGACATTAAACTGGGATAAAAACAATCTCTTTAATAAATGGTGCTGGCAAAATTGGATAGCCATCTGCAATAAATTGAATAAGATTCATATCTAATACCTTACAGAAAAATGAACTCCAACTAGATAAAAGACCTAAATATCAAATCTAAAATGAGAACGCTCATCCAAGAAAAATTAGCAACAACAGTGGAAGCTTTAATATACAATGTAGACAGACTTCAAAATCTCTCAACAAACCACAGAAAAAAGATGAATAGGAACTACTGAGAATCACACACTTTTGCTCATCCAAAGACTTTATTAATAAAATTAAAAGGCCACCTACAGAATGGGAAAAAATATTTGGCAACTGACACTTGATCTCCACAATCTATAAGGTACTACCAAAATAGCAATAAGGAAAAGATAAATCATCCAATTAAGTGATGGGCAAAGGAGATGGACAGACACTTCTGTAATGAGGAGATCTAGGCAGCCAAAAAAGACATGCGGACATGCTCATGATCATTAGCTATTAAAGACATTCAAATCAAAATGACCATGAGTAACCATCTCACCCCAACAAGGTTGGCCATGATCCAAAAACACAAAACAACAAATGCTGGAGAGGCTGTGGAGAAATTGGAACTCTCCTATGCTGTTGGTGGGATTGCAAAATGGTGCAACCTCTTTGGAAAGCAATCTGGTACGTCCTTAAAAAGCTGTATCTAGGTATACCATTTGACCCAGTAATTCCACTGCTTCAGAATATATCCTGCAGAATCAAGGCCATTCACACCAACTGATACATGCACATGAACGTTTGTCGCAGCACAGTCGACAGTAGCAAAAGAATGGAATCAATCCACATGATCAACAACAGAGGTAAACTATGACATACGTACTCAATGGAACACTATGCAATGACGAAGAACAACGATGATTTTAGGAAACATCTCATAATCTGGTTTCAGTTGGAGGACATTATGCTGAGTGAAAGCAGTCAGCAACAAAAGGACAAATATGGTACAAGACCACTATAATAGGAACTTAAAAACAGACCCATGCATAGAAGAAAAGACTCCTGATGGCTCCAACGGTTGGGAGGGAGGGAAGGCATAGGGGAAGGGCCTAGATTAGATAGTTGACAGAAATTTCGTTGGGTGAAATCTGGTACAGCACACATTAGAAAGAAGATCAATATTAACTGGACTTCAACACAACTTGTGTACTCTTCCCATCGTAACCCAATAATGAAAGGACAGCTGGGGTAGGGTCCAGGGACCGTGCTTTCAGTGGAAATAGAGGCCAACTGGCACACCTAGAGTTTTGCTAAGAGAGCCTACTGCATCCCATATTGGTGAGTGTTGTCTGGGGTCTTAAAAGCTGCCAAGCTGCCATCTGAGGGTACAGGAAATGGTCCCAACTCAGCAGGAATGAATGATCACCAAGGACCAAAATAACATGAGGAGAACCCAGAAGACAGACAGACCCACATGAGTGGGTGACTACAGCAACTTGTGACCAGAAGAACTGGATGGCACCTGGCCACCACCAGTGATAGCCGTGATGGAGCTCACAAAGTTGAGTCTCACTGGCAACACAAGAATAAAAAGGGGTGCACCCTGAGGTTACCACTAGAAGACCACAGTTGATGGTCCAGGGACTTCAGGCTTCCCCTGGAAACATGGCCTCTGGCCCTGATTCTGCCCCTGTCCATAAATTATAATGGAAGTCAACTCTTCGGACAGGAATGGTTTGGACTTGGCAACACAGAGTGACCATATCATGTGTGCACTTTATGGTTTTATGCATGTATAGTATGTCGTCCTGCTGATCTCTTACTGGAGGAAGAGGAGTGGGTGGAGACGCGGGGATAGGAGTCTGTTGGGAGGATAGGACATGTATGGAGCAGAGAGGAAGGGTGTGCTACCACTGGGCAGGCAGAGCAGTGGGAGTTGCATATAGGTGGGTGTGTAAATTTATACAGGAATGTACATTTTCATTCAATCATAATTAAAAAAAAAAAAAAGGAAGAAGAAGAAGAGACCAGACCCTGGAGAAGGACATTACACTTGGTAGAGTAGAGGGTCACTGAAAAATAGGAAAAGCCTCAGTGAGATGGATTGACACAAAGGCTACAATGATGGACTTAAACCTAGCAACAATAGTGAGGATGGCACAGGGCCAGAAAATGTTTTGTTCTATTGTACGTGGGGTCACTGTGAATCAGAACCATCTCCATGGCACCTAACCACAGAAACAACAACAGCAACAAATCAAGTGAATTAAAAATATTGATTAAATATCTCTGTTAAGAATCTGGAAACTTACGTCTTAAATTTTTGACAAATTTCTCTGAATTCTTTCATTCATGATATTCCCTCTTCTTTTTTTCTAAAAAAATTTAAATCTCTCTTTTGAAGGTATTACTTATGTAATTGAAACGCACTTAATTGAGTGTACAGATAAGTTAGCTTTGGCTAACGAGGAACATATAACCATTTATCTACCCCAATCAAAATGTAGAACATTTACATCATCCCAAGAAAAGTCTCCTTTGCAATCATCTCCTGTCTACTTCTTCCCTCAGGCGATAACCAATCCATGATTACAGCCTAATCTTGCGTGTCCTCTAACTTTATACAAATGGAATCATGTAGCATGGTTTTTTTCTGCATCTGGTTTCTTCTAGTCATCACAAAGTTTAAGAGATTTATCCATATAGCTTGTTTCTGTTTATTGCTAAGCCACAATTTGCTTATCCATTCATATATTGATGGTTATTTGGCTTGTTTCCAGTTTGGACTATCATGAATGAAGTGGCTATGAGCATTGATGTACGGGTCTTTGTGTGAACATGTGTTTTCATTTATTTTAAGTAAATATCTAGAAAGGGAATAGCTAGAGCATGCTTAAGGATAGATACATTTAACTTAAAGTGTTTGCCAAAGTATTTTTAAAGTATTTGTGCTATTCTATACCTTAGACTTCTAGTTGCTCCACCTCTTGCCAACACTTGACATTGCCAGTTTTGTTTTGTTTTGTTTAATTCCAGTCTTTCTAGTGTTTGCTTAGTGTTATCTCATTGTGGTTTTAACTTGCTTTTTCCTGATAGCTAATGTTGAGCATTTCAGATAGGAATATTGATCGTTTCTGTTTTTTCATATTTAACTGTCTGTTCAACTATTTTGCCCCACATGTATATGAGCCATGTGACCTTTTTAAAACTTTTTTATTAATTACAGTAAAAGAATAAAATTCCTAGCATCTATCAATTAACTCATCTATGATAAACCCTCAGCCTCCACCCACCCATGTAGCCAACACAGTCATTTTCGTCTATGGATAATTCTGTTGTTAAGTCCTTATAACAGGGGTCTCATACAAAATTTCTCCTTTTGACACTGGTTGATTTCACTCAGCATGATCTCTTCCAAATGAGACCACATTATGAGATGATTTCTAAAATTTTCTTTGTTCTTTATCATAGCATAGTATTCCACTGGGTATATGTACCATAGCTTGCTTATCCATTCGTCTGTTGATGGGCATTGGGGTTGATTCCAACTTTTTGCTATTGTGGACTGTACTGCCATAAACATTTATGCACATGTGTCTATTCATGTGACAACCTTTGTCTCTGAAGGATAAATTCCAAGCAGTGTAACTATAAGATCAAACGGTATATGTATCTCCAGCTTTTTAAGGAAGAGCCAGATTGCTTTCCAAAGACATTGCACCATTTTGCAACCCTACCAGCAGTGTAGGAGAGTTCCTGTTTCTCCATGGCATTTTGAGCAAGATGTTGTTCAGTTTCCATGAGTTCCACTTTCTGTCTATGCTTTTTCTGCTATTGATTTTGACTTTTATGGCTTGATATATATTCTTCCATCCTTTAATTTTCAGTTTGTTCATAGCTTTAAGTCTAAGGTGAGTTTTCTGTAGGCAACATATGGATGGGTCTCTTCTTTGGATCCAAGAAGTCACTCAATGTCTCTTTACTGGAGCATTCAGTCCATTCACATTCAATGCAATTATTGATAGGTATGTGTTCAGTGCTACCATTGTGATATGCTTATTTTGTGTTAATATGTTCTCTGTTATTCTTTTTAATCTGTCCTAGGACATTCTTCTTTTGAGTTGATTTTTCACCTTTTTCAGGGATGGTTTTGTGGCTTTTGTGATTGATGTATTAAGTTTCTTGGTGTTGGATTTTTACTGTGCTTTATGGCTGCCCCTATGATCCCCCTTAATAAACTTTGCATAAACTCAATTTTAATTATGATCAGTCTTATTGACTTCCTCTCCATCTGGAAAGACCGTAACAACTTTAGTACATATGTCTTTTCAATATGTTGACATCATGGTTTTCATGATATGATCACTGAATTACTTTTTCACTATTATAGCTTTGACTGAATTTGGAGCCTTCCTTAATTGAGTAGGATCTGGCTGGTGTGCCCTGTATTTGTTTCTAAAGTATAAAGTTAGTGGCTTTGTTCTTCTAAGCCGAGAGATTCTTTCAGTATTTCTGGTAGCTATGGTTCAGTTTTTACAAAGTCTCTGAGTTTCTGTTTATCTGTGACTGTCTTAATTTCATTTTCGTATTTGAAAGAGAGCTTTACAGGATATATAATTCTTGGTTGGAAGTTCTCCTTCAAGGCTTTGAATGTGTCATGCCAGTGTCTCTGTGCCAGCATTGCTTCTGCTGAGAAATCCGATGAAAGCCTCCAAGGTTTCCCTCTGAATGTTAGCTTTGCTTTGACTCTTGCTGCCTTTAAGAGTTTCTGCTTATGTTTCATTTTGTTAAGTTTCATTAGAATATGTCTTGGAGTCTGTCTTTTGAGATCTATATTGAGTGGTGTTCTATATGCATCCTGGATATCTATATTCTCTTCTTTCTTAATTTCTGGGAAGTTCTCTGTCAGCAGCTCAGCCACAATACTCTCTGTGTTCCCAGGTGTCTTACCCTATTCAGGAACTCCAATTAACCGTAGGTTGTTTCTCTTAATAGAATCCTATATGTTTCTTAATGCTTTCTCATTTTTCTTGTTTCTTTTTTCCGGTTTCTCCTCATAGATTCTGGAGTCAGCAGCTGTGTCTTCCAAATCAGAAAATATGTTCTCCATTTTTCCCATTCTGTTTTCTTGCCTTTGAAGTTTCTATGTCTTTGATTTTGATCTTGATCTGTTGGATTTCACAGTACTGGTGTTCCATCAGATGGAACAGCTTGCTTAATTTTTCATTTTTCTCTGCTGCATTTTGTATAAGATCTAAGAGGGCTCTGTACATAATCTTTTTGTATTCACCTTCTGATAGTTTCAGGAAGGTTTCTTTGTCTGGGAAGTTTTGCAGTGCTTTCTTTTGGGGGCTTTCTGAAGCCGTCGGTGATTTCTTGGTTATAGTTTTCTCCTGAGTTTGTTGCTTTTTTGTCATCATGTGAGTTAATAGAGACTGGGAGAGATGCTGTGAGAATGGACCACAATTGTTTCTCTAAGCTGTCTTAAAACCAAATGTAAAAGGTATCCAAAGTCAGTCAGGTTTTCAAGTGTATAGGTCCCTCTTCCCAGTTGAGAAAGCAAGCACCTCTCCCTCAAACCCCAGATGGTATAAACTTGCTCAAAATAAAGAAAGGCTACTGTGCTGCTGGCCTCTGCTGTTGGGCCCAAATTGTAGGTGACACTGTGTAGAATCTTGCTTTTCTGCCAGAAAAGCCCTCTGCTTTGGGCAGGCACTGCCTCCCAGCCCAGGAATTAGGTGCAGCTACAGACTCTGTAAAGGTATCTCCACCTCCCAGTGGAACAAGATGGTGTCCCACACAAGCTTGATGCCTGGCTGGGTACAGGCTACCCTATGTCAGAGGCAGAAAGAGAGGCCAAAAGTGCCTAGATGCAGAGAGTTCACAGCCTCTGTTGCCAGGCCCGAGCAATAGGTAACACTGTGTACAATGCTGATTTTCTGCCAGAAAAACACTCTTCTCCAGGCAGGCGCTGCCTCCGAGCCTAGGAACTACATCAATCTGGGGCCTCCGTATGGGTGTCTCTGCCTCCTGATGTAACAAGATGGCGTCCCACACAAGCTTGGCACCTGCCTCCGTAGAAGCTACGCAGAAAAAGGTGCCAAAGATGCTGAGATGCACAGAATCCACAGCCAGACTCTCAAAACATGGCAATTTCGCCTGCCGATCCCACTAGCAGTGCTTCTCAGGTTAGTTGCTAGTCAAGTCCCAGCTCTGCCCACCAGCTAAGACAGAGAAAAACAAAACTTTTAAATGGTGAGTTACCTTTGGTCTGTGAAAGCCAGCTCTTGCAAAGAGCAGGATCAGCAAAAGATAGGAGGTTTTCCATTCAGTGGTATGAAATCCAAATTAACAGACCTATGCCGTGTCCTAGAGCTCACTAGGTGTCCAGAAGGCTCCATTTAATTATCAATTCAGGTCTTGGTTTCCAGATGGATTTAGGGAGAGGTGTGTTTAGTCCACAATCTTGACTCCACCCCCTGGTCTCTTCTAAATACACATCCAATGTTCATGAGATGAAGTCTTACCATCCTTGCTTCTAAGGAGCATTCTGGCTATACTTCATCCAAGATAGACATGTTCATTCTTCTACATGGTGTGTGTATTCAATATTCCTTTTCAATACCATAATTCAAAGGGATCAATTTTTCTTCCATCTTCCTTATTCATTTGTCTAGCTTTTGCATGTATATAAAGCAATTGAAAATATCATGGCTTGGGTTATCACATCTTAGTTCTCAAGTGACATCTTTGCTTTTGATCACTTTAAAATGGTTCTTTGTGGATTTGGCCAATGCAATATGGTGTTTCATTTCTTGACTACTGCTTCCATGGGCATTGATTATGAATCCAAGTAAAATAAAATCCTTGACAACTTCTATCTTTTCTCCATTTAACATGATGTAGCTTATTGGTCTAGTTGTGAGGATTTTTGTTTGATGTTGAGGTGTAATCCATAGTGAAGGCTGTAGTCTTTGATTTTCATCAGTAAGCACTTTAAGTCCTCTGCTTTCAGCAAGCAAGGTTCTGTCATCTGCATATTCCAGGTTGTTAATGGTTGTTAATCTAAGCCTGATGTTGTGGTCTTCTTCACAGTATATACAAGGTCAGACAATTAAGTTCATGAACCCATCCTGGAAAAAGTGTTACCTACCACTTTGCTGAATATCAGTACAGTCACCTTCCAAGTACTCCTCTTGGGAAGCTGAACACTGATGCCAGCACCTAGGCCATCCTTCGAAGCAATTTCAGAACTCTTTTTCTAGAATGACCATCAGAGCTGTCATGGCACGAGGTCTGCCAATTAAGTTTACATACTCATCCTAGAAAAAGTGCTACATACCTCATTGCTGAATGCCACTGTGGTAATCTTCAAAGTACTCACCTTGGGAAGCTGTGCACCCATGCCAGCATCTACTCTACCCTTCAAAGCACTTTTTTCGGAATGAGTGCCCTGACTTTATTGTCAGACCTCATCTGACAACAGCTCTGATGGACATTCCAGAAAAGGAGTTCCAAAATAGGCCTAGGCACTGGTGTCCCAATGGGAGTGACTGGGAGGTGACTATAGTGATATTCAGCAATGAGGTATATAGCACTTTTTATAGGATGACTTCCCAAACTTAACTGGCAGACCATGTGTGTGTGTGCGTGTGTGTGCATGCACACATGCATGTATATATGCCCTTAGCATAATGCCCAGTATGATACTTAAAAATGGTTTATAAAACAAATGCTCAATGAGTCCATTAATCTGTTACTGTTGTGTGCTACTGAGTCAATTCTGACTCATATTTACCCTATAGGACAGATTAGAGCTGCCTCACAGGATTTCCAGGTGCCCTATAGGGTCACTATGAGTCAGAATTGACTCGACAGCAGTATGTTTGGTTTGGTTGGTTGTTATAGTATAGTGGTTAAGCTCTCAGCTTTGAATGTGTGTGGGAGAAAAACCTGGCTATCTGCTCATTAGGATTATAGCCTAGGAAACTATTGAGCAGCCACTCTGAGTCAGGATTTATTCAATGACATGTGGAACACTTTGCTGTATGAACTCAAACCTGTGGAGTTGATTCCAACTCATAGTGACCCTATTATACAGAGTAGAATTGCCCCATAGGGTTTCCAAAACTGTAATCTTTAAAGAAGTAGGCTGCCACATCTTTATTCTGCTTGGGTTCAAATAAATGGCCTTTTGTTAGCAGCCATTCACTGTGTCACCAGGGCTCCTTGAATCAAGGACAATGAGCAACAGTCCTTAAGACAACAAATCACCAGGTTTGGCTGGTAGGTTTGAACCACTCAACTTTTGGTTAGCAGCTAAATACTTAATCAGTGCATCACTGGGGGTCCTTATGTTCACTAATCTTTATGTCTGTAGATGCTTATATTGAGAAAAAGAAACTTATAACAGACTTCCAATAACGGTTAGCATCTCCTCAAAGGTGAGACTTTTCTTGGCCTGAAGAAGAGGCTGTATCTAGGACTTATTTACTAGCACAGTTGCCAAGGCAGCAAATTCAGCTGCTGAGCCCCAAGGCTCAAAGAGAAGGAAATGCAGCTGGTTAAACAAGGTGAAATTTGGCTAACAGGATGGGACTGAAATAGAGCAAGAGTCTTCTACCATAAAGGAACTCACTTAAAGGAAGTTCAGAGTAGGGGCAGATGACCCAAAGGCTGATGATGTCAGTGATCTGAACCACAAATAGGAAAGAAGCTTGGGCCCAGACCAATTCAGAGCCAACTTCCTAGGTCAAGGGTCCTTCTAAGAGTGTCATGGAACGTATAGCAAACTGGGCCTTCTAAAGCTTTCTGATTAACTTCTAGTTGATACTCAGTGATGTCAAGTTGATTCTGACTCATAGAAACCATGAAGACAGACTAGAACTGCTCCATAGAGCTTCCAAAGAGCACTTGGTAGATTTGAACTGCTAACCTTTTGGTTAGCAGTTATAGCACTTAACCACTATACTACCAGTGTCTCCTTCTAGTTGATAGTTTAGTAAATGAAGACCTGAAAGAAGGAAGTGACTCACCCATCTGTGCATAGGACCTGTCTGTGGAGCCAGACTGCCACCAGAACACCTAAATTTTTATTTCCTTCTGTGTCCAAGTTTCTAAGAAAAAGACTTTTTATGTGAAAGCAGTGAATCTGGATTTTGCTTACCAATCTATCTGGTTGTATTTGCTTGTTCAGTGCAAATGCAAAACAAAGTGATTTCACAGCTAGAGTCACAGACTCTGAAAATAGACAGTTGTTGATTGTCTCAGCTTATAAAGCAAAATCTGCTCTTTTGACTTTTCTAGGCTGAGAACTGAACTGATGCTTCCTTTGAAGAATGAGGCCATGAGTTCCTGGGGTAAGTATAAAAAGAAACCATTAAATGCCTCAGGGGAATTCAACTAGCCATGGTCTCACAAATTGCTGCAGTGATACATTGCTCATCAAAGAGTGGCATCTACAGAGCTACCGTCAACCTGGCACAAGCTGCAGCCGTGATTTTTAGCATCTCAGTCTACTCTACTACAGGCAGTCTCCAGATCATGAACAAGTTTCATTCCTAAGTGTCCTTAAATAGAATTTGTATATAAGTGAGACAGGTAAAGTTTATACCTAATGTTAGTCAAATGCTTGTCTTAGTATATGGCATGTTACGTACCTTTCTACACATAAAAGTCTTTAAGGAAACAGTTTCAGATACACTAAAACATGTTTAATACAATAATACAACATAGCAAGTCCCTGAGTTATGGGCACTTGACTTACAGACCACTCTTCCTTGCCCATTAATGTCATGTAAACTTGCCTTCCCATCACTCATCTGTGAGTTCATCATACTGTGTTGGCCTATGTGTTACTGTGATGCTATGAGCTATGCCACTGGCATTTCAAATAGCAGCAGGATCACTCATGGTGAACAGGCTTCAACAGGACTTCCAGGCTAAGACAAACTGGAAAGAAGGACCTAGTGATCTAAATTTATTTCTAAAAAACTGGCTAGTGAAACCCTTATTAACAGTAAAAGAGCACTGTTATATATTTCTGGAAGATGAGCCCCTAGGATGAAAGATATACAAAAAAGACTAGGGAAGAGTTGCCTCCTCAAAGTAGAATTGGCCTTAATAATGAAGATGGAGTAAAGATTTCAAGACCTTCATTGTCTAAGGCGGCATGATGCAAAATGAGAAGAATCAGTTGCAAACTTCCATTAATAATCAGAACATGTAATGTACAACGTACAAATCTAAGAAAATTGGAAGTTGTCAGAAATGAAATGGAATGCATAAAGGTTAATATCCTAGGCAGTAATAATAGACTACTGTTGGCCATTTAAATCATAAGGTTTGCTATTCTGAGCATGGCAAATTGAAGATGAATGGCATTGTGCTTATTGTCAAAAAGAACATTTTAAGATCTATCCTGAAGTACAACATCATCAATGTTAGCATAATATTCATACTCCCACAAGAAAGACCAGTTAATATAAGAGTTAATCAAATTTACACACTACTAATGCCCAAGATAAAGAAATTGAAGATTTTACAAACTTTTGCAATCTGAAATTGATCAAATATGCCATCAAGATACATTAATAACTACTACTGATTGAAATGTAGAAGTTAGAAACAAAAGGATTGGTAATTGGAAAACCCAGTCTTGAGGACAGAAACAATGCCAAAGATAGAATTTTGTAAGACTAATGACTTCTTCCTTGCAAGTACCTTTTTTCAACACCATAAACAGTGACTACACATGTGGACCTAACTGAAAGAAACACACAGGAATTCAATTGGTTACATCTTTAGAAAGAGTTGGAGAAGCTCAACGTCATCAGTCAGAACAAGGCCAGGTGCTGACTGAAGAACACACCATTAATTACTCACAGGCAAGCTCAAAATGAAGCTGAAGACAATTAAAATGAGTATAAGACAACCAACCAGGACCTTGAATATATCCCACCTGAATTTAGAAATCACATCAGGAACATATTCTGAACACCAATGGCCAAAGATCAAATGAGTTGAGGACTACATAAAGGATATCATTCATAAAGAAAGCAAAAAGTCATTAAAAAGAGAGAAAAGACCTAAATGGATGTTAGGAGGGACTCTGAAACGTTTTACTGAATGTCCAGTAGCTAAAACAAAAAGGAAAAATGATGAGGTAGAAGAGCTAGAGAGAAGATTTCAAAGGGTGGATTGAGAAGACAAAGTAAATATCATAATGATGTGTACATGTCATAATGACATGTGTACATGCTCAGCATTTCTGAAGCTGAAAGAGCTGAAGACAAAATTCAAGCTTAGTATGGAAATGCTGAAGAATTTGAAGGAGAAATATTAAATAACAAGAGAAGCATTAAAAAATAAAAATAAAAGTAAAGAAAACACAGTCAGTGTACCAAAAAGAACCAGTCAATATTCAACCATTTTAGAAGGTAATCTTTGACCAAGAACTGATGGCGTTGAAAGAAGATGTCTAAGCTGCACTGAAAGCATTTGGAAAAACAAGGCTCTAGGAATTCTTGGGATACCACTTAAAATATTTCAGCAAATGGATGAATGGTGAAAACACTCACTTGTCTATGCTGAGAAATTTGGAAGACAGCTATCTGGCCAACCGACTGGAGGAGATTCATATCTGTCCCCATTCCAAAGACAGGTGATCCAAAAGAATGTAGAAATGACTAAACAGTATAATTTAATATTACATGCAAGCAAAATTCTGCTGAAGATAATTCTAAAATTGCTGCAGCATTACATCAACAGGGAACTGTCAGAATTTCAAGCCAGATTCTAAGGATGTGGAATGAGAGATTTTTCATTGTTGATGTCATATTGATCTTAGCTGAAAGTAAAGAATACTTAAAAGATACGTACCAGTGTTTGAGTGACTATCAAAGATATTTGATTGTGTGGACTGTAACAAATCATGGATAAAACTGTGAAGAATAGTAGTAGCAGAACACTTAATTGTGCTCATGAGGAGATGGTACGTAGATCAAAAGGCAGGCTTTCTAACAGAACAAGGGGATATACTGTGTGGTTTAAATCAGGAACTGTATGCATCAGGGTTGTATACTTTTATTATACTTATTCAATCTATATGCTGAGCAAATAATCTGAGAAACTGTACTATATGAAGAAGAATGTAGCATAAGAATTGAAGGAAGATTTATTAACAACCTGGGATATGCAGATGACACAACCTTGCTTGCTGAAAGGGAGGAAGACTAGAATCGCTTCATGATGAAGATCAAAGACCATATAGCCTTCAGTATGGATTATACCTCAACGTACTGAAAGAAAGAAAAAAAAAAAAGACCTCACAAATGAACCAATAAGCAAGAACATGATAAACAGAAGATTGAAGTTTCATGGATTTAATTTTATTAGGATCCACAACCAACACCTATGAAAGCAGCAGTCAAGGAATCAAACAACATTGCATTGTATAAATCTGCTGCAAAACACCTCTTTACAGTGTTCAAAAGGAAAGATGTTGCTTTGAAGACCAAGGTGTGCCTGAACCAACTCATTGTGTTTTCAGTTACCTCATACGCATGCAAAAGCTCCACAATGAATAAGGAAGACTGAAGAAGAATTGATGACTTTGATTTATGATGTTGTCAAATAATACTTAATATACCATGGACTCCCCAAAGAACAAAGAAATCTGTCTTGGAAGAAGTACAACCAGGATGCTCCTTAGAAGTCAGGATAGGGAAATATCATTTCACATATACTTTGAACATGTTATCAGAAACAACCAGTCTTTGGCGCAAGACTCATGCTACAGGGTCATTGCAAAAGAACACCCTTAATGAGATCAATTCAGACAACAGTGGGCTCAAATCTGGCAACAGCTCTGAGGATGATGTAGGGCCTGGCAATATTTTATTCTGTTGTACATAGGATCTCTATGATTTGGAAGTATCTCCAAGGCATCTGGCAAAGAAATCTATCATCAGTTTGAAATGACTGAAGCAAACCCTGCACACAACAAACTCTTCATCACAATCACCTTTGCATGTTGCAGTTGCAGCTTTTAACTCACCAAAAAGACTTTAAGCTTTTTCTTGTACTGAACACCCCCCAAAATCCTGGTGCCATCAAACTGATTCTGACTCACGGTGACCGTAGAAGACAGAGTAGAACTTCTCCATAGAGTTTCTAAGGAACACCTGGTAGATTCGAACTGCTGACTTCTGGTTAGCAGATGTAGCTGTTAACTACTACACTCAAGTATTTCCCTTCTTGCACTAAAGCAAGGTTAAATAAGAACTATACATAACTGTTCAGACTTATCTACATACAATTAAAGACACACTTAGGGATGGATCTTGTTTGTTATGTGGAGACTTCCTGTAATAATAATAACACTGTTTTGATGTGCATTGCAAAGTAACATCCATGTATTATTATAAACCATTGTATGTACCTCAAAATTTTAATGTAATAGACTTTACAGGGGTTGCTTTGTAACTTCACATTCTAATTAAGTCAGATATTTGTAAATCCAGGACTGCCTGTATTGAATTGCATTCATTGTTTGTGATTTGTAGGTGTTACTTGGTTGTTCATGGTATTTTGCTGTAATCCATACACAATTTGTGTAGTTTTAACACAAACAACATGCACTTATTATCATCTTCAAGGATGGTACTCACCGCCTCATACACCTTAGCACATCTAGTGGTGGTAGATGTGGCTGAGGACCTACTCAGGCCTTGCCAGAGAAGTGCTTCTTTCAATCATGTATGCAAGATTATCTGCCCTAGAAATTTTGGTGAAATGCTTCTTAATATTTAAAAATACTTCTCAAGTCCCCTAATGTCCCACTGTTGTTCGAATGTTGTGATCCACAGAGTTTTCATAGGTTGGTTGTTGGAAGTAGATAATCGTATCTTTGCTACTACTCCATCTTAGTCTGGAAACTCTACCAAAACATGTTCAGCATCACAGCAACAAGCAAGCCTCCATGAACAGAGAGATGGTGGCTACACCAAGGTTTATTCACCAGGATTCAAACCTTGGTCTCCTGCATGGAAGGCAAGAATTCTACCATTGAACCATCACTGCCACCAATGTCTTATTAAAGGAAGCTATGTATCATCTCAAATTCTCAAAATGTTTCCTAGATGACAGATGGTCAAATAATTCAAAAATACAAGAGTCCTCCTTCTATTTTTGTTTTGTTTCAGAACTTATAGAACTTAATCAATTAAACCTAGGACTCATTTTTGCTTTAATGATACGTGAAAGGAAATGTCAAGTCTAATCAGTCCACATCCTTAGCTGTGTGTCTTCTCACTGTCATGTGGTGTTGCTGTTAGACTTCCGTTTCCACTGTATTCATGTTCTAGTCAGCTAGACTCCCTTCAGTATTTTAAGAGCTCAAGTTACAACCTCTTCTTTTAAATTGAAAACCACATGCTCAAACTTGGTTTCCCAAAACACAGCATGTACACTGAGTAGGCTGGATCTGAAGATAACATCTAGCATCTCCTGAAACTCATCTTCATCTTTTTTGATAACTAAGCTGACCATGGATGACCAGTGAAAATTCCCTTTTTTGAAGCTACTTGTCTTCTAGTGCTACAAATGGTTAATGTACTTTGCTGTTAACAGAAAACTTGGAAGTTTAAGTCCAATCCAGAGTCTTCATGGAAGAAAGGCCTGCCAATTCTACTTCCAAAAACTTAGCCACTGAAAACTCTATGGAGCACAATACTACTCTGATATACATGAGGTGACTCAGAGTTGGTGTCAGTTTGACAGCAACTTAAAATACAAATAATTTCAGGGACTGGAGATTGTTAAAACGGCGACATGTATAGAACAGAAAGGAGGAGTGTGCCATCACTGGGCAAGGAGAGTAGTACGAGCCGCATGTAGGCAGGCATGCAAATTTAAGTTGGATTTTACACGTTCACTCAATAACAATAAATAAATAAATGAACAATTGCAGTGCCTTAGTTGATCTTTCCTATCCCTCCAGATCTAGAGAAGGAGAGTGTTGTCTATTATCCTACAACATGAATGTATCTTTTACTTTGTACGTCTTTTTTTTTTTTTTTTTTGATAGTTGATAAGGAATAAAGGATTCAGGATCAGGAAATAATGGCTTCATAAATAGCATAATATTACTGCATCTAACAACAACAACAATAAATAATAAAAGGAGAGTCTGTTGAAGATATTGTTCTCACAAGTCATGTATTGTTATGGCATGTCATACAGTAGATGTGTGGTATTGCAGGATGGCAGTGTGGAATAACAGAAGATCATGGACTTGGCAAGTCAGGAACCTAGCCTTACAGTCCTGATTTTACAGTTAATTTCTCTGAAGGCAACTCTCCACCATCCCTTGGGTGGGAAATTCTTTACACTCAAAGTTTTGTTGGTGGAGGCAATGTCAATACTTCTCAGGTAATGCTGAATGAATCTAGTGTCTATTGTCCAAACCACTGACCTAGACAAAACACCACTGCACTGGATTTTCCTCTCTGTTTCCTCATTCCTCAACTTGGGTTGACTTCCAAAATAAGACACATAAGTTATTTTATATAGGTCTATTTTTCATAGATAACAAAGCAAAATCAGAAATATTTGATGAACAGAAGCCAGCTATACTAAGACAAAGGATACAAGTATTCCAAGTAAAGGAACTAGGAAATGCAAATACCTAAGATAGGGTCAAGCTTTTTCTCATTTTGAGTTATGCCACACCAGCAAAACAAGGTCCCAAAAGCTTGATTCCACCCACATCGTTAAGATTGACTCTACTTTGAGGAGACAACACTTCCCCGGTCATATTTTGAGTGCCTTCCAAACTGAGGGATTCATCTTCTGGCACCATATCAGGCTAAGTTCTGCTGCCTTTCTTGTTTCTCACTGACTAATTCTTTTCAGAAGTAGACTGCTGGCCCCTTCTTCTAGTGTATTAGTCTGGAAGTTTAGCTGAAACCTGTCTGCCATTCGTAACCGTACTAGTATTAGAATACTGGTGGCATAGCCCTCAGTATCACAGCAACTCACAAGCCCCCACAGTATGATAAACTGCCAGATGTGTTGAACATTAATGACCTAAGACTAAATGAGATGTAAAATGACATCAAGGACATTACATATGAAGAAAGCAAGAGGTCATTAAGATGATATGAGAGAAAGAAAAGACCTAAAGAATTCAAAACAGACTTTGAAAGTTTCTGTTCAGCATTGAGTAGCTAAAGCAAAAGGAAGCAATGATGGAGTAAAAGAGTTGAACAGATTTCAAAAGGCAGCTTCAGAAGACAAGGTAAAGTATTATGAAAGAGCTGGAAATAGAAAATCAGAAGGGAAGAACACTGTCAGCATTTCTCAAGCTGAAAGAACTGAAGAACAAAATTCAAGCTTTAAGCTGCAATAGGGAAGGATTCTACAGGAAAAAAAAAATACAATGCAAGAAGCATTCAAAAGAAGACAGAGGAAACACACATAGTCACTATACCAAAAAGAATTGGTTGACATTCATCGGTTTCAAGAGGTAGCATATGATCAGGAACTGATGGTATGAAAGAAAAAATCTAAACTACACTGCAGGCTCTGGGAATTGACAGAATACCAGTTGAGATACTGCAACAAATGGATGCAGCACTGGCCAGCTTGCTTGTCTACACCAAGAAATTTGGAAGACAGTTACTTGGCCAACTGACTGGATGCATATTTATACCCATTTCCAAGAAAGGTGATCCCACTGAATGAGGAAAATATTGAACAATAACATCAATAGCACACGTCAACAAAGTCTTGCTGAGGATCATTCAGAAGTGGCTGCTTGGTAAAGTAGAGGGTCAGTGAGAAAGAGGAAGACCGTCAATGAGATGGATTAATACATCAGCTGCAACAATGGGATGAAGCATAGCAACAACTGTGAGGATAGCATGGTACCAGGCACTGTTGCATTCTATTGTATACAGGATTGCTATGAGTCAGAACCAATTCTAGGGACCTAACAACAACAGAGTTAGGGTTGGTAAGTTCCAGGAACAGAAAGGGGGAAAATGTGTCCAGAGAACAATCACTGAGAGGGAGAATTTTGTGAAGGACGATGATAACTGGAAGGATAGCCCATGTGGTTAAAACCTTGCAGCCCATGATGTGGAGATAGGTTTTTATTCTAACTGCAATGAAAAGCCAATATCGGTTTCTGTCTTAAGCTAGAATCTCTAGAGAAGCAAAACCAGTAAAGCATGTAAGTATGTATCTATAGAGAAAGATTTATATCAAGGAAACATCTCACACAATTGTAGAGGCTGACACATCCCAAGTCCTGGATCAGGATAGAGGCCTCCCCCAATTCATGCAGGTGTGAAAGCTGCGAACCCAAGGTCAGCAGGTCAGAGAGCAAGGTTCCCACTCATGTGCTGTGAAGGTTAACAGATCCCATGATGGCAGGCAAGACGGTAAGTTTTCTCTGGATTGATAAAGCTACAGATGCTGGTGAACCCAAGACTGCCAGGTCAGAGAACAGGACCCAAACCAGCAAGCTGTGAAGATAGTTGATCCCAAGATCAACAGGTAAGCTGCTAGCTTAAGTTGCAGGAAGTGGAGGTCAGGAGACAAGAGAGAGGCAGCTGCTAGATTCACAACAAGCCAAAAACTGTGGCAAGGTGAGCAGAAAGAAAGTGGGCAGCAAAAGGCAGATGCAAGAAAGCTGAGGAGGCAGTGAGCCACCACACGCCCTGCCTCCACTCGTATTGCTCAGCAGATTCCATTATGGGGGATGATCACAACCTGATACAACTGGTAAAGCACTAAGACTCACAGCCCAGCCAAGTTGGCACATAATCTTAACCACCACAACATCCAACATAAGATGCAACATTGATCTTACTTAGCTTTCAAAAGATGACTGAAACAGCTGTGTGGAGAACTATAAGGTAGCAAGTGTAGAAGAGGAGAGTCCATTGAAGAAGCTCTAACATCATCTAGTTAAGAAGTAACACGTGACCTGGAGGGAGTAATGGATTTGCAGGGTAGAGAATTGAGCATTTTGTTTTGAACGTATCTTTGATATGAATGTTAGACAAACAAGTAGGGAGGTGAAGATGCCTGCTGGATATATGAGGATACAATTCTGGAAAGATGCAAGGGTGGAAGATGTATACTTAGGCATCTTCAGCATATGCATAATGTGAAAGCTCTAGGCTCTTAGCTGTAAAGGCCCCTCAGCAGAACGGTACGTGGTAGTTAGACAACCACAGCATACTTGGCGAGCACACTCACTGTGTCCTCAAAGTGACTGGGACCGATGATTGTTTCTCAGGTTTGGCAGAAAGGCTGAAAGCAAAACAGTCTTTACTGAGAGATCCCTTTGGCATGGTTTCAGATTTAGAAAATAGCACAGTAACCTCTACTACAAACTCAGAGCAAGAGTTGACCCAACCGTTACAAGATTTAAAAAAATTACAAGTGAGTTCTTGGACTACCAAAATGCCAATAACAATATCAAAAGTACAGATATGTGCAAGCTGAATGGGATGACTGATGAGGCGGGGTCTTTTGTTTATTTGTTTTTTCTCCCATCTCAGAAAAAAAAAAAAAAATGTTAGCCTGCCACATATTGGATACTTGACATACTGTCACTTTCAGAACCTCAGTATTCTGTCTCCACTGGAGAAATGACTGCATCATATTGCTATGATTCATCCAGTGTCTGACTTTTCCTTGTACTCCAGGCTCCTTGAGGGCAGGAATGAAACCTCTTTTTTACCATAACTCCAACCTCATAAAGTGTCTGGAGCATTATACTGACTCAGTCATTGTGGATTGATGAATCCACTGAGAATATGAGAAGGTAAATATTCAGAATATTTGATGGGGAAATATGACACAAAACACAAGTAATCTTCTGTGACATTCTCTTCTTATGAATAGCAATTTGCCCTCAACCTTGTAACTTAAAAGATATATTGACTTCCTTCTTTCCTGACACTGATTTTTGCCTCAGTTCCCTTTCTCTGAGGACAGGGGCTAGAGATGTACAACATATGATCATGGTGTTCATTTCTTTAGAGGTAATTTTAGGGAGCTCTGCCCTCAGACTAGCCACATGGACTGAGTCAGCCACTCACTGTGGCTTCCTCGTTGTTGTGTGCCATTGAGTTTATTATACCTCCTAGCAACTCTGTAGGTCAGAGTAGAGCTGCCGTATGAGGTTTTCTAGGCTGTGGTCTGTACACTAACATACCACCGGGTCTTTTTCCTGTGGAGCTTCTGGTAGGTTTGAACCACTGACCTTTCAGTTAGCAGCTGAGCACTTAATGATTGTCCCACCTGGACTTCATAAGCTGTGACTAGATCTAGCCGTTTTCCTTGACTCTTCTCTTTTGACATCCGAGAGAACTATCTGATCTGTATAATACACTCTATCGCGTACTCAGAGCCTAGCACATTGCCTGACACCTCAAAGGTGTGCAATAAATACTTGTTGGGTGGATGAATTACCTCAAGGCTTCACAATAGTCTTAAAGGCTGGATAACACCATCCTTGTCTGTCAGAGGGGCAACTGGGCTTCAGAAAAGTGACAACTGAAATGGCAAACTGGAATATGAATTTAAACCCTTATTATTATTATTATTATTTTTTGGTTAGGTTAGTCTACCTACCTTGTTAACCACTTTGTACCAGCCTCATCATTAAAACTTAATGGATATTAAATAATTGTAATTGTTTCTCTACTTGTATTCTTCCCCCCCCCCCCCCACACACACACAATGGGCCGTAATTCATATACCTTTTTAAGGTTCAAGATTCAAGGAGTGGAGACAAATTTCAAGAAAAAGGTAGATGGTGGTAGGCCAAAAAAAAAATAAAAAAATAAAAGAAGAAACATTTTAAAAATTGGGTCGCTGTTGGAACGGGTATGAACAATGGCTCTGGGGACCCAACCAACAGAAGGATATCTGATTTTCTGACGTTTATAGCTAGCTTCTCTTGATTTGTAGCACAGTGTCTAAGAGATTTTAGGTATACATTTTTATCAGGTTTTGGTGACAGGTTTGAATGATTTTTTTAAAGGAGATATTAAATATGAGAGGACGTTTCTAGTGGAGTCCTATCAGGAAAGAAAAATTAGGGGACTTCTCTCTTTCAAGTTTGTCATGACTCGTAGTATCGCTATGCCTTGATAAATGGAATGTTAAACAGGAGACAAAAGCTTTATCAAATGCACTGTCTGGGCTATCTTGACTATTTGCTATGAGACTATAGATATAACCCTTTCTGGTGGCTTATTTCTTACACCTGGGGAAGCAGGCATAGATACAAAGAAGTCCTACTGAACTGGAACTATAGGCTTGAGGTCCATGCCCTATTAAGAATCTGTAAAGTTTAAAAAGTTATAAAGTGGATTATATATGAAGTGAACAATGTTTGGTGTCAGAGAGGGGAACTTTCCTGAAAAGAATAGGTGACTTTTTCCTGTGATGCATAATTTAAATGCCAGATACAGTGTGTTTTGTTTTCATTTGTGCTCTGCAGATAGGTCGGTATATTTGTTAAGTATTATTAAGAAAAATAGGTATGTCTGTCTAAAAGAAATTAGTTTGTAATTTAGCAATTCTATTGAAACATGTTTGGGTTTCATGGTCTCTTAGACCTAAAATGCTTAGCTCTTATGATTTGGGATCTTGTAGTTCGTGGAAAACTCTTGCTGTGTTTCTGAAGGATGTCAAACCTAGTAGATGTTGAAACAAAACTCAGGATGCATGACCAATGACTCTTCCATTTTCTTTTTCTCTGAATATCGGTCTGGGATAGTGTGCCCAGGTAGGATAAGCCTGATTTTGTGTTATGTAATGAAGTGGCACTATTTCCAGCCTTGCCTAATCCACATGCTTCAGGGAATCGAATTAACTTTGGAGCACACTTTTCCTCACATGCTCATTGCAAAACAAGCACCTGGCACTGGGGGTTAAAAATCAAGATAAACAAGACATACATCTGCCCTCAGCAAGAATCCAGTTAGGAAACCAGACATGGAATTAAGCAAGACATAAAGAAACAGGCAACAACAACAACAAAAAGTCACTGGGATGATTTTAGGAATCATCTCATAACCTGGTTTTAACCGGAAGACATTATGCTGAGTGATATCAGTCAGCTGTAAAATGACAAGTATTATATGAGACCCCTTCTCTAAGGACTTAAAAATGCACTTAAATACAGAAGAAAAGATTTTTTGATGGCTAGAAGGGTGGGGAGGGAGGGAAAGGGATGTTCATAGGTTAGATAGTCGATACGAATTTGGTTAGATGAAGGGAGTGACAGCACACAGTAGACAGCAGATCAGCATAGCTGGACTACACCATAAACTGAAAGACTTTCCAAACTCAACCCAATATGTCAAAGGATAGAGTAGCATAAAGGGGGTCTAAGGGCCATGTTTTCGGGGGACGTTGAGGTCAACTGGCATAGCTAGTCTAGCTGAGAGCGTCTTCTACACCTCACATTGGTGAGTGGCGTCTGGGGTCTTAAAAGCTAGCAAGCTGCCATCTGAGGTATACCAAATGGTCCCAACCCATCCAGAACAGATGACTACCTAGAACATCAAAGACACAAGGAAAAATGAGCCCAGCAGACAAAAGTATCCATGTGAATGGGAGACTGTATCAACATGTGACCAGAAGAACCAAATGGTGTCCAGCCACCAGCAAAGGCAGCCGTGATGGGAGACACAATGTAGAGGCCCTGAGGCAACATGAGAAAAAGAGGTGTGCAGTTCACGAACTCTTTAAAAAAACCGAACTGATGGTCCTACAGCCTGGAGGGTTCCCTGGGAACATGGCCCCTAGACTTGCTACTGGCCCTGAACTAAAAGCAATACTGAGATCAGCTCTTCTGACAAGAACAGACTGGACTCAGGGGTACACTATGAGCATATGGTGTGTGTACTTTATGGTTTTATGCACTTATAGGAGGCTGTCCTACTGTTTTCTCTCTAGATGGGAAAGAATAGGGTGCAGAGGAGGGGACAGGTGCTTGTTAAGAGGATACTAGAAGTATAGACTGAAAAGGAGGAATGTGCTATCACAGGGTAAGGAGAGGAGACAGGGCTGCAATTAGGCAGGCATGTGGAATTGATTTGGATTGCATAGTTTCCCTTGCCAAGCCAAGCCAAGTGCCGCCTTAATCATCACCATAATAAAAAAAGTTATTGGGATAATAAATCTGAAATCTCTTTGTATATGCAAACTGTTTTCCAAAATAAGGTACAACCATAAGTCCTAAGATGGTACAG
This sequence comes from Heterohyrax brucei, assembly GCA_028571685.1. NCBI lineage: Eukaryota > Metazoa > Chordata > Mammalia > Hyracoidea > Procaviidae > Heterohyrax > Heterohyrax brucei. The sequence goes on along the minus strand of CM053153.1, from coordinate 14,200,750 downwards.
ATAATTTATGCTTCACTACCAACCAAGAGGCTGGCAGTTCAAATTCACCCAGCAAAGCCTCTGAAGAAAGACCTGGCAATTTTTTTCCTTAAGTATTACAGCCAAGAAAACCTCATGGAGTAATTCTACTCTCTAATACATGGAATCGCTATGAGTTGGATTTGACTCAAAGACAATGGTTTTGGTTTTGGTTTATGGTGGTCGTGGAATTTCTGGGTGATGCAAAGAGCTACTAGCTACTAGCTGAAAGACTGGTGGTTCAAATCCACACAGAGATGCATTGGAAGAAAGGCCTGGTGATCTATGTCTGAAAAATCAAGTACTAAAAACCTTTTGGAGCACAGTTCTACTCTGACACATATGAGATTGCCATGAGTCAGAGTTGACTCAACAGCAACTGCTCTGTAGTGACCATAATGATGTTAATTTTTCCAGGTGGCCAGAACATGAAAAGTACATAAAAGTTCTCTCCTTTTCTCTAAAATGTCAAAGGTCCTTTTCCCTCACAAGTTACAGGAATCTTTGCACAATTCAAACCCCTTCCCCAACAAAGTATCTTATTAAGACTCCTTCATGGAGAGGACACAAAGAGATCCATGTCTAGGCCTGGTACATACCAATTTTTCCTTTGGAACTACTGCACTCCAGGAGACAATGATCCACCTTGATTGAAAACAGATTTGAAGGTTCACAGGGCCAAGACAATAATTCTACAAAAAGCTTCAGTCATCCCATTTAAACCACTGAAACTGAAGTGAAAATACCATGTCTGTTCTTCAGACTTGTTTCTTACTCAGCAGTCAGCTCCTCAACTTCCCTTCCTCCCAGGCCACAGGGACAATCTGTTCCCAACAGCCTGAGAAGATTTTTCATCATTTCAGAAAGAAAACACCCAGCATAGAAAAGACACCAAATGTTCAGTTTGGTGAGAAAAGAGATTGTGGTGGAAATTTTCACAGGTTTGTCTCACATTACATATATTCTCAACTTGTACTCCTCTGGGGGAAAGAGGGTAAGAAATTGAGTTGCAATTGCTGACTCCTTCCATATGGGTTGGTAATTCCAGCCAGATTATCTAACTTTGTAGAAACCCTGGTGACATAGTAGTTGAGTACCACAGTTGCTAACCAAAAGGTCAGCAGTTCAAGCCCACCAGGTGCTCCTTGGAAACTCTGTGGGGCAGTGCTACTCTGTCTTATAGGGTCTGAATTGACTTGACAGCAATGGGTTTGCTGTTTTGGTTACCTGACTTCACTTTTCCTTAGTCCGTTATATGCATAATGGGTCCACATATCACTGTTTCAAGTACTACTGCTGAAATAGTTCCTTGACTAGAAATCACACCTTTCCAACATGACCATCAGCCTTTTGAGGGAAATATTGTAGTTTATGCTTATTTTTGGTTCCTCTCATTTACTTGCCAAAGTCTCTGTGTGCCCATTGCTGATGATGACTGGCTGATTGATCATGAGTTTCAATTATTAAAGTTATTCAAACCAGTAAGGAACGCCACCTAGTTAGATACTCAGACAGATCCTCTCTAAGAATGTTTGACCTAATAAACCCATATGGCAGATGAGAAAGCTGAGCCTTTGACATGTTTAGAGTCTAATCCATAACCAGTTGTCTTTTCTGAGATAGATACTCAAGTTACTGTATTTAAAAACCAAATATAGTTGCTGTAATGTTGATCCCAACTCACAACAATCCCATGTGCGCAGGTCACAACTCCGCTCCATAGGGTTTTCAAGGCTGTGACCTTTCTGAAGCTGATTGCCAGGCCTTTCTTCCACAACATGTCTTGGTAGATTCAATTTAGCAGCCTTTCAATCTGTAGTAGAATGCTGAACATTTTGTACCACCCTGGGTCATGACACTCTTGTTATGTACTTATTGAAATCCTATACTCCATTAGGGAACAATCCACCTCCTACTTCATAGACCAATCCAAGTCACAGTCCTCTTACTTTCTCTGGAAACCCTGATGATGTAGCGATTAAGCACTACCTCTGCTAACCAAAAAGTTGGCAGTTCAAATCCTCCAGGCGCTCCTTGAAAACTCTGTGGGGCAGTTCTGCTCTAATCTATAGGGTTGCTATGAGTTGGAATGGACTTAATGGCAGTGGGTTTGGTTCTGGAGGGAGCTTACTTTCTCTTCCTCCCATCTCTCTGTCCTCCCTTGGCACCCGCTTGTATTTGCTGTACAAGTCACATGGTAACTAATCACATTGTGCCCTTGAGACCTTTTCTATTCTTACCTGGTTGTTACACAAAAAATGTTCTTCTGGACTACAACATAAGCTAAAAAGTTTTCTAAATTCAGCCCAACATTTCAAAAGACAGAACAGCAAGCACAGAGGTCTAGGAACCATGTTTTCAGGAGACATCAAGGAACATCATTAGTCATGACCCACCTGGAACAAATAAAACTGAGAACATCAAAAACGTGAGGAAAAATGAGCCCAGGAGACAGGACCCATATAACTGAGAGAATACATCAGCAGGAGAACAGAAGAAGTAAATGGTGTCTGGCAACCACCAAAGACTGCCCTCACAGGAAATACAATGCAGAGTCTCTGACCTAGCATGAGAGAAAGGGGTGTGCAGATCTAGAACTCTATCAAGAGACTAGAATTGATGTTCTGACAGCCTGGAAGATCCCCTGAGAACATGGCCTCTAAACTTGGAGCTAGACCAGAGCTGAAGCCAGTACTGAAGCTACCTCTGCAGACAAAGAATAGACTAGACTTGGGGACACAGAGTGATGCAGGTGGTGTGTGTACTTTACAGTTAAATATATATATGAGGCTATCCTAATGGTTTCTTTTTAGAGGGGAGAGGAGAGGATCAAGAGGAGGGGACAGGTGTTGGTTGAGTGGATACTGGAAGTAAGAGTGGAAAAAAAGAGTGTGATGTCACAGGGTGGGGAGAGCAGATGGAGTTGCAGAGAGGTGGTACCCAGGGTTTTACATAGCAAATTGACTTGGATTGTAAACTTTCACTTAATCACAATAACAAAATTAAAAGAAAAATTGTCTTCTAATTCTTATCCTTCCTATGAAATTATGTGTTATCTGAAGGTAGGAATCATACTTTCCCTTATTTACTAATCTTATGGAATTTTGCAAATACTTGGCACATAGCACACATTTGAAAATATATATAGCTTGATAGGAATCATACTTTCCCTTGTTTACTAATTCTATGGAATTTTGAAAATGCTTGGCACATAGTAAGCATTTGAAAATATTAATAGCTTGATAGTTCGGTCCTCTTTTTACCAACCCATGTTGGAACACATGAATATTCAGAGTTCAGAATGGACCTTGGAGATGATGTTAAAGAAGAGAAAACTGAGGCCCAGAGGAATTAAGTGGCTTTCCACAGTGCCTTCAGCCATGGTGTCTCTAGCTTCTCTCAAACCAGTGCTTTTTCTATTACTTTCTACTGCCCCTGCACTGAAATAATCCTCCTCAGGTAAAGAAATAGTTGTAATGCTCTGGAATCATTCTCTGTACTTTCTGCTTTGATGAATCAGTATAAAAGAGGTTTTTGATCAAAGGATTTGTCATGAGGAATCCAGCTCTGGCAACTCCCATCACTAGGCTAAAGGAAGCTGAGTCCCAGGATACACTTGTCTGTGTCCTGCTGTTACCCTTTAACATCTGAATGCTGAGAGGCCGCTGGTGGGCTCAGCTAAGGACTCATCAGAGATTCACGAAGCTGAACTGGAAGGCTTTGATTCTCTTTTCAGCAACTCTGATCCCCAGTACTGCCATAACCAAGAGAGGAAAACCAGAGCTGAGGAACTGGCAGCCAGTGGGCCATATGGGAATATTTGGGGATTAGGAACAGTGCCACATGTGCTCAGCTCATTCTGGGTGAGGCATTTGTCCCCCTACAGTGAAGAGGAAGTTGCCTGCAGTGACTCACTCCAGAGGAAGCCAGGCTAGCCTGAGTCAAACCAGCCCCACCTCCATCAAGTTCTGGAAGAGGGCAGCTGTGACCACAGATTGCTGATTAACCTTGGATCCCCTATCATGTAACATTTGCTCTAATAAAGCTGCTCTTGGTGGGTTGGAGAGAAGGAAACATCAAATCAGTAGAGAATACCTGACTTTCCCCCCATCATTACTGCCCTCTGGTCTAGGGGCCTTGCCTATGTATCTCATTTAATCCTTCCAGTTCTCCTATGAAGTAGGCATAAACCTCTCCCTCTCTCCCTGATAAAAAACCTGGGGCTAGTCAAGGTGAGAATCTGCATCAAGACTCAGAACAAATAGGTGGCATGGGATGAATCTGAAGTCAGCTCTATCGCTGAATTTAAAACTTGTGCTCTTTCTACTATGTTGAAGATGTTTGCATCAGTCGGTGTTCAGCTAGAGCAGTGGAACCACTAGGAAGTGTGAATCTATATGCAGTAAGAGATTTGTTAGAGGGCTTTGACCTTGTGAGTTTGTGGGACTGGTTAACCACTGTTTGCAAGGCTATCATCTTTGCATCTGATGGTAGACCTTGAAGTCCACGGTGCAGGTCCTGCAGAGGGAAGAAGGCTGTAAGGTAGAGAGCAGGGAGAGCAAGGGCAAGCTGGAAGCCTCTGCATGAGCTGGCACCCATGAGAATGGACTGAAGCCAAATCAGTTCTGCTTCCTGCCTTGCTGGTGTGGATCTTGCAGAAGATGCTGGCACTCTTCACTATAGAGCTAAACACACATACCTGGCCTAGGAGTTGAAGAAGCTGAGAAAGGAACCAGGGGAAGACTGGACAGTCACCAGTCCAACCACTACCACAGCTGAAAAGGCAAACCTGTAGATAAGCAATATTGTGTCTACTTTACAAAATGGTAGTTGGAAGCTTGTGCAAGGGTCTCTGTAGCAGTCCAACCAGAAATGTTCCAGGAGGGGACTTATGGGAAGTGTAGTTAACCTAGCCAAGTTGCCACATTACGAAGCCATCACAATGTTGTGGTAACAGGAATTGGCTCAGGTCTAAATATCTTAACCAGACCACTCTACAATGGAATCCAATAAACTTGACCACATGGTAGCCCTTCCTAGACTAAAATAGGTACTGAATCCTTTTGCTCTGTGCTATAACCCATTTCTTTGCTTTCTACCTCATTTTCTATGTCCCTGGCTACTGCCTACTACCTAGAAATTTGCACTTAAAATGTCCTGTTTCTCTGCTAGTACTAATTTGGTTTCTCCAACTAAGTCCTCATTAGCATTTGCGTATTTGATGACAGCTGCTTTGGGCAATTATTATTACTGTTGTTATTGTTAGAAACCTTTGGTTCCCACGAGACATTTGTGACCAATTTTATATGCTATTTGCTTCTCCTCCCATTCCCCCAACTAGAGGAGTCCTACAAGGAGCCAAGTGCAGGGTCATTCCAGAGGACTCATTTGTACAGATGAGTACAAACCCCACTTGTATCTCACAGAGGAAGGAGTTTAAGATACGGCTTTTGTAAACAGACTCTTGGATCTCAGTAAGGGGATTTGAAAAGTCAAACACACTGGGGCCATGACTATAAAAGTAAAATTACAAGGCCCAGGAACCTTTCCAGAGACAGGCTTATTTCAAACACTGCTATCTCGGAGGTGTTATTCTTAGCAGAACATGGGCACACGTTGACTCTTGTTTCCATATCCAACTGGGACGGGAGTCAAGAAGTAGTTTCATTAGATTGCTGAGCGGTTCATTACAGTGTAATTCTGGTTTTTTCTTGCATCTTATCAAGACTTTAGAACCTCCCTCCTTCTCACTAAGGAGCCCTCATTCCTGTGTAGATTTGTTTATCCAGTCAGTAAAAATGGATCAGCTACTTACACTGTGCTAGGTACTGTGCTGGTCTGGGAATACAGACCAATGGGGCAGAGTCCCTCCCCTCACAGATTACACACCATTTAAGATAGTCAGAAGGCAATCCAACACGCTTAGTAATGTACTGCAGAAGCTGTAGCAGAAGACTGGGCAAGGGAGCCAGGGGGATGCACCGATGGGGATTGAAGGGACTTCGTATCACTTTCACAGAAGAGGTGAACATTAGACAAACATGGAGTGATAGGATCAACTTTACTGAACAGACATGCAGCGTCCAGCCATTAAGTCCACAAACTTAATTGTTGTCTTACATAACTCATTACTAAATATCACCACAGTGATCTTCGAAGTACTCCCATTGGGAAGCTATGCACTGTTGCCAGGGTCTAGTCCACCCTTCAAAGCAATTTTGGACCTCTTTCTGAAATGGCCATTGCACATGGTGGCAAGGTGGCAAGTTCGTGAACTTCATTGTGTAGTTGTCTGTGAGGGAGTTTTTAGCCAGGAAACAGATAACTTTACCGGAAAACCCTCCCTGCACACCTGATCTGGCCTCTAATGACTTGTTTATTTACCCAAAGTTAAAGGAAATATTGAAAGGAAAATGTGTTGATGACATTCAGGATATCAAGTGTAATATGGCAGCGACTCTGATGGCCATTCCAGATAAAGAGTTCCAAATTGCCTTGAAACGTGGACTAGGCACTGGCTTTGGTGCATAGCTTCCCAGTAGGAGTACTTTGAAGATGACTGCAGCGATATTCAGCAATGAGTTACGTAGCATTTTTTCTAGGAGGAGTCTATGAACTAAATTGGCCGTCCTCATATCTCATATTTCTAATCTGTCTATTGGGATTGCATCCCTGACTCCTAATTCTTAAACCTGTGAGTGTGTAACACATCCCTACCTGATATTAGCCTTTTCTCATCACCCTCCACAATGCTTACTTGAGAGGCAGTGCAACAAAACGCCCCCATTCATATCCTAAATACCATCTACTAGCTGTGTGGCTCTGAGGAAGTTACCTGGCCTCTCTGTGCCTTAGTCCTTCGGGTGGAAAATGGGATGATGACAGTGCTTGTCTCACAGCACTGTTGAGATGCACTGTGAATGCAAAGCCCTGTGAATACTGTGGCATATGTGCAGCACTGTAGCAGCAGCTATCATTAACAAGGCTTTTTCTTTAATTTAAGGTGTAGACAAGTGATTTAGAAATCACTCTCTACTATTCTCCCAATTCCAAGGCTGAAAGTGTACCTCTTCTGTTACTAAGAATCTATATGACTTTGGGCAAGTTGCTTAATCTCTTGGGCCTCAGTTTACTGTCTATATGAAATTTAAATGCGAAAAAGCATAGTGTCTAGTATGTGCCAGGCACTTCATCAACTTTTAAGCATCATCTCATTTGATCCTCACTGTAGCCCACTAAGTTGAGTCCTGTTGTTTGATTCTTTTTGCAAATGGGGAAAATGAGATGCCTGCATCTCCAGAGCCGGGAGCTTCACCTTTCCACTAATTCCCTCTGAGACAACTAGATAACACCTTTGCTGTTATCATATTTTGGGGGCCCCCAAACACAGTGATTTATATCTACCATCTCGCTTGATACTCACAACAGCTCTCTCCCTTCACATTGGAATGACTTTGTCTTATTTTATAGATATGCAGACTTAGAGAGGATAAGTGGCATGTTCCATATAACAGGATTAATAACCGGGGGAATACTGTAACTGTGATGCCCTGGGTGATGCAAACAGTTAACATGCTTGTCTGCTAACCAAAAGATCAAAGGTTAGAGTCCATGCAGGTGTGCCTTGGAAGAAAGGGCTAGCAATCTATTTTCCAAAAAATAGCCATTGAAAAACCTAAGGAGCAAGTTCTACTCTGACATAGGTAGGGTTGCTGTGAGTTGGAAGTGACTCAACAACGAGTGGATTACTACATTTTTCTCTGGATCTCTCTGAGTCCAACACTGGTATTCTCACCCACTGAGTTATAAGGTTTGCTTTCAGGTGGAAGAGTGATACACATATGCACTTGTCCTTGAACATGTCTGTACATGATTCTAAGAGATTTACAGGCCATCTGACGCCCATTCACGGGACCAGTCATCCCACCATGCAAGCCAAGCCAAGTGCCGTCAAGTCAGAGCCGAGGGCCCCTATAAAGTCCCTTCTTTCTAGCTCTTGTATAACTGTTCAAACAGGAGTGTTCCAAAAGCTTTCCACTGTGATTTTGCTGAGAAAGAAAAAGGGTTATTAATGATGACATTTTCAAAGTTCACTCTACTTTCTCTAAGAGATGTTGGTATAAGTCTCATGGCCCATCATCTTCAATTTCACCAGAATATTCTTGATCTTGAATGGCATCAGTCCACCTTAGCTAGATAAAAGGCTTTGAACTAAAACTCTTTTGAAGTCCTTTTTAAATCTGAATTTCTATCTCTCAGCCTATAGCATCCTTTCATCCTAATTCAGTAATTCACCACCTCAGCTGTCCCATTTTTACATCCGGAGGAGAATTCCTGTCTACATTCTTCTTGAGCTTAGATCAAGGATTGGCAAACTATAACCCACAGACCAAATTCAGCCTGCTGCCTGTTTTTTGTTTTGTTTTTTATAAATAAAGTTATGTAAGAATACAGCCATACTCATTTGTTTACATATTGTCTTAGATTATGAGCCTTACATGGCCTGGAGAGATGTCTCATGTCACTCCTTAATGGAATTTAGAAGACAATAGAGTAAAATGGCCAAGACCGAAAGATCTGGAATCAGACTGCCTTGGGTTAGCAGACAACACTTGGCCAGTATTACGATGATAATATCTCAGAGTCATTTTTACCATCTGTGTAGTGCAACTAAAGACAGTGAGATGGTTGAAGATATTGTAGGAATAAGGGTAGTGACTGAGGTTGATGTGAGCACTAAAGAAGGTCTCAAGCAGCATAATCACCATGGCAATTGGTACATGGAAGTCTTCCCACTTGTATTAGCTACTGTGTTATGCTGGAGCTTGGGTGGTGTAGTGGTTAAAAGGTTGGATGCTAACCAAAAGGTGGGTCATTTCAAATCTTTGGAAAGCCTATGGAGTAGTTCCGCTCTGTCCAATAGAATTGCTGTGAGGGAGGAAATGACTCCAAGACAACACCTCACAACAGTACTGTTACGTAATGCATCCAGTGTTGAACTGTGTTGTGAATTGTCTTCCTCTTCATTATTTCAAGCCCTTCTCACCTCTTACCCTTCTTGCCTATTGCCTCACTTCAATCCGTCCTACATAGCACCATGAGTTTCAAGAAGGGCTTTGAACTGGTTGGTTTGGGGTTCAAACTTTTGCTGAGAATTTGCATTTCTAACAAGTTCCCAGCAAGTTATATATAGGAATCACCTGAGGATCTTATTAAAATACAGATTCTGATTCAGCATACCTTGGGAGGATGGTGAGAGACTAATGTTTAAAACAGGAGAAAACTAAGCTTACATACAGTTGGGATTTACTAAACACTCTATGACTGGAATTTAAATGAAACACACACATACACAAAAAATCTCAGTTGCTGCTGAGTTAATTCTGACTCATGGCAATCCCATGTGTGCAGAATAAAACTATTCCATAGGGTGATGAAGGCTATGACCTTTCAGAAGCACATAACTAGGTCTGTCTTCCAAAGTGCCTCTGAGTAGGTTCAAACTACCAACCTTTTGGGTAGCAGTTGAGTGCTTAACCATTTGTACCACCAGGGGCTGCAGGATGAAAAAAGACTTCCCCAGATTCAGGGAACCAGAATCACTGGAAATCTCCTCCTTCATGACAGCCGTCATCACTCTATTTTTCCCACTAAGTTTTCATAATTCTATTCACAGGGCACTGCCGTCTTGTCTTTCCAGAAGTTCTCTCCACTGCCTGAAACCTTTCGCTTCTTCAGAGCCCTGGCAAAGACTAAACTGTTTATTGCCTCTCCTCCTTAAGAATAAATAAATAAACATATGAAATGGGTCTTTGTGATAGCAGACTGCCTCTGGACAAACAAAGGATGATAATTAACAGTTGTTCAGAAGTTGCAATAGGTGGAATGGAGTAACGGTGCAGACCCCCAACCTTCCTATCTCTTTGTTTCTTGAGTCTTGAACCTCCATCTTTTCTTTTACTTGTCAGAGAAAAGTCTGCATGGTGGAGCTAGTAAGTCTGTTTGGCAGGTAATCTGCTACCCATCCACCAGCTGCTGCCTTGGCAAAAGGCGCATCACCATCGTCATGGCAACACACAGGCAGGCAAACGGCGTGCAGGCCTGGCTCTGGGCCAAGGTAATCCAATGGCACTGGGCTTTGTTAATAGAAAGAGACAAGCAGGCCAGAGCTGCCTGCCACCTCTTTTTCAGAAAGAGCCGGACAAACAGCAGAGTGCAGGGCTAATTAGCCGGCTGCACCAGCTGTTGGCTGCCGCCTGCCAAATCCAACAAGTGGCCCAGGTTTTCTCTCTCCCTAACCCTTGTCATCTTCCAGCGAGACTGGACCCTCTGGGAACAAGGGCCCTTTCTCAGTAATGTCATCAAGTAGAATTTCCTCTTTGTGGGAAAGTTCTCTGGCAAAGTATAAAGGGATTTGACTTCTCTTGGAAGACCCCTTGGCCTTTTGAAATTTGAAGGAAGATTTTTCTAGATGGGAAGGAAGTCTGGAGCAAGGAAAAGAAGTAGCAAGACTGAAGGAGACATGTCCTCCATGTTTTAGGCCTAGCATCAAGTGTTTAATCTGAGGAAGCTTTCTGTGAGACACATTAACGTTACAAAACTCTTTGTTCAGATGAAACAAGGCAAGGACTCTCTCCAATTAGTAAAATGGATTATCTTGAAAGGAGGATCCATGTTGTAAGAAAAAGAGAACATATATTGCTCTTGTTCACTGTTATCAAGATGGCCCCAACCCATGGTGACTCTATGCATATAAGAACAAAATGTTACCTAGTCCCACACCATACCATCTCCATGATTGGTTGTAGATCAGACTGCTGTGGTCCATAGGTCCTCACTGTTTGAAATGAATCTGTTGGCCTTTCTTCCTAATCCATCGGAGTCCATTAGTTCCACTGAAATCGTACAGCATGATAGCAACATACAAGCCCCTACTGATAGAGTTAGAGTTGGGATGTGAACCATGTAGTCTGTTTCTTGAATCTGTGTTCTCAATGACCATGCTCTGTAGCCACTTAGTCACGTGACCTAGGGCAAAGTATTTTACTTCTTTGAGTCTCCATTTTCCTTTATAGAGTATCTATTGATTACACCTGCATTTCAAGATTGTCGTTTGTATCAAGTACAAGATATATAAAATGCCTCTTGTATGAACATTTCCTAGTGTGTAGAAGGGCATTCAAAGGCTGGAATGACAATTGATAGGTATATTACTGTTTAGTCACAGTAGCCAAAAGACCCTGAAGAGTAACGAAGGGATTTGAAAGTTCCCACCATGCAACACAGGAACTATACTGACCTCTGTGTGCCAAGTCATACCTGGCACCCTGGATCCTCCTTCTCCTGGCAAGCTCCAGTTAATACCGGTTTTTCCACTTTTCCTGGTGTGTGGGTTTGAAGATCCCTTCACAATAGGATTTACTCTGACACTGAGATAGCAAAATCTCCAGTTATAGCCTACCAGTAATCCACTGGATAGAAATCAAGGCAGGCCCTGATTGAGATAGTACTCAAATTCCCAGAGCTCTCTTTCAAACTGATCTTTTCACCTTTTCTTCTTCCCTGCCTTTGTTCTCCCTCATGTCACCTCAGAAAGCTGCAGAAAGCTACAGTGCATCTCTCCTTACCTTGTGACCTGATTTCAAACTACTTCCCCACAGCATGATAGAGATATGCACCACGTTCTGAATACAGAGAATAGTTTGGTTCATCTCATAGAAGCTTGTACCACTCTTCTGTGAAGAATGTGAATTATTGTTTCCCTAGTAATGAAAGTAGTAAGAGGCACACATAGGTACTTAGAGTTTCTCCGTTGTACAAGGTCTCCTTTGTAACTCATTGCCATTAAATGAATTCTGACTTTCAGCAACCTTAAAAGACAGAGTAGAACTGCCCCATAGGGTTTCCAAGGCTGTAATCTTTGTGGAGACCTACTGCCCCATCTGCTTCCCATTGAGTACCCAGTGAGTCTGAACAGCTGACTTTCACTCAGCAACCAAGTGCTCAACTGCTGCATCACCAGGGTTCATGACTTCTCCTTAAAGTGAGTGAGAAGGAAAAAAATTCCCATCCATCAAGAAGAATATTCTAAAAGGATCATATAAGCCTAGAATGAATTGCTCTTACCTTTACAGCTCTTCCCTTTATAGGAACTACAGAACTCCATGATGTTTCCTCCAGAGGGCATTCTCTACGCTGTTCCTTCCACCACCACTTCTTTACCTTAAAACAAACACTGGAATCTACGTGGTCAACAACCTGAGAAATACTATTTTGGACCCCTCCAGTGGTACCACACGGTTAAAAATGAAAGCATGCAACTATGGTTTGTAGAGAATGTTTTAAATAACATCTTTCCATCTTACACCTAACAGTGGCAGGAGACCAGGGTTCTACCTTGATTTTCAAACCCTCAGTAGTAGTTCACTGTGCGGCTTGAGTGAAATCTTTCCCTTCATTACGAATCAATTCCCTCATCTGTCACATGAAAAGCTTTAATGATCCCTCTAAGCATGCTGGGAATGGGTTCTGAGATCATTTTTTTTCTGCCTGTTGTTGAGTTTTCCATCTAAATGTAACTTGAGGAAAACTCTCTCTGAATCTGCACTCCAATCCCTCCTAAATATGGCAAAGCAAAGCCATTTCCTGTTGAGTTTCCCTGGAAGCATTAAAAAGGAGAGATTGTAACTTCTCAGCTGAGAAGTACATTTTTTCCCCCAGACCTACTTGAAGGAGGATGGGATGGGAACAGTGTCAGACAAAATCAAAACGTACCACACAAGTGGAGCCCTCGGCTAATCCAAACAAAATGATGGGGGTGGATGGTCAAAGCCTGAATAATTTTAATGCAGGCATGAAGATAGGCCACACAGTTAGATCAGAATTTAAATAACCTCACTTCACATGTTGCATTTTAGAGTCCCCTCATAAGCCCTCAGAAAATTTCCAAATGTTTCTTTTTGGGACACAGATGCCCCTGGAAATGAACACCATTCCTCCATTGTCTTCTACTTTCTCTCTCTTCCAGAATTAACTGCTTATCGTCCAGAACTAGAATCCTGGCAGATGGTGTTTGCTCTGTAAAGAGAGCAAAAGAGGCTCACTATTCTGCCCTGGCTGTCATTGGCAGAATGATGTGAGCTTGGTAAGTGACACACTTGTGGGATGGAGTGGGTCAGAGTGGAGTGGGTCCAAGTACAGGTCAGGTCATTTAGGATGTTTGTTGGCAGCTACCTGAGGCATGACCTGGTCTTCCAAGACTCACTGAGCATCTTCTTGATGCCAGATACCATTCTAGTCCCTGCCCTCATGGAGCTTACTGTCTTGTGAGTGTAGCTAAAGGAAAGATTTCAATTACAGACAAGAAAAGCATTGTTGAACTTGGCAAAATGGAAACATTTCGTGCACCCAAAGGGTGAGGTGAGCTCTTAAGGAGATGAGTTACAGGATTAGAAGTGAGTAGCCTGTTGAGAGGTGGAATATAATATAGATGGAATAAATGGTTCAGAACCAAGGCAGGGAAGGGTATGAGAACACTGGAGACCTACTTCTTATGGTGCAGACTGAATGACTAGGTTATTAGTTTTCAAGGCCTCTATTGGATAGATAGTGGGTAAGCTAGAAAACCCAGCCCTTGTTATATCCTTGGTGCTGTAAAACTGAATATCCTCAAATCTTAAAATTATTCATATTACTATGTTGTTTCATTTGATGTGGTCATATTTATTCCTCCTTATTGGTTCCCCATTATTACTCTTTGATACATTTCTCCATATACCCAGTTCAAATAAATGCCAAAATAGTTATCTCACTCTTAACATTTACTCAGAATGGATTTGGCGACTATATCTTCACAGCTAAGTTTAGTTCTAGGTATCATGTTGATTAATTTGTCAAGAAAATATTGAAGTTGTCAAGAATTTCATTTTAATATTATCTGCAATAAATACCCACGGAAGCAGCAGCAAAGATATCAAATGATGGTTCTCGCTTCAGCAGCACATATACTAAAACTGGAATGATACAGAGAAGATTAGCATGGGTCCTGCGCAATGATGACATGCAAATTCGTGAAGTGTTCCATATTTTTACATAGGTGGGCATGCGAATTTATATGGGAATGTAATTGTAACTCAGTCATAATAAAAAAAGACTTCAAGAAAAAAGATATCAAATGATGTATTGCACTGGGCATATTGCTGCAAAAGACCTTTTCAAGCTGTTAAAAGCAAAGACATCATTTTAAAGTCTAATTCGCACCCAACTCAAACAATAGTATTTTCAATCACCTCATACGTCTGTGAAAGCTGGACAGTGAACAAAGAAGACAAAAGAAGAATTAGTGCATTTGAATTATGGTGCTGACAAAGAATATTGAACATACTATGCACTACCAGGAGAACAAACCTATCTTGGAAGAAGTACAGTCAGGCTGCTCCTTGAAAGGAAGAACTGAGAGACTTCATCTCTAGTACTTTGGACATGTTATCAGGAGTGACTAGTTCCTGGAGAAGGACATCATGCTTTATAAAGTAGACAGTCATTGAAAAGAGGAAGACCTTCAGTGAGATGGATTGACACAGTGGCTGCAACAATGGGCCCAAACATAATAACAATTTTGAGGATAGTGTAGGACCAGGCAGTGTTTTATTCTATTGTGGGCAGGGTTTCTTTGAGTCAGAATTGATTCAATAGTGCTTATAAACAAAAAAAAAAAAAGCAGTATGTTGATAAAGGATCTTGGTAAATAAGAATACAACCAAAGAAGACTGAAAGGATAAAACAGGAGATAGAAGTTGTTATCAACTCAAGAGCCCCTGAAGGAGCAGGAAATGGCATGTCAGAAATAGAACAGCTCTGGCAATTTGGACATGGTGGTTAACTATGGCAGTTGTAGTCAAATGGCTGACACAATGAAATGTTGATAAGTCATGTGAGGATACGTGCTGGAGGCTTACAAAGAGAAAAACGGACTCAATCTACTGCGGAATTCACGTGAAGAAAGTGAAGTCCAACACTGCCGACAGTGGATTCAGTAAGTCGTTAAGTATAAACACTACATGTGACACACAACCCTCTGTGCTAGACACTGTGATGGACCACACAGATCTCCCCTCAGTGAAGGACTCAGTCCCTGCTATCAGGCCTTGCAGGAATTGTCACAAGTGTAGAGAACCACTTTTCCTAAGGCCTTTCCCAAGACAACTCAGGTCTTATAACTGATCAATGTGCAACTATAAAAGCCTGGCTACTTTAGCTCAACTTGCAACAGCTCCAGGTCAGTCTAACTTCAAACCTTCCCATGGAGTCACTGAGTCTCTTGGGACTGCGTCACAGCTTGACTCCTCTGGCCAATCCTCCTTCCTTCTCATCCCATCAACAGGAGCAGAGTCTAAGGACATGGTTTAATAAATATTCTGTACGCTTTCTCTAAGTCTGTCTCAGGCTGTTTCCTGGGAAACTCAATCTGCAACATCACCTGACACATCAAAGTTGAAGATATTTTCTTTGTTGGTAATTGCATTTATTTGAACACGGTAGAAAAATCAAAGACACTTCTTTTTCCCTGACTTTTTTATAGACTGTGTCCTTTCTAGCTTCCCTCCATCTTCTCGCCTTTTTCTTCTCTCTTCACTCTCTCATTAGTGCCTCTTTTTCACTTGATTTAAGATTATGGGGATAAGATTGAATATGAGTCTTTGTTATCCCAGGATTATTAGAATGAAGCATACCATAACAAAATCAAAATGAATTTTCAGGACCACGGACAACAACAACAACAACAACACACACACACACACACACACACACACACACACACACACACACACATATGCACTGCCTTCCTCCCTCACCACTGTATTCCCTCAATAGCTGTGCCATGTAGGCAGTAGAGGAGCTCTCTTTGTCAGTGAGGCTGATGATGTTGTAGTTCCTGCATTAGGATGAGCAGATTAGGCCTCTGTGTTGAAATCCAGCTTTAAGAGTTGATGACATAGTGCTTGAGTTTCTCAGGAATTCTCCAGCCCTGGTGATATCACTGCCTGTGCATTTTGAGCTTGCTCAGGTACTAGACAGGAGCTCTGATAGCACAGTGGTTAAGAGCTATGGCTGCTAACCAAAATGTCACCCACACAAATTCACCAGCTATTCCTTTAGAACTCTGTGCAGCAGTCCCACTCTGTTCTATAAAGTGGCTGTGTCTCAGAATCCACACCTTGGCAATGGGTTTGGTTTTTGTTGGTTTTCAGGTATCAGATTTATGTATTAATAAAACTGAGTATATGAATGTTCTCTGTTGGACATATTTTATTGAGTCATTGCAAGTAAGTAATGATCCTCTGTGTATTTGACTGTCTGGCTTATCTGCACTATAAAGAAAGCTAAACAATAAACAAACACCTTTACATTTATTATATAAAGCAATTCTACTTCTGATTCTGATTTTTTTTTAATTTTTATTTAATATAACTGAGTGAAAATGTACATTCCCGTATAAATTTACATACCCACCTATATGCAGCTTCCACTGCTCTCCCTGCTCAGTGACAGCACACTGTTCCTCTCTGCTCCATACATGTCTCATTCTCCCAACAGTCTCTTTTTTCCCTCCTCTCCACCAACTCTCCTTCCTCCAGCCAGAGGTCAGCAGGATGACATCCTATAGATGTACAGAATCATAAAGTGCATCCAATATATGGTCACTCCATCGCCAAGTCCAATCCATTCCTATCCGAAGCGTGGACCTTCGTTATGATTTATGGTCAAGGGCAGCATCAGGGCGAGGGGCCATGCTCCCAGGGGAACCCCAAAACCACTGGACCATCACTTGAGGTCTTTTAGTGGGGATCTCAGGGTGCACCCCTTTTTATTCTAGTGTTGCCAGTGAGACTCAACTTAGTGAGCTCCATCGTGGCTATCACTGGTGGTGGCCGGGCCCCATCTGGTTCTTCCAGTCCCAAGTCAATGTAGGCACCCACTGATGTCGGTCTCTTTGTTTTCTGGGTTGTCTTTCCCCCATGTCATTTTGGTTCTCGGTGAGCATCCGTTCCTGCTGAGTTGGGACCACTTGCTGTGCCCTCAGATGGCTTGGCAGCTTTTAAGACCCCAGACGCCACTCACCCACGTAGGGTGCAGAGAGCCCTCTTAGCAAAACGCTAGTTGTGCCAATTGGCCTTGCTTTCGCCTAAGAGCATAGTCCCCCGCCCCCTGCCCCAGCTACTCTATCCTTGCAATATTGGGTTAAGATGGAAGGAGTACTCATTGTTTAAGTCCACTTAATATTGTTCTTGTTTCTAATGTGTGCTATCACTGATTTCACCCAACCAGACACCTAGCAACGATCTAATCTAAACCCTCCCTTCCTCCCTCCCTCCCCTCCCTTGCAGCTGTCAAAGAGTCTTTTCTTCTATACACAAGTCTGTTTCTGAGATCTTATCATAGAGGTCTCATACAATATTTGTCCTTTAGTCACTGACTACTTTCACTCAACATAATGTCTTCCAGCTGAAACCAGGTCATGAGATGTTTCCTGAAGTCATCGTTGTTCTTTATCATTCAGTAGTACTCCATTGAGTATATATACCATAGGTCACTATCCATTCTTCTGTCGTTGGGCATCTGGGTTGATTCCACCTTTTTGCTATCGTGGACTGTGCTGCGATAAACATTCTGTGCATGTGTCCGTTGGTGTGAAAGGCCTTGATTCTGTAGGATATATTCCAAGTAGTGGAATTACTGGGTCAAATGGTATACCAATATCCACTTTTTTAAGGAAGCGCCAGATTGCTTTCCAAAGAGGCTGGACTATTTTGCAACCCCACCAACAGTGTAGAAGGGTTCCACTTTCTCCACAGCCTCTCCAGCATTTGTTGTTTTGTGTTTTCTGGATCATGGCCAACCTTGTTGGGGTGAGATAGTATCTCATTGTCATCTTGATTTGAATTTCTTTAATAACTAAAGATCGTGAACATGTCCGCATGTGTTTTTTGGCTGCCTGGATCTCTTCTTTAGTGAAATGTCTGTCCATCTCCTTTGCCCATCGCCTGATTGGATGATTTATCTTCTTCTTGTTGATATTTTGTAGTATCTTATAGATTATGGAAATCAGGCATCAGTCTGACATAGAGTTGCCAAATATTTTTTCCCATTCTGTGGGTGTTCTTTTAGTTCTATTAATAAAGTCTTCAGATGAGCAAAAGTGTTTAATTCTTAATAGATCCCATTTATCTATTTTCTCTTCTGATGATTGTGGTTTGTTTGACAGATTTTGGAGTCTGTCCATATTGTGTATTAAAACTTCGATTGTTGTTCCTACCTTTTCTTGGATGAGCTTTATCGTTTTAGGTTTGATATTTAGGTCTTTTATCCAGTTGGAGTTGGTTTTTGTATAAGGTGTAAGATATGGATCTTGTTTCAGTTTCTTGCAGATGGATATCCAATTTGCAAGCACTATTTGTTGAAGATACTGTTTTTACCCCAGTTTAATGTCTTAGGGCCTTTGGCGAATATTGACTGTTCATAGGCAGATGGTGTCATCTCTGGGGTCTCAGTTCTGTTCCACTGATCGATCTGTCTGTTCTTATACCGGTACCAGGCTGTTTTGACCACTGTGGCAGTGTAATATGTTCTAAAGTCAGGTAATGAGAGGCCTCCCAGTGTGTTCTTCTTCTTTAGTAGTACCTTGCTTAACCGAGGCTTCTTCCCTTTCCAAACAAAATTGGTGATTTGTTTCTCCATCTCATTAAAAAATGTCACTGGAACTTGTATTGGGGTTGCATTATATAAATAGATTGCTTTGGGTAAAATAGACATTTTCACAATGTTAAGTCTTCCTATCCATGAGTAGGGTAGATTTTTCCATTAATCTAAGTCTCTCTTAGTTTCTTGTTCTAAGGGCTTGTAGTTCTCTTTGGAAAGGTCTGTTATTTCTCTGGTTAGATTAATTCCTAGGTACTTTATCTTCTTAGGGGCTATCGTAAATGATATTCATTTGATAATTTCTTCCTTAACAGTCTCGTTGTTGGTATAAAGGAATCCTACTGATCTACTTATGTTTATCTTGTATCCTGAGACTTTGCTGAACTCTTCTATCAGTTTGAGTAGTTTACTTATAGATTCCTTGGGATTCTCTGCATATACAATCATATCCTGCAAACAGGGAGATTTTAACTTCTTCTTTGCCAATGCAGATGCCCTTTATTTCTTCGTCTTGTCTAATTGCTCTCGCTAAAACTTCTAGCAAATATTGAATAGAAGAGGTGAGAGAAGGCATCCTTGTCTAGTTCCTGATCTCAAGTGAAAGTCTTTCAGTCTCTCTCCATTCAGGATGACGTGGGCAATTGGCTTTGTATAAATGGTCCTTATTGTGTTGAGGAATTTGCCATCTATGTCCATTTTGCTAAGAGTTTTTAGCATGAATGGGTGTTGGACTTTATCAAATGCCGTTTCTGTATCAATGGACAAAATCAGGTGATCCTTGTCTTTTGTGTTACTTATGTGTTTAATGACATTAATCGTTTTTCTGATGTCGAACCAGCCTTGCATCCCTGGTATGAATCCCACTTGGTCATGATGGATTATTTTCTTGATATGTTGTTGTATTCTATTGGCAAGAATTTTGTCGAAGATTTTTGTATCTAGATTCATGAGTGATATCGGTCTGTAGTTCTCTTTCTTTGTTGGGTCTTTCCCTGGCTTAGGTATCAGGGTTATGCTGGCTTCATAGAATGAGTTTGGGAGTACTCCATCCCTTTCTATACTGTGAAATAATTTCAGTAGTATTGGAGACATCTCTTCTCTAAATGCTTGGTAGAATTCTGCCATGAAGCCATCTGGACCCGGACTTTTTTTGTTGGCACTGTTTTCATGACCTTTTCAATCTCTTCCTTTGTAATGGATTTATTAATTTGTTCTGCTTCATGTTGTGATAATTTGGGTATGTCGTATGAGTCAAGGAATTTGTCCATTTCCCCTAGGTTTTCAAATTTGTTAGAGTACAGTCTTTCATAGTGTTCTGTTCTGATATTTTTTATTTCTGTTGCATCTGTAGTGACAACCCCCCTCTCATTTCTGATTTGGTTTGTTTCCTTTCCTGCTTTTCTTTAGTAAGTTTAGCCAGTGGTTTGTCAATTTTGCTGATCTTTTCAAAAAACCAGCTTTTGGTCTTTTCAATTTTTTCAGTTGTTTTCCTATTCTCTAATTCATTTAGCTCTGCTCTGATCTTTATGATCTCGTTTCTTCTGGTGCCTGAGGGGTTCCTCTGTTGTTCTCTTTCTACTTGTTCAAGCTGTAGGGTTAGTTCCTTGATGTGTGCATTGATGGAGATAAACAGACCTCTGAGCACTGCTTTGGCTGTATGCCATACGTTCTGGTAGGAAGTGTTTTCGTTCTCATTGGAATCCATGAATTTCTTTAATTCATCCTTGATTTCCTCTATAACCCATGTTTTTTTGAGCAAGATGTTGTTCAGTTTCCAAAAGTTTCACTTTCTATCTATGTTTTTTCTGCTATTGATTTCAACTTTTATGGCTTTATGATCTGAGAAGATGCTTTGCAGTAATTCAATGGTATGGATTTTGTTGAGCATTGCATTATAGCCTATCACATGATCAATTCTTGAGAATGTTCCATGTGCACTGGAGAAGAAGGTGTAGTTGTCTGCTGATGTGTGGAAAGTTCTGTAAATATCAATGAGGTTTAGTTGGTTAATTGTGGCAATGAGGTCTTCTGTATTTTTACTGAGATTTTTTCTAGATGATCTGTCTAGTATTGAGAGTGGAATGTTGAAGTCTCCCACTATTGTGGTGGAGTCATCTAACTCTCTTTTGAGTGTAGTCAGTGTTTCTTCAACGTATTTAGGTGCTCTGATATTAGTTGCATAAATATTTAATATAGTTAAGTCTTGCTTGTGTACTGAACCTTTCAGCAATAAATAATGTCCATCTTTGTCCACGATGGTGGATTTGACATTAAAATTGATTTTGTCTGAGATTAGAATTGCCACCCCTGCTCTTCTTTGTTCATTGTTAGCTTGATATATATTCTTCCATCCTTTAATTTTCAGTTTGTTCCTGTCTTTAGGTCTCAAGTGAGTTTCTTGTACACAACATATGGGTGGGTCATGTCTTTTGATCCAAGATGTCACTCAATGTCTCTTTACTGGAGCATTGAGTCCATTCACATTCAATGTAATTATTGATAGGTATGTATTCAGTGCTGCCATTGTGATGTGTTTATTTTTACGTTGATGTATTCTCTGTTGTTCTTATTAGTCTGTTCTGGGACGTTCTTTTTTGTGAGTTGATTTTTCACCTTTTTCAGAGTTGGTTTTGTGGTTGTTGAGACTCCTGTGTTACATTTCTTGAAATGATATGATACATCTTTGTTGTGCTTTACAGCTGCCCCATGATCCCCCTTAATAAACTATATATAAACCCAATTTTCGTTACTACCAGTCTTGTCATCTTGCCCTCCATCTGGAAAGACTCTAACAACTGTAGTACATTCCTCTTTTTAATATGATGACACCATAGTTTTCATGATGATCTCTGGATTGCTTCTTATCAAAGCTGTGATTGGCTTTGGAGCCTTCCCTAACTGAGTAGAGTTCTGAGTAGTAAAATCATTCTAAAATATAAAGTTAGTGGTTTTGTTCTTCTAAGCCAGAGCCAAGAACTTCTTTCAATATTTCTTATAGTTTGGGTTTGGTTTTTACAAAATCTCTGAGTTTCTGTTTATCTGGGAATGTCTTAATTTCATTTTTGTATTTGAAAGATAGTTTTGCTGGATATATAATTCTTGGTTGGAAGTTCTTCTCCTTCAAGGCTTTGACTGTGTCATGCCACTGTCTCTGTGCCAGCATGGTTTCTGCTGAGAAATCTGACGAGAGCCTACAGGGTTTCCCTCTGAATGTTAGCTTTGCCTTGAGTCTTGCTGCCTTTGAGAGTTGCTGCTTATGTTTCATTTTGTTGAGCTTGATTATAATATGTCTTGGAGTCTTTCTTTTGAGATCTATATTGGGTGGCGTACGATATGCATCCGAGATGTCTATATTCTCTTCCTTCATGATTTCTGGGAATTTTTCTGTCAGCAGCTCAGCAACAATACTCTCTGTGTTCTCAGATGTCTCACCCTATTCAAAGACTCCAATTAATCGAAGGTTGTTCCTCTTAATAGAGTCCCTCATGCTTCTTAATGTTTCTTCATTTTTCTTGTTTCTTTTTTCTGATTTCTGCTCATAGATACTGGCCTCAGTAGCTCTGTCTTCCAAGTCAGAAATTCTTTTTTCCATTTGTTCCATTCTGTTTTCTTGGCTTTGCATTGGAGTTTCTATGTCTTTGATTTTGTTCTTGATCTGTTGGATTTCGGAGTACTGGTGTTCCATCAGATCGAATATCTTGCTTAATTTTTCATTTTGTTCTGCTGCATTTTTTATAAGGTCTAGGACTCTGTATATAATTGTTTTGTATTCATTTTCTGATGCTTTCATAAAAGTTTCTTCATCTGGAAAACTCCTTGGTTGCTTTGTTTCGGAGCCTTCTGAAGCCAGGGCTGATTTCTTGTGTTCCACAAGTGTCTGTTGCTTTTTGGGACCCATATGAGTATGTAGAGGCTGGAAGAGGTACTGTGAGAATGGATTGCAGATGTTTCTCTAGGCTGTCTTAAAATGTAAAGCAAAAGATATCTGACCACTTCACAAGTCAGTTAGGTTTTCAGGTGTAGAGGTCCCTCTTCTCAACTGGCAAAGTAAGCACCACTACATCCAACCCCAGATGCTACAAATTAGTTCAGAATACAGCAATGCTACTGCCCTGTTGGCCTCTGCTGACAGGGCCTAGCCTTAGAGGACACTGCATAGAGTAGTGCTTTTCTGATAAAAAAAGTGCTCTCCTGTGGGCAGGCACTGGCTCCCAAGCTAAGAATTAGGTCCAGCTGCGGCCACTGCATCCAAGATGGTGCCCTCCACACAGGCAGCAGACAGAAGGGCTACAGGTGCCGAGAAGTAGTGATTCCTCTGATTCTGTTGCAGGACCCCCAAAGCAGGTGGCACTAGGTAAATTACTGCTTTTCTGTCAGAGAAGCGCTGTCCTGTTTGCAGGCGCTGGCTCTCAGGCTAAGAATGAGGTCCCCCTAGAATCTCTGTATCCAATATGGCGTCCCGCACACTGACTGCGAAACTCCATACAAACGCCACTGAGGCAGATATAAAACGACACGCTCAAAGTGACTAGATTAACAGAGTCCTAAGCCTGGCTCTCAAAATATGGGAATTTTGCCTGCCTATCCCCCCAGCAGTGCGTCTGAATCTAGCCGCCAGGCAAGACACTGCTCCTCCGGCCGACCAAGACAGAGGAAAAAAAGTCAAAATGGTGCGTTTACCTTCCGTCTGTGAGAGCCGGGGCTAGCCAGGAGCGGGAGTCAGCGTAAGAGAGGAGGTTTTTCACTCAGTAGAATGAAGTCCCAATTAACAGCCCTGTGCCGTGTCCTGGCGCTGATTAGGTGACCAGAAGGCTCTGTTTGATTGTCAATTCAGGTCTTGGTTTCCAGAGGGACATAAAGAGATGTGGGCTTAGTCCGCCATCTTGACTCCGCCTCCTGATTCTGATTTTTTAATGGAACATATGCCAAGCCAGGGAAGTGATATACTCTACTCCAAAAGAATATATTCAGAACTTCCTTTTTCCAACACATATTTCAAACAAGTATTAAATTCTTTACTTTAAATTTCAATATAGCAACAACTGTTTGTAGGACTACTTCCCTAGTTTTAACTTCTATTTAAGTGAAATACATCACAGAGAAAGACAGCCCTGGTCTATAAGCTTTCTGAGGACAGAATCTTATCCTTTCTGATTACCACTGTATAAGTAGAACACCCAGGAAAAATGACTGCTTACAACAACAAATAAAAAAAACACCTAAAGTTGAATCAAATTGAATTAAAGACTATTCTGTGACAAGAAGACAAGAGCACTTATTCTAAGAGAAGCTTCTTCTTAGTTAGAAGGGATGAAATCAAAGTTTGTGCAACTGACTTGAAGACACAGTTTTCATGGAGCTCAGACTCAGAGCAAAGGACAAAATAACTCTGTCCTCTACAAGGAGCTTTTGTATTTTCTCTGACAAAGTGTTCCATCAGACTTCAGAGAGGAGACATGACTTCTGCCCAGGGAATTTGAAATAGTCGTTAAGGGAAATGAAAGTTAGCTTGAGGCACTGACTTCATTGAGGCTCTTTTCAAATGAGTTGAGTATGGAGTTGGTAGCCTGTCTCAAAGAGAGGGACAAAATAGATAAATTTGTGAGTTCCTGTAGGTCCTGTGCCTTGTTGTTGTTGTTAAGTGCCATCAAGTCAGTTCCGACTTACAGAGACCATATAGACAACAACAAAATACTGCCCAGTCCTGTACCCTGACCACAGTTGTTTTTATGCTTAAGCCCATTGTTGCAGCCATTGTGCCAATCCATTTTCTTGAGGGTCTTACTCATTTTTGCTGGTCCTTTGCTTTACCAAACATGATATCCTTCTCCAGAGACTGATCCTGCCTGACATGTCAAAAGTATGTAAGACGCAGTCTCGCTATCTTTGATTACAAGGAGCACTATGGTTGTACTTCTTCCAGAACAGATCTGTTGGTTCTTTTGGCAGTACATGGTACATTAATATTCTTCTTCAACACCACAATTCAAAGGCATCAATTCTTCTTCTGTCTTCCTTATTCATTGTCCAGCTTTCACATGCATATGATGCAACTGAAAATCCCATGGCTTAGATCAGGCATACCTTAGTCTTCAAGGTGATATCTGTACTTTTCAAAACTTTAAAAGAGGTCTTTTGCAGCAGATTTTCCTAATGCAATACATCTTTTGATTTCTTGACTGCTGTTTCCACAGGCGTTGACTGCAGAACCAAGTAAAATGAAATCCTTGACAATCTCAATCCTTTCTCCATCTATCATGATGCCATTTACTGGTCCAGTTGTGAGGATTTTTGTTTTTTATGTTATGAAATCCGTACTGAAGGCTATGGTCTTTGATCTTCATCAGTAAGTGTTTCAAACCCTCTTCACTCCCAGCAAGCAAGATTGTGCCATCTGCATAAATCCTTAAGCCTTTAGGCCCTAAAAATAACAAAGGTAATTTAAACAGTTTCAGCTTAGCGAAAATAATAATAATTGCATCATAACAGCGAGAAGAAAAATAAGCATTCTAATAGTGGCTGCATGTAGTGGTCCATACTGCATGTCAAACAATACCCTAAACATCTTAAAGCATTTAATTCTCTTAACAACCCTGTAATATGTGAGGTCTGCCAGTTAAGTTTCGGAACTCATAATAGAAAAGGTACTACTTATCTCATTGCTGAATATTACTAGTTACCTTCAAAGTATTCCCCTTGGGAAGCTATACACCAATGCCAGTGCCTAGTCCACACTTGAAAGCAATTTTGGAACTCTTTCTCTGGAATGGCCATCAGAGCTCTGATTGTATTACCTTGATGCTCTAAATGTCTTGAAAAAGTCTTTCTTTCAATGGAAAAAGAAGAGCGTGCTGTCACAGGGTGAGGAGAGCACATATAGTTGCAGAGAGGTGGATACTCGAGGTTTTATATGGAACATCGACTTGGATTATAAACTTTCCCTTAGCCACAATAATTTTTTTTTTTAATGTCTTCCTTTCAAACTACCCTTTATCTGCAGGTAAAGAAAAAAGTCATTGAGGGCCAGATCAGGTGACTAGGGAGGGTGTTCCAATACAGTTATTTGTTGATTGACTAAAATTCCATCACAGACAACTACATAATTAAGCTTGTGAACTTGCCACCTTGCCACTGTGTGCAATGGCCGTTCCAGAAAGAGTTCCAAAATTGCTTGGAAGGGTTGACTAGGCACTGGCATCAATGCGTAGCTTCCCAAAGGGAATACTTCAAAGGTGACTGTAGGGATATTTAGCAATGAGGTGTGTAACACTTAGAACAATTAAATTCTCAGACTTAATTGTTGGGCCTCATTTTATCATCCACATTTTACAAATATGGTCACTTGGACTTAGACCAATTAAGTTACTCATCCAAAATCTAGAAGTAAAAACAAAACAGTGAATTGAATGAATGTATAAATCCCATTACCCTGATGAGCTGGATAGAACAAATTACCTTAAATGAATTTACAGGATAAGTACTTGCTTTGGGATGTAATTTTAGAAATTAAAGCAATGATTTGGATTCTTAGACAGACAGTATTGAGCACTGGTCTTGTTGTCGTGGTCTGTCAAGTCAATTTCAGCCCACTACACCCCTTCATGACCAAGTAGAACTGTCCCATGGAGTTTCCAAGGCTGTAATCACTACAGAAATAGGTCACCAGGCTCCTGTGGAGCCGCTGGTTAGATTCAAACTGCTGACCTACTGGTTAGCTGCCAAGGGCTTAACCATTGTGTCACCAGGGCTCCTTTAGCATTGGTCTACCAATCAAACACTAGGACCCAGCCCTTCATCCGCAGTTAATGATAGAAATGTGTGGAAAACTCACTTCCTCTTTCTATGCCTTGTCTCACTATAAAGTTATCTTTGAAATCTTTACAGACATTAAAAAAAAAAAAGTCTGAAAATCATTGCCAGATAGGAAATAATGAATAAGCCTCCCAAGTAAGGTACAAGAAACAATTCTTCCCCCTGGTTTGGTGAAAAATAGCATGATGAAATGGATTTTAAAATATGTTTCCAGTCTATTCCTTGATGATGTTGGTTTCCTACCTGCCTCAAGTGAACTGAAATCTCTACTTTACATGATCTTGGCCCTCCCTGTAAGTTGCTGTGCAGACAGAGACTGCATAGGATTCCTGTACTTTTGACAGAGAAGCCTGAACTCAGCTCCAGGGAGCCAGGCTATCTGCAGTAGCTTGGTCAAGTCTTTTCAAGTCTGTAGGCTCTGATTCCTTCTCTTGAATAAGGTAAAAATAGCCTCCATGATTCCTAAGTTTTAGGTCAGTCCACATATTTTAAAATAATACATATATATATGTATTATATATGTATGTATGTATTATATATATGTATATACATATATATATATCTTTTCTCGTTCTCTATTTCTCATATTATTGATAATGAAGCCAGACCAAACTGGTATACTAATTTCTGTGACAAGAATTTCTGGAGCACATGTTATACACACACTGCTTTCTGAAGGGCCAGAGGATAAAACAGTGAAAAATCCATGGCTCCTCTTGTGAAGCCTCAATTTTTCCAGAAAGGGATAGACAGTAGGCATATAAACAAGTAAAATAAGAATCACATCAGATGATGCTGAGTGACATGAAATAAATCAGGATGCTGGTTATGCAGTGGTTAATAAATAAAACCTGGGCAGCACAAAATTTAAAAGGACTGGTCCTGCAGGACCTTGCTGATCAGGCAAACTTGAGATACTCGAGGCAAGTGGGAGAGCAAGCTATACAGACAGCTGGGGCAAAGGGCTTTCCAAACTGATGGGATGCAAGTTTGGGACCCTGTGGCAGAAGCAGCCTGGAAAATTAGAGAAAAGCCAGACCAGCACAGTTGGAGTGACTTTGGTAAATAGCCATGATTTGACTACATGTTACACTGGCTACTCCAGTGAAATCAGACTGAAGCCAGGCTAGGGGGTCAGGTTGAACCACCCTTATATAAGGGACTAGATTGTGGGTATCTGCCCTGTTGACTGAATCACGGAGCTCACCATCAGTTTTAAGTCTTCAGGGTTTATCCCTTGGTGTGATAGAAATACCTGCCTCACCAGACGAGGTTTTATCAGAGCTTGCTGAAAAGCACATGTGATATTAAAAACACCAGTGAAAGTCAGTCATGTACTCCAAACAATGGGCTAATTCCTGTCATTTATAATGAACTCTAAAACATTGAGGAAGAAGCCCAGGGGACATAAGCGTTAAACACTTGGATGTTAAGTGGAAGATGAGTGGTTTGGGCCCACCAATGACTCTGCGTGAGAAAGATGTGGCAGTCGGCTTCCGTAAAGATTACAGCTGTGGAAATCCTACAGGGCAATTCTACCCTGCCCCGTAGGGTTGTTATTATTTGGAATCAATTTGACAGAAGAAATTGAGGGACAGGAGACCAAAACTCTAATTAAAGAAACCAAACTACTGCAGTCAAGTTGATTCCAAATAATAGCAACCCCACAGGACAGTGTAGATCTGCTCCAGTGGGTTTTCAAGGAACACCTGGCAGACTCAAACTGCTGACCTTTTGTTTAGCAAACATAGCACTTAACCACTATGACACCAGGGTTTCCAAAAATCAAACAGAAAAAAACAATTTGAGAAAAGACGTGAACATACAAATCACAGAAAGAAATGAAAATGGCCCCAAATATGTAAAATGATGTTCAAACTCATAATCAGAAAATGCAAATAAAATCACCATGGAGATCCCTTCGTTCCCCTTTGGACTGGCAAAAATTAAAAAGCATGACACTGTATTTTATTGGCTAAGCTGTAGGAAAACAGACCCACTCAGGTACTGCTGGTAGAAGTATAAACTGATTTAAAAAAATTGAGAGGAATCTGGCTACAGCCCATAAAGCTTACCTTTTGACCCAGCAATCCCACTTCTAGAAATGTATTCTAAAAATACATTTTCAACTACAGGAAAATACATGTGCACAAAGTCATTGTTTCTAACAATGCAAAAACAGTCCTAATTATAAAATATTAGAAATAATCTGAATGCCCAATACAAATATCCCACTGCAGAATTCTACTGTGATAATGATCATCCATCTAGTACATATATTTTTGTATTATTTTTCAGTCTATCTAAAGTTCATTAGGACAAACTTAAGTTTATTTTATTCCCTGCTGAATGCACAGTACCTAAAAAATTAATTGCTGGCACATTTCAGCTCTCCATATGTTGAATAACTTAACAATCATTGTCAATTGTTTAGTGAATTCCCATGCATAGCAACCTTGTATATAATAAAACAAAACGTGAGTCCTGCCACACTTTCACAGTTGTTGCTATGGGAGCCCACTGTCGTGGTTACTGTGTCAAGTTCTCATTGAAGGTCTCCCTCTTCTTCACTGGCTTTGAGGAAGCAGCTCTTCTTGATCATATTTTTATTCCAATCTGAGAGGCTCATAGTCCAGCATTGTATCTGATAATGTTTAACTGGTACCCATAAGGTTTACACCGACTACTTTTTTTTCTTTCCAAAAGTAGATTGCCAGGTCATGCCTCCTGCTCTGTCGTAATCTGCATGTTCCTCTGAAACTTGTCTACCAGGAGTGCCAAACCAAACCAAACCCAAATCCAAACCCAGTGCCATCATGTTGATTCTGACTCATAGTGACCCTGCAGGACAGGGCAGAATTGTCCCACAGAGTTCCCAAGGGGTGCCTGGCAGATATGAGCTGTTGACCTTCTGGTTAGCAGCCGTAGCACTTAACCACTAGGCCACCAGTGTTTCCATAGGTAACCTTGCTGATACTTGAAATACTAGTGGCCTGGTTTCCAGTGGAAACCCTGGTGGCCTAATGGTTAAGTGCTACATCTGCTAACGAAAAGACTGGCAGTTTGAATCCACCAGGTGCTCCCTGGGAATTCTATGGGGCCGTTCTACTCTGACCTATAGAGCTTCTTGAGTGGGAACCAACTGGACAGCAGTGGAGCTTCTAGTGTCACAACAACATGCAAGTCACCACCATATGACAAATGGACAGGCAAGTGGCAGAAAGTAACAGGAGATAGGAGTTTATATCTTAGTCTTGCCATTCGCTAGCTGTGTGATTTTGCAAAGATTATTTAACTTTCCCAAGACTTGGTTTTGTCCTCAGCAAAATGGGCATATCCTCCTCTACTTAATGAGGTTATTATGAGGATGAAATAAGCTGGTAGGTAGAAGCAACATAGCAGAGTGCCCGGCACATAGCATACAATCATGCTCACTTCTGCTTTTTCGCCTCCATCAAAACCTTTCTAGCTACTTCAAAGCATCCCATTAGACCTCACTTTGGAGATGCTGACCTTGTTCCTTCTAGCTGGATGGCACCCCTAATTGGAGTTTGCAAGTTACTTTTAAAACAGCTAATTACCTGTTTCAGATAAACTTCTCATATTAAATTTATGTTAAGCTCCCAGTCTCATGAGTTCCAACAGCTGTCCTTAAATAAGACTAATTGAAATTCCAGCTTTTAGCTAGTAACTCATGGCCAGGAGTCAATTCTGACTCATAGTGACCCTACAAGAGAGTGTACAACTGTCCCACAAGATTTCTAAAGCTATAACCTTTACAGCTGGTGGTGCAGTTGTTGTTAAAACACTCAGCTGGTAATTGAATTGTTGGCAGTTGGAACCCACCACCCATTGCTTGGGAGAAGGATGTGGCAGTCTACTTCAGTAAAGATGCACAGCCTTGGAAACCCTATCAGGCAGCTCTGTCCTCTTTATAGGTACGCTGTGAATCAGAAGTGACTGAATGGCAATGGATTTGGTTTGATTTAGTTTGAGTTTTCGTCTTTGTGGAAGCAGATTGGCACATCTTTCTCCCACGGAGTAGCTACAGATTTGAGCCACTGACCTTTCAGTTAGTGGCTGAGCTCTTCACCACGGTTCCACTAGGGCTCCTCATTTACCTGTTCGGTCTGGTATATGCAGTCATGAAGCATACGAAGCATGCGGAGACCTATCAGTGTCGATGATGCTGGTTCTCTTTATGGTCTAGATTTCACTGGTCTCCGCAAAGAGTATGAGAAACGCATTGTTGCTGTGATCTGAAGAAAACAGCCTCAACAGTGCTGTCCTCACAAATAGACCAGAAAGATGCTAAATGAACGCAATTAGTCTGTGCTCAACTTGGTTGAGTTTAAAAACACACACACACACACACACACAAAGACATGGAGTCTGAGTTTTATGATTGTGTCATTTCTGTCTTACAAGATTCTCTATACCCTAAGCTCTTGCAAGGAGCTTTGGGAGACAGGGCAGGAATCATCACTTATCAGAAGCTCCCTTTAGGATGGACCAGGTGCTTAGGTACTTGTTCTTTCAACAAATCCTACAAGTTAGGAATTCTGCCCATTTTATAAAATTCAGGAAACTAAAATTCAGGAGGTTAAATAACCTAGCAACATTCCATAAGGATAGCAGATAATATCAATAAATTGGTAATATAAAATAAAAATATAGACAAGAAAATATAACTACTTTCTTAGATGGCACTGATTATCACACACAGCCTGCAGGGGATTTCAAACTGGTAGGAGACTTTCCCCTCATATCGTACTTTTGGGATATAATTTTTAGCTATACATTTCTTCTTTACTGCCTGGAATATTTATCAACGACCTATTATGTGTACATTTGGCCAGGGAGTGCCCTGCAGGAATCCCTGTATGGCATAAATGGTTAAGCACTCAAATATAACCCAATGTGCCTCAGAAGAAAGGCCTGCTGATCTGCTTCCAAAAGGTCACAGCTTGAAAACTCTTTGGAGCACAGTTATATTCTGATACACACAGAGTCACCATGAGCTGAAATCACTTTGAGGACAACTAGTACTGGTACCATGCTAATTACCAAGATAATGATGACCCCCTCTGATGGGCAGCAACCAAGCGGTAGCAAGGGCAGTTTTGGATTCATGGCACTACATGTAAAAAGAATAGTTTGAAAGATGGTTGAAAATATACATTCCTTCCTTTCACCCTTCCTTCTCCTTCTCTCTAACCCTGGTGAACTCACTCCACCTGCTAACGCCTCATTAACAGCAAGTAGGGATTGTCTGGGCTGGAGACTCAAAGTCAAAGACCTGCTACAGCCTGCCACCTGTGAGGCTGAGATGGCTCCCTGTGCCCTTCTCTGTCCTCGCTTCACACTTGTGTTTGATCTGAGATTCCTTTTCCTACTGTGTGCCTTGAACTTATGCTTGCTTGTTATATTCCTTTTTTACAGTCCATGAGGTCCTTTCCATACACGAATCATTCTATCTGCACAAGTAGCCTGAGAACTAATTATTATAAGCCACATTTCACAGATGAAAATAGGAAGCCTCAGAAAGACATAGATCAATGGTTAACTAGATCAGTGTAGATTAATGGTCAATGAGGACTTGATCCTGAGTCTGTCTTTTGAACATATTATGGACCTATGGGGTTCCAAACCACCAAACTCATTACCATTGGGTCAATTCTGACTCACAGTGATCCAACAGGACAGAGTAGAACCACCCTATAAGGTTGCCAAGGGTTGGCTGATGGATTCAAACTGCCTGCCTTTGGTTAGCAGCCATGACTCTTAGCCAAACTGTGCTACCAGGGCTCCCCTGGGCCACCATGGTGGTCCCAATAGTTAATCCCTTGACTATTATTACCCAAAGGTAGGCAGTTTGAAACTACCAGGGGCACCTCAGAAGACAAGCCTATGATCTGCTTCTGAGATGCCACAGCTTTAAATATCTTATGAAGTCGTTTGACTCTGCACACACAGGATTACTCTGTTAGAATTGACTTAACAGCAACAACGACAGCAGTGGACCTCTGAACATAGTTACCTAACACATAACCTCCAGCAGACATCACAAATTCATCTAAACGACATGTCTAGTGCTTGAAGGCATGTAAGTTTTCAGCTTCTGACAATTTGTCCACCTCTCTCTGACAAGACAATAGGTTTCAAGCTACAGAAAGGTGGTAACTGAGATGGAGATTTTAATGAGCGATTCCAGTGACTGTGTCTCTGGTTGGTCTCTTGATTTGAGAATAATTCCAGTCAAATTGTTTACCCTGGACTCTTTTCAGGTCTTATCTCTCCCTTTCCTCCAAGAGGAAAGATGAGAGAAATGTTACACAAACAGACTGGATGGAAAATAATGCAAGGATGATAGTTATAGGCTTCTGCTGTCCAGAGCATTCTCATTTCTACCAAGAAGAGACTAAAATAAAACTGCTGTAAGTAGAAAAGACAGAGAATGAGGAGAAATTGCCAGCACAGTTGCTGTGAGTCAAGTTGATTCTGACTTATAGCAACCCTACAGGACAAAGTAGAACTGTCCCCTATAGGGTTTCCTGAACTGAAATTCCTATGGAAGTAGATCACCTAGTCTTTCTCCTGCTTAACTGCGGAACCATCAGGGCTCCTTGCTCAGCATTAAGGAATCAAATCCTGAGGGAATATCAAGGGTGACTCTGACACCCTTGCCCTGGTTACCTTTCAAGGAAAAAGATCATTTAACTGTGTAAGCAAACATACATGCTTTAGCTCTTTCTCCCAGCAGTAAACAGTTGCTTCCAATAAGTTTTCTAAGGGAAAATTTTTAGCACTGAAGAAAACAAGGAGTGGGGTCCCCAGAAAAACTGATCAGAAGTTGGAAAGAAGGCTCTTTAAAGAACAAAGACTGGAAAAGCATGAACTTCACTTGTGCAGCCTGTTGTTTAGAAACAGGGCAGCTTTTTACATGTCCACCCTACCACCCAGCTCTGGTACATCCAAGTGCCTGGAAACTCTGAATATTAAGAAAGACATGATTGATCTAGTCCATCCTCATTTCACCTGGCAGCTTGGCCAACAGCTCACTGTCACAACAATTAGCAAGAATAGCAGTTGTGATGGAACCCGCAGCGAACACACTACTTGGAGGAATAGAGCGTAATGAACAAACCAGCCTTTGTTGTCGCAGCCCTGTGGAGTGCTGTGCGGGCTGGCTCTTGTTTATCTTGGAAATAACGGTATTTATTTAATGGTCTTGTTTAAGAGAAAGCAAATTGTCTGCATAACATTTTGTGTTGAGCTGATGGGGCTCAGTGTTGTTTTTTGAAGCAGGACAACTTAAGGGACCTCTGAGTCAGACGACTTGAGAATCTGCACAGGACTTCTGTGTCTGCAACAGAGGAGCCACTGGTAAGCCCTTTGGTTTTCCTGTAAACCTCCCTGCTCATTGGGCAAGCAGCCAAGCTTATGCTTGTGTGACTATTACAGCTATCACCAGTCACTGGGGGCTGGAGAAATGAGACCAATTCAGCACCCCAGTTCAAGTCTTGATTTTAGTCTTCAGTCCTCAGTTAGTGTGAGCCTGTCCCTGGAGGATGTATAAATCTGTCTCACAAATGAACACCTCACACAGGCAGGAAAAGACATGTAAGCATGTTAGCATCAGCGTGAACATGGACTATACTGACTTCTCTTATCTTTCCTTATAAGGGCATGCCTGACCTTGGGAAAGACTATGAAGTTCAGTTCAGTTCAATTCAGCAGACATTTATTGAGATCCATTATCTGCCAGACCCTGAGCTGAGATCTGGCAGCAGCAGGCTAATAGCCAAGCCAACTGCCTGCTAAGAAGAGATGATAATTATTATTTATTCCTCTCTTCTTGATAAACCCAAACCCAAACTTGTTGCTTTGGTGTCATTGCCGACTCACAGTGACCCTACTGGATGAAGTAGAACTGCAGCAGAGGTTTTCCAAGGAGCAGCTGAAGGATTTGCACTGCCAACCTTTTGTTTCTCAGCCAAGCTGTTAACCACTGTGCCACCACAGCTCTTTCTACTGGATAGACAAGGCAAAGACTACTAAGTGTACTAACTTGTTTAATCCTTGTAACAGTCCTGTAAGATACATACAGCAAAACCCACGAGAGCCGGAATTCAATGAGACTGCCTTGTTTCTCCAGCTCTCACAAGTTTTCTGCCTTTTTATAGCTCTGTATTAACAATCTTGGAAACCCTGGTGGTGTAATGCTTAAGTTCTATGGCTGCTAACCAAGAGGTCCACAGTTCAAGTCAGCCAGATACTCCTTGGAAACTCTATGGGGGCAATTCTGCTCTGTCTATAGTGTTTCTGTGAGTTGGAATTGACTTCATAGTGGTAGGTTTGGTTTTTCATTTGGATTAAGAATCTTACCTCATAAACACCCAGAAGGTGTTTACCGTCAATTTTATAGGACTGGAAAAGAAAGAACAACAGTTTTTATGACTTTCCTGTTTATTCAAATTATGTACAGATATGTGTGTATACCAGTAAAACAAAGATATGGGTAAAATTCACTTGTACATACTTCTTGAAGCTGTTTCCAGTTTAGCATCTGCACTTCCTGGTATTCAGATTGCAATATCAATTATTTTCTAATTCAGTCATCATTTTTCAGGTTCCAGCTTTCAGAGAGTATTAGGATGAATTAATCATTTTAGCAGGAAATATTTGTTTCCTTCTCTGACAAGTTTTGGCCTTACACAATCTCCAGCTTTTGAAAGTATGACTGTCCTATTAATAACTAAGGAGGCTAAGGATTACAGTGACGAAGTGTCTTCCCACAATTATACACTTAGTGAAAGGCAGACCGGGACTCCAGTCTAGGTCTGACTCCTGCACACTGCATGTGCGGCTGGTGCTGCACAAACTACTAGCTGTCCACCAACACCCATTTCTACCTCTTCCTGTGCATACACAAGGCTACATTTCTCAGCCTTTTTTTAGTAAGTGCTACTTCTCATAAGCCTACTGTAAGTACCTGTGATGTCTCTAGCTCGTCAACAGTTTTATGAACAAGGCATGCCTCCTCTGAGAAGTGTTTCTCATTCAGTAGGGTAAACGCCAATGAAAAAGTGGTCCCAAGGGTTAGCAGATCAAAAACGAGAAAAGTCCAGGTCCCTAACTCAATGCATGAAAGAAAAACACATGCCAACCAGAAATACCTACTTCGGACTGTTAAGTGGGTAAGAAAAAATTTTACTCTAATTAATACACCACTTGGCTTGGCTTGGCTTGGCAATGGAAATAGAGGAAATCCTGGTGGCATATTGGTTAAGTGCTATGTCTGCTAACCAAAAGGTCAGCAGTTCATATCCTCCTGGGGCTCACTGGAAACTCTATGGAGCAGTTCTACTGTGTCCTATAGGGTCATTATGAATTCGAATTTTTGGCAATGGGTTCTTGGGTTTAACTGCAAGTAGAAACAGCTTTTTATTTTCAAATCAAGGTGAACAGTTAAATGTTCAAAGAGTATATTCTTTTACTCTGTGTATGTATATACATGTACACATTCCATCAGATATTTTCTCCCACCAAATCCCTCAGTACAGGGGAGAGAATTTAAACTCATTTGTAAAAAGGAATATTTGAGAAAACGAGAATGTTACTCTAGACAGACACTGTCATTTTCAAATGAAGCATTGCTCAATGCAAGAAACATTAGCCTTACTTTCCATTTTCCTAAGAAGCAAAATTGGGACCAGTGGCAAAAAATTTGAGTCATGTTTTAGCTTGTTATATAAAAGCATGTTTTAATTGGAGTCTTAATGGTACAATGATTAAATATTTGGCTGCTAACTGAAACGTCAGCAGTTCAAACCCCCCAGTCACTCCACAGTATAAAAGACCTGGCAACAGAGGTATAGTGAGGGTGCATTCGCTCCCCAGGTACAAGTGTCAGGTGCAGCCCATTGTTAGATCACCACCCTCACCAGCGCATCACCACCATCCCCAAGTCAAGGGAGGAGTGGGTTGCCCCTGGATGCTCATTACTGTTGCATTTCTCCCTGGCTGTAAGGATGACCACCTTGGAAATGCTATGGAACAGTTCTCCTCTGTCCTACAGAGTTGCTTTGAGTTGGAATCATTTTGACAGCAGACAACACAATTTGCTGAGCTACACAGACATGAAGACTGATCTTCAGGAGATAGTAAGATCTTTATCACTGAATGTCTTCAAGAGGGAGTGAAGTTGTAGAGTCACTTAGCTTGGAGACTGTGGAACACATCAGGGTGATGAATGAGGAGGGCTTCAGGTCAGTGTATCCTCCAATCAGGAAACTGTGATTCTAGCAGCACTTGATTTTGTGCATCTCTGATTGAGACTCCATTAGTTTTCCTGCCTTATATTATTATCAATATGAGTGTGTCCTTCCAGAGAAGTACGAGATACAGGAGGTTTGAGGACTGCTTTGGTTTGAATCCTGGCTCCATTACAACCTAAATGGGTGCCTAGAGCAAAGTTCTTTAACCTCTCTGTGCATCAATACTCTTAGCTGTAAAATGCAAGTAATTGTAGTAACATCTACCACATCAGG
This sequence comes from Heterohyrax brucei, assembly GCA_028571685.1. NCBI lineage: Eukaryota > Metazoa > Chordata > Mammalia > Hyracoidea > Procaviidae > Heterohyrax > Heterohyrax brucei. The sequence continues at coordinate 14,163,668 of CM053153.1, read as the reverse complement.
CTTTTGTGAGGATTAAATAATCCTGTGTCACGGCATTTCAAATTCTCATGGGCTCTAGACTTTCCAGAGCTATGGAGCCTGAATGAACCCTTGAAATTATTGCCCTGAGATAATCATTAAATGTTTAACCTAAACTATCCCCTAACGTCTTCTTAAAACTAAACTATGGTTGAGCTTAACTAGTAAAGAGTGTTTGCCTTGAGCCTTGTGCTCTCTTAAGATGTGTTTACTGCCTTTCTAAGCCAATAACACATGCCTTCTACATTCGTTTGCCCGCTGTGCCCTCCCTCTCCATAGCAGAAGGGGCATTTGTGAGGTAAAGTTATGATAACAGTAGTAATTGGGTGACGCAGGGGGAGACGATGGAAAGATGGCTACTGTTGAAGATGACGGTCTGGGGCGGGAGGTAGGTGGACCTCGTGCTAGAAGCAGGGTAGTTACGACTGGAGTCAATTTCAAGGAAGCATCAAGGGAGGTTTATACAGAGCTTTTCTTTCTCTCTCTCTCTTTCCCTCCCTCCCCCCCCTCTTTCTCCTTCCTTCCTTCCTTCCTCCCATCTTCTCTTCTATCCTCCTTCCTTCCCTCTCTCCCTCCCCCTCCCTCCTTCCTTCCCACCCTGCTTTCCTTTCTTTTTTTCTCTTTTCTTTAATCAGCTGAGGCCCTTGGTAACTGTATGGAAAACTTTGGTGAACCTCCCTGCATTAGGATCTTGCTCCCCTATTTCAATAAGATGAAAGGCTCTCACCAACTCTTTAGCCAAAACAACTTTTTTGTTCTGGATTTTCTAGGTTTCAGTCTTCTTCTTCAAATGCTATCATATGCTATTCTAGTTCCATGAGTTCTTCTTTGGTTAATTCTTCTACTGTGATCATATTCCTTTCCTTTGATATGTCACTAGCACTTGCACTGGATTTACAAGCATGGTTACAAGGGTAAATAAGAGGAAAATTTAAGCCAAATATAGGTACATACACACCACACAGTGTTAACTGTAACATGATCTGACTTAAAATGTCTGATGACATTTTTCTTCCTTTAGGTGACAAATCACTGAAGCCAAAGAATGCTTTCATGAGTGTCATGAAGCAGTGTGTGCATTATTAGAAACCATTGTATTTAGCTCAAACTTTTAACACGATAGACTTTACGGCAGTGAATTTGTGAGTACTGGTTGTCGAGTCTAAGATTCATATAACAGTTCCTAGCACATTGTAAGTGCTCAGTAAATTAAACTATTATTATCAGCCCATCTGAGAGCTCTAAGAAGTGCTTATAGGCTCTCTAAAGAGCATCTGGTGGATTTGAACTGCCAGACTTTTAGTTAGCAGCCAAGCTCTTAACCACTGTGGTACCATTATCATCACTGAGGAATGCTATTTAACCTAGATCTTTTCTTGCCCCAAGGTCAACACTCACCAACCCATTGCCCTATTCTCTCAGAACCCCGAATCTCTACATCAGAATAATGAACACATGTAGTCTTTTCCTCTGAAAATATTTCTACATTCCAGGAGGTGGACATATGCTATCATCAAAGTCATAATCCTAAAGGCCAACTATTACTGAAATTTCAGGTATAGTGTTAGTGGATTATGGGGAAATGTGTTTGGCAAGGGATCCTTTTGGAATTAATTTGAAAAAAATCTATTCATCTGGGAGATCAAAGTAATTAAGAGTTTGGGGACTGGCTCTACTCCCATTTCTGTGCACTGCAGACATATCATCCATAAAATGGACCCTTGGACTCAGTGTCTTAGACCCTTTCTCATTCCATTTAAGCTACGGGGAAGCCCTCTTCCTGATAACAGACAAAACCACTACAAGGACTTTGCCACATGTGAAGGCAGAAGAAATATTTGGGGGTTGTGGCCCATTTTGCTGACCCAGATGCCTGGCATGTTTGTGTGTACTGAAATGAAAACCTAGGAAAAACCATGACTGATCAATAAGGAGAAATTTTGTCAGAATCAGAGCAGAACGAAAGGAATTCTACCTCATTCTGAAACATCTTTTAAGAAGTGTTGACAAATTTCTTGAGAGAAGTGGCCTGACCCAAATATCCAGTCTTCTAAGGTTTTCAATCAAAACCTACTTTCTTTGGAATTTATTCTATATGCAACCTCTATTTTCATGAAGTTTTAATTCCTTACAGCTGCTGTATTTACACATTATTTGCATCTTCAACATTGATTATTTTTCTTCTTGTTTTCTCATTTCCACCTTACTCCACTCTCATGAGTCATAAGTTAGTGCTCCAGATTCTAGAACTAGAATATTTAAGGCACTGTGCAAAAAAGAGGCTGATGCCATAGGATGAGTATGACACCAAGAGTTAAGTTTAGGCATTGATCCCAAAGATCTCTAGAGAAGGTAACGAAGGTAAAAATTCAGACTGGAACACACATTTTTCTGTTATCTGCTTCTTTATCTCTTGACACTTTCTTGACCTAACACTGTTTAAATGTATCCTATTACTAATATTCTTCAATTATATGTTATGACTTCCATTGTTGTGTGTTTAATCATCTTTCTCCCTTTCCCTGAAGGGTCTTTTCTTCACTTGGGCAGTAATAAATTTTCTTTTTTTTTTTGAGACAAAGTTCAAGTTTTCTTCCATCATGACACCTTCTCTGAACTTTCAGACAGGTCTTTCTTGAACTTAGTTGCATTTGAGAGCATCTGTAAGTCATTTTTGTGTATTTGTTTGACCAAAAAGACTTTGATTTTCTTGAGGACAGAAACCTTGCAGTCATTCAACTTTATATTTCTATATCAGTTTTCCGAACGCTGGCTTCATGACAAAACCATCTGAAGACCTTAAAGCAATAAAACAGTAAAAAAATAAAATAAAATAAAAACAAAAAACTATGCCTGAGATCCACTCAAGCTCAGGTAAACAATCTCTGGGGTAACATTTTAAGTTCTCTGTAGAGGATTCCAATTTTCAGTTGGGTTGAGAAGCACTTCTCTACATCATAACACATGGCAGGAGTCCATGTACAGTCCTTGCTTTGAATTGAACAGAAAGTTAAAAAGAACTATACTGGTCCATTCCAAGAAGAATTCTGGGAAGACGACAGTGTAAACAAACCATCATTTCCAACAATCCCAAATACAACAAGAGAATGGTGTTCAACTTTGGGTAACTTTGAACTGAAGAGCAGAAAAAAGTGGTTGGAAATTGTAAATGGGCAAGAATTAATAAATCAGCAATGAGTTGCATATGGTAGGAAAACTACTTCTCCCACTGTCCCTGCCTCTCCTTCAGCTGCTGGCTGCTGTGAATTGGGGCAATAGCCCCTGAAAAAAAACCTGTTTCCTTAACTACCATGGCTCCTGCTTGTACAAAGAGACAGGGCCCCTAGCTCCTGCCCTGGTTGGAGTGTGCCACTGTCTACCACCCCCACCCTCCCAGTCACTGTTGGTTGCAGCCTACCGAGAATTGTTACAGAAGATCTGTGCAGCAGAGTCTACTCCCACAGTAAACATTCTGTTGGCCTCCCTTTGCACCCGGTAGCTCAGGCATCTGTAACTGACAGGCCTACAGAGTCACTTCAGGTCTGTCTGTATCCCATTTCAGTTAGTACTCAGAACAGACTGAGGCTGCTGTGTGCTAAGAAACAGGCATATTTGATGGAAGCTACATCAAAGCTAAAACCTACAGGAAGGCTCTGACAGCAATGAGGCAGATCTCCCTGGATATTTGTGTGGCAGATGACAGCTCTTCCCTATCTGGACACTGTTGGTTGCAAGCCCACTATAAATTGCTATAGCCAGGTATTGTAGTAGAGTCTGAGCCCAGGGTCAACACTACCTGCCTTCCAGCTCATCTCATAGCTCTGGCGTCTGAAACCAACAAGACAAACATCCCTGGGGTCAACTGAAGTTATTCTGGCTTCACTCCCAGTTGGCACGAGGACTTCTGATCGAGGCTACTGTGGGTTATAAAATAGGAATCTTGAGTGGAGGTTGCACTCACAGCTAACAGTCTACCAGAGGAACTCTGATAGCAACAAGAAAGGCCTCCATGAGAATCTGACCAAGACATGACATCCCTTTTCCCAGCTGGTAATTGTTGTTTTCCAGGCAATTGCAAACTGCTACAGAAAGCCTCTACAGTGAAGTGTACTCCTGTAGTCGCTACTCTACCTTGTTTCCTGCGTATCCCGTAGCTCAGGACTCTGAAATCAACAGGATAGAACTCCTTGGGAATCAGTTTACGTCTGCCAGTTTCCACTTACAGTCACCATGAAAGGCTGCTTACTGAGGCTGCTTTGTGCTAGGAAGCAAGACACCTTGACACCATGAGTATAGGCTACATCTAGAGCCAACATAGTATGGGAATGGCTCTGATATAGCAATGAAGTAGATGCCACAGGAAGTCTATTCAGACTGCGACTACACCCGCACCAGTTAGTAACTGTCAGCTACTGGGCTGATAAGAAATCCGACAGATATTCCCCTACAGTGGGGTCAGGAGGTGGGCCACCTGAGTGGAGACTGCTCCCACAAATACCACAGAGGCTCTGGGGCTCTGAAACCAACAAGACTGATCTCTCAGAGATCCTTTTGGGAAATGCCAGCCCCTCCTCCTGAATTAGAGGAAATTCTCCCTGTGATTCCCTTGAATGCCGGCTCAGATATTAGCAGCCCCCACAGAACAGGGAAGAAAAGCTCGCACAAACCAGAGGACAACACCACACCCTGAGAGAGACTCACTGGATGTGGGCTATCCAAAATGTGATTGCAGAAACAGCGAAGGAAGGGGGTTAAGGATCAGAGGGAGGCGACTATGATCCTGTGGATAGATCAATCAGTACCCAGTATCTTGCCTTAGTAGCAGTGACTGCTATTGACCACAGTATGTTCTCTGGTGTGTTTAGCAAAGACTGAAAGTTGAAGAAAAATTAAAACAAAACAAAACAAAAACAGATCTGGAACTTTTGAATACCAGTTGTACCACGACAGGAGAAGGAGCTATCACAGAAAATGAGAGGAAATGTTAAGCAGAGACTAAGGACTTTGTTCACCTAAGAGTTTCTTACAGAAAACAATGTGGGCAAAACCACCAAATACTGGAGGAACTGAGAAAGTTAATACTCTTGAAAACTCTAATGCCCCCCACAAAGTCATAAGACACACAAAAAAACACAAAAACAGTGACCCAACCAAATGAACATGATGGAGTGATCTAGGGATGATCAAATAATGGGGAAAGAAAGGAAAAATATAATTAAACATAATTAAAGAACTAAGGGAAAACACGGCCAAGTACTGAAAGAAATAAGGAAAACAATCTAAGAAGAAAATGAGAATCTTAAAAAAGAAACATTGTAACTAAAATGGATAGTAACTGAAATAAGTAGCAAAATAGAAAGACTTAGCAACACAGTTAGTCAGAAAAAAGAATCAGCAAACTAAAGGACAAAATAGTTAAAATTATAGACACTAAAGAGCAATAAGAGCAAAGCCTCAAGAATGGGGAGCAGAATTTAATGGAATGATAGTATAACAGCAAGAGACCTAATATACACATTATGGGAATTCTACAAGGAAATGGGGTAAAAAGACAGAAAGAATATGTGAAGAAATAATAAAAAATTTCCCCAGTCTGATAAAGGACAGGAATCCAGAAATCAAAGAATCTCAAAGAACCCCAAGCAGGATAAACCCAAAGATCTATATACCAAGACACATCATAGTTAGGCTCTCAAAAATTAAAATAAAAAGAAAATCTTGAAAGTAGTGAGACAGAAGCAAACATTCACAAAGAATTCTCAAGATTACATGATGATTTTTCCTCACAAGTGTTGGAAGCCAGAAGGCCGTGTGATAATATATTTAAAGTGATGAAAGCACAAAACTGTCAACCAAGAATACTATACCCAGCATAGCTATCCTTCAAAATGAAATTAAAACATTCACAGACAAACAGAAGCTAAGAGAGTTCATATTCATCAGACAGACCCTACAAGCATATTAATCAGAGTTCTGTAGAAGAAAGGAAAATACGCTAGAAAGTGATTCATAGCTATACATAAAAAAAAGAATGATACCTAATAAAGAAAACTTCATGGGTGAGTATAAGAGCTAGTAATAAGATATTCATGCTTGATTATTTTTTAATAACAAATATGTAAAATGCAATAATAAAATTATGCTACAGGGCACGTGAAATATAAAGATGCAATTTGAAAAAAATCCATTGTCACCAAGTTGAGTACTACTCTAAACAATCTTATAGGACAGGAAATGCCCCATAGTGTTTCCAAGGAATAGATAGTGGATTTCAGCTGCTCATCTTTTTGTTAGCAGCCAAGCTCTTAACCACTGTACCAATTAGTGATAACAAAATATAGGGGGAGAGGGGAAAGAAATGGCACAGTACAGAATTTCTTTTATGCTACAGAAGTAAAACTGCTAAGAACTTAATTTAGGATCTTATAAATGCAAGCTCTTAAGTATAATATTGATGGTAACCATTGAGAAAACACATTTTAAAAAGTACACAAAAGGAAAAGAGAAGGGAAAGGAAAAGACTCACTACAATAAACCAACAAAACATAAAAGCAAGTAGTACTAAAGGACAAACACAGAGAAATCTTTAGACACATAGAAAGCAACAAGATGGCAGGAATAAGTCACTTCTTATCAGTAATTACAGTGAATGTAAATGGACTAAATTTTCCAAAAAGGCAGAGAGTGGCAGAATGAACTTAAAAAAAAAAGAAGATCCAACTATATTTTATTTACAAGAGATATATCTTTTTTCTTTTTAATATTTTATTGTGCTTCAATGGAAAGTTTACAGTCCAAGTTAATTTGTCATATAAAAACTTACACACACATGGCTATAGGTCTCTAACTGCTCTCCCCACATTTTGTCAGCAGACTCCTCCTTTCCATCCTGTATGTCTCACATCCATTCAACTACTTCCTGCCCCCCTCTTCCCATCTAGCCAGTTAATCTCATGTATCTGCTTAAACCAAGAAGTACTCACTTTGTTAGTATCATTTTATGCCTTATAGTCCAGTCCAACTTTTGTCTGATGACTTGGCATGGGCAATCATATCTGTTCTGGGCTAACAGACAGCCTGGGAGCCATGTCTTCTGGGGACCCTCCAGTTCGTCAGACCAAGTCTGATTGTTTTAATAGAGTTTGAATGCTGCACACCCAATTTTCTCCCTCTAGGTCAGGAACTGTTGGTTGAGTTCCCCATCAGGGCAATCATTGGTGGTAGCCAGTCACTATCTAGTTCTTCTGGCCTCATGCTGATGTAGTCTCTGGATAATGTGGCCCTTTCTGAAAAGGTACATATCAAATCCAAGGACAAATAGTTTGAAAGTGAAAGAATGGAAAAAACTATTCCATGCAAACATTAACAAAAAGATAGTTGAAGTTGCACTCTATTTTAGTCGGCTTTAACAGAAATACCACAGAGTGGATGGCTTTAACAAAGGAAGGTTTATTCTTACACAGTCTGGTAGGCTACAAGTCTATATTCAGGGTTTCCACTCCAGAGGAAGGCTTTTCCCCTTATCAGCTCTGGAGTAACATCCAGTACTGCATCAGTCTTTGTCCAGGGAGCATCTTGGTGAAGGAATCTCAGGTCTGAAGGATACATTCTTCTCCCAGTGCTGCTTTCTTGATGGTAAGAGGTTTCCAAATCTCTGCTTGCTTCTCTTTCCTTTTATCTCTTGCAGGATGAAAGCATTAAGGGTGTGGCAAGCCATACTCCAGGAAAACTCCCTTTGCAGTGGAGCAGAGAGGTAATCCTATGAAGGGATTTACAGCCTCGATCTAATCTTTTAATATACAGCATAGGAAAACCACAAAATGGAGGACAATCACAAGATACTGGGAATCATGGCCCAGCCGCATGGCTATACGTATTTTTGGGGCGACACAGTTCAGTCCATGACACAATTTTAGTATCAAACAAAATAGACTTTACACAATTTTTTTTCAGAAGAGATTAAGGTAGAGACTACATAGCAATAAGAGGGTCAATTAATTGAGAAGATACAACAATCATGAATACATATGTGCCAAGTATCGGGAAACTAAATATATAAAGCAAACACTAATAGAATTGAAGGAAGAAATAGATAGTACTATAATAATACTTTGAGATTTCAATATGTTGCTCTCAATGCTGGACAGAACATCTAGAAAAAGGATCAACACAGAAATAAAGGACCTGAATGATGTTCTAAATCAATTAGTTTTAACCAATATATGTAGAACACTACACCCAAATACACACAGAATAGTGTATATTCTACCCCAATGCACACGGATAATCCTCCAGGTTAGACCACATTTTAGTTCACAAAGCAAGTCATGATAAATTTAAAAATATAGAAATTCATACAAAGTATTCTATCTCACAATAATGGAGTGAAGCTAGAAATCAACAATGGGGGGGAGACTAGAAAACATATAACCATATAGAAATTAAACAATACTTTATTAAACTACCAATGGGTAGAGGGAGAAATCACAAATTCTTACAGTCAAATGAAAACACAATACACCAAAGAGTAGGGGATGCAATGAAGGCAGCATTCAAGAGAAACTATAATAGCAATAAACGCCTCCATGAAGAAAAGAAGAAAGGTCTTAAGTTTACAGCCTGACTAGACAACTCCAGAAATTAGAAAGACAAAAGCAAACTATGCTTAAACCTTCCAGAAGAAAGAAAATAACAGAGATTAGAACAGAAATAAAGAACAGAACAACAATAACCAATAAAAACAAAAGCTGATTTGTTGAAAACATCAACAAAATTGACAAACTTTTAGCTAGAAAGAAACAGAAAGAGAAATGATGCAAATAACCAAAATAAAAAATGAAAGAGGGGACATGATGCCTGATAGAAATAAAGAGAATTATGACAGAATATTATCAACAACTATATGGCAAAAAACTAGACCACCTACACAAAATGGACAGATTATTAAATGTGCACAATCTACATAGCCAAGCCAAGTGCTGTCGAGTCGGACAATCTTCATACATTGACTTCAAAGAAATAGAAAGTCTCAACAAACCTATAACAAGTGAAGAGGTGGAATTGCTGATTAAAAAACCTCCCAAGACTCAAAAATACCTCCTGGACAAAATTACTTCACTACAGAATTTTACTAAGCCTGTAAAGATGAACTGACACTGATAATGTTTAAGCTTTTCAAAAAGAGAAAGAAGGAAGAAATACTTCCTAATCATTCAAACCAGACAAAGACATCACCGTAAAAGAAAACTACAAGCCCATGAACACAGATTTTCAAAAATCCTTAACAAAATACTAGCAAAGAGAATTCAACAGTGGGTTAAAAGACCAATATACCATGGCCAAGTAAGATTTATTCCAGGAAAGCAGAGAGTTCCACATTAGGAAATTAATCAATGTAATACATCACATCAATAGAACCAAGGAAAACAAAACAACACAAAAACCATGAAAAAGGATTTGATAAAATCCAATATCCATTATTAATTAAAAGGCTGAAGAAGATTGGAACAGAAGGGAAATTTCCTCAATATTATTCAGAGCATATATGAAAAGCTAACAGCCAATATTATGTTTCATGAAGAAAGACTAAAAGCTTTCCCTTTGAAATCAGGAACAAGACAAGGGTGCCCGCTTTCATAACTTCTATTCAATATTAGAACAGAAATCCACCCGTCTTCACTTATTCTCATGGTTGGATGAGGTTATTGAACAAAAATCAGCAACACGTGAAACTGGAGGATGACCACATCATATCACAAAATGACTACCTCTTTACATAATTGCCAAAACACATCATTACATAACTTCCAAACCACTGAGAATCACAGTCCAGCAAAGCTGACACATAACCTTAACCATTACAGCACTATTACTCTTGCCTTATACCTCTCATTACTATTGCCAGATGCATGTTACTAATGCACAAAATGGTCAGACAACTTATTTTTTACTATTGCTGCAAATGTGAAATGTCAGATAATGAGATAGTCAATAGATGCAGAGTAAGTGTAAAATTATCTGTATTTTGGGATGATATAATCCCACACTAAAAAAGTACCCTAGTGTCCACAAGGAGTCTTCTAGAGCTAATAAAGGAATTTAGCAAAATTGTAAGTTACAAGGTTAACAAAAAGAAATGAGTTGGGTTTCTATACACCAGCAATGAGAAACCTGAAAGGGAAATTAGAAAAACAATTCTATTTACAATGACATCTAAGAGAATAAAATACCTAGGAACAAATCTAACTAGGAACATGAAGGGTTTATGTAATGAAAACTATAAAACACTGCTGAAAGAAATTTAAAAAGGTTTAAATAAATGGAAAAAAATCCTATTTTCACAGATTGGAACCCTTAATAGTATTAAGATGTCAACAATATATAAAGCAATCTATATATTCATTGTAATTCCAATACAAAGTCTAATGGCCTTCTATATATTAAAAAAAAAAAAAAAATCCCCAACTTTACGTGGAATGACAAGAAGCCCGAAACAGCTGGGTAAAAAAATGTTGAAAAATAACTAAGCAGGGAGTCTTTCACTTCCTGATCTTAAAGATTGCTATGCAATTATAGTAATCAAAACAGCCTGTTACTGGTATAATAATAGACACATAGACCAATGGAATAGGAATGACAGTCCAAAAATAAACCCATATATCCATTGTCAACTGAATTTTGAAAAAAGTATTATGTATATATGGTGGGAAAAGAATCTCTTCAACAAATAGTGCAGAGAATTTGGATTTCCACATGTAGAAAAATGACACATGATCCATGCCTCACATCATACACAAAAACAAATTCAAAATGGTTTAAGGACCTAAATGTACAAATGAAATCAGAAAATTATTAGAATAACAAGCAGGGGCAATGTTTTCAGGTCCAACTTTCAACATAAATTATCTAATGAAGTAACAAAGATAAAATATACAAAGAATAAATAAATAAATAAACCTTATAAAAATTAAAAACTTTAGCCCACCAAAAGACTGTACCAAAAAAGTGAAAAGACAAGCTAAAAAGATATGCTATCAACTGGGAAAATACTTTGGGAGACCAGATATCTGACAAAAATCTAATAACCAAAGCAGATATAAAACTTCTATAACATATCAAAAAGATGAATAACCCAATTATAAAATGGACAAGGAACTTGAATAGACATTTAAGCAGATATTCAAATGGCCACCAAACACATGAAAAGATGTTCAGTGTCATTAGTCATCAAAGAGACGCAAATCAAAACCACAATGAGCACAATGAGATATCATTTCACCCCCACTAGGATGTGTGTGTCAAATTGGCTGGACTGTGATTCTCAGTGCTCATATGTGACAACTCCCACAATTCTATCTGCTGTGAGTAGCCCACAAGTTTAAAGGGAGTTGTCTTGGAGGTGTGGCCTGCATCCATGTATATGCAAGTGTTTTGGCTTTTTGCTTCTCTGGACCCCTTGGCTGCCTCCTGTTCTTTTGATCTCCCATTCTTGGGACTTCAGCTGTCAGCTTATCTGAAGATGTTGGGATCTGTCATCTTCTCAGCCTGAGAGAAGGAGCCCTGATCTCTGACCTGGTGATGTTCACCAGTCCCTGCAGCTGTGTGAATTGAGAGAAGCTTCTGTCTTAATCTACGGACTTGTGATGTTGTAGGCCCTACAACCATGTGAGCTCTTTCCTTTATGTAAATCTATCTATCTATCTGTCTGTCTGTCTATCTAGTCCACCTATCTTACCTATCTATCTATGATGTTGTCAATTAAGTTCATGAACTCAGAAAACACACTACATACCGCATTGCTGAATATTACTATGGTCACCTTCAAAGTACTCCCCTTGGGAAGCTATGAGCTGATGCCATGCCTTGTCTACCCTTCAAAGCAATTTTGGAACTCTGTTTCTGGAATGGCCATCAGAGCTGTCATCAGACTACTCTTGATGTCCTGAATGTCTTCAAAATGTCTTCCTTTCAATATGTCCTTTATCTTTGGGCAAACGAAAAAGTCATTAGGGGCCAGATCAGGTGAGTAGGGAGGGTGTTGCAATACAGTTACTTGTTTGCTGGATAAAAACTAACCCACAGACAACTATACAATTAAGTTCACAAAATTGCCTCTGTGCAAGTGTGAACAATGGCCATTCTAGAAAGAGTTCCAAAATTGCTCTGAAGGGTGAACTAGGTGCTGGCATTGGTGCATAGCTTCCCAAGCAGAGCTTCAAAGGTGACCATAGTGATATTCAGCACTGAGGTACATAGCACTTAGAACAATATCGCAGACTTAATCGTCAGAACTTGTACTATGAATACTACCCAGCCAGTAGAAGTCCTGATGCATGCTACAACATGAGTGAAACTTGAACACATTCTGAGCAAAATAAGCAAATTACCAGAGGACAAATACTGTATGATCACACTTACTTAAAAAGACAAGAAAAGGCAAATGTATAGAGAATGAAATTTATTAGTGGTTGCCAGGTGTGAAGGGGAGGAGGCACAAGGGAATTACTAGAGATGTGTTGTATGGCTTACTATTATGATTGCTGTCAAAAAGTTGTACATCTGTAAAAAATGAATTGGCAAAAGTCGTATGTTTGCAACAATGGAAAAATCAAAGAAAGATAACTAGTGAAACTCCTTGTATACAATCAAACTCCTCATGGGATTTAGTTTATAGCTTCGGAAGTTTAAGGTCATGTTTTTGTGGGACATCCTGATTAATTGGCCTAATAATGCCTTTGGTGCTTGTGTTCTGCCTTCTAGTTCACTGTAGTGTCGGTGGTCTCAAAAGGGAAACACTGGTGGAGTAGTGGGTTAAGTGCTACATCTCCTAACCAAGGGGTAGGCAGTTCAAATCATCTAGGTGCTCCTTGGAAACTCTATCTGGCAGCTCTATTCTGACCTTTAGGGTTGCTATGAGTCAGACCCAACTCGATGGCAATAAGTTTGATTTGTTTTTTTAGTGGTCTCAAAAGCTTGAAAACATCTATACAAAGAATAACAACTCATCTCTATTTGCCTGGAAGAACAGAAGAAGAAGGAGTGGCAAGAACAGAAGGAAGATACGGAATGTGTGGCTAATTGCCACTGTGAACAACTCTGTCCTTTGCCACGAGACCAAAACTGGAATATGTACTGCTACCACTACTGAGGAACTCTGGGGGTGCAATAGGTAAATTGCTTGGCTGCTAAAGCAAAAGATCAGCAGTTTGAACCAACCAGCCACTCCATGGGGGAAAGATATGGCAGTCTGCTTCCATTAAGATTTACAGCCTTGGGAACACTATAGGGCAGGGCTACTTTGTCCTATAGGGACACTATGAGTCAAAATCAACTGAATGACAATGCTCTGAGTTTTTTAACTTTTAATTTTTGTATACCATTGTTAAACATTTTGATCAAAGATTTCACAGAAGAATCCTTATCAAAAGGGGGAAAGTGTAGACCAAAATTCAAAACCTCGAGGACTCTAGACTTTCTGAAACCAGATTGTGGATAGACCTTTGAAATTATTGCCATGAGATAATCCTTAAATCTTAAACCAAAAATCCCTTGAGGTCACCATAAAACTAAACATTAGTTTAGCTTAACTAGTAAGAAAGTCTGCCTTACGTTAAGGAGTCCTGGTAACACAGTGATTAGGTTAAGAGCTTAGCTGTTAACCAAAAGGTCGGCAGTTCAGATTTACTAACTGCTTCATAAAAACCCTGTAAGGCAGTTATACTCTGTTCTACAAGGTCACTGTCAGTTAGAAGCAACTCAGTGGCAATGGGCTTGAAGATAATGCTCTTTTGAGAACTGTCAACATGGAATCAAACTGACAATGTGAAAGGATAGATAAGAATCTCAGGGGTGGTAAACTCATGTTAACTAAGGAGAAACAGCTGGAAAAAGGAAGTTGAAATTCTTTGCATAACTCAAAGAATATAATCAGTGCCACTAAATGTTACACATAGAAACTGTAGAATTTCTTTAGGTTTTGCTATGACAAAATAAATGTTTAGAAAAATAATAACCATGGTATGTTCAAGTGGGAATTCAGAAGAAACTAACCAATCTTGACATTACAAGAAAAATAGTTCTTCTACGTACTAACACAAAACACTAAAATCAAGATGTTTGGTATTAGAATATTAAACATTCTTCTCTACATTACAAGAACTGAGATGATGGAAAACAAAATACTTATCTGTGAAATAAAGGAAATGAACTATCTGAACACTAAACATCCTTTCCAGCTATAAGCAAATAATAATAATAATCCCAGAATCATAAAATTTCTGAGCTGAAAGGACTTAGATCTCCAACTCTATAAATGACTGAATAATTAGGCATGCAATTATTGATGGATTTCGAAGCACTTTTCATGAACACTGCCTCAGAAAAACCCACTAAGCAAGGTTGATTGTCCCTCTTTTGCAGGGACGGAAAAACTGAAACTTGTAGGTCTTACACGATGGACCAGTGATCACACAAATAATTATCTCGTCTTCCACAGTGAAAGCAGAAAAGAAAGCTGAGGAGGCTATTAAGAGCTTTTTAGAACAGAAATATAAAGTATTCGTTTTTCATTTTTACAGCTCATAGAGTCAGAGAAGATATAATTCAATACCAGCCTAATGAAAAAGGTGACGTGTTTGTCATTTTTGTTCTCCTATTATGCATATGTTCTGTCTGTCATGTCCACAGACCTCATCTCCTGCCGTATCTGCCACCACCAGAGCCTAGTTATGCTTCTTTTAAAGGTCTCTTATCAGATACCCACAGATGTAGAGTACTTTGCAGGTTATACATGTGTTTTTTTCTCCAATCTGATATCTGCTAAGAACTGCACATCATTTTGAGACAGGCATTATTATTGTTAGCATCGTTCTACAGATTAGCAATCCTAAACCTAAAGAACTGAGTTGAACTAAACACAGTCAGTCAGATTCTTGTACTGCTAGCTGCCAATTCATAGCCTCTGGGCAGAAGTGGGACAAGAGAGGTACCAAGCACATGAGGATTGCTCAGGAGCAGAAACTCAGAAGAGACAAGGATTTTCCTGCACAATCAACATGGAGAGCCTTCCTTTAGAGCCAGCACCTTGAATTTGGACGTCTAGCCTCCTAAACAACAAGATAATAAATTTCTGGATGTGAAAGCCCCCCTACTGGCAGCATTTGTCTTACAGCAGCACTAGAGAGCTAAACCACCCAATGTACTGTTTTATCTCACAACATGCCTGGTGGGAAGGAGATTTTCTCTCTCTCTCTGTTTGTCAAGTGAAACAAGCAGAACAGGATCATTGGTCCTGGAGGATGTTTAAGCTTACCTGGGGTGTTTAGAGATGCAGGTAACTAAAATTGTCAAATGGCCTGCACCCTAGACTATTTAATCATTTACAGATATTCTTTCCCCTCTCCTTATGGAAAAAAGGTACTTACTACCTCACTGATACTGGACTTGAATATTTGACTTGCTATAGTCAATATACTATTAATGAATTGTGTATATAGTATGTCCAGGTACAAATTCAAATATGAGTATGCTGCTTTGTTTGACTTTATGCCTTCTGTTAGTAGTATGGTGTGTACCAGATATAATAATTTCCTCAGTCTGTGTCCCAAGTAAAAAGACATGTGAGTGCAAGCAAAAAGAACTGTAACAATCACTAGTATAGAATGTGATTCAGGTTGGGAAGGGAGGCATCGCTGAGAGTTGTAAGTCACTGAGAGTTTGGAAATTGTTGTTAAGCAGCAAAATTGACTTACAAAACCTATGTCTCATAAAATAAGCAGTTTTTCAAAGTCTATCATGAATGTAAAGACTGTGGTGTTTGTAAAAACTGATTGGCGTAAGACTTTAGGAAAGTTACGTAACCATTTTGTCATTTGAAATTAAACGTATTCAACTACAGGCAAGTTAGAAATAAAAATGGAAATACATCTCCTAGATATTAACAATGTTAAGACTTCTTTACTGCATGACAGTATGATTAAAGGTGAAGCTTCCAGAACAATGATTAAGTCTGAAAACATCATTATTATGACCAGAGCAGTTTGAGGCCAAACTTAGTAAAATATTAACATTTCCTTTTAAATCATCCTAAATTTTAAAACTGTATCATAAGCACGGTATGATCCATATGCCTTCATTGGCTGTTTAATTACACAGGAGGCATTAAGCAGATCAAGAGACTCAATTAAGAGACAACCCCAAAGCAAATATGACAAACTGTAATTACAGTGAATAAATGATCTGGAGTTTCCCAGAGCCTCCCAGAACTAGAGGAAGATTCCAAACATGATTTATGCCACTGAAAAGTGAGCTTATAGTCACTGCTCATTTTCTCCACAATCAGCTCCCTCTTCTGGGTAGAGAAATCACACTGAGATAAATAACTGTCCATATGAATAAAAATACAGGATTTTCAAAGCCCTTTCCTGCTGCCCACTTACAGAATATTCATTTATATGTGACAGTCCAAGAATGATTTCATTATTATATTTAATAAAATGTTGGCCACAAAATGTGCTTAAGACCTCAAGAATCTAACAATATTGGCAGGAAATGATAAGAGAATTAATGTGATTATGGTACCTGAGGAAAACAGCTGGTGATTCAAACTATGATATCCAAAGGGTGTGTCATATTTGGCCATGGTCTAGGCTAGTGTTGATATTCCAGTGTATCCAGCAGTTGAAGATGCAGACAGATGGTAGGGTTCATGCTTTGTCTTAGGATGGGTTCTCTAGAGAAGCAAAACCAGTGTAGCATATAAATGTACAAAGAGGTATTTATATAAAGGAAATGGTTCATGCAGTTATAGAGGATGGAAAGTCCGAAGTTAGGGGGGTAGGCTACAGGTTTCTCTGAACTCACATAGCTACAGGTGCTGGCAAGCCTAAGACTGAAAAGTCAGTTAGGAGGTCTCTGGCTCACAGGCTGTGGAGGCTGATAAATCCCAACATCAGCAGGTAAATCAGTAGGTAAGCTAGCTCAAGTCCGAAGAACTAGAGGTCAGTTGAACAGGAGCCAATTGCGAGATCCAGAGCAAGCAAAAGCCAGCAAGCCTTGCCAAAAAGTTCACCTATATTGGATGCAGGTCACATCCCAAGGACTCCCTTGGGATGTTCACAACAGCTGAGATAATCACATCATATCAGACCTCATTATGGAGGTGATTGTTGTTGTTGTCATTGTTAGGTGCCATCGAGTTGGTTCTGACTCATAACGACTCTGAACAACAGAACAAAACACTTCCTGGTCTTGCGCCACGTCCACAATCATTTTTATGCTTAAGCCCATTGTTGTAGTCACTGTGTCCATTCATCTTGTCAAGGGTCTTCCTCTTTTTTGCTGACCCTCCACTCTGCCAAGCACGATGCCCTTCTCCAGGGACTCATCTTTCCTAACAATATGTCCAAAGCATGTAAGATGCAATCTTGCCAACTTTGCTTCCAAGAAGCACTCTGATTGTACTTCTTCCGGAACAGATTTGTTTGTTCTTTCAGCGGTCCATGGTACCCTCAACATTCTTCTCCAACACCATAATTCAAAGCCATCAATTCTTCTGTCTTCTTTGTTCATGGTCCAGCTTTTGCGTGCATACGCTGTGACTGAAAATACCATGGCTTGGGTCAGGTTCATTTTAGTCTTCAAGGTGACAGCCTTACTTTTGAATACTTTGAAGAGGTCCTTTGCAGCAGATTTCCCCAGTGCAATGCATCTTTTGATTTTTTGACTACTGCTTCTGATGACATTGATTGCAGATACAAGCAAAATGAAATCCTTGACAAGCTCAATCCTTTGTCCATTTATGACAACGTTGCTTAGTGGTCCAGTTGTGAGGATTTTTGCTTTCCTGATGTTGAGATGCAATCTGTACTGAAGGCTGTGGTCCTTGATCTTCATCAGTAGGTGTCTCAAATCTTCATTTCCAGCAAGTAAGGTAGTGTCATCTGCATAATACAGGTTGTTAATGAGTCATCCTCCAATCCTGATCCCTCGTTCTTCTTTGTATAATCCAGCTTCTCAGATTATTTGCTCGGCATACAGATTAAAAAGCTTTGGTGAAAAGTTACAACCCGGAGGCACACCTTTCCTGACTTTAAACTATGCAGTGTCCCCTTGTTCTGTTTGCACAACTGCCTCTTGATCCATATACAGATTCCTTAAGAGCACAGTTAGGTGCTCCAGAATTCCCGTCCTCTTCAATGTTAGCCATAATTTAGTATGATTCACACAATCGAATGCTTTTGCATAGTCAATGAAATACAAGTAAACATCTTGCTGGTATTCTTTGCTTTCCGCCAAGATCCATCACACATCAGCAACGATATACCTGGTTCCACATCCTCTTCTGAACCCAGTTTGAATTTCTGGCAGTTCCTTGTCAATATGTTGTTGTAGTCACTTTTGGATGATCTTGAGCAGAATTTTACTTGCATATGATATTGACGATGTTGATCTCTAATTTCCACATTAAGTTGTACATCTTCATCTTTCTTTGGAATGGGTATAAATATGAATCTCTTCCAGTGAGCTGGCCAGGTGGTTGTCCTCCAAGTTGTTTGACATAGATGAGCGCGCACTTCCAGCTTTGCATCTGCTTGTTGAAACATCTCAACTGATATTTCATCCATTCCTGGTGCCTTGTTTTTCACCAATGCCTTCAATGCAGCTTTGACTTCTTCCTTCAGTACCATTGGTTTCTGATCATATGCTACCTCTTCAAATGGCTGAACATCAACCAGTTCTTTCTGCTATAATGACTGTGTATTCCGCCCATCTTGTTTTGATGCTATCTGAGTCATTTAATAGTTTCCCTGTGCAATCCTTCACTACTACAACACAAGGCTTGATTTTTTTCTTCAGTTCTTTCAGCTTGAGAAATGCAGAACGTGTTCTTTCCTTCTGGTTTTCCATTTTCAGCTCTTTGCACATGTCATTATAATATTTTCTTTTGTCTTCTCAAGCTACTCTCTGAAATCTTCTGTTTAGGTCTTTTACTTCACCATTCTTTCCTTTTGCTTTAGCTGCTTGATGTTCAAGAGCAAGTTTTGGTCTTTTCCTTCTTTCCAGCCTTTTTAATGATCTTTTGTTCTCTTTATGGATAATGTCTTTGATGTCACTCCACAGGTCATCTGGTCTTCAGTCATTAGTGATCAACACATCAAATCTGTTCTTGAGATGGTCTTTAAACTCAGGAGGGATATACTCAAGGTCATACTTTGGTTCTTGTGGATTTGTTCTAATTTTCTTCAGTTTCGATTTGAATTTTCATATGAGCAGTTGACGATCTCTGTGTCACAGTCAGCACCTGGTCTAGTTTGGACTGCTGATATGGAGCTTTTCCATCATCTTTTTCCACAGATGTAGTCAATTTTGTTCCTGTGTATTCCATCTGGTGAGGTCCATGTGTACAGTCACCGTTTGTGTTGCTTTATAGAGGTATTTGCAGTGAAAAAGTCATTAGTCTTGTATAATTCTATCATGCAATCTCCAGCATTATTTCTGTCACCAAGGCTGTATTTTCCAACTACCAAGCCTTCTTCTTTGTTTCCAGCTTCTGGATTCCAGTCACCAGTAATTATTGAAGCATCCTGATTGCATGTTCATTCAATTTCAGACTTCAGAAGCTGTTAAAAATCTTCAAATTCCTCATCTTTGGCCTTAGTGGTTAGTATGTAAATTTGAATAACAGTTGCATTAACTGGCCTTCCTTGTAGGCATATGAATATTATCCTATCACTGACAGCATTGTACTTCAGGACAGATCTTGAAATGTTCTTTTTGATGATGAACATAATACTGTCCCTCTTCCAGTTTTTGTTCCCAGCGTAGTAGACGATATGATTGTCAGATTCAAAATGGCCCAGACCAGCCCATTTCAGCTCACTAATGCCTAGGATGTCAGTGTATACACGTTCCATTTCATGTTTGACAATTTCCAGTTTGCCGAGATTCATACTTCGTACATTCCATGTCCTGATTATTATTGGATGTTTGCAGCTGTTTATTCTCGTTTTGAGCCATGCCACATCAGTCAATGAAGATCCCAGAGTTCCTTACTCCATCCTCACCATTAAGATTGACTCTACTTTGAAGAGGCAGCTCTTCCTTGATCGTCTCCTGAGTGCCTTCCAACCTGGTGGGCTCACTTTCTGACACCATATCTGAAAATGTTCAGCTGCTATTCATAAAGTTTTCCCTGGATAATTCCTTTCAGAAGTTGACTGCCAGTCCTTCTTCCTAGTCTGTCTTAGTCTGGAAACTCAGCTGGGTGACCCTGCTGGTACCTAAATACCAGAGGCGTAGCTTCCTGCATCACAGTACCAAGCATGCCTCCACTGACAGACAAGTGGGGGCTGCTCAGTCCCTCCTTACCTGATGGTGATCACATCATTAGAAAGCTGCCAAACTACAACACCTAGACCACTGAAAATTGGCCCAGCCAAGTGATATACAATTTTAGCCATCACATGGTTCCATGAGAATCTGTCTGGTTTGAAAACAGATCCTGAAAACACAAGGTAGAATCAACATATTAGATGTGTGGAATCTCAGACACAGGGTACAGAGCTCTAAGACCAATCCCATATCCCATTAGCTGCTGGGTGTGAAGCAACTATTGCATGGCGAGGCTTGGTGTAGATTAACTCTTGCCTTGGACAGGAGTTAGTGTATAGGCAAAGCTATGATGTAGTCATAGTTGAGTGGAGATGGAAACAGAAAGGACTGAAAGAGAGGAGGATTAAAACCAGGTCTTCTATGTACAGAGTAGAAACTGTTCTACTCATTCCAGCAAAATAGAAGACTAATTTTTATTCTCAAGTTTCTCTTTTTTTCATGCACTCTTCTGTATTCCCATAATTCAAACAGATTCAACAAACATATAAGAAACTCTGATTTTTAAATATTTTCACATGTTACTTAATCTACAAAAGTCTTGTGAATGTTGATCTCACAATATCCACTTGTGGTCAACAAAGTTTAGAGAGATTGTTCAAAATCACATGGATGTAACAGGAGCAGGTGCCAGTCCCAAACCACTGTGTGGACAGTGGGGCTCAGAGGTCATCGCTGGCCACCACCGTCACAGCTGCCTGTCAACATCATGAAGCTTGAGAACAGACATTGATTGCTCCATTACCCTGCAGTGGTTAAGAGCTTGACTGCTAACCAAGAGATTGGCAGCTTGGATCTATCTGGCACACCTTGGAAACCCTATGGAACAATTCTCTGTCTTATAGAATCACTATGAGTCAAAATCAACTCCATGTCAAAGAGTTTGTCTTCTTGAGTTTTTTTGGGGGGGGGGTGACGGGAGGGGGTTTGTCCAGCAAGAAACATTGAAAAGCCGGAGGAAGGTACCATCCACTGTGACTTCACCTTAGAAAACACAAGTACAACGAACCAGTAGGACTCTGCATTCAGAATTGAAAAATGTATATTTTAGCTTTTTATGCCCAGCAAAGGAGGAGCCCTGGTGGTGCAGTGGTTAAGCATTTGGCTGCTAACCAAAAAGTTGGTGGTTCAAACTCACTAACCATTCTGTGAAAGAAAGATGGTGAAATCTTGCTTCTATGAATATTATAGCCTTGGAAACCCTATAGGGCAATACTACTGTGTCCTATAGTCAGTATCAGCTCAACAGCAACAGGATGCTCTGCAATATAGGCTGACATACCAAGATAGTGACAATAGATGACACTAAGCCCCAGCCAGTCCTATCCTAAGCAATACTCTATCTTGCTGGCAAAAAATAAATTTAACATTTGTTGAACAGCAAATATGTTTGAGGCATTATGTTAGCCACTCTGCCTGGGTAAGCTCATTCAGTCTTCAAAATCTTATTGTTGGGTATTTTCTTCATTTTATACAAGAGGAAAGAGATGTATAGAGGCTAAGTTGGTCTTCTTATGTCCATGCAGATTTACAGGCTTGGAAACCCTATGGGGCAGTTTTACACAATCCTATGGAGTAGCTATGAGTCAGAATGAATAGCAACAGGTTTGGTTTGGGGGTTTAAGACCTATTTGCCCACTCTCCAAAATTTGGAATCAGATTCCATGTTTCCAGGATACCTTTTACAGAGTCACAGTAAAGGAACAAGTGTCTGTTTTATCAGTTTTATTGCTTCTTTTTCTTTCCTTTTCTGGATGTTTTTCCAGCCTACTGTAAGCTAAGATCACAATTAACCCTATAAATAAAAGAGCCCTCACCAAAGTTTCGAGCTCAAGTCCATGTTTATGAGCCAGCATTTTATTATAAAGTGTGGTTGCTCTTAAGTTACCCAACCTAAGCAAGCCAAATGTATGACGGCATTTGAGGAGACAAAGGGTATAAAACAAATCATTGATTTCTTTTGTAAGTTCTTCAGGGAAGATGTATTGTATCTATTAGGGGTTATAGCCTATAACGTTGTAAGCGTCTCCAGGAGGAAGAGAAGCAGTGATTTGTTCCCAGGAAAGAAATACACTTGCCAGTGACTGGTGGAATTAGCCACGAGGATTGCAGGCTTTTTCTCCCTGCAATTACAGTGCAACAAATGCCCTAAACTAATAAGCAGACAAATGACTATTGCAATCTGGTTCAGCAGCCCCACATTTCAATGGGAATGGTTAAAGCTCTGCATCTTTTCCAGGCAAATTCTTTGAACTTGTGTTCCTAAGTATGGAGCTTATTGTCAGTCCACCCAGAGAAAGAAGATTCTGATGTGACAGTAATGCCATTCCCACAATGAACTTAGCTTTCACTTTTCCTATGCCATTTCAGGTGATGAGTCTATGGGGCAGGCACATGATCACTGATGTGCAAGGAGCAAGCCTAAGTTTGTCACCAACCAAAAGCTGCTGCTCCATTCTTTGAAAAAAGAAATGATATTCACCCTAAAACCATGCAAAACCAAACATGTTGCTATCAAGTCAATTCTGATTCACAGTGAACCCACAGGACAGAACAGGACTGCCTCATAGGTTTTCCAAGACTAAATCTTTACGGAACTAGAAGACTGCCACGTCTTGCTTGCATGGAACAGCTAGTGGGTTCGATCTGCCCACTTTTCCGTTAGCGGCTGAGCACTTAGCCGCTATACCACCAGGGCATTTCCTATTCTCTTTAAATTGAGAAAAGAAGATAACAGAAATAAAAATGAGCTCTTGAGTTGACAGAGGAAAGTTCCCAATCCAATCTACTCTACAGGTCTACAATCTGTTTAAATTTTCTTCTATGGTCCATTAAAATTATTAACGCATATAATATGCATTAGCCAAGCCAAGTGCCGTCGAGTCGGATCCTACTTATGGTACCTGGCCTCTGAGAAGGGTACTTGGTAGTGGCTGGATCTTCCCTAGGCCCATGGATGATGCCTGAGTATGTTAACTCCACCAGTTCAACTGCGGTCTACTTTTTGCATGGGAAGTAGACAGTCGAGGTAATGCTCTGTTGGATCTCAGAATAACTGGGAAGTTTGGACATACCATTGAAAACATCTCTCATACTTCATTTTCCACTAGACAGTAGGGTTGAACAGCTGTCTTCGGGGTAGGGAAGAAGCTTCTGGGAGAAGGGAAAGGGTGAATCATTTAGAGATTTTCAGAAGCAAGCTACAGAAACACTCTTTGGCTAAGTTAAGCAAAGAGTAGGATTTGTTGAAAAAGATGAGGTAGGTTACTGAAATAAAAGAAAAGCCAAAGAGTCAGTCTCAAGAGGGTAAAATACCACTACAGAGAGATTTAGTTGGGCGTAATAAATGGTTCCTTCAGGACCCCCTGAATTGGATGAATGAATTATAATGGAAATTCTGTCTGTGCCAGTCAGAGAAAGTATTTGATTAGCCTAACTTGAACCCTTGTCTACCTCTTTCCCAGAAAAAGTCAGATACATTTCATTGACAGCCCCTCCTTGGCTTAGGGATAGTTTCCCAAGCAATAGATAGTGTTTTTAACCGGAAAGAGCAGGAAATGATGCTGGGCAGAAACAGACAATTCATGGCTATTAAAGGGGTAGAAGATAATTTCACTTAGTGGAAATAATAAGAAAATAAAGACAGTACCATAAAAAGAAAAAGACAACACATGTAAAAGAAGACTGAGAAGGCAAAAACAGAAATAAAGGAAAAGATATTGACAAAGAAAACAGAAGAAGGAAGGAAGTAGTTGAAAGAACAGCACTTATTCTGATCCCCAATCAATTGCTGAACATCAATATTGTTAATTTCTTTTGAATGAAGAAATGTATTCTTGCCAGTTATGAGTGGCTTGCTAACAGGCACACAGAGAAGAATCAGCAGATATTCAAAGCTCAGTGATTTTTCTATTGTAAAATTTTCTCCTTAAAATCATTATTTTGTTGACTAACTAAGGCCCCCAAAATGTTTTGCTGATCAAATGGAATTACCCATTCTCCACAATTACTGTGTATTAAGTGGAAGGGAGCCCACTTAATACAATTCTTTTGTATTAAAAAAACATCACTGTGCTGGTGAGTTATGGGGCAAGGAACTGAAATATCAAGCTAAGAAGAATTAGAGGGGACCAAGACAGTTGAAGTATAAGAGTAGATGTTTTGGGTAGCAACCATGAGAAACTGGCTCTGGTTAATCTAAATAAATGCATAGCCCAGGGGAACAAAATGTCAGTGGTTAACTCACATGCATGTCATAGGCTAAGAACATTAACTGGTGGTTCAGAACCAAGAACTAAACTGGACATGTTCAATGTGCATATGGCAGAAGGCTAGAAGGGGTCGTTCATCTGTTGACTGAAACAACCAGATACACTAAGGACTTCAACATCCTGGAAAAAAAAAATGAATCAAATACAACAAGGAAGCATAGACTAAGGCCAATGTTTCTGTCCTGCAACGCAGTCCTATAGTTTACGGCATTAGAGTAGTCTAAGCTCCATGTGCACCAACATGTAATATTGCTGCCACAAAGCTAACATAACTTTGGCATGCATTAAAGAAAACCCATGGCCACAATTAGGGAAGGAAGGTAGAAGCCTAATTTACTCTGTGCTGTTTATACCACTCTTGCAGGAGTCCTGCCGGGGATGGATTGCTCGGTAAGCAAGGTAAGCATGTGCTTAGGGCATCAACAAAACAGGCACTAGTTGTCCAAAGAAAAGACCTACAGATGCCAAGCAGACAGGATGCAAGGAAAAGTAAACACTACAGTGGAAGGGAAATGACAAGGCACTAAATGACATCGATACCAGCTCTGATGTGTAGAAACGTGCCGGCTGGAAATGAAGTTCACAAAAGGTCACAAGGGTGCTCACTCATAAGGTTCTTTAAGCTATGAGGACGCTACCACTACAATACCATGTTGATAATCTGTCTCCTACAGTCCCTTGTAGGTCACTGACACTCTTTATCTGAGTGAGTGTCTTTGGAACATACTACTTTTTCCCTAATAAACAAGAGGTAGAGGTGGGCTTTCAAGTCTAACTCTTGCTACATTCATCCAATATACAGCTGAATTCAACATGAGTGATTACTGGGCAAACAGGGTGGGCAAGCAGGGATTGTATTAACAGGTAACAGGTCTATGATCCATTTGGAAACTATCTCCTTGTAATCCACTCTGCTGATCTTGCAGGTCCAGCCAAAAGGACCAGCAATGTTCTTTACTATGATGGAAACACAAGGTTACGCTGTTGTGCACATCCTGGTAAACAACCAATGGGAACTTCAGTCCCAGATTACAGGTGAAATCAAGTGAACCCAAATATGTCAACCATTACAATGAATTCAATCAAGTTTTTTAGCTATATAGAATTTATTTACAGTATGTCTTAAGTTTTGTAAACAATAATATTTATAATGTTAAAGTATATTTGGCATATATGTGGACATAATCCAACATATGTTTAATATAATGCTAGTGTGGGTAGTAATTTAATATAATAATAACATATAAAACATCCAAAAAGCTGAAAATACTAATACCTAACATGATACATTGTAATTTATGTATCAAGTGAGTTTTGTTTTTTATTGTTTATTGCATGGGGCACAGTACTTGATACTACCCTACATATGCTAATAAACAAGGTATGAGGCACATTAAAATGACAAAAAATACAGTTTGGGGAGGGCATGCTGTAGCAACAAGTGGAATCACAGAGTCAGATTCTAGATGCTTTAGAAAATATTGTTAAAGACTAGGCACAAATAGGAGATGCTGAAAGAAAAGCTGTAAACATTGCTAACAAAATGCAAACTCTAGAGTGTGCTCATGTGGAATAATTGACTGCAGCATGTTCAAGCTCTCCAACATTCAGAAGGAAAGTTAAAGACAGGTACAGATCTCTACCAGTCATTAACTTGGTATTTAGAAAATTTGAAAGATTTTGAAATCACAACAAAAGAAATACTGATTATCAAGCAGTTCACTGTTCCCTAAGTTCTTTCCAATAGATTTTCCTTCTCAAATAATAAGGGTACACCTGATGAAAAATGCATGAAGGCATTCAAGAAATTAGTGCTGGCTAATCCCAAAGACTTAAATACAAACCTTTATAGAGAAGTGGAACAATTTTATTCTTTCATGAAAAGTAAATTTACAGATTCAGGAAAGAAAATTTTACTCATGTAAGCCCACATAATTTCATAATAGAAGATAAAATACAATGTATATTTCCCAATGTTGAAATTGTTTTATGCATATTCTTAAACATTAATGCTTACAAGCTGCACAACAGAAGAGTCATTTTCATCCCTAAAGGGAGTCAAAAACCCTCAGTATACAGTGACTCAGGAAAGACTCAGTTCATTATCTTTACGTATAGAAGTAGTTACTATTTGGCAGTTTAACTGGGACATAATCCTTGACGAATATGTAATAGCAAAAATTAGAAAAATGTTTTTAATTACGACATGTTAGAGATGAGAGGTCTATCTAAAAATATAGTAATTTGTTGTAATAATTATTTTCTGATCATTAAATTTTGTTTTATGACATCTTTTCTTTTTTTCCTTTATAAAAGCATTAGTTTCAAAGCAAACATCAAAACTGAAGTTTGAGCCACTTCAGACAGAATTGAAAATTAATTTTTCTTTGTGGGGGATCAAGATAATTCTACCTTGGTTGTCTAACTAAGTTATGTGGTATATACTAAAAATCTTAGTAACCAGCATTCATTCAATTTTTTTTTAGTTTTTTTTTTATTATGACTGAGTGAGAATGTACATTTTCATTGAAATTTTTATACTCCATTTCATATCATTTCGCTAAAATGGCGTACACCACTTGTGTGTTTGGTTGCTAATATTATAGCCACATTTGAAAAGAAGTTACAACATAGGTAACTAACACATATACCTATATACTTAGTCACTGTGCTACCAGGACTGTATGTGTGTGTGTGTGTGTGTGTGTGTGCGCGTGTGTGTGTGTGTGTGTGTGTGTGTGTGTGTGTGTGTGTGTGTGTGTGTGTGTGTGTGTGCATGTGTATATCTATGGTTATTGAGTTGATTCTGACTCATGGTGAACTCATAGGGCTTCCAATTCTGTAAACCTCTGTGAAAGCAGACTGCCACGTCGTTCTGTAGAGCTGCTGGTGGTTTTGAACCACTAACCTTTTGATTAGTAGTCAACTGTTTTACCTACTATACCACCAGGACTACACACACAAGGTCTCACAATTAAGTCCGTGAACTTTATTTTTCCAAGTGCTACATATCCCACTGCAGAATATTGCTGTGGTCACCTTAAAAGTGCTCCCCTTGGGAAGCTATGTGCTGATTCCAACACATAGTTCACCCTTCAGAGCAATATTGGAACTCTTTTTGGGATGGCCATTGCAGGTGGTGGCAAGGTGGCAAGATCATGAACTAAACTGTATAGTTGTCTAAGAGGGAGTTTTTAGCCAGTAAACCAAAAACCATATTGGAGCACCTACTTACCTGATCTGCACCACTCCCCCCATGTCAATAAAATAAATATTGAAAGGAAGACAGTCTGATGACATTCAAGCTATCAAGAGTAATATGACAGCTCTGATGGCCATTCTAGAAACTGAGTTCCAAAGTGACTTTGAAGGGTGCACTAGGCTCTGACATTGGTGCATAGCTTCCCAAGGGGACAACTTCAAAGGTGACCATAGTGATATTCAGCAGTGAGGTATGTAGCACTTTTCCCAGGATGAGGTCATGAAGTTAATTAGCAGTACTTATATACTCACATATGTATACACACATACACATATGTGTGTATATATATGCATACACATACACACATATATACACACATAGGAAACCGTGGCAGAGTAGTAGGTTAAGCGCTACATCTGCTAATCAAAAGGTCTGCAGTCCAAATCTGCCATATGCTTTTTGGAAACCATGGGGCGGTTCTACTCTGACCTCCAGGGTCACTATGAGTCAACAGCAGTGGGTTTTATACATATATACACATACACATACGTAAAACTCATATATCTCATTTGAATCTGTGAGAAAGCAGATTATCGATATTCAGGGCCTTCACGTGCTTCAGTTCTGTCCTGTTGATTAGCTTCCATTAAGTCATGAAAGATGTTTTGCACAATAATACCTGTGCTGGTCATCTAGTGCTGCTCTAACAGACATACCACAAGTGGATGGCTTTAACAAATAAAAGTTTATTTTCTCACAGTCCAGTAGACTACAAGTCCAAATTCAGGGTGCCAACTCCAAGGGAAGGTTTTCTCTCTCTGTCTGCTCTGGAGAAATGTCTTTGTAATCCAATCTTCCCTCGGTCTGGGAGTACCTCAGCACGGGAACCTCCAGTCCAATGAATGTGCTTTGCTCCCAGTATTATTTTCTTAGTGGTATAAGGTCCTCATGTTTCTGCTCACTTCTCTCTTTCATATATCGAAAGAAGACACTATCCAACCTTGTAGACCTCATTGATATAACTCCCACTAATCCATCTTATTAAATCATAGTGATAGAATTTACAAAATGTAGGAAAATCTCTTCAAAAGGCAGACAATCACACCATACCTTGAACCAAAAAAAAAAAAAAAAGAAACTGCTGTTGTTGGGTCAATTCTGACTCATAGCAACCCTACAGACAGAGTAGAACTGCCTCATAAAATTTCCAAGAAATGCCTAACAGATTTGAACTGCTGACCTGGCTAGCAGTGTTAATACTTAACCACTACACCACCAGGGTTTCCTAGCCAGGCTGAACTGATACATTTATTTGAGGATGTTGGGGGGAGGGGGTACATAATTTAATCCAAGAAAACACCCAACTGGTGTTTTAGCACTTCATCTGCAAGTGCGATTTCCAACCAAGCACCTGGAAATGCATGAATTTGTCATTAGGCAGAGAAAAACAGAAGATCCTGCCATGAATGTTAATTCAACCCTGAGGAAATTGAACTTGCTATACTTTCTCAGAGGCTGCAGCTGTTTTACAAACACCTGACATGAGTGAATCCCACCTTCACTATGAAGACTCAGCATAATTTCTTGCAAGTGCTGAGCAATAAAACCAGTAAAGCCATTGTCTTTGAGTCAGTTCTAACCCATGGTGAAGTGTGTTTGTCAGAAAAGAACTTTCCTCTGTAGAGTTTCCATGACTAATTTTTCAGAAGTAGAGTGTCAGGACTTTTTTCCAAAGCACATCTGGGTGGACTTGAACTTCCAACTTTCTGGTTAGCAGCTGAGTATCTTAACCTTTTGTACCACCCAAGAACTGAGGGATAGCCCAGGTACATTTAGAATGAGAAGGGTGTCAAAGAAAGCATGCCATGAGACCCCATCATATTTTATTTTATTTTTTTATTGTAAGTGAATGTTTACAAACCAAGTCAATTTGCCATATAAAAGTACAAAGCACCCACCTCTATCCAACTCTATCTGCTCTCCTTACCCTGTAACAGCACACTTTTCTTTTCCACCCTTTACTTCCCATATCCCTTCAACAAATACTTAACTCCCTCCTCTCTACACTTTCTTCCTCCCTCTAAAAAGAAACCAGGACAGCTTCATATATATGTATATGTATATATACACATATATTATTTATATATGTATACACATATACACATACCTATACATATGCATATTTATATGCACACACATATATATATGTATACAACCATAAAGTTCACACATCACCTGCATCATTTTGTGTCCCCCAAGTCCAGTTCATTCTTTATCTGAAGTGCTGGCTTCAGTACTGGTTTCAGCTCTAGGATAGAAGTCAGTCTAGGGGTCGTGTTCTCAGGGGACCCTCAAGGTTGTTGGACCACTACATCTGGTCTTTTAGTTGAGTTCTAGATCTGCACACCTCTTTCTGTCATGCTAGGTTAGAGACTCTACATTGTGTTTTCTGTTAGGGGTGTCTTTGGTGGTGGCCAGGCACCATGTAGTTCTTCTGTTCTCCTGCTGATGTAGTCTCCCAATTATCTGTGGACCCCATCTTTTTTGAGGAAATAGCAGATCTGAGAAGATATGTTACTTCCTGACCTCTATTGAAACAGAGATTCAAATTTTTGTGTAACACAGAATCTAATGCTCTTTCCTTTACTTGGTTGTTTAAACCACACGTCATCTTTCTTTAAAGTACATTATACTCTATGGTTACAGCCTTTTCTGAATTCAGCCCAACATGCACAGATGACTCACTTTCTGGATTAACCAAACAGAAGCCATCACAACAGATTATATTAGCAATATCTAGGGAGGCAGGGCCAATATGGTGGAACAGATACACGCCTCCTTGAATCCCTCTGAGAATTAAGGTCTGGAATGATAATTGATAGCCTGGGAGACATAGGATTTTGCATAGCACTGTCAGATTGGACTAGGTATCAGTAAATGGGAAACTACCTCTCAAGGATGTGGCAGCAGCATGCTGATTCCTGCATCTCCTGATGTGTTGCTTGGGAGGACTGCAGGTACAGATGCCTTCTCCATTATCCAGCAGGAATGAACTGGGAATGAGCCAGCTGATACGCCAAACTACAGTACTTAAGTAAACAGCATATAAGCAGCAGAGAAACCATGCTTGGGATAGCCATATCTTGAGAGCCTGGCTGCTGACTGAGGTGTTGACTGAGGGCACCTGTGCTCCTTCATCCTCTCTTCTATGAGCTGCACCACAGATTCTACTGACATGGCAGGAAGTACAGCTCAGGTGGGGCACCATCTTGGTCAGCTGAGAGGTGGAGTCAGCCATGCTGGTGGTCTCAGCTGGGGCTAATTCCCATACTGAGCATAAGTCCCTGTCTGGATAGAGCTTCTCTGTCAGAAAAGCTGTGTTTAAGACAATCAGGCCTAGAGTTACGAGTAGGGCCTGGCAGAAGAGGGTGGCATGGCCCTAAACCCTCCCTTCTTTGAACCTCCTCATAGTGTCTAGGACCAGCCCATGAGGTAGCTCATTGTCAACTGGAAGGCAAGGCCTTCCACATGTGAGGACCTGACTGATTTTGACAGCTGATGGACAGCTCCTCACTCAGCAGTAAAGCATCTTTGTAAAGTAAGACCACCTGGAGAACTGGCTGCTGAGCAGGGTGGCAGCATCTCGACCGTCCTTTACTCATCCACATCATAGTGTCAGCTTGCAGCCCCCAGTGACTCCGTAAGTAGGGCACTATCTTTGCCAGTCAGGAGGCAGAGCCTGCCACCCCTGAGGGCTCAGCAGCTTTTGGGGGACACTGCATAGTGCTGCTCAGCAAATAAGCAGTGTTTAAGCTAAACACAACTACAGAGAGCAGCGGAACTGGGCAGCCAAGTGGAGTGGCACCTTCTTCCTTCCCTGAGCTACACCGTAGGCTTTACTGGTATAGTGACAGAGACTTGCCACAAGTAACTCCCACCTTTAGTAGATAGGTGCTGGGGACTGCCATCCCAGACTGTCCACCTAGGGCCAGTCACTAAAGAACACAGAGGCAACTGGTGATCAAATCTAGTAGTGTCCTTATTTCTCTCTTAGAACTACACCTCAGCTCCTGTTGGGGTAACACCAGAGAACCCCAAGATCTTCTTGATGGCATGAAGACAATGATAAATTTCTAACTATTTAAAGAAGAAGTTCACCATGGTTCTGGAAAACTCCAAAAATAATCAAAAAACTTCCCAGATGGAGAAGCCTTTCTGAAATTATCATACATCAAATACAAAATAATTATGTGTACAGCCCTCCTAGAGAGTAAACAAAATGCAAGAAAACAAAATGAAAAATTAAGTAAGCTATTTGAACTGATGGAACATCAACAATCTGAAATCTAGCAGATCAATAAAATAAAACTAAAGAATTAGACAATTCAATCCAAAGCCAAAAGAGCAAGACTGAGGAGGCGGAAGCCAGAGTTAGAGAGCTTGAGGAGAGAGCAACTGACACCAGCATTTACAAGGAGAAATCAGAGAAAATAAGAAAAATGAAGAAGCATTAAGAAATATGTGGGCTATATTAAGAGGAATAGTCTACAAATAATTGGAGTTCCTGAACAAGGAGCGATAGACAAAAATACAAAGAGTATCGTAGAGTTGCTGACAGAAAACTTCCCTGAAATTATGAAAGAAGAAAACATAGATAACCAAGATACTTATCGAATACCACAAGAACTAGACTCCAAAATAAAGACACCAAGAAGATACATCATAATCAAGCTTAAAAAAATGAAACATAAAGAGAGGCTCTAAAAGGCAGCAAAACTTAAAGCAAAGCTAATATACAAAGGGAAGCACTTTAGGCTTTGTCTCACTTTTCAGAAGAAATGATGTTGGCAGTGGAATAACACATTCAAAGCCCTGAAGGAGTAAAACTTCCAACTAAGGATTAGATAACCTGAAAAACTATCTCTCAGATATGTTGGTGAAATTAAGACACTCCCAGATAAACAGAAGCTTAGAGACTTTGTAAAAACCAAAACCAAACTACAAGAAATACTGAAAGAAGCTCTTTGTTTAGAAAAACAAAAACATCAAGTACACACCTAATGAGGCAATGCAGGACACAGCATCCAGAATCCTACCCAGTAAGGGAAGTCACAAAGCTCAATCAAAGCTAAAATAGTAAAAAAGAAAGGATCCAGTGATCTTAACATGAAAACTATGAAATCATCACACTAAAAAGAGGGATATATTTACACTAGGTATAACCCTTTCAGATGGAGCGGGAATTAAAAAGACATGCAGCAATCAAAGTTTAATTTAAACTTACAATATGAAAGGGAATCATAGGGGTAGCTGCAAAGCAAAATAACAGTGTGACACGTAAAAACAGCAAACATAATACAGGAATCTCAAAAAACACGAAAACAATGCTGGAAAAGATGAAAAGTAAACCTGTAAAGAAGAATGACCCAGAACAGAATATTAAGAGCAACATAGAAAACATCAACAACACAAAAATAAAGGCATCAAAATGACAGCACTAAACATGTATCTATCAATAATTACACTGAATGTAAACGGACTGAACACTCCAGTGAAGAGATAGACAGTGACAGCCTGGATCAAAAGATATGACGTTGCTTACAGGAAACATGACTTATACTCAAAGATATGAAAAACTGAAAATCTAAGGATGGAAAAATATATTCCAAGCTAACAACATAAAAAGAAGAGCAGGAGTGGCAATACTAATCTCAGAAAAAATAGGTTTTAATGTGAAATTCACCATTGTTGACAAGGTTAGTCACTATTTTTTGCAGGAAATTTCAAAACATGAGCAAGACTTAAAAATATTGAATATTTATTCACCCAGTACCAGAGCATCTAAACATATCGAACAAACACTGACAACATTGAAAAATGAGATAGATCACTCCAAAAAAATAGTAAGAAATTTCAACACTCCACTTTCAGTAATGAACAGATCATCTAGAAAAAAGCTCAGAAAAGACACAGAAGATCTTATTGAGACAATCAACCAACTAGACCTCATCAACACATACAGAACTTTTTACTCTTCAACAGATAAGTATATCTTCTTTTCCAATGCACATGGAATAGACTCCAGAATAGACTGTGTATTAGGACATAAAGCAAGTCTCAGAAAAATCCATACTATTGAATTATTACAAAGCATCTTCTCAGACCACAAAGCTGTTTAAGTTGAAATCAATAGCAGAAAAAAACATAGGTAGAAATTAAAACTCATGGAAAATGAACAACACCTTGATCAAAAATCCATGGGTTATAGAAGGAACCAAAGATGAAATAAAGAAATTTATGGAATCAAATGAGAATGAAAACACATCCTTCTAGAAACTATGGGATACAGCCAAAGCAGTGCTCAGAGGTAAATTCATCTGTATAAATCACACTTCCAGAGTGAAAAAAGAGCTCAAACCAAAGAATTAATTCTACAGCTTGAACAAGTAGAAAGAAAGCAACAAGGGAACCCCTCAGCCACCAGAAGAAAACAGCTCATAAAGATAAGAGCAAAACTGAATGAATTAGACAACAGAAGAACAATTGAAAAAATTAACAAACCCAAAAGCTGGTTCTTTGAAAAGATCAATAAAATTGATGAACCACCAGCTAAACTTAGAAAACACAGGAGAAGAAACAAACAACCTGAATAAGAAATCAGATGGGAGATGTCACAACAGACCCAAGTGAAATCAAAAGTATCATAACAGAATAATACAAAAGTCTGTACCCTCTCAGATTTGAATACCTAGAGGAAAAGGACAAATTTCTAGATTCATATCACCTACCAAAATTATCATAAGGAGAAGTAGGACAATTTAATAAATGCATCACAAAAGAAGAGATTGAAAAAGTCATTTAAAACTACCAACCAAAAAAAGTTTTCGTCCAGATGACTTCACCAGAGAATTCTACCAAACTTTTAGAGAAGAGTTAACTCCAGTACTACCAAGGCCATCTCACAACACAGAAAGGGATGGGACTCTCCCAAATTCATTCTATGAAGCCAGCATAACCCTGATACCAAAGACAGGAAAAGATCCCACAAAAAAGGAAAACTGCAGATCGATATCACTCATGAACTTAGATGTGAAAATCTTCAACAAAATTCTAGCCAATAGAATTCAACAACATATTAAAAAAATAATCCATCATGATCAAGTTGGATTCATACCAGGAATGCAAGACTGGTTTGACATCAGAAAAACAATGTGATCACTGCATAATTAGCACAAAGGATAAGAATCACCTGATTTTGTCAATTGATGCAGAAAAGGTGTTTGACAAAGTCCAACATCTATTCACGCTAAAAACTCCCAGCAAAACATGAATGGAGAAATTTCTCAATGCAATAGGTGTCATTTACACAAAGCCAACCACCTACATCATTCTAAATGGAAAGAGACTGAAAGAATTTTCCCAAGAACAGAAACTAGACAAGGATGCCCACTCACACCACTTCTCAACATTGTTGAAGATGTCCCAGCTAGAGCAATTAGACAAGACAAAGAAACAATGGGCATCTGCATCAGCAAAGGAGTAAAAATCTCCCTACTTGCAGATGATATGATTGTATACACAGAGAATCCTGAAGAATCCGAAAGAAAACTACTGGAGCTAATAGAAGAGTTCAGCAAAGTATCAGGTTATGTGATAAACATAATTAAATTGTCAGGATTCCTTTAAATCAACAAAGAAGAAATCACCAAATCAATACCATTTATTACAGCTCCAAAGAAGATAAAATACCTAGGAACAAATCTAATCAGAGAAATAAGAGACCTATACAAACAAAATTATAAGGCATCACTCAAAGAAACCAAGAGACTTACGTAAGTGGAGACACCTACCCTGCTCATGGATAGGAAGACTTAATGTTGTGAAAATGTCTATTTTACCCAAAGTGATCTGCATATACAATGCAATCCCAACACAAGTTCCAGTGTCTTTTTTTAATGAGTTGGAGAAACAAATCTTGAGCTTTGTTTGCAAAGGGAAGAAACCACAGATAAGTAAAGCACTACTGAAGAAGAGAAACACAGTGGGAGGCCTCATACTACCTGATCTTAGAACCTCTTACACTGCCATAATAGTCAAAGCAGCCTGGTACTGGCACGAAAGACCAATGGAACAGAGTTGAGACCCCATAAATGTCACTTCCCTCTTAGGAAGAGTTGATGTTTGACAAAGGCCCTAAAATTGTAAACTGGGGTAAAAACAGTCTCTTTAACAAATGATGCTGACAAAATTGGACACATACCTGTAAAGAATGAAACAAGACCCATACCTCACACCTTACACAAAAACTAACTCAAAATGGATCAAAGACCTAAATATCAAACTTACAATCATAAAGATCATGCAAGAAAAAATAGTGTCAACAATGGAAGTTCTAGCACACAGCTTAGACAGACTCCAATATCTGACAAACAACACACAAACAACAAAAGAGAAAACAGATAAATGGGAACTACTAAGAATCAAATATTTTTGCTCATCCAAAGACTTTATCAAGAGAGTTAAAAGACCACCTACAGAATGGAAAAAAAGATTTGGCAACTATATTTCAGACAGACATCTGATCTCCATAATCTACAAAGTACTGCAAAATATCAACAAGAAAAAGGGAAATAACCCAATAAAGTGATGGGCAAAGCAGATGAACAGACACTTCACCAAAGAGGACATAGGCCACCAAAAGGCATATGAGGAAGTGTTCACAATCATTAGCTATTAGAGAAATCTAAATCAAAACTATAATGAGATACGATCTCATCACAGCAAGGTTGGTCATAATCCAAAACACATGAAACAACAAACACTGGAGAGGTTGTGGAGATATTGGAACTCTCCTACCCAGATGGTGGAATTCCAAAATGTTACAATCACTTTGGAAAGCAATTTGGCACTTTCTGAAAAACCAGAAATAGCTATACCATTTAATCTGGTAATCCCACTAACTGGAATATATCCTATGGAATCAAAGGCTGTCACATGAACTGATACATGCACACAAGTGTTTATTGCAGCACAGTCCATGAATGCAAAAAGATGGAATCAACCCAGGTGCACATCAACAGACGAATGGATAAATAAGCTGCGGTACATATACTCAGTGGAACACTATGCAGTGATAAAGAACAGTGATGACTTTAGGAAGCATCTCATAACTTGGTTTCAACTGGAAGACATTATGCTAAGTGAAATCATTCAACAGTAAATGGACATTGTATGAGATCCCTGCTACAAGGACTCAAAAATCGACTTACGTACAGAAGAGACTCTGATAACTACAGAGGTGGGGAGGGAGAGAGAGGGTTCTTTATAGGTTAGATAGTTGATAGAAACTTGATTGAGTGAAAGCAGTGACAGCACACAGTAGAAAGTAGATCAACTTAACTGGACTTCGCCCTAAACTGAAAACTCCTCGTATCTCAACCCAATATTTCAAGGATAGAGTAGCAAGGGCAGGGATCTTGGGACCATGTTTTCAAGGAACATAGTGGTTAGTTTGCATAACTAGCCTATTGCTAAGAGAGTCTTCTGCACCCCACATTAGTGAGTGGCTTCTGGGATCTTAAAACCTAGCAAGCTGCCATCTGAGGTACACCAAATGGTCCCAACTCATCTGGCATAGATGATGACCAAGAACAGCAGCAGCATGAGGAAAAACAATCCCAGGAAAAAGAAGAACCCTCGTGCACAGGAGACTGTATTAACGCGTGACCAGAAGAACCAAATGGTGCCCAGCCACCACTAAAGACAGCTGTGGTGGGGCACACAGTATAGAGTCCCTGAGGCAACATGAGATAAAAAGGTGTCCAGTTCAAGAACTCTACTAAAAGACCAGGACTGATGGTCTGACAGCCTGGAGGATCCCCTGGGAGCATGGCCCCTAGACCTGCTGCTGCCCCCGACCAGAAAACACTACTGAGGTCAACTCTTAGTACAAGAATGAACTGGACAAGGGGACACAGTGTGACCACATGGTGTGTGTACTTTATGGTTCTATGCATTTATAAGAAGCTGTCCTACTGGTCTCTTTCTAGATGGGAGGGAAGAGGATAGAGAGGAGGGGACAAGAGCTTGTTAGGCGGATACACTGCAAGTATAAAAGTAAAAGGAAAATTATGCTGTCACTGGGCAAGGAGAGCAGAAGTAGCTGCAGACAGGCAGACGTGCAAAACTGATTTAGACTGTATACTATCACTTAATCATGATTTAAAAAAAGAAAAAATATCTATAGATATTGTTGCTAGGAGCTGTCCAGTAGATTCTGACTCACGGCAACCCTATGTACAACAGAACAAATCAATGCCCTTTTCTGCACCAGTCTCACAATGGTTGCTGTATTTGAGCCGTTTGTTGCAGCCAGTGAGTCAATCCATCTTGTTGAGGGTCTTTCTGTTTTTCACTAATCCTCCACTATACCAAGTGTCAATCCTTCTGCTAGGACTGGGCCTTCTTGAGACCATGTCCAAATTATGTGAGACAAAGTCTTCCCATTCTCGAGAAATAACTATAGGAATTTCTCTTGTCCACTTTAGCACATAAAAGCACTTTCTCTATTTGGTCTGGCTATGCTAAATGCAGATTTTCTATACATGCCCAGGGCTCCAGATAAATCTGATTATATCCAATGGAATACAGGTAGTTATCTAATGAAAAGCAGACATGGAAGCTAATGGAAATCAGGAGGCCCTTCTAAAATAAATGAATTGAATTTATTTCCTTTGGGTTTGGATTTCAGTAGAAGTAGTGTTTGGAAGGCCATCTTAATCTCCCTAACCCTTCTTCATGCTGTAAGGCAATGAGCATTGCTAGCACACTCCTTCACCCGCCTGAATCTCTGTCAACATGCAACACTCCTTTTTGAGTAGGGTAGAACTTCCTTTCAAACTTTTTCATTTACTTTCAAAGCATTTGTTGTAGTTAAGTGCCATCAAGTTGGTTCCAACTCATAGTGTCCTTGTGTACAACCAGATAAAACACTGCCCAGTCCTGAGCCATCCTTGTAATCGTTGCTATCTTTGAGCCCATTGTTTCAACCACTGCCTAGATCCTTCTCATTGAGGGTCTTCCTCTTTTCCACTGACCCTCTACTTAACCAGGCATGATGTGCTTCACCAGGGACTGGTGCCTCCTGATAACAAGTCCAAAGTAAACAACAGGAAGTCTCATCACTCTCGTTTCCAACGAGCGCTCCAGTTTTACTTTCTCCAAGACAGCTTTGGTTCTTCTTATGGAAGTCCATGGTATATTCAGCATTCTTTTGCCAACACCACAATTCAAATTTGTCAGTTCTTCTTTGTCTTTTCTTTTTCATTGTCCATCACTTGCCTCAGTTTAGTTTGCTTTAAACAGTAGTTCTGTTGGGTAGTTAATGTTTCTTTAATTTGTCTTAAGATTATAGACTGAGGGAAGAAACGAACTGCATCTTATGCATCATTGTTTCTCCAGCTCCTAGTCTGTCATGGATTGAATTGTGCCCCCCCCCCCAAAATAGATGTAGCCACGTGGCTGGGCCATGATTTCCAGCATCTTGTGACTGTCCTCTGTTTTGTGGTTTTCCTGTTCTGTATGTTAAAGGATTAGGGTGGGACTGTAAATCCCTTTACAAGATCACCTCCCTGCTCCACTGTAAAGGGAGTTTCCCTGGAGTGTGGCTTGGCCCACCCTTAATCCTTTCATTCTGCAAAAGATAAAAGGAAAGGGAAACAGGCTGAGAACTGGGAACCTCACACCACCAAAAAAGCAGCACCAGGAGAAGAGTGTGTCCTTCAGATCCGAGGTTCCTGTGCCAAGATGCTCCCCGGACAGACTGATGTAATACGGGACTTTCCTCCAGAGCCAACAAGAGGGAAAGCCTTCCCCTGGAGCGGACATCCTGAGTTTGGATTTGCAGCCTACAGGACAGTGTAAGAATAAACCTTCCTTTGTTAAAGCCATCCACTCTGTGGTATTTCTGTTAGAGCAGTCCTAGCTGACTAAAACATAGCCCCATCCCAAATACAGTGCCATTTACCAACAAATTTGTGGACCAGATGGATAAACAGTTGAATAATACGTGTGAATGGACTTTATTTTTAAGCAAGAGGAAATTGTGTCTCATAGCAAATTCATTCCTTTCATTTTTTTGATTTTAAAAATAAATGTATTCATTTTGTTTACACCATGAAGGGATCAGTAACATTGTTGTAGACAAGCAGATGTCTAGGCCTAGCCATAAAATATTAAGAGAGCCACACATTTTAAAGTAATTTTTATTCTGTGTATCTATCCTAGGGATCGCATTTGTGTATGAAGGATATTAAAAAAAAGAGTAAAGATGATTCATTAATTCTACCAGTCAATCATTCAACATTTATTTTCCTTCTGAGGCCTAAGGCTCAAAGATGGGATCTAGGAATACTGAGATAAGAAAGACATGTGCCCTGCCTCTGGGAGTTCACAGTGTGCTCTTGTCTTAGATGAGAATATCAGTGACGTCAGTGAACGAAGGATCTGTAGAGCTCCATCCTGGGGTTATGAGAGAGCACAGGAGGAGTATAATTGGGGTCTGAAGCTCAATCTGGGATCAGAAGTGAAGGTCAGATATTCTTGAGAGGAGATGATACTAAACAGAAGACAAAAAAAGCATTGTTCAAGAAATTGAGAAGGAAACAAGGTTCTAGGCACAAAGCTTTTTATGGTGAAAAGTGGGAACTTTCTGAGATCTGTAAACTTGTTGGTACGGTCTATCTCCAAAGAAGTGAGTGATGCATGGGGGAAAGAGTGAAGGTAAGCAGACTTGGAAGAGAATTGTGTATGAAGACAATTATATGTAATGCACAAAATTTCAATGAGTCAGTCAGTTCCACTTCTTGTCCTAGGATGCAGTGCAGAAGATAGCATTACCCTTTGTACATACAACAACCTTTTACCGAGCACCACTATGGTGGCAGAGGCAGTGACGCTTTATTCGTAGAGTTCTTGCTTTCCACTGGGGAAACCAAGGTTTGATTTCTGCCCAGTGCCCCATAAGGAAAGCTACCACTCTTCTATCTGTGGAGGCTGGTGTGTTGCAATGATGTAAAACCAGTTTAACTAAAGCTTCTGGATGAAAACAGAATAGGAAGAA
The DNA here is from genome assembly GCA_028571685.1 of Heterohyrax brucei. Taxonomy (NCBI): domain Eukaryota; kingdom Metazoa; phylum Chordata; class Mammalia; order Hyracoidea; family Procaviidae; genus Heterohyrax; species Heterohyrax brucei. The sequence continues at coordinate 14,122,669 of CM053153.1, read as the reverse complement.
AGGCCTGGCAATCTACTTCTGAATATCAGCCAACAAAAGCCCTATGGACCACAATGGTCTCGTCTAATCCTCCCAACAATTGTAAAGCCAAGTGCCGTCCCTATTTTACCAAGGCAGAAACTAAGGCTCAAATAAATTAAGCAAGATTCTCAAGGTCACCCAGGGAGTCAGGGGCAGGACTAGAATGAAACCCTAGGTCCCTTGTTAGGGTCCGCGATTTTCAAGATGCGACACTGTTACTTTAAAGGTTAAATTTTATTAAAAAATATGCCCAATAGGAAAAACACTGGTGCACCAGGGACGCACCCCAAGCTACACAGAGCAGGGGGCGACGGGGAGTTTCCTCAGCGTCCAGTATTTAAGTCGAGAGACTGCAAAGCAGGGAGGGTGAACTGACCTTTACATTGATTGGTTAACTCCTATTAGTTGTAAAATGTGGTCAAGGTCTATGGGTCACTTGCAGGCTGTCACTTGCAAGGTTGCCCCCAGGCTTGTCTTGTGACAGTGTTTTGTAAGACAAAGGTGAGATTATTCTATGGTATTTTCTGCTATTAAGTTGTTTCCTGGGGCTTTCTTTAATACCTCCAATTTTTACCGGGCCCTTCCTCATTTCAACACCCTAATGATCTCACACCGCGTGTTTGCTTTGTTACTCCTCAGTGGAGATGACTCAGCACTACCCTGGGGATGGTTCTGATCACTCTGGTGTAAATCTGGATACATACTTGCTTCATATAATTCTCCACAGCAGTTTCTTTCCAGCCCAGCAGTGAGAAGTGTCAGCTGAAAACCCTCACAAATAGTTGCCTTTTTGAAAATTAAGATACTAGATGACCCTAATAAAAGCAAGAAAAGAAAAATTTAATTTTTCTTCTTGAAAACTGAGGCCAGACCGTGTAAATAATTTGTTGAAGATGTAGGGTCCAACTAACCTAGTATCTCCCAAGCTGACCTTAGTCTTTCAGAACTGGTTTATGTTTTTATGTTAATGATATTTGGCATACCCAGCAAAGGCTAAGGGGAAAACTGGTCATTTGTAGGCCTAGACAAAGACGTGGCATCTCTGACAAAGAAGACTCCTCCACTGACAAGGCAGACTTACTGTACTTTCTTTAAATTGCCTTGTTGCTGCTTTTGATCTTATTTTCATTTATGCCTCTGTGTGCAAGCTCAGCAAACTCCCACAAGACATAATGGACCAACATATTTATTCAATCTTCACCAGAAGACTCAGTGTGCTGTTGGTGAAGTTGCTCAATTAACCCTGCTAGGCTCCAGAAATGTCCAAACAGTAATGTTTGCTTTGTTTGCTTTGTTTTTTATTTTATTGTGTACTATCTTACTTTACTTATGTACTTGTTGGCCCTAATCTCCAAGAATATGTGTGGGAAAGGCTGTTAGGAGTGTGAAATAATGGGGCCAGGTACATGAAGATGGATCATTCTAAGTTTATTGATAAGGGGCCCACTAAGTGCAGATTCTTCATTTGATGTTTCAGCACAAGACATTAGTAAAAGATCTCAGTTTATTTGGTTGGTTAGCTGAAGCATGGAGTACACAGTGGCCTGTACTAAATCAAGTTGAAGTACTGGGCTTGCCTCTCCAGAGGGCACACATTTTACCACAAAAAGTCTGAGAAGAGAGGAATAGTTTTGTGAAGGGAGTGCGAGCATACTGAAAAGTGTTGATTGCTGTTTTATATAAGTCAGATTTGACAGTGGGAATTGACCTAATTGAATTAAGATGTGACTTCTTATTAATTCATCTGATGTACTTTGGACGTGTTTTCAGGAGGGATCAGTCCTTGGAAAAGGACATAATTATTGGTAGAAAACCATCAAAAAAGAGGAAGGCCCTCAATGAGATGGACTAACACAAGCCAAGCCAAGTGCCGTCGAGTTGGATCTCACTCATGGCGACCCTAGGACTAACACAGTGGCTGCAATAATGGGATCAAACATGGCAATGATGTGAGAACTGACAGCCCAGCGCAGGGTTTTGTTCCATTGCACACAGGATCACTGTAAGCCGGAAGTGACTCAATGGCACCGAACAACAAGCTCTGAGCTTCATAAAGTTTAAAGGGGATGAAAAAAATAAAAACACCAAACCCACCACTATAGAGTTGATTCTGACTCTCAGCAACCCTATAGGACAAAGTAGAACTGCCTCCTATGGTTTCCAAGGAGGACATCGTAGATTCAAACTGCCGACCTTCTGGTTAGTTGCTATAGCTCTTAACCACTATTGCATCAGGACTTCCTGAAAAGGGATGGAAGGTAGGAAATTCGAGCACAGATTTCTCTAGTTTCTTATTCATTAACATGTTGCAAAACAAATCCTCACTGTTCTTTGCTCCAGAGTTGACTGCTGAATTCACAAAGGCAGCACTAACTATGTACCAGGGACCGTTTCTGAGCTGGGAGCATCAGAATAGAATCAGCTGGGCAGGCATTTGCACCCGAGCTCCTGCCCTGAGTGAGCCAGCAGTGAGAATGAAAAGCAGAAAAGTACACGACACTTTTCCTCAAGGTGTTTATAGACATCAACTTTTTATGGCATAATAAAATCGTTCATCACAAGTTTAGCATGAACTGGGATGTGCTGGACCCCAGATCTGTGCTAAATTCTTTATATTCCAAGTCAGCAAAATATAGTGATTTCTTTGACTTTGGATAGAAGTCAGATTATATACACTTTTTCCATAGTAGGTGTATGCTTAGATCACACACATAGCATGAGCCTTGGAGGGCATGAAGACTTGCACCCTTCCACTTTGCACGACAACTGATGGAGCAATGAGAAGAAGAGAGGCCAAGGACAGGCAACACACGTCTGCCTCTCTGTGGGGCGGAAGCCCGTGTACACTGGTTGATGCCACTGCTAGCCAAACAGACCCAACAGGGCAGAGACCAGCAGAGATGCTGATCGGGGATCTGCAAGATGACAACAGTGCTGAGCCCCAGAGGCCAGCACATTGTGGCACCCCACACTTAACATTTGATGCCTTGAGTATCTACATCTTTTTGAAGCCATGCGCCCCTTTTATAGTGTGGGGGAGAAAAACAACATTATTTGGTTAACCCTAATAATAGCAGCTATGAAACACTAATAGAAGGCCTGGCAGTCTGCTTCTACTAATACTACAGCCAAGAAACCCTATGAAGCAGTTCTACTCTGTGACACACAGGGTTGTCATGAGTCAGAATTGACTTGACAGCAACTAAGAACAACATGATCTGTCGAGGATGTAATCAGTGACAAGTAGCATGCTTGAAACCCATAGGAATTATTTTTTCTTAACTACTGTTTTAGTGAGCTAGGGCTGCTCTAACAGAAATACCACAGAGTGGATGGCTTTAACAAAGGAAGGTTTATTCTTACATAGTCCAGTAGGCTGCAAGTCTATATTCAGGGTATCCACTCCAGGGGAAGGCTTTCCCCCCTTGTCAGCTCTGGAGGAAAATCTGGTATTGCATCAGTCTCTGTCCAGGGAGCATCTTGACGCAGGAACCTCGGGCCTGAAGGAGGTGCTCATCTCCCGGTGCTGCTTTCTTGATGGTAAAAGGTTCCCAAATCTCTTCCTGCTTCTCTGTCCTTTTATCTCTCATAGGATGAAAGGATTAAGGGTGGGGCAAGCCATACTCTGGGGAAACTCCCTTTGCAGTGGAGCAGGGAGGTGATCCTATAAAGGATTTATAGCCCCACCTTAATCCTTTAACATACAGCATAGGAAAACCACAAAATGGAGGAGAGTCACAAGACACCAGGAATCATGACCCAGCCATGTGGCCACACTTATTTTCGGGGGAACAGAACTCAATCCTACCTTAAAGATGAGAAAAATCAAGGCATGAGGAGAAGATGTAACTCTCTACCCATCACACAGCTAGGATTCAAATCCAGATCCATCTAAGTTCCAGGTTCTCACATTTTCCACTATAATATGGCACCCAGCAGAATGCGATTATGGGCTGTCTAGGGAAGCTTTTCAGGCATCACAGATACATCCTTATTGCTCTCGTTAAGCTGTTATTCAGTTCCACAATTCAGGGATATTACTGCCATGTACTCCCAAGTCAGGGATGCCAGTTGAGTCCCCGAGGCCATTTGGCTTTGTGAAGTCTCTGTGCTTTGGTCTGTAACACTGGAAAGGAAACATTGGTCTGGATAAACAAATGACTGATTGATATTGCTTGTTGGAATAGGATGTGACTTATAGGCAAGGTTCCCCACAAAATCACCCAACCAGACAGCAAGTCTTTCAGGCGAATCATGACTAAGTGGGAGCCTTGTTCATCTAACACAGATTTAGCGATTATATGAATTGGAGGCAGGCTGGTTGCATTCAGGATAATTAATGAATGACAAAACGAGCTATTCGTCTCTGTTTAGTATAGCATCCCTGCCACTTCCGCGATGGTACAGTGGTTGGGAGCAGCCCCCAAATAGATCTCCTGTGACTCCTCGTTCAGTAAAATCAAGAACAGAAAGCAGCAGAGATAGAACTGGAATTCTAAACTTTGTACATAGTCCACAACTCTACTGCAAAGTACTGATAAAAAAAAAACACTCATTGGCAACACAGAGAGACCCTATATAAGACAGAGTCAGACAAGCAGTAATAGTCACAACAACCATGACAGTAAGAAAAACAGGAGAAAAGGAAAGAGGGAGGAGCACAAGGAGAAGAAGAAATTGTTATGACTTTAGGACTGTGATTTTAATGAGCATTTTCTACATGCTGGGCACTTGGGCCAAGCCCTTTATGTACAGTGAAACCTTGAGAGTCAGAACTTGACTTTGTTTTTCCAGGTTTTGGAAATTCTTCAACTTTGACAAGGTGCAGTCTTACCACTTTTCTATCATTGTCTTTGTGAGTGCAAAATATTTGCATTTTCCTTCTCTGATAGGTTTCCATCTTACACAATTTCTGGCTTTTACAGATTTTACTGTCTGTGATTTCATTAATCCTCACAAGGGCTCTGACAAGTAGTCACATTAATTGCCATTTAGGGGGTCAGAAACTTAAATAGAGAAGACAAATGATTTGACAAATGAAGGGCACAGCCAGGATTTGAATCTTTGAACTGGAATGTGCCAGACTCCATGGCCTTTAATGTTCTTATCTTCAAAGCATGGAGCTCAATAGTCATACAGCCTAGAGAGGGGACGACTCCTACTCCATCGCACTCTAGAATTACGTCCCTGGAAAAATCCTTTGATTTCTCCAGACTGTTTTCTCTTCTATAGAACAGAGGTGATAATACGTGACTTCTCTATCTCTCCAGGTTGTTGGTAACATCAATTACAATCTAAGATGCTGAAAGTTTACAGAAATATGAGGTCACTTTTTCATTTTTGTGTTAATCTTAGTACTACTGCTTTCACTGTTCTTATTTCTACAAGTCTCCTGATGACCCAAGACTGGAGCAGCACAGAAATATGAAAACACTGCCTTCTGATTCCTTCTTTCGGAAAACTATAACACCTCAGTCAAAGATGTCACAGAATATGAGGTTGAACCTGGTGGCATAGCTGCAGACATTTTTTACTGTAGAAACTTTGGCCTGCTGGTCACATTCTGAAAGATCTGTGTGCTGGAACTTGGGCTGGCAAACACATGTCACCTCTTCAACATTTATCCTGTAAAAAGGCGTCTCATAGGCCCTTTCTAGTGAGGCAGTGGGGGTTCAGTGGCAGAATTATTGCCTTAAATGAGGAAGACCTGGGTTCCATTCCTGTCCAATGTGCCTCAAGCATAATCAGAAAGTACTTGTCTGTCAGTAGAAGCTTGTGTGTTATTATGCTGGATAGGTTTCAGTGGAACTTCCAGACTAAGACAGACTGGGGAAAAAAGCCTGGAAATCTCATTCCAAAAATTAGCCAGTGAGAGCCCCACAAATCACAACAATTTAATTTTCACTCGGTCATGGGAATGCTGTTTGGTCCCATTTGTATGTCACAGCCATGAATCTGAGCCCTACCCAACAGCAGTTAGCGACAACAGGCGTCAATATTCTTGCCCTCCTCCCACCTCAGAAAAATGGAGCAAGAGCAAGAGGGCTGAAGAAGAGAAGGGCACGAGAGGTGGAAGGGTGGTAGAATTGATGAGACTTAGAAGTTTTTATTTCTCCATGTTATTAACCAACCAAAGGGATTCCTCCCACGGAGCTCGGATTATCCTACTTTTGCCTGTTACCATTGTCATTAGGTGCTGTCAAGCTGACTTCAGCTCGTAACGAACCCATGTGACAGAGTAGAACTGGACCATATGATTTTCCAGGCTGTAATCTTTATATGAGCAGATCATCAGGGCTTTTCTCCACCCAGAGTCTTCAGATGGGTTCGAACCACCAACCTTTTGGTTAGTAGCCAGGTGCTGAACAATTTTGCCACTAGGGCTTCTTCAGCCTTGCCTGCCATTATTTTTAGCACCCAAACCAAAATACATGGCTTAAGGGGTGTGTAGGAGTCCTCAATAAATACTTGACAGAAGTATGAATTGTAGTAAGACTAGGCATATGTTCAATGGGCAAAGCGCTGTGTTAAGTATTTCATATGCAGTTTCTTATTTAATCTTTGCAACTGTTAATGTTTCCATCTTATACATCAAGAAGTGGAAATCTAAAGAGATCAGATGACTTACTTAAGGTCATATAGCTAAAGCTGATGGAGACTTATATTCCAGCTGATGAGTCTAGTTTGGGCTTTTAAGCACTCTGCTATACCACTTCTGTATTCTGAGTCTCAATAACTTTTTAAAGGAAACAGACAACTAAAAGGGTGTTGTGACTCAGTTGAGGAACTTCACAGCTTTGGATAACACCAGAATGTAGGCATTTCCTGGAGCTGCAGAAATAGATGCCCTGAAAAGGCAGAAAGAAGAGAAGCAGCACTCCATATGGGAAACAGAGAGGAATAACATTTCCCTGGTATGAATGGGCACATTGCTGGATTTCTTATGTTATCAGAGGTTTTGGCAAGTAGGAGGGAAAGTCTACAAGGAGCCTTGGAGGAGAAAAGTCAGAACCCAGAAGTTCCTAAAATGATTCATTAATTGTACAACTCCTAAGGGATATAAGCAATTACGCACAGGGATTAAGTTGTGGGAACACGAGACCACAGGCTGACTCCGGGGCAGACATTTAGCAGCAGTTCAAGGCTAGGGATGAGTGAGTACAGTGAAAACTTTAAGAACAGGGTCATGTATGAAGTATTTAAGAAAGAGTGGGAGGAGCCAAGAACAGCAAATTTTAATGTGGCCCAGGAAGAAAGACTGCTTCAATATTATTTAGAAATGAAACGGTTGCTACAGAAATCCCTGATGGCATAAACAAATAAGTGCTGGACTAGTAATCAAAATGCTAAGGGTTCAGACACCCAGAAGCACTTTGCAAGTAAGGCCTGGTAGTCTGGCTCAGGAAGGTCACAATCTTGAAAACTCTATGGAGTGGTTCTACTCTGCCACATGAGTCAGAATTGATTAGAGTGTCACTCATCAACAACAAAGAGACAACATAGCTACATGGAGGTAGTGAGATCATGTCTCACACAGAACAAATGTGAGGTGTAAGAAGACCTAAAAATGTTGTAGAACTGTAGTGATGGAGGAAGACATCACAGCATTTGCTAAATTATGCAATTTCCCATTTGTAACCTGGGGGCCCATATCTTCAGAGCCCAATTCAAGCCCCTGAGTTCCTCTGTGAAGCCTTGTCTGATCCACTAAGCTTGCAGTAATGCCTGGCTCTTCTGACTGGTTATTCTAAGACCTTGTACTCTTCATTGGTCATTTAGTACAGATTGCCTTAGGTCATGTATTAGAGTTTGGCTTTTGGCTTGGGTATGACTCTACCTCTCCCTCCCCTACTACTAAGTTGTGATGCCTTAAGGGTAAGAACTGTATCTTGCATAGGTTTTTATTTCTTCTTCTACAAGAAAGAAACCAAGCTGCTGCTAAATGAGCAGGAACTCTACATTCATCCAGAGCAGGTGGCAAATGTTGCTCTGCCATACTGGTGCACAGTTTTGAGCAAGTAGGAATGAGAACTAATTCGCGTAGATTCCCTACTACACAAACACAGCATGTTATTCGTATAAAAACACCATATGTGTTTATGCCCAATATCACCTTCTAGAAAACTAGAGGTCATGCCACTATGTCTACAGTTGGTGAAGCTTCTGTGGTCTCAGCCATGACCGAGGGGTTGGTGAGATTTGCATGGAGGATTGTTTATTATTAATATTTCAAGCTGAGAGGGCCATCATAGAAGCAGCTGGTTATGGAGAAGCTGAATCAGAATGCAGAAGGACTATAGAAACTAATCCAACTTCTGAAGGGTATAAACAGATCAAAGAGAAGGAAATCTTGGCTAGAGCGAGAAGAAAGGGCAAGATAACCTAGGACAACACCTGAGCCTAAGAGTTTTGTGGCAATGACTTTTTAAGTAAAAGTAAGCCTGAACAGAACGATTTGGAAAAGGATAGAGGAAATGGTTTCACAGCTTGAAGAATGTAATCAATCCCTGTAGAAATTCTTGAGATGCCATATTTGTTATATTTTCTCACCAGCATGAAAAAAACAAGCAAACATGAATTTTCCATTCTTGAGCAGAATGCATCGTTTCTGATCTCATTTACTAGTAGCTTCAGTGTCTTCATTTGCAAAGTGGAATGCAAAGTGGAATGTAGGTATCTGCCTCACCGGACCACTGCCTGGTGGTTCAGTGTCAGAATTCTTGCTCTTGAAGCAGGAGACTCAGGTTCGATTCTTGGCCAATACGCTTTCTCCGCAGCCACCACCTGATTCACAACAAGTGATGAAGATGGCACTGGACCAGGCAGGGTTTTGCTCCATTGTGTATTGGGTCACCATGAGTCGGGGGCCAGCTACACGGCAGCAAACAACAACGTAAGTGGTAGCACTGAACACCCACTGTGAATCTCATTTGTTTGCCCAGCATCTGTTGACGTGTTTTGGTTTTTGTTCAAAATAGGTTTAGTCACATGTGAACAAGTGAAGAAAAGATTAATCCAGATGTGTGAATATTTGCTACTCTTGAATTCTGTCTCCTAGTGTTTGCCCAAAAATTCTTAGTCCCAAGTGTTGTGTCTATGAGTTGATGCACCTTTTAATTGCCTGGCAGGTACAGAACTGTTAATCTCCACTATTGCGTTGTATGATAGCAGAGCTAGAAGGCACAAGCTGCCCCTTGTGAGAGTAGAGCTTGAATGCTGGCTATGTTCTGCTGAGCTATATAGTGAGCAAGTCTCTGTTGAGAATCATCTGGTAGGTGATTGGTAATCAGAGAATGATGTCAATGAAGTCTAACACTTACGTTGGTTCAGACACGATTTTTCTCAGTATGTGGATATTTTGAAGCAATCAAGGGCAACCTATCTCACAATTAACAAAAAAGATGAGAAGTAAATTCAAAAATCTATAGAGGTGATTTCCTTTAGTCCAAGCGGTAGCTAACTGAATGAGTTCAAGAACTTATTACCCTAGAGGAGGACATGTGTGTAGATGAAGAACCCAAAGGCATTTCCTCCTAAATTGAAAAGACAGGTTAATGAAGAAGGTAACACTGTGGATCTGATTTTTAATTTTGATCATTTTTGTTTCTGCTAGAAACTAATGCCCCCCAAGGACGTATATGTCGAAGTAGGAGGCTTGAGCCCAGATTTAAGGCTACAAAGGACTGATTATATTGCAAACTGCAAGTAACAGTGGAAATTTAACTGTGCTTTTTTTGTATTAGTTTCTCCAATTAGAATAGTTATTGTTTGTATTCTGTTCTGCCAGGGACTTCCAGAGCTAAGGAGGTCTTCCTCTACCCTGACCTGATTGCTAGTGAAGCTTTTCAGGAAGAAATACATGCAGTCACAGAAATGTTTTGGGTAAGGTAAGCTATGTATCAGAAGATCCCAGGATTGATGTGTTCAAGGGGTTCTATATGATCACGACTTCTCCAAGGATTTACCCAATCAGCAACCAGCGAGTTCACGCTGAAGAGCAAATCAAGGGGAAAGAGAGGATGAGGCTAGTATACAGGGCCAGACACAACAATGGACCTTAAAGTTCATGCACGACTGACAGTGAAGGTGATAGCAGTGCAGAATTCCAGGAGCCCAAGGGGAGTTGACAAAGAAGCTTAGCCAACTTGGGTCTCTCAGGAAGTGCTATGGATTGAATTGCATCTCCCCAAAATATGCGTTGTAAATACGAACCTCTGTGCTTCTGGTTATAATCCTATTTCCAAAAAGGTTATCTTGATTATGTTAGTGAGACAGGAAGATTGTAGGGTGTGTTTTAAATCAAACTCTTACAAGATATAAAGGGAACAGATTAAGGAAGCAGTGCTAGGGGAAGAGAGATGTCAGGTCACATGAAGACTGCCCAAGAGCAGAAGCTCAAAGAGACAAGGTCCTTCCCCTGAGCTGACAGAGAGAAAGCTTTCCCTTAGAGCCAGGACCCTGAGTTTGGACTCTTAGCCTCCTAAACCCTGAAAAAATAAGTTTTAACTTATTAAAGCCATCTTCTTGTGCTATTTCTATTATAGCAGCACTCGACAAGTGAGACAGAAGGCCAGGTGACGTGGATTAGATACTGAACTTAGTATACTCAAAGTAGACTGTTCGCACAACAGGAGTGAGATGCTGGACTGTATTCCATGGAAGGGAATCAGAAATCAGTCCAGAGTGGCCTCTGCATTCCAAGAGCCCCTAAATTGTAAAGCATGGTGGGGGGATGGCATAATAAACCCTGAAATGACAAGACAGAATAAGTGAGTCCCATATGAAAGGTACTGACAACATGCTATGAGGTGTCAAAGAAGGAAGAAAGCCCATCCAACAGCAGTGTTAATAAAGGACATAAAAATGAAACTGCATGAAAGCATATCATGTTAATCATTATACAGCCAATACGTCTAAGAGTCAACTTTCCATGTATTTACCTAAAATAGATGATTCGTATATGTGTATTTTAAATTCACTTTTTAGTTTACTGTAAAGTACAATGGATGTATAACTCAATAAATTTTTACATGTATACCCTCACATACTGCAAGCAGTTAAGCTCTCAAATACTAGCCAAAAGATTTCCACCCAGAAACACCTTGGGAGAACAAGCCTAGTGATCTGGTTTGGAAGGGTCACAGCCTTGAAAATCCCATGGAGCATAGTTCTGCTCTGCACATATGAGATTGCCATGAGTTGGAATTGGCTTGAGGGTGGCTAACAACAAGATACTGTCACATGCCGCTGACCAAGTTAGACACAGAACTTTTCTAGAACCCCACAAACCTCCTTTGTAGCCCTGTCCAAGGACTAGGACTTCAGGGATCATTAACATCCATCATCATAGATTAGTTTGACCGTTATCTTGGGTGAGATATTTTTTTCATGATTTGATGTCCCTAGTCTTCCACCCTACTGCTCTACACCGCAGTAGTTCATTCTTTTGCATTGCTGCATAAGATTTCATTGGCACAATGTACCAATTTATTCACCCATTCTCATATTGATAGCAACATGAGTTGTTTCCACTCTGAGACTACTATGAATGAAGAGAGGTGCAAGAACTCTTTTGGAGGAAATACATGTATCTTTCAGTGGAAATAACCACTTGTTATACAACACATACATACACATACTCACACACACACACACACATGAACACACATACCCAGGCATTAAATTGCTAAGTCACCAGTCATATGCATGTTTAGCTTTAGGAAATTCTTTCAGAATTTTTTCAAATTAGCTGTGCAAATTCATACTCTCACCATCACTGTATAAGAGTTCCAGTTGTTTCCTATCCCTGCCAACATGTAATATTGCTGGCATAAATTTTGTCACCAAGTAGGGGATTTAAAAAAAGTGTTGCAAGTTATGTTTAATGTATTTGCTGTATTTCTTATGTATTATGACAGATATAGACCAATTAAAGCATTTGATATGATTCATGTCATTTCCTGGTCTGTCTATTTTGGGATACTTAAAGGATATTTTTAAGTCAATTTATCAAAGGACACTTTGGCCTTAAATGGCTAAAAATATTCTCTGATGTTCAAGAGTCATTCAAAAAGGGAAAGGTCAGAAAAATGGAAACATTCTCCAAAGAGACATAAACTAGCCTGTAAATGCAGAGTTCTAAACATATAATATACTTAAATTTGAGTTAAATATAGCATTATATGAATTGAGCATTAGTTGGGCTTTAACATCCAAACATACCCAGGGACAAGCCTGCTGTTTGCTGCTTCGTAGATATGTCGTTATTAACCCACCCCACTGCTGTCAAGTCAGGTCCAACTCACAGTGACCCTAGAGGTCAGGGTAGAACTGCTCCATGGAGTTTTCAAGGAGCACCCGGTGGATTTGAACTACTGACCTTTTGGTAAATAGACATACCACTTCACCCAGTACACCATCAGGGTTTCCGTCATTGTTATGTGCCATCAAATCAATTTTTGATTCATAGTGATCCAACGTGATAATCCTGTAATCTTTATGGGGAGCTCTGGTTAAGAATTTGACTGCTAACCAAAAGGCTGGCAGTTTGAATCCACTGGCTGCTCATTGGAAACCTTGTAGGGCAGTTCTACTTCATCCTATCAGTGAGAATCAACCCAATCACAATGAGTTTTTAGTTTTTCAATCTTTATGGCAGAAGTCATGGTGGTGCAATGGTTAACCACTCAGCTGCTAACCGATGGTTAATACTTTGAGAGAAAGACCTGGTCATTTGCTCCTGTAAAGATTACACCCTGGGAAACCCTATGGGATGATAGTTCTACTCTGTCCTGTAGGGTTACTATGAGTTGGAATCACCTTGGAGGCATACAAATGCAGTCTGTCAGGTGTTCTCTTCCTTGGAACTATGTGAAGCCCCCCAAAGGTTCAAATGTTTCCTTTAGCAGCCAAGGACTTAACCATTACACCACCAGAGCTCCTTGTTTACTGGGAATGAGTTGCCAGATAAATGCAAATTGAGTTCATTAGCTTTTGACATACTGCTCTTAAGCTGAGTGGTGTGTCCCTGTAGTTGAGATTCGTTTTGAACAGAATTGCGAAGGAGGGGTTAAATTCAAGCACTCAGGTAAAAAGGCTGCAGTTTCCATTTTCCCCTCTCAAATGATGAATACCGGTTGATTATAAATGAGTCAAGTGGTGCCCAGAGTGAAGCTTGGAGGATTGATTAATATGTCTCAGAAAGCTAGATCAAACAGCATGCAAATGGCTCATGGAGAAATCAATTTCCCAGCCAGTTTTCCAACATTTCCTTCGTTGATGTTGTCTCTCTTTGGCTTCACCAGATACAGGATTTTCTGTAGTCTGGTGCAACAAAGACACCCACAGCAAAGCACCTCCGGCTGAACCACTCTCTCATTAAACAAGCCAATGTGATTTACTCCCTACTATGCACCAGACATTGACTGGGGTGGCAGAAACAAAGCAATGAAAAAGATGTCTCTCCAGTGCCAGACTGAAAGACAGGCCTGAAAGGAAAGCAGGGTGATTTGGCATAAGCATCAGGGAGTACCCAAGAGGCGCTGGAAAGAGAGGGAGGAGAATCAAACACTGTGATGTGATTCCCACCCTGCAGTCAAGAAATCAAAAGTCACATTGTCTTGTGAAAATTTTCTGGAAAGGATCTCTTTAAAGTATTGGAACGTAATGATGTCACCTTGAAGACTAAAGTGTACCTGATCCAAGTCATGGTATGTTCAATCACATCATATGCACACAAAAGTTGGACAATGAATAAGGGAGACAGAAGAACTGATGCCTTCAAATTATAGTGTTGGATAAGAATACTGAATGTTCTGTGCACTACTAAAAGAATGATCAGATCTATTCTGAAAGAAGTACAATCAGAGTGGTCCTTGGCGGTAAAGATAGTGAGACAGTATGTCTCACATACTTTGGACACGTTGTCAGGAGTCATCAGCCCTTGGAGAAGGACATCGTGCTAGGCAGAGTGGAGAGTCAGTGAAAAAGAGGAAGACCCTCAACAAGGTGGACTGACACAGTGGCCGCAACAATGGGCTGAAGCATAAAAACGATCCTGGGCCTGGTGCAGGATGGGGCAGTGTTTTGTTCTGTTGTGCATAGGGTTGCTACGAGTCGGAGCCAACTTGAGGACACCTAGCAACAACAACAGCTGCTGGGTATAGAGTGCATGCCCTTTGACATCTTAGCTATTGATGTTGTTAGCTAGATTCCTGGGTAGCGCACATACCTGATGCTGGACTACCAAACTAAAGGTTCATACTGATCCAGCAGTGCTGTGAAGAGAGGTGTAGCCATCTGCTTCCACAAAGATTATAAACTGGAAAACTTTTATGGTGCATTCTCGCTCAGTAACATATGGGCCCACTATAAGTTGGAGCTGATTCAATGGCAACAGGTTTGGTTTTTGTGTGCAGAAACTCTTTGTTATTGTTAGCTGCCTTCAAGCTGGGTTACAACTCATAACAACCTTAGGTATAATTGAACAAAACACTGCCCTGATCTTGTACCTTGCCCAGGACTGGTTGTGAACACAGTGGCGAACGATGGGGTTTTCGTGAGCTGATTTTAGAAGTAGTTGGCCAGGCCTTTCTACCTAGTCTTAATCCAGAAGCTCCATTATGGAGCATCACAGCAACACACAAGCCTCCACTGATGGAGAGCTTATCTAGTCCCTCTAAAATTCAGTTTCACTTGCTTCCAGATAATACTGCTGATATTATTCCAATTAATTAAGAGAGATGTTATCTATAAAGTGCTTGACATGGGGAGGCATGTAGTACACAAGCTGGTATTATCACAGCCAGATGAGATGAACAGGCGCCTGGCCATGGCTTGCCCAGGTCCAGGGCTACACCTTTTTTCACTATCTGGGCTGTTTCCCAGATGCTAAATCCTCTGGCATTTTTATTTCACTACTGGGCTTTCCAGGAAACTGAATGGGAGTCTTGAAGGATGCTGTAAACCCTTGAGTTTCTTAGGTTGCTCTCACAGAAGAAGGAAAACAAAGGAGACCACAGATTTCTTTTTTGAATGACGTTGACTTCCAAGTCATCATAAACTCCTCCTGTCGTCTCAGCTGGGCTGGATTTCATGATCTTGCATGGCCCCAGAAACAAGGGCTGTCCTGTGGAATAGGTACATCAGCAATTGCACGCTACCAGGAAAGCAAGTCCCCCGGCCACCGGAGGTGTCCCTTCCCATGGTCACTTCAGATTTGGAGCAGATTGTTACCTCTAAACCTATGAGCTGTTTGGTAGGCAGAATAATGGGATCCCAAAGGCCACAACCCAAATCCAAACCCATTGCCACTGAGTTGATTGTGACTCATAGTGACCCTTTAAAGACAGAGTAGAATTGCCTCTTAGGGTTTCCAAGGAGTGCCTGATGGATTTGAACTGTTGATCAAGTGGTTAGTAGCTGTAGCTCTTAACCACTAAGTCACTAGAATTTCCATCTGAAAGCCAGGCATTTCCTTATCCCTAGGATTTTTATGTATGTTAGGTTACATGGCAATGAGAATGAAGGTTGCAGGTGGAAATATGATTACTAATCAGGTGACTTTGAAAGAGGGAGATTATCCTGGTTTATCTGAGTAGGTCCAAAGTCATCACAAGGGTCCTTAAAAGAGGAAGGCGGAAAAGGAATCAAAGGCAGATATGACAAAGAAAGAAAGGCATAAAACCATGCAACACAGCTGGGTTTACAGAGGAAGGAAGTGAACCAGAAGCAAGAAATGGGCTGCCTCTATGAGCTGGGAAGGCAAGAAAACATATCTTCCCTAGAACCTCCGGAAAGAAATTCCAGCCTACACTCCTGGATTTTAGCCCAGTGAGACGTATTTCTGACTTCTGACTTCCAGGACTAATAGATAATACATTTGTCAGATTTTAAGCCACTAAGTTTGCGGTGGTCTGTTACTGCAGCAATAGGAAGTTAACACCATCTGGGACCAGGGACCAGAGCAAGATACTCCAAGTAGCTGGACTTTAAACTCGACTCAGATGTGGATCCGTCACTGAAATGAAAATCATATTAAGCCTTGCAGGCATTTCTCCAACAAACACTCCAATCACAAAACTACTCTCTATGTTTGCTACATTAGTTCACGAATAATTTATTAATACCCAAAACCCATTCCATCTAGTTGATTCCAACTCATAGGGACCCTACAGGATAGGGCAAAACTTGCCACAAGGTTTTTAAGGAGTATCTGGTGGATTCAAGTTGTCTGTCCTTTGCTTAGCAGCCATAGCACTTAACCAGTATACCACCAGGGCTTCCAATTTATTAGTAGCTGTTATTATTTATGAAATACAGCAGCTTATAATTAAAAATAATAAAAGCTGCAATGTATTGAGTACTTGCTATTTGTCGAAGAGCTCTCTTGGCACAGTGGTCAGGCTTTTGGCTGCTAACCGAGAGGTCAGTGGTTCAAACTCACCAAATGCTCTGCAGGAGAAAGAAGTGACAGTTCGCTTCCATAAAGATAGTTCATCATGAAAATATTCTACATCCTACTTTAGTGAGCAGCTTCTGCAGTCTTAAAAGCTTGCACACTGCCATCTAAGATACATGTATTGGTCCCATCCTTTCCAGGGCAAAGAAGGATGGAGAAAACTAAAGGCACAAGG
Source organism: Heterohyrax brucei (assembly GCA_028571685.1). Taxonomy (NCBI): domain Eukaryota; kingdom Metazoa; phylum Chordata; class Mammalia; order Hyracoidea; family Procaviidae; genus Heterohyrax; species Heterohyrax brucei. The sequence continues at coordinate 14,106,014 of CM053153.1, read as the reverse complement.
AAAATACTACTCCAGAGGACTAAGGGACCACAGGAACCAAAGCTTCCACCAAGCTGAACCCAGAAGAACTGTATGGTACCCAGCTACCACCACTCACTACTCTGACAGAGATCCCAGTATAGAGTCCTGGACAAAGCGAGGGTCAGGCAATGTAGAATAAGTTCATATTTACAAAACATAGAGAGCAGACTTACTGGTCTGACTGAGACTGGAGGAACTCCCAAGACAAGAAACCCCTCTGGATATCCTTCTAACTCAGAAATGAATCTGCTCCCAAAGCCCACTTTTCAGACAAAGATTAGAAAGCCCACATAATAAATATTAACACATGTGAGGACAGTGCTTCTTTGTTGATCAAATGTCTGAGATCAAATGAGCAACTCCAGCCCAAAAGCAAGGCAAGAAGGCAGGAAGGGAAGAAAAACTGAACAAACAGACATGGAGAATCCAGGATGAAAGAGAGAGAGTGCTGTCACTTTGCAGAGGTTGCAAGCTATGCCACAAAATAATACATGTACAAAATTTTTGAATAAGAAACTAACTTGAACTGTAAACTATCACTTAATACACCATTTTAAAAATAAACAAATAAAAGGATTGGTGGTTTCAAATCACAGAGATGCTGGGATTTGGTATAATAATATTTTCCTCCTGATGGGACACTTCCTCTGTAACAATCTTGAAGGTGTCTGTTGGAAGTAACCAGAGCACATGTCATGAGAAGCATCTGGTACAATGTTCTACTGGAGGTAAGAGAAGATCCACCCACCAGAATTGAACTCAGTTCTGCTTGGGTTTTCTTCCTGGCTCGTAACTGTCTTAGGATTCCAAGGAGCACTCAAACACTTGTTGACTACAGGGATTGTCTGCAATTAGCTTGACATTCTGATATCAAAAAAGAAAAATCATACACACCCACAAAAAATCTTTTTAGCAAAATTGCAATTTAAAGAGAAGACTTTAGTACTTGGTGATGGCCGTGATGTTGAGAATGCCTGCTGCAGGTTAAGTACTTCTTCACTTCTTCCGACTACTTACATCACTGTCCCAAAAGGAAAGGAAAGTAGAAAAAGAAAGATTACAGCCTTGGAAACCTGTGGGGCAATTCTACTCTGTCCTACAGTGTTACTATGAATTGATATCAAATTGATATCAACTTGATAGCAATGTGTATGGTAAAATAAATGAAAACACTTATTTTCAACATTATTAAACCAGAGAATGTACTATATCTGAAGATTCGCTGATACTGAAGCCAAAAACAAATCTGTTCCTGTTCACACCCAGGTAAATAAAACCTCAGTATCCCAACATCCAGACTTTATGAAAGAAAAACAGATTATTTTATTAGGCAATGGTTACTGTAGAATTCGTTTGAGAGGTGTCCCTCCGTGAATATAAAACATACTTTTATTTCCAAAATGTTGGTTTAAACTGGAACATCCAAGAAACTGGTATAATAACATCTTCCTATAAATCAAGGAGCCAATCACAATTAAATTAGCCATAGCAATATGGAAAGTGTTTTGTAAACTGTTAAAGTGTTTGATATACATGTTGGTTGCTTGCTATTTTTCATAAAACACGAATAGTAAGAGCTTCTTTCTGTAACTCTGGTAACGTTAAAGGTCTTGAGCGTATTTTCCCCGATTTCAAACAGTTTGTAAAAGTGGGTCAGGCAGGCCTTTTTCATGAATGGAGAATGGAAGTTCTGAGTTTGGTTCCCTTTAGAAACCACTCATCAAAGGACAGCCATGTGCTATTACCATGTGAGCTGCAGGACAGCAAAGATGGATGAGACATAGATTCTTCCTTAAGGAAATCACTATCCAGCAGCAACAACTAGCACATCAATATTCTCAATATGATGGAGCAAGTCATGGTTTGAAATGACTTTGTCTAATGTCGTACAAAGAAAATTAATCCCAATTCCCTGATTTCCAGTCTAATCTTTCTCTTTTTCTTCCTTAATCCCACCTTTCTCTTCTCTTCCTTCTCCTCTTCCTTTTCTTCTTCTTCCTCCTCCTTCTTCCCTTCCCTCTCTTTACAAATACACACACACTCAGACCGTCCTCCCTCCTCATCTTCTTGCTCTTGAGCTTGGAGAAGGGGAGCGTCTCCACAGGCTGTTTAGTTACTCTCCTGACTGAAGTTTATTCCTGGCAGGGCTGGTCCTGTTCTTCAGATGCCCTCAAATTCTACTGTCTAGAGCAGTCACAAGGAGCGATAAAAATCACCTGAAGCCAACACTTCAGTGAAAGAAGGGACTGGACTTGGGAACAAGAAGTGATACAAGTGCTGGGCGTACTGTATAAACGTGTACATACGAGGCTGTCCTACTGGTTTCTTTTCAGAGCAGGAGGAGAGGGTAGAGGGGGGGACAAGTGTTGGTTGATTGGATACTGGAAGTAAAGAGAGAAACAGAAGAGTGTGCTGTCTCAGGGTGAGGAGAGCAGACAGAGTAGCAGAGACACAGCTGCTCAGGGTTTTAATGGAAAACTGACTTGCATTGTAAACTTTCACTTAACATGACAAAAATTTAAAAAAATGTAGGCTGAGAGGGAGCTGAGTTTTATAGTTTTCTCTGCACATATCAGTATGCTGGACACTTCATAGTGTGCTCTGTTCGTATAGGCTGATTCAGTTCTTTAAACACTTAGCCTTATCTAAGTTCTAAGCTAAAAACATGGTATAGTGGTTAAGTGCTACAGCTGCTACCCAAAAGACAGGCAGTTTGAATCTACCAGGCATTCCTTGGAAATTCTTTGGTGCATTCTGCTCTGTTTTACGGAATCCCTATGAGTTAGAATTGACTTGATGGTAGCAGGTTTTAGTTTTTTTAATGTTCTAGGTGGGGCCCCAGCAGTGCGGTGGTTAAATGCTCAGCTGTAACCAAGAGGTCAGTGGTTCAAACTCACCAGCAGTTTCACGGGAATAAGGATATGGCAGTCTGCCCCTATGAAGATTACAGCCTAAGAAACTCTCTACAGCAGTTCTATTCTGTCCTACAGGATTTTCGGAAGATGGAATCCACTCAACTGCAACAGATTTGTGTTCTAGGTAACATTCTAAGTGCCGGCTCCATAAAAATAATTTTGCTAGTGTTGACGGTTATTGTTTATGGTGCATTTACTTGGCACCTAGCAATTTGCTAAATGTGTTGCATTCACTGACCAATTCTGTTCTGATAAAAAATGCACCATTATCATTGTCACTGTGTAGCTGAGGAAACAGCGTAGTCCCACAGTTTTGAAGTGGATGAGCCACAAGTCAAACCAGGAGCATGACCTCAGAGCTCCCATACCCCACCACTGGACTAAACTGGACCTTGAGAAACTGTGCCACCTGGTTATTCCTCTGTGTGGTCTGTGGCTGCCCACTGGGGCTCAAGGGTCTTTCTGATATGTTGGGAATGTTGCCATCATAAAGTTGTTCCTCTTTACAAAGGACAATGACAGGAGTGGAAGAAGTGGCCTGTGAGGTATTTTTCTCCTCATGACTGTGCCGAGATCCAAGAGTTGGGGAGAACCTGATTTAGAGAGGGAAAAAGCAGATGTTGTGCAAACAGAGAGTTTAAAGATTTGTAGCTGTTAGACTAGCTTGTGCAGAGCACTTGGGTTGGAACGGTTATTTCAGGTGAGGAAACAATATACAAACAAGCCACTAAAGAACATAATAAGATCAGAGGTCTACGTTCAGTTTTCAGCTCAGTGTAGCTCAGCTCTTATGCAGAAGACTAACAATGGAGAGGGTGAAGGTTTTAAAAGCATTTTAACTCTTATCAGTACCCTCACTTGTAGAACTTCTGAGGTGACTCTGAAACACACAGCAGAAGAGATTTTAGACCATTTTGGCAAATAGGGGTAGGGTCCGAGTTGAGGGCACTTGGCTGGCTTGGCTTACCAAAATTGTCAGCTGGCCCGTAGGAAAGGAATCTGCTTCTTCTCATAATTCTTCAACTACTTTTTTGTTAATCACCTATGATAAAGTTGCTATGAGTTGAAATTGAGTTAACATCAACAGGTTTGACTTTGGCTTTATGCACCATGTAAAGAGCCCTGTTGGCATGGTAATTAATTGTTTAGCTGCTAACCAAAAGATCAGTGGTTTCAACCCATCAGCCACTCTGCCGAAGAAAACTGTGGGAGTCCACTTGCATAAAGATTACAGCCTTGGAAACACCATGGGGAAGTTCTACTCTGTTCTACAGGGTAGCTACGGGTTGGGATCTATTTGATGACAAAGGGCTTGGTTTTGGGGGTGTACACCATGCACAGGGATCCCCACTGATTCACAGTTAATAGCTTCAATACTAACCAAGAGATTGGCAGTCCAAATCCACCAGCTACTTCTTGGAAAGCATGTGGGACAGTTCTACTATATTTTACAGGGTTTCTATGAGTTGGAGTTGACTCAGCAGCAACAGGTTTGATTTTTGTGGCATAATGATAAAGTGCTCAGCTGCTAACCAAAAGGTCAATGGTTTCAACCCACCAGCCAGAGAATCCTTGCTATCAAAACGGTTAACAGTTGATTGCTATTCAAAATGTTAGCAGTTTGAACTCAACCAGTGACCCTACCGGAGAAAGACATGGCAGCCTGCTTCCATAAAGATTATAGCCAAGAAAATCTAGAGGGCAGTTCTATTATGTCACATGGAGTTACTATAATTTAGAAATGATTCAGTGGTACCCAACAATAACAACATGTACCAGGCACTAGGTAGTGCTGTGGATCCTCATTGAATATGAGATTAGCAGATTCTAGGTTCAGCAAAAGATGGATTTATTCTTTTGAATGTCACTGTGAAGAAGTACGGTCTTGCTGAAGGGATGGCCTAGTACAAATGAATAAAATTTATTGACATTATTGCTTTGTGATAGTGACTTGCCTGGGTATGTCAGCAGCCCTCCAAGGGAAACCGATACCCCAAAGAGATGTCTTGAAGGCTTCTCATCAGGAGGAAAAATCTCTTTTCAATAAACTTAAATTGACAGCTTAAAAAGTTAAGCGGGCGTAAAACTATAAAATAGAAAACTGTTATAAAGGTCAATTAGGAAATTGTGCAGAATATGTCAGTAAGCTTCATGACTTATTGGAGAAGGAGAAAGCTAGAAGCTAGAAAAACTTCAGGACAGAGACTAAAATTATCAGTTAGCTTGTGGTGAGTTTCTCTACGTAAATAGATTATTTTTAATGTAAAAAGACAGAGTAGAACTTAGAATGCTAACTTATGAAATAGCTATGACAGGTTGCTTACAGGAACAGTGATAGGTTCACAACACCCTCCAACTTTTAAAGGCATATGTCAGGTTTAAAACAAGGATCTACAATGATTTTGTCATGTTCTTTTCCCTAAAAGCCAGCTCATTCATACCAATTTTTATGTTCTTTCATCTTTTCATGAGACCAACAGAGAGTAAGATAGTCTTTTATTGTTCATTATTTGATTTACGACCTCTTCCATTTGCTCAAGACCCGATTCCATCAAATATCTCCCTCTCCTCTCTCTACATAACCAACTCATCTATGGAAGAGACTTCATCTCAGCTTACCTTACAGTAAGTAATATCAACATCATCTCTAACTGCATTACTTCTTAATCTCTGTCCTTTCCTTCTCTTCTTATTAAAAGAGAGGTTTATTCAAACAGGTCTTACAATATCAAAATGAGTTGTTTGGATGCAAGTAAAAGAAATTGCTAGCTATGGCTAATTTAATAAAAACAATAAACAGAATTTATTGGAAAGATAATATGAATCTTACAGGACAGAAGTCCTTGGGTAGTGAAAGTGGTAAATGTATTTGACTGTGAACTGACAGAACAGAGGGTTGAGTCCACCCTGAGGTATCTCATAGGTACGTCTTCCTTACTATTCTGCTAAAATTGCGTTTTCTAACCTCAGAAAAATGTGCTTAATTGACAAGGTTAAATATACATTATTTAAAACATTTGCTTGCTCTCCTTGTGTTATGCAAGGTATTTGCTTCTTGCTAGGAATTCAGCCTTGTACATGTGACTTGCTTTGGCCAATGACGTATAACTGGAAACAGCTCATGCCACTTTCGAACAGAAGTTTTAGGAGCGGCACTTGGTTCTGGCTTACCTTTTCCGCTCTCTGCAATGAATCTGGTTGTGTCCAGAAAGGGACTGTTGAGTCTGGACTCTGAATGAAAGTAGGGCAGAACTGCAGCCAACCCACAGTAGAGAAACAGACTGAGAAGTTGAAGGTCTGTGACTTGTCCAAGTTTGCTTTGATCCTAGGCAAGATTTGGCTGACTTTGGATAAGAGCTCACATACTACTTTCTTGCCAGATGTCCTTTCCAATTCTAAGGTCTCAAATTCCAATGCCTCTGGAAATCAGGCAGGTAGTTGAACCTGATTCCAAAACTAAAACACCAAAACCACTGCTGTCTAGTTTATTCTGAGTCACAGTGATCAGATAGGACAGAGTAGGACTTCTCCACAGAGTTTCCAAAGAGCACCTGGCAGATTCAAACTGCTAACATTTTGGTTAGCAGGTGTAGCACTTAACCACTACGTCACCAGGGTTTCCATGGCAAAGCTAGCGGCAATCCAGTAGCAATTTCATGAGGGAGAGCTAGAATCTGAGCAGGATTCCTGGAGTGGCACAGGTAAGGACTGGCTGCTAATTGAAATGTTGGTGGTTTGAGCCCATCCATCCTTCAAAGGAAAGACTGGTGATCTACTCCCGAGAGATCAGTCACTTGAAATTCTACAGAGTGTTTTAACTCTGCTACACAAGAGATTGCCATGAGTCAGAGGTGACTTGAATGCAACTAAAAATAAGCAATCCAAGAAGTCAAAGAGTAGTGTGCATGCCCCTGATTAAAGGTATTCATTCCATTTCAAGTGTTTTGCACACTCTTGTCCATTCCAAATCTACTTTCTGAATGACATCACCAGCTGACCTCTCCTGCTATATCAGGCTTCCTTCCCTGCGTGTCCCAGGGTGGTAATTCCTACAAGCCTTAAGGAATTAGTTCTTAATAGGCTAGAGCCTGCATCCCAAGCAACCAAGCAGGTTCTTTCTATAAGGAGATCAGTGCTAATGAGGGATATTGTACCTAGCTACAAAGACTGGAATCTAAGCCATCCCAACATGGTTTTGTGAATAAACTTCTATTTTCTTCATTATCTGTTCTAAAAGAAGGAAAATAAACAAACAGGGTTTCCTTGAGGAGAGGGCATACCCAAATATCTGGCTTCCTTTCATCTGTTCCATCCTGAAATTCTTGTTTAAAAAGACTGAAATCACCAGCGACGCCCTCATCTCTGCGGCGCTAATCTGTGTGCTGATGCCACCGAAGAATGCGGACTGCAAAGGGAGCTGAATCAGAGTCCCAGGGACAGAAGCTTTTGAAAGAGCAGAGGCGCTGCTTTCTTCTCCACAAAAGGGAATAGGATCCATGTGCTCCAGTATTCTCCTTTCTGTCTTGAAATACGAGAAATACTTTTCAATGGGTTCCTTAGCAGTTCTGAAGAATGAACTCCTTCTGGCCCCACACACTCATTTCTCTTTGTGGAAATCAGACTACACACTCCCAGTAATTTCTCAGAAGAAAATCAAAGCGTGCCTCCCTGGAAGCATGTGAAATCAGCTCCGTTCCTGGGAGCCCACTGGTAGCGGTTGGGATCCAAGGGCACTGTGGGAGTCTGAGTTCATATCCTGGTCTTACAGGCAGATGACATCACTCTCATTTTCCATACAGAGCTGTTCCATATGTGCTGCTTGCTGAGCAAAACATGCATATGTGGTGCCTGTGGATGAAATACGGTGCCTGTGGCCTGATCTGACTTCATCTCATAAAGGAAGTGGAAGCAGTGTTTAAGTGACTCTGGAGAAACCACCTTTTCTCTTCTGCATTTAAAAAATAATCCCCCAACCCACATGGAATCAATTTTCTCAAGTGGTTTATAAACCTTTTGTGAAGCCTTCTGACAGTGATAGCTGAATTTTATGTTTGGGAGTCACCAGATGTAGACGGGCTGGTGATACAGTGCTGAAGTCCTTGGCTACTAATTGAAAGATTCCAGGTTCCAACTCACCAGCTGCCCTGAAGGAGAAAGACATGGTGGTCTGCTTCTGTGCGAGATTGTATGTAACCTTGGAAACCCAACGGGGCAGTTCTACTCTGTCCTGTGGGGTTGTTATGAGTCAGAATTGATTCTGACAGGTAGCCCTGGTGGCTTGGTGCTTAAGAGTTCAGCAGATAGCCAAAATAATAGCAGTTCAAACACACCAGCTGCTTCTTAGAAACCCTGTGGATTTGGTCATTATGAGTTGGAACTGACCAGCCAGTGCGTGACAACAACAACAACATGCTTACAACACACCAGGCATCTATAGCGTGTTTAATTCTCCCACTGACAGTACTCACCGCCGTCACATAGTTTCCAGCTCTTGGCGACTCCCATGTGTATCCCAGTATAACTGTGCTTCATAGGGTTTTCAGTTGGTGATCCTGTGGAAGTAGATCGCCAGGTCTTTCTCCCGAGGTGCCCAATCTTTCAGTCTCATTTAGCAGCCAAGTGCATTAACTGCACCATCCAAGGATGTTCCACTGTCACACCATTGTTGTTATATGTCGTTGAGTCTATTCTAACTCTTTGCAACCCTGCAGGACAGAATAGAACTGCCCCATATGGTTTCCTAGACTGGGCTGGTTGCCTAGAACTCAGAAGCAGATTGCCAGGGCTTTCTCCTGCAGAGTCACTGAGTTGGTTGGAACTATCTATTGCATTGAACTGTTGTGCAGCTGGGGCTCCTTACACTCAGATGGAGGCACACTTCCTGTTATGGGTGCAAAACCCAACGTTCAGAGAGGTGAAGTAAATTGCACAGTCGCAATGCTAGTAAAGGGCCAGGATTTCCATCTCTGGCAAATTTGATAGCAAAGCCAGTGCTCCCTCCACCCTAGCTCATCCAAAAACAATGAGAACAGAGCAGAGCAGATGACTGCTTTTGATAAGATGTTTTTGAAATAGGATTACTTGCCAAACCTCTCCTCTCTGGAATGCTTCCCAGTCAATCTGTTCCTGAGATTTTTCTTTTTGAAGGCAGGCTGGAGTAATAGAAGGAGGCACTTTGAAGCCTGCTAGAAGGAAAACAGTATATAAAGTTAAGAAGTCACAGCGACTGCTGTCACTCAGAAAACACAAATGGAATTTGCAAGAGTTTGATCTTGCCTGAGTTTAAACCAGAAGATAAACCAGAAAATTTGTGTCACTGGCTACAGCATTAATTCTTAAATTTTTAAACAGGTGAAAAACAATACCCATTGCCATCAATTCCAACTCCCAGCGACTCTATAGGACATGCTAAAACTGCCCCAGAGGGTTTCCAAGCCTGTCCATCTTTATGAAAGCAGACTGCCATGTCTTCCTGCCTCAGAGTAACTGGTGGTTCTGAACCGTCAGCCTTTCAGTTAGCAGCCAAGCACTTTAACCACCACACTACCAAAACCCCTAAGCAAACCCACCGCCGTGGAGTCAGTTCCAACTTCTGTGCTACCAAAGCTTCTCTGATTCCTAGATACCAACACAAACCAAACCTACTGCCATGCAGTTGATTCTGATTCCTAGAGACCCTAGAGGACAGCGAAGAACACAAACAAGGGTTTCCAAGGAGCACTTGATGGATTTGAACTGCTGACCTTTTTGGTTAGGAACCTTGTCTCCTAAATACTATGCCAACAGAATTCTCAACTCCTGTATCCAAAAAAATAAACTGATCCCACTGCTGTCAAGTAGATTGTGACTCAACAGCAACCTTATAGGACAAAGGAAAACTGCTCCATAGAGTTTCCAAGGAATACGTGGTAGATTTGAACTGTTGACCTTTTGGTTAGCAGACGTAGCATGTAAACCACTATACCACCAGGGTTTACATCTCCTGTATATGAGGACTGCCAATTAAATTCACAGATTCATCCTAGAAGAAGTGCTACAGACCTCATTGCCGAATGTCACTAGGGTCACCTTCAAAGTCCTCCCCTTGGGAAGCCATGTTCTGATACCAGTGCCTAGTCCACTCTTCAAAGTAGATTTGGAACTCTTTCTCTGGAATGGTCATCAGAGCTGTCACCCTATTACCCTTCATGTCTTGAAAGTCATCACAATGTCTTCCTTTCAATGTTTCCTTTACTTTGGGGTAAAGAAAGAAAGTCACTGGGGGCCAGATCGGGTGAGTAGGGAGTGTGTTCCAACACAGTTATTCTGTTACTGGCTAAAAACTCCGTCAGAAACAACTATACAATTAAGTTCACGAACTTGCCACATGTGCAATGGCCATTCCAAAAAGAGTTCCAAAACTACTTTGAAGGGTGAACTAGGCACTGGTGTCCGTGTATAGCTACCCAAGAGGAGTCCTTCGCGGATGACGGTAGCAATATTCAGCAATGAGATATGTAGCACTTAGATCAATTAAGTTTGCAGACTTAGGTGTCAGACCTCACAGATTTACTGTAAAAGCCAAGCCAAAACCACTGCCATCACGTTGATGCCAGCTCACAGAAACCATATATGTCAGAGCAGAACAGCCCTAAAAAGTTTCCAAGGAGCACCCAGTGGATTTGAACTGTTGAACCGTTAGCACCTGCAGCAGTTAACCACTGCAAGGCCAGGGTTTCTTAGTTTACTAATTAATATCTTTCCTTCGTGGCTGCCTTGCACTTTCTCCAAGATGCTGGATGAACAAAACTCTTTCTTCTGAATATTCTTGAGATCTCCCAAACTTTCTTCTCACCTCCCCTTCCCAGTTCTTCATCCGGATCTTCCTAGGTGGCAAATTGAAGAAATGGCCCCTGGGGCTGTCTGTGGCTGTTCCCAGCTGAAAGACAATAGTCTCCTCTCTCTTCCTAGTCTTTCTGACTCCTCCCCTACCACACCCTGGGAAGCTAAACTTCTTCCAGTGAGGTCTTTCCCAGGGGTCTCTTTTGCATCAGTAAATCCACAACTCTTATCAGATTAAACATTTCTCCAGAGTTAAAACTCAGGCTGGGAACAGAGAGAGGAGAAAAACAGTCTCTCCATCCTCTCCTTCCCACCCATCAACTCTCCAAATCCCAAGGGGATCAGCTGATAGTACTATCACTGACGATCAATATCGAGTTGCCCTGGTAACGGTAATCAGCTTTGAGTGGAAACATTTCTTGGGCCGTTTGGTTGCCTTGAGGGGGAGAAGGGATGGCAACAAGGAGTAGACATTTGTCCCCCAGGTCTTTTGGGGAGTCCCCTGCATAGGAGTCAGAAGTGTTTCCTGGACGCAGCCCCCCGCTATGAGTACTTGTTGGGGAACTAACAGCTTGCAGAAGATCTGCCTTGAGCAGGCTGATTTCACGTGAGGTTTCCTAACGGGCCCTTGAAATATTCATGCACATCCGAAAACCTTTCCAGAACATTTCCAGGAGGAGTTAGAAATTTGTCTTTAACAGCAAACTCCACACTTCTCAGTTGCTGAGCTCTGCACCTCTCATTCTAGGCTAGAAAACGAAAGACTCAGCCTGGGAAAGAAACAAGACCCAATTGTTGGTGAAGACAAGGAGGCAGTATTTTCCCCCATTCATTGATTCCAGCTTTAGCCCTGCACAAGTTTATTTTTAAAAAATCGGATGCTCTGTTTTCAGAGAATGATCTAAAAATATATAAGCCTGTATGCCTGCGGTTGTCATTTTTTGGATAAAGCCAAAATGACAACAGAAAGCAATTATACTCAGCAGCAAATTGTGTGGATAAGTCACAGAGCAGAGCCGCTGAGTTGCTTCCAGTCTTGTATCAGTAGGAGACGTGCGTGCATGTTAGGCACACTGAATCACTGTCAGAGTTGGTTTCCATGAATGGGCAGCGCAACTTAACAGGACACCAAGGAAGATTGTTTTTAAACATGATCCCATGCTGCTTTCTACTCTGCCTAAAATGCCACCGTGGATAAAGCTAGAACTATAATAATAAAAGGTAACATCGATTAAAGGATCTTTCTATGCACTAAGCATTGGCTCAGCCTGTTACAGATATTATTTCCTTTATATATTAAAAAACCAGCTGCTGTTGACTCGATTCCAGTGTGTGGCAACCCCATGTGTGTCAGTGGAGAACTTTGTTTCATAGATTTTTCAATGGCTGGTTTTGAGGAAGCTGATTGTTAGGCCTTTCTTCTGGGCTACTTCTGGGTAGACCTGAACCTCCAACCTTTGGGTTAGCAGCCCAGCACATTAACCATTGGCACCACCTAGGGCCTTCATATTCTACACCAAAACCGTATAAATCAGGTATTAATGTTATTAGTATTCATTATGTTTTTGTTTTACTAAAAAAAAAAGAAAGAAAGAAAGAAACATTGTCGCTAAATCAAATCAGTGACTGTATACAACAGGGTAGAACTGCCCCATCAAGCTTGTAAGGAGCAACTGTTGGATTAGAACTGCTGACCTTTTGGTTAGCAGTCAAGCTCCTAACCACTGTCATCTTTTTTAGGACTATTTAACAGATGAAAAGGGTGAATAAGAATGAGGGAGACCCTCAGTGAGATGGAGTGGCATAACAACTGCAATAGTGAACTCAAATCTAATAGTGATCCTGAAGAGGTCACAGGACTGGCCAACATTTCATTTTTTTTTTTACATATGATGTCACCCTGAATCACAGCTGACTCCAGAGCAATTAACAACTAACAACAATGGTAACAGGTGAAAACACCCAGGCTAGTGAAGATTTAGTAACTTGCCCGCTACCACGCCTGTTGAAGGCAGTGCCGAAACACAATTTTGTGGAACATCACAGTATACATTCTCACACCACGTGATAAAAGGCAGCAGGCATAGGGGTTAAGAGCATGACTTACAGTGCCAGACTGCCTGAGTTTGAATTTGAGCTCTGCAGCTTACCACTATGCCTCAGTTTCCTCGTAGAGACAATAATTGTATCCACTTCAAAGAGTAGCAACTGGAGTCCAGCACTTAAACCAATGCTCAGCACTGAAGACCTGAGCTCCCACTATGTACCCACTATTATTCATTGTAGCTCTGCACCACCACCCAAAGGCTTACAGATGTGTGCGCTTTTATACAAGAGGACAGCACTACACTCTACAGCTCTGCCTATTAGCCGTCGAGTCAATCAGTTATCAACCTCAACCAGCTCAGGTGAATGAAGACAGTGAGAGACTAAGGATTAGATTTCCAGCAGTGCGAAGTTAATTCTGGTGCTTAGGGTAACAATGGACTGGGAAAAACAGAATCGTGTGGCTAACCAAAGGGCAGTAAGAAGGCATTGGGTTCTTAGAAGAGAGAAAGGGTGGGGCAGTAAGGATTGGTGTAGGGCAGCAGGTGACAAACTTTCTCTGTAACAAGCCAGATGGCCGATGTCTTCTACCCTCCAGGCTGTATCATCTCTGTTGCAACTACTTAGCTTTGCAACTGTAGCAAAAAGTAGCCATAGACAATATGCTACAGTGGCCGTGTTTCAATAAAACTTTATTTAGGGTCACTAAAATTTGACCCCAACTATCTACATAATTTTCACATTGTGAAGGTTATTCTTCCTTAGATTCTTTTCAACCATTAAAAAAGTACTTTTTGCAATTTGGCCACCTCTAGTCTAGAGCTCCCCTTCACAGCAGTGACCACCAGTGACTACAGCGAACCTCTAATTTCCAGGAATCTAATCAACAGTTAGTCACTCTGGAAGGAAAGAGGCATGCATTATGGGCACTACGTCTATACACTAGGGCCTGAGCTGACACTTTATGTATTTTATCTTTGTAAAGTCTCTCAAAATTCTTACAAGTTGGTGGTACTACACAATGCTTACACTACAGGTGAAGAAGCCTTTCTTAGGAACACAGGACAACCAATAAATGATGGAATTGGCTGCCCAGGGTTGACTGGCTCCAAAACCTTTATCTGTTAATTGGCCCACACTTCCCAGCATACTCAGAACTTGATCCAAGCAGGCCTGATTGACTATCCAGTATTCTAGTAGGTCATTTTTCTCTCAATGCTGGAAGAATAATATTTTGGAGGAGTTGCTAGGTACTCAGGTTTTCCATTCAACACACTCATTTTGCTCACTACGAGACAGCGTAGCAGTGTCAGGAGTAGGGTGAGATACAAAGATGGGACAGTATTACATGCTGAATTGTGTTGCCCAAAAAGATATGTTGAAGTCCTAGCTCTTTGTAACTATACATGTGATCTTATTTGAAAATAGGGTCTTTGCAGATGAAATCAAGAGATCATTGTTGTTGTAATTAGGTGCCACTCAGTTGTAACTCAAAACCAAAAACTAAACCCACTGCCATTGAGTTGAACCCAACTCATAGCGACCCTATAGAAAGAATAGAACTGCCCCATGGAATTTCCAAAGATCGCCTGGTGGATTTGAACTCCTGACCTTTTGGTTAGAGCTGTAGCACGTTAACCACTACATCACCAGGGTTGCAGGGACCCTACACACGACAGAAGGAAACACAACCCAGTCCTAAACCATCTTCACAATTGTTGCCATGCTTGAGCCCACTGTTGCAGCCACTGTGCCAACCGGTTGTGTTGAGAGTCTTCTTTGTCACCGACCTTTTCCTCTACCAAGCATGCTGTCTTTCTCCAAGGATGAGTCGCATCCGATAACATGCCCAAAGTGACGCAAAGTCTCATCATCCTTTCTTCTTAGGAACATTCCAGCTGTACTTCTTCCAAAACAGGTCGTTAGTGTGAGCCCTAATCTGATGTGATTAATGTCTCTATAAGAAGAGGCACAGACACACAAAATAAATGTTACATGATGATGAAGCCAGAGAATGGAGAGATATATTTACAAACCAAGGAACACCAAGTGACAAGCAATACCCAGAAACTAGGGCAAAGGTGTGGAACAGAGTCTCCAAAGAGAACACAGTCCTGCCAGCACCTCAGTTTTGGACTTCTAGCCTCCAGAACTGCAAAAGAATACATTTCTCTCTCTCTCTCTGTCTCTCCAGTTTTTTGTTGTTTTTTTTTTTAACCACCAAGTTATGGTAATTTTTTACAACGGCCTTAGGAAACTAATACCGAAAGTGAAGACAGACTTGAAAACAGTGACTCCCGACTGGGGGCAACTTTACCCTACAGAGAACATTTGAAAATGTCTGAAGACATTTTTGGTTGTACTAACCGGAAGAAAAGATGTTGTTACATCTAGCTGTTAGAGACCAGGAACGCCGCCAAATATCTTACAGTGCATAGGAACAAAGCAAACCAAACCTGTTACTATCTAGCCAATTCCAACTCACAGTGAACCTCTAGGACAGAGTAAAACTGCCCCCATTGGGTTTCCAAGGAACAGCTAGTGTATTTCAGATGTGGGCCTCTTGGTTAGTAGCCTGAGCTCTTAAGCATTGCACCACTATGGCCCAGCTCCCACTATACCCCCACCCCCCAAAAACCAACTATCCTAATGCTAATAATTCTGTTGTTGAGAAAACTCAATTTAGGGATCCAGATTTTCTGCAATTCCTAATGCTTACCCATTGCTGCTGAGTCAATTCTAACTCATAACAACTCTACAGGATGGAGTAGAACTGCCCCCAAAGTTCCCAAAAAGCATCTGGTGCGTTTGAACTGCAAACCTTTCTGTTAGCGTCCACAGCACTTAACCATTCCCAGAGCTTCCCCCCAAAGCTTAGCTCTCATCAAATCAAATCTCTGCTACAAAAAGTCCTTGGTGGTCTTAGGGATCTTGCATTCTGCTGAAATAGGGTTCTAGTGTAAGGGATGATGGTTTTATAAAGCAAAGGTAAAAACCTTTTTGCAAACAACTAGTACTTGAAGTTTTGGGAAAGAGTGAGATCAAATGGAACCGGGGCTGCAGAGAAAGCTTTTGAGGGGAAAGTCCAAGTGCCTGTCCTCTGAAGGAGGAGATGGAGGTGGATAGGCAGAGATGAGAGAAGACAGTAGTCAGCTTCAACCAGCAATTGAAAGAGAAATGACTCACAAAGGACCCTCACCTTGAAGGAGGCAAAAGTCTTGTTCATTTCCTCAGCAAGAAAGTTAAAGTTTCCAACACATTTGAAAGAAGAGAATTGGAAGCTATACCATTTTATGATTCAATCATTTTGGATATGATTCTACTAAATGCCTTTTTAAGACTTCTGTTATCACTCTGTGAGGCCCATGGAAAGTATTCTTCATGGTATGACATTCTTTTTCATTTACTTTGGAGGAAAATGCACCATGAAAATTTCCATATGTTGATCTTCTGAACATATTTATGTCAACAGTTTCTGTTTTTAAAATTTCCAAGACATATGCTCTTTCCCAAGTTATTCTCACTAAAAGTAATTCAGCAGCAACATAATTCATGGATTATAGATGCTGCATAGTTATGGAATCAGGAGTGACATTTCTCCTTGGTAAAAGTCATTGTCCCAGAACACATCCAGTGACAACATTCACCTTCAGATATGCACTTCATGCCATTACAGCCTGCAGTAAACTTCTCACACTGAAGCAAGCTGTTGGTTTTAACAAGAAAGTTGTCACTATAGCCATTTGCAACATAAAATCCACTCTAATGAAAAACATGAAGTAGGAGCAGGGGTGATAGGCAATCAATAAATGTAAAATCATGAGGTTAGAAGCTACTAATTTTCATATTCCACTCCACAGTTACCCAGTGGAATTCAAAAGGAGATACAAAAATTAAGGGACATGAGAATCTCTGAGGTTGCAGATGTAAAGAAATAAATTTCCTAAAGGTCCACCTGAACGCTCTTTGTCGTTTTGGAATTTACATATATTTCATTAATTGCTTTACATAGTATTTTTAAAGAAGGCACATTACACAGTAAGCAAAAGAAGAAATAGTGTTTACCAAAGATGCTGAAACGTTACCCACATTGGTACTCTCCAAAAACCATTATCAAATATCATCTAGCCCTTGAGGGAAATCCTAATGGCAAAGTGGTTAAGTACTACATCTGCAGACCAAAAGGTTGGCAGTTCAAATCTGCCAGGTGCTCCTTGGAAACTCTATGGAGCAGTTCTACTCTGTCCTATAGGGCACTATGAATCAGAATAGACTTGACAGCACTGGGTTTGGTTTTTTTGTTTGTTTGTTTTCTTGTCCTTGGGCATTATCTGGTCACACTGACTTTTGCCACATCTTCCCAGCTGTCTTGTGGTCTTCATCTTTCTGCCAAGAAATGTATTGGAAAGAGAAGTGGACCAAGGTCAGGAGATAAAGATCCCAACCTGTGTTCTACCACTATGATGTCATTTGTCTCTCTTATATTTTTTTATCCTTGATATGAACAAATTGACTAGAAAAACCTTTTAAGGTTGCTTTATCACTAGTTTCTGTGGTCTAGTCTAGTTAAAAAGGAATCAGTGAAGACTAGCAATGGTCATCATGGGAGGAGTTCCCTTTATGTGCTAAGCACTGTGCGGAGTGCTTACTACGTCATTCTCACTTGAAACTCATAGTACTAACAGCCGGGATAAATGAATGGCTATGTAAAAGCACTGAACACAGGGTCTGGCACCCAGATCTCTAAAATAAAAGAAAACAAGTAAGGGGAGAAACAGATGATATCAAGCAGATACTATTATTTCCCCCAGTTTTACAGAGAAGAAAACTGAGGTTGTAGACAGGTAAAATAATCTGCTCAAGTTTACCCAAGTAACATATTGTAAAACCACATTGCAGATCCAGTCTCCTGAAATTAAAAGTCCAGGTCTAATGCAAATATGTGTAACCATAAAGTGCATAAGATGACTACATCAACAAATTCTGAGCTATCCAAGTTACCCAAAGCATTGCATTTTGATGATGCAAGTACAAGAAGAAGAAGAAGAAGCAATAGTATGATAGAACCTGTTAGATATATATTTGGAATTAGAATTTACAAGAGGGATGTGTTTGTGGTTCATATATGACAGCTGATGACCACTTAGCTACATTCAAAGGTTATTTCTCATTTCAGTTCTTGTGCCTGCCAAACCTAAAATATATGAAATAAAAACCTTGATTTGCAATGTCTATATTCCTATTAAAATTTCTAACAAAAAATACACAGCATTCAACAAATGGTGCTAGAACAACTAGACAAGTACATACAAAAGAATGAAGTTATAGTGTTATCTCATTCCATATACAAACATGAACTTTAAATAGTTCAAAAACAAATAAATTAGCTAAAACTACTCAAAGAAAGTTAAAGGATAAATCTTCACTATTTCAGACTTGGCAACTGATTCATAGATTTGGCACCAGGAGCACAGGCAACAAAAGAGAAAATGAATGAATATAGACTTCACAAAAATTAACAACTTTTGTGTATTAAAGGATGTTATCAAAAAGGCAAATAGCCAGTCTACTAACTGAAAGACAATGTTGAAAAATCATACTTTTTATAAGGGCTTAATATGCAGAATATGTTAAAAACTTACAACTCCACACACACACACATACACACACACACAAATTCATTTAAAAAATGAGCAGTGGACTTGAACAGCCGTTTCTCCAATACAATATACAAATGGCCAACAAGCACATGATTATTAAGGAAATGTAAGTCGAAAACACGATAAGATACCACTTTGTATCCACTAGGACAACTACAACAAAGATTGAAACATTAAAATAGAAAATAACAAGTACTGGTGAATGTGCTGAGAAATAGGAACCCTTGTAGATAGCCATATGTTGTACAAACACCTGTACCTCGTTGCTCAGAATATAAAATGATGCAGAGCTGCGGAAAACACTTTGGCATTTCCTCAGAAGGTTAAACCTAGGATTACCATATGATCCAGCAATTCTACTCCTAAATATATCCCCGAAAGAACTGAAAGCAGGGATTCGAGCAGATGCTTCTGTACCAGTGTTCGTAGCAGCTTTATTCACAATAGGCAGAAGGTGGAAATCATTCAAATGTCCATCAGTGAATGAATGGATTAACAAACTTTGGTATATCTGTACAATGCAATCTTATTCAGTCAAAAAAAAGTACTTAGGTACTTACATATTCTTCAACTTACATGAACTTCAAAATACTACGCTAAGTAAAAGAAGCCAAACAGAAAATCATAGTATATGATTCCTTTTATGTGACATATCCATAATAATCAAATCCATAGAGAGAAAAAGCAGATCAGTCATTGATAAGGCCTGAGGAAGGAGAGAACAGATTACTTAAGTCTACACGGTGTTCTTCTGGGCTGATGAAAACATTCCAAACTAAAGTGAAGTAGTGGTTGTACAAAGTTGTGAATGCACAAAATGCCACTAGATTATACACTTTAAACATCTAATTGTATGTTATGTGAATTTTACATTAATAAGAAATTACTAAGGGGTGTGTGTGTGTATACACACATGTATATAAGTGAATATATACATACATATTCATATACTTATATGTATATATATATATGACCAAGGTTCTATTCTCACAAAAGATGGATTTCTTTCCTTGTTTTATTTCTTTATCCACTCACCATTCTATTTATTTTCTCAAGAGTGCAGCTATTAACAAAGCTCTGTCTGTATTCAAAAGAAGAGAAATATTTTGCTGCAGAATTAAGGACCTCATGTTGAGTACAGTGCTGGTGAGTGAGAAGGTATTCACTGCCCATCTAACAGAGCAGAGGGTCAGGACTTGCACCCTAGACATGACATTTCTCTGCAAGTGGCAGCTGGTAAAAGAAGATGGTCTTTTTGAGATGGTGAAAAGTTCAGGATGTTATTTTAGGCTGGTGGAAGTGTAGTGAGAGTTTGTTTATGACTTGGGGATGGCCATTGCTAGATGACAGAAGACAGGTTTACAGGTAAGTTTGGACCATATGGAAAAGCATTTGGTTCATATTAGAAAGCACATTGAAAGGGATTTGGAAATAAAAGACGCAGTCAGTCCTTTGGATGCAAGTGAGTTAAGATTTGTGTCCTGGTTACAAGGAAAGAGATCTCTTCTACACTCGGAAAGTTATTTCAGGGATAATCCCTCTCATTTGTATTACCTCCTTACACTTGAAGAACAATCTCCTAACAATCCCTGCCTTGCAGTCCAGGAACCACAAGGATTCAGATCCTTTTCTTTGAGTCTTTCCCTGCAGCAAAGTACTGCCCACCCAGACTGCAGCATCCGCTCTGTCTGAGGTCAGCAGTATCCTCTCCGTTTCCTTCTCCTCCTGCACCTGGAGTACACACCTATCTTCCTGGGTTTCAAATCAAGACAATAGTACCCCTTCTGTCCCGTTCGTTCAGGCTGGCTTTCTGGATTCCTTCCCATTTTTGCTTCCTCCCTCCCTTTCTTCATTAACTTCTACTCCTCTGCACTCCCTCTACTTTTTCCTTTTCTGTTTTTACATTAGCAAATATTTAATAGAAAGCTTTAAATGTGACAGAGACTAGATTACATAGTGTAGATTAAATGATACATGAAGCATAGTCATGGTCCTACAGGCACTGGTTGTATAGTAGGGTAAAAAAAAAAAAAGGTCTCATAAATTTCAATAATTGTACTAAAGACAAAACTAGTCTTCTCAAATACATCTACTTTCTTGGACATTTAACCTTATGAGTATTCGTTGATTTTGTGTATTCAGATATCCCCACCACGGTGCTGCAGGCGTTACCGAGCATGTTCTCAAGTCGTTTTCACGGTCTTCACTGCAGTCTATGTTCATTTGTTCAGCATCTCCCTTCTACCTTTTTGCTAAGGGATAATGGGTCAGAATATTTTTCCAGAGATTACGATTGATACATTACTGGGATTTTACATTTCATTTCCTAGGTGTCCGATACCTTTGCAATATTCATCTACATTTGTTTCATTGTTTAATACCCAAATAAATAACAACAAAAAATATGAAAAAACGAAAAGTACCTCTTGGTGGGTTTAAACCACTGACTTTAGGTTGGCAATTGAGGATAAACTATTCGAATTACCCAAGGACTTCCAACATCCAAATACCACTTTTAAACTCAAGGAGACATAATTAACCCCATTTTCCAAATGTAAAGGAAACTTACAGAAATCAAGTGATCTGTCCAAATCCCTGAAAAGAACTTAAATCCCTAAAAGAACTTAAAGCTTTTTGGAGATAAAACAAAAATATATTCAAAACATAAAATTTCAGATTCCCATATAATACACTACAACAGATTAAATTGTGCCTCTCCAAAAAAATCTGTGTTAACTTAGCTTGCCCATGATTTCTGGTATTGTGTGATTGTTCACCATCTGATGTGATTCTCCTATGAGTTGTAAATCCTACCTCTGTGACATTAATAAAGCAGGATTAGAGGCAGTGATCTTAATGAAGTAAAACTCAGTCTGCAGATTAGGTGGTGTCTTGAGTCAATCTCTTTTGAGATACATTAAAGCAAAGCAAGTGTGGAGGGGGATGAACTCATACCACCAAGAATGAAGAACTAAGAGGGGAGCACACCCTTTGGACCTGGGGTGTCTGTGCTGAGAAGCTCCTAGATCAGCAGTAAATTAATGACAAGGACCTTCCACAGAGCCAAGAAGACAGAGAAAGACTTCCCCTACCACTAGCACCTGAAATTAGGATATTTAACCTTTTAGACTGTGACAGAATAAACTTCCTTTTGCTAAAACCATCCATGTGTGGTATATCTGTTACAGTAGCACTAGAAAATGAAGACACATACCAATTCTGTGCATTTCTATTATTAATCAGGAAATTATTAATTATCATTAATTATTGCCAGCCAAGTGCCGTCGAGTTGGTTCTGACTCATGGTGACCTATTAATTATTATTAATTATTCATTAATTAACAAATTATTATTAATCAGGAAATACTAGGTAAGAAGTGAATTTTTGGTTCACTAGTTTGATGGCATGTTTCTACATCTTGTAGTTAAAAGAGTGTTAGACTTTTAATATTATAACTTTTAAGATAATATTAAATGAAAAGAAACTTCACCACAGTAATAAATGCACAAATATTATTCTCTCATATTGCTTCCCCATTTTAGTACACGTTTAAATACACATTTTAGATGAATTAAATCTTACAATTGATACATTGTCAGTTAATATTTTTCATGGTGACTTCTATGTGCCGTAGTGTTCATATTCATCAAATTTCATGGCTCTATAATATACTGGAGCCCTGGTGGCTCAGTGGTTAAGAACTTGGCTGCTAACCAAAAAGTCAGCAATTGAAATACATCAACTTCTTCTTGGGAATCCTGTGAAGCATTTTTACCCTGTCCTGTAGGGTTGCTACGAGTTGGTGCCTACTCAGTGACAAAGGATTTTATTTGTTTGTTTATAATGCCCTAGTAAGTGGATGTATTTAGTTAGCTTCTCGTAAAAAAATGAAATAGTTGATTATTGCTATTGAGTCAATTCCAACTCATGGTGACTGTGCGTATTACAGGATAGACCTGCTGCACAGGATTTTCTGAGCTATCATCTTTACAGAAGCCAATCACCAGGCCTTTGTTCTGGGGGAGGATGGGTTCAAATCCCCAATCTTCAGATTAGTAATGTAGTGCACACCATTTCCATCACCCAGGGAACGTGAATATTTGGCAAGATCACATTTTAATTCCTAGAAATAACACTATTGAAAAATTTCTGCTGACTGATTCCTTTGAAATATATTTCTTCACTAAGACTGACAACGTTCTTATGATAGGGTACTTGTCTTATTAATCTTTGTGTGTCAAGTGCACAACAGAGTTTCAGGTGCACAGCTGTTACTCCCTGAGGGAAAAAAAAATGAATAAATGTAAGCCCTAGATTCATGATTACTGGGTCAAAGGCTAGGAATGGCTTTTTAGCTTTTAATATCCATGCCATGCTGTTTACTTAAGGGATTACACAGTTTCAATGTTATAAACCACATGTAAGTTTCATCAAAAGTAAGACAGGATTGGCAGCTACAATGTTTAAAATTTCACTGATTTCATTGCTGTTACTAAAAGATATTACTTTCATTTGGGAGTTTGCTTTCTAATCAGGTTGATTTTTTTTTTTCCTTGCAATTTAAACTTTTTTTTTTCTTGTATACTAATTGTTCTTTTTAAAAATCATCTCCTTTAAGGTAAAAAATTTTCTTAAAGTGCTTTCTATTAGGAAATACTTATACCTTGTAAAGAAAGAGAAAGGAAAGGAGAAGAAGGAGAAAGGAAATTTTCAGCCAAACTCTTCTACTCTAGGGGCCAGACCTTAAATGTATTCCATTCAAGGATACCATCTTAACTAGACCCAACAGCATGAAATTTACAAGCATATCAAGTTTACCTTTTCAAAGGAGATGCTGCTAAACAAAGTTAGGACCTTCATGTATATTCAGAACTTTTAAACATTGCTCCCAGCATCAAATCCCTAAATACTCTACAGCACATAAACATCTTTGTTCTGCTGAAAGTGATATTGCTCAATTCAGAATGCATCTATGGGTATTTCTTACTCAGGAAACTGTTTAATGAGGTTAATGGATTACACTTCCAGAAGCTTAAATGAAGTGCCTTTGCAGTGTCAAAGGAGAGCTCCCTTTGTTTGTAGGTGTTCCTAATTTTACCTGTCACGTTAGCTCCTTGTACGAGCTCTAGAGGCTGTACTTAGACAATGAAGTTCTTTAAATGTATATCACTGTTGTTATTTATAAGAATAAAACTTCTGTAAGAGGAAGGAAGCCAAAATTTATTGAGCATATAAAGACCCACAGCCATCAAGTAGATTCCAACTTGTAAGGCTAGATCAGAGCACAGCTCCCCAAGGGGGTTTCCAGGAAGCACTTGGTGGATTTGAACTGCCGACCTATTGGTTAGCAGCCATAGCTTTTAACCACTATGCCACCAGGGTTACTTTACTGGACATGTTCCTTGTACTAAACATTAGACACTTTCCTTCACAACATCGGAGTATACGTTATCATCATTAGAAATGAAGTAAAAATGTCCAAACTCATATAGTTGCTAAGTAGAAAGGCTAGAATACAGTCCAGTTGTATCAACTCCAAAGGGCTCTACTTTTCCATTGTTAGACACAATTCTAATTTCTGAGAAAAAAATTGCCAAAAAACTTACAAAAGTGATGGATAAAAAACACTGGAGTAATGTTAGGAATCAAATGAACTATGACATTGGTCTCTCTCTAGAAGGTATGAACTCTCATACTGTTCAAAAAAGCCCATTTGATTTTACCCTTAAGATGCAGCTCTCTATTTTACTTACTTAGTTCTATGCCAATTATTTTTTAACCATTCCACGTTATTGAACATCTGAACTGGAAGGGATTTTTGAGGGTTGTGTATTCCAAATTCTTTGGTTTTGTGATTGAAAAAAATGATGGTTTTCAAATTTGGTCATGCCCTTATCCTTTTAGTGATAATTGAATTTGAGAAAGGGCAAGGTCAGCAGCAAAACTGTATTTGTATATTTTGAAGGACAGAGAAGAAGGTCAGCAACTATTTTTCTGATGAGTGAGAGACTCAGTGAGAGAATGGCCCTCCCCTTGATTTTCATTTTGAGGCCAAAGGAGACATAATGGAATTATTGGAGAATATGTTATATGTTGTTTTCAAAAGCACTAGGCCCTGACAGTCAATTATTTTAAAAGAAAGTTGTTCTTCACTACTAAGGAACAATCTGGGCTATACTTATTCCAAGACAGATTCATTAACTCTTTAGCAGTTCATAGTATATGTAACATATGCACAAACACCCTAACTCAAAGACACCAATTCTTCTTCAGACTGCCTTATTCACTGTCAAGTTTTCACAAACTGGTGAGGCAAATGAGAAAACCATGCCTTGCTTGAGTCAGGGGTAGTATCTCAGTTCTTAAAGTGACATCTTTGCTTTTTAACACTCTTTGCAACATTTTCCAGAATTTGTTATGATGTACACAGTAGAATGCCTTTGCATAATCAGTAAAACACAAGCAAGCTTCTTTCTGGTATTCTCTGCTTTCAGCCAAGATCCATCTGATACCAGTAATGCTGTCTCCTGCTCCATGTCCTTCTGACTCCAACTTGACTTTCTGGAATTCTCTATCTATGCACTACTACAATCATTAGGTGAAATTTTGCTTGTGTGTGACATTAATGATATTGTTGGATAATTTCCACATTCTGTTGGGTCATCTTTCTTTGGAATGGGAACAGATATGCATCTCTTCAGTCCGTGGGCTGGGATGCTGTCTTCCAAATTTCTTAGTATAGACAAGTGAGTGCTTCCAGCACTGAATTTGTTTATTAAAACATGTCAATTGGTATTCCAGCCTTGTTTCTCACCAATGCCTTCAGTGCAACTTGGACTTCTCTCTTCAGTGCCACCAGTTCTTGGTCATATTCTACTTCCTAAAATTGTCATAGGAAACCCTCACACCATAGTGGTTAAGTGCTACAGCTCCTAACAAAAAGGTCAGCAATTCAAATTCACCAGGAGCTTCTTGGAAACTATGGGACAGGACTACTCTGTCCGATTGGGTTGCCATGAGTTGGAGTCAACTTGACAGGGATGGGTTTGATTTTGGTCAAATAGCTGAACATCAACCAATTCTTTTTGGTAGAGTGACTCTGTGTGGTCCTTCCATTCTCTTTTGATGATTCCTCCATCATTCAACATTTTGCCCATAGAATGCTTCAATACTGCAACTCAGTGCTTGACTTTTTTTCTCAGTGCTTTCAGTTTGAGAAATGACAAGTGTGTTCTTTATTTCAATTGTCAAATTCTTGTGTGTTGTGCATTCTGTTGTTCCTTGTTTTGTCTTCCAGAGTTGCCCTTTGAAACATTCTGTTCAACTCTATTGCTTCATCATTTCTTTCATTTGATTTAACTACTCTTAAGTTCTAGAGAAAATTTCAGCATCTCTTCTGACATCCATTTTGGTCTTTTCTTTCCTTCCTATCTTTTTAATGACATTTTGCTCTCTTTATACATGACATTGTTGATGTCATCTCACAATTCCTTTGGTTTCTGAGTCAGTGATGTTAAATAGCTCAAATTTATTCTTCAGATGGCCTCTAAGCCTGAGTGGAGACATACTCAAAGTCAGACTTTGACTTTTCTGGACTTCTTTTAATTTTCTTCACCTTCAACTTGAATTTTTACATGAGCAACTAATGGTCTGTTCTACAATCAGTGCCCAATTTTGTTTATGATCAAACAAGGTTATCATTATTACATGCAAATAAAATTTTGCTGAAGATCCTTCAAAAATAGTTGTAGTAGTATATTAGCAGGAAACTTACAGCAATTCAAGCCAGATTCAGAAGAGGAAGTAGAACGAGGGATATCATTGTGATATCAGTTGCATCTTGGCTGAAAGCAGAGAGTGCTGGAAACATGTTTACCTGTGTTTTTTTTTTTAACTACACAATGGTATTCAAGTGTGTGTATCGTAACAATTTATGGATAATAATTTGAAGGATGAGAATTTCAAGGCACTTAATTATGCTCACAGGAAACCATACACAGACCAATAGGCAGTCACTGGAATACAAGAGGATAGTGAGTGGTACAAAATCAGAAAAGATTTGAGTCACAATTGGATGTTAAGCCAATAATCCAAGAAGTTGGACTATATGAAGAATAACGCAACATCAAGTTTGGAGAAAGACTCATTAACAACCTGTAACATGCAGATAACCCAACCTCGCTTGCTGAGATGGGAGACCACTTGCACGCTTAGTGCTGAAGATCAAAGAGTATAGATTTCACTATGAAATACATCTCTACATAAAAATTCCTTACAGCTGGACCAACAAGCAACATCATAGTAAATGGAGAAAATATTGAAGTTGTCAAGGATTTTGTTTTACACGGATCCACAATCAGTGCCCATGAAGCAGCAGTGAAGAGATTAAAAGAAACAAACAGAGATGTCACCTTAAAGATTAAGGGTCACCCAACCTAAGCCATGCTATTTTCAATTGGCCAAATTTTCAATTGTTTCATCTTTATGAAAAAGCTGCGCAATAAACAAAGAAGACCAAAGAATAATTGTTGACTTTGAATTATGGTATTTGTAAAATATGTTGAACATACCTTGGACTTCCAAAGAATAAACAGCACCTTCTTGGAATAAATATAGCCAGAATGCTCCTTAGATGTGAGGGTGACTAGACTTCATCTTGTAAACATTGGGCATGTCACCAGGAGGCACCTGTCCCCGGAGAAGGCTATGCTTGGTAAAGTAAGGGTCAGCAAAAAAGAGGAAGACTCTCCATTTCATGGATTGTCACAGTGGCAACAACAATGGGCTCAAGTATAACAATAACTGTGAGGATTACGCAGTTCAAGGCGGTGTTTCATCCTGTTGAGCACAGGGTCTCTATGCATCAGAACAAATTGGGTATCATCTGACTCGACGGCACTTGGCTGGCTTGGCTACTTAAAAACAAAACAAACAACACAGTTGCCATGGATTCCAATTCATAGCCACCTAAAATCTCTTTGAAACAAGTTGAGATTTAAATAAATAATTACATAGTGAAGGATAAAATATTCATGGACAGAGAGTGTCGAGGGTTTATGCAGATACATGCTCTCAGTATTGTATGTATACTTGACAAAATAAAAAGAAATTGATGACCACAATTAAATACTCATTTCCCTCTACTCCCCTTAAGGACAGAGCCCTTCTCCTCTTCAGGGTTTAATTTCAGGCTTGGTGTCAGGAGGCTAATCATACTTCATCTTCCATTTAAGTCAAATAATTCCACTCCTATTCTGAATTGCCACTGTCTTAGAAAGACTTCTTTGAAGTCTTAGCTGTAAAGACCAGAATTCATGCAGCTTTATTTTTATCTGTCTAATGATTTGGGAACCCAAATTGGCACCAAGCGGTGTTTCTCTCTTCTGAGTCAAGGGGATATTGATTTGTTCTGCAGAGGGATAAGGAGGATAACATCACGGCCTGGGGAACTTGCATCCGAGGACAGAAAAACAGCGAGGGAGCTGGGATAAATGCAGTTTTGGGACAATGTTCTGCTTATTTGGCCTTTACATGAAGCCTCAGCTCTGGCTGGAAAATCATGGTGTCTTAGAGTATATAATGATTCCCCTAATCCCAATACCTGTTAACCCCGAGTATGAAACAATTCTTAGCCATCACAATTTCCTCACACTTTAATGGACACCAAGCAGAAACTGTTTTCTTGTTGCACTCGATGGGAAGAAGGCAAAGACGGGACTTAACAATGACCTGAAAGGCTACTCCCTAAAGTCCATTAAACTGTGAGGAAATCATGATAGCTAAGAATTGTTTAATAGTGTAGATTAATGGGCATTGCTGGCAGGGGAAATCATTACACACTGTAAGATGCTGTGATTATCCAGTCAGACTTGAGGCTTCTTGAAAAGGCCAAAGAAGCAGAACACTGGTCCCAAAACTGTCCTTTTCCCAGCTCCCTCTCTGTTCCTCTTAGGCAGAAAGTTAGTGTAGGTTTCATATGATGC
This sequence comes from Heterohyrax brucei, assembly GCA_028571685.1. Classification (NCBI taxonomy): domain Eukaryota; kingdom Metazoa; phylum Chordata; class Mammalia; order Hyracoidea; family Procaviidae; genus Heterohyrax; species Heterohyrax brucei. The sequence continues at coordinate 14,077,567 of CM053153.1, read as the reverse complement.
ACTGAATTTTTGAATACATTTTCAGTGCATTTAGTATGTTTCAGAGATATATGGTTTTTTTTGTTTTTATTTTGTTAGCTTTTCTTATACATGTGTGTTATGTGTAATATGCATGTACATCATATAACATATATATTATATGCGCACACCAATGGCTGTCAAGTTGATTATGACTAATAGTGACCTCTTATATATCATAGCAGAATGTAGAGTTGTACTTCATAGGGTGTTCAGTGGCTGATGTTTTGGAAGTACATCACCATGTCTTTCTTTCAAGCACCTGTGAGTAGACTCAAACCTCTCAACCTTTCAGTTAACTGTGGGCATGTTAACTGTTCACGCCATCCAGGGACTACGTATGTCTCATTGGGTGCTGCCGAGTCCGTTGGGTGTTACAAGATAGATTGAACTGTCCCACAGGATTTTCTTGGCTGTAGTCTTAATGGAAGCAGATTACCAGTCTTTTTTGTCCAAGGTACTTCTGGGTGGGTTTGAGCCATCAGTCTTCAAGTTTACACTGCATAGGGAGCATATATATTGCTTTAGAGCACATTCTTGGGTGCCTGGTATGTGTTAGGCACTGTGGTTGGAAGTGAGATAACAAAGAGAGTCTTGCTTCTCTCACAGAGCTCCCGACAGAGTGGAGAAAATGGATAGTAACAGTTCAGCGATAAAAGTGCCAGAACAGAAGCACAAAGCAAGGAAATCAACTATACAGCAGTTAGGGAAGGAGTGTGGGAGAGTGGATTCAGGGAAGGTCTTAAAGATGAGGAGACATTTCTCCAACCACACAAGAAAGAATAGAAGTGTTATTGTGGCTTTATATTTTGCCTGCTTATTATAGGGTAGCAGTTTGCAAGGTGTAAAAAGAAGGTGGAAGGCAGACTGGGCTGACTGAGCAGCCTGGGCAGAAGCACAAAGGTTGCCAAAGTATGTCAAGAAACTAGAAGAAAACACTAGAACTTTCACATCATTAAATAGCTGGGTCTTAAGAGACAGCAGGTCATGGAATTTATGCTAAAAGTTTCATTACTGGGAGGATCTAAACAAAAGACATAAATAATGAGACTCATTTTCCTTCTTTTAAAAAATATTTTATTGTGCTTTAAGTGAGACCTATCAACTACCATCAACTCCTAACAGTTACTAGCACCTCAGATCTTTGTGTATACAAGTTGTTGCCACAGCCCATTAACAAGGGAACAATTACAATCTCCCTTTGTCTGTAGTATGTACAATCAAACTAGTGTCACGAGGTTTCTTCAAAGACTAGTTGTGAAGACACTAACCATAACTGGATGTTTCTCTGAAACGTTGTATCTATTCTATGCTTCACTGTTATGAGCAATGAACCAGCATGTCCATGATTTTTTCTTTTCGTCTTGATAAACAGAATCTTTCAGCCGTACATAGAATGAACCTAGGATCAAATATCTAAGACACATGATGTGCTGTAATCATCCACAGAAAGAGGAATTTTCCCAGGAATAATGGAAACACTAAGATCTTTCAGTCTATCACTTCTTAGTACAAATGTGTAAGTTGAGTTTTAGATATGTTCGTGGGTAAGGTTGTCATCACATGCTAAGTCCCTACTTCAATATCTTTCTCTACCTCTTGTTCTCTCTCTCTCATTCATCTGTCCATGCCTCCACCATTCAATCATCTGCCAGCCCATCCATCCATCCATCCAACCTTCCATCCATCCATCCACCTCTCTATCTTATCTACCTGTCATAAAAGCAGTAAAATATTTATGGGAAAAATGAAAAGGGAAAAATAACACTCTATACTCTACCACTTTAGTAGAACTATTAGTATTATGTTTCTATATTACTTCTAATCTCTTTCCTAAAAACATTTATATTTAGTTAAAATTACTGTATAAACAAATATTACATCCTTATAAAACTTAGTATTCTAGGCTTTTTTTCTAAGTAGTTTCTTCAGGCTGTAAATCCATTATTATGAAAGCTATATGATATTCTTTTGAGTAGATAAATCAGAAATTATTTATCCATTAAATAATTTTTGAAGTTATATTTTTTTATATTTTATTATAAATGATGTTATGATAAATAATTTTGTGAATTTTTTTCTTTCCCTTAAGAAGTGTTTGGGGGCCAAATTTCCTAATAGAAAACTTCTGAAGGCAGAAAGGTGTGAGTTTGAGTCTGGAACTTAAAAATAGTGTGGTAATTTTTGTCTAAGGTAAAGTATAGAAAAGCTTACTATGTCTTGACATATAGTGTTAAAATATTTTCCAAAAGTATTACAACAACTTACATATATGAAAACTTCATTTGTGCTGCAGAAATGGGCATATCTTTAATGTCATTACATTATCTTTAGTACTACATTATTTTTAGTATTGTCATAGTAAGTTGTAAAAAGATCTGAAATCATTTAGATATATTTCCATTAAGCTTCAAGGTAACTGACTGAAATACCAAAAGATATCCAATCAAAAAATATTTACTGAGGACCTCTTCTCTGCCAGGCATGTCTCCAAAACCTCCATTCAGCCCCCACATCTAGATATCATTAATAGAGGAATTTGAAAATTGAGAATGCGTGCTTTCAATGGATTCTTCCACACAGTCAATAGGTCCTTATCAAAACTTCAGCAAGCAACAAGAGCCATGTCAAGGACCAGGACTATAATGGTAAGCATTTGTTCTTTTGGACACAGTCTGATTAATAATTGAAATTCATTTTAGTCCTATGGTTTGTGCTTGTTTTTGTGTTCTTTTCTGTCTATCATGTCAAAATAGGTGAACCTCCCTCCATACAATATTTCCAAGTTTAGTGGATTATAACACATAATCTATATAACATAATAACATTATTATCACAGGTTGGAGTCAAAATACTCATTAATTGCTTTATATTCACTGATTGACCTTGGGAAATCACTTCTCGTCTCTTCAGCTTAGTTTGTTTATCTAAAATATGAGAGGTAAGCCTCTGTCTCTGAGGTCTGGGTGAAAATAGCATAATAAGTATTAAAATATTTTGTAAAATGTAAAGTTCCATGAGAAGTCATTATTACTATTACTATTGTTGTTGTTATTATTTGTGTGTATGGGTGTTTGCAGCTATTTTTTTTTTTTCTCTCATTTTGGGTCTTGCCACATCAGCAAAGCATGGCTTCCTCCATCCACATTACTAAGGGTAACTCTACTTTGAGGTGGCAATTCTTCCCTAGTTGTGTTCTGAGTGAATACCAACCTGAGGGACTCATCTCCCAGCACAATAGCAGATATGTTCACCTGCTATTCATAAAGTTTTCAGTGGCCATGTTTTCAGAAATAGACTGCCAGTTTCTTCTTCCTGTTCTGTCTTAGTTTGGAAGCTCCACTGAAACCTAACCACCAAGAGTGATCCTGCTAGTGTCTGACATACAGGTGGCAAATCTTCCAGTATCACAGTAACACGCAAGCCACCACACTACAACAAACTGACAGATACACGATGGAACTAAAAGATATGCCTGATCCAAGTCATTATATTTTTAGTCACCTTATATGTGTGTGAAAGCTGAACAATGAATAAGGAAGACTGAAGAAAAACTGATACCTTTAATTATGGTGTTGCCAAAAAATATTGAATATACCATGGGCTGCCAGAAGAATGAACAGGTCTGTCTTGAAAGAAGTAAAACCAGAATGCTCCTTAGACACAAGGATGATGAGACTTCATCTCACACTTTGCACGTGTTATCAGGAAAGATCAGTCACTTGGGAAGGACATACTTTGTAAAGAAAAAGATCAGTGAAAAAGAGGAAGACATTCAATGAGGGACTGACACAGTGGCTGCAAAAATGGGCTTCAGTATAATAAGTCAGGAGGCTGATACAGGACAAAACAGCATTTCGTTGTCTTGCGCATACAAAGACTGTTGTTTGTGAAACCATCCTAGACAAAGTGCTACATACTTTATTGATGAGCACTACTATGGTCACATTGGAAGTGTTCCCTTGGAAAGCTATGCTCTGAACTCAGCATCTAGTCCATTCATCAAAGCAATTTTCAAACTCTTTTTCCGGAATGGCCATCACAGCTGCCATTGTATTACCATTAAGGCCCTAAATGGCATCAAAATGTCTTCCTTTCAATATTTCCTTTATCATTGGGTAAAGAAAAAAGTCCTTGGGAAGCTAGATCAGGTGACTAGATGGGTGTTCTAATACAATTACTTGTTTACTGGCTAAAAACTCCCTCACAGACAACTATACAACTAAGTTCGCAAACTTGCCACCCTGCCACCATGCACAATGGCCATCCCAGAAAGAGTTCCAAAATTACTAGGTGCTGGTGCTGGTGCATAGCTTCCCAAGGGGAGTACGTTGAAGGTGACCATAGCGACATTCAGCAACGTGGTATGTAGCACTTAGAACATGTAAGTTCACAAATTCGATTGTCAGACTTCATAGGGTTGCTATGAGTCAAAACTAACTCAGTGGCACGTAACAACAATGACAACATGGGTAAAATATTCAGTGACACAAGGAGCCACAAAAGATCACAGGAATATATAGAAACACTATACCAAAAAGAACTGGTTGACGTTTAAACACTTCAGGAGGTTGCATATGATCACAAACTGGTGCTACTGAGAAAAGAAGTCCAAGCTGCACTGAAGGCACTGGTGAAAAACAAGGTTCCAGGAATCGATGGAATACCAACTGAAATGCTTCAACAAATGGATGTAATACTGGAACTATTCACTCTTCCGTACCAAGAAGTTTGGAAGACAGCTACTTGGCCAACTGACTGGAAGAGGTCTTTACATGAGTCCATTCCAAAATAAAGTAATCCAACAGAATGCAAAAATTTGAACAACAAATATCATTAATACTACAAACAAGTAAATTTTTTCTCAAGATCTTTCAAAATTGGTTCCAGCAGTACATCAATAGGAAATGGTCAGAAATTCAAGCTGGATTCAGAAGACGGTGTGGAACAAGGGATATGATTGTTGATATCAGATGGATTTTGGCTGAGAGCAGAGAATATCAGAAAGAGGTTTATTTGTGTTTTACTGCCTATGCAAAGCATTTGACTGTGTGAATTATAGCAAATTATGGATAACATTGTGAAAAACAAGAGTTCCAGAACACTTAACTGTACTCGTGTGGAATCTGTATGCAGAACAAGGGAGCACTGCATAGTTTAAAATAGAGATATGTGTCTGAGGTGGATCTTACACGACACTTATTCAGTGTGTGTGCTGAGCAAATAATCTGAGAATCTGAACTACATAAAGAATAACATGGCATCAGGATTACGGGAAGATTCATTTGTAACCTCCAATATGTGGATGACACAACCTTGCTTGCTGACAGCAAAGAGGTCTTAAAGTACTTACTGATAAAGATCAAAGATTATAACCTTTAGTTTGGATTACACCTCAACATTAAGAAAATAAACATCCTCAGCATAATGGTAAAGAATTCAGCTGTTAACTGAATGATCAGCAGTTCAAATCCACCAGCTCCTCCTTGAAACACTGTGGATAGTTCTACTCTCTCTTATAAGTCAATATACGTCAGAATTGACTCAAAGGCAACAGATTTTTGTTGTGGTTGTTGTTGTTGTTGTTTGTATGAAAAAGGACCACCATGATAAAGAGAGAAAACACTGAAGTTGCCAAGGATTTCATTTCGCTTGTTTCCACACTCAGCACCCATGGAAGCAACAGTTAAGAAAACAAAGGACCTACTGCACTGAGCATATCCGCACTTTGAGGATAAAGGTGAGCATGGCCCAAGGTGTGGCCTTTTCAATTTCTTCACATACATGTGAAAGCTGAACAGTAAATAAGGAAGACTGTAAAAAGAACTGATGTCTTTGAATTATGGCATTGGCAAATACTGTCAGATATACCATGAACCATCAAAAAAGCAAACAAATTCGTCTTGAGAGACATACGGCCAGAATGCTTCTGAGAAACCAGAATGGTGAGATTTCATCTCATGTACGTGTCTGCCAGTTGGTAGTACTCTGGAGGACTGTGTGTTGCTGGGGAGCTGGATGCAATGCCACAGAAATCCAGACCCTAGCAGGGTAACCTACAGTGGACAGGATTCAGCTGAGCTCCCAAACTAACACAGTGGAGGAAGAAGAATACAGCAGTCTACTTCTGAAAAGAGTTAGCTAATTAAAACCTTATGAATAGCACTAGAACACTGATACAGTGCCGGAAGATGAGCCCCCAGGTTGTAAGGCCCTCAAAGGATGACCAGGGAAGAGCTGCCTCCTCAACGTAGAGTCAGCTTAATGACTTGGATGGAGTCAACCTTTTAGGACTTTCATTGCTGATGTGGCACAACACAGAATGAGAAGAAACAGCTGTAAACATCTGTTAAAATTAGAACATTGAATGCATGAAGTATGATTCTAGGAAAACTAGAAATTGTCAAAAATAAAATGGAATGCATAAACACTGATATCGTAGATATTAGCAAGCTGAAATGGATTGGCATTGGCCATTTTGAATTGGATAGTCATATGGTCTACTCTGCAGGGAATGACAACTTAAAGAGGAGTGGTGTTGCAGGCATTGTCCAAAAGAACATTTTGAGATGGATCCTAAAGTACAATGTTGTTTGTGCTAGAACAACATCCATATGCCCACAGGGAAGACCAGTTAGTACAGCTATTATTCAAATTTACACAACAACCACTAAGGCCAAAGACGAGGAGCTTAAAGACTTTTATCAGCTTCCAGTCTCATATTGATCAAAAATGCAGTCAAGATGTATTGATAATTACTGGTAATTGCTATGAAAGTTGGAAACAATGAAGAAGGATCAATATTTGGGAAATATGGCCTTGGTGATAGAAACAATGCTGAAGATCACCTGATGTAATTTTGCAAGACCAGCAAGTTTACTGCAAGTATCTTTCTTAACCAACAAATGATGACTGTACACATGGACCTCTCCAGATGGAATAGACAGGAATGAAATCAGCGACATCTGTGGAGAGATGACTACGTCTGTGGAAAGAGATCATCCCTTTTCCATCAAAGAGATGATGGAAAAACTCTATATTATCAGCCAAAACAAGGCCAGGTGCCAACTGAAGCACAGAACCATTAATTGCTCATATGCAAGTTCAAACTGAAACTGAAGAAAATTAGAAAAAGTCCAGGGACTCAAAGTTTGACTTTGAATATATCTTGCCTGAATTCAGAGACCATCGCAAGAGTAGATTTGACACACTGAACATTAATGATTGAAGATCAGACAAGTTACGGGATGACATCAAAGACATTCTGCATGGAGAAAAAAAAAGGGTATTAAAAAGACAGGAAAGCAAGAAAAGACCAAACTGGATATCAGAAGAGACTCTGAAACTTGCTATTGAGTATCAAATAGCTAAAGCAAAAAGAAGAAATGATAAAGAACTGAACAGAAAATTTCAAAGGGTGTCTGGAGAAGACAGAGTAAAGTATTATAATGACATGTACAAAGAACTGAAAATAGAAAACCAAAAGGGAAGAACATGCTCTGCTTTTCTCAAACTGAAATAACTAAAGAAAAGTCAAGCCCTGAGTTGTGATAGTGAAGGATTCTACAAAGAAAATATTAAATGACACAGGCAGCCCAAAAGAAGATGGAGGGAATGCACAGAGTCATTATACCAAAAAGAATTGGTCAACAATCGACCACATCAAGAGGCAGCATATGATCAGGAACTAACAGTACGGAAGGAAGAAGTCAAAGCTGCACTGAAGGCACTGGTGAAAAACAAGGCTTCAGGAACTGATGAAATATCAATTGTGATGTTTCAACAGATGCAGCACTGAGAGTACTCATGTGTGTGTGCCATGAAATCCAGAGGACAGTTCCAGACAACCGACTGGAAGAGATTCATATTTCTGCCTATTCCCAAGAATGGTGACCCAACCAAATGTTTTAGTTAGAGAACAATATCATTAATATTACATGCAAGTAAAATTTTACTAAAGATAATTCAGAGCAGCTACAGCAATATATTGACAGGGAACTGCCAGAAATTCAGGTGAGATTCAGAAGAGAATATGGAATGAGCTGTATCATTGTTGATGTCAGACGGATCTTGGCCTAGAGGAAAGAACTTCAGAAAGATGTTTACTTGTGTTTTCTTGACTATGCAAAGGCATTTGCATGTGTACATCATAGGAAATTATGGCTAACATCGCAAATGAGAATTTCAAAGCACTTAACTGTGCTCACGTATCAAGAGGAAGTTGTTTGAAAAGAATAAGAGGATGCTCAGTAGTTTAAAGTCAGGAAAGGTGTGTGTCAGGGTTGTATCCTTTCACCATACCTATTCCATCTGTATGCTGAACAAATAAGTCGAGAAGCTAGACTGTATGAAGAATACGGCATCCAGGTTGGAGAAAGACTCATTAACAACCTTCATTAAGCAGATGACACAACTTTGCTTGCTGAAAGTGAAAAGGATTTGAAACACAGACTGATGAAAATCAAAGACCGCAGTCTTCAGTATGTATTACACCTCAACATTAAGAAAACAAAAATCCTCATGACTGCTGCAATAAGCAACTTCATGATAAGCAGAGAAAAGATTGAGGTTGTCAAGGATTTTGTTTTACTTGGATCCACAACCAACATACTTGGAAACAGAAATCAAGAAATCAAAAGACTAATTTCACTGGGCAAATTGCCTGCAAGAGACCTCTCTGAAGTGATAAAAAGCAAGGATGTCACTTTAAGAACTGAGATGCTCCTGACCCAAGCTACGGTGTTTTCAACTGCCTCATCCAAGCATGTGAAGGCTGGACAATGAGCAGGGAAGACTGAAGAGGATTTGATACCTTTAATTGTGGTGCTGGCAAAGAACACTGATTACATTGTGGACTGCCAAAACAACCAAAAGATCTGTCTTGGAGGAAGTTCAACTAGAATGCTCCCGAGAAGCAAGGATAGCGACACTATGTCTCACATACTTTGAATGTGTTGTCAGGAAGTATCAGTCCCTGCGGAAGGACATCATGCTTGGTAAAGCACAGGGTCAGCAAAAAAAGTTCAAGACTGTGTTGTGCTTCTTTCTGTTGTATAAAGCGTTGCTATGAGTTGGGATCAAATGGCCAACACCTGACAACAACTGTCACTGATGCTGGGAGACAATTCTCCACGATTCTTCAGTGTTTCTGCAAATTGTGAGAGAGGGACCAACTATACTTTTCTTCTGGACTTGACTTCAAAGATATTTGTACAGCTAATAGCCTCAGGATATAGAAACAGTATCTCACTTCAGAATAAAGGGCAGGTTTGTTTACTGTCTTATATAATAATGTCTCCCTTCAGGACAAAGTCTGAGCAGGTTTGCTTACAGTCCATTAGGAATGATTTGGGCTCCCTGAGCTTGGAACTCCTTAGCTGTAATGCAGATGCACCGCATACACAGCTTCCCACTATGACTCTCACTCTGCATTGCCCCACTGGGACCGAGGGAGAAAAGGAACCAATGGGAACACAGTGCTCACTATATGATGTGCCAAGGGTAATAAAATTATGCATCTGACACAGTAGTCTTGTGTCTTCTGCCAGCCTCCGTATAATTGTGTCAGGCTAACTTATTAAGTTGCATGGAGAGTAAAATTTCAGACCTTTCACAATCCTTGGAAAGTGATACAATTTTAAAAAAAAGGAAAACTGCTTCAACAACACTACATGCTCCTTTATGCTGTCCATCAACCTGAACCTCTTTTGCAGCAGTAATCAAAGTTAATGGCCAGATTTATGTATTCACATTATTTTCCATGTTCATAAAAATAATATACATTCACACAAATATGTAAAGTAGGTGGGTGGATATTTGTTTTGTAACAATGGGATCATACTAAACAACTTTACTGGAACTTGATTTTTTCACTTAATTCATCATGGGTCTTTTTCTCAGTTCATAGATATAGATCTAACATCTTTATCTTAACAGTGACCACAATTTATTAGTCAACCATGCCAGTATCAGTGGTTAGTAGGACTCCTATGGATTTCTTCCTTGCTAGTAATTGTCTGGAGGCTGTGAGAAAAAAATTCAAGAATGTGTGGAATCAGAAGCTAGGAGGTCAGAGACAATGGTGGGAAGAGATGATGGAGGCTAGGCTGATAAAGTAAAGGTAAAGCCAGAAAAGAGATCACTTGACTTGCACGAGGTAGACTCACAGGCCATGGTGGCAAAATGGGTAAGCGCTCAACCACTAACATGAAGGTTGGTAGTTCGAGCTCATACTCTAGCTCCATGGAAGACAGACCTGGTGACCTGCTTCCATAGCAATCACAGCCAAGAAACCCTTTGGAAGATTTCTACTGTTATACAGAGTCAGTATGATTCTGAATTGACTGGACAGCACACAGTAAAAGAAAAAGAAAATTCTTGACAAAACAGAAAAGTCAATAAATTAAGATAATGAAGGATTTAAGAACTGAATGGAAAAGATTCTTTCTGTTCAACTGAATTCTCTAAACTTGTAGAATCTTATTTCATAAAGTGTCAATTTCTCTATTCTTGACTGCATTTCAAAGAGGGTCATAGGACCTACCCCTTTACCCCAACCCTACTATACACTATTTCCCTCTTCTTCATTACATTCTCAATTCTGACAGGGCCTGTAGTTCTGACCTGGGACAATAGAATCAGAATTCCTTTAAAAAAACAACAGAGAATCCAAAGAAATCCATAAGTAAACTGTTAGAGCTAATGGAAGAATTCAGCAAAGTATTGGGATACAAGATAAACATAACTAAATCAGGGGGATTCCTTTATACCAACAATGAAATTGTTAATGAAGAAATCACCAAATCAATTCCATTTACAACAGCCCCCAAGAAGATAAAATACCTAGGAATAAATCTAACTAGAGAAATAAGAGATCTTTACAGAGAAAATTACAAGACATTGCTACAAGAAACTAGGAGGGACTTACATAGGTGGAATCATCTACCCTGCTCGTGGATAGGAAGACTCAATATTGTGAAAATGTCTATTTTGCCCAGAGCACTCTACTTATATAATGCAATCCCAATACAAATTCCAACAACATTTTTCAATGAGATGGAGAAACTAATTATCAGCTTTATTTGGAAAGGAAAGAAACCCCAAATAAGTAAAACACTACTGAAAAAGAAGAACATGCTGGGAGGCCTCTCAGTACCTGACTTTAAAACCTATTACACTGCCACAGTAGTCAAAACAGCCTGGTATTTGTACAAAAAGAGACATATAGACCAATGGAACAAAGTAGAGACCCCAGAGATGCCACCATCCTCTTATGAACAGCTGATATTTGACAAAGGTCCTAAGATTTTGAACTGGGGTAAGAACAGTCTCTTTAACAAATGGTGCTGGCATAATTGGATATCCATCTGCAAAAAATTGAAACAAGACCCATATCTCACACCTCATACAAAAATCAACTCAAATTGGATAAAAAACCTGAATATAAAAGCTAAAACGATAAAGCTCATCCAAGGTAAGATAGGGTCAACAATGGATGTTTTAATATGCAATATAGAAAGACTTCAAAATCTGACAAACAAAACACATTCATCAGAAGAGAAAATAGATATATGGGAATTAATAAGAATCAAATACTTCTGCTCATCCAAAGACTTCCTCAAAAGAATTAAAAGACCATCTACAGAATGGGAAAAAATATTTGGCAACTCTATGTCAGACCGATGCCTGATCTCCATAATCTACAAGGTTCTACAAAATATCAATGAGAAAGAGACAAATCATCCAATTAAGCGATGGGCAAAGGTGATGGACAGACACTTCTCTAAAGAGGAGATCCAGGCAGCCAAAAAACACATACAGACATTTTCACCGTCATTAATTATTAAAGAAATTCAAATCAAAATGACAATGAGATACCACCTCACCCCAATGAGATTGGCCATGATCCAAAAAAACACAAAACAATAAATGCTGGAGGGGCTGTGGAGAGATTGGAACTCTCCTTCACTGTTGGTGGGATTGCAGAATGGTACAACCTCTTTGGAAAGCAATTTGGCGTTACCTTAAAATAATGAATATAGATATACCATTTTACCCAGTTATTCTTCTGCTCGGAATATATCCTACAAAATCAAGGCCATTCACACCAACTGCTACATGCACACGAATATTCATTGCAGCACAGTCCACGATAGCAAAAAGTTGGAATCAACCCAAATGCCCAACATCAGAAGAGTGGATAGGTAAACTTTGGTATATATGCTCCATGGAGTACTATACACTGATAAAGAACAACGATGATAGCAGGAAACATCTCTCAGTTTGGTCTCAACTGGAGGACATTATATTGAGTGAAACCAGTCAGCGACAGAAGGACAATCATTATATGAGACCCCTAAGACAAAAACTTAAAACCATACTCATACATAATAGAAAAGACTCTTTGACAGCTACAAGGATGGGGAAGATGGGAGGATGGGAAGGCAAGTGGCGAGGGTTTAGATTAGTTAATTGTTAGAAATGTGGTAGGGTGAAATTGGTGACAATTCACATTAGTAAGAAGATCAATATTAATGAGACTTCAACACAACTTGTGTACTCCTCCTCTCTTAACCCAATACTGTAAGCACAGAGTATGTACATTTTCATTTTTTTATTTAACAAATAGATAAATAAAAATAAGTTGTTTGTATAAAAATAACAGTAGATAATTAGATAATAAAGTAAATAATAATAACAGACAAAAGAAGTTGCCTTAACATAGACTTTTTCTGGAAAGTCTGTACCATAATTGTAGTTTATCACTCCCATGCATTATGTCAGCAACTGAATTAGAGAAGGCTTTTTCCCAAAGCTCTGGTTGGTGAACACTGTTTCTGCTCTAAGAGCTACTTGTTCCTCTGAGAAGTTCCCAGTCTCTCAAGAGCATTCTGCCTCAAAGGAGCCGAGGAATATATGACCCCAGGGTTTCAGACTCTGACAAGCTCTGCTGTGGCTTCCTCTTCATGAGAAAGAAGACTCTGGACTCCCAGCACTTCCTCTCTCTGCTGCTGAGGCGTGTGAAAATGCACAGCAATAAAACAACATACACAACCAAAAAAGTACAATCAAGCCCTCTGTAGCCTCAAGAGGCAATGTTTGGCCTAGTTTTGTGTGCTGGCTGAAGAACAGTTTAGGAAGAGAGAGAGAAAGATTCTCATTTTTTTCTCTTCCAATGCTGTCTTCCCTGGTTGATGACTCAACTGTCTTCTCTTCGAGTATAACCAAGTTTAGTCACGTATTAATTATTAGCTATTGACAACTTGTTCTGCTAGTCTACGGATAAATTCAATTCTCATACCATTTATATGACAGCTTATATTTAATAAAATGTTGTTAGATACTCTCAAGGTGATTCTGACTCACAGTGACTCCATGTGTACAGAGTAGAACTACTCTACAGGGTTTTCAAGGCTGTGATATTTCAGAAACAGATCACCATTTGATCTGTCAACTTTTGGTTAGTAGTCAAATCATTTTTGGTTAGTTTTGGTTAGCATTTAACAACTAGTGCCACCTTGGGACTCTGTGTTTCATAAATTATTATGTTGTTGTTAGGTGCCATGGAGGTGGTTCTGACTCATAGATACCCTGTATGCAACAGAACGGAACACTGCCCCATCCTGTACCATCCACACTATCTTTGTTAGGCTTGAGCCCACTGCTGCAGTCATTGTATCAATCTGTCTCACGAAGGGTCTTCTTTGTCCCTGACCTTCTACTTTTCGAAGCATGATATCCTTCTCCAGGAACTTGTCCCTCCTGATACCGTGTCCAAAATATATAACAGTAAATTTCACCATTCTTACTTCTAAGGAGCATTCTGTCCATACATGTTCCAAGACAGATCTGTCCATTCAACAGGCAGTCCATGGAATAGTCCATATTCTTTGCCAAAATCTTAATTCAAAGGCATCAATTCTTCTTACAGCTTCCTTATTCATTGTCTGGCTTTCACATGCATATGAGGTCGTTGAAAATATTAAAGCTTGAGTCAGGTGTACCTCAGTCCATGAAGTGATGTCTTTGCTGTTTAACACTTGACAGAGGTCTTTCACAGTAGAAACGCCCGTCTGATGTACATCATGTGATATCTTGCCTGTTGCTTCCGGGGCATCAGTTGCGGATCCCAGTAAAATGAAATCATTGGCAACTTCACTCTTCTCTCTATCACGATTTTGTGTTTTGATCCACTTGTGAGGATTACCCTTTTCTTCATGTTGAAGTGTAATCCATACTTAAAGCTGTAGTCTTTGATCTTCATCTGATAAGTGCTCCAAGCCCTCTTTGCTTTTAGCAAGCAAGGTTGTTGATAACTCTCCCTCTAATCTTCATGTTCCATTCTTCGTATAATCCAGCTTCTCAGACTATTTGTTCTGCATATAAATTGAATAACTATTGTGAAGGAACACAGTATGGCACAAACTTTTTCCTATTTTAAAGGACAGAGAATCACCTCATTCTGTTTGAACAACTGCCTCTTGATCTATGTACAGATTCCACACAAGCACAATTACCCCAAAACTCAAACTCATTGCCATCCAGTCTATTCTCACTTATAGCCACCCTATAGGACAGAGTAGAACCACATAATCAAATGTCTTTTCAACAGGTAAATATCTTTCTACCAGTTTCTGCTTTCAGGAGAGATCCACGTGACATCAGCAACGTTATCACTCACTCCATATCCTCTTCTGAATCCAGCTTGTGTTTCTAGCTGTTTCCTGTCAATGTATTGCTGCCACCGTTTTGGAAAGATCTTCAGCAAAATTTTACTTTCCTGTAATATTAATGATATTATTCAGTAATTTCTACATTCCACTGGAACATATTTCTTTGGAACAAACACAAACATGGGTCTCTTCCAGTCAGTTGGCCAGGTAGCTAGCTGTCTTCCAAATTTCTTGGCATAGACTCATGAGTGCTTCCAGTATTGCATCCGTTTGCCAAAACATCTCAGTTATTATTCCATCAGTTCCTAGAGACTGTCTTGTTTGTTTGTTTGGGGGGGCTTTGTTTTATTTTGTAATGCCTTCATTACACCTTGGACTTCTTCCTTTAATATTACTGATTCTTCAATATCTATGTGGAAGTACATATGGCTTGGGAATTTAACTGTGACAAAATTATTAAAGAATTTTCAAGAGAAAATAAGCAAAAGAAATGTATTTAATTATAACATGTGAGAGATGAAAAGATGTACCTAAAAAGAAAATACAGTAATTTGCTGGAATATGCATTTTCTATAATTAAATTTTCTTTTATGACATCTTTTCCTGTGTTCATTTATAATTATGGCATTTATAATAAAAACATAATCAAAACTGAAGTATGAGCCATGTAACATAAAATGTTGAAGTCCATTTTCGGTTATGGGAGATCAACAGAATTTTACATGGATTGTTGAAACAACTAAGTTTACTGACTCATTTTATTTGTTACAGAATACATGGAATATTCCTTTTGTGGTAAACATGGTATATAGGAAAAACCTTAGTGCCCTGTATTTACCAAAAGTTTTATAATCCAGTTCTTCTTATTCTGTTAAAATGACACACATCACTTTTGTTCAACTGCTATTACAGTTGTATCTAAAAAGAAGGTATGTCACGGATAGATAAGACAAACACTACACTTATGTTGTCACTGTTAGGTGCTGTTGTGTCAATTCTGAGTCATAGCAACCGTATATACAACAGAACAAAGCAGTGTCTGATCCTGCAGCATCCTCAGAGTTGTTGCTATGTTTAAACCTGTCGTTGTAGCTACTGTGTCCACCTATCTAGCTGAGGATCTTCCTCTTTCTCACTGACTCTCTACTTTACCAAGCATGTTGTCCTTCTCCAGGAAATAGTCCCTCCTGATAACACGTCAAAAGTATGTGGGGTGAAGTCTTGCCATTCTTGCCTCCAATGAGCATTCTGGCTGTGCTTCTTCCAAGGTTGATTTTCCTCCCTTTTTCTGGCCATCCATGAAATATTCAATATTCTTTGACAGCACCATAATTATATCAATTCTTCTTCAGTCTTCTTTATTCATTGTTCAGCTTTTACAGACACATGAGCTCATTCAAATTACCATGGCTTGGGACAGGTGCACTTTAGTTCATAAAGTGACGGCTTTGCTTTTTAACACTTTAAAGAGATCTCTTGGATCAGATTTTCCCAATACAGTGTATTTGTCTGATTTCTTGACTGCTGCTTCCATGAGTGTTGACTGTATATCTAAGAAAATTAAATCTTTGATAACTTCAATCATTTCTCCATTTACCATAAGGTTGCTTAATGTACTAATTGAAAGGACTTTTGTTTTCTTTAAGATGAGGTATAATTCAGACTGAAGGCTTTGGTCTTTGATCTTCATCAATAAATACTTCAAGTCTTGTTCACTTTCAGCAAGCAAGGTTGTATCATTTGCGTACTGTAGGTTGTTAATAAGTCTTCCACCAACCTTGCTGCCCCATTAGTCTTTGTATAATCCAGCTTCTCAGGTTATTTGTTGAGCAAATAGATTGAAAAAGTATGATAGAAGAATACAGTGTTGACATCTGCCTTTCATGATTTTAAACCATGTAGTATCTCACTTGTTCCGTTCAAACGACTACCTATTGGTCTAAATACAGGTTCCTCATGAGCACAATGAAGTATTGCCATTCCTTGAAATTGTTATCCATAATTTTTTATGATCTACACATTTTAATACCTTTGCATAGCCAATAAAATACAGGTAAACATCCTTCTAGTATTCTCATCAACAGTGACATCCCTCATCCCACATACTCTTCTTAATCTGTCCTGAATTTCTGGAAGTTATACTGTTGCGACTACTTTCGTACTATCGTAACTGCTTTTGAATGAACTTTAGAGAAATTTTGCTTGGGTATGATAGTACTCTTGGCTCTTCTTTCTCTGGAATGGGCACATGTATGAATCCCTTCCTATAGGCTGACAAAGTAGCTATCTTCCAGATTACTTAGCACGGAAAACTGAGTGCTTCCAGAACTGTATCTGTTTGTTAAAACATCTCAGTTGGTATTCCATAAGTTCCCGAATCCTTGTGTTTTCTAATCACTGGCTTTGTAGAAGCTTAGATCTCCTCCTTCAGTATCGTTTGCTCTTGATCATGTTCTTTCCGAAAGGGCTGAATGTCAACCAGTTCTTTTTGGGGCAGTGACTCTGCGTATCCCTTCTTTCTTCTTTTGATGCTTCTTCAGTCACTTAATCTCATCCCCTTAAAATCCTTCAGTAGTGCAACTCAAGGCTTGAATTATATAGTTCTATATATAACTTAAATATGCCATCCAAAATGAGTAAGTAGAGGGGTGAGCACTACAGATTATCAATGTTTAGAACTCTTACGTGCCCTAATCCTTGCTGTGCCTGGTAATAACTAACACATATTAAGCATTTCCTATATTCCCAGCTCTCTGTCAAATATTTCACATACTTCAACTCCTGTAAGACTAACAACAGCTGTGTAATGGAGTTACTGTTACTATTGTTCCCATCTTACACAGCTGCATATTGTGTGAAAGGGAAGTTAAATATCTTGCTCAAGGTCACAAAGCTATTGAGTGACATGGCTGGAACTTACATTTAGATGCAAACATATGTGAATATATATCCCTCTGTGGCCACTCTGCAGGATTCCAGCTCTCTGAGGAGAAGATTTGAAAAACCTCTGGACTTAGATAATCTATCTCCAATCTCCTTTATTGCTTTAGCAAACAGTGAGTCCATGAGGCAATAAACCACCAATCTTTACAGTCCTCCTCCTTTCCCACCTCATGAACACACATACACGCACACATCATGAACTACATAAATATTGCCATAATACAAACGTCAAATGTGTAATAGATACATGATACAGTGAGGATGTTAATCAATGTCTTTTCTTCTATGCTTAAGAAAACCACACTGCTCCTGTCTTTTGCCAAACCAAGGCTGAAAACCAGCTAGACAGGGAAAGTGAACTGCACACCTAATCAAGCTTCTGTTCTGCAGGAAAAGATGAATTATAAATCCTAGATAACACACGGACTCTCAATCCCTCTTTATTGATTTTCATCATTGACATTAGGCAGCGCATTTTTCTACAGCTGAAAGTTTGGGACTTTTGTTTGTGACTCCAGAGTAACATTCTCAGATGTGTATTTAGTTTCACTGAAACCAATGCTTAGCTCTGGAGGAACATGATTGTTAACTATAATGTGTATTTACTACCGTGTCCTAAAAGAGGATTAGGGAAGGAGGACATTAATTATTTCCATGAGGCCCTAAGACCTGGTGGTAAATTTCCTCTCTTTACTTTAAAATGATGTTGTAGTTAAAGAGTTAAAAGCTAATTGGGCTCCTTGTCAAAAACAACCAAATCCTAGCTTCGGTTGATTCTCTCAGGAAAAAAAGAAAAGACCCCTTTACCTTTGACGCTGTCTCGGCCCTGTTTCCAGCCTCTGACTGGAGTTCACCCCAGTAAAGGTACTGTCAAATGGGCCTGTGTCCCAAACATGCTGGCATCTGGGAGTTAAAGCTGAAGTCCCATATTTTTCGCTAGAAAAGCAGCTGGTGATGGATGCAGGGTGGGAGGCTGACCTGGCAGACAGACAGAGTCAAGCTAATGAGATGTTATGAGGAACACAGAGGGAGGAAAGTCAGCAGTAACTGGTTAGCCTTCCTTCTGTGTCCTTAGGACAGGGAGGTGAGTCAACAACCTGTCTTTTTCCTGGTAAGGAATAGAAACTACCGGGAAAATAGATCTGCCTCTACAGAGTATAAATATCTATCTCTTTGTCATGAGGCAGCTAGAATGACATAAGCAAGCCTGCAAAGCACTGTATGGTGCTTGCACAGAACAGGACTTCCAATATTAGTTCATTTACTTAAACCCCTTCCTTCTTACCAATGGTGGCTTTAGTTTCCAAGGACTATCATTCAAAAAAAAAAAACTGGGGTGATGCAATGGATACACTCTCAGCTGCTAACCAAGTTCAGCAATTGGAACCCACTCAGCCACTCTGTGAAAGAAAGACATGCTCCTCTGGGGCAGCTCTACTCTGTCGCTTGGGATATCTAGGACTTGGAATCAATTTGATAACAACAACAATAGCATTTAGCAGGAGTCTTGAGGTGTTGCAAATGGTTAACATGCAGCTGCCAACTGGAAGGTTGGAGGTTCAAGCCCACTCAGAGGTAATCGGGAAAAAAGGCATGGTGATCCACTTCTGGTAAATTAACCTTTGAAAATCCAATGGAGCAGTTTTATTCTGACACAACACATGGTCACCATGAGTCAGCTGATTCGACAGCAACTGGTATCTTTCAAAAAAACAGGTTTTCTATAGCCAAATGTTCTTGGTCAACCATACTGGGTAGCACTTGCTTACTTTGTGTCAGGAACATGTCTCAATACTTCACTCATATTAATTCATGCATTACCTTAGTATATATAATTCCAGCTACCTAACAGGTAGCTACACTTTTTCAGAGAAAAATAATGTGTAACATTAATTAACTGCTCTGTTTCAAGTACATATGTAAATTCTAACTCATGGCAGCTCCGTGTGTATTATAATAGAATTCTACTCCATTTGTCACCTGCCCTCATAAAAATTACAGCCCAAAACTCATACGGAACACTTCTACTCTGTCACATGGGATCTCTGTGAGTTGGAATCAATTTAATGACACCCAGAGGCAACAATATCATTCAGCAGGAGTCCCTAGGTGGTTAACATGCAGCTGCTAGCTTGGTTTTCGATGGCTAATTTTTTAGAAGTAGAGCACCAGGTCTTTCTTCCTTGGGGTGGACTTGAACCTTCAACTTTTCAGTTAGCAACTGAGCACATTAATGTTTGATCTACTGAAGGACTCCAGGCTTGATGGTAATTACAGCCGATTAACATTTCCATCTACTGTCTTAGCTTGGGGTTCCGCAAAAGTAGACTTTAAAAATTGGAGAGAAGGTATTTTATATTGGAGATGATTCCAAGAAACTCAAGTAAGGGAGTGAAGAAAGAGAGACAGGGAAGGTATAAAAACCGAATGCGTCAATGAGAGCTTTACTGCCTGGGGCAACTTCTGGGCTGCTCCGGGGAACTTTGCAGAACGTGTCTCAGAACAACCACAACAAGTGTGGGAAGCTAAGGTAGCAAGTCTACCAACTGCAGCCTCGCTGGCCAACAGTTTTTCTGGGGACTTTAAATCCTTGGTGCTTGT
The DNA here is from genome assembly GCA_028571685.1 of Heterohyrax brucei. Taxonomy (NCBI): domain Eukaryota; kingdom Metazoa; phylum Chordata; class Mammalia; order Hyracoidea; family Procaviidae; genus Heterohyrax; species Heterohyrax brucei. The sequence continues at coordinate 14,057,333 of CM053153.1, read as the reverse complement.
GGGTTTCACCCATGTGCATCAGCCTGCAGTCTTACTGATGTGGGAGAAAGTCCTAAGGGAGAGAAGCAGAGAACGGCTGCTCCTTGCAGTGATGAGCTGTCAGTATACCAGGAATTGTCCCCACAGCTACAGTGAACTCACAGGTATGCTGAAAAGATGGGGTGCTTCTCAGCACAATCTTCAACACCAGGTACCATGTCAATGCCTTTAATCCTGGTACCTAACTCAGCCCTGGAGCCCTGGGGATGCACTGGTTAAGTGTCTGGCTGTTAACCAAAAGGCTGGTAGTTCAAATCCATCAGCTGCTCCTTGAAAACTCTATGAAGCTGTTCTACTCTGTCACGTAGGGTCACTGTAAGTCAGAATCAACTCAACAGCAATGGTTTTTATTTTACTTTTTTAACTCAATCCTTACATAAATGTCAGTTGCCCCCAAACTGTATTCTTCCTAAAAGCAAGACTGCATTGTACTTGTCCTTTCACTATGCCTCCAGTGACTAGCACAGAGCCAGGTGGGGTATAAGCGGTAATGGAAGAACGGAGATGAGAGCCACCATCCAAAGACGTGGAGTTAAAAGACTATATCACCTGTTCTAAGGAGTCAAGTGGAATTGAAAATAGAAGGGTGATCTTCCCAAGCACTGGGCTGGAACCCACTTCCACTGTGGGATGGATGGACTGCAGAGAGGACCCTGGCCCCTTACTCCTCGTGTATGCTTGTCCTCGGCCATGTGCCTTTACAGGACCTTCTCACCCCGACTTGGAATAGCCATGTGATTTGTTTAGGCCAGTGGGGTGTTAGCATGCAAGATACAAGCACCAGTTAGAAAGTGCTTGTGCTGTCGGTCTTGAATGCTCTTGGGGTTCTACCCCTGTCAGGAAAACATTCTTGGACTAGCCAGCAAGAAGAAAGGACACACGGAACAGAACTGTGTTCCCTCAGTTGTACCAGCTGAGGCCACATACGCCAGCTGAGATCCTGTAGACCCTGACTTCTGAGAAATGCTAGCCATGAGCAGTACATTTTCTAGGTAAACCACAGCTGAACACAGGCAAAGGAGTAAGTCCATGGGAAACCAGCCAAAGCTCACCTCTGACCCCCAGAACCCCACAGATAGGGGAGCAAGACAAACAGTGATTATAACAGGCCACTGAGGTTTGTGGCAGAGCATTTTTGTGGCCGTAAATCACGGATACACTGCATAAAGAGTATTTCCAGGAAAAAAATGGGAAGATGCAGTTGAAAGGCAGGTGCTCGGCAGCCAACTAGTCTTACCCGGCAGCTAAATGGCTGTCTGAGGCTCTCCAGGCTGAAGCATGTGTACTTCAAATTAGTGTATCAATAAACTCACCTATTACTGTATGTCATTAGCTGTCCGGGGTCATTTGTCTGCTACAGAGCTGAAGACATTCAAGCTCAAGTGGCTATCAGAGTTTTGTGTTTGAGGGGCCAACAAGGGTGTGAGATGAGGCTGGCGACACAAGCAGGAGCCAGACAGAGATGCACTGAGATGCTTTCCCGGAGTTATCGGGGTGCTCTAGGGACTAATGAGTGTCAGCAGAATGAATGAGGTATTCTGGGAATGATGGACATTTCCTGGCATTACTCAGTGAGGGCGGATTCCTCTTTTACCTCTGTGTACAACTGGCTCCGTTAGTTGGGGAAAATGCCATCTGCTACTGCAAATTTTACTGGCCTTGCAGGCTTCTGCTTGAGGAGTATTTGCCAGGTTATGTAGCATATCATCAGAGGCACAGGACACCTTTAAATAGTGCCATTTTTCAAGACAGAAAAGCATTCTGTTAAAAAAGAAAATGGGAAGAAGACCAAATCCAGTAACAGTCATGAAGAATGCTCTACTCAGCCTGTAACAAAAGGCTCTGCAGTTTATAACAGGCAGCTGCCAAAGACTGTGTGTAATAGTTCCCTGTTAGGACTTCCCGACCACTATGAAATCCGCAAAAGCTCTACCAGCTGTTGAAGACTTAGCCTCTGTTTTTTCTCCTTCTGGGGCATATTCGCAAGGTTCAGAAAAGATGACTAAGTTTCCCAACTGAAATGAAGCTAATAGTAAGTTTCTAAGACTCTGGAGGAAGATGTAAGGAAAGCATCGTGCATGTCTGCTTAAAAACTATTGTGTTTGATGGTTTACAGTGTTCCAGAAATGAGGGCGAGGGCAATGAGACAAAGATAATTGAAGAGCTGGTTTTCAACCACCATTATATGAATAATCAGCATGAATTAAATAGGAGTTTTGAGATGGAGCTTTGACGGTGTAGTGGCTAAGATCTTGGCTGATAACCGAGAAGTCAGTGGTTTGAATCCACCAGCCACTCCTTGGAAGCACTACGGGTGTTCTCCTATGTCCTGTAGGGTCACTATGAGTCAGAATTGACTTGACAGTAATGGGTTTTGTTTTATTTGGGGGGGTTGTATAAATGGTTAACATGCTCAACTGCTAACTGAAGTTTGAGGTTCCAATCCACCCGGAGACACCTTGCAATAAAGGTGTGGTGATGTACTTGCAAAATGTCAGCCACTGAAAACCCCATAAATCACAGTTCTACTGACACACACGGCATCTTCATTAACTGGAGTCAAATTGAAGTCAACTGCTTTCTTTTTTTTAATGACTTAAATCCCATTAAAGTTGGAGCTTCTGAGGTAAAGAAATGAGAAAGAACTGAGTTGCTAGACAAACTTGCTCTTATTTTTAAGACATGCGGAGAAGACTTTAAACACACAGGGAAGTCACACATTGTCTTGCTGCCATACATGAGGTCATAGTACATCTTTCTGCTGAAGTCAAACATCTGAGCAGAAAATAGAAATCTAAAGCTTGTCCTACTAAGAATACAACACCAAATTAGAAAATATACTTTGAACATAACTGAAAGAACATATGGTCTCTCATTTCTTTGGAGGTTCTAACAGGTTGTTTGCGAAATCCAATGATAGAAAACATCTATGGAGCCAGCGGAGCCAGGCAATATGTTAAGCACATGTATTAACTTATTTAATGCTTATAATAATGCTTTGAAGTAGGTACTATTTTTACCCCCATTTTATGGTTAGGGAACTGGAGGCTAAGATAGGTTTAAAAACTGCCCAAGATCACAGTTAGAGAGTAACAATGCCAGGACTCAAACCCATGGCTGAGTGAAGCCAAAGCTCAAGATTTAACAGTCACCATCCTCTAATCTTAATGCCTTTGGATGCACCATCTGTTCAGAAAGCAATGTTCTGGTTGCCATCTAATTCAAACAAACAGGGTCAGAGCTGTTTCCTACTTTTTCTTGGAAACATTGCAGTTAAATGAAGCAGTTATTCACAATTGAAGAGCAGTCAAGAAGACTTTTAATTTGTATTTAGGTATTGGTATTTCTTTAAACTCTGCTATAAATACTTAGAAATTCATGGCTGGTTAAACTGTTTGTTAAATTGGCAAAGCATGAGATAACCAAGCCAAGGGCCGTCAAGTCGGATCCGACTCGACGACACTTGGCTTGGCTATCTTTCATATAAAAGTTATAATTTACCTAAAAAGGCTCACAGTATTCTTCATTTCTGAAGAAAACTTAGCCAGTTAGTTGAAAGCACTGGGCAAGGAACTGGAGGGCGCCTCCTGTAAATTTGAAAACCTAAATTGATCACAAGTCATGGATGCTACAGACATCACAAGGACCTTGAATTCTCAGGGGCCTTCCCATCCAGGAGTACCACGAACTGTGGGTGTCAGCTTTGCTGCACCGTTCTTTTTTCTTCTCCCAAAGTGATGTCTGACATGAGTCTCCTGGTATCACCTTCCTGTCTCAAGGTCAGAGCTAGTGTTCTCCCTCATCTCTGTTGAAACTCTTGCATGCCTTGAAAACTTGATTCTTTGCTAATGACATCAGCCATACTTTCTTGTTTGGAAAATAAAAAGATACAAAATAAAATGTCCAGAGGACAACCATGAAGGGTTCATCCCCGATGGGAAATGTAACTCATGTGTGCATGTGCGTATGTGTACATGTGTGTACGCACATGAGTGTCTGTGTGTCTATGCTGCCCTAATCAGTTTCACACCATCACCCCAAGTCTTAGAAATTCCAGTGATTCTATATAATTTCTGTGAAATGAGGTTTCCACACGGGCCGTGTTATAAATAGCATGTGTCCCTCACCCATCTTTTATTGGCTTGGCCTGCTTCCAAGGATTCTAGGGGAGGAGCTCAAGAAGTTCTTTATGGCTTCTCCTTCCTTTTCTCGGAAGTTAGTGATTCTGGGTGGAGCTGGAGGGTGAGGCCATGGGGGTCATTATTTTAATCCCCCATTCCAACTGGCTTCTGCTCAGCTGTGGAGGGTAGTCACAATTGAAGACGGAGACTAGGAACAAAAAGAGAGAGAGAGAGACACACAGAAAAGTCAAAGAGAGACCTTTCATTAAACGGCGGCAGAAAGGCTCCTTTTCACTGTTAATGTGACTAAAAGTTGTTCCTAGGAGCTGAAGGTTTAGTTAACCCATTTCTTTCTTCTTTTCTTCCATAAATATATTTATTAAGTCCTATATTCAAGCACTAATTCAGGTACCTTAGAATATATGAAGAAAAACATGGTTTTTTGAGAAGCTTACAGCCTAGTAGACCTTCTAAGATGCACTGTAGTAACAAGTTCCCTGAAGGCAAAAACCAAGCTTATTCATTTGATAATTCATTGGATAACTCAGTCTCTTGTTGGACCTTTGTCTGACCCTGGAGAGCTGTACTGCTTTCAGCTGTTATTAAGCTTGTCCAGAAGGATTCTTAGAAAGAGGATGAGCCAGGTCATGTCTATCTCAATTCTAATGCCATGTCTGTACTACTAGTTCTAGGACCTTGGGCAAGTTGCTTTGCGTGTCTCAGAACCATTGCCGTCATCTTTTTAACAATGAAAAAACAAAATTAAATGGTAGTGGAGGAGAGAAATGATCCAATTAGAATTGCTGCCAGGATAACTGGAAAATGTGTGTAACTTACTTAACACTGTGTCCAACATATAAAGTATTCACAAATTTTCGGTAACATTATTATGGAGAGTGACATGTTCAAGCAGAAAGATCATGATGACAGGCATCAGGGAAGTCTGAGTCTCCATGTAGATTCTGTCACTTCCTAAGGTGTACTTTGTCCCATTGAATCAATTCCAACTCAGGTAGAACTGCCCCATAGGATTTCTGAGGTTGCCACATCTTTGTCCCCTGGAGAGACTTGTGGGTTAAAACCACCAACACGTCACTGAGCAGATGAGCTCTTAACACTGAGCCACTGGGGATCCTTTGCTGATGTGTGACCCTGAGCATATCATTCAACATTTTAAAATCAGAAATAATTAAACGTACCTTTCAAAGGATTCTTGAAGCTGGCAGATCATGTATGTGGAGTATGTGCCACTTTGCTGGTTTCCATCATAAATGGTAACTATAGCTGTTAGTGACGTCTCCTGATTAACTAAAAATCTTACATTCCTGGAAATGTGGAAATGCAAATTACAGAGAAATTTTACTGTGAACTGTTCAAGCATTATTAATAAATACACATCAGTAGAATGATATTAAGTGTAAAATATATGTGCATAACCATCATGTTGAATTATCCCATTGGTTCTCTTCTCTCTAAATGGATGCTCAAATGTTTGGCCACAGAGACAGGGGTTATTATATTTAACTAGACGAAACGTCACCTGTATGATGGAAGAGGTGCTCAAAATTGTTTTATGAAGCTTCTGGGAAAATAATCATTGAAGAATAGCTCAGAACCATATGTATGTACGTAAAGCCTGGTGTATAACCACATGTGAATTCCTCTTGTGATGTTCCCTGAATGACTATTGGCCCATGGAGACCAATACACCGACAGTATTCACACTCATTCTCCTCCCCGTTGACAGCCAAACAAATGCCTGGAGTTTTTCTTCCCAACAAAGGATACACACCTCATACCCACAGCTAAAGATCAATTTTAGATTTACGAGTTATGCAAGGGTAAAATTAAGTGTGTGTGTGTGTGTGTGTGTGACCAAGTATACTGTATGTTTGATAATGACATTGGTGAAATTAGGTGGAATTCTTTTATTAAATTCTCTAATGTTTGGTTGCCACTTATACAGAATCTTGTAGGACATATGACACAGGTAATGTTTTGCAAAGTAGACTATTCTCTCAAAGCAATCCTGAAGTCGTGAGTTCCACAGTGGCACAGGTGTGTATTTTAAACTCTGCTAAAGGCAGAAAAGACTATTATTTTCTATTCCTTTTGTCTACAGACATTGTAAAGCTGAAAGGGAATGTAACTGACTTTAAGGCAAACGAGCGTCCTAGAATAAGCACTGTGTGTGCACAGGATGATTTAATCCTACAATTACCGTGTGAGGAAGGTATTTTTATTTCAGTTCCACAGACGAAAAGTTCCAGGTTCAAACAAATTAAACAGCTTTCCTGTGATCATGTAACTTGTATGCACTGGCTCAGTCTTAAATCCTTTTGGATTATAAGCTTCTAGAGGACAGGAATTATTTCTTCTTTTTTGTTTTAATTACTGAATTTGTAGGACTTAAGACAACACTTGACAACAATGGATCTCAATCATTATTTTTAATGAAACAGTGAGTGGATAAGCAAATCATTAATTAAATAAATGAAACAAATTTAATCATCAAACTCCATGATTCTTTATTAAATACATCTTTGGTGGTGACAGCTTATGTATTAGTCTTGGAAATAAAGAAGACATTACGGAGTTTAGTAAACAGAATGTTAACTTGCTCTTGCATAAAGTGCATTCAAATAGCATGTCTTTAGTACACAATGTGTTGGGCAAAGTAAGAGCATTTGTTATATCAAGGCTATTGGAAACGGGAATGATTTTATAAAATAAATCTCTAAAAGTTCATTCTGAGCTGTGTTACAATGTAGCTTGTTAAGAGTGGGATTTAATAGAAAGCATCTCTGAATCTCCCAAAGAAGTAAGAATTATATGATCCAGAAAGTTACAATTAGGGTCTAAGTGGGAAGTGCACAGCAGTATCTCTTTTTGTTACAATGTGTACATCTCATGGTCTGTTAACTTGACAATCTGTATCTTTTTCCCAGTATCCTATGAGAGTTTTTTTTTGATTGGCACAAGATTAATTTATGATCTAGACATAATTCTTTATGGATCTTAAACATGGGAAAAGGTCTCATTACATTTATAGTTCTGTTTTTCACATTTATGGCTGTAATCCTTCTAGCACCCAACAATTTTTGTGTGTAGTATTAGAAAAGGAGTCGAAATTGACTCCACTCAGACACACCACAATGACATTTGTTGCATGAAAATGAACCACCATTGCTTATACCAATTACTAAGCAATGTATCCTTTTCCTGTTAACTGGTTGTAACAAATTATATCATATATTAATGTTTCATACGCTAATGAGTCTGTCTCAGAGCTACTTATTTTCTTCTATTAGTCCATTTGCCTATTTTTGTACCCATAGAACTGTTTTTATTAGTATGATATTGGTGCCTGTCTTAATAAATGGTGAAATTTACTTCCCAGTTTTACTGTTTTGAAGGATAACTTAGCTATTTTTAGTTCACATAATTTTTAGAATAGATTTAACAAATATATACAAACCATGTAATTAGAATTACTTATTGGGCTTGCATTAAATTCAAAGATTAATCTGGTTAGAACTAGTATCTTTAAAAAGTTAAACCATCCTATCTAAAAGCATGTAAGTTTCTCCACTTAATTTAGATTGTAGTCTCTGCCCTTTATTGGTGGTAAAACATTTGTACACAGTAAACTTAAGATTCCAATTAATTCTTATATGCTTTAATACTCTGTCATATTACTGAATATTTCACTTTTAAAAGCATTTTTAGTTGCTTATCACTGATATAAAGAAATAGTATTGATACTGTGTCAGTCAACCTTGCTGAACTCTTATTAAGTCTACTGGATTGTTAGTTGATTCTGTTTTTCTAGGTTTATGTCTTCCTTTCTGGTTCTTATATAATCTCTTTTTTTAGGCATATGATATTAACAGTACTGGTAGTAGGCATACATCTTAGCTTTGATCCCAAATGAATTGTTGCTGAATTGTAGCTAACAATTTTTTAATTACTTTGGTGCTTTGTTATATAACACGTATCAAAGTTATCTGAATTCCCTTTTACTCCTAGTTTTCTAAAAGACTGTTAAACCATGAAAGGGGCTGAACTGTATCATATACTTCTCATTAATGGATTATATCAAGTGACTTTTCTTCTTTAGTAGTTATAGCCTTAACAAATAGGTGGTAACTTTCCTGGCTAGGTTTTTCTGATTTCTCCTAGCTGATTGTGACCTCCTGTGTTTGTGTGGATATATGTGTACTGTGCTTGGTTAGGTGCACGTGAAGGCCTTCAGTGAGATGGACTGACCCAGTGGCTTCAACAACCGACTCAAGCACAGCAATGATTGTCAGGACGGCACTAGAATGAGCAGTTCTTTGTTCTGTTGTACATGAGGTCGCTGTAAGTTGGTGCCAACTCACTGACACCTGACAACAACACGTGCGTGTTCACGTGTGCATGTATACGTAAGTACATAGGCATACATTCTTATATGTATATAGCTATACATATATAGTTATATGTATTTTTCAGCTGAGAAAATGATTTCTTTCCCCCAATAGTGGCACAGCTATCTAAACAGGGGACCCGACCTGTCATTTCAATATCTAACATTAGTGCAATATGCTGCCTACCATGTAGGCTGCTCTGCTTGTGGTTTGGAGCTCGGCTTCAGGGGATGACAAGAGTCTGGCAGAGCCTCAGTGCCTGGTGCTCAAGGCAGAGCCCTGCAGTCACAACGACCTGAGAGGCATCCTGCCTGTCCTGCACTAAAGGTTAGAAGGCTTGGCAAAATGTCTTTGAAAGTGGGAAGAAGAAGAAAATAGATGAACTAAGTTTCTTGGAATGACAGCTTTGATTTGTGTTAAATCATGCTGTGTTCTTGCTTTAAAATGCTTTTTTGTTGTTGCAGTTGTGGATCTTAATAGTGTGCTTCCAGTAAAAAAAATTTCTAATTTTACAGATCTGTGCCAGAGGCCTGTCTCCAAATGTGTGAGATCCTGAAAATTAAAGCTAAAGAACATTTTTAATGAATGCGAAGTATTCATTTTAGAGATAAGGAGGCTGCGGACAACAGCCCCTAAGCATTCGTGTTTGATCAGATGCTAAAACGATGCTTGAACCCTGCTGTATGGGTTTTTCTTTTCTCTCTGTGATTATTTAACAAATTCTTTCAACACTCTTTTGAGCTTCACATCCTGGCCCCAGCCTACCTTCTTCAGAGTCTCAGCCCCAGATATACCGCCTATGACAGCCAAACCAACTTAAAATAAATTTCATAAGGTTTCTGTTCACCCATCATCTGTCTGGCTAACACCACCCATTTGTTCCTCAACAGTCATATCAAGCACTAGTCCTGGGAGGAGTCTTCTTGATTCACCATAGTCTGGATCAGAGCACACGTCTGGATCCACATATCATTGATCATGTTGTTAGTTGCCATAGCGTTGGCTCCAAATCACAGCAACTTTGTATTGCCTGGTCCTGCCCCATCTTCGTGACTATCCCCATGTTTGAGTTCACTGCTGTGACTGTGGTACCAATCCATCCCACTGAGCGTTTCTCTCATTTTCACTGTCTCTCTGCTATTCCAGTGCTTGGTGTTTCCTGAGGACGTGTCCAAAGTAAGAGAGCTCAGTGCAATATATTGCCTGATATTTTTAGGTCAATTTTTGATCATAGGACCCTGAATTGTAGGATTGCTTATCCTTCTTTCTGACCTAAACTAAAGGCTCTTTGATGGTGAGTCGTTGCCCCTCGAGTCTTTACTTCCAGGGCCTCACACACATTGCTGTTCATCTAAGATTGCTTACAGAAAAACCATTCACCACTGAAAATAAATCATGTGTCTATATATGTTCTTTGTGTAGGTTTCTGTTCCCTATGTTCACATATAGATAATCTCCCCATTCCTTCCTAGTCACTTGAAAAAATATTCACAAGTGGGAAAATTATATAAATGAATAAAAGTGAATCTACATTACTGACCCTATGATAGTGGCAATAGCTGATACAGGACACGAGAATGATTGACAGTTGGCAAGAGGTGAAGTATACGAAGAGGTGTCAGAGTTGAGGGGTTCTAGTCAGTTAAGAGTAGGGTCACTTGGGTATTTGAAATGCACAGGACTGGATTTGAACAGATTCCTCCTTCTTTTTCCCTGCACATTTTCTGCAAAGAAGTAAAATCAATGAGACATCTTACTTATAAACAGATATTAGACAGAAAAATCCTCATTATAAATAGAGTGACCATATAATTTATTTTCTAAAGTAGGATTTTTTTTTAATCTTTTTAATATTTTATTTTGCTTCAAGTGGAAGTTTAATTCCAAGTCAATTTATTACACAAAATCTTACACACACGTTGCTATGTACTTCTAGCCGTGAGAGCTGACTCCTCCTTTCTACCTGTGTTTCCCAGCTCCATTCAACCAAGTCCTATCTCCCTCCGCCCTCTATCTTTCCTCTGAACAGGCCTGCCCAGTCAATTTTACGTATTTACTTAAGCTAAGATGCACACTCTTTGCCAGTATCATTTTATATCTTATAGACCACTCCAGTCTTTGTCTGAAGTGTTGGCTAAAAGAGACCCTGGGAGACATACCTTTCAGGGACCCTCCAGTTTGTCAGACCATCGAGTCTGCTGTATGTAATACAGTTTGCATTCTGCATCCTATTTTTCTCCCACTGCATCATGGACTCTTTGTTGTATTTCCCATCAGGACGGTCATTGGTGCTGGCCGGGCACCATCTAGCTCTTCTGGTCTCATGCTGATGTAGTCTCTGGATTATGCAGCCCTTTCCATCTCTTGGGATCATACTTTCTTTATATCTTTGATGTCTTTCATTCTCCTCTACTCCAGGTGGCTTGAGACCAACTGATGCTACTCAGATGGCCACTTGCTAGCTTTTAAGATCCCAGATGCCACTTACCAAAGGGAGATGCAGAACATTTTCTTAAAAAACTTTGTTATACCAATTGATCCAGACCCTCCAAACAGGACATTTTTTAAGTAAAGGGGAGAGCTTTTAATAATGACACCATGAAAACAAGCATGAACTGGGACCACGTTGGAGAAGTGAGATAAATGACAACCCTAAGGTTGGGAGGTGGGGGAAAGTGAGAGCTGAGAATTTATTCCAACTTGAAAACAAACACATGACACAACTGTCTTCAAAGGACTTTTTTGCTTTTCTTGTATTTTTAAATTTTGGCTTTGGTGACAAGTTGTACCCTCTCTAGAGGCACTCTTTCCTCTGAGGGACTGCAAGATTCATTGTAGGCTAAAGAAAACAGGAAATACAAAACATCTAGCAGTGGGAATGAGCTGTCTGTGTTCCAGGAAGGGGTAAGAAGCCAACTTGGCCAGAGTGATGTGAGTAAGGGAGAGGGTACAGGTTTGCTTTTTCTCTTCCCTTAAGAAAGTGATAAAACAGAGTAGAAGGATGCAGTTCAGCATCCTCACCTGAGTTCAGAGACCAGCTTTGCCCATCACATCATTCATAACCCTGAACCAGTCAGTCAGTTTTTCTCTGCCTCAGTCTCTTTAACTTTATGACAAGAAGGGTAACAGGACCTACCTCAAGGAACAGTGTATGAAATGCATGTAGCTTTAGGACTTCGGATGGGCATAGAGTAAGTGTCTGAGTTTCCACAAAAATGGTAGTGTTTTTCTATTATTATTATTATTATTCATCTCAGTATGAATACTAGCTTTATCCAAGGAAGTAATATAGACCCAGGATCTGATTTCTGAGACTCTACAACTGGGTTCTGAGTGGTTTTCTGATTCATAATTCATCCTAGAGATGAGATTATTTTTTCTTTCTTTTATGTCTCACATTCTGGATCAGTAGCCTGCAGTCTCAGTAGCTTACTCTGAAGCTGTCCTTGAACTGACTCCCAGCTTCAGCTTTTCAGTTACTGAAGGAATAGTTTACACTATTGAACTCTATAATCCACATCCGCCGGCCTCATTTTTGGCTTGGAGAAGTCCGGGGTGTATCCAGGCTTTTGTCCTCCAAATGGTGAGAAACTTAAGGATCTACTCTGCTAAGTAATGATACTGTAACCAGCAACAACAATCGCAATGGCAACAGTTACAATAATGAATCACGGCCAACATTTATTGACTATCCCCTTCCATCTACACACCTTGCTGGGTGCTTTAAAGCTGGTACCTTATTTCTCAAAAGAACCATGTGAGTTCAGAGAGCTTAAGCAGTACAGCTACAGTGTGAAGGCTGGGGGGCTAGAATCAAAACCCATTTTAGCCTGCACTTATGCCTATGCTCTGCTGCCTCCCCATGGGCAGAGATGGTTCCAGAACAACAGCAGATATTTTAGGCAGAGAATTATCCAGGCTTTTTTTTTAGCCTTTTAACCTACAAACCCTGTAGGAATAGCTCAGCTGATGACTCTGCTTTTGCCAGAAAGGAAATGGCTCCATCTCACAGTGATCTGGATTTTCCTAGTGCTTATGCCACTTATAGGATTTCACATGAAACAGAGAGCATCACTCCTGAGGTCAATGAACTGCCACAGATGACATTAATCCAGCTGCATGAATGATACTCTTGTGACCTGATATGTGCAAGGCCCTGCTACAAAGATCTCACCTATTTCCAGAGAATGACTTTCCATTTGGAGAATCTGTGCCTCACTCAGCAGTGGCACAAGCAGTCCTCTTAATGCTGATGCCAGCCTGAACTTTTGCCTCCTTAAGCAGTGTTGAGTAGTCACCTCATTAGACCTCCACTGGATCCAGTAAATTCATGGAAAGCCATTACAAGAAAAGAACTGGCTCTGGTCTTACCACTATGTAATTCTATTCTCTCTTCTATTTCAGGGTAACTAGCACATCTCAATTATTGAGTTTCAAGGAGGGAGGCATATTCAACCCAATCTAGGGAGATAGCCTTGTGTAGCAAATGACAAGCATGGAAGTATACTTTCCAAGGTCCTTCCGAGGTCCATGTGGATGGGCTCACATCTCAGCTTTGGTTAATGATACTTAGTGACTGGTTGCTCAGTACTCTTTGTTCCTCAGTTTCCTTCAGCATCTAGCATACAAAGCTGTTGACAGAATCAATCGACACAGACCTGCAAGGGCTGAGCTCACGTAGGAGATGCTGTTTTGAGATGGACCTAGCCCCTACTCATGATTCTTTTTCCTCTGGCCACCTTCTAGCTAACGATGATGATACGACACACTTTTGTCCAATGGGACTAGAGCAGATTTCTTTCAGGTGGCCTTCTGGAAACATTTGCAACACTGATAAAATGGACCTACTTCTTGCCCTGTAATTGCTACAGCTTGCTAACCAAAAGGTCAGCAGTTTGAATCCACCAGGCAGTCTTTGGAAATTCTATGGGGCAGTTCTATGCTGTTCTATAGGGTCAGCGTATATTGCAATTAACTCAGTGGCAGAGAGCTCAGTTTCGTTTGGTCTTACCCCTGTAGGCCTTCATTTTGTTGTTGTTGTTAAACTGGAATCCAGATGTGAGGCTGGTAGTAGAGCAGTTGTCTGGTAGCCATGAATATGCACATTAATATATGACAGTGATTAGAACATTTCTTACCCCATGGTTAAGTACTAAAAAGTATCATTATTATTATTAGGATTATTATTGTGATCATCATCATCATTGACTTTACTGTCATTGTGAGCACGAGGATAGAGTAGAAAAGCAGAGTGAAAACTAGAGATGTCTTGAGTCCTTGATAGTATTGATGAGCCAGTTGTGATTATTATCTTGAACCACTCAACTTTAGACTTCCTGTCATGTTAAACAAACAATCCACCAATTCTCTAAGTTACTGTTAGCTAGGTATTGTGTTGCTTGCAGCCAACTGCAATCCTAAGTGGTACAACAAGGATTTGTTAGTTCTCTTGGTTTTATTATTTTGGTCTCAGTGATTGGCTAATGCTGGAACTCCCATTATATCATGTCCGTCAAACTGTCACAGAATTTCTGTATGAGCTCTCCCAATGACCACAAACTCACTACCTCTCAAAGTAGTCTGTTCTGTCTTTGGGAAGCTCTGATAACTAGTGTGAAAATGACGGAGTCAATAATTCACTGCAACAGCTACAAAGAACTTACAGACAATATTCATAGTTACAATGTTTCTTAGGGAAGTAACAAGGTACAATACAACTCAGGGTCAGGCACAATCAGCATATAGTGCTTCCATCAGGACAGCCTTTTCCCAGCCACACTCACAGATGCATCTCTCCCTGGCCCCCAGCCTCTGCCCAAGGCATTCAGCTCTGTCTATCCATGGGCAAGGAAGCCCCAAACACCAAGGCTCTGCTGCCAGGTCTCTGTTGTCGTTTCTTACCTCTCAGTGTCACAGCTTGCTCTCTGTGTCTCTTCTCTCTATCTCAGTCTCCTGATCTAGAAGCTTCCCAGTTCAGAAATCCTGACTCCGAAGGATGTACTGGCTTTTCTTCCTTGGTGGTGGCAGAATTCTGTCTTTCCCACCTCTCGGGTGACTCAAACCCAGAGGAACGTCAAAACTGATCAGTTCCCTTGGTAGGCTACAATTACTTCGTCACAGTAAAAATAAGTAGATAAATAAGAAAACATCAAACCTGCTACCACTGAGTTATTTCAGACTCACAGTGACCCTATAGGACAGAGTAGAACTGCTCCGTAGAGTTTTCAAGGAACACCTGGCTTATTCAAACTGTTAACCACACTGTCCTAATGAATCACTTGGTGAGAATTACAGGACCATGCATAGAGAAATGAACCAAAAGTGATCCATTGCACTGCACCCAGACGGACATTCCTTATGTTGTGCTGTATCTGTTTTCCTGGATTTTTTTAAAAATCTCTGTCACATTACATCTATTAAGTCTCTTACTTGTGGCAGACTTCTAGAGGAGCGTATTTCTGTTAACTTTCTGCTGGTTAGTTTGAAGGTACAACAGTTGGATTTTGGACATGATGCAAAGTTGTGATCTGTCTCTTCAATCTACCTTAATTCTCGTTCTCAACATCTTTATTTTTTGCATGGCTGCAATTCACCATCATCATTTCTCTGTGATGGTTCAGGCCTGCTTATGGTTATTTCTTTCTGAGTTCCACCTCAAGGAATGGAATCCTAGGCTCCAGACATTCCTTGCACCACCTTTTAGAAGGGGTTTTTTTCTTGTTTTCATTTGTAGCTACTCTAATATATATATATATATATACACACATATGTATATATATATTACATTGAAGTTTAAGTGACAGCTAGTAGTTTATTTTTGAGTAAAAATATTTGTTAAAACATCAACATTCTTAACATTAAAAAATACTATTATTAGTGACAAGAATTTCTCTGGTGTCTGATTTAATCCAGGCTAGCCTAACAACACACCACAGCGTTGGCATACGACCAAGAGGAGCAATGGCAAGGTCAGTTATCAAAGTTCATGATTTAATTATAGAAAGTCATCCTTGAACACAGATTTGTAAGTTTACTCATGATCAGGCGGTGGTCCTCTCCCAGACTTAAATCTACCATCATTCCACTTGACTAGTACCCTTCACAATAAATTGCTGCTTACCAAAATAGCCAACTCTTGGTATTTGTGGTTGCTATTAGGTGCCATCAAGTCCATCTGACTCATGGCGACCCTATATTTAGCAGAACAAAATGTTGCCCCATCCTGTACAATCTTCACAATAGTATGTTTGAGCTCAGTGTTGAAGACACTGTGTCAGTTCATCTTCTTAATAATATTTCTCTCTTTTGCTGACCCTCCCCTAAGCCTGATGTTCTCCTTTAGGGAATGGTCCTTCCTGATGATATGCTCAAAGTAAGTGTGGCCAAACTTTGCCATCCTGCTTTTAAGGAACATTCGTACATCTTCCAAGTCATATTTGTTCTTTCTTCTGAAAGTGATGGTATATTCAATATTAAAGTCACTGGGAACACTGAATTAATGAATACTGAATTGGCCTGTTTAGACCTCAGCTAGAAACCTGTACCCAGTGGATAATTCAATGTTTTTGCCCCTCTGTGCATGCTTCTGTCCATGAAAGACATTACCATAAAATCAAAGGGAGTATGGATTTCGGGGTAGCATATTTTTGTGAGTAAGTAAACTCAGAAGCATGGAATCCACATATAATGAAGATCAAATGCATGTGTTGAATGAATATGCCTTTGTGTAGATATTGCTTGGTAGCACCCAATAACTGAGAGACGTGAAGTAGGAGATAAGTTAGCTCACCCCCATAAAATGTGCTGAGCTAGAAGTATAACAGTATGAAACTGTGCTGGAGAGATGATTAAAATGTAAGTTACAGTGTCGTGCCCAATCAGATTTGTCTGACTTCAATCAATCCTACTTCTCTTGGGTATGTGTACTTGGATCCCCTCTATATTTGGTGTTTCTGGTCTAGTTTAAATGCTCACTTTTGCCTTCAAAGTCCAGGTCATGTGAATGGGGAAGGAGGAACCAGACAGAAAGGAATGGGAAAAGGTAGCTATAAATCTGAACGAGGCAAAGTGGTTTGAGTCCTAAATAATATGGTTTTCTCTCACCATATACAGTACTATTATCACTATTTGACCCCAAATACTATAGACAATACTATAGACAAATACTATAGAAGTATGAGTTGAGTTGAGGTTTTCCTTGGGTGCACTCTCAAGAACATGACAGGGATTGTTGTTGGCTGCCAGAAATTGCTGGGCAAAGAATGTAGGGGTAATATCATGTTCTTCATAGAAATCATCAGAACAGAGATTCTTAACTGAAGTAGGGCATGTCTTTAGAGCCTGGAGCTGAGGTAGCAGGCATATACCTGTCAATAAAAGGGTTCCAATAAGCATCTTCTTTCCCTGGCGGACTTCACATCCTAGCATCAAGTTATACTACAAAACTACGTTAGTGATGAAAGGGACCCTTTTCTAGAGTAATATCCTTTTTGTATTAAGTCCCAGTGAAGTCACGGAGTTCACTAAAGGATTTAGGCTAGCAAAGTTGGCTCCCAAGGCAAACTTTATGCTTACCATTCTGTTCTACAGCATAAAGTCATGTGACTTCAGGCAAGTTATTTAAACTTCCCATGCTCAATCTTTTCAGTCTAATGGTACATGGAAATAATAATGGGATTTTCTTCAATGGTTATTGAAAGAATTAGTGGTAGTGTCCTTAAAACCTTTAAAACAGTATTGGTCACATAGTAGGAGTCTCTGAGTAGTCCAAATGATTAAGTACTTGAAAAGTGGACAACAAATAAGGAAGGCAGAAGAAGAATCAACACCTTTGAATTGTGGTGATGAAGACATTGAATGTCCCAAGGGGACACTGCAGGGTTTAAAGTCAGGAAAGATGTGTGTCAGAGTTGTGTCCTTTCACAATATCTTTTCAATCTTTATGCCGAGCAAATAATCTGAGAAGCTGGATTATACAAAGAAGGGTACGGCATCAGGGTTGGAGGACAACTTATGAACAACCCACGTTATGCAGACACTACCTTACTTGCTGGAAGTGAAGAAGATTTGAAACACTTACTGAAGATCAAGGACCACAGCCTTCAGTTCGGGTTGTACCCCAACATCAAGAAAACAAAAATCTCCACAACTGGACCAGCAAGCAGGATTGTTATGAGTGGAGAAAGGTTGTCAGGGACTTCATTTTACTTGGGTCCACAATCAACACCCATGGAAGTAGCAGTCAAGAAATCAAAAGACATGTTGCATTGGGCAGACCTGCTACGAAGGATCTCTTTAAAGCATTGAAAAGTAAAGATGTCACCTTGAAGACTAAAGTGTGCCTGGCCCAAGCCATGGTATTTTCAATTGCATCATGTGCATGAGAAAGCTGGACAATGAACAAAGAAGACAGAAGAAGAATTGATGCCTGGTGATACTGATGCTGGTGTAAGTCAGGAGGTGAGAATTGCAGACAGAGGAAACAACACCTTCCCAAGAAGTAGAAGCCACTTAAAGGAAGATACACTAGGGCTATAGGAATAAAGTTCAATATACCTAGTGAAGAGTAGACTTGGTGGTACAGAGGTTAAATGCTCAGCTACTAAATGAAAGGTGGAAGGTTTGAATCTATCCAGTGGCTCCGTGGGGGAAAGATTAGGTGACGTGCTCTCACAAAGATTGAAAAAATCAAATCCATTGCCATTCAGTCAATTCCCATTCATAGGTAACTCTATAGGACAAGGTAGAGCTGTCCCACAGGTGTTCAAAGAGTGGCTGGTTGATTCAAACTTTCCATCTTTTGGTTAGCTGCCAAACTCTTTAACTAGAAGAAAAGCTATGGGGGCAGTTATACTCTGTCATATTGGGTTGCTAACAATTGAAATTGACTCAGCGCCATCTAACTAGCAACTACAGAGAGTTACTAGTGTGTGTGTTATGTCAATTGACAAGTTTATTGAAGCTGTTTCCTGTAATGAAAAAAAGGCCGAAGTAATGAATGTGGGCTCAGAACACCAAAGTTGTAGTTCACCTCAGCTGCTAACTGGTGTGTGACTTTGAACTAATGTTGTACCCTTTAAATGTCTCTGCTTCCAAAGGATTAGAAAATGGTAGCTTTTTTTTTTTTTTTTAACCTCTTTCATCTTCTATATTCTCTGATTCTACATTTCAGCTTTAGGGATGAGGAAACTGAGGTCTGAAATGTTGAGGGATTTTCATGCCACCTCCTAGTTAATGAATTCATTAGACTAGTCTTATCTAGACAGATCTTTGTTTCTACACAGGTTATTAATCGTAAGGTGTTAGACTCTCAGTGTTGAAGGATGAAGGCACAAATGTAGGCCTAGCTGGTTTTTAAAGTAAAGCTTTCAGTTCTTCCTCAATTTCATTTCCTGCTTCCCTGTTTGAGTCAATCAGAGGATAAAATAGTTTGCTCTAAAATTAGCTGGTGGGGTTCTTTCATCTTGGATTCTTTTGAAATGACAATTTAAACCCAAGCCTCAAGTAACTGAAAATCTAGTTTTTCTTCCACAGACTTCTGGAATGTCTGGACTTATGCCCTTACCAGACCGACACAAGGGTTTCTCAAGTGGGATACCATTTTTATCTCAAACCAGCTCTTTGGAGGGAGGTTACTGAAAACACATTGGCCAAGGTTCTGTACTTCAAACCATGTCACGTTTTGCTCTAGGGTTTCATGTATCAACTGCCCCTGCCCAGGATAGCCAATGAGCCTTGTGTTGCCCTTGTTGTGGGTTTGAGCTGGATGAATATGAAGTACGAACCCAGTGGAGCTGTGCGTTCCTTGGCCAGGGCATGTGGGACTTTAATGTGCACTTTCAAATCTAAATGCTGAGGCAGTTGGTTCTTGGGCCACCACAGAAGAGCTAACAATCAGGACAGTGAAAAGGGAGCCAGCTCATGGTCTTGCTGTGTATTCACAGAGAGGTGGTGGCTACTCATACATGGCGGACTAAGCAGAACCGATGCTACGCAGCTGTCACACAAGTATTTTGGGGATTCACTGATCCCGCTCAGAGTAAATGACTTTGGAATCACCTGACAACTGTCAAGTTTTCCTCTGAGGAGGCAGCATCCATTTGGTTACATAACTCATAAATTCTGTAATCCCAGCTACCAGGCCGATGGCCAGGGAGCAGAAAAAAAAAAAAAAAAATTCAAATCCTAGGTAGCTCCACAAACCTCAGCACTGTGATATAAGTCAGGGTGAACAAAGCTTTTCATATCTAGGCATTAGAATCAGAAAGACTTGAGTTCAAATATCAAAGCATGATGAAAAACCTGTAAAAATACTAAATATTTACAACATTTTTCTCATGCATGAAAAAGTAATATTTTGCTGTTAGTTCTTGTTAATAATAAACCCAAGTACAGCAGAATAAAACACAGCTCAGTCCAGCACTGTCCTAATCATCTGTCCATTGCTGTCCTTCAAGCCAGAGAGATCATTTCCCAGCACTATATCTGAAAACATTGTACTGTGATCCATAGAGCTTTCATTGGCTAATTTTCTTATAGCAGATATGTAGGACCTACTTTTTAGTCTTTGAAACTCTGAATATATCTGTCCACCATGGATGACCTTGCTGGCATAGCTACTAGCATTATAGCAACGCGGAAGGGACCAAACTGGCAGGTCATAGAGAAAAGTAAGTGTAGATAGATAGATAGACAGACAGACACATAGATAGGTATTTGTTGTTGCTGTTTTTGTTAAATGCTGTCAAATTGTTTCTGACTCACAGAAACAACTCACAGTACAAAAGACTGAAACACTGCCTGGTCCTGTGCCATCTTCACAACTGTTGACATGTTTGAGCCCATCGTTGACTGCAGCCACTGTGTCATCCATCTCACTGAGGGACTTCCGCATTTTCTCGGACCCTCTCCTTTACAATGATGTTTCCCAGGGGCTAATTTCTCCTAATAACAAGTCCAAAGAATGTGAAATGAAGTCTCACCATTCTCACTTTGAAGGAGCATTCTGGCTGTACTTCTCACAAGGGCAGATTTGTTTGTCCTTCTGGAAGTCCATGGCACATTCAACATTCTACACAAGCACCTTAATTCAAATTCACCAATTCTTTTTTGATGTTTCTTATTCACTGTCCAGCTTTCACATGCCTATGAAGCAATTGAAAATACCACATCTTGGATCAGGCATACCTTAGTCCTCAAAGTGGCATCTTTGCTTTTCAGCACTTTAAAGATTTGTATCACATTTGTCCAATAAAATAAATTGTTTTATTTCTTGACTGCTGCTCCCATGAGCACTGATTGTGAATCCAAGCAAAATGAAATCCTAGACAATTTCAGTATTTTCTCCGTTTATCATAACGTTGCTCATTTGGTCCAGTTTCGAGAATTTTCGGTTTATTTATGTTGAAATATGATCTATACCGAAGGCTGTATCAGTAAGTGCTTCAAGCCCCTTTTTGCTTTCAGCAAGTAAGGTCATGTCATCTCCATATATAGGTTATTAAGGAGTCTTTCTTCAAACCTGATGGTCTCTTCTTCATATAGACAAGCTTTGCAGATTATTTGTTTGGTGTACGGACTGAATAAGCATACTGACATATACCTTTTTTTTAAATTTATTTTAAACCATGCACCATCCACTTGTTCTGTTCTATCTCTTGATCTATGTATAGGTTCCTCATGAGTACCACTTACTGTTCCATAATTCCCATTCTTTCTAATGTTATCCACAACGTTATGTTCCACACAGTCAAATGCCTTTGTCTCATCAGTAAAACACAGGTAACATCAAAGACATCATCCATGAAGAAAGCAAGAGGTCATTAAAAAGACAGGAAAGAAAGAAAAGAACAAATTGGATGTCAGAAGAAACTCTGAAACTTGTTCTTTAATGCTGAGTGGCTAAAGTAAAGGGAAGGAATGGTGAAGTAAAAGAGTGGAATGGAAGATTTCAAAGGGCAGCTTGAGAAGACAAAGTATTACAATGACATGTATAAACAGCTGGAAACAGAAAACCAAAAGGGAAAAATATGCTCTGCATTTCTCAGGTTGAAAGAGCTGAAGAAAAAAAATCAAGTCTCGAGTTGCAATAGTGAAGGATTCTACAAGGAAAATATTAAACAACTCAGGACGCATCAAAAGAAGATGGAAGGGATACACAGTCATTATACCAGAAAGAACTGGTCAACCTCCAGCTGTTTCAAGAGGTAGCACGTGATCAGGAACGGATGGCACTAAAGAAAGAAGCTGAAGCAGTATTGAATGTGCTGGCAAAAAACAAGCCTCCAGGAATTCGTGGAAGATCAACTGAGATGTTTCAACAAATGGATGCAGCACTGGAAGTGCTCACTCATCTACACAAAGAAATCTGGAGGAGAGCCACCTGACCAACTGACTGGAAAAGATCCATATTTGTGCTTATTTCTAAGAAAAGTGATCCAACTGAATGTGGAAATTATTGAACAACGTCATTCGTATCAAATGCAAGTAAAATTTTGCTCAAGATCATTCTAAAGTGACTGTAATAGTAAATTGACAGGGAAGTTCCTGAAATTCAAGCTGGATTCAGAAGAGGATGTGAAACCAGAGTATCATTGCTGTGTCAAAGGGGTTTTGGCTGAAAGAGGGAATACCAGAAAGGTATTCACCTGTGTTTCATTGACTACACAGAGGCATTCAGCTGCGTGGACCATAACAAATTATGGATAACATTGCAGAGAATGGGAATTCCAGAACACTTAATTGTGCTCCAGAGGAATTTGTATATAGCTCAAGAGGCAGTCAGGAGAACAGAACAAGCAGACACTGTATGGTTTAAAGTCAGGAAAGGTGTGTGTCAGGGTTATATCCATTCACCAAACCTTTTCAACCTGTATGTTGAGCAACTAATTCAAGAAACTGGACTATATGAAGAACAACAACACATCAGGACTGGAAGACTTGTTAACAATCTGAATTAGGCAGATGACAGAACCTTGGTTGCTGAAAGAGAAGATTAGAAACACTTAGTGATGAAGATCAAAGACCACAGCCTTCAGTATAGCCTGAACATCAACATCAAAAAAACAAAAATCCTCACAACTGGACTAGTAAGCAACATCATGAACAGTGGAAAAAGGATTGAGGTTGTCAAGGATTTCATTTCACTTGAGTCCACAATCAACACCCTTGGAAGCAGGAGTCAAAAAAACAAAAGATGCATTGTATTAGGATAATCTGCTGCAAATATCTCTTTAAATGACTGAAAAGTAAAAATGTCTCCTAAGACTAAACTGCGCCTGACCCAAGCCTTGGTATTTTGAACTGCGTCATACACATGTGAAAGCTGGACGATGAATGACGAAGACAGAGAAATGATACTTTGCATTACAGTGTTGGAGAAGGATATTGAATATGCCGTGGACTGCTGAAAGAACAAACAGATCTACTCTGGAAGAAATATAGAGTGTTGTTTGGAAGCAAAGACAGCAAGACTGTGTGTGTCACATACTGTGGACGTGTTCTCGGGATGGATCAATCACTGGAGGACCTCATGATTGGCAGAGCGTGGCGTCGGTGAAAACGAGGAAGACATTCAAGGAGATGAACTGACACTGTGGCTACAATAGGCTTAAGCATAAAAATGATTGTGGGCATGGTACAGGACCAGCCGGTGTTTCATTCTGTTGTGCACGAGTTTGCTATGAGTCAGAAATGACTTGACGGCACCTAACAACAACAACGTCTTTCTGGTACTCGCTGTTTTTAGCCGAGATCCACCTGACATCAGCAGTAGTATCCCTCCTTCCTCAGCCTTTTCTTAATCTGGCTTGAATTTTTGGCAGTTTCCTGATAATATTTTTTTTTAATTACCTTCAGCAAAATTCTACTTGCAGATGATACCAACGATATTGTTCAATAATTCTCACATTCTTCTGAATCACCTTTCTTTGGAATGAGCATGTAATGAGTCTTGTCTCTTTGGTTGGGCAGGTGGCTGCCTACCAAATTTCTTGGCATGGGTAAATGAGCACTTCCAGCATTACTTGTGTTTGTTATTTCTAGTCCACCAGTTCCTAGAGCCTAGTTTTTCATCAATACCTTCAGTACAGCTTGTACTTCCTCCTTCAGTACAATCAGAACTTGATCATATGCTACTCTGGCAAATGGCTGAATGTTGACTACACCTATCTGATACAATGTCTGTGTGTACCTTTGATCTCCTTTTGATGCTTCTAGAGTTGTTCAGTGTTTTGCCTATAGAATCTTTCAATATTGCAGCCCCAGGCTTGAATTTTTTCTTTATTTCTTTTAGCTTGAGAAATGCCAAGGATTTTCTTCCCCACTTGGCAACTCCATGTCTTTGCACATTTCACTATAATAATACTTTGTCTCTTTGAATCACTGTTTGAAACTTTCCATTTAGCTTTTTCACTTCTTCATTTCCTCCATTAGCTTTAGCTACTCCACATTCAGTAACAAATTTCAGAGTCTCTTCTGACATCTATTCTGGTCTTTTCTTTTTTTAAAATGATCTTTTATTTCTAATTTTATAACATGCTTGATGTTATACATGTCATCTCACAACTCAACTAGTCTTCAGTCACTAGTTTTTAATGTGTCAAATTTATTCTGGAGATGGTCTCTATTCAGGGATGACATACTCAAAGTCATATTTTGACTCTCATGGACTTTTTCTTCAGCTTCAACTTGAACCTTTCTGTGAGCAATTGATGCTGTATCCCACTGTTGACCCTAGTCTTTTTCTAACTGATGATAGCGAACTCCACTCTCTCTTTCTGCAGTTGCAGTGAACTTGATTCTTGTGTATTTTGTCTGGCAAGTTCCACATGTAGTGCTATTTATGTTGCTGAGAAAAAGTACTTCTAATGAATAGGTTG
The DNA here is from genome assembly GCA_028571685.1 of Heterohyrax brucei. Classification (NCBI taxonomy): domain Eukaryota; kingdom Metazoa; phylum Chordata; class Mammalia; order Hyracoidea; family Procaviidae; genus Heterohyrax; species Heterohyrax brucei. Next base: position 14,032,886 of record CM053153.1, on the reverse strand, counting down.
TTGTGCCTACAACTGTATCATATGATCTCTGCCATTTTGTCTAACACCAAGCCCATAGTTTCTAACTATCCTTCTTTGTTTCTAACTTTCACATTCCAATTGCTGGTAATTATCAATGTACCTGGATTGTATATTTGATGAATTTCAGGCTTTGAAAGTTGACAAAAATCTTCAATTTCTTTCTCATTGCAGTAAATTTAAATAATAGCTGTATTAACTGATCTCCCTTGTAGGCATATGGATATTATCCTGTCACCAAGGGTATTGTCCTTCATGAAAGATTTTTGAAATTTTTTTATAACAAATGCGAAGCTGTCCCCCCTCACTTTGTCATGCCCTCTGTAGTAGACCACATAATCATCCAATTCAAAAGGGCCAATGCCAGTCCTTCTTAGCTTACTAGTGCCTAGATACCTACATTCAAGTATCCCATTGCATTTTTGACAACTTCCAATTTTCCTAGATTCATACTGCATATACTCTATGTTCTGATTATCAGTGGATGTTTGTAGGTGTTTCTTCTCATTTTGAGTTTTGCCATATCAGCACATGAAGGTCCTGAGAGCTTTGCTCCGCCTACATCATTAAGGTCAACTGTAGTTTGATCAGGCAGCCCTTCCCAGTTATATTTTGTGTGCCTTACAACCTGAGGGGCTCGTCTTCCAATACAATATCAGACAATGTTCCACTGCTATTCATAGGTCTTCACTGGCCAATTTTTCTTAGAAATAGATTTCCAGGTCCTCTTTCCTAGTCTGTCTTAATCTGGAAGCTTTTCTGAGACCATTGGTGACTCTGCTGACATTTGAAATACTGGTGACATAGCTTCCAGTGTCTCAGCAACAGACATGTCACAACAGTATGACAAACTGCCAGAAAAATACATATGTTATATTTAGCACAGTATGTGACACTCAGTAAATCTTCACTTATTGTAATTAGTGATAGTAACAATGATGATTAGAATAATACTTGTTTTAACCAATGGTAAACTTAACATTTAGAGTTAGATAATGGGTTGAATCTTGTGTCTTCTGAGCCTCTATCTGTTCGTTTATTTGCTATAGAATGTGGTCACATTAGCTACTAAGGGAAGGATTGCTTTCTAGCTTAGAAATGCTTTATGGAAAGCACTGATCACATTGCCCGTAGCAGGCACTTCGAACTTGGGGTCACACTCATGACACTACAGTTTGTTCTTTGGTTACACAGGCAAGTTGACCCAGAGGATCGGTGAGTTCTATTCTTTCCTGAGTCGGTGATACTGAACTCCAGCCTCCCAGGGATAGAAGGGTAACATGGCAGATGCAAAAAATGCTTCTCACCAGATGTTACTGCAGGAGGTAGAGGCCAAACGGAGGTCCTCTTCTGTAGCCCTTGAATGTTCCTTTCCTTGATACCCTCCCCCAGCTCCCTGTGAGGATACCTTTGCAGACTTGCCTGATCTCTTTGGATTGCTTTCATTGGCTTTAACTTGTGTGCTGAGGCAAGGCTTTATGAACTGGCTGACAAAGAATTCCTTATTCTTCGAGGCTGGGTCCACTTGTGCCACTGTTAGCATGTTTACCCACCCATCCATGGGTGTCAGAAGGGCCTCCACAGCACACCAAGTGTTCTTCTTCCCTTCCATAGAGATGGAGATCTATAGCCTAGAACTCATTCATTAATATTCACTCTCCACCCAAATTTGGCATTGTTTGGGACATTTTAAATTACAGAATAAGATGGGATAAAACCAAACACATTTATGTTATGTTACTTTCTTTTTTTCCAAATGGATTAGCTGTACTGGGGACACACAGCTGTTCTTTCCCCCAAGTTTCTTGAGAGCAAGCTGCAAACAATAGCAGGAACAGAAATTTTAAGACCAAATTCCGCATTCCTCTCTTCCTGGCTAACATCATTCTGCAAATTCCAGCACTGAGCAGAAAACAGCGTCAGCTGAAGAGAGGACACCATGGTCTCATCTAATCAACAGTCGTTCTTCTCCATGTCCCTACTCAGGGCCCTCTCTGCCACACGACACTGCGGCTAGTCCATATTTTGTCTTCTCTCTCGGTCCCCTGTTGGGGACTTCTGTTTTCTTTCTCTTCTTCCAGGAGACAGACTTGTGATGACATCGTGAGAGTTAACCTTAGAGTTTCTCATATACACAGTCCACATTTAATGCCAATAATTAATATTGTATTTAGTTTTGTATTCATTTTCTCAGTGGTGGTCCTCCAAATTCTTTTAGACCCACACAATCTGAAAATCCTCTTGGTGGCAGCCCTTCAGTTTTCTTATAGGGAGACACTGAACCCCATTCTTCACCCATGTGGCTTACAGATTGACTGATCCCAGCTTCAGCAATAGGAACAGGACCTAGCTTAGAAAATAGATTTATTCAATATTTCTGGCTGCAAGTATTGCTTGAAGATTAGGTAAATGACCTAAGTCAGTCCAATGGTATTCAAACATGTCACTTCAGTTGGGAAAAAAGACACCCTTTAAATAAAAATTTCCTGAAACAAAAGGATATAAGCCTCATGCTACTGAATAAAATCTCACTACCAAGAGAGAAAAACTCGCTATCAAAAAAGAGAAACTCACCAAAGAATGAAGACAAGCAGCCAGCAAGTGATTAGAAATAGGTTTCTAAAAGTAGTATTTATTCACCAAGTATTTGCTCAGTGCCTCATAATCGTCAGACATTGTCCTCAAAATGGAGCTTTAGTGATAAACAAAACCGGTAACATTCCTGCCTTCATAAATTGATACCCTAGTGGTGTGAGACACTGGGCAGTGACGGGTGCTGTGAGGAAGAATAAAGCAAGACACAGTGATAGAGGATGACCTGGAGCACACTCCTTATTGGGGGGTTCTTAGAGAAGGTCTCTGGAATGAGATCACAGATGAGCAAGATCATTTTCGTAAAAGACCCAACTGCTTAACAAGGAGCCTAGGATTCACCCCAGGCTACCTCGTCTTACAGCTCCTCCACATCCAAACAGCAAATCCTACGGAATATACTTCCTTGCCGTATTGAAAAGGAGCCCGGGTGGTAGGCAGTTACGCATTCCATTGCTAACAGAAAGGTTGGCAGTTAGAACCCATCCAGCGCTCCGCGTAACAGGACCTGGCAATCTGTTTCCACAATGATCACAGTGTAGAAAACCCCATGGGACAGTTCTACTCCATTTTGTGGGGTTGTGATGAGTCAAATAAATATTGACTGGACAGTACTTAACAACAGTAGTACCTTGAAAGTCCCTCTGGTGTCCTTCTTTCTGCCACGTGTGCCTTACTGGACTTTTCAATGAACTTTCCATTTTGCCTATACTCTCCACACTGCTTCCAGAATGATGTTTCTGAAGACACAGATCTGAACATGATATCCTCTTGCTTAAAACTATTTGACTCTTCAGCTTTTAGGACTAAATTACAACTCAAGGTTCTTCATGTTGTGCTGTTCATGATTTCAAGTATATTGGCACAACTGCTATCTGGTGGTAAAGAATTTGTTTTCAGGTCTTTATATTTGAGCTTTTTCTTTCTCTTACTTTCTTTCTGTGGGTTTGCTGAAAACAAAGTGGTAGTTCCCCACCTCTCACTCAAGTCTAAGGAGAGACTCATATTTTTAATTGAATTCATGTAATGTCATAATGCAAATAGTATATATGCCAGATGAAGATGTTGTCTTAACCATGACTCTGTTGCTTCTCATAATGCCCAGAGTGCTGTCTCTCTCTGTCCCTTTTATGAGTCAGAACTGACACAGTAGCAAAGGCTTGGTCCCTGCTGAATGCTGCCACCTTGAAATGAAGCCATGAAATGTATAGCAAATGCTATTGTGTTTGTGGGTAAGGTGAAACGTGGCTCTCTAAGGCCTGACCTAAAAGATTCCAATCAATTTCTTTCTTTGGCCAGTTCATATTCTCTGCAGACCTGGAAGTCTACCATTCAAGGTAGCCATTGTTCAGCTCATACTTTTGGCATAACTGCTCTTCCGATGATTGCTAGTAAGAGCTGATGAAGTCAGCTATTGGCTTCAGGCACAGTTCAATAGGAGCTTCTGCCACTTGTGACACTGATCATTGTCAAGTATAAAACAAATAGCAAATTAAAATTGCATTTATCGACCAAATATCACACACATGTGATAGTATAATATGCCACTTCTTTCCATTGTTGAGACTTTTCTCTCAATTTTACTTAATATTATATGTTCCTTGTTATGTAAATTACTCACATTAGGCCAAAGAGTGATGAATTGACACAGTGGCTACCAACAATGGGCTTCAGCATAAAAACGATTGTGGACATGGACAGGACAGGGCAGTGTTTCCTTCTGTTGTTCATAGGTTTGCTATGAGTTGGAGTTGACTCGCTGGCACGTAACAACAACAACAGGCCAAAGAATGTTCAAGTCTTCTGTTCAAATGATAAATGCCAAGACGTTGTGTGTAGTTATGTCAGTGGGCTAAGAATTTGGAAAAGTCTTGCATTTATGAGGTGCAACAAGTCCACCAACTTAATTGTTCTATGTGCTACATACTTTGTTGCTGATTATTACTATGTTCACCTTCAAAGTACTCAACTTGGGATGCTACACACCAGTGCCAGTGCCTAATCCACCTTCAAAGCAATTTTAAGACTTTCTCTGGAATGGCCATTGTGCACAATGGCATGGTGGCATGAATGCAAACTTACTTGTATGGTTGTCTGTAAGCAAGATTTTAGCCAGTAAACAAATAACTGTTGGAACACCATCCCTACTCACCTGTTTTCTTTATCTGAAGATAAAGGAAATATTGAAAGGAAGATATTTTGATGACATTCAGAACATCAAAAGTAATACAATGACAGCTCTGATGGCCATTCCAGAGAAAGAGTTCCAAAACTGCTTTGAAGGGTAGACTAGGTGCTGGCTTCTGTGCAGAGCTTCCTAAGAGGAGTACTTCGAAGGTGCCCATAGTGATGTTCAGCAATGAGGTATGTAACACTTTTTCTAGGATGAATTTGTGAACTTGATTGGCAGTCCTCATAACTCTGCACATGTGTGTATACGTGAGTGCACGCATACACATACCAAAAAAACCAAACTTGTTACCACCAAGTAGATTCCAACTGATACGCACACAGGTGGTAGAAAAGGATAGTGCGAGGATTGTTTATAAGGGATAAAATCAGATGAACTTTGTTTCTTTTTGTTCCTGAGATCCTGTTATCCAATGGACTGGAATCCTATTTTATGTCTCAACCTAATGAAAGCCTGGGGCAAACCAGTCCTGCTGAATACTGTTTATCTCCATTGACGAGGGTCAGGATATGGCACTGTTTTAAGTGGATATTAAAACGATGAATGGCAATGCCTGTGACAGAGGAATTGCAATGGTCTTTGCAGATTCCAAATGTCACTGTGCCCTCTAGGCTCTGCCTGACTTCTTGGGGATAAAGTGAGCAGGTCATTGAGGGAGTGGAGCTAGATCCAGGCCACTGCTGTCAAATGGCAGACCTGATGAACCACCTTGTGATCTCAGGAAAGCAAGACGCTGGACTTCCAGGAGTTATCTAAGCTTACTACTGAGTGGAAAATAGGCAACAATGGTCAGGACAATAAATTACTCAGTTAAACAAATACTCAAAGAGGCAGCAAAGCCTCCAACAGAACATGGGCTCTGGAATCAAACAGGCTGGGGCTTGGCACAAACCTTGCTGCTCATTACCTGGATTTCCTTCAGCAAATTACCCTTGGTTAGTTTTTTCATCTATAAAAGCTGATATTCATTTGTTTCTTCAATAATATTCTTCGAGTTATTACCATGGGTCACAAACTATACTGAGTTTAGGGCATTCAATGATGAATAAAATAGAAAACAGAAAAGTAGTCTATATCCCTAAAGTAAATCATATATTCCATATTACAGTCCGTGAGAGCACTGACCACTTGGAGTATAGAAATTTGTGTATAGAAAAGTTTTATCAAGTAAAATCACTCTTAAATGCTAAGATGTGGTCTTAGTTGTTTTGTCACTATCAGCTCCGAGATGGTACTTGTTCACTGACATGAATTTAATTCTGGCATCGTGGTGGTGCAAGTGGTGAAGGGTTTGTCTGCTAGTAAGAAAGGTGGTCTTTCAAAACCACCCAGGGAGACCCTGGAAGACAGGCCTGGTGATCTGCTTCTGAAAGTTCACAGCCTTGAAAATCCTATGAAGCAGTTCCACTCTGCACAGATGGGGACACCATGAGTCAAACCGACTTGATGACAACCAATAACAACAGTTAAGAATATTCAGCCACCACATTTTCCACTGTGTTCATGATCCACCAGGCTCTCCTTGAATACTCTGGGGATCAGTTCTACCCTGGCCCCTAGGGTCGCCATGAGTCGGATCCAACTCGACGGCACTTGGCTTTCATGATCGCTTACTCACTGTTTCTCTGAGTATACCACGTGATTCCCTCCACTGAATTTAGTTTCCGTAATTTCCCTTGTTTGAACTGTATCTCTTATCTCTAAGCATTGAAAGCCTACCTCTTCTTCAAGGTCTGGTTCACATGCACTCCCATAAGCCCCCTCCAGGAGCTTACTTTATAGTAATCTACTTTCTGAAGTACTGAGTAACACTTATATATGTTCAATGTGTCTCCTGCTCTATTTTGTTTTTATGTAATGATAGTAAAAAGAAAACCTAGCAATTCATGTAACATTGCCAAAATTACCTATGTGACATTCACAGCAATGTTGTAGGGTTATAAAGGTAACTATCAGTATTCTCATTCTACAAGCGAAGGATGTGATAGAGAAATTAAACAACTCACCTGAGGACCCATAGCCAGTTTAAGTCCTCAAGTAAATCACAGGCAGAAAAGAGGCACACAACTAAGGTCTATGAATTTGCTCTCAGTTGTGCTTCTTACTAACCCTTCCAGACCTTTCTTCTCAAGAAGACCTGCTTCCTAGAGCACCTTTTCAGTTAATGGTGGGCACAGCGTAAGCAATCAAAACACTTTCTAACTCTGTGGATTTTTATGTGATGGCCCCTTCTCAAGTTCCAGAATACATGCAGAAGGCCAGACTCACCAAAATGCAGTCTAGTCTAAACCTAGCAACACACCTGGCAAATAAGAAGCAACAAGCAAGTGCCTACTGAGTGGATGGGCTGAACTTACTGTTCGTTTCAACCCTCCAGTTTGGCTCTTTGCCAGTCTTCTCGCTGGCTATCAGAGGAGACATCTGCCAGGAGAAAGCTCAGGTACAATTCCATATAAGGAAGATGGGACAGAGAACAAGAACAGAAGGATTTTTGTACACGGCAGGAAAAACTAGTCACTACTAAAGGATGTTGTTAGTAAAGGAGAAGGTCTGCAAAAAATAAGGGAAACTCTCAACGCGATGGACTGACAAAGAAGCCAAAGCAAAGCATCCAAACACAGCAACGATTACAAAGACGGTGCAGGACAGGACAACATTTGTTCTGTTATCTGTAAGGTTGTTGCATGTAAGAGCTGACTGGGCCTAGAAATAACTGAGAAAAATGTTCAGTACCACTCTAGCTCAGATCAAGGCTGGCAAGCATCATCAGCATTGATCACAATCAGCTTTGAACCAATTCATTCTGATAGTCTTGACTCAATGTATCTGGGGTGGAAAGCCAAATTCTCAGTAGGGGCTCAAACTTAAATGAACTAGTTTGAATCCCTGATCACAAGAGACAAGACAGAGTCCATACCTGTGTAATAACCTGTCTCCCCAGGCAGTCCCATTAAGTCTTCAAGAAGCACCAAGCCAGCAAGGGGCAAGTGTGACTTGCTCATTCCCAGGTTAAATGAATCTTGAAGTTCTAGAATTATTCAGAAACTCTTGTTACCACTCCCTGCTATAAGACAGATGGAAAAGGATTAGGGCCCAAACAGCTTTGTTTGTTGGTACAGATGACACAAAACACCTGCTATTAACAATTTCATGGATGAATCAATGCCTTTTCCCAGTTGGAAGCATTGAAGATTGAAGTTAATCCTTCTCCTGTTTGCTCTCATTTTTAATGCATTGTAACTTTAGCCATAGTGTAGATGTAGTTTGAGCAAGATGTCCTCAGTTTTATTTTCACCTTCCAAATCATCAGCCTCTCCCAGCCCACCGCTCTGCCAGAGAGGCTCCTATATAAAATCAAACGGCAATACACTTGAATGTTGTTTATTCCCTCTTCCTGTGCAAGACCAATCTGTATCTTTCGCTTTGTGCCTCTTGTTCACAAACTGCTGAAAGCTTGGTCTGGAGTAGTTCCCAGCACATGCTGATATCAGTCTACACATTTGTGGTGTGCTTTTCTTGGGCCCTGGTGGAGGGATATTACCATGACCATTGTGTTTGGCTGTCTGCCTGGGAGGACACGAACTTCACCCTAGATTAACCACATCAAACCTCGGTTTGTCATGCTGGACCCTAAAGACATGTAAAGACAAGTTCTTGATTCTTTCCAAGAGAAACCACCAACTGTCTCCCAGTCAGGAAGGACTCTGAAATAAGAGAGCCTATTTTGGATGATGGTCTTGGTTAAATCCGTCCAGTCAACAACCACATTTGACATTTGATTTTGCTTTGAAAAACCCTCCTTTATCCTTCAAGCCCTATTCAGTCACATCCTCCTCCGAGAAGCTCCTCTCATTATTCACGTAATGAGAGCACCGAGGTTTGAGAACTCCTGCTTTTATGTTTACTTCTACTAATTCCATTGATTTGCAACTACCTACTTCCTTCTCAGAGTCTGGTGGCAAAGTGCTTAAGAGCTCTCTGCTAACCAAAAGATCTATAGTTCTAATCAGCCAGTCACACCTTGAAAACACCAAGGGACAGTTCTATTCTGTTCGCTATGAGTCAAAACTGACTCAACGGCAACTGGTTGTTTCCTTCTCTGCCTCCACTGTAAGATCATTACAGGTGATGTTGGTGTCCCAACATGACCCCTGGGATCCTTCTGCCTGTTAGGTGGGTGTACTCATTTCCCAAATGTTGTGAGTGCCTCAGACAATGGCTTTCACCTGTAACTTTCTTGAAACGATTGGGCTATTAAGGCCACCTCTTCTTGGAAGTGTGGAGGTTATGATGCATGGCACTCTCTACCCCTCACTCTGTCATCTTAAGTCAGGAGAGATTCTGTGCTGGAATTCACGTTCCAGAACTCCTCAGAGGGTGGCTCCAAAGTTAGACCTCATCTGTAAGCAACTTTCTGCAGAGCTCTCTGCCTTTCCTTAGCCCGTTGTCTTCACTCCCTTATGGCTTCTCCTGAGAACACGCCTTCAGTGAATCACGTGCACATGAATCCTTGTCGCAAGTTCTCTTCCAGACAACTAGAACTAAGAGAACCATATATTTTCGTTTAATTCTCAAATAACCCAAGAGGTGGGGTTTATTACTCCAGCTGAAGCAACTGAAGTTCAGGGACAGGAAACAATTTTATAAGAGTACATAACAAACACATGCCTGCCACACACCAACTACTGAATGAATGACCACTGAATGCAATAATACCCAACCTCACCCCGTGACCTTGAGCCCCAGGAACAGGAACTGTTTTGTCCCTCACAGTATGGGATAATCTGAAGAGGATAATAACCTGGAGCTTCTTAGGTCTGTAGAATAAAAGTAAGAAGAGAAAATCCAGGTGGGTTATAGACAGGATCAACAATATATGGGTGAAATGTGATGTAAGTAGAGTTTTAAACAAAGAATAAACTTACAACTCTGACTATGGGAATCACTATCCTAGGATGGGATTTAAGAACTCAAGAGAACTGACCACAGAAACTGCCTAGTGAACTAGGCTATCTATCACAGGAAGAAAGAGACTGTGACTTCCTAAATGGCAGTATGAATTGAATTGTGTCCCCCCCCAAAATGTGTGTAGCAACATGGCTGGGCCATGATTCTCAGTATTGTGTGATTACACTCCATTTTATGCTTTTTGTATGCTGTAAATCCTAATCTCTGCCTGTGGTTAACAGGTAAGACAATTAGGGTGGGACCGCAATACCCTCACTAAGGGAGTTTCCCTGGAGTATGACTCTAGTACCTTTTATCCTCTTACGTACAGGAGAGAAAAGGAAAAGGAAACAAGCAGAGTAGGAACCTCATACCATCAAGAAAACAGCACTGGGAATACAACGCATCCTTCAGACCTGAGGTTCCTGCACCAGGATGCTCCCTGACCAGAGACTGATGCAACCGAAGGCTCTTCCTCAAGATATGACAAAGAAGGAAAGCCTTCCTCTGGTGTGGACACCCTGAGTTTGGACTTGCAGCCTACTGGACTGTGTAAAAATAAACTTTTCTTTGTTAAAGTGCTTCAGTCTGATATTTGCTGTTAGAGTAGTATCGGATGACCAAAACAGCAGTGAACTGCAATTCTGGCGGTGACTACCCAGAGATAGGTCAATTCACACACTAAGAGCACAAACTGCTGAGATTTCAGACACTAGCTACAAGGTCAGTGGCCTCCAGGACACTTTTACTTCTGACCAACTGGCTACCAGTGTGGGAGTGTTCACTACCCTCTCATGTTTTATAATTTACTAGGACAACTTAGAACCTAGGAAAGCACTATATTTATTATTACTAACTTATTATAGCAAAGAGATACTAATTAAAATCAATTAAAAGAAGAGCAAAAAGCTGCATACCTTCAGTGTCATCTGCCCATCCACCCACGGTGTCAGAACATATGACCCTCCCCCCACATACATTGATGTGTTGTCAATCAGGGGTGCTTACTGGAGCATTAGTGTTTGGGGTTTTTATTGGAGTTTCATTATGTAGGCATGACTGATCGAATAATTGGCCACAGGATTGACTCAAAATTCAGTACCCTTCTCCTTCTTAGGGGACTCAAGCTGATGTCATGCTATGGGCCTTTCTGGACAGTCCCGTCATTGAGTCACCACTTGTGATCTAAAGTTCCTCCATGAATACCAAAAATACTATAAACAAACAGCACTGTAGCGTCCAGGCTTAGTGAAACATCTGGCACTTAACCTAAACCAAACCCACACCATTTGCATCAATTCCATTTCACAGTGACCCGATAGGGTAGGGGAGAAGTGCCCCACAGGGTTTCTAAGGAGCACCTGGTGGATTTGCACTGCCGACTCTTTGGTTAGCAGCCATAGCACTTAACCACTACACCACTAGGGTTTTTCCATTTGGCACTTCATAGGTGACAATTCATATTTGTGGAATAAACACATGAAGGAATAAAGGTGACATTATAAATTGAGCATGAGGCACATCATAGGAATAAACAAGTGTCCAGTTGCTAAAGCTCAATCACTTGATTATACGGGACTATCAGCCAAGGTCACTTGTTGGGCAATTTCCCGGCTCCTGTGCTAGGGCCCCTGAAGTTATCCCTGAACAGGAAATGAGGCCCTATCATCAGGCTGGGTGGCTTTTTCCTGAGTATGTAAATGGTTCCTGCTTAAGACTCTGGGCTAGGGCACCAAGTGGAGCACTCTAGTGAGCATATTAGTTGCCTTTTTTCAAAATCACTCTAGTTTCTCTGCTAATCTAGGAGCTTGAACTGCACACATTCTTAGAATGTTGTTACTTCTGTCTGGTGGGTGATGGGTTATTTGTCCTCCTTTTGGCAAAGGTAACCAGGATGTGGAATCCTTGGTTCTGTGCAGGTCACAAATGAGCTGCCTTTTCACATATTTTTCCTGTGTGCAATGTTACCTCTGTTGGTCTGGACCACTCTTGCCCATCCTGAGCAACCAATCTGTCCATTCCAGTGTCCACATTACTGAGAAACCTGTTTTCTCTGGCATCTTAATCCAACTCTAACCCAGGAACTAGACAAATACCCAGTTTCTGAACTCACACAAACTCTATATTTCTTTCGTAGCACTTATTTTGCTGTTGTTGCATGCTATCGAGTCAATTCCAACTAACAGTGACCCTACAAGGCCAAGTAGATTGCTCCATAGTGTTTCCTCACTTGAAATCATTTCTGTAGCAGATCTTCAGGTCTTTTTTCACATGAAGTGGCTGGTGAGTTTAAACCACCATCCTTCTGATCAGTAGCCAAGCACTTAACCACAGTGACACCAAGGCCCCTCAACACTTTATTATCTTAAGATTCTCTTTGTCTTTCTCTCTAATTCTTTCTCCATTCATCTGTATCTCCCACTATAGTTTGAAATCCACAATAATCTATGTCATTTTTCCCCCAAATTGGTTCACCTAACGTCTGACACATTAGAAGTGTTCAGCATTTATTGGGTGAGCAGAGAAGATAACACTGCAAAATTTTGCAGATACATGAGAATAGGAGAGAGTCACAAGGCATTTCTCCATCTCTGTTCACTGTTGACCATGTCTTCGCTACGGAAATACTTCTGCCTTGGAATTAAAGGGAAAGCTTAGACAAGATTCAGAGACAGGACAGAATGACTTAAGACAGAGGAAATAGTCACTAATTTGAAAGTTCAAAATTGACCGAGCTTGTATAACACAATCCAAATGTCTGAGTTGGTAATTATTTCAATATTTCAACTTAGATCAATACATTTTGATTGAGGATATTTTTGAGCTGGAAGCAGTTTTCCAGATTCCTTTGAGTTGGAAGCAGATTTGCAAAGGCAACTGAACTATACAGTAAAGGTATAAGGGTATAAGTCAGGAGAGGTGATGGTGGAGAGGTAGCCAATGACCAGATTGGTGGTATCCTTAGCTACTAGAAATTTGTAGAAGTTATCTATCACCAAGTATGCAAATACTTGTATTATTAATACTCCAGCATTATCCTTGGTACCTAATTCTGTAAGAAACTGATCATGCTATTGTTAGTTGTCAGAGAGTAGATTCCTACTCACAGTGACCCTATGTGTGCAGAGTTGAACTTCTCCATAGAGATTTCAAGGTTGTGACCTTTTAGAAGCAAATCACCAGGTCTTTCATACCCACCAGGCCTCTCGGTAGGTATGAACAGACAACTTTCTCTTAGTATTCCAGCTCTTAACCATGCATAAACAGATGTGAGAGGAGGTTTTATGAAGATGATCAGAAACTTATGTGAACCAGAGATAGAGATTAACAACTCTTGCTTGAGACCACAAAGGTTAAAGTTAATAGAGAAGAATGCTAGATACTTACGTAGCATTAACTATGTTCCGGCATGCTTCCGAGCACTTCACATTCACTAGTTCTTTTGATTTTCCCAACAATCCTGTGGTGTGGGTACTATCATTATTATCCCCATATGAGCAGAAAGGGTAAGGAACTAATTAGATCATACAGCTACTGACAGGTAGAACCTTGATTAAACCCATAATTCAAATGCACCAATTCTTCTTCTGTCTTCTATATTCATTGTCCAACTTTCACATGCATATAAGGTGATAGAAAACACCATGGCTTGTGTCAGGCACACTTTAGTCCCCAAAGTGACAAGCCCGCTTTCAACACATTAAAGATTTATCTAGTGAAATGTATCATTTGATTTCTTGACTGCTGCTCCCCATGAGTTGCTACTTAAGGCAAAGACAATTATTTTTCTCACAAATCTTCAGTGTGGGAAGAGACTGGCAAGAGAGGCTTCTCTCTGCTCCACACAACATCAGGTGAGCAGCTCCACCAGAGGCTGGATGATTCATTTCTAGGATGGTTAGCTCATTTGGCAGGCAAGCTTGTGCTGACTGTTAAACTCAGTTGGTACCAATAGACTTTGGCTCCTTTCCAAATGGGTATCTCCATGTGACTGGCTTCCAAGGGAGCTCTTCCGAAAACAGAACCAGAAGGAAGATGTGCTGCTGTTTATGATCAGCCTCTGAAATCTATGACACCATTCCATTCTCTGTTAGCTATGGCAGTCACAAAGTTGTGACTAAGTTCGAGGTAAGAGAACATAGACTCTGCTTCAATAGAGGACTGGCTGGGTTCTGAAAGGTTTGTGACTGGAAATATTATTCCAGCTGTTTTTAAAAAATACAATGTGTCATAAGTATGCGTATCAGCCAAGGGCACTGTCCTTCTAGTCAGTTGCTCAAGTTGGAAATAAAAATATTACCCTACATTTGTAGTTTTGTTTTTATTAGGTGTTACTGAGTTGATTCTAACTCACAGTGATCCTGTTTACAAAAGAGAGAAAATACTGCCTGATCTCTAGCCATCCTCACAACTGTTGCTATATCTGAGCCCACTGTTGTAGCCACTGTGTCATTCCACCTCTTGTTAGTGGTCTTCCTCTTCTTTTGCTTTCCCTCTGCCTTAACAGTCCTTCTCTAGAAACTGATACCTCCTGACAACATGTCCAAAATATATGAGACAAAGTCTCTCCATCCTTGCGTCTAAGGAGCACTCTGTCAGTACTTCTTCAAAGGCAGCTTATTCACTCTTCTGGAAGTTCGTAATACGAGGTCTGACAATTAAGTCTATGAAGCTAATTGTTGTAAGTGCGACATACCTCATTGCTGAGTGTTACTGTGGTCACCTTTGAAGTACACCCTTTGGGAAGCTATACACTGATGCCAACTCCTAGTCCACCCTTCAAAGCAATTTTGAAACACTTTCTGGAATGGCTATTGTGCACACTGGCATGGTGGCCAGTTCACCAACTGAACTGTATAGTTGTCTGTGAGGAAGTTTTTAGCCAGCAAACAAATAACTGCATTAGAACACTTTACTTGATCTGGCCCTCAATGACTTTTTTCTTTACTCAAAGATAAGTGAAATATTGAAAGGAAGACATCTTGATGATATTCAGGACATCAAGGGTAATACAGCAGCTCCCATGGCCATTCCAGAAAGAGTTCCAAAATCGCTTTGAAAGGAAGACTAGGCACTGGCACTGGTGCGCAGCTTCCCAAGGGGAGTACTTTGAAAGTGACCATGGTGATATTCAGCAATGAGATGTGTAGCACATTTTCTAGGACTAGGGTGAGTTCACAAATTTAAGTATCAGCCCTCATATATCCAATATTACTTGCCAACACCATAATTCAAAGGCATCAATTCTTTTTCAGTCTTTCTTATTCATAATCAACATTTGCAAGATATGAGATGACTGAATATATTGTGGCCTGGGTCAGACACAGCTTAGTCCTCAAGGTAGTATTTTTTCTTTTTAACACTTTAAAGAGATTTGTCCAATGCATTACATTTTATTTCTGGACTGCTGCTTTGGTAGATGTTGATTATGCATCTGAGTAAAACAAAATCTTTGGCAACTTCAGTATTTTCTTTGTTTGTCATGGTGTTGCTTATTGGTCCAGTGGTGAGGATTTTGGTATTTATTTATTTATGTTGAGGTGTAATCCATACTGAAAGTTGTGGTCTTTGATCTTCATCAGTAGATGATTGAAGTCCTCTTAACTTTCAGGAAGCAAGGTTGTGTTGTCTGCAGATTGCAGGTAATTAATGAGTGTTTCTCCCATCATGATGCTGCATTCTTGTTCATATGGTATAGTAAAAGAGTAGAACCTCAATGTATATCTCTCCTGATTTTGAACCATGCAGTAAAAATCTTAGGAAACTCACTTTTAAGACTCCCATAATCTCTCTCCAGGTGTATTTCTAGTCCTAAGGCCCTATCCAGTAGAAATTCTCTAAAGACAACTAGAAGAAATGATTATTTAAGCTGTCCTGGAAACTCTAATACTAATGACCAGTTGACTCCTATAAAAACTCTCCAACTCACAGACTAGTTTAACAGATGACCAAAATGTCAGCCAGGATCAAGGATTTATTGACCAAAGAATCAACTTTTAACTACAAAGCCTACTAGCCAGTTTTGAAATTGACACAGTGACCCAGACTTTTACTTAAGTAAGTATGCTAGCAAAGTTGGGTGTGCTGGAAAAATATGACAGGGATTGAAAGAAGCCTGGTACCGATATCACCACTACTTCTGTTAATTTCCATGAAATAGCTGATTTCCTTCAAGTACAACATAATTCCATCTAAGGCTCCTGAGCCTGAATGAATGTGCATGACTGCTGTACTGTGAAGATTCATCTGTCAAAAGAGAAGAAGAGGAGAAAGTGAAATTAGACCATGCCTCTCTGGTTTCCCCTAAAAGCTGCCAATGAATGAGAGCATCAGCTGCACCAGACTGGGCCAGGCAGGCCTCTCATCCTTAACTGAACACTCTACACCCAGGCTGTGAGGCACATCCTGTGAATAGGGATGACTCAGCCCCAACAGGTGTCCGATGCCTGTGCCAACCGACCGCCTGTTCTGATGGACTGGTGCAACGGCACATTTTTGATGGTATGCAAAGACTACAGTGAATAGGAAGTTTGTGCCTCCTCACAGAAGGGCAGGGATTGCACTGGGGGCAGGTGTGAAGGGCAAACATTAAGTATAGAAATGCATATTCTCCATCCTAGAAGATATACTGCCACCTGGCACATCAGTAACCTTTTAGTTTCTGAAACATCTCCTGGTGGTTTTCTTCTCTCAGACTTGTGATTCAATATCCACCATCAGTGAGACTAGTAATAATAACAACTTATAAATGTGTCAGGTTTTAACAGTTCAAAATAGTTGTATATTTATTACTCTGTACGATAATATCACAAGCTACATAAGGTTGATGTTATGATGTACATCATACAAAGAAGTAAACTAAAGCTCAGAAAAAGTGAATTCTCAGAGTCACATCATTCATGTAAAATGAAGCAAGGCAGATTTCAGGTTGTTTGGTTATTATACCCGTATTTTTTAGCACTATAAACCCAGGTGGCATAGTAGTTAAGTGCTACAGTCACTATCTAAAAGGCTAGCCATTCGAATCCACTGAATGCTCCTTGGAAACTCTATGAAGCAGTTCTTCTGTCCTATAGGGTCACTGCGAGTCAGAATCCACTCAATACCCATGGGGTCGGTTTGTTTTAGTTTTTACATATTGCTGAAAAATATGTGACATTCAGTTAATTCCCAGAGGTTCCTAGAAGATGAATTGAATTGCATAGTTCCAAAACAGACTGAGTTGGAGGACCGTTTGTTCTTTCCTTTCTTTCTTTCTTTTATTCCTCTCATCTTTTTTTAATTTATCACTTCATTGTGTTGAGCTACAGAGAAAGAGATGAAGGTAATCATGTGCCCTTGCAAATAGTATCCTGATTATTATCACTAGCTTGCAGATAGTATTCTGCATCACGGGCATTCACTAAGCCATTATCATGGAAATCATTTGATTCCCATGAAGCCAAGACAATACCTATTTGAATGGTCACATGATTGCACCTCATTCCCAATTAGTAGCGAGTTCAATAAGATACCAGTTTGTTCCTTTGTTCAGATGTAAGTTTTAAGAGACGGTCCAAGACTGTTGTGGTGATTCCCAACTCATCGGAGCCCCAGAATACTTTGTTTCTGCTCTGCCATCCTCCACTCACATCTTTGACTTCATAATTTCAATTCTGGCCCAAATAATCACATTTTAGCATCACAAAGGAGAAGGAAACAGAAAAGAACTCCACTCTTGCCCTCATGACTCCTGGGAGTCACCCATATACCACTTCTTACATCCTGTTGGTCAGCACTTATCATGCCTCCACTTGCCTGCACGAAAGGCTTGGAAACGTGGTCCACATTTTGTGAAACCACATACAGAACTAACACTTGGGAAATTTATGAAGAGGGGAGACTTGGAAATGGGATATTGGTGGACAATCAGCAGTGTCTTCCTTGGCCCTTGTGGCTGGTGCTCAGAGTATGTGAAATACAATATAAAAGATAACACTGGAAAACACAGGCAGGCTTTCCAAGGAATAGAAACAATAAAGCTAAAGCTTTTCAAGCACTGTTGCTGTTGTTGGCAGGTGCTGTCAAGTTTATTTCCAATGCACAGTTACCTCATGTGACAGAGTAGAACTGCCCCATGGAGTTTTGTAGATGGTAATCATCAGGGAAGCAGACTGCCAGCTCTTTCTCCCACCAAGCTGATAGGCAGGTTAGAACTACCAACTTTCTGTTAGCATCTGAGTGCTTAACTGTTAGGCCACTGGGGCCCCCTTCCTACTAGGCTTTAAAATAAATTTCATTACAGGTTTTTCATCCAACTGTCACTCACAACATGAGTGAAGCAACTACTGTTTTCA
The DNA here is from genome assembly GCA_028571685.1 of Heterohyrax brucei. Taxonomy (NCBI): domain Eukaryota; kingdom Metazoa; phylum Chordata; class Mammalia; order Hyracoidea; family Procaviidae; genus Heterohyrax; species Heterohyrax brucei. The sequence goes on along the minus strand of CM053153.1, from coordinate 14,014,802 downwards.
TACCCATTTTACAGGTAAGGAAACTAAGATATAAGAAAATTCAGTTGGTTGTCCAAGGTCTCACAGCAAGGATATTTTGGAGCTGGGATTCATATCAATGCCATCTGACTCCAAAGCCTATACAATAAACTACCAACTTACACCAACTTCCATATTACCATGTTATCACATCACAAATTTTCAGTGGGTATATGCATGAAAACATCAGAGCTGAAGAGACATACTCATGCTCAGGTAGCCAAAAGGAGATTTTGACCCACCCAGTTTTTTTCCAGTATGGCACGTTGCATACTGATTCAAGTATGAACAACCTTAAAATCAGTTTACAAAATAACAGAAATGGCTAAGAAAGATACAGAAAAAGTCAGCCCAGGGTCCTTTATTTGTCCATTTCTCAACTGCAATGATAGCTTTTATCACCTTCATTGTGTTTGAGCAGATGGATCAATATGTTGCTGACATGCTGAAGCAGATCAATTGCCTTTGATTTGATTGATTATTCAAGAACGTCATCATGAAGGATTCATTTGACTGACCTTGTAAAACCAGGCAAAAAGAGATTCCTTGGGGCTACCTAAGCATTTTGGCATTATTCAAAGTAGGACTCTTAGTGATGCAGGGGGAGAAACACATACACAAAAATAATCTCTGGGGTGGGATATGAAGGCAACACAATAGATTCTGAAAGAGAACTTATTAAAGACCTCCACGGCCATACCAACTTGGCTGTTGCATTCAGTTTATCCCCAAATTTCTAATAACATTGAATATGGCTTTGACAGTATTTTCTGCTCTCAAAGGGAATTATGAATATTTAAAAAACGAGAAACATCGATTGATATCACTGATACTTGGTAACTACAGAACCAAAGCTATTGGCCTGGCATCCTATGCCTCTCAGTAAACCAAGTCACACATGTGCTTATGCATCTTTCCCAGTACATCACCAAAAGACAGCAGGAGCCTTAACGAAACTGGAGTGATTTGCCTAGTGATTATCTTTTGGAAGAAAAACAATAGCAACAGCTATACATCATTGTGTGCCAACCCCACCATCTATACTTTTCATAACATTAACTCCTGAAATCATCCGAATGATCCTATGACATAATGTTACCATCCCATTTTACAGACAAGGACACGGAAGCTCAGTGGTGCTGATCGGTCTCACATAATTTTTCACAGTACCACTTCTCAAGGACTCAGTATAAGGACAACAGAGGTTCATCTGGACACACCACCAAAGAAAGAAAATAAAACCAAACCCACCACCGATGAGTAAATTCTGAAGCACAGCAGTCCTGTAGGACAGAGTAGATCTACTCCAGAAACACTAGGACAGATAATTCAACCACGAAATTGAATGGCTTCATTAAACTAGAGAAGATAGTACTAACTGTAAAATAAAGGGCTGAGAAAGACAAGAAACATTCCCTGCTTTCAAGACCACTATTATATGGAGGCATTAACTGTCCTGGTCTTTAAAAATTATGTGTGGGATCATTTAGTTCATGGGCATGGCTGTGGGTGAGATCATGCCATAGAAGACAAATGTTTAGCTGACAAACTGTTTTTAGAGGGGACATTTGTGATGTGATTTACATATTTATAATATGCTGATTATAAATTATCCTTTCCACTTTGTTAGTCACACAAACTAGTTTCCTTTCTCCTCCTTAGCACTGCTGCTTTGTGAGTTTCAACTCAATGCTGCAGGCATTATGGAATACTTAGTGCCTCGTCCTATGTGAATAAGATTTCTTCTCTGACTTCAAGGGGCTTCCAGTGAAAGTAGCTGCCCAGCTGCTAGCCAAAAGGTTAGTAATTCGAACCCAATGGCAGCTTCACTGCAGAAAAAGTTTGAGCTCCGCTCCCATGAAGACTTAAAAAAGTCAAACGCATTGCTGTTGAGTTCATTCCAACTCATAGCCATCCAACAGGACAGAGTAGAACCTGCGCACTGTGGAGTAGAACCTCCAAGGCTGTCATCTCCAGGGAAGCAGGCTGACATATGTTTCTCCCACAGAGCCACCAGTGGGTTTGGACCCTCAATCTTTCGGGTGGCAGCCAAGCACTTAAACACTGTGTCACCAGTTTTGACCTACTTACATAAACATGAGACTGGTGTTAGAAATAGTGCCCTTATTTGTTTTTTTACTTCCTAAGTAATTTATATTCACCACAGACAATAAAAAAAATGAAAATTAGGACAATGAAAACAAATAGATACACACACACACACCTAACACACACACACTGAATCCTACCATGTGAAGACCATCACTGATGCTTACTGCTAGATAAATACATCCACAGACGTTTACTGAGTGCTTACTATGTACCAGAACCATGCATGCACAGTGGTTAAGAGCTGTGACTGCTAACAGAAGAGCTGGCAATTCAAATCCACCAGTCTGTCACTCTTTAGAAACCATATGGGACAGTTCTGCTCTGTCCTATAGGATCACTTTAGGTCAGAATTGACTTGATGGCAATAGGTATTTATGTATTTATCTATCTATGCATCTATTTATTTATTATCTATCCATTTATCTATCACTTTATTTATGTATTATATGCTGGTTTTGCTCTGTCTAAATCAGGATTTTTTCAACCTCAACGATTTTGACATTTGGGTGGGCGATTCTTTATTATGAGGGCTGGCCTGTACAAGGTACGATGTTTAGCAGCATCCCAAGACTCAACTAGCAATTGCCCCTCCCTCCCAGCTGTAACAACACAAAAGTATCTGTAGACATTGCCAAATGACTCTGGAGGGTCAAAATTATTCTCCCATTTGGGAACCACTAGTGAAAATTCATCAAGTACACCACTCCTTTGGAACAGCATCACAAATAACATATTTACTTCATTTTGTAGCCAAGGAAACCAACGGTTTGAAATGTTAAATAACTTGTTCTTGTCCCTTTGCTTAGTAAATGGAAGAACAGAAATTTGAACACAGCCAAGATTGCCTCCTAATCTACACTCCCCTCTTTCATATTTAAAAATAACAAAACATTATCCTAAAGTCTGCCTTTATCACAGAAAAACAAACCAAATCCACTGCTGTTGAGTCAATTCTGACTCATAGTGACTCTGCAGGACAGAGTAGAACTGCTCCATAGTTTCCAAGGAGTGTCTGGTGAATTCAAACTGTTGACCTCATAGTTAGCAGACAAGCCTCCAGCCTTTATCACTATTTGACAATGTATCATGTGCATTTATCAGGCCAGTAAACACAGATCTTAATCATTATTTATCATGGTCACATGATATTTGATGTGGCAATGTCCTTTATTAAATTAACCAGTTCTTCACAACTATTACACAAGTAACATTATACAAATAATTTCCAACAGTCCAGGAAGCCACTATCTACATTTACCTGTGCATACTGCATTTCTTTTAAATATTCTATTAATTATAATTCCAGTAAGGTGATTCTGAATTTATTGTTGCAAATACGACATTGCTGAGAGGGAGAGGTGATGCTAATACTTACACTGAGGGAGACAATAGACATAAACCAGGAATGCTCCAGGCAAACCATATGTACTCTTACCCAAATTTCAGTCACTTTTCCAAAATTAGACCAAATTAGTAAGATTTTCCTTTTTAATTTTTTTTTCTCCAAATAGTTGACAAAATTTTCCACAGCTTCATCAAGATCTTCCCAAGAAATAAAATACTTTCAATCTAAATAAGTAGCGTGGGAACTAGACTACAGCTTTCAGACTTCGGGTACATAGTTGATCTGATGATTTAATACTGTTTCGTTTCAGAAGTGTCTAGAGTAGCATCAGGCATTGTCACTTACTCTGCAGGTAATTACTCAATACCCACTGTATACTAGGCAACTTGTAGGGTGCTGAAATTCACATTTGTCCAAAGTTTACAGGTCCTAGCAGTCTAAAATAAGCGTTCAAAGATCTTGAAATCACAGAAGCACGCATTTTCCTATTCTTGTACCCTGTAGTCACACAGGAGCTCAGCTCTCTGAGCTTCTGTGCCTCCACATCTTTTCCTCCCATTCTTTTTGTAGCTGGGATATCCTGCCTCCTCATGTTGTCCCCATCATCAACTACCTGGAGGACTGGTCTAGTTATTCAAGATTCATGTCAAGCATCTTCTGAAACAATCCTTTCCTATGTCTCAACTCAAGACACTATTTCCACTAAGGCACTTTTCGTGCTCTTTTACAATGGTCTGCTTACTGTCTTCCAGAAGAAATATGTATTCTTTGAGACACAGTAAATTTTCATCTTGGTGTCTAAAGAGCCTGGAAGGCAACAGGCACTCAGCAAATTCTTACTGAATCAGTGGATGGAAAGAAGAATGACACTGTGTGAGTGAGTATTCCTGGCCTTGCTTAAAATGCCTCCTGATCTTCGCCAGAGAGCAGACAGAGAGGGTAATTAGTCTAGGAATAGTAGGGACTGAGCTAAGAGAACTCATCAGATGGTGAGGCTGCTCCTACCAACTGTTGTTCTAGAGAAAAGCCAAATCATAATGCCCCAGACGGCATGTGGAGTGATGCAGTCTGTAGAAGGCATGGCTGGGAAACTGAAGGTAGTTGTGAGGCCTCAGCACAGACTTCCTGCTCAGCAGCAAAAAAGATTAGATAGTCTGGGACTTCCAGCTAGGTCTGGTGGTAGATGACCTCAGAGGCCAAGAAGCCTTGTGTACTCTGAAGGGCAGGAACAAGCAAAAACCAGATAAGAGAGTTTGCTGATCAACCCTTACTTTCTGCTGTTCTCCATCTTACTTGCCTACACGAATGTAAGACCCTTGAGGGCTGGGACCATGTAATTGGTTTCTCTTTTCAGTCTCTATGTTTTCCTTTGTGCCTGACGTAGAGTTGGTACCTATTCAAGGTCGGTTGAGTTGCACACAGCCTCCATTCCCCCATGGAAATTTGCCTTAAACAAATAAGAACTGGAGTAAAAGCTTCCTTTACTATTCTACATTTAATATATATAGCCAGCCAAGCCAAGTGCCTATATATATACATATATAATTTATATTTGAAGGAAATAACTCAGACACAATTATTCATAATTTCTACATATAGAATCCAATAATATTGGTTACATATTTTACATTGTGTCATCCTTCTGTCTCTACCCATATTTGTTTCATCACCATTAATTTAGGCTGTCTAGCCCTTAAAGTTCTCATGTGTACTCTAGATTAACCGTTATCAGTTTACACTAATTTAGATTATTTCTTATAAGAGCACCATGCTCGAAATGAACATTAATTGTTCTACACTGTTGTGTTTAATTTAAATATGGCCTCATGGTGCTACTTTCAATTCAAAGTTTCTATATGCTTTTAAGAGAGAAAGTCTTATCAGTAGTCTCACACCTTAGACTGTTCATAAAAACTTATTGTTAAATATTGAGGAATTCCATGAGCTAGTTATTAAACCATTGGTAGCTTGCAGTTGGTTGTGGTGGAGGGGTGGGATTTACAGCACAGAAATGGGAAAATATATGTCAGCTCTACCTCTCACCCTGGAGAGCCAATTTTCCAGCATAATGGTTAAGTGCTATGTCTGCTAACCATAAAGTGAGTAGTTCAATCTGGCAGGCCCTCCTTAGAAACTCCCTATGGAGCAGCCCTACTCTTTCCTGTAGGGTCACTATGATTCAGAATCAACTCAATGGCAGTGGGTTTTGCTTTGATTGGCTGTCGAGCCTTACTTAGTAGCTATAGCTGAAGAAAACTGATAATAAGTAATGAAAGAAAGTTTAGGGAAAAAAATAAGGGAGAGCAAGTTATGGCTAAAGTTAAGTTGGGTATAAAACCAAACCACTAAACCATTGCTGCTGAGGGGAGTGCAACTCATGGTGACCTTATAGGACAGAGTAGAACTGCCCTATAGGGTTTTTCCAAGGCTGTAAATCTTCACTGAAGCAGATTGCCACATCCTTCTCCTGCAGAGTGGCTGGTGGGTTTGAACTACCAACCTTTTGGTTAGTGGCTAAATGGTTCACCAGTGTACCACTAGAACTTTTCCAAAAAAAAACCCAAAAAATATTAAACCTATTGCTGTAGAGTTGATTTAAACTCACAGTGGTCCTACAGGACAAAGAAGAACTGTCCTATATAAGGGTTCCAATGAGCAACTGGTGTGTATGAACTGCCAGCCTTTGAGTTAGCAGCAAAATGCTTAACCACTGCACCACTGGGGCTCTTAGGTTGTGTATAAAACCAAAACCAAACCCACTGCCACTGAGTCAGTTTTGACTCATAGTGGCCCCATAGGATTTCCAAGCTTGCAACTCTCTCTGGAAGCAGACCACCACCTCTTTCTCTCACAGAGTCATTTGTAGTTTTAAACAACCGAACTTTCAATTTGCAGTCCATGGCTTTACTGAGGCCACCATATACTGCTTCTTACAGAATGTAATGCAATGTAGGAGATACAGGTACAGAACACAGCCTTCAAACTAAAAATCTCTCCTTAGGATAATTAATTTAGTAGCTCTAAGACTCAGTTTCCACATAGGCAAAGTAGAGCTAAGTGACTACCTCAAATGGCTTATTTATGAATATTAAAAAAATGTTCATGTTAAGATTAATAGCAACCATTTCTTGAGCATATGAGCACAGTCAGTTAACTTCACAAACTCATCCTAGAAAAAGTGTTACACATGTCATTGCTCAATATCACTACGGTCACTTTCAAAGTCCTCCCCTTGGGAAGCTATGTACCAACACCAGCACCTAGTCTACCCTTCAGAGAAATTTTGGTACTCTTTTTCTGGAATGGCCATCAGAGTTGTCATCATATTAGCCTCAGTGTCCTGAATGTCATCTAAATGTCTTCCTTTCAATATTTCCTTTCTTTTCAGGGAAAGAGAAAAGTCACTGGGGGCCAGATCAGGTGAGTAGGGAGGGTGCTCCAATACAACTATTTGTTTACTGGCTAAAAATTCCATCACAGACAAGTATACAGTTAAGTTTGTGAACTTGCCACCATGCCACAGTGCACAATGACTAGCCCAGAAAGAGTTTCAAAACTGTTTTGAAGGGCGGACTAGGTGCTGGCATTTGTCTATAGCTTGCCAAGGCGAGTACTTCAAAGGTGACAATAGTGACATTCAGCAATGAGGTATGTAGCACTCAGAACAATTAAGCTCACAGATTTAATTTTATATCACATGAGCACATATGAACAAATGTTTCAAGTCTGCAGTTCTAAAACCCAAAGGGCCAGATTTATTTTGAACTCAAAACTTTTCCACTCTTAGGAAGATGATATTGTTCAAATACTGTGTGTCTGTGCGTTAACTGCAACTTTGGGTGTGGCTTTCTGCAACCAAATATACTAGCTTGTCTACAGTGAAATAATGAATATCTGCACAAAATGAGAATACAGAAGACAAGAAACAATCTCAAGTTAATTCTGGTCAGATTTAGTCATAAAATCACCCTGTATCAAACTGCAAAAAACACTTTTGGTTTTCAGAGCCATTTGAATTTTGAATTGTAATTGGGGATTTGGATCTCTATCATTAATATTGTTATTAGTTGGCTATGCTTAGTAGAATGATACCATAATCAATATTTTCTAGGGAATTTTGACTTCTCTCAGTCAAACATTTTCCCCTGAATATTTGTTTCAGAAACTTCATTTCTGTCTCCGACAATGTCTTTTCCATTAAGTAGAGATACAAATACTTTTGACTCAAAAAAGAAAAAAGCCACTCTCCGTAGCAATCGCCTTTGTCTTCTCTCTCTAAGAGCTGTCACTATAAAATGTAGAACCAGTTGTACAGGGTAACTGGAAAAGCTGCCATCAGCCTAAGCCCTCACATTTAAAACTCTTCCCCTTTAGACACTTTCTCTTCAAAGGACAAGTCGTTACCGTTACAAGGTCCCAGCCATGGAAACAAAGAACAAAAATGTGGGTTTGCATTTACATTTTAGTTGCGCCGAAAGATGATGAGGTAGCTTTTCTGCTACAGGTGTGATGACCAAACATCTCATTGCTGGTCATGAATTTAAATGAACTACCCTCTTTTCCACCAAACAGGCAGCAGAGTAAATTTCTAGGTTCTGACTCTGAGACATGACATTCCATTTTGTGGTTCCTTAACAGGATAATGGCTCAGCCATTTCTTCCCTAGAATGGATATGATTATATTTGTTGATTGGGTTTGTTACAAATACATTCCTCATTGACCTCCCCTAACATGAACATAAAATACACTGGAGACATGAATGACCCCAGATAGTCTGCCCATTAGGACATTATGAAGCAGATCTGATTAAGGAGACATGTGCTCTGTACCTTACAGGCAAAATCACTCATAATCCTTTATATTAACTGATGTTAAAGAACTACAGACATTAAGCTGTTCTAGGCAAGCAGCTTTTTACCCTATTTCTCTGGAGTAATAGCAAGAGCAGCAGAAAAAGCCTAAGTGTCTAGCCATTATTAGCAAAGGACTTTTGATTCTCCCTACTGACTCAAACACACCAATGACTGTGAGGATGGCACAGGACTGGGCAACATTTCTTTCTGTTCTACTTTAGGTCACCATGAGTCAAAGCAGGCATCTTGGCAATTAACACCGCGTATGCTACCGCTCTGAAATTTAACACTGACAACCCTCTGAATAACAGTTCTACTCTGAGACATACAGCACTGCCATGAGTTAGAAAAATTCTATGGAAGCTGGTTTTGCTTTGTTTTTGTCCTTCAAGAACCAGTGTTGGGCTTTGGTATCACGAGCCCAGCACTTGGTAAGGTACCTGGATCCCAATAGGAAGCTTTCTGGAAACATAAGTTGAAAGACAGCACTTAATGAGCAGAGAGGCTGGACGATTTTAAAGTCTCATCCAAAATAATACGTCTGTAACATCAAGTCCTTGGTCCTCACCTTCCTCGATGACAGTGATTTGGCTGGATCATGCCACACTTCTTCATCATTTCTTCAAGGTTAAACTAATGCCCAACACTTCTGGATAAAACCTTGCAATTTTCAAGAGAATTCAAGATGTTTGATGGATCTCAACTGTGTCCACAACCCTCAGCACCATTTGTCTTTCTTGGTAATCAAGAACATATGGCCGCTGACTCCAGTAGCATTGGCAGGGAACCCCAGGCTCCACGGAAGTGAGAAAGGCAGTGCTTCTGTAGTCTAAGAAAAATGGGAAGGAGGGGTGGTGAAATCTTAATTGAAATAAAGCATGAGCAAAAGGATAGAAGGTCACACATGTGGGGAGGAGTAGTCAGAAGAAAGGATCTGGCCTGGGGTGTTTTATAGGCTGAGATATGGTAGACCATTCTCTTCAAGTACCCAGAGAGGTACCCACCAGAAAGTATCCCCCTCCAGAAGGAACCCTGATGTTTGACTTTAGGAAGACAGCCTGTTAGCATCTTTAATTCTAGTGCTCTTTTATTGTACCATGTTGGGAAGAGTTTTCTTTAGAAATAAAAGACAGTGAAGACAGGAAGGCATTCTGAGCATAAGGCTTACAGGGAATCCTGCTCCATCCAGCCATTGATCTGAACATCAGGCTAGCCTTTTCTTTTCTGCTTGGATGCCACTGACGTCAACCCCTGCTTGAGGTCTCTGCACATAATTAATACTTGGTGTTTCTGTGATGCTTTAGAGATTTTAAAGAGTGTGTCACATATTTTCCATAATAAATCCCTACAACATCAGCACACCAAACTAAAAACAAAACCCACTGCCATCAAGTTCATTCTGACTCATAGAGACCCTATAGGACAGAGTAGAACTGCACTGTAGAGTTTCCAAGGAGCATCTGCCAGATTCAAACTGCCAACTTTTGGTAAGCAGGCTTAGCACCTAACCACTACACCAGCAAGGTTTCCTTGTTGGTATTATTATTCCCATTTCATGCCACAGAAAACTAAGGTAAAGGACCTAGTCAAATACAGACAGCTACTGAGTAGAAGGGCAGAGGTGGTAGAGTCAGGAGGTAGCATTCTTGCTTTCCATGTGGGAGACTCAGGTTTGATTTCTGGTCAATAAACCTCATGCAGAGCTACCACACATGTGCCCGTGGAGGTTTGTGTTTTGCTATGAATTTGAACTATGATGTGGAGCTTCTAGACTAAAAGAGACTAGGATGAGACGGCTAGTAATGTGCTTCCAAAAATCAGCCAGTAAAAAACATGCAGATCACAATGGTCTGATCTGCAGCTAATTACAGGAATGGTATAGGACCAGGCAAGGTATTGTACTGTTACTTAGTGGTTCACCATGAATTGGAGGTGACTTTATGGCAGCTAACAACTAAGTGTAAAAGAGTGAAATAGAATTCAGACATTCTTAAGATTCAGCATTTCATTTGGCTATCTTTTTAAAATTGTGTTTTATTAATTATTTTCCCCATCACGCTATGCTGCCTGCCCTAGGACACTCAGCTGGTGTGACAATGTGAATGAATCCAAGGTGCTCACAGCTCATATTTTTTCAAAGATCACTAACCATGCTGTTAACATGGAAGAAATGAGAGTAACATTCAAATACAAGTGGAGATAACTGAGGAATAACTGGTTGATGTCAAGGTCATGCCTGTAGGGCAATGCTATGATCAGATTTCTCTTCTTGACAGCATCCGCCATTGTCTTTATTCTAGCATCCAGAACGTGCTCCCAGAAAGACTGCAAACATCTCTTAGCTAGTCTTCTCCCCTTCAGTTTTGCTTCCTCAGGGATTAGCTGGGTTGGCCTGCAGAGGCCAGGCAGACATTTCCAAAACACAAAATTGGATCACATCATTTCTGTCCTTAAAATTCTTTGATGGTTTCCCATCATCTACAGGATAAAATGCACACTTTTTGGTGGGACAATTATAGCCATTCCTAACTTGCTCCTTTCCAGGATTATTCCTTAATGCGCTAAAGCAACCCTTCCCAAGGGCCTAGCTCATGCCAGGAGTGATAGGCACCATGGGATAAAGAAACCTGCCTAGATCCTGTCCTTGAGACCTTTCCAGTCTGGAAAGGAGCTTTTTGTCTTGAATTATGAATTTATTTTCTACCCACCATGAGGTTGTCTTGACTGTAGAATTGCTCTTTCTGTCCAACTGTCTGCACTGTTACTTACTATTCTCATTCTCTGGCCTGTCTAAGGGGTCCCTGGGTGGTGCAAACACTTACCACTTGACATCTAACTGAAAGGTTGGAGGCTCAGTATCACCCAGAAGCACCTTGTAAGAAATGCCTGCTGATCTCCATCTGCAAACTCAGCTGCTGAAAACCTCGCATAGCGCACTTCTTCTCTGACACATATGAGGTTGCCATGAGTCAGAAGAGCCCAGAAGGCCACTGATAACTGGTAGAATGTCTACTATAAAATACTCTGCCCCTCTACTGCCACCACCATCACCCCCAGTTTTCCGCTTGGTGATTACATTCTGTAAGGCACAACCAAGTTGTTACCTTCCAGATTCTTTAACAGCTTTCAAGAAGCTAGTTTGTTCCACTCTCTTTACCTTAATGAGACATTCGCACACCTTATAATTGCATCTCCAGTTCAGCTTGGCTAGTTCTACTTTGATGGGGACCCTGCCTTCCTCTGTCCATGGTGCCTAGTACAGAGCAAGGCCCCGACTGGAAGGCATTTAGCTCCTTAAGAACAAGATTCAGCTTCTTGCCTGTGAATCAGACATTGTTCTCACTGCACAGGCTGCAAATCCCACCCCTCCCAGCAGATTTCTCCTCTGCCTTCCCCTGCATGTCTGACACTTGGAGTTATGTTCCAGAACAATCTGTGGCCATCTGTCCTCCCACGTTCTTCAGAGGTAGTGTTTCCACAGAAGGGTTGCTTTGCACTGTGTAGTGTCCACTGGCACTGAGCCCACTGCCAGGCTCACAGCAAGCACTCAAGGAACAGCTGTTGCTTTTGGTTGATGACGAGTGCTTGTTGTTAAAAAAATTCTGGGAGCACACAGCTACCACCCTTTACAATGTCTATATCCATGAAATACTAAGGTCAATGGAATTAGAAAAGACAGTTGCTTTTTTATTAAATTTTATTAATACCTCCCATAGTACATTGATGACTCCTTAGGGCAGGGACAACATTTTGTGCATATTTGTATTGTTAGCACGTAGCAGACACTTTGTATGTAGTCATTGTTCACTAGATATACTGGACAAATGTGTAACAATGATGCATTTTGTAATTCACACTTATTGAATGTATACATACACCAGACAGTATGGTAAGTGCTTCATGTATGCATGTTCTCATTTAACCTGCAAAATAACCCTATGTAGTAATTGTTACATGTATATTACAGATAAGGAACCTAGGATCAGGAGTTTAAAGACATTAACCATGGCCATGTGTCCTGCAAAAGAACACAGTAAAATTCCAAAACACATCAAGATTATTGCAAAATTCCGTGCTCCTAAGCTTTATGTTAGTGCTTAAGCAGCAAGTAACTTCAGTCTCCCGAAAATCCAGTTCTATGGCAAACAGAACAGTTTCTTCTCCTCTGTGAAAAGAAGCACAGGTCATATGTTTAGGGTATTTCCTCTTGCATGGCCCAGACTCAGTTTCTCTATTCTACAGTCTATTGGCAATAAATTCCGTCAAGGGGACCAACTGACCCTATGTGCACAAGCCAAGGGATTTTCACTGCTAAAAACCAGGAAAGTCTCAGGCAAAATGGAATGAGCTAGTCACCCTAAATGGAGGTCTACAATAACCCATAAAGTCCACTGCTGGTGATTTCAACTCATAGTGACCCTATAAGGCAGAGCAGAGCTGCCATGCATAATTTCCCAGAAACAGCTGGTAGTGGATTCAAACTGCTGATTTTTTTGGTTAGCAGCAGAATGCTTCACCGCTGTGCCACAAGAGCTCCAGGACTAATAGACAAGCATTAAATTGCTCAAGACAAAATTCATTGGATCACTTGCTTTATATAAAAATCTGTGTCTTCTGCGTGTGTGTGTGTGCGCGCGCACACACAGAATGCAACAGAATTCGGAGGAAATGGGCCATATTTCCTTGGGTCTTGCATTCAGACTCCAAAAGAGAAGCTGGCCCAGACCAGACCAGGAGGCCTTTGCTTCTAAGCTGAAGCTTCAGACTCTCATTCTCGCATACTGTAAGAAGGAAAACCACAGCCATAAACAGGGAGCTATTTTTTTTTTAACTCACTGCACAAATCCACACACAGGAACATGTTCCCTGAACAGCACATATTCTCCAGATTCTCACTCCCTATTCAGGACCTGCCAGAGATAGAAGCAAATATTTGTGTTTCATACCTTCATCATATGCATTTCTATGCACATCAAAGTTTATTTTGGATTTCCAGGTTATTCACATATTTTTACATATTGCCACACAAACACACAGACTTCAAAAATGCCACATACAGCCATCCCTGCATGCTTTCAACATGGATATTACACATAAGTGCATGATATTACTTAGCATTCACATTCACACACACAACATAGGCAAAACCAAGCATGCCATCCCACAGAAATCACATACACAAAATAGACATACCTTCAGAACATTCAACTGCACATATTTGCACAGAATGGCCCTTTTACCAACTGCATTGTTCTCACTTCTAGAAAGATTCTTATGAATGGACACATGTTCTCCCATATGCATACATTGGTGACACTCAGACCCGTATACAGGTCCACATATTTGCAGATGTGCGTTTGTATATCATACATTCTGTCTTACACACACAGGAACCTATACATCCTCACATACACACCACATACACATAATAAACCATGGGCAGGCTACTTGAATTCCACTCTATGAGAAGGCAGAACATAACGAAAAACTTTAACTAATAAATATGAATGAATAAATACAAGCACACAGCAGACACACAATGGCACTGCATGATTTTTCAACTAGATCTTGCATATATCCATATATACTAAAACACATGCATTGTTCATTCTTGTGCCCTTGGTGACGGATACCTAGTCACCAAATCCACAGATGCCAGGTCAAATGATGGCTTTGTACTCTCCACATTTTTCCAAATACCAAATAGAACCAATGGGTCTATTGATTATTCTTCTTGTCATCTTCAAGGGAAATAGGTGATTTATGTCTAGGCTACTTGCATAGGATGCTTTGTAAGGCCCCATGACCAGTTCAGCTCCCAGAATTAGCCTGGCTCAGGAGGAAACTGACCACAGAGGAATGTTTTTCTACTTACCCAAAAAGCTCCGGCTCCTTTGAACACAGACTTTCTGCTCAGGACTCCTAATGCATTCCACATTTGGCCATTAAATCCTAATTGGAGGCCTGCTGGGGAAGGATGGGGCCCAGCCTACCAGCATTTCCTGGTCACATCCCTGCACGACCCAGCCTGGACCCCTGCCCCTGTATGACCTGCCCTTTTGAACTCTTAATCCTACTACTGGTCACAAAGAATCGGGAGCTCAATTTACTCCTGAAACCACAGGAATGTCCCCTATGGTCTTCCTCTTCTCATCTGCCATCTCTGCTTCCCACCCCCAGCCAGCCTCCCCCTTTGCATACCCAGTTTGTTATTCTTTCCTTCTCCCTTGGCAAGGGGGCAGGATGTCTGGTGAAGGCTTAATTGAAAGATTCCAAAAAGCCTGAGACTTTTACGATGAAACAATTGTCCTTGGTAAATGTCAGGCCTCGTATTTGATGATATTTATGACCTTTTTTCCATTAGTCTGCCATTTTCCTGAGAAATTATGACCCTGGTTCTGTTAGCTTTACCAGGACATTTTTGTAAATAGTAAGTGCTCTGTGTACACAGAGATACTTCCCTCCCTACCCAAATGACCATCACATTAGGCTCAGAGCATATCCTACCAGGTACCAATAAACAGCCATAGAGATAAGATGAGGCTAAAATAGTCTTGAAGTAACTATTTTCGAAGATCTGGATGATTTGGGAATCAAAACTAGCTCTTCTCTGCCTCTTGTTAACTATACTAACTTGTACAAGACATCCATCATCTTGAGACTTCAGCATTCTCCTCTATTCAAACCAAAGTCAGATCAAAATCAATCACCATTCAGTTGAACTGGCTCACAGCAACCCCACGTGTTACAGAGCAGAACTGTACTCCATAGGGTTTTCAATGGCTGTGACTCTCAGGTGCAGAATGGAAGACAGAGTACTCATAGGTAGAGCGAAGAACATGTGTGAAGATCCTGAGACATGAGAAAGGTTAGCAAGTTGAATTAACTTTAAAAAAGATGAATGTATCTAGAGCGTAACAAGTGGCACCCTCAATTTGATCAAGGAGCAGATCCTGTAGGACCTTGTACACTTGGGTGTGATGTACCAGGAGAAAAGCCTTAAGTCTAAGAGTGGCATGATCAGGTTTATACAAGGTCACACTACTATTAAATCATGGCACAAGACTTAAACAGGCAACATCTGGTTGCAGACAACGGTGCTACTGTTATTCCTTTGTGAAACTAATGAAGGAAAGGAAAGCCAAGCTATTATGGGTAAAGCATACTGCAGGATTTCATGGAATTGTTATGGTCACAATTAATGTGACTGAATTATACTTATAAAATATGTTGAAATGGCAAATGTTCTATTATACACACATATATTTACATATATATTAATATATACATTAGTATATATACATAAATATGTAAATATGTGTGTGTGTATGTATATATATATATATAAACAACACACACAAGACTGTCTTCAAATTCACACACGAAGGTTGGTGCTCAGCAGAGCCATCACTAGGATCTCCAAGTGCCTTGTGTAATGTTACCCAACCCCGAGCCTAGAAACAGTATATGAAACACTGTGGGTACCCAGTAAAATTTGTTTAACCAAATGCATCAGACCTAAGAAAACATGAAACACTTCTCACTAGTGAGTGGCTTCTTCAGGTCTTAAATTCAATGGGACACACTTGCAAAACATTGGTCCTTAGATCAAGTTAGTCAATGAAGAATTATTCTCAGGTCCCCTGCATCCTTCTCAGACTTATCTGTGGCTGCTTCTCTGGGGGCAGTCCAGGTTACAGGCTTGACTGTAAACAGCTTTCTGGACATTTTTCTGTAATTTAACCACATATTTGACCTGCCTTCTTCCAGGCCCAGTAGACAGGAGAATAGATTTAGATAGAAAAGCATGAGACTTTGGCTTATCTCAGTTTTCCCATAATATTCCAAATTGAAAAATATGATATGAAAGAATTTAAATTCAGTCTTTATCATCATACCTATGTCACTGCTTTTTACAATTGTATGAGACAAAGAAACACTCCCAGCTGAAGAATTTGCAACAAGAAAACAATTAAATACAAGAGGATAATATAAAATGCATTTTCATGTTTTTTAAGAAAAACAATTTTACATATTCCAGAGAATTTGAAGTGTATCCTTTATGTTACTTACATACTAATAAGGAATGACAATTCTAATAGATGATGGTGTACAAACACCAAGTGTCTGTCAGTTTGTTGTACTGTAGCAGCTTGGGTGTTACTGTTATATTAGAAGCTTTGCCATTGGTATTTCAAATATCAGCAGAACCACTCTTGGTGGACAGATTTCAGTGGAGTTTCAAGGCTAAGACAGACTAGGAAGAAGGACCTGGTAGTTTGCTTCTGAAAAAAATGAGCCAGTAAAAACTGTCTCAATAGCAGCAGAACGCAGTATGATATAGTGCCAGAAGTTCACACTCCCAAGTTGGAAGGCACTCAAAATATGACCAGGGAAGAGCTGCTGCCTCAAAGTAGAGCTGACCTTATGATACGGATGACGTTAAGTTTTGGGGACCTTCATTAGCTTGTGTGACATGACTCAAAATGTGAAGAAACAGTTGCAAACATCCCTTAATAATCAGAATGTGGAATGTACAAACCATGAATCCAGGAAAACTGAAGTTGTCAAACATTAAATGGAAATACATAGATATCACTATTCTAGGCATTAGTGAGCTGAAATAGACTGGTATTGGCCATTTTGAATCAGAAAATCATGTGGTCAACTATATCTGCAATGATAAATTGAAGCATAATTGTCCTACAGAACATTTTAAGATCTGTCTTGAAGTATAACTGTGTCAATTATGGGGTAATATACATAGGTCTATAATGGCAACCAGTTAAAGGACTATTAATTAAATTTACACAGTAATCACTGAGGCCAAAGATGAAGAAATTGAAGATTTTTACCAACTTCTGCAGTCTGAAATTTATCAAACATGCAGTCAAGCTGCATAGACAGACACTGGTGACTTCAACGCAAAGGTTGGAAACTAAAAAGAACTGGCATTTGGAAAACATTGCCTTGGTGATAGAAAAGGATCACGTGATGGAATTTTGAAACACCAATGCCTTCTTTACTGCAGTAATTTTTCTTAACAATGAGCAGTGGCTACACACCTGGACCCTTTCAGATGGAATACGCAGGAATCAGATTGACTACATTTGTGGAAAGAGAATGGAAAAGCTCAATATTATCACTCAGAACAAGGCCAGGGTCAACTGTGGAACAAATTATCAACTGCATACGTGCAAGTTCAAGCTCAAGAAAAACAAGTCCCTGACCAGAAACCAGTAATGAGGTCAACGCTTCAGACAAGAATGTACTGGACTTGGAGACACAGTGTGACCATTTGGTGTGTATACTTTATGGTTCTACACACTTATAGGGGGCTGTCCTACTGGTCTCTTTCTAGATGGGAGAGGAAGGGACAGATGCTTGTTAAGAGGATACTAGACACACAGAGTAAAAAGGAAGAGAGTACTGTCACCTGGTGGGGAGAGCAGAGGAAGTTACAGATAGAAGGGCATTCAAAACTGATTTTGATTGCATACTTTCACTTAATCACAATAAAAAAACAGTCCATGAGAATCAAAGTGCAACCTTAAGTATGTTGTTAGGTGCCACTGAGTCTATTCTGACTCATAGTGACCCTACATACAACAGAACAAAATACTATCCAGGCCTGTGCCATCCTCACAATTGTTGTTAAGCTTGAACCTGTTGTTGTAGTCAGTGTGTCGGTCCATCTCATCGAGTGTCTTCTTTTTTTGCTGACCCTCTACCGGGAATGATATTTTTCTCCAGAGACTGATCCCTCCTAATGATGTATCCGAAGTAGATGAGACATATTCCTACCACCCTCCTTCTAAGGAGCATTCTGATTGTACTCTTTCCAAAACGGATTTGTTCATTCTTTTGGCAGTCAATGGTACATTCAATATTCTTCACTAATACCACAATTCAAAGGTGTCAACTCTTCTGTGGTCTCCTTTATTCACTGTCCAGATTTCGCATGTACATGAAGTGATTGAAAATACCCTGGCTCATGTCAGGCTTGCCCTAGTCTTCAAGACGACATCTTTCCTTTTTAATACTTTAAAGAGGTATTTTGCAGCAGATTTGTCCAACAGAACGTGTCTCTTGATTTCTTGACTGTTGCTTCCGTAGGTGTTGATTGTGGATCCAAGTGAAATGAAATCCTTGACAATTTCAATCTTTTCTCCATTTACTATGATGTTGTTTACTGTCCAGTTCTAAGGATGCTTGTTTTCTTTATGTTGAGGTGTAATGTATACTGAAAGGTATGGTCTTTGATCTTCAGCAGTAAATGTTTCAAGTCCTCTTCACTTTCAGCAAATAAGGTTGTGTGTTGCTGCATAACATGAGTGTTACACCAATCCTGGTGTCCCGTTCTTCTTCATATAGTCTATCTTCTTGGAATATTTGCTCAGCGTACAGACTGAATAGGTATGGTGAAATGATACAATCGTGAAGTACACCTTTCTTAACTTTAAACCATGCTATATTCGTTTGTTCTGTTTGAATGACTGCTTCTTGGTCTACTTAGAGATTCCCCATGAATGCAATCAAGTGGGATCCCCATTCTTCAGAATATTATCCATAACTAATTATGATCCACACAGTCAAATGTCTTTGCATCATCAAGAAAACATAGATAAGCATATTTCAAATATTTTCTGCTCTCAGCCATTATTCATCTGATATCATAATGCTATCCCTGGTTTCACATCCTCTTCTGAATCTGGCTTGAATTTCTGGTAGTTCCCTATTGATATACTGCTGCAGCCACTTTTGAATGATCTTCAGCAAAATTTTATTTGCATGTACTGTTAAGGACACTGTTCAATAATTTCTGTATTCAGTTGGATTATCTTTCTCGGTGATCAGCTTTGAGTATATTCCACATGAATTTAGAGACCTTCTCAAAAATAGATGTGATGTATTGAATGATTATGAGGGAAGACCAGAGGAGTTTTGGAATGACATCAAGGATATCATACATGAGGAAATCAAGAGGTCATTTAAGAGACAGGAAAAGAAGAACAAAATGGACATTAGAAGATACTCTGAAATTTGATTGTGAACATCAAGTAGATAAAGTGAAAAGAAGAAATGACAAATAAGAGAGCTAAAAGGAATATTTCAAAGTGTGGCTCGAGAAGACAAAGTAAAGCATTGCAATGACACATGCAAAGACCTGGAGACAGAAACTCAAAAGGGAAAAATATATTTAGCATTTCTCAGGCTGAAATAACTGAAGGAAAAATCCAAACCTTGAGTTTCAATAGTGAAGAATTCTAAGGGGAAAATATTAAATAATGTAGGAAGCATCAAAAGAAGGTGAAAGGTATACAGTCACTGTGCTAAAAAGAATTGATCAATACTTAACCATTTCACAAGGTAGTATGTGATCAAGAACCAATAGCACTGAAGGGAAAGATCCAACCTGCACTAAAGGTGTTGGTGAAACAGAAGGCTGAGTGACCAGACAAGATACAAATTAAGATGTTTCAGTAAATAGATACAGTACTGGAAGTGCTCACTCTTTTATGCCATGAAATTTGGAAGAGAGCTTCTGGCCAACCAATTGAAAAAGATCCATATTTGTACCCTTTTGAAAGAAAAATGATCCAACAGAATGTGGGAGTTATCAAACAATTTCATAATATCATGCACAAGAAAATTGTGCTGAAGATTAATACAAAGGCAATTGCAGTGGTACATCAACTAGGGACTGCCAGAAATTAAGCCATATTCAGAAAAGTATATGGAACAAGGGATATCATTGCTGATGCCAGATCTTGTACAAAAGCAGAGAATACTAGAAAGATGCTTACCTGTGCTTTATTAACTATGTAAAAACATTCAACTGTGTGAACCACAACAAATTATGGAGAACTTTGAGGAGAATGAGAATTCTAGAACAGTTAATTGTTTTTATGTGGAACCTGTATTTAGGCCAAGAGATAATTTAAAGTCAAGCATGCATCAGAATTGTATCCTACCACCATATTTATTCAATGTGTATGCTGAGCAAACTCCTTAGAGAACCCGAACTACATGCAGAACTCAGCATCTGGATTGGAGGAAGACCCATTAACAACCTGCATTATGAAGATCCATACAGTCTTGATGATGAAAATGAAGAAGACTTGAAGTAGTTACTGATGAAGATTAAAGACCACACCTTTTGTTATGTGTTACATCTCAAATAAAGGAAACAAAAATCCACACAACTGGACAAATGATGAACATCAAGATAAGGGAGAAACTATTAAAGTTATAAAAGATTTCATTTTTCTTGAGTGCCATGAAAGCATCAGCTGAGAAGTGAAAGGACACATTGCATTGGGTAAATCTGCTGCAAAGGATCTCTGTAAAATGTTAAAAGGCAAAGATGTCACCTTGAGGACTAAGGTCTGCCTTATCCAAGCCATGATATTTTCAGTCACCTCATATATGTGAAAGCTGGACAGTGAATAAGGAAAAGTGAAGAAAAATTAATGCTTTTGAGTTCTGGTGTTGGCAAAAAATATTGATTATACCATGGACTACCAGAAGAGCATGTTGTCAGGAGGGATCAGATTCAGTGGAGTCGTCAAGAAAGAAGAAGACTCTCAATGAGGTGGATTGACACAGTGACTGCAACAATGGGCTCAAGTACAACAAAAATTGTGAGACTGGTGCAGAGCCAGGCAGTGTTTTGTTTGTCTGAGTTGCATCTCACTTAAGGACACTTAACGCCAAAAACAACAACCAGAAGAACAAACAAATCTATCCTGGAAGAAGCGCAGCCAAGAGTGTTCATCAGAAACAAGCATAGTGAGGCTATGTCTTCACCTACTAAAACAGTGCCTGTCACCATGCAGTCAGGTCATTAGTTGGGGTGAATGGTACATAGTTGCTCTAATTACAATGATGACAATGACAATGAGCAAGAGCACAAATTGACACACTTTGTATGAGGAATATAAGTAAAAATATTACTAAAACATAAATTTATTTGTGTTAATGGATTCTAAATTGGACCTTAAATTAATGCAAGTATTTCAAGATTATTTGAAAAATTATGTGGGGTGGTTCTGATTGTTAGATACTCACTGAATAGAAGAGAATAAGGAAAAAGATAATTTGTAGAAATATGAATCTCTTTCAATTATGATTGTTGACTTTTAAATTATAAGCTATCTAATAACAAACAGTTGCTTTTGAGTCAATTCCAATTGATGGTGGCCCCATGTGTGTAAAGTAGTGTTTTCAAAGAGAAGCCTTATAAACTCTAAGACTAAAACCCAAACCTATCACCAAGTAGATTACAACTCAGTGTAACCCTACATAACCAAGTAGAATTGCCTCATATAGTTTTCAAGGCTGACCTATTTACATTAGTAGGCTGATACATCGTTCTTCTATAGAGCTGCTTGTGAGTTTAAACCACTGACCTTTTGATTAGTCACCAAGTGTTTAACCCCTGTACCTTCAGGGCTCCTTATGAACTATAATAGGCTACCAGTTTTTCTCAGCAATAAGTATCTTGTTACAAAAGCAACAGATACAACTGCCTTCACTCTCAAGGAGTTTAATAAAGGACTCCAAAAAGCATTTCAGGCATTAAAAATGCTTACCCTGTAGACAAGACATAAGAATATACAGCCTTTAAGTAGAGAACAGTATGTCGACAAGGAACTGCCAGAGATGCAAGCTGGATTCAGAAGAGCACATGAAACTAGGGATATCTTTGCTGATGTCAGTTTTGGGTCTTGGCTGAAAGCAGAGAATACCAGAAAGATGTTTACCTGTGTTTCTTTGGCCACACAAAGGCATTTGACTCCATAGATCATGATAAATTATGGCTAACATTGCAAAGAATGGGAATTCCAGAACACCTAATTGTGCTCTTAAGGAATCTGTATATGGATCAAGAGGCAGTCACGGAAACAGAACAAGAGAACACTGCATGGTTTAAAGTCAGGAAAGGTGTGCGTCAGGGTTGCATCCTTTCACCATACCTTTTCAGTCTATATGCCAAGCAAATAATCTGAGAAGCTGAATTATATGAAGAAGAATGAGGCATCAGGATTCGAGGATGTCTCCTTAACAATCTGTGTTATGCAGATGACGCCACCTTACTTGTGGGAAGAGAAGATTTGAAACACTAATGAAGATCAAGGACCACAGCCTTCAGAATGGATTGCACCTCAACATCAAGAAAACAAAAATCCTCACAACTGGACTAGTAAGTAACATCATCATAAATGGAGAAAGGATTGAGGTTGTCAAGGATTTCATTTTACTTGGGTTTACAAACAATACCTATGGAAGCAGTAGTTAAGAAATCAAAAGATCATTGTATTGGAGAAATCTGCTGCCAACAACCTCTTTCAAGTACTGTAAGGTAAAGATGTCACCTTGAAAACTAAAGTGCACCTGACTCAAGTCATGGTATCTTCAATCCAATCATATACGTACAAAAGCTGGACAGTGAACAAAGATGACAGAAGAATTGATGCCTTCGAATGTTACCGGCAAGACTGCGTCTCATACACTTTGCACATGTTGTCAGGAAGGATCAGCCCCTGGAGAAGGACATCATGCTTAGTAAAGTGAAGTGTCAGTGAAAAAGAGGAAGACGCTCAACGAGATGGATTGACACAGTGGCCGCAACAATGAGCCTAAGCATAAAAATGATTGTGTACATGGCACATGACTGGGCAGTGTTTCATTCTGTTGTTCATAGGGTTGCTATGAGTCAATGGCACCTAAGAACAACAACCAGTAGAGCACCAGTAAAAAGAAAATGAGGACTCTCAACAAGATGAATTGACATGCTGACTGCAACACCGCAACGATTGTGAGGATGGTGGAGGACTGGGCAGTGTTTAGTTCTTTTGCACCTAGGATCTCTATCAGTCAGAACAGACTCAACAGCACCTAACAATAACAACATTCACAGGATATAATTTTTCATCCAGTCCAGTACTCCTCCTTCAAGGAGACATTCCAAAATTGGTATAATTACTAATGTTTCACATAAGTCCTTCCTCCAAACAAAACTCACTCTTCCTTCCCTATCAATAGCTGATTTCCTGTGGCATTTAACTGCAAATAGAGAAGGGCCATGGGACCAAGAGGCCCATAAGTTTTTGCTGAGCAAACAAGGCCGTTTGAGCTACATTCCTATCTGCTGAGTTTGAGGTCAGGAAAAGGCAACTCTGCTCTCCTACAGCAGGACTCTCATGCCCCGTGAGTAGTCATGAGAGGTATGGAACAAGGGAAGGTACTCACGGGCACTTGAAGTGCTGAAGTCCATGTCTCCAAACACTACTTAGAAATGGCCTTATTTTTGGCCTTGTGCCCTCCTCCAGTTTCACTTCCACTAAAGAGTGGCCGAAACTCTGTGACCTTTTCCATCAACACTGTGGCTAAAATTAAATTGTAGAGTTCTGGTGAAGAACAAGATTAAGCCTTTTATTAAGCCAACTCAGACTTTTCCCCATGGGCATCTCTTACTAAGAAGGGAAAGAGAGAGAAATTCCTTCCAATAGGTCGTGCTTCCAAAAGGGAAACAAAAGCAACTTACAGTAAATGTACTGGATAAAAGATGAATCTGAAGACGAATGAGCTTTTACCCCAAGGATCTCAGACTCTGGTGGGAAGTGAGCATGTGTAAAGTACTTCACTATAAAACATCCTATGACAAAATGATTTCATAGAGAGACTAACAAAAGTGATGACATTAAGAGTGCTTATTTACATGGCTTAATTTTAATTTGCGAAGTCACTTATGTACATTATGTTAGTTGACCTGCAAAGCTTCTCTATTTTATCAGATGGTATAGCCATGACTTTTCCATTTGAAAGTTGAAGAAAATGGGATCTGCAGAGCTGACTGAATAGCCCAAACTCAGAATTTGGAAGTGATATAAATCTGCTACTAACTTCAAAACACTACAATGTCATCACAAATATTACACTGTCTCAAGATAGGGAAGGATGGACTGAATTCCAGTTGGCTGAGATGAGGCAGTGATTTGTTCATGGTTATAAATAGATCCAGTGGCCTGGATTACAAAACCTGTAACGTTTTATGGTTTATCTACATTGATCAGTCTACAAGGTGGGCTTAAATATGAAGTACCATAAGACAATTGTCTACCTTGTTCTCCATATAAACAAAAAACAAACCCATTGCCACTAGGTCAATTCTGACTCACAGCAACATACAACTACTTATAAATCTATCTAGCCATCTCATTTTTCACAAGTGCTTTTCCATTACCCATACTTATTAGAGCCCCTGGGTTGTGAAAGGTTGGACGTTTGAGTCCTTCCAGAGGTGACTCAGAAGAAAGGCTTGGTGTTCTACTTCTGAAAAAACCACCCACTGAAAACCCCGAGAGGCACAGCTCTACTTGACACACATGGAGTAACCATGAGTTTGAATCTATAACACTTTTTTCTTTTTTAATACTTGCCACTAAACACAGTTAAAGATAAGCCTGATGTGATAAGTCTTTAAGAAGCTGTTATGCCATCAGCAGGTTGAAACAAAGGAGATCAGACCTTTTTTGGGGGCTATTTCAGAACATTGAAATAACCATTAAATTCCAAGATGGAAGTGGTCGTTTTTATAAGAATACGCTTACCCATAATCAAATGCTACGGCTAACTTCCTGGAAAAGACTTAATAAACTATCTTGTAGATAAAGCTAGAGACATTTTAATTGTGTTAGACTGCCATGGCTGAAAAGGCCCTTTTGCTTCACAAAGAACGAACTCTTAATCTACAGTATAGAGGCTAAGAAATACTATCAGTTCCTCAATCAGAAGGTGTCTGGTTCATCACTTGACTCTACCTCTCCACTTTCACCACTTATTACATATTGAGTCATCAATAATATTTTTTGAATAAATGAACAACAAGGAAGAAGTGCTTTGTTTGGTACTTAAATCACCTAGAATATGATACATGTGACATACCATGGAAATGACATGTGAAGTGCTTCTAATACCTGTTGATAACTTTGGCAAAACAATGTAATTGCATGGGCCTCAGTTTCCTCTGAAAAAAATCACCCCAGTAAAATGGAGAAAAATTAGATAAAGAATTTCTAAGATCTCTTCTAGTTCCAAACATTTATGATTAAACTCTTTCACAGTTTGTGATAGAAAACAATCTGTTCTATGTTGACAATTACGCCCAGGTATTAACCCTGTTACAGAATTCTTGGTTAACCCCCAATTTTTTTTTTCTTTTTTGTTCATTGTGCTTGCTGATCAGTACATCTATAGATAACCACCATTTCTACTTACTTCTAAAGAAGTATGTTGGTGTTCGCTTCCAGCTTAAATCATGGCTCACTATTGCTCCCTGCTTCATATCCTAACACAGTGCTGCTATCAGATTTCTAAGTCATACTCAAAGGAAGGTAGCTCTGAAAATGACGTGCCCTGAAAGAAGTAAGAGCAGCCTGAGAATTCAGTGGCCACAAGTTACGTGATATTCAGTACTTTTGTTCTGCAAGGTGACTTAGCATAAAACTAACAGAATGACCTCTTGTCCCTGTGATTTATAGGTTGGCTTTTTCCTTTCTATACCTGAGAACAGTCCACTTGATCCTTGGAAGGGAAGGCAGATAAAGCAATAACTTTGCCAACCTCCGAGACCACTGGGTAGTAAGCTAACACCAAATGACCAGGATTGTTTGATTTCAAACACTACCAGGACGGAGGCAGAGTGGGAAGAAAACTATTTTTTGGTGTACTCCTGTTATAGGGCAGATATTTTATAACTCTGGATCTTATTCAATGCCCTCTGCCTGTCAGCATGAAGGGATTACTGTTTCTATGTATACTCGTAAGGGAACTAGGTCTCAGAAGCAAGTAATAACTCCTCCCTAGCAAAAAGGCAGGAATGAGCTTTGAACCTGGGCCTTCTGAGCTGTTGCTCTCCCAGCATGTTACCTCCTAAATATAAGGAGTAAAGTTTCTGTAATGGAAACAAAAATATGAAAGCCTTGCAATCTCAGAACAAAGTGAGAACCAGAAATAAAAAGGAGACAGTTATATCCATGACTTGAAGTTCTTTTTTGCCAAAAGGGGAAGATACTAGGGCAAGGAAAGCAGACAAAGATATTGAATTTATAAATCAAGCTCCAAAAGTGTTTATAATAAAGCCAGAAAATACATTCTTTTATTCTAAAAGTATTGATGTTTAGTGTGGAAAGTATGCAAAAGGTGAAAGCTAAGACACAGCGGGTCAGTCAGTCTGTCCTACTTTCGTGGATTGTGTGTTTCTATGACGCTCAATGCTACATCACTGATATTTCCAACACCGATGGGGTCATCCATGGTAAACAGATTTCAGGGCGGATTCTAGACTAAGACATAGTAGGCATTCAGCCATTAGTGCAACATATCTGTTATAACTGACCTTTTTTTTTTTTTTTACTTTATTGCAAAGGAGACATCTCATTTATCTATTTAAAGATGATCCTCGGGGGCGGAGTCAAGATGGCGGACTAAGCCCACGTCTCCTTCTATCCCTCTGGAAACCAAGACCTGCATTGACAATCAAACAGAGCCTTCTGATCACCTAATCAGCCTCAGGACACGGCACAGAGCTGTTAATTGGGACTTCATACCACTCAGCGAAAAACCTCCTATCTTTTGCTGACTCCCACTCCTGGCTAGCCCCGGCTCTCACAGACGGAAGGTAAACGCACCATTTTGACTTTTTTTTCCTCTGTCTCGGCTGGCGGGCGGAGCTGGGCCTTGCCTGGCTGCTGGACTTGGAAGCGCTGCTGAGGGGATAGGCAGGCAAAATTCCCGTATTCTGAGAGCCAGGCTTGGGACTCTGTTAATCTAGCCACTTTGAGCCTTTCGTTTAGAAGCTGCCTCAGCGGGGTTTGTGCGGAGCTCCGTGGTCAGGGTGTGGGACGCCATGTTGGTACCGAGATTTTAGCGGGACCTCGTTCCTAGCTTGGGAGCCAGTGCCTGCAAATGGGACAGCGCTTCTCTGACAGAAAAGTAGTGATTTTGCACAGTGCTGCCTACGTTGGGGGCCCTGCAACAGAATCAGAGGAATCACTACCTCTCGCCACCTTTAGCCCCTCTGTCTGCTGCCTGTGTGGGGGATGCCATCTTGGATACGGTGGCCGCAGCTGGACCTAATTCTTAGATTGGGAGCCAGCGCCTGCCCACAGGAGAGTGCTTTCCTATCACAAAACCAGTACTCGACGCAGTGCTGGATAAGGCTAGGCCCTGTCAGTAGAGGCCAACAGGGCAGTAGCATTGCTGTATTTTGAACTAGTCTGTTATCATCTGGGGTTGGATATAGTGGCACTTACTTTGTCAGATGAGAAGAGGGATCTCTACACCTGAAAACCTAACTGACCTGTGAACTGGTCAGGTACCTTTTGCTTTACATTTGAAGACAGCCTAGAGAAACATTTGCAATCCATCCTCACAGTACCTCTTCCAGCCTCTATATACTCACATGGGACCCAAAAAGCAACAGACAATTGTGGCATACAAGCAATCACTCTTGGCTTCAGAAGGCTCCCAAACAAAGCAACCAAGGAGTTTTCCAGATGAAGAAACTTTTATGAAAGCATCAGGAAGTGAATACAAATTGATTATATACAGAGCCCTTCTAGACCTCATACAAAATGCAGCAGAACAAAGTGAAAAATTAAACAAGTTGTTCCATCTGATGGAACACCAGTACTCTGAAATCCAACAGATCAAGAACAAAATCAAAGACATAGAAACTTCCATGCAAAGCCAAGAAAACAGAATGGAACAAATGGAAAAAAGAATTTCTGACTTGGAAGACAGAGCTACTGATGCCAGCATCTATGAGCAGAAATCAGAAAAAAGAAACAAGAAAAATCAAGAAACATTAAGAAGCATGTGGGACTCTATTAAGAAGAACAAACTTCGATTAATTGGAGTTCCTGAACAGGGTGAGACATCTGAGAACACAGAGAGTATTGTTGCTGAGCTGCTGAAAGAAAACTTCCCAGAAATCATGAAGGAAGAGAACATAGACATCTCAGATGCATATCGTACGCCACCCAATATAGATCTCAAAAGAAAGACTCCAAGACATATTATAATCAAGCTTAACAAAATGAAACATAAGCAGCAACTCTTAAAGGCAGCAAGACTCAAGGCAAAGCTAACATTCAGAGGGAAATCCCGTAGGCTCTCAACAGATTTCTCAGCAGAAACCATGCTGGCACGGAGACCATGGCATGACACATTCAAAGTCTTGAAGAAGAAGAACTTCCAACCAAGAATTATATATCCTGAAAAACTGTCTTTCAAATACGAAAATGAAATTAAGACATTCCCAGATAAACAGAAACTCAGAGACTTTGTAAAAACCAAACCCAAACTACAAGAAATACTGAAAGAAGTTCTTGGCTTTGGCTTAGAAGAACAAAACCACTAACTTTATATTTTAGAATGACACACTACTCAATACTCTACTCATTTAGGGAAGGCTCGAAGGTAAATCACAGCTTTGATATGGAAAGAAGCAATCCAGTGATCATCATGAAAACTATGGTGTCATTATAATAAAAAGAGGGATATACTACAGTTGTTATAGTCCTTCCAGATGGAGAGGAAGATGACAAGACTGGTAGTAATTAAAATTGAGTTTATAGTTTATTAAGGGGGCTCATAGGGGCAGCTGTAAAGCACCACAAAGATGTATCATACCATTTCAAGAAATGTAACACACGAGTCTCAACAACTATAAAACTAGCTCTGAAAAAGGTGAAAAATCAACTCACAAAAAAGAGTGTCCCAGAACAGACTAATAAGATCAATAGAGAAAACATCAACATAAAAATAAACATATCACAATGGCAGCAGGTTGATACCTATCAATAATTACATTGAATGTGAATGGACTGAATGCTCCAGTAAAGAGACACCGAGTGTCATCTTGGATCAAAAGACACGACCCATCCATATGTTGTCTACAAGAAACTCACTTGATACTTAAAGACAGGAACAAACTGAAAATTAAAGGATGGAAGAATATATATCAAGCTAACAATGAACAAAGAAGAGCAGGGGTGGCAATTCTAATCTCAGACAAAATCAATTTTAATGTCAAATCCACCATCGCGGACAAAGATGGTCACTATTTATTGCTGAAAGCTTCAGTACACAAGCAAGACTTAACTATATTAAATATTTATGAACCTAATGCCAAAGCACCTAAATATGTCGAAGAAACACTGCCTATGCTCAAAAGACAGTTAGATGACTCCACAATAATAGTGGGAGACTTTAACACTCCACTCTCATTACTAGACAGATCATCTAGAAAAAAGCTCAGTAAGATACAGAAGATCTCATTGACACAATTAACCAACTAAACCTCATTGATATATACAGAACTTTCCACCCATCAGCAGACAACAACACCTTCTTCTCCAGTGCACATGGAACATTTTCCAGAATTGGCCATGTGATAGA
Organism: Heterohyrax brucei; assembly: GCA_028571685.1. Lineage (NCBI taxonomy): Eukaryota > Metazoa > Chordata > Mammalia > Hyracoidea > Procaviidae > Heterohyrax > Heterohyrax brucei. The sequence goes on along the minus strand of CM053153.1, from coordinate 13,985,005 downwards.
CCATAATGCAATGCTCAACAAAATCCATACCATTGAATTACTGCAAAGCATCTTCTCAGATCATAAAGCCATAAAAGTTGAAATCAATAGCAGGAAAAACAGAGATAGAAAGTGGAACTCTTGGGAACTGAACAACATCTTGCTCAAACAAACATGGGTTATAGAGGAAATCAAGGATGAATTAAAGAAATTCATGGATTCCAATGAGAACGAAAACACTTCCTACCAGAACCTAGATTAGAGCAGAGCTAAATGAAGTAGAGAATAGAAAAACAATTGAAACAATTGAAAAGACTAAAAGCTGGTTTCTTGAAAAGATCAACAAAATTGATAAACCATTGGCTAAACTTACTAAAGAAAAGCAGGAAAGGAAACAAATAACCCAAATTAGAAATGAGAGGGGAGTTGTCACCACAGATGCAACAGAAATCAAAAATATCATAACAGAATACTATGAAAGACTGTACTCTAACAAATTTGAAAACCCAGGGGAAATGGACCAATTCCTTGACTCATACCACCTACCCAAATTATCACAACATGAAGCAGAACAACTTAATAAATCCATCACAAAGGAAGAGATTGAAAACGTCATCAAAACACTGCCAACCAAAAAAAGTCCAGGCCCAGATGGCTTCACGGTAGAATTCTACCAAGCATTTAGAGAAGAGTTATCCCCAATACTACTGAGACTATTTCACAGTATAGAAAGGGATGGAGTACTCCCAAACTCATTCTATGAAGCTAGCATAACCCTGATACCTAAGCCAAGGAAAGATCCAACAAAGACAGAGAACTACAGACCGATATTACTCATGAACCTAGATGCAAAAATCTTCAACAAAATTCTGGCCAACAGAATACAACAACATATCAAGAAAATAATCCATCATGACCAAGTGGGATTCATACCAGGGATGCAAGGCTGGTTCAACATCAGGAAAACAATTAATGTGATAAACCACGTAAATAACACAAAAGACAAAGATCACCTGATTTTGTCCACTGATGCCGAAAAGGCATTTGATAAAGTCCAACACCCATTCATGCTAAAAACTCTTAGCAAAATGGGCATAGATGGCAAATTTCTCAACACAATAAGGGCCATTTATACAAAACCAGTTGCCCACATCATCCTGAATGGAGAGAGACTGAAAGACTTTCCCTTGAGATCAGGAACTAGACAAGGATGCCCACTCTCACCTCTCCTATTCAACATTGTGCTAGAAGTTCTAGCCAGAGCAATTAGACAAGATGAAGAAATAAAGGGCATCTGCATCGGCAAAGAAGAAGTTAAAATCTCCCTGTTCGCAGATGATATGATTGTATATGCAGAGAACCCCAAGGAATCTATAAGTAAGCTACTCAAACTGATAGAAGAGTTCAGCAAAGTCTCAGGATACAAGATAAACATAAGTAAATCAGTAGGATTCCTTTATACCAACAAGGAGACTGTTAAGGAGGAAGTTATCAAATCAGTACCATTTACGATAGCCCCTAAGAAGATAAAGTACCTAGGAATTAATCTAACCAGAGAAACAACAGACCTTTACAAAGAGAACTACAAGCCCTTACTACAAGAAACTAAAAGAGACTTAGATAAATGGAAAAACCTACCCTGCTCATGGATAGGAAGACTTAACATTGTGAAAATGTCTGTTTTACCCAAAGCAATTTATTTATATAATGCAATCCCAATACAAGTTCCAGCATCATTTTTTAATGAGATGGAGAAACAAATCACCAATTTTGTTTGGAAATGGAAGAAGCCCGGGTAAGTAAGGTACTACTAAAGAAGAAGAACACGCTGGGAGGCCTCTCATTACCCGACCTTAGAACATACTACACTGCCACAGTGGTCAAAACAGCCTGGTACTGGTACAAGAACAGACAGATCGATCAATGGAACAGAATTGAGACCCCAGAGATGACACCATCTGCCTATGAACAGTTGATATTCCATAAAGGCCCTAAGACATTAAACTGGGGTAAAAACAGTCTCTTCAACAAATGGTGCTGGCAAAATTGGTTATCCATCTGCAATAAACTGAATCAAGATCCATATCTTACACCTTATACAAAAACCAACTCCAACTGGATAAAAGACCTAAATATCAAACCTAAAACGATAAAGCTCATCCAAGAAAAGGTAGGAACAACAATGGAAGTTTTAATACACAATGAGGACAGACTCCAAAATCTGTCAAAGAAACCTCAATCAACAGAAGAGAAAGTAGATAAATGGGAACTATTAAGAATCAAACACTTGCTCATCCAAAGACTTTATTAATAGAATTAAAAGAACACTCACAGAGTGGGAAAAAATATTTGGCAACTCTATGTCAGATCGACGCCTGATCTCCATAATCTATAAGATACTACAAAACATCAATAAGAAGAAGATAAACCATCCAATTCAGCAATGGGCAAAGGAGATGGACAGACACTTCACTAAAGAGGAGATCCAGGCAGCCAAAAAACACATGCGGACATGTTCACGATCTTTAGTTATGAAAGAAATTCAAATGAAGACAACAATGAGATACCATCTCACCCCAACAAGATTGGCCATGATCCACAAAACACCAAACAACAAATGCTGGAGAGGCTGTGGAGAAAGTAGAACCCTCCTACACTGTTGGTGGGGTTGCAAAATGGTCCAGCCTCTTTGGAAGGCAATCTGGTGCCTCCTTAAAAAAATGGATATCGATATACCATTTGACCCAGTAATTCCACTACTTGGAATATATCCCACAGATTCAAGGCCTTTCACACCAACAGACACATGCACCAGAATGTTTACCGCAACACAGTCCACGATAGCAAAAAGATGGAATCAACCCAGATGCCCAACAATAGAAGAATGGATAGGTAAACTATGGTACATATACTCAATGGAGCACTATGCAATGATAAAGAATAACGATGATTCCAGGAAACATCTCCTAACCTGGTTTCAAATGGACGACATTATGTTGAGTGAAAGTAGTCAGCGACAAAGGGACAAATACTGTATGAGACCTCTACGATAAGACCTCAGAAACAGACTTGTGTATAGAAGAAAAGACTCTTTGACAGCTGCAAGGGAGGGGAAGGAGGGAGGGTGGTGGGGGAGGGTTTAGTTTAGATAGTTACTAGAAATTTAGTTGGGAGAAAGCGGTGATAGCACACATTAGAAACAAGAACAAAATTAAGTGGACTTCAGCATAAGTTGAGTACTCCTTCCATTTTGACTCAATACTGCAAGGATAGAGTAGCTGGGGCAGGGGGCGGGGGACCATGCTCTTAGGCGAATTCCAGGCCAACTGGCACAACTAGCGTTTAGCTAAGAGGGCTCTCTGCACCCCACATTGGTGAGTGGCGTCTGGGGTCTTAAAAGCTGCCAAGCTGCTATCCGAGGACACAGCAAATGGTCCAAACTCAGCAGGAACAGATACTCACCGGGGACCAAAATGACATGCGGTAAAGACAACCAAGAAGACAGAGAGACCCACAAGAGTGGGTGCCTACATCGACTTGGGACCGGAAGAACCAGATGGTGCCCGGCCACCATCAGTGATAGCCATGATGGAGCTCACAGAGAGGAGTCTCACTGGCAACACAAGAATAAAAAGGGGTGCATCATGAGATCTCCACTAAAAGACCTCAATTGACGGTCCAGCGGTTTTGGGGTTCCTCTGAGAGCATGAGTCGGATCCGACTCGACGGCACTTGGCTTGGCTGAGAGCATGGCCCCCGGCCCTGATGCTGCCCTTTCCCATAAATTATGACAAAGGTCCACTGTTTGGACAGGAATGGATTGGACTTGTCAATGCAGAGTGACCACATATTGGAAGCACTTTGTGGTTCTAAACATCTACAGGATATCATCTTGCTGACCTCTGGCTGGAGGAAGGGGAGTGGACAGAGAGGAGGGGAAAGGAGGTTGTTGGGAGGATGAGACATGTATGGAGCAGAGAGGAATAGTGCGCAGTCACCGGACAGGGAGAGCAGTGGAAGCTGCATATAGGTGGGCATGTAAATTTATACGTGAATGTACATTTTCACTCAGTTATGTTAAATAAAAAAAAAAGTTCTGTACATTCTTAGAAAAAAAAAAAGATGATCCTCATTTTCAGCTTTTCTAAATTCTTTTCTGGCTTTTCCAGTTACGTTAATGGTGTGAGGCAACTGGTCTCCTTTTTCTGATTTCAGCTTTCCTCATCTATTAAATGAACGTTTTGAAGCACACATGTTAGAAGCTTTAGCTTCAGAGCTGGAAGCCTTTACTATCGCTACTACACAGTATCATGAGCAAGATAGGTAAGTTAAAACTAGGTAAAATTATACCAGTAGGCTCAAGAATGGGTTTAAACATACCTACCATTGCGAGGATTCCATATGGTCCCTATATGCCTGAATATCATAGCACTAGCTACCATATCTTTAGAGACCAGCTGCTGGATTGATATTCTAGTTGCATACATGTCAATTTGGAGACATCTTAATGTATACCCAATCATTAAATTAGGACATGTATATGTGATTGCTAAAATCCATTTGCTTTAGCAGATATTCATTTATATGATCACACTTTTTGATAGAGAGGGGGAGATGAAACAGTTAAGAGTCACTCCAGGATAAAAACTCTGTGCCTGGATTGCCAGCCAAGTGCCATCATTGTTAACAATAATTACTTGTAAGACTCTGAGATTCTGACTTTTTTACTTAAACAATTTGCCTTTTGTTACCTTCAGATGATATTACAGAAGAAAAACAAAATCAAGAGTCACCCTTTCTTTTATTTATGTGCTTCCATCCTTCTGCTGGAGTCCCTGTATTGTACGAACAGTTCACTTGTTCCCCTATTAACAGAAAAGTTGGAGGTTCAAGTCCACCCAGAGGTATCTCAGAAGAAAAGCTTGGAAATCTACTTAAAAATCAGTCATTGCAAACCATATGGAGTACAATTCTACTGTGACAAGCAGAGGGTCACCATAAGTTAGAATCAACTTGAAGACAACTAATTCAGTTTGCGTTGTGTCTTCCGTCCGTCTGTTCGTCCATCATCTCTGTATGTATTTATCAATCTGCATCTTAATCCACTATCATCTCTGCTTCTTGCTAGTTTCTCAGAACACAGAATAGACCCTGTACACCTCTCAAAAACCTTAGTAATTTTTCTTAGCATGCAGAATGTCATCTGAACTTCTTAGCAGTTTTCAAGGCTGTTTGGTCTTTTGAATCTAGACTTTATGCCGTCACATTTATTACACACCGCACAGGAGCAGATAGATCATGGTTCCCTAAGTACAACTCATGGCACTAACTTTTGTCTTTGTTCACAACAGTCTCTAAAGGCCATAGTGTTTTCCATACTTCACTGTGGAGAGTGTCATTCATTCTTTAACAAATGCGTGTGGGTGGACTGGTAGGTATATATAGCAATAATCTTTCTTTGGTATACCCAAATTTGTTCGTTGCGTATTTGTTTTTGTTTCATGTGATTTTACTTGGGCAGATAGCTTGTGATTCTCAAGATTAAATTTGACATGCAAGTGACACCTAGAACTACTTCAGAATTAGCTCTTCTCTTGGGTCTATCACTTTACAGCTGTGTAGCCTTGAACATGCCTATGTACCCTCTCAGAAATAATTTCCACATATATCAAAGACAGTATCAATGTAGACATCACTTCTTTCAGAACATCTTCCCCAACTCCCTTGCCTGAAGCAGTTGCCTATCTATGTGATCTCACAGCATTCAAAGAAAATCCCTCCATGCTGTACTGATTTGACCTGTGTTCTTCCTTGTCACACTCACTGGATTGTAAACTCCTTGAGGGCATGTTCTGGTGGTTAGTAAAAATTTGGTGTATGTTATTCCTTAACAAGACATGTAGGATACCAAATAATAGCTTAACTAGTGAAAAAAATAATAATAAAGTCTGCCATGAGCATTGTGCTTTTTTGAAAAGTGTCTATATAGATCAGATTGACAACAGCAACTCAGAAGAGTAGACAGGAAACTCAGCGGGCAGTGAGTTTACGATAATTGTGGAGGAGCTGTTCTGAAAAAGAAGAGGAGCAGGTTGTACAATTCAAAGGTTGCAATCAATGGTTCTGAGTTGCTCATTTGAGATTGTTGAATTAGTGTACATTTTGCTGTGCATATTCTCAACCACAACACAAAACAGGTAAATATATAAATAAAATAACTTTAAGGAGCACATTTCTACTCTGACACACATGGGGTTGCCATGAGTCAGAATCAAATCAATGCCAATGATTTGTAGTCGGCTTGTTTGTTTTAATAGTTATTTGGCATAAAAAAAGTTGTGGAATGAAATGAATGAATTTATAAATATATAAATGAGTGGATTGACTCACCTATTTCAAAAGGTTGTGATGATTTAACTAAATGAATTGGTGTATGTACAAACTCTTTAAAGGCAGTCAATAAGAATTAAGAACAAAGGTTGAAAATATGACATGCAGTACACGTGGCATGGGGTAGTGGAAAGAAGTGGAAATCAAAAATAAAAGACTTCCCAAACAGTTAACACTGGGTTATTAGTTTTTTATTTAATTTATTAACCTCAAGCCTCCATGAGTCATAGGCAGAATCATATAGTATAATAAATTACATATGGAGAACGAAAGTCATATTTAAGTGTGTTTCACCATGAAGGAAAATTGTGCATTTCATTAAAAGATCTAGAAGTGCTCATTTCATTCCAGACCATGAGCAGAAAAGGGTAACAGAACATATGTAGTGTATTCTTTCTGAGAGAAAAAAAAAACATAGTGGCAGACTGTTCTCTAATTTTCTGTTTTCTGTACATGAGTACACACATAGACACGCTTACTCAGTATGACTGAAATTGAGATTATCAACAGAATGGGGTGTGTGTGTGTCTAATGTTCAATGGAAATTTCTTCTTTCAATAACCATGTTCTAATTTTCACTGCAAACTACCTCACAACTCATGTGTTTTTGGAGGAGTTCCACATTTGATTGATAATGGGATTGTGTAACTTAAGTTTAAACCAATTAATATAGTTCTTTCTTCTGGACGCATAGGCTGACTCAATTAGAACCAATGATAAGAAATTCCTTTTTGCTGGGATTCCTGGGTGTGAGCCTGAAAGTTACTAGAATTCATCTTGTACCTACAAGAAAAGAGTCATCTAAATGATACATATGAGACAGGTGAAGCAGAGCTGAGAATGGGGAAGAAAAAAATTGGAATTTGATTTTGATGGCACTGTAGGAATGTTTGTAACCAGCTATTTCTGAAGCTACTTCTATGTCTGAGCTTTTCAGTAAAATAAATTCCTCTTTGTAAGGCAATTTGAATCACTTTTTATCACTTATAACCAAAAAACACTATGAATACCATGACAACATGGTCTTTATCCTCAAAGAGTTCATAGATTAGAAAGGAAATCAAGTTATAAAGTAGTAATTGCTACTCATTAGCATAAGAATCATGTTAGAGAAATATGTAGAATATGTTTTTAGAAGCCAATACATATATATATACAACAACTTAGGGCAAGCCATGGAAGAAACCACAGGGAGAAAAGATGCTTGTGCTGTCTTTCAAGAACAGGTAGAGTTGCTGAGTCTAATAGGAAGATACGATTTCCGACAGAGGCAGCAGCTTGTGAAAAGGTGTAGGGTTGTGAGGGAGCCCTAAGGACTTCAGTGCAGTTGAATGGTGAACTGACTGCTGGGTAGTGAAAGCAGAACCAGAAGAAACAGGTGGGGCCAGATCTTAAGAGCTCTGAGTGACATGTCAGCTACCTGATTTTGTCTGTGTGCAAGGAGAAGCCTATGAAGAGTTTTGAAGAGTGAAGGCACATGCTTACCTAATCTCTTCAGAAAGCTCACAGTGTGGAGGATGGATGACAGTTAGGAATGGGCAAGGAGAAGAATTTGGAGGTATTTGCATCAACTTACAGAAGAGAAAATATAAACTAAGGCTTCAGTAGTGAAAACAGGAGAAAATCATTAAAGATTACAGTCATTTCATGAATTTTCTCTGCCTATTCTAATATCAGGAAACTCTGTTGCCTTAGTGGTTAAGATCTATGGCTATGAACCAAAAGATCATCAGTTCAAATCCACCAGGCTCTCCCTGGAAACTATATGGACCAGTTCTACCCAGCAATGAGTTTATTTTTGTTGTTCTTTTCTGGTATTCTAATATCAAAGAGCCCTTGTGGTAAATCAGTTAAGCCCTGGGCTGCTAACCAAAAGGTTGGAGAATAGAACCCACTCAGCAGCTATGTAGGAAAAGGACCTGGTATTATGCTCCCACAAAGATTTCAGCCTAGAAAACCTTATGAAGCAATTCTACTCTGTAGCCTGGGATCACTATGAGTCAAAGTTGACTCAATGGCTTCCAAAGGTAACTACATTCTAGTGTCAACAACTAGCTAAATACTGATAGAAGGCAGTAACGTGCACAGTTAAGATTACAGATTCTGGACCAAGACTGAATAGCTTTATATAAAGACCTGCCAGTTACTACCTTAGTGGTCTTGGAAGTTATTTCACCTCTTTGTACCTCAGTTTCCTCATCTCGAAAATGGGGATGATTTTAGCATCCACCTCATCGGTTTGCTATGATAACTAAAGATATTCAAGTGAATCATTTAGAATAATCCTGGCACATGGAAAGCACTCAACCAATACCAGACATGATTGTTTTAATTTCTAGTCACTATTATTTCTAATCCTTACAATGAATGGCACCCTTTGATTTTTACAGATAGAGAAATTGAGGCTCAGAAAAGCCATGAGATTAGCTATAACCACCCAGGTAGTTAGTAACAGAACTTGGATTTTAATCAAAATCTGTTTGCTTCAAAGGCCAGTATTTAAACTTTAGATATCTTATTATCACCCCTTTGCTTGGAGTAAGGTTTTCCTTACAACTCCACAGAATTTCCATTTCTTCTCTTAAAATGACTCCAGCGTTTATAATGCCTCTTTACCATAGTCCATATTTTTCACATCCATTTCCCATGATTCTGTTAGGGACCTAGAATTGGGTCCTTGATATCCAAGTACCTGACTCAGACTTTCACTTTGCTGGCAGCAGATGCTTACAAAGGTTCACAAGGAACCAGAGGTATTGGGAGGTGCTGAGAACTTACGAGTTTAAGCACAGCAGCTTGTTAGAGCTCATAGTTCTATTGCTGCCTTTGCTGCTGATGAGGATGGCCATGTTATCAACTAATTAATAATAACTTCTCCTTTCTCTAAGTCACTAGATGATGAAATATAAAAACATATGGGGATAGGGAATAGAAGGTGATTAAGGTTGAATCATTCAGACTGAATCAGACTAGTGAGTGTGTACTTTATTCTGTATCGCTCATAACCTGAAGCCCAAGGCATTTTCAGATGGTACCAGCTCTGAGCAGGGGATGAAGGGTAACATTCTAGCTAACCCAACAGTACCTACATCCCCACTACAGTTGCAGCCATGTAACACACGAGTACACGGGGTTAAGATTCATATACTGCCATAGCCTCTCATATAGAACCTTGACCATAGAAAGGCCAGGTTGCTGTTTGTTCCCACTGAGTGATCTCCCATTCACAGCAACCACATGTACATCAGAATAAAATGTTGCCTGATTCTGCAGCAACTTTATGATACTGGGATGCTGGATTCCATGGTTGCAGCCCCTGTATATTGTTGCAGCACTGAATGTCTTCCAACCCGCGCTAGGGGCAGCTCATCTTCTAACACTGTATCAAACAATATTCTATTATGATTCGCAGAGTTTTCTTTTACATATGTATGTACTTGTCCTTGAGAATAGATATAAAGCAAAACATAAACCAGTTCAACAGTTTCTACATATACCATTCAGTGACATTGATTGCATTCTTCAAGTTGTACAACTACTCTCACTCTTGTTCTGAATTGTTCCTCCCCAATTAACATAAAGTCACCGCCCGCTAAGGTTCCTATATAGTCTGTCCAGCAGCTGTTGCCAATCTGATCTTGTATAGGTAGTTCTCAAAACAGCATCATTTTCAAGGCAGACAGTTTTATTAGCTAAGGTAAACTACTGTCTGGTTTTTAAGATTTCAGGGAATATTTTCGGTTACCTCAGGGCAGTAGTTTCAGAGACCTGTTCAGTCTTCATGACATCAGAAAGTCTGGAGTCCATGTGAATTTGAAATTCTGTTCTACCTTTTCCTTTTTGATTGGCATTACTTTTATAGACTCTTGATCAAAATGTATAGTTATGATTGATAGCAAGGCACCATCCAGTTCTTCTGCACTCATAGCAAAGGAGGCACTTGTTCATGAAGACATTTAGTCACACAATTCATATCCCCCTTTCATTCCAGACTTCCACCTTCCTCTGTTACCCCAAGAAAATACAGACCAAATGCTGTGCCTTGGGTAGCTTCTTGCAAGCTGTTAAGACACTAGTAGGAGGTAAAACAGAAGCACTAACCATGTGATCTGGACAGTTAACTGGGATGCTCCATGAAACCATGATCCTAAACCTTCAAACCAAGACACCAAATATTATGAGGTTTTTGATTGTATGTACACAACTTAGCAGCTACTTTTTTGCCACTGTTGTAAATAAATCTATTACAAAATTTTTTCAATCCAATGTTTTATAGGCACAAAACTTATTCAAAGCAATTACAATACTTGTCTGTGCACCAGAGCAATTACAATATTTGTCTGTGCACCCTACTTTTAATTAATGTCATATTTCCACCATCCTTAAAGACCTCTCTCTTTCCTTCTCCCTCCTGTGCCTGGTACCCACAAATAAACTTTGTTCTCTATACATTTTCTTTTTCTTTTTATGTAAGTGAAGTCATACAATACTTGTCCTTTTGTGATTGCCTTATTTTATTCAGCATAAGGTCTTCCAGCTCCATTGACATTGAAGCATATTTCAAGATTTCATTTCTTTCACCGGCTTAGCAGCCTTCTGTTATATGTATATGAAATGTATGTACCACATTTTGCTTAGCCATTCATCTGTTGAGTAGCATTTGGGTTGTTTCTACCTTTTGTCAATAGTGCTGCAGTGAACATTGGGTTACAAATCTCTTTTTGAGTCTCTGCTTTGAAATCTTTAGGGTATGCATTTATATGACAGTTCTAGTTTTAGTTTTTTGAGAAACCATGACACTGTTTTCCACAATAGCTGCCATAGGGTTTTCACTAAGTTTCTGGAAGCGGATCAGATCAGTAGGCCTTTAATCCTACTCTGTTTCAGCCTGGAAGTTCCCCTAAAAACTTTCCAACATTGGTAACCTTGCTGATCTTTGAAATATTGGCAACGGAGCTGCTGGTAACACAGCAACACACAAGCCACCACAGTATGGCAGATGGAAGGTGGAGCAATGCCATAAAAAAGAGAAAAAAAGAAATTTGCTATCACTCATGGTGACCCTACATGTGTCAGGGTACGGCTGTACTTTACAGAGTTTGTCGACGGCTGGTTTTTCAGAAGTAGATCACCAGGCCTTCCTTCGGGTGAACTCAAACCTGTAACATTTCAGTTAGCAGCCAAGCATTTTAACCATTTGCACTACCCAGTGACTCCAGTAAGGCTAACTAGGCCCTTAGTAAATATTTGTTGAATGAAAGTACAAATAAATAGTAATTAAAGAGCAAGCAAATGAGTGAGTAAATGAATGAACGCAGAGATAACTGGAACGAATCAGTGATGGGGAACAGATGAACACACATGAACAAGTGAACAAATGACTAGATGTCCCATGTGTTTTTAAGGATTAAGTCATTTCCGTAGAATGCCAAGTGCAAGTCTTCGTCTCACACAGCATGGGACTCTGGCATGCAGAAAGGGAAAGAATAAATTGTATTGTTTTATTTAGAGAAACAGCTGCTCGTCATGAGCTCTAAATTTTTTCCTAATGTAATGGTCCCTGAAAGAAAGCCCTAAGAGGTCACAGAATTAGGCCGTGCCAAGAACGACTGTCACCCTCTCAGAGGCTCACGTGGCCAGCCTGTCAAGCAATGTTGCTAAAGTGTTTGTAGTAAGATGCAATCCACTCTTCGACCGAAAACTGTGGGGAACTTGATTTGATGTGGATTCAAAAAGAAAAGCCTGTTTAAATAAACTTGACTCTTAAGAAAAAGTCTTTCTCCAGTAAAGATACAAAAGGCAAGGCTATAAACTGAAATGATCAAAATCAATTAAAATTCATTCCCATAATAATAATTAAAGATGATTTAGATGTGTGTCATGTCTTCATTCTGTGGAGATTAGGCTCGGCCATAAGAACTCAATGAGAAGGTATAGCATTTTATATTTGTCATAACTACCAAAGTCACCAGGTACAGCGGAAAGGTGAGTTGGGTATCCAGGAATGGGAGCTGAGAGGCAAGGGTTAATGTTTCTGCTGGCATAAAATGACCCTTGTGCCCCGAGTGGGACTCTTGTCTGCAACCATTTTCATCAGAGAATTTTCCTTAATTATGAAATCACTCAGAGACAGTGTGATAGAGTGGAAAGAGTATAAAATTGGGGGTTTTATAAGTTCAATGAAAGGTTTTATGCTGTACCTGCCATCTCAGTTAAGTTACTTAGGTCCCCAATCTTCATTCAGTTTCTTATTTAAAATCTATCCTTGATCCTTCAGAAAGAATGTAGAGTAAACATTGAATAGAGTAGTATACAGGAGGCAGACACTTAGTTTATACCCTGTGGTGTTAACTGAAGAACAGTAGTTAGAGGCCAGAAAACTGAGTTTTAGTGATGGTTCTTTCTTTGACCATCCATGTGACTCTGAGAAATTTACTTTACCTCTAGATTTCAGCCTCTTTGTTTACTTCAGTGAATAGGACTACATGAGTTTTAGAATCTCCCTTAACTCTGACAGTTTAGAAATCTAGCTAGAGTCAAGATCAAGGAGTCAGAACGGCCATTCAGTCTCCAGAACTTGGTGGTTGACCAAGGTGTTACCACACCAACAAGGAGAGAGACCTTCACCTTTAAGCTGAGATCAAAACCTCCTCTTATACAACAAATGCCTATTTCAAGGAGAAGTAAACTTCTTCTGTGTATTCTGTCTTTAAATCCAGTCCCCAAGCATCTACAGGTTGGCTGGACTTCTGGCCTGGCTTACACTCACAGTACTCTTCAGTGTGAATGATGGTGGTCTTGCCATCAGGCCTCTGAGGTAGGAATCATGGGTAATCAATGAGAGAAGCCATGACAGACAGCCCACAGAAATTGAACAGATAGAGAAAATACTGAGGCAACCACACTATCATCCACACAACCAAACATCTAACAGTCATCTCAACCCCATCTCTTTTACTTTAATCCATTTAATCACTCATGAGTGCCATTGGTTTTAACTTCTAGATGTCACTGGAATCCATTCAGGTCTCCCAAATGCCTACAACCTATGTCTGAATCTAATACTCACTGGAGTTACTTCAGCAGGTTCTAACCACACTTGTAGGCTCTGGTTTTAATCTTTTCTAAGCCACTTTCAACCTGTTGCACTCTAATTAGAAATCTTCAGTGTATTCTCATTACCCTTAAAGTAGAACACAAACTTCTTGACTGAAGGAACTCATGAGTTGCTTTGTGTCTAAGGCCCTCTCACCTGTTCCTATCTTTGGTCCTAGTTACCCCAAACACTGTTCTGGTCCTCCAACCTTCTGTTACCTGACTTAATTCCTCATCCTCACAATTTTCTTTACCTAGTCTACAGCACTTTTCTTCTTGGGGAAATTCTACTCTATCCTACGGGAATGGTTAAGAGTTGGAATCAATTTGACAGCACGCAACAATAATCCCCGACATGTCTCCTTTTGCCACAGAAAAATTCTCATTCACTTTCCTAATCTCAGTTTAAGCATTACTACTTACAGAAGCCCATTTCTTTTCCCAACTTATTCCACTCTCCACTCCTAGACTAGATATACATAGTCATATATGCTCTCATATCCGCTCTGTAGGTCTCCTTCATTGCATTGTGTTATCGCTGTCTGTTTATTGTCTCCATCTGCTAAACTGTAAGCTCTATGAAAGCAGGGATTCTGAGGGCCTGCTCATTAGAGGGTCTCCAAACACAAAGCATCATGCATAAATGAGCGTATATGCATATTTTCATGAGCAAACAAACAATTAATTGCAAAAATGTTAGATACAGCACTATTTCTATGGCTTTTGACAAATCACTGAAAATTTTAGAGCCTTACTGCTAGAACATGCCTCTGTTTTTCTCAACAGAAAAGTAAAATTGTCTGACTCCACTGCTACTTGACTGGGAGGATTCTGGATGAGAGATATAAAAACAGTGACTTGATATCAACAAGCTCAAATATCTTGTTAACTACTTCCTTCCCCTGTGATGCATGCCAGCTTCAGTACCAGCTTCAGAAACAGAAGGACAAGGCTTCAGACCTTCGCAGTCCAGTTCTGTGGAAACAGCTGGCTTGCTGGCTGCTCAAAAACAATTTCCCTGAATTTGATTTTGATTTCTGTCAGTTTTATTAGATTGTACCTTCTGAGAAGAGCCATTTGTTTTCAAAAACAAATTGTACTTTGTGTTCTGCTGTAACTTAACTCACCACCACCATCTGCTCTGCTGTTACGCCTGATTTGAAGCAGGAAAAAAAGGATTTTTTTCTGCTTGTGCATCCTAAGGAAAACACAGTCTTGAAGAAAAGTCAAGAAGCCAGCTATCTGTGGCCAACTGGTTAGATGATGTTTGTCCTGGGTCCCGTTCTGTCAACTCAGCATGAGAAGAGGAGTTGGCTTAGAGCCAAGGATGAGTCAAACTAGCACTCTCTGAGCTCTGTACTGGCTGACTTGGCATGCCTCCCTAGGGAAAGAAGCTAGAGAGAAGACTTTCTTTGACTGTCAGAGGAATCTTCCAGATTCCAAAGAAAGAGCAATGGGTCTTATATCACAACTGTCAGAGAGGGGCAGAGGCAGAAAATTAAAGCACATCATCCTTCAGTATTTATGTCTTGATCAGACATTTCTCTCTGTAATCTTTGGGTCTGTGTACACATGTATCTGTGTACATGTGAGAGACAGTAGAGAGGAAAATGACATGTGTGTAATGAGTTTGTGTATCTGTGCTATAGACGATGTCGAATAGAAAGGATAGACAGAAAGTTAGAATATATACACAAAGTTATAAAACAAAATGGTGAATTCTGGATATTCCTTAGTCAGACTCTGGTTGAAGCCCTGTTCTTTAGTTGGCAAGAAAGGATTTATTTCTTGGAAACTAATAAGGCAATAAAATCTGACCCTCAATTTCCTATAATAACAACAAGCTTCAAGTTTGGCATCCATCTCATAAGGGACAAATTGTGCCAAGCAGCCCAAGGAGTCAGAACCAGCACCCACAGAGGCTGTTCTCAATTCAGCAAAAGATGTTCTTCTAAAGTGATGGGAGCCCTTTGCTCCAGGCCTCCATCCTGCCCACCCACTGAGCTGCTTGCCATCCCTCTTCCAACTCTTTCTCATCTGATTAATCTTCATGTTTATTTAGGGTATGCCTTAGACTGAAAATGGGCTGCAACTTTTTTGTATGGAGTAGGGAAATGTGAATCTGCCTATGCTAGTAATGATAGTGATAATAGGAAAATAAGGTGGGAGATATCCAAGGGAACACAGTTCTCTTCCAGATGACTGCTGGCAATAGCTTAAGCTTCTTCCATTTCAGAGATCTTGTATTATTGGTCTAGTAACTGTTTCCTTCACCCCAAAGAAACTGAAATTTGACAACATTTTCCAAATTTTATAAGTTGTTATAAATACTACCTAAAAGAAACTGAAGTTTGTCAACATTTTCCAAATTTTGTAAGTTGTTATAAATACTACCTAAAACTAATTGTATTAATCATCTATTAATCACCTGTGTTCAACATGTGCCCAATACTTGATGGAAATTATCTTTAATTTTCCCAGAACTCTCAAAGTTGTCATCTGGTCCTCTATGTACACAGTCTCTTTGTTCTTCATATTGGTTTTAGAGGAGGGTGATTTCAGAGCAAGGAATAGAGGTACCCTAAGATCACCCTAGGTGACCGGGGTTTATACAGAGGACACATAATGACATGAGAGGGCACCAAAACTGTTCTGTTGGTTGAAGATTCAGGTCACACGTTAAAATTAGAATAACATTAATGATGTCATCATGGACTTTGAAGGCCTACATCAACTCCTTTGGTCTGCTGTTCTCATGACTCAGTTGTTTATCACTTCTGTCTCTGCCTCACAGTCAATCATTTCCAAAAAAGAAGACCAAATTGGCTTGTTTGTCACCATATGAAAAGACAAACCTTGCTGAGTAGAGTTTTCTTGCCAGGACATATTTGCCCATTCAACGGTTTTGACTCAGACGTTATCCTCAAGTCCAGTCTGTGATGACCCAGGTTACTCATTTGTCATAGAACAAATCACAGTGACTTATAGTTGAGAATCCTTCCACAGTTTTGTTTTGTTTCCATTTTTCCCAAGAGTGACTCATAGCCTGCCAAATGCAGATGATATAACCCCATTTACAGATGAAGAAATGTAGGCTCACGAACCTAAGTGACTCACCCGAAGTAACTATGCTAGTCAACGGCATTACTCAGGTTTCAGTCTGGCCCCATCATATTATCATAAATCTTCTTTTGCCATCAGGGTTTATTTTTCCTTAATTTCACAACACTTATTCACCAAAACATTTATATAGCTGTGTTTTTGATTGTTGACTCACTAAAGATTGCAAGCAGTTTCTTCTAATTATGATCTGACATGGACACAGATATGCTAACAGAGTCAAAAGGAGAAATATGCAACAGAGAAGGAGTCTTAGAAAAAGAAATTTGTGGACTATTTGGAAACAGTACCTCCTGGAGCCTAAAGAGGTACATGTGTTTGACTGTAAAATGAAAACAAGATGCCCAGAAATGTCCAAAGGAAGGTAGGGAAAGATACTTACTGCAAATTTGACAGTTAACCATGAGCTAGGCTCATAGCTGAGGGAACACAAATTACTACTGTAGAAATTCTCTTGTCTTACACCATCAGGACTATAGTTAGCTCGATAATCCAAAGCTAGCAAAAATGAGAAAACCGTAAACCATGATGTGTTTATATTTTAAATATTTTATTTTAATGTAGATTTACCAAAATGTAATTATTGGTTAAAAATTTGATATAGGCCCAAGGCTTTCTTCTTCAGGTTGGATCCCTTGCTTGGAGTTTTGAATTGTCTTTCTTATAGAAACATCATGTATAGTCTATTTTTAGGGTTTATTTAAAGCACTAGTCAAACTTGAAGTCTCTTGGAAAACAAACTGGATGTAGAACTTTTCAAGGTATTTTATCACGGTTTCTCAGTCTCTTATCATTTCAGCTGAACTGAATCTAATTGCCTAATTCTATTGCACTTAAAAAGCAATTTGTAATTATTCAGTCTCTCCAAAGAATTCCATTTTGTTTTCTCAGCATCATAGCATATATACTACCTTTCCATATTCATATTTCACCTGTTTACATAATATTTAATTAAAATATATCATTGTAATACAAGTGCAACCAGAATAAACAAGTTTGTGAACAGAATCAGCTGACTCTTGGTAAGTATAAAATCCAGCTGCATAGAGCAAAAGAGCATATATGCAGCCGAGAGTTACCTACTTCTGTTAATGTTGAAGATACCGATGACGCCAGTTAGAAAGTCTCAGGAAGAGAATGGATGGTCTGACAGCCTGGAGGGTCCCCTGAGAACATAGCCCCTGGATTTGCTGCTATCCCAGACCTGAAACCAGTACTGAAGCCAAGGACAAAGAATGGTCTGGACTAAGGGACACAGAGTGATACATGTGGTGTGTATACTTTATGGTTATGTAAAAATACATACGTATGGCCGTCCTACTGGTTTCTTTCTAGAGGGAAAAGGAGACGGTAGAGATGAGGGAACAAGTGTTGGTTGAGTGGATATTAGAAGTAAAGAGTGAAAAAGAAGAGTGTACTGTCACAGGGTAAGGAGAGCAGATAGAGTTGCAGAGAGGCAGGTATGGAAAATTAACTTGCATTGTAAACTTTCACTTAATCACAACAAAAAATTTAAAAAGAAAGAAAGTCACAGGAAGGGTAGAGAGTATCAGTTCATATACCACATCAGTCATGTGGATGGTGAATGAATAAGCATCTGATATAGTTGGCTTTGTTCATTCTAGAGGAGTTAAGACCTCTGGTTTCCACTCATCAGGCAGGCATGTGCAGCATGGCTGAAGAATGCCAACCAGAGACACTCCCACACATCACTTCACTTTCAGTAGGCTATTAAATATTTACAAGGCCAAGAATTTCATGGAAGGGAGAAAGAAGGCAATTCACCAGCTTTCTTCAACAATTATCAAATGATTCATTTGTTTTTAATTAAATCAAAGCACAGTGGTTAAGTGCTACATCTGCTAACCAAAAGGTTGGCAGTTGGAATCTGCCAGGTACTCCTTGGAAACCCCATGGAGCAGTTCTAATCTGTCCTATAGAATCATTATGATTCACAATCAACTCAACAACAGTGCGTTTTGGAATTTCATAGTAAACATTTCTCTGTTTCAGTTGCTGTCTCGGAATCTTGGGGGTGGTGTAGTGGACATAAAGAATCGACTGTATCAATTAAGGTTTTTTGAGTTGTAAATAAGAGAAAAAGCCAGAACTAGCTTAAACACACACACACACACACACACACACACACTTTTTTAAAGAGAAATTACATTATTTGAGAAAAGTAACAATAGCATATAAGATAGGAACTACCAGAGTTCAGCGTGATGGACAGAATTCTCAGGTGATCCCCAGGGTTTCTGCCCCATTGCAAACATGCTCGTATCATCTCCTCTCACTGAGTATGAGCTGGACACATGATTATGTTGAGACAGTCACTCTGTGGTTACCTTACATTATAGAAGGCACTATCATAGCATACCGGAAAGTCTCCTGCTTGCTTTGGAAAAATTAGCAGCCACATTGTCAGAAAGTTATGTGTTTAGGACATGAGGAAGGCTGCTAGGAGCAGTAACCTCTAATCAACAGCCCCAAGAGGAAAGTAGAACTGTGGTCCTACACCCCTAAGGAACTGAATCCTGCTCCAGACTGGCATGATTTTGAAAGAGGAAGCTAAGCATCAGATGAGATCACGGCCCCAGTCGACACCTTGACGTGAGCTGTGTGAGACTCTGAGAGCCTAGGTAACTCGTGTCTAGACTCCTGATACATGGAAATTACGGGATAATAAATTTGTATTAAGTCATGAGGTTTGTTGTGATTGGTTATTCAGTAATGAAAACAAATATACTTGACAAGGGCAGAATTCAGAGACCTTTGCAGGACTGCAGTGGCAGCCACAGCCACTGCCTTCAAGCTGATTCTGACTCACAACAACCCTGTGAGTCAGAGTAGAACTACCCCATAGGGTTCTCAAAGAGTGCCTGGTGGATTCGAACTGCTGATCTTTCTGTAGCAGTTAGCAGTTAGTAGTACTAACCACAATGACTTCACTGGTATATGTTCGACCCTCTGAGTACTATAGTCAGTGACTCCTAGTTTTAAAAACTCCTAGTTTCTGTTTTGTTCAGCTCAAATCTCTAGGAGAGAATCTGATGTAGCTTAGGTCAGGTGATAATACGTGGATCAACCATCTGTGGCAGGGAGAGAAGGTTCGGTTTTCATGTAACAGGTGCCATTACTAGTTGATTCCTCTTGTATACTGGAGCAGCTCCCAAAGGAAAGAGAAACATGAGCTAGGAAGATCCTCACAAAACTTTTCCTACATGGAAACTCTGTGTTTAAGTAAAGGAACTTCAAAGTAAACTTAGAGTATTAAATTAAGGCTTTTTAAGTGCTACATCTGCTAACCAAAAGGTTGACAGTTCAAATCTGCCAGGTACTTCTTGGAAACTCTAGGAAGAGCTCTACTCTGTCCTATAGGGTCACTATGAGTCTAAATCAACTCAGCAGCACTGGGTTTTGGGGTTAATCGCCTTAAAACTGGAAAAGGAGTTGAAGAATCACTGACCCCAATAGTTTCCCATGTTTTATCACCATTGAACCGCTTTATGTCACAATACACTTCCTACATTTTTAAAAACTCTTATGACTAAAAATCCCTTTGCCATAGAGTCTATTCCAATTCATAGTAACCCTGTAGGACAGAGTAGAACTGCCCATAATGTCTCCAAGGCTGTAAATCTTTATAGAAGCAGACCGCCACAGGTTTCTCCTGCAAAGCAGCTAGTGGGTTTGAGCTACTAACCTATGTACTGGTCTCTTGGTTAGCACCCAGGTGCTTTCACCAGTTACATCACCACAATTCCTTATCTCTGTTTATTAAAATCTCTTACATTCCTTTTACATAACCCAAAACATACACAGATCAGTATTTTATAAAATTATTTTAAAAAAGAAATGTATTTTTTTACATGTTCTGTGAAATATTTGCTTAACTCATGGTTCTTCTGTCTTCCTAACTCCATATCACACCTTAAGTCAAATAATACATACCAGATCAAGACCATTAACCTAGTCTAAATCCCTCACTTCACAGCTGCGAAAATTGTAAGAAATTTGACTTTTTCTTTAGTCCAAAAATAAAGTCCAGACTCCAAATTTTATTCTTTCTCATAATCAAAAATAAAAAAATCAAGTAAACAAAAATAGCCTATATCCTTTAGTGTTAACAACAGAGGAAGAATCTTCATCTGAGGAGAACCAGCCAGACCTCAGAAATCCAATTAGGCAGCATTAACTAGAGCTCTCTGCCTGACAAAGGTCAGTTCTTAGAGTCAAGGAATAGTCATGAAAAGGATCCAGAGACTACATCAGCACGAGACCAGAAGAACTAGATGATGCCCAGCCACCATCAGTGTTGGTCCTGATAGGGAATATAATAATCTAGAATCCCTGACATAGTGGGAGAAAATTGGGTGTGCAAAACTCAAACTCTATTAAAAAGACCAGAAATAATGGTCTGACAGACTGGAGGACCCCTAGAAGATACAGCCTCCAGACTCTGTTAGCCCAGAACTGAAACTACTCCCAAAGCCAACTTTTCAGACAAAGATTGGACTAAACTATAAGACATAAAGTGATACTGGCAAAGACTGTGCTTCTTGGATGAAGTAGATAAATGTATGTAAGGCTAACTGGGCAACTCCTGTCCAGAGGCAAGATGAGAAGGAAGAGGGAGAAAGGAGCTGGCTGAGTGGACACTGAAAACACAGAATGGACAGGACCAGGATGCTGTTGTAGTGTAGGAAGGGCAGCTAGAGTAACATAGCGAAGTGTGTGTTAATTTTTTGTATGACAGATTGACTTGGATTGTAAACTTTCGCTTAAAGTACAATAAAATATATAATAAAAAAGAAGAGAAAAAAAAAAAAAACCAAAGAAATGGTAGTGGTAGTTGCTAGATGGTAATTTCTGTTCCATAATTCTAACACTGGGTAAGGTGATCAATGGACATAGGAAGAAACCAAGAAGGATTTGGATGGAAACCCATCACTACTACTTGGAAAGCAGATGCATTGTTGGCAGCATCACCTTTCCAAATTCAGAGTGAAACTTGAAAGGATGACTCCAATTGTTCATTAATGGCATGGTCTTTTGTTTAGGTACATGTATAAGATCAGGAGTCTTGATTTCTGAACAAATTGGAATCTTGAGCTTCCAGGATTTAATTACAACTTCCAGAACTGTAATAACAGACACTGCAAAGATTCATAGGATTCTAGTGTTCTTAAAACTTTTTGATGAGTTAAGTGTAAACAGATAAAAAAAAAAAAAACACATATGAATTAAGTTTCCCTTGGAATAGATGTGGGTTTAAAAATTAAGGGGAAAAGGACTTGGCAAATGTTGGCTTTGGTATATGCCAAACCCAAACCATTTGAAAAACTAGTTCAAGACATTTAAGGAATCCTGAAGTCTAGCAGGGTTTGTCCCTCCTTTAAAGAACAAATGAGTGAAAAGAACTTTTCCTTGTTTTTCTCAAGCATAGAAATTAATATTAAATTGTTGAAAATGTATAAAATACCTTTTTCTCTTTACATGCACACAAAAATACTTTCCAGGTACATATACAAATATATTTCGGTTTTGCCTACATGCAAACTTCAATGCCTATCAACCTTACCTGGCCCCTCTTCACACTGGCAACACAAACTGAAAAACATATAATACATGTAGTACAATTTTTGATACAAAGATATAATAGAATCTAAAGAAACTTATTAAGTTACTATTTTCATAAAAGCCTTCAATTACTACATATTACATACCCTTCAAGATGTCAAAGCCTTTATATTGCTAGGCTTTCTACATCTTTTCCCCAGGTAAACGTATTTTTAAAGCTTTACATCTCAGTTCTTCTCTCCATGTGCTTGTGCTCCTGTAACATGACATTAATTCCCATTTCATGGCTTGTAAGCTCCCATCATCTCCACTTTTCCTGTTTGTACCAATGCTTTCTGATTACCAACACTTTTTCTTGCTATCTCAAATGCCATTCAATCTCTACTTACAAATATCCCTGGCACTCAAATCCCAAACTCAAATTAAACCTATTCATGACCTCTCTCATTACCTGTACAGTCTTGGCTGACCTCAGTAGGTTAGGTACCTTTTAAAATTCTTCCAAGTCTACACTGACCATAAACACAGCTCAAATCTTTTTGCGTTATCGAGGGTAGGGGAGACCATAAGAGAGACCTCTTTAAAGTACACTAATAGGTAACTAGTCTTTCCCTAAATAAACAGCAGATTATTCAAGGTCACCACAGCTGCTTTTCTAGCATTATCCTTTACTATTCCCCTTACAAATGTTCAATACAGCCGTACACTTTGGGGTCCTTGAAAATACATATACTCATGGATCCGGCCTTTGAGTAGTTGGGGCTCATGATACTATAGAAGCGTATGATGTGGAGCCCCTGCACAAATACACGTCAGTTATGAGATGATGGCAGAGGCTAGGCATTATGATCAGAAGGGGTAATTAACATTAAGGTAATAAACACAGAAGTGAATCATGAGTCCAAGAGCCCTAGGCAGGAAGTAGTACTCAAGATAGAGAAGTAAAATGCCCAGAAATAGGAAAACTGGGAATTTCCTGAGCACCTTCGGCAGCCTTGGCTGTGCTCTAGACAATCTATACTCATTTTCTCTTCTCTAGTGAAATTCAAGTTTTTTTTATCAATCTCAAACTTGTAAAAAATGAACCACTTTTAATTTGATAGTTTCTCAATAACCTGGGAAAAGTTATTTCAAAGCATAGCTCTGAAGGACTAAACGGAGGGTTTTTACATTCATTTACTGCTTTACCCTTTTGCTTCACACACAAGTGCATTCACACGTGGTTTGTAATGGTTAAAAAAAGAAGAAGAAAAACTGAGCATAAGTTCATCATAAAAGGAAGGAAGAAGCAGCATGAACCATTTACTGTGGTCCATGAATAATTTCATTTAGTTCTTCCCACACTATAGAAAAGTAGATGGTCCTATCTCTGTATATGTCCTTAATGATAGGGAAGCTTAGACTGAGAGAAGCTAAGTATTATTCCAAATATTGGACTAGAAAGGCAGTATAATACTCCACCATACTATCAGTTTTTTTTTTTTTTTATTTAACATAACTGAGTAAAAATGTACATTCACATGTAAATTTACATGCCCCCCTATATGCAGCTTCCACTGCTCTCCCTGTCCGGTGACTGCACACTATTACTCTCTGCTCCATACATGTCTCATCCTCCCAACAGTCTCCTTTCTCCTCCTCTCCGTCCACTCCCCTTCCTCCAGCCAGAGGTCAGCAAGATGATATCCTATGGATGTATAGAACCATAAAGTGCTTCCAACATATGGTGACTCTGCATTGCCAAGTCCATTCCATTCCTGTCCAAAGAGTGGACCTTTGTTTTAATTTATGGGAACGGGCAGCATCAGGGCCGGGGGCCACGCTCTCAGAGGAACCCCAAAACCGCTGGACCATCAATTGAGGTCTTTTAAAGGAGATCTCATGATGCACCTCTTTTTATTCTTGTGTTGCCAGTGAGGCTCCTCTCTGTGAGCTCCGTCATGGCTATCACTGGTGGTGGCCGGGCACCATCTGGTTCTTCCGGTCCCAGGTCGATGTAGGCACCCACTCTTGTGGGTCTCTCTGTCTTCTCGGTTGTCTTTACCGCATGCCATTTTGGCCCTCGGTGAGCATCCGTTCCTGCTAAGTTGGGACGATTTGCTATGTCCTCGGATGGCAGCTTGGCAGCTTTTAAGACCCCAGATGCCACTCACCAATGTGGGGTGCAGAGAGCTCTCTTAGCTAAACGCTAGTTGTGCCAATTGGCCTGAAATTCGCCTAACAGCATGGTCCACCGCCCCCTGCCCCAGCTACTCTATCCTTGCAGTATTGAGTTAAGATGGAAGGAGTACTCAAGTTATGCTGAAGTCCACTTAATGTTGTTCTTGTTCCTAACGTGTGCTGTCACCGCTTTCTACCAACTAGATTTCTAGTAACTACCTAAACTAAACCCTCCCCCCCTTGCCCTCCCTCCCTCCCTCCCCTCCCTTGCAGCTGTCAAAGAGTCTTTTCTTCTATACACAAGTCTGTTTTTGAGATCTTATCGTAGAGGTCTCATACAGTATTTGTCCCTTTGTTGCTGACTACTTTCACTCAACATAATGTCTTCCAGTTGAAACCAGGTTAGGAGATGTTTCCTGGAATCATCGTTATTCTTTATCATTGCGTAGTGCTCCATTGAGTATATGTACCACAGTTTACCTATCCATTCTTCTATTGTTGGGCATCTAGGTTGATTTCACCTTTTTGCTATTGTGGACTGTGCCGCGATAAACATTCTGGTGCACGTGTCCGTTGGTGTGAAAGGCCTTGAATCTGTAGGATATATTCCAAGTAGTGGAATTACTGGGTCAAATCGTATATCAATATCCATTTTTTTAAGGAAGCGCCAGATTGCCTTCCAAAGAGGCTGGACCATTTTGCAACCCCACCAAAAGTGTAGGAGGGTTCCACTTTCTCCACAGCCTCTCCAGCATTTGTTGTTTTGTGTTTTCTGGATCATGGCCAATCTGGTTGGGGTGAGATGGTATCTCATTGTTGTCTTGATTTGAATTTCTTTAATAGCTAAAGATCGTGAACATGTCCGCATGTGTTTTTTGGCTGCCTGGATCTCCTCTTGAGTGAAGTATCTGTCCATCTCCTTTGCCCATTGCTGAATTGGATGGTTTATCTTCTTCTTATTGATATTTTGTAGTATCTTATAGATTATGGAGATCAGGCATCGATCTGACATAGAGTTGCCAAATATTTTTTCCCACTCTGTGGGTGTTCTTTTAATTCTATTAATAAAGTCTTTGGATGAGCAAAAGTGTTTGATTCTTAATAGTTCCCATTGATCTACTTTCTCTTCTGTTGATTGAGGTTTCTTTGACAGATTTTGGAGTCTGTCCTCATTGTGTATTAAAACTTCCATTGTTGTTCCTACCTTTTCTTGGATGAGCTTTATCGTTTTAGGTTTGATATTTGGGTCTTTTATCCAGTTGGAGTTGGTTTTTGTATAAGGTGTAAGATATGGATCTTGATTCAGTTTATTGCAGATGGATAACCAATTTTGCCAGCACCATTTGTTGAAGATGCTGTTTTTACCCCAGTTTAATGTCTTAGGGCCTTTGTCGAATATCAACTGTTCATAGGCAGATGGTGTCATCTCTGGGGTCTCAATTCTGTTCCATTGATCAGTCTGTCTGTTCTTGTACCAGTACCAGGCTGTTTTGACCACTGTGGCAGCGTAGTATCTTCTAAGGTCGGGTAATGAGAGGCCTCCTAGTGTGTTCTTCTTCTTTAGTAGTACCTTACTTATCCGGGGCTTCTTCCGTTTCCAAACAAAATTGGTGATTTGTTTCTCCATCTCATTAAAAAATGATGCTGGAACTTGTATTGGGATTGCATTGTATAAATAAATTGCTTTGGATAAAATAGACATTTTCACAATGTTAAGTCTTCCTATCCATGAGCAGGGTAGGTTTTTCCATTTATCTAAGTCTCTCTTAGTTTCTTGTAGTAAGGGCTTGTAGTTCTCTTTGTAAAGGTCTTTTGTTTCTCTGGTTAGATTAATTCCTAAGTACTTTATCTTCTTAGGGGCTATCACAAATGGTATAGATTTGATAATTTCCTCCTTAACAGTCTCCTTGTTGATATAAAGGAATCCTACTGATTTACTTATGTTTATCTTGTATCCTGAGACTTTGCTGAACTCTTCTATCAGTTTGAGGAGCTTACTTATAGATTCCTTGGGGTTCTCTGCATATACAATCATATCATCTGCGAACAGGGAGATTTTAACTTCCTCTTTGCCGATGCAGATGCCCTTTATTTCTTCATCTTGTCTAATTGCTCTGGCTAGAACTTCTAGCACAATGTTAAATAGGAGAGGTGACAGTGGGCATCCTTGTCTAGTTCCTGATCTCAGGGGAAAGTCTTTCAGTCTCCATTCAGGATGATGTGGGCGGTTGGCTTTGTATAAATGGCCCTTGTTGTGTTGAGGAATTTGCCGTCTATGCCCATTTTGCTAAGAGTTTTTAGAATGAATGGGTGTTGGACTTTATCAAATGCCTTTTCAGCATCAATGGACAAAATCAGGTGATCCTTGTCTTTTGTGTTATTTATGTGGTTAATCACATTAATTGTTTTCCTCATGTTGAACCAGCCTTGCATCCCTGGTATGAATCCCACTTGGTCATGATGGATTATTTTCTTGATATGTTGTTGTATTCTGTTGGCAAGAATTTTGTTGAAGATTTTTGCATCTAAGTTCATGAGTGATATCGGTCTGTAGTTCTCTGTCTTTGTTGGATCTTTCCCGGGCTTAGGTATCAGGGTTATGCTGGCTTCATAGAATGAGTTTGGGAGTACTCCATCCCTTTCTATACTGTGAAATAGTTTCAATAGTATTGGGGATAACTCTTCTCTAAATGCTTGGTAGAATTCTGCTGTGAAGCCATCTGGGCCCGGACTTTTTTTTGTTGGCAGTGTTTTGATGACCTTTTCAATCTCTTTCTTTGTGATCGGTTTATTAAGTTGTTCTGCTTCACGTTGTGATAATTTGGGTAGGTGGTATGAGTCAAGGAATTGGTCCATTTCCCCTAGGTTTTCAAATTTGTTAGAGTACAGTCTTTCATAGTATTCTGTTATGATGCTTTTGATTTCTGTTGCATCTGTGGTGACAACTCCCTTCTCATTTCTAATTTGGGTTATTTGTTTCCTTTCCTGCTTTTCTTTAGTAAGTTTAGCCAGTGGTTTATCAATTTTGTTGATCTTTTCAAAAAACCAGCTTTTGGTCTTTTCAATTTTTTCAATTGTTTTTCTATTCTCTACTTCATTTAGCTCTGCTCTAATCTTTATGATCTCCTTTCTTCCGGTGCCCGAGGTGTTCCTCTGTTGTTCTCTTTCTACTTGTTCAAGCTGTAGAGTTAGTTCCTTGATTGGGTTTCTTTCTTCCTTCCCGATGTGTGCATTTATGGAGATAAACAGACCTCTGAGGACTGCTTTGGCTGTATCCTATAGGTTCTGGTAGGAAGTGTTTTCATTCTCATTGGAATCCATGAATTTCTTTAATTGATCCCTGATTTCCTCTATAACCCATGTTTTTCTGAGCAAGATGTTATTCAGTTTCCAAGAGTTCCACTTTCTATCTCTGTTTTTTCTGCTATTGATTTCAACTTTGATGGCTTTATGATCTGAGAAGATGCTTTGCAATAATTCAATGGTATGGATTTTGTTGAGCATTGCATTATGGCCTATCACATGGTCAATTCTGGAGGATGTTCCATGTACACTGGAGAAGAAGGTGTAGTTGTCTGCTGATGGGTGGAAAGTTCTGTATATATCAATGAGGTTTAGTTGGTTAATTGTGTCAATGAGGTCTTCTGTATCTTTACTGAGCTTTTTTCTAGATGATCTGTCTAGTGATGAGAGTGGAGTGTTCAAGTCTCCCACTATTATTGTGGAGTCATCTAACTCTCTTTTGAGCATAGTCAGTGTTTCTTCGACATATTTAGGTGCTCTGACATTAGGTGCATAAATGTTTAATATAGTTAAGTCTTGCTTGAGTATTGAACCTTTCAGCAGTAAATAGTGTCCATCTTTGTCCACGATGGTGGATTTGACATTAAAGTTGATTTTGTCTGAGATTAGAATTGCCACCCCTGCTCTTCTTTGTTCATTGTTAGCTTGATATATATTCTTCCAACCTTTAATTTTCAGATTGTTCCTGTCTTTAGGTCTCAAGTGAGTTTCTTGTAGACAACATATGGATGGGTCGTGTCTTTTGATCCAAGATGACACTCTGTGTCTCTTTACTGGAGCATTCAGTCCATTCACATTCAATGTAATTATTGATAGGTATGTGTTCACTGCTGCCATTGTGATATGTTTATTTTTATGTTGATGTTTTCTCTGTTGTTCTTATTAGTCTGTTCTGAGACACTCTTTTTTGTGAGTTGATTTTTCACCTTTTTCAGAGCTGGTTTTATAGTTGTTGAAACTCGTGTGTTAGATTTCTTGAAATGGTATGATACATCTTTGTTGTGCTTTACAGCTGCCCCTATGGATCCCCTTCATAAACTATTCATAAACCCAATTTTAATTACTACCAGTCTGGTCATCTTCCTCTCCATCTGGAAGGACTATAACAACTGTAGTACATCCCTCTTTTATTATGATAACACCATAGTTTTCATGATGATCACTGGATTGTTTCTTTCCAAATCAAAGCTGTGATTTACTTTGTAGCCTTCCCTAAATGAGTATTGAGCAGTGTGTCATTCTAAAATATAAAGTTCACCATACTATCAGTTTTGACAAGAAAATATTGTACCAGCTGAGTACATCAAGAGTTCTAGTCTAGTCTGTGTCAGCATACATCTCATATATTAAGAGTGGCCAGCTCACTCTTCTACACTGCTGGTGGGAATGCAAAATGGTACAACTTCTCTGGAAAGCAATTTAGTGATTTCTTAAAAAGCTATAAATAGGAATACCATATGATCTTGCAACCCCCACTGCTTGAAATATATCCTAGAGAAATAAGGGCTGTCACATGAACAGGTATATGCACGTGAATGCTCATTGCAGCACTGTCCATGACAGCAAAAAGATGGAATCAACCTAGGTGTCCATCAGCAGATGAATGCATAAACAAACCATGGCATATTTACACAATGAACACTATGCAATGATAAAGAATAATCGTAATTTTATGAAACATCTCATAACCTGGAGGCAACTTGAAGACATTACACTGAGTGAAATCAGACAGCAGCAAATGGACAAATACTGTATGAGATCACTATTATAAGGACTTAGGAAAAGGCTTATGTATAGGAGAAAATAGTCTTTGATGGCTACAAGGGTAGGGAGATGGGGAAGAGGGGTATTCATGGATTAGATAGTCAACAGGAATTTGGTTAGGTGAAGGGAATGACAGTATACAATAGAAAGCAGGTCAGCATAACTGGACTACAGCATAAGCTAAGAGGTTTTCCAAATGTAATCCAACATTTTGAAGGACAGAGTAGCAGGGACAGGGGGCTGGGATCCATGGTTTCAGAGGACACTGAGGCCAACTGGCATAGCTAGTTTTTTCTAAGAAATTTTTATGCATCCCGTAGTAGTCAGTGGCACTTGGGATCTTAAAAGCTACCATATAATGTACATCAGTTTGTCCCAACCCACCTGAAGCAGATGAAAACCAAGAACATCAAAGACCTGAGGAAAATAAGAGCCCAGGAGACAGAAGGGTCCATACGATTGGGAGACTATATCAGTATGAGACCAGAAGAACTAGGTGGTGCCTGGCCACCACCAAAGACAGTCCTGCCAGGGAACACAATTTATAGTTCCCGATGTGGCATGAGTAAATGGGGTGTGCACATCAGGAACTCTATTAACAGACCAGACTTGATGGCCTGACATCCTGGATGGTCCCCTGGGAACATGGCCCCTGGACTTACTGCCAGTCCAGCGCTGAGACCAGTGCTGAAGCCAACACTTCAGACAAAGATTGGACTGCACTAAGGGACACAGAGAAATGCTGGTGGTGTGCGTTCTTTGTGGTTTTATATATATATATATATATATATATATATATATGAGGCTGTTCAACTAGTCTCTTTTTAGAGGGGAGAGGAGAGGTTGGAGAGGAGGGGACAGGTGTCAGATGAAAGGATACTGGAAGTAAAGAGTGGAGGGGATGAGTGTGTTCTCACAGGGTGAAGAGAGCAGATAGAGTTGCACATAGGCAGGTGTTTGGGGTTTTATATGGCAAACTGACTTCGATTGTAAACTTGCACTTAATCACAATTGAATAAATTTTTTACAAAAAGGAGTGGCCAACTGCGGTTGAGTAACTTAAGCATAGGAGCCCTAATGGTGCAGCGGTTAAACAATTAGTTGCTAATTGGAAGGTGTGAACCCAAGAAACCCTATAGGGCAGTTCTACTCTGCCCTAGAGGGTTACTACAAGTTGGAATCAACTTGATGACATACAACAACAACAATCTCAGCATTTCCTCTCTAGTCTTAACCAACAATGCAATTACTTCACAAATTAGCTTAAGTTCACATAGAGGTGGAGAACACTATGAGGACAAACCAAAGACAGTTTCTTGCTGTTGCCCTAGTGTGCATCATGAGTCTTGTCTCACTGATCAATAATCATTAATATTTAGCATTCATATACTCTCTCCTACACCTCAGGTTTTTCCTTAGCTGTAGCACTTACATGAAGAAAAATACATTACCTCCACTCTTGTCTGGCATTTCTAGTTTTGCTGCTCTCTGAATAAGCTAAAGAATTTACTACAATTCAAGAAAATGATTGTTAATTTTAATTCCAATAATGAGCATTACAACTTCGTCTTTATTACTTTTCAACAAATTGCCTGAAGTTTGAATTCATCACTGGGTGGGGCAACTGTTTTATTTTGTGAATAGCTAACTTGTAGTTTAGGGAGGTGAGAAACAGCTAATGGATTATTTCTTCTGCTATTAAATGATACCCTGGAGGACAAACACAGCTTCCCAGACACTTATTTCCAAAGTGTTCAGATATTGGGGGAGTTGTGTTCATAATTAATTCTTTCCCTCCCTGAAGATTTCTAGAAAATTCTCTTCCTCAATAGTGAAATCCTGTCTTCCCCTTAGAGGTGTACTTTAATTTGAAGCTTCTGAGGGAGTTACTACAGGAGATAATTTTGCGTGGCTTATGGGACAGATAGACCAATTCTCAGACAGAGCTGAGAAAACCTGATATATCTGGACAGCACATTTAAGCTATTCAAGCATTCAGCTTCTAATTTATAAGATGGGGGAAAGAATATCAAACTTCTATGGCTGTTACGAAGACCCAAGCAGATAATGCATCTTGAACACTTTTCAATGTGACTACAAGAGAGATTTTCAAGGATGGATGGTTGAGGGGTGATGGCAGTCACGGGGTGTTATAAATTAGACTCTCCTGATTTAATTTTGCAGTTCCTAGATTGATGATTTCCTACATCAGGGTCTATCTTCAGTACAAAATAAAGTGATTCATTGGTTCATATCTGGCTACAGTTTTTATATTTGTGGGAATTCATTAATGCTTTTCTCTTTCCCTTGAAGCCAAAGCGATGGACAGTAGATTTCTGGGCCCCCAGTCGCCTAAGTGCCCATGACACTGCCTTGGTGTCTTAAGCATAATTACAATCTACAGTCCTAAAGCAGATCTAGTACAACTAATTTAAACAAGGGCGGAAATGTTAGAAGGACTAGATACTTATAACCCAGCATGGATTAATAGGCTAAGTAATGTGAAAATTACAGTGAATGCTATGGTACATGACCTAGATTCCCTTTCTGGCTGAGGCCTTCTTTCCTCAGACTGCCAGATGTGTCAGCCACGGATGGCTCACAAACAAGTCTTCTCCTAGGAATAGCCCTTGTCTTCAGGAGCCTGCCTCACTCAAATTTATGCTAACAACCAATAGCTGTATGGAATGCAGATTCAGAGGCCTTGCTGCCTTTCTTCTAGAGAGAAACTGAACTGTATAATATAAATTGGTTAATAATAGGTAATCATATCATTTGTGTTTACTTTTTTAAGGAATCTCATGGACTTTTATGCATAATAATTCTTTCATGTATGAATTATTTCCTGCTTATATTTTTTTTATTTTTTCATTAATAGAATATATGTTAGTCATTGAACATGTATGAATTCTTAGTAGGTAATATAGATTGTGAGTAATACTGTGTGGCAACATACATGTCACTCTGTAATATAAGGGTAGTATTATGTGTGATTATGTGGGACACATAGGTCCTTCTGGACTCCAGAGGTAGGACAGTGGTACAAGAAGTAACAACTTTCAAGTAACATACAGGAAACTGTAAATATACTTATAAGCTTATTTTGCTGCAAAAAGCCAGAAGGGGTCAAAGTTTTGCACCATCATACTTGTAGATGTGATGCACAATCGTACACCTAATAACAATACTCTATAAAATTGATAATTGGCAGTATATGCCAACTTCTTCCATTTTAAACAGTTATACAGGCCCCCACCTGGTAGCAGAATGCACTGAAAATGGGTAAACTATTTTCCAGGAAATTTGAGAGGAGGAAAATGTAGACGAGAAAATGAATGTGCCATTACCTGTGAAAGGGACAATACACTGATGCCCAATTAAAACTTTGAAGAAATTGTCAATTAAGTACAGAAGCAGTCTTAGGGTTGGTAGGCTATGCTGAAAGGTTCTAGAAACACGATTTGCCCACCTACGACAATCAATGGCACCTAGGAAGGCACCCAGGCTACTATGTCAAGCACTTCAAATCAGTTACTTTATTTAGTTACTTAAATTTGACATGTCAAATAGCTCATGTTCAATCATTTCTCTCCACCTACATGGCCAGTATGATTGCTATATGGAGGATGCCATGACTTCACAGCCTCCAACTCAGAGGTCTTGGGAGACTTGTGGAAAAGTTGGTGCCCTTCACCATGGAGCTGCATTTGCCCCAGGATGTGGAGATGGGGAAGGAAGTTTGAAACAGTTAGAAGAATTGCAAGTCTGGCTACTTGCCCTGGGCAACTAAGTGAGCAGGTGAATGACAATGTGCTCAAGGTCCTTGTCATGGATTTAAACTGTGTCTTCAAAAAATTATCTGTCATTTTTGCTGAGCCATGATTCCCACGGTGGTCATCCACCATTCTGTGATTTGATTTCTTTATGTTTTGTAAATCCTATCACTATGATGGAATGAAATTGATTAACAGCAGTTATACTGATGTGATCTACAAGTTTGGATAGTGTCTTAAGCCAGTCTCTTTTGCGATACAAAAGAGAGAAGCAAACCAAGAGACATGGGGACTTCATACAAGCAAGAAAGCAGTGCTGGGACCAAATCATGTCTTTTGGATCTGAGGTGCCTGTGCTGAGACACTCTCAGACCAAAAGAAGCCTGGTGCATCACAAGGACCTTCCTCTACAGCCAACAGACAAAGAAAGCCTTCCCCTGGAGCTGGAGCCGTTTATTCAGAGTTCCAGTCTACTGGACTATGAGACAGTAAACCTCTGTTTGTTAAAGCCATCCACTTGTGGTATTTCTGTTATAGCAGCAATAGATGTACTAAGACAGTCTAAAGACAGTAATAAGACAGTACTAAAACAATGTACTAAGACAGTCCCTATAGAAACCTTCAAAACATAAGAAATCTCACAAAAGGGATGGAATTTCTGTGAAATTTAGTTCCAGCTTAGCTGAGTGGACACAAGACATAGTTACTGCAAGCTTATGCTACCAATCTCCCTGGGTTTCTACAATGATAACAGAATATAAGTGGCATTCTACTTATGACAAAGGGATACAGTGGTAATTCACTGGGAAAGAACTTTGGAACAAGATGGATCTGAAATCAAAACCTAGCTGTGTCATTAACAAGCCAGATGTGTGACCTGGGGAAATTTCCTTAACTTCCCAGACCTTTATCCTCCCATGTTGCCACAAGAACTAATCATTTATTGAGGTTCTTAATGAATGATCCCCTTCCTTACAATGTACTAGTAATACCTTTTCAGACTCCTTTACCTAGAGAACTCCTACTTGTCTTAGAACCTCTTCTCAAGAGTTCCTTCTTCCAGGGAGTCTTCCGTCACTCCCAAAGATTATATTAATTTCTGCTTATTTATGATATTTATGAGATGTTGGCCTAATTCTTTTGACATAGTCATTTTACTGCAATTTAAATTCTATTAAATTATTCCTATAAAAGTTCTTACAATCAGAAGTTTTTATCTCTGAAATCTAGCACTCATCCTTATATGGCATATAGGCTCAGTCAATATTTGTTGAACGGAACAGACTGTTAAAAATCCTTTTGTTATTACCATTTACAATCTTGGTCTGGTATTTTAAAA
Organism: Heterohyrax brucei; assembly: GCA_028571685.1. Classification (NCBI taxonomy): domain Eukaryota; kingdom Metazoa; phylum Chordata; class Mammalia; order Hyracoidea; family Procaviidae; genus Heterohyrax; species Heterohyrax brucei. Next base: position 13,950,499 of record CM053153.1, on the reverse strand, counting down.
AGTATAATTTCTGGCTTTACCAAACAACAAGTAGTTCAGTTGTTTTTTGTTGTTTGTTTTGTTTTGTATTTTCCTTAAATTTCTGAAATGCTGGGCTGCCATCTTAAGACAACAATTTAGATAAGTGACACTCATACGTAAGATGTTAAAGAGAAATGAAGACAACTGTCCCCATTGGGAGTGCACAGGCCCAAATCTGCTCCACTGAGTGTCCAGTATCTTCATAGTTTAACTGCAAAGCACAGATATATGAAATCCTTCTGAAAATTATTTATGAAATTTTAAGCCAATATAAATTCAAAATTTTTTCACTTCCATGTAATTGAACACAAACAAACATGCATACACACTTTCTATTAGAACACCCATTGCCACTGAGTCAATTCCAACTGAATGCAGCCCTATAGGAAGCAGACCACCATATCTTTCTCCCAGAGTATGTTCGTATACTAATTTTTAGAAAAAACAGATACATTTTTCTGTCATGCACACTTTTGGGTCATTTTCACATTATCTGTTTCAACCATGTTGAATTTTAAGAGTCTGGGCTTGGTTATGTGGCTCAGCCCTCTCATTACACGTCTCCCTCTGTGAGACTGGGCATTTTTAAAATAATCTTATTAGAGAAAAGAATAGATTGAGTGGTTTGAATTACAATTTCCCAATAGATTTCTAGTTCAAATATAACTGTCGTTAGTTTTAATGTGGTTCTTTTTATTTTACTATGGTAGAAAATAAGAAGAGACACATTTTTAGAGCTAAATATGGGAGATACAAACAATGTTTGGAGAGACATGCTAGTGGACCTAATTTAGTCTTCAGATCATCAAGAAGCTAATTAAGTTAAAGGTATGAAGTAATTAGCTCAACATCATACACCTTGTTAAAAGCAGAGCTATTACTTAATCTTAGATACTGCCATTTTACTTTAAAGAAGCAATAGTAATTAAATGGAAGCTTAGAGAATTTTTCCCAAGGTCAGAAAATCTTGCTTCAAATTCTGGTTTTTTTCAGGATGGAGCATTGTGAGAACTTGGCTAACTCAACTTTCCATCCACACAACAGCACTTTCATAGCTAATTGGAGGAGCATAATAAATGATGAATAAAGCTGTGATGAATCTGAAACTGGGCCTTAGAAGTATGATTTTACCAAAAACAAGGTTTAACACTTCTTACAGGGTCTCTTTCATACAAAGGCAGCAAGAGAGACGTACAATGTTTAAGTCACCTGATAAAATTTCAGCCCTCGAGTCAGTTAGTAGATGCAAGTCAACCCAAAGCACCAAACCTGTGACCGCAGAGTCCATTCCAATTCACAACGAGCCTATAGGGCTGAGCAGAATTGCTTGACAGAGTTTCCAAGGCTGTGATCTTCATGGAAATAAACTGCCACATTTTTCTCATCTGGAGTGGCTGGTGGGTTCCAACTACTGGCCTTTCATTTAGTGGCTGAGCACTTAATCACTGCACCACCAGGACTCCTTAAGACAAACCAGTGCCCCTCAAAACTCATTTACTGTCATTGGCAGCATGGTCCAAATATTCCTCATAAGGGAACAAATCTTGAGACATTCCCAGTGGGCAACGTCAATATACAGCTACCTACGTTCTGTCAAGCTGTGAAGCCCTTTGCTCATCAGCCAGAATAATTCTGAACAATGGAAATTGTTATACACAAGATGTTCCTAAGCCCAGAGTCAAGCTGTTCCTTGTATCTGTCTAGGATACAACAAATGTTGCTTTCTTAAAGTAAGTCCAAAAATCTGTGGATGATTTATCATGATTTAGTGCAGAAGCTTGTGGCTTGGGGCAGATCATGATATACTGACTCCATCCTTGATGCCTTTCAGAGTAACACTGCCTGTGGGCCACCCAAAATTGCCTGATTGGCTTGGGAACATCTACTCACTTAACTATTGCAGGCAGAAGGAATCAGCTCCTGTTTTGAGGATTCTGCTTGAGACTTGAAGGTCAGCTGTGTTTCTCTGCTAGAGAAACTTCCCACTATTGCACGTTAGGATGTTCCTCTAGACATAAGACAAGCTGGAATCTTCTGAGAGAGACAACACTTGTTTTTAAGAGACAACAACACAGAGAGAGAATGTTGTATTTTTAGGCAAATAAGGTACATCTTCTAAGTTTGTTTGCTAACTGCACCCTCCCCCTCTGAGGTATTTTTGTAAGTATAGCTAAGCCAATTTTCTCATATGTTGTTGTAAAAAAAATTAGCATAGCTCACTTGTGGAAAATGCTTTGAGGGGGAGGGTGCATTCTGCATGTGGACACAGAAAGCATGCGTTATTTGTGTAAAAATATGCCAGTTCTTGTTGAATTCAATTTCACGTGTCTCCAGTTTACTATAAATCCAAACCAAAACCAATTCCATCAAGTCAATTCTGACTCATAGTGACTATAAAACATCTACTGCCCATGAGTTGATTCCAACTTACAGTGACCCAATAGGACAGAGTAGAACTGTCTCACAGAGTGTCCAAGGAATGCCTGGTGGATTCAAACTGCCAACATTTTGGTTAGCACCCTAGCACTTATTCACTGCCACCCAGGTTTCTATAGCAACTACAAAGGGTCAATAAAAAAGGGGAAGTTCCCCAAGGAGATGGACTGATCCAGTGACTGTAACCATGGGCTAATACCTGACAACAATTGTGAAGATGGTGCAGTTGGGCAGAATTTCATTCTGTTGTAAATTTACACAGAATTGGCTCTGAGTTGAAATCAAATGAATCACAGCTAACAACAACCAGTTTATTAAAACATTTATTGTGTTTCTTAACTCAAGGTATGAAATGTATACAATAAAGTGCATACAAGTATGCAGCTTGAAATTTTATACATGTCTACACCTGTGGAACCACCACTCAGATCAAGACAAAGAAGATTTCTGAGACCCCAGAAAGTTCCCTCCCTCACATCTCTTTCCGGTCAAAAAAGTTCTCCCCTCCCCATTCTCCTAGAAAAACAACCATTATCAACTTCTATCAACACAGATTCATTTGCCTGCTCCTGAAATTAACAGTAGAATCACAGAATACAGTTTTTGTGTTTAGCTTACTCTGTTTAACAGAATTATGTGAAAAATAATCCATGTAATATACAGAAGCATTTTGTTCTTCCATATTGGTGTGCAGTGTGTCATTGCATCAATATGCTACACATTATCTTTCTATTTATTTGTTTGAATTGTTTCTATTCAGGCGCTATTACAAAAGAAAGTTAGGAAAAACATTTTTTCCCCACATCTTTTGGTTGACATATTCATTCATGTCACTGGTGATGCATCTAGGAATAGAATCGTTGACTCATGTTCTTGTTGTTAGTTGTCATCAAACTGACTCAACTTCACAGTGACTTAATGCATACCAGAATGAAACATTTCCCAATCCCACATCATCTTCCCGACAGCTGGTATTTCTGAGTCACAGGACAGACACGTTACCTGTAGGACATGCAGCTAAGAAAGTAATTGTACCATTTCCATGCCCATCAGGAATTATGACTATGTCAGCTTTTCTACATCTTCAGCCATACCTAGAATTATCAGTCTTTTAAATTAATCTGTTAATGCTAATCTCAGTTTTATTGATATTGTAAGAAGAAATCAGTAGTGTGTTTAACCAGGCAGACTCTTGAGCCCATCTACCTAAATGTGAATGTCAGGGCTGTTATTTGCCATCTACTTCACTTTCCAAGCTATTTAACCTCTTCGAATCTCAGTTTCCTGAGATGCAAAATGAGCCCCTATAGTTACACTGACTCTGAAGAGTGGTTGAAAAGATTCTGAGTGCTGTATACCACTAAGGACAGTACATAAACACTGTAACAGTGCTTGTTTTTTTTTTTGTGGGGGGGGGATGTATTCACGTGTTTAAAAATCTAAAAAGGAACTCAATGTTCTTTAACTTATTTTTACTCAAAAGTAATTATAGGGCTACTATTTGTTAGGTGCCATGGTACTTGTGATGGAGCCCTGGTATTTCAGTGGTTAAAGAGCTAACCTGCTAACCAAAACATTGGTGGTGCGAGCCCACCAGTTGCTTCATGGGAGAAAGATGTGGCCATCTGCTTCCATAAAGATTTATAGCCTTATAAACTCTATGGGGCCAGTTCTACTCTGTCCTATTGTGTCACTATGAGTTGGAATCAACTCAATGGCAATGGGTATTTTATCCTAAGTGTTGTACACAGAGGGTAGGAGGATGGATGTAGAAAAGGGATGTGGTAAGAGTAAAACCAAAAAAAAAGTCAAACCCTTAGCTGTTGAATCGATTCCAACTCATAGCAACCCTATAGGGCAAAGAAGAAATGTCCCAAAGGATTGCCAAGGAGGGGCTTGTGGATTCAACTTCTGGAGATGAGAGTAACAGAGGGCAAATGGAGCAAGTCACAAGGAGCTTTGTTAAATTAAGGGGTTCAGAATTCAGCATGAACTGAATGGGGACACATTAATTTAAGCTAAGGAGTGACATGATTGTACTTTCATAATAAGATAGGGACAGGATAAGAAAAAGGATCGCTGGCTGCATAATGGTTAGGTGCTCTACAACTAACTGCAAGGTCACACACAAATTCAAATTTGAACTTACAAGCCACTCCAGAGGAGTGGCAGTCTGCTTCCATAACGATCGCAGCATTGGAAACCCTATGTAGCAGTTTTAGTCTGTCTTATAGGGTTGCTGTAAGTCAGAATTGATGTGACCACAGTGAGTTTTGGGGGGGGGGAGTGGAGGAGGAGGAGTGGAGGAATGAGCAAAAGGACACAGGATATCATTCACTCCTGGCAGGATATCATCTACTCCCAGCAGGATATCATCTACATCTACTGTATTGTGTGGCTATGTTCCAATAGACTTTATTTACAGAAATAGGCAGTGGACCAGACTTGACCCGTGACTATACTTCACCAACTCCTGCTATAAGACATTCAAAGGATAAAATCACCCTTCCCTAGTGTCTTAGTCATTTAGTGCTGCTGTAACAGAAGTACCACAAGTGGATGGCTTTAACAAAAAGAAATTTATTTTCTCACAGAAAGTTAGGCTAAAAGTCCAAATTCAGGGCATCAACTCCAGGGGACAGTTTCCTTTGTTGGCTCTGGAGGAAGGTCTTTGTTGTCAACCTTCACCTGGATTGGGAGCTTCCGCGGTGAGCTTCTGAGGCGCCAGGGACCCTGGGTCCGTAAGATACACTCTGCTCCTAGGCACAGCTTTTTTCCTGGTGGTAGGAGGTTCCCAACTGTCTACTTGCCTCCTTTGTCCCTTGTGTCCCAAAAGATTGTTTCAAGACACGATACAGTCTTACACATTGAATCCTGCCCGACCAATGCAACTATCTTGCTTATCCTCCCTTGTTAACATCATAGAGACAGAATTTACAACGTATCGGAAGATCACATAATACCAGGAATCATGGCCTGGCCAAATCTCTACACTTTTGCAGGGACACACAATTCAATCAATGACACCTCACAGAATAGTTGTGACTTTGGTGCAAAAATTAAATTCATTAAGTCATCAATTATTAACCATAACTTAGCTAATCATTCTATTGTAGTTGGAATATTTAGGTTTTCTTCTTTCTCCGTTTCTTTCTCCTCCATCTTCTGTTTCTTCTCCTTTTTTATTTTGTGTATGTGTAAAATTTTCCCTAAATAGGTAATGTTATTCCAAAAGCTTCTCTTTCATGGATTTGTTCATTTTGTTTTTTTCCTCCTTTATAACCATGTCTTTGGGACAAATTCACAGTAGTGAGATTACTGGTTAAGAAGTATGGAAATTTTCATAGGTATTTATAAAATTACATGTTCACTTGAAATTTTCAGTGAGTCTCCTATCCTTCCAACCCTTCTACCATCCCCCAACAACTCTCTATGTTGGTATTTATTATTGCTTAGTCTCAAAAATTCTCCCCACAATGCTTTAGAACACAGAACCACTGCAATGTTAATTTTCACAAGCAAAATGTCACCAGATGAATGAATGAAATATATATACTAGAGAAGAAAATACTTGAGGACAAGTGGCTGAACATTGGCAGAACACTATTGACTTCTCAGCTCACCCCCCTCAGTCTCAAACATCTGGAATATCTTATTTCCCAGGGTTTATCTGATTTTTCTTGAAAGGGTTGAAAAAAATTCAAGCCCAGAGCCAATGCTGCCATTTTCTGACTAATCTTTTTATGACCTTTTTCAGATGAGCACATTTAAATCCACAGTAAAAACAATTTCAGTGTTTCTTTGATTTTCTTGATTTATTGAGGTAGGAAGCAGAGAGGAAGAGGTTTCCTTTGCCAATAAATTTGTTGCAGGTCTCAAGTAATGACACAAAATAAACTTTATGTACTATCAGAGACAAAAATATCAAAATGATTGATAATGAGCTTGTCCATTCTACTATAGAACTGTTTTCCAAGTGTATGCCGTTATTTGCACTCTCATCACTTTGAATAAGGATTTTCCACCCCCAGACTATTATCATAACTTTTGTGTTCTCTCTGCCTTCAGGTGCTCCCAATCTACTTATTCTGCAAAATCCAATCAGATTTTTCTTCCTAAACGTCCCACCTGATGATGATGTTTTTCTGCCTCAGAACTCTTCTGGCTCCCCATGCCTGTAAGATACCCAGGGCCTCTACTGGGTAGCCTCAACTTACCTTCTGTGCCAAGTCTCCTATCCCTCCCCTTCAATCAATCCCCTTTAACATTTAATGGGAATGCTTATATACATTTTAACATGTTCTGTTCTTTTAGGAACAGGTGTATACATAACAGTGCATTACTCCAAAATGGTTGCCAGCGAGCTACATAAGATTGCCTCAGACTTACGAAAACACAAGCTTTCTCAGTCAAATTCCATCTTACTTCAATCAGATTTTCTAGTGGTAAGTATTATGATTCTTTTTTAAAAACGCATTGTCCAGATAACTGACTTATTGTTTCAATTTGGGAACCACTGAATATAGTGACCCATGTTTTGGAATATTTCTTTCTAATTTTTATACTGACAAAATTCTAGACCATTCTTTAAGATTCCATTTAGTTTCACCTCTTTGAAGAAGACTCTCCTACTACCCCAAGCACAAAATTATCAATTTCTTACTCTTTCTTCTCAGAGTACTTTATTGTCAAACATTAAGTACCCTATTTGATACAATTTACTGTTCTATTCTTGCTCTCTTTATAAGAACTCACTCTAAAATGTCCTCTGTGTCAAAAACAATATAGTTCAAAAGAAATGACAGGAAGAAGGTAGGATGAGTTCTGAGTTACCACATGGCCATTTCTGAATGGAAAAATACCAGGAATCTTAAAGTGAGGCAATACCTACAGCAAGGAACTCAAGAGTTCTTTAAAAAAGCAATTTTCCACTCTCCTTCTGAGTCTCCCCTGAGCCCTAGGCCCCTTTCTCTCATAATACATAATATCACATTACTGTACTTACACAATTTTTTAGCTGACACTTCTTACAGTACTAAATTTTTCAGGGTGGGGTTTGCATCATCTTGGTTTCTGTATTCTTGTCAAAATATAAAGTGCACAGTTCCTCCAAGCCTTTGAGTGGTTTGTAATCTTTGGGATCTGAGACCTCGAAGTCCACAGAACATAAAACTTAGGAGCATCAGATTCAGAGTCAGAAGCTGTCTTAGGACAGGTTCTCTAGAGAAGTATAACCAAGAACTGGAAGTTAATAGATGATGAGCCAAATGCAAGAGCCAGAGAAGAGCAAAAGCCAGAGAGGTTTGCCAGAGTCCACATATACTGGACGTAATTTCCTTCCAGTTGATTGGCTAGTCACACAACATCTCATCATGGAAATGATCACATTATTTTAGATCTCATCACAGAGGTGATTTCACCATTATACGACTGCCAAACTACATCATAACTGCCAAACTGCTGAGAATCATGGCCCTATCAAGTTGATATACAACCTTAATGATCACAGATCACCCCTTGTCACAAACTTGGCCCTTCTATGAATATCTTTAAACTATACATAATCTGTGAATAATGAAAATTATAATGTCATACTTGCACCTAAAGTGGTACAACTAACACACGTACAACTGAAATGCACTAGCCCTATTTATAGCTTACATTTTATGAGCAAAGAAAATAAAAATATTTGGTGCACATATACAAGGAAAAAATACTCAGCAACTGCAGTCCTCCTTTCTACAACTTGTCACATAGTAGTAAGTGGTATTTAGAACTACTTTATTCTACCACATATTCCATATTCCCACCACTCTCAGTAAGTACCCCAGCAAGTCACAGTAGTCTGCCCTGTGGGATGACCCAAATCTTCATTCCTGAAGGATCTTGGCCACTAGCAGTCATGTTGGATTGCTGTAGTTTTCCATTGACTTTAATCATAGGACATGGTAGTACTAAGATACACCCTAAGGGATATTCTGCATTCCAGACATATTCTTCTTTATCTCCACTTTATAGTATCAGACTGATTTCCTCTTGGTTGTCAGGGTCAATTATACCACCCAATACGGAAACTCTCTTCTTTGCCTGTTGATCTAGAGGCATAAAGGACCCAAAGTGGTCAAGTAGCATTTTTAACTTTCTGTTCAGTGAAATCAATAATGTGTCTCAATGTGGGAGTATTCTTCCCTTTGAAACTAAGACCTCTAGACCCCAAAAGGATAGGGTAAAGGGGACTGGAAGGAAAAAGCTTTTCACGTGGGTTGCTGGATGCAACACTGAGTGGTACCAGTCTCATTTTTACTGCTTGTTTCCTTGACCCAAGAATCCTGGCTGTGGGAGAAACAGCATCATATATTAGATACTGGTTTAGAGCAGACACAGTCTCCTGCAGAACACTACCTCAACCCTGCAAGTATTGTCAGCTAGCTAGTACTGTAACTGTGTCTTTAGAAGGCCATTCCTTCACTCTATCAAGTCAGTTGTTTCAGAATGATGGGGAACATGGTATGACTAGTGATTTCCACGAACATGGGCTCACTGCTATACTTCATTTGCTATGAAGTGGATCCTTTTATCTGAGGCAATGCTGTGTGGAATACTGTGACAGTGGATAAGGCATTCTGTAAGTCCATGGGTAGTAATTTTGGCAGAAACATTAAGTGCAAGGAAGGTAAATCCATATCCAGAGTATCTATTCCAGTATAAACAAAATGTTGCCCTTTCCATGATGGAAGCAGTTCAGTGTAATCAATCTGCCACTAGGCTACTGATTAATTACCTCAAGGAATGGTTCCATACTGGGGAATCAATGTTGGCCCCTGCTGCTGGTGGACATGGCACTCAGCAGTGTCCCTAGTCAAGTAAGCATTGCTGAGTGGGAGTCCACGTTGTTGAGCTAATGTTTAACCTCCATCACTGCCACTATGGCCATTTTGCTCACGAGCCCATTGGGCCATGATGAAAGTAGCTGGGGGAAGAGAATGACTGATTTCTACAGCATGCATCATCCTATCCACTTGATCATTAAAATCCTCCTCTCCTGAGGACATCCGTTGGTTAGCACATACATGAGATAGAAGTATCTTCACTTTAGCATATTCAGAGATGTCTATCCATATCTATTTCTCCATTCTTTTTTGTCTTTACTTTTCTAGTCATGTTTCTTCCAAGTCCCTGACTACCCAGCCAAAATATAGCCCATAAGTCAGTATACAATCACACATCTGGCCATGTTTCCTTCCAAGAAAAGCTAAAAACCAAGTGCACTGCTTGAAATTAAGCCCACTGTGAGGATTTCCCTCCTCTTTGTCCTTTAGGAAGTTCCCAGAAAGGAGTTATAGTGCTGTCACTGTCCACTTTCAAGTGGTGCCTGCTCACTCATCACACAGAATTACCTATAAGCCAGGCATGAGTTGACCCTTCCTGAGTCAACGAATGGATCATTAAAAAAAAATTCCCTGTGAGGCCGTAAGTGCAGACTGGAAGATGGAAGGTAATATGACAGGGTCAAGGTCAGCTAGCAAGTATGACAGCTGCCACTTGAAAAGGGTAGTTACAGATACAATAGTTTGTTCCTGGCAGTTTTGCTGTAGGTGTAACAATTCTTTCCTGACAGTTATGAAGCAAATATGGACATTTCCCCAGCAGTTGAATCATGGCCACACCCACAGCCACCTGCCAAGGATGACCTAGAAGTGATCTACCACTTATTTGCATCCTATCTTCATAACATTATCATACTCTTTGGGAGGGCACTCATTCTGCTGGAACCAGGAGCTGTGCCATTTCCCCCTCCATTACCAATACATAAAAGGGTACCTAAATCTGTATAGGGTCTTTCTCCATTCATGGAGACTGACCCCTTTCTTCTTTGGAATGTACTTTCACCTAATAAAATTTCTCTGCTATTCACCACTAAAAAGTTTCATCCTCTTGCCTAGTGGGGAGGGAGGGACTAGTACCTTGGAGGGAAGGGAAAGCCTGATTTGCATCCCACCAGGAGATCAGACTTGCTAGCTTGATCTCCCAGACCTGAGCCAGGTTGCTTGGCGTCTGATCAGTTACAGGACCTCGACAACAGGAGTAGAGGCTATGGGTATTGGGCCCACATCCTCATGCAATTTACTTTCACCTTGAAGTTCTGCTCAAGCCCAATCTCATACATACCACTATCATGTAATAATAGAGTGCTGCTGTGCACTTTGAACTGTATGGCTGTATGAGTCAGACAACATCCAGTTCAGATAGGCAGCTCAGGCCACATGGTGACTTAGGAGTCCGTGGTTAAACATTCAGACTACTAAGGCCCAGTAACCAGCCAAAAGCTGATTCTCAAAAGAAGAGTAGGTACCTGCAAAGGATGGCAGGGCTATGCTCCAAACTACCAAGGATTTGCTTTATGACTCACCAATAGGAGCCTACCAAAGACACTAAGCAGAATCTCTATGTGCCATTGATAGTTCAAGAGTCATTGGATCAAATGGATCATATAGCCTAAGTGGCAAAGCTACTTGCATGGCAGCCTGAACCTGTTTAGAGCCTTCTCTTGTTCTGGGACCTATGCAAAAACTATCAGCTTTTCAAGTCACTCAATGAGTAGGCTGGAGTAGCACACCCGTACTGGGAACGTGTTGCCTCCAAAATTAAAAGAGACACACTAGGCATTTGGCCTCTTTTTTGGTTGTGGAAAGAACCAGATGAAATAATTTATCTTTCACTTCAGATGAAGTATTCCAATATGCCTCACAACACTAGATCCCCAGAAATTTAACTAAGGTGAAAGGCACCTGGAATTTTGTCAGACTAACTTCGTACCCTCTAGCACAAAAATTGTGTTGGAAGAAATTCAATCAGAATGCTCCTTAGAAGCATTTGAAGCAAGGATGGTGAGACTATGCATTATATACTCTGGACATGTTATCAGGAGGGATCAATCCCTGGAGTAGGACATCATGCTTGGTAGAGTATCAGTGAAACACAGGAAGATCCTCAACAAGGTGGACAGACACAGTGGCTGCAACAATGGGCTCAAACCTAACAATGATTGTGAGCATGGCACAGGACCACCCACTGTTTCAATCTTTAATACATAGGGTCACTACTAGTCAGAACCAACTGAACAGCACTTAGTGATAACAAGGAAAGCACACAAATGTTTTACTAGTAAGTCCAGAGTCATTAATACTTCTTTCCAGCTAGGTCCAATCAGTATAATGTTATCAATGTAATGGACTAGTGTAGTGTCCTGTGGAGAGGGAAGGGGATCAAGGTCCCTATGGTCCAAATTATGACATAGAGTTGGAGAGTTGGAAAGTTTGAAAGCAATACACTGAAGGTGTATTGCTGGCCTTTCCAGCAGAAGGCAAACTGCTTCTGGCAGCTCTTCTGAAAACATATGGGGAAGAAAGCATTAGTCAGATCAATAGCTACAAACAGGTGACAGGAGCTGTATTAATTTGCTCAGGAAGTAAAACCACATCTGATAGGACAACTGCATTTCGAGTTAGCACTTGGTTAAATTTTTGATAATCTACTGTCAGTCTCTAAGATTCATCTACTTTTAGCACAGACTGAACAGACGAGTTAAATAGAAATACGTGAGAATCACCACCCCTGCATCCTTCAATTCCTTGTGCAGGAATCTCTGCAGTCCCTCCAGGAATTCTGTATTTCTTTTTGTTTACTGTCTTCCAGGTAGGAGCAGTTCAAATGGTTTCCGCACAGTTTTTCCTACCATGATAGCCGTTACTCCACTTGTCAGAGATCCAGTGTGGGGATTCTGCCAGTACTAAACAGATCTACTCCAAATTGGAAAATTACTGCAGGATGGGTTCCGAGATCCACTGTACTTAGTTTGAGATGAATGTGAATTAAGATTCCATTAATAGCCTGACCTCCATATGCCCTACTTCTTACTGGTGGGCCACAGTGATGTTTGTGTCAGTTCAGAGCCAGTTTCCAGTAATTACCCCAAAGTCTGATTATTTCCTTTTAACGAAATGAACAGTTACAAAAGGGCACATGTAGATCCCTTTGGGGGAAGACTGTAAAACAGATTAAAAGTATAAATTTTTAGAAACATAATGAGGTCCTTCCTCAAGGGGACCTGGCCTCCCCCTTGTTCAAGGGGTTGTGGGTCTATAAATGCACTCAAATCCGGGAATTGATTAAGGGGTCATGACTCTTTATTCTGGTGATTCAAGTTAGACTGCTGTTCTCTTGACCCAGAATTCTTCTACTAGTACATATTAAGAAAATATTTAGTAGATTTCCTATCTATTGCACTACTAGGGACATCATGACTAAGTTAGTGCAAGTCCATACAAATCAGACTATTCTGATTACTGCTTTGACTCTGTTCTCCATTGCAGTAACCATGTCCATCTTGTCTTTGTTGACCAAGTGCTGTCACTCGGCCCTTACCACCACAGGATCCAATCAGTCCCATTGTTGTTAGGTATCTTAATTCATTTAGGGCAGTTCCCACCGACAAATCTGACTTACACAAAATAGCAACCACAGCAGTCTTCAAGGATGCCAGAACTACCTTCACAAGTTTGTTCCTCACCATTGTGGTTAAAGATGTGTCTTTTGAGCCCTTTATGTTTGGTCTGTGAATCTAATCTCATAAATCCACTCTAACATATTAATTTATCTACGCCTTTAGATTCCTTCTTCTACAGTATAACAAGTCAGGTCTGGTACTTCAAGGTGATTTAGTGTAAGCCATGTGTAATACATGCTTCAGCAACCCAACCAAGTAAACTGTTAGATCCTTTCCTAAGCTTTAGAACCAAAACACTGGATAAAGAACTTGTGTCTAGTGGACGCATATCAATAAACTCAGACTGATTCATCTTTATGTTTCTTATACTCTTAATAGCCATTTCCACACATATTCCTTAAGTTTCTGTTTGTACATATTAGAGTGGTCAAGACATTCTTTTGTAGTACAGTGCGTCTCTTAGTTCACGATTTGTACTTTGTCTTTTGGGACTTTTTGGAATTAAGTCTAGTTACAGGTCTAGAAGCTAAATTGATGGTGGGGACGTATTTTAACAACATTTAGCATTGTCTTTCAAGGCATCTATTTAAAGTGATGTCCCAGTTAGTGACTCAGCCACCTCCCCAGGGGGTTAATCAGATGCCACACCAGGTGACACATCAGACAAAAGTTCTTCAGACACAGCTGGGTTCATCTAATCATATAGTTTGTTGGCAGGAGTGATTGAACAGAATTTAGGGACTCAGTGTCCCCAGATTGATGACCATCTTCCCATTTGTCCCTATCACAGGTTTTAAGATCTCATTTCTTTCCAAACAGTGTCCTCACTTTAGCATACGACACCACTCAAGACTAGAAATTTAATTGGTATTGTAATCTAGTCAGTCTTTCGATAAGACTCCGGGTTTTGATTTTTGGCAATATCAGCACTATTACTACAAGAAACAAGGTTTCTTTCAGATTATAAGAGGCATCTCTGAGCTCGGTTACACACTACATGAGCTTTTACACTGAGTTCCTGAACTCATCTCTTTCTTCCAATACTTTGTCTAGTGAACGAAGACTAACCAATCAGCTTCCTTATACTTCTCGTTCTGACAAGACAGTGGAAAGGTGTCAAACCTGCAATTACCCAGAGCCTCCTTTCTCATCAATTCCTAATCTATCTGTGGTGACATTCTGCATATTTCTATTGCCACCTCATGCCATGGATTAGCAGTGCTTCAGTTCTACTCTGTCCTATAGGATAGCTATGAGTGGGAAACAACTCCACAGCAATAGGTTTGTCTCTTGTTTTGTTTTTCTTCTTTACTACTAGAAGCAGAGACATCGACATCTCTAGGATTAACTGGACTTGAAAGCCAGTTTAGAAAAATCATATCTACAATTTTGATTCTCTAGAAACGTTCTCTAGAACCAAAATATCTTGGGATGATTTCTCTGGAGAAGCAAAACCAGTGAAGCTTATGCATATACAAAAATATATAATACATACACACATACATATATACCCACACATGCACATATTTGTACATACATGCATAGGCAGAGATAGATTTTTCTTATGGAACTGGCTCACATGTTTGTAAAAGCTGGCAAATCCCATGTTTGTGAGTCAGGCATCTGGCTGGAGACTTCTCCTGACTTGTGTAGCTGCAAGGGTTGACTAACATAAGATTCGCAGATCATGCGACAGGCTGCTAGCTTACAGCAGCAAAGGCTGATGCATCAAAGCTTGGAAGATAAGATGACAGGCCCAAATCCCAAAAACTGAAGGTCAGAATTGACAAGTGCAAGATCCAGAGCAATGCAAATGCCAGCAAGGTTTGCCAGAAAGTTCATATATATCAGATGCAGGACATGCCCCCAAGGAAATTCCCTTTCACCTGACTGGTTATTCATAGCACATCTCATTATGGAGGTGACCATATTATATCGAATCTCGATTATGTCCTTATATGACTGCCAAACTACACCACAACCACAGGGAATCATGGCCCAGCTAACCCGTAACTGTAACAATCACAGAAGCCTAGTTCACCCCCTAACTACTGAACACATCCCAGCTAATCTTGAACTAATTTTGGCAAACTATGATAATAATAGCATTTATCTCATCAAGCTGTTGTGAGGATTAAGTAAATATTGTATATATGTTGTTGCAGAAGCTGATACAGAGTTGGCTCTGACTCATGGAGACCTTATGCATAGTAAAACCAAAAACAAATTCCAGTGACATTTTTTAATGAGGTGGAGAAACAAATCATCAACTTTGTTTGGAAAGGGAAGAAGCCCTGGATAAGTAAAGTACTACTGAAGAAGAAGAACACACTGGGAGGCCTCTCACTGCCAAGCTTTAGAACCTATTATACTGCCCCAGTTGTCAAAACAGTCTGGTACTGGTACAAAAAGAGACGTATAGACCAATGGAACAACGTAGACACCCCAGAGATGCCACCATCCTCCTATGAACAGCTGATATTTGACAAAGGTCCAAAGGTTTTAAACTGTGGTAAGAACAGTGTCTTTAACAAATGCTGCTGGCAAAATTGGATATCCACCTTAAAAAAATTGAAATAAGACCCATATCTCACATCTTATACAAAAACCAACTCAAATCGGATAAAAGACCTAAATATAAAATCTAAAACGATAAAGCTCATCCAAAATAAAATAGGATCAACAATGGAAGATTTAATACACAATATAGACAGATTTCAAAATCTGACAAAGCATATTCATCAGAAGATAAAATAGATAAATTGGCTTTACTAAGAATCAAACACTTCTGCTCATCCAAAGACTTCATCAAAAGAATTAAAAGACCACCTACTGAATGGGAAAAATTATTTGGCAACTCTATGTCAGACCAATGTCTGATCTCCATAATCTATAAAGTATTACAAAATATCAACAAGAAAAGAATAAATAATCCAATTAAGCAATGGGCAGAGGAGATAGACAGACATTTCTCTAAAGAGAGTATCTAGGCAGCTGAACAACACATGCAGAACTGCTCACCATCATTAGCTATTAAAGACATTCAACTCAAAACTGCAATGAGATATCATCTCACCCCAGTATCCTTGGCCATGATCCAAAAAACACAAAACAACAAATGCTGGAGAGGCTGTGGAGAGATTGGAACTCTCCTACACTGCTGGTGGGATTGCAAAATAGTATAACCTCTTTGGAAAACAGTCTGGCTCCTCCTTAAAAAGCTGGAGATAGATATACCATTTGATCCTGTAATTCCACTGCTTGGAATTTATCCTTCAGAAACAAAGGTTGCCACATGAACAGACACATGTACATGAATATTTGTTGCAGCACAGTCCACAACAGCAAAAAGTTGGAATCAACCCCAATGTCCATCAACAGATGAATGGATGAGCAAACTATGGTACATATGCTCAATGGAACATAATGCACTCATATAAAACAATGACAATTTTAGAAAACATCGCATAACATGATTTCATTTGGAAGAGATCATGCTGAGTGAAATCAACCAGTGTCAAAAGGACAAATTTTCTATGAGACCCCTGTTATAAGGACTTAACAAGAGAATTACCCATAGAAGAAAATGACTGTGTTGGCTACATAGGTGGGTGGGGGCTGAGAGTTTATCATAGATGAGTTAATTGATAGATATTAGAAATCTTATTCTTTTATTGTAATTAACAAAAAAAAAAAAAAAGGAAAATACCACTCCCATCAAGTCAGTTTCAACTCATAGCGACTCAACAGGAGGGTGGAACTGCCTAAAGGATTTCCAAGCAGTAGCTGGTACAATCAAACTGCTGAACCTTTGGTTAGCAGCCAAACTCTTGATCACTGTGCCATGAGGACTCTTATGCATAATATACCTTACATATAACAGAGCCATGGATAGCAGTTTTGCTATCCCATGTTATAGTTCTTGGCATATAGTAAGAGCTGGATAAATGCTGGCTGTTATCAATATCATGACTCATATTGTCTTCCTTTGCAGTTTCCCAAGTCTTCGTGAAGCCAGTTGCTAAACTCTAATATGCTGATCTGTTGCCCTGGAATTCCAGCGTTCCAGCTCAGCTACTTTATGTACCCACAGACATCTGTCCTGTTCTGAAATGCAGCACTCTAGCATGGTCCCAACACCATCCCTCACCCTCCCCTTCTGCTCCATGCACTCAGGCCCTAGAGAACCATGAAGTCTTGCTAAGTTAGGACAAAGTGCTCTGCACATAGCCCTTTGCAAACATAAGATATTGCTATTATTTCTCTCCTTGTCCAGGCTTTAAATTCTTTGCTGGAAGACACCATGTTGCCACACCCACTCAATCAATTTTTGTTGACTTCAGGAACCTCACAAACAATGGACAATAAGGTCCACGTGAGTTTAACAGGGAGTGAAATCTCTTGCTCTGCAGTACAGACTTTTCTAGAACAGCATAAATCATGTTGAAAAACAGGAGCTAACCGAATACGAAGGCTTAAATGCTGCCCTCTAGTTTGCTGAGGAACCTCTACCCTTTATCTATCCTTCAAAACATAGAAAATACTCTCTCTGCACAATTTTAAAGTCTGCACATTTTTCTTACCATGTTTCAAACTGTGACTCAATGTGCATTGTAAGGCAAGTTACTTAACTTTGCATTAAAATATTCCTTGTTTTAAAAAGGGAGGGAGGGGAGGGAACAAAATGCAGACTTCCTTTTTTCTTTACTTTGGTCAAGATGTAAAATTCCTTATTAATGTTATCCAGAACTTGGATTCCAAGATTGAAAAAAAGAACCCTAAGTCTTTAATGAGTGCTCTCTTAGTGTATATATGATAATGCTTCCTAATGCCATTCATGGAGTAACGCTTCATTTACACGTTCAAAAAGATACTGGGTCTAGAGCGTGGTGGCAAACTATTTCCACAGAAGACTAAACAGTATGCATTTTCGACTTTGTAGACATAAGGGTTCTGTTGCAACTACTCAAATGCTGTTGTGATGCAAAAGAAGCCATAAGCAAAACACAAATTAATGGCCATGACTCTGTGTTCCAGTAAGAAGTTTTGAACAAAAACAAGCAATGACCCATGTTTGTCGGTGGGACATATTTTACCCACTTCTGGTGTAGATAAAACACCTTAAGTTTGTGAAAAGTCCATCAACTCTAACTCTAATAATGTTGAATGATATTCAATGATTTTCAAATCAGGGCCAATCTATTTTTACAATCTCCAATGTTCTCTGTAGTTTTCTGGCACCTTATCTTCTAATCAGAATAGCTATTCTGGGATCATACTTCATAAAAGTAATAATTACAGCCACAACTTTTTTTCTTTAATTTTTATTTAACATGATTGAGTGAAAATGTACATTCACGTATAAACTTACATGCCCACCTATATGCAGCTTCCACTGCTCTCCCTGTCCGGTGACTGCACACTATTCCTCTCTGCTCCATACATGTCTCATCCTCCCAACAGCCTCCTTTCCCTTCCTCTTCATCCACTCCCCTTCCTCCAGCCAGAGGTCAACAAGATGATATCCTATAGATGTATAGAACCATAAAATACTTCCAATATATGGTCACTCTGCATTGCCAAGTCCAATTCATTCCTGTCCAAACAGTGGACCTTTGTTATAATTTATGGGAAAGGGCAGCATCAGGGCCGGGGGCCATGCTCTCAGAGGAACCCCAAAACCGCTGGACCATCATTTGAGGTCTTTTAGTGGAGATCTCATGATGCACCCCTTTTTTATTCTTATGTTGCCAGTGAGACTCCTCTCTGTGAGCTCCATCGTGGCTATCACTGGTGGTGGCCGGGCACCATCCGGTTCTTCCAGTCCCAAGTCGATGTAGGCACCCACTCTTGTGGGTCTCTCTGTCTTCTTGGTTGTCTTTACCACATGTCATTCTGGTCCTCGGTGAGCATCCGTTCCTGCTGAGTTGGGACCATTTGCTGTGTCCTCGGATGGCAGCTTGGCAGCTTTTAAGACCCCAGACGCCACTCACCAATGTGGGGTGCAGAGAGCTCTCTTAGTAAAATGCTAGTTGTGCCAATTGGCCTGGAATTTGCCTAAGAGCATGGTCCCCCGCCCCCTGCCACAGCTACTCTATCCTTGCAGTATTAAGATGAAAGGAGTACTCAAGTTATGCTGAAGTCCACTTAATGTTGTTCTTGTTTCTAATGTGTGCTATCACCACTTTCTCCCAACTAGATTTCTAGTAACTATCTAAACTAAACCCTCCCCCCTCACCCTCCCTCACTCCCCTCCCTTGCAGCTGTCAAAGAGTCTTTTCTTCTATACACAAGTCTGTTTTTGAGATCTTATCGTAGAGGTCCTTTTGTCCTTTTGTCGCTGACTACTTTCACTCAACATAATGTCTTCCAGTTGAAACCAGGTTAGCAGATGTTTCCTGGAATCATCGTTATTCTTTATCATTACATAGTGCTCCACTGAGTATATGTACCATAGTTTACCTATCCATTCTTCTATTGTTGGGCATCTGGGTTGATTCCATCTTTTTGCTATCATGGACTGTGCTGCAATGAACATTCTGGTGCATGTGTCCGTTGGTGTGAAAGGCCTTAATTCTGTAGGATATATTCCAAGTAGTGGAATTACTGGGTCAAATGGTATATCAATATCCATTTTTTTAAGGAAGCACCAGATTGCCTTCCAAAGAGGCTGGACCATTTTGCAACCCCACCAACAGTGTAGGAGGGTTCTACTTTCTCCACAGCCTCTCCAGCATTTGTTGTTTTATGTTTTGTGGATCATGGCCAATCTTGTTGGGGTGAGATGGTATCTCATTGTTGTCTTGATTTGAATTCCTTTAATAACTAAAGATCGTGAACTTGTCCGCATGTGTTTTTTTGGCTGCCTGGATCTCCTCTTTAGTGAAGTGTCTGTCCATCTCCTTTGCCCATTGCTTAATTGGATGGTTTATCTTCTTCTTACTGATATTTTGTAGAATCTTATAGATTATGGAGATCAGGCATCGGTCTGACATAGAGTTGCCAAATATTTTTTCCCGTTCTGTGAGTGTTCTTTTAATTCTATTAATAAAGTCTTTGGTTGAGCAAAAGTGTTTGATTCTTAATAGTTCCCATTTATCTATTTTCTCTTCTGTTGATTGAGGTTTCTTTGACAGATTTTGGAGTCTGTCCTCATTGTGTATTAAAACTTCCATTGTTGTTCCTACCTTTTCTTGGATGAGCTTTATCGTTTTAGGTTTGATATTTAGGTCTTTTATCCAGTTGGAGTTGGTTTTTGTGTAAGGTATAAGATATGGATCTTGATTCAGTTTATTGCAGATGGATAACCAATTTTGCCAGCACCATTTGTTGAAGAGACTGTTTTTACCCCAGTTTAATGTCTTAGGGCCTTTGTCAAATATCAGCTGATCATAGGCAGATGGTGTCATCTCTGGGGTCTCAATTCTGTTCCATTGATCCATCTGTCTGTTCTTGTACCAGTACCAGGCTGTTTTGACCACTGTGGCAGTGTAGTATGTTCTAAGGTCGGGTAATGAGAGGCCTCCCAATGTGTTCTTCTTCTTTAGTAGTACCTTACTTGCCTGGGGCTTCTTCCGTTTCCAAACAAAATTGGTGATTTGTTTCTCCATCTCATTAAAAAATGATGCTGGAACTTGTATTGGGATTGCATTATATAAATAAATTGCTTTGGGTAAAATAGACATTTTCACAATGTTAAGTCTTCCTATCCATCAGCAGGGTAGGTTTTTCCATTTATCTAAGTCTCTCTTAGTTTCTTGTAGTAAGGTACAGCCACAACTTTTATGTGCATCTATCATGCAAATAGTAATTAACCATTGAATAACAAGTTATTTAAGCATCCACAATATGCCAAGCATATCTATTTATTTCTACCAGTATAGTATATAAACCAAATAAAACCCCACTGCTGTTGAGTTCATTCTGACTCATAGCAATCCTAAAGGACAGAGTAGAACTGCCCCCATAGAGTTACTAAGGAGTACCTGGTGGGTTCAAACTGCTGGTCTTTTGGTTAGTAGCTATAGGACTTAACCACTATCCACCAGGGTGTGTCCCCCTCATTTTACAGAAGAAGAAAGTCCCAGACACACTAAGCAGTTTGCACAGTATAAAACAACTAGTGCAGCTGACGCCTATTGTTGCCCCCCCAGTAGCCATCATCTCTTTTTTCTTACTAAGAGAACATAACATTTATTCAAGGAAGTTAATGTAGCCAATCAGAAATACTCATTTTCCAGATTCCCTTGCACGTGGCCATGTGTCTTAGGTCCTGCCAGTGAAATGAAAACAGAAGTCTGCCAGCTAGAGTATTTAGAAAAACAAAGCAAGCAACTATTATGTTCCTGTAAGAAAGGTACAAACTCAGAAGTTATGAGCTCCTTCATCTTGATTCCTCTACTTTTTTCCTTCTAGAGTAGAGACACGATACCTAGAGGTGGAGCAGCAATCATAATATAACCATAAGGAAGGAAACCACATGTTGAGAAGGAAAGATTCTACAGAAGAATCCTGATCTAAAGGTAGGAAATGTAGGACAGAATTTCGAATTCTCATAGACTTCAGATTTCTTAAAGCTCTGGGGGCTGAATGAACTCCTGAAACTGTTGCTCTGAGATAATCTTTAAACTTTAAACTAAAGACACGTCCTGAAGTAGTCTCAAAACCAAACAACACCTACCAGTCTTTTCCTGCCATCACATTGCCACATATCCATGAAGCCTTTCTGTGTCTTCTCACCCAGACATGACTTCATAGCCTACCACTCTGAAAATGAAAAGGAATGAAGGTATTTCTCATGTAACATTTGCTTCATTTGCTTACTGTTAGTCTTAATTTTGAACTTGCTTTATTCCCTTTGCATCTTGTGAGTTCTGTAAGGTGGAACTCAAATTTGGAAAAGAACTGTAGCCCTCCTTTTTTGTTATTGCTGTTGCTAACTGCAACTGAGTTGCCCCCTGATGCATAGCAACCCCTACACAGTGGAACAAGATGCTGGCTGGTCCTGCCTCAGTCCCACAATCTGTGCAAATTGGACCGCTGTAATCCATAAGATTTTCATTGGCTGATTTTCATAAGTAGATCACGAGGATTTACTTCCTAGTCTCTCTTAGTTTGGAAGCTCTGCTAAAAACTGTTCAGCATTGTCGCAACACACAAGCCTCTGTCGAGAGACTGATGGTGCCTAGACAAGAGGCACACCATCTGGGAGTCAAACCCAGGCCTCCTGAATGAAATAATTCTATCCAGTAGTTACAGGAGGCCAGCTGCAAAGACAACACAGATTATTCAGGGTAAGTATATGAGTTAGAAAGAAACTACAAAACAAAAAGAGAGAGACAAGGAAGCTGAAAGATTCTTCTTATTTATTTTTTCCATATTAACCATCTTTTCTCCTATTTCTAATGGGCAGCCCAGCTACCCAGTGCTGCCCATCATGACTGCATAGCAAGAGAGAAAAATGATGACCAAGGGGTCCTCCAGGTAGTGCAGTGGTTAAAACATTTGTCTGTTAACCAAAAGTTCATCAGTTTGAACCCCCCAGCTACTCAGAGGGAGAAAGATTTGGCAGTCTGCTTCTGTGAAGATCTACAGCCTTGGAAAGCTGATGGGGCAGTTCCACTCTGATCTATAAGGTTACCAAGAGTCAGGATCAACTTGATGGCAGTGGATTTGTTCTTAGTGTTTTTGGTTGGTTGGTTGGTTTTTAGTTTGCAGGTTAAGCTCATTGCCCAAGTCTTTGAGAAACATGGTTGCCTATCCTCTCCATTCCCCCTTCACCCGCTCAAGGATTTCCAAGTGCTCTTTCCTTTGAATGACTATGGATTTCAAACTTTTCTCACCCTCATCATTGATTTACTGCTTATGGCCTTCCTTTGAGGACTAGTCATCCCTTAACTAATTCTACTTTTTTTTTTTCTGGTGGGGTGTCTGCAGAAATAATTTTTCCAGAAGCACCTCAAGTAACAAAGAACTTTTAGCCCTATACATTTCTCTTCTGTTTATAGAGTAAAAGAGGGAAAATCAAAGAAGGAGAAAGACCAGCGAAAGGTGGAGACTTAGAAAGATAAATCACCGCAGAGTAAATCACTACATTGTGAATTCAGGGAAGGTCCAAGATGCTAAGTTCCTGAGCAACTTTCACTTGGTCGTCAGGCATTTGGTAAAGTTAAGCCACAGAGAAGTAACTAAGAGTATAGACTTGCAGCAAGTGGTTGCAAAACTCAGTTACACTAACTAATAGCTGTGTGAACTTCAGAAATTACTTAACCCATGTGTGACTCCCTGAGTTTATATATGATGATAATAGTAGCAGCATGAATCTATAAGGTGATCACAGAGCTTAAATGAATTAACACAAGTAAAATAATGCATGCTAACCATCATCAGCCACTCCTTGGTAACTCTATGAGGCAGTTCTGTTCTGTCCTATAGGACTGCTATGAATCAGAGTCAACTTGATGGAAACTGGTTTGGTTTGGGTTTTTCTGTAGGGTCACTATGAGTGGGAATCAACTCAATGGCAAAATATTTGTGTGAGTGCTATTCACAGTTTGTAGATAGTTGCAAGGCTAAAATGAGATGTTATATAGAAATTACTGCTTGGAGGACTTTAAACTTTACTGGACATGGTACTACCCTCCTCTATTCTCCTCACTGCACACTTGGCTAACATTTGGCTGCTAGATTTAAATAACAAATAACAGGTGAGTGTATTGGTGTTTTCTTCAGTGTATGATCTCCTTCTTCATCCCGAAGTATTTGCACAGAGCCAAACATACTATTTATGATATGCCAGATATTTTGGAATTACATTCCCTCTATCATTTAGCCGTTAGAAGAATTCAGCAAAGGAACTGTTGTTTTTGCTGCTACAGAGAGAAAGAAGCTGAGTCTCAGAAAGACGGAAGACTTTGTCCAAGTTTAGCCAGCTGTATAGGGCAGAAATGGAATTTCACCCCAGGTCTCTTGGATGCACTTCAGAATCCTGCCCTGTCTCTGGCACACAGTGCCCTGAACACAACTTATATGGTTCCCACTCTCTAGGTGTTTCTATATATAAACCAAAGGCATCAATGTTCTCGAAACATGCCATCCATCAACAGACGCCATCTGTAGGGCTGCAACCCAACGAGCAATGCTCAGCTCCAGTTGAGACATTCCAATCCTGCAAACTCATTAACTCCTTACTGCAGAACTGCTTCCATAGAGCTCCATCTAGTGCTCTGGGGTAGGGTAAGTCAGCAGGGGTGGGGAGTAAAAGCAAGGATTAGGTTTTGTTGGCACATTCTTCCCAAGGGTGCCTTTCAGGTAATGCTGGATGCCTGATGGCAGTGTTGGAAAATGAGGGCCGCCTCAGAGGAGGATGGGTGTGACTCTGTTTCCCTCCTGATGACCCTAAATTTTCCTCATACACATGGGCTTGCAATGAGTTGGAATCAACTCACCGGTAACAGGCTTGTCTTATTTATTTATTATTCATTTATTTTGCTTAGTCCCTTGCAGTCAGGGTCTCCTTTAGATATTTAAGACATTTGCATCTTCCTCATCTCTGATGACATGTGCTGCCGCCTGGCCTCTGCTGCTGTTGTTAGGTGCCATTGAGTGGGTTCCTAGAGATCCTATAGGGCAGAGTACAACCACCCCACACTGTTTGAGACGAGTGGCTAGTGGGTTTGAACTGCTGTTCTTCTAGTTAGCAGCTGAGCTTGTAATCATTACCCGACAAGGACTCCACCTGGCCTCTGGCTATTCTGAAATCCTGTCCCCAGCAAAGACACCAGTATATGCCAGCATCGCAGAGATCTACTTCCTTAAACCTGCGCTATAGAGGACAGACCCCACAGAGTTTCTCAGTGAGGCAGAAGTGCCTTTAATTGTGTTTCATTTCTTAGTGAAGAGTTTCCTTTAGTCCTTCCAAGGAATAATGTCAATGGGTAGATTGACTGCCTGATCTTGTGTAATAAATCCCTTCAAATGCACCCTTCTCTCTGAACCTTTTGAAGCTTTCTTCAATACTTTGTCACAGCAGTGCCACCACTTCACTGACAATATAATGTTACTGGTTACCCTGTGGTAGATTCTGACTCATGGCAAACCCATGAATGCAGAGTAGAAAGGCACCACATAGAGTTTTCAAAGCTGTGACCTTTCAGAAGCAGACTGCCAGGCCTGTCTTCTGGGGCACTTCTGGGGTGGGGTTAGAACCATTTACCTTTTGGCTAGTTATAAAAAGCTTAACCATGTGCACAACTAGGGATGCCAGTGTATTTGCTACAGCCCATCATTTTCTTCTTCTTCTTCTTCTTCTTCTTTTGCAAGCTTAAGAAAGCCAGCCTAGATGTGTATTACAACTAGTTCAAGGATCCTTGCCTGAAAGAAACTCCTGAATTATGGGTAAGTACCTTTCTATCAGTATCGGCTCCGACTCGACAGCACTTGGCTTGGCTGGCAATCCTTATCCAGCCTTAGCCTTAGCTCTTGTTCTGATTAGTTATTATCCAGGGAAGGTTCTAAATTCCAGGAAGCATTAATCCTACCCTACAGTTTGCTTTGCCAAAGAATGACTACACTAGGTGTTAACGCAATTCCACACATTTTTAGTATTTGTGAATTATTCTTAAATCTTTAAAGATACTTGAGCTTAATATATACGAGATTTCACATTCATTTTGATTCCACGTCTCATTCTAATGAAACGAAAATGAGATTCATTGCAAATACTCTCTTTTCCATTTTTTTTTTTTTTTTTTTTTTTTTAGTCACTTGCCACTGCAGTGGCTGCAACAAAGGACCCCAGCACGACAATGATTGCGAGGATGGCACAGGCCTGGGCCGGGTTTCCTTCTGTTGTACCCCGGTCTGCCGTGCGTCAGAACTGACTCGTGGGCACCTAATAACGACACAGAGATTTCACTTCTTTGGAAAATTATGAAATTCTGCCTTTATTTGTATGATTTAATGGCTCCTAAACCAAAATGCAAGAAGCCCTGGTGGCACAACAGTTAAGCACTCATCTGGTAACCTAAAGATCAGCAGTTCAAATCCACCCAGCAGCTCTACTAAGACATGGACATCTGTTCCCATAAAAATTAAAACCGTGTGGGGTGAGCTTACTCTGTCACAACTCAGCGGAACCTACCCACAACCCCAAGATACTATGATAAAATCTATTCTACACTTAAAAAAAAAGAATTAAAATTTATTTTGGTTTAAGAACTATACAGTACCTCTAGAGAAAAATTAAGAGCACTATAATTGTTTGAACATAATTGTTTACAATAAACAGAAATCCAACAGCATTCTCTTTATAAAGTGTTCCTGGATTGAGAAGCGATGACACCTAAAGCTCTAAATAAACATGAATTTTTCTCCCGTTTATGCCATCTTCACCCATTATACTCACAGGAGATAAATCATAGTCTGATGGTCTCCCCTGACTCTCTCCAGTCCAGATGTGTCTGCATTTTCCCAGAAGTTTACTTCACTATTGTTTTAGTCAGCTAAGGCTGCTCTAACAGAAATACCACAGAGTGCATGGCTTTAACAAAGGAACGTTTATTCTTACACAGTCCAGTAGGCTACGAGATGAGTCTGAATTCAGGATGTCCTCTCCAGGGGAAGGTTTCCCCCCTTGTCGGCTCTGGAAGAAAGTCCAGTATTGCATCAGTCTTTGTCCAGTGAGCATCGTGGCGCAGGAACCTCAGGTCTGAAGGACGTGGTCTTCTTCAGATGCTGCTTCCTTGATGGTGTGAGGCTCCCAATTCTCAGCCTGCTTCCCTTTCCTTTTATCTCTTGCAGGATGAAAGGATTAAGGGGGGGCAAGCCATATTCCAGGAAACTCCCTTTACAGTGAAGCAGAGAGGTGATCTTATAAAGGGATTTACAGTCCCACCCTAATCCTTTAACATATGGCATTGGAAAACCACAAAATGGAGGACAGTCACAAGATACTGGGAGTCGTGGCCCAGCCATGTATGTCGCTACGCTTATTTTGGGGGGGACACCATTCAATCCATGACAACTATGTTCTATATTTGAGTGAGAACCTAAGATTTCCCTCTAGCCTGAAGAACTTCCTTTAGTGTCACTGATAATGCAGACTTTCTTGGAACAAATCTTCAGTTCTACTTTACCTAAAAATGTCCTTATTTCACTGTCTTCTAATATCCATGGTTTTGATGAATTGTCGCTGTTCTTGTTATACTGTTTGGATTTGGTTATGGATAGCAACTCACAGCAACCCTAAGTACAATGGAACAAAACGATATCACGTCCTGTGCGTCCTCATGGTCGTTACTATTCCTGCAACACTATTGAAACTGCTTTATCAAATCCATCTCATTGAGGATTTTTGTCTTTTGATGAGCAGTCTGAGTAAATTCAAATCACAATTCCTTTATATATTGTGTTATTTTTCCTCTCTGTATATTGCCAATTTTTTTTCTGTTTATCTTTGGTGTTCAGTATTCAATTATGATGTACCTAAGTGTGGTGGTGATGTCCACTGGTACGGCCAGTACACTCCTGAATTCAATCTCTTTATTTTTGTCAACCAAGTAGAAAGCAAAAAAAAAAATTAGACCAGAAACTCAAAGCAGATGCAAATTATTGGGGGGAAATGTTGAGCTGACTTGTCCCAGTGACCCAGGTGTACTGTGTTGTGAACATGTATTCCCTAATTCATTGCACAACGAGACAAACACATGGCAAGCAAGAAACATGATTCTAACGTGATCGTGATTTATCAGCTGTTAAGTAAAGTAATTCTCCCAATGAAATATATAAAAGAGGAATATGATCAAAGGAATCTTGGGCTGCACATTCTTAGAACTCGGATCTCATAGTATGGGCTGCCATTGCCAATGCATAAATTGATGGCTTCTAGTAGGTAAACACTAAGTGCTGTCCGCCCACCCCCACCATGTTCCTGGGAATCTGTAAGTCTACGCAGGGCTCAACAGTGGAAAACAGCTGGATATATTTTCTCAAGTTCTCTTACAAATCCACATTGCTGCATTGTGCTCCATAGGGAGACGAAAGAAAGCTGAGATTTTCATCTTCAAACCAAATGTAAAATTAAGTCATCTCTTCACTGAGCTCCTTGACTGTGTTACTCTTGAAATTAAAGGGTCTATCATATTCAGTCTTTTCAGATGGATTTGTGGGTTCATTTTTTTCCCCTTAGTGAAGTACAATCTGTCCTTATGTCTTATTTTTTAAAATGGTTAAAGATGTGCCTCTTGTATAAATAAAAGCTTGTAGCCCTAGTAACAGAAAACACAGTGACCTAGGCAGTGATGAGCTTGAGTCTAGTGATCTTTTTAATCTGAGTGAGTCTATACTTTTGCTTAATTGGTTGGGTTTCATTTCCCACAATAACTTTTGGTTCATTTTACATAATGATGCGGATTGGCAGATCTACAGATAATTCTCATGAATTTAAACATACTTAAAATCAGATGAATTAAATATCTTAAAATTGCCTTGGAAATCATTTCTCTTCATTAGTAGGGTAACTGATGTCCACATCCCTTTAATAGAGTATATCAAGAGAAGGGAACTTATTGAGGACCTGCTAAGTGCTTTAACTTATGCTAACATTTTTAATCCAGACAACTAGTTATACTTAGATGTACTTTAGAGAGGAGATTAAGACTCAGACATATTAAATTAGTTACTCAAGGTCACGTAGCATAGTTGATTAGCTGCGGAGGGAATATAGTCACCCAGATTCCTGTGACTCCAAAATACCTGCTTCACGCACTGGACCATCTTTCCTCCTGTATGTCACATTACAATTTTCACAGAAACAAGCTAGAACATGAGTTCTGTAATTCTATAAATCGAATTGCTCCTCCTTTTGAATCTCTTCCTGTAATGGAGTGAATTGTATCCCCCAAGAAATGTGTGTAGCTATTTGGCTAGGCCAGGATTCCTGTTACTGTGTGATGTTCCTGTAAACTGTAACTGCCTCTCTGATGTTAATAAGGTAGGATGTGCAGCAGTTGTTTTGGTGGGGTAGGACTCAACCTATAAGATTGTACTGTGCTTTGAGGCAATCTTTTGGAATATAAAGGAAAGGGAAGCAAGCAAATATTTAAAGACTTCATACTACCAAGAAGAATGCCAGGAGCAGAGTAGGTCCTCTGGAAAGGACCTAGGGTCCTTTTGTCTCAGAAGCTCCCAGTCCAGGGGAGGACTGATGACAAGAGCCTTCTTCCAGAGCCAACAGAGAAGAGTTCCCCTGGAGCTGATGCCTTGACTTTGGACTCGTAGCCTGCTGGACTGTGACAGAATAAATTTCTATTTGTAAAGCCATCTACTTACGGTAGTTCTGTTACAGCAATATGAGATGAGCAAGACCGCCCCTAAGCCTAAAGTTACTTTCTCCAAGATCCAAATGCAATTGAAAACAGAGAAATTATGATCAAACTCTAATTATACAAGTTATAATAATGTTGACTACTATGTGCATCGGATAATGCTAGATGACGTATTACTGTATTTATTCTTTAAATGAACCTGTAAGTTTGATATTATGATCTTTTATACAAACGAGAAAATTCAGGTTTATAATGGTGAAATACTTTGCCAAAGGTTGTCAGATTCAACATCTCATAGCAGGTATGTCAAATTTTTTGCGTCTGTGGCATTGTTTTCTTAAAAAACTGCACAGATACTAACTATACAGTACAGCTGGATGAGTTTTTGACGCATGCATGAGCCTATGTAACTACCATGCCAATAAAGATAAAGCACACTTATACTATTGTTGAAAGTCATGTAATTACCATTTACAATCACACCCCAATTACAGCTCCAAGAAACCTCTGACATATGTTTCAGCATAACCTTCTCTATTCTATAATTATATAAATGAAGTCACACAACATCCATACTTTCAGGTCTGATTATTTCACTCAACATAATGTCTACGAGGTTTATACCTGTTATATGTATCTATAGTTTTTCACAGCTGATTAGTATTCATTGTATAAATATACCTGAATTTGTTAACTAATTCTACCATTGTTACAAATGTTTGCCTATTAAAAATAAAGTTTTTATGCACATTTTTGTAAAAGATTATTTTGTTGGTTTTGGGTATAGACATACATACACGCATGTGTGCTTTGACATGTGATTTCATTTCTTTTCAAAATACACATAGCAGTGAAATCAGTGGGTTATGGGGTAGAAGAATATTTGATTTTATAAGAATCTGTAAGTTTCTAAGGCAGTTTTATTACTTTACATTCGCACATGTAATGTAAGAGTTTCATATGCTTTACAAACTTGCTAGTGTTCTAAAATCTTGGTCATTCTAATAGGAGTGAAGTGGTAGCTTACTGTGGTTTTAATTTCCATTTCCCTGAAAACTAATAGTGTTGAGAACCTTCTCATATATCACTTGACAATTGCTGATGCTGGGTGTCATCGAGCTGGTTCCAGCTCACAGTGAGCCTCTGTGCAACAGGGTGAAACACTGCCTGGCCCTGTGCCATGCCTACAATCATTGTTGTACTTGAGTCCATCGTTGCAGCCACTGTGTCAGTCCGTCTTGTTGAGGGTCTTCCTCTTTCTCACTGTCCCTCTGCTTGTAAAACATAATGTGTTTCTCCAGGAATTGAGCCCTACCTGACAATTTGTGGATCATATTTTGCAAAGTGACAAGTGCTCAAGTATTCCGTGCGTTTTTCATTGTTTGATTTATATATTTATTTTGGTTATGAAAGGCTTCTACATATAATTTTGATATAAGTTCTTTGTCAAATATACATACTGTGAATATTTGTCCAACCACATAGCTTGTATTTTTCTCTCAAAGGTGTCCTTTGATGAATGCAAGTCTTTAATTTTGATGAAACACCAATTAAATTTTCTTTTCCTTTACTTCTTTCTTTCTTTCTTTTTACATTCATGAGTTGTTCTTTTTGTGGTCTGTCTCAGAGATCTTTGCCTATCCCAAGTTTGCTACGATATTCTATGTTTCCTTCTAAAAGCTTTGTAATATTCATTTTCAACTTAAGACAATGACCCATGATGAATTAATTCTTTTCTTTAAGGTGAGTAGAGTTGTTTCAGCTATGTGTGTTGATATGGCATTCCTTTCCCCATAGATTGTATTTAATGTATTGTTTAGAAACCTGGGGAAATACAATGCTCTTTGGAAGTAATGCATATCTGGTGGAAGACAGGACATTCCTCAAAAGAACAGTACTGTGCTTTTTGAAGATTTAGGATGCAAACTGGTGTGGTCAGAAAAGCACTGACGAGAGCAGGAACAACAAAATTAAATGGGTGATGTTACCCAGATAAGGTTGTAGTGACCTGGATTACAGACTGGATACACTCAGACAATACAAGCCATTATTGCCTATAGTACTGTCCATAAACTTGACAGCTTTCCTACTCTAATAATTCTCCGTCCATATTAAAACCATAGTAAGTGCTCATTTAATTCCCCCCTTTAGTCCATATTAGAACCATAGTAAGTGCTCATTTACTTGCCCCCTTTAGTCCATATTAGAACCATAGTAAGTGCTCATTTAATTCCCCCCTTTAGTTTTCTTCCTCCTGCCCTTGGGCACCATTCTGAATTCTAGCACTCCACTGCTAGAGATGCTCCAAAGCAGTCAACACTCAGATCCTAAATTATACCTAGCAATTACATCTGGTCACCCAGAAGGCCAACTCATAGGGGAAAGAAAAGAAAACGAAAGGAGGAAAGTATTTTATTATCTCATCAATTTCCACCCTCCGGTTTGTTTCTCACCCCTTTTGGGAACATAAATTAATTTGATTGGGTTGCAGGCTTTTTACTAAATGAGAAACAATTTAACAAATACAGTCCAAGTCAAAGGCGTAAAGTGTGAAGTCAAGCCTGACATTCTGGAGTTGGGATGGGGAGACAACTAAATTGCAGCTAGAATGGCTGCTTTCCAATCTTGGTTGCTAGAATTTTAGAACAGAGACACATTGTTGTTGCTGCTAGAAACCCACAAGTCAGTTCAGACACACTGCAACCTATACACAGGAGAAGGAAACACTCTCTGGTTCTATATCATCCTGAAAATTGTTGTATCCTTGAGTCCATTGTGGCTACTGTTTTCAATCTATTCTGCTGACTCTCTAGTTTACCAAGCATGATGAGCTTCTGTGGAAACTGCTCCATCCTGATGATGCACCCAGAGTATATGAAATGAAGTCTCAACATCCTCACTTCTAAGGAACTTCGCCCAAGATAGACTTGTTCATTCTTCTGGCAGTCCAGGGTATATTCAATATTGTTTGGCAATATCACAGTTCAAAGGTGTCCGTTCTTCTTCAGTCTTCCTTACTCACTATCCGGCTCTTGCACGCAGATGTCATTGAGAATGCCATGCCTTGGGTCAGTCGAATCTCAGTCTTCGAGGTGACATCTTTGCTTTTCAAGACTTTCAAGAGGTCTTTCACAGAAGATTTGTCCAATGCAAAGCACTTTTTTTTTTTGACTGTTGCTTCCATGTGTATTTCCCATGGATCCTAGTAAAATAAAATCATTGATAACTTCGAAGTTTTCCACATTTATCATGATGATGCTCATTGGTCCAGTTGTGAGAATTTTTGTTTTCTTTATGTTGAGGTGTAACCTATACTGAAGGCTGTGGTCTTTGATCTTCATCAGTAAGCACTTCAAGTCCTCTTCACTTTCACAGGCCAAGGTTATGTCTTCTGCATGCTGCAGGTTGTTAGCCAGTCTTCTTCTAATCCTAATATGCAGTTCTTCTTCATATAGTCCAGCTTCTCAGGTTATTTGCTCAGTATACAGATTGATAACCATATGATGGGAGGATAAAACCCCAAAGCACACCTTTCCTGACATGAAACCACACAGTATCCCTTGTTCTGTTGGAACAACTGCCTCTTGATCTATGCACAGGCTCCTCATGAACAAAATTATGTGTTCTATAATTACCATTCTTGTCAATTTTACCTACAGTTTGTTATGATACCCACAGTCAAATGCATTTGCATAGTCAGTAACAGGTAAACATCTTTCTGATATTCTCTGCTTTCAGCTAAGATCCATCGGACATCAGCAGTGATACCCCTGGTTCGAAGTCTTCTGAATCTGTCCTGACTTTCTGGCAGTTCCCTGACAATATACTGCTGCAGATACTTTTGAATGATCTTCAGGAAAATTTTGCTTGCATGTGATATTAATAGTATTGTTTGATAATTTCTATATTCACTCGGATCATCTTTATTGGGAATAAGCATAAATATGGATCTCTTCCAGTCAGTTGGCCAGGTAGCTGTCCTCCAAATTTCTTGGCATAGATGAGTGAGCACTTCTAGCACTGCACCCATTTGTTTAAAAACCTAACCTCATATTCTGCCAATTCCCAGATCTTTGTTTTTGCCAATGCCTTCAATGCAGCTTAGACTTGTCCTTCAGAACCATTGGTTCCTGATTATATGTACCTCTTGAAATTGTTGAAAGCTGATGAGTTGTTGGTTTTTTTTTTTTTTTGGTATAATGACTCTATGTAGTCTTTCCCTCTTCTTTTGAAGCTTCCCACGTCATTTAACATTTTGCCCATGGAATGCTTCACTATTGCAACTTGAGGCTTGAATTTTTTCCTTAGGTCTTTCAGCTTCAGAAATACCAGTCGTGCTCTTCCCTTTTGGTTTTCTGTCTCCAGCTCTTTACATGTCATTATAATATTTCACTTTGTCTTCCAGAGCTGCCCTTTGAAATATTACATTCAGTGATTGTATGTCATCATTTCTTCTCTTTCCTTTAGCTACTTGACATTCAAGATCATGTTCACAGACTCTTCTGATGTCTTTTTTTTTTTTTAGTCTTTCCTTCTTCTTAATGATCTCTTGCTTCCTTTGTGTCTGTGATGTCATACCACAACCCATTTGGTCCCTGGTCATTAGTGCTCAGTGCATCAAATCTATTCTTAAGATGGTCTATAAATTCAAGAGAAATACATCCAAAGTTGTACTTTGGCTCTCAGGAACTTGTTTCAATTTTCTTCAGCTTTAACTTGAACTTACATATAAGCAGTTGATCATCTGTTCTGCAGTCAACCCCGACCTTGTTCTGAGTGACGATATCAAATTTTGCCATTGTTTCTTTCCACAGAAGTAGCCAATTTGATTCCTACATATTCCATCTGATGAAGTCCAAGTGTATTGTCACCATTCATGTTGGTGGAAAAAGTCATTTGCATTGAAGGAGTGCTTGATCTTGATCTTACAAAATTCTATCATTTGATGTCTGGCATCGTTTCTATCACAAGTATCATATTCTCTAACTACTGATACTTCTTTCTTTCCAGCTTTCACATTCCATCGCATGTAATTATCAACACAACCTGACTGCACGTTCAATCAGTTTCAAATGGCAGGAGCTTATAAAAATCTTCAGTTTCTTCATCTGTGATTGGTGCATAAATTTGAACAATAGTTATATTAACTGGTCTTCCTTGTACACATATGGATATTATCCTATCACTGACATGGTTGTACTTCAGGATAGATCTTGAAATGTTCATTTTGATGATGAATAAAGCTCCATCCCGTTTCAAGTTGTTATTCTAGGCATAGTAAACCATACGGTTGTCCCATTCAAAAAGGCCAGTGCCAGTCCATTTCAGCTGACTAATGTCTAGGATACTGATGTCTATAGGTTCCTCTTCACTGTTGATGATTTCCAGTTTTCCTAGATTCATACTTCTTACATTGTACATCTCAATTATTTAATGGATGTTTATAGTTGTTTCTTCTCATTTGGAGTCACGCCTCGTCAGCAAATTGAGGTCCTGAAAGCTTGACTCCGTCAGTGTCATTAAGGTCCACTCTACTTTGAGAAGGCGACTCTTTGCCATTCATCTTTTGAATGCCTTCCAACCTGAGAAGCTGAGGAGTTCATTTCCAGCCCTGTATCAGACAACTTTCTGATGCTATTTATAAGACTCTCACAGGCTAATTCTTTCCAGAAATAGACTGCTGGATCCTTCTTTCTTGTCTGTCTTAGTCTGCAAGCTCAGCTGAAACCTGTCTCCCATGTGTCAGCCTGCTAGTGTCTGAATTCCAGTGGCATGACTTCCAGCATCACAGCAACATGAAAGCCCTACCGTATGACAAACTGACAAACATATGAGAGGACAGACTAAATTATATACTCAGTGAATTATATACTCCCGACCTATACTCACTATCTTCTCTGTCTTCAAAATAACCTGACCTTCACTGCAAAGCTGCCCAAGCTGCTGCCAAACCACATCCTGGCCTACTTGCCTCATGGCCTTGGCCTTGTTCTTTTCTCTACCTTGAATATCATTTCCCTGTATTTCATCACCCTCAATCCTACTAGATTTGGTTTTGACTGAAAAGTCATTTTCAGAGAAGAGCTTCCCCCACTCATTTATTCTGAAGCTGCTCTTCCTTTTATTCTTTCTCATCCATCTTTATTTATTTTCTTCACACGATTTAGCACAATCTGCAATTGCATATTCACTCATGCATTCATTCACTGAACATGTGTCTATCCAACTAGTCTGATAGCTCCAAAATGTTAAAAGCCGTATTTTTCAACCACTGTGTTCCTGGTTGAAACCCTGTTGGTGTAGTGGTTAAGTGTTATGTCTGATAATCAGAAGGTCAGCAGTTCAAATCCACTAGGTGCTCTTTGGTGGAGTCATTCAGTTCTAATCTGCCCTATAGGGTCTCTATGATTCAGAATGGACTTAACAGCAGTGGGTTCAGTTTTTTGGATGTTCCTGGTACTTAGCACAATGGTAGGGGTTCAATAAATAATGAAATTTCTTTTCTTTTTTCTATTTTAGCATAATAATCGTTTTACATACAGACTTAGCTTCTCAGTAATGTTATTCAGCAGAGCTTCTACAAAAGCCTGTATATTACATAATAGACCTTCAGTATATATTACATGAATGGATTCTCTACTTGATTTACTATACTGAACATTTTGTACCATCTTTTACAAATGTCTCTATGTAAGTTCTGTAGGATTCCAATGGTGCATGGTTTAGCACTTGGCTACAGACCAAAGAGTCAGTGGTTTGAACTCAACCAGTCACTCTGCCCCAGAAAGATGTGGCATTCTGATTCTGTAAAATTTACAGAGTTGAAAACCCTACAAGGCAGTTGAATAGTAGTCATACTAACTGGTCTTCCTTACAGGTGTATGGACATTATACATCACTGACAGCACTATCCTTCAGGGTGAGGATGGAAATATTCCTTTTCATGAGGAATGTGACATTCTACTTCAATGTATTCATATGCAAGTTTAAGCTGAAGAAAATTAAAACAAGTCCATGGGAGCCAAAATATGACCTTGAGTATATTCCAGCTCCATTTGGAGATTATCTCAAAAACAAATTTGATGCATTAAGTGCTAATGCCCAAAGACCATGTGAGTTGTGGTATTGCATCAAAGACAGAACACGTGAAGAAATTAAAGCCAAGCCAAGCCAAGTGCCATGGAGCTGAAGAAATTAAAAGGTCATTTAAAAGACAAGAATGAAAGACCAAAATGGATATCAGATGAAACTCTGAAACTTGCTCTTGAACACAGAGTAGCTAAAGCAAATGGAAGAAATGATGAAGTAAAATAGCTGAATGTAAGATTTCAAAGGGCAGCTCAAGAAGACCAAATGAGATATTATAATGAAGTGTGCAAAAGTCAGGAGAAAGAACATCTAAAAGAAGAGAGACCCTTGACATTTTTCAACCTGAAAGACCTCAGTTAAAGCCTCAAGGTGAAATTTTGAAGAAGTCCATAGGCAAAATACTCAGTGACACAGGAAGCATAGAACAGTATGTGTAGAAATTTTTTTAGTGCAAAATTGACTTGAGATGTAACTTTCACCTAAAGCAAATGTACACACACATACATTTTCACAAATAAGCCCTACTGCCTACTGGAATCCAGGGTGGTGAGGAGGGAGCAGATGGAAGGAATACCCTGAATCACTCGCTGAAAAGAATTGATCAACGTTCAACCACTTCAAGAGGCACCATGTAATCAAGACCTGATGATACTGAAGGAAGAAATCCAACCTGCACTGAAGGCATTGTGGGAACAAGAGCCCAGGAATTGACAGAACACCAACTGAAATGTTTCAACAAAAGGATGTAGCACTGGAAGTGTTCACTCATTTATGCCAAGAAATTTGGAAGACAACTACCTGGCCAACTGCCTGGAAAAAAAGTATATTCGTTCCTATTCCAAAGAAAGGTGACCCAACAGAATGCAGAAATTATTGAACAATATCATTACTATCAGACACAAGTAAAATTTTGCTGAAGATTTAAAAGCAATTCCAGCAGTACATCAACAAATAATTGCAAAAATTCAAGCTGGATTCAGAAGAGAATATGGAACAAAGAATATCCTTGCTCATGTCAAATGGATCCTGGCTGAAAGGAGAAAGTACCAGAAAAATGTTTACCTGAGTTTTATTGGCTATGCAAAGGCATTCACCTGTGTGGATCATAAAAAATTATGGATAATATTGTGAAGAATGGTAATTCCAGAACACTTAGTTATGCTCATAAGGAATCTGTACACAGACCAAGAGGCAATGGTTTGAACAGTATAAGGGAATACTACATGGTTTAAATTCAAGAAAGATTCGTGTCAGGGCTGGATACCCTCATGATACTTATTCAGTCTACCTCCTGAGCAAATACACTGAGAAGCTGGGCTATATGAAGAGGAATGTGACATCAGAATTGCTGGAAGACTCATTAACAACCTGTCATAAGCAGGTAACACAACACCACTTGCTGAAAGCAAAGAGGATTTAAAGCACCTGCTGATGAAAATCAGACACTACAGCCTTTAATAAATGGAGAAAAGACAGACATTTTAAAGAATTTAGTTTTTCTTGGATCCACAGTCATTGCCCATGGAAGCAGCAGTCAGAAAATCAAAGAATATATTGCACTGGGAAAATGTGCTGCAAGTCCCCACTGCCAATAACAAACAACAAAAAATAAACCATTATTGAGCGAACTCTGACTCATAACACCCCTATAGGACAGAGTAGAACTGTCCCAGAGTGTTTTGAAGAAGCAGGTGGTAGATTCCAATTGCCAACCTTTGGATTAGCAACTGACTTCTTAACCACTGGGAAACCTGGACTCTTTGAAGTGTTAAAATGCAAAGACATCACTTTGAGGACTAACATCATGCCTTTGAATTACAATGTTGGTAAAGAATATTGAACATATTATGGGCTTCCAGAAGAAAGAACAAGTCTATCTTGGAAGGAATACAGCCTTAGTGCTACTTGGAAGCGAGGGTGGTGAGTGTTAGTCTTATATACTCTGGCCATGTTATCAGGGGGAACCAATCTCTGCAGAAAGACCTCATGCTTGGTAAAGTAGAGGGTCAGTGAAAAAGACAAAAGCCCTCTACAAGATGGATTAACACAGTGGCAACAACGAGCTCAAGACTAACAACAATTGTGAGGATGGTGCAGGACCAGGTAGTGTTCTCTTCTCTTGCACATAGGGTCACTGTGAGTCCAAACCAATGTGACAGTACCCAACAAGTCAGATTTATTCTATTGCATACTCCCTGAGTGTCTTCAGTTTCACAGACCACTCATCACTCTTGCAATTAGTTGCTATCTTCATTCTCCTACTTTAGACTGTAAGCTTTCTGAGGTCAGGGAGCATGTTCATCTTTGTTTGCTCTTACATCCCTGACAATTAATATAGGATTTAGAGCATTGTATGTGTTCTACATAGTATTATCTGAATGAATAACTGAATTAATTTCTTTTCCTTTCCCATAAGTTATGATAATTAATGCAAGTCACTTCCTTTCTCTATGCATCTCATATATAAAAAAGAGCTAGGAAAAAGGTTGGAGACAGACTCATTAACAGCCTGCATTATGCAGATGACATAGCCCTTCCTACAGAAGTGGAGGATTTAAACACTGATGATCAAAGACCATAGCCTTCAGTATGGGTTGCTCTTCAAAATCAAGAAAATAAAAATTCCCGAAATTGGGCCAGTAAACAATATCATGATAAATAGAGAAAGGACTGAGGTTGGCAAGGATTTCATTTCACTTGGTGCCACAATCAATGCCCAAGGAAGCAGAATTCAAGAAATCAAAAGCATTGGGAGGATGGTGCAGGAGCAGGCAGCATATTGGTCTTTTGTATACAGTGTCACTGTGAATCTGGACCAATATGACAGTACTTACCAACAAAAACATCTACTCAGATTTATTCTATTTATTCTAATGCCTATTCTGAGCCAGCATCAAACTAGTTCCTCTCCCAAACATCTCCGTTCTTCATTTTCATAACAGACATATGACCAAAGAAATGAGGTTATCTAATCTGACAATGAAAATAACTGAATGTCAATAGAGATTAAATGATATGCCTAAGGTCAAGTAACTGTCAACAGTTGTAAAAGTCTGCTGCAAAGGACTTCCTTAAAGTGCTGAAGAACAAAGTTAGTATCTTAAAACTAAGGTGCTTCTAACCCAAGCCATGCTATTCACATTCACGTAATGTGCATGTAAAAGCTGTACAATGAATAAGGAAAACAGAAGAAGAACTGATCCCTTTGAAGTGTGGTGTGGGAGGAGAACAATATTGACTGTACCATGGGCTACCAAAAGAACAAACAGATCTGTTCTGGAAGAAGTATGACCAGGGTGCTCCTTGGAAGCAAGGATGGTGAGACTGTCTTACATACTTTGAACACTTCACCAGTAAGGATCAATCTGTGGAGAATGACATTATGCTTTGGAAAGTAGACAGTCAATGAAAAAGAGGAAGACTCTCAAGGAGATGGACTGCGAGGACAGGTCTAAGCATAGAAACAGTTGCGGGCACGACACAGGACCAGGCAGGGTTTCGTTCTGGCCTGCAGAGGGTCACTGTAAGAACTGACTCGACAGCACCAAACAACAACAATATACCCAAACCAAACCCGTGTCTGTGGAGTTAATTCTAACTCACAGTGACTCTATAGGACACTAGATCCTCCTCAAAGAGTTTCTGAGGCTGTGATCATTACGGAAGAAGACTGACACATCTGTCTCCTGCAGAGTGCCTGGTGGGTTCAAATCATTCACCTGTTAGTTGGCAACAGAGTGCTTTAACCACTGCACCACTAGGGCTCCTTCATCAGCATATGGAAAAGGTTAAGCTAGCATAGCTCCAAGAACTCTTTCACCTCTAAGTTCTAGAATGGTATTATTCCATTATATCTCTCTTGCTTTTCTTATCTCTGTGTCTTTCTCTCTCCCTACTTTCTTGGTTTCTACTATGAGAATGTACCATGGGCTGCCGAAAGAACAAAGTGACATCATTGATGAAAATCATCCCAGAATAAAAACACTGATCATGACAAGGAAGGAGGCTTACTCTGGACCCCCAGAAACTCTTCTCACATTTTAATGATTATTTCATTACTGTCTCCCCAACAATGTATGTAAATGAACTTGCACGAGAATCGCAGCTATTTCTTCATCTGCATGAAAGATGGTCTGTCTTCACTAATATTATTGAGAAACCTAAATTTAAACTATGACCTTCCTCCAAAGCAATCCAAATGGTAGAAATTGGCATATTTATCTGTATCCATGGACAGAACATAAAGTACTGTACTAAGAAGCAATAGACCAGCCTTGTTTGTTGACAGTTTTTTTTACCTTGCATGTATCATTTAATCCCTATCGACATTCAGTTATATTCATTGTCAGGTTAGATAATCACTTTTTTTTTTCTCATACATCTGTTATGAAAATGAAGGAAGGAGATGTTTGGGAGCCAGTTCGATGCTGGCTCAGAATAGGCATTAGTAGGTGCTTTTGAATCTGACTCCAAGCAGTGTCATTTGATTTATTTTCAGCAGTCTCCTAACATCTTATGCCTGTTACCTTTATGGTTCACTCTGTCTATCCACCACTCCCTGCAACACTCTACACCCTCACAGACATACAACGTGGAATAACACAAAATAGTATTGAACCTCGACACTGGCGTGAAGATGCCCTTCATCCTCACAATTCAGTTAAGCAGGCTGTAACTGGTATAGCCCCTTCTTTACCATTACATTGCCTTCCCTTAGCAGTTGTTGTTAGGAACATTATCCCTACCCATCTTCATCAAAAGTTACCCGTTCTTCTAATGAAAAGACCAGCTATGATGGTCCAATAGCCAGCAGGTCCCCAGAAGACAGGGCAGCCAGATTCTCTGTTAGCCCAGAGCCGAAACCACCCTCAAAGCCAACTCTTTAGAAGAAGATCAGACTAAACTGGATTAGACTGTAAGACATAAAGAGAGACTGGCAAAGAGCGTGCTTCTTGGCTTAAGTATGTACGTGAGGCTACCTGGGCAGCTCCTGCCCACAAGTGAAATGAGAGGGCATAGAGAGACAGGAGCAAGTTGAATGGACACAGGAAATACAGGGTGGAAGGGTGGAGTGTGCTGTCACAGGCTGAAGAGAGCAGCTGGAGCTACATAGCAGTGTGTGTGCAAGTTTTTTACAACAAATCGACTTGGATTGTAAACTTTCTCTTAAAGCACAATGGAATATTTTAAAGTTACCTCTTCTGGGGATTCCTTCATCAAGGGCTGGTCATGGATATTCACCAGCTCAGAAAGCAGGCTGGCATATGGATAGCTGCTACAGGGATTCTCACAGTTGATTATACTGTATTTTATTATACCTACAGGTAGCTGTTTTCCCACTGAGGATCTTTATTCTATATACAATTGTAGTATCCCACCCTTTAATACTAGCATTGAAAGCATGACTAAGAATTAAAATTCACAACAGAACTTTTAAGCGTACGTAAAATATTTTCTACAATGAAGACTTATCTAAAATTAATAGCTTTTATAGGATACGTACAATTATTCCAAATCACTTGTCAAAAATCACTTCATCAATAAGCAGCAAAGAGTAACATTTAATGAATGCATATAAATATGCCAAACACTGTACTAAATGGTACATATTTTTAGATCTTATAAAAACATGATGGGAAAACTATTATTATTTTGTAGATAAGGAAACTAAAGGTCAGAGAAGTGAAAGAATTTTCCTAAGATTATATATCTAGTAAGAGATAAGAACTAGAGTTCTAAGATTATATATCTAGTAAGAGATAAGAACTAGAGTTTGAACCAAGGAAAGCTGACTCAAAGTTTATGTATTTAACTAGTGTACTAACCAGCAATGAATAGAGCTGGTGGCTGTAGTCTGTAAACTTCAGAGTGTCAGCTGTACAAAGCAGGCAGTTATTCAAATGCTTGAGCAAACAGCCCAGATTACTTAGCTCTCAGCCCAAGGCGAATCTTCAGAAGGTCAATGATAACTATACTTCCTTGAGAATTCTCCAGTTACTATGACCCAGTGGGCTACATTTCTTTGTGTCAGGCAGGCACACCTGAGAACATATTATAGCACTGTCTCCTCAGAACTCAAGGGCAACTTGAGCTAGGCAAAGGGCTGATGCTCCTGCATGGTCCAAACTGCCAGGCAGACAGAGCTGGGGGAGCAACGTGATCCATGCAGTCTTCATGTTTCTGAAGTCTGGGCTGTGATCCTGTCCAATAGAATTGTTCTTCCAGCCTCACACCATGCTGTAAGAGACTGTTTATCCTTGACCAGTTTCCATGACAACCACATCTCCCACAGCACTATCTTTTTATTATAGGAACTGCTAAAAGAATAAAAATATATGACAAAATAGTTAGTAGTTTTTATTGCATGTCTTGTCTCAAGTGTGCCAGAAAGAGGAAGGAACAGAAGGAAAGAAAGAAGGGCTGTATGATTGGAGTAGGGAGCATCAGCACCTTGGGCAATTTTATTAATACAAAAAGATATAATCTCACAACCCAAATAGAGTATATATTTCTGACTCTGTTGTGGGAATACATGTATTCTCATTTTTACTGTTGGAGGGGCTTGAAAGAGGTTTTACACCTGGTGTTTCAGTGCTGGACATGGTCTTAATGAAATTAAACTGTTCGAAGAATTTCATTGGCGATAGCTGCTAAACCAATACAAATACTGCAATCCTTATTCAGTGTCAGACAAAAGACAGCACTAATTCACTCAGTGGCTTAAACTTCTAAGCAGTCAAAGCTCAGAAGTATTTGGGAATGAGATGGGCAGTAACAGTCACTGGCTTGAGAGTCAGGATACTTGTTTTTTCACCCCAGCTCAATAATTTAACTGTATGACCTAAGACAAAGAACCTGATCTCTCAGTTCCTCAAGTTCCCCAACTCTAAAGCAAGATGGTACTTTGATAGTTCAAACAAACTCAGAAAGTCTGGAGTCTATAGATTTGTGACTCAACATTGTGGAGAATGGGAACTTCTGAACACTGTGCTCATGAGGAATCTGTAAATGGACCAAGAGGCAGTTATTCAAATAGAACAAGGGACCACTACATGGTTTAAAGTCAGGAAAGGTTTGTGACAGGGTGGTATCCTTTCACCATGCCTGTTCAATCTGGAAGCCAAGCAAATAATACAAGAAAATACACTAAATAAAGAAGAACAAGTCATCAGGATTGGAGGAAGATTCACCAACAACCTGTATGATACAGATAACACAACCCTGCTTACTGAAAGTGAAGAGGACTTGAAACACTTATGGATGAAGGTAAAAGACCACAGCCTTCCACATAGATTACACATCAACATCAAGAGAACAAAAATCCTCCCAAATGGACCAGTAAGCAATATTATAATAAATAGAGAAAGGATTGAGATTGTCAAGGATTTCATTTTACTTGGATCCATAATCAATGCCCATGGAAGAAGCAGTCAAGATATCAATAGACACATTGCACTGGGAAAATCTGCTGCAAAGGACCGCATTCAAGTGTTGAAAAGTAAAGATGTTACCTTGAAGACTGAAGTGTGCCTGACCCAAGCCATGATATTTTCAATCACATCATATATCTGTGAAAGCTGGACAATGAATAAGGAAGACAGAAGAATTGATGCCTTTGAATTGCGGTGTTGGGGAAACATAATGACTATACCATGCATTGCCAAAAGAACAAACACCTGTTTAGGATTCACAATCAGAGCACTCCTTAGAAGAAACGATGACAAGACTGCATCACACATACTTTGTACATGTCAGGAAAGATCAGTCCTCGGAGGAGGATATCATCCTTGGTAGAGGGTCAGTGAAAAAAAGGAAGACCTTCAACAAGGCACTCTATGGAAACTCTATGGGACAGTTTTACTTCCGACTCGACGGCACTTGGCTGACTTGGCTCGTATAGGGTCACTATGAGTCATCATCAACTTGATGGCAGTGGCTTTATTTTTTGGCCCAACAAGATGGATTAACACAGTGGCTACAACAACGGGCTCAAGCATCACGGTAACTGTGGACGTGGTCAAGGACTAGATAGTGCTTCATTCTTCTGTGCATAGTGTCCCGATGAGTCAGAACCGACTTGATAGTACCTAACAACAACAACATAGATTGGTGAAGGACCCCAGGTGGTGCAGCGTTTCAGTTCTCCGCTGCTGACTAAAAGGTCAGTAGTTTGAAGCCACTATCTGCCTGGTGGGAAAAAGATGTGGTACTCTACTTCCCTAAAGATTACTGTCTTAGAACCTGATAGGGTCATTCTACTTTGTTCTGCAGGATTACTATGAGTTAGAATCAATTTGATAGTGTATACCAACAACAGCAGTGTGCTACGAGCATTATCTCACCAAGTCCCTACCTCACTATCAGAAGATAGCTGTTAGGATTCCCAGTTTGCAGACGAGCGATCTCAGGATTAGAGAAATTACATCACTGCTCAACACCCCAGAGTTGGTAGGTAGAAGAGGTAGGTCACAGGCTCAGGTCTGCCTAACTCCTAGTTCAGCAGTAGGAGACAACATTAGAGCTAATTCGTGAAACTCTTCAAACATAACATTTAACATTCTG
Source organism: Heterohyrax brucei (assembly GCA_028571685.1). Lineage (NCBI taxonomy): Eukaryota > Metazoa > Chordata > Mammalia > Hyracoidea > Procaviidae > Heterohyrax > Heterohyrax brucei. The sequence continues at coordinate 13,905,559 of CM053153.1, read as the reverse complement.
TGTTTTGCTAATCACCAAGCCTAATACTATGGAGAAAAAAAAAAAAAAAACTGCTCCCAATGCAGGGAATAAAAGGCCCATCAGAGGTGGAGGTGTTTTCTCTGCATCACTTTAATGTGAGGTTAGAAGATACCTGGGAAGATGTAGCAGCGACAGCAGGCACAGTCAGAACCAGTAGAACCAGGTGCCATTTCAGTTTTATACTCCCCTGTACTGGAGATTAAGTTTTTTTTGTTTTACTTTTTTTATTTAATATGACAGTGAAAATGTACCTTCTCGTATGAATTTACATGCCCACCTATACGCAGCTTCCACTGCTCTCCCTGTCCGGTGACAGCACACTATTCCCCTGGAGACAAAAGAAATAGCATATCCAATGTCCTCTGAGAGACGGTGCTCTTTCCTGAAGGCAGGGTTTCTATGACCCTAATTAGCAGCTACAACAATTAGGCACATGATAAGCATCAATAATATCTAAACAAAAGATGAATGTTTCAGATCTATCATTTATGATTCTAAACTACTGCTCTTAATCATTTGGCTCTGGGTCTCTAGATAATTGCATCCAGATTTCACACTGATATAAAAATCAGTCTGGCTACATTCACAATAGTGGCATGTGTTTATGGGTTGACTTTCGTTTCATTTTCCCATAAGAACCCCAAGCTGTTATATTCATGTAATTGTATTAACGTCCCCTATCATTTTCAAAACAAATTTCAGGTTTGGCCAGTAAGCTGTCTGCTTTCCCCTATGTACCCTACCTTAAAGCAGCTGGAAGATAGATGACATAAGAAAATATTCCCTAAGTGTTTAAGTTCCTAAACATAGCAACGATGCAACAGCTTTTTCCCTGGAGATCTTCAGAGACAGAATTAAGACTCATATCATCAACATCATTAAAACATGGCTATCTTAGAATGATATAGTCATAGGTAGGAATGGAATAAAAGACTCCTCAAGGTAACCTCTTGACCTGTATTCTATGTGATAGAAAAGAATCTACTAAGAAGGGAACAGTAAATTGAAGCTTATGGCAGGTGGCATGTTAACAGATGGCAGAGAAAGCCAGAGCTACTTAGCTCTTATGCTCTTGTTGTTTAAATCAAAGTGAATGATTTTCAAACTGATAGGCACAGCACAGATGCAGTTAAGAGGGAGGAGACAATAAAGAAGCAAGACCTATCCTTTTATATTCATTCAAGTTTCCAGGCAAAGAAAAATTACTGTCAAGACACTGAAAGACATTACTGTCATGGGTACAGGAGCACTACGAATCATCTTGTAGAATCACGTAGGATGAAAAGGTATTAGAAAATTGGAAATAGGTAAGTGTCACCCTGATTGGTGAAAACGGAGAATCACTAGGTTTTAGAACAGATGAGTTTTATTACCAATTCCAGGAAAAAATTTGGAGTAGGTTACAAAAAATATCAGTGGTTATAACACATCAAACAAAATAGGGATCCTGAAAAGCTTGCATCAGTTCACTAAGAAAACTTGAGTCTTCTTTCTCTGTTTGATGAAGTTATTAGAATGTCTGAACTTGGCTTGGCATACTGTAGAACAGTATAATTTATATTGCCTGATGCAAGCAATATATGTGACCATGTCTCTCCATGTTCGTAGCTGTCACACTCTCCCCATGAGGCTCCTGTTTTATTCTTACTAATAAACAGATTAAATTACAGTTCCAAGGTAAGACACCAAGAGGTGGATGAGCTAGGCTTTCAATTCAGGTAGTTGGCTTTCAAATCTACATATAAATCACTTTTATGTTACTCTATAAGATGTAAAGATTGCCTATTAAGGCCCCAAACTGGGAGAAAAGGCAAATGACAGAGTTAATATTCCAGCACAGCTGAACAAGCTGCAGACAGGTTCAAAGCCTGACAAAAAAAGAAGCAGAGCTAAATACACTCACAGCTAATATTTCCTAAATTCTATATACTAGTTCTTCATATAAGGTGCTTTTGATGTTGTTCCACAACTCATCTGGGATTTGGTCATTAGCATTCAATATGTCAAATTTATTCCTGAGGTGGTCTCTAGACTCTTGAGATGGTTCTCTTTGTGTGAAATGACATCAAAGACGTTACACATAAGAAAGCAAAAAGTCAACAAAAATACAAGAAAGAAAGAAAATACAAAATACATGTCAGAAGAGACTCTCAAACTTGCTTTTGAACATGGAGAAGGTAAAGTGAAAAAATAAGAAGAGAGCTTAACAGAAGATTTCAAAGGTAGCTCAAAAAACCAAGGTAAATGATAATAACGAAATGTGCAAAGACCTGAGTTAGAAAACTAAAAGGGAAGAACACGTTCAGCATTTCTTAAGCTGAAAGAACTGAGGACAAAATCTGAGCCTACAGTTGAGAAACTGAAGGATTCGGAGGGAGACTCATTAACAACCTCCATTCCACAAATGACAAAACCTTGCTTGCTGAAAGTGAAGAGGACTTGAAACACTTACTGATGAAGGTCAAAGACCATAGCCTTTAGTGTGGATTACACCTCAACACCAAGAAAACAAAAATCCTCACAACTGGACCAATAAACAACACTATAACAAATGGTGAAAAGATTGAATTTGTCAAGGATTTTGCCTTCTTTGGATCCACAATCAACACTCAGGGAAGCAGCAGTCAAGAAATCAAAAGGCATAGTGTGCTGGGAAAATCTGCTGCAAAAGACCACTTTGAAGTGTTAAAAAGCAAACACGTCACCTCAAAGACAGAGGTGTACCTGGCCAAAGCCATGATATTTTCAATCATATCATATGCATGGGAAACCTAGGCAATGAATAAAGAAAACCAAGAAGAAATTAATGACTGTGAGTTGTGATGTTAGCAAAGAATATTCAATATACATGGACTGTCAAAAGAACAAGCAAATCCATCTTGGAAGAAATACAACCAGAATGCTCCTTAGGAGCAAAGATGGAGAGACTGTGTCTTACATACTTTAGCATGTTTTCCTGGAGAAGGACATCATGCTTGGTAAAGTAAAGGGTCAATGAAGAAAGGAAAATCCTCAGCAAGATAGACTGACACAGTGGTTGCAACAATGCCAGAGCAAACAATGATTGTGGTCATGGAGCAGGACCAGGCAGTATTTTCCTCTGCAGTACACAGAAGTGCAATGAGTTGGGACCAATTCAACAGCAGCTAACAACAACGACACAGGCCAAGTATGGAATGATGCGGGAAGCACCAAAAGAACACTGAAGGCATACAGACAGTCACTGTACCAAAAAGATTTGCTCAGCATTTAACCACTTCAGGAGGTAGCGTATGATTGAGAATCAATAGCATTGAAGGAAGAAGTCCAAGCTGCACTGAAGTCATTAGGAAAAATTGAGGATCCAGGAACTGATGAAATATCATTTGAGGTATGTTAACAAGTGGATACAATGCTGGAAACACTCACTCACCTGTGCTGAGAAATTTGGAAGATACCTACTGGGTCAACTGACTGGAAGAGGTCCATCTTTATGCCTATTACAAAGAAAGGTCATCTAAGAGATTGTGGAAACTACTGAATGACATCATTAATATTACAGTCAAGTAAAATTTTTCTGAAAATAATTTTTAAAAGGTTGCAACAGTACATCAACAGGGAATTACCAGAAAGTCAAGCCAGATTCAGAAATCAACATGGAATAAGAGATACCACTACTAATGTCAGATGGATTTTAGTTAAAAGTGGAAAAGACCAGAAAGATGTTTACTTGCGTTTTACTGTCTATGCAAAAACATTGGACCATGTGGATCATAACAAGTCATAGACAACACTGAGAAGAACTGGAATTTCAGAACATTTAATTGTGCTCTCAAGAACCTGTACTTAAACTAAGACACAGTCATTCAGACAAAACAAAGGGATACCACACGGTTTCATGTCAGGAAAAGTGGGCATCAGGGTTGTACCTTTTCATCACATGTATTCAAAGTGTAAGCTAAGCAAAGAATCTAAGAAGACGGACTACATAAAAAAGAATGTGGTATCAGGATTAGAGGAAGACTAATTTACAGCCTACAATACGCAGATGACACACTTTTGATTGCTGAAAGCAAAGAGGACTCGAAGTACTTGCTGATGAAAATCCAAGACTACAGCCTTCAGTATGGATTCTACGTCATCATAAAGAAAATAAAAAATCTTCACAAGTGAACCAATAAGCAATGCCACAATAAATAAAGACTTAAGTTGTCAAGGACTCCATTTTACTTGGATCCACAATCTGCGTTTATGGAAGCAGCGGCTAAGAAATTAAACAACATATTGTATCAGGCACATTCTATCATCTGCTGCAAAAGACCTAAAGACTTTTTAAAGTGTTAAAAAGCAAAGATGTCATTTTGAAGACATCTTTACTTCAGCAAAGTGCGCCTTATCTAAGCCATGGTAGATTCAATCATCTCATTTGCAGAGGAAAACTGGAAAATGTATAAGGAAAACCAAAAAGCTGACGTGTTTGAATTATGGTGTTGGTGAAGAATAATGAATATATCATGGACTATCAGAAGAACAAACAAATCTATCTTGGCAGAAATACAGCCAGAATGCTCTTTATAAGTGAGGAGAATGAAACTTCTCTCACAGAGTTTGGACATGTAACCAAGAGGGACCAGTCACTGGAGAAGGACATCATGCTTGGTCAAGAAGACGTCCAGCAAAAAAGAGGAAGACTTTCAATTAGATGAATTTACACAGTGGCTACAATAATGGGCTGAGGCCCAATAACTGTGAGGCTGGCAGAGAACCAAGCAGTGTTTCTTTCTGTTGTATATAGTGTTGCTATGAGTCTGAACTGGCTAAACCCACTGCCATTGAGTCATATTCAAATCATAGTGACCCTAGAGCTCAGCCTAGAACTGTCCCATAGAGTTTCCAAGGAGTGCCTGGAGGATTTGAACTGCTGACCTTCTGGTTAGCAGAAGTAGCACTTAATCCACCATGCTACCAGGGTTTCCTAAAATCACTAACAAGAATCTAGACAATAATTAGGAGATTGATCCTGATCATGTAATCAAGGCAGTACTCCGAAACTGGAGGCTTTTGGATTGTCAGAAGCAGGTGGTTGGAGATCAAATTTCCCTGGTTAGTAAATTTATTTATAAAACTCAGCTGCAAAATTATGGCTTGAGTTATTTATATAATAAAGATTTGAAGTAGATTTCCTGAAGAATAGACTTCAGTGGTTCTTTGTGAAACCACTGGCCTCCTTGTGAGCGGTTCATCTGGAGCATGGAAGAATAGAGGACACGTAAAGCTCAGTGGCAAACTACTCTAGAAAATAAAAGTGAATGGAAGCCTACAGAACGCATACTAATACTTCGTCACTCTCAGGAACCCTCTAAGTAACCCCTTCCCTTGGGATAAATGGATCAGGAGTAGAGAGAAGGATCAAAGCTACTTTTAAGAGAGCAGTGTTACTTCTGAAGAGAGCCTAGGCAGAAAGTCTGAAAGAAGAAAATCTTTCCTCCTATATCCAAAGGCAATGCACGGGAAGCCAGGGGTAGGATGCCGTAGTGTTCCGGGCTGGGCACACCAACACACAGAGCTTGGTCAATAGGTTTAATCTATGAATGAAAAGAGAAGAGGTTGTCAGTGTTCAGTATTTTGAGCAGAAAAAAGCAAAGTCATCAGATCTGTCCATTTCTTGATACTACACAACGGTGGAGCAACAAAGGTTTAATATAGTTCCTTTCAATTCAAGGATCATGGTATTAAGTAGGGAGATAGTCTGAGTAGCAAGAAAATTTTTAAAATAAGAGATGCACTTTTTGTTTTTCTGATTGCTTTACCAGTAGCAGTTATATTGCCTGTTCCTCAGTTGGACTGCTTGATGCCATGCCAGCACATAAGTGCAGTGCATCTTACGATGTTCAGTTACCTAATAATTTGCTGTAGAACACTCAGTCAAAAGGCATTATTGAGAGAGCAAAGCATTCAAGAGACAGATTCTTTATGCCAGAGTACCCAAGTGTTGTAACTTCAGACACTGCCTAACATATTATTATTTTAATATCATTATCATTAGGCTGCTGCTTTAAATGAGATTTTGCCACAGTTGGCTTTTTTCATTTGTTGTTTTTGGGTTATAATGGAATATAGTAGCTTCCAAGGGCAAAAAAATCAATATACACTGCTAAAAATATCTTGGTGTTATCCCAGCCTGCAGTTCTGCCAACCTTAAAAGGAAAGGAGAGAACACTGCAGATAGGTTTTCAGACCTTGGCATTTAGAATTCTATTTGATGATTTCCAAATCAATGCACCAGAAATATCCCCAACATCTCTCTACAAGGACAGCTTTCCTGCCTTGATTTGTCACCAGTGCACAGTCCATACTAAAAATTACGCCCATGTCGTTCTACTGTGTGTTTCTACAGGACCGCTCCTCCCAACTTTTTGATTCATGCTTAAAAGGCTGGATGTGTTGATGGTCTGTGGAATGAGTAGGGGTGGGGTGCTGGGGAGGCACTTGTGTATGTGTCTGTTTCCAGAAACTTGATTTCAAAAATTAGAGAGGACTAGGAGCAATACCCAGAAGCCCAAGGAAGAAACTATATTTCCCAGTCCCCATCCAGGAAATGAGTGACTTCGCTCTTTGGGACTGGTCCAAACTGTTCTCTGGCTTGCAACATTCTCGTGAACTGGAGGACTTAATTTTCCAGTAAAGATCACCTTTACAACTGATCCCCTGACTGAGAAGCTGACAGAGAATCTGGAAGTTGAGCAGAGTTGATACAAAATTTAATATGATTTCATTCAAACAGCATTCACTCAGACCTTTTCCTGTGGCCAGTACCTTAGGAAATCCTGCAGGAAACATAAAAATTCAATAACACTCTCATTCTCCTACAATCAACTTGATACACAAATAATTTACATCAAAGTGTGAGCCTGAGTTTATGGCAAGAATTCAAAGAAGAATCGACTGTAGAAACAAAGTGACTTGACTGTTTTTAAAAAAGATAGTGAGTGCAATGTGAATAAAGGATAAATAGGATTTGAATAAAATAGAGACCAATCCGCACATCAGGGAATGGGAGAGGATCTGAAAACAGCAAGTCATCTGTTCTTTGGCAATATTTGAGCAGAGTGAGGTCTGGAATTCATATTTAAGCTTATCGAGCCCTAGTTGTACAGTGGATAAGGACTCGGCTCTTAACTGAAATGTTAGTGGTTCAAATCCACCTGCTGTTACTTGAGAGAAAAACGTGGCAGTCTGCTCCTGTAAAGATTATAGCCTTTAAAACCCTATGGGGAAGTTCTACTCTATTTTATAAGATCATTGTGATTAGGAATTGATTCATTGGCAGTGGTTTTTGTTTTGTTCTGCTTTTTGTTCTGTTTTGTTTTGTTTTTTTGTTTGAAGGGCAGTGACTTAAAATGCAGTCAGAATTGGATAATTTCTGTAACAGATGAACTCAGGAATCAAATAGACCTGGGTCTTAAGCCTTGGTCCTCTTCTTGAGTAATTTACTTAACCTTTATCCACCTCAGATTCCTGAACCAGGTAAATCCCGTCACCAGGGCTCTAACAAGGTAGTACTGAAGACCAAATGGTGTAACTTATTTCTTCAAAGGATAGTCCTGATGCCAACTTTGTACCAGGACTCAAAAATTCGATACATCTAAATTAATTTCTAGGTACCATGGTACAAACATAAATGAAAGAGACAAACATGATGGTGTAAAGTCTCCAGGAGATGAGAAGCAATGTACCAGTGATACATTTTACTTCAGTGCTTTAAACTTTGTAGTAAAAGAGCTGAGGTGGTGAGAACTGTCATTAAGGAATATTTATCTGACTTGGTTGAATAGGATGGAGTAAAGATGAACAAGAGTTGGAAGGCAGGCAGACCAGCTAGGAAGCTATTGTAACAAGGCACAAAATAAGGGTGTCAACCAGGCTGGGAGCAATGGACAGGACAGTGGCCACAGGCAGGGGTTCAGTATGGCGCCTCATCCACTAGAATTTCACGTGAGCATATCCAAGAAAGCTCAGGGTGTACAGTCTTGCCCATCAGCAAAGAAGCATCACTAGACGCTCGACTTTCCATTGAGTATATATTAAGGTATCTTGATGTTTATTTATTTCTGAGAACAGCAGTTTTCCCAGGACCCCAGTTGGGAACGAGGCTTATAAATAAACCATTCTGCCTGTTTACTGAACGGCACTGTCATCCGTGGTGATGTGCTGACTCAGGTGATGCTGAGCCAGTTGGAAGGTTAACAGGAAGGTCTCAGAGGGGAAAAGAAACAACACTGCCTTGCCCTTGAGTCAGAGGAAGTAAAGCTCCAGAGACTATGGCTTGGGCTCGTTAAACGGTCTCTAGTGTATTTATCAAACATCTTCTCAAGAGTTTTTATTGTGGACAAAGAGATTCACTTTTTTCTGATTATATATACCTTAGAGCCTAGGAAATTGCCATCTTTTAAGGAAGATAAATCACCGGACCTCCCTTCCTACAACTGTAGGACTTCTTGGCCTGGGAGTCATAAACTCACTTGTAGACAGAAAGCAGCAAGGGCAGAAAAAATGTTTATGGAGCTCTCGCCACACACTGGAGCACTTTTCATTCGCTAGCTGCATTATACACATCTGAATCAATCAGTTTCATTAACAGTGTCTGTGATAGGCCCACTACATGCCCCACTGTGATACATCTCAAAAACGTAAGAGAAATAACACAGTACCCATACCCTTCACCTTAACGGAGAACTCATACACACACACACACACACACACACACACACACACACACACAAAATGTGAAACCATACTTTTGCAATAAAACCATGACCAGAGCTTATTTGGCCCATGTCACCCACCTTCACTTAATATTCTAGAAATTCTTAAGGCAAATTTGAATTGCTTGACCCAATATCCTGATTTTCCAAGTCAAGACAACCTCACAACCCCATCCCTACCTCTTTCTAGCTCTGTGATCTTATGTTCCTTTTGGTCACCCCTGTCTCGTTCACTCCCGTCCACATCAACAGATCCCTTTCCCTCTCAGTCCTGCTCCTCAACTGTGCAAAGAAGTTCCACGGTAGGACAGTAGAATGATCACTAATCTAAGTTTATAGGTTCAAATCTTGGCTTTGACCTTCACAGTGGTGTGACCTTCAGAAAAATGTTTAGCTTCTTTGTGCTTCATTTATAGAATGAGAATGAATGGTTCACAAGCTAGTGCAATAATTCTGTATAAGTATACATAAACATACAGATAGACAGGGAGAATTAGCCAACAGTCAAGGTAAGCATGGTGCTTACATTGCTTACCAGGTCATCTATAGGGAAAAATTTCATATTTTTCCACCGTATCAATGATTCTGCTTCTGGGTATGGCTGGTTGTCTGTCTCTCTTCCAGGCCCATAGTACCTCCCTGGAGAATGAAAGCCTCTTTTCAAATTTATAACCCCTGACAAAGGTGGAAGGCCCAGTAATCAAGGTAAGCACAGACTTACTTATGATTACTTTACATCTGTAGTGAGTAATTTCACATGAAAAGAGGGATTCAGTACAGCACATTCTCCTGTAGAATCTTTGATGTGGTGAAACTCGTGTGAAATTGTTAGCTAAAGATGATCTGGTAAGCATCGTGCTTACCTTGCCTATTGTACAGCACATACTTGTACAGATATATGTTGTTGTTAGGTGCCATTAAGTTGGTTCCAACTCACAGCAACCCTAGGCACAGCACAACAAAACTGCCTGGTTCTGCACCATACCCACAGTCATTTTATCCTTAATCCCCTTGTTATAGCCTCTGTGTCAATCCACCTTGCTGAGGGTCTTCTTCTTTTTCGCTGATCCTCCACCCTACCAAGCATGATGCCTTTCTCCAGGGACATGTCCACTTCTCTGACAGTTTGTCACACTGTGGGGGCTTGCATGTTGTTGCGATACTTGAAGCTATGCCACTAGTATTCAGATACTAGCAGGTCACCCACGGAAAAGAGGTTCCAGCTGAGCTCCCAGACTGACAGACACTAGGAAGAAGACTCAGCAGTCTACTTCTGAAAAGAATTAGCCAATGAAAACATTAGGAACAGCAGTAGAGCATTGCATAGATATGTACATATGTCTATATCTACATACGTATAACCGTTGACTCGTCAGTCTCAATCTCTAATTATTTTAGTGATGTAGTCATTTGCCTGTTTACCATTCTGTGTCTGGTCACAAAACTGCAAGCTCCACCAGAAAAGGAAATTAGTCTGTCTTGCTATTGTTTCAGCCTCAGTGCCTCAAACAGTGTGTAGGTCATAGTAGACATTCGATAAATATTTTTATAATGAATGAGTGGATGAACTGTTGGTGCTCAATAAATATTTGTTTCTTCCTAGCCTCCTGCAAACACTGAAGATTTTTTGCTTCTGTTTCCCAGCTGCAAACTCCTGGAAGAAAACTGCATAATCATGCTAATTGACTTCATAACACATTTATGATTTTCCAATCTTTGCCAGGCTCTAAGTGTTTGTTGCTAATCCTTTAACATGTGTCTACTCAACTTCCTTTGTTTTTTTCCAAAGTAGCTGTTGGTAATGGTGGCCTTTCTCTCTGAGTTCCCCAGTCCTCTAGCTCACTCTGCCTGCTACCCATCTACAAAGAAAACAAGAGTTTTCCAAGTTCACCCAGCCATTCCTGTCCCTCCTCTCTCCTTTAGACCTTACACAACAACTCTCCTCTCCTGTCTTCAGTTTCTCTTCTTCCATTCAGGCTTTAGGAAAATGCCCTCTACTAGGCTCTGATGAAATTCCTCAAGAGCATTAACTGTGGGCTACACGTCTGCTAATAGAATTGCATACAAAAAAGGCAAAGTATGAAAAAGACTGCATGGTGGTTCTTTCAAAGTTAACAGGAAATTTGTAGATGAAAAAGAACTGTGGCCCAAGATTACAAAGAAACAACTAACAAGGTTATCTTCTTGACAACATGTATCTACTGGAATCTGGAAGAAACAAAACATGCTGAAGAGCAATCATATCTTAGATTTACATAACCCATTAAAATGATGTTTTTGCATGCAGGCTACTGAACCATGCAAATGTCCTTTAAAATTCAGGAGCAGGTATAACTATTCCAGTTTGATGAATGAGGGAACTGAGGCCCAGAAAACTGAAATTATTTATCTAACAAATTTTACTGGTGGAACTATACGCCAGGTCTTATCCTAAATTATAAGCTCTTTCCAGAGACTGCTTTCAACTGCCACTGGCCTTAATCCATGTCACAGAGCCACAGGCCCCTATTTTATTTTCCAATCTGTTTCTCATCTACAAAACAGAAATAATAAAATCAGAATCCCATATAATTATCTGAAGATAAAAGGAATACATGTAAAGCACTTAGAACTGTGTCTGACAAACAGTCAGTACTCACTGCATATTAACTATCCTCAAATAACTACATATGTATGATAACATTTTCCTTTTATTTCCCCTCCTCTAGGTAACACTGGACCCTTGGTGACACAGTGGTTAATGAAAATCAGCAGCTAATCAAATGGTCGGCAGCGTGAATCCATCAGCTGCTTTTTGGATACTCTGTGGGGCAGCTCTACTCTGTCCCATAGCGTCATTATGAGTCAGAATTGACTTGATGGCAACACATTTATTTTTTTTTTTAGTTTTTAGATAACATTCCTGTCACTTTGAATAGCAGGTGGACAGATGCACATTGGCCAACAGCCCAGTAAGTGCCATCGAATATTATTCCCTTTGTTCAGTCTTACTATTTCCTTGCTTTTGGAGTATTAAAGCAACTCTTCTATTCTGCTATAGCAGATTCTTTACTATGGTGGGCCACCATCCTGTTGTGCCTGGCTTTGTTCCTGTTGCTTCCCTGTAAACTTTTCTCCTACTCATGCAACAGTTATAATCAAGAACAATGTGTCAGTCATACTTCCTCAGTGTGGTCCCAAGATTCCATGACCTGATCTGTGAACCTATGAATGACTCTTACGACTGTGTTATGTTACAGCGCAGAGTTGATCTTGAAAAGGGATGGTCTAATCTAAGCAAATGCATCCTCTAAAAATAGAGAAGTTTTTCCACTTGGTGTAGAAAATTACGGAACAAAGAGAAATTAGAGTCAAACCATGAGAAGGACCTGATGCATCTTTGCTGGTCTGAAAATCGAGAAGGAAGGCCACATGAAAAGGTATCTGAGCAGATTCTAAAAGCAGAAACTAGTCCTCAGCTGACTCACAGCAAGGAAACAGAACCTCAGTCCTACAATGGCAAGGAACTGAATTTTGCCAACAGCTTTCACAAGCTTAAAGATGATTCCTTCCCAAAGCCTCCAGATAGGAGTCTAGATGGCCCATACTTTTATTTCAGTTTATGATACCCTAAGCAGAGCCCAAATGAGCCTGCCTGGAGCTCCTGACCTACAAAATGATGAGTTATGAAATGAGTACTGTTTTAAATTGCTAAGTTTGTGGTGGTTTGTTCTGGCAGCAATAGAAAACTGACACAGGCAGAAAGTTTTCACTGACTCTTCAAGGAAAATATTTGTGCTGCCTTAAATAGTGTCAGCTGTTTAAGGATGCTAAGCCCAGGCAGGGTTCATTTCCCAATCAACTAGAAATGTAAAATCTTTGAGTGTCTGACAACCAGGGATGGAGATAATGGACAAGAACCAACATTTGAGACAGAGGCACAGCATAACCAAGGTTGTCAGGAAGGGTTTTGCCACCTTGGTGATAAAAGCTATTGCTACTCCTGTATCATATTTGTAGAAACAGTTTTAACTGCTACTCTGGGTATGTGAGTTTACAGAGAAATCTGTTAAGACTTAAGGGTATCAACTCTGGAATCACACCACCTGGAGTTCATGTCTCTTGTTACAGTTGACCAGCAGTGTACTTTTGAATAGATCATTTAACCTTGCTAAGCCTCAGTCTTTATGTCATTGAAATGGGAATAATGGCAGCACATCATTTAAAGATCTGTTGTGAGAGTTCGGCAGTGGGCTTGGGTTTGTGACAGATCAGAAAATGTTTATGAAGCACTTACTTCAACATTGGGTGCCTACTAAGTATTAAAGAAATGGTTATAATTATAACTATTCATATATTCATTCAAAAAGTATGTACTAATCATCAACCCTGTGCCAGTCATTGCTAGGCGATATGCAAATACAAACAGAAATAAGGAGTAGCCTACACCCTCAAAAATCTCTCAGTGTAGTGTGTCCACGTGTAGATTTTTTGTTTATTCATGTAAGTATATTATGTGTGTTTTACATTGTGTGTGTGTGTGTGTTTTGGGGGTGGGCATTGTGAACACTATAGTCCCTGAAAACATCAAAGAACAAACAACTACATTCAAACATACAGCACCAGCCATCCGTCTTTCTCATTTTCAACAGAGGTGGGCAGCTGTTGTCTGTGGGAGCGCTGATGATACGACTCCTAAATCATGTCAGAGCAGTAGAGCTGGGAGGTCCCAGCTAGGCCTTCCTGAAAACTCATCACACTCTGACATCAAGAGGGCCTTATGCCTGGTACACACCAACAGGCAGGCCACAGGGGAAGAGCTCGCCCTGCCAAGTCATGCTTCCCAGCCCTTCCCTTCCACCAGGGAAGCACAAAGGGATCCGTCAGTCTGGCTGTCTACTAGTCAAGAGTTCCACAGCAGACACATTAGCCGAAGGGATAAATATTTACCCAGGACTCGTCCAAATAACCCAGAAAGAGGAATCTGTGTTTTATCAGTAATGAAAAACACTCCCACCTAAGCATGCATTTAGAGGCTTTTGTCTTTAAAACTCCCCTGACTTGAACCACTCCACCTTCCTGTGAGAGACTGGATTAGGGTTTCCTCAAGGTCTCCCAGCTGGGTGAAGGGAGAGGGCCACAGCACTGAAGGAAACACAGGGCCCCGGGGGCAATGTTTTCTTTTAATGCACCAAGTATGTGTGGCCTCAACCTCGGGCCACATACACAGGTAACCAAGATATTCGCCCTTGGGAGAGAAAAAGCAGAATGTTCTCTTAAAATGCTCCAACTGGTGAAACAAGAGATTTTAGATAAACAGCTTTCAAGGGACCCCATTTCCTGAGCTATGCTTTGATCACATGACAACAAAGCCTGTGAAAACACTTTTGTTATCCTTTCAAAGGAGAAGCTGGAGAAGGAACACTTGCCTGGGTTAAGGAGGTGCCAGTTCGGGCCTGATGCACAGAGGAGGGGGGAGGGGCCTGGGAGAGAAGAAAAGGAAGGCGGGGATGGGGGCTGTGCCGGCACAAACCTGGCCTGTCTGTGCTTCAGTTCCTCCAGCCCTATTTTCCCTGTTCATATCCCTCCCCTTTTGTTGGAAGCTAGCCCTACTTAGCAGAAAGAGCTCATGTTCTGGAGGCAGAATAATTGTCCTCAAGCATAGGCCTCACTTGGGGCCTGGTGTATAAAAAATATGCGGTAAATGCTCAACGTGAGAGTCCACCACTTTGCCTTCTGGACGAATGTTGTTGAACTTCTCTGAGCTGTAATTTCTCTATCTGCATTATAGGAATAAACATGCTTGTCTCCTGGAGCTGTGTCAAGGTAAAAAGAAGATACAGGTTTATGTGCTCAGCAGAGAGTCAGGTGCAGCGTGGGAGTCCAGTCAGTGTTAGTGCAAATCTTAACATTAAATGGCTTTGGAAGCTGACAAACATGCAGGAACCGAACTTTTTGGAAAACTGTGAGTCCATGAGCTCAGGTTCACAACAGAGAAAACCTGGACCAGATGGAGACCAGGATTCTCCTCCTCGGGTGTTTGCATATATGGAGTCAGTGGCCGTCCAGGGTCTGTCATATAGGCCAGCTTTCTTTATTAGAGCTGGGCAGAGGCTGCCCGAACACTCTAGCACAGTCACGTATCCGGTAGAAAAGACTGTCATGGGGTGACAGAGATAAACGGGAAAGCACTGCTCCTCCGCCTTCAGCCCAACAATAAAAATAAGGGCTTCTGATTGGTGCTTCTTGATTCAGTCACGGCCAAGGATGCGAAACTGGAACAGAGCTGAGTTTTTAAACTTGAGATGAACTGGGACCATAACTAGAATGGGAGAAATTATAGGCCAAGCCAAGGCCAAGTGCCGTCGAGTCGGATCCGACTCATGGCAAAACCCTGGTGGCATAGTGGTGAAGTGCTGTCTGCTAACCAAAAAGTCAGCAGTTCACAATCCGCCAGGCATTTGGAAACTCTATGGAGCAGTTCTGCTCTGACCTGTAGGGTCACTATGAGTCAGAAATGACTCGGTGACACTAGATTTGGTTTGAGGGGTTAGTTCTCAAAGACGGTGGCTAATGTGCCACTTTGAAGATCTATTGCTCTCCATAATCGTGCCAATAATCTAGTCTCCTAAATAATCAGGCTCCTAAAAAGGCTGGTTTACTCCTCCCTGTGTCTCCCATTCCAGAGTTTTGACTTGTAATTTGTTTTTCGACTTTTTTTTTCAATTGTGCTTTAGGTAAAGATTTACAGAACATATTAGATTCTCAAGAGACGATTAATACACACACTGTTTTGTCACACTGGTTGCTAACCCTGCGATGTGTCAATGCTTTGTCAGTGCTTGCTCCTTCTTGACCCTGGTTCTCCGTTTCCATCCATCCGCCTTTCCTCTCCCGTCCTGCAGTCTGGTCCTAGTCCCTGGACTGGTGTCTTACACATGGATGAGCTACATGTATTGTTTGTTTTATGAGTCCGTCTAACCTTGGCTGAAGGTGACCCTCAGGAGTCACTTCAGTCTTGAGTTAAAAAGAGATCGGGGGGTCATATTCTCAAGCTTTCTTCCACCTCCACCAGTCCAGAAACCTGGTCTTTCTTTGCGTGAGTTTTGTTCTGCGTTTTTCTCCCGATCTATATGGGACAGTCTATTGTGACTGCTATCAGCACGGTCAGTGGTGGTAGCCGGGAACCATCTAGTTGTGCTGGACCCGGTCTGGTGGAGGCAGTGGCACTCGCAGTGCATTAATCCTTCGGATTAATCCTACCCATGTCTCTTTGGTTTTTTTCATCTCTCTCTCTCCAGACAGGGTGGGACCAGTGGACATACCTTAGATGGCCACTCACAAGCTTTTAAGACTCCAGACGCTACTCACCGAAGTAGGATGTAGAACATTTTCCTTATAAACTATGCTATGCCAGTTGAGCTTGATGTCTTGCAAGACCATGGTCCCAGCCCTCAGCCCAGTAACTCGATCCCTGTGGATGTTGAGTTTGTCTGAAAAGTTTCTATGACTTTGCCGTGGTCAAATTATGGTGATTGCCACAGTGTTGACTGGTAAGTTTTTCTGTTCAGTTATCACTTTGGACCATCCAAATTGTAAAAATTCAGTTCTGTTCCATTTTCATGTCATAGACCATGACTGACCTGGTTCAACCCAGCTTGAAGTCTTGATAAAAATGCGTTTTGTCTCTCTTATCACAGTGAACACTAGTGTATTAATTCTCCAGCACAATTTAAATATATACTATAAGTAGTATGCAAATTAATTTTGTAAATGGCTAAAGAATTGATGGATGAATAAACAGAATGAATGCAAAAAAGTGATAATAGACATCTACAGTCTTCTTTATAGAAGAAAAGGCTTGATAATCTATATGCAAATCCCAGTGAAACCCCTGTGGATCACAACAGTCTGATCTGCAGTGACCAGAAGTGTTTTATTCCATAGTGCACAGTTGTCTTTAGCCATGGGCCAACTTGATGATGGCTAACAATAAGAACTTGTGTACTTGTTCTGATTTTCTTCAAATTCAACTTGAACTTGCAAAAGAGCAGTTAATGATCTGTTCCATAGTTGACCCTTGAATTTGTTCTGATTGATGATATTGAGCTTTTCCATTGCCTCTTTCCATAGATGTAGTCAATTTGATTCCCATGTGTTCTCTCTGGTGAGGTCCACGTGTGTAGTCACCATTGTTGTTGCTGGAAAAACAAAAGTATTTAGAATGAAAAAATATTGGCCTTGAAAAATTTTGTCAACTATGACCTTGGGTATCCCCCACCTGAATTCAGAAACAATCTCAATAGAGTTGATGCACTGAGCACTGAGGACCAAAGACTAGACATGTTGTACAATGATATCAAAGACATCATGTACGAAAAAAAAAGTCACTAAAAAGACTCCATAGAAAGAAAAGACCAAAACAGATGTCAGAGACTTTAACCCAAAGTAGCTAAAGCAGAAGTAATAAATAATGATGTTGAAAAGCTGAACAGAAGATTTCAAAGGCCAGCTCCATAAAATAAAGTCAAGTATTATAATAACATGTATAAAGACTGATTATAGAAAACCAAAAGGGAAGAATGCACTCAGCATTTCTTAAGCTGAAAGAACTGAAGAAAACCTTCAAGCCTCAAGTTACAATACTGAAGGATTTTATAGGGAAATTATTTAACGACTCAGGAAGCATCAAAAGAAGATGGAGGAAACACCCTAAGTCACTGTACCAGAAAGAATTGATCAACATTCAACCACTTCAGAAGGTATTATATGATCAAGAACTGGTGGTATTGAAGGAAAATCTCCAAGCTACTATGAAAGCATTGGTGATAAACAAGGCTTCAGGAATTGAAAGAATGTCAACTGAGACATTTCATCAAATAGATGCAGAGCTGGAAGTACTCACTATTCTATGCCAAGAAATTTGGAAGACAGCTACCTGGCCAGCTGACTAGAAGGCATCTGTTTTTGTACCCATTCTAAAGATAGGTGATCCAACAGAAAGCAAAAATTATCAAACAATATAATTAATAGCACACATAAGTAAAATCTTAGTGAAGATCATTCAAAAGCAGTTTCAGAAGCAGTATATTGACAGGGAACTGCCAGAAATTCAAGCCAGATTTAGAAGAGAGCTCGGAACTAGGGATTTTATAGTTGATATCAGACGGATCCTGAGTAAAAGCAGTGAGTATTAGAAAGATGTTTACCTGAGTTTTATTGACTATGCAAAGACATTCGAGTGTATGGATCATAATAAATTACGGGTAACATTGCAAGGAAGGAAATTCCAGAACACTTAATTGTGCTCATGAAGAACCTGTGCTTAGACCAAGATGCAGTTCTTAGAACAGAACAAAGGCATAAGGCATAGTTAAAGTCAGGAAAGATGTGTATCAGGGTCATATCCTTTCATCATATTTATTCACTCTCTATGATGAGCAAAACATACAAGAAGATGGACTGTATGAAGAAGAGTATAGCATCAAGATTGGAGTAGAACTCACTAACAATCTGTGCTAAGGACAAAACATTTCTTGCTAAAAGTGAAGGGGACTTGAAATACTGACAAAGATCAAAGACTACAGCCTTCAGTATTAGTTTAGTATAGTACAAACCCTCTGCTGTTGAGTCAGGTCTGCCTCACAGTGACCCTAGAGGTCAGAGTAGAACTGCCCCATAGAGTTGCCAAGGAGTGCCTGGCAGACTTGAAGTGCAGACCTTTTGGTTAGCAGATGTAGCACTTAACTCACTACGCCACCAGGGTTTCCTAATGCAGTATAGTACTAGTATAACAATAGGCTAGAAGTCCAAATTTGGGAGCATCAGCTATGGGGGAAGGCTTTCTCTTTCCGACAGTTCTGGAGGAATGTTCTTGTCATTAATATTTCCCTAAACTAGGAGTTTCTCTTCAGTGGAACCCCAGATCCAAAGGACCAGCTCTGCTCCTGGTCCTTCTTTCTTAGTGGTATGAGGTTCCCCACTGTCTGTTTGCTTTCCTTTCATCTCTTGTAAGATAAAATGTGGTTTAGGGGTGTAGCCAGAGCAAGGGTGTTACATCCCACCCTAGCCCTCTTTAACCACAGGCAGAGATTATGATTTATAACACATGGGAAAACCACTAAATAAAGAACAACCACACAATGCTGGGAATCATGGCCTCACCAAGTTGACACATATTCGGGGGAGACACAATTCTATCCATGACACTGAGCAAACCTATAAAGGTTTTCAGGGAATTATATAGTGTGAGGTTAAAGGAAACAGAAACTGTCTTCTGGACTCCTATTTTTCTTTGGATGGGAAACAGACTGATGAAACTATAAGCTTCAAATTTTCCCTTGGTAAAAGGCATTATCTCAGAGGCTAGAGACAATAATACTGTGAGTGAAGCCAAGAGTACAGGAGAAACAGTCTAGGGAAAAGATTCCAGCGAACAGAATCAGAATAGGGCCTGGCTGTGTTTCAGGATTATACCAGTGACTTTTCTTTTGGCCTCCCCTTCTTTCCCTTTTTGAATGAGAGTATCTATTTCAGTTTTCCTTTTCTTGTCTCACCACTGTATGTCAGGCAATTGGAGACAGACAACTTGCCTTTTTAGTTCTCGTATTTCTGGATCAGAAGGAATCACATCCAAGGAACTACTCTCGAGTAGCTTCATCTATGTCTGGACCTAGCGCACATTGCGAGATGAGGGTCTTTGAGCCTGCTATCATGATTGAACAATATTCTGGGGCCCATGATAGGGACATGAATCACTGGGGCCACAGGATAGACTGTGATAGGTTGCTACAATAATAGCCCCTAGTGATAGGAATCGTTTTTCTTTGTTTGCATGGCCTTGTGTGGTCCCCTCTCACACTGACCATTAGGTCTTGTCATGTAACTTTCTTTGGCCAACAGAACAGTAAGAAGTGTGACAAAGCAGTGATTGGAAATGTCTTTGTGCACTGAGGCTTTCTCTCTCTTACTCCTAGGGAACCAGCTGTCTCTATCAGAAGCCAAGGCTAGCCTGCTGGAGATACATGGCCCAACCAAAAGCCAGCGCATGCCAGACAGGTAAACCTGAGACTATCCTCTGCTAATATCCTGGGAAACTACAACTGCATCAGTGATCCAACAGGCTAAGCAGAAGTACGGCTCCACTCAAATTGTTGATTCATAGTTTCATAGATTTAAAAAAAAGTTATTTTAAATCACTAGGTTTTGGGGCAGTTTGTTACTCAGCAAGGGCTTCTACAACTTAAGCTGTAATAATGAAGAATCACCGGAGATTATTAGACAAGGGTGGGGAGGAACAATATTCCAGGCAGATGCAACAGCATGGATGAAGGGAGGCAGGTGCATGGTGAGCTTGAACGGTTGACAGTGCCAGCAAGAGTTAGAATGGTATGAAATAAAGTTGGTGAAGCAAGTGGTAGCTACATTATTCACAGCCTCTGTACATACCACCTACAGCCACAGTAGTGCTATATAAACAGTTCCAAAATTCACTGGCTTAAAACGACCATCACCCATCACACTTTCACAGCTGAGTTGGGGGTACCCTGTTTCAGGATGCAGGTAAGGGTTTGCCTTAAATTCTCATTTTGAGTAGGACTCAGGTCTGTTTCACATGGCTTCATGCTGAGGCCCTGGCTGCATGGGACAGTAGCTACCCAAGGAATTGTTGCTATGGTGACGGTAGGGGTGAAAGAGAGAAACTCGACCAGGAAAGCATGCTTCAAGCATCTGTTTCCCTCTCATCTGCTAATATCCCATGAGCCAAAACAAGTCACGTGGATGAACCCAAAGTCAAGAGGCTGGGCAGTATATTCTGTCCATGGAAAATATATTCCACTAAAGCAAGTCACAACATTCAAAGCAGCCAAAAGTGGAAACAATACAATGTCCATCAACTGATACATGGATTTAAAAAAAAAAAAAAGAATGCATATCCATAACAATAGAATTCTTCAACAATAGAAAGGAATGAAGTACTGATACATGCTACAACACAGAAGAACCTCAAAACAATCATGATAAATGAAAGAAGACAGACCTAGAAAACTACATATTGTATGATTCCATTTATGTGAAATTTCTAGAAAAGCCAAATGCATGGAGACGGAAGCAATATCACTAGTTGCCTAGAGCTAAGGATGGGAGGAGAGATTTACTGTAAAACAGCACAAGGGAACTTTGGGGGGTTGGTAGAAATGTTCTAAGTTGGATTTTGGTGATGATAGCATAATTCTATTAACTTACTAAAACTAGTTGAGCTGTTCGCTAATAATAGGTAAATTTTGTGGCATGCAAATTACACCTCAGTAAATGTATTAAAATGCATAATTAATGGCATCAAAGATGCCATGGTTTTATACTTGTAACAGTGAAGCTACATTTTCCAAGGCTCTGTTAAGTGAATGAGTCACTGTAACACAGAGATCAATTTGCAGAATTTCCATAGCCTACCATCTCTCTGTGAGTAGTCTGTGAAGTTCAATTCTTTTTCTCAAAAGTATCATATTGGATTTTAAAATCATTTTCTTTAGTTATTCATCTTTGTCTGTAAACAATAAGCACATTTTATTTTGTCCTTTGAGCTACTGCATTTTAAACCAGTATAATCCAAAATCAAACCCACTGCCATAGAATTGATTCTGACTCATAGCAGCCCTATAGGACAGACTAAAACTGCATGTGGTTAAAAAAATAAAAAAAAAATTGGCACTCATAAAAGCAGCTGCAATTAATGAAGCATGCCCTACTTACTGACTTTTCATATAATAGGCACAACAGAAACATCCTCTTATAAACAGGTCAAGAACTGCAAAATGTTCACTAATTGTTGGAATTTGTTCTTCTGTTTGGAATAAAAATGGATTTAACAATCAGAGTAGCTATTCAAGGGGTAATAGAAACAGGAAGGAGCGATCTCTGTCATTAACTAATCTAGCAATTATCCCCAAATCGGAGCTTGTGTTTTCATGAATATCAACTGAGCTTATTGAGGAGGTGCAGCTGGAGAGGTGAAAACAGCTGCCTACTCGAATGCAACATTCCTCTGGGTAAGAGAATGCACTAACATTAATCCAAAGAGATCTGGGATGAACATAATCCCTAAACGGAAAAACTGCCTAGTTATCACAGACCAACAGCACTTCCTCACACTCCTTGTCAGGCACATAGAAAAGTCTACCAGCCCGCTATGATATCATCGCATTTATGAACTCCTGGAAGTCATGGTGTTCACAAGATAAGAATCTGCACTGAAATTAGATGGCTAGACCTGGAAAGATTTTCGAGAGTGAACTTAGAAAAACTGCTCTCTTTCTACCCCCCTTCTGTGAAGAGGCTTGAAAGGCATTGTAAACATAAGAATGAACACAATTATAGCTGACCATTAATTATGAGTTACAAAACACTATCACAGGCATTGTCACAAAGTTAATATTGATTCAAGAAATATTCATCAAGAGTTTTCCATGAGTCCCAGTCTGTCTTCAAGGTGCTACACTCACGTTATTTCATATAAACATGCCTTTAAAGACATTCCGATCTCAAACCTTCGGGAATTTCACAGGATCATTTGATTCTCACTGTTACTGTGGTGTCTGTATCATTACTACCTACATTCAAGGAGTGAGGGTCTTGGGGCTCAAATCGTTAAGTGATACTTCCAGGACTACAAACAGTTTTAGAAGACAAGCCGGCCTAATCAAATTCTGATCCTGTTGCCTGACAGTACTGTGACTTCGAACATACTTTGTAACTATTCTAAGCCTCAGAGTCCCAATCTGAGAGGAGAGCAATGATATGTATTTCTTGAGTTTAAATGAGAAAATCTCTTGACATCACTTCGGCACTTTGCTCCTGCTCAGTTTCTCTTCTTCCACTTACAGCAAAATTTATTTAAGTAGTTTATACATTTCAGAAACATTTTGTCTGCTCCAATTGGCTCATGAACCTATGTGATTTATGCTGATTTCCCAGCCATTCCCCTAAAACTTCTCAATGTGGTCACCAGTAAGCTGCATGTTGTCTGATTTCAAAAGCCCCTGGCTCATATCCCTCTTATACTTGTCCCATCAGTGTTGAACACTGTTCAATTCTAAATCAGGCCACATCAGTCTTCTGCTCAGAACCCTCCAATAGTTACCATCTCATATCAAATAAAACCCAAAAGTATTGCAAAGACCTACAGGGCTCTCTTCAGTCTACTCCCTTTTCTCTGACCTAAAAGCCCAACACCTATCCTGTGCTAACCTCCTTAGACTTCACTAGGGTCTTGTTGTTCTAGACTAAGCTAGAAGTCACCCATCTCACTTCTATGAAGTATATATCCTTTTTGTTGTTCTCTCTTTCTGAAAAGTTCTCCCTGTGATCCATATGAATTACTTCTTGACTTCTTTATTCAAACAGTAAAATCTCAGTGAGGACTTCCTAAAGCATTCCAGCTTAAATCCTCAAACACCCTACTCACCAGCCGCCACACACAGCCCACCCTCCACCCCCCAACACACAGTTATCATTCTCTTTCTTAGGCCTGCTTTCTTCCAGGTCACTCATCACCCTTTTGGGAACTTTCTGTCTCTTTCCACTAGAACATGAACATCATTAGAACAAGGATTTTAATTTTTTTTTTTTTTTTTTTTTTTTTTTTTTGCTGTTGTTTGTTTGTATTTACTGTGTTTAGGTGAAAGTTTAGAATGCACATTAGTTTCTCATTCAAAACTGTGCTCACAGATTCTTCTGCGACATTGATTGCAGTTCCCATGATATGTCAGCAGTCTTCCAGTCAGTGCTTTTGTCATTTTTATTCACTGCAAAACCCCTCAGTTCCTCCAAAAGCCAGGTATATAGCAGTGTTCAATACATATTCTACAGGGCTGTTCTACTCTGGCCTCTAGGGTCGCCATGAGTCAGATGCGACTCAAGGGCACTGGGTTGGGTAATACATATTTACAGAATAATATATGTTATGCTCTTTCCATGGTCTAGGATAGATATTAAAAAACCAAAACCAAGCTCACTGCCATCAAGCTAGTTCCAACTCATAGCAACTTAATAAATGGTAGGTCCTTTTAGTGTTGTTTAGACTATAATGTAATCAGGAAGTAGCTAAAGTTCGAGAAAAAATTATGAAGCATAATAACAACCACCACCAGAAAGCTGCCGTGCATTTCCACGGCACTGCCTTGGTTCTTGGACACGATGGCAGTGGGTGTGGGTTTTGGTTTGGGCATCTTTGTTCTCATGCATGGCATCACTGATGTGCTGCAGTGTTTTAGATTCACTGTTGCACCAGTTCTGCAAGTGCAGTTAGAGACGTCTTTCAAGGCTCTGTGCCAAATGCCCTCTCATTAGTACTGCATGCCTGAAAGGTTTTGAAAATCTCCCTATCTCTTTACAAGAAAAACAATTTCCCATTCCAGCTGCTTTAAAGAATCATTCTAACCAGTTTGCCACTAAGTCAACTCTGACTCATGGAAACACCACTTGTGTCCAAGTGGAACTGTACTCTATACAGTTTTCCAGGGCTAATTTTTCAGGAGTCAATGTTGAAGCCTTTTTCCAAGGCAATTCTGAGTGGTCTTGAACCTGCAACCTTTTGGTTATCAGCTCACTACATTAACCATTTACACTATCCAAGAATCTTTTTACTCTGCCTTTATTCCTGTGTCACATTCTCAGGGTCCTGCCACTCTCAAGCCTTGTCGTCATGCCAGCCCACTGGAATGGGAACTGTCCACAGTTCCAATTTCATCACAGAACTTTTTCTACCTTTGCACTTAACACTAATCTATGTTATTATACTTCTTGGACTTTGTTTTTTTGCTACTCTCATGACTGCATATATTTAACCATGTCCCAAACTAAGTCAAGTTTTGGGGTTTTCTTTTCTTTCCAAGTACAGTGCTTTAGATCTATAACTTAACAAATCCATATTTGCTGAATCAGCAAAGTGCTCATCAAAGGGATTGAGAAGTGGTAGAAACAGAAAGAAGAGGGCAGCAAATGTTTATTTCTAGGATTCGTTTTGTGCCAAGGGTGAGACACAGCAGAGCAGCAATGGAAAGCATGATCTCAGGAGTCATAGTACTCAGGTACCCCTAACTTTTCCACTTACTGTGTGTCACTGAGCAAATCATTCCAATTTTCTATTAAATGAGAGTTAATTTTAACATATTTTCAGAGGGATACTATGAAAATAAAGTGAGCAGCACGCGGTCTGTAACATGGTCCATGTTCACAAAGGATGGCTTGTTACCCTTGTTCTTGTTAGGTGCCATCCAGTTGGTTCTGACTCCCAGCAACCCTATGTACAACAGAAGGAAACACTGCCCGGTCCTGTGCTGTGCTAGAGCCCATTGTCGCAGCCACTGTGGCAATTCATCTTCTTGAAGGCCTTCCTCTTTTTCCTTGACCCTGCATTCTACAGTGCATGACGTCCTTTTCCAGGAAACAATCACTCCCGACAACATGTTCAAAGTATATAAGATGCAGTCTCACCATCCTTGCTTCAAAGGTGCACTCTGGTTGTCCTTCTTCGAAAACAGATCTTGTTCTTCCGACAATCCACAGTACATTCAATACTCATCCTCAAAACTACAATTATGTCAATTGTTCTGTCTTCTTCATTCATTGTCCAGCTTTCTCATTTTTATATGATGCAGCTGAAAATACGAAGGCTTGAGTCAGGTGCACATTAGTCTTCAAGTGACATCTTTGCTTTTCAGTACTTTAAAGAGGACTTTGGCAGAAACTTTGCCCAATGTAATGCATCTTTTGCTTTTTGGACTGCTGCTTCCATGGGTATTGACTAGATCTAAGTAAAATGAAATCACTGACAAGCTCAGTCCTTTCTCCATTGTTCACGATGTTTACTAGTCCAGTGAGAGGAATTTTGTCTTCTTTTTTGTCCTCTTGTGATTAAGTGAAAGTATACAACCCAAATTAAATTTCAGTATCCTCGTATCTGCAGCTCCTTCTGCTCTCCTTGCCTGGTGACAGCACAGTCTTCCTTTTCATTCTATATATGTCATATCCTCTTAATAATCTCAAGTCCCTTCCTCCCTACTCTCTCCTCTCCCTTCCAGTAAGAGGCCAGTAGGACAGCATCCTATAGATGCATAGAACCATAAAGTACACACACTTTGTGTCCCTGAGTCAAGTCCATTCCTGTCCAAAGAGTTGACCTCAGTAATATTTTCTGGTCAGAGGCAGCTGCAGGTCTAGGGCCCATGCTCCCAGCAGAACCCCCAGGCTGGCAGACCATAGATCATGGTCTTTTAGTCAAGTTCTTGAGGTGTACCCCTCTTATTCTCATGTTGCCACTGGGACTTAACACTTTATGGCTCATCACAGCTGTCTTTGGTGGTGGCCAGGCACCACCTGGTTCTGGTCTCATGTTGATACAGTCACTCATTCACATGGATCCTTCTGCTTCTTGGGGTCTTTTTCCCTTGTGTCTTTGTTGTATTTGGTGATCACCTGTCCCAGACGAGGTGGGACAATTTGGTGTACCTCAAATGGCAGCTCACTAGCTTTTAAGACCCTAGATGCCACTCACCAATATGGGGTATAGAAGACTCTCTTAACAATAGGCTAGTTATGCCAATTGGTCTCGATGGCCCCTAGAACTCTGCCACTGCTGCTCTATCCTTGCAATATTGGGTTAAGATTAGAAGAGTTTTCAATTTACGTTGAAGTCTAGTTAAGTTGATCTTGTTTCTACTGTGTGCTGTCACTGCTTTCACTCAACCAAGTTTCTATCAATCATCTAATCTATGACCAGCCCTCTCCCTCACTCCACACCCTTGCAGCTGTCAAAGCGCCTTTTCCTCAGTACTTAATCTATTTTTAAACCCTTATATTAGGGGTCTCATACAATATTCATCCTTTTGCTTCTGATTTCACTCAGTATAACATCTTTCAATTGAAACCAGGTTACGAGGTGCTTCCCAAAATCATCATTGTTCTTTATCATTACATAGTGTTCCACTGAGTATATGTATCACAGTTTGTTTATCCATTCATCTGTTGTTGAGCATCTGGGTTGATTCCATCTTTTTGCTATTGTGGACTGTGTTGCAATAAACACGCATGTGCATATATCTGTTCATGTGACTGCCTTTGATTCTGTAGGATATATTCTGAGCAGTGGGATTATTGGATGAAATGGTATATCTATTTCCAGCTTTCTAAGGAAGCATCAAATTGCTTGCCAAAGAGGTTGTACCATTTTGCAATCTCACCAGCAGCATAGGGGAGTTCCAATTTCTCCACAGACTCTCCAGTATTTGTTGTTTTGTGTTTTTTGGATCATGGCCAACTTTGTTGGGGTGAGATGGTATCTCATTGTAGTTTTGATTTCAATTGCTCTAATAGCTAATGATCGTGAGCATTTCCTCATGTGTCTTTTGGCTGCCTGGATGTCCTCTTTTGTGAAGTGTCTGTCCATTTCCTTTGCACATCACTTAATTGGGTTATTTACCTTTTTATTGCTGATATTATGCAGTACCGTGTAGACTATGGAGACCAGATGTCTGTTCAACATGTAGTTGCCAAATATTTTTTCTTATTCTGTAGATGGTCTTTTAACTATCTTGAAAAAGTCTTTGGTTGAGCAAAAGTGTTTGATTCTTAGTAGTTCCTATTTGTCTATTTTCTCTTCTGTTGATCATGTTTTGTCAGATTTCAAAGGCTATCTAAGCTGTGTATTAAAACCTCCATTGTTAACCCTATTTTTATTGCATGATCTTTATCATTTTATGTTTGATATTTAGGTATTTTATCCAGTGTGAGGTAGTTTTTGTGTAAGATGTGAGATATGGGTCTTGTTTCAATTTTTCACAGGTAGATATCCAATTTTGCCAGCACCGTTTGTTAAAGAGACTCTTTTTACCCCAGTTTACAATAATAGGGCCTTTGTCAAATATCAGCTGTTCATAAGAGGACAGTGGCATCTCTGGGGTCTCAACTCTGTTCCATTGGTCTACATGTCTCTTTTCGTACAGTATCAAGACGTTTTGAATACTGTCAAAAGGTTCTAAGGTCACGTAGTGTGAGGCTTGTGTTCCTGTTCTTCAGTAGTGCTTTGCTTATCCGGGCTTTCTTCCCTTTCCAAACAAAGTTGGTGATCTATCTCTCCATCTCATTAAAAAAAAAAGACACTGGAATTTGTACTGGAATTGCATTGTATATGTAGATCACTTTGGGCAAAAGAGACATTTTCACACTGTTAAATCTTCCTATTCATGAGCAGGGAAGTTTTCTGCATTTATGTAAGTCTCTTTTGGTTTCTTGCAGTAAGGCCTTGTAGTTCTCTTTGTACAGGTCTCATTTCTGTAGTCTGATTTATTCCTAGTTATTTTATCTTCTCAGGGGCTATAGTAGATGGTAATGATTTGGTGATTTCTTCTTTGATGCTCTTTGTTAGTTTAAAGGAATCCTACTGATTTACATACGTTTATCTTATATTATGGTACTTTACAGTACTCTTCTATTAGTTGAAGTAGTTTACTTATGGTTTGTTTAGGATTCTCTGTGCATACAATCATATCATCTGCAAATAAGGAGATTTTCACTTCTTTGCCAATGCAGATTCCCTTTCTTTCTTTGTTCTGTCTAATTGCTCTAACTAGAACTTCTAGTATAATTTTCAATAGAACTGGTAAGAGTGAGCATCCTTGTCGAGTTCCATTCTCAAGGGGAATTCTTTCAGTCTCTCTCCATTCAGGACAATATAGGTGATTGGCTTTGCATAGATGCCCCTTATTGCATTGAGGAATTTGCCTTCTACTCCTATTTTGTTGAGTTTTCAGCATGAATGGATGTTGGACTTTTCTGAATGCCTTTTCTGCATCAGTTGACAAAATCAGGCGATTCTTATCTTTTGTGTTATTTATGTGGTTGATTACATTAACTGTTTTTCTGATGTTGGACCAGCTTGTATCCCTGGTATGAATCCAATTTGGTCTTTTTTTTTTTCTTGATGTGTTGTTGAATTGGGTTTTTGTCTTCTTGCTGTTGAGGTGCAATCCATACTGAAGACTATGATCTTTGGTCTTCATCACTAAGTGTTCCAACTTCTTTTCACTTTCAGCAAGTAAGGATGTGTCATCTGCATAACATAAGTTGTTCATTAGTCTTCCTCAAGTCCTGATGCCCTATTCTTCTTCATATAGTCCAGCTTCTTGGAATATTTCTTGACATACAGACAGTACAGATATGGTGAAAAGACATGACCCTAACAGACACCTTTCCTGACTGTGCAGTGTCCCCTTATTCTTTGTGAATAACTATCTCTTGATTCACGTACAGATTCCTCATGAGCACAAGTAAGTGCTCTGGCATCACCATTCTCTGCAGTGTTATCCATTAATTTGTTATCATCAACACAGTTCAATGTCTTTCAACAAAACACAGGTAAATATCTTTCTGGTATTCTCTGCTTTCAGCCAAGATCTGTCTGACATCAGCAAAGATATCCCTGGTTTCACATACTCTTTGGAATCCAGCCTGAATTTCTGACAGTCTCCTGTATATATACTGCTGCAATGCCTTTGAATGATCTTCAGGAAAATTTTACTTACATGTGATACTGCTATTGTTTGATAATTTCTGCATTCCATTGAATAACCTTTTTTGGAAATAGTCATAAATATGAATCTTCCAGTCAGTTGGGCAGGTATTTGTCTTCCAAATTTCTTGGCATAGAAAAGTTGGTACTTTAAGTACTCCATCTGTTCATTGAAACATCTCAGTTCCTATTCTATCAATTCTTGGGACCTTGTTTTTCTCCAGTGCATTCAGTGTACCTTCAAGTTCTTCCTTCATTACCACTGGTTCCTGATTATATGCTACCTCATGGAAAGGTTGAACATTGACAAGTTCTTTTTGGTATAATGACTCTTCTTTTGATGCTTTCTGCAGTTTAGTATTTTCTCATTGTTGTTTTTTGTTGGTAGGTGCCAATGAGTTGGTTCCAACTCATAATGACCCTATGTACAACAGAATGCAACACTGTCCAGTCCTGCACCATGTCCACAATTTTTGTTACACTTGTACCCATTGTTGCAGCCACTGTGTCAATCCACCATGCTGAGGGTCTTCCTCTTTTTCACTTACCTTCCACAGAATCCTTCAATGTTTCAACTACAGACTTGAATTTTTTTTCCAGTTCTGGTTCTTGCAGCTTGAGAAATGCTGAGTGCATTCTTCTTTTTTGATTTTCTACCTACAGCTCTTTGCACACATCTTTGCAACACTTTACTTTGTCTTCTTGAGCCACTCTTTGAAGTTTTCTGTTTAGTTCTTTTAGTTCATCATTTATTCTTTTTCTTTTAGCTAATGGATGTTCAAGAGCAAGTTTCAGAGTCTCTTCTGACATCTATTTTGGTCTTTTCTTTCTTTCCTGTCTTTTTAATGACCTCTTACTTTCTTCACATTTGATGTCCTTGAAGTCATTCCACAATTAACCTGGTCTTCACTCCTTAGTGTTCAATGCATGGAATCTGTTCTTGAGATGGTCTCTAAATTCAGGTGAAATATTTTCAAAGTCATACTTTGGCTCTCATGGACTTGTTTAATTTTCTACAGTTTCAGTCTTCTTTGTTTCCAACATTTGCATTTCAATTACCAGTAATTATCAGTGCATACTGATTGCGTATTTAGTCAATTTCAGGCTGCAGAAGTTGGTAAAAATCATCAGTTTCTTCATGTTTGGCTTTAGTAGTTGATGTGTAAATTTGAATAGTAGTTGTATTAACTGGTCTTCCTTGTAGGCCTATGGATATTATCCTATCATTGACAGCATTTTACTTCATCATTGTTATTGAAATGTTCATTTAGATGATTAATGCAACACCATTCTTCTTCCAGTTGTCATTTCAGCATAGTAGACCACATGTGCATAGTAGACCAACACCAGTGCATTTCAGGTCACTAATACCCAGCATACTGATGTTCATGCATTCCTTTTACATTTTTGAGAAGTTCTAACTTTCTTAGGTTCACACTTTGTACATTCCCCATTCTGATTATTAGTGGATGTTTGCAACTGTTTCTTCTGTATTGAGTCATGCCACATCAACAAATGAGGTCCCAAAAGCTTGATTCTCTACATCCTTAAGGTTGACACTACTTTAAGGAAGAAGCTCTTCTCTAGTCATCTTTTGTATACATTCCAACCTGGGCATCTTATCATCTGGCATATCAGACAATCCCGCTATTCATAAGGTTTTCACTGACTAAATCCTTTCAGAATTAATCTGCTGAGTCCTTTTTTCAAGTCTGTCTTAGTCTGGAAGCTCAGCTGAAATCTTTCTTCCACATGTGACCCTGATGGTATCTGAATACTAGCGGCATACCTTCCAGCATCACAGCAACCCCAGAGTACAACAAACTGACAGACCCAAAAGTGTTTGTTACCTTTAGAGTCATTATATTTGCTCCTCGGTTTTCATCTAACTACACTGAAAGCTAAGGAATTGGGTACTATTATAGTTGACATCACTAAACCTCAGAAAGGCAAAAAAAAAAAAAAATACATATATCAAAGGTCGTTTGCTTTGTATGTGGAAGGGCCAGGCAGCAAATTAGCCTTCAAATTCTATTCTCTTTCCATTACACATGCCTAATGACAAAAACACCTGTTGCCATTGAGTCAATTCTGACTCACAGTGACCCAACAGACAGCATAGAACTGCCCCATAGAGTTTCCAAGGAGCACCTGGCACATTTGAATTGCTTACCTTTTGGTTAGCAACTGCAGCTCTTAACCACTGTGCCAACTGGGTTTCAGATGACTAAGGCCAAGTTATTTAAAAATAATACTACTGTCATTTCCCACAGTATTGCCAAACGTCAGCACTGGAAACATTTTTTTTTTAATTTACAAAATCCTATTATTGCTTTATATTCTTTACATTCTTCTCATACTAATATATAAAAACACTAGCTACATCTTAAGAAGGTGACTGTGAATGACTGACATACTGATAAAATTCTCCATTGTAGGTCTTACACAGATCATGGCATGATTAACATCACTATACTAATCATTATTGATCAAGATGACTACCAGTAGATTTTTCTCTTGCATCTGAGACCCAACTTTAACATGTCTCTTTATTTGTTTGGTAGAGAAAATGAAAGGAAACAAAAAAGCCAAGAAACCATCCATCCAAGAAATAAAAGAATGTATCAACTAGCCTTGTATAGCAAAACACACTAGATTTTGGTATCAATTGATCATTTAGTTTAGGACAACTCTCAGTGAATGCACTTGTGTTGTATTTAGCATTTCAAAGAAGGGATGGAAACAAAACAACAATCACAATAATTGCCTACTATGTCCTTACACGTGTGTTATCTCTAATGCATAAAGTAACCTTGAAAGTAAAGCTCTGAGACCTTCAACAAGATTGTCAACATTCCTGTGGTTCATGTATCTAGTAGCAGAGGCAAGTTGCAACCCCCAAACTCTATTCTGCAAAGAACACTGGATTAATGTCAAAAGTGTCATGTTTGAAGCTCTGCTTTTTTGCAGTCAGCTTATATAATCTTAACCGGGGCTACATTTCCTGGTTAGTTAATGAGGGCAATGTGAAAATCCAAACTCATTGCTGCTGAGTAGATTCTGACTTATAGCAACCCTATGAAACAGAGTAGAACTGCTCCACAGGGTTTCCAAGGAGCTTCTGGTGAATTTGAGCTGTTGATCTTTTGGTTAGCAGGCAAGCTCTTTACCACTGTGCCCCAAATGAGGGCAAAGATTTGCTAATTGTCTCTTTAAGTCTCCAGTTATACTAAATACGTACTGCCAGTGAGTCGATTCTGACTCCTAGCAACCCGTAGGCAAATTTTTTTTTTAGGTCTCAAATGTCACTGAGAGCTAGGGATACCTACCCTTGTTAGTGCACTTGCATTAGAAGTTACATCATCTTCATCCTCAACACAGTGCTTCTAGTAATTCAATGTATCTTAGGATCACAGGGAATAAATTACTTTTTTTCAAAGTCATGTTTGACTAGTATCTTTTTTTTCTGGGGAGAATTGGAGGAGCAGGTCTCTGGAACTGTCTCTAAGTCTGTGGTGAGCTGTTAATTGGAAGCCACAGGGTGCTCTTTGAGAAAAGGCAGCCTTGCATCTGATAACCATTTCATGGGAATGTGCCTTGGCCCTTCAGTTGTGGTTGCCCACAAAACGCCATGATGAGTGACGTGCTTCCAGCAGATGAAAGCTCCATGGGGGTCTATGCCAGAGACCTCTGACTACATCACTTGGCATTTGCTGATTTCTGCCATTTCTGTATAAATGAAGGTCTTTGGGCTGTACTTTCATTTGAATCCTTGATGTTCCAACAAAATTCACATGCGGCTAAATAGACATGCTGTGTCCAAAATGAGGTCAAAAGCAGATCCAGGGAATTAGGTTGCTTGCATTTAAAAAATAGAGAGGCAAGCTTTCCTTTTAATTTAATTTGTTTGAGAAAAAAAAAATGTTATCTTGGAAAGATGTCAGCACCTCCCTGTGCACTGGACTCTTATTTTCTATTCAGTTAAGGAAGGAAGGAAGTCAAGTCAGAACAAAAAGGGAACAGGAAAGGAAACAACAGTTGCAGAAGCCCTAGGATATGGTATGCCCTTAAAAAAATATCATGGACTCTAAAAGAGGCAGTGAAAAATGTTGGTTAGGAGCTAACTACAGAGCTACATTGCCTGGGTTCAACCTGTGCCTCTGCCACCTGAAAGTTATGGGCTTTGGGAAAAACAGTTTTCTTCTGTGGCTCAGTTTTAGTATCTGTAAGTTGAGAATATGAATACTAACATGTAGGTTCTCACAAAGAGTGCAAAGTCTAGCCAGATTCAAAGATCTTTGTGCTCCCAGTTCTAAAGGACTAAAAAACAACACAGAGAAATTAAAAGATGTGTTTATTCCCTGTTTGCTGAAGGCTTCCTATGTGCTGAGTGATAGGCTGCATGCAGAGAAATGAGGATTTAATCAACACATCCCTAGTGTTTCAGATGCTTACCGTGGGGTAAAGGAAGTACCCTCGTACAAGCATATCATAATGGTTTGAAAGGACAAGTTGTTTAATTTTTGCAGAAGATATGATATTTGGGTTCTACCTGAAAGAAAGATTAGAATTTGGACATTAGAGGCAGAAGACACAGCATCAACAAGAAAGAAGAAGGAAAGGATAAGTCTTTGAGAGTGCTTCCAGAAAGACAGTCGCATTTTTAGTTGGTCATGTTCACTATATTTTAAATATCCTAATGCAAGGGTCATTTCATTTCTACACTTGTCTAGCAGAATGTCTTACATATTATACAAGCAGACAAAAGTTCAGCAAATTGGTTTTAATTGAAAATGTGTTTCAGACAATAAGTACTATAGCATTTCAAGGAAGGAGAGAATCATTTCATCCTTGGGGTTTCATGAAGATTTAAATAACACTGTCAAGAATCAAGATAATGTTCTGTAAGTTAATTTTTGGCAAAAAGGAAGGTAAATTGGAACAAAGAAATGCACTTTTCAATCCTAGGTGATCTACACCCTGGGCTCCAGGAGGTACACAGTTAGAGAAGTGTAGATTAGTTCTGTTATTCACCCCCCATTTGGACAACCATCATTTCCTTCAGTGTGAGGTTGTCCAGGGGCACCTCTCAGTTAAATGCCCCATTCCTATTCTACAAGGAGAGGCACAAGATTCAGGTTGACCACTCAGGGTGTGCTATTTACCTGGCCTTGCTAGTATGTCCTGGGAAGGGCAGGTGGCCAAGACAGGCCAATTAGAATCACCCCAGAGAATAAATAGTCAGTTCTGGAAAACAGAATCTCCTTGTTCTGGATTAGAGACAGAGCCTACCTTATAATGGAGACAGTAGACAGAGAAGGGGAAGTCCTGTAATTATTATGTGACCTTATCATCACTAACTCAGACCCAAAATTTTATAGCTTCCCGCATACGTTAGAAAATAATCTCTCTTCCTTTCCCTCTACCTCACCCTCCCTACTTTAGTTGATTTATATTTTGCTTCTGCACTTCAAATTAAAAGCATCCTCCCTAATATAAGAAGCAAAGATTGAGAAACTCATTCTGGGAATCATTTTCTTTGAATCAGTGGTTAAAGGAGTACATGGAAGTAATTCTCACAGGTGTGACTTTAGAGGGACTTGAGAAAAGAAGTAAATATTGGACTCAGCATTAATAACTGATTAATCAGTGATGTAGAATCTAATATTGCCTCTATTTTATTAAAGATATTAGCAGATGACCTCAAACTAAGAATTGAATGTCATGCCATAAAAGCAACAAGGTATGATGACGAAATGTGCATAGTCTTTGTAGCCACTTCTTACTCTCATTAATTCTTGATTCATCCAGAGCCCATTTATTAATTTATGGGATTTCTGAATAGGAAATCCATTCAGCAAATAAACACATGCCTAGCAGTAAGGATTTTGAAGAGATGACATGCATTCTACAGAATTAAGAACACTAAGTAGTTCCTGGTACTATATGTTGATGGATTTGAAAGCTGGACAATGAATCAGGAAGGCAGAAGGAGAACTGATTCCTTTGAATCAATGTTGGAGAAAAATACTGAATGTACCATGGACTTCCAAAACAAATAGACCTGTTCAGGAAGAAGTACAACCAGAGTGCTTCCTGGAAGCAAAGGTGGTGAGACTGCATCTTATATACTTGGGACACATTGTCAGGAAGGTTCAGTCCCTGAAGAAAGACATCATGCTTGGTAGAGTGGAGGGTTAACAAAAAGAGGAAGATCCTTGACAAGATGGATCAACACAGTGGTTGCAATGATGGGCTTAAGCATAAAAATGATTGTAGGCATGGTGCAGGACTGGGCAGTGTTTTGTTCTGTTGTACACAATGTCACTATGAGTTGGAACTGATCCGACAGTACCTAGCAACAACACTATATGTTGACAATTATTCCCTTCTTCTCTCCAAATTCCCTGAAGTCATACCACGTCCCTATCCGGTGATTCTCCTAGCTGCTGTTCAAAAAATATATTGTATAATCTTTCAAGGCAGTAGTGATATTAGATGTTCTTTTAACTGTCAAATAACTTCCATTAATTTCTGTCTTTTGGTCTTTACCATGTTCTTGAAAGAGAACTTAACTTTTGACCTGAGTCTTTTCAATGCTTTATAGCATGTCCAGTAGTAGCCCTTATACAACTTTTGTCAGGCATCATAACTTAAAACATCATTCCATAATGTATAACACAATTGGAAGCAAGAAATCTCACGGTGAAGGAATCTACGGGCATTCACTGCGTACTGCGGCACGTACCCAATTCATGTCGGTGTCGTGGAGTATCACTGGCTGAAGCCATTTACCACATGGTTCACCAGAGTTCACTGCCCATTTAACTCTGGCTGGCGGCACAAGTAAGTGAAGTAGATATGAGGCCTGACAATTAAGTCAGCGAACTTAATTGATGTAAGTGCTATGTACCTCATTGCTGAGTCTCACTACAGTCACCTTTGAAACTTGAGACGCTATGCACCAATGCCAGGGCCTGGTCTACCCTTCAAATCGATTTTAGAACTCTTTCTGGAATGGCTATTACACAAGGTAGCATAGCGGCAAGTTCACCAAATTAATTGTATTGTTGTCTGTGAGAGAGTATAACTGTATTGGAATACCCTCCCTATTCACCTGATATGGCCCCCAATAACTTTTCTCATTACCCAAAGATAAAGGAAATATTGAAAGGAAGACATTTTGATGACAGGCAGGACATCAAGGGTAATATAACAACAGCTCTGATGTCCGTTCCAGAAAAACAGTTCCAAAACTGCTTTGAAGGGTCAACTTTTTCTAGAACAAGTTTGCAAAATCATTGTCAGAACTTGTGTATTCAGAGCTTACTATTAGGTATTAAGATACTTGCCTATAAATAAAATACTGTAGAGACAAATAGCTTTCAACCAGTTAGTGCTATATAGGGTATCATCTAGTGACGTATGTGTGCTTTCATCATAAATGATGTAGCTGTATTGGGAAAAACCTGGGGGCAGAGTCAAGCAGGGTTTTATGAAAAACAATTAGAAGCTTGGCTAAACTAGAGCAAAAAGTGTGTACAGGAGAGCAAAGGGAAGTATGTTTGGAAAGCACAGTTCAGAGAGAAAAAGTTTGGGATACCTGTTGCCACCTGCTATGTTGAAAGGTCAAAGAAAATAACAGAACTTAGCCATCTTTGACCAGATTTGCTTAATTCCAAACACTCACTGTTTATAACCTCAGAAACCAGCAGGGTCACAGTCTCAAAACCTCCCACTTTCTTTTTGGACCAATCCCCCCACTGCCATTGAATTGATTCTTCTGACTCATAGGAACCCCACAGGGTTTCCAAGGCCTAAATCTCTACAGAAGCAGACTGGGCATATCTTTCTCCTGCATGGCCACTGGTGGCTTATATTACCAATATTTAGGTTAGCAGTCAATTGCTTTAACCACTGTGCCACCACAGCTCCCAAGACAAAGGGATATGATTCTTTCCATCTTTGGAAATTAGTTTTCCTCAACCTATCTCTTATACCTTGTCTCCTTTTATTGGGAGATGCTACTGCATAATGGTTTAGGATGAGGGCACCACCAATTAGCTGTATATCTCCATAAATTCCAATTTCTTCAACTATAAAGTAGAAGTAGTAATACCTCATCAATGTCTAGATGAGAAGTTAAAGAATAAAAAACATAAACCAAACCCAAAAAAGAAATAGTAGACATAAAATGCTTAGCATGATGTGAGCTTTTATTGCAATTATTATTTGTTATTGTTCTGCCTTCTCCTCTTCTTTTTCTTCCTCCTCATCATCTTCTTCCTCTGCCCTCTTCTCCTCCTCTTCTTCTTTCTCTTTCTTCCTCTCCCCTCACCCCTTTGCCTTCTCTTCTGAATCATCTTTTCTGCCTCCTCTTTCTTCTGCCCTAGACTATTCCACAGAATTTCCCTGTCACATTCATCTGCTAAATTTTCAGGATCTTGAACTAATGCTATTCTATCCACCTGATGAACCCAGCATATGTAACTCCTGCTCTAGAATATAACTTGTTCTTTGGGCTCTTTAATGCAGTTTCTTCATTTAACACCCAACAAATATTTATTTTTTCAAAGAGATGTGATTGATTGACAACCCCTTTTGTTTCACACAATGATTTTAATCTTTTTCCCTTTAAGATTTACATTACAATTTTGCCTGGGTCCCATTGCATGATCTTATAGGTTGAACATTAACTTTCCAGAGTTTCTCTGTTTCTACAAACCACTTTTTATCACAGCATCTTTTTTGCCATAGTGAGAACTATAGGAAATAAGAAGTCTCAAATCCATTAAGGCTTCTAATCCAACTGTTTGAACATGTGAACTATGTTGTTTATATTGTTTTTGTTGAATGAGCTTTGATATTTTGTGTCCTTCAATGAATTTGTTCATTTCTTCTAAGTTGTCATATTTAGGAACATGAAGTTTTTCTTAGTATTATTTTGTTATCTTAAATATGTGCAGGAACTCTTAAGATGCTCCTCCTTTCGTTCCTGTACCGTTAGCTTGTCTCTTCCCTTTTCTTTTCCTGAAATGTTTGCTAGAGATTTTTCTTTCTCCCTTACTTTTTCTTTTCTTTTCTTTCTAACTTCTTAAATAGCTACCTTTTAGGTTCATCCATTCTCCCCCCTCCATTTGTTTTCATTCCTGCTTGTGATTTATTACTTACTTCTACTTGTGTTGGTTAAATTTGTTGTTTGTAAAGCTTACAAAATAAACTTGGTATGTTTCTTCTTTTCCAATATAAACATTTAAGGATAAAAATTTTCCTGTCAGACTTCTATAGCTGTGTTTTATATATTTTGATATTTGTGTTTTTGTTTCTACTCAGTCCAAAATTCTCTCTAACTTCCCTTTTGAGCTTTATATTGAAAATATTTTCTAATTTCCTTATGACTTTCTCTTTTATAAATTGGTTATTTATAACTGTGTTTTAAAATTTCCAAATGTTTGGGGATTTTTCAAGATACTTTTCCCTTATTGGTTTCTAGGGAACTTCGTTGTGATCACAGAAATGCTGTATGATGTCAATTTGTTTAAATTTGTTGAGGTTTGTTTTATCATCCAGAATATTGTTTATTTTGATGAATGTTCCATGTGTACCTGAAAATACGTATTCTGCTGTTGTCAAATTAGAGTGTTCTATAATTGTTCTAAGGTCAAGTTGGTTTGCAGTGTTGTTCAGGACTTCTATTTCACTACTCATTTTTTGGCTACTTGTACTATCAATTACAGAGTAATAAATGGGGATTTTAAAACCAAAATTGTGATATTTGTCTCTTTATCCTCTTAGTATCTATCAGCTTGAGTGGAAACATAGAGCCTTGCTAGTTGTTTTCTATTTGTTTCATATGTCTTTGTTTCGTTTTTTCCCTCCACTTTTCAATTGAACTTTTTTTTTAATTCCTATTTGTCTATAACCCTGGCTGATTATTTATACCTTTTTTATGTTGTTCTACTGGTTTGCCTTCAAATGCCTGTAGATATTTTTGGTTATTATGACTAGTGGCATGCAACTGGTATTCAGTAGGTAAATGCACAGAGAAGCTTCCCACTGGCACGACATAGTAATAATGCCAAGGTTGAGAAATTCTGCCCTAAGGTTTACAATACACATTTTTAATTTATCATAGTGTATCTTCAAATAATAATGTTTCAAGTTAAATGTAAAGACTTTATAACAGTATAGTTCTAAATTTTCTTCTTTTTTTTTACTGTTGTTATAATACATTTTACTTTTACAGATGTTAAAAACCCGCAATGAATTGTTACTATTTTTGCTTTAATAAATTATCTTCTAAAACAATTAAAAATTGGGGAAAAAATCTTTCCTATTTATGCTAATTTTATCAATTTCTGGAAATATTTGTTATTTTTTGTACTCCTGGTTTGTGTTCTCTATCATGTGCCTTCTGTCTGAAGAAATTCATACAGTATAGCCTACAAATAGCGATTTCCCTCAAATTATCAGATCCAACTGGACGGCACTTGGCTGGCTGGCTAACTGTTTTCAGATAACAGTTTATCTTCAGTTTTGAAAGATATTTAGATATTTTCACTGTGTATGAGCTTACAGGTTATTTTTTTTTCTCCTAGTATTTTTAAGAAGTTACTCTATTGTCTCTTTACTCTCATAGTTTTTTTATTTGAAGTCTGTTGTATTCTTCAATTTGCTTATCTGTATCTAACATGCTTTTTCGGCTAGTTGTCTTCAGTTTTTTTTCCTCTATACCTCTGATGTATCTAGTTGTTTTTATGTTTGTTTTGCTTTTGTTTTTGTTTTTATTTTATTCTGCTTGATGTACTCTGAGCCTCTTAGAATTGCAATTTGCTATATTTCTTTTCTTCTTTTTTTCAGAAAATAATTCTCTCCCTCATTTTCTTTCTATTCTTCTGGAATTTCAATCTATATTTGTTAGAGCTTTTGAAATACTCCCACAACTCTCATGTTCTCTGTTCTTTTTAGTTTTGTTTCTTTCTTTCTCTTTTTTCCCCTCTTTGTGTTTCAGTAGGGGTAAATTTCTGACTGATCTCTCTTTAGGCTCACTGATTTTTTCCTCTGGCTATGTTAAGTTTACTGATGAGTCTGTCATAGGCAATATCCTCGTCAGTTGTCATTTTTATTTGCTTGTTTCCTATTATTTTACTTCAGCATGTGATTGTAATTTTCATATCTCTTAAAAATCCCCTGTGTATTGATACATGGTGCTCATCTTCTTAACCAGAAGCTTTAACATAGTAGCCACTATTGTTTTTAATTACTGTCTGACAGTTTCAACATTGTGTCTGATCCTATTAATTACTTGATTTTTGCTTTATAGTATACCTTTCAATAATAAATGCAGTACTTTGTGTTTACAACACCATTAAAATAAATTGCCTCTAAGTTGACTCCATCTCATTGAGACCTTATAGGACAAAGTAGAACTTACCCATAGGTTCCCAAGGAGTGATTGGTGGATTTGAACTGCTGAACTTTTGGCGTACAACAGAGATCTTAAACACTGTGCTACAGGACTCCTTAGAACACTGGAAACTTAAATAATCAATATTAATACTATATCTCTATTGGCATTAGTTTTGACTTCCAGAGACTATATACTCTTACATTAACCCACATTAGGCTTTTAGTATTTTGTTAAAATTTTTATCAAACCTCTTCTTACTCACTTGTACGATGCTCAACATTTTTTTCTCCCACATTTTTCCAGCAGTGAACAAGTGTTTACATCATACCTTTCCTTGGAAGGGTTCATCTTTTCTTGGATTTTAGGACACATAGTTGCCTTGTAACCCCAGATCTTCCAAGATTCAAGAAAATTTACAATTCTGTACTTTATCCAGCTTTAGTTTGTTATTAAACTGGGCCAAGAAATATTCTTCCCAGCTTTCTACAACTTTGACAGAAATGAAAGACTATCATTTATTCTTTCAACAAGTATCTCTAGAGAACCCATGGTATTTCAATTGCCATTTTATGTGCTAGAATTACAGAGTTGAAAAATCTAGTCCCTAACTTTAAGACTATCACAGTTTACTGGAAAAAAAGCTCATATTGTATTTTAATTTAAATAGGTAAATTCTCTTAAGGAAATACGAGCAAAAAACTATGAAAGTACAGAACACAATGAATACTAGAAGTTCAGAAAACGAGTGATAGAGGCAGTTTTATCTGAGTCAAATTTTAAAGAAAAATTCTCAGCTTTGTTATGGAAGAATTAGAAAAAGAGTTTTATGTAGAGAAAAAGTAGCATTTGAGAACTCATAGAATTGTGACAAGTCAGTTGTGCCCAAGAAACACTTAGCAGCTGAATATGTAAAGAACAGGAAGCACAAACAAGAGGAAGACGTGTCTGAGAAAGGCTCATTCACGGGACAGATTTGAACAGATGCCAAGAACACTTATTTTTTTGTTGCTGCTGTTGTTACTGTTGTGTAATTATTGTTTTTGATGTAATATATTATGTGACACAAAGGTCATATACGTGTATGTGTCCTGTGTGTCACATAAAATAATCAGATATTCACTTTAAGCATATACTTACCTCTGCCCAAGCATATATTTAAAAGAAGTATCTCATTTTTCCCTCAAATATTAATTAATCCCACTTGATAAAACAAGCAATTTATGTCCACTTTATGCCCCCATTTTCACATGCGAGTAGTTTTTAAATCTCAACTTGTAATTTTAACTTTTTAACATGAAAATCTGTGTTTATAATTTCTTGTGACTAATCAGAAGGTCTAGAAATTATGGCTGAGATTCCTGTATGATAGAAAAAGGCTGAGGCTGAGGAACACCCTACCATTTTAAGCAGATCATGTGATTTACATAGTACCCACGTGGCCTGCTTCCCAATGTTATTTTATGATCCCAGTCCCTGTAGCAGTCAAGTGCCACAACTGCTAACCAGAAGATCAGCACTTCAAATCCACCAAGTGCTCATTGGTAACTCCATGGGACAGTTCTACTCTGTCCTGTATGGTTGCAATGAGTCAGATTTGACTCACTGGCACTGGGTTTGATTTTTCCTTGATAGTCTCTGTAGGATTTTGAGCTCTCTATCTCCATTCTATTATCTTCAAATTTCCCTCTTACTTATTGGGTTCATACCTAACTTTTTCCAGGTCATTGTGCTCCAGACGTTTTGTCTGTCTGAACAGTTTGGTTTAAATACTTGCATCAGTTTCCTAGCACTATTGTAATAAAGTGACAACATGGGTGATTTGAAAAAACAGAAATGTACTGTCTCACAGCTTTGGAGGCTGGAAGCATGACCATTATCAGTACGCCCATACTCTCTCTGTAGGCTGTAGGGTAAGATCCTCCCTTGTCTCTTCCTAGCATCCAGTGGTTCCTAGCAACCTTTGATATTCCTTGACTAGCAGATGCATCACTGCAATCTTAGTGTCCACTTTTACATGACCTTCCCCTCTATGTCTTCCCCTCAGTGTCCCTTCTTTTTTTATACAAAGACAACTTACATTGGATTATGGCCCACCTACTTCAGTGTGACCTCATGTTAACTTAACCAATAATATCTTCAAAGACCCTATTCCAGACAAAGTCATGTTAACAGGCACCAGGGGTTAGGATTTCAACATATCATTTTAAGGAACACAATTCAATCCATAATGATGCTCAGTACCAATGACATTCCATGAGTTAAAATAAATAAGGCAATTCACTAATAATTTCATCTGGTTCTTATCAAGTAAGGTGAGCATGACCAGATGATAAATTCTTCACTTTTTATAAATATTTTAAATAAATTAAGAAACTGTAGCCCAGGTCACATAGCTAGCATATATTAGAATCTGATTATAATCTCATGTCTTCTGTCACTTATTTCCATATTCTTCTTTTAAGACACCAGATTTCACATTTTCAGCTATTTCGAATGTAACTTCAACTAAACAGTACATTCATTTCAATAGCTACTCACTTCACTGGCTTTTTCCAGACTTCCACACGTTTTTGCTTTTGTTGTTCTGTCTCTTTTACCATCTTGAGGTGGCCTGGAATGAAGAGAATTCAAGTTGTTTTTAGTGGTTTAAACATTTGTGTTCCCCTCCCACTCCAGAAGCAACAAAAGCTGCTGAGCCTGTGAATTTAAATGTAGAATTTCGACCAGTAATTATAGTTATGGAGTTGAGGAATTTTCTTTCTTTCTTTCTTTTTTTATTTTCCTAGGCTTATTATCTCAGAGTTTAAATCTGAATTGCCAGTCCTCTTTTTCCAGCAACATCATGTGAGAGTTACAAACTTGTTTATACAGTATGCCTAATGGCAGTTGTAGGGAAGTAAGGAAAATCAATTGATATGTTATTTGAGTCTGTCTTTCAAAAAATAACACCACATGGCACAAATTCTCAGAAACATCAACTGCCTTTTTAAGCAGAAGACCAGAGGACAACTTAAGAATCACATAGGATCAACTCAGATATGAATAATGCAAGGATTTGCCATTTGTGTGGAACAGAAACGGCTAACCTTTTAAAATGTTATTATTTATGAATTTTAATTTAGCTTCTTTGGGATTAAATCTCCTATGTTTTTTTTTTTTCTTTCCTGGCCAAATATTCGTGACATGAAAAACGGAACAGAATTTATCACTAGTTTGATACAGCCAGAAATGTATTAAGTAGAAAGAGCTGGCTTCGTTAAATGAAGGGACATCATACGCAAGAATTCAGGGTGCAGTTTACAGCTATCTTCCTTGTTCTCTACTTGCCTCCTCCCCTTGGGAAGTTTTTTGTTGTTGTTGTTGGAAGACACTGTGGTAAGTATAAATAAACTAAAACACGAGCTTACACTTCTCTTTCGTCATCAAGAAAAATAAGCAAGAGAAAGTCTCCAAAACAATGAATTATATCAAGTAAAATCACTGAGGGCTATCTATTTTACAATGTTTACTATATTTTTTAAAAGAGTAATGAAGGACTGCAGGTGACTTCTTCATGACAACATGTTAATACTTGCAGTAGGCACCAATATTCATGCATGTGATCCATAAAAAACCCATTGCCATCAAGTCTATTCTGACTCATAGCATCTTTATAGGACAGAGTAGAACTGCTCCCACAGGGCTTCCAAGCAGTGCCTAGTGGAATTTCACTGCTGACTTTCTGGTTAGCAGCCAAACTCGTAATCACTATGCCACCAGAGTTTCTAATGTATCTGACAACCAGCTTTTATTCCCATTGTCCCCATTCACCTCTGGGAAAATCTGACCTCCACGCAATCTTCACTTTCATGTTGATGTCTTCTCTCAAGCTTTCCTCAGCTGCTGGGCTATCAGGTCAAGTTTCAGTATCAGGTTCAGTCACTCCCCCATGTATAAGATGGGTGAGTTATCTCAGGTTCTTGTAAACATTGGTACTAGTCCAGCTTGGAATTTACAGGGAAGGCTATGAAGGACATCTTTTACATAACTCAAAGTGGTTGGCTCACTGCCAGAAGAATCATTATTTCTCCTCTTGGAAAATACCAAAATCATAAGGTATACTCCTTTGTGGAGTCCCTGAGTGGTTGCAAATGGTTAAGTGTTGGACTACAAATCAAAGGGTAGCAGTTCTAACCCACTCAGTGGCCCCTCAGAAGTTAGGT
This sequence comes from Heterohyrax brucei, assembly GCA_028571685.1. Lineage (NCBI taxonomy): Eukaryota > Metazoa > Chordata > Mammalia > Hyracoidea > Procaviidae > Heterohyrax > Heterohyrax brucei. The sequence continues at coordinate 13,860,637 of CM053153.1, read as the reverse complement.
CTGACAGTCTGCTTACGAAAGATTACAGCCTTGAAAACCCCATGTGGCAGTTCTATTCTACACATGGTCTTAATGGGTCAGAATTGACTCAAGAGCAATTTACAACAATAATGTATCCCCTCAGAAGTAGTGCAGCTTGGAGCACAATCACACTAAATTTGGACCAGACTTCTTAGGTTCAAATTCCAGCTCTAACTCTTACAAAGTGCAATCTTAGGAAAGTGACTCTACATCTACGTGCCTCAGTTAAGTGGTAACCTACTTCATGAGACTGAAATGAGGATTAAAGGTGATATTCTATTCACAGTGCTTAGTGTAAAGACCGGTAAATAAAAAAAAATAGATGTTAAGTATTATTATGACTAGACCTTATGCAAGATGAAGATTGCTGTTGGTTTGAGAGAGAAGCTGTGCAGAATTTAGATACATACAGAAAACCAAAAAGCCATCACATCAATGAAATTGTTGAAATTTAGTGGTAATCCAAGTTTGAATCCTTATGTCCCATGGTAGACCAAAGGAAAACCAAACTCATTGCTGTTAAGTCAATTCTGACTCATAGCAACCCTAGGGTCGTCATGAGTCAGATCCGACTCGACGGCACTTGGCTGGCTGGCAACTCTGTAGACAGAGTAGAAGTGCCCCACAGAGTTTCCCAAGAAGCACCTGGTAGATTTGAATGCCTAACCCTTTGGTTAGCAGCTGTGGCACTTAGCCACTATGCCACCGTGGTTTCCTGCCATGGTAGAGTGAGAGGTTATTCCTAGGCAGTATTACTGCACCTACTCACCTCAACTCCCTTCCCACAAACTTTCCATATGTGATCCATTGTTCTACTGACTTAACTTTGGCCACTACAACGCTTCTGAATGCTCATGCTTTGGTATCTTTCCTTCCTCCTTAAAGGCATAAAATAAATCATGGTTACCTGTGTTATCTCTCAAATTCTCAGAAACGTGGTACATAGTAGAGGCACATGAAATACTTTTTCTTCTTATTCTTTCATATCTCTGTAGCCTTATCTCCAAGCACTCCCCTCTCATATGTTTTATGCTGTCATCACAAGTTAACTCAGAAGCTCCAAAACTGTGTTTTATAGTTACTCCAGTCTTGCCCTTTGCCTCAAAATCACTTTCCTTGTGTTATCATCTGTTTAATTCCTGCTTATATTTTCCCCCACTAACTTTCTTTTTTTCCAGAAACTCTTAACTCTCCTTCTATATTAAGTGAACCTAAAGTGCCCTTCGCTACCTCTTCACACTTACTGAAAATATCTTTACTTGAGAAGCCCTGACAGACAAATATTTCCTGGCATGCTGCATGATACAGAATAGGAGACTGTATTTGTTAACAATCTCACCATAATGAATTATTCTAAAATTGGGAAGCTTAAAACAACACACAATTATAAGGTCTCAGATTCAGTGCTTTATCACCTACAATAATGCTGCAAACAGCATATCAGCCCAGGGTCTGTCGTTTCATCTGAGGAATCAGTGAAGGAAAGGTCTGCTTCCAAGTTCTCTGAGATGGTGTCAGGACTGAGTTCCCTGCTTGTAGGACTGAAGGCCTTTCTTCCTTGCTGGTTGTCAGTTGAAGTCTAGCCTCAGTTCATTGCTGTGCCAGCCTTTCCACCATGACAGCTTTCTTCACCAAAGATAGTGAGAGAAGAATAATCTGCTTCTAAGCTAGTTGTACTAATCTTTTGTAACTAAATCATAACAGTGATGTCCTATAACCTTTGCCATATTCTGTTGATTAGAAGCAAATCGTTAGGTTATCGTTAGGTTCAACCCATACCGGGGCAAAGGTGTGGGGAGTAGTCAGTGGTGCACATGAGTAAGAAAATAGATGCAAATAATGGACCTGTGTCAATGTCATAAAAGCTGAACTTGAGGGTCATTTGAAAAATCTTTACTGCCCTGAGTGTGATCAAATCATTATCATTTAGCCTTTTTCCTCTTTTGTTAAAGTGGATACATGTTTTTATAGCATTCCTAGCACGGTGTCTTTCCCTTTTCTTATGGTAATGGAATTTCTTTTCCTCTCAGGAGCATAGCGCTCCCCTACTCTCAGGCAAGTGGTTAAGGCCGAGCTCACAGCAGCCTCTCATCGCTACCACTACAGGGATGAGAGATGAGCACAGAAAACAGGACTGGCTGTGCAAAGCCAGAGAGAGAACATAAGATGTATTCTAGGAAACAGGGCATTTGCTGAAAGTATTAGGAAAGAGGAAGACTTTTTCACTGAGAATAACACTGAAAGAATTTAAGCCTGAATTTGCCTGTAAGCCATCAGAGTAGGAGGGGCCTTATGTTAACACAAGATTTCAGAATAGAGATAATGGAGAAAGACATACATTCTTAAAGACAGACAGACAGGTAGATAGATTGATAGACAGGCCAGTAGACAGACAGACAGGCAGATGATAGGTAGAGAGATAGGCAAGTTCTTCAGGCAAGGATGGAGCTAAGTTGTCTGAACCAGGACATTTCTGCTGAAGCCTTTTGCAGTTTCCAGAAGCTGCCTAACCCATCCAGTACACAGAACCTATGTAATAAACAGCTGGATCTCAACAGCTATACACTGACTAATGTATACCAGAGCAGCTTTTTGCAGATTAGCAATGAGATCTAAATATCAAATAGAAGGGCCAAGGAGGTGGAACATTCTCTCCACGCTGAGTCATCCCCAGCCCTGAAGGTCTACAGTTGGTTGCTTCCCAGGACACCTCTTGGCCATCTCTTCTTTGAACTCCTTTCCAGAACATCTTGGGATCACTAAGGCAGCTTTGCTCTGTTCATTTATCACTATCCCACGGCTCACTGCTGTGTAGGTGGGCCCAGCCCATAAAACTATCTCTCAGCAGCCTCAGGCAGAGGAAGTTGGCCCACAGGAGTTCCAAAAGGGGAAGAAAAAAAAATCGCAGAGTATGTAAGACCCAGAGCAGGAAACAAAACTAATGAAGGAATGTCTTCAGCTTTCACAGGAAATTATTTTCACTCTGACTCTATAAAAAGTAACAGACTTGACCTCTCGTCTCCCCCCTTCTCCTTGCCAGCTGATGCCCCTCTGAGGGGTGAGAGAGCAGGGGCCAGGCTGAGGCAATGAAAGGCGGTTCACTGTTCAAGAAAATGATCGCCAGTGTTTCACAGCCAGGGGCAGCCAAATCTACTTAAGTCTAGCAAGGTGCTGAATTGGACAATTTTGAGTGAAGAAAATTCAGTGGTTCCTGTGATCACAGAAGCAAAACATCTCTTTTTGATTTAAAAAAAAAAAATACTAGAAACTAAGGAGGAAAAAGAAAAGTAAGAAAAGACAGTATTCTGGCTGTTTTTCTTATGGTCTAATGACCTTTTATCAAGAAGTGTTCAGATACTTTACATGAATACCTTGATTCGTTTTCAGTATAGCACTAAGATTGATAGGCAAAGATTGAAATGTAAATAATATCTTTAGATTACCAAGCGTCCCTGGCTGAACTTTTTCTAGAGAATGAGTTAGTTCATTTTGCCTTTTTCTTTGCAGTCATGGTGACTAGAGTCTGGCCAGCCAGACCAGAAAACCGGCTGCTGTCTGCCAGGGGCTGTCCACAGGCTCTGAGAAGGGATAACCTCGATCTATCCAAGCTAAGCAGACAAAGAGCGTGTTGAGCTCAGATCTGGCTGCCCAAGGCTCAGAAGCATCATGACAAATCAGTGGCTCAGGTGATGCCTGCTTGATCCATGACAGAGCACGGGTCAGGCACTGAAGTAAGGTGGCCCCCACAGCCAGGCTCCAAGGGAATCCCACCCTTTTCCGTTGTGACACTTGGATATTCATGAGGCCAGGAGCCATTTTTCTCATTTTTTACTTTATCTCCATTTCCTTCCCCATTGTCTGGTACACTAAAACCAAACCCACTCCAGTCAAGTCAATTCCAACTCATAGTGACTCTACAGGACAGAGTAGAAATATCCCATACAGTTTCCAAGGAGAGCCTGGCAGATTTATTATATTAACAAATGAATGAATGAATGAATGACAGTTTATGACAAAAAGGTGAAAAAATTTAATACTCTGTATGAAAAATATTTAATACTCTAAGAAAAATATTTAATGTTCCATGGTCACGATGGAGTTAGGAGACTTTTAGAACACTTCAGTAAGGAAATGCTTCCGCACTACATTATTTTGCTCACTGCTTTGTGGTATTATCATTAACTGCCTTGACTTGGAGGCACCCTATGCACGGTGGAACGAAATGCTGCCTGATCCTGTGCCACACTCACGATGGGTCACAGGTTGGGTCACTGCGATCCACAGGGCTTTCACTGGCTGATTTTCTAAAGTAGATGGCCAGTCCTTTCTTCTTGGTCTCTGTTAGTCTGGAAGCTCCACTGAAACCTGCTAAGCACCATAGCAACACTCAAGCCACCCATAACAGGGGGTGACTTAGAGGCACACTGGCTGGGAAATGAAGCTGGCATTACTTACAGCTTTTCGTTTACAAAGAACTTGAATGTTTGGTTTACAAAGAACTTGGACTTGAATCTCAACTCATCATCAGAATCCCAGATGTCAGACAGGCCAGATAGTCTTTCATCTACTAACTCAGTTAACATCTGCTAGGTTCTGTTTATGTGCCAGTCAGTTTGTTAGAGATTTGGCATATAGTACTACTTAAGAGGTAGTCTTATTTCCTGCCCTCAGGAAGCTCACAGCTGAGTTGTGAGGGGTACACATTACACAAATAATTACAATAAAATATGAATTTAAATGAGTGATTTCAACCAAATGTGGCACGTGTCAGTGGAGGTGGCTCAAAAGCATATCAGTTATTGAGTCATTTGCCCATGGGAGCTAGAAAACTGTCACAAAAGCAATGATCCCTCAAAGGAAGAAAACAAATTTGGCAAAAATATTCAAAGATAGGGAAAGACTTTTTAGAAAAACAGCATATGAAACACAGTTTAGTACGAATACAAGAATATTCATTTGACAGTGGCAGGCTATGAAACTAGAAAAGAAAGTTGAGGTCAAATCACCAAGGCTTTTGTAACACCAAGCTTGAGGTCTCAGTGGGAAACCATTTAAAAACACTAAGTGGTGAGAGGGTCATAGTGTTCAGATTAGTATGTCATTATCCCCGTTTTCCAGAAGAGAGGAAAGGCCGGATGACTTCTCCTAAATCACAGGGACAGTAATAGGAGAATCACGTTTTTACCAGACTAGATATGAAGCTGCAAATATCTACTTCTGGCTTGCTGCTTAATCACTGGAGACAACTTCCGTCATATGGAAAAAAGAACTAGTTATAATCAGGCTGGAAATTTGTATACCTGAAAATCTGTAGCAGGAAAAATGTAGGGGAAGGAACAAGATAAAACAGCACATACGAAACAATTCTTAGGAGTCTGAATCTGTTTGACATTTCATTCCAAACTCTGCAAATTAGCACCAACACAATGAATCTTTGTAAATTAATGAGGGCAACAGTGGGAAAGAATCAATCAGCTACTCTTGTTTCAAAACTCACCTTGGTAATAACCTGAAATGAACCTTGGAGTTGCGATCCTACTCGAATAGCCTGCTTCATATCCTTTGAACAAAACAATTAAATAATCATATTCCTTTTGGCCCTTGAGAGGAAAGGCTCTCCTGAATCCATCTTCTTTTGCCCTCTGGCTTCCAGAGACATGCCCTGCTTTCATATAGAAAGATCCTGGTACCTGCCTTGGTAAGCCTCTCTGTTGCCCACCTGAACGCATTCCTTTGATACCTGGCTTTCTGACACCGTATGTCATCTGTATGTCTCTTCCACATTCTTCCTCCTCTACTGTGCAAATGTCTGTCCACATTCTTGTTCTGATATTGTTACAAATCTTTTCTTAAGATATAAAAGGCAGATGATAACTCTTTTTGGATCAATTTTAAGATCCCATCCATCAACAAATCCACCTATCCCCCATCCATCCAGCCAAGCCAAGTGCCATCGAGTCGGATCTAACTCACGGCAACCTATCCACCTACCCATCCTTTATTAAGCAAGAAAAGTTCTTGTTCTACCACCTCCTAGCTCTGATCCTGAACAAATTACTTACCCTCACACACGTAGATATACACATACACGTGTGTATAAACACACACACACACACACACACACACAAATGACCTCTTTAAAATGCTAAGAAGCAAAGATGTCACTTCAAGGACTAAGGTCCACTGGATCCAAGGCATGGTACTTTCAGTTGCTTCATATGTATGTTAAAACTGTGCAATGATAAAGATGATAGAAGAATTGATGTCTTTGAATTACGGTGTTGGCAAAAAATACTGAATATACCATGGACTTCTAGAAAAATGAACAAATCGGCCTTGAGAGAAGCACAGGCAGAATACTCCTTAGAAGGTGAGGGTGTCCAGACTTCATTTCACATCCTTTGGACATGTTATTAGCAGGGAAGGGACTAGTTCTCAGAGAAAGACATCATGCTTGCTTAAGTAGAAAGTCAACAAAAAAAGAGGAAGGTCTTCAATTTGATGGACTGATATTGTGGCTGCAACAACAGAATCAAGCCTAGCAATGACTGTGAAGATGGCTCAGGACAGAGCAGTGTTTCATTCTGTTGTACACACGGTTGCTATGAGTTGGAATCAACTTGATGGTATGGAAAAGAGCATGTATCTCATTTACATTCTTTTCCAGGACAAGATGATTTTAAAAAGCTTGAATTTATACAGGAAGGGAAAGAAATGAATACAAAATCTGCCAGAAGCTCATGCAGTCGCTTTCATAAAGCTCAAGAGACAAAAACAAAAGGAATTTGAAGGAAATCTAGTTTGCGGTAGATTTTCACATTAAGTAAAGAAAGAAGAATCTTCATATTTAAAAATATGTCTGCAGTCTGCATCCACCACAAATGGTACAAATATATCAATGAGGAACTCTCCCAGAGAGGGCAAAAGAAGTGGACAGGAAGAGGCAGATGAGAGGAAAGGGAGGGAGGCAGAGAGGAAGAGAAGTAGATGGGGCAAAAAAGGGGAGGCAGAAGGGATTAAGACAGCCTCTACCACTATAGATCCATTATCTTGTTTTTCCCCAAGAAAGCAGCTCTTCTCTCTCTCACCTGTTGAGCACCATAGCAACAGGCTCCCCTCAGGCATTGCCTTTACAGCTGTGGGGTGTATCCATGGCAAGTGAGAAGCCAAAGAGAAAAGAAGCAGAAAGCTCCCCTTAGAGAGAAGACTGAAGACAGGAGAGCTAGAACACTCCACAGGACCCTGAATTGTTGAACCCCATCTACAGAAGGGTGACATGGCATATGTTACAGTGCAGGGAATGAAAAGCAAGGCTGCAAATCACCTCCAGACCAGCTCCTGAGCAAAGATCACAGGAATCGTACAATGCAAAGCAGTCTGTTCTATACAACAGGAGATAGAGCATCCCTTTCCTCTCAATGTTTGATGCTGGACGTGAAGTTATTGCAAAAAGAGCCAGAGCGAGTCAAGTGTTGTTTTCTGAGACCTTGATTCCACTTACATCCTCTATCATCTAAGTCGGACCCTGGCTCCCTTTCATCTGCTCTTCTCCTGCTGTCTTTTCCCCTTTCGACCCTGACCACTTATGTTTCTATATTATTTTGAAGTTTCCTTAAGCCATTTATTATTTTCTTTCTTATAAATGTAGTGGTCCAGTGGTCACGAGTTCAGGTGGCTAGCCAAAAGGCTGGTAGTTCAAATCCGCCAGCAGCTTCTTTGAAACCCTATGGGTATCTCCTATAGGTCACTATGAGTTGGAATTGACTCAATGGCAATGTGTTTAGTTTAATACAAGTTAGGCTTTAAACTTGTATTACATTAAATAATGTTGTTGTTGTGTGTCATAGAGTTGGTTTCAACCCATAAAGACCTTATGTACAAGAAATGGAACATAACACTGATTGATCCTGAGCCATCCTGACAACTGTTATGCTCAAACTCATTACTGCAGCCACTGTGTCAATCCATTGTAGGTCTTTCTCCTTTTTTTGCTGACCCTCTGCTTTACTAAGTATAATGTCCCTGGGGACTGGTGTCTCCTGGTAATGTGTTCAAAGTATGTGATATGTAGTCTTGCTGTCTTCACTTCTAAGGATCATTCTGGCTTTTCCAAGGCAGATTTGTTCATCCTTCTGGCAGGCAGTGGTATATTAAGTATTCTTCACCAACACCATCGTTCAAAGATGTCCATTCTTCTTCAGTCTTCCTTACTCATGGTCCAGGGTTCACAAGCATATGTAGTGAGTGAAAACACCGTGGCCTGGGTCTGGTGCAATTTGGTCTTAAAAGGTGACATCTTTGCTTTTTAACATTTTAAAGAGTGCAACTCAAAATGAGAAGAAACAGCTGCAAACAGCAATTAATAGTCAGAGTGTGGAATATAACAAGTATGAAACTAGAAAAACTGGAAATCATCAAAAATGAGACAATGCATAAACACCAGTACCCTAGGCACTGGTGACCTGAGGTGGACTGGTATCGGCCAGTTTGAATCAGAACATTATAGGAATGGTAACTGAAGAGACATAGCTTTGCATTCATCATCAAAAAGAATGTTTCAAGAACTATCATGAAATACAAGACTGTCAGGGATAGGATAACATCCATATGTCAACTAGGAAGAATAGTTAACACGACTATTATTTAAATTTATGCACCAACCACTAGGGTGAAAGATGAAGAGACTGAAATTTTTTACCAACTTCTGCAGTCTGAAATTGATCAGACATGCAATCATGATGCATTGATAATTATTGGTAATTGGAATGAGAATGCTGGAAATACAGTAGGATTGGTAGTTGGAAAATACGACCTTGGTGCTAGAAACAATGCTGGAGACCACATGACATTGGATGGCGATGTACAAAAGTTCTTAGTGTTGAGCATTCTTTTGGCAAAGGTAGGCTAGGTGCTGCACTCCCCTGGGATGGCTCATGTAAGCAAGGTTTGGTTATCGTTCACGGCACACTCTTGATGAAATTTGTAGAGGGGGTGATGCATGTTCCATGTAGTAAACACAGGGACTCAAGAGGAGAGATTCATGAACATCTCAACATGTGGTTCCTTCTTCCCCAGAAAAGTGGAGGGGAAGAATGGCAAACCCATCCAGAAATGATTTATGTCACATCTGCTTATGACTGGCACCAGGCGCATGTTCCTCTACAAGGGGATGAAAGATAGGGGGGCCAGACGGATGTCAGTCAGCAGTTACTGATTCTGTGACACAGGCATAGAAGGTCTCAGTTAATGGAGAGGAGCAACAAAGGACTAGATATTTACCATTTGCTGAGCTTACCTTGGAGATCGGGTTGCATAATGGTTAAAGCATTTGCCTCCTAACCAAAAAGTCAGCAGTTGGAGTCCACCAGCTGCTCCCTGGCATTGTGTGCCAAAGACCCTGGAATGCACTGCCTCATTTAGCGTCACAGTAATCCTTGATAGTACAGATAATTATACTCCTTTTATATATAAGAATGGACAATGAAAAAGAAAGCCAAAAGAACTGATGCAGTTGAATTGTGGTGCTAGTGAGGAAAGAATACTGAATCTACTGTGGACTGCCAGGAAAACAAGCAAATAAGCTTAGAAGAAATGCAACCAGAATGTTCCTTACAAGGGAGAATGGCGAGACTTCAGTTTGCCTACTCTGGACACATCATCAAGAAAGATAAGTAGCTACAGAAGGGTATCACGCCGGTGAAGTAGAGGCTCAGTGGAAAGGAGAGAAGCCCCCAGTGCGATGGTTTGACGTAATAGCAGTAATTATGGCCTTGAACATTCCAACGACTGTGAAGATGGCATAGAACCAGGTCACTTTCTGTTCTGCTAGCCATAAAGTCACCATGACTGGAACCCGATTCGACCATCTGCTCTGTCCATCTTCAGTGAGCTCATGTAACACTTATGGCCTCAGATTAAGAGCCATTTGAAAGTCATTCCTCAGAGGTGACTTTATTGACCTCAAGTAAGAGGTTCAGTTCTCCTGCTATTCATTCTCACTGTCCTCTGAATTTTTCCACTTGTCATGGTTTTAATTAATCACTTGGTTCTCTCCTTCTCAGTAGAAGCATATAAGTTTCACATAAGGCAGGAAGAACTCATGTTTGTTTGCAAGACATCTTCACCATTGAACTTAATGTCCCCCACAGAACATGCAACCAGTAAATATTACCAAATGAGTGATATCTCCTTCTCTGTTTTCCTTCTGATCCATCCCACACTTAACCAGATTAACATTTCAAAACTTCTACAATTATCCAGTTGTTACCAAATCCTTCAATAGCTTACCATTGCCTAGAGTATGTTTACCAGCTCAATCTGAGCCGCAAACATCTTTTTCAGATTGATTTGCCATATTTGCCTGATTAGACACTCTATTACAATCCATGCATTCAACAGCTTTCAAAATACCTGCCTTTTGCTACCTTCTAAATGTAGTTTTGACCAGGAGCAAAAACTCTGTGGTTCTGATTATAATGGAGGGGGATGAGGGCACTTGAGGTATTAGGGCTAGCAAAATCACAGACAAGGAATCTGGCTTTGAATGGCTTTTATACTTCAAAAATGCAAAAATTTCTTCTAAAAACTCATCTTGAGGCTTTTTTTTTTTTTTTAACACTTGGACTGATGGCCATGAAACCACTGTCACTGCTGGTAGCCTACATCCCTCTTCCCCAATGGTAACACTCCTGTGGCAACCACAATCATATTACCTTTGAGTTTTGAAGGCTGGGATTCTTGGAAAGGTGATACGGAGGAAATAAAACTGGAAGTAGCATTTATTGAGCTACTAAATCTCAGATCCTTTGCCAATTGCCCTTCATGTCATACTTACTTCTTACACTAACCTGAAAGATAAGGACTTTTGTTTTGGCTTTATAGAAAGTGAGAATCCAGTTCAGGGCATTTTAAAAATATGCAAAGAATCAAACAGCAAATTGATTCTCAGACATAAGTGTGTCCAGTTTCCAAGGTAACACCAATTCTATTACACCCTTATTACTCCAATTGTGATGTTAGGCCAGCAGCAAGAGCATTGCCTAGGAGCTGATACCTACCACCCAAGCATTGTTGTTAAGTCAATTCCAACTCATAGTGACCATACAGGACACAATACACCTCTCCCATAGAGTTAGCAGCCAAACACTTAATGACTATGCCACCTTGGCTTCAGGATCTGATTAGATGTGGCTTTCCCCAGGCCCACTGAATCAGAATCTATATTTCAACAAGCTCCCCAGGTAATGAATGCACACGTTATAGTTTGAGGCTGTGCTATGCTTGTATTTCTCAACATAACTGATTATCAGATGAAAGAGTTTTTACTTGAGAATCAGCTGCAAAGTTATAATCCCAACATCTGGGCCCCACTCCCAACCAGTTAAATCAGAATCTCTTTGGTTTGCTAAGACTTCAACATTATTTAAAAGTTCTCTAATGATTCTAACGCGCAGTCAAAATTAAGAACATATAAAAACCAAAAATAATGAGCCCATCGCAAACTCATAGTAATCCCATGTGACAGAGTAGAACTGCCCAGACGATTTTCTTGGCTCTGATCTTTATGGAAGCAAATCTCCAAGTCTTTCTTCTACAGAGTCAATGGGTGGGTTCAAACAGCCAACCTTTCAGCTAAGCTGTTGAACACTTAACAATCTGCACTATCCAGGAAGTTTGTCCCTGAACCGAAAAACCATGTCTGTGGCTGTCAAGTTGATTCCTACTCATCACAACACTATAAGACTGAGAAGAACTGCCCCAATGGGTTTCCAAGTAGCAGCTAGTAGATTTGAACTGCTGACCTTTTAGTTAGAACCTTCGCTCTTAACCACTGTACCACCAGGGCTCCTAAGAACACCTGCTTACACCATTCTACCTTATTTTGGGACAATATACTGGTTTTCATTCATCTTCTGGTGACAGAGCACCTTTATGTTTAAAAGATTTACTGTACCCAAACAGAGGTTACTGATACTTGAGGACTGCCAGTTAAGTTGATGAACTCATCACCAGTGTTACATACCTCACTGCTGAAAATCACTACAGCCACCTTTGAAGTACTCCACTTGGGAAGCTATGCACTGATTGGGGGCCAGATCAGGTGAGTAGGTAGTGTTCCAATAGTTATTTGTTTACTGGCTTAGAACTCTCTCACAGACAACTATACAATTAAGTTCATGAACTTGCCACCATGCCATTTTGCACAATGGCCACTCCTGAAAGAGTTCCAAAATTGCTTTGAAGAATAGACTAGGTGCTGACAGTGGTGCCTAGTTTCTCAATGGGAGTACTTCAAAGGTGACCATAGTCATATTCAGCAAAGAGGTAGAACTTAGAACAGCTAAGTTCCCTGACTTAATTGTCAGACCACATATGTTATGACACCAAAACAAAGGCTGGAGTACAACAGATCGAGAACTACTTGTTTCTGTTAACGGCACTCAGAGGAATGCTAGTTTTTCACACCCAGCTTATAAACAAAACAATAAAACTTTGAGTCAAATGGTTCTTTGCCTTTCAGTCAAACTTCTGCTCTGTTTAAAGGTAGGGTTTTGAAATCACGTTTTCTAAATATTTAACTCCCCAAGTTACCAAAACACTAGTAACTGTCAAGAGCTCATTAGAAGTGCCATTCATTTTAAACGTGGTGATAATTTGTTAAAGGAAAGATGGTCGCAGGTGGTGAAGTAACATCACTGAAGCCTAAAACTGAAGCCCTTAAAATCCTGATGGCTTCTCATCTCAGAATAATGAGATGGTGAAAATGTTTAGTCTTTTAGCAACTGGTAGGAGCTTCCTCTTAGAGACAGATCAGTCTACAGAGCAAAAAATTCTTGGAAGTCCTCTTGGACAGGTGAGTTTATTCAGGAAGTAAGTCACCCTAGTGCTGTGGCTTTATATTACAGAAAGATCAGCCTACTGCCTATTTTATAGGAAGCAAGAAGAGCTAGAGGAAAGAGATGGAATGGGGAGAAGGCCGGAAGGAAAAAGGAGAAATTCTATGTGCTAGGTGATCGTGATCCCTTTCAGAGACTTCCAGTTCAATTCTGGCATGACTCTGCTACTTTTAGAAAATGGTAAAGGAACCAAGTCTTCAGTCTTCTTTATTCATGGTCCAGCTTTCACATGGTTATGAAGCAAGTGTCCTGCACAATTTGGTCATCAAGGTGACATCTTTGCTTTTTTAAAAAAGAGGAAAAAAAAACCTTATTCCTGTTAGGCAAGTCCTACTCACAGAGACCCAACGTGTTACAGAGTAGAACTGCCCCACAACATTTTCTTGACTAACCAAGTTACCAGGATTTCCTTCTGTGGTGCTGCCGGGTAGGTTTGAGCCATCAACCAGTAATTGAATACAAATCATTTGCATCACCAGGAACCTTTGCTTTTAGGTTTACTCCTTGCTGCCGTGTCAATCCCGCCTCATAGAGACCCTCTGGGACAGAAGAGAACTGCCTCATGGGGTTTCCAAGGCTGTAATCTTTATAGTAGCCAACTGCCACACATTTCTCCTACATAGGGTCTGATGAGTTCAAAGCTTTTGGTAAGCAGTTGGGAGCTTTAACCATGGTACCACTAGAGCTCCATTTCTTTAGTTGTAGGTAGGGCCAATGCAGAGGCAAGATTTAAAGTTCGAGTTGTGAATTCTCAGGCATTTCTTAAAACCTTGGAAAAGACTTTAAATATCCCTGAACTGTGAAACTCTGAAGGCTTAGGGAAATTCATCTTGAAAAACAAGGTTCTCACTGGCTGTAGCTTGTGTATCAGGCAAGCACGTTGTTTTCTTTCTTGCATTATCATAGCAACATTTGGAGATGATTTTCCTTGTTGTGGTTAGTGGATCGCCATCATGACCACAGGGAGAGAGTCAACGTCAACAATAATCACATGCAGTCTGAAATGCTCAGGAGCTCACAGACATCCGTGCAGTGGGCCTTTATATAATTTAAGGGCACATTCAAGGGAACCAGGACTAGAGTCCTTCCTAAAGGACCCTGTCCTCAGCAGTATGCTTGCTACTGAATGTTGTTTGTTAAGCTCACACAGTCTTGCTGGTTTCCCTTGTCTTCTTGAATAACCCTCATCAGGAACCCTGGTGATGCAGTGATTGAGAGCTCAGGCTGTTCAGCTATCCAAATCTAGCAGCCACTCCTTGGAAGTCCTATGAGACAGTTCTACTCTGTCCTATAAGCTCACTATAAATTGGATGGATGGCATACAACAACAGCGTCTGGTTGCCACTCAGGGTACGGGGTAGAGTGCCAGGGCCTTGGCATCGGATAAAGGCAGTTAACTTAAAGCACCCCAAAACACAAAGAGACAGAGGGTAACTGCAAGCTGAGATTCAAATATCTAAAGAGTGTTGCCCATCTAGCCCAGTAAACTTCCCAAAAGACCAGTCTAGGGCTGGGAAAAGACAACAGCAAGGAGTCAAGTACCACACACAAATGAAAAGCAGGTGTCAGGGACTGAATTGTGTTCCCCCAAAAACGTGTGTGGTTGTTTGGCTGTGCCATGATTCCTGGTATTGTGTGATGTTCCTCCGTGTTGTAAATCCTGCCTCTATGGTATTAATAAGGGTGGACTGGTGGTAACTGTGTTGGTGGGGCAGGACTCAATGTGTAAGTTTGTTTTGTGCCTTGATGCAGTCTCTTGAGATATAAATGAAAGAAGTTAGCAGAGAGGTTTGAGGACCTCATACCATCAAGTAAGAAAGCAGTTCTGCGAGCTGAGCTTGTCCTTTGGAAAGGGTCAGAGTCCCTGTGCCTCAGATGCTTCTAGTCTGGGGAAAGACTGATAACAAGAACCTTCCTTGAGAGCCAGCAGAGAAAGCCTTCCCCTGGAGTTGACACCCTGAATTCAAACTTGTAACCTACCAGGCTGGAACAAAATAAAATTTTTCTTTTTAAAGCCATCCACTTGTGGTATTTCTATTAATGCAGCACTAGATGACTCAGACGGCATTTGGAGGCCAAATTTAGAGCCCACTATCCAACTCGACGGCACTTGGCTTGGCATAAACTGGAAGGGAAACCCTGGTTGCATAGTGGTTAAGTGCTACAGCTGCTAACCAAACAGTCAGTAGTTCAAATCCAGCAAGTGTTCCTTAGGAACTCTTTAGAGCAGTTCTACTCTGTCTTACAGGGCCACTGTGAGTCTGGGTCAACTCCATGGCAGTGGGTATGGTTTTTTTGGTATAGACTGGAGGTAGGTAGTTTATATTTTTCTCAGCTATATTTCTTTGACTACTCAATTTGTTGTTGTTGTTATTTTTAGGTGCCATCGAGTCAGTTCCAACTTATCATGATCCTATGCACGACAGAATGAAACACCGCCCAGACTTGTGCCATGCCCCAAACTGTTTTTATGCTTAAAGCCATCCTTGCATCCACTGTGTCAATCCCATTTGTTGAGGGTGGTTTTAGTCATCTAGTGCTGCTCTAAGAGAAACACCATGAAGTAGAAGGCTTTAACAAAGGAAAAGTTTATTCTTATGTGGCCCAGTAGGCTACAAGTCTGAATTAGAATGTCCACTATAGGGGAAGGCTTTCCCTCTGTTAGCTCTGGAGGAAAGTCTTTCTGTTGTAATAGTCTTTGGCTGGTGAGCATCTTGGTGCAGGAACCTCAAGTCTTCCAGTGCTGCTTTCTCCAGGTTGTGAGGTTCCCAATTCTCTGCTTGCTTCTCTCTCTTTTTATCTCCCATAGGATGAAAGGATAAAAGGTGAAGCAAGCCACACTCCAGAGAAACTCCCTTAGCAAGGGTGTTGCAGGCCCACCCTGATCCTCTTTTAACTTAACCATCCTATCTAATAGCCACAGACAGAGATTAGGATTTATAGCACAAGAAAATCACAAAATACTGAGAATGATGGCCCAGCCAAATGGCTATACACATTTTTGGGGGGACAAAGTTCAATCCATGACAAGGGTCTTCCTCATTTTCACTGGTCCTTCACTCTATCAAGCATGATGTCTTTCTATAGGGATCTACCCCTCCTGACAACATGCCCAAAGTCTGTGAGACTCACTCTGGGCATTTTTGCTTCCAAGAAGCATTCTAGTTGTACTTCTTCCAGAATAGAGATGTTCTTTTGGCAGTTCATGGTACATTCACTACTCCTTACCACAATTCAAAGGCCTAGTATAGGGGTTTCAAAATATTCCTTCCACTGCTTTCTAAGTGTGTATATTCCGACCCTGAACTCTTAGCTACCTGATAAGAGACCATGTCTATTTTCCTCATTGTTTACCCAAGGCACTAAGTCCGACACGAGTTCAATAAATGTGTTCAACTGAATTGATGGGTTGACCTGGGTCACAGGCAGAGGAGAGGACAGAAGGGTAGCACAAAGATATTCCTGATGCTGTTTCCCTGCTCTTGAAGCAGAAATCCACTTACTAAAACACCTGGCTTTTGGCTTTGGCTGGTCTTCCCCACTTTTGTTCTGCCTGCACTTGGATGCAGTGATCTGCCTACAGAAGCAGTGTGCAATCAGTATTCTATCTATATATACACTGTATCAGCATCAGTAGGGCTGACCTCTCAAAGGACCCCACACTGCTGTATGCTAAGAGATATCACAATAGGCATGGGCATCCTCCAGTACGGGTATAACTTAGATTCTACCAGCCTTTGGGATTCATCATTTTGACTATTCATGGGCCTTTCCCTTTCAAAAGCCAGTGGGCCTGATGGATGAGTTGGCCTCTCCCGTGGGCTCTGCCTGCCGGAGCTGCAATTCTGCAAGCCGAGCAAGAACTGGCTTTCATTTCAAGCACGTCTCAAGGATGCAGACTTTCAGAGAGGAAAACAAATTTTCACAAAAGAATGGGCTCCAGATAATAAATGGGGTTTAAAATAAATTTTATCTGCCTCCCTTTCAACACTCAGTCCCAGTCTAACACCATTAACAACAACAATAAACACAGTTCATAATAAATTTTTTTTTTGGTTCTGTATACTATCCTCTTCATGGCTACTCACAGAACATTACGGGTTAATAAATCAAAAGTTACATCAAATGGGGCAAGGA
This sequence comes from Heterohyrax brucei, assembly GCA_028571685.1. Lineage (NCBI taxonomy): Eukaryota > Metazoa > Chordata > Mammalia > Hyracoidea > Procaviidae > Heterohyrax > Heterohyrax brucei. Next base: position 13,843,583 of record CM053153.1, on the reverse strand, counting down.
TATGTTCAAAATAAGTGAAGAGTGCATATCCTCACCACACAGGAGTTGTGAACTGCTGACGACCAAGCTGTGCCCTGTGCAGACGGTTAAGCATAGCTACTGATCTTGATTCTTCCAGCCACTGTTAGTATTATCCCAGCAGCAAAGAGACTCAAAACTCTTCAAGGTTAACCTCGGCATACTCATTTAATAAGAAGAACAAAACCTAGTTATAGCCACTTAGTCTTTATTACCATATTTTTACCCAAATAATGCATACCTTCTGCATTTGTTGGCCAGCCAAGCCCTTCCCCTCAGGAGGTACATTCCTTAAGCTTGCTATACTAATTCTTTTTTGCAGCAACATATGGAAGAGGATGGGCATGGCTATACTTGTGAGAGTGCCTCACGTGGGTGGTGGGGGAGTGCACGCACAGCCAGCAAACAAACGCAGAAGGAGCAAGTCATTTGTCAAAAAGGAATCATTCACAAATAATTTTCATGCTGTAAAAAAATCAAGTCAAAATCTGACAGTTATTGTCCTGTGAGTGTTTTCCTGTAGCTCCATTTATCATGATGTTGCTTTTTAACACTTGAAAGAGGTCTTCTGCCACAGAAGACCAGTGCAGTACGTCATTTGATTTCTTGAAGGCTGCTTCCATGGGTGGTGATTGTGGATCCATGTCAAATGAAATCCTTGACAACCAACTCAGTGGCACCTAGCAAGCTAACAGCAAGGTAGCTCCCTTCCCTGCAGTCATTTCTACTGGTTTCCGGCTGTTTTTCTTGACTGTGCCTCCACCCCTATCCCTTGTTAGCATCCACTGTGTTTCCCATAAGCCAGCCAAGCCAAGTGCCGTCGAGTTGGATCTGACTCATGGCAACCCTAGGGGCCAGAGTAGAACTGACCCCCAGAGTATTCAAGGAGCGTGTTTCACATAACTATCCACAATTCAGGAAACCCTGGTGGCGTAGTGGTTAAGTGCTACATCTGCTAACCAAAAGGTCAGGCGTTCAAATCTGCCAGGCGCTCCTTGGAAGCTCTATGGAGCAGTTCTGCTCTGCCCTATAGGGTCACTATGAGTCAGAATTGATGGCACTGGGTTTATCTGCAATTCAACAAAGCTTTTGACAGGAATCATATGATCTTTCTATTCTTGCACTGAATGTCTTCACAAGAAACCGCCACATCCCAGTCAATGACCGAGCAGACTGTCTTACCTTCACCTCTCTTCACTCCCACAACTCTAGCAGGCATCACAGCCACTCTGTTTCAGGAATGCTGTCTATCCCAGTCAGGTGGAATTATATGTGGATCGGAAACCATGGTGATGTCATGGTTAAGAGCTAAGGCTGCTAAGGCTGCTAACCAAAAGGCTGACAGTTTGAATCCACCAGGTGCTCCTTGGAAACTTTATGGAGCAGTTCTACTCTGTCCTTTAGAGTCTCTATAAGTTGCAATAGACTCAATGGCAGTCAGGTTTTTATAAATGGATTACTTTCACATTTAAAATCTTAAAATATCAGCCTTTTCACCTCTGGTCACAACTCCCTCTCCTTTGAAGTTTCTGTATTCTATATTTCCACCACACCTGCTCTCTGGCTTCATTTCGGCCTCTACACCAGGAAACTCCCTTTTCTCAAGAACATACCTAATCCTCTGTGTTACTCTCCCTTAAACCTAGGTCCCTGATTTATCGGCAATGAATTACAAATTTACATTCTCTATCAGTTAATCTCACAGACCCACACAGAACTTCCTCTGTGGTTTCTACTCAGGGACTCCTCCCACTTCGTCCAAACAGTCTTCCCAAATTTTCTTCACTCTCCTCAAGACCCCAATTACAGCACCTCCTTTTGGAATAGAAGATTTTTCCTTCTTTGTTTGAAGACCAGAATTTGGATCATGACATCTGATTTATTTATTTATATTATAAAATATTCATAACGCTGTTTCTGCATTCATTACTGCAGAATTTGTTTCCTAGTCCATTTTGTCTTCCTTTAGGACAGTTCCATCTCCAGTTGTTGATCCTCCAACAATGGATTTATTCTTCCCTAACCTCTGGATGCCTTTAGATTCTGAATACTGAACATACATACTGAATAGAAATGAGTAATGGGACTCTTCTCTGACACAGAAATGAACTCTTAGAAAGGGACATTACTGTTTAGGAAGCAGATGAAAGTCTTTTGACTAGAAACTTCTCATTCTCTCTGTTACACAACTATGGAATAATAAACACATATACAATATGCAGGTATTGATGTTGTGATAAGAGAAACCATGATCCATCAACAAATGCTAGCTTTAAAGATCAGGATATTGCATTCTGGCTATAAGGCAGCCCTCTGTCACTAACTGACAGTGTGACTTTGTACAAGTCTTTTCTGTTTTCTCAACCTCCTCTTTCACGTGGAAACTAAGAGAGCTGGACTCAGAACTTTTCTTCCGACCTAAAAATCCTTCAGTGTTGGTATTTCTATCATTTTAAATATTTAGTACCATGTGTTCCACATTGTTGTAAACCCTTTGTAAAAGCAGATTTTACACATGTGTGTGTACGTGTGTGCATGCACATGTGTGCACGTGTGTGCATATGCATGCACACATATATACATATCCAACTCGATGACACTTGGCTTGGCTTTGCTTTATATAGTATACATAGTACGTATACACATATATACACATACATATAAAAAATACTGTGAATCACAATCCCTACATTTGGGGTAAAAAGAAAGTTTACTTGAGCACAAGTGAGGAAATCTTCCTTCTAGGTCTAACTCTGCTACAAGGTTACTGAATGTTTAAATATAAGATGCCCCTTTGCTAGATACAATCTCAGTTTTCCCATATATAAAGTACGGATGATAAATAGTTGGTCTCTAAGGTCCCTTCAAGTTCTGTGATGCTGATGTCTAACTGCAGGGAAGAGATTAAGACATCAATTAAAAGAACAAAACACAGTGGTACAAATTATCCCTTATAATCACTGGGCTGCCTCCAGCGTGAGGATACAGATGTTGAGTAATTTATTCAACCATCTCTTTTTCAACACTTGGCTTGAACTCTGTAGGAGCTGAGCCAAGTCTTCAATGCTCTTCACTCAATGGCTTGTCAGTTCCTCTAACAGCAACACTGCCCCCTCAATGAGGTGCTAAGACAGTTTTTCCTTGCAAGATGAAAAGAGGTGGTCATGGAACTGGCACAGCTCTGGGGTGCAGACATCCTTCCAAATCTCTTTTCTTTGAGAAGCCAAATGATTCATTCAGGAAATGTGTGAGTGCTCAGGAAATTAGAAAGATTATTGCCCCCAGCCTCCCTCAATTTCCCCCATTCTCTGGATGTTTGCATTTTGGTAGCTCTCAAAAGGTTTATTATCCACTTTCTCAAATTTCCATTCAGAAGTGGGGAATATAAAATTGCAATCTACTTAATTCAACCAGTAGAATTCCATCTTTCTGAAAACTTAATTCGGAGACTACACAGAAAATGTAGTGCTGAAGGATCCAGTCGTCATAGGAGAGGGTCTCCACCTTCTGTCTTCAAACTCTCATCACTTTCCTGATGTGTGTCCTGAACTTCCTGTTGCTTTGGGTTTCTGGGCCAAGAAACTCAGCTTCAAAAGCTCTAATGACCTCACTTCCCTTGTATCTCTTCTTGTTCCTGCCTCCATGCCTGTCTGCTGCCAAGTGCAACAGATCTGTATTGAATATCTTAAAAGACAGCGTGGTGTGAAATGCGCTGGGGAGAGGGATGACTTGAGTTGACATTCTGAGCCCAGCTCTGTAAACTATAAGACCCACTAAAGCTCTTATCTCTGTGCTTCAGCTTCTCCATCTGTACTGTTTTATTAATCCCCTCATAGTTAGTCAGCTCTGTGCAAACCGGTAGATAGTAACTCCTATTGACCAAAACCTTTTTGAGGCCAGAGACCGTGGCTCATTTGTCTCTGTATTCCCATCACCTGGTACAACACTTTACTCATAGAAAACCCAGCCAAACCCAACCCACTGCTGTCCAATCAATTCCAATTCATAGTGACCCTATAGTGCAGAGCTACCCCATAGAGTTTACGAGGAGCACCTGGTGGATTCAAACTGCTGACCTTTTGATTAGCAGCCATAGCACTTTCCTACTCATAAGAGGCACTGACTGTATGTTTGCAGAATGGATGATTTATTGGCTAAATCTGTGAATTCTCATTTACTTGCTACTAAGACTGCTCAGAGGTTATGAAAGGCAGGTAAAGAGAGCCAGAAGAAAGAAATCTCTACACAACAAAAGTTCAGACAGGTACTTAATTGCCTGCTCCATCAACAAAACAAAGCTGGCCCTTGCCCATTCCGACAACCACTCTTTATACAAGTGTTCCTTCAGAATAACCTGTCACGATTATTAGCCATTTTTTTGTGTTTTTACTGCTATAAGAAGGTGGAAGGAAGAGGAAAAGAGGAGGGTAGGGGGAAACCTTCCACCGCATTTACCTGTGATTTATATCCTCTAGCGATAACTCTTTGAACAGAAAAAAATGCTACAGGCTGCAGAAATTATGAAGAGAAATCTGGAAAATGAGAGATGTGCATTCCCTTGGCTCAGGCTAGAGACGAAACCCCCTGAAGACAGTCTACTGCAGACTGAGTTCACACAAAACATCTCCGTCTTCATCCCAATAAACTGCAGCCAAGTTACTTAGCCTTCCCAGAAAATCAGTTATTCTCCCTGGCACATCCTGGGGTGTGTTTAAATGAGGCAGATTTCAACCAAAACACAGTCCTGCCACTGTCTCAGACAGTGTCTTCTGGAGAACTACTTTTCTGAGCTCAGGTTTCCTTCTTCACCAGTAAGCAGGAGATAGTGTAATAGCAGCAATACATTTAGCTAATGGACTGGTAGCAGAAATCAAAGGAACTCTGGTAATACAGTTAAGTGCTTGGTTGCTAACCAAAAGGTTGACAGTTTGAACCCTTGAAATGGCTCCGCAAGAGAAAGACCTGGGGATTTGCTCCCTTAAACATTACAGCATAGAAAACCCTATGGGACTGTCCTACTCGGTCACGTGGAACATCCATGAGTTGAAACAGATTCCATGGTACCTAAGAAAGATAATAACAACAGCAGAAATCAAGGTAGAAAATGGGTAGGAATTTTGTTTTGTTTTTGTTTTTTTTAATGATTATCATGGCATTGGACATACAGCTTTCTTTGCCTTCTCTGTTCCTACATACCAATTGCAGAGGCCAGGTATAGACTTGTAAGTCAAGCAGAGATACAAGAAAACAGCGCAGGGATGACACAAGGCTGTGGCAGATTGAGTGCTGAACGAATGGACAGAATCTATCAAGCTGTGTTTTCACAACTTGCTGCTGTGCCTGGCTCTCAGGGAGCCATTCTGGCTTTAAATGGCTGTCTAGGGGTCCATAAAATGTTTAAGAGCTTTGTCCAGTCCCACACAGAGAGCTTTAAAAGTTTAAATGGACTTTATCCCAACCTCAGGTTTCACTGTACATCTATGCAAGGATTCAGCTTAGTATCTTTAAGAGATTAAGGAGTCTCCGGGGACCTCGGTGCTAGTCTCAGAATCTTTGTAAGGAGGGAAAAAAAATACTGATTCTCTTTCAAAATAAAAGCGCCAGATGCCCCACAGTGATCTTTCACTGACATCCCGAGCAGGTTGGAAGTCCAGGCATGGTGCCAGCACGTCTCTCACTTGGGAAACCTGGGCTTGAAAATTGTCCTCCTTCCTCCACAAGGAGTATATCGCTTGATCCCTTGAAGAATCAGACCATGAAAGCATAATTGACATTCTGGAGGGAGACAAACCAAGACGTATCTATAAGCTGATGTATCAATAAAAATTATTTATTGAGAGCTACTGCAAGCCACAAGCTGAGCTCACCCTCCTCCACATGCTGTCCTGACAAGAATAGATGACAGCTTTGTGAGACTGGTATTTTAGTTTCCATTTTTCAGAAGTGGCAACAGACTCAGAGCTGTTAAATTATTTGTCCGCAGTCTCATGGTTAGCAATGCCAGAGCTCAGACTCTGGTCCAAGTGCAACTAATAATATTTACTACAGTAATATAAATGAAAGCAATCATGATCACAATGACAAGAAAAACAATTCACTGGCCAGCCATTGTGCTCAGTGATTGCACACATAATATCATTTATTCTTCGCAACCTTCCTTCCTTTGGGTGCCTTTGTCCTCATTTTATTGTTGAGGAAAATGGCACTTGGAGAGGATGTAAGCATCTTGCCCAAGGCTGTGTGACCAGGCAGCTGTTAGCTGAATTCCCAAGCAGGGCCCTTCCCACTGTTCTGCACTGCCATTCAGAGAAAAATAGTAATTTACAGTCTCCACAGGCAAGAACTTAGCCATTTCAATCAAGAGTAACTTGCCTCACAAGGTATGCAGGATTCATCTAACAGTGTGTGGAGGAAGGGGAATGTCTGGGCATTTTCTAGAGAACGGGCATGCAGTTGACAAAATTCCACACCCAGAAGCTCTCTGTGCTGGATGGTTTGCCATCGAAGGTATTGACCCAGCTGAGTCTAGGGCTTGAGAAGAGCTCTGCGTTTCCCTCCTGTGGTTGCAGCACTTACTTCTAGAGTGAGGTAGGTGACCATCAGATGCAAGAACAAAGCACAGACTTGGAGAGCTATTCAGGCCAGGGGTCACAAATCAGGAATCTGTGACCAGCTCCAGTCAAAAGGCAGGTGGCTTTCATATGTCAAGATAGGACGCGAGCAAAAGTGGAATTGGGTAATAACTTAAAACTCAATAAATTTCATGTGAAAATCCAGATTGCAATTTTCTTTAAAAAAAAAAAAAACAAATCAAGGGATCTGGTGGCTCTGAGTCCTGCTTGGCAGCAGGCGTGCCTCTTGACAAGCACATATGCACCTCTAGGTCACGGTGCCCTCTCTGCCCACTTCACTCATTTTGGTTATCTAGTCAGTTGCTGTAGTGTCAATACCAACACATGGTGGGCCCACACGTGTCAGATTAGAACTTCACTGCATAGACTTTTCAAGGGGTGATTTCTGAAAGCAGATTCCCAGGCCTTTCTTCTAAGGTGTTTCTGGGTAGACTTCACCCTCAGGTCTTTGGGTTAGCAGCTGAGAGCATTAACCATTTGGGCTAACCAAGGATCCCCAAACACTGCCTAGAGAAAGGTAATTATTTTATTTTAATATACTGTGATTTTTCTTTTGACATACTGGCCAAGCCAAGTGCCATCGAGTCGGATATATATTAATTTTAGAAAATAAAAATAAGCAAACAAAAGTTAATGAAAATCCACCCAAATCATGCTAAATACTATAAAAATTAGACAAATACTTTATTTTTTGTATCTCATGTTTTTTATTTTAGATTATACAGTAATTTCTCTCATATTGTGTTATTTGCATGTCATTATAGAAGTCACTGTAGGTTGCCTACAAAACTGCATGTTTTCTTAACTTTGTATTTAACATATGATTTAATTTGATAGGAGCTTGGCTCTTCTGCAATATCCCCTCAGCATTAGATGAGTTTTGCTATATTTCAGGTAAATTACCACAAAACAGTGTCTACCTATGGCAAATGTTTCTATCCAAAATGAAACATGGGGCCACTGAAACATTAACCAAACATCTCATAACTACCTTTTGGCCTCGTAAGGCAGGTACAAGTCCTTTGAGTACACAATATTGGTTCATGGCTGGCCTTCTCCTGAGATGACCTGTCAGTGATGACAATACTGATGCATTTAGGAGACAGGGAAGACTCACTGGACCAACTATTCGTTGACCCAGTGGTTGATTCACTCCTTCACATTAGTGCTTCTTTTGTTTCACTCATGTATTCAACAAGTATTTACAAAGTGCTTTCCACACTTCAGGTTCTGGAATGGCTTTGTGAGTTCTGGCTGTGCTGAGTTTCAGCTTGAGACTTTGTGTGATGTGTTTTTCCAATGCTTCAACTAATAGAATTAGCTCTGGAAAAGCCTGTACCCTTCCGCATCGAACACTTGAAGCATTTCACACTCAACACTTTTCACCCTTGCTGATCCACTGAGTGTCCATTTTCTTTGTTGTCCCTAACACTAATTTGTCAATAATTTTTCATTTGAACAAAGCTAAACAAGATATCATTCTTCATATCTTTCTTTGGTGACATAGCCAATTATTAAATAACTGAGACCAAAACATTTTTAAATTTCAGCTCATAAGAAGGATATAGATGCAATGGTCTACCATTGTTAGGTACTGTTGAAACAATTCTGACTCATAGTGACCTTATGTACAACAGAACAAAACACTACCTAGCCTTGAACCATGTTCACAATTGTTGCTGACCCTCTGCTCTACCAGACATGATGTCATTGTCCAGGGTCTTGTCCCTCCTGGTAGCATGCCTAAAGTATATGACAAAGTCTCATCATCTTTATTTTCAAAGAATACATTGACTGTACTTCTTCCAAGACAGACTTGTCCATTCTTCTGATAGTTCATGTTATATTCAATATTCTTTGCTAACACCATAGTCAAAGCCATCAATTCTTCTGTTGGATAGAATTATGTCAGTGTTAAGAAATACACAGTACACTGTGATTCTCCTCTTCCCTTGTAGTAGTAGTAGACAGAATGTCTACCCTCAAATAGCTACATCCCAGTCCCTGGATATTGTGAATATGCTGTTGTATAACAAGAGAGAATTAAGATTGTGGATGGATTTAAGGTTGCTAATCATCTGATTTGGATCCGACTAGAAGGCACTTGGCTTTTGGCAATCATCTGATTTGGAGATGGAGAGACTGTCCCAGGTTATCTGGTATGTCCAATGTAATCACAAGGGTCAAGTGTCCTTATAATCAAAAGAGGGAGGCAGAGTGTCAAAGTGATCCAACATGAGAAAGTCTCTATTGGCCGTTGCTGGCATTGGAGATAGAAGGCAGACATTCCAAGAAATTTAGGCAGCCTGTGGAAGCTGGAAAGAAGCCCAGGTGATGCAATGGTTAAGCACCCAGCTGTTAGCAGAAAGGTTGGTGGTTTGAACTCACAACAGCTCCACAGAAGAAAAGACCTGGTAACCTGTTTCAGTCAAGAATCCAGTCTATAAAACCCTATGCTGCAGTTCTACTCTGTCCTGTTGGGTCACTACGATTTGGAGTTGATTCAGTGGCACACAACAACAGTTAGAAGCTGGAAAAGATAAGAACTATGAGTCTGCCCTAGAGTCTTCAAAGGAATGCAGTGTTGCTGACACTTTGATTGTAGCCTACTGAGACCCAGCAGTCTTTGGAATTATAAGACAATATATTCGTGTTGTTTTAAACCACCACATTTCTATTTAGCCAGTATTTCAGTCAGTATTTCATCAAGTAATTCACCTAAAGTATTTTTTTGTCCATTTTGTTGTCTTGGGTGTGAGTTAATTTTGCAGCCCTGAAGTGGTGTTGAAATTTGTCACATTATTTGTGCATGTATTAAATAAGATGTTTATATGTTTTCCTTTGTTCCTTTAGTCTTTTAATGTGATGAGTTACTTTGATTGATTGTGAGATGTAACGTAAACTTGCATTCTTTGAATGATATATTATCCTTCCTTGGAAGACTGGATTCAGTTTGATAATCTTGCATTTGGGAATTTTGCATCCAGATCTATCAATGGCCAAAATTTATACTTTCGTCGCCATGAGTCGGATCCGACTCGACGGCACTTGGCTGGCTTGTCATAATGTCTTTGTCAGGTTTAGGGGTCACTATTGTAGAAACAAAGAGTTTGTGTAATAACAGATTTTGTTTCTTCATTAAATTTTGGAAAAATTCACTGGTGCCACCTAAGTCTAGAGGTATCTTTGTCAGAAAAAAATTTTAATTCAGACGCAGATTTTAATAGGCATAGGACTAGTTTGATTTTCTAATTTTTATTATATCAATTTTGATAATATGTATTTCAGGAAATGTATTTACTTGATACAAGTTTTCAAATTTTTTGTCATGAAGTTGTCTATGGTTGTATTTTAATGCATTTTACTTGATAATGTTCTCTTTTTTTCTGATGCTGTCAATTTGTGTCTTGTCTACTTCGTCTTAGCAAGCCTTACTGATTGCTCTGAAATTGCCAACAGTTATCTTTGATAATTTTGTCTATTGTTTTATTTTTCTTTTCTTTTTTATTACTTCCTGTTTTATCTTTGTTATGTCTTTCTATTTTCCTTGGATTTAATTTGTTGCCTTTTTCTCTTTACTTGGGATTAGACATTTGATGTTTCAGCTTTTTTTTATTGTTGTATTGTTTATTTCTAACTTTAACAATGATCAAAGAACAAAATCTTTTAAATCTATTAACCTTTCCCTATGGCACAGTATATTGCCACTCTTGCTGAGTACTGCCTGTTCATTCACTGGAATTAGATGTCTATTCTGCAGCTGTCGGCTACCAGAGGCCAAATAAGAAAATTAGTTCCAAATTGTTAAGTTTGTTGTTAAAATCTTCTATGTTCTTCGATATCACTGATTCTGTGTCTGCTTGTTATTGAGTCCTCAGAGAAGTATGTCAGGGTTTCCCTTTATCACTGAATATTTGCCTACTTGTCCTCATAGTTCTTCGGTTTTTCTTTCATGTATATTTGACATAGTTATAGACACAATTTAGGATTTTTATATCTGCCAGTTATTTTGACTCATGTTATCACGAAATCCTCCTTTTTAATGTTAGTAATAGTGTTTGCATTAAAATTTATTTTATTTGAAATTATTATCACTAAGCCTGCTCTTTGTTGCTTTTTTCTTTTGTGATATATCTTTTGTACACTTCTACTTTTGCTGTATCTAGACCCTTTTAATTCAGGTCTGTTTTTATTTTTATTGAATTTATTCTTTTTTAAATTTAGTTATTGATGTATTTAAGTTCAAAACTATAATCTTACACTTTAGTTTCCATTTGTTTCTTCGTTGTTTCATTTCTTTATTTTTAATTATTTTCTGTTAAGTAAACATTTTTAATTACCACATTTCATCCTCTTTTGGCTTTATAGTTACATCTTTTTGTTAATTTTAGTATTTATGTCTCAATATTTATATACACAAAAAAATTGCTATGTTGTTGATCCCAACTCACAATGACCCTACAGGACAGGGCAGAACTGCCCCATAAAGTTTCCAAGGGGCATCTGGTAGATTCTAACTGCCAACCTTTCTGTTAGCTGTCACAGCACTTAGCTACTATGCAATAAGGTTTCCAATATTTATACATAATGAAAGTTAATCTTTTTTCTCACCAGTTACTGTAAATATTTGTCTCTAATTTGTTGTTCACTCTTTGACTTGGATTATAGCTTTGCCATAAAATAGTCCTTTCATAGTATTATCTCATTAAGTTGATATGGTTTGGTTCAAAGGCTGTAGTTCACTTTTTTGTAGAAAGACCTTACCTTATTTTTTAATGATACTACTGTAATTGTCATGTTTTAATGCATCAACAGTGATTTCAACGTGAATGGGAACTAGTGGATAGAACATACTCTTTTTGTTTTTATTCAAATGGTTAATCAGTTCCACCAACACTCATCACTGAACACTTATTCATTTCTCATTGGTTTGAAATGCTTTCATTACCATGTATTATGTTTTCTATCATAAACCCACTGCCGTCAGATCTGACTCATAGCAACTCTGTAGGTCAGAGTAGATCATACATTGTCTATTTCTGTGTACCATATTTCATGTGATTAATCATTCAAATTGTTACAGAATTGTAACGCACCCAAATGTTTATTAGGGTTGGTTTTCCTTGATCCCCACTGTCCTTCCTTTTGTTAATCACCCTTATTCTTCTACCTAGCACTAAGAAAAATAATCAGTTGATATTTTTATTTGGCTCATATTAAACTTACAGACTAATAAATTTATATAGTATTTAAAGATCAAGAGCTTTATATCACTAAGTCTTTTTAAGAAAAGCTTTCCTTTTGCTACAATTGTTTTTAATATATCAGTAACTTTATTGAATCCTCTGCTTCTAATTTTTTTTAAACAGATTTTTAGTTTTTCTTTCCCAGGTATATAATCATGTCATATACGAAGAAGGACATTGTTATCTTCTGCCCAACTTTTAGAATTGCTTTCCCCTCTTGACAAACTTCATTGACTACTACTTTCTAAAACAATTGTTCGGTAATGGTGAGCTAGCATTTGATTTTGCCTTTTTGCTCACATCAGTAGGTAACATTCAGTTTCTTTTGGTTCAGATAGTATTTATATTTGGAAAATATTTTTCAGAGTTACTTATCTGGAGGTTTCCATTCTTTGTGCTTGTAAATGCTATTTGTATTCTCTTTTTTTTTACATTTTTTATTTCTTTTGATAGGGTTTAGAGAGGAAGAGTATGCAAACAGGCATCTACTCTTCACATTTCCTGGAGTCAAGTCCTCCTGTAAATCTGTTCAAAGCGTTTTATTATTTCTGACACTTTTTTACAAAAGATAATTAGATGGATAGCTCACAGATTGTTTTGGGATTCCAAACAGGAAGCACATTCATGTTTAAAGCTGAAACTATCCAACTAATTATATTTATGTCAGCCTATAAGCAGAGGGTTTTCTTAATTATTATTATTATTGATGACTTCTACAGAGGATTTCCTGAGAAACACCATCCATTCACATATGTTCTGAATCAATTGCATTGTCTACAGCTAGTCCCCAAATACCGTGACTGAACTCAAATCAAGGAGCCTAAGGTAGAGGCTGGCTTCATGGCTAATTAATCTTCTTCAGGGGAAGTAAAGCAACTTACACAGCAGCAAGGCTGTAAGATGGTGCTTTGGCAGCAGGAGCCTCCAGCATACCCTTTCCCCCTGAAACGGAAACCAAGATGAGAGAACACAGACTCTGAGAATCTTCTGCCTCTCAGTAGGAAGGAAACTAGAGGCATTTCATTCATCTTACTAGAAGATACTAAGACAGCTGGCACATGTCCTCTACTTGTCTCAGAAGAGCAAGACAAAGTCCTTTGTGGAACATGGCCCTGCTTGCATCCTAACAGTTGCTGTGACAGAAAGCTAATCTAAGGGCCTGAAAACCAGAAAAGAAGGAACACCCACTAAGTCTAGGCCTTGTGTGAGATACACTGTAGCCAGCTTAATGAGAACAAGTCACAGTTCTTTTCTTAGTAACTTCTGAGTTCAGCTGGTAAAAAACAGGACAGCTGGGTTCAAGCAAAAAAAAATTCTATTAAGTATTTCCTAAGAGTCATTGGACTTGTCACCAGGGTAAAGAGTTGAATAAGACACAAGCATATGAACATGACTCAAAGTGAAGCTGTAAGATGGAGTAGAATTGCTTTGTAGAGTTTCCTAAGCTGTAATCTTTACAAGAGCAGATCATCACATCTTTTATCCCATAAAACCATTAGTAGGTTGCAACTGCCATCCTTCCTTTTAGCAGCCAAGTGTTTAACCACTGTACCACTAGGATTCCTTTGAGCTGGAATTGAGTCGATGGAATAAATCCACAGTAACAACATATGAGCATGAGCAAAACTCAGATTAAGAGAGGTCTTTACTAGCATCCAAGCAGCCCTGGTTGCTCAGTGGTTAAGGACCTGGCTGCCAATCAAAAGGTCATCAATTCAAACTCACTAGCCACTCTGCAGGAAAAAGATGTGAAAGCCTACCTTCATAAAGATCTACAGCCTTGGAAACAAGATGGGGCACTCCACTACCCTATAGAGCCCCTAAAGGGTCACTGAGTCAGAGTGAACTCAATGGCAGTGGGTTTGGTTTCTATAAGCATCCAGGGGGGAGACGGACACGCTAACAGATAATTACAAAACCATGAGACAAGTACTAGCACTGCAATGATAAAGGATAGTGTGAAGACAGTGAACCAGATAACCCAGTTTGTATGGGGCAGTTAAATATTTCCAAAAAAAAACAGACAGCACTTTAGATGTCTTGACAGAAGTGTAAAAATTAGATAGGAAAAGGAGGGTCAAAAGGTTTTCTCCATAGAGGGATCATGGATACAGTACAGAGACAGTGTGAAATGTAGGATGAAGGGATAGTGAAGATAAGAGCAAGAGCCAGGTAGGAATCAGATCATGGAAGACAACCAAGTATTTATGCTGTGGGCATGACAGTACAGCAATACTTAAGTGTATGTACTGAGGGACAAAGCAATATCCTAAGAACACGAATGGCTGCTGATGAACTTTCTTACTTGCAAATGGAGAAGACAATCATCTTCTGTCTACTCTACAAGATTACTTCGGTAACATGAAGCAGCTTACAAATATCACAGTGCTTCAAGAACTGCTAGTTCCTACACAAAGCTGAATTCTTAGGATTTATAAAAGGAATATAAACAGCAGGAGAAATTTGGGAACGCTGGTGGGGCATAGTGGTTAAGTGCTATGTCAGCTAACCAAAAGGTCAACAGTTCAAATTCACCAGGCACTTATTGGAAACTCTGTGGAGCAGTTCTACTCCATCCTGTAGGGTCACTATGAGTCAGAATCGACTTGACAGCAGTTATTTTCCTAGGCGGTAGGGTAGCAAACCCCTATGTATTTGTCAGTTTGTGATAATGTAGAAGTTTGCACATTACTGTGATAACAGAAGCTATGCTACCAGTATTCAAATATCAGCACAGTCACTCACTCATGCTGGACTGTGTCCATGTGAGCTTCCAGATTCAGATAGACTAGGAAGAAGGACCCAGCAGTCTACTTCTGAAAAGAATTAGACAGTTAAAACCTTACGAATAGCAGTAGGACACTGATACAGTACCTAACAATGAGCCCCTCAGGTTAGAAGGCACTCCAAAGGTGACTGGGGAAGACATTGTCTCCTCATAGTAGAGTTGACCTTAATGATGTAGACAGAATCAAGCTTTCAGGACCTTCATTTGCTGATGTGGCACAATTCAAAATGAGAAGAAAGAGCTTCAACTGTCAATTAATAATACGAACTAAATACAAATCTAGGAAAGCTGGAAATTCTCAAAACCGAAATGGAATGCATAACACTGAAATCCTAGGCATTAGTGAGCTGAAATGGACTGATATTGGACCTTCTGAATCAGATAGTCATACGGTCTACTGTTCCAGGAATGACAGCTTGAAGAAAGGTGTTGCATTCATCATAAGAAATAAAATAAAATAAAAAATCAACATGCACCCTAAACACAACCATGTCAGTAATAGAATGATAGCCACACATGTACAGGAAGACCAGTTAATAAAACTGTTCTTCACATATACACACTAACCACTAAAGCCAAAGACAAAAAAATTGAAGATTTTCACCAACTTCTGCAGTCTGAAACTGATTAAACATGCAGTTATGATACACTGATCATTACTTGTGATTGGAATGTGAAAGCTCAAAATAAAACAACTTCTTCATTGCAAACACCTTTTTTCATCAACATAAAGGCTGACTATACACATGGACCTCACTGAATAGACTGCATAGGAATCAAAACCAACTACATCTGTGGAAAGAGATGATGAAAGAGCTCAAAATCATCACTCAGAACACGGCCAGGAGTTGACCATGGGACAAACCATCAGCTGTTTATGGCAGGTTCAAGTTGAAACTGAAGAAAATTAAATCAAGTCTGTGACAGCCAAAGTACGATCTTGAGTATATCTCACCTAAACCAATCTCAAGAATAGATTTGACGTGTTGAACACTAATGACCAATGATGGGACAATTTGTGGAATGACAACAAGGACATCATACATAAAAAAGGAAGAGGTCATTACAAGTTAGGAAACAAATAAAAGACCAAAACGGATGTCAGAGAGACACAAAGCAGCTGAAGCAAAAGAAGAACTGTTAAAGTAAAAGAGTTGAACAGAAAGTTTCAAAGGACAGCTCCAGAGGTAAAGTAAAATATTATAATGACATGTGCAAAGACCTGGAGATAGAAAACCAAAAGGAGGTGGCAGAGTCAAGATGACAGACTAAACATGTATCTCCCTAAATCCCTCCATCTGGAAACCAAGACCTGAACTGATAATTAAACAGAGCATACAGGACACCTAGTGAGTCCCAGGATGCAGCATAGAGCTGTTAATTTGGACTTCATACCACTGAATGCAAAATCTCCTCTCTTTCACTGACCCCATTTTCAGCAAGTGTGGGCTTGCACAGACCAACAGTAACTCATCATTTTAATTTCTTTTTCTCTGTCTTAGCCAGTGGGTGGAGCTGGGACTTCACTAGCCGCTGATCTCAGATGCACTGCTGATGGGATCGGCGAGCAAAATTGCCATACCTTGAGAGCCTGGCTTTGGACTCTGTGCATCTCAGCACCTGTGGCCTGTCTTTCCACCTCCGCCATAGAATAGACTAGACCCAGCCAGATGGTGAGCTTGTGTAAGACACCATCTTGTTCCACTGGGAGGTGAACATACCCATAGAGAAGCCTCAGCTGGACCTAATTCTTGGGCAGAAAAGCAATATTCTGCACAATGTCATAGACAGCTGGGGCCTGACAGAAGAGCCCAGCAGGGCAGTAGCCTTTCTGTATTTTGAACTAGTTTATAATATCTGCAGATCTACACAGAGGTGCTTTGGAAGTTGTCAGATGCTTTTTACCTCACATTTTAAGATGACCTAGAGAAACAGCTGCAGTCCATCCTCACAGCATCTCTTCCAGCCTCTACTGATTCACATGAGGCCCAAAAAAGCAACAAACTCTGTAGAAAACTGTAACCAAGAAATCACCCATGGCTTCACAAGGCCCCCAAAAGAAAGCAACTCAGAACTCCCCAGACAAAGAAGATTTTCTGATACTATTGGAAGGTGAATACAAAAGAATTATATAGAGATCCCACCTAGACCTTATATAAAATGTAGCAGAGCAAAATGAAAAATTAAGCAAGCTGTTCGATCCAATGGAACACCAGTACTCTGAAATGCAACAGATCAAGAACAAAATCAAAGACACAGAAACTTCAATTCAAAGCCAAGAAAACCAAATGGAAAAAATGGAAAACAAACTTTCTGATTTGGAAGGCAGTGCTACTGACTCCAGCATCTATGAGGAAAAATCAGAAAAAGCTCAGCCCAGTGTTGCCAACAAAAAAGAAACCAATGAAAATGAAGAAGCATGAAGCAGCATCTGGGACTCTATTAAGAGAAACCAGCTGTGATTAATTGGAGTTTCTGAACAGGGCGAGACACCTGAGAACACAGAGAGTATTGTTGCCGAGCTGCTGAAAGAAAACCTCCCAGAAATTATGAAACAAGAGAATATAGATATCCGAGATACATATCAAATGCCACTCAATATAGATCTCAAAAGAAAAACTCCAAGACATATTATAATCAAGCTTAACAAAATGAAACATAAGCAGAAACTCTTAAAGGCAGCAAATCTCAAAGCAAAGCTAACATTCAGAAGGAAGCCCTGTAGGCTTTTGTCAGATTTCTCAGCAGAAACAATGCTGGCACAGAGACAGTGGTATGACACGTTCAAAGCCTTGAAGGACAAGAACTTCCAACCAAGAATTATATATTCTGCAAAACTATCTTTCAATATGGAAATGAAATGAGGACACTTGCAGACAAACAGAAACTCAGAGATTTTGTAAAAACCAAACCAAAGCTACAAGAAATACTGAAAGAATCTCTTGGCTTAAAAGAATAAAACCGCTAACTTTATACTTTAGAAGCAAATACAGGACACATCACCCAGCATCCTACTCAATTATGGAAGGCTCCAAACTCAGTCAAAGCTATAATGGTGAAAGAAATGATCTAGCGATCATATCATGAAAATGATGATGTCATCATATTAAAAAGAGGGATGTACTACAGTTGTTACACTCCTTCCAAATGGAGAGGAAGTTGATAAGAATGGTAGTAACTGAAATTTTGTATACATAGTTTATTAAGGTGGATCATATGAGTAGCTGTAAAGCACAATAAATAGCAACAAATCAAATCAAGAAACATAATACAGGAGTCTCAACAACCATGAAACCACCCTAAAAGGGTGAAAAATCAATTCACAAAGAATGTCCCAGAATAGATTAATAAGAACAACAGAGAAAATATCAACACAAAAATAAACATATCACAATGGCAGCACCCAACACATATCTATCAATAATCACACTGAATGTGAATGGACTGAATGCTCCAATAAACAGACATCGAGTGACAGCTTGGATCCAAAGACATGACTCATCCATATGTTGCCTACAAGAAATTCACCTTAGACTCAAAGATAGGAACAAACTGAAAATTAAAGGATGGAAGAAAGTATATCAAGCTAACAATGAACAAAGAAGAGAAGGTGTGGCAATTCTAATCTCAGATAAAACAGATTTTAATGTAAAATCCACCATCCTGGACAAGGAAGGACACAAGTTATTGCTGAAAGTTTCAATACACAAACAGGACTTAACAATATTAAATATTTATGCACCTAATTTTGGAGCCCCTAATACATTGAAGAAACTCTGACTACACTAAAAAATGAGATAGATCACTCTACAGTAATAGTGGCAGACTTCAACACTCCACTCTCAATATTGGACAGATCATCAAGAAAAAAGCTGAATAAAGACACAGAAGACCTCACTGTCACAATTAACCAACTAGATCTCATCGACATATACAGAACTTTCTGTCCATCAGCAGACAACTACACATTCTTCTCCAGTGCACATGGAACATTCTCCAGAAAAGACTATGTGTTAGGACATAAAGCAATTCTCAACAAAATCCATACCATTAAATTCACGCAAAGCATCTTCTCAGATCCTAAAGCCATAAAAGTCGAAAGCAATAGCAGAAAAAACATAGACAGAAAGTGGAACTCACAGTAACTGAACAACATCTTGCTCAAAAAACCACGGGTTATAGAAGAAATCAAGGACGAAATAAAGAAATTGATGGATTCCAGTGAAAATGACAACACTTCCTACCAGAACCTATGGGATACTGCTAAAGCAGTACTCAGAGGTCAATTTATCTCCATAAATGCACACATCTGCAAGGAAGAAAGAAATCAAATCAATGAACTAATCCACAGCTTGAACAAGTGGAGAGAGAGCAACAGAGGAACCCCTCAGGCACCAGAAGAAAACAGATCATAATGATTAGAGAAGTAAATGAATTAGGGAATAGAAGAACAATTGGAAAAACTGAAAAGATCAAGTTTGTTTTTTGAAAAGATCAACAAAATTGACAAATCACTGGCTAAAGTTACCAAACAAAAACAGGAAAGGAGACAAATAACCCAAATAAGAAGTGAGAGAGGAGCTGTCATAACAGATCCAACAGAAATAAAAAAATATCATAAAACAATGCTTTGAAAGACTGTACTCTAACAAATTTGAAAACCTAGAGGAAATGGACAAATTTCTTGATTCATACCACTTACCCAAATTATCACAACATGAAGCAGAACAACTTAATAAACCCTTCACAAAAGAAGAGATTGAAAACGTCATCAAAAAACTGCCAACCAAAAAAAAGCCCGGTCCCAGATGACTTTACCACAGAATTCTACCAAGCTTTTAGAGAAGAGTTATCTTTAATACTACTGAGACTATTTCACAATACAGAAAGGGATAGAATACTGCCAAATTCATTCTATGAAGCCAGCATAACCCTGGTACCAAAGCCAAGGAAAGACTCAACAAAAAAGGAGAACTACAGACCAATATCACTCATGAATCTAGATGTAAAAATCTTCAACAAAATTCTTGCCAACAGACTACAACAACATATCAAAAAAATAATCCATCATGACCAAATTGGATTCATACCAAGGATGTAAGGCTGGTTCAGCATCAGAAAAGCAGTTGGTATGATCAACCACATAAATGACACAGAAGATAAGAATCACCTGATTTTGTCCATTGATGCAGAAAACGCATTTGATAAAGTCCAAAACCCATTCATGCTAAACACTCTCAGCAAAATAGGAATAGATGGCAAATTCCTCAATGCAATAAGTGCCATTTACATACAAAACCAACTGCCTACATCACCCTGAATGGAGAGAGACTGAAGGACTTTCCCTTGAGAACAGGAACTAGACAAGGATGCCCACTCTTACCTCTCTTATTCAACATTGTACTAGAAGTTCTAGCTAGAGCAATTAGACAAGACCAAGAAATAAAGGGCATCTGCATCAGCAAAGAAGTGAAAATCTCACTATTTGCAGATGACACGATTGTATATGCAGAGAATCCTAAAGAATCCATAAGTAAACTATTCAAACTGATGGAAGAGCTCAGCAAAGTCTCAGGATACAAGATAAACAAGTAAATCAGTAGGATTCCATTATACTGACAATGAGATTATTAAGGAAGAAATCACCAAATCAATACCATTTACTGTAGCCCCTAAGAAGATAAAGTATTTAGAAATAAATCTAACCAGAGAAATAACAAAGCTTTACAAAGAGAACCACAAGTGCTTACCACAAGAAACTGAGACTTACATAAATGGAGAAACCTACCCTGCTCATGGGTAAATGCTCATTGTGATAATGTCTATTTTGCCCAAAGCAATCTACTTATATAATGCAATCCCTGTACAAATTCCAGTGACATTTTTTAATGAGATGAAGAAACAAATCACCAACTTTGCTTGGAAAGGGAAGAAGCCCCAGATAAGTAAAGCACTACTGAAGACGAAGAATACATTGGGAGGCCTGTCATTACTAGACTTTAGAACTTATTACATCGCCACAGTAGTCAAAACAGCCTGGTACTGGTACAAAAAGAGACAGATCAATGGAACAGATAGATCAATGGAGACCCCAGAGATGACATCATCTTTGTATGAACAGTTGATATTCAACAAAGGCCCTAAGACATGAAACTGGGGGAAGAAAACAATCTCTTTAACAAATGATGCTGGCAAAATTGGATACCCATCTGCAATAAATTGAAGCCAGCCAGCCAAGTGCCATCAAGTTGGATCCACAAGACCCATATCTTACACCTATGCAAAAAACAACTCAAACTGGATAAAAGACCTAAATATCAAATCTAAGACGATAAAGCTCATCCAAGCAAAAGTAGGAACAACAATGGAAGTTCTAATACACGACATAGACAGACTTCAGAATCTGTCAAACAAACCACAAACAGCAGAAGAGAAAATAGATAAATGGGAACTATTAAGAATCAAACACGTTGCCTCATCCAAGGACTTTATCAATAGAGTTAAAAGGCCACCTACAGAATGGGAAAAAAGATGTGGGAACTATATGTCAGACTGATGCCTGATCTCCATAATCTATAAGACACTACAAAATATCAATAAGAAAAAGATAAATCATCCAATGAAGCAATGGGCAAAGGAGATGGACAGACACTTCTCTGAAGAGGAGATCCAGGCAGCCAAAAAACACATGCAGACATGCTCACAGTCATTAGCTATTAAAGAAATTCGAATCAAAACTACAATGAGATACCATCCCACCTCAAGAAGGCTGGCCATGATCCAAAAAATGCAAAGCAAAAAATGTTGGAGAGGCTGTGGAGAAATTAGAACTCTCCTACACTGTTGGTGGGATTGCAAAATGGTGCAAACTCTTTGGAAAGCAAAATGGCACTTCCTTAAAAAGCTGGATATAGATATACCATTTGACTCAGTAATTCCACTGCTCAGAATATATCCTACAGAATCAAGGCCATTCACAGAAACTGATACATGCACATGAATGTTTATAGCAGCACAGTCCACAACAGCAAAAAGATGGAATCAGCCCAGAGGCCCAGTAACGGAGGAATGGATAGGTAAACTGTGGTATATATACTCAATGGAACACTATGGAATGATAAAGAACAACAACAATTTTAGGAAACATCTTATAACCTGTTTTCAATTGGAGGACATTATGTTGAGTGAAAGTATTCTGTGACAAAAGGACAAATACTGTATGAGACTCCTACGATAACAACTTAAAAACAGACTCATGCATAGAAGAAAAGACTCTTTGATGGCTGCAAGGGTGGGGAGGGAGGGAACCTGTGGGGGGAGGGTTTAGATAGTTAATAAAAATTTGGTTGGGTGAAATCTGTGACAGCACACATTGGAAATAAGATCAATATTAACTGGACTTCAACATAGCATGATTATTTCTCCAATCTTAACCCAATATTGCTAGGACAGAGTAGCTGGGGAGGGAGTCCAGGGACCATGCTGTCAGCAGAAATCTAGACCAATTGGCACAACTAGCATTTTGCTAAGAGAGCCCTCTGCACCCTACAATGGTGAGTGCCATCTGGGGTCTTAAAAACTGCCAAGCTGCCATCTGAGGGTACAGCAAATGGTCTAAACTCAGCCGGAATGGGTGATCACCAAGGACCAAAACGATACACGGGAAAGAGAACCCAGAAGACAGAGACCCATGTGAGTGGGTGACGACATTGACTTGTGACTAGAAGAACCCAGTGGTGCCCAGCCACCACCAGTGGTAGCCGTGATGGGGCTCACAATGTTGAGTCTCATTGGCAACACAAGAATAAAAAGGGGTGCACCCTGAGATCTCCATTAAAAGAACACAAATGATTGTCCAGGGCCCTTGGAATTCCCCTGGGTGCATGGCCCCTGGCTCTGATGCTGCCCGGTCCATAAATCATAACGGAGGTCAATTCTCAGACAGGAATGATTAGACTTCGCAATACAGAGTGACCATATCATATGTGTACTTTATGGTTCTATGCATCTATAGGATGTCATCCTACTGACCTCTTACTGGAGGAAAGAGAGTGGGTGGAGAGGAGGGGATAGGAGATTGTTGGGAGGATAAGACATGTATGGAGTAGAGAGGAAGAGTGAGCTATCACCGGGCAGGGAGAGCATTGGGAGCTGCATATAGGTGGGCATGCAAATTTATATGGGAATGTACATTTTCATTCAATTATAATTTAAAAAAAAAAAAAAGAAAGAAAACCGAAAGGGAAAAACATCCTTAGACATTTTTCAAGATGAAAGAACTTTAGAAAAAATTGAAGCTTCAAGTTGCAGTAGTGAAAGATTCTATGGAGAAAATGTTAAATGACACCCAGCCACTGCTGCTGGGTCGATTCTTACTCAAGGCAATCCGATAACAGGAAGCATCTAAAGAAGACAGAGGGAAGACACAGAGGCACTATAACAAAAAGGATTGTTTTATGTTCAACCATTTCAGGAGGTAGCATATGATTAGGATGTTACTAAAGGAAGAGATCCAAGCTGCATGGGAGACAGTGGAGAAAAACAAGTCTCCCAGAACTGATGAACTACCAACTGAACTGAGATGTTTCAACAGATAGATACAGCACTGGAAGTGCTCACTTATCTGTGCCAAGAAACTTTGGAAGACAACTACCTGGCCAACCAACCAGGCCTATTTCTAAGGAAGATGACTTAACTGAATGCGGAAATTACCAAACAGTGTCATTAATGAAACAAGCAAGTAAAATTTTGTTGAAGATTATTCCAAAGAGTCTGCAGCAGTACATTAACAGGAAATTGCCCAAAATTCTAGCCAGATTCAGAAGAGGACTTAGAACCAGGAATATCATAGCCGATGTCAGATGAATCCTCGATGAAAGCAGAGACTTCCAAAAAGATGTTTACCTGTTCTTTATTGATGATGAAAAGGCATTCTACTGTGTGGATCATAACAAATTACGGCTAGTATCGGGAGGAGTGGAAATTCCAGAACACTTCATTGTGTTCATGAGAAACATGTACATAGATCAAGAGGTAGTCATTCAAACAGGGTAAGAGGATATTGTGTGGTTTAAAATCATGAAATGTGTACATCAGGGTTGTATTCTTTTACCATACCTATTGAATCCATCTGCTGAGCAAATAATTTGAGAAGCTGGACTATATGAAGGACACAGCATCAGGACCGAGGAAAAACTCATTAACAACCTGTGTTATGCAGATGACACAACCTTGCTTGTTGAAAGTAAAGAGGACTTGAAGCACTTACCGATGAAGGGCAAAGAAAACAGCCTTCAGTATAAATTACATTTCAATATTAAAAAAAAAAATCTCACAATTGGACCCATAAGAAACATCATGCTAAACAGAGCCAAGAGCAAAGCTGTTAAGGATTTCATTTTACTTGTTTCCATAATCAATGCCCGTAAAAGTAGCAGTTGAGAAGTTAAACAGTACATTGCTTTGGGCAAATCTGCTGCAAAAGACCCTTTAAAGTGTTAAAAATTCAAAGACATCACCTTGAAGACTAAGGTGCACTTGAAGGCACAAGCCATGGTGTTTTCAATCAACTCTTATACGTGCAACAGCTGGATGATGAATAAGAAGACCAAAGAAGAGCTGACACCTTTAAATTGCAGGTCTGCAAGAAATGCTGAATATACCATAGACTGGCAAAAGAACAAACAAATCTGTCTTCGAAGTAGTATAGCAAGAATGTTTCTTAGAAGCAAGGATGGACAGACTAGTCTTTCATACTTTGACAGGTTATCAGGAGAGATTAGTCCCTGGTGAAGGGACTAATGCTAGGCAAAGTAGAGGGTCAGTGAAAAACAGGAAGACTTATGAGATGAACTGACACAATATTTGCAACAATGGGCTTAAGCATAACAATAATAGTGAGGATGGCCCAGGACTGAGTATTGTTTCACTCTGTAGTGCATGCGTATGTTAGCTATGAATCAGAACCTGCTGAAAAGCACTTGACAATCGCAAAGGTAGTGAAGAGTTTACAGAGGAAATGTCATGTGTCTCTATCACCTAGAAAGTTGCTCTTAGGCAGAAAAGTTCAGATGTAACCAGCACTCCCTCCCAGATGGGAAAAAAAAAAGTATTGGCTCTGTTTACTTTTCAGAGTCTTTCTCTTTTTTAAGTATGAAGAACATATATAGATTTTTCTGTCAAATAGGAATGCAGGACTAGGTAAGCCACGAATGCTTTTCAACTTGAAGAATAACATCAAGCACTCACAGGGAGAGCATCCAGCAGGCATTTGTAAGGATTCCAGACATAATTCTGTTAATCAATTAACAAAATGGATTACCACGCATCATATTAGTTTTGCAGAGTGTAGCTCACAATCTTTCTCTCCAGACATTATCGCACTGGCCGATGGTTAACTCTTAAGGGTCTATAATACACGGGGCACGTGATGGTTACGGTTGTGTGTCATCTTGGTTAGGCCATGATTCTCAGTGGTTGGGTGGATGTTATCTAGTCATCCTCCGTTTTGTGATCTGTTGTGAGGGTTTAATCATTTGAAAGTGGAACTGAGAATGCAGCATGCATCCAATATATAGAGAGGTTCTGACAAAGCTCACCCTCTCTGGATCCTGAATTGGACTCATCCTATAACCTCCAGTTCTTTGGATGTGAGCCAGCAATGTGCCATTGCATCTGCCACCTTTGAGATTGTTAGCTCTTGCAACGAAGTAAGTCAGCAGAAGCCTCCAGTCTGATGCCTCACCAATTAATTTGGGATTTGCCTGCCTCCATTTCCTTGAAATAAATCTCTCTTTCACATATACACACATACACGTATACACACATACACGTATACATATATACTAGGTAGGCAACAAATGCTTTTCAGTTTGGAGAACAAAATCAAGCACTCCCAGGGAGCACATCCAGCAGGCATTTTAAGGGTTCCAGACATAACTCTTAATCAATTAACAAAATGGATTATCATGCACCATATTAGTTTTGCAGATAAAGACACGAGCAATCCAAGGTCTAAACTCCTCCTTGTGGTATCATTATATCCTACTACTGGATTCTGAATTAAATGATGATTGAATCGCTCACCTTTATCTTCAATAACCCAATGCTTGAGGGGCCTTGGTGACTATAGCCAAATGCTTCACTGGTGTTGCTCCTCTAGAGAATCCAGCCTAAGACAAGGCATTTTACATAAATTATCTAAAATCCATGCAACAGCCTTGTCAACAAGGCCACATCAGCAGACAGAAGGGAACAGAGTTAAGATTCAAAGCCAAATCTGTCTGTAAAGCCCTGTCTGCAAAATTGGCTTTCTTTCTATGATATAACTCTGCTTTGTACACTTTTATAGGATGTGCTTCCAAAATAGGAGTCAAAATGATGAAGATTCTTAATCCCTCTCTGTTGCTTTGTGGGTAAGACTTTGGGTAAGTGTGTGCAGTTTCCTTGGTCTCAACTTTCTTATGTTTACAGCGAGATGATTGACATAATTATCTTTAATGCTGCTTCCCCTGCCAAGAATCTGTGAGCCCTTGGTTCAAATTATGCACTTCCGTGCCTATGGAATAAGACTCCTCTCCTCTTCTCTGCAGGCAGCCAATCAGCTGACTCAACGCTGGCAAGCAGAGATGTAACAGAGGCCACAGGCGGGTCTCCCCTAAACCCAGTGTGTGGACCTCTGCTAAGACTTTCCATATGTCTTCACCCACAAGGGATATGAGAAAAACAAACACAATTGAGGGAAAACTTCAGTATGTCTGCTCTACACCTGACTGGGAAATGTAGGGAGTTCTTAGATTCCTTTGAAATGAGAACTGAGTGGCTGACAGCCAGAAAACTCAAATCTTAAGCAGACATAAGATGGAGAAGACAGATCTGGAAAAGACTGAGGCACAAATATTTGAAAATAAGAAGTGAAAACAACATCTGAGGAAAAAATAAGGCGCAAATATAAACTCTTCTGCACAAACAGGCATTTCATATACAAAACCTAAGAAATATTGGTATTCATTCAACAACTCTTCTTCTGAAAGTTCAAAAGGCTAGACAGTCACACAGGACTTCAAATACAATTTCAGTGCATTCTAATATATAAAGGATGTACTGACCTGCAATTCACTCCTCTCAGGGGCATTACTATCCAGAGGAAATGTTTTCAGCATGAACATTCTGGAAGCACTGAAATGTAGAAATATCCAATACCACTACTAAGGTAGGAAAGGTCTTTTAGCACAATTTGCAGTTCCAAGACTTCCCAGAAAAGCCATTTTTTCCCTCCCATCTTCTATCCATTTGGTCCCTAGAGTCAAATGGAACAAAGAGCTCATCTGCCTAATTACCCAAGTGGTGAGCACTTAAAGGGGGAAATACTGATTTCCTTATACACTGAGGGAGAAATTAGTCTAGATGCTTTATTCTCTTACCTCTTACATAGTGTTGCCCTTTTGACACATTCAATTGCACTGTAACTGAGCATAGAAGCTAGTGCATAACTTGAGATCTAAAACTTTAGAGTTATATTACGGCCTAGAGGAAGGGAAATACTTGCTAACTGAGCAATTACTATGTGCCAGGCATCGAATAAGGTGTTGTATTAAGTTATAATACAACTTCTTAAGGAGATTCGACTCGACGGCACTTGGCTGGCTTGGCTAAGGAAAGTACTGTGTTCATGTTTTACAGGAGATAGAAGTAATCCACAGCATAAACTCCTCCTTTTGGTACCACTCTTCTCTACCTCAGTGTCCTGAACTAAAAGATTAATTGAATTGTTCATCTACGTCTTCCATAACCTACTGCTGCAGAGGCCTTAGCAATCTTAGCCTAATGCTTCCCAAGGCTAATTGCTCACTAGTACCAACTGGAGAGCTGTTTAAAAAATGTTGTTGTTGTTGTTGTTAGGTGTCATCAAGTCAGTTGTGACTCATTGTCCCCCTATGTACAACAGAAGGAAACATCACCTGGTCCTGCACCATGCCCACAGTCGTTATGCCAAAG
This sequence comes from Heterohyrax brucei, assembly GCA_028571685.1. Taxonomy (NCBI): domain Eukaryota; kingdom Metazoa; phylum Chordata; class Mammalia; order Hyracoidea; family Procaviidae; genus Heterohyrax; species Heterohyrax brucei. The sequence continues at coordinate 13,815,903 of CM053153.1, read as the reverse complement.
CCTACTGTGTTACCACTGTGTCAGTGCATCTCATTGAGAGTCGTCCTCTTTTCGGCCGAGTTTCTCCTTTGCCAAGCATGATGTCCTTCTCCAGGGACTGATCCCTCCTGACAACATGCCCAAGGTATACGAGATGTGGGAAGTATTCTAGTTGTACTTATTTCAAGACATAGTTGTTCCTTCTTTTGGCAGTCTATGGTATATCTAATACTCTTCTCCAACACCACAATTCAAAGTAGTTAATTCTTCTTTGGTCTTTGTTCACTGTCCAGATTTCATACACAGAAGAGGCAATGGAAAACATTATGGCTTGGGTCAGGTAAGACACAGTCCTCAAGGTAACATCTTTATTTTCAGCACTTTAAAGAGGCCTTTTACAGCACATATGCCAAGTGCAATTCAACTTTTCTATTTCTTGACTGTGCTTCCATGATATTGATTGTGAATCCAGGTAAAATGAAATCCTTGACAACTTTAATCTTTTTCCTATTTATCATGATGTTTCTTATTGGTCTAGTTGTTAGGACTTTTGTTTTCTTTATGTTGGGGTGTAATCCATAGTGAAGGCTATGGTTTTTGATCTTCAATAGTAAGTACTTCAAATCCTCTTCAATTTCAGCAAGGTTGTATCATCTACATAACACAGGTTGTTAACGAGTCTTCCTCCAATCCTGATACCCTGTTTTTCTTCATATAGCCTAGTTTCATGGATTATTTGTTTAGCATACAGATTGAATAGGTATGGTTAAAGGACACTACCCTGATGCACAACTTTTCTAACTTTAAATCATGCAGTATCCCCTTCTTCTGTTCAAATGACTGCCTCTTGATCTATGTACAGTTTCCTTATGAGGACTATTAAATGTTGTGGAATTTCCATTCCTCACTATGCTATCGACAATTTGTTACGATCCACAAAGTCAAATTCCTTTTCATACTCAATAAAACACAGGTAAATACTTTTCTGGTATTCTTTTCTTTCGGCCAGGATCTATTTGACATCAGCTGATATCCTTGGCTCTAGGCCCTCTGAATTTCTGGAAGTTTTCTGTCAGTATACTGCTACAGACTCTTTTGAATGATCTTCAGCAAAATTTTACTTGCATGTCATAACTGATAATTTCCACATTTGATTATATCCTTTTCTTGAAAATAAGCCTAAATATGGATCTCTTTTAGTTGGCGAGCCAGACAGCTGTCCTCTAAATTTCCTGGCATAGTGGAGTGAGCACTTTCAGCACCACAACAGTCTGTTGAAAACATCTCAGTTGGTATTTCTTCAATTCCTGGAGCCTTGTTTTTCAGTATTGCCTTCACTGAGCAGCTTCAACTTCTTCCTTCAGTACCATTAGTTCATGCTTATACGGTATCTCCTGAAATGGCTGAGCACAGACCAATTCTTTTTGCTACAGTGATTCTGTGTATTCCTTCCATCTTCTTTTGATGTTTCTTGTATCAGTGAGTATCTTTCTTGTAGAATCCTTCAATACTGCAACTTGAGGCTTGAATTTTTTCTTCAGTTCTTTCAGCTGGAGAAATTTTGAGATTCTTCTTCCCTTTAGGTTTTCCATCACCTGGTCTTTGCACGTATCATTGTAACACTTTATCTTCTAGAGCTGCCTTTTGAAGTCTTCAACTCTTTTACTTCATCATTTCTTCATTTTGCTTTAGCTACTTGACATTCAAGAGTACGTTTCAGAATCTCCACTCATATCTATTTTGGTCCTTTCTTCCGTCCTTGTCTTTCTAAGGACCTCTTGCTTTCTTCATGTATGATGTTCTTGACATCGTTCCACAAAATGTCTGCTGCACCAGATATGTTCTTCTGATTGTCTCCGATTTCATGTGAGATATATACAAGCTTGTAATTTGGCTCTTGTGGACTTTTTCTAATTTTCTTCAGTTTCAACTTGAACTTGCATATGAGCAGTTTATGGTCTGTTTTGCAGTTGGCCCTTGGCCTTGTTCTGACTGATAAAACTGAGTTTTTCCATCTCTCTTTTCACAAATGAGTCCATTTGGTTCCACTGTATTCCATCTGGCAAGGCCCGTGTGTATAACTTCCATTTATGTTGGTGAAAAAAAGTAATTTGCAATGAAAAAATACATATGCCTAAAAATTTTTCTGACAAATTATTGTTTTATTTGCCTGAGTTGACTCTCAATTTTTCCCCCATAACTTTAATGGGAAGCCAGGATGGAGAAGCACAGACTTAGTACAGCTGTCTCATAGGGAACACAAATGTAGAAGAAATAAAATTCAAAAAGTTGGTTAATGTACATTAAGTTGTGTCTCCCAAAATACATGTTGGAATTCTAACTTCTGTAACTGGATGTAGTCCTCTTGGGAAATAGTCTTCTTTGTTATGTTAGATCATACCTGAGGGGAGTGGGTTCTAAATTTAATCACTTTTGACTTGTAAAAACAGCAGATTAAACACAGAGACAGGAACACACTGGGGAAGACAGATGTTACATGAGGCTTACCAAAGAACAAATGAAAGCTTGGAGTTACCGACAAGCAAGGAATCAACATGGCCAAAATCCTAGTCTGGACTTTTTACTTCCAGTGCAATGAGAAAATGAGTCCCTATTCTTTAAAGCCACCCACTCATGGTATTTCTGTTATAGGACATTAGGCAACTAAAACAGTTATGATCAAGACAGTGTGTAGGGGGGAAAGTAATTTTCTGTTTTGTATCCTTTCGTTACATATAATGTGCTTATTTGACATTTGTTGAGCACCTACTGTAGGGCGGGTATAGGACTGAGAGAAGCACAGATCCTGCTTGGGCTCTGAATGTAGCCCATCTTGAATCCAATCTGTTGTACCATGTCCTGCAAGACAGGAGTGGTACACGACGTGTCCTATATAAAGAAGAGTCTGCACTGAACCATGAAAAATAGGGAGCAGTTTGTCCAGTGAAAAGAAGGAATGAACAGTCTAGGAAGAGCAACTGGTGATTACTGGATGTGGAAAGGGAAGAGCTGAAATTTGCTGGACTGTGCACGTGGATGGTTTTGCTCTTCACCAAGATAAGGAACACACAGGAAAACAATCAAGGGTCTTAAATGTAGTTTGCTATTGTAAATTGATTTTTTCTGTTCTGTGCCTGGTTACTACTGGTATGTAAAAAAAATTCTTAGTGGTATGAAGGTTTATTTGTACCCAGCCTTCTTTCTAAGTTCTGTGCTACATTCTTACTGCTTTTTAAGTGGTACTTAGCATTTCTGGAGAGACAATCACATCATCTGCATAAATGTTCATTTTGTTCCTTCCTTTCTGATTCATTTGACATTCATCCTTTTGAGACATGGCTTTTCAAAAGCATGTTATGTTAGGTGATGGTGTGGGAGTTACTGCTGTCAGTCAACGGGACTCAAATTTGCCAAGGCACAGGAACAAAGTAAGGATGTTCAGGGTGATTCAGGTCACAGCCTTACAGAGCTTTGGGGTCTGAGAAATTATTTAGTTAAATCCCTTGATTTTCGCAAATACAGATACCTAGGCCCAGATGCCTGAAAGTAATTGTCCCAAGTCACTCAACAGAGACATAACAATACAATAAATGTCCTATGCTGTAAAATGGCCAAGATGATAATTTAAACTTGAATACGGAACAACATTACCCTTGAAAAGCTTCCTTGACCTCTGCTGTTTTTAAGGTAAGGTCCAGCCTGGCCTGAAAAGTCTTGCTTGTCTCTCTAGCCTCACTCTGTGCCTCTCTTATGGGTTTTCTAGAAACACAGGCTGCTTTTACTTCCAAGATGCTGCAAGCTCTTCCCAAGGCTTTCATACATTCTTTATGTTCTACCTGGAGAAGGTTCCCTTCCCCCAATTCTGTGCCTTTCCCTTGCTATCCCTGTTCTGCTTCCCATCTGTCATTCTGTCATATTGTCATGGCTTACATGTTGCTATGATGCTGGACATTATACTACCAGTATTTCAATAACCAGCAGGGTCATCCAAGGTGGACAGGTCTCAATGGAGCTTCCTGACTGAGACAGACAATGAAAAAAGGCTTTATAGTTTACTTCTGAAACTTGAACAATGAAAATTTTATGGTTCTCAACAAAATATTGCCCAATATAATGCTACCAGGTGAGCATCCAAGATTGGAAGGCACTACACAACAGCTACACAACAGTGAACCTTGAAAATAGCAAAGACTGTGAAGGAAGATGGCACAGGAAGCGGGCAGTATATTGGTCTCTTGTTCATGGGGTTGCTGTAAGTCAGAGACGACTTGACCACAACAACTAACAACAACAGAAAACCTTGCTTATCCTCCGTTAATCTGTTTAACTCATTGCCCAACACTCTCCTCACTATTCACCTCCAATTAGATTAAAACTTTCCATTTTTTACTTCCATCAGAAATCTAACTTCTCCTTATAGCACGTATCTCAACAATAACTAAATGATTTTATAAGATTTATTTCTTTAGTGTCCGTGTCCCAGAAAAACACAACCAAACCCACTACTGTCAAGTCAATTCCAACTCATAACAACCCTACAGGACAGAAGAGAACTTCCCCACAGAGCTTCCAAAGAGCCCTGGTGGACTCAAACTGCTGACCTCTTGGTCAAGAGCCAGAGCCATGAAGCACTGAGTCCCCAGGGTTTCCCTATCTTCCCCATTATAGTGCAAGAAAGCCAGCCACAAGTCTATCTTGTTCATCACTGTATACCTGGACTAGCATATAGCTCCTGGTATTCATACAATTCTTTTTTAAAAAATTGAATGAATGGAATAGTCACATTGATGCTTGTTCTATGACCTCATTGTCATACCATCTGTCTTAGTCATTTAGTACTGCTGTAGAAGAAATACTACAAGTGGACGGTAAGAGAAATTGTATTCTGTCACAGTCCAGTAAGCTTTAAGTCCAAGTTCAGGTCATCAGCTCCAGAAGGCTTTCTCTGTTGGCTCTGGGGGAAGGTCCTTGTTGTCAATGGTCCCTTAGAATTGAAACTTCCGAGGCACAGGGACCCCAGTTCTTTTCCAAAGGATACACTCTGCTCCTGGCACCGCTTCTTGTTGGCGTGAGGTCCCCAGCTCTGTGCTTGCTTTCCTTCTCTTTATAGCCCCAGAGATTGCCTCAGGGCACAATATATAATCTCACACATTGAGTCCTGCCTCACCAACACAGCCACAGCCCATCCTCCCTCTTTTACATCATGTAGGCAGAACTTACAACCTGGAGGAACATCACATAATATGACAGGGCCCAGCCAAATTGCTATCCATATTTTTGGGGACACAATTCAGTCCGTGATACTATCTTTAGTTATTTAGTCCTTCAAAATATTCTCCTCATTTCTTTTTTTGGCTACTGTTGTGTATTTCCTGAGCCTATTTTTGTCTCATTTCTAATGAGCTAAGGCAGAGTGGTTGTTCTAGAAGACTGCTTAATGTATAAATGTTGTTGCTGGGTGTTGTCAAGTTGATTTCAACTCATACTGACTCCCTGCGATACTGTAGAACTGCCCCCATAGGGTCTTCTTGGCTATAATGTTTACAGAAGCGGATTACCAGGTCTCTCTCTCACAGAAAGGCTAGGTGGGTTCACACTGCCCATCTTTCTAGTTAGCAGGTAAGCCTTTAACTACTGCTCCACCAGAGACCTTTAATAGCATCAAACAACTTGAAAGATTCAAAAGCTTCAAAAGCATGGTATACAATATAGTGTGAATACATTCTATTATGATATACAATGTATCTTAATTGGTACTTCTCTGGTGTCCTTTATTTACAGTATAATGAAAATAATAAACTTAATAATCAGCATGTATGAAACGTCTACTTTATCTGAGGTATTTATTCTCAACTCTCATTTGCCTCTCAGGCCTAAAGAATCTCAACTTTCTCGAGTAAAGCATACATCAAAAAATCAAGTAACGCAGTCTCTTCCACTGCTTTGCAAACTTCCATAAGCCATGAGCTGCCTTCTGACACGGACCAGAAGCTTGCTGGTTTCCTGTATGAGAATGTAGAACAACCCCACAATTAGCCCAATTACATACTGTCCTTGTTTCCTATTCATGCACGCAAAAACTAATAGCATAATACAACAAATTAATTTTTCAAGAAGGCAATAGAGAATAGTAATTATTTCACTCCAAGCTTGCCAAATTATTTCCAGGAACTATGGAAAATGACTACATTTTCAGCATCTCTCACATGGCATTTAAGGTTCTGGCACAAATTGCATGAAATGAAGGAAAACAAAATCCCATTCCAAACATCAGGTTTTTATACCCTTGTAATGTGTGTAAAATGTACCCATAATGGGTTCCTTAGGGTGAAATCATTCTTGCTTCTCATTGGTAACTTTTGTAACTGTACAATGATTGCTGAATAGCACCATATTTCCAAACTTAAAGAGTTATGCACAGTGGCTCTTTTCAGTGATCTTATTACGTAGTCAAATGATCATATGGGATATGTTAGCAAGAATTAATAATAATTCCACACTATGTTGGCCTGGTCATATTCTACATAGAAGGAGCTTCATTTTTAGTGCTGTAAAAACAAGAAGGAACAATAAGTGGAATATAGCCTATCCAGTATAGTTAGATGATGAGGGGACAAATACTACATCATGTCATCAAGTTAAAGGACCTGAAGATGTGTGACCTGGATCAGGCAGAGTGACACCTGGAAGCTGTGGGACACACCTGAAAGAGGGTCATTCGGAAAAGGATTTGGGTTCTTTATTTTTAATCACTGAGTGGAGGAAAGGCACAGTGGATCAAATCTGTAGAAATAAAAATTTTAGTTTCTCTTAAGAAAGAATGTTCTTAAATGCAACACTGTGAAAGATTCAAGGGGCAACTCAAGAAGACATTGTGAAGACTCCCCAGCCCTGGCAGAGTCTGACAGAGTGCGAACAGCCACCCGCTGGAAGTGTGTGTGTGTGTGTGTGTGTGTGTGTGTAAATATACACAGCAAAACACAGACCATTTCAACAATTTTTACATGTGCAAATTCAGAGCCACTGACTCCATTCTTCGTTGTTTGTATAGCCATTCTTGTGATACTATTCCAAACTGAGAGGTGTTAAGCGTCACACAGAAGGATGAGTGCATTTCCAACAACAGCCTGGCAGGGCAAGAAAAAAATAGAAGGTGGTAGGTATCTGACTCTCCTGCTATGGTTTGTTTGAGTCTTTTCCATTTTTTATCTATTTTTAAAGTAAAGGGTTTGTGCTTTACCAACTTTCAACAGTCACCATTAGGAGTTTTTATTTTGCTTTGTATGGTTTGCAACTCATAGGTTGTTATGTACTTGACGTGTTTCAGTTCACTGAAGCCATTATTTTTTTGATTCCCAAATGCCCCGTCTCAGACCAGTGAGAGCTCCTTTAAGTTATCTCACTGGAAACGGCAGGTCACACAGCAGTGTGACCTTTTAATAGAATTCCATTAGTCTTTGAATGCTTCCTACCCTCTGGCATCAGTTGTCCCAGGGTCTGCTAGGATATTCCCTTCCTCAGACTGGAATCAGTCATTTCTCTAAGAAGCACTGGTCTCTTTTAGCCAGAAAGTGATTAATGGGGAAGAGAAGATCCATTTGTATGTGCTTTACATTTAGGAATTTTGGTATGATTTCATTTGAAAATAAATCAAAAGTGTGCTATAAAAATGCTTTGAAAAATAGTCTTATAATTTTTAAGTTCTTATTGCTTTGAGTACCTCTGAATACAACTAATTCGTGAAGCAGAAATTTAGCACTCACTGGAAAGGGCATTATTGTGGACCTAGAAAGTTGGTTACAGCAGCACCATCTCACAGTGGCTTGTTACACTTGTGCTACATTGGAGAAAAAAACTCTCAGTTGCTCAACAAACTTAAAAAATTTATAAAAATTTTATACATTTGCGACTACATTTAGATAGCTAATTTATTTCTTTTGGTTAACACTGCTCTAGCTGCTTTTTTAAAAAAATAATATTTTATTTTATTTTTGGTGAAACTGTGTGTAGCAAACCAGGTTGCTATTCAACAATTTCTGTACATATTGTTCACTGACATTGGTTACACTCTTCACACTGTGACAACATACTCATTATCTCTACTCCAGGTGCTGCACTCCCGTTAAATTAGTCATACTGCCCTCCAACTTTTTCATCTATGCTTCAGGGTAATTGTTGACTGTTCGGTCTCATATAGATGATTTTTTGAAAAAGCATAGTACTCCAGAGACATTCTTTATTTTATGAGCTAACCTTTTGACACTGTTTCAATTTAAAGTTTAAAGAGCATCTCAGGGCAGTAGTGTTGGAGATTCTTCTAGTTTTGATGGGTCCAGTAAGTCTTGATTTTTCTTTTTTTGAGAATTCAAAGTTCTGTTCTACATTTTCTCCTCCTTTCTGTCAGGACTCATCTACTGTGGGCACGATCATAACTTCTGGTAGTGGTAACCAGGCACCATCTAGCTCTTAGAGGCTGTCATTCACACGGACATTCCAGCGGGCTGATTCCTGCTCTAAATCTTGGGTTTCCTACTTTCCCTTTTGCTGTAGATAAGTGGTACAAGTAGTTGTATCTTAGGTAGTCATTCACAAGTTTTTAACACCACAAATGCTACTCACCAAACTAGGACGTAGAACATAAACATTATGAAGTATATGTTGTGCCGAGTGACTTATTTGCCTTATGAGACTAAGTCTTCAAACCGAGAAAACTAATCTGGTGAGGTGGTTCATTATGCCTAAGAAATATCAGTATCTGTGACTTGCATTTGTTTAATTTATGTATGTGTGTACGTGTGTGTGATGCAGGAGATCTTGAAGATACTGCAGGTTCGGTCAGCTCCGGATCACTGCAGCAAAGCAAATATGGCAATAAACTGACTCACACAAATTTTTTTTTGTTTCTCAGTACATATAAAAGTTATGTTTACACTGGTGACACAGTGAGTTAAGTACTACATCTGCTAACCAAAAGGTCAGTAGTTTAAACCCACCAGATGCTCCCTGAAAACTCTGTGGGGCAGTTCTACTCTGACTTCTAGGGTCACTATGAGTTGGACCCGACTCGACAGCAGTGGGTTTGGTTTCAATTTTGGTAGTCTATTAAGTCTGTACTAGTATTACATCTAATATGTATACATATACATATACATATACATATACATATACATATACATACACACACACACACACACAAATCTTAATAAAAAAATCTTACTGTTAAAAATTGCTAACTGTCATCTGAGCCTTCAGTGACCCATAATCTTATTTGCGGATGAAGGTCCTTCCTCATTATTGATGGCTATTCACTGATCAAGGTGGTGGTTGCTGAAGGCTGAAGCATATGCAGCAGTTTTTTAAAACAAGACAATGAAATTAACGTTAGTTGACTCTTCTTTCCGTAAAATATTTGTCTCTAGCAACTTATTTTATGTGAAAGCATTTTACCCATAGAAGAACTTTTCAGAATTTTAATCAGTTGCCTCAAACTCCACTGCTGCATTATCGATTAAGTTTACATAATATTCTAAATCCTTTCCTGTCGTTTCAACAATGTTCACAGGATCTTCCCCAAGAGTAGATGTGATCACAAGAAACCACTTTCTTTGCTCGCCCACAAGAAGCAACTCCTCATCCATTGGAGTTTTATCATGAAATTGCAGCAGTTCAGTCACATCTTTAGGCTCCACTTGTAATTCTAGCTCTATTGCAGTTCCTACCATATTTTCAGTTACTTTTCTCACTGAAGTCCTTAATCCCTCAAAGTCATCTATAAAGGTTGAAACCAATTTTTTCCAAACTGCAGTTAATGTTGATGTTTTGACCTCCCATGAATCACAAGTGTTCTTAATGGCATCTAAAATAGGGAATCCTTTCCAAAAAGTTTTCAGTTTACTTTACCTAGATCCATCAGAGGAATCACTAAATGTGGAAGCCGTAGATTTACAAAATGTACTTATTAAATAATAAGACTTGAAAGTCAAAATGACTCTTTTATCCATAGGCTGCAAAATGGATGACCTGTTAGCAGGCATGGAAACAACAATCTACTTGTATGTCTCATTAGAGGTCTTGGGTGACCAGGTCCACTGTCCAGAAGCAGTAATATTTTAAGATTTTTTCTGAGCAGTAGGTCTCATTATGCAGTAAACTATGTTGTAAACTTGGTTTGATATTAATTCAGGATTTGTTTTTCCATTTATAGATCAGAGTAAATTTAACATAATTCTTAAGGGATCTAGGAATTTCAGAATGGTAAGTGAGCACTGGCTTCAACTTAATGATACCTGCATTACCTCCTAACAAAAGAGTCAACCTGTCCTTTGAAGCTTTGAAGCCAGGTATCGACTTCTCTCTAGCTATGAAAACCCTTGACGGCATCTTCTTCCAATGCCAGCCAGCCAAGTGCCATCGAATCGGATCTGACTCATGACTTCTTTCAATACGAGGCTGTTTCTTCTACCGTAAACATCTGTTACTTAGTGTAGCACCATCAGGGACCCATTTTAGTGTAGCCGCTGGCATCAGTCTTCTTCGCTAGATCTTCTGGATTACTTGCTGAGCTGCTACATCAAGATGTGCTGTTTCACCTTGAACCTTTATATTACAGAGGTGGGTCATTGCCTTAAACCTCACAAGCCAACATCTTTTGGCTTCAGGCTTTCTTCTACAGCTTCCATACTTCTTTCAGCCTTTGTAGAATTAAAGAGAGCTAGGGTCTTGGAACCTTTGGTGCTGTAGTGGGTTGAGCACTATGTCTGCTAACCAAAAGATCAGCAGTTCAAATCCACCAGGCACTCCTTGTAAACTCTACGGGGCAGTTCTACTCTGACCTTGGGGGTTGCTATGAGTCAGATCTGACTCAGTGACAGTGGTTTTATTTTTTAGGGTCTTGCTCTTGACTAGGCTTTGGCTTAAGTGAATGTTGTGGCTTCTATAAAGACTGCTAAAACTTGCTCTGCATCAGGAATAAGGCTGTTTCATTTTCTTACAGTTTAGGTTTTCCCTAGAGTAGCAGCTTTAACTTTCTTCAAGAACTTCTATATTCACAACTTGGATAACTGTTTGGCATACGAGGCCTATCCTTTAGACTATCTTAGCTTTAGACAGACTGCCACCATGGCTGCAAGACTGGGCTCAGGCACTGCAGAGATCATGAGGATGGCACTACACCGGGCAGTGCTTTGTCTCCTGTATATAGGGTTACTGTGAGTCAGAACCAATTCAAAGACACCTAACAGCAAGAGTGAATGTTATTGTGTATTATTTAAAAACAACTTTGTAGTTATAAACTTTCTCACATAGAAAACTTTAATCCAAGCTGCCTTCTCGGGTGAATTCAACCAAATATTTAAGAAAAACAGTACTGATTCTATACAGTTCTTCCAACTCAGAGTCTCCCAACTGATTTGTTTAGTCCTGTATTACCCTAATATTAAAACCAGACAAGCTAACACAAAGAACGAAATCTACTCATAATTATATTTTAGGAAAATAGACATATAGCAAACAAGACCATGTGGTATTCTTGAACTAACAGACACATAAATCATTGTAACAGAATAGAGAATTCAGACATAGATGCAACAGTATATGGTCAATTCGTTTCTGACAAGGTGTAAAAGCAGTTCACTACAGGAAGAACAGTCTTTAAACACAGGAGAATGAAATAATTAGACAAGCAAATGTGAAAAGAATAAAGGAACAGAGGGAAGGAAGGAAATAGAGAGACAGAGGGAGGGAGGGAGGGAGGGAAGAGTAGGACAGTAGGTAAGCCCAGAAGCAGGGAAGTAGAGAAGGAAAGTAGGTCAAACCATGATTCATACCATACAAGAAATTAACCCCAAACGGATCATTGACTTAAATGTAATGCCTGAAAGTATAAAACTTCAAAGAGAAAACACAGGAGACAATCTTTATGAACTTGGATATTGCAAAGATGTCTTAGATAGGAAGCCAAAATGCATGAGTCATGAAAGAAAAAAAACTTTAATTAGATATTAGCAAACTTAAAAACTGTGCATGAAAAATACTGTTAAAATGAAAATAAAGCCACATACTAGATGAAATTACTTTCAAAACACATGTCTTATAAAGCACTTGTATCCATAATGAGTAAACAACTCAAAAAATTGACAAGTGACATGTATAAACAGTGTATCAGGAAAGGCATACAAATAGCAAATAAGTACTGTAAAACGCATCATCAGTCATTAGGGAAATGCAAAATAAAACCACAATGAAATGACACCATGCACTGTTAGATCGACTCAAATAAGTCTGTCAAGGGTTGACAAGGATAAGGAGCAACCGGAACTTTCCTATACGGCGAGTAAGAAAACCATGTTACAGCCATACGGGGAATAGTTCAGCAGTCTGCCATAATATAAAACACTTTCACCATAACAACCGAAACTCATTGCCATCTAGTTGATTCCAACTCACAGTGACCCCTGGAACCCCTGGTGGTATAGTGGTGATGCACTTGGCTGCTAACCAAGAGGTAGGCAAGGTCAAATCCACCAGGCACTCCCTGGAAACTCTATGGGGCAGTTGTTTTCTCACCTATAGTGTTGCTATGAGTCAGAACTGACTGGACAACACCTAACAATAACAACTTTTATGGGAGCAGACTGCCACAAATTTCTCCCGAGTTGCTGCTGTTGGGTTCAAAACACTGACTGACATTCATCAGGTGAGCACTTCATCACTGTGCCATCAAGCCTCCTACCATACAACCCAGCAATCTTCCCCAAAATATTAACTCCAAAAAATGAAAACAGCTATCAACATAAATATCTGTATAAAAATATTTATAATGGCTTTATTCATAAACACCAACTACTGGAAACATCCAAATATCCCTCAGCTGGTTAAAGTATAAACAAACTGTCACATATAACAAATATTATAACTACTTAAAACTAGAATGGAACAAACGGCCGATACATGGAGCAACATGGACGAGTCTCAAGTGTATTATGTGGAGTGAAAGAAGCTACAGTCAAAAAAGCTCATACCCTATGGTTCCATTTGTGTGACATCCTGGAAAGGCAAAACAGGACCAGAAAACAGGTCTGGGGTAACGAGAGACTGGGTAGAAGGCGACAACCGGCACTAAGAAACTTTTGGGGGTAATGGGACTACTCTGTCTCAGTGGTGGTGGTAATCCCACGGCTATATGCATTTGTTAAAATTTATATAACTATAGATCACAAAAAGAATGAATTTTATTTTATGACAAATATCAATAAACCTAACTTTAAAAAACCTGCCTTATCTTGCAGGCTAGTTTTAGAATCAAATTATGATTTACTCAGTAAGAAATCACCTCTCCCTCCTCCGAAATGCCATAGTTTTTATCTGAGCATCTCTTAAATGACTTACGCTTTTCTAATACATACTTACTGTATGTACTCTACATTACTCTGCCATAGGCTCCATGAATCATACCATGTATCTAACAGATACTGAGAGAATGAACGGATTCATTCATTCATCCATTCATTCAACAAGTTTTTGATTGCCAGTATTCAGAAAAAATATATAGTAGTTTACAAAGTAGCCATGGTACTTTAGGAACTTGAAACACATTGGAAAAATAGGCATAAATATAATAATTATGTATCATTTATGTATTTGTGTTGATTTATCATAGAATATGCTTGGAGAAGTAACATTTCTGTTACAAAATATACGTGTATTTTATTGTTTATAAATATTTCTACTTCTACTCTCCAAGGAAACACAACCCAGTCACCAACTTTGAGCCAGTACTATCAGGTTCCCCATCATCTTTCCAATGCTATCCGTATTAATCTTATAAAATTTCCCCTATAAGTTCTAAAGCATATTTACTATAGTTTTTACCTCTGTGATTGTATATACAGGTAATCTATTTTTTCCCTAGGAACAGCATTGTCTTATTCTTTGCTTACTTTTTTTTCCATATGAGCATGATCTTTTAACTTTTTATTTTTGATACTTACTGAATTTTAAGAAAGTTAGCTTGAAAATGTTCAATAAAGGTAGATAAATAAATACCTGGATATGGATGAATGACAAGTGTTGCCAATAATAAGTTTTTCTTAGATTAAAAAATAAAGGTTAAATAACTCAGAATTTTCACACTAGGTAGTTTTCCAGAATTTTAATCCACAGTTGATTGACTAAAAAGCCCATTCTTGGAAGGATTAAATTGTTGTTCTCTCACATGTCAAGAAGCAGAAACAAACCAGCAGCACTCGATGGGTGTGTGTATGCGTGCCTGTGTGCACACACATTACCACTAAAGGAATCCTAGAGTTCTGTTCATGACTTGCTGCTATGATCAGATGGCAAACAAGGTGCATATCCCAGCCAGCTATTTATTAGTCATACAACCTCAGGACAGGTACTTAACTTTCATAAGCCCCACTTTCTTCCTCTATAAAAGGGACTGATAATAAGTACTTAGGTCTTTCTCTCCTCTATAAAATCCTCACAGATTCAATTTTGTAAAGACTAAACGAGTTCCTACACCGTATCAAAGTGAAATGAGAAACTATATGTAAAGCAACACTACATAGTAGGTAACTGGGTTCTTTCTTCCTGCCATAGCTTCTCGTTTGAACCCCTACCAAACCCATTGCTGTCAAGTCAATTCCAACTCGTAGCAATGTGGTTGGACAGAGTAGAGCTGCCCCCCGAGGTTTCCAAGGAGCAGTTTGTGAATTCAAATCGCTGACCTTTTAGTTCGCGGCTGAGCTCTTAACCACTGCGCCACCAGGGCCCCGCAACAGTGATTCTCAACATTTATTATACGTGAAAATCACCTGGGGATCTCATTAAAATGTAGAGTCTGATTCAGTATATCTGGGGGCAGAAATGCAAATATTCAGCAAGGGTTTGAGCTGGTCTGTTTAATCAAGTTTGAGAAATGATTCTTTAATTAGACATTAATTGGGAGAGGAAAGACAGAGAAGAAAGTTTCTCAAGTCCTCGTGATCATACCCTGTGGGTAGCAGCCTATTCTAGTCTCCACCTAAAATATGGGTGGAATCTGTAGAAGTCCCTGATGGAGAAACACACTGGGTAGAATGTCCCTTCTTGGGACAATTTTTGACAACTTTTCCAAAACTAAACCTCAAATCTTTATTATATTCCGTTAGCGATTCAGTGGACTTCTGGCAGAAAGGACTAGTTTCCTTTAGTGCAAATTCTTCTGTACAGGGTTCAGATTTATCTATCCAGTGGTCTAAAATCAAAATAACATATGCAATCTTTGGCTGAAAAAGCTCATCCATGGTGTTATAACAATAATTCCTCTCCTAGTTTTCACATATAACCTCTTGGAAACTTTCCTATTGGAGCCCAAACCTTCTATATTTTGGAAACTTGGCATGTGAATGGCTGATGGCTGAATTATGCCATTTATTTTCCTTTTGGGGGGTGGTAATAGGAAAGGCAGAATGGTTGTTAGACTATTTCTTTAAGAAAATATTGTAGGACAAACCAATTTAATGTGGAAAAAGGCCCTTTTCTCTGATTTCCATCTCATAACGCATATTTATTCCAAGAAGCTTTCCTGACCACCCAATCTAAGGTAGCCCACATCTCTACAGCTATTTTCTATAGTGGAGGTCAACACACTTTTCTACAAAAGGTTCCCACCACTGCAGACAAGTCAAGTCCAACTCATAGCAACCCTAGAGGTCAGAGTAGAACTGCCCCACACAGTTTCCAAGGAGTGCCTGGCAGATTTGAAATGCTGACCTTTTGGTTAGCAGATGCAGTGCTTAACCCATCACACCACCAGGGTTTCCTACAAAATATTAGATAGCAAATATTTTAAGCTTTGCTGGCCATCATACGTTCTCTGTTGCAACTACTCAACTCTAATGTTGTAACACAGATGCCTTCATAGACAACACGTAAACAAGTGAACCTGATTGTGTGAGTAAGATTTTGTTGTGGTTACTGAAATTTGAACTTTCTATAACTTTTTTGTGTCACAAAATATTGCTCTTCTTTTGATATTGTCCAACAATTAAAAAACGTAAAAACCATTCTTTGTTCACAGTCTGTATAAAACCCCCAGGCCACAGGCTCAGTTTAGCTGACAAGCTATGGTTTGTGATCCCTACTGTATAAAACCATTTAGTTGCTTTTCAGTGTCATTTGTTATTATCTAGTAGCACTTTCCTTATGTACCATTTTAGTCAGCTAGTGCTGCTCTAACAGAAATACCACAAAGTGGATGGCTTTAACAAGGAAAGTTTATTCTCACACAGTCTGGTAGGCTACAAGTCCAAATTCAGGATGTCCGCTCCAGGAGAACGCTTTCCCCCTGTGCCTCTGGAGGAAAGTCCTTGTGTTGCATCAGTAATTGTTCAAGGAGCGTCTTGGCGCAGGAACCTCAGGTCTACAGGACACGCTCTTCTCCTGGTGCTGATTTCTCGGTGGTGTGAGGTTTCCCCAATTCTCTGCTTGCTTCCCTTTCCTATTATCTCTTATAGCATGAAAGACTAAAGGGTGGTACAAGCCATACTGCAAGGAAACTCACTTTACAGTGGAGCAGGGAGATGATCTTATGAAGGGATTTATAGTCCCACCCTACTCATCTTTAACATAATCCACTCTGTTAACCACAGGAAGAGATCAGGATTTACAGCATCAGAAAATCACACAATGGAGGACAATTACAGAGTACAAGGAATCCTGATCCAGCCACATTACTACACATGTTTCTGAGGGGACACAATTCAATCCATGACATATACCTATATGTTTCGTGTACTATTTGGGGCTAGAATCCAAGCCCTGTGGAGGCAAGGGTATTATCTGTCCTGTTCACCCCTGTGTACAGAGTCCACCAGACACTCAGTAAATACATGTTAACTATCTGCCTCTAGTGCTATCAGGAACATCATTTCCTCTTATGAAACAATTAGCTTAAGATATATAGCATATTGAATTTTGCAAACCTTATAATTTTTCCCAAATAAATTTTACACGTACTACTGAATTTAATGGTGAGAAATAGTATAGAGCATAAAGAACAGGCTTTAAATTCTTGTTCCATACCTTATTGCTTGTGATACTAAGTCACTGAATCTGTCTCAGCATTTTTTCATCTATGAAATGCAGAACAATTACAGTAGCTATTTCATAGAGTTGACAATGGGATTTCTGTGGAATCTTTCATTTGTCTCCCCAAATCCACACTCGTCTCTTCTCTGTTGTGTGTGCTGGCATGCCAACACAGAAGATCTACATCAACCATCCACCTTGTCCTCTAGTTTCCAGTTGGATGGGTTTTGCCAACGGAAGGACGGAAATGCATGAGAATACTTACGTCCCTAGCTTGCTCTTGATTTCAAAGGCTCACCTGCGGTCTTGTGTAGAAGGTATTAGCTCACACAATTACAAAATTATGGACATTCAATCAGTCTCCTCTTAGTGGTTCTGTTAACTTCAGTCCTGGGTGCAGGAATCATTCTGTTACTAGCTCGGGGTATTCGATTATCCCTGTGGTTTCTACACCCTGCCCACAGTGTTAAAAAAAAAAACAGTCTTCTTATTAAAGTCTCAAATAATCCTAAACTCTATCTGAGATCCTGACTGATTCTAGCAGTTTAAAGAGAAAATGTTCATAAATACAAGGTAGCTCTGATGAAAACTATTTTAGTTAGAAATGCGATTGCCTTTACCGAAACTGCAGTGGAAGAGTGAATGACTCCTCTTGATAATAGTGACTTCATACTTCTCTGCAGTGTTTCTAGCTGGCAATGAGGAGGCAGGGACTACAGGCTATGTCCCACCTTGATGAAAAGTTTTTCTAATAAGATATTTAAAATCGGGGAAATTTACATCAAAACCTGAATTTTAAAAAAATCTCCAGAAAATAGTGTATGTTCTAACCACACGAGGCTGACATCCTTCTTGGGCATGATAATCTGGAGCTAAAACGGCAGACAGAGCCTTCACGTGGGCTTTTCTCATGATTGCCCCAAATTGGAAGGAAGCATTATGTCCTTCAGTATATGAATGGGTAAACAAACTGTGGTATATCCACATCATGGATTTAATTATGCTCCCCCCCAAATAAGTGTAACCATGTGCCTGGGCCGTGATTCCTTGTAGTCTATGATCATCCTCCATTTTGTGATTTTACTATGTCGTATGTCAATGGCACTTGGCTTGGCTTATGTTAAACGATTAGAGTGGGACTGTAAATCCCTCTGTAAGATCACTTCCCTGCTCCACTGTCAAGGGAGTTTCCCTGGAATATGAAGTGCCTCACCATTAAGCCTTTCCACCTACAAAACATAAAAGAAAAGGGAAGCAAGTAGAGAGCTGGGAAAACCTCACACCATAAAGAAAGCAGGTTCCTTCAGACCTAGGGTTCCTGCACCGAGATGCTCCTTGAACAATGACTGATGCAACACAAGGACTTTCCTCCAGAGGCACAGGGGGAAAGCATTCTCCTGGAGTGGACATCCTGAATTTGGACCTGTAGCCTACTGGACTGTGTAAGAATAAACTTTCCTTTGTTAAAGTCACCCACTCTGTGGTATTTCTGTTAGAGCAGCCCTAGCGGACTAAAACAATCCACATAACAAAATATTATTCACTGATGTAAAGGAATGAGCTATCAAACCACAAAAGGCCACAGAGGAGCCATGAACATGCCTTACTAAGTGAAAGAAGCCAACCTGAAAAGACTACATTCTGTGTGATTCCAACTATCCAGCATTCTAGAAAAGGCAAAACCATACAGACAAAAGAAAAGAGCATTGGTGGCCAGAGGTTGGAAAAAAAGGAGGAAAGAATAGGTGAAGACAGAATTTCAGGAGAGTGAAACTATTCTGCATCACTCTAACAGTGAATACATAGCATGCATTTTTCAAAACTCATAGAACTGTACAACACAGAGTGAACCCTAACATAAGCTATGATCTTCAGGTAATAATAACACCTTCAGATGGGTTCATCAGTTGTAACAAATGGACCCCAACAACGCAACAGGTTAATAGCTAAAAAATCCGTGTATGTATGGAGAGGGTAGGGAAAGGTATAAGGAAACTCTTTGCATCTTCCAATCCTTTTTATAAAAATCTGTAACTGTTCTAAAATTTGAAGTATGTTAATTCTAAAAAAGAAAGAGAAAATTTCAATCAAGAGATATTTGGAAAGAAATACATCAGACAGGAAAGCTGATGCAAAAGCGTCTTGAATACAGCTAGAAAGATAAGCCCTTAGGGGGGGGGAAAAAAAACAGACACAGCTCTGTTCAGAGTATTCCTTAAAGACCAGTAAGTTTTGGACCTGCGGCAAGAAAAAACAGGCAGATGTTTATGAAGTATTTGAATGGGTACCAAGCTCGGGATTTCATGGATTTTTCTAACATTGCCTTTAGAGCTCTGACTGGCATCATCCCCAAAAGTGACTCACAGAATTTCTGAGACTGTGCTAGTCCAAGTAGGGAGATATTTTTGAGTAAGGTGAAGTCTTTAATAACTACTGTATTTTTATGCCAGTCTTGTACATTTCTACATCTTTCACATTTCCTCACTACCGTGCCTTCCCTGATGAGGTATTTTCATAAGCAGAGCTATAACAGGTTTTTTTCTTACATGTTGGCATTAAAAAAAATAACTCACACAGCGCACTTACAAAAATACCTCACCGGAGGGAGGGTATAGTTGGCAAACAAATGTAGAAGGCGCACATTGAGTATAAATACGGTAATGCATGTTGGTAGAGCAAGTATTTCCTCATGTTTCTTTTTCAAAATTTTCTGGGATGATCTTCATTTGAATTATAGATCCAGGATGTGTAGTTTCATAAAAACAATTGTGTGCAATTTTATTGGAATCACGTTTAACTTGTAGATGGAAACTGAAGAAATTAGCTATTTACATTTCTAATTAAATAGATAATACATTACTAAAACCAGACATGTAGTTTTATTAACTCAAATCTTATTTTATGTTTCTTGAACGCTTCAAAGTTTCTTTTTAATTTATTTCTGTATCCTAGAGTATTTTAAAGTTTATTCATAGAAATCTAGCAGATTTCTTGTCACCTGTATTTCTGGGCATTACTCTATTTTTTCTTGTTTTCTATTGTGATTAAGTCAGTTTTGCATGCCTGCCTCTCTACAACTTTATCTGCTTTCCCCATCCTGTGACAGCACCCTCTTTCTTTTCACTCTTTACTAATCTTCCCAGTGAACACCTGTCCCCTCCTCTCCACATCCTCTTCTCTCCTCTAGAAAGAAACCAGTAGGACAGTCTTCCCTAAATGTATAAAGCCATAAAGCACACATACCACTAGCCCACTCTGTGTCTCCAAGTCCAGCACATTCTTAGTGTGAAGTGTTGGCCTCGTACCGGTTTCAGTTCTGAGGCAGCAGGAAGTCTAGGCATCAGGTTCCCAGGAGCCCTCCACATTGTGGGACTATCAATTCTGATTTTTTAGTAGAGTTCTTGATCTGAACACCTCTTTTTCTCATGTTACATCAGGGACTCTACACTGTGTCCCCTATCAAGACTGTCTTTGGTGGTGGCCAGGCACCATGTGGTTCTTCTGGTCTCATGCTGATTCAGTCTCCCAACGATATGGGTTCTTTTGTCTCCTGGGCTTATTTTTCCTTGCGTCTTGGATGTTCTCAGCTGTCATCTGTTCCAGGTGGATTGGGAGCAGTTGATGCTCCTCAGATGACAGCTTGCTGGCTTTTAAGACCCCAGATGCCTCTCATCAATATGGGATGCAGAAGACTCTCTTAGCAAAAGGCTGGTTATGCCAACTGATGTCATTGTCCCTGAAAACATGGTCCTCAGACCCTTGTCCCTGCTACACTATCATTTGAAATGTTGGGTTGAATTTAGAAAGCCTTCCAGTTTACATTATAGTCCACTTATGCTGACCTGCCTTCTACTTAGTACTGTCACACCTTTCACCTAATCAAATTCCTATCAAAGGTTTAATCTATGAGCAGCCCTCTCTCTCCCCCAACCCTTGTCATCATCAAAGAGTCTTTCTGTCTGTGCATTAAGTCCTTTTTTAAGTCCTTATACTAGTGGTCTCACACAATACTTGTCCTTTTGCAGCTGACTCATTTCACTCAGTATAATGTCTTTTAGCTGATACCAGATTATGAGATGTTTCCTAAAATCGTCATTGTTCTTTATTATTGCATAATGTTCCATTGAGTATATGTTCGTTTATCCATTTATCTGTTGATGGGCACCTAAGTTGATTCCATTTTTTTGCTACTGTGGACTGTGCTGTAATAAACATTCATGTGCATGTCTTTTGACCGTCTTTATTTCTGTAGGATATATTCTGAGCACTGCGATTGATGAATCATATGGTGTTTTATTATTTCTAGCTTTTAAAGAAAGTCTCAGATTGCTTTCCAAAGAGGCTCTACCATCTTGCATTCCCACCAGCACTACAGGAGAGTTCCAGTCTCTGCACAGCCTCTCCAACATTTGTTGTTTTGTGCTTTTTGGATTATCACCAACCTCGTTGGAGTGGGATGGTATCTCACTGTAGTTTTTATTTGGATTTCTCCAATAGCTAATGATCGTGGGCATTTCCTCATGTGTCTTTTGGCTTCCTGACTATCTTTTTCAATGAGTGTCTGTCCATGTCCTTTGCCCATTGTTTAATTGGGTTCTTTGTCTTTTACTCATTGATATTTTTCAGTACCTTGTAGATTACAGAAATTAGAGATTGATCTGATACATAGTTGCCAAATACTTTTTCCCATTCTGAGGCAGTCTTAAGTCTTTTAATAAAGTCTTTGGATGAGCATAAATGCTCGATTTTTAGTAGTTCCCATTTATCTATTTTCTCTTCTGTAGTTTGTGCTTTCTTGGTTAGATTTTATAGTCAGTTTAAGCCATACATAAGAACTTCCATTGTTGTCCCTACTTCTCCTTCTATAATCTATTGTTTTAGGTTTGATATTAAGGTCTTCAATCCATTTTGATTTAGTTTTTGTGTAAGGTGTGAGATAAGGGTCTTGTTTCAATTTTTTGCAGATGGGTATCCAATTTTGTCAGCACCATTTGTTAAAGAGACTGTTTTTACCCAAGTTTAAAACTTTGGACCTTTGTCAAATATCAGGTGTTCATAGGAAGAGGGTAGCATCTATGGGGTCTCTATTCTGTTCCATTGGTCTATCTGTCTGTTTTGTACCAGTCCCAGGCTCTTTTGACTACCATGGCAGTGTAATAAGTTCTAAGGTCAGGTAACGTGAGGCCTCCCACTGTGTTCCTCTTCTTCAGTAGTGACTTACTTATCTGGGGTGTCTTCCCTTTCCAAACAACGTTGGTGATTTGTTTCTCTATCTCATTGAAAAACAACTTTGGAATTTGTATTGGCATTGCATTGTACATATAGATCATTTGGAGTAGAAAAGACATTTTCACAACGTTAAGTCTTCCTATCCATGAGTCAGGTAGATTTCTTCACTTATGTAGGCCTCTTTTGGTTTCTTGCAGTAGGGTCTTGTAATTTTCTCTGCATAGGTCTCTTTTTTCTCATTTGATTTATTCCTAGGTATTTATACCTAGGTATTTTTCCTAGGGGCTCAGTTGGTTTCTGCTAGGGTTGAAATGAATTATATTATAGTTAATGGTCTTATTGGAATAACTAGTCATAAACGTTCTTGGGTTGTAGTAAGGGTGGCCAGTGTAAATGACACATTTATAATACTGAAATTAAAATAATAGCTAGTGAGACTTCACAGGAGGTTGTTTGGGCTACTACTCATAGGAACCCAATTAGAACATATTTTGAATATGCTTCTTGGGGGCTATTGTAAATGGTATTGATTTGGTGATTTCTTCTTTGACGATCTCATTGTTGGTGTAAAGGAATCCTACTGATTTATTTATGTTTGTCTTATATCTTGATACTTTGCTGAACTCTTCTATTAGTTCCAGTAGTTTATTTATGGATTCTTGAGGGTTCTCTGTGTATACAATCATATCATGTGCAAATAGGGATACTTTTACTCTTCTTTACTGACGTGAATATCTTCTATTTTTTTCGTCTTGTCTGATTGCTCTGGCTATAACCTCTAGCACAGTGTTGAACAGAAGGGTCACAGTGGCTATCATCGTTTATTTCCTGTTCTCAGGGGGATTTCTTTCTATCTGTCTCCATTCAGAATGATATTAGTGGTTGGTTTTGCATAGATACCCCTCATTGCATTGAGGAATTCCCCTTCCATTCCAATTTTGTTGAGAGTTTTTAACATGAATGCATGTTGGACTTTCTCAAATGCCTTTTCTGTATCAATTGATATGATCAATTGATTCTTATCCTTTGTGTGGTTTATGTGATTGATCACATTGTTTTTCTGATGTTGAACTTACCCTGCATGCTTGGTATGAATACTACTTGGTCATGATGCATTATTTTTTTGATTTGTTGTTGAATTCTATTGGCTAGGATTTTGTTGAATGTTTTTGCATCTAGATTCATGAGTGACATTGGTCTGTAATTTTCTATTTTTCTGTGGGATCTTTACCCACTTTGGTATCAGTGTTATGTTAGCTTCATATAATGAATTTGGGGATATTCTGTACTTCTCTACGTTGTGGAATAACTTTAGTAGTATTGGAATTAACTTCTTTCTAAAAGTTTGGAACAATTCTCTGGCAAAGCTGTCTGGGTCAGGACTTTTTTGGTTGGTAGTTTTTTTTTAATTACTTTTTCAATCTCTTCTTTCCTGATGGATTATTAAGTTATCCTACTTCTCCTGGTGATAATTTTGGTAGGTGAAGTGAGTCTACAAATTTGTCCATTTCCTCTAGGTTTTCAAACCTGTTAGAGTACAATTTTTCTTAGTATTCTGTTATGAGACTTTTAATTTCAGTTGGGTCTGTTGTGACATCTGCTGTCTCATTTCTTATTTGGGTTATTTCCTCTTGTTTTTCTTTTGTGAGTTTAGCTAATGGTTTACCAATTTTGTTGATCTGCTCAAAAAAAAAAAAAACACCTTTTGCTTTTGTTAGTTCTTTCAGTTGTGTTTCTGTTCTCTAATTTGTTTAGTTTTGCTCTAATCTTTATTATCTGTTTTCTTCTGGTGTCCAAAGGATTGTTTTTTTGTTCTCTATTTGTTCAAGTTGTAGGATTAACTCTTTGATTTGGGCCCTTTCTTCATTCCAGATGTGTGCATTAATAGAGATTAAGTGACCTCTGAGCACTGCTTTTGCTGTATCCCATAGGTTTGGGTAGGATGTGTTTTCATTCTCATTTGATTCTATGAAATTGTTTATTACATCTTTGATTTCTTCTATAACTGATGAGTTTTTCAGCAAGGTATTGCTCGTTTTCCATAAGTTCAAAATTCTATGCACGTGTTTTCTGCAGTTGATTTCAACTTTTATAGCTTTATGCTCTGAGAAGGTACTTTGTAATAACTCAGTGGTTTGGATATTTTTTGAGACTTCCTTCATGGCCTAATATGTGCTCTGTTCTGGAGAATGTTCCATGCACACTGGAAAAGAAGGTGTACTTGTCTGTTGTTGGGTAAAATGTTCTGTATATATCTGCAAGTTTGAGTTAGTTGATTGCCTCAATAAGATTTTCTGTATCTTTATTGAGCTTTTTTCTGGATGATATGTCCCTTACTGAAAGGGGAGAATTGAAGTCTCCTATCCGACTCGACGGCACTTGGCTGGCTTGGCACATTATTATTGTGGAACGATCTGTCACATTTTTTCAATGTTGTCAGCATTTGTTCAGTGTATTTAGAGCTCTGATACTGGCTGCATAAATATTTAATATTGTTACGTCCTCTCCATCTATTGAACCTTTAAGCCATAAACAGTGGCCATCTGTCATGATTGAAGTGTGTCCCCCAAAAAATAGGTGTAGCCACATGACCATGATTCTTTGTATTCTATGATGTCCTCCATTTTGTGATTTTGCTGCGTTGTATGTTAAAGGATCTTATAAGGTGATCTTATAAGATCACCTCCCTGCTCCACTGTGAAGGGAGTTTCCCTGAAGTATGGCTTGCCCCATCCTTAATCCTGTCATCCTACAAGAGATAAAAGGAAAAGGAAGCAGGTAGAGAACTAGGAACTTCACACCATCAAGAAAGCAGCACCAGGAGAAGTGTGTGTCCATCAGACCTGAGGTTCCCACACCAAGATGCTCCCTGGACAAAGACTGATGCAATACCAGGCTTTCCTCCAGAGCCGACAAGGGAAAAGCCTTCCCCTGGAGCAGACACCCTGAATATGGACTTGTAGCCTATTGGGCTGTGTAAGAATAAGCCTTTCTTTGTTAAAGCCATCCACTCTGTGGCTGACTAAAACACCATCCTTGTCCACTTTACTTTAAAATCTATTTTATCTGAGATTAATATTCCCAATCCTGCTCTTCTTTGTATGCTATCAGCTTGGTATATAGTTTTCCATACTTTGATTTTCCATTTATTCATATCTTTGAGTCTAAGGTGTGTTTCTTATAAGCAACATATAGATGGATCTTGTTTTTTATCCAGCCTGTTACTCTCTGTCTCTTTACTGGAGCATTCATTTACATCCAGTGTAATTACTAATAGATATATCATTTGTGTTGTCATTTTTGGTGCCTTAATTTTTGTGTTGTTGACATTTTCTATGTTCCACTTAATATTGTGTTCTGGGTCATTTTTCTTCAGGGATTTTCTTTTTATATTTTTCAATGTCAGTTTTGTGTCTGTTGAGACTTCTGTTTTGTGTTTCTTATTTTGATATGTAGTACTGTTAGTTTGCATCTACCCTTTTGTTCCCCTCTAATGTTCTAGGTTTAAACCAGGTTTAAACTACTTCCTCTCCATCTGAAAGGGCTATGAGTAATGTAATATATCCCTCTTTATAGTGTAATGTTGTCATAGCTTACATATTGAGCTCTCTGTTTCCCTGATTTTAATATTTTAGTTTTGATTGAGCTTTGTGATTCCTCTAATTAATTAGTTAGGACTCTAGATGCTGTGTGCTGCACTGTATCCTTAGGTATACATCTGGTGTTACTGATTTTCTAATCAAAGAACTTCCTTCAGTATTCTTGTGACTTTGGTTTGGTTTTTGCAAAGTCTTTAAGCTTCTGTTTGCCTGAGAATGTCCTAATTTCACCATCATATTTGAAAGATAATTTTGCAGGATATATAATTATTGGTTGGAATTTTTTTTTTTCCTTCAAGGCTTTTTATGTGTTATCCCATTGCCTTCTTGCCAACAAAGTTTCAGCTGAAAAGTCAGAGTACAGTCTACAAGGCTTCCTTTTGTACATTAGTTTTTGTTTAAGCCTACCGCCTTTAAAAGCCTCTCTTTATACTCTGTTTTGCTAAGTTTCATTACAATATGTCTTGGTGTCTTTCCTTTGGGTCTATCTGTTGTGGAGTTCAACGAACACCTTGCATAGCTATGTTCTCTTCTTTCACGATGTCAGGGAAGTTTTCTGTCAGTAACCTTTCAAAAAAATCTATTTTCTGCTGTCTCTCCTTGTTCTGGAACTGTGATTATACATAAATTGTTCCTCTTGATAGAGGATTCTTAACAATTATTCTCTTTTTTTGATTCTTTTATCCGATTTCTTCTCATAAATGCTGGTGTCAGTTGTTTACCTTCAGTCTCACCAATTCTGCATTCCATTTCCTCAGTCCCACTCCTTTGTCTTTCCATTGAATTGTCTAAGTCTACAATTTCATTGTCGATCTGATGAATTTCAGACTGTCAGTGTTCTAGCAGTTCATATAGCTTATTTAATTTTTCATTTTGTTCTGCTGCATTCTGTTTACTCTCCATCCTAAGAGGTAGAAGGGCTCTATACATAATTCTTTTGAATTCTACCTCCAATAATTTCAGGAAGGCTTCTTCATCTGGGAAATTGTTTGATTCTTTATTTTTGGAGTTTTTAAGAGCCATGTTGGTCTGCTTCTTTAAATGGTTATACTTGGCTGTCAGCTGCTGCTGTGTTCTCTAGGTGCCGCTGCCTTAAGCACAGCTTCTCTGGTGAAGGGGATACTGTCCAGCACAGTGGTGCTGCTCAGCTTGGCCACTGGCCCAGTTGGGTCCTCAGGGGTGGCAGGTCCCACCTCCTGGCTGACAAAGATGGTAACCTACTTATGGAGTGTCTTTGGGGCCACAACAGCCAATGCTGTGACATGAGGTGGTGAAAGGAGGGGGAAATGGCACTGCCATACTGTGCTGCCAGCCACCACTGCATTATCTAGATTTGACTGTCTTGACAATGGATTTTCTGCTGAGAGAGGTGCTGTCCAGTATCAGCCAGTACCAGCTGGGCCCTTGGGGTGGCATGCCCTGCCTCCTAGTTGACAAGTACGGCAACCTACTTGTGGACTCTCTCAGTGTCCTGTCAGCAGATGCTATGACATGGGTCAGAGAATTGAGAGGGAAGGATGCTGCCACCTTCAGCTGCCAGTCACCACTGCATTCTCTAGGTGTGACTGTCCTATAGACAGCTTTTCTGCTGAGAGAGGCACTGTCCAGTCAAAAGCTGTTACTCAGCATGCCAGCCAGCCCCAGTTGGGCCCACAGGCATGGCTGACTGCCTCTCAGCCCACTAAAATGGTGTCCTACGTGCCCCACCTCTCTTGCAATGCTCCAGGAAAACCTATGGCACAGCTCAGAGAAGGGAGGGGGAAGGGGCCCTGGTACCCTCAGCTGCTAGCCACTGCTAGGTTCTCTAGATGTGATTGTCTTAAGTACAGCTTCTCTGCTATGAGAGATGCCATCTATTCAGATGCTGCAGCTCAGCATGGTAGTCAGTCCCCACTAGATTCTCAAGCTCAAGAGTCCCAGTCCCAATCCCAGTCTCCTGGTTAACAAAGATGGTGTCCGTACCTATTAGCCTCTCAGCTACTGTGCCAGCAGAAGTGGGACACTGCGCTGATGTCTCACCTCCAACAAATGTAGCTTTTCCCTTCTGTTGCCCAGTCTGATCTCACACCCCTCCACCTGATCTTGGGGCTCCCAGAATGTCCACTCTGCTCCATTCAGTTGTTTCTCTCAGCCTTAGATCTCAAAGGGAATTGAAGAGATATGTGACTATTCTGCCACCTTAGCTCTGTTCCCTGGACATTTATTTCCTACTTTGTGGTTTGATGACTTGTGGTTAAATGATTTTTTTTCTTTAAATAACATCATTGCATCTTGTTGTACAAAGTAAAGCCCTCAGAGTTTTTTATATTAATTTCTAAATATTTATTTTATTCTAATAATTATAATAGTTTTCCCAGTTAATTCTCTTGAGTTTTCAGGCTTAGGAAATTTTTCATGTCTTTCTAAACAATTTTTAAATTGTCTACAATGTTTTAATTGTTTCTTTTACATTGTTTATACTTAGTCATGTACCTTGCCCTAACTGACTGGAAATAACTCCTCACAGAATGTTGCATTCAGGAATGATCATAAAAATCCTTGTTTCTTAATTGAAGAGGGACTTTTTTTGTCTTTGACTCTAAGGCATGTCACTAGCTAATGAAGTAGAAATTTGTACCTATTTATCAAGACACATATTCAAAAATAGGAACATGGTGGGGCAGTGGTAGTAAACCCAGTCACTATGCAAAAAGTTAGCAGTCCAAATCCACCAGCCCTTCCTAGAAACTCTACGGGACAGTTCTACTCTGGACTACATGGTCATTATAAGTTGGAATTGAATCCATGGCAACATGTCTGGTTTTGTTTGGTATTCAAGAATCTTATCTATTATACATATATATATGTATATATATATATCTCAAGCACTTTATTGGCAACATTGGATACACAAACGTGTTTCTCTGCCTTCATCTGTAATTAACAAGGAGAAAGGTACTGATACATTGCATTTCTTGGGTGATTCACATCTGAACTGTATCATTCAATCTTTTAATACACTACTGAACTATATTTCCTAACACATTATTGGAGGTTACTTGAACATCAATAAAATACATTTGTAGTTTCATTTTATTGTCTTTATGAAGCTTGGTAGTAGTGTTTTCCTAATTTCTGAAAACAGTTTAGAGGCTTTCATTTTCTCTTTATGCTTGCAAATAATTTAAACTGTATTTCTTAAATGATTGGCAAAATTCACTTCTGAAATAAATTGAGTATGATGCATTTTTGAGAGATAGCTTTTAACAAGTTCCTTTTTATCTTTCATTGGATTTCATATATTTTCTAGAATATTACACTTTTAGTCAAGGTTTTTAACTTCTTTTCATAATGTTAAATGATCTCATACATATCTTAATTTGCAAGTACATATAGTTGCTTTTTTCTGTCATATTTATGATTGTCTTTGGTTTAGTTTTAATAGTATTTAAATATTTCAACATATTTTTCATACACATGCCAACAATGGACATAATTTTTAGTGCAAACATCTGGAATAATTCTTTTTAGGAACAAGGTATAGATAGGTGCTTTCACAATTTCCAGTCAACATTTTACTGCAGATGTTAGCTAACACAGTATGATTTGGAAAACATTATCACAATAACTATGTGGAAAACTCAAAAGAATCTATTAATAAAATTTTAGAAATTTAAAAAAAAACAGAAGTTGATAAAAGATGTTAGATATAAGATTAATATACAAAATCAACTACTCCAGTACTCAGTTTAAAACAATACTCAATATTCAGTATTGGGTTTATAAACTCAACTGTAGGTCTCCTCTACAACATATGGGGTCACCTGAGTTGGGATCAAATTGATGGCAACTGGTTTGGGTTGTTTTTGTTTGTTTTCTACTTATTTTTAAATGATAAGAATTGTTTTGATAGATTCTTGTACAACAAACCTCATGAGAGTTTAGTACCCTTAAAGAGCAATAAGCATCTAGTTTGCTTAGCCAAGCGAATATACAATTTGGGCAGAGCTCAGCAGGGTGGCTTATGTGTATCTTTTCAGTAACAGCTAGAGTAGCTCAACGTGTAGCTACAGAATTTACCTTCAAGATAGCTTATTTACATGACTTATGAGTAGGTGCTAGTTGTCAGCTGAAATTTCAGCTGGGCCTGTAAGCCAAGATCCTAGATTTTTCTCCATGTGAGACTCTTCACAGTCTACTTGGAATTCCTTACAGCATTTTAATTCCTTATGACATTTTAATGATTGATCTTCAGAAATCATATAATATCATCCCACCACATTCTATTGGTCTAGGCTTCCATTATCAAATACAATAGCCACTAGCCAATGTGGCTTTTTTAATTCAATACAACTAAAATTAAGAAAATTAAAAATTCAGTTTCTTAATGAACCTAGCCACATTTTGGGTCGCCAGGGTATCTAACAGCTACAGACAATGCATTTTGAACATTTCCATCATTGTAGAATGCACTACTGACAATCCTGGTCTTGGCAAGTCCAACTAGGTTCAAGGATAGGGAGCCTAAACCCTATCATTTTCTGGAAGGAGTATCCAGGCCATATAATAAAGAAGCATGCGACATGGGAGATACTGCTGTGGTCATCTTTAGGAAACAGGATCTGGCATATTAATTCAAATTTTTAAAAAATTTATATGGGGTAAAACTACATAATTACTATGGGAAAGTGATTAAAAAAGCTGGTAATGTACACTATACCTCAACTTATACATACCCTATAAACCAACAGTTCCACTCTTAGATATATACCCAATAGAAATAGATACATGTGCACACAAAGACAATAACAAGAATGTTCATACCAGTACTTTCTGTAGTAGCTCTAGACTGCAAGCAACCAGATATCTATTATTAGTAAAATGCTCAAATAATAAGTTGATTCCCAACCCTGATATTTATTAGCTATGTGGCCTGTAAAAGATGCAAAAATTCATAAACTTTTATTTTCATTAATTGTGGAATAGAGGTGATCCTAACATGACATTGTTGTGAAGGTTCAGATCTCATATACAGAAGTATCTAGCACTCAGCCAGTGCTTCTCTTTGTAGGACTTGTTACAGCCACAACTTCTTAGGATGCACTTAATCTTCATAACTGTGTGAAGAACTAATGCATTAATGTGACAATGTCATTTATTCCACTACATTTCTAAACTGACTCCCCAAAGATTAGATGAGACCCTACTTTAATAACAGTGACTGGCATATTGTGGGTAGTCAATATTTGTAAATAAATAAATGAATGGACATATAGGTGAATCTTGTGACTTCTCTAGCATGTATGCGGAAATCTACTAATGCAACTTAATGAGATTCTATCCTATGTTTAAAAATCCCACCACTCCTCACAGGAACTCTTTTGAATTTTGGAATCCCTAAGTAGTGAAAGAAAGGAAGAACAATTTGTGGAACCAAGGCATCCATTGGCCCACCTCTGTCTGGGAATTACAGCTGGAACTCTCTTGAGAAAAATGACACCCACACAACATTCCAGTGCTTCAGCTTTCAGGGAAGGGGAGAGGGAGACCACAAGTATGACCTTCCTGTTGGTACTTGGGAGCCTCCACTTCAGGTCCAAACCAGAAGCAGGAAACTCAATGCTTACTAAGCAAGAAAAGGGGATAGCTTAGGAAGCATTCCAGTTTGAGGCTAGCTTTGGAATAGTTCTTCCTTTGTCTAAGGAATTTCTTCCATTCCTGTTAAAGGCCCCAACCTGCCTAAAAGAAAATACTCTCTTCAATAACTTTTAGCAAAAATTTTTCAAATGCTTCCTATGTGCTCGGATCCCAACCCAGGCATATCAGTTGAATTTTAAGTCTATTCTCTTTTTATGTATTAACATTGTGCTCTGGTTAGAGACAGACAAGATATTCAGGATGGAGAGTAAGATGAATAAATGTAATATATACATATTCATAGCTCTAAGTTGAAAGGACTTAGTACCTTCAAAAAGATTCAGAAAAACTATTATCGGATTTTTTTTCTTTTTAAGTTGGTACTATTTTGGTTAAATGGGTGAATCTTCTTGGAGGAAACCACAATTTGCACAGCAAAGGAATGATGGGGGGGACAGAATAGTATCAACAAAGACACAAAGAAGTGAACAAATGAGATAGTTTGTAGGGAAGGTAAACAGTACAGTTTGCCCGAGGCACAAGGGCATGCTGGAAGATAAGGAAAAGGCAAAGACCACCAAGCTTATTAAATACCTATTATCACATTGTCGTGAGTCGGAATTCACTCAGTGGCAACTGGCTCACTTGTTAGTTTGTGCTCTAAAACCTATATTAAGATCCTGATTTGTGTTATTGATCTCCATCAGAGAGAAAGTATAATTGCAAAAGATCAAACTGCTAAGAAAGCAGCGAATCTAGAATTCAAAATTTATTCCAATGACAGAAAATAGATTAGGACTGTGGAAGATTATGCTTGAAGGGTACTTTGCTGAAGACAAAAGAGGTTCTTAAGTGCAAAGCTAAGCATCCAATTTTAATTTCTGGAGCAAATGTGAAACATGATGCCACGAGATTGAAACTGACTGTGCCTGACTCGACGGCATGTGGCTGGCTTGGCATAGCTGACAGCAAAGTGGCACAGAATGTACAGACTAACTAGAAACCAAAAACTAAACCCATTGTCATCAAGCCAATTCCAACTCATAATGACTCTGTAGGACAGAGTGGAACTGTCCAACAAAGTTTTTAAACTTGTAACCAGAGCTCAAGACCAGGCAGCCTAGGGGATAAATAACTTGACTCGATGGCACTTGGCTTGGCAGAGCCTCAGAGCATGGAAGAATCTGGTTCATTCTCACAGAAAGTGCACAGCAGTGGTGTGTGCGGACTATCTCTGTTGTTGTCAGGTGCCCTGGAGTCAGTTCTAACTCACAGAGTAGAACTGCCCCATGAGGTTCCGAAGGAGCAGCTGATATATCTGAACTGCTGACTTTCTGGTTAGCAGTCGAGGTCTTAATCACTGCACCAAGAGGGCTATCTCTAGTTTTCATTACTCACACCATAAAACTGGAGCAGAGGACTGAACAAGGTCACTGTTGGAATCAGAACTAGAACTGGGATGAACTCATGGGTCACCTGGATTCTAAATACGCTGTTGCCACCTGTTGCTAATTTAGGTAGATATTCAGCCTCCTAATCCCAGTGTTTCTTCCTGAGTGAACATCGAACACTTTATAACAGATTCATTTATCTTCTGTTTCCACCTTGAAGAACTTTTCTGTTTGGATATAAGTATCAAAAACTCCTAGCACTTTTTTATTCCATATCATGCAGACACTGTATATGAGGTGTCTCAAGGGCTAAAAAAAAAAAAAAAAAAAAAGGGATATACTAAGAACTTTTTTTTTTAACTTCAATGAGTATACTGACTGTGTTCTCTCACTTCTGGATCTTCATAGCGGTTTGTTCTGTTTCCATGATCCCTGGCGTATGCTGCCTTAAATTAATACCTTATCCTTAGAGGCAGACTTGTCTTTTTCTTTTTTTTTTTTTTAATCCCTGAATACACCACATTCATTTTCAGTAGCTTCCAAATTTTCAATATTGTCAACATTGAGATACGCATTTTTTACTTAAACCTACGTGCATGTTTATGAATTGCACATTCCTAGAATTGCAATGACATAACTAATTAACATTTTAAGGCTTTGAGACATTTTTCCAAAGTGTCCTAAAAATATCAGTTTTTTGGTCCCACCAATAGAATAAAACAAGCTTCTCTCAGACGATATTTTGAAGAAGTTGGTTAGAAAGGTATTGCCATTAAAACTTGGCAGAAGATAGGACAACCTGTTCAGACAGGTGAAATGACATACTATGCCATTCATTTGCCCATTTCTTTCAAACTCATTCCCTGCTTTGCCTCATTGGTGACAGTTTTTAAGGTGTCTATGCCAATTGTCACCAAAGTAGCTTGGTCACTGGGTGGCACTGATGAAAAAGGGCAAGCTGGAAGAAAAGAGAAACGAAGTTATTTCCTGTCTCACTCTGCTTCAGGTGGCATCTCGGACACTGTCTGTATCTCTTGTGAAGTTGGCTTCACATCCCTCCCAGACAGTCTCTCCCTATTTGGTTTAAGTTCCTAAGCAGTAGTCTCTTGCATAATTTAGCTCCTACCTAATGCCTCAGCTTCTAGGCTCCGATATGCCACCTTCTCTCCGTGACTGTCCAAGTGCTTAGGTGGTGGCAAGTCCTGTTGTTGGCAACTCTTTGGTTGTTGTTAGTCTTTACACCTTGTTCTATGTTTTTGTATCATATCCTTTCTGTTTATTTCCCCAATGTGGACTTTGTTTGCCTAATGGTCCCTTACCAATGTTGTCACTGTCATTTGTTGTTAGCTACCATCAAATTGGATCCCAGTTCATGGTGACCTCATATGCAGTGGAACAGAATGTTGCATGGTCCTGTGCCATTTCCATGATCAGTTGTGGACCAGACCATTGGAATCCATAAGATTTTCATTGTCCAATTTTTGGAAGTAGATTGCCAGGCCTTTCTTCTGAGTCTTAGTCTGGAAGCTCAGTGGAGAACTGCTCAGTGTCATAAAAACACACAAGTCCTCACTGACAGCCAGGTGGTGGTTGTGCATGAGATGCACTGGCCCTGACACACTTACCACACTTAACTGTGCACACTTATGCAAAGAGAAGTCAGACCTGCTAACTCAAATGCGGAGATCATGCTGTACACTCACAACAAGCAGCAGTGATATTTAAAAGGAATGTTGAAAGAACAACGTAAAAAACTGATCCCGAAGGCAGAAAACAAAGTGACTGAGGTGGTCTGAAGCCGTCAAGACGGCTTTGCAGGAAAGATGTCACTAAAAAATGTCTCAGGTTCCAAGGGTGGGTCTGAAAGCAGAATATGTTAAAAGGTTAAAAATACCACCCTAAGCAGCGTCTCTAGAAAGCCCAAGCCACACCCCGGCCTATCCTCCTCTTGCTGTCTCTAGGGACCTTTCTTTAATGCGAGAAAATAATTTTGACTTTGAAATTGCAAAGTATATATTATGAGAAAGTAAAAATTTTGGGGTCTTCTGTAAGCAGTCCCGGCAGTGGAGAGGTTAAGTACTCGGCTGATAACTGAAAGGTTGGCAGTTCGAACCCACCAGCCGCTCTGCAGGAGAAAGATGTGGCAGTCTGTTTCTGTAAAGTCGCTAGCCCAGGAAACCCTGTGGGAGAGTTCTGCTCTGTCCTGTTGGGTCACCATGAGTTAGAACTGACTTGACAGCAACGGGTTTGGGCTTTTAATCTTACTTTAGGGTGTTTTGCTTTTCAGTTGCCTAAAGAAGCAGCATAATTCCTGGCTGTTCAGAATCTCTAAACACTGGAATCCAGTCTGGGGAAATGAATAACCACAAAATATTTATTCTATACTATACATTTTTCTGAATTGGCCGTCTGCTGCCCTATTTCAAATAATTATATCCAGGACTTAAAATTTTCTTAATCAAAGGGCAATAAAGTCTTGGTCAAAAAAATCTGATTGGATTTATTCAGGTATTTATTTTACAAACTTCCCTTTTCTAGCTCAGGTATTTCTATTCTCTCATGTCAATCTTTAAATTTATCGGCATCGATTTCCATTCAAAAGTTAGGCGTATTATAATTTTTTTAATGGTGACTTTTACTTTAGGCAGAATGAGTAATCTATGACGGAACTCAGATGACCTCTACCAGGTTCATCTCTGCAACAAACATTATGACTATGGCTTTTGTGTTTCTTCCTCTTTGGTCTATATTTAGACTGTAATTGATTGATTCTAGCTCTCAAATGGTGCCTTTTTCACTCTCAGAATGGTGAAAGTGACTAAAAATCTAATTGTCTGAAATGATCAGTTTTACCACAGTCCACTAAACTCACCCAGAAAGCTGTCCTTAGCAGCAATTTTAAAGTGCTGCCCTTTGAAATTGGCATTTTCTAAGTATTCTCCTGAATTACAGTTGGGCCATAAATACAACAGGTTAAACTAAGGCTGCTGAGAAATTATATAGATGAAAAATTACAAGGATATGATCTTTCCACTCGGGCATGTAAAGATTTAATCTCCCAGATTAAAAACCCAGAAGAGAGTGATTGTGTCAAGATAAGAGCTCAGAGAATGTTTTGAGGCAGAGTTCTCATGGTCTTCTTAGGGGACTGGCTCTGTAGCAGGTGTTTCTCTGGGGCAAGCACAGAGGAGCCCCTTCCACCAGCGGGAGGCCAGCTGTGATCTTATCTTTGGCATCTGGCTTTCAAGGAAGTTTCCCTGATGTACGCTGAAGAGGCAGGAGCCGAACCACATGGGAACTGAACAGCATATAGACAAGAAAGACAAAAAAATCAAAAGACAAAAAGCCAGGGTGCATAGCTTTGTTATGTAAATGAAGGATCTTTTTTATACAGTATATGGTAGTGAAAGGTACTAAAAAATTAACTATTTTGATATCTGTCCATTAGCTAGACAGTTAGTGCCTTCCTTCCCACTGGTCTCTGGGATCTGTTTTGACACTCTTTCCATTTCCATTACCTTTGTCCTCTTTTAGGACCTCGTTAATTAGATTAAATCAGCGTCTTTTAATCAGGTCTTTCAGTTCCATTGTTGCTTGTCCCTAGCCCATCTTCATACTGGAACCAGAGTGATCACTCTAAAACAGAAAACTGGCCATGCCATTGTCAAGCATAACTATTCTTCAGTGGCCACACATTTCCCTCAAGATCAAGTCTATGATCTTCAACCTATCAAGGAAGCCCACCATGAATGGCTTCTACAGATATCTGTGAGCTAAACACCCAACTTTCTGTCCCATACATGTTATGCTCCACTCTTTAATGTACAAGAATATCTCCCTTCCTTTGCCTATGACCAGGTATCTTTTGGGAAAGTCTAATGAAAGCTAACTGGAATTCCAGAAAACTTAATTGTGCTCATGCAGAACTTGTATATAGACCATGAGGCAGTCAGTTATTTTATCAGAAAAAAGGGACACTGCGTGGTTTATCTGATCACCATACTTACTCAATCTGTACACCAAGCAAAGAATCCTAGAAATCCAACTATATGAAGAAGGACACAGCATTAGGATTGAGGGAAGACTCATTAGCAACCTTTGACACGCAGATGATAACACCTTGCTTGCTGAAAGTAAAGAGGGCTTAAAGCACTTACTGAGGAAGATAAAAGACTACAACTTTAAGTATGTATTATAACTCAACCCAAACTGGAAATTACACCTTGATAAACAAAGTATTGATCTTGTCAAGGATTTCATTTTACTTGAATCCACAATCAAATCCTATAGAAGCAGCAGTCAAGAAATTAAACAGTGCATTGCCTTGAAGCAAATCTGCTGAAAAATCTACTTTTAAAGTGTTAAAAAGCAAAGATGTCACTTTGAGGACTAAGGTGTACTTGACTTAAGCTGCTGTATTTTCAGTCACCTCAAGTGCCTGTGAAAGTTAGAGAATGAGTCAAAAAAGACCAAAGAAGAATTGATGACCTTGAATAATGGTGCTCGCGAAGAATAGTGAATATACCATGGAATTCCAGAAGAACAAACAAATTTGTCTTGGAAGAAGTACAGGCAGAACGCTCCTTAGAAGGAAGAATGGCGAGACTTAGTCTCACATACCTTGGACATGTTATCAGGAGGGACCAGACCCTGGAGAAGGACACCAGGCTTAGTAAAGTAGAGGGTCAGAGAAACAGAGGAAGACTCTCGAGGAGATGGACTGACAACTGGCTGCAAAATTGTGCTCAAACAGAGCAACGACTTGAGGATGGTGCAGGCGCAAGCCGTGCTCTGCTCTGTTGCAGTTACGGTAAGGCATGACCAACTTGATGACGTCTAACAATAGTAACAACAAAAGCTACAAAAAGGAAGCAGTAGTTCCTAACATGGCAATACTCCTAACATGGCAATTCTATGGGGAAGCGTAGCATGTTGTAAAAGACAGCCAGGCTCTCTGGCTGTATTGTGTTTTGTGACCTAGCTTTTAAGCCTCTCTTTAGCACTCTAGTTTCAAGGGGAGGACACATCACTATCACTTCCTGATGGGGGAGTAGAAAGATTCTAGAGAACATCAGGGACTGGAAAGGTCATGCAAATCATTATTTTAGGAAACAGAATTTCCAAAACACGTGGAGTAAAATTACTGTGGTAAACATAGATGCAGCAAACATTTGCCATTCCAACACTCTTCACATGTACACTAACATTATTTATGATTCTGAGCAAAGAATCCTAGAAACTGGACGACATGAAGAAGGACACGGCATTAGCATGGAGGGAAGACTCTTTAGCAACTTGGCATGCAGATGATACCACTTTGCTTGCTTAAAGCAGTAACATTACTTATGATTCTCACATACAACAGTAGCCATTATCCATTTCCAAATTTTTCTATCATCCTTTGTGAAACTCCGTGTTCCCCAAGTCATGAGTTCCACTTTCCACTTCCTTGCCACCTGTACCTGGTACCTAACAATAAGCTTTGGTATCTATACACTGGCCTCTTCTGGATCTTTATGTAAGTGGGATCATATGCTATTTATTCTTCAGTGACTGCCTTATTTCACTCAGCATAATGATTTCAAGATTCATCCGCTGTAGCACACATCAGGAATTGATGGATAATAAAAGGTGGTGTGTGTTTATATACAACAGAATGTTACTCAGACATAGATCATGGTCTTAACAAGTTGGATCGAGAACAGAAAGAAAGATGCAGAGAAAAGCAAGGTCAGAGTAAATGGTCTCTGACCGGAACCTGTAAATGCACAATAAAGAAAGGGGAGGAGCCGGGGTGAAAAAGCCCAGGCAGCCCACTTCGAAGGTCACACCTTCAATCACTTTGCTATAGGCAAAGGTCACCAAAGTACAACATGTAGACCAAATACAGCCAGTTGTCTGTTTTTGTAAGATCCACAAGCTAAGAATAGTTTTTATACTTTTTAATGGTAGAAAAATTATTAAAAGAAGACTATTTTGTTAATCATCCAGTTTTCTTGTAATACAAACAGGTTCATTCATTTATATATCATCTCGGCTGCTTTTTCATGACACATGTAAAGTTGAGTAGTTGTAACAGAGACCTATAGGCCTACATATCATCTACAAAGCCTAAAACATTTGCTATCTGGTCCTTTAGAGGAAAGGTTGGCCAGTCTCGGAGATGGTGCATCTAGAAGACTCGTTTGTGCCTCTGCACACCAGAAGATCCTGGGTTTCCAAAAACGGTGAGTCTCACCCACACATGACAAGGTAAAATCCCCAGCTAGACGTCAGTATTTCCTTGTTTGTCTTTCTATAGAGTTATGAAAAACCTGACTAAAATGTTTACCTTTGTTCTTGGTCAGCATTGATTTACCCTTTATCATTTGTATAACATTTTATTCATATTTTTTCCATGATATGGCTACTTTCTCACTTGTCTCTCTCATCTTAAATGTCATTTCCTCAGAGAAGCCATCACTTATTTGTCCACCCCCTACTCATTTTCCTGAGCACTGAATCCTGATGGTCCCTTTCCTGTCAAACACTACCATCTATGATTATTTCATTACACAATTTACTTCCTTATGACCTGCCTCGCCAACACCAGCATATGCGTTCTGTGGCAGCAAGGTTTCTGCTTATCCTTGTATTCCCAGGGGCAATATTTACCCATATTTTACACATCTGGCATGCTGCCCAGCTCAATAAATAAATTTAAGAATGAATTACTTTTCTCTTATTTGGACTTCACCTACCCAAAGGAGAGTGGCACTTTGATTTCAACACAGACTGAAGCAAATATTTCTGAATTTCTATTTCATAGAAGTCTGTGATATGTGGAGTTTAAAAAAAAACTGAAGCTGATTGCCATTGAGTCAATTCTAACTCATACTGACCCTACAGGCCTGGAGCTGCCCTGTGGAGTTTCCACGGAGTCTGGTGGATTCAAACTGCTGACCTTTTGGTTAGCAGATGTAGTACTTAACCGCTGCGCCATCAGGGTTTCCTTGTAGAGGTTGGCTAGTTTTTGTTGTCTCTGTTTGGATTTGAAGAACAGAGACAAATCCTGACACTTTCAAACCTCGCAGAGACAGAAGTGGAGGTCACAAGCTCAGAGGTCAAGATCAGAGCATATACATACGGTTGTACAGAAGTTGGGACTAGATCTGCTGGTCCAGGGTTTCTTTCACCGCATCAGCCGCTGTTTTCTAAGTTACAGAAGGATGGGACGTGGTCACCGTGAGGCAAGAAGTCAAGGAAAGATGTCTACTGATGTCAGTGATTGAAGAGAAGAGACAATGGGAGTGAGAAGTCACACTCTACCTTCTCTGACTCTGAAACAGTGGTGTTATCTTTGTCTCTTCCTTTTGTTTTCCAATCCTTGTTGTTGTTGTACGTCATCCAGTCAATTCCAACTCATAGCCACTCTGGCGGATGGAGCAGCCTTACACCACAGGGCATCTTGGGCTATGATCGTCATGGGAGCAGATTCCTAGGTCTTGTCTCTGGCAAAGCTGCTGGGCTCGAGCCACTGCCCTTCTGGTTATCAGCCAAGCCCGTAAGCATTGTGCTTCCAGGACGCCTCTTTCCACCCTTAATTCCTGCCTATTCTGCTTCAAAACACATCTCTCATAATTGTTCCCTCATTTCACAACTGAGCAGATGGGAACAGATAAAAACTGTTAAAGTTGGGATGGGAAACAATCCCTTCTCTAACAAAGGCCAGTGTCGTCCTCACAGAAGTCACCACACCTGAAGAGGCAGTAAACAAGATAGGGAAAGGCTATGAGAAGAGGAAAGTACTAATAACTGCTCATTAATAATTGTTACAATCTCTAGATGGTACAAATGGGTAACACTCTCAGCTGCTTACTGGCAGGTTGGAGGTTCAGATTCACCCAGAAGTACACCAGAAGAAAGGTCTGGCCATCTAGTTCCATAAAACCAGCCCCTGAAAACCTATGAAGCAGACTTTTACACTGGCACATGTGGGGTCACCATGAGTTGGCGTAAACTCAGTGGCAACTGGTAAGTGTTAAAGAAGCATCAGCCATGAGTCAATCCATTTGTTCCCGGCATCTACCCAGAGAAAGGGATGTCATCCCTGTTTTGGAAACTGAGGAAGTGGCAACTCCAGTGGAGATTGAGGGGAAAAATGATGCAGCAGTGCTGCCTCAGAGCCCTTCCCAGATTCGCTGGTCTGGGAAGCCACCTCCCTGTAACTTCTGTAGAATTCCAAATACTGGTAAGAAAATGATGGGCACTGCAGCCAGAAGTCAGAGCACAGCCTCAGACTGAACAGAAACTTTAAGTCATTGTTAGGACAGTCAAAGAGAGAGTAAATTGCAAAGTATAAGTTTTCATAAAAAGAACACACATCGGCAGTTGGGTCATTTGCAAAGTCCAGCTTTATGTATCAGAATGTAGTAGCTTTCAAGAGGTCCTTTGCAATGCATGGGGAAGAGGACAGAATGTTAAGTGCTTTGAGTACCTATCTATCACTCATAAGTACTTAAAGCATACATCAGATGTCGCTCTTCTTAAACGTATTTGCTGATTTCTCGTGCTCTTTAGAAAGTGTCTGGGAATCCACCAGAAAGGTATATGCATACAGACAACTGTCCAAGAAGAGATTCAGGACGTTGTATGTTTATCACAGAACAATGTACACGGAGTTAATTATTGTTGAGACTATTAATCAGATCAAAAAATGTTTACTCTAATTTTTGAATTCCTAAGAACTTTTATATGTAAAACAGAAAGAACAATACATAAGAAGTTACTATAATTGAGGTGATTATCCAGATCAAAATATGTTTCCTCTGTGTTTTAATTCTCAAGAATATATGTGTGTACATGTGTGTATTTTGGTGCATGTAAAGTCATCTCAGCAATTCTGGGAGTCTGTTTCTCAATCTTAGATAACATTTTTTTCCTTTCCTTTTTTTTTAAGTTTCTGTAATTTCAAGTACTTCAGTTTATAATTGGTTCACATATATCATTCTGCAAGATGTTAACAGCTAATGTTACTTTGTGGAAATGCAGTCGGCAGCCATAAATAAGAATGACATGAGAACTAGGGAACTCTGCCACAAGCTGGTGAGTGGTTTTAAGACTGACACTTTTTCAGGTTCTTCTGTGAGCAGCATTAGGTGCTGATTAACAGAGACCTTGGCAGAGCGTCCGCATCATATATCCAGTTGCGCTGACAAAACTTTAGAGACAATGTGCCTGAATAAATTGGGGAAGTTAGTTCTAGCCAGCACATTAGTACCCCATCACGGGGTCACTGGGCAGGAATTAGGGTTCCGAGGGTCAGAAATGGATACTATGAATCCTTAGAAGAACCAGAGGAAGATGGAATACTTTCTACTTAGAAAATGTGCAGGATGAACAAAGGAAGTTGAACTCACTCATCACATACAAGGGACAGTGTTGTCCACAATGGTTAGAGCAAGCCAGTGCATGGGGAACAGAAGCCTTTCTTGCCAGTTGAAAGTATAGTCTGCACCTGAATCAGGCAGACTCAAGGGCCCAGGTCCAACACGGCTACATATACATATTTTTTTCCCTCCATTTTTGGTTCTCCTTTTGTCTGTCTTTGAATCAGTCCAGAACAGCCCAAGTATTTTCCCCATTATTTTTACAAAGAGCTCTTCTTCCCTTTAATTGTCACTGTTATTCTACTCCTAGAGATAACTGTAAAACATCCATTCATTTATTTAACAGAAGCCTTCCACAAAAATGCAATAAGATTCATACGAAAACAATGATATTTGGGATAGTGGGGTCAAGTCCTGGTTGTGCCACCTACAATCTGCTTGATACTGGACAAGACTTTCAGCCTTGGTTTCTTCTCTTACAGAATGGGACGAGCCAAAACAGATAGTGCGTGTAATGTGTTCGCACAATTCCAGCACAAAGTGGGTGATCAATCATAATTAGCTCTCTTATTTGTAAACTCTGTACTTGACTTTTGAGTGATGCTAAACAAGTGTCCATGCCAAGTTAATAAAAAGATGTATTCATGGTTTGTCTCAATTGAATTCAATTCCTGACGTTCTGAGGAAACCATCACAGTTAAAACCTGTAATCCACAGGCAACATGTCAGGGTGCTGTCAGTGGACAAAGGGAAAACCACTCTTTTTATGGATGGAGCATTGGAGAGGGGCCACGGCTCTGAGAGAATTTATCAAAAAAAAGTTTTCTTATTCTCTGCACATTTCCACAGCTTGAGAAACTGAAAGAGGAGAGACAAATTGAGTTTGTATTGATTTCCCTGAAAATACACTCAGGTCAGAAGGTAAAAAAATTATTTCCTGAGTAACTATTTATGAGTAGCCACAGTCCCCGTCTTCACTGACCTAGACTCTCATGAGACATACTAACCCACAAACACCTAAAACACACTGCAATGGAGGAAGCACAAACAAAAGCGGAGGAGATGGACCAAGAAGGGATGTGTTCTGACTCCAGCCACCTAGGAAGTTTCAACTGTATCAAGGGACATCAATAAGTAGATAAAGCTCCTGAGAAATCTGAACTTGTAACT
Source organism: Heterohyrax brucei (assembly GCA_028571685.1). NCBI lineage: Eukaryota > Metazoa > Chordata > Mammalia > Hyracoidea > Procaviidae > Heterohyrax > Heterohyrax brucei. Next base: position 13,772,481 of record CM053153.1, on the reverse strand, counting down.
CTCTCACAAGTCATCGGCTGTTGCCCTTTTCACCCACTTCTCACACTGACACCAGTTCCTTAAAGGGCTGTGAAATTGCCAACAGAGAAAGAAGAGCATTCGGCGTAGTATGCATCTTCCTTTCCCTATTCTATAGCTTGTTGGTCAGCATGGGACAGGGACTTCCCCATCTTCTTGGGCAGCCCATTCCACTCCTGATATTTCCATTAGACAAGTTCTTCATATTCTGTGACTCCATGTGGTCTCTTTAGACCCTGGTCCCAGTTGTCCTTGTTGGGTTGATATTTGCCATGGAATCAGTTAGGACTCACCGTAACTGCATGTGTAAGAGAATGAAATGTTGCCTGGTCTTGTACCATCTTCACGATGTTCGGTATGTCTAAGTCCCCTGTGAGGACATTTCAACTTATGGGACCCATCTACCAATATTTTGGATGATACCCTGTTCTGACCCACAGGGTTCTCGTTCAGTAGTTTTCAGAAGCATATTACCAGGCCTGTCTTCCTGCTCTGTCTAAGTCTGGAAGCTCCACTGAAATCTGTCCGCTGTAGGTGACCTTGCTGTTATCTGAAATACCAGCAACACACAAGCCATCACAGTACAACAAACTAACAGATGAGTGATGGTTGGTCTCAGTTAGACTTCTGAAATAGCAAAGAAAGCAAGGACCTCACAGTCAGTGGGTTGGTAAATGTTTAATAACCAGTTCTCAAAACAGTTGTGTGTGTGTGCACATGTGTGTATACACATATATTTATATGTATGCATTCATGTATACGTTATCAAATATATATGTACAGTTATATCTAATAATATATATTTCACTGCTATAAAGAACACATAGTATATAAGAAATAATAATGAAAGATATAATATTCTTTATTGTAAATTCTATGTAGCCAATTCATTCTCACTGGATATTTTCCATGACTTTACCAATTTCTTTCAACTACAGATAACCTAATGTTTGCATCTGATAAGGGAATGTTGACTGGTATTTTTATTTATTTACATCAATTAAGGAGACCAAGGCAAAAGAACAAAGAAATTGAAACTTCTCTTATTTATCAATGAGGCTGAATCATTTCTTTGCTGTATTGGATAGTAGTTTCAAAACACTGAAATAAAATTTCTCATTTTGGGGGCTACTCACATGTAATGGTAATAGTTATGACACACATTTAACTTTACTCTGCATTATTAATATTTTTTCTATCATTCTCACTAATCAACCCAATTGACAATACAATAAACTGAGCTTTAATATGTAGTATTTGCTGATTTCTGTAGTGCAAATACTCCTGCCTGGCATGTTTCAATCTGCCAACATAGCAGCCCCCAAAGAGGGGCTGGTGACAGATGCACACTAGCACAGCCTTTCATGCCAGATCCACCTTACAGATCCAAGAGACATAAGTAGCCCAAGGAACACAGATAAGAGCCAAATGAAGTAAAATATTCATAGATGATGAGCTCTGAGTGTTTGCTACTTTTGATTTTAATATAGTACATTTAATTTTAAGTTTACGTAATTCTCAGTTATGACTATGTTTTCAAATTAGCTATCAACATTCTTGAAAATATAACTGTGAGCTTTACAAGTCACCTCCAGCATACCACTGCTTATAGGCCATGTAGCTCAATCTACTTTCTTTACAGATGAGAAGCTGATGGCCTGGGCAGAAGTGGGAATGGTCCAGAATGCAAGTTTCGCTACCACAGGTTTTATCAGCAGAGACTGGATTTGAGTCTCATTATTGCTACCTAAGAAGCCCTGTGCTCAGGTGCTAACCGACAGATGTGATTGGAACCTGTCCAGTAGCTCTGTGAAAGAGAGATCTGACAGTTTACTTTCTGAAAAGATCACTGTTGTTACTAACTCGACAACAGATAAGTGGTAACTCTCGTGAAAGGTAAGACAGTAGACAATACTGAAGAAGTCAGTACAACTTGTCCAAGTCATGGAAGCATCAAAGAAACATCCAGACTCCCTGAGGGACTGCATTACCGGTCTGAGAGCTGGGGACTATTATCTCAGGAAATATCTAGCTCAATTAATATAACATAATTTACAAAGAAATTTTCTGCATTCTACTTTGGTGTTTAGCATCTGGGGTCTTAAAAGCTTGTGAGTGACTATCTAAGATATTCCACTGGTACCAGCTCATCTGGAATACAGGAGAATGAAGAAAAACAAGGATACAAAGGAAAAATTAGTTCCAAAGGACTAACGGGTCACAGCTACCATCACCTCCCCAAGACAGTCCTACACAGCCTGGTGGTGCCTGGGTGCCACCACTGACTGCTCTAACAGAGATCGTAATGGCCAGTCCCAGATAGAGCTGAAAAAAAAATGTAAAAACAAAATGCTAACTTACAAAGAGAACATGAGTCAGATCCGACTCGACGGCACTTGGCACTTGGCAACTTACAAAGACAGACTAGATTTACCGATCTTATGAAGACAGAGTAAGCCCCGAGAGTATGGCCCCCGGACACCCTTGTAGCTCAATAATGAAGTCACTCCTGAGGTTTGCCCTCAGCCAAAGGTTAAACAAGCCCATAAAATGAGACTGAATGGGTACACCAGTCCAGGGGAAAGGACAAGAAGGCAGGAGAGGACGGGAAAACTGGTAATGGGGAACCTATGGTTCAGAAGGGAAGAGTGTTGACATGCCATAGGATTGGCAACCAATGTCACAAAACAATATGCATATGAATTGTTTTATGAGAAACTCATCTGCTCTATAAGCCTTTATCTAAGGAACAAAAAAATAAACAAAACCTAAGTTAAGTCAAAAGAAAAAGAAATATTGTTATTGTTAGTGCTGTTGAGTCAATTTCGACTCATAGGACAACAAAATGAAACATCACCCTATGCTGCACCTCTGTGAAGATCGCAGCCCTGGCAACACTAGGGAGTCGTTCAGTTCTACCTTGTCATAGAGGCTGACTATAACTTAGAATGGACTTGAGGGCACAGGATTTTTATTTTGTTTCTCGGCTATTTAATCTCTGAGACTTCCTAACTAGGTTATTGGACCTCTCCATGACTTAGCTACCATTTATATCTCATAGAAACAGTAATTTGAATTATCATCTTCTTGCCCATCCCAACTCTCCCTGTTGAAATTGAGGTCATAAGAGGCTCAATGGCTTACTCGAGTCTAAGTGAGGCTAGCTGCAATCCAGGTTTGGGTAGCTCCATTTCAGCGTCCCTTCACTACAGCATACCTCCCTCATTTAAAACATTCATTTACATTAACTATCTATTTCTGTTTATTTTCCTAAGCCACACAATAATGGTGATTTTCATTTAAAGATTATGCAAGAGAAATGTAAATTTAACTTGAATCAGTAAATTCGTAATGCATTTGGAGGTTGCAAATTATCTTCCTCTCAGAGAGTAAACATAAAGGTGTCCTTATTTAATAGATAAGAACTAAATGGAACACATAGATAGGCCAGGACAGAAACCAGTCTCCTCCCCTCTAAGCTGAACTCTTTATCTCCCTGCATTCCTGACTCTGAGGGATGAGTCTGTGCTAGACTACTGGCTGCCTGGGTGACAGCTCCCATCACTACCCAAATTCACTGAGAGGACGCATGCGCCCTCAAGCATGAAGCCTGGCAGAAAGTGCTTAGAAACAGTCTGGGCTGAAGCAAGGCCCTTCTGATTCCATTTATCAGCAGTGATGGTGGCATCTTTTGAAGTGGCTTCCTTCAGCCTTGGCAGGAGCTCAGAGAGCCACCAGCGTAGGGGGAACTGCCACCCACAAGCTCCATGAAGCTCCTCAAGGAGGGGCATCCCGCAGCTGGAGATGGGCCTCCCTGGAGACAAGGCTGTCCCAGGGAAGAAGAAAGGAACCTGCTGACTCATGCCTTTGGCCATTTCCAAATTATCAAGAATTTCCTGGACCAAGAATTGCACACACGATTTATCCTCCTAGGATAGCAGAAGTCATAGGGCCTTTTTCCAAGGGAGAAGGAAGAAAGAGATCTCATCACTACTAGGAATGTTCTATGAACACTGTCAAGTTGGTTCCAGCATGTGGTGACCCCACGCATGCCAGAGAAGACCTGACCCACAGAGTGGGATTTTCAGTGGCAGATTTTTGACTGGGAAATAAATTGTTAGCCTGTTTGCTGAAGAGCCTCTGATCTCTGTCTTTCCCCACACTGCTGTGTTCCCGGGAGGTTGACTCGATGCAGATTATCAGTGGGTTCCTGTGTCATCCGGTCAACAATTGGCTCTGGCCTATTGGAGGCACTAGTAAGAATTCATGGACTGTAAACATGTAAAGTGAAGCTGTTTATTCCTGAAACTCCTTCCCCACCAAGTCAGCAGGACTTGGTTGAGTTCTGCTTCCAGAAGTAAAGCCCATCAAGGCATTCTCTCCACGGAGTACCTCTCTTTTCTATCATTTGTTGAAGTCTTGGGGAGACTTTTAATCAAAGTGACAAGGGGTAGACACTTGACCTGAGCTAAGGTAATCAATATTTTCTCTCCAAGGAGTAGCTGGTAGATTCAACTATCGATCTTTTGGTTAGCAGCCAAAAGCTTACCACTGTGCCACCAGGACTCCAAGTTGAAAATACAAGCTTCAGATTCACGTTTGTTTCCAATACTCCACATTGCTTATAGAAAGGCGCGCTCTAGTAATCCACAAGCTTTACAACAAGACTTGAGGAATTCCATCTTGGGGTTAAAAGCAGAAGATGGTGGTGGGAGATGTTTGCCTACTTCCCGGACAGAGGGATAAATGCAGCTTAAAGAGAAATTTAGAAAATCACTATGACCAATGACACTATTTGGTACAGTATGTGACCTCCAGAAGGGAAGCTGTTTGTCAAGGTATGAAACCATATTCCTTTGCAGAGGACCATCAGTATTTATTTCTAACCAACCCTGCAAACACCTTCATCTTAGACTGCTGGCCACTTGGACTGTGAGAGGATAAATTTCTGTTGCTTAAGCCGTAAAGTATGCGCAATTTGTTATGGCAGCCCTGGGAAACTGAAACCATTCTTTTAACCCTCGGAACGTGGTAGAAAACATTTTTGTTGCTTTTTTTTTTATTTAATATGACTGAGTGAAAATGTATATTCCCATATAAATTTACATGCCCAGCTATATGCAGCTTCCACTGCTCTCCCTGCCCAGTGACAGCACACTGTCCCTTGCCCATAAATCATAATGAAGTTCCACTCTTCGGACATGAATGGTTTGGACTTGGCGATGCAGAGTGACCATATATAGGATGCACTTTATGGTTCTATGCATCTATAGGATATCATCGTGCTGACCTCTGGCTGGAGGAAGGAGAGTGGGTGGAGAGGAGGGGAAAGGAGGCTGTTGGGAGGATGAGACATGTATGGAGCAGAGAGGAATAGTCTGTTGCTGTTTTTTAAAAAGTGATAGGTGATATCGCTGGGAGAGGAGCAGGTGTGGAGGCCTCTACCAGGAAACCCTGGCCTTGATGATGTAGTCTCCTACTCTCTACCTGCCTTCAGAGGTGCCTGGGAAGGGGACCACAGTACTGGAGACCCACTTGGTACCTACAAGTATTGCATAATGCTCTGATTTAGCTGAAATTTGAATGTATGTACTAGCAGCTTGACATGAATTAAAGTTATTTAACAAATAACTTGTAACAGCCAGTTGTAGGCACTGTGAATACAAAAGTGAACAAAGCCTGCAAGATTCTGACTATTAAAGAGGGAAGAAAAGATCAATTTAAGCAAATAAAAATGAATAAATAAGATACATACTCAGATCTCACTATATGACATACTTATAAAACAATAAATATGATAACCATGATTTTAAAATATCAGGTGGATTTTCAACAGATGATACTGGGGCAAGACACACACATATATGAGAATGGAATTGGATGCTAACATCATGCCATATACAAAAATGAACTCAAAATGGATCATAGACCTAAATGTAAGAGAGAAATCTCCAAAAACGCGTAAAGAAAAATTTTCATTACTTTGGGTTAGGCAATGGTTTCTTTTATATGACACCAAAAACATAAGTAACAACAACAAAATGTGTAATTGGATTTCATCATAATTAAAAGGTTTTTTGCTTCAAAGGACACCAATGAAAAAGTGAGAAGACTTTGTATCCAAAACAAGTCTTCTTTGCACACCTCACAATTTTTTGTTTCAGTGGGGCTGCCCCAGAGGCATTGGAGGAAGGATGTTGGAACTCACGCAAGGACACGGGAGATGGGAGATGAAGGATGGGGGTCAGGGAGGGGTGGACTTACAACGTGTGTTTAAGAGCACAGCCTTGTCCCAGGTTGATGACCACTAGCAGACAAGCCTGGCAGGTGCATAGGTAACGCTGACCTTTAGGCTGGCAAACATTTTCTGTGCACATTCTTTACGCTGCACGCTACTACACATAGAGAGCTGAACAGGCCCAGCGGCCTGTGCTCAATCCTCGCACAGTCAGGCGCTGAATCCTGGGTGCACTGCTTTTGTTTTCCATTCTGAGCCCTCACAGGGCCGGGAATGATCCTCACACCAGCTGTTAGCAAATCTTGCAGCACCCATCCTGTACATCCAAGAAAAGTCCTGCCAGAAAAGGAGGGGACTGGGGCTGCCATGCTGGAGATACATGAAAGCCACTAGGGGCTCTAAATATCTGAAGATAATTTAGAGTCTGTGATAAAGAGTATGGATCAGACTCAATATCAAAAGAAAAAATGTAAGCTTCTTCCTTCTTTGGGACAGTTCATGAGGAAGGACTGGCAAGCATTCAATGGCTCTTCTCTAGATTTGTTTCCTTCCCTCTGCTTTCTGTCAACAGAATCGTTAGTGAAGACTAAGAACTGGTATTACTCCCGCTTTTAGCCTATGCAATGCCTAGCACTGAATTAGATAGCCTGACACATAAATAGTGAAGAAAGAACACTATCCAAAGATGTGGATAGTAGATAAAACATTACCCAAAGATGCTCAGGCAACAGTGAAAATGTAACAAGAACACCATCAGCTCACAAGATCAGAAAGGCAGCCCAATCTTTGGAAATTATAGGTCTACCTGCCGTATGAGGTCAGACAATTAAGTCCATAAACGTAACTGTTCTAAAGTGCTACATAACTCACGGCCGAATATCACTATGAGTACCTTCAAAGCTCCCCTTGGGAAGCCATGCACGATGTCAGTGCCTTGTCTACCCTTCAAAGCAATTTTGGAACTCTCTGGAATGCCCATTGCATACGATAGCACAGTGGCAGTTTCTTGAGCTTAATTGTATAGTTGTCTGTGAGGGAGTTTTTAGCCAGTAAACAAATAACTGTGTTGGAACATTCTCCCTACTCACATGATCTGGCCCCAAATGACTTTTTTGTTTACCTCCAAATAAAGAAAATATTGAAAGGAAGAAATTTTGATGACATTCAGGACATCAAGGGTAATATGATGACATCCCTGATGAGCATTCCAGAAAAAAGGTCCCAAAATTGCTTTGAAGGGTAGACTAGGCACTGGCATCAATGCATAGCTTCCCAAGGTGCGTACTTGGAAGGTGACTATTGTGATATTCAGCGACAAAGTATGTAGCACTTTTTCTAGGATGAGTTTGCAAACTTAACTGTCAGTCTTTATAGTCAAATTAACCTCAAGCACCTAAAAATGCATGGATTCGAAAACCAACACAATGTAACCTGTTGATGTCAACTTGATTTCAACTCACAATGACTCCATAGGACAGAGTAAAACTGCCCCACGGAGTTTCCAAGGACTGACCGATGGATTCAAACTCCAGACCCTTTGGTTAGCATTCACAGCTGTTAACCACTATGCATCAATTCACTCCTTGCTAATTATGTCAGCACCATGTGTTGGGCTTTCCATCAACTGAGAGATTTCTCAGTTTAAAGGTAACTGGTGATTATCTCTTGAGGTTTCATTTTATGGAATGGAAACTACTTACTGAACACCAAGAACTTTGCCAGATTCTCTACAGTTTATTCAATTTAATCCTCACAAGGAGTCTGAAAGGTAGGCGTTAGAAACTTGGTCACTGATGAGGAAACTGAATTTCCAGGGGACCATGGGAACTGACCCAGGACAGGGTGCTGAGAAGACAAGCAATAATTTAAGTCTGTCTTTTCCAAAGCCCCTGTTTTTCTTATAAAACCTGCCCTTACTCTCACCATGCACTGAAAGTAATTCATAATTCTACATAACATAGACTTTAAAAAGACAAAAATTGTTCACTATGGACGAACAGTGTTAGCTTGTGTGTCTCTGTGTGCATTTATGACATTTTTTCATTTTTAAGCTATTTTATGAATTTTTTATATTCCAATTATACAATACATTCTTCATGTAAAGTCATGGTAAAATAGATATTGCTACAAAAGAAAAAGAAAAAAAATGATAATGTTGGTAAATACCTCTTTCCCCTCATGTCAACCTGTCATTACTTCTATACAAGGGAGTGTCTGGGTGGAAAGATATGGACATTTGGTAGTTTGGGGATATATTTCACCAAATTACCCAGTGGACACTTTTTGCTTTTTATCTCATATTCACTTAATCTACACTTTGATTACAAGGGAATTTGAATACTTTATATGATTGTTGCATTTATTCTTTATCACTTAGGCATTTACTCCATTTTATTTTGATACATTCTTTTTTATTGATTTGTAAGAACGCCTTATATTTGCACAACATTATTTTTGTCAGATACATATGTGACCATTTGCCATTTGATACTAAAGACTAAATGTAAAAATACTATTTTCCATAGTTGCACGGTCCATCCTTTATATTTTATGCCCAGCATCAGTGCCTTAAATATGTCTATCTTTACTACTTTAGTCTAAAATTTCCTTTATAATTTCATTGTTTTTACATAAAGAGTTGAAGTATTTAAAATTTATTTCAGGTCACTGTGAGTCAGAACCAACTTGACAGCAGGAGGTTTTGTTCCAGACTTTGTCCCTTGTGTTCTCTTAGAAAGCTGTAGTCACGATGATTACGAGGTAGCTGAGGGGAACAGGATATGGGGTGTCTTGCTTCCAGGAAACTTCAAAATTGTCAGAGGGATAATAATAAAAGTGTAAAATAGTGTCTTATGGTTATTACAGTGATCATTTTTAGATCTTTTGTAAACAAAAAGACATAAATAATTTTTAGTATGTATAAACCTGTTGCCATCAAGGCAATACCAACTCACAGCAAACCCTATAGGACAGAATAGAAACTGCTCCCTCAAGTGTCCAAGGAGTGCCTGGGGGACTCCAACTGCTGTCCTTTTGGTTAGCAGCCTGAGCAGTTAATCACTAAGCCATCAAAGTTTCCTTACTTATTAAGACTTTCCTTACAAATAAAAGCTCCTTTGTTCCACAAAAACTGTGGTGGTATCACGGGTAAGTGCTGTCTGCTAGCCAAAAGCCCTACAGTTCAAATCTGCCAGGCACTCCTTGGAAACTCTATGGAGAAGTTCTACTCTGTCCTATAGGGCCACTGTGAGTCAGAATCGACTTGACAGCAGGAGGTTTTGCTCCCAAATTTGTCACAGGTGCCCTTTTATAAAGTTGTAGTCATGGTGAATATAAGATATTTAAAGTGAAAGACAATATGTGGGGTCTTGCTTCCAGGAAACTTTAAAATTGTCAGAGGAACAATAATAAAAGTGTAAAATAGTATCTCATGCTTATTAGGATGATTATGAACTACTGACAAAGGTCAGATGGACAGGGCAATTTTGGGAAGGCGGGGGAATTAAAGCTGAGATTCAGAGCATGGGTAGAATTTGGCAAAACAGAATGGAGGCACAAGAACGTATTAGATGAGAAGATCACTTGGGCAGCAGCAGGACATCACAGCAGCAGCAAAACCGAGCTGACCAGTGTCACAGAGATGGCAAGAAACAGAAGATGCAATTACACGGGGAATGTGTCATAGCCAGCAGTGAACAGCTGGTTTCTTTTTCGATTTGTCGTCAGTCTGTGACAAAACTTGACTACTTTTAAAAGACTGAATTAGATTAATACAGTCTCCATACAGTGATTCCAACTCATTGCAACCCCATGTATGTCAGAGGAGAACTCTGCTACATGTGGATTTCAATGACTGATTTTTCAGAAGTACATTGCCAGGCTTGTCTTCCTAGGCACACCTGGGTGGAATCAAACCCCCAACCTCTCAGTAAACAGCCAAGCATGTTAACCATTGGCACCACCCTAAATTACATTAGGTAGAACATTATTCCAAACTAGAGAAAACTAAGGAGAGAATAAGTCTGATCTCATCGTCATCAATGTGTACAATTCATTCACATATTCATTTGCTCATTCATTTATCAATGCGATCAGCCATGCAGTCACTAAACATTATTTATTCTTTCCCTGAACAAACATTTTCTTAGTCTATGATGTGCCACGCATTTCTCAAACTGCTGGATGTAGACATAAAGATGAAGATCCTGGTCCCCATTCTAGAGGATACTCACAGAGTAGACGGGAGACAAAGACATATAATGTAACTACCTAAGAGGTCTGACAAATGAGTCAGCGAACTTAATTGTTCTAAGTGCTACCTACCTCCTTGCTGACTACCATCACAGCCACCTCTGAAGTATTTCCCTTAGGAAGCTACACATCAATGCCGGTGCCTGGTCCACCCTTCAAAGCACTTTTGGAACTCTTTCTGGAACGGCTGTTGTGCACTGGTGGCACAGGTGCAAGTTCGTGAACTTAATCACGGAGTTGCCTGTGATGGAGTTTTTAGCCAGTGAACAAATAGTCCCTCCTCATCTGATCTGGCCCACCGTGACTTTTTTCATTACCCAAAGATAAAGGAAATATTGAAAGGAAGACGTTTGGATGACATTCAGGACATCAAGGGTAATATGACGGCAGCTGTGATGGCCGTTCCAGAAAAAGAGCTTCCAAATCACTTAGAAGGGTTGACTAGGTGCTGGCGTCAGTGCACAGCTTCCCACAGGGAGCACTCGAAAGGTGACCGTAGTGACATGCAGCAATGAGGCACATGGCGCTTTTTCTAGGATGAGTTCGCAAACTTAAATCTGCTGTCCTCACATTTTGTTTAGCTCTCAATATTTAAAAATGAATAAATGATATCATAAAATGTAAATGTTCTTCTATTTCCATAAAAAATCTTTTTTTTTCTCATTTCTTCATAAAAACCCATAATGCCAGCAGGAGCAGCCCACATTCCAGCATCTCAACAATTAGCTGAAACTTCTGTGAAGCTGGAAACCTGCTGAGGTAGTGGTTAAGTGCTGTGTCTGCTAGCCAAAAGGTTGGCAATTTGAATCCACCAGGTGCTCTTGGACATTCTATGGAGCTGTTCCACTCTGTCCTACAGGGTCGCTATGACTCAGAATCAACTCAACGGCAGTAGGTTTTGGGGTTCACTTGAAGTTACACAGTCTAGATAGCCATGTCCTTGACTTCTGCGTGTGGCCTATGTCACTCAAGTTATCTGTCTGGCTCTAGTTGACCTTTGCATTTGAACAATGATTCAGAAAACTGGGAAGAAGGATGTCTGGTTTCTACCTACTCTCTGATACTTTGTACTGTCACATACGCAGTTATCACTGCCTCAAAGCTAATGACTGCCCTGTGGCTGGTTCCCAACGGCTGATTCATGCAACGCATGTTCAACAACCTGTATGTGCATTTTTACTTCTGTTTAGTCTTTAATTTCAACACATAAATCAATGCCATTAAGAAAGGCTTCTCTATTGATCAGTGTGATTAATGCCAGAAATTGTATATGAACTACCTAGCTCCCTGGGGTGAAATTCAAACCCTCCTGCAATATGCAAGGCATAATCACACTTCCTAATATTAGTAATCAGAAAAGAAACTCTTCATTGATTAACAAAGAGAAGACCGCCTTAAATAAATGCAATTGTCTGTATCTGTAGGTGCATAAAACTGGCAGCCAGTAACAGGAAGAGCTTTTAAACTGATGAAGACCTAATATAATGAAATGTTATCCTTAGATACAGAAAAGCAAAAAGTATGACTTGTTCAATTAAATTTATAGTTACAGTGTAAGCATCACTGTGTATTTTTGAAGTCAAATTTCCTTTAATTCAATACAACAGTCATTTCAGGCACAAGTAAACTGGAAATTGTCACATGTTTAGCCACCCGGCAAACTCATCTTGGCTGTCACAATTCACCTCAAGCAGCTTCTAGGAAGCCTGTAAACCAAACCGTCTCCTTTGTGGCTCCCTGCAATCATCCTGATCTTTGTCTGTTGTCTTTATTACATTAAATTATAATTGTGCATTATGCAACAGTCTTTCAGTCAAGATTATAAGCTCTTTGGTAAAAGAGAGTGAACCACATTTGTCGTCTCACACACACCCAGCAGAGTGACAAAACTATGAAAAAATATATTGTCAAAAGAATGTACGGATAAACAAATAAGTGAGTGAATTAGTTAAACTATTCAGCATTGGTAAGCAACTGCATGGCTGTGAAAACAGCATTGGATGTAACCGGAATACTTGGAATTGAAATCTGGACATGCATACCACCTACATCCTTACAACACTAAGCAAGGAGCTTTATGCCTGGATACCTGTGTTTCCTAATCTGTTTGTCTAACAGTGCACTGCTGTAAGCATCTGAGATATTGCTCGTAAAAGAAACTTGAAACTGTGAAACGTTAATCAAGTATACAGCCTCAAGGGGATGAAGAATTCTATCATTTTCAGAAGCTGGCAAAACTCATTTGCATTCATTTCAAGTTCTTTTGGCTACAATTTGCAAGAATAACAAAAATATCTTTGTTGCTTTTATGCCTATCATTTGGGACCTTCTCAACAGTGACCACCCTTAGCATCAATCTTGTTTCCATAGCTGACAGTGTTGGTATGCTGCTAACTGTCCTCAAGTCAGTCCCCTGAACTAACGGCAACTGCACGTGTTACGAAGCAGAACTGCTCCATACTGTTTTCTTGGCAGTGATCTTTATGGAAGCAGTTTTCTAGGCTCCTGGGTGGGTTCAAACCACCAACTTTCAGGTTCATAATCAGTCACAAGCAGGAAAACCAAGATGGTGGTGCATGTTCAAATCAGTGTACTTGACATCAATGGCTGTTAGAGCTGGAGGTAGAAATGAATTATGTGGAAAACTATGGGATGACAGCTATTGAGAACTTCTGACTAATAAATGCAAAAGGAATCTAAGCAAGGTTACATCATTTGTAACAAAAAAGGTGAAGGAAAGTTTGAGGTGAGAATGAGTAGGCTAGAATTCTTGTCTAGCCACATAAAACAAGTAACCCTAAGAAGAAGGTTTTGGCATCTAGGATCCTCAGTATTCTCAGGTATAAACTGGGAATGATGATAAATTAGGCTTTCCGGTGTTGGGTATTAAAAGAAACTACCTATAGGGCATCTGGTGTAGCATCTGGCACATTCCTTTTGGGAGAAAATGCTCAGTTCTCCCTCTATATGTCGAAAACAGAGTGCTAGATTGGCAGTCCCTGTTTAGCTGAGGAGAAGATTTAATGCTGCTTTTTCACATGGGACTCAGCCCCTGCACTCTTCAAGGGAAGTTACTGCATCTGGCCCCAGAAGCAGAGCTGACATTTTTGACAGGGCCTTAAGCGCAGCCCTCCCTGGGGCACAGTAACTGAGACAAGGTGGGGCAGGTGGCAGGGATCGCGTCACATCCACTCAGGGACTGGATATAACACAGATTAGCATGGAATTCCTTTCTTTTTTTGAAGAGGGATGTCTATGAATCTCACTTGGTTCAAAACCCTTTGATAATTATTCCTATCATCAATTACAGAGCTGAAGGGTGAAAGGAAAAGCTGTGTTTTCTTAAGAGTAAGCAGATTGTGCCTCATTATTCACAGAGAGTCATATGGTGTTAATAGCTATCTGTTTGCTGCCACTGTTTTATTGCTCACACTTACAAATCGGTGTCCAGACCCCCGAGGTACCACTTGAATTCATTACCTGACACCCTCCTCCAGCTAGCCTCTGTATCTCCAGGTTCGCCAAATACACTGTGTCCTCTCTAATCTTCATGTCTTGCTTCTTGTAGGTTCTCCAGATTAAAAAAGAAACGATGAAGAAGAAGAATTCTTAGCCCTTTCCTACCTCTGGAACGTGTCACATCTTTAGGAAGTAGCCCAGCTAAGAGTATAAGGTAGATATCAGGTAAAGAGTCCTGGTGGCACTGTGGTTAACTCTCAGCTTCCAGCCAAAAGGTAGATGGTTCAAAGCCACCAGCCACTCCACCTGAGAAAGATGTGGCAGTCTGCTTTCAGAAAGATTAAGTAGATTCCTATCCACAGTGACCCTATGGGACAGCGTAGAATTACCCCATAGAGTTTCCAAGGCTGAAAACTTTTAGAGAGGCAGACTGCCACATCTTTCTCTCACGGAGCAGCCAGTGGGTTGGAACTGCCAACCTTTTAGTCAGTAGCCACAGGCTTTTAAGCACTGTACTACCAGGGCTCCTTTTCTTTTAGGTTTAGGTAAATAATCACAGCTTTGGAAACCCTATGGGCCAGTTCTACTCTGCCCTATAGGGTCCCTATGACTAGGAATCAACTTGACAGTAACAGGTTTAGACTGCAGGTAGAATCCCAGGAACACCACTGAGTAAGCCTACAAACTTAAGCATATTTGTCTGTCCTTCCTGATTCTCAGCTTTGTCATGTGTAAAAGAGGGGTGATACCTCTCTTGTGGCTTTAAAATGAGGGATTGAGAAAATGTGCCTAAAAAGTGACACCAAGCGGTATGGCAGAAGTAATCACAATGTGATCAGACCTCACTAGACAAGTCCACTCTCCTCCTCAAGCCTTGGTGGTGGTGAAGTGCACTGTCCCTGTCAATTCTGACTCACTGCAACCTCATGTGATAGGATAGAACTGCCCCATAGGAATTCATAGACTTTAATCTTTACAGGATACGACCACCACGTATTTTCTCCCATGGAGCCACTGGTAGGTCAGAACTGCCATAATTTCAGTTAGCAGACTAGCATTTAATCACTGTGCAACCAGAGTTATTAATAGTTTATAGCTGCATTCAAAAAAAAAGAAGATGACTCCAAAAGCAATGCTTGAAAACAGGCAATTTTCTGATAGTTTCAGGGAAAGATAAAGGAGACGGCTTAAGTACACATCCTCATTCACCTTTTTTCTTTTTAGAAGAACAAAAATGATTTATTTTTTTAAAAAGATAAGTAGGTTTTTATACTACATGAAGTAAACAAACATTAAGGTTATAAAAATGTATTTTACTTTTGATACCGTAACTGACAATGAAAAATAGACCATCATGGGTGACTGAGTGAGGGAACGATTGGGGGAATTATTTCACCACTCACAATTAATGCAGGTTACTTTTAATTCTGTCCATTTAAAAGGCCAATTATACACTGCGAATAAGAAAAGATGTTATGTTTTTAAAAATCAAAATACTGTTGTTGATGTTGGTGTTAGTTGCCCGTCAACTCTGACTCCTGCTGAGCCATATACAAAAGAAGAAAATGGTACCCAGGCCTGTCCTAGCTTCACGGTGGTTGATATGCCAATGTCCGCTGTGTAACCAGTGTATATTTTGAGTGACTCGCAACCTAGGGGACATCTTTCAGCCCTGTATCAGACAATATTCTGTTGTGGTTAATAATTTTTCATCAGCTAATTTTTAGAAATAAGTCACCAAGCATTTCTTCCTAATCTGTCTTCATCTGGAAGTTCCACTGAAATCTGTCCACGGTGGGTAGCTCTGCTTGTGTTTGAAATACCAGTGGCATAGTCTCAATCATCTTAGCAACACGCAAGCAACCACAGTAGGACAAACCTATAGACATGGTAGAAAAGAACATTAGTCATTTTGAAAGCCTGTTTCCAAGAGCTTAGGCCAGGAGTTTTTGAAAAGTAACAGGTTGGACAACGAATAAGCAAGACCCAAGAATTGAGATCTTTGACTTGTGTTGACAAAGAGTACTGATATACCACTGACCACCAAAAAGAATGAACAATTCTGTCTCAGAAGTACAGCTAGAGTGCTCCTCAGTAGCAAGGATGGTGAGACTTTCTTTCACATACTTTGGATATCTTATCAGGAGGGATGAACCCCTAGTGAAGTGTATCACGCTTGGTAAAGTAGGTCAGTGAAAAAAAGAAAAACCCTCAACGAGATGGACTAAAGCAGTAGCTGCAGCAACGGGCGCAAGCCTAACCACGACGGTAGGAACGCGGCAGGACCAGGAAGTGTTCTGTGAGGTCTCTGTGAACTGGCACCAACTCAGAGGCACCTGATGACAACAGCAATGGGCGTCTGAGATCTGTATCTCTGCTTCTCAGGATGACAGCAAAACAACTTCTCATTTAGGGAGATGTGAAAAGGGCTTTCTCAAATGACTTCCCGTCTCACCTCAGCCTGAGAATCATTAATATTCGTTACGGACTGACTGTGTCAGGTGACGATGAGCAAAGGAGACAAGATGAGACAGAAGTCAGTCCCTGCCTTCATGTGGATTACATTTTAATGTAGGAAAACATTCTCACAGGTTAGGATATTGCAACAATGAAAGAAATACATGTGATTTTATTTAAAAAAAAGCAACAGTAGGAAGACATTTTAGATTGAGGTGGGGACACAGCAAGTACAGTCTGGGAATGACAGTATTTCTTAGACACCAAGAATTGACTTTTTAATGGGTACTGGGGCTTCTCTACCACATCCCCTGTATTTACTTATTAATTTATTTTGGTTAAAAGAGAAAACATGAAAATGGTACATTTAGGAGAAATCCTAGACAACATTGCCTCACATATGACTGCTATCAGGAGAATCCAGAAATAATAAAATAATTATACTGATGAAATTAGGCCTGGCTCAGCCATCCTCAGAGAGTAACATATACATACTAAGGTCTGGAAGCCAGAGATTTGGGTTTTGTCAAGACAGAGAATCAGAACACATATTTAATGATATTTTCTAGGTCAATAAGACTCTTCATTAACTAATAATAATAGTGATTGAAGTAATAATAATGCTGCTGACGATACACTATTAACCACGTGCCAGCATCTATTTGAGGCATGGCCTGTGCATTGTACCATGGAGTGTTGATAATACTCTGTTTTATTTGTGTCGGTATCCAAAGAGCTTCATCTAGAGAGCCAGGGGGCTCTAAAGTGAGAGGGCATGCGGGGAAATCATCAGTGAGCAAGAGATGGCACTGTGGTTCCAGATGAAGCACGGGAAGGAGGGCTCAGGCAGCCCCAGGTACAAAATTTAGGCAGACCATCCAAGAGTGATATTCAGTTCCAGTACAAGCATTAGTTTATTTTTTCAGTCTTTCAATCAACAAGAAGTTTTGACGTCAGTCATATGTTAGTGATATAAAACCTGAATAAGGAAAGTACAGCCAGTCCCTGGGTAACAAATGAGTTCTATTCCTATGTTGTTGTTCTTGTTGTTGTTAGCTGTCATTGAGCTGGTTCTGATTCACAGGGCCCCTACGTACAAAGAAGGAAACATTGCTGGGTTCTGTGCCCTACCCACAATCACCAGTATGCTTGAGCCCACTGCTGAAGCCACTGTGTCAGTCCATCTTTTGGAGGGTCTTCCTCCTTTTCACTGACTCTGTACTTGACCAAGCATGATGTCCTTCTCCAGGGACTGATGTCTCTTGACAACATGTCCAAAGTACATAAGACATAGTCTTGCCATTCCTGCTTCCAAGGAACACTCTAGTTGCACCTATTCCTGGATAGATCTGTTCCTCTTTTGGCAGTCCGGTCCATGGCATATTCAACACTCTTGTAACACTACAATTCAAAGGCATCAATTCTTCTTCTGTCTTGCCTTACTCACTGTCTAGCTTTTACATACATAAGATGCGACTGAAAACACCATGGCTTAAATCAGCAGCACGTTTAGTCTTCAAAGTGACATCTTTGCTCTTCAACACTTTAACAGGATCTTTTACAACAGATTTCCCCAATTCAGTGCATCTTTTGATTTCTTGAGAGCTGACTGCGTGAGTGTTGATTGTGGATCCAGGTAAAATGAAATTCTTAACGACCTCGAACTTTTCTCAGTTTATCATGATGTTGCTCAATGGTACTATTGTGAGAAGCTTTGTTTGGTAAGGTATAGAGTCAGTGAAAAGAAATGTAACCCATACTGAAGGTTGTGGTCTTTGACCTTCATCAATGTTTCAAGTCCTCTTCATTTTCAGCAAGCAAAATTGTTTGCATCACACAGGTTGTTAGTGTTCCTCTAATCCATTTTTCTTCGTATTTTCCAGCTTCTTGCATTATTTGATCAGCACATAGATTGAATCAGTGGGGTGAAGGGATACAACCCTGATTCACACCTTTCCTGACTTTAAACCACTCAGTATTCCCTTGTTTTGTTTGAACCACTGCCTCTTGATCCATGTACAGATTTCTCATGAGCACAATTAAGTGTTTGGTTAATACCAACTCTTCTCAATGTTATCTGTAACTTGTTATCATTCACACAGTCGAATGCCTTTGCATAGTCAATAAAACACAGGTAAACATCTTCCTGGTATTCTCTGTTTTCAGCTAAGATCCATCTGATATGAGCAAAGATATCACTGGCTCCATGTCCTCTTCTATATCCAACTTGAATTTCTGGCGGTTCCCTGTCAATACACTGCTGCAGCCACTTTTGAGTGATCTTTAGCAAAATGTTATCTGCATGTGCTATTAATGATACTGTTCAATAATTTCCACATTCATTTGGATCACCTTTTTGGGAATACTCGTAAACATGAATGTCTTCCAGTTAGTTGGCAAGGTAGCTGTCCTCTACAACACTTCTAAATCGGTAAGGGTAAGTTTCTGAAACTTAGAGGGGAAGATCTCTATGATCATTTAGTGATGCAGCACAGGAAAGAAATTGGGAATAAAAGAGTCCATATGCAGGCATTCGCCATTCCTCCTTTCCTAATCTAGTCCAAACCCTCCATTTTCTACTGAGGAAAAATGAGGCCTTATTAAAAGGGAACATACTTGCTCAAGGTCCTATTGTGAGCTAGTGGTGAAGTCATTACCCACATTTAGTTGCTAAACTCCTGGGTTATAGCATTTTTCAATGAACTAAGATACTCCTGACTCGACGGCACTTGGCTTTGGCAAGATACTCCATGTTACAGGGTAGATTGACACTTGGGCTAGTTACCTCTTCAAAAGCTGAAACTGGGTTTCATCCATCCTGAGTTCAATTCAAGAGAGATATTTGGAAAATGACCCCACAGTGTAACAGATAAAACTAGGGATGTCTCCATGCAAACTTTCTCTACTTTTTGAAAGCAGATTAGGGCCTATGCTCATCCCATGAAATGGGCAATGGCATCTTCTCTGTATGCTAGAACTGGTGCTTATCAAACATGGGTCTGGCTGTTTTATAAGTATTTGTTTTTACATCACATGGGAATTTGCACAGTAAGAAACTCCTCCCCACAAATGTCCATCTACTACTCACAAAAGAAAGTAAGGCCACTTGATTCATTTCTAGAAAGCTAGAATTGAATTGTGTACTTCTTATCAGTTCTGAAGATTATTTCATAAAAACAAAAGGATCACCCCCAGAGTTTTGGGAGTTTTTCTCAAAAACTGTTCTCCATACAGTTTCAGTGGCTGCTTACATTCTTTGATGGACACAGCACTGCACAGATTGTCACGCAAGTACATGAAGTCCAGAGTTTTCCTGGTTTGCCAAGGATATCATGTCTTCCAAAGACAGGAAAAGTCTCAGTACATTCTTTGAGAAAACAGTATACAGATTCTCTAACTACACGGAATGAAAAGTTATCCAAATTTTCAAAGTACAGTGCATGTAAGAAAGGTGAGAAAGTTCCTTTCTTTGAGGCACTGGTGGATGTACTCAGACCTCCAGACTTTGAGTTAGCAGGTTAGTTTGTTAACTATTTACACCACCCAGTGACTCCAGGATCCAAATAGCTGAGTTTTAGTCCTGGTTCTGTGTATGACCTTGGGTGAGAAACTTGGAGTACAGGCTTTGATTTCCACATTCTAAAAAGATGAGCTCCAAAGGCTGCTGTTCTCTGCTTTCCATTGAGTTCCTCATTGAGAACTGACATAAAGTGATTGGGAACTTACAAAAGCAGATAAGCACACGCCATCTCTTGATAGAGTCTTCTTGTTCATAGCAGGATGCTATGAGGGTCAGAGTCCACAAGAATCTTCATAATCCAGTAGCTGACAAAGGAGAACTGAGGGAAAATTCCAGACTTATTCCTAGTCTGTTTTCTAATGAATCTTCATCCAATTTAGACACAAAAAGGAGTCTTTTTTCACATTTTAATACTTGCAAATCCCAAGTATAACAGTTCCCAGCAAAACAGAACACATTTTCACCTCCATAAAGAAGAGGTGGTTTGAAACCCACAAACTTCTAAAAGTATAACATACAATTTGAATTTATTTTAAAGAGGAAAAGAAGGCAGGTAGTGTAAATGAAACATCATGCCAGAATTACAATATATTATCTGGCAATGAGAAGATTGTTCCTGGTGCATAGTGACACTAATGTTTACAATGGTGTGCGCTCAAGCAACAATAATGACTATACTATATTTTTACACAAATAACAGGTGTCTTTATGCTTGTTTGCTTGTCATTCGCTCCCCTCAAGGTGCTTCCATAGCACAGTATACAGCCTGCTAATAAACACACCTCACAGTGGGAGGGAGTAGCTGGCAAACTAACGTAAAAAGGCACATGTTATTTGCATAAAATACACTATGTGTTATGGAATTTTGAATTTTAAAAAGAGCATTTTACAGGCTTCATCTCATTTATAAGCATATTCTCATTTTATTTTTAAAATAACAGAGTAAAATTCACTTTTTATATGAGCACAGTTCTACGTATTTTAACTTATGTAGAGATTTGTACAATTACCATGGCAATCAAAATACAAAACAGTTCTATTACACACACACAACACAACTCCCTTTCACTATCTACCTATATTCATCCTCTTTCCTCACCCCTATCCACTGGAAACCAATTGATCTTTTCTCTGTAATTACTGGTTTTGCGTTTTGTTTTGTTTTGGGGAGGCAGGGATTGGGGGTATTTTTTTCTTTTGGTAAAACATATGAATAATTTCATAAGTTGCAGAACTTTTTCAGGTCTCTCTCACTCAACAAAATGCTGGTGAAATTCATGCAAGCTGTTGTACATGTCAACAATTTTTTTCATTTTTATTGGTGGTTAGTATTCCATTGCATGGCTGTATGACAGTTTGTTTATCCCCTTACCCACTGAAGGACATTTGGGTTGTTGCTACTGTAGTGATTGTAAAGAAAGTTTCTGTGAGTATCTATATGAAGAATCCTACGTACAAAGAAGTTTTCATTTCTCTAGAATAAATTCTTCAGGGTAAATTATAAGAAACCATTGTCCAGAGTGGCTACATCATTTCTGGGGATCTTTGGATGAAGGAATACATGAAGTTGATATGTGTTTTCTTCTACTGATCCCTCATGTCTCTTGGCCTCAGCTCTACTCTCTTCTACCCATCTCCCCAACCTATAACACCGTCAAATCAAAGGATCTGTACATCCCGGAAACCACCACAGGCTCTTTTACTTGCAGGTCTTTGTTGGCTTTGCTGAAAAGTCCTACCCTCCTTTGACTTCCTGGCAAATTTTCTATTTTTAACAAAGTTTAGGACAAAATGCTTCAGGAAGTCTTCTTTGGCCTACTGTTCAAGTAAAATACTGTGCTGCATGCTATCTCCTAACAGTACTTCTTCCACCAAACCTTGACTATCAATCAGGCTAGACCAGAGCGAGCTAGCCTCATTCATTCACTTACTCAATCATCAACAAGAATTTTTTTGTTTCAGACATTGCCTGGTACCAATGCTTACATCCTAGTCCAGTGTTTGGTAAAACATACTCAGTCAGGAAATACAACTTGGGTGAATAACCCAGGGAGTAGCAGGACAAGATTGAATACCCTAACAGGAAAATTTCATTAAATGCCTGGAAATTTATTTCTGAACAATTAGCCTCAGAAAACCCTATTGTGCACAATTCTGCCATGACACACCTGGGGTCACCATGAGTCAGAACACACTTGACAGCAACTGGTTTGAACTCTCTGGTTTTTTAAGGGAAAATAAAATTGAGGCAGAGAATAGTTAGGTGACATGGCCAAGGTGGGACATGCTTTGAAAGTAAAAACTAAATCTATGAATTGCTCATTCCACTGTCTGCTAATGAAATCACACCTAACCCCAGGGGCAACTGCATTATTCTAACACGCTCTTTGGAGAGAAGTGGCTGTTTTATTAATCTTTACCTCATATGAGCTGACACGTGGGTATTCAGTAAATATTTGCTGGAATGTATTGACTTCATGAATGGAAATTCTATTCTACACTGGTAGGTTTGCCATTAGATACAAAACCAAGCTGTTTTAAAAAATATTTTATTGGACAATAAACTTTTGGTTTTATATTGAAGGATTTAGTCCAACAAAAATTGTATCTCCTCATCGTAGGGTTTTCTTCAACATAAAACATAATCCTCTCATTTCATATTTCATGCAGTGAGCATATTTCCTCTATGGAAGCTCGTTTTCTTTGGCCTCCTAGATTTGCTTAAATAATTGACTGCAGCCTGCATCAGCAGTTTGTAACACCTTTGGTAGAACCTAGATAACAAGACACTGTGGGAATTCAGCCACATTGTTCAAATAGTTGCTCATTTCAATAAATACCCATTAAACCTGTTGGTTGACTAATATGGTTATTTATTTCTTGAACATTTATTGAGTGCCAGCACCATACTAGTATGGTGCTGGCACTGCAGGCATGAATAATAAATGGTCCAGGACATTCTGACTAAGGAAAGGACACTGTGTAATCCCGTCTAGGAAGGATGAGAACAAATAGTTTCTAAATGAATGCATTCCAAAGAGCCTGGAAGATTACCACCTATCTCTATATCACTGGCTGCTTATTCTTTTGTTTCAAGTTCAGCAAATGCAAATCCTTAAGGGCTTCTTATAGATTTAAAGAAACTTGGATCTAGCCAAGATTATCACATTTCACAGATACTAGCTCAATACAAGTATCATTAATATTTTTCAGGACTTCTAAAATGAAGGTAAACATAAGCACAGATATTTTGAAGCAGTGTATTGCTAAATCATTTATATTACAAACTGACTTATCACAATATCTAGGATATGAGATATTCTATGTTGTGACTGATGTGTCATCCAGTTGATTCTGACTCATAATGACCTTATAGAACAAACTAGAATTGCCCTATAGTGTTTCGTAGGCTGCATGTCTTTGCAGGAGTTCACCAGGTTTTTCTCCCATAGAGCTTCCCGTGAATTCAAATTGCTGATTTTTTCAGTTAGCAACTCAGCACTTAATTATTGCACAACTAGGGCTCTTTCTATTTATGTTAGTTACACCCAGATAAATTTATTCAGCTCAGTATTAATAATAATAACAACATCAATAAAGTTACTGTCTCTTTCCATATGGAACTCAGTTTAAAATGGAAGACAGCACGGAAAACAAGTGATGCATTATGTGGAAACAAAAGAAAGAACCATTAGCTTTGTCTAGAGGAAGAGAGTTACCAATGCTTTCTTACAGGATAAGACAACTTACATGAGTCTTGAAGGAGGATTGTTTATCAGACAGACAAGGGGTTAGAACGGCTTACAGAGGAAAGGAAGAAATAAAAAATAGCATTTTGAAGAAATTGTACATTCAATGGTGTCTTGAAAAACTGGTAGAATGAACCATCAACAGAAAAAACTAGGTCTTTCTCTACTTTTCTTCCACTGGTGCACTTCGAGCTTTGAATGGTGCAGGACCAGTAGGTGCTCAATAATATTTGTTAAATAAGAAGCAAAGGAGTTTGTTGATAAACTGGAGGCAAATAGTAAAGAAGTAGGAGTGGAACTAAACATTAGAAGGGGAACAGATTTCCAGGATAGGGTATGGTGGTCTTGGTGTGGGGTCATTAGACCTTGGAGACAGGGAGGCAGGAAGATGAGTATAACCATTGCCCCATATGCTTGCATATAACTTCGTATCTACTACTTGGCCCCTTGTTGGGCACATGGCAGGAACTCAATAAATATGTGTTGAATGTAAAAACAAAGGTTTCCTCTCAAAATGAGATGGGCACTTCTATCCCACAGAACCTGGAGGAAAGACAGATGGTGAGGAAAAGGAGTCACAAATCAGTTCATTCATTATGTTTATGTCTCTTTCTGGAGACCATTCAAACATAAATGAGAACAAAATCAGCTGACCTAAGGTAAACCCATTCTGAAACTACATCAATAGTGGTCCAAATATGTTAGAAGAGAGAGTTTTCTTCATTCATCTTTGCAACTAAATCAATATATAACAATACAGTAAGTGGAGAGAAGATTCAAATTGTCTAAGGTTTCATTTTACTTAGATCCAAAATCAATGCACATGGAAGTAGTAATCAAGAAATCAAACGATGTGTTCATCGGGTAAATCTGTTGCAAATGACCTCTTTACAGTGTTAAAAAGCAAAGGTGCCACTTTGAGGGCTCTGGTGCTCCTGATCTTAGCCATAGTATTTTTGATCACCTCATATACACATGAAAGCTGGACAATGAATAAGGGAAGACTGAAGAAAAATTGTTTTTGAATTACAGTGTTGGTGTAGCATATCGAATATACCATGGAGTCCCAGAAAAACAAACAAATCTGTCTTGGAAGAAGTTAGAATGCTCCTTAGAAATGAGGATGGAGAGTCTTTATTTCACATGCTTTAGACGTTATCAGGAAGGATCAGTATGTGGAAAACGACATCGTAACTGGTAAAGAAGAGGGTCAGGGAAAAAGAGGAAGATGCTCCATGAGCTAGACTGACACAGTACCTGCACGAGTGGGCTCACACACAGCAACGGTTGTGAGAATGGCACAGGATCTGGCAGTGTTTCGCTGTGTTATAAATAGGGTCACTAAGAAGTGGAACCGACTTGACAGCATCTAAAACATCTTTGGCAAAATCAACTTCTGAATCTTTACCTAGTTAGGTATTAGAAGGACCAAGTGGGTGCTAGAGTAATTTGTACTGACAATCTTGTGAGGCAAAAATTTTGTTAGCAAGCTGTTAAACACAGCCATCTTGGTGTCACCTATGGAGGCAGTATTCTTAAGACCCAAAATTAGCAAACATTACAAATGAGGGGGTTTTATGTTTTGTTTCTAAGTGGTAAATTGATTAGAAACTGCATTTTCATAAAAAACATATTGTTTTCCCTCAGATTATATGCTTCCCTAGATAACATGTGAGAAGTGACAGAGATTATGAAGAATCCCCAAAGTCATCCCTTAGTTGAGCAGTTGAACTACTGAAACTCAAATGGAGACTGGGCATTGTCCTTCCTACATTCTGAGACATGAAAAGCCTGTGATGGACTGCTCAAATTTTCCTACAGTGTGCATAATAAAGTTACATCACATAGACTGTGATATTACTAAGAAAGTATTTGGGATTCAAGGGATTGCTGCCTATAAATAATTATTAAAGTGCTTTCATATCAACCAAAATTTGTTTTCTGTTATGAAGACAGTCATGTTTTACATTATGAATCGTGGATCTGCATAGTGTTCAGTCCAGGAGAATCTGAAAGATGGTTGGTTACACGTCTTCCCAACTCCCACAGCTCCTCTCTTCATCAGATGCACTGTTTTAGCAACTACCCAAAGCTGATCTGTTGTAGCAAGAGTTTGTGAAACTCTTCAATGCTCCCAAGTCCTCCCTATATCTTGAGCAACACCCAGTCTCCTGGGTCCTGTCACATTGCCACAATCCCATTTCATGCCTGGTCACATTTCCTTGGTCCTTTACAATCATCTTGTTCCACAGTTTTTGGCTTGTCCCCAGTAAAGGAGACAAAAGAGCAGCCAGCCGGAGAATGACTTTATTGGGAGGAATCCCTGCAGATGGATTTGCCTTCTTGAACTTTGAGAAAGCAAAGAATCTGCAACAAGGCTTTCTGCATGACCTTATGTATGTCTTTGCATTGAGAATAAAGCAGTAAATGTTCTAAAATCAACCTAGTCTGTCTTGGCTTTGGATCAAGATGAGCTCACCTCTTAGATTTTGACCAACCTGTTAAAGCCTTTCTGATCCTCAGTGGCCTCATCTGAAAAATGTAGATAAGAATAAATCCAGGCTTGTTAGCAGTATATACAAGGTATGACAATTACTTGTGCAATCTCATCCTAGGAAAAGTGCTACATGCCTCATTTGTGAATATTGCTATGGTCACCTTTGAAGTATACCCCTCAGGAAGCTACGCACTGATGCCAGTGCCTAGTCCACACTTCAAAGCAAATTTGGAACTCTTTTTCTGGAATGGCCATCAGAGCTGCCGTCCTATTACACTTGATGTCCTAACTGTCACCAAAATGTCTTCCTTTTAGTATTTCCTTTATCTTCAAATAAAGAAAAAAGTCATTGGAGAGCAAGTCAGGTGAATAGGGATATTCCAATACAGTTATTTGTTTACTGGTTAAAAACCCCCTCATGGACAACTATACTGTCATGTTTGTGAACTTGCCACTGTGCCACTATGTGCAATGGGCATTCCAGAAAGAACTCCAAAATTGCTTTGAAGGGTACTAGGCACTGGCGTCAGTGCACAGCTTCTAAGGGGAATACTTCAAGGATGACCACAGTGAGATTCAGTAAGGAAGCATGTAGCACATAGAACAACTAAGTTTGTGGACTTACATAATTGTTGGACTTCATAAATGGTTTATCTAGAGTGCCTGGCATAAAGTTGGAGGAGAATACATGTTTTTGTTTTATTTATTTATTTTTTTTAATACCATCAAACCTTAATTTCAAGGAAAATTATGCCACTTATGTGATACTCCATAAGTCATAGATTGTAAGTTCATATAGCAGTTTTCATAATGTCTTTGTGACAGTGAAGAACAATAATAATAATAATAAAACCACTATCCTGAAGTTTATTTCAACACATAGAACCCTATAGGATAGAACAGAACTGTCTCATAGAGTTTCCAAGGTGCGCCTGGTATATTTAAACTGTCAGCATTTGGTTAGTAGCTATAGCACTTAACCAGTACACCATCAGGGTTTCCAGGACAATAATCCCAGAAGCTTTTATAACTACTTCAGGAATACTAACTCACTTAATCAACAAAGTGGCCTGCCTGGGAGGTAGGAACTACCTTTACCATTTCCAATTCACAAATCAAAGGAACTGAGGAAAAGAGAGTTTAACATGCCCAAAGTTACCCCACCAGAAAGTAGGAGACCCAAGATTTAAACCCAGAGAATTGGATTGTTAAGTTGGTGCTGGCCCTAAACTACTTAAATTCTCTAGTCCCTCACATCACAGAAAACATTTTTATATCTATTATCTCACTTCTGGCAGAGTGATTAAGAGTTCAGTTGCTAACCAAAAGATCAGCATTTTGAATCCACCAGCCACACCTTGGAAACTCTTCTCTGGTTTCTACAATTCTACCCTGTCCTATAGGGTCACCATGAGTCATCATCGATTTGATGGCAACAGGTTTGTTTTGTTTTGTTTTAAATCTCACTGGCTGCACAAGAACTGTGTAAAATAAAGCACTTCTGATGTTTGGCACTCTTGCCTTTAGACTGCAGTTGAATTTGTGTTTGTAAGTTTTAGTTTCAGCTGCACCCACAGCTCATGGCATTCAATTTCTCTGCTATAAACATGGAGACTGATCTTCCTAGTGGATTCACTTTCTGATACTTCACAGCTACATGCCCATCCTGGAAGCAACAGCCTCTGGTAGCATCCCTGGGGAATTTTAGTCAAGGCTATTGCAATTTAAAAACGCTGAAATGAGCTTCAACAGGAAAACTAGAGAGGGACTTATCAAAAAGGATACCAGGATATTTCAGGGATATCAAAGGCAGCTTGGTCAGTAGAGATCAAAATCAAAGAAAAATCTGTTTTAAAAAAAAAATTCAAGGGGGTGGAGCCAAGATGGAAAACTAGACACATGTCTCCTCAATTCCCTCTGAGAACTAAGGCCTGGAGTGATAATTGAACAGAGCAGCATGGACACTGGGGGAGGCCTAGGATCTGTCATAGGGTTGTCAGATTTGACCAGCCACAGCCAAGTGGGTAACTACCTCTCTCAAAGGCCAGGCAGCAACACGCTCAGTCTGGCTTCTACTGACTAACCATTTGGGAGAACTGCAGGTACTGATGCCTTCTCTGTTATTTGGGAGGTGGGGGCCGGGCCTGAGCTGGCCAATACACTGAGGTGCAGTGCTTAAGTAAGCAGCATACAGCGCAGCAGAGAGACTGTGCAATAGTACATTTTGAGATCCCAGCTGCTGACCGAAGGAACCACTGCCAGTGCACCGTCTCTTTTCTGAGCTGCGCCATAGAATCTGCTGTTTCATGGTAGGAAGGACAGCTCAGGCAAGATGCCACTTGGTTAGCTGGGAGATGGAGTCACCCAACTGGAGGTCTCAGTAGGGGCCAATTCCCAAGCTGAGAAGTAGTGTCTGTCCAGAAAGTACTTCTCCAGCAGAAAAGCTGTGTTCAGGAGAGTGATACTTTATGGGTGGGGCCTGGCAGAGGATGTCAGCAAGGCTGTAACCCCTCCCTCCTTTGAACTACATCATAGAATCTGGGGATGGCCTAGGAGGTGCTTTCATTGTCAGTCAGAAGGGGTGCCTGCTACACCTGAGGCCCTTACTGATTTTGACAGCTGTTAGACAACTCCTTACTCAGAAGTAAAGTACCTTTCTAACATAAGACTGTCTGGAGAACTGACTGCTGAGTGGCTGGGCAGTGTCTCCTCCAGCCTTCACTGATCCACATCATAGTGTCAACTGACGGTTCCTCAGTGACTCTATAAGTAGGGTGCAGTAATTGCCAGCCAGGAGGCAGAGCATTCCACCCCAGAGAGTCCATCTGGGGACAATCAGTAGAGTACACAGAGGCAGCTGATGACCTACTCCCCTCTTAGAACTATGCCTCAGCTGTGGTTGAGGTAACACCAGAGAAACTGAACAGCCACTAGATAGCACATAGACAGCAATCAATTGCTAACCATTTAAAGAAAGAGTCCACCAAAATAATAAAAAGTTTCTGCATCTGAAACTGTCAGAGGTTAAGTACAAAAGAATTATAGAGAGAATCCTCCTAGAGATTAAACAAAAGAAAGCAGAATAAAATGAAAAATTAAGCAATCTATCTGAACTGATAAAATATCAATGATCTGAAATCCAGCAGATCGATAATAAAATTACAGAATTTGGCAATTCAATCCAAAGCCGAAAGAGAATTGAGGAAATGGAAACCAGTGTTCATAAGCTTGAGGACAGAGCAACTGACACCAGCATTTATGAGGAGAAATCAGAGAAAAGAAATAAGAAAAATGAAGCATTAAGAAACATATGAGACTCTATTAAGAGGAATAATCTATGAATAATTGAGTTCCTGAACAGGGAAGGATAGCTGAAAATACAGAAAGTATTGTTATAGTGTTGCTGACATCAAACTTCCCTGAAATTATGAAAGAAGAGAACACAGATTTCCAAGATGCATATTGAACACCACAAAACAGACCCCTAAAGAAAGACACCAAGATATAATCAACATTCATAAAATGAAGTATAAAAACAGAGGCTCTTAAAGGAAGCAAGGCTCAAAGCAAAGCTAACATACAGAGGGAAGCGTTCTAGGATTTCATCTAACTTCTCGGCAGAAACGAAGTTGGAAAGGAGGCAGTTGGATGACACATTCAAAACCTTGAAGGAAAAAAACTTCCAACCAAGAATTATATATCCTGCAAAATTGTCTCTCAAGTATGAAGATGAAATTAAGATATTTGCAGATAAACAAAAGCTCAGAGACTTTGTAAAGACCAAACAAAAACTACAAGAAATACTGAAAGAAACTCTTTGCTTAGAAAGACAAAAACATTGAGTATGTATCTAAGGAGGCAAGGTAGGACACAGCATCCAGAATCCTACTCAGCTAGGGAAGTCACAAAGCTCAATCAAAGCTACAATATTAAAAGAAGGGAACCAGTAGTCATATAACAAAAACCCTGGCACCATCGAACTAAAAAGAGGGATATATTACAGAATTTATAGTCCTTTCAGATGGAGAGGAAATCAAAAAGGCATGTAGAACTTAAAATCTGGTTTAAACTTAGAATAGTAAGTGGGACCATAGGGGTAGCTAAAAAGTAAAATAACAGTGTGACATATCAAAGCAAGAAACATAATACAGGAGTCTCCGCAAACACATAACCAACACTGAAAAAGATGAAAGTCAACCCATAAAGAAAAATGACCCAGAACAGATTATTAAAAGCAATACAGAAAACATCAACAACACAAAAATAAAGGCATCAAAGTAACAGCAGTAAACACATATCTAACAATAATCACACTGAATATAAATGGGCTGAATGCTCCAATAAGCAGTGAGTGACATCCTGGATCAAAAGACATGATCTGACAATATGTTCTTTACAAGAAAAACACCTTAGGCTCAAACATGAATAAACTGAAAATTAAAGGATGAAAAAGTATATACCAAGCTAACAGCATACAAAGAAGAGCAGAAGTGGCAATACTAATCTCAGATAAAATACACTTTAATGTTAAATCCACCATTGTGGACAAGGATGGTCACTATTGCTGAAAGATTCAATACACAAGCAGTACTTAACAACATTAAATATTTATGCACCAATACCAAAGCATCTAAATATACTGACGAAACAGTAACTACACTGAAAAATGAGACAGATCACTCCACAGTAATAATTGTAGACTTCAGGACTCCACTTTCAGTAAATGGACAGATCATCCATTAGATAGTTGATAGAAATTTGGTTGGGTGAAAGTAATGACAGAATACAGTAGAAAGTAGATCAACTTAACTGGACTTCAATATAAACTGAAAACTCTTCTAATCTTAACCCAATATTGCAAGAATAGAGTAGCTAAGAGTCTTCTGCACCCCTTATTGGTGAATGGCATCTGGGGTCTTAAAAGCTAGCAAGCTGCCATCTGAGGTACACCAACTGGTCCCAATCCATTTGGAACAGATGATCACTGAGAACAAAGGTAAAAAGAGCCCAGGAAACAGAAGGACCCATGTGAATGGGTGACTGTATCAACATGTGATCAGAAGAACCAGATGGTACCTGGCCACCAACAAAGACAGCCATGATGGGGCACACAGTGTTGAGTCCCTCTGGCAACACAAGAAAAAGAAAAATGTAGCTCAAGAACTCTACTAAAAGACCACAATCGATGGTCTGACAGTCTGGGAGTTTCCCTGGGAGCATGGCCCCTAGATCTGTCACTGCCCCTGTCCAGAAAACACTACTGAAGTCAACTCTTCGGACAAAAACGGACTGGATACAATGTGATCATGTAGTGTGATTACTTTACGGTTCTGTGCACTTATAGGATGCTGTCCTACTGGTCTCTTTCTAGAGGAGAGAGGAGAGGGTGGAGAGGAGTCGACAGGAGATTGTTAAGAGGATACAACATGTATAGAATGAAGGAGACGAGTTGCTGTCACCAAGCAAGAAGAGCAGAAGGAGTTGCAGGTAGGCAGGCATGCAAATCTAATTTGGAATATATACTTTACTTAATCACAACAAAAATAAATAACTATTTAATTAAGCCCAAGCCTTCTCAGTACTCTCTAGGACATCATGAACCATAACAAAACCAAACCCATTGCTGTCAAGTTGATTCCAACTTAGTGACCCTATATGACAGAGTAGAACTGCCCATAGAGTTTTCTAGGCTGTAACCTTACAGGAGACCGACATATCTTCCTCCCATGGAACAGCTGGCTGGTTTGAACTGCTGACCTTTCAGTTAGCTGAGTTCTTAACCACTGCAACACTAATGCTTCTTCCAGAACATAAATCTCTACACTGTATTGTGCTTATGTGTCTTGTCTCCTCTGTTCTTCTCTCTCTATAAACTGGTTTTCTCTGATTTTCTGGGTGCATGGGAGATGACCAACATGTATCTCCAAAAGTCATATGTCTCTCATTTGTGACTAGCAAAAATTTAACATCTTTGATTCTAATTGTCAATTCTGACTTGCAACAGTATGATTGGCCTGGGAGGGGGGAGGTGTCATGTGACATCTCTAGGTGGCACAAATGGTTAAGTATTTGACTACTAACCAAAAAGATGATGGTTTGAACCCACCCAGAGATACCTCAAAAGAAAAGCCTGGCAATCTTTTTCAGAAAGGCAACAACCTTGAAACTCTAGGGAGTACAATTCTACTCAAGACATGGGGCCACCATGTATACAAATCAACTCAAGGGAAACATTTTTTTTTTTTTTTTTTCAGTTTTTGCCCACTCTTGGTTCTATAAGCCATAAGGGAAGACAGTGATAGGGATATAAAGTCACATAGTGAATTATGGCATGCAGTGCAGACTTCTGTTGGAAGGCACAATTAATGAAAAAGAGGATGCAGCTTATTGGCTGTGCAGAGACTTCTGCAGGGGAGAAGGAGGGAATCTACTTAAATACGGAGTCTGCCTGACCCTTCTGTCTTTCTGCATTAAGGACTTTGACATTTCTCAGCTCTGTCCTCCTCTTTGCCACGAAGCTTACAATGACAATGTCATTCACTGGAATTCTTGCAAATAGCTTTTTGTCATAGCAATAGAGAATCTGCTTCTACATAAAACTATCAGAATACAACTCAAAATGATTATATCCCAGTATGGCAGTGTAACCTAACAGTCCCAAACAGATGGAGGACATTCTCCAAATTACAAACTATATTCTACAAGATGTCAAGATGAAGGAGGTTAACATGTTCATTTATTTTAAAATTAATATTTTTTCAAATGTGTATTTTATTTATCACAAAGAATCATTGTCACTTTTAGAAAGAAAGAAAAATTACTCTGCAGATTCTGGCTGTAAACCATGCAAACCAGGATATTGTCCCTTAGCAAATATTCTGTTTGCAGAAATATTGCTGAGAGCAAGAGATGATTGTTTCTGCTGCTCAAAACTGGTAACTCCTTGCTAGACAATTTACGAAATCATTAGCTATATTCAAAAAGAGTATATTCATACACATTTTTTTCCTTAGATCAATTACAGAATTACTTTTTAAACCTCGAAAAACAGAGTTTGATGAAATGTCTAAAGCTCAAGGTAAAGCTTCCGTTTCCATTATGCTCATCTCTGGTGGTGAGTCCATGGGCTCAACAGACCCAGGAATGAGTAATCCCAACCCCTTCACTTCTTACTCTGAGAATGTGAACAACTACTTTAATCTCTCTGAGCCTCTCTTGATCTCTTTATAAATAACTATGTCTACCTTAGGAAGGTAATATGTGAATATTGCATGAGGCAATATTATATAAGCAATTTAGAAAAATTCTGTCTTGGAAGAAGCACAGCCAGAATGCTCCTTATTTGGAAGGATGGCAATACCATATCTTACAAACTTTGGACATGTTATCAGGAGGGACCAGTCCCTACGAAGGACATCATGCTTGGTAAAGAAGTACATCATGCTTGGTAGAAAAGAGACAGACCCTCAGTGAGATGGACTGACACAGTGGCTGCAACAATGGGCTCAGACATAGTCAATGACTGTGAGGATGGTATAGGACCAGTGTTTCATTGTATTGTACACTGGGTCACTATGAGTTGGAATCAACTTGACAGCACCTAGTAACAATAAGTCTAAGGTTCTTAGCCAAGTTCCTGCAACATATGCTCAGTAAATGTCCTCTTCACTATTTACCCAGCCATTTATTCTTCTGGCATTGAGGCCATTCTACTTAACACTGGTCCATGTTAGGTGAAAAAACAATTAACATTTCAACATCCCAATATTTACATGACAGTTTTACTGACTTTGAATGCAGGCATCTACTATGTGTCAGGTAACATTATTTAAAGGTCCTAAGATTTGGAACTGGGGTAAGAACAGTCTCTTTAACAAATGGTGCTGTCATAATTGGATATCCATCTGCAAAAAATTGAAACAAGACTCATGTCTCACACCTTATATAAAAGCAACTCAAATTGGATAAAAGACCTGAATATAAAAGCTAAAATGATAAAGGTCCTCCAAGATAAGATAGGGTCAACAATGGACATTTTAATACGCAATATAGACAGATTTCAAAATCTAACAAACAAAACACATTCATCAGAAGAGAAAATAGATAAATGGGAATTAATAAGAATCAAACACTTCTGCTCATCCAAATACTTCATCAAAAGAATTAAAAAGACCACCTACAGAATGGAAAAAAATATTTGGCAACTCTATGTCAGACTGACGCCTGATCTCCATAACCTATAAGGTTCTACAAAATACCAATAAGAAAAATACAAATCATCCAATTAAGCAATGGGAAGGGAGATGGACAGACACCTCTGTAAAGAGGAGATCCAGGCAGCCAAAAAACACATGTGGACATGTTCACGATCATTAATTATTAAAGAAACTCAAATCAAAACGTCAATGAGGTACCATCTCACCCCAACAAGATTGGCCATGATCCCAAAAATGCAAAACAATAAATGTTAGAGAGGCTGTGAAGACACTGGAACTCTCCTTCATTGTTGGTGGGATTGCAGAAGGGTGCAATCTCTTTGGAAAGCAATTTGGTGTTACCTTAAAATAATGGATATAGATATATCATTTGACCCAGTAATTCCTCTGCTCAGAATATATCCTACAAAATCAAGGCCATTCACACCAACTGCTACATGAACACGAATGTTCATTGCAGCACAGTCCACAATAGCAAAAAGTTGGAATCAACCCAGATGCCCAACAACAGAAGAATGGATGGGTAAACCTTGGTATATATACTCAATGGAGTACTATGCACCAATAAAGAACACCGATGATAGCAGGAAACATCTCTCAATTTGGTCTCAACTGGAGAACATTATGTTGAGTGAAACTAGTCAGTGACAGAAGGACAATTATTATATGAGACCCTATGATAAAAACTTAAAAGCATACTCATACATAATAGAAAAGACTCTTTGATGGCTACAAGGGTGGGGAGGGTGGGAGGGCAGGAAGGCAAAAGGCAAGGGTTTAGGTAGTTGTTAGAAATTTGGTTGGGTGAAATTGGTGACAATACACATTAGTAAGAAGATCAGTATTAATGGGACTTCAACACAACTTGTATACTCCTCCTCTCTTAATCCAATATTGTAAGCACAGAGTATGTACACTTTCATTTTTTTTATTTAATAAAAAAATAAAAAGTTAAAAAAAAAAAACCCTACTACCATGGAGTTGATTATGACTCAAAGAGATCCTATAGCCAAGAAGGCCAAATCTCCATTTCTTTTTAAACCTACATGTACTTCAGATAGAATATTTCTCTTGTCACTTTTCTGTGACCAAACGCAAAATAGTACATTATAATCATGAATAATTTTAGGCGATATGAGAGTTCACGTCTTCAAACTACCCTTTCTTCCCAACCTAACCTCTGCCACCTCACAAGAAGCCACTTAGCCACCATCTCATGACCCTATGCCAATATGGTAACACAACTGAGTCACTGATACGTGTCGATGAATATGTTAAATTTCTGTGATGATTAGTGAGTCTATTCCATTTTTCATAGGCTCTATTTTTTGCTTTTATTTTCTTTTTCTAGTCATTAGTCATTAGTAATCCATTATACTGTTAATTATCTTTGATTAATTTTAAGAGATCATAATTTTATTGATGATTTAGTTATTTGTCTTCCCAAAATGTTGCAAATAATAATTTAAAATATTTAGATAGTCTAAACTATCCATAGTTATGCTTTTTTTTCCTGTTCATTTAATCTTTAGGAAAATAAATGTATTAGCTGCACAACAATCACAGTTCATTATAACCCAAAACAAACCCACTGTTGCTGAATCAGTTCCAACTCATAGCAACCCTATAAACAGTAGAACTGTCCCATAGAGTTTCCAAGAAGTACCTGGCAGACTTGAACTGCCTCCCTCCTGGTTAGTAGCCATAGCATTTAACCACTGTGCCACCAGGGTTTCCCAGTTTGACAAGTGACAGAATAATTCATTGAATGAAATACAAGAAAACAAATTTGAATCAATGAGCAAGATTTAACTGAAATCAGGCCCAGAAAGAGAATCTGTCCCAAAGCATATACTTACATTTAATAATGGACAGGATTCTGGGTCTTCAAACTTCTGTATCCAAGGCTTTTTAATGCTCTACTCTTTCCAGTCTCCTGCACACGTCCTTTCAAACAAAGAATGGGTACCAGATATGGAAAGGCAGGGACCAACTTACAAAGCCTGGAACAGATTGCACAGGCTTAACTGGAGGAGAAATAGATGCCAGAATAAACAGATTCAGGGCCCCGAGCCCTAGTCTAGGACACTTGTAATTGCCCTTCTCTAGAGGATGCACCAGTTTTGATTACGCCTTCTGGCAACAAGGATACCCAAGGTGAAGTTCCAGTGATGCACCCAGTGAACATCGATGCAGTCACACCAGAGCCTATGAACCACGGGGAAGAAAGTGCCTCACCAGGCGTGACCACTTGTCATATAACAGGTGTCTTGCATGACATATCTCGCTTAACTTTCACAGCAATGCTTTGTATTAGGAATCACAAACAAAGAAACTGAGGCTCAGGAAGATTAACTGCTGGACTTTGAACCCAGTTCTCTCTGGCTAACAAATGTAGGCTTTCATTTACTGAACCACAGAACCTCTTGTGGCCAAAGAGTCCAAAGAAAAGGCAAGGCTAAATCCTTTTTAGTTAAAATATACCTCCCACAGTCTGATGATGAGTGTACTCTCAAATGCGCGGCTTTCTTTCCCTTGGAATATCTGAGTACATTTTCAGCCAGGACACTCATCTCTCAGATTGCTGTGGGAAGTCCCAGGGCTGGCTAAAATAGGCTACAGTCTTGGAGCTGAGCTAAAAATAAGAGTTCAACTCCTTGAGGGACTCAATCTTCCACTGCTATTTCATTAATGGAAAACACTGTACTGCCCTTTCCCTGACCTCTCTTGCAAAGAAAGAAAATATTCCTCTATACCAAGACTCCTAAGTCTATGAGAATTAATGAGGTTATCTGGTCCAAACTCTTATATCAAGACAGTTTGGAAGGTGATTCTATCATTTGCTATAGGATACAATCCATTCTCAGACAGCTGGACACAATCCAAGAGACAACAAGGAAATATCAAAGGGTCTTAAGCTGGTAGGTAACCACTTTTGAGTTAGCATAGAGGATAAAATTGAATGTTCATGTTAGTTAAGTAGAAGAGTAAGGAGAAATTTCTACTAATTCGACAGATAATGAGGATTTAGATTGGGCGAACTAAAGTATGCCAAGCCAAGCCAAGTGCCGTCAAACTACAGCAAAACAAGTTCACAAACCATAAATAGGCAACACAGTAAATTTGTGTAGTTTGACACATTTATGTAACTACCATTTGGGTCAAGTAACAGAATAGTGCAAGCAGCCCCGAAATTCCTTTCCCATCCATCCCAATCACCATTCTGTTTTCTTTCTGCGTTAAGTATGCAATTTCTAATCAGTTTTCATAGCTTCTCAACTAAAGTTTGTAGGATTTTCAAATCCTATGTCAGATACAGGACTTTATATCAAGAATATGTATAAAAATCTTAAAATCAAACATGCTAAGATAAATAATGTACTCTTTAAAGTGGGTAACATATTTTAATACACCAAATATGGCCAAATAAGCACAAGAAGAGATGCTCAACATTATTAGTAATCAGGAAAGCAAAATTAAAGCTACAGAAAAATACTGTGGTGCATCCACCCAAATGGCTATAATCAAAAAACTGATTATGCAAGTGCTGGTGAGGAGGTGAGAAAACTGAAACCCTTTTACATTAATGGTGGCAATGCAAAATCCCAGCCTCATTGGAAAATAGTGTGGCAGTTTCCTAAAAAATTACATTAAAACACACTTAATAGTATATGTTAAAAGGGTGAATTTATGGCATGTGAATTATAACTCAATAAGAAACCCTGATGGCATAGTAGTTAAGTGCTATATCTGCTAACCACAAGGTCAGCAGTTCAAATTCGCCAGGTGCTCCTTGTAAACTCTATGGGGCAGTTCTACTCTGGCCTATATAGGGTCACTATGACTCATAACTGACTTGACAGTACTGACTTTGACTTTGAAATTTGTTAAGAAATTATGAGCCAAAAATTTTGCTCTTATGTAGAATACCCAGCAGGAAAAAAAAAAGTCCTTACCAAGACTTCTATGCAAATATTCATAGCAACACTATGCATAATAGCCTCAAACTGAAGGAAAAGCAAATATCCATCAGTAGGTGAAGGGACAAACAAAATGTGGTATAACCGACAGTGGAATAAAATATGATAAACTACTGATAAATGCTACAAGATTCACGAATCTTAAAAACATAGTAAGTGAAAGAAGCTAAATACAAACATACCTACACAACTATATATGATGTCATTTATATTAACTGCTCATAAAAGGCAAATCTGTAGAGGGAGAAAACAGATAAGTAGGTATCTGGAGCTTGGGGATGGAGTGGAATGGACTGGAAAGGATCACCAAAGAAGTTTCAGAAGGATGGAAATATTCTGAAACTAGTTAGCGCTGATAGTCATACAAAATGTCATTGAATTATACACTCTCAATGGGTAAATTTTATAATTTATAAATTATACCTCAATAAAACAAAATACAATAAAACAAAAATTTATTTTCTTCACGAAGCCTTCTGGATGCCCCACAAATACATAAAAAAGACTATACTTAGCCCATCAAAATTGCTGCTGTTTCTTCCATAGCCTCTCTGTCCCAATTAGCATGTGAGTATTTTCACTTATGTATTTTGCTTTAACAATGTGCTTTGTTTTAATGTCTGTTTATGCATTTGTCTCTTCCTCTAGTCTGTAAGTACCTAAAAGACAGGAACAGTTATCATCCAAGCATCTACAACAATGCCTAGATTTATAAATCTACCAATGTATAAGAAAGGCAGAAATTTAATTTTTTATATTATTTGTATGACATAGATTAAAATTGCATTTTAATGAATTTTATGACCGGATTTTACAGCATTTTTCTTAGGTATGAGGATACGTTGTTGTTAAATACCATCCAGTTGACCTCACCTCATAGTGACCCCACGTGACAGAGTAGAGCAGCCACACAGAGCATTCTTGGCTGCAGTCTTTACAGATAGATGCACATTGCTTGGTCTTTCTCCTGCAGAGCCTCTGGGTGGGTTTGACCACCAACCTTTCAGTTAAGCACCCCAGTGCTAACCTTATCTGCCACCAGTAATCCTCATATACACTTGTATTTTTATTTATTTCCCCCACAAATGAAGAAGCAAGTTTCAATGAACAGGCTAAACTAAGAAAGAAGTTCATAAAGTTTCGAGTAAAGCTCAAACCTGCAGCTCCAATTAAATATTATACCATACTGAGGAAAACTAAATCATGCCATTTAGACTAAAAGGAAATGCATTCCTTGACAACGAACAACCAGTTTGGAGGAACACTGAATCCTCATCAAGCACTTCCATTTGGAACTTTGTCAGTGCAGCCTCCCAACTATAGCACCCAAATGTTACTTCTTTACTTTGGCAAGAGAAACATGTAAGCCGTCTTGCCAGAATCTCATATGGCTTAAGGA
Source organism: Heterohyrax brucei (assembly GCA_028571685.1). NCBI lineage: Eukaryota > Metazoa > Chordata > Mammalia > Hyracoidea > Procaviidae > Heterohyrax > Heterohyrax brucei. Next base: position 13,732,697 of record CM053153.1, on the reverse strand, counting down.
AATTAAGATATTTAGGCTTCTTGGCCTCACATTTCTCACTGTACCATCCAAATCCATGCTTATACACCACACTCATACATATACAAATGCACACATGTGACATCACAAATTCTTAAACACATTCAACATGTATTTATACATAGGCAAGTTGCATACATATGAGTGTCTTCCAGTCAGCTGGCCAGGTAGCTGTCTCCCAAATTTCTTGGCATAGACAAGCGAGCACTTCCTGTGCTGCATCCATGTGTTGAAATATCTCAGTTGATATTCAGTCAATTCCTGCAGCCTTGTTTATTGCCAATGTCTTCAGTGCAATTTTGGACCTCTTCCTTCTGTATCATCGGTTCCTGATTATATGCTCCCTTCTGAAATGGTTGAACATCAACCAATTCTTTTTACATAATGACTGCCTATATTCCTTCCACCTTCTTTTGATGTCTCCTGCGTTGTTTAATATTTTCCCCCATAGAATCTTTCACTTTTGCAATTCAAGGCTTGAGGTTCTTCTTAAATTCTTTCAGCTTGAGAAATTCTGAAATCTTCAATATTTTCATCTTTGGTCTTAATGTTTGGTGCATAAATTAGAATAATGATTGCAGTAACTGGTCTTCCTTACCAACAAAGGGAGATTTTCCTACCATTTAGCCAAGCCAAGGGCCTTCGAGTGGGATCCTACCATTAAATGCATTGTAATTCAGAACAGATTTTGAAAAGGTCTTTTTTGACGACGAATGCTACTCCGTTCCTCTTCCAGTTGTCATTACTGTAGACCATATGATTGCCCAATTCAAAACAACCAATACCAGTCCATTTCAGCTCACTGGTGTCTACAACATTAATGTTTATGTGCTCCATTTCAGTTTTGACAATTTTCAATTTTCCTAGATTCATACTTCATACATTCTATATTAGTGGATGCCTGCAGCTGTTTCTTCTCATTTTGAGTCACGCCACATCACAAAGGAAGGTCCTTAAAGCTTGACTCCATCCACGTCATTAAGGTCCACTCTACTTTGAGGAGGCACCTGTTCCCCAGTCATCTTTGAGTGCTTCTAACCTAGGGTGCTCAGCTTACAGCACTGTATTAGACAATTTTCTGCTGTTATTTGCAACACTTCACTGTCTACTTCTTTTCAAAAGCAGACTGCCAGTTCCTTCTTCCTATTCCGGAAGCTTAGCTGAAACCTGTCTAACCTGGGTGTCTAACCCTGTCTAACCCTACTGGCATTTGAATACTGGTGGCAAATCTTCCAGCATCACAGCAACATGCAAGCCCCCATGGTACAACAGACTGACAGACACATGGGGTATGTAGTTGTAGAGGTTGGAAAGTCTCATGCCAGTGCGTCAGACTGGAGGCTTCTCCTGGCTCACAGGCTGCAGAGACCAGTGAATTCCAAGACTGGGAGGCAAGACAGCAGGTAAGCTGCTAGCTTCAAGTCCCAATAACCAGAGATCAGAAGTTTGTCAACCATGTATCCCATTGCATCTTGCAGTGATCAAAAAATTAAATAATTATAGATTCTTTGGGATTCTCTGCATATGCATCATATCATCTGAAAACAGTGAAATTTTAACTTCTTCTTTGCCGATGCAGATGCCCTTTACTTCTTGGTCTTGTCTAACTGCTCTGGCTACGACTTCTAGTACAATGTTGAATAGGAGAGGTGAGAGTGGGCATCCTTGTCTAGTTCCTGTTCTCAAGGGAAAGTCTTTCAGTCGGGAATGTACATTTTCACTCAGTCATATTAAATAAAAAGAAAAAAGAAAAATAAATAAATAATTTGTCAGGATTTATCAGTCTAAGGACAGTTTTGTGCAATAAATAGAGGAATTTACTATACACCAGGTACCATGGTAGATCCAGGGCCACAGTGAGTCTCTTGAAGATCCCAGGAACAACTCTGTCAAATCAACTGACTTCTAATAGGGAAAATGTTGACTCCATATCTTTAACATTCCTCGAAAGAAAAACAGTATACGCAAAACTTTTCCCACTATTTTTTAGGATGTGCTTACAACTTTATACTCCTTTTAGAAGTGCCTATAAGTAGGAAATTAAATTCCTTCTCTCATTTTCATCCAAATTTTCCAAACTCAGTTTCAAGAAATACAAATTCTAAAGGAACTGCGTTACATATACAAACCAGGTTGAGACGATTGTGTAAAATGGAGATTAAACCCTCCATTTAGGTAAACATTAATGCTTCCTGACTACAAGATGACAAAGAACACACAAACATCAATCTATCAAAGCAAAAATAATTTTTACCTTTTAGCATATAATTACATGCTCTATCAATGTGATAGAACTGTTCATGTGATAGCCACTAGCAACATGTGGCTATGGTACACTTGAACGTAGCCATTCCAAAATGAGATATGCTCTAAACATAAAACACACAGCAAATTTTGAAGACTCAGCATAAAATTGAAAAAGAAAATCTCATTAATATTTTTATATTGATTATATGTTGAAATGATAATATTTTGGATATATTAGGTTAAGTAAAGCATATTATTAAAATTAATTTCATCTGCTTCTTGGCACTCTTTTAGTGTGCCTACTCTATAACTCATTGCAGTTGATTCGATTCCAACTCATACCAACCCCACAGGACAGAGCAGAACTGACCCACAGGCGTGGGAAGACAGAGTATTATAACGACATATGCAGAGAGCTGGAAACAGAAAACCAAAAGGGAAGAACAAACTCAGCATTTCTCAAGCTGAAAGAACTGAAGAAAAAATTCAAACCTCGAGTTGCAGCAGTGAAGGATTCTACAGGGAAAATATTAAATGACTCAGGAAACATCAAAAGAAGATGGAAAGAATACAGAGTGACATAGCAGAAAGAACTGGTTGATGTCCAACTATTTCAAGAGGTAACATACGATCAGGAACCAGCAGTACTGAAGGAAGAAGTGCAAGTTGCAGTGAAGGCACTGGCAAACAAAAGGGTCCAGGAATGGAAGGAATATCCATTGAGATGTTTCAACAAATGGATGCAGCACTGGAAGTGTTCACTCATCTGTGCCAAGAAATTTGGAGGCGAGATACCTAACCAACTACCTAGAAGAAATCCATATTTATGACTCTTTCTAAGAATGGTGATCCAACCAAATGTGGAGATTATCGAGCAATATCCTTAATATCACATGCAAGTAAAATTCTCAAGATTATTCAAAAGGGACTGCAACAGCATACTGACAAGTAACTTCCAGAAAATCAAGCTGGATTCAGGAAAGAATGTGAGACCAGGGACATCATTGCTGATGCCAGGTGGATCTTGGCTAAAAGCAGGGAATACCAGAAAGACAGTTACCTGTGTTTCACTGACTATGCAAAGACATTTGACTGTGTGAATCATAACAAATTATGGATAACACTAAAGGAATAGGAATTCCAAAACACTTAATTGGGTCCATGAGGAATCTGTACACAGATCAAGAGGCAATTGTGTGAATAGAACAAAGGGACACTGCATGGTTTAAAGGCAGGAAAAGTGTGCTTCAGGGTTGTATCCTTTCACTATACATTTTCAATTTGTATGCCAAGCAAATAATCTGAGAAACTGGGCTTCGTGAAGAAAAAAGAGGCATCAGGACTGGAGGAAGACTCATTAACAACCCGACTTATGTGGATGACAGAACCCTGCTTACTGGAAGTGAAGAGGATTTAAAACACTTACTGAAGAATATCAAAGACCACAGCCTTTTGCATGGCTTGTACCATAACATCACAAAAACAAAAATCCTCACAACTAGTAGGCAATATCATGACAACTGGAGAAATGATTGAGTTTGTCAAGGATTTCATTTTACTTCTTCCACAATCAACCCCCAAGGAAGCAGCAGCCAATAAATGAAAAGATCCATTGCACTGGGAAAATCTAATGCAAATGATCTCTTTAAAGTATTGAAAAGTAAAGATGTCACCTTCAAAATTAAGGTCAGCCTGGCCTAAGCCATGGTATTTTCAATCTCATCATATGCATGTGAAAGCTGGACAATGAATAAGGAATGTAGAAGAAGAACTGACACCTCCAAATTCTAGTGTTGGAGAAGAATATTGAACACACCATGGACTGCCAAAATAACAAACAGATCTGCTCTGGAAGAAGTACAACCAGCATACTCCTTGGAAGCAAAGATAGAGACTGCACCTTACATACTTTGGACACATTGTCAGGAAGGATCAATTCCTGGAGAAGGACATCATGTTTGGTAGAGTGGAGGGTCAGTGAAGACCCTCAACAAGATGGACTGACACAGTAGCTGCAGTAAAGGGCTTAAGCACAATAATGATAGTGGGCATGGCATAGGACCGGGCAGTGTTTCATTCTATTTTACATAGGATCACTATGCTGTTCGATCTGATGGAACACCAGTACTCTGAAATCCAACAGATCAAGAAGAAAATCAAAGACATAGAAACTTCCATGCAAACCCAAGAAAACAGAATGGAACAAATGGAAAAAAGAATTTCTGACTTGGAAGACAGAGCTACTGATGCCAAAGTCTATGAACAGAAATCAGAAAAAAGAAACAAGAAAAATGAAGAAACATTAAGAAGCATGTGGGACTCTATTAAGAGGAACAACCTTCGATTAATTGGAGTCCCTGAACAGGGTGAGACATCTGAGAACACAGAGAGTATTGTTGCTGAGCTGCTGAAAGAAAACTTCCCAGAAATCATGAAGGAAGAGAATATAGACATCTCAGATGCATATCGTACGCCACCACCCAATATAGATCTCAAAAGAAAGACTCCAAGACATATTATAATCAAGCTTAACAAAATGAAACATAAGCAGCAACTCTTAAAGGCAGCAAGACTCAAGGCAAAGCTAACATTCAGAGGGAAACCCTGTAGGCTCTCATCAGATTTCTCAGCAGAAACCATGCTGGCATGGAGACAGTGGCACGATACATTCAAAGTCTTGAAGGATCACTATGAGTTCGAACCAACTCAACAGCACCTAGCAGTCACAACATGTGGCTCTCATTATATAATTCTTGCATAGCCAAGTGCCGTCGAGTCGGATCCGACTATGCTGTATCTAGTTTCCCGGTTTATGTGTACATGTGCATGGTTAATACTGAATTCAAAGGCTTTTATAATTTAGAGAAACAGGTAATTTGGAACTAGTTTTTTCCAACTGTCTCGTACACTCCTTCTAAAATGTATTATCTTTCTTCATTTCCTCTATTCTTCATGCCATCCTATATTCTTTAAGCTAAATTGTAACCATGAGAACTCACCTAGTAAGTCATTTCCCTTCCCTTTCCATTCATCCATTGATCTAACTCAGTTTGGGAAGTACGAAGACTAAGACATATTCTTTTTCCTAATAAAGCATATAGTCTTGTGAGAGATACAAACCTCAAATAATTATAGTGTAGAAGTTATGAAATGGTAAGATAGGAAAGGCTAACTATTTCAAGGGGTAGAGTCATAGTAAGGGGAGGGTAAAGATTGATGCCACTCAGTTAACAATTGATCTTGAACTTGAAGTAGAAGCTTGGACACTGGAATTCATCAAGGCATAGGGAATACTTTGCGATAACTACAAAAGTGTGAAGGTGCTCAGCTGAGAACTCATCACTAAAGAATGACATGACTGAGGGCAAGGAAGGGACTGTTGTTACCATGGGGACTATGCTGCAAAGTATGCCATGCTATGTTGTTTTGGGACTTGTATATATTAGATATGAGGTTTACAAGGTTCCCTCCTGAGAGTGAGCTGGAGGGTAGAGAGGTGGGATGTAGGGGGCCATAGTAAGACTGGATGCTAATCTTATCTGGAAGGTTTCAAAATGTCTTCTTCTCTGCAACTCTAACAGCATAGCAGTCTGGCAGTTTGAATCAACCATTTGGTCCTTAGAAATCCTATGCGGAGGTTCTACTCTGTCCTAAGGGCCAGTGTAAGTCGGAATTGACTTGATCACAATGGCTTTGGCTTCTGTTTTCTCATGCTCCGAGAGTCAGTTCAAACACAATTTCCACCAGGAAACCGGTCTTGGTAGACCTGGCTAGAGTTGGCAATCCACTCATTGTTCTCAAATCTCACTCTGTTCTCTGTAACTGTCTTTACACAAGAAGCGTCACACCGTGGACACCCATGCACACTGCCCCCTGGTTTCTCATTTCCTTTGAGATCGGTATCTGCCAGAATGCTTGATTTAATTGTTACTGCCTCTCCTAGGCCCTCTCTGTCCACTCTTTCATTTTTATCGTGTCTTACTGCACTTTTAAATTTCGTCAAAAGCACTTATTGCAACCCATAATTATATATTTGGATATTTATGTGTGTGGTGTTTATTTCCTCCACAATTCTGTAAGATTCCCACGGGGCAAACATGCTTGCTACATTCATCAATTTTTAAGACCTAATAGGCACTCAGTAATACTTGACCAATAGATATATAGATGAGTAAGGTAAGTCATAAACTATAGCTGCTTACTAAATGTTTATAAGCCAGCCAGCCAAGCCAAGTGTCGTTGAGTCAAGTCCGACTCGTGGCGACCAGGGAATAAATTAGTTTACAAATGAACGAAGGGCCTATTCCAAAAAATACATGTTGATAGACTAGTAATAATGTTTTAGTCTATTTGGGATAGAAAAATCAAAACAAAACAAACAATAAAGCTCACACCAGATACCCAAATTTAAATTCCAGATTAAAAAAAAAAGGTGTTCCGTGAAATACTTGGAACATGCATACATTCAGAAGTATTCATTGTTTATCTGAAATTCCAGTTTAACTGAGCATCCTGTATTATATGTGACAACCCAGTACTAGAGTTAGCCTAGCTCAGTTTTAATCATGGCTCTGACACTTATTTTCTGGGTGACACTGCAGTTTCTTAAGTGCTCAGTATCTGTTTTTATTGTTATTGTTGTTTAATGTGCAGAAGGAATATTAATAGCACCTACTCTCAGAGATTGTTGTAAGAATTAAATTAGTCAATATTTCTGACACATTTAGAATAATGATTAACACATAGCATGCACTCAGTAAGTGATCATTATTTGGTTTTGTTGTCAATTGTTTTGTTTATATTGTTTTGTTTTGTTCAGAAAGTCTGAAAGGTTTCCAAGAGGATTTGAACTTTGTGTTTCTCCCAATAATACCACTTCACTGCATTATCTCCGAGTAGCCAAAACATATTTCTACATAGAACAATTGCATGTGACAAGTATAAAACCCAAAATCCAAAAGCAGACCTGTTGCTGTCGATTCTGAATCATACTAGTTCTTTAGGACAGAGTAAAACTGCCCCATAGGATTTCTAGGGAGCAACCAGTGATTTGAACTGCCAACCTTTCGGTTAGCAGTTGAACTTTTAACCACTGTACCACCAGGGCTTTGGGACAAGCATAGGAAAAAAGTAAAAAGTCAAAAATCCATTGCCATTGAGTCCACTCCAACTCATAGCAACCTTACAGGGTATGACTGGCAAACTGGTCTTCTCTTTTAACTTAACTCAATACTCTCAAATAATTGTATGAAAAACACAAGAAATAGCAGTTTCCCATCAAAACTTCTCACAACGACATGCTAGATGAGTTTAAAGCAATTTAAACAAAGCTTTGCAGGATGGCATATTGGCCTCTTGCCCATAGCTACACATGGCAGAACTGCAGCCACACCTTGTCTTCCTGAGTAATTAGGTCTGTCTCACTCTTGAGGATTAATTCAACTCCCCACACATTATGGTAGCCATCTTTCATTTCCATGGACAGACTCCATCAGCACACTGATTTCAATTAGAGAAGTGAAGCTGTATTGACTTATCCTAGACACAAGCAGATACAGCAGACAGAAAACTAGATTACAGCATTAATCTATGGTCATGGCATCAGAAAGATTTTTAAACGCATTACATCTCTCCCATGACAATAACAGAGGAGACACTTTCCCCCTCCTATTACAATAAGTTTAATCTTTATACAAGGTGATGGGTTGATACAGAAATTGAGAATGAAGTCAACTTCCTGAGAGGTATTAAGTTGCTGGCTGGATTTTGACTGGAGCTGACTAGTAGACACATTGTCTCCAAGTGTTGGTCTTTACCAAATTCAAAATAAATGGAAACCCCAAATAAATTGTCTATGTGTCCATCTAGAAAATATCAATGAGACGAGTAAACAACTTAGTTATGTAGACAAGGCGGAAACATCCACCAAGAATAGTTATCAGCCATGGCATTAATGACTGGGATGAAAAATAAATATTTGGAAGGGAATGCCTATGCCCAGTCCAGGTATTCTGCTTCTGATCTTCTCATGCCTCTATACCTTTCTCGGTGTTTTAAATTCTCCTCATTTAGTGGTGTGGTTCTGCCTTTCTATTCTGCTCTAATTGATCTTATGCTCTGATCTGATATATGCTTTATTTCTGAATGACCTAGAAATCCATAGGATCCTGCATCTGGGACTTCCCCAGCGCACCATGCCCAAATTCTAGAAGCCAGGTTTGATTTCAAACCCAGGTTAACATCACCCAGGTTCTCCATCCTATTTATCAGTAGAAGAAATAGGAGAAGAATGTCAAGCTCCATGGAAAAACTGGACATCAAGTGGGTTTTAAAAGTTTCTAACCCATGAATTCTCAGTGCATGGGATAGTATCACCAAAGGACAAAAATTGGTCCTTGGCAGAGAGGACAGAGAACAATCTTTCTTTCATTGTTTGTACATAGCACATGTTGTTAGATATCATCAAGTTGATTCCAACTCATGGTGACACCATGTACCACACGACGAAAAGATGCCCGGCCCTGCACCATCTTTATGAGTGTTGGTGTGCAGAGTCTATGAGTGAGTGCCTTCCAACCTCATCTTCCGGTACTATATGGAACAGTACTCTGTAGTGATTCACAGGGTTTTTATCAGTTAGTTTTCAAAACTAGATGGTCAGCCTTTTCTTTCTAGTCTGTCATAGTCTGGACATTCTGCTGAAAGCTGTTCACCATGAGTGACTCTGCTGGTGTTTGAAACACAGAGAGCATAACTTCCAGGAATCATAGCAACACACAGGCTGCCACAAACTGATAGACAGATAGATAGTAGATAAAGCATAAACATATACATCAAGTCCATAGACAAATATACTGATGGTATTAAAATTCTATATAGGAAGTAATTCTGAATAGAAGTCTCGTTTGGAGGACAATAATGGGAAAATATTGACAAACAGTGCTCTCAATTATCATCTGGCCCAGTTTCCAGTGACCAAATACCTTTCTTCTCTGCCATCTCAGACACAGTTTCACAGAATAAAAGTCAAAATGCTTTTCTACGACACTTGTTGAGCATCTATCAAAGCTAGTGTTCCAGAGCCTGGATTGTGCTGAGGGGAAAACTGCCATTAAACCTAAGTGTCATCTCGTCAGCTCCCTCCTACATTCCATCTTTAGTGATTCCCTAATACAGTAGGAAACTATAAAGGCCAAAACCATGTTATGGCGAAAAAAAAAAAAAAAGTCCATAAATCATCTTACTCCAACCTAAGTAAACTAATTTCTCTCCACTCGGAGTCTGTCTTCCATTCACACAACTTTTGCACCTACTGTTACTGGGACAACAAATCTCTCTGTTGCTATTGCTTATTCCTTAACAAGTTACCACCATGGAAAGCTTTTACAAACCAGCTCAAATGCCACCTCCTTAGAAAAGTACAGTTAGCTACTCCTCTCTCTGTGCTCTCAGGCCACTGTATAAATATATCCATTGGTATTGTGCATGGTTTTTCACTCACTCTGTTAGGTGCATGCTTACTTGTCCCATAAACTGGAGTTTCTTTAGGACAGAGAATATGTGTTAGTCATCTTTCTCTTTTCTATCTCAAGCACAGAGTAGGACACACAGATGGCTAGAAGGACAGGATTAATAAATGAATACAAAGTATAAAAACAGAGAGTTATTATTTTTTAATTTATAGGACTTGAGAAAACTTTCTGGAGGAGGGAGTACTTGAATTTGGTTATAAAACTGTCTCTACTTCCAAAAGAATCCTTTAAAATTAATTTTAAAATGCCCTCCTGGGTTAGCCAACTAACACTCAGTGTATAAAATTCATAAATTACAAACATCTTCAGTGAAACAGGAAGGAAAATCACCTTTTCCCTCTGCTCAGAAGCAACCATCATTAATATTTTAGACATGTTTTCTTTCAGCCTTGTACTATGCATTTTTTTCTACATAACCAAAATCATATAATTTTATAACCTGCTTTACTTAATGCTGTATCATAAGCATTTTCAACTATCATTAGCAAGCATTATATACATAATTTTTAATGATTACAGTTTGTTCCTTCTGATGTATATGTATCATAATTTACATAATCATTTTCATAGTGCTGGATATTTAGGTGTTTTCCAGTTTCTTGTGCTCATAAAAATGCACATATTTGTTCATAAATATTATTCCCATTTCTGATTATTTCTTTAGGATGCATTCCTAGAAATAGAAACAGAAATTGTGGGTCAAGTGGTGTTAGAATTTAAATGTTCTTGAGAAACAATGCTCAAGTACATTACAGAAAGTTGGCACTGATTTATGTATCCACCCACAAAGTGAGAAGCACATGTTCAATAGCAACTAGGCACGCGTTAGATGTAAGTATTGTTATTAATCTCCTTATTGCTTTTTTTCCTCCCCTTTTACCCAAATAAGTCACTGGGCTCAGCTGTTTCTTCTAATAAAATGCTTCACTTCTCCCCAACCTTTCTATTTTTAAAGTTATTGTCCAATACTGGATTCTCAGTTATCTTACACCTACTAAATGTGCTAAAATCCCTCACTCAAGTTAACCTACCTCGTATCAACTACCCCTAGGCTTATTCAGTCTCTTTTAAACCCCTTTGACTATAGAGTTAGTATCACACAAGCTAAAGTTTAGTTGTTGTTGATCTGAACTACTTTTATCTCAATTTCCCTCTAATCTCTTAAGGGCAGGAGCTATTCTTTAACCACGTCTGGTAAACACCTTCAAATGGCAAGCAGTGTAACACAGGTGCATAGTGGTTAAAAGGTATGGCTACTAAGCAATAGGTCAGCAGTTCAAATTCACCACGCACCCCTGGGTAACCCTGTGGGGCAGTTCTAGCCTACCCGATAAAGTCACTGAAGGTCAGAATCTGCTAGATGGCAATGGGTTTGCTTTTACTGGTTTATATGAAATACCAGAGACATAAGGAACGCAAGGCATACAGTCCTCACCCTCCAAGAGCTGAAAGTCTATCAGGGAAAAGCAGGATGAATAAACAGAGGGTAACACGGAGATTGATAGACGCTTCAGCAGGACTAACAGTCTCCCTTGCTGGGCAGCATGCAGCCGCATTACACATGGGGTTTCCATGAATCGTGGACAACTAGACAGTAGCTAACCGCTACCACTGCAGATTCACAGATGCCTCAGTAGGGACACTCACAGTGCAGGGAGGTGTGTAACTTTTACGGGGAGGCCTGTCTAGGGTCATGGAAACACTGGTGGTAGAGTGGTTAAGAGCTAAGACTGCTCACCAAAAGGTCAGAAGTTTGAATCCACCAGGTGCTCCTTGAAAACTCTCTGGGGGCAGTTCTTCTCTGTTCTATAAGGTCACTATGAGTAAAACTCAACTCAATTGGAACAAGTTTAGAAAAGCTTAATGGAGAAATCAAATCTAAGGGGAGAGTCTATAGATTCATGTAAGAGTTTCTGAGGCAAAGAGGAAAAACAAACTATTACAGATTCAGGTGCAGGCAGAGGGCAGAGAAAGGAAACATGACTCATTGAGGAACACAGAGCTCAGTATAGCATAACTGAAAGAGAAGAAACTGACTGTGCAGTGGACATTAAAGACTCAGGTGAGATTTATAGAGAATTTTCCGTTTATACTAAAGAAATAAAGACCCAAATGACAACCTTTGAACTTAGAGGTGGCAGAATCAGAACTGTGTTTCTTATGAGAACTGTTCTGCTATCAGTGTGTCACTGAAAATTAGCTCACAGTATGAAAACACAGAATGTTCAAGAAAACACTCAGTTTTGAAAGATCATCACCTCGCTCAAGAAATGGAAGGATTCACACAAAAGAAAAATGTGTAGAAAAATTTGAAATAGGCTTTAAACAGACAAAGCCAGTATCAGAACAAGACTCAGATAAGACAGATTTTTTATTGAAATTAGAGATATCAGTATGAACTAATACTTCACATAGCATCAATACAGATGATTACATATAGAAACATTTATATGTAAGTAGATATGCTTGGGTCAGTATATTTCGATATGTTTCTGTGTTTTGTCACCTTGGATGGCCTAAAAGAAACAACACTCAGAAGCAATGAGCACAGCTAGCTTCCAGCTCTTGGTTTCTAATACCACTCTCCAATCAAAGGAACCAGTGAACCTTAAAGAAATGGCTGATTCTAAAACTGGAGCAGAAACTATATCAGATGAGGCTGGAGCATTTTGTGGTACTAGAAAGTAAGTCAACACAAGGTGAGAAAAGACCTTTGAAATCTACAAAACAAAGGATGAGTATTCAAAATATGGTGCCCTGGTGGTACAGGGCTTAAACAAAAAACACAATGATAGGCTCTATCAAAGCGGCACGGGAGCCAACTTAAAGAGTTCCAATGACCATAACTGAAACAATTTCAGCAACAAAATAAAAATAGTATAAAATAGGGTTATAATTAAAAATATAAAATAAATACTCATAATTACATACTGAGGTAAATAAGTAATTGAACATATAAATAAATGTGAGAGAAGAGGTAAATCCTCAGGTAGAGGAATTCCAAATAATAATGTAGATACACTGCCCTCAAAGAGCTGAAGCATAACGCCCTGTTTTTTTAAAGTGAGAACTATACAGAGTGACTTCCTTCCAAATGATCCAGCAAGAAAAAATGAAGAAATCTGACAAATATTATTTAGCCAGATGATCAAGGTCAACATCAACAATGATAGGTTATGTTGATAGTACGTACACTAACCTTGTCTCATTATATGAAAAATATCAATTTCCAGTGGAAGGTCATTCTACAAAATACATGATCAGTGTTCCCCCAAACTGTCAAGGTCATCAAAAATGAGGGAGGGAAGTCTGAGAAATAGTCCAACCAAGAGGAGCCTAAGGACACATGACAGTTAAGTATAGTATGGCATCCTGGATGAGATCCTGGAATTTAAAAACAAAAATTAAATAAAAGCTAAAGAATTCCAAATGAAGGATGGACTTTACTTAAATAACAATCAACCAATATGGTTCATTAATTGTAACAAACAAAACATACCCTAAAATATTAATAAATGGATAAACTGAGTTAGAGAATATTCTGTATAATCTTCACAGTTTTTCTATAAATCTAAAAAATAAAGTTTGTTGAAAAAAGAAAAATTTTAAAACAATAAAACAATTTTATCTTGATTTCACATATATGTTTGTATATACATATATATAAACTCTAAATTATTTAAAGACCTAAATGTGAAGACTACATTTTTAAAACTTCAATTTAATAAAAGACATAATTGGAAGAGGGAATTTTTCTGAACAAGACATAGAAAGTAAACTGATAAAAGAAAACATTGATAAATTGACTGCATGAAAATTTTAAAAGTTTGCATGAGAAATCACCATAAACACATGTCAACACAAAATGAAAGAAGATCTTTGAAATCTATGAAACAAGGGTTTAGTATTCACAATACAGAGCCCTGATAGTACAGTGGTTAAAAACTCAGCTGCTAATCAAAAATTACCAGTACCAGTCTACCAAGTGCTCCTTGGAAACCCCATGGGACAGTTCTACTCTGTCCTATAGGATCTCTGTGAGTTGGAATGTACCTGGCAGCAACAGGTTTTTTGTTAGCTATATTCAAAATATATAAAGAATGCCTTTAATTTTATTTGGGAAAACCATGCAATCAGTAGGAAAGAATGTGCAAAGAATACAAATGGGCAATTTTTAGAAATCTAAACTTCAATAATAATGAAAATATGAACAGACATTCATCCTTGTAAACAGTAATACTTTACTAAACATTGATGGTTCAAGTTCACGTTCAGCAGACTGGCAAGGGTCTGCACACGCTTGATGCAAGAGTAGGAGAGGGAGAGCTGTCTAATCATCTATCCTGTCGAACTAGAAACAAAACCTAAGCTCTTTCTTGTCTGAAAGAGAACTTTTATCTTTGGGGTCAGGCTGGTCCTTAGTGTGAGATGGTAGCGGACAGGATCATCTTCATTTTGGAGCTGACTGGGGAACAGATTTGACTCTAAATGGCAATGTTCCTGCAAATGAGTGAGCAGTCTGAACACGGCCGTAGGCCAGAGAGCATAGTGATTGGACTGCCTAAAGATATGATGGATGGGGAAGTATCCAGAGTCTGGGTTCCCCAGGACAAAGTAATCTATTCATCTTTTTAAAACATATCATTTCTTTCTAAAATGGTATTAACATTAAACAGGTTATATTACCTAGTTTTAACTATGAAGGCTACATGTTTACTCATTTAGGGAGATAGTCTAGTGACCAAAGAGTCTTCTTACAAAACGACATTTTCACTTGGAAGATTCTTGATCCCAAGAAGTTCTGTTTTAGAGAATTCTACCAAAATAAAGAGAAATTTGACAAAGCTATACGTGTATATACTGCTGATCCAAAAATTTTGTTTTTATACATCTACTAAAAGAGACATACACAAGTGTTCACTACAGCTCATTTGCATCAGTAAAAAAAGAAAAGAACATTTTTAAAAAGAAAAAAAAAGTCCATCCATTGAGAAGCATATACTTTGTGTGTATGCTATAAACACAACACGGGAAAGTCCCAAAGATGGGAACGCTGTTGTTGTCAACAAGTTGCTTCCAACTCAGAGCGACTCCATGAATAATAGAACAAAACACTGCCCAGTCTGCACGGCTGTTGCTACGTCTGAGCCCACTGTTGGAGCTACTCAGTCAGTCCTTTCCACTAAGGGTCTTCCTCCTCATTTCTGCCCTCTGCTTTACCACACACGACGTCCTTCTTCCGGGACTGGTGCCTCTTGATAATATGTCTGAAACAAGCGACACAAAGTCTTACCATCTTCAGCTCTAAGGATCATTCTGGCTGTAGAGATCTGAGGGCCTCACACTGCCAAGAAGCAGCGCTGGGAGCAGAACAAATCCTTTGAAAAGGACTCGGGGTCCCGGCACCTCAGAAGCTCCCAGTCCCGAGAAAGACTGTGTCATGTGTGTATCACTGGTTACTAATAAGTCTTCCTCGATCCAGATTCCACAGTCTTTTTCATATAGTCTAGCTTCTCAGTTTAGTTACTTAGCATACAGATTTAATAAGCTTGGTAAAAGAATGCAACCCTGATGCACATTTCCTGATTTTAAAATGCGGATATTAGATATGTGTTACCAGCATGTATGGCTCTCAGAAACACAAAGATAAAAGAAAAATTTAAGTTGTAAATTGTAAAGTAACGTGCACAGTTTGATACAACACATGTATATTTAATACCTAAAATATTGAATGCTATTTATAAATGTACAAATGTATCATAAATATTTTAAAAATATAAGTTGGAAGAATGCACAACAAATACAGAGCCCATTGCCTCTGAAGAGGGAGGGGAAAAAAGGGAAACAGATATAAAATGGAATTTCAACTGTATTTGTACTATTCTATTTTTAAACAAAGCCTGTAGCATGTATTAATGAATGTTAAGATTTGGTAGTAACAGAGCGGAGGACACAGAGGTGCTTGTTATATTATACTGTAGTTTTATGTATATTTGAAATTTTATGTAACTAAAAGAGCAGTAATTTTCATAAATGAAGTACAGAGATGAAGAGGGCCTCCACAAAAGTAGTGCAGTGTGTTAATCCAGAACAGTGGGCAGGTATCAGAGCTGGTCAGTCAGATGCACTTACCTCAGTACAGAAGTATAAGGTCCGACAGTTCAGTCTGCAAATGTAATTGTTCTAAGTGCTAAATACCACATTGCTGACTATCACTACAGTTACCTTCCAAATACTGCCCTTGGGAAGCTATGCACTGATGCCAGTGCCTAGTCTACCCTTCTAAACAATTTTGGAGCTCTTTCTGGAATGGCCATTGTGCATGGTGGTACAGTGGCATGTTCATGAACTTAATCATGTAGTTGTCTGTGAGGGAGTTCTTAGCCAGTAAACAAATAACTACGGGAACTTCCAGTAGTTGGATGTAAACAAATAACTACTGAAACATCCTGATTAAGCCCCCAATAACTTTTTTCCTCACCTGAAGATACAGGAAATATTGAAACAAATACATTCTGATGACATTCAGGACATCACGTGTAATATGATGACAGCTCTGATGGCCATTCCAGGAAAATAATTCCAAAATTGTTTTGAAAGGTGGAGTGGGCACTGGTGTTGGTACAAAGTTTCCCAAGGAGAATATTTCAAAAGTGAATGTAGTGATATTCAGCAATAAGGTGTGTGGCACTTTTCTAGGATGAGTTTGAAAACTTACGTGTCAGATCTCGCAAGATGGAAGGACCAGTCAAGAAAGCTTACTGGATTTCCTGTTCGGCAAACTGTATAGAAGGAAGTACCGTTCTACTCGGTCAGAATCAGAGGAGGCAGAATGAGCTTGTTCTAGAGAACTCCAAGGTGAGCTTCTTTATATCCCTATTGTACTAGATGTAATTTGAGGCACATTTAAAGCACTCAGCGTTTTCTTGACTGATTTGAAAGGAAATACTTGGGAAGCTGGCATAAAGACCATCTATGTCAAAGACTAGGCACCTTCTTCTTTCTGGGTATTATGGAAATATTGGGTCCTATGTGCTCATCACAGGTCAAGTGAACTAGGTAAGTGAGGCTAAGGGAAATACTTTCACATTATCTAATTACAGATATTATTAGACAAAGGATTACAAGTGCATCCAATTCTGAATTTAACAACACCCTGATGGAAATAGTTATTACATTTCAAGTGGCAGAATATGACTTTTCTTCAGAAAAAAAAAAAAAAAGTCAATTGATTCTCTGGAGAAAAGCGGTAAATGACTTTCTTTTTCAGGATTTGATCAGAAGCTTTCACTCCATTCAGGCATAGAATCTATGAAATTATAGCCAACAGATGATCTGGTTGGAAAGAAAGTCAATGATAGTATACATCAACACCCTGCCTCATACTTGAAATATTTAAAACCCAGTCTAGCTCTCACAGAGCTTGGTGGCCTCTACTCACCCTCATCTTGGCCTATTCACCTCACAGAACTGTGCCTAGGCACCAAACAGAAATAATTACCACAACACTTATCACAATGGGTGGTAATTATTTGTTCCATAACCTTTTTTGAGTCATAGGACTACTTGGAGCAAGAAGCAAAGCAAGATTCAGGGGTGGGCCAATCAGGCAGCTGTTTGGAATCTTTATAAGAAAAAAACAGAAACATGGTCTCTATGAGTTGGAATCGACTCAAAGGCAGTGGATATGGGTTTTTTATGGTACCCAATGGATTATACTTCTTCATACAACTCTCCTACAATTAGAAAAATAATCCCACTACATCAGACTTTTCATGAGGGCAGCCATTAGTGGTGTCCAGGTACCATTTAGCCCTTCGGGTTTTATGTTGATGTAGGCTCTGGATTTTATGGCACTTTCTGTTTCATAGACTCGTATTTTCCTTATTTCTCTGATGTCCTTCACTCTCCACAAGTCCCTTATACTGAACATAAAATGTTAAATGTGTTTTATCTATAGAAAATAATCTTTCTTTCCACGTACTAAATAAATGTTTTAAAAAGAATATTTTTAATAGGGTTTCAAGTTATTGTTTGCCTTAGACACTTCTATTTCTGAGTCTGGTCATATGTGAGACTAGGTATGTATTCCCAAACTTTGCTTCTAGCATCGAGCGCAATGTCAACACCTAGTAGGTGTATGAGATCTTACAATTAAGTCCACGAACTTAACTATTCTAAGTGCTACATACCTCATTGCGTGATATCACTTGAGCCACCTTCAAAGCACTCCCATTAGGAAGCTATGCACTTATGCCAATGCCTAGTCCACTCTTCAAAGTAATTTTTGAACTCTTTATGGCATGGCCATTGTGCACAGTGGCATGGTAGCAAATTCATGAACTTAACTGTAGAGTTGGCTGTAAGGGACTTTTTAGCTAGCAAACAAGTAACTATTGGAACACCTTCACTACTCACCGAATATGTTCCCCAGTGACTTTTTCTTTACCTGAAGAGAAAAAAAAAATATTGAAAGGAAAACATTTTGATGACATTCAGGACATCAAGGGTAATACAACAACAGCTCTGATGGCCATTCCAGAAAAAAAGTTCCAAAAATGCTTTGCAGGGTGGACTAACTGCTGGCATCAGTGAATAGCATCCCAAGGGGAGTACTTTGAAGGTAACCACAGTGATAACTAGCATTGAGGTATGTAGCATTTTTTGCTAGGATGAGGTCACAAACTTAATTGGCAGTCCTCTTACAATAAATGTTTGATGAACAAATGAATGTATGAAGCATTTAATACGTGCTCAGTATCTGCTTACATCTGAGTGTAAAAAAACTCCCTTGCTCTCGTGGTAGCCCAACCATTGTAGTATAACTGTGATTTCACAAAAAATAATTTCTTAAACATTACACATACATTGGTCTTCTTAGACCTACCTATTAGTGGACCGTGCTTTGATTTGAATCCACTTTGATCCATGTTTATCTTCATAAATAAAACATGGAACTCAATTAGGAGTCCTAACTCATGGAAAACAAAAACACCCCCTCTGAGGATATTAAAACTGCATACTCTCCAGCTGGCCTTCCTTATCCCCCTGAGCTGTGCATATACACATCTGGGGGCAAGAGAGAATCAGTAGTTGTTTCCCAGAACTTCTGTTTGATAAAGTCCTCCATAAACAGTAGTAGAAAGAGAACACTAAATCTGAATTCCTGCTACTCAGTGCACAATGGCAAAGTGACAAAAACCAACATCCTATAGCACACCAGCTGCTTCACTCCCATCATCTCATAGAATCCTGGTGACACTCTCTGAGCCACATACTACTGACTCCATTTTAAACATGAGCCATTGTTGTTATACTTAGGTGCCATTGAGTCTGTTCCAACTCATAGCCACCCTATGCACAATAGAATGAAACACTGTCCAGTTCTGTGCCATGCCCATAATTGTTTTCAAACAAAAGCTCATCGTTGCAGCCACTGTGTCAATCCATCTTGTTGAGAGTCTTCATCATTTTCACTGACCCTCCACTCTACCAAGCACGGTGTTCTTCACCAGGGATTGATCCCTCCTGACAATATGTCCAAAGTATGGGAGGTGCAGTCTCACTATCTTTGCTTCCAAGGAGCATTCTGGTTGTACTTCCAGAGTAGATCTGTTTGTTATTTTGGCAGTCCATAGCACATTCAATATTCTTCTCTTCTCCAACACCACTGTTTAAAGATATCACTTCTTATGTCTTCCTTATTCATTGTCCAGATTTCACATGTGTATGACACAATTGAAAATACCATGGCTTGGGTCAGGTGCACTTTAGTCTTCAAGGAGACATCTTTACTTTTCAGTACTTTCAAGAGGCTCTTTGCAGCAGTAATGAATCTTCTCAATGTAATGAATCTTTTCATTTCTTGACTCCTGCTTCTATGAGCGTTGATGTTGGAACCAAGTAAAATGAAATGCTTGACAACCTCAATCCTTTCACCATTTATCATGATCTCGCCTACTGGTCTAGTTGGTTGGATTTTTGTTTTCTTGATGTTAAAGTGCAATCTCTTCTAAAGGCTGTGGTCTTTGATCTTCATCAGTAAGTGTTTCAAATCCTCTTCACTTCTAACAAGCAGGGTTCTGTCATCCACATAAGTCAGGTTGTTAATGAGTCTTCCTCCAGTTCTGATGCCTCATGCTTCATATAGTCCAGCTTCTCAGATTTGCTTATTATACAGATTGAAAAGGTATAGTGAAAGGATATAACCCTGAAGCACACCTTTCCTGACTTTAAACCATGCAGCATCCCCTCGTTCTGTTCATATGACTGCCTCTTGATCCATGTACAGATTCTTCCTAAGCACAGTTAAATGTCCTGGAATTCCCACTCTCTGCAATGCTATACATAATCTGTTACAATCCACACAGTCAAATGTCTTTGCATAGTCAATGAAATACAGGAAAACATCATTCTGGTATTTCCCACTTTCAGCTGAGATTCATCTGACACCAGCAATGATATCCCTGGTTCCATATTCTCTTCTGAATCTGACTTGAATTTCTGGATGTTTCCTGTAAATACACTGTTGCAGTCACTTCTGAATAATCTTGAGCAAAATTTTACTTGCATGTGATATCAATTTTATTGTTTGATAATTTATGCATTTGGCTGGATCACTTTTCTTGGGGATAGGTGTAAACATGTATCTCGTCCAGACAGCTGGCCAGGTAGCTGTCCTCCAAATTTCTTGGTGTAGATGAGTGAGCACTTCCAGTGCTGCATCTATTTGTTGAAACATCTCAATGGA
Organism: Heterohyrax brucei; assembly: GCA_028571685.1. Lineage (NCBI taxonomy): Eukaryota > Metazoa > Chordata > Mammalia > Hyracoidea > Procaviidae > Heterohyrax > Heterohyrax brucei. The sequence goes on along the minus strand of CM053153.1, from coordinate 13,712,150 downwards.
TATTCCATCCATTCCTGAACCTTTGCTTTTCACCAATGCCTTCAATGCAGTTTGACTTCTTCCTTCAATATCATTGGTTCTTGATCAACTGCTACCTCTTGAAATGGTTGAATCAGTTCTTACTGGCAGAATAACTCTGTGTATTATTTCCCTCTTCTTTTGATGCTCACTGAGTTGTTTAATATTTTCCTTGAATATATTCCCTGAGTTTAGAAACCATCTCAAGAACAGATTTGATGTGTTGAACACTAATGACTGAAGCCCAGATGAGCTGTGGAATGACATCAAAGACATCACCCATGAAGAAAGCAAAAGGTCATTTAAAAGACAGGAAAGAAAGAAAACATCAAATTGCATTTCAGAAGAGACTCTGAAACCTGATCTCAAACACTGAGTAGCTAAGGCAAAGGAAAGAATGATAAAGTAAAAGGGCTGAAGCGAAGATTTCAAAGGGTGGTTCAAGAAAATGAAGTATTATGATGATATGGACAAAGACCTGGAAATAGAAAAACAAAAGGGAAGATGGTGCTCTGTCTTTCTCAAGCTGAAAGATCTGAAGAAAAAACCGAAGTCTTGAGTTACAATAGTCAAGCTTTCTACAGGGAAAATATTAAATGACTCAAGAAGCATCAAAAGAAGAAGGAAAGAATATACAGAGTCATTATAGCAGAAAGAACTAGTCAATATTCAGTCATGAACCATCAGACTCAGGGAAACTAAGTACCTCCTTTCAATTCGTACGAAATGTAGCATACACAGCATTTGTATCCAGTTTTGCCAGTCATCTTTTCCACCAGATGATATTGTCTGGTATCAACATAATTGGAACACTGAGTGTCCTTCAGTCTGACAGCCAATTCACCCACCCACACTTAGACCCTGAAAACAGAGGAGCTCTTAAAATAATTTCCATGATGAGGCTCTGAAATCAGAAAAATTAGAGGAAAAATCATCAACAGATTTCATGAAGGCTGTAAGATGTTGTAAACTTGTAACAGGTTGAAGGGCACATAGAGGTTTTCAATTACAACACATCTACAGGATAAGACCCCCTTTCTGACAACCTGCACTTTAAAGGAGCATTGAAGTTCAGAAACAGGGAGCACAAGTGTTTGCTTAGTTATTCAAATCCTTCGATACTCAGATACTGGTGTACGCTATACCAGAACATTCCCAACTACTCTCCCCATTAGTGTGAGATAAGCACCCCTCAGGTAGGTTCCCATAGCACTTCCTAAGTCCCCTCTGTAGACTTTTAAAACTATATCAAATTGCTTGTCGAAGATCATCTGTTCAAACTGGGGTGTAAGCTCTTCAAGACAAGACCAGTGCCTTCTGTGTTCACCACTGTATCACTGATACCTAGCAGTGCCTCATGCAGAGAAAGTTTTCAGTAAATATTTGTGAATCCTACTGTCCCTCAGGATTAGGATCTTTCAAGGTCAAGGACTACATATTGGTATTTGTATGCCTTTGAAAGGTAGCATCACTGAGTCAGAATCAACTCAACAGCAGCGGGTGTCTGGCATACAAAAAAAAAAATCTTGTTTTGTGTTGAATTGCTAAATTTATGCCTGAATTCATACCAGAAACTGGAATGAATTGAAAACATGGCTGTTGTGTCAATTGTCAATTCTGTCAAATTTTTGTTGATGTGTCCCAGTCCTAATTAGGCATAAATCCAGTGTTTTCAAAGCATATTTCTTTTTGCTTGTTTCTTTTGTTTTTAATTTTATAGTGCTGTAGGTGAAAGTTTACAGTGAAAATTAGTTTCTCATTCAACAATTTATATACAAATTGTTTGTGGCATTGGTTGTAATCCCTGCATGTGTCAGCACTCTCCTGCTTTCCCTTTACATCTTGGGTTCCCCAAGTCCATTCATACAGATTTTCTGTCCCTTCCTGCCTTCTCGGAAACCATCATGGCCTAGCTGTTAGGTGCTATGACAGCTAACTAAATGATTGGCAGTTCAGATCCACTAAGTGCTTCTTAAACTTCATGGAGCAGTTCTGCTCTGTCCTATACAGTCACTATGAGTTGTAATTGACTCAGCAGCTGTGTTTGGCTTTCTTTTCCTGCCTTCTCGTCTTTGCTTTTGGACAGATCTTGCCCACTTGGTCTTGGATACTTGATTAAATTAAGAAGAACATTTCTCATGAGTGTTATTAGTTGTTTTATACTGCTGTTTAAACTTTGGTAGACTTCAGGAGGAGCTTCAGTTCTGAGTTAAAAGGATACTCAGGGGCCATAATTTCAGCAGCTTCTCAAACTTACTATATGTTAGATGAAGGTTTAAAGAACAAATTAGCTTCTCATGAAGCAGTTGGTACACATATTAATTTGTCACATTGGTTACTGTTTTAGTCAGCTAATGCTGCTCTAACAGAAACACCACAGAGTGGATGGCTTTACCAAAGAAAAGTTTATTCTTACATAGTCTGGTAGGCTACAAGTCCAAATTCAGGAAGTCGTTTCCAAAGAAGGCTTTCCCCCTTGTCAGCTCTTGAGGAAAGTCCAGTATTGCATCAGTCTTTGTCCAGGGAGTATCCTGGCACAGGAACTTTAAGTCTGAAGGACACTCTCTTCTCCCTGTGCTTTCTTGATTGTGTGAGGTTCCCAATTCTCTGTCTGCTTCTCTTTCCTTTTATCTCTTGCAGGATGAAAGGATTAAGGGTGGGGCAAGCAACACTGTAGGAAAACTCCCTTTACAATGGAGCATGGAGGTAATCATATAAAGGGATTTACAGTCCCACCCTAACTCTTTAACATACAGCACAGCAAAATCACAAAATGGAGGACAACTGTAGAGTACAGGGAATCATGGTCACGTGGCTACACCTATGGGGGGAGGTACAATTCAATCCGTGACAGTTAGCAAACCTACCACATGTCAATATTCTCCCTTGTTGACCTTGGGTTCCCTATTATCAGTTTTTCTGTCCCTTCTGCCTTCTAGTCCTTCCCATCGGGCTGGTGTACTCCTTCAGTATTGTTCTGTTTTATGGGCCTAATTTTTGGCTGAAGGGTGACCCTCACGAGTAACTTCATTACCAAGCCAAAAGGGCATCTGGAGGATCATACTCTCAGAGTTCCTCCAGTCTCTGTCAGGCTAGTAAGTCTGGTCATCTTTTGTGAACTAGAATTTTGTCCTACATTTCACTCCAGTTCTGTCTGGAACTCTCTGTTGCAATTCCTGCTACAGCAGACAGCCAAGTCTAGCAGTGCCCTTACTTACTCCCTTCTTAGAGCTGTGCCATAGCTCCCATTGTTGCAACACTGGAGAAGCTGAACAGCTTTCTGATAGTCCAAAGACAACCATCAATACCTAACAATAAAGAAGCAGACCACCACAGCTCTCGAAAACTCCCAAAATAAAGAATCAAAAAACTTCCCAGATGAAGAAACTTTCCTGAAGTGATCAGAGGTAGAACACAAAAGAATCATGTGTAGAGCCCTTCTAGAGATTAAATGAAGTGCAACAGAACAAAATGAAAAATTAAGTAAGCTATATGAACTGCTAAAACATCAACAATAGGAATTTCAACAGATCAATAATAAAGTTACAGAGTTAGACAGTTCAGTGCAAAGCCAAAACAACAGGTTTGAGGAAACAGAATACAGAATTTATGAGACTGAAGATAAAGCAACTGACAACAGCATTTATAAGGAGAAATCAGATAAAAGAATCAAGAAAAATGAAGAAGCATTAAGAAGCACGTGGGACTCTATCAGAAATAATCTACGAATAACTGATGATAACTGTTCAGGAAATCCTGAACAGGGAGACAGAGCAGAAAACAGAGAGAATTGTTAAATAATTCCTCACAGAAAACTTTCTTGACAACATGAAATAAGAGAACATAGATATCCAAGATGCCTATCAAACTCCATAAAAGGTAGACCCCAAAGAAAGATACAAAGACATACTGCAATCAAACTTAACAAAATGAAACATAAGGAGAGGCTCTTAAAGGCAGCTAAGCTTAAGTCAAAACCAGTGTACAAAGGGAAGCCTTCTCATCTGTCCTCTGACTTCTTGGCAGAAACTATGTAGGCAAGAAGGCAGTGGAAAGACACATACAAAGTTTTGAAGGAGAAAAATTTCCAGCCAAGAATTATATATTCTGCAAAATTGTTTCTCAAATATCATAGTGAAATTAAGACATTCTCAGATAAACAAAACCTTAGAGATTTTGCAAAAGCCAAACCAAAATTACAAAAAATACTGAAAGCAGCTCTTCATTTAGAAAATCAGGAACATCAAATGTATAATCAAGGATGTAATGCAGGACACAACATTCAGAGTCCTACTCAGGGAAGTCACACAGCTCAGGCAAAGCTAAAACATTAAAACTGGGGAAAGAGAGACCTTAAAATATAAACTATGACTTCATTACAGTTTAAAGAGGGATATATTACAGTATTTCTAGCCCTTTCTCATGAAAAGGATGTTAAGGAGAATACTGACATTAAAGATTGGTTTAAACTTAGAACACTAAGGGGAAACTAGGGAGTAACCACAAAGCAAAATAACAATGTGACATATCAAGAAAAGAAACATAATACAGGAATCTCAACAGATTAAAAAACAACTCTGAAAAGGATGAAAAGAAAACCCATAAAGAAAAACAATACAGAACAGAATGTCAAGTGGAACAAAGAAAATGTCAACAACATACAAAGAGAAGCATCAAAATGACAGCACTATATATCTATCTATCTATCAATAATTACACCAAATGTAAATGGACTGAATGCTCCAATAAAGAGACAAAGAGTAACAGCAGTCCATCTATATGCTACTGGCAAGAAATACACCTTAGACTCAAAGACATGAACAGTCTGAAAATCAAAGGATGGAAAAATATATACCAAGCTAAAGACATGCAAAGAAGAGTGGGAGCATCAATATTAATCTCAGATAAAATATATTTTAAAGTAAAATCCACCACTGTGGACAAGGATGGTCACTAATGCTTAAAGCTTCAATACATAAACAGAATATCACAATATTAAGTATTTATGCATTCAATACCAGAACATCTAAATACACTGAACAAATGCTGACAACACTGAAAACTGACATAGATCAATCCACATAAAAAGTAGGAGACTTCAACACTTCATTCTCAGTAATGAACAGTTCATCCAGAAAAAAGCTCAGTAAAGATACAAATCTTATTGCAATAATCAACCAACTAGACCTCATTGACATATACAAAACTTTTTACCCAACAACAGATAAATACACCTTCTTTTCCAATGCACACAGAACATTCTCCAGAATAGACCACATATTAGACCATAAAGCAAGTTTCAATAAAATCCAAACAATAGAATTACTGCAAAGCATCTTCTCAGACCACAAAGCCGTAAAAGTGAAAATCAATAGCAGAACAAACATGGGTAGAAATTCAAACTCATGGAAACTGAACAACAAGAAATCAAAGATACAATAAAGAAATTCATGGAATAAAATGAGAATGAAAACACATCCTACCAGAATGTATGCAATACAGCAAAAGCAACACTCAGAGATCAGTTTATCCCTATAAATGGACACCTCTGGAAGGAAGAAAGGGCCCAAACCAAAGAATTAACCCTACAACTTGAACAACCAGAAAGAGAGCAACAAAAGAACCACTTGAGCACCAGGAGAAAACAGATAATAAAAAGTAGAGTAGAGCTAAATGAATTAAAGAATAGAAAAACAATTGAAAGCATTAACAAAACAGAAGCTGATTTTTGAAAGGATCAACAAAATTGATAAGCCATTGGCTAAAGTCACACACACGTGCACACACACACACACACACACACAAAAAAAAAAAAAAAAAAAAAAAAAACAGTAGAGGAAACTAATAGCCTGAATAAGAAATGAGGTGGGAGAAGTCATAACACACCCAACCAACATCAAAAGTATCATAAGAGACTACTTGAAAAATTGTACTCTAACAGATTTGAAAACCTAGAGGAAATGTAAAATTTCTATATTCACATCACCTACCAAAATTATCACAAGGAGAGGTGGAACAACTTAATAAGCCCATCAGAAAAGAAGAGCTTGAAAAATTAATAAAAAAAAACTACTGACCGAAGAAAGTCCTGGCCCTGATGTCTTCAAAGAGAATTCTATGAAACTTTTAGACAGCAGTTAATTTCAGTCTGACTGAAGCTACTTCACAACACAGAAAAGGATACAGTATTCCCAAATTTATTCTAAGAAGCCAGCATAACCCTGATACCAAAGTCAGGGAAAGATCCCACAAAAAAAAGGAAAAAAAAATTACAGATTAAAAATCTTCAACAAAATCCTAACCAACAGAATTCAACAGCATATCAAAAGAAAAAAAACAATTCATCATGACAAAGTTGGATTTATACCAGGGAAGCAACACTAGTTCACCATCAGAAAAACAAAGTGATCAACCATATAAATAACACAAAGGATAAGAATCACTTGATTTCTATCAATTGATGCAGAAAAGGCATTTGACAAAGTCCAACACCCATTCATGTTAAAACTCTCAGCAAAATAGGAACACAAGGGAAATCCCTCAAAGCAATAAATGGCATCTATACAAAGCCAACTGTCAACATCATCTTGAATGGGGAGGGACTAAAAGAATTCCCTGAGAACAGGAACTAGACAAGGATGCCCACTATGAGCACTTCTATTCAATGTTGTGCTAGAGGTTTGGGCCAGAACAATCAGACAAGACAAAGAAATAAGGGGCTCCTGTACTGGTAAAGAAGTAAAAATACCCCTATTTGCTAAGGATATAAGCACATACACAGAGAACACCAAAGAATCCGTAAGTAAACTACTGAAACTAAGAGAAAATTTGAGCAAATGATATAAGATAAACGTAAGTAGATCAGTAGAATTCCTTTACACCAAGAAAGAGATCATCAAAGAGGAAATCACCAAATCAATACCATTTATTATAGTCCCCAAGAAGACAAAATACCTATGAATAATCCTAACCAAAGAAGTAAGAGACCTGTACAGAGAAAGTTACAAGACTCTACTACAAGAAATTAAGAGAGACTTGCACAAGTGGAGAAACCTACCCTGCTCATGGATAGGAAGACTTAACATTGTGAAAATGCCTATTTTACTCAAAGCAATTTACATGTAAAATGCAACCCCAATGCAAACCACAGTGTCATTTTCTTACAGACACGGAGAAACAAAGTGCCAACTTTGGAAAGGGAAGAAACCCTGGATAAGTAAGGCACTACTGAAGAACAGGATCACAGTGGTAGGTCTGACACTACCTGACCTTAGAACCTACTACACTACTATGGTAGTCAGAACAGCCTGTTACTGGTACAAAGACAGACATATAGACCAATGGAACTGAACAGAGACCCCAGAACTATCACCATCCTCCTACAAAGAGCTGATATTTAACAAAAGCCCAAAGGTTGTAAACTAGGGTGAAAACAGTCTCTTTAACAAATAGTGTTGGTAAAATTGGATATCCATATGCAGAAAACTGAAACAAGATATATATCTCACACCTTACACTAAAACTAACTCAAAATGGATTGAAGACCTAATATGAAACTGTCATGGATTGAATTGCATCCCCCCCAAAAAATATGTGTAGCCATGTGAGTGGGTCATGATTCCCAGTATCTTGTGACTGTCCTCCATTTTGTGGTTTTCCTATGCTGTATGTTAAAGGATTAGAGTGGGGTTGTAAATCTCTTCATAGGATCACCTCCCTGCTCCACTGTGAAGGGAGATTCCCTGGAGTACGGCTTGCCCGACCCTTAATCCTTCCATCCTACAAGAGATAAAAGGAAAGAGAAGCAGGCAGAGAACTGGGAACATCATACCATCAAGCAAGCAGCACCAGCAGAAGAGCTCATCCTTCAAACCTGAGGTTCCTGTGCCAAGATGCTCCCAGGACAAAGACTGATGCAATGCCTGACTTTCCTCCACAGCTAAGGGGAAAGTCTTCACCTGGATCGGACATCTTGAATTTGGACTTGTAGCCTACCAGACTGTGTAAGAATAAACTTTCCTTTGTTAAAGCCATCCACTCTGTGATATTTCTGTTAGAGCAGCCATAGCTGACTAAAACACAAACCTGAAACAATAAAGACCATGCAAGAAAAATAGGGACAACAATGGAAGTTCTAATACATGGCTTAGATTACAAAATCTGACCAACAATGTACAAACAACAGAAAATAGATAAATGGGAACTACTAAAAATCAAACACTTATGTGCATCCAAAGACTGTCAAGAGTTTAAAGACTACCTACAGAATGTGAAAAAATATTTGACAACTACATGTCAGGTCAACATCTGAATTCCATAATCTATAAGGTAATGCCAAATATCAACAAGAAAAAGCTAAATAACCCAATTAAACAATGGGCAAAGGAGATAGGCAGATATTTTACCAAAGAAGACATCCATGCAGCCAAAAGACACATAAAGAAATGCTCATGATCAATAGCTATTAGGGAAATCCAAATCAAAACTACAATGAGATACCATTTCACCCCAACGAGGCTGACAATAATCCAAAAAGCACAAAACAACAAATGCTGGAGAGGCAGTAGAGAGATGGGAACTCTCTTGCATTGCTGGCGGCAATGCAAAATGGTACAACCTCTTTGGAAAGCAATCTGGTGCCTCCTTAAAAAGCTAAAGATAGAAATAACATATGATCCAGCAATCCCACTGCTCGGAATATATCCTATTGAAATAAAGGCAGTCACATGAACAGATACATGCATACAAATGTTTATTGCAGCACTGTCCACAATAGCAAAAAGATTGATTCAACATAGGTGCCCATGAACAGATGAATGGATAAACAAACTATGGTACCTATGCACAATGGGACATTATGCAATGATAAAGAACAATGATGATTTTAGGAAACATCTCAATAAGCTGGTTTCAACGAGAAGACATCATGCTTAGTGAAATCAGCCAAATGCAAAAGGATAAGTACTGTATGAAATCTCTGCCTTAAGGACTTAAAAATGGTCTTATGTACAGAGAAGACTCTTTGATGGCTAAAGTTGGGAGGAAGGGAGAGGAATAATCATAAATTAGATAGACAATAGGAATTTGGTTAAGTGAAGATCATGACAGCACGCAGCAGATGGCAGGCAGATCAGTATAACTGGACTACAGCATAAACTGAAAGGTTTTCTAAACTCACTCCAATATTTCAAAGGATAGAGTAGCAGAGACAGGGGTCTGAGGACCATGTTTTCAGGGGACATTGAGGTCAACTGGCATAACTAGTCTTTTGGTAAGATAGTCTTCTGCACCCCATATTGGTGAGTGGTGTCTAGGGTCTTAAAAGCTAGTAAGCTGTCATCTGAAGAACACCAAATGGTCCCAACCCATCTGCAACAGATGACGACTGAGAGCATCAAAGACATCAGGAAAAATAAACCCAGGATACAGAAGAACCCATATAAATGGTAGCCTGCATCAGCATGAGACCAGAAGAACCTGATGGTGCCCAGCCACCACCAAAGACAGCTGTGATGGGGGAAACGATGTAGAGTCCCTGAGGTAACATGAGAAAAAGAGGTGTGCAGTTCAAGAACTCCCCTAAAAGACCAGAACTGGTGGTGCAACAGCCTGGAGGATCCTCTAGGAACATGGCCCCTAGACTTTCAGGCCCTGACCTGAAACCAGTACTGTGGTCAACTCTTCAGACAAGAATGGACTGGACTTGGGGACACATTGTGAGCATGTGGTGTATGTATTTTATGATTTTGTACATTTGTAAGAGGCTGTCCTACTGGTTTATTTCTAGATGTGACAGTAGAAGGTGGAGAGGACAGTTGTTCATTAAGAGGACACTAAAAGAGTGAAAAGGAGGAAAGTTCTGTCACAGCATAAGGGGAGCAGACAGAGCTGTATATGGGTGCACAGGCAAAATTGATCTGGACTGTATACTTTCACTTGATCGTAATAAAAAAAATTTTTTTTAAGAGTTTAGTGTTAATGTTTCCCCTCTGTATGTGACTTTTTTGGTTTTCTCACATTGCTCTCAGGATTTTTTCTTTGTCTTTGCTTTTAATATGCCTTGGTGATTTTCTTTTGGGGGGTGTATCCTGTATGGTGTGTGTTGAGCTTCTCAATGTCTTTCATGACATTAAGTAGCTTTCTATCAGCAATTCTTCAATGACTCACCCTGTTTTCCTTTTTCTCACCCATTCTGAGTTCCAATCACTCACAAATTTCTGTTTTTGGTTGTATCCTACATCATCCCCAGTGTTTCTGCCTTTTTCTTCATTCTCTTTTCTGACTTTGCCTTCAAACAAAGTGGTACTCACATATTTGTCTACAGTTCTGCCAATCCTGTCTTACATAGTTTCAAATCTGCTCCTCAGACCTTCTATGACACTGTTGATTTCCGAAATCTTCTTCTTTATCTTTTGGATTTCTATTGCTATTTTTGTATGATTTCTTTTTTAATTTATCTTAGCATTTTGCAGTGGGTATTATTTTCCTGAATTCTCCTATTATTTAATGTGTCTTTTTCTTGATTATGTCTATGATTTCATCATTTTTGTCTGTTTTTCTTCAACTCTCAGATAGCTTTGAATGTTAGAGATTTGAACCACCTGTCAAGTAGTTTCAGTGTTTTCTTCCACTGGAAAGTCATACAGTGTTTTATTTTGAATACGTACTGGGAATCATCCTGTCTTTTCATGTTTTGATACTATCTGATATCTTTGGAACATTCAGTAGGTATTTTCGACATTGATTGTAGATTTCTTTTATCCCACATTTCTGTTTCATTTGGTTATGTTTGAGCAAATGGACTGTGTGTTTGTTGTTTGCTTGTCTGTAGGTACAATCATTCTCACCACCTCATCCATGAGCAAGGCCAGTTGCTCAGCTATGGTGCAGTAAGGCAGATCAAGCTGAAGGGGAGGGGCTAGGATGACTTTTTAGTAGCACATACTGGATTTGACAGGGTGGGGTCAGGAGTCAGTGTAGGACAGGTTTTGGTAGACAATGCTGTGCTGCTTGAAGATGGGATGTTAAGCTCATACTGTGGAGGGGGTGGGAGGTTGTGATGTGTAGAGCTACAGATATGGGAAAGAAGACAGAGGAAATAGAATAGGGGTAAAAAATATGCTGAGAGATTCTGCCATTGGAGTACAGAGACAAGAAATGAAGGGGTCGGGTAAAAAGAAAAAAAAGTTTTGTTTGTTTTAAAAAAAATGAAAGAAATGTTACCAGGGATCCCCACTTGTGATTGGGGAAGTGGCTTCTGGGCCTCAGGGCACAGCCTGTGTAGGAGGGGTGAAAATGACATACAGCACCAGGTATCCTGGAGATAAAAAAGAAATAAATAAAAACAAAGAGGAGAAAAGAAAACAAAATTGTGATCCCAAGGATCCCATCAGCATGACAGTGCAGACCAAGGAAGCCATTCCCCAGCCAAGTAGCACTTCAAAGCCTGTCAAGAAGGAGAGATGGCACATGGAGCCAGGTGTTAAAGAGAAAAGAAGGGGGTGAGATGAGAAAGAGGGAAGAAACCAAAAGTAACTGGAAACACACACACACACACACACACACACACACACACCAACAACACAGAAATGGCATTGAAGGGTGGAGCAAATCCAAGTGGCATGAAGCTGATGTCTCTCCAGCTGAGCAACTTCAGCCAGGTGGGAAGCAGTTGAAGATGAGTAGAGGGAAGGAGGGTTGGGGTGGGAAATCAATGGTATATAACTGGTTCTGAGTGCTATCTTCTGCTGAGTGCTTGATAAGGTTGCTTTCCCATATGTTGACTCTCTGCTGCCTTAGCTGACGGAGAACCTCTGCTGTGAATCTCTCCTTGCTCTGTTCTCTATCAGCTTCTTATTCCATTCGGTGCTGGGATGAGATCTTCATCTTTTTACCTGATGATTACAATTCCAAGATTGGCATATACCTCTGTTTTACTTAGTTTTTCCAGTCTTTGCTGGAAAGAGATGGTATGGTGCTTCTGCCTATAACACCATGTTGGCTGGCAGGTCCAAAACATGTTTCCTAATAATAATTGTTGTTGTTAGGTGACAAAAAGTCAGTTCTAACTCAGACTGACACTATGTGCCACAGAACAAAACACTACCTGGTTCCACACCATCCTCATACTCACTGCTATGTTTGAGCCCACTGTTGCAGCCACTGTCAGTCCATCTCATTGAAGGTCATCCTCTTTATTGCTGGCCCTCTATTTTTACCAACCATAATGTCCTTCTGCAGGAATTGGTCATTCTTGACAACATGTCTAAAGTATGCACATGAGACAAAGTCTCACCTCCATGCTTCAAAGGAGAACTCTGGCTATACTTCTTCCAAGACAGATTTGTTCATTGTTCTGGCAATCCACAATATATTCAATGTTCTTTGCCAGCACCATAATTTGAGGGCCTCAATTCTTCATCTTTCTTCTTCACTGTCCAACTTCCCCATGCATATGAGGGAATTGAAAATACTTTGAGTCTGGCACACCTTAGTAATCATGGTGACATATTTGCTTTTTAATACTTTAAAGTGTTTTTTTGCAGCAGATTTTTCCAATATGATACGTTGTTTGATTTCTTGACTGCTATTCCCATGGGTATTGTTTGTGAATTCAAGTAAAATGAAATCCTTGACAACTTTAATATTTCTTCATTTTTCACAGTGTTGCTTATTAGTCCCAGTAATGCTGATGGTACAGTGAATAAAGCAATCGACCACTAACCAAAAGGTTGGAGGTTTGAAACTACCAGCAGTTCTGCAAGAGAAAGTTATGATAGTCTGCTTTCATAAAAATTTGGAAACCAGCCTTGAAAAGTCTATGGAGTCTCTGCATTAGAACAGACTTGATGGCAGTGGATTTATTGGACCAATTGTGAGGATTTTTGTTTTCTTTTTGTTAGGATGTATTTATTAATACTAGTAATAAAGAGTGAAAAGGTGGGGGTGGAGTCAAGATGGCAGACTAAGCACACGTCTCCTTCTATTCCTCTGGAAACAAAGACCTGAATTGATAATCAAACGGAGCCTTCTGGTCACCTACTGAGCCCCAGGACATGGTACAGGGCTGTTAACTTGGACTTCATACCACTGAATGAAAAAACTCTCTTTTGCTGATTCCCACTCTGGTTAGCCCCGGCTCTCATGCATTGAAGGTAACTCACCATTTTGATTTTTTTTTCTCTGTCTTGGCTGGTGGTTGGAGCTCAGTCATGCCTATCGGCTAGCCTCACACCCACTGCTGGTGGGATAGGCAGGCGTCATTGCCATATTTTGAGAGCCAGGCTTAGGACTCTGTTCGAACAATCTAGCCACTTTGGGCCTGTCTTTTTACCCCTGTCTCAGCGTGGTTTGTATGTGTGGGACGCCATGTTGGATACAGAGATTTTAGCAGGACCCAACACTTAGCCTGGTAGCCAGCACCTATAAACAGGATAGTGCTTCTCCGACAGGAAAGCAGTAGCTTACACAGTGTTGCCTACGGTCGGGGCCTGGCAACAGAGGCTGAGGACTCACTGCGTCTCAGCACCTTTAGCCCCTCTAACCGCAGACCATGTGGAGGACACCATCTTAGATATGGTGGCCGCAGCTGGACCTAATTCTTAGCTTGAGACCCAGAGTCTGCCCACAGGAGAGTGCTTTTCTACCAGAAAAACAGTAGTTTACACAGTGTTGCCTAAGACTTGGCCCTGTCAGCAGAGGCCAACAGGGTAGTAGCATTGCTGTATTTTGAACTAGTTTGTATCATCTTGGGTTGGATATAGAGGTGCTTCCTTTGCCAGTTGGGAAGAGGGACCTCTAGACCTGAAAACCTGACTGACTTGGGAAGTGGTCAGATACCTTTTGTTTTACATTTTAAGACAGCCTAGAGAAACATCTGCACTCCATCCTCACAGTATCTCTCCGAGCCTTTACTTACTCACATGAAACTCAAAAAGCAACAGATGCTTGTGGCAAACAAGAAATCACCCATGGCTTCAGAAGGCTCCCATACAAAACAACCAAGTAGTTTTCCAGATGAAGAAACTTTTCTGAAATCATCAGCAGGTGAATACAAAAGGATTATATACAGAGCCCTTCTAGACCTTATACAAAATCCAGCAGAACAAAATGAAAAATTAAGCAAGCTGTTCAATCTGATGGAACACCAGTACTCTGAAGTCCAACAGATCAAGAAGAAAATCAAAGACATAGAAACTTCCATGCAAAGCCAAGAAAACAGAATGGAAAAAATGGAAAAAAGAATTTCTGACTTGTAAGACAGAGCTACTGATGCCAGAGTCTATGAGAAGAAATCAGAAAAAAGAAACAAGAAAAATGAAGAAGGATGTAGGACTCTATTAAGAGGAACGACCTTCGATTAATTGGAGTCCCTGAACAGGATGAGACACCTGAGAATACAGAGAATATCATTGCTGAGCTGCTGACAGAAAACTTCCCAGAAATCATGAAGGAAGAGAATATAGATATCCCAGATGCATATCATACACCACCCAATATAGATCTCAAAAGAAAGACTCCAAGATATATCATAATCAAGCTTAACAAAATGAAACATAAGCAGCAACTCTTAAAGGCAGCAAGACTCAAAGAAAAGCTAACATTCTGAGATAAAACCTGTAGACTTTCATCAGATTTCTCAGCAGAAACCATGCTGGCACAGAGACAGTGGCATGACACATTCAAAGCCTTGAAGGAGAAGAACTTCCAATCAAGAATTATATATCCTGCAAAACTATCTTTCAAATATCAAAATGAAATGATGACATTCCCAGATAAACAGAAACTCAGAGACTTTGTAAAACCCAAACAAAAGCTACAAAAAATACTCAAAGAAGTTCTTGGCTTTGGATTAGAAGAACAAAACAACTAACTTTATATTTTAGAGAGACACATCACCCAGAATCCTAAGTTAGGGAAGTCTCCAAACTCAGTCAAAGCTATAATAGTGAAAGAAATAATCTAGTGATCATATCATGAAAACTATGATCTCATCATATTAAAAAGAGGGGTGTACTACAGTCATTACAGTCCTTCCAGATGCAGAGGAAGTTGATAAGAATGGTAGTAATTAACATTGAGTTTATATATAGTTTATTAAGGGAGATCATGGGGCAGCCATAAAGTACAACAAAGATGCAACAGACCATTTCAAGAAATGTAACACAGGAGTCTCAACAACTACAAAAACAGCTCTGAAAAGGGTGAAAAATCAACTCACAGAAAAGAATGTACCAGAACAGACTAATAAGAACAACAGAAAAAACATCAACACAAAAATAGACATATCACAATGACAGCAGCGAACACATACCTATCAACAATTACATTGAATATGAATAGACTAAATGCTCCAGTAAAGAGACATCGAGTGACATCTTGGATCAAAAGACATGACCTATCCATATGTTGTCTACAAGAAACTCCCTTGAGACTTAAAGAAAGAAACAAATTGAAAATTAAAGGATGGAAGAATATATATCAAGCTAACAATGAACACAGAAGAGCAGGGGTGGCAATTCTAATCTCAGACAAAATCAATTTTAATGTAAAATTCAGACAAAAATGGACACTATTAATTGCTGAAAGGTTCAATACACAAGCAAGACTTCACTATGTTAAATATTTATGCACCTAATATCAGAAAACCTAAATATGTTGAAGAAACCCTGACTACACTCAAAAAACAGTTAGATTACTCCACAATAATAGTAAGACTTCTACACTCCACTGTCAGTACTGGACAGATCATCTAGAAAAATAGCTCAATAATGATGCAGAAGATCTTATTGCCACAATTAATCAACTAAACCTCATCGATATATACAGAACTTTCTACCCATCAGCAGACAACTACACCTTCTTCTCCAGTGCACACAGAACATTCTCCAGAATTGACCATATGTTAGGACATAATGCAATTCTCAACAAAATCCATATCATTGCATTACTGCAAAGCATCTACTCAGATCATAAAGCCATAAAAGTCAAAATCAATAGCAGAAAAATCATAGATAGAAAGTGGAACTCTTGGAAACTGAACAAAATCTTCCTCAAAAAACCTTAGGTTATAGAAGAAATCAAGGGTGAAATACAGAAATTCATGGATTCCAGTGAGAATGAAAACACTTCCTACCATAACTTATGGGATACAGATAAAGCAGTGCACAGAGGTCAGTTTATCTCCATAAATGCACACATCTGGAAGGAAGAAAGAAATCAAACCAGCTTGAACAAGTAGAGAGAGAACAACAGAGGAAACCCTCAGACACCAGAAGGAAACAGATCATAAAGATTAGAGCAGAACTAAATGAATTAGAGAATAGAAAAACAATTGAAAAGACCAAAAGCTGGTTTTTTGAAAAGATCAACAAAATTGACAAACCATTGGCTAAACTTACTAAAGGAAAACAGGAAAGGAAACAAATCACCCTAATTAGAAATGAGAGGGGAGTTGTCACAACACATCCAACAGAAATCAAAAATATCATAACAGAATACTATGAAAGACTGTACTCTAACAAATTTGAAAACCTAGAGGAAATGGACAAATTTCTTGATTCATACCACTTACCCAAATTATCACAACATGAAGCAGAACAACTTAATAAGCCTATCACAAAGGAAAAGATTGAAAATGTCATCAAAAAACTGCCAACCCCAAAAAGCCCGGGCCCAGATGGCTTCACTGCAGAATTCTACCAAGCTTTTAGAGAAGTGTTACCTCCAATACTACTGAAACTATTTCACAGTACAGAAAGGGATGGAGTACTCCCAAGCTCATTCTATGAAGCCAGCATAACCCTGATACCAAAGCCAGGGTAAGACTCAACCAAAAAGGAGACGTGACCTATATCACTCATGAATCTAGATGCAAAAATCTTCAACAAAATTCTTGCCAATAGAATACAACAACATATCCAAAAAATAATCCATCATAACCAAGTTGGATTCATACCAGGGATGCAAGGCTGGTTCAACATCAGAAAAACAATTAATGTGATTAACTACATAAATAACACAAAAGACAAGAATCACCTGATTTTGTCCATTGATGCAGAAAAGGCATTTGATAAAGTCCAAAATCCATTCATGCTAAAAACTCTTAGCAAAATAGGCATAGATGGAAAATTTCTCAATAAAATAAGGGCCATTTATACAAAGCCAACTGCCTACATCATCCTGAATGGAGAGAGACTGAAGGAGTTTCCCATGAGAACAGGAACTGGACAAGGATGCCCACTCTTACCTCTTCTATTCAAAATTGTACTAGAAGTTCTAGCCAGAGCAATTAGACAAGACGAAGAAATAAAGGGCACCTGCATTGGCAAAGAAAAAGTCAAAATCTCCCTGTTTGCTGATGACATGATTGTATATGCAGAGAATCCCACAAAGAACCTATAAGGAAACTACTGAAACTGATAGAACAGTTCAGCAAATCTCAGGACACAAGATAAACATAAGTAAATCAGTAGGATTCCTTTATACCAATAATGAGACTGTTAATGAAGAAATCATCAAATCAATACCACTTATCTAAGAAGATAAAGTACCTAGGAATTAATCAATTCCGAGAAATAACAGACCTTTACAAAGAGAACTAGAAGCACTTACTACAAGAAACTTAAGAGAGACTTAGATAAATGGAGAAACCTACCCTGCTCATGGATAGGAAGACTTAACATTGTGAAAATGTCTATTTTACCCAAAGCAATCTACTTATATAATGCAATCCCAATACAAGTTGCAGTGTCATTTTTTAATAAGATGGAGAAACAAATCACCAATTTAGTTTGGAAAGGGAAGAAGCCTTGGACAAGTAAGGTACTACTAAAAAAGAAGAACACACTGGGAGGCCTCTCATTACCTGACTTCAGAACCTACTACACTGCCACAGTGGTCAAAACAGCCTGGTACTGGTACAAGAACAGACAGATCGATCAATGGAACAGAATTGAGACCCCAGAGATGACACCATCTGCCTATGAACAGTTGATATTCAACAAAAGCCCTAAGACATTAAAGTGGGGTGAAAACAATCTCTTCAACAAATGGTGCTGGGAAAATTCGATCTCCATTTGCAATAAATTGAAACAAGATCCGTATCTTATACCTTATACAAAAAGCAACTCAAACTGGATAAAAGACCTAAATATAAAGTCTAAAATGATAAAGCTCACCCAGGCAAAGGTAAGAACAACAGTGGAAATTTTAATACACAACGTGGACAGACTTCAAAATCTGTCAAACAAGCCACAATGAACAGGAGAGAAAATAGATAAATGGAAACTTTTAAGAATCAAACACTTTTGTTCATCCAAGGACTTTATTAATAGAATTAAAAGGCCACTTAGAGAATGGGAAGAAATATTTGGCAACTCTATGTCAGACCGACACTTGATCTTCATAATCTAAAAAGTATTACAAAATATCAATAGCCAAAAAAGCCAAGTGCTGTCGATATCAATAAGAAGATAAATCATCTAATTAAGCGATGGGCAAAGGAGATGGACAGACACTTCTCTAAAGAGGAGATCCAGTCAGCCAAAAAACACATGCAGACATGTTCACAATCTTTAGTTACCAAAGAAATTCAAATCAAAACTACAATGAGATACCATCTCACCCCAACAAGGTTGGCCATGATTCAAAAAACACAAAAACAATAAATGCTGGAGAGGCTGTGGAGAAAGTGGAACTCTCCTACACTGTTGGTGGGGTTGCAAAATGGTCCAGTCTCTTTGGAAAGCAATCTGGCACTTCCTTAAAAAAATGGATATAGATATACCATTTGACCCAGTAATTCCACTACTTGGAATATATCCTACAGAATCAAAGCCTTTCACACCAACTGATACATGCACGAGAATGTTTATCGTAGTACTGTCCATGATAGCAAAAAGATGAAATCAACCCAGATGCCCAACAACAGAGGAATGGATAGGTAAACTACAGTATATATACTCAATGGAGCACTATGCAATGATAAAGAACAATGCTGATTCCAGGAAACATTTCATAACCTGGTTTCAACTGGAAGACGTTATGTTGAGTGAAAGTAGTCAGTGACAAAAGGACAAATATTGTATGAGAGCCCTACGATAAGAACTCAAAAGCAGACTTATTCATAGAAGAAAAGACTCTTTGATGGCTGCAAGGGAGGGAGGGCAAGCGGGGGAGAGTTTAGATTAGATAGTTGGTAGAAATTTGGTTGGGTGAAATCAGTGATAGCACACATTAGAAATAAGAATATTAAGTGGACTTCAGCCTTACTTGAATACTCCTTCCATCTTAACCTAATATTGTAAGGACAGAGTAGCTGGGGCAGGGGGCAGGTGGCCATGCTCTTAGGCAAAATCGAGGCCAACTGGCACAACTAGTGTTTTGCTAAAAGGGCTCTCTGCACCCCACATTGGTGAGTGGCATCTGGGGTCTTAAAACTGCCCAGCTGCCATCCAAGGGCACAGCAAATGGCCCCAAATCAGCAGGAAGAGATGCTCACCGAGGACCAAAACAACATGGCGTAAAGACAACCCAGAAGACAGAGAGACCCACATGAGTGGGTGCCTTCTTTGACTTGGGACTGGAAGAACTGGATGGTGCCCAGCCACCACCAGTAGTAGCTGTGATGGAGCTCACAAAGCTGAGTCTCACTGGCAACACAACAATAAAAAGGGGTCCACCCTGAGATCTCCACTAAAAGACTGCAACTGATGGTCCAATGGCTTTGGGGTTCCCCTGGGAGATAGCCCCGGGCCATGATGCTGCCCTTGCCCATAAATCATAATGAAGGTCCACTGTTCAGACAGGAATGGATTGGACTTGGCCACTCAGAGTGACCATATCTTGGATGCACCTTATGGTTATGAGCATCTATAGGATATCATTCTGCTGACCTCTGGCTGGAGGAAGGGGAGTGGGTGGAGAGGAGGGGAAAGGAGGCTGTTGGGAGGATGAGACACGCATGGGGCAGAGAGGAATAGTGTGCTGTCACTGGGCAGGGTGAGCAGTGGAAGCTGCATATAGGTGGGCATGTAAATTTATATGGGAATGTACATTTTCACTCAGTCATAATAAAAAATAAATAAGTAACATAATGAAAAGGAGTGTGCTGTTGCAGGGTGGGGAGAGCAGATAGAGTTGTAGAGATGCAGGTATGCAAAACTGACTTGGATAGTATACTTTCACTTAATCATAATAAAAAAGAAAAAGAAAAAAGATTTACTTATTAGTAATAACATCAACAAAATGAATACTTGCATAGTTTTTCTTAGTTTATAAAGTGGCTTTATCTCCTCAGTCTTGTTAATTCTGACCGACACTAAGAAATGTGATTTCAACTAAGTTTTTGGTATTTGAAGACTCAGATTCAAGGATGTTACACTGTTTTCCAAGTGTTACAGTAAGGCTGGTTAATCAGAACGTTAGAATCCACTCTCAGATCTCCTGACCTGGTACTCTTTTCCACTATGTGAAACTCATGACTGGAATCAGATAGTATCTGATATCTTAGCAACGTTACTTACACTACTGTTGAAACTTCCTTTTCTTATATATTTTCTTTATGGCTATTTCTTTCAGCAATACATATTGTTTACACACACACATACACACACACACAGTCTCTCTAGTTATACTGTAAGTTCAGTTTCCAGCCAGTTTGGTAACCGTAAAGTAAACACAGGCAGCATATGCACTGCATAGCAACTACATTTGTTGTTTGTTGCATTTTGACCTAAGTAGGAAACAAACACTGGTGCCCGGTTCAAAGACGGTGGCAGACCACTCCGCTGTGAATGTGTGTCCCTCTGAACAATCCTGACAATAACCTAAACTCCTGGACAGATCGCAAAAATTTCAGCGGCTCCATGTAAGAGATACAATTATTCACAGGACTGTGAGGAGCAAAGTGAATTCAAAAGTGCACTGTCAGCCACCGTCTTTGAGTTGAGTACCACTTTTTGTTTCCTATTTGGATCAAAATCCAACGGGTGGTGTGATCCAGTTCGAAGCCCTGGTTGTAGTACCTTGTTCCTTTATATATTTATTTTTTCACTCATTTATTCAAATTTGCATATTTTTATTGGCTACTCTGAATAGTATAGTCCCAATAGTGGTCACCCTTTTTTTTTCTTTTTCTAATTGAACTGATGAGATTCTTTTACTCAATATTGATGACTCAGCCCCCTGAAATCTGATGGCAAAATAATTACATTTCCAGGTGAAAATTATAAAGTCACTGAATATTAGAGCTGGCAGATGCCTTTGGAGATTATCTCCTCCAAATCCCACTCCTGCCAGATGAAGAGGCTGAGAGCCAATAAGAGAGAGTGACGCGCATGAGTTCACATCACAAAGTGTTTTATGTAGCTTTTCCTGTAAGGACCTGAATTATTATCTTATAGGCTTTCATTGATCATAAGCCAGATAGTTGCAGATCCTCACTTAACTCGGGCATGGAACCAAATAATTAAAAAATACCCCAAAGTCTCTCGTTAGATGCCTTCCAAGCTCACAGCTGACAAACATAATCATATTGCCGATCCTAAGAGAAAAGTAGAATGAGTGGGAGGGCCTGCCACATGTAAATATTCATGACATGGATCCATCAAACCTTGAACAAGAACATATGTGAATAATTAACAAGCTCGTGATTCATAGTATCGTGGCAATGGATAACCTGGTTCCAAACGAGAGGTTAACTGAAGCTGTTTCTCCTTTTACAAATAACCAAAGTTCAAAAAAGGAAATTGTAATGTTTGCCATCACTTTTCTGGTTTTTGAAGTTGAATTCTCAAGAAATGCATTTCCCTAAAATAGTTAAAATTTTACTATTACTCAACACAGCACTGAACATAGTCCATTGCATGTTTCGAGAGAAAGTGACATAGAGGTACAATTACATTGTTTGTCTACTAATTTATAACTGTTACTAATCTTATTCTTTTGCTTCTTTTCACAGTATAACTAGTAACAATTAACACTGGCATTTTCTCTTATTTGCTTCAATATTGAAGTATCAGATTTATTTATACTTTAGCTCTGTGTTTTACTAGGCATCTTCATTTCATTCTAATACTGGTAAGTTGGGATGTGTGTTTTTACTAAGTGACAGCAAGAGTAGGAGAAGAAGCAGAGAGAAGATGGTGAAAGAATCAACATCTTCCCTCTACTATTTTTCCCCTAAAAGCAATTCTCCCTTCTCCATAACTATCTTATTAGGAGAAAATTTGAGAAACACTGTCAAAGCTGTATGGATATCCTATAAGGTTATCTTTCCCTTTTCCTCTGAGGAAAAAAAAGGCTGCTTTTTTTTTCCTAAAGAAAATCACTACATTGGAAAACCATTTGAAACTGTCTATTTCTAGAACTAAATACAAGTTAAAGATGAACCCTGCAATTCCATTCCCAGGTATAGACAAATAAGTATATTTGTCTACTAAATGACAAGAATAAAAGTGTTCTTAGCCATTTTATTCATAATGGCTAAAAACTAGAATGATGCAAATGTCCATCTACAGAAGAATGGATACATACATTTTGACTATTTATAAAATGGAGCAGCAATAAGAGGAAGCATCTTCTGCATGAATACCAAGGAGAACAAATGAGTTACAGAAGCCAACTGCAAGAGAGTATAAAGTTGTATAATTCAGTAGATGAAGTCCAAAACCAGACAAAATGAATTCACAGTACTAAAGTTAGAATACTGGTTACCTGAGGGGCATCAGGACACATACTGATTTACGAAGGGGCTTGATACCCATCAACAGCTCTTAAAGGCACTCTTGGGAGCCATAAATAGCTAATTACTCAACTACTAGCCAAAGGGTTGACATCTGGAACCCACACCGAGGCACCTCAGAAGACAGGCTTGGTGATCTGCTTCCAAAAGGCCCCCACCTTGAAACCCTATAGAACACAGTTGTACTTTGACATATGGAATTACCATGAACTGGAATTGAGTCAATGGCAACTACCTTGAGTTTCAACAAACACCAAACCAAAAAACCAAATCCATGGACTTCGAGTTGATTCCAGTTCATAGTTACCCCGTAGAACAGAGTAGAACTGCCCTACAGAGTTTCCAAGGAATGTCTGATGGATTTGAACTGACAAACTTTTGGTCAGCAGATGTAGCACACAACCACCATGCTACCACAGTTTTCCCAACCGGTCCATATACACATATAGATAGCTGTTGTTGTCGAGGGCTGTTGAGTTGATTTTGACTCATAGTGAAACCTATGTGGTAGTAAAACTGCCCCACATATATATAAAAATCCACTGGTTTGCACATTTAAGGTTTCTGTGTGTATCTATACCTCAATAAACGTTTTTAAGTGATAATTGACTCATTCCTCCCAACAGCTGGGAATTGTTGGAATCATGTATACAGTGGTGTTTCTGTCTACTGCTCTCTCTCTTAGCAACCACCCACTATGGCTACCCATAGTTTTTTCATAGGGAAGTTCCCTTTAGGAAAGTGTGTATCTTGACCACAACAAAATATCTTGAAATGAAAATTTAAACACAACTTAACAAAAACATTTTAGCAAAGAATGATTTTTATTACAGATGCAAATTCAGGGCAGATGTGTTCAGAGGAATAATACAAGTCTATCCACTACCAGAAGAAAAGAAAACTTAAGAAGCATTTCTGAAACATTGTAATGATTCCTGTCCCCCACCCCAACCCCCAACCCCCCTACCCAGCTCCAAGACAAGACTGGCAACAGAAACAGAGATGCCATGAAACTGGGTACATGTGATGAGAATTCTCAGCCAGTGTTCGATGACTGGGAAGATTTAACTCAGCTCTGAACACTGAGCTTTGAAGTCTAGGAACACCTGTTGTGGGAAAAAGATGAAGCTTTTTGTAGAGTGACTTTCAGTGATATACTTAGTTGACCACTTAGCTATTTATGGCACCCAAGAACACCTTTCAGTACCATAGGGGGATCCTTCATGCCTCTTCTTAAGTCAGTATATGTGCTAATGCTCCTCAGGTAACCAGGTAACACCTGTAAGACAGGTAGTCTACATCTGCTAATCTTGAATCTGCCAGGCACTCCTTGGAAACTCTGGCACAATTCTACTCTGTCTTATAGGGCTTCTATGAGTCAGAATTGATTCACTGATTGTGGGTTTGGTTTTGTTTATTTGGTTAAGATAGGTGAGGCTTATCAACTAAGTCCTGGCGATCTATTCCTGAAACATTATAGCCATAAAAACCCTGTGGAGCTCAGTTCTATTCTGCACCATGTGAGGTCTCCACAAGTAGAAACCAATTCAACTGCTACTGGTTTTTGTTTGGTTTGGTTAAACTGGCAAATTGACATATGTGCCACTTCTCATTTGATCGGTTGACTTTCTTAGTGTTGCTTCTAGACTAAAATATTTGAGGAGGGGCTTATAGATGACTTAGATGGATTATGGCAGGTTGCTCCCCAGTAAAATGTGTATTGTCTTCTTTTATTGTGTCTTGATTAAAAGACTGTGATTTTACCTGTCATAAACATGACTCAGAACTCATACTTTATGATTCACACAACCATTTTTATTTATCTTCCTGTACCAATGTGTCTCTCCTTCTGAGAAATTTGGGTGGTAGTGGTGGTGGAATAGACATGATCCCTGATTCAAACCCTACATATTTCTCTTAGGAACCTGTTCTAGGTATACCCTGCTAATGATGGTACTTCACCTCTGATGTCAGAGGTGAGGAATTGGTCCTGATTCTTAATTGGCTCTCAGCTCTTGATCTTGGAACTTAACAGAATGACAGACTGAAAACGAGCCTTTCATTCTTGATGCCCCTGTGCCCCCCACCCCCCAGACTCCACTCACCATTCACTGTAATCATTTTGTTTTTTATACAGTCTCCTACCATGACCTACAGGTATTAGAATATGGGGAAAATATGTTGGGTATTGAAAGTCTTATATAAAAGCAATGCCTGAATGAATTTATAGGCTTGCTAACCTTGCCACATTTTTCTTGGCACGCCAGCAGTGTTTCTCAAGTCAATGTGGTATGTTGGTTATCCAGACAGACCCAGGGCAGACTAATAAGGTTCCATTGTTTTACAGGCTCTTGGCAATGGAGGAGGCTTATCCAGGGAAGCAGTCAGAGCTGAGTGTCCTGAGTTCCTGAGGTTGCAAATGCTACATACCACAAGTTGGACACTGAAAAGAGACTTGCTGCCCTTTTCTTTCCAAATAAGGAGTCATGGAACTCTTTTAGAAGTCTGATTACTTTAGCAAAAACCATAGTTTATAAAAAGCAGAGTGGCTGCAGACAATTTGAATGTATTTTCATATTAACACAACTTTCTATATAATTAAATGATACAACTGGAAAGTGAGGAAATAGGTTATTAAAATCGAGAGAGACAGCTTTACAATAGAGACTTCTTTCTGCTTTCTCAGAAACATTGAAAAAAAGCTTTTGACCTTCTCTCCACTTCTTACTCACGCCTCTGCCCAGGGGAAATGTCTCTGAGCAATGGAACAGGGGGGACAAGTACCTCAGCCTCTGTAACTTACTGCCTGGGACAAGAACCACATCCTTTTCTCTATCCCTGCTGTTCTGCCCAAGTTTTCTGGGATAGGTGAGTCAAGTCAACTCAGGAGGAAGACCAGGAGCACATTTTGGTCTTGGACCTAAGCCATACATTCCAATGTACATTTACCAGCAATCAGGCTTAAACTAAAAAAAAGATCGTATGTATGTGTGTAGCATAGATATTTCAAGCACCGAACAAATTCATATAATACTTACTGTTAGTTTCCATCAAGTCAGTTTTGATTCATGGCGGCCCCATGTGTTACAGAGTAAAACTGCTCCATAGGGTTTTCAAATCTGTAGCCTTTTGGAAGCTGATTTCCAGACCTGTCTTCCAGGTCACCCTGAATAAGTTCAAACTGCCAAACTTAGACTGGTAATCAAGTGCTTAAATGTCAGCACTGTTTCTCAAGTCCATGTGGTATGTTTGTTACCCAACATCTGCATCACCCAAAGACTTCTGAGATAATACTAGAGAATACTAGAAAGAAATAATATGCTTACCATTTAGCTTAAGAGCCAAAACACTACTAGTGCAATTGAAATTCTTTGTATATGCTTTTTTGTCCCCATTCTTCTCCCATGCACTTTCTATCCCAGAAAGAACCACTACTGAACTTCGTGTTTACATGACCCTAAATATTTGCATGCTTACACTAATTACATGCTCCTTAACAATATCGAGTTTTGTTTTACATATTTATGACGTTTATGTGTTCATTGTATCAGACAAAAATAGTTTTTATAAAAGTCCTTTTATTCTGCTCAATATTATATTTTTAAAATTACATTGGTTCAGTCATCTTCACTGATTATAGTATTTCTATGCATGAATATATCACACATATACTGTTGGTGAAAATTTATATGGTTTCCCATTTTCCACTATTATGGGATGCTATGAATATTTTGTGACATGTTTCCATACACGTGTATTTTAGTCAGCTAGGCTGCTCTAACAGAAATACCACAGAGTGGATGGCTTTAACAAAGAAAGATTTATTCTTACACAGTCTGGTAGGTTGCAAGTCCATATTCAGGGTGTCTGCTCCAGGGAAAGACTTTCCCCTTGTCGGCTCTGGAGGAAAGTCCAGTATTGCATCAGTCTTTGTCCAAGGAGCGTCCTCACGCAAGAACCTCTGGTCTGAACGACGTGCTCTGCTCCCGGTGCTGCTTGCTGATGGTAGCGAGGTTCTCAAATTGTCCTTTGTTTCTTTTTCCTTTTATTCCTTGCAAGCTAAAAGCATTAAGGGTGGGGCAAGCCATACTTCAGGGAAACTCCCCCCACAGCAGGAATTCACAGCCCCACCCTAATCCTTTAACATACAGGTTAGCAAAACCACACAATGGAGGACAGTCCCAAGATACTGAGAACCATATCCCAGCCACGTGGCTGCACACATTTTGGGGGGGACACACTTCCAACCATGACATCCCTAGCCCCATACACCCTGAATATGGACTTGCAACCTACCAGACTGTGTAAGAATAAATCTTTCTTTGTTAAAGCCATCCACTCTGTGGTATTTCTGTTAGAGCAGCCTAGCTGACTAAAACAGAATTGGTACCAGGAGTGGGGTGCTGCTCTAGCAAATACCTAAAATGTGGAAGCCACTTTGAAACTGCTAATGGATAGAAGATTCAGAAGGAACGAAGAAGGCGCAGATGGTGAGAAACAACAGAGGACCGGCAGCAGCAGCAGCGACAGCAGCAGAACCAGAGGCAGCGCTGGAGCCGACCCATGGAGCGAGAGAGGTCAGTGCCTGTGCAGAGTTTTCCTCGTGGAACGGGGTGCCTCTGGGCACTTGAATCGGTGGAACTGGCCTTGCTGACCCACGGAGTGAGAGAGTTGAGTGCCTTTGGGCAGGACGCTTTCCAGCAAGAGTGGGGTGCCTCCGGGCACTTAAACCAGTGGAGCTACAGAGCTTTGGAACACTTGCCCGGCAGGGCAGATGTGGGCCTGAGGCCCGGGCCATGCGGCCATAGGAAGCTGAAGCTGAAGAGACAAATAGCGTGAGAAGCTGAGCTGCCTCAGTCTCAAGAGGTATGGCCATGACCTCAGGGGTTTGAAAGGGTGGAACCATGGCGTGCTGTGTTTGTAAGGGTGGAATTGCCACTCAGTTGGGCTTAGGGTGCTCCTAAAGCCGATGGGACAGAGTTTCTGTCCAAGTGGGCCTTGAAGACAGAGTTGTAGCACGGGGCTGGAGGTCTCCACTCAGAAACCAGAGAGTGTGGCCGATACCTAGAGTCTGGAGAGCATTGCTGTTGTGTAGAATGTCTCAAAAAATGTAAGAGTATTTCCAAAGCTTTGAGGGCTAATGTAATGTGTTCTGTTGACTTGCCTGTTGCCTGTTAATGCCTTCTAAGTTTCACAGATGTAGAAGAGTTTTTGTATTTTGGACTTGGAACTGATTTAAGACTTCTGTTATATGGATGGACATAATTTTGCTATGGTGAGATGAATGTGTTATGTGATTTTTGGGTTGTCAAAGGGTGGGATGTCATGGTTGGAAGTGTGTCCCCCCCAAAATGTGTGCAGCCACGTGGCTGGGATATGGTTCTCAGTATCTTGGGACTGTCCTCCATTGTGTGGTTTTGCTAACCTGTATGTTAAAGGATTAGGGTGGGGCTGTGAATTCCTGCTGTGGGGGGAGTTTCCCTGAAGTATGGCTTGCCCCACCCTTAATGCTTTTAGCTTGCAAGGAATAAAAGGAGAAAGAAACAAAGGACAATTTGAGAACCTCGCTACCATCAAGCAAGCAGCACCGGGAGCAGAGCACGTCGTTCAGACCAGAGGTTCTTGCGTGAGGACGCTCCTTGGACAAAGACTGATGCAATACCGGACTTTCCTCCAGAGCCGACAAGGGGAAAGTCTTTCCCTGGAGCGGACACCCTGAATATGGACTTGCAACCTACCGGACTGTGTAAGAATAAATCTTTCTTTGTTAAAGCCATCCACTCTGTGGTATTTCTGTTAGAGCAGCCTAGCTGACTAAAGCAACGTGTATGTGAGAGTTTCCCCAGGGTATATATATCAAAGGGTAATTACTGGATCATAGGGTAAGTAGATTCTTGACAGCCAAGTGCCGTCGAGTTGGATCCAACTCATGGCGACCCTCGGGGCAGTACATTCTTAGTGTTGCTATATATTGCTATAGCTGGTATTTGGATCTTGGATTCTTCATCTTTTTCTCAGTTGTTGTAGATCTCATAGTAGAGAGGAGATAATTAATGTTTTCTCCTTCCTTCCTCTATCTAAGACAGTCTTTCTTCCTCTCCTTTCTGCCTCATAAATAATCATTTTTTAAGACTCAGCTACGCATCACTCTCTGTGAAAGCTTCCCTGAAACCTACAAGTAGAGTGATCACTCTGTCATTTTAGTTTTCAAGGGTTGTAATTTTACATAGAGCTTGTCAACTACCAAATGCTATGGAACCTCTCTTTTTCACATAGGTACACAAATTGCACAAAGGCAATCGTCTATGGAAGAGGACCCAAAGATCAGACTTCAAAAACTACAACATATAGGTACATACTATCCTGTAACCTCTTTTTAATCACCCCTAACTCCAACAATTACAAAGTTCACCCAACAGTAGCATCCTTGGTATTGTCCTTGATCTATCTTAGCCTCTGTCATTGAGAACACTTAAGTTGTTACAAGAGGTAGAATGTATAACCAGTTTTATTAACCATAAAGCCTACAAACACACAGGTAACATGGTGCTGGCCCATATATTCACTTGTCATCTACTTGACCAGAGAGGGCACATATGTGAAAACATTATAATGAGAAAAATACAGACGTAGAATTGCAAAATTGTCAGATATTTCAAACTTAAAGAGTCTTAGAAGTGATACCATCAAAAATGACCTTTGATAAGAAATTGTCTTTTGAGGGGACATTTTACTTGAGGTCACATAGCCAAATAATGTAGTGTGAGAGCTCATGATAACTTTTTTAATGCAGAAAATATATATAAGATACAGATGACCATATAGCTTCTCTCTTTATATGTTAATTATAGCAAACACAAGGGATTTCATTATAATTAAAATTATTTTCTTGTAGATCTACTCTGTGATTACTACCATGTTAGATGTGTCATGGACTGCACGGAAGAGGACCTTACCTTTCATTTGGTGGCTGTAAAAGGGTAAAATGGTGACAGAATTGTCAACTTGGATGATTCCACTGAAGCAAGATAAAAACAGATGAAAAATTGCACAATGTGGTGTTACACCCCCCCTTCAGAAAACTCAAAGTACATCTGAGAGTTGCATGGCTCTAAAAGCCACAAAAAAAGAAAGGATCAAAAGAATAAAAATTAGGAGGAAGAGTTTTGTGAATAAACATTTATTTAGAAAATGGTGTGCTGTGATGCCACCTGAGTGCCCCTTTTACCTTCAGCTTAAGGACAGAGTCTTTGGCAATACTGAATGAAGACTAATGTCTTAATACATAAATAATCATGTTAAATTGGAAATTCACCTGACCTGTTGGATTCAAGTCTTTGCCTTTGATATACAAAATAATCACTTTTATTATCTAAGAATAATAAAAAAATTATGTGGTCTGCCAAAATTTTCAACCAGTGGCAGGAGCAACTTCCTTCAGGAAAGCAATATTAAACTTAGAGGTGAAGGCAAAACTGAAGTCATGCTTCGATTATATTCTGTGAGACATGGTTGTTCAGCAAATTTTACCCCAATAGCAGGTACTTTGTATGATCTCCATTTAATTCTTATCATGATCTTTCCAGCTGGATATTAAAATATTCAGTTTTCAGAGATGGTTCAGAGAAGATGTATTACCATGTAAGTAGTTAAAAGAATCCTTGTGCCAACAAACAAGAACATCTGTCTCCAAAGGCAATTTTTCTTCTGCTCTATCATGGTGCTATGTAACAACACAAGGGAAAGGCAGGATAAAAGACTACTACAAGTATCACAAAGTATTATAGCTTAAAATCAATAGTAGGCCTCACCTCAGTGTCAAATCCAAAAGAAAACTGTATCCCTTCTGAAAAAAGTATTGAAAAATAATGTGTCTGGACCAAAGTTTCTTGAAAATGCACTAAATTGGAATTACATTCATAACACACAACAAAAGTTTTAATCTCTTTCTACATTGCTCTGCTAACCTCTTGTATGTAGGCCACCTGCCCTACTATATGTAAATATATGTCATCTCAACTCTCAAAAGCATCCAAAACTCTCTTCTCAAACTCATGAAGTTGGTACTGTTTCCTAAATTCTCCTGCTAGCCTATCAGACCTGTAGATTCATGAAAGGTCTTTCCTCTTTATAATGACAATAAAACAAACATGTTTCCCTTCTCAGACCCAGCATCTCTATCCTTATCCACATTGTCACATTCAAAATGCCAAGAAATTTGAAAGATTATAGAAGAATATTATATGTTAATATATTTTATTATTGCCACATGAGTTCAGAGAACGTGAATCGCTTTTTGTTCTTGAGTAACACAACGACTTAAAACAAGAGTAGTAATTATATCAGGCTTGCAAAGAGCATAAGTTTGTATATTTGTAATAGTAGCCCATCAATGTCATGTCTATTCCCCTATTCCAAATGCTGCTAAGAAATTAAAAGAATGATTCAGCCCAAACCAAGTATTCTCAATCACAAATCATTTTCTCCTACCTTTGAAAGGTAGGAAAATTTCCTGGGGAGAACATCCATTCCTGAATGTTAGTTTTAGGAAACCTATAATCAGTTTCTCTCTCTAATTGAGCACTTTCTTTCCTTAGATTTTGGAAGAAGCATGAAAATGATTTACTGATTTAGGAACTGGGTGGAGTAGACCACAAAAAGACAAATCAAAAACATCTGGAATAAACTAGTTGAGAGAGAAAGAGAAAGAAAAAAGTGGGGCTTGCAAATGAAACAAAGTACAGATGATTTGGCCAAATTTAAGCCAAGCCAAACACTCACATTAAACATTGCACTTGGATCTGGTTCAATAGCAGGAGCCGGCGAGAGGGAGAGTCAGCCAACATTGCGTCAGACACACATTGTGGATGGAGGAAATGAGTTTAGTCAAGCCAGCTGTGACTTCAAAGGGGTTTCTCTCCCAGAGAACAGTGGGAAAGGGTTCCCCCTTCAGTGAAGTTTGCAAAGTTCAGCCAAAGCCAGTCCAAAGGGAATGGACTCCAGGAAGAGTGCATTACGTTCAATGCCCAAGGAAGAATACTTCCCTTCTATGAAGCGACTGTGACAGTCAGAACATGAAAGAAAATGACAAGAAAGAGAGGTGAGAAGAAAAAACTCTGATGTTCACTTGAGGACCAGAGTCTTATGTGCATAATTACAAACTGGGGTGTTTGTGAGGTAAGGTTTCTTTGCAGCTTAGCTGCCTCTTCTCCTGAGTCATGTTTCTAAACATGTGGGAGGAAAGACCATAGGATTCCTTCATCTACTCAGTCTTATAGGTAGTTTCTCTCCCTCTTGTGCTTCTAGAAACTCACACGCTTTTTTTCAAATTATTCATTCAACACAAATTTATTCAGGAACAAACAGTAGGTAAGACTCTGGGAATGAATACACACACAAACAATGCAGTCTCTGTAAACAGAGGATTATGGTAGTGACTGATAACTCTTATTTTAGAGCCAAGGGTATGGAACTTCTGCTAAGAATTTGCATTTCTATCCCAGATATACTGAATCAGAATCTACATTTTGGCAAAATCCCCAGTTAATTCTTATATATAATAAATTTTGAGAACCACTACTCTACTAGTGGAGCCCTCATGGCACAGTGATTAAGAGCTCAGCTACTAAACAAAGGGTCAGCAGTTTGAATCTACCAGCCACTCCTTGGAAACTCTGTAGGGTAATTCTCCCCTGTCCTACAAGAGAATCTGAATCAACTCAACAGCAATGGGCTTGGCTTGGCCTCTGCTAGAATTGGTCTCTAACCAGCAACATTAGCATCTCCTGGGAACTTGTTGAAAGTGCAGATTATCAGCAAGGATTCAAACCAGAATGAACTGATTAGAAAGCTTGGTAGAACGATTCTCAAAGTGTGATCGCTGGACCATGGAAGCCAGTGAAGATGTGGAGCAGAGAGCCAACACTGATAGCCTTTCCATTTATCAATCACTTCACATTTCCTTCCAGAGTAGCTTCTAACTACATTACTCTCTGGTAATACAAGACGATGATACACAAGTGCCTGTCTTATCCCACAAACAAATTGTAAAATCTTCCAGGACAGAGGCTGATACTTCTTCTATTTTTTCTTCCCATTCTCGAACTTCTATGCATTGGCACAATACTGAGAAGATACAGGCATTGAGACTTCTTTAAATAGCTAATTTGGAAACTCTGGTGGTATAGTAGTAGTTAAGTTCTGCATCTGGTAACCAAAAGGTTGTCAGTGCAAATCTACCAGGTGCTCCTTGGTAACTCTCTATATAAGGCAGTTCTACTCTGACCTATTGAGTCACTATGAGTTTGAATTGACTCAGGGGCAGTGGGTTTGGTCTTTTCTTCCCTTCTTTATTTTTATATTTTTGTCACGAAGATTGTACTTCAAAAGGAGAAACTAGGAAATAGCATGTTCACAAATCTTCATGACTGTTATGTGTTGGAAGAGAATACAACAGCTCTTTACCAAGGGCTCGTTCATCTTACGCTTGGGTGTCCCCATACCCTGGGTAAGGATCTGAGTATTGCAGGGTGTAGTTTATCTCCTTTCAGGCAGCTCTATTAGAAACAGCTGCCTTCTTTCTGGGATGAAATCTATCATCTTTTAAATGCCATTTTTCAATTGTAGTCCTCATCCTTGCTAACCCTTAACAAAGATACTTAGATATGAATGTGACATTCAACTTCAAGTATTTAAAGTTAATAATTACATAGCATATGAGATAGGTTATGCTTACTGACTCTGAAACCACACTGCCTGAATCCAATTTCTAATTCTGTCACTTACTATATATACTTACTAGTAGGACCTTGGGCACACTCTATATTATTTCTTTTATTTTGTTTCCTCGTCTAGATAAAATTATATGATAATAGTAATATATCAAAGGACTTTTGTAAGGAGAGAATGAATTAATAATACATGTAAATATGTCTGGAACACACTGTGGGTTATAAAAGTTTTAGCCATTATTAATCATCATCATTATCGTAAAGAGCTTGTCAGATATCTGACCTAGGCCATCTTTCTCAAGCTACACTCAGTCACTAGGCATGTTGGCTCACTGCTGTGACTTCAACCACCATCTATATGTTATTAACACTCTTTTCATGCTCCTCCTGCGTCTCTAGCCAAATCATTCTGGTCACTGTAATTTGAGTAGAAATGATGCACGTGGCCTCTAGCCATGGATCTTAAAAACCTTTTGAATCACTATCCACTCTCTTTCTCTTAGCTCATCAACTTGTTGAATGCAGAGACACCAGTAAAGGATTTCAAGAAGGCTCCCAGGAATGGTGGAGCCATTTGTAGGACGAAATATGAATCTCTGAGTTAGGAGTGGAGTTAGTTGCTTAGGAGAGCCAACAGACTGGAACATCCATGTTGGGCTTTATATGAGCAAGAAATCAACATTTATGAAACCATTGAAATTTGTAGCCTGGCATGACTGAAAAACTAAAAAATAAAAAACCAAACCCAGTGCCTTTGAGTTGATTCTGACTCATAGCAACCACAGAGTACAGAGTAGAACTTACCCATAAGCTTTCCAAGGAGCACCTGGTGGATCTGAACTGCGAACCTTTTGGTTAGCAGTTGTGCACTCAACCACTAGACCACCAGGGTTTTGTATGGCTGATACAACTCCCTAATTTGTATCTCTTGCTTCAAAGCAGCACGTTTTGCTCTCTGTTCAGCCTTTCAACATGAACGCTTAAAATCCAGTAATAAAGTAAACTCAAAGTCTCTGGAATCAAATCATCTCTGTTGAAATCCCATTCTTTCCAGGTGCCAGCTCTGTAACTTTGGGTGAATTAGATAAACTTTCATAACTATACCTACCTCAGAGTTGCTACATGGTTAAGTAATTAAATGATTAGGCACATATAAAAACACCTAGAACAATAAATTGTTCAATCAGCATTAGGTATTATTATTATGACTATCCTACCCCACATTTGCTCCTCCCTTGGGTTCACCATCTTGTTCTGCAATCCAACAGTTATTAATACCAAAAAATTGCAATGTAATTTCTAATCACTTGTTTTCATCCTTATATACAGCAAATCAGCAATAACTGATTGATTATACTCTTTAAATATTTCTCAACTCCATTCACTTCTCTCTATCATCCTAATCCTAATATAAGCTGCCATCCTATACGGCTCCACTACAGTTGCAATTTTTCAGTCTTTTCAATCAGTTTTCATGCCTTCAGATTCACTCTTCAGACTGCAATGTAAGTTTTTTTTTTTTTTATTGAAATCCGATCTTGTCAATCTCTAACTTAAAATTCATGAGTCCATCCTTCCCATTGCCATTTGGTAAAACAAAATTCCTGACCAAAATGCTTCCACCTCCCTAATATTCCATGTGTCTTCATTCTAAATGTATGCCATGCTGGGACTCTGTTGACTTCATACAGTTGCCCTGAATTGTCCCATCTTTGAGGTTTTTACATCTTGGTTACTTCTGTTTACAGTGAACTTTCCACCCCAGTTTACCTAATTAATTCCTAACCATCCTTTGCTTTTCAGATTAAAGATCATCCTCTTCAAGAAGTCTTTGAAATCTCTGTCCAGACTACCCAAATATGATGTTCACATAGCACCCAGTCCTCTCCATCAATGAACAATCACGCTCATTATTATCTGTATAATTGTGTCTCCCTGGGTAGCCAATAAGCTCCATGAGGTCAGGAATCTCATTTGTATGATTCTCTGGCTAGTATATATACTGCTACTGTGGAAGGGCTCCTTAAATTTGTACTTTTAAAGAATAATGTGAATGTGAATCTGTGTCAGTGGCTTTGTGCATATGTATCGGGATCCCCTGTGAATGATTTAATGGGATCTAGGGGAACCTAGCACCTGACCTCTATGAGCTCTTCATCTAATGGATTTGACAAACACATAAAGTGAGGACTATATTACATCATCACACATGATATCATAACAGAATTACTGTAAGACCTCCACTGATTTCCATGGGTTCCTTGGGATGGGTCAGAAAGTAGAAAATGTCTGTAAACACTATTATGAGTGTGCTCATACTCTAAATACCCATGTCAATTCTTCCACCCATGATTCATAGATCATATGTGATGCCAGAACAAATCAGGAAAATGAGAAGAGATTAAAAATAAATTGGAGTTCTGAATTAAACTAAGTTGCTGTATATCAAGAAAAGGTTTGTGTTTAAATGTTGGCCCAACATTTGACGAAGTACATGATCAATACTAAAAAGACCAAACTCGCTGACATCAAGCGAGTTCCAACTTACAGTATCCTCACATGTTACAGAGTAGAACTGCTCCATGGGGTCTTCTTGGCTGTAATCTTTGTGGAAACAGATCACCAGGCCCTTCTTCCACAGTGCTGTCAGGTTTATTTGAACCTCTAACCTTTAAGTTAGTAGCCAAGAGCAAAACTTTTGTACCACCTAGTGACAATACAGGAAACCCTGGTGTCATAATAGTTGACTGCTATGGCTGCTAACCAAAAGGTTGGCAGTTTTAATCTACCAGGTGGTCCCTGGAAACTATGAGGCAGTTTTACTCTGTTGCATAGGATCTCTATGAGTTAGAATCTACTTGACAGTAATGGGTTCAATTTAGAAGGGACAGCACATGGCCGGAGAAGGACCATAGTTGAAAGTTCTACTAATAGCACAATCTACAGAGAGTATTTCCAGGGAAAGAAACATTGCATACTGGATTGACCACGGCTACCGTGTGTCGGTGACAAGGCCACTGGGTCTTAGCTCTGATGCTTACTATCTGTGCCAGGTACAGAATTTCTTTCAGTAAAATGGTTTTCTTGCCTACAGAATGGAAACCACGATGTCTAAGTCATTAGATTGTTCATGATAATCATAGTTATTCCAGAACCCATTGAGTTTAGAGAAGTGAAGAATTTTTCCTGCAGTAACATAGCTGATACAAGCATGATCTGGACATACATCTTGTGGCTTGCAGTCTACAGTTCTTTGCAGGAATTACTAAAGGATTGCCTTCTTTCTTAAAAACCTAAGATAATAAAGGTAAGTGGATATTGCCAAGACACAAGCAAGTTAAACTAAGGCCAAGTTCTACTGAGAGTCCATAAGCGTATTAAAATTATATTAAATGATGTGTGACTTTAAACAGAAGATGGTCTGTCTAAGTGGTATTTATGATCACATTTTCCAGAAGAGCTGAAAGAAACAAAAAAGCAAAATAAGTGGCCCCAAATCAGCAGTACTGGCACTTTTTTTAGCCTGAATTGACAAAGAAAAAACTACTACTACTAATACGAGCCTTTGGCTCTGGCAGAAGTTTTGCATCAGTTCCTGGAGAGCGTGGGTTTTCTTTAACTTCTTTGGAGTCCTGACCAATAGTTGTGTTGCCTTCCCTGGTTCTAATAAAACTCTGCGATGGGTTTTGGATTACACTCATTCCAGGAGAACTCCTTGTCAGTCTTCGGGTGGCCTTTGTTGTCCACAGCCGCTTGCAATGTATTTGGGGGCAAAGGTCTCTGGTTACACCCACCACTGAAATTAGATTCAGCTACACAAGGAACATATTACAGGGTGGAATCCAACATTTGTCCACACAGGACGAAGGCGACAGCCTTGCAGTTATTCTCTGCCTCTGTTTCAGAGGATTCGGTAGCCTACTGCCTCCTAGGTGGGAGGCAGCCAGGATTCCTTAGCAACTAGGGCCTGAATAGAAAGTAAAATCTTATGCAGCAAAGGAATCAAATCAAGTCTTGGGAGTGTTCGCTCCAAGAGAAGAGGTGGACCAAGTTTAAATGCAGAGACTGGTAAATGCCTCCAAATATTTTTCCCTCTTTAATAGTTTCAACCAGTGCCTCATTATTATTCTCCCCATGTTTGAATAATGGAGCGCTTAGATCACTGCATTCATCAAGGAAAGGAAATACTGTACATTCTAAAAGGCACTTTGAATAGAGCTCGCTCCCTCTGCGAGGCCACACTTCACTGAGTTTTCCTAATTGCCAACTGCACAGCTCCAGCTTGAAATTCAAGAATTTGAAGAATTATAGAACACACACTGCACCAGTGAAATCAAACTGCTTCACATTCCAGGGCCTTCATTATCTGAGCAAAACCATTCTGGTTCCAGATTATTGCAAATAGTGTCAACATTTTATATTTGCATATATATATCCAATACATATATTGATGCATGTGTACAAACATGCATATGTATGAATCAGGAGAGAGAAGGCCTAGTTTCTGGCCCTCAGTCATGGCCACTGACCAGTAGAGTGAGTTTGGAAAAGCTCTGAGCTTCAGTTCCTTTACCTGCTAAACGGGGATAATTTTTGTCTCACCAGTAAGTGTTATTTTAAAGCTCAGACAAAAAAATACTAGGCCCGGGAATGGATAATATGGCATACTTTAAATAACTTTGTTGGGGAAGGCATTTTCCTAGAGCATGTGTGCTCTCTATACTGAAATCAAAATAATTTCAGAGCTCTGTTCCCTGTTAAATCCCGGCATCTTTCACGTCCTCTCTGGGAGTTGTAGTACAGCTAATTAGAGGCCTGAGAGCCTTACTCTGAGCAGGCTAGAGTATTTGCTCCTATTTCCTGTCTAGAATTATTCTGAAGAAGTTAATTCAAGTGGGACAATCAGCCCATTGTTTGAAAGAAGCCCAAGTTTCTTGAAAATCTAATTTTCAGGTCCATTCCCCTGAGCGAGCAGTAATATTCACTTAATCCAATGCTTTATGAAAAAATAATTAGAGCTCAACTTCATTTGTTCCAACTGGCCTACATAGTGGTGCATGCAATAATTCTGAGTGTAAACCATAACTTATTTGGAACAAACCAAATATCCAGTCATTGGGGAAGCATGTTTATTGATTGAATCCTTATATAGCCATGACATATTTGTGAAATGTCTTCTTTGAGTTTGAGGAAGTACTCATGTTTTAATCTTAAACAATAAGCCAAGACCCAAAACTGTATAGCCTGTGTGATATCAACTACATGGAAGTTTGTTCTATTGATCGTGTTTAAATGTTTGTCTAACACTTGACAATTTACAGGGTTGGTGTGTAAGCAGAAAGCAATTTCCTTCTTTATTACAGCTGTCCCTTTAAATGCTGGGCTGTGAACATACGGAGGTACATCTCTAACGTTCCCAGGTCATCTCAGATTTGTATGTGTGTGTGTGTTTAGTATGTATATATGTGTATGCATATAAAACCAAACCCATTGCTATGGAGTCAATTCCACAATACCAGTGACGCTCTGGGACAGAGTAGAATTGCCTTGTAGGGCTGGTTGACTGGAACTACCGACCTTTTGGTTAGCGTTTGAACTCTTCATCCATGGATTCCTGGTGATGCAATGGCTAAGCATTCAGGCACTAACTGAAAGGTCAATGGCTTGAACCCACCAGCCACTATGGAAGAAAAGACGAAGTGATCTATTTCTGTAAAGATCACAGCCTTAGAAACCTTACGTAGCAGTTCTACTCTGTTGCATGAATCAGAATCAACTTGAGGACAACGGGTTGGATTTTTGGTTTGAAACCCATTGCTGTGATGTTGATTCCAACTCACAATGACTCTATAGGATACAGCGGAACTACCCCCTAGGTTTTCTAAGGAATGACTTGTTGCTGTGAGATGACACCAAGCTGGTCCCAACGCATAGCAACCCTATGCACAACAGAAGAAACACTACCCAATCCTGCCACCCTTTTGGTTGGCAGCTAAGTTTTTAACCACTGCACTGCCAGGGCTCCAATGTGTACATAACATCACACGCTATCTGACTCAATGGCACTTGGCTGGCCGGCTAAGATAATTTAAAATTTATATCCTATGCCAGTTTGGGGACCTGCAACATACTTAGGTGCCCGCAATAATGAGGAAAGATTCTTTTCTCTTTTGCAGTCTTTTATCTTCTTTTCCTCTCCCTCACTAGGCTGCCTCAGGCTCCCCAGCACTGAGAGAGACAGGAGGAGAAAGGTAAGGGGCCTTGGTTGGTTCAGACATCCCCTGGTCTGTGTGCCCTCTTGTGGCAGATTTCTGAGATGGATGACTTCCCCTCGGGTACCTCCCGAAGGTCACGGGCAGTTCCATTATGGACCCTCTACCACTAGAGCCCTCAGGTAGGCATCTGCCAGACACCAGATTCCTGTGTCCTGCCAACTCCAGGGGACACCATAGTAAGGAGCACTGCTCTGGAAGCCTCTCTCACTCTGTCTGCTTAGCTCCACATCCAAATGAGCCCAAGGCTTATACGGTACAGTTCCAAAGAAATGGATTTCTGCCACTGCAGACTTCCTAGGGCTGATGCTATCACAGTGCTAGAAAGGAAACCGCATGTTCACCTCAGGACTGCCAACTTCCCAGCTGCTGTCCCCATCAAGAACGGCAGGGAGTGCTTGGAAATTAGACTAGCAAAAACACAGTGAGAGCCAGACTAATCAATGAGCCTGATCATGATAATGCTAATAACAGCAAGCTTTTATTGAGCACTTACTAGGAGCCAGGCTGGCTGAGAGCAGTTCTCATGTGTCATCTTATTTCATCATCACTGACAGAGCTGTGATGATGACTGTTTGGCATGTAAGAAATAAGGCTTACAGCAGTTAAATAATTCCTCAAAGGTCATTGTTCTGGATTAAACTGTGTTCCCCCTCAAAAAGATATTTTGATGCCCTTACCCCCATAGCTGTAAATATGATCTTAGCTAGAACCAGAGTATTAAAACATGTTATCAGCTACTGTGATGTCATACTAAAGTAAGGTGGACTCTAATCTCCTATGACTGGTGTCCTCATGTAACAGGAGAACCAACACAGAGACACACACTGAGGAAGGACAGCCACATAAGGACTGATGCTGAAGCTGCAGGCCAAGGAACAGCCGGAGCTATCAGGAGCTGGAAGAAAAGAGAAAGGATCTCCCCCAGAAAAGATGGAAAGGGCGCCATGAACTCAGACTGCCAGCCTCCAGAAAAGAGAAACAGTACACTTCTGTCATTTGAGGCCACCCACTTTGTGCTTTGTTACAGCGGCCCTAGGAAATAAGTACAGTCACTCATGGGAAAGCAACAGAGCTGGGTTTGTACTCAAATCTGTCTAACGCTGCAGCCCAGGATTTAGCTACTCAGCGTCTGTGCCTCTGACTCCTCAAGTTTGAGCAGGGTACTTGTGGTCCTTCAGGACCTGACTTGAGCCACCTTCCCAAGGTCTCCTCTCCCTGTCATCCCAAGTCATCTCTTTTCTGTACCTATAGTTTAGATCCCACGTGTGAGTACATCTTGACCTTCCCATCATGCTTTGCTTTTGTTAATTACTTGTGTGTTAAGGGCACTTTGCCTTCTCTAGCTAACAAACTCTGTCATTCATCTGTCTGTGGCCTGTATAACAGAGGGCTTTCCCCTGCAAATCTTCTCCCAGCTTCTTCCATCCCAACTGCTGGCCTCCTCATCTCTGTCCTCCTAGATCCAAGTTCACACTTTGGAGCAGAGGGAGCAAACCAAATCCCATGAACAAAATCCAGTCTATGACCTAGCTCAGGAACTCAAAATAGCTTTTCCATTTTTAAATGTTTGGGGAAAAAAATAATCCAAAGAAGACTAACAGCTGGTGACACACATTAATGACATGAGATTCCAACTTCAGTGGGCATAAATAATGCTCACTTGTTTCCATATTATCTATGGCTACTTTCATGGTACAATGGTCCAGTTGAGTAATGATGGTCCTCCAAGCCAGCCAAGTACCGTCGAGTCGGATCCAACTGGTCCTCAAAGCCTGAAATATTTACTAGCTGAATCTTTACAGAAAAGAAAACTATTGACTGCAGCATTAAAGTACTATGAGACGATGTTCTAGCAGGCTGGTCATCCGCATTGTTAATAATTTTTACATCCACTGTGCCCAGCAAGGAAACCCTGGTGGCACACTGATTAAGAGTTATGACTGCTAACCAAAAAATTTGCAGTTTGGATCCAGCAGGTGCTCCTTGTAAATTCTGTGGGCTAGTTTCATGCTGTCCTCTAGAGTCACTATGAGTTTGAATCGACTTGATGGTAACGAGTTTGTTTTTTCTCTGGTCTTGTGTCCAACACACGATTTTGCTCCTAGTA
This sequence comes from Heterohyrax brucei, assembly GCA_028571685.1. Taxonomy (NCBI): domain Eukaryota; kingdom Metazoa; phylum Chordata; class Mammalia; order Hyracoidea; family Procaviidae; genus Heterohyrax; species Heterohyrax brucei. Next base: position 13,670,276 of record CM053153.1, on the reverse strand, counting down.
GACATTAATTTAAGGAACATATGAAAGTTAAGTGAGTTTGAAAGATTTTACACTGAGAACCATATGTTGTGGACTCCTGGGCTAGCTCTGACACTTTCTGTATTAGTCAGGCACCCCCAAAATGGGATGATCTGATCAATTTTTTTCACACAGGAATAGTTTATCAGGTTACCCGGGCAAGAGAGAAGGCATTCAGGAAGATCAAGTGCTCCAAGGAAACATGGCTCCCCTGTCGCCTAACTTCCTTCTTGTGACTACCATGGGACAAGGCTTGGGCAGGAGTCCTGGCACCAGAGACCTCATCAATAAAACTGGTATGGTGACAGACCCACGCATGTTCTCCAGGAAATGTGTTGAAAGGACGAGCATTGTAAGTTTGAACTCTGGTATGTTTGTTCATTCAGAGCAATTGACTCAACACTGGAACCCTTGTACATCATAGCACGGACATGATTTCTTAATTATTCATGCCATTAATAATTGACACCATTAATAACACTGTAATACCATTAATAATTGAATACATAAAATGGGATTCTTTAGAATTAATTTATTATCATTAATTTTCTCTCCCAGTTTATCTGAGCTCATTAGAATGGTGGTCAGGGTCTGTGTATCATATTATTTAACTTCGTCATCTTCAGGCAGAAAAGACCAAGGAATCATGCAACTCACTGGAACTACTTCCTTTTCTTGCCATTAGCAGCCTCTCTTGATTCTTCCTCCCTCTAGAAAAGGGCCAACACTTCTCAAGGACAAATCCCCGGGCATTTAGCATGTGCTCACTGCTGGCTTCTAAAGAGGGGCTAATGAGGGACAAGGAGGAGGAAAGGGGCCTGTGACCCCAGGGCCTTGCACCAGACAGGCCCCCAGGGCTTCCAGTCCACCCAAGTGAAGTCCAGAGTGGCAGTGCCTTTCCTGCGCAGACCCCACTAGCCGTGCCAGCTCTTCGTTCCTATTGAAAGCGGCTGTTGTCTCTTTGCTCCTCCAGGGGCCCTTCCTTGCTTAACCTGACTGCAGGGAACTAGCCCTGTCTCCTCTGTCTCCCTTACACGCTAGCCACTTGTGATAGAGCAACTGAAAGGAGGAAACAAGAATCGCTGATGTGGACAACGTACACAGATTCAATATTTGATTTTACAGGGTCACTATGAGTTGGAATCAACTCAAAGACAGTGGGTTGGGTTTGGTTTTGGAATCTGTTGGCAAGTTAGTGAAGTTCCTTAAGCCTCAATCTAATCTGTCCTGCAGGGTCACCATGAGTCGGAATCAACTTGATGGCAGGCGGTTTGGGGTTTTTTTGGTCAACTATTTCTAAAGGAATACTGCTACCAAGTCAGTGTTGCAGCCATGGAGAAGCACCACCCAGTCCCCCATTCTGGGGAGGGTCTGCTGATACCTCTAGCTGTCAGCTCCCTCTGGGTCTGCCCAAGGTCACTCCCCTCTCGGGTAGGGTGACTAGCTCACTTAGTTTGCCTGCAACCTTGCTGGTTTGGACACTAAAAGTCCTGCCATCCCAGGATAGATCTCTGTGCTGGAGCCCCTACTGTCCCCATGGCACATCGTTAAAGGGAAAGCCGTTTGTCCTCAGCGTCTGATGAGGCCAGTCTTCTGGGAAGTTCTGGACCTATAGCACCCTGCAACAGAGATTCTGCCCTCCCTCCCTGCACCAGCTGAGCCGGCTGCACCAGCTGCCCAAGACGCACTCTGTGATCTTCTGATGAGATGAACGGGGGACATTCCTCCCACAAAATCCCATCATGCTCGGCAACTTTCTAATGGTGGTTTCCACATTCCCTCTTTCATTAGCACTATTGTGAACTTGCCTCCCCCTCCCTCCAGGATTTTAAGACTCAGGACCTGTACCCGTTGCTACATGTTTGTATATGAAGAGATGAATGAACGGACAGTGCCAACCTGTACTCTCTGACTTGCCCACGAAGGTTTAGTAACATGCCTGATTACAAGGGGTTCTGCAGATATGAATACCCACGACATCAAATCCCTAGGTTCCTACCCTACCTCCATCTAGAGTCCTAAGACCTGTTTTGCTGAACTCTTAAATTTTTTAAGTGAATGAATAATTCTGTTAAATACAGTTACAAACACTTTAAAATGTATTTCTGCATGAGATCAAACCTAGAAACACTTCTGGAGCCGCTATTTAAATATTTTAATCTGGTCTTTGAAATAGACCACCCACCAAAACAAAACCTACCACTATAGAGTCAATTTCAATTCAGAGCAACCCCACAGGACAGCAAAAGGAAACAGCTAGGCCTCAGGGGCCCTTGAATTGAAAATTTTCGGCCTTCCTGTCACTGAGACTTTAAACTGGGAGACTGTCTAAGTTAAGCTCAAAATTCACCAGCACTTGAAAACATTAAGTCTTCCTACCAGTATGTATCCTCATCTGCATACTCAATTATTTGTTCATTGCCTATCTCTTTCAAATATAGTAAGTTCTATGCAGTTAGAAATTCTTGTAGAGTGTTTTAGCCCAGTAAATATGCATTGGTTGAATGATGAATTTTGAATTTTCAAGCTCATAAAATATCAAGTAGAAGGGATTTTCAGAGCCATCTACCCCAACTTGGCCACTCTTCACTCCTTAAAACAGTTACAATCTTGAACAGGAACCATTTCAGGCAAAGGGGCTTGTTATCTTCAGAAATTCAACCCTGTCCACTTGTTCTAATTATGACATGTAATAGTTTTCTCACAGGCAAAAATTCCCGTAAAGTCACACTTAGTTTTATACTTGTTTCAGTGGAACTAGTCTTGCAGCTATTGCCAAAGAATTCATTATTTCCATAAAGTCAAATGCAGTTTTTTAAGGAGTAGAACTGCCCCATAGAGTTCCCAAGGAGTGTCTGGTGGATTCGATCTGCTTACCTTTTGGTTAGCAGTTGTAGCACTTAACCATGGCACCACCAATGTTTCCATTTTTAATTTACGGACAATATTTATTGAGCCTCTGCTATCCTTTAGATGCTTTGCTTACAATAATTCTCATAATAGTGTAGTGATGTAATCTTTGCCATATCCATTTTATGGATGAGTAAAATGAGCTTCAGGTAGGGGCTTAACTAAGCCATTCAGCCAAAAAGGAGCTGAGAATCCAATTCTGAATTCTGGTATACCCGGAATTACCATGCTTACTGCTCATAATAATCAATAATTCTTGCAAAATATTTTTACCATACACAACATGATCTCACAAATCTATCTCCTTATTAACACCCAGTGAGAAGGATGGTATTGGTAACTCCAAAGATAGGGCCTGAGAGAATCCTACAGGTCAAAATACAGTGGAGATGAGTGAAAATGAGCTACCTGGACACAATAACACCAATAACACCACACCAAGACCACGAGGAGAAAACAATTTTTTTCTCTGAGTGACTCATTCTCTCAAGCTAACTCCTTAAAAATTTGCCATTTATTTCAACCACTGAATTAACATAATCATGCAAATTCCTATCAGAAGCCACAGGGTTGGAAATGAAGGGGAAAAGACAAAGAATAGTATTTGCATGCTACAAGTTTAAAATATTGTTGGAAACTGAGTGACAGGTTCATAGAAAGGCCCAGAAACAATGTGGAGGCTGTAAGTATCAGATGATCTGTGAAATCAGGCCAGGGTAGATGACCATTCCACTAGTCTTTACAGCTTTGAACACATTTTTCTCCCCAACTAGGCTGCCAATACTTTGAAGGCACAATGGTGTCTTGGGCATTTTGATATCTTCTTAGTATATGGCACAGAACCTTGCACAGATCAGGTGCCAGCAATAATGTTATATAAGTTGCTAATTTTACGAAGACAACCAATTAAGTTCATGAACTCATCCTAGAAAAAGTGTTATACATCTCATTGCTGATATCACTATGGTCACCTTCAAAGTACTCCCCTTGGGAAGCTATGCACCAAAGGCAACACCTAGTCCATCCTTCAAAGCAATTTTGGAATTCTTTTTCTGGACTGGCCATCAGAGCTATCATCAGATTACCCTTGATGTCTTGAACATCACCAAAATGTCTTTCAGTATTTCCTTTATCTTCAGGTAAAGAAAAAAGTTATTGGGGAGCAGATCAAGTGAGTAAGGAGGGTGTTCCAACAGTTATTTGTTTACTGGTTAAAAACTCCCTCACAGACAACTATACAATTAAGTTTGTGAACTTGCCACCACGCCACTGTGTGCAATGGCTATTCCAGAAGGAGTTCCTAAATGGCTTTGAAGGGTGGGCTAGGCACTGTCATTGGTGCACAGCTTCCCAAGAACAGTATTTTGAAAATGACCATAACGATATTCAGCAACGAAGTATGTAGCACTTAGAATGGTTCCGTTTGCTGATTGTCAGACCTCATGTGTAGTAGCACAGCCACCCACCTGTTTGAATAAATTAATGACCCTCCCTGGGCTTACTCTTTGGTTGGAGAAAATCACACTACCTGCCAATGAGAGTAAGTAGAGACATAGAAACAACAAGAAGTCCCTGGGTGGTGTAACGGTTAGCACACTTGACTGCCAGTCAACAGTTTGGATGTTCTAGTTCGTCCAAAGCCCCCTTGAAAGAAAGTCCTCATAATTCACTTCCAAATAATCAATCAGTCATGAAAAGCTTGTGGAGTACACTTCTACTACAACACATGTGGGTCACCACCTGTCAAAATTACCTTGATGGCAGCTGGAGGGTAACAGAATTTATCAAGATGGTCATCCTAGAAATCCTTTGTTTTAAAACACGAACTGGCAGAAACAGAATTCAATGTGGTTTGAATTGATTGAAAGTATTTCATGTTCCAAGAATAATCAAGGAAGTTTCTTAGAGGATGGAACTTTGAAATGAACCATACAAGGTAAGTGATGAGTGGGCACAAAATGGGCAGGACTTGTTATTGTGTTGTATGGTTTTATCAGCTTTTAGCACCAGACATTCCATGACAGAAGCAACAGGACTGCTATGGAAAGAGCATTAATTCACCCCTGCACTAGAAAACCTAGCTCAATAGCTGAGGAATACATATTTGTTTTGCATGAGTTACTGGCCCACATTAAAAGAAAATTCAGCTTAAAGCTATTTTTAGAATATGTAATGCATACATTCATTATAAGTGTATACATATCTAAAACCTTGGAGAAATTTTAAATCAACTTGACTTACAGGAGGCAAATAGTTGCTCTTATGCATGAAGCCAGCTTAAAAATTTGTGAGCCCTGCTATGGGGAGAGGAAACCTTGGTATACAGTGCTTAAGTGCTTGGCTGCTAACCTAAAGGTAGGTGGTTTGAATCCTCCAGCCACTCCAAGACAGAAAGATATGGCAGTCTACTTCCATAAAGATTACAACCTTGGAAACCCCGTGGGACAGCTCTACCTTGTCCCATAACATCACTGTGAGCCAGACTTGACTAAGCAGTCATGGGTTTGGGTGGGGCATAGGGAGAAGGAAGCCGTCAGTGCCATCTTGAGCAGGCAGCAGCAAATTAAATAATTCATCCTCCTAACACTCAAAGCAAGAAAGTCTCACAGAGGAGGGACACTCAAGGGCAGCAGAGCAATTTCACATCTGATTGCAATTCAAACAATAAAGAAATCTAAACAGTAGTAAAGATTTTTTAAAAAGACTTTTAATTATAGAGTGAGTTGAGTGCTAGACTCATATTGCTGTTAACTCCCACAGGAGCCCTGTGAGGTAGGACTCATTTTAAGATGAGATAACAGAAGCTCAGAGCAAATATGTCACCTGTCCAAGAGTTGTAGCACGTAAAGTGGTGAGGTTTGATCCCAAGTCTCTACATTCAAAGCCCTTTCCACTGAAGGCCATTGTGATTGAAATAGTTTACATGCTGGCTATTAACTGAGAAGCTGGCAGTTGGAGTTCATCTAGAAGAGCCTTGGAAGAAAGCCCTGAGAATCTACTTTCAAAAAATCAGCCACTGAAGAACCTACAGAGCACAGTTTTACTCTGACACACATGGGATTGTCATGGGTCAGAACTGACTCTCTGGCAATTGGATTTTAAAATAAAAATACTTCCACTATACTACCACTGCTCAATTAGTTAGCTACTAGCTAGCCATAGGTGTCTATTGAGAACTTGAGTCCTGACTGAGATGTACCAGGAGTATAAAATGCCCTCATGCACCACATTTTGAATACTAAGTAAAGTAATATAAAATATTTTGTTAATATATCTCTATAATATTTACCTGTTGAAATAATATGTTAGATATGTGTGGTTAAATAAAAATTGTGTTAATATAAGTTTCACCTTTCTAAACTTTTAAACATGGCTTCTTTAAAATTAAAAATGATTTGCCAAGCCAAGTGCCGTCGAGATTTACGTGGATTAAATTGTAATTCTGTTAGACAGTGCTACACTATATACAATAATCAGTGTTGTAAGTATACAGATTTCAGGGTAATTTTCAGAATAAGTAAAATAATACGTATTTTTAAATTTAGGTTAGTCAATTAATCACACTTATTTTTCTTCAAGAACCAGTGGAACAGCTGGTTGACAGTTTTCAAACAGATGGGATAAAACATCATCCTTGTTACAGCAATATAAAAATGTGACTGGACCTAGAATAACTGAATTTCTTACATGGGAACCTTTCTCTCACTCCTACCCCTGACCCTGTCTCCAAGTTTAGCCCTTGGAATACATCTACTGGGGATACTGGGTCTGCTGATCAGAAAAACACTTGGTCCAATTCAAAAGGATTAATGCCTCTTCTTTCCAAGCCCACATAGCAGAGAGACTATGTATGACCCACGTGAACACACGTTTTTAACACACTAACAACTTTAACATGGGGGAGGCTGTGATGGGGTGTCAAATGTGTAGTCCAAAGAACATTTGGCCATGTCTGGAGACAGTTCTGTGATTGCTACCACTGCGGCAGGAGTGTTCCTGGCATCTAGTGAATAAAGGCCAGAGGTGCTGTTAAACACCTTAAAACGCATAGAACAATCCCCCACAAGAGAGAATTACCCAGACTGAAATGTCAGTAGTGCTGAGATTGAGAAACACTGCCTGATGCAAATAGCTTAACCTCCCTGAGCCTCAGTTTCTTCGTCTGTAACCTGGCAGGCAGTACCTTTGCAGAGTTCACAGTACGTTGAATAAGCCAATGTATATAAAGCAATTAGTATAGTGCCTGGCACAAAGTGCTCCCTTAATTATTAGTTCCTGTATTGTCAATGCTTCCCTTAACCTCACATTCTCTTCCAGTTACTGTCTCTTTCTCTGCACTTCTTTCAGCAAACTCCGTGAAACAGTCATCTGTACTCAAAGTCTCCCATTCTCCCAGTCTCTCATAAACATACTCTAATCAGGCTTTTATTGTCACCGCCCCTCTTTAAAAGGTCACCAATGACATCTGCACTATTAATTTCAATGGTCATCTCTCAGTTCTCTCCTTACTTGACCTGCCATCAACAGCTGAAATGGGTTCCAGGGTCCATTCCTTGGATTATCCTTCTGCTTAGTTGCCAACCTTCTCAATCTTCTTGCTTGAAGAGGAGAGACTCAGTCTGAGTGTTTTAACTTTTTGTTGGATGAATGGATGAATGTAAACTTGTTTTGAGGATTAAATGAGATAATGCATGCAAAGTGTTTTGCATATGTTAACCCCTCAAAAAATGGTCATCACCAAAAAGTGTAGTTATTTATGGCACCGTATTACCATAGCTTAGGCAAAATTTGCTCTTGCATATTGTTTCTTCCTGAGAAGAGGACTTTGAGATACTCCTATCTTCCTGCAGATTTCCAAGACTTGCATTCATAATGGCCATGTGCCCCATTCTCATACACAAATGAGGCCTTACAGCAGCTTCCTTTTTTTTTTCATGTCCATTGTATGTAAAATACTTAAATTTGAAGTCTCCTCTGAGTCGCCATGAGTTGGATCTGTCTAGACAGCACTTGGCTGGCTCTGAGTCTTCAGCTCCTGGCACTTCAACACTGAAATCTATACAGACTTGGAATCAGTCAGTGACGTACTTGTTGTATTTTGCATGAGCAGAATTTCAATCTCTGCCACTGCTTCTTCCATGACTTTTCTTGAGCCTTCAGAGTATTTCAGCTGAAAAATCACTGTAAGTAGCTCCTGAAAAGAGGCTAGGTATTAGCCTCCCAAAGTTTGTGCTCCTGCAGCCTGGTGACGGTCACAGCTCTCTGCTGTAGTTTCCATCAGAACATTTCCAATCCTAAGCTTCAGCAGTTTCTAGGTTTGGAGTATCAGACACAGCACTCTCTAAAGTAAGAACATGATTAAAAATAGAGAGGCATAATTTTTAATGATAAAAGAATGGACCTGCAGAGAAAACATATCAATTCTAAACCTTTGTTCACCTAATAACATAGCATCAAAATCCATAAAGCAAGTACTGACAAAACTGAAAGAGAAATAGACAAATATACAACCACTGGGTAAAAATCAATATACACTTCTCTCAAATTCTGATAAAAGAAGCAAGCAAAATTCAGTAAGGATGTAAGACATTTGAATGACAAAACATGAAATAAGTGACATATAGAGAACACTCTGTTCAATAACTGCAGGAAAAAAATAAGGTACGTTGAGATCAGAAGAGTAAATACAAAAGTTTTTCCAGTGATGCTAAGTCAAGGAAGGTGTCACAATAAGGATGCCTTCCATCAGACCACCTCTGTCAAATTAAACTCTTCTACCCATATGAGATGAACAACCATAGGCCTGCTTCAACGAGAAGGAAGAAGAAAGACAGCCAAAACCAGTCATGTGCAGGCCTGACTTTACAAATTCCCCATTCAGACAGGTTTTTCTTTTCAAATGTTCCAATTAATTTCTCTCCTGGAGTAGAAGTTTCCTCCTGGAAACACTATGATAGAAAACAGGTTTCACCCTAACAGTATCTGAAGGAGACATTATGTGGACATCTACACACAAATGTTAGTTATAATTCCATTTTTGCAATGACCATACTTTTATTTTAATGAAATGTCTGTATGTCTCACATCCAACGTCCAGACACCAGATCGTCACATAGTGCTTGGCACATCATACATGTCCTGTAATAATTTTTTGAATGAATAACGATCTTGAAATCTGGAAAAAGTTGAGAAAAGGCAGTGACCAGAAAGATTAAAACTAATTTGTGAATAATAAGCCATCCTTTACAGAAGTAGCCATTCCTAAAATAGGACAACGGAAATGTGTTTCCAGGGAAATTTGGAAATTATCCAAATTCAATCAAAGTAGCCATGTACATCCCAGTATCTTAAAAGTAACCCATGATAGTTGTAGGATCATCCACTGAATCGAAACTAGATGTTCTGAACAAAGATATTTTACTAGATTCATGTTGTCTACATGGAGATGGGAAATGCACCAGGTTCAATAGCATAGAACAAGGCAGAAGCTCTGATTAGACAATCTGATGTTTTTAATGTCCTAAAGACAGGGACACTTATATTTGTAGTACCAGGAAATCCCACTTAATCCCTACAACAACCCTTAAAACAGGAATTTTTGCCTCTTTATAGTGGAGTGAAACACTGAGGTCCAGAGAGAATGTATAATTTGCTCTAATTACTGTTCTAGCTGAAAATCAAATCTTGGTCTTTGTGTTCCCCAAACCCGGGATCTTTAGACTGTTCTAGACAGTTCCAAAGATAGCTTTTTGAAAGATGGCTTTGTTCAACAAGGAAGCTACTGCTATTGAATTGACTTTCCTTGAGGACTTCACGGGGGGGAAAAAAGTGTGATGAATGAGAACTCTTTAGTTCCTCTTACAGTTAGAGTCTCTTTTACTCATAAAATGAAGGGAGGCTGATAACATTGGTTAGTCATTGAGATTAAATGCTTCTTGATCAAGTACAAAGACTAGGTATCTGAAGGTCCAATCCTGGCATATGACAACCTTGTCCACGTGTGGCTTTGCTGGCAGAAATAGCACACACAGGGCTCACTGTTCATTGTTGCTAGCAGGTTGGACATTCAGTGCTATGTCCATCTTGGTAAGCTGCATTCTGTGCTCTAGGGTCTGTGTGGATCCTCCATCTCTGTCATCTTGGCCATATCATTTACGTACCTGTCATCCCAACACAGGGATGGCTAAAGACAGAGGACAGCTGGCTGACATCAATTAGTTTGGGGCATGCACCTGTTTATTTCCTCATCCACAGCAGACATTCTCAGGTGGCTATTCATAGGTAATATCAAGATACTCCATGCATACTCTCATATGTCCATCCATGTTCTACCAGTCCAAAATGTCTTATTCCTGATCTTCCCATTTTTTTCAGTGACCAGCCTTCACAGCCCATGAGCCCATATGTATTCCAACTTTGGCCAATAACCTTTACATGCAAAGTTGAAAACCAGGAGTACTACCCAAAATTCTGACCATTTGGTACATTTTCCCTTGCTACTGCCTTTCAAGGTCAGCACAACAAAGTACAACAAAGCCTCAATCAACCTAGTGGGGAATTCTGGGATAAGAATGACCTGTTAAAGTGTCCCACACTGGCTCAGAACGACTGGGCCTTTATATCCCTACCTCAGTTAGTCACAAGTATGGGCTGTTGAGGGAAGGGTGACACCAAAATTAAAGCAACTCTCTGCCGCTGAGGTAGTCCCCGAAGAAACTGACTTCTGGGGCTGTCTGCTGTCCCCTGTCCCCAGCTGCTAGGCAGAAAGGCCTCCATGAAGGGTGATCTGTGAAGTGCATCTCTGTCTATCACACTCATTCTCTAACACAGTACTTAGAATATAGCACATCTTGAATATATATCTTTTGCAGGAAACAGAAAACCTGATGTTAGTGACTTAATATACTAAGAGGTCTAGAGGTAACTACTACCCTGTGTTGGTTCAGTAGATCAATAGTATTTACAGCTTTCCTTTCATTGTCCTCATAGTCTCAAGGTGGCAGCTGCAGCTCCATCTATTGTATTCACACTTAAAACAAGAAAGTTTGTTGGAGTGTCTTTGTCCTTTCTTATTAGAAAATCCAAACCTCTTCAAAATCTCTGCAAGAAAATGTCATTTTCTTAGGTCTCTTTGGCTAGAATTAGGGCACACTAAGTCTCAAAGAATGCTGAGAGAGTGAGCATATGATTTTCATAACTGACTTACAGTAATGAAAAATTATTGCTTGGGTGTGGCCATAATTCTCCCTTCCACCAAAAAATAAATCTCATGAGAGTACCACTAGCAAGGAAAAATGGAGGGTAGTTGAATATTAGGCAATATACCAAAAATACCTGCCCATTGAATATATATTTATTGAATAGTGAATAATATACATATGCGTACATATGTTTACACATACATACATATATATACACACACACATATATATATGTATTTTGTTACTCAAATGATTCAAGCAATGGGAAGAACTTTGACAAAATGATTTCTGAGGTCATTTCAGTTCCAGTCTAGGAACTAAAGGGAACATTAACAGTCCTCCTTGATTAATAAAATGAAATCTTTTAACTATGGCAAACCATCAAGAGAGCCAGCAACGGAAAGGAAAATGCTTTAGCATCATGGCCAGACTCATTTGGTATCCCCGAGGGAATCTTCAGGCGCCCATTGACTTTCAGAAGAGAGCTGCTGAGGCAGTGGCAAGCCAAAGAAGAATAATAACTACTTTGTCCTTCTACTGGATCAGGAAAATAATGATCAGCTGTAGGGTCTATGAAAAGCCTCACTCTTACCACCTTTAACTATTCGCCCCCGCCTTCCTCCCCTCTCCCGATGGAGTCCCCTGTTCAAAATCTGACGTAAATTGTTTCCTTACCATGGCAAGCAGCCCAAGATTTCTGGGAAGCATGTTTAAACAGGAGTCATGCCAGGGCTGGAATCAGCAGTGCTTCTGTGTAGCCTGCAATGTAAGCTGTAATTAGAGATACTGAGATCTCTAAAGTTGTAGGCCAAGAAAGTGTATTGTGTATGCATGTGTTGGCAAGAGGTGGGAGGCAAGAAAACACACACAATTTTTTCTGTTTGTTTGTTAACTACTAAAATAAACAAACAAAAAAAAAACTATAAGAGATTTTATTAGTTGGATGAAGTGGGTTGACACTCCCAAGTTTGTTTTCTTTTTCCTCTTTTGTGGTCATTAAGAACCAGAATCACCTTGATGGCAGTGGATTTGGGTTTTTGTTGTTTCTTGTCTATTTGTTTTTATTCTTTCAGTTAAAGAACTATTCTTGGGTAAATGTTGATGAACAAAAGAGATAAAATCTATATTTTCATGAAATTTATAGTGAAAGGTAGACCTTAAGACAGTATTTTAAACTGTTTATTGGTGAAATCTAATTTTTTACCACCTTCTGCTTTTCATATTCTTCATTGTTTCAGTTCAGAGTAAAATATTGACTGCTGGAAAGGTAGAGTTGAAAGAGCATGAGCTATGGAGTAAGAAGACTGATTGGAATTCCAGCTGAACCTCTTAGGAGCTATTGGTCCTTTCATTTCAGTTTTTCTTTTTGAATATGCATATGAAAATGTCTCGAGTGGAATTACACCTCTTCAAATTTTTATGTGTGAGAACTAAGATGAGTTAACGAACCTCTCTGAGCCTCAGTTCCCTACTATGAAATGTGACTAACAATCCTTGTCTAGCCTGTCTCACATTGTTTTGGGAAGAAACAAATTAGACACTACATACGCAACGGTTTGAGGATTCGGGCAGTATCCAGGTCAAGAATTGTAACTGTGATTTATCACTATTATGTTTTGCTTCTATTGCTATTATTAGTAATTAAGTTGTCACCAGAAATAACCAAGTTTTATGATGTCTAGCAAAAAAAGGGTAGGTATAAATCATCTATCAGGATGGTATCTTGAGTTCATATTCCTGGGACAAAGAGCTTTTAGTTATATTCCCAATACAGGAAAGGTTGCAAGGCTGATATAATGCTACCAGATGTGAACCTCTACACTCAGATAATAGGTACTTCACAGAACATGGCATTTCTTAGTTCTCATTTCCTCTAAGCTCCCTTATTCTCCAATGGATAAATCCAACCAGGGAAAGACATCTTCCCCAAAGAAGGTGGTGCCACTTCTAAGGATCTGAGGCCTATAACAGGATAGGTTTAACATCCATCTTTGTTCCCATCAACCCAAATAATAAGTGGCATTTTTTGAGAACTTAATAATTTAATGTCTGTGAAACACTATAGGAAAGGTGGAATAATAGAGGGTCAGATGCTGACACTTTGAGATAATCTCATCCTACCTCCTAATTTTACATTTGAAGAAATTGAGATTTAGACACAAGAGTTATTCACCTAAGGATATACGTGAAGTGAAAGAAAAAAAAGACTAGAATTCTGCTGTATGAACTCTAAATTCTGGAGAGCAAAGACTATTACGTCTGTCTAGCTTATTATTATAACATATGGCATACCAAGCACAATGCTTTCCGACCAGCCCTCTTGCCACTTCACAGATACAAAAAGCTCATTCTCATCCTCAAAGAGGCCTAAATAGGCAATGCTTAGCACTGGAAAAAGTTATAGAGAAACCTAAACAAGTGATTGATTGTTTAGGAAGTTCACACCTCTAGGAAAATTCATAATTAATAGTGGGATTTTTTTCACATTCCTCAGAGAATTATTCACAACCACCCATATCCTAAAATAGAGTTCATCTGTGTTCTCATAGCAGTATGTTCTTAATTCTGTTACACTAGCATTATCCTATATTACAGGTAACTATTCACACATTTAAATCTACTAGACTGTGAGAACCTGAAAGCTTGAATCTCTATACATCCTCAGTTCTTTTTTTAATTTTATTTTTATTGTGATTAAATGAACGTTTACAATCCAAGTCAATTTGCCATCAAAAACCCCAAACACACAACTCTATGCAACTTTGTCTGCTCTCCTCGCCCTGTGACAGCACACTCCTCCTCCCACTCTGCACTTCTGGTATTCATTCAGCCAACACTTGCACCCTCCTCCCCACCTGCTCCTCTCACCTCTAGAACAGAAATGATTGGCCAGCCTCATATATATATTTAAGCCAAGAAACACACCACCTGCATCACTCTTTGTCTTATACTCCAGTCTAATTTTTGTCTGAAGAGTTGGTGCTGGTTTCAGCTCTGGGCTAGCAGCAAATCCACTGGCCACGTTCTCAGAGGACCTTCCAGCATATCCAACCATCAAGTCTCATCTTTTAATAGAGCTCTAGACCCGCACTCCCCTTTCGCTCTTGCTACATCAGGTACCCTATATGGTGCTCCCTGTGAGGGCAGTCTTTGGTAGTGGCCAGGCACCATCTAGTTCTTCTGTTCTCATGTTAATGTAATCTCGCCATCATGTGGACCCTTCTGTCACCTGGGCTCATATTTTGCTCTTGTTTTTGATGTTCTTGGTTTTCATTTGGTCCAAGTGGGTCAGAAACAATTGACGTTCCTTTAGATGGCAGGTTGCTGGGTTTTAAGATACCAGGTGCCACTCACCAATGTAGGATGCAGAACATTTTCTTAGAAGAAAAAACAAAGTAGTTACGCCAATTGACTTCAACGTCCCCTGAAACCGTGATCTCTGGACTCCTATCCCTGTTACTTTGGCCTTTAAAATTTTAGGTTGTATTTTAAAAACCTTTTAGCTTATGGTGTAGTACAGTTGTGCTGGCCTCCTTTCTACTGTGTGCTGTCACTCTCTTCACCTAACCAAATTCCTATCAACTATCTATGAATAACCTTCTTTCTCTTTCCCCACCCCTGAAACATCAGAGTGTTTCTTCTGTGTATAAACCTTTTCTTAAGTCCTTACAGTCGTGATCTCATTATTTGTCCTTTTGCAGCTGACTGATTTCACTTCAGCATAATGTCTTCCAGATGATTCCAGGTTATGAGATGTTTCATAAAATCATCATTGTTCTTTACAATTGCATAGTGTTCCATTGTGTAAATATACCATAGTTTGTTTATCCATTCATCTGTTGATGGGCACCTAGGTTGATTCAAGATGCTGTATCCTGTATTGTATCCTTGGTATATATCTAATGGTACTGATTTTCTAATCAAAGAAACTCCTTTAGTATTTCTTGTAATTTTGATTTAGTTTTTACAAATTCTCTAAACTTCTGTTTATTTTAGAATGTCCTAATTTCACCATCATATTTGAGAGACAATTTTGCAGAATATATAGTTCTTGATTGCAAATTTTTTACCTTCAAGGCTTTATATATGTTATCCCATTGTTTTCTTGCCAACATGGTTTCTGCTCAGTAATTGCAGCCCAATCTTAATGACTCTCTTTGGTAAGTCAGTTTTGATTTGAGCCTAAATGCCTTTAAAAGCCTCTCCTTATCTTTTCTTTTGCTAAGTTTGATTATAATATTTCCTGGTGTCTTTCTTTTGGCATTTACCTTTTGGGAAGTTCAGTGATCATCTTGGACAGATATCTTTTCATCTTTCATGATGTCAGTGAAGTTTTCTGTCAGTAAACCTTCAATAATTCTCTCTATATTTTCAGTTATCCTTCCCTGTTCTGATACACCAATCACTAGAAAATTATCCATATTGATAAGAGTGCCACATAACTCTTAATGCTTCTTTATTTTTATTAATTTGTCTGATTCTTCCTCATAAATGCTGCTGTCAGTTGCTTTATCTGCATTCCATTGTCTTAATCCTACTCTTTTGACTGTCTATTAAAGTGTCTGTTTTAGTTATCTAGTGCTTCCTTCCTGATGATGTGAGGTTCCCAGTTTTCTGCTTGTTTCCCCTTCCTTTTATCTCTTGCACTTGGCTTCGCTAAGAAAAAGATAAAGAGTGGTTCAAGCCACACTCCAGGGAAAGTCCCTTTACTATGGAGCCGAGAAAGGACCTTAAGAAGAGATTTACAGTCCCACTCTAATCTTCTTTAACATGCAACCAACCAAACCAAACCACTGCCATCAAGTTGGGTCGAACTCAGTGACTCTAGAGGTCAAGACAGAACTGTCCCATAGAGTTTCCAAGGAGTACCTAACAGATTTGAACTGCTGATCTTTTGCCTAGCAAGTGTAGCACTTAACCCACTATGCTACCAGAGTTTGTCTTTAACATGCAGCATAGGAAAATCACAAAATGGAGGACAATCATGAACTACTGGGAATCATGGCCCAGCCAAATGGCTAAACACATTTTGGGAGGGACATAGTTCAATCCATGACAGTGTCTAACTCTGTCAATTTATTGTTAATCTGCTGAATTTCAGATCATTGTTGCTCTAGCAACTCTTGTAACGTGTTTAATTTTTCATTTTGTTCTCTTGCACGTCGCATAATCTCTATCTTGATTTCTCATAGGACTCTGTACATAACTCCTTTGTATTCTACCTCTGATAACTGTGGAAAGACTTCTTCATCTGGCATATGTTTTGATTCTTTGTTTTGGGAGTTTTCTGAAGCCATGGTGCTCTGCTTCCTTAAATGACTAAAAATTGACTGTTGTCTCCAAGCCATCAGAAAACTGTTGTGATTTATTTCTTAGGGTATTTCAATCTAACTTTATAAATATGGACAGGTTTTGACTGTCCAAGTAGTCTAGTCACTTGAGCTAGAGTGATAATTGAAGCCTTAATAATTCTGAAACACTGTCACCAGACAGTTGGAGCAATGACTGTATAAGAAAGGTGGCAAGAATTGCTGGCTCAGGGGAGCTAGCAGAAGTCTTCTTCCAACCCTACCTTTGATTCCTTCTCTAAGTTCAGGAGAAAAGCTCACGGCACACACATAAAATTTCTCTCTTCTGGCCCAGGTAGTGCTCCAGAATTTAGAGTTCAGTGTAGAGCAGAGAAGGGGTGTTTGGGGGTGAGGGGAGGCTGGGGATAAGGAGTGAAGTCAGTACACAAAAAAAGTCTGAGTCATAAGAGTTGGAGAGCACTTAGCTTGTTGACACTCCAGTGAACGTCCTCTGTGGCTCTGTAGGTGAAGCAATCCACAAGAGGAACTGGCAGAACTTGTTTTCTACCCTTCTCTGTTTCCCTCCCCAAGTCCGGGAGAAAAGCTCAGGGTATACATGTAAAATTTCCCTCTTCTGGCCCA
Source organism: Heterohyrax brucei (assembly GCA_028571685.1). Taxonomy (NCBI): domain Eukaryota; kingdom Metazoa; phylum Chordata; class Mammalia; order Hyracoidea; family Procaviidae; genus Heterohyrax; species Heterohyrax brucei. Next base: position 13,653,217 of record CM053153.1, on the reverse strand, counting down.
GGTAATGCTCCAGAAATTAGAGTCCAGTGTAGAGCACAGAAGGGAGGGGGGAAAGGCTGGGGATAGGGAGTGTGGCTCTGTAAGTCCAGTAATCCACAAGAGGAGCTGGCAGAACTTGTCTTCTATCCTTCCCTTTGTTAACTCTCCCTTTATTTCCCTCTCCAAGTCCAGGAGAAAAGCTCAGGGCACACACGTACAACGTCTGTTTTCTGGCCCAGGTAGTGTACCACAATTTAGCTTCCAGTGTAGCTCTGAGAAGGGAGGGGGGAAGGGCTTGAGACAGGGAAAGAAATCAGCACTTAGCTTTCAGTGTTCCAGTGAAAGTCTCATGTGTTTATTTATGGCTCAGGTTCTTCACAAAGAAAGATGGGCTCCTTTCGCTCACTGCTGCCACACGAGGCTGCCAGCCACTGCCATGTTCTATGATTGTGGCCATCCTCAACTTTGCTTCCCAGCTGAGAAAGACACAATCCACTCAGGCTTCACCACCCTGCATGGCTGCTGGCCCTTACAGTGTTTTCTGGTATAGCCATCCCAAGCTCAGCTTCCCAGCCAAGGAAGATGGGTTCTTCTCTTGTGCTCCTCACTGTTCTACTCCCATGCCAGCATAAGTGGGTCCCTCTGCAGCTGCCTGCCCACTTCTAACAAAGCTATTTTTCCCTTCCTTTCACCTAGTACAATCTCTCAAATTTCCCCTGATTTGGGGGCTTCTAGAATGTCCTATTTACTCCATTCTGTTGTTTGTCAAGGTCTTAGTTGTTAGAAGGATCAGAAGAAACATGTGGCTACTCCACCATCTTAGCCCTGCCTCCTCTATATCCTCAGTTCTTAATAGAGACTTTCATACTTAATAATTGATCCATAAATAGTTGTCAGATGAGTAATTCAATCAGTCAACAAATATTTATCCTTAATAGATGATCTGTATATGATTTATCTGGAGTCTCAAAGACGGTAGAAGAAAGTGAGATTAATTCCTCTGTCAGTGCCTTTTTGGTAAGTAGGCCCAGCAAATCAGAATTAAGAAGCTTAGCTGAACTGAGTGGCCCTAAAATGTTCTCCTTAGCACGGTAAGTCTAATGGTCTCACTAAGACAAGCACACTTCAGAGTAGCTGAGCTAGTTTCTATGTAATCTTAACAAATTTTATTATTTAAAATAAAGATGAAAATACTCAAAAATAATAACAGATATTCTGGTTTAGTGAATAGAGTTTCTATTATCTCATTCTGAGCCTTTGCATAAAAAAAAAATCAAGCTTTTTTTTTACTTTAGAGATAATAAAAAAGATCCTTCATAGTATTTAAATAACTTGCTGTCATGGATTGAGTTGTGTACCCCAAAAAATACATGTAGTAATTTGGTGGGTCAGGGTCCCCTGTATTCTGTGACTGTCTTCCAGTTTTTTATCTCCTGATGCTATAAATCCTAAACTCTGCCTGTGGCTAATAAGTTGATTATGTTAAAAGAGGATTAGGGTGGGACTGCAACACCCTGCTAAGGGAGTTCCCTGGAGTGTGGCTTGCACCACACTTTATCCATTCATCCAACAGGAGGTAAAAAGAAAGAAGCAAGCAGAGAATTGGGAACTTCACACCACCAAGAAAGCAGTGCTGGGAGTACAGAATATCCCTCAGACCTGAGCTTCTTATGCCAAGATGCTCCCTGACTGAAGACTGATAAAACACAAGGACTTTCCTTCAGAGCTGACAGAGGGAAAGCCTTCCCCTGGAGTGGACATCCTGAATTCAGACATGCAGCCTACCAGCCTGTGTAGGAATGAACTTTCCTTTGTCAAAGTCATCCCCTCTGTGGTATTTCTGTTAGAGCAGTACCAGATAACTAAAATACTTTCCATGGTCAACTAGTTACCATAGTTTTCAAGGATGCACAATTTAGCCTTCTTCCCCTGCCACTTTTCTCTCAGGTCAGACCTCTTCACTCTTTAGATCACCAACACTGTACCTCCAGTCTCCATCTGAATTTTCTTCATAAAAAAAGAAGAAGGAAGAAGCAGCTGGAGGGAATCAGGAAAATCGGGCAGTGTTAGCAATATACTACATTAGTGATTTTTCACGACTCACTAAAATAATGGGATATGTCCCCTGGGAAACAGAGTCAGTGTAAAAATGTGGGAAGCCTGGGTGTACATTCTCTGATGGGCATTTGCTGATTCCCCTGTGAGAATAAACCCCCATGTTTCTTAAGTACAGAACTCTGCTCTGAGAGGTATCTTTATCTTTTCAATAAAGTGAGATTACTAAGACCAAAGAAAGTTATTTACCCTATCATGAGATAGGACTGAGCTAAGTCCATGTTCCCTACTCAGGCAGCCAACATCCACAGATTCCAGATCTGGCTGGAGTAAAGTGGACCAGACACATCAAATTCTGGTCATTGCTCTTTATTTATAAAACCCCAGGGAAGACAGTTTTTTGGATTTAACTGAAAACCATTTTTATCAACCTCATTCAGAATCTGACAGATCAGGCACATACAATTTCACAATAAACTTGCTTTCTGTACTGAGTCACCCGTAATAGTGTATGTTACCCAACGTTTCGTTCTGTTTCTCATGGGATCACTATGAGTCAGAATGAACTCAATAGTGCCTAACTTTAACAACAGCAAGGGTAACATAGAATGAAATTAGAGTAACTGACAACACAGAATGCCACCGAGTAGAACAACGCCTGCTCCTTGTCCCCAGGATCATCTCTGATACAGAAATATGATTCACTCTCATAGTTTGGGAGAAAATGTTATTATTAACACTGTTATGCTTGTGAAGGAAGGTGAATTTATTAATTCACATAATAAAACCAACAATTACTGAAGTCTTCTATGAAACAGGTGCTATACTTGTTGACAGGTGCAGATGAGTTGATCCTGACTCAACAGAATGAAACATTGCCCAGTCCTGACTATCTTCACAACAGTTGTTACCATTGAGCCCAGTGCTGCAGCCACTGTGTCAATCTGTCTTGTTGAGTAGTCTATAGTGATGCAGCCACTGAGTCAATCTATCTTATTGAGAAATTCTTTTTTGCTAGCCCTCTCCTTTACCAACCACAATGTCCTTCTGCAGGAAGTGGTCCCTCCTGAGAACATGTCAAAAGCATGTGAGATGAAGTCTCATCATCCTTGTTTCTAACCATTCTGATTATATATAGCCAAAGCCAAATATATAGTCCACAATATATTTGTTCATTCTTCTGGCATTCTGTGGTAGTTCAATATTCTTAGTCAATACTGTAATTCAATTTTGCCTTTGGTCTTCCTTATTCAGGCTCAACTTTTTTTTATCTGAGGCAATTGAAGACAACATGGCTTGGGTCAGGTTCACCTTAGTCCTCAAAATTACATCTTTGCTTTTCAACATTTTAAATAGGTCTTTTGCAGCAGATTTGCCCACTGCAACACACTATTTGATTTCCTGACCACTTCTGCAAAGACTGTTGATTGTGGATACAAGCAGAACAAAAACCTTGACCACTTCAATTTTTACAGGTTTAGTGAAGATTTTTTTTTCTTAATTTGAAGTGCATTTCATATTGAAGGTTGTAGTCTTTGATCTTCATCAGCAAGTGCTTTAAGTCCTCTTCACTTTCAGCAAGTCAGGTTATGTCATCTACATACTGCAAGTTGTTAATGAGTCTCCCTCCCTGCAGTCTTCATGTAGTCCAGCTTCCTGCTTTATTTGCTCAGCATATACCAACTGAATAAATATTGTGAAAGAATAAAACCACACAACATTCCCTTGTTTTGTTCAAATAGTTACATCTTGGTCCATATACAGGTTTCTTGTAAGCACAATTAAGTGACTGGAATTTCCGTGGAAACCTTGGTGGCATAATGATTAAGAGTTAAGGCTGCTAACTAAACAGTCAGTAGTTCAAACCTACCAGGCACTCCTTGGAAATCATAAGGGGCCAGCCATCCAAGTGCCATGGAGTCGGAAGGGGTATTTCTACCTTAATTCCTAAGCCTTGCAAAGTTATCCATATTTTGTTATGAACCACACAGTCAAATGTCTTTGCATAGTCAATAAAACACACCTTTCTGGCATTCTCTGCTTTCACCCAAGATCAATCTGACAACAATAACAATATTCCTCATTCCATATCTTCTTTTGAATCCAGCTTGATCTTCTGGTAGCTCCCTGTCGATGGAATGATGTAATCAGTTTCGAATGATCTTCAACAAAATTTTACTTGTGCACCCCAGCAAGGTTGGCCATGATCCAAAAACACAAAACAACAAATTCTGGAGAGGCTGTGGAGAAAGTGGAACTCTCCTACACTGTTGGTGGGATTGCAAAATGGTCTAACCTCTTTGGAAAGCAATCTGGCACTCCCTTAAAAAAATGGGTATAGATATACCATTTGACCCAGTAATTCCACTGCTTGGAATATATCCTACAGAATCAAGGCCATTCACACCAACTGATACACACACACAAATGTTTATCACAGCACAGTCCACAAAAGCAAAAAGATGGAGTCAACCTAGATGCCCACAACAGAGGAATGGATAGGTAAACTATGGTATATATACTCAATGGAACACTAAGCAATGATAAAGAACAACCATGATTGCAGGAAACATCTCATAACCTGGTTTCAACTGGAGGACATTATGTTGAGTGAAAGCAGTCTGTGACAAAAGAACAAATATTGTATGAGACCCTCACGATAAGAACTCAAAAACAGACTTATGCATACAAGAAAAGACTCTTTGATGGCTGCAAGGGAAGAGAGGGAGGGAGGGCGAGGCAGGGAGGGTTTAGATTAAATAGGTGATAGAAATTTGATTGGGTGAAATCAGTGACAGTACACATTAGAAAGAAGAACAACATTAAGTGGTCTTCAACGTAACTTGAATGCTCCTTCCATCTTAACCCAATATTGCAAGGATACGGTAGCTGGGGTGGGGGGCTGGGGACCATGCTCTCAGGCAAAACTGAGGCTAATTGGCACAACTAGTGTTTTGCTAAGAGGGCTCTCTGCACCCCACATTGGTGAGTGCCGTCTGGAGCCTTAAATGCTGCCAAACTGCCATCTGAGGGTAGAGCAAATGGTCCTAACTCAGCAGGAAAGGACGATCACCAAGGACCAAAACAACATAGGGGAAAGAGAACCCAGAAGACAGAGAAACCCATATAAGAGGGTGTGTACATTGACTCATGACCGGAAGAACTGGATGGTGCCTGGCCACCACCAGTATTAGCGGCGATGGAGCTCACAAAGTTCAGTCTCACTGGAAAGACAAGAATAAAAAGGGGTGCACCCCACCCTGAGATCTCCACTAAAAGACTGCAATTGATGGTCCAGGGGCTTCGGAGTTCCCCTGGGAGAATGGCACCTGGCCCTCCTGCTGCCCCTGCCCATAAATCACAATGAAGGTCCACTCTTCAGACAGGAACAGATTGGACTTGGTGATGCAGAGTGACCATATCTTGGGTGCATTTTATGGTTCTATGCATCTATAGGATATCATCCCGCTGACCTCTTACCGGAGGAAGGGGAGTGGGTGGAGAGGACGGGAAAGGAGACTGTTGGGAGGATGGGACATGTATGCAACAGAGAGGAAGAGTGTGCTGTCACCGGGCAGGGAGAGCAGTGGAAGCTGCTATAGGTGGGCATGCAAATTTATATGGGAATGTACATTTTCATTCAATCATAATAAAAAAAAAATGACTTGTGCATGACAACTAAGTATATCCTCTAATGATTTCCACATTCTTCACTTTTCTTTAGAAGAGGTAAAATATGCATCTCTTTCAGCTAGTTGGACAGGAAGCTGAGTTTCAAATTTCTTTCTACAGATGAGGAAGCCTTCCAGCAGTGCATCTATTTTTTGAAACATATCAGTTGGTATTAAGTTCCTGGAGCCTTTGAGCTCTGGTGGTGAAGTGGTTAAGTGTTTCGCTGCTAACCAAAAGGTTGGCAGTTGGAATCCACCAATCACTCCTTGGAAACCCTATAGGGCAGTTCTATTCTGTGCTATAGGGTTGTTATGAGTAGGGATCAACTCGCTGGAGATGGTTTTGGTTACTTTGTTTGCATATCCATACTAGTACTGAAGAATTTGTTGCCATCAAGTCAATTTCAACTCATGAAAATTCTACAGGAGAGAAGAGAACTGCCACACAGTATCTCCAATGCTATAGTCTTCATGGAAGCAGACTGCCATATCTGCCTTCTGTAGAGCAGCTGGTAGGTTTGAACTGCCAACCGTTTCATTAGCAGTTGAATGCTTAATCACTATGCCATCAGGGCTCCTTTATTACTGAAGAGAGGAGAAAAACAACACAAAGTTATAATAGATTTTTGTGAGATAACAAGTTATTCAGTTCTATTCAAGTTACCAATGTCAGTACCTATTTTGTGCAGCGTTCTGTGTTATGTGCAACGGAAATACTAAGAGGAGTGATAAACAATCATTCTCTTCAAAAAGTAGGGTAGACAACTTGTCCCAACACATCTGGAGCAGAAAATGAAGTACATCAAAGACATAAGGAAAATACAATCCCAAGAAACAGAAAGGGCTACATAGTCCAAAGACTACATCAGCAGGTGACCAGAAGAACTAGACAGTGCCCACCCACCACAAATAACTATCCTGACAATGAACACAACAGAGTCCCTGACAAAGTGGGAGATAAGTGGGGTTCACAACTCAAACCCTATTAAAAAGACCACATTTTGTGGTCCAACAGACTAGTGGGTCCCTGGATGACATAGCCACCAGACTCACTAGCCCAAAACTGAAAGTATTCCCAAAGCCAACTCTTCAAAGACTGGACTGGGCTATAAGATATAAAATGATATTGGTGAAGAGTGTGTTTCTCGGCTTAAGTAAGTACATCAGAAATTAGTAGTTCCTGTCCAGAGGCAAGATGAGAGGACAGAGAGGTACAGGAGCTGGTTGAATGAACATGAGAAATACAGGGTGGAAAAGAGGAATGTACTGTAACACTGTAAGGAGAGCAGCCAGAGTTGTATAGCAATGTATGTGTAAGTTTTTGACTGACAAGTTCACTTGATTGCAATCTTTCACTTAAAGCACAATAAAAGATTTTTTTAAGTGGGGTAGACAAATACATTCCCAAATAATCATATATCATGAAGATTTACATCACCTTGGTTGTAAGCATAAACTGCTATGTTAGAACAAATATGAGAATGAATGATTCGTGGGGGGGGGTGGATGGCAAAAATTGTGAAAACAGACACAACAAACGCCAACCAAACTCAATCCTTTACAAAATTGTCTTCCAGACTCCACCTCAATGACCAGTATTTGACTCAATGACCACATGGACTCTCAGTCTTATTTAATTTCTAGCCCATCCTGATAGGAGACTGGTTTCATTTAGTCTGTTTCCTTTAGAGCTGTTGTATTCAGTTCTCTCCTTCCATTTCTTGAACTGAGGTCAGGAAGCCAGTTTACAATGTTTTTAAATCAACTCTTTGTTCTTACAAAATTTTCACAAAGAGGGATGATAATTACACATGCATGCAGGACCAGGTTTCCAGGAAACCATTGTCTCACTGATCTCAATGGAGACAATGACTAAAACTGTTACAATTCAGCACCTATTCCTTCCAGCATGGTTGAACAAGAGCTTTCTGATGCTTACTCTTTTAACCATAAAAAAAAAACAAAGAAACCCAGGGCCACTGAGTCGATTCCAACTCATAGCAACACTATCAGATGGAGTATAACTGCTCCGTAGAGTTTCCAAGGAAGCCCTGTTGGATTCAAAATGCTGATATTTTAGTTAGCAACCATAGCACTTAACCACTACACCACAGGGTTATTCATTATTTGTTCTGACTGAGAATTATATAAAAAGATACAACCTTACATTGTAAACTTTTGGTCTCTAGCCTCTCAGGAGCAGTCAACTTAACTTTCCCAACACTGCCTGGTCCACCAGTAAATACCAGTACTAGGTTTTGCATTAGGGCACTTGGGAGTCAATGATAAATGAGCCAAGACCCCTAACTACAAGTGTATTGTCCCAGGAAAAGACAGTTATCTAAGTAGGCAATTAAAAGGCAGATTCCAGAATGCTATATGAACAGCAGAAGGGGAAAAAAATTCAGATGCTTGTAAAGCTGGAGGTAGAGGACAGATTTCCCAGAAAAGGTAGAATCTAATCTAAGTAGGAAAATAAATGTGGTGGTTAGAGTTGGGGAGACAGAGTGAAGGCAGCATTCTCGGCACAGGAAAGCAGAAAACACAAAGGCCAAGTCATGAAAAAAAAGCAGGGTCAAGTCAGTGACCTTAAAGAAGTTCAGAATAAATGCAACATGGAGAGTAAGAAATGAGAAAAAGAAATGCATGCAGGAGTATGTGTGTGTGTTCAAAGAGTTCTCCAAAATCTTTTTGAAAAGTTGATTAAAGTGGGTCAAGACTGAAATCAGAGAGACAAAGTAAGAGGCTGTTTTGGTGGTCCCAAAAGGAAATGATGGACCACTAAGAGCAAAAGAGTGTATTAGAGAAACATTAATGTATCGAAGAATGATTAAAGACTTGGAACATAATGTGGTAATTGACCGGATGCTGAGGCTGAAGGAAAGGGAGGAATTAAGGATGATTGCTAAGTCCAGAGTCTGGAAAATTGTGTAGATGATGGTCCTATTTATAGAGAATAATAATATTGAATTTTTAATGTTTATTTTATTTTTTATTTTTTGCTCTTATTTGTGGTATCCATCTGAAGTAAGTGCCAATTTCAGACTTTCTGAGTTCTGGAACTAAATCACCATTTCAGTTGACTTAGAGTCACCTAGTTTAATACCGGTTCCTTAAAAATGTCCAGGGAAGAAATGGTCATAGAATGGACAGCGTTCCCACCTCACCATGGCTCAGGTTCTCATTGAGACCTGAAGAATCTTTGATGTCTGGACCTCCTCAGACCCCTCAGGAGATAATCATTTACTTCATGTAAACATATTGCTGGGGCTGACAAAATTTATGTTACCCTTAGAACAACTAATGAATCTTCAAAAGAAGGTAAACAACATGGTCTTGCTCTTTAATTCTTCATCTGTACACTATGGAATCTCTGACAGTCTAGTGATCTCGTGGGATGAGGGACAGAGATGTGTATATTGATGTTCCCATCTGGTAGTTTTGGTTTCTTTCTCCTACAACTAGTTATACCATCAGCTTGTGGGCCTTTTAGCCAATGCTGAGGCAGTTATTATCAGGCCACTTTATGGCCTCCCCTCCCACAATAACCTGTCCTGCTGGCTCTCCAAGGGTATGCTGTGTTTACAGGCTATCTATTTCAAAGACTGGCTAATTGCTCCATAGGCTACTACTAAAAAAAAAAATCACTTCCAAATGATAAAAGGGAAACATTTTAGGTTTTCCCAGGCAACAATGCATGACCAATGTGATTAGGACTCATAATTCACACTCCTGATACCTGAGCTTGATCCTTCTAGAAACAGCTGCCCTATAAAAGTGGCAACAGAGCACGTATATCACACTGCTCAGGCATCCATAGTCACAGCTCTGCATCCACAATAAACGGCTTCTGCCATGTCTGTGCCAGGGCTGCACTGGAAATGAAACAATAAGAGTAGAAAATAGCCTTTATTTATTGAGTTCACCTACCCTTAACGTTAAATCAAACCCCAGCCAATGCAGCTCACAGAATCCAAACAGCTGAAGACGAAAAATGCCTCAATGGACAAGTAATCCATTCACAGGAGCTAGCAGTGGACTTTTCCCCACAGAATATACGTTAGTGTCCAGACTTCTAATATTTGGAGGGATGAAGTGATCAGAGTTCTGTGGTGACACACACCATCAGGGCTGATGGGTCTTGCCAACGCCCATTAGACTTCCTGTGGCTTAGAAAGGAGTTCTGGTAAGTGGAATGTACTAGAAAGCCAGCATCATGATAAAAGTTACATGAGGAAACTTTTAATGGCCATTTGTCAAGATGAGAGATGCCATGGGAAAGAACACATTTCCTAACTTAGGAGAAAGTCATAGTCTATTGGATGCCAGGTGGGTGAATGCTCTCCTGGAGAAGATTAATCTTATCTTGGATTCTTTGCCCTGTGAGAGGTCTTTCTCTTGCTGACAGGGCCTTAAAGTGAGGCTACATTTCATGGTGTCTAGAAGTGGTTTGGAATCATGGCTCTGTGACTTCATTCAGTCATTTAACAAGTCTTTGTAAGTGGCTACTGTGTGCCACCCCATCTGTAAGTTTATTGTACTATAGTGGCTTGCATGTTACTATGATACTTAAAACTATGCTGCTCATATTTAAAATGTCACCAGAGTTGCTATGATGCCAGCAGCTATGCCACTCATATTTTGAACACCAGCAGGGTGTTTCTATGATGCTGGATGTTATACTACCCACATTTCAAATGGCAGCAGAGTTACTGTCATGGATTGAATTGTGTCCCCCAAAAAATATGTGTAACCATGTGGCTGGGCCATGATTCCCACTATCTTCTGACTCTCTTCCATTATGTGGTTTTCCTATGCCATATGTTAAAGGGTTAGGGTGGGACTGTGGATCCCTTTATAAATTCACCTCCCTGCTCCACTGTAGAGGGAGTTTCCCTGAGTATGGCTTGCCCCAACCTTAATACCATCAAGCAAGCAGCACTGGGAGAAGGGTATGTCTTTCAGACCTGAGGTTCCTGCATCAAGATGCTCCCTGGACAAAGATCGATGCAATACTGGACTTTCCTCCAGAGTCAATAAGGGGAAAGCCTTCCCCTGGAGCAGACACCCTGAATATGGATGTGTAGCCTACAAGACTGTGTAAGAATAAACTGTCTCTTGTTAAAGCCATCCACTCTCTGGTATTTCTGTTAGAGCCACATTAGCTGACTAAAATAGTTACCAATGGTGGCAAGGTTTCAGTGGAGATTCCTGTCTAAGGCAATCTAACTAGGGAAAAAGGCCTACCAATCTCTTCCAAAAATTAGCAAATAGAAACTTTATAGATCAAAACAGAAGAGCATCCAGTTTGCTTGCTTTGTATATATCATCAAAAGGAATCAGTTGTTAGAGAAGGACATCACATCCGATGAAGAAGAGGGCCAAAAAAGGTGTGGGAGCTGTTTGGAGAGTTGCAATACTGGACTCTAACACATTGACAATCATGAGGGAGCACTATACAGGACCAGGCAATGTTTCCTTCTGTAGTACATAAGATAGCCATGAGTTGGAGCTGACTTGATGGCAGTTGACAGCAATAATACCATGTGCTTGAATATAAAACAGTGAACAAGATAGGGTACTCCTCTTAAATTTACCAGCAGGAGTTACTGAGCAAGAAAGCCAGAATCATAGTAAAGTTGATAAGTATTCTGATGAGGGGAGACACAAAGTACACTACAAAAGGGAAGGAGTTGGCAAGGAGACAAACCATGATTCCTGGAGTAGGTGATATCTAAGCTCAATCCTGAAAGTAAAGAAGGAATCATCAAATTGAAACATTGTTTGCATGTACATGAGGTTAAGTTGCGGGAAAAAGAGTATGCAAAAAAGACACATAGATGTTGAGTAATGGAAGATCAGAGAAGAAAGAAATGGACCTAGAGAGAGAACATAATAAGAAAGAGTCCTTATAAAAATAAGGCAAAGGGGAAGTACAGAAAGATTTCACACAGACAAGTCATACGGGAATATAAATTTTAGAACAATTGTAAGAGTCAGGTGACCATGCACATACTATTTTATCCATGACCCTCAGCTCATAACACACAGATAAGTTTACCTCTCTTGGTATTCAGATTAAATGTTAAGTTTCTGAATCCTAATAACTAATTATTCAGTGGTAATGACAATGAAACACCCACTGGCTCAAATTTTAACTAATGTTTGGCCATCCTGTCCTGTACAAGTTCACATGTATTACAGAATATTTAGTGTAGATACAGGTATAAACTAGATAATTCAGTATTTCAGCACTTGGGGAGGCTGAGAAGTTCATATGTTCAATCAATTACCCAACATACATTTTTTTCTGTGCTAGTACTGAGTTTGCTGCTGGGGAAGCAATGTGGTAAATGTTGATTAGCTGATGATACATTTAATAGAAGAAATACTTGTTTCTGTTACACATTCAGAAAATTACCAGGTTCTGTGTGGTTTGGAGTTTGCGACAGAGACTATCAGTTGCTGCCAAGTATCTATTATCCCCTTTTTCTTTTTCAAAAGATTCTCAAAGTTGGAGCCAAATGGTGGACTAGTCACACGTCTCCTTGATTCCCTCTGAGAACCAAGGCCTAGGAAAATAATTGAACAGAGCAATGTGGACATTCTGGGAGCCCCAAGATTAAGCATAGGGTTGTGAGATTAGACTAGGTGACAGGAAGAGGAAATACTATCTTGTTGGAAGTGAGACAGTGGCACAGTGAGTCCTGCTTCCTCTGGACCAGCAACCAAGAGCATTACAGGTATGGATGCCTTCTTTGTTAACTGGGAGACTGAGACTGGGTTTGCTGAGCTTAAGCATCTGACAAGGCCGGCTGCTAGGCTGAGCTACACTGTTGATGTAAACAGTGTATCGTGCAGCAGAGAAACTGTGCTTGGGACAGTAACATCTAGAGAACCCAGCAGTGACAGGCAATCATGTGTGCTAGCCCCTCTCTGCCTCTTCTCTGAGCTGTGCCAGAGATACTGCTGACTCACTACAGGAGAAGCATTCAGTCAGGACACCAACTTGGTCAGCTGAGAGGCAGAGTCAACCATGCCTGAGGGCACAGCTGTGGCTAATTCCCATGCTGAGCAACATGTCTGGTTAGTGCTTCTCCCAACAGAAAAAACTGTTTCTAAGTCAATTGTACCTATAGAACATAGTGGCGGTTGGTGGCCAAGTGTGATGGTGCCCAAACCCTTCCATTCTTTGAGTCATGTCATAACATCTGTTAACAGAGCCATTTTTGTCAGCCAGGAGGTGAGGCCTACCATCAGTGAAGGCCTGGCTGCTATGGGCTGCTGCTGGTCAATGTCTCTTTGAGCAGAAAAGTAATTTTTAAGATAAGCACATCTATAGAATACAGCAGTCCCTAGCAACCAACTGTGGAGCCATCCTTCCCTCCTCCCTTCCCTGAACTATGCCATAGTCTCAACTGACATGATGCTGGAGAGTCAGCACAAGTAGGGTGCCATCTTTATCAGATAGGAGGTGGGACCTGCCACTCCTGAGGACTTAGCTTGGGCCAGCTGCAAAGCCAAGCAGATCATGGGGCCTGATAACCTCTATATTGCCACAGAGAAGCTGTATATAAACCAGCTACACCTTGAGAACACAGCAGCAGCTGGCAACCAAGTCTAGTAGTGCCCTTAATCACTCCCTTCTTAGAGCTGCACTTCTAGCTCATCAGTGTAACACCAGAGAAATGAAACAGCTTTTTGAGGCATGAAGACAATAATCAATATCTAACCATTTAAAGAAGCAGACTGCAATGGATCTGGAAAACTCTCAAAACAAAGAATAAAAAAAATTCCCAGTTAAAGAAGGCTTTCTGAAATTATCAGAGATAGAATACAAAAGAATCAAATATAGAGATAAATAAAGTGCAGCAGAACAAAACTAAAAATTAAGCAAGATACAAGAACTTCTAGAATATCAATGATCTGAAATTCAGCAGATCAATAATAAAATTACTGAGTTAGGCAATTCAATGCAAAGCCAAAACAGCAGGACTGAAAAAAATGGAATGCAGGATTAGAGAGACAGAAGATAAAGCACTGACATCAGCACTTATGTGTAGAAATCAGATAAAAGAAGCAAGAAAAATGAAGAGGAATTAAGAAGTATGTGGGACTCTATATAAAGAGGAATAATCTGTGATTAACTGGAAGTCCCAAACAGGGAGGGGCAGCAGAAAATACAGAAAGAATCATTGAAGAGTTGATGATATCACTAAAGAACAGAACATAGATATTCAAGATGCTTATTGAACACCACAAAAGGTTGACTCCAAAAGAAAGACACCAAGACATATCATAATCAAGCTTAATAAAATGAAACATAAAGAGATGCTCTTAAAGGCAGCTAGGCTTAAACTATAACTATCATACAAATGGCACTTGGCTTGGCTGATCATACAAAGGGAAGCTTTGTGGGCTTTCCTCTGAGTTCTCAGCAGAAATGATTTTGGCAAGAAGGCAGTGGGATGACACATACAAAGCCTTAAAGTTGAAAAATTTCCAATCAGGAATTATATATCCAGCAAAACTGTCTCTCAAATATGATAGGGGAATTAAGACATTCTTAGATAAACAGAGGCTTAGAGACACTGCAAAAACTAAAACAAAACTACAACAAATACTGAAAGAAGCTCTTTGTTTAGAAAAACAGTAACATCAAATATATACTTAATGATGTAATACAGGACACAGCATTGAGTCCTACTCAGTAGGGAAGTCAAACAGCTCAATCAAAGCTAAACTATTAAAAGTAGGGATACAGACATCTTAACATGTAAACTATGACATCACACAATGGAGGGATATTTTACAGTAATTATAATCCTTTCAGGTAGAGAGGAAGTTAAGGAGACATACAGAAGTTCAAGATTGGTTTAAACTTAGAACATTGGAGATCAAAGGCATAGCCACAAAGCAAACTAACAATGCTACAGATCAAAACAAGAAACATGACACAGGAGCCCCAAAACACACAAAAGCAATACTGAAAAAGATGAAAAGAAGACATATTAAGAAAATGATCCAGAAGAGATTATTAAGTGAAACAAAGAAAATGTCAACAACAGAAAAATAAAGGCACCAAAATGACAGCACTAAGCACAGATATATCCATAATTATACTGAATGTAAATGGATTGAATGCTCCAATAAAGAGACAGAGAGTAACAGCTTGGATCAAAAAACATAATCCATCTATATGCTACCTACAGGAAACACACCTTAGACTCAAAGATACGAACAAACTGAAAATCAAAGAACATGCATGCAAAGAAGAGCAGCAATGGCAATACTAATCTCAGCTAATTAGACTTCAATGTAAAATTTGCCATCATGGGCAAGGATGGTCACTGTTTGTTGCAGAAAGGTTCAATACATAAGCAACGTATAACAGTATTTAATATCTATGCACCCAATACCAGAGCATCTAAACACATTGAGCAAACACTGACAACTCTGGAAAAAAGATAGATCATTCCACAATAACAGTAGGAGACTTCAACACTCCCCTTTCAGAAAAAAACTCAATAAAGATACAGAAGACCTTACTGCATCAATCAATTAGACCTCATCAACATAAACAAAACTTTTCATCCAACAACAGATGAATACACCTTTTCCAATGTACATGGAACATTCTCCAGAATAGACCATGTATTAGGTCATAAAGTAAGTCTCAACAAAACCCAAACCACTGAATTATTTCAAAGCATTTTATCAGACCATCCAACTCGATGGCACTTGGCTTGGCTTGGCAAAGCCATAAAAGTTGAAATCAGTAGCAGAAAAAACACTGGTAGAAATTTGAACTCATGGAAACTGAACAACACCTTGCTAAAAAATTCATGAGTTATAGAAGAAATCAAAGATGCAATAAAGAAATTCACGGACTCAAATGAGAATGAAAACACATCATACCAGATTACATGGGATACAGAAAATGCAGTGCTTAGAGATCAATCTAACTCTATAAATGCCCACATTTGGAATGAATAAAGGGCCCAAACCAAAGAATTAACCCTACAACTTGAAAAAGTAAAAAGAGAACAACAAAAGAACCCCTCAGGCACCAGAAGAAAACAGATAATAAAAATTAGGGCAGAATTAAACTAATTAGAGAATAGAAAAACAAGTGAAAGAATTAACAATATCAAAAGTTGGTTCTTCAAAAATATCAACAAAATTGTTAAGTCATTGTTTAGACTTACAAAAGAAAAACATGAAACAAATAAATCAAATAAGAAATGAGACAGGAGATGTCACAACAGACCCAACTGAAATCAAAAGCATCATATCAGAACATTTCAAAAAATTGTACTCCAACAGACTTGAAAACCTAGAGGAAATGAACAAATTTCTAGATTCATATCACCTACCAAAATAATCACAAAGAAAAGTAGAATGACTTAACAGACTCATCACAAAACAAGAGATTGAAAAAGTAATCAAAAAACTACCAACCAAAAAAACTCCTGGCCCAGATGGCTTCACCAGAAATTCTACCAAACTTTTAGAGAGGAGCCAATTCCAGTCCTACTGGGGCTATTTCACAGCATAGAAATGGACTGAATATTCCCAAATTCATTCATGAAGCCTGCATAACTCTGATACCAAAGCCAGTGAAAGAGTCCCACAAAAAAATAAAATTACAGACCAACATCACTCATGAACCTAGATGCAGAAGTATTCAACAAAATCCTACCCACCAGAATTCAACAATATATTAAAAAAACAATTCATCATGACCAAGTTGGATTCATACTAGGGATGCAAGTCTGCTTCAAAATCAGAAGAACAATGTGATCAACCACATAAATAACACAAAAGATAAGAATCATCTGATTTGGTCAACTGATGTAGAAAAGGCATTTGACAAAGTCCCAAATCCATTCATGTTAAAAACTCTCAGCAAAATACAAATAGAAGGGAAATTCCTCAGTGCAATAGGGACATCTACACAAAGTCAACCATCTACATCATCCTGAGTGGAGAGAGATTGAAAGAATTCCCCTTGAGAATGGAAACTAGACAAGGCTGCCCACCATGACCACTTCTATTCAACACTGCACTAGAGATTCTGGTCAAAGAAATCAGACAATACAAAGAAGGGCATTCACATTGATAAAGAACTAAAAAATTCCCTATTTGCAGATGATAAGATCCTATACACAGAGAACTCTAAAGAATCCATAAATAAAGTACTGAAACTAACAGAGTTCAGCAAAGTATCAGGATATAAGGTAAATATATGTGAATTGGTAGGATTCCTTTACAACAACAAAGAGAACATCAAAACAGAAAATCATCAAATCAATACCATTTTCTATAGCCCCCCAAAAGGTAAAATATCTAGGAAAAAAATCTAACCAGAGAAGTAAGACATCTATACAGAGAGAATTACAAGACCTTACTGCAAGAAACCAAAAGGGATTTATGTAAGTGGAGAAATCTCTCTTGCTCATGGATGGGAAAACTTACATTATGATAATGTTCTATTTTACCCAAAGCAATCTACATATGTAATGCAATCCCAATACAAATTCCATTGTCATTTTTTAATGAGATGAAGAAACAAATCACCAACTTTGTTTGGAAAGGGAAGAAACCCTAGATATGTAAGGCACTACTGAAGAAGAAGAACACAGTGGGAGGCCTCATACTACCCAACCTTAGAACCTACTACAGTGCCACAGTACTCAAAACAGCCTGGTACGGGTACAAGAGACCTATAGACCAATAGAACAGAACACAGACCCCCAAAATATCACCATCCTCTTATGAACAGTTGATATTCAAAAAAGGCCCAAAGGTTGTAAACTGGGGTGAAAACAGCCTCTTTAACAAATGGTGTTGGCAAAATTGGGTACCCATCACAAAAAAAAAAAAACTGAAACAAGACCCCTATCTCACACCTTACACAAAAACTAACTCAAAATGGACCAAAGACCTAAATATCAAATCTAAAGTGATAAAGATCATGCAAGACAAAATAGGGTCAGCAATGGAAGTTCTAATACCCAGCTTAGAAAGCCTTCAAAATCTGATAAACAAAACACGATTGACAGAAGAAATAATAGATAAATGAGAATTACTAAGAATCAAACACTTAACCTCAACCAAAGACTTTATCAAGAGAGTTAAAAGACTACCTACAGAATGGGAAAAAATATTTGACAACTACATTTGGATTGATGTCTGATTTAAATAATCTACAAGCTACTGTAAAATATCACAAGAAAAAGGTAAATAACCCAATTAAGCAATGGGCAAAGGAGATGAACAGACACTTCACCAAAGAGGACATCCACACAGCCAAAAGACACAAGAGGAAATGCTCACAATTATTAGCTATCAGAGAAATCCAAATCAAAACTACAATGAGATGCCATCTCACCCCAATGAGGTTGGCAATAATCCAAAAAACACAAATCAACAAATGTTGAAGAGGCTGTGGAGAGACTGGAACTCTCCCACACTGCTGGCAGGAATGCAAAGCAGTGCAACCTCTTTGGGAAGCAATTTGGCACTTTTCTAAAAAGGTAGAAATAGAAATACCATATGAATACCATAGTTCCTACAGAAATAAAGGTGGTCACGTGAACAGATATAAGCACACAAATATTTATTGCAGCATTGTTCACAACAGCAAAAAGGTGGAATCAATCTAGGTGACCATTAACAGATGAGTGGATAAAGAAGCTACAGTACATACACTCAATGGCACACTATGCAATGATAAAAGAACAATGATGATTTTAGAAAGCATCTCATAACCTGGTTTCAGTTGGAAGACATCATGGTGAGTGAAATCAGTCAGTGGCAAAAGGACAAGTATTGTATGCAACCTCTATTATAAGGACTGAAAAACAGACTAATGTACAGAAGAAAAGACTCTTTAATGGCTATAAGTTTGGAGCAAAAGGGGAAGAGTTGGTCATAGATTAAACAGTAGATAGAAATTTGGTTAGGTGAAAGCAGTAACACCATGCTGTAGAGAACAGGTCAACGTAACTGGACTACACTATAAACTGAAAGTTTTTTTAAACTCAACTCAACATTTTAAAGGATAGAGTAGTAGGAGTGGGGGCCTGGGGATCATGTTTTCAGGGGACATCATCGAGGCCAACTGGCATAACTAGTCATTTGCTAAAAGAATCTTCTGCATCCCATTTTGGTGAGTGGCTTCCAGGGTCTTAAAAGCTAGCAAGCTGCCATCTGAGGTACACCAAATGGTCCCAACTTATGTGGAACAAATTATGATCCCAAACAACAAAGACATGAGGAAAAGAGCCCAGGAGACCGAAGACCCCATTTGAGTGGGAGACTGTGGCAACATGAGACTGGAAGAGCCAGATGATGCCCAGCCACCAACAAAGGTAGCTTTGATGGCGGACACAATGTAGAGTTCCCCAAAGTAATATGAGAAAAAGATGTATGCACTCAAGAACTCTACTAAAAACCAGAATTGATGATCCCACAGCCTAGATGGTCCCCTGGGAACACGGTCCCTAGACCTGCTGCCGGTCCTGATTGAAAAGCAGTGCTGAGGTAAACTCTTGAGACAAGAATGGACTGGACTCAGGGACACAGTGTGATCTTGTGGTATGTATACTTTATGGTTCTATACATTTATGGGAGGATGTCCTACTGTTTTTTTTTTCTGGATGAGAGAGAGGAAGGTGGAGAGGAGTGGACAAGTGCTGGTTAGGAGGATACTATAAACGTAGAGTGAAAGGGAGGCGTGTGCTGTCACTGAGTGGGGAAAGCAGATGGAGCTTCAGATAGGCAGACATGCAAAATTGACTTAGATTGAGTTCTTTCACTTAATCACAATACAAAAATAAGATTTTCATTTTTGGTGCTGGTAATGTCCTGTTTTGTGAACTGAGTTCTGTTCACACGAACAAACTCAGACTGGGAAAAGTCATTGAGGTGTATACTTAGGTAATATGCACTTTTCTGCATTTTCAAGAACGGTATTTTTAAAATCTCCAATTTGTAACTGGATATATTTTTGTCCCGGCTATGCATATTACATTTCTAGGACTCCCTTGCAGCAAGGGAAGTAATATGACCAGGGTATGACTAATGTCATAATAGCACAGCTGCTATGTGGGACTTCCAACAGATCTTACAAAATAGGTATGGGAGTGCTCTTCACCACTTCTCTTCCTCCTTGGTGTGAGTCCTGGAAGACAGATATGGTATATGTAAGGCTATCTTGGATCACGAGGACAAGACTCATACCCTAGGGACATTTAGCCATAAGAAGACTTGGCTGTGCCTGACAACTCTGACAGAACTGCTAAGCCAGTTCCTACCTCCAAATTGTATTTATGTAAAAGGGAAAGAGAGGGGGAAAAGAGTTATGCTCAGTTGTTTTGTTAAATTCACCTGATGGTAACCTATACCAAGTTCAAGGCTGAGTAGTGTTCTACTGTACCTTTCACAGTCAGCAAAAAAAAAATGATTAAAATAAGAAACTACTTGAAAGAGGAATGAAAATGGAACATTTAGAGCCTAGTTCAATGCATGGCTTTCTTTTTAACTGACTGCAACCCTAGGTTCTCATAAATAATACGGAAATTAAAAATCTACTGTATTTCTCTATTGTATGAGTTCTTTCCTGGAAACAACCAAGTATATGAGTCTAGAAGAAATTTATAAGCTAGAGTCCAGGCTTAGGACAAAGCAAAAATTAGAATCAAAATCAGAATAGGATCCAGACAGCAAAAGTCACATAATCATCTCACTGGGGTACTACCCCAGGAATGAAGAAGTCCATTCATGAGCCACTCCATGCAACCCTCCAGGTTCGAGCATGAAGAGTCGAACTGACTAAATGTAGATCACAGACCTCTTGGCTTCCCTGAAGCAGTGACAGAGTCTGCAGTGAGGGAAAAGTACTTGCATCCAATTGCCTCGGTTTCTCTATTAAGAGAGAAACATTGATTAATAGCCCCACTGAGAATGTGTAAAATGAGGGATAGGTGTAATTCTCTAACTAATGGATGCTGGACACTAATAAATCAACTAACGTGTGCTCTTTACCTCACAATGTTGTTGAGAATGTACTAAGTTAGAAATAAATGCTCTAATGTTATATTCATCATCATATTGTTATTATTGTTGTGGTTATTACTCTTGGGATTTGTGTGGTAGGGAAGTGACTTTAAAAGAGTAATATTTGAAATTTTAAGGAATTCTTTTCTTTACCAAAGAAATAATGTCATTGGTATTGGACAATGAATTAATAGTATATCTCTCAAATTAATAGCTGGAAATGTACATGCATAATGTTGACACAAATGAGTCAGTATAAAGTAAGTCTCCTTTTTACACTGCTTTGGAAAGTCACATTTGATATCAGGTAGGATTCAAAGAGAACTATGGAAAATGGACCAGTATAAATTTCTAGACAGATGTCATCACATAGAGAGGGCTTTTTAGCAGTGGTCCACAGTGCTTAAATAGTCTTCAGAGGTTTATGAAACCCTGAACTACAAGTCTGTTTTATCTAAAAGTATATATACATATACACTTTTTCAGTATTATCCTAGGAAACCTTATGGGGCAGTTCTACTCTGACCTCTAGGGGTGCTATGAGTCAGACCTGACTCAATGGCAGTGGCTTTGGGGATAGTCAATATTTTTTATCAAATGTAAAGCGATAACTGATCCTAAACATATTAATTATTTTTAATGGTATGCATAATCCTAGTCAATGGAATCAGAAAGCTCTGGAAACAAATTCTTGGTAGCTACAGATCTCCAAAACTGTAACAATCAATGTAGTTACTCACAAACCATTCTCAGTTCTGCAGAAACTTGGAACCTCACGTGAGAAGTAATTAAGAGTAGCTATGGATTACGACAAGGTCTCTGAGTGGTGCAAATGGTTTACACCTGACAGCTAAACCTAGAGATTGATGGTTCAAACTCACCCGGTGGTGCCATGGAAGAAAGCCTTGGAATCTGCTCCTGTGAAGATTATAGCCAAGGAAACCTTTTGGAGCAGTTCTGCTCTATAACACATCAGATCACCAAGGGTCACAATTGACTGGATGGCAACTGCTTAGTCTGGTTTTCAGTTTGTTGTGTGTGAGACCACCATGAGTTGGGGGCCAACTCAAAAGCAGCCAAGCACCACAATGACAGTATATTAATTAGAAACTTTGGGCTGCAAATAGCAGAAAACCACAGTGAGCCTGAGGTCAGTTTAAATAATACAGAAACAGTTCTTGAAGCTCATAGGACTGGAAGCCCAGAGCTCACGCAGGCTTAGAACTGGGTTAATACGATAGCTTTGGCTGGCTTGATTCCATTGCTCTATGGTTCTCTCGGCTATGACTCCCTTCATTGGCTGCTTCTTTAGGCTAATACCATGTGTTCCAAACTGAGTGGACAAAAGTAAAATCCACGTAGCAGACATCATTCCTAGTTCACCTTTTATTTCCTGTCCAATCAAGTATTCCATAAATATCTCTTGGATAAGAAAGTGCTCAAACAGCCACATGAAAGAGTTAGATAATAATAATTCATGACAGGTATGATTAAACAAACATTTTGGACACCACAGACAATAAAATCAGAGGGAAAAATTACAGGTTTAGAGGTCTAAAAAATAGTATGCTTCCAATAGATAGTAGGAAACAGAAATAGCATTCCAGGCAGACAGCTGGCACTTTGTTTAAAGCAAATGAATTCAGAAATGAAAAAAAGATACTAGATTTCAGAAGAATTTTCCATCCATTCCAGGTGGGTTCATATTTTGAGCTGAAAACTATAAAGTTATTAGGATACTGAAAGTTTCCATAGAATCTCGTATCCTGCAAAATCTCACATTACCTCATGCCATAATGCTTATGACCACATAACGTACTGAGGCTCAAATATGCAACGAGGAGATTGAGACTTACAAATTTTTACACAGTAAGAACTCATTATTATTTTATTCTCCACTATTTTTGAGAGACCTTTTAAATATTCACTGAGAAGTTTCCATTTTTCAAGCCCTGTGCTAAATATCTTGAAGTGATTTTTTTAAACTTTCATAATAATACTGTAAGACTGGTACTTTTATTTCCACTTTTACAGTACAGGAAAACAAGAAACCCAGTGAGGGTATGTTACTTATCAGGGAAAAACTAAGAAGTGTAGCAATGGAATCACAATATATGTCTTTGTGATTAAATTTTAAATGTTTACATCATGCTTATAAGACCAAACTACTTTAAAACATACTAAAAGTTCCCATTTTAAAGGAAGTAAATGATGCAGTGCCTAAAAATCACTCTAATGGATCTATTAGCTACTTCCTGTGTCTCTCTTATCAGATTCTGGATATGATTTCCCGCACTGTCAGAAAGTTCATTTGGTATCACTTTACTTTTATGAAAAACTTACATTAGTACCCGTTTTCAGTAACTGAAAGAAATTGGAAAAGGATTTTCACTTTTGCCAAAAAAAAAAAGGCAAAAATAGCATTCCAGTATGTGAACAGCTGACTGGAGGAGGCTGTGCAGCCCGGCTGTGGCCCGGCTGGCAGTAGGCTGTGTGGGTGGAACTGCCCCATTGAGTTTCCAGCAGAAGTAGACTGACACATCTTTTTCCCTAGTGGGTTCAAAGCATGACCAGCTAAGTGCTTAACCACTGTGCCGCCAGAGCTCCTTCTTATAATGATTGCAGTCTAGAAAACCCTAGAAGTCAGTCTACTCCATCATATAATCTCTGTGAGTCAGAATTGACTCCAAAGCACAAAACAACAGCAACACTGATACTTCAGATTTTCTCACATAACAGAAACTTTATGGTATACCAGAAGCAGCTCTGTTATGGTGAAAGGAAGAACTCAAGATTGATTTTACATTTTGAGCAAGAGGTAGAAGTAATAATTTAATACCTTCTCTGTGCACTGAGGAAACCCTGGTGGTGTAGTGGTTAATGTCTCCTACCTCTGTTCAATATGACATGTCTGTCAAATATTTCAAATCAGTATATGTGCTGTTGAAGCAAGCACCTAAATATTTAAAATTATTCAGCAGGCAAAGAAAAGGAAACAAATATTCAGAGATGACTTTGTGTCAGGCCCATAACAATTATTTCATCTAATTATCACAGGTTAACAATTTACATACTGGTTAAATGTGTGTTTTAATAAAAAATAATTAAATTAAGTAAAAGACCACTGAAGCTTGCTCTTGAACATCAAGTAGCTAAAACAAACAGAAGAAGTGATGAAGTAAAAGAGCTAAAACAGAAGATTTCATAGAGCAGCTCTAGAAGACAAAGTCAAGTATTATAATGAAATGTGCAAACACTTTGATAAAGAAAATCAAAAGGGAAAAATATAATCAGGATTTCTCAAACTGAAAGAACTGAAGACAAAAATTAAGCCTCAAGTTGCAATAGTGAAGGATTCTATGGACAAAACTCTGAATGACACAGGAAGTATCAAAGCAAAGATGTCACCTGGAAGAAAAGGTGCATCTAACCCAAGCCTTGGTGTTTTCAATCACTTCATATGAATAGAAAAGCTGGACAATGAACAAGAAAGACCAAAGAAGAACTAATGCCTTTAAATTATGGTGTTGGCAAAGAATACTGACTATACCATGGACTGCCAAAAGAATGAACAAATCTGTCTTGGAAGAAATACAGACAGAATGCTCCTAAGCAAGAATGGCGAGACTACTACATCTCATACACTTTAACCATATTATTAAGTTGAAACTATCATTCAGAGTTGCTTTGAAAAGCAAATCATGCACCTAGACCAGGCCTTTTCAACCATGGCAGGATTCACTTTTTAAGCTAGATAATTCTTTGTCGTAGGGAGATGGCCTGTGCATTATAGAACATTTCGCAGCATCCCTGGCCTCTACCCACTACAGGCACCTCCTATCAGTTGTGGCAATCAAAATTGCTCCAGACATAGCAAAATGTCCTTTCAGAAAATAAATCACCTCTGGTTGAAAACCACTGGCCTAGACAGAAATGAACATACCATGGTGGGCACCATCCTCATTTCTCCTGTGCAACCGTATCATACAAAGGAGACAGAATTCTACAAGAAATGCTTGTCTAACCTTGTCCATTGCACAAACCAGTATTGGATAATAAGAGTCTTGTAAAAAGACTGTTGTTGTTTTTGTTGTTAAGTGCTGACTCACAGCAACCCTGTGTACAACAGCAGAAAATACTGCCTGGTCGTGCACCACCTTCATAGCCATCGGCTGTGTTGGAACCAGCGTTACAGCCACTGCTCCATTCCGTCTCGCCGAGGGTCCTCCTCCTTCACTGACTGACTGCTTTACCGTGCATGCGTCTATCCTGGACACTAAGTACTTCCATAACAAAACACCACGAGTTGATGGCTTTAACAAACAGAAGTTTATCTTCTCAGCCTAGGAGGCTAGGAGGCTAAACTCATTGAGGTACCAGCTCCAGGGGAAGCCTTTCTGTCTGTGTCAGGTCTGGGAGAAGGTCCTTGTCATCTCTCTTCCTCTCAGACTATGAGTTTTTCAGTGCAGGGACCTTAGTTCCAAAGAACAGGCTGCCCTCCTGGTTCTTCATTCTTGGTGACAGGAGGTCCCCAAGTCTTTTGCTAACATTTCTCTCTTGTATCTCAAAAGAGACTGACTCATGATACAAGCCAATCTTGTAGACTGAGCCCTGTCTCACAGCATAACTGCCACTGATCCTGCCTCATCAGTGTCATAGTGGTGGGTTATACAGCAAGTAGGAAAATTGCATCGGATCACAAAACGGTGGAAGGCCACAGAACACTGGGAATCACGGCCTAGCCAAGCTGATACATTATGGGGGAATACAATTTAATACATAACATTTCATCCTTTGGCCCCCATAATTCTCTGTCCTTGCCACATGAAAAACATACTCATCCCATCAATATCCTAGCAAAAATCTTAATTCAATTCCAAGTTCAAAATCCAAAAATTCCTCTTCATTGGTGAAATACAGAATACAGGTTATGTGCTTCCAAAGTACAGTGACAGAACAGGCACAAACTAGACATTTCTATAAAAAAAATGGTAGAAAAAGGAGGGAAAGGAGTAGCAGGCCCCAAATTAGTCTGAAAAACACATCTCAAGGATTAAAAATAATCTTCTGTTCTCTGAGACCATTTAGGCAACGGCTCTATCCTGCAGATGGGGTGTTGGCCACACTCTGTGGATTTTGGGTGGAGGTCCCTTGGCGCCAGCCTTCAGCTCCCAGGGCAATTGCAAAAACTCTTCTCATTCACATTTGCAAAGCCCCATTCTTCTAGTCATCTGAGTGGTGACTCCATCCCCTTGGCCCCTGGCAGGCCCTGTTCTTCTGTCCCTTGGGCACAGCAGCCCCACTCCTTTAGCTTTAGGCAGCAGATTCGGTCCCAACCTGCTGGCCCTTGGAAAAGGTAGACCCATCTTCTAGAACCAAATTGGTAAAGATCTGGCTCTTTAAAGCCTATGAGGCTGTGGCCCCACCCCTTGAATCCCCCAGAAGCCATGGCTGTACTCTTCAAGACCCCAGAGATCAGCACCCTATCCTTCGAGACTAAGGCAGTTCTGCTTCCTGAGTTCCTTGGCTTCTCAGCCTCTTGGGCCTTGCCACTGGGGCAAGTGTTCCAAAGCGCTTTAGCTCCAGTGACAAGTGTCTACAGGCACCTCACTCATTCAGTATACTTTGACTGAAAGGCACTCAGCAATCTTGCTCAAGAGTCAGCAGGCTAAGAGGAACCATTAAGGTACCTCATTCCATCAGGAAGCCTCCTGGGCCAAGGCACTCGGCTCTCTGGCTCTATGACCAAACTCCAGCACTGTCTCCCACTGATCTCCTGACTCTGCTGCTTCTTGCCAACTTCTCCATCTCCAGTGTAAAAGCTCTCTTCACTTCCTTCAGAGGTCTGACCAGAATTGACTGACATCCATAATTCCAGCAACAGTCTCTTCAAGGCCATCTAAGCTTTTTCTATTTTTCAGTCTCTACCCTGTCACAGTTTCAAAACTGCTTCCACATTGTAGGTATCTGTCAAGGCAGGACCCCACTCCTGGTACCAAATTCTGTTTTAGTTATCTAATGTTGCTGTAACAGAAATAACACAAGAGAGTGGCGTTAACAAAGAGAAATTTATTTTCTCACAGTCTAGGAGGCTAGAAGCCCAAATTCAGGGTACCAATTCCAGGAGAAGTCTTCCTCTTTCTGTTTGCTCTGGGTAAGGGTCCTTGCCATCAATCTTCTCCTGATGTAGGAGCTTTTCAGTGCGGGCACTTCATGCCACCAAGAATGAAAATCTAGGAAGGGAGTGTGTCCTTCAGACCCAAGGTTTGTATATTCTGAGTTCTCAGCATTCTGCGACCCCTTCATCAGAGATCAAAAAACTAAGTTTTACATTCCAAATTGGTTATATGCAGGAAGAGAAGCCTGTCAAATTTAGGAGTAAGATAAGCCAAAAGTTAAGGAAAGGACATGATTTCCTTTCACTGTCCCATTATCATTAATCCCTCAGAAGTTGCTCTCTTTTCACAACCTACAAATTGCTTTCATATACAAAGATTCATCTGTTTGTCTCAGCAAAACAGAGAAGGCAAAAGGGAATGTTGTTCCTGTTATACTTATGGGGAAACTGAGGCTCAGGTAGAATATGTAACTTTTCAAAGAGATTGGCACAGCTGGTTGAAACATCTGGTATCCTTCTCACCATACCACAATGCTCTCTTTGTCATGAGAGAAATATTCCAGCACACATCGATAAAAGTTTCCCTCTGCGCATTCTCTTTAATAGAAGGACATTGATTCACTCTATGCACCAAGGATCTCTGCCAGCTTTGGGGTTTGAGTTCAGACTTAAGATCATGATTCTCACTATGGCCTTTGGCTTCTTGACCATTCTATTAACTTAGCGGGCTTGAGTCACTTCTGAACGATTTTGTGGGGTGAGAGGGTATTTGACTCAGTAGCACTTTATGAAAGTTTTTCTGGGAAGTTCAGCACAACTTCCAGAATTTCACACAATGATCATACCACCAAAATGTTACTTCCCACAGCCTCCTGATGACTCTAACATAAAAAAGATATATTTCTTGCTGAGGTGCTGTGGTTTTCATATCTCCATTTGTCTTGCCAAACTGGGTCAGGAAGCCAGCCCAGGATGTAGGGATTGGTCTTTTCTTAGACTCATAAAATGTTAGTGTTGGAAGTGATCTGATTGTCTGGTACAACATTTTCTCACTAAGAAAACTGAGAGCTACAGAGAACTAATTTGAGTAATGTCACATAAGGAGTTCATAGAAGAAATGCTCTTAAAACCTGGGTTTCCTAACTCATGATTCAATTTCTTTCTAATATATCAGCCTGTACCCCTTGACTCCAACTTTCTCATACATAATTCTTGATCATCCATTTCATAGATAACAGCAGTAATCAATGTGATGTCTCAAACACAATAAAAACTTTGCACTAAACTCTCTAGGATATTGCTTACTTTGTCAACACTAATGACTAAATTATTGGTTTGTTTAATCAACAAGTGTCAATTTTCAACTGTAACACTCTGAGTTTCTTATTGGCAATGACCGTATTTCACTCATCCTGGCACTTTTGGCAATATGAAGGTTAGAATTTAGCAGTAAAAGGATATATCTAAGAATTAAAGAAAGACAATTGGATAGAAATAATTATAAGAAATGAGATTTAAATCACAGAGGAAGGAATAACAGATCCACTACTCTAGGGGCAAGTTGTAGAGACAGCGTGGGAGCTGGGCCTTGAAGGCTAAGAAGTAATTGATTGGACATACCAAAACCCACTGCCATTGAGCCGATTCTGACTCTAAGCAACCCTATAGGATAGAGTAGAACTGCCCCATAGTTTCCAAGGCAGATTCAAATCTGGCAGATTCAAACTGCCAACCTCATGGTTAGCAGCTGCAGCACTTAACCACTACACCACCAGGGTTTCCTGCTTAGATATACAGGGGACAAAAAGTCATTCCAGACAAGAGATGGCAAGAGCAAAGTCTGATAATATGGGACCAGCTGGGACAGGGTTCATAGGCTCTATAGATGAGGGAGACATATGGACATGGTTTAAAAGCTGAGATAAAGCCAAAGAGTCAGGGGCCTCAAAAGCCATGATAAAGTCTAGCAGTGACATGGTAAGATACATGTTTTAGAAAGATCAACCTGACATTACCAAAGAAGATGAGTCTGAGTAAGTTGTAAAACCACTTCAACCCTTTCTGTGCTCCTGCCAATAGATGACGAAGGTCTAAACTAGGAAAGTAGTCTGGGTGTGGAAGAAATTTTGAGTGTAGGAGTCATCAGAAGACTGGACTTAGCAATACATTGGATATTGGTGATTAAGGAGTGAGGACACCTGACGGTGCCTGGAGATTCCAATTTAGGTGACTGCTACATTGTCATGAAACTACCTAGACAAGGTTTTAACTATTGAGAATCTGATTCTTCAGGGATATCATTGCTGATATCAGATGGATCCGAGCTGAAAACAGAAAATACCAGAAAGATGTTTAGCTGTGTTTGACTATCCAAAGGCATTCAACTGTGTGGATCACAACAAACTATAAATAACATTGTAGAGAATGTGAATTCAGGAACATTCAGAAATTTTGCTCACTATATGAAGAAGAATGGTGCATATGAATTGGAGAAAGACTCATTAACAAACTGCATTATGCAGATGACACAACGTTACCTGCTAAAAGTGAAGAGGTCTTGAAGCACTTACTGATGAAAATCAAAGATCATAGCCTACAGTATGGATTACACTTCAACAACAACAACAAAAAATCTTCAGAACTTGATCAATAAGCAACACCATGATAAGCAAACACTGAAGTTGTCACAGGTTTCATTTTACTGGGATCCACAATCAACATCAATGGAAGCCCCCAAACTAAACCAAAGCCATTGCAGTCGCATCAGTTCTGACTCATGCCAAGCCAGCTGACTCATAGAGAGCCTATATAGACCAGGGAAGCAGCAGTCAAGAAGTCAAAAGATGTACTGAATTAGGCAAACGGGCTGGAAGAGACCTCCCTAAAGTGTTAAAAAGCAAAGATGTTACTTTAAAGTCTCAGGTACACTTGACCCAAGCCATGGTGTTTTAATTGCCTCGTATGCATGTGAAAGCCGGATGATGAATAGGTGAGACAGAGGAGGAACTGATGCCATCAAATTGTGGTACTGACAAAGAATATTGAAGGTATCGTGTAACGCCAAGAGAACAAACAAGTCTGTCTTGGAAGAAGTATAAACAGAGTGCTCTTTAGAAGCAAGGATGGTGAAACTACATCTCAAATACTTTGGACATGTCGTCAGTGGGCATCAGTTCGTGGAAAAGGACACCATGTTTGGTAGAGTGTCATCAAAAAACAAAAAGATCCTCTGTGTGATGGACTGACACAGTGGCTACAAAACAACAGGTTCAAGCAGAGCAATGATTACGATGTCACAGGACAGGGCAGTGTTTTGTCCTGTTGTGCACGGGGTCCCTGTGTGTCAGAAACAACTCAACAGCACCTAACAACAATGATGACTTTGGAGAGAAATGTGATTGGATGACGGCCAAAGGGAATTTAAGTCTGCAGTGTGTGAATTTTTCTAAATTATAAATTAAAAACAAGGAAGAATTTGTTTTCTTTAGAATCTAATGAAGCTCTAGGGCCTTTACCCAGAAAAAGGCACATATGTATATACACAGACAACTTTTTAACTTTATGAGTTCCTGAAGCCCATAAGTGAATTGGCTCCAGATTACAAATCCTTGTTTTATATAATAAACTAAAATGCAAAAAACAATTGAGAAGCTTGTACTGTCGGTTACTAACGTCAGGGTGAATCTGTCAGTTTCTGTCACTGCGAGCTAGACATCTGTGCTCTAATCAATTTGACTCAATGGCACATAACAACTATGTACTCAAATGTGGCAAGCCAGGGTAAGATTGAGAACATTCGCCACATGGTGGTACCTGAAGGGAAGTATCACAACGTATAAATAAAACATAGGGGAGGGTGAAAGAGATGGTCATCACCACCCTCCCGATGTTTCTGAATCAGCACAAAGTCATTGTCATCAACAAAGTAAGTACAACTTGTTTTTCACCATCCTCCCATATCTGTGATTCCATTAAGTCCTCACAATAATCTTATGATGGGAGCAGGGGACACTAACAGATTCATTTAATAGGTAAAGCAATCAAAGCTCAGAGAAGTGGAGTCGCCTTCCTAAGGTTGTAGACAATTACTGACAGAGATGGGACCAGGTCAGTCTCTTCTCTCTTCAAGGCTATTTCATTTAATGACAAATCAAAGACATCAAGGTGAAAGATCTTCTGGTCTAGATTCTGATTCAGGCTTTTTCATCCCAAATTGATGGCACTGTTAAGAGTGACTGGTATCCAAGGTTCTGCTGATGTGACAGGACTCAGGAGGCCATGTGTTAGATTCATTAGGGACACTGTCTTCAGCCTCAGATGGGCTTGGTTTCAAATGCCAGTTCTGCCACTTAGATTTCTGTGAGTTTTACCAAGTTTATCACCTCAGTGACTTTTGGTTTCCTCATCTTTAAAATAAGCATAATAATATACATCTCCAAATTTGCAAGGTTCAAGTGAGATATGATAAGTGAAAATACTCTCTGTTAAGTGCTGACTCCTCTTCTGAGAGCTTTGGCTGGCACAGCAATTTGTCTGCAATCTTAACTCCTGTCAGCAGGCTCTTGACACCCATCTCTTTCTCACTTCACACACTGGGGGCAATCTGCCTGCCAGAATGGCCACTGGCCTACCTGCCTGGAACACTAAAATCTCTTAGTCTGCATCACCAGAACAATATGTGCCAAGAACAACCAAGACCTTAATTCTTGATTGATAAGTCCTTACAGACTTAATGTTTGTCTATGTTTAAACACTAAGGATCAGAAATTCTGAACGATGAAGAATGTGAATGTGGAACATACCTGATGAATAGAGTTATTACAAGATCAGTGTCATGTGAGATTCCAGATGTGTTTACTGTCCTTAAAATAGTTTAAACCTATGCACCTATTTAGATGGTCACTTGCAGCATTTAGAGGTCAGCCACCTATACAGAAATAAAGTTTCTAAAGTATCATGTTTTATTCTACATAGCCATCTAGCTGATTAAAATAAAAAAAGGCTGACATTTGTGGGGTGTTTTGTTGGTGGTGTTGTTGCTGTTGTTTTTCCATTAAAGTAGGTTAATGGTGAGCACATCTTTCCACAACAAAGGATTGCAGAAAGGAAAAGGAAAAAAAGAGAGAGCAAAGCAGAGCCTTCTATGTACCATGGACCACTGACTGCCAGCAAATCAGTCAGCATCTCCAAGCTTCTAGTTCCTGATTTCTCAGCTAGAGAAACAATACAGCCTCACCATCCTAACAACCTCTTCATGAAGAAAACTATAAACATTTACATTCAATAGATAAATTATTATCTCCTTTTGGAGCTTATTGACTCACTTCTAACGAATAGAAAATGGCAAAATAATGAGATGACATTTCTGAAATTAAATTAGTATAAGATTGTGGCTACCCATTGTGTCCTCTCTCTTGCTGGCTCAGATCATTAGCAAGGGTAAAGTCAGCTGCGTGAGGTAGCACAGTGTGAGGCAGCATTGTGGAGAGACCCACGTGGCACTGTATGAGTGGAAGCAAGTGTCTCCACAGTCAAAGGCTTCAGATGAGTCTACAGTTCTGATCGAGGATTTGACTGCAACCTCATGAGTTTCTGACCTAGCTGATGTGTATCCTGATTTCTAACTCACAGAATTGTGAGATGATACATCTGTTGGTCTAAATTACTATATTTTACAGTAATTTGTTGATAACTTATATGTTGTTGTTGTTTCTAGGCACCCAAACACTAGTGCCAATTCATAGCAATCCTATGAACAAAACGAAACACTGCCCATTCTTGGTCATCCTCATGATCATTGTTACGCTTGAGGTCACTATTGCTGGCACCATGTCAAACCACTGAACTAACCCTCTACTTTACCAAGCACGAGGCCTTTCTCCAGGGACTTGGCCCTCTTGATAACATGTCCAAAATAATGAGAGATGAAGTCTTGGCATTTTTGCTTCTAAGGAACATTCTGACTACACTTCTTTCAAGACAGACTTGTTTGTTGTTGTGACAATCCATGGTGTGTATAACATTCTCTTCCAACACCACAATTCAAAGGTGTCATTTCTTCTTCAGTTTTCCTAATTCATCATCTAGCTATCACATTCACTTGAAAACTGTGACTTGTGTCAGGTACACCTTAGACCTCA
Source organism: Heterohyrax brucei (assembly GCA_028571685.1). Taxonomy (NCBI): domain Eukaryota; kingdom Metazoa; phylum Chordata; class Mammalia; order Hyracoidea; family Procaviidae; genus Heterohyrax; species Heterohyrax brucei. The sequence goes on along the minus strand of CM053153.1, from coordinate 13,620,191 downwards.
AGGTGACATCTTTGCCTTTTCCCACTTTAAAGAGGTCTTTTGCAGTTGACTCACCCAATGATGTGCATCTTTTTGTTTCTGGACTGCTGCTGTTGATTGTGGCTCCAAGTAAAATGAAATCCTTGATGACCTCAATCTTTTCTCCATTTACCATCATATTGCTTATCAGTGCAGTAGTGAGGTTTATTTATTTTATATTGAGGTGTAATCCATTCTGAAGGCTGTGGTCTTTGATCTTCATCAGTAAGTGCTTCAAATTCTCTTCACTTTCAGCCAGCAAGATCATGTCAACTGAATAAAGCTGGTGGTCGATGAGTCTTCCTCCAGTCCTGATGCCATGTTCTTCATAGAATCAGTCCAGCTTCTTGCATTATTTGCTCAGCATACAGATTTAAATAAGCATGGTGAAAAGATGCAACCCTGATACACAACCTTCTTAACTGTCATGGGTTAAATTATGTCCCCCCAAAACATGTGTATCAATTTGGCTATGCCATGATTCACAGTATTGTGTGATCGACCACCATTTTGTAACCTGATGTGATTTGCCCATGTGTTATAAATCCTCCTTCTACAACGTTAATGAGGTAGATTAGGTAGCAGTTATATTAATGAGGCAGGACTGGATCTACAAGATTGAATTGTGTCTTGAGATGATCTCTTTTGAGTTATGAAAAAGAAAAGCGAGCAGAGAGACAGGGAGACCTCATACCACCAAGAAAGCAGTGCCAGGACCAGAGTACTTCCTTTGGAACTGAAGTTGCTGTGCTTAGAAGCTCCTTGACCAGTGTAAGACAGATGACAAGAAACTTCCTCCAGAGCCAACAGAAAGAGAAAGAATTATCCTGGAACTAACGCTCTGTATGTGAACTTGTAGCCTACTAGACAGTGAGACAACAAATTCTCTTTGTTAAAGCCATTTACCTGTGGTATTTCTGTTGTAGCAGCTCTAGGTAACCAAGACACTGACTTCAAGCTATATATAAACCCACTGCCATTGAGTCAGGTCTGACTCATAGCAACCCTAGAGGTCAGCGTAGAACTGCCTCACAGAGTTTAAGGAGCACCTGGTGGGTTTGACCTGCCAACTTTTTGGTTAGCAGATGTAGCATGTCACCCATTATATCAAGAGGGTTTCCTTAAATTATATGTAAGATAACTTACATAGTCAAGGACTTACCTAAAAGTCTCGGCACTTCCCACCAAAATCAAATGTTATGTTCCTTTTTGTTATTATCATTACTACTATATCCACGGTTGGGAATTTGTACTTATAGGACAGTCTCAAGGTCATGCTTCATTTTATCCTCTACATACACTCCCATTCCAGCCCTATCTGCTGACAATGTTGTTGTTGTTAGATGCTGTCAAGTCATTTCCAACCCACAGTGACCCTATGAACAACAGAATAAAACACTGCCCAGTCTTACACCATGTCCATATCATTTTTATGCTTAAGCCTATTGTTGCAGCCACCTTGCCAATTTATCTCACCAAGGATCATAGTCTTCTTCACCAACCCTCCACTCTACCAAGCATGATGTCCTTCCCCAGGGACTGAAACTTCCTGACAATATGCCCAAAGTATTTAAGGCACAGTCTAGCCATCTTTGCTTCCAAGGAACACTCTGGTTATACTTCTTCTAAAGCAGACCAGTTTGTTCTTTCAGTGGTTCATGGTACATTTCTTCTCCAACACCACAACTCAAAGGCATCAATTCTTCTTCTGTCTTCTTTGTTCACTGTCCAGCTTTCACATGCATATGATGATGCAGCTGAGAATACCATGGTTTGGGTCGGGTTCACCTTAGTCTTCAAGGTGCCATCTTTACTTTTCAATGATTTAAAGAGATCCTTTAATGCATGTGCATTTTTTCATCTCTTGACTGCTGTTTCCATGGGCACTGACTGTGGACCCTAATAAAATGCAATCCTTGACAACGTCAATCCTTTCTCTACTTATAGAGATATCGCTTGCTAGTCCAGTTGTGAGGATTTTTGTTTTCTTGAAGTTGAGGTGCAATTGATACTGACAGCTGTGGTCCTTGATTTTCATCCGTAAGTGTTTTAAATCTTCTTTACTTCCAGCAAGCAAGATGGTGTCGTCTGTGTAATGCAGATTGTTAGTGAGTTGTTCTCCAATCCTGATGGCTCATTATTCTTTGTATAATCCAGCTTCTAGGATTATTTTCTTGGCATACAGATTGAAAAGGTATGGTGACAATATAACATTAGTTATTGACTCCTAGGAGGCAGAAAATAGTACAAAGAAAGTAGCCTTTGGATTCTGATAGATTTCAATTAAAATCTGAACATCACACACAGTTCCTTTGAATCTAGGTTTCCTCATTTGCAAAATGCTCCTCAGAGCTCTTAATGGGGAAGAACACTCTGTAATTGGGCCACAGACCAAGAACTCCTAACCTAAGTAGAAAAATTCAAAGGCTTGACAACACTTGGCTGGCTTGGCTTCCAGAGGAAATGGCATTTAAGCAAATTCAAGAAGGGTGAACAGGGGTTATCCAGCAGAAGTGGGAGTGAACAATATTTCCAGCATTCCTGGTGCTTTTGACAATTGAAAGAGTTCATGATCAGAAAGGTAAGTAGCAAGTGATGCATCTGCAGAGATGGACAAGGTTCAGATCACAAAGATGGCTGCAGAAGCTTAGAATTCATCATATGGATGATTGGGAGTCACTGAAAGCTTTTAAGTGTAGACAGTAAAATTATTATTTTTCACTTTAAAGATCACTCTCCAGTAAAAAGCAGAGGTTCACAGACTTATTTGTAAAAGGCAAGACAGTATATATTTGGGGTTTTGCAACAACATCGTCTTTGACACACTTTCTCAAAGCTGCCATTTTAGTGAAAAAGCAGCTGTAGACAGTATGTAATGGATGGACATGGCTGTGTTCCAATTCAACTTTATTAACAAGATAGACAGCAGGCAATATTAACCCCATGGGCCATGCTTTAAGGGTAAATTGGAGCCAACTGGCACAACTAATGCTTTGCTAAGAGAGCCCTCTGCATCCCACATTGGTGAGTGGCATCTGGGGTCTTAAAAGCTGCCAAGCTGCCAAGCTCCAATCTGAGGGTATAGCAATGGTCCCAACTCAGCAGGAACAGATGATCACCAAGGACCAAAACGACATGGGGGAAAGAGAACCCAGAGGACAGAGAGACCCACGTTAGTGGGTGACTACATCGACTTGTGACTGGAAGAATCAGATGGTGCCTGGCCACCACCAGTGATAGCCATGATGGAGCTCAAAAGTTGAGTCTCACTGGCAAAACAAGAATAAAATGGGGTGTACCCTGAAATATCCACTAAAGGACTGCAACTGATGGTCCATGGGCCTCAGTATTCCCCTGGGAGCATGGCTCCTGGCCCTGATGCTGCCCCTCACCATAAATCATAATGGAAGTCAACTCTCAGACAGGAATGGATTGGACTTGGTGACAGAGAGTGACCGTATCATGTGTGTACTTTATGGTTCTATGCATTTATAGGATGTCGTCCTGCTGACCTCTTACTGAAGGAAGGGGAGTGGGTGGAGAGGAGGGGATAGGAGATTGTTGGGAGGATAAGACATGTATGGAGCAGAGAGGAAGAGTGTGCTGTTACCGGGCAGGGAGAGCAGTGGGAAGTGCATACAGGTGGGCACACAACTTTATATAGAAATGTACATTTTCATTCATCATCATAATAAAAAAAAAAAAGACAACTATTTAGCCCCCGGCTGTATTTCCCACAGGCCACAGTTTGCCAATACTTGGTATAAAGTATACAGGAGGAGAGTAAACACAAAGTTTGGAAATTGTCTCTAAGGGCATTTAGCTGATTACTTAATTGACTCATTCACCAAATCTCTGAAGAATGCCTTCTACGTGCTGGCAATTTGTCTAGGTATCCTGGGTAGAGTGATCAGTAAGACAGGATTTCCTTTTCTGGTATAGTTTAGCATTTTTTAAAATATAATGTCAATTCACATTTACTGACCGACTGAACGGAAAGACTTAAATCACAGAACATTCTAGCAAATGTATCTAGAGTAGAAAAGACATGATAAGAACTGTTAAGCACATTTTATGTGTGCTCTCATCTGATACTTCCAAAACATTTTCAAGGTGGCCATTACTGGTTCTGTTTCACAGATAACAAAAGGAGGTCCAAAGAAGCTTATCACTTCCTTGGCCCTAAGGGTTGAGACTTTAAAAATCATTTTCTTCCATTTACTCCATGTTGCCTATTTGATAAATAACATGGGCAAAGCTGCAGGGAATCAGAGGGTGAAATTTATAGCAGGGACCTACACAAAGAGGTTGAAATGAATCCTTCAGTCCCACGGAGAACTAAGGACAGGCCTGGGAACTGAAATCAGGAATCCCAATTTCCACTTCCTGCTTCTAATCATTTTCCCAAGAGAGCTGCCCCAGCTGTTCCTAGTGGAAGAGAGGATGAGAGAATCTTTTAAAATCTAAGCCCTCATCATAAATTTAGACTTTAGGGGAAGAAAAGAAGAAGAAACAAAGAAATTGTTGGCTTAAGAGAGTAATATTTCCCATTCATCAGATGAAGCACAGTTGGACAGGGGCAGAGAAAGTAAATTCAGTCACTTTGACGCTGTCCCCAAGGCAATGAAGTCCCAATTTACCCTAAAAACTCATGCATCCCACTTTGAGGGAATTTGGTCATGCTCAGAAATAACATGGCCATACAAGGAAGCCTTCTGTTTCTCCCTAATGAGTTGATTATATCCTGTCAGAAGAATCGTAAGGCCATCAAATGTCAAGTCAATTTTCTCAAACATATTATTTTCATAGCAGCTGGGTCTGACTAAGTCTTGAAACAGAGCATCCCATTGTTACGTTTTACTGAGAATGTTAAAGTGAAACTCAATTTTAAAAAGAAAGAACAAAAACCTATAGGACACATTCATGTAAGTTTACAATTCAGCATTTAGAGGCCAATTTTATTAAGATGATTTGGTCACTTAGGTCACAAATAAGTCATGATGTCAGAGGTAATAAATACGGAATGTGTTGTTTGCCAACAAGGTCACTTTCTCAGAAAACGAGATGACTCTTCAGTTACTGAGGCTACAGCTGAAGGTCTAGAGGATGAGTTCAAATGCCCAAGGCACTGAATTCTAATCCTTGTCCTTACAGCACGTGTTACTGAATGGATCTGGTTTAGCACATCGGCCTTGTTGAGAAAACACAGTATAACACTGAGATGAGACAAATGGACTCTAGAGTTAGGCAACTAGAGCCTCAGATACCTTACACACTGAATGATCTCAAGAGAACTTATGAAATCAGCGTGCTAATCACCATGAGTCAGAATCAACTTGACAGTACCTAAGAATACCTAGATAAGGGGCTGCTGAGGGAACTAAAAGGCATAAGATACCTAGCACACTGGTGCACAGTGTTCAGTAAGCAGTAGTGATGAAAATGGTGATGATGATGGTGATGAAAAGAGAGAAAGATGAGGAATCTGGTAAAATGTGTCTAGAGCCAATCATTGGAGATGAGCAAGAGAAGTCATAAAAACTGAAGCTGAAACTAAAAAGCAGTCTACAATATGTGTCTACTAATATTTTTTGCATTAATGTTGACCATGAATAATATCAAGTGTGGCATTTTCAGCTAGATTTACCATCAAAAGTAAAAGTACATTCTTCTCTAACACAGTTTTCATTACCCAGTTTTGTTGTTGATACTCTAATAGGTTTTCATTTTATTTGTAATTAGGTGGTGTGGCAGTCAGATTCCAGGATGGTCCCCAAAGTTCCTAGCTCCTGGTGTTCACCAATCTTCTTCCAGTTATTTAATCAAATACTAATATAAGTGCATCTGTGAAAGAATTTTGCAGTATTACTTTCTGGTTTACACAGAACTTCCACATTCACTAAAAGATTAATCAGATAGGTCATATAAACAAAAGCCAGAAGAAGCAAAGATAGGAAAAATCAAAGGGAAGGAGACAAAAGACTTGAACTGGCTCTTTGGCAGGCACTATCCTTTGCCTACTCAGTGCCCAAAACACCTTTCTTTTTTGCCAATAGAACCTGAATTTTGTTCTGAATAGCTGTATACTCATGTTTGTGAGTATACATTACACATCTAAGCTAATCACAATTTTATGCTCTCTTTTCCTTTTCACTAGGGCAGCCGTGGTTCTAATGTCAGCCTGTGAAATATCAAAAGAAATCTTCTGTAATTTCTGAAAAAGGCTTTGTTCTCCTGATTGAAAAAGGGAGTCATGGATATTTTTTTAAACTAGATTAATTTGAATGTGGAAATGATGCTGGAAGCTGTAGTGACCACCTTGAGTCCATTCAAGAAAAGCCAAGTAAATCACTATTGTCTGTGGACATATCTGAACCACTGAAATAACTCTACCTTCAGGCTTCCTTCTGTAAGAAACACTAACGCTTAGTCACATTTTTTGTTAGTATATCCAAAGGTATTTATCTGATAAGATTATATGAATGAAAAATGAATGTAGAACTAGAGGTGTTCATAATAAGACAAACCATAAATCAAAAAAAGAAAAGGCTTCATATTTTAAATCTTTGATGTATTTCATTTTGTTCATTTTTCTTGGCATATTTGACAACTTTTCTAGGCATGGTGATGTGTTCCTGAAGAGACGGAAGTTAGTTCTATAAATGACCCAAAACAGATATATTCAGCATTATATTAAGATGAAACCTTAGTGGCATAGTGCTAAACCTGGTAACCAAAAGGCTGGCAGTTCACATCTGCCAGGGGCTCCTTAGACACACTATGGAGTAGTTCTACTCTGTCCTATAGGGTTGCTATGACTAAGAATCAGTTTGATGGCAGTGGGTTTGAGTATTAAGAAGAAGACACTATGCCATGATAAGCACTCAGCTAAATACCTCAGAGCACTAGAAAATGGTGATCCAATCAAACATTGTGGAAAACAGACTCCAGTTCTTCACACGGATCCCATGTCTGGCCCCTAGATACCTCAGCATGTAGCTGGCACAATAAAATTTCAGTGTAACATACCCAGCTCATAAAGTTGCCACTTCTGCCAGGATGTTGCCTAATATAAAACTGGACACCACAGCCTCACATTTGCTGTCTGTAAGTGTTAAAACTGTGGTTAAAGCTGAATATTAACAGCATTTCACACTTGTGCTGTCATCTGGATTATATAACAATGTGTGGATTTTATAAACAGCAACTGCTCATTTTTGTGGTTGATTTTTTACTGGATATGCCCAACAGCCATCCAACTAAATAAGATGGCAACAGTGAGATTGAGCACAGGGCAACAGTGACATTGTCTGGCACATGTGAAACCAAATCCTGCAGGATCTCCCAGAAGGAGAGGCTACCAGCAAAGTGCCCTACCCCAGTTATGGCAAAAACATCACAAGTGTAAGTTTTCATTTGGATTGACTTTGCTTTCTGAAAGTGTTTCTCAGACATTTGGCTACACTGTTTTGCTCTATGAATGTGCTGATCTGTAATACTGAAAAATTTGATTTGATGGTATGTTAGCTAAAGGTAAACCACTTTCAGAAGGTACACTAGCAGTGATAAAAATACCTGCCATATGAAAAACTTTGTTGTATGCGTTGACTCCAGGAACAAAAACAGTTTACCTCTCCCTGATAAATGGTCTATTATTTCATGGAATGATAGAATATTTTTAGAAACCCTTTAGTTAGAGTCAGAATCAACTCGATAGCAACAAGTTTAGTTTTTTTGTTTTTAGTAATACTAGTCAAGGAATAAAAGTAAGTAAAATTATATAAGACTTTGTCCCAAAAGAAAATTTATGTATCTAATTGACCAGGAAGATGAAAAATGACCCACCACTGCCATCGAGTTGTGTCTGACTCACAGTGACACTAGAGGACTGAAAACTGACAGTCACCAAATATTGTGTATGAATAGCCACTTAGAAAGGTAGAAAGTTACATACATGGGAGTACAAGGTACCTATACTCTACTGAAGTTCCAAAGACATTGTTATGATTTAAATATACTCTATGCTGTCTTGAAAAACAAAATAAAAATATTTTGTTTTGTACTGATGAGTCAATCAGCAAATATTCAGCACATCTCAGTTATACTACATTAGCGATTGTGGAGAAAAAAGGGAGGGAGCATATAAAGGTGTCTGCATCACTGTTTCTGGTCTGTGTATCCTCTAATTTTATAGGGTGTCAAGACATAAGCTCACAAGGAGTTAAAAGCCAGCATGAGAATTAAATTGTGACAAAAGTCAGTCAAAAATGCTCTACTGGTGCATAGAACGAAAAAAACAAGTTACACTGTTTAATTAATACATGTTAATTGGTCTTTATTTGATATATTTTAATAGTACTTAGTTCTGAGATTACAATGGAGAATAAAGCAAGGCTCTGCCTCAGAGGAGTCACTGTGTGCAATAAAGACTGCCATGCTGGTCTATTCTGGGTGTTTGGGTTCCAATCTTTTTATGTCTAGTCTCTGACTGCAGCTTCTACTTAAAGATAGTTTACAACTCCTGGATAAGTGACTTTTGGTACCAGGGCTCTGGGTAGATCAAACTGTGATTGCTGTGTTTAACATAAATGGAGAGTTTAAAGAGCTTTTGAGATATTGAGGATTCTGTAGATCAAGTGTTGTCAAAATTTCTGTAAAGGGCCAGATGGTAAATATTTTAGGTTTGAGGGGGCTCAGAGGCAACACTGGGGATATCATGTAGGTATTTATGTAACCATTCAAAAGTGTAAAGTATAGAGGAGGCAAGGCCAAGTTGGCAGACTAGACACACATCTCCTCAATTCCCTCTGAGAACTAAAGCCCAGAATGATAACTGAGTGGAGCAGTGGACATCCAGGGAGGCCTAGGATCTGGCATAGTGTTGTCAGATTGGACTAGGCACCAGTAAAGGACTAAACTACCACTCTCAGAGACAAGCCAGCAGCTGCTGGCCAGTGACCCACCGTTCCTGCTGACTCACCATTTTGGAGGATTGCAGTTATTGACACCTTCTTTGTTATCTGGGAGGTGGGGACTGGGCATGACCTGGTAAATACACAGCACTACAGAGCTGAAGTAAACAGCATATAATGCAGCAGTATGTGGGATAGCCACACATTGGGAGCCCAGCTGCTGACTGAGAGCACCACTGCCCCTCTACCCTCTCTTTTCTGAGCTGCACCATAGACTCTGCTGTTTCACAGTAGAAGAGTAGCTCAGCTTGGACGCCATCTTTGTTGCCTGGGAGATGTAGTCACCCAACCAGGGGCCTTAGCAGCAGCTGATTCCCGAGCAGAGGAGCAGCCTATCTGGCAAGTGCTTCTCTAGAAGAAAAGAAGTATTTGAGACAATTCGTGTCTAGATTTAAAGGTGGAGCCTGGCACAAGATGGCAGGAAGGCCCTAACCTCTCCCTGTTTTGAACTACATCATAGCATCTGGGGACAGCCTATGAGACACTTTTGTTGTCAGCTAGAAGGCAGGGCCTGCCACACCTGAGGGCCTGACTGCTTGTAGAAACTGTTGAACAGCTCCCTACTCAGAAGTAAAGTACCTTTTTAAATAAGACCACATGGAGAACTGACTGTTGAGAGGCCTAGCAGCATCTCCTCCACCCTTCACTGATCCAAATCATATTGTCAGCTTACAGCCCCCAGTGACTCCATAAGTAGGGTACAGTCTTTGCCACCCAGGAAGCAGACTCTGACACCCCAAAGAGTCCACCTGGGGCCAGTCACTAGAGTACATAGAGATGTCTGGTGACCAACTCCCCTCTTAGAACTACACCTCTCCTGTTGGGGTAACACCAGAGAAATCAAACAGCTTCTGGATGGCATGGAGATAATAGTCCACAACTAGCCATTTAAAGAAGCAGTCCACCATGGCTCTGGAAAACTCCCAAAATAAAAATCAAAAACTTCCCAGAGGAAGAAGCTTTCCTGAAGCTATTGGATGTCAAGTAGAAAAGAATTATATATAAAGCCCTCCTAGGAGTTGAACAAAATGCAGCAGAACAAAAGAAAAAATTAAGTAAGCTATTTGAACCAATAAAACATCAATGATTTGAAATCCAGCAGCTCAATAACAAACTTACAGAATTAGACAATTCAATCCAAAGCCAAAAGAGCAGAACTGAGGAGAAGAAAGTCAGACGTAGTGACCTCAAGGATAGAGCAACTCATAACAGAATCTCACTACAGAATTTATGTGGAGAAACGGAAGAAAAGATAGAAGAAAAATGAAGAAGCATTAAGAAACATGTGGGACTCTATTAAAAGGAATAATCTACAAATAAATGGAGTTCCTGAACAGGGAGGGATAGATGAAAACACAGGGCATATTGCTGTAGAATTGCTGACAGAAAACTTGCCTAAAATTAAAGAAGACAACATAGATATCCAAAACATGTATTGAATGCCACAAAAACTAGACCCCAAGAGAAAGACACCAAGAAATATTATAATCAAGTTTAATAAAATGAAACATAAACAGATTCTCTTAAAGGTAGCAAGACTTGATGCGAAACTAACATTCAGAGGGAAACCCTGTAGGCTTTTGTCAGACTTCTCAGCAGATATGATGTTGGCAAGAAGGCAGTGGAATGACACATTGAAAGCCCTCAAGGAGAAAAACTTCCAGCAAGCAATTATATATTCTGCAAAACTGTCTCTCACATATGAAAATGAAATTAAGACATTTGCAGATAAACAGAAGCTTAGAGACTTTATGAAAACCAAACCAAAGCTACAAGAAATACTGAAAGAAGTTCTCTGCTTAGAAAAACAAAAACATTAAGTGTATACTTAAGGAGGCAATGCAGGACACAGCATCCAGAATCCTAGTCAATTAGGGAAGTCAATAAGCTCAATCAAAACTACATTATTAAAAGAAGGGAACCAGTGATCATAACATGAAAACTATGACATCATGACACTAAAAAGAGGGGCATATTACAGTGGGTATAACCCTTTCAGATGGACAGGAAATTAAAAAGATATGCAGAAGTTAAACTCTGGTTTAAACTTAGAATAGTAAGGGGGATTATAGGGGTAGCTGCAAAGCAAAATGACAATGCAATATATCTAAACAAGAAATGTAAGCCAAGAGTCTCAACAAACACAAAACCAACAGTGAAAAAGATGAAAAGTCAATCCATAAAGAATGACTCAGAACAGAATATTAAGAGGAACATAGAAAATATCAACATAAAAATAAATGCATCTAAATTGCAGCACTAAACACACACCTATCAATAACTACACTGAATGTAAACAGACTGAATGCTCCAATAAAGAGACAACAAGTGACATTGTGGATCAAAAGACATGGTCCATCTATATGTCCCATACAAGAAACACAGTTAAGACTCAAAGATATGAACAAATTGAAATCAAAGGATGGAAAAATCTATACCAAGCCAACAATACACAAAGAAAAGCAGGAGTGGCAATGTTAATCTCAGATAAAAAAGACTTTAATGTGCAATCCACCACTGTGGACAAGGATGGTCACTATTATTGCTATAAGGTTCAATACACAAGCAGGACATAACAATATTAAACCATTATGCACCCCATACTAGAGAATCTAAATACAAAGAACAAACACTGACAACATAGAAAATGAGATAGATTACTCCACAATAATAGATGGAAACTTCAACACTCCACTTCCAGTAAGGGACAGATCATCCAGAAAAAAAGCTCAGTAAAGATACAGAAGATTTTATTGTGACAACCAACTAGACCTAATAGACATATACAGAACCTTTTACCAATTAACAGATAAGTACACCTTCTTCTCCAATGCACATGGAACATTTTCCAGAATAAACCATGTGTTGGGACATAAAGCAAGTCTCAACAAAATCAGTTGGATCCGACTCGACAGCACTTGGCTGGCTGGCAACAAAATCAAAACTACTGAATTATTGCAAAACATCTTCTATGATCACAAAGCCATAAAAGCTGAAATAAATAGCAGAAAAATCATAGGTTGAAATTCGAACTCATGGAAACTGAACAACACCTTGCTCAAAAAGCCATGGGTTAAAGAAGAAATCAAGGACAAAATAAAGAAATTCATGGATTCAAATGAGAATGAAAACACCTCCTACCAGAACCTATACAGCAAAAGCAGTGCTCAGAGGTCAATTTATTTCTATAAATGCACACATCCAGAAGCAAGAAAGGACTCAACCCAAAGAACTAATCCTACAGTCTGAACAAGTAGAAGGAGAGCAACAGAGGAACCCCTCAGGCACCAGAAGAAAACAGATAATAAAGATTAGAGCAGAACTAAATGAATTAGAGAACAGAAGAACAATTGAAAAAATTAACAAAACCAAAAGCTGATTCTTAGAAAAGATCAACAAAACTAATAAACCATTGGTTAAACTTACAAAAGAAAAACGAGAGGAAACAAATAAATTGAATAAGAAATGAGATAGGAGATGTTACAACAGACCCAACTGAAATCATAACAGAATACTACAGAAGACTGTACTCTAACAGATTTGAAAACCTAGAGAAAATAGACAAATTTCTAGATTCATATTACCTACCAAAATAACAACAAGGAGAGAAAGAACAATTTAATAAACCCATCACAAAGGAAGAGATTGAAAAGTCATCAAAAAACTACCAACCAAAAAAAGTCCTGGTCTAGACAGCTTCATCAGCGATTTCTACCAAACTTTTAGAGAAGAGTTAACTCCAATACTAATGAGGCTGCTTCATAGCATAGAAAGGGACAGAATACTCCCAAATTCATTCTATGAAGCCAGTCTAACCCTGGTACCAAAGACAGGGGAATATCCCACTAAAAAAAGGAAAATTATAGACCAATATCTCTCATGAATCTAGATGCAAAAATCTTCAACAAAATCCTAGCCAATATAAGTCAACAACACATCAAAAAAATAATTCATCATGGCCAAGTTAGATTCACATCAGGGATGCAAACGCTGGTTCAACATCAGAAAAACAATTAATGTGATCAACCACATAAATAGCACAAAGGATAAGAATCAATTGATTTTGTCAACTGATCCAGAAAAGGCATTTGACAAAGTCCCTCACCCATTCATGATAAAAGCAGCAAAACAGGAAAAGAGAGGAAATTACTCAGTGCTATAAGGGGCATCTACACAAAGCCAGCCACCTACACCATCCTCAATTGAGAAGGAGACTAGAAGAACTCTCCCTGAGAACAGGAACTAGACAAGGATGCCCATTCTCATCGCTTCTATTCAGCATTGTACTAGAGGTTCTAGCCAGAGCAATTAGACAAGACAAAGAAATAAAGGGCGTCTGTATCAGCAAAGAAGTAAAAATCTCTCTAGTTGCAGATGACCTGATTGTACATACAGAGAATCCATAAGTAAACTACCAGAACCAATAGAACAGTTCAGCAAAGTATCAGGATATAAGATACACATAATTAAATCAGTAGGATTCCTTTATGCCAACAAAGAGATCATCAAAGAAGAAATCACCAAATCAATACCATTTGCTACAGCCCCCAAGAAGATAAAATACCTAGGAATAAATGCAACTAGAGAAATAGCTAACCTGCACAAAGAGAACTACAAGACCTTACTGCAAGAAATCAAGAGAGACTTACATAAATGGAGAAACCTACCCTGCTCATGGACAGGAAGCCTTAACATTGCAAAAATTGCTATTGTACCCGAAGTGATCTACATATACAATGCAATCACAATACAAATCACAGTGTCATTTTTTAATGAGACGGAGAAGCAAATCACCAACTTTGTTTGGAAAGGAACGAAACCCTGGATAAGTAAAGCACTACTGAAGAAGAACACAGTGGGAAGCCTCACACTACCTGACCTTAGAACCTATTATACTACCACATTTGTCAAAACAGCCTGGTACCGATATAAAAAGATACTTACAGACAATGGAATAGAATAGAGGCCCCAGAAATACCACCATCCTATTACGAACAGTTGATTTATTTGACAAAGTTCCAAAGGTTGTAAACTGGAGCAAAAATAGCCTTTTTAACAAATGGTATCAGCAAAATTGGATGCCCATTTGCAAAAAACTGAAACAAAACCCACATCTCACACTTTACACAAAAACTAATTCAAAATAGATCAAAGACCTAAACATCAAACCTAAAATGATAAAGATCATGCAAGAAAAAATAGGGTCAACAATGGAAGTTTTAATACACAACAGAGACAGACTTCAAAATCTGACACAGCACGATTAACAGAATAGAAAATAAGTGGAAACTACTAAGAATCAAACACTTTTGCTCACCCAAAGACTTTATCAAAAGAGTCAAAAGGCTACCTACAGAATGGGAAAAAACATTTGGCAACTACATGTAGGACCAACGTCTGACCTCCATACTCTACAATATACTGTAAAATATCAACAAGAAAAAGGTAAATAACCTAATTAAGCAATGGGCAAAGGAGATAGACAGATACTTCACCAAAGAAGACATCCAGGCAGCCAAGAGACACATGAGAAAATGCTCACAATCATTATCTATCAGAGAAATCCAAATCAAAACTACAATGATATACCATCTCACCCCAACAAGGTTGGCCATAATCCAAAAAAAAAACACAAAATAACATATGTTGGAGAGGCTGTGGAGAGATTGGAACTCTCCCACACTGCTGGTAAGATTGTAAAATGGCACAGCCTCTTTTGAAAGCAATCTGGTGCTTCCTTAAAAAAGGTGGAAGTAGATTTAACATTTCATCCAGTAATCCCACTGCTCAGAATTTATCCTACAAAAATACACATATACACAAACATTTATTGCAGTACAGTCCACAACAGCAAAAGGATGGAATCAACCTAGATGCCCATCAACAGATGAATAAATAAACTATGGTACATATACTCAATGGAACATCATGCAATGATAAAAAAAAAAAAAAGATGATTTTAGGAAACATCTCATAACCAGGTTATGCTGAGTGAAATCAGTCAGAGGCAAAAGGACAAATATTGTTTGGGACTCCTGCTATAAGGACTTAAAAATAGACTTGTACAGAAGAAAAGGCTCTTTGACAGCTACAAGGCCCAGCGGATAGAGTGAAGTTTGGTCATAGATTAGACAGTTGACAGAAATTTGGTTAGGTGAAAGCAGTGATAACATACAGTAGAAAGCAGATCAACTTAACTGCACTTCAATATAAACTGAAAGCTCTTCTAAACTCAACTCAGTATTGCAAGGATAGAGCAGCAGGGGCAGGGTCTGGGGACCATGCTCTTGGGTGACACCGAGGTGAATTGACATAATTAGCCTATGCTAAGAGAGTCTTCTGCACCCCATAGTGGTGTCTGGGGTCTTAAAAGCTAGCAAGCTGCCATCTGAGGTACACCAAATGGTCTCAGCTCATCCAGAATAGATGATCACTGGGAACACCAAAGACACAAGGCAAAAAGAGCCCAGGAGACAAAAGGACCCATCTAAATGGGAGACTACATTAACATGCGACCAGAAGAACCAGATGGTCCCCAGCGATCACCAAAGACAGCAGCGATGGGGCACACGATGTTGCATCCCAGTGACAACATGAGAAAAAGAGGGGTGAATCTCCAGAACTCTACTAAAAGACCACAGCTGACGATCTGATGGCCCAGGGGATCCCCCGGGAGCATGGCCCCTAAACCTGCTGCTGCCTCTGTCTAGGAAACACTACTGAGGTCAACTCTTCAGACAAAGATGGACTAGACTCAGGGACACAACATGACCATGTGGTACGTGTACTTCATGGTTCAATGTATTTATAGGAGGCTGTCCTACTGGTCTTTTTCTAGACGGGAAAAGAGGGTGGAGAGGAGGGTGCAGGAACTTGTTAAGAGGATATGACAACTGCAAAATGAAAAGGAGGAGTGTGCTGTCATGGGGAAAGGAGAGTAGAGGAGCTGTAGATAGGTGGGCATGCAAAACTGATCCGGATTGTATACTTTCACTTAATCACAATTAAAAAAGAAAGAAAGAAAAACTGTAAAATACATTCTTAACCCACAGATTGCGAACTGTAAAAAACAAGTAGTGAGCCAGATTTGGCCTGTGGGCCATTGCTTGCCAGACCCTAGGTTTAGTTTAAGATATGGTATTGAAAAACATATTGTAGTTCTCAAAATTAAATTTGAAATAATTATTATGGCAGTGATAGGTATCTTTATTGAGCTGTGACTCAAAAACTCCACACTTATCTCTACTTGAGTTTCACTGTCTGGAAAAAGGAATTGTCATTGACTGGGTTCTCTGAGAAGCTGGCCCTAAAACAGAATTTGAGTGCAAGTGGTTTATTTGAGTGGTGATACCAGTAAACACTTTTAAGAAAGTGGGGAAGTAATGAAAGAAAAAAGGTAGTCATTAAAGGGTATGTTAAGACCTTTAAGACCCAAACCTTAATCCCACCAGGAATTCTGGGAGTTAGTGTGTAACTGACACCTCAGAGTTATCTCACTTTGGGTAAAAGAGCTGAGGTATTCATCCACGAAATCCCACCAGTCATAGGCTGGGGCGGTTCCCAAGATCACTGCTGTTTTAAAATTTCCAGCCTGCCTGGTGTGTGAATAAGCAAAACAGGCTTCAGTCATCAGAAAAAATCTTCCAGGTAAGTGGAAATTAAGGCATTCAGGCACCAAGAAGCTCAGTTAAAGAGATTTACAGTACTCACATCGAAGTGACAGAAAAAAAGGGTAGAATGAAAGTTGTGGGAACCCTGGTGGTACAGTGGTTACCGCTATGGCTGCTAAACTGAAGGTTAGCAGTTCAAATACTCCAGGCACTCCTTGGAAACTCTATGAGATAGTTTTACTCTGTCCTGTAGGGTTGCTATGAGTTACAATCAAAATTGATGGCAATGGGCTTGATTTGGTTTTTGACAATCTAGTTCCTCAATAACACATCTTATTTTCTATGTGTTTCCACTTTCCTACAGTTGATCTTGTTGCCAAAAAACCCTGTCCTTGGACCAGTGGAAAACACTGAGCATCATAAACTGCCTTCTAAGCAGAGTGACAGGCTCTGTTATTTACTTGCAAGGTGATCTTCTAAAGATTTCTTTCACTCCAAGATTTTGTTTTTATATTTTCAACTTGTCTTCCCATCTATAGAATGGGATAATACACACTGGAGAAACCACATAGCTTTTTTGAGAATAAAATGTGATACCAAAAATCATGTGTATACCTCTGACACATTTCAGGCACTCTAAAATGCTATTTCCCTTTTTTCTTCCCCACCCATGTATCCTAAGGTATAGCTATTATTTTCCTTTCCATCTGTGATTATGAATCCTTTTGTGAACCAGAGACTGGAAATCTTGCACTGATTGGAATATGGCAGCTGTTCAACCTCTCTTCTGTCTGCTCTCACCAAGTTCATCTGACCCAATGGGAATGGAGAATCCCAGACATAAAACCAAATGCTTCATGGGTTACTCTGGAAAATTCCAAATTGGAAGCTTTTTTGAGAAAAGAGACATTACCTCAGAACTTCCACATGTAGCTATTATGGAGTTCTGTGTATCTGAATGGATATTTTCACCAGATATTGGAAAAATGCTCAAGCTGGACTGCAGTACAATAGAGGCAATTCATTTGTCCATTAGCTTATTGTACCCCGAGAAATATATTTAATGTAGACAAATGATACATGAGGAAATAGTTATTATTAAAAATTAAAAATGATAATGAAGCAACAGATTTTTGTCATTGTCTTTCATGTCTATATATTTGAAAAACAGTTGAAATCTCAGCTGACCACTTTAAATTCCAAATGACCATTTAGGGATTAGGGAAGCCTAGTCCCCTTGTTGGATGGAATGTGTGGAGGGAGGAATAGACAGATGGTGGATGGACAGATGTGTATTCAAGTTGCCAAGTTGTTTGTTAGTTTGTCCTTTCTTTTTTTTTTTTTTTTTTTTTAAATCTCCACTGTATAAATCAATGGAAAATACCCAAGGAAGACTTTAGAAAACTTCTTGGAAGACAGTTGTTTGAAAGTAGAATAAAGGATGATTAATAACAGGTAAAGTTAGTAGAGAAGATAGTTTTGATTGAAAAAATGTCACAACATAACTAAAGTAAATGCATAATTTCATCTCCAACATCAAAAGAAATAACTACTCACTTTCACATTTCAACAGAAAGAAAAAAATTGTGACAAGTAGAAATGAAAGAACTCAAAAAAATTCTTTTTTTTCGTTGAGTGAAAGTAGTCAGCGACAAAAGGCCAAGTATTGTATGAGACCCCTACAATAAGATCTCAAAAAATTCTTAAAATCTGTTTCTAATAAATTAAATTTTCTTATTAGTTTATAGCTCTATTTCTTTTAAAATTTTAATTTAGTTATTAGATGCCATCAAGTTGGTTCCAACTCACAGTAACCACGTGTAAACAGAATACTGCCCGTTCCTGAGGGCGTCCTCAAAATCTTTGCTGTGCTTGAGTGCATGTTGCAGCCACTGTGTCAATCCATCTCTGTAAGGGTCTTCTTTTTCACTGACAATCTATCAAGTGTGAGGTCCTTCTCCGGGGAATGGTCTCTTCTGATAAGACATCTAAAGTCTGTGAGATGAATTTTTACCATTCCTCTAAAAGGCATTCTAGCTGGGCTTTTTCCAAGACAAATTTGTTTGTTCTTATAATCCCTGTTATATTCAATATTCTTCCCCAACACCACAATTTAAAGGCATCACTTCATTTTAGGTCTTCCTTGCTCATTGTCTAGCTTTCAAATGCTTATGAGGTAACTGAAAATACCATACCTTAGGTCAGGCACACCTTAGTTCTCAAAGTGACGTCTTTGTTTCTAGTACTTTAAAGAGGTCTTTTGCAGCAGAAAGCTGCCCATTGCACTACATCATTTAATTTCTTGACTGATGTTCCATGCATACTGACTGTGGATCCAAGTAAATTGAAATCCTTGACAACTTCAATGTCTTTTCCATTTATTATGATGTTACTCACTGATCTAGACATGAGGGTGTGTGTTTGTTTGTTCGTTTGTTTGTGATGAGGTGTCATCCATCCTGACAGCTGTGGTCTTTGATCTTCTTCACTAAGTACTTCAAATTCTCTTCACTTTCAGCAAGAAAGTTTGTGTCATCTGTATTATCACAGGCTGCTAATGAGTCTTCCTGCTTTCCTGATGCCCTGTTCTTCTTATAGTCCATCTCCTCAAATTATACGCTCAGCATACAGACTTGACGGCACTTGGCTTGGCATACGGACCGAATAAATACAGTGAAAGGATACAACTCTGACCTAATCTTTTCAGATTTTAAACTGCGTGGTATTGCTTTGTTCTGTTCAAATGACTGCTTCTTGGTCTATGCACAGGTTCCTTAGGATTACAATGAACTATTTTGTGATTCCCATTCTTCTCAACATTATCCATAATTTCTGATGATCCACACAGTCAAATGTCTTAGCATAGTCAATAAAACACAAGTAAACTTCTTTCTAGTATTCTCTGCTTTCTGCTGAGATCCATCTGACATCAGCACAGATATCACTTATTTCATGTCCTCTACAGAAGACAATCTAAATTTCTCACATGATATCTCCCTGTTGATGTCCCACTGCAACTACTTTTGAATGATCTTCAGCAAAATTTTACTTCCATCTGATATTAATGACATTGTTCAATAATTTCCAAATTCAGTAGAATCAATATTCTTTGGATTAGTCATAAATATGGATCTCTCCCAGTCAGTTGGCCAGATAGCTGTCTCCTAAATTTCTTGGCATGGACAAATGGGCATTCCCAGTGCTGCATACAGCAAGGACAGTATAAACCAAGGCTTTGAGGCTAATAGTTAGGATATCTGACATCAAGAAAGGAGGATTTTCCAGGAAAAAAAATGAGTCAGGAAAGGAGGAACACAAGAAGAGGGAGGTAATTGGGGATCATGGACACATAAGACCGTCTGGGCTCTGTTTAGAATTTTGGCTTTAAATCTAAGTGCTGTGAAGAACCACTGTGACAGAATTAGGTGATTCTATCTGATTCTTATGCTTTGTGAGCTTTTTTCCTCTTAATAAAGAGATCAGAATTAAAGGCTGCTCTCCTTTCCTCAAAAGCTCACCCTTCAGCCTGACTGTTATGCTTTGGGGGCTTTTTTTTATCTTAATAAAGAGATTAGAATTAAAGACTGCTCTCCTTTCCCCAAAAGCCTACCCTGCAACCCTATACTTACCATTGGGCAGAGTCAAGGATACCATGACCAGTACTTGAAGATACTGCTTTCAAAATCTCACTAAGAAAGGGAGAAGGGAGAATACTATGGGCCACCCTGTATCAGGAACTGGGCAGTTGTTCTACACAACAACTCTGCAAGGCCAGATCTCATTTTTACTGATGAGAAAACTGTGGCTCAGTGTGCTCACTTGAAGAGCCCTTCTGTTAGACTTCCTCACTATGGTAGAGAAGGCTGAAGACAGAACAACCTTAAGGAGCTTTGATAGAATTACAAACATGTTAGCTCTTTCATCTTAATCCCCAAGACACCCTCACTATTCTGTGGAAACTGAGGCATCTGTGCCTTACAAGCTTGTTCCACCAAGTCAACTAGTCAGCACTGCTCTCCAAAAGCAGTTCAATTCCAGAGGAGTTAAGTCCACTAAAGTGAAAACATGCAGTCCAAGTTGGAAACTCAAATCTATAATGTGTTCTATGGTTTTGAACTAGTCACCTCCCCTACCTGGGTCTCAGTTCTTCAAATGTGCAACAGGGGAGAGGGAGATAAACCAGAATATCTTCAGGAATCCCTCTTTTCTAATAATCTATAACAGAAGTTTCCCAACAGACTGTACAGCCAGGAAAGGAAAAGGCTGACAGTTATTTCTCTCCAGAAATGTGATTCTGCAGGCTCAGTTTCCTGGAACAACTGAAGAGTGTGGTAATCGAATCCATAGAGAGAGGCTTTATGTGGCTAATATTCCAAGGCTTTCTAAGTGCAGTAATAAACGGAACATGCCTTGGTGACACAAAAATTACAAGTCAGAGACCATAATCATAACTCACGTCTGCTTCTGTTCACCATTGACAAGACATGCTTATACTCCCAAGACACCAGAGCAGCAGAAAAAGAAGTAATTCCATTAGTTGCCACCACACATATTTTGCTTTATGCTAGTCCTTTTTTTTTTTTCTGGCCACCCATAAAAGTGAAACCCAGTCATCTGCAGAAGCTGCCTTGCCTTTGTGAGTAGTGGCTAATTAATTGCATTATACAAAGCTAAGCATCTTGTGTTACATGCTGGAAAGCAAGGCTCCTCTTTACTAAGCATTGGTGATTTTTGACTTACGATAATACACATTCAACTGGAAAGCAATTTTGAATAAGTCACATTTCCTAGACTCCGAAAGTTTCAGAGAACACTGGTGATCATATAAGCCAACCCTACTTCATTATCTCATGTCATAAAAACCCCAATCCCTGAAATAATTTCTGGTGGATGTTTTCCAGCTTCTGCTGGAATAGGTCAACATATAGTTCTTTAAGCATGTGCCATGAGCCTCGCCTATCTTCTAGGACTTCCTTCTTCCGTGTAAGGTACAAGGAGTTCCTTCATCATTCCAGGTGGGGCACGATTCTCAGATCCTGTACCATTTTGGTTATGCTTTTCAAAACAGTGTCAGTTACCAGCAAACTTCTTAAAAATGACAACCTGAACTTAAAACAATACCTGCAGCGTGGGCTGACCCAGACAACATGGTTGGCATCATCAGCCCTCTTCATCTGAACATCCCCTCTCTGTTGATTTTGCCAAAGTGTGATTTAAGCTATTTGGGGTTTTGTTTTAGTATGTTCATTTGTTTGTTCCTTTGTTCATTTGTTTTTCAGCAACTGAGGCACACAATTGGCCTATGCTTAGTCCTGCAGTCAATTTGTAATCTTTGTTCTCCCTCCACAGTATAACAACAACAAAACAGTACAAGCAGGGTTATATTTAGTACCAAATTGCTCAGGGTCACTTGAATTTGTTGGCAGACAGGACTTCTTTAAAAAGAAATCCTAAAATCAACCCAAATTGTATTGGAGACACCCCCTTCCTTTCTGCTCTTCCCCTACCTTTTATAGTCTCCATCCCAGAACGCCTGCCAGGCTGCCACTCAGAGCGGAGCGGAGTGCAACGGCTGGAAACCCGCCTTCTGGAGCCAGCCTGCCCAGCTCCCATATCCACCAGCTCTGTGTGTGTCATAAACCCACGTCATTGTTCCTTGTGTGTAAAATAGTAATATTACCTTTCTTGTTCTATTGTTAGGAGGTTTTAGTGATTTCCTATATCTAACGCACTTAGGAAACGCTGGTGGCATACTGGGTTAAGTGCTACATCTGCTAACCGAAAGGTCTTCCAGGTGCTTCTTAGAAACCCTATGGGGCAGTTCCACTCGGGCTATAAGGTCACTATGAGTTGGACCCGACTCAGTGGCAGTGGGTTTGCTTCTTGAGGGTTTAAGGCACTTAAGACAGACCTAAGTTAGCAACACATACTAAATGATGGGGAATATTACAGCTCCAGCACAGTACTAGGAACAAACAGGCATTGGGGTGGGGGTGGGGTGGACAGGACACCAAAGGTGTAGTGATAACTCAGGTTCCCAGCTCTCTATGTCACCTTAGATTTGTCAAGGCATCTGTCATTAATTCCTTTATTTAGAATGGAGAAATAAAATGATCGCCAAGCCAAGTGCCGTCAAGTCCTTCCAGCTCTCACATTCTTCTACCATAATCATCAGCAAGTCTTTAAGCATCTGGCTCCTGCTGTGTCTGGAACAAGCACCCCCAGCTGGATAACCAACCAATCCAGCTGCAGATGAGTCCATTTTGACTCATGGTAGCTCAAGCATTCCAGAGTAGACCTGTTCCATGGAGTTTCACGGCTGTGATCTTTCAGAAGCAGATCACCAGGTATCTTCTGAGGTATCTCTGGGTAGATTTAAACTACCAATCTTTTGGTTTGTAGCTTAGTTCTTAACTATTTGGGACTTTCACCCAGCTTTGATAAAAGCTGAAGATCTGACTCATCCTGCAGACATGGCTCCTCTTATTCAAAGGAATGAAAAGCTAAAGTAATGATGTCTTATATTTATGGGAAGCCAAGCCAAGTGCCGTCGAGTTGGATCCGACTCATGGGAAGCAAGTTTGAAAAGACTTCAGAAGATGACAGCACCTTCTCAGGTCTCCTAACATCATACCACAAATGTCGGCTTCTTGCTCCACGTGTTATCATAATTGGCAACATGGTGGAAGTATTATTAAGAATTGCCTGGGCAGTCAGGGATGAAAGTTTGTGTCATTTTGAGGCTGAAATAGGGAAGGAAATTAGTCTGTTTTTTATGGAAATACTTGGCTTTGCATTGGCCTTTGAAAACCCACACAGTAAATGTAGCAGAAAAGGCAAGGCACGGTGGCAGAAGGCCAGAGCTCTGGAGATGCCCCAGCTACAAAACCAATACACCACTTAATTAATGTTGGCCATATGTTTGGATCAGACAGAGATGTAGTCTCTCCATCAGTTCAATGGAATAGTAATTCTCTCCCCAGCCTCTTCACAGAATTTGAGGAGATTATGGATGTGATGATATCTTGAAAGGGACACTTCCTTGGCATCACTCTTGGTGGTTACTGCCACAAAAAGGGTAGGTCGTAATATCTTTTACGATCTGATCATCTTACAGCTTCACTTATCTGTCACACATCTTGCTTTAAAGCAGACTAACTAGTCAATTGATGTTCTTGCATTATCCTTGACCATTTACATTTTCTATCACTTTATCCTGTCCCTGGCTGGTTCCTAGTCAGCCTTCAAGTCTCAGATTTTTACCTTTTCTATCCCCCACCCTCAGTTAGGTATGTTTTCTAGGTTACGTGTTCACAAAGCTCTCTGTATTTCTCCATCATTGTCCTACCATGTGTGATTAGAATTCCTCATTTAATTTGCTATACTCCATTCTAGACCGTAAGAATCTTAGGGAGGGGAGAGGTCATATTATTCCTTTTATTTACAGTACCTTCCGTGCTTAGCAGAATGACTCACAAACATTGGCACTCAATAAATATGAATGAATTCCACACAGAAGATAGACAGCATCCTTTATTGCCATTTTGAAAAGCTTCACTTCCTTTACTCCAAACTCTTGCCCCTTTTTAGTTTCTTTTTGCATTCTTATAATTTGTCTCATTTACAGTACTAACCATCTGCTTTGAAGAACTTTTGCATTTCAATTCTTCTTAAAATTATTAATTCAAATATCACTTTCTTCAGAATATTTGCTGCTTAGATTTTCAGGCAGAAAGACGTTTCATCCACCCTACAACTTGTCTGCATGAGTAACATAATAATTGCGACAGACATACACATCTGTCTCTATAACTAGACTATGAGATCTACGAGTACAGGAATATATTCCTCCCATCTTTACATCTCATCCCCTGAAAAAACCTGAAAGATGGTAGTACTTACTGAACATGAAATATGTGTTAGTCACCTGATAAAACCTTTTTCTTTATCCAGATTAATAAAAACAGGTACAGGGCAGGGCCAAGATAGCAAAGCAGTCAGGTGCTTCCTGTGAACCCTCTAACAATAAAGACCCCAAAGAGCAAATGAATTGATCATATATCACATTCTAGAAGCCCTGAACATCAGTAGGAAAGTTAAGGAACTGGACTGAGCAACAGAGAAGGGAGGCTAGGTCCGGAAGCATCTAGGACTGGCCAGACCTGACTTGGCAGGACTTGGCATACTGCAGCCAAGTTGGCAGCAGCAAACATGGTGAGTAGAGCAGTGGCTTTGAGCAAGTGTCTTCCTCAGCAAGAGATACCAACTAACAGAGTCTACAGACAGCTCCAGAAGCAGTGAAAAATGGCATTCAATCGTCAAAAGCACAGTAATTTGCGTCTAACCAACCACATGAGGATCTAAAAGTTTCCTTCAAGAAAATATTCTTTCCCTTTTACAAGCACTTCTCTCCCCTTCTCTGCACAGCGCTGACTCCATAGACCAATACACACCCTAAGCCAGAAGTAGGATCCCTCGTTACATGCACCCTGAGCCATTTTCCAAGACTTGGAGAGGTGAGAATAAATCTGCCAACTCCTCTGAGGCAGGAACTCAGGGCGAAAACAATTCTACAGCCTAAGTGCTGGCGTAAGGGGTCCACAGATCTCAAATGCTTCTTACCTCTGCATTCAGTAACCAGGACTCATAGTCCAGCTGCAAAATTTATCCACTTATGTGTCTTATGGAACAGAAATACACTTTCCTACAGATACCTACGGACAGTTGTCAGCCCCCTAACCATCTAAGCACATGCAGCCAGATACGTGTGCCTACACTAACATGCCTGCACATCCAGCCACGTAGGGCAGAGGCTGTGTTACACACTCGGTAACTGACTTCTTGGACACCTGATCTGAGTATTACAAGAAAAGTAAATGGGTGCCCATGATTGAAAGAGTTAATACGACCAAAAGCTGGTCCTTTGAAAGGATCAACAAAAATGATAAACCATTGGCCAAAATGACAAAAGAAAAATAGTAGAGTAAGCAAATAATCCAGATAAGAAATGAGGTGGATGATATCACAACAGTCCCTAATGAAATTCAAAAATCATAACAGAACACTGTGAAAAATTATACTCTAACAAATTGGAAGGCCTAGAAGAAATGGATAGATTCTAAAAACACATTATCTACCTAAACTAACACAAAGGTAGAATAACTAAATAAACCAGTAACAAAAGTAAAGATTGAAAAGGTAATTTTAAAAGCACCCCCTAAAAAGCCCTGGCCTGGATAGCTTCACTGGAGATTCTAACAGACTTTCAGAGAAGAGTCAGCATCACTATTACTAAATGTATTTCACTGCATAGAAAAGGATGGTGTATCCCAAACTTATTCTATGAAGCCAGCAGAACCCTGATACCAAAACCAGAAAAAGAAAGCACAAAAAAGGACTACAGACCAGTATCTCTCATTAATTTAGATGCAAAAATCTTCAACAAAATTGTCTCCCATAGAATTCAACAAAATACCAAACGAAAGATAAACTGGGATTCATACCAGGAATGCAAATATGTTCAATATTAGAAAAAAATCAATGCAATCAATAAAACAAAAGACAAGAACCACTTGATTTTATCAACTGATGCCATTCACATTAAAAACTCTCATCAAAATAAAAACAGCATAGAAATTCCTCAACATAAACAGTATCTATACAAACCCTGGTGGCACAGTGGTTAAGTGCTAGGCAGCTAACCAGAAAATCAGCAGTTCAAAGCTGCCAGATGCTGCTTGGAAACCCCATGGGGACAGTTCTACTCTGTCTATAGGGTCGCTATGAGTCAGAATCAACTTGACGGCAGTGGGTATACAAAGCCAAGAACCAATATCATCCTAAATGAAAAGAGTCTGAAACTATTCCTCCTAGAGAAAAGGACCCACACAAGGATTCCCTTTGTCATTACTTTTATTCAACATTGTGCTGGAGGTTCTAGACAGAACAATTCAAGCAAGATAAAAAAATAAATGGCATCCAAATCAATAGGAAAGTAGTGAAAGTATCTCTATTTGCAGATGATGTGATCTTATATACAGAAAACCCTAAAGAATCTACAAAAAAAAATTTATTGGAACCAGTAGAAGCACTCAGCAAAGTATCAGGATGTAATTAAACATACAAAAATCAGCGGGATTCCATTACACCAACTAAGAGCAAATCACTGAATGAATACCACTTACAATTCCTCCCAAGAAGATAAAATACCTAGGAATAAATCTAAGCACAGACATAAAAGACATGCACAAAGAAAATTACAGGACACTTCAAGAAGCCAAAAGATACCTATGTGAATGGAAAAACCTACAGTGGATAGGAAGCTCAACATCGTGAGAATGTCTACTCTACAAAATGAGCTACAGATACAATGGATTCCCAACACAAATCCCAATGGAATTTTTTTAATGAGATGGAGAAACAATTCACCGACTTCATGTGGGAAGGTAAGAAGCCAGGATAAGTAAAAAATGACTAAGGAAGAACAAAGTGGGAGGACTCACACTCCCTGACTTTAGGACCTACTGCACTGCTACCACAGTCAAAATAGCCTGGTACCAGTACAACAACAGACACAGAGATCAATGGGACAGAACTGAGAAGCCAGATACAGAGTCATCCACCTACGAGCAGCTGTTGTTTGACTAAGGCTCAAAGTCTGTCAACTAAGGAAAATACAGTGTCTTTAATAAATGGTGTTAGCATAACAGGATTTCTGTCCACAAAACAGTGAAACAAGACCCACATCTCACATCATGCACAAAAACTAACTCAGAATGGATCAAAGGCCTAAATATAAAACCTAAAGTGATAAAGGTCATGAGAGAAAAAGGGCAATGTTGAGAGTCCTAATACATACACAGTATAAGCAGAATACAAAACACTAGTAGCAGTGCACGAACACTAGAATTCCTAAAAATCAAACACTTACACCACCCAAAGACTTCATCAAAGGAATAAAAAGACAACCTACAGATTAGGGGAAAAAAAAAATTGAATACAACAAAAGTGATCAGTATCTAATCTCTATAATCTGTCAGATACTGCAAAACCTCAACAACAAAAAGACAACTGAATTAGAAACTGGCCAAAAGATATGAACACACACTTTACAATAGAAGACATTCAGGTGTCTAACAGATACATGAGGAAATGCTCACAGTTGTTAGCCATTAGTGAGGATGTGGAGAGACTGGAACAGTTCTACACTGCTGGTGAGAATATACAACCACTTTGGAAATTGATGTGGTGCTTTCTTGAAAAGCTAGAAATAGAAATACCATATGACCTGGCAATCCTACTTCTCGGAACATGTACTAAAGAAGTAAGAGTTGTCATAAAATAGATACATACACATGTTCATTGCAGCACTGTCCACAACAGCAAAAAGATGGAATCAATGTAGATGCTCACCAGCAGATGAATGGATAAACAAACAGCGATATATTCACACAATGGAATACTATGAAATAATAAAAAAAACAAAAACAAAAACACTGAATCTGAAAAACATAACATAGAGGAATCTAGAAGACATTATGCTGAGTGAAATTAGTCAGTTGCAAAAGGACAAATAATTGTATGAGACCACTATTGTAATGACCTAAAATGTTTAAACAGAGAAGAGTCTTTGATAGTTACAAGGGTGGGAAGAAAGAAAAGGATATTTATTAATTAAACAGCAGACAAGAACTATTTTAGGGGAATGGAAGGATAACACTATAAAGGAAAAGTCAGCACAACTGAACTAAACTGAAAGCTAGAAAGTTTCCAAAATATACCCAAACACTTCAAGGTACAGAGCAGCAGGGGCAGGCAACCAGGGTCTTAAAAGCTAGCAAGGGATTATCTAAGAAGTGTCAATTGGTTCCAACATATCTGGAACAAAGGAGAATGAAGAACATCAAAGACACTGGGCAATATGAGCCCAAGAAACAGAAAGGGCCACATAGTCCAGAGACTCCATCAGCATGAGACCAGAAGCACTAGACGGTGCCTGACCACCACCAATGACTGCCCTGACGGGAAATACAACCAAGAGTCCCTGATGTAGCAGGAGCCAAATGGGCTACAGAAGTCGGGCTCTATTAAAAAGACCAGACTTGATGACCCAACAGACTGTAGAGTCCCCAGAAGACACGGCTCCTGGACTCTCCATTAGCCCAGAACTGAAGCCATTCGCACAGCTAACTAGTCACATAAAGACTGGACTGGACTATAAGACACAAAATGATACTGGCAAAGAATGCGTTTCTTGCCCTGAAGTAGATGCAGGAGACTAAGTGGGCAGTTCCTGACCAGAGGTGAGATGAGAGGGTGGAGGGATACAGGAGCTAGTTGAATGGACATTAGAAATACAGGGTAGAAAAGATAAGAGTGCTGCCACAGTGTGGGGAGACCAACTAGAATGACATAACAATTTGCCTGTAAGTTTTGTACGACAAACTAATGCAAATTGTAAACTCTCACTTGAAGTACAATAAAGTATTTTTAAAAAATTATAAAAATAAAGTACCTAGACAGGTGAAGAGACTTTATTGATAGAGGACAAGGATTCCAAGTACCTGACTCTCATTTATTCATTTATCCATTCACTCATTCAAAAGATATTTATTGTTTGTTCATTCTAGGTAATAGAGTCTCACTGAAAAGCAAAAACTAATGCTGCAATCACTTTTATACCGAAGGCCTGTATTTACCTCTAATGATACTTTCACTTGTTTGTCCTCCTCTTCTTAACTAGAACTTCTGTTATAAAAGAATTCATGGGAAAGAGTCTTAATTTTGTCCAAGAGTAATAGAATTTCCACAAAGCATAAATGCTCCACAAATGGCTTAAATTAGTAGAACGATGATATTACTATATTTTACCTTTTATTGTCATTTTCTTGATTGCACAACCTCATCTGGCAAAGTACTATATACTTACTGGAATAGCTTCTATGGTCTTTAAGAGACAATCAATTGGGAATTACTTAGAGGACTGAAAGAAGAATGTGGGAAATCCCCACAGCCACACAGCTGTCTGTTGCTGCTCATGGAAAGAGCTCTAGTAATGGCACTGAGCCCGTCCTCCTCAGCCTAGGCTGCTGGGGAGGACTCAGCACACTCTCTCTCCACTTATTAAACTATAGACTATCAAAATGTTATAATACACAATGATTAATTACTCCCCCAAACTGTGAATAAATTAGAGAGTAAAAAGCTGAACTGGAAAGACCATTATCTTCTCATCAGATTACAAACAATATCAGGGATCAGGCTGCACAGAATCAATTTCAGGTTAGTCAAAACCTGGGCTTGAATCAGCCAACTCAGATTACAGGTCAGATTTCTGAAAAGAAAGAGAATAGATTTTTAAGACCCATTCCTGCAATTGTATTAACTAAGATAGGCCACAGTTAAGTCAAAGTCACTAATAGAACTGTGTTCCCCCTAAAATGTGTGCAGCAATTTGACTGCACCATGATTCCTGGTATTACGCGATGTTTCTGTATGCTGCAATCCTACCTCTGTGATGTTAATGAGGGAGGATGGCTGGTGGTTGTGTTAATGGGCAGGACTTGGTGTGTAGGAGCGTATCATACCTTGAGGCAGTCTCTCAGAATGTAAAGGAAAGGGAATCACGCACAGAACTGGGGACCTCCTACCACCAGACAGCTGCTGGGAGTAGAGTGCATCCTTTGGACCTGGGATCCCTGCGCCTCAGGAGCTCCCAGTCTGGGGAAACATTGATAACAATGACTTTCCTCCAGAGCCAACAGAGAAAGCCTTCCACTGGAGCTGAATTTAGACTTGGCCTTTGAACTAGTAAAAGGATGTT
Organism: Heterohyrax brucei; assembly: GCA_028571685.1. NCBI lineage: Eukaryota > Metazoa > Chordata > Mammalia > Hyracoidea > Procaviidae > Heterohyrax > Heterohyrax brucei. The sequence goes on along the minus strand of CM053153.1, from coordinate 13,589,769 downwards.
TTTGCTGCTAGGTTAGTCGGTTGATTCATTTCTTAGCAGAGGAAGTGAGGCTGTGCACTTTGCCTACTTTCCTGCGAGAAAATAAATTTCTTTTTAAAGCCATCCACTTGGGGTATTTCTGTTACAGTAGCGGTAGGTAACTGAGACAGTCAGACCATCAGAAAGCAGAATATGTCTGTATGGCTTTGTTTTAGACACGGGAAGAGAACAGGGAGACAGTATGGTCTAGTCACGGGAGCTAAGGAACATCACCAGTACTGAAATTCTTGGCTCAACCAGTTTCCACGTTTTGTGATGATAGGCAGTTACTACACTGAAGTGGTTGTTTATGGCCACAGACTTGATCGGTGCTTGAGGGCTGACTCTGGAATTCAGCTTCTTAAACACCTTCACGTTCCAGTTTGGGATTGAGAGTAAAGATAAGAGGAAACCACTGTTTCTATCCTCAAGGAACCGGCATTGTAGAAAGGAAGCAAACACATTAAAATATAACTAAAAATTTCCCGTCTCTTCCCAACATTTGGAGAAAAAAAAAGATTCCTTCTGAGAATTTTAAAAATTCCCACTATACTAGGAAGACTTATTGCTCTGTAACCATGGTAATACGTTGCCACCAGAACTGCTTTTAAATCTGTTCAATAAATAAACAACAACTACCCTCATGAATCCACTTTTATGAGCCAACCAATCAGTGACAGCTGGCTCCTTTTTTGGGAAGGACAGTTTAACAGAAATGGACTCACATCAACACACTTCGGAGTGTCAGTCAACAGCAGCCTCACTCATAATCATATGCAATGTAATGTATGTAATCATAAGAGCATTGGGAAAAAATACAATCCCCAAACCAAACCCAATGCTACTGAGTCAATTCCAACTCATAATGACCCTACAGGCACAGCAGAACTGCCCCATAGAGTTTCCAAGGAGTGTGTGGTGGATTCAAATTGCTGACCTTTTGGTTAGCAGCCACAGCACTTAACAACTACGTCACCAGGGTTTCCAGAAAAAATACAAGGAACTTAAAAGAAAACATAGCTTTGCCACAGCAGTGGAGTTTTTTGTTTGTTTTTATGGCACCAAAGACAGAAACTATAATAGGAAATCCTGACAGAATGAAAACTCACAACCACGACTAATACCATCGCCACCATCAACAACAAGGGTACCACTACCACCAAAATCAGCAATATCATCAGCAACACCACCAACTCCAGCAGTACCACCAACATCACCAAAACGAGAAACAAAAGTGAAAGGTAAAGGACGGAAAGAGGAAAAACATTTGCAAAATAATATAAGGATTAATGTTCTTAATATACATAGAGATTTTATAATCAATAAGATATACAAATAGATACAAAACAGTCAAATGATACAAAATTAATCACACCAACAAGAAATACAAATAGACTGAAAAGGAAAAGAATAAAGGCTATCAAGGGAAAAAGTGAAAGTTCTAATTTTACTAGTAGTCAGAAATGCGTATTTTAAAAGATTGGGAACACCTATTTTTTATCAAAGCTATTGAGGAATGATGCTTTCATACCATACTGGTGGAAATGTAAATTGGCCCAATATTTTCAGAAGTTTATTTGGCAGTATGAATTAAAAGCTATAATGACATACACTTTCTAATCTGATATTCCACTTATAGGCATTTATCCTCAGAAAATAGCAAAAATCATTTTGAAACTATTTATTGCAATATTGTTACTAAAAAATGAAAAATGTAAGCAACTTAAATATACTTCAATGAAGATTATTTTAATGAAGTATTGTATTTATTTGGAGGCAAACTGTAGACTATTTTGCATATCTAAAATGATGCAAATGTTTATAAACATGGAAAAAATGTATATTACATATTATAAGTGAAACAAATTAGGTGAAAAAACTCTAGATATGATTCTGTATTTGCAAAACATAACTTATACTCAGAAATATTCATTTACTCAACAATAGCAATGCAAACGTGTTGATCACATATGTTGTGTAAGACCCTGTTCTAACTATTGAAAATGGAACAATGAATAATAAACATACAATCCCTACCCTCATGGTACCTTGCTCTTGGTTCAAATAACCTGGAGAAAGAAACAAGTCAGGAGAAAGCTAAGCAATTATTATCTGACAGCAGAGAAACTGTGAGGACTATTTTTTTGTTTGTTTTGAATAAACTTTATTTTTTTGTATTTCTTTCTCTTTCCTTTTAAACAAATCTGTAATGAGAATTTTAAAGTTAAGCCTTTCATACCTTAGAAAAAGCAAGGAGAAACACTTTTCTACGTTATCAAGTCATTTGGGTCTATAACACTTTAACATTTTCAATTGAAATTCCCTAAGAACTGACTAGAACATTTGCACATTCGCTTTGCTGCCTCTTCCTCTTCTCTTTTCTTCCTCACATTCTCCACCGTCCTTCTCAGCTGTTCTGTGCCCTCCTTTAGTCTTGCTTCCTTTTTGTTTCCTTCCTTCTGTTATCATCCGCTTGTTACTACTGGTTAAGAGAATGCTTGCCTTTGAAGTACTACCCAGCAGGGAACATTGTCCCTGGAATGGAACATCCCATGGTGTTAATAAAAGAATCACAGGCTAAGAGTGATTAGTCACATCTCACCCTTACCTGAGTAGCTGTCTTGGTGCCAAATTTTGAGAAGAAACATTCAAAACAGAGCAGCATTATCAAGAGAACAAAGTCTGTTTAACTGCATCTCTAATAAGCAAGCTGCTTAAATATCTGAAAGTGTAAGGTAGTGTCACTTAGTATTTCTCAACCTAGCAATCTTTTTTTTAATGCATCCCTGTTAATACACACTGGTTCTCTGTCTTGCACACATGCGCGTGCACACACACACACAGACACACAAATTTTAGCTCCCAAAGCTATACAAAGCTGTGAACAATACCATTGGCTTCAGAAAGTTCTGTGTCTCCTGAGAATGACATGGCTGGTTCTTGCCTACATGTTAAAACAGAATGTTGGAATGAGTGTTAATCCCATGAAACGTGTAGGATGCATACTCAAACACCAAATGCAAACCACAGTGGAGGAAATTTAGATACTAAATTGAAGTGAAGGAAGACTTCAAAAGGGACCAATTGAGAGATGTGGAAAAATACAGGTAGACACAACCATGGCCAGGAAGGAGACAGCAAACATTAAATCTTCGTCCCATGAGAACATGGCCCCTAGAAACGCTGCTAGTCTGGAGTTGCAATCAATTCTAAAGCCAAAACTTTAGACAAACAATGGACAAGACTTGGGGACAGAGCAATGCATGTGGTATGTGTACTTTATGGTTTAATACATATATGTGGCTGCCCTACTGGTTTCTTTTCAGAGGGGAGAGGAGAGAGTGAAGAGGAGGAGACAGGTGCTGGCTGAGTGGACACTGGAAGAGCAAAAGGGAGGAATGTGCTGTCCCAGGCGGAGGAGAGCAGACAGAGTTGCAGAGAGGTGGATACTTGAGGTTTTACACGGAAAACTGACTTGGATTATAAACTTTCACTTAATCACATTAAAAAATTAAGTCCTCGAAGAGCAGGACAAATCCTGTCCTGTGTCAGGCTAACGCTGAGTCAGCTGTGAATTAAGTCGGTGCTGATCACACCAAGGGGACTCTGCAGCCTCAGGTTCTACTGTTGCTGGGTGCCTTTGAGTCAGTTCTGACTCGTAGCAACCCTGTGTACAACAGAATGAAACACTCCCAGTCATGAGTCATCCATACAACTGTTGCTATGTTTGAGACACTGTGCCAATCCACCTCACTGAGGTCTTCCTCTTTTTTACTCACTCTTCGCTCAAACCCTAAGTCATGAGAAGAGATTCAAGACGCAGTAGATGAAAGCTGGTGCACAGACCTCATTGTGAATTTCTCAAAATTTGGGCCGCTAATGGAACAACTGGAAACCCTGGCGGCAAGGTAGTTTAGAGCTCTGGCTGTTAAGCAAGAGGCTGGCAGTTCAAATCTAGCAGGCACTCCTTCCAAATAATATGAGGCAGCTATACTCTGTCTTATATGGCCACTATAAGTGAGAACTGACTCAATGGCAACAGATTTGGTTTGGTTTAATGGAACAACCAGACGAAAATAATGAGAATATTCACATATTATAAAGAATGTAACAACTGTCAATGAAAAACCTGTGTAGAAATCATTGAATGGGAGCCTACATTGCTTTATATGCCTTCACCAAAAACATAGTAAGATATTATTTGGGGGCTGCTGATTTTAGGGAACACAAGAATCACCCTGAGGCACACAGTGAGAACCTTACTCCGCTTCGTCCTCCCAGTTCTCAAGGAGTAAATGCCAGCTGTGCACTAGCTCAACCGTGGCTCTCTATTATTTGCTAATCAACATCTTCAACAAGTGAAAAATGTGCTCAAAGTACCACAACTTTCATCAGGAAGCAATTTCTAGTTAGAATTTAACTTTTTTTCTCTGACATGCTTGTACGTGGTGTTTTCAATCACTTCATAGGTATGTGAAAGCTAGACAATGAATAAGGAAAACCAAAGAAAAGTGGGTGCCTTCAAACTGCGGTGTTGGTGAAGAATACTGAATATACTATGGACTTCCAGAAGGACAAACAAGTCTGTCTTGGAAGCACAACAGCCAGACCACTCCCTAGAAGCAAGGATGGAGAAACAACATCTCCCATAGTTTGGATATATTATCAGAAGGATCAGACCCTGGAGAAGAGCACCGTGCTTGGCAGAGGGTCAGCAAAGAAAGGAAGACCTTCAACGAGACGGACTGATACAGGGGCTGTGGCAAAGGGCCAAGCACAACGACCGCACGGATGCTGCAGGATGGGGCCGCGTGTCATTCTGGAGTACCTAGGGTGGCTGTGAGTTGGAACTGACTCAGTGGCACCTAACAACAGTACATAGAGTATATATGTACTTAATTTTTATTTATATAATACCCACATAGAACAATACTAGTCTTCCTTTTATAGCACTTACATAAATATATAAGATTTTTTAAAATTGTAATTATTAAGGCAGCCACACTGATATGGCAAAACTCATGAAAATGCTATGAAAATGGATAAAGTGTGGCCCCAAATGGGGAAAACCGTCCTAACCCTTTTCCACCATCAGTGTTACATACCTTTCTCATGGGAACAGTATTACTTAGTGAAAATCTGTTCTAGTCTTTTTATATTAACCTCTTCTCTAAAGTTCGTTAATTCATTTTTCTAACTCGTCTTAGTCTTAGAAATGCTGAGTCTATGCCTTCCTCTCCTTCAATCAAGCAGAGATCACTAAACTTACTCATGGCAGTTGGTGTCTTGGAACAGGGCCAATATTTCCTATGTAATCCCGAGAATGATGTGGAGAAACAGTCAAGAGATGATTTATATTTGGTACTGATGATTCCAGGGGCAGATGAGAGGTAAGATGCTACCAACTCTTAATACTGCTTCCTACACACTTGTTAAGTGCTTTTTGCATGGCCCTCAATCCTCCCACAACTCTTTGACATAGAATTATTCCTAGTAGAGTATGACAGAGATATACATACAAACATTCCATCTGTTGCCCACATTTTGAAGTTCCTTTGCAGTTAGACAGGGCCAGGCCACCAGTGATGCTCAAATGGGCTTTCGGGGGAAGACTTTTGTGTCACTGTCAGGTCAATGCATAGAACACCTAGTGTACGACCCTCCTGCTGTGGGAAGAGCTGAGAACTGAAGAATCTGCTTGCTCCAGATGGCACAGGGACAAGACAGAACCTGCATCAGCCTGAATTCCCAATACCCATGTAGAGAAAAGCCCACTGCTGAACCATGGAGACATTATTTGTTTGGGTAAACCTCTGAGTTTCAGGGTTATTACTTAACTTCCTACAGGTCAGCTTGCCTGGAAGCAGTGTCTGAACCTGAGATTGGCACGCAAAACATTTACCAGGAATGATCACACAACGAACACCTTTGGAGGCAAGAGAAGGAGACAGAACAAGGCAGCAAGAGAAGATTGGCTGCAATGCAGTCACAAACACAAGCCTTAGCTGACTCCACGGGAAGCTCTCATGCTGCAAAGGCCCCTTAGAATTGTCCCCAAGTTCAGCCCAGGCCTTATACTTCCATGTCAATTAGATTGGATGAGAACTTCCACCAAGAAGGGGCTGTGACCTTGGCTAAAGCCAGTCTCTTCAGCCAAGGGCAATGCAGTCAGTTCTAACATACACAAAGAAGTTAATAACCTTCCCAACTCTAGGAGTAGCAAGTAGCAGAGCTGGCATTCAAATCTACATCTTCTGAGTCCTGCTGTTGTTAGGTGCCAGCGAGTCAGTTCTGATTCACAGCGACCCTATGAAAAACACAACAAAACGCTGCCCGGTCTTGAGCCATGTCCACAAGTGTTTTCATGCTTAAGCCCATTATTGCGGCCACTGTGTCAATCCTTCTTGTCAATGGTCTTCCTCTTTTTCGCTGACGGTCCACTCTATCAAGCATGATGTCCTTCTCCAGGGACTGATCTTTCCTGACAACATGTCCAAAGTATGTAAGATGCAGTCTTGCCATCTTGGCTTCCAAAGAGCACTCTGGTTGTACTTCTTCCAGAACAGATCTGTTTGTTCTTTTGGCAGTCCATGGTACACTCAACATTCTTCACCAACACCACAATTCAAATACATCAATTCTTCTTCTGTCATTTTTGTTCATGGTCCAGCTTTCACATGCATATGATGTGAATGAAAATACCATGGCTTGGGTCAGATGCATTTTAGGTCTCAAAGTGACATCCTTACTTTTGAATACTGTGACTCCTACATCTTAATTATTACACTAAACTGTCAAACACAGTGCTCCGCCTTCCTATGTTTCAGAGGCCAATTAGCAGTGTTATTGCCATTTGTCTTAGTCATCGAGTGCCATATAACAGAAATACAAGTGGATGGTTTCAAAAACCAACATTTATTCTCTCATAGTCTAGTAGGCTGTAGGTCTAAATTCAGGGTGTCAGTTCCAAAGGGATGTTGTGTCCCTCTGTTTGCTCTGGAAGAACGTCTTTATCATCAATCTTCCCTTGGTCTAGGAGCTTCACTGTACAGCAGTCTCAGGTCCCAATGATGCACTCTGCTCCCAGAACTGCTTTTGTGGCAGTATGAGGTCCTCATGTCTCTTTTTTTATTTTTTATCTTAAAAGAGATTGGCTTAAAACACAATCCAGTATTGCAGATCTCATCAATATAGCTGCCACTAACCCATCTCATTAACGTCACAGTAACAGGATTTACAACACACATGACAATCACACCATGTGAGAAAATGGTGGAAAAATCACACAGTGGTGGGAATCACAGCCCAGCCAAATGGATGCATATATTTCAGGGGGGCACAATTTAATCCATGACACTATTCTTTGAAGAATTATTCCAAATGCTGTATTCGTGACAAAATTGTGATTGATGAATGTTTTCTTGATTATGCAGAAGACAGCTAGTGCTTACAGAAGATAAGTCTCTTGTCCTGGTCAGTAGTAAATGGCAGATTAGAGAAATGAACTCATGGCTACCTCACTCTAAGATCCCTATTCTATTCCTAAACACCTGAAGCTGCCCAAGGGAGGTCTGAAGTGTCTGAGGTCATACAGCTTCTTCTTTCTCCTCTGCATTACCTTTGGCCTTTGCTTAGGAGTTGCCATGCATCTTAGAAACTCCCTAAGTTTCAAGAAGAGATTTGAGAGAATTTCAATTCTGAGCAGTAGGGTAATGAGCAAAGGCGCTGACAGGGACAGGCCTAGAGGTGTGACAAACTACGGTGGCCAGTGTAAGCATCTTCAGTGTTGCCTAAGCAGCTAAGAAAGGGCATCAATAAGCAGCTGCTATTGGCTGTCACAGTTTCCATTACCAGTTGTGAGGGATAATTCAGTAATTTAAAACTAATCACCATACGTGCTGTTTTCCATAGATACGCCTCGGCAGGGACAAGATGTTGAGTTTTCTATGCAATGCTAAGATGGTTGAATTTTATCTTAAAGTGTTGACATAAAACACAGGAAGATAAAACAAAATTAATGTAAAGACAGTGAGTCCCATTTTAGATTTATTAAAATTGAGTCATCTGTGATATATCCAAAACGAAATGCTCCATTTGGAGCTCGAGGAAAGTCAGACACAGAGTCAGGATATTTAGAATGCATCAGGGTACAGTATGGGCTTGGATAAAATTTCCCAAAGTACTATATAGAATAAAATAATAAAATATCAAATACCCATCTAAATTTTATAATCTTGCAGTGAAATGTTGAGGTCAACAGTATTGGGAAAACATGCATATTTGTATTCAAATAAGTAAAAAGAACTATACTTTCATACTAGTTGGGGAAAAAAATGAAAGATGAAAAATGAAAGGAAACATGACATAACTTGAGTTACTCCAGTACCTCTCTCCTTCTAATACACCACACCAACATTTTCATTTATTAAACTAGTAGCTATTAGAACATACACTATGAATCATGCACTGTACTAAATGCTATGAATGCAAGAATATTACATTTGGATATTTTCCTCAAGGAGCTAACACTTCATGGAAGAAACAGCAAAACTGGCAAAAAAATTGTAATACCAGCCATCCCTGGCTTCCAGACGATATTCAGTGCTAAATGTGTCTTTAAGTAGAACTCGTAAGTAAATGAGTATTTTGTGGGTGGTAGTTGTTGTTAGAGCAAGAAAAGGCTTGAAGCCTTTCTTGATTCAAATGCTGCACCTGCAGCAGGAGAAGGTGATCGTGATGAAGGTCTGTTGGGAGGAGGCGCTGGTTCAATCATTTCAAAGGGAGGAAAAATTTACATAACATTAAAAGACAATATGAGTTGTCTACAAGCTGGACATTCATAACCCATGGACAGTCTGTACCAAACTAGTTCTAACAGCATGCTGGGGACAGAAATGGTCTTTTCCTTAAATTTATCTGCTGGTGACTGAGGTAAGTAGATGTGAATACAAAAAAAAAATGAACTTGAACAATCTTGGAAGAGAACAGGAGCCCTGGTGGTGCAGTGGTTTAAGCACTCAGTCACTAACAAAAAGGTCAGTGGTTCAGATCCACCATCCACCCCTGGGAAAAGATGTGACAGTCTGCTTCTGTATAGATTACAGCCTTAGAAACCTCTATGGGGAAATTCTACTCTGCCCTCTAGAAAACTCCTCCCAGAAAAACCAGGCCCACTGCTGTTGAGTCAATTCCAACTCATAGCAAACCTAGAGGTCAGAGTAGAATTGCCCCATAGAGTTTCCAAGGAGCATCTGGCAGATTTGAACATCCAACCTTTTGCTTAACAGATGTAGCATTTAGCCACTACACTACGATCACTGTGAATTGGAATCAACTCTGTGGTAGTAGATTATTATTTGTGTGTGTGTGTGTGTGTGTGTGTGTGTGTGTGATTGAGTGAAAGTTTATAAAGTTTATAATACAATTCAGATTTGCATGCCCGCCTATTTGCAGCTCCCTCTTCTTCCCTGCCCGGTGACAACACATTCCTCCTCTCCATTCTATCCATGTTATATCCACTTAACCATCTCCTGTCCCTCCTTTCCACCCTCTCCACACCCCTCTAGTAAGAGGCCAGTAGAATGACATCCTATAGATGAAGAGAACAATAAGCTGTACACATGATATGATCACTCTGTGTCCCAAGTCCAATCCATTCCTATCCAAAGAGTTGACCTCACTAATGATCCATGATCAGGGGCAACATCAGGTCTAGAGCCCATGCTCCCAGGGAACTCCCAGGCCTTTGGACCATCTGTTTCAGTCTCTTAGTGGAGTTCTTACAGTGGATCCCTTTTTCTTGTGTTGCCACTGGGACTCAACATTGTGAGCCCCATCACAGCTGTCACTGGTGGTGGCTGGGCACCATCTGGTTCTACTGGTCACATGTTGATATAGTCATTCATTCACATGGGTCTTTCTGTCTTCTGGGCTCTTTTTTCCTCATGTCATTGTTGTCCTTGTGATCATCTCTTCCAGCCGAGCTGGGACAATTTCATATATCTCAGATGGCAACTTGCTAGCTTTTAAGACCCCAGATGCCACTCACAATATGGGGTGCAGAAGACTCTCTTAGCAATAGGCTACTTATGCCAATTGGCCTCGATGTCCCCTGGGAGCATGGCCCCTGGACCCCTGCCCCCTGTGGTACCAGATTGTTTTGTTCTGTTTTTTCCAGTTTGGAAGCAAACTAATAGCAATTCATTTGGCAGCTGTTGACAGATGTGAGCTGAACAGAGTAACTACAGAACTCTGTTAGAAAGCCCTTGTGAGACCTGAAGCTTTGACCTGGGATAGATGCAGAAAGAGAAAGCCCTTAGCCATTAGCTGGGCCCTCATCTTGCCCCTAACTGTCACTTCATTTTGATTAGTCTGTCAGCTCTTTTAAAAAAAAGTGCCTCAACTTTCTTATCCAACCGTGATGGCGTGACTAGCACTGGACCTAGTGTCCTATTCTAAACAACTAGAAAACTGGGCAAAATATAAGACACAAATATTTTTGAACACTGACAATAAGAAGCATTAAGATCCCTGAGGGAGGGACACAAAAGAGACGACCCCTATGACTGCCCTAGATTTCTGCCAAATGCACTTTCTAGACTACAGTGTAGAGAAGTGTACTCAAAAAGAGTACAACATTCCTACTGAGATGAAAAGCCTCATATCTCATACCAAAGTTCAAGAGGTGAGGTTGCTAGAATTAACAAAGTAGAAAACTGCAGAAATGGCAGAAATTCAGAAAAACAAACAAAAAAAACCCACCAGATATATTCATAAAGAATCCCTTGAGTCTACTGATGAATACAAAGGTACACTTGTGTTCAGTGACATTCCTAAATTTTGCACAAAGAATTACAAGGAAACTGAGCTGAACAACATCACATAGGTCTAAGATATGGTCAAGTTCTAACAAGTCACACTGGACAGTCCTCATGGAAAATCAGAGGTATTTGGAAGTAATTACAGAAGCATTATGACTTAGTAGCAGCACTAAAATAGCTAGAATACAAGAAATTTTGTAATGAAGCTTCTTAAAAAGCCATGAAGGATCACCTTGGCTGATAAGTAATTTAACCACCAGGCAGTCTAAAAGTAGTAGCAAAATTCAGCTCTTAGCAACACAAAGCATACAGTGTCTAGTGTCCTGTGAAAAATTGCCAGAAAGGACCCACACCCAAGAAAAAGGACTCATACTCAAGAGAAAAACAATCCATCAGTAGAAGCAGACTCAGAAAAGATAGACGACAAAATTAGCCAAGGCCCGTATCTATTATAAATATATTCAATTTGCTCAAGGATTTAAAATGAAATAGGAGCACAATGAAGAAATAAATGGAAGATATAAAAAAGAGCCAAATGGAATTTTCAAAAAATGAATAATACAACATTTGAAATGGAATTTTCACTGCAGAGGATTAACAGAAGATGAGACACTAAAGAATAAAATCTCAATTAACTTGAAGATATAGTCACAAGTATGATTTGAAACAAAAAGAAAAGGACTGGAGAAAAAATAACGAGCAGGACTTCAGTGATCTGTAGGGCAGTAAAAACAGTATCATATGCTAGGAATGTACAAAGATTCTCCAAATGTGGGGATGGGGCCCATAAAATATTTCATAAAAGAATGGCTTAAGTTTTTCCCAATGTGTGATTGAGGGAGATTACTCACAAAGGATCAGGAAAGAACATTTTATGCTGTGAGAATATTTCCATATTTTAATTATAGTGGTGATCACATAGATGTACACAATTATCAAAACTCATTGAACTTTATATACAATAACATTTGTTTACATGTAAAGTGTCTTATTTCATATAAATTATGCCCCATTAAATTTAATAAAACCATTTTACAAGGGCATTCAATAGCCAAGCCAAGTCAGTAGACATTTAATAAAGACCTTGCAATAAAGACTGAAGATGCAAATGTAATTAATTACAATGATGGTATAGATAGAAGCAGCTACTATAGTTGCTATATTTCAATTAAACATTTAGAGATGTAAGCCATCTTACAAATCATATATAACACGTTCATTATAAAATTCCTATAGGGTAGATATATATATAGCCCCATTTTCCAGACAGGGAAATTGAGGCTTAGAAGGTTTAATTAACTGACCAAAGATAATAGGACTACTAAAGAAAGGAGCCAAGACTGACACTCTGGTCCTCATGGACTGCTTACTCAGGAGCACCCAGTATGGATGAGGCACAGCACATCGTTACTAGCCCTCCTTTGTGGGTTCACACACATAATACATTAGCCCTGAAATAAGTGTTCCCATGTGACTAGCTTTATTATCTCTCCTCTTGTTTTGATGGACTGTCTTTCATTTAATTCATTACCATTGAACCGACATTTTGGTTTGCTTTCTTTGCAACGTTTCAGGTGTTTCATACTCCTCCTCAACTTTTAATATTCCCATATATTGCTGATAGTGGTCTTTTTTTGGTCTATTTCGTTTTCTCTGCCTGGCACGTATTTCTCAGAGAGATCATGGTATGAGAGCATTCTGAGCAATAGAGCCTCCCTTCTTCTCCGTCTCTGCTCGGCCTTTCCCACTGTGGCAGGCAGAAGGCTGTCGGCAGCAGGCCAGGCAGCACACACATCTGGTCAAGGGACAGAAACAGAAGTGGTGCTCAGAGACACGCTCTCAGCTTCTACATGTTTTCCAACATATGCGCAGGCAAAGCGTCCCACTGGCAGCATTATTCCAGAGCCCCCGTGTCTCACCCCAGGCGAGACAGCGTTGCAGCCGGGGCATGTGGGAGGGGCTGGCAGCAGCTGTACCCCAGCTTTCCTGGCTGCAGTAAAGGTCCTACTTAAGCTAACTAATGAGTCATAAGAGACATGTTTGCACTTGCTGAGTTTTGCCCCCTCTTTCTACAGAAAGGATGGATTTCACACCTGTAAGACCACCTTTCCCAAATACTGTGGTTTCAAAACCTGCACACCACCTCAAAATTCAAGATTGTGAAATGCATTTGGACCCATTTGAACTCTGACTCCATCATTCAGGGATTAGTCACTTGCCCTTTCTCAGCTTCGGTTTCTTCACCTGGCAAATGGAGAAAAGGATACTAGCAACATCGAACCAAAACCAAACCCACTGCCATCAAGTCAATTTCAACTCTTACAAACCCTATAGAACTGCCCCAATAGGGTTTCCAAGGAGTGGCTAGCAAATTTGGTTAGCACCTGTCCTAATCACTGTGTCACCACTGCTCCCAGCATTATGGGGCAGGATGACAATTCAATGAGATGATATGTCTGAAAACCTTTTGAATCAATTTGTAAAGGCCTGGAAGCTAAGAGATCATTAGTGCTCTTGGTGAATATCTGTTGCTCAGATCCTTACCCTTAATAAATATCCCTTCTTTCTACTAGAAAAAAACTCTCATGATGCTCATATCAGAAAATCATAAAAGAATGTGCTAGAAAGAAACTTAAAGTCTGAAATTTGTAATTTTTAGATAAGAAACTGAAGTCCAGAGGAAAAATATTGTCTCCATAATTCTGAACTTGGTTACTCCTACCCGTTCTGAGGGGTTCACATTTGTTTGGATCCTAGAGACTTACACGATACATTAACAATAGTATCAACAAAACACTTCTAAATAACATGTGTCCATTTTATATTTTCTTTTTCCATTATATATAATGCCCTACGGGACACACTTCTTTCTAGACAAAACATCTTGTAGGTTCTAAGAATAGTATTAGTATTTTGAGGGTTTCTGATCATCTAAATTCCGGCATTGGACACAGAATCATGCCATGTCAGAACTGGAAGTAACTCTGAGAATAACAGTCAGTGTATCTGTACTTTATATTTCTTTGCTGTTAACCCAGAACTTCAAAATTCCTGGCTCATACTGTCAAAGCTGACAGACAACAGGAGTATCCAAGAGGAGGCTGTTTGCAGGGGTGAAGAAACTACACTTGGAAATGTGAACTGGGTGCCACACCTCTTAATCCACCACCTCCTACTGTGGGGGACACAGCTGGGGTGGGAAGTCGGGGAGGATGGGCACCGTCTCCAGAACTAGTCCCCCCGTGCCACCAAACTCCAGCACAAAAATATAAGAATCTAAAAATTCTAAGTCCAAGCCAGGCCTTATAGATGTTATAACATTCTATTTGTCAAGGTAGGAGGACAGACAATATTTTGTTTAGCCGTTCAGTAGCTTGATTTGTAACATATAAATGTTTAGACATGCGGTATATGGTCCCCTCCTCAGATCTGCACACATTAGGGGAAAGCATTCTGACAGATGTATTTGCAGATTGTTTGTTTGAAATAGACAGCTATGTTTTCCTAACCTGGGAGAAGTTAATAAACGCCCCATGTAATAAGGCTTTTGATACGGGGATGAATGTGGAAAACAAGGCCGACTACCACCTACTCAACCTTCTCTTGTTGGCTGTATGTTGTCACTATTACCATCACATAGTAATAGTACAATATCATTATTATTATCCCATAATTTATTGTTTTAAATTCTCTTGTCTGCTTATTACTTATTGCTCTGCTAGAATGCAAGTTCTATAGTGTTTACTACATATGCATTAAGTACTTACCGAAAAAATTAATCATTACAGCTGATTTTAGTAGATACTAGCAGTAACAGTGTCTCCCCCCTAAAAAAAAATTCATAAAAATCTTGGTCATTTCTCATGCTGCTTTCCTGAAGACTACCTGTAGGATGTCAGAAAAGAAAAAAAATGATTCAGTACTGGAATATGTTTAAGAAGTGCTTCATGGTCAAACCTTAGTAAGAGGTCTTACTGCTATCCCCGTTTGAGACAATGGCAAACTACAGAGCTCTTCTTCAGAGAGGTTAATTAATCTACTTCAAGTCATACAGTCAGTAAGAGGTGGAGTTTGAATCCAGAGTGTGACTACAAAGCCCCAAACTGTAACCACTAAACAATTCATGTTTAATACGAGTTTGACAAAGTACCCTTCATTAATTTAACGGTCAATAGTTCATGGTGTTTCCCAAAGTACAATATGATGTCATGAGTTCTAGTTGCTCCATCACTGAAATACTTTGAGAATCCCAGGTGCAATAGTTTCTAGGAAAGCCTCGTATTAATTCAAAGTCTTCACTTCCATTGCCAAGTTTACTTCAACCTTTCCCCAAACCACTGCCATGGTCAGATGTTTTGGAGGGCGATCATTACCTTCTGTTATCTTTTAGGGTACCATGAGTCAGAATCGACTTGATGGTAACTGGCGGGCTGGTTGGTTGGGTGCAGAGTTTAATCACTGTGTCGCTAACACTGTGGCTGCCAGATGCCACAGAATTAATTCACACTGGAGGAAGACATAAAATGAATGAATGAAGAAAATCACTGAAGCTGGCCTTGAAACACAGCTCTACAACTTATTGGTACTATGACTTTGGATAAGCTGCTTAACCTCTTTGAGATCCCATTTTCCATTTTTCCAGCAGAGATAGTATTCACTCTCTCTTTTCTGCAAGGCTTCCAAAAATAACAAATGAAATAATAACAGCAAGCACCAATACAGCCTTTCCAGCACCCATCTGTCAGTTTGTCACACTGTGCAACTTACCTGCTGCTACGATGGTGGAAGCTATGCCACTGGTGCCTTAAATACCAGCAGGGTCACCCATGATGAGCAAGTGTCAGGAAGCTGAGAGACTAAGACAGAAAAGGAAGAAAGGCCTGGCAATCTACTTCCAGAAATCAGCCGACAGAAACCATCTGGATTAGAGAAGATTGTCCAAGGCTTCAGCTTGCTTACTTTGGACACTTCATCAGGAGAAACCAACTGCTGGAGAAGGACATCATCAGGTTTGGTGGAGCAGAGAGCTAGGAAGGTGAGGGAAGCCCTCAGTGAGGTGGACTGCTAGACGGCCACAACAATGCTCTCAGACATCCCGTGATCATGAAGAAGGCACAGGGCCAGGCAGCATCTCATTCTGTTACAATGGGGCACCATGAATTGAGCTGATTTGGCTTTGGCAACAATAAAAATATAATTTTTAATATGCATGCTCTAAATGCTTCACGTGGATTATCTTACTTAAGCCTCACAAGAACCCTAGTGAGAAGATAGTATTTATCTTCTCCAAGCAAATATGACATAGACAGGCTAAGTGACTTGCCTGACTTCACTCAACTTATTTGGGAAGAGTTGGACTTTAACTCGGTAGGTGACTCCAGAGTTCCTGCTTTTGCTGCGTCTCCACGTGTGTGGAAACAATTAACAACAAAAGACTAAAACCAAAAAACCAAACCCACTGCCATCAAGTCAATTCCAACTCACAGTCAAGTAAAATAACAGTTCATTGCTACCTTTCTTTTTAAAACAGAAATATTGCCTCTGCTTTGGATTTCCAGTTCTTGACCTAACTACCCTGCAGATCTGTCTGGATTTCCTTCTCTTGCAGTCACCAACTCAATTTTTGGTTTGGAAGGAAATAGCAGGATCCCCTTTTCTGCTGCTGGCTTGTCAGCCCTGTTAGCTCAGCAAGGCTTTGTTTGCATTTTTCCCTCCATCTAGCCCAGATTTGGTTGCATAAATCTAAGATTTTATGAACAAAAGAATTCAGCAACCCTCTGGTTACTTATTACTGGATCCGCATCCTGAATATAGCTATCCCCCAACTACCACTGTAGCCCCAGGAGTGTGTGTTTAGAGCCTTATTGATTGAAACCAGCCAGATGTTGGGAAATTGAGATGCTTGCCCAAGCTGCCACAAAGGAGATTCCACGATGTGAATTCCTGATGGCAGACGAGGTGGGGGAGGGAGGGGCAGCAAGGGAGGAGAGGGCCCCATAAAATGAGCAAACAATAAAGAGATGATTATATGTGTCTCACTTCAGCGCCCGGGGTTGGTAGCTGAGCATACCTGAACTGAGATTTAAGCATTAGTAATGAATTTAATTCTCCTGTTTGGGGAATGGTGGTATCAGCTTTCAGAACAGCAGAGACAGCATTAGTTTCAAACAAAAAGTGTGGGAACTGGAGCAACAGAGGTGCTCACTGATGCGAAAGGGGCTGTTGGTGGTCATGATGATATATGAAGAAGCAGCACACGGCAGAGGAAACAGCCTTGGAGTCAGGGTTCAGGTCTGGATCAATCACTTGCCAACTGGGGGAGCTTGAGAAGTCCCATGCTCTCTAAGTCTCAATTTCCTCCTTGGTAACATAAGAATCATGCATCTGCCTTAAATGATTCTTACGAGTACAACAGGGTCTCTCTATTTCCTTATTTCTATGGTTATATTCTAAAGCCACTATGGGGTGGAGGAAAATATACAAGGGAGAAATTAATCAAAACAGCAGTTATCAATCAGTCACTTCATCCATACTTGCTGTTCGACCAAATGTGCCACTCTAGCATTTAGTCGCTTGCTAGATTTTCATAGAGATTTCCTCTATATTTCCTTGGAACATATACACAACAGTGTCCCAGTCTGGCTGGGCCTTCAAATGTACAGCCCAGAAGATTCAACTTAACCATGCTGCAAATCCCATCTGTAAAATTTGCTGCTTTTGTGGCTATGGGAAGTTTACTCAACCATAGTAAGGCTTGATAAACTCATCTATAAAGTGGGAAAGGAGCCCTGGTGGTGCACTGGTTAACAGCCTGGCAGCTAATCAAATGGTCGGGAGTTCAAATCCACCAGTCACTCCTTGGAAACCCTTCAGGGAAGTTCTGCTCTGACATATAAAAGCCAAACCCAACCCAGCCCACTGCTGTCACGTCCATTCTGACCCCTATTGACCTTACAGGGCAGGGTTTCCAAGCAGCACCCGGTGAACTCAAACCGCTGACCTTTTGATTGGCAGCCGCAGCTCTTAACCACCACACACCAGGTTTTCCCACTCTACCTACAAGGGTCCCTGCGAGTCTGAATCAACTTGACTGGCAATGGAGGTTCAAGTGGAAAGAACAGCTTTTACCACACAGAGTTGTTCTGATAATTATTTACTAGTGGCTCATGGTAAACGCTTACCAGATGGTTGCTATTAAATTACTAGAAACCCTACTGCTGTAGTGGTTAAGAGCTACAGCTGCTAGCCAGAAGTCAGCAGTTCAAGGCTACCAGGTGCTCCGTGGACACTCTACACGGCAGTTGCATTCTGTCCTACAGGGCTGCTATGAGTCAGAATCATTTCGACAGCAATAGGCTTGGCGGGTTGTTTCTTTTTTTTTGGTCATTAAATTTTTATTATTACTATTATCATTTCAAATATCTGCATCTATTATATTGATAAAATTATCTAGATGGTGGGCTGCAAGCAGGTTTTTCAATACAGTATTAAGTGCTATGAAGCAACATTGAATTAAAAAGTATTTGTACTCACACAGCATGACCACCAGCACGTGACTAACGTGCTTCTGGAGACAGCAACCTCATAAAGCAGCAGAAGGCATCACCACTGGGCACTGGGCAGACAGAGGCTCAGAATACTTACAAGACCCATGGAGCACTGCACAGTAGGTCAGGGGCAGCCCACAGACCCAAGCCCTGGTGATACCTCCTGGTTTACAAATGAGCAGCAGCAACATATATGACTCAAAAGATGTCTAGATCTAATCTTATGCTTTGTTTTTTCATCTTCTTTTCCCATGTCCTCTACACATATCCTAAGCTCCAGCTTTTGCAAGACTTAGAAATCACTCAAAGCATCATTGCAAACCACTGCATGGGTTGTGAGCTGTATCAGGATGCCTTTGTGAGAGTCTTTGCCTTCTAAACCATTGAGCCAGCTCCTACCTGTGATTCCACTGGTGGTGAGTTATCCCTTTACACACATCTAACCAAAACCACTGCCATCAAGTTGACTCCAACTCATAAGGACTGTATAGGACAGAGTAGATCTCCTGCATAGAGTTTCCAAGGAGCACCCAGCAGATTCAAACTGCTGAACTTTTGGTTAATAGATGTAGTAGCACTTAATCACTATGCTAACAGGGTTTCCCTACCTACATAGCTAGCATTTAAAAACAAAAACAAACCAGACTCCAACTCATGGCAACCCCATGTGTGCTAGAGCAGAAGTGTGCTCCCCAGAATTCTCAGTGACTGACTTTTTGGAAGAAGATGGTTAGGCTTTTTTT
The DNA here is from genome assembly GCA_028571685.1 of Heterohyrax brucei. Classification (NCBI taxonomy): domain Eukaryota; kingdom Metazoa; phylum Chordata; class Mammalia; order Hyracoidea; family Procaviidae; genus Heterohyrax; species Heterohyrax brucei. The sequence continues at coordinate 13,570,641 of CM053153.1, read as the reverse complement.
TCTGAAGCACCTCTGGATGGATTCAAACCTCCAACAATGCAGTTAGCAGCCAAGTGCATTAACAATTTGCAATACCCAGGGGTTCTATAGATATCACAAACCACACCCACTGCTCTCAAGTCAAGTCTGACTCACAGCAGTGCAGCAGGACAGTGTAGAACTGCTCTACAGAGTTTCCAAGCAGTGCCTGGTGGATTCAATCTGCCAAGCTTTTGGTTAACAGATGTAGCACTTACCCACTACACCACCAGGATTTCTATTCCAACTCAACAGACATTATTGTCATACTCATTCTATATATGAGGAAAAGAGGGTTACAGAAGCAAAAACACCTGCTCCAGGTGACTGAGTTGGTCCGTAGCCCATTTGTCAGCATAAACTGACCTCCAAAACAGGAAAGATTCTGCATGAGTCATCTTGTGAAGCCTTTCATGTCGAGCACAGTGGAGCCATTAATTACATTCAATAAATGCTGAATGCAAAGGCCCAGGCTGTTGGTGATGTCTTTCTGTTACATTTGCTCCAAACGAGTTGCCTGATTTATAAACTTCGGCACAACTTCCCTCACTCACACGGATAGGCACCCAGCATTCCCAGTTCTCCTGCACTCCACAGCCAAAACCTTCTCTAAGAAACAACTAGGCTTAACCTTCACCAATGTAACCAGCTAAAAAGATAAATTCTCACCAACAGAGTCCACACCGTGCCCAGCAAGGGACAGCTGATACTCATGGTCATGTAGTTTTAGAGATAAGTCTGGATTATGGTCCAAGTCTTGGTCTTGACCATCATATTCTGAATGCTTATATGTGATATGCTCTATAACGTCTAATATTCATGCCACTGAACTGAGATAGATTTTATTCCTGAGCATGAGAGAGGTTTGGTGACTTGGCCTAGATAAGATGGTAGATACAACTAGAATTCAAATTCAGATCCAAGTCTGTGTGACTCCAGAGCCTTCATCTTTAACCACCATGCTATTTTGTCTCTGGGATTGTATTGAGGCTCCAAGCACAAACATACCTGTTACAGAGTCTTTTGAAACAATGAATTCTAGGAAACCAATCTGTCATGGATTGAAATGTGCCCCCCCCCCCACACACAAATACATGTAGCCACATGTCTGGGCCTGGATTCCCTGCATTCTATGATTGTCTTCCCTTTTGTGATTTTCCTATGCTGTATGTTAAAGGAATGGAGTGAGAGGTCCCTATATAAGATCACCTCCCTGCTCCACTGTAAAGGGAGTTTCCTTGGAGTATGGCTTGTCTCACCCTTAATCCTTTCATCTTACAAGAGATAAAAGGAAAGGGAAGCAAGCAGAGAACCGGGAACCTCACACCATCAAGAAAGCAGCACCAGAAGAGAGCATCTGTCAGACCTGAGGTTCCTGCACCAAGATGCTGCAATATTTGACTTTCCTCCAGAGTCGACAAGGGGAAAGCCTTCCTCTGGAGCAGACATCCTGATTATGGACTTGTAGCCTACTGGACTGTGTAAGAATAAACTTTCCTTTGTTAAAGCCATCCACTTGGTGGTATTTCTATCAGAGCAGCACTAGCTGACTAAAACACTATCATAATTTTTAATGATCCTAGACCAATTTGGTGGGAAAATTAGAGGTCAAAATATTTATCACCTTTAACCGACAGATGTTGAAATGAACTTTTGGACAGTAGATACGATTTGCCCAAGGTCAAGCAGTTTGTTAGTTGAGGGTGTGACATAGGAGAACCCACAAAAAAAAAAAAAAAAAAAAAACCCTTGCCATTGGGTCAATTCTGACTCATAGTGACCCTACAGACAGAGTAGAACTGTCGCTATTGAGTTTCCAAGGGAACCTGGTGAATAACTGCTAACTTTTTGGTTGGCAGCCATAGCATTTAACCACTACACCACCAGGGTTTCTGTCACTGAAATTCTCTAAACCGGTTTATTTTTATAACTCACACTATTTGACAAGTAATATAAAATCACTGGAAGGGCTAGCCAATGATGACACAATAGAAGAGCTACTTTGTAGAGGAAGGCATATACTGGTTTACCCAAATTTATGCAATCATGTAAATTTATTTGATGCCTTTGATAATTTCAGACACTTTGAGAGATAAGCAAATGCAAATAATAACTCTGATGTTGAAACATCTTATGCTTTGTTGGGATACCGAAGATTCAAATATGAAATACTAGTAACACCACACTTCTAAATAGGGTACCAACACGTGCTAAGCGGTGATTGGAACAGCTGTCTCAGCTCTGGTTCTACAGTCTTAGAAGGATGTAAAAGAAAATTCAGAAGAGACAAAACCAAACAGTAATCAATGAAGACCTCACGGAGGATAGAGACAGAGATCAAACTTGAAGTATAAGGTCATTGCATTTCGCAGCAGAGAAAATTATATTCTAAAAGAGAGAAAGAAACCACACATTGTAAGAACAGGAGATTGCTTTAGTTAAGACTTTTTTAGTTTGTAGAGAGTGTAAGGCCTATTCATGTTACCTCAAGGCAAACAGGTTTCTTATAGAATTACAATATGTATAATAATTAAAACAACAATAATAGATACAAATTATTGAGCCTTGTTATATTCCAAGCACCATGCTAAGAGCTCTATGTACAATCCTGTTGGATAAATGGCAGTATCAGCTCCATTTCACTCAAGGGAAAACTGAGGTCCAGGGAGATTAGATGACTCACCCAAGGTCATACACCTAGAATCTGAATTAAGGTAGCAAAATCTCAGAGCCCTTACTCCTTAACTCTGTGCTCTAAATGGACTGTGGACTAAATGGAGCTGAAAATTTCTGTGTGCATGCATGTGTGTGTGTGTGCACGTACATATACACACATTTACATTTCCAATTACTTTCCTAGTTCTCTCCTCCGTTAATCCTCACCACCAGCCTGCTTTGTTACGACTTCAGCTTACCTAGAAACAACGTGACACCCCCAGCGCTGAACTGACCTTTGGATTCAGCTTTCAAGTGAGTGGTCCTACCTGTCTGTTTTCAGATAACTCCACAGAAAGGACTCCATCGCCTCTGCCCATCAATTAGAACCAGGTTATAGAGGCAGGCTCTAGGTCACCGGCTTCCTGTGCTGTGGACTACTTTTAAATCAGATACTCAGCCCTGGTGTCTTGTGGGCTATGGCTTGCAGCAGGGAAGCCCTATGCTCCACTGGTCAGCCAACTGGTACTGTGAACACAGCTGTTTCCTGTAAAGGATGAAATTAACAGTGCAGGTAATCACCTCTAGCGAAGAATTTGTTTGTCAAGACCCAGTGGAATTGTTTTCTTTCCAAATAAAAGATTTTAGAGATGAAAGGGACCTCGGATCCACTTCTAATTTAAATAAGAGCATGATTAAGGATCCTGGAAGCCAAGCTACAACCCCAAGGTCACTTAACAAGTACAAAAGAAAAAATGAGACCAGAATTTAAGTCTTCTTGCTCCTATAATCCAGCTCCTATTTTCTCCATGACACACTGGAAACTAAAATCTGTATCAACCACACACACCTTGAAAAGAACTTTAGCCTCAGAGCTCCATGCTCTTCTATAGCCTCATGTGCCTTTGAAAGAGATGGGGGTCAAAAGAACTGTTTGCTTCTAATTGTCTCAATAAATTTTAAAGATATTATTACACTGTCGTGATTAAGAGCTGGTAAGGGTAGAGGCAATATGATAAGATCAAGGCCATGAAGCTTAATAGGCCTTAGCTGATCATCTCTCTCTCTTTTTAAGTAGAAATGATTCTATTCAGGACTCTTAAAGGACCAGAATCCAAACAGACTTTTATTCCCTGTCACAAAATTCCTGGACTAGAGCAGCTGCCTATTGAAGTGACAATTTCACACATAAACACTGGAGTCCTGATCTCTACAACACAGTCGCCTTAACCAGTGGCCCAAGAGATACGCAGAACAGATTTCTGTGCAAACATATGTGGCCTTTCACACACACTAAAATCGTCTCTATTCTAACACCATCTTTGTTTCCTTTTCTTCCCTCCTTGCTTTCGACATGAGAGACAAATCCCGGATAGCAAAATCGTCTCATGTATTTGGCAGCAGGTCTTGTGAACCTAGGAGACTTATTTGACTTGCAAAGCACAAATACAACAGTGTCATACAAGGTCTGACAACTAAGTCTGCCAACTCATCCTAGGAAAAGTGCTACATACCTAATTGCTGAATAGCCATACAGTCACCTTCAAAATACTCCTCTTTGGAAACTATTCACCAATACTAGTGCCTAGTCCACTCTTAAAGCAATTTTGGAACTCTCTTCCTGGAACGGCCATCAGAGCTGCTGTATTACCTTTGATGTCCTGAATGTCATCCAAATGTCTTCCTTTCAACATTTATCTTCAGGTAAAGAAAAAAGTCAGTGGGGGACAGATCAGGTAAGCAGGGAGGGTGTTCCAATGCAGTTATTTCTGTGCTGGCTAAAAACTCCTCACAGACAATTTTACAATTAAGTTTGCGAACTTGCCACTATTCCACAGTGAGCAATGGACATTCCAGAAAGAGTTTCAAAATCGCTTTGAAGTATGGATTAGGTGATAGCATCAGCGCATAGCTTCCCAAGGGGAGTACTTCGAAGGTGACCATAGTGATATTCAGCAATGAGATATGTAGCACATGAAACAACTAAGTTTGCCAACTTAATCATTGAACCTCATGTACTGAATACCTACTGTTTGCAAGAACTAGAGTTAGCACTTTACTGAAGTCAACTTCAGTTGACTGCATCAACTTGCATGGCAGTTATTATTATTCATATGATATGGAAGAAAGAAAGAAAAGACCAAAATGGATGTCAGAAAAGACTCTGAAACTTGCTCTTGAACACAGAGCAAATGTAGGAATTGAAGCAGTAACGTTGAACAGATTTCATAGGGCAGCTCAAAAAGAAAAACTAAAGCTTTACAAGGAAATGTGCAAAGACCTGGAGTTAGAAAACCAAAAGGAAGAACATGCTTGGCATTTCCCAAGCTGAAAGAACTGAAGAAAAAATTCGAGCCTCAAACTGCAGTGTTGAAGGATTAAGTGGGCAAAATATTATACAACGCAGAACGCATCAAAAGAAGATGGAAGGAATACATAGAGTCACTGTACCAAAAATAATTGGTCAATATTCAGCCACTGCAGGAGGTAGCATGTGATCAAGAACCAATGACACTGAAGGAAGAAGTCCAAGCTACACTGAAGGTACCAGTGACAAACAAGGCTCAGGAACACACAAATTTCAATTGAGATCTTTCAACAAATGGATGCAACTCTGGAAGCCTTCACTGGTTTACACTACAGAATTTGCAAGACAACTTCGTGGCCAACCAACTGGAAGAAATTCATATTCACGCCCATTCCAAATAGAGGTAAGTCCAATGAAATGTGTGATAGAAAAAATTATTCATGTTACACACAAAGAAAATCCTGCAGAGCATAACTCAAAAGTGGTTGTAGCACTGCATCAACAGGAAACTGCCAAAAATTCAAGTCAAATTCAGAATAAGATGTGGAATGCAAAATATCATTGCTGATGTCCGGTGGATCTTGGCTGAAGTCAGAAAATGTCACTAAGATGTTTACCTATGTTTTATTGACTGAGCAAGACATTAGACTTCACGGATCATAACAAATGATGGATAAAATTTTGAGGAATAGGAATTCTAGGACAAGAGGATATTATAGGCTTAAAGGTTTAAAGGTTATAGGTTTAAAGTTAGGAAAGGAGTGCATCAGGGTTGTATCCTTTCATCATACTTAATCTGTATGCTAAGCAAATAATCTGAGAAGCTGGACTATGTGATGAAGAATGTATCATCACAATAGGAAGAAGATCCATTAATAAATAACCTGAGATGTGTGGATTACACAACCTTGCTTGCTGAAAGTGAGGAGGACTTGAAGCACTTACTAATGAAGATCAAAGACTATAGCCTTCAGTATGGATTACAACTCAATATTAAAAAAAAAAATCCGCACAATTGGACCAATAAGCAACATCATAATAAATGGACAAAACATCACAACAAACTTAAAAGGCTGACGCTGTCATGGATTTCATTTTACTTGGATCCATAACGAATGCTCATGGAAGCAGCAGACAATATCAAATGACATATTGTACTGGGCAAGTCTGCAAAAGTCCTCTTTAAAGTGTTAAAAAGCAAAGATGTCACCTTGAAGACTAAGGTGCACCCAACCCAAGCCATGGTATTTTCAATCACCTCATATGCATGTGGGAGCTGGACAGTGAATAAGAAAGACCAAAGAAGAATGGATGCATTCATTGAACTAAAGTGTTGGTGAAGAATGTCAACTATATTACAGACTGTCAGAAGAATGAGCCAACTTGCCTTAAAAGAAGTACAGCCAGAATGCTCGCTAGAGGTCAGGAGAGTGGGACTATGTCTCACATACTTTGGACGTGTTATCAAGAGGGATCATTCCCTAGAGAAGGACATCACGCTTGGTAAAGTAGTAAGTTGGTGAAAAAGAGGAACATCCTTAAGGAGAAAGGATTGACACAGTGCGGGCAACAACGTGCCCTTCTTAAAAATATATATATATATCATCAAGTTGATTCCAATTCATGCCAACCCTATAGGACAGAGTAGAACTGCCCCACAGAGTTTCCAAAGAGCACCATTCTTCTAAGTCAGCGTCTCTTTCCACATGCACTACTGCAGTGTCTCTCAGCACCTTGACTATCCAAGTAGCAGCCGAGATGGGGAGGTTTCTGATATTATCTTATGTCCGTGATCTATGTCTTCTTTTATAGGTCCAAGGATTTCCATACAAGGACATTTTGCTTTGGTGAAGCAACCCACCTATTTACATGTCAGTGGAACTATTTCCTATCACGAAAATACTGGAAATATTGACTGTATTATCTAACAGTGTAAAGCACCTAGCAGTGACAACAAAAATCAAAAGCAAAAGAATAAACCAGCTATTATGTACATGCATGGTAATTCAAAGTCATTCAAAACTATTACTGCCTAGAGAAAATCAATCAGATACCAGAAGAGGAGATTGTCTGAGTTCAGTCTCATTTGATAGGACACTATATAGACGTGGGGCAGCATTAAAGCCTCCACACTTAATTTAATGAGATTCCTCTTCAGGGAAAGTAGAGAAAGGACAAAGCTGAATACTTGGGAATCAAGGGAGAGTCAGAGAGAGGCTGAAGTCAGATGCAGAGCTCAGTGAACAAACACACCAAAGTCTGAGCAAAGACAAAGCCCAGTGGTGGCATGAATCTACAAAAACAATGTACCAGTATGGGCAGAAACACAGGCAAGGGAAAGAAGTAGCTTATCTGTGAGATTCTGAACTTGTTCTGGGCTAGAAAGGTACCATCTGAAGACTCCTGGGCTTAGTGCCACCAGTGTCCTTGTCCTTCTGTCAGAGCATTCATCACTTTGCATTATCTTCGGCTTTGTTATCTACCTCCCTGCTGAAGAACGTACTCTCAAAAGGCAGAACTACTTCGTATTTGACTGTGCGTAGCCAGCACCAGGCAAGGAACCATGTAGCTACGCAAAAACGTTGGTAGAGAAACATAAACATTTGATGTTTCATTCACATACTTGCATCTCCTCAGCCATCCTCAGGATTACTTGGGATTAAAACCAAACAAAGTAAACCCACTGCCACCAAGTCAATTCTGACTCATAGTGACTCTATAACATAGAGCAGAACACTGCTGCATAGCTTCCAAGGAGCACCTGGTGGATTCAAACTGTCAGCCTTTTGGTTAACAGCTGTAGCACTTAACCACTACACAACCAGAGTTTCCATTTGGGATCCAGAAAGAGATATTCTCTGTTGACTCTCAGGTAATGAATCTCAGTGATAATATTTAACATCATGTCTGAAAACCCTACGGATCATGATGGGAGGCTGACTCAGTGGCAGCCAACAGCATTCCTGGCAGGATCATCTCCTCGAATAGCCCTTTCCCCTGAATCTAATTACCTTCCCATTACAACACTTTGGTTTTCCTCAGCTATAAGGTAATGTGCCTGGCACAAGACACAGTGAGAAATAAAGCCAGTGCTGGCAGTTGGTATTGTGATGCCGAATAAGCAGGACAGTACTGCCCCCAAGGGCACAGGACGCCCCCTACACACAGAAGAGCTGGGGGTGGGGGGTGGTCTACGTGTATGAAATAGAAGTGTCTAGAAAACTTGCTGCAGTTGCACCCTGAAAATATATTTCATATTCTTCTCTTGATTAGCATTCTAATGGTTTCTGACTCAGGTCTAACAGCTTGGAGAGAATATTACAGGCAATTGTGTAAATAATACAGGTTTCTTTTCAGTGTGTCCAAATGTGTAATTAAATGGATAATGTTACAGCTCCCCAAACCCACTAAGGCCTGCTGCCTAAATGGTGAGCTTTTGAAATTTCATCCCAATACATAGTTACATGATACATTGCTTTTATGGCCTGCTGGGCAAATGACTAGTGGTTTGGAAAGAGGTTGAATGCATATTTATAGTGTTGAGTACAATGATGTTCACAGGGCCAGTAAAATCTCTATAGTAAATAACATGAATTATACAAATGCATCACTTTATGTATCTGAACTTCTCAGAGGCAGGATGCATATGAAAACAAACACACTTCATCTCCTTAACATCTGCAGGGAACCCTCACACCAAATTCTCTTCACTCAGATGTCAGGGTTAACCAAATTTGAAGGAGCAATTCTATTTCAGAAATCTGTCTGCTGCTTTCAATGTCCCCTAGAACACTCTCAGGGGATGCAATTTCCATTATCAATAAAATAGATTTGGTCTTGGACCCCGTTTGCATCCTGTATTTCCCTCACATTTAACAGAAAGCTCTGACAGTGAGGGAGAACTGATGAGACCTCTGTCTGAGACTCTGAAGGTCACCAGATGGGATGGGGCAGGTTGTTAGGCTCCTGTGTCTGTGAGCAACCAGACTGAGAACCCAGTGCCCCAGTGCTTGATCCCCTGGTCTTGCCAGCTGGGTGACCTTAGAAAGGCCACCCATGCCTCTCTGAGCCTCAGTTTCTTAACTTGTAATGGAACAACTATTTCTTCTCTTCTGTCCTCACAGTTTTCTCTAGTGATTATATGGTGTGATGTCAGCCCACAGGAAGCGACTGCCAACGGTACACCAGTTACGGTAGAAACAGGCTTCATTCATGACTAGATATATCCAGCAAGTATTTGGGATGCAGATAATCAGTCAAGGACCATGTTAAGAAGTGAAAATAAGGCCACAACAAAGAGGCAGGCTTCTGAGTTTAGTGGAAGACAGCCATAATTAAGCAGCCAATGTAAATAGAACGCAGCACATGCTATACTGGGCAACTCAGTGTCCAACTTACCCAACGCTGCTGTGACACATTGGCTTTAAAGAATGGAACTTTATTTTCTCACAGTTCTTAAGGACAAAAGTCCAACTCAGGGCTTCAGCCATGTCAATTCCTTCTTCAAAGGCAGTCGTGGGTGCCCATAAGTTCCTTGGCTTGTAGAGGACCCTCCCCTGATATGTGTCTTCTCCTGTATGTGTCTATGTGTTTATTCTGCTCTCTTTATAGCTTGCAGTGAGTTGGAATAGACTCAGTGGCACTCAGAAGTGGTTAGATCAAGAACCCCCTATTCAGGTGTGAGCTAATTAACACAACAAACAAAATCCTGTTTCCAAACAGGACTGTATCCAAAGGTATGGGCGTTAGGATTCCAACATATATTTTGAGGGGATAAGGGGACACAATTTTAATTCATAATAGTAAGAAAGGACAACTTAGAGATGAAGCATCTATTTCAGTCCAGGAAATGGAGAGTAAGGTTGGTGTTGGGAGTTTGGTAAGTGAAGATATAACAGATCATTAAGAATCAGGCTTTAGCGGTCCAAGGGAAAATGAACAGAAAGACGGGAACTTGGGAGCTGAGAGATGAGGCTTGGGTGAGGGAGATGCCAGGGAGGAGCTGGTGGGATGAAGGTGCATCTCAGGGTGGCTAGACTGCACAAAGAAGAGAGAACTTTGTGGAAAGGACAGCCCAGCAGATCTCGACCCAGGGCATGTGGGCACAGGCTCCTAACCCCCTGCCTGCAAGCCTTGGGCTTTTCTCAAAGGGCTCTGTGGGGATCCCTCATGTCTCTCTGCTGGATGTCAGCAGCTGGCTTTCCTCAAGATGGGCAGTATGGCCCTTTCTAGGTAATGTTCCCCCACTACCAGCTTAGAGAAGGTCCCATTTTGAGTACACTTGAAGGGTAATTATAAGAAGTAGCCCCACCTGGTAAGAGAAGACCAGCAAGCAACGGGAGTTTCCCGGCTTCATCCGTAAGTTTTCTCAAACTGACAGCACTGCGCATTGGTGGATATAGAAATCAATGCAGTGGGCTTCGATCAGCACTGCTTTACATAGCATAGGACAGCACGGGATAAAATAGGACACGGGGTAGGGATAAGGATCAGGACTGGGACAGGGATAGGACAGGAAACTGACTTCTTAGATTTGCTGTTATTGTTAGGTACTAGTGAGTCTGTTTTGACTCAAAGTGACCCTACATACTACAGAATGTGTCATGCTTACAACTGTTATTCTTGATCCTATCATTGCAGCCGCTGTGTCAATCCATCTCATTGAGGGTCTTGCTCTTTTTTGCTGACCCTCTACTTCAGCAAGCACGACATCCTTCTCCAGGGACTGCTCCCTCCTGAAAACATGTCCAAAATATGTGAGATGAAGTTTTGCCATTCTTGCTTCCAAGGTGTACTCTGGTTATACTTCTTCCAAAAGAGACTTGTTCCTTCTTTTGGCAGTCCATGGTATATTCAATATTCTTTGCCAACACAACAAATCAAAGGTATCATTTCTTTTTTGGTCTTCCTAATTCATTGTCCAGCTTTCACATGCATGTGATACAACTGAAAATATTATGGCTTTTGGCTGGGTCAGGTGTACCTTAGTCTTCAAAATGGCATCTTTGCTCTTCAACACTTTAAAGGCATCTTTTGCAGCCAGTTTGTCCAATGCAATGCATCTTTTGATTTCTTTATCACTGCTTATAAGGTGTCGATTGTGAGTACCAGTAAGATAAAATCCTTGACAACCTCAATAGTTTCTCCATTAATCAGGATGTTGCTTATTGGTCGAGTTGTGAGGATGTTTATTTCCTTTATGTTGAGCTATAATCCACATTGAAGGCTATTTCAGCACTAAGCACTTCAAGTCCTCTTCACTTTCAGCAAGCAAGGCTGTGTCATCTGCATAATCCACATTTTAATGAGTCCTCCTCCAATCCTGATGCCTCATTCATCTTTTTACAGTCCAGCTTCTCAGATTATTTGTTCAGCAAAAAGATAGAACAAGCATGTGAAAGTACACAACCCGACACACACCTTTCGTGACTTTAAATCACACACTAAACCCTTGTTCTGTTGAAATCACTGCCTGTTAGTCTATGCACAGGTTCCTCACGAGCACCATGAAGTGTTCTTGAACTCCCGTTCTTCCCAGTGTCATCCATAATTTCTGATGATCCACACAGTTGAATGTCTTTGCAGAGTCAATTAAAGACAGGTAAACATCTTTCTGGTGTCCTCTGCTTCCAGCGAGGATCCATCTCACATCTCACATCAGCATCAGAATCAGATATCCCTGATTCTATGTCCTCTTCTGAATCCAGCCTGAATTTTTAGCAGTTCCCTGTGGATGCACTGCACAGCCACTTTTGAATGACTTTCATTAAAATTTTACTTATAATATTAATGATAAGTTCAACCCTTTCTGCATTCACTTGGATCACCTTTCTTAGGAATAGGGATAAATCAGAAGCTCTTCCGGTCTGTTGGCTGGGTAGCTGTCTTTCAATTTCCTCAGCATAGACGAGTGAGCATTTTCAGCACTGCATTCATTTATTAAGACATCTTAATAGCTTTTCTAATAATTCCTGAAGTCTCCTTTTTCACCAATGCTTTCAATGCAGCTTGGACTTCTTCTTTCAATATCATCAGTTCCTAGTCATGTGCTACCTCTTGAAATAGTTGAATGTTGACTAATTCTTTTGGGTATCATGATTCTCTGTATTCCTTCCATCTTCTTTTGATGTTTCTTCTGGTCATTTAATATTTTTCTCATAGAATCCTTCCTTATTGCACATTGAGGCTTAAATTTTTTTCTTCAATTCTTTCAGCTTAAGAAATGCCAAGTGTGTTCATCCCATTTGGTTTTGTATCTCCAGTTCTTTGCATGTTCTCATAATACTTTGCTTCTTGAGCGGTTCTTTGAAATACTCTGTTCAGTTCTTATACTTCATCATTTCTCCCTTTTGCTTTAGCTACTTGATGTTCAAGAGCAAGCTTCAAAGTTTCTTCGGTCCATTTCAGTCTTTTCTTTCTGTCTTTTTAATGACTTCTTGTTTTCTGCATGTATCATTCCATGACTCATCTGGTCTTCATATTTAGTGTTCAATACATCAAGTCTATTATTGAGATAGATGGTCTCTAAATTCAGGTGGGACATACTTTGGCTCTCATTGACTTGTAACAACTTTTTTTCACTTTCAGCTTGAACTTGCCTATGGGCATTCAATAATCTATGCTACTGTCAGCCTCTGGCCTCCTTCTGACTGATGATATTGAGCTTTTCTGTCATCTCTTTCCACAGATATAGTCAATTTATAAAGTTTCTTGACTTTAGAAGAGGATTTTATATTATGAAACACTTTATTTCAATTACAAACATTTGTATGTGTGTCTATACTAGGTTGCAGTGTAAAAATGCTTGAAGGGCAGATAGAGTTGCATAGAGACAGGTGCTCAGGGTTTCATATGGCAATGTGATGTGGACTTTCACTGTAAACTTTCACTTAAGCACAAAAAAAATTTTTTTTTTTTAAAGTTTGAAAAACATTGCTTTAGCTAAAGCAGATGAGCAGAAGCTAAAGACCAAGAGGAACTCTCTGTTAATGGATGTTCCACAAAATAAAATGGATTGCAGCAAATTCTTCCTCTAAAATCTAACTAAATTCTATTTTCAAGAATTCAAAAACCCACATGCACATGTATAGTTAAACTTCACATTATATTATAAGAATGGATGTGCTCTCCCAGAAAACAAAAACAAATTACATAAGAAAAGAAAAACTCACTCCCTGTTTGGTTAATGCAGGAATTCTCTGAAAGAAGTTAGGATAGCAGTGATGGGCATCCTGCAGATGTATCTTACCAGCTGCCTTTAACATGATTCAGTGCTTATTGCTTGCATTATTTTCCAAGGGCTGCTGTAACAAGCTGCCAGAAACTGGGAGATTTAAGCCAACATAAATTTATTCTCTCATAGATCTGGAGGCTAGAAATCTGAATTTGGGGTGTCAGCAGGGTTATTCTCTCTGGTCTCTAAGGGAAAGATCTTTACTGGTCTCCTCCAGCTTCTGGTGACCCCAGATGTTCCTTGGTTTGTGACAGCCTAATCCCAGTCTCTGCCTTTTTCACCACGGGGGTTTCTTCCCTTTCCATCTATCTGTGTGTCTGTCTGTGCCTCTTGTCCTCTTTTCGTAAGGACCCTGGTCACACTGAATTAGGGCCCTCCCTACTCTAGAAGGACTCACATTAACTAATGGCATTTGCAAAGACTATATTTCCAGACCACGTCATACTCACTGGTACCAAGGCTGAGAACTTCAACAAACATTTTTGGGGAAACACAAATCAACCACAACATTGTCCACCAAACAGTTATATCCTCAAGAAATGACTGTTGGTTCCACTACAACTTTATCATTTTTTTAAATTTCTGCAGTCAAATAAGTTTGTGTAATTATCCGACTCAACAGTACTTGGCTTGGTAACTCCATCATAATTGTTGAAGATTTCTAAAGGACCTGAGTGAATATTGAAACAAGTCCCCTCGTTTTGGATCGAAATGTTTGGGACCCTGAGCAGGGACATGTTTTCACTGAATAAAGATTAAAAATAGCTGTCAGACCGTGAAAGTCAAAACATGCCAGTTACTTAACTAAGCAGTTTATACATACACACGCTTATTTAACTCTCAAGAATCCTATAAGATAGTTAATATTTTCCCCAGGTTACAGATGGGGAAAATTAGACTTTGGAGAACAAAAGAATGCAAATAAAGCATTGTCCAATGTTAGAAAACCAAGCAATGGTGTAACAGGGACTCATGCCCAGGTCTGTCAAATGCCAAATCTGTGAATGTGGAGGGAGTCTGGTACAAGGTTAACACAGTCACTGGCCAAAACGTTGAAGGTCAAGTCCACCCAGAGGTGCCCAGAAGACTTGGTGACCTTCTGAAAATCCTGTTGAACTTTGCTGGACTCCAGAGCAACTGCTTGGTTTTATGAGCAGGAAGACTTTCATCTCTTCCATTTCCCATTGCCCCCACAATAGCTCCCTTATTCTGAAACCCCCGAAAGTCTTCAGTCTACATCTAGTGCACCCTCTCTATTTTACTGAATCATACACCGGGCCCCAGAATGGGGAACAAACTGAGCCCGTGATACAGAGCTGGAGACAGCTAGGACCAGACCCAAGACTCCCCCCGCCGCGGTGTCAGCAACACGCTGCCCACCTTCTCGATCATAACTGATCTTCTTGACGTAAGACTTCTAATTGCGTCCCTCGTTTATAGCGATTTTTGGTGTTTTCACAGTTTGATAGCACTCAAAAATAAAAGAATAAGAAAACCAAATTCTAAATGTGGTTGCTGTGAACCTTATAACAGAATAAACAAATTCAGGAAAGAATGCCTGAGTAGAGGAGGTCTCCAAATGATAGAAACAACTGGCTGTCCATCTGCATTGAGAAAAATCATTCATTTCCTGAGACCTTGACTGAGGGAGACCTGTTTTGCTTTTCTCTTCAAAGTTGAAGTGATACTGTCAGACTGGTGAGGGGAAGAACATCACCACCACAACAGGCAGCCACTTAGGGGCCTCAGATAGAAAGCTAGTCTCTTCCGTCTCTTCTATTCTTTTTCCTTTTAAAAAATTCATTTAAATTTTGGCTGGGTTGGGCCTGAGGTAAAGAATGGTTAGTTTGAGTTTCAAAAAGTTGTAGAAACTTAATCTGAAAAGTGTTGGCAGCAACACAAGTATTGTTAGCAACTTATTGGGTGATTCACTGGTCTTCCTATTCGGCCTTTCTGGAGCGTCTGGTTCAGTCTCCACGGCCGTGTTTTTCTTCTCATTGTTGCTGTGAGCCACGGAGTCAGTTCTGACTCACAGAGGCTCCCTGTGACAGACGAGAACTGCCCCTAGTGTTTTCTAGGCTCTTATCTTTATGAGAACAGATCACCAGAATTTTATTTTACAGAGTCACTTGGTGGGTCCCAGCCTCCAACCTTTTGCCAGCATCCAAGCACTTAACTCTTGCATCACCAAGGCTCCTTTCTCCTCCCCAGTCCTTGCTAGAACTACAGAAAGCAAAATGACATTGGATTCTGTGCTCCAGAACTCAGCAAGCTCATGTTCAGCATCCAGTTACCACTAAAAATCCCAAAGCTGTGCATTGATGAAATGGTAGTAAATGTCCTGGAAGCAAAAATATCCTCATATCACAAAGGAGTTCAGGGACAGTGACACAGCTATGGAGCAAACTTAGGGGAGACCCTGAGGCTCCATTTGGCTATGGTGGACAGTTCCCATCTAACAGGTGCACCCACAAAACACACACACACACACTTGCAGAAGCCCTGCATATTCATCTGACCTGGGTTCCTCCCACCCTGGTTATTTCTGTTATTGATGAGAGACCCACTTCAACTGTCCTCTGAGAAGCTACTTGAGGTGCCAACAAACCCGTTAGACTCACCTTTTTGGTTTCACGTGCCTTTCATTCGGCACACACTGAAGTTCTCATTGAACTCACTATCACAGGACACTGGCAAGAAATTTGCAAAAAGAATGGTCTTGTTTCCAGAAGAAGGTGCAGTCAGTGTGGAAGTACTGAGCTAGATAACATGAAGTCAGCTTTTTGGTGAGTGACGGCACCTGGCTGGCTTGGGCTCTCTGTTTTAGGGGAATCTCTTACTATGTAGATGTGTCTTTTTCCAAAAGACTCACTGCCTCTAGAAGTGAGACACAGGTGCTCAGAAACAGAAGCATAGAATAAATGTGGGGGAAATAGAAACTGGAGCCAAATTAAAATAAATGCATTTGAAACCTCAAACTAAGTGACAAGACATGGCTTTCAACCTAACAGTATTAGCGTGCTTTACTTAAATGGTACAATTTATTGAACTGAAAATCACTATTAGTTGATTGCGATGCTGTTTCTTTTCATTATTTTTTAATTCTATGATCTCTGCCACCCCTGGGGAGGGAGAGGAGGAGACCCTTAGAAAAATAAACCCACTCAGATAGTCATATTTTATGGGCTCAAACCTCCAACCTTTTAGCTAATCATCAAGGGCTTCACTGTTTGCACCAACATAGAGACCCCCCTGAGCATGGCAGGGACTCAGAAACTCTTGCCCTCAGAAGGACACTTGACGTCAGTTCTGTTTTTCCTTCATCCTCCTCTTTCTTTGAGAGGTGGCAGAAAACCTGGTCAGCTTCATGGCCTCCTAGGTACATGCGCCTTTGCCTCCTCTCCCACAGCTGCCATGGGTCAACCTTAGCAGCTCCTCTGCTCTCTAGCTGGCACGACAGGCCCCAGGCAGCTGCTGCCATTCACAGCCTCACAGCCTCTTCCCTTCTTTTGTGCAGTTGGTTCACGGAAAGCAAACAACGGGCACCACCACTTAGAAGTAATTTGCCACCATGCTCTTGGAAGGCGTATTTGACAAACTTATGTAAAACCACCACCACCACAACAGGTGGTCAAAATTCTTATGTAGTGTTAGTTTAAACTGTCATTGAATGAAAACACATTTTGGAATAATTATTATCATATACAAGTGTGCCCGAAAGCCTGTACCTCCTCCAACTCCAGAAAATAAGGAGAAAGCTGACATATTCTGTTCCAAAATTAGATTGTGGTGATGGTGATGGTTGCACAATCCTTTGAATCTACTTTTTTGGGAAAAAAAGGGGGGACTTTAAATGAATGAAATGTCATGGCAAGTGAATTACATCTCAGTGCCTCTTGCTGTTGAGTTGATTTTGATTCACAGTGCAGTGCCCTCACAGGACAAAGCAGAACTGTCCCACAGGTTTTCCAAGGCTGCAATCTTTACAGAAACAGACTGTACATCTTTCCTAGTGGGTAGGTTCGAACAGCCAACATTTAATTAGCCCCCAAGCACATTTACCACTGGGCCCCCAAGTCTCCTCTGTCTAAAAAAAGTTGATTTTTAAAAAAATCTAGCAGCTCCTTATCAACTGTAAATTCACAACATAGATTGAGTCTTGGAATAAAGGGACACCTAAAGCTGAGCCCTGTCTGGGAAAAAAAAAAAAAAAATTGGTGGAGTCTTCATTTCTCTAAGAAAGAAGAAAGAAGGGCAGAGAAAATAAATGAGGAGAACAGTGAGACACACTAAAGGGTGAACAGAACCCCCTGTAGGTGGTAAAAGACAGATTTTAGAACCCTGCCCACACCAGAATTCAAGGAAGCCCTGTGTCCCCAACCTTCACTGTCCTGTCACTGTTGTTTGAGGGAGGCCCAGGAAACTAGACTTGCTGGCAGTCTCTGCACCCCAGTACAGCCCACACTTCAAGCAGCCAAGTTTGAGGGCAGTCTAATGTTCTGTGCTGCTCTACCCAGATCCCTAAGAGCCCCTCTGGGTGACCCGTGTCCCCCATTACATCCTCAGCTACCTCAGCTACCACCAGGGTCCAAAACTCCAGCCTTCCCTCATCACCCTGCTGACAGTATAGAGGGATGGGAGAATGAAAACACATGAACTCTGAGAACATGATGTGTCAGTCAGAACTGCTCTAAACGGCAAGTAAAAGATTGTCTTATTGACAGTGACTGACAAAATGGCATTCTACACTTTCCCTTCATGACCCGTCAGGCAGCAGAGCTGTACAAGCTGATTACCTGAGACACAAGCACAGATCCTCCTTCTAGGCAGAAGGAACACAAGACAGCATGGTGACAGAGGTGTGTCAGGTCTCTACTAGGAAACCAGTTCTCCGGACAATTTCTGGAGGACTTCCCCTCACACCCTAGGCTGGACTGCGCCACGTGGAATGCTGAACTACAGGCAGATTGCAGACGTCTCAGTGACTTCAGCTTAGGCCACATGTGACACGCTGCATGGTGTGAGGGGTATAAAGTGGGAGTTCTCATGACAAGAAAGGAGACTAGGGACACTGGATAAGCCACTCACAGTGTCTGCCACAGGGAGTGTGGCAGCAACACAGAGAAAGCTTTGAGGCCAGACCAAGAATAAACACTTGTAACCTCAAACTAACTCCTGGGAACAGAGTTCAAAGCTGCTTCTAGCTTTCCCATTTGGAACCCGGAACCTGCATGACCTCATAGACAGCTCTGGCTCAGCAGCTAGGGCTCTTCCTTCCTCCTGCTCTGTTCCGGTTTCACTTCTAGGTCCTTTGGATCACACTGTCATTTCCCCTACAAGGCCTTTCAGCCTCATCAGCAAATGCCAAGAGATTGTGTCTCCCTTAAAACAGAAGTCAAGTTCTCCAGGAACCCCCGCTAACCTGCCCGATGAAAAGTGCCCACATGACACCATGATGCCCTCCGCACCAGCATCCGGTCACCAGCTCCCTCACCACCACGCACTGGTATTCAGGCTGGCTCTGATGCAGGCGTCCCATGCCCACCACCGCCTACCAGCTCCTGAGGACAGGGGTTAAGCCCTCCTCATCTTTCTGTTCCTCACAGTTCTTGTTCACAATAAACTAGCTGCTTCTAGTCATTCTGACCCACTGTCTGTCAGAGCAGAACTGTGCTCCGTCAGGTTCTCAGAGGTTGATTGTTCAGACGTAGGTTGGCAGGCCTTTCTTCCAAGGCCGCTCTGGGTGAATTCAAACCTCCACTCTTTCAACTAGCAGCCAAGCCCATTAACTGTCTGTACCACTCAGAGAATTCTTGTTCCCAGTGTTACTGTTACTGTGCGGCCTCCCACAGTTCTGACTCACATACAGCCCAGTAAGTGCCTGTACCTTTAGTTGTTGAAACACAGATAGATACACTCAAAGTTAGTTTGTGTGCTCAGAAACAGTATAAATAGATGACACTCTGAGCCAGCACATAATTGACTGTATTCCTTACACCAATGAGATTAAGAAAGGTAGGTTTTGAAATGTGACCTCCAAAAGAAATAGGACATTTTACTGCTACTGTTTCATGAACAGCTGTGTTGTTATCTGCAGTTGAAGTGGCCCAACTCACGGTGATTCCACACACAGTGAAACAAAACATTGCCTGGACCTGGGCCACTGCCGTGATTGGCTGCAGATCAGACCATTGTGCTCCACAGGGTTTTTATTAGCTGATTTTTGGGACTGGATCACCAGGCCTTTCTTCCTAGTCTCTCTTAGTCTGGAAGCTCTGCTGAGACCTGTCCAGCATCACAGCAACAAACAAGCTTCCACAGGCCGATGGGTGGCGGCTGTGCATTGAGGGGCATCGCTCAGGCCTCCGGCTCAGGCTTCTCTCATGAAAGGCAAGAATCCCACCACTGAACCATCAGTAGCCCAGGAGTGATTTCAAAGCTAATGGTAGTAATACTCTGCCAGAGCCCTGGTGGCACAGGGGCTAAGAACTCAGCTGCTAACCAAATGGGTGGTAGTTTGAATCCACCAGCCACTCCTTGGAAACCCTATGAAGCAGTTCTACTCTGTCCTATAAGATCACTATGAGTCAGAATTGACTTGATGGCAGCTGGTTTGGTTTTGGTTTGAGTGCCAAGTCAAATGATATTTTAAGTGATAACTCACTAAATGTATTGTTTAGGTCATCTAATTTAATCCTCATAATAGTCTCATAAAGCTATTATTCACAAGTTATATGAAAAGATACTATATTTATATGTAAAGATACTGTAGGTCTGGGGTACTAATACCTTCTCTAAAGTCAAACAGCTGGAACGTCACAAAGGCAGAATGTAACCCTGGCACTTTCAAACCCCAGCAGCTACAGCTACCCTTGGGAACCCCACCAGACCCTGTCTCCCCAGGTGCAGAGCAGACCAAATGGAGTATTCTTAGAGACTATAGGCTGGTGTTGAGATCAAGGTGGTTTGACAGTTACTGTGGCCAAAGTGTACGCATGTCATTAGAAACACAGCACCATCTGCATGGTTTGGAAAGATTCCGTTCTGTATAGGGCACCAAATTTCAAGAGAATTAGATAGACAGTAACTGCCTTTGGTGGAGGATTAACAGACAACAAGAAAATATAGAATCTGCCATGTTGTTGCTAGGTGCCCACAAGGCAGGTGTGATTCACAGCAACCCTGTGCACAACAGAATGAAACACACTCCCCGGTCCGCACCATCCTCACAATCCTGGTTATGCTTGAGCCCACTGTTGCAGCCAGTGTGTCAGTTCATCTCATTAAGGATAATCTTCTTTTTCACTGACCCTTCACCAAGCATGATAACCTTCTCCAGGGACTGGTCGCTCTTCACAACATGTCCCAAGTATGTGGAGATGAAGTCTCACCATCCTCACTTCTAAGGAGCATTGTTAGTTGTACTTATTCTAAAACCGACTTGTTTGTTCTTCCAGAAACCCATGGGATATTCAATCTTCTCCCAGCGCCATAGTTTAAGGCAATCAACTCTACTTGGGTCTTCCTTATTCATTGTGGAGCTTTCATATGCATGTGAGGCAATTGAAAACACCATGGCTTGGGTCAGGCATACCTCACTGACCAGGTCGCACTTCAGGAAAGATCTTGAAATGCTCTTTCTGACGATGAATGGAATGGCATTCTTCTCCTAGCTGTCCTTCCTGGCGTACAAAACCATACGATTGTCTTAGACAAAATGGCCAAGACTCATCCAGTGCAGCTCACCAACGCCTGGGATACCGATCTTTATGTGATCTATTTCTTGTCTGATAACTTCCAATTTTTCTAAATTCATACTTCATGCATTCCATGTTCCATTTATTAAGGGATGTCTGAAGCTGTTTCTTCTCATTTTGAGTCATGCCACCTCAGAAAACAAAGCCTGACTCCATCCACATCACTAAGGTTGACTCCGCTTTGAGCAGGCAGCTCTCCTCTGGTTGTCTTTTGACGGCATTCCAACCTGAGGAGCTCATCTCGTGGTACTGCTGTATCAGACAACATTCCACTGCTAGTCACAAACTTTTTACTAGCCAATTTTTTTTTTTCAAATAGACCCCACCCCCAGGTCTTTCTTCCCAGCCTATCTGAGTTTGGAAGGTCCACTGAAACCTGTTCTCCATAGATGACATGGCTGGTATTTGAAACACTTGTGGCATGGCTTCCAGCATCACAGCAACCCACAAGGCAACACAGAGTGGCCAACTGACAGATCCACTGGGAAAAATCTGCCATAGGATCTGATAGACTACAGTGTTAGCCAAAAAAATAGAGTGAAAAATGTGGGTGGGGGAATAATAAACGTCATCAAACTATCCCAAAGGCTATCTTCTTGGAGATGAGGAATTGAAAACCATGTGTCTTAACTAGTTAATACTGGGGGAAAAGCCACAGGGATATCAATCCTCATTCAGTGTAAGCAGCATTGTTTAAGAGAGTTATCCAGAGGGCAAAAGGACTTCAGAGGAAGCTGGTGAGTTCACTGACACTGAAAGACTGCAAACAAAGGTTAAATGATTACCCAGCATGTCTAACACAGAAAAGATTCAAGTATAAGGAACAGTTGGACTAGATAAGCCTTGAGATCACTTCCTGAAATTACTGAGCAAGGGCTCTGTACCAAATTCTAGACTACATGCCTAGCCATTAACCAACAGATAATGCTCATACAATCCCAAAGTCACAGGGTATGTAAGTGTTGCAGCTGGAAGTCCAACTCATTCTCTGTTTCTAGATTTGTTTCTCATTAAATAAGTGTGTAAGAAAAGAAACAAGACCTAATGCTCTCGGCTCCAACATCCCTATCTCTTACAACAGAAAAAAATGAAACAAACTGACCATGAATGACTTTTTTTAAGCCTATCAGAGAACTGAGGCCACAGGGCAGAATGCTGTCCCCAAATCTAGAGAGACAGGTGGATTCAGATTCATAGCTTACATGGTAACTGAGAAACTGCTGATGGTGAGGGTGGACTGCATGAAGGGTAAGCAGCTCCCGGGGCTGCCCACACTGTCACAGGTTTTGCCTTTAGGACTCTCATCAGGCTCTCTTGGTGAAGAGCCCAGAAAGATCCCCCCTGAGTCTGACAGGGGGACAGGAAGAGTAAGCATTACCAGGGCATTCTCCAAGAAAAAAGACTTTACCAGAGGCTTAGAGCACCTGGGGAAGGAGCATTTCTCGATTCTAGCACCCTCTGTGCTTCCTGTGCCACCAAAGGTGAGAAATGAAAGCTAGGAAACATGTGTGAAGGTCACAACCCAGAGATACAGGCCCACTAAAAAACTGAGATTTAATCCTAAGATTATAGAATTATTCCCTTCCCCCACACCTCACCGCATCAAGAGGACTATCGTATAACACTGGGTCATAGCTGAAACAACTGCGAGAAAGACTGTCTCTGGGGAGGAGTATGTAGGCTAGTCCAAAGTCAACAGGAGAGACCAAACCAAGCAACACTAGAAAAACGTGAAGCCTCTAACATCTACGGCTATATCAAACATGAAATGCAGGCCAGCACCTAGCCAAATTAACACAAAGCTTCACCTGAATGCCCATTACCTAAGACATCACATGCAACTTTCAACGAAAAGTTACAAGGCATACTAAAACGCAAGAGAAAAAGAAACAACTAATTCATCTGCAGTGTGTTTAATAGTGATATAGCTGGTTTAATGTCATTATCTTCAGACTCATAAGTAAAGTCACACTAGGATTGTCATATCATCTGTCCTAATCAGCAGCCTCCATTTTTTTGTTTGTTTATTCTCCTCATCAAAGGAAAAAGGCGTAACTTTTAATAGATGTTGTTCTTTACAATCACATGCATTTACTGCTCCTCTAAAAGGTGTATTTATTATAAATCACACAAGAATTAAATGGGTGAAATAAAAAGTAACTATAAATTGAAGTTCTAATATCTGTCTCCAACCCTTGTTGACTGCAACCTGAATGCACACACCTTGTTTTGAAATGTGACAGGTAGGATTCTAAGGTGGCTCCTATTTATTCGCCCGCAGGAGGTCCACATTCTGCTCCCTTTGTGAGAGAGCAGAACCTGTGGTTTGCTGCTAATACAAGATGACAAACGTAATGGAATTTTACAGATATAATTAAGCAGAGACCATGGTGGTACAGTGGTTAAGTGCTATGTCTGCTAACCAAAAGATTGGCAGTTCAAATCCACCAGGTGTCCCTTGGAGAACCCAAGGGGCAGTTCTACTCTGTCCTTCAGGGTCGTTGTGAGTTGGAATCAACTCAGCAGCAGTGGGTTTGGTTTTTGGTTAACTAAGGTTCTCAATTAACTGACTTTAAGTTAATTAATAAAGACATATCCTTATATGTGAGCTCTTTAAGAGCAGTTCTGGCCTTCCCTGAAAAAAAAGACAAAACAGGAGAGATGTTCTCCTGCTGGCCTTGAAGAAGAAAGCAGCCACGTTGCCAGCAGACTAAGGAGAGGGGCAGACTTAACGCCGACAATGGCAATGAAGCCAATTTTCTCAACAACTGAAATGAGGTTAAAAGAAGACCCAAAGACCCAGATGAAATTACAGCCCAGCTAACACCTTGATTTCAGCCTTGTGGAACCCGGTGCTGTGGACCCAGCTAAGCTGTGTCTAGACTCCGAGCCACAGAAACTGTGGGCAGTAAACAGCACCAGAAAGCCAAACCCACAGCTATCGAATCAGTTCTGACTCAGGGTGAGCCTATAAGACAGAGCAGAACTGCCCATAGAGTTTCCAAGGAGTGCCTGTTGGATTTGAACTACTGGCCTTTTGGTTAGCAGCTGTAGCATCTCACCACTTAAATTTGGAAACCCTGGTGGTGTAGCAGGCAAGTGTTAACAGCTGCCAACCAAAAGGCCAGCAGTTCAAATCCACTAGGCTCTCCTTGGAAACCTATGGGGCAGTTCTCCCCTGACCTCCACAGTCACTACGAGTCCGCACTGACTTGATGGCAGTGAGTGTGATTTTCTTGGTTCGAAATTTGTGATAATCTATGTTGGGCCACATAGAAAACTAACACAACCTCAAATAAGTCAGCTCCAGGGCTGACCACTTTCACTGAAAGGGGAAGAGCAGCCTCTTGGTTTGGGAGATGCCAGCACTGCTTCCTGTCGGGTGCATGTCAAATCTGAACCAGCCTGTGGAATGCTTCCCCGCCTTTCAGATTTCTACGGCCAGATTTCCAGAGTCTCACATCTCAGCTGCAGGGATCAAGAAGTGACATCACATTTACTCATTTTACCTCTCAAAAGTCCTATAAGTTCACCCAAGTTCCTCAGACTTAAAGGTTCTCAATTACAACCCCTGTGACGAGTGTCATCAAGATTTTCTGAACAGGTGGTGGAGTAGAGCAGGGCCGCAAGGGCAGTGTTTGGAGTTCCCACATCGGGAGCATAAGTTCTGCCGCTCATGGGAATGCAAAACCATCCCCTCACTCCCTAGCCCCATTCCCAGCATCATACCTCCAAAACACAGCCCCCCAACATCAAACAACTCCCACATCACCCCAACACACACATACAAGTTTTTCCTCTTCCCCACACACAAACTATTGTCTAGCAGGCTTCAGACAAGGATCAAATGAGCAAAACAGACTTAAACTGGGCTTCCCATTTCCAACCTGGGCATTGATGATAAAGGAAGTAAGTAGACAACATTTGTATGTGAAAGTACCTTTTTACAAAGATTTAACAACGGGGTTCTGAGAGCTTACCTGGGTAGCCCAAGATTGGGCCTTCTGTTGGGGTCTATCCACTCCCAGAAAAGGAGAGTAACTGAGTGAAGACTGCAGTTCAAATATCCCTGAGCTGTGAGGGCTTAGGGTTTCATCTCAGTTTGTTTCTAATTCATCACATGAAATAAGAAAAACAATTCATTTCCCTAAGCCCTGATAAAATTGACATACTAGTACTTACCCCGTAAGACTGCTGGGCAGAGTAAATGAAGTAGGTAGAAGTATCTACCATAACATACGGCAGCGTTTAAGACCAGGTCGGCTTGTTGCGTGAGCATGCCTGGTGTTACACCAATGACTGTTTAGGACGAGAGTGTTCCATTTCACGTGTTAGCTATACTACGCATTTTCAGATCCCAGTTCTCATGAAGGTGGTCCTGTTTCCTACTTGGCTTATCACCTATTGGATATATTCATCTTAAACAGTGTGTGTCATGTGCAAAACACTGAGTCACTCCTAATCAAATTAAAACTTTAAGATTTTGAAGTTTCTCCCCTTTCATATTTCAATATTAACAGTACTTTGTGATAGATAGTTCGGATCTGACCCAATGGCACTTTGCTTGGCAGTTCTGTCACAAACAGAGCTATCAGATACAGCATAATAATCGTGAAAAATAAGGAAGGGGTTTTCAAGGATTTAGATGGAGGCATAATGAAGAAGAAATGTTTCATAATTTTCTGCAAATTCTAGCAGCCACCCTCTGTCCTCTAGCCGCACCACTATCACCCAGAGAGTCTGTTCATAGGGAAGCTTCCATGAAAATGGTCCAGTTATGAATTGATTGGCTCTCTCCTTACAATTCTCCTTACAATTCTTTTAACTCACTCAGGAAGTATTTACCAAGCCCTTGCTATGGTGCAGCACTGTGCCTTACAGTGAAGAAGGTTAGAAAATTGGGCATGACGTCACTCCTGGGAAACCTTGGTGGTGCAAGGTTAAGGTCTACAGCTGTTAACCAAAAGGTCAGAAGTGCAAATCTACCAGATGCTCCTTGGAAACTCAGTGGGGCAGTTGTACTCTGTGCTATAGGGCTGCTAGGAGCCTGAATAGACTTGATGGCAATTTTTTGTTTGTTTTTTTCCTTACTCCTAACTTCAACGATCTGTCATAAAATGAAAACACCAAGAAAAAATGAAGAGTAGCTTTGGGTTGAAAACCCTGGCAGCATAAAAACCCAAACCCACAGCCATGTACTTGGGTCTGAGTCATAACAACCTTATAAGTCGGAATACAATTGCCCATAGGAGCAAGGAGCACTTGGCAGATGTGAACTGCCGACCTCTTGGTTAGCAGATGTAGCACTTAAATTACCACACCACCATTAACAATTCAGCTGCTAACCAAAAGATCAGCAGTCTGAATCCACCAGGCACTCCTTGAAAACCATGTAAGCTAATTCTACTCTGTCCTATTGAGTCTACATGAATTAGAGTCAAGATCAATAGCAGTGGGCTTTTTTTTTTTTTTAGCTTTGAGCTGATGCTAGGGCAGA
Source organism: Heterohyrax brucei (assembly GCA_028571685.1). NCBI lineage: Eukaryota > Metazoa > Chordata > Mammalia > Hyracoidea > Procaviidae > Heterohyrax > Heterohyrax brucei. The sequence goes on along the minus strand of CM053153.1, from coordinate 13,544,173 downwards.
AAGCATCACTGAGTACCATGAGGAAGCACAGAAATTCTCAGTTCCACCACAGAAATGGCAGCAGTTAATAAATGTCTTGCAAGAAAAAATATTCATGATGAGTTACAAGCGTTGAGTAAGAAGTTCAACACGCTGACAGGAGGGGAAAGAAAGGGACGGCATTTCAGAGGGCGGTAACGGGGTACAGCACAGAGGCACAGAGAACCAGCTCAGCAGCCCCGGGAACTCAGATTAAGAACTAGGAGCAAAGGGTGTAAGGGTGAGAGGATCAATGCCAGAGGCCGTGTCACCGTCACTGCCCACTCACCATCTCTTGACCCACACACTAATTGTTTTCTGCCTCCACTTTCATGTTCTATCTCAGCTCTTGCCAATTCTCAACTTTGCTCCCAGCGTAATATTTTAAGAGTATTCTGTTGTAACCCTACCACCAATCATCTTGAATGACTCCCTGTTGTCTGGAGAATAAAATATGCAACAAGTTCCTTAAAATGGCAAATGGGTCTCTTTATGACCTGGCCCTGATCTTTTCTACATACTGCTTCTACTACTTCCTCACTCATTTAATTATCCACTCAACTACTTAGTGGTAGTGACTATATTCAAAACATATTACGAGGTGTCTGTGCAAACAGAGGCAATGCCCTGCCCTCGTGACAACTGCTTCCCAGCACAAAAGCACACACATCTTCTAGCCTAGCTGTACTAAACCACAGGGAGTTCACCAAAGGAGCCAGGAGACCCACCAGCTCCATGCCTTGTCTGGGAACGCCCTTCTCTCCCTGGGCTGATAAATCCTTTCCCGCCCTCCATAAGCCGACTGTGCCTCATCTGTCTTGGAACCTTTTGTGAACTCAGCAGCCTGCACTCAGAATCTGTTGTTCTGACCTCTCTGGTAGTTTTTGCCACGTGTCCGGGAACAACTGCGGGCTTCCCTGCAAGCTAGATATTGAGCAGCTGGTGTGGCAGGAACTCTAACAAGACCTGATGTCAATCATGAGCAGCCAGCATGGCCCTATGCCACCAACACAGCTCCATGAATGAGTACCATAACGCTGAGCTATCTTCCTCCCCACCATGTCCTGGTCACTGCTGACACTAGGGCCTTGATTTTTTTCTTCCCTGGACACAGGAGGCCCCCAACAACTTTTTTGAATGAATGGAAAATTGGTTTTCTCCAACACAGGCACTCACTCTTCACCCTGCCTTTTCAACAGGCTTTTCTGGAGGTCGATTGTTTGTGAAATGGCTAGAAAAACGTCAAATATTCTCTTGGGAAGCATTACTACCCTGGGATGGGTGGGCTGAAGACAGAACATTGGCCTGTTCTCTGCTGCCTCTTCTCTCTAAGATCTCGCAATGCATCAACATTTCTCAGAGTAGATGGAGGGTTTATGCTGCAGGTGGTGGAAGCTCAAAAGAGCAGTAACATTAGAGTGAGCTCCCAGTTACTCTCTATTACTGTTCATGTTACTGTTGTTACCACTGTTAGCCCTTTAAAGTTTGCCCACTGCTCACGGTGAGACTGCGCCATTGTGACTCCCAGGGTTTTCACTGGCTGATTTCCCAAAGCAGATTGCCAGACCTTTCTTCCTAGTCTGTCTTAGTCTGGAAATTCTGCTGAAACCTGCTCAGCATCATAGCAAGACGCAAGCCTCTGTGAGATAACTGGCTGGGAATAAAACGTGGTCCCACAAGGAGGCAAGAGTTCTGCCACTGAAACACCACTGTCCTCTCACCAAACACGCCATACAGGATGTCTTTTACTCAGATGGACTAGCTGTAAGGAAGATGTCAAGTTTTTAACTGAGTATGTCTTTTATAGGAAATGAATTCAGAATTTTGGTGGTTTGGGCTCCCTACAGTTTTTTTTTTTTTTTATTTGAGTTCCTTTTTCCTGCCTTGAGCCCAGCACATGGCTTAGGGTAAGCCAGGCTTTCTCTGCGGAATCAAATTTGGCCTTGCTGAGGTCCTGTCTGTCTGTCTGTCTTTGTTCCTAGAGTTGTAGATCTAGGAGGAGGTGGTACCTGACCACACTGCTTCACCACCGGCACCTGGGACAATACGTCGTGGGTCAAGTTGCCACTGCACAGAGCACCTGTAGCTAGACGTTGTTTTGAAGTGGAGTGCCCACCAGTATTCTTTGAAAAAGCCCCCTGAAAAGAACTTCTGTCTGTGTCATTTCTGCTGAGGCTGCCGAGAGGCCTCCTTGGTCTCCTTCAAGTAACATCGCTCCAGTCCCACGCACACATGTGACCACACTTTACAGCTGTTAAAAGGCTTTTGTATCCAATGTTTGGTCTGTGGACAGCAGAACACTGTAGACTGTGGGGACAGTAAAGCCCGAAGGCTGTCACAGCAGGTTTCTCCTTCCCATTTGTTGGGATTATGAGACAACTGAGGCTTTTAGGGTTTAAGAACTCCTCTCAAAATGAAGTTAAATACAGATATATATACTAATAATATATACTAATATAAAGAACGGCTTGATATTATTCAGTAACATTGTGCATGTACGTTCCCCATAAGCCAGTGATTCCTCTTCTAGCAATCTATCCTGACAGAACTCTCACTCAGGAACACAACCTACAAGAACATTCCTTGCAAAAGTGTTAAAACTGAAAATGTATCAGTGTAACCACTCGTCTAATAGAGGAAGGAATACAAAAATGGTATACATGTTAAGGAAAACCCTGGTGACAGAGAAGTTAACTGCTACAGCTTCTAACCAAAAGGTTCACAGCTCAAATCCACCGGGTGTTCCTTGGAAATTCTATGGGTCAGTTTTACTTTGCTCTATAGGGTCACTAGGAGTCAGAACTGACTTAATAGCAGTGGGTTTTGTTTGGGGTTTTTCTTATCAGGAACCCTGGTGATGCAGTGCTTAAGAGCTTGGCTGTTAGCCAAAGGTCAGCAGTTTGAATCCGACAGCTGCTCCTTGGAAACTGTATTGGGCAATTCTCACTCTGTACTGTAGGGTCACTGTGAATCAGGATTGACTCTATGACAATGGGTTGGGTTTGGGGGTTTTCTACGCATATTAATATGGTGGAATACTACACAGTCACTAAAAGGATTAGACCAGATGTGCATATTAACAAGAAAAAAACTTAAGAAACAGAATGCTGAAAAATCAAAGCAAGTTTCAAAATAACTGTACTGTAAGATACCTTTTATAGCTTAAAACACAGACAATATTATATACCAAAGATTGGCAAATTTTTTGGAAAGGGAAGGTAGTAAGTGTTTTAGGCTTTGCAGGCCATATGTGGTCTCTATGGCACCTTAGTCTTTGCGTCTTGTTGCTGTTGCTTTTTATAACCCTTTACAATGTTGAAAACCCTTGTGGCAAGTGGTTAAGTGCTACAGTTGCTAACCAAAGGTCAGCAGTTCAAATCCGCCAGATGCTCCTTGGAAACTCTATGGGGGCAGTTCTTCTCTGTTCTGTAGGGTCGCTGTGAGTCAGAATTAACTAAATGACAGTGGACAGTAGCTTTTACAATGTAAAATTCTAAGCTTGTCATCCATACAGAAACAAGTTATGGGTTGGATCTGGCCCAGGAGCTGAAACTAGCTGCCCACTGCAATACACTGGTTGATGTATATATTTGTATGCAACAGAATAAGATAAAATGCACAGATAGAAGATTCATAACAGCTACCACAGGAAAGAGATGAAGCAGGTTAGGAATGCAATGAGGACACAGGATCATATTTATCTGGAATGATTTCTTTCATTACAAATATAAAGTAAATATTATTATCAATGGTTCGGCTTTAGAGAATGAGTACGTAACATTTGGTTTGTATTATTATTCATACTCTTCTGCTTTTTGAAAATGTTCTTCAAGTAAAAGAGTATGTAAGAACAAAGCCATCATCTGTGCCATTTAACACAGAAACACTAATTTTGCTCAGACTAAAAATGTTATTCAGGAAACATTCTTCATTGCTTTTATGCAGTTAACATTCACTGAGCTCGGCTCTGCATGACAGTCTCTCATCAGTCCTGTGAAAGGCATCAGATCCAGATGTATAGACATGGACCAGTCCTTTGGCAGGCTTAAAGTCAGGCAAAAAAGAAGACTCACAAAGATAAGGACACTACACATAACAAGGAACACCATTTGCCAAAAGAGAGACTCAGGCTGTGTGCTACTGGAGCTCAAGGCTAGATCACAGAGCCCTAAGATTCCATGCCAGGGATGCGGGACTTGCCACCCACAGACAATGGAAGGCCACTGAAGATAATCTGAGCAGGGACACAGAGTAAGGACAGAAGTGATGTATTTGTTCCTTAAACTGATTGAGCATTGTGTCTGTGAATGAGGGAAAAAGGAAACTAGAAGGCAAGACACAAGCCAGCAATGCAGATCTCGAGAGAAGGGTGGAGCAGTGTTTCCCTTTGGAGACAGCGAGAAACTCTGAACACCCATCTGCAAGCAGCCATTGCCCATTGCTGCGGCTGAGCTGGGGAAAATGCCAGCTGGAAAGAAATCAGCAGGGAGAAGTGGGGGATCCGGGCGGGGACTGATGGGGGCCCAAGTGTGGTGTGTGAGTAGCAAGGGCAGGTGAGAGTGTCCACGCACGGACCCTTGAGCGGAGGTCTGCCTCACGGCAGCCACCATCAAAGCCAAGCCTCAGCTTGGAGCAATCCATCTTTCAAGGAACAGATCTCAAAAAGCATTTCCCAGAGACCAGGAGAGTGTATCAGTGTGCCAGTAGCTCGTCAGGGCATGCCATTTGTGCATCTGATGCCTGACTCGAGCAGCCCCTTGGCAAAGGTTTGACTCCATGTGTTTTGGCCAAGACGCTTTCTTTCTGAGGCTGATGCAACATGTCCAGGGGCTTGCCAAATGCTCAGCATTCTTTCCTCTGTTGATTATATTTTTGTTGTTGATGATTTTGTATTGGGGGTTTTCTTTTTTCTTTTCCCTGATCTGCCCATCTAGAAAAGCTATGTGGCCTCTGGACATTGCTCTGATTTTCCAGCCAAGTCATGAAGGCACAGATAAAAGCGGAAGATCCAGGAACTGCCAAAATGAAGTAATTTACTCAGTAGGAACCTCCACCTCACAGGGATGCTGGTAAGGATGAGAAAATGAGTTTGAAACAGGGCTTCAAATCTATTGAGAATGGCTCAGGAACAGGTCTGTGATTGCCAGTTTTAACGAGGGTGGTATATGCATTGCAAACCAGCCAAATCTGTTGACCATATGATTTTGACAAGTAGGAAGAAGCAGTGCCCTGCTCGAAGATGTCAGTCAAACATGTCACTTTGAATGCATGCTGCTCTCCACAGTCCTGCTAATAATCCAGCCTCCTGCATGGATTCTGAAAGTGTCAGGAGCATGATGCAGAAGACTGAGTTCTTAAGACTATGGAAAGCAACATACATTCAAAGTAACACAGTGAGCCAACATCTGTAAGTGGCAGCTCCGTTTGTCTCCAGCATGGGTCAGAATCAGACAGGTGACCGATCTGGCTGCTACGCAGCGTGTAAACTGCCCTCGTTCATGTTGGCAGCTACTGAACTGGTCCTGAATAATGCTGAACCAGTTCAAAGCTATGGTTTGAAAACACTTTATAAACTTTAAAAGCACATTCCTGAAGGTACCGTTTTAGTTATTAAATCGGCATAAGGCAGAATCAAGGCATCCCTCACTCTGTAATAAGGAGCTCAGCTGGTGCAACAGTTAAGAGCCCAGCTGCTGAGAAGCAGGTGGCTGCTGTGCAGAAGAAAGGGCTGGCAATCTGCTCCCGTAAAGAACACAGCCTAAAAAACCCCGTCACATAATTATGAGTTGAAATTGACTTGACAGCACTTAACAGAAACCACTCTGAGACAAAACCCAGTAAAAGGAACACACCAAGAATGAGATCTCGTATGAAGGCTACTACAGACAGAGCAAAAGCAAGAGGAGCAAGTTCTTGGTCATCAAATCAAATATCCTATTAATGGTAAGAAAGCCTATGAAAATCAATGGTATTAATGCATCACAAGAAGGCTGCTTTGGGGTCTCCTGTGAAAGGAAGCTTGGGAAAGAAAAAAGAATGGCTACCTGCCTCCCCCGGCGTACCTAACCAGTAGGAGGAGTCAGTTACTTGGACCACAGTCAGAAAGATGGTTCCTCAAGACTAACGGTAAGGCAAGAAAGATAGACTGCAATTGTAGACCAGAGACATAGTCTAGAAGCAAGGAAGGGTACAACTTAGGAATACAAGATCAGTTCAAAGTGTAAGAGCAAGTAAAATAATAATTAACAAAATTGGAAGTAAAAAATAGTAAGGACTGTAAAGGCAAGCAGGTTTGATATGGCATGAGATGCCAGAAGTCCTGCACGAGCGTCCTAGCTTGTCTTAACTTGCCAGCAATGACACAGTGTGGATGCAGGGCCACAAAGGACCAAGAGCACTTCTCAATTTCCACCACTGTCCAAAGGAGAGAATAAACATTTAATCTCCTCAGCAGGTATCTCACATTTTTAGGAGGGTTGTGTCCATTGTGAATACCTTGATACTGAGCCATTCAAATGCCCTAAGCATATTCCATAGCATGAATTGTGAGGGTAGGGCAGGCCAGGCCAGTGTTTCATTCTGTTGTACAGGAGGTCACTGTGACATGGGTCCAACTCAGCAGCATCTAACAATGACACAGCAAACTATGGAAACTCCAGGTGGGTTTGGCTTGTCATATTCCTTCAGTAATAAACACATTCATTAGAGAACTCAAGTGTTTTGCACGTCATGTCAATTCTTTTCCATTTAAATCAATAAATAGATGTTCCAGTAGTTGCACTGATCTCTTCTAATTAGGTCAGATGGGCGAGTGTCATGAATAAACCAAGTTTCCAGTTGTGAAAACCTAAGGACTAGATTCCACAGCAGGAAACAAGCCACGCAGAGAAGCAGCCCCCTGGGAAGTCAGGTTCCTCACGTAACAGCTCTACTGATCTCTCGCAGTAAACCAACAGGGCTGAGATTCTCGTTTCTCAGGAGTGACGTGGAGCTAGTGACCACTCAAGATCCAGGGTTAACAGAGGCGAAAAAGAAACCATCAATGAACCCCAACTTACTCATTGGTATTACGTTCTGATGTCTACAAATGCTGCCAGAGAGAAGTGATGTGAATTAAAAAGGGAAAACAATCAAGTTACCCCAAAGAAGCTGGACAGAATTTACATGCAAGACATTAACTTCTCTTTAGATGTTCTGTTATGTTGTTTGGGAAGCCACAGAGAATTTGGATTAAAAACAGATATAAGAACACCCAAAGCCTGCCATAACACAATGAAACTGCAAGCAGCAGCAGAACTCTTTTCTGGTTATCCAGGGGACATGTTTTCAGGCAGCTGAGATGAAGCAGAGATGACGAGCAAAGATCTTGCAACAAAGAATTTTAGAGGCAGGCAGAGCTCCAGTCAGCCTCATGGCCCTCTGAGTGATCTTAAGCTCGTTTCTTGGTCTCTCTGTGCTACCCATCAAAAGGGGGAAAAAAAGTTACTATTAAGTCAATTCTGACTCATAGTCACCTTGCAGGACACAGTAAAACTGCTGCAAAAGGATTTCCAAGGCTGTCCGCTTCACGGAAACAGACTGCCATTTCTTCCTCTCTGCGAGCAGCGGGTGGGCTCAAACCACTGATCTTTAAATTAGCAGCTGAGTGCTTAATCACTGTGCAACCAGAGCTCCCTTCTCTGTGCTAGTATCTTCAAAAGCAAAATGCGCGGATAATGTTCATGTTCTATTTATTTACTAAGAATTGGTGGGCCTCATCAAATATTTTAAAAAGTCTATATGCAAATTTTGACATACTATAGACAAACTCTTCTTTCCATTCTGTGACATTAACCAATACCTCTTAGGTTGATTACAATACCCAATCTGCTAATTAGTCAACTTGTGTATTTATGAATGTTTCTAGTTTCTTAACTGCAGTTCTACAGAGTCCTGGGAAATATTTGTACCTGCTGGTTGACTGAAAAAGACCAGAATTTGGGGTTATAATGCAGTGGTATTAAATAATAATAATCCTTCACATCTTAATAGCATGTCAAAGTATACATACATCTTTCTACCTGCATTAGCATATTTGTATTTTATACTATCTCCAGGGATAAGCACACTGGAATTTGTTTTATTTTATTTTTGTGGATCTGGCATAATTAGTGCCTGGCATATAGTACACCCTTAATAAATGTTGACTGAATGTATGAATATTAAGTGCTCAGTAAACGTTGGATTGATGAATGGTTTCATGAGTGGAAGGCCGATGAATGGATGGATGGATGGGTATAAATGAGTCAAGAGGAAAAGTCTATATGCCTTGATCTGCTAGGATCATCTTATTATCCCAACTTGATTAGTATCCTTTTATAGCAATAGGTTGAATTTTTTAGTCACTATACATGTCACAGTGTTTAACTCAGTGGCTCATTCTCAGTAAGTTGTAATGTTAATGTCTGTGCATTTGTGCACCTGCTTCCTAAAGTAATCACATCCATGAAAAATTGTGAGTTGGAATATTCATCCCTTCCCCAATACTTTTGGAAATATTAGAAATGCAGAGAATGCAATTTTAGCCAAAATTATGTAAGTCATCTTCAGCACAAAACTTTCATACAGTGGCTGGTATATAAGGTATGACAATTTTATGTGTGAGCTCACCCTAGAAAAAGTGCTACTTACCTCATTGCTGAATATAATTATGGCCACCTTCAAAGTAATCCTCTTGGGAAGCTAGGCACCAACACCAGCATCTAGTCCACCCTTCAAAGCACTGTTTCTAGGATGAGTTCATAAACTTAATTTTCAGAACTCCTACAATGGTAGCTCTGAGAGACATTCCAGGATAAGAGTTCCAAAATTGCTCTGAAGGGCGGACCAGGCACTGGCCTCAGCGCACAGCTTCCCAAAGGGAGTATTTCAAAGGTGACCATAGTGATATTCAGCAATGAGGTATGCAGTACTTCTTTTAGGACGAGTTCATGAACATAATTGTCAGACTTTCTGTGAAGCTGGAAAAGCTACTTTTCTCCCTGTGCCCCACCCTTCCTGGTGTCAGAGTATATCCAAGCCAGATGATGACGGTTAAACATATAGAAAATCCTTTTGGAATGCACTGGACTTGGCGACACGGAGTGACCATATCGTGTGTGCAATTTATGGTTTTATGCATCTATAGGATGTCGTCCTGCTCACCTCTTACTGGAGGAAGGGGAGTGGGTGGAGAGGAGGGGATAGGAGATTGTTGGGAGGATAGGACATGTATGGAGCAGGACACGTGCTGTCACCAGGCAGGGAGAGCAGCAGAAGCTCCATATAGGCAGGCAGGCAAACTTACATGGAAATGTACATTTTCATTCAATCATAATAAAAAAAGAAAATCCCCCTTTTGGTCTTCCTTAATATCACAGGGTTCCTTGACACAGGTTAGGATGGATTCCTGAGGGACTCTCCTTCCCACTTGCCTGACATCCGTCAGCTTCCTCGCTCCATACTAGCTGTCTCAGCTGTGGTCAGTCTCCTTATATGGCACTTTCCTCGGGCAGGGACTTACTTCTCTTTTCTTCAGTTATGGAAGTAGTCTTTTCATTTCCTTTTTCCTTGGAAGTTTCCAGTTCTATCCCTTTCCTGACATGCAGATATTCTATTTCAATGATTCCCTTTATTTCTGAAAAATTCAGACTTTTTCCCTCTAGCGCAAAGGTTCATATTCCTGGCTGCACTTCACAAACTCTCTAAAGAGCCCTCATCTGCTAACCAAAAGGTCAGCAGTTTGAATCCACTAGGTATTCCTTGGAAATCCTACAGGGTAGTTCTGCTTTGTTCTATAGGGTCACTGTGAGTAGGAATTGACTTGATAGCAATGAGTTTGATTTTTGGTTTTTAAAGAGTCCTGTAGGTATAGTGGTTAAGTGTTCACCACCACTTGACTCCACCAGCTATTCTTTGGAAACCCTATAGGGTAGGTCTACTCTGTCCTATAGGGTCACTATGACTCAGAATTGACTCAATGGCCACATGTTAAAGTAGCTTTAAAAAATAGTATCATCTGGGATCTCCACTCAGAGACTGTAATCACTTGATGTAGGATGGAGCTTGGGGATCCACATAAAATCAGACAGAGAAAAATTTGCTCAGATGATTCTAAGAGGTAGCAAAGAATAAGAACCACTGCTATATCATACAGTATTCCTTAGCATACCATTTTCTAAGAGCTATGATGTTGTTAGATGCCTGCAAGTTGGTTCCTACTCATAGTGACCCTATGGACAATAACATGAGACACCGCCTGGTCCTGTGCCTCCCTCGTCATCATTGGCATGTGTGAGCTGATTGTTGCCGCCACTGTGTCGATCCATCTCCTTGAACGTCTTTCTCTTGTTAGCTAACTCCCTACCAAGCATGAGATCTTTCTCTGAGGACTGATCCCTACTGATAACGTGTTTACAATATGTGAGATGAAATCTCACCATCCTTGCTTACAAGAAGCATTCTGGACATATTTCTTCCTAAACAGATTTAGTCCTTCTTCTGGAAGTCCATGATATATTCAACATTCTTCACCACATCATTGTTCAAATGCACCAGTTCTTCTCTCTTCCTGATTCAGTCTCCAGCTTTTGCATACCTTACCCACAGTGGGTGTCCTTCACTGTGCTTTGTCTTCTTTATCCCAGGACGAAGAATGAAGGACTTGCTGGTCTCTGGGTAAAAAGACTAAAGATAGGGTAGCTCCCTACAATGATGTTTAAAGTTTCTGGTCAAAGCTGGTCAGAATTCGACCAGGTTCATATAGCACTGGACACTGGGCAGCACGGGACCGAGGGTTATACACCAGCTCACCACCTGCTCCCATACGCCTCGGGTGAGCCACACAACCTCTTTAAGACCTAGTTTTCTCACCTGGAAAACGGGACTTCACACACTTTATTGGATTGTTAAAATAACCACCACAAATGTCAAAACCTGTGAATGTGTGAAAGCAGAGTATCAGTGTAGCAACTTATTGTTGTTGTGGTTGATACAGTCCTGCAAAGTACGTGGGAGAGATAGTATAGACATTTTATGATAAAGGAAACCAAAGTTTCAAGAGGAAAAGTGACTTTTCCAAGGTCATGTCTGGTGCTTTCTACAAAAAGAATTAAATGACTCTTTATTATCACCTGCCCAATAGATAATTACTTTTTTGTGTTTCAAATACTATTATTTTTGCTAAGGGAAGTGCTCATGATATTAAATAGAACAAAGCAAAAGTCATATACATTACAATATTGATTACATTTATGCACATAATGTATATCAGAATTTATCTGTTCATCAACCTAGTACAATAACCCACTTTAGGCACTTAGCACCGTTCCTAGCACATTATAAGCACCAAATAATCCAGGTATCATAATTACCAAGGGTAATTACCAATTACTACTATATATAAACGGCAAAAGGTACAAAAGAAATACGCTAACAGATTAAAAACTAGTTTATTTTTTCAACAGAAGGTTAGTAGTATTTTTTTTAATGCTTGCAACACATTTTAATGGTTTCTTGATGTGAATGTCTTTCATAATAAAAATATAAGTATGCATTTGTTTCATAACATATATAATTTACCAAAAGATTCATATCAATGACAGAATAAGAAGAGATAAGGTGCAGGACACACTACTTCTGGGTAGGAGAGTGCTTTCTGTCAGAGGTGTCCAGAGAGGAAAGGAAGTGCTAAGAAGGCAGAAGAGCCACTCATCCTCGGTCATGTGCCAAGAGCAGCTGCAGAGCTACCAGCCCGCAATTTACAAAAGGGAACGGTGAACTGGATAACAGTGAGATTGTAGGATGCTACCGAATTATATTCAGACTTCAGGGTATTTATACTTTAAGCAGGACCAGTTTCAACACATGAGGGGCCCACTCCCAAATAAAAATGCAAGACCGCTTATTCAAAACACATGAAGGATTTCAAGGCAGGGACAACAAGGCAGTAAACCTAGTGAGCACCCTTTCCCAAAGTGGAGGGGGTCCTCTACAACTACCGGGGTTCCTGCCATGAAGCTGACTCTGCTTCAGACACACAAGTGTGAAACTCTTCTTTCTCAAAATGATTCAAGCAAAACAGTTGTCTCCTAAAGTTTACTCAAGAGGGAAAATCCAGCAATTCAGGACTTACAAAATCTGAAATTATATCCTAACCATCAAAAATCCCTGCATATGACCTGCATTGCATTATGAAGTAAATCAAAAAAGTAATTTCTTGGGATGATTTCAGGATTTAAATGGTGAACAGGCCACATATATGTAGGTCTTTTCTACACAAAACTCTGCCCCAGTGAAAACAAGGGAATGAAAAATTTGCTAACCTACAAGAAAAACTGAACAAGAGAGAAAACACAAGCCTTTTAGAGATTTCAGCAACATTCTGGAAAAGTGGAAGTGGGTAGCTGAGTAGCATCTGGTTTAGCAGAGTAGACAAAGTCAGAAAACCGATGCATCTGTAGATGAAAGTATCACAGGAAGTGAGACAAGTGTGTCCTGAAGAAGTCCTGAACCTCAGCACTAGATGCACCAGGGGGGTCTTGGTAGCTGGATGCTTATCTGAAGCCTGGACAGCTGGTCAAAAGACCAGGGAGGTGGAACCTACAGAACTTCTCCAACTTTCTAATGGAAACAAAGGTGCTCACTCTGGATTCAAAATCATCAGACACATTAGGGATGGACAAGATGATTTAATCAGGGAGTTAAAAGTCTTACCATTGATCTGTGGGACTTTAACAGTGTATCTGCACAAATATCATAGACTATATTTGGTCCTTGAAACAAGAACAGCCCAATACTGAAAAGTAATAGATAATAATGAAGAGTTCTTAGAAATCAATGACATGATAGTCAAAGTAAATACAGGTAGTACCCAACTTAGATGGGGTTCTGTTCCAATGACTCTCTCACATGTCACTTCTGACGTAAGTCAAATACCTCATTATTTTAGTTTTCATTTTATTGCCCTTTATTCTCAGTGTCTTTATAAATCAGAACATCTCCAAGACAACATCTGAGAGTGATAACATCAGCAGATTACATGATACAGTGCTGTGTTTACTAACAATAAGATGTACTATAAAGAGAAATAGGCCATTCTGAGTGTGGTTTGTCATAACTTGAATATATCATATTTGGAGACTACTTGTAATTCAGTTGAAGAGTTGTGAAGTCAAAAGAATTTACTGAACTGTAGAACAAAAGAATAAAGGATGAGAAATGGGAAAATATTTCTAAAATAGAGGTTTTATGAGAAAGGCCAACACCCTATGAAACTGAGTTCTAGAAATAAGGAAGAAAGAAAATAGAAGGTAGGAAAATTTTCTAGAACTGAAGTGTCAGAGAATACATACAAAAACAGCAGGTCATACATGGAGACAGAAAAGGAGAACACAATTGAATCTCTTACCATCTGCTCTAGCACACAGAAGACCACTGAGCAATGACCAAAATTCTAAGTTTTTGTCTGTTTGTTTTAAGCTAGAATGTTGTAATCATTCAAACTCTCAACCACCTGTAAGGGACAAGTAGAGGTATCCTCCCCAAGCCAAACCCACTGCTGTTGAGTTGATTCCGATTCACAGCGACCCCATAAGGTTTCCAAGGCTGTAACTCTGAGGAAGCAGACTGCCACAGCTTTCTCCTGCAGAGTGGCTGCTGGTTTCAAACTGTTGATTTTCCAACTTTCAGTCTATCACTTTGCGTTAACTACTATGTCAGCAGTAATTGACTATGGCTCCTTTAAAGATACTCTCACATATGCAAAACTGCAAAAGTTGTATGTTTCATCTTCCTGTTCCTAGAAAGCCACTAAAAGCTATACTCTGGCAAAGAATAAGTGCAAAGTAAGAAACTGTAGGAGTCACAAAACAGGGGATCCCACAGAGAAGAATGAAGAGAAATCCAAAGCAGCTGTCTGTGGCTAAAGTAAAAAGAAGAATTCAAATTCTGCTGGAAAAACAGAAGGCTTTGCAAGGGAGGGCTTGAAGAAAACTTTTTAAAAATGCTGCATTTACTGTTTACTAAAAGTTATTTTCTTAGGTACAGTTTGTAATAGGCATAATTTATGACAAAATACAGGGCAGTTTTATGACATAATTTTATAAGAAGCATAGGAGTAATCCCAGATGCTTCTAAGCTGAGAATCACATTAGATAACATTTAAACACATGAAGCTCTAAAGGTGGTTGTGCACAAGCAAATATAAAATGTATCAGAGTCATGTCATTGTTCAAGTCAGGGTAAAGACCACCGTGGCTTTCACAAAAGGAGCTGATTAAAGATGCCTGCTGTCCCTGAGAAAGTTCCACAGAAGAAGGGAGACTTGAGATACAGCCTAAAGAATTGAAGAGGCAACAGATGGGGAGAACACAACAAAACAAAGCCTAAAGCCAGGTGTCTGGTGGGCAACGATATTACAACATCACTCTGTTATTATAAGCCCACTACCTTTCTCAAGTATATCTGGGAAACTGCATTCTATTGTTTAAATAAAGTATTTCAAACACAGAGAAAAATCTTAAAGAAAAATAACAAATGCCTATATTCATACAGCCAAGATACAGTATATATTAACATTTTCTGACATTTGCTCTAATTTTTTTAAAGAATTAAAGCAGTTCAAACACAGTTGAAACTCCTCTGTCTTTCCCAACTCTCATCTGATTAGCCTTTTCACTTTTCCAGGAGTAACCACAGCCTGAGGTTACCACACAATGCCGTCCAGTCAATTCTACCTCGTAGTAACCCTACAGGACAGAGTAGAACTGCCCCATGGAGTTTCCAAGGAGCATCTGGCTGATTTGAACTGCTGACTTTTCAGTGAGCAGTTGTAGAACTTATAACCACTGAACCACCAGGGTTTCTGTATTCTCATATTTTTACATTTCTTTCCATATTCTCATACTTTCACATTTGCAAATATCCATAAAAAATGTACAGTGGCTTTGAAGTTAAAAGTCCACAATAGCGTACTGTGCCCTTTATAATTTGTCATGGCAGCTCGTCTCTGAAATTTCCCATCTGGTACTTTCATCAGTCCACAATCAATGCTCTTGGAAGCAGCAGTCAAGAAATCAAAAGACGCATTGCACTGGGAAAATCTGCTGCAAAGGATGTTTTCAAAGTATTCAAAAGTAAGGATGTCACCTTGAAGACTAAAATGCATCTGACCCAAGCCGTGGTATTTTCAATCACATCATATGCATGCAAAAGCTGGACTATGAACAAAGAAGACAGAAGAAGAATTGATGCCTTTGAATTGAGGCATTGGAGAAGAATGTTGAATGTACCATGGACTGCCAGAAAAACCAACAGATCTGTTCTGGAGGAAGTACAACCAGAGTGCCCCTTGGAAGCCAAATGGCAAGACTGTATCTTACATACTTTGGACATGTTGTCAGGAAAGGTCAGTCCCTGGAGAAGGGCAACATGCTCAGTAGAGTGGAGGGTCAGTGAAAAAGAGGATGACCCTCGATGAGATGGATCGACACAGCGGCCGCAACAATGGGCTTAAGCATAAAAACAACTGTGAACATGGCACAAGACCAGGCAGTGTTTCGCTCTGTTGTTTATAGGGTGCCGATGATTGGGAACCAACTCGACAGCACCTAACAACAACAGCTTTCATCAGTGACTATCAGACAAAGCCAAGGAAGCTTCCTTCTGTCCCCTGCCAAGCTGGCGGCAGACCACTGTCTGTTTAGCTCTCACGAGAACACCCAACTCTGGTGAGCAGCTGGCGAGCGAGGAGGGCTCCAGAGGGCTCACCTTCAAAGAGCATCTTGCAGGGAACACACGGAGCGCTTCCACCTGGAGAAGGGCGCATCTCCCTCAAAGGGTTTCAGTACCTGAAGGAATTCAGGTTCTTTTTAAGAAACTACTCTGAATAAATAAATCTGAGGTTAGGAATAGTCTCTGATTTCCCATGTGACTCTTTTCCTAGTGTCAGAAAGATAAGGCTGGGGTGAAATAGCACTAGAACTCCTTATAAATTAAAGGTCAACAGAGTTGAGTTTTGAACCCTGTCATCTCGCTACAAAACTGAAACTGTCTTGGAAATTTGAACACATCTTGTTACTTGGAGCGTCTACGTGGTTCAGCGACAAAGGGCTTATCTTTGGCTTTCATATTACTGAGTCAAAGATGCTGCACCGGCTCTCCTGCTCCTGACTGAACTCCCTGCCTTCTGCCAAGTTCTGGGGATGGTAGTTTCACATGTGTTATCTCATTTAACAGAGCAAATTACTTAGGAATCTTGTGCATTGTCAGCTGCTTTCCCCCCATGACAATTTGCTCGCAAGCCAGTCTGCCATTTGTAAATGCAATAGACAAAAGATTGGCCAGATGGTTTGGGAATCTGAGAGAGCAGGAAATGTTTTTATGCAATATGTTTTGTTGAGTCACCGATGACTTGGAGACACTAAGACAAGTGATTGATGTGACAGTGTTTGCAGGGCTGGGGTGAGCTCCATTTGTTCATTGCAAACAATGTCCACCAGCCCACAGACTCTGACTTACCCTTCCTTCTCTGACACTCTGGGCCCTGCCCAGAGCTGGAGGATGCGGACGTGGCTATGCGGTAATTAGGTGGGGATGTTCCATCGTAAACCCAGTTGCTGCAGAGATCAGTAGTCAGAGCTCCAATGAGACACCGCAGCACTAAGTGGTATAGAGAAATTACAATGGAGCTACAGAAAAGAAACTCAAGCCAGATGCAATTACACTCATTTTTATATCAGTCTCTTAGATTTTAAAGCCATTTATGGGCCCCTGAATAAATGAATTATACAAGACTTATACTCACTGAGATAAATTTCAACTTCCTCCAAAATTCCCCAGTTTTGCAGAGAGACAGCAGGAGGTAACAGAGTAAAAGAATGAATTTGAAATTACATTTGTAGGTTTTTTGATTAAAAAAAAAAGCTCACAGGTAAAAATTGCTACGTAAATGTTGTTGCTAGGTGCTATTGAGTTGGTTCCAACTCACAGAGACCCTATGAACAACAGAATAAAATGCTGCCTGGTATTGCACCATGTCCATAATCATTTTTATGCTTAAGCCCATTGTTGTGGCCACTGTGTTGATTCGTCTCGTCTAGGGTCTTTCTCTTTTTTGCTAACGCTCCACTCAGCTGAGCATGATGTCCTTCTCTAGGGACTGATGTTTCCTGACAACATGTCCAAAGTATGTAAGACGTAGCCTTGCCATCTTATCTTCCAAGGAACACTCTGGTTGTACTTCTTCCAGAACAGATCTGTTTGGTTTTTTGGTGGTCCATGGTACATTCAACATTCTTCTCCAACACCACAATTCAAAGACATCAATTCTTCTTCTGTCTACGTATATAGCAGATCCAGCTACGTATATAGCAGATCCAAAAAACATCTGGACTGATAAGGAAGGTGTTGAATAAAAATAGGCACGTCCACTCTTCCCAAGTCATTACTTACTTCATTCATCAATTCTGTTTCTGAAATCCCCACAACACCTCTGCTTAAGAGAATTTTCATCCCTGGGCCTGTCTGCCATCTACCTGAAGACCACAAATATTATGAAACTCCTTACAACTGGTAGTGGTCCAGTAGTCCCAGACTCCTCCATCTGCTCAGCTCAGCTATATTTGGTGCCATAGAGGTAATAAGCCATTCATTCATTCACTCCTTTATTCTCTCACTCATCACAGCCCACACTGAGTGCAGACTCCGCCACATACTAACATCAAGTTTTCTTATTGTCTCTGTGCTTCCTTTGCTCTAACCATAAAAGGTGAGAAAAATCTTAGGAGTTCTTTACCCATAAGACTATTATAAGGGTAAAATACGGTAATCTGTGTAAGGCATAAGCACCATATGTGGCATGTAATGACTGCACAAGCCATTGTTATCATTCATTCACTCAAGAAATAGTCTTGCACATTTATCACTGTGTCAAGAACTCTCGGGTGGTATAAATGGCTAGTGCACTCTACTGCCAACCAAAAGTTTGAAAAATGTTCGCAACTTCCCAGAAGCCTTCTCAAAAGAAAGCCTACCAATCTACTTCAATCAGCCACTGAAAGTCCTCTAGAGCACAGTTCTTCGGTGACACACATGGAGTCACCAGCATGAGATGCAGCTGACTCAGTAGCATCTAACAGCAACAGACTGACGGGGCAGCATGTGTAGGTTTAAGAATATTATTGGCGGTAATCATCATAGTTAACTATCTTCGCCGTGAGCACTTACAGCCAACTTTAGGACACTTCTTTACTCAGCTTCAATTATTATATGAGTGCTGCTTTCATGTCAGTTGTTTTTTTTTTTTTTTTTGCTGTCTTCATATGTTTTACTGTCACTGCCCTCAAATCAGACTTCCTTGACTCCAAATTTATGAAACAGTTATCTATTAACTCCATACTTATTTCTGTATTTCTTACAAGAAATTGCTCGAGACAACATACAAGAAAAACAGTCATATTTAAAACTATAAAAATGACAAAAAGAAGAAGAAGAGTTTTACAGGGGATAAAAGCAGAGGAGAAACCCTGGTGGTACAGTGGTTAAGTGCTATGTCTACTAACCATGAAGGTGGCAGTTCAAATCTATCAGCCACTCCTTGAAAACTCTATGGAGCAATTCTACTCTGTCCTATAGTGTTGCTATGAATTGGAATCTACTTCATGGCAGTGTTTTTTTTTTTTTTTTTTTTTCTTTTTTAAGAGCACAGAAAAATTCACATCCCGGTAAGTTAATTAAGGACGATGCAATGTGTAATAGTACTTTTATTTCTAGAAGCCAAAGAAAATAGAGGAAAACATGATGTCTCTTCTGGTCCACTGCCCCCAAACAATAACCATACAGATTCATCATGTAGAAACAACTCTTTCGTTTCAGTTGTTGTTGTTGTAATGGACCTAAACTCTGACACTGTTTATCAAAGATGGTCTACATCAAAGAGTTTTGGAGTGAACAGTGAAGAACGTGCCCTAGAACAGTGTCTCTCCCCTACAATGGGGCATTGCCAGGTATCCGTGTGATACATGCCCCTCCTGTGGAAGCCAGGACACAGTGGTTAAACTTTGTGTGGTTAAGGAATTCCACCAGGAGTAGGTAACCTGGGTTAACACAAAAACCTCTCCTATAAAATCCCAAGGAGTGGAGTATGAATCATGCCCCTCCTCCCACCCCAGACTTGGCTTCTCCAATATCAACATCTCAGCTGTATATTTAACAGGGGCAGGTGGCGGTCACATCAAGATTGACTTTCAGGGGCAAATATGGTCCTTTGTAAGAACAATGATTTAATCTCCATAGGCCAAGTGTACAAATGCCCAGGTGATCCAAAAAACGACTGACCTTTATTTCTGTCCTTATGCTAAGAATGCTGCACCCACTGTCTTTCACTGTCTTTTGTTGTTGTTGTTATTGTTACCACTGTCAACTCACTATAAGTGAAAACACAGAAAATTCAAGTAGTCTTCCTAAAACCACACAGCTGACATGCAGCAGAGCTTTCTATCACTTGAACCCTGCACTCAGACTACAAAATTGATACATTTTTCTACCCCTAAACTTCTTGCAGGATTTTATGGTGAATATTAAACCACAGGTGGGAAAGCATTAACTGGTTTTCAGTGATGTCTGAAAGTCAAAAATAACATACATGATGTACCCGAGACATCATGGGCAGGAGGCACTCAACAAACAGTGGCGACTACAGTTATGATTCAGCATCACTCGGGTCCACACCGTGGAAAGCAGCCGTAGGTCCCTGAGCAAATAACAATGAATATATTTAAGGACATAAAGGTATATGTGTAAAACATCTGGAGCAAACAAACAGAGTATAAAGAGAAGGAAAAGAAAATTTATTAAACACCTACTAAGTACTGCACATTATATTAATACTTTGTCTTCTGAGCTACTGTTTGAAATTGTCTGTTCGGCTCTTTTATTTCATATCCTTGACTGACTTTAGCTGCTGTACATTCGAGAGCAAGTTTCAGTGTCTTCTGATACCACTTTTATTTTTTCTTTCTTCCCTACCTCTGTAAGAACTTTTCACTGTCTTCATATATAACGTCCTTGATGTCATGGTACAACCTGGGCTAGTCAGTCTTCAGCCTCTAGTGCTCAGTGTGACAAGTCTTTTTTTGAGATGGTCTCTAAATTCAAGTGAGATATACTCAAGGGCACTGTGTTAGCTCTCTTGCTCTAATTTAGACCTCCTCTGATTACATTTGATCAAATTTTCTTCAGCTTCAACCTGAACTTACATATGAGCAATTGATGGTCTATTCTGTAGTCAGTCCCTGGCCTTCTTCTGACTGATGACATTGAGCTACTCTACCATCTCTTTCCACAAATGTAGTTGATTTGATTCCTGTGCATTCTGTCCTGCAAGGTCCATAGGTACAGTGGCTGCTTATGTTGCTGAAAAGGGTATTTGCAATGAAGGAGTCACTGATCTTGGAAAATTCTATCATGTAATCTCCAGTGTTATTTCTACTACCTAGTAATTCTTCTTTGTTTCCAACTTTGCCATTCTAATCACCAATAATTAACAATTCATCTTGATTGCATATTCGATTAATTTAAGACTGCATTAGTTGGTAAAAGTTATCAATTTCTTTATTTTTGGCATTAGTGGCTGGTTATAAATTTGAATAATGGACACATGAGTTGGTCAAGGAATTCATTTTACCTGAGTCCACAATCAACACTCACGGATGCAGCAGGCAAGAAATCAAACGACCTGCTACTTGAGTAAATCATCTGCAAAAGAATTCTTCAAAGTGTTAAAGAATAAAGATGTCACTTTAGCACTAAAGTGCACCTCTCTAAGCCATGGTATATTCAATTGCCTTGTAAGCATGCAAAATCTGGACAATGAATAAGGAATATGGGAGAATAATTGATGTCTTTGAATTAAGGTGTTGGCAAAGAGTACTGAATATACCAAGGCCTCCAAGAACAATGGAGCCCTGCTGTTGCAGTGATTACGAGCTACACCTGCTAAGCAAACAGCTCACAGTTCCAGGCCACCAATCACCAACCACTCCTTGGAAACCCCATGGGGCACTTATACTCTGTCCTGTAATGTTGTCATGAGTAAGAATCAACTGGACAGCTACGAGTTTGGTTTGGCCAGAAGATCAAACTTATCCTGAAAGATATACATCCAGAATGTTCCCTAGAAGAAAGGATGGAAAGACATAATTTGGATATGTTATTAGGAAGAAGCAGCCTTTGGAGAAGGACATCAAGCTTGGTCAAGTAGAGGGTCAGCAAAATAGAAGAAGACGCTCAACAAGAAGGCCCAACACAGAGGCTGCAAGGATGGGCTCAAGCGTAATGATGGTGAGAATGGCAATGAACTGGGTGGTGTTTCGCTCTGTAGTACATGAGGCCACGTTGAGTAGGAATCAACTCGACGGCACCTAACAACAACATGCACTGTAAGATTTACTTATATAAGCCCCATTAAATCATTCTCACAATTAAACATAATGCTTTGCTTTATTTCTTTATCCAGAGGGGTAAGCTAAAGTTCAGAGAAATTAACCCACTTTTTTTCAAAGGTATTGTTGTTGCTGTTAGGTGCCATTGAGTCAGTTCCAACTCATATAGTCCCATGCACAATAGAATAAAACACTGCCTGGTCCTGCGCCACGCCCACAATTGTTTTTATGTTTAAGCCCATTGTTGTAGCCACTGTATCGATCCATCTGGTTGAGGATCTTCCTCTTTCTTGCTAACCGTCTATTTTGCCAAGTATGATGTCCTTCTTCAGGGACTGATCCCTCCTGACACCATGTCCAAAGAATGTAAGATGCAGTCTTACCATCTTTGCTTTCAATTTTCATGTGTACAATATGGTAAATGGCAAAATCGAAATTTAAATCTAAGTTCTCCTGGCTCTAGATCCCTAAGTGGCATGTCAGTTAACACAGAAATACATTCACAGGCATGTAAGAGGATGTTTCACACATTTTAATATCAGTAGAGACACCAGAGAACTAGCTTCTCCCCTACAGCTGCCACTACCCATTTGTATGACTCTTTCCTTTCTCTGGTCTGTTTCCCCATTTCTAAAACAAGGCCAGAGCCTCTTTCAACTCTAACATTTGATGATGATTCTTTTCCCAAAGAGCCTGCTGGAAACACAGAGCAAGACATAGCACACACGTATGAAAGTCACTCAGTTTACATTAAGTCCCACATTCCTGAAGGGATGTGCAATGTCTGTTACCCTTCAGTGGACTCCACACTCCGATGTTTGTTTACAATCATTGGAGCCTGCACAGCCATTTTTAAACCTGCTTTTTCATGTAAGAAGGTTAAAACTCGCACTGAATTTGATTCGTTGTGGAACTCAAATCCTCAGGATTATTGCACGAAAAAAAGAGACAAGTAAGTCACTTTAATTACCCTGTGGCTCTTCTCTCCCCACTCCCACCCCATAATTCTGCTGACAAAGATGCCTTTGGTGAAGCTAGGTGTATCCATGGCAGAAAAGCCTTTACATTGGAGGCTTATGACCAAAGGTCTTCAGGAGTTGTTTACTTTATATTTTTGTTTGAAACAACAGGAAGTAATGTTATAGGAGACAGCTGGCTTGGGAGCCCGCAAATCCAGGGATTTGCACAGCTGGCTAAAGAGAAACATCTAGTAGTCTTATTTCAACTGAGTTTTTATCTGTCATGTACTTCTTTAATGAATACAGGCTTTGGAAGCAGACAGAAGCTAGTACACCACCTACTATGGAGTGATCTGGCAGATAGCCTGATACATAGTAGGAATACGCCAAATACCCTTCTCTCTTCTCCCTTCTGTTACTAACGGAAGTTTTCTTCTGCTTTATGTTTAACTCAAGCCCTCTCTAGGCCTGGGGTAGAATAGAGTTCCCTGAGATACAGGATTTCTTGGCCAATGGCCAGTGCCTGGGACAGTGTCTTGCCCATACTAGTTTTATTACTGTGTGATTTAGTGAGCATTTACATTCCTGGAGCATTTCATGGAGGGGTTAGAGAAGCATTTTACAAATCTATTGCAATAAAGACAGAATGACTGCTAATGGATACGCAGTTTCTTTTAGGTGTTGACAGAAATATTCTAAAGCTGATTAGGGTTATGGTTGTACACCTCTGTGGGTATACTAAAAACCATCAAATTATATACTGTAAATAAATGAACTGTATATCACAGGAAATATATTTCAACAAAACTTATTAAAAATTTTTTCCCCTCTAAAAATATGTATTCATGAGCAACCATATTTAAACTGCAAGTTGAAACAAAGGCTTAGAATCCATTGCAAGGCCTTTGGTAACCAAACAAATTGGGAGAAGAGGACTAGAGTAGAGTGGAGGAAATACTGTCTCATTTAGAAAAAGATACCTCACTGTTCTATCTTAATGACAACACTGTCTTTCCTTCCCTAAGCTGAGACTTCTCTCAGGACAAGCCTACTGAAGGTAACGAACACAGAAGGAACAGTCAGTAGTCAGAATCCTAAGAAATTCCTTTATACAGAGATTCATTCCAGACAACCCCTTGACACGCTGTCAGATGAAAAGTTCTTGGCTTTCAAAGGGTGTGGGGTATACTGAGGGTTCCAAACTCATGAGTTTTCAGGACTGACTGGAAAGTCATGAGCCCTGATTATCTGGTCAACTCTTTCATACCAGAAATAATGTACTTTGAATAAGGCACATATTTTGCATGTATAAATATAAAAAATATAAAGTTATTTATTCATGCACTCAACAAATATTTACTGTCTGGTATCTACCAGACCAAAGGAACTCTGGTGGCACAATGATTGAAGACCTTTGCTGCTACTCAAAAAGTTATTGGTTTGAGATTACCAGCTGATCTCAAAGATGCATGAAGATGTATGAAGAAAGATGTAGGAAGAGGACTTGAAACACCAATGAAGATCAAAGACCACAACCTTCAGTGGGGATTATATCTCACCATTAAGAAAACAAAAATCCTCACAACTGAACCAATAGGTGATTTCACCAGAGAGGGAGAAAGGATTAAAGTTGTCAAAGATTTCATAAAACACGTAAAGACTAGAGCCTTGGAAACCATACGGGACAGTTCTACTCTGTCCTAGATGGTTATTATGTGTCAAAATTGAGTCAACTGCAGTGGGTTTGGTTGTATGTTGTTATTGTTTTTATTCATCAACTATTGAGCCAAGTGCTGGAGATGGAAAGACAAAACTTAAGGCACAGAGTTAACACTTACTGAGCCCACAATTACTGCTTCAATGCACTCTGTATGCACTGATACAACTAATCATCTGAAAACTCATTTAAGGTAAAAACTACCATATTTTTACACAAATACATGCACATTCTATATTTATTTGCCAATCATTCCCTCTCCCCGTGAGGTATTTTCATTAGCATGCTGCTATTTTTTTTTTTGAACAGAGACACAGCAAAAGTAAATAAATAGAAGTTGTATAGCAGCACTTACAAAAACACCCCGTGAGAGAAAGACATCACTGGCAAACAAAAGCAGAGGGTGGGGCTGATATTTGTGTAAAAACACGGTAATGTCATCAGCCCGGTTTGACAGATGAGGATACTGAGGCTCCTGAAGCTTAAGTAATTTGTTTCAGGTAAGTTCAGAAAGTGAAAACACTCTTTTTCGCTGACCTTTTACCTTACAAAACATGAAGTCCTTCTCCAGTGATGATCCCTCTTGACAACATGCCCAAAGAAAGTGACATGAAGTCTCATCATCCTCACTTCTAAGGAGAATTCTGGCTGTACATTTTTCCAAGACTGATCATTTTGGCAGCCTACATTATATTCAATGGAAACCCTGCTGAAATGGTGCTTAAGAATCACATCTGCCAATCAAAGGTTAGTACTTCAAATCCACCTGGTGCTCTTTGGAAACTCTGCAGGGCAGTTCTACTATTTCCTATAGGGTTGCTATGAATTGGGATGGACCAGAAGGCAACAAATTTGGTTAGGCTTTTGGTGTATTCACTATTCTTCCCCAACATATAATTCAAAGGTGTCAATTCTTCTTTGGTCTTCCTTATTCATTGTCCAGCTTTCACATACATGTGAGGCAACTGAAAACACTAAGGCTTAGATTAGGCACATCTTAGTCCTTAAAGTGACATCTTTACTTTTTAACATTGTGAGAAGTCTTTGTGGCAGATCTGCCCAGTACAATACATCGTTCGATCTCTTGACTGCTGCTTCCATGGGTGTTGATTGCGGTTCAAGGTAAAATGAAATCGTTGACAACTTTAATCTTTCCTCCATTTCTCATGTAATTATCTATTGGTTCAGTTGTGAGAATTTTTGTTTTCTTAATGGTGAGATGTAATCTATACTGAAGGCTGTGGTCTTTGATCTTCATCAGTAAGTGTTTCAAGTCCTCTTCACTTTCAGCAAGGAAGACTGTGTTATCTCTTTAATGTAGGGTGTTAATGAATCATCCCCAAATCTTGATGCCCCATTCTTCCTCACATAGTCCAGCTTCTTGGATTGTTTGTTTAACACACACATTAACTATGGTGAAATGATTCAATCCCGATGAACAACTTTCCTGACTTCAAACCATGCAGTATCCACTTGTTCTGTTCTAATGAATGTCTCTGTGTCTATGTACAGGTTCCTCATGAGCACACAATCAAGTGTTTTAGAATTCCTATTTCTCCCAGTGCTATCCATAATTTGGCATGATCCACACAGTCAAGAATCTTTGCATAGTCAATAAAAACACAAGTAAACATCTTTCTGGTGTTCTCTGCTTTCAGCCAGGATCCATCTAATAGTAGCAATGATATCTGTCATTTCATGTCCTCTCCTGAATCCACCTTGAATTTACAGCAGTTCCCTGTTGACGTACTGCTGCAATTGTTTTTGAATAACCTTCAGCAGAATTTTACTTGTGTGTGATATTACTGATATTGTTCAATGATTTCCGATTTTGGTAGAATCACCTTTCTTGGGAATAAGCTTAAATATGGATGTCTTCCAGTCAGTTGGCCAGGAAGCTGTCTTCCAAATTTCTTGGCATAGACACATAGATTCATGAGCACTTCCAGCATGGCATCTGTTGGTTGAAACATCTCAATTGATATTCCTTTAATTTCTGAAGCTTTGTTTTTCACCAGTGTCTACAACGCATCTTGGACTTCTTCCTTCAGTTTTTATCAGTTCTTGATCATATGCTACCCCCTGAATTGACTGAAAGTCACCAATTGTTTTTGGTACAGTGACTCTGTGTATTCCTTACAATTTCTTTTTGATTGTTCCCACATCATTCAGGATGCTTATGCTTAGGTCATACCATCAGGAAATGTAGGGTTTGGTTTTGTGTGGGGCCAGGTTGGCTACAGAGCCTGTGCTGCAAACCTCCGTGGTTACTCCTCCTGCACAAAGGATCAAAGCACGTCTAATCAGGGAGCAAACACCTAGTTGCAATACAATGAGACGAGTGTTCTGTCTGAGGGATTAACAAGATGCATCAGGAGGAAGCACAGAATGCGGTAGGAAGGATTGCAGAAAGAACACACAAGCAGAGTGTGAATTTCTGTTTTCCATATCCAGCTCCAACTAGGATAAGTCACGTAGGCTGTTTTTCTCATCCTTCTGTGTTAAACTAGACACAGTAATCTCTGTTCAACCTATCATTTCACAAGGCTGTCGTGGAAATAAAAAACTTAAGAATGGGAAAGCATTTTATAAACTGTCATCCAAAGTAAATTTAGGGATTATCATTATATTTAATGTGAATATTAACTCAGTAAATGGACTGTTAGATGGCATTTCAGAGACTGGTATCCAACCTCACCATTTTACACAGCATAATAAAGGTTTGCTGAATGAATCAGGATATTTTGCAAGAAAAGCTTTTGGAAAACATCACATCAGATCATAGAGGCAGTTATAGACTCTGTCTATTTTTAAGTTTGCTCTTACTAATAATCCACATGACTAAGCAACAAAATATTAAAAAGATCAGAGAAAGGTCAAAGGAAGCTTTACCATTCTTCCACCTCCATCTGTTGCTTCATTTATTCTTACCTACCCTACCCCCACATCCTTCCAAAAAAGGGCCACATGCAACTTGTCACCTGGAGCTGAGAAAAGTAAGTAGAGCAATAAAGCAAAAGAAATGACACAGGAACTCTATTGAATAATTTCAAACCAAGGCATGTTGCTCACCTTGAGACTAACCTGTTTAGTCAAATGATGATTAGCTGTGACACCTTTCAGAAAGTGAAAACACTGAGGACTTGGTCTGTGTAAAGGTGACTTTCTTTAAAATCACTGCAGCTCAGGGATTTCAGAATTTTTGAGCTTAAAACAACAGCTGTTGTAAGTTGCCACTGAGTTGATTCTGACTCATGGTGACCCCTCTTGTGTGCAGAGCAAAAACGCTCCACAGGGTTTTCTTTTATTATTATTATTATGATTGAATGAAAATGTGCATTCCCATATAAACTCACGTGCCCACCTATATGCAGCTCCCATTGCTCTCCCTGCCCAGTGACAGCACAGTCTTCCTCTCTGCTCCATACATGTCCTATCCTCCCAATAGTCTCCTATCCCCTCCTCTCCAACCACTCCCTTTCCTCTAGCAAGAGGTCAGCAGGATGACATCCTATAGATGCATAGAACCATAGAATTCCCACAAGACACAGTCACTCTGCATTGCCAAGTCCAATTCATTGCTGTCGGAAAAGTTGACCTTCATTATGAGTTACGGACAGAGGCAGCGTCAGGGCCAAGGGCCATGCTCCCAGGGGAACTCTGAAGCACCTGGACCATCAATTGTGGTCTTTTATTGAAGATCTCAGGGTACACCCCTATTTATTCTCTTGTTGCCAGTGAGATTCCACTTTGTGAGCTCCATCGTGGCTATCACTGGTAGTGGTCAGGCACCGTCTTGTTCTTCTGGTCATGAGTTGATGTAGAGACCCACGTGAGTGGGTTCTCTTTTCCCCATGTCGTTCTTGTCCTCAGTGATAACCTGTTCCTGTTGAATTGGGACCATTTACTTTACCCTCAGATGGTAGCTTGGCAGCTTTAAGATCTTGGATGCCACTCACCAATGAGGGGTATAGAGAGTCCTCATTAGCAAAACGCTAGCTGTGCCAATTGGCCTTGATTTCGCCTGACAGCACTGTCTCTGTCACCCTGCCCCAGCTACTCTGTCCTTGAAATATTGGGTTAAGATGGGAGGAGTACTCAAATTGTGTTGAAGTCCAGTTATTATTGATCTTCTTTCTAACGTGTGCTGTCACTGATTTCACCCAACCAGTTTTCTAGCAACTACCTAATCTAAACCCTTCCCCCTCACCCTGCCTCCCTCCCCACCCTGCAGCCTTCAGAGTCTTTTCTTCTATACATGAGTCTGTTTTTAAGTTCTTATCATAGGGGTCTCATACAATATATGTCCTTTTGTCGCTGACTACTTTCATTCAGCATATGTCCTCCAGTTGAAACCAGGTTAAGAGATGTTTTCTGCAATCATTGTTGTTCTTTATCATTGCATAGTGTTCCACTGAGTATATATATCATAGTTTAACTATCTGTTTCTCTGTTGTTGGGCATCTGGGTTGATTACATATTTTTGCTATTGTAGACTGTGCTGTGATGAACATTCGTGTGCATGCATCAGTTGGTGTGAATGGCCTTGATTCTGTAGGATACATTCCAAGCAGTAGAACTTCTGGGTCAAATGGTGTATCTATATCCATTTTTTTAAGGGAGTGCCAGATTGCTTTCCAAAGAGATGGTACCATTTCACAATCCCGCCAACAGTGTAGGAGAGTTCCAATCTCCCCACAGCCTCTCCAGCATTTGTTGTTTTGTGTTTTATGGGTCATGACCAACTTTGTTGGGGTGAGATGGTACCTCATTGTAATTTTGATTTGAATTTCTTTAATAGCTTATGATCAGGAACATGTCCACATGTGTTTTTTGGCTGCCTGGATCTCCTCTTTAGAGAAGTGTCTATACATCTCCTTTGCCTGTCACTTAATTGGATGATTTATCTTTTTCTTATTGATATTTTGTAATACCTTATAGATTATGAAGATCAAGCATCAGTCTGACATAGAGCTGCCAAATATTTTTTCTTATTCTGTAGGTGGCCTTTTAATTCTATTAATAAAGTCTTTGGATGAGCAAAAATGATTGATTCTTAGCAGTTCCCATTTATCTATTTTCTCTTCTTATGACTGTGGTTTGTTTGACAGATTTTGAAGTCTGTCTGTGTTGCATATTAAACCTTTCATTGTTGTTCCTACTTTCTCTTGGATGAGTTTTATAGTTTCAGATTTGATATTTAGGTCTTTTATCCAGTTTGAGTTGGTTTTTGTATAAGGTATAAGATACGGATCTTGTTTTAATTTAGTGCAGATGGATATCCAATTTTGCCAGCACCATTTGTTGAAAAGATTGTTTTTACCTCAGTTTAATGTCTTAGGGCCGTTGTCGAATATCAACTCTTCATAGGCAGATGATGTCATTTCTGGGGTCTTGATTCTATTCCACTGATTTATCTGTCTGTTTTTGTACCAGTACCATGCTGTTTTGACTACTGTGGCAGTGTAATAGGTTCTGAGGTCAGGTAATGAGAGGCCACCAAGTGTGTTTTTCTTTAGTAATGCTTTATTCGTCTGGGGCTTCTCGCTTTTCCAGACAAAGTTGGTAATTTGCTCCTCCATCTCATTAAAAAATGTCACTGGAACTTGTATTGGAACTGCATTACATAAGTAGATTGGTTTGGGTAAAATAGGCATTTTCACAATGTTAAGTCTTCCTATCCATGAGCATGGCGGGTTTCTCCATGTATGTAAGTCTCTCTTAGTTTCTTGTAGTAAGGATGTGTAGTTCTCTTTGTAAAGTCCTGTTATTTCTCTGGTTAAATTTATTCCTAGATACTTTATCTCATTAGGGGCTATGGTAAATGGTATTGACTTGGTGATTTCTTCCTTAATAATTTCGTTGTTGGTATAAAGGAATCCCACTGATTTACTTACATTTATCTTATATCCTGAGACTTTGCCAAACTCTTCTACCAGTTTGAGTAGTTTCCTTATGGATTCGTTGGGATTCTCTGCATATACAATCATATCATCTGCAAGTAGGGAGATTTTTACTTCTTCTTTGCCAGTGCAGATGCCCTTTATTTCTTGGTCTTGTCTAATTGCTCTAGCTAGAACTTCTAGTACAATGTTGAATAGGAGAGGTAAGAGTGGGCATCCTTATCTAGTTCCTGTTCTCAACAGAAACTGTTTCAGTCTCTCTCCATTCAGGATGACATAGGCAGTTGGCTTTGTATAAATGGCCATTGTTGCATTGAGGAATTGGCCATCTATTCCTATACTGCTGAGAGTTTTTAGCATGAATGGGTATTGGACTTTATCAAATGCCTTTTCTGTATCAATAGACAAGATCAGGTAGTTCTTGTCTTTTGTGGTATTTATGTGGTTGATCACATTAATTGTTTTTCTGATGCTGAACCAGCCTTATATCTCCACAGGGTTTTCAAGGCTGTGGGCTTTCAGAAACAGGCTACCAGTCCTATACTCCAACGTACCTCTAGGTGGGTTTGAACCGCCAACCTTTTGGCCAGTAATTGAGTGCTTAACTGTTTGCACCACTTATGAACTCCTAAAAACAACAGTAGAGGACAAGGTCTCCAGTCCCCTTGTCTTTCAGAGGAGGAACAGGAAGCCCAGTGAGTGCCAGTGACTTGCTCAGTGACTCACAGAAGTCACTGAAATTACTTCCAGGTTTCTTAAGTCCCAACACAACACTCTTTCATCTATTCATCCATTTATTCAAAAATATTTTTGTCAAGTACTGTGCTCTTCTCACTATACCATACTGCTTATGCCAATTTAAACGATTTTAAATATAGGAAACAGACAACCATTTAACTATCCAAGGATCACACTGTGCAACGATGGTTTTGCAAATTCCTCTAGTCACACTTATGAGGCATGGGAGTGCAGAAGGAGAGATGAAAACGGAGTGGGAACCAACTTCAGGCAAGCACCGGGTTACGAAAGAGATCGATTTTCCGAAGTCTGTCTTTAAGTCAAATTTGTAGGTAAATCAGAAAAAGTACCCAAACCCAAACAAAATCCATTGCCATTGAGATGATTCAACTCATAGTAACCCTAGGGTTCTTGTTTAGCATGAGTCAATTATCTGTCTTACAATACAACATACACTTTATCTTCCTAGGCATATGGAACATGTAATGAATACGTCTAAACTGCACAATGTTTTAAAGAACATCACAAAGCAATGCATGTAGTTGTTGTTACAGACCACATAAATACCACAAAAGAACATCACAAAGCAATGCATGTAGTTGTTGTAACCCAAATGCTTAACATGATAGGCTTTACGGCAGCCTGCTTTTAGGTGCAAGTTGTCTGTAACTCAAACCTGTATAACCCCAGGACTGCCTATGTTATTTAGTGGGACTACATCCTGGGCTGATTTATTCTTATCTTAAATGGTCTTCCAAACAATCCAACTGAGTGTTGACACTTTGTCAACTTTTTAAAATGATGAAACAAGTTCAAAATAATTAAGCAATTTTACATAGTTACTAGTAACACCAGTTGCCATTGAGCCAATTTCAACTGACAGAAACCTGACAGGTGTCAAAGTAGAACTCTGCTGCATAGGGTTTTCAATGGCTGATTTGTCAGAAGTAGATCACCAGGTGTCTCTGATTAGGCTTGAACTGCTAATCTTTCGGTTAGCAGGCAAATTATATTAACTATTTGCACTACTCAGAGTTACAAACCTCATGAGAAGAAAAATCTATACTTGAACCCTAATAGTTTCCCTGACTTACATGCCTAATTCTTTCACTTCCACACTGAGCAATGGAAAAGTAATGAATGGGATAGTCAGGCACATCCAAGTAGTGTGAATTCTTACATCTTAAGCATTGTTAGGCAAATTAGAGTTCTATAATAACGGTAGGGTGGGTAAAATGACCTCTCTGTCTCCCAGGACTACTCCCACACAAATATAAAATGTCATCTTCAAACTCTTTATTTTATACCTTTTTGATTTTTCCTTGACCATGTAGCTTTAAAATACCTTATTTAGCACAGCTCGCTGCCATGGAGACATGACATCAGATGACCTGACCATGAGATCTTATCAACTGACTTTTAATGAAGGTTTCATTTCCGAATGCCAAGCATAAGAGGTGAGTCTAAACGGGCATTTTCAAATGTTAAAGAAAGCCACAAATATCCTAAGGTACTTGGATTTCTCAGTCAGTTCCTCCTCTGTCCCATGCCAAAGGTCACTCTGAGAAGGAACCAGAGAGCAGACATTATTCTGCAGTGGGTCAAGGTTTTTGCTGACAAGTGTGTTCCCTATCTCCTTTCCAAAGAGTTTTGTTAAGTCAGTGCTCAATATATTTCTCTTTGCATCAGATACAGGGTGGACTTATATTCTCTTCATCATTTTTGAGCAATAATGTTACAATTAAAACTTGTAGTGGATTGCTTATTTTGGTTCACTTCTTCTATTGTTTAGCTTAGTGGTTCCCTAAATTGTCTGCACATTGAAATCATTGAGGGGCTTCAAAAAAATATCACTACCTATGTCCCACTCCCATAAATTGTGATACAAATGAAGTGGTGGCCTGGCCTTTAGAACTTTTTGAAGAGTCCCAGATGATTCTAGAATGCAGGCAAATTTGGGAACTCCATTAAATAGTGATTTCATCATTAATTGATTAACCTACTCTAGGGAGAGGGTAATTGAACCTTCTCTCCCCAAGCCAGTCTTTCTTCTTTCATTGCTCCCCGAAGCTTCAGACAGGAAAATAGGGCAAGCCAATAAAGCCTTGCTTAGCTGGCCACCATTACATGCCAAGCACAACCAATTGGTAGATCTTTAGGGACTGTAGTAAGAGAGGCTGCATGAAGAACTGCATTGTAGAACAGTGCATGGCTGCAGGGAGCAGAAAAAATCTGAGAGAAGGCCATATTCATTCTCCTCCAGGTCTGTGTTCCATAGAACATTGATGTCAAAAAGGAAGCCCAAGAGCTAAAGGTAACAAGCATGCAGGTAGAGGTTAAGATGAGACACTAGTGAGCTGTATTTGTATGAAGTTGTTAGGAGACCACACAGAGCTATTTACCACAACAGTTGTTGTTGTTGCTAGGTGCCATCCAGTCAGTTCCAACTCATAGTGACCCCGCACACAACAGAACAAAACACGGTCCCCTTCTGTACCATGCTCACAACTGTTGTTAGGTTTCAGCCTATTGTTGCAGCCACCAGGTCAATCCACCTTAAGGGTCTTCCTCCTTTTTGCTGACCCTCTACTTTATCAAGCATGATATCCCTGTCCAGGGACTGATCCCTCCTGACAACAAGTCCAAAGCATGTCTTGCCATAGTCTCACCATTCTTGCTTCTAAGGAGCACTCTGGTTGTACTTCTTCCAGAACTGATCTGTTTATTTTTTTTGGCAGTCCCTGGTATATCCAATATTCCTCTTCAACACCAGAATTCAAAAGCATCAATTATTCCTCCATCTTCATTATTCATTGTCCAGCTTTTGCATTTTAAATGTGACTGAAAACACTGTGGTTTCAATCATGTGTGCCCTAGACTTCAAGGTGACATCTTTGCTTTTCAACAATTTAAGGAGTATTTTTGCAGCAGATTTTCCCAGTGGAATGTGTCTTTTGATTTCTTGACTGCTGCTTCCATGGGTGTTGATTGTGGATTTGAGTAAAGTGAAATCCTTGGCAAAGGCAGTCTTTTCTCCATTTCACAAAATGCTGCTTACTGGTCCAGTTGTGAGGATTTTTGTTTTCTTTCTGTTGATGTATAACCATACTGAAGGTTGTGGTCTTTGATCTTCATCAGTAAGTGTTTCAAATCCTCTTTTCTTTTCAGCAAGCAAGATCGTATCATCTGTGTAACATAGGTTGTTAATAAGTTTCCCTCCAATCATGATGCCCCTTTCTTCTTCACATAGTCCAGTATACAGAAGGAACAGGTATGGTGAAAGACTACAACCTGATGTATACTCTTCCTGACTTTAAACCATGCAGTTTGCCCCTGTCCTGTTCCAACAACTGCTTCTTGATTTATGTACAGATTCCTTGTGAGCATGACTGAGTGTTCTGGAATTTCCATTCTCTCCAATGTTATCCATAATTTGTTATGATCCACACAGTTAAATGCTTTCGTATAGTCAATAAAACACAAGTAAACATCTTTCCAGTTTTCTGTACTTTTAGCCAAGACTCATCTGACATCAGCAATTATACCCCTATATTCTCTATGAATCCAGCCTGAACTTCTGGAAGTTCCCTGTCAATGTACTGCTGCAGCTGCTTTTGAACAATCTTCAGTTAAATTTTAATTACATGTGATATTAATGATATTGCTCAATAATTTCCACATTCAGTTGGATTACCTTTCTTGGGAATACACACAAACACGAGTCTTTTCCAATCAGTTGGAGAGGTAGCAGAGAAAGTAGCAGAGAAGATAAAAATGTCCCTTCTGTTAGAAGGGAGTAAGAGATTTTGTGTAAGCAAAGAAAGAAAAAATATCAGTTTTCCTGGAAGAATCCAAGATTAAATGACACAGTCAACATTTAAAATGGACCAGAGACAAATTCTCATAATGGCTCCATTTGTAGAACATCCTAGAAAATATAAAGCATTTCCAGATCTACCCTTCTAGAATTTAAGCATCAGGAAAGCAGAGACTTGTCCACTGTATTCACCACTGTATGCCCAATATATCCCTCAATAATTATTCCATTACAAGTTTTGATCATCATAACTTTTCTATGCTTGGATAGAATGAAGGACAGAACCCTTCCAGAGAGAGACACCCCACAGAGAAATACAAAAAATTCCTGTGGAGCCTCCATTTGTAGAAAATCTCAAAAAAGAACCTCAGTAAATTAACAAATGACTCAATGAGATGTGCTGAGGGGAAATTTTCATAAGCTGTCTTACAGAATATCTCACAATATTGCATTGATAAATTCACCACAGTGCAAGATGTTTCACATATTTGTAGTTTCGTTAATAATTTTAAAAAGGCTCCATTACTCACTCCAAATTAGCCTAGCTCGTGAGACTGCTGAATGACAGCTGATTAATTTGTAATGAGAAATTACCATTACAGAAACTATAATATCCACATTTTCATGACTGGCTTGTTCTACCTTTTCCATTTTAGCAAATTACAGTTACGAATAACTGTCATGGTGACCAGAACACTCATATCCTCATCATAAGACTATTTTCTCTCTGTATGAGAACACAAAATCATAATCACCAGACAGCTTAGCAAGCATGAGATTGTAACTGCAATTGTGGCAAAATCGAGTTCTCAGGACTTAATGTTTATAACATGGTTGTCTTAACTACTGTTTGTAGCAAGACGCAGTTGGACTGGCCAAGGGCCTTTCTTTCAGGATCAGAAGTAAAAGAGCTATAAGACTGAATGTTTGATGGAACTGTATAATGATAGCCTGTGCATTCTCCTCTCCACTGGGGCAGTTGTACCAGTGGGACCAGAATAGGCAACATCATCTGCCACCTTACCAACAAGCCCATCTGAAAAACCAGAAAAATCAAAGAGTCTCCTGAACATTTCTTACTAGCTTGTTGTTTCCAACTGCAGGTTGCAATTACATCTTATAAGGCTAAAACTCATCCTAATCTTTAAAAATCACCATGACAATATTCTTTGACAGCCGACTATCGCCTGTTGTTAGGTGCCGTTAAGTCAGTTCAGACTAAAGCAACCCCATTGCTGGGTCCTGTGCCATCCTCACAATGGTAGGCATGTCTGAGCCCACTGTGTCAGTCACTGAGTCAATTCATCTCACGGAGGATATTCTTTTTCACTAATACTCTATTTTATCAAGCATGACATCCCTCTCCAGGGACTGGTCCCCCTGATACTATGTCCAAAGGACTTCAGATGAAGTCTCACAATCCTCACTTCCATGGAACATTCAACTACACATACACTTCTTTCAAGACAGATTTGTTCATTCTTCTGCAAGTCCACAGTAGACTCAATACTCTTCACCAACATCATAACTCAAATGTGTCGATTATTCTTCAGTTCCTGCATTATTTCACTTAATCCTTACCACTCTGTGAGGCAGATATCTATTGCAGAGGAGTAAAGAAGACTTTAAATAAGAATAAAAATAACTCATCGCCATGGAGTAGATTCCAGCTCACTCGAAATGCCGACCTTTCAGTTAGCAGCTGAACCCTCAACCACAATGCCACCAGTAGACCTCAGAAAGGTTAAATTACTTGCTCTAGAGAACACAACAATAGATGGCAAAGTGAGGATTCTGCCTACCCGAATTATCAGAAATCCCTGCCACTTCCAACATTATCCACCTAGGGAGACAAAAACATACCTATCTCATGTCTGATCACATCTCTAAAACCCTCTGTGACTGAGTGGGGTAGGCAGTACATGCCACAGGAGTTCTGAGAAGACAGCCATCACCGTGGGCAAAGACTGCTAGAAAACTGGGAGAAACAATACTGAGATGGCACATATTTTCTTTCCTCCAGTGTTTGAACATAAGAGGCAAATCAGCACCGAACATATGAGCCATATGGTTTCTTCCCAAAGCCATTGCAGAAGTCTGTTGCATTAAGCCCAAATATGGCCTCTGTACATTTGATACGATAGAAATAGACATCATAACTTTCCCCTAGGAATCAGTTTCATTTGATATGCAAGATAAGACTCTACATTCACCGTATCTGGTGGGACAGTGAACCCACAAGCCACTAAAGAAGCTCTCTGACATGGACTCTCTAGAGGGGGAAAACGAAAAGGATCAATTACATGAAATCAAATAAACTCAACTAGATGAGATTCATGAGAATCCAATTTCAACACTAACTTTTGTATATGATGCATACTGTGTCATCTCCAATGGTAGTCAAATAATAACAAAATCACAATGTGATGGTCTCTGCAAGAGTAGGGAAGGAGTTCTGTCAGACACACCATCCCATAACTGATCCTCTCTTCCTGAACACAGCTGTGTTATTCCCTACGGAGGACCAACAGCTTTGGATAGTACTGTTAGCAAATTAAGATGCTCTGGTGCTGCAGTGGGGAAAGCACTCAGCTATTAGCCAAAAGATCTGTAGTTTGAATTCACCAGCTGCTCTACAGGAGAAAGATGTGGCAGTCTGCTTCAGGAAGGACTAACAGACTTGAAAACTCCATGAGATGGTTCTTCCCTGTCCTATAGGGTCATTATGAGTCACAGTCAACTCGATGGCAATAAATGGTGGTAGCTAGCAAATTAAATCTGCAGATCTGTTCAGTATCTTTTTAAAAAATCATGCTTAATTCAGCTACCAGAAGAACAAGTAGTTCCCGAGTAAGATGCAAAGGAAATGTTCTTGCTAAACCAGGTCTCAGCCGTACTGTAATTCTCACCAAAAGAAAGGAAGGGCAGCTCACCAGAGGAACTGAGCCAGCTCATTTGACCCAGCAGGACACCTCAACTTTAAACCCAGGAAAGAAGAAGTAAGGTCTTGTCCTCAATTTAGTCTTTCTGGTTCGTATTGTGAGCAGCCCAATGGAGTCAAGACTGTATTTGTTCATTCATTCACCATGTGACAAAACTACAACGCTTGATTTACGCATATACTCACTGACACAGCAATTCACTTAACGAGATTAACCAAGAGCCTACACATTTCTGGACTTTCTGCTATCAATTAGGCATATGCAAGCAAAGAAAACACAATTCCGGCCCTCAGGGAACTCACTGTCCAGTTGAGCAAATGAGAACTGAAAAACCGGCAGCAAATGATTAGTACAGAACGCGCGATAGCAGCTCTATGCGGAAGACACAGAATAAGGCACGAAAGTACCAGCCCACACTGGTCTCCTTGTTCAGGTCTTGCTTCCCTACCAGGAGACAGAGTTGATTTTTTTTAAGGTTTAAATCAGACCTTGTCCCCAAGACTTGGATGAGGTAAAAGAGGCAGCTAAGGTGCAAATTTAAGGAGAAATTCATTTCAGGGTCACAACAGTAGAGAGCAAGCACTTCCATAAGACGGGCAGTAATTGACTCCTCAGACGTGCGCCTTAGGCACCTCACTTGCTCATTCTTCCATTGACTAAACTGCTGTATTGTTTCAAAACAAATCCACAACTTCATCACAGTCTGCAAGATTCTGCAGTCTCTGTCTCGTCTCCCAAGTCAATGCCCAGTCCTTCTCCCCACGGTCCACGGTGGCTGCTTGCTGCTCCAAGAACCACCGAGCTTGTTCTCACCCAAGGACTCGGCACTCATTGTTCCCACCCCCAGAACACACTTCTCCAGTGTCTTCACAGGGCTCTCCTTCACTTCGTTCACATCTCTGCTCCAGAGTAAACTCCAAGAGTGGAGTTTCTGAACAGACTATATGAGTCACTCAGCCCCAATCTCTTATCACTTTTAAGTCCCATACTCTTTACAATTTTTTTTGAATCCTGGCATATATGCAGGTAACAAACACTGGCCACTTCAGCAATCTTCACAGGTACAACTCAGTGACATTCCTTATGCTCATCATGATATTCAACCATAACAGCAATTGTTCCCCTAACGTCACAGAACCCTTAACAATATTGCCTAAGCATCGTGTCTTCCTTTCCTCCTACCTCCTGCCTGTCCCTGGTAACAAGGGATGAACTTTGCTGTCCATACATTTGCCTGTTTTAGCTGTCTCACCTAAACGTGATGATGTAACATTTGTCTTTTTGTGTCTGACTTATTTCACTCAGCATAATGTTTTCCAGGTTCAGTCTTGTATGTATCAGGACTTCATTTCTCTTCATGGGTACTAGTCCACTACATGTATCAATACCGTTTCGTTTATTCATTCACCTGTTGATGGACATTTAGGTTGTTTTCACCTTTTGGTTATTGGGAATAGTCCTGCAACAGACACAGATGTACAAGTATCTGTTTGTGTTTCTGCTTTCAGTTCTTTTGTGTATGTATGTAGTGTGAAATTGCTGGGTCATATAATAATTCTATGTCTAACTTTTTGAGGAACCATCAAACTGTTCTCCACAGTAGCTGTACTATTTACAGTCTCACCAGCAATAAATGAGGCTTCCAGTTTCTACACATCCTTGCCAACATATTTTGTTTTCCGTATATTTAATCATAGCCACCCTGGTGGGTGTAATGTGGTATCTCATTGTGGTTTTGATGTGCATTTCCTTAACAACTAATAGAAACCCTTGTGGCATAGTGGTTAAGAGACAGAGCTGCTAACCAAAAGGTCAGCAGTTTGAATCCACCAGGCACTCCTTAGGAACCCTATGAGGCAGTTGTACTCTGTCCTATAGGGTCTATGAGTCGGAATTGACTTGACAACAATGTATTTTGTAATGACTAATGATGTTAAACATCTTTTCACATTGGTCATTTGAATTTCCTCTTCAGTAATATGTCTGTCCAAGTCCTTTGCCTCTTTTTTTTAATCTTTTTTGTATGATTAAGTGAAAGTTCCAATCCAAGTCAATTTGCCCTATAAAACCCCCCACACCAGTCTCTACGCAACTCTATCTACTCTCCTCACCCTGTGAGAGCACACCCTTCCTTTCCACTCTTTATTTCCATTATCCATTCAACTAATACTTGTCTCCTCCTCTCTACCCTCTCCTCTCCTGTCTGGAAAGAAACCAGTTGGACAGCCTCATATGCATATTAAACCATAAAGCACACATGCCTTCTGCATCACTCTGTGTCCCACAGTCCAAGCCAATCTCTCTCTGAAGTGTTGGCTTCAGTACTGGTTTTTATCTCTGGACTCGCAGCAAGGTCAGGGGCTATGTTCTCAGCAGAACTTCCAGGCCGACAGACCATCATGTCTGGTCTTTATTGAGTTCTAAATCTGCACTCTCTTTTATCCCATCCCATGTCAGGGACTCTACACTGTGTGCCCTGTCAGGGCAGTCTCTGGTAGGAGTCAAGCCTTTGCCCATTTTTTGTTTATCATGTTGTTGTCCACCCTCTTTATTTCTTTAACACCTATCATAAGTTTAAATTATAGTATGTATTCATCTATTTGTTTATTGTCTCTTTCTAAAATTTAAACTTTATGGTGACCAGGACCTTGCCTCTTTTCTCACTGCCTTATTTCTAG
Organism: Heterohyrax brucei; assembly: GCA_028571685.1. NCBI lineage: Eukaryota > Metazoa > Chordata > Mammalia > Hyracoidea > Procaviidae > Heterohyrax > Heterohyrax brucei. Next base: position 13,503,943 of record CM053153.1, on the reverse strand, counting down.
CATGTAAAACAACACCTGGGACATAGCCAGTGTGCAATAAGTATGTCTTGAACAAATTATTTCATTTAAAATGACTGTTACTGAGAATATACCCATCCAAAAAAATTAAGCCCATGGTCACCTATTCCAACTCATAGCAATCCTATAGGACAGGGTAGAATTGTCCCATAGGGTCCCTAAGGGGTCCCTGGTAGATCTGAACTGTTGACATTTTAGTTGGTAGCTGAATTGTTAACCACTGTGCTAACAGTGTTTCCATAAAAGCTAGCCATCGCTGTTGTTCTTCACCCTTCTAAAAGTGACAGAAGAGATATCGCCATGTGAGATACCACAATGAGCTGGAGAAAGCTACTTTCAAATCCTGCTGCTTAAATGTTTCAAGGCATCGGTTCCCGGAACTTCCTCAGTTGAGAAGCTCTTTCCTGGAATGTAAACCTATTAAAAGACGTACCTAGTCAGCACCACAGCTGACACCCTATTTCCCCTCTCTGCCCATTCATGAGAGCTTTTTTAGATGTCAGGCCTTGCTGACTTCTCATTTCCCATTAATTTGGCAGCCTTCTTCCCCCATTCCTAATAGTGACCAGCCAGTTACCCCACTGGCCTCTTCCCCTGCCCATCAGCTTTGCAATAGAGAAAGATGACAGTGTCTGCCTATTTGGAACATTGTCAAAGAAGTTGCTGGGCCCAAAGAAATTACACAGGCATTTCTCTGGATTGGTATTTGTTCCTTTATTCATAGGTAAATTGTAGACTTATCACTATGTCTGCCATTGTTCTAAGAATGGCACCCACTGCTGCCTTTATTTTTCACAACAGTCATGTAAAGCAATCAGTAGGGATACTATTCCTGATCTCCAGATGTGGAATCTGAAGATTAAAGAGACTTCCAAGGCAGCAAAAGGCAGGACTTGACTTCAATCCCATCTGACACCGTAGGTCATGCTTGTGATGCAATAAATTACTTATTACAGTCCTTCTAGCCATAGTCTATATACTCATAGAACAATAATTGAGTGGGACTATGCAAATAAGCCTTCACTCATCTGTCAGTTTGTTCTGCTGTGGGAGCTTGCATGTTACTGCTATGCTGGAACCTACACCACCAGTATTCACATACCAGCAGGTTCACTCATTGCAGACAGGATTCAGCTGAGCTCCCAGACTAAGACAGACTAGGAAGAAGAACCTGGAAGTCTACTTCTGAAAAGAATTATCCATTGAAAAACTTACAATAGCAGCTGAACATTGCCAGATATAGTGCCTGGCACTATAAGCCTCCTAGGTTGGAAGGTACTAAAAAGATGACTGAGTTTCCCCCTCAAAGGAGAGTCAACCTTAATCATATGGATGGAGTCAAACTTTTGGGACCTACATTTGCTGATGTGGCATGATTCAAAACGAGAAAAAACAGCTGAAAACATCCATTAATAATCAGAAAGCAGAATGTATGAAGTATGAATCTAGGAAAACTGAAAATCACCAGAAATGAAATAGAACATATAAAAATCAATACCGTAGGCATTAGTAAGCTGAAATAGACTGGTAATGGCCATTCTGAATCAGACAATCATATGGCCTACTATGCTGGGAATAAGACCTTGAGGAGGAATGGTGTTGTATTCATCATAAAAAGAACATTTCAAGATCTGTCCTGAAGTACAATGCTGTCAGTGATAGGATAACATCCACAAACCTACAAGGGAGGCCAGCTAACAGAACTATTATTCAAATGTACACACCAACCACTAAAGCCAAATATGAAGAAATTAAAGATTTTTACCAGCTTCTGCAGTCTGAAATTGATCAAACATACAAGCAAGGTGCACTGACAGTTACTGGTGATTGGAATGCAAAAGTTGGGAACAAAGAAAAAGAATCAGTGGCTGGAAAATATGGCCTTGGTGATAGAAATGATGCCAGAAATCACATGATAGAATTTTGCAAGACCAATGACCTCTTCATTGCAAATATCATTCTTCACCAACATAAATGGTAACTATACACATGGACCTTGCCAGATGGAATACACAGGAATCAAATCAACTACATCTGTCATAAAGGAAAAGCTCAATACCATCAGTCAGAAAAGACTACACGCTAATTGTGGCACATAACATCAATTGCTCACATGTAGGTTCAAACTGAAACTGAGAAAAATTAAAACAAGTCCATGAGAGCCAAACTACAATGTTCAGTATTCCCATTTGAGTTTAGAGACCATTTCAAGAACAGAGTTGATGTGTTGAACACTAATGACCAAAGACCACATAAGTTGTGGAATAACATCAAAAATCTCATCCATAAAGAAAGAGGTCATTAAAAAGAAGGAAAAGAAAACCAAATTGGATATCAGAGGTAACTGTGAAACTTGCTCTCTAAGCAAAAATTTTAACTAAAGAAAAATGAAGAAGTGATGAAGTAAAAGAAATGGACAGAAGATTTTAAAGGGTGACTTGAGAAGACAAAGTATTATATTATAGTGACATATGCAAAAAAATGAAGATAAAAAACCAAAAGGGAAGAACACACTCTGCATTTCTCAAGCTGAAAAAACTGAAGAAAAATTTCAAACCTTAAGTTGCAATAGTGAAGAATTCTACAGGAAAAATATTAAATGACTCAGGAAGCATCAAAAGAAGAAGGAAGCAATACATAGATTTATTATACCAGAAAGATATGGTCAACGTTCAAGAATTTGAAGAGGCAGCATATGATCAGCAACCAATGGTGCTAAAGAAAGAAGTTAGAGCTACACTCAAGGCACTGTTAAAAGAACAAGGTTGCAGGAATCACAGGAATATCAATTGAGATGTTTCAACAAACGAATGCAGCTCAGGAAGTGCTTACTCACCTATGCCAGGGAATCCGGAAGACTGCTACAACTGGCTAACTGACTGGAAGAGATCCATATTTACACCTATTCCCAAGAAAAGTGATCCAACCAAATGCAGAAGTTACTGAACAATGTCAATAATATCACACACAGATAAAATTTTGCTGAACATCATTAAAAAGTGACTGCAATAATACATTGACAGGGAATCGCCAGAAATTCAAGCTGGATTCAGAAGAGGACAGGGAATCAGGGATATCATTGCTGGTATCAGACGGATCTTGGCTGAAAGCGGAAAATACCAGGAAAATGTTTACCTGTGTTTCGTTGTCAATACAAATGCATTTAACTGTGTGGATCATAATTAATTATGGATAACATTGTGTAGAATGGGAATTCCAAATAATTGTGCTCAAGAGGCTGTCATGCAAACAGAACAAGGGGAAACTGTGGTTTAAAGTCAGGAAAGGTGTGAGTCAGAATTGTATCCTTTCACTATATCTTTTCAATCTATATGCTGAGCAAGCAATCCAAGAAGCTCGACTACATGAAGAAGAATGAGTCACGAGGATTGGAGGAAGCCTCGTTAACAACACGCATTATGCAGATGACACCACCTTGTTTCCCAAAAATGAAGAGGATTTGAAACACATACTAATGAAGATCCAAGAGAAAAGCCTTCAGTATGTCTTGGAAGAAGTACAACCAGAGTGCTCCTTAGAAGCAAGGATGGCAAGACTGCACGTTATATACCTCAGGCATGTTGTCAGGAGGGATAAATCCCTTGACATGGACATCATGCTTGGTAAAGTAGAAGCGCAGTGAAAAAGAGGAAGGCCTTTGCCAAAATGGATTGACACAGTAGTTACAACAATGTGCTTAAGCACAAAAATGACTGTGGACATGGCCTAGGACCAGGCAGTGTTTTATTCTGTTGTACATTGCATTGCTATGAGTGACGACTGACTTGAAAACACCTAACAACAACAACAACATGCAAACAAGGTATCTGGAACCCTAATGAAAAGATTGGTCTGTTTTGCCTTCTGATAGGCTTAAAATGAAGCATCCCAAAGGCAGAGAGGATCCCACTAACACCAAGGAGGAAGAGCCAGGATCAGAGTGTAACATTTGTACTTGGGATTCCTGCTTTGAGAAGCTCCTGGAACCAGGAGACAAGAGAGAGCTGAAACACTGAAGACAGTGAGAAGCAGTGGCACACAAATGGCATTAAGGGAGACCAGAAGAAGACAGTACAGCAGGCTTCCCAGATCACAGAGCAAGAAAACTGATTTCCTTGGTATAGGAGGCTCACTGGCAGAGTGGGGTGCTTCCAGGCACATGATGGGGTTAATTTTGCTGACTCATGGAGCCAGAGTTGGCTGCCTTCTAGTAAAGCCTACTAGTGGAGGGGGGTGCATCAGAACATCTATCAACAGACCTGGAAGACCTTTGTAACATTTGCCTGAGAAGGCCAGGGGTTGAGGGGGCAAGGCTGAGAAGAAGCTGTCCTGATGGGAGAGCTACACCCTAGGTGTTTGTAAACTGGAATTGTAACCTATGATTTCCACAATAAAGTTCATGATTGTCCGTATTGTCTGTGAGTTCTTTGTGGCCCTTGCAATGAATTACTGAACTCAGCAGAGAAAAAGAGTGCCGTCACACGGGTTTTTGGTTTCAGAATTCATCAGGATGGTGAAGAGAAGAGACAAGTCTGATGGTCACCTTACAGTCATCAGCCTAGGGCTATTTGTTTGGACTCTCCTTTCCACTTGTGAACTTAGAGGAGGTACGAAAATGCCCCTGCCAAGCCATTTTTACAACGCTTTAAACCAATACCACTCCAAACTATCAGCCATGGTGGCATAGTGGTTAAGAATTCATCTGCTAACCAAAAGGTTGGCAATTCAAATCCAGCAGCCACTCCTTGGAAATTCCAAGGCAGTTTCACTCTGTCCTATAAAGTTACTGTAAGTCAGAAATGACTCGGGGGCACCTAACAACAGCACAAAACCAAACTCATCACCACTGAGTTGATTCCTATAGGATAGAGTAACATTTCCCCGTAGGGTGTCCAAGGAGGGTCTGGTGGGTCCCAACTGCTGACCCTCTGTTAGCGGCTGCGCCCTTACCCCCTGCACCACCATGGCTGCTTTAAATCAGTCCCAGAGGTTATCTGATAATTGCAGCATCTGTTCAAACCTCCCCTCAGGACTGATCACGATGACCAGTGTCTCCTTCCTGAAAAGGTCAGCAAGTTAGAAGAAAGAGTTTTAGGAGGCAGCAGGTGCAACTTATAACACCTGCTGCTGAACTAAAAAAGAGTAAACAAACCAGAAACACTACAGATACAGAAACCTTCATTTAGAAGTCCTGCTTCTTGGTTATCACATGACAGGTATTTTTGGAACTTTCTTGGGATCCAGCTGAATTGCAATGAAGATCATTGAATTTCAGCTCTCAAGAGGAAGAAAAAAATGTAAAGTTCAAGTGGAATAAGAGTAATACATCTGACCTAAAAACCTCTTTCCCAAGCCTGAGCAATTTTAGACAGATGGCCTTTCCAGGGTGATATATAATTTGAAAGACTTTATCTAGGTATGGGGAAAAATAGGAAGCTGTTGACATGTGCCCTTTTCTAAGACTAGTGGCCCATGTTCTAGTTTCACCAGGGGCATGTAACAATTATGGTACTTGTCCTTTGCACTGCCAACCAGACGTGGAGAGAAACCTCATTTGCTGAATGTATTTCAAAATCTAACTTTCCAAGTGAATTTTTGCTTTTCTTAACAAACACATATATACACAGCACTTGAAAATGTATATAACTCACAACCTCAGCATCTAGACTGGGCTTAGCCAACAGGCCAGTTTGTGGCCTTGGGCAAATTAATTGTTAGTTTCTCTTTCTGTTAAAGCAGAGGTTTTATTACACTGTTTTTAAAGCCCCATTGTAGCTTAAACATTCTATGGGTATGTATGCTCATCACTACACACTTCAACCCACTGCTAACAATGATCATCGCTAACAACGACAACACGACGATTTGGATGGTCACAACAGTGGCCAGCAAATGTTGACCGCTCATTTCATCCCAACTGTGGTCATCACTGCTCGACCCTCGTGAGCTCACTGACTCACTCCCTCATCTACCAGGGAAGCACACGGACTGCCGCTTGCTGAGTCTGCGGCCCAGAGAGCTCGTAACAGTGAAGAAGGGTCGGAACCCTGTGGGCTCACTGCTGAGCCTCTGTTCTTCACCAGTCTGCAGGGCTGCAGGGCACAGCTTCCCAAAGTCTTTTTTAAATGCCTCACTGTCATACAAGCCTGGCAGAAACCCTATGATACAGATATTAATCTTACTTTTAAAACTGAGTAAAAGGGGCCTCCTAGTGATTAATAATTTGTCCAGTAAAGGTGATGCAGCTAGACTCAGAAATACATAGAGGTATAACTATCTGTCCATCTGTCCACCTGTCTGTCTGTCTGTCTGTCTGTCTGTCTGTCTGTCTGTCCGTCTGCTCGGAGGAGAGCTTGGAGAAGACAGACCTTCTTTCACAATATAATATTGTGTGTAGCAGGCAGCATGGATGGAGAAAACAGCCTGGACTATCCACGTGAAAATGTTACTGTTAGCTGACATCCAGTCAGCTCCAACCCATGGTGACCTTATGGTGACCTTATAAGTAACAGCTGCCTGCTCTTGTGCCTTCTTCATGATCACTGGTTCGCATTCATGTCAGGCTCTGTGTCACTCCATCTCATGAAGAGTTTCTCTTGTTGTCTCTGACATCTGCTGGAACAACCATCACAGCCTCTCCTAGCACTTGGTCTTTACTGAAGAGGTGCACAAAGTAAGCCTGAGTTCTGGCCACCCTCGCTTCTCAGGAGCATTCTGGTTGTACTTCTTCTGGGACTCCGCAGAGTATATACCTGGAGATAAAATCCCAGTTGTATCATCTTTAAAAATTCTATGCGTGCACATGGACAACTTACCTCATTTTGCCGAGCAACATCAGAGAGGTGCTCCATAAATGGTAATTCCTTTCCTCACAAACAAATCTAAAACATAGTTCAATTTAATACGCTGCTCTTGAAGTTCATTAATAATACTGATTTTGTAAGTTACAACATTCTAAGTGTTCCCAGATCTCTTGGTAGTTCACTTTGAAGTATTTGTTTCTATCTGGCAACTTGAGTTTTTCAATAAAAACACAAGCTTCTACGTTGTTCGATTTATTTTTAATTAGACAGAAGCAGGGTAGATATGGTACAAACTTTACAAATTCATGTTGTTAGGCTTCATCATTTTGGTAATCTTTCTGCTTGGCAGTTTGAATCCACCATGTGCTCCTTGAAAACTCTACAGGAGAGTTCTACTCTGTCCTATAGGGCCACTATGCGTTGGAATCGACTCGATGGCAGTAGGTTCAGTTTTTTGGTTGTTTGCTGCCTTGACTTTCTTCTACTGTTAAAAGATAATTAACTCACTTTTGATTGTGCTAGTTATTTTTTTCTGTAATAAATCACTTTGAAATGTAATGGCTTAAAGCAATAACCTTCTATTTGCCTATGAGTCTGTAGCTCAGCATTTTGCTGGGCTCAGCTGGGACGGCTCATCTCTGCTTCACATGGTACTGACTGGGCTTGCCCACACATCTGTGGTCAACTGAAGGTTAATGTCTTCGTTCTATGTCTATCAGGCAGCTGCCTATTGACAGAAGCAATGCAGGCACCTGAGATGTGTCACTTTTTATCTGGAAAAACCCTCTGAGATAATTGACATGTTGATAATCACATGAACAGCAAAACCAGGAAGACCCCACAGTGCAAACACATTAAAAACCTCTTCATGTACCACATTTGCCAAAGCAAATCATTTGGTGAGGCCCAGGTTCACAGACTGGAAAAATGGACCCCACCCCTTAATGGGAAGAACAGCAAAGTCACCCTGCAAATAGGTGTGCACATAAGATGGGAAGATTTTATAGCCATTTTTGCAGTCTACCCCCGTACACAGTAGAGACAAAATTTATGTGATATACTTTTTGGTACTTGCATTTCAGAAGTAGGCTCTTTTAGGGAAAACAATGTTTAATTAATAGAAATGTACTTTAAAGGTGCATTTGCTAGTAGAATCTAGGAAAAAAGGGAAAAAAAAGTTGTGCAAAGTTCTTCCCAATCAATACCTAACGATAAAACAAGTGAAGCTGACTGGTTCCAGCCAACCTTCTCCCATGTGTTTTTTGAATAGTACGTTAATCTCTCTGCTAGCAGGTTTGTTTCAGGTGGTCCCTTATTAACATTTTTTTTAACATACCAATTTTTCAAGCATGGTTTTCAATTAGCAGAACTGTTTTCAGTTGTCTAAATTGTTGTCCAATTGTTGTTGTTAAGTGTCATTGAGTCACTTTTCAACTCACAGTAACCCCATATGACAGAGTATAACTTTCCCACAGGATTTTCTAGGCTCTAATCTTCACTGGAAAAGATCACCAGGTCTTCCTCCTACAGAGCCACTAGATTGGTTCAAACCACCAACCTTTGGATTAGCAGCCAAGTGCTTAACCATTGAAACAGCAGCGTAAACGAACAGGGGATGGTCAGACGAGATGAGAGTAGGAAGGAATCTAAGAGATCTCATCAAACTTCTAACTCAATACAAAACATCTTGTTAATAACATTCATAACAGACAAAAAGTAGAAACAACCCAAGTGTGATCAACTGATGGATAAACAAAATGTAGTATAGCCATACAATAGATTATTATTGTGCCATGTGAAAGAATGAATTATATACATGCTACAACATGGATTTAAAAAAAAAAAAGTTGCTGTTCAGTTGATTGAGACTCACAATGACACTGTAGGTGACAGTGGAACGGCCCCACTGAGCTTCCAAGGAGCACCCGGTGAATTTGAACTGCCAACCTTTTAGTGAGCAGTCAAAGCATTTAGCTACTATGTCACCAGAGTTTCCTAATGTGGACAAGCCTCCAAAATACTGTGCCAAGTAAAAGAAAAAAAAGACACAAAAGTCAAACATTGTATGCTTCCATTTATATGTAATGTCTAGAACAGGCAAATCCACAGAGACAGTCAGCAGGTTAGTATTTGTAAAGGGTTAGGGAAAGAGAGGGGTGGAGAATGGATGCTAAGAGTTACAGGGTTTCCTTCTGGGACGATGTAAATGTTCTAGAACTGGGCAGTAGTGATGAATGAACTCTGAACAACTGAAGTGCCAATTAACTGTAAACTCCAAAATGGTGAATTTTATGTTAGGTTACTGCAATCTTTTTTTTAAGTTATCTCAACAAATCCCTTGTAGATCTTTAAGCAAAGCTTTGAATACCTGTAGAAGAGGTAACTTAGTACTTCATAGAAAAGCAACTCATTCATTAATTTAGCAGTCAACACAGTATTATTGAGTACCCACTGTAAGCATTATAAGACAACAGCACTATAAATAAGACAATAAACAAGTCCCTAAACTCACACAGCTTTCGTTGTGATGAGTGAGCAGATGACAGACAGCTAAGTCAGTACATATAACAAAAGCACAGAAAACAGAGCACTGTAAGAGAACAGAGTACGGAGAGAAGCTTTAATAGGCTGGTCAATGAAGGTCCCTCCAAGGAGGTGACAATTGAGCAAAAACGTCACCTGAAGTGAGGGGGTAGGCCATACACAGATTTAGGAAGATGAGCATTCCAGACAAAGGAAATAGCAAATAATAACAAATGTAAATTGTTTCGGTACAGTAAGAAAACCAGTGTAGAATAATAACAAACATAAATTGTTTCAGTACAGTAAGAAAACCAGTGTAGCTGGAACAGGGTAGGAGACATGTTTCAGACAGGTTTTTTGTTTGTTTGTTTTGTTTTTCAGTTGAATAAGGCAAATTTCTTATAGCTTCTACCTATTCGACTTAGTTCTTGCTAATGCATACTCACTACATTCATTAAATAATTGACTAAATAAGCAGATGCATGAATATATTATCACAAATTAGGTAAACTGAGAGGCTTTTAATCTCTGGAAATGAAACACCACAAACCAGAAGAAGGACAGCCTGGCCCCCACATTCTGGTCAATCACGGATATTGGGACTGAGGAGGGCCTCTCAAGACCAATAACCTGGACTCAGCCTGATGACTGTCCTCTGCAAGGAATCCATTGGCAACAGCTGCATATTACTGCTCATGCCAGACCTGATGGCCCCCTTAGTGTATTCTTTTTGAAACAATAAAGGGGGAAGGATTTGCCTAGTGCTTTGCACCATGAATCTTAGCTTTCAAAATCACTCAAACCTGGCACTTTACATCTTCTCTAGACAAGATAAGTTGTCCATTTCTAGAAATGCACTACCCAAGGCCCATTGCCCTAAAGAACAAAGTCGAACTGCCACACAGGGTTTCTAAGGAGCACCTTGGATTCATACTGCTAACTTTTTGGTTAGCAGCTTTAGCTCTTAACCACTACGCCATCAGGATTTCCAAAGATGCACTACCACTCACTGACAGCCATTGGGGGGGTGGGGGGAGAGATTTAGTGACCAGTCTGTGCCTCCACTTTCCTCTTCTCATCCCCTATGCCTTCCACATGCTTGCCACAACCCAGGTGCACAAACTCTTGCTCACTTTTCAAGAACTAAGTCAAAACCCACCGGAATTTGAAACATTTGCCAATGATTCCGGGATTGGTTCCTAGCTCCCCAGGATTGGTTCCTAGCTCCTACAAAAGTTAATTCTATTATGCTAATTAGCATATCATACTAATGACTATGCGAGCATACACCATAAGCACTAGTGATCCTCCCCCTGGCTGCCAGCATGCAGATCGCACCGCCCCCTGCACCTAGCACCTTACACAGGCAGGTGCTTAGAGAGAATGCTTTGAATGAGTGAGCGGATCGGTCAATTCCCTGAAACAGTGCAGGTCCAACAGCTGATCTTTTTCTTCCTCCACTAATCCTAAGAAATATATTTTTGTATGTTTTCATTAATTTCAGTCAGTACCAACCAAGAATGCCTTTTAGAGGTGTGTTTTCCTTCTCCCTAACAGGTACTGGAGTAAGAGCTGAACTTAAAAGTCAGCAGTTGAAGGCTTGGCTGCTAATTGGAAGGCTTGAGATTCCAGTAGTTTAAAACCACCAGCCGCTCCTTGGGCCAAAGATGTTGCAGTCAGATTCAGTGAAGGTTACGGTTTTAGAAAGCCTCTGGGGCAGTTCTGCTCCACCTTACAGGTTGCTATGAGTCAGAATCACTTTGAAACCATCAGGCAACTTTCTAGTATAAAAATTGCATAGGAGATCTGGCGGATAGCCTTGTTAGATAGTCTAATCTCTTCAATTTACGGATGAAGACCACAGATGAACAGTGACTTGTACAGGGTCACACAGCAAGTTTCAAGACTGCAATGATGTCTGGTAACGTCAGGCTCACCTGTCAGGACTTCCTTCCCCGCGCTGAGCAGCCTCCTTCATTTAACCCAACCCACCTAGCTGTAAATGTGTTCACACTTACAACGTATCCCCTGCTGTCATAAATTATACTTAATAGCTTGTATAAAACAGAAAAAGCAGTCAAGAAAATTAGCCAGGTATCATAAATCTGGCCACATTTCAACTGTGTGGGGAGGGAGGAGGACCAGGCTGGGGAGAGAGCACAGATATCATTAAAGCTCAATATTTTAAAGGGCAGGTCTCAACTTCAAAAATCTTTAGGTTCCTCTCTTAGAGCTTTGAGATTGGCCATCAAGACATTTGTGCCTAAGAATCTTCAATCTTATTAAAATATTTGTCTATATTAAAGTCACATGATATTAGCCCATGATAAATATGTCTACTCCCAGCCCTGATTTATGAGAACCAGCTAGTAAACAGTCTCTGATTCACACAGTGATTAACTATTATTCATGAAATAAAATGAGCCTGCCCTGTCAGGTCATAAATTGAATGTAATTTTAGCATGCTTCAGTTTTTGTATCCACAGTTTTAATACAAATTCCATCTTCCCCCATCTCACTATAGACTTCAAAAGAGGTACACAAAGGAACTTAAAAAGAGACAAGTTCGTAAGACTCAACCAAACTGTTAGGAGCTGGTGGGAATGACTCAGCGAAATGCTGTTAATATTGGAACATAATGGGAAGTGGTCTTCAGGGGCAGGTGGGGAGATGTGTCCATTCCTGTCATGAATCAATTGGTGACAGGACATTAAAGGCAAACCCCAGAAGTCGCAGAGAAGAAAATGTGCGGTAGCGGGGGCTGTCACAGGGCACTGGGTTTGGAAGGTTGATGCTCTGTGTAAGGCTTTCTAACTGTTGTTGTTCAGCGTTGCCAAGTTAGTTCTGACTGATAGTGACTCTAAGGACAGGAGGAGGAAACGCTGCCCAGTCCTGTGCCGTTCTTACCGTCAATATGCTTGAGTCCATTGTTGTAGTCATTGTGTCTGTCAATCCACCTCATTGATCATCTTATTTTTCACTGACCCTCTACCAACCACAGTGTCCTTCTGCAGGGACAGATCCCTCTTGATAACATGTCCAAAGTATGTGAGATGTAGTCTTAATCTCCAGCTTCGAAAGAGCATTGTGGCTGTACTTCTTCCAAAACAGATTTATTCATTCTTTTGACAATACATGGCATATTCAAAATTCTTCGCTAACACCGCAATTCAAGGACGTCAGTTCTTCTTTGATCTCCCTTATTCCTCTCCATGACAAAACACCATGACTTGGGTCTGGAGCACCTTAGGCTTCAAGATGACACTTGGCTTTTTAACACTTTAAAGAGTTCTTTTGCAGCAGATTTGCCCAATGCAACGCATCATTTGATTTCTTGATTGCTGCTTCCATGGGTGTTGACTGCTTCACCATTAGGAACAAAAACAGTGAAAAATAGATACTAGCAGCTATAAGTTTGTATCTTATGAACTTAGTAATCGCAAAAGACAGAGATCTTCTTTTCCAGGTATGTACAAACTGATAAGTAGATGGATTAAATAAACCGCTACTTACCAAAGAAGTAAATCCAGTGACAGACACAGGTTCAGGGGCAACGGAAACTGAGATGATAAAGAACCTGCTCTGCCTGGAGATTTCAGAGACGGAGAAATAAAATTGAGAGGAGAGAACAGGGGTAAAGGAGTCCAGAGGAAGTTGTAGGACCCGAGTCTTGAAGAATGACTACCAGTTTGCCAGAGAATAGAATCCAAACAAAAGTCACTCTTATGCTAGCAACTTAATTAATAATTTACAAAGAAGTTGGGAAAGTCTCGTTTGATGTCCAGATAGCAGAGATCTCTGATGCCAAACATCTAAGTGTCTAGAAATATCTAGGTGATATAAGACCTGAAAACATAAATCCTAGAAAATGGTTTAATGCCATTCAACCTACCACCCTCATTTAACAAATAAGAAAGTAAATTAAGATTCAAAAAGTTGAAATGATCAAACATCAACTGACTCTTCCAAAGACATTACTACACTCGGATATTTCCAAATACCCAGCTGCCTAGAATGGCAGTGATACCACCATAATTTCAAAAACAAATAAAATAGATGTTCCAAGACAGACTGGTCTCCTTCCGATCATGCTTATAACAACAAAGAAGCTTTCAAAGAAATACACGCATGCACATTTTCAAAGAACTGTGAAATCAGAAGTAGAAAAAGGAATGTCCGAAATTCTTTCAGTTAATATTCAAGCACATACAACAGGCACAACGTTAGAGAGATCAAAGGGACTACAAAGACAAATAAAAGGTCACCTTTGCCCTGCAATTAAAATTATGTAAATCATTCTTGAAAAATTACCTTTGGAAAGATAAAAATTTCCAAAAGTAGTGCTATAAAACAGATGATAATAGGATAGAGAGTAAAGTTACATTATAAGTAATTAAATTTGTTGAATTCAAACTATGCATGGAAGCTACTGCTGTTCATGATTCTGACTCATAGCAACCCCATGTGACATTTGCCTGCCCCGTATGGTTCCCAAGGCTGTCACCTTTACAGAAGCCAACTGCCACATCTTTCTCCCACAGAAAGGTTGGTGGGTTTGAACCATCAACCTTCCAGTTAGCAGCTGAGCATTTAACTATGAACACCCAAAACTCCCTGCCATCAGGGAGAATCCGCCCCAACAGGGTTTTCAAGGAGCAGCTGATGGATTTGCCAACCTGTTGGTTAGCAGCTGAAACTCATGAACACTGTACCTCCAGGGTTCCTTAAAGTAACAGACTAGGAAATAATTGAAACACACATGCCTTCTTGTTTACCTACACACAAGACAGCAGAGTTTAGTGGCTATGCTGATTAACCGTGAATTCAGATTTTCTGGATCCAAACCCAGTTCCATCAAGTGCTAGTTGTATGGCATGTGACAAATTATGTATTTATGTTGTGCCTAATTCCTACATCTAGAAAATGTGGGTAATAAAAGTTTGTATATTTTGGAACAGTTGCAAAGATTCAGGGAGATGATACAGGAAAAGCGTGAAGCAGATTCTAGAACATAGTAAGTGCTTCTGAAGTGTTTTCTCTCCTTTCAGTAGTTGCTTTTGCCCTCCTTCCCACACTAAAATCATATTCCTTTATTGAGTATTAGGTGGGCTATAGGAATCTGTAGATGCCAAAGGATTTCTCAGACCCAGCTTGTCGCCTGGTGTGAAGATGCCAAACCTCTTGGAGTGTGAACCTGCTGTCTAAAGACACACCATACCTCTAAAGTTTGAATTTGCCTGGAATCCAGATTTCTGAGTCCATGCAGCTCAGTGTCCCTTTGAAGCTTAAGCCCTGGAGAAACTCATTCGTGGAGGTCATCTTTGAGTCACACAGTAGTCTAGATAAAATAGTAAGACCAGGTGTCTTGGGCATTGTGCTCTTACAAAGAGTTTAGTTTTTGGAAACAGGTTCCAAGGATCAGACTAGGAGCCATGTTTAGTGTTAATTGGTAATTATTTTAATCATTCTTCAGGAGAAAGGCGTATGAAAATCTTTCCTGACCACAAACTTATTTATCATTTCTCTTCCAATCCTTTTTTCCATGGCTTTACCAAGGATATTGCAAGATTTTCTCATCTTCATAACATTTTTAACCCTCTAGTCCAAATGTTATTCCAATCTGCAAAAATAAACATTAACTCATTACTATTATTGGCTTAGTATGATTTTTGTTTTAACAAGGCAAATTCAAAGGGATCCAGGTCATTTTGAGAAGACACAATTTCTCCATTGAAGGCTCATTTCAGGACCTTACTGCCCATAAGCTGTAACTCCACTGTCTCAGAAGAAGCATGATTTATGGGAAAGGACCCTGGACCAAGAGTCAGAGATTTATATTCTTATTCCAACTCAGCCATGGTCACTTTCCGCAATCTTGGGCAAATCACTCAACTCTGTATCTCATTTTGCTTTCCTACAAAATGAGGATGTCACCTATAACCTCCCTCCCAAGGCTAATGCCAGGATCAAATTAATGTAACTTTTTCTTTGAAAACTAAGAAGGAAACTCACAAGGAAAGAGAAAAAGAGAGAGGGAGAAAGAAAAGGAGAGGAGGGAAGGAGGACGGCAGGGTAAATACTGATATGCTGTCTAGGGCAGGATCACAAAATACTGATAGTGACATGAGTTCTCATTGCCTAGAAAACAAATTCCAAAAATTCTTATTATGATGTAAAGAGAAGAGCAAAGATTTCATCATTAGGGAAAATTACAAAGCCTCTTTTTCTAAGGTGTTGTGTTTAATTAGAAGAGACATCCTTTGACATAACACTCCCGGCCTTTTTCTGGTTCCTTGTCCACACAACCCCTAGAAGAATGGTGACTTTGAAAGGAGAAACAGGGTTTGCCTACTCCAGTCTTGTCCACTTGGCCAGGAGTTGTTTCTCTTCTCTGCCTCAAGAGACTGTGGGGAGAGGCCTCCCTAGGACCAGCTTCAGGGACTGGATGAGTGGGTCTGACTCTGTATAAGAAGCCCACAGGGCCCTTCCATTCTCTAATCTTCTCACCTTTCTTTTTAGGGACTTCCCCTAAAACTATTCCCCCCAAATGTGCAGTCAGCTGCGCTCCCCTTGGGAAAGGACGCCTATCTACAGAGGCCTGCTCTGCAGCAGGGCGGGAGTGAGCTGGCCACACTCTGCTGCCTCCCTTTCCTCTGCATTGTTGTTGTCGGTTGTGCTTGAGTTGGCTCTGACTCGCAGCGATGCCATGTCCAACAGAACGCAATGTCCCCTGGTCCTGCACCATCTTCGTGATCATGGGTGTGCTCAAGTCTACTCTCCCAGTGACTGTGTATTTTGAGTGCCTTCCAATCTAGGGGTTTGTGTACCAGATTCTGTATCAGACAACATTCTGTTGTAATCCATAAGGTTTTCATTGGCTAATTTTCAGAAGTCAACATCCAGGCCTTTTTTCCTATTTCTAGTCTGAAAGCCCAAACGAATCTATCCACCATGGCTGACCCAGGTGGCATATCAGTGGCATAGCTTCTGACACCATGCAGTATACAAGCCATCAAACAAGACAAACTGTCAAACCGGTGGTGACTCTTCTGTATAACAACTAGTAATGGTTAACACTAATAATTGTTATTTTTATTATTATTGGCCACAGTTACTAAATAACAAATAAGAACCACCATTATGGCATATATCTTCTGTAACACTGACAATGATAAAAACAATATTGTGCACTGTTACTTTATAGTTACAAAATGTTTCTCATTCATTAACCTATTCAGATCACAAAATATCCTATTACATGGTTGGGGAAGTTATTATGAGCCTCACTTTAGACCACAAAATTGAGTTTCAGAGATGTTGAATAGTCTCTTAAACTTGCTCAGCTAAAAACACTTAAAACGGGATGTGAATTCAGGACTTCAGTTTTCTTTTCCAGTGTTCTTTCTCAAATAAAAAAATACATCCTATTATCACCCAACTGTACATAGGAGAAGAATATCTACTAAACACCCTTAGACTTTAATATGCATTACACCCTAATGCAAAAATAACAAAGTCCTCACAGCTGGACCAATGAGCAACACCAGGATAAACAGAAGAAACTGACGCTGTTGAGAATGTCATTTTACCTGGGTCCACAATCAATGCTCACAGAAGTTGCAGTCAAGAAATCCAACACATTGCACTGGGCGCATATGATGCCAAAGTCCTCTTTAATATCTTAAAAAGCAAAGATGTCCCTTTGAAGCCTAAAGTGCACCTGACCCAAGCCATGGTATTTTCAGTTGCCTTGTATGCATGTGACACCTGGATGACCAATAAGGAAGAAGAAAGAAAAACTGACACCTTTGAATTACGGTTTTAGCAAAGAAAACTGATTACACCATGGGCTTCCTGAAGAACAAACAAATCTGTTCTAGAAGAAGTGTATCCAGAATGCTCCTCAGAAGAAAGAACGGAAGAACTTCATCTCACATCTTTTTGTCCATCTTATCAGGAGAGACCAGTCCCTGGAGAACAACATGCAGCTTGACAGAGGCTCAGTGAAAGAAAAAAAGACCCTCAAAGACCCAGACTGACACAGCAGCTGCAGCAACGGGCTCAGGCACGACAGCGACTACGAGGGTGGCACAGCACCAGGCAGGGTCGCGTTCCGTTGTACCTACGTACGAAATGGAAGCAACCGGATGGCACCTAAAAACACCACCCTCAGGCTGTATCGTCCTAAAGCACTGGGCATCTGGAAAGATGACCGGAGTTAATGTCGGTAAACTGGAAATCCCTGGAGAAACGTACAATATTATTGCTTCATTGTTCTTATTTCAGAAACCTCATGTTCCTAAGACATCACAAGTCCTTACGATACTGGCGGAATTCAGGTTAACTGACCCATTGTTTATCTGCGGATTTCACATTTGGTAAGTATGAGAGAAGCCAGACTCATGGAGCAATTAGGCAATCAAAAGCTTGGTCAGAAGACATGTCTTGCTGGAAGCCGTGGGAGCCAGACACATCCAGCGGTGTGTCGATTACACGTGTCTGAGAGATTGTATCACCACCCTACAGTCTGTGCAGTTTGACCCTAACCCCTTGCACCTGACTCCTCTTTGAGCCAATAGCCCTCATTTGCATCTTCTACAGTTTTGGCCAATATTGCAATTCCTCATAGCTGTTAGGGAGTCTGGTCAACCTGACCTTGGCTGAGTTATTTTTTGAATTTTACTTAAAAGCAGATAATTAATTGTCCTCAATGCCAAACCTACTGCCTTTGAATTGATTCCAGCTCATAGCAACTCCACAGGACAAAGTAGAACTGCCCCACAGGTTTTCCAAGGCTGTAAATCCTTAAGGAAACAGACCGTCACATCTTTCTCCCACGGAGTGGTTGGTTTGAACTATGGAATTTTTGGCTGGCAGCCAAGTGCTTTAACCACTGCATCACCAGGGCTCCTGTTTCCTCTATAAACAAGCATTATTTCAGGGAAAGCTTTCTCCAGAAAGAAGATCGTACCATTCAGTTTGGAAAACTAAGACAACAGGCATCCAGTTCCATCGGAAACTGCAAATGAGATAGAAAGAGCACAGTGTTCGGTATCAGGGAATCCAAGTTTCCAATCTCAGCTCTGTACTTACGAACTCTGAGATCAAACTATGTTGTATAAGAGCTTGTTTTCAACCAAATCTTTACTGCATTCTAGAATCTATACTATCATACTATCTACCTAATTGCATGATGTCTTCATCAATATTGTATTCATTCAGGAAATGTTTACTGAGAAACTACTATGCAGTAAGCACAGTTCTCTGTCAGTATAGTGCTGCAACCATTTCTGAATGGTCTTCAGCATAATTTCACTTGTACGTGTTATATTAACAATATCATTCAATAATTTCTACATTCCATTTCATTGCTTTTGCATGGAATGGGCAAGAATGTGGATCTCTTCCAGTTGGCTGGACAGGCAGCTGTCTTCCAAATTTCTTGGCATAGTTGAAGAGTACTTACAGCATTGCATCTTTTCAGTGAAACACCTCAATCGGTCAATTCCCAAAGCCGTACTTTTCACCAGTGCCTTCAGTGACGACTACATTTCTTCCTTCAGTGCTGTCAGTTTGTCATAACACGTTACTTCCTGAAATGGTTGAACGTCAACCACTTCTTTTTGGTACAGTGATTCTGTATATTCCTTCTGCTGGCTTTTGATGCTTCCTGTGTTGTTCAATATTTTGCCCCTAGAATCCTTCAGTATTGCAACTCAAGGTTTGATTTGTTTCCTTCAGTTCTTTCAGCTTGAGAAATACCTTTTGGTTTTCTAACTCCAGGTCTTTGCATATTTCATTATAATACTTGATTTTGTCTTATTGAGACAACTTAGAAATCTTCTGTTCAGCTCTTTTACTTCATCATTTCTTTCATTTGCTTTAGCTACACTACATTCAAAAAAAAAGTATCAGAGTCTCTGCTAACATCCATTTTGATCTTTTATTTCCTGTATTCTTAACGACCTTTTTTCTTCATTTATGACATATGTCCTTGATGCCATCCCACAAGTCATCTGATGATCTTCATTCATCAGTCAATTTGTCCCACTATTGTGGTTTTTGTGCCACTACAATGCTGGAAGTTATGTCACAGGTATGTAGAATCCTAGCTGGGTCACCCATGGTGGACAAGTTTCAGCAGAGCATCCAGGCTAAGACAGGCTAGAAAGAAAGGCCTGGAAATTCACTTCAGAAAAGTAGCTGAGGAAAACCTTCAGGACCAAAACCCCTCCCTGTCCAACTCCCTTGCTTTGGCTATGGCATCAGGAGGGGATATTGTGTTTAGTGCAGGGCAAACATGGCATGGGAGTCCCTCAGGGAGATGGGCCGATACAAACCTGCGATGATGGGCTCTAACACTATGAGGTCGATGTGGGGACAGGTCTCTGTTTTGCTCTGTTGGACAAAAGGTGACCATGAGTCCAAGCTGACTAGACAACTGCTTGCAATGATGACAACAACCGCAGTCATTTCCTCAAACAGCAGCCTATGAAAAGCCACTGACGGTTTCTAGCTCTAGATACCTGGTTATGTGTTTCTTGTTTCCTCACCTAAGACAGTAGTAAAAGAAGACTGCACTAGGCTCCAGGGCACAGTCGTTTTTCTATCATAAGCCAGCTGTGTAACCTAGGACGGGTTTTCTAATTCCTGTTAGCTACAGTTTCTTCAAAGAAAATGTCATGGATTCCATTGTGTCTCTGCAAAAGTGTGTGTATCAATTTGGCTGGGCCATGATTCCCAGTGTTATTTTTACCTCAGCTGTTGTGAATCCTGCCTGTATGATGCTGATGAGGGAGAATGGGCAGCAGTTGTGTTGGGTAGGCGGCACTCAATCTACAAGCTTGTGGGATGAAAAGAGAGCAGTGAGCAGAGAGAGAATTGAGAACCTCATACCACCAAGAAAGTCACACTGAGATCAGAGCATGTCCTTTGGACTTGAGGTTCCTGCACCAAGATACTGTCATACTAAAACTGGACTTGCCACTTACTGGATGGTGATAATAAAATGAATTTGGACTTGTAGCTTACCAGTTTGTGCTAATAAAATTTCCCTTTGTTAAAGCCATCCACTTGGGGTGTTTCTGTTATAGCAGCACTAGTTGACTAAGGCAGACAATAAGGTTATAATTGTCAGTTCCCTATTCACCTCCAAAGGATATAATGAAAGTCATACAAAACTACATGTAGCCTCACAGATACTCTCGTTTCATATATAAACAGTCTGAAGTATTACAATGTTCAGATGCTGGAAGTAGCTGCATGTTGGGTGTAATGACAGCATAGATCAAAACTCAAAAGCAGACAACTCAAGGGAACCATCCAGCCAGCTGGTGTGTCTCATTTGGCCTGCATGTTGCTTTCATGTATTAGAGCTAGCTCTTAAAAATAGGAAATTTTACATTTTAAAAGAAAAAAACCAGAACTCCAGTGTTTTGTTAAATATTGGAGATGTGGCAACACTGGGCTTGTTTTCCCAAGTGGTGACACTTGGCTGGACCTGAGTGGCACCCGTCCCTTTCCGGAAAGTCCTCAGCTCTACAGTTTGCCACAGCCTCCACCTCTGACACAGGGGAGTGTGCATTTACACACACCTGTTTCACTGGTTTCTGTTACTCACCTGACTTCAACGGTCATTTCTCTTGGATTCCCTGGGGTAGCTGAAATACCCAGAGCATGAAATCCCAGGTTCCAATCCTGGCATTTTTATTTGGTACCTATGGCACTGGGTTATGTAAAGGTGGGCAAGTAATTAACCAGGGAGAGTCTCTCACCTTTCACATGGACATAAAATTATCGGACATGTACACTTTTGTGAGATTTAAATGTAGTTCTTATACAATGTTAGGCACATATTTATCATTACAAAAAGATGTCACACTATTTGAAACAATTCGTACTGAAAGAAGACTGCAGCAAAAGGACCCTGTCTGTAATGGTAGAAATTCAGGAATCTGAGAAAATACATTTTCAGATAGAGTAGATATAATACACACCACTTGAGCTATAAAACAAAATCTGTTGCGATCAGTGGATTCCGACCCACAGTGGCCCTAGATGACTTGAGCTGGGAGACCACTCAGCTGTTCTAGAGTTTCAGCGGAGACCCTGGTGGCGTGGTGCTGAGTGCTGCTGCTGCTAATCAAACGGCTGGCAGTTAGAATCTACCAGATGCTCCCCAAAAACTCTAGGGCTACAGTTCTCATGGCAATGGGTTTGGTTTCTTTGGTTTGAGAGTTTCAATAAAGAGCCCCAGTGCTGTAACAATTAAGTGTTAAGATGATCAGCCTGTGGGAGAAAGAGCTGAAAATCTGCTTCTGTAAAGACCACAGACTAGAAAATCCTCTCGGGCAGTTCTGCTCTGTCACACGGGGTCACTATGCATCAAAAACTGACTCAGTGGTACCTAGCAACAGTATCAGTAATAAGATAAATAAACACTAAAATCAGTTGACTCTGACTCATGGCGACCCCATGTATATGCACAGAACTGCACTGCGCAGGGTTCTCAATGGCTGACTTTCAGAAGTAGATCGCCAGGCCTTTCCTTCAGGGCCCCTCTGGATGGATGGGTATCTCCCAAACTTTCAGTTAACACCAAGTACGTTACCTGTTTGCACCCCTCAGGGACTTCATAATTAAAGAGCAGCCTGCCACAATAGCTAGTTTGTTTCTGGCAATCCTCCGTTTTCAATCTGATGTTACACTGACCTTGTTCATGTATGTGTGTGCACACGCAGGTGCATTGGCATTTATTTCTCCTCCTTAGCTCTTTCTGGCTTATCAATACATTGTGATCATCTTCATTTGGCCAAGTCTTTCTGGATTCACCCTCAGGATCCAACTTGGATGTCCCATTTTCAAAGATGTCCTCCCTGATCCCTTCTGGTGAAATCAGTTGCTGGAGCTCTGACAGTTGTTGGGATTTCCCGCTGTCCTAGAAAATTACTACACCTATCAGCAACAGCTGTTCACATGTTATCTTGCTCAATACTGTGAGGCCCTTGGGGGCAACAATGGTGTCCTGCCAGCCTTCGTTCCTTCTGCATCTGTGACATTTAGCAGGCACTCAGGAACCATAGATGAATTCAAATACAGGAATAAATAATGTTGTGGGAAGAATTTCTAATCAAGTGAAATATTGAGGTGATTCTCTGCTAAGCCTTCCTCTAACTTTAAAACCCTGTAGTTCTATTCTCACTCTGTGGGATAGCTTCCTCCTCCAAAATTACAGAGAATTTAGGCCACTTCACATTCTGCCATATATTGCATCTCTTCTTGGAATTATATGACCTCCCTCCCACACTGTGAATTCTGTGAGGGTGGAAAATTTCAAATGTCAGCCCCTCCTGTGTTAGCACTATGCTCTGTACTTAGTAGGTACTCAATGACTATTTCAACAGACTTCGATTCAACTTCACTGAATGATTCCTGCCTTCTTATCTCTAAGTGTTCCAAGTAGGCCTTCCATATCCCTTAGATCTCCTAATAAATAATGAGCTGTTTAGCTAATCTGCCATGTTTTTATAATTGCATTGACTTTGCATAATATTTTTAATCAAAATCCTTTCTGAAATCTCCCATTGCCAACCACCAGTACTAAATGTAGAAATAGACTGAAGTTTATTGGAGGATTATTCTTCTTTTAATTAACTGAATCATGAGTGTATTAATAAAAAGCAGAGTGTCTAAATGAGAAAGTTTGAACTTAAAAAAATTATGTGGGCTGAAGTAGTTTCCATTTGCTTAGTACATTATCCTTTACAAAACACTGTACTCTTTCATTATGTTTAAATAAGCAGAGCTGAGTCAGCACCACCCTGTCTGCTTGTCAAACTGTGGTAGCTTGGGTGATGTTACGATGCAGAAACATCAGACTGAGACATACTAAGAAGAAAAACCCAGTGATCTACTTTCAGAAATCAGCCAGTGAAAATCCTGTGGATCACAACAAAACATTGTCCAGTAAGGCACTGGAAGACGAGCCTCTCGGGTTGAAACGTACTTCCGCAGCTGCAGTAACAGATTTGAACTACCAAGGACCATGAAGAAGGAGCAGAACTAGACAATGTTTCATTCTGTTGTAAACAGGGTTCCAAAACCCCTGTGGCATAGTGGTTAAGTGACACAGCTGTAAAGCAAAGGGTCAACAGTTCAAATCTGCCAGGTGCTCCTTGGAAACCCTATAGGGCAGTTCTGCTCTGTCCTATAGGGTCACTCTGAGATAGCATCAACCCAATGGCAGTGCATTATGGGTTGAGTATCAACAGGTGCCCACTCCATGGCAACTAACAATGGTAACAGTAGTATAAGATAACACTGTTAACCTCCTCATTGCATGAGTCAAAAACTGAGATCCACTGTTAGGAATAACTAACTAACTAACACTGTTAGGAATAACTAGACACCATTACATGTTTTACATATGTGAACTCATCACTCTTCTTAACAATCATGAGAGACAGGTACTATTATTTTTCTCATTGTATATGAAGAAACTGAAGATAAGAAAAGTTAGGCAGCCTTTCCAAGGTCATACATAACACAGGGGTGCACAACTCAATTGGCAGTGGGCCAGACTCAAACCAGATTTGTTGAGTCAGAGCTGCTGAGTCCAGAATTTGTGTTTTCCCTGTATGAAGGAATTCCTAAACCACAGAGGTCCGCTGCTGTTAATGAGCGGGACTGGTGTTTTCCCATAGACCTAATAGCCTGGTGGCAGCAGGTGGAAAAACTGCTTCACCATTACATCATTTAACAGACAAAAGGCAAAATCAGTCTTCATTCTCTCACCTGCCATGTTTTGTGTAGAAATTATCTTTTTTAACTTTTTCGCTGCCACAGGTTGAGTATTCTGAGCTGTGTTAGCATATCAACATTTAAACAAGAAGGAAAGCGGAGTGACATTAGACAAGGCTCCTTAGCAAGGGGACACCAGCATGTGGCTTCAGCATTTCATACATTCGGGGCTTCTGTTACACTGGGGTTTGGACAGCTTAACTTCAAACAATTTGGCAATTTTAGCTGAAAAGCACTTTAGTCTTTCTGTAAAAATTCAAGAGAAAAAAAAACTAGGCTCAAGGAATATTTTATCTCTGTGAGACTACTGAAATTCTCAAAGTGTTTCCCAGCAAGACCCACTTGTTCAGCTATTAATATACCTGATTATTTTTCTACTGTGGCAAGAATCTAACTGTTCCTCTAGTTGATATTTCTCTTTAGATGGAAAAATATCATTACTGTATCAGGTATCAAAAATCATATTTCCCTTCAAAAACAGAAAACAGAAGCAAAGCAGGCTTTGCTATGTGCAAAATCCAAACCAAGCGTGTGGGCTGAGCTACGGGTCTGTTTTACCATCTATTAAAAAACTGAATTAGAAATCAGAAAAGACAAATTTGCAAAACTGGTATTTTATACAGAACTGACTCATATTATATATAAAGTACTTAGCATGAGTGACCTTTGCTTAAATTTAAAGCCTCATTTAAACATTCAAATGCAAAGCCAAAATCTCATATAATTACGATCTAAAAAGAATCTGAGATGTATTTTTCTGTTGCCATTCTCCCCCTGCTAGAATGTGAGTGCTATGAAGTTACTGTTGGTTCCCCAGAGTCAGGAAACCTGGCACAGGAGGACTGAAATTGAATGAATGACTTCCCCTCTAAAGACTTTTCTGCTCTCTGCTTGTCCTCTTCTGAGATTATCAAGATGCTGTCACTAACAGAGAATTGGTTCTTCTTTACCTCCATCCCAATAAACGTGTTTCAGTTGATGGTGAGCACTACCCTCTCCACAGTCCCTGGGTGATACGGGGGGGTAAATACACTTGACTGCAAATCAAAAGGATGGAGGCTCAAATCCACCCTGAGGTGTCTCAGAAGGCCTGGTGACCTGCTTCTGAAAATTTCGCCACTGAAAACCTTCTGGAGCACAGTCCTCCCCTGACACGGGGCTGCCCTGAGTCAGAATGGGCTCCTTAGCAATTCACCTGCTCTGCGCTGGGTCACTGTTTTCAAGTCCTTGGTGTAGCCAGCATGATCAAGAGGCTGGTGATGACATCCCGATGACACATACAGTCTTCTCAACAAATTCTTCTTTAAAATATAATTTCATTTCTTTTATTGTTGACAGTATACACAGCAAAACATACACTGATTCAACAGTTTCCACATGTACAATTCAGTGACACTGATGACATTCTTCTAGTTGTGTAGCCATCCTCATCCTCATTCTCTGAGTCGATCCTCCCCCATTACAATAAATTCACTGCCCCTTAAGCTTCCTTTCTAATCTCACCAATTGCTGTTGTCAATTGATTCCATACGGGCAGTTCTTGAAACAGCATAATGTTCAAGACAGACACTTTTTCCTAGTTAAGCTAAACTATTGTTTGGTTTTCCTCATGAGCGCAATTAAGTGTTCTGGGATTCCCATCCTTCTCAACATTAATCTATAACGTGTTAATGATCTACACAGTCAGATGATTCTGCATAGTCAATAAAATACAGGTAAACATCTTTCCGGTATTCTCTGCCTTTAGCCAGGCTCCATCAGACATCAGCAATGAAAACCCTTGCTCCAAATTCTCTTCTAAATTCTGCCTGTGTTTCCGGCAGTTCCCTGTTGATGCCCTGCTGCAGGGACTTTTGCATCATCTTCAGCCAACTTTTACTCACGCGAGGTACTGTACAGTAACTTTCGTATTCCCTTGGATCACCTTTCTTTGGAAAAGGCCTAAATATAAGTCTCTTCCAGTCAGTTGGCCAGGTAGCTGTCATCCAAATCCCTTGGCATAGACAAGTGAGCAACCTGGAACCTTGTTTTTCACCAGTGCTGCCCTGGTCAGCTGGGGCTGCTCTAAAAGAAACACCACAGAGTGGATGGCTTTAACAAAGGAAGGTTTACTCTCACACAGTCCAGTAGACTACAAGTCCAAATTCAGGACGTCTACTCCAGGGGAAAGCTCTCCCCCCCAGTCAGCTCTGTAGGAAAGTCTGGCATTGCATCAGTCTTTGTCCAGGGAGCATCTTGGTGCAGGAACCTCAGGTCGGAAGGACCCGCTCTCCTCCCGGCACAGCTTTCTCGGTGGTATGAGGTTCCCAATTCTCAGCCTGCTTCCCTTTCCTTTTATCTCTTGCAGGATGAAAGGATTAAGGGTGGGACAAGCCACACTGCAGGGGAACTCCCTTTACAGTAGAGCAGGGAGGTGATTTTATAAAGGGATTTACAGTCCCACCCTAATCCTGTAACATACAGCATAGGAAAACCACAAAAGGGAGGACAGTCACAAGATGCTGGGGATCATGGCCCAGCCACATGGCTACACCTATTTTAGGATGGGACACAATTCAATCCATGACAAATGCCTTCAGTGCAGATGGAACCTTTTCCTTCAGGACTATTGGCTCTTGGTCGTATGCTACACCCTGAAGCGAGTGAGCACTGACCAGTTCTTGATACATGGACTCTGTATTCTTTGTATCTTCTTTTGATGCTTCTATGTCTTTCAGTATTTTGCCCATAGAATCCTTCAGAATCTCAACTCAAAGCTTGAATTTTTTCTTTAGTTCTCTCTGCTTCAGAAATGCTGAGCGTGCTCTTCACTTTTGGTTTTCTATCTCCAGATATTGGTATATTTCATTAAAATATTTTACTTTTTCTTCTCGAGCTGCCTTTTGAAATCTTCCATTCAGCTCTTTTACTTCATCATTTCTTCCACGTGCTTTAGCTACTCAGTGTTTAAGAGAAAGTCTCAGAGCCTCCTATGATACCCATTTTGGTCTCTTCTTTCTTTCCTGTCTTCTTAATAACCTCTTGCTTTCTTCACGTGTTATATGTCCTTAATGTCATTTCACAATAGCCTGATCTTCAGTCATTCGTGTTCAATGTATCAAATCTATTCATAAGATGGTCAGATTCAGGTGGGATATACCAACAAGGTCATATGAAGGCTTTAGTGGACTAGATCTAATTTTCTTCAACTTGAACTTGCATATGAGTACTCAGTGGTCTGTTCCACAGTTGGCCCCTGGCCTTGTTCTGACTGATGATACTGAGTTTTTCCAGTGTTTTTTCCCACAGATATAGTCAATTTGATTCCTGTGTATGCCATCTGGATAGGTCCATGTGTATACAGTCACAATTTATTTTGTTGTAAAAGGTATTTGCAGTGAAGAAGTTGTTGGTCTTTCAAAATTCTATTACGTGATCTCCAGCATCATTTCATCAAGGCCATATTTTCCAACAACAGCTCCTGTTTCATTTCCAACATTTGCATTCCCATCACCAGTAATTATCAATGCATCTTTATTGCATGTCTGGTCAATTTCAGATTGCAGAAGTTGGTAAAAATCCTTAATTTCCTCATCTTTAGCCTTTAGTGCTTGGTGAGTAAATTTGAATTAATAGTCATACTAACTGGTCTCCCTTGTAGGTTTACAGATATTATCCTATCAATGACAACACTGTACTTCAGGATAGATCTTGAAATGTTCTTTTTGATAACAAAGGCCGTGCTATTCTTCTTCAGTTTGCCACTCCCAGCATAGCAGTTCATATGATCGCCTAATTCACAATGGCCAACACCAGTTCCTTTCAGCTCACTAATGCCTAGGATACTGACTTTATGTGTTCAGTTTCATTTTTTGATGATTTCCAATCTTCCTAGATTTATACTTCATACATTCCATGTTTCTGTTATTAATGGATGTTGCAGCTGTTTCTTCACATTTTGAGTTGTGCCATATCAGCAAATGAAGTTCTCAAAAGCTTGACTCCATCCATGTCATTAGGGTAGACTCTATTTGAGGAGGCAGATTCTGTCCAGCGTCTTTTGGGTGCCTTCCAAACTGGCAGGCTTATCTTCCGGCACTGTATCAGACAATATTCCACTGTTATTCATACATAGATCAAAAGGTAGTTGTTTGAACAGAGAAAAGGAACACTGCATGTTTTAAAGTGAGGAAAGGTGTGTATCAAGTTTGTGTCATTTCACCACGCTTACTCAGTTTTTATGTGGAGCAAATAATCCGAGACACTGACCTAAATGAAGAAGAACACAGCATCAGGATTGGAGGAAGACTCATTGGCAGTCTGTGTTATGCAGATGAGACATTCTTGTTGCTGAAAATGAAGAGGATTTAAAACACTGATAAACATCAAGGACCACAGATTTCTGTATGGATTGTAACTCAACATCAAGAAAACAAAAATCCTCACCATAGGCCCAGTTAAGCAACATCATGATAACCAGAGATAAGACTGAAGTTATAAAGGATTTCATTTTACTTGAATCTACAATCAACACCCATGGAAGCACCAATCAAGAAATAAAATGACACACTGCATTGGGCACATCTACTATAAAAGGTCTCTCTAAAGTGTTATAAAGCAAATATGTCACTTTAAGGACTAGGGTGCACCTGACTCAAGTCATGGCCTTTGCAATTGCCTTGTATGTATGTGAAAGCTGGATAATGAATAAAAAAATACCAAAGATGAATTGTTGCCTTCAAATTATTGTCTCGGTGAAGAATATACCATGGACTACAAAAAGAAGGAACAAATTCATCTTAGAAGTACAGCCAGAATACCCGTTAGAAGTGAGGTTGGCAAGGCTTAGTGTCGTATATTGGGCATGTTATCGGAAGGGACCAGTCCCTGGTGAAGGACATCATGAGGGGTAAGGTAATGAGTAAGCAAAAAAGAGGAAGACCCCTAACAAGATGCAATGACATAGTGACTGCAACAGTGGGCTCAAGTATAGTAGTGATCAGGAGGCGGCACAGGTCCGGGCAGAGTTTCATTCTGTTGTACATCGGATCACTGTGAGCTGGAATCAATGGGTCAGCACCTAACAACAACACTGTTTGGTTTTAAGATGACTTCAGGGGCTATCTTTGGCATAAAGCTTAAAGATTATCTCAGGGCAATTGTTTCAAGGATTCCTAATCAAATTTTTAAGATATCAGGGTGGTCCTTAGGGGGTGGAAAGCAGTAAAGTGAGGGTTAGGATGGAGAGGAAGACAAAGAGGGAAAGGGAGAAAGATGAGGCATACCAATCTCCCAGCATTCAACTAAAACCTAGGTTTATATCATCAATGTGATGTTCCTTCACAAGGGTAGCTTAGCTTCCCATAATTCTAAGGCTTACTTCTGCCTTGGGACAAGAGGTCATGGGCAGGGATAGAGCTCTGTCCATCCTTCTTCCAGCACTACAGGCTTCTGTCAGTGCCAACTACTGGATAACCACCCAAGGAGTAGGCTGCAGCACTCCAGAGCTAGCAACCAAGCACCGCTACCCCGAGAGGCCCCTGGGGGACGGGACTCAGGTCCTGGACAAGGTCAGGCACAGAGAGGGTATAAACTCGGTTCCAGCTGCAGCTCTCTGGAATCATCCATCCTTTCTCTGGTCTCCTGTGCCCCATTTGCTCTTTGATACTCAGTCTTGGCTGGATCTTCAGCTGGCTTATATGTCAGGATGCCCTGACATTAGCAGTCACTATGGCATCCGAAGAATTCTGCCTGACCCATCTGGGAGCTTCCCAAAATAGCAGGCATCTAATCCTCTATGGGACAGAGGAAAAAATTCACCCACAACCAAAGCTTCAGAACAGTAGGATGGTGTGACCTATACTTAGGTCAGGCACCCAGGCTCCACCGGAGATGCTCAACGTCAGCACACAAGCCTGGTTCCTCCGGAACACCGCAGCCTCTCTAGGCAGGGAACAGGGTCACTGCAGCTGCAAGTTGGAGAGACATGGAGAAGAGCACAGACAGGGCAGGAATGAAACAGATGAGAGCAAGGGAAATGGAGACTTTCCAAAAGAAAAAGAAGGCAGAAAGGAAAACAGAAAAAGAGGGCATGAAGCCTCTGAGTTCTACCAGAGATTCTCATCACAATGTGGCCTTCTATCTCCACCCTGTCTTCCTACAAGTCTCCCACAGAGCACTGTACTCCACCCCGGACCCCCGGGTCTCTCCCCGTTTATTCACTTCAACTGCCAAGTTGCACCTCTCTGCCAGCTCACTCTGCACAAGATATTGTCTCTTTACAAGACAGCTCCAAGGAAGTACCAGGTCCTGGCCTGGGGACCTGTCACCCCAAGTAAGACCTGTTAGCAGGCAAAGGCATGCCTGCAATTAAGGGATGGCTTTCATTACAGGAAGGCCAACCCGGCAAAGCCCCGAAGTGCTCCACATTCTCCTCCCCAGCTTTGATGCTCTGATTATCCTATTGTCAGATCAATAGCCCATCTGCTCCTTGGAACAGTGTAAGTCATCCTGTGCTAAATTAAAACAGAGAGGATCAATCCATGGTTAATTTCTCCCAACCAAACAATTTATCTCTCTTTTGGATCCTCTTGGAGGGTGAATTATATAATCCTGACACACCATTAGAGCTCTCTGACCAAAAAAAGCCCTGCTACAATGCCTGCCTGCTCTCTTTATTAGCAGCTTGACAGTGCGACAAAGCCAAAGATTTATTTGTGGGAGTTATGAAGACCCAGCCTGAACTTTGGAAAATCTCTGCCAGGGCACCACAAGGGGAAAACTATTCTGAAATCAGTGCATGCTAGTAATCTTGGCAAAGTAGCTGAACTCTAATTCCATAACCTGAGTGTAAGCACCTATTTCTGAAAAATCAACTGTCATCTTACTGCTAAATATTTTTTTCTTAAGATAAATACTGGAATACCATGTACCCCAAAATGTCAAAGGAAACACAGGATTTATATCCAACCTGGAACACAGTGAGGGTAGGTGTGGGGAGAGCGCATATGAATAAAAATAGGTGAGACTGGTCGAGCACTTACCACATCCTAACCCATCTAGAGCTGAATGCTGAGAAAACTGGAACCCAGAAGGAAAAAGTGAGCCACCCAGATCACTAAGTAAGCGGTATCGTCAGGGCTGACAACCGGAAGTTGTGCACAGAGATGGAGTTCCGGGGATGGTGGTACCAAGAGTTACTGTGCTCGGCTGCAAACCAAAAGGTTCAAGTCTACCCAGCGGTACCTCAGAAGAAAAGCCTGGTGATCTACTTCTCAAAATTCAACCAATGACTACCTTACACTGCACCGTTTTCACACAAAACAAACATTCACAAAGAGCATCCTACTAATTGTTAGGATATCTGTCATGGATAGAATTGTTTTCACCCCCTACCCCAAATATGTGTAGCACTGTGTGTAACACTTTGGCTGGGCCGTGATTCCTGGTATTGTGTGACATTCCTTTACACTGTAAACCCCGCTTCTATGATGTTAATGAGGGCGGGTGGGCAGCAGCTGTGTTGGCGGAGCAGGACTCAATGTGTGGAACTCTACAGTGCCTTGGGGCAGCCTCTTGGGATGTAAAGCAAAGAGGGGCAAGCAGAGTTTTGGGGACCTCACACCACTGAGAAAGTGGTGCCTGGAGCAGACCTATCCTTTGAAAAGGACTGCGGTCCTGCGCCTCCGAAGCTCCTGGTCCAGGGGAAGATTGCCAACAAGGACCTTCCTCTAGATCCAGAAGAGAAACCCTTCCCCTGGAGCTAACACCCTGAATTTAGACTTTCAGCCTAATAGGCTGTGAAAAAAATAAAAGCCATCCACTTGTGGTATTGCTATTAAGCCAGCCCTAGGTAACCGTTGTGGTGTAGTAGTTAACTGCTACAGCTACTAACCCAAAGGTCAGCAGTTCGGATTCACCAGACACTCCCTGGAAACTCTATAGGGCAGCTCTCCTCTATCCTATAGGGTCTTCATGAGTTCGAAGTGACTCAACAGCACTGGGTTTGGGTTGTTTATTTTTTAGACGACTGAGACAACACTGAAGTACTTCCATACTCGTATGTAAACAGCAAATGCTCCTGACTGCCCCACCCCCCACAACAGGCCAACAGACCCACACACCTAGTTGTCTCTAACTCCTGGCACAACAGGGGCTCTTCAGGATATCGCTCAATGGCTAGGGCCAACATTAGTAATAGTTGGTAAATATTTTATGACCTCTAGTAACGCCAGGATATATTCCCAGGGATGTCTGACTTGCAAACACATACTACCAACTTTTAGCCTAATAAACTGTTGAGTCACTTCGGACTCATGCTTTCATGTCCACAAGGAAACAAGACCAATGAGAGAAAGTCTGGAAGAGGCCAAGGAAGTAAGGAGTAGGAATAGGATACATCTTTTAAAGTATTGCTTGGCAAGGTCAATTCGGTCCACCAGTGGTTCCATTCTCTGGGAGATGTTTCTACAGTAGGGTGAGACTAATTATAACTAACACCTATTGATCACTTATGGATCTATGAAACGAAGACGGTAAAGCACTCTGTTGCTAATCAAAGGGCTGCCAATTTGATCCCGTCAGCATCTCCAAGAGAGAAAGATGTAGTAGGCTGCTTTCATAAAGTGTTACAGCCTTGGAAGCCCTATGGAGCAGTTCTGCCCTTCAGGGTTGCTATGAATCAGAATTGATTTAATAGTAGGGGGTTTGGTTTTTTGGTTTACTGATCACCTACCAGCAGTTATAAATACCATTTAATTTTATTCTTGGAGGAAAGGTACTATTACCCAAACACAGAGATAGAAAGGTAATAGTATCCAGATGCACAAAGAGGTCAAGCAACTTGCCCAAAGTGACAGTGTTAGTCAGACTGGTGCCAAGGTGAGAAGTGACAACTTAGCTTTAGAGTGCAACCTATCACACAGTCCCCCATACTGTGTTCCAGGAGGAAATGGGAGAAGAGAAAGACTTTTATAGAGCAGAACAGCCAAGTAAGCTTCCCAAGGACTTGCTCCTTGTACCCAGCATCAAGACTGCTTTCCATAGATGCAGTGATGGTGAAGAGAAGTGAGCATCCTAGGAGAGGAAAGCCTCCAACTTAGGCAAAATTTCCAAGCAGCACCGTCAACGTCCACTTTCAGTGACAGTCACATCAATACTGTGATAGGGGACATACGCTAGTTTAACCTGTGCAGAATCTGTACCTCCTTATTCTAAAGACAACACCTTATTTTCATTTGACAAGTCACCCTTCCCCACTCTCCATAATACAGCCACAGTCCAGCCAACCACAGTATTCTTTCCCCTGCATTGTTTAGGCATGTACACGAGAAAGCCCTGCAGACATCACTTGGAACGTGTAGATCCAGCCGCACCTGGACCAGATGCCAGGACTTTTCATTTAAGAAAAGTTTCTCTCTTCATCGGGAGAGCCTGAACTGGATTTTAGTCACTTAAAAAGAAAGAGTCTTGCATTACACAACTATGTAATGCACAGAAATAAAATCACAAACAGCTAAGCCTAGTCTAATGTGACCTGGAAATTAACTTAAAAAGAACCTGGTGAGAAACTTCACTCCCGAGACATCCCAAGGAATAGTGGCTTTAGTTTTTTCTATCTTCTGGCCAAACTACCAGGCTGATAGCACAAGATATTCCCTTCATAACCATCTGAAATGGTAAAATAACTTTCAATTGACAGTTTTTGAAAAAACATCCACAGTAAAAATTAGAGAAACCTTGTTCTGGGGAGACAGAAGGCAGACCGTGAAGGCTGAACTCATGCATTAGCACCAGATGGCAGGAGGATGCCACAGCCTGCTTCATGCGGGACTTTAAAGAAGCTTTGTAGGGTGCAAAGGAGTCCTAGTGGCTCAGTGGCTAAGAGTTCTGCTCCTAACCAAAAGGTCCATATTCTTCCATATTCCCATTGTAGGATATTATGTCTGTCACTCGTTAGATATAGTTAAATGAAATCTGCACAGCTCTTCCATGAAAATCCAGGTCTTTCTGGCTCTCTTCTATTTGACAGATGGCAAATGTGTATGCACAGACTCAACAAGTGACATTTTTGAAGCTCTTTATTTCCTGTGATTCCCCCCTTTGCCATCATCTCTATCAACTATGTATTAAGTGATATGAATTCTATATGGATGATGGCCAATATGCATATATAACTAGACTTAAAAAAAGTTAAAGAAGCATTATTCATGTACCACACTCAACATCAGCAAAGTCAAAGGTGGCCTTTGGTCTCTGAATCATTTTGAGTCTAATTAGGTCACTGTCAGATAGACTGGGTGGCACACCCAGGTATCTCAACCATACATTAAGCAAAGAATCTCCAGTCAATTCTACCTAAGCCTCAGGGAGGGACAGTTGTTTGACTTACTCTGCTGAGCCTTTCTTTGTGTGTGCACTGAACTGTGGCTTTTTCCAAGATCAGAGCCCACGATGCTGTGGGGTGCCGGCATCAGGACTGGCAGCAGGGCAGGCATTGGCTGTAGCACTGATGCCTGCTGGAGACCTGGCTTAGCCAGAAAAGACTGTGGTTTGGTCACACCCTGTCCTCTGGACGCCACAGGCACAATACTTAATATGCAAAAGTAAGCCCATCTCATGATAAGCAGTAAAATGACCACAGGGACACAGGGCCAAAACATCTCCATGGCTGATAGATAGCAAATTCATTCAAAATCACAGAGACTAATACATCATTTAGACAAGCTGTGTGACCTCTGTCACCTCAGTCAGACCCTCTTCAACACGATGTCACTATTATTGATTATTGTTACCATGAAAACCTAGAGACTCTTGGACTGAGGGTCAGAAATCCTGGGTTCTAGACCCGTCTGTATCCAAACCTGCTGCTCCATGACTCTTGGTAAGTCACTTGCCAACTCTGAACTTGCCCATCCATAAAAACCAAGTCATTAAACTAGTTGTAATTCTTTGGAATCCTTTGATTCCATTACCATGGGGGCTGCAAACACAAGAATTTAAAATTCTCGTTGCTTTTGGCGAGAGGTATGCACAAGTAACTTGCAATGGTATAATTAATGGGATCTCAGGGCCTGCCAAACTTCTGTCTGCAGAGCAAGGAAATCTAGGTGCATTAAGTAGGACTGTTCAGTCCAAAGACACATCCTGAAAGACTTTGGACATCAAGTGAAGTCTTCTGACAGTGCACTCTGTGTTGTTTATTCCAGTCTACTGCTACTTGATACACATTTCAAAACAGTTTTACTACACTATCATTCATCAGCCCCTTTTCACAAAAAATAGACAAAAACTGTAGTGCAGCCTATAAGCAATTTTCAGGTATTCAACATACATTGTTTAGTGACTACCTAAATTTTGTTTTTAATGTCAGCAGCCAAAAAGACAGCCTGTATTCACTCAAGCATCTGTTTTGAAGGCAATGATCATCGGCTTAGTTCTCTTTGGTTATAGAATCACTTCCTTGCAAGAGGTTAAATTATAGCAAGCACAATGGCCATGGGACCTTTGCTAGTGCCAAGCTGACACCCTTGGTGACACTAGAAAGGTAGCTAACTGCTTCCTGCTTTGTTTAATCCCTGTTGGAGGGCAATTTCAAAAATCTTCCTATAGCCACAACAGACAGTGATATAAAGTGTTTGGAACCGATCGGTAAAAGTAGAATTGGCCTAGCCATTGGATCAAACACTAATCCTGGCAACAAATATCTAGCGCTGCTAAAAGGGGCAATTGCTTGGAGCAGAAGGGGCCCAGTTTAGCTGGAAGTAGCAAAATCTGAAGCTTCAGCAGGCAGAAGTATCTTTCTCTGATAGACTCCTCACACCCCAAGCCATAGTTACCATTGTAATCAGCTAGTGCTGCTCTAACAGAAATACCACAGAGTGGATGGCTTTAACAAAGGAAAGTTTATTCTTGCACAGTCCAGTAGGCTGCCAATCCAAATTCAGGATGTGCACTTTAGGGGAAGGCTTTCCCCCTTGTCGGCTCTGGAGGAAAGTCCAATATTGCATCAGTCTTTGTCCAGGGAGCATCTTGGCGCAGGAACCTCGGGTCTGAAGGACACGCTCTTCTCCTAGTGCTGCTTTCTTGATGGTGTGAGGTTCCCAATTCTCTGCCTGCTTCCCTTTCCTTTTATCTCTTCTAGGACAAAAGGGTTAAGGGTAGGGCAAATCATACTCCAAGGAAACTCCCTTTACAGTGTAGCAGGGAGGTAATCCTATGAAGGGATCTATGGCCCTGCCCTAATCATTTAACATACAGCACAGGAAGATCACAAAATGGAGCACAATCGTAGCATACAGGAATCATGGCCCAAACAAATAGCTACACAGATTTTTGGTGGGACACAATTCAGTCCATGACAGTTACCTATGTCTTCTTTTTCTATTTTGTGATTCCAAATTAGTCATTTATTCATTTAATAGATATTTCTTGAGTGTCTAATACATGCCAAGCAACAAACCAGGTGCTGGTAACACTGCGAGAACCAAACAGACTACACTCCCACTGCCGCGGATCTCACGTTCTAGGATGACCTCTGTGAAGCCTGAGGATTCCATGCCTCTCTAATGAATAAAGTTAATGTCTCAGTCTTTGGGTCTCCTGCGGCATTACACCACTCACCGTAAACAGACAGCACTTTTCACGTTGAATTTTTATTAAGTGTGTTGTCTCACCTCCCAAACTTGGAGTTCCTCAAGGACATGTAGCATGATTAATTGTCTGTGTGTCTTGTGTTCCCAATATAAAATCAGTCATATAACAAGCACTCAGTCCTTGCCTTAAGTGTCTAGGAGATTTATCTTGATTTCAAGTCTCACGAGTGTGATAAGACTGACCAAACTCATCCCACCACTCCATACTCTCTCACCTACCAGGAACATCCCCATGAAGCAGACAACAAGTTAGTGATAACTTTGGAACTTTGGAAACATGCAGTGTATCACATTTTACATAGCCTAGTCCATGTATTATTTAATAGCATCTTCACAGAGAATAGAAAGGATAGTTTACAGACACAAACAAAAGACTAAATAGGGACAGATAGCTACTCTTGTCCTAGACCAAAGGCAGGTAATAAAACAGCAGCATACATAATGAATGGTTACAGACCAAGTTACTTTCCCTTCATCTAGTTCGTTCTTTTACTAACTTGTTCAGTGGAAATTTAACAGCTTCGTGTGGTCTGTGACTTTACAGATGGTGGAAATCAAAATGACTATGGCTAGGCAAGTCGACCAACGAGGAAGGGAGAGGACACCTGATGGAGACTAAGATGACAACTGACCACATCAAAGGTTTCCCAGAAGAGAAACATAGGGGGCTGAGCCCACATGTGGTACCCTCCTCAGTCTCACATTCCAACTCCGAAAAATAAGAAATATCAGTGGTTGAGGCTGAGAGGAATAGGTGGACAGATTACTCGCGCATCAATCGTCGGAGTTCAAATGCATTTGACCCTCTTCATGTTGGCTAGATGCCTCATGTAGAAGTCTTGATAACTGCTCTATATGAGATTGGGTAAATGCTTTGTCTTTTATTGGAGGTAATTCCAACAGGGCTGAGGAAGAACTATTGTTACCCCAAATAATAGTCCATGAAATATGTAACCTGGGCCCATCAGTAAACGATGCCAGAGACCCAAATGTTAAATGTGTAACAGCTGTACAGGGTGTGTATTAGTTGTCCCCATTTGAAAATAAGAAAAGTGAAATCTTCCCAACAGTACACAGCTTCTAAGAGACAAAGCCAGGAAAGAGACCTCAAACAAACAAAGAAAACAGCAAGCTCACTGCTGGTGAGTCAATTCCAACTCATAGCAGAACTGCTCCACAGAGTTTCCAAGGAGTGCCTGGGGAATCTGACCTGATGACAACAACCAAAAACCAGACT
The DNA here is from genome assembly GCA_028571685.1 of Heterohyrax brucei. Classification (NCBI taxonomy): domain Eukaryota; kingdom Metazoa; phylum Chordata; class Mammalia; order Hyracoidea; family Procaviidae; genus Heterohyrax; species Heterohyrax brucei. Next base: position 13,465,931 of record CM053153.1, on the reverse strand, counting down.
CCCTGTTGCTGAGTCAATTCCAACTCACGATGACCCTGCAGGACCGAGCAGAACTGCTCCATGGAGTTTCCAAGGAGTGCCTGTGGATTTGAACTGTGGATTTCAGTTAGCAGCCGAAACCCTCAACCATTAAGCCACCAGGGTTTCTGGAAATAGGTCCATCAAAACTCATTGCCACTGAGTCAATTCTAACTCATAGAGATGCTATAGAATAGACTAGAACTGCCCTGTAGAGTTTCCAAGGGGCGCCTGCGGATGTGAACTGCCGACCTTTTGATTACAAGCCATAGAATATAACCACTACACCACCAGAATTTCCAGAAATAGGCCAGAAATTCAAATTCCATCCCCTTCTCTATCAACATTCCAGAGAAATCTTTATCAACTCATACGTTCTACAAACATTTATTAACAGACGACTTTATTCTTTCTGGAACTTGAAGCTTGTGGAGTTTAAAAACACAAAAAAAATCACAGATGTCCCAGCCCTCCTAAACAGTTTAATGTATCCCAGACACCAACTACCCTCTCCCTAATAGATTCAACTCCCAGGCACAGTCATTTACAGGCAGAGAAAGATTGATAAGATACATCCAAAAAATAAAAAAGCCTTCAATTGGCTGTCAGAACTTTAATTAAAACACTTATAGATCAACTTCACTGCAGCAAATTGTCTGTGCCACTATTACTACAGCAAGATGGATGTTGCCTGGGAAAACAGACAGAGAACTCTCCCCTAGACTAATGTGTAATTTCATAGCCATTGATTTTTTTACTTTAAAAATTCTCCCCTGGCTCCTGGGAATTGGAACTTGTTCTGGGTGACCTGGCAGCAAGGCTACTATTTTTTTTCTCTCCCTCTCTTTTATGAAGGTGGAAGAACATTTCCTCAGCCCATTCATATTTTATCTGCACTGTCCTGATGCAGAACCACACTGATGAAGTTGCACAGAATTACCCAGGGCCTCAGCTGGAAGCTCCTATGAGCAGAGTGGAGACAGGGACTTTGAGTAGGCAAAGGAAAAGGTACCAAGTAAAGGACAGGCCAGAGGAAGGAAATGAATGTGGAATGTGGCAGGGAGCTGGAAAAGAGAGGTGAAGGATTTTTTTTTTATATATAGTATTGTCATTAATGTCTGAAAATAGTCTCATTTAAGTTGAAACTTCAAGTAAAAGAATCATTACAATATATAGGAAAATTTTAATTAATTCAATGAAAACTTTTTACTCTCTTTTCTGTGTCAGGCATTAAACTCATAATACAAATGGGAAAATGAGTTTAATAAGCCCATAGTGCAGAAAAAATAGATTGTCTAGTCCGTTCAAAGCAAACCCTGGTGGCATAGTGGTTAAGTGTTATATCTGCTAACCAAAAGGCTGGCAGAACAAATCTTCCAGGTGCTCCTTGGAAGCTCTTTGGAGCAGTTCTACTCTGTCCTATAGGACAGAGTCAGAATTGACTCAATGGCACTGGGTTTGGTTTTTGGTTTTAGTTCCTTCAAATGCAAATATGGCCATGTCATCAGCTACATCTATATCTCTGTCTGTCTCTACCTACATATTTTTAAAAATTACCACAGAGTCAATTCCCACTCGTAGTGCTCCTCTAGGACAGAACAGGACTGTAGGGTAGGACTTCCAAGACTGTAATCTTTAGGGAAGGAGCCCTGTCAATGTAACAGTTAAGTGCTCTGCTACTAACCCCAAACCACTAGCTGATCTGCTCCTGTAAGGATTATGGCCTAGAAAACCCTGTGCGTTACACAGGGTCATAATCCTTGCTGATGTAGCGGTTAAGTGCTACACCTGCTAACCAAGAGGTCAGCGGTTCTAATCTGCCAGGTGCTCCTTGGGAATCCTGCAGGGCAGTTCTACTCTGTCCTGTAGGTCGCTATTAGCAAGAATGGACTCAATGGCAAGGGTTTAGTTTTTTGGTATAAGCTGAAATCGACATGACAGCACACGAAAACAGTCTTACAGAAGGAGACCCCCTGTCTTTCTCCCCCAGAGTAGCTGGTGAGTGCAAACCACCAACCTCCTGGTAGCAGCCCAGCTCTTCAACCACTGCACCACCAGGACCCCTCTGTCTACAGAGAGATAAAGACATACAAACAAATCACATGCATAAACAGAGGTTTAGAATGAGACATGGCATTTCACTGAATATATGTGTATGGTGGCACAGTGGTTCAGTGTTCAGCGGCTAACTGAATGGTCAGCAGTGGAAACTCCACGGAGCAGTTCTACTCTGTCCTGTAGGGTCAGTGTGAGTGGGAAACTAACTCAATAGCAATAGGTTTCATTTTGGTTTTTGGCACATATGGGTATGTATGTATATACAACACACATACAGGTAGTGATGTATGCGTATGGATCTACCCTCCTTGACGTACTGTCCACAGATAGCTGACAGCAGGCTCCTTACCACCGCTTCCAGATGATCTCTCCTGCTAGAAATGAAATACTATATAAATACTATGTTTCACTGCATCTAAGATCCATCAATGTGCAGCTTCCAGTTTCAGAAACATTACATATGGCTAAAAATGGACAAAAACTCAAGAAGCAGTTTTTTGTACAGGTAATAAAATTAAGAGGAAAATACACTGGCCCTTAGAACTGACATTTTCCTCAGAAGTTGTTCAAGGACTTCATTTTACTTGGATCCATAATCAAGACCCACGACAGCAGCAGTCAGGAAATCAAACACCACATTGCATTGGTCAAATTTGTTGCAAAAGATTTCTCTAAACTGCTAAAAAGCAAAGCTGTTACTTTAAGGACAGAGGTATGCTTGATCCAAGCTGTGGTGGCTTGATCCAAGCTATGGTGTTTTCAATCACCTGATATGCATAGGAAAACTGGAAGGTGAACAAGGAAGAATGAACAAGAATTGAGGCCTTTGAATCACGGTGTTGGTGGAAAATAATGAATACATCATGGACTGCTAGAAAAAGGAACAAATCAGTCTTGGAAGAAGAACAGCCAGAATGCTCCTTAAAAGCAAGGATGACGAGACTTTGTCACACATACTTTGCACATGTTACCAGGAGGGACCATCCCTGAACAAGGCCATCATGTTTGCCAAAACTGAGGGTTAGCAAAAACGAGAAGGACCCTCGATGAGAAAGAGTGACACAGTGGCCACCACGGGCTCAATCATAGTGACTGCGAGCGTGGTGCAGAAGCAGGCTGGGTTTTCATTCTGTTGTACACGGGGCCGCTATGGGTCAGAACCAACTTGATGGTACCAAACAACAACTATCACAGAATAATAATCTTCACCACTCGTTAAATGTGCTTCAGGTATTGCCTCAAGCCCTTGTCACGTGTCACTGAATCATCACAGGTGCACCACCACATGGTTCCTATGTTACAGGTGAGGAAAGCAGGGCACTCAGGAACCAGTGAACTTGCCCAAGGTCTCAGGACTCGAAAGCCAGAGCCCAGCTGAAAACAAGGTTCTCTGGCTGGGAACCCAAGCTTCTCACTGCAACTGCCTCCCCTTGAAAGGCCACTTTGCTCCTGTTCGTCTTTGCCATCACACTCCTGTGCCCCAACAGAAAAGGGGAGACGCTTTTCCCATCGTCTCTGCATCAGGGTTGGGCATGCCTCTCTTTGCCCATTATAAACATGGTTTCGTCAACTTTCACTCTCAGTGTCCTCTCAGCAGGAGTCCTATCCAGCTGCAGAGATGGCCTGGGAAATGCTCCCTGGGAAAGGCAATCCCTGCTCTTGATCCACAGAAAGCCATGGAAATTCCGTACCTCTGTGCTCAGCATCTCACACAAACAGATGCCAGGAGCTGGCCATGCATGGCACTGGGTCCCCAAGTTCTCACGGAAACCACAGGGCCAGCCATATTTCAGAACTTGGAATTCCTTTGGAAAGGTAATATGATACAAATGCCATATATTACCTAACACTCACAATCGACAGCACCCTGGGAAGCCACAAAAATAGTCTGGTAGAGAAATGTGAATACGTAGTGTAACAGTAATATATAAACCATAATAAGCCTATAGTCTGTTCAGTCCAGGCTTTACTGCTGAATTATTAAGATCATTTTTCATTGCTGCATAAAACAGGAAAGCTTTTTGGTTTCAGAGATACTTGAAGGATGAAATTACAGACAAGATTTTACATACCTATATTAACAGTGATGAAACTCTTGATTTGAGCCAACCTGGTTTCCTACTACCCACATATAATTTTGGGGTTTTACCAAAATGTTGAAAGTTATCAGAAAAAAAATCCCTTAGAATACACAACAAGATTAAAAAACTAGATACCATTTTTTTTTCCTAGAAAATTCATGAGATTTTTTGAGAGTTTCCATGCTGTCAGTGAAGGCTGGTGTGTTACTACGATGCTCAACGGGCTTCAGGAGAACTTCTAGACCAAGACAGACTAGGAAGAAAGACCTGGCAATCTACTTTAAAAAACAGCCAGTGGATCATTAACTGTCTGATCATGTTGTGCATGGGGTTGCCATGGCTGGGGGTCTACTCACAGTTAACAACAGCAGCAGCAACACAGGTAAGGATGGAGCAAAATTAGGTTCTGCTGATGAGGCTGTAAAGTGAAACAGCCCTTCTGCAATCAATTGCTTGGCAATATGTATTAGCAGCTTCCTAAGACTTTACAACTTTTAACCCAACAACTCCACACCTCACAGAAAATTCAAACTTCAGAGGAAAGAAAAGTCTATGTATAAAGATGTCTATTTAATCACTGTTTGCATTTAAGATACACTCCAAATACTCCCAAACAGAACAATGGTTAAATATTTTTTGCTCGCATATATACTATGAAATATTATGAAGCCTATGAGGGAAAACTCCACACATGACACACAGCAGTGGTTCAGGCAACCAGGCAGAATGCTGGAGCCTGTGACCTGGGGAAGTTATTTAACTGGGTCTTACTGTTCCCATGCATAAACAGTAATTGTGGTAGGCACACTGATGGTCCTTGCAAAAGATGTCCGTGTCCTAATCCCCAGAACTCGTGAATACGTTAGGCTCCATGGCAAAGCGGAACTGCTGTGGCACACAATGGCTGACGCCATCACACTCAGATGTTTACTCACAGATGTTGAACAGCATGATTTGCTGGTCAAAACTAAAATGAGAAAAAGAAGTATTGCACTTACGGCTGAACCAAGTGACAATGGGGCTCTTGGAATGGAACCCATCATAAGTTGGGGACTACCTGTATTTAGTTTACATTTCATTTTATAATGCACATTTAATAATTTGATATATCTAATAATAGAATACACATTATTTCACATTTATTCTGTTGTTAGGTGCTGTCAAGTTGGTTCTGATTTATAGCGACCCTGTGCACAACAGAACGAAACACTGCCCACTCTGGTTGTACTTCTTCCAGAATAGATGTCTGTTTATTTGGCAGTCAACAGGACATTCAATATTTTTCTCCAAAACCGCAATTCAAAGGCTTCAAATAATAACAGACTTGATGCATTTAAAAATATCCTTCTGAAAATAGGTTTATAGCCTTTACCTAAGGGACCTTGATGGCACAACAGTTAAGCACCTGACAGCTAACCAAAAAGCTGGGGGTTCCAAGCCACCCAGTGGCTCTGTGGGAGAAAAACTTGGTGATCTGCTTCTGTAAAAACTGCAATCTGGAAGCTTCTGGGGCAGATCTACTCTGTCACATGGGGCCAATTTGAATAAGAAACAACTCGAAAGCCCATAACACTGGCTTCATCTGACTACCAAAACAAGTTCATGAGCCAAAAATGAATTCAAACCTCTAAAGTAGAGATTTTGAGGGGACAGCAGTTGGGAAAAAGACAGTTTCGCTGGTTGGGGAAAAGTTGGGTGATACATGGCCAGAGGTGTGTGTTTCTGCGTATATAGCAGCAACAAATGACAGGCCTCTATGGGTTGGTAACATTATAAAGTTCTGGAAAAACACAGAATGATCTTTTTTCACTGGGTCCAAGACTGGAGGGCTACCCACTGTGCAATCAGCAGTTTGTAGCTGCTGATTAGAATTCTAAATGGACTGGCATGAACCCTCATCTGTCCACCCATTTGAACTTCCCCAGTAGAATTTGGGCTTTGTGTTCCCTCCTGTGTCTGTGAACAACCTAGCTCAATTACCGGTCCTTTTATTCAGTACATTTGAGTCAGGATGTCCATGGCTTCATAAAGCTCGATATCTTAACTTGCTCCAATATCATTAGTGTTTTCAGTTGGAGCTTTTACATCCCTGAAGTTAGGGCCCAAAACACAAATGTGTGAGCAGAGAAGGAATAAGCAAGGATAACAACAGATAGCCTATGATCTTTCTGTTATGTTGAAACACACTCTTGGGTTTACGGAAGTCCTAACTCCACTCTCCTCTATTCTCTTCCTTGCCATATTGGAGCGATGGCAGACGTTTCCAGAGCTTCCAGTTCTCAATGTTGTTGTTACGTTGTTAGATGCCATCAGGTCTGTTCCAACTCATAGTGATCGTAGGTAGAGCAGAACAAAGCACAGCCCTGTCCTGCTCCATCCTCACAATCGTTGCTAGGCTTGAGTCCATAGCTGCAGCCACTGCGTCAGTCCATCTCATTGTCTTCCTCTAGTTCTCTGATCCTCTACTTGACCAAGCATGACGTCCATCTTCAGGGACTAATCTCTTCTGATAATATGTTCAATTATCAATAGAAATCAGAATCCAGAATTTTATGGGACAGATCTTGATTCTTTAGAAAAGTAAACAAATCAGTCTTAGAAGAAATAAAATAGAAAGGCTACTTCAAAGTGAGGATGGCAAAACATCTTGCTTACTTTGGACAAATCATCAGGAAAGATCATTTCCTGGGAAAGAACATCTTGCTTGGTACAGTAAGGGGTCAGCAAAAATAAGGGAGAACCTCCATGAGTTGAGTTGACACAATTACCACGGCTTCAAACATACAAAAGCTCACAAAGAGGGCACAGGACCAGACAGCATTTTGTTCTGTTACATGTGAGGTCACCATGAGTGACAGCCAGCTAACAACAAACAAATCCTGAAAGCTGCAAGTCAAATCCAGGCATGACCTGAGTTTGCAATCTCTGATCTAACGACGTGAATGTAACGTGGAAATTTCTAACACTAAGGGAAGATTATTTTGATGGTCACTTCCCTAGATCCCCCTTGGCTACACCATTTGAACAGCATTTGTTAAAATTCTTTCACATGCATGATCCTATGTGTCCTTGAAAGGTAGGAAGGTGTTGGTGTTCCATTTTACAGATTAGAAACAAAGGCTCAGGGAAGTTGCCTGGCAAGTTCAACATTATACAAACAGAAGGGAGATGAGATGGGCCACCTTTCAAGTCTCAAACAGTCTCATGCTACCAGGAGCTCTGGTGGTGTTAAGTGCTGTTAAGTGCTCAAGAGGAACCCAAAAAGCAGTGGCTGGAATCCACCAACCATTCTACTGATAGAAAGATATGGCAGTCTTCATCCTTCAAGATTACAGCCTTGGAAACCCTGTGGGGCAGTTCCACTTCGTCTTGTAAGGTCACTATGAACTGGAATAGACTCAACAGCAACACTACAATATTCTCCCTTACTCTGGGCTACTGACACGCTTGCTACTGGGCAATCCGCTGAGAGCCAGTCCGGGACTGAGCTGGCTGCTTCTGGCCTCCAGCTGTTTCTCTGGGACACATTTAAATAGCTTTACAGTAGAAGCTTGGCAACATCCAATTCTGACACCTAATCCAAGTACTTCAACTGCCTTCAGTATTTTAGGTTTTAATCAATCGGTTTCACGCTGTTTTAAGTGTTCACATAGATCCTGGTGGGCAGTGATCTGAAAAGTATCATGGAACAACTTCAAGTTTTCCATTTGCTCAAAGATGTTAACAGGTTGATCACATTGGCAGTGAGCTATGGGTCCCTCTCTGTCTCCTGCTTCACAGAAATATTGTCACCACTCGCTGGTTTCTCTGGAAATAGCCACTCGCTGCAGTGATAAATATGAAGTTGACTATGTAATCCCCGACGCAGTTTGCTTTTTCCCATCAAATTCCACTGTCCAAATTTGGAGTTCTGACTTGACCACAAGCAGATACAATTTCACTTTGTGGGATTTTCCCAGCTTTTCCTTGCATTATAGTTGCAAAGCCTGTAACACCAGCTGTGTCTGAGCCAGCCCTCCAAAAAAGGCAATTGTGGGCCCTGACAGAGTCCTGAAGCCGGTGCTGCTGCCCGCTCCACTCCTCCGATGGCCGTTCAGGATTCCAGGGCTGCCTCCTGCCCTTCCTCCCCACTCGACCCGTTAATAATCGTAGCCCTTTAAGCAGCTCAGAATTCTTTCAGAGACTGAAGAAAAGAAGGGGAAGAATCATGAGTCTCTCCCTCTCCTGCTCCCAAGGATTCCATTTTCATTTTCTTCATCCCCAACACCTTGTCCTTCATTCATCCATTAATAAATATACATCTATAAATTCGGCATTTGGCTGGCTCTATAAATTACCAACAGTGCCCAGCTGTTACACAAGAGACTAAGGAAAACAAGCTAAAGAAGACAAAGGGCTGTCTGTCTTGGGACTCAAAACAACAGCAAAGCAAATATGAGACAATGACAATAATACCAGCCCATAGGAACCTTAGTGCCACAACAGTCGAGTGCTGCGGTGCTAACTGAAAGGTTAGCAGTTCAAACCCACCTAGCAGCTCCATGGGAGAAAGACCGGGCAGTCAGCTCCTGCAGGGATTACAGCCCAGAAAACCCTGCGGAGGACTTGTGCTCTGCCACACGGGGTCTCTACCAGTTGGAATCGACTAGATGACATACCATAACAGTCCCTTATCCAAAATCCTGAAAAGTGAGAGAAGTTTAGGAATTCAAAAATGTTCAGACCTTAGAGACGTAACACGGCGTCCATGCTGTAAAATTTCTGTCAGGTATAAGACATAGAAACCTTTTCATGGGTTCAGTCACATTTTGTCACCAAATGCCTTCTGGCACTAAACTCCAATTATAAAGCTTTTTGGATACGTGAAGTTGGGTTTGCTGTGAAACCACTGACAACAATAAAGATAGCAGAGATATCAGCACCCCAAAAGTTTCCTCACGCCCTTTTCTAGCTCCTTCTCCCTTTTGGACCCTCTCCTCCGATGTCAACCCCAGGCAGCCAATCATCTGGTTTTTCTTACTATGTGTTAGCTTGAATTTTTCAAAACGTGACATAAATGGAATTCAACAGTATGTACTCTTTTTATCCACTTACTTAACTCAGCATGCTGATTTTGAGATGCATCGGTACAGTGGTGTGTGTCAGTTGTCCATTCCTTTTATTAGTGACTGGCGTCTACCAGAAAGCAAGTGTTTCAAGACACAGAAAGAACTTCTGCACTTAAGCTCCTCTGCCACCAGACCACAGGGCTGTGTGAGGAGAGCAGTGACTCCTTTATGGGGAGTGTGGCAGAGTGTACTGCCCTAAAACTGAGAGAGCGAGGCACAGGGTGTGGGAAATACCACCCCTGAGGAGGAAGGCCGGGTGCTGAAGGGCCGCCAGGCCAGCCTGGCCTCCCCACAGCAAGCCGAAGAAGCCAGCAGAGCACTCCAACGAACCAGGAAGGAGGGAATTGGAGCTAGTGTTTACTCTGCTACTGGCATGCAGGGGTTAATCCAGAGGCAGAGTTTGTCACTCAGTCTAAGGCCCAAATGTGAAAGGGTTCGCCACCAATTTCAATTCTGATTGTTAGAAAATAATAGAGAATTGGGTTGAGAATGATTCTGAGATCGCATAGTGATTGAGTGCAGAGTATTTTAGTGGTGACTACCGGAGTTACGCTGTAGGGCCATAATCAGCTAGAATCGACCTGATGGCAATGGCTGTCTGCTGGTTTGGGGCACGCACCCTGAGACAGAGACGGCTAGCGCAGAGTTCCGTATCTGCCACCCCGTCCCCAGCATATTCTCCAGCTGGAGGGCCAAGGAAGCCCAGGTGTAGTTCCTTCTCATTCTGAATTCACTAGTGAAAAGACAGGCCTTCTCTTTGACACGCATCTTCTCAACCTCTCTACCCTTTCCAGGAGATACAGAAAGTAGCACTTGGACTATGAATACGGCACCTGGGTGTGGAGGTTCTGCCTCTGACTGGTGCTTCCTTCCTTTTCTCGCCCCATTTTACCTCCTTGGGCCCCAGGGTCCTTCTCTGTTCCATGGGTATGTCAAATTAAACGACCTAAACTTGATAATAAAATAAACACAGTCATTTATTGTCCAGAGCACTATTTCTCTACCATCAACTTCTTATAAATCCAACAACAGGATGCAATGTTTTAAATTGAGAATTTAATCAGTTCACATCTCAAAAAAAGCAAAATTCTTTCGTCCATATTCACTTACTCCTCATACATACGGGTTTCATCTGTATGTACAAGGGGATTAAGCACTTTGTGAGGATGAGAAAAATTGCTCTTGACCTTTGGGGAAGGTGATTTCAGGTTTATTGACTGGAAAGTCCCAGGTAAATACTGATTATACAGTAATAAATTGTGTAATTGCAATTAATATGGGCCTGGAGGGCAGGAAAGCAATGCAAGCCATACCTCCCAAAGAGAAGACTCGCAGATTCTGCGAGGAGAAGAAAGCAGCCAGTGTAGCGACACGTGCCACTGCATCGGGTGTTTTCCAGAGTTTGAACTAGTGTCAAAACCTAAGATGGGGTCCAGTTCCAGTCTTCATCATTCAAGTGATGAAGAAGATGAGGAAAAGTTATTAAAAGTAGGAAACACAGGTCCTCTGATAGAAGATGAACGGAGCTTGAACTGAGTTGTTTAGCCAAGGGAAGGCTAAGGGCCAATTTGGGGAATGTGTTCAGCATCGAATACACTTAAAAGAGTTCTAGAGAAAGAGGAATGAGGTAAACAGTTCTGGGCCCAGCTGCAGACATGACCATGGACAAATCATTGTCCCTGTCTGGTTTCAGGGACAAGAAAACACAGTGACTAAGAAGGTGAACTCCAGAGTCAGACTAAAGGGGTTTTAGGTCACTGGGCATGGCTTCCTTCCCTGACCTTGAGTTCTTCAGCCCTAAGTTTCTTTGTCTACACATGGGGACAGTCATAGTGCCTTCCTCACAGGGTTATGTGAAATAAACGAGGTTTTTATTAAAAATTCTTAACACAGTGACTGGCACATAGGAAACCCTATTTGACAAAGCAACAATGGTGACTCACTGGTAGAATTCTCAACTTCTCAAGAGACCTGGGTTCAATTCCCAGCCAGTGTACTGAAGAAACTGTTAGAAAAACAACAAGAATTCATCTTTGCTGGCCATCTATCTCCTAAGAATTTAACCAACCCCACACTTCCAAGAAATTGTCTGTTGCCCAGCCCTGTACTGACCATCTGTTCCTCCAAGATGATTTTGCCTGTTGACCAACCCTGTGTTCTCATCGATGACCATCTGTTCCCTCAGACCCTGCTGACTGCCAAAGATAACTATGTGTGATTCCCCGCATGACCCTCACCCCACCACCAAGAATGTAAAGTTTGCCTTTAAAAACCCTGTACTATTTCTGCTCGGGGCCCAGTTCCTCTGCTCTGTGTGGAGCACGATCTGGGCCCCGGCTTGCTGGAATAAACCCTCTTGCTGTTTGCATCAAGTAACGTCTCTTGCGAGTGAATTTGGGGTCGCGCCGAGACCCATGGTACAACAGTACCTCAGGCATAGCCACCGTTTGTCTCTCACTGGAGGCCTGTACTTTGCTATGATGCTGAACAGGATTCAGGAGAGCTTCTAGACTAAGGCAGACCAGGAAGAAAAACATGGTGATCTACTTCCAAAACTCAACCAATGAAAACTCTATGGATTAAAACCGTCTCCGATCCACCATTATCAAGGTGATGGTCCAAGACTGGCAGCATTCCATTTTATCATTCACGGAGTTGCCATGAGTTAGGGTCTGAGTCAACGGCCGTTAACACCAAAAACATGGTGACAATAATAACCACAGTAACAACGCCCCATTCACTCCAGAAATGAGGTCTTCCACATAAATGTATTTTTCAGAAAAGTGAACCCTAACTAATTTCTTGGCAATTATTTCTATATTTTCATGAGAACTTTTAGACTGCAATATATACTAGGGAGCCACATACTGAGACAGAGTGTAAGAAAAGAACATGTTATTTGGGATAAGAAACCACTTAGCAGCTATAGGACTCTGAGCCAATCACAGGGCATCTCTGAGCAGCAGCTGGCTGAAGTAATTTAAAAATGTGGATGTCACAAGGTTGATAGAGGAGATATCGAATGTGATCAGTGCTTTGCAAACATATTCACTGAAGGAATACAAATTGTTGTTTGCCTTTCATGATGATTCGTTGTGAACATGGATCGTTACATTATCACAGGATAAAGTTGCACCCCAGGGGTGAATGCGAACAACGCCATGTGTTTACACCTCTGGGTTGTCACCCTCTGGGGAAATCGACTTCCATAGCAACCACCACTGTGCTTGCCCTACAGTAACTGCCCAGGAAATATCTGTTAAATAGATAAACTAGTCAAGCCTTCATGAACGACGTTTACTCTTTGACTTAAAAAAGAAAAAAAAAACTGTTTGAAACTTCTGCCAAGGGTGATAGGAAAGTTGGGGGACAGAGAGGGCTGATGGTTGTACAACATGATGAGTATCATTAACATGACTGAGCCATACATGTACAAAAGATGGAATAGTAAACATTTGTTACAGACATGCTTGCCACAATTAAACAATAAAACAGTATGTGCTAATTTTGAAAAATACAAGTCATATGTCCATACATATACAGAAGGCAGAAAGAAATAACACATGGAAACTCTATGTATTAAAACAGTCCCCAATCCACCATTATCAAGGTGATGGTCCAAGACTGGCAGCGTTCCATTTTATCATTCACAGAGTTGCCACAAGTTAGGGTCTGAGTCAATGGCCGTTAACACCAAAAACATGGTGACAATAATAACCACAGAAACAACGCCCCATTCACGCCAGAAATGAGGTCTTCCACATAAATGTATTTTTCAGAAAAGTGAATCCTAACTAATTTCTTGGCAATTACTTCTATATTTTCATGAGACCTTTTAGACTGCAGTATACACTGGGGAACATCACATTGTGTCACCCCACAATAAGCACAGCCAACACATAGAGAATGCCAATTCCATCATTATTCTACTATACATATAAGTAGACAGGGATAAAAGAAGAAAATAAAGGTGATAACTAATAGATACACTGATACAACCAATGATACATTACTAGAAAGTATAATATTTAAGAAAACAATGGGCTCATAAATAAGTGCAATTTAAGTAAATGCTACACTGAATGTTTTCTACCTGAAATATTTTTTAATTAACAAGAGACTCCTCTAAAGTTAAGAAATAAAACATTACAAAATCTAATTTGAGGTTATTTAAAATTGAGCGTTTCAACATTATGCTGTTTCTTTTGTTTCACCGAGGATGGGCATAAATACATTTTTCCTCTCTTCCCATTCCCATTCTTCTCCAGCTTCATTAGCTATAAACCGTAATCCACCTTAATTTAGAGACTGTCTTAAGAATAGATTTGACACGTTGAGTACTAATGAGTGAAAATCTGTCAAATTGTTTAATGACATCAAAGGCATTGTACACGAAGAAAGTAGAGGTCATTGAAAAGGAAGGTCTGAAAAGAAAGACCAAAATGGGTGTCAAAAGATACTCAGAAACTTGTTTTTGACTATCAAGTAGCTAAAGTGAATGGAAGAAAGGATGAGAACATCAATGAAAATATTTTAGTAGACAGATGTCATACTAGAAGTACTTACTCACTTTTTAGAAATTTGGAAGACAGCTACCTGCCCAGCCACCTAGAAAAGATCTATATTTGTGCCCATTCCAAAGAACTGTGATCCAACAGAATGTGGAATTTGTTGAGAAATATCATTAGTATTACACGAATAAAATTTTGCTCAAGATGATTTTAAAAAATGGTTGAAGCAGTAGATAGAGGACTGTCAGAAATTCGAGTTGGAGTCAGGAAAAGACATGGAGTAAGGGATATTATTGCTGATGTCAAATGTATCTTGGCTGAAAGCCCAAAGTACCAGAAAGATGTTTATCTGGGTTGTGTTGACTACTCAAAGGTGTTTAACTGTGTAGATTGGAATAAATCATGGGTAAAACTAAGAAGAATGGGAACTCCAGAACACTTCATTATGCTCATGAGGAACCTAGACCAATAGGCAGTTCTTCAAAGAGAGTAAAGGGATACTTTGTTTATAATCAGGAAAGGTGTGCATCAGGGTTGTATACTTTCACCATATTTTTTCAATCTGTATGCTGAGCAAGTAACGCTGAAACACTGTACTAAATGAAGAAGAACGTGGCATTAGGATTGGAGGAAGATGCATTAACAACCTGTGATAAGCATAAAACAATGTTGCTTGCTGAAAGTAAAGAGGACTTGAAGCACTGACTGATGATGGTCAATGATGCAGCCTTCAGTCTGGAGTACACTTCAACACAAAGAAACAAAACTTCCCACAGTTGGACTAGTAAGCAACAATATGGTCAGTGGAGAAGACTGAAGTTGTCAAGGATTTCATTTTACCTGGATCTACAATCCACATTCATAGCAGCAGCAGTCAGGAAATCAAATGATATGTTGTACTGGGCAGAGCTGCTGCAAAAGGTCTCTTTAACATGTTAAAAAGTAAAAGTGTCACTTTGAGCCCTAAGGTGTGCCTGACCTAAATCATGTTATTCTCAGTTGCCTCATATGCATGTGAAAGCTGGACAGAATAAGGAAGAACTGATGCCTTTGAATTATGGTGTTGGTAAAAAATACTGGACACAACATGGACTGCCAGAAGAATGACAAAGTACAGCCAAATGCTCCTTAGAAGTGAGGATGGTGAGGCTTGGTCCCAAGTGCTTTGGATATGTCATCAGGACAGCCAGTCCTGGAGAAGGACTTCACGGCTGGTGAAGTAGAAGGCCTGCATAAAAGAGGAAGACCCTCAGGATGGTGAACTGACATAGTGGCTGCAACAGCGGGCTCAAACACAGCAAGGACAGGGACGATGGCACAGGATGGGTCAATACTGTGTTTTGTGAAAAGTCTCTCTGAGCTGGAATTGACTGGATGACACTGAACCACAATAACTCTGCCCCTCTCCTCTCTTCCCCTTTTACCTGCTTTGTTTTTGTTCATAACTTTCATCACTGTTTCACATGCTTTATATATGTCTGTCCATGTCTACACAGATCATGTTTATTGTTTGCCTCTTAGGATGATGTAAGTCCCATGAAAGTGAGGTCTGTGTTTTGTTTTGTTCGCCATTCTGTACTCAGCACTATGAACAGCACCTGGCACCTAGTACATGTGCAGTAGATATTGGTTGTGCACCTTTAATGTACAATTAAATTTAGATATGGTTATGAATGCACTCAAGTTCATATTTTGGCTCTCATGGACTTGTTTTAATTTTCTTCAACTTCAACTTTCATATGAACAATTGATCATCTGTTCTGTGTTCAGTTCCTGGTCTTATTCTGACTAATGACACTGAGCTCCTCCGTGGCTCTTCCCACATTTGTAATGGATCTGATTCCTGTATATTCCACATGTATAGTCACTGTTCATGTTGTTGAAGAAGGCATTTACAATGAATAAGTCTTCCGTTTTGCAAAGTTCTATCATGTGAGCTCCAGCATCATTTCTATCACCAAGATCGCATTTTCTTAATATTGATCCCTCTTCATTTCCAACTTACGCATTCCACTCACCAGTAATTATTAATGCATTTTGATTACATGTCTGATCAATTTCAGATTGCAGAAGTTGGTAAAAATCTTCAATTTCTTCATCCCTGGTAACAACAGTTGTACATAAATTTGAATAATAGTTCTGTTAACTGGTCTTCCTTGTAGGCATACAGATACTATACTATCACTGATGGCATTACATTTCAGGACAGAACTTGAAGAGTTCTTTTAGTGATGAATGCAATAACATTCTCCTTCAAATTGTCATTCCCAGCATAGCACGCCACATGATTATCTGATTCAAAGTCAGTACCAGCCCTTTCAGCTCACTAATGCCTAGGATATTGATCTTTATGTGTGCCATTTCATTTTTGATGACTGCAAAATGAATGGAGGAGTGGGGCTTGCCATTTTATACTGGATGCTCTAGACTTAACATTTTTAGAACTTTCTAGAAAATTGAAATAAGTATAAAGGATGGGGTTTTACACTGATTTCCAGTTCCTAGAATCTTTTGTTTCATTGGATTTTCATTAAGACACAAACTCTTGAATGAGTTTTTTGAAGAAGTACTCATTGGTGTTGTATTCCCCCAATTCATAAACGCCTGAGAATGCCTGCCTCTTGCCATACTCTTTCCGTGGCACTTGGACATTACAAATTGCTTGGCTAAACATGCTTTTCCTCAGAAATTTAGCGACTCTGCTCCACCGTCTCCTGGTATTGACTTAGCATGCTTGGAGACAGAGGAATTGGTAAGCAAGTCTCACACCACTTCTGGTGATGTGAAATAAGGTGGAAGTTAAGCTGGGGTGAGGGGGGTTGCAAAGGGAGGGAAGCACTGTGTGGCTTGATGTAAGTCATTCAATATCTCATATATTCTTCTCAGTACAGTGTTGGTCAATGCAGATATAGAACAGGTTCTCAAGTTTTGGACTCATAGGAACTCAGGTACTACTTTGAGACAGTCATTTTGCCTCTTTGAACCTCAGTTTGTGCCCTATAAAGTGAAAAAAATAATTACCTGGGAAGGGGATCTTTAAGAATCAGAGGCAATATGTGCAAAGTCTTTAGGTGAGTGCCAGACATACAGTACATGCCAGATAATGAAAGCTACTCAGGTATACCCTGACTTTTGACTTTCAATGTATTCAAGTTATGATGAACCACACTTAACCACCTGTTTCTTTTGTTTGTGTTTTACATTTCATTGTTAGCAGTATGTACTATATACAATCTTGTAGCATGTAATTGGCTGGTGTTACCATTATCAGATATAATGCTTACAACCTCTAAAGACAAATAAAGGTGGGCTTTATAAAGATACTGGTAATAAGAGGAAATAACAATGAAAATGTAAAAAAAAAATGGGTTATTTCACTTAACATTAAAACCAACAGAGTAGTCACAGGAAAGGAAGCCAGTCACAAGCTAGAGACTATTTATATTTCTATTGTACTAACCTTAACTATGCAACAAAATTTTTGAGGACTAAATTATGGCTATAGATACTCTAAAAGATAGATGACAGATAGACAACTACACACATGAGTATGTCTATGTGATTGTTTTTAGGCACCATTGAATCCATTCAGGCTCACAGCAATACCAGGTGACAGAAGAGAATAGCCCCATAGGATTTTCTAAGCTGTCTTCTGATGGGAGCAGGTAGCCAGCTCTTTCTTCTGCAGAGCCACTGGGTGGGTTCAAACCATAGATTTTTGTTAGCAGCCAAGTGCTTAACCATTGTGCTACCAGGACTCCCTATGTGCACCTATATATGTATGTATATACATTAGAAAAATGTATATACAAAACTGCATGTAAAAGAAGGCATCAAGATATTTAGAAAGATTCCTGACAGATGATACGATTATATACGCAGAGAATCCTAAAGAATACATAAACAGACTACTCAAACTGATAGAAGAGTTCAGCAAAGTCTCAGGATACAAGATAAACATAAGTAAATCAGTAGGATTCTGTTATACCAACAACAAGATTATTAAGGGAGAAATCAAATCAATACCATTTACTATTGTCCCTAAGAAGATAAAGTACCTAGGAACAAATCTAACCAGAGAAATAACAGACCTTTACAAAGAGAACTATAAGTCCTTACTACAAGAAACTAAGAGAGACTTATATAAATGGAGAAATCTACCCTGCTCATGAATAGGAAGACTTAACATTGTGAAAATGTCTATTTTACCCAAAGCAATCTACTTATAGAATGCAATCCCAATACAAATTCCAGTGACATTTCTTAATGAGATGGAAAAACAAATCACCAACTTTGTTTGGAAAGGGAAGAAGCCCTGAATTAGTAAAGCACTACTGAAGAAGAAGAACACACTGGGAGGCCTCTCACTACCTGACTTTAGAACCTATTCACACTGCCACAGTAGTCAAAACAGCCTGGTACTGGTACAAAAAGAGACAGCTAGATCAAGAGAACAGAATTGGGACCACAGAAATGACACCATCTTCCTATGAACAGCTGATATTTGATGAAGGCCCTAAGACATTAAACTGGAGTAAAAACAATCTCTTCAACAAACGGTGCTGGCAAAATTCAATCTCCACCTGCAATAAACTGAAACAAGATCCATATCTTACACCTGATACAAAAACCAATTCAAACTGGATAAAAGACCTAAATATCAGATCTAAAATGATAAAGATCATCCAAGAAAAAGTAGGAACAACAATGAAAGTTTTAATACATAATGTAGACAGACTTCAAAATCTGTCAAACCACAAATAACAGAAAATAAATAAATGGGAACTACTAAGAATCAAACACTTTGCTCAGTCAAAGACTTTATTAATAGAATTAAAAGGCCACCTACACAATCAGAAAAAAAATTTGGCAACTATATGTCAGACTGATGCCTGATCTCCATAATCTATAGCCAAGCCAGCCAAGTGCTAAGGTATCACAAAATATCAATAAGGAAAAGATAAATCATCCAACTAAGTGAAGGGCAAATGAGATGGACAGACACTTCTCTGAAGAGGAGATCTAGGCAGCCAAACACATGCAGACATGCTCAAGATCATTAGCTATTAAAGCAATTCAAATCAAAACTACAATGAGATACCATCTCACCCCAACAAGGTTGGCCATGATCCAAAAAACACAAAAACAACAAATGCTGGAGAGGCTGTGGAGAAATTGGAACTCTGCTACATTGTTGGTGGGATTGAAAAATGGTGCAACCTCTTTGGAAAGCAATCTGGCACTTCCTTAAAAAGCTGGATATAGATATACCATTTGAACCAGTAATTCCACTGATCAGAATATATCCTACAGAAGCAAGACCATTCACACCAACTGATACATGCACACAAATGTTTATTGCAGCATGGCCCACAATAGCAAAAAGATGAAATCAACCCAGATGTCCAATAACAGAGGAATGGATAGGTAAACTATGGTATATATACTCAATAGAATACTATGCAATGACAAAGAACAATTATGATTTTAGAAAACATTTCATAACCTGGTTTCAACGGGAGGACATTTTGCTGAGTGAAAGTAGTCAGTGACAAAAGGACAAATATTGTATGAGATGCCTAACAGTAGTCCCCCAAATGCAAAGTCCTTCCTAAGATCTAATAAGGGATAGATAAATTCATATAGTTGATCAGAGTAAAGGGATTAACTAAAATGATTAAAAAAAAAAATAGTCATAATTGATACACCTGGTGATCTGACAAAATCGGGTCCTATCAGTGACAGAGCCACTCTCCTCCTGCTATAGATGGTATAGCTGCTTCTTGCTGGTCTATTCTTTGTCTTCTCAGCATTAATAATACAAGTATCAACTGTGAGCAAACAGGGGAACTGGGAATCATCTGATAAGTTTCAATCAATCTGACAGATCCTTCTGACTCCAGTATGTATCTCTATTTTCCTCTCCTCTGCTTTCCAAATTTTTTATTTTTCTTTTTGGTGAAAATCCACTGAGCTCTGGAGAACACACTTGAGTCTTCTGTGATGTCAGAATGCCGTGCTTGAGGGAAACGACCCCCACCAGAATTAAAGGCTTGTTGACTGATTTCCACCCCTAGGGTTCCTGGAAAGTTCCACACTGAAACATGTACTGGGTTGGCTCACCAGTAAATGCAACAATAAAACCTGCCATCAGGAAAATTCTCAGCTTTCACAGGGCTAGGTTCTTTAAGCTCAAGTAGTAAGAAAACACTAATTACAAATTTGACAGGCCATGTACTATTAAGTAAATGGAGGTACAGGTAAAGAAATGTGACTTCTAAGCCCCAGAGATGACATAGAAGGATATTTTGTCAACTGGAAGAAGCTTGAGCAATGTCTAGGTTCAGCAGAGTTCTTGTCTTTCAGAATACAGCAGAATCACTTGGAAGGCTTGCTAACACGGGTTGCTGGGCCTTACCAAAGTGTCTGATTCAGTAGGTATGGGAAGGGACCAGAGAGTTTTGCATTTCCAATAAGTGCACAAGGTAACCCTGAGGCTGCAGGTCTGCAGACCACTCTTTGAGAACTGCTGATCTAGTAGAGCTTGACTGGGGAAGGATCGGTGTCCAAGATCATTTCCATTGTTGTTGGCAGGACTTATATCCTTACTGGCTGCTGGCCAAACCTATCAGTTCCCTGACATGTGAACTTCTTCACAGGGCATCTCACAACACGGCACCTAGACCTTGCAGAAGGAGCCAGTGAGCGAGATAGGGAGGGAAAGCAAGACGGAAGCCACCATCTTTATGCAACCTAATCTTTAAAGGGACATCCTATCAGTTTCGTATATTCTATTCATTAGAAAAAAGTCACTAGGTGTGACCCACGGTCAAGGGAAGGGGGTTAGACAGGGCACGGGTACCTGGAAGCAAGACTCATTGGGGGCCATCCTGGAAGCTACTTACTACCTTACCACAACAGAGCTACAGGAAGTGAGAAGGTCTCTAACACATTAACAACAAACCCTGATGCTCCTGACACACATAGACTGTTGACTTAAGAGCCCTAAAGGCCATTCAAGGGTTGTGAAAGATAGAATTTCCCCATTTCTTTTGGATACATACATGAAGAGACAGGAGTACCCAGGAAGACAGAGGGAAGACAGTGATGCAAAATGGGAAATAAGGAACAAAGTTTTTCCTCCAGATTTCCCATGTGAAGAAAGGGAAGAACTTCTCAAAGTTATCAGCCTCAGGGGAGGTGGAACCTGAAGCTTTATCGAAGTAAAAAAGTCAGTCAAATATCTGATAAACGAGGGAGGACTTGTGCTATCCTTACTAAAGTAATTAGGTAAAATATGTAAATATTTAATTACATCCAGATGTCTGAGCTGGCTAAATAAATACAATAAACATAAATTGAATCTTAAATCTTGATGAGATTATATTCTTCACAATTAAAATAATAGGCTATACAGGAACAAAGAGGCCATTTTCACCAAAGTGAGTTGTTCACTAGGTCTGTAACAAATTCACAAGCAGTACTCAGGTCTCCTGGGCCCCAGCCAACACTTTTCTCATGTAACTCCAGATCAGCAGCTTTCCAGACTACAAAATGTCTCTGTTTTAACCAAGTCTCACGGTAGTACAATTGCTCACGCAAATTAAAAACAAGCAGGTAGGCGAATGTGCCTGTGCTGAAAACGACTTACTTTAGTCCCAATTTGGGTAGGAAGGAACTCTTGCAATAGATACCAAGAACACATCAGAACATGCCAGCTTCGGTGCACTTGATCTCTTTTCTCATTAAGCCATAACTAAGCCCTGCACTTTGTGCAGAGGTTAAAAGTCAGGCAAGACACAACATCTGGTCTCAGGGAGCTCCCGGGTTAATAGAGAAGCAGACAAGTGAAACCCTAACTGCAGGACAGTGGGACTGGCGCCTCACTAGAAACATACACTGTGGTTATTGTGAGGTGCTGTGGAGTCCATTCTGACTCACAGCTGCTCCATGGGACACTCAGAACTGCAAAGCCTTTTCTTGGCTGTCACCTTTACAGGAGCACTCATCAGGGAGTTCTGCTGCAGAGCCGCCTAGCCGGTGCAGACAGACAACCCACAGGTTGGCAATGAAGCACTTAACCACTGTGCCACCAGCATTCCTTAGGACCTAGATTAAAACCAAAAACAAGCCATGCCACTGTCTCAGGCTGGGTTTTCTACAGAAGAAAAACCAGTAACACGTGTAGGTACAAGGAAAGGTTTATATATGTAAAGTACAAGATATATATATCTATGTATAGGAAACAGCTCACGCAATTGCAGAAGCTGAACATCCCAAGTTCTGGCACAAGCCTCACACGGCCACGGGAGCTGGTGAACCCAAGGTCAGCAGGTCAGAGATCAGAGTTCTAGATCACCGGTTGTGTAGGTCAGCAGATCCCAAGCTGGTGGCAAGACGGAGCTACACAGACTGGCGAACCCAGGACCAGCAGGTCAGGAAACAAGACTCTCAAGCACTGGCTATAAGGATTGATGAATCCAACAGCTACTAGTTCAAGTCCAGGAACCAGACACCAGAAGAGAGCAGGAACTGCTGGCTACAACGTGGTGGAAGGTGGAGAGCTGAGAGCTGAGGGGCGGGAAGCTGCAACAGGCCCTGCCCTGCCACTTAATACAGCAGCCAAACATCAAGTAGCCAAATTGACATAAATTCTGACCACCACAGCCATCAACTTAATTCCAACACACTGTGATGCTATAGGACAAAGAAGAACTGTCCCATATGGTTTCCAAGGAGCAGCTGGTGGACTCATACTGCTGATCTCTTGGTTAGCAGCTATAGCTCAGTGGTGCAATGGTTAAGACCTATGGCAGCTAACCAAGAGGTCAACAGTTAGAAACCATCAGCTACTCTTTGGAAACCCTACAGGACAGTTCTACTCTATCCTATAGGGTCACAATGAGTTGGAATCAACTTGATGGTGATGGGAAATCTGGGTTGCCAGGCCAAAGATCTGGGTTAGTGGCATTTAAATCAGTTTGCAGGTTACAGAAAGCTTCCGAACAGAAGTGACTCTTGAGATATATTTTGAAGACACATTGGAGGTTATTTGGGTAAATGCAGGGAAAGCCTTAGGGTGAAAATAACATTATATAAGAAGACATAACGGCTTAAAGAGGTACATATGTTCAGAAATGGAAAACAAGTTTAGTATGATTGGACAAGTGAATTTATGGAGCAAAGTGGCAGGAAGTGAAATGACAGAGCCTATTTAGCTTCTGATTGCTGCTTGAGTAGTGAAGAATCAACCTTGCCCGAAGAGAGGTCTGGCCTTTACACTCAATAACTGTGAGATGATCAGCAGGAACTCAGAACGTCATGCCTGACAGAAGAGGCTTTGGCCACTAGACAGTCTAACAAAGTAATTTGTGATGAGGGCTATCATGGATTGAATTGTGTTCCCCAAAAACATCTGTCAACTGGGCTGGGTCATGGTTTCCAACACTGTGTGGTTGTCTACCAGGCTGTCATCTGATGTATTTCCCTGTGTATTGTAAAACCAGTCACTATGATATAATGAGATAATTTAGTGGCAGTTATGTTGATGAGATCTACAAGATTAGATAGTGTCTTAAGCCAAACTCTTTTGAAATGTAAAAGAGAGAAGTGAGCAGAGAGACATGAGCTAGGAACAGAGTACATCCTTTGGACCTGAGGTCCCTACACTGAGATGCTCCCAGACCAAAGGAAGAGTGAAGACAAGGACCTTTCTCTGTAGCTGGCACAAAGTCCTCCCCCAGAGGTGATGTCCTGAATTTGGACTTTCAGCCTACTTTGCTGTGAAGAAACAAATTTGTCTTTGTTAAAGCCATCTACTTGTGGCACTTCTGTTACAGTGGCACTGGATAACTAAGACACAGGCTTCGGCCCACAGTGTATCAGTCTTCCCTCCAGAAATTAAGGGTACCAGCCCCATCTCTGGAGGGACTGGAGACTACAAGTTAGCTGCCAGGGAGGTATGTGGTCAAGCCTCATAAATGTCAGGACACCAAAGGCTCAAGTGAGTTTCCCTGGTTGACAACACTCAGTGAATATTGTCACACAGTGTCCAGAAGGAGATAACCCTGTGCATGACTCCATGGGGACAGGACAACTGGACACTGTGGTTGGATCTCTCCTGGATTTTGTCCTACATGCCTTCTTTTCATTAACTTAATCTATATCCTTCTGTGTAACAAGCCATAGCTGTCAACACAACCATTGCCCGTGAGTTCGGAGCATCCCTCCAGTGAAATATCAAAACAGGGTGGGTTTGGGAACTCTGCAAACTTGCAATTGGCATCATAAGTGAGGGCAATCCTACAGATCTGTCAATTGGCTGAATTCTTACACTACTATAGCAAGTTACTACAAATACAGTGTCTTAAAACACCACAAAGTTATTCTTTTAGAGTAGGACAGGTCAGAATTCTGATGTAAGTTTATAGGCCTACAATCAAGATGTCAGCAGGATCAGCTCTTTGAAGATCCCAGGGACCAAAATGCTCCTTATCTCTTCCGAGTAACAAGACTGCCCGCATTTCTCAGCTACATCACTCCAGTCCCTGCCTTCGGATAGCGTATCACCTTTTACTCTTCCATAGTGAAATCGCCCTTCTATAAGGATACTTCAGCTTACACTTGATCCCTATCAGAGCTCAGGAGCAAGCCAAGAGCCATTTATCAAAAGGAGAACAGGGATTAGCAAACATGAGCATATCTTTGCTTCAAAGTCTTGATGAGTCTGGGCCGTAATTCTTCTTTGGAGGTTTCCAGAGGCATCATACAGCATCGTTTTGTTTTTTGTTTTTTGCCACAAACACTTAGGGTGCAACTGCATCTCACTAAGGTGTTCTACAGTAACCAATCAGGTTCCATCAGACATCGTATCTCCTGGGAAGGAATGAACCAGGGCTGGAGAGAAGCCAGAAATGTTATGTGAGTGAAACTGCCTGACATGATACGAAGAGTTTAGGACTGATAAGAGTTACCACCTAACCCCCAGTATGGCACCTGGCAAAGAGCAAGCACTCAACCTGTATTAGAACAAATGAATAAATAGATCAGTACAGTCAATATACCATTAGATCACATTTATTACCGATCCCATGTAATTACTAGGTAATAAATCATTTACTTAACTATCATACTTCATCACAAAAACTAAACCAGTCACTGCCGAGCCTATCCTGACTCGTGGTAACGTCGCATGTTACAAAGCAGAATTGTACTCCGTAGGTGTTTCAAGTCTGTGACCTTCTGGAAGCAGACTACCAGCCCTTTCCTCTGTGGTGTCTCTGGGTGGGTTCAACCCACCAACTTTTTGGTTAGAAGTTGAGCACTTAACTGTTTGTATCACCTGGGGACGCCATCATATTTTAGGCCATATAAAGAACTATCACATATGAACTTGGTACTGGGTACCTGCCAAGGATATATTTATTTTTCATTCATTCATTCAATCCGTTTTGTGTATCAGCTGCCTTACACAGTGCTAAGGAGGTCAATGTGAATGGCACTGTCCTTGGCCTCTGGAAATGAACAGTCCAGGAGGTGAAATGTAACGGGCAGATCTCTAGCCCTCACCCTGCCCTGCTCCTCAGGCTCTTCCCCTGACCAAGCAGAACTCTTCTTCCCCAAGGATGTCTTCAGTTCACTAACTGACCTTGCCCCCATCTTGCCAACATCATTTGAAACATAGAAGAAAATGGACAGGCAAGGAATATTGTGTTTACTCACCAGAAAAATGTATTTTCAAGTAAAATGTAAAGCCATAGGTTTACATGAATGCCAACCAGCAAAAATCATGAAGGCTCTAAGCATGGAACATGTGATTTGATCACAGTTTCCACAGATTCTAAGACCCTTTTCATGCCCCTGACAAGAGTAAATAAATTGTAAATAACCAATGGGAAAGGTTAGTTAGACACTATTCAGTTGCAAATTGAATGCACATAAATCCTGGTGGTGCTCACCCGCACATTAAATTCTTGGATATTTTACATCTCTGTCAAATAAAGCCGGAGAAGAAAGAGGGAGAAAAAGCACAGGAGCAAGCACAGTGAAAAAGAAAGATAATGATTAAATGGATACGGCAGATTTTATCACTTTTCTCCCCCTCCTTAGTTGATTTCTTTTTCCTGACATTGCAAGCTGAGTAGCTGCTCTTGGGAAACACAGTGAGTACGCCCAGAGAAGTCCGCATCCTGGAGTCGGCCTCATCAGTGCCTTATGGTTCTCTCTGTAACGAAGGTCATCGCAGATGAGCAAGTCTGTGTCAGTCACTCTACCCACTGCGAAAGCACCTGACTCACATCTCACTATTAGATGCTTAATTAATGTACAGTAACAAGAAAATTCTCAAAACCACTGCCATCAAGTCATGTCCAACTCATAGTGACCCTAGAAGTCAAAGCAGAAGTGCACCATAGAGTTTCCAAGGAGCGCCTGGCAGCTCCGAACTGCGACCTTCTGGTTAGCAGATGTAGCACGTAATTCACTACACCACCAGGGTTTTCCAATAACCAGAAGGAGATTCAAAAATACAAGCCTATCTGAGCTTCTGTTTCACTGAAAAAAATCACAAAGACTAATTACACACAATTTGGAAACTACTGAAAAGTAGAAGAAAGTAAAAGCATCCACACAGTCTTAGACCAGGAAATATTCCATTATCATTTCTGTGTAAACCCTTCCAACTTTTTTATTTACACATTGTTTTAGTCAGCTATTGCAGCTCTAACAGAAATAGCACAGAGTAGATGGCTTTAACCAAAGACGGTTTATTCTTACACAGTCCAGTAAGCTACAAGTCCAAATTCAGGGTGTCCGCTCCAGGGGAAGGCTTTCCCCTTGGTGGCTCTGGAGGAAAGTCCGGTATTGTATCAGTCTTTGTCCAGGGAGCATCTTGGTGCAGGAACCTCAGGTCTGAAGGATGCACTCTTCTCCTGGGGCTGCTTGCTTGACAGTGTGAGGCTCCCAATTCCCTGCTTGCTTCTCCTTCCTTTTATCCTTAGAGGAGGAAAGGATTTAGGGTAGGGCAAGCCATACTCCAGGGAAACTCCGTTGACAGTGGAGCAGGGAGGTGATCTTATAAAGGGATTTACAGTCCCACCCTAATCCTTTAGCATACAGCATAGGAAAGCCACAAAATGGAGGACAATCACAAAATATTGGAAATCATCCACGGCACTTGGCTTGGCTGGCCCAGCCACATGGCTACACATATTTTTGAGGGACACAATTCAATCCATGACACATATATATTCTCTTTTCATTTTCATTCTTAGCTTGTTTTGCACGGTTATAATATTCTCCATATGGTTCTGTGCCCATTTTCTAGCTTCTCACCACAACTGAGAATTTCCAAATTATTTATAAATGACTCCTCCTTTTCAAGGACAGCTTAGAGTCCTTACTTAGTCTACAGCCCTATTGTTTATAGCCACTAATTTTACCTGGAGGTACAATGGTTAACTGCTTGGCTGCTCACCCAAAAGGCTGGCAGTTTGAACCCACCAGCTGTCGTTCTGTGAGAGAAAAGACCTGGAGATCAGCTCCCATAGAGACTAAAGCCTAAGAAACCTTACGAGGCAGTTCTACTCTATCATATAGGGTCAGAATCAACATGACAACACAGAACGATGAATTTATTAGATACCATTTCTAAGTTCCAGCTGTTACAAACAAGTGTACGCTATGACTGCACACGTCCTTCTAAGAGACTATTATCTAAGGAAGCAGTCACATGCCCACTGCTTATCTACCAACTTTGTACTTGGAGTTCCACAGGGTGAGGAGGACTTCCGAACATCCCTGTCACTCCAGTTCTCAGCCCAGAGTCGGACTTACAGGAAGCAAGCAATAAATGCTCATGGAAAGAAAACACCAGTCCATCATCCCTGTACCCATGCGGTACACTACAGAAACTACATCGAAATGTAAAAAGCACCTGCTCACGCTAAGGACACAGAAAACATTCCATGGGTCTCCAGACAGCCAAGAACAACAGCCTTAGCAGCAAATAAGCTGACCCATAAAAATGCCTTCTTGCCCACAGTCACACGTTCGTGTCTCTTTCTGAGGGCTGCTGTTTTCAGGCACCTTTGAGCTGGTCCTGACTCACAGCATCTTGTGTACAACAGAAGGAAACACTGTCCAGTCCTGCACCCCCCTCACAACTGTTAGTGTGTTTGAGCCCATTGGTGCAGCCGCTGTGTCAGTCCACCTTGTTGGGGTTTCATCTTTTTCTCCAACCCTTTACTTTACTAAGCATGACGTCCTTCTCCAGACACAGTTCCTTCCTGATGACATGTCCAAAGTATATAAAACCAAGTCCTCACTTCCAGGGAGCAATCTTGCTTTCTTTCAGAATAGATTTGCTCCTTCTGCTGGCAGCCCATAGTGTATGCAATACTTTTCACCACCACTATAACTCAAAGCCATCGATTCTCCCATCTTCCTTATTCACTGTGCAGCTTTCACATGCATATGAGGCAACTGAAAACACCATGGCTTGGGTCAGGCACAACCAAGTACTCAAGCTGACATCTTTGCTTTGTAATACTTTAAAGAGGTCTTTTGCAGGAGATTTCCCCAATGCAACATGTCCTTTGATTGTTTGACTGCTGCTTCCATGGGTGTTGATTCTGGATCCAAGTGAAATGAAATCCTTGACAACTTCAACCTTTTCTCTGTTTATCATAATCTTATTTATGGATCCAGTTGTGAGGATTTTTGTTTTCTAGATGTTGAGATGTAATCCATACTGAAGGCTGTGACCGTTGATCTTCATTATTAAGGATTTCAGGTTCTCTTCATTTTCAGCATGCGAAGTTGTGTCATCTGCATATCACAGACTGTTAAGGAGTCCTCCTCCAATCCTGATGCTGCATTTTTCTTCACACAGCCCAGTTTCTCAGATTATTTGTTCAGCATACAGATTGAACAAGTATGGTAAAATGACATAACTCTGACACACGTTTTCCTTGATTTTAAACCCTACAGTGTCCCCTTGCTCCGTTCGAACAACCACCTCTTGGTGTATGCAGAGGTTTCTCACAAGCATAATTACGTGTTGTGGAATTCTCTTTACAACGCTACTTGTAACATAATGTTATGATGCACACAATCGAATGCACTGGCATAGTCAATAAAACATAGGTAAGCATCTTTTCTATGTCCTCTCCTTTTAACTAAGATCCACCTAACATCAGCATTGTTGTCCTTCATTCCATATCCTCTTCCAAATCCGCTTGAATTTCTGGCAACTCACTGTCAGTGTATGGCTGCAACCATTTGTTGCTTATCTTCAGCATAATTTCTGAGTAGGTGGCCTGAAACAGGAGATCCTGTGTATGGCCCGGTCTGAAACAGTTGAGATTCCTGTAGGTATCTCTGGGCCTCAGGCTCCTTAAAACCAGCTAAGGAGAGTTGCTCAAGTACCCACAAGTCTTTCCTGTTTTAGCTCTGGACTACTAGAGATCTATTTACATACTTGTCTGAGTGTCACCCCAACTTCCCCCACTCTGCTTTGTGAATACTTTGAAGACAGGAATAGAATCTTACCAAGTTGGGCCTCTCCAGTAGTTAATACAATGCCTGGAACAGAATGTGTGGCTTTCAAATTTGAACTCAACCAAATTCTAGAATCCTGGATTTATTTAACAAAAATATATTGAGGGTTTGTTATGTACGTGGCTACAGCTACCTGCTGGTGACACAAGAAGGAGCCCCCGTGGCACAAAGGTTAAGCACTTGGCTCCTAACCAGACAGTTGGCTTTGGAACCCACCTGGAGGTTCCATGGGACAAAGAGCTGGCAATCTGCCCCCATAAAGATGACAGCCAAAGAAACCCTACGGGGCAGTCCTACTGTGTCACAGGTGGTCACTATGTGTCACATGGGGTCACCATGAGTTGGAATCAATTCCACAGCACACAATAGGAACAGAAAGATGAACAGGACAGAAGAAGCAATTAAGTGGCAATCATCACAATGCCCAAAGTATGTCAACAAAACCTTGGATTAATTTAACAGGTGGAGTCAATGGCTCAAAGATAATGCTGAAACAAAAATCTAACAAAGATTCTACTGGGCTGGAAAATAATAATTCCTGACTCATCAACAAAAATGTCTAGAATAAACAGCCTCACCTTTTACTCGTCTTTGACGGGTCCTACCATTTGGGTGCGGTGAGAACACAGGCTCTATCTATTCTCTTCTCCTCCCAGTAGCACTTCGAGTGATTGTGACCTGCACTGTATAACTCTAGGAAGGTTAAGTCTGACATACCGATCACTGTGATCAATTGGAGGTAGTCTCCTCAGGTTCACACTGCCATCCTTCAGGATGATACCTGTGCAAATCAGTCACATTTGAGTAAGTGGCTTGAATTCTCTTTGACACAGAGAATCCCCAAGAATATGGGAAAGGTTCAATGTGTGACCCAGAAAGGGGAAAATTTTCCAAACTAAGGGCAAAACTCATGACAGGGTTCAGTTTAATCAGCCATGTTAGGAGAACAGAAATGACTAAAGCTACAAGTGTACAAGCTGCCTGGGGTTCTAATCCCTCCCAGTGTCTCTTCCTTTTTCCTCTCCCATACAGGCCTTCAAGGTCTTTTCTTCTCCCTCCTTTCTCAAGGTTCTTCACAGGTAAGAGCCAAGATACTGGGAGGAGCTGGGAGTCTCTGAAAATCCACTTCAGCATAAATTTTGCCACCCCATGTCACATTACTCTCACTGAACCTTAGTTTAGGAGTCTAAAAACCAAGAGATTAAAACGCCCACTTCATTGCATTGCTTTCGAAATTCCTAAAGTATATAAAAGGGGGAAGCACCTATTGGCAATGGGGGGGAAAAGTTACCTCCTCGTCTTGCTTTTTATTTTCAACTTGACCCTGAAATAATTTTCCTCTCATTATCAATAAACTATTTTTCATGACACAGTCTTAGTTTAACCCCTTCTTCTCATCTAGCACTGAAAGGAATATCAGGACCTAACTTAGCACTTACAAGTTCTTGATAAACATTTTACAGGAAACGAATGTCACGGCTAAACTGAGTACCCTCCTACTTAACCTTTCTCAAGAAAGTATTTGTCAATGGAATGAATGAGAACATAATACTGCAACATTTAATATAAATGAATTAAAAATACATTTAGCTTTGAATCTATGGATTTGAAGATATATAAGTATTATGGTGATTTGGTGCACAACATGTTAAATGCATTCCTGTCAGGGTTTTACAAGAATAAAATGAG
Organism: Heterohyrax brucei; assembly: GCA_028571685.1. NCBI lineage: Eukaryota > Metazoa > Chordata > Mammalia > Hyracoidea > Procaviidae > Heterohyrax > Heterohyrax brucei. The sequence goes on along the minus strand of CM053153.1, from coordinate 13,434,908 downwards.
GTTATATACATAGAGGGTTTGATACTTAGTAGGCATTCACTTAAAACCCCACTGCCGTTGAGTCAATCCCAACTCATAGCAACCTTACAGGTCAGGGCAGAACTGTTTTGTAGAGTATCCAAGGATACCTGGTGGATTCAAACTGCTGACCTTCTGGTTAGCAGCTATATAGCTCTTAAGCATTACATCACCAGGGTTTCTATTCACTTACAGGACTTCCATTCATTATGAATGATGAATTCCTGAGCCTGGACCTCCAGAAGTTCTCATCCAAATGGTTTGACTTCCTTTAAAGTGTGAAAGCCTTACAATTGAGATACCAAAGGGTACAACACCCCCACTGAAGAAGCAGTACCCACTGTACCTGGGAACACTTCCAGAAGCCAGAGATCTCATCAACATAAGGAGTGAGGAAGGGAGAATCAAGGCAGCACTGAACATGTGCAAAGGCAGAGGCTGGAACAAGCACCGTGTGTCCTGGGCATGGTCAGACCACTCAGTTCTGCTGGAGAAGAAAGTATTTGGTTCCCAAGAACAGAAGATTAGTTAGAAATGTGAGCAGGACCTGTCATGAAGGGCAGTGCTGGCTGGTGTTAAGAAGTTAGAACTTTGTGCTAAAGATGGTAGAAAAAATCATCAAAGCATAATTTGTTCTCCTCAAAGGATATCTTTGGTATATCTGGCTCTATATAAAAGAATGGCTTCTAACGATTTATAAACATTTGGTTATTCAGTAAACACACAGCAAATATCTCAGAGTTGGGAACTGGATTTGATCAATGTATATTTAAATTAATATTTTAATATAATTTAATGTAAATGGTAACCTAATAAATATTAACCCAAGCCAAACATTAACTAATTTATGCATCTTAATTTGCTAGGAAGAAGCAATAACTGGCTTGGTAAATATGAAATATTTATGTATTCTATGTTATACCAAGAGACTCAAGCATTCTGTGCTGCTGGGCTATTCTTTCAACTGAAAACATGCTAATAACATTACGTATGTTGAAGGCCTAAAGGAGAGACAGGATATTCTCTCTTACACTCTGCTGCTGACCTCTGATCCCCTTTACCCAATACAAAACCCAGCTTTCAATCCCATCTGCAACAACTCCTTCATCTTTGCACAGAAATTAAGTTCCTGTGGAAGGAAATCAGAAGAGCACAGCCTTTCTTACAATCATAACATAACAAGAAGACAGGGCAGATTCTAATAGCTACTGTTAATAATGTATATTTGAACTTTTAACATGGTTTCATACATCCCTATTATTAGAACTCATTAGCCACTGTTTGCACCTTCAGGCACAGCACCATTACAAAATGCAATATAGAAATATCCAAAATAGTACCATGTGCCAATGATGTGCAAGACGATGGGAATGCAGAGCTGGAGAAGTGGCTACTGTACCGCAGCCTTCACTCAGGGGCATCAGCAATACGTCCAAATATGTAAAGATGGAAACCCACCAAGAACATGGTCAGAGAGTACCATCTACTCCAGTCACAGCTGTGTGACCAGCAAACCAACTCCTGGCAAGTGATGCAGACAGGAGTGAGATCTTCTAGCAGCCAAATTGAAAGATACAAGCTGATGTTTTGCTGAGGTGAAAAGTGAATTGCAAGGAAAACAAAAGGGATTAGTTTGCAGATTGTGAAGAGAAGGGAAAAGAAAAGAAAGCAGTTGTTGAATAAAACATTGAAAAGCAAAACAAAAAAACAATGGAATACCATGCAATGATAAAGAGCAACACTGATGTTCAGAAACATCTCATAACTTGGCTTATCAGGAAGACCTTATACTGAGTGAAATTAGTCAGTTGCAAAAGGACAAATATTGTATGAAACCACTATTATAAGGACTTAAGAAAAGGTTTAAGCACAGAAAATAATAATGTTTGATGTTTACAACAAGGAGACAGAAGAGCCTTCACAGAGTAAATAGTACCAGGACCGCCAATGAAGTTCGCGCCCCGTCCTAGAAGAGTGCCCCAGGCCTCGTTGTTGGCCGTCGCCACGGTCATTTTTGACGCACTCCACTTAGGAAGCTACACATTGGTGCCAGTGCCTAGTCCACTCTTCAAAACAATTTTGGAACTCTTTTTCTGGAATGGCCATCAGAGGTGTGACTGGATTACCTTTGATGTCCTGAATGTTATCAAAATGTTTTCCTTTCAATATTTCCTTTATCTTCCGATAAAGAAAGAAGTCACTGGGGGCCAGATCAGGCGAGTAGAGAGGGCGTTCCAATACAGTTATTCATTTACTGGCTAAAAACTCCCTCACACACAACTATACAACTAAATTCATGAGCTTGCCCCCATGCCACCATGTTCTACAGCCATTTCAGAAACAGTTCCAAAATTGCTTTGAAGTGTAGACTAGGTGCTGATGTCAGTGCATAGCTTACCACGCGGAGGACTTTGAAGGTGACCATGATGACATTCAGGAATGAGGTATGCAGCACTTAGAACAATAAGATTGCATATTTAATTGCCGGACCTTACAGATACGAATTGGGTTAAGCAAAGGGAGCGACAGCACACAACAGAAGGTAGGTTAGCACAGCTGGACTACAATAAAAGCTAAAAGGTTTCCTAATACAACCCAACATTTTGAAGAACATAGTAGCAGGGACAGGGGCCTGGGGATCATAGTTGCAGGGGTCATCCAGGCTAACTGGCATAACTTTTTGTTTGGTTTGGTTTGGTGAGTGGTATCTGGGGTGTTAAAAGCTAGCACACTGCCATCTAAGTATCAATGAATCCCAATCCACCTGGAGCAGAGAAGAATTAAAGACATCAAAGATATGAGGAAAATACGAGCCCAGGAGACCGAAACTGCCATGGAAATACGATCCAAGTCTACATCAGCATGGAACAAGAAGAACTAGATGGATGATGCCTGGCCACCACCAATGATTGTCCTGATAGGTAATACAACATAAAGTCCCTGATGTAGCAGGAGAACCCTGAAGACTAACTTTCTTCGCCTCTCTGAGGCTGGCTAGATGACATGATTGGTTCTGGCCAATAAATGTGAACTCAAGTAACATGTATTTTCAACCCTAAGGCAGGTAATTACCAGTGCAAGACCTTACAGAGTTCTTTTTCTCAGCATATTTCCTTCTAACATTCTGGGCAGCAACTATTTTGTCAGCCTGGGTTCTAGAGTAAAAGCAACATAAAGCTGACTCCAATAAATACACAGCACCAATAAAAAGTAAATGTTGTTTTAAGCCATTGCCAAACTGGAGATTATCTGTTACTGTAGCATAATTTATCCTGCCCTGCCTGAAAACCACTCCCTAGTGTTGCAGTGTTAGCTCACAGAAGGAAAGGAGAGAGAGCAAAACCTGCCTAAAGATGCTCACAGACCCCTAGGGTAACCTAATGCAAAATGCAGTACAATTGGAACACGGGAAATTTAAGCAGCAGGGTCCCTGGGGAAATCTCATTTTAAAGATCTACGCAAACCAAAAAAAAAGTCAGCTCAGTATGAGACTTACTTTCCTTTTTTTTTTTTTTTTTTTTTTTAATGAAAGGGGTACCCTTTTATGGAGCTTATACAGTGAGCTCAGCTCACTTAGTCCCCACAAAAATCTCATGAAGCAAGCACCTTCTGACAGGTACCACACTTCCTACCTAGACACAGTTCCTGCATCCTAGGAATTTAACAGTACAAGACATATGGCCATGTAATACAAACAGGAGGAAGACTGTGAAATCAGAACCAAGCAAGGAACCTGAAGAGCTTGAGTAGCGCAGTGAAGAAGTGTGTTAATCCCAGCAGGGAGACTTCCTCGCAGCACTGGATACCAGCAGAAACTTTAATCTCGTGTAGGATTTCCATACACAGTACAGAGAAGGGTTTCAAAGGAATTCAGGGAGGAAGTGGCTTCAAAGGCAAAAACACAGTAGTTAGGAAATGCAGGCAAAGTTCTAGGTTTAAAGAAACTCTGCGCATTGTTGGCTATATTTACAGACATTTTATCGGCCATTAGGGCGTGTTAAAGAAGTTCAGCTGTTTATGGAGAGACCCATCAGATGTTTCAACCAGTAAAACACATTTGAAGGAGGTCCATGAGACAGAGGGGGAAAAGTGTGACAGAATTTATCATGATTGCATGGAGGAATTTTGAGGGAGGAATAACTTTATAAGGTCAAGAACACTAGAAAGTCAGTAAAGTATGAGTTATCCAGTACAGAGTAGATTCAGACTATATGGATTTGAATGCTAGCTGTGGCAGACAGATCTCCCCAAAACTTGCAGGTTTTTGTGGATTCTCTTACCCTTGAATGCGGAGCAAATTTTACTTCCAGCAAATAAAGTTAGAATGCTGTAATGGGATTGGATGTCACTGATGAGAGATTGTTATGAAAGACTGTGGCTTGCATCTTGGGTCCTCACTCTCTCACACTCACTCCCATTCTTGCTCTCTCTCTCTCTTCCCTCTAACTACTCCCCTGGATGAAGCCAGCTATTGTGTTATGAGTCAGTCCTGTGATGGGATCCAAGAGGCTAAAAGCCACATGACTGAACTTGGAATCAACTTCTCCAAACTCCACAGTCAAGACTGCAGCTCCCATGAACAGCTTGACTATAATCTCACAAGAGACCTTGAACCAGAGGCAACAGCTAAACAATGGCCAGCTTCCCGACTCACAGACTCTGTGAGGTAAATGTTTGCTTGGATTACACACCTTTCTTCAACCAATCACTATGTGAAGGTGTCAGCAGCATGGCATCAAGAGAGGAGAATCACTGTTGAAGATGTGAGTGTGGCCAATCTCATTATACCAGATGGCTGCTGCTAATGAGGAAAAACAGAACATGATACTAGGGATGCAAAGATAATGTCTACTGTAGGAAGATGTTGCTGTAGCCTGTATCAGGGCTCACAGGACTTGAACAAGGACAATCAGTAGAAATTGGGGCAAAAGAATTAATATAGCCAAGTGTGACAGTTGGAAAGGGTATAGAAAATGGAATTTAATAACTGAGTGGAAGGGGCAGATGAGGGAAAAAGGGGAGTTGAAGAGCTTCAAGTCCAGGCCCGTGAGAATGAATGACATTTACAGAGCTAAGGGTCTCAGAAAAACACACAGATTAATGATATAATAAATATCTATTGAGTGTCTGCTGACTGCCAGACACCATGTCATCACTTTCCATGCTCTATACAACACTTTCTTTAAGTTACTAGAACTTGCCAAGCTCTTTCTAGTCTCATGATTTTCTGCCTTTTACTTCCTCCGTCTTGCGCTTTCCTCCCACAGCTTTTTGAACTGCTGATTCTTTCCTAGACCACCCCATCTGAAGTGGAACATCCCCAAAATAATCTATAACAATATCTTATTTATCAGGACATAATATAAAATACATTTTGTTTCTCTTGATCATTATCTATCTCCCACATTAGGCTACACTTTCTATTACGGTAGACAACTTGCGTGCCTTTTTCACTATATGTAGGACAGTCCTATCATAGTAGGAGTACAAAAAGCTTTTGAATGAATGAATCACTGAGTGAACTAACTGCTTGTGAATATAATAATAAACAAGACAGACCACAGTCCTTGTCACTATACAAGCCAAACAAACCAAACCTGCTGCTGTCCAATTGATTCCCAACCAAAAGACCTACAAGATGTAAATTTAAGAGTAAGTTACACAGCAAATTCAGCAACATTCATAATTATTCCTGGGTAACAATTTCCCATCAACTCTTCCCCTGTAAAAGGTACAACATAAAGATAGATTTTCTAGTACCTAAAACCACAATCCTGATCGATCTACAGCCTTTTATATTTTCACTTCTTTTCGAGAGTAACTTCTTTTCAACTTCTGTTTGGTTTCCTTCTGAATTGTAATCCTATTTTGATTCCAGCAACTGTCTCCATTCAACAGAGAACAACCTGAGCTACACAGTGGAAACAGGACTTTGTAGAATGTGTGCAGTGGTGATATTCTCAGGCTCAACTATAGATGGAAAACAGATTCCTATGAATGTTGTTGACAAATACTTTTATATCTACTTCTGAAAGTGGTACAAACAGTTAACATGCTTGGCTGCTGACCGAAAGGTTGTAGGTTTGAGTTCCCACCCCAAGTACCTCAAAAGAAAGGCCTGGTAATCTATTTTTGAAAAACCAGCCATCAGAAACCCCATGGAGCACAGTTCCACTCTGACACATAAGGATTCACTATGAGTCAGAATCAATTTGGCAGCAACTGGTCTTTAATTTAGAGGAGAATTTGAAAAAATACCAGTTGGTAAGTTATTTCTGTATGACAAGGGTATATAGCAAAAGTGGAGGACACATCCAGGTAGGAATAAGAAGAGCTGGATCGTCTCACACAAGCTTCTGAAACAGACACAAACATATCTGTGTGACAGAAATGAGAACTGATGCTCAGAGGAATTAAATCATCATCCATGTTTACACAAGTAGTGCTAGATTAAGATTCCTAATACTGACTTTTTTATTCAAAAGTTTATATTCTCCTTGTTACACCCTGCAATATGAAAATACCACACATGATTATTCACTCATTCTTTCACACATCCATTTGAAACTGACAAGACAAGCTGTACCAACTGCAGGTACAATTAGGGATGCCTGATACCCTATTTGCCAGATTAGTGGAAGTTGTTTCCTTCTTGAGACTCTCTTTTTCCACTAAACTTCATGAAAACACGAAGTGTACATTGTCCGAAAGCATAGTTCTTCCAAAATTATACCAGAGCAGGCAGAGTATCAAACTCCAACACAGACACTAATACTGTGATCTCTTATCATTCCAAGATGCTGCAATGAGACACTGGTCCCCACAGCAATACTCACTCCGTGGCCAAGCCCCTTGTACAGGACACTGCTAGTCTTCAAAGCAGAATGCTCTCACTCCTCCAAGGGGAAGATTAACCAAAGGGCATGCAGGCTGAGGGCAGTCTTTAGTTCACCCCATGTTCAGAAACTCTTCCTGAAAGCACAGAACTGTGTTGAGGTGGCTGAATCTGGAAGACATTCTGACATCATGCACACTAGTTAGATATCCAGCCTACCCTCAAGGTTATTTAGATTCTTGTTATTAGTCTAGACTTTTCTATCCTTAAGGAGGTTTTAGTTGGTGAGTCTCCTTGCCTTTTCCCATAAGTGAGCTTTCAGTGGTGTTTTAGTCAGCTAGTGCGGCTCTAACAGAAATATCACAGAGTGGATGGCTTTAACAAAGGAAGGTTTATTGTTACACAGTCCAGTAGGCTACAAGTCCAAATTCAGGATGTCCACTCCAGGGGAAGGCTTTCCTTCTTGTCGGCTGTGGAGGAAAGCCCGCTATCACATCAGTCTTTGTCCAGGGAGCATCTTGGCACGGAAACCTCAGGTCTGAAGGATGCGCTCTTCTCCTCATGCTGCTTTCTTGGTGGTGTGAGGTTCCCAATTCTCTGCCTGCTCCCCTTTCCTTTTATCTCTTGCAGGATTAAGGGTGGGGCAAGCCACACTCCAGGGAAACTCAATTTACAGTGGAGCAGGGAGGTGATCTTCTGTAGGGATTTACAGTTTCACCCTAACCCTTTAACATACAGCACAGCAAAATCACAAAGTGGAGGACAATCATAGAATACAGGGAATCATGGCTACCCCTATTTCGGGGGGGGGACACAATTTGATCCATTGCAGGTAGGTTCACCCAACTTTAACAGTTCCCTGTTAATTAGAATCTCACAAAGAAAGGATAAATTTATTATTCTTCTTTTAAAAAAGCTTCAGGAGCCTCATGCGGATTTATTCGCCTCTTTGTGTCGAGTGGCCAACTTTGAATATCACCGACACTGACAGTGGCAGTGCCGTAACACAGCTCGATGGCTGTATCATTCTCACTACGGTGGTACAATCATCAAGTGTTTGGCTGCTATTTGAGAGGACAGCAGTTCAAACCAGTCAGCTGCTTCAAGGGAGACAAGATCTGACAATCATTTCCCACAAAAATTGTTGTTGCTGTGAGGTGCCATTGAATTGGTTCTGACTCAAAGCAACCTCACATACAATAGAAGGAAACACTGTCCCATCCACAGTGTCAGCCACACAATTATTATGCTTACGCCCATTGTTGGAGCTACTGGGTCAATCAATCTAGTTGAGGGTCTTCCTCTCTTTTGCAACCCTCTATTTTACCAAGCATGATTTCCTTCTCAAGGGCCTGGTAACAACTTAGGAAATGTTATGGGGCACTTCTATTCTGTCACATAGGGCCAGTAAGAGTCAGAGTTGACTTCACAGCAAACAACAACCTCTATTTGCATAATGAAGTGACCTGGGCAAATGAACTTTCATAAGAAAGTCAGTTTCCTTCAATTAAGATTTAAAAACAAAGTAAAACAATCCCTCTAATACGGTAGAGATCAATAAACACTTAAATCACACTTATGGAGCATTTATTCAGTATCAGACATCCAGTGTCCTCGCCCTTGCCTTTCCCAGCTCAGAGTTTAGTAAGTGGGAAAATAACTGAAGACATCGTTATATGAAAGCATAGCAAATTCTAAGAGAACAGTGTATGCATTGCTGAGGAAACACGGTAGAGAAAACAATTGCTTTTATACAGTAATGCACTGCACGATGTCCATCAGGTCAATGTCCAGTCACACACACACCTGTGGTCCCATAAAATTATAATAGAGCTCAGAAATCCCGATCAGAGAACAAGACAGAAAACATACAACTGGATGTAGTTAATACAACAGTTTACCACACATAACACACGTATCTCATGTCTCTTATATACAAACGATCATGCTGCCTGGTGTACAGTAGTACACTACACACATAACCTATAAGACATGTCTTTATATTCATAATAAACACCTACATCATTGGGTTATGTATGTACTATACTGTGCTTTCTATTGCTGTTTTAACATTAACTTTCTCTACTTAAAATTAATGTAGAACACTGTATGCTTCAACTCATAGGCAGCAGCATCCACTCTCACGTGTTATGTATCTCTTCAGTGTTGGAGCTTTATCGTTCTGTGTGACATTCTCTCAAAAATATTACGTGAAGTGTATCGTGGCTCCCAAACACAGCAAAATCAGTGCTGGTGACAGCAGCATCAAGAGGCAAAGGAGAAGTATCGATTTAAAAGTGAAACAAAAAGTTATTGAACAATACAAAGGTTGTTTCATCAGTGAATGCTACTGCTCACAATCTAGGCACGATCACACAACATCCCATTTCACCAAACATATTGTGGATGTTAAACAACGCATCTCTACATAGGGAAAGGAGAATAGTGGTTCTAAGCCTCCATGGGAAAGGCTTTGAGGTAGAAGCATTTAAACCAAGAACTGAAATATTTTATCTAAAAAGAAAGAACAAACATCCAGTATTTGCACAGGCAGGACAAGTTAATGTTCAACTGTGATGGTCTTTTTGATATGTCAACTTGACTGGGCTACAGTTCCAAGATTTTAATAAAACATTAGAGGTTGCTGCAAAAATATGTTGTTGACATGATTAAAGCCCAAAATCAACAGACTCTAAGTAAAGGGAATTATCCTAGATAATTTGATGGGCCTGATTCAATCAACTGAGAGAAGAAAACAGTTGTACCTGTGGACAGTACCTCAGCCTATGCCCATAGTTCCAGCCTATCCTTTCTGATGGCCAGCTCTATGGACTTCAGAATCACCTAGCCAGCCCTGACTGCCCCATAAGCCAATTCCTTGCAATAAGATTCACAGTGTATGTGTGTTTTACTGCTTCTGCTCCTCTAGTAGATCCCTGACTGGTAAAGATTTGGGGATCTTAAAGTGGTGTTACTATAACAAATACCCAAAAAGGTGGACTTTGCTTTGAAATTGGGCACTGGACAGAGGTTGGAATAATATGGAGAGGAATATTCCCCCAAAATGGATTGTATCCAGAGCCTCACTCATCATTTATTGATGATGATGAGATTTGGGACTTTACAGCTGATGACATGTTGGACCTTTAGCTGAGGCTCTAATAGGTTGAAATTTTTGAGGAATTTAGCACAGAGTGAATGTACTTTGCATGAGGTATGGACATGAACCTTTGGTGGCCACGGGGTGAACTCAGGCAGACAGAACAATAGGTCCCCAAAGACGCATCTGAATTATGGTGTTGACAAAGAATACTGAACAGACCATGGACTGCCAACAGAATGAACAAATCTGTCTCGGAAGAAGTACAGCCAGAATGATCCCTAGAAGTCAGGATGATGAAATCTCATCTCATGCACTGTGGTCATGTTATCAGGAGAGAACAGTCCCTGGAGAAGGACATCATGCTTGCTAAAGTAGGGAGTCAGTGAGAGAGAAGAAGGCTATGCATGAGACAGGTTGACACACTGCCTGCAACGGTGGGTCCAAACATAACTGATGATCATAAGGATGGCACAGGACTGAACAATTATTTCATTTTGTTGTATATATAAGACTGCTATAAGTTGGAGCCAGTTCTAAGATGACTTTTACTAAAGCTACTTTGTATGCTAACAGATACTCTTCTATACCACCCCAAATCAAAACCCATTTCCTTCGAGTTTATTCCAACTCAGCCACCTAAAGGACAGAGTAGAACTGCCCCCAGAGAGTTTCCAAAGAGCACCTGGTGGATCTGAATTGTCAACCTTTTGGTCAGCACTCGTAGCACTTAACGACTACAGCACCAGGATTTGCCTCCTGTACTACTGTGTTTACCAAACATGTTTGACCACAGAGACTTTTCAGAGGGCCTTCCATGACATGCTCAACCTGATTAGGGAGCCATACACATATATATATATATATATATATATATATATATATATATATATATATGAGGTCTGACAATTAAGTTCACAAACTCATCCTAGAAAAAGTGCCACATACCACATTACTGAATATCACTATGGTCATCTTCCTAGTACTCCCCTTTGGGAAACTATGCACTGATGCCAATGCCTAACCTACCCTTTAGAGCAATTTTGGAACTCCCTCTGGAATACGCATCAGAGCTGTCATTGTTTTACCCTTGATGTGCTGAACATCATCAAAATGTCTTCCTTTCAGTATTTCCTTTGCCTTTGGGTAATGAAAAAAGTCACTGGGGGCCAGATCAGGTTAGTAGGGAGGGTGTTCTAATGTAGTTGTTTACTGGCTAAACAATGAAGTTCATGAACTTGACACTATCCCACCATGTGCATGGCCATTCCAAAAAGAGTTCCAAAATTGCTTTGAAGGATGATCTAGGCATTGGCTTCAGTGCATAGCTTCCCAAAGAGGGTACTTCGAAGGTGACCATAGTGATATTCAGCAATGAGGTATGTAGTAGTTAGAACAATTAAGTTTGTTGACTTAATTGTCAGACCATGTATACCATCATGAACCACAGTAGGCTTTCAAACAAGAAAATCACAAAAAGAGAGACAGGCATCACAGAAGAACAACTAAAGCTGGCATTCCAGAGAGTGAACTGGAAGGCAAACAAGGCCAAATAAACAGATGACTTAGAAGAGAACATACGTTTGAAGTTAAGAGGTCTCATGACTTCTTAGCCGAACACTTTCAGTAGAAGGGTCAGCCCAGAGCATGGTTGCTATGGACTGAGGGGTAATGGGAGCAAGGTAACTGAGGTAACAGGAAAGGTTTGCCCTTTCAAGAATCTGGTTGCAGAGGGAATGAAAGAGATAATGTATCTTCAGGGAAAATCATGTTTGTTTTACGTGTTCATCCCAGGGGGGACTGTAGAAAGGAAAACTTGATCAAGACAGGACAAAGGGAAAACCAAAAACCAAATTCACTGTCGCTGAGTTGACTCCGACTCATAGTGACTCTGTAGGACAGAATAGAACTACTTCATAGAGTTTCCAAGGAGTGCCTGGTGGATTCAAATGGCTGGCATGGCTCTTAACCACTATGCCACCATGGTTCTGGACAAAGGGAAAAGAGACAATAGAGTCTCAAGGTCCCTGAGGATTTGGAATGAAGTGGCATGAGAAGCACAGTTACTGGAAGTGGCCTGGAAGAGAAATTAGAACCAACCATTAGAAAAAAGTAAAGAAAAAGCTTTAAGAGAAAACAGTATTACATTCAGGAATGATAATGAACGCACAAGGTATTTTGGTGACAGTACCTGGAGAAGCGTATTACCTGAAGAAGTATTTTATATGCATGTAAAAACTGGACAAAGTAAGAGGAAGACCAAAGAAGAACTGACGCCATTGAATCCCAGTGTTGGTAAAGAATACTGAATTACCATGGACTGCCAGAACAAACCAATCTGTCTTGGAGGAAGTACACCCAGAATGCTCCTTGACAGACAAGGATAGCAAGACTTTGCCTTGCTTACTTTGGATATATTATCAGGAGGAACCAACCCCCAGAAAGTCCTTATGGCTGGTCAAGTCGGGAGTCAGAGAAACACCCTCAGCAAGACGATTTACGCAGTAGCTGCAGCAACAGGCTGAACATAGTCCTGCTCTGAGGGTACTGTAACACTGGGCAATGTTTGGTTCTGTTACAGACAGAGCTACTATGAGTAGCAGACAACTTAATGGCACTTAACGAAGTATTTGCATATGAATTATATTTTTTCTTTGGAATTTGAAGAGACAAAAAATCTTGCTTCTGAGTTCAGCAGCTGCCCACCCCACAGCTGCTCTTCTTTCTACAGTCTCTGTCATACCTGTGGCCCTGCCATATGACCATCGAAGGCTCACTGCTCACCTGGGGTCTTATTTTCTCCTTTGGCCTCATTTCCACAAACTACTGACCAATTTATAATATATCAGTAATATCTGTTATGCTTTTTTCTTTCTCTCCATTCACATAGCTGCTGTTCTATTAAGGAGCTTTGATATCAACGTCCTCAGTGATTATTAATAAATAAATAAATATACTGAACCCACTGGGTCAGTTCCAACTCACAGCAACCCTACAGGACTGAGCAGAACTACCCCCATAGAGTTTCTAAGAAGTGACTGGTAGATTCAAATTGCCAGTCTTTTGGTTAGCACACAAGCTCTTAACCACTACACCACCAGGACTCCAAATAATTATAACAGAATAAACAGCCATTGCAGCCAAGTAAATGCCAACTCACAGTGACCCTATATGGCACCACAAAACTGCCCTATAGAGTTTTCAAGGAGAGATTAGTGGATTCAAACTGTCGACCTTTTGGTTAGCTGTCAGACATTTAACCACTGGACCACCTGGGCTCCACCAAATAATTACACTGGCACAGAATGTAACATTGTGCCTGAAATAAGCCATGTACTCAAAGATTTCCATTGGGTAAATGAACAGAGAAACAACTTGCTTCCGCCTGCTCTCTCTATTCCGTAACACTTGTCTATCATACGACACTACTACCAAAGAAAGATGCTCTTTCCCACAATAATCCAGTTCAGCCAAATAACCATTTATTGAGCACATGCCACATAGTAGATAGTTTGTAAAATGAGATGTTGGAGAGAAAAGAACCACAATGGAGTGATCTACTTTTCTCCACGGGCATTTGCTGATTATCAGCAGATGATGAGAAACTGCATTTCAGGCAGAAGGCAGATAATGTGAAGAACATTCCAGTTCCATGATTTGATAGAACTGGTGATAAAATTGGACTTCAAGGTTTATAAAGTAGTGAGGAATTGAGACGACAAGATTGCAGACCAAAGTAAGTGTAGAGAATAAGTCCAGATTCTAATGCTGTTTCCTTTTGGTATTATTCAAATCCTTAAGTTGAACAGGTCACTAAGCTAAGGATACAAATAAACAAGCCAAGGGCAAAGAAGAGCAGAATTTTTGCAAATACCAAAATACAAAAAAAAAAAAAAATTGCTGTTGAGTTGATTCCCATTCATGGTAAGCACATGTGCTACAGACTAGAACTGTTCCACGTATTTTTCTCAGCTGTTACATGTACAGAAGCAGAACACTAAGTCTTCCTTCCACAGTACCACTGGGTAGGTTCAAATTGCCAGCCTTTAGCTTGGTAGCGAAGCAAAACTCATGTGCACAACCTAAGGACCTACATCAAAATATTAAGGGTTTGAAATTGGAATTCAGGAACTGCTTTGAACAAGGCAGGCCCTAGAGAACATCCCGGGCTCTCAGCTGGAACCCATAGAAGGCTCTGTCTACAGATGAGGGCAAATCCAGACTCAGATCTAGCCATATGAACATTCCAAAGACACCTTGAGTGAGTCCATTCATGACTGTACTATGATGATTTGCCCTACTCCGGATACACGCCTGTTAGAGAACAGACTGCATCTTCAAGAAAGCATCACTGCACAACTTTTCATATGCAATGCCATGTCTTCAGTATAAAAATAACAAGCACATAAAGACATAAGAGATTGGTTATTGTCATGAATTGAGTTGTGTCCCCCCAAAAATATGTGTAGCCAAGTGGCTTGGCCATGATTCCCAGTATCTTGTGACTGTCCACCATTTTGTGGTTTTCCTATGTTGTATGTTAAAGGATTAGGGTAGGGCTGTAAATCCCTTCTGAAGATCACCTCCGGGCTCCACTGTAAAGGGAGTTTCCCTAGAGTGTGGCTTGCACCACCCTTAATCCTTTCATCCTGCAAGAGATAAAAGGAAAGGGGAGCAGGCAGAGAATTGGGAACCTCATACCATCAAGCAAGCAGCACCGGGAAAAGAGTGCATCCTTCAGACCTGAGGTTCCTGCACCAAGATGCTAACTGGACAAAGACTGATGTGATACTGGACTTTCCTCCAGAGCTGACAAGGAGAAAGCCTTCTGCTGGAGCGGACACCCTGAATATGGACTTGTAGCCTACTGAACTGTGTAAGAATAAACCTTCCTTTGTTAAAGCCATTCACCTGTGGTATTTCTGTTACAGTAGCACTAGCTGACTAAAACAGTTATGAAGGGAATGAAGATGATGTCGTTTGAGGGATAATAGAGAATTATCTACAAATGAACTATATTAATTTTCTGTAGCTATATAACAAAGTACTGTAGACTCAATGGCTGAAATCAACACCCATTTAGAGTCTCATAGTTTCTGAAGGTCAGAAGTCTGGGCACAGGGAAACTGGGTTCTATGATCAGAATCTCCTAAGGCTGAAATCGGTGGAGCTATTTTCTCTTCTAGAGATCAGTGTCTTCTTCCAAGCTCCCTCAGGTTGTCGGAAGAACTCAGTTGCTTGCCCATCATCACCCTGGAAAAGAAGAGTTATTTGTCCTGGCCAGCCGATATTTGCAGAGGCCCTGCAAGTGATTCAGTTTCTGTGACTGTAGGTTTGTAGTTCCCATTTCCATGTGGCTGCTAGCCAGGCACTGCTGTCAGCTCGTAAACGCCTCCCTCAAGTCTTTATCATACTGGCCTTTCACAAACTGGCCACTTATTTCCTCGAAGTCAGCAGGAACGTCTTTTTTTCAGTCTGCTACAATGGAGTATCATCACAGGGGTGGGACCATAACATAAGAAATCATGCAGCGATATTGCATCATACTTATACATCACACCAACACTCAAGGGAGAAAGGGTTATACAGAGTATGTACGACAGGAGGTGGGATTCTCAGGAATCACCTTAGAATTTTGCCTGCCAAATAGTCAAAATATACCCACTCCTCACTTATTGGCTACCATGTTACTTGACATTCTGCATTTATGAGAATAGCAACAAGTCCTCTGTCTATCTTGTCCACTAATGACATATGTCTAGCAGTAATGAATGCTGGCTACAGCGGCATCACTAGAGTTAGTGCCACCCAATGTGGTAACTTACGGTGCCACTCCCCCCTCCAATGGGCCTCCTCCTTTACCAGCCCGAGCTCACACAGGGAAAAGCAAGCATAGGTGGCCAGCTCCCAGCAGCCTGCAGTGGTTGCCAGCCCTGGGCAGTGTGGAACATGGAGAGAGAGTCAGGAGAGCTAGTGGACCCACCTTGGAATGAGGCAGCTATGCAGGAACGGTCCTCAACCCCAGCTCAGTGCTCCCAAGTGTTACTGCCCAGGCCTGCAAACACCCATGGCACTTGGGTCCCTCCAGCACAGCTGACCCACTGACTGCAAGGAGTGATGCTCTGGCTCCAAGGAGCTGTGGTCAGGCATCAGCGCCTGCACTCAGCCAGCTCCTCACCCAGTGTGCAGGAGAATGAAGGCACAAGGAGACCACAGGAGTAGAAGGAAACAGGTAGAGGCAGTGGAATAGGAGTTGGTAGCAAGGGGACAGAGGGAGGGGAAATGGAACAAAAGGAGGAGGGAGTTGGAGCAGATCTGCCACACCAGTGCTAAGATACGCAGAAAAGCCTAAGGGGACACCCTGCATCCCCACATCCCTGGTCATTCTCCATCTTTGCATAACACTGATTTTAACATAATGACCTGGTCTTCGGAACCTAGGAGTGGGTATATTATTTTTAACTATGATTGACACATTAAGTAAAATGGATAACAAAGGGACAGTTACACCAGATAAATAAAATGGATAATAAATGGACAGTTACACCAGATAAATAAAATCAATTTTAAAAAATCAAATAAAAATACTTAAAACTACATTAACTGGTACTAAGAAATCAATAGATGAGTTTATCAGCAAATTAAACACACACAAGAGAGGATTAGTCAAATTAAAGATAGTAGAAAACATACAGGCTGAAGCCAAGTAAGTAAAAAGTATAAAAAATATGAAAGGAGGGTAACTTCACATGAAATAATATAAAAAGGTGTAATACACATAAAAATGGGTTATCAGAAGAGAGGGAGACTAGAGAGTAAAAAAGAAAATGGCAGACCATTTTCCAAAACAGATGAAAGATACTATGCCACAGATTCGCGAATCCCATGCAACCCAACCAAGGTAAATACACAAGAAACCACATCAAAGCTTACCATACTCAAACGACTGAAAACCAAATACAGGAGCCAAGTGCCGTCAAGTCGGACCAGGTGCTCCAAATACAGAAAGAAAAGATTAAAACCAGATGGGAAAAATTCATTATCTTCAATGGAGAAACAAGGCTAAAAACTGACTTCTCAGCAGAAGCAATGGAAGCCAGAGGACAATGGAAAAATGTCTTTAAAGAACTGGAAGAAAGTGGAAACATAGAACTCTATGTCCAGTAATAACAACCTTCAAAAGTGAAGTTAAGAAAAAGTCATATCTAGAAAAGCAAAAACAGAGACAATCCATATCCAGCAGACTTCATTAATAAATAAAACTTAGTAGAATTTTCCAGATAGAAGTAAAATGACTCCAGACAAAAACACAGAAAGTGGGGAGGAAATGAAAAGTACTGGCAATGGGTAACATGATTGCAAGACTAAATGAGTAGAGCCTATACATAAATGCAAGGTACTGGAAATTTAAAATACATGAAAAATTAAAATGCATGGAAAGAAGAAAGGAGATGACAAAAGAAATAATTTAAGTGTTTTAAGGTCCTACCATTTTATGGAAGTGCTAAAAATACTAGCTTATCTTACATTTAATAAATCAAGGATCAATGTTATGACCTCTAGGATGACCGCTAAAAGAATAATAAAACAACATAGTTAAAATTCTAAAAGAAGCATATAGGGAACTTAGAAATATTTGCCTCTTCCTAAATAAAGATGGAAAAAAAAGAAAAATTAAACATAAAGCAAGTGAGTCAAATTGAATACAAATAATAAGACATAAAAATACAAACAGATACTGGTAATTACATTTAATGTTAATGTATCACATAACTTCAATTAAAAGGCAAATGGTACCCAACTAGGAAAAATCTATATATCGCTTACATGCAATACACCTTAAATAGACTGAAAGTAAAACAGTATTGAAAAAAAGATAAACACACAAAAATCCACAAAATGCAAGCTAATGTAGCTATATCAATACAAGCCAATAGTCTCTACAGTAAGTATTATTAGAGATAAACAGGCATACCTCATAATTATACAAGGGTCCATTCATCATGAAAATGTAATCATTCTAAATTGTCACGCACCTGATAATATAACATCAAACATATAACGCAAAAACTTTACAGAAAAAGGAAAAACAAGATTACCATGACAGGCCAGCCTGGCAAATGAGGCCCTCGCAAAATAAAATCAGCCTCTCTTTCCAACTCTCCTAACTGTCCTATTTCTCTAGACCCTGATAGGATTGCAGGATTTGTTGTTCACCATCTGTACGTTATATTATTAGCCTGTCTTTTCTTTTCTTATACCACTTCTCTTTTCCCCTTACCTCCCTCAAATAATCGCTGAATATCCTTATCCTGCATAATCTTCAAAGTTCCAATCCAATACTTCTCCTCCATGAAGACTTGTCAGAGTCCTCTGAAAAAATACGATTCCTCCCACTTCTAAATTCACAAACATACTCGAAGCCTTTGACATTTTCTGCTTTAAATTTTCATTATTTTTGCATGCCTTAATTCCTCTTTTAAAAAGCACTAGTGGTACACTGGTTAAGAGCTGAGCTGCTAACCCAAAACTTGACAGTTCCAACCTTCCAGCCAGCCCAAGGGAGGAAGACGAGACAGTCAGTTTCTGTCAAGACCTACAGCCTTGGAAACTCTACAGAGCAGTTCAGCTTTGCTCTTCAGCATCAATATGAGTCAGAATCCACTTGACATCAGTGGGCTTGTTATGGGTTTTGATGGTGCAGTGGTTAAGCATTTGACTGGTAACTGAAAAGGTTGATGGTTCGAAATCACCAGCCATTCTGCAGGAGAAAAATGTGGCAGTCAGCATCCATAAAGATTACAGCCTTGGAAACTTCAGGAGACAGTTCTACTCTGACTTACAGGGTCACACTGGGTCAGAATTGACTGGACAGCAATGAGTTATCTTCTTGTTGATTTCTGGCTTTTTAATGCCTCTTTTTTGTTTATTAGTCAGGGCTTCCATTTGCTTCATCTTTCTATGGTTTACGCCTCATAGAACAGGGTCCAAAACAAAACCAAACCACTGTGCTGCCTGGCTCCTTCAAAACATAACAGGAGCTCAATAAATATCTGTGAAATGAACGAGTGATGAATTTTCCGGTTCCTCTTTCTCCTGGCAGTGTCAACCAGCTCTAAGACATGTCAGACAGGGAATTTCGATCTGTTTCCGGAGAAGACAAGCACCATTTCAAACAAGAATTTACCAGGCCAGCAACACCTGTGATTGACTGAGACTTTCACAAGGGCTTACTGAAGATGGGACAGAATTCCACCAACACAAAATCCTGTCTTTCCAAGACCTTGAGAGACTGGTCATCTAGTCAGGGTAAAGCAGACCCTAGTGGTTAAAACAGACTGCTCCTGCTGCCCTAGCTTGTCTCTACATAGTTAATGAAAAGCTGTCATACCTCTACTGCCCTCATTCTTGAGTTTGACCTTTTTTCTCCCTGAAAAAGTTAGTGAGGAAAGGTAAAATAGGTTGAGATGCTGAAGCTCTTTGAGCTTGGCATGGCAACTCAGCTCTGCCAAAGTAGCTGCTTGTCTTTAACCAAACTTATTAACCTCTCAAAGCCTCCAGTGCATCAGCTGTAAAGGGGAATTGATAGCAATATTTATTTTGTAGTGCTGTGGCAAGAATTCAGTGTGAAAATGCACGTGAGGCCATCCAGCAATGCCTGGCAACAAAGCTCAGGTGCTCCTTCCCAGCTTCTCCTTCCCCACCTCTTGAAAAACCAGTTGATCTACTTCTCTTTTTCAGAAAATGCTTTTTATACATACACGCCCATCATATCCCTGGAAAAGATGGGCAATTCATCCTGGCTGTCTGGTATTCCCAGAAGCCTGGCAGCTGGTCCAAGGATCCCGTGTGCACTGGGTAAAACTGGATTTCCAGTAATCCACACGAGGCCATCACCCAGCCTTGAGGCGCTGACTCCAGCCCAAAACTGAGGTGAGTCTGCCATCTAGGGGACATGAGTAGATGGGCAAGCACCCACATCTAGCTCAACAATGACATGACATAACTGGGTGCCTGGTAAAGAGGCAACGGACATCTTCTTCACTGGACAGTGACCTCAAAACCAGGTAAGGAGTTCACACTCCAGGTTGATTCTAATGTCCATACTGAGATCTAGTTTCTGGAAGAAGAAAGAGTCCCTTCTTTAACAGTACAAAATGAATCTGCCCACTGATAAAAACACAACCAGTAAGCAGCCAAGCTGGTTCAGAGGTCTTAAGCTTAGAACCCAATCTTCCTGCATCCTGTCACAGAAGAATTTTGTTAAGCTACAGAAAGGTATGATGAGTTGAGCAGGATCACACAGCTAGGGGTGAGCAGAGCTAAACTACAAAGCCACTTCTCACAATGCCCATTTTTCTCTAGGACATCAAGGAGTCCTAGGCCTGAAGCAGTCAAACACCAGAACAGTATAAACAGAGACGTGTGTGTGGAGTTTCCTGGGCTGAGCACACTTCAAGCCCAAATTTGCAATAGCTCGTCCTTTTTCTGTCTTGGTTAGGCCTTAACTTGCGAATGGTGGAGTAAACGAGAAACCTTGGCCTCTGGCCTGGATTCACATATCTCTTTTCGCCCTATAAATCTCGTCCACTTGGAGAAAGCCCTCCTGACTTTCATGGGTGTTCCTTCAGCTGCTTGGAATGTCTCTACATTTGGAATTGTGCTTATGAGCTTTTGAAAGGTGGCCAAGCTGGCTACATATATAATTCAGGACATTTAAACTGGAAAGGAAATCTCTTTCCCAGAAGCAAGCATGTGTTCCAGGATAACATACTTTGAACCAACTTTATACCCTTTTCAGGCCTATATCGCAGCTCTTCTTTGAGATGTGGTCAGTTTTACTTCATCCACATGGTAGCTAAACAAACACACACTGTATACCGAGCACGTGCCGGGCCTTATGTTACTCAAAGCACCGAGAACACAGTAAGGACCAAGGCCGCCACTGTCATTAGCTTCGTGGAGCTGCCAAGCAGAGATACAGATAATTATGTCAAACTTCAACGACCACATAAAAAGCAAAACAGATGGTGCACCGCATCACAGAACGTTACGTTTAACCAGAAACTCAAAATGCAAAATGATGGCAAGCAGACTGCAGATTAAGGGTCAACAAGAGATTTTAGGCCGGATTATGGTGGCTCCTAAATCCAATGAGACTGTCTTTGTTGGAGACAAAAAAAAGACTCACAGAAACACAGAGAAGAGGGTGGCATAAAAATGGTGGCAGACATTGGAGTGGTGTGTCTGCAAACCAAGGGACAGCAAGGGCCGACAGCAAACCCGTGAGAGCACTCTGAAGAAAGCCACCTGCCACAGACTTGACCTTGGACTCTGGCCTCCTTAATTTTGAGAGAATACTTGTCTGTTATTTTAGGTCACCCAGCCTGTGGTAATCTGTGCGGTAGCCATAGGAAGCTCACACAGAGCACCTCTCTCATGAAGCCTCAAGCATTTCTTGACTGCAGAATGAAAACAGATTTGTGAGAAGCTGTCCTGTTCATTCTGTCTCTGCCCCAGTATCCTGTGATGCACACGTGTCCTAGAGCTCTGCTCACATTTTGAGAACCATTCTGCTCTGCTTGTTACACTTTATATGCTTGTCTTTATTGCCCGTGCAGCTACATGGCTTCTTGAGGTGAAGGAAATTTTTCTCAGGGTCCTAAGAGTCTACTAAGTTCAGCTGCTTACCAAAAGGTCAGCAGTTCACATCCACCAGGAGCTTCTTAGAAACCTTACAGGCCTACATAGACTTGGGACCGGAAGAACCGGATGGTGCCCGGCCACCACCAGTGATAGCCATGATGGAGCTCACAGAGAGGAGTCTCACTGGCAACACAAGAATAAAAAGAGGTGCACCCTGATATCTCCACTAAAAGACCTCAACTGATGGACCAGCGGTTTCAGGGTTCCCCTGAGAGCATGGCCCCCAGCCCTGATGCTGCCCTTACCCATAAATTATAACAAAGGTCCACTCTTTGGACAGGAATGGATTGGACTTGGCAATGCAGAGTGACCATATATTGGATGCACTTTATGGTGCTATACATCTATAGGATATCATCCTGCTGACCTCTGGCTGGAGAAAGGAAAGGAGGGGAAAGGAGGCTGTTGGGATGATGAGACATGTACAGAGCAGAGAGGAATAGTGTGCTGTCACTGGACAGGGAGAGCAGTGGAAGCTGCATATAGGTGGGTATGTAAAGTTATATGGGAATGTACATTTTCACTCAGTCATGTTAAAAAATAAAAATAAAAAATAATTCTTGTAAAAAAAATGAAACCTTACAGGGCAGTTCCACTCTGTCCTGTAGGGTCCCTAGAAGTCAGAACAGATTCAGGGGCAGTAGACACTTTGGTTGGCAGGTATCATTAACTCTACTTTATACATAAGGAAAATGACCTAGTCTAGAGTTACTGGATAATGAGCAGTAGAACAAAAACCTTAGGCCAAGTCACCAAACCAAACCAAACCCATTGTCAACCAGTCACTGCTGTCACATAACAACCCCATGGGGTTTCCAAGGTTGTAGATCTCCAAAGAGTCAGGCTGTCACATCCTTCTGCAGAGCCTCTGGTGTCCTCGAATCAACAACCTTTCAGTTAGCAGTCAGTTGTCTTAACCACTGCGCTGAGGTGCCTTAGTCCAGGTCCATCTCCTCCAAATCCCATTTTTCTTGCCCTTTATGATGGTCCTCAAAATGATGTGCATGAGCTGTATTTGTGTCATTTTGCTTATTTTTATGTTTTATCTTCTATTAATGGTAAGGACAAAAATTCCTCCCTATTGAAAGAGATTTTTTTTTTAATGAAAGATTTAAAGAAGTTCATTAAGTAACACACAATTGGTATGTGGAGGTATCAGATACTATGAATGCGACATACACTTGACTGAATGGGTTAAGGGCTTACACGAGGTATACATTGAGGCAGGCGCTACATGGGGACGACCTCTAATGTAACATGCCTACCTTCTGCTATGAACGGGTTAAATAGCCTCAAATCCTTTGCCAGCTGGAGAGCAACATCAGCATACTCCTGTATATGAGGAACTAGGAAGTATTCAGTGTTAAGCTGGTCATAATAGAGTCACATTCCATACCAGATTGATTGTCCATGACAGATCTTTTGCTCACATTACGTGCTCACACACATGCTAGAGAAGTATCATCTAAGGTACGAGCCCACTGACCCATTTCAAGGCCCCAGCCTGGGGGGAGGCCAGGACAACATCGCTCTTTCATTTGACAATCACTATTGACTACTCACTGGGTTCCAAGTACGATGCTATGCTCTGATGATATCCACAGAGTTGCATCATTTCTAACAGTGGTTCTTAACCCTGACTGCCACTAGAATTATCTAGGCAGCTTTGGAAAAATGTCAGTGTTTAGGCCTCTCTCCCAGACATTCTTACTTAACTCGGTTACAGCAGGGCCTGGACATCAGCATTCTTACGAAACACCCAGAGTTGAGAGGCTCTAGTCTAAAGATAAAGGGACCAAGAAATAATCACAGAAGTGACTTTATTTGTGTTTGAGAAACAAAGACTGAAGACGAGCTATTTGTGTTACTGGGTGATTTGGGTTTCAAGTAATTCCCAAAAGAACTGACTAACATGGTTCCTTGTCAGCATCTCCGGCAGAGAAGTATTCTTCAAATCTTTCAAAGAGCCAGAGTAAAACTTCAAGACTATCTATTTTTTCATTCACACAAGAGAAAAACTCTCCTGCATGCTTACCAAGGAAATACAGTAAAACCTGCAAAAGCTTGAAACTATACAAGGTGGAACCTGTTAAAGAAGGAAAACTTAAATAGTTTCCACCAAAATGAGTATTAGAAAAACATTAGGGAGACAACCTGTCAAAGGTAGAAGACTTGCAAAACCCAGAAAAACAAGAGAGTCCCACGAAGTTCCAGCTCTCACAGCTTTCACTCCACTTACTGAGTTGCTGCTGGGTAGAGGGCACCAATTTAATCAATGATATTTTTAACACTTATCATGTGAAAGTAACTATCTCATCTTACAGTCTTCCTCTTTTCATCCTCGGGTTCTTATCTGTGGCTGTTGCATTTACATCAAGTATAATATCACTATCATCACCACCATGATAACTAGCAATTATCAAGCATTTACTAGAAAAACTCTGCTAGGTGCTTTACAGGTATTAAATCAAATCCTCCCATCGACCTTCAGAAGAATGCTTTCTTGATTTCCAAATTACAGAGCTAGAAATCAAAGCTTAGAGAGAAGTTAACTTGCTCAAAGTGATGTAACAAGTAATTAGCAAGTACCTACAAATACTAAACACTGTGGTAGGTACTGGAAATACAAGAGTAATCATAACATAGCCCAGGCTTTATACAACTTGGAGTCTAGTGGGTTAAACCAAAACAGAAACAGGTAACTACAGTACCAGGTGGTGGGTGCTATGACAGGAGTAAGTTCAAGGTGCTCCAGGAACACAGAGAAGACATTCCTAACCTAAATTCAGGTAAAGCTTCTTGGAATAGATGGTATCTGAGGGTGGTGAAGAATGTGTAGGGCTGGTGGAAGGGCAAGCAGTAGACATACTCAAGGCAGAAAGAGAACCTAATTAAATACAGCTAGAGAGAACACGACTTGAGTATCAGCCAGAGTTCAACACAGCAGACCACATTCTTTGATCACGCCATGGTGAAAAGCACGGCTGGAATAAAGGACACACGCAAACCTATGCGGAGCCTTCTCAGTCATGGCTGTTATTTGTAGTATTATCTGAAGGGCAAAGGGGACCACCGAGGATGTTTGAGGAACTGCATGACATGAGACGCATCCTTCAGACAGATCACTCTGAACGCTTACTGGTGAGTGGAATGACATAGAGCAAGGCCATGACATGAAGAGCAGTGTGCTAGCTATGGCAAAATTCCAGAGGAGGAATGACAAGGGCCTAAACTATGAGTGACAGTGAGCATGGGAAAAGTGGGTGCAGTCAAGAAAGAATAAAGTGCAATTGACAGGTTTTGAGGTGGGTTAGGCATAAAGACACAACAGTCATGCAAAAAGCCCAGCTTTCTGACTCGAGCCACTGGTAGTTTGGTGGAGGTGCTCGCCAAGACAAGACCTACCCAGTGCAGAACAGCGTTGCTAGGAGTCAGAAATGACTCAGTGGCAATGGGTTTGGTTTAGTTTTTTTGTGCGGAATGTTTGCCCCTTAAAATGTGAGACCCTAATTTCAGCAAGAGTGTCTGTTGACACTATTTAAATGATTTATAAAATGGAAATAATATTTTTGAGAATTCCACTGCATACCCTATCTGAGCCCAAGTAAAAAAATCAATTGGATTGCTACAGTAGATGGTAACACCAATCCTTTTGGAGAGTGAGAAGACTAGATCTTGTCAAGTTTATATCTTATCACATGATATGGATTCCTGGACCTAAATACAAATCAAGACACAACAGATTCAAACACTGTTTAAACTCAATCAAGAATGTGAGATTGGGAAAGCAAGGAATCAGCAACACTGCAGCAGTGTTCATTAAATATCTTGGACACCTTACATGAAACATAATCCTGATGACTGAAACATTAATTAATAGACCCCAAGATCAAGGAGCTTCTCCTGCCATGACATCAGGTCATTTTAAAATTCATGAAGAACGTGTCTGGCTACAAGAGTTCTGACTTTGCCAAACCTCACAGAATGTGCTGGAGCTGTTTTATGGACCTCTGAATTCCTGTAGGTCTTCTCACCATAAACACTGCCCCCTCTGATGCTGTGTTTCTCTAAGGATGAGAGCACTTGGGGCCTTGGGTTTGATTCTGTGCATGACAAGACTTGGAAACATTTTAAAGTCAAAATTTTTGCACTGCCTTCAATTAAAGGTTTTGTAAGGCATAGGAACACCGTCTCAGCCACTAAAAATTTGGGTCCAGGGAAGGTTCTTCAGCCTTTCCTCCAGACTGAGTCTACAGTGGTGAGTCTGGCTCTTGTCAAAAGCAATTAGAGAGACAGCAAGAGACATTTAGACCTGGCACCAACCTAAGCCACAGCATATTCCAGTGCATGGTGTTGTGAAGTGTGGCCTGAACAGCATGCTTGGGAAACAATAAAGATTCTGAGTATGCTTTGGGTAATCATGAGAAATGATTGAAAAGATCATCCTCAAGGCAAAAATTAATATAGTGGGAGTGACATCAATGGTCAGATAGAATGAGTGGTTACACGAAACTTTGTAGACTTCCATATTTAAAAAAAACAACCCACTCAATATTAACTTGCGCATCAACTTCCTTCCTTCAGCAAATATCTACCAAGCCTGGACTGTGTGCGACCGGAAGCACTCTGGGGAATATACAAAGACTTTTGTATAAAGAGAGAATTAGACAGAAACAGTGCACCTGAAATTCTAATACTAGTGAAAAGTCTTCAGTTTCCGAAACATGTATATTTTCAGTCATTATGAACCCAGGAAAGAGTAGTATCTGGCTGGCAGACTCTGACTTCAAGTCTTATCTCTGCTGTCTACACAGCTTGTGACCTTGGATGGTATTACAGTCTCACATACAAGACCAGCACATTAGATATTCAGTTGATACTTGATGAATGAATGAATGAATGCTTCCTATGGGTCACATGTTGTGCCGAATGTATTTGAGTTCTCTCATGAATTATACTCTAGGAAGTACATACTAGGATTGTCTCTATTTTATAAATAAGAAAATTGTCACTTAGAGAGTTTATGTAATTTTCATAGAGTCACATAGCTAGTGGGTAGGAAAGCCAGAACTCAGTCTGCCCAAACTCAAAAGCAGAATCACAAATCTCTGCCTTAGAATAAACTGTTCTTCCAGGGGATAGAAAATAACCCCATGGGGAAATAAGGGGGAAAAAATTCATTAACACCATGGACAACAGCTTTGTGAACACTGAGCAGACTGGTGAAAAGAATTTCAAATCAAAATTTCAGAGGAAGGGAGAAAAGTGACTGGATACCAACTAACTCTAAAAGTGGATCTCACAGGACACAGGAAAAAAGAAACAAAGGAAAAGGAGCCGCCAGTGTTGCTGAGAGAAAACAGCAAGGAACACGCTACAGACATACTAAAGCTTCCAGATGTCCCCTTACTAATAACCTGGCTGGAAATACAGAACTGAACACACACGACCCTTTCCATCAGGAATCCTGCCATAACGACAGGTGGAGACAGAGAAAGAAACCATGATACAGACCGTCATAGGTAAGAACGTTGACTTTGGAGTCAGACTCGAGTGGATTCAAGGTAACATTCAAATTCTACAGCATGCAGCATTCCATTACTATGTTCACTGAGCATGCATTTATTTGGCACCTTCTATATGCTAGGGTCAGCAGCGGGTTTGGTTTTGCTTTGTTTGTTGTTTGTTTGTTTGTTCTTTCCAGGGACTGTGCTTGTGAAGAATTCATGGGCTTTGACCATGAGAAATTCACAGATAAGTGTAGGGAGAAAGTTAAATGAAATACAAGCTGCATGCAATCTAATCTGAGCTAGACAGCTATGTGCACGTAACATGTGGAAGAGAAGAAGGACTCACGTTCATTTGGATTGTTATTCTCAAGAGAAAATCTTACAGTGGAGACAAGGAAGTTCTGTAAACCTAGTGAGAGAAGAAAAAGGAAAACCTAGACAGAAAAACCATTCTGGTCATTGAAAAGCATGGAAGCAAAACAAGCTGGCACCTTAGTGGTGTCCCTTAGGGTCCATCAGAGCTCAGGAAAGGTGCCAGTGTGGACTGCAGGAGATGAGGTAGGAGGAGCAGGCAGAAACTGACCAAGGATCCTGGATGCCATGCTGAGGAGTTTACATTTTCACGTGCAGGCAACTGGGAACCACAGCGAGATTTTCAGCAGACGAGTAACACAGTTAATGTTGCAGAAGATGGACAGGACAGGGGCCAGAAGACAGGGGCAGAGACCACCGAGCGGCTTAGGTAATTCGCAAGGCTATTCATGATGAATGAATGAGTAAACTGATGAATGAATGATCATATAGATGAATGACACTGATCACTTCTGCTGGAGTCTCTAGTCACATGAGAAAGGGAAGTGGCTTTTATAGCCTTCTCAACTGCTCTCTCCCCAGCTTTCATGAATGGTTTCTCCCTTTTGCATGCCTGCGTGCCTCTTCTGCAACACTGGGATCTTGGAGCTGTAGCCTGAGCGTCACGTAGTATGTCAGTTATATTTAAACAATCAGCTGTGTGAAGCAAATGCCCAACCCAATTAAATTAGAATCCCCCGAGGTTCCAGGGAGAGAATGGAAAACAGTCAAGGTATAGTTTGGACTAAAATAGTCAGCAAGTAGAACTATTCTGAGAACGCTTTAACCACAGACAAGTAAAAATGTTGATGCTGAGAACAGGCAAAAGCCAAAAATTTGTCAACAAAGGGCTAGACTATTAAGAGGCTAGCACCACTCTTGAGTATGTCCCAATAATTCAGAGACCATGGCTAGTTCCCTTTGGTTCATTAACAGTAACAGAACATTTCTGTGTGTTCCAGGCAATGAACAGTAGATGCAGACAAACAGCCCATACCACCAAGAGCCTCCCAGCCTAGTGACCGCTGCTGTTGTCGCGAGAAGCTATAGGGTGGCCTGACTCACAGTGGTCCCAGGCATCACAGAATAAAATGCTGCCCAGTCCCGCGCCCACCCCGTGAGCAGATCGGTTCTGCCTAGCAGAGCCGGACAGAAATGCAGTTAAGCCCACTACTTTCTAATAACTGCTGGCATGTGAGGAAAATAAAGGGCACCTCATTCTACCAGAGAATCGAGAAATTCTCACAGAGGAGGTAACAGTTAAGCAGGATCAAAAAGGATAAATAAGACTTTTCAGTGTAGGGGAAACAGCTCATGCAAAGACACAAAGGTGTGAAGGTCAAATAGGTCTTCCTTAAAAAACAGCTTGGCCATGTCTGTGTACTTAAAGCTGAGAGCCTTAGTAAAAGATCCCCTGATCTCTCCTTGCACTCAATGCAAAGGTCTCCTGACAGCAGAGAGATACTCCTGACAGCAGAAAGGCTAGGGGAAAAACACTTTTTAGGGCAAAAGATCTACAAGTGGTGTTACAGTTAATCTGCATGTTAGAGAACCTGTGACCCAATACCGTCAAAATGAAAGCAGTTGGAGATGGTCTACTTGTAAGGAGCTCCCTATCACAAGGCTTTGAGGTTATCAGCATGATCATATGTGTGATAAAGTACAAGGAAAGCTGAATTCCCTTCCCAAGTCTTTCCACTGACAGCTGGGGGACCTCAGAAAGGTAAGCTCTCTGGAGCCCCAGTTTCCTGATCCTGATAACCACACCTGATAATTCGCACCCCCAGGGTTACTGCCAGAATTAAATATGACATATGCAAGAGAACCTAGTAGACAGCATAACATGCTAGGTAACGAATTAATGTCCCTCCCGTCCCCTCTGGTCCTGAGTTCCATTAAATGTACAGCATTTTGCACAGAGTAGATTGATGGTCATATATTCTTGGTTTCAGTGCCTGCCAAACACCACATAAGCTTAGCGGGTCTACTAAAATTTGACAGCGTAAGGATGTAATAAGGAGCCCTGGTGGCTCAGTGACTAAGTGGCTAGCTGCTAACCAAAAGGTTGGCAGTTGGAGCCCAGACTGCAGCTTCACGAGAGAAAGACCTAACACTCTGCTTCCCCAAGGACTTCAGCCTAGGAATCCCTATGGGGCAGTTCTACTCCGTCACATGGCAGGGCTGTCAGTCGGAATTTACTTATTGGCACGTAACAAAAACAAAGACAGTAACAGTGTTGACCAGAATGTTCTTTAGAAACGAGAATGAGGAGACTTGACCTTGCTCACTCTGGCCAGGTCATGAGTAAAGGCCAGTTGCTAGAAAAACACATTACATCTGATAAAGTAGCAGATCAGTGAAAATAAGATGAATTGACACAGCAGCCACAACAGCAGCGTCAAACATTCCATTCTCTTATACAGAAGGTCACCATGCGTCTAACACTAATCAAAGGCAACTACTAACAAGTGTAGTATGGGCCAAATGCTTGGCCGATGTGTCCTCATTTAGTTTTCAAATAATGCAGTCAGGTAGCTAGAAGTCACGCATCACCCATGTCACACCTGGAAATTCTGGGGCTCAGGCTCGGAGAGCGGAAGTAATGTCCAAGGTCAGGCAGCTAGTAAGTGGCCGAGTTGGTCATTGACTGCCAACCTACACTAGTGCTGCGTCCACCAAGACACCTGCCCTCCAAGGAATGACACTCCCAGGGAAGAGAGGGACGGTCAGCTCAGCCAGCGTGGCTCACAGACCAGACCTGGATGACAGGGTTACCCCATCTGCTTGCCTCGGAATGGACTGGCCTCAAACCCTGCTCGGTCTCATCCCCAGGATCTCCTGTGCATCAGACACTGCATCTACGTGACACTCCACTAAAGGTGGCATTCACAGAACTTTGGGACCTGGACAGTAACCAGCAGAGTGTCTTATGACCTCTAATAGTCAGGAAAAAGAAAATTAACTAATGAGAGAATTCTGAAATTGTTAAAAGTGGGCAAAATGTCCTCTGTTTCTTGGTATCAGTCATTTTTGGCCACAATGGGGAGGTTTGGGCTTTTTTTAAACTTCCAGATTTCATACTTTCTGTTCAGCTTTTGTAACTTCCCAAGAGTATGGTTTAAACAAAAAAAAATAGAACCTCAGCCTTTTCTGTATCACTTTCAAAGATACCTCTTGCAGAAGGAAAGTTGAATCATAGAGAGCCCTTGTAGGCTTTCTTCAGCTCTTCCCTTCAAGATCATTCATTCTTTTGTCTTTTATTTTTTTCTGATAAGTGAGTAATCTTTGGATGATCAACGTTGCATATCTTTGGGAAGAATTCATGCCAGACTAGTCAAATCATAACGGCTGCTATCATCAGCTTGTAAAAGTTTCCACGCTACCCCTCAACAAAGAAACCACACACACGTAAACGCACAAGTCCTCTCTAATTTTGTCAATGGAAATATTCACTTGAAACTTTTTGGATAAAAAAAGAGTCCACAATAATCACAAAATGGCACTGTATCATCCTAAATCAAAAAAAAAAAAAAAAAACCAGAAAAAACAAAATCCAGACAATGCTCACTGTCTACCTGCTTTCCACCCCTTTAAAACACATGTAAAATAAGCTCCCAGTGTCTGCACACACCATTCACCGTCATCCATCTGCTGGGAACAGCTGGCTCCTCTGGTTACTCACTGTGAATCTTCCTAGCAGAAGGAGTTAACCAGAGGATACAGACATACGCACGCATTTACATACACACACACATATATACATACCCACAAATACACATATACGTGCAAATACATATACATACATATATACACATGGTACCAAAAAAGTCATTGCCATCAAGCTGATTCTGACCCATCAACCCTAAGGACAAAGTAGAACTATTCCATAGAGTTTCCAAGGAGTGCCTGGTGGATTCGAACTGTTGACCTTGCCTATGTCACCTCTCTTGGTTTTACAACTGACTTGCTGAGATACTCTGTGTAAGTTTAGTTCCTCTAGGCAACTGTCTTTTGAATTTTCCGTTGGTAATATTTCTGAAGTGCATTAGCACACATTACCCTATCTTAATGTATGTTGCTGTGATTCTGGATGCTATGTCACTGGTAATTCAAAAACCAGCAGAGGCACCCATGGTGTATAGGTTTGAGCTGCACTTCCAGACTAAGACAGACCATGAAGAAAGGTCTGGCTATCTACTTTCTGAAAATCAATCAATGAAAATCTTATGGGTCACAACACAGCACTGTACAATTTGCTTGCCTCAGAGAAATCAGGAGAGACTGATTGCTAGACAAGAGAAGAACACTGTGTTCTGTGAAGCAGAGGGCCAGAGAGAGCAAAGGAGACCCTCCTTGAGATGGATCAACACTTTAGTCACAATGACGGACTAGAACATGTTGGAAATCATGAAAACTATGCATGACTGGGCAGTATTTCATCCTGGGGTACATAAGGTCACCGTGAGATGGAGCCAGCTCCAAGGTGAAGATAGCCAGCTAGCTAGACATTTCTGGGAACAAAAGATTCTATAGATAAGTAATAAGGAGCCTTGGTGGCACACTGGTTAAGCAGTTGGCTGCTAAACAAAATGTCAACAGTTTGAATTCACCAGCTATGCCATGGGTGACAGATGTAGCAGTCTGCTTCTATAAAGATTAAAGCTTTGGAAATGCTATGGGGTGATTCCACTTGGTCCTACAAGGTCACTATGAGTAGGAATCAATTCACTGACACTGGGTTTGATTTGATTTGATAATGCAAACCTACTAGTCAATTCCACAAACATTTTTGAGGGTTTCCTGGTTATCTAGCAGTAACGGCACATAAGTGACAGACATTGCCACTTACTGTACAATTTTGTAGCATTCCCTAATCAACATGCTAGGGGACACAGGACACTGTGGCAAAATATTAATCACATTAGTACTCAGGGTGACTGGATGTGCTCACCAGTGGGTGGTCTGCTCTGCAGTGCACAGCCTCCTGTGTTTACCCCACAGTGTCAAACAAATAGCATCTTTTCTGAATGCTGTACTGTGAAAAAGGTTACGGTCATGTCCCAGTCCTGAATAACCCAACTTTTATGTCCTTCAAATCTTATTATTTATAAGTGTTTTTGCTCTCACCAGGGACTGATCCTTCCTAACAACATGCACAAAGTATGTGACACTGGGCCTCATCATCCTTGCTTCTAAAGAGCATTCTGGTTGTACAT
The DNA here is from genome assembly GCA_028571685.1 of Heterohyrax brucei. Classification (NCBI taxonomy): domain Eukaryota; kingdom Metazoa; phylum Chordata; class Mammalia; order Hyracoidea; family Procaviidae; genus Heterohyrax; species Heterohyrax brucei. Next base: position 13,402,172 of record CM053153.1, on the reverse strand, counting down.
CTCCCAAGACACTACTCATAATAAGACTCGATAAATGCCGAGTTTATCAAGTTGAACTAGGTGGACTCCAACTTCCAACCTTTCAGTAGGCCGCTGAGTGCACTTACTGTCTGCACTCTCCAGTGCCTCTCTGACAAACAGCAGCGTCAGCTGATCTTCACTGTAGGCATATGGCCATAGGTAGTTAGAACAGAACAAGAGCACAGTGCACGGTGAAAAGTCAGGAAAGCCATGCTTCAGGGCTTTATCCTTTCACTATGCCTATTCAACCTGTATGCTAAACAGTTAATCTGAAAGGCTTCAATTCTATGAAAAAGAACGTAGCATCAGGATTGGAGAAAGACTCATTAAGAGCCTGCATTATGCAGATGACGCAACATCACTGGCTGGAACTGAAGAGGACCTTAAGCTTTTACTGATGAAGATCAAATACCACAGCCACCAGTAGGGATCATACTTCAACAAAAAAGACACAGAAGACTTCATGACTGGAGGAATAAGTGACATCATGATAAACAGAAAATACCAAAGTTGTCAAGGACTTCATTGTAGCTGGACTAACAATGAACACCCATGGAAGCACACGTTGCACAGGGCAAATCTGCTGCAAAAGACCTCTTTAGAGTGTTAAAATGCAAAGACATCACTTTGGGGACTAAGATGCACCTGGTCCAAGCCATGGTATTTTCAATCACTTCATGTGCATGGAAAAGCTGGACATGAACACAAGTGAAGACAAATTGATGCTCTTGAATTATGGTGTTGAATTAAGGACATTATGCTTGGTAAAGTAGAGGTTCAGCAAAACAGAGGAAGACCATCGACAAGATGGACCGACACAGTGGCTGCAAGAATGAGCTCAAACAGAACAACCACTGCGAAGATGGCACAGGACAAGGCAATGCTTCCTTCTGTTGTGTATGGCGTTGCTATGAATGGAACCAACCCAACAGAAGCTAGCAACGACAGGGCATCTTTGCACGACACGAAGACTGGGTGGCACAACCATTCATCATTCCACTGTGAAATGAGAGTCTGTGGTTTGAAACCATCAGGAAGAAAAACCTGGTGATCTGCCCCTGTAAAGACTACAGCTAGGAAACCCTACAGGGCGGTTCTCTTCTGTCCTGGGTCACTATACGTCAAAATCAACTCAACAGCACACAACAACAGCAACATATTTGGAAACTGGCCCATTTATGATAAGTAAAGAAAGTATTCTAAGTACATAGATTTAAATATTAATTGCTGAACTCTTGGAGAGTAAGGAGGACCTTGTCAAGGATGTGTTTCACCAACAAACCACATCTATCCCTACCAACGTTGGTTCCGAAACACTTTGCTTTCCTGATGCAGTGTAACACACATAAACATCTCCTTTTTACATATGCAAGCATTAAAACTGTGGAAAAACTTGGAAATGGATATCAGTGATGTCTGCACCGTGGAACGAACACAGTGTCATTGATCTAAACATGTGAAGAATATTGAAAAAGCAAATGTTACATTAAATATATACTTACCATAATTTTTAAAACTCAAGGTCCTGAACATCAGCACCTTGTATAAGGCTTTACAGAGAGTAGATCTTCAAAACTTCCTAAGATACAAAGAATAATCCAACACCAACTCCTGATACAGGTGTGGGAGCCTGTTTGTGCTGAGTCAGCTGCTGCTGGCTTAACTTCTTTATCACACCCTTGAAGCCAGCCGACGGGCTTGTGGATAATCTCTGGCTCCCCACACTGGAGTCACTAGGCAGCTGATACAGACAAACCACGGCTCAGTCCGGAGTGTGCACTGCGACCTACAACAGCCTGCGCTTCTCTCTCTAAACTGTCTCCTCATCTACACATGGCAGCCGCGTCACTTACATCATAAAGTGGTTTTAAGAATTCAAAATGATAATATATCTCTAGTGGACCTGGAACGGTACCTGGTAGGTAATTGATTGTCAGTTGGTATCTGTTTCCTGGTCTACCTGGTTATTTGTGGTAACACTATGTCAATCATTTAAGATCTCCAAACTTCAGTTTTCTAACCAGTAGAGAGACTGTAGGTGGTGCAAACAGTTAATGTGCCTAGCTGCTGACAGAAAAAGTGGAAGTTTGAGTCCTTCCAAGGCACCTCAGAAGAAAGGCCTGGCAATCTACTTCAAGAAATAAGCCACTGGAAACTCTGTGGAGTGTAGTTCTATTCTAACACACATAGGCCACCACAAGACAGAACCACCTCAAAGGCAACTGGTTTCAGTTACAGTAGAGATGATGACACCCACCTTGGAGGGCGTAGTGAGGAATTAACAAGATACCAAAGCCCATTGCCATGGAGTCAACTCCAACTCCAAACAACCCTACAGAATAGAGTACAACTGCCCTACAGGGTTTCCAAGAAGTGCTCGGTACATTCGAACTGTCAACCTCTGCTTAGCCGCCAAACTCTTAACCACTACTTCAGTGGGGTTTCCAGAATAGGACAGCATAGGGGAAATGCCTAGCACGTGGCCTCTAGTATGGTATGCACTTAAATACCACTGCTTTCTTTTCATCTTATGGAATTGTGTTTATAAATTCTGATTCATTAGAAATTCTAATGACGGAGGAATGCATGTATGTGTATGTGTGTGAATTTCATTTGCCAAAAAGCCATTGGATGTTTCAAAATCATACGAAAAGCTCATTACAGTCTAAATGTCTCCTGGAAACATCTCCCATATCAGAAGGTTTGGGTGCCATGTGGCCATGCTCCAGTTGAGTGGACAAATGTCCAGGCTGGAGCTGAGGTCCTGCAGAAAGCTAAGCAGCAAGAGTCTCCCACTGGGAACAAGACTGCCTGACCGTTGAGTCATGTGGGAGATGTGTCAATCCTGACCAGCAGAAGAGAAGTAGCATCAGATAATGCCTGGGGCTTGCTCTACAATGGAGCTCATTCTCAGGCATGTGAATGAAATGGGAGAGTGCTGTCATCTCTTCCTGCGGTTTACTGAGTTTTCATTGACAAAAAATAAGAACACTTTTGTTTGCCAACACACTGCCCTTTGCCAGGCAGCTACGGCCCCATCCATGTGAAGTTGCACTTCATGTTTTAATGGGGCCGATCTCCCCCAGTGAGAGAAAAGGTTACTTCCTCCATCACACTCCCCTGACCACTACCTCCGCCAGATCCTGTCATGTGTCAGGGAGAAAGGACAAAGCAGAAACAGAGCAGGCGGTCGAAAAACCACTTCTCACTCTTGGCCAGCCTCCGAATCCAAAATGCTAAACCAGAGTCCAGTGGCGTTATCAGCCTCTGTGGTTGGACTCTCGGCCTGGTTATGATTCACGGACGGAGCTGGCGTGGGAAGTCAGCCTCCACTGTGGTCACCACACAGCCACATGGGCGGTGATGTGGCTGTCTCTGAGGCAGGATCTGGAAGGCCATTTTGTCATCACCCCGTCTTCAGACAACAAGAGAAACAGTACAGTAAAGTTTTCTGTAATTATATTCTAGTCCACTGCTCACCCTCTGATCACCTCAATGGAATCTGAACCCCTATTTTAAACGACCTCCTTCAAATGAGGAAACGGAGGTTCTCAGAGGGCAGTGCTCTTCCTGAAGTCAACCAGTTAATGAATGCTGGGGCCAGAACTGCAAACCAGACAAAAAGCCTCACATAGAAATACGGGTTTGAAAACACTGTTGAACTGAAATGTGTCAGGACAGAAATGTGCTCAGAACCCGGCGTACAGCAAGCATGCAAAAGTTATTTTCTGTCATCCTGCAAAAATGGGAAAAAAAAAAAAAACATTCTAGTGAACTGGTCGTTCTAGTAACCGCAGACTCCGTCCTCAGCAGGAGTCTTATTCCACACAGAAGCGACGACAACCAGGAAGACAGCAGTGATGATCTTACCACTGTGTACTAAACTGCTGGGGCACCCTGCTCAAAGCTTTCAATAAAGTGCAATCTCAACTGGCCAAAGAGGAAGGGAACTATCACAAAAAAGGAACATTTCTTTACCCATACTAACACCCAGAAGCACAAGGATTGAGCTTCCCCGAAGCTGGGGCCAGATCCCTGCGTTAAGGGTAGGGTGATCACCTAACATGTCACCCAAACCAGACAGATTTCAGAATGAAAAGGACACTGTGAATAACTACTCTGGGGCAACACGCATGCACCAGGACTCTCCTGGACACTCCACGACATATGGTCACCCTAGTTCTCCTCATTAGTCCCAAGTCCCAAGGAACCAATTCATTATCTTCCAAGTACCGGGCAGGAGTGGTGAGACAGCGTGCATCGTTGGTACGACTCTTGGTCAGTGCTGTTCTCAGCCCCCTGAAGACAGGTGTGCATCTCTGGTGTAACTCTGTCAGTGCTGGCCTGACTACATTGAAGAGAGCTGTGGTAAATGTGATTCAGAGGATAAACCAAACCAAACCCACTGCTGCTGAGTCGATTCCAAATCCTACTGACCCAACAGGGTTTCCAAGATTGTAAATCTCTGTGGAGCGGACTACCACATTATCTTTCTCCTGAAGAACTTCTGGTGGTTTCGAACTGCCGGCCTTTCAGTCAGTGGCCAAGCATTTTAACCACAGTGCAACTGGGCCTCCTAGGAATAGTGCATCAGGGGAGGGTAGAATCCCCATCTCTCCCAAACCTACAGAGACACCTATCCCCCAAGCTCACTTCCACTCCAGCCAACAAGGCCCCTCCATACAGCCGCCAATCGCAATAGAGCCTCTAACTGTAGTCCCCCATTGTTTTCCTTTCATCGCCCTTACGAAGGGGCTCTTTTATGGATTTCTTTGAGAAGGGCTTTTCTTTTTTGAGGAGGGGAGGAGGTGAGATAGGTTATCTTCCTCTAGACTTAGTTTCACAAACAATAGTAAAGCAGGGAACATATTGCTTCGGCTCACCCCTCCATCTCCAGCATACACAGGACAGTGTCTTTGACAAAGCAAATATTTTAGAACTGGTCATGGAATGAATCAATCAGTTTATAAGAACAATAAATGGACTTTCGCTTGGGAACTGTCTGTACTTTCTACACAGTTTTTCTATAAAACTGTAATTGCTCTAAGAAACAAAGTCTATTTAAAAATAGAAATGAAACATCTTTAACTGAAAAAAAATTAAATTTAGTAGACATCTCTTGTGTACCATTTAATCCTCATAGTGTCTCAGGGAAATAGACAGCACTTCCAAAGTGCAGATGGAAACACGGAGACTCCTCATTCCTGAGCCTATGCGAGGAGGCCCCGCTGGTACACCTGGTCCCTGGGCAGTGGTGCGGTGCCACACCAAACCACCTTCCAACCTACAGCCCAGAAAGGAGAGGCATGGTTCTGTCCCAGGCCAGTGCACTTTACTTATGTATTTTCTTCTCACATTTCGTCATGTCCAGTGGACTTCACAGTAGTGGCTTTACAAGTCCTAGGGCCCTGAGCCAATATGTCGTGTATGTGTCCCATTGTGGGGATTTTTGTTTTCTTTATGTTGAGGTGTAATCCATACTGAAGGCTGGGGTCTTGGCTCTTCATCAGTAAGTACTTGAAGTCCTCTGCACTTTCAGCAAGGAAGGTTGTGTCATCCACATTATTGTAGGGTGTTAATGAGTCTCCTTCCAATCCTGATGCCCCACTCTTTCTCACACAGTCCAGTCTCTGAGATTATATGCTCAGCAGACAGACTGAATTGGCATGGTGAATGGTATGTATAGAAACTGTTAAATGAGAACTTAATTTCCTTATCTAACCTTTCACCAAAAACACATTTAAAAAAAGAACAGATCTTCATTTCACGGAAATACCGGTAAATGATGCCCACTTCCTGCTCTTCTACCACACAGACTTCCAAGCACTGCCACCAAACCTCCTCTTGCTGTCTCTGTGCGTGCTCTCTTTCCTCTTGTTACTTTGTTCCCAGAGGTGTTCCCTGTTGAGGGGTGGGGGAGAAGAAGTCTAACACCCATCCCCTGGGACTGCCAGGCAGAAAGAGCCTTCCCAGGGGTGTCTCTCAAAGGAAGGAAGAACAGATGTGTGACCTGAAGTGAACTGGGCTACAGCAAATGTCTTTGGGCATCTCTGGCACCTGCCGCATGCATGCAGCACCTATGAGTGGCTGCTGCCCGGGGAGCAACGTCGCAGGGAGATGCAAGACGTCAGTAAAGGTTAGTACGTCAGGCAGCTTAAAAGGTTTTCCACGTCATCTCACCTGGATCAAGGTGGCCAAGACTCTAAGATATTCCAGACAGTAAAAACACAAGTCCATGTGCTATGCTCCGTGTTACCAAAAGCTTAATGTTTTTTGTTTCCTCTTTGTGCATTTTTTGTTGCAGATGTTTCTCCAATGACTATGTGTAACTTTTATGATTATGGCTGTTAACAATTTTAATTACAATAAAACCTCATTTTTACTCATGATAAAATCTGACATGCTAATTAAAATGGTAATCTTAATAATAATAATTTGAGGGGGTAAATGAGAATGGAACACTCACAGAAGAAGATGTGTAAATCCATTCTCTGATACACATCAGATTATCACACTTCGGTGTGCAGAACTACAATAGCTTCTCACGGCACTCAGAATTCACTCCTAATGCCTCACTCTAGCCAGGGTACCTGAACCCTGCTAGCCTCTTTGATCATCTCTTCTGCCACTCACCTCCCTAATCATTGCAGTCAGCTTCTTGAGTATGACAGCTTGCTCCTATCTCAGAGGCTTTCTACAAGCTATTATTCCCCCTGCCTACAACATGATGTCATCTGCTCTAAGCATGACTTCTCTTTTATTCATTCTAGTTTCAGCTCAAGTGCCACCTCCCCAGTGAGGCCTTCCCTGACCACCTTCCCCACACTCCACTCAGCCACTGTCTAGATAGAATACCTGTCCTGTTTTCTTGATAATTCTTCTTGACACATGAAATTATCTTGTTCATTGACTTGTCCAGACACAAAGGGTAAATTTTAAAAGAGGATGTAATCATGACTCTCATACAAGTCTATAATGAACAAGTCAAAGATTTGACTTAAGTTAGTGATTAATAAGGCTTCTAGCCAGATGTTGCCATACTGGTTAAGTGCTATGACCGCTAACCAAAAGGTTAGCCAAATTCGTTCCAAACTGGCAAAAATGTTCACTCTCTATCGGGTGATAATTGCATTCCATCAGGCACAGTTTGCATTTCTACAGACAGGAATTAATTGCATTACCACCCCTTTCTTACAAGATAATTTCTATCTCTTAGAGTTATAAAATAGCTTTGCTAAAGACAAACAAAGGCCCACATCCTACAATAGCATAAGATCTCCAGGAGCCCCCAAACCGATGGAAAAGATACTCAGTAAACCCTTTTGCCCATTTCAGAATCATCCACCATTTTTCCCTGAAACATTCATTGCCATCTGAAATTATCTTGTTCCCTTATTTGTTCCTTCTTTGGATCTCCCTGCTCGGGAATGTAAGCTCCACAAATGCAGAGACTTTGACTTATTCACCAGCGTTTCTCCAAAGCCCAAAACTTATACAAGGTGCTCAGAAATATTAGTGGAGTAAATAAACCTGTTGCCTCATGTCAGCTTTAATTCATGACAACCTCCTACGTGTCAGGGTGGCCTGAGCTCTGGCTTCCGACAGCTCATTTTTTGGTAGATCACCAGGGCTCTCTTTCAAGGCACTTCTGGATGGATTCAAACCTCTGACCTTGCAGTTAAGAACCATTCACATTAACTGCACCATCCAGAAGAAAACAAACTAACCCACTTCATCAAGTCAACCCTGACTCATAGAGGCCCTAAAAAACAGAGGAGAACTACCCCATAGGGTTCCCAAGGAGTACATGGTGGATTTGAACTGTCGACCTTTTGGTTAGCAGCAGTAGGTCTTAGCCACTACAATATCTGCATTTTCCCAACCTAGTAAGGTTTACTTAGACAGCAAGAACAAAAGCTCGGATAGCAGCCATGAAAACCATCACCACTCAACTCCCAGCAAGCTGTTCTGCTCTCCTGCCTAATCTCCCATCAACTTCAGTCAACACTGTGATCCACGGCGCATTAAGCAGAGAATGTGATCCCAAGGAAAACAGAATCACTGGGCCCATGCGCAATTGCTCTGATTAAATACTGCCAAAAATTAAAACACCACAGGCTGTTTGCAGGGTGTTTTGGTTTTAATTAGACCAAGCCCATTTTAATAGCAGAGATACAACAATGTATTCATCAGGCCTCGCGCAGTGACAAAGGTCATTAGTCTGTGATAAGAGTATGGCTAATCTGCACCCAGTGGTGGAAATTACAACATGATCGATGAAAGCTGCCCAACAGACTTCTTCCAAGGCTCATTTGGCCGACTCAGGCAGGCAGGACTCCTTTTGTCGGCCCTGAGGGAGCAATTTATCTCACCCACATGCTGCTGGAAGAAAACGGGTACCGGCTACCAGATGATTATACATAGGACACTATGCTCAGACATTTGCATGGCCCGTCTCTCTAAGTCGCCCAGCAGCCACATCAGCACCGTTATTTCACTGACACAAGAGCTAAGACTCAGTGCATTTCAGTAACTTACTCAGTGGCACACGTAGGAAAGGCCCAAGTTTGGACGCAAACCTGGAGCTGTCTGGCTTTGAAGCTATTGGTAGGGCAGGTGGGGCTAGGCCTGCCAGGGCTCCCATCCTCCCACACCTGTTAGCATAGGACCCTGGCGTATTTCTTCCCTTTGCCCATCCTCACTTAGTTACATCTGCCACGTGATGGCTAAGAGTAGACGAGACTGCATAAGGAGCAGAGACGAGCTGGCTGAAACTATTAGCTCATGGAGGGTTGCTGCCACCGCCAAGGGCTCAGATGAAATGAGCAGGTAGATTCCAGAAAGTTCTATGTGCTTGGATGAGATCACACAGGCAGTAAGTGCCGGAACTAGGACTGAACTCAGAGAAGGACTTCTTAAACACTCAAACCAGTGCCACAAACAACTGCAGTATCCCGAGAACTAACCCACCAGGTAGAGAGCACAGGAAACTCTCAGTGAACAGACCGTACTCAAAGCAACGAGGGGACCAGACCCCAGGGACTCCCACAGCAGAAGAAAGGCAGGCTTTCCCTCCCCAATCCCTCCACTCCCCACAATATCTGTGCACTAGTGCTATGAAGGCTCTTGATTAAGATGGTCTGAGTCCAAACTTCCCCTCCTTAGCTGTGGGACTTCATTCTCTCAGGCAGTAAGAAGGACAGTCCCCACTTCATGTTGTTGTTGTAATAAGCACTAAATAAGATAATCTTTAGAAAGTGCTTAAAACTGTACCTGTGATGACTTAATTTTCTGTAGCCAAGTTCCACAATCTATAAATGGAACAGTAATAGCCCTACCTTCCAGGATTGTTGTGAATAGTGATTGAGATGATGCCTAGCACTTGGCTTGGCTAACATAAACATGGGTAACACCTGGCAAATGTTACTTGTCTTTATTTAGCAGTAGAAATAGTAAATCATCCACGCACACATCCCACCCCTACCCCAGTAGAGACCATCTTCTCTAGTTGTTATCAGATCTTCCCTCCTGAACCTGAATGCTTTTTTCTGGCTCCTTTCTTGAAATAGTGTATTTACCTGTTTACCCCCAGACGAAGAAAAGCAAGGTCATAAATCCACTAATTACCCTAAATTATGAGTGGGGGCCCATTGTGCTATGGATGCAGAAAGTCAAGCTCCACCTGCTTAGCATCTGCCTCTAGAGTGGGTGCAAGTGTGAAGTGGAACATGGCATGGAATAGCCATGGTGGTCCTAGAAATGACTGTAACTTCCCAGAGCTTCACAAACTTAACACGGGTTGCAGAATATTGCAGCAGATGATCTGGAGGTGTTCGGCTCCACCATTATTCAAAAGGAAGACGGTTTGCCTGTAAATTGGCTTGCATCTTGATTTTGGCTGGTGTTTAAAGACTAATTCTTGAGCAAGAGTGCCCCCTAATGATTCCTCTCTGGTTTAAGACTGCTTCAGTCCAAACCTTAACCCAAGCAACAGATACTCTAATAACTCCCCCACAGTTAACAAGATAAAGCTTTAGTACCCATCAGCTCCTAGATCTAGCTGTGTTCTAGAACCTGTGGGGAAAGCAAGATTCAGAAAATACAGCACTACCTGGAGGTGCTATACCTGCCTCCCGCCTGCCTCCTTGCTCCCTTACCCTAGCTCTCTGTGCCCAGCTCCATCAGCTTTCTTTCCCACGGTGCAAGGACATCCTTCCTGCCTTCAGAGTTGGCTCATTCTGTTCCATCTTTCTGATGGGCATTCTACCTTGTCTCACCACATCTCACATCTTCTCCTGTACAATCACCACTCATCGTTGTGGTCTCAGCACAGGTGTTACAAACAAAAGCCTTCACACCCATCCCCAAGGCAAGGAAGGGCAACGCCCTCCCCGTCATGTGTGTTTATCTCGTTGTCAATTCCCCTTGCGGGTTATGTCACAACTGGAATAAAACTATTAATTGGGTCATTGGATGTACATTGCCCACCCCAATAACTAGACAGTAAGCTGCATGAGGGTAGACGCTGCTTTTCACTACTGTGTCCCTAGACTCTATCGCAGAGTTGCCACATGGCTGCCTCTCCTTAATACTGTGTTTACCTAATTTAACAACTAGGTAAGGGTATGAGGAACTTTCTTGTTACTAAGTTCACTTTTTTGTTTTATTTCATTTTTCAGAATAGTGGGAGAGTCAATTCCCTAAAGTAGCCTGGTATTCATTAATACCAAAATGTTGTTTTCAAACATCTTTTTAAAATAAATTCATTTATCCATTAACTTTGAATCAATTCAGGGAGCCAGTATAGCACGGGAGCAAAACCTCATGCAGGAAAATTTGTCAGTATCTGTCAAAGTTACACATCAATTCCACCAGTTCCACTTCAGGACTCTATCCCACAGAATGTGTACACAAGCATGATCTAACATCCATGTAGGAGAATGAACTGAGCATCAACTGTAAAGAGAAACACGGAAAACAGCTCCGGATTCCAGCGGCGGGTGTGGCTGAACACACTGCAGTACAGCCACAAAACTGAACACCATGCAGCCACCAACAAAGAATGTGGACAATCTCTCCACACTACCATGGTGAGAGCACTAAGCAGTGGGGCTAAATGAAAACAGCAAAGTGTAGAGCAGGGGTAAGATACAGTTTTTTGCACAAAAGACGGAAATAAATTATATTTGTATGAAGGCTTGATGGTGTAGTGGTTAAGAGTTTGGCTGCTAACTAAAAAGTCAGCCGTTCAAATCTACCAGCCATTTCTTGGAAACCCTATGGGGCAGTTCTCCTCTGTCCTATAGTGTTGTTATTAGTCAGAATTGACAACAAAGGGTTGGGTTGGGGTTTGATCATATGCTACATGGAGTACCTGGGTGACACAAACAATTTACATGCATGGCTGCCAACCAGGCTTCAAACTAATTTGGACCAGTTCAGTCTTGGCCAATGAAGTGAAATCAGAACAGAATCAAATTTTTTAAATTTGAGTGATCCAGAACCATAACCGGAATGGGGAGAATTACAGGTCTAAGGCCTAGAACGGGAGATTTGGAAGAGGCGTAGGGAGTCATTAAAAGAGCCTGATGCGTGACATCGGATGATTTACAGGACTGTGGACAACAACACACATTTAAAGCAGTGCAGAGAGCTGTCATATTTGAGCCAAGTAGTCACTGTTTTCAACTTAGCTATTCAAGAGATACAGTTGCTATGCAACACACACACTGCTGTTGCTTTCCAAGAGGAAAATTAAGTTTCTAGAGAGCTTTAACCTATAATTTTTGCCATGCCAGTTATCATTGTGCCTTATCCACATTTTAAAAATTCGAGTCTGCTCTGGGGTATCACCTCATCAGCCACAAATGAACTGCTCCAAACTTGTTCAAAGCCCTACTGTTAACTGAAAGATTGGAAAGGTTGACAGTTCAAGTTCACAAAGAGGAACACTGAAAGAAAGGCCTGGCAATCTGCTTCTGGAAAATTAGCCATTAAAAACCCTATGGGACACAGTTCTACACTGACACAGTTCTACACTCCTTGACCTGGAAGTGTCTCAAAGGCAAGTAGTATTATATATTCACAAGAAAACAAAATGAACACTGAAAATGTAACAAGGAACTGATAATAGTTGTCACTTTATAGAAAACAGGCTGCAGAATGGGTGGAGGAGAAAGAGATTGAAGCAAAACTTCCTTATCTATGCCCCTCTATGCAATTATGCCCTTTACATAATAGGAATCCACTGCCTATTAACAGTAAAGCTAATTTAAAAAAAAAAATTCTAAAACTGAAAACAAGACAAATAAACCTGACTATTTGTCAGTTTAGTAACACTCACACAGAGAAGTGACCATTTTTTCCCCAAGATATCTTAGAAGACTGTACTTTGAGTGAACACTCACAGATACATGATCCATGGGCCAAAATAACTATAAAGAAATTTAAACTAAACTTCATTGTTTTAGGCTAATAGTAACATTCATATTGTTAGTCTAAAATGATTTTCTTTATATTGTAAAATAAAGCAAATGTGAAATTATGTTGATAATCTTCTAAGAGAATATAACGTTTGATTACATGACCAAAACATTGTATGGCACTAATGTTGAAATGGGAGTGAAGACAATAAAATAAATTTATGGTTTTATAATTTCCTGCATTATTCCATTGAAGTGGCCTGGTAGTGATGTCACTGCAGTAGCAATAATCACTCAGATTTGGCTCTGACAACCAAGGCTCCTCAGAGAACTACTTACTCTTGTAAGTGGATTAGGGAAGGTACAAGGTGAGCCTGGAACATGTTGTCATGTTCAAAATCAAAGAGACTTTTCAATAGTAATTACTTATGTCAAAAGAACATCAGAAACAGCTCAAGCTGCCCAAATCTGTGATAATTTGACCATTAAAAGAGTAGTGATTACAGTGGCTTGAAACACATTGAACCTACTAATGATACTCAAAATAAAGAAAACCAGAAATTTTTCATTTGTTACTATTTTAGTTATTGAAAGAGCTTCTTCCTTTGAAAATTAGTAGTTAAAGAGAGTAATTAAGTATTCAGCCTGCCTTTTCCTTAAAAACTGTATTCAGGGCAAACAGGCCCATTTAGGAAACCTTTTTGGCATAGCGGGTTAAGCGCTACGTCTGCTAACCAAAAGGTCAGCAGTTGAAATCTTCCAGGCTCTCCCTGGAAACTCTGTGGGTCAGTTCTACTCTGACCTCTACAGTCACTATGAGTTGGAACTGACTCGATGGCAGTGGGTTTTTTTGTTTTTTAAGATTCATTTATGGCAGAGAGAACAGAAAAGCATAAATAAATAGGTTGCTGTATAGAATATACACAAAATTTCCCTCCTTCACCTCTAACATGACTTTTGTTCCACGGGTATTTTATGGAAGAATTTCAAAGCAATAAATGAAGAAGGAATGTTAAAATTATGAAGTCAAAACTTGACCAGTTCCAGTGAGATTCTTGATTCAATCATGGAGGGCTACTCTGTTAGCACAGAAGGATAAATAATTACAAGTATTCTGGTAGGGATACAGGAAGCCTTCCAGGGGAAGATGGTGTGGGTTGAGCCTTGAAGGATGAATAGGCTGAGCAACGTAAAAATGCTTAAGAAAGTCTTGTCAGATGGAGGAATGTATAGGAAAGTCTGGAAAAGCTTGAGGAACTGCCCATTAAGAGTGGACCATTATCCACTTATCAGATCAAGAATCAGCACTAAAACTTAAAATTTCACAGAGTCAAAATTAGCCCAACAAGATCCTTTCTGAGGGAACTTAATTGTAGCCCAAGACAGGTTCTGTCACTGTGTCACACCCAGCTTCACATCAAAGTTGTCATCAAATCACTCCTCATTTGAGAAGTACGCAGTGGCCGCTGGGGGAACACACGCGCAGAGACAGCAGGTGCTGAGACGGCCCCCTTGGAAAGCCATGTGGGGACTGACAGCCAGCGTGGGAGGCAGGGTCCTGGCTCCCATCTCTGGCTCTATGGGGGCAGAGGGCACAGTCAGCAGGACTGCCAGTGCCCATGCTGCTCGCTGTTCTCGCATTCTCTCTCCCCACCCCCTTCTCGGCCATAATTGAAGGCATACAGAGAATCAGTCTCTGTTGCTCAATGTGGATTATGCAAAGGTGTATGGGACAGGGTGGGAGGACTAGAGAGGAGACTGGAGAAGTAGGCAGGAGTCATTTTAGGAACGGGATATTCTGCTGAAGTCATGCATTTTAGACTCCGGAATGAAAGAAAGCAACTGGTCAAATGGGTCTGACTTTGAGAAGATTACTCTGGCTTCATTGTGAAGAAAAGCCTGGCCTGTGGAGACGGGATAGGTAGGTATTAAGAATGCAGACAAGTAAGCAGGTAGTTGCCACCATCGTGTTTAAATCCAGCTTCTCGGCTGGGTTCTCCTCGGGAGGCCACGCATCACAACAACAGGATGTGAATGCACAGTAATAGATCTGAAGGGAAGGTAGACACCAGCTTTAGAACCCCAGCACACAATGAAGAGGTTATTTCAGGATCTAGATTCTTCAACCACAGAAAGCTGGTATATGAGAGGCTGTTCATTCCCACTGAGCTCTCCTGGACAAATGAAGGGAACCACATGTTTTTTCTTCCCAACCATTAACCAAAGTAGTACAAATTGTAAATGAGGCCAGGAAGGGGTGCCTTTCCCTTCCACTCACCTAGAATGCATTCATAATAGCCTCCAGGTGTCAAAACATTCCTCCAAATTCTAATCAGTCTACTTAGCACATATCCATTCATTCAGCAAACTTTTAAATTAACCATATACTATGTCAGGGACTACGTTACAAGTTAGGTTTACAGAATTTAAAAAATTAGCCCACCGAGAAATAAAACTAAGCTAAAGCAAACCCATTAACGTCAAGTTGATTGCAACTCATAGCGACCCCATTGGATGGAGCAGAACTGCCCCATAGGGTTTCCAAGGAGTAGCTAGCAGATTTGAACCACTGACCTTTTGTTTAGCAGCCAAGCTCTTAACCACTGCATCACCAAGGCTCCTCTGGAAAGTTAATAAATGAGAGAGGCAAGAGAAAAAGAAGTTAAGAACAAGGCGATGAGTGCTGTGATAGGGCGGGGGAGAACACCAAGAAGAAACTCACCAAGCCAAGGAAAGGCTACTGCCTTCAGCAACCCTGAGAAGCCACATCTGATGGTAACTGGATGGGTACACCTCACTTATCACAGCCAAAATGTCATCAGCTTGAAGTGTGAAAAATGGAAGAATTCTGACGTACTTACAGCCAACTTGCCTCAGAATCAACAAAATATGTTTTCAATTTCAGAATTCATTGTTCCAAATATTCCTTAGGTAAACAAAGCTGCTATCTAGTAAGCAAGTACAATGAAATAAATGATTTCTAATTCTTCTGTGATAGTAACCACATAACTAAAAAGAAATTTGTTTCAGGAATGTGGGACCTAGAAATGACAGTTATTGCTTTACATTTTTTGCCCTTGAACGTTAAAATAAACAATGATAGAAAGAAAGAGAGAAAGCCTAAAACCCACCAAACCAAACACACTACTGTCAAGTAGATTCGGACACACACTACCATTACACCAGATAGAGTAGAATGGCCCACAGTTTCCTAGGCTGTAATCTTTATGGAAGCAGAGCGACTGGTGGGTTCAAATCACCAATTTTTTGGTTAGCAGCTGGATGCTTTAACCACCATGCCACCAGGGCTCCCTGTTGTTATTGCTAGGTGCCTTCAAGTCAGTTCCAACTCATAGGGACTCTGTTAACAACAGAATGAAATACTGCTCAGTCCTTCACCATCCTCAAAACCACTGTTACGCTGGAGTCCATCATTACAGCCACTCCATCAGTCCATCTTGTCAAGGGTCTTTCTCTCATTCAGTGACCCCCCGCTTTACCATGTATAATGTCCTCCAGGGACTGGTTCCTCCTGATAACATGTCCAAAGTATGTGAGATGAAACATCATCCATGCTTCTCAGGAATATCCTGGCAGTACTTCTTTCAAGACAGATTTGTTCACTTTTCCAGCAATCCATGGTATACTGAATATTTTTGGCCCACATCATGATTTAAATGCATCAGTTCTTAGGGCTTCCTTATGCACTGTCAGCTTTTGTACACATATGAGGCAACTGAAAATACCATGGCTTGGGTTAGGCATATCCTAGTGCTCGAAGTGACATCTTTGCTTTTTAACTCTTTAAAGAGGTCTTTTGCAACAGATTTGCCTGTCGTAAACACGTCATTTGATTCCTTCACTGCTGCTGCCATGGGTACTGACTGTGGATACAAATAAAATGAAATTCTTGACAACTTCAGTATTTTCTCCATTTATCATGATGTTGCTTATTGGTCCAGTTGTGAGAATTTTTGTTTTTTTATGTTGACATGTAATCCATATTGAAGGCTATGATCTTTGCTCTTCCTCAGTGTTTCAAATCCTCTTCACGTTCAGCATGTAAGGTTGTGTCATCTGCATGAGTTGTTAATGAGTCTTCCTTCAACACTGATACCATTTTTAGTCTTCATATAGTTAGACTGCCCAGATTATGTGCTTAGCATACAGACTGAATAAGCATGGCGAAACAATACAATCCTGAGGCACACCTTTTCTGACTTTAAACGATGAAGTATCCCCTTATTCTGTTCTGCTGCCTCTTGGTCTAAGTAGATTCCTCACGAGCCCAGTGAAGTATTCTGGAATTCTTAGTCTTCCCAATGCTATCTATAATTTGTTATGATCCATACAGTTGAATGCCTTTGCATAGACAATAAAAGCACAGGTAAATATCTTCCTGGTATTCTCTGCTTTCAGCCAGGATCCATCCGACATGAGCAATGATACCCCTCATTCCACACCCTTTTCTGAATCCAGCTTGAGTTTCTGGCAGTTCTCTGTTGCCATATTGCTGCTGAAGTTCATTCGAAAGCAGTCGCAGCATGCATTGACAGGGAACTTCTGAAACTGCTTTGAATGATCTGTGGCAAAATTTTACTTGTGTGTGATATTAATGACATTGTTTGATAATTTCCACATTCTGCTGGATCACTTTTCTTTGGATCTGCATAAGTACAGATCTCTTCCAGTCAGTTGGCCAGGTAGCTTTCTTCCAAATTTCTGGGCTTAAGCATGTGAGTACTTCCAGCACTGCATCCATCTGTTGAAACATTTCACTTTGTTTTCCCTCAACTCCTAGAACCTTACTTTTCACAAATGCTTTCAGTATTGCTAGGACCTCTTCCTTCAGTACACTCTGTTCTTGGTCATATGCTACCATATGAAAATCCTTCACTGTCGCAACTCAAGACTTGAATTTTTTCTTCAGTTACTTCAGCTTGAAATTGCTCTTAAGTTAGAGTTTGAAAAAATTAGAGCAATTGCATGAGAGCCAAAGTGTAACTTTGAGTATATCCTACCTGAATGTAGAGACAATCCCAAGAACAGATTTCACACAAAGAACATGAATGACTGAAGACCAAACAAGTTATGAAATCACATCAAGGATATCATACATGAAGAAAGAAAGCAAGAGGTCATTAAAAAGAAAGGAAAGAAAGATCAAAATAGGCATCAAAAGATATGAAAATTTCACCTTTATAAAGCCAGTAAACACATTCAGGGACAGATGTCATGTTTTCAACTGAGGTAAACAGGAAGTGTTTGTAGCTGTTATACTGAGCTACTTTACACTGAGCATCTCCTTAAGGTACTTTTGTCTGTGTTCTTGAAAATCACCTACAAGGTAAGGAAAGGTCAGGTATGTGCCTTTCTGAGAGATAACGAGATTAGCCCAGGGACATATGCCAACAAATACATGAGTTAACGATGAAACGGGATTTGGTCCAACTCTAAAACCTGTATACAGTTTGTCTCCCCGTCTCCTCCAAAACAGAAACAATTCATTGCCCATATTCACATGGTGGAGTCAAAGTTAGTCGGAATCAACTCATGAGCAACTGGTAACAGTTAGGTAACAAACCAGACTCACCTTCCAGCAGCCACCTACCTACCCCACCCCCACCCCACCGTGTACTCTGCTAAGATGGTCTCCTGCCCCTGCCTTTGGGACAGTGCTGAGAATCCAAGCTGACCATGTATTCCTGTGCTTTCAGATACTGCAGGGATGCTGAAGCCTTGTCTGAGGCTCTTCACAGCCTGGCTCCTACCAGCTTCTCGAGCTTCCTCACTCACGGCCCAGGCCCCATCCCACCTACACTGTTGCACCCTAAACTTCCCACTGCTCTTTGAATGTGTGGGCGATTTTCCTATCTCCATCCCTTTGCCCATGCAGCTCCTCTCACCTGAAATGCTTGAGCCTTCCCCTGCCCCTGCCAGTGATCAGCAAACTCCCAAACCCCAGTCTGAGTGCAACTATCTCAGATAGCATCCCTGAAAGTCCACACCACAGTGCTTAGAAATGAAAGCTCAGAAATCAACACATTTACGCCAAGCCAAGTGCCGTTGAGTCAGATCCAACTCGTGGAACACATTTACAGTCAACTGATTTTTCACAAATCAGAAAAAATTCAATAGGGAAGAAGTCGTTTTTCAGCAAATGTTGCTGAGACAATGGAATATTCACACACAGAAAGATGAATTGGGACTCCTACCTCATACCCTACATAAAAACTAACTCAAAATGGATCACAAACCTCAAGTAAAAGATAAAACTGGATAAATAAACTATGGTACATATACTCGATAGAACACTATGCAATGACAAAGAACAATGATGATTTTAGGAAGCGTCTCATAGTCTGGTTTCAGCTGGAAGACATATGCTGAGTGAAATCAGTCAGCAGCAAAAGGAAAAATATTGCATGAGAACTTTGCTTCAGTCAGCAGCAAAAGGAAAAATATTGCATGAGAACTTTGCTGTATGGACTTAAAAACTGACTTATGTACAGAAGAAAAGTCTGTCTGATGGCTACAAGGGTAGGGAGGCAGGGAGAGGGTTGATCATAGATTAAACAGTCAATATAAATTTGGTTAAGTGAAAGCAGTGACAGCACACAGTAGAGTACATCAACTTAACTGGACTTCACCATAAACTGAAAGATATTCTAAACTCAACCCAATATATCAAAGGACAGACTAGCAGGGAAGGGGGCTGGGGGACCATGTATTCAGGGGACATCAAGGCCAATTAGCACAACTAGTCTATTGCTAAGAGAGTCTTCTGTACCCCATGTTGCTGAGTGGCATCTGGGATCCTCAAAGCTAGCAAGCTGCAATCTGAGGTACATCAGTAATGGTACCAATCCATCTGGAACAGATGATCATCAAGAACAACAGAGGAGGGAAAAAGAGCCCAGGAGACAGAAGGACTCATGTGAATGAGAGACTGTATCAATATGAGACCAGAAGAACCAGATGGTGCCTGGCCACCACCAAAGACAGCCATAATAGGGGACAAAATGTAGAGTCCCTGAGGCAATATGAGAAAAAGAGGTGTGCAGCCAAAGGACTCTACTCGAAGACCTGACCTGATGGTCCAATAGCCCTGAGGATCCCCTGGGAACATGACCCCTAGACCTGCTGCTGTCTCTGACTGGAAACCAGTAACGAGGTCAACTCTTCAGACTAGACCGCACTTGGGGACACAGTGTGACCATATGGTGTGCGTATATTATGGTTCTATGCATTTATAGGAGGCTGTCCTACTGGTCTCTTTCTAGATGGGAAAGAGGAGGGTGGAGAAGAGGGGACAGATGCTTGTTAAGAGGACACTAGAAATACAGGATGAAAAGGAGGAGTGTGCAGTTACTGGATGGGGAGAGCAGAAGGAGCTGCAGATAGGTGGGCATGCAAAACCAATTTGGATTGTATAATTTCGTTTAATCACAATAAAAAGAAAAAGAAGAAAATCTTGGGGGAAAAAAGATAAACTGTAAAACTCTTAGAAGAAAACAAAAATAAAATCTTTGAAATCTTGGGCTAAGCAATGATTTCTTAGACATGACACAAAAGTACAAACAATAAACGAAAAAATGGATGGGTAGGAGAGTAACTGGAGTTATACAGCAGTGTACATTCAGGTTTTTGTATGACAAATTGACTTGGATTGTAAACTTTCACTTGAAGCACAATAAAGTATATTTCTTTAAAAAAAGTAAAAATGGATAAACTAGACTTGTTTTAAAACTCAGGTACTTCAAAAGGCATCATCAGGAATGGCAATTCACAGATTGAGAGATAATATCTTCAAATTATATATCTAATAAGCAACTTCCATGTAGAATAATACATAAGTTACTCTTACAACTCAATAATAAAAAGACAAACATATATATTTTAAAATGAGCAGGTAATGAATTTGAATAGTTATTTTTCCAACTATATACACATAGCCCGGAAGCTCATAAAGAGCTGCTCACACGATGAGGCATTAGGAAATGCATTTCAAAACTACAATGAGATAGTATTTCACATCCACTAGGATAGTTATAATTAAAAAGTTACATAATAACAAGTGTTGGTGAGAATTTGGAACTCTCATAAATTGCTGATCAAAATATAAAATGGTGTAGACACTTCAGAAAACAGTCTGGTGGTTTCTTTAAAAATTAAACTTGGCCTTAACATATGATCTAGCAATTCACTCCTAGATACCTACCCAAGAGTAAAGAAAGTATAAGTCTACAAACAAACAAAGGTATTTATGAAGTTTCCAGTGGCACTATTCATAAAATGTCACTACATATCTTTTATAAACATTCATTATTCTAGCTAACTTGAACGTCAGTTTCTCTTACATTTCTGTCTCTGAAAATTTCAAATATTGGGTATTTTATTGTCTAAAAATTTGACGTTCCTTTTGGCAACTTTCCTATACCCCACCTTTACGAGAGTCCCCAGATCCTTTATGGTCCCTCTGCAGACCTCATCTGACCTTGCTGGAAATGTAGCTACGCCTGCCCTAGATCTGCTTTAAAATGTTTGTTTCAGAGCCTTCAGGGAATTAGCCCAATTGACCTTTTGGCAAAATTATTTTCAGGGGATTGATGTTCAGGGAATTGGCGTTTTGGCAAATTACCTTTGAGCAGATCAATTTTCAGCAAAATGACTGAGGGCCAGTGAACAAGATCCTAGTTCTTCTCTGGTCCTCTGTCTCCACACAGCTTCCTTCTTTGTTCACACCAATGGGTCTTGTCTTCTTTGTCTAAGCCTCTTGGGAGCCTTCGGGCTCTGAGCCCCAAAGGTTGTTGATCCAGGTTTGTTGACTTGTGGATTATAAAGGACAGACACAAACCAGAGGGGGTATTATAGCCATGGAATTCTTTCCTCAAAGATTATCCAGAAATCTCACAAATACAGGAGATAGAAGAAGATCAGCTCTTGCTGATGTGAAGCTGAGAGAGCCTACCCTTTCCATGACCTCCTCCTCACAAGCATACTGTCATGGACTGAATTGTGTCCCCCAAAAAATATGACTAGTAATTTGCCTGGGCCATGATTCTCAATATTTTATGATTGGCCTCCATTTTGTGATTTTCCTATGCTGTATGTTAGACGATTAGGGTGGGACTGTAAATCCCTTCATAGGATCACCTCCCTGCTCCACCTTAAAGGGAGTTCCCCTGGAGTTTGGTTTGCACTACCCTTAATCCTTTCATCCCTACAAGAGATAAAAGGAAAGGGAAGCAAGCAGAGAATTGGGAACCTCACACCATCAAGCAAGCAGCACCAGGAGAAGAACAAGTCCCTCAGACCTGAGGTTCCTGCACCAAGATGCTCCCTGGACAAAGACTGATACAATACCGGATGTCCCTGGAGTGGACATCCTTGTAGCCTACCAGACTGTGCGAGAATAAACGTTCTTTTGTTAAAGCATCCACTTCGTGGTATTTCTGTCACAGCAGCGCTAGCTGACTCAAATACACACCTACTCCCTCTAAATCTGCTGAGTTTCTCAGAAGGTGACACAGCATTCTACATCCACAGTTTCATCCAATCACCAGTTTCATCCAATCACCTCTTTTCACAGATAATAAAACTAACATTCAGAGATTCTCAGTGACTGTAGTCAAATTCAAAGGGAAGAATTAAAAAAAAAAAAAGACAGGATATTAACTATCCCCTACCCACTGAAAAATAATGAAAACAACTATCATTAAGTCCTGCTACATGGGACGGATTCTCCTTCTCTAGTTCCAAATGGATTTTAGAAATGGATTTTTAGAAATGCTAACAAGATAGATTCCTACTCCAAACAGACATCAAATTCCCATTCAGTTTCTTCCCATCTGTGTATATTTCGGGTTCTAAGGCTCATTGTTCTTATTTGTAATGAGGGTATGAAAATCTCTGTGGTCCTGGATTGCTGTGATGATTATATGAGCTAATATATATAATATGCTTAGATATCTGCATCATAATAAGGGCACAAAAATGCTATTTCCTTTCTTCTCTTTGCCCTCATCTTGCTCTCTGCTGCTCAAGTGCTTTGAGTGTTGCATCTCTTTCAAATGCATCCTCTCCGAATGAGTCACAAACAAAATAAACTGTGACCACACATCCAAATAAAGTGCACATTGATCAGCCAATTAAAACCCACAAAGTAAATAAATGTTTTAAGTAGTATCAAATGAAGCTGAAAATAGTTGAAGCCCATGTGAATTTGCATCCAAAATATCACTTCCCCTTGGCAGCTCTCAAGCATCTTCGAATCTGCTTTTGTCTCATTACATGGTCTCTCTCTACAGTTCTACTGGAATTTTTCTGTGTGCCTGTGGGAGAGATGTGCACCAACAGCGTCTCCAGAAATTCCCAGACCTAGCTGATCTCTACCAAGAAGGCTCTCAGGGGAGATAAGCCCGGGCTGGTCATCACTTTGTGCAGTTCCCACATCAAGGTATTCCTGGAGAGCTAAAAAACGTGCCCACAGGAGGAAGTCTCCCACAAAAAACTGTGGACTATTAACCTCTCTGAGCTTATTGGAATTCACAAGAAAGTTTGAGGTGAAGGAAAGAGAGGTAGGAAGAGAAATGTGTGAATTTCAAATGTTGCAAGGCAAAAGAGAGTCCAAAAACTAGCTTGTCCTGTGTTCCTGAGGACTGAGGCGGGATGTCACATTCATGGTGGCTAGAAAATGGTCCAAGTCGGTTCACCATACTCATCCTCATAGGGATCTTGTGTTGAAAGCCTCATATGCTAGGCAGACACTAGAAGTTTTATTTATTTTTAACATTTATATACATTTAAACCTTACACCCATCTAAGACTTCTCTATTTATTTTGAAGGAAGGAGAACATTTTAAACTTTGATCCAAAAAAAGAAAACTTTATTCCAATAGTAAAATATGGCTGAATCCCTTTAAGTACTCCTGCAACGCCCTAAATTAAAAGCCTTCCAAGTTTCACCTCTGCATTTGAAATCCCTGCTAAACTTCTTGCCATCGCTAAAAAGCCCAACATGATTTGGTTCCTCCTTACCCTTCCTGCATTGTGCTTTTTACCAGGGCCTCCTTCATAGTATATGCTCCAGACCTAAATCGTTGTAAGCTTTCTTTCCTCTTCTCCCATTTTATTCTTCCTCACCCTCTCAGGTATTCCCTCTATGTGTGTGGGTATCTCTCTCTTCCTCTCTCAGCCTCCTTCTACTCTGAAACTCCCTGCCGACGGTTTCCCTCTCCCTTTGTCCTGTACTTGGATAACCCATCCTCATGTTTACAGACTTCAGCTTCAGGATCACATTCCTTGGGAAGCCTTCCCAACCACCCCAACACCAGGTCATACGTTCCTGTAAACTCTGTACTTTCCTGATCATGGGGAACCATTGTAGCACGGTATTAGATTTGGTTGTGTCTCGGCAGACTGTAAGTCTCCACAGGCAGAAGGGACACCTCTTTTGTTCATTACTGTGTATCAGGGAAAGGAACAAAAGGAGAAGCAAGGTAAGGCAAGAAGGAGGGAGGAAAGGAGGCAGGAAAGAAAAGATTCTGGAGAAAGATGAGACCTGTATGCATCAGCAGCTCCCCTTTGCCTTCCAGCTCTGCCTCTTTCATTAACTTCTTTTCAAAGCTGAAGTGACATTGGCTGAGACAAGGAGTGAACGATCTACAAACAAGTAAGAAGAACACGGAGACGAGAGTCGCAATTCTGGCCCCACCACCAACTTGCTATGAGGTGTTCATAGCCAGACACTTGCTCTTCTGCATCTCAGTTTCTTCCTCTGTAGAATGAGAGTGTAAAACCAGCTCATGCTGAAGGAAACCTCCATCTCTTGCAGTATCAGACTCACTGGACGAATCATCCTGGAGGGAGCTTGAATCAGATTCTCTACAAATAGAGCCTGAGATAGGTATCAAACATTGCCACCACCCCGGCTCTCACAGACCTTTGAACGACTGCATCAAAGGCTGTCAATAGAAAACTTTATTTCAAAACTTTCCAGATAATGACTAGGAAATGGAGCCCCGAGAGGACATCACTGAAGCGTCAGAACCAGGTATGAGGCTAGCCTCTGTTTTGGTAACTCCACCAAAATGAGTGAGTACATCATCATGATAACCTGCCGCAGTCCTGTCACCCAGATTCTCAATCCTGATCTGCCTTCAAGAGTCATTTGAGCCTGACTTTTCTTCCCTTTTTCTCTGTCTCTTTGTCTCTGTCTCTCTCTCTCACACTCACACACACACACTCAACACCATCAAACCACTTCATTTATTGCACTTAAGAGTTGCGGATGAAATATTTCTCACCGAGTTATGCATAATTGGTTTAATGTCTCAGTTTCCCAAGGGCATTTGCATTTTAATAGGTGACAATATTTTATTAGCATTACTGTTAATTATTAACTAAAATAGCTTTCGTTTTTACAGCACTTTAGAAGTTTACAAGGCACATTTATATACTGTATCAAATTTATACTCATAAAGGTGAAGAGAGAGGCACATTTTTATTAAAAGGAAAAAAGTTACCTTGAATTGCCTTTTTTTCCTGTAGCATAACTCTTCCCTGAGAAGAAAGGGTTGTTTAAATGGAGATATTATAGGAAAACAAAGAATAAAGTGAAACTCTGAACTATTTGCACAGTTAGGAAATTCTGAGGCATTCCTACACTTTAATATAAATGTTCTATCATGTTATTATTAACAAATCATGTTTACTTTAACAACTTTAAAAAGTTAGTTCATCTCAGAGGATTTCTAATTTTATTTAGTCATTGGAAGACAATGACAATTAAACAAAGGTGGACTTCCATTCATGTTTCTGCTGGAAACACAAAGCTGGGTGTTAGGATATTGGTTGCATGCAAAATTTGTTTTTGCGTCGACTCCTGTTTCATTTGGAAATTCACTAGAGCAGAAAACAGGGCGATGCTTTGCCTATTCAATGTCTGTTGTCTGAATTCAGTCCTTGAAGGATTGTGAGTGGAAAGTGTGGTGTGGCTGTTGTTGTTTTTCTTGTTGTTAGGTATCATCCAGCCAGTTCTGACTCCCGGTGACCCTGCGTACAACAGACTGAAACGTCGCCCGGCTCTGCACCACACCCGCAATCGCCGCTGTGCTGGAGCCCATGGTGGCAGCCACTGTGGCGGTCCATCTGTCGAGGGTCTTCCTCTTTTTCACTGGCCCTCTACTTTACCAAGCAGGATGTCCTCTTCCAGGCACTGATCCCCCCGACAACATATCCAAAGTCGGTAAGACTAGTCTTGCCATCCTTGCTTCTAAGCAGCACTCTGGCTGTACTTCCTCCAAGACTGATGCGCTCATTCTTTTGGCAGTTCATGGTATATTCAATATTCTTCCCCAATACCTTCATCTGTCTTCCTTGTTCACTGTTCGGTTTTCACACCTATACGACACAACTGAAAATACCATGGCTTCAGTCAGGTGCACTTTAGTCTTCAGTGTCACAGACCTCTTTGCTTTTCAACACTTTAAAGAAGCTTTTTGCAGCAGATTTGCCCAAGGCAATACATCTTTTGATTTCTTAACTGCTGCTTCCAAGGGTATTAATTGTATATCTATGTAAAATGAAATCCCTGACAACCTCAATCTTTCCTCCATTTATCATGATGTTGCTTATGGGTCCAGCTGTGAAGACTTGTTTTCTTGATGTTAAGGTGCAATCCGTACTGAAGGCTGTGGTCTTTGAGTCTCACCAGTAAGAGTTTCATGTCCTCTTCACTTTCAGCAAGCAAGGCTGAGTCATCTGCATAATACAGGTTGTTAATGAGTCGTCTTCCAATCCTAGCCAGCCAGCCAAGTGCAGTCAAGTCGGATCCTCCAATCCTACTGCCACATTTTTCTCTGAATAGTTCACTTTTTCAGATTATCTGCTCAACATACAGACTAAATGCATATGATGAAAGGATACAGCTCTGAAGTACACATTTACTGATTTTAATCTGTGCAGTGTCCTCTTCTGTTCAAACGACCGACTCTTGATCCATTTACAGATTCCTCATGAGCACAATTAAGTGTTGTGGAATTCCCGTCCTCGCAATGTTATCCACAATTTGTCATGATTCTCACAGTAAAAGGTGTTTGCACAGTCAATAAAGCAAAAAGTACACACCTTTCTGGTTTTCTCTGCTTTCCACCATGATCCATCTGACATCAGCAATGATATCCCTGATTCCAAGTCCTCTTCTGAATCTGGCCTGAATTTCTGACAGTCCCCTGTCAATCTACTGCTGCAGCCACTCTGACTGATCTTTGCAAAAATTTGACTTGCATGTGACAGGAATGACATTTTCAGGTAATTTCCATGTTCAGCTGGATGATCTGCCTTGAAACAGGCATAAATGTAGATATCTCTTCCAGTCAGTTGGACAAATAATTGTCTACCAAATTTCTTGGCACAGACAAATGATCACTTCCAGTGCTGCACCTATTTGTTGAAACATTTCAATTAATGTTTCACCAATTCCTGAAGATTTGTTTGTCTCCAGTGCCTTCAATGCAGCTTCAACTTCTCCCTTTAGTACCATCATTTCCTAATCATATGCTACATCTTGAAAAGGTTGAACAGCAACCAATTCTTTTAGGTATGACTCTCTGTATTCCGTCTTCTTTTGATGCTTCCTAAATTGTTTAACATTTTCCCTGTAGAATCCATTGCTATTGCAACTGGAGGCCTGAATTTTCTTTTCAGTTATTTCAGTTTGAGAAATGTAGAGTGTGTTCTTGCCTTTTGATTTTCTATTTCCAGCTCTTTACACGTCATTATTATACTCAGCATTCTCATCCTTCCACTTGAAATCTTCTGCATAGTCCTTTTACTTTGTCATTTCTTCATTTTGCTTTAGCTACTCAACAGTAAAGACCAAGTTTCAGTCTCTTCTGACATCAAATTTGATCTTTTCCTTCTTTCCAGGCCTTTTAAAGACCTCTTGCTTTCCTTATGGCTCCATTCATTAGTGTTCAGTGCACAAAATCTATTCTTGAGATGGTCTCTGTACTCAGGGAAGATACATTCTAGGTCACACTTCAGCTCTCGTGGAATTACTTTAATTTTCTTCAGTTTCAATTTGAACTTGCATATGAGCAATTAATGGTTGAGCCATAATTGGCCCCTGATCTTGTTTTCTGATCTTGTTTTCACTGATGATATTGAGCTTTTCCTTCATCTCTTTCTATAAATGTAGCCAATTTGATTTCTGTGCATTCCATCTGGGTAGGTCCATATGTACAGTTACCATTTATGTTGGTTAAAAAAGGTATGTGCAATGAAAAAGTCATTGGTCTTGGACAATTCTATCGTTGCTATCTCCAGCATCATTTTTATCACCAAGGTCATATCTTCCAACCACCAGTCCTTCTTTGTTTCCAATTTTTGCATTCCAATCACCACTACTTATCAACGTATCCTGAATTTCATATCCAATCAATTTCAGACTGCAGAAGCTGGTAAAAATCTTCAGCTTCTTCATCTTTGGCCTTAGTGGTTGGTGCATAAATCTGAATAACAGTTCTATTAACTGCTCTTCCATGTAGGCCTGTGGACATTATCCTGTCACTGACAAGACAGATCTTGAAATGATCTCTTTGACAATGAATGCCACACCATTCCTCCTGATGTTGTCTTAGTAGTTCATATGATCGTCCATTTCAAAATGGGTCTGTACTGGTCAGTTTCAGCTCACTAGTGGGTAGGATGTTGATGCTGGTGCATTCCATTTCATTTTTGACAATTTCCATTTTCCCTAGATTCATACTTCACACATTCCACATTCTGATTATGAAGGATGTTTGCAGCTATTTCTTCTCATTTTGAATGATTACACTTCAGCAAATTAAGGTTCCAAAAGTTTGACTTCATCTACACCATTAAACCCTACTTTGAGGAGGCAGCTTTTCCTCAGTTATCTCTTGAGTGCCTTCTAACCTGGAGGCTCACCTTCTAGCGCCATATCAAACAATGTTCCGCTGCTGTTCATAAGGTTTTCATTGGCTAACTCTTTTCAGAAACAGACTGCTGGATCTTTTGTCATAGTCTGTCTCAGTCTGGAAGCTCAGCTGAAACCTGTAAGCCATGGGGGACACTGGTGGCATCTGAATACCAGCAGCATAGCTTCCAGCATCACAGCAGTACACAAACTCCCACAACACAACAAACTGACAGAGACAAGCAGGGTGTGATGTTAGCGAGCAGATTTCTGCAAATCTCAGTCAAATGTCTATGTTGTTGTTGCTGTTAGGTGCCACCAAGCTGGTTCCAACTCACAGCAACTGTTTGAGTCATCTAGTGCTGCTCTAACAGAAATGCCATGAGTGGATGGCTTTAGCGAGGAAAAGTTTATTTTTACACAGTCCAGGAGGCTACAAGTCCAAATTCAGGGTGTCTGTTCCAACGGAAGGCATTCCCTCTTTGTTGGTTCTGGAGAAAGGTCCTTGTGTTGCATCGGTTTTTGATTATGGAGCATCTTGACACAGGAACCTCAGGTCTGAAGGATACACTCCATTCCTGATGCTGCTTTCTTGATGGTGTGAGGGTCCCAACTCTCTGCTTGCCTCCCTTTCCTTTTATCTCTTGTAGGATAAAAGGTGGTACAAGCCATACTGCAGGGAAACTTCCTTTTCAGTACAGCAGAGAGGTGACCTTAGGAAGGGACTTACAGGCCCACTCTAATTCTCTTTAACATACAATGTAGAAAAACCACAAAACAGAGGACAATCATAAAACATCAGGAATCACAGCCCCACCAAATGGCTACACACATGTTGGTGGGCACACAGTTCAATCTACGACAGCGACCCTTATGCACAATAGAACAAAACATTCTGTAATCTTCCACCATGTCCACAACCATTTTTATGCTTCAGCCCATTGTTGTGGCCACTGTATCAATTCATCTCACTGAGAGTCTTCTTCTTTTTCTGACCTCCTCTACCAAGCATGATGTCCTGCTCCAAGAACTGATCTCTCCTGAAAATATGTTCAAAGTATGTAAGAGGCAATGTTATCATCTTTGCTTCCAAAGAGCACTCTGGATGTACTTCTTCCAGAACAGATCTGTTCGTTCTTTTGGCAGTCCATGGTACATTCAATATTCTTCTCTGATACCACAATTCAAAGGTATTATTCCTTTTGCTGTCTTTCATATTCATTGTCTAGCTTTGATATGCATATGATGCAAAATACCATGGTTTGCATCACGTGCCACTGAGTCTTCAGTGTGACATCTTTACTTTCCAGCATTTTAAAGAGGTCCTTAGCCAAGCCAAGTGCCGTCGAGTCATATCCGACAGATTTTCCCAACGCAATGTATATTTTGGTTTCCTCACTGCTGCTTCCATTGGCATTGATTGTGAAACAAGTAAAATAAAATCCTGACACCCTCAATCCTTTCTCCATTTATGATACTGCTGCTTGCTAGTCCGGCTGTGAGGACTTTTGTTTTCTTGATGTTGAGGTACAATTCACACTAAAGGCTGTGGTCTTTGATCTTCATCAGTAAGTGTTTCAAATCTTCTTCACTTCCAGCAAGCAAAATTGCATAATCTGAGTAACACAGGTTGTTGATGAGTCTTCTTCCAATCCTGATGCCTGATTCTTCTTCATATAGTCCAGCTTCTTGGATTATCTGCTCAGCATACAGATTGAAAAGGTATAGTGAAAGGATACAATCCTGTTGCTCACCTTTCCTGATTTCAAACGATGCAGTGTTCCCTTGTTCTGTTCGCACAGCTGCCTCTTGATCCATATACAGATTCCTCATGAGCACAATTAAGTGTGTGGAATTCCAGTTCTCCACAATGTTAGCCCTATTTGTTATGACCCACACAGCTGAATAGCTTTGCATAGTCAATGAAACACAGGTAAACATCTTTCTGGTATTCTCTGCTGTTAGCCAAGATCCATCTGACATCAGCAATGATATCGCTGGTTCCATGCCCTCTTCTGAATCCAGCTTGAATTTCTGGCAGCTCTTTGTCAATATACTGTTGCAGTCACTTTTGAATGGGCTTAGCAAAAATTTACTTACCCCCTGCCATCGAGTCATGTCCGACTCATAGTGACCCTAAATTGTATGTGATGTTAATGATATTGCTCAGTAATTTCCACACTAGTTTGATCACCTTTCTTGGGGATAGGCTTAAACAGCTATAGCCAAATTGTAGCAAGTTGAGGGCTTGGAAGCAGAAAACAACAGCCAGGAATGAAGATAAAATTCAGGTGCATGAATTGGAACTAACTAGATGGCAGTGAGTTTGGCATTTGTTTGTTTGCTTGCTTGCTTACTTGTTTGTTTTTAACAACTGGGGTTCAGTCCAGAGTAGGTTCAGTGGTGACAGAAAGAAATAGAAACGTGTGGAAACAACACCAATGTACCTCCCTGTGTCTCCAGTACTAATGGAAGCATCAACTTCCTGCCATGATGTGATTATCCTCAGACCCATTATTTACTTTACTAGGCAGCTCAAACAGAAGGAAAAAACAAATTTAACACTGTCAGGTAATCAGGACCTCTACATTTATCCATGCAAAATACCCAGTATTGGTTATATATCTACTATGACTAAGAAAAAAAGGAAACTGGCAAAAGAAACAAATTACATAGGAAGAGGAAAGATCTTTCATAACCTGATACAGAGTTTTTATTTGAGAAAAGAAAAAAAAAAACTATCAGTAACTCTACCTTTCTCCTTTAGGGGAAAAAAATCTTCAGCAAATATCACTAAAAAACTTCTTTTTAAAACTTAAACTCATTGCCATTAGGTCAGTCCTGACCCACAGAGATCCTACAGGACACAGTAGAACTGCCCCATAGGGTTTCCAAGGCTGTAATTGTTGTGGAATGTCTAGGCCTGTCACCCACAAAAGCCCCTGTGAACAAAGTCACAAGCTTATGTGATGATGGGTAGAGGCATCTTACCCATGACATATTTCTGGCTATACTCTCCTTGATAATATTTTGCAACCTAATCAAACCTTCCTCAAAAATATCTCCTTATTTCCCGGCACAAGGATCAAAGAAGAAGGGTTTTACAACCCCCTCGGCTTAATGAATTCCAATGCAGCACGCCCAGCCTGAGAGCACCAAGGCCAGCCTAGCTCCATTGGCTTCCCCCAACTGCACATCCCCCTCCACAGAAAAACAAGACTGCAGAAAGGCTCTGGGAAGCTCCCCAGGGACAGCCAACCCCCCCACAACTCTTAGATATAGACATTCCACTCCCTGCATCAGGAAGACAGATAGGCTTCCAAGTTTATTATATTTGGTATGGCAAATAGACAAATACTAAAGAAATACCCTTCTTAGAACAGTTTAAGAAAGGCTTAGAGTAGGGGACAGTGGATGCTTACTGTCCCCACAGGAAGAGATAAGAAAGAGCAAAGAAGGAACAAATAGAGACAGATTAACTTTTAAAATGAGTCTATCCCTCCTTCCTGCACCTTTGACCTCGAGGATAGAGCTGAAGGTATAGCTTTATTTTCACTGATGATTATAATCACAATATATTTGTTTTGGGCCATTATCTAAAAGCCCTAATGATTAACATGAAAAAAGACCACAGTATCGGTTCTTTACTAGCTAAGAGAGAGGTCCTTAATGATTAACATGAAAAGAGACCACGAGGTATCAGTTTCTCATTAGCCAACAGCTTACGTGGCCAAAGACCAGGGCGAAATCAAGTCACCTCACCGATTATAAAATAATAAAGAAAGCAGACCCTGACGGGCTGCAGGCTGTCAATCTCCAGATTTCTGGCTGTCTCAGTCTCATCATTTCCTCCTCCACTGATGCCACCCACTCCTTCGTGGTCCCGAAACCCTGCTGGAGCTGGCTCCCGGCAGTGGAAGCCAACTTCCACATCTTTCTCTGAAAGAGTAGCTGGTAGTTCAAACAGCTGACCTCTCGGTTAACAGCCAAGTGTTTAACCACTGCACTGACAGGGCTCCAGCAAACACCGCACTAATGATGAAATATTGTAATTATTCCCTTGAGATAAAAAATGAGACAAAAATATCCATATCAGCATTTCTATTCAACATTGTACTGCAGGCCCTAGCCAGAGTAATAAAGCAAGAAAATGAAATGGATGATATAAGATAGATAAGGAAGAAATAAAAATAGCATCATTCTCTGATAATATGACTTCATATAGTGAAAATCTTCAGGAATTTATAAACTATTAGAATTAATGGATTTTGTTACACGATATAAAACTTAAAAATATGATTTACAAAAACAATCCCCAAAAAAATCACATACCAGGGAATAAAACCAATGAAAGAAATGAAAGACTTCTAAGCTGAAAATACAAAATATTATTTAGAGAAATTTGGAAAGACCTAAATAAAAGGATAGACCATATTTATGGGTCAGCACATTCAATACATAAAGATATCAATTTTTCCCAAACTATGCATTCCATGCATTGCCATCAAAACTCAAGAGGAACATTTTTGTGAATATTAACTGACTGATTCCAAATCTGTAAAAAATGCAAAGGGCCAGTTGGCGTGAAGACAATCTTGACAAACAGTTGGAGGACTTACACTACCAGATGCCAGGATTTATTATAGAGTTGCAGTTAATTAAAGCAGTGCAAGATAGACAATAGACCAATGAAACAGAAAACAGCAGACAGAAACAGACTCACAGAATCAAGAAGTCACTTGATTCACAACAAAGGTGACACTGCAGTCCAGTAGGGAATCTTTTTAATAAATGTCTCCATGATAACCTTGACTCCCTATTTTACAACAGACATAAAATTCAATTCCACATGGACTATAGTTCTAAATGAAAATGATAAAGCAATGGAGTTTCTATTTTCATACCTTGAGAAAGCAAAATTTTCTTAAGACACACATACACACACACACACACACAACTAATTAGATAGGGAGGAAAAGGTGATAAATTAAAATTTTATATATTTTCACCCAAAGAAAACACTATCTTTTATGATTTGTGTACTTTTGTGATATTGTTTTATAAAGAGATTTGTTCCATAACAGGTTTATTTATAAACAAGCAAGTGCAGCATTCCAAAATTCCATTAATTTTACTTTCTAGTCCTTGGGTCTACTTAATATTTTCCGCATTATTTTGTAGTGCTTATCCAAAACACTTCCCCTAACTAGGTTACTGAAAAGATTTCATTGTGCTAATGACTAGAAGAACGGTTTTTTTAAAAAATAATTAAGGAATGCAAATATATCCACCTAAAATTAATCAAATTTGTCAAATACCATAGGCATTTAAAACATTATAATATGGAGAGTAAGACTGTTTAAAAAAAAAAAACTAAGACTTAACAAAAGGACTGCAACTAATGATACAAGTACTGGGAGTTTAAGACAAGACAGAGAAACTTGTTACAAAACCAATTATCCCTGAATTCCATGCCTGGGGCCTACAGGTTCAACTTCCTTGGCTAAACTCAGGACCTAACTGAACATTTTAAAGAGAAGAATCCACTGCTGTTGAGTCAATTCCAACTCATAGCAACACTACAGGACAGAGCAGAACTGTCCCATTGAGTTTCTAAGGAGCATCTGGTAGATTTGAACTGCCAACCTTTTGACTAACTCCTATATCTAGCATTTCCGAAAAGAAGGCACGTAGTAAATACAAGAAGTCTTTTCTGCTCATTAACTAGTGAATCTTCAGTGGCAAATTCTTCAGTTTCTGAACACACACTACACGTGAGCCAACGTGCAAGCATGGGGGAGCATTAGCTGTTGTCCCATCAGCCACAACATGAGCACTGAACTGTCCCTCCACTGAAACTCTTGCAACAACCTCTACCAGTGAGCCACCCTAAGCACAGCTGCTTGTCATCCCAAGCAGATGTGGAGCATGGGAATCTCAGCGGAGACATGATTCCAAAAGGATGCATGCCTTCCAGTCCTGACCCCAAACTATCTCCTCACTGACAGAACCTAGCCTGGAAACAAGACAATTCTTTTTTCTAGTGAAGGTTTCAAAGAGCAGAGGAAGAGAGCTGGAAGGGAGAAGAGGGTTAGGGGATGGGAAACCAACAAAATGTGGTTAATTTTCAGGAAGCTGCCAGGCGGGATCTTTCAGAGCAGCTCATATTTTTTCAAGATGCTTTCTCTATGAGGGCCCCCACTCCGGATACCCATGTGCCCTCCTTCCAACCTTGTCCCTTGCATCACCACCAGCCAGGGGAAGGAGCCGTGGCGCAGCAGCGGCCACCAGGCTCTTGGATAAGCTTTACTGTAATCTTCTCAAACCTCAATGCTCAAGGTGCAGGGGGAGATTGGAGGAAACTTGTTTTTCCGTTGGTTTCTCTCTGACTGCTGTGGGTAGTCATTCCTAGAACAGGAAGCTGGAGAAAGTTAGGTGGGAGACACTGTTCCAACCAGTCATGTTTCCTCACCCTTCTAGGGTACAACTGATTAGGAAAAGCTTCAAGGTTACATAACCTCCTTCCTTCATGCTGGTTTCTCAGCAAAAGGTGAATGGGCTGCCTGCCCACCCCTGCGAACTGCCCACCCCTGAGAAGCAGGCCAGGACTCCCCGGATGTGCTTTGGTACTGTTGCCTGCCCTGTCCCAATGCCCCAATGAAAGAGTGGGACAGGAAGAGTCTAGTGCATTGCCTTGCTCAACAAGCATGTGTTCACCATTCTAGTTTCTTATAATACATCAGTAAATAAATTGAAGAACTCTACCCTGATAGACTCACATTCTAGTGGAAGGAGACAGTATCTAGCAGCAAATAAGTAGACTGTATATATGTTATCATGCTTGGCTGTTAAACCAAAGGTTGAAGGTTTAATTCTGCTCATAAGTACCTCAAAAGAAAAGCCTCGGGAACTACTTCTGAAAAACCTGCCAGTGAACACCCTGTGCGGCACAGTTTTACTCTGACACACACAGCGTCACCATGAGTCAGAGTTCACTTGACAGCTACTGGTTTTCCTTATTTTAATTGTAGGTTTGAAGGTGATAAATAAAATCAGTAAAAGCCCAGTGAGATCAGAGTGATCGGCAGTGGGAGGATCAGGAGGATAGGTTACAAGGTTAGTCTTCCTTGAAAAGGTGACATTTGAGGAAAGACTTGAAGAAGGTCACGGTGTCAGTTACGCGACTATACTGAAGAGAGGCAAATGGAACAGGCCACATGAAGGACTAGGGTAGGAGTGTGCCTCTGTATTCAGGCAACAGCCTAGCTGGTCAGGGTGGACAGAGCAGAGGAAGCTAGGGAGAGAACAGTGGGGGATGATGGCAGAGAGATTGCAGGGCCAGGTCAGGTGGAGCTCTGCAGGGTCTTGGGAAGACGTTGGCTGTTAGAGTACGTGAGAGCCACTGCTTTTCTGAGTCAAAGAATAACATTATCTAACTACTCACCCTAGTACTGGCTCTGAGCTGACAGCAAGCACACAAAGGTCCTTCAACTGTTGTTAACAGCTGTCTGCACTGGAGGCCTCAGTAAGCTTCAAGTTGAATGAGCCCCTCCACCCGCCTCTACCCCTGCCACCCTTTACCCACATTGACCCAAGTAACTCCTTATATGTCTAATAAATAAATAAAAACACCCTGTCGCCAGGGAGTCAATTCCAATTTGCAGTGACCCTACAGGATAGAGAACTGCCCTACAGGATTTTCAATGTGCGGTTGATGAATTTGAACTGCTGACTTTTTGGTT
The DNA here is from genome assembly GCA_028571685.1 of Heterohyrax brucei. NCBI lineage: Eukaryota > Metazoa > Chordata > Mammalia > Hyracoidea > Procaviidae > Heterohyrax > Heterohyrax brucei. The sequence continues at coordinate 13,366,044 of CM053153.1, read as the reverse complement.
AGCAGCTGAGCTCCTAACCACTGAGCCACCAGGGCTCCATAAGTCTAATAGCTTAGTTGAAATCATTCAACTGATCCATCAAGAATTGAGAAAAACATTTGAGTGTACTATCCCACAGAAGAAATAACTTTACCTTGAGTCATTCCCCTCTCCCTTCCTCAAACTTCCTTATGACTCAAGGCAGATTCTAAAGACCACTGGCTAAAGCTAAATGGCTACTTTTAGATCCTTACGCTGTGAATATTTGCTCCAGCCCTCTGAGCCGGTCACCCGTAACACCTTAAGGAATACAATCTACTTTCTAAAAACTAACACATTAGCACATTATTACTTCAGGGATGTGGTAGATTAGAGGAGTTCTTTTAAGGCTACCAGTTCATTTGAAGAGAGCAATCTGCCTGTTTTATAGAAGGAACTAGGGTTTGCTGCTCTGAAAGCAAAGTAGGGAAACAAAGCCATATGCACAGACACAGAAGGAAACCAGCACAATGGTGTGCCCCTCCCACAACACTGCTCTAACAAAGAGGAGCAAGAGGTGAGGTTAGTGATAATGGAGAGCCACTCAACATGAACCACTGACCACTGAATTGTGGGTCAAGAAAGTAGAGATTGATTGGTTCCACTGTAATCTACTGCCACAGTTTCAAATCCCACTGGTAGATATGTTTTGTTTGAACTGCATTAAAAAAAATTTTTTTTTATGTAATGGCCAGCATTTAGCATTTATAAACCAGGACGTTTCATGTAAAATCCTGCATTTTTTTGCTCCTCTTTAAAAATATGACTATCAAGCAACAGTAAGTCTGTGTTCCAATATGGTATCCTCGGCTAGAGCTAAACGGTGGCCATCCCTGTGGACTGGACAGATGGTCGCCAGCTCACTCCAGCTCCCAGCACTCATTGCTACCTGCTTGTGGTCCATTTCATTCCTTACAGCTCAAAAATTGGTGCAGTCCACATCCATTCTAATACCCTCTATAAAATGCAGAAAATTGAGGCCTAGAGGTGGGAGACAGGAAAGGCTTCCCCATCAGATCAGATCACGACTAACTGTATTCTAACCACCAGCAGGAATGCATGGGCCTACAATTTTTTGTTTTTTAAATTTTAAAACCACATAGGGATTACATTGACATCGATCAGTTCTTCCCCCAGCAGACCTGGTGGACAAGCCTCCACAATACTCTCTGGTCAGGTTCTTGGTTTTTTTTGAAATCCTTTTTAATCGGGCTTGAATCTGCTTCACTCAGTACCCACCCTAAAATGTACATGGGGTTAAAGGCTTGAGCAGGCAGAGAGGGCGAGGGCCTCACCAGAGTTCAGGTAGAAACCATAAAACCACTGGGTTCCAGATGAATTCCACCAGAAGCAGGCGGAAACATTCTGCCCGGCTTGGTCAAGGGTTCTTGGGCACTGAACTGAAATCAGAATGACGTGTCTGCCTGCTGCTCTGCCTGAGTGGGTCTGGGACCTGGCCTGGCCTCCAGCCACGTGTGAACTGTACTAGAACAGCCTTCCGGAACAAGAGTCAGCACGCTTTAGTGTCCTTTCTCCTTTGTTACTACTTACAGCCTCTCTTTAGGCCACACAGCGTCCAGGTTGTTGGGTTTCTCGCCCATTCTCATACTTTGCAGCAGCATTCCAGATGTCAGCACCCCACGGTTTACTGTCTTCCCCAGGGGAAGCTCCAGCACTAGGTTTTACTATAACAGGGCAAGAAAACTGCTCCACAAATCAGGAAGAAGGGAGGGATCTAGGGTCTCAGAATGCTTTCCTAGCCATTCACTCAATCACAGTGACAAGCCTGCTTTGAGCATCTCCTGTGTTGGATGTCTAGATGATCTGATCCCTGTGTGTCAGAATCCACTAAAGACAACTAACAACAACAAGTTTAACTACTGTGCCTGCCCTCGGTAGCTCACAAGAACAAATCCCTACAGCTCAGTGTGGCAGTGTGGTCAGCGGAAGGCCTTTCACCAGCCTGAGCTTCCTCGCCTGTAAAAAGAGGACTCTGCCGACTTCCACAGAGGATGGCAATGAAAACCACAGCAGACAAACGACGTTCCTCTCAAACTACAAAGCACCACCTGAGCACCGACTGCCGCCTGGTGAGCTGGGCTCAGAGGGTCTGAGACCTTCTGAAGGGGTCCTGGGGGTCAGTCAAGGCGGGAGAAGGGAGAGCTGTTCCTTACAATAGAAAGCTAACTGGGAAAAGTAGAGGGAATGACGGAAGGCTGATTTGGCCACAGTTACAATAAAAAATCTTCATTGTACGATAAAAGTAGTGGCTTAAACTGTGAGGAGAAACAGAATGTTTGCAAAGTAAAATATCATCTGTGAAGCTCTTTTTAATGACAGATGGAAAAGTAGTAACTTCCCAGTAAAGAAACGCGACAGATCCCACCATAATCAAACAGAGGTAACATCACCAGAAACGGAACAAAATGCCACCAAGGGCCTCCCCAACAGGATGCTAGAGAAGGACACAACATCACTTCTGTGACAGTCCTCTGAAAACGCATACCTGAATCTAATCACGAGGACACTTTAGAGAAACTCAGGCGCAGGAATATTCTACAAAGTATTTGATGTGTCCTTTTCTTAATCATCAATGTCATAAACATAAAAGAGAGATGGAGGAACTGTTCCTAATAAAGAACACAAAAAGGCAAATACACTGAGTGCATGATTGGTGGCAGTGACAAACAGATGGATAGACAGAGAGATAAACTAAAAAACCAAACCCACTGCTGTTGAATCAGGCCCCACTCATCAAGTTTCCACAGAGTGCCTGGCAGATTTGAACTGCTGACCTTTTGGTTAGCAGAAATAGCACTTAACCCACTACACCACCAGGGTTTCCAGCCAGAAAGACAGTCTATTACTAGGGTAATTGGTAAAATCTGGATAAGGTCTATAGATCAGAAAATCACTTTCGGATCCAACTTGACAGCACTTGGCTTGGCTTCCTAGTTTTGATAATTCTACTACAGTTATGTAAGAGATTGTCTTTATTTTTAGAAAATACACACTAGTGTATTTACGGGTGAAAGGCATCATGACTATAATTCACTCTTAAATAATTCAAGGGAGGAAAATACACACATACATGCAGTGAGAGAGATTAAGCAAATACGGTAAATTATTAACATTCAGGGAATCTGTTGGAAGAGTACCAGAATTCTTTGTACTACTCTTTCCATTTATTTGCCTAAAACTCTGTAAAAATAAAAAGTTAAAAATAATAGCCAGCGAGAATCTAAATAGGATACAATGTTGATCATCTTCACCAGGCCAGAATCAGCACAGAACATACCAGAAAGGCCTGGCTGCACCTCGCAGAAACCCCAGATGCCAAATGCATTTCACCCGTTTTTCATCCCTGTCTTTGGGGCCTCCACTCTTCACGACAAGACTGGAGAGATGTTCAGTGGGCTCATTCCCTCAGTGACAGTATCCCATGACTAGCCATCCACACACAGAGAACACTGCCGTTAGGACTAGTTATCACTGCCCCACCAGCTGGGGTCTTAAAAATTTATCTCCTGGAAACCGTAGTCCACATCATCTTCTGCACCTCAGAGAAAGCAGCAGGGACTCCACCACAGGGCATCATGCCAGCACAGAGACATCAGGCGGCAATCAGGTAGAAATTCAGGCCCTACTGTCATTTGCCTCCCCTGATAGCTGCTGTCTGTTGTCATGCTGAACTCTTCATCTGCCACTTGGGCCCTGAGGAGGTTAGCTCCTACCCTTCTTGGAAAAACCACTGCTACAACTAGCCATGCCAGGACCCTTTGCATTTGGGGGAGTCACAAAATGGCCAATCCCAGAAACAGACACAATGTAACCCAGCTTCACAACCATAACCCAGCAACAAAGCAGGAGCCCTCAATGGGGAACAAGAATTTGTCTCCTCCCATCACCTGGTTAGGACAATCTAGAGGAAGTGCCAGAGTGCCCCCTTCAGTCCAGAGGCTGGAGTTGTTCTCAGGGGCCTTTCACACAGTTCAGAATCAAGAGATCCTGTGCACATGCCTAATTAAGCACAGTCACCTCTTAAACCAGCCCTTTGCACTTAAAAAAGATTTCACATTTGTTATCTCATTTCTTCAGAGTCTTTTTAAGAACCAAGCAGAGCAGAGAGATCACATCTTCTCACAGGTGATTGGAAACAGGCCCTGAGAGGTTAGTGATTCATCCAAGATCCGAAGATTCTCCTCAGAAAGCCTCCATGTCTCCATCTTTAAAATCCAACGGCTAGAATGAACAGTTTCTAAATTCTCCAGCATTCCTGGCAATATAGGTGAGATTTTGTGACTCTGGGTCATCAGTCATGGAGCCAAGAGCTGGAGAAGAGTGTAAGTTGGCCTGGGCACTACCTATGACAACGCATTGAAACCCAAAAGACAAACTTCATTCATTTTTCTGTTGGAATCTGACCCAGCCTAGAACTATCTTCTGGGTTTCCCATGAAGCCATCACTCTTCTCTCGCTTCCCTCAGTAGAGTTGCCAGAATGGAAATGACTATCAAATCTGAAGCAAAAGTTTATTAGCCTTATGCCACTTGGGGCCATGGTGTTCAGGTCTCCCTGCTCACTCTAGAATACATTTTTGCTCTAGGAAGGAAAAATTTCCTATCCTTGGAGTTTGCAAGACACAGAAATCCCATCTATCCATGTGCACTCTTGAGAAACACAAGAACATTTGTTTATACAAAGAGCCATACACAAGGATGATTTTTAATAGGAGAGAAAAACAAGATGACATAAACATTTCTCAACAGAGGAATGGCCAAGTAAGTTATGGCATAGCCCATTAATAAATACAAGAATCAATTAAAAAGAATGAAGTAGATCTGTAGTTCAAGAAAAATATTGGCTTGGCAGAATGATTTAAGTTAAAGCATAATACCCACAGAAAAATCCAGATATGTATATGCATAACATATAAAAATCTAGAAGGCTGTGTATCCAATTGTTAGTAGTGGTCTTCTCTGAGGAAAGTCTTGGATTAGGAGAAAGAAATCTCAAGAGGACTTCAGTCTTGTCTAATATTTTACTATTTTACCATAGGAATACATTTACATATTAGAAACACAACTAAGTTTCCTTAAAACTCAAGAACTTCCTACTGAGGAGTTCAAACATCAGCTGGGCACAGGGTCGGCTTCTGTTCTTCACAGGCCAGCCACTGGCAGAACCAACACAAACGGAGCTCTCCGAGGCTCAGTCTGTTCGCAGGATTTTCGGAAGACAACCCCAAATACCACTGAGAGTGCTGGACTAGAAAATGACATTGAAGCCCCTCCCAGTCTCAATCAGTGTGAAGTGGGTATCACTGTACCCACACCAAGGTCTGACGAGAACTGTACCCTCCTAACACACACACCCGTGCCTACTCCCAGCCAGTGAAATGAGTCAGCTACACACTGGGACTTATTCTCAAAAGCAGAGGCCCATCTCTGCATGAGGCCTGGGGTACAGAGGCGAGGCAAGGACAAGCACTACTGTGGATGCTAATAAATGGACACGCGGTGCTTCCCACCAACAGCCTTGGTTGTTGGCTCTCAGGGCTGACTCAGTGAGCCAGCTGAGTTCTCAGGGAGGCTGGGCTGTTGCCTCTACCTTCTGGGCAAATACATTCTGACACAAATATACTCAGATGTAGTGATGCGGCTGTCCATGACGACCTACTCATGGCCGAAGACGGCTCCAATTGCAGTTCCTTTATTTGAAGGCCAAGAAGTAATGGTTTCAGGAGGTGAGTTGCTAAGACAAGCAGGACCAGAAGGCCCACGCAGAGGCACTCTAGGAGCTGGGCCTCTATGGAAAGGAGAGGGCAGGACCAGAAGGCCTCTCACGAGTGCAGGGACAGTCTAGTATTACACTGTACTTCTCACTCACTGCGGAAATTCTGCAGAGAATTCACGTCCTATAGTAGCTGCGCTCACCTTGAAAATTAAAGTTATTTTTGTTGTGGTGGTGGTTGTCTTGAAAGTTTAAAATAAACAGCCCTTGCGAGGTCTGTTCTTAGCTGATAATGGTGCTACACCAAAGAACAAAGAAGTATTTTGCTCAGTGGCTTAGAGAGAAGGGTTATGTATTTGGCCTCAAAAGTGTGTTGGAAGAAGTGGAAAAGGTATTGCACTCAGAAACTGAAGCCCGGAGTTCAAAATTCAGCTCTGATACTCACCTGCTAGGTGATCCTGAGTAATATCCCAAACCTCACTGAGCCACAGTGCTGTCAGCTGTAAAATGGGGATGACAAACTCACATCAACAAGGTTGTCAGACTAAATTAGTAAAGTAGGTAACATTAGTTCCAGCTAATAGATGAGGAAACTGAGTCTCAGAGGATTCATGACCTTCTTGGGACACACAGCTAGTGAATGGCAGAGTCCAGTTTTACACCTACATGTCTGTGGCATCTGTGCCACTGTCCCTTCCCCGCCACCTGCCCCTGCTGATGAGTGGGCTGTAAGAACGTTTATCTGAGCTCTGCCCAGCCTAGCCCCCACCCCCCAGCACCTAACAGAGTCTACCACAGAACAGGTGCTCACAGCGTACCTGGTGAATGAGCAGCCCACGGACCTATGACTAAGGGAGCTAGTACACTGCCAATCTGCAAACACTGTTAGACAATTACATGCATATCACAAGGGATTCGATTATCTCATGTTCCTAAAATCAGAAATATATTTCCCTAAATTTGATGTGGGTGTTCCAAATTTTAATGTGTGTGTTTGTATCTGTAATACACACATATGGTCAAAGAAGAGGGAATATGAGAAGACAAAAGCAGTTGCCATTATCTTAAACGGCTTCCCCCAACTCCCCACCCCCCCATATGAGATGGATGCCATCCACCTGTCTCTGGAAACCCCAAACACTCCATGGGTATCAGCCCCCCTCACACATCAGCTGACAGCCCTGACTGAATTTCCGAGAGAACTGCCTTTGAGGACATTTCTACCTCCGTTCACCAGCACTTGGTAAATCAAAAAGGTCAGGCTTGAAATTGGATCTATTCTCTGCATTTCCAAGGTCCTGGCTGCAAATGAAACATCAGAAAGCTCTGTGATCAAATAACCACCATGATCAGATAACCTTTCATTACACAATAAAGGCCACCAGCGACAGCCTCCACCTTGCCACGCCAGACAGACGGTCTGTGGGGAATGCCGGGCTTCTAAGGCTCGATCAGGAACGCAGCTCTGGGCTCCAAGACAACACACAGCTGTCTTGCCCACTTGCACTTTCATGTGTTCAAAACCCACAAGTCTTCTTTGTAAAACTCCCAGTCCTGATCTACTTTACAGGCTAGATTGGAAAGAAGAGTGATTTCACCTGGGCCCAGGACTCACAGGTCTGAGTCTTCCTCCAGCACTTACCAGTCGCATGATTTGAGCAGGTCCCTTGACCTCTCTGAGCTTCAGAAAGGGAATAACGAATTTCAAGGCTTAGATGAGCGGAACACATACACATGCAGAATGCTAAACCAACTGGAAAGGCTTACCAAGCTGAAGTGGAAAAATGTGGCCGAATTTAAAAATAAAGGTATACTTTTTGATTACGTGAAAGAGGATAGAGGGTTTCAAATAAGTGGCCATGAAATGACATTGTTTGTTGAGACTCAAGAAACCCTGGTGGCGTAGTGGTTAAGTGCCCTGTCTGCTAACCAAAAAGTCGGCAGTTCGAATCCGCCAGGTGCTCCTTGGAAACTCCATGGAGCAGTTCTATCCATCCTATAGGTTTGCTACGAGTCAGAATCGACTTGACAGCAGTGGGTTTTGAAGATTCCACTTAAGAGGATCTCATTGGCAAGCCTTCCCTGGTCCCCTTCTGGTGTGGCCAAGGACCCTCCTCTGAGTCTCTCCCACACAGAACCCACACTCAATTTTTACACAGAGTACACTCATCTGCGAACATGAGTCTAACTGTCCACCATCTCCCCCTCTCACCGTGATTTGCCCAAAGGCAGGGGCTATAGCTCATAAATTCCTGTCTCCACCCATCAGCCCAGTACTTAACAAATGCTGATTGAAGTAACTGAGTGCAGTTCTACCAACCAACCTTGGATGAGCACTTAGTCAGGAATGCTATACTCAATTTTAGCACAAGGTAGGATTTATTATGTTCTTTTTAAAAATGGTGACATTAAGGTTTAGAACAGGGAATAACTCTCCTAGGATTAGAGAGAAAGTGACAGAGCTGAAGAGTGGTTCTTGAGTCTTGAGACCCAAAGCTGGTGCTGGTTCCACCTTCTTCTCCCAGACCACTGACATATTAAATACAGGATATACTCACTTCAAATTAAATTTCAGATAAACAGCAAGTGACTTTTCAGCATAAGTGTGTCACATGCTGTATTAAGGATATACAGATTCTGAAAAACAGTTATCTAAAATTTAAATGTTACTATTGTTTGGGCAGCCTGGGTATACAAGTGGTTGCAAATCAGCTGTGACCTAAGGGATGGCTGTTGGAACTCACCTAGTGCCTTCACAGCTGAAAGGCCTGACAATCTGCTTCCTTGAAGATTACAGCTTAAGAAAACCCCATGAAGCAGTTCTACTCTGTCACACACTGGGTCATCATGAACTGGAATCGGTGCATCGGCAATGGGTTTGGTTTCATTTTTACTCCCAGACTCAAACATAGACTTAGTTTACCTCCCCCCAAAACATGGACTTAGCCCCCCCTTCCCCCAGTCACCTCACTGACCTCAGCCTTCCACAGGTATTGGATGTGGACCAGGCAACGCTTTTTCTGAAGTGGGTGGGACAGGGAAGGAGGAACAGTATGGCGTTCTGTTGGGAGCTCTGGGTACCCTGGAGCCACAGAAGAGCTGTCCCAGACCACCGGGGGAAGAGGGATCCAGAAAGGAACATCTTACCGTCTCCAGAATTGGTCAAGGTCCAACAATAATACCACTGACCTCACGAGCTCATTGCTATGATAAAATGATGGGACAAATGTTTACTGTGTGGTCCAAGGGCTGGCACTTAGCAAATTTCCAAACACCTCTTTGTTACTATTCTTACCTTTGTGGGAATGAGAAGTAGCATTTGTTGGACACACACTATACGCCCATATCTCCATCTCACACTTTGGACAGGTTATCAGGACTGATCAGTCCTGGAGAAGGACGTCATGCTTGGTAAAGCAGAGGATCAGTGAAGAAAAGGAAGACTCTCAACAAGAAGGATTAACACAGTGGCTTCAATAACAGGCTCCAACATCGTTAGCAACCGTGAGGATGGCATAGGAGCCGGGAAGGTTTTGTTCTCTTGTGTACAAGGTCACTATGAGTTGGAACTGACTCGATAGCACTTAATCACAACATTTGCCCAGCACTGCAATGGGAACTATACATGTATCAACCTCATAACAATTCTCTGGGGTAGTTACCGCCACTGGGGCAGGCAGGTTGACATCTGTCTGATGAATCTATTGACATCTGCCTGGGAACTTACAGGTATTAAGCAATAGAGACAAGATCTGAACAAGGTTTGCTTGTGCTTAAAGTCTATTTCCCTACATGCCTCCAAGGATCCTGCTGGCATCGTCTTTTGACAGTCCTTTCAGGGCCAGCATGGCTGGGAGACCTGCAGCAGCTCTGAAGGACTTCAGCCTTTCCTTTCTGGAACAGTCTGAGGGACAGGGCATGGAAGCAGAGAAGGACTGCCCCAAGCGCCCCTCAGATAGTAAATACAGGAAGGTTCAGGCCAGGAGGGGCTCTCAGGACAGGGCCTCATCGCTCTTGGAGAATCCTGAATGACCAGCCCCTGGAAGCAAAGCCACCCTTCAGGCTGTGGCTGCCTGTTCCCTCTCCAGGGCCCACTCTTTGCTCCACCTCTTGGAGTCCAGGGTCCGGGTGGGCTGTGAAAGACATGAAGGTGGACAAGTTTGAATGGAGCCCCTCTCCAGTGGCCACCCCCCAGCCCCAATTCAGTTAACGATTGCAGGAAGTGGTTTGTCAGTTTAGAAGTCTCACTCAGCTCTGGGGCATTTCTGAGAAATGAACTTGCAATTCTCTATAGATAGATTGCGCAAAACAGGAGGGGGCAGCCCCCAAGGACCCTCCAGCAGCAATCCTCCTGAGGACTTCCAGAGAGCGCGGCGGGCGCCCCACCCCCACCCGGGCGCAGCTGCTGTCCTGGGATGAACCAAATCAACGCTCCACTCTGCGGTGAGCCTGCTTGTGCAAGGCTCAGGTTTCGTATCCCCAGTGAACACACTTAGCTTTGGGGGGGCAGGCAAAGGGTTGAAAAACAGAGCAAGGGAAGTGAGGATGGGGGAGCAGAGTTTTCAGCTGTCATGGTCATTTATTTTCCATGGGATCTCAACTGTAATTTCAAACTGCATCTGGGTTTTCTGAAACTATGTGATTTGACAGTAGGTTCACAAAAGATGAGGTCTCCCTCCAAATTTCAGCTCTTTCATGCCTAGAACGACAGGTGGCGGAATCCAGGAGGGCGAAGTGATGCAAGGAAGGGGCATGGCAGTCCCCAGTGGAGGTGCAAGCAAACAAGCAATTAGTTTGGGGGGTGGCGGGTGAACAGAGGCATGGAGGCTGGTCCACTCAAAGGTGGAAATCTTGAGCCATCCGACAGGGCTGGCCTTCAGGGGAACAAATGGGCACCATGTTTTATTCTTCAGACAGTGATGTTTTTCTTTATTTTTTAGTGCAATAAAATATGGACAACAAGTTTTTCAGCAGCTGTTTTGGGGAAAGGAGACAGCTCTACTAAGGTGGGCTCGAGGCTTCTCTTTGCCTTCAGCCATGTCACCCACTGCCCTTCCACCTAGGCACCCCCAAATGGCCATTTCTGTTTGTTTGCACATCTTCTCTCCTGAGTCTTGGGAATACGGAGGTGACTAAGACATTCTGAACTTGGGGTCTGGTGAGAGACAGGAAAGAATGTGGGCAAAGAGAAGGCACTGCCATCGCATATAACAGCACAGGTATTGCAAAGCACAGATCTGACAGGGGACGAACGATCTCCTCTCTGGGGGACCCGGGGAAGCCCTCCTGGAGGAGAGGGCCGCTGAGCTCAGTTCTGAAGGATGAATTCCAGGAGACAAAGTAGAAGGCTGACTCCAGCATGAGCAAAGACCATGTTTTAAAGGCTTGGAGACGTAAAAGAGCCAAGAACTAGGCGGCTCTGTAGCTGTCGGGGTGGAAAGTCCAGTCAGGGTCTGATTAAAGCTGGCATGTAACGCGCAGTAAAGCAACCGACCGTGGAATACCAGAGGATGACGGTCGACCCTAAGCTCCACCTACTGCTTCAAGCCAACCTGGGACACTTTAAGAATCACCACAAGAGGGCTTGTTATCTGCCACCTGAATCTTCCAGGTTAGTCAGGACTTTAAACGTCATCCATCTTTCGGAGTCCAGGGGCCCAGTTCACCAACACAGACTTTCCCTCTAGGGATCCCTACCAAGGCTACCCTGAAGCCTGATCCCACACGATCACTCAGTTTGAAGCCACCTATAAAGGTGAGCCTCTGATTGCCATGATGCCTATATACCCGCCAAGGTGCAAATGTACAAGGTCCTGTGTCGTCCCTTCTCTCTTCCCCTAATCGTTTGTACTCTGTGTCCCCCACCACTCTGTTCCTTCTCCCTCTCAGGTTGTTCCTCTTTCCCCAGAACCTTAATTGACTTCAGCAGCCACCTTAGTGCACTTCTCCTCCTCCAATTCTTCCATGTGACCCTGACCTGGCAGGACTTCCGGGAGCTGCTGCCCCGTGACCCTCTCAAATAGCACCTGCCCATTCTTCAGGCCCCGCGTGCCTCTGGGGAGGTAGAACTGGAGAGTCATCAGAAATGGGGTGTTTCCACCACCCCATTTTCAAACCTAGTTAGCCTTTTCACCTTCTTTTTGTTCATCCGTTACAGTAGCTGAGCACAACCAGAGAAAAATCACAGAATTGTAAAACAACACTTCATCACCATTGCTTGACCTTGCCTTCTACCTTAATTAACACCTGGAAATCAAAGACACTGGTTAATTCTCTTTTTTTTTCCTGCTATTTGAGCAACTTCTGCCATTCACTTTCAAGCCCTTTCCTTTCACCTTTCCTTCCTAACCCTGACCACCTAAGCACATACTAGTTCTCACAATTAACTTTGTGAACTCATCCCAGAAAAACTACTGCATACCTCACTGCTGAATATCACTACGGTCACCTTTGAGTACTCCTCTTAGGAAGCTGTGCACCAAGGCCAGTGCCTAGTCCACCCTTCAAAGCAATTTTGGAACTCTTTTTCTGGAATGGCTATCAGAGCTGACGTCTTATTACCCTTGAGGTCCTAAATGTCATCAGAATGTCTTCCTGTCAATATTTCCTTTATCTTCAAGTAAAGAAAAAAGTCATTGGGGGCCAGATTAGGTGAGCAGGAAGGACATTCCAATAGTTATTTGTTTACTGGCTAAAAACTCCCTTACAGACAACTATACAATTAAGTTGGCAAACTTGCTACCCTGCCTCTGTGTGTGATGGCCATTCCAGAAAGAGTTCCAACATTGCTTTGAAGGGTGGACTAGGCACTGGCATTGGTACATAGCTTCCCAAGAGGAATACTTCAAAGGTGACCATAGTGATAGTCATCAGTGAGGTATGTAACACTTAAAACAATTAAGTTCGTGGACTTAATTGCCAGACCTTGTAACCTAGCTTCCTAATACCTCAAGGAATTTGAAGCATTTAGGCACACACTACTTAAACTCCTTCCCACTGTCCCAAAAGCATTCCTGGATCTTCTCTCCCTCCAGTGTCATAAGATGTATTAGTAACCTACCGTTGCTGTAACACGTGACCACAAACTTTATCATTTAAAAAAAAAGCATATTTGTTCTTACAGTTAGAGAGATCAGAAGTCCAAAACGAGTCTGATGGAGTTAAAACAAAGAAAGAATGGTTCACTTTGGAGACTCTAAGAGGGAGCCCGTTCCTGACCTCTACAGATTCTAGTGGCCGCAGGCACTCCTTGGTTGACGGCCGTGTCACTCCAGCCTCTGCTTCTGTCATCACACTGCCTGCTTCTCTTCTATGGGCAGAGCCCTGGTGGTGCAGTGGTTAATCTCACGTTTGCCTCCAGCCTCTGTTTTTACTATACTTTTCTTCTAGGAAGCTCCCAGAAGAGGGCTCTCCACTTGCTGTCTCCACCTCCCCACCTCCCATTCACAACCATGCTGCCATAATCTCCCTTTGACCTCAACCTCTCCACTGGAACTGCTCTTACTCACATGACCAGTGATCACTACACTGCCAATCATAGCTAAAGTTTTCAGTCCTATTCTAATTGGATTCTCTGTGGCACCGGACAACTGACTGTTCACCAACTTTTTCTGAAACTCTGTATTTCACTACTTACTCACATTTTACTACTTATGCACCTGTCAGTTTGTTGTACTGCTGTGATTGTGTGTGTTGCTGTGATACCGGAGACTATACCACCATATTTCAAATACCAGCAAGGAAACCCACAATAGACAGGTTTCAGCAGAGCTTCCAGATTAAGACAGACTAGGAAGAAGGACTTTGCAGTCTACTTCTGAAAACACTGCCTAGCAAAAACCTTATGAATAGCAGCATAACATTATCTCATATAGTCCCAAAAGATGAGCCCCTTGGGTTGGAAAGCATTCAAAATACAACTGAAAAAAGAACTGTGTCCTCAAAGCGGAGTCAACTATATAGATGTGGATTCAGTAGAGCTTTAAGACTGTCATTTACTCATGTGGCACGAATCTAAATGAGAAGAAACAGCTGCAAACATGATTAGTAATCAGAAATCAAAAGTGGGAAGTATGAATCTAGGAAAACTGAAGTTGTCAAAATGGAATACATAAAGATCAATGTATTCTAGGTGTTGGTAAGCTGAAATAGACTGGTATTAGCCACTATGAATCAGACAATCATGTGCTCTACCATTCCAGCAAAGATAAATTGAGGAAGAACGGTGTTGCATTCATCATCAAAACAACAATTTGAGATCTATACTGAAGTTCATCACTATCAGTGATAGAATAATATCCATATGCCTACACAGAAGGCCACTTAATACAACTATTATTCAAATTTACACACCAGTTACTAAGGCCGAAGATGAAGAAATCTGACATTTTTACCAACTCCTGCAGTCTAAAATTCATCAGTCTTGCAATCAAGGTGCATTGGTAAACAATGGTGATTAGAAAGCAAAAGTCACAAACAAGAAAGAAGGAACAGTAGTTAGAAAATATGGCTTTGGTGATAGAAAAGAGCCAGAGATCGCATCACAGAATTTTGCAAGACCAACAACTTCTTCATTTCAACTATCTTCTTTCAACAATATAAACAGCAAACATACACATGAACTTCACTGGATGGAAAAACACAGTAACCAAATTGACTATACATGTAGAAAAAGATGATGGAAAAGAAAGATACCATCAGTCAGAACAAGGCCAGAGGCCAACTGTGGAACAGACCATCAATCGTTCATATGCAAGTTCAAGTTGAAGCTGAAGAAAATTAAAACAAGTCCACGAGAACAAAAATATGACCTCGAGTATATCCTACCTGAATCTGGAGACCCTTTCAAGAACAGATTTCACACACTGAACACTAATGGCCCAAAACCAGATGAGTTGTGGGAAGATGTCAAGGACATCATACATGCAGAAAGCAAAAGGTCATTAACAGACAGGAAAGAAAGAAAATAGCAAATTGTACGTCAGAAGAGTCTCTGACACTTGCTCTTGAAAGTACAGTAGCTAAAACAAAGGGAAGAAATGAAATAAAAACCTAAACAGTAGATTTCACAGGTTGGCTCAAGAAGACAAATTATTATAATGAAATATACAAAGATCTGGAGTTAGAAAACCAAAAGGGAAGAATATGCTCAGCATTTCTCAAGCTGAAAGAACTAAAGAAAAAAATTCAAGCCTCAAGATGCAATTCTGAAAGACTCTATGCACAAAATATTGAATGACACAGGAAGCATCAAAAGAAGATGGAATGAATAGTCACTGTACCAAAAGGAATTGGTCAATATTCACCCATTTCAGGAGGTAGCATGTGGTCAAGAACAGTGGTATTAAAGGAAGAAGCCCCAGCTGCACTGAAGGCCTTGGCAAAAAACAAGGCTCCAGGAATCGACATGTTTCAACAAACGGATGAAGTGCTGGAAGTGCTCACTCATCCACACCAAGAAATTAGGAAGACAGCTACCTAGCCAACTGACTAGAAAAGATCCTTATTTGTGCCCATTCCAGAGAAAGGTGACTCAACAAAATGCAGAAATTATTGAACATCATTTATTCAGCAAGCAAGTAAAATTTTGTTGAAGGTCATCCAAAGGCATCTGCATCCGTACATGGACAGGGAACTGCTAGAAATTCAGTTCAGACTCAGAAGAGGACATGGAACCAGTGATACCATTGCTGATGTCAGATGGATCCTGGCTGAAAACAGAGAATACCAGAAAGGCATTTACCTGTGTTTTGTTGACTGTGCAAAGGTATTTGACTGAATAGATTATAATGAACTATGGAGGACATTGGGAAGAACGGGCATTCCATAACACTTACTGGTGCTCATGCGAAACCTGTACATAGACCAAAAAGCAGTCTTTTGAATGGAACAAGGGAATGTTGTTACTGCAACTATTAGGTGCCTTTGAGTCGATTTCGAATCATAACGGCCCTATCACAACACAACAAAACTCTTTCAGGTTCTGTACCACCCTCACAGTCACTGCTATGCTTGAGCCCACCGTTACAGTTACTGTGTCAATCCGTCTCATTGAGGACCTTTCTCTTTTTACGTGAGCCTCTACTTTACCAAGCATGATGTCAGTCTCAGGCACTGATGCCTCCCAATAATACATCCAAAGCATGTGAGACATAATCCTGCCATCCTTACTTCTAAGGAGCAATCTAGTTGTACTTCTTCCAAGACAGATCTGTTAGTTCTTTTAGCAGTTAAAGGAATATCCTTATTCATCACCAATGTCACAATTCAAGGCCACCAATTCCCCTTCAGTCTTCCTTTTTCAATGCCCAGCTTTCACATGCACACAAGGCAACTAAAAACACCATGGCGTGGGTCAGCTGTACCTTAGTCCTCAAGGTAACACCTTTGATTTTTCAACATTTTAGAGAGGAATTTTGCAGCAACTTTGCCCAGTGCAATACATCACTTGATCTCTTGACTGTGGCTTCCAAGGGTGTTGACTGTATTCCACTAAAACAAAATTCTTGACAACTTCAATCATTTCTCTGTTTATCATGATATTGCTTATTATTCCAGTTGTGAGAGTTTTTGTTTTCTTTTTGTTGAGCTATAACTCATACTGAAGGCTATGGTCTTTGATCTTCATCAGTAAGTACTTGTTTCAAGTCCTCTTCACTTTCAGCAAGCAAGACTGTGCCATCTATATATTGTTGGTTGTTAATGAAGCTTCCTCCAATCCTGATTCCCTGTTCTTCTTCATATAGTCCAGGTTCTCAGATTATTTGCTCAGCATACAGACTAAATAGGTATAGTGAAAAGATACAATTCTGATGCACACCTTTGTTGACTTTAAATCACACTGCGTCCCCTTCTTCTATTGGAATGACTGCCTCTTGATCTGTGTACAGGGTCCTCATGAGCGTGATTAAGTGTTCTGGAATTCCCATTCTTCTTAATGTTATCCATACTTTGTTGGGATCCACATAACTAAATGTCTTTGCATAGTCAAGATTTTCAGTATGACAGCAACAACTTCACACATGCAGAAAGCAATGGGGCAATAAAAAGGAATGAAAGAAAGAATAAAATGAATATCAGAAGAGATTTTGCAACTTGCTCTTGAATGTTGCATAGCTAAAGAGAAAGGAAAACAATGGTGAAGTAAAAGAGCTAAACAGAAGATCCCCAAGGTGGTTCAAGTAAGCAAAGTAAAATATTAAAAGGACAGGAGTAAAGACCAGAGACAGAAAACCAAAAAGGAAGAACATGCTTCGCATTTCTCAAGCTAAAATAACTGGAGATAAAATGCAGTACTGATGGATTCTATGGAGAAATAGGATATTGTACAGCTTAACCAGGAAAGGTGTGCATCAGTTTTATCCTTTCACCAACCATACTTATACACTGTGTATATTAAGTATATAATTGGAGACGCTGGACTAGATGAAGAGGAATGTGGCACCAAGAAAGAAGGAAGACTCATTATCAGTCTGTGCTATGAAGATGACAAAATCTTACTTGCAGAAAGTGAATAGTTAAAGCACTTACTGATGAAGATCAAAGATACAGCCTTTAGTATGGATTGCATCTCAATATACAGAAAACAAAAAATCTTGAAAACTGGACCAATAAATGACACCATGATAAATGGAGAAAACACTGAAGCTGTCAAAGATTTCATTTTACTTGGATCCACAACCAACACTCATGGAAGCAGCAGTCAAGAAATCAAATGGCATGTTGCATTGGACAAATTTGCTGCAAAAGACCTCTTTAAGTGTTGAAAAGCTAAGATGTCACTTTGAAGATTAAAGCGCACCTAAAGCAAGCCATAGTATTTTCAATAATCACCTTGCATGCATGAGAAAGCTGGACAATTTAAAGGAAAACTGAAGAATAACTGACTCACTCACTTGAACTACCGTGTTAGTGAGAAATACTAAATATACACACCATGGACTTCTGGAATAACAAGTCTGTCTTGAAACAAGTGCAGCCAGAGTGCTCCTTGGAAGTGAAGATAGCATAGTTTTGTCTCTCATACTCTGGACAGTCCCTGGAAAAACCATCGCACTTGGTAAAATAGAGGGTCAGTGAAAAAGAAGACACTCAACAAGATGGGCTGACACTTTGGCTGCAACAGTTGGCTCAAACATAGCCATAACTGTGAGGATGGCACAAGACTGGGCAGTGTTTGGTTAGCTGTATTTGGGGTCGCTACAAGTTGGAACTGACAGTAATCATTTATTTCCAACCCACCCACATCTTGCAAAACATTTGTTTTCATTAAGATTCACAGGCCCCTCCCCTCTTTCCACTTTTTGAACATTAGAATTTGGTCTTTGTATACTTCCCTCCTCTTTTTAACCTACTTTTCAGTAGTACACCTTCTCATCGTTTACCATCTGTCTCTTTATGTGACACTTTGCATTTATGACAAGAGTAAAAAAAAAACTACAGGGTAATGCTGGCTGTGAAGGTTAAGGTCATGTGTCAACTTGAAGCCATGATTCCCAGTGACTTGGCAGTTATGTAATGATGTAGTCATCCTCCACTTTATGATGTGATGGAGTTCATCATCCATTTTTGTGTAACACAAGTTTGGCATAATTATGTGATCTTTGGAACCTAAGAGTACTGGTGACTGAGGAATGGGTTTATATTTAGCTCATAATCTTTACCACCCATTGACATGCTGGTTCCAACATCTCACCTGAGGCCTGTATCCACTTTTCCACTTAACACCTCCACCTTGACATACTACAAACGTTTCACGTTCACTCAAACTGCCCATCCTTCTGTGTTTCAAATCTCAGTTCAAGTCCACAATATCTATCTGGTCATCACGTACTTTCTCTCAATCACCAGATCTTAATGATCTTTCCTTTCTATGTGTTTATTTTCCTAAACCTACTGGCCTAGTTTAGAGCATCCTACAAAGCCTCAGAGCTAGTCTTACAGCACTTCCTTCACCTCTACCTCCCTTGGGTCTATCCTCCACACAGCCTTCAGAGCTTACATCTATTTGAACGTTACTGAAAGCACTTCACTTGCTCCACATCGCCTTCAGAATAAACCCAGAGTAAGTGCTCTTTGCACTGTCCTCATCACTCTCTCTCTCCTGCCTCTTACACTGCCTCATACACTTGCTCTTTACAACTGTTTACTGCTCATTTCTTTGAAATCCCTCACATGCTGTGACGTTTCTTACCTCTCACCAGTGTGCATGCCATTTCCTCCCCTTCTTTGATGATGAACTAGAAACTGTACTAAATATGCAGGGGTCTCACAGTAGAGGATGATCATTTCTCACTTCACAGTATTCTGTCATCTTGTCCAAATGGTATCTCATGCTGCCCTCTTCCAAAGCCCGTGCTCCCAATTCGTGACCCTCCTTGTCATGAATAGTACCCAGGAAGTATACTCACCGACCCCAATCCCAGCAATTCTCCCTTAGATTACATGCAGCATGTCCTCCATCCCATCTCATCATTAACCCCACAGTTCCACAACTGACTACAGAGAAGTGAAAGGGTAAGTGTGTGATTTTCCTAAGTGAACAGACTAAAAGCACTAATCCCACCAACAGGCTGGAAAAGGGAAAAAGAAAAGTAACGAGCTCTTCCTTGTGTGACAGTGACTCTGTGTCCCCATAAAAATAACTTTCCTCACTTCATTCTTTAAGAAGAGAGCTGGCCTCCTTTTCACTTGAGGAAAGTTATAGAAAAACAGACATGTCCTACTCTCGGCATGAGGGGTGATGATAAATCATAATGCAGCTACGACCTCACAGCTGTCACCTCACATGTCCCAGTTTACCTCACAGACTGACTGAAGAGCTCAGAACCACCACGAAAAATATAAATACACATTAGTAAGTCCTGGTGGTCCCCTATCCATAAAATGTGGTGAGTGAGCCAGATCAGCACTGTCTGAAGTTCCTCATGGAAAAAAAAAACAACTATCAAGCCTAGTGACTGTTTTCTTAGAATGTCATACTGTTTTAAGAATTATTTTGTAGTAATGCAACTTTAAGAAATAGTATATCATACCCATAAGTACCAGGAAACTGTGGGAGGTCAACTGAGGCCCACGTGCTTTACCTGCAATCAGCTCTTTTATATCTAGGTGACATTTAACCACAGATCTCTGCATTTATGTAACCATTGTATGACTGCTGCTCTGTGCATTAGCCCATGTCATAATAAACCTTCAACAAACTTATCAACAAATATTTTAAAACACCTTCAAGGGTATCTTTAAAGATGTATAAAATATTGTGCAGTTCATGTTTGTACATTATTTTATGCTTAACAGGACTTATTATTTGATGTGACAAAAATACAGAAATATTCCTGATAGTGTTGCAGATATTATGATCCATTTGGCAGTACCAGTCCTAACAACTACTACTGCTACTATGGATCTTTGTCACCGCATACTGAGTATGTGGTAGGCCTTCTATATTATCTCTTTTAATTCTTATAGCACCCCTGTCTCAAATGTATTATCATTTTCACGCTACAAGTGAGCAAACTGAAGTTCATCAAACTGATGCCACTTGACTGAGATCTCCCGAGTGAGAAGGAGAAGGTCCTAGAGTTGAATCTAGGTGTTTCTGAATCTGAAGTCTACATTCTAGGAAGGAATGCAAGAAGATTCTTTTTATTTTTAAAATATTAAACTTTTAGTCAGCATTAAGTTATAATTAAATCTGTAAGATAAAATAGACTATGCTGCAGCACATCGTCTTATTTGTTTCATCTTATTTGTTGGTCTTGATAAAAATAATGATTGATTTCTCTGATCTTTCAATCTTTTCTGTCATTTACTTTAGAAATGTATATTATTCTTTTATAATTTATTTTGTTGTTGTTGATGGTGAAAATACACACAGCAAAACAGACACCAATTCAACGGTTTCTATGTACAACTGAGTGACACCAATGACATTCTTCTTTCCCTGTAACTATTCTCTCTTTTTCTGAGTTTCCTCCCCATTAACATAATCTCACTTCCCTCTAAGATTCTAACCTAGTCTGTCCAGTTGCTATTGTCAATTTCATCCTATTCTACATGAGTGTTTAATTAACTTATTATAGCAGTGAATGTGTAAGAGACTATCTTTTGCTGAATGCCTGAATTCAAGTGAAAATTACAATCAATGGATTTGTCAGTCAGGTTGGTTTAGGAGGTTTAACACAACAAAAGTGGTCTACCTGTCCAGTTGTTCCAGGACTATTTCTTGAAGATGGACAGCAACTTAGATTTCTCAGAATAGCAGTCTGTATGTCTGCCTCACCTTTCTGGCTTATCTTTACGTAAGTCAAGCGTTCGGCTCTGTGTTCCTGGGTGTATAAAGGGAGGCAGTACGTAAACAACTGATCATGTATATTAAGTGCCTCAGCTTTAAGGTGACTTGAATGTGAACCTCCCTGCAGTTTCCGACAGGTAATCAAAAACCTGTATTGCACCTTAGTCAGCTTTCCTGAAGACGAGATAATGGGCTGCACAATTTGTAAACTGGCTTCCATAAATGTGAACCCAACTATCTATGCCACTAGACATTAGACCCTGGGGACTATCCTCCATCCTCACCAGACCTCCATTTGCAGATCTCTGGTATCTCCACTGTGCTGGTCATCTGTGATTTTCTGAGAATTCACTGACTTCTTCCTGTTGCCCTAACCTGCAGAAGCTACCCTCTGATCTGAAGACTCCTGCCTCTACCAAAAAGTCATTTTCTGACCCAGGAAGATCACTTCATGTTCATAAAATCATTCCCTACTCCAATATTCAAAAGAGTAAGTTTCTGTTTGGAAAAGTCTATCTGTGATCAATCATAATTTGGGAAAGATGACAAAGAAGATAATTTTATTTTATCCATGGTTCCTTTGAGCCAAGTACTCTGCCAAGCAGGCTGTGCCCGTGACTTTACGTTATTCCCCCTCACAAGTCTGCATGGTAAGTACAACTGTCCCAATTTTACAGATGAAGGAAACTAAGGGTGGTGGCAGGCAAGAAGCTTGCCCAGAAACACACAGGGGAAAGGTCACAAAGTCCAATTCAAACCAAGTCCACCTGACTATGAAGACAGTGTCCTTGCCACTTTAGCAAGGAAAAAATAAAATTTCTCTGAATGTGACTAACAATGTGATAGACAGAACCCTCTGAGACCCCAGATGTACCCTACTGCAGTTCTTCCAGCCTCACTTCACTCGCCTTCTGGTCACTTGAGCAAAGAGAAAAACAGACATGTCCTACTATCGGCATGAGGGGCTAATGATAAATAATGATGCAGCTACGACCTCACAGCTGTCACCTCACACGTCCCAGCTTACCTCACAGACTTACTGAAGAGCTCAGAACCATGACGAAAAATATAAATACACATTAGTAAGCCCTGATGTTCCTGTGAAGAATCAAAAAAAGTCTGTTAACAACTCAGTTTAAGATCAATTAAATGTTTTGTTTTTCCTACTAAATGACAAGAATTTTTCAGTAAACTTCCCTTCTTGCAAGGCCATCATGAGTTCCAAAAAACATCATTTGTCTTGAAACAGTAAATAAGGAAAAGTTGTCAGAAATAAAAACAGACCTCCCATGGCTTTACTGTCCCACAGTTTACACAGCCTGTCAGGTCTGGGGTCTCACCTGAGTCTCTCAACACCCTCAGGACATAAGGAGTCCCGAGTCTCTGATCTCTGGTGCATCTTCATTCCGTCAGCAACATGAAATTGGGATCCTGCCGCATGCCAGCCTCTGCTCTAGGGGCTGCAGACACAGCTTCTGTCCTCTCGGACCATCCAGTCTAGTCACTGCACAAGTATTACACCAAGAGTCATTTACACAAACACTGTATGGATGAGGGCAGCATGGTTTACGACATGCGGGAACAAAAGCCAGCAACGGCCAGTGTGCATGGAAGCCAGAGCTTAAAGTCCCAGTCCTCTGATTTCAAGACCTGTGTTTTGACTACAGAGTCATGTAGCCAATCAGAATCTCCATTTCCTCATCTGTAAAATGGGAGGATGATGGTACCCACCTAATCTGATCAAAAGAGAATTAAAGAAGGGAACACACACAAACAGTTGGCAGAGCAAGTACTCCAGAAATGCTGGTCCCTCCAGCAAGTCCGTCTCTTTCTATACTCCTCTTCAGTGAGAAGGCTTCCCTGCCTACCCCACCCCACAACTCTAACAACAATAACAAAAAAAAACCTCATTGCCATTGAGTCATTTCCAACTCACAGAGACCCTACAGGACAAACAGGAACTGCCCCATAGAGTTTCCAAGAAGCCACTGGTGGATTCAAACTGCTGACCTTTTGGTTAGCAGCTGAGCTCTTAATCACTGCACCACCAGGGCTCCACCCCTCACCGAGGGGACAGTTTCTCTCAGAACTACAATACATCTTGCTGTCCAATTCACTTCTATAAGAAAAACCACATTACTTTTATTTTTTTCTTTTTTCGGATCCGACTCAATGGCACTTGGCTGGCTATTATTAAAGCGATATACACTAACCACAGGAAAAAAGTGTAACAATATAGGTACAGCAAAAGAAAAAAGAAAAACAAATAGATGAAGCAATCTCCTCTGACTTAGAGAAAACTACATGGAGTATATGCACTTTATGTACATACTTCCATACCTTTTTCTAAGCATATTTTCATAAAAATATTCGTAACTATTTTATAATATTTTTTTTCACTAAATAATACATCATAAACATCTCGCCACTAAAGTAAATACACCTCTACCTTTCCTTAGGAGCCTTGGTGGTGCATCAGCTAAGGGCTCAGCTGCTCACCCAAAGGTCAACAATTGGAATCCACCAATCATCTCCTGGAAACCCAACTGGGCAGTTCTACTCTGTCCTGTAAGGTTGCTATGAGTTGCAATTGTCTCAGCTGCAATGGGCTTTTTCCCACGTATAATTTCTATCACTCAGTTATATAGATGGGGGGGCTATCATTTCTTAATCAGTCTTGCAGATTTGCATAGTTAGGCTATTTACAAGCATTGCTGCAGTAAATATCCATCCTCATAGTCAGCTTTTCTTTTTTGCATATGCTGGATTTTTTTTTTCCTTAGGACACTTCCAGTTCAAGACCTCATTCACAGGGTCCTATGCTTGGTTTAATGCTCTGCTGTCATCACCCTAAAATTCTTAATAACTTTTAACAAGGGGCTAGGTATTTTCAACAAGCTGTCGTAGAGCAATGGTTAAAGCACTTAGCTGCTAACCAAACAGCAGCTGGAATTCACCAGCAGCTCCACAGAATAAAGATGCAGCAGTATGTTTCTATAAAGATTACAGCCTGGGAAACCTGCTGGGGCAATTTTATGCTGTCTTACAGGGTTGCTGTCAGTCAGAATCAACTCAACAACAAGGAGTTTTAATGGCTTGGATCTTTTCAATTTGCACTGGGCCCTATAAATTATGTTACTGGCCCTGACCAATGAGTATCAGGAGGGGAGCACGGAAGTAAGAAAAAGAAGGGACAACCCTGATACAGGGAGCGTTACTGAGCAAGCAGCTGATGGGAACTCCGGGAGTAAGTGTGGAAACGTCTCAGAGTTGTCCTAGCCAACAAGGTATTTATCCTCCAGCAAAATGTTCATCTTCCAAGACCTGACGGACAGAGGTATCACCACCACCATCACCCCCATACACACACTTCTACAGTACTACCTGCATGCATAAAGAGCCCAAGGGACAAAATGATTAAGCACACAGCTGCTAATCAAAAGGTGGTGCTGGTTCAAAACCACCAGCCACTCAGTGGAAGAAAAGATCTGGCAATCTCCTCCCATAAAGATTACAAGATACACCTTGAGGCAGTTCTATTCTGTCCCATAGGGTCACTATGAATTAGAATCAACTCAAAGGCACATAACACCACCACTTTGATTCATGGGCCTTGGAAGAAGGATAGCAGACACTTTTGGTGAGCACTCAAGACAGCTAGGGGAAAAGAAAGTGAGGAGGAAATGCAGTCAGTACACTAACAATATGTGTGCTACCCCTGACTTTTTATAGTGTGTATCTGTTGTAGTGTCTCCTCCCATTCCACACAAATATTCAGTCTGTAAATAATTTTGTATTTCCATTTTTTCCTTAAAGAATGCCCCAAGTTCAAGTCCCAGTGGCAACATGAGAAAAAGAGGAGTGCACCCTAAGAACTCCACTAAAAGACCACAATTGACAGTTCAAATGCCTGGGAGTTCCCCTAGAGCTTGGCCCCTAGATTTGATGCTGCCCCTGATCATAAATCATTACTGAGCTCAACTCTTTTGACAGGAATGCACTGGACTCAGGGACACAGAGTAACCATATCATATGTGCACTCTATGGTTCTATGCATCTATATAGCATGTCATCCTACTGGCCTCTTACTAGAAGGGAGTGGAGAGGGTGGAGAGGAGGGGACAGGAGATTGTTAAGAGCATATGACACATACAGAATGGAAAGGAAGTGTGTGCTGTCACCAGGCAAGGACAGCAGAAGGAGGTGTGGCTAGGCAGGTATGCAAATTTAAACTGGATTGTATACTTTCACTTAATCACAATGAAAAATGAAAAGAAATATTAAAAAAAGAATGCCCCAAGTATATATATCTGCTTCAACCCTTGCACCTGAAATTAAATCTACCACTGTGTAACACCATACACTTTTCTTCTATGATAGTAATTATCAGTCCATTGAGAATTATTTCTCTTGTCAGAATTATTCTCTTAGAGGTCTTTGGGTCTAAAGAGATCATGTTCCTAGCCATTCTTGCCCTATATATAATTCAATAACACAGCATTAATTAAAATCAAGACCTCCAAAGCCTCTGGCAGGGCATCCAAGTATGAATGTGAAGGCTGTGCATTGCACAATTCTAGGGCCACCATTTATGACATAGTCTACTTGAAGGCTACTTCCTCAAGTTGTGGAATTGTACAGTCTGCCTGGTAGCACTATAGGCTTCTGACATCTGATATGACCATTCAGGCAGAGTCAAGATGGTGGACTAAACACACACCTCCCTAGATCTCTCTGGAAACCAAGACCTGAAATGATAATTAAACGGAGCCTTCTGGACACCTAGTGAGCCCTAGTACACAGCATAGGGCTGTTAATTTGGTCTTCATACCACTGAACAGAAAACCTCCTCTCTTTGGCCATCCCCTGCTCTTGGTGAAGGCTGGCTTTCACAGACCGAAGGTAACTCGCCATTTTAACTTTTTTTTCTCTGTCTTAGCCAGAAAGTGGAGCTGGGACTTGACTAGCAGCTAATCTCAGACACACAGCTGGTAGGATCGAAAGGCAAAATTGCTACTGTTTGAGAGCCCAGCTTTGGACTCTGTGCATCTCGGTACCTTTGGCCTCTCTTTCCACCTCTGCCATTGAGTAGCCTGTACTGCGGCAGGCAGTGAGCTTGTGCAGGACACCATCTTGTTGCACTGGGAGGCAGAGTTACCCATATGGAGGCCTCAGCTAGATCTAATTCCTAGGCTGGGCTGCAGCACCTGCCCAGAGGAGAGCGTTTTTCTAGCAGTAAAGCATTATTCTACACAGTGTTGCCTACAACTGGGGCCCAACAGCAGAGGCCATCAGGGCAGTAGCCTTTCTGTATCTTGAACTAGTTTATAGCATCTGGGGTTCAATACAGAAGTGTTTACTTTGTCAGCTGGGAAGAGGGACCTGTACACCTGAAAACCTGACTGACTTTGGAAGTTATCAGATACCTTTTACCTTTCAAGACAGCCTAGACAAACAACTGCAGTCCATCCTCACAACATTCCCAGCCTCTATGGACTCACGTGATGCCCAAAAAGCAACAGACTCCGCAGAAAAGCATAACCAAGAAATCACCCACGGCTTCAGAAGGCCCCCAAAAGAAACAACCAAAGAACTTCCCAGACAAAGAAACCTTTCTGAAACTATCGGAAGGTGAATGCAAAAGGATTATACAGACAGCCCTCCTAGACCTTATACAAAATGCAGCAGAGAAAAATGAAAAATCAAGCAAGGTGTTCAATCTGATGGAACACCAGTACTCCAAAATCAAGAACAAAATCAAAGACATAGAAACTTCCATTCAAAGCCAAGAAAACAGAATGGACAAGCAAAAAACAGACTTTCTGACTTGGAAGACAGAGTTACCGACTCCAGCATCTATGAGGAGAAATCAGAAAAAAGAAACAATAAAAATGAAGAAGTATTAAGAAACATGTGGGACTCCATTAAGAGGAACAATCTATGATTAACTGGAGTTCCTGAACAGAGTAAGACACCTGAGAACACAGAGAGTACTGTTGCTGAGCTGCTTAAAGAAAACTTCCCAGAAATCATGAAAGAAGAGAATACAGATATCCAAGATGCATATCTAACGCTGCTCAATAGAAATCTCAAAAGAAAGACTCCAAGACGTATTCTAATCAAGCTTAACAAAACAGAACATAAGCCAGCTAGCCAAGTGCTGCTGAGTCAGATCCGACTCATGGTGACCAAAACATAAACAGAAACTCTTAAAGGCAGCAAGACTCAAAGCAAAGCTAACATTCAGAGGGAAACCCTGTAGCCTTTTGTCAGATTTCTCAGCAGAAAGAAACAATGCTGGCACAGAGACAGTGGCATAACACATTCGAAGCCTTGAAGGAGAAGAACTTCCAAACAAGAATTATATATCCTGCTAAACTATCTTTCAAATATGAAAATGAAATGAAGACATTCTCAGATTAAAAGAAACTCAGAGACTTCGTAGAAACCAAACCAAAGCTACAAGAAATACTGAGATAATCTCTTGGCTTAGAAGAACAAAACCACTAACTTCATATTTTAGAAGCAAATTCAGGACACATCACCCAGAATCCTATTCAGTTAGAGAAGGCTACAAACTCAATCAAAGCTGTAATAGCAAAAGAAATGATCCAGTGAAAACTGTGATGTGATCATATTAAAAAGAGGGATGTAATACAGTCATTATAGTCCTCCAGATGGAGAGGAAGTTAATAAGTCTGGTAATAATTAAAAGTGGGTTTACACAGAGTTTATTAAGGGGGAACATAGGGACAGTCATAAAGCACAACAAAGATGCAACATATCAAATCAAGAGACATAATACAGGAATCTCAACAACCACAAAACCAGCCCTGAAAAAAGTGATATGACCATTCAAAGTCTGATATTAAATGCTCATTTCATTCTATTACTGTTTAAGAAATATCCATCTTGTAGAGTTCCCATATTCTTTGCATTTCATTTCCTACAGCACTTACCATACTTTAAGATTTAATCTGTGTTTTTCAGCTTCTGAGAAGAACAGGAGAGTCTACTATTCATCTTTAAATTGCTGATGCTATTATGTCTTACTTAATTACCAGTGTTACTTTACTCATCAATGATTTGTGCCTGGGTTCCAATAAGTATTCAATAAACACTATCTGGTGGTGAAGGTGAATGAGGTAAATGAATAGATGAACTATAAATCCTCACATTCCACACAAGTGTCTATCATTTTACCCTGTTTCCCTTCCTAGCCCTTCTGACTGTAGCTATTCACTTACTTGTTTACTCTGACAGCACAATGTACGTTCCATGAGGTTAGGAAAAGTAACCATGCTGTTCACTTATTTATGTATTCTAGAAACTGTTCAGGATCTGGTACAGCAGAAATTGCTTGAAAAGCTTACTTAAAATAAATAACAAATGAAAAATACCAAATAAAGTGTAACTATTCACATTTATAGATGGGGGATGAGGTCTTAGAGGCTAAGAACCTAGTACCATTAGTCAACACCTTTATTCAAATTTAAGTTGATTTGACCTCAGAAAACATACTCTTTACATTATTTCATCCTCCTTCCCTATTATTGTAAAATTCCTGTTAACTACACTGTGTTAGCTAATTCTTCAGATTAACTGGCTCACACTTAACCCCTGCAAACATATTAGCTGATGCTGACAGGACCTGAAGGCCCCCTGCTAGTAGCCTACATGCTATCATCTCCAAATGGTTTGGCATCCATCCATTGAGTTATATGCTCATCAAGATTCATCAGTATATTTTTCAATCCAGTTGACATCATTTCTTCCCCTGGAAATGGAGATATCACTGACCTTTCAGTTTGGTTGTGATGACAAATGAATTTATGTCATGCAATGAAAACAGTACCCAGCCCAGCATAAGCCCTCGGAGGCAGCTAATATTATATCTATGTAATTCAATAAAATCTTCTGTAAGCCTGTGAAATCCAAGTGAAAAAGAAAATTGTCATTTCTATGAAAACTAAGATGAAAAACATGATAAAGAGTCAAATTGATGTCAAAATTCTTTGTTAAACTAATTGTGAACAAAACAACCATAAGTTATTAGAGGAAAAAAAATATTAAAAGCTACAAATCTGAACTGAAATTGCCTTAAAAGTATTCTTCAAAGTTTCTGATCCACTAAAGATCCACTAAAGAAACTAAAAGTAGAACTGTAGATGGTGCAGTACTTTTATAGTTTTGGTTTTCATTTTTTTTTTACAAGGAAGTTACAAACCAATTCACAAAGAAATAGACTTGGCCTTGGCTTGGCCTTGTGTCATAAGATGCATGAATGAACATACAGCTATAAATTTTAAGTAAAAAAAAAAAACAAATTTTGAAAGCTTAAGTATAGTTGTGTCTTGTTTAGTAATACTCTTTTTTTTTGAGAGAAGATTGGAAATCTGATGTAGAATGGTACAACCACTATGGAAAATGACAGTACCTTTTTAGAAAGCTAAAAATAGAAATACCATGTGATCCAGCTAAAAATAGAAATATCATGTGATTCAGCAATCCCACTCCTAAAAAACAAGAGCAGTGACATGAATAGACATATGCATACTCATGTTCACTGCAGCATTATTCACAACAGCAAAAAGATAGAAACAATCTAAGTGCCCATCAACAAATGAATGCATTAACAAGTTGCGGTTCATACACACAATACTACACAACACTAAGGAGCAATGATAAATCCACAAGACATCTTGCAACATGAATGAATCTGGAGGGCACAATGCTGGAAGTAAGTCAATCACGATGAGATGGTCATTATTAAAACCCAATAAAAGACAGCTATGAGATAGCTAATACTAAAACCCAATAAAAGATTTATATACAGAAAAAAAATCATCGATGGTTGCAATGGAGAGGAGGGGAAATCACTAACTAAATAAATGTAGATAAATGTTAACTTTGGTAAAGAGAAAGACAATATACAATACAAGGGAAGCTAGGCATAGCTTGACCGAGGCAAAGTCATAGAAGCTTCTTAGACAACATTCAAACATCTTGAAGAACCAAGTTACTGTGGCAGAGGGCTGTGGACCATGGTCTCCAGGGCTATCTAGGTCAACTGGCATAACATGGTTCGTAAATAAAATGTTCTGCATCACACTTTGGTGAGCAGCATCCAGGGTCTTAAAAGCTTCTGAGCAGCCTTCTTAGCCATCTCCTTTGCCTCCAACTGATCCCCTCAGGTTGGAGGCAAGGAGAATGAAGAAAACCAAAGACACAAGGAAAATATCAGTCCAGTGGACTAATGGCCTACATAAGTCCAGAAGAACTAGATGGAGCCTGACTACAGTCACTGAACACTCTAACAGGGATCTCAATAGAGGGTCACAGGAAGAGCAAGAGAAAACTACAGAACAAAAGTCAAATTCACAGAAACAGACCAGACTTACTAGTCTGACAGAGACTAGGGGAACACTCAAGACTAGAGTCGCCAGACACCCTGCTAATCTAGAACTGAAGCCACTACCAAAGTCCACCTTTCGGCCAAAGATTAGACAGGCCCACAAAACCAACAGTAACACAAATGAGGCATGTACATCTTAGTTAGATCAAGTGTATGAAACCAAATGGGATACACATGCCCAAAAAGCAAAGAGGAGAAGACAAGAATGACAGGAAAATTGAGGAATGGGCATGGAGAACCTGGGATAAAGGGAAAGGGTCACAGTGCTGACACATTATGGGGACCACAACCAATGTCACGAATAGTATGTATATAAATTTTTGAATGGGAAAATAATTCCCACTGCAAGACTTCACAATAATTTCTTTTACATTCTTTCGAAGAGCCTTTAGAAGGAGCATAGCCTAGCTGACACCTTAATTTCAGACTCCTATCCCTCTGACTTGTGAGAAAATAAATGTGTTCTTTCAACTCTTTCAAGATTCAAAACAAAAGATAGTTTTTTTAACTAACTCTCCAATTCAGGTCCTGTTTGTGTTTATGACAGTACTTCTAGTATAGATGCTCAAATTATCTAACGAATCAATGAATGAATGGTGAAAAACCATTCAGTGAATGGATGAATGGTGGTAAATACATGAAGAATGAAGCAAACAGCTAAACAAAATGGTCAGTTCTCTTAATAAATGACGTAGCTACGTTACACCCCAAATACCACAGAGGTGATCAAGGATAGAAATGTTTGCTCTCCTGTTACTGGTCAGTGGCTTGCTAGACCTTACAAGTAAACAAATGTGGGGACAGCTCCTTCTGGTTTCCTCTTTCTTTCAAGTCCCAAGACTCTTCTTTTCTCTACCATCATTCTCCCATTTTCTTCACCTGCTTGAGTGGATAAAAGAATCTTCGTGAAATAAAACACTCAATAAGGTGAAAATTCATCCCATAAAAACTCCCATTAAGGAGTTTACTAAAGGAGGCTGCACTCTCCAAACTCAGATGGTCATATTTTATCCCTCCCAAGGAAAGTGGAAACCTTTAATCTAAAAAGAATGCAGTGAGAATCAAAGAGCAAGAGGCAGGATCAGGTTGCAATCCTTTGTTTTCCAAAGACGGTCAGGGGTAAAGACATGGGAATAAATTTATAACTAGCTATTCCAAAGCCTTGTGAGCTCAAAAGTTCAACCACTGCACCTTCTGCCTGGCTTGCTCAACCTCAGCCTGATAAAATAAGATTCTGTGTTGAAGGGGAAATTTATGCAAATTGGAAATAAAAGAGGTAAAGTATAAATAATGAATTTAAAATAGTACCTTTACAAATAACATGTAAACATGTTGAATCAAGGGATTTTGTCTTAAGTGAATGAAACAATGCAGAAAACAGCAAAGAACATGACACTGTGACTTGAACAGAACTGAGTTTACATCCTGACTAAGCTGTATAACAACTCTGTAACCCTCAGTGGGAAATTTTCTCTTTGAGATCCAGTTTCCTTACCTGTTAAATGAAGATACTGCCTACTTTGAGACGGCTATGGTAAGGATTACACGAAGTGTTGAAAATACAGGGCCTAGCACAATGTCAGCCCAAAATGTTGTTAGGTGACGTTGAGTCAGTTCCAACTTATAATGACCCTATGAACAACAGACCAAAACACTAGCAGGTCCTATGTCATCCTCAAAATTGTTGTTATGCTTGAGGCCACTGTTGCAGCCACTGTGTCAATCCACCTCATGATGGTCTTCCTCTCTTTCCTTGACTCTCCACTTACCAAGCACAGCGTCCTTTTCAAGGGACTGGTTACTCCTGATAACATTTCCACAGTATGTGATACAGTCTCTCCATCCTTGCTGTGGTGGTCAGGATTATGTCAACTTGGCTACTCCATATTTGGCTGCTGTATTAAGTGGCAGGGCGGGGTTTGTGGTGGCTCCCCGCCCCTCGTCTCTCATCTCCCGATCTTCACTACGGCTGCTGGTCACTCACGTAGCCAGGAGCTCCTGCTCTCTTCTTCCGGCATCTAGTTCCGGGACTTGAACTAGCAGCTGTTGGCCTCATAGATCCTTACAGTCGGCACTTGAGAGTTCTGCTCCCTGACCTGCCGATCCTGGGTTTGCCGCTCCTGCTCCCTGACCTGTTGATCCTGGTTTTAACAGCCTCTGTTGCTTCATCTCACCACCAGCTTGGGATCCACTGACCTACACAACTGGTGATCTAGAACTCTGGTCTCTGACTTGCTGACTTTGGGTTCCTCAGCTTCCATGGCCACGTGAGGCTTGTGCCAGAACTTGGGACATTCAGCTTCTGTGATTACATGAGCTGTTTCTTGTATCTGTATCTATCTATCTACCTATATATATTATAAATCTTTCCTTATACCTACACGTGTTAATGGTTTTGCTTCCCTAGAAAACCCAGCCTAAGATACTTGCCTATAGGGAGCATTCTGGCTATACTTCTTCCAAGACAGACTTGTGCATTCTTTTCACAGTCCATAGTATATTTAATATTCTTCATCAGCACCAAAATTCAAAAGCATCAATACTTCTTTAGTCTTCTTTATTCATTTTCCAGTTTTCATATGCATATAAGAGGTAATTAAAAACATCATGGCTTGGGTGAGATGCACCTCTGTCCTTAAAGTGATGTCTCTGCTTCATTTGTGACAGTTTATCCCCTGTGCAGGCCTGCCTGCTACTGTGACGCTGGAAGGTACACTACCAGCAGTCAGGTACCAGCAGGGCTGCTCCTGGCAGACAGGTGTCAGCAGAGTTTTCAGACTGAGGCAGAACAGGAAGAAGGACCTGGCAGTCTAATTCTGGGAAAAAGAGGCCAGTCAAATCCTTTCAAACAGCTAAGTCTAATACAGTACTAGATGAATCCCCTCAGGTTGGAAGACATTCAAGATACAACTGTGGAAGAGCTGACTCTTCAAAATAGAGTCGTCCATAATGACATGGATGGGATTAACCGTTTGAGACCTTCATTTGCCACCATGGCATGACTCAAAATGAGGAAAAAACAGCTACAGGCATCTACTACTAATTGGAATGTGAAATGTACAAAGTATGAATCTAGGAAAATTAGAAATCATCAAAAATGAAATGGAACTCATAAACATCAATGGCCTAGGCGTTAGCAAGCTAAAATTGATTGGCATTAAAAAAAGAACAAACCAAAACCACTGCCATTGAGTCAGGTCCAACTTTAGCCATTGTGAATCAAACAATCATATCACCTACTAAGTTAGGAATGATACATTGAAGAGGCATGGGTTGTATTCAGCATGAAAAAGACAAATTTCAAGACCCATCCTGAAGTGCAATGCTGTCAATGGTAGGATAATATCTATATATGTACAAGAAAGACCAGTTAGTAAGACTATTATTCAAATTTACACATCAACCACTATGGCCAAAGATGAAGCAACTGAAGACTTCTGTAGTGTGAAATGGATCAGACATGCAGTCAAGATGCATTAATAATTACAGTGATTGAAATGAGAGAGATGGAAACAAAGAAGGACTGGTAGTTGGAAAACATGGCCTTGGTAACAAAAACAACACCAGAGAACAGATGGTAGAAATCTGCAAGACCAGAGACTTCTTCACTGCAAATGCCTTTTTCTAACAACACAAATGTGACTGTACATAGGAACCTTGGCAGATGGAGTACTCAGGAATCAAACTGACTGTATCTGTGGAAAGAAATAATGGAAAAGGTCAATATCACCAATCAGAACAAGATCAGGGGCCAACTGTGGAACGACTAGCAACTGTCCATATGCAAGTTCAAGTTGAAACTGAAGAAAATAAGAACAAGTCCAGAAGGTAAATTACGAGGACTGCCAATTAAATTTGTAACCTCATCCTAGAAAAAGTGCTACATATCTCATTTCTGAATATCACTATGGCCAGCTTCAAAAAACTCCCCTTGGGAAGATATGCACCAATGCCAGTGCGTAGTCCGCCCTTCAAAGCAATTTTGGAACTCTTCCTAGAATGGCCATCAGAGCTGCCGTCGTATTATCATTGATGTCCTAAATGTCATCAAAATGTTTTCCTTTCAATATTTCCTTTATCTTTGGGTAAAGAAAAAAGTCAGTGGGGGCCAGATCAGGTGAGTAGGGAGGGTATTCCAATACAGTTATTTGTTTACTGGCTAAAAACTCCCTCCCAGACAACTGTACAACTAAGTTTGCAAACTTGCCACTATACCACTGTGCACAATGACCATTCAATGATGAGTAGCAAAATTGCTTTGAAGGGTGGACTAAGTGCTGGCATCAGTGCATAGTTTCCCAAGGGGAGTACTTCATAAGACGACTGTGGTGACATTCAGGAATGAGGAATGTAATACGAAGTACAATTAAGTTTGCAGACTGAATTGTCAGACATTGTATGACCTGAATTTAGGGACCATCTAAAGAACAAATCTGATGCACTGAATACTAACAAAAAAAGACCAGAAGAGTTGTGGAAGGACATCACACATGAAGAAAGCAAGAGGTCATTAAAAAGAAAGAAAAGACCAAAATGGATGTCAGAAGAGACTCTGAAACTTGCTATTCAATACTGTGTAACTAAAGTGAACAGAAGAAATGATGACACGGAAAACTAAGTGGAAGATTTCAAAGGGCAGCTTGAGAAGACAAAGGAAAGTATTACAATGAAATGTGCAAAAACTTGGAGTTGGAAAACCGAAAATGAAGAACATATTCAGCATTTCGCAAGCTGAAAGCACTGAAAGAAAAATTCAAGCCTTGAGTTGCAATACTGAAGGATTCTATAGGGAAAATATTGACTGACACAGGAAAGCATCACAAGAAGACAGAAGGAATACAGAGAGTGACTATACCAGTGATGTCAGGAGGTAACCTATCATTAAGAATCAGTGGTACTGACGGAAGAAGTGTAAGCCATACTGAAGACAATGGTGAAAAGCAAGGTTCCAGGAACTGACAGAATGCCAAGTGAGTTTAAACAAAGGATCAGCACTGGAGGTGCTTACTCCCTCCAGGAGAGGTACTCAGTCACCACAACCCCTGTCTCTTGGGAAGTCAGCATTCCTTGGTTTAAAGAAAAACTATGCATCTTACATTCATTAGCTTATTTAATCACCACAGCAACCACGTAAGGAAACTGAAGCTTAGGGAGATTAACTCACTTAGCTAAGACCACACTGCCAACAAGAGGCAGAGCTTCTGATTCTCCAATACTTCATAAGGCATCAAGAGTCTGTAATTACAAACATAAAACATAACAAATACAAAAAACATTTCAAACATGGACAAAAGAACCTCATCATTCATTTTCCTGATTAGCATCTATAGCATACATTAACCACGC
Organism: Heterohyrax brucei; assembly: GCA_028571685.1. Lineage (NCBI taxonomy): Eukaryota > Metazoa > Chordata > Mammalia > Hyracoidea > Procaviidae > Heterohyrax > Heterohyrax brucei. Next base: position 13,330,237 of record CM053153.1, on the reverse strand, counting down.
TATAACTTGATTTCAATAAAGTCTCTTTGATATCATTTATTTGAGGAAATTTACTGCAAGCATTCATTTAACTTAAACTGCTGTTGTTAGCTGCCATTAAGTCAGTCTCCGACTCCAGCGATCCCATGCACAGCAGAAAGGACCACTGCCTGCTCCCGTGCCGCCCGTGATCAGCTGTGGCTTGACCTAACTGCGGCTCTCATTGGCGGATTTGCAGAAGTAGACCACCCAGCCTTTCTTGCTGGTGCATCTGAGGAAGCTCCACTCAAGCCTGTTTACCGTCACGGCAACTCACAAGCCTCCACTGACAGAAAGGTGCTGGCCGCACGTGAGCTGCACTGGCTAGAGTCAAATCCAGGTCTCTCTCACGGAAAGTGGAAATTCTAGCCCCAGATCACCAATATTCACCCACCCCCCACCTCACCTCATTTAATTTAATGTTTATACCCTTGGACCTGGTGCTTCTCCTTTCTAGCAATCTAGAAGAGAAATGAGAAGATGTATGTAATACAGAAATTCATTACAGTCATTTTTTTTTTAACTCAAAGCAATTGAAAGCATTCAAATAAGCAACCAGAGGGGAAGAAACTAATTAATCATGGTATACACCTACTTGAAATAATATTATTTAGCATTAACATTAGGGTTTCAAACAACATTTAATGACATGAAGAGAGAAAAGAAAAAAGGCTCCTGAGTTAATGTTTAGAAACACATACCCTAAGCACTACAGCCCCAGAACTCACATTCACGTTCTGGTTCAGCTACTCAGAACCAGCGCTTGGACAAGCTGCCATCTCTGGTAATCAGCTGATTTCTAAAATAAGCATAATATTTACCAACTATCTAATCTAAACCCTCCACTGCTCGCCCTCCTTCCCTCCCCTCCCTTGCAGCCATCAGAGTCTTTTCTTCTATACATAAGTCTGTTTTTGAGATCTTATCATAGGGGTCTCATACAATATTTGTCCTTTTGTCGCTGACTACTTTCACTCAACATATCTTCCACTTGAAACCAGGTTATGAGATGTGTCCTGGAAATGACCTCTGGCTGGAGTAAGGGGAGTGGGTGGAGAGGAGGGGAAAGGAGACTGTTGGGAGGATGAGACATGAATGGAGCAGAGAGGAATAGTGTGCTGTCACCGGGCAGGGAGAGCAGTGGAAGCTGCATGTATGTGGGCATGTAAATTTGTGTGGGAATGTACATTTTTACTCAGTCATAATAAAAAAAAGAAAGAAAAATAAGCATAATAGCAGGATCTGTCTCAGAGCTTTGGTAAGGACTAAAGAAACATACTTCTGAAATAATTACCAGCATCTGACCTACAGTCAGCACACAACAAGCCATAGCAAGGATATTTATTGACCAGATAAAAAGACGAATGCAAAACCATATAGACAAATTGAACTCACCTATGAAGAAATACCAAGATACATCTACAAACAAAATGAAGGAACTTCATTCAAATTTTTACTTCCATAATCAATTACAGACTTCTTTTTTTTTTTTTTGCACCAATATACACAAATTAGTTTTCTAATTAACCAGAAAAATTTTACCAACTGGTGAAATTATCAACTTAATTTCATTAGATGTACCAGAAGTTACAAAAGGTTGAGAAATATGACCTCATTAAATTTCCAACAGTGTGCACAACAAAAATTACCGTGAATAAAAACAAACAACAAAATCATTGTTGTCTGGGACACCAGACATCCTGCTCTCTAGGGCAGTGGCTTCTCCCCTACTCTGCGTGGGGGGCACAGCAGCTCTGCCTGTCTCTCTGTCTCTGTCTCTCTCTTTCCCTCTTGGGAGTTGAGTCTGCCTCCAACAGGTGTCCTGTCCTGGATTTACAGAGCTGGCCCCGCCACTGCTGCTCCTCTCCAGGGAATCTTGGCAGTTCACAGTTGCTCTATTAGTTGAAAGTGATAGACATGTAGCATGCCTTCAATATGTGCCTGTTGTAAACCAAGGAATGCCATTGGTTTGAAAGCAGTAACTCTGCACAGATCTCATCTAAAGCAATGGTGCAGCTCAGTGCAGAGATACAGCAAGAGCAAGTACAGGTGCAGGACCACAATATCCAAAGAATAGCCATGGAAGGAGCCTTTAGTTCCTGTCCCTGTAATTTATATTAGCTCCCCCTCCCCAGTTCTCTGACATGAACAACTGTAGCATGGTGGGCAAATTCAGACTGAAGATAAGTCTCTGGTTCCATGGCCTCCTACTCACTAACCTGACTGCCTCATTTAATCCTCTCCAAAGAAGAAACATGGGTCATGCTTTTAACGCAGGGCACAAGGGCTAAAAAGAACAACATCCATTTTGCATGTATTGAATTACAGGTGCCAGACAGACACGACAGACGGCAGTGGAAGAAGGGCATTCCCTCCAAGCAGGGACAAGAGGACAGTGGGAACAATGGCAGGAAGAATGAGAAGTACCCAGGGAGCTGAGTGGCTAAAGTCCCAGGACTTGGGGGACAGACACACTTGTGTCAGTTACAGATTAAATTGTGCCCTTCAAAAGGATATGTTGAAGCCCTGATCCTTAGTGCAAACACACATGCCTTCGTGGGAAATAAGGATTACATCATCAGTCACATAAGCTCATGCTAGAGTAGGAACAATTGTCCATGAGGTGATTCTGACTCAAGACAACCCATACTAGCATAGGGCGGGTCTCAGTCCAGCTTTTGTGGCATCCTTATAAAAAAGAAGAGACACAGAGGGAAGACAGAGGGACAGAGGGAGGCCAGCTGGAGAGCAAGCTGCAAAGCAAGGGACACCAAGATCTCCAGGAGACCCAAGAAACCAGGAAAGAGACAGGCATCCAGCAGATTCTTCCCCAAGCCTCCAGAAAGATCCAGCCTGCAGACACCTCAATGCTGGTCACCTGGCCTCCAGTACTGTGAGACCACAAACATCAGTTCTGCTGAACCGCCCTGTTGGACCTACTTCTTACGGCAGACCTCAGAACAAACACAGCCTCCGTTCTGTCACCAAGAGAGAACAGCCGAGAATGTCAGTGTTGCGGCAAAGGGGACAAGAGCCCCATCTGAAACGGGAGACCCTCCCATCTTCTCCACCACGGAGGACAAAGGGCCAGTTTGAATGTGTGCCCTTGTATTTTAACACCACGGGTTTTCATTTGGCAGTCACTGTTCGTACAACACAAACTCTCTTTCCTCTGACATAAATTCTTTCTTTATGAAGAAGAAAAGCAGCCTCCATCATCACAGCCTGTGGCCACAGACAATGGCGGGAGAGTGGCTGCCAGCGACAGAGAAGGAGCCTGTGTGCCTGGGGTGGGGGGGGGGGGCGCCTAATCTTTTATCTCCCACCCTAGCCCCTGCTCTTGTTTTTCCTGGCTGTTTTGACGACTTCTCTCCTTCAGCTGCTTTGACAGAATTTGCCGGCTGACGGCTGCCACAAAACAACCCTCTTCTTGTGCCTGGGCGGCTCTGTTTTCCCTCCAGGTCACAGGGGAGAAAACGTGTCTTTGTGGCCTCCCCTCAATAGCGCTCTGAATCCAGACTCCTCACGGGCTCTGGCAGGAGGAACAGCAGTTCCCTGAATAGATGGTGTTGTTTGCTTCTCTTTGCAAAGCCGGCCTCTGGGCATCCCAAAACACATCCACAGCCCAGGCCAGGCAGTATAGGGATGGATTCATGGGCAGGCTGGCAGACACCCCAGCCCACAGGGAGTTATCATCACTCCTGTGTGCAGCTCTTTCAAGGGTGGCTACAAAACGCTTTCAAAAAGGCTGCTGCATTAGATTAACATTTCTTTATGGTGGATTCTGCTCTGTGCCTGGTGGTTCAGTGGTGGACTTGTCCACCTTCCATGCGGGAGACCTGAGTTCCATTCCAGGCCAGTTCACCAGATGTGCACCCATCAACCATCTGTAAGTGGAAGCTTGCGCTTTGCTGCAATGCTGAACAGCTTTCAGCAGGGCCTCTAGACCAGGATGAACTAGGAAGAAAGGCCTACTTTCAAAAATCAGCCAATGAAAACCCTACGGAGCAAAGCAGTCCCTCTGTGACCAATCACGGGAATGGCACAGGGTCAGGCATCATCTCGTTCCACTGTGCCTGGGGTCACTGTGCGTCAGATCACTGGACTACGGCTAACGGTAGCCAGGGCACCGTGCCTAGCACAGTCCTCACCATTCCCCCCCCATGAGTACTGCCCACTCCTTGAGTTCGGGGATTGCGCCCCCCATGGGCATTGTCCGCTCCCTGAGTTCGTGATTACCATCACCATTGCTATTGCTCTAGTCTCTTCATTTTACAACTGAGGACACCTAGTCTCAAAGACATAAAGTGACGTGAACACGCCCAGAGGGCTACGAAGTTACCAAGTTCTCTCCAGGGCTAACAACATCATCAGTGATGATCAAGGTCACCTGAAAGACATCTCAGTGTCTGCTACGCACCAGAAGAGTGGCACCCCACCAGCCTGCAGGCTGGGAACCACACCCCACTCCCTACCTCCAGGGAAAGAAAGAGAAAAATAAGTGATTCTCCTTCCTTACCATCAAACTCCTCTTTCTTCAAATCAAAATGGCATTCGTTACCAGACTGATGGGTGTAGGTGACCAAATCTTGGCCTTTCCAATATGTTCAGCTCTGCTTTGTGGGATTGTATAATGAAGCCAAGAAACTCCAGACTCAAGGCACAAGGTTCAAAGAGAGTCAGTACCCTCTTCAAGCCACACTTGCGCTGCTTCATGTTTTCCCTGGTAACATGTGGATGCTGATGGTACCTTACAGGGTGTTGAAAGGATTAAATGAAGAAAATAAGTTACCCTGTGGCAGCAGCAGCAGCAATGATAACATTATCACTGTGGAGATGATCTGATTCATAGCGACCTGATAGGACAGAAGAGAACTGCCCCGTAGGGTTTCCCAGGCTGTGAATCTTCACCGAAGCATACCACCACATCCTTCTGCCAGTGTCTGGTGGGTTTGAACCACTGACCTTTCAGTTAGCAACTGAAACCTTAACCATTGCACCACGAGGGCTGTGGCAACAGTGACAGTAGCTGTAAAGCTTACAAACTGCCTTTGTGGCCTCAAGTGGTGGTCCTCCACCTGGACCAATCATTCTCATCAGGAATAGCACCTTATTCTAGAAGCCCTCATCTGCAAAATCATTGCTGGTGCAGCAGGGAGGCAAGGGGTGGCCTAGTTAACATCTACTGGCTGGTACAAAGTATGCAGCCTGGCTGCCAACATGACAGACTGATCCTATAGACGTATTTCATTTGGCACGTACACACTGACACCCCTAACCTTTTAACACCAAACTGCCTATTGTGACAGCAAATTGAGATTTCTGACACTGGTGGGCCTGTATTCTTACAAGGCAGTGATCAGAAACAGCTGAGATAGAGATTCCTCGTACTACTGGACAGCACTCTCCCATTTACCACAGTCCTTTGTTGCACCTAGAAAAGCCAACCATCTACATCATCCTGAATGGACAGAGACTGAAAGAATTCCCCCTGAAATTTCTCAATGCAATAAAAGACAGCTATGCAAAAGCAACTGCTTACATCATCCTGAATGGAGAGAGACTGAAAGAATTCCTCCTGAGAATGGGAGCTAGAAAAGGATGCCCACTCTCATCACTTCGATTCAACATTTTTCTGAAAGTTCTAGTGAAAGTAATCAGACTAGACAAACAAATAAAAGGCATCCACACTGACAAAGTTGAAGTGAAAATCTCCCTATTTGCAGAGGCACAGGGAATCCTAAAGAATCCATAAGTAAACTACTGGAACTAATAGAAGAGTTCAGCAAAGTATCAGAATATAAGATAAAAATAAGTAAATCAGTAGGATTCCTTTACACCAACAAAGAGGAAATCACACTATAACCCCCAAGAAGATAAAATACCTAGGAATAAATCTAACCAGAGAAACAAGAGACCTATACACAGAGAATTACAAGAACTTACTGCAAGAAACCAAATGAGACATAAGTGGACAAACCTACTCTGCTCATGGGTTGTAAGACTTAACACTGTGAAAACGTCTATTTTACCCAAAGTGATCTACGTATGCAACACAATCCCAATACAAGTTCCAGTGTCATTTTTCAATGAGATGGAGAAACAAATCACCAACTTTGTTTGGAAAGGGAAGAAACCCTGAATAAAGCACTGCTAAAGAAGACGAATACAGAGGGAGGCCGCACACTACCCAACCTTAGAACCTATTACACTGCCACAGTAGTCAAAACAATCTGGTACTGGTACAAAAAGAGACATATAGACCAACAGAACAGAATTGAGACCCCAGAAATATCACTATCCTCTTAAGAACAGTTAATATTCAACAAACGCCCAAAGGTTGTAAAGTGGGATAGTCTCTTTAACAAATGTTGGCAAAACTGGATATCCATCTGCAAAACAAAACTGAAACAGGACCCATATTCTCACACTTTACACAAAAACTAACACAAAATGCTCAAAGACCTAACTATCAAACCCAAAATAATAAAGATCATGCAAGAAAAATAGGGTCAGCAATAGACATTCTAATACATGGCTTAGACAGACTACAAAATCTGACAAATAATGCAGGAACAACAGAAGATAAAATAGATACATGGGAACTACTAAGAATCACACATTATGCTCATCCAAAGACTTTATCAAAAGGGTAAAAGACTACCTTAAAAAGTGGAAAAAAAATATCTGGCAACTACATGTTGGATTGACAGTGGATTTCCATAATCTACAAGTGCAAGAAAAAGGTAAATAACCCAATTAGACAAAGGGCCAAGGAGATGGACAGACACTTCACCAAAGAAGGTACCCAGGAAGCCAAAAGACACACAAGAAAATGTTCACGATCATTAACTATTAGAGAAATCCAAACCAAAACTACAATGTGATACCATCTCACCTCCAACAAGATTGACAATAATCCAAAAAACCTCAGGACAACAAAAGCTGGAGAGGCTGTGGAGAGACTAGAACTCTCCTACACTGCTGGTGGGAATGCAAAATGGTACCTCTTTGGAAAGCAATTTGGTGCTTCCTTAAAAAGCTAGTAGAAATACCATATGATCTAGCAATCCCACTGCTCATAATAGATCCTACAGAAATAAAAGCAGTCACGTGAACAGATACATGCACTCAAATGTTTATTGCAGCACTGTCCACAACGGCAAAAAGATGGAATCAACCCAGGTGCCTGTCAACAAATGAATGGATAAACAAGCTATGGTACATACAGTCAGTGGGCCACCATGCAATAACAAAGAACAATGGTGATTTTAGGAAGCATATCATAACCTGATTTCAACTAGAAGATATTAAGCAGAGTGAAATCAGTCAGCTGGAAAAGGACAAGCGTTCTATGAGACCTCTGATATAAAGGACTTAAAAGTAGACTTATGTCCAGAAAAGAAGACTTTTGGCGGCTACAGGGATGAGGAAGGAGAGAGAGGGTTGGTCACAGATTAAATAGTAGATACGAATTTGGTTAGGCGAAAGCAGTGACAGCACACAGTAGAGAGTATACCAACATACCTGGACCACACCATAAACTGAAAGGCTTTCTGAATTTAACTCAATATTTCTAAGGATTGAGTAGCAGGAATGGGGTCTGGGTACCATGTTTTCAGGGGACATCAAGGTCAACTGGCACAACTAGTCTTTTGCTAAGACAGTCTTCTGTACAACATATTGGTGAGCAGCATTTGGAGTCTTAAAAAGCTAGCAAGTTGCCATCTGAGGTACAACAAATGGTCCCAAATCATCTGGAACAGATGACTGAGAAAAACAAAGACACAAGAATAAAAGAGCCCAGGGGACAGGAGGACTCATGTCAGTGGGAGACTGTATCAACAGAGCACCAGAAGAACCAGACGGTGTCCAGCCACCAGCAAAAGCAACTGCGATGGGGGACACAATGTAGAGTCCCTGAGGCAACAGGAAAAAAAGAGGGGTGCAGCTCAAGAACTCTAATAAAAAGACCACAATTGATGGTCCAATAGCCTAGAGGGAACATGGCCCATGGGAACATGGCCCCTAGACCACCTGCTGGCCCTGACCGGAAACCAGTGCTGAAGTCAGCTCTTCAGACAAAAATGAACTCTATGGGACACAGTAGGACCGTATGGTGTGTGTACTTTATGGCTCTATACATATATAGGACACTGTCCTACTGGCTTCTTTCTAGATGGGAAAGAAGAGGGTGGTGAGGAGGAGACAAATGCTCACTAAGAGGATACTAGAAATACACAGTGAAGAGAAGGATTATGCTGTCACTGAGTGAGGAGAACAGATGGAGTTGCAGATAGGTGAGCATGCAAAATTGATCTGGATTGTATGCTTTTGCTTAATCACAATGAAAAATAAAATTAAAAAAAAAAGAAGAGAACTTCCCTAGTATCACAAAACTAGCAGTCAAGGAAGCCAGGTCTGGAACCCTGGTTGTCTACCATAAAGCTCTCAGCAACACCATGTTGCCTCTCTCACAGCTGCCTTTCTCTCGCTTTACCTGTTGACGAAATCAAAAGGTAAACTGTGTAAAAAGTGCTTTGGAAAATAGGTTTAAACGCTATCTAAACAGCATTACAATTGCAAAAGAAATAAATACCATGCTACTCCTGAACAAAAAGAATACCAGAGGCCAGCATTGAAGATGGGGCTTCAGCCTCCACCTTGACACCCCTAACCTTTTAACACCAAACTGCCTATTGTGACAGCAAATTTTACTCATGTCCCTGCACTGCCCACTCCATCTGGATCTGTCCGTTGTTGGTTTCATCAATATGGAGTGACAGTGTGTTCAGTACAATGCTGGATTCACTGGGGAGAAAAAAAGCAAAAGCAAACCTCAGTTCCTCAACGCCAGGAGCTTACAAAGACACATAAGCCATGATGAATTCCAAGGGGTTACTCAGACGTCATTCTGCAAATGCATTTATTGAACAAAGGTCCAATGTTCTTCTCAGGGAAGAGCGGGGGACTGTTTTCCGGCATTTTTCTTTAGGTCATTAGGACGATGCCAACAAACAAATATATACTGCTCTGGGGAGAAAGAATCTCATTCAACACGGCTTACAAGAGTTTGATTATTGGGGTGGGGATGCTTCATGGCACGTGCCTTGCCAGCCGGCCCCCAAATGTACAGATCTGCTTAAAGGCCCTTATTGATGGCGGCTACAGACAGACAGGAGATTGTGGGGAGAAGTGACATCCCACCGAGACTCACTGATGAGCACCATTCTGGCCAGCTCACAGTCCCGCCAGAGAAGGCTGGAAACTCTGCTTCTGTCCTTGGGAAATTTGTCTCCTGAGCATGTCAAATACAGAAATAATAAACTCATGTCTAATAGATTTGAAACTTCCTCTACCGTGACAATTCAAGGGTTTTGGACAAGCTGGAGTGAAACAGCATTGAACAACACTGGAATGAAACAATGGTTGAATCCTTGTTGCTGTGTGCCATCCAGCCAATTGCGTCTCACAGCAAACCTACAGAACAGAGAAGAACTGCCCCATGGGGTTCCTCAGGCTGTAATCATTACATATTGTCACATCTTTCTCCCATGCAGTGGCTGATGGGTTTGAACTGCTGACTTTTGAAATAGCAGCCAAGTATTTAACCACTGCACTACCAGGCCCCTTGTTGAATCCATAGCCAGACACATATTTCTACTTTTAATGAACTGGAAAATACGATATACCCTAAAAAATACAGGCATGGGATCAAGATAAGCTACAGCTCACACTTCAGCTCCACTGCATATGACCTTTAGTGAGTAGCTTAGCCTCTGTAAACTTCAGTATTTTCTTTTTCTCCCAGACAAGGATAGTGACACCACGTCCTAGAACCTGTGGAAAAGTTCAATTATGTAAGAGTGTTTAAACAGTGCCTAGCATAAGGGCAAATTCTTAAGATATATTACCAATTCGTTCTCTCCAAGGAAATAGTTTCAAATAAACAGCATGCTTCAAAGTATACTTAAAGTGGTACTAGCCGTAGCGGCAGTAAGCGGAATGTGGTCCTAACAGTAGTAACTTAGAAGGGGACAGGTTCTCCACTCATCCACAACTTCATCTCTAAACTCATTCATTCATTCAAGTACACTGAACACCTGCTGTGTACCAGCCACTGGACTATAAATAGCCACATACAGTGTCCAGTTAGCTCAGGTGCATTGTGCCCCATGATATAGCCCCTTCCAGACCAGGTAGCACTCAACTGCCCACCCTACTGCTAACTGCCAAGCATCGGCATCTTACTGGTCACAGGGACAACTGAGTGTAAAAGAGTAGTGATGAAACTGTGTAACTCCTCACCTGAGAAATCATGCAGCGACACACATATCTGCCATGGACCAAGCTTGGACAACGGTGCTGAGCAGAAGAGCCACACAATCAAATACAGAGGAGGCTGGAGGCTCCTGCACTAGTGAGGGTGACGAATGTGTGGGAAACTCACTACACACCCGGCCGAAGGCAGCAGAGTTACAATGGAGGAGTGAGCACTGTGCAGAGAAAAGTCTAACTGATGCTACCTGCAGGCTTGACTAAAGGCTTCAAGAAACTACTATTTGAGTTCAGACTTCAAGAAGAGAGGAGGCAATGAGATTTAAATAAGGGAAGAATAATAGGAAAAGTCCTCTAAGCATGAAAAAGATGTTCAACAGAGGCAAACATTTAACACGGTATGGGACAAACGCTGAGGGATCCCTTTGTCTCTTAGGGAAGCCTCTCCACTCCGCCACCTCCTATCTGAATTAGATGCCTCTTTTATGTACCCCACTTTCACCTTAAGCAGGGTACCAATTACTACAGTACTATGTCTTTCTGGAGGCCTAGTTGCACAATGGTTAAGTACCTGGCTGCTAACCAGAAAGCTGGCAGTTTGAACCCACTCAGTGTATCAGTTGGGAAAAGGCATGGTGGTCTGCTTCCATAAAGACTACAACCTAGAAAACTCTACAGGGCTGTTCTACTCGGTCACATGGGGTTGCTGTGGGTTGAAAATCAACTCAACAGCACCTCACAACAACGTAATGTTTTCTTTACCTTCTGCCCCAACCACCCCACTTCCCATCACCATATACACACAGTTTATGGTCGTTGCTGTCAAGTCAATTCTCACTCACCATCATGCAACAGACCCTTCATGAAGATTAAGAGTTGGTTTTCTATGCTTTGTATGCCAACATCTAGCACACTGAAACTGAAATATGCACTCAAAAAGAAAAAAAAAAAGGCCATAGAGAATAAGTGAATCGATAATTATATTAAGGAATTCATAAATTTTGAAGTCTTGTTGCATCTGACATAGAGAACACATGAACAGTGAGTTTAGGAAGAGAGACATTCAGAGGCAGAAGGCCACTGGGCACCTTCATGAATGTGATGGGGGATGCTCAACAGAGAGGGTGGAGGGAGTTTAAGTGAGCTGTGTATCCAGAAAGGAAAGAAAATCATGACAGCCAGAAGCCAAAAGAAAACCTAGCTTCTAGGTGGAGTTCGTCAAGACCTCTCAGAGCATAAATCTCCATTACTGGTAAGTCAGAACAGAAAGGAGGGCAGGAAGGCTGAAGAGCCACAGGTCAGGAAGTGCCCATGGGAAAGGCATCCTGTGGGGAGGCACACGTTCCTGGGGCTCCCCAGCCCTGGAGGGAAATGTTATCTTCACACAACCACACACTGCCAAGGGCCCTTCTCTCACCCTGCCCCTTCCTCAGCTATTTGTGTCAGGACTGTGGTTTTCCTTTATGATCCTTTGTATTGAAACTTGGGAGAAAAGGAGAAGACTACCAGAGGGACACAGAAGGGCTGGGGTGGCCAGAGGGTAAGAGCCTTGAGCCTAGGTTCTCTCAGGGAACAGCATGAGGCCATAGAAAGACCACAGACTTTTCAACCTCCCACTGCCTGGCCACCTCAGCAACTCTGTAATTTTATGTGCCCCAACCATTCCATCTACCACATGGATACATACTCGTACACACACAAACATATACGCCTGCACATGCACACACAATTCCACAGTGTTCTCAGAAGATGCAATGAAATTATGAATGTGAAATCCTCTCACATTATGTACAGTAGGCAGTAGGTAACCAATAAGCAAGAGTTCCCACTCCTTTGGACAAATCATAACTGCTCTGAGTTCCCATTCTCTTACAAGAAACTCATTGCACTCAAGTCAATTCTGACTGAGAGCAACGCAACAGGACACAGTAGAACTGCCCCATGACGCTTCCCAGGAGCAGCTGGTAGATAAGAACCACCAAGTTGGCAGCTGTAGCTCTTAGCTGCTGCACCTCCAGGGCTCCTCTTATAAGAAAGGAGGGTAAACACCAGCCCTACCTAACTCACATAGCTGTTGTGAGGAGCAAGGATTCAAGTCTTGGATATTATATAACATCAGTGTCTCTCACATCCAATTAAACGTTTTCATGAGATAATTTCAACATGAGTTGGAGTTCTATGGTCTTCTCTGAGATGTTCTTCCCTGTCTGGTTCCCTGAGTGGAGGAGCTTGGTAAACGTAAAATAGTCGAGATGCTAGATTGTCATCTACCTGACAGACAAATCTTTAAATAGTGCCTGAATGGTAAAGGACAGGAGCATGAAAGATGGAGTGGCCCGAGTTGACTCCTACAGAATCTTCCAGATTCAAGCTGCTTCAACAAAATGAGTGGTCTTCTGAGAAACAGGGGTCACGGAACAAGGTCTCAGTGGGCTATGGACTCTGAAAAGATGCTCCCCTTGTTTCACATGTCCACAAACTCGCCATTCTTCATCAAATCTTGTTTAGAAATGGTTGTGTGGCCTGAGAGAACGGAGTTCAATGTGCCATGTAGAATTTTATTAATGGAACTGAATAAACATAGCTCTTTATTAATCTAAATTATTGGCCTTCAGAGTGAGTTTATTTTGTTTGCCGACACAATCTTCAGTCCCTGGGAATCATGAAGAACAAGTGTGTTCCAGTGAGAACGAGGCTTTTGTGAACCACTTAGAAATGGACTCTTGGGAGGTGCTACATAAACAAAGCATAATGAATTGTTCCCTCTGTCAAAAAGGAACAATTCATAATGTGCTCCTGAATGGAACCAACTGGTCCTCTTGTCAAACACTTTATACTTTGATGTCCATTTCACTGGTTAGGGAAAAAAGAAGAAAAAAACAATAGTCTTCTTTAATTATTTCTTTTTTCCAGAATAAAAAGATAGAGAAAATAAACTATCAGCTACCAAGTCACAAGTACTCTTCCTGGGTAAATGCTGAAGACTAATTTTGGATATCTGAATTAGACTTCTTTGATTCAGAAAAACTTAAATAATAAAATAGTTCTCTACTGGTATTGGAAATTAACAAACTTTAAAAATTTCCCTAGGTGGCTAGTTGATGTAGAAGAAATAACAGCAGTATTCACTTCAACATTTTCTTTCCAACAACATAAATGGTGACTGTACACTGGAGTTCACCAGATAGAATTCTGAGGAATCCAATTGACTACATCTGTGGAAAGAAACGATGGAGAAGTTCAGTAACATCAGTCAGAACAAGGTCAAGAGCTGACTGAAGAACAAATCATCAGCTCCTCGTATGGAAGTTCAAGTTGAAGCTGATGAAAATTAGAACAAGTCCATGAGAGCCAAGGCATGACCTTCAGTATAACCCACTTGAATTTAGAGATCATCTCAATAGAACTGATGCACGGAACAGATGAACTGTGGAATGACATCAAGAACATCATATACATATAAATTTTACATTAGGTCCAATTCCCAGACAGAGTGTAAGAAATACTCAAGGTTACTGAAGAAAGGGCAGTGGTGGAAGCTGCTAATGCTGCTTCTTCCACTGTTGTTGTCAGTCTAAACTCAGAACTCATATATTCTGTGAAGTAACCACGACAAGTCAGGAAAATTTATACCAAGTCATTGACAACCTATCAATGCCACTTCTATTTTAGAATGCAGAAGACCAGAAATGGAGAAGACCAAGTATATCCAATAAGCACTTTAAAGATTGATTGGGCTAGACTAGAATGTGAGAGAGAAAATTTAAGTATGACTTCCAGATTTCTTATACAGATGACTGGCAGATGGGGAAACCATTTATGGTAGAAATACAGACACAGTTGGCAGTTTACACGAGAAGATATCAACACTGCTTTGAGCATACTGATTTGAAGATCTTTAAGCACACTCCCAGAAGAGACATGCAGAAGTCAGTTGGATATAAGAACCTGAAGCCCAACATAAAGTCTGAGAAAGATATATGGCATTGATTCACTAATTCATAGCATCCAGAGCAGCACAACTCTAACCCATAGGTTTATTTAACCCAGGAAGAATTTATCAGGTGGGAACTGGGGGACAGGAGAGGAACTGAGCAAGGATCCTTGAGGTTCAAGGAGATGGGGAGGGGTGACAGCCCACAAAGGAGATAAAGACAAGGAATCAGAGAGACGTGATGAAAACAAGAAGAGAACAAGTATGTCCAAGACTAGAAGAGAGCCTGCTACAGACAGAAGACGAAGAGGGGTACCCAGGTAGAGAACCGCTTTTTCAATGGCCCTGGTGGTAGAGGGAAGCTCTACCCTATCAGGTGACAGATGCATCTAAAACACAGAGGGCAAGAGTAAGAGCAAGAGTCACCATCACAAAATGAGGCTCGAGAGCGGCTGAGGCCATGCAGTACACAGCCTTCTGGGCTATGACAAGGACTCTGGACTTTGTGCTTAACTCAGATGAGAGCTACTGGAGTTTCAAGCACAAGAATGATCGCATCAGAATGTGCTCTGAATAAGCTGCAGGATGAAGAAGACTCTAGATGGTCAAGAACGGATGCAGGGAAACTAGTTATGGAAGTCTTGCTAAATGGAGCAGTAAAAAAGTGTGGCAGTAAGAAGCATGAAGTGGACTCTAGAGTTAGAGCTATGGATTTTGTTTTTAGTTCTGTCCCCTGCATGTAGTGGGCAACTTAATTTATTGGTGCCTCAGTTCCTACAGTTGATGAGGGCCACACAAATATTGCCCACCTCCTAAAATGCAATCAGGATTACATGTGATTGTATATCTAACCCCCTTGAAACATTTCCCAGTATTGCAACATTGCAGTGACAAACAGAGGTGAGCAGAACTGCAGCAGAGAAGGTGGAGAGACATGAAGGAGCAGAGCAGAACCACAGAACTTTAGAGTCTGCTAAAGCCATACAATTTGTCTTATGTGCAGGAAAGTAATAGAAAATAGTGCTGAAGTGGTAGCTTATATAAATACAGTACTTGCAGTATTTCAGATATTTTTACAAACTCAGATTTTGCAGAATCAACACTGAAGTCCACATAAACAGGCAGTGTGAAGACTTGCATTCCTGGGGATGGGTGAGAAGCAAACTGTAACCTCATCTGCAAACAGGCCCATTGTGTGTGAAGCATTACCAATCGCCTGGCATTTCGGAGAGATTTCCCACAACAACTGCCAGAGATGCCAGTGGCGGAACAGAAACACTGACAAAGGCATCAGCAGTACCTCATTTTTCTGTTGACATTTTAGCACCAAGAATCTTGGATAGTTTATTTGGGATGATGAAAGCTACATGTGGAAGCACACAGTACATTCCCCATCTCATCAAGGTTGCACTGCTTTCTTGCATATTGTATTTGATAGCTAGTTGATCAATTAGCATTTCAAACTGCTAAGGTACAAATTAGGACACAGGGAGCTTCACTAGCTGTCAGTGTTCAAAAGATATCACTTCACTTGAGAAGATAATAGTTCATCACTTGTTATATTTATTTTCATGGCAACGTACTTGACTAATGATAAAAGTTAAGTAGGCTATGTACTTGTTTTTTATCTTTTTTTTACACTATAAAAATGCTGAAAGTACCTGTCCAAAGATTTTTCACCATGATGACCCTTTCTTTTTTGATGAAGAGACTGTTTTGGTCAATAGGAAGAGAGAGACAGAGAAGGCAAAACGAAGAGAGAAGGCAGAAGGAGCTATTAGCAAACATGCTGCATTCCAAGTGCTGGGCTTAGTGCTCTCACATACATCCAAGGTGATCCACCAACTACCCTGTGCAGTAGGAATTGTGGTCCCATTTTACAGAAAAAGCATCTGACACAGGGTAGATACTTAATAAGTATTTTACAGTGGGATAGATGGATAGAGAAAAGAACAAAAATGAAGGACGTACAAGTAAGTGAATGAATATGCGTGAGTAAACTCATGATCCACATTATGCTCACTCCAAAGAAAGGTGATCCAACCAAATGTGGAAACTAGCAAACAGTACCACTGACATCATACACAAGTAAAATTTTGCTCAAGATCATTCAACAGCAACTGCAACAGTATATTGACAACGAACCTCCAGAAATTCAAGCTGGGTTCAGAAGAGAACGTGGAACCAGATATATCATTGCTGATGTCAGATGGATCTTGGCTGAAAGCAAAGAATACCAGCAAGATGTTTACCTGTGTTTCATTGACTATGCAAAAGCATTCGACTGTGTGGATCATACCAAGTTATGGCTAATGTCACAGAGAATGGGAATTCCAGATCACCTATTTGTGTTCTTAAGGAAGCTGTATATGGATCAAGAGGCAGTTATGCAAACTGAACAAAGGAACACTGCATGGTTTAAAGTCAGGAAAGGTCTGTGTCAGAGTTATATCCTTTCACCATACCTTTTTAATATTTTTGCTGAGCAAATAATCCAAGATGCTGTACTCTATGAAGAAGAATGAGGCATCAGGATTGGAGGACAATTCATTAACAACCTGTGTTATGCAGATGACACCACCTACTTGCTGGAAGTGAAGAAGATTTGAGACACTTACTGATGAAGATCAGAGACCACAGCCTTCATTATGGATTGCACCTGAACAGCAGGATAACAAAAATCCTCACAATTGGCCCAGTAAGTGACATTGTCATAAATGGAGAAAAGACTGAGTCTGTCAAGGACATTTTACTCGGGTCCACAATCAACACCCATGGACGCAGCAGTTAAGAAATCAAAAAACAAACTGCATTGGGAAAATCTGCTGCAAAGGACCTCTTTAAAGTATTCAAAAGTAAAGATGTCACCTTGAAGACTAAAGTGTGCTTGACCTAAGCCATGGTATTTTCAATCTCATCATAAGCATGCGAAAGTTAGACAACGAACAAAGAAGACAGAAGAAGAATTAATGCCTTCAAATTGTGGTGTTGGAGAAGAATGTTGAATGTACCATGGACCGTCTAAAGAACAAACAGATCTGCTCTGGAAGAAGTATAACCATTGTGCTCCTTGGAAGCAAAGATGGTAAGACTGCATCTTACATACTTTGGACATGTCAGGAATTATCAGTCACTGGAGAAGAACATCATGCTTCATAGAGTGGGTGGTGAGCGAAAAAGAGGAAGACCCTCAACGAGATGAACTGACACAGTGGCTGCAACAACGGGCTTAAGCATAAAAAGGACAGCAGACTTTGTGCAAGACTGGACAATGTTCCGTTCTGTTGTTCATAGGGTTGCTGTGAGTCAGAACCAACTTGATGGCACCTAATAAAAACAAACTCATGAATGGACATTTATTAATACTATTTCTCTAAATCAGAAATATTTCAATTTTATTGTTGTCCAAATATGATCACCCCTATTGCCCTGTTAGAAAAGCTTTGGTCTAGACAGTTGGGTGGTGGTCCTCTGAACAATGGCAGTGAATGCATCTCAAAGGATCAGGAATACTGTAGAATTTCTTCAAATCCAATGGGAGTGGGAGGCAGTAGTCAAAGCACTGTTTTAATAAAGTGCTGAGATTCAAAGATGCCAAGAAGACTGAAAATGAACCTCAGTAACAGACACTGGTTGACTTTCTCTTTACTAACCATAACCCTCTTTCCTAGCAATCTGACCTTCATCTGCTCTCCACAAGCAGAATTTAAAACTTAGGCCACGCCGATCAGCCCATTCCATCTCCCTAGCCATAGAATTGGTTCAGGACAGATCTGTGACCTTAGCCAGTTCAGAATCTCAGGACATATGCTAAGAAATCTCAGAGTAAGATGCATTGCATGAGTTAAGCAGGCATTACTTCAGGAGCTGTTGGTACCCATGTTGGGAACAAAGAGGCAAGCAGACCATCTGTGAGGTCAGGCAAGAGACAGAAAAATACTAAGTCTTGGTGACAGCATCATCTGAGGTTCAAGCTTCCTCTCTGAACTTTCCAATTAGAGCTGGGTTTTATTTTCCATTGTTTGCAATATAATATATTCTATCACTTATCAAACAGAACCAGACCTGGAGCAAACAGATCAAAGAGTAAGCCTAAGAGATTCCCTCAATCCAGCTGGTGTTCATATTTGCCTTTATGGGCCAGTAGATGTGTGATATACAATCATGTCCAACTTCTTGGAAGATCAGGACAGTCGAATAGAAGACGCAGGTATAAGCAAGCTACAAGAAACTCCACGCTCACTAGGTTGTTCTTGTGCAACTTTGGAGAATCTTGCTAGCTCTAAAACAGTTCTCCTTTACAAACTTTGGGGTTCACTGCACAATCTAACTGACCTCTCTTCATGATGCAGATCTAGGTGACTTCCCTACTCCCCAGCCCTTTCCTAAAAAAGACACCTATTACTAAAACAGGTGTATACAGGATATTTCTCTCCCTAATTGCAGCTGCACCAAAAACAATTACAACCAAAAAGACCGAAAATGCGGAATTCAGGAATTGGGGAAATGAGCTAAGCTCTTAAGTGGCTACCATCAAAAGAAAAAAATGAATGTCCCAGAGCACAAGAGGAGCTGGGGGTGGGAGAAGACTGAGCAACAGCTGCCAGCTAGAAATCTGACACAGTATAATATAATCAAGTTGACTGTGTGAAGTCCATTCGGTTTACAGCAGGCATCGAACACTTAAAGCGCACATCACCTAGTTCAGGGACATGGTGTCTTCTACATAGAAACTGAGGCTTCTTCCCACAACCAGTCATTCAGTGAGTCTAACATGGATAATTCATAGAGTTTCTTTGACGGGCCACAGCAGGCAGCCTCTCCCCCAAACTGGATGTTGAGCCCCTTCTGCTAACCCATACCGTGTGATCTTGCTAAGAAAGTATAGGCATCATACAATGAATTCCAGCAGGGTGGAGTAGAAGCAGGAAAGAAAAACACTCGAAATCCCCAAATCTTTTCTAAGTCAGTCTAGCAACTGGAGGATTTAAAGTGAAATTCCTATCCACGGGATAACGGCCAAGCCAGAAGACAGTATAATTATAAGAGATAAGACTTGGAATAGGATGAATGAGAAACATGGTCCCAAAGCTACACATTTGACAGGAAATAAAGATGACACACACAGTGAAATCTCTGTTATCAGAATTCATTAAGATAAAACTATGTGTATTTGTAAGTAGCAATATTCATATATATATTTAGATTTATGTTACACAGAAGCATGCTCGGTAGTTCTATTTAATTAAACAAACATGTAGGGCAAGCCTACTGTGTGTCAGGCACTGAGCTGAGCTAGGTCCCTAGAATAGAAAGGTGTTTCTCAATCTCAGTACTATTGACATTTGGAGCTGGAGGATTCTTTGTTGTGGGAGTCTGTCCTATGCTTTGCAGGACAGTTAGCAACATCTCTGGCCTGTACCCACTAAATGACAGCAACAATTCCCCACCCCTCCAAGTTGGGACAACCAAAAATGTCTCCAGAGACTGCTAAACATCCCTGGGAGGAGGCATAATCATCCCTAGTTGAGAACCCCTGGAAAAGAGTAATAATTAACAAAGAATCCTCACAGTCATTGTAAAATATGTACCCTGGGTTAAACTATCTGTGTTTGAATCCTGGCTCTACTACTCACCGGCTGTGTGACCCAGGGAAAGCTATTTAATCTATCTCCAGCTTCAGTACAGGGCCCTGTGGTGCAGTGGTGAAGCATTTGGCTTCTAACTGAAGGGTTGGCAGTTTCAACTCACCAGTCGTTCCTTGGAAATTCTGTAAGGCAGTTCTACTGAGTCTTACAGGGTTGCTGTGAGTTTAAATCGTCTCGACGGCATTTGGTTCAGTTTCGGTTTTAGCTTCAGATCCTCATCCATAAAGTGGAAATAACAAGAAAGAAGACTCTTTGGAATTGTCGTAAGGATTAAAGGCGGTGTACAATGCCTGACACATCACCTGGCCCAGATAAGGAACACAAGAAATAAACCAAAAGCAAACACCTGCTGCTGTCTGGTTGATTCTGACTCATGGCAACCTCACAGTTTCCAAGGAGCACCTTGTGGATTCAAATTGTCCACCATTTGGTTAGCAGCCATAGCACTTAACCACTGCGCCATCCAGGTTTCTACACAATTAATGGTAGTAGCTATTTCCAAGGAGTTTGTAGTGTAATCCAAAGCAATGACAAGTATATGACTTATTTGCATAGAATCCCTTGAGTCATCTCCAGTATGTCTCCCATGTTGCTAAAATTCCATTCTCCCTCAGGTTTCTTCACAAGATTTCCTCTCACGTGGCCTTCTCCACTGCCATGAATCAGACTTCAGACTCTATACCAAGCCACTAGTCTGAACCATCCTTCTCCATGCCAGAGTCTGAGTTTTCTTGAAACAACTCTGAAAACCGTGTCATTTCCCTCACTGAAACCTTCACTGGCTCTGGATGGCTTCATTGGGCATTCAACATCTTCCACAATTTGGATTCACCATCCTTTTCTAGCCCACTTGTCCTTCAAGAGTTAGTTCAAGTCCAACCTCCTTCAAAAACTTTTCCCAGATTCCCTCAAGTAGAATTTATGTCTTCCTTTGCCACACTTCCTCTTGTACTTCATGCATCTATAAGTTAACTTATAACAACCTGTCTTTGATGCCTGTCTGTCTCTTTCAATAATATGAGAGCTCTCAGGGAATAGGAATCAACCTGTTAATCATTTCTATATTCTCAATGCCCAGTCTACCATGGTAGAGTAACGACAAGCTATACATAAAAGTAAACAAACAGAACTTGAAGAACACCAAATAAAATCCAGACAAGAGAGACTGGAACAGGCACCCTTTAGTTAGCCAACGGTTCTCAGCCTGTTGTTGCTGTTAGGTGCCATCAAGCTGGTTCAGACTCGTAATGACCTTGTGTATAACAAAACAAAACACTGCCTGGTCCTGCACCATCCCCACAATTATCGTTTTGCTTAAGCCCCTCGTTACAGCCACTGTGTCAGTCCATCTCGTTGAAGGTCATTCTCTTTTTTGCTGACTCTCTGCCTTACAAGCATGACATCCTTTTCCAGGGACTGACCTGTCCTGGTAACATCTCCAAAGGATATAATGTGTGCCTCGCCATCCTTGCTTCTAAGGAGCATTGTGGTTGTACTTCTTCTAAGACAGATTTGTTCATTCTTTCGGCAGTCCATCGATATATTCAATATTCTTCTCTAGCACCACATTTCAAAGCCGTCATTTCTTCTTCAGTCTTCTCTACCCATTGTGCAGTTTTCACACACACTGGAGGTGAATGAAAGCATCACAGCTTGGGTCAGATGAACCTTAGTCTTCAAGGAGACGTCTGTACTTTCCAACACTTAAAGAAGTCTTTTGTAGCAGGTGTGCCCAACTCAATGCATCTTTTGATTATCTGACTGCTGCTTCCATGGGCATTGATTATGGATCCAAGTTAAAGGAGGTCCTTGACAACTTTAGCCTTGTCTCCATTTCTCATGATGTTGCTTATGGTCCAGTTGTGAGAGTTTTTGTTCTCTTTATGTTGAGGCGCAGTCCATACTGAAAGTCCTGGTCTTTGATCTTCATCAGTAAGTGCTTCAAGTGCTCTTCACTTTTGGCAGTGACCCATTAGAATCATCAGGTAATCAGTATTACAGAGGGAAGAGGATCCAAGCATCAGTGGGTTCCTGTTGTTCTTTTAGTGTTGTTGTTTTGTTTTGAATTCTACCACACATACACACACAACAAAAAAGCCCAAACACTGTTGTTGTTGTTGTTTTGTTAATTCCCCAGGTGATTTAAATTACTATGGTTGTAACTAGTATCCAAGAATATGCTTGCTTCCTGGATAGCCAAACCTAAATTTGGGGCCAAGTCTAATTAATTGGTAGTGGCTACCTGGAGCACTACCTTGAGAAAGACACTGAGGCTCTCTTAGGTCTCATCAAAATGCACCACGGTGATGGATTGCTAATGTCTTCTAAGAGCAAATAATCAGGGAAATTCAGCAGCCATGCTGCTAACCAACTAGATGGACCCAACGACTATCTCTTTGACATATACACATAAACATACGCACATGTGTAATATGGAAATGAGTCTATATAAAACTGTCATACACCATCTACGTATGTATATGGCACTGTTAAACACTGATGATATTCCTGACCTACACGGATTTGGGATTTGGACACTGAGTGTGCACAATATAGAAAAAGAATTATTATAACCAAATCACATAAATAGATAATTAAAAGGTGGGAAATAAAATCTCTAAAAGATACTGATCTAGTCTGGAGGGCCAGGGAAAGCTGCCTGAAAGCCATGCCATGTGGGCTGAGATCTGAGAAATGAGTAGGATTTAGCCTGGAGGAGTTAAAACTTCACAGGCTGGAAGCAGACACACAGGGGAAGGTCTGGAACCAAGGCCTCCACACACTGAGCTGTGTGTTCTGGGCAACTGCCTTCAACTCTCTTCAACTAGTCTATCAGTGGGGACTAAGAAATCATTCTGCATGGGCTTGTTGGGAGACCCTACCCAGAGACTTCACGTCCACGCGTAGAGCTACATGGGCACCACGCAGCAGGGAGCTGCTGTTCTAACGAACGCAGAGCCAGAGAGACCTGAGTGCAGACTTCAGCTCTGCCATTTACTAGCTGTGTGCTTCCGACAAATACTTACCCTCCCTGAGCATCCAATTCCACACCTGTAAACTATCAACTGAAGGCAGTGACGAGCTGTAATGAGAAGAGCACAGTGGTTTCAAGCCTGCACTCTGGAGTCAGACTTCCCAGGTTCAAATTCCAGTTCCACCACTTTCCACCTTTATGGCTTGAGTAAATAATTTAAACCCCTGTGCCTCAGTTTCACCATCTTCAAAAGGGGATAATAACTGGGTCATTTGTGAAGGCTCAGTAACACCATGTAAAGAAAAAACATGAACTTCTCACAAAGAAAGCACTTAGCTTGCCTGCTAATATCTGAGTTGATGGACTTTATGTTATTAGTATTCAAATAGAGCCTTATTTACTCACAGGGTTAATTCTGACTGTGCCAGATGAAGGCCAGCAAAGGCCTTGAGCTTTCAAGATGTTTTACGCTAAGAGGTGCCCAGCAGAGCTGCCCTAACAGCTGCCTGCTTCGGTCCGTGATGAGCAGACCTGGAGTGGGCACGGACGACACTGAGGGGTAACCAGGTGCCTGGCTCCCTCGGCCCCAGCTGCACTGCTGCGGGTTTTGAGTGTCCCTTTCCACCAAGCCAGGACTACAAAGCTCTGATCTGGGTGGACAGCAGGTGAGGTCAAAGAAACCCTGGAATCAGACACCATCACTTATAAACGCAGGAGAAGGGAGAGGAGCTGCAGGTGTGTGCAGGGTGAGTTCTCTAGGTCCTCAAGACCTCAGCACAGCTTACAGTAGAAGGAAAGTCAAGACTCAGAATGTTGCTCTCCATCCAGGGCTATGTACTCCAGTATTTAATATATAAATGCTTATCGAACCCCTGAGTAAACAGGTGAATGAAAGAAGATGGATGAAGGAATGAAATTAGCAGGGCTTGTGTTAGCGTTTTACATCAATTCTCGTATTTGATCCTCAAAGCAGTCCTTCAGAGAGCTACCATTAGCCTCATTTTGCAGATGAGAAAACCGTGGTTCACAAAGTAAGTGGAAGAGCTGACGGGCTTCAAGGCTTTGCTTTGAAAAACATGATCAGCTTTTCTCACATGCTTCACAGAGGTGTCAGCAAGCAAAAGGCCACAGCATCAAAGTCTGATGCACTTGCTGCTATACAACTTAAGCAGGTTTCTCTGCAGCGTTTCCCAGAGTCTTTGGCGGCAGCACGTGCACTGCACATCTGCAAGCTGGGAGAGTGTACCCTGCGTGAACCTGTCCTTAGAGCACCCTGCAGGACTGCTCTTCAGTGGACCCTGCCTTGGGAAATGGTCCTGCTACTACCACCCGTCTGACTGATGAATTATACGAAAGAATAAAAGAGGGAAGGAACTGAGCGACGGCTGGCAGTAAACCCTGCACCATGCAGGATGGTGCAGAGGAGGGCAGAGGCCTGGGATCAGCCCATGAAGCCCAGGCAGGAAAAGCAATCTTGGGGCTGAAATAACGGTCCAGACCCCAGCGTGCAGTGAAGTACACGAGTCAGGAGGGCAGGAAACATGTTCCTTACATAGAACTGGAAACAGAGAGAGTGGCAAGGTGCACGGAGAGGGGCGATAGTTGATACTAACAAGATCTGAGGCAATTCTAGGGTGGAGGTTTCCTTAGAAGAACACAGGTAGAAACAAGAGGAGCAGCGTTGTTTCCTGCCGAGTCCTTCCTGCTGAAGTAGTATTTAATCAACACTGTTTTAGAAGCTAATTTTTTAATGAGAAGACATTAAATTGACTGCTTGAGTAGCTGGACTGCAAGACAGAGATGGTAGCAGCAGCAGAGCAGCCCTTGCTGGCAAGTTGAGTCCCCTCCAATGACCCTGGCCCCACTCCCAGCTCCTCCGCCTGAGACGCTCTGAGCAGGAAGAGAGCAGAGCTGTCAAGGACAAAGTCTGAAGAGAGACTGGGGAGAAGATGACTCCTGGGATGTTGCCATTTATCAGTGAAGAGGCTTCAGCTGCAGATAATAAGAAAAAATGGTCCTCCTGGTTGCAACACTAAGGGGATGACGGGGCAGGGGGGGTGCTAATAGGGACGGCTAGTTCAGCGGGGCCACAGCTTCATGAAGCCATCCTCATCATGTCCTCTTCAGGTGCATGCTCCTTATGACAGTGGCTGCAAATCTATGACGTGTCATCACATGTAGGCACCTCAGTATCTAGGAGCAGCAGCAGAATATCCAAAGTTTCTCTCTGAGAAGCAGAAAAACTCTTCCTAGAAACCCCAAAGAGTCATTCAGGTCTCATTAGCCAAAGTTACTTCACCTGCCCATAAGCCTAAATCAATCACCATAAGGTGGGCCAGTCCCATCATAACTGGCTTAGACCGGTCAGTCCTCATTCCCGGGTTAGCGCAGAGTCAGCCTCCCCTGACACTCACAGAGGGTGGACGGTTAGGCAGTGTTAGAGTTCTGCAAAAAGGAAAAGAGGGTAGCAGCCCTCAGATGATGGTAACCAACAGTGTCGGCGAGGAACCGAAACAAAGCCAATGCCCAGTGACAGGAATGGGGCCACAAAGGACGAACTGGGACCCTGGAATTAGAAGCAAAGAAGGAGCTCAATTATTGTGACTAAATTAATGGATACAAAGGCCAAAAGGACTGTCTGAGGGGAAGGTACTGACCACAGGCTGCAGATACACTTGTCCTCATGGATGAGAGACGGAGAGAGGGGATGCCAGGCTGCTTGCAGAGGTTAAGGAATTCAGTCACTGCCACCCTGAATTATTGCCCAGAATCACAGGGCAAACCCCCCTCTCCCCACCCCATTCCCAGAGCAGCAAGCCCTGAAGTGGCTGACTCAATCCTTTAGGTGAGAACAAAGAATGCATCTCGGAATGTCCAAAGGTTTTTGTCCCAGTGCCACCACAGCCACTGCTGCGATGACACTTGTCAATTACCTCTGAGCCTTGACGTGTTCACCTGAAAAAACACAAGTGACAAAAGCACCTCTTCAAAGCCTCACAAGAATGACAGGGGATCATGTGAGGCTGGGTACCATCATGGCTGTTTATAGTCATTCATACTCTTGACTGATGACCTCAGACTGAGCTTATTAGTGGATCGTCACATAAAATGGAAAACCCCAAGTCAAATCAGCCAAGAATTCAATTAAAGGATCAAGAAGAATTTGTTTCTACTCAAAATGAAGACTCTTTACTTTGGTGGCCTCAGCTTCCAAATACAGGCTGCCCCTTTTGTCCCCATTCACATCGTTTTCCAACAACACAACTACCCTCCATGCCACCTCATCTATAGCAGTAGTAACTATCCACTATGTCAGCTCTCAGGTTAAAAATTACAGCTTTTCATTTCTGCTCCTATAAAAGCACCATCCAGAAATCTGATCACAATGCATTCATTTTTCACATCTCTTGGATGCGAGTGATACTATCTCCCAATTTGTGCACACTGTGAATCCAGCTTTTAAAATCACAACGGCCTTCGATTCCAGCACTCCTCTGATTGCACTAGGATTTTAGAGGCAAGAGCAGTGTTTCTGCCTTAATTTTGCTATTAACTTGCTGCGCAATCTTGAGATCAAGTTACTTGCCATCTCTGGGACTCACTGTCCTCACCCAAGAACTGTGGGACTAGATCAGCTGATATTTGAACCCATACAAGTAGCCACTATTCAGAAAGAATCTATACCGGTCAAAGGATGCTTACCTCCAGTTCTCACTACAATCCGAGAAGACGGGGACATAGAGAGACTGAACACAGACTCAGACTCCACTCTGTAACAGTGGGCTGCCTCTTAAATGTTGCCTTCTACTCTCGTGAAATGTCTCCTCTTTTTTATTTTAATTTTTTTAATCCACCACTTATTCTGCTGTCTTATGGGTCTAAACTGTGACCTCATGACCACATTATAGGTTTTGGTATCTGGCAGATCATATAACTTCTTATAGAGAGGCCCAGGAGAAGGTCTGAGGTGTGCCAAGCACGTAAGAGTGAGAGATAAGCCTGATATTGCTAGAATCCTGCTGCCTCTCTCTTCACCCTGTTTTTGTGACAAGCAGCAGACTTTCAGTTAACTGTGTCCCTTCCCCTCCTAATCGTTAGAAGCAACCCAAACCCCTCTGAGAACTGTGGGTAAGAAGGCCACGGCCCCTCCCCAGGCCCACTTCCTTTCACGGCTTCACAAAGACTCTCCTCGACACAGGTCATTACAAAGGATTAGACCTCAGAGTTCAGGGCTCCCCGAGGCTGGGTCACCTCCTGCAAGGCCCTCCTTTTGGCCTTTCCCAAGCTTGGTGGGCCACTGTCTTCTACCTTCCTGGCCTGCTCTTTGACAACAAAGAGTTTGATGAGGGGGGCATGGGAGGGAGACATGATATTTAAGGGGGAAAAATGCCTGTTCTCAACTCAGACAAAAGATGAGATTAAATGGTTCAAGGGAAGGAGGTGAAGGGGCCTCTGTGAAATTAATATACTTCCCAAGGCCTGCTGAGAAAGCTGCCCCTCTCTAAGTCCATATGCACGAGACTGTTAGGCAAGTAACCTGGTTTGAGACTTGCTTCACGTCAGGAGGAGAAAGGGCTGCAGGAAAGCACTGATCGGAGACCTCTGTCTTGCTCAAGTCATCCACAAGGCTTGGCTTGGGGCACAGGTACTCAGCAACAGACACTGATTTAACCATATTTAACAACCCTGGGAATGGAGGCTGTAATCCAAGAATCTGAGTCCTAGCTTTATGAGCCGCCATCAGAGCAGAAACTCGACGACTGGCCACTGTGTGGTCTTCAGCCAGTTACTCGAACAGTCTGAGCCTCAGGTTCCATCTCTCTCTCTCTTGCCAACAGTTGATGAGACTAAGTGTAGAATACAGAAGGTAATTAACTCCTCCTCTCTCTCCTCCTTCCTTCCTACTTATCTCCTCCCATCTTTCCTTTCTTTCTTCCCTCCCTCCTTCTTTTCTTGTTTCTCTCAGTAGAAAGCATATTTTAGCTGTTTTGATATGTGCTAACGTTAGAGAGGTAGGTACACCACCTCTCCCTTCTAATCCACGGGAAGCTAAGTCATTTCAGTTGTGTAATAAGGGCAACTGAAATCATCCAAAGAGGAGGGGACCCCTACCTATAAGTGCGTTCACTTTAAACATTTTGGATGATGCTTCTCAGGCTCCCCTAACCAGTCCCCAAGTCTACCATCCACTGAATTACTATTCAAGCGATGTGTGTGAGCTGCCAGAACAGAGCTGAGACTACAACTTGTATCTGGTGGCTCCTGGTTCAATGGCTTCCTCTGGCAAAGAATAAGAAAATCATGTACGACGATTGAAAAGCACGCAATTTAATTCAAGGAGTCCCTGAGGGTGTAAATGGTTAACATACTCAGCTGCTAACCAAAAGGTTGGAAGTTTGGGTCTATCCAGAGGTACCTCCGAAGAAATGCCTGGTGACCCACGTCTAAAACTCAGCCACTGAAAACCTCATGGAACACAGTTCTCATGGAGTCACCATGAGCTGAAACCAACTTGACAGCAACTGGTTGGTTTTTATTTTAATTCAAACAGGAGCTCTCCTCTTTTCATTTTTGTGTCTCAAAAGACGAAACCAGTAAGTACTTTAAAAGTAAGCTCACTTTGATGATAACGCAAGTCTACAGAGCTCCAAAGTTCAGCATTCAAAAATAGCTGCATGGAAACACAGACCCACAGAGAAAGGTCACTGGTGGAGGGATATTTGGGTCCTTACCCCACCTTTTTTGAAACTAAACCACACAGAACCCGAGTGGGCTGTTCAGCCTCCAGCTGATACTGGAGACTGAGAGGCTGCTGAAAATCACATGCACAGCTGACCTTTGTTGTGTGGCTGCCCGGGTACAGAAGGGCAGCGTGGAAAGAACAGTGGGCATGCAGACAAGAAGAGATTCTAAATGTTTACTTGATGTTTACTTGATAAATTTCTGTACCAGCTGCTATTTTGCCATAAGCATGTATCCTGTTGATAATTTTTAAAATAAAGAACAGTAAGAAAATGATTACCGTTAAGGCCAGGATACTAGTTACCTCCCAGGACAGGAACAAACATGATTTAGAATGGATCCATGGTAGTCTTCCAGGGAATATGTGGGGTCCAGATACTCAGCAAAGGATACTGATTTTCTCATTCTTAATACTGTAAGAATGCATAGAGTACACATACATTCTTTTTAAAATTATTTATAATGGTTAAGTTTGTTTTAGATACTCTTCCGTGTGTTTTCTAATGAACAGATACTAAGTCATTTTTTAAAGAAATATTTGACATAGAAATCCACTCATACTATACTATTAAGAGGTAAAAAGCAGATTACTGAAAAGTACATAGAATGTGGATTCCTTTTCATTAAAAAAAATCATATTTAAAAACTACATCCCTCTTATAAGAGGTAGAACTTAAATACCCTTCCCTTGAGTTTGGGCTGCATTTAATTGCTCACTTTGGGAGCAGAGAAAATGGAAACAGAAATGTAATTAATTTTCCAGTGGCGAAACCTGGCAGATACCGCCTTGGTGAAGTGATGAAGAGTGAGTCATGTTGATAGCTTACATCACAGATACAATGTGATGACATGGGCATTTTAATGCTGTGGTAGTTTTCCCTCAAAACTCATAATCCTAGTCTATTCATCAGAAAACATCGGACAAACCCAAACAAACAAGAAACATTCTACAAAATATCTGATTTTTAAAAAAGAAGAATCCCAAAACCCAATGCTGCCAAGTCGATTCCAACTCATACCAACCCTACAGAGCAGAGTAGAACTGCCCCATAGGGTTTCCAAGAAACAGCTAGTGGATTTAAATGGTTGACTTTTTGGTTACCAGCCAAGCTCTTACCCACTGCACAACTAGAACTCCACAATCTGTAAGGTCACAGAAAACAAAGAAACAGAGAAACTGTCACAGATCAAAGGAGACACAATCGTGTCATGCAATATGATATCCTGGATGGAACTCTGGAATGGAAAAAGGACATTAGCAGAAAAACTGTTAAAATCTGAATAGCCTATAGTTATTCGCTAGCTTTACACTACTTTGTTATTTTGACAAGTGTAACGTAGCTATAGAACATGTTAACATTAGGGTAAGCTGGGTGAAGAGTATACACAAATGTTTCACATTTTCTATGCAACTTTTTTTAAAATCTAAATTTATTTTAAAATAAAATGATTTTTAAAACTACCTTCATAGTTGTTTCTGGATAGTGTGCTGCTTTGTTTCTTTTTCTTATCCTCTAAATTTCCTAGAGTATATATGCATTATTTTTGTCATCAGACAGAGAGTTCACCACATAGTGAGAAGTTAATAAACTCTGAGAGAAGCTAACATAGTGCCTAAGAGTTGATTCTATAACTTCCCTGTTACTGTCTATCAGCTACATAAGTAAAGGAAATGCATAAGGTTCCCTGCAAACACTTCCCAATAGGAACAAAAATTAAAATCTCAGATGACTCTGTTAATGAAAAATCAATGACACAATGACTATTTAACTTTTTAGACAGGTGTCATCTTAGTGCTGCAGATGCCAGCTATTAGGCAAAAACAGAACGGGCTCATTCACGAGGGATTAATCCAATATGCGATAAACATCAGTGTACAGATGTCAAGGGAAAACTTCAGGAAGGGTTACCATGTTTGAGAAGCCCACCATTGTAACAAAACGTTAGTGGTTAGAACTCACCTAGCAGCAATCTGATGCTATAAAGACTACACCCAAGAATACTCTATGGGGAAATTCTCCTCCATCACATGGGGTCACTATGAGTTGAAATATCAACTCAACAGTACCCCAAAACACCACAACCCTCTACATTGTATTTCTTTAGCTATAGCTCTGCAGATCTTCCTACTATTGTCAGTAACTGTTACGGATTGAATTGTGTCCTCAAAAAATTTGTGTCAACTTGATTAGGCTACGATTCCCAGTATTCTGGATTTGTCCCCCACTTTGTGATCTGATATAATTTTCCTTTGTACTGTAAACCCTAACCTCTATAAAGGTAATGAGGCAAGACTCAATCTACAGCACTATGGTGTATCTTGAGTCAATCTCCTTTAAGATGTAAAAGAGAGAAGCAAGAAGAGAGACAGGGGACCTCCTACCACCAAGTAAGGAGAGCTAGGAGCAGAGCATGCCCTTTGGATTCAAAGGCCCTGAACTGCAAAACTCCTGGACCCAATGAAAGAGTGGTGACAAGAACCATCTTCCAGAGCTGAGGGAGAGAGAAAGCCTTCCCCTGGAGCAAGTGCACTGAATTTGGACTTCTGGCCTCCTAGACTGTGACAGAATAAACTTCTATTTCTTAAAGCCATCTACCTGTAATACTTCTGTATTTCTGTTACAGCAGCACTAGATAACTTAGACAGATAACCAAAACTGGGGTGCTGCTATAACACATACTTACAATGTAGAAACAATTTTCGAATGGAGAAACTAGTAGATGCTAAAAGTGTTTTAAAGTGCCTAATAGTAAAAGCCTGCATTGCTTTGAAAGAGACTGTTGGTGAAATTATGGACATCAAAAACAATGCTGGTGAGGGCTTAGAAGGCAGTGAGGAGAGCTGTAACATCAGAGATGGTGCAGGTGGCAAGAAGTCGCAGCAGCAGAAACAGGATACTAGAGTGAGCTGGTACAGAAAGCCAACCTACAGAGCAAGAAGGCTGAGTGCCTTTGGGACAGGAGGCTCCCTGGTGCAGTGGGGGTACCTCCAGGCATTTACCAGTAGAGCTAGAGTTTTTGTTTGTTTGTTTTTTATTATGACTGAGTGAAAATATACAGTCCCATATAAATTTACATGCCCACCTATGTGCAGCTTCCACTGCTTTCCCTGCCCAGCAACAGCACACTGTTCCTCTCTGCTCCATACATGTCTCATCCTCCCAACAGTCTCTTTTCCCCTCCTCTCCACCCACTCCCCTTCCTCCAGTCAGTGGTCAGCAGGATGATATCCTATAGGTGCACAGAACCATAAAGTGCATTCAATATGCAGTCACTCTACGTCACCAAGTCCAATCCCTTGCTGTCCAAAGAGTAGACCTTCCTTATGATCCATGGGCCAGGGCAGCATCAGGGCCTGGGGCCATGCTCCCAGGGGAACCCTGAAGCCACTGGACCATCAGTTGTGGTCTTTTAGTGGAGATCTCAGGCTGCTACCCTTTTTATTCTTGTGTTGCCAGTGAGACTCAACTTTGTGAGCTCCATTGTGGCTATCACTGGTGGTGGCTGGGCACCATCTGTTTCTTCTGTTCCCAAATCAATGTAGGCACCAACTCATGTGGGTCTCTCTGTCTTCTGGGTTGTCATTTTGGTCCTCAGAGAGCATCCGCTCCTGCTGAGTTGTGACCATTTGCTGTGCCCTCAGATGGCAGCTGGGCAGCTTTTAAGACCCCAGACACCACTCACCAATGTGGGGTGCAGAGAGCCCTCTTAGCAAAATGCGAGTTGTGCCAATTGGCCTCGATTTCGCCTAAGACCATCGTCCCCTGCCCCCTGCCCCAGTTACTCTGTCTTTGCATTATTGGGTTAAGATGGGAGGAGTACTGAATTTACTATTGTTCTTGTTTCTAATGTGTGCTCTGACCAATTTCACCCAACCAAATTTCTAGCAACTATCTAATCTAAACCCTCCCCCCTCGTCCTCCCTCCCTTACCTCCCTTGCAGCCATCAAAGAGTCTTTTCTTCTATGCATAAGTCTGTTTTTGAGTTCTTATCATAGTGGTCTCATACAATATTTGCCCTTTTGTCTCTGACTACTTTCACTCAACATAACGTCTTCCAGTTGAAACCAGGCTATGAGATGTTTCCTGGAATCATCATTGTTCTTTATCATTGCACAGTGCTCCATTGAGTATATATACCATAGTTTACCTATCCATTCCTCTGTTGTTGGGCATCTGGGTTGATTCTATCTTTTTGCTATTGTGGACTGTGCTGCGATAAACATTCTTGTGCATGTATCCACTGGTGTGAATAGCCTTGATTCTGTAGGATATATTGCAGGTAGTGGGATTACTGGGTCAAATGGTATATCTATATCCATCTTTTTAAGGAAGCGCCAGATTGCTTTCCAAAGAGGCTGGACCATTTTGCTAGAGCTAAAGAGTTTTATGTAACACTTGCCAAATCTGGGCAGACATCAGACTGGTCCAAAAGGCCTGAGGGGCCAAGAGACTCACAAGCTAAAGAATCACGAAGCAGAAGCTGAAGAGACAAGGAACACAGGAAACAGAGCTGCCTCAGTCTCAAAGGATAGAGCTACCACATTTGGGATATTAAAGAGTTGGAACCACAACCTCCTGGATCTGAAAGGGTGGAGCCACGGTCTTCTAAGTTTCAAAGAGTCAAGTCTTCACAACCTTTGTTCCAGAGATATAGGGCTGTTTTTCACAGGTACCAGTAGGATCTGCTGCCCAAAGCTGAAGAGGTGACGCTGTCATGCCCAAGAGGCAAAAAAATGGGGCCTGCTAGGGTTGAGGGATAGGATGGCCACTCAGACAGACTAGGAGAATGGGGCCCACCAAAACCTAAGAAAGCAGAGTTGTTGTCCCAGTGAGCCTAGAAAGTAGAGCTGAAGCCCAAGGCTATGGCCCTCCATCTAGAATCCAGAGAGCGTGGCCAACACCCAGAGCCTGGAGGGCAAGGCCATTGCTTAAATGGTCTCAGGGAACAAGGATTATTTTCAAGGCTTGAGAGCTAATATTTTCTGCTGAATTGCTTGGGGCCTATTAGTCCTTCTTTCCCTCCAGTTTCTCCCATGTATAATGAAAATGTCTACTTTGTGTCTGTTGCATCACTGTATTTTGAAGGCAGATAACTAATAATGTAGGTTTTACAGATGAAGGAAGATGGAATTTTCAGAAGATGGAATTTGTACTTGGAGTCGATTTAAGACTTTTCGGACGATATGATGGGCTGAATGTGTTTTCCATGTGGCAAGAACATGAATTTGGCTGGGAGTTAAAGGGTGAAATGTTATAGACTGATTGAACTGTGTCCCCAAAAGTATGTGTCAACTTGGCTAGGCATGACTGCCAGTACCGTGTGGTTGTCCTTCACCTTGTGATCTGATGTAATTTCCCTGTGTGCTGTAAATCCTAACCTCCATGATGTTAACAAGGCAGGACTTGGTCTACAGGATTAAGGGGTACCTTGAGTCAATCTCTTCTGAGATACAAAAGAGATGTGAGCAGAGAAGAGGAGGACCTCATTACCACCAAGGAAGAAGAGACAGAAGCAGAATACATCCTTGGGACTTGAGGCCCCTACACTGAGAAGCTCCTGGACCCAGGGCAAGACTGATAACACGTACTTTCCCCAAAGCCAACAGAGATAGAGAAAGAGCTCCCCTGGAGCAGGCACCCTGAATCTGAACTTCTAGCCTCCTCCTAATCTATGACAGGATGAATTTTTGTTTGTTAAAGCCATCCATTTGTGGTATTTCTGTTATAACAGCACTAGATAACTAACCAAAAACCAAACCCACTGCCTTAAAGTTGATTTCAACTCATTGCAATCTTATAGGATAGAACAGAACTGCTCTATAGAGTTTCCAAGGAGCGCCTGGCAGATCAGAACCAAAAGGTCGGCAGATGTAGCACTTAACCCACCACACCACCAGGGTTTCTATTAGATAACTGAGATAGTAATATTTAACAGTCATCTATTAAGTGCCACACACTGTTTTCTCACCACACCCTCAATAACACTTTGACATCATTATCATCTTCATGCTACAGATGGGAAACTGAAGTAGTTAAGGAGTAAATAACTTGTCTATGGTCAAACAAATTGTCAAGGATAGACTCAGGATTCTAACTCAGGAAATAAAATATACTGACTTTCCATGATAAATTTAAGAAAGCCTATAGTAATTGACTACACACCAGTCAACATCCTTCATGAAACTATAAGCTCCCAGACAGCAGGAACCATGTTCATTGCTTGTATGTTTTTCCAGCAGTTAGTGTTTGGTGCATAATAGAAATCCAGTGCTTCTATATGCTAACAAAAGGTCAGCACTTCAAATCCACCAGGATCACCTTGGAAACTCGATACGGCAGTTCTACTCTAACCTATGAGATGTATCTACTTTAACCTATAGGGTTGTTATAAGTCAGAATCAAACTAATAGCTGTGATTTTAGCCTCTGGTGCATAGTATATGCTCAACAAACAGTAACAGATGAAAACTGCTTAGATTGACTTGTGTCCCCTAAAAAATATGTGTAGTCATGTGGCTGGGCCATGACTCCCAGTATCTTGTGGTTTTGTGGTTTTCCTATCTGTATGTTAAAGGATTAGGGTGGGACTGTAAATCCCTTTGTAAGATCACCTCCCTGCTCCACCACAAAGGGAGTTTCCCTGGAGTATGGCTTGCCCCATCCTTAATCCTTTCATCCTGCAAGAGTTAAAAGAAAAGAGAAACAAGCAGAGATTTGGGAATCTCCTACCATCAAGAAAGCAGCACCAGGAGAACAGTGTGTCCTTCAGACTTGAGGTTCCTGCACCAAGATGCTCCCTGGACAAAGACTGATGCAATGCTGGACTTTCTGCCTGAGCCGACAAGGGGGAAAGACTTCCCCTGGAGTGGACACCCTGAATATGGACTTGTAGCCTACCGGACTGTGTAAGAATAAAACTTCCTTTGTTAAAGCCATCCACTCTGTGGTATTTCTGTTAGAGCAGCCCTAGCTGACTATTACACTGCTTCTTCAGTATATTTCTATAATTTTCTAATTTATAAGAAATGCATACAGCATTTAATGAGCTTAAACTCAAAATTTTAGAATACTGAGTCTAGCTCTGCATCTTCAGGTCTTAACACTGTATCTGCAAATTTTTTGGTATATTCCCAAAAATGTGTATTGAAGACATTTCTTGAGTAGACTCTATGGCCATGATCACACTGGAACTTCACTTAATACAGAAAATCAGGAATAAAAGACACAGATGGAGATACGACTGCCTAATTAAGTCAAGGATCACTGACCAAACATTCACAGCCAATCTTCACATAGCTTTCTACGTTAAAAAAGAAAAATGGTGTTCTACAAATAATCATATTTTTTTTTATTTTCCCTACAAGCTGTAGGACACATAGACTTTCATATCATTGCTTCTTAAATTATTACATACTATTCACCTGCTTAAGAAAAAAAACTTAAAAGTCTGAGACATTAGAGAAGATGACACATATAGATGCTGTTGTTTATAGCGGCTGTTGAGTTGTCCCCAGATCATGACAACATAGCTGACACTTTCAAAAAACATCAGAAAAGACTAGAGATCATATAATGAAAGAATGCTAATAATATTGTAGGCCTCCCCATCTGAACCTAAAAATAAACCTCATGTGGCCACATTCCTTCTTTGTATCTGCTTTGGTGTTTCTATGTCTCTTGTGGTTCTCATAACCTTCTACTGGTAAAATGTAGTAGATGAACCTCTCTGATGACTTCTGTAAGACCAAAAAGCTCTGCTATGTGAGGCCGCGTGTTGTTTGTCTCTGCATTCCCCAGCTGGTAGTACTTAGCCTTGTGCCTATCAAGTACCCAAGAATTTGAGAACTTTAAGCTCCACTTGGATAGTTTCTATGTTGGTAGAAGACCTACATTTAATTCCTGGCCAATAAACCTCATCACACATAGCCACCACCTGTCTATTAGAGAAGGCTTAGTATTGTAGGTTTCAAATGAATTGCAAGACTAAGACACACTAGGAAGAAAGGCCTAGGGATCTCCTTTCAAAAACTAGCCAATGAAAACTCTATGGCTCACAACGGTCTGACCTACAACAGATGATGGGATGGCACAGAACCAGGCAGTGTCTTGTTCTCTTGTTCATGAGGTCACCATGAGTCAGAGGCCAACACGGTGGCAGCCTGCAACAACAACAGAACCCCCAGGAGTTTCCGGAGGGTTGGCTAGAGGGGTCAGGAAAATCAGGATTCCAGCACG
The DNA here is from genome assembly GCA_028571685.1 of Heterohyrax brucei. NCBI lineage: Eukaryota > Metazoa > Chordata > Mammalia > Hyracoidea > Procaviidae > Heterohyrax > Heterohyrax brucei. The sequence continues at coordinate 13,293,406 of CM053153.1, read as the reverse complement.
GGTTCACTTGGTTTAAGGTGCAGACACAGAACAGGGCCTGGGCACGAACAATATGCTCTGTACATCATAAGAGAGGGGCCCAGACAGAAAACACACTTGGTTTAGGCCCACAGAAGGCTGCCTCTAACTGATCTAGCCAGGCTATTCAGCTCGGGATATTCTGTTAAGATGTCACTGCAGAGCCTGCCAGGTAACGCCTGTTGTATCACACAGGTTTCCGAAACACAAAAACCAGACCAGTAGGAACTGTTCTAAGACCGTTCCAATTTCTTATCACCAAAACACCAAACTGTGAGGAAGCAAAACCACATGGTCCAACTCAGCTGGGACAGATGTGACCTAGTGACAGACATGCAGAACATTCCAGACTGCCTTCTCCACTGCTTTTGCCAGAGATCCCTCTCCAGGCTCCTAGTGAAGATGTTTCTAGAAGATCTTGAAGGTTTGAGAGGAACGTGATAGGAGACATTTCCTGCAGCGAGGGCTGCACAGACAGAGCACTGGAGAGACAAACCGAGGCTCTCTGAGGAAATCAGTACGCACTCTAACGCTCTAACGGCTGAGACCAGGCGGAGTGCCCTGCAAGACTCTTGAAGCCTGTCACTCAGAGCAGGGCATACTTTCTGTTCTCCTCATTATCAGAAACACTGTCAGGCACATAGTAAGAGTTATGTAATAGGAAGCAACACTTTCCGGCCATTTCTCCATCCTCCTGTTATATAATAATTATGCTAAGATCAACTGGCCAACGTCTAAGCCACAGAGGAGATGCAACACTGTCAAGTAGATTTATAGTCTATACTTCCTTTTCTTTTTTTTAGTAAGTTCTCTCCACCCTCTGGCCCCCACCCCCACCCCCCATGCCTTGCCAACATGCCCATTTCCAAGCTGGTTTTTTTGCTTTGTTTTTTTTTTTTTTTTTTGCATTAGGTTGACCTATTCCATTCATGAAAAACAGGGAAAGGCTGCCTCCATTCATTCATTTACTCATTCAGCCAATCAGCCAACAAACAGTTAACAGCCCACCATGTAAGAGATTCTGCAACACGATGGAAAAAGAGACAGCTTCCAACATTGGATTTGTTCCCACCGACTAGGTAACCTGGAACAAGAGACTTCAACTATGAGCTTCGCCTGTAAAATGAGATAGTGAGGTCAACTAGTGGGGGTTCTTGTAAGACTTAAAGGTAAAGGAGGGAGAACACCTCTTCAGACCCAGTCTTTTCCTTCTGGATACCATCGTGCATTTAGCACCAGGATCACCAAAATGAAAAAGGCGAAGCCCCAGTCATTAGAAAGCTCAGATCTTCTGAGGAGGCCATCTGGATAAAAAAGAAAAGTAAAAATTGTCATTTGGGGTAAAGCGTACATTGCTAAAAATCAAAACACGGTGCCAAAGGCACAATGTGTAAAAGAACCTGACTCAGCCTGGTCTCTTTTACATCAAGTGGTAGTATTTTGTGTCTTGCGCACAGTGGTCTTTGTTGTTGTGTTTGCCTGCTGTCAAGTCACCTCCAACTCACGGCTACTCCATGCACAAGAGAACGAAACACAGCCCAGTCCTGTGCCGTCCTCACCACGACCGGTACGCTCAAATCCATTGTCGAGGCCACCACACATTTTCAGTGCTTTCCAGTCTAGGGGCTCATCTTCCAGCACCAAACGGGATAACATTATTCTGTCATCCACAGTGTTTACATTGTTTTATTTTTAGAAGTAGGTTATTAGGCCTTTCTCGCTATTCTGTCTTCGTCTGGAAGCTCCACTGAAACCATAATATTAGTAATAATTTTGTATCAGTCATGAGATGTACCTAGTTTCTGAAGCATTCAAATGTGGAGAACAATCTGTTTGGTAGCAGAGAGGAAATAAAGATGCAGATTATATAGTCAAACATGTGTACTGACAGTAGGGAGCCCTGGTGGCACAAGGGCTAAGAGTCCAGCAGCTAACCAAAGGGGTCAGCAGCTGAACAAACCAGCTACTCCTTGGAAACCCTATGGGGAAGTTCCACTCTTTCCATGGGTTGCTGTGAGTCAGAATCTACCTGACAGCAACAGGGTTTGGTTTAGTTTTGATAGATAGTATAACAAAATAGATGAAAATGTCAGTGGAGATTATGTCTGGATTATTTGTATTTTTCACATTCTGTATAATTTTCTCTAATGAATAGGTACTTTCTCATCCTTTGAGAGGCCCAAAGCCCAGCAGAGGGAGGCATATACCTAAATCAATGTTAGGACATAATGCAAGTACGTGAGAGTATCACCAAGGATCAAGAGAGTTGATTATCAGTCAATTCCACAGGAAGTAGGGAGCATCAGGAAAGGTTTCATCAAGGAGTGATGCAGAATTGAGTCTCAGAATGTGGGCAGAAGGTACACAGGCAGCCACATAAGAAAAGAGTACCCAAATGAAGGAGCACCATGAACAAAAGCATCTTTTCTGGACACTCTAAATGCTCCAGATTTAGGCACTGGCCACACTGCATATCTATGTAAGGTGGCTGATTTTTGCAGGATTTGAAAGATTTTCTTCCCCACCACACAAAGGTATTTCAAGATTCAGGTGTCAAACAGCCTAAAACTCAAACACCTAGAAGAGTTCACAGCACAGAGCAGGTGCTCAAGATAACCTGTGGAATGAATGAATGAACCAAGGCAGATCAGATCCCACAATATCTAAACTAGGTTATTTTCTGGTTAACCATTGTTTTCATGCTCTCCTTCTACTTTCTGGCTATAAAAAACTCTTTCCCGGGCAGGTTATCAGGAGTTACTGTACTTCAGTGTCAAGGAGATACATCTGAATAACTGAGAGACTCTTGACATTTTACCGAGGGGTGGGATGCAGAAGAACAGAGTTTTCGTTTTATCTCTGCTGTTTACTGGCCTTGTGATCTCTGTCAAATGGCCTGAATTCTCAGAATCTTGGGTTCTTTTCATTTTTCACCTGCAAAATAGAGATAATTGTATCTTCCTTATCCTTGCGGAGTTGAGAGGATCGTACTGGCCAGTAAGTATTAGAGCCATTTGAAGTACTTAAAATTCTATCCAGCTCCAATGGATTATCATTTTGGAAATCAGGGAAAAGCCTACAAAGGATCAATAATTTGCCCAAGGGCACAGAAAACCTGAAGTGAGAATCCTGGTCCAAATTCTGTGTCTGTCCACTGCATCACACTCTCAGCTGTGGCCTTGTGTTGCAGGGGCAGGAGAAGGGGACAAAGAACAGGGCAAGATGACACACAGCAGAGGATCCAGGATCTCATGGCTTTGTTCCCTTCTGTCATCATGTCCAGTAGACTTCTAGAGAACCACACCATGTAGACTGATAACCAAGTAGTCACAAAGCTATTCAGCAGTGCCTTCTCTTCTTCCATGATAACCGTCACCAGCCCCTCTGGAGAGAACAGCCAGGCCAGGCCTGAGGGGACAGAGCTATTGCAGGTCTACAGGGTTCATCTGCCCTTTGTTGTGATTAGCTCTTCCTTCACAGGACAGGACATTCGCATTCATCTGTCCATGCCTGGGGCTCTCCCCAGGCTATACATCATGGCACTGGAGGCAGGAGGTACAAACAAAAGTTGTCACCTGTGTTGCTGTTGTGCGAAGAAAATGATTAATGAAAGTCACGCATGGCAGCCCAGCTTTTGTCTTACCTAAGCTCCCTAAAGATGCTGACTTCACTGTTTTTCATAAGCCATCATTCCCATCCCTTTCCCCACTGGTGCCTTCAATAACAGCCTCAGCTTTGGAAGGCTTACTGTCAAAGGGACAGAAGGAAACATTTGTAGAGTTACCCACCTTAACCAGCATCTCTGACAAGGCTGTGTGCTCAACTTCTTATTCCCTGATTACTGTTAGTTTTGTTGAACTTAAAATTCATCCAATCATTCACCAAATATTTTATAAGTATCTTTTCTACGTGCTTAGGATATATCAGTCAAGTGGACAAATATCTTTACCTTTATGGAGCCTATATTCTAGCAGTGGAAGTCAGATATTTATTAGTAAATTGTAAAGTAGGCACCCATTTAAAAAAAAAAAAATCACCACTGAGTCAATTGCTACTTATAATGACCCTACAGGGACATAGAAGAACTGCCCTATGGATTTTCCAAAGCTGCAAATCCTCATGGAAGCAGGCTGCCACATCTTTTTCTCACGAAGTAGCTGGTAGGTTCAAACCACTAACCTTTCAGTTAGCAGTCAAGTGCTTAACCACTGCACTACCAGGGCTCCTTACAGGCTAAAAAAATGATAAATTCTCTGGAAAGTGAAGATTCTACTTACATGAAATATTTAGAACAGGCAAATGCATAGCGACAAAAGTGTATCAATGGTTACTAGAGATGGGAGGGAGAGGGAAAGAAGGAATCATTGCTTAGCTTCTATTAGAATGATGGAAAAATCTGGAAATTGATAGTGATGATGTTTGCACAACAAGGCGAACATAATTAATGGCACTCAATTGTGCACTTAAAAATGACTTAAAATGGTTAAAATGGCAAACTTTTGTTACACATATTTAAAGTAATAACATTAAAATTAAAGAGTAAGTACTGGGGTAAGGAGTTAGTTGCACTTTTAATGAGAGCAAAGTAAGCCTCATCCATAAGATGATGTTTGAGGAAAACTTGAAAGAGAGAGGTGGTTAGCCAAGTGGATGTCTGCGCAGAAGAGCGATCTGGAGAGTAGGAAGAGCCACTACCAAAGCCCTAAGACAGAAAACCAAACTCACTGTCATCGAGTCAATTCCAACTCACAGCGACCCTATAGGACTGAGTAGAACTGCCCCACAGAGTCTCCAAGGAGCATCTGGCAGAGTGAACTGCTGACCTTTTGGTTAGCCAGTGGAACACTTAAACCACTGTGCCACCATGGTTTGCCCTAAGGCAGAGGCACCTGCGAACTGCTTGGAAAATAGCAGCTACGCAGGTGTGGCTGGACAAGTAGGAGTGAGGCGTGAGCAGGGATGAAACGAGGTCACAGAAGAGAGCAGTCAGATCAAAAAGGGCCTTGGGGGCCACTACAGGGACATCCGCATCTTCTCTCTAAGACAGAAAGTCATTCGGAGATTGATGTTTGAAGAGATTCCCTTTGGTTATCATTTGAGGATAGATGATAGACTGGAAAGGGTACGAGAGCGCAGCCAGCCAGAAGCTATGGCAGACACCCAGGTAAGAAATGACAGTGACTTTGACCATGGTGTGAACTGTGGATTACCAAGAAGTGGCCAAATCCTTGATATGTTATCTTTCCACTGTTTGTACAACACATTCCTAATACGGAGAAATTAAAGGTGACATAATTGTTATCTTGATCTTGAGAGCCAATAAAGGTATTTTTAAAAAACCAGAGTTTCCCGACAGACTGGAAGTGGTGATAAGAGAAAGAAGTCAGGCTGTTTTCTAGGTTTGGGACTGGAGCCAACGGGAAGGACGCAGCTACTCTCAGGGGAAACGGGAAAGCCTGTGGAGGAGCAGGCTGTGCGAGGCAACGATCAGCAGTACAGCTCAGGGCTTGTTAAGTGGACATGTATCTCAGACAGACAAGTGAAGGTGCTCTAGAAAATGCGGAATGCGGGAGCTCAGTAAAGAGGTTTAGACAAGCAACACAAATCTGAAAGTTGCAGGAGAAAAACCACTTAGAGCCGAAAGACTGAACGAGATCACCAGTGGAGAGAGTGCAGATCTAGAAAAGAGGACACAGAACTGGAGGCTGGGGGTCTTCCAATTTAAAGGGCTCGAGAGGAAAGAAGAAATCAGCAAAGAAGACTGAAGTGAGGTAAGACTGGAAGGCACAAGAGCTCTGGATTAGTTAGAAGATGGGGAATGACTTCCGTGATTATACAAGAGGTGTGTCAAAAATGGTGCATTAGCTGTGCTCATCCAGCTACGATGGCTGACCAGCCAGAACCGGGTGAGGGTGGAAGCGACCATAGCAATTACTTAAAAGAGGGTAGGGAATAAGACAGAGCAGAGATAAAATAAGGGGGTATGATATTCATTATTACACTATTTTCTTACATAATTCTTCGTAAGCCACCTTGTTCTATGAAATACTGAAGGTGATTTGTGAGAAACCAGCTTGTTCCTGTAAAATATTTTTAACTTTACCAAGCAATCTTACCTCCAGTTCTAGTATTTTCCCTATGCTTTACTCAGCACTTACTGTGCAACATTCATTAATTGATTCATCCATGCCACAAAAACTTGTTAATAACATTGTGAGCCAGTGTTCCAGAGGCTGTGGATAGAGTGTCAACCTCAGAGATGTTTCCCACTCCCTTTTCAAGCTTAGAAGCTGGTCCACATACAAGATGAAGCATTTCATAGACTAATTTGTCAGGCACTCACAAAACTCTACTTTAAATCCACAAAACCAAGAAGAAACTCAAGACACACAACCCATGGGAAGCCAGACCAGCAGGCTCCGAAACCTCCAGTGCTGTCAGGATCCACACTGCCGCTGGACTGCTTTGTCCCTGCAAAGGCAGGCAGCGAGAAGAAGAAGGCCTCAAACAGTAACAACAGCCTATGCAGCCGATGTCCTCCAGGTTTAAAACCAAATTCTGTACCTTTCATTTAAGTTGAAACTACATGAACATGTCAGGAAGTAAGTATACTTGTTGTCCGGTCATGGATGGGGAAGCAAAGGCTGTAGGGAGGTGAAGTGCCTTTCCCAAGGCACGCTCAGGAAGAGGCTGGGCTGGCACTCAAGCCCAAGTGTCCACATCGCTTATAGCCAGCAGTGGGTTGGGTGCTTGGGGGAAGCTCCAAATAGATAAACAGTAAAGGCACTGACTCCAAAACAAGAGAAACTATCTCCAGAGAAAGGAGGCTGCTGAGGAGGTCAGGAAACAGCTGGGAGGAGACAAGGCTTTGAACAGTGTAAGGGAGCAAGCACTTGGGGACAGATAGGGAGGAGCACGGAGGGGCACCCAAACCACCTAGTGCCACCCAGACAAAGCTTGAGGAAGCTTCTTCTCAACACCTACTTGGCCTCACAGAAAGAAGCCAAGGGACCTGGATATCAGGTTAACCAACCATCTCGGTTTGCCTGAGACCAACGTAGTTGCCGGGACATGGGGCTGTCAATGTTAAAACTGGGAAAATATTCAGCAAACCAAGAAGGATTTAGAATTCCAGCCCTGTTGCTTTCCTAGCTCTATGAACCACAAATTACCTGCCCTCTTCTGGGGCTCACTTTCACTGCAGTGGGTGTGAGAATCAGAACCTAAAGACTCATCATGAGGCCTAAGTAAAATAAGTGAAAAATTCCTAACAAACCATTGGTACCTAGAAGACATTCAATAAATAGCAGTAATTATTATTTCTACGATGCTAGAAAAAAATGAGAATTTTAACTCTAATCTTTCTGCCCTTCTTACAGCTAAAATTGCTGTCTCCACAGTCCCCCCAAGAATGATTCTCCAGGAACTGTGTTTGGAGCCAGCTACTATGGATCTTGCTAAAGAACATAAACCTTAAGAACCTGAGATAACTTCATACAAGAAACAAGGGAACACTTAGCTGGGGATGCCTCTATCCTACAGAAACTTCTAAGATAAGACAACTCTTAGATAAACTGTGTCAATGGATCACTGTTGATGCTGGGAATATAGCCAAACCAACCAAGTATCCTCATAGCGGCCTCAGATACCAGGTCCTTGGGGCTCTTAACCTACATCACTTGTCCTTCATTTGCCCCATGCCCACTGCCACATGGCCCTCCCATCAAATCCCACAAAGCCATGGAATGCAAGGGGTTTCTAGCTAATCTGATAATATCACACCAACACCTGGCACACAAAGTCTAAGTAGCTAAGTAGCCTTCCTATGGATATCATGTTAATTTCCAGAGTTCTAGATGCACTTACCCACAGCACTAATTAACAGAAAACTCAACCCTTGAACAGAAGACCATTTTCCTTCCTCCTCTCACTCCTTCCCTCTCTCTTTCTGTGAGAGCCCTTGCTTTAAAGCCTTGAATTACACTGTCTAGACTGTTGGCCATGTGCTCTTTGGACATCAACTATCGTCGTATTTGCTGCACTGTAATGTCATAATCTATGTATGTTCAGTCTCCCAAATGCAACTGAGCTCCTGGAAGGCAGGAACCACATCTCCACAGAGAGATGGAACATAGTAGAACAGTTACGGACCACTGACTGACAGCCAATGAGAACAAAGTTTCTTCGTGGAATGATAAAAATGTTCTAAAATTCATTATGATGGTTGCACATCATTGTGAATGTAACAAAACCCATTGACCCTGTATACTTCAAATGAGTGATAGGGTGATATGTAAATTATATCTCCAGAAAGCTGTTTAAAATAAAAAAGTAATAATAATACTGCCTGCCTTTGAATCTCAGCTTCACCTTCCTTATGGGTAATCTAAGGCAAGTTACATAATTTCTGTAAGCCTGCTTCTTCGCTTATAAAATAGGGTTAAAGCAATTACTGCAAAAGGTTCTGAGTAATAAAACACACGATTATTTTTAAAGGAATTACAACAGCTCCTGGGGTGTACAAAGCAATAGGAGTCACTATTTATTTTTCACCTAAATGTCCTCAGGAAACAAACAAATTAATAATATCAATGTGGAATGTACAAAGCATGAATCTAAAGAAATTGGAAATCATCAAAAATGAGATGACACACATGAACATCAAGTATTCCTAAGCATTAATGAGCTAAAATAGACAGGTATTGGCCTTGCTGAACAGAACAAGCATAAGGTCTACTATGCCAGACAGGACAAGCTCAAGAAGAACAGCATTGCAGTCATTATCAAAAAGAAGAGTTCAAGTTCTATCCTGAAGTACAACACTGTCAGTGACAGGATACTATCCACATACCTATAAGGAAGACTAGTTAGTATGAATATTACTAAAATTTATGCACCAATTACTAAGGCCAACGATGGAGAAATTGAAGATTTTTACCAGCTTCTGCAATCTGAAATTGATCAAACTTGCAATCAAAATGCATTAATAATTACTGATGATTGGAATGTGAAAGTTGGAAACAAACAAGAAGTATCAGTAGTTGGAAAATATGGTGATAGAAACAACAGAGATAATCACATGATAGAATTTTGCAAGAGCAAGGACCTCGTCACTGCAAATACTTTCCTTCAGCAGCATAAACGGTAACTTTATGTGTGGACCTCATCAGATGGAATTCACAGAAATTAAATTGACTATATCTGTGGAAAATGATGATGGACAAGCTCATGATCCCTAACCATAACAAGCCTGGGGGCCAACTGTGGAACAGATCATCAACTTGCAAGTTCAAGTTGAAGAAAATAAGAATAAGTCCACAAGAGCCAAAGTACGAGGACTGACAATAAGTCTGTGACCTCATCCTAGAAAAAGTACTACATACCTCACTACTGAATATCACTATGGTCACCCTTGAAGTTCTCCCCCTGGGAAGCTATGCACTGACACCAACACCTAGTCCACCCTTCAAAGCAATTTGGGAACTCTTTTTCTGAAATGGCCATCAGAGCTGTAGTCATATTGCCCTTGATGTCCTGAATGTCACCAAAATGTCCTCCTTTCAACATTTCCTTTAGAGTCGGATCCAACTTGAAGGCACTTGGCTTGGCTTTACCTTTATGTAAGGTAAAAGTCACTGGGGAGCCAGATGAGGTGAATAAGGAGGGTGTTCCAATATAGTTTATTTGTTTATTGGCTAAATGCTCCCTCATAGCCAACTATAGAATTAAGTTCATGAACTTGACACTATGCCACTGTGTGCAACAGCCATTCCAGAAAGAGTTCCAAAACTGCTTTGAAGGGTGGACTAAGTGCTGGCATTGGTGCATAGCTTCCCAGGGGTGGCACTTCAAATGTGACTGTAGTCACGTTCAGCAGTGAGGTACGTAGCACTTATAACAAACAAGTTTGCAAAGTTAATTGTCAGACCTCGTATGATCTTGAGTGTATCCACCTGAATCTAGAGACCATCTCAAGAATAGATTTGATGTACTGGACACTAACGACTGAACACCAGGCGAGGTGTTGAATGACATCCATACATGAGGAAAGACGTCATTAAAAAGACACGAAAACAAGAGAGTATCAAAATAGATATCAGAAGAGACTCTGAAACTTGCTCTTGAATACTGAGTGACTAAAGCAAAATACAGAAATGATGAATGAAAGAGCTGAATAGGATTTTAAAGGGTGGCTGAAGAAAACAGAGTATTAGAATGAAGGACATGTACAAAAAGCTAGACCAAAAGGGAAGAACACACTCAAAATTTCTCAATCTGAAAGAAATGAAAAAAAAAAATTCAAGCCTTGCATTCCAATAATGAAGGACTCTATGAGAGAAGCATTAAACAACGTAAGAAGCATCAAAAGAAGATGGAAGGAATACAGAGTCACTCAACCAAAAAGAACCAACTGACATTCAGTCATTTCAGGATGCAGCGTATAGTCAATAGCCAGTGGTACTAAAGGAAAAAGTCCAAGTGGCACTGAAGGCATTGTCAGAAAAAGAGGCTCCATGAAGTGACAGAATACTAACTGAGATGTTTTAACAAATGTATGTAGCGCTGGAGGCGCTCATTCATCTATACCAAGAAATTTAGAAGATAGCTATTTGGCCAACTGACTGGAAGAGATCCACATTTGTACCCATTTCAAGATTCAAGAGAACGAGGACATTACTGAACAATATCGTTAATATAACACGCAAATAACACCATGTTGAAGATCATTCCAAAGCAGCAGTACATCAACAAGGATGGCCAGAAATTCTAGCTGAATTAGAAGAGGAAATGAAACAAGAGATATCACTGCTGATGTAACGTGGATCTCAGCTGAAAGCAGAGGATACCAAGAAGATGTTGGCCTGCATTTTACTGACTATGCAAAGGCATTCAACTGTGTGACTCATGATAAATTACAGAAAACATTGCAGAGAACAGGAATTCCAGAACACTTAATTCTGCTCATCAGGAACCTGTACATAGACCAAGAGGCAGTTGTTTGAACAGAACAAGGGGATACTGCACGATTTAAAGTCAGGAAAAGCGTGTCTCAGAGCTGTGTTCTTTCAGTGTATTATTCAATCTGTATGCTGAGCAAAACATCCAAGAAGTTGTACTAGATGAAGAAGAACGCAGCATCAGGATTGGAGGAAGACTAACAACCTGAAAGATGTGGATGACACAAACATGTTTGCTGACAGTGAAGAAAAGTTGAAGCATGTACTGATGAAGAAGTGCTTCTATCACAGCCTTCCTTATGGACTGTGCCTCAACATAATGAAAATACAAGTTCTCACAACAGGACCCATAACTGACATCATGACAAACAGACAAAGGACTGATATTGTCAAGGATTTCATTTTACTTGGATCCACAATCAACTCCCATGAAAGCAACTTCAAGAATTCAAAATATGCATTGTATTGGGCAAATCTGCCGCAAAAGACCTCTTTAAAGTGTTAAAAGGCAAAGATGTCACTTTGAGAACTAAGGCATACCCCAGCCATGGTGTCTTCAATCCCCTCATAAGCATGCAAAAGCTGGATGATGAATGAGGAGGACCAAAGAAGAATTGATGTCTTTCAATCCTAGTGTTGAAGAATACCGCATACACCATGGACTGCCAGAAGAACACACAAACCTGTCTTGGAAGAAATATAGTCAGAATGCTTCCTAGAAACAAGGACGGCAAGCTTCATCTCACGGACACATGCTTTCAGGAGGAACCAGTTCCTGGAGAAGGACTTCTTGCTTGGTAAAACACAGGGTCGGTGAAAAACAGAAAGAACCTCAACGAGGCGGACTGACACAGTGGCTGCAACGACGGGCTCAAGCATCACAACGGCGAGGATGGCGCAGGAACAGGCTACATTTCATTCCATTGTACATGGGGTTGCTGTGAGTCGGAACCGACTAGATGATACTGAACAACAACATCTCCTCAGCACCTGATTAAGTCCCTGGAACACAGCAAGTGAATGATGAAGATCTATTAAATCTTCATAAAGTGAATCTCCATCTTAAATAGATCACTAAATCTACTGACTCACAAGGAATCCAGATATGGATGATTTTATTTGGCCTGTGTTGATCAACAGAAGACAACTAGGAGGACAACAGCTGGAGCTCGTGTTCTGACAGCCTGCTTACAGCTGTGGGACAACAATGTCCACACCTTGCTCTGACATGCAGCTCCCTTATCCCACAAATGAAATTGACAGTGCCACTTGTAGTAGCTCAAAGCAGTGAAATAAACTAATCTGTATGAATGTCCTTTAAAACCTCGCAGTCCCCCCACCTATACAGAACTACTCTTACCCTACATGTGATCCAAGCTCTTCATTGTATACCTCATTTTACATTTTTATATAAAAACAAGTTGATACAAACATACTACTTTGTATCACTTGTTTGCATCATTTGTTTCACATGCCAATATGTTCTGACCATCTCTCCTATTAAATTGTTTCTATATGACATCATTTGTAATGAATGCAGGATAAAAGTTACAAATAAGAATCACCTGTGGGTCTTGTTAAAATATAGATTCTGATTCAGTGTATCGGGGAAGGAAATGTAAATCCTCAGCAGGGAACTTGTTAGGAAAACAAATTCTGAGCAAGCGGTTGGAACCCAATCATACTCCTGTGGTTTAGAGTTTGCTAACCAAAAGGTTGGCAGTTTGAATCCACCAGGTGCCCCTTGGAAACTATGGGACAGTTCCACTCTGCTCTACAGGATCGCTCTGAGTCAGAACTGACTCGATGGCAATGAGTTGAGTAATTCTGTAAAAGTGGGAATGACACCCCAAGATGTCCACTAACACTAATAAAACAACACGTAAACTGAAGACCCTCCCCAATCGGTTTTGACCCTCAGTCGGCCCAGCACGTTCTTTTCCCCTAACAGTCCTATGATACATACAATGTAGGCATTCTATGTTCTGCGCTCCCAGCCTCCCTTACAGTTCCACTGCAGGAACCCGGGCCAAATACTAGAAACAGGTGACGTGTGACCCCAGTGAGAAGGAAAGGCATAGCAGGCCCTGGGCACCAGCTTGGCCTGTTGTGTAGTGCTCCCACTGAGCTTGAAACTCCTCACAAGTGCTGTTCCTTTAAATTTGGCCACTTTCTGGCTCACACATGAGTGAATTCAGGCAGCAGCTGTCAGCTCAACAGCAGGACCCTTCCCGGGCACCATTCCCAGTATCTCCCAGGTGGGGAGGAGGAAACCAGGTGGACTGGGCAACCCCCAAATCCTAATTCAAAAGTCTCTACTGCCATCTACCGACCCTCCAGCGACTCAGCTGTCAAAAAGCCAAGGACTGACTGGAAAAGCCTACATATTCTCTGTGAGTACAGCAGCCTCAGCAAGGGAGAGGCCCTGGGAAACCAACCAGTCCACCTCTGAATCCTCCTGAAGAGGAAACTGAGACCCAAAGAGGTGAAGGGGCTTGTCTGAGGTGACACCTCCAATCTTTGGTAGCCCTGTCCCCTGGACCCTGTCCTCAGCTCTCCCCGGCGTCACCACATGTACCTCTATCTTGAAATGTCACCTGTCAGCAAAGTTGGCCTGGAGACTGTGTTTCTGCCAAGCATCCTTCTCCCATTCATTTTCTGTGGCATTTTCTCCCTTTTGCACCAACAGGCCCAGCTGGGGACCTGTACCCACATTTTCTCCCACACCTAGAACTCAGATGTCTCGTGTTCTCAAGCAGTACCTTTCAAGGAGAGACACTGAACTTGTATTCAAAGGTATCTGTTGTTACTGTTGCTTTAAGAACATGGAGGACAAGATGAACCCTGGTTAACAGACTTAATACCTTCCTATGAGGGAACCAAAGCTTGTACACACTAAGGAGTTTTCTTGAGGCACAAGTTCCCATGGGGCCTGCACACTGGAAAACCTGGAATCCTTCGAGCACATAAAAGCATTGGTAGTCACCGAGATTCCTCAGGGGAGGCCAGTGTGCATACAGGTTTGGGGAGCCTCTGACACACAGCCACTCAGTTAGCAGACAGCAGAGACCTAGGTCTCTTAAGTCCCAGGCCATGGCTCTTGCCAGTGAAGAATAGGTTTTCCACGCTTATTTGCATCCTTTTTTAAAGACTTCTGCCATTTCCATGTACTAAGTGCACTATTAACAGCATTTTCAACTGACTCTACCTCTGTTACTTAAATCAATTTATTTAAAAAAAAAAAAACTTGCTGTCAGAAAGAAAAAAACACTCTCACTTTCTACAAACAAAAATATCAATCACAAAAATAAACACACTTACATACAAATTTAACATAAAAAATACACCCATGTATGAAATAAAGCTCTCTTTTTTTCCAATTTTAAGGAGTCATTGCTTACTGATAACCCACTCTACTCCTGACAAGACTGGACACAAGTCACAAAGATACTCCTTCAGGCAGGAGTCTTTGGATTGAGTTAGGCCTCCCACACTATGTGATTGTCTGTCCCTCTTGCAGTCCCACCACTGAGCATGGGGAAACACTTCCACAGGATGCTGTGTTGCAAGAAGGACAGAGTCCTGAGCTCAGGGACTGTGAGTTCTTGGCAAAATTGCAAAGTATCCTGCCCAGGGTCTTACTCAACAGCTGGAGTATTCTCACTCAAAAATTAAAAGCAACAGACATTATTTTTGCATTCTTCTGTCCAGGCCTTTGAACCGGTTTGAACCGGTTCAGTCATGGCCAACAACACAAAACTGGAACACACATGAACTTTTACAATTTGGGTGATCTGGAACAATAACCAGAATGGGAAAAATTACAGATGAAAGCCCTGGCTCAAAAGAGTTGCAGCGATTCCTTACAGGAGCCTGACGGGTGTGACAGTGGATGACTGCTAGGACTGTAGAAAGACACACACATTCAAAGCAATGTGGTCAACCACCGTCTTTGAGGAGGGCACCACTGTTTCCTACTCTAAATCTGATGGGCAAGATATTCGGTTGCTACACAATGCATATGCTGCCCTGGTTTCCTAAAGAGGAGATCAAGTTTCTAGCAGAGCCTCGACTCGTAAGTTTTCCTATTCAGGCTATCATTCTGGTTCACCCAAATTTTAAAAAACTGGATCTGTTTCAGTTATACTTCCTCGGCCATGACTGAACCCAGAAGAACCATTCTGAAGCCTTGGTTCTGGCCTTTTCTCAATTAGCTGGTCTACCTGACAAGCAGAAACATCTGATTCTTGTGTCCCATGCTGCAGACCAAATCCATTGCCCCTGTGCCCTGCAAGCAAATATCATCCTTCTGCTGATTTGGAGCATAGCTGTTTGGCAGAGGTGTGCAGCAGATGGACACAAAGCTAGGTTCCCAATTGTACTGGGCAGCATTCTCCTGAATCCCACTGACTCCAGGGGCATCTGAGAGGGGCTATCTTCACTGAACAATCTGAGGGTTAATTAGCAATTACTCTGGGAAGGCACAATTTGTGTCTGTTTTACAATATTTGGGAATTGGTCTACTCAACAACCACTTGAAAGCAAGCTAATTACCCATTATTTGCCTATCAAATACAATCATCACCTGTACATCTTTGTAAGAAGAAACCTTTTTAAACTGATTACCAAATGAATATATGGTCAATTTAAACATTTAAATAAAAATAGAAAAGCCAATACAAGAAAACAAAAAGTATTCACAGCCCTGCCACTTATGGAGAACCACTATTAGCCCACCTGTGATCATACTCTCTTCATTTTATACCTTATTTAAATTTTTTAATACAAAAATGAGTTTATACAAAACATGCTACTTTGTATCAGTTGCTTCACATAGCAATGTTATGACCCTTTGTTTATTAAATGTTCCAACATGACACCATTTGTAATGAATGCAGAATCTTCCATTTATAAATGTGCAATTAGATTGTCTCCATTTTTTCTACGTTAAACAATACTGTAGCAAATATCCTTGTAACCAAACCTGTGCTCAAACCCAGGATGACTTCCTTTATACTTCTTTGGTAGAAGTGGAAATAATTGCCCCAGGTGTGTACTAACAAGTACCTAGCATGAGCTGATCCTGCCTTACGGCAATCCCATGTATGTCAGAGTAGACGTGCTCCTCTGGATCTTCACTGGCTGATTGTTCAGAAGTAGATTGCCAGGCCTTTCTTCTGAGGCAGCTTTGGCTGGACTTGAACTTCCAACCTTTCACCAGCCAAAAAGTCACAGCCTTGTCTCTCAATTTATCTGAACTTCAGTTTCCCTAATCTACATGCTGAAATAGAATACCATCTGCCCTGACCTGTCTAGAAGGTTCTCAATAACACATGAAGCCATGAAGTGATATATAAACATAAGAGATCCTTGAAAATTGTTTCACAGGTCTATCAACTGTGGAAAACCTGGTGGTGTACTGGTTAAGTGCTATGGCTGCTAACCAAGGGGTCAGCAGTTCGAATCCATCAGGTGCTCCTTGGAAACTCTATGGGGCAGTTCTACTCTGTCCTATAGTGTCGTTATGAGTCGGAATCAACTTGATGGCAGTGGATGGGTATCAATGGTGAATTTATAAAACACATATAAAGGATTTTAAACAGGGAAGGAAACTCCAAAGCCAACTAATTTTAGAAACAGAGAAACTGACTTCCTGAGAAGTTAGGAGGGCTGCTCAAAGCTTCACAGTGAGTTAGCAGTCCAGCTGGCACTAGGAGCCAGTGGCAGGACTCACAGCACAGCATTCCCTTCATAATACCGCCTGCAGAGCGATGACAGCCCCCGGGGTTGCAAACAGTTAATCTACTTTGCTGCTAAACAACAGTTTGAAGATTTGAGTCCACTCAGAGGCACCATGAAAGAAAGTTCTGGCAATTGCCTTCCAAAAAGTCAGCCATCAAATGGAGCACAGTTCTACTCTGACACATCTCCACTTATCATAAGACAGAATCAACTCGACAACAACTGATTCGGTTTTTTTATTTTTAAGAGTGATGAATATGACAAAGGCATTCACAAACACTGAATGGGAGCAATTCAGTTCAGTTCACTTTATTTCAGCTCAGTAACAATAAGCTGACCAGTTGCCACTTACCATGACCTCACACGTCATGGAGTTCCCGGTCTGATTTTAACCTTAAACCTGATTTCCTTGGGACTTTGAGGGTTTCTTTGTGTATTCCTTACACAACAAGAGCTGCATGAAAAGAATAAGGAAAAACATAAGTAGGCTTGGAGCTGAAATTTTTTACCTCCTGGGAACTCTCACAGCAGATTCCAGATAGGATTCTCCTGAATCTGACCTGAAGTAGGCTGGCCGGTTGGTCACAACCTAGGAATTTGGAAGGCTGCCGAGGCAGGGTGAATTAGTTACAGAGTCACAGAACAGTGCAGCCTGTCACATGAAAGTCACTTCCAGCTTGGAACAGCCTGCACATTCTTGCCTTCTGAGTGGTGTTTCAGATGACTGGGAGCTGGTCTGCCTGTGGTCAGTCACCAGCGCAGCCAAAGGAAGTCAGGGGGCAGGCACATTCCAACCGCCACGCCCAGGGCCCACCCGCACAGAAAATGAGGCCTTCCGGATGCTCCACCAAGCGCTGCCTCAATTTCATGTTTCTGATCAAAAATACCAGGCTTTAATTTGCCTTCACATTGAAAACACGGATAGCATTAGTCATTTAACAGCCCAGGAACTCTCCTGGCCCCACCTGGAGCTTCTCCAAACATTGCGGAAGGCATGGCAGGACCTCTACGTGCCTACCGCAGGCCAAGCAGTGTGCTCAGTGCCTGCGTGCCTGGATTCATCAGGTCCTCAGATACAACCTCGGTGGGCAGGGAGGACACTACGATCACCTTCTTACAGCCAAGGAGCCTGGGCCTCAGGAAAGTTATGAACCTCACACAACGTCAGCAACTACTCAATGGCAATGGAGCAACTTAGTACAGGTCTGTCTGACTCCAAAGTCCAAGCTAAATAAGCTCGGCCAACACTAGGCCCGCATCCCTGTGCCTTGAAGCAGGCTGATTTCCATTCCCACTGTTGTCAGAAGCTGGGAGTTGGCCTCCAACCTGTGGCGACCTCCTCTACAGTGGGACAACATGCTGGGCAATCCTGTGTCACCCCCCACGTGGTTGCAGATCAGTCGTGGTCCACACAGTCTGCAACGGTGAATTTGTGGAAGCGAATCTGAAGCCTTTCTTCCTGGTCCCTCCTGGTCAGAAAGCTCTGAGGAAGCCGGTTCAGCACTGTGACCGCATACCAATCTCTAGGTAGTGGTTACATATGAAGCATCCCGACCAGGAACAGACCCAAGTCTCCCACACACAAGGCAGGAGTTCTACCACTGAACCACCAGTGTGTTCTTCAAATCAGTAGACCAGGGTTAAAAACTGGTCCTGTCTGTAGCTGCTGTCGGGCCCACCTCTGTTGCAGGATGTTTCAGTGAAAAAAACTGTCTTCATGTCAAAGTGTTGCACCGCCCTTTATTCCTACCCTCTGCACTCCACGGCCGTCTGACTTTGTAAACTCTCTTCTGAGAAGTCTGTGTTGACCTTCACTCCCATGAAATATGTCCCCTGACATTACAAAGGGACTTTTGTCTGTCATACTTCAAATTGTTTAAGCTGTTTAAGACATTTAAGCTAACCATCGCTTGTTCTGTACTAACAATAAGGAAGATAATGGTCCTATATTCCAGTTGCCCTCCTAGTTATAATGTGTGCTCACATCTGGCAGTGCAAAATATGATTAAATCCTTTTCTAAAACCCTAGGACTGGAAGGAGACAGGAAACTATCTTTTACTTCCTTCTGCCTTCAGACAGGACCCCCTCTATCCATGAGAATTACTACTAACCGCACTCCACATCTTAGGAAAATGAGTCAGAGCAGCTGATCTGAACCCTCAAATAGATAATGGCTAAGATAGGATAGAGGAGGAACTTGGGTGTCTCAGAGGAGGGGCAGCTTCCCCATAAGCCCTCTTCCATAGCATCTAGACAGTATTACCAAGTATGAGTTATAGACACTATACAGGTACATGACCATTTCTGAACATGACCTTCAGAGCATCTGATTTCATATGTCAGGCAATTTGTCACTGTGCCAGGACGTAAACACAGAAAGAGTTGTTCACCACCCCCAGCAAGCTCAGGAATCAAGACCCATCTCCCTGACAGACCTTCAGTGCCCTCTACAGGTGAGGCAGAGCCTTGCAGCCTGGGGCCCTGATCCACCTAGTCCCCACATTCTCTGAGCTTCCCACACCACTCTGCAGGAAGAGCATAAGACAGGCCTGAAGGTGAACCCCAGCTCTGCACACCACCCACCGGCTGTGTAACCACTGGCAATTATCTCAGTGGACTGAACCCAATTCATTTTCTATACATAGGTCAATAATACCTGTAGCGAGCTGAATGGTGGCCCTCCCCCTCAACAAAACATGTCCCTGCCCTAACCCCAGGGACCTACGAATCTTGTTTACCAAAAAGGGCCTTCGGGGCTACAAGTAAATTAAGATTTTTGACATATGATCATCCTTGATTATCCTACTGGTGATAGTGCCTTTGAGTCAATTCCAACAGCCCCAGAAGGCTCCCAAAGTTTCTATAAATCTTTACAGAAGCAGGTTTCCAAGTCTTTCTCCTGCAGAGCTGCTGGCAGGTTCAAACTGCCAACCTTCCTGGTTTGCAGCCAAGCAATTAACCATTTCACCACTAGGGCTCCTTTGGATTATCCTTGCTGAAAAAAAAAATCCATTGCCATTGAGTCAATGCCAACTCATAGCAACCCTATGGGAAAGATGAGAACGGCCTCACGGTTTCCAAGAAGCAGCTGGTGGATTTCAACGGCCAGCCTTTCACTTAGCAGCCACAGGCCCTGATCACTGTACCACCAGGGCTCCTTGCATTATCCTAGTGGGTTCTAAATACAGTGACAGTGGCCTTAGAGGTGACACCAAGAGGACAGACACAGAGAGAAGAGAAGGTCAAGTGAATACAAAGCAGAGATTACGCAGCTGTGCAGCCACAGACCACAAGACACCTGGGGCATCCACAAGCCAAAAGAGACAAAGGAGAGTTCTCCTAAGGAGCCTTCCGAGGGAGCACTGCCCAGGTAACATCTTGAACTGGGACTTCAGCCACCAAGTTTGTGATTATCGTTGCAGCAGCCCTAGGAAACCAGTACAGACTTATTTCATGCAATGCTCAGTGTGGAGCCTATCCCAGAGCAAAGACTTCTTAATACTGTTGGTGGTTATTCTTGCTCTGCTCAAAATAAGCTCAGATCCTTCTCATTCTGCCCTTTCCTCCTGAAGCCCACTCACCCCACCAAAGATCTACAACAAAGGTTCTAATGTTGTGATTTGAGGTTGTTTGTGTACTTGTTGGGAGACATGCATGTGCCTGTCACCTGTGCATATTTTTCAGAATAATTTGTATTCAAACCAATCTAGATGGGATCCAAACAGTGTATTTTGAAAACATTTCACAGATGAGTCTGATAAAGTACAAGGACAATATTTAACCAGCACACACCTATCAGCATCTTTTTGACCGGCTAGTGATCAGGTCACAATGGCTAAATATTTTGACCACGAGCCCCATTCGCCAGCACTGCCCCGTCTCACCCATACCACGACAATCACTGAAACCACCAGGAGGACTAGTGCAGACAACTGAGCGTATCTGGCCTAAACAGGTTCAGACTTTGTTTGGGAAGCCAGCTTTTCACAGGCATGCATCATGGGATACACATGGTAGCAAGGAATGACAGGAAACAGCTAAAGGCACAAGACGCTGGTGGCCCCAGCCTCCTCTACATGCAGCTGCTCTTGCCCATCTGTTTTGTAAACTGGGAATGTGCATTGAGATTCTGGGGTGAAAAAAAATTTAAAGTCTACTGATGATTTTTTTAATTAATTTTAAAAACCACTTAGAAAGCTTATTTATATTCTCAGCAGGAATTTCAGGTCCAAAGGGGCTGAGTGACTTCCCACGATGACACAGTGAGAGATTCACAGTCAAGACCAGAACCTTGGACTCCGGACCTCTGTCCATGGCCCATCTGTTCCACCAGCCACAGCCTCGGCTCCCCATGGTCCCCGGATGAGAGCCTGGTAGTGCAGACCTCAGTCTTCTCTCCAGATGCGACAGCCCACACCTTTCAGGCCTGGGTGGGAGAGGATGCCCGGGCAGCGCCAGCAGGCCTTCCTCTGGAGGCAGGTTGGTGTTCCTCTGCATCAGGATCACCCTGTTTCGGGCCATTGCTGACGGAGCTGATGAGATGGTTGGGACACCTTTGGGGCTGATCAGACCTTCCTCTCCACTGTACTTCTCCTTTCACAGAGGTTGTCCCCAGGCCTTGTCTCAGACAAGGAAAAGTCCAGGGCACAGGGCTGTTGAGATAGCTCTTGGAGCACAACTGCAAGGTGACTGTTTTCACAGAGAAGAGCACGAGGAGGAGAAGGCCCGAAACGATCCCCGAGCTGGTTCTCAGGAGCCCTTACCTGCTCTGACCCAGCTCTGGCCCAGGCACCGCATCAACCTCACACTGGTCCACAAGGCAGCCAGGAAAAGTACAGCCAAGGGGAAGCTGCCCACAGACAGGTAAAGACGCCAACGGACCAAACTCACCACAGACAGGAGGTGCCTTGCAGGAAAGACTGTGAAAAGTTGAAAATCACAAGCACCACACGAAACTCATGACATTGGAGGACTGTTTGGCACACTCTGGTCAAAGGAGAAATGTTTTGTGCAGGGTCTTCATCCGAGGAGCCCCCAGTGCAGTGAGAGGTGCAACAGATGCTTGCAGAGGGACATGGCTTTAAGACTGTAAGAGAGGTCCAAGCAGAAAGGGGGCAGGGGACAGCGGTGACACAACACATGGCGTGGAGAGTCAGTGAGCGACTGCACAAATGGCAGAACCAGTAATTACTAGAAGAGTTCAAACAGGACATTCAGGCAGCGTTAGCAAGACTTGGCTGAATAGCGTCTATCATTTATTAATCGCCCACCACATGCGAGAATTGGAGTATTTTACTTTCAACAACTACACAAGGTCTGAGTGACTATCCCCACAGAGAGGAAAACTGAAATCCCACAGAACCACAGAGTGGAGCCAGTGTGGGAAGCAGGGTTCTGTCAGGTTGCAGACTCTGGGGTATTTCCTGAGATTCCTAAGCCATGGAGGATGGCAAGGATTCATATACAGGTAAAAGGGGGGAGAAATCACTCCAGGTAAGTAAAAGGAGCCCATGAAATCACAAAGCCAGGAAAGTCAAACACATACTCTGGAGTATTAAAAGAAACTGACTTAGCTAAGATACAAGCTTCTGGATGATATTTATTAAGTACTTGCTATACCAGGCAAAGTTCTTAGAAAGTGGATCGCCTCATTTAGCCCTCAGAACACTCCTATAAGACATGCCAGGTTATCACTCCTAGGATATGCATGAGGAAAATGGGACACAGAGAGGTTAAGTTACTTGTCCAACATCACACAGGTGGTGAGCAGCAGGGATGAGATTTGAACACAGCCTGGACTGAAGATATATGCTTTTAATCACATCATACTGGAAGGAGCCTGACATAGACAAGCTATAAAATTTTCACTTGGTGTGGGCAAATGCTTGAAGATCAGCTATTTGCATATATCTTTCTGCAGAAAACAAGGGAATTATTTACAAAAATAAAGCCAATGAATGCACTGCGGGCTGGGAGCAGAAAAGCTGTTCACAAGTACAAGTCTGGCCAAGGAGGAGGCAGCTGCCCACCCGCTTTCAGTTCTCGGCCCTCAGCACCTGTCACATCCACTGCAGTCTCACAATCAGACCAGAAGGTTCTTCTGGCTGCGGGGAGGAAGGAGGGATTGGAAGGAGGCAAGCGGACAAACTAGATGCTGGCCCCAGACCAAAAGCATGAAGCACTAGCGGCCTGGAGGAAATAGGGGGCTGCAGGGAGCCTGGAAAAGTCTAAGTGGACATGAAAACAATGGTGAGGAAAGAAGAAAAGGAATTTGATACATGATTTGAGAAAAGTAGCTACTAGTATTGGCTGTGACCAAGTTTCACTTACAGTGAACCTATTTTCTGACCCAAGAAACAGGCCAAGAGGAAGAATCGGGCATTATACCCAAACCTGTCTCTGACCCAGAAAGCCAAGACTAGCTTGTTGCTATATCTACGCCCTTCCCTTTCTTCATGCCTCTAAGATAAAAGCCCACTAGTCCAAGGATCCTCTCTGGCAAGACCCGCCTCAGACAGAAAGACAGCAGGGCTTGAGGTCTGGAGACCTTGACTGTCTCCAGACTCTCATATATCATGATACATGGGTAGTTACCCAGAAATTTATGGAGAGCATTTCCTATTAGAAGAATATTTTCTATATATTACCTTCCTGGATTTCATCCATTACCACCCAAAGAAAACCCAGAGATGTGAGAGTGTAGGGCTCAGAACAAGCATGTATTAGGGCTGACTCTTCTTCCAGGCAAGCACGCCCCGCGCTGTCCGTGGCCAGCCTTCTCTGAAGGCCTTATACTCAGCTGCAGCATCGTTTTTATCTGCCCCCAACCCCACTCATTACAAAGGAGAGAATGAGTCCAGGGTGATGAAGTAGCTTCTCGTGACTGTTTAGCTAATAACGAGTATGATCAAGACTGTACATCAAAGTCTCCTTTTCTTTGAGAAAGGAGGACAGGTAGGGTTTTCACCATTTCCCAGGTGAGGAAATTAAGGCCCCCAAAACACGCAGCTAAGTGGCAGGGCTGGACTAAAGTCCAGGACCTGTGATCTCGAGTTCAGTGTTGGCGCTGCCTTGTATTACACTGTGTAAACACACGTGTTTTTCCCCTCATTAGAGGAGAAGTTACGTAAGGAAAAGGATCAAGTCTTCCCCGGTTTATAAGCCCACAGTAGCTCACACCAGCCATGCCCTCTGACCACATGGGAACCATGTACTGCTCTTTGTTAGATGAACTAACTGTCACAGCTGGTCCCTCTGGGGTCAACACTTCAGGTCTTTGACCCATCTTTCCTGCTGACTACACAGGCAAGGCACTCGAATGACTGTCTTCTTCTTCAACAGTGCAATCCTATTCTTCCTCCCAGGCTCACTCAAATGCCATCTTCCCTAGGAAGCCTTCTGCTTTCTCACCACGAGAAGCCCAATCTCTGCCGCTTTGCTAGTGCCTCTGCTAGGTACCCATGTGTGTGTCCTCCATTGTGTGACCTGTTCCTAAAGGAGCTGTCATAGCTATCTTTTATCCTCACTCAGTACTGATGTGTAAACCAACAAATGACTGTATGTCTGTGTGTGTATGTGTAAATGGATAAACTAATCAGTGAACAATAAATACAAGAAGAGAGGAAAGAATGGCAAGGTGAAACATGTGGACCCAGGGGTTTAATGGTTGTACAGTGCAGAACACCTTGAGTTACATATCCAAAGCTCTAAAATCTACACAGAGCTTTATTCCTGGTTTGCAGTATGACTGACCCAGGAAAAGTTGCTTCCCTTCTCTTGCCCTCTTTTTATTTGTATTCACAAAGGAGTTAGACTAGAATTAATGTACCTCTCCATTCTCCAATTCTGTGAATGAAAAGTTCACCCTTGGACAAACCCTAATAACGGATGCTTTGTGCCTCCCGCCTTAGAAACGGCAATTATCCTTACCCAGAATCTTATCTGAAGCCACCCTTCTCTGCCTCATCCCCACAAGTAGCTTAGCTATCACATGTGG
Organism: Heterohyrax brucei; assembly: GCA_028571685.1. Classification (NCBI taxonomy): domain Eukaryota; kingdom Metazoa; phylum Chordata; class Mammalia; order Hyracoidea; family Procaviidae; genus Heterohyrax; species Heterohyrax brucei. The sequence goes on along the minus strand of CM053153.1, from coordinate 13,268,691 downwards.
GACCTCCTCAGGCTGTTGATGAACAAAAGCAAGTTACCTTATCTAGTCCCTCTCTCCTGCACCATTCTGCCCTGGAAAAACCTGAATGGACTCGCAGAACACGTGGCCTCTGATAGTGCGCCCACCCAAAGAATGGCTAGAAGGGCAGCCCGGGCTTTCCTGGAAAAACTGTGCAACTTCATGCCGCTATCGGGGCTGACACAGAGGCAACTCCTGGCCCTGGATCCTTCAGCTAAGTTGAATTTCAGGTCAGCTCAGGGGCCCCCAGCAGCTCAGGGTCACAGGATCCACAGGAAGAAATTCCAGGATGATGCCAGAAGCTAACAACAGTTTCCAGCTGTCCACGGCGGCCTCCTCCACTGAAGGAGCGTGGAGTGGGGGGCTTCACACAAGTGCAGCAGAAGTGGGGTCAAATGAAGAGCTGTCCTCTGAGCCACGGTGGGGAACGAACCAGTGAGACAGAGGCCCTTTGTAAGTGGCAGCCCCCGCCCATGGCCCAAGACCCTCGGCAGAGAACCCCCCTCCCCGGGGCCCTTCGGGGCCTGGACAGCAGCCGTCTTGATGCCACAAGGACTTCAAAACCTGCGTTTTCCGCTTGTGTGGGGCCTAAAGCCCTGCTACTGAAAGACACACCACAAAAGTCTCTTCTTTAAAGGTAGCTCCAGAACTGACCTCCCTGAGGGGAGTCAAACCCAGACTCCGCTTAGAAAGTGCGTGTCACCCCTTCGTTTCAGGTCCCAACTTTGCTGCTGCCACCTTGGCAATGCCTCCCCTGCCCATGCTTTGCAACCTAAATTATACCCCCAACACATTCATCCATTTTCCCTGTTTTTCTTCCTCCTGGAATCTCATTCAATTTGTATTTATGCCTGCGTGCCTCTGCAGTCATTATTTCCCAATCTAGTCCTCCGATCTAACGGTGGCAGACTGCCTATTGTAAGGAAATCCTGGTGGTGCAGTGGTTAAGCATTACATCTGCTAATCAGAAAGTCAGCAGTTCAAATCCTCCAAGGAAAGAGCAGTTCTACACTCTCCTGTGGGGTTGCTGTGAGCTGGAATCAACTCGACAGCAGTGGGTTTGGCTTTGGTTTCAGTCTACTGTAAGAACTCACATATCACGTGGTATAAAAGTATGCGATCTACAAAAAAAACACTTTGTATTTATTAAAGACTGGCGGGAAGTTCGATTCCACCCAGAGGTACCTTGAAATAAAGGCCTAGAGTGGTGATCTACTTTCCAAAAAATTAGTCATTAAAAGTCCTATAACATGTAGTTCTACTAAAGATACATGTGGTAGCCATGAGTAGAAACTGACTCAAAGGCTACTGGTTTGGTGAAGTCCTTAATATAAGGTGCCTTAACTGTTTATGTTAACGTAAAATAATATGGAGATGAAAAAGACACAGTCTTTTGCTCTCAAGGAGTTCACAGTCTACTGGGGAAGACAGACATGTACTCTGCATATTACAAATACTGCATTCTCATTAAATTCTCGTGTATAGGGGAAGCTTTATATTCTCATTAGATACAAAGGGATTCTGAGGTTCAGAGATGTTTTGTTCTTTGCCCAAATCACAGAACTAATGAGCAACACAGCTAGAATCCAAGTCTCCTGAATCTTAGCAGTTTTTTTCTTGCTGTCCCTTAGCCTTTTGTGTTTTTCTTTCCTGTATTTCACAGTAAACGCATCCAGGATTCTGACAATCCATATCATCTGTCAGGAGGGAGTCTAGAGGGACTGAAAGGAAGTCTTGCTCCCGGACCTTGCTTTCCTGCTCTCTACTCCACGCTGGCTACTGGACCATTCTTGGAAGAAGTCTGGCATCAGCCCCACAGGACCAGTCTGGTCCCACTGAGCTGGTTTTTCACATCCTTCATGGTTCAAAAGGTCTTAGCGCATTTAGGTTGAAAGGCTGCCTAATGAAGGCCAGTGATCATCCATGCAGAGAATGTGTTTCATTAGCACACAACTGTGACAATGAGTTTAGTTTGTGGCCTGCAGTGTTTGAGGTGCCTATGGCCCATTCCAGTAGCCCTGGAGGTGCAGACCATTAAGCACTTGACTGCTAACCAAACCTTCAGCAGTTTAAGCCCATCCAGCAGCTCTGTGGGAGACAGACCTGACTCTCCCGTGAAGACTGAGCCTAGAAAACCCTAATGGCCACTCTGTCACATTGGGGTCTGTGCGAGTTGGAACTGACTCGGGGTAAACAATATCAACAACACGGCACACCCAGGTGGCATCCCAAAGGAATAGGAACAAGTGGATCTGGGGTAGAACGCAGACATCTGAGTTGTAGACACAGTTTGGGACCACTGGCATGCAGGTGACTATCACAGGTGTGACAAGATCACCACTGGGACTCTGAAAAACAAAATTACTGTTGAGCCAACTGTGACTCAGGGCAACCCTGTAAGACTGAGTGGAAGAATAGCCCCAAATGGTTTCCAAGGAGCACCTGATGGGTCTGAAATGCTGACCTTTGCTTGATAGCTATAGCTCTTAACAACCTCGCCACTGGGCACACACCACCCCCCAAAAAAACACCACTGTTATTAAGCCAATTCTGACTCACTGCAACCCCGATGGACAGAGTAGAACTGCACCACAGAGTTTCCGAGGAGCACCTGGTGGATTCGAACTGCCAACCTTTTGATTAGCAGCCATAGCCCTTAACCACTACACCACCAAGGTTTCCACCACTAGGAGAGGCTCCCTATAGTGAAAAAAGAACAGAAACACCAGCATTTGAGAGGCACTTAGAGGAGGAGAAGCCAGCTAAGGAGAGCAGCAAGGGACGGCTAGGGAGGGAAGAGGAGATGGAGCAAAGACCAGAACAGTCTGGTGAGAGTATCAGCTCAACAGCAGCCCTACAGTGGTGACACAAATCTCTACATGTATTAAAATCCATAGAACTGTACACCAAAAGAAGCCTTGGTGGCTCAGTGGCCAAGTAATCAGTGGCTAACAAAAGGCCTGCAGTATGAACCCACCAGCTGCTCCTTGGAAACCCTATGGGGCAGTTCTACTATGCCTTACAGGGTTGCTATGGGTCAGAATGAACTTGATGGTAGAGTTTGGTTCAGTTTGGATACACCAAAAATAAAGCCAACTTTGCTGTATGATTGTTTAAAACCTAAAAGTCAAAATGAAAAAGTCATTTGGAATCCTACCAGTCAACAAAGTATTGTTGACATTCCAGTCTATTTTTTCAGATGGAATTGTACATGGAACTAACAAATTTAATGTAATCTCTAACTTACATTACATTCTTTTGAAATCCCATGTGTTTGAGTTAATAAAGTGGTGCCAACACACAGAGGGAGGGAGAGAAAGGGAGGAAGAAAAGACAAGAGTACAGACAGGGAGGGGAGAAGATCCTTACTGATGAACCCAACAGAGGGAAAAATAGCGTAAGTCCAAGGAATGTCATGGTTTCTTTAAAATTCATTTTAATTCTTACCTAAAACTTGTACACATATACACTTGTAAGACAGCTCTCTATTTTTTAATGAAGGAAGAAGGAAAAATACCTAATTTGCTTTTTGCTTTTTTTTTTTTTTTTTTTCTTTTTTCTGAAAACAGAGGAGGTGGCATTTCATGAAACAAAACTCCTTTTCCACGTAATAACATCTCCATCTGCTGGACAATGTTGATATCACCCATAGAACACAAACCTGTACAAGGAGCTACTAGGGCTTGGGAACTCACAAACCCAACAGACGTGGAGACTGTGGAGCCTGTCCCCCAGACTCACGCAGCAACCAAACCCAGGGACACTCTCTCCTTTCCCCACCTCATTACACACTCTGCGGCTCCTCTGGCCACAAAGAATTCAGCATCAATCATATTACCTGCTAATACAGGAATGTGAACCCCACTAAAAGCAAAAGGGAATTTGGTGTAATTTAAGTCTTCTTGTGGCAAAAAGACCACCACCCATCTTTCAGTTTGTTGTGCTGTGGTGGCTTGTATGTGGCTGTGATTCGGGAAGCAATGCCACCGTCAATTCAAATACCAGTATGGTGACCGTGGTCAGGCTTTAGCGAACTTCTAGGCTAAGTCAGAGTAGGAAAAAAGGCCTGGTGACCAACTTTCGATAATTGTCCAAGAAACGCTTTATGGACTACAACAGAGCACTATCTGATACAGTGGTGAGAGATGAGCCCGTAGGATCATGAAGATGGCCAAGACCAGGCAATGTGTCACTCTGTTTTACATAAAGTTACCATGAGTCAGAGTTGACTAGACAGCAACTGACAGCAACATGGTGAAAAGCACACTGGTATGTGACGAACACTGGCATAAAAGTAGGAGTCAGGCGTCCCGGGCTCAACCCTGATACCAACATGGTACGACTCAGAGACTACCAGGCAAGAGTGGCTGGGGCTCACACTGCAGCCAGGTTCTCCAAGATATTCTTAATAGTAATGAACTTGGTTATTCTATCTCCAACTACCTGATGCCTCTGCCAACTTTCTAATGAGTCCTAGACTCAAGTCCTAAAGGAAGTATGATTAATTATCATCCTCAAACCTTGTATCCCTGCAGGGAGTACCTGCACAGAGAAGAAGTCCTGCCAGGCAAAACCTGTCAGGGAAGATGAAGGGCCCTCGCAGACCCACAGGACTAAGTCATTTGGAGGAAGAAATGCTTCCTTGCCTGCCATATCACCCACAGAGGAGACCACCAATCTGCTTACACACAGGCTGGACCCAGCAGGACTGTCACACTTGGGCCTTTGGCTCTGGCTCTAAGATGGGTCACACTGTGTTCTCTCCCTGCACACCAATTATCCACTGGTACCCCAGACGTACGCAAGGCCGTGATATTCTCAGACAGAAAATGAGCTACCAGCCCCAATTCCCTGGGTAGGTTTCATACAAGCACCAAGACTTAGTGGTTCTTGGGGCCAAATTGCAGCAAACTAAACAGATGTGTGGCCAACAACAGCTGCCTTCAGCAAAAGGGGAAAAGTGACAACACCAGCAAGCAACATGCAAAGGCAAGGATGACAGCGAGAAGACGGAGCTTCACTCCTCACCCATTTAGAGGGCAAGTCCCAAGCCCATAGTGCCCAGCCATAACTCATGACCATGGCTTCATCCTTGGAGGGGAAGAGGCTTCATACTACACACTCCACTAACCAGAATATATAGATAATTACAATTTCTGGTAAAAGAGAGAAAGAATTTCCTGCTTATTAGAAAGGTAAGCAAAAATGCCAGTTGGTTTCATTCTAGGGGGCAATACTCTGTCTGAGACACTTAATTCTTCCTCTCGGGCTTTATAACAGAAAAACTATCACATTTTGATGCTTTATGCTTTCACTAGCATACTATGCTTTGTGTCTACCCTGGCCAGACACCATACGGACACACACAGGATAGATGGGCCAGCAAAACAGATGCAGGCTTTGTCCTCCGGGAGCTCATGACCTTGGGCAGCGGCTTCACAGTGAAGGGCACAGGCCACAGGGTGCCCAGCTGCCACTGCCCACCAAAGGATCTGAGTCAGATTACCTAACCTCTCTGTGCTGTACCTTCCTCATTTGTAAAAAGATAGTAACAGTACTGAGCTTACAGAGTACAGTGAGTATTACAGAGTATAGAAAGGCTGTAGTGAAGAGCTTCAAGTGAGGAAGATAGGGTTAACCTTTTAATGAATGTTAGCAATAAACATCATCCAGTGACTTCTACGGGTCTTCATTATAAAGTAATAACTGTACCGAACAGTATACAATAGAGGCTGTAAAGGGGCAGGGTGTTCCCCGACAGTGCACTGACATGACATACCACTTGCACATTATGACCAGCAGAATAACAGCCCCCAAAGATATCCACATCCTATTGCTGGGACCCTGTAAAAGTGTTCATTACATGGCAACGCGAACTTGGCCGATTAAGTTAGGGGTCTTGAGATGGGGAGATTATCCTGAGTTATTCAGGTGGGTCCTGTGTAATCACAAGGGCCTTATTAAGAGGGAGGCAGGAGGATCAAAGGAAAGAGTAGGAGAAGTGAAGGCAGGGGCTAGATGATGTGAGGACAGGCCCAGAAGCCAATGAGCACAGGCAGCCCCTAGGAGTAGGAACAGGCAAGGCATGGCCGCTCCCCCAGAGCCTCCAGAAGGAACCAGTCTCGCCAGTGTCTTGATTTTAGCCCCCATAGGGTTCTTTTCAAGCTTTTGACCTCCTGAAATGCAGAACACAAAACACTAAGGTTACAGTAGTTTGTTACAGCAGCAATAGGGAACACACAGATTTGACTACACACATCAGCTTATATTGCTATAATGAGTCTCTTTTGAAAGGTATGTGGCAGAAGAATTTGAACCACAGAAAGTACTGTGCTCCTCGGGTAACTTGATTGACTTTTCTGAACATCACTGTTCCATTTATAAAATGAAGATATACGTATTGATCTCAAATATTGACTACAAAAACACCCGGTGGGCACTCAATAGTTTTATCACTCTTTCCATTAAAAATGCTGCAAGAATTCTCTGTACGCTCATGTACACATGCCTGCACATGCACACACACACACAGAGCTATTTCTTCTTTAAACTTCAGTTTCTCTGAGCTCTGAAGAGTGGCACTTACTCACCTGCAGGCCACTGTCCAGTTCTGAGTAAAGGGTCTCACTTTGCTGACAGAGATCGGGACTGAGCACTTATACACCAGGCTTGCCAGAGACAACATTTTGGTTTCTGCTACCATTTCCTGCTGAAAGCTGAGCTCCACCCTGTTCCCAGCTCCCGAGACTCAGAGACCACCGCTGCCCCCAGCCCCAGCTAAAAGTCTGTCCTCTTATCTAGGCCACCTTCTCGTCAATACATCGTTCCCCCATCCCACCTGATCTTATTCTGGAGTGTTAGAGGAACAGAGTCAGAATTTTCACCTGCCCATTGAAAACACCACTGCTACTGTCATTTCTGGGACTCTGGTGGTGCAGCAGTTAAGAGCTTGACTGCTAACCAAAAATCAGGGGTTCAAATCCTCAGCCACTCCTGGAAACCTTACAGAGCAGTACTGCTCTGACCTATATGATTGCTCTGAGCTAGAATTGACAAGAAAGGTAGTACAGGTACAGGCTCCATTGCTGCTGACAACACCAATAAAGGTTACACTGTGCAGACTGCCAGGCACTACCCTAAAGACTTAGTATAAGATCATAGGTATTCAAGCTGAAAGTAGAAGTAAAATCTAAGCTCTGTCAATATAATAACAAACCTGAATTATACAAAAAGAAGTGATCAGTATTAGCCACACATATATACACACATAACAAAAAAAACAATTGTCTTGTAGCTGTTTTAACCTTAGACCAATAAAGTCTCCTCTCCATCATGCCTGCCCTGCTTCCCCTCTGCTCCCAACTCTAGATACATACAGCATTTAAATGAGCTAAAGTCAGGATGCTTGCTCAGCACCACCAAGGAATACCAAGATGATATTCACTGGACCAGAGCACGAACTCCTGGTGAGGACTGAGTGGGAAGCAGAGGGATGCACCAAGGGGAAACTGCGGGGGAAGGATAAAGGATGCAGGTGAGGGAGGAAGGACTCCCTGACATTAAAGTCAGAGGGAAAGGGCAAGTTCTGTCTTGTACCTCTCTGCACTCTATCTCTGTTGCTTGGTCATCTCATAGTATGGTTCTTGTCCTGGTAACGAGCCTCCTCATCTTTCCAAAAGTTACAGCCAGAATGAAGATACTGCATGCATACAATTCTCATGACAACCTGCAGAGATAGCATTTCACTCCCACAATGCACACTAACAGTTGATGCCAAATGTGCTCAAGGTAGCTAGCTAATCAGTCAGAATCCACACTGGGTCTGCGCCCTCCAAAGCCCAAGTTCTCTGCAGGCACTTCTCTCCCACAGCCGCTGGACTCTGCTTACCCCTCCCCATAACAGCAGCCAGAGCCAAAATCATTTCCAGGGCCTCTTCCAACAAGGCAGAGAGCCCTGGGTGGTCTAGAAACCTTGAGGCAAACACTGAGTGTTATCCTGGAACAAATGACAAACTGGAAGTGAAGGGCTCTTCCCAAGCAGGAAACAGCTGGGTCCAGCTGAGGAGCCAGACAGAGTCACCTCTCCACACAAAACCTTCCTTCAAGAGGACACGCTTCACAAGGCCTTGGAAGTAAGCCAAGGACGTTGGCTGATTACGGACACTGCTGTTCTGGAGAGGAAGGGTGGCCATGGATGCAGGACAGCCACAGAGGGAAGGCTGCCCTGGGCAGGACAACCACAGAAATGTCCCCAGGCTGCGGAAACAGCTGGAAATCAAGCTGAGACGCAAATGTCTAGGCTCTGCCCTGCACACACAGGGAGGGCAAAGGAAGGAAAGGCACTCATGTTCATGGACCACCTGCCATGCCTCGCATGCACTAGGCTGTGTGCTTTCAAAGACGTTATCTGAGATGTTATGGAATTGTGGTGTTAATGAAGAATACTGAATATACTGTGGACTACCAGAAGAATGAATAAAAGTCTTAGAAGAGATACAACGAGAACACTCCTTAGAAACAGTGACAGTGAGACTTCGTCTTGCTTGCCTTGAACACAACATCAGGGAACACCAGTCACCAGAAACGAACGTCGGGCGTGGTAACCTAGAAGGTCTACTGAAAGGAAGAAAACCCCCAACGAGAGGGACTGACACAACAGTGAACAGTGGGCTCCGGCGATGGCACTGGGCCAGACAACATCTCAGTTCTTTACACAGTGAGCTTGCCATGAGCTGCAGTCACCTTGACGGCAACTAATAAAAACCATATCTGCGATAGTCGGAGAGCTCTTCAGAATCCAAAGCATGCTCCTTCCCAGTCTGCAGTCAGTGTGAAATGCCTCCACTAAGGCTTCTGTTAAGTCCTGAGCCTTTGTTCTTACACCTAGATGGGTCATACCACCCAGAAGTATTTTATTCTGCTTCTCCTGGGTTCACAGCTGGTGTGTATTGTCAGTGCACACAGACTCACTGTCTTCACATCCCTAGTCAGGGTGCTAGGAATCTGCAAGTTTCAAAAGCAGCCCCAGGTGGCCCCTGGACCACACTGTGGAAGCACTGCTTCTCTTCCAGGCCATTGTCTCTGCCTCAGGAATCTAGCCCTGCTGTAACAGAAATATTACAAATGGATCCTTCGGCAAAGAGCACTTTCCTCACAGTAAAGCTGGTGAAAAATCCCAATCCCAGGCATCAGCTCCAGGGGAAAGGCTTCCTTCCCTGAAGGCCTACTCATCAGTCTACTCCTGGATTAGGAGGTTCTCTCCATAGGTACCCCATCTCCTAGCACTTCTTTCTGGATGTTTTGAGGTCCCCCATCCCTCTGTTCTCTTCCCTTTCCTTTTTCTCTTTTGAGAGATAAAAGGTGATGCTGGCCACACCCCAAGGAAACTCCTTTTACATTGGATCAGGGGGTGTGACCTGGATAAGGGTGTTACAGTCCCACCCCAATCCTCTTCACCATGAAATTACAATTGTGAAATGGAAGATAATCACATAATGCTGGGAATCATGGCCTAACCAAGCTGACACATATTTCTGGCAGACACAATTCAAACTCAATCCATGGCACAACTCAGATTCAAAGCCCTCTCCTCTTTTTATCTCCGAGGCTTACATGTGGCCTGAAGCCCCTGCTCTCAGACTCCCCACTTCTACCCTGACACCCAGGCCAGCTTCCAGCCTCCTCAGCCCAATAGCCCACTGTCAGGGCCTCCATGGCCAGTGGATGAGTTCCGCACTTCACAGGGCACCTGCCTGAAAAAATCTAGCCTGGGATTCGATGGTAAGCCGTGCATGCTGGCAAGGACCAGGGTCTGCCTATAGGAAGGACCTTGTTTTTACGTTTGTCTTGCCGCTTTTAGTCTACTTAGCTCCCAGCCTCCGTCTCATTCCTCAACTTGATTCCAGTCTCTCTTCTCCAGAGTTGGCCCTTTTTCTCTACTCCACTCTATGTCTTCTCTATCTAACCTTGGCCCCAAAGAACTTCACAGTCTGAGCTAGCTCCTTGCCCACAAAGGTACCATGGCAGGCAGAGAGTCCCTCAGATCTCCAGAAGTTCTCAGATGTAACACAAATATGTGGCCTGGCAATAAGCAGAAACATAGTAAACAAGTGCTTTTCAAAGTCTGCCCAGAAAGTAGGCCAAATGGCAGGAGAAAATAAATAGGTAATCACAGAAGTCTCACCTGGAAGCCCAAATTAGTCCCCTGGATGGAGGTCATTCCTTTGAATTTTGTATTCTACCCCATCAGAGAGGTGTGTTAGCTTTTAAGACAAATTTATGTTTTAGATAAGTTATGACTAAGGAAGGAATTGAGAAATTCTTTTTGTGATTAACCCATTACTTTGTTGATTTTATATTTCAATTTTAGAAGACAGGGTTTCAATACTCCAAGATGATCTAGAGACAGTCTAATTCATCACTCAGAGTCCCTGGGTGGTACAAACGGCTAGTGCTACCTCTGTACAAACGGTCAACTGTTAACCAAAAGGTTGGAGGTTCAAGTCTACCTAGAGGTGCTTCACAAGAAAGGTGATACACTTCCAAAAAACTGACCACAGAAAACCCTGTGGAGGACAGCTGTGCTGTGATTCACACAAGATCGCCAGGAGGCAGAAGTGACTTGTCAGCAACCGTAACTGTAATCCACTGGACAAGGGTGGCCGGGAAAAATGAAGAGAGCGACGTCTGCTGACAGGGACAGAGAGAAGGGCCCACAGCACACAACGAGCCAGTGTCTCCACGTGGCTCCACGAGGGACATGGGATACAAGGAGAAAGGGCAATTACAGAAAGCAAAGTGATGCAGACATGACCAGCTATTGCCTGTCCCACTAAGAGTACAAGGACGGAGCAGGAAGAATATCAGGACTTGGCTGTTGATGTTCACCAGCAAAAGGGATCATAGAATAATATTAGCGTAGGCAAGAATTGCCTCCAGGGGGGAAAAAAATCATCTTGCCAGGCAAAAATATAGGGACAATAAAAAAAAAATCCATCCTTGCCAGGAATGGGGTGGGGGGCGAGAGGGCATTCTTAGGGCAATGAAACTATTCTGTGTGATACTGTAAGTGGTGAACACGTAACTTTACATGTTTATCAAAACTCACAGGGCAGTACAACCAACACAAGGAGTGAACCCTAAGGACACCTAAGGACTTCCGTTCATTATAATGTATCCATGTTAGCTTGTTACAATAGCAAATGAACTACACAAACACAAAATGTTAATAGTAAGACAAACTGGTCAGGGGAGAGGGGGTAGTTAGGAATTCTCCATACTTTCCGCTTAATATTTCCATAAGCCTACAACAGTCTGTTCATTTAAAAAAATTTTTTTTTTCAGCCCCTTCACCTTACAAACAAGGATTCCAGGCTCAGAGGAACAGGCCATCCCAAAGACACTGCTCCCGAGGGCAGAGTCAAGATCACGGCACCCTGTGCCCGGCCTTGCTCTGTCCACTGTGCCAGCGGGACCCCAGCCCTGAGCGTCTCCCCCTCCAGTACCTGCCTTCTAATTCATCACACTGCTTCAAGGGCTTCTGAGACCGGCACCAAAGTGCACAGGGCTGACCTGCAATAAATCACCGCAGCTAATGGTCTTCCTGCTCCCCGTGACTAAGTGCAGACAGCCCTGTTCTCACTTGCTCAGTGAAACAGCTGAGGCCACCGCTTGCCGAGAGAGTGTGGGAACCAAGAGACACAGGAGATCACAGGGGGAAGGCGGTTTGTACTCCTTCTTTGTTTTCCTTCTCCCTTCCTTTTTCGTCCCTTCCTGTCTCCTGCCTCCCTTTATTCTTCTCTTTCCTCTCTTCCTTCTGTCCCTGCCTTCTTCCTTCCTTTTCTGCATCACACAAACATGGCACTGTAAGAAAGCAATCTGTCTCTTAAAGCCCAATTCCACCACCTTGGTTATTCAAAGTGTCCCTAAGTAGGTCACAAAAAGGTTCTGAGGTGTTTGACAGTATGCAAGTACATGGAGGGCAGTGTAGTCATTAGATCCTGTCCCCAAGGCCACCTAGGTAAGGTGACTCCCTGATGCTTCTGGAAGGAGCCTAGGCTATGGGAGCCCCTTGCCAGGCTGTCTCAGGTTCCATCTGCCTTGATGGAACCACTCAACTCTCCTTCATACGGCCCAAGCCACCTCCCTCCGTGCTGCCTGGATCTTGGCTCTTCTGGAGCTTATGGTTTCCTTCCTGAACTACACCCTGTGCTGGGGGCTGAGCCAAGCACTTTCATCACTCTTCCTAGACATTCTGTTGATTCCCAAGACAACCCTTCTCCTAAGGACTCAGATCTAAGGCAAGTGATTTAGCCTGTCTGTGCCTCAGCCTCTTCTTCTCTAAAATAATCACTTTTAGATTAGAGAATTGTGAGAATTAAATGACTTACTATATGTATTTAGAACACTGGCTACCATATAGGAAATACCATATATCTTATCAATGGTATGTTACAGCTACTAGAAAAAGTCAACAGACTCTTAAGCTGCACGAATAGGAATGGAATACAAGAGTGGTGGGGGTGACAGTCTTCAGATGATCCTCACTGATCAGACCACACGTGGTGTAGCTCAGTTTTCAGAGCAGTTTTGGAGAAATTTAGATAAATCAAGCATCATTTAGAAAATACGGATCCCAATTATGTAGAAACATCTATCTTCTTATAGGAAAAAAGAGCTAAAGACCGGAGATGGCTCCCCGTCAGAGGAGAAACCTGGTGTGGTGAGAGGGGAGCAGAGGACAGAGGATATGGGATTTGCTCCCAAATATGCATCTCGGTGCCCTTGACTCCTAGTAGGGTGCTTAATAAGCATTAGCATGACTGAAGAGTCAATGAGATGGTCAGTCAGTAGATTGATGGGGTAAGCGCTGAATGGCCTGCAGGGATAGGGACTTAATGTTAGAAATCACAAGGAGATAAAAAAAGTAATAAGCATTGGAGCTCCCCTGACCTCTTAAAAAGATGACCACTAGTGTCCTCTGTGTGATGAGCAGGGCAGGGGCACTGTGTTAGGTACAGTGGCACATAACAGACTTGGAACTGAGTAACACGGTGGATGGTTTCCAGACTTTAAATTTCTTAAAGTGTATTTTAAAGAAAAGGAGGGAAAGATATAACTTCAGATTAAAGGAAATCCTTTAAATTCAAAAGGTTTGCTTTCTGAAACCTCAGTCTATTTTCCCCACTTTTCTGAGAACCAGTGAAACCATCACTGACCAGCATCCGTGCTGGGGAACTACTAGACTCGACGGCAACAAAGTCCTTCTCTACACAGGTATGTATCGTTCCCAGCCCAAAATGAAGCCAGGCACTTAACAGCTGCTCAGTTCCTATTTGTGAAAGGAATTACTGAACGACGTGCAGTCATTTGACATCCAAGTTTACATCCTCCCCAAAAGAGTAACCTCATCTGGAAAGACACAGAAAGAAGCACGACAACTGTGCAAGTCCCAACAAAGTGCGTGGAGGAAAACCCATCAGTCAGAAGCCAAGAGGCAGAGGAGAGTCTACCCAGTTTTTCTCTCACTGACCTGTGGGAAGCCACGTTCCAGCACCCTATTTATCCCATCGGCAGCATAACCCTCCTACTGCTAGAGCGCTCTGCAGCTACAGTGATGCTTCCAGTCCCTCCCACACTTGTTCATTCATCAAACATGTATTGAGCAGCCACTGGATAGCAGGCCCCAGACCAAGTTCTGGGAAAACAGTGGAATAGAGTTTCCTCTCCCAGACACAGTTGTGCCCCTGCTCTGTGTTGTCATTGCTCGTGACATCTCCGTTCCCCTCACTGAACTACAAGGATTGCCAATTAAGTTTGTGCACTCATCCTAGTCATTGCTGAATATCACTGTGGTCACCTTTGAAGTCCTCCCCTTGGGAAGCTATGCACTGACGCCAGCGCCTAGTCCACCCTTCAAAGCAATTTTGGAACTCTTCTTCTGGAATGCCCATCAGAGCTGTTGTCATATTACCCTTGATGTCCTGAATGTCATCAAACTGTCATCTTCGGGTAAAGAAAAAAGTCCCTGGGGACCAGATCAGGTGAGTAGGGAGGGTGTTCCAACAGAGTTATTTGTTTACTGACTAAAAACTCCCTCACAGACAACTATCCAGTAAGTTCACATTTTAATCAGCAAGTGCTGCTCTAACAGAAATACCACAGAGTGGATGGCTTTAACAAAGGAAAGTTTATTCTTACACAGTCCAGTAGGCCACGAGTCCAAAGTCAGCAGGTCCGCTCCAGGGGAAGGCTTTCCCCTTGTTGGCTCTGGAGGCAAGTCCGGTATTGCATCAGTCTTTGTCCAGGGAGCGTCTTGGCACAGGAACCTCAGGTCTGAAGAATGCACTCTTCTCCCGGTGCTGTTTGCTTCATGGTGTGAGGGTCCCAATTCTCTGCCTGCTTCTTCTTCCTTTTATCTCTTGCAGGACGAAAAGGATGAAGGGTGAGACAAGCCACACTCCAGGGAAACTCCCTTCACAGTGGTGCAGGAAAGTAATCCTATGAAGGGATTTACAGTTCCACCCTAATCCTTTAACATACAGCACAGGAAAACCACAAAATGGAAGACAATCACAAAATATTGGGAGTCATGGCCCAGCCACACAGCTACACATATTTTTGGGAGGACACAATTCAATCCATGACAGTTCACACACTTGCCACCATGCCCAACTGTCATTCTAGAAAAAGTTCCAAAATTGCTCTGAAGGGTAGACTAGGCACTAGCATTGGTGCATAGCTCCCCCAGGGGAGTACTTTGAAAGTGACCATAGTGATATTCAGTGATGAGGTCTGTGGCACTTAGAACAATTAAGTTCGCTGAGGTAATTGTTAGACTTTGTATAACCCCCTCCGGAGCAGGGCTTGTGCCTGTTTACCTCTAGATGCCTAGAATCTGGAAGAGAGATGTAACTGGAGGACAGAGAGAGCCAAGGCAAGCTTGGCTCCCCTACCAGCCTTGCTAGAGAAACCCACGGAGAGGTGACACCGCCAGGCCGCCGCACGGGAGCCCCGGGCGAAGGGCCGCACCGCCTACATCATTTACAGGGCTCAGCACAAAATGAAAATACAAGACCTTGTGTTCAAAAGCAGAAAAAAAGTGCTCTGAGAGGAACTAAACTGTAAAGCTTTCTGCTTTCTATCCTGGTCTCCCTCTCAAGTAGCCCTGGCTTTTTTCTTTTTTCTTTTCCTTTTTTTTTTTTTTTTTTTGTTTTTTTTTTTTTTTTTTGGCTATTTAACATTGTCCTAAGAAAACAAAACTTTACATTTTAAATAGTGTTCTTAAATTTTACCACTCATCCTTACACGGTACAATGTCAGCTTTCAATGTTAATATAAGGGCATTTAACTTAGCCACAGCATCACGGAAATTATGCCATTTGCCCTTGGTGGCTCATATTCCATTTAGTGGAAACACAAGACAAAATCAGCTCAGCTGCTGGTGCCCAGAGATGAACACCAAAGACAGTTCCTACCACCGTGGGGACTCAGGAGCTCGCCTCGGGCATGTTTTCTTCACTTGTTGATACACGGATACTCGGCCAGCGCTCTCTACTTTCGGCTTACTGCTGGGTAGGGAAGGACCGAAGCAGCAGTAACCAGGGGTCCTGCTGTCTTTCTCTTTCCTGCCACATCCCCAGTTTGGGCAAAGAGGTTGGCTAACACGTGGAGGTAACACAAGTAAGGAAGCAGATACTAGGACAGGACCTCTCATGGGTCCAGAGAATTCTGGGCCCGTGAGGAACCACAAACGCCGCGTGCATGTGAGGCAGAAGAAAACACCAGCACGCCCGCTGTACTTGTCTCCTTTGGACACGTGCAGGCTCCACTGACAAAACACAAGTCCCAAGATACAATTATTACGAACTTCACGACAGTGAGAGCAGAACATGAAGCCAAACACAGGTCCTTCTGAGCCCTCGGCCCTGTGAGGCCAACTCCGCCTAGATCGCTCAGAGGATTCACGGACTCAGGATCAGTTCTCGGAGCCTGGCTGAGGCCTGGCTGGAGCATCAGCAGCTCCTGAGGGACCCAGAGCGCTGCAGAGCCAGGCCAGTTTACCCAGGAAGGCCTGAGGAAGCAGGGCGATAGTGGCTGCTTGTGGGAGCCACCTTAGCAAGAATGAATCTCTGGACCTTTCAGAGAGAATGTCAAGTGAGCTCTGTCTCCCCAGCCAAGACTCAGAGATGAGTTTGGGGAGAGAAGCAACCGAAAGCATCTGCAGTCCTCCTAAACCCAGCCTTAGAGTGACCTCTCTGAGTGTAGAAAGGGAAAAATGACGAAGGCAACACTTCCGTACTCACCAGGATTCAGAGCCCCAGCCAATCCCACTCCTAGCCCTAGAAGGGTATCTTTCCCACTGGTGGAAATTGCTATAGAAACAGAAATTGCAGAGTGGTGGAACAAGACAGGACCAGTCAGTTGGCAGTGGCGATCTGGCCCGCAGATTTTTAGTCTGGCTCTTACTCAAGCATTGCCATATGGAAATCCGGAATACCACCCCTAACAAACTAGCAAACAGAAACGCCACAATTCCACTTACAACATGAAGTCTTCTGCAGCTATAGAAGAATTGTTGGTCTTCTCACACTGGTACATTTCAACCTGGGTGTGAAAACACCTTCTGTTTCAGACAACTATCCAAGCCGCTAACTGGTTGAGTGTCTTTGGCTGGTATCTTCATGAGCCTCAGTTTCCTCATTCAAAAATGAGAATAAGAATACTAATGCCTAGCGATGTTGTGAAGTGTCTGGTAACCAGGCAGGATTCCCCCTCCTGCCCTTACATCTCTGCTAGGGATTGAATTGTGTCCCCTCCAAGGTTATGGTAAAGTCCCAACCCCTGCAGCTGTAAATGTGACCTTATTTGGAACTTGGGGCTCTCTTTTGTTATGTTGATGAGTTCACACCAAGTCCACTGCATCCAGAACCTAATCCTACTGATTGGTTTCTTACAAAAAGAGTAAAAACACACAAGAGGAACACAGAAGCCATGTGAAGATCCCTCTACAAAACAAGAAATTCCAAGAAACCCTGGGGCTCGAGACAAGAAAGCCTCCCTCCCCAGATCCAACACCCCAATGTGGGCTTCCAGTCTCCAGACCAAATGGAAAATGCATGATGGTTCTTTAAAGCTGCCCATTTGCCCCATGTGCGTGCTGGTAGCCCTGGGACACTGACCCATCTCCCTGTCATCCTGCTAATTGTCCCCAGCCCCAGAGCACTGCATATCTTTGCACCCAAGAAGACCCTGCCCCAGTCTCCCTCTGCCCATGTGGCTTCTCAGGCACCTCCGGCTCTCACTGAATTTACCCTCCTGACTTTCAAGAAAAAGACTGGAAACCCTGGCAGTGTAGTGGTTAAGTGTTACACCTGCTAACCACAAGGCTGACACTTCAGATCCACCACACTCCTTGGGAACACCACGGGGCAGTCTGCCCTGATTACACGGTCACTATGAGTTGGAACTGACTTGATGACAGTGGCTTTGGGTTATTTTGGTTTTCGTCCACACACTTGCTACTGTGAAGCAAGGACAACGGTCTTAGGCACGTTTCTAAACTCTGTTAGTCTCATTTGTGTCTGTTTTCAAGAGTATCCTCCGCACAAATACTGCACGTCAGAGGTATGCAGTAGATCATTGTTTAAAACAAAAACACTGAAGCACCTGTCACGGCCTACAGAGGCCCTGCATATCCCGGCCCCTTCCAAAGTCCCTGATTGTATCTCACCGCATTGCATCCTTCAACTGTTACTCTGCAGTCCATTAGCCATCTTCAAATGTCACTTCAAAGACGTCACTCTCTTACTAATTTGTGTAAGCTTTGTTAAATGGAAAACTAACTTGTTAAGTAAACTTTTACCTTAAACACAATGTTAATTTAAAATTTTTAGAAGTCCGTCTCTTGTCCACACTAAGGATTTGCACATGCGGTTTCCTTCATCTGGAGAGCACTCTCCCCACTTTGGGCTGGGCCAGCTCTTCCTTAGAATTCAGATTTCACTTGATACCTCCTCAGAAAGATATTCTTGGATCACCTGGGCCAAGGCAGGCTCCTAAGTTTTTGAGACAACAGGAACTGTATTTGTTGGTCGCCTCTCAGTACCAGCAACTAGTACAGTGCCTGACATAGAGGAGGTAAGTGGTACTTACTGAGTGAATGAATGCATGCGTGAATGAAAAATGAATACTTTTTATTCCCTCCTGTGCAAGTACTAGCTCTCTTCCAGTTGTTATGCAAATACAACTCATACCTCCCACCAGAACACAGGCAAGAGAAGCACTATAATTCTCCCTCGTTTCCCACATATGGAATACTAGGCACTGCTTGTACACCGCGTTCAAAACACATTTGATGAATGTTTAGATTATCAAATGGAATGAGCGCAAGGGTATTTAGCCTGACATTGCGGGACTGGCCGGCTGAAGCTGACCCGTGTGTACAAAGGAAGTGTCGCATCCTCAGGACAGCACGCGTGTGCTCTGCATTTGTCAGCAGGTCTTTCCTGTGCTCGGCCCCCTCACGTGGTCATCACCCATCAGCCAGCTAATGGGATCATAAAGGAAGGGTGATCAGAGGCCTGGCCTTTCTCAGAGTCATCAGCTCAAAGCCCTTTTAATGTGAGTCCCTGACTAGATTGGGTGTGGAGAGAAGAGAAAAGGTGATGAATGGCCTAAACACAAGGAATCTCAGATACCTGACTTTGTTCTTATCTCGGGCAAGGTGCCACAGCCTGAAAGCATCTGCAGTAGGCACCGAGTCACGATGAACTAAGAAGTTCAAGAATGTCCCCTGATAAATGCAGGCCTGATAAATGAATGAGTGCTTCTGTTGCTTATTACCTTGTAAGTGACTAGGGTCAAAGGTTGGGATTAACCCAATGCTCAGGGGCAAAATACTCTTTGTGAGCTGGCAGGAATTATCACCAAGGGCAGCGTGGGCCAGTCAGTTCACACGGCTAATGAAGACAGGGTTCATCAGTTCAAGACCCCTAGAGACTAGTTATCTGCACACGGAGGAAAAATCTGCTTTGTGGCCATAGTTGGTGCCCTGACACTGGGCAACCATCTTTCAAATTCAGGTCATTTGTCCGAGAGTAGAAGGCAGAGTATGGAGGCTTAGCACAAACCTCTCATCACAGTAAAGTGGAAGCATGCTTGTTTACACTGGCATAGGGCATTTAATGATGACGTTGTCGCTCTATGCCAGGCAGCGTGCTGAGCTCCTCACATAGACTGCCTCACTCAACCCCTACATCCGCGTGTAATCACACCACTCTACAATTGAGAAACTGAAATTAAAGAGGTTTCCATGCCTTTTCTTTTATTTAAGTCATAAAACCCTAGTGACATAGTAGTTAAGTACTATGGCTGCTAATGAAAAGGCTGGCCGTTCAAATCCACCAGGCGCTCCTTGGAGACTCTATGGGCAGTTCCACT
The DNA here is from genome assembly GCA_028571685.1 of Heterohyrax brucei. Classification (NCBI taxonomy): domain Eukaryota; kingdom Metazoa; phylum Chordata; class Mammalia; order Hyracoidea; family Procaviidae; genus Heterohyrax; species Heterohyrax brucei. The sequence goes on along the minus strand of CM053153.1, from coordinate 13,249,233 downwards.
CTGTCCTAGAGGGTCACGACAAGTCATAACTGACTCAACGGCAGCAGGTTAATTAAGTCCGTTTTAGCCCTGGGAGGTGGGTTTCAATCTCTTTCCTTTTACTGACAAGGAACCCAGGCAGCAGGGACATGCTGACTCATTCAGGGTCCCGCAACTGGAGGCTGTAGAGCCGGATCTCCACGCCAGGTCTTCTGAAAGCCAGGTTCACTAACTTAACCATGACACCAAGGACACAGGTTTTTCTTAACAAGCAGAGCAATTACAGCCTTTACAGATGAAGGGTGATGAGCACAAAATCAGGAACAGCCAAGAATTTGACTCTTGCAAAGAACTGCCACCAGATGGGAACACAGGCCAATCCCACAGCTTTTAAAGCTGAGAAAAAGGTTCAGGGATATGCAGAGGAACACAGGGGCTTGGGGCAGAAGGCTCCCAAACAAGTTTCCAGGCCCAGCTTCCTCATTTATTGTGTGTTGTTGGGCAAGTGACCTAACATCTCTGGCACTATTTAGGGACTGCTCCAAATACTTCTATGGCATCAGTTGACTTTAAACTTCTAGGAACTTCCTGAAGCAGACATCAGCAACCCCACTTCATGAATGAAATAACAAACATCAAAAAGGCTATGCAACTTACCGAAGGTACCCAACTAGAAAGTGGCAGAGCTGGAATTTTAATGCAGGTGGTCCAGCTGCAGTGCCTGTGCTCTGAACAGTCATAGCATCCTACTGGGAAGTGTGATGGTAATACCACCTGAGAGCCTATTGGGTTTCTAATTATACGAAGGGCACAGCAAAGTGTCTGGCATGTGGTTTTTTTCAATACTCATTCAATATAATCCATTTCAACAAATATGACATATTTTACCCTGAAATAGACTTCCCGCCTTAGAAGGTTCGTTCTCACTGTCCAGTAGGTGCTGAGGACTCCCCTGATTGGCTACACCTGGATGATACAGACTGATGGTCCAGGATGGTCCAGAATTTGGAGTTAAACACTGTGTGGGTGGGTCAAGCTACAAGACCTAGGAAGACTTCTAGTCCAGCAGGCCGACTTCAGCACACAGCCCGTTTACTAATAACGGGTGCTAGGTCAGGACTGGAGCCCCAGAGGTACAGCGGTTAAGAGCTACAACTGCTAATCAAAAGACCAGCAATTTGATTCTAGCAGCTTCTGGCTCCTTGGAAACCCAGTGGGGCAGTCCTACTCTGACCTACAGTGTTTCTATGAGTTACAGTCCTACTCTTTCCTACACGGTCTCTATGAGTTAGAAGTGACTCTACCATAATAGGGTTGGGTGCATTTTTTCATTTTGGTTTGGTTTATTTTTTGGCTTAGGATCATCACCAGCCACAAGCAGACAAAGAAACACAGCACCACAAAATCCAGATCAAGTCAGGCTCTGAAATATACATTTACATCCAGGGCAGTGGACATTAGGCAGCCAGACCTGAGTCACTGGACTAGAACTCAGGGCAAGGCTCTAAGTCCGAGCAAGGAGGAGAAGAGGATGATCTTAATAAAGGCAGGGCTGGGGTAGATAAATAGTATGAAAACAAGGACTTGGCCACAGAAGGTAAGAAGAGGATGAGTGGTGGCTAGTAGCAGGATGAAGTTTTATCCTGATGACCAGACAATTCTGTAAAATATACGGAGTAAGACTAGCAGCCCAAGAGGGAACCCCCTTTGTGGAGATTTACTTAACTCATCTAGCATCTCTCAAAGTTCTCCTGTCTTGGGACAGTAGGGGTCCTTGGGGCTTGGCATGGGAACAGACACGAATGAGGCTGAGAGTGCCAGCTGGATGTTTACCCAGGCTGGCAACCAGGCAGGGCCTGAGACATTCCTACTACGGGTGGACGTGTACTTGCCAGCAATGTCATGCTAGGGAATCTCACATCTGGTAATGGACTGAGACGGATGACCTTTCCTATACCTTGCCACAGAGTCACTCCCCTATGTTCCCCCGATGCTCTCCTAGGTCATCTCGGGGCCCTACAGGCTAAATACCTTAGAACAGTTCACACGCTAACATGTTCATGTCACCTATGGAGACAGCACCATTCTTCAGAGATGACTCAGAGAATCATCTCCCTGTAAAGGCAGGACAGATTCCAAAGTCTGAGATTCTGCAGTTGCATGTCTGTTTTTGGAGGCGATGTGACTGGCTGTGGGGAGGTGGGGAGGCGGGGAGCCCCAAGAGCGGCGCCGAGGCTCTCGAGGAGCAGGGATACAAGAGTTCCAGCCATCAATGCAGCTCTGTGGCCTCAGCAGAAAGATAGTAACGCCCTGTCTCGGGAATGTAACCTCCAGAGCACTGAAGACAGCCACTCTGTGCCATTTTGAAACCCCAAACACTCCGGGAGTGGTGGCTTTTTAAAAGCATATTCTGCTGCTACTGAGGAGCCTTGGAAATGTGGAGGGTGTACCACCCAAGCCATTAACTGCCCAGACAGCTTGAGACAGAGACAGGAACAAGGAATCAATGAGCTTGGGGCAGAGTGGCTCAAAGAAATAAACATGTGGTGAAGGTATTTCCATAGCCTGTAAATACTGTCTTTCAGGGGCTTCAGAAGGAGACCAAACAGCCTCCCGCTGCCATTGCCCCATAAAAGAGTGACACTGTGTATCTAAGAAGCCAACAGCCAGACCCAGAAGCCAGGATTCCCAGCCACCCTTTAATTTATAGGCCATAAATGATGGAGCCCAGGATCGATTGCCCTGACTCAGGGATGAGGGATTTATTCTGGCTCTGTGCACACACAGAGCCCACTGATATAACTAATGGCCCTGGTGGGGAAAGGTCGGGCTCTCACTAAATGTTAAGTAAAGATGTTTGCAACAGACAGTTGTGTTCCTAAGAGATGGTTCCAAACACATCCTAGGAAGCAGTGTCCACTGTCCATCCCAGCTGAGGTTGGGCCACAGGGGAGGGAACCCTGGGGTGCTTCAGCCAGGGACAGGCAGCCCTAGGCCACAGGCACAGGGCTTGAGCTCCAACAATGTTTCCATTCTGTATCTGTCAAATTGTCCTCCCACCTCAGCTTTTGCCCCACCCAAACCTGCCCTCAGACAGGTCTGTTACCCTCCTGCCCATTGGTCTACCAGGCAGAAAGTGCCATGAAAAAATCTAGGTCTCACCTGGCCCAAGATCACTGTATCTGCAGGGGCAGTTCAGTGCCTGCTAAACAGAGGACAGTGTCAATAAGTAGACAGAAAGAATCTGTTTATATTCATTCAGTCAGTCACCTCTCCATCCAACTCACCTTTGCCAAAGGATGATGTTTGTTTTAAACAGAGAATATATTTCTTGTTAGGAGCCTGGCCAGCAATGAGAATTTAATAGTATTTTGTTTTATGTATATTACTGTCACTTATATGTGGCAAGTAATGCTGAAAGTCCATTTATGGTAGTGACAAAATTTTATTCAAATGTCTTCATGAGAAAGAAGGAAGACAATTTAAATAAAAATATTAAGTAAATATGGTGGTAGAAATGCAAAATGGTACAACATTTCTGGAAAGCAATTTGGCACTTTCTAAAAAATCTAGAAATAGTTTTTTAAGAAACTGCCATATAATTCAGCAATCCCACTGCTTGGAATGTATCCTAGAGAAATAGGGGCTGTCACACAAACAGATACATGCACATGAATGTTTACTGTAGCACTGTCCACAACAGCAAAAAAATGGAATCAACCTAGGTGCCCATCAACACATAAATGGATAAACAAACTATTACATGTCCTATATAATGCTATATACTATGTCATGATACATAATATGTCAACTATAACATAAAGGGGATGGATAATGAACCTATATGTTTGCAAGGCTTCTGTGTTTTACTTGAAATTATGAAATATGAAGTTTAAGCAAAATGTGAAAAGGTAGGTATGCATAGTACAATACTTAATGCAACCACTACAAAAAATACAGAGATTAAGCAAAGAAACAATATACAAATTACAGTAAAATATTTTTAAAATATTCAAATAATTCAATTCAAATCCAAACCTAAATCAGGAAAAATAAAAGACAGCTGAACAAAGAGAACATTCTAGAGATTTGCTGAGGTCCTCTTTGGAATTTAGCTGATCACCACTTGCATATCAAGAGTTTACCTAAGGCTGAGGGAAAAAAACCTAGCCTAAAAAATTGCACAGAAGAGTGTCTCATGTTCACACAAGGTGTGATGTAGTGCCTATTCTCACAACCCAGACTTCAAAGTTTTACTATCTTCCAGGAATTGGGTCAAGTACTCAGAAGAGTCTTATGTCAGTGGTGGAGAATCAATAGCCCTGGATTGAACTCTGCTCTAGTTTACCTTAAAAACTCTTAAAAGCAACAGTAACAAGGACCCAGCTGTTTCCAAGTCCTTACCTGCTCATCAGAGAAAAGCTCAAGAATATTTATAGGAACACAAACACATCCATCACTCAACAAAGTAATTGAAGTCCCTAAAAGAGAGAGGAAAGGGTACAGAAAAAAAAGAACTTTAAGAAATAATGGTCCAAAACGTCAAAAATGTTATGAAACCCATAAATCCCATAGGCCTAAGAATCTTAAGACTCCAAGTACAAATACTAGAAGGAAAACTATCAACCAAGAATGTTATACCCAGCTAAAATAACTTCTAAAATCTAAGGCAGAAATACATTTTTGGACATTGTAAAATTGAACACATTCATCACCAGCAGAATCTCACTACAAGAAATGTCAAAAGAAGCCATTCAGGCTGAAGAAATAAGACATCAGACAGAAATACGAATCTCTAAAATTGAATAAAGAACCCCAGAAACAGTAATTACATGGATAAATATATGAGATTTCTTTTAATTTATTATTTAAATCAGTGTTTTAGTCAGCTAGGGCTGCTCTAACAGAAATGCCACAGAGTGGATGGCTTTAACAAAGGAAGGTTTATTCTTACACAGTCCGGTAGGTTGCGAGCCCATGTTCAGGGTAATTACACAGTCCGGTAGGTTGCAAGTCCATATTCAGGGTGACCGCTCCAGGGGAAGGCTTTCACCTTGTCGGCTCTGGAGGAAAGTCCGGTATTGCGTCAGTCTTTGTCCAGGCAGTGTCCTGGCGCAGGAACCTCAGGTCTCAAGGACGCGCTCTTCTTCCGGTGCACATTTCTTGATGGTGCGAGGCTCTCAATTCTCCTTGTTTCTTTTTCCCTTTTTATCTCTTGCAGGCTGAAAGCAGTAAGGGTGGGGCAAGCAACTCTCCAGGGAAACTCCCCCAACTGCAGAGCAAGGAAGTAATCCTATGCAGGAATGTACAGCCCCACCCCAATCCTTCAACATACAGTTTAGCGAAACCGCACAATGGAGGACAGTCCCAAGATACTGGGAACCATATCCAGCCACACGGCTACACAAATTTTTGGGGGGACACAATTCAGCCCATGATAATCACTTTTTTGTTTAACTCTATTTAAACAAAAGTAATAACAAAGCATTATGAAATAGGTATCTATCTATGTATCTATATGTAAAATATATAACAAAAATAGCACAAGGCTAGAAGGAGAAACAAAGGGGCCCTGCTGACACAATGATTGAGTGCTCAGCTGTTAACTCTAAGGTCCATGGTTGGAAACCACTAAAGGCTCTGCAGGAGAAAAGCCCTGGCAATCTCCTCCCATAAAGATTTCAGCCTATGGGGATCTACACAGCAGTTGTACTCTGTCCAACAGGGCCATATGCATAGGAACCTACTTGATGGCATACAACAACAGGAGAAAATTTGAATACACTATATAAGCTTGCTGTACTACTCAGGAAGTGACATAAATGTCACCCAAATTCTAAAGCAAACTCTCAAATAAGAAAATAAAGAATTAAAGCAAATATGCCAACAAAAGAGATAAAATGGAATCATAAACACAATCTGGAAGGAGTTAGGGGAACAAATAACAATGAGGCAATTGCAGAACAGAAAGCAAGATGACAAACTTAACATATCAATAATCACATTAACTTAAATGGTCTAAACATCTCAGTTAAAAGGCAGAGATTCTGAAAAAGGAGAAAGCAAAACTCAGTGGTATGCTGCCTGAAAAAATACACATACCATCCACACTTCAAATATAAAGACCTAAAAAGTTGAAAAAACAAGACTTGAAAAAGATATAGTATACCAATACTAGTGAAAATACAGATAAAGTGGCTACATGAAATTCAAAGGAAGTAGAATTCCGAGCAAAGAACATTACCAGGGATAAGGAAAGACATTCTGTAATGATAAGAAATCAGTTCTTCAGTCAGACATAACAATCTTGAACAATAACAGAATTTCAAAACATGAAGCAAAAACTGACTCAGTATTCAAAAGAAGTAGACAAATTCACAACTATAGTTTGAAATTTCAATATCCTTTTGTCTCAGTAATTGACAAAACAAGGTGACAAAAAATCTGTAAGGATATAGAAGACATGAATAACACTAACAACTAAACTGACTTAAATTACATTTATACAACACACTAACTACCCAATAGCACAGAACACACAATCTTTCAAGTGAACATGGAACATTTACCACGACAGATCATGTTTGGGGCCATAAAAGATTCAACATATGTAAAAGGATTCAAGTCATACCAAGTATGCTCACTGACCATAATTGATTTAAATTACAAATCAATAACAGAAAACCCTTTGGAAAATGCCCAAATATGTGTACACTAAATAAAATACTTCTAAATAACACATGGGTAGAGGAAGGAATCAAAAGAAATTGGTAATTTGTACTGAACACAAATGAAACACAAAAAATTGTGATATATTGCTAAAGTCATTCTCAGGGGAGATTTCTGTAACTAGACATCTGTATAGAAAACAAAAGGTTTTAAATCAATTATTTCAGCTTTCACTTTAAGAAACTACGGGGAATAAAAAAGCAAGTTGACCCCAATATATAAAAAGGAAAAAATAATAATAATACGCATCAGGGGAAAAAAAAGGCAGAGAGGGGGCATCTAACCCAGCCGAGCCAGGCCAACAGAGGATAAACAAAAATTTAAAAATCCACTTAGCAACCCTGTAGGAGAGAGTGGAACTACCCCACGGGGTTTCCAAGAATATAAATCTCTACCAAAGCAGAGAGCCACATCTTTCTCCCTTGGAATGAGGGGTAGGTTCAAACTGTCCACCTTTCAGTAGGCAGCCAAGCACTTAACCACCAGGTCATAAAACTGGGGATAAAATCTTGACGAAATGTCATCTGAGAAAATGTTTAGAGTCAGCTACCCTCCTGGCGCATAAAGACCGCAGAGCACGGGCACGGATCAGATCCTTCCCCCTCCCCTTCCCCTGCAGGGGTCAGACAGAAAGGTGAAAGGCAGGCTCACGTGAAGGGAGCAGGCAAAGCCAGGACAAGGCCCTTCAGGCCCGCCGGGGTTTGGGGACAAACCACCCCCAGGCAAGCACTGCCATTCGGGCCCTGTGTGCACGTCAATAACTGTAACTCAGCCGGAGAACACCACGCAGCAGGCAAACACCGAATGGACGCTTCCGTGAGAGAGCCCTGTGCTGTTATTCTCCCAGTAACAGAAAGAATCCACCAAACACACAGTATCTAAGAGCCAGGTCCTGTTCTCAGCTCTGCCAGAGAAGGAGTCTTGAGGAAATTCCTTAACCCCCTGCAGCCTCAGTTTTCTTCCCTATAAAAACAGATGAAACAGTAGCTATCCTTACTGAGTCTTCCTGGTGACATCCTTTTACATATCACTGTTTCTAGCATTCACAGGGATTCTCTAAGGGGTAGATATTACTGTCCTCGCTTACAGAGGAGAACACTGCATCTCAAGGATACACGGAACACACACAAGACAGCAGTGCCAGGAAGCAGGCAGGAGACAGGACAGGAGCTGAAGCTGCCGAACCTCAAACCTGGCACCTTTCCCAGCACGTAACCCAGATGCCCTCAGGGGTTACAGTGACAAAACACAGGAGAGTGCTTTGAGCCATGTTTTGCAGGCTAAAAACCATAAATTCACATGTAAAAGTCATTCAATATTATTATCAACTGTTACAGGTTGAATTGTGTCCCCAGAAAAGATCTCCTGATGTCCTAACTCCAGTACCTGTGCATATCAGCCTGTCTAGAAACAGGGTCTTAGAGGGCATCATCACGCAGGTTAACAGGAGGCCATACTGGAGCAGAGTGAGCCCTAACCCTGAACCTCAGCTTCCTTATGAAAGGGAACATGAACAGAGAGGGAGACCAAGAAAGGAGCAGTGCTCAGCGGTAAGCCAAGAACACCCAGAGCCACCAGAAACCAGGACAGGGCACTGCACTGAGTCTCCTCAGAGCCCTCCATGTGTGACAGCGACGGGCCTGGAAACAAGTCACGCTTTCAAGACTTAATCCATGGACGTGAGGAAGAGAGTTAGGGTTCTGCCGTATTTACTGAGGAGCGCCTGAGCGTACAAACGGAAACACGCTCAGCTGCTAACCAAAAGGCTGGAGATTCGAGCCCACCCAGAGGTGCTTTGGATGAAAGCCCTGGTGCTCTACCTCTGAAAAATCAGCCACTGAAGACTTTCAGGGGAACAGTTTTACGCTGACATACACAGGGTTGCATGAGCTGGAATGATGTCAGTGGCAACTGGTTCACCTAGGGATGGCAAAGCTTACAAACAATTCTTTTCCAAAAGAATCAATACATCACACGTGGGACTCACAACAAAGCACAAACTGTGGATGAGGTGGCTACATGCTTTCCTGTGTAGCACCCACGATCCCCATTAACCTGCTGGAGTTCTTTCTTAACCCTTCTCCGCCATCATGCCCCAACTCCCAAAAAACTCTACTACAATCAGCATTGTGAAAACCAGGATTTCATTTATGCCTATATTGCCAGTGCCGAAGAGTACCTGGCAAATAGAATTTTCAATAAATACTGATTAATTGATTGATGATAGAGGTCAAACATTATTTTTTTCATGTTAACAGCATTTAATAGAGTTTTGCATACAGCATACGCTTCATAGATGTTTATTGAATTTATTTAAAACACACACAAAGTGTCATGGATTGTGTCAGCTTGGTTAGGCCATGATTCCCACTAGTGTCTGTCCTTCATTGTGTGGTTCTAATTTTACACAAAAGAGCATTTGGGTGAGATTGTAATACTTTTATCCTGGTCACCTTTCTGATTCAATATAAAGCAAGTTTCCCTGGGGTGTAGCCTATACCACCTATTTACTCGGAAGAGATAAAAAGCAAAGGGAAGTGAGTCGAGAGGGGGACTGCATACCACCAAGAAGGCAGTGCCAGGAGCAGGAGGAGGAGAGTGCCTCCTTTGGACCTGGGATCCCCACACTGACAAACTACCAGTCCAGGACATTAACGAGACAGTGGGCAGAAAAGGAACGTCTTCCCCTGGCACTGATGCCACGAATTTTGTTTTTCAGCCTACTTCACTCTGAGGAAACAAATTTTTTGTTAAATTATCTACTTGTGGTATTTCTGTTACAGCAGCCCCAGATGGCTACGATCTAATTTTCTTGCTTGCAGCCAGTGCAAATTTTAGGACATAAGCTGATTTGAGTCATCTGTGTGCCAGTATCCCAGATGTATACGGCCTCTCCTCCTGAAACTGCAGCACGCTCACCAAGAGGACGGGCTTGCTTGCAGAGAAGCTGTGTTCCAGCGTGCCGCATCACTTGTGTTCTGGTGCCAGCGCTGCAAACATCAAGGACACTTCTAAACAAATGTCGTCCACCTTCCTTGTGAACCATGCCATTCTGACAGATCCCCTAGAAGAAATACTGGTGTGTACTTCACGTGCATTCGTCTGCCGTCCGTCCGTGTTGCCCCCGCCCCACCCACGGTGCAGACAGCCCTCTCTGCTCCCGAGGTCTTCCCACCGGGAGGCTCACCCTCTGCCCTGCCAGAAGCGGTCAGGGCTTCACATTTAGCAGCTTTACTGCTCTTGGGAAGCCCAGTGGATTTTAATACCGTTGAACAACTGGGCTTGAGCACTCCTGGTGTGAATGGAGCAAAGCTCTAGTTGCTAGGCAACCGTACAAAAGCAGACGGATTTCCAAAATAACTCAAGACCCACTTCAATCAAGTATAACTGCACTGTTACTTTGCAGCTGGTTAGATTTTCCCCTTACCTTGGTCAGATGATCTATACCTTCATTATTCCAAAAAATACTAATACTCCACCCCTTCAGATTTTTATCTAAGATAAAAATGTTTTTTAATAGAATCCCGAGTCTCAGTGAAAAAAAAAAACCAGTGGTACGTTTCAAGCACAGACCCCCAGCAGAGAGCAGATGCTCAGTAAGTATTTCCTGAAGGAACGGATGGATGAACGAATGACCGGGTAAGAGGGCACACGGGGCCTGCTCTTACATCCTGTGTGTCTACATGCACTTGTCGTTAACTGCCGTCATGTCAGCTCTGACACATGGCAGCCCTGGGCAACAGAACAAACTGCTGCCCTGTCCCGCAGCACCTTTACCAGTGTCAGCACGCTCAAGTTCCTTGTTGCAGCCACCACTATTCTCAGTCCCTTTGAAACTGCAGGGCTCATCTTCCAGCATTCTACTGGACAATGTTCTGTTGTGAGCTGTAGGGTTTTTGTTGCCTGATTTTCTGAAGTAGCTTTTCTTCCTAGTCTGTCTCAGTCTGGAATCTCCACTGAAACCTGTCCACCACGGATGACTTTCCTGATATTTGATATAGTGGTGGCATAATTTTTAGTGTCATAGCAACACGCAAGCCACCACAGTACAACAAAGTGACGAACATGTGCTGGGAATACATATATATATGTATACAAACAATATATATAGATAAACACTGAATAATAGATGCACTGCTGTTGTCGAGCTGATTCTGACTCATAACAACTCTACAGGACAGAGGAGCACTGCCCCACACGGTTCCCAAGGAGCGCCCAGCACATTCAAACTGCTGACCTTTTGGTTAACCGTCATAGGCCTTAACCACTGCACCACCAGGGTTGTTTCTGAGTGTGTGTCTGTACGTGTATGTGTGTGTGTGTGTGTGTGTATAAACACAGTAATACAACTGTGGGGTAGTTTCTTTAAAATAAGTCCACAAATTCTTTGGCGTGACTCCTTCAAAAGCTGAAATTTGAGCATAGGCTGGGCTGAGTGGCTCATTTCTAACAAAGAGCACATGGCAGAAATGATTGTGGGGGACAAGGTCATAAAAGGCATCGCAGCTTTTCCTTGCTGTCCCCTCTGGCCTCTGTCATCTCTCTCAGCTCATTCACTCTCAGGAAAGCCAGCTGCAGTGTCATCAGGACACTTAAGCAGCATATGGAAAAGTCCAGGTGGCAGGGAACTGAAGCCTCTTGCCCATAGCTTTGCAAGGAAACCACCTTTAAAACCGATTCTGAGGCTCAATAAAGCTTGCAGATGACTGCCACCAACCAACCGCAATCACATCTAAGACCCTGAGCCAGCTAGACTACTCCCAAATTCCTGACCCAGGGAAAGAGATGCTTGAGATGTTAAGCCACTGAGTGTGGAGTGATTTGAGACACATCAATATATAATACAATCACATCTTACCTTATCAGTTGACCCCTTATTGAAATATAAACTCCTGAGGACAGGGACCCTGTCTGTCTTGTTCACACCTACGTCTCTAGCACCTTGAACTACACCCAGCATCTTGCATCCACTCAACAAACCAAGGGTAGTAACTAACTCCAGGGCAAGCTTATCCCTAATCTTGTATAGAAACATACATGCATATTCACACAATGAAGTATAGTTCACCAATAGGAGACTTCTTGACAAAGAACTGTTAGACAGCATAATTATTACACACAAAAAAAGGAACTATTAGAAAGTATAAAAAAGAACTATCAGAATTTACATAACATTCCTCCCCTACAGAGGGTGTGAAGGAACTCTGTGCATGATTACAAAGTCCCGACTTATCCAAGTAAGAAAACCAACACAGGGCACAGTCTGGCACCTCTGGGCTATGAGAAGGAAAGGCTAATACTAGCAGGCAACACAGGGGCACTAAGGTCTCAGACCTCTCTTGGGAGTTGTCTTAAATTTCTCCTGACACAATGTCGTAAGAGGCAAGGGCTGGCTGGACAAGATGATATTTAAGTTACCTTTCCACCTGGGGGCTGCAGTGATTAGTCCTCTCCCTTTGCTCTCTGGACACCTGGAAGGCAGGTAGGAGTACACTCGCTGCTCTCTGCTGGCCCAGAGAGGAAGATGCACAGCCAAGGTGTCCCACATTCAAGTTCACTCGCTCTCTGTCTCCAGTTTGAGGAGGTGCTAAAGGCCTCTGTGGACATAAGTGACAGAGAATAATCACAGCAACTCAGTGTCTTGCTTTCTCTGCGATAATCAGGGCAATGCAGATTAAAGGTTAAAAGTGGTCTCACTTTGGAAATGTCATCACAAAAGACCAATCTCACTGGAGAAAGACATCGTATAAAATGGAGGGCCAGTGAGAAGGAGGTAGACCCTTGGGAGACAGACTGACACAGCGGCTGCAACAGTGGGCACAGATACAGTAACGACTGTGAGAACCCCACAGGATTGGGTAGTGTTTGCTTCTGTTATGCATGATGTCACTCTGAGTCAGGGCACCTGATGACAACAGATGAAAAGTCAGACTTGCCCTGCATGCCAGCCTCAGGCAGTCAGGGGCCAACTTGGTAAGAATCCAAATACAAGACCCAGCGATGCCTTCTTTTCTTTTTAACAAGTCAATTTTCTAGTTCCTACTGCATACTGTACTACACGCTCTGAGGCAGTCATCCCAGTTATTTATCTCCCAACTACAGAGGGAGGGGACACTCTTAAATGCTCTCAATTGCCAAAAAATACCTAATAATTAAAGACAGTCATTTAAATATCCTAGACCAGAGAATCAGATTCCCGTCTTCTTTCCACCCATTGCTTTTGCACCTCCTCATGGCCACAAAGCCTGGCACATAATAAGCCTCTACAACTTAATTTTACCATTGCCATTAGCTCAGTGGAGCAGCAGCTACATGCCAGGTGCCATGCTAGGTTCTTCATCTACATTACACCCATTTTGCACAGGAACAACATTATGTCTGGTAGTAATGAATGCCAAAGTGTGAGGAGAGAGTAACATCGGCTGTGATGGTTCAGGTTATGTGCCAAGTTGGTGAGGCCATGGCTCTCAGTGGTATGGCCTATGTAATGATGTAATTGGGAAGGTATGCAGTGATGTAGTCATCCTCCATTTCGTGATCTGATGCAGTTATCCTTCATTTTCATATAATGGCAATTTTCACATAACAACTAGTCTTTAGAACCTAATCATGTCAACAATCTGATCCAAACACAACCCAATAAATTAGAGATAGTGAGAAAAATGAAGAAAAATTAATTACCCACCAGACATTCAGTCTCCAGATGCAGCTTCTTCCAGCTGCCGCCACTGCCCCAATCACAAATGTCTTTGTAATGTTTGAAATAAATTTGTATGTTTCCACCAAGTATGTCTCAAATTTTACTTTTTGAAAGAGTTTAATTGCCTAGCTGAGTTTATTTAGATGCAAAGTTTACCTGGTTAAGATACTTAAAACTCCCAGCCTGAGCTTTCGCTCAGCACAAGATGCCCAGGTTTATCAAGGCATCCACAATAATCCCAGCAGAAGCACCTGACATTTAACCAACACATAGCTTCTCTGAAACATTTAAAATAGTACTAAGTTCCCCATAACTCAGGTCTTAACTCCCAAAGATTTTTAAGGGTGCTGTCTAATACAATGAATTTAGTCTTTAAGATGGAAATGCTCAAATAAAAGGAGACTAGTGGTAATCAAAGGAACCCTGGTAGCACAGCAGTAAAGCACTCATCTGCTAACCAAAAGGTCATAGGCTAAAACCCACAGGCTGCTCCATGGGAGAAAGCTGTGACCATCTGCTTCCACAAAGATTTACAACCTTGGAGACCCAATGGGGCAGTTCTACCCTCTCCTATAGGGCCACTATGAGCTAGAATCAACTCAACAGCAGTGGGTTTAATTTTAGGAGTGTTAATCAACCCCTTCTACCACTGGCCCCATTCTCCCACGTTAACCCAGGAGTGAAGAAGATGAACGTATCAAAGAAAACGAAATGGGGAAAGGGAGGCAGGCAAACAGAGACGGAGGGAGAGAAGGCTGCTTCTAATGCCTTCTCTAGGTCTCCACAGCAATGTAAGACTAGAGGGTCGTGAGCATCAAGTTTTTTTACTGTGTGGCAACCCTGCCATCTTCTGGTGCAAGTCGGAAATTCTGTAGAAATTGCTGCTAACTAAAAAGCCAATGGGTTGTGACTCTCAATGACCCTAATGTGTTTCACAGTAGAAATGCCCTCAGTGGGGCTTTCAAAGACTGTGCTCCTTCAGAAGCAGATCGCAACACGTTTCTTCCGAAGTGCTTCTTGGCAGATTAGAAGCATCAACCTTTCCATCAACCATTAACTTTTCAGAACCACCAACTCAGTAGCTGAGTGCTTGCTTAATCCTCAGGGTTATCCAGGGACAAAAATGTTACCCATCAGTAGATAAGCCGAAAGATGTGATCCTATATAACACAAAGGTTAAGAATAACACAAACTGTCATTGTTAGGTGCCATCAAGTCGGTTCCAACTCATAGCGACCCTACACACAACAGAATGAAACACTGCCTGGTCTTGCACCACGTCCACAATCATTTTTAGGCTTAAGCCTGTTGTTGGCCCGCTGTGTCAACCCATTTTGTCCAGGGTCTTCCTCTTTTTCACTAACTCTCCACTCTACCAAGCATGATGTCCTCCTCCAGAGACTGATTAGTCCTGACAACACGTTCAAACTGTGTAAGACACAGCCTCGCTATCTTTGTTTCCAAGGAGCACTAGGTTGTACTTCTTCCAGAACAGATCTGTTAGTTCTTTTGACAGTCCACGGTACATTCAATATTCTCCTCCAACACCACAATTCAACCACATCAATTCTTCTTCTGTCTTCCTTGTTTTCTGTCCAGCTTTCACATGCATATGATGCAACTGAAAACACCATGGCTTAGGTCAGGTGCACCTTAGTCTTCAAGGTGACATCTTTGCTTTTCAAACTTTAAAGAGGTCCTTTGGAGCAGATTTTCCCAGTGCAATGTATCTTTGATTTCCTGACTGCTGCTTTCATGGGCATTGATTGTGGAACCCAGTAAAATGAAATCTCTGACAACCTCGATCCTTTCTCCATTTATCACGATGTTGCTTACTGATCCACTTGTGAGGAGTTTTCTTAAAGTCCAGGCACAATCCATACTGAAGGCTGGGGTCTTTGATCTTCATTCATCAGTAAGCGTTTCAGATCTTCTTCACTTCCAGCAAGTAAGGTGGTGTCATCTGTGTAACACACATTGTTAATGAGTCGTCCTCCAATCCTGATGCCCCATCCATCTTCCTGTAACCCAGCTTCTTGGATTATTTGCTCAGCATAGAGACTGAAAAGTACGGTGAAAGGATTCAATCCTGATGCCCACCTTTCCTGACTTGAAACCACACAGTGTTCTCTTGTTCTGTTCACACGACTGCCTCTTGATCCATGTACAGATTCATTAAAAGCACAATTAAGTGTCCTGGAATCCCATTCTCCACAATGTTAGCCCATAATTTGTTATGATTCACACAATCAAATGCCTCTGCATAGTCAATGAAACACAGGTAAACACAGATGAATGCCAGGTATTTCTGAGATCTCTTTAAATTTGAATTTAATATATTCAATTTTCAAGCTTCCATCTTTTAAAACACAATTAGACAAACTTCCATGCATGCCGCCTTCCAATCACTTCCCCACCCAGCAGCCAGACTTATTTTCTCAACTTGTACCAAACCATGGAATATGCCCCATGTAAAAATATCTGACTTTATTTTTTGTGCTTTAGGCACTTCAGGACAGGGTTGCTATGAGTTGGAATTGACTGAATGGCAACAGGGTTTTAAGTTTTTAGGTGAAATTTTACAGCTCGATTAGTTTCTCTGTCAAAAATTTGTACACATATTGTTTGGTGGCATTGGCTGCAATCTCCGCAACGTGACAGCACTTCTCTTCTTTCACACTGGGTTCCCTGTATCCATTTGCCCAGCTCTCTTGTCCCTTCCTGCCTTCTCCTCTTGCTTTGAGCAGGAATGCCCATTTGGTCTACGATATTCCACTGAACTGAGAAGCACATTCCTCATGTATGGCTTTGTTTGTTACACAGACCTGTCTAATCTGGGAAAGTGGGCTTTGACAGTGGTTCCCTTTCTGAGTTAGCAGAGGCAGGAGCTGGAGTCTCGGGGTTCCTCTAGTCTCTGCCAGACCAGTTACCAGTGACTTTTAATTTTACTTCACAAAAAATCCAAATTTGTTCCTATGGAACACCAGGGATCCCAAACCACCAGCCTATCTGCAGTAGCTAGGGTGAGTGTGGGTGTGGGTGTGGGTATGGATGTTCAGATGCAAGCTTTAAGTGCTTTTAGGCCTGACAGTCTATTTTCTCAGCTGGCTACCAGTGCTCTGACACCTAACACAGACGGATGTCTCTTCACATACATACTTACCAGCCTGCCCCGGAAGGCAGATTTGGGTGACCTTCAGTGACCTCGCATGGTCTAGCTCCTTCACATCTCTACAGTCTCACTTCTCTCATCCTTGAATCCCTACACTTCCTCCACACTGGCCTTCCTATAACTTCCAGAACACGCAAAGCTCATCCCACAAGCAGGGCCTCTGCACTTGCTTTTCCCCCTGTCTGGAACTCAGCCACAGGATGTTGGGAGGAAGCGGAGGAAGGACCCAAGTCAGGCTGGAATCACAGGTTGTCAGGTTTGGGGAGGCAGTGTTTTTCCTTCCATCACTTTGAATCCGTCATCCACTCTTTCACCTCCTGTTCACTGTTTCTGATGAGAAGTTACCTGTTCGCCTTATTGGGGGCTCCTTAGACTTGATGAGTTGTTTTTATCTTGCTACTTTTAAGATTTTCCCTTTGTCCCTGAACTGCTTGATTCTGTCTAGGTGTGGATCTCTCCATATTTATCCTAGCCGACTTTGTTCTGTATCTAAGATGTGTAGTTGAGTATTTTTATCAGACAAGAGTGTTGAATTGTCAGATGCTTTTCAGGGATCACTTAAGGTGATTGTGTGAGTGTGTGTGTGTGTGTGTGTGTGTGTGTGTGTGCATGCTTCCTTAGTTCTAATAATGTCATGTGTTACACTCATTCATTATCTCATGTTAAACTACCCTTGCATTTTTAGGATGAATCACACTTGTTCATGGTGTATAATCCTTTTAATGTGCTATCAGATTTCATTTGCCAGAATTTTGTTGAGAATTTTTACATCTATATCATAGTTTTCTTGTATGTCACTGTTTGGCTTTGATACCAGAGTATTGGTGGCTTCATAAAATGAGTCAGGGCATGTATTTTGCATTTTGTGTTTCTTGTATTTGGGGGAAGAATTTAAGGACAACTCATGTTAATTCATTTTTTTTTATTTTTATTATGACTGAGTGAAAATGTACATTCCCACACAAATTTACATGCCCACATATATGCAACTTCCACTGCTCTCCCTGCCCAGTGACAGCACACTATTTCTCTCTGCTCCATACATATCTCATCCTCCCAACACTTTCCCCTCCTCTCCACCCACATTAATTCTCATTTAAATATTAACTGGAAATAACCATTAAGTCTTTGTTCTGAACTTTTCTTTGTTAGGAAAGTATTGATAACTAATTTAAGCTCTTTATTTTTAGGTCTGTTTAAGTTTTCTAGGTCTTCTCAAGCCCTTTTCAGTAATTTGTGTGTTTCTAGGAACTTGTCCATTTCATCTAGGTTATCCAATTTATTGGAATGCAATTATTCATAATATTCTTTTAAAAACCTTTTTATTTCTATAAGGTAAATAGTAACGTCCTCACTTCCATTTCTAATTTTAGTTACTTGTTTTCTCTTTGGCAAGTCCAGCTGAATGTTTTTCAGTTTTGTTGATCTTTCCAAAGCAAACCAACTTTGGGTTCAGAAGATTCTCTCTATTGTTTTTCTAGTCTCTATTTTATCTCTACTGTAATCTGTATTATTTCCTTCCTTCTGCTACCTCTGTGTTTAGTTTGCTCTTCTTTTTCCAGTTTGTTAAGGTTTAAAATTAAGTTACTATTTGAGATCTTTCTTTGGTAATGTGGGCATTTATAGCTATGAATTTCACTCTGAGTGCTGTTTTCACTGCATTCCATGAATTTCAGTACGTCGTGTTTACAGTTTCATTTGTCTCTAAATATTATCTAATTTTTCTGTGATTTCTTCTTTGGCTCACTGGTTGTTTAAGAGTACACTGTTTAATTTCCACGTACTGGTAAATTTTTCAGTTTTCCTTCTATTACTGATTTCTAGCTTCATTACGTTGTGTTCAGAGAAGACACTTCACAGGATTTTCATCTTTTAGAATCTGTTGAGGCTTGTTTTGTGTCCTAACATACAGCCACATATCCCAGCAAACATTCCAGTGCAGCTGAGAAGAACGTGCATTCTGCTGTTGTTGGCTGGAATGTTCTAGATATATCTAGAGGTCCAGTTGGTATATGACATTGTTCAAGTCCTCTGTTTCCTTGCTGATTTTCTTGTCTAGGTGTTCTATCTACTATTAACAGTGGACTGTTACAGTCTCCATTTATTATTATGAAATTGTCTATTCACCCTTCAATTCCGTCAAAGCTTGCTTCATATATTTTGAGTTTCTGTTGCTTGCTGTTATACGTTCTTGATGAACTGACCCTTTCATCAGCATATAAATGTCTTCCTTGTCTCTTTTAACAATGTTTGACTTAAAATCAACTTTATCTGATAATATAGCTATGCTAGTACTCCTTTGGCTATTGTTTTAATGGAATGTCTTTTTCCATTCTTTTCCTTTGATCTGTGGATTTGTACCTTTGGATCTAAAGTGAATCTTTGCTGGACAGCATGTTTCACCTCCCATGTTTTCTCACCAACATCATTTCCACCTGAGGGCTCATCACTCCACTGGCATTTTGCTAACAAGACATCCACAAGGCTAAATTCAATATGCATTGTAAATCATTTTTCTCTCAAAGCATTCAAATATGTTGGACATTTTTTCTTCTTGAAACATAAAGTTAATGGTCCAACATGTTCCTGCTTCTCCGTTTCTCTGGCCATGTGTGTTAAGTCTCTTCTGTGATAACAGATTACCACAAGGTTAAAGCTTAAAATCCCACTCATCTATTAGCTCACAGTTACATAGATTAAAAGTCCAGAAGATTAATACATATATGAGGCTGTGCAACTAATCTGTTTTTTGCGGGCAGAGGAGAGGGTGTAGAGGAGAGGACAAGTGTCAGTTGAATGGATACTGAAAGAGTAGAAAGGAAAAATGTGCTGCTACAGGGTGGGGAGAGCAAATGGAACTGCAGAGAGCTGGGTGCTCACGATTTTATATGGCGAATTGATTTGAACTGTAAACTTCTACTTAATAACAGTAAAAATTTTTTTAAAAAAGTTCAGAAGAGTGAGTTTAGGAGCCATCCTGTATGAAAAGTTTCTGTCTCTGGACAATGGAATTACTTCAGTTCAGGGAGCGTCTCTCATTGTGACAATCATGCAAGAGCAAAGATGGGCACATGTGCCCGTGATTAGGCTTCTTGATGAAACAGCAGAAAAATGGTGTCTTGTTTTCCTTAGGTGCTACTGAGTCAGCTCTGACTCACAGCAGCCCTGTGTGCCACAGAAGAAAGCACTGCCCAGATCGGTCCCCCCCTCACGATCACTGTTACAGCTGAGCCCACTACTGCAGCTGCTGGGTCAGCCTGTCTCACTGAGGGTTTCTCTCTTCTATGCTGACACTTCAATTGACCAAGTCCTTCTTCAGAGATTGTTCCCTCCTGACAACTTGTCCAAAGTATGTGAGACATAGTCCTTCTCTCTTGGTTCTACGGTGCATTCTGGCTGTACTTTTTCCAGACAGATTTGTGACTTCTTTTGCCAGTCCATGGTATACACAATATTCTTGTTCACTGTCCAGCTCTCACACACAGAAGAGGTAACTGAGAAATCAGTGCTTGGGTCAGAGGCATCTTAGTCTCCAAGGTGATATATCTGCTCTTCAACTCTTTAAAAAGATCTTTTACAACTAATTTTCCCAGTGCAATGCATCTTTTGATTTCTTGACTGCTGCTTCCATGGGTGTTGACAGTGGCTCCAAATAAAATGACAATCCTCAACAACATCAATCTTGTCTCTGTTTCTCATGACGTTGCCTTTTGGTCTGGATGTGAGGATTTTTGTTTTCTTTATGTTGGGGCTTACTCCACGCTGACGGCTGTATGTGGTCTTTCATCTTCATCAGTAAGTGCTTCAAGGAGCCTTCATTTCCAACAAGCAAGGTGCTGTCACCTGCATCTGTCAGTTTATCATCTTGTGGGAACTTTCCTGTTGCTGTGATGCTGGACATTATGCCACCTGTATTCAAAACCACCAGGGTCACCTGAGGCAGAAAAGTTTAAGTTGAGCTTCCAGACTCAGTGAGACTAGAAAGAAGGATCCAGTGGTCTCCTTCTGAAGAATTTGCCAGTGAAAACTTTGTAAATAGCAGATGGCTTACAAATTATTTAAAAAAAAAAAACAAAAAAAAACTCACCTTTCATGTCTGTGTGTTTTCTAAGTATTTTGCACTCTTTTTTAAATACATACACTTAAAAGATTTTTTAAAATCCACATAGGTTTAATTGGTTTCCCAGTTAAAGTCTCATAGTTCAAATTTGAGGCATTGGATAACCGAGCTCATACCTGGACACCTAAAGAAGAATCTGCTTCTAAATTTAATTCAGCTACTGATAGACTTCTGTTCCTTGCCATTGTAGTATCAAGGTCCCCATTTATTTACAAAACCCCCAGATCCCTCTGATTCACTACAGGCCTCTTTCTCAGCTCCTAAAGACTTCCCAAATTCCTCCTCATGTAACTACCTCCAGCTTCAAAAATGCAAGCGGTGTCTTTATCCAGGCCAGATGATGTATAGGGTAAGCTAGGGAAAGCTCTAGAAAAAGAGCTCATTGTGATCAATGATCTTGACCACTGACACCACTGATTCCATGTATTGATTACCGAGACGGGGAGGGAGATCATGACCATCGCTGTGGGACCACAGGTGAGGCAGCACAACTCCACTGTCCTAGAAACACTAAAAGCCCAAATGCTTGCAAGACCTCAGCTGCGTGTAAGTATTTATTTAAAAAGGAGCCTTGGTGGTGTAATGCTTTAATGCTTCACTGCCAACCAAAAGGTCCATGGCTCAAACTCACCAGTATCTCTTTGGGAGAAAGATGTAGCATTCTTATTTCTTAAAGATTACAGCCTTAGAAACCCTATGGGACAGTTCCACCCTGACCTACAGGGCTGCTATGAGTCAGAATCAACTCAACAGCAACAGGTTCTTTCTACATTTTTTTAAAAGAATCATGTCTCCCAGTTGTATTTAAGCACTAACTTGTCTTTTGCATACATGGATATTTACAATTATGTTTTACATTGGGCACTTTTTTTGCACAACAGTGAAAATACAGGATATTCTTTCTTAAAGGTGGGAAAGATAAAAGCAGACACACACCATGTAATATTCTCACTTATCCAGTAAATTAAGAAGATACTTTTTATAAAGCCAGTTGACCACTGCAAAGATCTATAAAACATTTAGAGAACTAAATAAATTTCATGTTCTGTTAACCACTGTCCTTCCTAATCCTTACAGCTATTCAGACTCCTAACTTTGGTACTATCGTCTGCAAAAGTTTTCTCTGTACCTGATCTATGTTTTGCTTTTATATGAATGTCCTTCTGCATTCTTCCTGGCCCTTTACTTGTTGTTACTCACTGCTGCCACATAGTGACCCTGATACAACGGGTCTGGATCATTATAACCTACACGGCTTCACTGGCTGGTGTTTGGAAGTACATCTATCATCAGGCCTTTCTCCCTAGCCTGTCTGGAAGCTCCACAGAAACCTCTTCTGCTTCATAGAAACATGTAAACCTCCACTGACAGACAACTGGTGGCTCAGCTCGAGGAGGAAACTGAACCCAGGTTCAGGTGGAAACTGAACCCAGGTCTCCTGCAGGAAAGGTGAGAATTCTACCACACAATCACCAATGCCCTTCTAGCAGAGCCTAAATCCTTGTTTGCTTTCACTTATACACCCGTTGCCATCGAGTCAATCCCGATTTATGGCAACCCCATATGTGTCACAGCAGAACTGTTCTCCGTAGGGTTTTCAGTAGCTGATTTTTCTAAGGTAGATCACCAAGCCTTTCTTCCAAGGCAACTGAGGGTAGACCAGAACCTCCAACAGTTCAGTCAGCAGCCAGATGCCCCCCATGCATGCACCCCCAATGCCCATTGCCTTATATTATTATTGTTTTCAGCTCTCGATTCAGCTCCTACTTACGCTGAGCCCATGTGTGCAGCACAGAATAGCATTCCAAAGGGATTCCAAGGCTGTGAACTTTGGGGAGCTGATCACCAGCCTTCTCTGCCCAGCCAACTCAGAGTGGGTGTGAACCAACAACTTTTCAGGTAGTAACTGAGTGCTTAACCATTTGAACCACCAAGAGATGCCTCTGTTACTTTTAGGGGCATCCAATCTTTCTAGCATAAGAGTCCTCAAGATTCTGGGGACTCCCCAAGTGTATTCTCCAGTTACCTGCAGAAAAACTTTCAAAACTCTATTCCCCTAGAGGGATCTACAATTTATTCAATATACAGACGATTTGTTGGCACCTTAGACACTGAAGAGCCATGCAAAACCAACACTTTGGTTTTGTTAAACGGCTGATTCACACAGGCAGGATATCTCCACACACAAACCGAATACTGTCAAAATTTTAGAATATCTGTCATCATGTCAAATTGCAAAGCGTTACATACTAGGAGTCAGCCATTTTGCAGACGAAAGGAACTATTCCTGTTTGTAATGTTGATTTGACAATATTTATTGATAAATCATGTACTCTGGATCAGAATGGCCATGGAAGCCTTCCTATGGTGTGGTAGCTTATCATAAAATCTTGGAGGCTTATTTTTTATCGGAAATTAAGTCTATGGAAGCACACAGGTTAAATGCCATTTAACTAGAGTTGCAATTCTTGCTTCTAGACTTATAGCGAAGATGTCAGACACACATAGCAGAACCTGTGTAAGGTGGAAACCTATCACAGAATGATAACTCAAATATTTTCCACTAATAGAAAGTAATAGGGAAGTGATAACACTGTGTCCTATCAGAGGCTAAAACTTGTAACACCTGGAAAAACAAAGCAATCACACTGTGTTCAGGGCCTTACAGGTTTCACTACAGATAGAAAAGTGTATGGATGAATGGACAAACAGACAAATGGACAGGTGGATGAACAGGTGGATCAATAAGTGAGTGGATGGATAGATGGGTAGATAAATGGATGATAGACAGACAATGGATGGACAGACTTAAAAGGATGGATGGATCAATGGATATGTGCGCGCACACATGGATGGATGCATGCATGGATGGGCAGGTGGGTGGATAAATGGGTGGACAGACAGATGATGGATGGATGCATGCATGGAGGGGTAGATGGATGCGTGCATGGATGGGTGGATGGGTGGCTGGGTGGGTGGCTGGGTGGCTGGGTAGATAAATGGATGGATAGGTGGATAGATGACGGAAGGATACACGTTACAGATGGATGGATGGAAACATGGGTAGGCAGATGGACAGACAGATGGGATGGATACATGGATGGATTCATGATGGATAGAAGGACAGGTGATGGACAGGTAATAAGATACATGTGTTTAAGGTCTGTCATGCAAGAGGACTAATTTGAAAAAGAAGAGTGATGCTTAATTTCAACAGGAACTAAAGTATCTCATGAAAATTGATAGCTAACTTATTAGACCTTACAACTGCCTACTCAGATATTGATCGTTTATTCAAGAGCTCACCACACAAGACAAAATGACAAGCTTTCTAAAGGTAATGATATAACAAAGACACAAAAACCACTATTAAAACATGACAGACTGGAAAATGAGAAGCCCCACTTTAATACAAGAAACTTTTGTTCATTTTCAAAACTATGCTTCACAAAACAAAATGGACACAAGAGTTAAAAGGGAGCTAAGAGAATATCGACTAAGCTTTGGGAAATACCTACCAACTCCTATGACACAATCAGTGTTGGCTTGGTCAATGCTGTCACATCATCAATAAAATCACCAGAGTAAAGAGAGATTTCTAGGTGCTAGACTCTTTCTACCCCTACCAAAAGATGTTATTTTAAAATCACATTTAAGAAATGAGCTATTTGTCAACACAATCTTTACATGACATTT
Source organism: Heterohyrax brucei (assembly GCA_028571685.1). NCBI lineage: Eukaryota > Metazoa > Chordata > Mammalia > Hyracoidea > Procaviidae > Heterohyrax > Heterohyrax brucei. The sequence goes on along the minus strand of CM053153.1, from coordinate 13,224,837 downwards.
CCAAAGTAAGGGTAGGAAGTTTTCCGTAAGCTTACAGAAATCTGATGGTAGTTGAATTCCGTAGGTGTAAGACCAGTGAAAGCTGAGAAATTCAGCCTAGTTATGGTGTGTATGATGTCTGCATCACCTGAAGCCATTTTCTCTTCAAAAACCAACGCTCAGGCAATAGTAAAGGCTCTCTTCACCTACATAATCCCCACTTTAGGCACACCAGAGCATCTGGAATAGCACAGAGAAAACTCTTGTATTCCCATTGTTGTCCAGATGTATACAAATATTTGCAAATTCCTCAAAGTCTCAGTCCTCTAGACAAATACAGCAGATAAGTCAGGTGTTTCAAAAAACAAGTAACTGGTTAAGATTGAACAATCTCCTGGGGTTGGGGAGGCCAGAGAACCTAACCGCTAGGCTTAACCACTGGAGTGACCCCCCCGAGGCAAGGAAGGATGTTATCTCTTCCTTTCAATTTATGCTGACAGACCTATGGTTTGGATCTAAGCCCCTATTCTGTGCCTGATTTAAGTGAGTTCTCTCATAACCATGTTCAACACTTAAATGGGCTTCTGTCTTCCCTAGCAGCCCTGAGACATTAAGTCATGAGGACCTAGAAGAACCCGTTAGAAGAAATCCGCCACCGTGTTATAGACTGAACTGTGTCCTCCAAAAATGCGTGCTGAATTCTTGGACCCTGTACCTGGGGACATAATCCTGTTTGGAAAGAGGCTTTCTCTTTTCTCCTGTCAATGAGCTCAAACAAGCGTAAGGTGAATCATTTCTGAATAATTTAACAAAAAATAAAAGAAAAAAGAAGAATACACATACAGGGAAGGCAGATGCCATGTGAGGATCATCACCAACGAGGAAGGAGTCAGGAAGGTTAAGCTCTGGATCAACGACATCTTAGCTGCCAGGACTGTAAGACAATAAACATCTGACCTTTAAATCCACATACCTGTATGGCAACACTAGGTGACTGAGACACACCTCACTCATAAACAACGGGAGTGTTTGTAGGAAAGGCATGTTATCACCACACTGGCAGGGGGCCCTTTCAATTGCTGCTGATAACACACAATGCCCTCAGAAAGGGGGTAGGAGGGCAATACCTAGATTGTGCCTCGGCACGAAACAGGCACCTCAGGAGGACTGGCCTTTGGTTCCCACAAAAGATATCAAACAAGTTTTCAGAGAGTAACTGACATTGACAGCGAACTAAACAGAAAAGAGGTTTTCTAGTAAATTCATTACTCTTCTCGTAGCCTATCTAGCTGTCCTAATCACAGTAGTGGTTAAGTTCAATGTAAGAATCACACTTTACTAGAAAACAAACAAGTTGTTTGTTAAAATCTGCAACTGGAGTCCTGAGAATAATTTCAGGCTAGAAAAAAAAAGTCACCGCAAAGATCTCTGACGTGTATGATACAGCAGCAATTACCTACAAAGTACCTCCAAGCCAGCATCACTAGTTCAGTTCATGTCTAAGGAAACAATTAGAAAGAGTCTAGTACCAAAAGACACACATGAATGGTGTAGAAAAGAGAAATATCTCATTGACAGGCAAACAGAAATCTGTCTTCTACTGGCATGAATCAAAGACGACAGGTGTGATGTCTTCAGTTAAGGTTAGGACGTGAGTTCCTTCAGCTCCATGATTGAATGAATAAACAAAGGTGGATGCCTGTTATTCATGGAGATTTAACTAACTGTTATAAAAATGTAACTATTAATCTAGACTAATGCAGAAAAGAAGGTCCACTGAGTGGGTTCAGGAGTGCAATATCCAACGCTGTTATGTTGTTAGGTGCTGTGGAGTCAGTTCCAGCTCATAGCGACCCTAATGCCCAGTCCTGCACCGTCCTCACAATTGTTACTGTGCTTAACCCCGCTGTTGCAGCCATTGTGTCAGTCTATCTGGCTGAGACTCTGACTCTTTTTGGCTCTATTTTACCAACTATAAAGTCCTCCAGGGACTGATCTCTCCTGACAACAGGTCCAAAGTACGTGAAATGAAGTCTCACCATCCTTGCTTCTAGGGAGCTTTCTGGTTGTACTTCTTCCAAGATAGATTTGCTCATTCTTTTGCCAGTCCCTGGCATACTCAATATTCTTCACCAGCCCCACAAACTGAAAGGCATCAATTCTTCTCCAATCTTCTTTATTCATTGTTCAACTTTCACATGTGTATGAGGTGACAGAAAAAAAACCATAGCTTGGGTCAGGCATACCTCAGTCCTTGAAGTGACATCTTTGCTTTGCAATCTGTTAAAGAGGTCTTTCACAGGCAATCTGCTCAATGCAATGCATCTCTTGATTTCCTGACTGCTGCTTCCATAGGTTTAGATTGTGGATCCAAATAAAATGAAATTCTTCACAAGCTCAGTCTTTTCTCCATTTATCATGATGTTGCTTATTGATCAAGTTGTGAAGATTTTAATTCAAACATAGTGAGGTGTAATCCATACTGAAGGCTGTGATCGTTGATTTTCATCAATGATATTTCAAGTCTTCTTCAATTTCAGCAAGCAAGGCTGTATCATCTGCATATCAAAAGCTGTTAATGAGTCTTCCTCCAATTCTGATGCCACATTCTTCTTCATATACTTAAGTCAGTATACAGACTGAATAAGTATGGTAAAAATATACAACCCAGATACACAGATTTCCTGATTTTAAATCACACAAATATTCTCTTGTTCTGTTCAAACAACTGCCACTTGGTCTGTTTACAGGTTCCTCATGAACACAATTAAGAGTTTTGCAATCCCTATTCTTCACAATGTTATCCGTAATTTGTTACATTTCATAGTTAAATGCCTTTGTGTAGTCAATAAATCACAGGTAAACATTTTTCTGATAATCACTGCTTTCTGCCAGGATCCATCTGACATTAGCAATGATATCCTGGTTCCATGTCCTCTCTTAATTCCAGCTTCAATTGCTGGCAGTTCTCTGTTGATACACTGCTGTAGCCATTTTTGAATGATCTTCAACAAAATTTGGCTTGCATGTGATATTAACAATACTGTTCAACAGTTTCCACATTTGGCTGAATCATTTTGCGGGGACCAGGCACCAACATGGACCTCTTCCAGTTAGGTGGCCAGGTAGCTGTCTTCCAAACTTCCCGGCACAGCCGAGTGAGCACGTCCCTGCTGCATCCATCTGCTGAGCCACAGCAGTCTGTGTTCCACTCATTCCTGGAGCCTTGTTTTTTGCCAGTGCCTTCAGTGCCATTGGTTTCTGATCATATGTTACCTCTTGAAACTGTTGAACATCAACCAATTCTTTTTGGTACAGTAACTCTGTATATTCCTTTCATCTTCTTTTTAAGCTTCCTGCATCATTTAATACTTTCCCAGTAGGCTCTTTCAGTATTGCAACTTGAAGCTTGAATTTTTTCTTCAGTTCTTTCAACTTGAGGAATGCTGAGCTTAGTTTTCCCTTTTTGTTTTCTATCTTTAAGTCTTTGCACACGTCGTCATAATACTTTATTTTGTCTTCTCAAGCCATCCTCTGAAACCTTTCATTCACCTCTTTTACTGCATTATTTTTCCTTTTGTTTTTGCAACTTTAAGTTAAAGATCAGAGTCTCTTCTGATATCCACTTAGGTCTTTTGTTTCTCTCCTGGTTTTTTAATGACCTCTTGCTTTCTTCATATGATGTCCTTGAGTCATGGCACAAATCATCTGGTCTTTGGTCACTAGTGATTGACACATCAAATCTATTCTTCAGATGGTCTCTAAATTCAGGTGAAATATACTCAAGATTGTACTTTGGCTCTCATGGACTTGTTCTAATTTTCTTCAGTTTCAACTTGAACTTGCAGCTGAGTAACTGATGGTCTGATCCACAGTTGGCCCCACATCTTGTTCTAACTAATGATACTGAGCTTTTCTACCATCTCTTTCCACAGACATAGTCAACTTTATTTCTGTGTATTTCACCTGATGAGGTCCATGTGTATAGTTGCCATTTATGTTGGTAACAAAAAGGTATAATGAAGAAGTTGTTGATCTTGCAAAATTCAATCACTCAATCTCTGGCATCATTTCTAACACCAAGGCAATATTTTCCAGCTGCTAATCCTTCTTCTTTGTTTCCCACCTTCATATTCCAATCACCAGTAATTATCAATACATCCTGATTGCATGTTCAATCAATTTCAGACTGCAGAAGTTAGTAAAAATCTCCACTTTCTACACTTTGGCCTTAGTGGTTGGTATGTAAATTTGAATGACAGTCGTATTAACTGGTCTTCCTGTAAGCTTTTGCATATTATCCTATCACCAATAATGGTGTACTTTAGCAAGTTGTTGTTGTTGTTAGGTGCTGTCGAGTCCATTCTGACTCACAGCAACCCTATGTATAACAGAGCAAACCACTGCCTGGTCTTGCACCATGTCCACAATTATTTTTATGCTTAAACCCATCTTTGTAGCCACTGTGTCAATCCATCTTGTTGAGTATCTTCTTCTTTTTCCCTGACCCTCCACTCTACCAAGCACGATGTCCTTCTCTAGGGGCTGATTGCTCCTGATAATATGTCCAAAGTATGTAAGACACAGTCTCACCATCTCTGCTTCCAAGGAACACTCTGGTTGTACTTCTTCCAGATAGATCTATTTGCTCTTTCGGTGGTCAATGGTACATTCAACATTCTTCTCCAACAACACAATTCAAAGAAATCAATTCTTCTTCTGTCTTCTTTGTTCTTTGTCCAGCTTTCATATACATATGATACAACTGAAAATAGCATGGCTTGGGTCAGGCACACTTTGGCCTTCAAGACATCTTTGCAATACTTTAAAGAGATCCTTTGCAGCATATTTTCCCACTGCAATGCATCTTTTGATTTCTTGACTGCTGCTTCCATGGGCACTGATTGTAGAACCAAGTAAAATGAAATCCTTGACAACCTCAATCCTTTCTCCATTCATCATGATATTGCTTACTGATGCAGTTATGAGGATTTTTGTTTTCTTGATGCTGCAGTGCAATCCATACTGAAGGCTGTCATCTTTGATCTTCATCAGTGAGTGTTTCAAATCTCCTTCACTTCCAGCAAATAACGTGCTGTTGTCTGCATAACACAGGTTCTTAATGAGTTGTCCTCCAATCCTAACGCCTTGTTCTTCTTTAAAGAATCCAGCTTCTCAGATTATTTGCTCAGCACACAGAGTGAAAAGCTAAGGTGAAAGGATACAACCCTGATACACACCTTTCCTGACTTTCAACCATGCAGTGTCCCCTTGTTCTATTTGCACGACTGCCTCTTAATCCATATACAGATTCCTTAAGAGCACAATTAAGTGTTCTGGAATTCCCATTCTCCACAATGTTAGTCATAATTTATTATGATCCCCAGAGTCAAATGCCTTTGCATAGTCAATGAAACACAGGTGAGCATCTTTCTGGTATTCACTGCTTTCAGCCAAGATCCATCTGACATTAGCAATGATATCCCTGGTTCCACATCCTCTTCCAAATCCAGCTTGAATTTCTGGCAGTTTCTTGTCAATATACTGTTGCAGTTGCTTTGGAATGACCTTGAGCAACATTTTACTTGCATGTGATATTAACAATATTGTTCAGTAATTTCTTCCTTCAGTCAGACCACTTTCCTTTAGAATGGGCATAAATATGGACCTCTTCCAGTCTGATGGCCAGGTAGCTGTCCTGTACATTGTACTTTGAGATAGAACTTGAAATATTCTTGTTGATGATGAATGCAGCACCATTCCTTCTTTCACTTGTTATTCCCAACACTAATATTACTGTGTGATTCAAAAGGACCAGCACCAGTCCATTTCAGTTCACTAATGCCCAGTAGATCAATCTTTATCCATTCCCCTTCATTTCTGACAATTTCCAAGTTTCCTAAATTCATACTTTGTTCATTACACATTCTGATCATTAATGGATGGTTGCTGCTGTTTCTTTTCATTTTGAGTCAAGAAGGTCCTGAAAGTTTGATCCTCTCCACGTCATTAAGGTTGACTCTACCTTGAGGAGGCAGCCCTTCTGCAATCATAGTTTCAGTTTCTTCCAATCTGAGAGGCGCATCTTCTGGCACTATATCAGACAATGCTCCACCGCTACTTGTAAGATTTTTACTGGCTAAGTAGATCTCTGGGTGCTTCTTCCTAGTCTGTTTTAATCTGGAAGCTCAGCTGAAACCTGTCTGCCATGGGTCACCTTGCTTGTATCCAAATACCGTTGGCATTGCTATCAGCATCACAGCAACACATAAGCCCCACAGTACAATAAAATGACAGACGCATGTGTTTCTATAATGATCTCAAGTTCTGTAAGGTATAACTCATTACTAAACTTTCAAAGTACATATGTATATTCACTCATAATATGGATTTAGAAATAGAAGTTAGTCTTTGTGAAGCTAATACTAAGTAAGTTTCAGAAACCTATAGATCATTAGAAAGCTATTTGGAAAAGTTATGAACTTAGACACAGAAGAATGTAAATTATGTAAAGAAGTAAACAACCTTTATGTTAAATTAACTTTGACTTGACATGCCACAATTAAAAAATAATATTAGTAACACAGTTAATCTTTGCAAACTGTCCTTGAAACATAAACCTGAACAACCTCCCCAATCTCTAATCTAGAAGAAAAAAAGTGACAGTTGGGTAAACTCTGACCCTGGAGAAATGCCCTAATATACTACTCTTTTAGGTCGCACCCTTATTGGTAAGAATTTCACATACAAACCCTGAATTCCTGCTCACTCAGTGAGAGAAGGAAGAGGCGAAAGAATCTTTCTCTACCCTCTTAGTCTCTCTGAAGACCAGTAGCCAAATGAGATAGTGCCCACCACTGCTGACCTGGGACTCTAGCTAAGAGTTCAAGCCATGGTTAAATCTTTCTCCTAAGATCTGTCCTACAGGCACAAGCTGAAGTCTAAAGATCTGGACTCCAGTCATTTAACTAACAATGTAATTGTTAACTTGATTCTCAAGTTCTAAATCAATATTGTGAGGTCTTCTTTGCATGTCTTGCAACATAATATGAGTACCTTGCAATAAACCACATGAGTTTTTCCATGGTAAATCTGAGTCTCTCTATTATTATTATAACCTGTAAAACAGGGGTGTTGTAAAAGATAATTTACACACAATACATTTATGACAAGATATGAGTCACACAAAGTGTTCAAGTCCATCAGTCTTGTTCAGCCAGTTCTCTTTATGGCAAGACAATGGAACTAACCCCCAAAGATCCTGATTGGCTCTCAGACAGACTAGCAGAGATAAAGCTGCACTTGAGCAGACCTGCTTTATAAACCTTCAGCAATAAGAGACTTTAACAGCTAAGGTTCTGTGGTCTAGAACATAGTTCCAGGAAGAGAAGAGGGTCCTCAAGTGCTTATTTTCCCAGGATATTGCATTGGGAATTGGGACCAGCTACCAGGGAGAAAGCAAAGCAGGATCACCTCCATCTGGCCTCTAGAGTGGTCTGTGACAAACTCTGCTTGGCATCAGGAAATCTGAAGATTGGTCAACACTGTACTCCACTGTACCCTTTCTCTACAAAACAATTTCCACCTGGTAAGTTCTAAGCAGGGATTAAGTTGTGAATAAGAAGAAAACTTACTATAGTCAGAGACAGAAATATTCAGTATAGGTTTGGGAAATGAGTAGAGGGTTTTGTTTGTTCATTTGTTTGTTTTTGTTTTTTGACATAATTTTATCTAAAACTAAAGTAGCACTTCCTTCAAAATTTCTCCGTAATGGTGGGAAATTCCTGATAACATCGACATGGCAAGCATGTAAGGGCAACAGATACATCTGTGTCAGGTCCAGTCTAGACTGTTCTTTTGTTTCCATTATTGTCTGTTGTCCACTGACTGCCCTCTTCCATAGCCCACACCAGACAGATTTGCAATGGTCACACCAGAGCTTTTACACGAACCATTAAAAATTTTGTTGTTATTCCACCACTCAGTAAATGTTCAAAACCCATCTTTTAAATACGTAGGAAATCCTATTTCTGTTTGCCCAGAGAGAGCAATTTAAACAGACTGCTCTTCCTGATCTGTTTTACAAAATGCCTGCTAAACTTTCCCCTGCCCAGCTACTAAATATTCCATTGCCTCTTCTCCAACTCTTTCTCTGCCCGCCTACACTCACACGCAAGTATGTAGCTTTCACCTACATACAGGTAACTCAAACTTTTCACATCTCTAGGGAAGTTCTCTTGAAGTGTCTGTCTGTGTAAACTGTTTTAATCTCTTAGATCTCAATAACAACATATCCAGATATGAATTCATTTTCTTCCTCTTCAAACAGCCTTCCCTCAGTGTTTCCTAACTCTAGAAAATGGCATCATCATTCACCAAGTTAACCATGTCAGAAATCACTCTTTATCCCTCCCTCTTCCTCATGGCCCCACAAAAGCCATCATCAACTCCTTTGGATTTTAGAGCAGATGTTATTTATCTCCATCTCCCAATCACCATCCGAGAACAAGCTGCCATCACCATCACTCACCAGAACCCCTGCCATAGAAGCCCCATAACTGATCTACACTCATCCACTATTGTCCCTTTATAGATAAGAAGGTCTTCCCATGCTATAAATCTATTTAGGTCACTCCCTTCTCTACTATCTATAACAAGTATCCAGGACTGAAATGGGTTTGTTTATACTGATCTCGTATCTGGCGATCTAACGGAATTCTTAACATTCTAATAATTTGTTGATTCTCTGATTCTCTTGTCTTACAGAGAAACATGTCATCTGAACAATATCAGTATTCATGTCTTTCTTTCTGCGTTTTGTATTTTTCTCCTTCTACCAGTGTGATGGCTAGAATTTCCAGAAAAAATAAGGAAAGGTACAGTGATAATAATCCTCACTGAATTATTCCTGTTTTTAAAGGAAGACCATTAATGTTGCAACACTAAGTTCATGACTGCCATAGTGTTTTTCTGATGGATGCTTCTGCTGTTGTTAGATGCCATGGAGTCAGTACTGACTGATAACAAGCTCATGTACAACAGAACAAAACACTGCCTGGTCCCCCATCATCCTCTCAGTCACAGCTGTGTTTGAGTCCACTGTCGCAGCCACTGTGTCAATTCATCTCATTGACGGTCTTTCTCTTCTGCTGACCCTCTGCCAAGCATGATATCCTTCTCTAGGGACTGGTCCCTCCTGAAAATATATCTAAAGTAAGGGAGATAGATTCTAATCATCCTTGTTTCTAAGGAGCATTTTGTCTGTACTCCTTCCAGGACAGACTTGTTTGTTCTTCTGGAAGTTCATGGTATATTCAGTGTTTTTCACCAACACCATAATTCAGAGATGTCAATCCTTCTTCTGTCTTCCTTGTTCACTGTCCAGCTTTCACATGCATCTGGGTCAGTGAAAACACCATGGCAGAGGACCAAAGACAAAAACCAAAGCTGCTGCCGTCAAGTAGATTCTGACTCATAGTGACCCTATAGGTTAGAGTAGAAATGCTCCACAGAGTTTCCAAGAAGTGCCTGGCAGATTTGAACTGCAGACCTTTTGGTTAACAGACATAGCACTTAACCACAGTGCCGCCAGGGTTGGGGACAAGTGCTAATCCTCAAAATGACCCTTGCTTTATAACACCTTTAACAGGGCCTTTGCAATGGATTTGTCCAGTGCATTGGGATGTGGAAGGGAGAGTGCTGACAAAGCATGGGTACTACAACCAATGTCATAATATAATTTGTGTATAAATTGTTGAATGAGAAACTGAAACAAATAACAACCTCAAAGATAGACATAAATATTGTTAGAGTTACAGAAATCTGTTAAGTACCAAGTATAAAAAATCATGAAGATACAGAAAATATGAACAATGTAATGATCAAACTTGATTTAACGGACACATATAAAACTCTACATGTTCCTTGTGAAGATATTGTACATTCTTTTCACAAACACAGAATATTCAAAAACTTGATCATGTATTATGTCATAACATAAGCCTCTACAAAAATCAAGAATCTGTATCATTCAGATTATAATTTTTAAAATCACAATTCTATTAAATTTTAAATTAATAATGAAAATATAATTAAAACTCAAAGATTTGAGGGAACTAATCAAAAAATACATTAAATAACTCATGGGTCAAAGAGGAAGTCATAATGGGAATTTTACAATACAAATTGGTGATGTGCACCTAACACGAGAGATATATTTGTAGCTTTAGAGCCTTTATCAGAAAAAAAGAATGGCTGAAAATGACTGAGCTATGCATCCAAGCCAAGAAGTTAGAGAAAGCAATTACAAAAAGTGAATGAAAGAAATGATCATGGTAAAATATTAATTAACAAAATAGAAGAGAAAAAGATGTCAGCGAAGATCAATAAATATCAAAGCTCATTTTACGAAGAGGTAAATAAAACAGACAAACTTTTAAGAAAGATTGACCGGGAATAAAAAGACAAAATTGCACACATCAACTGACTAAAAGGGAACATAACTACAGAAATAACTACAGAAATAGCAAAGTTATACTGTGAATAACAAATCTGAACACTGAGATAGACTGGACCATGGCCTATAAACAAACAAAAACCCCTTGCCATCAAGTCAATTCTGACTCACAGCAATCCTTTCAGACAGAGTACAACTGCCCCATAGGGTTTCCAAGAAGAGGTGAGTGAATTCAAACTGCTAACATTTTGGCTAGCAGCTGAGCTCTTTACATCACCAGAAATTCTAAGAAAAAATATTATTTACACAAACCAACTTAGAAAGACATAAACAAAAAGACCTATAGTTATTAAAGATATCATATCAATAATTACAAAATAAGCACCAGGCTCAGCAGTTTTATGGTGAATTCTGTAAAAGAAGCAGCAGTTACTAGAAAACTAGATAGTGCCTGGCTACCACTGTCTAACTCTCTGATTGGGGCCACAACAGATACACCATCATGGAATGAGAGAAAAATGCAAAATAGAACTCAAATTCTTAAGAAGTCCAGTCCATACTCACTGGCACATTTGAGCCCAGAGGACTCCCTGAGACTGTTTCACTGAGATACTCTTTAAAACCGGCACACAAAATAAAATATACTGTCTTGGAGTAAGGGGCTCCATTTAAAGCACCATCTATAGGCAACCAAAAGGTCAACACACGCTCTACAGCAAAGGTGAGACGACCACAGACAGGGAAACTAGAAGACTGGAAATGGAACAACCAGACACAATTAAAGAGAATGCTGACACACAGTGAAAAATGTAACTGGTACCACTGAACAATTTGTATAGAAGTTTCCAGGTGGGAATCTAACTTTCTGTGTAACTAATTGTATGAGGCTTTGCAAACTTGTGAAGGAAATCAAAGAAAGTATAAAAATCTGGAAAAATGGTGAATTTCACTTATGAATCCAAGTGTAAAAAATTGTAAATAAAATACTGTCAAACTGGTCCATAAAGGTCTTGAAACAATCATGAAAATGTAATGTTTACTTCAATATAAACAAAAATCACCTGCCACCAAAATATCTTACTATAAGTCTCACATTTTTATAGTAATGAGAAAACTTTATAAATGTAAGAAATAACATTTGATAAAATTCAGCCATTTATGATAACTATTTTTAGTCAACCAGGAATCTGGGAATTTTTTTTTCTTAGCTGACAATTGCATCCACCGAAGACCAAGTAAAGTATTATAAGGAAATGTGCCAAGCTCTGGGATTAGAAAAGGGGCCCCAAAGCAATTTTGGAACTGTTACTCTGGAATGGCCATCAGAGCAATCATTATATTATCCCTGATGTCCTGAATATCATCAAAGTGTCTTCCTTTCAATATTTCCTTGATCTTCTGGTAAAGAAAAGTTATTGGGGGCAAGACCAGGTGAGTACGTAGGGTGTTCCAATACAGTTATTTGTTTACTGGCTAAAAACTCCCTCACAGACAACTATACATTTAAGTTCCCAAAGTTGCCACAGTGCACAATGTCCATTCCAGAAAGAATTCCAAAATTGCTCTGAAGGGTGTACTAGGTGCTGGCATTGGTGCATAGCTTCCCAAGGGGAGTACTTGAAAGGCAACTGTAATGATATTCAACAATGAGGTATGTAACACTTACAACAATTAAGCTCAAGAACTTAATTGTCAGACTTCATATTCTCAACATAGCAACCACAGGGATCTTTTCAAATTATGCATCAAATACATCATTTCTGTGCTCAGACTCCTCCAGTGGCATTCCTTCTCACTCCAAGTAAAATACAGTCATTATAATGACCAACAAGGACCTGCACCCTCTGATCCTCAGTGTCTTCTGAACTCATCCTCTCCACCTCACTTATTCCGTGTTTCTGGGCCTTTGCACTTGCTGACTAAATCATTTTCCCACATTAGATATATGGTTTACACCCCACTTCCATTAGTCTGCATTCAAACAGCACTTTTTGGCAAGGGCTTCACTGTAAAATTGAGAATCCTGCCACTCCCATGACCACTACCCATGTCCTCTGCATACAAACCCAACCTTCTCTCTGGCCCTTCAGTTGATGATAGAATTGAGCCAACCTTGGCCTTTATAGCACCCCTAGATTGGAGGTGAGAGGATTCAAAGGCATTGCTATCCCAGCCATTAAAACAATGAATTTCACAAAATGCCACAGCTGGAAGAATTATAATCTAGTCACTGTTCTAAATTTGAAACTGGCAATGACATACATAGATTCCTTTCCATTAGAAAAAACATCAAACATCTATAAGAGATTCCCCATTTTTCTTGTGCCTCTCAACTGACCTTGTACCCCCTTTTATCTGTTCCTAGCAAAATGACCTCCATGTTTGAGCGTCATGTCAAGAACTTGCTCAAAGAGGTAGGGAAAAACGACCTGCAGCCCATCAAAAACCTAAGTGATGCCATCAAAGTCCATCAGTTTATTATAATACGGAAGAAGAAGGGCAACTTTTTGTCACTGCTTTGGAAACAACCTGACATTCCAACTGAATTTTCCCTAATGGACTTACTGGAGCCAAGTTCTTCAATCCCAGGTATTGGCATCTGGTGGTACAGAGGAAGGAGCACAAAACACAGGTGCACAGGTACAGGCAGCATCACCCCCAGACTCTCTAAGACTCCAAGACAGGGAGATCTCAGGGCAAGGAATTAAGATTATTTGAGAATCTAATTATCTGGGCCCAGGCAACAGTAGTTCATTTAATACTTATGTCAACCTGGTGAAGTAGAGATGTTATCCCATTGTGCATTGAAATTGAAGATAATAAAATACTTTGGTCAAAGTTACATCTCTGGCTACTGACAGAACTAGAATCTACAGCCATGTCTGTGTACTCCAAACACGTTCTGCTCTAGTGTACTGCTGCCCAGGACTGGATTCTGTGCTGGCTGTGGGTGATGCTTTATTAGGAAAGACAGCCCCATGAGACGGCTGTACAAATGAAGCCATCGTTTCTTAGAGTGAAGATATTAGCCCTGTTAATCCCTCTGGCCCCCTGACTTAAAACATTAATTGATTAGGTAGCCTCACTGCTGAGACATGTAAACATGACATGTAAGTATGAGGGATGGGGCAAAATAACCAGAAACCAGTTATTAAGTCGATTCCAGCTCATGCTGGCCCCAGCTGCGTCAGAATAGAACTGTGTTCCATAGTGTTTTTAATGGCTGTTTTTCCTTAGATCACCGTATCTTTGTCCTGAGATGCCTCTGGGAGGAGTCAAACCTCCAACCTTGGGGTCATCAGCGAGGCACCCTAACTGTTTGCACTACAAACTGTTTGCACTACCCAGCAACCCCCAGGCCTGCAGCTTCAGTTACTCCATTTCACACACTAGCTGTTTCAACATTAATTTTTGGCTAACCCTAAGGTCAACTTTTCTCTCCCCAGAAACTGTCTCAACAGAACCATGCTCCTTCCGTTTCACTGGGTTCAAGAAGCTGAAAGGTGGTGTGGACGTGGAGGTGAACACTGGGCTGGAAGTAAGCACGTCTGGGGAAGCTTCTAAGTTCCAAGAATCCTCCTTCCAGTTTCAGTTCGTTACAGTCCCACCCCAAACCTGGACAGACCTTCAAAAGAGGTGAGCCCATGAGAAAGAAAGGAGCCAGTAACAGAACACCAGAGGAGGCTCTCTGTGTGGGCAAAGAAGCACCTAGCAGGCTTTGTGCTGAGGCTCAGAAGGAAGACACCGACTCACAGGCTACCCTGCTCTCCTAGGACATTCATTTGTTCATTCATTTATTTAACAAATACTCACCAGTTGCCTAATACATATTTATTAAAACATTAATTCCCTGTTACTGTGCTATCATGACCTGGAGATAGAATGATGAACAACACAGATAAAACCCCTGACCTAAGGCAACTTATATTTCGTAGAGACAGAGAAAAGGCAGGTAATGACAAAACAGGCAACTAAAACATAAATGAATGATGTATTCATTTAAATGTGGGGAAAGAAACAGACTCCAAAACTTTATTTGAATAAAGTATGCGTTAGTGTCCTGGAACTTAACTTACCTTCACGCACACAGAAAAAGAAGTCTACCTAGTGATCTTACAAAGGCTTAAACAAAAGCAATTCCTAAGTCCTTAAATTTTCAGACACCAGAGGCGACAATTTTAGTAGTATTCTTACCAAGGCAATGACTTAAACTAAGTGAGCAACTAGGTCAAGACTCACAGATGGTTTTAGAAATTAAAAGTGACTTTGACACGTATTCCACAACTTCTGTACTCCTGGTGTATTAATCCACTTAACCCACCTCAGTTGATCCCAACTCAGAGTGGACCTATAAGATACAGTAAACTGTCCATGGTATTTCCAAGACTATTAGTCTTTAAAGAAGAGACTACCACATCTCCTTCCATGGAGTGGCTGCTGGATTTGAACCACTGACCTGTCAGTAAGCAGCTAAGCACTGAACCATCAGGCCACCCATGCTCTTTGTTGGTGTCTCATAAGACCCTTAATAGAGCTAGCAACTTCATAGACTGTTTATAGTACAAAACAGTGTGCAAGTTTCTGTAGCTACACAGAAAGAAGGAAAGTAAATTCTCTTGAAGAGTTCTCTCAGCACTTAAAGAAGCTGTAATTTCAAGGATAAATTTTATTAGCTACCACCAAAAGAAAAAAACCTGAAATCAAAACCTTAAATTCAGAAAAGAAGAACTGGGAATTGAGAACAAAGTATTGGCTAGATGAACCATTGTATGCCAGGTTCCAGGACATGTACCAATTTGCTCAGGCAGCAAAACCACACCTGGAACAGCAGCTAGAATCAGAGTGACCACCTGGTTAAGTTTACAATAATCCACTGTCATCATCCAAGATCCGTCTGTGCTTTGTACAGGCCGTATAGGCAAACTGAAGGGGGATGTGTTGGGAATCATCACCGCTGTACCCTTCAGGTCCTTGATGGTGGCAGTAATCTCTGCAGTCCCTCCAGGGTTGTGGTGTAGCTTTTGTAAGAAATGAGATGAGATGCCAGTAATGTTTGTCAGGTACAAAAGTAATGACAGACCATGATAGGCACTCTGAAGACAATAAGCAGGAGGAGGAGAAAAAGAGGGGCTGGATGATGGGCTCTGTTCAGATCTCTTGATGCAGCCACCATCTGAGCCGAGCCTTGAGAGGTGAGAAGATACAGCCCAGAGAAGGAGGAAAAGGGTCTGATGGAGGTCTTAAAGCCCATGGGGCAGGATAGAGCTTGGTGTTTCCAGGGATCAAAGGCCAACAACATGGAAGCTAAGCCTGCCAGGACAAACCACAAAAACACCCAATGCCATAGACTCGATTCAGAGTCATAGCAACCCTACAGAACAGAGTACAACTGCCCTGTAGGGTTTCCAAGGAGTGCCTGGTGGATTCAAACTATCAACTTTTTGGTTAGCAGGTACAGTCTTAATCACTAAGCCACCAGAGTTTCCAGGAGAAGGGTGATATAAAATGAGGCTTGGGAAGTAAGTCAAGGCCAGACTGACAGAGGGTCTTGAAGGCATAGTAAGGAGCAATGGGGACAATGGGCAATGGGACAACCCAAAACTGGACAGTCAGTAACCTCTTCCCCAGAAAAGCAAGTTAAGTGTGTGTCTCAGTATTCTGCATAGCTACTATCCAGTGCAGTGTGGAGAATCACGCTGAGGCCTCAAAAGTGAAATACAGTTGACATTTGCCTTCACAACTTCAAACTTTTCACACGTCCCCTGAACTTGTATCTTCAATTCACCAATCCACTCACCAAGGACAGTCAACCCATAAAGACCCACTTGTCCTGAAAATCATCAAGAATCCTCTCTGCTTCACCATATTTGATCTGTTCTGTTCACTTCCCATCCTGACTGTGTGAGTGTTGTGGGTTTCACCAGCTTGGTCAGTACGGTCTTTCAAGGTCTGTTCTCAACCATCTGAACTGGTCTACTACTTGCCTTTTTTAGCGAGAGGTACTATTGAGGTAAATCTATAAACTACCCATAACATGGCCTCTATCATACTGGACTATATAGAGGGCCTTGAAGATATAGCACACATACTCTTCTACCCCACCCCTCAGTGAAAATGTTCTGGTGCCATAGATAACTTGTGTAGCCCAGACAAAGGCAAGAAGGTGTGTTCTTTTTCTAACTCTGACCCTTCTTCACCTCCTTACATCCCCAGAGGAGTACTGGAGAAAGAGCCAGAGTTTCTGACACAGTGCCGCATAAAAGGGGAGAACCTATACGTGGTGACAGAGATCCTGAAACTGACCGACAGCACCAGACTGGATGAAAGGGGCCGTGTGGGCGGTGGTGGCAATGTCTCCATCCCTTGGAATCCATACCTCAAGGTACAAATCTGTCCCATAGTCAGATGAAGGCAAGAAGATCACTGCCAGCCCAGCCAGTCTTCCTCACTGCCCAGGAAGGACCTCTGTGGGAACTGGGGTTGGGGCACAGTAATTACTTCTCACTTTTCAGTTGCTGAAAAAAATCTCACATACCAGGAATACCCAACTCCTGATCTGAGAGTATATTTTACTGTTTAATTCAATCTAACACCTAATCTAGATATCTAACATCATTACAGTATTTTAACATACAAAAGGAGATAGGAAATCAATTCAATTATATTATGTTCTATTTCACTTTGGGTAAATGATGGGTTCCACAGAATCTAAAGGTGTGGACTGCTGAACTATATACAAGTCCAGCTTAATATGTAGAAGAAATGAGAGACCAAACTCATGGCAGCTAAATGAAAAAATAAAAAAATCCATTGCCATCGAGTTGATTCCAACCCATAATTACCCTATAGGACTGAGTAGAACTGACTAATAGAGTTTCCAAGGAGTAGCTGGTAAATTTCAACTGCTAACCTTTTGATTAGCAGCCAAGCTCTTAACCACTGTACCACCAGATTAATTTAAACAAATTCACTCATGAAGCATTTATTCAGCTTCAGTAATATGAGAGGGATATATTTTTAAAAATTTAATTAAATTGCACTTTAACACAAAGGAGATTTCAGGTGCAATTTACCCTGGCTTTAAAAAAGCAAAAAAACTCAAAACCCATTGCCATCAAGTTGATTCTGACTCACAGTTACCCAACAGGACAAAGCAGAACTGCCTTTCACATTAACTCCTGGTGGATTCAAACTGCTGACCTTTCAGTCAACAGCTGTAGTTCTTAACCACTATACCTAGAGAGTTTCCACTGTCACTTTAAAGTTACAGAAATTTACGAGAGAGAGACAGAGGTGTTAGGTAACTTTCCCAAGGTTGGTAAATTAGTCCTGGAAAAGGTCCAGGCTCCAACTTCCTCCATTTGATTACTCTAAGTCCAGTGGACAAATCTGAAACAAACAGATTATTCCATAATGGAGAATATACTAGTGTTTGCCTTTGAGTTTCCAGGAGCTCTCATTGGTGGGCTGTGCCTTGTAAGATGAGGAGAAGAAAAGCCTCTGGGTTGTTTCTCGCAGGGTGGTGGCTGCTCAGCTGTGCACACCACTGAGACACTCAAGCTGTTCCCAGCCAGGAACAGTTCTAAAGCCAACTGAACATTTTGAACATCACCACTAGTCCATGACTTTGATCAATTTTATTTTGGATCAGTAGTTTGCGTGCATTAGAGTGTTCCATTCCACTGGTCTACACTGTACTCCTTCCAGGTTGTCTGACAAAAAAGGCATCCTGGAAGATGGAGCCAAGTGCTAACTAGGTTGCCTGAGGACATGTTACATGTTTCTGAGACATGACTCTCTCATCCATAAAGTTAAAATAATAATCTCTAAATAAAAGTTTATGGCAATGTATACTGTCAAGGTGGCCTCCAAAAATACTACTACATACTTAATAAGGAATAAAAACCAATGCCATTGCCACCCAGTTGATTCTAATTCATAAAAACCCTACTGGAGACCGCAGACCTGTCCCACAATGTGTTCAAGACTGTAAAGCTTTACTGAACCTTGTTGTCTCTATTCATACTTTGATATTTTGTTCATCATGGATTTTTTGCCATTAATTTTGGTTTGAAAGTATTGCCTGAAAAAACTCTGTATCTTGTTTACTCAGTTTTTTGGTACCTCCTTCAATTTGGTACCCAACATGAAGAATGCAGAGCTTTATCCAAACCCCAATTCTGGGAGATAAACTACAGTCAGGAAAGAGAAGCCTGATGTTACAGCCTAAGACACTAGAAAAAGAAGAGCAAACTAAACCCAAAACTAGCAGAAGAAATAATAAATACCAGAGTAAAGTTAAACAAAGTGAAAAGGAAAACAAAACAGCCAAGCAACAAACCAAAAGATGCTTATTTTTAAAACTCAACAAAATTGACAAGCCTCCACCTAGACTGCCTAAACAGAGAGACAGAGAAAGAAAATGCTTCCATTACTAAAATGAGAATGAAAGGGGGTGCACTTTCATTTTGCAGAAATAAGACAGATTATAGGAGAACATAGTAAACAACTACACACCAACACACTGGAAAAGTTAGAGGAAATGGACCAGTGCCAAGAAACAAAGCCAACATAGGAAGGAAGGAAATACTTCATCTCACAAAGAGACAACATTCTGTTTCCAGGAAAGAATAATTCTCTATTTAAAAAAAGATCATTCACGGTTTCAGTTACCTTGTGCTGCCATGTCCTGTGTGTGTGTCTGTGTCTATCATGCTTTTTTCCTAAGAGAACATTCAGAAATGACTAGGTTTATGACCCACCCTACTCTGGAGTGGCCTCATTAACATAACCAAGAAAACCCCATTTCTAAACAGAGTCCTATCTACAAGCACAGGAATTAGGACTTCAGCACATATTTGTGCAGAACACAATTGAATCTGTAACATATCAGAAAAAAACTCATTGCCATTGAGTGGATTCCAACTCACAGAGATCCATAAGACTCCGCAGAACTGCACTACAGAGTTTCCAAGAAGCACCTGGTAGATTCAAACTGCTGACCTTTCGGTTAGCAGCCATAACACTTTAACCACTACGCCACCAAGGTTTCCTCGTGACATATAGCTCTTAAAAATCAGAAATGCTATTAGCATAATTTGTGTAACATAAATAGAAATTTTAGAGAATAAAATCAAGGAAATTGAGTAAGATTTGGAAAAAATGAGTAAGAAAATTAGAGTCAGTTTGGAAGACCCAATTTCTGAATAACAGAAGTTCCCTTCACATGGGAGAAACGAGGTACAATGCAATGGGAAAAGTCACCAGAGAAAGAAAACAAGAAAGGTTCTCAGATCTAAAGACTGTGATTCCAGAACACAGCAGCTGACTGAGGGCACTGCATAATGGGCCAAAAGAAACACAACCAAGGAAAATAAGGGTAAAATTTCAGGAGTTGTCTCAAAAAGATTAGAGATGTTTCTACAAGGAAGAGGTCGATGGGAGTACAAAGAATCCTAGCCTGAAAATGTATGTACAGTCAAAATATAGACCAGTGTGAGTGTAACACAAAAATGTCTTCAGATACGTAACATCTCAAAAACTGTATCTCCCATTTCTCTTAAAAAGAAAGACTCAAAAGGCAGAGAGAACAGAAGTATCACATTAAATAACTGATAAAGGAAGTGTCTGGAGTGAGGAAAAGCAATCTCCCCAACAGGAACCCCCGAACATGAATTTAAACAGATTCTGTGATATAAGTATTCTAGAAAGATGGCAAAGGAGGAAGTAGAGGCTAAGGGTTGGGAGACAGTAGGAAAACTAAAACCGCATCATCAAAAGGAGAAAGTGAATAGATAGATTTAAATCGGGAAAAAGTCAAAATGCACATGAAATTTAGAAATATTAAGGCAAACACTACGTAAGATGGGGAAAACATCACTAACTGGAAATCTGGAATGAAGGGTAGGCAGCTGACTGCTGTGGTTATTTTTATGTCATCTGAGCTTTGTACATTTATTTGACTTTTAAAATAGTGTGTGTATAAATATATATAAGCTTGATTAAAAATAAACATTTTTTAAAAGGTGTGGTAAGGCAAAGAGCTACAAACTTCTGGAAATGCCATCTTTCCTCAGGGTCAAGTCCAAGGAGAGGGTCTGCAAATGAATAAGGAGATGCTGACTCTACCCAAGGGCCTGGTGGTGGCCTATAAGAGGAAGCAGCTGGTTCTCAAGAACGATGGCTGGGGTAAGCAGAGGCTGAAGGGGGAGGTGGGGAGATGAAGTCTATATCTGTTGAGAGAGAAGCAAGAAGAGAAAGGCCATCAACACACAATCATTGACTGTTTTTCTTTTGAGGGGGTAGGATGTACCAGAGTACACAGACAGCCACCACCCTACCCAAAACCACCTCCAAGACATGTCCCAATTACTATATTGCTGGGGATGATACAGAGGCAACCTGTCTACATGAAAGAGACAAAAAGGGTGCCCAACTTGGAAGCATCATTACCCCTGAGCAGTCAGGCCTGTAATCCCAACCATCAATACTCTCAGCTTCACAGCCCTACAAGATAGTAGCACAGTCCCAAAGGGGCAGCCATCCCTCTCCCTCCCTCACTGGCTTCTAAATGCACTGTCTCCCAAAACACCCCCTTTGAGCTCAGACTCCATGTGGGTAGAACTGGAGTCTGTCCGCCAATAGCAGTGCACCTGGGAAGAATGGTGATACCAGAACAAGGCCAACTCTCAGAGCCCATGTTCTCTCTTTCCACAAATGTTGGATCCCTGCTAGACCTCAGCCTGGGACCCAGTTCCTCAGAGATGGGGGAATGCCCTCACCATTGACACTAAGATACACACACACACATACACACACTGTATTCTCAGTGCAACATCTAATTGACGAACAGCCTGGTATCAAGTGCTCACTGTCAAGGAAAACAGGAAGAAAGAGGCTGAACTCTACAGTCTGACACAGCTGGTACAATCCGGCTTCTGGAGAAAACCACACCCAACACAAAGCAGGGTTGTCTCTACTGATGGACACAGAGAGAATGAGATACACATTTCAGAAGGCTGCTGAGGGCCAAGAGATGGCCATATCATTAACCGTTACAGTGAATGAGAAAAAGTGCTATAAACTGAAGCAGGGAAAGAAAACAGCTCCACCTTCAAAATGTTTTATAAGTGCTGGCCAGTGTGAACCAAAGTTAGACAAAAGGCTGACTTCACAGGCATGACTGTAAATCAAACAAGTCAGGCCTAAGGATAAAGTGAGCTGTCCCTTACAGTGTGCCAGTACAGTAAACACTGGATAGACACAAAGGAAGTTCATGAATTTAATCTTCATGACAATCCAGGACACTAGCCGCCATCGGTCAACTCTGGCTCACAGTGACCTCACGTGTGTCCCAGTACAATGGTGCTCCCCATAGCTTTCTTTCAGTGATTGAGTTTCTGGAAGTAGATCACTAGGCCTTTCTTCCGATACATCAAAAGATGGAGTCCACCTCCAACTTTTCAGTTAGCGACTGAGTACAGGAACCATTTTACAGACTCCAAGCACCTGAGAAAAGACTATACTGTGCCAAGCCTTGGGATTTGGTCTCCCAGACAAAGGACAGGGGCAGTGGACAGGCAAAAGCACTTTTTGGGTCACCTTGGAGAAAACGAGGATCCTTCTCTGACTGTCAGCCTCCTTATCTGTAGAATGGAAATGGAAACACTACCTTCTCTCCAGAATTGGTACAACGATCAGAGATAAATATCCACCAATGTGACCGGTGCTAATTTACCTAAACTCCTCTGGTTGGACCTGTGTCTTCCCCCGTGGCCTGAGATACACTCAGGGCTCTGCCATATTGTGAAGCACCCTCAACCAGGTGTCCCCCTCCAGTTCTCCCCTTCTCTCCACCTACTTTCCACTCACAGCCAACTTTCTGTCTCCTCACTTGTTCTCCTGGAGTCCACGCCTCAACCCGCTGCAGCCTGTCCTCCAGCAAACTGCGACAGACCAGCCAACACACACTCCACCAGCCCATCGCCAAGCCCCCCTCTCCCTGGATCCCAGAACATCATCATGTGTTGCAGTGTCTCCTTTTCTGTTCTGTCTCCTTCACAGGCTCTTTTCCCTTGTCAAACACTTAAACTGTGGTCTTGCACAAAGTCAGCATTTTTCTACATGAAATCTGAGTCACCCAGGAAGAAGGTCAACTGGGAGTAGGCAAGGCAGGGTAGTAAATCAAAGAGCAGCAGGGAGCCAGTCCTCTGCAGTGAGGGAGGCAGGAAGCCAGTTTCTTGCAGTTCTTAGGTGTTCAAGTATATACTAATCACTGAGGCACCTTTCTAAAATGCAGACTTCTGGTCCCCCTCAGAAAGTCTGATTCAGATGACAGAATGAGGCTGAGGAATGAGTTTAACAAGTATCCCAAGTGATTCTCATGCCAGGGTCCCCAGGCCACACTGAGAAAAGCTGCCACACCCTGGCCTGGAAGAGGAAGGCTCCCTGTAGGGATACTCTAGCTCTCCTAACCTGTTTTCTGCCTCATGCAGCCATTCTTCATGTCTCAGATGATGGTGAGGAGAATACCTTTCAAGACAGTAAGTTCCAGAGCTGGCAGGTTCTCTGCCTAGCCAGGGGCCCTACAGAGCCTTGACCCCCCCCAACAGATTCATGGAGACTCCCAGCCAGGCTCTTCCAACCACCTCCCGATCTCCCCTGCTTTTGATCAGCCACAGATCTTTGGGGCCACAGAGACACAAAGGTTTCTCCTTACAAAACTGAGACCTGGGGTAGCGGCTGCCTGGGGCACCAACTTTCTTGGGGATTCCTGGATTCTCTGTTTTGTATCTGCAGAATTCACTTCCAGATGTGGCTATGAACAAGTTGTTCTTCAATGTATAACTACGAGGATAGGTAACAGGGGGAGGAAGGAGGAGCAAAATGGACAGGGAGGAGGCAAAGTGCTGGGGGTGGAAAAGGGAGGGGAGGCCAACTTATGGTGAAGGGCTGAGCATTCCCATCTCTCCAGAACTGGACACCCTGCTAGGTAAATGGGTGTTTCTGGAACTAAGGAAAGGGAATCTGAGCCCTCCACCATCCCACTTTGCATTCTAACCCACAAACCCACCTGATTATTTTTGCTGCTACTATGCCAAGCCTTGGGATTTGGTCTCCCGGAGAAAAGGCAGGGGCAGTGGACAGGAGGGGAAAGTAAGGGAAAGAGAGCTGGCGAAACCAATTATCTTCTGAGACTCATTAACTCGTGGGTTCACAAACTGAATTTCTCTTTCAACTCTATGCAGGTAATATTCTCCCAATAGGTGAGTGTGTGTTTTCTGAAGGCAGAGGGTGAGAATCAGCCAGGATGGTCAGGGTGGGTTGCCCTTGCCTGTGCAACACCTGCCCTATGCCCTTGGTTCTGATTTCATGTGGAATGGGAAAGAGTGAGGAGGGATGTATTGGGAAGGGCCAGGGACAGCCTGGGGAGGTGGAAGGATGGCTCGGGTGAGGGCAGGAAGAGGCTAAGCAAGATGGAAGGCAGAACTCCCCAGGCCAGCCAGCCAAGTGCTGTCGAGTCGGATCCGAACTCCCCAAGGAGTCTCAAAAGCAAACGTGGGGGGATGAGGAAGGGAGGCAATCACTTGTGATTCTCTTTCCAGGAAGAATAGAGGAACCCATTTCTCGAAGTAAGTATATAATAAAGTGGAATCTGGGGTTTCCTGAGTGGGAAACTGCTAGACGAGTTTCCAAAAGGAAATTTTCACAAAACAGTGCACTATTTCCAAATTTGTCTCCTTCTAAGCCCTTTTATTCATTAATTCATTAGTGTGTGCATGCAATAAACACTTATTGAAACTACTAAATAAGACACACTCTTCTGGACACTGGGGACATAGTTATGAATAAAAGTGACAGAATGCCCTACTCTACCAGGCTTCTATTCTAGTGATCTCAGCAGACTACCTTGGGGTCACGTGACGTCTTTTGGGAGAAGCAGAGAATCTCCAACATCTACCCATCAATGAATGCTTTTTCTTATTTTTGTTCTTACTGATGTAAAAATGTAGGTGACACAACATTTGCCAGTTCAACATTTTTCACTTGTCCAATTCAATGAAACCAATTACACGGCTCATGTTGTGCAACTGTCTTAGTCACTTGGTACTGCTCTAACAGAAAATACCACAAGTGGAAGGTTTCAAGAAGAGAAGCTTTTATTGACACAATCTGGTAAGCTGCAAATCCATTTGTAGGTTGTAAGTCCATTCAGAATGACAAATCATCACAGTCCGGTAGGCATGAGTACAAACCCAATGAGAGCATCTCGGCACAGGAACTTCGGGTCCGAAGGACGTGCTCTGCTCTCGGTGCTTCTCTCTCGATGGTGTGAGGTTCCCAACTTCCTCTGCTCACTTCTCTCTCTTATATTCCACAAGTTTGTAGCTTGGGTCCTGCCTCACTAACACAACTGCAAACCATTCTTCATCATCAATACCACAGAGGAAGGATTCACAACACATGGGAGGAAAGGCACCATGTCAGAATGCCAAACCAATTCAAATCAACACATACATTTCGGGGGGGACACAATTCAATCCATGACAGTAACCATCACTAGCTTCTACTGCCATCGTTCCATCTCCGACACAGGCATAATTACATAATAATAAGAGTAGCTCACATGTACCAGGCACTATCCCGAACACACTGTATGTGTGAATTCATTTAGTCCTCACAACATGGAACATCTGTTAAACAAATGTGGAAACTGAGCAAGAGCACCTAAAAATCTCACCCTAGAGCTCAACGCTAGAATCTCTCTTATTCTGGACCTTACCCAGAAACGAGCAGTTGTTCATTTTCCACCACTTCCAATGATCCCTTTTCAGAATCCCCAGCATACCTCCCTGCATTCTACTGCCTCATGCAGAGAAGTGAGATGGTCCATCTTGCTAGCCTACTATGGCATCTCCATCCCCAGAACGGAAGCATGCCATTCACAGAAAGACTTGTGGTCAGCAGCTGAAAGGGATACAGGAGCTTGGTTCCTAAGGATGGGGAAGAGCCTGTCATCCCAGGGATGTGCTAATCAATTCACTGTACCATTTCCTGGTTGGTGTTGATGTCTGATGGCAGACTTCAAGCTTCTACAACAGGAGATCTCCCAGAAAATGGAGGCACTGGCCAGCTTCCCAAAGGACCTCCAGTACAGCGTGTTCCATAATATTCTAGCCATGCTCGGGGACAGAGCAGCTTTGCAGCATCTGATGGACATGGTGAGGGGATTGGTCCCACAGCTGCCCAGGGCTGATGAACTCTATAAAAAGGGCAGGCTTAGAGATACAGACACCGAGATGCAAGCGGGAAGAGGAACGGGGAAAACACCAGGGGAATGAGAAGCGAGGTCAGAGATGTGGTTCCTGAACCAGAGAACAGAGCCCCCACTTACTGAAGCTGCTGGACAACCTGGGGTGGAGGGGGAGTGATGGCAGAGAACCCTCACCTTCTACACTTTGTTTAATCACTTATAGAAACAAAAGACAGAAGCAAAATTACTAATAATGATATTACTATTATTACTGCCAATGACGCCTATCTCCTACAGTTGGAAGAGAATCCCTCTGGTCATTTGGATGGCCCTGGAGGCACCATCCTAGATGGACTGCAAAAGAATACTGAAGATCTATGGGTCAGCCAAGGGTACCACATCCGTGACATTCTTGAAGCCTTAATGGGTAAGAATGATTTGGGGGAACAAAGAGTCACAAGTGTGGTCCCCCAGACCCCTTGAAAAGGATGTACTTTTCTGATGCCCTTCAAATATCATGCTCTTTAATCTGTACATCACCCTTATCGCAGAGGTCAGGAGAGCTTAGTGTGACAAACTCATTATGTAACACAAAATGAGGCTGAGCTCTAGGAAGTGACTGACCTATATCTATCCAGCATGTCACTGGAGTCAACTGATTGTAGCTTCCAGTCTCAGAATCTCACTCTATGGATCTGTAATTTAGCATCCTGGAGACAACTACCAACAGCAGAAGGAAGACTTTCCAGTGCTGGAAACTTGACTTTCAAGTCTAGTGGGTTTTATTCCTGTGTCTCAGAGTTTTCCTCTCATTGATTCTACTAGTTCACAGTGAAGAGAAGAAAATGTGGACTCTTCATCATACTCTTTCTCCAATTGTCTTCTCCTCCAGTGCTAAGTGACACCCAACATGATCTGCTGGCTCAGTCCATGAAGATGAGGATCCTGGCCCAGCAGAGGGATCTGGTGAGGAAACACACTCATCCTCTCCCCACCCCACCATCCCAGGGAACAGCAGCACAGGGAAGAGGACGAAGGAACAGGAGACAAGAAGAAAGATTCTAAGAGAGAAGATGCAAGTTCCCATGGAAAGGGTGATGGGATCCCGGGATGACAGTGGGAAATTCCCACTGCCACCTCCCATGGGAGAGCAGGCAGAATAGTTCTGAGTCAGCCTGAGGAGGTTCTTGGTTTCCCAGGCAACCCCTGCAGTGGGTCCCAGCAGCTCTAAATGAGCCATATGAATACACAGGAGACTACAAAGCTGAGGGAATCTGAGTAATATTTCTGCTTTTTTGTGTGTGATTAAGTGAAAGTATACAATCCAAAGCAATTTTGCATGCCTGCCTATCTGCAGCTCATTCTGCTCTCCTTGCCCTGAAACAGCACACTCTTCCTTTTCATTTTATGCTTGTCATATCCTCTTAACAAGCTCCTGCCCCCTCCTCTCCACCCTCTGCTCTGCCATCTAGAAAGAGACCAGTAGGACAGCCTCCTATAAATGCAAAGACCCATAAACTACACACACCATATGGTCACATTGTGTCCCTGAATCTAGTCCATTTTTGTCCGAATAGTTGACCTCAGTAGTGTTTTCTAGACAGGGTCAGCAACAAGTCTAGGGATCATGCTCCCAAGGGCTCCCCAGGGCCATCAGACCATCAGTTGTGGTGTTTTAATAGAGTTCTTGAGCTGAATACCCCACATTTATTTCACAGTTAAACCATTTGCAAGTTTCTTTCTCTTTTCAAATAATTGTGTATGTGAGTTCATACTGTTGTTGTTAGGTTCCATCAACTCAGTTCCGACTGACAGCAACCTTACGTACAACAGAACGCAACACTGGCCAGTCCTGCACCATGCCCATAATCGTTTTTATGCTGCAGCCTGCTGTTGCAGCCACTGTGCCAGTCCATCTCACTGAGGGTCTTCCTCTTCTTTGCTGACCTTCTACTTTACTAAGCATGATGTCGTTCTCCAGGGACTGATCTCTCCTGACAACATGTCCAAAGTATGTAAGATGTAGTGTCACTATCCTTGCTTCTAAGGAGCACTCTGGTTGTACTTCTTCCAAGACAGATGTTTTGGCAGTCAATGATACATCTAATACTCTTCTCCAACATCACAATTCAAAGGTGTCTATTCTTCCTCTGCCTTCTTTATTCAGTGTTCAGTTTTCACATGCATATGATGCGACTGAAAACACCACAACTTGGGTCATGCACACCTTAGTCTTCAACATGACATCTTTGCTTTTCAAAACTTTAAAGAGGTCTTTTGCAGCTCATTTGCCCAATGCAAAGTGTCTTCTGATTTCTTGACTGCTGTTTCCATGGGTGTTGACTGTGGATCCAAGTAAAGAGTAATCCTTGACAACATCAATGTTTTCTCTGTTTATGACCATGTTGCTTACTGGCCTATTTGTGAGCATTTTGTTTTCTTGAAGTGTAATCCATACTAGAGGCTGTGGTCTTTGATCCTCATCAGCAAGTGTTTCTAGTCCTCTTCCCTTAGATATGAAGTGTCCTTAGCTATAAAGTTGTGATAAGTAAAAAAGAAAGCACTGCCATTGAGTCAATTCTGACTCATAGAGACCCTATACGACAGAGCAGAACTACCCCATAGGGTTTCCAAGGAGCAGCTGGTAGATTCCAACTGCTGACCTTTTGGTTAGCAGATGTAGCACTTAACTACTGTGCCACCAAGAGGTTGTCATAGTACAGTTTCATTTGTAGAACAGTGGTCAGTGTTTGAAAGTATATATGTTTATGTGTATGTGTACATGTGTATGTCTTTGTCTATCTCTAATATGTATTTAGACATAAGCATACATGTACACACACACACAAACACATAATTTCAAACACTGACGACTATTCTGAAAATTAAATCATACTATCACAACTTTATAGCTAAAGACCAAGGATCAGTGATTTCCCATAACTTGTCCAAGATCACATCAATCACACAGCTTAACTAGATGTGACTCCTGGTTTCCCTCGACACCAAAGCTCTTGCCCCATGTGCTACCTTACATGGTCCCTGGCTCTTAGACAGAATTTTTTTTCCTGACCTCAAAGACTGACCTGTACAATCTGATGATGCTCTTCTAGGTAAGGAGCATCCTCGAGCCAAACTTCAAATACCCCTGGAGAATTCCCTTCACCCTCAAGCCCGAGCTCCTTGCCCTGCTCCAGAATGAGGGTATGGCCATTACCTTCAGCCTGCTGGAAGACTGTGGCCTGATGATGAAGCTGAACAGCCCCAAGGTGACTTGGGATTTAGAAGCCAAGAGACCTCTCTCTGCCCTCTATGCAACCCTCTCAGTGCTGCAGCAGCTGGCTAATCCCTAAGCCCACCCTAAAATAAGCAGTCAGTCCGGAAAGGCCTGGACCCATGCAGGACTATGCTTTAAGTGTCTTTGATGGGTTCAAGAGACATAGAACTATGCCTATTTACTTTTTTGGGTGGAAATAAGTAGAGACTAAATAGGAAGAAACTTGTGGGAACTTTATGAAATAAGAAAAGTATTCTATAATGTTGATAAGTGTTTATACAATTCACAACACTAATCAAACAGCAGGTTAAAGATCTGAGAAAAGTAAGTAGCTTTTGCTTAAAAACAATGTCAACAAATCATGAATTCTAGTTAGTAATATGACTTTTGAATTGTTTGGGTGATGTACTGATTGTAACTTACTTTGCAATGCATAAAAAAAAAAAAACAAGGTGGTCGAATAGACAAATAGATGTGTAACCAAGCAAATGTGCTAAAATGGTAATGACTGGGGAATCTGGATGAAGGATATACAGGACTTCTCGTTCATTCTTGAAATGTTTTGTAAGCCTGAGAAAGTTTCAAAATAAAAAGTTCCCAAATACAGATACACTGTCAATTCTCACTACTCATAGTAATCAAGTTCAATAAAGTCACTGCAAACACTGAAATTGCAAAAAGAGAACCATTGCTTCTTAGGAAAATATAGGGTTAGGTCCCAAGAGCCTCTGGTCACAATATTTTCTTCAACTGATCAATGTGTAACTTTGTTTTATGTACCTTTCGGTTTGAATACATTTTATTTGATATACATTGTCCACTCGTTAACATTGAACTCACACTATAAATCACGCCTTAACAGAACTCAACGTGTTTTTTTCAGTAAGACACATCGCAGCCTACGAGTGCTTAGGAACAGCAAACAGTACTGCAGCATTGTACTCGGAGGGCATTTTAAACAGTGAAATCACCAAAACAAAAGAATAAAAATGCCACATGTCATTCTAAATATACCACAGAAAGGACCAAAAAAACTAAACCGAAACCACTGCTGTCAAGTCAATTTCAATTCACAGTGACCTTATAGGACAGAGCAGAACTGCCCCATAATAGACTTTCCAAGGAGTACCCAGTGGATTTGAACTGCCAACCTTCTGGTTAGCAAACGTAACACTTAACCACTAAGCCATGAGGGACAAACAGGACAATCTACTTAAAATATAAGAACAGAAACAAAAAAGCAGAGGGTTGTGCTGTCCAGCATCAGCTGGAAATGTGTGCCTAGGGCAATTCAAGTATTTCTCCACTCTATGCATGTCTGCAAATATCCACAAAAGAACAATGAGCATTGACTTGGAGGTTACAAATGAATTTTAGAAAGTGAGTAAATTAACAAATACAGAATCTGTGGATAATGAAGATTAACTGCATATATACACACTCCTCCTCACTTACCAACGTGGTTAGGTGCCAAAGACCAGGTCGTTATGCAAAATCAGTATATGTGAAAATGGAAAGTGACAACATCAGGTCACAAAGTAGAAACTTACTACATCATGGCATAACTGCCAAACCACTGGGAGTCACGGCCCAGCCAAACTGATGCAGAACCTTAACCATCATAGCCAGTGTTACCCTTGTCACATATCTCAGCACTCATTACTGCCAGACATACATCATTAATGCTCAAAATAGTTGGATAGGAGATAGTTTGCTATTGTCGTAAATGTGAAATGTCGTGTAACAAGACAGTTGATAAATGATGAGAAGGCGTATGCATCATACACACACACAAATCTATAAAATCAAACTTACTGCTGTCAAGTTCATTCTGATTCACAGCAACCCCATAGCGTTTCCCAGGCTGTAAATCTCTACAGAAGCCTACTGCCATGTCTTTCCCCCATGGAACTGCTTGTGGTTGCCAACCACCGATCTTTCAGGTAGCAGTCATTTGCTTTAACCACTGCATTACCAAGGTATCTTTTATATAAGAGTGGGGTGTGTGTGTGTGTGTGTGTGTGTGTGTGTGTGTGTGTGTTGTTGTTGTTTTTGCTGTTGTTAGGTGTCATCACGTCAGAGTAGAACTGCCCCATAGTTTTCTAGGCAATAATCTTTAAGCAAACAGATCAAGAAGTCTTTGCTCACACAGAGTGGCATCAAACTGCTCACGTGTGTGTGTGTGTGTGTGTGTGTGTGTGTGTGTGTGTGTGTGTGAAGACTTGGTGGTGCAATGGTTAAATACTTTGCCCTTAAGCAAATGGTAGGTGATTCAAATCCACTATCCACTGTGCAAAAGAGAAAGATATCCATGTCCCCCGAGTTCTCCTTTGCACTTGCTTATTGCTTGTTCTCTTAGCTTAGGGTAAGCGAGATTGGGAAGAATGACTCAGCACCTGGACAGGGTCCCCCCACTTCCTCTGAAAACATTATTACAAATGTGATTACTAATTTTCATTTATGGTATACAGGACAGCTTTGCTTTCCCCAAACATTTTCTTGTTTGAATATCATCTCTCTGTTCCCAGAAGCCATGTCCAGTCTTTCTATCCTCCAAATCCCACTTCCCACAATGTTGCAACCAAGCAGATAAGAAAAAATTTCTTTAAAAAATTTTTGATCTTGAACCCAAGGGCACTTCAGCACCCTCCTGCATTCTTGGATGATTTTGTCTGCTCATATTCTGCTTTCTTCCATGTGAAAGTTTGCTTTCTTCCATGTGAAAGTTTCCTTTTTTTTTTTTTTTTTAATTCATAGCTATTAATTCTCAATGTTTAGGAGTCATCTGCCTGTTCTCTTTCCACTTGGTGAAAAGCCACCAGAAAAATAGGAGAGGAAAGATAAAAATTCTAGAAGAGCAACCAGAAAGCCTAACATCTAAAATAAATTCCAAAAGAAAAGAAAAGAGGGCAGGGGGAGAAAAAGAAGAAGAAATCATCAGTGAAATAATGCAAGAATATATCTCCTAACTAAGACAGGATATTGCAAATTTAAAGTGCCCATCAAGTGTTTGACACAGGTGGATCAAAGTGGGCCCATGTCAAACATATTTTCACTAAATTGCTGAATTTCTGGAAAGAAGAGGAAAGCCAGGGAGAGAAACAAAAGTTACCTACAAAAGATCCAATATGAAAATGATTGTCTTAGGCTATATTCTCTAGACAGCAACACCAATAAAGTATACAAATACATGGAGAGAAAGATTTATATCAAGGAAAGAGCTCATGTGACTGTAGAGGCTCGAATGTCTGGAGTCCATGAACCAGATGTAGGCTTCTCTCGATTCATGAAGCTGCAGGGGCTGGTGAACCCAAGATTGACAGGTCAAAGAGCAGGGTTCCTGCACTCAGGCTGTGAATCGAAAAATGAATTCTAGGTTCTGTAGAGACACTGATAGCTCAAATCCCAAGAACTGGAGGTCAGATGAACAAGAGGCAGGTGCAGGATCCACAGCAAGAAAAAAGCCAGAATGTCTGCTTATGTACAATGCAAGCCGTACCTCCAAGGAAATGCCCTTTCAATTGACTGACTACTCACAACAGATGCAATCATGGGAGTGGTCACATATAAACACTGAGAATCATGGGCCAATCACGCTGACACACAATCCTAACCATCCAATGACTCCGACAAACAACCACACAGGCAACTAAAGGCAATGGAGCAATGCGTTATAAAATCCTGAAGAAAAATTACTTCCAAACTAGAATTCAATATCAAGTTTGAGGGTAGAATAAAAACATTTTCATACAAAGTCTCAAAAAAATTTACTTCCCGTGTTCCCTTTTCCCCAAAACTATAACAGGTTGTGATAAACCTACATCAAAGAGAAATCCAATAAAGACAAAGACACAGGATACCAGAAAAAGGAATTCTGACATAGAAACCCACTGCTATTGAGCATATTCTGGCTCATCAGTTTGAACAACTTGGTTAATTTTTCATTTTCCTCTGCTGTGTTTTGTATAATGTTTAGAATGGCTCTCTATATATAATCCTTTTGTACTCAACCTCCAATAGTTCCAGAAAGGCTTCTTCATCTCAGTTCTTTAGTTCTTTCTTTTGGGGGCTTTCTGGAGCCATAGGTGAATTTTTCTTTATGTTTTTGTCCAAAGTTTGTTGCTTTGGGGGCATCTAGAGGTTGTTTAGCTTCTCTGGTGTTACCTCAACAGGATCTAAAGCATAGCCCAAGAAGGAAGATGATCACCAGTCACCTCTATGTACTCCACTGACTGGGACCAGTGGAATCTCTGAGGTAGCAGGCTCCACCTCCTCATTGGCAAAGACACAGCCCTACTTATAGAGTCACTGGGGAGCCATGAGCTGATGCTATGATGCGGGTTAGATGGAAGAGATGCCATCAGGATGCACTGCAGTTATTTCTGTAGGTAGTCTTATGTTGGAAGGTAAAAACTGTCCCACAGCTTCCAAAATCAGCCAGGCTATCAGATGTGCAAGCCCATCTTCCAAGCTGGCAAAGTAAACACCTCTATATCCAACCCCAGATGCTGTAAACTAGTTCAAAGTACAAAAAGCCTACTCCCCTGCTGTTATCTGCTGCTGGGCCCCACACATAAGGTCAGTCTATGTTAAACCCAGCTTTTCTGTTGGAAAAGCACTCCCCGGGCTGGCACTGCCTCCCAGCCTGGCAATTAGTCTTTATTGAGGCCTCTGTTTGGGTAACTCTGCCTGCCAGTTGAACAAGATGGCATCCCACACAAGTTCTCCCACCTGCTGTGGAATAGCCAATTCAATGGCAGAGGTTTGGAAAAAGAGGGTGGAAGAGCCAAGGTGCAGAGTCCAGAGCCAGGGTCTCAAACTGTGGCTATTTCACCTGCTGGTCTTGTCAGCAGTGTAACTGAGCTTTGCTGCCACCTAGTACAAACCCCGCCTGCTGGCTAAGACAGAGAAAAAAAATGGCCAGCACTGCCTCCTGGCCTGGGACTTAGCCCCTGGTGAGGCCTCCGTTCGGGTAACTCTGCCTCCCAGTCAAACAAGATGGCCCCACACAAGCTCTATCACCCACTGTGGAACAGCTGATTCTATGGTGGAGGTTCGGAAAGAGACAGAGAAGCCGAAGTGCAGAGAGTCCAGAGCTGGGCTCACAAAACGGGGCTATTCCACCCACTAGTCCCATCAGCAGTGCAGCTGAACTTTGCCTCTAGTCAAGTCCAAGCCCCACACCTGCCGGCTAAGACAGAGAAAAAGAAGCTGTAAGTTACCTTCCACCCAAAAGAGCCAGCTTTCAACAAGGATAGGGGGGTCAGTGAAAGAGACAAAGTTTCCCGTTTAGTGGTACATAATCCAAGTTGACTGCCCTATGTCATGTCCTAGGGCTCACTGGGTGTCCAGAAGGCTCCATTTAATTATCAATTCAGGCCTTAGTTTTCAGAGGGAGTTAAGGAGATACGTGTCTAGTCTGCCATCTTGACTCCACCCTATATTCTGGCCCATAATGACTCTATAGGATAGAATAGAAGTGCCCCTGACTCATAATGATTCTATAGGACAGAGTAGAAGTACCCATGACTTATAATGCCTCTATTGGACAAAGTAGAAGCTCACCTTGGGGTTTCCAAGGAGGAGCTGGTAGATTCAAACTGTCGACCTTTTCATTAGCAGTTGAAGTCTTAACCACTGCACCACCAGGGCTTCTAGTGTAGAAAAGAGACAGTGAACTCCCAGGATGACACCAAGCACTTGGCAAAAGGTACCCAATTCCAGTGGGAGCAGGTGGAAGAGTATAGGAGAGATTTTTTCCCAGGAAGATTAAGCCAAGCCAAGTGCCATCGAGTCGGAATTGATGGAATATTTTGAATCTGAGTGTACTACAAGGGGATGTAAGCAACACGTAGAATCTGAATTAAACTGGTAAAAGTACAAAGAAAAGAGAAGAGGACAATGAAAAACAAAAGCCTATAAGAAAGTAAAAATGATCATGATTTACTAAATAGCTTATCTGCGAATCGCATTTATATTCACCATAATAATACCAAACTAACCACGGCACAATGTAATTGATGGGAAGACGAGGAGATGGGAAGTACGCATGGTTACAGTGGTAGGGGATTGACCTAGATCCTTACCTTCATGAGGTACATGCTTGAATAGTGGCTAAAACTGGAAAACAAGACTATCTATAACAAGCTTGTTATTTAAGAGACACCAGTTAAACCCACAGCCTTTGAGTGGACTTGGCTCATGGCAACCTCTGAGTAAAACTGCTCCATAAGGTTTTCAATGGCTGATTTTTTTATTATTATTATTATGATTGAGTAAAAATGTACGTTCCCATATAAATTTGCATGCCCACCTATGCGCAGCTCCCATTGCTCTTCCTGCTCAGTAACAGTACACTCTTCCTCTCTGCTCCATACATGTCCTATCCTCCCAACAGTCTACTGTCCCCTCCTCTTCACCCTCTCCTCTGCTTCCAGTAAGAGGTCAGCAGAACGACATCCTACAGATGCATAGGACCATAAAGTGCACACATGATATGGTCACTCTGCGTCGCCAAGTCCAGTCATTCCTGTCTGAAGAATTGACCTCCGTTATGATTTATGGACAGGGGCAACATCAGGGTTAGGAGCCATGCTCCCAGGGGAACACTGAGGCCCCTGGACAATCAACTGCAGTCATTTAGTGGAGATCTCAGGGTGCACCCCTTTTTATTCCTGTGTTGCCAGTGAGACTCAACTTTGTGAGCCCCATCACAGCTATCACTGGTGGTGGCCAGGCACCATCCAGTTCTTCCAGTCACATGTCAGTGTAGTCACCCACTCATGTAGGTCTCTCTGTCTTCTGGGTTCTCCTTCCCCCATGTCATTTTGATCCTTGGTGATCATCCATTCATGCTGACTTAGGACCATTTGGTGTATCTCAGATGGCAACTTGGTAGCATTTAAGACCCCAGACATCAATGGCTGATTTTTCAGAAGTAGATTGCAAAGTCTTTCTTCTCAGGTGCATCTGGGTGGACTCAAACCTTCAACCTGTCAGTTAGCAGCCAAGCAGATTAACCATTTGCACCACTTAAAACCAAAGCCCACTGTCCACAAGTCAATTCCAAGACCAAACGGGACAGAGGAGAACTGCCCCATGAGGTTTCCAATACTAACTCCTTACAGAAACAGACTGCCACATCCTTTTCACAAGGAGCAGCTAGTGGGTTCAAACTGCAGACCCTTTGGTTAGCAGTTTAGAGCTTTCACCCCTGCACCATCAGGGCTCTTTCTTTGTATCGCCCAGGGACTCCATTTAACAGATAAAAAACACAATTGCCATGAGGTCAGTTCTAAGTCACGGCATCCCTGTGTGCCAGAGCAGTACTGCTCCATGGGGTTTTCTTGGACATCCGCTTTACAGAACCAGATTGCTTGGTCTTTCTCCCATGGTGCCTCTGAGTGGGTTTAGAACCAACCTTTCCCTTAGCAGTGGAAGGTTTCACTGTTGGGCCACTTGGGCCCTTTTCTATAAACATTAAAGCCAAGAAAATCCCATGCAGCACAGTTCTAGGTAACACACGGGTCGCCATGAGTCCCAACTGATTGCACCGCACAAGATGGACACAGAGAGGGAATTACCAAAAGCAGCTGCCAAAAAAACAGTGCAAAACTGTGTCATCTTTAGAAGAACTAGATGTGGTGACCAGGTACTGCCAATGACCACCCTGGCAGAGAACACAACAAGGAGTTCTTGACCAAGCAGGGGAAAAACTCAGTGCAAAACTCAAATTCTAATTTAAAAAAAACACCAGACTTAATGATTGGAGTGAGACTGGAGGGTCCTTGGAAGGCATGGGCAGCAGACTGTCTGCAAGCCAAGAACTGAGGCCATTCTAGAGGCCAATGCACCAGATAAAGAATAGACCAGACTATGAGGTGACATAAAAGGACACTAGTCAAGAGTCTGCTTCTCGACTCAGTAGATACAGGAGACGAGAAGGCTGAGGGGGGCAGGCGCTGGTTGAATGGACCTGGAAATCCACAGCGGAAGAGAGGGGCTGTGTTGTCGCATTGAAGGCATAGCAACTACCGTCACCTAACACTGCGTGTATAAAATTTTTGTATGAGAAATCTGAGCTGTAAACTTTCCCTTAAAGCACAACAGAAATTAAAATTTTAAAAACCTTCTCATCCACAAAGAGGGCATGGAAGGGAGAGGGGAGCAGGTCTGTGTTTCACAACAATTTTGTACAATAATCTAATTCTTTAACTGTGTGTGTTTGTAAAACTGATTGAAAAAAAAAAAAAAAGCAGAACTTTAAAAATTCGCCTACCTCTACAGGGCGTCCTCGAAGGCTGGGATCACCTCAGGGGCGCGCCATCCTCTGCACCGGCGTGGCGCCCTCCTGGGGTCATGACCCCATGGGCAGCGGAAGAGCCGGAAGCCGTGGCCCCGCGGGGAGAGGGCGGGCAGTCCCCGTGTAGGGGCGCAGCCCGGGTGGACAGCGTCACCCCACGGCCCTCAGGGCTGCTTGACGGCGCAGGCACGGGGCTGGGGGGCCGCGACCCTTGGTCCGAGGGGTGGAAGCGCCGCCTCCCCGGACCGCAGGACCGGCCTCCCAGGCGAAATCCCCCGCCTTGTGCTGGCCTCGCCCCCAGGGCGACCTCCAAGCTCTGCTCACCCGGTGGCTCCCCGCCCGCGTGCCCCATGGTCCCCTCAGCCCTGGGCACCCCCTCGGGCCGACGCCCTTTCTCGCCTGGGACGCAGGCACGGCCGCGGTGCCCGCTGGCTTCCGTTGACCCAAGCCACGTTGTGACTGCGTTGTGACTGTCGCGGACAAGAGGCGCTTCTGCCCTATAGGTCCTTTCTGCATAAAAGCACACCAAGATTGTGTTGGTGTCAAGAAGCCCTGGTGGTACAGCAGTCCAGAGCTCAGGCTGCTGAGCCAGGGTCGGCTGTCCAAAGCCACCAGCTGCTCCGTGGAAATCCAGTGAGACACTTCTACTCTGTCCTGTAGGGTCACTTTGAGTCTTGGCAATGGTTTCTGCTGTTGTTTGAGAAGAATATATTAATATTTTGCAAGAACCCTGATGACACAATGGCTGCTAGCCAAAAGGTGGCAGTTCAGGTCAGTGGCTCTGCAGAGAACAGACCTGGTGACCTGCTCCCTTAAAGACTGCAGCCTGGGAAACCCAACAGGGCAGCTGTGCTCTGCCACGTGGGATGGCTGAGTCCGAGTCGTCCTGACAACATACAACAACAGTGCATTCAGGCAGTTCTTTTCTAGCTAAAGGATTTTTGTTTGTTATTCTGATTTTGGAAACAAATAAAACACTCTTGAGGGCCCTAAAAGTCTTGATAATATAGAGACTGAAAAATTTTCCTTCCCCCCCCATCCTTGCTGTTCCTACACCCACCTAGCTCTCCCTTCATTTCACAGCAGCTCTCGCCAGACAAGGACACTCTCTCTTGATAAGCCCGGCTCCCAGGCTGGCCGGATAACCCGTTTCCTTTTCCCAGCTCAACTCCCCAGCTGGCCGGAGACTCCCCATTCCTTTCCCAGACCGGCACCCCAGCTGGCAAGATGTGATAACCCATTCCCCTTTTCCTTTTCCAGCCCAGCCCCCTTCCCTTGCCAGATGGGATAGTTTCCTTTCACGAATCTCATGCCTATGCTCCCCTTATCAAAGCCTCCCACCCACCTAGCAGGATGCCCCCCTCCTCAGAACTCCGCCTGCTTACCCCATTTGTCTCAACCACAACTACACTATAAGTAGAGACTCAAAACTTGACTCGGGGCCATTTTGTTGGAACCTGCAGAGGTCCCATTTGGCCCGTCGACGTAATAAACTTGTCCCTTGCCTCCTCCTGGGTGTCGCTCGCTTCATTTTCTTATAACAATTGGTTCCCTGACCGGGAAACGAAGGGACTGAAGCGAACGAAGTGACCCCTTGAGTCACCGGCCTCTCGGGACCTCGGCCGTCGGCCCGGGATGGACAGGCCAGGAGGGACAGGCGCCACTCGTTTTCCGGTTAACGAGGTTCCTCCACCTCTCCGCCCCTGCCCGCCGGAGAGGCTTCCAGAGATGCAGGACCCTGAAAGGACCAGGTAACAGGCATCCGGTACCAGGCGCCAGAAAATTTCAGTTCAGGTAAGGCCCCGGGGCCGCCCCAGCTCAGTCAGGACCGTCCTCTACAGGGCGAAGGGGAGACTGATCACCTCCCGGCCTTTGTGCCCCAGTTCAGGATTCCCCCTCCGGGTGGAAGTCTCAGTCTGTGTGAGTGAATTCTGTGTTGTGTGAATGTATTTGTGCCTCCATGTTTGGGCCTTTTTCTGCGGCTCCGTGTGGACTCATAAGGCAGAACGGTGTGAGCAGAGCCCACCTAAGTCCCCGCGAGGGGAACGGCCAGAGGGACATCTGAGTGGTCCTCAGGGCAAGTGTGTCGTCTCACTTGTGACACCCGTCAACATGGGTGGGACACACAGCAAACCTGCTTTTAAAAGGTTTATGAGCCATAAAGAGTTCTAAAAATAAGGGAGAACTCTTTATAGTTATTTAAGAGCGAAGAATTGTGCCGTAGGGAGTCTAGAGAAGACTCCTTATAGAAACCTCCTTTTCCTGAGTCTTTTTTTTTTTTCCTCCTCTTCCTAAATAGCTGCGGCTCCTTTAAGAAGCCAGCAGCCAGCAGCGGCTGCTCTGCCGCGCCTCCGCCACTTCAGCTGCTTTGGGTGGCAGGCACAAAAGATTTGGAGGAGCAGACCGCAGGTTTTCTCTCTGCGCTCAGCCTCCCCCGCCCCCTGGGGCTTCTGTGCATGGTGCGTTAGTGGCCCAGGGGCAATCAGTGCAACAGTGGAATTCATAAAAGTTTTACTACCTGAGTTCCCTCCCTTTTCACTTTGTTTTGCTTTTAATCTGCCATCAGAGAATTTCGAACGGCCTTTCCAGCGTTATCAGTGAAATGCCCTCCCCCCCGGGGGATGAGAAACAGTCTCACTCTTGGTCGGAAGTTTGTTGATGCTGTGATGGAAAGTGTTAAAAAAAACAAGTTCACTCT
Source organism: Heterohyrax brucei (assembly GCA_028571685.1). NCBI lineage: Eukaryota > Metazoa > Chordata > Mammalia > Hyracoidea > Procaviidae > Heterohyrax > Heterohyrax brucei. The sequence goes on along the minus strand of CM053153.1, from coordinate 13,184,872 downwards.
GTTTCTGTTGGCTCACCCTAATCATTCTTTTTTCTACAGGAGTGCTGAATAACTCTCACCTCTGTCCTAAAAGCTAGAGACTTGGTAATTACTCCAGATAAAATCCAAACTCAGCCTCCAATTTCTTACTTGGGCTGTGTTTAAATAATACCACAGTACCTTGTGTTCCCTTTGTCTTAAGAAAACCACACACTTAAAAACTTTAAATGACTTTCAAAAGCTGCTCGGTGCTATCATTTAACTGTTATTAAAATCAACTCCTGCAAAGTTGGTCCGAGTACAGCACGGGGCTTACGACTAATTAATCACGGCCAGTTACAGGTTCCTTTGTTCCTTCTTTGATCTTTAAGAGGTTAACCTTCAAACTGGAGAACAAAAACTACATTTTATATATCCACAGTGCGGTCTCTTGTGAGAATGTATAGCTGAAAAATGTTCTCTTGGGTTTTGGGCTTCACCTGATGTAAACAGTCTGGCTGGAGTTTCCTGTGACTATTTATGATGTGCACAATGGTCTGTGAAATCCCAAGTGTGACAAATATGAAAGGAACATAAAAAGGATATGAGCAAGTGAAAAAGGCTGGGTAGTTAAAGGAGAAGAAAATATTGGAAAAGGCTGGATAGCTAAAAGGGAAGGAAGCCTGGAGGAGAGAGAAATAGAAAGAAAGAAAAGAAAGTGTCACACAGATAAAAACTGAAAAAGGAAAAGGACAAGGAAGTCAGAACATGAGACTGTGGGGAATCTTTAAATTGGGTTTGATAAATACAATTTTCGACAGTCTTGATTTTACAGACCACCGAGACTGAATTTGTCTCAAAAACTCTTGCCTGGCTAAGATGATTGTATATATCATAAAAGTACATACTTTTAACTAAGGGCAGTCCTCCTTACCAATAATAAAAATTACCCCACGGGGTTTAAAGGCTGGACAATTATGACAAATGAATATTACTAAAAACTCTGTTATGTCCAGGTATACGGCTTCAGCTCACAGGAGAGAAACTTACAAGGATGTAATTCGACACCTCCTTTGTCGCTTTACAAGCCGTTAGATTCCCTCACATCTCAAAACAGACAGTGCTCCGGCTTATACTTTTAAGAGTTTTCAGGAATCTTACCATACCTTTAAAATTATCATTTAATAAGATACCCTTTTATTATCAATCACTTGCTATTAGCCAGGCCATAGAAATAGAAATTGTGTTTTCACAGGATACTGACTTTCCTATCTAAATTCTTGAGAGGCTAATTCGAGTCATAGGCACAACCTGACACCATTCCTTCTGGGAAATCTCCCCAGCAACAGTGAAGTCAATGCCAAGATATCGTGTGATTGGTGCCTGCCGACTCCTCCGTCCCTTCTCTTCTATAGCCAGCTCATCACAGTGCGATTGCTGACAAGCCCCCCCACCAACTTAAGATCACACAGGGGGCTATGCTGCCAATGGCTGAGAGGGAGAGAACTCTGGACTCGGACATAAACTAACCCAATCTCTCCTGAATAAAACAGTCACTACTTGTGTAACAGGGACCAATGACTTGAAAAAAAGGTGACTGTCACACAGGACAATGAAACCTGCCAATGTAACCTGTTTTGACATCACATGCTTTAACTGTAATCTTGCTAATTGTGTGGGCCCCCTTGGGGAAGGGAAACTTATGATTGTTCTACATCAACCTCCCTTTGTGGTACTGCCTGTAAACTTGTCAGAACCCTGGTATCGGGACAAAGGGCTACAAGTGATAGAAAAATTGTTAAGAGTTGATTAGGCCTAAGCGGGCTGTGGGATTAGTTATTATGGGAATAACTGCACTTGTATCTGCTATAATCGCCGTGGTCATTACTCAGAATATACAAACGGCTTAATTTACAGATAATGTGGTTCATAGTATGTTACAGCTTATGAGTACTCAGAAATAATTAATCTAAAAGTAAAACAAAGCTAGAGCTACTATTTAAAACTACATGACAACATTAGCTTGTCAACAGAGTCAGGAGTCCCAGCTCATCATCTCTGTGAATCTCTGAACCTGTTTTCTCTTTGTAAAATAGAGGGGCTGGGCAAGACACTTACCAAGATTACTTTACCTCGGACTTCTCTAGTTCTTATAAGAAGGAGGATGGATGGTTTTTCAAAGGGGGGCGGTGAGCAGAGAAAAGTCTGAGACAAGAGGTATGCGAGGTGTGTTTGCCTCTGACCCAGAGTCAGTTCTGGTCCTTTCCCAGAGACTAGCCCCTCCTTTCTCTGCCTCCAAAACAAACATGCTGATTTTTTGTTTATTTAGGTATCACCTAAAAATCAATCCCTCATTAGATTTGAATTTCAAGGAAATCTTCTTTGCTTCTGAAGAGCCCTTGGCTTCAGATTACTAACTTGTACCCTTAAATCGGCTGCCCTAAGAATATCAAACAAAAGTTGCAGGGCTTTTTACTCCGTGGGTGACTTTCTCCTGGATACATGACAATTAAGTCAGAACTCTGCTCCAGAGTACACCCAGTCCCTGAGATTCAGAATCTGGGAGTTTACCTTGAAGTGTAGATTCAGACTCTTTCTTATAGTAATAGGAAATCTGGTTCAAACTTTACAACACCAAGCCAGGCTGACTTGTCATGCTGAATTTATCTAGATTTGTGTGACTAACAAAACTCACAATATAAACACAGATACATGGGAAAGAGTTAAACAACATCTAGAAAATATGTGGGAACACACTAATGAAACTCTACACCTAACACAGTTACATTCAGAAATTCTGACACTAAGTCATACTCCTTTACCCTTTAATACTGCTGTGACAGCTGAAAGATTTTCTGAATGACCTTAAGAACATGTTTTCTGGGCCTCTTAACCAAATCTGACACTTATTAATCCCCATGATCATAATCAGGAAAACTGTCCTCTCGATAATACTCTATACACCCTTGTCTACTTAAACTAATTTGCAGAAGTCTACAACAGCTACTGATAAATGGCCACTAATAGATGTTCATCACCTGAAACTGCAAACACAGCGTGGGCGCCCCCCACCATGTTTACTATATAACCCACTGCGGTAGTCAGGGACAGGTGAGATGCTTCTTGATCTGTGTTCGCCTAAGACAGGACTCTATCGCTAGAGGATAGGGTTCCGATGACGGGAAAGACACAGAAACAAAGAAGCATGACCTAACAGACACGCAGGTGGAACAGCTGGGAGCCAGCTGATTTTTATAATAAAGGGGAGATGTCGGGAGCGGCCCCTCCCCTCCAACATGAGGATCAAGGAAATGCCTTCTAAGAGGGACTTCAACCCCTCGATTTATGAGATTATATCAGGACAATCTGACTAGGAACTTCTGAGGAACAGAGATCAGAGGAACAGATTTCAATACAACATGCCTAGTAACACTGAGGCCTGCCCAGTCTCACTAACTTCCCCCTAATTACGTCCCCCCCCTTCCCTTTTCTCCACAAACACAGGTTTACAGAGTAACTTTTGACAGACTTTCCAAAGAAGTCTCCACACAGCCATTAAAACTATACAAAGGGCTGGATTAGGGGATGACAGACACTTACTCTCTACTCAGGGAGAAATAAATAAAAAACTATCAGAGACATTCAATACAGACATGGACCAAGTTACTGACACACTTCTTATACTTCAGAATCAAATTAACTCCCCGGTAACAGTTACTTTACAAAACAAACAAGCGTGAGACTTATTACTGGCAGAGAAGGGCGGGACCTATATGACTCTGGGCAAAGAATGGTGATATGTTATAAATGCTTCTAACATTGTCACGTCTAAGATTACAGAGCTCAAAAGCCGAATTGAACAGAGACGATGTGAACTTACCCAGTCTGCATGGGGACTCATGTCAAATTGGGCCACCTGGTTGGCCCTCCCTGTGGGGACAACTCGTCTTCAGATTCATAGTCCTGACCTTCGGACCCTGCCTCCTGCACCACCTACGAGACCAACTAGAACAGAACTTACTCAACAAAACCGTCTCCAGGGTCCTGACCCTCCGAACTTATCAACAACTTCCCCAAGCTGACGTTGAAGAATTGTGATACCCACCCTTATCAAAGGGGGGTATCAAAGGGGGGAATAATATAGAGACTGAAAAATTTTCCTTCCCCCCCCATCCTTGCTGTTCCTACACCCACCTAGCTCTCCCTTCATTTCACAGCAGCTCTCGCCAGACAAGGACACTCTCTCTTGATAAGCCCGGCTCCCAGGCTGGCCGGATAACCCGTTTCCTTTTCCCAGCTCAACTCCCCAGCTGGCCGGAGACTCCCCATTCCTTTCCCAGACCGGCACCCCAGCTGGCAAGATGTGATAACCCATTCCCCTTTTCCTTTTCCAGCCCAGCCCCCTTCCCTTGCCAGATGGGATAGTTTCCTTTCACGAATCTCATGCCTATGCTCCCCTTATCAAAGCCTCCCACCCACCTAGCAGGATGCCCCCCTCCTCAGAACTCCGCCTGCTTACCCCATTTGTCTCAACCACAACTACACTATAAGTAGAGACTCAAAACTTGACTCGGGGCCATTTTGTTGGAACCTGCAGAGGTCCCATTTGGCCCGTCGACGTAATAAACTTGTCCCTTGCCTCCTCCTGGGTGTCGCTCGCTTCATTTTCTTATAACATTGAGAGTCCCAGATGCTATACCCACAGGAGAAGCCAGCCTTGCTCTTCCTCCCTCCCCCAGGGCTGTGGTCCAGTCTCTCCCCTCCAGCAATCTGCCCAGGCCTCCCCAGGCCCATCCTTCTGGGCCCCATTCTGTGTGGAAACACAGCCTTGACCAAGGCCGATGGCTTCACAGCCCTGGACAGAAACTTCCTTCTCCCCGCTCAAGGAACATGTGCTGTCTGTTACAAGGGACGCCAAGAGCCTGGTCAGGGAGCTTGGCAGGGAGGGCGAGCTGTTGCCTGTGGACAGCCTCAGCAGCTCCCCATGCCTCTGAGGAAGAAGCACAGATGCCATCTCTGGCCTTGAGACACCCCCTTCATCCCCACGGATTTCTCCCTGCTAGACATACTGGAGCCCGGCTCCCCAGAACCAGGTACCTTCAGGTGGGGCTTGGAGGCCTGAGCTGCAAGAGAGCTGACAAAGAAGACAGACAAACTGACACTGTCAACCCAGGCATGCAGAGATCCCACATGATATGAGTGTGCCAGGGGTGGGTTAGGTAGTCAAAATAAGCACTGTGCTTGCCTTGCTTACCTGATCACCACACTGAACCATTTCACATTCTTCCACCACATCCAAGATTCTGCCTCTAGGTACAGCTGGAACTTCTCTTTCTCCCACCCACAGCACCTCCCAACCTACAGCGACTTCCTACAGAATCAAAGTGTCTTTTCAAATTTGTAATCCCTGAGAGGTGGTGCGGGACATCTGTTAGGGCAGAGGTTAAAAGCTTAGCTGCTAACCAAAAGTACAGCAATCCCATGTATGTCAGAATAGAATCATGCCCTGTGGGGTTTTCAACAGCTGATTTTTCAAAAACAGATCGTCAAACCTTTCTTCTGAGACATCTCTGGGTGGACTTGAGGTTTTAATCTTTCAGTTTGCAGGTGAGGGAAGTAACCATTTGCACCACTGAAAACCAAACCAAACCCAACTTGTTGCCGTTGATTCTGACTCATAACGACCCTGTAAGACAGAGTAGAGCTACCCCATAGAGTTTCAGAGGAGTGGTTGGTGGATCTGAATGGCTGACCTTTTTGGTTGGCGACCTGAGGTCTTAACCACTGCACACCAAGGATTCGCAAACACCCCCGCACTCCCAAACTATATCTTTTAATTGGCCAAGACACTGACCCTCCATGGAGGGGGTTTTGTATCAGCTTGGAAAACAGGTGTGTCTGAATCCTCCTCTGTCCCTCACTGTCTGTGTGGCCTGGCGAGTTATTTATCATCTGATGAGGAACTTCCCTGGTTCATGAACTTGGGCTGGAGAATCAGCTTGCGGTTAGGCAACCAGTGTGAAAGTGGCCGACTTTCAATTTTCCTTCAGCCAGACTTCTAGGCTACATCACTGCACTTAGGTTCTTCAGGCTCCCTGGGCCACAGCCTGTTATCTGTTACACAGGCAGCTCTGACCCCACATCTGAGGACTCTGGGACCCGTGTTTGCCTCCCACGAATTTCAGTAGTCATCCCCAGCATCACAGTCGGCCCCTCTGTCGCCGTCCCCATTAATGAAAGTGATGTTGGAGCTGGCTGGCAGCATGCCCAGTGTTCTCTATGATGAGACGATGGAATCTTCCGGATGACTCCAGGAGCTAGCTATCATTGTGTCCATTTTTTAGGTGAGGAAACTGAGGCTCAAAGACCTCCCAGCTGGTAAGCAATGGAGCTGAAATCCAGACCTGAGACTCTGTTTCCAAAGCCCATGTTTTTAAATCAATCAAGTGAATTAAACTGAAGCACGGCCTCTGTAGGCAACAAGTGACTGGCCTTCTAAGCAGTAGTGGTCTCAGAAGATGTTAAAATATGCCTCTGTCTCTAGCTTGCCAATTGTGGACAAGGCAGAGAGGAGAGTGAGGGGAGGTCTGGAAGCAGCTGCAGGGCAAAGAGACCCGTCCTACTATCAAACATTTGCTGTCGCTAAGAAGCAGTAAGTCCAGGGTATGCTGTGAGGTGGGGGTCAGTATCAGGTAACCAGCCTTTCTAGTTTTCCCAAGACTGCAGGCATTCAGTTTCAGTGCTAAAGCTGGAGAGTCCTAGGCAAAGCAGGACGGTTAGCCGCTGCAGTGGTGAGTGACAATAACAGTGGCTCAAAACAGGAACAGTCTCCAGGTGATAGAAAGCAAGAATAATATTTCTGCCTTCCACTGAGGTCCAGATAGGCCTTCTAGGGCTGCAGAGTTGGATCGTGAGTTACCCGACACCTGGCCTCCTTCCTTTTTGTTCGTCTGCTACTCCCAATTTATGGCTTCCACCTCATGGCCCCAAGTGGCTGCTCTAGCTCCAGCCAGCAAGAAGACAAAAAAAGAAGGGTCCATGCCAGAACTTGACACGCATCACTTCTGTTTGGGTTCCATTGGCTAGAATTTATTTACATGGTCACATCTAGCTGCAAAGTTTCTGGGAAGCCCAGTCTTTGTTCAGGACATCCCTGTGCCAGGTGAAAAAGCCCTATCATTATTGTTAAATACCACTTTCGTTACTGGATATGGTAGGATGGTAGTGGTAGTATCACTGTCCTCAAATCAGCAGTCCCGTCAGGGGTGACTCTTCCCTTCCATGACTTCCCCTGCTTGCACCATGGTTTCCACTTGCAAAATGACAGGGTGGCTCTGGGTTTATCCAACCGTAATGCAGCCTGATTCAGTTCAGCATTCCCAAAGTGTGTGTTCCAAACTCCAGAAACAGCTGATTTAGAAACGTGAAACCCGTTATTTGCAGGACTTCTCAGAGCTTTTACCAGGCGCATCTCCAAAGGAGGAGACAGCAGGTAGTAACTTCCAGATCTTTATGACCTCGGGATGCCTTTTGTTTTTTTTCCTAGAAACATGTGCAACATGTCTTCCCAAATGCTGTTCTTGCTGTGTGAAACTTTGGTGGTGTAGTAGTTAAGTGCTGCAGCTGTTAACCACAAGTTCGACAGTTCAGATCCACCAGACACTCCTTGGAAATTCTATGGGGCAGTTTTACTGTGTCCAATAGGGTTGCTGTGAGTCAGAATCAAGTTGATTGCAGGGTTTTTTTGTTTGTTTGTTTTTGTTGTCTCTTTGGTGCTTGCTGTATCTGGCTGCTCCCCAGCCATCTAGATCGGCCTCTCCCTTCCATCATCTGTAGTCCCCGCCCGGAACAGATCTCTTCTTGATGCCCTTCCCTCCCCACCTTTGCATTCGGCCCTGCCTGTCTATTCTGGAGGTCCTAGAATCCTGTACGGATGTGACTTCCTGCTCTCTCCATCACCCTTCCAGGGCCAGTGCCAGAGCCACATGGTGAAAGAGAGGACAGTGACCATCCTGCAGGGCAGTGTCTTGGCCTACGGGGTGCTGCAGCTGATGATTGAGGAGGGTCACTCGGGTAAGCCAAGGCCAGGTCCCCTGTACCCCAGGTTCCCCCTACCCTTGGCCAGTGTTCTGGAAGGGTTGGCAGGTGACCAGGAGCTGCTGTAAAGGGCCAGGTAGAAAAAGGGAAAGTAAGGCTGTTTGCTTGTTGGCCTGAGCAGAAAGCCAGCTATGGTCAGGGGCCCAGGCCCTCATTACAGCAGCACCTAAAAGAATTTGACTTTAGAATAGAGGGCCAAATGAGGTCAATCATCTACATGCCACCTGCCTTGGTAAGGGCTGACATGTTGTCAGTGGCACGAAGAATCATGTGGACTGGTGGTAGCCCTGCCTACCCATGGCCCAAGAGTGGTAGGGGGTAGATTTCTGTTTCACCATCAGGGCCCCCGCCCTGATGACCAGAGAGGACACCTGATGTTCAGCCTGCTCAGATCTGTCCCATGGAATCTGCAGGGCCAGCCTCGGATGGGACAGGTGGATGGAGATTGCAACAGCTGCCTGTCCTAGCAGACAGAACAGGAGCTCAGGAGTCCAAGAGCACTGAGATTTGAGTTGTGGCTTTGCCGTTTGCCCACTGTGTGGCCTTGGCCACATCACCCAATATTGTCTCTGAGCCTCAGTGTCTTTGTCTGTGAAGGGACTCATCCTACTGACCCCACAGAGCTGCTATGAGGCCATAATGAGACAACCCCCAGAAGTGCTGTTCCGTGCATGCCTCCATGAGCTTGTGACCCCAAGACCTCACTGCATGTTTTCTCCTATTAAAGATGGGTGATTGAGAGCTTCAGTTAATTAACACCAGAATGATACTTCAAGTAAGCTATGTTTTTTATCATACTAGCTGAACTGGTCTCTTTCCAAAGAGAGGCAGCGCCCCCTCAGCTCCTGCAGCCATGGTTCTCTCTCCCTTTTGTCCTCTTGATATCTGGCCTCCAGCTTGTTAAGCATCAGTTAGACCACAGCGAGGGAGGCTGCCTGACACTTGTGACCTGTAGCTTCCTGCCCTGCTCCTTGTCTTGTCAGGGTGCACTTGGCAGGCCAGTTCCACTAATTAAAACTTTTTTATGTAAGTTGATTTTTCTAGTCCATTACAAACATACAGATTAGGGTCCAGGTGTCTGACATGTCTAACTTTAGTTTAATTAAGTTTCTTGTGATTATTTTGTGATGTATATAATTATCTATGGGCTACATGCTTAAAAACATTAGATAATCCTTGCTAAAATGACACATAAACTCTGATGTAAAAAATGTCTTTTGAGCTTCCATGGAGAACAGCCTGCATTGCTGGTGAGTCTCCGTTGGTGTCATACTTTGTAATGACCCTTCTCCCTCTGTCTGGCTTGGCATGTGTTTTCCTGGGCTTGACTGCTGCAGGGTGCCGACCCTAATCAGAAGGAAGCTCTCTGATGGCAGACGCTCTGTCTTCCTCTCAAGCACTTTCTCTCTTGTCCCTTCCTTTGCTCCCACAGCTGTTCTTCACCTCCCTAAAGGGAAACTCTGTAGAGATGCTGGCAGAGGTGAGTAAACCAGCCAGAAATCACCTGTGGCACCATAGAGGGTATGTGGCCACGTCCTCAGCCACACTGTCACCACCAACCCCACCATTGCCACCTCTTCACCCCAGGGCAAGGGCAGGCCTGTGCTCTCTTCCCTTGATAGGGTGGAGATGCCCTGGGAGGAGGAGGAGGTGGAAGAGGAGACGGGTGGGAAGAGGCACATGTGGGAAGCCCACCCTGGGCCCTACAGCCCAGGTGTCACACACGTGTCCTCTCCAGGTTGTGAGAATGAGGGACAGCCCAGAAGGTTCTCACGAGGCAGCTTTTACACTTAGCAAGAGTGAGAGTAGGAAGGCAAGGGTTATGTGGAAACCGTGAGGTCCGCTCCCACCCCCACACTCACCTCTGAGACTTGAGGCACAGCTGGCTGTGTGATCACTCTCCCCAGCATCCCAGTGTTTGCCTCATAAATCCCAGCAGGGCTGTCCAGGCAGGAGGGAGCAGAGCAGGAGGCTGGCCCCTAGGCCGCAGGGTCTGAGAAACAGAAGGTTTCTTCGGCAGAGTGATGTAACTGTGGGCTTTTCTCTTTCCGGCTGCAGCAAGAGTGATGGGGGATGATGGGGAAGGGGCAAAAAGCGGGAAGGAGGAGAATGGAGCTGGGCAGCAGGTGGAGTGAATGGTGGAGAAGGGTCAGGGAAGGGCCTGTGACTGCATCTGGTCTGTGGTCAACAACAACAGCAAAAAAAACAAAACCACTGCTGTCAATTCTGACTCAATAGCAACCCTATAGGATAGAGTAAAACTGCCCCATAGAGTTTCCAAGGAGTGCCTGGATTTTCCAAACTGCTAGCCTTTTCATTAGCAGCCATATATCTCTTAAGCACTACGCCAATGTTTCCCAGTCTGCAGCAGGTCGCCAGTAAATGGTGAATGAGTCAGTGAGAGGTCAGCACAGACAGGGGTCCCCTGTCTGAAGCAGGCCTTCACCAGGTCAGCTCCATGGTGCCAGGACCTCCCGGGCAGGCTGAAGGTGCCAGGGGCCCGCCACCCTGGGCAGTAATCCCTGACCCTCCTGCCCAGGCCAGGCCCCACACGAGGCCCCCGACTTCCTGGCCTGCAGAGTCAGATGGGTGCCCAGTTACAGGACCTGACCACACTGCCTCCCGAGCTGCGGCACTCACTACCGCGTGCTCTCCGGGAGCTGCTCAGGGACTGTTGGGTACTACAGGGTCTGGAGGACACAGTGAGGGGCCTGTGGGCTAGACTGGGGATGGGAACTGGGAGCCAGGAGGCGGGTGGGAGGCGGAACCAGGGTGACTGGGCTGCTCCAAGTCGAGGAGTGCGCAGCCCCGGATGGCAGGGCGGGTGGTGTGGGGCTGGCTGGCTCTATGCAGGTGTCACATGTGCCCCAGGGGTTTGTTCACCAATGCCTCCAAACCACCCCTGAGCTGAGCCGGGAGTGCAGAGGAACCGCCTTGGTTATCATTCCCTCTTGGGCTGGGACTGGGTGCAGGGCAGTGGAGAATGGAGCCTGGGAGGTGGGGATGCACAGACAGGGGCAGAGGGCGGCCCCACAGCTGCCCCTCTCTGCTCTGCCATCGCCTCCCCTGCATCTGGAGCAGGCCCTCAATACCGGGATGCTGACCCAGCTGGAGGGCCCTGGTGTCTGCATCCTGAGCACCCTTGAATTTCCCGGCGGCAACCTGTCACCCTCTCGAGGCAGGGCTTTCCTCTGCCTCCTCAGATCCCTCACCGGTAAGAGCAGTGAGCCCGGGGCTGGGCTGGGAGAAAGAACCCTGGGAGGAAGGTTTTTCGTGGCCCTGGCCCAGCCCTGCTGAGCCCAGCCTCTCTCACTTCTCCAGCTGCTAGGATCATTCCGTCGGTGGGTCACGTTCTTGGGACAGCACACAGGCATGGTGGGTGGGGTGGACAGACACCCCGCCTCTACCCCCACCGTGTCCTGGATAGTAAAGGGAGGGCCAGCGACCCCACCCTGCAGGGTTCTCCTTTCTTTCCTGAGATCAGGTCCGAGAGCAGGGACAGATGCTGCGCGGATACAGAGAGTGCTTCCTGAGGCCAGATTATCCAGGAATCAAAGTGCACGTGGGTTTACTTGTGTGTATTTACTAATCTCTAGTGAACAATCCCACCTGACAAAACCCAGGTGAAACTGTTCACTAGTGATTAGTAAGGAAACACAAGGAAGCCCTATCTACCTTGCTTGGTGCAAGCAGCATGGAGGGTGTTTCTGGTTCCTCAGCCCCACTTACAGGCTGCACTGGGAACAGCAGACACTCCCTGAGGAGATGGCCTGCGAGTGAAGGAGGAGACCACAGGAGGGGCCCCAGTGGGGAGTGGGGTGCCAGCAGCTCACGGGCAACCACCTGGAGGCTGAATGTTGGAGACAGGCCACTTTCACCTCATGGCAGATTAGGGGCTGGATTACATCGGGGCAGGGCCTTCCACAGGACTGTCCACAGCTTCCCTGCCCTGTCCCCCCACCACTCAGTCCTACGGTTTTCTCCTTGCTTACCCGACTGAGGTCTCTGTGCTGTTGTTTCTTAAACAAGTCAGACTCACTCCTGCCTCGGGGCCTTTGCAACTGCTGTTCCCTCTGCCTGGGATGTTCTTTCCCAGGTAGCCCCACAAGGTTAATCATGTTTATTGCATACCACCAGTTCCAAGAAGTGAGAGTTACTGTCTGGATTGCCCACACGCCTGCTCCATTGCCCGTGTGACTGGCACGCAGGAGGTGTTCAGCATCCACGGGCTCCCTCTCCATGGTAGGGAGGCTGAACATGCAGATGCCCAGTGATTGGGTCTGGTCACTCAGCCAGTCAGGGCTCAGCTTGCTCTGAGGTTGGAGCGTCGTGTCTGGGACCAGACAGACCTGGGTTCTCATCCTCCTTCAGCTGCTAACAGGACAAATAGCCCTGAGCAAGTCCCAGCACATCCTGGTTAATAGACACCTAGCAAAGCCATGGGCCCAGCCCATGAACAAGTAGGTGAATGCTACGTAAAGTTGAGGACACCATACAAATGGTGTCCATGGGAAAATGGACCAGGCCAGGGAGGAGGAGCAACCCGTGCAGGGCCTCTGGCAGTTCCAGGGCAGACACAGCTTCTGCCTTTCAGAACCTTTCTTGGAAGGACAGCATCAGGGGTGCCGGGACCTAGAGGGGCTTCTCTCTACCTGAGGACTCCAGCATCCCAGCCTTTCTTCTGGGGGGGTCACCAGGGCCCATGAGGGGGAGACCCAGGGTGCCTTGGACCTTGGTACACCCTACTCCCTGTTTTAGTCAGCTACAGCTGCTCTAACAGAAATACTACAAGTGGATGGCTTTAAAAAGAAATTTTATGTCACAATCCAGTAAGCTAAAAGTCCAAATTCAAGGTGTCAGCTCCAGAGAAGGCTTTCTCTGCTGGCTCTGGAGGAAGGTCCTTGTCATCAGACTTCCCTTAAACTGGAAGCTTCTGAGGGGTAGGGACGCAGGTCTTCTCCAAAGGATGTGTTCACCTCCCTGCTCACCTCCTGACATTGCTTTCTTTCTTGAGGGTATGAGGTTCCCAAATCTCTCTGCTAGCTTCCTTTGTATCCCAGAAGATTGCCTCAGGGTACACTAAGAGCTTACACATTGAGTTCTGCCTTACCAACACAACTGCCAGCTATCCTCCCTCATTAACATCATAAAGGAAGGATTTACAATGTGGAGGAATCAGGGCCCAGACAAATTGTTTTGTGTCTTGGGGTGACAGAATTCAATCTGTGACATTGTCCTTGTCTCCACAGTGCTGAGTGACACCCAGTGCTGCCTGTTGGCCAAGTCCCTAGAGAGATGCATCCTATCCCAGCTGCTGGAGCTGGTGAGAGGTTAACAGGGTGGCGGAAGACATCCCTAGAAACAGCCCAAAGTGGTCCCCAGTGTCACATCCTCAGCCTCCTTGCCACAGCTGTCACCTACAGAGATGCCCTCAGGACACCCAGGTTCCCTGCAGCCAGTTCTAGGTGGGCCTGTTTGCCTGGCCCTCTGCTAGAGCTGGGGAGAACCCAGTCAAGGAGATAACGCAAACGGGCTGTCACAGTGCTGGGATTACCTGCATGCAGGAAGCTATGGGAACACCACAGAACGGCTTCAAATGCTTTTCCCAGAGGTAGCGACCCTTCCACTCAGTTCAGGAATGAAGGACAAGGCGACAGGGCTGGGTATTCAGGTGGAAGAGCAGGTACAAAGGCTGGAGGTGGTGTGGAGAGGTGGACACTCCTCCACCTTCAGACAACTGCAGTGAAGGCCATGTTGATGGCAGGTGTGAGGGGAGTGGTGCTGGTACTTAGATCTGGGACCACAGTTCTGCAGGCAGTGATACCCATGCCTGCGGCTTGGTGGTAGTGGCAGCAGAGGCCCCAGGCTCTTGTCTCCAGGGTGGGTTCCACCTGCCAGGGTCTGGGATACCTCTCTGTCCATTCTGGGTAGTTCCTTGCAGGTGCAAGCATCCTAGAGGCCAGCTTTAATCAGATGGAGGAAACCAACATCTCCCTCCAACAGGAAGTCCTCTCATCCCTGGAGAGCGTCGATGAGGCCCACGCCCTGAGCTTGGTGCAGAGCTGTGGGTTGGAGCTACAGGCACTGGGACTCCAGCTCAGCTCGGACCCAGAGGTGACGCCGCAGCTCTCTGCACTCTATGAGGCCCTTGCATGGCTGCAGCTGCCGATCCTGCCTGGCCCTGGGCCCTGCAGACTGATGCCTGAGAAGGGCGCCCAGTGCTGATGCCAGGGAGGATGAAGAGGCCACCAATCCTCTGGTGGCCCCATGGGTGTTGGCTCACGCACGCTCTCCGATTCCTCTCAGAGCTACTGCCCATCTAAGGCCTGGGTGAGTCCTCTAAGGCCCATCCTGGGTAAGGGTTCTTCCTGGTGAGGCAGAGGAGATGGTTCCAGAACTGCCCAGGCTCCATTCACCACCCACGACCAGGAAACTTCGGGCAAGTCACGTTCCTGTCAGTGCTGGCTTTCCTGGAAAATCACTCTGGTAAAAAGCGAGAATAGCTTGGAGGGTTGAAGTTGTTACAAAGTGGTTAGGACAGTGCCTGGCTGCTCCCTCTCACTATGTGATATTGTTTCTCTATTTCTTAAGGAAGCTGCAGAAATCATCTCAAATTAACAAAGGATAGTCTCCCCTTAATTTCTCCTCTGGCCTCAGTTTTCTCATCTGTAAAATGGCAGAGATGGGTCAGACTACTGAGGTCTCCCTGATTTCATCATTCAGTGATTCTCTGGTTCACAGGTGGGGATATGTAGGCCGGGATGAGAGTTTCCAGCAGGGGACCAGAAGCTGGGGCTTGATAGGACCAAGGCTCTGTGCATAGATTGTTGAAATTTGCTGAGTCAGTCCCAGCAACTGGATTTCTTCCATAATAAAAGTTTTTCTGGTGAAGCCCACATCGCCCATGACAGCTGTGTATGTCAGCAGTGTGGAAGTGTGTGGGGGGCATGGGTAGAAAGCAGGGAAGAGCTAGAGAACTTGGCAGCCCCATGGGCAGTGGGTTTCATGGGCTCCCAGACACGGCCTTTATCCTGGGACCTTGGCCAGCTGGTCTGGGTCCCAGGACACCAGTGGGCCATGACTAGGTTCAAGTTACCAGACTCTGACTTGGTCCTCAGTAGTCTTCCTATCAGCAACATAAACTTCATTAAGATAATGATCAAAAGGCAGGCAGCTCACTAGACTCTGTCCCCTCTGACCAATAGCATCCTTTTCTAATGATACAGAAAATTTAACAACCAAACAATAGTCACTGTAAAAGAAAAGAATTCAGAAGCATACAAAGAAGAGTATTTTAATCACCATAACCCCATTCAAGAAAGATAACCATTACTGACATTTTGGTGTTTATCTTTTTAGTCTCTTTTTCTATGCAAACATATACATTTCTTTGCAGAAACACACACAAATTTGCTTTAAAAAATTTAATACATAAACTTACAAAAATCAGTTGAATCCCTCTATGATGACAAAGAGAACATCAAAGAAGAAGTCACCTAATCAATACCATTTACAGTAGCCCCAAGAAGATAAAATGTCTAGAAATAAATCTAACTGGAGATGTAAAAGACCTATACAAAGAAAGTTAGAAAACTTTACTGCAAGAAACCAAAAAGAGATCTACATACATGGAAAAACCTGCCTTGCTCATGGATAGGAAGACTTAACATCGTAAAAATGTCTATTCTCTCCAAAGCAGTCTACAGATACAATGCAGTCATGGTCCAAATTCCAATGGTATTTTTTAATGAGATGCAGAAACAAATCACCAACTTGCCATGGGAAGGGAAGAAGCCCTAGAGGAGCACTACTCAGAAGAGGAACAAAGTGGAAGGCCTCACCTCCCTGACTTGAGAACCTATTAGCCTCCCATGGTGGTTACATACAACCCAGTACTTGTACAACAACAGACAAATAGACCAATGGAATAGAACGGAGAATCCAGACATACACTGGGCCACCTATGAACAGCTGATATTTGACAAAGGCCCAAAGTCCACTAAACGGGGAAAAGGCAGTCTCAGTTGTGCCAGTTCTGCTGGCACAACTGGATATCTACCTGTAAAAAAATGCAACAATACTCATATTTTACACCGTGCACAGAAACTAACTCAAAATGGATTAATGACATAAATATAAAATCTGAAATGATAAAGATCATGGAAGAAAAACTAAGGACAATGCTGGAAGTCCTAAGAGGCCTGACAATTACAATGGCTGCCTTTGAAGGAGCCCTTGGGGAGATATGCACTGATACCAGTGCCTAGTCTACCCTTCAAAGCAATTTTGGAACTCATTCTGGAATGGCCATTGTACACTGTGGCAAAGCGGCTAGTTCTCAAACTTTATTGTATAGTTGTCTGTGAGGAAATTTTTAGCCAGCAAACAACTGTACTGGAACACCCTCGCTGCTCATCTGATCTGCACCCCGAAGACTTTTTTCTTTACCTGAAGATCAAGGAAATATTGAAAGGAAGGCCTTTTAATGACATTGAGGACAGCAAAGGTAACATGAAAACTCTGATGGCCATTCCAGAAAACAGAGTTCCAAAATTGCTTTGAAGGGTGGACTAGGTGCTGGCATCCATGCACAGCTTCCCAAGGGAATATCAGTAGTGATATTCAGCACAGAGGTATGTAGCACTTTTTCTAGGATGAGTTCGTGGACTTAATTGGCAGTCCTCATAATACACAGCATAAACAGACTACAAAATCTTACTAATAATGCACAAATTCTGGGACAAAAAACATAACTTGGGACTCTTAAAAGTCAAATATTTATGCTCATACACAGACTTCACTAAATGAGTAAAAAGACTACTTACAAAGTGGGAAATAATTTCGGACTACCACAAATCCAATCGGCATTTGATCACCATAATATATAAGGTACTGCAAAATGTCAACAAGATAAATAACCTAGTCAGAAAACTGGCAAAGGATATGAACAGGCACTTCACCAAAAACAACACCTAGGACACTAACAGATACATGAGCAAATGCTCACGATCATTAGCTGTCAGAGAAATCCAAATCAAAAGTACAATAAGGTACCATCTCACACCAGTAAGACTGGCATTGATCCAACAGAGACAAAATAATAAATGCTGGAGAGATTGTAACTCTTCTACACTGCTAGTGGGAATGATACAACCACTTTGGAAATCAATTTGGTGCTTTCTTAAAAAGCTAAAAAATAGAAACCGTATGATCAAGCAACACTTCTTAGAACATATTCTAGAAAAATAAGGGCTGTCACATGAATGATACAAGCAAACTAATGTTCATCACAGCACTGTCCACAATTGCAAAAGGATGGAATCAACCTGGGTGCCCATCAACAGATAAATGGATAAACCATGTATGCTCATTATGCCATGATAAAGAACAATGAATCCGGGAACACAGAGGAATCTGGAGGGCATTATGCTGAGTGGAATTAGTCAGGACAAATACTGTATGAGACCACTATCTTAAGGACTCCAGAAAAGGTTTAAACACAGAAAAAATAGTCTTTGGTGGTTCCAAGGGTGGAGAGGGAGGGAGATAATTAGATAATAGACAAAAATTATTCTTGGTGAAGGGACAAATATACAGCAGAGGAGAAGTCAGCAGGACTGAAGTAAACCAAAACCTAAGAAGTTTTCTAAATACAACCAAACACTTCAAGGGACAGAGTAGCAGGGGCAGGCATCTAGGGATCATGGTTTAAAGGGACATCTAGGTCAACTGCTGTAACTAAGAAAATGTTCTACATTCTACTTTGGTGAGTGGTGTCTGGGGTCTTAAAAGCTAGTAAGCAGCTATCTAAGATGTATGAATTGCTTTCAACCCACATGAAGCAAAAGAGAATGAAGAACATCGAAGATGAAAGTATGAGCCTAAGAACCAGAAAGGGCCACCTCCATCAGACCAGTAGATGGTATCAATGACTGCCCTTACAGGTAACTCCACAAAGAATCCCTGATGGAAGTGGGACAAATGTGGTGGGCAGAACTCAAACTCGAGTAAGAAGACTTAATGGTCTGACAGACTGGACGGTCCCAGAAGACATGGCCCCAGACTCTCCATTAGCCCAGAACTGAAACCATTCCTGAAGCCAACTCTTTCAGACAAAAGCTGGATTGGACTGTTAAGATATAAAGGGATACCAGTGAAGAGTATGCATCTTGGCGTAAGTACATAGAGGAAACCGTCTGCATAGCTCCTGTCGGGAAATGAGTTGGGAAGACAGAGGCTGGTTGAATGGCCATGGGAAATATGGGGTAGAGAGAAGGAGGTGCTGTCAGTGTGGGGAGAGCAGCTAGAGTCCCATAACAGTGTGTCTAAGTTCTTGTTTGAGAAACTGACAACTTTCACTTAAAAAACAATGCAAAAATATTAAGAAAAAAATGTATTAAAACCTGTGAAAACTGGAACCTGCAGAACAGGGAAACCTGTTGGAGGAAAACTCAAAATATTATCCACTAAAATGAGCAAGAGGAAAGTGGTAAGCCTGCATCCCAACAAAGGCAGAAAAACTGTGAAGACAGAAAAAAGCAAGGTAGTCAAGTGAGGTTTTTTGCACAATGGGCTTTATAGGCCCAACATCAATGTCTGTCAAGTCTTATCCAGGAAATCCCATTAGGTTGTACTTCTAACCGTTATTTAAGCATCCTTAGAGTTTTGTCTCCTTGGCAGTGCAGACACTGGCTTCCCCCTTGTGGGGAAGGAAGAACATAGCTATTTGTTCCACTACATTGCAAAGCTGTCCAATCCATCCTTTTTGCACCTGGCTCTCACGGGCTCAGATTAAAACACTCGTTTTAATCCTCCAAGCTTAACTCAAATGAAGGTAGGTGGTCACACGTTAAAAGGAATGCATTGTCTACTTGCATGCCTTAAAGGCCACAGAGTACATATACATGGTCTGGGGCCCTGGTGGTTTCTAGTGGTTAAGAGCTCAGCTGCTAACCAAAAGGTCGGCAGTTCTGTCCCAGTCACCACTCCCTGGAAATCCTATCAGTTCTATTCTGACCTATAGAGTCGGAGAATTGACAACAACAGGCCTGATGAATCCATAGTGTACACTGAAGTCCTTCCCTGTCCCCTTCCCTGCGCCCACAGCCACCTCTGCATCTGCAGCCACAGTCCACCCCAACTCCTCTCTCTCCCCTGGCCAGCCTCCCCGGGGTGGATAGACTGACTGCTACTTTCCTGCAGGCAAGTGTCTTAGTTGCCTAGCACTGCTGTAACAGAAGTACACTGGAGGGATTTTCATGAACAGAAACTTTCTCAAGAGTTTCAGAAGCTGCAAGTCTGAAATGAGGGCACTGGCTCTCTGGCCACTCTAGGGGAAACCTGTGTCTCACCCTCCTTAGCCACAGCGCTCTGGCCCTGTCCTCTATCTTTCCCATCTGTGCTTACCTGCTACTGAGCCTGATATGCATTGTATCTCAATTTAAAACACAGCCTGCCCTGATCTGACCTCATTAACAATGAGAACCCTGTTCCCGAACGGGAGACATCCACAAGAACGTGGGTGAGGATTTACAACACATTTTGGACACAACTCAGTCCGTAACAGAAGAGAATGGACATCATGTCCAACTCAAGGACCCTCTCTTATTGTCTGGGAAACACATTCATGTTTTTCTGTATCGTAACACTTTTAAATTGCCTTGCAACTTTTCAGGTGAAATTAGAGATAAACATAATTCGGACCTACAATGCATGAACTAAATGAAACAAATTCTAGAGAGACTTGCATCACTGGCCAAGATGGAGAAAAATAATGGGATAGAGTGAGGACCCCGAAACCAGAGATCTGGACTGAATCCACGTTCTAGCAGTAGCCAGGTGACCTTAGGCAAGCTTCCTAACCCCTCTCAATTTGTCTTTCCTCATCTCTAAAGACCCAGGTAATCATCCATCTGGGCCACCTGAAAAGCAAGCAGTGACCTGTCAGTTAAGACTGGCTCCTTCCTTTATGGGTCACTCTTCACCTCTCGCCACAGCACTGCTGAAGGGTGCCTAGAAGATGGGACAGTGTTTTCCAGAAGCTGATCCTTAAAGATGACTTCTGTTCATCAGATGCACATGAGGAAGGAAGGTGATGCCAGGCCCAGGAACTAGCGCCAACAGAGTTAAGACAGCATGGCATCCAAGGGAACAATCTGAGAAAGCAGGCAGTTGGGCCTGACGGGAGACCGGGACATGACGACCATACAAGGCTGGGCATGCTTCTGTCAACCGGCATTCCTTGACTACTTCTGATGGACGTCTCCTGGCATGGTCCTCCTTAGTTAACCACTGTCACTGTATCTGACCGCAGGTAGAGAGCCCTGTGGCCCAGTGGTGGAGCACTCGGCTGCCAACCTGTCAGTGGCTTGAATCCATCAGCAGTTCCACGGGAGGAGGTGCAAGTCTGTCCACAAAGATGACTGCTTTGCAAACCCCTGGGGCAAGTCCTCCTTAGTGCTACAGGGTCCCCACAACTCAGAACCAACTCAACAGCAGGAGGTCACACCTCTGGTGTTGCGCACTGAACCACCAGCATGGCTGGACTAGCTAAACTCAGAGCAGCCTCTGCAGCCATGAAATTTAGATTTTGTGATAAACTGTTCAATTTTCCATCACCAGTGAGACCATGGCTTTCGACTCTCTCCGCAGAAGTCCCCCTGACCTCACTCTTCCACTGTCTAGGGCTGGTGTTTTCCCAACCCAGAAATACCTTTTTCTTTGTTGCCACCCTCTCAACTCCCAGGAGCAGAAGGTGACAAACTGTGGTTTTCCTTCTGTTGGAGTATCTGAGTGAGAGTGAGCTAAGAAGAAATCCCAGGTGACGGCTAGATCCCTGCCTTATTGTACTGGGCGAGATTTTACAGACGATCGAAGTTACATGCACAGACAAGGAAAAAGACAGATATTACTGACAGACTCAGCTATGCCGGAAAGCTCCACGATGGCCCACTGAGCCCCGCCATCCCACGAGGTATGCCTGTTCACTTTTACATGTTGCCGTTAAAAAAAAGGTATTAACACATTTACAAAAATACCTTGCAGGAGAAGGGCACTTGGCTGGCGCACACACACACACACACACACAGAAGACATGTTCTTTCTGTACAAAAAAGAGGTATATATGTACATGCAGCCTATAAAAATACACGTGAGGAAAACATTTGAGAAGCCTCAAATCAACACACCAGCAAACCACGCCACACTTAGAAAAATGAAAGCTGATCTTTATTTTATCATCAACAGCCATTCTTTAAACATGAACATGCATACGTAATATTCTACGCACACATCACAGTTTGTAACGTTAGTTAATAAAGGTTAAACACACAACATACATCCTTACAAAAAAAGTCAAAATGCAAACTTAAAACTTTAAACAAAAGTCTTACTAATTTAAAAAAAGTTTGTGTTGGGTACCATTTTGTACAACACAGTTAATTTAAACATTTTCATTTTGGCTGAACATGAAAAAAGCGGCAGTAGAAAATAAAGTCGTTCAGGGTTTTTAAATAGCAGAATAGGCAGTTTTGCCATGCAGGAGAAGCAATATTAAATATTAGTTTTCAAAAAAAATCCACATTTAAAAATATTTAGTTCAAGTCACAGAAGTTTTCTCAGTAGAGACCCCAATGCAATGCATAATTAGCTGCCTTAGATGGCCTGTCTGAAAGGACACTATCCTTTCAGTGTACTTTACTTATTTTGGCACAGAAAAGAAGTCTTAAGAACAAGAACATGATTAAAAAAGAGGGAAGAGGAACAAAGGACAGAAATAAAAAGCCAGGATAGATGAGATGGTAATTGCAATCACTAAAAAGGCAGGCCTCCGCAGTCACTGCGGATGACTGTCTCCTCTACGGCAGGCAGTGGCTCCGGAGCCGTCACTGCAGCATGGATTTAATTTGCTTGGAGGTAGTCTCATCATTCAAATGTTTTGTTGTGTACCTAAAGAAAAAAATAATAAATCAACTTTAAAGGACTTTTAAAAGCATCTGTGCGGGTTCTTATGAGTAGGTGCTCAGGCAAATTTCGCTCAGAACAAGGCTTTTTCCTTTAAGCTCTGACCCCGATTCAGGCTCTGTGTAGCCTATGCCTTCCCCGCCGTCTTTGAAAAGAATATTCAGAAGTCATTTCAGCTTACGTAAAAAATGTATTTTCTGTTAAGAAAAACCAAAAATTCAAATTTGTCTGAGTTAGAACTGCGTTGCTGAAATGATCTCGTTTAGTTCTAAACACAAACAATTAGCTGTAATTTCTCACTCAAAGGAAATTCATTGTTCTGTCCCAGCTGCCACCAAAGCCGGCTCACTATTTGCTTATGTATGGCCTGGGAGCTAAGAATGACTATACGATTTTTTAATGTTTGGAAGGAAGAAATTTAAAATACACTGTGACAGCCCAAGAGTTGTGAGTGGTCTCCTCTCTACCCGGACATGTGTCCCCTTCTCCTCGTGTGGACATCGTTATTTGCTTGAGTTCTCACATCCTGTCCTCTGACAGAGTCACCCAGATGTGCTGTCTCACCACACTCACCTCTCCAGAAAGGACAAGGAAGACCTGCTGTAAGCAAAGGGTCATAAGAATGTATGGGTTATTTCTCTCTGTGTACAGAATCAAAGCCTGGTATTTACCTGACTCTGACACTGAACGGGGAGCCAATACCTAGCACTGACCCTGAACTCCCAGCTCTGGCTTTCTCTCTTTCCCCCTAATGTTCAAGAGCATTTTGTTCCATCTCTTCTAATCACATACTGTAAAAGTTAGAGGTACTGTAAAAATAATCACTACAGAAAAGCATTAATAAACCATATATATACATAATTTACATACATATACAAATCACAGAAAAATTACACCATCATTTAAAACTTTTGGTTACTAACTGCTGAAGAAAATGAAGCGAGCATCTCTGAATTAATCAGCTGGTCACTAAAAAGAAAATCATTGTTCTGCTAAGGATAACACAACAAGAAATCCCACTGCTGTCAAGTTGATTCCAACTCACAGTGACCCTACAGGACAGGGCAGAAGTGCCCCACAGAGTTGCCAAGGAGTGCCTGGGGGATTCAAACTGCCGATCTCTTGGTTAGCAGCCATAGCCCTTAACCACTATGCCCCCAGGGTTTCCTATAGAGTGTATTAGTTCTCTTTTGTAGAGGTATAAATAACACTTGCCTAGCATGGAGATGACAAGATGCTCTCTTCGTTTCTCACCCCCTCTAAGGCAAGCGTACCAAGAAGCAGGCTGATGGACTAACCAGCCGTTCTTTAAGCCTCAGCATCCTCTGCGTCCCCAAGGGTCTACATTTACAATGATGCTGCCTGTGGGGAGGGACTTGGGATCTGCATTTTTCCATAACCAGCCACGTGATTCTAAGGCACACTGAACTTTCAGTAACACAGCACAACTAGGATTCAAGGAACAGCACAGAGTATGTGGGAAATAAATTCAAGCATGTACTAGCTGCTCAACAGCCCATGGTAAAACAGAGACACTACCAAGACACCATGTCACCACCTACCTGACGGGCTGTGAAAAGCTAACAAAGTCGTGCAGATGAAACTACATTGTAAATTCACAAGGATACAGGTAGCTCTAGCCTCCAGGGTCTTACTTCCCCTTTCCTCAAAACACAAACAGATTACTACGCAGGAGACTTCAACTCCCATTTTCACTCATGGCCACTACACACCCTTAACCTAATTCTAAAGAAAAACTGACTTGTGTGATCCTTAAACGAGGGCTCTGAAATGGTTCAAATCAGTTCAGTCAAGATCAATGTGGCAAAACTGGAACAGAGCCAAATTTTTAAAATTTGCGTGATCCACAATGATAACTGAAAGGGAAGAATTACAGGTCAAAGCCCTGGAACAAGACGCATGGATGCACAGCGAGCTCTTTCAGGAGCTGGACATGAGACCTCACTACCAGCAGGACCGGGGAAAATAATGCACACTCGAAGTGGCACAGGGGCCCGCCAGCTTTCAGCTGCACACTGTGTTTCCCGGGTGAGAGAGCTGTCTGCTACGCAACATGTCTCCGGCCCTTGTTTCCTAGGAGGCAAATGACGTTCCCAGCAGGGCTTCAACTCACCATTTTTCCTGATCTAGTTATTGTTGTATTTCACCCAAATTTTTAAAATCTCGGTCTGCTCTGGTCTCACTTCCTCAGCCATAACTGAATAGGAAGAACTAGTTCAAACTCTTGCCTTAAACTGAATCATAAAAGTAAACTGGTTTTTTTTTTCAAGGAAGAGCCCCTTCAAAGGGAAAGAAATAATGTTAAAATCTTCCAAACCTCAATTATTTAATTTTTTAAAACACACTTTCAGTTACTTGCTGACTTTGGTGAGCTTTATCAATGCAAAAATGAAGGGCCTGGTTGGCTTTGGCTGGGAAAAAGTCAAGCTTACTGTGGACAGGGGTGTTCAGAAAGAAAGGAAGCAGGAAAGGCTCCCAAGAGCACACACACCGCTACATCCAACCAAGCCGGCTGTGTAAAACCCGAAGTGTAAAATCTGTCCAAACACTAGGCTAAGGGTAAAAGCAGTTTGACACAAGGATTTTCAATGGCTTAGGTTATGTTCCTTCATTT
Source organism: Heterohyrax brucei (assembly GCA_028571685.1). Classification (NCBI taxonomy): domain Eukaryota; kingdom Metazoa; phylum Chordata; class Mammalia; order Hyracoidea; family Procaviidae; genus Heterohyrax; species Heterohyrax brucei. The sequence continues at coordinate 13,160,220 of CM053153.1, read as the reverse complement.
TCCTGATGTTCATTTAGAATATCTACAGGGAGACTACCTCTATAACAATATTTCTAATCTTACAAATCATCTGATGGTTCCACCCACTGAATGACACAGCCTACATTATATGACATACCAGGTATAACTGAGTACTCAAGAGAATAACTATGTGGATGACATTGTAACACAATGGAAATCATGTATTAAAAACAGATCTCAACATACTAGTCACATGAACTACAATGCGCAACAGTCAAAAAGCAAAGCCTATTATTCCAAAACTCACTATAAAACCTCAGATAATCAAGTCATGGGCAAATCATCTTTTATGTCAGGGAAATTGTGTTACCAGTTAAATCTGTGGTGCAGAGGTTATAAACCGATCATATTTTCATCTGTAAATGTCAGCATTCTTAGGTGCCTCAATTAAGTCTAAGCTAAGAAAAGACACTAAAGAATAACTGACTGCTTGATTTTCATAATACACACAAGTAACACAGATCTGTACCTGTGGATAAAGAAAAGTTATCATAGTATATTAAGGAGAAAGAGCTGTCAGAAAACAGTTTGTCTACTACGACATGTTCTGCAGAAGGACAACAAGCACCCAGAGCCACGTCTGTATGTGTCAAGAAAACACTCTGAAAGGCTACATACACCATAACGGTCAACAGTGGCTGATCTCCAACTGGTGACATTACATGATTTCTTTCTCTTTTAAGTTTTCCTGTATTTGCAGAATTCTATTTACAGTTAGCATCTGTCCTTTTGTTTCAAAAACCAAATCAAACCAAACCAATAAGCAACCCTGCTTCAAGAAGAGTGAAAAACCACAAGCCAAAATCTTCAGCAAGGAAATGAAGTAGGTATTCCCATGTGTGCACACACAGAGACACGATCTCTATTATGAAAATACTATAAAAAATATTTAAAAGCAAGATTACCAACAAGCAAGATAAAATCTTCACATTCCTGATGTGAACATGAACATTTCCTCCTTTCCATGGTTCACATTCTGAAGGGCCTTTTTAACACACACCTAAACCAAGCATTTTCTGTACCCAAATGGTTTTCTCTCCACATGCACCTTCACATACCTGAGAGCATTTAGAAGACCTTCTACGCTATTTGGAGGCTGGTCCTTAAGAACTTTGATACAACCTTTCATCTGAGGAGAAAAGAAAAAAAGTAAACCTTGATTCTTCATACAATATTTATATTCAAAACAGTAATGATGAGAACACACTAGGACTACGACTAGGAACTCACGAGAGATTATATACTAGAACTGTCAAAATAATTCTTCTTAGAACATAAAAAATCCATCAAACTTTTTGAGAACTTCTCTTGTGTGTAGTATTACGGAACGAAAAAGAAGTTTACAGAACATTCAAGAAACAACTAGAAACTTAAAATCAATCCCACCTCAAGCACTACCCACACTAAGGACAAAACACGGTTTGCTGAGAGAAGGCATCTGGAAAAGGTAGCTTTTAAGTAGACTTTTAAAGCACGGAATGGGAATCACTGGCAAGGGCAGAGAGCTTTCCAGGGCAAGAACCCCACGACACAATGAGTGACGCAGCAAATGCAGAGGAGACACAGAACTTTGCAGGCAGAAATGAATCAGACGGGGGTTGGCAGAGGGCTTCCTTGAACCAGGGTGACTCATTTAGAACCAACGGTCCATAAAGAAGGGACTTGTCACCGGCCATTTAAAAGGAACAACTCACTGAAACAGTGTCCACAGGGAAGATTACCCTGGTGGCTAAGCCAATGCACAGCAGGAGCAGCACAGCTTTGGAAAGCACAGCCACAGTGGCTGTCCCCGAAGTCACACTGCTCAACTTCCCTCCACTTCAGCTTCTCCATTAAGCAAAGAGGCAGTGACACCTCGAAGGTTCTGTGGCATCTTTTCACAGTTCAAAGGGAGAACAAGAACCAAACTGCCAGGACACAAAAACCACTCGGAAAATGTTAACCAATTTCTCCTTATACACAAGGATGACGCGAATGAAGACAGGAACACTGGCTGGTCACCAGTCATCCGCGTACAAAGTGCTAAGAGACTGCACTAGCTGTGAAAGGGAAAGGAAGAGGTCTCGTCTCACAAACAATGGCTGGAAAGCTGATGCTCTGGATGTTAAGGAAAGAAATCACAAAACAGAGAAGCTAGAAAACTCCTTTATTTCTTACTCTTTTAGAAAGACCAAGGAAAGCAGAACTCTAAACCAGGACAAATGACAGGTGAGGGGCTCAGGGACACACATCAAGTCTTCAATTTTTCCATGGAAGCATAGCTAATGAGTTTTTAGACACATTTAGGAATCTTTTACTTTTTGGCTTACTTTTAATGGCCTTTGACCAAAAGCATTAAATGACATGCACGTATTTCCTTGTATCTATCTACACTGCCATGTACACAGAAGAGCCACTGATGAACAGAAGTCGGCCCGTGAGACACTCTGAAGCCAGTGTGGCTGTCCCACAACCCTCCCATGCTGCCTGCCCATGGGCGGTAGGACACAGGAGAGCAGAGACCACAGTTACCACAAACTAGGAGGCTAAGCTCTGTGATCACGTTTGGACTCCTAGCTCTTGACATTTAAAAACAAAAACTCATATGTTTTCCACCTACGGAAATCCTTTGGAATTACATACAACAATGTAACTCACGTCAATTTTTGAAGTTTTGGCAAATGCTCCCACTGGATGTACGTGGTCATAGAGTATAATGACACCCACCATCACCCGCAAGCAGAACGACACTGTCTCCTCATTTGTAAATCTGCTTCTGTATTCCCTGAGGGGAGAAAACACAGGAGTGAATGAAACACACCACGACCGATTTCATGCTGACACTGCAATGGTCCAGGTCTGAACGGGACAGTAACACTAAGCCCCTTCTGCACAAGACCCGAGAGTGACGACAAGTGATGACAGTGAGAGAAGCGAGGCGGTTCTCATACTCTGCTCTCTATCTGTGCCCACCTTCAGACTCCTTCTTCTTGACAAAGATCAGACACATTTTAGAGAAAGCATAGGAGCCCCTGAGTAAGAGTTTGGGGATGGATGCCTAAGAAAAGGCTGCTACCACTAATACAAAAGCCACCATGAACTTAACAGAACAAGTACGTTTGCTATTTAGGGCTTAACTTGATCTAAACCGATTACTGTATTACTGCTAGGTGCCGCTGAAGTGCTTTCCAACTCATACGGACTCCTTACGGCAGAGCAGACTGCCCCACAGGGTTTTCTAGACTGTAAACTTTATCGGAAGGAGCACCGGTGGTACAATGGTTATATGCTCGGCTGCTAACCAAAACATTAGTGGCTTGAACCTGCGAGGCACTCCACAGGAGAAAAACACGACAGTCCACTTCTGTAAGGATTTACAGCTTTAGAAACACTGTAGGGTTATTCTACTAATTCTGAGTCAGGAGGGGCTCCACGTCAACAGTTACCCCTGCCCCCCCAAATCTTTATGGCACATAGCCAGGCTTGTTCTCCTGAGAAGCTACTGGGTGGGTCTGAACCACCACCCTCTCAGCTAGCACTGAGCACTTAATCACTGTACCACCAGGGTCCTTCATTATTTACTGTATTACTGGATCAGAACTGGGTTGTAACTCAGTCACACTCTTCTTTCACTTGAGTAAAAGGCAACAGAACTTGTGTCTATACAGATGGCAAGAAGGCATGGCCAACGAGTCCCAAGCCAGGCTGGAGGCATTCAGACCCATGGATCGGCCCGCTGTGCATATGTCCCTTGACATCCCAGGACCGCACTCCCCCCGAACGAGGAGGAAGATAGTTGCCTTCCTACTTTGGGAAATAAAAAGTCCTTTGGGAAATAAAAAGCACAGCAAAAATAACTATCTAGCAAAAGTATAAATCATTTGCTGACCCAGAAGACTTCCTTTTGCCTGCTAATATGAAACCAGCCAAAAAGCACTGTCGTGTACATCACAAACCTCAGAGAGAGGAGAAACCCAGAAGAGAATTCAGGCCCACACTGGGGTAAAAAAACCTGAGAACTAGTATCATCAAGAGAAAGGAAATAATTTCAGTAACTCTAGTCCTCTAGCCCAAAACTGAAATTCTTTACAGAAAAGGAGAATGTTTATGAGAAGTCTAAGGGAAAGATCACCGAAGTTCTTCCCCTACTTCCTCTCACCCATACCTCTCCCCCCCACCAAAAGGTACCACAACATCCTAATTCTTAACAGTCTCACTGGTCTGAGGCTTGTGATAACTGACCATACTTGAGACGTAACCAGAAGTTGCCTGGGTAATTCTGCTCCTCTATCAATCTTCCACCTTCCAAACATGACATGCTCCTATCTGGATGCATTACGAAACAGCACTCATCTCAGCACTGTTGTTACAGTGAAAATGATCAGCTAATACTCACGGTGTTTCAAGCATGACTCTGCACACACTAGCCATGGTGCTTAAACAATCTGTGGTATTTTCTATTGGTAAATTTTTATTCTGTAAAAGTATACAGAGAACAAAACTGTTGAAAATGACAAATTATTATTCGAGTATAATTTAAAACCTAGCACAGTATCAAAAATTAGCAACTTTAAAGTCTTTCCTACTCCCGATTTCTAAGACAGAAAAGAAGGAACACTCAAGTCTAAGCACTGCTCTGAAGTCTGAGGGTACAGCTATGAGCAAGGGAGCCAAGACCCTGCTCTCCCGAGAGGCACTGCCTTCCAGCTGGTGGAGAAGAGGCACAGCCATGCTGCCAGGGCTCAAGGGACGTAGAGGCTTACAGGCCATGAGGTATATGGGCTTTATCCTCAGAGTACTGGGAAGCAGTGGAGAAACAGAATTGATTGTGTTTTAAGATGGTCACTTGGTTACTCCACAGAGACGAGGGGAAAGAATGGAAACAAAACACAAGAAGCAGTAATCCAGCGGGGAGGGTAGTGGTCAGAATATGAGGCAGCAAGGGAGTGAGCAACTCAGTTCTCAGACTCAAGACACATTTTGCAGAACAGCCAATGAGACTGTCTGATGGTGGGATGTTAGGGGTTGAGATACAGGAAGGAATCTGGGGTGAAAGCCCCTCAGTTTTTGGCTTGTGCAGTACTAGCATTAACTGAGACAGGGAAGGGTGGGGCAAGGACTCGGGGAAGAAAAGTCAAGACTTCTGCTTGGCTGTGGACTTGTCAAGGTGTCACGTACACATCCATGGGAGACAGCACACAGTGGATGTGCACACATGGGCCTGGGGCAGGGTCAGGGCTCAACACCAACAGCTAGGAGTCTATCTACTTAGGAAACATGTTTAGCGTCATGTGACTTCTTGAGATCACCATATTTAGTCCAACAGGTTCAAAATAAGCCCGTCCTCTGAATGGGACCAAAAGAGGAGGCAGAAGATTATAAATGACAAAAATCCAATAGGAAAATTACATAGATCAATAAAGATTATTTCATACAAGCTCTACTATCAAGGAGTACTTTCACCTGAACAAACAGCATGCTCCCTGGACAGCTAGAACAGCTAACAGCACAACGAGTATGTTCCTTACACAGTGCTCACCTCGGATACAAATTTTGTTGTGGCATCACTTAAGGTTTTCAGCATTGGGGTTGCTTCCGCATAAAACAAGGACATTCGATTTGCCAGTTCATTATTTACTTCATTTTCTCCTTCTGCCTGTGTGGAAAGAATAAACACTCATCATTGTCAGTTCCTAAGACACCAAATATGGCAATGTAACAAAGGACCTAGGCATAGTACTGTGTTAAGAATACCCGGTAAACTAATCCACTGAAAACATTTAACAGATTATACATTTAACACCTTATGTGCATATAATACTCAAGAGCCCTGCCTACTGTCAGCAAGTCAATCCGGACACATAGCCACCCTACAGGACATAGAAAAACCGCCCCACACTGTTTCCAAGACTGTACTCTTTACGGAAGCAAACTGTCCAATTTTTCTCCTGTGGAGCAGCTGAGGGGTTCAAACTACCAACCTTTCATTTAGCAGCCATTATTTTAAACAACAGTAAACAACTCAACCAAGATTTGAAGAACGGCCTCATACACATAAAGCATAGGTCTAAATGCTAGAAGGACTAAAAAGGTTACAATGCTGTAAAATGTCCTCCACTACAAACACACAAGCATCCACACAGCAGCTGCAATAAAATGCAACCCAGGACTGAGACGGCAGCCCTGGCAGCACAGCAGTTGAGAGCTCAGCTGGCAGCAAAAAGGCTAGCAGTTCAAATCCACCAGCAGCATCTTGGAGACCCAAGGGGGCATTCTACTCTGTCCTATTGGGACGCTCTGAGTTGGAATCAACCTGATGGCAACTGGTTCAGTTTTCCAGCTTGGCACAGACCCAAAAAGGAAGGACAGCAAGATTAAGTCAGGGTCTAAGAAATGAGAAGTGACACAGAAATAAGCTCTTACAGGTGATGAGGGGCTGGCATACAAGGCATCCAACCAGGCTGGGGTGCCAGGAGCACGCATCATGTTTTCCCATCACTCAGTACTGAGTGCCGTTTAGTAACGTATAGTGCATCATGAAAGACAGAACTGACAGGAAGGCTGGAATTAGACTGTGGGACACGCTGAATGCTAGATCAAGTTTCTATTTTTCCTCCATGTGTAACAGAAAGCCATTTAGTGTTAGAGGAATGGCATGACAAGTCAGTTTTCCAAAAGTTAACAACTGACAGCAGGCAGAGGGCACCAAAAACGGAAAAGGAGTTATGCGGCTATAGAATGACTGTCAGAAACAGTGAAAATCAGGCTCTCAACTGGGACAGAAGCCACAGATAAAGACAAAAGAGGGGAAAAGACTTGAGAGACAACTCACGTGACAAACGCGGGGCTGCACCTATCATTCTAGAGGGCGGAGGACAATGCAAACATGACCTTACTGCCTTTGGTCTTGAGTGGTGCGTGACTTGCAATGTTAAGAGGACTGAATGTTTTAAAACTTTTACTTCACATGCAGGTATGAACAGGACAGATGGGTAACGTCAGCTTCACACCAGATGTGGTTTATACAAAACCACAAGGACGCAAACAATAGATGCCTCTTGGAAGAGAAACTGACTCCGACCCAGGGCTTGCCCAGAGCAGCTACCACATAAAATAGTCACGGAACAAGGTAACAAATGGATGGCCTCTGCTGGGACATTCTTCAACCACTTATCCAGCACTCCCACATGTGGTTACAGCATTTTTCTAGTAACTGCTATCTACACGGAGGCTAGGATTGGTTGGTCCTTCACATTTCTCTATTTTTCACACCAATTAGCAAAATGTAGGTGGTCCTCAAAATACCAAGAATAAAGTTATTTACTTTATATTGAAGATTTTATTTAATGGTATTTAACTCTTTGGAGGTAATACAAGGTACACTAAACAGCGTAAGAAGAGGAAGTCAAAAGGTTAAGAGGCCTAAGGAAACCAGAAGAGATGTTAGCCAAGTGACAGACACAGAAGCCACCTGTTCAAACAGCCGTATGGTACTGACATGCTAAACATTCATGGCTTCTCTCTCCTATCAGCATTAGTCTACCTCCTACCCCAGAGAGATGAGAAAAGGTTATCTTAGAAAGGAAAATTCTCTCTAGGTTTCGTCTGCTCTGACAATAAACAGGAGGACAAGAAAACTCAAAATCACTAATTCACAAAATTTTCATAAAATTAAAGTAAAAATACACACAGAAACTTGTAAGTAACGAACAATGTTACAAACACAAAGTAACTTTACTGGCATTCAAGAGACCTACAAGAAAATAAACATCAAGACCACGTGGCTTGCTGCATCTCTCTGCTAACCAGCTATGGTTGCTGCTCATACTTACAAACTTGAATATTTATCTCAGTGGATGAGCGAAGTGATGGACTACAAGAAGAAAAATCAAAAGCTAGGTGATTCTTTCCACCACTTAATTCAAAGCTGTAACTTACTGGAACATTGTTAATCCTCATACGACTCAATGTTCTTCTATAGTAGCTGAAATCATTCTGTATGGCAGGATTTGTCATCTAAAGAAGACATTCATGAGAGAAAAATGCATTAAATACTAAATGTTAATATCGAAATTAAGTAAAAGATCTATTCAGTAATTTTAACGACGTAAGCCACATTCCCTAACTTGTGACACCAAGGAAGAGCTACACTGCCACCATCCCAGGTGGTGCCTCCACTAAAATGAAGTGACAACGTGCTCAGTCCTCACGGCACGGAGTCTTCACTGAACACAGAAAACAGTGCAGACTCCTTGCCAGTTAGGGTCAGCATACTTGCCTTTTCATTTCAGCAAAAAGATTTTTCAACCAAAAAAAATTACCAAATAAGCAAAAACAAAAAGAACGCATAAACACTTGTTTTAGATTAGTAAAATACAACATCTATTTCATCAGCAGAAAAAGCCTTAAAAGAGCTAAAATTTTATACACAAATTATTCATACAAAGTTAATAAAACAATTTACAGCTGTCCATGACTTAATCACAAAATGTTGGAGTTAGGAACCCAACTCTTATGTTTTCCAGATGAGATAACTGAGGCCCTAGGAAATCCAAGGACCTCCCTAAGGTGTCAATATTGACTACTGAGAGAACCCTAATCTTGAACTCAGGTCTCTGGACTTCAAATTTATTGTTTACTCCATTACATTCTCTACTTCTAACAATAAGATATCCTAGTCTAAAGAAAAAAAATACTTTAACAAATTTTTATGGAAACAAGGTTAAAAAATGTGAGTAGAAAACAATTAGAAAAGAATACTGTTGTTTCAAAATACAGTTTTCTGTTTTGCTAAGGTCCAGTGGATATCACTTAAACCCATTTTAACAAGATCTCCTTAGTGTTCATTTAGAGACTCATGACTTCCCTAGTACTCTCAGAACCATCAGAAAATCCTACCTTGAGTTCATCAAACCGGAGTGTGAAATGAAGAATTTCTGCAAACTGTTTAGCAAGAGCCTGCTCTCGCTCTAGGTGCTGGGTGGGAGAGTACGGGGTGCTTGTCAAGGCTCCCAGAAGACCTCGTAATGCTGCTTCTAAAGAAGGTGAGACAAAAAATGTTTGTGTTTCTCTACTATTTGTTTATTACGAAGTAAACATTCCATGAACGTTGTGATCTTAATTTCCATCTCCTTAAAGTCCAAATTACCTAAATACACAATATGTACGTGATAGAATCGAAAACTATCAAAGAAGTTTAAAATGTTGTCACTGCTAATATATTAATTACATGCACCAAGCTGAACATTATTTAATAAAATAAAAATCTTAACAGTAATTAATTCAATAAGCTCAAGTTTAAAATGATGGAGCAGTTCTACTCTGTCCTATAGGGTAGCTATGAATCAGGATCAATATAACAGCAATGGGTTTTCTGTTTGTTTGTTTGCTTGTTTCAACTACTTTCACTATTAACTGCAACCTAGGCACAACAGCAATGGGTTGTTTGTTTGTTTGTTTCAACACCTGTACTACACACTTAATCTGGTCTCTTACTCTCACTATAACTGTGACCTGGGCACCAACTCCATCTCATGGGTGGCAGAGGTTACAGCTCCAGGAGAGAACTACTAAGCACCAAATGTTTCTGACTCCCAAGCTCTATTCTCTCCAACATAACAAACTCTATCTCAAAGCAGCATGTTATCCAACACTCTGTAAGGAGAGGCTGAGGAGGTTCACCCAATGACTGGCAATTGTAGGGCTTCTGTCCAAAAGTGGCTGAAGACCACAGTGGGCTTGCCCAACACGTATCAGCGTAAGTGACCACACTGAGCAGCACAAGTGATCACACTGGGCTAGATCCAAGTCTAGCCTTTGAGAGCACAGGCGGCTTCCACTTTTTCCTCTCATCCCAGCTGCTTTGGAACCCTTTCTCTTAAAACTCAGTGCTCATGCTATGAGAAGTCCAAGCCACAACAAGGCCACATGAAGGTGTTCTGGCCAATGACAGCCACAGGTGCTCACACTGCCAACAGATGGTATCTAGCACTAGACATGGACAAGAGTCATTTTGGATGTTCCAACCACTATCACATGCAGCAGAAGAATTAACGGCTGAGCCACATTAATCCAGAAAATAAGGATAAAATTGTTGCTTGAAGTCACTGTGTTTTCAAGTAGTGTAATATATGCTTCCACTATATTAGAATAGGAAACCCTGCTGGTGTGGTGGTAAAGTGCTATGTTAGCTAACCAAAAGATGGACAGTTCAAATCCACCAGGCGCTCCTTGGAAACTCAGTTATGGCAGTTGTACTCTGTCCTGTAGGGTCGCTATGAGTTGGAATCGATTCAGTGGCAGTGATGGGTTTGGGTATTAGAATAAGACTTTTGGAAACAACTCTTGCAGCTCTAGATTGTGTGTTGTGAGCTGATCCTAACCCAGGTGTATCCCTACATCCTGATTTGAGGCTCCCATGGGTGCAGCCTGGTATCATTTCCCCTGCCCCTTCCCCAAAATGATGAGTGACCATAAATTCTAGTCCCTGTGTACTCCAGGTTTGGGGAACAGGGGGAAAGGAATGATATAACCTATTGTATAACCTATTAAGTGTCACACACACATCCCCCCCACAGTAAGAAATAAATAAATAAATTGCATTTTGGGATTCAGGACTGTTGTTACTGACAGCCAAGAGACACAATCACAATTATAAGGAGCACTTTCAAATCTTCTGAATAATCTGATAAACTCAAAAGTCAGTATGTCTGATGAGCTCATTCACTGTGCTCCTGGAAATGGTCTCTACAACAAGCCCCTGAGGCAGGAGAGCGACTTAGAAGAGAGGAAGCAGTCTGTATGCTGTTAGACCACAACCCTCCCTCAGGCTCCAATAAGCAAATACATGATATTCCCCAGGCTAGCAAGGTTAAACCCTATTGGAACCGCTCAGTACCTGCCAAATAAGTCAGGTTATCCCTGCCTGACCCATTATAAACACACAAAATGAAGAGCAACTTGTGGTGTATAAGCAGTGCTCAGTCCAAGCAACACCTCTCCTTGGGGTAGGGCCAACATTCTGAAGGATTGCGTGCATCTTGATAGTTGTGTGGTGTTCCTCATCTCTGGCTCAAGAGTGGAGTAAGAAGAGAACCAAAAGAAGAGTTTAGTGGATACCAAGCAGAAACCTTAATAGACTGACCATCCAGACAGACCACTGAAACAGAGAAGGGAAGTGATACCATAAAGACCACACTACAAGTATGTACAAACTCCAGGATTCAAACAGAGGCCTAGATGTTATTACAGCTTCCGCTAATCACCCAACTATAAACTGGTGTCGGCATCTGACCTCTAACTTTACAAGAGAGGAGGAGAATCAAGATCAACAGCCCAAGGCTGATCTCGATGAGACAAAATCTGACCTACCTCCACTCTCTCTCAACCATTTTACCAGTTGATAACAGCTGTCCCTCCTAGGGCACTCTCTACTCCTCCACTGGGTTCCCTAATGCATTAAAAGATCATAAAGAACTCACAGACAACATTCATGATTATGTGGCTTTTCAGGGAGGTAACAGGTTACAATTTAGGATCAGAAACAACTCAGTACACAGTTCTTTGATCAGCCGTACCAGCAGGCAGGCCTCTCTCTGGCCTTCTGCCCAGCCTGTGCTCTACTTTGGGCAAGTGTTACAAAACTAGTTAGCCCCACCAATGGTGCCTGGAGGCAATCCACCCTACTATGAAACCTCAGCCCAAGGCACTCAGCCCTCCAGCTCCACGGCTCAGCAAGCCTAGCTCCACCTAACTCTTCCAGCAAGAATCCAGAGGCCCATCACTCGGCCAGCACACCTTTGGCCGGAATGTGCTCATCTCTCCACCCCTTCTTGGCTGCCTCCTGCCACCTCTGGTGTTAGGGCTGCCTCCCAAGTCTAGTCGCTTCTTAGTGCAAGGATCCTGGGTCCAAAGGCCACACTTCACTCCTAGCCTTTCCTTCCTTGTGGCAGTGCGGTTGTTCCTTGCCACATCCAACATGGCTCATCTTAAGCCTAGAAGAGTGGCAAAATTGGCCAATCCCCTCGTTTGGGTTTCATACACCTTATCGGCACCATTTCTTCCTCCTCCCCCACCCCAACCCCAACACACACACCTTATTTCCACTAGCAAGCTGTCCAATTCCCTTCATGGGTCACAAGCCCCTTATCTGTATAACCTCACTCATTTGGTGGCAGTGACAAGATCACTGTGAAAAAGACCACAAAAAAGCAACCCAATGCACTACATCAGCACATATCTGGTATACCAATTAACTCCTCGCTTACTCATTCATTCAACAAACATTAAGTGAGCTTAACATATGCAAGCAGCTCTCACCTGTCTGCAAGGCAACTGGAAACATCAACCAGGCCAAGAGATGGGGGTAACCTACCAGATCTTATTTTGTACTCAGCTCATAGCCTTAAGCCCCTCATACAAGTACAAAGGCTGAAGGCTGCCAAGTGACAGAATGAAAACGGGTAGCTTTCTACTACCTCCATCACTATATGTCTCTGTGCAGATAAGGCACGGTCCGCCTGAGGAGGCACAGACCACTAGCTCAATTCCAGTGGGTCAAATACAAGAAATCTGTAAGCCCAACTTGTCTGTCGTATTTAACAATTATTCTTTTTACAAGGGCTATACTAAGGGACCAGGATGAGCTTGAGTACTATCTGAGTGCCATCAAAAGCAATGTAACTTCAAGTGCAGCTAGGAACCAGCAGCATAAGAAAACCTTGAAGTATGTAGCAGTCAAGAGAAACAACATAAGATTTAGGCAGCCTGAGGTGCCAATCAAATAACACAAATCAACTGGAAGAACAAACAATTGTTATTTCTGTCATGAAAAGAGTCATTTATGCAAGTATTTCTATGCCAACTATTACTGGCTTTAACGTTAGATTTGACAGTCTGTACTGCAGTCTAAAGGAAATCTGGCAATTCACTGTTCTGAAAACAGGCCTTTTTTCAAGACCGTAACACTTCAGGGATGGCAATTTCACCCTTAAAGCAGAGGGCTGCAAACACAAATGACCAGCTAAGAAACGCAGCGCAGTATGGAGACAACCGGGCATCGGTGAGGGTTGACTGCTATCAGCTCTAATGACGAGACAGACACAACAGCCGACTGGAATGCAGAGCAACTGTTGGTAAAGCTAGGGATTTTTTCTAGAGGCTGGAGACATCCCCTAGGAGTTTTTAAAACCTTATATGTGGGGCAGTTCCACTCTGGCCTCTAGGGTCGCCATGAGTTGGATCCAACTTGACGGCACTTGACTGGCATGTGGGACAAACAAGTCATACCTTAGGCCTAATTTTAGCTTACAGGTCTTCAGTGTGACTTCCATTTTAGTCTATTAAATTTTAATATATTCATTTATAACATGTGACAGGTTTATACAATTCAAAAATCAAAACTACATAAAAGTATGCCAAGAACTTAAGTGAATTCGGATGTTTCACATTACTGACACACATCTGGTGACCTCTCTGTATCAAGAGCTTCACCAAGTAAAACCATTCCACCACCACACAGTTGATTCCGGCTCACAGCAACCCTGTGTGACAGAGCAGAGCGACACCCATGGGTTGCCAAGGAGCAGCCGGTAGATCTGACCTGCTGACTTTCCGGGGCAGTGTGACAGCAGTCAAGCTCTCACACTGTGCCATCAGGGCTCCACAAACTCCAGTCCTTCAAAGTCACATCTTTTAAATTATGTCAGCAGTCAAACAGCCAGATCTATCTGCTCCACCTCCTCCTTTTCCAAGAAAGGGAAATCCATTTTGGTTTATTCATGGTATTCAACAAATTCTGACCTCTAAGTAATTTTTTCTGTCCAAGGGAAAAGTTAAATTGTTTCTCCAACTGTTTATTTTAATAACTCCCTGCGTAACACTGAATGCATCATCAACTTCCTAGCCGCAGTCTTCCTACTTCAGACACAGGAACTGATGACAGTCAGCACTGATTTTAACAAGACAAAAACAGAAGCAACCCGGAGGCCTGAGGATTAGTCTCCTTGACCGGGACGGGACCTGATGGAGAGCTGGAGAGAAACCATACAGTGGAGTCTCATAACAGGACACCTTTTAGCACGCAAAAAAAAAAAAAAAAAAGTCAGGATATCCCTGTGGAAATTACATCTGTCACAAAAAATCTCCACAAATAAACGGTCAGGGCCGAAAACACGGTTACGCTATGCTTCTAGTCTAACAAGTTTACACACATAATATGGATAATTCAGTCAAGTCGAGTAAGGTGAACATAACACTCGTTTTTACTAGGGACATCACAGAAAACTTTCAACTTACCTAATCGCTGGGAAAATTCATAAAATTTCTTTAATTTGCCTACTAGCGGAACAACTGCACCCCATGCCTTCTCTTGCAACTTCTCATCTGCTGGATGCTGGATAGCCTTTGAAATCCAAAGATAAAAAGGGTTAAATGTGAAAAAAAAAAAAAAAACGGTCATTTTCTCATTAAGAAATGGGTTTCAGGAAACTTAAGTCTTGTTACAATCAATAAAATACAGAGTACAGTGCCTGTGAATGGTCCTTTTCAACTCAGATACATTAAACCTATTACAGAAAAACCTGTGAAAGCTGGAACCCATGTTAAGGCAGAAACCTGTCACAGAAGAAATCTCAAACACTTTCCACTAAGCAGAGAGTTACAGAAAAGGATGACCACATCAGGTCAAAGGGAGAAAACTTGTAAGATCTTGAAAAGAAAGACAGTCCACCCAGTTCTGGCTTTCCCAGGTTTCACTATCTAATATGTTCTTACCTATCCTGCAATGGTTAAGAGTAGAAAATGAAAAAAATAAAGACACTGGAATTGTCTTTCAGGTACACTAGAAGGAAACAGTCTATAATGCTGTTTCCTGTATGACAGACAGGCTCTCAGTAATTATTTCTCAAAATATTTTGATAGACTAAAAGGAAATCAAAACAGTTAATCCCCACATAAACTGCCAAGGAGCCCTGGTGGCACAGCGGTCAGGCGCTCAGCTGCTAAGAAGGTGGGCCGTTTGGGTCCACCAGCCCCCCGGAAACCCCACAGGGCAGTTCTGCTCTGCGCTAAAGGGCCTGTGGGAGTTGAAATCAACTCGACAGCAATGCGTTTGGATTTTTTCCTTTTTTCTTTTGAAATTGACATCTTGCACAGTTTAATGAAATCTGAAATGTTAAATGAACTGTATTTCCTTAAAAAAAAGGAAACCAAAAAGATAAAACAATAAATGAAATAAAGTGCCCAACTTGGTAAGGTCAAGGAACTTTCAAATTCAAATTCCGGAGTCTAAACCATCTCTAAGAAACCTACCAAACATTTAAACACCTAAACCAACCTGAAAAACACAATTGAGAAACTAACAGTCGCACAGATACTTATTCTGTATAACTAAAATCCTATTCTGGATTCCAAGTTGTCTCAGACATTCCTAAAAATGAAGATGAAAAACTAGTTCTGAATCCAAAAGGGGAGAATATAAAGCACAATAATCTAAAGACTTTAATTGTACACATCAATATGTCTTTCAAACCATTAGCAATCTTTTTCAAGTATAGAGTTTTCTCAAATAGTTTTTTTTGCTTTTATCTCCCCTTTGTCTATAGGTGTTTTACTTGATCCTTTAAGGAACTTGATGCTTTTTTCAACAACTTGGATCACTTTCTTTAACATCTTCCAACAAACTAAACGTATCAAGCCAGAACTTGTGGCCAAGGCAGGGACTTGCTTCTAAACATCATCAGAATGTTATTCAAGTCTAAATTTTCCCAAGGCACTAGGACTCTGACTCTATCAACACAAACACAAGAAAGCAAAATGAAGTTGAATGTACACTCAGATGACATTTCAAATAGCGTCATCCCTTGGTACCCAAGGAGAGCGGTTCCAGGAACACCCTTCAGACTGTATCCAAGAATGCTCAAGTCCTCAGAGCAAATGGAGTACATGTAAATGATACACAACCCCTCACATACTTTAAATCATCTCTGTGTTCCTTGTATTGCCTAATATAATGTAAATGCTATGCAGATACATATTATGTTTGTTTAAAGGAACAACAAGATGAAAAGGTGAACAATGCTGAAAACAAGTGCTGGAGAAAGCCTGAGATCTGCGGGGCAGGGGAACCTACAGGGCGCACTCATTTCACTCTCGTGCCTTCAGTGTAGTGTCCGGCACTTGGCAAATGCCAAGATTTGCTTTGAGGAACTTTTCTTAGGAATCAACTTGATGACAACAGGTTTGATTTAATGGTTTTTAATGCACTGGATTCTACCTTAAATCAAATTTCATTCTATTTTAGGATTATATTTAATAATCCATGTTTTAGAATTGCATTTAGTAGTCCCTGTATTTGTTTAACCACTGTTCACATAAATACATCTATGTCCACACTATTGGCATAATAGGTAACTCAGTTTCTGCTAGTTATGTGGTTTGCATGGGCTATCTAACCTCATCCTCCCAACAGCTCTATGAATATTTCCACATTTTTGCAACCATGAATAAGGTAGCCATAAAGATTTTTACATAGATCCTTTTTCCTCTTGAACCCCAGTCTCTTGTAGTGTCTGAAATGTAAGCACCTGATGAAAAGTGCACAAATAAGTGCTATACTTCTTTCACACAATGCCAAACTGATCTCCAAAACGACTATCTCACAGCACCCTCTACATCAGTACTCCAGTTGACCTGCTGCTTTATAAGCCAAGTGACTTTTCACAGTTTACCACTGCAGGCAGTGAAACTTATCAACAGTCACATGGACTTACTAATGAGACTGAAGATTATTTTCTACTGTCTCTCTTTTTCATAGGTAAATGGCCAGTTAGTCTTACTTTTAAACTGACATAAGACAGCTTTGATAATTTCATCAGTTCTTTGTGTGTCTGGTGTATGTTCAGCTTTTATTTGTATCTTCCTGTCTTAATCTGTTTTTCTACTATTCAGAGAGCTTTTCCATTTAGTTAAAACTCAGTCATCATATACATGTCTCCATGAAAATTCTTTAGCTGTTTCAATGGCACACTTACACTCCATCTTTAGTAGACTTAAATGCTTTTCATAAGTCTTCTAGCTTACACATTTTATATCTATCTGTTACTGAAATCCTAAGGTTTTATTTAAGCTAATTGTGCCAAGACTGGTCTAAAGCTCTTGTGTTTACTTCAATGGTCATTAACTGTTTACTAAGCACTGTGCCAAGTACAGATAATATAAGATTTAAGAATGAAACCAAGCTCACCCTCCATCACCCACAGCGATGGACAGATATACATTAAATGTCAACAGTAGGAAAAAAAAACAGAAGTTGATTGTCACCCTACAAGAAACATGAGCCAAGTGCTAGGATGAAAGAGTCAGAGGAAATAGCAAACCACTGGGCTCCTCCCTAAGAACTCAGGAGGAAAGAGAAATAGGAAAAAGCAAAAGTGTGCATGCGCAAGACATTCAGGGAACAGGCAGCCCAGTGCAGCAGAGAGAAGCAGCAGAAGTCCTGTTATTTATAATGTCCCTCAGTGTAGTGCCATCTGCTAGAAGCCATGGAATTCTGCAGCCTCTTTCCCCTTCTCCCTTACACTGGAATCCCTGGAGGGTGCAAATAGCTAACACACTTGGCCACTAACCTTAAGATTGGAGGTTTGAGCCCACCCAGAGGCATCTAGGAAGAAAAGGCCTAAAACTGTCGGAATTAACATGAGGCAACTGGTTACTGGTTTCGTCCTTACACTAAACAGTCAATCACTATCTAAACTGTGGCTCTTCAGCCTGAAAGAGGTCTTGGATTGTTACCCTAGAGGACCTTCACTTCATTCCGCCTTCACCATTCCTCCAAATGACACTCAAAATGGACTTGGACTCTAAGCTTAATAGATACGTCCCTGCCAAGCTTGGCAATGTTAAAGACAATAATGGAATTGGAGGGTGAAAGACAAGGAAGAAACACAGACTGTGTGCCTTGTGCACAGAGATTCCAGTCCAGATCCCAGCTAGTGTCTTTGAGTAGTACAGAACACCTGAGTATGTATGTGCTGAGAAGAAAAGAAGAGACAGTGGAGATCTGATTCAGGGAAAGGAAAATTAAAAGAATCAAGTTCCCCAATAAGAGAAAGCAGACCAGTTCACCTCAGAGGGAGGTATGGACACAGGCTCTTCTGGAGGGAAAAAAGGGAGTAAATGGATGAAAACCTGGAAAAATTCAGAGGATTAGGAAAGGAAATGTGGACGTCTCTGGGACAAAAAATCATCAGGGAGGGTTGGGGGTGGGGTCCAGATGACAAGGATGATTTTAACTTTCTCCCTGAAACCTCAGGAGTGGAAATATCACACTGACAGAGCAAAGCTACAGAAAGTTATGCTCCCTCAAAAAAAAAAAAAAAACCTACAAGTGGGCCCATAGTTAATGGATAGTAAAAATTTCACATGTGAGAACATGAAAAATTAAATGAAATTCTTCAATATACAATCATGTCCTCATGGGACAGTTGTTTTACTTTCTTCAACCCATCTGAAATACGGTTAACAAGGTCTCCCTTCAAATGCAGCATCAGGTGCTACGCAACAGAGAACGTTACAGTACCGAAAACAACAGCGAGTAAAGGAAGAGCGCACAGTCTGAGTTCTCTGAAACATGTGTAAAGGTGCTTTACCTCTCGTATTTCATGGCCAGCTCCTCTATATGACTGCAAGTCCTCCAAGATGCCTTCTGCATCTTTTAATACTACATTCACCTGATTATAAATTTCCTTCTCAGATTCTGTAGGCTGGGCATCTAAACAGCAGGAAAGCACAAGAAAATTTACAGTGACATGAATTTTTTTAATATATGTATAAGGCTGAGCAATTAACAATCCACATTTCCACAGAAGTTACTTTATTCAGTATTAACTCTAACACTCTCACCTTATCCTATCAGTAATTTTTTCCTAATACTACATATGAATATCTAGACTTGTTTGCTAATATTACAGAGAAGCAAGGTGACATCAAACATAACTAGTTTAAACTAGAAATCATAACTTGATATACTGAAAGTAATTAAAATTTTAAATTGTGAGAGTCTTAAAATTCCTCTTTTCCACTACATTTATCTCTGTAATAACGACTGGAACTGCATCAACAATGATTTATCACTTGAATAGAAATGAAAAGCCTACGAACATATCTGCCTATCTATAGCTTAAGACGGAAACTATTTTCTCATAAAAGGTCATTTTACTTTCTCCACTGAATTTTGATATAAAATGTACAAACTCTCTTAAAAGATTTTAGATGCTCTACTTTCTAAAGATCACTTTAAATTCTAGCTCCTTAATAAGGAAATCTTGAGAAAGGAAAGAAGGTTGCGTGTATCTAAGACCCAACTCGTGCCCTATCAGTGAACAGCCCTGATGAACGCAGCCTAGAGTCCCGTGCAGAGGAGTTCAGTCATGAAAGCACTCTTGACTATGGAGCTACTGAAAACTCGCACTGTAAATGCAATACTGCTGCTGAAACTTTTAAAATGCTAAAGCAAAAATGGAGATGCTACACATTTGTGACGTCATGAGACAAAAATGAGGGACATTATAAAAGGCAAAAATCACGGATGCATACATCTGGGCATTTTCACCACATGAAGGACTAAACCTAGATTTCTCTACTAGGCAACGAAAATTTTACAAACATTTTTAATAGCCTGGTCATCTGTTTCTCTAAGGACAAATTTTTATTTAATACATTTGATTTACCTTTAAGAAATAAATGGGTACTTCACAAGGAAACTGAATTTTCCATAAATCTTTCCCTCTAAAATCACACTCTAGAGAAGGCATAAAGCACTTAAGATGATAAACATTATGACTACTATAATGGCTTAGGGATAATAATGTTGGTCGAATTTTGGCACATTAACACTGTCTTTTGGGTGGGGAAAGGGAAGAGAAAAGGAAGGTTGTGATGTCCAAACTTATAATATGCATTACAAAAGAGTCTGGGTAAATATCTCTGTCAACAATTATAGAACTAGTAACCTAGACTTTTCTGCACCCACCTCACCTTCCCAAAAACACACAATAATCTAGCCTTTATTCCTAAAGAAGCTTAGTTCACAACATGAGACTCAGAGTCCACATGCCTAACAATTGGAACATTCTTTTTGTGCTTGGGGTACAGCGTAATTCAGCTCCATCTAATAATACTGATAACTAGTCAAGAATATATCACGTATTGTTAAAAATCAATGAATACAGTACCAAATTTAAAATTCAACATACTTGCAACAGGTACTAAAGCAACAATAAAGTAACACTCATGCAAAGTCAACTTAAGAATTTGTAAATCATGTTATCTCTTCACTTATTTTCAAATTTCCTTTCAGAAATTGTGTATCATAAAATTAAAAGAGAAGCCAATTAATAAATTAAAAAGACCCTGCGTTCAAAGTGATAAAAGTATTTACTAAGAGCAAATACTGATATTGCAGTTCAATTATTATTTTTTTTTAATTAGAGTTTATTACTAGCAGTAATAATTTTCATACTTAGCCAGACCAGGTTCTCCAAAGTACCAGTTAGACATACACTAAAAAAGGACATCTCATAAGTTTTATACTTACATCAGATGCAGTAGATAATTTTTTTACATGTAAAAAAAGTAGCTTTTATACTTTTTCCTTTAAAACTGTAGAGCTACAGACATAACATCAATAGTAGACACATTATAGTGTGAATTTATGAAGTGGGATTCATGACAAAGGACAATATTTTAACCATCTGTTATATATCTAAACTATTTTAAAGTGTGAAAATACTAAGCTATGCAATTTTTGGTGTGGTAACCAGCTATCAACATAAAAATGTGACACTGGGACTTACATACAAACAAAACATTATCAAGTAGCCTTAAAAGACCTTGTAAGTGGTTATTATTAAATAAGTTTAATAATAAATTTAAAAATAAAGGGTATGATTCAAGCTTCCCCTTAGGCTGAGAAACACACCCAGCATCACACTGGTTAAATTATTTTCAGACTGTCACAGGAAAGTCACATTGATAATTTTGAAAGCTGCTGAAGACTGCTGGAGAAATGAGGACAAACAGAAAAGAGCAGACAGGTAAGCACTACTTGAATGACAGCAAGTCATGCACAGGGGAAAATACTATGAAAAGAAGAAAAAAGCATTTCTTTAAAACAGCATTATATAATATAACCAAGACTTGTCACTTTGATTTTTCATAGCAAAGAATGGATTTTCTGGTTTTTTTAGAAAAATGTGTCACTTAACCAGCTAACAAGAGGATACCGATTTGCTATCAAAATCATCTGCTACTGAAGTAGACACAGTAATAATTACTCATGAAGCTTACTTGTAAAAGCTACTCAAGAGAAATAAAGGCATATTACAACGGAAATTAAAATTATGGGTAAAATTAACTATCTTAATAATTTCACACTAGCTTCCTATAGGGTGGAGGATAAAAGAAAAGTCACTGAAAAAAAAAATTGAAAAACTGAAGTTCATAATACAAAATGAAGCAGTGGTTAGCTAGGAAAGGAAAAAAGTCAATATAAAAATTATTTTAAGTGGGCTGTTATTCATTCAACAGTATCTATAATCTATCTCCATAAATGTCATCAAAACTACAAATGAGTATTATGTACCACAGTGTAGTATATCAACTCAGTACTTAAATTTTCTATAGACATCTGCTAAACGAATGAATGAGAAGGTTAAAAACCAGCTGCTGCTGAGTCACTTCTGACTCAAGGCAGCTTCATGTGTGTCAGAGCATCACTGCATGCCATCAAGTTTTCAGTGGCACCTGTGGATGGACTAGGCCTTCCGACTTTTCAGTCGGCAGTACAGTCGATGAATCCTTCGTACCACTCAAAGAATGAGAAGGTACTGACACCGAAATACTACGCCCCCAGCATGAACTAAAGGTCACTATGCTTTTTTCAGGTGGAAACTCTGGCCACAAAGCAGTTAAGAGCTACTGTGGCTCACCAAAAGGTCAGCAGTTCAAATCCACCAGGTGCTCCCTGCAAACTATGTGGCAGTTCTACTTTGTCCCATAGGGTTGCTATGAGTCAGAACTGACAGGAACAGGTTATTTTTTTTAAAATGCTTTTTTAAAATCTCTGAACAAATATAATCCTACATCACTGTAAAAAATTAAGAACACTACCACCAGGATGAAGATTTTTCAAAGTACACGGCAAACGCAATTGAAAATATGCAAAAGAGGTAACACGGAAAATTTAGACTAAAATTTCAAAAGATGAGAAACATGTAACACAAAAAAACACAAGAATTAGAGGCAAGTTATGACCACCGGGAAGGCACAGTAGCGAATCAGAGACAGAGGATTCTATTTCCTATTTACAAACAACTACTTCTATTTACTCTCTTATTTTGGTCTACCTAGCATAAACCAAGTTTCACTAACACACACGGAACTTGTAGTTCAAATCCACTAGCAGCAATCTGCTTTCTGTAAGATTCCAAAAATCAAACCAACTGCTGTTCCAAGTCATAACGACCCTGTAACGCAGAGTAGAACTGCTCCATCTTTCTCCTGCAGAGTGGCTGGTGGGCTCCTTCGACTTTTTGGTTAGCAGTCAAGCATGTTAACCACTGTGTCACCAGGGATCCTTGCTATAAAAATTACAGCCTTGGAAACTATCTGGCAGTCGTACTCTGTCCTATATAGGATTGCTATGAGTCACAATCAACCTGATGGCAACGAGGTTTTATTTTGTTGTTTTATGCTAACATACAGTTCTAAGAACTATAAAACCCCTTGTCAGTGCTTTTAACATGCTGTTTTTAGATAAATATTGCCAAACTTTATGGTGATGGAGGGCTTATATTTTAATTAACAACCAAACAAAAACACGGCCATCAAGTCAATTCCAACTCAGCAACCCTCATAGGACAGAGAACTGCCCGAAAGAGTTTCCACAGAGTTCCTGGCAGATTCAAATTGCCAACCTTTTGGTTAGCAGCTGTAGCACTTAACCACTACAACAGCAGGATAAATGCACCACTTTTTCTTATATAGGTGTAATTTGTTTCAAGGGGTGGGGGACCCTCTGGTACACCAACAGCAGATAATAATGTTTCATACCTGCTGATTCTATCTGCAGTGTCCTTCAATAATTAGTCTGAAACATCCCGACTGACCCTCCAAAACGCAACTAAAACTTCACAGAACATCTTCTGATGAAGGCCACTAGACTACTTATCGCTAGCTTAAAGCTAAATCTTTCTGATTTTAAACTATGTAAATAAATCAATCATTTGCATTTTTATCTATCCTATCCACTGACAGCTCCCCACAAGGCAGGGTTGTTTCTTAATTACCTTTATAATCCAAACACCTCCTGGCTAGCACAATGGAGGGTACACTGAACTGAACTGAAAAAAATCACTTGGAGATTGAAAAGAAAAAAACAACTTGAATTAAAAGAGTAATTATTTACTTTAAAGACAGTTTTCATAAACTACAGGATTCCATTAAATCATGCTTCGAATGCACTGGAATAATATGTATACAATTTGATATAAGCCAGATATACCTATATGGATTTATTTCTTAAGGTGGCCAACCCCATGCGCTGAATTTAACCCATCAGAATGATGAGAGTGCAAAACTATTCTGGTGACCTGAATGTTACCATGTCTCTAGTAGTAAATTACCTATTTAATAAAAATGGCAACTTTATCCTAACCAATGACAAGAAACTGGCCAATCAATGCACTTGCAATTCTCAGTCTGACATCAAACAATACAGAGAAGGACCTTTCCCAGCAGCCAAGGTCCCTACAGTAGCGAATTTTATAAACACATATTCCCACAAAGAAGAATATGCAAATGTTGAGAGAAAACACTGGTTCAAAGAAGTCCAGTGTTACAATGAAAATAAAACATTTCAAAATCTAAATAAAAATTAACAGTGAACTCTGGCCTGGAACACGGTGTTGTCACTCAAGTGTCAAAAGAAAAATTCTGCAGTAGCTGGCATGGTCAACAGGTATCCTATGCTGACTTTATGTCTGCCTTTAAGAAACAAACACTTTATGCAGTTCTTCCTTATTAGCTGTTATTGTTGTAGTTAGCAATTTAAATGTTTTCCTGTCACTAAATTAGCTATTTAAATTTTAAGAATGATCAAAACCTTACACAATGACACACCAAGAACAAACAATCTTCTAAATGCTACATGAAATTCCTGCTTCTCATTTGACCACAAACATAACATTAGGTTTATAAAAAGATCAAGTGCCAAGTCTTGAACAAGATCTTGACTGTATCAGAGCCAAGATTCTGCAAATGTAAGGAATCTGAGACAACGAGGAAAAGAGACAGAACAGCAGAAAGATAAACAAGACCAAGTTTGAAACAGATGCAAATAAACTAAAATACAGCTCTAATGTAAGACGTCTCATCTAAAAGAATAACCTTCAAGTCGGCAATCTGCTCAACATCCCCAAGCTGATTAAAATTCATGCTAAACATGCACTTTCAGTAGCACTGTTCAATTGTTGAGAAGGGTCAAGAAAATTACTATTCAACTATTATAATGCACCCCCATAACCCTGAAAATTTAATACAGTCCTGATACATCACTACTGTTTAGTAGCCTGCACAAACTTCAACAGAGCTTTTATAAAAATGTAATAAAATTAGAAAATAACTTAGAGACCACAAATCATTTGTAAAATGGATAAAAGCTATAAATTTCTGTGTTCATATGAACTGTCCTTTAAAAAAAAAACTACAGATTTATAAAATGTAAAATAGAATTTTATATTTAACATCATAACTAAATAGCAATCTCTGGAGGCTTAGAGGATTTGTTTTTAAAACTAGAAAGTCTTAAGTATTTACAAGTCTTTCCATCAAATGTTCTCTCACATAAAAATGTAAAAGATTGCATGATTTAAAAACCTAAATGCTATCTCTTCACCCTTTCCTAACAATTTTTTTTTTTTTTTTTTTTTTAGTGATCAGTTAAAATAGCGACATTCACACTAAAACATCAATTTAGTATCATTTTTCTCAATTGGATATATAGACAAGCTGAAGCAAAACTGACAGCCAAAAAGCAGAAGCTCCCAGCATGCATCAGGGTCAAAGACACTTACCTGCCCCTCTTAGACCACATTACAATAGGTCATGCAACATAAAACAAACAGAAGGCAAATTACTTACAGGTCTGTGAACCTAATTATTTCTCTTTTTATTCAGAATTTAAAAAATGTATTCCTCAAAGAAATTTTTTTAATGTTTCAAATTATCTGCAAAGAATAAATAATTTAGGTTCACACTTACCTTTTAATACTATGCCCAATTACTGAGCTGTGAATGGCCTTCATGAACAGATTTGTATTTAAAACACCTTAACGTGTAGAGTAATTGAAACCTAGTCAATTTTTCTCAACTGCAATAAAATGCTTCTCCAAATATTGCTTCTATTAATAAGTATACAGGTCATATTCACTCTTTCTACCCACGTATTTTATAAAAATGTTTCCACTGAAGAACAGATCTCAAATTACAAAACGGCCAACTAGGAGATATAAAAATCTCTTCTAAAAATTCAAATAAAGACATTTTATTATCACAATTTAATTCATAAAATAGGACTTGCAGTTCTAGAAGGCCTCAGAAATTTTATTCATACAATTCACAGCTCAGTCATGCAAAGCAGCTAAAAGATGGCCAGGTGGACACAATCATTTAGCGCAGGACAGACGCAGTCTACTGCAGGCAAAGAGAAATAGATATAAAATCATCTTCTCACTTTCAAAATCAAGGAAAAAATTTGGCCCCTGCTCAAGGTCTGTGCATGTCAAAACTTTAAGAAGATTCCCCATGTTAAGGTACCTGTCAAGACAAGAATGAGAAAAGAGAAAATATCCCTTTATATAAAAGAACATCTGAAATATATTTATTTAAAAATTTTTTTTAAAGTAACGGGGAAAATGTTCATTAGGCCATGATTTCGTCCTTCAGGTTACCCAGACTCTGCTCTGGCAGACAGCAAACCTGGTTCTCAAGGTGTTGACTTGTAGGACGACCTAGAGGTGAAATGTGGTTTTCCTGCACACGATGGCACACTGTTGTTCGAAATCTTTTCACAATTCTCTGAGTTTCAATATGGCCTTATAATGAAAAATTCTTTAAGTATTCCAATAGTGCTAGTGTTCACCAAACAAATCTCTCATCTAGGATTGTTCACATGCACTCTTGTTTAATATTGCACTGTAACAATTGATTTCAGGCAAAATATCAAGTGTTTTGGCCAAAGCACAATTTTGCATTTACTCTTGAAATAGCAGAATGTAAAATTTATGTCCTATGATGATCAAATACAGCAATATTCCTAATGAACCTAGATTAATAATTTGGTGATTATTTAAAGTACTGATTCTAGACAGGCAGCACAATTCTGATTTCAAAGAAAAGAAATGGTTCAAGGCTTAGAAGCACACAGACTGTCCACCACAGTCACTACAGCATACTGCCAGAATGTTCATCATAAGGCTACTTGCTTCATGGACTAATGAAGGACAGCACTGGCTACAGACGCGACATGATTTTAGCAAATGAAAAAACTAAAGAACTATACATATGATGGTGATGTTCACCTACGATTAAGAAAAAAATCATGCAACTTTTATTGTTGATCCCCATGTTTTATCAACAAATATTCTGGCTGGCCTTCACTGTGGTGTGAGTATAATTTATCCTTCAACTTTACCATTATGCACCAGCTGTGAAGGGCTAAAGAGACTTACTTTCAAAGTCCAAGAAAAAATGTGCTGCATTGTGGTCTATGTCCCTGGTTAGCACCTTAATGAGATTACCCATGCCAGCAAACCTAAAAATAAAAATGGCAACATCATTTAGTTCCAGTCAAAGTTTTAAGCAGAGGCCTGGGATTCGCCAACGGCTGGCTTGCTCATAATTACCAACAGGTGCAGACTTATATGCTCCTAGCACTGAAAATTTGGAACAACAAAAGCACATTTGGCTCTGAGTTCACTAGCTCCTGTTCCTTTTTTCCACTTATCAAAAAACTTACACAAAGCAAGACAGGGAAAAAAGGTTAGAGTTTTACATACATCTTGCAATGTTTACATCTGACTGTCACCTATGCTAGTTTTACTCCTTTAAAATTTCTGAGGCATATTACTCCCAATTTAAATTAACATAAAAATAGACTAGCAGAATAAACAAATACTGAGACCATTATTTTTCAGTATAGGGGATATTTTCTTTCTTTCAAAAATCAAATGCTATTGGGAATACAAGGAAGACAATATTCGAACCACATTTAACCACTGAAGACTGGGAATGATTCATTTAAAGGTTTTCAGTACAAATAAACCAGTATTTCTTACATCTTCTATACTGCTAAGATTGATAAAACTCTGTATTACTTAACTCTTAGATATTTAATTATATATTGTAAAAGTATACATTAGGTGTGTAACAACGTTAATACAGCAAATAAACACATAGGGAGCAGACAATTATCAAAACTTAGTAAATGTACAAGAAAAAAAAGTGAAAATCAGGCAGCGGCATAAATCTTGCCCAAGAATTTGCACTCAGTGAAGACAGAGTAGGAGGAGGTGTCAGGAACATCCAGGAAACCAGGTTCCAACCTGAAGCTGCAGTAACTACAGGGACGGTAGACATCCCATACCCTCCCGCCCCCTCATTATTTCAATACTTTTTGTACAAACAAACTGCTGTGGAATATAAAGAAAATGAAATGTTTATCAGTGACAGTATTGTCAATGGACCACGACACCGTATCACTCACCCCATTACAGAAAGTTTACAAACAGCATTTCTGAGCACCTGTACTAACCCACCTTCCTCTACCTACTCCCCAACAATGGCATGAATTCTCAACTTCAAGCTTCCCTGGAGAAGACATACATGCATCTGTGTATCAGTTACTCACTTCACAGGTCCAAATCTGATGGACTGAAACACATTTTTTTCAAATAAAATATTAAAAAATCCAACTTATTCTCAAATATGGTAACTATGGAATAGCCCCTCTCTTCTGAAGCAGTACTTCATCAATCAATGGGAGATGCAGGGATTTACCTTACTTTTGATATTGTAAATTCTTATTATATAGAACTCGGGCAGTCTGATCTTGTATGATGTTTTATACAGATAAAGTGATCAGGTGAGACTAAAGGGAGAAATATGTATTATCTCATCTTCAAAATCTTACACACTATAAAAATTTTAATAAAATCAAGGTTTTATTAAATGTAAGGAAAAGATAACCATTGTTCCTAAATTGTCACATCCAAAAAATTACCTCAAGTCAGTTAACTAAATTTATTCCCTAAGAATTTTAAAGAACCATCTGGAAACAGTCTTTTGCAGCTTTGATTTTTTTAAAGGTTTCAAGTGATTCCAACCGCCCATGGATTCTCCCACTCGAAAGAACTAAGACCAAACACCAAATACACAGAGAACTACCTAGTGTTCTCAGAAGATCAAAAACACATCGCAAGACCAAACTATAACTATCCTTAGCAGGAAAAAGGCAATATACCATTCGGTGTCAAGTTTGTTTCTGGAGTCAAATCAGAATTCCAGCTCCAGCTTCTGAACTGTTCGATCCTGAGGATGGTAGTTAACTTCTCTGTGACTCACTGCTGTCATTGGTAAAACACAAGTAACTATAGTAACCATCCCAAAGGGTTACTACTATGAGCAGTCAAGGACATGAAGTACTACTTAGCACACTGCTTGGCACACAGAAAGCATTCAGTAAACGCTGGCTATTATAGCCCCAAATCACTTTTTTAATAATGATTATTTCTTTAAACACAAACCAGACACTTCAAAAATGAGGAATTTCAATATTGTAAGTCAGAGTAAACTACAAAGGCCATTTCACCCCATTTTGGTCAAGAATATTGCTGAAATGTTGTTCTAAAATGAATCCTAAGAGCAGGAGCCTACCATCAGGTCCAGGAAGGAGAACAAAGAGGTTCAGTTTCCTTACATTTAGACCCGGATGCTGACATAAAGCCTGTCAGTCAATCCTCAAGAAAAATGCTGCAACAAGCCCAGCCAGGACCTCAGCTGCATTTTCCTACACTGCCTTCTGCAAACTTCTTCCATTACTCTGTCCTTCCTTCCAGGGACCCCTAAAGTGATTTCTCTATTGTTGATTATCACATCACACTTGGTCCTGATCTAGTCCCTCTCCAATAGACTCAATCATGAGAATTTCTTACTCCTTCATCTCACACACAGTCACTTACTTTGAAAACAACTCAGTCTCTCTAGCAGAGTCTCTCAACCTTGGCATTACCTGGCTGGATAACTCTTTCTCGTGGGGGGTATGGCCCAAATCGTAGGGTACTCGGCAGCATCCTGGGTCTCTAACTACTAGAGGGAGTGAGCAGCACCCACCCTTCCCCAAGTGTGACAGTCCAGTTGACTCCAGACACTGTCCCAGGTCTCTTCCTCCTCCTGAGAACCAATGATGTAGAATGACGGCAGGCATTTCCTCCATCCTATGGACACAGGACAGATTGCTGTGTTGGCAATCTGCAGCAGGCTCACCGCAAAACAAAAACTCAAGGCATTTTTCAAAGATCTGAAAACCATTCTACTGTAACATTATGAGCTGTCTTATCTTTTATGAGGACAGGCGAAAAATTAAATCCATACCTCTGGGTCTTGTCATTTGACTCTTCAGTCAAAAACCACTATAGGCTTAGGTTACAAAACAAAGACCTTCCAGACACTCAGTGTGGCTGATCACAACTAACACGGCACGACTTAAAAATGTCAACTCTGGTACCAGACAACCAGGGTTCGAACATCAACTCTGAAATTTGCAAATTTTGTGACTTTAGATCTCCAAACGTCTCCATGCCTCCGTTTTCACATCTGTAAAATGCGCACAATAATATCTACTACCAAAAAAAAAAAAAAAACCCCACAACACACCCACTGCTGTTAAGTCAATTTCAACTCACAACAACCTATGGGACAGAACAGAACTGGCCCACGAGGTTTCCAAAGAGCACCTGGTGGATTTGAACTGCCAACCTTTGGGTTAGCATCTGCAGCTTGTAACTACTATGCCACGAGGGTCTCCATCCACTACAAAGGGTCCCTAAAATTATTACATAAGACAATCAAGTAAAACACTTAGTGCCGTGCCTTACACTGTATCTGATGCAGTTACTGCCACTGTTGTGGAGAAACCTGGCTGAAAGAAAAACTTTGTGGAATGGGAGGCGTGGGAGCTCGTGGCAGCCATATTTCCTGCCACAGAGGAAGCCAGTTTGTCCCAAGAAAATAAAGCCCATGTTCAGTGGGGTCACAGGAAGTGTTCTGGAGCCATGAGTTCAAATGAATTTCCCTGTTACAGCTGCTTGATTCTGCCCCTTGGTTTTAAGACACCCTCGTTTCTTTTAACCTGCTGGGCTGAGGTAGATTTCTGTTACCTGTATCTAAGATTTCTGACTAACAAAATTTCTGTTTCATATGATTAAGTAAATCTTGCTAAACTCAAAAGTGTAAAAAAAATTTTAAATGGGTTACATAAAACTTGATAAAAACTCTTACTGATGTATTTCAGGGTCACTGTTTCAAAATAAGTAAATATCCCTGAGAATAATACTGGACCAGAAGGCATTTCTCCTCCTCAAGAATTCTCTTTCAAACTACTTTTTACTGTAACCCTTGGATTTAATTTAAATATTATTTACCAAGTAAACAATATATACATATATATAAAACACAATTTTTAATACAAAGAAACCAGATAAATTTTGCATCAAGAGTCTGGAGTATTTGGGGTGAGTTTCTGTGATTATGAACACTTTTGCCACATGTTTATTTCAAAGTTGGTGAGTTATCTATAAAGGAATGCTCTCTTCCTAGATGGTCAGCTGTGAATGTACTTTTAAGCTTATACAACGTAGTGAATAAATACATTGAACCATTTTCCCATAAAACACTTTCAAAAAATTTCCTTAATTAGAATAATAACAGAAGCAGGTAAAAACTGGAACTACATGCTACATTTTATTATATACTACCTCCTACATCTTTCTAGAAACTGCCTACAAGACAGTGTTTCCACATTTACTCTTTCAAGCTGAAGACGCTTTACAGTGCTGTGTCCTGTCTGTCTAGAATGCTAGTCCCAAGGGTTTTCATGGCTCACTTCTTTTAATCCTTTAGGACTCAAAAAACACTGCCTTCTCAGAGGCGTTCCTCTGTCGGCTCTATGTCAAGCAGATATGCCTGCTGACCCCACTACCTTTTATCACACTGCCCAACTTACTTCTTCAGGGTACTAACCATAATCTTAATTACTCTTATTTGTACAGAGTCAATCTTCCTTGTGTCAAATTATAAATGTAGTATTTGTGGGAAGGAAGAAAAACGTATAAGCACACTAACTAGCTTCACTTCAAATCAGAATTTCCCAACCTGACTATCAGTTAACTGTGAGCTGTATGGCACTTCGTTATGCGGCCACCCTCGGCACTGTAGGGTGTTTAGCAGCACCCAGGCCTTAAGCCACTGGGAGCCAGAAGCTCCACTTCCCTACACTCCCAAGCTGTGACTACCAAAAATGTCTCTAGATATCGCCACATGTCCCCTGGGAGTTAAACGGCCACAGGTGAAGGCTTGCTTCAAATACATGACCACAAACACAAAACGCACCCTCAGTTTTACCAGCCAATCCCACTCCATATCCCCAATCTACCCTCCCATTCCATCTGGTTTTTAACCAGTCTACCCTCCTCCCACTCCGCCAGGTTTTAAAAACTCTCCCCAAACTTTCAACAACCCACCCTTCATGCTCACATACAAGAAATGACTTCACTGCATTTCTCATGGAAAAAAAAAAAAGGAAGCATCAATTACCCTCCCACCCACCTTTTCTTTACCAGCCGTCACACATTCACCTTCCTCTTCCTACAGCAGATGACGCAGACCTGTCCTGATGACGAGCCCTTCCCTCCCTCTGGGTCACCACTTCTCCCACTCACCTTTCACCTCTCGTTCTTTCAATTCACGCCAACCTGGATTTTACGCCCACTGCTGCAATGAAGTTGTCCCTACCAAGATCACCAAAATCTGCATCTGACTAAATTTCCAAGGGCCATTTTCAATACTTCAACTGACTAGACTTCTCAACAGCTTGTGACACAGTTGTCTATCGCTCACCCCTTCCTGGGGCATTTGCTTCACATGGCAGCAGGAACAACACCATCTCCTGAGTTTCCTGCCTACCTTGTATCTATTCTTACTCAGTATCCTTTACTTTGGCACAATGCAGGTATTTTTATTTTTTATTTTAAGACAAGAAAAATAAACCTGAATTCTATTCTCCCACCAGCGCTCACCCTATTCCTTTGCTTCTCTGTGCAGTCATGTTCCCTGAAGAAAGTCGCTGATACTCATTGTCACTTACTCCTTTCCTTACACTTGGTTAAATCTGCTCCATCCTCGACTGACCCTCAACCCCACGCCACCAACATGGCTCTGGTAAGGCCACCAAGCAACCTTCATGATGTTCATTCTGATATCAAGTCTCAAGTCCTCACCTTAAAGACGAGCATTTCTTAAACGACTGCTGAAAACAACGGGTACAAACTAAAAATTACAAGAAACTTTAAAACATTCAAATGATGCCAACGACCTTACTTAGCAAGTCTGCTTCTAAAAACATCCAGGCACCATCCTCTTCAAACACCGCACCACACCTCCTGTAGAACTGTGAGGCTACATGGTTACCACCTGAACATAGACTCAATTTGGTACTGCAACTGACTACCTGGAGTGACTCCTGCAGTAATTTCAGCAACTAATAATGCAAGCACGAAATGTCAAACTTCTCAAATTTTACTTATTAAACTTCATGTAATTATGAACTTATGATTTTTCTGCTTTGGCCTTGGTAAAATATTGGCATCACTGGCCAAATGTTTATTTGACGTACCTCTGATATAAATCTTCAATGTAAAACCAAACCCATGACCATCAAGTCAAGTCCAACTCACAGCAACCCTACAGGACCAAGCAGAACTGCCCTGTCCAGTTTCCAAGGCTGTATCTTCTTGGAAACAGACTGCCACATCCTTCTCCCGTGGAACGGCTCCTGTGTTTGAATTGCCAACTCTTCAGCAGCTGCCAAGCGCTGAGCCACTGTGCCAGAGGGAGCATTCAATAAATACTTAACTGAATTAAGGATCCAGAGGTTTTTTGTTTCTGTTTTAAATTTCAAAGTGTAGTCAGGTACAGAATAACTTAAAAGAGAAACAATCACTGTTCCTTCTTGGCTTCTGAAGTGGCTATACTTTACAGCAGAAATCAGGCAGCAGAAAGTGTACTGAAAACACTACAAGAACCTATGCTAAGATGTACGAAGCCCCTCAAGAGTTGAACGCCAGTGTAGCAGACATAACTAACTCCAACAAGTCTACCAATAAAGTATCTGTAACAATTATCCTAACATTATGCTGTTATACTCTACAGATTACACTGCTAATCACATTTCAACTTTCTCCACTTTCTCCCTTTCTTCTCAGGAAGAGAAGCTGCCAACAGTATCTTGTTCTTGCACAATGGTAATGACTAGGCAACAAATAGCTTTCATTAAAATGGCATACACTGAGAGTTCCCTTTCTCCTCGGCCCATCCTCGTTTTAGGATCACAGTGTAAACAGGTTTAAGCAGAACCCAAGACCACAGGAATTCAGCTCTTCCCCTTACCCCTTATTCCATACAACTTGATAACAAAGTAGACGCAGTGTCCCCTCTGGGACTTCATATTCAGTTTGTTTCCTCCCACCTCAACCCCTAGAGGATCTGTACATGAGCACCTCAAACATCAGAAGTGAACAGCAGCAGGAAAATGTCATGTCATCATACTGCAACACGAATAAACCACAGCTGAGGACTCCAAGAGGTAGACTGTGTTGTCTATGTACCTACTGACTCCCAAATCCAAACATTTCCTTCTATAATCTGCTTTGTGGTGGTTGGACTAAAAACCTGCAAAGTGTGTTTCCTAGGGTCCTTTGTCAGCTGCCTTCCTATCAGGTTCCACGAATGGAAGGTCAGTCCCTCCTTTATTTTTCAACTCCTGTCAGCACTTTCTCCAACAGCAAAAGATGGCTACAGCTCCAAGCTCCAGTTCTCCTTGTGAAGCTCCCAGAAACAGGGCAGTGTCTGGCCCCTCTCCCCGGGTGGGCTACCTCACCTTGTGGCGTTCCTCCTCTGAGCACCTCGACTCTGCCTAATTCATCTCCTCTTCCCTTGTGTCCACCACCGAGGAGTGACAGCTCCTTCCTGTGGTCACCATGAAGCCCTGAGTTACCTCGGCACCTTCCTTCTGCTCTTGCAGGGTTCCAGCACTTCTCTAAGTCGCCTAATATTAAGTTCTTGTTTGTAAATACCTACTACTGTTTCTGTTTTCCTGTTAAGAGTCTGAGATAAAAGGGAGGTTCACAGAGAAGTTTGGTCCTCAACTTGACCAACGCTTTCTAATTCATTTGTCACCATAAAGCCCTGTATTGTTATTTGGTACTAGTTTAGCTATTAATAAAGTGAGGCTTTGAGTCACCTTTCCCTGGGGACTGTAAAAAGAGGAAGAGTTATTAACAACAGCAGGGCTGAGGTATTACTTGGTTCCTGCCTGTAAAACTTTCACAATACTGCTATAATCTCATAAGCAATCTCTAGTCCACATCAAGATCAACACATTTTTAGGCTAATAAATTACATGTCCTGACCCAATGTTGTCCAGTTGGCTCCAACTCATAGCAACTCTAACAGGACAGAGCAGAGCTCGCCCATATGGTTCCCAAGGAGAAACTGACAAATTTGAACTGCCAACCGTTTGGTGAACACCCTGAGCTCTTAACCACGTACCGCTAGGGCTCCAAAATGCCTGTAAGTAATTTCACCTAAAGGGCTTCAATTCTTCAGAAAAATTGACTTAGAGAAAAATAATGGTACAAAAATTGAGAAATTTGATTTTTAGTCCTCACTCTCACAAAATATGTGATTTTACACAAGTCAGTTCACTTCTCGTTAGACGGAATGGCTCACACATTGCTTCTGGCTACGATTCCTGCATGTGAAGCTGCGTTTTCCCTACTGCTGACTTCTAGTGGGTGCACTCTGATCTGGCATTTTAAAGTGAAAAAAAAAAAACACCTTATTTCAGATATTTTAGATAGACTGTCATTTGGATGGAAATCCTGGCTGCACAGTGATCAAGTGCTATGGCTGCTACCAAAAGATCAGCAGCAGTTTGAATTCACCAGCTGCTCCTCAGAAACTCCATCGAGCAGTTCCACATTGTCCTAGAGGGTTGCTAAGAATTGAAAGGCCTAGACAGCGGTGGGTTTGATTTTGGTTTGGTCCCTTGGATGTCTGACTGTGTTCCATGAATTAGGAAACCACTACCACTGCTTACCGGGAGGAGAACCATAATAGAATATTATTACTCTATCAGACTGCCACGGCATCTGTGAGCTTAGTTTACAGGATCACTGACACTCTTCTGTGCCCTTGGCCATTAAAATTTCATCACTCAATATCTAGAATAGGAAACCGCATACACCAAGTTTATCAGTGGTTACCATGGGGTGAAGAAAGGGCAGTATAAGGTGTTACTGCTAAAAGGATACTGACTGTCTGTTTGTGGTAATGAAAACTTTTGGAAATGAACAGCTGTGATTATTACACAACATTGTTGTTGTTGTTAGGTGCTGACTAGCTGGTTCTGAATCACAGTGACTCTACGTACAAAGGAATGAAACAGTGTCCAGTCCTGACCACCCTCACAGTCCTGGCTGTGGTTAGTCTCATTGTTGCAGCCACTGTGCCAACCCACCTCACTGAGGCTCTTCCTCTTCTTCACTGATCTGCTACTTTACTAAGCATGATGCCCTCATCTACAGACTGATCCCTCTTGATAACATGTCCATAATACGTGAGACAAAGTCTTGCCATTCTTGCTTATAGAGAGTATTCTGACAGACAAGCAGGGTGCACAATATGTGAAATACAATTAATTTCACTAAATTGTGCACCTGCACGTCAACCCTTGTGATAAATACTGACTATATGGCATTAAAGAATTCACAGACAAGAGCACGTGGCTTTCAAGCAAAAGGAGGAAAGGACACTAAGAGCATATATAGAGAAAGGAATACCTAACCCAGCCTTCCACCACCTACCCGGTAGTTTGTCAGACTGCAGTGACTAGTGTGTTGCTATGAGGCTAGAAAGCTCTGCCACAGATGTTTCAAATACCAGGAAGGTCATCAATGGTGGATAAGTTTCTGCGGCGTTCCCAGACTAAAAGAGGCCAGGAAGAAAGGACGAGGCAATGTAAACCCTATGGATCACAACACAACATTATCTGTTAAGACGGTGGAGGCATGGGCACCAGGTCACTCTGCTGTACACAGGGTCACCGAGAGTGGGAGCCAACCTCATGGTACCAACAGGAACCCAGCCTTCGTAAGGTTAGTAAGGGCTTCTCAGAGAGGATGGGTCTTCCTTCTTTGTTCTCCATTTCCCTAAATGAGAAACTTTTTCAAACATAAAGAAAACAACAAATCATCTGGTTCCCATATTAAAATGGGAACATTTTGCCCCATGTGCCTCCCCCGTTTTTATAGCTAACGCCCAGTCTCACCCTTCCCACTTTCCTCCCTCCCTCCCCGAAGGTAGTCACTATCTTCAACACCGCTACCTAAAAGTATGTGTCACTTCCAGATCTAGTTATTAATTTTTTATTACAAAGGTACAGATGCATAAACACTGTAATACTGCCCTGTTCAATTTTCATAAGGGACATACTGTACAAATCCTTTTAAAAATTGATTTTCTCAACTTTTTTGTTAAGAACTACCCCTTCATTCTAGCTGTTAGGTACTATCCCACTATTTAGAGAAATCAGTTTACTTATTCGTTGCCCTACTGATGGACCATAAGGGTTGTTTTCAATGTTTCTGTAACAGTAATTCTTGCCTTACACATCCATGTATACCCCCCCCACACGCAGTACATACACTTTTATATGTATAAACTTTTGTCCAATGTACAAGAACTTCTAGAGGAACAAATCACAACTTGCTGCCATCAACTCCAACTGACAATGACCCAACAGGACACAGAAAAACTACCTACAGAGCTTCCAAGGAGCAGTTGCTGGGTTTGAGCTGCTGATCTTTCAGTTACCAGCTGAGCTCTTAAACACTGCGCCATCAGGGCTCCATAAAACCAAAAACGAACACTAGTGCCATCAAGTCGATTCCAACTCATAACGACCCTGTATGACAAAGCAGAGCTGCTCCATAGTTTCCAGGAGCGCCTGACAGATTTGCACAGCCGACATTCCAGTTAGCAGCTGTAGCACTTAACCACTGCGCCACCAGGCTTCCGGGGCTCCAGAGCTCCCCAGAAATCAACATGCAGCTGCAGCTGTAACTTGACGGGATTGTGCTGAATTGCTTTACAAGGTACTATCATTGTGCCAGTGGCAATGTAAAAGATTTCCTCTTTCCTACTCTCCAAAATAACAGACTTTAATTTTTAGAGTATAAGAAACCCTGTTAATGTTTTAAAATTCTATTTTCTTCATCACCAGTTTAAATGAGAATCTTTTTCTATGTTTACTGACCATCTGTGTTTCCTCCTCTGCAAAACGGAGAGTCAGGAGAAAGCCAATAGACAGGAGACTCATCCTGTTTCTGACCAGAACCAGCCATTAGTTGTTAGAGGAACAGCAAAGACAAAGGGAGTCCTGTATTCCATGTCCCAGTTAAGAGGCAGACGCAGGCCAAGCCCAAGGGGCCCAGCTTAGTGATGGTAGCAGCGTATCTCTGGACAACACCCTTTCTTTTTTGCTTCTCTATTCCTGTCCTTTCCCCTCTTTGCTCCTCCAGCTTTTCTACTAACTTGTAACTAATTCTCTACATTAAAATTCCCTGTTTGAATTGCCCAGAGTGGTCTGTTTTCCTAAGTAGACTCCAACTGACATACTATCCATTCCCACCTCCTGGATTTTAGCAATTCTTGCACATTCTGGATACAAATCTTTTGATGCTTACATACATGGCAAACCCTTTCTGTCAGCCTGTAATCTGTCAGTTTTATTAAGGGCATCATCTGTCAGGCCTCATCCAATGTCTTCATCTTTTTTGTGGTCTCTGCTTATTGTTTAGTAATTCTTCAAAACTGCCTGAACTATTCTTAGCTTGGTATTCACCTATGTGTGACTGACAAGTACTACAAAAAGCTCTGCTGGGATTTTTGATACTATTCCTCATTAAATTATAGGTCATCACGAAACTCTGGCGGCATAGTGGTTAAGAGCTACAGCTGTTAACCAAGAGACAGGCAGTTTGAATTCACCAGCACACCCTGGAAATTCTATGGGAGCAGTTTTACTGTCCCACAGGGTTGTTGTAAGTTGAAATAGACTCAATGGCAGTTTTTTTTTTTTTGGTGACACAGAACTGCCGTCTTTATACTATTTGCCATTTTTCACACAATCTATGAATATGACAGATTACGTGACTAATTCGGTAATGCCGAAACCATTCTCGCATTCTAGGGATCAATCTTATTTGGTCATTTTTAAAGAACATATTTCTAGGTTTAGTATCCCACTACTGCACTTTGGATTATTTCATAAGTGAGACTGAATTACAATTCTGTCTGTGGCTGTCCCTTTTTGGTATCTACCTTATACACAGGATCTTTCTAGTCTATGAATAGCTTATATGATTATTGTGTCGATTCCTTAATAGGCTTCACAATGAAGTTCTTTCAGATATCTAACAAGTCTACATCTTCTTCATTTTTAAAACTCTAGTTTCAGGCAATTCAAGTCAAAATACTTATTAATTAGCTAATGAGAGTACCTAAGTTAACAGTGTCCTGTATAAGCAGCAGCATTACAGCAAATGAAATAAAGTCAAACTTCACAAAGCTCAGGGAATTTGTTATGCACTGCAGGGTAATTCAGTCTAGGACAAGTTTCAAGGTTTACTACTAACAAGTTAAAAATCACCTGGGTAGCAATGGTATTTTCTACAATTTTCTGTATCACTAGTGAACATGTGTTCTTACACATTACAACACTTAAGAGAAAATTCTTGAAACCCTGATCCTAGGACCAAGTCATTCCTAAAAGCAATAATGAAAATAATTTTTAAGCGTTATGAAGGGCATTCTCACCCACTACACATCTACAATCTAGCCTCCAAGAAAGAGGGCTTCTGACTCCTCTCCCACAATCCCCAAACTACAGCAAAAACAGAAAGGATCCAGGTCTCACAGCAGTGAAAAGATGAAAGTAATGTTCCTAATTCTTTCCTCTCCTCAAAAGATTTCAGAGAGAGAGGAGCAGGTGATTTACAATCTCTAGAAGTCTGCCAAAATTCGGCCTATAGGAGTAAAACATCATTCCTAGTTACACCATTTTGTAACTGTCACGAGTAAACAAAAAACAACATCAAACTTACAGTCGCCGAGTCGACTCCAACTCATGGCCACACTACAGGACAAGTTAGAACCACCCCACATATGTTTTCCAAGGAGCAACTAGTGGATTCAAACTGCCAATCTGATGATTAGAAGGTGTAGCACTTAACCACTACACCACCTGTTTTTCCAAAAAAGATAAGAGGGTCTTAAAACTCCTTTTCCCTTCTTTCTCTCATAGTTATTGAGTTAAAGAGTAGGTATTCTCTTGAGTATATCTGAGACAGAATGGAGACTCCTCTTGTCTGTACCTCCGAAGACTGAAAGACAATAGGCAAAATGGCTTTAAAACCAGCAGTCACTGAATCAGACAACCGTGGACCAAAGGCCCTCCACACTAAAGTGGAAGATGCCAACCTGGACCAGCAAGCTCAGCATGAAGATGTGCCTCTGCTGAAAACGTGTATCTGCATAACTGCAAGGAAGAGAGGTCATTTTGTATTCAGATAACTATTTTTAGAAACGTCATTTAATTTGTAGAAACTTAGAAAAATTTTTAGAAACTTCAGCCAATATTTACAAAGCACCTATGCTTGCCACTAAATGGAGAGACGACTACAGTGCACAGCACAACACGAATCACACAACTCTTATGCTGAAATGTACTATCTGCTGTTTCTCACTGACCCAAGTCTCCACAGACCAAGAACCAACTAAATCGATGCTCCCATTGCTACATGATAACCCACTAAATAACTGAAGCTATCTTAAAATATACTAAAGTGACACAGAAGAAAGTTATATACCTTCAGTTACATACATATGAAATCATAAGGTTAATAATACACATTTCCTGTCTAGTAATTATGAAAGCTTAGCTTCTGAAATGAAACCCTGGAGTCTTAGTGGTACAGTGCTGTGTCAGTTAACCAGAAGATCAGCAGTTCAAGTCCGCTAAGCCATCTTAGAAACTCTATGGGACAGTTCTACTCCATCCTACAAGGTCTCTATGAGTCAGAACTGACTGTCAAGGGCAGCAAGTTTTCTGGCTTCTGAAACAGAATCAAGTTTAGAAGTGGATATTAACATAACAGACAAACCAAACCAACTAAAGACAATGGAATCATTTGTCCCTGCAGCTATGTTAGTTACCTTTGTATCCAAATCACCTTGCACAGAGCCGTACAAACTATAAATACTAAATGCAGGTGAAAGTTAGTGAATGAAATCTTACCATGTGACATGAATTATGCTATGTACATACATAACTATGCTAAGTGTATTATAAAATAGTATTAAATCTTTAACTATTTTGTAAGGTTAGTTAGCACCATGATCCCCATTTTATGAAACCTCACAGTAGGATCAAGTAAATAACTTGTTGAAGATCAACAATTAATGAGCAGTAAAGTCAGACTCCAAACCCAGTTCTCTTAACCATCTTGCAATATTGCTTCTTATCCATAAACACAATCACATAATGTTTATCTGAAAAGAGAATTTTTTTCTTGAAAGTGTTCTAGAAAATAAATAAATTCAATACTAATGCTCAAACCTCTAAATAAGGGGAAAAATTTCTCGTGCTAATTTTTATGGGAGACAAAACTATGACAACAAATAAAAGAACAAAGATGCTGACTCACAATCACCCTTACGTGTTTTTCTATTGCTGGCATGGTCTTTCAGCTTGAGCCTGGCATACCAAAGGAATTTAACACAGTACAATCACAAGAAGGCAGTCAAAACAGTTCTTGCTCTTGAATTTAAATTAAAATCATTCTCTTAAATACAGCTCTCCTGGACAAATTGTAATCAGAATACACAAACAAATATTAAATATAGTTTTCTCTTCTTGGTAATCATATAATTTTTAAGATATATACATGCGCACGCGCACACACACACACACACACACACACACACTTCAATGGTTTCACCACATTATAGATCAGTACTTCTTGTAATGCTACAGAGACTCCAGCAGAGGTCATTCATTACATTTTGATGTTGCAGAAAAGGTGGTAATTATAACTGAATATGTTTTCATTTCATCATTTTTCAAAACATCTGACTTCAGTTGGAAACTAAAGGCAGATTCCCTGGGTAAATTTAAAAAGCAAATGTAAGGGCATTTCTGTGATTATAATCAAATGACATGCACTGGATACCTCTGATTAGGTAATAATAAAAAGTTGGTTAAAAAAAAGATTAGGGGTAAATTACTCTTTTCTTAGTTAAGGTACTAATTTTAAATGACTTTTTGGAACTATTAATGAAGGACCAAACTGCAGTCTGTGTATATCGTACACATTTTTTAACTAAGTATGCCATCTAGTTACTATAGCCTTTAAAGTTCCACAGAGCATATAAAAGGAAAAAAAAAAGTTTAAATAACTACTTCGAATATTTTTACCAAGTATCTACAAAGGGTGAGCAAGGATACAAAGTTCTGAGGCCACATTAAAGTGTTCATGAAATGGCTTGAAATCACATTGCTCAATGCCCTCTTTTTATGAGGACCAGAGAAACATGGCCGCTTATGCAAAAGCAGCAAATGAGTACAAGAACTGGGTTGAATCCAATGACTCCAGTACTGCAGCTTTTAAGGGTTATCTTTTAAATATGGCATC
Organism: Heterohyrax brucei; assembly: GCA_028571685.1. Taxonomy (NCBI): domain Eukaryota; kingdom Metazoa; phylum Chordata; class Mammalia; order Hyracoidea; family Procaviidae; genus Heterohyrax; species Heterohyrax brucei. The sequence continues at coordinate 13,118,077 of CM053153.1, read as the reverse complement.
AGGGCCATACTGTACAGCCACCAAAGCCAAGAAATGTCACAAATAAAAAAATTCAGACACCCCACCCATGCCCCCTTTCAAACAAATCTTATGTTTTTGCAGTGAACAAAACCTACACTGGTATGTCATCTACAAGTTAGTTACCAGACATACAAGCACCTAAATTCAGTGACACCCTTCCACACTTTTCCTGCCTTCGATTGCACACTTGCATTGTATAATTCATGCTACTGAAGTAACCCGTGAAATGCCTTTTGACTTTTCCAAAGTCAGCCTTTCTTGGTGCTTCCAGAGCACAAGCACAGGACACTTACTCTCTGCATCCTTCCGATGGCAATTAACCAGGACACTGCTGGTGTTATACTTTGGGCATCCTACACTGCTAATTCTTCCGTGTTTATGTTATGATCCTTCAGCTAGAATGTGAGTTCTTTGAAGCACATACTTTCTAAGTCTTCTTTTCTTTCTCCACAGAACAATCCACTATATCTGTTATACTTGATAAACAAACAGAAGAAGCTTCTTCAAAACTATTTCAAGAAATATACCATTAGGGTATTTCTTCAGGAACAGACATAAAACTACTTCTTCAAATTAGTTACATGGAACATAAAAAACTAAACTTACTTAAATATAATGGAGAAATAAACGTCCGGCTGAGTTTTCACTGACAGGAGTCCTCAATATGAGATCCACAGACACCAGACAGAATTCAAGGGTCTGTGAGGTTGGATAGGAACCTTTGTCATTAGCATCTGTGTGACATTTAGCAATTCCACCAATCAAGACTGCAGGCACCAAACTAGAGTATTAGAAACAGCTATGAATTTATCAGTAACAGAAAAGACAAATATATTCACAATTATTAGAGATGCTTAATTATATGAAATTACAGTACTTACTAATTTGCCACTAAAGCTTATTCTTTAACATAAGTACATATACTACTGTTACAAATTTGTTTTTAATATTTGCTAACTACATTTCAATATAACTGATTTTCTTTTTAATTCTATGTATTTTCTTTTAGACACAATTATTCTGAGGAGAGATTCTGACTATAATATACAGAGTAGGTGAAGTGACTTTTAAGTTCTAAAGACCATACTAACACCTGTCTTAAATCATCTCTAAGAAAAGCTAGTTTGGAAGTATAAATACCACATTTATGACCAGGAAGAATGCAGACTTTAAGCTCAAAATTTTCTTGAAGAATGAAAAGTATGTCTATAGAAAAATTACATTTTCAAATATGTATTAAGTTATAGACACTGATGTATTCAGGATCCTTTCCAGGGAACTTTTTTGGTTAAGCATTCTCTACTTCTGAGATTTAAAAGAAAGAGCAAAGCCAATGGGAAGAATAAGAATTTACAATATATACACACATCTTCCCTTCTAGCACCCAAAGAAACAATATGCACACACATATTGCCATAAAAAATTTAGAAAAAACTTTAAAGACAAATTTAGAGAACAATACGCATAACACCTATCACTATAAAAAACTTAAAATTATAGCACAAACCTTCATTGATCAACTCTACTGGTGATAAAATGACTTAAAAAGGAATTTAAAAAGAAACATACCTCTCCTATTGAAAACAAGCTGTAAAAAAAAAGTTCTGATTACATTTTCCCCAATACTTCCTATTTCAAGCTAAAAATTAAACAATGTAAGTATTTCCTAAAGACATTCTTAGAAATTCACAATGTGTACATTTTCCTTAACCCTATTTAGTCATTTAAAACCATAACTTTTCAACTGGTATTGAAATAATCATTTTCCCCAAAGACATACTTACCTTCCTCCAGTGCTGGTGATTCTGTCCTTGGCCCTCTATCTGTTTAAAGAAAAACAAAAGGTCTAAAACATTATTATATTTTTAAACAAGTTTTCAAAAACCTAACCTTAAAGATAAAGTTCATGAACGCTACTGTGCATGTTTATTGTATAAGTATGCACATGAATGTAGAAGTTATTGAATAGTTGTTAGTATCATGCGCAAGTAAAATTCTGTGGAAGTTCTGTGCGTGTTTATTGTCTAAGTATACACATGAATGTGCATACTGTTAGTATGATACTGTTAGTATCATGCGCAAGTAAAATTTTGTGGAAGATCATTCAAAAGCAACTACAGCCCCCTATCAATAGAAACTGCCAGAAATTCAAGTTGGATTCAGAGAAGGATATGTAACCAGGGATATCATCATTCCTGATGTCCAATGGATCCTGACTGAAAGAATAACAGAAAGCTGTTTACCTGTGTTTTATTGACTAAGCAAAGGTATTTCACTGTGTGAATCATAACCCATAAAGGGTAACATTGCAAAGAATGTGAATTTCAGAATACTTCACTGTGCTCTTGAAGAGTCTGTACACACCACGGCCTCCATCAGACTGAGTCCAGGACAGCTAGACGGTGCCAGGCTACCACACTGACTGCTCTGCGCTGACAGGGATCACAATAGCAGGTCCCACAGACAGATGCAGAGAACTGTAGACCAAAATTACAACTTAAAAAAGACCAGACTTACTGGCCTGACAGAGACTGGAGAAACCCCAAGAGTATGGCCCCAATACCCTTTTAGCTCAGTAATGAATCACTCCTGAGGTTCACAATTCAGCCAAAGATGAGACAGGCCCATAAAACAAGACTACAGGGGCACACTAGCCCAAGGGACAAATGCTAGAAAGCAGGGAGGGACAGAAAAGCTGTCAACAGGGAACCTTAGTCAAAGCAGGGAAAGAGATGACACATTATGGGGTTGCTGCCCAACATCATAAAACAAAAGGCGTCCTATCTGACAAGAAGCTGCTGTGTTCTGTGAGCGCTCATATGAAGTACAATAATCTGTATACAGATAAACAGGCAGTTCTTCAAACAGAACAAAGGGATACTACTCAGTTTGAAGTCGAGACACAGTGTGCACCAGCGCTGTATCCCTTTACTTTACCTATTCAATCTGTGCGCCGAGCAAATAATCCGAGAAGCTGGACTCTGAAGAAACAGGCAGTAACACTGGAGGAAGACTCGAACAATGGGTAGTACACAATGACACAACCTCAACCTGCTGACAGTGGAGAGGACCTGAAGCACTTACTGATGAGCATCAACGAACACAGCCTGCAGTACGGATTACACCTCAAAATAAAGAACACAGAAATCTTCACAACTGGCCCAATAAGCAACATTATAATAAATGGAGAAAAGACTAACGTTGCCAAGGATTTTTACTTGCATCCACAAACAACATTCATAGAAGGAGCAGCCAAGAAATCGAAAGACACACTGCACTGGGAAAATACGATGCAAAGGACCTCTTTCTTTAGTTGAAAAGTAAAGATGTCACCTAGAAGACTCAGGTGAGTCTGACCCAAGCCAGGGTCTTTTAAATCGCCTCATATGCATACGAAAGCTGAATCATAAAGACGACTGAAGAACTGATGACTCTGAATTGTGGTGTTCGTGAAGAATGCTGACTATACCATGGACTGCCAGAACAAACAAATCTGAAAGCAGTTCAACCAAAAGGCTCCTTTAGAAGGAAGGATGACAAGACTACATCTCTGGACATTTTACAAGGAAGATCAGTCCCTTGGGAGAGACATCATGCTTGGAAAAAGTGGAAGGTCAGCATAAACGAGGAGGACCCTCAACAAGACGGACAGGCACAGCAGCTGTGACAACAGACTCAAGCGTGACAAGGATTGTGAGGATAGTGCTGGCCCTGGTAGGGTTGTGTTCTGTGGTACATAAGGTCACTATGATTTGGAATGGATTCAGTGACACCCAACAACAAAAGTATGCATTTGTGTGTGTGCATATATGTGTCTGTACTGGATTAGTGAGTGCATTATTTACAGAGGACCTACCAGGAGTCATTTACACGAATAGGAGATAATACAACATAGCTGTCACGGTCAAGAGACTCAGAATTTTAAAAGTATACAAAGAAAAGCATAGTTCTCATCATATTACGAAGCAGGAGACAGGAAATGAGTAATACCTGTTTATTCTAGTAACAAGGGACTTAATACCAAACAACATATATTTATGTTTTCTTATCACAATTTAGGCTCATCCAGTTTCAAATTATTATAAATCAGTTTTACTACAGATGCTAAAACTTTTATTCCATTGCAGTAACCTATTATTTGACAGGGACACATCTGGCAAAACTCTGGTGGTCCTGGACTTAGCAAACACCTCCTATATATAAATGTGCCAGACAATCCATTGAGGGACTGGGACAGTCTTCTAGGATGTTGTTTCTACACGTGAACTGTGTTCCAAAGGCTGACATGTAGCATTCTCTCTTTGACAGTTAAAAAAAACAACAACAACAACATGGCTTCAAAAACTGAAGGATAAGAAGATGAACAGCAGCCCCGGGTTCCAATGGATTCTAAGTTCTGATTCCGAAGGAAGAATGCAGAGCTTCTGCCAAAAGACGCTGGAGAGGTTCTACTGAATTTCAAAGCAACAACTATCACCTGGTTACCATGGGCTCCTTAAGCTAGTAGAGCAGCATGCTAAGGAGGGGGTTTCAGTGACCCTAATAACTAACCATGAGTACACATGGCTGCTGCTACAAAACGCAATCAGAAGGAACATACTAAGAACCCACGGGATTCAACTGGTGCTGCCACGCTCAGGGGTTAACCGCTAACAGGCAGGTTCAGCAACCACAGCCCGGTAGGGATAAAGCCACCAAGGGCACTGCTCCCTCAAGGTCACCCAACAGGAAAGAGCCTGAACCTGCAAAAGCGTCAGACGAAGGTGAGAAGGTCTAGAACGGGTAGTGGAAAATGAAGTGATGGATGTCAACTCGGTGTTGCCTCAGGACTGGGTGCAAGAGTGGGTGCAAGAGCTTGTTCTGCTCCACCCCCCTCTCGCTGTATGCCTACTGCTGGGATCGGGGTCAGTCACCACCCTGAAAACTCTGTAGAGTGTGCTGCACAAAACAAAGAGCACTTAAATAGAGTGCAAGAGGGGAGGTGATATCAGACAACTTGTCTCCCCCTCCTATTTGCACTCCAGCTGAGGCATCTCCTCCTTTCAGTTGCACTATCTGTGACTTATGCTTTGTGTTCTCGGTGCTATGCAGTGAGAAAGAGATATCTACACCAACTCTTCAGGGACCCAGAGACATATACAAACCTGACACTGTGAAGGTATTAGCACCATGAGGGCAACCTTCAACCAACTGGGGATTGAACCTAGTACATAAATAGATGATTCAGAGGCACACCTGCATAGTTTCTCAAAGGGCTTCCTCGGCACCAAGCTCCAGCTGCTTACAGAGGCAACGAGCTCCGTCACCTACCCGTGGACTGAGTTTCCCTCCTCCTCTCACTTGCTCCTTCAACTTCTACTTCTTATTAACATAAACATATTATCTGCAGGAAAGCCCAACTCAAACTTTCAGTGAAACCAGCGTATGACATTTGTCTTCCAAAACACCACACTCGCCTTATTTTCATTCTGCCTCACTGGATGTTCCTTCTTCATCAGATTAACCGGTCTTCGTTCAGACCTCTTCACACCGACGTGCCCAGAGATCAGCCATAGGTCCTCCACTCCTCCGGTGAGCTCCATCTCACGGCTTTATGTATCATCTGTGTATTCCAAACTTACATATCTAGTCTAGACACTGCTCTCCAACTCTAAGTACATGTAGCTACTGCCTGATCAACACCTTGAACGGGATGTTCTAATAAGGTACCTCAAACTTAACACGTCCAAAATGGAACTCATCTTCCCCCAAAATATGTTCTACCTGGAGCCTTTGGAATCTCAGATGTGACAATTCTACCCTTCCAGCTTCTCAGGCAAAAATCTTGGATTACTCTTTGATGACTCGCATATCCCATATTCTACCCAAACTGTCACTACAAAATCCTTCCTCCTACTATCTCCCGTTAATCATCTCCAAGTTGAAAGTTCAGTTGCCTGAAAACTCGTTGCCATCAGTCAGTTTCAATCACTGCAGCCCTATGGAACAAAAAAGAACTGCCCCCATAGAGTTTCCAAGAAGTGCCCGGGCGGATATGAAATGCTGACCTTTTGGTTAGCAGCCAACAGTACTTAACCACTACGTCACCAGGGTTTTCTCAGTTCCCGTAGCTGTATTAAATCTATTTCTTTTGAATTCAAGTGTCTAAAAAACAGGTGGTACAAACTGAAATGCCTGCGGGGTCAGCTGGAGCCAATTCAGACAAAAGTGTTTTAACTGTGGCCAATGTGACACCTTTTCTAAAGGGTGCCATTGCTACGCATATGTCATGCTAAGTATACTGGTGATTCAGTGCAGGATACTCATGTTAAACAATTTTGAGATGTTAGCAATAAGTGACATTAGTTTTAGAAAACACATACTGGGCCAAACAAACCATGTCTGAGGGTTGTAGTTGGTGCTTGGAGCCACCAGTTTTTAACTTTTGCTCTGGAATTTCACAATGCCTATAATTTATTATATTATTAATTTTGGGAGCACTGGTAATCCTTCACTTTGTCAGGTAGGTGAAGAATGTGAACTGTATGTTTAAAATCGAATCATGCTGGTTTTCCTGAAAAACTCAGATCACTGTGACTACAAACGAAATGAATAGACACTTTTTTCTTCTTCTGCCAAAGACAAAACTTCCTTCCTGAAACCTCACCCAGAAATAAACAAAATAAGTGGGTTAGCCAGCCACTTTCTTAAATCACAATAGAAAAAACAGTGCTATCTGCATAAAACCATGGGGAAAAATTTCTATTCTAATTTTTAATAAATCAAGAAATACCTATACATGTTTTTACCCTATGAAAAATTACATGTTAGGTCATCAATACTATAACATTTCAATTAGATAATTGAAGTATCTGAAGTGTACAAATATAGAGGTTCTTCAAGTAAATGTTAAAATGTCTTTGCCTCCAGCAAAACAAACCCTCAGTGTGTTACTTCAAATGAGGCATCATAAATGTAACTGGTTACATGCTACCTAGATAGCATTCCTCCTTCATTTGGATATATGATACCATCTAAGTGAATGCAATTTGTTTAAGCTCCACTTGACATACACAAAGCAGTATTAGAAATTATCTTAGGAAACAGAAAAGAGCACTTGAATTAACAGGCGTACTGACCATGTTCCCAACTGAGATAATAAATACACATGGGATCCAACTCGACTGCAATTGGTGGTCATGTTATTTAACAACAATAAAGTTTTAATAATTTGAAAACTTATGCTATATTCATTTAAAAAGAAATAAAGAATTCTATGTTTTTAAAACACAGAAGAATATACGCAAAGGATCAGTACAATTCATTAATAATGAAAATGGTACATAACTGGTATACGCACACAGCTAGAGCAAAAGAAACCAGAAGAGGCCCAATCATGTGTAAATGTGAAAACCCACACACCCCTCAAATATTTACTGAAAAGGTAACTATGTATACTGTGCGGGCAGAGGCTGGCGAACGCAGGATCGGCAGGTCAGGGAGCAGGACTCTCAAGTGCTGACTGTAAGGACTGATGAGCCCAACAGCTGCTAGCTCAAGTCCCTGAACCAGATGCTGGAAGAAGAGAGCAGGAGCTCCTGGCCACGTGAGCGATCAGCAGCCATAGTCCAAGCTCGTGAGATGAGAGCTGAGGGGCAAGGAGCCACCACAAACCCCGCCCTGCCACTTAATACAGCAGCCAAATAGGTAGTAGCCAAGTTGACATAATCCTGACCACCACAGTCCACCCCTTGTCAACTTGGCATCTGCACGCATCTCACCTTACCATGCACAGTCTCTGAAGGGGTACAGTTACAAAGTCATACTTAAGTCAACATGATATAACTAACACAAGTACAACTGAAAATGCATTAACCCATTTACATCTTATGTTTCATAAGTAAACAAAATACCCAATACACACATACAAAGCAGGAATACTCCTAGCAATTACAGTCCTCGTTTCTGCAACTGGTCGCGTGGCCGTAACTGATATTTAGAACTACCTTCTTCTACAACCCATTCTGTATTCCCTTTGCCCTCAGCAAGTACCTCAGCTGGCTGTGGTTCCTTGCCTGGTGAGGTGACCCAAACCTTCATTCCTGAAGGGTCTGGGCTATTATCACTCATTTTGGAGTTGGGTTGCTGTAGTTTTCCATTGACCTTAATCACAGGACATGGCAGTACTAGGAGGCGTCCTAAGGGATCTCCTGCATAGCAAACATACTCTTCTTTACTTCCGTTATGTACTGTCAATCCAATTTCATCTTCATAGTCAGGATCAATCACACTGGCCAGTATTGTAACTCCCTTCTTCGTCTGCTGATCCAGAGGTACAAGGAGCCCAAAATGGCCTGGTGGCAATTTTAGCTTCCAGTTCAGTGGAATCGTTGATGTGTCTCCAGGTGGCAGCATTCCTCCCTTTGGAACTAAGACATTTAGTCCTGCAGAACATAAAGTCATGGGGACAGGAAGTAAAAATCTTGCAAGTGGGTCACTAGGGGTAACAGTGAGTGGTGTCACTCCCATTTCCACCCCTTGATTCCTGGAACCATGAATCTTGGCAATGGGAGAAACAGCACCGTATATTGGACGCTGGTTTAGAGCATACACAGCCTCCTGGAGAACACTTCCCCAAACCCGCAAGGTAGTGCCACCTAGCTGGCAGTGTAATTGTGTCTTCAGGAGACCATTCCATCGTTCTATCAAGCCAGCTGCTTCAGGATGATGGGGAACATGGTAAGACCAGTGAATTCCATGAGCATGGGTCCACTGCTGCACTTCATTTGCTGTGAAGTGAGTCCCTTGGTCAGAGGCAATGCTGTGTGGGATTCCATGACGGTGGATGAGGCATTCTGTAAGTCCACGGATGGTAGTTTTGGCAGAAGCATGTCGTGCCGGGTAGGCAAATCCATATCCAGAGTAAGTATCTATCCCAGTAAGGACAAAACGTTTTCCTTTCCATGATGGAAGCGGTCCAATGTAATCAACTTGCCACCAGGTTGCCGGCTGATCACCTTGAGGAACAGTGCCATATCGAGGACTCAGTGTTGTGTGGTAAGCGGGACATGATGGCCCAAGATGGCACCCAGGGCCAGAACAGCACCCCAACCACACCCTTGTTTACCAGACCTAGGGCTTTCATGGCGCATGCCTGTGGGCAGTGGCTTCCCGCTAGCCTATCATGGGCCTTCATCTTGGGAGAGCGTGGCACATGAGGATTGGAGGAATCTAGGTTATAAACTGAGCAAGCACCAGGAAAGAGACGAGAATAATAAGACGGGGAGAATAATAATAATAAAGTAAGCAACCTGCAAGGCAGCTCGCATCTCTGTGTCCTGTCTTCTTTCTGCCAGCGGACAGTTAGGCAGCGACAAGTGGTGGCCCGTACGGGGACCCACTCTTCAATCAAGGAGCCCGAAGAGGTGAAACGCTAGCGTAAGTAGGACCCCGGAAGTAGGGGCAAAGGGAAAGTTTCAAGGAGCCCGAAGAGGTGAAACGCTAGCATAAGTAGGACCCCGGAAGTAGGGGCGAAGGGAAAGTTTCAAGGAGCCCGAAGAGGTGAAACGCTAGCGTAAGTAGGACCCCGGGAGTAGGGGCGAAGGGAAAGTTATTTTATTGCAGAGATTAGGAGGCCGTGTGAAACCCAGAGGCGATGGGGAACCAGCCTTCCTCTCGGCATTTATCACCTCACTAGAGCCACTCTCATCCTTAATGCCACTGAACAAGCTGAAGCTTTTCACAAACGTTTTCATGTGAATGCTCACACCCTCTCCTTGTGCTTCCATATATCGTGGGAAGCCACTCGGGCCATAGTAAAGCAATGCGCCTCCTGTGCACCCTACCAACCCCAGCCACACATAGGTGTGACCTATTGCAGGACCAAGTGGATGTGCTATTCCAGCTGGCACAGCTGGGTTGTGAGCAAAGGCTTCCTGGATTGTGTGTCACCTCCGTACAGTTCAGCAACGTCTCTAGAGCTGCTAACCTCTCTCGGTCTTTTTCTTTGGAACTACAGGGCAACTGGTCTGCTAATTTAGAGCAGACTCTGGAACAGCCCAGACTCTCCATCGTTGCGATCAACTCCATGCGAGTCGATACTCACACTGCCAGTGGACTGCTGAAATTTATGAGCTCAGCGTTTTCCACCATCAAGGAATGGGCGGGACTTGGGGTACTCAGTGTAGCTTTCCTCTGTGCCATTTTTGCCATATGTCTTATTGGCCGGCACGCCTCCCGACAGCGACGACGGGAACAGGCCCTGATTATACAGGCCATTGCAGCTGTGCAAGATGAACAGCCCTCGGCAAGCGTCTGGCTCAGCATGTTAGAAGGGTAGTCAAAGATGGGCAACCTCTTCTGGGGGTGCTACCAACCTAAGACAGGGGCCTCACCAAGCTGTGAGGTATCCCCATGACGGGTAAGGAGCATCCTAGCCGAAGAGGACCCAAGACAGGCACCTTCTCGGGTTTTTTTTTATGTAAACAAAAAAGGGGGAGATGTGGTAAGCAGGACATGATGGCCCAAGATGGCGCCCAGGGCCAGAACAGCACCCCAACCACACCCTTGTTTACCAGACCTAGGGCTTTCATGGCGCATGCCTGTGGGCAGTGGCTTCCCGCTAGCCTATCGTGGGCCTTCATCTTGGGAGAGCGTGGCACATGAGGATTGGAGGAATCTAGGTTATAAATTGAGCAAGCACCAGGAAAGAGAGGAGAATAATAAGAGGGGGAGAATAATAATAATAAAGTAAGCAACCTGCAAGGCGGCTCGCATCCGTGTGTCCTGTCTTCTTTCCACCGGCGGACAGTTAGGCAGCGACAGTGTTGGTCTCTGCTGCTGGCCGAGTGGGCACTCAGCAGTGGCTGTAGCCAAGTCAGCCTTGGTGAGTGGGAGTCCATGTTGCTGGGTCCATGCCTAACCACTGTCCCTGCCACCATGACCACTTTGTTCATGGGCCCACTGAGCAATGACAGAAGTAGCCGAAGAAAGAGGATGATTGGTTCCCACAGAACGGGTGATCCTATCCACTTGATTGTTAAACTCATCCTCTGCTGAGGTTACTCTTTGATGAGCATTCACATAAGACACAAATATCTTCACTTCTTTGGCCCATTCAGAGAGGTCTATCCACATACCTCTCCCCCATAAATCCTTGTCTCCAATCTTCCAGTCATGTTCCTTCCAAGTCCCTGACCAACTGGCCAAGCCATTGGCCACAGCCCATGAATCGGTATACAGCCGCACATCTGGCCACCTCTCCTTCCAAGCAAAGTGAACAACCATATGCACTGCTCGAAGTTCTGCCCACTGGGAGGATTTGCTTTCACCACTGTCCTTGAGGGAGGTCCCAGAAAGGGGCTGTAGTGCTGCTGCTGTCCACTTTCGAGTGGTGCCGGCATACCGCGCAGAACCACCTGTAAACCAAGCACGAGTTTTCTCTGCCTCGGTCAGCTGGTCATAAGGAATCCCCCATGAGGCCATAGGTGCAAACTGGGAGACAGGAAGTAATGTTACAGGAGTGGAGACCATGGGCATTTGGGCCACTTCCTCATGCAATTTACTTGTGCCTTCAGGTCCTGCACGGACCCGATCTCGTATATACCACTTCCATTTAACGATGGAGTGCTGCTGTGCTCATCCAACTTTATGACTCTGTGGGTCAGACAATACCCAGTTCATGATAGGCAGCTCAGGACGCATGGTGACCTGGTGTCCCATGGTTAAGTGTTCAGTCTCTACTAAGGCCCAGTAACAAGCCAAAAGTTGTTTTTCAAAAGGAGAGTAGTTATCTGCAGAGGATGGCAGAGCTTTGCTCCAAAATCCTAAAGGTCTGCGCTGTGATTCACCAATAGGGGCCTAGACTTCTGTTATATGGATGGACATAATTTTGCTATGGTGAGATGAATGTGTTAAATGTTTCTGTGATTTGATTTTTGGGTTGTCAGATGTCATAGTTGGAATTGTGTCCCCCCAAAAATGTGTGCAGCCACGTGGCTGGGATATGGTTCCCAGTATCTTGAGACTGTCCTCCATTGTGTGGTTTTGCTAACCTGTATGTTAAAGGATTAGGGTGGGGCTGTAAATTCCTGCTGTAGGGGGAGTTTCCCTGGAGTATGGCTTGCCCCACCCTTAATGCTTTTAGCTTGCAAGGAATAAAAGGAAAAAGAAACAAAGGACAATTTGAGAAGCTTGCTACCATCAAGCAAGCAGCACCGGGAGCAGAATGCGTCCTTCAGACCACAGGTTCTTGCGTCAGGATGCTCCCTGGACAAAGACTGATGCAATACCGGACTTTCTTCCAGAGGCGACAAGGGGAAAGTCTTCCCCTGGAGCAGACACCCTGAATAAGGACTTGCAACCTACCAGACTGTGTAAGAATAAATCTTTCTTTGTTAAAGCCATCCATTCTGTGGTATTTCTGTTAGAGCAGCCTAGCTGACTAAAGCCAGCCAAGCCAAGTGCCGTCGAGTCGGATCCCACTCATGGCGACATAACTGGTATATGCACACAGCTAGAGCAAAAGAAACCAGAAGAGGCCCAATCATGCATAAATGTGAAAACCCATACACACCCCTCAAATATTTACTGAAAAGGTAACTATGTATACTGTGCCAAAATAGATATCCCCATGAAATGCTATGACTGAAGAAAATGACGGTCCTCTCTAGAAGCATCTAGCCTCACTGCGGCAACTCAGCTGCTTGGCGGGGGGGAAAATGGACTGTCATGATACACATCTGTATACAGTGCAGTATGAATGAAGCGACTAATTTCCAGCTAGAGAAAGACGGGGCACGGAAATTAGGTCATTCAGAAGGATTTTAGAAAGCCCTGTATGTTACAAATTTTGAAGAATGAACAGTATTTGGATAAAAAAGACTAAGGATGTACAAGGTTCCAAGAGAATATTCCAGATAAGGAACAACTACAATAAGCATCACAGAGAAAAATAACAATTATAAATGGTACTCAAATAACTCCATGGAAAACTGATACAGCCTTCTCAACCTCTACAGCCCAGATGATCAGAGCTTAATTCTTCTAAAAAACCAAACCTTAGAGAAAGTAAGTGTCTGTCTTATGTTTGGAGGACTAACATGCTAAAATCTGAATAAGAAATTTAAAATGTGAAGTTAAAAAAAAAAAATCACAAAAACTTAAAATACCCCAAATGTTGTAACAGTTCACATACATGAGTATAAATCATCAAGGAAAAGAGAGAAACATTATCATAATTTACAAGAGAAAAAGTAAAATAGTAAACATAAATACATGAAAAAAATTAAACTCCAGAAGGGAGCTTAAGTAAATAAACACTGCTGTTGAGCTGAGTCCAACTCACAGCAACCCTATAGGACCCAACAGAACTGCCCCATAAAGTTTCCAAGGAGTTACTAGTGGATCTGAACCGCTGACCTTTTGGTTAGCAGTTGTACAACTAATCACATTACCACTAGGGTTCCTGCTCCAGGAACGTACACTCAAATAAAAGCAAAGACTTCTCTGTCTTTCAAGTTTGGGGTGGTTTTTTTTCTTTTTTTTTGAAAACAATCCTATATGTTGCCACACAGGACCAGCTGATTGATGATGTACCTCCAAAGCATAGTTTAAGTCAAATGATTCACTGAAATCTTCATCTGTGTGGCGTATTTACGGCGACAGGAAATAAACGTTTTCTCATACCACTAGCAAAGCCCACAGGCAAATACTGCAATTTAAATGCCTTCCCTTTCAGGGATCTGTTCCACTTTCAATATGACACCTAAGTACATGAGAACATTTTGGAAACAACCCTTGCCTTTTCCCAAGGTATTACAATTCCTGTAAACGTCCTCATTATCCATCATACTCAGAAAGAGAAGTTGGTCTATTAATTGCAGTTCTTGTAGAAACATTTTAAATATATAGTATATAGGACTAACGGACCACAATGACTACAGCCTCCACCAGATAAGTACTATACAACTGGATGGGACCTGGCTACCATCACTGGCTGCTCTAACAGGGATCACAATACAATGTCCCAGACAGAGCTAGAGAAAAAAATGTAGAACAAAATTCTAACTCACCAAAAAAAATTAAAAAAAAAAAAAAGAAAAATCAGACTTACTGGCCTCACAGAGACTGGGGAAATTCGCTAAACATGGCCCCCATTTTTTCAGCTTAGTCATGAAGTAGCTCCTGAGGTTCACTCCTCATTCAAAGATTAGAGAGACCCCAAAACAAAACGAGCCTCAGTGGGCACAAATAGGGTAAAGGACTAGAAGGCAGGAGGGGACAGGAAAGCAGGTAATACGGAACCCAAGGTCGAGAAGGCTGAGTGTTGATATGTTTAATGAGAAGTAAACCTTCATCTAAATTACAATAATAAAAAAACAAAATATACACTCTAAGTGCATTCCTTAGCTAATCTTGTTTTAAGGCCAAGGATTATTCTTTGTACATAAATCATTGCTTAAGAACTGAATACTATTTCCCTCAGAGCCTAAGTTATTTGTGGTTAAGGACACGTTCCCATTTTGTTTTAAATTTCCCATACATCATGGTCCAGTATTTCTGTAAAGACTACTAGGAAAAAACTGCAATACTGGAAAAAGTAAACTTGCAAAGACTTGTAAAATACAAGTCCCAGTTCTCTGCAAACTAGCAACCAAGTATGAACAAGTGGTGGTCTGTGAAGAGCATCTCAGGAAGCACCAGCATCATCAAAGCGTCCCAGCTGGTGCTGGTGTTCAGGTGCTAGGCTGTTAACCTACAGGCTGCAGCTGGACTACACAGAGCTCAATGGGAGGAAAGCTATGGCAGTCAGCTTCCCTGAAGATTACAGCCCTGGAGACCCCGCCCTGCAGGGTAGCCCTATGCTGTCCTATAGGGTTACTATGAGTCAGAGCCAATCCAGTGGCAATGGGTTTGGGGTTTGTTTTTTGGTCAGCATAACCAAAGCTTGGGCTCTAGACTTAACACTCTCTAGCTCGGCCTTGGACAAGTAGTTAATCTGTTTGCTTATCTGTAAGGTGGGGATAACAAAATACCTACTTCACTGAGCTCATCATCCACCTATCAGCTTGCTGTACTGTGGTGGCTTACTTGCTGCCGCGATCCTGAAAGTCACGCCACCAGTATTTCACGTACCAACGGTCATTCATGGCGGACAGGTTTCAGCGCAGCTTCCAGACAAAAACAGGTTATGAAGAAAGGCTTGACAGACTATTTCTAAAAATGAACCAATAAAAATCCTTTAGATCACCACAGATGACTGTCCGAGATGGTGCCGGGAGATAAACCCCTAGGCTGGGTGGCACTCACAGCAGGCAGCAGCTCCAGCAGCGGACCTGAGCAGACCAACCAGGACCGTGCTGCGCCGGACCGGCTGGCGTTCTGATCTGCTGCACGTGGGGCTGCCATGAGTCGGAGCCAAGGCAGAGGCAAGTCACCACCACCACCTCACTAGGGTATTTTAAGGACTAAATACATATAGCTTGGCATTTAAAACAGCCCCTGACACAGCAGTCTATAAATGTAAGCTGTTGCTGTAATTATCATTACTGTATAAGCTGTACCCACAAATACATTTTCTAAGATGTGTAAGTTTTATCTCTTTAAAATGAGAAACAGACCCTGGAAATAGAGAAGGCTCTAATCTGTAGTTTTACAGTTAGCTCCAAAGGTTTACAGCATGAAGTTACCAACGGCATCACCTCCTTTAAAGTCTGTCAGTGACTGATCACTGTAGTGACTGCACATCATTCGGTGTAAGCAGACTACAAACCACGTAGCTGTGTTGCCTCCTGTGTCACTGTACAAACTCATGTGACAATTTACAAACCTAAACAACAGAAAGAAGAAATTCGTGAACCAAAGATGAAAACACAGCAAAGAAGCAAACAGTGATAACACTGGAAGTGAAATGTGAATCTGATAATTTATAAAAGGAGTTACAGAAGAAACAGCTGACTGTCAGAGGGCTAATACCATTCCTATTAGCAGGACTAACCACGCAGCCAGAGGGACTCATTAAGACAAATTTACCCAACATAAATGTGGAAGGAGGCCGTGATGAAAGGATGAAGACGCCCCAGAGGAAGCAACACCAGCAAAATAAGGAACATTAAAGGAGCTCCTACATGTGTTTCATAGCATTGGAAATGCAAACAATAAAGTGGTGGATGCTGATCTAAACTTAGAGGTACCACCCTCTGGTTCGAGGCACAGAAGCAATGCTCACTCCATAGTGTTAAGTTACAAGATGAGAATAACAAGCACTGTTCAAACCACTCCAATTTTTTTTCAAACACTTTAATTCCCATTTCCAAAGTTTCAAATTTCAGTGTGGTAAACAAAAAATTTCTGTTTTATTCATTTTTCTATAATTTATAACCAACAAGAAAAAACGCTGAAGGACAGAACTGCCCCATATGGTTTCCAAGGAGTACCTGGTGGATTTGAACTGCCAATATTTTGGTTAGCAGCCATGGCACTTAACCACTATATCACCAACAGTGAAACCACTACATCACCGACAGTGAAAGAGTTTTCAAATGTTTTGGAAAAAACACAAGGTCCTGAGAAAATGGAATTTGTCTACGGAGCATTCAAATCACTTTCCAAGATTTCAGCATGCAGATATCCTTCACAGCGCCACAAGACAATGCAAAACAAGGACTGCTTATTACCAAGAATTCTTAGAACCTAGTAAGATAACCTTCTCAATTAAAAGACAGGAAAAAAAAGGTATGAACAAACGATTCACTAAAAAAATAAGCAGAACGCAGATAAACACTTGATATCAGAGTGCAAACTGAAGCCACAGTACTCGGCTAAAAAAAATTTTAAAGCCTGATCATAACAAGTGCTGAGGAGGATGCAGAATAACTAGAATTCTTACTACCGCTGACTGCTGCTGCTATGTGCCGCTCAGCTGGTTCCGACTCAAAGACCACATTACTCAGAGCAGAACTGCGGCCCCCATGGGGTGTCCAAGGTATAGCCGGTAGATTCCATCTGCTGACCTGCTGGTTACCAGCCAAATTCCTACCCACTGTGCCACCAGGGCTCCTACACTGCTGGCAGCAAATGTGAAACGTACAACTAGTCTGGGCAACAGTTCGACAGTGTCTTAAAAACAGCTAAATACGCACCTACTGTCCTATAGGGTCACCAGGAGTCGGAATCAACTCAACAGCAATGGGTTTTTCTTTTTTTGAAATATATGATACGGTCATTACACTCCTAGGTATTTACCCAAGAAAAATGAAAGCATTATGTATATGCCAAGAATAGTATACGAATGTTTATGGTAGCACTGTATGTGACAGCCTCAGACTGGAAACAACCCACGCGCCCGTCATCAAATGAATGGATAAACAAAACGCATAGTACTGGAATTACTGAGGCATAAAATGTGGATAAATCTCAAAAGTAACTATGCTCTGTACAAGAACCTCGCTATTCAACAGAGTACGTACACACTGTGCCCTCCTGCGTCCATCCGTCCGTCGTACTGCAGAAGCCTATGTGTTACTGAGAGGCTGGAAGCTATGCCACCAGTAATCTACGGCAGACAGGCTTCAGCTGAGCTTCCAGACCAAGACAGACTAGCAAGAAGGACCCAGCAGTCCACTTCTGAAAAAAATCAGCCAGTGAAAATCTTAAGACATAGCAGCGCAACACTGTAGTCAGCCTCTTAGCTTGGAAGCCCTCAAAGCAGGAACCGGAGAAGAGCTGCCTTCTCAAAGCAGAGTGGACTGCAACACCATGGATGCAGTCAAGCTTCTGAGACCTTCGTTTACTGACATAGTACAACCCAAAAGCGGAGGGGGGGGGCCTGCAAATATCTATTAATCACCCAAACACAGAATATCCAAAATTGAATCTAGAAAAACTGGATTCCTAGATTCAACAATGAAATGAAAGGCAAAATCATCCATGTCCCAGGCATTACTGAGCTGAAATGGACTGTACTGCCCGTTGTGAACTGGACAATCATATGGTCTACTACCCCAAGAATAACAACCTGATGAGGAATGGCACTGCATTCATCATCCAAAAGAGTATTCTGAGATATATCCTGACATGTAATGCTGTCAGGGACAGGATAATATCCATATATCTAACAAGGAAGACCAGTTAATACAACCATTATTCAAATTTACACACCAACCACAAACACCAATGATGAAGAAACTAGAAATTTTTTACAAATTTCTGCAGCCTGAAATTGACAGAACATGCAATCAAGATGCATTGATTTAAGAGCCAGTGATTGGAATGTGAAAGTTGGAAAGAAAAGAAAAAGGATCCACATTTGGCAAGTATGGTTTTTGTGATGGAAATAACGCACAGGTTGCAATGACAATTTTTCAAGACCAACAATGTCACCACAAATACCCTTTTTCTTTACCATAAAAAGTGACTATACACGTGGACCTCATCAGATAGAAAAGCTCAGTATCATCTGGCAGAACCAGGCCAGGGGCTGACTGCTGATGAGACTATCAATTATTCAGGTGCAAGTTCCAGTTAAAACTGAAGAAAATCAGAAGTCCATGACAGTCAAAAGAAAAACCCTGAGTACATGCAGTGAGAAATACATTTCAAAATGGTCCATCTTCACAATAAGGAGAACAAAGGCTAGGGTAAAAACCTACTAGCTGACCCCGAGCACACACTATTAGCTGACATGGCAATCACAGAGCCCATGTACCTGAGGTACGTGTGCATAACAGAATGAACTGGGGAGGGAGGGAACGTTGTCGGGAAGTAAGAAATGTAACCATAAAAGGGAATTATAGGACTCAGGCAACATCCAGGAAAGACTGTTCACCCCACAGTACTCAACCAGTAAGGAACCAGGGGAGGGACTGGTGAGTTAGGGGATAAACCCTTGTAAGAAACAGTTTGTGTGCCCCCGTCTGCTGCTTTTTCCTGTGGGCTCCGGCACCCAATTTTGCCAAAGTGATCAATAAAGCCTCACTCTTGGTAACTGAATTCAGATTGGATTTCTCAAGTATTCATTGGGTAAAAACACGGGTGATAACCTATCAGTGACCTCCTAAGGGATAACACAGCCTACCTCAGCCACCGGGGTGAGGTCCTAGTTGGGGATTTATACCAACCACCAGTTACCAAGAGGAATGGAGGCACTATCCAGGGTGCTGACGTTTCTCACCAACTGTGGCAGCTTCCCCAGGATTTTCTGCCCATTTGGTAGAGGAGGAAAAGCATCCTGCCCCAGTTTTGGCACTGTGAGCCTGCTCTGTCACGGTGCCCACCTCCTCACGAGAGCCACAACAAATACGACACCACCGTCTGGAAGTCAGTAAGGGTGACGCAGGGAGTGGAAGCAAACTACCGCAGCAACCAGGCAACCCTGTGCATGAGCCAGGTTGGGAAAACTGGACTGTTAGGACCACCCTGGTGGCTGGGCATTTTCGGAGGTCAACTGTGTGTGACCAAGACACATCTTGGAAATGAAGCAAGTGCGGAGTCCCAATCCATGGTTCTGTCCTCCCGCGAGGGAAACAGCCGGAGACAGATGACGTGAATCTAGGGGTATGCAAGAAATCTCCAGGGAAAGGGAGGGTTCGGCACACAAGGAACCTCAGACACCACACACCGAGACCAAAAGAAAATGGGAACCCAGTTCTAGGCCTAGGGAAGGGAGAAGAAAGGGAGAGTGCGAAGCTCCGAAGGATGATCCTCCTGCCAGTCCTTTGGAGAGGATGTTGAGGGTTTGGGTAGACAGTCTTCAAATCCAGGATAAGGACAAACAAAAGATGATTAGGTATTGCTCCTTCATTTAGCCGAAGGAACCAATTCATAGGCCATCTGTTATCTGGCCCCAATTTGGTTCCAATGAGGCCCCTATGGGAACAAACAGAACACTGCCCTCTCAGGAGAAAATGGCCTATGCTCTCCACTGGTTGGTTAGGGCAATCAAAATCAGCTCATGGTAAGTTTCCCCTTAAGAAGAGCAAGGAGGGTCCTAAATAAAAATCCTGGGACCCCCTGTCTTGTCTGCCAACCCCTTATGCCACGGCAGCTGAGGGACAGAGAGAAATGGGAACTGAGAGCAGTGAGGGAACTGAACAGACTGCTCCCTCTCACCCTAGTCTGAGAAAGGAATTGGAGCCATTCCCCTGCCCACTAAACAACAGATGAAGCCCCTTCAGGAGGTCCAGGTAGGCCAGGGGAAGACTGGATATGTCAATGTCCCCCTCACCAGTACCAAAGTCAGAAAATTCAGGAAGGAAATTAAGTCCCTCCTAGAAGACCCCCTTAGCCAGGTGGAGCAATTAGATCAGTTCCTAGGTCCCAATTATTATATCTGGGTAGAAATGATGTCCATTATGACCCTCCTGCTCACAGGCGAAGAGAGGGGAATGATCAGAAGAGCAGCCATGTCAGTCTGGGAGAGGGAGCACCCTTCCCAGGGTAGAGAGATGCCCCTTCTCCCAAATAACCTCCCGCCCACCACGGTGACCTAGATTAGGACAACAATGACCCCAAGGGTGGATGCCAAATGTGGGACCTAAGGGAAATTATAATCACAGTAATAAGAGACTCAATCCCCAAATCCCAGAATGTAGCCACGGCCTTTGAGGTCCAGCAAGAAAAGGAGAAGACCACATCAGCTTTCCTCCAGAGACTTACGGATCAAATGAGAAAGGTATTCTGGGTTGGATCCAGAAGACCAGACAGGACAAAGACTCTTTAACATTAGTTTTGTGACCAAAAGCTGGCCCAACGACACCAAGAAATTCCAAAAGATTGAGGGATGGAGTGACAAATCCACTGATGAACTGTTAGGAGATGCTCAGAAAGTCTTTGTGAGGAGAGAGAAGGAGAAGCAGAAGCAGAAGGCCAAAGGCAAAGTCAACAGAAGGCTAGAACTGAAACCCTCCTCCTTCAAAGACAGTGGGAAAGTGGCTGACCTACTCAGTGTTGTAGGGAAGAGGTCCTAGACCAGGTTTCCAAGACCACCTGTGGACGCTACAAGTGTGGGAAGACAGGTCATTTTAAAAGGAAGGAAGGAAAAAAAGGTGATTCCCCTCATGACCTTTGATGAGGACTAAGGGGGTCAGGTGTTCCTTAAGACTGAGCCCCACCACAAACTCTTGATAAACCTGAGGGTGGAGCCTGAAGGGGAGGAGTGACTTTTCTATTTGACCCGTTTCTCCCTGACCTGCCAACCAAAAGGCATCAGGTTATCATCAGACAAGCTGACAGTATACAGTTAAGGGCGAAGGCTGCCAGGTTCCCATGTTTCAGAAAATGTTACTCAGGAAAGGACTCACTCAAGTGGAAGCGAGACTTCTCTATGTCCTGGAGACAGGGGTGTATCTGTTCAGACAGGACCTAATTGTAAGATTGGGCTTAGGGCTGGGGATGAAGGAGGGATGAGTAAAGATAACGATGAGATTTCTGACTGAGGAGGAAACAAGAATTGCTCCCTAAGTGCAGGTTAAAGAAGGAAACAGGGAAGGATTGGATATCCCACCCTTACAAAGAGAACTGAAGAAACAAGAGGAGGTGTTCTGTAACCCTATTCCCACTGAGGGGAGGAGGAAGGGCTTGCAGCCAGTAATGGGTTTAGAGAGAGATAGCCTCCTAGAACCCTGTATGTCACCTTACAACACCCCGACCCTCCCAGTTAAGAAACCTGATGGGATGTACAGGCTGGTACAGTGCCTGAGGGCTATCAATCCAACTGCCTACACCCACCATCCAGTGTATCCTGACCCTTACACTCTCCTCAGTAGAATCCCGCATGAACATTAAGTGGTTTGGTGTGGTAGACTTAAAGGGTGCATTCTGGGCATGCCCCCATGGCCCCCAAAGTAGAGATCTCTCTACTTCTGAGTGGGAAAACCCCCAGACTTGAAGGAAACAGCAGAACCACTGGACACTGCTACCACAGGGATTCACTGTGGCCCCAAGTTTATTCGGCCAGGTTCTAGAAAGAGTTTTAGAAGTTTCAACCACATGCAAAAACCCAGTTACTGCACTATGTGGATGACTTATTAGTCTCAGGGACAAACAAGAGCCACATACAGGAAACTACTATTAGTCTGCTAAATCTCCTGGCCAGAAAGGGGATACAGGTCTCTAAAAGTAAAGTACAGTTTGTAGAAAAGGAGGTGAAGTACCTGGGGTACCTGATCACTGAAGTAAAGTGGAAGATAAATCCAGAGTGAATTTCACAGATTGTGAACTTGCCCCTACCTGAGACAAAGAGAGAACTCAGAAAGCAGTTAGAATTTACCAGCTATTGTAGGCTGTGGGTTGATTCCTATGCTAAGAGGGCAAAAGTCTTGTACCTCAAGCTTTTAGAAGAGCCCGACCCCCTGACTTGGTCCTCCCCTGAGATTCAGGCAGTGGAAGACTGAAAATGTGCCCTGATTACAGCCCTAGTTCTGATACGACCATCCTTAGAGAAGCCTTTTCACCTATTCTCTACAGTGGATCAAGGTGTGGCTCTTGGGGTCTTCACCCAGACATGGCGCAGAGGGGGAGAGCAGCCTGTTGCCTTTGACTACAAACTGTTGGCTCCTGTCCCAAGACGGTGGCTGGAATGTGCCCAGGCAGTAGCCACTACTGCTCTGTTGGTGGAAGACAGCCAGAAGCTGGCCTTTGAGGGGACCCTAATCATGAGCACCCCACACCAAGTCAGAAACATCTTAAACCAAAGGACAGGGAGATGGCTGACAGACTCTCGAATTTTAAAATATGAGGCAATATTACTAGAAAAGGATGACTCGGTCTTGACCACCACGGCTTGCCTAAATCCTGCTGGTTT
Organism: Heterohyrax brucei; assembly: GCA_028571685.1. NCBI lineage: Eukaryota > Metazoa > Chordata > Mammalia > Hyracoidea > Procaviidae > Heterohyrax > Heterohyrax brucei. The sequence goes on along the minus strand of CM053153.1, from coordinate 13,095,276 downwards.
TTTGTGGAAAAGGGAGGGAAGCCCAGAAGCCCTGGAGCACAGGTGCCTAGACATCACAGAATACCAAACTAAAGTTAGACAAGACCTAAGGGGAGATTTCCTTATACAAAGGAGACAAGGCTGTGTGTGGATGGGCCCTCCCGAGTGGTTGAGGGAAACAGATATCGTGGATGGGATATATCAGTCCCTCTGTGAGAAGCAGACACTGCCTAACACTTGGTCAGCAAACTTGCAAGCTCTGTGCCCTCGACCAAGCCCTAAAACTCGAGGATCAAGAAGGTACCATTTACACAGACTCAAAATATTCCTGTCGGGTCGTACATACCTTTGGGAAAATCTGGAGGGAACTGGGGACCATGAACACCAAGGGAAAAGAACTGGTCTATGGAAACTTGGGTAGGCAAGTTGTAGACAGCCTCTTGCTCCCCAGAGAAACAGCAGTGGTCCACGTGAGCGGTCACTAGAAGTAGCATGGAGGCTGTGAGCAACCCACCTGCAGATGAAACGGCCAAACAGGACTCCCTAGAGGGACTTCTCAGTCTAATATCCAGTGTCCCGAAGGTGACACTAAGACCTCGATTTACTCCAGAGGCACAAGAATTAACCAAAACTGGGGCCACCCAGACAAGGGATGGGCAGACAGGAGAGAAATAAGAAGCCAAGCCATGATGAGGGAACTGTTGTCCACACTGCATGGAGGGAGTCACTGAGGTCCACAAGCCAGCTGTGATGCTGTGGTAAGGAACGCCAGGTGTGTGAGCATCTACACTATTGCCAAGCAGGTATGTGGGGCTGCATAGCCGGTCAGAGAACCAACAGGAAGGTACTCAGAAGGCACCCTGCGGGAGGAAGGATTCTGGGCTGAGGCTGTTCCAGAGCATTCAAGTGGATTTCACAAAACTTCCCAGAGCAGGAAGGCTGAAATATCCGCTAGTAACAGTAGATCATCTCTCCGGCTGGGTCAAGGCCATCCATTTGGCCTCCGCTACTGCTATCAGTGTTATCAAAATCACCCTAGAACAGGTTATACCAGTCTAGTAGAAAACACTGACTCAGACAATGGAAGTCACTTTACTTCTAGAATACTGAAGAGAGTAATGAGAAGTCTGAATATCAGCTGGGATTACCACACTTTCTGGTACCCTCCCTCCTCAGGAAAGGTGGAAAGAATGCATCAAACTCTTAAACAACAGACCACAAACTAGTTTTAGAGACTAAATTATCATGGGCCAAGTGCCTCCCCATAGCGCTCTTCAGAACCAGGACGGCCCCAAGGAAAGATCTAGGGCTATCCCCCTTGAACTATCGTACGTGTTCCCCTACCTGGGTACGGCCACAGACCTGTCCACCGTGGAAATCACGGATCAATTTCTGAAGAACTATGTGCTGGCTCTTTCCTCTTTTGTCAACCCTCAAGTTAAAAGGACTCCTGGCCCAAACCCCTTCCCTTGAAGTCACCATTCCTCGCTTCCAGCAAGGGGATTTGGTGTTGATCAAGACTTGGAAAGAAGACAAACTTCAGCCAAACCGGGAGAGCACTTACCAAGTGCTCTTGACCACCAAGACAGCAGTCCGGACCGCGAAAAAGGGGTAGACTCACTATACACGAGTGAAGGGTCTGGTGGAGAAAAACTTTCCCCAGGAGAGAAGTGGTCATCAGTGGGTGGTGCATCTCTCACCTAGGGAACCCCGATTCCAAGAGGACATTCCACAAATACCCCTCCAGAATGAAAAGACTGCTCCTGGGAAATGAACAGGTTAAAATGGATTATTATATTAGGAATAGTACAAATCATCCTGCACTCACACGCCCTGGTCCAATTAAAACTACATCCCCTAGTCCTCAAATTTGATGCTTGTCAGGCTTGTCATGTGGAGACTTGAATGATCAAAGACAGCTAGTGAGCTCACATAAATACTTATGCCCTGAAGACAGCCCCCATAATTGAAGGAAGGAGGATGTGCATTCCCGTACCCCAGTTGGTCCAATGTATGGTGGATGTCCAGGCCTGCGGGATGGACATACAGTCCATTATCCAACAACTCCTTGAAGGGATTAAAAGATACACTTTTATAAGTGTGAAACCTCCCCCAACTGTAAAGAATTAGACTGTAATCCTTTACTGCTGTCCATCAATACTCCAGCCACCTTAGATAAAAGGCCCTCAGCTGTTAGTTGGGTATATGGATTGAGGCAGATACAACAGGCACAGACCCCTTTAGTAGGCCGACACTCAACAACTGCCCCAACATCTGTTCCGCATCCTACTCCACTGACCAGCAATAATTCCCTGTCACTTTATAACAACCCCAAGAGAGCAGACGTAATTGAAGCAAATAAAACACTTAAGGCAAACTTTAGAGACAGAGACAGGATACGGAAGTGCGAAGGCTTGGGTAGAATGGGTCAAGCATTCAGTGCAAGCTCTCAACAAAAGTGACTGCTATGCCTGTGCAGCTGGTCAACCACAGGCCCAAGTGTTCCCTTCCCCTTCGGCTGGGACTCAGATCCAATGGGAATGCACTGCATGTTGGCTCTGTACCAAGACATGAACACTCGGGAGAAATGATAACTGTAAGAGTTTGTCCTTGCTCTTTCCTGTACTGCAGAAATCAGACCACAGAGAGGAGCCCCTGTTCTTCACAGGGAGGATGAATCATGACGCACGCCTTTCAAGGCAAGGAGCAGAGTTCACAATGTCCACAGGAAAAATGACAACTTGTACCCACATCCAAAATGTCATTGGTGAGCCTACCAGTGGCAACTGTTCGGGCCTCAGAGTACCCAAGGTAGATGTCTGGTGGTACTGTGGCAAGGGGAACCTCCAAGATTTGTTGCCGTCCAGTTCAACTGAGATGTGTGCTTTGGTCCAGCTGGCAATTTCCTTCACCTCAGTGTTCCGTGAGAGTCCCAAGCATGGTAGAAAACCCCGGGCCAGGAGATCTCTCCCTGGATCCTTTGATCCACATATTTACATAGACTCCACTGAGGTTCCTAGAGGGGTTCCTAATGAGTTTAAGGCTGGGAATCAGATAGCCACAGGATTTAAGAGTACACTCTTCTGGTGGTCTACCATAAATAAAAACGTAGACTGGATTAACTGCATCGACTGTAACCAACAAAGGTTCATAAACTATACTAGGGATGCCCTACAAGGGGTAGCTAGCCAGTTAGACGACACTAGTCAGATGGCCTGGGAGAAGAGAACAGCATTAGACACGACACTGGCAGAGAAGGAAGGAGTATGTGAGACGTTGGGGGGCAAGTGTTGTACCTTCATTGCTAACAACACGGCTCCTCATGGAACCATCACAAAGGCCCTGAAGGAGTTGCACACCCTAACTAATGAACTGGTAGGAAATGCTAGAAATCAGTGACCCTCTCACTGATTGGTTAGAAGGGTAGTTTGGCAAGTGGAAGAATATGGCTGCCTCAATCCTGACCTCTCTCATAATAGTAGCAAGAATTCTGACAGCTGCTGGATGTTGTATTATACCTTGTGTCTGAGGACTAGCCCCAAAACCAATCAAGGCTGCCATCAGTAAACAGACATCCATGGCACACCAGCAAACTGACTTACTACTATTAGAGACACACACAGATGATACCCTCTATGAGGAGGAAAGTCAACAAACACTGGAAAAGTCTGAAAGGCATCAATGAAGACGAGACCAACAAGTGTAAAAAATGGGGGAGGTTTGTGAGAAATAAATTTCAAAATGGTCCATCTACAGAATTAGGGGAACAAAAGCTAGGGTAAGAAGTTACTAGTTGACCCAGGGCACAAGCTATTAGGTGATGTGGCAACCACAGAGCCCATGTACCTGAGGTATGTGAGTGCAAAGGGAATGAACTGGGGGGGGGGGGATCCTTTCGGGAAGTAAGAATGTAACCATAAAATGGAATGCCAGGACTTATGGGACATACAGAAAAGATTGTTCATACCATAGTACCCAGCCAATGAAGAATTGGCAGAGGGCCTCACAAGTTAGGGGATAAAATACTTGTGTAAAACTGTGCACACTCCGCCTGCTTCTTTTTCTTGTGGGCTAAGGTGCCTGATTTTGCAAAATCGATTGCTAACAAAGCCTCACTCTCTCTATCTGAATTTGGACTGGATTTCTCGAGCATTCATCGGGTAAAAACACTGGTAATAACCTACCAGTGACATCCTAAAGCATAAGGGGGCCTGCTTTAGCCATTGGGGTAAGGTCCTAGTAGGGCGTTTATACCAATCTCTCAATTACCAACAGGAATCAAGATGGCATCCAGGGTGCCAACAACGTTTCTCACACCCACCTGAATTTAGAACCATCTCAAGAATAGATATGATGTGTTGAACATTAATGACTGAAGACCAGACAAGCTATGGAATGACATCAAGAACATCATACATAAAGAAAGCAACATTATTAAAAACACAAGAAAGAAAGAAAACAACGGATGTCAGCAAAGACTAAACTTGCACTTGAACATCGAGTACATGAAGCAAAAGGAAAAAAATGGTAAAGTAAAAGAAGTCAACAGAAGATTTCAAAAGACTGTTCAAGAAGATAAAGCACATAACATGTACAAATAGCAGAAGATAGAAAACCAAAAGGGAAGAACACTCTGCATTTCTCAAGCTGAAAGAACTGAAGAAAAAATTCAACCCATAAGTTGCAATAAGGGAAGATTCCATAGCAAAAAAAAAAAAAAAAGACACAGGCCACATCAAAAGAAGGAAGGAAGGAATACGAAATCATTACACTAAAAACTGGTCAATGTTCAACTATTTCAAGAGGTAGCATATGATTAGGAACTGATGGTACTGAAGGAGGAAATCAAAGCTGCACTGAAGGCACTGGTGAAAAACAAGGCCTCAGGGATCAATGAAATTATCGGCTGAGGTGTTTCAACAAAACACAGACAGCACTGAAGTGCTCACTTGTCTATGCCATGAAATTTGGAAGACAGCTACCTGGACAACTGACTAGAAGAGATCTGTATTTACGCATATTCCCAAGAAAGGTGATCCAACTCGATGCGGCAATTATCAAACAGTATCATTAACATCACATGCAAGTAAAATTCTGCTGTAGATCACTCAAAAGCAGCTGCAGCAGTACACTGACAAGTAATCTGGCCAGAATCCAGGTGAAAGGAGAGAATACTAGAGAGATGTCTGTGTTTTACTGACTATACAAAGCCATTCAACTATGTGAATCATTAACAAATTACAAATAACATTACAAAGAATGGGAATTACAGAACAATGAATTGTGCTCATGAGGACTCTGGACATGATCAAGATGCAGTCGTTGGAGCATAACGAAGACACACTGAATGTTTTCAAGTTAAGCTTGTGCATCAGAGTTGTATCTCTTCGATTCACCTATTCAATCTTATGTCGAACAAATAATATGAGAAGCTGGACTATGTGAAGAACAAGGCATCAGAATGGCAGTAGACTCATTAACAACCTGCATGTGCAGATGACACATCCCTACTCACTGAAGTCAAGAGGACTTGAAACACTTACTGATGAAAATCAAAGACCAAAGCCTTCAGTATGTATGACACCTCAACAAAAACAGAATTCTTGCAACTGGACCAGTAAGCAACATCATGATAAACAGAGAAAAGATCAATGCTGCCAAGGATTTCATTTTACTTGGACCCATAATCAACACCCATGGAAGCAGCAGTCAAGAAATCAAAAGACACACACACACTGCCCACCAGGCAAATCTGCTATGAAAGACCTCTTTAAAATGTTGAGAAACAACACTTTAAAAATGTCACCTTGAAAATGAAGGTGCACCCGACACAAGCCATGGTATCTGCAATCACGCTGTATGCACACAAAAGCTAGACAATGAGTAAGAAAGACAGAAGAGCTGACCCCTTTGAGTTGTGGTGTTGGCGAAAATACTGGATATACCCTGGACTGCCAGAGAACCAACCAACAGATACATCTTGGAAGAAGCACACAGCCACAGTACTCCTTAGAAGCAAGGATGGCAAGACTTTGTCTTACACACTCTGGACATGTTGTTAGGAGGGATCATTCCCTGTAAATGGACATCAGGCTTGGTTGAGTAGAGTGTCCAAGAAAAACAGAAAGACCCTCAATGAGAGGGTCTGACACTGTGGATGACAGAATGGGCTCTAGCACAGCAACAACTGTGGGCACGGCACAGGACCAGGCAGTATTTCATTCTGTTGTACATAGCGTGGCTACGCGTCAGAAGTGACCCAACAGCACCTAACAACAACATATATGTCAGTCTATTTACCTAAGATTCTAGAAATGCAAACTTATCTTACAGTGAAAGCAGTGGACAGGTGATTGCCTGGGGTCTAGGAGCAGGAAAGGTACATGGATTTCAAAGAGCCAAGAAGAAACTTGGGGGCAGGGGGGATATATTTATTGGAAACCCTAGTGCCTAGTGGTTAAGTGCTACAGCTGCTAATCAAAAGGCTGGCAGTTGGAATTCACCAGCCACTCCCTGGAAACTCTATGGGTCAGTTCTACTCTGTCCTATAGGGTCACTATGAGTCAAAATCAACTTGACCGCAGTGGGTTTGGTCTGGTCATGTTTACTATCATGACTATGGTCATAGCTTCCTGTGTGATTATGTGAGCTCATCAAACTGTATACTTTAAATATGTGAAGCCTGGTGTCTGTCAGTTAGATATTAATAAAACTGTTTTTTAAAAAATGAGCCAAGGACCACCTGCAACTCAACCCACTACAAATGTATGTGTAGGTTTGCCAGGTGCTGTACTAAATTAAAATCTGTGGGGCAGGTGGTGTGATCCTAAGGATCTGCATTTTTCCAAGGTCCAGGCAACTCTAATAATCCACCAATAATAAACTCTAGAATGTGCACAGGCTCTAGCATTTAGATCCACCAAAGAATCTCACTCCCACCTTGCACAAAGATACATTCAGAACTTTAGTCCACTCGTTTTTCCAACAGCACCAAGTCTTACTTAGTGATTGATAAACTTCTATTTTAATAATATTTATATACCAATGAGGCCTTAAGGAAGCACTTACAGCATAAATATTAGACAAAGACCATACAGATTTTAAGATATCTTGGCTATCACACTCTTTTTTCTATTTAAATTTTGAACTGTGGCTTATAACTTACTGGTGATCTCTGAAATAGGGCAATAACAGAAAAGCTCACAGAATCATAGAATTTTAAAGCTCAAAATAAGGCTGTAAACTCATCTTGTAGCCCAATTCCAGTTCACAAATGAGCAACATGAGACTCAGGTTATATTGGAGCAGTACTAAAACAAAGTGTATTCAACTCTCTTATAGAGCAAATCTCCTATTTCAACTTTCTTATTCTAAAATGAAAGGACTCTATTCCACCACTTGCCATCTCTCCTGTATTTTTATTTAGTAATTGCCATTTCTCTAGCTCAGATTTTTATACTCTCATTTCTGACCAGCTGCTATTTCAAATGATTAGCCTACTTCTCCTTCTAACACACCCCAAGTGGCACATTTAGGAATCCCCATTCTGGCTGCAGGCTACCCCTACCACTCATCCCTGGGGTCAACCAGCACAGCTCTCAAATAAGCTCAGCCCCTTCTGGTCTTGAAATCCTTTTCCTTTCCCTGGAAAGGCATTCCTTCCTTTCAAAATGCTCTTATCCTTACTCAGGTTTAAAGGTTTCCCAAAGGCCTTTAGCTCAGCAATCCTAAAGCATTTTCACCCAACAGTGCACTGCTACTCAAGTACTTCACATGTTAGTTACCTTCCTGAAAACACATAAATGCCTCAAAGGCATAAAATTTAATTTTTTTGCACCCTACTTAATGCTTAGTACTTAAGTACGTTACACAAAAGCAGACTGCATAGCAAAGAGGAGGATAGGGTTTAATCTTGAGGTTAAGGAAATCAGTCAGATCCCTGTCTGACTGAATTCTAGTTCTGACACCTGCTATACTGACTCAGGGTCCCACAGTTAAGTATAATTTCCTCATCTGTAAAATGACATTAATCATTTCCCTTAGAGCACTATTTTAAGGATTAAATGACAATGCATGACTAGTGTCTAGCAAAAAGCACAAACACTTGAGGAATTGCAGCTATTATTAACAACATAGATTAAATATCTACCATGTGGTACTGACCTAGGTTCTAGAAATACAAGGATGTGTAAGCTATAAGCACTGCTCATAAATAAACTAGTACCTTCACATATATACAAAAACTTCATGTGCATACCAATACCATTCCTACATCTAAGTCAGAAATTAGGGATCACTCTTAGCCACACTCCACAGTACGAAACACCTCTGCCATCTGCTCAAGACCCCCGGTCCACATTCTACTCTGCTCTCACTACCACAGTTCTAGTTCCAGATGTGAGCCCTACAGTAGCCTGTCTCCCTTTGGAGTCTCACTGCTTCACGTCCAACCTCCTTCAATCTCATTTTCAATAACACTAGAAGGATCCTTCTAAAACAGAAATCTAATTATACATCAATTCGTTACACAGGAATTAGCATCCTTCCAATTGGTATATTTAAGAAAAAGCAATGCCTTGGGGCATCACAATTAGTGACCTCAAACTGACTCAATTTTTTAGAAAAGATTTACAAAATTTTTCTCAAACATCTTTCAGCGTACTGTTACAATGGACTGCATATAAAATCTAATTATTTCTTTGAAACACTAAAGCTTTGAACCAGTTCTGCCCAGTTCAGTCATCATCAAGAAGTGTTGAGACAGACTCAAATTTCTCAAGTTATACTTGGACTGGCAAGATAGCTCGAATAGGAAAAATTGCAAGCCAAAGGCTTGTAAGACACTTAAATCTCCCTCTTACAAAACAAGCGGGAGCACAGCAAGCAAACCTCTCCCCCTGGCATTGTGAGTGCCGCACAGTCTGAAGCAGCGCTGCCCTGCTACTCTGGTGTGTTCCACTCTCCTAGAACTCTGGCAATAATTCAGTCTCACAATCAAGACTCCTCAACGGTCTCACTAAGCCTCTTCCAGGTCTCCTGTTTCAGGGATTCGACCCATTAATTTTTCTCATTCCAGGTATAATAAAGAATTTTACAAACTGTAAGCCTTTGGGTCTGTTACTATTTTACTGCATCAGCCATGAATGAACTATTTTGAACTGGTTCAAAGCCCTGTTGAAAACTCAGAAAGTGTAGCTGCGTTAGAAAATCAGCCCTACCAGGTGTCACCTTCCATCTCTGTACTACCAACCACATATGAGTTAGAACTAACTTGATGGTAGCAGGTAGCAATCACTGGCAGGCAGTACCAACAATAATTTTTGCTTAACAGAATCACCCATGAACTTACCCCGTCTCCAATTTTCTAATTATATATGCCTCAGAGCCAAACAACAGACTGTCATTCAGCAAGTCTGGGGTGCAGCCAGACCTCTGTCCCTTTAAGAGGCCACACAACATTTCTCAAATACAGTCAGGACTGTCTAATCCCAGGTTAAGAAATGCTTTTTAAGGAAAAGTAACCAACCTCAGATATTGCTGTGTCTTTTTAAATGAAGGGTCTGCAAACTACACCCTGCAAGGCAAGCCCAACTCGTGGCCTGGTTTCTCTTCTGCCTATAAACAAAAAATGAACCAAGAAAAAAGAATCATTTTTAAGTTTTTTAAAAATGTTATAAAAAGAAAACAACAAGCCACCAAGTTGTCTATGTATAGACACAGGACGTGGCCCACAAAACCTAAAATATTTACTATCCAGCCCTTTACAGAAAAGCCCACCAATCCTTAATCTAAACATATTACTCTACTCCATTATTTCCTCAGATGACCCAATTTATGTTATTCATTATCTACTTACATATACATATATAAAAACCAGTTGCCATTCAGTCAACTCTGACTCATGACAACACTGTTATATGTCCAACTAGAACTGTGCTCAACAACATTTCTAAGAGCTAATTCTTCAGAAGCTGGCTGCCGGGACATTCACCCTAGTCCATCTCAGCCTGGAAGCACCACTGAAACCTATCCACCACGGCAGCCTGGTTGGTATCGAAAATACCGGCGCTACAGCTTCCAGCATCACAGCCACACACCATTCCACAGCCACCAACCTACAACAAAGAAGAGAGGCAGACAGCAAGGACAGATACCTCCTGTGGAGTCCTGATGTGTGCTAATAAATTACTACAAGGCCATATGAGTTGGGAGCACTCAATCTATTTTCAAAAGACTCGTATGTGTTTCTTACATAACCTGAAAAAGTATGATGAAAACTGCTTTCTAATCATAACTCAAAAAGATCAGTAGAGGGCCCCACAGGCCAGATGTTACATGGAACACCAAACCATGCGCGCGCGCACACACACACAGCAAAGCTATTCAGTCCATTCCAACTCAGTGAGCTTATAAGACAGAGTAGTACTATTCACAGGGTTTCCAACGCTGTAACCTTTACCCAAGCATAATGCCACACGTTTTTCCCCTTGAGTGGCTAGTAGGTTTGATTACTGACATTTCTGATAGCAGATGAGCACTTAAAACTACTATGCCACTGGCTCCTTTATATACAACACATTAAGTATAAAATGCTGAGTTTAAGACAAGGCCTGCCCTCCAGAAGTTCACACTCTACAAGGCATTGCCATGTAAACAAATTACTATCATACAGTATAATTAAATGTTATAATTGAGTTCTGAGCATAGACAGCTATGAGAAAACAGACGGAGTAATTTAACTCTATTAGTGTCAGAGACAGTTACAGAAGTGATGAAATTTAAGTTTGTCTTTACTTAAAAATTTATGTCAAAAATACCACCACCACTAACAACTTTCAACACAGCTTTCATAGGCCTTAAATTAACTATAATTAACTTTTGGGCGGTTTGTATTAACCTATCCACTAAACTTGAAAAGGTGTTATACAACTTATAAAAGGTGTTATAAATGCCACTCATCTGATTTTAAACTGTTAAAAAAGGGTAAATCATCAATACTCGTGTCCTCAAGGGCTTTGTTAAGCTGAGACTGAGGCAACACCATCAAGACTTCAATAGAACAATGGGTAAGATTTTTCAATCCAACTAATTTTTTTCAACAATTACTATTTTACCTGCTGTACAAAAGTGAACTTTAATCTGACTGCTCTTCTATTTCTACTGGTTAGAACAGTGTTTAGACAATCCAGATTGTCACTACTCAAGCCTAAATTTATAAACAAAATAAGAAAGGGGTAATACGCATCTTCAAAAATGGACATGTACTTTTATAAGACATGTACTAGTCTAAAAACTACGCTTTAGTGATCAATGAGTAGATGTGTTAAAAACTATCTTTAAAAAGACACACTCCAAGACAATAAATCTCTTGGGCTGAAATTTATTTTTCTGTGTATATCTTCTTTTTACAAACTATGTCACATGTCTTAACAGGCTTTTTTTCCTAAGAGTGACATGTCCACAACCAGTTACATGACACCAAACGGGTTCCAGAGGTAAAACATCAACACACACAACTACAAAAGCATCACGTTGTATAGGTTCATGTACTATCGCAACAGAGCTACTAATTCTTTGGAGGAAAAAAAAAAAAAAACACTGTCATTGAGTTTGGTTACTTGAACTTTATTTTTCCTAACTTGTAGAGATTTCTGTCAAGATAACCATGTGGAAAACACTGAGTACTTCCAGATTTGGGCATATGTCTGTACACTGCTTCATAGTGCCTTTTACGCAGTAGAAGAGGCCATCATTTCTTGAAATCCCTGTCAGCATCATATATACTCTTTTGTGCTATATGGGGAAAAGTGTTATCTGAGTGTTTTTATTCTCAGAAGAGTGTAAACACAAAAAGGTAAAGCAAATCAACAAATTAAAACTTATCCAAACTATGTAGGCAAGAGACTACCACTGCGGTCTTTATTTCCCAAACTTAAACATCTTACTTTAAAGATTTCTAAGAGATTAACACCCATGACTCAATCAACACATCACTGCTATACCTCAACTGCCATGTTATGCACACTTGCAAACCTAAAGAGTCAGCTGCAGCTCACGGCAATCCTATGTGTGTCAGAGAAGAGTACAACTGTGGCCCACAGGGTATTCAAAGGCTATGATCTCCCAGAGCTAGACCACCAAGCCTTTCTCCAGGTAAACTTGAATCTCCAACCCTGTGGTTAGCAGCCAAGTATGCAAGGGACGCCTGGCATACCTCATACCATAGTAATTTTTTCCTCAATATTCAATACTCGAAAAAGATAAATAAGATAAATGAAATATACTCTTAAATTCAGGCACCATTAATTCACATCCTTGCTCATCCACCTTTTGCTGATTGCTCACCCACTAATTCCATCTTTTAATGTTTCCCTTTTCCTTTCCACTCGATTTCTACCAGGTGTAGCAGCATCCATATACTCTAGATTTCATCTCACAGTTGGGTGCTTTAATTTATAGTATCTCGAAATTCATTCTATCTAAACAGATTTCCCATTAGTATGTAAATTTTCAAGCAAGGGTAGGCCGTGCTTCCTTGAGTTAAGAGGGTAAAGGTTTTGGTGAATGAGACAGTCACATGGTCTGAAAGCAACACCCTACAAATCCTTGACTACCTCAAATGGGAGTGCTCCTTTACAAATGGAGTGATCTGGCAGACACTATGTTAACTCAGGGATCGAATCTGTATCACAAAATATTTGACAGTTTTTATGCATTTTCTAATGTAATCCAATAAGAAGAACTATTACCTGAGATAATATTCTTGTCAGATCTGTTTAACCTCAATCTCTTTATGAATAAACATAAAACTGGCAAATCTAGACCATGAGGCATTCTACAAAACAACTTATCTGGATGAGGAAGAACAGGAATCGGGATTTAAAAAGAAGTGAAGTTCAGTTTTGGACATGCCAAGTCTGAGCTGCCTGTGAGCCACACCACCGGAGGTACTGCAGAGGCAGGGAACGCACACACACCTGCTCAGGAAGCAGTCGGGCCAGAGGTGCTACACCCTACCCCAATCCTCCCAGAACTCTGACATGGTTTTAGAACAATGCTACAAAGACCAAGGACACTTGAGCAACAACTCACAGCGATAGCAATAAGAGAACAGTGGGCACAGTATTCCTATCCAGCATACTCTGGGCTGTCTTTTTCTGTTGCTCGCCCCATAGTTACTGTGCTTTTTCTGAACTTGGTTTACTCAGCTTTTCACCAATTCTGTAAGTTACTCGCCTTCAGCCCACCAAGTTTCTTTTCCATGCAAATTACTCAGTGAGTTTCTGCTACATATATCCAAGAACGCTTGAATGAGTTATAATGAATACAGTGGTCACAAACAGAAAACTAACTATAATTTCCTCCCTAATTTAAAGCCATTCCTACAAATATCCAAAACTCTGTTACAATGCTATAAATGTAACTCTGACACACAGAGTATGAACAAACCGGTCCAGAAATTTAAGATGGTCTAGATCAGTTTTTTGGAAACACTTAAGAGATACCTAGATCATTAAAAAGAAAACTTCCAAGATTCTCATTATAATATTTAAACATTAAACATCTGAAGTATAACAGAATATACAGAAAAAAAAGACAGAGAAGCACCAAGACCATTAAAAAAAAATAATAAATCAGTCAAATAAGGAACTAGAAAATTTCCAGAACAGTGAATATGTTCTGGGATAAGAAGACAGAGGTGTTCCGTCTGCGGTAAGATGCTTATGTTTCATATATTCCAAACTGCTGTAATCAAGAATGGTACCACACAGATCTTCTACATGGGCCGACCTTTTTTCTTTAGACCTCCTGAATAACAGGTTTCCTCAGTAAACACCCACTGACAAAGACACGCACAGAGAGAAATAAAACCACTTTTCATTCCTCCTGGAAATCTTTCACATTTCAAACCCAAAGTAGAATTTTTTATCTATATTAAAAACTTCACATTTTTAACATCTTTGATAGTATTCTGTATTCGTATTAAATCTGTATCTCCATCCTAAGGTAATATATTTTTAAGACAGCCATTTGAAGGAAATATAAGAAAGGTAAAAACATTTAATACTTCACAAGGGATATTTTGGAAACCACGGTGGCAGTTAAGTGCTACATCTGCTAACCAAAAGGTCAACAGTTCAAATCCACCAAGTGCTCCTTGGAAACTCTATGGGCAGTTCTGCTCTGACCTATAGGATCTCTATATGAGTCAGACACAACTCAATGGCAGTGGGTGTTTTCTAAAGGAATATTTTACTCTGTGGAGGGAAGAAGTTCTAATTACTTGAGAATGCCTTCTATATACTATCCATTTTGCTGCCGATAATAATTTTTTCATAAAACTACCAAAAAAGTGATCTTCATTTCTTACACATTAAGGTAGATGACAAAACAGTCTTAAATACTGGTTAACTTTCCGTATGTCAGTGCTTATTTACGAAGGGGTTGGTCGGACTTGAGCACAGATCTGTCTGGTACTAAAGTTGGTATAATTTTATCCACAACAAAATGTCTCAATGAGCACATTCTTTTCACAAAAATTCAGTTTCACTGATAAATTTTTTGTAAGAAAAATAACTGTATCCATTACACAGAACATGCAGAACCTATGAAAATGTAACCATAATGCTACTTTCTGTCCACCATTGTGCTTTTATTCTGTGGCAATCTTAACATCCTTCAACTTATTTGGGCAAGTCCGTGACTTTGGTCATTTTCAGGATATAAAAACAATCTCAAAGTTTAGAAACTGTAGATCCAGTTGTGTATATAATCAACAAAATGTTTAAGTCAAGGTTACAGCTTGTCCCCTTTCCCAGCTCTGCCTGCTGCAGGCCAGCTTTGCATAACAAAAAGGCCTGAGCTTTGACTCCTCTCTCCAACCTACAGAACTCTGGTTGGGGCAGTTAAACATCATCAGATGTCACAGGCAGCATTAGATGCCACAGGCACTCGCTGGGCTCAAAAAAAATTTACAGCTGATTTCTGTCACGCAACATTTTCACAGGTTCCTTGGACGTGCACACCCAGCCCAGTTCTAGGATCTCTCGCTGCAATTCCCTTGCTGCAGAACAAAGCATCTCTCCTGGGAATCCACCATTTGTCCCTCCATCCTCAGGCCGTCTCATGCCTACAGCTTTCTCTCGCTAGTGGCCCTCATCTAGCCTATGGGAAACAAATACTCCCCACCCTAAAACTCTGGGAAGACAACCTCACTTTGTTTTGTTGCCAGAACAGATAACCCCTCTGGCCTTTTAAATTTTCCAAGCCATGTGTTACACACCAATCCACAGCATTCCTCAAATTGCAGGAGTTACATATTAAGCTTGTTCAAGTGGTCACCATAAAGTGCCTCTATCTTCACTTGAGGAAGGATACTCCATCTGCCGAGAATTGAGAATTGTGTTCCCCCCTAAAAATCTGTCAACTTGGCTAGGCCATGATTTCCTGTACTGTGGGACTGTCCCCCATTTTGTCATCTGATGGGACTTTCCCTGGTGTTGTAAATCCTACCTCAATAATGTTAATGAGATGGGATTAGCAGCAGTTATACAGACTGCATCTACAAGATTAACCTACAATCTAAACTAATCCCTTTTGAGATATGAAAGAGAGAAGGGAACAGAGAGACAGGGCAACCTCTTACCACCAAAAAAGCAGTGCTGGGCAGCAAGTGTGTTCTTTAGACCTAGGGTTCCTGCATGGAGAGGCTTCTAGCCCAAGGTAAGACTGATGATACGAACTTTTCTCCAGAGTCAGCTGAGAGAGAAAACTTTCCTCTGGAGCTGACACCTTTAATTTGGACCTCTGGCTTACCAGACTGTGAGAAATACCACTTGTGGTATTTCTGTTACAGCAGCAATAGATAACTAAGACACGGATGGCAAGGGAGGAAAGGTTAGGAGCGACTCCCAGCACATCAACAGCACAGACAATTCTTTTCTAATCTCCAACTTCTTGAATCTTTTTATATCACCAGACAGGACAGATGTGAAGTCACAAGCTCTATCTTCCAGCTTTGTCTTTTCCAGAAGACCTGCATGGCATTCTCACAATGCACCATGAAACTGTGCATCTACTGACTTAAGGCCGCACTCAGAATGTAACAGTCCCACTTTCACACCTTGTCACATAAGACAACCCTGGTAGCACAGCGGTTAAGAGCTCAGCTGCTAACCAAAATGTGGGTAGTACAGATCTACCAGCAGCTCCGTGGAAATCCTATGGGGCAGTTCTACTCTGTCCTACAGTAACTCTATGAGTTGGAACTGACTCAGTGACAACAGATTTGGTTTTACATTTTTTGGCAAATACTGTATTTTACATTTTCTATTAAAAGCAGGAAGATAATAAAAATCCACAATTCCATCAATCTGAGTTGGCCACTGTTAGCACTTTATATATGACTTACCTCTCTGTAAAAGAGTACATTTGTCATCTGAAATATTCTGTTTCAACTTTTTAAAACCTAGTACAAAAACATCTCATTTATAACATCATGAGCAATCCAGTTTTCTGTGTAAATCAATTTTACAGCACCTAAACATGCCTTTTGAAGTACAAGATTTCCACTAATCCATGTAAGGACAGTCCTTCTAAAACTTGTCTCAGCCCCAAAACTTAAATTCAATGGCTCCCACTGCCACAGGACTAAACATCACTCTTTTCTAAACAAAGCACAATCCCTAAGGCCTTCTGTAGCTGCTATATACCTCTAAATGTGATTTCAAATCATGTTCTAATCATACAAAATAAAACATGAAGAGAAATGGGAATGCCACAGCAATAACTTACAATGAGATCTGACTACACCGGCAGAGGAGAAGCATTTCAGAGTATGCTTGTGCTTGCACGACGGCTAATGCACGTATCACAGCATCTGGCTTCATCAAGGGTCACCAGACTGAATTCACAAAGTGCAAAACAGCTAAGTTTGTTATTCATTTATTATCTTGGTAGAACTAATAAGCTTGCAAGTACAGTTCTTGTATGGCTCTTAAAGGAAACTCAGTGTCTGCACTCATTATCACAAACTACGAAAAAGTTGGTCCAACACTCAGGCACTCAGGAGCAACTTATGAAAATTTTCCATGTTTAAAACTAGATAACAGAATTAATTTTGTTAAAGAGTCATACTTGGTTTCATCCATTCACAGAGCACATATTTAAATATTTGTTTTGGTTAAAGTCATCTTTCCATACGTGAAGTAAAAAGGAAATTTCATTTAAAACACGCTACCAAGAAAAACACCCTCAAAGCTCTTAGCCCACAGTGAGTGTGGTCCTCTCAGAGATAAAACATTATAAAAAACTCAGAATTACACAAGTGTCCGAAGACAGGAAAATATGTTCTTGTCAGAGCTGACAAAAATTTTCACTCAAAAAGTATGTGAGAACAGTGAGTGTGGAAAAAGACTGATGTGTCTTTCTTTCTGTGTGACTGTGGATGGAGGCTATGTGTGGATTCATGTCGTGTTATCATCATACATGTAAAGACGTCTAGAAAGACACTCGCCAAAACAGTTAACTACTGGGATGATTTCTGCTTTCTTTTCTTTGCTTTTCTAGACTGTCTGAATTTTCTATAAATGTGAGCACATTACTGAGACAATGTGTCACTGGCAGTAAGGGCAGACCCAGAGGCAAGCCTTTCTACTGGTGGTCAATTTACACACCATTACTGATTTTCAACAATGATGTCCGGGCAATTCAATAGGAAAAAGGACAGTCTTTTCACCGAATGGTGCTAGGACAACTGGGGGTCCACACAGAAAAAGATGAACTTACAAACCAACCACACGCCATGTACAAAATATGCCTAAAAATGAATCATAAACTGAAGTATAAGAACTAAAATTAAACTTATAAAACTCTTATAAGACAGCACAGGACTAATCTTCAGGACCTTGGGTTACACAAAGATTTCTTAGACATAATACCAAAAGCACAATCTTCAGAAGGAAAAAAAAAAGGGCGAATTAGACTCCAAGAAAATTCAAAATCCTAAAGTCTCAAAACACATCACTGAAAAAATGAAAAAACAAGCCATGGACAGGGAAAAATATTTGCAAATCATGTGTGATACAGAACCACATACATTTAAAAAAATAAACTCTTACAACTCAACAGCAACGCAATTGGAAAAGCACAAAAGATTTGAAAAGATATTTCACCAAAAAAGAGTTTGAGTGCGTTGAAAACATGCTCACCATCAGTAGGCCTTAGGGTAATGCAGACCAGAACCACAGTGCTATCCCACTTCTACCCAATGAGAATGGCTGAAGTCAGAAAAGACAAGGACAAGTGCTATGAGACGTCAGAGAAGCTGAAAGCCTGAAACACTGGTGGAAATGTAAAATGGTATCCCCTACACCGAGAGCAACAGTTCAGCAGTCTTTTTTTAAAGTCAGACATAAATTTGCCCTATGACCTAAGTACCTGTCCAGAAGAAATTAAAACATATGTCCACAAAGATACACATACAAATGTTAATAGCATTATTCATAACAGCCCCAAAGTGGAAACTACTCTGATGACCATGAACTAGTGAATGGATAAACAAAAGAACACTACTCAGCAATAAAAAAAGTAAATTACTGATACACTCATGGACATGGATGGTCTCCAAAGCACGGTGCTAAGCAAAAGCGGCCAGATACAAATGACTGCACATTGTATGTGACGAATGTCACTGAACTGTACATGCAGAAATTGCTGAAGTGGTATAACTTCAGCTGTGTATACTTTCACCCCCCCAAAAAGGACTACATACTGTATGATTCCATTTACACAACGTAACAAAATAGACTAGTAACTGCATGGGGCTGGGAGTAAGAATAAAAACTAACTGTAACAGCGTTGTCTGATAACACAAGATTGATGGAAATGTTCTAAAACTGAATTATGGTAATAGTTACATATAATTCAGTAAGTTTACAAAAGAAATCAATGAACTGTCCACTTAAAATGGAGGAATTTTGTAGTATATGAAGCAAACGAAAAGAAACCACACCCCTTGCCATCAACTCGATTCCGACACAGATCGATCCTACAGGACAGAGTCAAACTGTCCTGCAGTTTCCAAGAAGTGTCGAGGGGATTCAAACTGCTGATTTTTTGGTTAGCAGCCACAGTTCTTCACCACTACACTATCTGGGTTTGAGTACACCTCAACAAAACTTGTTTTTTTAAAGAGAGGAAAGAATATATGGTTATAATTTACGGAATTACTAATGTTTTTCTAGAAACCAAAAAGCATAACACAGCAAACTATTAAAATGAAGTACATATTAAAATGACAAATCAAAACAGCACACATAACACTTAGCTCTATTGTCAGGATTGCAGATTTTCATTTCCAACTTTCTCAGGTAAGTACTGAGTTATGAGAACACACCTTTTTGACCTGCATAGCAACCAGCCCCACATTTTTATGAATAAGATTTAATTTTAAAAGTCACCCAATTCTTCCAGATTACATCCTCCAGCTATACATGGTTCCAACAGGAACACAGCTACACAGAAACAAACAGAATGCATATTCCTCCACCACCACCAGCTGATTGGGACTCACAGTGACAACACGTACCACAGCAGAACTGCACTCCACAGGGTTTTCAATGGCTGACTTTTCTGCAGCGGATCTTCAGGCCCTTCTTCCCAGGCACTCCCAGGTGGACTCAAACCACCAACCTTTCAGTTAGCTGCCACGCACTTACGACTGTCTGCATCCACTGGGAACACCATTTCTATACCAGAGATTAAAAAAGAAAGCGCAACACTCTCTGGACAGAAATCCACCAAGCCTCTGGGCTTGGAGACAAGTCTAAAGAGTTCCTGGCAGTGTCCTTTTCACTACTCAGGACTCAAAAAAGGCTGCTTAACAATTCCCGTTTTTACAGATGACAAGGGGAAAGGACATACCGGTATAAAAGTGACTTCAGTCATCCTGAGTCTGTTCTTCTTTCTCCATATTCAAACAAATAAGCATTATTTACTTCCACCTATCCCCACCACAAAAAAAAAAAAAAAAAACCATTGCTGTTGAGTACAGTCTGACTCACAGTGACCCCAGAGGTCACAGCAGAGCTGCCCCATACAGTTTCCAAGGAGCGCCTGCTGGATTTCAACTACTGACCTTTCAGCCAGCAGACACAGCACTTAATCCACTACGCCACCAGGGTTTCCCACTTCCACCTAAGCACCATGAAACAGACCAACAAGAAATACTTTTTAACATTAACCAGGGTAAACCCTGTGGTGTCACTTAGGCAGTTTTCAGGGTGAGAACATATAAAAGAAAGGAATTATTACTAAGAAATTCTTACCATAAGACAAAATATAAAGATTTGGTACACTAAATCAGACCCAAGATTTGATGTACAACCTCACCTTGGTTTCCCACTGCTGTCTGAGTTCTTCCCGACTCACAGCAACCTGTAGGACAGAGGAAAACTGCCCCATGGGTTTCCAAGGCTGTAATCCTTAAGGAAACAGACAGCCACACCTTTGTCCCTGGAGCAGCTGGTGGGTTCAGCCTGCTGACCTTTCCAGTTAGCAGTCAAGCACTTCATCACTGCATCACCAGAGCAACCTGTAACCTTGCTATATGGAAAAGACCACCTGGGATAAACTGACTAGCAACATCTGTTTAACCCCACTTTATAACTTTCAGTCAGTTTCTTATACTTTAACCTGCTAAAACTTTTTTTACAGAACTGTTCATTCATCTCTTACATCAGATCCCAAAAGGAATCTGAGACTGCACACACTGAAAGGACTTCACAGAAAGATGTGCTTGTGAATCTCAACTAGGAAGAATACTGAACCTTAAACCTTTTCAAAAAACAAATACAGAGGCTACAAAAGTTATTTAAACGCACAGGTTATGATCCCAAACTAGGCAAACAACTGAGACAAGTTGAAAAGTAAAAGCAAGCATGCATTTTAGTAAAAGAATTTACTATGTAAAAAGTTGGTTTAAAAAAAGTACACTGAAGATCAGCTGAACCAATTTCTTAAGACACACATTTAACATGCTAACAGACCCTTAAGTGTGGTCACTGACACATAACAAAAGCAGAACCCTGGCCAGTTGTTACCATCACACATAATGTAAAGAAACTCTGGCACACCCATTTCAAAGGGCTGCCGATCCCAAGCAACATATTTTGACTAGTGCTTCAACATACTGTTCTATAAATAAAAGGGAACACTGTTTCACTTTTTCATTTTAATAGAGAGAGTCCCAATTACCCAAAATTATTCCCAAAGGCTTTAGTCCTTGCTTCTAGATTCTCAGGCATCTACTTTTACCAACTAACAACTTAGAACTAGGGTCACAATAGCTGTATTACAGTTCCAAGTTCCTAATTTCATATATACTTTAACCCAAATGAATGGAAGCTGATTCTCCACTTTTGAAAAACTTGGTAACTATTTATGAAATACCAGAACACATTAACTATTTAAATCAAAGAAAATGCAAAAGTAACAAAAAAACTTCAGCAACTTAAGTTGGCTTTCAAAATAGTAGTCTTTCAGGATGGGTTTATACACAAAATTAATGGGGAAAAGCAAGAAAGGACTAAGGATCCCCCACTGTCCAGCAGTGGGTAAAGTCCTACCTGTTCATAAAAAGGAGCTGAAAACATCCGAAGTTCCTTCGGGTGAACTCAGAAGGAACAGACAAAAGGGAATGCAAAGCCTCCATTATTGGCAGAGTTGCTCTCTCTCTGATCCCTCACTCTGCTTCTATCCTAGACTCTTCTCAATAAAGATGACTAGGGATGGCGCTGAGGTCTCCCTGGCACCCAAGAGAATGAAGGCCCCACATACCTGTACGAGGTTGCACAGGAATTTGGGATACAGGTACCCCAGTCACCATCTTACCTGGTCCCATGGGGAAAGGGGTCACCCAGATTCAGCTGGTAGGACCTGGGCAGGGTTCACAGCAGGGAATTGGGCTCTTTGGTCCAATTCAACATACTGCTGCTGATCCCTCCCCATCATAATAGAAAGTAGGAACTTTTCTGATATCATCAGGCACCTCCTCAACCATCGGCACCACAGGGGATTCTCATCAGGAAGATTCTGAGCTAGGAATCTCAGCTAACTCAGGATCTTTATGACCTCACAGGACTCACACAGCCAGTCTTAGCATTTACCTCTTGCCTCATCTGCCCCACTCCTTTACATTTCATATTTCTGCCATTCAAACCATGACCCATTTCACCCAACGGAATAGGAATTCCCGAACACTTAACTGTAGTCTCACTGAACCTGTACAGAGACCAAGAGGTAGTCATTTGAAAAAAGCAAGAGAGATACTACAAGGTTTAAAATCAGTGAAGATAATGCATTAGAGTTGAATCCTTTCACCACACTTATGCGTGTCAAGCAAATAATCTGAACAGCTAGACTACAGAAGAGGGCATCAGGATTGGTGGAAGACTTGTTAACAACTAACGCTTTGCAGATAACACAACTCTGCTTGCTACAAGTGAAGAATGCTTGAAACATACTGACAAAGATCAAAGACAAGAACCTTCGGCATGGATTACACCTCAATATAAAGAAAACAAAAATCATCACATCTGGACCAAAAAGCAACATGGGTAGATGGATAGATAAATGGATCCATGGATAGAGGACTGAGGTTATCAGGATTTCGTTTTACGTGGATCCACAACCAACACTCATGGAAGCACCAGTCAAATCAAATGGTACCTTTCAGGTCAATCTGCTGCGAAAGACCTCTGTAAAGTATGAAAAAGCGAAGAAACCACCTTACTGCAGTCACAGTACTTTCAATCACCTTATAAGCTGCACAATGAATAAGGAGGACACAAATATCCATGCATTTTAATTTGGTGCTGGCAAAGAACAGTGAATATATCCATGGACTGCCAGAGCCAGGCCAAGTGCCATTGAGCCAGAAGAACCACCAAATCTCTTGGCAGAAATACAGCCACAAGCACTCCTTGGAAGAGAGGATGGCTACAGGGACTTCACTGTATATACTCTGGACACGTTATCAAGAGAGAGCAACTCCTGGAGGACATCATGCTTGGTAAAGTAGACAGCCAGTGAGAAAGAAGATGACCCTCGAAAACACAGGCTGACACCGTGGCTGCAATAGCCAGCTCAAACAGGATGACTGTGAGGGTGGCCCAGGACGGTGCAGTGTTCGCTTTGTTGCACACAGGGTCACCAGGAGTCAGAACCAACTCAAGGGCACCTCACAACATCAGCAGTTTCTAAAATGCATACAACCTCGCCAGGCTTCTGCCTCCTCCCTCCTCCTGCCCTAGGCACTCTGCCTTCTGCCTGACCACTGGCCCACCCTTTGGGACTCAGATGTCATTACGACACAGACTTTTATCCTGACCCCTTAAAATAAAATTAGATAACCCTGTAATATATATCACAGAATTTAAATGGTCTGTTTATTTTTCCCTATTTTCTATTCTACTGTAAGCAGAGACCACTGTTACATAATCTTGCTTATGTGCTTAATACTATATATTTGGGTAATTAATAGCAATCTGTATACCAAGTACTATGCCAAGTATCAAAGATATAAAAATATAAAATTGTTTTTTATGATCATCTGATGTAGAAAAGCACTGCTTTCATAAAACTATATCCTATCTTATTTACGTTGCATTAAAATTTCAAAAAAATTTCACAATTGCACAGTGAAGTACACAGCAGTTATTTCCATCTCACAGATTATAATCTGAGCATCTTCACTCTCTCAAACAACAGCAAATTAGTATTTAGATGTTCCTGTCCATACATACTAAAATTTTACAGTAAGTAGAATCCTTTCACAAGAGTACAAGTCAGCTTCAAGACCTATTAAACCTCAGATTTTATTTCAACTAATGCATTTCATTTTCTATTATCTGAAGAATGGAGAAAATGGTGTAAATAAGACTCAAATAACAGTATCTTGGAGTATGTCATAAAATTTCAATAGCAAATGTTTTCTGAAAATGTTTGACCTAAACTCATAAACAGCATAATCTAGATTCTCTGAGAACATAAAACAATTTACAACCAAAAAAAGTATTCTAGACAAAACACGAAGTCTGTACGGGTCAACAATTTAAAATATAGCAGACATAACACATCAACTAGAAACTGTTTTCATGGAAGAAAATAACTGTACAGGATCCAAAATTCATGATACACCATACAATAGTACCTCCATGTTAAATAGTCTTTTTAAGCAGCTGGAAAAAATATCTTTGTACTTGGTGTTCTACTTAAACAAAAGCATATGTTTGGGGAAAAAATGAATGTCTGAAAACAGCAATGATCTCTGAAACTGCTATGCTCATCCAAGGCACGATTATCAGGATGAGAGTGTTCTAGACTGAACTGTGTCCCTCATAACCTGTGCTGTAAATCCTAATCCCTATACCTGTGCTTACAATCCATTTGGGAATGGGTTTTCCTTTGTTATGTTAATAAGGAAGTGTCCAAAATCAATCTCTTCTGAGACATGAAAAAGCAGATTAAATAAGCACCCAAGCACAGTACGAAAATACTTGCCACACGACAGCCAAGGAACTCAGCAACAGAAGCTAAAAGAGACAAGGACCTTCCCCAGAATAGACAGAGGCACCAATAAATAGCACTGTCATCGAGTCAATTCTGACTCATAGCAACCACCCTATAGGACAAAGCAGAACTGCTCCATCAGGTCTCCCAGTTGTGCCCGGTGGATTCAAATTACTGACCTCTTAGTTAGAAGCTGGAGCACTTAACCACTATACCACCAGGGCTTTCTAACAGAGACCCCAACCCACTAAACCCACCCGTCGAGTTGATTCTGACTCATAGCATCCCTACAGGAAGAAGTAGAACTAACCCAGAGTTTCCGAGGATTTTTGGTTTTTTGGTGGATTCAAACTGCCAATCTTTTGGTTAGCAGCTGGAGCACTTAATCACTATGCCATCAGAGTCTCCAGGACAGTTTCTCTCAATCTGGATTTCTAGTCTCTTACATGTTGTCAAAGATTTCATTTTCTTTGGATCCACAATCACATCCCTGCAAATAGTAGTCAAATAATCAAAAGGCCCATCACACTGGGAAAATCTGTTGCAAAAGACGTCATTAAAGCGCTAAACAAAGATGTCACTTTGAGGACCCAGGTACACCTAAACCACGCCATGGCGTTTTCAAATCACCTCAAGTGCAAGCGAAAGCTGGACAGTGAATACGGAAGACTGAAGAAGTGATGTCTTTGAATGGCGGCTTGCTGAAGAATACTGAATACACCATAAACAAATCCGTCTCAGAAGAAGTACAGCTAGAACGCTCCTTAGAAGTAAGGATGGCAGACTTCATCTCACACACTTCAGACACGTTGTCAGGAGGGATCCGCCCCTGGAAAGGGACACCATCCCTGGTAGAACAGATGATCAGGGAAAAAAAGACCTTCAGTACAACAGACTGACACCGTGGCGGTAACGGGGGCTCAAGCACACCACCTGTAAGGATGGCACGGCGCCAGCAGCGCTTCCTCCTGCTGTACCCAGGTCTGCTGTCAGCCAGGAGCAACGTGGCCGCGGCCAGACCTAACACAGTACAGCAGCCTCATAAACGGTGAGAAAATACATTTGCTTGTTACAGTCACTCACTTGAGGCACTGCTTTACAGCAGCGCTACAGAAACAGGACATGGGATGCATCTCAACAAAGTGCATACTGAGAGAATCAAAATTCTAAGAACACTTTCTTTGGTAAGTTTTATGGACTACCCAAATATAAACATCCATCATTTGTGTTCCAATATGCTCTCAAGAGTGAGAAAGAGATGAAACTACAACTAGTGATGAAGAAATTGTAACTCTGTAATGTTCACAGAAGAGCAGAACACAAGTGAGCATAAGCTATCCCGGGTGGCAGCTGAAAAAAGTTCTGAGGTTATTATTTTAAGTGAGCTCTCTACAGTCTAGCTACTAAAACTCAAACGCAAACACACTGTCAATTCTGACAGCAACCTTCCAGGACAGAATAGAACTGCCCCAAAGGGTTTCCAAGGCTATAATCTTTGCAGACGCAGACTGCCACATCTTTTTCCCATGGACAGCTGGTGGCTCGAACTGAGGACCTTCCACTTAGCAACTAAGCACTGTAACCACTGTGCCCCCAGGGCTCCTAGCATCATATACCAGAACCTCGAATTAGTTACTGTGTATAAAGTAAAGGCTACAAGACATACAGAACTGGGTTCACATGCCAGCTTTCCACACCCTACCTGGGAGTGTACTTGAGCAAGTTACCTGAGGTCTCTTAACAAAACGATTTAATTTTCTAATGTGAAAACTGTAACTAATACTTATACCTTTCAAAGTTGTCACAGAAGTAATCTGAACCTAGCACAGAGTAGGTGTTTCATTACAGCATAAAAATTAAAGAGAATCAACTGGAACCAGACAGATGGGAACCCACTCTGTCACTCAGCAGCTGTGACACTTCAACAGTTACTTAACCTCAGCTTCCTCACCTATAAAATGGAAATACTAATACCTATTTAAGAATGTCGTTATAAAGATTAAATATGTTTTAGAACACTGCTCAGGAAGTAATAAACACAGGAAGTAATAAACATTGTTAGTAAATACTATCATTATCACTGAAAATGTATTAAGTTGTCACTGTCACATTGTGATTATGCCTTTCATTTCTGCTATATAAAAAAAATCTTTGAAAAATTAACCAAATTTAGTGAACACAACACAATACAGGATGAGCTCATGCATCCCCAAATTTTTATGCTGACTTTTAGAAACTTGCAGTGCACGCTGACAGGATACATGTATCAAATACCCAATCTAAGCACACTAATCCATTCAGTGAATTAAAGCTTAACACAAAATGACATGCCTGTTATACTTCCCCCAAAGATCTCAAAGCAATTTAAATAACCCAACATGCCAGCCAAGTGCCGTCGTCGGATCCACATAGCAATCTTTAAAATATATAAAACACTTAAAGAAACTGCAGCTGAGAACAATCAACTTTATCCCAAACTTCGGCCACCTAACTACAAAATGCTGTCAGTCCGTAAAACTCTTGTACCTTGCCACTCATTCAATTATTCAAAATATTTAATGAGTATCCACTATGCACCGGGCAGGACTGCACTAAACCTGGTGTGGTGACAGAAAATATAAGATCAGAAACAAAAGGAGGAACACCACTAAAAAATAAAACATTTTCTTCCCCTTAAACAGTGAACAAGTAAAAATTATAGACTTTTAAATGAAGATGGTGCAGGAGCTAGCAACATTTCATTCTGTTCTATATAAGGCTGCCGTGAACTGCAGCTGACTCTACATCACCAGCAACGATAGAGGGGTGAGTACCAACACTCAGTACCAGTTAGGCAACCTCACACTGAGTCCCTCAGTGGTACTAAACCAGTTAGTGTGCTCAGCTGCTAACAGAAAGGCTGGAGGTTCAAACCAAGCCACAGGTGCCTTGGATAAGAAAAGCCTGGTGATTCACTTCAGAAAAATCAACCACTGAAAACCCTACCGAGTTTGGTTCTACTTTGACATACACAAAGTTGCAATGAAACAGAATAGACTTAAGGCAGCTGGTACTCAGAGCCTTTTATCAGTGGCAAAATTTATCTGTTGCCCTGTATTTAATCCAGTCCAGTGTATTTTCTCTAAAGAGGCTAAGAGTAAAATGAAACATGCATCTCTCTCTACTCCTCCAACAATTATCTGATAACAGTGAAGGCCTTTCTCAAAGATGAGTCAAATAACCTTGAGCAGCATCATTTGACAAATAATTTCTTTTAAACCACTTCATAACATTCAGAGAAATGAATTTTAAGATTAAGTTAAATATTACCTGTAATCCACAAGAAATAAGCAGTATTCATTCAGCTTTTTGAAAGTGTATTTTTCCTGGGACAACGAGAATCAATTTACTAATCCACTCAGGCTTCTATCTGAATCTCTTTGGTCAACCACTGTTAGGAGAGAAAAATACTTCCCCTATCCAATTATTATATCCTCTAGATTTCATGCAGTGTGCCCTACAATATTTTTCAAAGCATGAGTTTCCTCTGCAGCAGCTACATTACTGCTGAATTTTTAAGTAACTTAAAAAATTAGACAGCAAAATTGCTCTGCCAGAAAAATTTAATCTTATTAGTCAAAAAGTCTTACTGCTACAACCACTCTGAAAAGGATTAAAAACAGAGGGTCCTAGAAAAAAAGAGACAAATGTAGAACAAAATTCAAATTCACCCAAAAAAAACAAGTAAATAAACAGAAGCCACTTGCTGATCGGAGACTAGAGTTTAAACTCCAAGACTATAGCCCCCAGATACCCTAACTCAAAACTGAAGTCACTCCCCAAGACCACCTTTCAGTCAGAGATTAAACAAGCTTATAAAACGTACAACAGCACATATGAAAAATACGCTTCCTAGTTCACATACACGAGGCCAAATGGACAACACCTGCCCAAAAGCAAAGGCAGGAAGGCACAGGAACACTGGTCTCAGGGACAAGGGCAGAACCTGGGGCCGAAACGCGGCAAGGGCCTGAAACATCGCAGGGGCTGCAAGCAGTATCACAAAATAATATCCTTACATTTCTGAATGAGAGAAGGAAAAGAAATCTTACTGCCAGAGCGGTTACTAAAAACCTAAATGCAGGACAAACAGCTAAAGCCCTTTTAAATCAATACTTACCTCCCTAGGAGAAATGGCTATTAAAAAGTATTATCGATACAGATAGCAGCAGCAGCTCACTAGCAGGTAGGTAGACGTGCTTCGAGACTAGACCACCCCCCCCATGAAGTTTATGATTCCCGACTACAAAAGTCATATAAAAAGTGCTGTCACTTCATCTTATGAAAGCTGATCAGGCACTTTCAGTGACCTGCAACACTTTACAGATTATTAAGTAAACCCCAATTATCAAGTTGTACTAAACACAAAGCTTCTATTTCAACTATTAAGTGTAATTAAAGAATTAAAAGGATCAGTGTGTTTTTCATGAGGCACATTAGTCTCATATGAATTGCAGTAACAAACCCCTAAAGACCGGAGTCTGAAATTCCTTTTCCTGTATGAAACACTTCTCTAGCATACCCCTCTTCCAAACGGCGAACATAAAATGGATTGCTACGCATTTTTCAGAGATGAAAGAGATTTACAGAAATAAGAAAAACATGTACACAAATTCTGAAATTCAGCCTTATCCAGAATAGCACTTTAAAGTACTGCAAGTATTCCAGCATTTCATCAATATCCCACACACAAGGGACACTCAATAAACGCTGTTGACAGGTGAGACAAGAAGGCGTCTCACCAACGAACAGGTGATGGTGCACATCAGTCAAGGACTCGAGCCAGAAGAAACGTTGAGTAGAAAGTAACAATCTTCTACCATATTTCACATTCAGAGAAATTAACTCATCACTGGCTCCTCCAGGAGAGAAAAGATACTTTCTATAGCTGAGAATAGCCACGAGGTTTAAACTAAAAAAAAAAAGAAAGGAAACCCACAGCAATTGCCACTTCCACTACAGTTTGCCAGTCACAGATTTGGGTAATTATAGTAGAAACTGTGTGTTTTGGAAACACACTCAGACCACACCCTAGGACCAAGAGAGACTGAGAATCTGGACTTGAAACACCAAGAATCAAGAAGTCAATGCACTAGCAGATAAGTAGGAAGATCTTGCCGCACAGGTGAGAGCCCCCGTGATGCCAGGCAATTAGGGCAGTGTCTTCATCAGCAGGGACCAAGGGGTGTGGGTGTCCGGGCCAGGCGAGGCGAGCCGCCAAGAAGGGGGTGTGGATCTGGGCACGAGTGCAGACTGGGGGAACCGAGATGGGAGCCGAGGCGGGGGCAGGACCGAGGAGCAAAAGGTCACGCGCGGCGGCCGGCTCCGGGGTGCGGTGCGAGGGTGCGGCGAGCAGAAGCGTAGAGGCACAAGTTGAGGGAAGGGGGAGGGAAGGAGGATCCGAATGAATGGGCTCCGGGGGAGGGAAAGGCCGGGTGCCGTCCGGAGGAAGCCGGGCAGCCGCGGCAGTCAGGAGGCGCCGCCGCCGACGGGCGGCCGCAGCGCGGGGGGCGGGCGCCCCGGCCAGGAAGGAGGCGGCAGCCTGGCCGGGCCCGCGCACACTCCCCTCACTCCGCCAAAATGGGGTCGAGAGAGAAGACAGCCAGGGCTGTGAGGAAGACGGTAAAAATCATTCACTCACCCTGTGCTCAAGCCTCCAGGCTCTCTCCGCCCGGCTCCTCCGCCCTCCACGAGCCGCAGCGGAGGCTCCTCAGCGGCGCTAGGGGGAGCCCCGGGCCCGGAGCGAGGAGAGGCGGCGGCCGGACCGGGAGCCCCTCCGCACCTGCCCCTGTGGCGGAGCCCCAACGAGCCAGGCGGCGGAGGCAGCGGCGGCTCCGAGCTGGGAGGGCAAGTGACCCGGATGTACAGGGTAAGGGCGCGGAGGGGGCGGGGGAAATGCCAGGAAGTGAGGGCGCCGGGGACCTGTGCTCCCGTGCGCATGCGCCCCGCGCCGCCCCGCAAGGTAAATCCTCAATCTTCCTTCTCCGCCCCCTCCTCCCCCGCCCCCTCCGAAAGGGGTTGGGCGAGGCCGGAGACAGGTGGTCCTGCCCGCGCAGCGCCGAGAGGAAAGGGGCGCGGCCACCTCTTCCGCGCCCGCGCCCTTCTTAAAGGGGCAGCACCTCGCTCGGAAACGACATCTGGGTGGCCGTAGGGCTGCCAGCTTTCTCGTTTTAGGATGGGAAAACTGAAGCTCACAGATGGCGGTGACCTGCCTCATTCAGAGATGGCAACAACTGGAACTCGGGGCTCGAAGGCCAAGATTCTTTCTGCTGAACCCCGCAAAGTGGCCACATTCCACCATCACCCACGCCTGGAACAGCTGGGCGGGATGGCAGGTACTTAGCCTCCCTCCCTCCCCAACGTGGAGGATGCGCTTGGCAGGCGCCCCAGAGCCGAGAGGCACCGTTACTGCCGGCGATGACATTGTGGAGACGCCCTTGGAAGGCGTTAAATGATCAGTCGGAGAACAACTCCCAGGCGCCACTTGAGACTTGCGCTGGGCCACCCAGCGCACTCCAGGATAAATCAGGCCCTTGTTCTCAGGTCAGCTGGTGGGGGAGGGGAGAATGTCTAGTGGGCAGAGAACTTAGATGTGGCTGAGGACACAGCCTCTGAATTATTTCTCCAATTCCCTTCTTCACTCTTAACACAAATGCTTCCTTACCCCACTCCCCGCACGTGTGCGCACACACACATACACACACACTCACAACATACCTTCTAGCTAGTCTAGATTTTTTCATTAACACGAGGGTATCCAAAATCCCAAGGTTACCTCTTCTAGGGGTATTTTAAACTAGACTGTAGTGCAGATCTTTGAGATGGTTTTTAAAAGTAGGTTCACAGGTCCCAGTGAAAATCCCCTGAAAGTATGGACTTTTCTCCCCAGGAGAATACACATACGCACACGATTTTACATACAATTTGAGAGAGGTTATGTACCCTGATGATACAATGTTTAACCATCATTATTTGGGGATTCAAATCCAATCTGTTCACTTCCCAGCTTGCTCAGGCCTCCACTGATACTGTATTTATTGTCTCTGTTTAATTTGTTGAATTTCAGGAGATGCTGTTGCTGTTTTAAGTTTTTAATTTATTTATTGTTAAATCAACTTTTAAAACAAATGTTTTACTCAATCACTTATTCAACCAATAGACATTTCTGCCACACTACTATGTCCTGGTGGCATAGTGGTTAAGTCCTACAGCTACTAACCAAAAAGGCAGCAGTTCAAACCCACCAGGCACTCCTTGGATGCTCCATGGGGCAGTTCTACTCTGTCCTAAAGAGTCAGAATTGACAACAGTGGGTTTGGTTTTTGTTTACTATGTCCTAGGTCCCTGGATGAGGCAAATGGTTTACCTACAAACACTAAATAAAAGACCAGAAGGTAGAAGTTACCCAGAAGCTCCACAGAAGAAAGGACTGGCAGTCTGCTTCCACAGAGATGACAGCCCAGAAAACCCTATACAGTGCTCCAGTTCTACTTTCTTAACACATGGGATTGCCATGAGCTGGGACAGACTCAAGGGCAATGAGTTTGGTTTTATTGGTTCACTATGTTCTGTGCAAGGAGCCCTGGTGGCGTGACAGTTAAGCACTCAGCTGCTAACCAGGTCAGTGGCTAAAGCCCACCCAGCAGCCCTGTAGAAGTAACACTTGGTGACCTGTTCTCAGAAAGACTACAGCCTCAAAACCCCCATGAGGCACTTCTACTCTATCTGCATCCATCACAGGTCAGAATATTTTCAGTGGCACCTAACAACAACATTTCCTAGGTATTATGCTAGGGGTCTGGGTTGAAGGATAGGAAAACAAGTCAGCCCGGCCTTGGAGGGTCTCAGAATTCAGTGAGAGGCAGAATGTTAACCTCGCTATTACAACACAGCCAAGTCTGTTGTAACGGAGGAGAATAGAGGAACTAGCTCTCCCTAAGGCAGCTGGGAAAGCTTCACCCAAGACAGATGAGAGCTTTCTGAGCTTGGTCTTTAAGGGAAGGGAGAGGGGCCAAGCAAAGCAGGACACAGGGAGGGATGGTCACGGCACACTGAGGGTACAGCGGGGGTGGGAGAGTATCAAGGACCTCAGGCACCACGGTGAAACATTTGGCCTTACCTCCAGGAAAAAAAACACTGCCGTCAAGTTGGGTCCGACTCATAGCGACCCAAGCTTTGAAGCAGAGAGAGACCTTGTCAGATGTGTTTATGTCAACATCACTCTAATGACAGTGTCTACTATGGACTACAGTGGCAGAGAGAATGGGGCCAGCAGACAGTTAATAGGCTTTGTGGGGGTCTAAGCAAGACCCTACAAATGAGACCTTGACCTACAACACTGGTAGTAGAAATGAGGACAGATGCCAGGATTATAATACCAAATAAAAACCAAGTCAATCCCAACTGACAGTGACCCTATAGGACAGAGGAGAACTTTGCCTGTCCCACAGGGTTTCTAGGGCTGTAAGCCTTCATGGAAGAAGCAGACTGCCACATCTTTCTCCTGCGGAGCAGCTGGTTGGTTTGAACTACCAACCTTCTGGTTAGCCGGCAAGCTCTTATCCGCAGCACCACCAGCGATTAGAAAAAGAGCTAGAATTAAAGTACCCCAAACTCAGAACCACCTAGTCAGTGCCAACTCACAGTGACCAACTGTGGAGGACAAAGCAGACTTGCCCCATGGGGTTTCCAAAGTTGTAAATCTTTACTAAGCAGACTGCTACATCTTTCTCCCAAGGAGCCGCTAGTAAATGCAAAATGCTGAGCTTCATGTTACCAGCCGAGCACTTTAACCTCTGCACCACACAGGCTCCAAGATTTAAGATACTGATGTACACTCTACAGGAGTCTGTGACTGTAGAATCTGGGAGAAGAGGAAGCAAGAGCTGTGGGGCAGAACCCTGAGGTTCCCACTTGAGCAGACTAATTGGGTGGTGACACCATGGGGGCCCAGGTACTGTTACTACCCAGTTTTCACTCCCCTGTGTTCTCTGCCAATCTTTAACCACAAGAAAACTCACACTGCTTTAACTGGTATGTGTAACTATTACCCAACGCTTCTTCATCTTTCTACACAGTGACACTTATCATGTTAATAACTGCAGAATATTTCACCATCTCAAAATAACTTGGCTGCCATCAGTTGCTGAAGGTCCACACCCTATTTGCCTGATTTATCCTGAACTCATTTGGCTCTGGGTATTTTGCAAGAGGTAAGTGGGTTGAAGAAGATAGGCTTTGTTGGAAAAGTGTGCCCTCCTAGGCCACCAAAGCTGGAACTCCCCTGGGAGAGCTCTAGGCAACTGTACTTATTGATGTAGAAACTGCAGAGCTGCAGACAAGGACCCTAAATCCACAGGAACCCTGAGGTCTGATTCTGCCCAGAAGCACGTTCAAATATCCTCACCCCACTCATCCATTCATTCGTCTGTTCATCCATTTATTCACTGATCCACCAATGCCTTCTAGTGGAGAAGAGGGCAATGCGGCCAAGCTGAAGTCACCTCAAAGCTCTGGATTTAGCCCAATGTGGATCTGAAACCCGCTCCACAACTTTCCTGGTAGCACAAATGGTTAAGTACTCAACTGCCAGTCAATAACATGGCAGTTCATCTCCTGGGAGCAGGGCCCCTAGATCTGCTGCTGCCCCCAACCAGAAAACACTACTGAGGTCCACTCTTTGGACAAAAATGGACTGGACTCAGGGACACAATGTGACCATATGCTATGTGTACTTTACGTTTCTATGCATTTATAGGATGCTGTCCTACTGGTCTCTTTCTGAATGGGGGAGAAGAGGGTAGAGAGGAGGGGACAGGAGCTTGTTAAGGGGATACTAGGGGCGTAGAATGAAGGGGAGGCATGTGCTACCACTGGGTAAGGAGAGTAGAAGGAGCTGCAGATAGGCAGGCCTCCAAAATTGATTTGGACTGTATACTTTCACTTAATCACAATGGGGAAAAAAAATGGCAGTTCAAACCCATCCAGAGGTACCTCAGAAGACAGGCTTGGAGATCTGCTTCTCAAAGGTCACAGCCTTGAAAGTCTTATGGAGCCAAGTCTGTGTCAACACAGACTCCACAGCAACTCACAACTACCCCCATAACTTAGATAAGTTATTCAACCCTTCAAAACCTGTTTCCCCACAAAATTTTTGTAAGGAGCAATTCAGATACTTCGAAGACACTGGGACAGTTCTGGCTACATAATGATGTTCAATGACTGTTTTCAATCCTGGTCCCTCCTTTGCCTCTCCTGAATTCCCTTGACCATGGTCTCTTGAGCTGATCACTGTTCATCTGCTGGTGTGCAGAGCCCATCTCCACATCACTCACTTGACTTCTCCAACCTTCCACCTCTTATGTGTGAAATGGGAGTATAATCTACTTCGCAGGTAGTTCTGATGTTCTCATAAATAACATATGGAAAAATACTTCTCAAACTCTAAACTATTATGTTATTATTACACATTAACACTGCTATAGACATTTGTTTAGTTTTTCCCCCTTTAAAAATTTTTCAAAAAAAGATTAACCTCAGCATAAACTCCCTGGATTGCAATTACTGGGTCAAAGGCTCTGAGCAGTTTCATAGTTCCAGATTTATATTGCCTAATTGTCCTTAGAAAGGACTTTATTAATATCTTCTGCCTCCATTAACTCAAATACACCTCTCAAAATATTTAAGCAGTTAAATATAGTTCTTGCTGCTTCTGTATCCAGCCTTGCTCCTCACCTTAACATTCAGGGACTTCTATCAAGTGCCTCCCTCCTTTTTGAGGAATGAATATTGAAGACTTATATACAGACAGCTTCTAGACCCCCACCGCTAGGGTTTCAAGACTAATGACTGAGACCCTCGTGATGCCTCAAGAATAAGGATCCAGTGGTTTAGTCTCATGAATGCAGAGAAGGACAGGGCGAAGGGGCTAGGAATCCCCAGGGCAGGGCTAGAAGCTTGATCTACACTGAAAGATGGCACCAGAACTGCTATTTACAAAGAATCAAAGTACAAAACCAACAAACCAAACCTAACACCATCCTCCTCTTATTAGGCAAAACATTAACCAATCTTTCAGGAGCCATAAAGCCGGCCTTATCTCCCTAATTCCCTACAGTCAGAAAGGTCTACCTATGAGCCTCCTCCTTATTTCCCAGTGTAACCCAGTTCTCACAGTACAGCAGTTCCAAGCCTGGTGTCACCCGTCCTCAAGTGACCTGCAAGAAGGAAGTCAGCTCCCACAGCCTTGCCTTTAGCTGTTTTTCCCTGTGCCTCAAACAGCTTTCCAGACTCTTCTGTGGCTCTCTGCTTCCTGACCTTCAGGTTCCAATGTCACCTCCTCCGAGCAGCTCTCCTGATCACCCTTCTTCTAAAGTCCAAACCTCTAATCCCTTCCATCATCCCCCAACATGTCAACAGTTTTTCCCTCCATAGTATGTATCACAAACTGTAATTATTTAAATCTTTAAAAAAAATTTAAGATTTTCTTTTATAGAACAGTTACAGGTTTACAGAAAAATGTTGCTGAAAGAGCCCACATACCTCCTTCCTCATCCCCACCCCAGCCCCCACAGTTTTCTATTAGTAACATCGTGCATTCCTATGAGGCATTTGTTGTACAAGTGATAGGCAAATATGAGACATTATTAACTCGAGTCCATAGGTTACATTAAGGTTCTCTGTCTACTGCCCTATGGGTTTGGACAAATGTAATCACATGTCCACTATTACATTATCAACTATCCAGTTTTTTGAGGCGAGGACAGGAGGAGGAGCCCTAATGAGGCAGCAGGTAAGTGATGAGCTGCTAACCGAAAGACTGCTAGTTCAAATCCACCCAGTGGCTCTATATGAGAAAGACCTGGCAATCTGCTCCCATCAAAGAGGACAGCCTAGTAAACCCTCCAGGCAGTTCTACTGTCACACAGGGTCACTATGGGTCAGAATCATCTGCACAACACCTAACAACAACAACATAATTTCACTGCCCTTAAATTGTCCTGTGAGCCAACAATTCACCCCTCCTCCTCTCCCCCCAGTCCCCAGGCAAATACTGATCTTTTCTCTGTCTTCATAATTTTGCCTTTAAAAGAATAAAAATAAAACCATCACTAAAATGCCAGCTCGGTGAAGGCAGAGACAGGGCCCACCTTGCCCAGGTCAGCACCTGTTACAGAGCCTGCCCCCCTGTGCAATGTCAGAATACAACCAAGCAGGCTGGGGCAGTAAGTCAGGTTCTGGGCCCCGTTTACCATTTTCCCACCCCAATTACAGAAATCATGCATGTTAATTATAGCAAGAAATTGAAAACACAGATGAGCAAAAGGAGGAAAACAAAAGTATTCGTGATCCAACCACCCACATCATGTGGACAATCTTCCAAACTTTTTTTTCACATGCCTACATGTACAGAACGATAAGGCAAGTATTTATACAAATGGTTCACATATTGCTGTTCTATCTCCTAATACTCAATATTTCCTTATCACCTTTATTTAGTAAAGGTAACTAAGCTGCATTATTGTTAAAAAATTAAAAACAAAAAACTGCCTGCCATCAAGTTGATGCCAACTCATAGCAACCTCAGAGGACAGAAGAACTGCCCCAACAGAGCTTCCCAGGAGCACCTGGTGGATGCAAACTTCAGACCTTTTGGTTAGCAGGCACAGCACTTAACCACTAACCAACCACCAGGGTAATATAATTCTGCACCATGTAACTATGTTGTTGGAACCAGCCATCACATCATCTCTGATGGACAGCAACCTCCTGTACAACAGAATAAAATGTCACCTGGTCCTGCATTACCTTCATGATCACTGGTGTGATTCAATCCCTTGTGGTGGCCACTGTGCATTCTGAGTGCCTTCCAACCTAAGGCAGTCACCTTCAGCACTACACTAGACAGCAGTCGGCTGTGATGCCCAGGGTTTTCACTGGCTAATTTTTGGCAGTAGATCACCCAGTCTTTCTTCCTAGTCTCTCTCAGTGTCTGAAAGTTCTGCTGAAACCTGTCCACCCTGGCTGATACGGCTGGTATCTGAGTATGAAATTGGGGCAGCTTCCAGCCTCAAAGTAACACCAGAGCCACTGTAGCACATGAACCTGACAGATGGGTGGCATATGTAACCATACCATAAAGTATGTAACAAATCTCCCATGCTCAACTCAAGGGGAGGTTTTCTCCAAATTAATAAAGGTAAACTGTTTGAATACAGCACTTCCCTCTTGACAAGCTGCCCATTTTTTCCCCCGTGTTTGTATTGCCTTAGTGCTGTATTTCCACAGAACCGTACTCCCCACCGCCCCTTCACCACCTGGAGTTATTAGCATCTCATCAACTGGAGAAGCGAAATTGTTTGCAGCCAGGAAAGCTCAAGTATGACGAAGCAAGGACGATGCCTCCGAGTTCAGTTTGGGAGTCTGTTGCTGCTGCAGGAGACAGAAATAAAGAGCTTGTTTCCTTGCGGAGATTTTCACCATAAATAGCTGGAAAACCATTCTGCAGACCTTTGCTTCTCCTCCCAAGCCCTGCCCCAAGGCAAAGTTTGTCCCCAGAGGTGCAAGGTGGCAGGCCCACATGGTTTACAGATGTTGTAAGCGGCTGCAACCCAAAGCCCATTGCCCCACTGACAGCTGGGTGGGTACCAAAAACTTTCACAACAGGCACACTTTAAGACATGATGCCCTGTCCAGAAACAGTGTTTGGCCCACAGTGTGGTTCACCAGCACAAAGGGTAATGTCCTTGGCATTTTCTGCCGACAGTCACACTCCATCCAGGAGGAAGGGCCTCTGCACGAACACCTGGGAAGCAAGTGAGACCAGACTCCACTCCAGCTGTAATGTCCAGCATTGAAGTGTGCGCCTGTGCCCGCCCACATGCACTGTGCCCCGAGCACCATCAAGAGAGGCAGACAGCAAGACATGTAACTATAGAACCCAAATAAACCCCTGTAAGGCTCAGCTGAAGGAGAGGACAAGATGGTATCTGTTACGGACTGAATTATTCCCTTCAAAGATAGATGTTGAAGTCCTAGATGCTGTATCTGTTTAATACTATTCGGGAATAGAGGTCTCTTTTGTTAAAGTGGTCACACCAGAGTAGGATGGCTTCTAAACCTAATCCCTTCTGGATAGTGTCGTATAAAAAAGGCAGAACAGACAAAGACACAGGAGACCTGGTGGGGCAGTGGTTAAGAGCTCAGCTGCTAACCGCCAGGATCAGCAATTCAAACGTATCAGCCACTCCTTGGAAATCCTATGGGGCAGTTCTACTCTGTCCTATAGGGTCACTATGGGTCAGAATCGATTCCATGCCAACAGGTTTGGTTAGGTTTTAGCAGCTTTTATGGCTAGGACCTTGGAAGGTGATCTGCTTCCATAAAGACTACAGCGTAGAAAACTCAATGGGGCAGTTCTACTCTGTCGTATGGAGTCGCTATGAGTCAGGCTCCAGACTGCAGCCAACAACGCAAACACACAATGGGGGAACAGAGATGTCAAGATTCCTCTACAAACAAAGAGACATCAAGGGACACCTGAGACTACAGACAAGGACAGACCCTCATGCCTAGAGGCAATGCCCTGATCTGAACATGTAGCCTCCAAAACTAGGAGACAGTTTTCTGTTCTTTAAGGCCACTTACCTGTGGTATTTGTAATACATACAGCAGCACTAGGTAACTAAGAAGTGACAGAATGAAGAGGAATAGACCTGTGGGACCGGATGTCCATTCCCAGGGTGACACAGCAACCCAAAGACAGGCTAATCTCCGCAGTTCCCAGCCACCTCATATAACATGCCACCGGAGGCAGAGGAGAGCGTCACTAGTAAAGACAGAATTCAAAACTACATCAAGGATGTTGTACTTATAGATGCAATTAAAACACACACAAGATCTCATATGTTTTACTGAAACCCCACGGTCAGGGGAGGCGGTCCTGGATGGTGGAACAGTTAACACGTCGGCCTACTAACCAAAAGACTGGCGGTTCAAGTCTGCCCACAAGCACCTCAGAAGAAAGGCATGGCAATCTATTTCTGAAAAATCAGTCACTGTTAATCCTATGGAACACAGTTCTACTGTGACATATTCAGGGTCTCCATGAATTAGAACTTGATGGCAACTTTACTTGTTTGTTTATTTATCGGTGGGAAAGAGGCTTGGGAGAAGATGTCTGAGGAAGGCCTTGACCTGCTCTTTATCAAATCACAGGGCCCTGGCGCTGCGGTCATCTTCATCTTGGACCTTCACTCAGTCCTACCTCGCACTAGGGTTCACAGGCATCTCTTAATGCCTCCAGCTTCCACCTGCCGGCTGCAGCTCCTGGTCACATTCCTCCCTTCCCACTTTATAAACAACCCAGGTAAGATCCTCAACTAGACTGCTCTCAGGAACCCATGCAGCCTGTATCACAGTTCCAATTGTAGGATTCTCTGTGTATGGTTTGGGACACTGTGAGCCCCAGGAGAGCAGAGGCCAGGCTTTTCTGTCTTGACTGTATGCCCACAGCTAGCACAGAGGCTGGCATGAGGCATGAGCTCAATGAACGCTGCAGCTCGTCAAAGGATGGGCACCAGTCCAGCCTGAGCCGGCCCGGACTTAGGCCCTAACTCTATTCTGAAACTCCAGTGTGGCCACATGCCTGGGGTCAGGGAATCAGATAAACTGCAGAAAGAGGGACGGTTTAAACCTCTTTAAGGAGAAAACTAAAAAACTAGGCAAAATGATTAGGTCACTAGCTATTTAATTCAATACATAAAACAGAGAACTTTTGGTAGAAAAAGTCAAATACAAACTGAGAGTGGAAAGAGCTAAGGTTCTAAAACTCACTTTCCGAAGCGAAAGGAAAGCTACTCCATAAAGCTGGGGAGACAAAAAAAAGAACAAACAGGAAATGCAGGGGCAGATTAACCAGCAAGCAAGGTATGCACAGGCTTACATTAAGCAGTACACCTTATCAGGTAATCTTTCACTGATAAAAGTCATACAACCACGGTGCAAGACAGTTTGGCAGTTCCTTAAAAAGCTGAACACAGAACTACAATATGAGCCAGTGATCGCAATCCTAGTTATACACCCAGAAGAAGTAAAAGCAGGAATGCAAACAGAAATCTGTGCACCCATGTTCACTGCAGTACTTTTTACTATGGCCAAAAGCTGGAAACAACAGAGGTCTGTCAACACATGAATGGATAAACAAAATGTGGTATATACACCCAACGGAGATGATACAGTGTATGTCTAATGCCATCAAGTCAATTCCAACTTAGACTCCGATGAAATGGATTGACACAGTGGCTTCAACATGGGCCAGAACAGCAAAGACCGTGACGATCGCACAGGATTGGGCACTGTTTTTCTTCTGTGGCACCTCGGGTCACGATGAATCAGAACCAACTCAACAGCACCTGACAACATGTTTTATTGTGTAGATTTTCACAATTATTAAAAAAAAAAAAAGTGAAAATCTTTCCAAAGGAGAACCAATATGGCTGGTTTAACTAGCTTCTTGAAAAGCCAGTGCCGAACGCATCTAACAAATCAGGGGTTCATGAGAACACAACCCTCTCGGTTCTCATACACAAGAGACGGCAGAGAGCAGAAGAGGACCTTGCCCAATCTCTGCTCCTTGCCCAATCTCTGCTCTCATGTGCACACACAGACTGGGAGAAAAA
This sequence comes from Heterohyrax brucei, assembly GCA_028571685.1. Taxonomy (NCBI): domain Eukaryota; kingdom Metazoa; phylum Chordata; class Mammalia; order Hyracoidea; family Procaviidae; genus Heterohyrax; species Heterohyrax brucei. Next base: position 13,054,009 of record CM053153.1, on the reverse strand, counting down.
TGTCTGTAGTGTCCCTTTCATTTGATAGACTCTTGTATTTACGAGTGTCTGCACCTGAGTTTCTGAATGAATCACATCCTTTTAGAAGTAGAAAAAAGAAGCTTGAAATTCACCTTCATTTCTCAAGAAAATACAGAGCAGAAGACATGGAGGAACTTGCCTAGAAACCGAGAGGGGTTCTCTGGTCCACCCGAGCCCAGGGCTCGGGTCCCAGAGCGAGAGTCAGAGTGGCCCACATCTACACTTCGTAGAACTGCCAATTCCATTCCCAAAGGTTAATCTAGATCTCTGAGGAGGTCAACGGAATCCTGTCAAAAATCTCCCATAATAAACAGAGAGCAACATTTGGTGCATTGTCTGATGAGATCTTTCAGGGTGAGAGAGATCTATTAAAGCATTATCTTTATTTGGTCTGTCATTACATACAAATCTCTTCCAAAAGTAGAGAAAAATATTAGGAGATGGGTCTGCTCAACGACAAAGAAACCAGCAGAAATGCAGATGTCACGGAATTTCCCATTCACCCATTAATAGGAAAGAATGACCTCTCTTGATAGTAATACTAAAGTGTAAATACCATTTCCTGCTCTTGCGCCTTCGCCTACTGCTGTTCCCTGACACCCTCTCCGACACGCCACACGTTCATTAAGATTCCAACCAGGCTTTAGGGAAGCATTTAAACGTAAGTTAGCTCCAGTTTTTACCTGGTCAACAACTGGTAATATCTACTAATGCCTGGCAGACTTTCTAGGATGTGTCAAAAGATTAGCAATGGGGTGAGGTTTGTACAGCACTGGGAACTCCATTGAGAAAAGTGCCACACAAGTGCAGGTAATGTTCTATTAATTTATGTAAGCTGATTCCCTGAAACACATACAAAGTGGCTTTGATGTATAAATCAGCCAACCAGAGATTAATAGCTTGGTTTACTGCAGTCTTTTCTCTTCCCAAGCCACAAGCCAAAATAAACTTCATGTCAATTTATAACTTCACAAAATGTGCTTCTGAACATCTACACCTGAATCCACTGTGGTCAGTAAGCAGATGGCTGCATTCGCCCTGACGAGCTAGGCTGTGTGGTGGTAACAACCCCTGAACCTCCGCCCCAGAGATTACCACAATTGCCACTCTGGGATAAACAAGGTGAGCCCAGAAACTTCCTATTTCTGGTCTTTACAGGACAATTTGGGAAAACCAGTGCTGAGGCTGACATCAGTTTGAACGGTGTAAGCCTGGCTTTCGTTCTCCAACCACTTACAGAGCAGTCCTGCAGAGCTGCAGTGAGGACTGGATGTGATAATGTAAAATAGCCAGGATACTGCCTGGTGCAGCAATTGTTGCATGCCACTGAATTAATTTTGATCGGTGGCAGTCAGTAAATGATAATGATGACTATTCCCACTGTCACTGTCATTATCCCTGTTCTTTAAATAACAATGCTTATTGTTGTAATTTTCATAATCCAGTATTTCACAAACTTGTCTGCACACTGGAATCACCTGGACAGTTTAAAAAGGCATTAATGTGTATGCCTTGCTATAGAGTTTAGTGTGCAGACTTTGAAATTTAAGACATCCCCAGGTGATTCGAATGTATGGACCAGTTTGAGAATCACTGACAGAGACAGCAAGATTCAGAGAGGGAGAGAGAAGGGGAAACAGGAGGCAGGGAACAGGGAGAAGACGACAGAGACACACAGGCATACATACATACATACACACACACACACACACACAAATGATCTGCTTCCACTATCATCAAAGAGGGGGCAAATCAGTCAGGATGAGCAAGGTGACGCTGCAGTAAAGAAACTAATCAAAATCAAACTCACTGTCGTCAAGTCAAATTCTGATTCATGGTGACCCTATGGGACAGAAAACAACTGCCTCATAGTTTCCAAGGGGTAACTGGTAGATTCAAACTGCCAAATTTTGGTCAGCAGCTGAGCTCTTAACCATCATGCCACCAGCGTTCCCAAAGAACCCTGAAATCTAGCCCTAAGAATGACAGCAGTCATTCTGGGGTCAATGAGATTAGCCTAGAAATCTTTGTTTTTCTGGTCTTGCCCTGACACTGATCTTTAAGCTTTCTGGTCTCAGGTCTTCCTGCTATCCTATCTACTTTATTTCACACCTGGCTCAGTGTAACAATTTTTCTAACATAAGAGTGATCAGCCCACTAGTTTGGACACACTGCGGGGGAATCTGGTACTCTTCAGTAATAATCTAAAAGAGAAAAAAAGAAAAGGAAAAATAGACAAGAATTCAAAAAGCACAGCCCCCAGATTGAAACCCTTCTTCTTCAATTTGTCACCAACTACCACTTGGATTTATTCAGTTTAGTTAACTTCTCCAGGATGAAAGTATTTTGAGGATGTAAAAGAGACAGGGTGAGACCAGGAGATCTATGAATACATGAGTCCCCTCTTCTACCTGGCAATAGGGAACAGTATGAGCACAGACACACTGTCACCAGTAGGAGCCCAGGCAATTACGTGCTCAGCTAGAAACCAAAAGCTCAGTGGTTCAAACCAACCAGATGCTCCACAGAACAAAGACAAGGCATGGCCTGGTGATCGACTTCCAAAGAACTCAGCCAATGAAAACCCTATGGAGCCCAGGTCTCCTCTGACACACGTGGGGCTGCCACGAGCTGAAGTGGACTCCTCAGCCACTGGTTTTCAACCTTAGCAATATCGACGGACTTGGGAATGGAAACTTTAACCATCGGACCCCAACTCTTCTGAGTCATTTCATCAAGGATTCCCAGCAAACCCGCCTCCCATTGTAGGATGTCGTATCTCTGCCTCATGTGATGGAAACCAGAATATCCAGCCTGTTTGCCCTCATTTTCCAAGTTTAATTTAGGAATCATACTGGCTTTACATAAACTCTTCCCCCCAAAACTGCACTCCGTATTTTGAACATGTTAACAGAGAATCAAGGCAAAGAATCACTATATGCCATTACATAATAGTTGCTGTGACTTTAAAAGCTAATGGCAGCCTCAGGCAGAAAGTCAAAAGCTGAGGGAAATCATTTTTATGAAATTATCTGGCTGCAACAATCTTTTTTGGATGCATTGTTAGTTGACAATGGTTCTGCCTTTCTCAGAAGCTCATTCAATTATCTGTTAACCCGGGAGAGGAGTTTTCTTCCCATCTATAGTTAAAGGAAAAGAGAAAGAACAAAGCAGGCAGGATTTCCCTAATAAAGGCTTAAAATTAAAAGCGGTAACTTCTCTCAAGGCTCTGCTTACTGCAAAGGAGCTGTTAGAAGAACTGTCACTGTGTCCCTACTACTGATCTATTTTTTCTTCAGCCTTCACAAAAAGAAGAGGAAGTCTGGGCTCCACAGCTAGGCCCATGTGGCTGAAGTCATACTGCCTTCTCCCCCCACATGTGTGACTGCTGGCAAGCAGTGTAACCTCTCTAAACATGTCTCCTCATCTGTAACATGAAAATAACTACCAACTTTACAGGGGTAATCTGCTGCCCATCTGTCAGTGTCTTGAATGTTGGTGGCTTTCACAATGCTGGAAACGGTGCCCCCAGTATCAAACACCAGCAAGGTCACCCATGGTCATTGAGGGGAGATTTCAGACTGAAAGAGACTAGGAAGAAAGGCCTGGAATCAATCACTAGAGGATGACATCATGTTCAGCAAAGTAGAGGGCCAGGGAGAGTGAAGAAGTGAGACGGATTGGCACTCAAGCCACAGACGGACTGGACCGTGCTGGCAATCTTGACCAACGGCACAGGATCCAGATGCATTTCATTCTGTTGTAAATAAGGTCTCCATGAGCTGAAATCAACTAGATAGCAAGCTGACTATCCTTATCTTGAAAGATATCATGAGAACTAAGAAGACACATGGAAGGTGCCTAGCATTCAATAAACATCTTCCTCTGATCACTGCCAAAATTTCAGGAAGTTCACTAGAATGTGAGCTTCTTAAAAGAAGGGACAGTACCTTCCTCATGTCCAATTCCAGGGGAGTGAAGGACGCAAGGAAGGGGACTGCTTGGTGGGGAGGTGCAGAGTGGATACTGAAGAGACCAGACAATCTCTAAGTGGGCAGTGTGCTAGGACCAGCACAGAATGGTGACAAAGAGACAAAGGTGCAGAGCCAAGAGAAGCTCAAATCAAAAAACCCACAGCCCGGATCAAAGTGTGCCTGAAACCCATCCCACCTCTGCACTTTTCGGTTATATCAGGTACTCAGCTGTCTCCATCTAAAGTATCTAATTTGAATGGGGTTTTCTGTCACATGCAACTCTGAGCACCCTAACTGACAGATTCTGGGGTATGGCTGGGAAGGTCTGTGTCACACTTCCAGTGACTTAATGTTTCAGGTCCCTGAGACCCGACAAATCCTGGTCACCCTATATCCCAGGGCTTAGCACAGTGTCTGTACTCAGGCCCTCAATAAATTTTTTTTTTAATAAATGAATATAGCAAAACTCATCAAATCACTTGGAGTTTCAGGATGTTTTAAGTCTGCATTGTCCAGAAGTGTCTCAATTAGAAGAGCATCAAAAGGAAAGCTCACAGGACTTGGAGCCATCAGACAGCACTGAGCTCAGATCATAGCTCCAACTGAGCCTCAGTTTCTTCCCCCTGCAAAATGGGCATACTAATATCTACATCTCATGTGAAAGTACCGGAGGTAGGCTGCATTCCACGAATATTTATTTCCCTCCTGTTCGGCTAACCCCACTTCATATCACACATTCTCATCTAGGGTTCAGAAAACAGGGTCACTGGATGTGTATGAGGAGTTCCGGTGGAGCAGTGGTTAAATGCTTGACTGGTAACTGAAAGGATGGCAGTTCAAACCCACCTAGCAGCTCCAAAGGACATAAGACCTTGCAATCTGCTCCTGTGAAGATGACACCCAAGAAAACCTTAGGGGCCAGTTCTCCTCTGTCACATGGAATTGCCACTGAGGTGCCCATCAACTTGACAGCACCCAACAACATGCTGCTGAGTACAGGTACTATGGTTCACAAAAGAGCCTGCCTGGGCCACTGGGACAGCCATTGCCTGGAGGGCTGGGAAAGCGACATCATGCCCTGGGCCTCCCATCCCTCCCCACAGCCATTCCCTCTAGGAGAGGTGCCTAAGGTGAGGGCACAGGCCATCACGCTTTGGCTACTGTGTGTCCTCTCTGCTTCGCAAATGTTATCCTAACAGAGGCACAGGGCTGTGCCATCTGCACTGCGTCCCCAGAGGCCTCTGATTTAACCACCTACAAGTGATGCGTAACTCAAGTTACACTCCAAGCTTCAGGAGGGCTGGAGGTGAGCGCTGGAGCCTCACCTTGCTCACCTTAGCACCCAGAAGGCACCCTGTGAACTAGTTCCTGAGAACACGCATGAAGATGAGCAGCTGGATAAAGAACAGGGATAAAAATCCGGATTTCAGAATAGAACCACAGCTTGCTGTCGTGACTGCAGTCGACTTTATTCTGACTCACAGCAGCCCCACGTGTGCAGAGTAGAACTGTTCCCTCGAGTTTTCAAGGCTGTGACCTTTCAGAAGCAGATGGCCAGGCCTGTCACTGCTAGGTGGATTCAAACTGCCAATTTTTCAGCACTTTGTCGAGCACTTAAACACCTGCACCACCCAAGGACCTTAGAATCACATCAAAACTCATTATTTGTTGTTGTTGTATACTGTCAAGTTGACTCCAACCCGTGGTGACACTCTAAGGCAGGGTACAACTACCTAGAAAACCATAGTGTTTTCTAGGCTTTAATTTTTGCAGGAGCAGATGGCCAGATCCTTCTATTAAGTGGCTGGGTAGGTTTGAACTACCAAACTTTCAGTTAGCCAAGTAGTTAACCACTGTACTCCATGGGGCTTCTTCCTGTATTATTTATTGCACAGAACTGGCTCACTGTCAACTGCTTTGGGTTTGGAGGGTTTTTTGCCCCCTATAACCCACAGCAGATAAATCAAAGACCTAGTTAGAGCTTCTGCAACTCACAGACCTGGACTGATTTCTGACCTGCTCAACGCAAGTAACTAACCCCGCCGAGTCACAGTTGATTCTCTGATCAACACAATTATCAAGGCTAAAAGAAGAATTTTTTTAATGCAATTATTAACTAGGAAAAAAATGAAAGGATATACATCTAAATATTACTAGCAATTAGCCCCAGATGATAAGATTATGGAAGACTTTCATTTTCTCTTTTTTGCATATTTTTGTTTTTCATAATGAACACAAATTGCTTGACTCATGAAAATCAAAGTTTCCATGGACTCCTACCAGCGTCTGGCCCCTCACCTATGCCACATGGTAGACTCAGCCAACATTCCTTCTCCGTGAACATCTTTCAGACATTCGGAAGCAGCTCTCAGGCGACTCCTGTGTCTCCCAGTCCTCATTCAATTATCTCAGCTACTGTCAAGTCACCCCCCCAGGCCTTGATTCCAGGGACTCTTCTCCTCCCTCCTGGCCACGAGGATTCCTCCATCTGTTGTAACCTGGTTCTGGGGGCTGAAGAACCACCAGCAGAAGGTCCTTTCTTTGCTCATTCATCTGCTAATTTACTCACTGGGTGCAGGCTGATTAAAAACCTGCTACTGCCTGTCGGCTATCCTTCGTCTCTGCCTACCAACCATTCACAAACCCTCTCCTGGCTTCCTGGGGAGAAATATCCGCCTGGCCTCCTCCTATGTCCTTGGGCTTCGGGATGTGCCGCCTGGCTCCCGACTTGGGCAGGGGGTGGGCCCAGGGCAGCCCATCAGAGCATCACATTGGCCTGGCCACAGGGATTGGTTCTGGGATGGGAATGTTACCCAGATACAACCAATACAAGACAGGCAGACTCAAATCTGAGATTTTCCTTGAACTGTTAAAAAGTGGCATTTTTTTCCCCTTCTGCTAGAACTGCTGACAGCTATCTTACCATCACAAGCCAAAAAGAAAAGGCAACAAAGACCAGAGAAGCACCCTGCAAGCTCAGAATTGAAGCCACTCCCGAAGCCCACCCTTCAACCAAAGATTAGCTAGACTCATCCAATAGGCAGTAGCACACATGAGGAGCCACATTCCTGGCTCACTCAAGTACACCGACTGGGCAACACCTGCCCAAAAGCAAACACGAGAAGGTAGGAAGGGACAGGAAAGACAGACAGACAGACAGAGGGAACCTGGGATGTAAAGGTAAAGGGAGAGAGTGCTGATGCTTGCAGCCATTGTAACCAACATCACAAGACAATTTGTGGGTCTATTTTTGAATAAGAAACAAATTTGCATTGTAAACTCTCACCTAAAGCACAATAAAAGCAGAAAGATTGTTTTAAAAGGCATGCAGTGCTGTCTAAAATGGGAGCAAGGCTGTTTAAGCTTTGGATTCTTCATGCCTTATGTTCTACCTCTGGGATCTTCCAATGACATAAACCAACAAACGCCCCTGGTATTGGAGATGGGGCTCTATTTTGAGGTCAAAAGAAGCTGACTCATAAAACCCTAAGTGCTATAAAATATAGGTTATACATCGATGATCAAGGTGGTCCCTGGTCTTGTTTCAGGTACACGCAGTCTGACGTGGAGATGGCTACCAACAACTACAGCTGTTTAAAGACAGTTAAGATTACAAGCAGTCCTGACATACCAGAGGGTTCCATCCCAACAACTACTCTGCCCTGAGTCAGTCACGACACAAGTAGGATACCTCTTTCCTATTTTTTTTATTTTTAGTTCTTATTATTATCAGCTTTTATTATCAGTTATCTTGATACATTTGGTCTTTGTCTTTGAGAGGACTTGGAAACATATTGGGGAATGATAACATCAGCAAATTACATGTTTCAACACTGTACGTGGTACATATTACCAATATGATGTATAAAAAAAATAAAAGACAGTTGTAAGTTCAGTTCATTGTATCTAACTCACATATACGTTGTAAGCTGAGAAACCTGTACCGCTTTATTTAAATACTACACAGGGCAAGGGGGTCATGGTGATTCTGTGATCGAGTTCTCACCTTCCACGCAGAGACCTAGGTTTGACTGCTGGCAACACATCTCATGCACAGTCACCACCTACCAATGGACCCTTATGTGTTGCTATGATGCCGATCAGGCTTAAGCAGCACTTTCAGACTCAGGTAGACTAGGAAGAAAGGTCTGGCAATCTATTTCCAAAAAAATCAGCCAATAAAAACCCTAGGTATCATAAGGGTCCAATCCTGGGGTGGCCATGAGTTAGCTGAAGGCCAAAAACAACACAGGGTGATGAGCCCAGGGAGGGGACATCAGGGAAAGCATCACAGAAGCCAAGTGCCGTCGAGTTGGATTCCATCACAGAAGCAACAGCATTTAAACCTACTCTGTATCTCTCTTCAGGCAGTCAAGCTAGAATTACCGATTGGCGAGTCAGGTAACACTGTTGACTCATATTCATCACACAGTAAACTAAAACCACTATATCCCACATCGCAACAGACACGATGATACTTGAAGTACTCAACAGCACTCTCTGAACAAGCCCACAGAATAGGGTCTCAAGAGACCAGCAAAGCGCCAACATCCAACAACCCTCACTTGCGAGAAATGCATCTGAACGGTAAACACTCTAAACTAATACTCAGGTCACTTTCTGCGATTTCGATTCTATAAACTTCAGTTTTCACTCCAATTAGCTAGTCCACTTGGATTACTGCTGATCAAATCATAGCAGTATCATAAGAACTGCCCTTTCAAGATGAATAACCTACTTTCCGAATTAATACCCAAATGACAAAAAGGCACAGGGAGCCTCTGGTTACTAGAATATTTCATCATGGGTTCGCCATCTGGCTGATGGCATCACAATGACAGCACCTCTGGGAACCTCTATTTTTTTAAGGAAGGCCCTAAAAGTGGCTCTTTTTAAGTGAACAGGAGCCAGTATCTCTTAGACCTCTGATGAGACATGCTCAACCACACAAATATACAGATCTAAAGAGTCAGGAAAGCAGGACCCCACACAAAAACTCTCCATGCCTCTAGCGCTTGTAGGAAACCCCAGTGGTGTAGTGGTTAAGTGCTACGCCTGCTAATCAAAAGGCCAGCAGTTCCAACCTGCCAGGCGTTCCTTAGAAATTCTATAGGGCAGTTCTACTCTGTCCTGTAAGTTTGCTATGAGTTGCAATCAATGGTAGTGGGTTTGGTGGGGTTTCTTAGTGCTTGTCAACACATCAGTGACTCATTCAGCCCAGAAAATGTGGCTCCAACTTTCCAAAGCAAAGAATCTTATGGTTGGAAAAATTAACACTGACAGAATACTTCCATGTGGCCTTACAAGTGCCGAGAGATTCGAGGCAAGAAAGAGAATGGCTTAAAATATCTTCCAGCAAACCTGTATTTCTGAGAGAATCAGATTACCTGTTTTCCAAACACCTTTAAGATTACTACTAACAATTATACAGCCATAAAGGGAAACGGATGAACCTTGAAAACATCATGTTGAGCGAAGTTAACTCCATCACAAGGACAAATACTCTTAAGATCTCCCTTGTGTGAAGTACCTATAACAGGTAAATGTTTGAGAGACTAGAGTTTATTAGGACTACCAGAGGCAAGGAGTAGGGGGAAAGAGAGAGTCTTGGTTTAGGAAGCATGAAGATTCAGCTCATAGAGATGGAAAATCTGGCAATGGGATCGGTGATGGCTGCACAACATGATTACCATAATAACCGTTCCCTAACATTAAGTGCTACCACTGCTAACCACAAGGTCAGCAGTTCAAGTCCACCCTCCATGGATACTCTGGGAGTCAGTTCTACCCTGGCCCCTAGGGTCGCCATGAGTCGGATCTGACTCAACGGCGCTTAGCTTGGCTTGGCAACATTAAATTGGAAATCTTGGTGACAATAGTGGGTAAGTGCTGTATCTGCTAACCAAAAGGTCAGGAGTTCAAATCCACCAGGCGTTCTTTGGAAACTCTATGAGGCAGTTCTCCTCTGTCTACAGTGTCACTGTGAGTCAGAATCAACTTGACAGCAGTGGTTACCATTAAACTGGAAACACTAGTGATGTGGTGGTGAAGTGCTACGTCGCTAATCAAAAGGTTGGCAGTTCAAATTCACCAGGCACTCCCTGGAAACTCTATGAGCCATTCTACTCTGTCCTACAGGGTTTCTACGAGTCAGAATTGAAACATTAACTCGGGTGTGTTATAAATATTTTTACCAAAAAACCCACTGCATTTCACTTTCTCTACTTACAGGCCACATGTCTCTGCATAACTACTTTACCTCCTGTCTTTCTGAAAATGCAATTATTATTTACCTCACACACTCACTGGGCAGCAACTTGTCCCAGGCAGTGCCAGGTGGCAGAGAGCCAAGAGGTATAGACGTGTCAGAACTCAGCCAGGAAACACAGTAAAGCATGTGTGCTCAAAAAGCACCTACTCAATAAATGCTGCTCTCTTACTAAGGTGACCTGCTCGACTACTCTAAAAATGAGAGCGACTTTTATGTCGAAAACTCCTAATGTTTTATTTTTTTCCAACTGGTTTGTTTTTCATCACTAAATCCTATATGTTCATATTTTACAAATGAAAAACATACAGAAGGATACAGAGTTCAAGATCTTCCATCTACCCCAGGCCTACAATCCCCTAAGTTTGTCCCAAGGTCAACAGTACTCACCAATATTTGCCTCACACCCTATTTTAGGTGTCCGTTTAGAAATAATCTATGTATATGCAAGTATGTGTATACTTGCAGTTGGGAAGAGAATGTATAGGCAACTTAAAAAAAAACAAAAAAACCCTGCAGTTAAGGCAAATCCGACTCACGGTGACCCATGTGTTATATAGTAGAACCATCCCATAGCGTTTTCTTGGCTGTAATCTTCACAGAAACAGATTGCCAGGCCTTTCTTCTGCTTGCAGCTGGAGGGGTTCAAACCTCCAACCTTAGATTAGCAGCCAGTCACAAAATCACTTTTACTACCTTACAGCATACCCCATATACATCTCTGTATCTTACTTTTGTTCTCCTCTCATTTTTCCTTAAGAATGTATTCTGGAGATCATTCCTTCTGAGCAGGATGACCTCCTTTTTTACAGAGTAACACTGCATTCTGCTTTAAGGTACATCATAATTTATTGAATTAATCCCCTACAGATGGACATTTAAGTTGCTTCCAGCATCTTGCTATTAAGAACAACGCTGTGATGAACATAAGTCTTACTATTAAACACAACATACACGTATCGGCAACATAAATTGGGTTTATAGTATAAAGTCCTTGAAATAGAATCACAGAGTCAAAGGGTAAGCACATTCTAACCAACGGTGTAATGAGAATGCCCATTTCTCTTCCATTCTCACATTTACAAAAGCCTCTGTTTCTTTTCATAGAAAGTGAAGGAGGACAGAGCTCCACTCTTATCCCATCTCTTTCTGCCACTGGGATACCACACAACACCACTAACTACTTGCTCAAATTTCCACCCCTGGACGCACAACCAAGAAGTTAGAACTGAGGATAGACTGTCAGCATACGGGGCACTGCAGTGGCTCATCCTGCCTCCCAAGAGCTGACTGTGTGTCGTCCCAACTCTGCCTTCAGTGATCTCTGTGACACGAGGCTGATAGCCTGAAATTGCTCATGGGTAAGAGTATTTACACCACAGAAATCAGCAATCACTACAAACTGGGGCTTCCTACTCTCCAGAGAGCAGTTAAACACACACCAGCTCAACAATGGATAGAAACTCTGGCTCTGCACCCCTTCTCTGGATGTTTCCAACTTCGATGCGGACCTGGTCACAAATTCTTGGAACCTTAAGATTGGAGAAGATCTACAAGGGCATATACTTATTAAATCTTCAAATACTGCCTTTCCCTAGTCCCTCTAGATATATGGGGTACCTCTTGTTCTCTCTGCTTTTTCTTTTCCATTCCATCACATTTCCATCCCTTTATTGGTTGGTGTAGCATTTTCGGTGATTTCCCACAGTGCAGTAATTCCAGGTGAGACTAGGCAAACCCATTTCTGTTGAGACAATTCTGACACAAAGACATCCTACAGGACAGAGTGGAACTGCCCCAAGGCTATAAATCTTTATGGAAGCAGACTGCCACATCTTCCTCCCACGTAGCAGCTGGTCAGTTCAAACTGCAGGCCTTTCTGTTAGCAGCCAAGCACTTAACCACTACACTACCACGGCTCCTAAAGTAAATCCTGGCACCATCATTCACCAGCCATGTGACCTTTGGCAAGTGACTTAACCCCTTATGCTTTGGTTTCCCCTCCTATAAAATATGGGTCATCATGTTTTCCTTAAAATTCTATTCTTAGGAATACATGGCCTAAATGCAATAAACTACAAAGAATGTCATTTGGTACATGCCAAGCATTTCATGTTAACTGTTCTAATTGTCTTCCAGTTCACTAATTCTCTCTTTAGCCATATCTGCTCTGTCATTTAACACTTTTGTTAGATTTTAATATCAATGACTTTTAATTTCTACTTTTCTCTTTTTACACTTTTTATTTCTTCTGCAATCTTGCATTTTAAATACACTATCTTTATAGTCTCTCTTAGGTTATTACATCCAACTCAAAGTTTTATTTCTTAAATAGTTTATAGTTTCTAATTGTCAACTCATCTTTAGAAGAAGCAGTTCTGGGTCACTGAATGTTCCTACAGAGTGATATTATGTTTGTACAAGGGGTTCTCATGATCCTAGACCAGTTTTTATGTTCACTGCTCAGCTTGAGGAGTCTCATATCTCACCAGTAATATAAATTTTGATCCCCCAACTACATAACTTGGACGGTTGTTTTGTGGGTGAATTTTTTACACTCAAACCTACCCACTATTTCACAAGGCAGCTTTTCCAGCTCTTTTTTTCATGAAGATGTCAAATTTTTCAGGGCTCCAGTAGACTCAATTCCTCCTTTAGCCCAGGCTCCGTTTCCTGAGCCATTATGGCATTAAAACCTTGAGCTCCTTAGCAGAGGAAGATGAAAGGTCAGGAATTAGAGGAAAAACTGGAATTTATGCTGGATGTCCTCCATGAAAAACTGCCTCCTTTGCCATGCATTCAGAAGAACTGGATGGTGCTTGGCTATCACTACTGATGATTCCATTGAATGATTAAAAGGAGGAATATGTGGAAGAGAATTTCAAATTCACAAAGAACCCAGACTTTCTGGAACCACTGAGGCTGAGTAAACCCCCCAAACTACTGCCCTCAAATAATCATTATACCTTAAACTGAAACGATGCCCCTGAAATTATCTTTAAACCAAACATTAGCTTAGCTTAACAGGAACAGGATATCCACCTTGAGCAAGATGTTTCTTTAAAGAATTATCTATACGTGATCACACTGACAACAGCAACTCAAAAGGTTAGATGAGAAAATTAAAGGCAGGGACTAGGTGTTGAGAACGGTGAAATAACTTAGAAAAAGATGTACTGAGAAAGGTAGTACAATCTGAACAATGTAAGCAACATCACTGAATTGTTTGTACATGTAGAAATTTGAAAAGACATATGTTTTGTTATGTATATCTTGACCAAAATAAACTTAGCTCCCAGACCCTACAGCCAATATCTGGGTATAAAAGTCTTGTGAGCTCACATTTAACCATTTGGCTTCAGTTCCTCTCTCTATTTTTGGTACTTGAGGATTGCCTTTCTTGTGAGCGCATCTAGGTAAAAACTCAAAAAAACCAAACTCTACCAGTTACTACTTGAGTGACCTTGGCCAAGTTATTTCCCTTCTTTGAACTTCAACTTTGAAGGGACGTTGTGCAGCTTACAAGAAATAATCCAAGTAAAGCTCTCAGCAGAGAGTCTAGCCTATAGTAACTATCCACATATATGACTATCATTATTACTAATGACAGCAGACACAAAAAGCTTTCCTCCCTTCAGAGTTACAGTTCTTACCTAAATTAACAATCTGACCTGAGAACCTTACAGGTGCTCTTAAGTTTTCACAGAATGAAGAATGCACGGATTCTGATTGCAGCAGAGGCAGAAGGTTATGCGTTGTACGGGACTAAGATCCACCGCCCCACTATCACCACAGAGCACTTTCACTTTCCCTTACAGGAAAGCAGTTATAATTACCAGCTCTAGAGGCAGGTGGCCCTGGCCCAATCTCCACCCTGGTACTTACCAACTCGGTAACCTGGATGAGTTACTCAACCTCTGGGTCTCAGCTTCCCCTGTAAAACAAAGCGAGAGTACGGATGAAGGAAGTTAAAAAGCACATACTGTCAGCTGCTGTCGATCCCACCTCACAGTGTCCTCCTGGGTGTCACAGCAGAGATGTGCTCCCCAGAGTTTCCAGGGGTTGAGTTTTCAGAAGAAGATTGCTAGGCCCTTCTCTCAAGGTGCCTCTGGACAGACATGAATTGCCAAACTTTTAGCAAAAAGTTGAGTGCACCAACCATTTGCACCAGCCAAGAACTTGACACATACTAAGCTGTCAGTAAAACCCGAGCCACTAATATTTCTCCGTCTCCCCAAGACACAGTCTGGAAATAACACCTCCAAATCCCATTCGTACAGACCATTATCAATTACAGAGCATTTCACACCAACATTTTTCTCATTTACCGCTCGCAGTAGTCTTGTGTGTTGTGAAGAAATCAAGATTCAGAGACATCAAGTAACTTGCTGAAGGTTGCACAGCAAAGAGAAAGACCAAAGTTTCAAACCGAACTCCCATGAGTGAGGGGCAGTTGGGCTAGACTACATTTTCTGAGAAAGAGACATGAGGTAGGCTGTCCCTTCAGATTCAGAATGTTGGTAAGGAAGATGCTAGAACCCAGCAACATGCGCAACTTGAGTTGGAAGTGGTCTGTGTCATTCTGTCCCCAAATCATTTCCTGTCTCAGGTCTCTCCATTACGGGGAAAGGAAAACACGTGCACATACACCTGGCTTGTCACCCTCAAAACCTTACGGCGAGAAAAGCTTATGAATCAAAGAGAGTCTTAATAAAACCACAGTCAAACAACAACTCATTTTAGTGCATTCATCAGCATTTAGCGTGAATATCAGAGCCAAGCCTGCAGTGTCTAGACACTCCGATTACTGCACAGCAAAGCAACAGAATGACTTTTTCCTGGGCTTTATTTTGATTAACTCTTTAGTTGCCTAAGTGTTTCTCTCTGCTTTTCACTCGACCAGACAGCAGCAGGTTTCTGGTTTTCATCAGGTGCTAAAACCACCGGAAGCTACTTCACCAACACCATTTTAATCACAAAAGGTTGGGGCCATCCTTAATTGTCATGAGGAAACACTATCTGCAGATCATCCCGACCACTTCTGAGGCTCGACCACTTCTGAGGCTCTGGCCAGCTCCCCTTTTTATCCCTAGCACAAACTGTCTTTCTGCTGTTGCTGCAGCACCAGAGTGGCATACAACTCCCTTTTAAATCATCACAAAACTGCCCAGGGGCCAATGAAAGAGGACTTAAGAGCCATCTAAGCACAGTCACAAGCTGTGTCCTCAACCATGTATGACATGCCCTACAACCTGCTAGTGCACACACGCAGCTCAGAACTACAGCTCTCCTGATTTATTGTGTCTTCGGGTTCCTTAAAGGGTGCTTTTTCTTTCTTTCTGATTCTTTGATCAGATTTACCACATAGAAAATAGGGACAAATGGTTACCTTGAAAATATCATAGGGTCCTGGGCAAAAGCCCTAGAAATGAGAACAAGCAAATTCACCCACTCCCACAAAACCGTTTTGTTTTGAAAAACATCCCAAGCAAGTTCATCACTGCACCACTAGAGAAAAACCCAAGACAGAGTGTGGCTGGTTCTGACAGAAGAAAAAAACGGGGTCTCTCATCAATGGTGACTCCTTCACTTTCGATATTCAAGCAGAGAAAATCTGGACTACCTAAAGATCTTGTCACCTCTTTAGACCCACAACCCTCCAGTTTTGAGAGCTGTGTGACTTTCAGCAAGTCACCGAACCTCTCCACGCTGATGCGTCCTCTGTAAAGTGCGGACACTCATTCATTCAAGAGACACCTCTTAAGCACCTGCTATGTGCCAAGCACCGCAGTTAGGAAGATCATCCCATGAATTAAACCTTCCCAGCTGCCAGGGAGCTCTTAGCAAGGGCCAGGGCAGGCAGACAGCTGAGCATGAGGGACTAAGGTGAAGTGTGACCACAATGGTGAGGGCACGTGCCAGAGGTCACAGGACGAGGAACCCAACTAACTTAGCAGGACTGCAGAGTAGGAGATACAAGACAGGTCCCTCCAAGGAGGTAACGCCTAAGCTGAGAACTGAAAGACAAGTTGGACCGAGCCAGACAGGAAGGGTTCCCAGCAGAAGTGACAGCAGGTTACACTGTTTGGTTCACACGGAGAATCAAGCACAGGAGGTGTGAAGACCAGACAGACAGGCAGGAGGCTTTGCCAGGGCTGTCCTAAAGCACAGGCCTGGTGACCTCAATGAGTCTTCTGAGAGCCCAGCTCAGGCTCTTACAGTGGTTCCCTGGAAGATGACGACCCTGGGCCTTCTCCAGGGCAGAGGGCGGTCCCACCTCTCCCCTTCCATTTCCCCTCGGGGTGGGGCAGTGATTCAAGACGGGAGCTGCCCGCTCTTCACCACTTGGGTTCTGACAAAAGCACCTGGGGCTCCAGTCTTCTCCCCAACTCCCCCTTTCCCCACCCAATCTATGACCTAGCAGAAGACACTGCTGGATGGATCTGCTGCCTTGCCTGTCTGCTCCAAGAGCGCCTGGGAGATCTGAACTGCTGACCTTTCAGTTAGCAGCCTAACACTTCATCAGTATGCCAGGGCTCAGGCTGAGTTTCCCTCATTCCAGGTTCCCCAGCACCTGGCACTAAGCCTGACACACAGTAGGTTGTCAGCACATTCAGAGCTGAATGGGCTTTTATCTCTCTTCAAATGCCAGAGCCCACCCACGGAGCAGCTGTATGAGGCCAGAGAGGCAGGAGATGGGGGTCCCGCTGACTCAGCCTTCTCCAGCAGATTCCTTTGTGAAGCCCAGTCTGAAAACAGACAACTAGTTTAGCCTGTGCCTTTATTATACATAAGCAACTCAGACTCAAAAGGAATGACTTGCCCAAAGTCTCTTAGAGAGTGGGATATAACATTTTTAAAGGTGGCACAAAGTTGACTAAGTAGAAGGCTGATTCAGCCATCCATACCAGAAACCCTATTTGAGAGCAAAACCCTTGATGTTAGCAGGACACACAGAAACTTTCTCTACCTGACCACCAATGACAACACCTGGGCTTTTCTAGCAAAGACTAAAGGTTCCCACTGAAGCAAATCTATTTTATGAAAACAATCAGGAACTTTTTAAGGACTGAATATGTTTTTGATTATGGATCCTTTTTTAAGTTTATTATACGTTGTGGTAAGGAGACTATAAGAGTTTTTGTAAACTTAGCTTATCAAATCATTTAATCCTTTCTTGTTTTTTAATGTTGATATTAAATAACTTCACAGCAGCATTAAAGACAATTCTTCAAGAAGCCATTTCTACCCAAAGAATTGTTCACAGTATTCTGTCCTCTTAAACTCTTTTATTCGGCCTCTGTACTGTGTAAATATTTCATTACAAGGAATTAGATGGGAGTATAAAACTTCCTTCAACGGGGTCCTGGTAAAACAAACTTTTTACCGTGCAAGTTGTCATGTGTCTGATGCACACCACAAAGCAGAAGTCAGGCTACAAGTTAAGCACACCTGGAAATTTCGGGTTTTGAGCCATTCAAGGCAGTATCTTCTAGCCTGCTTCCTTCCATAAGGAGCCCTGGTGGTTCACTGGTTAGAGTACTTGGCAGCTAACCATAAAGGTAGGTGGCTGAAACCCACCAGCCACTCCTCCTCAAGAGAAAGATGTAGCAGTTGGCTTCCATAAAGACTGACAGCCTCAGAAATCCTATGAGTGTCCTCTAGTGTCCTTAGGAGTCAGAATCAACTAGACGGCAGGGAGTTTGGTTCAGGTTTGGTTTTCCTTCGATAATTATCCTGACACTTCACACATCCCAGTTAGCAGCCAAAGGAGAACAGGAGTTTTACTTACTCTGCCTGGGAATTCATAACATAGCTATACCATATTGTTATATACATACATACATACATACATGTGTGTCTATATATGTATATGTAGACACACACATAAAAAACCAAAAAAAAACAAAACCATTGCCATCAAGTCAATTCTGACTCACAGTGACCCTATGCGACACAAAATAACTGCCCCACAGGGTTTCTGAGGAGCACTTCACAGATTTAAACTGCTAACCTTCTGGTTAGCAGCCATAGCATTTAACCATTACACCACCAGAGTTTTCATATATGTACGTGTGTGTGTACATCCACACACACATATATAAATTAAACCCACTGCCGTCAAGATGATTCTGACTCACAGCAACCCTGTAAGGCCAAAGGAGAATTCCCTATCATAGAGTTTCCAAGAAGTGCCTGGCGGATTCAAACTGCGTCCTCTTGGTTAGCAGATGTAGCACTTAGCCTACTACGCCACCATTATACATAATAAAAATACAGTTGCTGCTATGGATTGAATTGCGTTACCCAAAAAACACGTTAAAGTCCTAACCAGCACTGGATGAACGTGACCTCATTTGGAAAAATGGCATTTTTTTCTGGCAGATGTTACCAGCCAACAGTCATGAAGGAGTACAGCAGGTCTTAGCCCTAGTCCATTCTGCATCATGTCCTGTAAAGCAGAACGGGCATGGAAAGACAGAGACACAAGGGCAGAGAGCCTCTGAGGATCCATCTACCAGCCAAGAAATGCCTGGGGCTGCCAGAGCCTGCAGGGGACAAGAAAGAACCTTTTACAGCCTACTGAGAGCGCGGGCACAGAACCCTGCCAACTGCCTGCATCCAGGCTCTTAGCCTCCTAAACTGTAAGAAAATGTCTGTTCCTTAAAGCCACCCACTTTACGGTGGGAACCTAAGACAGGTTGCTTATTGCTGAAAAGTCAAAGTAGACATGACTCTTCTGCAAGTGCAGAAGAGTAGTCTAGCCTGGTGGTCCTCAACCCTCACATGCCCAGGGTTCTCAGGGGAGAGGACGATTAAAAAGCATAGCTCCCAACCTGGCACAATTAACACAGACTGGAGGAAGAGAGGAGGAATTTGAAGCGCCAGGTACTGTCCTTTCCCAGTGCTCCCCAGGTGATTTCAGCGTGCACCCTGCACTGAGAGGCACCAGGCTAAAATAACTCCTTCTTCAAGGGAGCTCGAGGGAAATCTTACCTGGAAATGAAGAACTCCTCTGTAATTAAATAAAACAGCAAATGTAAAAAGTGTCTGTTCCCCAGAAGGCACTTAATAAACATTAATTAAACAAAAAATATGTACATATAACGCAAATAATTACCCCCTTCCCTTAGTGAATACTTCCTGCAATTTTATTGGCTTGTTTATCACTTCTTTTAAACCAGGATC
Source organism: Heterohyrax brucei (assembly GCA_028571685.1). Classification (NCBI taxonomy): domain Eukaryota; kingdom Metazoa; phylum Chordata; class Mammalia; order Hyracoidea; family Procaviidae; genus Heterohyrax; species Heterohyrax brucei. Next base: position 13,034,557 of record CM053153.1, on the reverse strand, counting down.
CCTCCTATTCCTGTTAATGAAATTATACCTATAATCCTGTTTACTACCAAGAGATCTGCAATATGTCCAACAACTGTTAATTGTTCCCTTAATAAAATTTTCCCTCTCAACAGTGGCTGGTATATACTAAGCCCTCAAGAAATGTTAATGATTAGTCATTATTCAGGATGATTTTAATTTAGAATTCATAATTCACCTAAACTAAGCTGGAATTTATTTCGTCACACTAGGGAGACTAACGTCCTACTAATATTTAAGGCCAATGTTTTAACTAACAGGAAAACATACTTTAAGGTACTCTGATAATTTTATGAAAAAACTATGACAGGTGATCACTGTATGTGTAACTTTGAATCTATCCATTCAAAGAAGCCCTGGGAAAACTGCTCATTAACACTCAGAGGTTTCCATAGCAACATGGAAATACTACAATTACAATTAGTTAAAAATGGTCTCTCAATCCAACTTCCCTACAACTGCCTCCCCAAGCCTGAATTAGAAACGTGTTACTGACATCTGTTTATATTACCCCGCAGTTCTGAGACACCAAAAACCTACTTGAAAAAAGCATCATTTGTTAATTATACATGAAGGTTTTCACTAAGAAGGTGTCCAAACGTCTCGAGGCCATATTTGGACGAATTACTAGAGTCCACCTTCTCGTGTATAGTGTCAACCACAGGAAGCCATTAGCAAGTGTATGTGGGGTTCACAGTCCTTAGCAGGGGACCTTCCATAGCTCTCACACTGTGCCTTGCTAGACTCTGCCTCTTTATGCCTTCCAGCTCCAAAATCTTATTATTCCCTGTTTTCAAATCAGACTCAAAAATACACATTCAAAAAAAGCCATGATGTGTGTTTTTCTGTACGTATACTTTGTTAATAGCTTCAAAACGATCATGCCTGGGCTGCTGGCTAGTCAATGACTTGTTTCACTCAATAAGGATATAGTGACCAAATCTCACACACTAGGTGGCTTCAAAGGTACAAAGGAGACATAGGATGATGAGAAGAGTCCCCCACCTTCCAAGGATCTCCCATTGAGAGATGGGGGAGACTCACAGATGGGCTACTGTAACACCACGTGATAAGCCTCTGACACACGCAACTACCAAACCCAACAGAAAACCAGCCCCACTGCCACTGAGTTGATTCTGACTTAGCGACCCTACAGAACAGAGCAGAGCTGCCTCACAGGGCTTCCAGGAAGCAGCTGATGGATCTGACCTGCTGACCTTTAGGTTATCAGCCAAGCTCTTAACCCATGTGCCACAGGGTAACAGGAGAACACAAGGAGAGATGACAGAAGCCGACTTAAATATCTGGCTTATGTGGGAATTAGAAATTAGGACACAAATGTTGCTGGTGGCCTTTAAGTCCATTTTCACTCATCAGGACACTGTGCCTTACAGAGCAGAACTGCTCCACAGAGTTTTCTGCAGTAGATCACCACTGCCTTCGGGTGGGGTCAGATCACCCAAGCTCTGGGCTAACAGTCAAGCACTTAACCATCTGCACCACCCAAGGACGCCAAGTGACAAATGTCGAATGCCATCCAGTTGATTCCGACTCATAGAAACCCCACGCAACAGAGCAGAACTGTCCCCATAGGGTTTTCTAGATCACCATCTTCGCAGAATCTACCGTCTATAACAGAGTAGAACTGGCCGTGGGTTCTAGGCTGTCATCTTTATGGAAGCTACCCCATGTGACAAGAGTAGAAGGGCACCATGGATGTTCTAAGCCTTTCTTCTTTATGGAAATTGAGCATCAGGTCTTTCAAAGAGCCGCCAAATGCCAACATTCCCTTTAGCAGGCAAGCACTTAACTTCTGCACCACCAGAGCTCCTACAACATCAAACCCACTGCCTTTGGGCCAATTCTGACTCACGGCGACCCTATAGTACAGAGCAGAACTGCCCCAGAGGGCCTTCAAGGAGCAGCTGGTGGATTTGAGCTGCTAGCTTTTGATTAGCAGACGAATGGTTAACCACTAGCGCCACAAGCGATGGCCAGAGATGCTGAGATAACTACCACAGTTCTCATCACTCATGCTTGTCTCTTAATCCCGTCACCTATCACCTACACCAGACACTTCACCAGGCCTCACTGTGTACCACCATCTCCTGTCTGTCTGGATTCTGACACTGAGGCCAGATGCATCCTGAAAGTACACGCCCGTGTTAGTAATAGAAGTATGACTCTGAGCGTGGACAGTACGTTGTACCACTGTAAACTCAAAACGCACCCAATGCCATTGACTCAATTCAAATTCAGTGCAACCCTACAGTAGAGTATAACTGCCTGACAGGACCTCCGAGGCTGTGTATCTTTACAGAAGCAGGCCACCACATCTTTCTCTCACAGGGCAGTTGGCGGATTTGAACCTGCAATCTCTCACTTTGTAGTTTGGACCTTAACGACTGCACCATGAGGGCTCCTCTAGAACAGTGCTGACATTCCACTTCCCTGAATGTCAAATCTTTTTTTTTTTTCCTCTAATTCATGTAGCTAGTTCATATTCTGGTAGGCCAAGCACCAAATTACTAGTCTGAGATGGTTGTGTGGAAGGCCTCACCCAAGTGATTCCAATTTGTCTTGGTTGATTGGGACTTGTTGGAAATTTTGCAATGTCTGACACCCCCACTGTAAAAGATCTGCAGAGACTCCCTGGAGACTGCAGGCACCATCTCGGTGGGCACATTCCAGAATCCATAAAGAACCAAAGTGACAGTGGGGAAAGTAAATGCATTTGCAGGATCCCTGCCCCATACTGGAGCTTTCTAAAGTGTTCCTTGATTCAGTCAGGATGTGTCCCTTTATATTAATCAGGTTCTCTATGGCCCTGACAATGTGTTATTATACTATTTGCCAGGTACACACGCGAGGCTGGGGATTAGGAGGGTGGGCTGATGCCCTCTGAAAGGCATTCCCAGCAACTGAACCTCCTCATCACAACTTAGTACTAATTGGTCCTGGAGCTCTCTTTATTACCTAATAAGAACCAATGCCTTTAAAAGGAGTCTTGCTTTTACCTGTAAAACCAATGACAACACTAATTCCCAAGAACATATTTCCACTATTAAGAATTATCTATGAAAGTTCTGTGCACATGTGTGCACACATATACATACTTTTAGAATTATACCTGCTTCCTACAATCCTAATACCAGGATTCAATGAAAGGGAAGACCAAAGAGTTGACATGTCTGAATTACGATGTTGGTGAAGAATACTGAATATATGCCACGTGCTGCCAGAGGGGCAAATAAAGCTGTCTTGGAAGCAGCATAGTCAGAATGCTCCTTAGAAGGGACGAGGGTGACACTTTGCCTCTCTTACTTGGAACACCTCATCAGAAGGGACCACTCTCTGGAGAAGGACATTATACTTAGTAGAAGGTCAGATGGACAGACATACTGGTTGCAACAATGGACTCAAACACACCAACTATTAAAAGGATGTCATAGAACAGGACGATGCGTCACTGTTACACGAGATCACTGTGAGTCCGAGTTGACACGACAGCACTTCACACCACCACCAGGACTGTATCAAGAACTTCGGACTTTCAAATGCGTGCTCACCATCAAGATGTAAATCCCACACATGAAGGAAACAAGATCCGTCACCACTTCTAAGATGGCCTAACTGATTTTAGAGACCATGACAATTTTACAGAAATTGTCTTGCTTGGGTTTATGTTTTTGTTTTCTTCTTCCAGAAACTTCCACAAGGTTAACTTCAAATTCTTTGCTATATACTAACATCAGAAGGAATAAAAGCGACTGAAGCTTGTTTCTATTCACATACTGTTTCCCCTGAGACTGTAACCTTTTCAATTGAAGGGCTAGCAGAGGGGTGCCTCCTTTGTAAAGCAAAGCAGAACGGGGCCACAGCTCCCCTTTCTCTGGAACCAGACATCTGGGGAGACACTACCATCTCAGAGAGAACACACAGTTCTTCAAAGTTACTCATCGTCATGAGCTCTATTAATGACTGTTTTCCTTTAAATTTCTTATTTCCTGGGGCCATGGACCCTTTTCACCACCAAAATTCTGAAGCATGATGAAACCTAAGCATAACCTCTACATTCTGCCTCATCATTCTCCTTGCATCAGACTGATTTTGATTTAAGATCCCCATCTTATCTTTTTCCATAACATCACAATCTACTGCTTACATACTCAAGGAAAAAAAAAAAGCTTTATGAAACTACAGTACTTGTAGCATAGTAGTTACATGCTATGGCTGCTAACTAAGAGGTCGGTAGTTTGAATCCTCCAGGCACTCCTTGGAAACTAGTGTATTTCTACTCTGTCCTATAAGGTCACTATGAGTCGGAATCAATTCAACAATAACAGGTTTGTTTTCTTAATAGTACTGGAAATCCTGGTGCCACAGTACCTAAGTGCTACGTCCACTAACCAAAAGGTCAGCAGTTCAAATCCACCAGGCACTCCTTGGAAACTCTATGGAGCAGCGCTACTCTGTCTTATAGGGTCGGTATAAATTAGAATCGACTCGACAGCAGTGGCTTTGTTTTTTGGGGGCGGAGGCAGTTAATAAGACTGGTAACTCTCTATGTGATCAATTTGCCTTTCACCCTAAAAAATAAAATCTCAGATTTGTGGGAGAGGGTATGTGGACCAACTGCACACCTGCTACTGTTGAGTCAAGACAGGAGAACTGCTCCAAAGAGTTTCTAAGGCTGTAAATATTTTTATTACGATGATTAAGTGAAAGTACACAATGCAAATCAATTCTGCATGCCCACCTATCTGCAGCTGTATCTGCTCTCCTCATCCAGGGACAGCACATTCCTCCTTTTCACACTATGCTTCTAGTACCCTCTTAAGGAGCACCTGTCCCCTCCTTTCCCGCCCATAAATGTATAAAACCATAAAGTACACACACCGTATGCTCACACTGTGTCCCTGAGTCCAGTCCATTCTTGTCTGAAGAGCTGACCTCAGCACTGCTTTGCAATTAGGGCCAGCAGCAGGTCTAGAGGCCACGTTCTCAGGGGACCCTCCAGGCTGTCAGACCATCAGTTCTGGTCTTTTACAAGAGTTCTTGAACTGCACACCTCTTTTGCTTGTGTTGACTCAGGGCCTCTACATTGTGTCCCCCCCATCACAGCTGCCTTTGGTGGTGGCCAGGCACCATCTGGTTTTCCTGGTCTCATGCTGGTGCAGGTTCCCATCCATATGGGAGGTTTAACTGACACGGTGTAAAGAAGGTGGCATGCTGGCTAAGAGTGCAAGTCTGCCTCCTGGGCTCATTTTTCCTCATATCTTTGATGTTCTCAGTAGTCACCTGCTCCAGAGGGGTTAGGGCCATTTGGTGTACCTCAGACGGCAGCTTCTAGTTTTTAAGATGCCAGAGGCCACTCACCAATGTGGGCTGCAGAAGACTCTCTTAGCTAAAGACCAGCTATGCCAATTGACCTCGACATCTCCTGAAAACATGGTTCCCAGACCCCCGTTCCTGCTACTCTACTCTTTGAAATATCGAGTTGAGTTTGGAAAACCTTTCAGTTTAAGGCTATAAATCTTTACAGAAGCAGATTGCCACATCTTTCTCCTGAGGATCAGCTGGTGGTTTGAGTTGAATTCTGACTCACAGCAACCCTATGAGACAGGGAAGAAGTGCCCCATAGTTTCCAAAGCTGTAAATCTTTTACAGAAGCTGACTGCCACATCTCTCTGAGGATCAACTGGTGGATTCGAACTGCCAACCTTTATGATCAGCACCCAAGCACTTTAACCACTGCAGCATCTGGGCTCCTTTTACCAACTGCATCAATAAAAAAACATGCCCACTGCCACTGAGCCAATTCCAACCATGCAGCAACCATACAGGACAGACTAGAACTGCTCCATAGAAATCTGCAAGGAACACCTAGTGGATTTAACCTGCAGATCTTTTGGTCAGCAGGCTTAGCACTTAACCACTACACCACCAGAGTTTCCCAAAAGCCAAACCCATGGCAGTTGAGTCGATTCTGACTCACAGCGACCCTAGGGGACAGAGCACAACTGCCTCATAGGGTTTTCAGGGAGCAGCTGATAGATGTGACCTATTGACCTTTCAGCTGCTATAGTTATTACCCATTATGCCAGCAGAGTTTCCTCGAACTATACAATAGTTGCTTAATACCTTGAATGAATCATTTCTGAAGACTTAACCAGCTGTGTAGCTCATACTGCTAATTACTATTGTACACTGTGATAACCGGTCTTTTCTAAGAAACCCAGTTCAATATACCAATGAGTCAACGAGCATCATAATAACAGATGCAGGGAGGCAAAAGGGACAGGTAAGGAATGACCTGCCCTGTCATCGGCAACGTGCCAGCCTCTTTACACCATGTCGGTTAAACCTCAGCCCTTTAAAGACGATGGGGCTAACCCACTTCAAAGTGGAAGAAAGGAGAGCAGCCCACTATTAGACCAACAATATACAAGGTATGCACTAAGCCTAAGCAAGTTTCTGAAATAGTGGTGAATCCAATCAATAGCTAATACCCTCTCAGTGTAAGGATGTGTCTCCTTTAAAGGCATATTCAGTATTATGGGGTGGATGTAATCAGTTTCACTGAACTGTACACTTAAAAATGGTTATAATGGTAACTTTTTCACAATACATGTTACCACAAAAAAATCATTTAGAATATACATCTATATATACCAGTATGTACTTGAAAAGATGACATTCATAAAAGTATAGACTATTACTGCTGACAACCCAGCCCAACAGCCTGACTCTACGGATTGACCCTATGGAAGGGGAGGAATTCACTCTGGGTCAGGCAGCAGGATGGCTAGAGAGCCCGGACCTGCAGCCAGGTGTCCTGATTCTAACTCCTCAGAATCGATATTTAGCTTCTGCGCATTTCCAAACATCTTCTCCCGGCTGGCTGCTCCAGGTGTGAGGTCTCTCAGTGCAGGCACACCTCCTTCAGGAACCCTTCAGTCTAGATGACTGCCCATGCTCTGTGCCCCCTGCCCGCTGTCTGTGCCCTCAGCCGAGTGCTCCACACACCACCCCCGGAGGTGTCGCTCCTTCCCCGACCTTCTCGGCTGGACTCCGAGGAATGTGCGCACATGCGCCCTCCTTCATGTGACTGCCACACAAGAAGTCACGTGCACGTGGAAACCGAGGGTAGGGCACAAGGTGATCAACCAGTCCCAACCTGCCTGGGACTGCCTGGTTTCACAGTGAAAGCCCTGTGTCCCGGGAAACCCCTCCACCCTGGGTAAACCAAGATGGTTAGTCACATTACTGGCAGGCTCCAACAAGGGCAGACAGCATGCTCAGAACTTCCCTCCTCTACCCATGTTCAGGAAACCTGGTGGCATAGTAGTTAAGTGCTATACCTGCTAATCAAAAGGTCAGCAGTTCAGATCTACCAGGTGCTCCCTGGAAATTCTACAGGGCAGTTCTACTCTGTCCTATGGGGTCGCTATAAGTCTGAATTGAGTTGATGGCAGTGGGTTTGGATTGGACCCATGGTCACAGCTATGAGTTGAAATTGACTCAGTGGCAGTGGGTTGACCATTTTCAGGTCTACAGGTGGTGCAATGGTTAGTTAACACATCCAGCTAACCTAGGGATTCAAGTCCACCCATGGCACCTTGAAGAATGGCCTGGTGATCTGCTTTAGAAAGATCCCCAAACCCATTACCATCAAGTTGATTCCAACACATAGAAACCCTACAGGACTGAGTGGAACTGCCCCACAGAAGTTCTAAGGAGCCCTGGGGGCAAAGGGTTTAAGAGCTTGGCTGCTCGCCAAAAGGTCAGTAAGCAGTTCGAATCTACTAGCTGCTCCTTGGAAACCTTATGGAACGGTTCCACTACATCCTATAAGCCTGCTGAGTAGGAATCTATGGGAGAGCAAAGAGTTAGAAAGATCACAGCCATTGAAAATCCTACCAAGCACAGTTCTACTCTGAAACTACACAGGGTCACCATGAGTAAGATCCAACCCTACGGCAAATGGTTTGGTTTTGTCAGAACAACGCTCAGACATGAGAGGCTCGGCCCCACAGCCCCACCTGTGTTACGTGGCTGCTCTAGCTCAGCTGTCCAGAACTTCCTGCAGTCCCAGAGTGGGGTTACATCCACACTGTCTAACACAACACTAGCCATTGTGGCTACTGAGCACCGGAATTGTGAATGAGGAGATGAGTTTTTTCAATTGAACTTGAATTAATTCAAATTTAACCATTTACATTTGTGGCTACAGGCCACTGTGGCTAGCGGTTGCCATATGGCACAGTTCAGCTGGGTTTTACATGCAGTGTATGGAGTGAGGGTCTTGGTTTAGGCCACAGCCCTTGGTTCAAATTCTGACTCAGCCTTTCACTACGGTGTCATTTAACTTCTCCAGGAAGCCTGCGTTTTCACCTGCGATTCTTACAAACCACGCTCTACAACAGTGTTGGCTGGTCCACGACAAAACTTCAAAAAATAGGTTTTCCTTGTTGTTGCTAGATGCCCCTGACTCATAGTGACCCATGTACAACTGTCCCATAGGGTCTTCTAGGCTATAACCTTTACCTAGTGGTCAGTGGTTAAGCAAACCACCAAAAGATTGCCAATTTGAATCCACCAGCCATTTCACGGGAGAAAGATGGGGCAGTTGCTTCCAGAAAGGTTTGCAGCCTTAGAAACCCCATGAGACGAGGGTGGCTGTGCATCTCAATCAGCTGGAGGGCACTGGGCTTGTTTTTTAATCTGCTGAAGCAGACTGCCAGCCCTTTCTCCTGTGCAGCCCCTAGGTGGGTTGGAACTGCCAGCCTCCCGATTAACAGCCAAGCATTTAAGGACAGCACCATCAGGGCTCCTTACGATTTCTCCAGAAGCAGGTACAACAAATGGATGTAAAACTGCTAGAAAAATTCTGATTCTGAACCAAAAATCACTGGCCTTTTAAAACAAAAAAGTGAAGGAAGGCACACCATATTGAACAAATCTCCCAAATCCCTGCTGGTCTTCAATTCTCACTCTGTCAAGGATGTTTCGCTGGGCTCGCCACGCCTTGATTTCCCTCTCCAGGCTTGCTGCTGGTTGTCCCTGAGTCCCTCAGAAGGTACCTCGGGCCACCGGCAGGGGGGAGTTACACAGTGCCAGGTCACCGCGAGCACTGTCCTACACGAATCCAAGCTTGTTAGAGGGCAGGGAGGGCACAGTGTCCTGAGAAGCCTGTCGCCCCGCAGCGGCTACACATCCGCGCGCTCACGTGTGCTCCCCAGTTCTCAAACGCGAGGGAGGAGGGCGCTAGACCAGGGAGACTGCCGGGGCGCGTGGGGGTCGCTGGACGGCGCGGGCGATGAGGGGGCGCAGGACGTGGCCAGAGCGCCCAGGATGCAGTGAGCGCAAGGCCAAATCTTTCCCCTTTGCAAAGTGACTGGGACTTGGCCGAGGGGAGTTATGCAGCCCGCTGCGGCGGATTCTTTTCCGAAGCTCCTCCGGGTCCTAAAGACTTCATTCCCTCAGTACCCATGGGTGGCAGGTCCCCACAGCTCAAGACGCGTATCAGACTCCCCCGGGAAGCTTTTTCAAAAGGCTGGTCGCACACAAATGAGAATCAGTGGTTGCAAATACTCCCAGGTGACTGAGCTGCACAGCTGGAGGCTCTGCCTTTTTATGTGTTGGAGAAGCTATTTCTGAAGAGCAGTTAAGATGGGGACCGGAGACAAGAGAAGACACACTGTTGTTTAAAGAGTCCTTCTCCGCCTGCAGAGACAACACTGTGACGGCTGCAGGGGCCTGAGGCCACAGTCGGGCCATCAGAGAGAAGCTTCTTTTGAAAAGCTCAGTGGTCCCCAGTGACAGAGCACCTTGGGGTTCACCAGGCTTTCCGGTCCACTGGTGGCGTGCAGCGGCATCCGCGGGGGCAGAGTCCCTTTTGTCCCCCTAAACCTTGAACGTCCCAGGGCAGATGCCCTAATCCAGGCACCTCTCCATCCCGCGTCCCAGGGCACGGCCTGGCACTTACGAAGCTACAGTAAATGCCAACTATTGCCCTCGTGTCACTGAGAAGGAAACCAGCTCCAGGAGGCAATATGACTCACTAAAGCCACATGAAGTCGGGGTCAGGGCTGGGACTCTGAGCTCCTGAGTTCATTCTCTTCCGGATTCCCCAGGTAACCGCATCCCGCCTGACCCCCGCCCCCACCCCCCTCCGCCACCTTTTTCCTTCCTCTTACAGTCATTATGCATACTATGCCAGTCAGGATAAAGCCTCACTTAGCAGTCTAGGGCTGAAATGGATAGGATCCCACCTATTCTGAAAACAGGCCAGTGGAGTCCTCTAGAAACTCTCTCCAGGCATTACCAAAAACAAAACCAAATCAGTTGCCACCAGGCCATCCTGACTCATGGCAGCCCCATGTGTGTCAGAGTGGAACTGCGCTTCATAAGGTTTTCAATGGCTGATTTTGCAGGAGCAGACTGCCAGGTCTTTCTTTCAAGGCACTCCTTGGGAGGACTTGCACCTCTAACCTTTCCGCCGGCAGCATAATAGTTCATTAACCATTTGCACCACCCAGGGACTTCTCCAGGCACCTGTCACAGGGTGGTTTGTAGCACAAGCTCTGGAGCCTGACTGGAAACCCTGGTGGCCTGGTGGGTTAAGTGCCATGCTAACCAAAAGGTGCGCATTTCAAATCTGCCAGGCACTCCCTGGAAACTTTATGGGGCAGTTCTCCTCTGACCTCTAGAGGCACTATGAGAAGGACCAGACCTGGCAGCCAGTGGGTTTGGTTTTTGGTTTAGAGCCTGACTTACTTAGGTAGTCACTTAACAGCTGGGTCATCTTGGACAAGGTTCTTCACCTCTCTGGGCTCTGTGTCCTCAGCTATAAAATGGGGACGATAATTTCCTCCAATAGGTTGCAGTGAAGATTAAGTATGATCATTCTAAGGGCTGGGAACTGGCACCAAGCAGCTAGCAGGACGTACCAGCAGGTGGTGGGAATTATTACCCAGGTGGGAGCTGTCAGGCCTTCTCATTGCCTTCTCCACATTCCAGACCCTGGCTCACCAAAGCCTTCTTCACCCCCTTTTCTGTGCCACAGCCCCTGCCCCCAAGCCCGCTAAACCCTGTCTCACCCCCGCCCTCTTCTTTGGTGCCTGGTCCACCTGGAGGTAACAGTGACTAATGATGCAGTTGGAGGCTCATGTCCCCCGTACTCCCAGAAATAAATACCTGGGAAGGCAATGAAAAGGGATATACAAGCTCCCACCTGGGTAGTAATTCCCACCACCTGCTGGTACTGCCTGCTACCTGCCTGGTGCCGGTTCCCAGCCCTCAGATTAAAATCAAGTACCTGCACACTGGGCAAGGCCCCTCAGCCTGAACTGCTCACCGAAAAACAGATAAATTAATAAAAGCTTCAGAGCTGAGAGCCTGGGTGTGGGCAAAGATATCCTAATCAAACCTCAGAGGAAGAGGCGGTCGATCACCAACCACGCAGGCCAGGGGAGCACAAGAGTAACACGAGAGAGGAGGCCACCTGCAGGGCGCTCATACCCTGCTTTCCTGAGCAGACCCACAGCAATCGCTGGGGCATTCACTGTGTGAAAGGCCCATATGAAGATACCTGAGGGTGTGAGGCTGCCTTGGGGTGCAGGGTGCAAAAGTGAGGGAAATTCTTCTAGGGCCTCATGCCCTCAAACCTTTCCAACAAGCAGGAAGGGGGTCTGTGGCTCCCCACCAGACTAGCCCTCCTTCCAGCTGCCTTACAGTCAATGCTGACTGATGGTACACCCTGCCCCCTCACCCCTGTGTATCAGAACAGAACAAGGCTCTGTAGGGTTTTCAGTGGCTGGTTTTCAGCAGATCACCAGGCCTTTCTTCTGAGGCACCTCTGGGTAGGGCTGAGCCTCTAACCTTCCATTAGCAGCCAAGCACATGAACTGTCTGCACCACCCAGGGAGTCCAGTAGGACCCTCAACCAAGCCCCTGCAACCATCCAGCAGATTCCAACTCACAAACACATGTGTTGCAGAGCAACGTTGCTCCATCGGGCTTTCTTGGCTGTGATCTTTACATAAGGAGACCTCCAGACCTTGCCTCTGCAGTGCAGCCGGAAGGGTACAAACCACCAGCCTTCAGGTTAGTAGTTGAGCGTAAACTGTAGGCACTACCCAGGGACCAACATGGCTCTAAGTCAATTGAAAAAAACAAACCAGAAAAAAAAAAACAAAACTCGCCACCATCTAGTCAATTCCAACTCATAGCAACCACAGGGGACAGAGTAGGACTGCCCCATAGGGTTTCCAAGGTGTGGCTAGCAGATTCACAACCCTTTTGGGTTGGCAGCCTGAGCTCTGACCCACTGCACGACCAGGGCTCCAGTATGGCCCTTACCAGTCATTAAAATGCTGACATACTTCCAGCAGGCTGGGAAGAAGTTTCAAGGAGTCCTCTCCTCCCCAAGTCCTACCTCCCTTCAATACTCAGAGGCCTCCCCAGGATCCAGCAAAGAAACTTCCAATGTCAGGCCCTGCCAAGGCTTCCAGAAAGATTCTCACAAGTGCCCAAAGTAATCACTCAGACTATGATGACTGGGCAGCCAAAAGGGGTATGACAAATGCAAAAAGCTTCTGGAGGTTTCATAAGAGGGACAAAATCCACTGAAACCCATTACCATAGAGTCAGTTCTAGCTCAGCAACCCTACAGGGCAAAGTAGAAGGGCCCCATAGAGTTTCCAAGGAGTATTCTGTGGATTTCAACTACCAACCTTTGGTTACCAGCTATCAGCATTTAACCACTACAGCACCAGGGCTTCCTGAGAGGAACAAGGAGGCCTCGAGAAATGTTTGTTGGATGAAAGAGGGGAGCAGAAAGAGGGACACTTATTCAAAGGGCAGAGCCACCAGGGCAGTCCACAGAACCACCCAAGGTCATGCAGCTAGGAGGGAGAGGAAACAGGAAAAGTTGTGCCCTAACATTTATAAAGAACTGTATCTCCATTTTTAGGAGCACTGGTAGCACAGTGGTTAAGCACTCAGCTGCTAAACCAGAGGTCAGTAGTTCAAATCCACCAGCCGCTCCCTGGGAGAGAGACATGTCCATCTCCTTCCATACAAATGAAAGCCTTGGAGCCTATGGGACAGTTCTACTCTGTCCTACAGAGTGGCTATGAGTCAGAGTTGACTCAACAATGGGTTTTTTTGCCTCCATTTTTTTTTTTAATTACAACACTGATACATGTCCACTTAAAAAGGTAAACCGCAGACAAGTTCTGTATGTATTTGCTGCTCTTCACACTTTATCTCACTGAGTCTCTGAAACATGAGGACTGTGTGTTTACTGGCAGGATGACTGGAACATTCCAGGCCTCAGACTCTGTGTGGTTTCTCACCCTGTCCGTGCTCGTCAGCCTCAGCAGCACGGACACCACCAGCAGTAACAAGCGCTGGTTACGCAACAGGAGGTGGGCTCCACTTCCTGGGGCTGACCCAGGCGGCGGTCGGTCTTTCCTGGACCCAGGAAGCTGTCACCAGGATACTCATCCACTGCTCCGTTTGTCGGAGTGTTGTGTTCTCTAGCTCATCAATCTCGACAGGAAAAGCATCGTGCAAAGTTAACAATGATTTCAGGACCCTGGGCCTGGAGTTGGAATTTTAGCTGCTCCTTTCACTCTGTGTAACCTTAGACAAGCCCCTTAGCTTTTCTGAGCCTCAGTTTCCAAATCTTCAAAATGGCAGCAAGACCTCCCACTGACTGGTGTCCAATCTCGAGTGTTTCTCTAGTGACTGGTGACTCTACTGACCCATATGACAGCCTAGACTCGCTGTCTTTCTACTTCTGCTGTCTATCAGCTACCCAACTTTGTTCCTGAGCCTACAGTCTAACCTCCTCAGAGACTCTGCTCAGCCTGGCCATCACTACCGCCACCCCACCCCCATCTCTGGTGCCAGGTCAGTTGCTGGTGGTTGCCTGGCTGCCTGTGGACTGGCCACCCTTTCATCGGGTGGCCCCCAGGTCTGAGTAGCTCTGCAGTCATATGGTCACAACTTGTTTTAAAATGTTCTAGTATGTTCTAGAAGCTTCATGGTCAAGTTTCCTTTCAGATGCCAACAAACCTCTAAACAACATAAAAAAACAAACCCACTGCCACTGAGTTGATTCTAATGCATAGCTATCCTATAGGACAGAGAAGAATCATCCTGTGGGGCTTCCAAGGCTGTCATTTTCATGGAAGCAGATGGCCTCATCTTTTGCCTGCAGGGTAGCTGGTGGGTTCAAACTACTGACCTTTCTGCTAGCAGCCAAGCAGTAACCATCACACCAACAGGGCTCCTAAACCTCTAACTGACTGCCCCCACCTAAAAAACCAAACCCGCTGAAGTCACGTTGATTCTGATGTACAGCAACCCTATGGGACAGAGGAGAATTGCCCCAAAGAGTTTCCAAGATGCACCTGGTAGATTCCAACTGCTGACCTTTTGGCTAGCATATGCAGCCTGCGACCACTATGCCACCAGGGTTTCTAGACCTCTAATGGTCACCCTAAAATGATGCACTCTTTTTCTTCATGGGGTCAAATGGGATTTAGTAAGTCACTAAAGTCTACAGCCACTTTCCCAAAAGATAAATGTTACATGCTGCTACATATTGCTACAAATGTTACCTATTGTTACATACTGCAATAAAAAAGAATAGTGTATCACTACTGAGGTCAGCTCTTTGGACAAAAATGGACTAGACTCGGGGACACAATGTGAGCATATGGTGTGTGTACTATACGATTCTATGCATTTATAGGATGTTGTCCCTACTGGTCTCTTTCTAGATGGGAGAGAAAAGGTCGGAGAGGCGGGGGCAGGAGCTTGCTAGGAGGATAAGACAAGTTAGGATGAAAAGAAGGAGTGTGCTGTCACAGGGCAAGGACAGCAGAAGGAGCTACAGAGAAGTGGGCATGCAAAATTGATTTGGATTGTATACTTTCATTTAATCACGATAAAAATAAAAGAAAAATTATAAAAAAAAAAAGATATGTTTGCAAAAGTCCTTTAAAAATCTGTCCAAAATTACGCTTCTGTGTTCAAGGACCCACCCAAATGTGGTGGCAGCCATAGATTTAGATCTCAACCCATTCAACATGCCCCACTCCAGGCAGACACCCTTCCAGGCCAAACCACGTCTGCTGCCCAGCCCCCAACCCCACTCATCCAGACAGGAGTCTAGACTTGCTCAGACCGGCGGGGACAGGGAAGAACTCACAGAAAAAGGAGGAACCAGTGAGCTGACGCACTAATGGTGAGTTAGCCCTTTGTATCTTTTGTTGACTTGAAGTTTTGCCTTTGTTTTAAAATAAACACCATCAGATCTCACCCAGTGTCAAAACCCTTATTTATGGACAATGTCCAGAATAAACCTGGTGATGGCAGAATGTGGTGCAGATCAAGGATCATGAATCTAAAACCCAGGAGACTAGTCTTGGTTGAGCATGAGGGCTACTGGGGAGATGGGAGACCACGGCTGGAATCCTTGATTTCTTCAAAGGCCAAAAAGGAAAAGAGTGGGGCTTCCCTTCTCCTCTCTCCCAAACTCTCCTGCTACAGCCAATCACAGAGGGTGACACATTAGCTTTAAATGTACCCCAAGCATGAATGCATGACTACATGTGTGTCCATGTGTACATGCACACACACAGACGCACCTGGCCCCTTTTGCTACTAGCTGTCTTAGGGAATTAAATACCAGCACAAGGAGAATTGCTGGGAATGCTAATCATGCAGCCACTTTGGAAAGCAGTTTAGCAGTTCCTCAAAACATTCAACATAAAACTACCATAAACCAACAGACAAACCCATCACTCTTGACTCAGTTCTGATTCATAGTGACCCTACAGGACACAGGAGAACTGCTCCATAGAGTTTGGGAGACTGTAATCATTACAGAAGCAGACTGCCACATCTCTCTGCCGAGGAGCAACTGGTGGGTTCACACCATCAAGCTTTTGGTTAGCAGCCAAGGGCTTAACCACTACACCATCAGGCTCCTAAACTACAATCCAACCCCAAAGCTAAACTCAGTGCCATCAAGTTGATTTTGACTCATAGTAACCCTATTGGTCTTCCCCATAGTTTCCAAGGAGCGTCTGGTGGGTCAGAATTGCTGTCCTGTTGGTTAGCAGATGCAGCCCTTAACCACTACACCACCAGGGTTTCCAAAACTACCATACAACTCAGCAGTTTCACTCCTAGGTATCTAAACAGGAGAAATAAAAATCTATGTCCACAGCAAGATTTGCATGGAAATATTCTTAACAGTATTATTCACAGTAGCCCCAAATTGGAAGAAGAAAAAAAAAAATGCCCATCAGTTGGTAAATGGGTAAACACAACCTGGCATATCCACCTAGTGAGATACTGTTCAGGAACAAAAATGAACCAATTACTGATACACTTAACAGGGAGGATGAACTTTAAATACCCTGTGCTCATTAGACGCAGCCAGACACAAGAGACTACACATTGTGTGATTCCGTTCAGATGCTCTCCAGCACAGGCAAATCTATAGAGACAGAAAGCAGATTTACAGTGGCCCGGGGCTGGGAGCAGAATTAACTGTAAATGGACATCAGAACTTGATGGGGGTGATGAAAACATTCTAGAACTGCATCAATTCATAGCTGCCCCGCTTGGTAAAGTTGCTAAAAAACATGAGTTATATGCTTGAAGAGAAAACCTGGGTGGTGCTTGTGTAACCCTAAGGGTCATTAGAAGAGAGAGGCAGGAGAGCAGAGCGAGAGGAGAAGTTTGAACAGAGGCCGGGGTCAGAGTCAGAGAGTGATTTGGAGATGATGTATTTCTGGCTTTGAAGATGGAGGAAGAGGCCAAGAGCCAAGGAATGGGGGCGACCTCTTAAAGCCAGAAAAGGCTGGGAAACAAACTTCCCTAGAGCCTCTGGGGAGAGCATAGCTCAGCTGACACCCTGATTTCAGACGTGTGCTTCTAGAACTGTAAGATAATAAGTTCTGTTGTTTAAACCACTACCTTTGTGCTAATGAGTTACAGCAGCAGTAGGAAGCGAATGCAAATCTATTTCACATAGCGTAAAAGCCCCTCCTTCAAGAGTATAGAAACCCACTGCTGTGAAGTTGATTCCAACTCATAGCAGCCCTCTAGAACAGAGTAAAACTGCTCCATAGAGTTTCCAAGAAGTGCCTGGCGGATTTGAACTGCTGACCTTTTGCAGTTAGCAGCCTTAGCAGTTGTCCACTTTCGAAAGTACCGATCTGAGTTCAATTCATCGAGTCAGACCTTGAGTGTTTGATTTTCATCCCCTACAAGACTGGGCTATGTCTCCTTCATCTCAGTGTCTCCAGCACCCATCCCAGTGCCTGGGACATGGTCATGTGGCCATTGAGTCAATTCCAACTCATGGCAACCATGGAAGACAGAGAACCACCCCACAGGGTTTTCAAAGAGCAGCTGGTAGATTCAGACTGTGACCTTTTAATTGACAGCCAAGCTCTTAATCACTGTACCACCAGAGTTCCCCTCCAGGACAGAGGGCTGAGCTAACAGAGACGATGCAGGCCTGAGGGATGCTGAGCCTGGGAGAAGATATATTACTGCCACAACAGTTAAGCCCTAGGAGACTAACCACAAGGTTGGCAGTTCCAACCTACCAGCAGTGCCATGGAAGAAAGGTCTGGCCATCTACTCCTGTAACTATTACAGCTTAGAAAACCCTATGAAGACCCCAGTAGTGTAGTCGTTAAGTACGATGTCTGCCAGTCAAAATGTCAGCAGTTCAAATCTCCCAGGTACTCCTGGGAAACTCTACGGACAGCTACACTCTGTCCTATAAGGTCACTGTGAGTCAGAATCGACTCGACGGCAGTGGGTAGGATAGAAAGCCCTGTGGTGGCAGTTCTACTCTGTCACATGAGGTCATTGTAAGTTGACTGGATGGCACTAACAGCAAGGAGAATGGAAGCAGAATTCTGGTTGCTCCCTCGCCCCATGGTGATAAGGGACATGCCAGCACTGTGCCAGCTGTGGTGCCCTTGCTGAAGAAATGACTCCCAGTGGCTCCCTAAGGACTGATCTAGGCACCTGCCGCAATCCCAAACTCTCTGGCTTTAGAGGACTTAACTTAATTTGGCTCTTTTTAAAATCATCAATGAGATGGCAATTTCAGGGCACCAAAGGATTTAGGTCAGTGTAGACACACAACTCCTCTTCTTCCTTTAACTGACCAAACCCTGGTGGTGTAGTGGTTAAGTGCTATGGCTGCTAACTAGAAGGTGGGCAGTTCACATCCCCCAGGTGCTCCTTGGAAACCCTACAGGACAGTTCTGCTCTGTCTGCTGGGTCGCTATGTGAGTTGGAATCAACTCGACGGAAGGGGAGGGGCGAGCCGATGAGGCTAGAAGCATTTCTCCTCTGTAATGTCATCCATCCCTTTCCTCATCTACAACTGACTCAGGTCCTCTTGCCAGGACCTGTCACTCTCACAGGCTCCGCCTCCTCAGCTCCTCCCCCGACCCCTCGCCTCTGCTCCCTCCTCAAATTTTGAAGCTAAAATACGGATGAATGGTTCAGCTCATTTTTGCTCGGACAGGGCTGCCTGGGTGACGGGGAATCAGAAAGGCCACTTAAATGAACCAAACATGCTGGCCACATGCTACACTAGCTGTTTAGTCTCCTGATACTGCTCTAACAGAATACAGCATGAGTGGATAGTTTCAGGAAGAAAAACTTTATCGACACAGTCCAGTAAGCCACCAATCCATTTATGAGTTACGAGTCCACTCAGTAAGAGAAATGATCAGTCTGGTACGTTGAGTCCAAATCTAATGAGAGCATCTCAGCACAGGAACCTCAGGTCCAAAGGGCGTGCTCTGCTCTCTGTGCTGCCTGCTTGGCGGCATGAGGTTCCCGACCCTGCTCACTTCTCTCCCTGCTATCCCACCGCTGGTGACCTGAGCCCTGCCTCACCAGCACAACTAACACCTATTTTCCCTCATCAGCATCACAGAGGTGGGATTCACAACACATGGCGGGAATGGCACCACAGTGGGACTCACAGCCAAGTCGAATCAAGACACGCTTTGGGAGGACACGATATGATCCATGACACTAGCGTATTTTTTTTTCTTTTAAATAACCACCTTATTGAGGTATGGCATACAGAGAATAATGGTCCCATGAAGACGTCTACTTCCAAATCCTTTGAACCTGTTATCCTACCAATGTTCACTGCAGCACTGCTCACAATACCCAATTGGTGAAAACCCAGATGTCCACCAACAGATGAATGGATCAGCAAACTGTGGTTCCTACATAGAATGCAACATTACTTTGCCATAGAAGGAAATGAAGTCCAGATACATGCTACAACATGGATGAACCTTGAAAACATCATGCAGAGCGAAAAAAATGTGTCACTAAAGGACACATATTATCAGATCCTACTTATAGGAAACAGGCAAAGATATAATAGACCAATGTTTAGGAGAGGTCACCAGGGCAGGAGGGCGAGGGCGAGGGGCAGTCATTTCTAGAGAACACTAAGTCTCTCTTAAGGATGATGGAATAATCTGAGAACAGCTAGCATACATCTTGTACAACATAGTGAATGTGACTAACATTAGTGAATTGCACGGCCCCAAAATGTCGAATTGACAATATTTTGTTATAATTTTACCATAATTAAACAAAAGACCCATAATGATTACAAACAAAAGAAGAAAATGACAAAGGAAACAAGAAGAGGGAACCAGAGAGGGTTTTGCAACTGCTGTGGTTACACATAAATTTGTCGCTCAGCTTCCTGGCAGCCAGGACAGAAAGGAACACAGAAGGAGAAACAGTAACTTTCCTTAAGGGTACCTGCTTTCTTGGCTGTCCCTGAATTCTAAAACACTATGGTAGGATCTATTCTGGGTGAGTAAGACTCGGTGCGCAGGGTAGGGTAGCTGTCAACTAAATGAAAAAAAAAAGTTGCCACTGAGTTCATTCTGGCTCATAGCGGCCCTACAAGACATAAAAGAACTGCTCCACGGGGTTTCCAAGAAGCACCTAATGATTTCAGCTGGCAACTTTGTGATTAGCTGCTGTAGCCCTTAACTACTGCGCCACTACGGCACTTACCTTGGATAAAACCCACTGGCATCAAGTCGATTCCAACTCACAGTGATCCTACAGCAGAGCAGAACTGCTCCATAAAGTTTCCAAGGAGCACCTGGTGGATTTGAACTGCCGATCTTTTGGTTAGCAGATGAAGCACTTCACCACTACACCACCAGAGTTTCCAAAAGGATCATACCTTGGATAAGGGTGCCTCCAATTCATCCTGCTCATTCCAGAACTCATCATCTTCCCTTCCCAACAGGTTTTGAATCTGTGTCTACTAGTTAAACAGCTGCCTTCAGTCAAGTCCAAGTCACGGCACCCTACATGTTTGGAGCCCTACTGTGCTCCATAGAGCCTTCCATGGCTGATTTCTTGGCAGGCAGATCACCAGACCTTTCTTCCTAGGTGTCTCTAGGTAGACCCAATCCTCCAGTCTTTCAGTTAGCAGCAAAGCATCTTAACTGTTTGTACCACCTGGGGAATTCAAGCTCGAAATTGGTATTTCTTGAGAACTCTATCTTCCTAACCTTCTTCCTCTCCATCAACCCTAATACACATTAGTCACAAATTCTATCAATTCCACCTCTGAAATACTTCTCTGATCCATCCCTTCCATTCAATCTCCTTAATACCATCCCTCTCAGAAACGATCTCCTAAAGGTGTCCGGGCCTCTCGCCTGACTGTCTTCTACTTGCCACCAGAGCATTCTCCAGACGTCGCACATCACTCTTTGGCTTCCAAAGTTCTCGAGTGGACTCATTGCATCCTTCTCCCATTGGGTTGCGGCCATTTGGTTTGGGCAGAAATGACCCCACTCCCAACCTTGGGGTGGCCCCTGACTAGCCTGGGGCAAGTGTCACATGAAGAAGGAAACCAGCCCCAACCCAATCAACACATGGCATTCACATGGCAGTCTCCCGGCCACAGGTACTGGTTCAAGAGTAGGCACATGACCTAAGAATGTCTAATAAGAAACTGAGAAGAGACATTCTCCCTTTTCCTTTCGACAATGTAGCTTGTCAATATGATGCCCAGAACTGAAGTCAACTTACCACTATAAGGGAAGGCAGTCTGAGCATGAATCTCATACAGAAAGGGAGAGCTGAGAGAGCAGCAGAGAAACGAGCAGCTCCCTGATCAAACCTCACCTAAAGCCTGCCCTACTCCAGCACCCAGATCAGACCTCACCTAAAGCCTGTCCTATTCCTGGATGTTTCAGGTACATTATTGATTCCTTTTCCTAGTTAAGCCAGCTTGTGTTGCCTTTACTGTTATCAGCAACCAAAAGAACACACACTCACTACTGTCTCAAAATAAACTATCAACTCCTTAGATTGGCATACAACAGAGGTCGGCAAACCACAGCTTGTGAGCCAACTGCCTGTTTTTGTAAATAAAGTTTTATTAAAACAAGGCCAGGTTCATTCATTCACGTATTGCCTGTGACTGCTACAACTGCAGAGTTAAGTAGTGGTAACAGAGACCATAAGGTCTCCAGAGTCTAAAAATGTACCATCTAGTCCTTTATAGAATGAGTCTGCTGGTTGCTGTCATACAACACCACTCATGTTGTGAATTCTGTCTTCCCTTCCATATTGACCGTCTTGGTAATACCACAAGGGGGTGGCTTCAAGGAAAATAAATTAATTTTTTCACAGATCTAGAGGCTGAAAGTCCCAATCAGGGCCATGTCCCTATTAAACCCCTCTGTGAGCTTCTCTGCTAGTTTCCAGTATCTGCCAACAATCCTGGGTCCTTTGAACACAGTCCTCAAGCGGCACCAAGTGTCTTTCCCCACGTCCACATCCTCCATGTCCAATCTGCTCCCTTTATAACTCAGAAGTTACAAAGTTTGAGCCCAACCCAACGCAGTATAATCGAATTACCAAAACAAAGGAAATCCTCTTTCCAAACAGAATTATAGCCACAGGTTATCAGTTAGGATCCCAATACGTATTGTAGCGGCACACGGTAATGTTCATCTCAGGGCTGCTTTAATAGAAATACCACCAAGTCGGCGACTTTAACAAACCAAAATGAATGGTACCACAGTTCAGGAGGCTAGAAGTCTAAATTCAGAGCCCTAGCTCTAGTGGAAGACTCTCTCTCTCTCTCTCTCTCTCTGCCCACACATTGCCAAGCAATCTGCTCTTTACAGCTTCTATTCCTCCATTCCTTGGCAATCACCGGGCAGTGGGGTGTGTACCTTCCCCTCTGATTGTAGGTGCTTGCTTGCTTGCTTAGCCTGCTCTTTTATAGCTCAAAAGAGATTGACTTAAGATACACCCTACACTAGTACTGCCTTAACATAACAAAGATAACCTAAGTTCAAATCGGACTATAACCATAGACGTTTAAAAAAAAAGAGAAAGAAACCTACTGCCGGTGAATTGATTCTGACTCAGAGCAACCCTACAGTGACCTACAGGGCAGAGTAGAACTTTCTAAGGGTTTCCAAGGCTGTAATCTCGACTTAAGCACACTGCCACATCTCCCTCCGACAGAGCAGCTGCTGGTGGATTCAAACTTTTAATCTTTCGGTCAGCAGCTGAGCACTTAACCACCGCACCACCTGGGCTCTCTAGCCATAGATACAGGATTTAGGGTTTACAACACATATCTGGGGGGTCACAATTCAAAATTCATTACAGTGACAATCCAACACCCTCTGTCTCCCACCCACTGTGTGACCTGCCCCTCTGCGAGGGATGATGCTAACCCCTCAGAAATATCCTCTTCTCTACCCATGTGGCCTAGCTAATTCCTTGCATCCTACTAACCTTCAGCTTGGGCATCACGTCTCTTTGCAGGTCCCCACTGGGCTTAGGGGAAGTTCCTGGTGGCGTAGTGGTTAGGTGCTACGCTCACCAAAAGGCTGAATCCACTAGACGCTCCTTGGAAACTTTATGGAGCAGTTCTACCCAGTCCTACAAGGTCGCTATGAGTCAGAATCAACTCGACGGCAGGGATTTTGTTTTTTTGTTTTTAATTGAGGTTAGGAGGAGTTCGGGAGGCACAATGGTTAAGCGTTCAACTGATACCTGAAACGATGATGATTCAATCCCATCAAGCATCCTAAGGGAGAAAGATCACAGTCTTGGAAACCCTATAATCCAAAACCCACTGCCTTCTGACTCATGGCGACCCTATAGGGCACAGCAGAACTGAAAATGCTATGCAACAGCTCTATTCTGTCCCACAGGATCACTGTGAGTGGGAACTGACTCACCACCAGTGGACTTGGTTTCCTGGAGTCGGGAGTCCCTTGGGTAACCACAGCACCTTTGCCTACTCCCATGCTCCCACCAGGAGTCCCTGGAGGGTTCAAACAATTAAGTGCTTTATTACATACCGAAAGGCCAGGGTTCAAACTCATTCAGAGGTACCTCCAAAGAAAGCCTGGCAACCTGCTTCCAAAACATCACCATCTTGAAAACCCCATGAAATGCAATTCTATTCTGCAATGCGTCAGATACCATGAGTCAGAATGACTTGATGGCAACTGGTTTGCAAATATTTGGGGGAGGGGGAGCAGTTATGCTCCCACCATGCTGGGCAGAATTATCAGACTGTGTACCTGTCTCCACCTCTGGCCTATATGTCTCTTCAAGGCTATAACTGTAACTTCTCAATCTCTGCATCCCTGTGCTTAGCAAAATGCCTGACACACAGCAGGTGGCCCAATGTTGACTGAAGAGAACTGCAGTAGACAGGTTCTCCAGGAAATCAGGTTGGGGTAGGTGTCTGCCTCACAGAAAGTGGGGGTAGGGCAAGCAGGAGATACTGGAATACTCAAAGCAAGCTTTCCACTGTCTTACCACATTGCCAAGGCCCACATTAGGGACAGACAGCCTTACTGTGGCCTCAGAAGTACAGGCTAGTCAGGGTTTGAGTTACAGAAAGCCGAAACCAGCTATGACCACCTCACGGAAAAGAAGGATCTGATGAAAGGTAAGTGGAGGCTCCCAGCACCAAGTGGCAGGCTGGAAGAAGGATCACTGGAGTGCTCCCTGGAAGCAAGGATGGCAAGACTTCTTCTCACATATACTTCGGACTTATCATCAGGAGAGACCAGTCCCCAGGGAAAGCATCATGCCTGGCAGACAGTCAGTGAAAAAGTGGAAGACCCTCAAAGAGATGGACTGACCCAGTGGCTGTAACAATGGACTCAAGCACAACATTTGTAAAGATGGCACAGGGCGACACAGTGTTTTGCTCTGTTGTATACAGGGCCGATATGAGTTGGACCAACTTGACAGGACCGAACAACAACACAATCAACAGGCTGGCTGGGGAACCAGGCTTGGAGGAAGGACCAGAGAAACTGAACAGAAGGAAAATGCAGACAAGGTCAGGAAGTTCATTGCCCTCAACTCTGAGTCACCTCTAATGCCATCTTTGTGGCATTCCGGATAAACTCCAAGTCTTGGGTGGCAGTGCCCACATGGCCGAACTGAGGTCAGACTTTGGGGTCCTAGTAGCCGAGAGGCAGCCAGAAAGAAGATCCGTTCCACCTCCATTTCCATGCTGGGAGGTGGGGCTTGGCCTCCCTCCAGGACACACACTGGGGAACCCCCAACCAGGACGGTAGGGGAATTCTGGGCAGTCCAAACAGAGAAAATGCCCCAGAACACCCCAACCTACCCAGCTGTAGAAGTAAGTGAGTACTGGCCCACGACACCATAACCCCCCGCAACACTTCAGCCCTACAGAATGTACTTGGGGCCTTTCAGGGGGCAGAAGTGAGGGAGAGGCCCCTGCGTGCCCACACAGCCCCAGAGCCAAGTGTGAATAAAGGAAGCAGCTCTTCATCTCTCACCACAGACAGCAAGTGTCAAGGAGAATTTCAAGCATCTGCTATTGCAAAACATCTAGAGTAGCAAGAGGTTATTTCCAGAAACATCCCTCTCACTCCCCTCCCAGATAACCACTCAGCGTCAGCTACATTCTGTCTAACTTAATTGCTGTTATCTGAAGCTGTTTCATTCATTCCACTCTGCAAACTGACCCGAGAGCCAGATGTGCTGGGAACCGGGGTAACAGAGATGAGTCAGATGCTATCCAGTCTGCTGCGGAGGCTGACAACTTGGGAGCATGGTCTCGGGGGACATCTAGCTCAGTTGGCCTAGCATAGTTTATAAAGAAAATGTTCTACATCCTACTTTGGTGAACAGCATCTAGGGTCCTCAAAGCTTGTGAGTGGCCATCTGAGACAGTCCACTGGGCCCACCCCATCTGGAGCAAGGGGCAATGAAGAAAGCCAAAGACACAAGGGGAAGATGAGACCAAAGGACCACAACTACCACCACCTCCACCAGACTGAGGCCAACACAACTGAGACAGTGTCCAGCAACCAACACCAACTACTCTGACAGGGGTCACAACAGAGGGTCCTGGACAGAGGTGGAGAACTATTTAGAACAAAATTCCAACTCACAATAAAAGACCAGACTTACTGGTCTGACAGAGACAAAAGAAAATCCCAAGAGTGTGGATCCTGGACAACTTTTAATTCAGTACTTAAATTACGCACCCCTGGCTCACCTTTCAGCCAAAAATAAGACAGGCCCACAAACAACAACACACACAGCTCAATCATGTATAATGAGACTGAATGGGCACAGTAGCCTAGGGGCAAGGATGAGATGGCAGGAGGACACAGGAAAGCCAGACAAAGGGAAAAGGGGAACCCAAGGTCAAAAAGGGGAGAATGCGGACACATCACAGGGCCGGCAACCAACGTCACAAAACAGTATGTGTATTAACTGTTTAATGAAAAACTAATTTGTTCTGTAAACTTTCATCTAACACACAATGTATATACACATACACAGAGAAGCAGACACATACAAACACAGTAAATAAGAAGTGCTGTCTGCTAGAAGGAAGTGGAGAGGCTGGCTAGGAGGAGACAGGAGATTGTTAAGAGGATATGACACGTATGGAATGGAAAGGAGTGTGCTGTCACCAGGCAAGGAGAGCAGAGGGAGCTGCAGATAGGTGGGCATGCAAATTTGAATTGTATTGTAAACTTTCACTCAATCACAATGAAAAAAAAAAGTTCCATCTGCTGAAAGAGGGACTCTGGGGATGACTACGTCATGGAGGGAGGGTTTTAGAGCTCAGGGTGTGAGCATGCTCCTCAGACATCTTTCAGCGTTACTCCACGGCACCTTCCCTCTGGGTTATCCCCTTAAGTCTGCCACCAGCCTCAGGGCTGGGGCCCAGGACTAGGGCTGTATTAGGAACAGCTGCTGGCTACTGAGTTGGCTGAAAAATGCAACCCCTGGGCAGTCAGTTTCCCTGAGTAGGAGGACAGGGCAGAGGCCGACACAGGTGCTCGAGGCAGACGGGACCCTAGGCACCAGCTGGCCCTCAGGACACACGGAGGTAGAGCTTGTCCTTGTCTGCTCTCTACAAGCCACACCACCAACACCTATCCTTTCCACTACACCTCCAGTTCCTAAGGCACATTTCCAAGCACACGCTCGTTCATCATTCATTCACTGAACACCTGCTATGTGTGAGATACTCAGCTTAGCTACAGAAAGAAAAAAACAGAATAAAACCCTGTTCCAGTCCTTTCAGAAGCCACTTCCTCCAGGAAGCCCTCCTTGATCTCTCAGGCAGCGTTCACTGCTCCCCATGGCCTACAGACCGCCCAATCCAAAAACCAAACCCAGTGCCGTCAAGTTGATGGTGACTCACAGTGACCCCAGGCTTCCCTAAACTATAGCAGCATCCCCCGTCATCACTGTCTATATGTCTCTCAGTCAAAATTCTCCGGCTTGGAGAGAAACAGGCTTATCTACCCCACGCACCCCTGTTTCCCAGTGCCTGATATGGTGCCTGGCACACAAGGGAAATAGGATGCATGTTTTGGGTGAGTACCAATGAGAACATCTGGGAGCGGAACATCTAGGAGTGGGAAGGCATCATCAGGGAATCCAAAACCACAGAGGAAAGGGAAGGAATGATTCTGGCCTTATCATCTCTCCTCATTTTACAGATCATACCTTTGTCTCAGAGAGCTTGAGTGTCTTGCCAAGACAGTATCTTCAGTAAAATTAGCTGGGCCTCTAATCTCCCTCTGCTCATACCAGTGTCCTCATATTGGCTCAGTGCATCCGTGCCAGCTTTTAGTTTTCCCCGCTCCACCCCTCAATGGAACCACAGAGTTCCACCGGCCCTCCCATAACCAACTTAGTGCTGGGGACCCAAATCTTCTCCTGGGATAGAAGTCCATGATTAAAACAAAGATGTGGACTCTGAGGGATGGCATTTCAGGTACTCATTTATTTACTAATAACTATTTACTGAGTACCTCCAGCATGTTCTAGTCGAAGGGCAAGGTTACACGAGTGGAAGACAGGCATGAATCACTGCCCTCTAAGGTATGACCGGAAAGCTTGGTGGCAGAGCGGGCTAAGTGTTACATCTGCTAAACCATAGGTCAGCCGTTTGAATCCGCCAGACGCTCCTTGGAAACACCACAGAGAAGTTCTATCCTGCCCTATATGGTCACTATGAGCCAGAGTCGAGTCAACAGCAGTAGTTTGTTTTTTGTTTTTTAAGGTATGACCCAGAAATGGTGTTATAAAAAGGCAGTGTCCCCTTTGTCGTTAAAGGAATGACTAAACATATATGTAACGTCAAGTGATGGATTAAAAATGTAAACAAACTCATGGCATGTGGTCTTTTGGGGGATGGGAGAGGCCACACATCCTCACCGCCAAACCAAGAACACCAAATCAGTTGCTAGCCAGTCGATTCCAACTCCCAGTGGCAACCCCAGGTGTTTGTTCAGAGTCTAACTGTGCCCCCCAGTTTTCAGTGGCTGGTATTTTGGAAGTAGATGCCAGGTCTTTCTTCCCAGGTACCCCGGGTGACGCTGAACCTCCAACCTTTTGCCAGCAGCCAAAAGCATTACCTGTCTGTGCCACCCAGGAACTCCCTCCTCACCCCCAGGCCATTCTCATTTATTGGACGATGTCCTGCTCTTGGTCACTCTCCCTTCAGCATCCAGGTGGTTATTTCATGCTGTTCAGTGGATTCAGACCCACAGCAACCCTACAGGACAAAGGAGAAGTAGCCAAGAGGCTTTCCAAGGTGCACACTCTTTACGGAAGCCAACAGCCGCACCTTTCTCCCAAAGAATGGCTGGCAGGTTCAGCCTGCCCACCTTTCAGTCAGCACCCACGAGCTTAACCAGTGTGCCACCAGGGAGTCTGTTCAACATTTGCAGCACCAAAAACAAACAAACAAACAAAAAAACATCATCAAGTTGATTCCAACTCACAGCAAGCCCAAAGAATGGAGGAGAGCTACCCCACCGGGTCCTGAAGGTTGTACTCTTGAGTGAAGCAGAGTGCCTCTTCCTTCTCCCGTGGAGTGGCCGGTGGGCTCAAACAGCTGACCCAGTGGTTAGCAGCCGACTGCTTGACCAGTGCCCCACCTGGGCCCCTTTCTCCGCATCCGCAGTGCAAGAGAAGTGCAGTGAACCTCCTTTGGGGCCACACTGGCTCCCTCATTAAAGCCACGGCTCTGTGTTTACTCAGGCTCTATAAACACAGACCCAAGAGAAATGTTTAAGAGAAAGCAGATGAAATGTGGCTAAGAAGAGCTAATAAAATCAGGGGGAAATGCTGTTGGTTTTCAACCATGGCTTTGATTAAACAAAAATTGCAGGAGGCGGCGTCAGAAGGGCAGGGCACAAGAAGGCCGCTGGGCCCGGCTTCCAGGCTATAATGTAAACCATCACTTCCTGCAGAATTAATTGGTCCCCTACAGAGGACCATGCCGAATTCTTCCTCTGGACCGGGCCAGAGAATCTCAGCGCTGCTGAAGTGTTCTCCCCAGCCCTCCTGTCCCTGGATTGTCACACAGGATGTCAAGACTGTACTGAAAACCCTGCGGACTTGCTAGTTCATTGGGGGCAGGCTTCTGGGTAAGAACCTGTCCTCAGATCTAAGAGGCAGCTAATCAATGTCAGAGGAGACAGTGGTGGTTCAGTTCGGTGGCAGACTTCTTGCCTCCCACATGTGCAACTGGGGTTCGATTCTCAGCAAACGCACCTGATCTGCAGCCACCACCCATCTGTCAGCGGAAGCTTGCATGTTGCTATGTTGCTGAATAGGTTTCAGGGCCAGGAAGAAAGGCCCAGCGATCTACTTCTGAAAAATCAGCCAATGGAAACCTTACAGATCACAAAGGTCTAATCCACAACCAACCACAGGTCATCATGAGTTGGGGACCAACCTGGTGGCAGCTACCAACAAATGACTATCATAAGCAGAGGCTGTCCCCTTGGAGGACACATGCTGCCACCTCTCATCTCATCTCCTCATCTCTGACTCACAGCAACCCTAACAGGACAGAGTAGAACTGCCTCATAGAGGCTCCAAGGCGCATCTGGTGGACTTGAACTGCTGACCTTTTGATTAGCAGCTATAGCACTTAACCACTGCATCACCAGGGTCTCCACTAGATATGAGCCAACATCCTTTCTAGTGACAGCATCCATGAACTAGTTCTTCCTCATTCCTAGCAGGAACCTGGGGCACAGAGCAGCATTTTACTTCTGAAATACACGCAATAGGTCCAACCCAAATCTGAATGTAGGAGGCAAAGGACAGCGAGGATCCACACACAACAGTTGACTTCCCAGAGATCAAAGGAACAGAAGAGCAAGAAGCCCAGGGCCAGCCCTCATGAACGTTTCCTCAGTCAAGGACACCAGTGGGACAGTAACCAGTGGGGCCCAGGAAACAATCAATGTCTTTGATTAGAAGATGATGAAATCCGCCATCGGTGTCTTCATCTGGCTCCCCTGGGAGTTTGGTTCCTTTTGCGGGGTTTTCAAAGAAAATAATCTTGAATATACATTATTCCCCAAACCACTAAACAGAGAGCCTGGTCCCTTGTGCCCTCCCCACTCTAAGCAGACAGAAGGTGTCCCAGATGAGTCTCCAACGCCAGGCAACAGCAACTTCAAGTTGCTGCAGAATCCACATTCGGCTCTGCTCCGCACAAGACAGTCTCTGCACTCTGCGGGTCCCACTCTTTTATCAGAGGCTCATTTTACCCACAGCTTTCTGCACTTGAAGCTGAAGCCAATCTCCCCGGGCTGGGACCTATCTCTAACAATTCCAAAGCCCTGATAAACATCAAAGTACTCTCTGGAAGCTGGCTTGGTTTTAATAGCAGAGCAGACGGAGCCATCCTGAGTCAACTCCAGGTCAACCTGGATTCTGAGTCATTCTGAGTGTAAACAGTCGAAAGCCAAAGAGACATCCCCTCAAAGGACTAACCCAAAGTGGAGCTGATCTTGCCTGTTGACACCTTGCAATTCCCTGCCTGTCTGCTTTTATACATGCTGCTCCCTTTGTGTGAAATGCCATTGCCAGTGATGGCCTTAGAAACTCATGCCGAAGCTCACCTTCTCCATCATTCAGTCCCACACCTCCTGAGTGTGTGAGCCTGGCTCAGCCCTGCGCTCTCCTAAAGCTGCAGAGCCCCAAACTTCTGTACCTGCCTAGAAACCCTCCTAAGCTAGAGCTTCCAAATAATGCCTTGCTTGCAACTCTATTTAAAATATTTACTGTGCAATATTAAAAATGTGAAAAAACACATAAAGAAGAATAAAACCATCTCTTGTACGTACCACCCAGACTAAGAAATAAAATATAGTGAAAATAAAGAAGCCCCCCAGCGACCTCTTCCCAAAGGTAAGTGCTATCCTGAGCTTGGTATTTATCACTTTCATGGATTTCTTTTTATTTTTATTACATATGATTATACCTCTAAATAGTGTATCATATGTTTTAAATTCTTCATAACTTGAAAACTTTGCATATTAATCCAATTAGCCTCTTTTATCTCTTCCCACAGTCTGGGTTGTTGCTGTTAGGTGCCGTGGAGTCAGTTCCAACTCACAGCAACCCTATGCACAACAGAACCAGACACTGCCACGTCCCGCGCCACACCCACGATTGTCTTTATGCTGGAGCTCATCATCACAGCCACAGTGTCAATCCATCTTGTTGGGGGCCTTCCTCTTCTTCACTGACCCTCCACTCTAGCAAGCATGACGTCCTTCTGCAAAGATTGATCCCTCCTGACAGTATGTCCAAAGTCTGTAAGACACAGTCTCCTTATCTTTGCTTCCAAGGAGCACTCAGTTGTACTTCTTCCAGCTATCTGTTTGTTCTTTTGGCAGCCCATGGTACATTCAATATTATTCTCCAGCACCACAATTCAAAGGCCATCAATTCTTCTTCTGTCTGCCCTATTCATGGTCTGGGACACCAACCCCAGTACATCCGGGCATCTAACAGAAAGCTGGACAAGGGCAAAGGAAGGCAGAAGAAGAGCCGATGCATTTGATTTCTAGCGTCGGCGATGAATACTGCCTGTAAACCATGGGCTGCCAGGAGAATGAATAAATCAGTCTTAGAAGAAGTACAACCAGGATGGCCTCTTAGAGGTGACGATGGCAAGAGTCCATCTTGCAGACTTTGGGACCCATCATCAGGGAGGACCCATCACTAGAAAGAGATGTTGTGTTTGGTAAAGTAGAGGGTCAGCAAAACAAGCAGCACCCTTCGTGAGGGGGACTGACACAAGAGCCTCAACAGCGGACTCCAACGCACCACCATGAAGGTCACTCAGGCAGTGTTTCATTCCGTCACACGTGGGATCACCGTAAGTGGGACTCAACTTGACAGTAACCAGCACCACCCCAAACCCCGGCTCAGAGCCCATGTGGAATCCATGTTTGTTGAAAATGGGAAAAACCTAGTACATTGAGAGCCAGGTTTGCACCCACTGGCCACAGGAAGTGGGAGGGGGCCAGCATCCATGGGAAGCTGCCTAGAGTTCTTTCCTCTGAAAGCCTCTGTCATTAGTCTACCACACAGAGGATCCATGGGGCTACCCATGTGACAGGCTGAAGAGGCATGGCATCACTGACCAGGAGGAACACGAGCTGCTCCGGGACTCAGAGTCTCTCCTACAGCCAGTGACAGCCCACAGCATGGCCCTGGACATGTCTGTTGCATGGAGGACAATTTTCACAGATACGGAAATTCAGAGGCTGGAACGAGACACCTGTGGCTGCCCCCAAAGCGCCACTGGAAGCTCTTCTAACAGAGAACAGGTCAGGGGGAACATGCTCACACCTGCCGACCCCACACGGGAAGCCAGCTTCTGCCTGTCCCTCAGCTGAGGCCCCCACAGCAGGAGCTGAGCCCTGATGCCAACCCTTTCAATTCAGCCAATAATAAAGCCCCCTGTGGCTTCCAGGATCTTTGGAAGGCACCCAGTGAGTGTCACATGACTGAAAAGTGCAAGAACACAGGAGGGGTAGGCAAAGTGAAGAAGAACGTGCTAATTATGAAAGTTCAAGGATACCAGCCTTCAGAACAAAGAAGGGTTGCAGCCTCAGTAAACTGTGTTTTTCATTCACTTGTTAGCAGGCATTGAGTCAGCCCCCAGCCCATGGCAACGCCGTGCGTGAGAGAATGAGGCAGTGCCCAAGCCTGCACCATCTCCTCAACTGGCTGCAGATCAGACCACTGAGATCCACTCACTGGCTGATTTTTGG
Source organism: Heterohyrax brucei (assembly GCA_028571685.1). NCBI lineage: Eukaryota > Metazoa > Chordata > Mammalia > Hyracoidea > Procaviidae > Heterohyrax > Heterohyrax brucei. Next base: position 13,001,837 of record CM053153.1, on the reverse strand, counting down.
CTGCCAGGCCTTTCCTCCTAGTTTAAGTCTAGAATCTTCGCTGAAACCTACAGCATTATGACAACTCACAAGCCTCCGCTAACACGTGGGTAGCATCCGCCTGAGGCACACTGACTAGGAAATGAACCCAGGTCTCCTGCACGGAAGGGAGAACTTTGCAAGTGAACTACCATCACCTTCTTTTGCACAATCATTAATGAGATTGTGTCTTTTGGCTTGTGAGTTCTCTGACCATCTGAAGTTGACCTGCCCTGAGCCCATGTGGCAGCTGTGAGCCAAGGCTAAGGAAATAACGTGAAAACAATTTCCGACTCTGGCCCTGGCCAGCTGCGCAGCGTTAGGTAACTCATTTAACCTCTCTGGGCTTCAATTTTCTGGCTCACGGTGAAAACGTTCCAGTCCCAGAGCTCGGCACCGTATAGTGGGAACAAAACCACAACGTACATGAAAAGTGCTCTACAGACATAAGGTGCTATTATTATACTTTATTTTCTATTATATGAGCTCCTTTCTTCTTAATTTTTTTCCTTTTCCATCCTAATTAAAAAAAAAACCCAAGACAAAGCACTTGGTCAGTGGTAGGCAGAAGAACCAGCTGGGATGCTCATCTTCAATGCAGTGCCAGCAATGCTATCCTCCAGTGCACGTCTATTCAGAAGTGACTGCTCCAGAGTCAACTCTCTGCTACTCACCCACACGGAGGAGTCGTCTACACTCTGAGAAAGGCAAAGGGGTAGGTTCTCTGAGGGAGGGGTTCTGAGGAAAAGGACGAGGCCTAGAAAAGACACCATCCTGCCGCCAGGGTGCAGCCCCCAGCCCTCTTGAGGGTCAGCAAGGTGTCTGTGCTCTCAAGGTTGGAGGAGAAGGGAGCCAGACGAGTCACCAAGGGCCTCCTCGTGCAGACCGTCAATCACACCATCCTGACACCCACGGCAGTTCTGTCAACCCCAACTCCACAGGTGAAAAAGCAAACCTGCGGCCATCAAATGGATGTTCCGGCTCCCAGCAAGTGTCTCAGTCATCCAGTGCTGCTGTAACAGAAAGGCCACACGGCTTTCACAAAGAGAACTTCATTCTCTCACAGTTTAGGAGGCTGGAAGTCTGAATTCAGGGCACCGGCTCCAGAGAAAGGCTCCTTCTCTGTGTGTTGGCCTTGAAGGAAGCCCCTTGTGATGTACTAGCCTTGAGCTGGTCTGGGAGCATCTCAGGGCTTGAACCTCAGGTTCAAAGGGCATGCCCTGCTCCCACTCTGCTTTCTTGATGGCTTGAGGTCCCTATGTCTCTCTGCTTGATCTCTCTCCCACCCCACAAAAGCAACTCCCCAATCCTATGAACCCACCAGCACAACTGCCACTAATCCACCCCCATGAGATCACAGTCACAGGATTTACAGCACATAGGAAAATATCATCAAATGACAACCTCTCCGACAGTCAGAAAACACTGGGAATCATGGCCCAGGCAAACCAACACAAACATACCCTGGAGACACAATTCAGTCCATGAAAGCAACACTATAGGGCACGGTGGTACTGCCCCATGGGGTTTCCAAGCAGTGTCAGGTGGATCCGAACGGCTGACCTTCTGACACAGCTAACCACCACTACACCACCAGGATGTCCCCACCGGTACAGGAAAAGTGCGCGTGGAACAAGAAAGCAGAGCAGGTTACACAACACAGAGGCCAGGTCTCTTCCCTCCCCGGGATGGGAACCAGATGGCAGGGTTTTCTGTCTCAACAGCCCGCAGCAGCTGAAACTCACGCCCCGGGGGAATGCAAACCTGGGAGCGCTGCGGGTCCCACCTGCTCGCCAGGATAAACGCGCAGCAGAGCTACCAACAGCCAGGAGCAGACAGTCAGCACTGCCGGTGAGGAACTCAGTCTGCTCCCCAGGGCTGCTGGTATCTGCTGCGATTCAGTGGATTCCCACTCGTGGTGACCCCACATGTCCTCTGGAGAGCAAAACTGCTCCGTTGGGTTGGCAGGGCTGTGACCTCGCGGAAGCAAACAGCCAGGCCTGCCTTCCGAGGCCCCTCTGAATGGGCCTGATTCAGCTAACAGCAACTGTTTATTTGTGCCCCCCGGGACTTCCCAACTTGGAGGTGAGGGTGAAATGAGATGAAGTTTGCTGGGTGGGCACCTCTCCCGCCAGCTTCTCCACTCCGTGTTTCAGTCCTTGGTTTTCTTCCTCTGGTCCTGAGTTCACAGCGCTCAGGGACCCGCTTATTGGGAGCTCTCCCCTTCTTCATTCATTCACTGCACAATGGCCTGTTTTACATAGCATTTCTTCTGCAACTCCAGTGGCCTGCATAGTGGTTAAGTGCTTCATCTATTAACTGAAAGGTCGGCCGTTCAAATCTGCCAAGTGCCCTGTGGAACCACTATGGGGCATTTCTATTCTGGAAATCCTGGTGCATAGCGCTTAAGTGCTATGTTTGCTAACCAAAAGCTCAGCAGTTCAAGTCCTCATCACGTCTTCCCCACAGACTCTGGAGCAATTCCACTCTGTCCTACAGGGTCTCTGTGAGCCAGAACCAACTGGATGTCAGTGGAGTTTTTGTTGTTTCTCTGCAAGGTGCTCAGAAGCAGAAAGCCCAGAAGCCAGAGAAGAGAGCAGGGAGGCAGGGGACAGGAAAATGAAAAACAAGGGATTTTCTGGACTCAATCAATATGTCCTCATTTGAGGATGTGGGTAGGAGGGTGCATACATTTAAGCATCGCAAGCAGCCCCTGTGGTACTGCGGTTAAATGCTCAGATGCTAGCTAACACAAAAGTCTATGGTTCAAACCCAGCAATTGCCCTAGAGCAGAGGAGACCTGGCAACCTCCCCTGTGGAAATGACAGTCCTGGCAGTGAGGACAGAGAATGGCACAATCACTTCAGAAATTGATTCGGTGCTTCCTTAAAAAGCTAGAAATAGAAATGCCACAAAATCTAACAATCCCACTCTTTGGAATATTTCCTAGAGAACTAAGAGCCATCACATGAAGAGGTATTTGAGCACCCATTCATCGCAGCACTGTTCACAACAGCAAAAAGACGGGGAACCACCCAGGTGACTATCAACAGACAAGATGAACAAACTATGGTATACGCGCACAATGGAATACTACCCGACAGTGGAGAACAACAACGCATCTGTGAACTACCTCATTCCATGGATGAATCCGGAAGGCAACCTGAGGAGCAAAATCAGTCAATTGTAAACAGCAGCCCTGGTGACCTAGTGGTTAAGAGCTACAACTACTAACCAAAAGAAGGTTGGCAGCTCAAATCTACCAGTTGCTCCTTAGAAACTCTATGGAGCAGTTCTACTCCACCCCATGGGGTCACTATGAGTTGGTACTGACTCAACGGCACTGGGTTTGGTTTTGGTTTAAAAGGAAAAATATTGTATGAGACTACAATTACAAGAACTCAAGAAAAGGCTTAAATACATAAGAAAATACTGTTTGGTGGTTATCAGAGTGGGAAGGGAAGGAAAGGGGAATTCACTAACTAGATAAAAAACTCACCCACTGCCATCAAGTTGTATCTGACTCATAGCGACCCTAGCAGTCAGAGTAGAACTGACCCAGAGGAGTGCTTGGCGGATTTGAATTACCAGTCTTTTGGATAACAGACATAGCACTTAACACTACACCACCAGGGTTTCCAACTAGATAGTGGAAAAGAATTAACTTAGATGAAGGAAAGGACAACATAAAATACTGGGGAAGCCAGCACAATTGGATTAAACCAAAACTAAGTTTCCTGAACACAATTAAATAATTCAAGGGACAGTGTAGCAGGGGCAGGGGCCTGGGGACCATGGTTTTAGAGTATATCTAGATCAGCTGGCATAAGAAAGTTTATTAAAAGAAACTGTTCTGCATTCTGCTTTGGTGAGTGGCATCTGAGGTCTTAAAAGGCAACAAGTGAGCATCTAAGAAGCATCAACTGGTCTCAACGCAACTGGAGAAAAGGAGAATGAATAACATCAAAAACACAAGGAAAATATGAGCCCAAGAGACAGAAAAGCCAAAAACCAAACCCAGTGCCGTTGAGTCAATCCTGACTCACAGCGACCCTGTAGGACAGAATAGAACTACTCCACAAAATTTCCAAGGAGTGCCTGGATGATTTGAACTGTCGACCTTTTGGTTAGCAGATGTAGCACTTAACTATTACACTACCAGGGTTTCCAAGAGACAGAAAAGGCCACGTAAACCAGAGACTACAGTAGCATGAGACCAGAAGAACTAGATGGTACCCAGCTACCATCATGACCACCCTGACAGAGGATACAAGAGAGAGTCCCTCCCAGTGCTGGAGAAGAGTGGGGTCCAGAACTCAAATTCTAGTAACCAGACCAGACTTAATGATCTGAGACTGGAGGAATCCTGGAAGACATGGCCCCCGAACTGTTAACCCTGAACTAGAATCATTCCAGATGTCAACTCTTCAAACAAAAATCAGACTGGACTGTAAGACATAAAATGATACTGGTGAAGAGTGTGCATCTTGGTTCAGGTAGATACAGCCGACTACCCAGGCAGCTCCTCTCTAGAGGTGAGATGAGAAGGCAGAAAGAGACAGGAGCTGCTTGGACGGAGACAGGAAGTCTGGGGTGGAGAGGAGGAGTGGGCTGTCACAGGACAGGGAGAGCAGCCAGTGTCAAATAACCACGTGTATAAATGTTCTTATGAGAAACAAACTATCAACTAACACCTAAAGAACAATTTTAAAAAACAAAAAATAAGTGAGGAAAGGAAACACCATGGGGCCGTTCCACTCTGTTCCACATGGTTTCTCTGAGTCGGAATCAACTTGATGACACCCGTTAACCATAAAAGTGTTCCCATTTCACATCTAATCACAGAAACACAAATACACAGAAGTAACAATTACAAACATTGAGGTTTGAAACAAATATTCCAAAGGACATCATGCTGAACCACCAAATGTTAGGTTATATTTTTACCACAACATTTTTTTTTAAGGACAACAATCTACTCAGAGTGGAAAATTAATCCACACATTCATTCATCAAAAAAAATATATTTGGTACCAACGTCCCAGGCACCTTTTGATATTTTGTGCATTCTTAAAAGAAAGAAAAAAAAGTGGCTGAGGAGAGGTTTAAATCAGACTCTCTCCCAGCAGCAAGCAAAGATGACAAGTGGGTTGTGTAACAGACATAGAACTTAAGAAAAAACTGCATTTTAAATACCATAGAAACTGTCTGGAAATTTGCAATCCCATAAATGGTTATAGCTCCGCCACCTGCTGAGGTGCTGTGCTGGTATCTTCTTCTTATAGATTTCTCAGAAGGCAGACACTTCCATTTCCTCTGCCCTCACATACCTACCACAAACCACAGAACACAGGCAGAGAGCTTAAAAAAGCACCCTGCCCCACAGAGATCACACACTACCCCCTCCCCTGCCCAGCCCCCCGGGGAAGAAGGAAGCCGAGCAGAAGGGAACGATCAAGGTCCTTGAGGACACAGCGTTAACTTATCCTCCATCACAGAGAAAGCAGCTTCCTCATCTGAACCCCAAGTTCATTTTTGTTTTAGAATTGTCATTCGGCTTTGGCACAACGTCACTCAAACACACAACACTTTGTTATTGTTCAGCCCAAGCCATCAATCATCTTCTCTTCCTGGAAACAATGTCTATATGAATACAGTTACTGTGATGTGGTGTCTGTTCTTGTTATAGGCTTCCGAGTGAGTTCTAACCCACAGAGACCCTGTGCTCGGCAGAATAAAGCACTGCCCTGTCCTCACCATCCTTACAATACTTGTGATGACTGAGCCCACAGCTGCAGCCACTGGGTCGGTCTGTCTCATTGAGGCTCTTCCCCAGGGTCTGGTCCCTCCTGAAAACAGGTCCAAAGCATGTGAGACAAAGTCTCAACATCTCCTGTTTTAATGACCATTCTGGTTGTACTTCTTCCAAGACAGATGTGTTCACTCTTCGAGCAGTCCACAGTATATTCAATATTCTTCACCAACACCCTAATTCAAAGGTGTCAGTTCCTCTTCCATCTTCCTTATTCATTGTCCACTTCTCCTGTGCATCTGAGGTGACTAAAGACAGCACGACTTGAGTCTATTACACCTTCATACTCAAAGGGATGTCTTTGCTTTTTAACACTGTAAAGAGGTCTTGAAGCAGGAGAAATGTGGGGTGCAGAACTCAAACCCCACTAGAAAGACCACACTTGATGTTCTGACAGACTGGGGAGTCCCCAGAAGACATGGTCCCCGGACCTTCCGTTAGCCCAGAACTGAAACCGTTCTGCAAGCCAGCTCTTCAGACCACGACTGGACTAGACTCGGACTACAAGGCATAAAATGATACTGCTCAAGACATGCTTTCTGACTTAAGAAGAGGCTCACTGGGCAGCTCATGGACAGTGGTGACATGAGAGGACAGAAGGGGACAGGAGCTGGTGGAACAGCCATGGGAAATACAGGGGGGAAGGGAAGAGTGTCCTGTAGCAGGGTGGGGAGGGCAGCCACAGTAAGACAGCAGTGTGTGCAGGGTTTTGGATGACGAATTGACTTGGATTGTGAACCTCACTTACAGCACAGTCTAATATTTAAAAAAAAAAATGATCCATCATGATGGATCATAGCTATTATATTCAAGAATTATTAGTTGGCTTCCTGTTGCTAGCTGCCACAGAGATAGCCCTAACCAACAGCGACCTTCTGTAGAAGAAACAAAACTTTGCACAGTCTTGCGCCACGTCCATGATCACCGGTGGGCCTGTTGTGTCGGTCCGTATCTCGTGGAGGGTGCTCCCTGTTTGCTGGGGTGCTCCCTGTTTGCTGGCTCTCTGTTTCACCAATCACGATGTCCTCTCCTAACAAGCCGTCTCTCCTGATGACCCGTCCAAAGGAAGCGAGCCAAGGTCTCACCAACCTCTCTCCCAATGAATATTTTCTAACACGTCTTTCCCTCTTGTTGGTAGACGCTGTGGGGTCACTTCTGACTTACGGTGACCCAGTGTGACAGCAGAGAACTGCCCGCAGGGATTCCCAGGCTGTCATCTTCACCTGATCACACTGCCAGCTCCTCTGTCCCGTAGGGCGGCTGGCGGGGGTACACCACCCACTCTTCAGTTAGCAGCTGAGTGCTTAACCACTGTGCCACCATAGCTCTTTCTTTTTCCAGTTATACCTGGCGCTCCCGTCATCTGTCCAGTATCACCTGCTGGCATTTTAACCTCAGCAGGGCCTGGGCCTAAGTTTTACTAATCGATCGATTTTGTTGTAGACTGTTAACGAAATGAAATGTCAGCCTTTTTTTTCTTTCCCTAGTAACAGCAGTGCTCTAGGTTTCCTGGAGGCCTGGGGCCTCCCTGATTAAGAGCTACACCCGCTAACCAAAGGCTGGCAGGTCGAATCTAGCAGCCACTCCCTGGAAACCTTATGGGGCAGCTCTGTTCCGTCCTATGGGGTTGCTATGAGTCGGACTTACGTCAGTGTCGAGTTTGGTATGGTTTTGACCAGGTTCCTCTGAAAAGACAACAGGTGAGGGGAGAAGTTTTTCATCCCCCAGAGGTAACATAACCACATTATAAAAATGTGTCAAAGAGAGAGGAAAAGAAAGCCATCCATATTGTTATCACCCTAATACAACTCCCGACACCGTTTTGGTGGCTGGCTTCCTTCAAGCCTTTTTCCTATAAAGAACCTTTTCTCTGTTTCCTCATAGTCCCCACGACCTTCACTGGGAGGGTCACAGAATATTCCACCGTGTGGCTGCAGCATAGCTGTAATAATAAAGTGTCTGGTTATGCCAGACACTTAGGTTATTTCCAGTTGTTTCTGATCTTTTACAAGGAGCTGTGCTGAAGACCTTTGTGTGGCCTGCTATCCATGATTTGTTTTTAATTGTTTCCTCAGGGGTGAGTCCCAGAAGCGGGTTGGTTGCCTGTGTTAACATGAGGAGTCTTTTTTTGGCTCTTGGTCGGGTTGCTCTGAAGGCTCATCTCAGCTGGCCACCAGCAAGAAGATAGACGTCCTTCACAGGGATGAGACCTTTCCGGGGCATCACAAGGTCAGGGCAGCTGCAGATGCGGTGCCTATTCAGTTTCTCCTAGAGAGCATTCTCATAGGACATTCCACACGCTGTCTCAAGTGCTTTTCAATTCCCCCCCATTGAGTAGGAGCTCCAAAAGACAAAGGAAGGCAATTCCCACAGGGAAACAAACACTCCAACCCTCTTCTTCCCCACAGCTACTTAACCCAATGACTCGGGTGGGGTCTGGTTTTGGCATTTTCAGTGCCCACGTCTTGAGACAAGGACTGGGTGATCTGGAGAGAGGCCACACTCTTGATCCCTGATCAACAGGGAAGGGGAGAGCAGGGTGACGGACACTGAAAAAGGTCACACCTCATTTATTAGTTTATTCCTCATTTACTCGGTGAGAGGAAAGGATGAGGGCACTTAGGAGGTGGCAAACGCCCTTTTTCTACACTTCCCCTGCATTTCATCACAGATACTTTGAGAAACACTGTTTGGGAAAGAGGCAGTCCCAGTCAGAGAGGCAAAGCCCTAGGGACCACGACAAAACCCCAGAGGCTGGGGTACCCCATTAGCCCAGGTGGCAATGTCTTGCAGATCAACTCAAGGACCGGGCATTCAGCAAGAGGCAGGAGGTGAGCAGGGTGAGAGGTTCCTGCTACAGACTTACTTGTGTCTCCCCAAAATACATGCTGTAAAGCCTAAACCTCTGTATCTGTGTGTGAGCTTCTTTAGAAACATGGCTTTCTTTGTTATGTTAATGGGGCCAAATCACTGTAGGGGATGTCTTAAACCTATAAGCTCTAAAACAGAAAAGGGACAGATTAGGCACAGAAAAGCAAACACCAACCGAGGACAACACCCAGGCCACCTAAAGATCACCAAAGGCTTTTCCCTAGAGCCGACAGAGAAAGAGTTGATGCCCTGAATTCACACTTCTAGCCTCCTAAACTATGAGAAAATACATCCGTTTCTCAAAGCCTCCTCTTGTGCTATTTCTGTTACAGCAGCAGCCAAGACTAAGACAGTCCAAAAGCTAGCAGCAATTGTGACAAGAGAATCTGCTTTTATTCTCATATTTATTTCCAAAAACTTATGCTTCAAGCAGGCCAAAAGGCTGCCTCCTTCCTGTCCACTGGGTCTCCTACAATGGACAGCTGGGCACTAGATCCTAGCCAAGAACTCCTTCCAAAGTTTAACGATGCCCAAGCACAAAAGACACCCTGTAATAATCACATAAAAACCCACCTCCATCGAGTCAATTTCAACTCATAGTGACCCTATAGGACAGAGGAGAACTGCCCCCATAGAGTTTCCAAGGAGCATCTGGTGCACTCAAACTGCCGACCTTTTGGGGAGCAGCCGCAGTACTCACCCACTACGTGACCAGAGTTTCCACACGCACGTGTGATACAGGTAACCCTCTGTTACAGCTCACGGTAACTGTACCTTCTGCAGATGTCCTCACACCCCACATCACACAGACGGATTACATCATCAGCCTGTTTTATGTAGCGTATTCATCGACATACAGAGGGCCAGACACCTTCACATTTCAAAAAAACTTTAAATAATGTAAAACTGTATTGGAATCCCTGGTGGCATACTGGTTAGGAGCTACGGCTACTAAGCAAAGGGTCAGTAGTTTAAATCTACCAGGGTCTCCTTGGAAACTCTATGGGGCAGTTCTACTCTAGGGTTGCTGTGAGTCAGAACCAACTTAATGGCAGTGGGTTTACTATATCATATAGGATGTCATTTATAGCATTATACATACCAAACCATGGATCATATCCATTAGGGATCATTTGGGAAATTGTGAGGAGCCATTTTCACTTTGAATTCTGCCAGCCCTGCTCACTTTTTTCTTGGTTTATTTTTTACTGTGATTAACTAAACTTTTATAATCCACGTTGATCTGCTATATAAAATACCCACCAGCTCTATGCAACTCTAGCTGCTTGCCCAGCCCTGTGACAGCATGCTCCACCTTTACACCCTGTACCTCCTGTATCCACTCAGCCAGCACCTGTCCCCTCCTCTCCACCCTCTGTTCTCGCCTCCAGAGAGGAGCTGCTCTGTCCGTCTCCTGCATACACTTAAACCAAAAAGCACATGCCGCCAGCATCACTCCGTGTCTTACAATACAGTCCAAGTTTTGTCTGAAGAGCTGGCTTCAGCATTGCTTTCAGGTCTGGGCCAAGAGCGCACCCAGGAGTCTGCCAACTTCAGAACATCTGGACTAAGGTGTGGCTCCGCCGGCTAAACTTCCTGTCCTTTGGTACTCTTGCGACTTAGAGAATATGTCTGCCCATTAGGTGTCAGCTGCTGCTCACTCAGCTCTGACTCATGACAACCACACGTGTGTCAGACAGAGCCACACTCCATAGAGTGTTCAACGGCTGATTTTTCGGAAGCAGACTGCCAGACCTTCCCTCCGAGGCACCTCTGAGGGGACTCAGACCTCCAGCCTTCTGGAGAGCAGCAGCCACATGCATGAACTGTGTGCGGCACTCAGACACAGTCTACTAGATACCTACAGAAACTCAGACCACCTTGGATGAGAGCAGGAAGCCGAGCTCCCAGGCTGGTGAACGCCAGCGGGGCATCCCCCTCCTTAGGGGCCACAGGCTGCTGTGCAGCCCTTGTCAGGGCTTTAACCTCTCTGGTCTGGTCCCTCCTTCCTTAAATGAAGAGCAGTCCAGATGATTTGCAAAGTCGTGTGCAACACAGAGGAAACCCTGGTGGCGCATTGGTTAAAGTGCTCAGCTGTGCCAACCAAAAGGCTGGGATTTTGAACTCAGCAGCCACTCTGCAGGAGAAAGATGTGGCAGTCTGCTTCTGTAAAGATTAGAGCCTTGGAAACCCTCTGTGGCAGGCTTACTCCATCCTATCAGGTTACCTATGCACTGGAAACAACTTGAAAAACCAATGCATTTGCTTTTTTTTGTTTGTTTCCTGCAACCCCAGGCAACTCACATCACCCCTCTGAACCTCTGCTGCCTGTCTGAGCCGCTCCTCACCTTGGACGAGAATCAAAGCCTCCCAAGGTGGGTTACACCTGCATGCAAATACCGATCTCAGCACTCTGCACAAGCAGGGCCCCTCGCTGGTCCCCTCCAGTTGCTGTTCTAGGTCCCTGACCTGTGTGCCTCACAAATTCTATTCTCAAAGTAAACTGTACCCCCAGGAAGCCTGAGAAGGATCGAATTAGGTGACCTCAAATGTCCTTCCCACCTCACAACAACCACCTCACCCCAACACCCCCAGAATTAGAAATTGATGCTGCTCTTCTGTGCTGCTGAGTCAATTCCAGCCCACAGCTACCCTGCACAACAGAGCAGAACTGCCCCATTCCAAGGCTGGAATCTTTACAGAAGCAGATTGCCAGGCCTTTTCTCCCACGGAGCGCTGATGGGTTTAATTACCGACCGTCTGGTTGGCAGCAGAGCATTTAACCACTGAGCCACCAGGGATCCTCAAACTAATGTTACTTGGGCAGAAGATTCTACAAAATAGGTGTTTCTCTAATTGGGTGATGTAGACCACTGTGTCTGAATCACTTCAGGAGGCTGGTTAAAATGTGGATTCTTGACCCTTCCACCCAGGAAGCTCACGTATCCTCAAGGTGTGGTAAAGTAGAAAGCCACACCAGTGAAGACGGAATACGTGAACAGAATATTCTGGCAACTTCACATGCCAAAAACTGGCAGAGCAACACTGCAAGCAGAGCTGCGAATCCTGTATCCACCTCATTCTTTAAGTCTACAATGACCGGCTCCCAAGTACAAAAACGCTGTCTTTCATGTTCAACCCCACACAGCGAGAAGCCACAGGGCCCTTCCTTGCCCAAATCCATCCATCAGGCAGCTGCCTACAGGCAGAGGAATGGGACAACCCAGTGAGCACACAACCCCAACAACACCACATGCACAAGAGGTATACCATCAGTACACGTTGGTCTCACCCGAGTTTACCAAAACCCTTGGAACTCCCACTAACGTTAAGTCATCTTTCACAGTAATCTGTAAGTTTTGAACATCCTGGGCTGACAAGCTCACACTTGGCAGTGATGGTCTCTGAGATGTCTGTCATAATGAGATGCCCACCTAGGAAACCACGCCACACTTCTAGTGGTGTCTGGTGATATCTGGCAGTGTGGACTATCACCCACCACCGCTCGTCTGCCAGTCTGGTGTACTGTGGTGGTTTGCGTGTCGCTGTGATGCTGGAAGCTATGTCGCTGGTGTGTCAAACACCAGCAGGGTCATCCACAGTGGCCAGGTTTCAACAGAGTTTCCAGAGTAAAAGAGATGAGGAAAAAAGACCTGGAAATCCAGTTCTTAAAAAAACTGGCCAGGGAAAATTTTATGAATGGTAACAAAACACTGTCTGGTATAACACAGGAAGATAAGCACCTCAGGTTAGAGGCACTCAAAACACTGTGGAAGAGATGCCTCCTCCCAGTAGAGTCAACCTTAACAATAGGGATCGAGTCAAGCTTTGTGGACCTTCATTTGCTGAGGTAGCACAACTCAAAATAAGAAGCAGCTGCAAATATTCATTAATAATCATAAAGGGGAATGTACAAAGCATGAACTTAGGAATGCTGAAAGCCATCCAAAGTGAAACGGACACAAAAATACCAACATCTTGGACCTAAGTGGGCTGAAGTGGACTGGTGACGGCCCTTCTGAGTCAGACAATCGTATAACCCACTTCACCAAGGAATGACAAACTGAAGAGGAATGACATCGCATTGATCTTCAAAAAGAACATTTCAAGATCTATCTTGAAGTACAATGCTGCTGTCTGTAATAGGATAATATCCATATGCCTACAAGGAAGATTTTTACCAACTACTGCAATCTGAAATTGAACAAACATTCAATCAAGATGCATTGATAACTACTGGAGACCGGAACGCAAACATTGGAAACAAAGAAGAAGGATTTGGTAGTTGAAAAACATGGCCTTAGTGACAGAAATGATGCCAGAGATCATACAATAGGGTTTCGCAAGACCAGTGACTTACTCACTGGCAAATACCTCTTCTCAACAACAAACAGCTACTAGACACTGGAACCCAGCTGGGAGGGCCACTCAGGAGTCAAATCAACCACATCCATAGAATGAGATGATGGAGACACTCAATACTGTCAGTCAGAACAAGGCCAGGGACAACTGTGGAACAGACCACTAGCTGCTCACGCACAAGTTCAAGGTGAAGCCAAAGAAAACTAAAATAAATTCAAGAGAACCAAAGTACAACCGTGAGAATACCTCACCTGAACTGACATTCTCAAGAACTGATATGACTCACAGAACACTAATGACTGAAGACCAGAAAAGTTGTGGGATGACATAAAGGACATCATACATGAAGGAAAAAAAGAGTCATTAAAGAGACATGAAAGAAAAGATCAAGATGCATGTCAGAAGAGACTCGGAAACTCACTCCGGAATGCAGGAGAACTAAAACGAAAGGAGACGATCTTGTGAAACAGCTGAACAGACTGATTCAAAGGGCGGCTCAAAACAAACTAAGATATTAGAGCGAGGTAGGCAAGACCCGGAGTCAGAAAACCAAAGGGATTTCTCTGCATTTCTCAAGATGAAAGAACTGAAGAATAAACTCAAGCCTTGAGTTACAATATTGACAAGATTCTACACATCGAAAGAAGATGAAAGGAATACACAGAGTCATCATGCAAACAACCGATGTTCGCCACTTGACCATTTTAGGAGGCAGTATATGATCAAGAACCAACGGTACCGAAGGAAGAAGCTCAAACTGCACAGACGGCATCGGCAAAAACACGGTACTAGGAATTGACAGAACACTAACTGAGAAGTTTCAACAAACAGATGCAGCGCTGAAGTGCTCATTCCTCTATGCCAAGAAATTTGGAAGACAGGTGACCAGTCTCAACTGACTAGAAGAGAGCCACACTAGTGCCCATTCCAAAGAAGGCTGACCCAACTGAATGCAGAAGTTATCAGGCAATATCATTAACATCACATGCAAATACAACTGTGGTGAAGATAATTCAAGAACCGTTGTAGCCAAATACAGACAAGGAACTGCCAGAAATTCAAGCTGGATTCAGGAGAGGATGTGGAATGAGGGAAATCATATGGATCTTGGTTGAAAGCACATAAGGTTTATCTATGCTTTTTTAACTGTGTAAAGACATTCACATGTGGATCATAACAAATTATGGATAACACTGCAATGAACTGGAATTCCACACCACTTACTTATGCTCATGTACTTCGCTCAAACAGAACAAGGGGACACTGCATGATTTAAAGTCAGGAAAGCTGTCATCAGGGTTATATCCTTTCACTGTATCTTTTCAATCTGTATGCTGAGCAAATAATCTGAGAATCTGATTTTCATATGAAGAACAATGTGCCATCAGTATCAGCAGAAGACTCATCAACAACCTGCAATATGCAGATGACACCACCTTGCCTACTGAAAGTGAAGAGGAAGTAAAGCACTTACTGATGAAGATCAAGGACTACAGCCTTTACCATCAATGAAACCTCAACACAAGGAAAACAGCTGGACCAACAAGCAACACCATGATACATGGAGAAAAGATAAAGTTGTCAAGGATAGCTTTACCTTGGATCCACAATCAACACTCATGAAAGCAGTAGTCAAGAAATCAAATGATGTATTTCAGTGGGTAGGTCTGCTGTGAAAAAAAAAAAAAAAAAAACCACTTTCAAGTGTTAAAACTCAAAGATGTCACTTTGGGGACTAAGATGAACGCGACCCAAGTCATGGTATTTTCACTCACCCTGCATGCACGTAAAAGTTGGATGATGAATAAAGAGAGCTAAAAAACTGACACCTCTGAATTGTGGTGCTGGAGAAAATACTAAGCACACCACAGACTGCCTGGAAAGAAGTATAACCGGAAGGCTCCTGAGAAGTGAAGACAGAGAGACTTCATCTCACATATTTTGTGTTTGTTATCAGGAGGGACCAGGCCCTTGAGAAAGACATCATACTTAGTAGCCAAGCCAAGCTCAGCAAAAAAGAGGAAGATCCTCCATGAGGCAGCGGCTACCACAAGGGGTTCACGCACAGATCGTAAGGATGGTGCAGGAACAGGTAGTGTTTCCATTCTATTGTACGTAGGGTTACTGTGAGTTGGAACTGATGTGATGGAACCTAACTACAAAGACCTAACAGTAACGGCAGTATCTAGCAGTGTCACCAGGAGTTGGAAAGGACTTGACAGCAGTGGTTTTCTACTAGTACCTAACAATGTCTAGGAGAGTCTAGCTGTACTTAGTATCTAGTAGTACCTAGCAATGTCTAGTGGTGGTGAGCAGTAACTAGTAGTATCCAGTAGCAGTAGTATCTGTACCCCAGTACCCTCCACATGCAGATTTTTGGGGTTATGTCTGAAGTTCACCAGAAGGAGGCAGCAAAAGCAGTAGGTAGGTGTGAAGCTGGAGCAGCACATGCCTGAAATCCACCTCTAATTTATATTAGCCTCTCTGTTTCCTCAGATTCCTCTTCTGTCAAATGGGCCTTCTTACCTGTCTCACACAGTTAACTTGTGAAGATAAGAAATCAAATGTGCAAAGTACCTGGCACATCGTTGACACCTGGTTAGTGAAAGTTATTATTGTAGTAAGGTAGACAAAAAACAAACAAAAAAGCCCTACCATACGGTGTCTACAGAAGTCCTGCTGCTAAGGGGAGCCGTGCTGGTACAGTGGTTAAGAGTTCAGTAGCTAACCAAAAGGCTGGCAGTCCAAATCCACCAGCCACTCCTTGGAAACCCATGCAGCAGTTCCACTCTGTTGTACACGGTCACTATGAGGGGGAACTCACTCGATGTCAGCAGGTTTGGTTCTTTGATTTTTATTACTAGGGACGTAAGAGAGCTGGCCTTTGCCTGGCCTTCATGAGCACTTTGGAAACACCCACACCAGATGTCCCACTTCTATGGCCCTTCAGTCCTGGCTCTGAGGCTCAACAGCAGAGTTTCCCCAACTCCTGCAGGAGAAGATGTCTGAGAAGGCTGGGCCTAGATGAGGCCAAGGAAACAAACCTCAAATGCTTCCTTCTCCACACTGCTCAGGCCCCCTGGGAACACCTGTGAGACAGCGGCGAGAGACACAGTAGCTACTCCTAGTGTGCACCAGTCCCAGGCCTTCACACACAGTAGGCTCTCAACTGGTGCCCACGGCTGAAAATGCAGGAGGGACCTGAGTCCTCCCTGATGAAGAGAGAGCGTGACAGCCCCGAAGGATGTTCAAAAGGGACTGTGAAACACCCCTCTCCTGAACTCACACAAATCTCCACTTGGTCCTCTGCCTCATTCGCAAGCCTGTCTGGGTCGTGTACCCCAAGAGCACAGGGCAACCCATAAAGGAGAGTTGGGGGGGGCAGAGCAGACATCTTAGGGTGTTATTGCCTCAGTTTCACTTCCACGTTGTCTTCTGCTTTCTACTGCAACTCTGGTTTTGAGCAAGGCCCGGGGTGGGGGAGGCGCAGGGGGGCTGAGGTAGACCGAAATCCAAACCAGCTGCTCTCAGAGTCGATTCCCACTCACGACAACCCCGGGGGTGTCAGAGTACAGCTGTGCCCCAGGGGTTTCCAGTGGCTGATTTTTCAGAGGTGGATCACCAGGCCACACTTCCACTTGCCTCTGGGTGGACCCAACGCTGACCCTTCACTTAGCAGCCAAGGGTATCAGCCACGGGCACCACCCCGGGGCTCTGCAGGCAGACAGAAGCCTCAATTTACTGAGCACCTACTATGCACCGGAAAACCCTGGTGGCGGAGTGGTTAAGGGCTGTGGCTCCTAACCAAAAGGTCAGCAGTTTGAATCCACCAGGCACTCTGTGCAAACTCTATGGGGCAGTTCTACTCCACACTATAAGCTTGCTGTGAGTTGAATCAACTCAAAGGCACAGTGTTTTGTTTTTCTTGGTTTATTATTCATTTGTAAACCCTGGTGGTGTAGCGGCGTGCTGCTTCAGTGCTGTATCTACTAACCAAAAGGTTGGCAGTTTGCATCTATCAGGCACTCCTTGGAAACCCTATAGGGCCATTCTACTCTGTCATATAGGGTCGCTAGGAATTGGAATTGAGTCGATGGCAATGGGTTTGGTTTTGCTTTTTGAAGACACTGGCTCCTAAGCCAGACATCTTCTGATTTAAACACCACAGCAAGCTGTAAACGGACATTGGGCTGCCAGGGAGGTTATAGAATCTGTGAGCAACTCCAGTTAGTGAGTGGGATCAACGCCTGCCTTACTCAAACGCCCGTGCCCCTGCACTGTCCACCATCTCCTCTCACGGGAGAAGCCCAGAGGTGCCAAACACCAAGGTTTCAGAGCATTCAGCTTTGCAAGAAGCCAAGTCAGCAGTGTGAAAAAGCATCTTGAAGAAACACCCCCTCCATCAAACCCACACCCCATCTCTGTCAGAAAAACAGCTCTGGACACTAGCACTGGACATCAGAGTTCTCGCTCTCCTATAACTGGGTGCTTCCTGGGAGGATGAGGTCCCTGATGGAATATTTCTACAAGGGTCTAGGCTCGGTGCTTTTATACACATTATCCCATTTAATTTTCAAGACAGCCCAGAGAAGTAAGTATCAATGTTAGTGGTGGTGGCCGCCAAAGTTGGTTCTGACTCACGGGGACCCCACGTGTGCAGGGTAGAACTGCCTCACGGGTTTTCAAGGCCATCACCTTGCAGAAGTAGATGGAGATACCTCCCTCAGGGGTCTTTGGGCGGGTTCATACAGATGTAGCCAAGTGCCTGTCTGCACCACCCAGGTACTCCTCCTAGGTTTACTCAGCCCGGCTTTAACAACGACAAGTTTGGGTCTGCAAGGTGAAATGATCTGACCAAGGTCACATAGTTGCTGAGAGGCTGGGCTGGGTTTCCAACCCCAGCTATTTCTGCTACACAAGGCAGTATTATTTGCTGAGTGGGCGTTTGGGTTGAAATTCAAAGGAGCTCCAAATGGCCAGACAGGGCCAGTCCCAGTCACAGGAGACTCTAAAGTAGGTGAGTGATGGACTGACAGACTGTCCTCCTCTTCCTGCCTGAGCCTTCCCACCCCTAACTCCTTGACGGGACTGTACCCTCACTGTCCTTGTCCCCTTCCTTACTGAAGGATACAGGCTTGAGCCTCAGACATCCGTGTTGATCTCAACACTATCATTTTGCCCCTGGGGGACCTTCTCTTTCACTGTGGACCTCAGTGCTTAGTCCCTTGCTAAAAGGCCATCAGGGGCAGAGGGACATTTGGGGCAAGGGGAGTCTGTCCAGCCCTCACACTCCTTTGCCATCACAGCCTGGCCACTACGGGCTTGCCAGTCCTCCACGTGTTAACAGACGAGCAGCGTGGAGCAGCGACAACCAGCTCAGGAGTCAGAACTCGCTTCTAGTCCTGCTTTGCCTCTTGGGCACGATGCTTCCCCTTCTGGGTCCCAGTTCCCCCATGTGCAAATTCAGAGCACTGAACACTTGAGGCCTGTGGCTCTGAGCATGAGATGCCTGCTCCGTCCTCCAGACCACGATCACGTGCGGCGGAGCTGTCAAGCCCACACTGCCCTGCTCCCTTCCCACCCTGCTGCCACCCCAGCCTCCACTGTTCAGGCCATCTCGTCTCTCCCAGGCTTGTCAGGCACCTACTGGATACAAAGCTTGGGACCTGCGTGGTGCAAACACTGAAGCAATGTGGCTTCTGACCCAAAGGAGCTGGTGGTTCAAAGCCACCCAGAGGCACCCCGGAAGAAAGGCCTGGCCGTCTACTTCCGAAAGTTCACAGCCATTGCAGACTCCATGGTGCGCAGTTCTGTTTCGCACATCTGAGAGCACCAGGAGTCAGAATTGATCAACAGCAGCTGGTTTGGGTTTGGCTTCTGGACAGTGCAAAGCACTGTGGCAGGTAAAGACGGTCTCCTCTACCACCCAGTAGCCCATGATGAGACCTCCCTGAGACGTCCATCATTTTAGTGTATGCATTTTTGCCAACCTAGCTCCTCCACTGAGTCATAAGCTGCCGCATGAACCCTCTCCTGTCACCCACATTTGCTGCTTCAGCATGAGCTCCTGTTGTGAAGGAACGAGGGGCGGGGGCGGGCCTAGATGACCCCCAAGCTCTGGCTGCGGCCTCCAAGCATGGTGGTCCACCAACCACAAGCATCAGTGCCCTCTGGGAGCCTGTGAGAAATGCAGAATCTGGGCCCATCTCAGACCCTCAGGCTGAGACTCTACACAGTAAACCTTAAGTGACTTAGAAGTGTACCCAGGTTTGAGAAACCCCGCTCCAAAGTAGCTCCCAGCTCTGACAATCCCCTGACCCACATCCTTTGGAACTGTGCCAACTTCAGGTCTTAGTAAGATGCACTAAAACATAGCTCATCATTACTCAATGGTGATTAGCCTTAGGAACCTTCTAGAAGCCTGCCACTGACTCTCACAAGCAGGCTCTGAAGCACACCACCCCGGGTGACCCCTGGCACACGTGACTCTGTGTCCCCTCCCAGCCTCAGGGAAACCCAGGAACCTTTTCTCATCCTGGGCTCTGCATTCCTCACCTAGATTGGCTACTCCAACTCTGCTCTCCCATAAATGGGAGATATTGGCACAGCTGCCAACATCTGACGGCACAGCCCCGGGGACTAGCTGCCCACCTGGCCCCTCAGGGCCCCAAGTTCAAGCTCAGAAAATTGCCCTTCTGTCACTTTCCGCTCTTGACACGTGTTAAATATGGAAGACAAGACGCCTTTCAAAACCACATTTCCAGGTTTTTTTTAAACCCTGCAATTCCTCTAATGACTTCAGATTATCTTCAATATTTATAAAAATCATTCTCAGCACCACTTCTTGAAACCAATCTCGTCGTCGACTTCGATTATTTATATATTTATGAACATGATGTCTCCTCTTGGAGCAGATGGCAGCCTGGAAGATTCTGCGAGGGAGGGGGGAAAATCAATGGGGTGGAATGTAAACTTGATGACTCCCCAATTTACTCCTCTTGACAAGCTCTGGTACAATTATCTTTCCATTCAGCAGCAGCACCATACGGGCGGGCCACAGTTGGTTTAAAATAGCACACTTGGACTTCGGGAAGCTTGGAGGCTCCAACTGGAAGCCAGGAATAACCTGTCAGCCCCACGCTGCATCTCCCAGCGGGAAATCCATTCCAATGGGAATGGAGCCCTGTTGATGGAAGGGCAGGACAAGCGGACAAGTGGGGACAAATAGGGACAAAAAGCATGGGTGGGATGGGGGTGTGAACCAACATTTGCTGAGCACCTACTGTGTGCCATGCATTGCTTTGGGTCTCCTTCCATACAACTACTGACTCAATCTGAGATTTAGCCGTCAAAATGAAGCTTCCTTTTTCTTTGCACTAAATGCAATCTTCCCAGAAAGGAAGAGTCCCAGCATTTGGAGTTTTCATCTCTTTTTCACAGGGTGTCATAAGATCAGCCCCCTCTGGGGACCAGGGGGCTGTATCCAACCCAGGTGGCAAAAGTAGGTCTCTGGGGACTGTAGGATGGATGTCACAGATCAAGAAAGTTGAACTGTGGTGATGATGAGGCCAATTCAAAAGATGAAGAAGGCCCAAAGAGAGGAAGTGTCATGCCCAAGATCACAGAGCTAGGAAGTCTCAGAGGCAGGATGGGAACCCAGGCCCACACCAGCTCCCACTGCCTCTCCAAGTCAGCAAGGGTGATAGGAGGAAAACTGCCCTCAGTCTTCTGCGGCCATGACTACAAATCCATCACCCTTCTCTCCATTTGGTGAGGCCCACTGCTGCTCACCAAGTTCTACCAAAATCAGGAAATCTGTCCATCTGAGAGGCTGGGGAAGTCAAGTCTTGCCTGAAAGCCGGAAGAGGTCACTGCTCAGGTTGTGAGAAGACAGGAACTTCGTGTCACTAGACACGAAGAGCTGACTTTAAAAGAAAAAGAATGAGAACTGTTTTTCCCCCAGATTTGGATGAAAAATAGAAACACAAAAACTCTTTCTTCGGAGAAAAAAAGGAATAAAATAAGTCTCCCTCCTCCACCAAATTTACTTCTTCCAAGAAGTTTAATTCAAATTTAAATTGAGAGACAGCAGTGGCCTTTGAGAGCTGACAATCTACTTGACCCCATGTATTACAGGGTAGAACTGCTCCATCGAGATTTCTCAGCTATGATTTTGACAGAAGCAGATCACCAGGCCTCTCTGCTACAGTGTCACTGGGTGGCTTTGAACTGCCGACCTCCAGGTTACTAACAACGCAAACTGTTGGCAGCATCCAGCAACCTTTGCCTGTTCACAGATAAGGAAAACAGCGTTCTAAGTAGGCAGGAACCTCCCTCTGGCCTCATGGCTACAGTACAGCTCCTGGAGTTTTGACTTTAAACCTACACACTAGTGTTTCCACACAGCCATTAGCAGACGGTTTCATTGAAGGCGGCCAAGACTGGGACCACCAAAGCCACATGAATGGTGGCTTCCACACAAATGCTGAGGCTGAGGCCACAATCAGTTGGCACTGTCATCCCCTGGGCATCTTTCTGTTCATCAGTCTCTGGATCCTGACCCACACAGGAGAATCCAGACACATTTGGGAAGAACAACTAGAGAACAAGTTCAAGGTCACCTACAGGCCAGTGTACTCACTCTGAATCACAGAGTGGAAACGGAATGTGCATCCATGCAGGGCAAATGGGACACCACCACTCTTTCTTGTTATTTCAAAAGCATGCAGAGAATGCCCAGCACAGAGCAGGCCACGGGCAGGGAAGACACAAAGACCACTCAGATGGAGGCACAGTCAACAAGAAAGGACACGACTTTACAAGCGGAGGGCTCTGTGAGGGTCCTTAGTCTGTACCTTCCTGGCTGCAGATCTTAGACCAAGGCTTGAACTTTCTAAGCCTTGCTAAATGAGAAAAAAAAAAACCCTCTACTGCACAGGTGTGGAAACCCAGGTGGCATAGTGGGTAAGTGCTACAGCTGCTAACCAAAAGGTCCACAGTTCAAATCCGCCAGGCACTCCTTGGAAACTCTATGAAGAAGTTCTACTCTGTTCTATAGGGTCGCTGTGAGTCAGCATGGACTTGACGGCACTGGGTTTGGTTGTTTCGTTTTCTGCACATGTGTAGCCCTGATGGCACAGTTGCGAAGAGCTCCAGCTGCCAACCAAGAGATCACCAGTTCAAATCCACCAGCTGCTTCTTGGAAACCCTATAGGGCCATGCTACTCTGCACTAGAGGATTGCTATGAATCAGAATCAACCCAAAAGCAAAGGGCTTGGGTTTTGTTTTTTCTTTTGGTGGCAGGGGGTTACTGCATAGGTTATCACTCTGCTGTAAAAGCTACACATGAACCCATACCAGCCCAAACTACAACTTGCCACTTCACAAGAACCTGTTTTGCCTCTTAAAAATAACAGTAATAAGAATTTGGTTAAGTGAAGGGAGTGTCAGCCTACAGTAGAAAGCAGGTCAGCACAAGTGGACTACCCCATAAGCCAAAAGGTTGACCAAATACCTTCCAAAACTTTAAAGGACAGAGTAGCAGGGAGCGGAGCTTAAGAAGCATGGTTTCAGAGGATACTGAGGTCAACTGGCATAACTAGTTGTTTTTTTTTCCCTAAGAGACTGTTCTGCATCCCATATTGGTGAGTGGCACCTAGGGTCATAAAAGCCAGCAAGGTGCCATCTAAGGAACATCAGTTGGTCCAAACTTGCCTGGAGCAGATGCAAACCACGAAGATCAAAGAAGACATGAGGAAAATATGAGCAGTTCATATGATTGGGAGACTGCATCAGCTTGAGACCAGAAGAACTAGATGGTGCCTGGCCACCACCAAAGACACAGCCCTGTCAGGGGACACAATGCAGTTTCTAACATGGCATGAGAAAAAGAGGTGTGCAGATCAAGACCTCTGTGGAAAAAGACCAGATCTGATGGTCCGACAGCCTGGAGGATCCTCTGAGAACAAAGCCCCTGAATTTGCTGCTAGCCAGAGACGAGACCAGTACTGAAGTCAACACTTCAGTTAAAGGTTGGACTGGACTAAGGGACACAGAGTGATGCCGGTGGTGTGTGTACTTTGTGGTTTAATATATATATATATATATGAGGCTGTGGGACTGGCCTCTTTTTAGGGAAGAGGTTGGAAGGGAGGAGACAGGTATCAGCTGAGTGGATACTGGAAGTAGACAGTGGAGGGGATGAGTGTGCTGTCACAGGGTGAGGAGAGCTGACAGAATCACACAGAGGCGGGTGCTTGGGGTCTTGTATGGCAAATTGACTTGGATTGTAAAACTTCCCTTAATCACAATAAAAAAATGATAACAGTAATAACACTCAGCATGTTCTATCTACCAGATAGATGCTTACAGGCCTCGAAGGTGCAAAGACTGAGGTCCTAACAGGGATGCACAGAAGACTCCAGGAGCTCACAGAGAAAAGGGACACCCGCTGGGGAAAGCCAGATTACCTGAAAATCTCCCCCAAGTGAAGTGCAGAAATGCACGCTGCTGCTGTTGTTGCTGCCTTCAAGTTGGCCAGCTCCTGACGACTTCATCCACCACAGAGCCAAGCACTGCCCAGTCCCGTGCCATCCCTGTGACGGGATAGGGACTGGAGTGTTGTGACTCCTAGGCTTTTCACTGGCTGATTGTCAGAAGCAGACCACCAGGCCTTTCTTCCTGGTCTATCTTAGTCTGGAAACTCTGCTGAAACACGTTCAGCATCACAGCAACATGCAGGCATCCGCGAACAGACGGATGGTGGCCACACATGTAGGATACTGGCCAGAGGGAACCCTGCCATCCTCAAGAAAAGCAAGAATTCTACCACTTAACTACCAATGCCCTGTGCAGTATCTCAAAGTATTTCCAAGCTTCTTGTACATGAACCCACCCTAACCTTCCTGGCACACACCCTGTTCCTCCCCATCCAGACAGCAAGGCAAGGATCCAGAGAATGCAAATTACAACATGCCTCCCCACGAACACTCAAGCCAGCTGACCACTTCTGCATACCCAACGACAAAAACGGAAGGCAAAACCCAACCTCTCCCCAGCTTCCTCCGCAGTTAGCAGTACCCCAGGACTGAGGGAATCATACACAGCTGCTGGCCTGGCAGCCGCCACAGCCAATCACCTGGCAGCCACCCCAGCCAGTCACCTGGCAGTGCCAATCAAAACGATGCCACTTTTTTATTTCCACCAAACGCCATCTCCAAGAATGGGAGCGTTTCAGAGCCCGAGTATGAAGCTCTTTTTCCCAGGGAGTCAATCTTTTCACAAGATTAGCCTCCTCAGGGAGCATGTGGGTAACACCCAGCCCACGTGGCCAGAGTGATTCTCTGAGGACTGTGGGACAGATGTCACAGCACAAGGAAACTGAAATGTGGAGCCACACCCACTCCCTTCTCAGAACTCACCAGGAGCTCATTCATTCTGTAACTGTCTCCTAGCTCTGGCCCTGGGCCCCGGAGATCCTGAAAAGGATGCAGACAATACTCTCTCCATTACTGGTGGCCCCTGAACAGCAGGATGGCCCCATCCTCACAGCAGCTCATTTTTACAGGCAGGACCCGCAGACCCAGAGAGGGTAAGCCACTAGCTCAAGGTGGCACAGCTAATAAGTGGCGGGGTCCAGAATCAAATCAGAGGTGCCAAGTCACCTGACATCCCCAGCAGCGTCTCTTCTCTGCTCGGCCCCTCCCCCACCAGCTCCATTTTTTTTTTTTTTTTTGTAGTGGGGTGGGGATCAAGAACCCCCCTCCGGTGAGGGAAGTCGTAGGTTCCTCTTTCCTCCCGCCCCTGACACAAGCCACATGCTTCCAAGGGCACACGATGGGCGACCTACTGTGTGCCCCGGGAAAGTTCTACAAGGGAGCCAGGGCTTCCACCCGCTAACCTAAACTTCCATTTTTAAAAAGATGAGAAAGAAAAAGGGCAAGGCGGAAGTCCTCTTTAAAAACAGGCGGGTTGCTACGCCCGGAGGAAGTCCTGAGCCCAGCGGAGACGTTGTGTACCCCTTCCAGTTCCTCTCTAAGGAGCCCTGGTGGTGCTGTGTAGAAGCTCTCAGCTGCTAACAGAAAGGCTGGCGGTTGGAACCTACCAGCAGCTCAGCTAGAGAAAGATGTGGCAATCTCCTTCCGTGAAGATTAAAGCCTTGGGATCCCTAACGGGCAGTTCTACCCTGTGCTACAGGGGCGCCATGTGCAGCAATTGACTAGACGGCACTGGGTTTTGGTTCCTCTATTCTAAGGGACTGACCTCCCAAACCCCCAATGCAAGTTAGTTGGGGGCAGGGAGGCTGCACCTAGGGAAATGACCCTCTGCAGAGCGTCCGGGTCAGTCCCTGCGCCCTCACCTGGCGCGCAAAAGGGGTCTGCCTGGGGACAGCCACCCCAAGTGCCTCCGCCCTCGGGGCTCCCACCGCGCTGCTCTGCGATCCCTGCAGCTGGGTGGCCTCCGGTGATGGCACTGCTGCTTGCACCCCTCGCGTCCCCCAGGCGTCCGCAGCCCACCCGAGGGGCTTCCTCTGGCCCTCCCCTCCCATCGCAGCATTGCCCGGCCCGGCGCGCCCCGATGGCACCCCCTCCCGCCTCTCCCGTACTCGGAGAGCGCTCACCCCGCACCCCGCGCCGCGGGAGGGTGCAGCCGTGTGCTGAGGCGCGCGCGGGGGCCGGGCGGCCCGAGACGCGCGGCAGGGCCGGCACTTACCTGCGGGCAGGCGGGCGGGCGGACGGCGGGGAAGCGGGCGCCGAACGCAGGAGCCGGGAGCTCGGTGCCGCCGCCGCCGTTTCCGGGTTGGCCGCTCCCACGTCACCGCCACAGGTTTGCGAGCTGCTCCGGCGCGGCGGCAGCAGCGGCGCCGACGAGTGCCAGGCGCGAAATAACTATAAAAGGAAGAGACTCCGCGAGGAGGAAGAGGAAACGCTGTTTACCTTCGAGAAGCCCAGCCGCCGGCGCTTGCACAAAAGGAGGACGCTCGCGACGCCGCCTCCCCCCGCGCCCCGTGCCTGCCGCCGCATCGCGGGGCCCGGCGTCAGCGCGCGGCGCCCCGGGACCGCCCCGCGCCGGCCCCCACCCCAAAACCGCGGCGGGGAGGCGGGGCGCGGGGATGGTGGCGGGGCGCGGGGATGGTGGCGGGGCGCGGGGATGGTGGCGGGGCGCGGGGATGGTGGCGGGGCGCGGGGATGGTGGCGGGGCGCGGGGATGGTGGCGGGGCGCGGGGATGGTGGCGGGGCGCGGGGATGGTGGCGGGGCGCGGGGATGGTGGCGGGGCGCGGGGATGGTGGCGGGGCGCGGGGATGGTGGCGGGGCGCGGGGATGGTGGCGGGGCGCGGGGATGGTGGCGGGGCGCGGGGATGGTGGCGGGGCGCGGGGATGGTGGCGGGGCGCGGGGATGGTGGCGGGGCGCGGGGATGGTGGCGGGGCGCGGGGATGGTGGCGGGGCGCGGGGATGGTGGCGGGGCGCGGGGATGGTGGCGGGGCGCGGGGATGGTGGCGGGGCGCGGGCCTGCCTTCTACACTCCCAGCCTAAGTGATATGGCCCAGAACTGTGTGACCTGGAGAGTCCCAGCTGGCTGGCAGAGGCAGCGTAGGGGTGTGGGAACCATCGCTCGCTCTGTACAGACAAGGAAACCGCAGCTCCGGGACCCGCAGGGATGGCCCAAGGTCACAGCTTGGCAGGCAGAGCTCCTGCCCGAGTCTCTAAACCTTCAGGACAGCCACTGCTGTCCCTGGGGACGGCCTTCCTCCTCACTTGTTCTTTGGGAATGACAACCCGCTTGAATAAGGCTCAGTGTGAGGATGTGCGTTGCAAACAAGTGCTCAGCCCTTTGGAAATCTTTATGGAGAGCCTGCGAAGTGCCCAAGGTCACTGATACTCAGTGGTGCAATTCTAGCCTCCCGTGTGGGAGATCCAGATTGGATTCAGGCCATCTGTCAGTAGGAGCTTGCAGTTGCTCCAGGTGAACTGATTTCAGCAGACCTTTCAGACTGGGAGGACTAAGGAGAGAGGCCTGGCGATCTACTTCGGCAGCAGATCAAGGGCGGCACCAAGCAGCATTTCCTTCAGCTGTGCACAGGGCCACCATGAGCTGGAGTCACCTCCAGGGCACATAACAGCCACACTAAGTGCCAGGCCTGTTCTAGGCCCTGGAGATACAGCTAGGAAAGAAAACCACGTATCTGCTTGTGGGGAAAGAAGGGACAGCTTATTAGGGGGAATGGGCAGGTCAGGGGAGAGTGGAGAGAGTGTCTAGGCCGTAGGTAGCCTCCAGTGACTTAATTTAGTGCAGAAAGTCCCAGATAAAAAGTGCCTCACTGTGGTTCATTTGGGGATATCACAGGAGACCCCATTAATCACCTCATCTAGAATGTCAAAAGATGTTTCTTGATGGACTAGGACATGCATGAGAAATGGATGGAAACCCTGGTGGCATAGTGACTGAGTGCTATAGATGCTAAACCAAAGGTCGTCTGTACGAATCCACCAGGCACTCCCTGGAAACGCTATGGAGCAGTTCTACTCCATCCTACAGGGCCGCTATGAGTCAGAATTGCCTCACTGTCAGTGTTTTATCCTTCCCTCGGCCTCTCTCCCCAGCCCTCACGCTCATCCTATCATTGTGCAGTTCTACCAAATTTCTCAGGACTATAGACAATGTTCTTTAAAATCTCTTTTCACTGACCTCCAGCGGGCCTCCACTGGGTTCCCCTCTGCCTCCAGCTGTCCTGGGAGAGTCGGGGGTTGGGGTATGTGCCTTGTCTGGGCCTCGGGTGCCCAGATACAATGATGATCCATCCATCCCTTTGACATTAGAATCCTTAGCTGGTTATAGTTCATTCATCTCTTTAACAAAGATGTCTCCTGACCTGTCCCGGTGCTTGGAGCTGGGGAAACCAAGTCAGAAAGATTTCAGCCAGGCCCTCAAGGGGCACCCAGTCCTGGAGGGAGGGAGAGAGGCAAGGCAAATAGTCACTGTCAGAAAGCAACACAGGCAACGGCATGTACTAG
Source organism: Heterohyrax brucei (assembly GCA_028571685.1). NCBI lineage: Eukaryota > Metazoa > Chordata > Mammalia > Hyracoidea > Procaviidae > Heterohyrax > Heterohyrax brucei. The sequence goes on along the minus strand of CM053153.1, from coordinate 12,973,760 downwards.
GGACAGTGTGGGGAGGGTGTATACCAGCTTGGGAGGGAGACAGGCAATCAAAGAGCAGATAGGGAGGAGGGAACCTGAAGTTCCACGGCAGAAATGAAGCATATGGAAGGCTGGGCGCCCAGGGGTCAAATCCTGGCTCTGCCACCCACCTGCTGGCTGCGTAGACCTGGGACAGTGACTCAGTTTGAAAGGCATCGATGCCCTCGTCCATAATGCCCACCTTGCAGGGGTGAGGTGAGAATTAGGGCGTCAGTGTGAACCATCTGGGACACTACACCAGCAGAAGGAGAAACAGAAAAGGGGCTTGGAATCAGAGCTGAACTGAGTTCCCTTTCTGGCTACTTACAAAGCGGGCATTAATAATTCCCTGCATTTATGATGTACCAGCTGTGTGCCAAACACCGTGCCACCTCATTTAATTCTCACCACAGCCGGCTGAGGCAGCTTCTGTGCTCTGTGCTGTACGTGAAGGTATGAAGTCTGGTGAGAGAAGGAAATCTGCCGAAGGTCATAGAATTAGAAAAAGACAAAGCTGGACACAAGCCTCGATTGTCTGACTGCAAAATCCACACACTTAACCACTCGCAGCCTCAGTTTATTTACCTGTGAAATGGAATTGGCAATTCTACTTCATCAGGGTGTTGTAGGGGGTTAAGTGGAGACACACATGCACAGAATCTAGCACAGTAGGGGAATATGGGGAAAAGAGCTAGTACCTTTATTGTTTTTTCCATAATGGCATTAAAGGTATAAAACCAGACGAAAAACAGGTGCTGTCCAACTTCAGCTCCTAGTGACATCAGACCAGAACTGTGCTCCGTAGGGTTTTCAGTGGCCATGATCTTTCAGAAGGTGATGACAGGCCCTACCTCCAAAGCGCACCTCTGGGTAGCTTGGTTGGTTTGGTTAGTAGCTGAGCACTTAACCATTTGTGTCACGGGGGTGAGAATCTTTCTGGCCTGCTCAGGGAACTGCAAGTAGTTTGGTGTGAATATAACGTAAACGGTACATGTGGGGCAGGTTGGGAAAGCTGGGTGAAGTGTGAGCAGCGGCTGGATCACACTCACCCTGCACTCCACTGAATCCAGAGATGCCCAATCTCCACCCACTGGACACCGTGAGGCCCCGAGAATGACTCTGAGCTCTGTCTTGCCTCATTCCACCCAGGTCCTGATGAAGTGGACAAAGCAGATGGAAGCCTGAGGGAAATGCCCAGGAAAGCCTGGGAAATCACCAGTGCTGTGATTCCCTGGGTGTTACCACTGACAGTGGCAGTTGCAGGCCTAGCATTCAGTAAAGACACTGTGTTCGGAATTGGGAAGGCCTGCTCGCAGTTTCCGGCTGCGTGACTCTGGGCAAGCTATGTAACCTGTGATCCCTCTCATTTCCTTACCTATAAAATGGAAGTTTACCACCTGTTTGCCAGTGTGTCGTATTGGGGTAACAGCATGTGGCTGTGATGCTGGGCGCTGTCACACTCGTATTTCATATGCCAGCAGAGCCGTCCATGGAGGACAAGTTTCAGCAGAGCTTCCAGACAAGACAGACAAGGAAGTAAGACCTGGCAACCGACTCCAAAAATTAGGCAACAGAAACTTTTATGGATCACAACAGAATGTTGTCTGCTAGGCTTCACTTGGGGTCAGTCACTGGAGGGGGACATCATGTTTGGTGATGCACAGGGCCAGCACAGGTGAGGGAGACCCTCAGTGAGATGGACTGGGACCACAGATTCAACGATGGACTCAAACATGCCAGCCATCTTCAGATGACACACAACCGGGCCACACCGGACATAAGGCTGCTAGGAATCAGAGTCAGCTCTGCAGGCAATGTCGTCATCATCAAAGAGAAGATGTTTGTGTTGACTTGTCAAGTGATTACAGCAGCTGATGAGTGTATAAGCTGTAAAGCATTGTGTGTATTTTACTTTCCAGGTTAGAATCCCATTCCCTCGTGTCACATACCATCCACACACCTTCCAGGCAAAAGGACCCAGCTATTTCCATCCCGTGTGCAGAAGCCTGTCCAAAATCTGTCTCCAGAATGCACTTCCCTGCTGAGCTTTACCTTTTGGACAAGACGCTGTTGTGCTAGAAGGTGGCCATCAGCAGATACTAGAGACCCAGCATGTGTCCTGCTGTTCAGCATTTTGCAGTTGAGCAGAATTCACATCCCACCTGGATTAAAGCAAACTCAGAGAAAGTTCTATGTCCCCAGTGGCCCGTCTCCCCACACCTCCAGCCTGCTGTTCAGAACCAGCCCTTGCCCAGAGACAGAGAAGAGACTCAAACAAAGTCCACCGCCACTTAGGGCTTGCATAGGATGGCTCGGCCTAGACTTTATGGGAAGTCCATTCAGTGAGGTGGCAGGACTTGGCCACCGAGAGAGCTGGTCTCTGACAGGAGTGGGGATCCTAGCCTCTGGACGCAGAACCTGGGGGTTAAAAGCTGGTGAGCGGGACCATTACCCTCTTTTCAATATTTCTGCAGTAAAAACTCATAGCTATAGAGTCAGTTCAGGTTCAGAGCAACCCTATAGGACAGAAGAGAACTGGTGTCTTTACGGAAGGCTGTAATCTTTACAGAAGCAGACTTTCTCCCAAGGAGTGGTTGTTGGGTTCAAATCCCGGTCTTCCAGTTAGAGGCTCAGTCTGTAACCACGGTGCCACGAGGCCTCCCTAGACCCACAGCAGGACTGCCTGAGTGCTCCAAAATGTCAGAATCAGAGCAACTGGGAGCAGTCACACAGTGTGAGAAGCTGGTGTACTAACTGATCTTTCACCAACTGAAAGTAAAAGAAATTATGGAATAATGCCATGAGGTGTTACTTAAGATTATTATTATGGCTTAATCTGGAACAAAGAGGGTCACATAGTGGGAAAGCACAGGGTAGAGTTGGAGAGACCTGAGTTCAAAACCTGCCTTGCTTGGAAAAAGTGGTACCCCAAGTATTCTCATGACAGAAAAGGGGGCTGACAAGTTAGCTACCTTATTAGATTGCTGTAGGCGCTGAGCAGGGTCAAGTTTTATCTGGAAGATGCTTCATAATTTGGGAGTTACTATTACCGCTGTTGTTGTTCTTACTATATGATTTATAAAATCTTTCCATATATAGTCCCACCCACCCCAAAGCCCACTGCTGTTGAGTGGAATCTGACTCACAGTGGCCCATAGTATTTCTGAGGCCCTAAACCTCTGTGGAGGGAGATCGCCTGTGTCTCCCTCAGAACCGCTATGGTCCTGAACCACTTTTTGGTTGGCAGTCCAGTGCTGTAACCACTGTGCCAGCAGGCCTCCTATGCAAAGACCCACAGGGAAAATTAAAAACAGAGGTCCTTTGGGTAACTGGAAACTCTGGTGACATAATGGTTAAGTCCTACAGCTGCTAACCAAAAGGCTGGCAATTCGAATCCACTGGACACTTCCTGGAAACTCTATAGGGCACTTCTATTCTGTCGTGTAGAGTTGCTATGAGTCAGAATCAACAGCAGCAAATTTGGTTTGGTTTTAGGGGGTAGGTAACTTTAGAAACCACTGCCTAGAGTCTAGAGACTTGGAACTGTATAGAAACTAAAGTTATTAACAGAATGGCTGATACTGCTTCCATGAAGTCCTCACCATGTGCCTGGCACACAGCCCACAGTAGCCACAGTAATGTGACCGAAACAGGCTTAGCAAGCTCAGCTTCATCTCAGGTCCTCACGGGTCTCCCAGGATACAAGATGAGAGAGCGATAGCATGTCATGGGTACATTAAAAAGTGACGAATACTGCTGGGTAAGGAGTCCTTCAGTGGTGCAATTAAGTGCTTGGCTACTAACTGAAAGGTTGGCAGTTGGAACCCACCCAGAGGCACCTCAGAAGAAAGGCCTGGCAATCTGGTTCTGTAAGTTTACAGCCATGAAAACCCTATGGACATGGCTCTACTCTGACACACACAGGGTCATCGTGAGCCAGAATGCACTGGGCAGCAACGAGCGGTGACCACTGAGCATGAAAGTGAAATCAAACATTGCAAACCCCCTGGGACTGTATTACTGGGGGCACCTAGCCCTCCCTGTTCTACTAAGACCCTAATTTGTCAAGAACAACTGGGAAATGATTTGTTCTCAAGACCTTGCTGTAAGACAGTTAGGGAGCTGGGGAGGAATTATGCAGCAAAAGGCACTTCTGTAGATCACTCCACTCCCCACTGAGGGGTCAGCATGATTCTGTGTTAAGGACAGAGTCAGGAAGAAACCAAATTGTCCCTTGTCACGTGGACAGCCATTCCTCCTGGAATCAGACCAAAATGAAACTGCCCTCTCAATTTACTATGCATCATTTCTCAAAGGATCAAACCACTCTGCCCACAAGCAATCCACAAGCACGTGTGTCCAGACACACATACACACACACCTGCATACATACACGTGAGAAGGCAGTAAGTTACTTTTCCTAGTTATGGAAGTAATATATTTTCTTGCAATGGAACTGGGAGATAAAATTTAAGAAAGAAAGTAGAGCTCACCCATAATGTCTTTTCCTGGGTCAACCATTCTTAATATGTTGATGGATTATCTCTTAGTCACTTTTTAAAAATGCATTTTTAATACTGTTTGCTCATGCTCTATACACAATGTGGAATCTTGCTTCTTTGTTTTACTTTTGGGATGACAATATTCATCTCTCGTTGTTGTTGTTGTTCAGTGTTGTCCAGTCATTTCTGACTCAGAGAGACCTTACATACAACAGAACAAAACACTGCGTGGTCCTGCACCGTCCCCACACTAGTGCTGTGTCCCAGCCTGTGGTGGCAGCTGCTATGTCAGTCTCTCTCTCTGAGTGTCTTGCTCTTTTTCATTGACTTCTGCCTCACCAAGAATGACGCCCTTCTCCAGTGTTGGTCCCTCATGATAACATGTTCAAAGTATGTGAGACCAAGTCTCGCCACTTTCACTACCAAGGAACACTGTGGCTTAACTCCTTTCAGGACAGATTTGTTTGTTCTTCTGGCAGTCTGTGGTAGATTCGATATTTTCCCAAGATTCAAAGGCATCAATTCTTCTTCAGTCTTCCTTATTTACTGTCCAGCTCTCACATTCATTTAAGGAGATTAATAAGGTCATGGCTTGGGTTGGCCAAGCCAAGTGCCATCGAGTCGGATCCGACTCACGGCGACCCTAGGGGCCAGGGTAGAACTGACCTTTATCCTCAAGGGACATCTTTACTTTTCAACGTTTTAAAGATGTCTTTTGTAGCCAATTTACCCTATATGGTACATCGTTTGGTTTCCTGGCTGTTGTTTCTACAGGCATGGGCTGTGGACCCAAGCAAAATGAAAACCCTGACAACTCCAATCCTCTCTTCTTTTCTCTTGATGTTGCTCACTGGTCCAGTTGTGAGGACTTCCGTCTTCTTAATGTTGATGTGTAACCCACACTGAAAGCCGTACTCTTTGATCTTTGTCAGTAAGTGCTTTGGGTCCTCTTTACTTTCAACAAGCAAGGTTGTGTCTTCTGCATGTCACAGGTTGTGAAGGAATCTTCCTCGAATCCTGATGCCATATTGTTCTTCACATAGTCTAGCTTCTGGGATTATGTGCTTAGTATAAAGATTGTATACGTATGGTGAAAGGATACAGCCCTGATGCACACTCTTCCCACATACGTTTAAATTATACATTAAATCCATTGCTGTCAAGTTGATTCCAACCCATAGTGAACTTGAAGAACTGCCCTGTAGAGTTTTCAAAGAGCGCCTGGCTGATTTAAACTGCTGACTTTTTGTTAGCAGCTGTAGCATTTAATCACTACACCACCAGGGTTTCCTAAATTATACACCAGAGTCCACTAGAAAACAAAAAATAGGTGCCATCAAGTTGATTTCAACTTATGGTGACCCTAAGTATGTCAGAGCAGAGCTGTGCTCCATAGGGTTTTCTTTCTTTTAATTTATTTATTGATTTATTAATTTTTTTAATTTAATATGACTGAGTGAAAATGTACATTCCTGTACAAATTTACATGCCCACCTATATGCAACTTCCACTGCTCTCCCTGCCCAGTGACAGCAAACTATTCCGCTCTGCTCCATACATGTCTCATCCTCCCAACAGTCTCTTTTCCCCTCCTCTCCGCCCACTCTCCTTCCTCCAGCCAGAGCTCAGCTGGACGATATCCTATAGATGTATAGAACCATAAAGTGCATCCAATATATGGTCACTCTGCATTGCCAAGTCCAATCCATTCGTGTCCAAAGAGTGGACCTTCGTTATGATTTGTGGGCAAGGGCAGCATCAGGGCCAGGGGCCATGCTCCCAGGGGAACCCCGAAACCACTGGACCATCAATTGAGGTCTTTTAGTGGAGATCTCAGGATGCACCCTTTTTTAGTCTTATGTTGCCGGTGAGACTCAACTCTGTGAGCTCCATCGCGGCTATCACTGATGGTAGCTGGACACCATCCGGTTCTTCCAGTCCCAAGTCGATGTAGGCACCCACTGATGTGGGTCTCTCTATCTTCTGGGTTGTCTTTACCCCATGTCATTTTGGTCCTCGGTGAGCATCTGTTCTTGCTGAGTTGGGACCATTTGCTGTGCCCTCAGATGGTAGCTTGGCAGCTTTTAAGACCCCAGATGCCACTCACCAATCTGGGGTGCAGAGAGCCCTCTTAGCAAAATGCTAGTTGTGCCAATTGGCCTTGATTTCACCTAAGAGCATGGTCCCCTGCTCCCTGCCCCAGCTACTCTATCCTTGCAATATTGGGTTAAGATGGAAGGAATATTCAAGTTATGCTGAAGTCCACTTAATGTTGTTTTTGTTTCTAATGTGTGCTATCAAGGATTTCACCCAACCAGATTTCTAGCAACTATCTAATCTAAACCCTCCCCTCCTCGTCCTCCCCCTTTCCCTTCCCTTGCAGCTGTCAAAGAGTCTTTTCTTCTATACACAAGTCTGTTTTTGAGATGTTATTATAGAGGTCTCATACAATATTTGTCCTTTTGTTGCTGACTACTTTCACTCAACATAATGTCTTCCAGTTGAAACCAGGTTAGGAGATGTTTCCTGGAATCATCGTTATTCTTTATCATTGCGTAGTGCTCCATTGAGTATATGTACCATAGTTTACCTATCCATTCTTCTGTTGTTGGGCTTCTGGGTTGATTCTATCTTTTTGCTATCATAGACTGTGCTGCGATAAACATTCTTGTGCATGTGTCCGTTGGTGTGAAAGGCCTTGATTCTGTAGGATATATTCCAAGTAGTGGAATTACTGGGTCAAATGGCATATCGATATCCATTTTTTTAAGGAAATGCCAGATTGCTTTCCAAAGAGGCTGGACCATTTTGCAACCCCACCAACAGTGTAGGAGGGTTCCACTTTCTCCACAGCCTCTCCAGCATTTGTTGTTTTGTGTTTTTTGGATCATGGCCAATCTTGTTGGGGTGAGATGGTATCTCATTGTCATCTTGATTTGAATTTTTTTAATAACTAAAGATCGTGAACATGTCCGCATGTGTTTTTTGGCTGCCTGGATCGCCTCTTTATGAAATGTCTGTCCATCTTCTTTGCCAATCACTTAATTGGATGATTTATCTTCTTCTTATTGATATTTTGTAGTGTCTTATAGATTATGGAGATCAGGCGTCGGTCTGACATAGAGTTGCCAAATATTTTTTCCCATTCTGTAGATGTTCTTTTAATTCTATTAATAAAGTCTTTGGATGAGCAAAAGTGTTTGATTCTTAATAGTTCCCATTTATCTATTTTCTCTTCTGTTGATTGAGGTTTGTTTGACAGATTTTGGAGTCTGTCCACACTGTGTATTAAAACTTCCATTGTTGTTCCTACCTTTTCTTGGATGAGCTTTATCGTTTTAGGTTTGATATTTAGGTATTTTATCCAGTCAGATACGACTCAATGGCACTTGGCTTGGCTTATCCAGTTGGAGTTGGTTTTTGTATAAGGTGTAAGACACGGAACTTGTTCATAGGGTTTTCAATGACTTCTTTTTTGAAAGATAAGTAGTAGACTTTAAACAACAGAAAGGTATTGTCTTACTGTTCTGGAGGCTAGAAGTTCAAATCAGTGCACCAGCTGGACCATACTTCCTCCAAATACCTGGGAAGATCCTTTCTTGTTCCTCCCAGCTTCCAAGTAGCTTCACATGTCCCTTGGGGTGCAGATCCATCTTCATATGGCCTTCCTTTCTCTGTCTCTGTGTCTCGTCTCTTTTACAGGGACACCACTCAGGCTGGAGCAGGACTCACTCTACTCTAGCATGATCTCCTGTCAATAGACAACATCTTCAAGGACCTGATTTCCAAACAAGTACCAGGAAGTTAGGACTGCAACGTATCTTTTGGGAGTTAGAGAGCTATACAATTCAATGTATAACAAGAAGTTTTGAAAATGTGAAGGCCTTTGGAATGGGCATGCATTCTTCAATTCTGCCATGAGCCTGAAATTCCCTGTTTCATTTCCCAAAAGCACTACCTACTTAGGTTAACTGTCTGGATCTAAAGCATCTACGTTTTCAATTGTTTAACACCAAAGTGTCAGGGCCAGAATTTGAACCTAGGCCTGCCTGATGCCAAAGCCTTGTTTCTTTCAGCTTTGCAAGTTGTTCCTCAAAGCAGAGGGATGAAGGCGTAAGAGTTGGGTACCTGGGCCACAAGGTGGGCAATGTTAAAATAACCCCAGACTACCCTGCCATTTATTGCATTCCTGTCTATACCAGACACAAGTGATTTATGTGAGTTAACTAAAAACTGTCAAGTGGGCTTTACAAGAGAGGAAACTAAGCACCAGAAGGTTAAGTATCTGCCCAAGGTCATGCAGCTCACTGTAAGGAAGGAAGAAGGGGACAGAAAATATAATTTCTCTTACTGCTTTGGATTAGTGACTTCAACCCTGGTAACGTGGAACTAAAATAAAATGCATTGAAACCATTGAATGGGTTTGTAGCATAGCTTTTTTAAAAAACTACTGTTATTAAAGTCTTCAGGTAAGTAATTTCATTCCTTAGTTTCCTCGTCTGCAAAGAAGCGAATAGAATTGAAAGGTTTCAAAGGTCCTCCCAGTTCCAGTATTCTGAATCTGCCAGAGTAGGAAACCCAAATGCCATGGAGGCCAGGCAAGGGCCATGTAAGTGAGTGGGGTGTCCCTCCGGACAGCAGTAGGGAGCAGAGGGGTTGGCGGTGAAGGGGTGATCACATGTCCCATCTATAGGGATTTGCACTGGTCTTTTTATGCAGCACCACACCATCCACCCAGAGGTATCAGCAGATTGCAAGTTGACAACAGCTCAGAGCAGTTGCTCCCGAAGTGTTGTTCTTGGATCAGCAGCAGCTGTATCACGTGGGAACTGGTAAGCGAAGCCAAGTCTTGGCCCCCGCTCCAGGCCAACCGACAGGAACTCAGGGGCTGCAGCTCGGCCTCCTGGGCTTCATCAAGTCCTCGGGTGGTTCCCAAGCAGGAGCACCTCTGAGTTATGGGGATGGCTGTCGACCCTGAAGGAGCCCTGGTGGCATGGGGTTAAAACGATTGACTGCTGACCAACTGCCCAGTGAAAGGTCGGAGGTTCAAAACCACCAGTGACTTCAGCGATGGAAACCCTGTGGGGTCACCACAAGTCCAAACGAACTCGATGGCTGTGGCAGTGGCGGTGGGTTTCGCTTCAGCTCTCAACCCTCTGTATTAAATTCACCTGGAAGACATATGTATGTGTATATATATATATATGTACATATATATATATTTTTTTACGCTAGTACCTGAGCCCACTCCAAGATTCTGATTTAACAGGCCTCGTGTGGGGCTCAGACTCCAGAATGTTTTCTCAAAGTTGGTCCAGTGCTTTTCATGTCCAGCCAGGGCTGAGAACCACTGATCTCTGTGAGACGTGCTGCATGGGCCCATCTATTCCTCTTGCTTCCCTGTGCCTTTTCTCCTTGTGTTCCTTCATCGTGATTATAACAAGCTGCTCACCTGCACTCTTATTTTACTATGAAACATTCCACGTGTACAAAGACATGTAGCGATGACTGTTACAAGACCCCATGTAGCCACCACCAACTGTATCATATCTTATTATTTGGTCATGTTTGCTCAGATCTTTTGTTTCTTAAGAAATAGAACCTAGGAGTTTGTTGTCAGGTACTATGGAGTCGATTTTGGACTTACAGTAACCCCCGTGACAGAGGACAGCTCCTTTACAGGGTTTTCTTGCCCGGCATCATTAGGGAAGCAGAGGCCAGGTCTTTCTCTATTGGAGCCTCTGGGTAGGAGGTTGGAAGCAGAGCACTTAACCATTGCACCACCAAGCTCCTCATGACAGAGTTGAAGTCCCCTAGGTATCTTTCCTGGTGGCACAATGGTTAGAGTGTTTGTCTGCTAACAGGAAGGTCAGCTGTTTGAACGCAACAGTCCCTCCACGGGAGAAAAGACCTGGCGATCTGCTCCCACAGAGATTGTTGGTTCGAGTCTCATCCTGGACCCCTCTGTGCCTTTTCCACCCTTCGTCTCCTGCCTCTTTTGGAGGGAGCTGCCTCCCTCCTGCGGGGCTCTCATCAGCCGTTCCCGCACTCCGCTCGAGTTCAGCTCGCCAGGGATGCCTCTGCCCTGCCCCAGCCAAAAGCCCTTCCCCTCCAAATGCCTCATAACGCCCGCTGCCTCGCTGGTGGCTTCCACGTGTCTCTCCACCCTTGCAGGATCTATTTTTATTTTCCTCTCGACTACGTTTCCTGACTTTATCATTCTTTTCGTAAGCTCAGCACTTCCTACATTCCAAAGGATCTCCACAGCCACTGTCTCCGGTGATTTCAAGTAACTGTCCCGTGACGCAGATGAAGCCGCGCTTTTCCCTTCCCCGAGCACGTGGGGTGTCTGAGTCCGGGGAAAGTGGACGGGCTTGTTGAAGGTCACAGCGTTAGAGACACAGCTGGCACGAGAGGCTGGCTCCTCGGGGCTGCCAGCCCGCTGCTCTTTACACCGTCAGCACACAGGTTAACTGCACTTGGTGCTCAGAACACCACTTTGGGGCTTTATAATTACCCCATTTTACAGAGGAGGAAATTACGTTTTCTTGAGCCAGGATCCCAGAGTCACTTGTATTCAAATACTCTGACTTACCTGTTTGAATGCAGATTCCAAGGCTCCCAACCCCACAGATATTCTGGTTCACTAGGTCAGCATGGGCTCTGGGAATCTGCATTTGAACAACTGTTGCTAGGTGATTCTAATGCACACTCAAGTTTGAGGGAGCCTGAACCCTAGAATAGGCCTGGCTGCACTTGAGACCTGGAACTCCTGGTGGTGTAAGCAGGGAGCTCAGGCTGCTAACCAGAAGGTTGGCGGTTCAGATACAGCAGGGGCTCCTCGGAAACCCTATAGGGCAGTTTTCTGTGAGTCAGAATCATTCAACTACAAGTTGTTTTGTGTTGTTTCCCCTGGACCCGATATTCACTGTGACAGGCAACCCCACGTGCCACCCTGGCCTGCCCCAGCAGCTGAGCAAAGTCCCCCGAGGCTGCCAGCTCTGAGGTGTGCACATAGCTGTGAAGAACAGGGGGGCAGAGGCCTCATGCTGGTGGAGCAAGCAGGATGGCAGAGCCTGGCACTCAGTACAGTGATCAATGGGGCAAACCTCAGAGGAGCCCACACAGCCTGCAGGGACTCCACGGCACCTGGAAACAGCGACGGTAACATCGGATGTTATCTCAGTTATTTTACTTATTTATTTTCTGTTTCCTCCAGTTGTATGTAAGCTCTAGGAAAAAACAGGGATTTAGTCTGTATGGTCCCTGTGGGATTCGCAGTCCCCAGACCGAAGCGTGGCACACAGGAAGCATTCTATGAATCTCGTTAGGTGCCACTGAGTCATTTTTTGATGCGCAGCAACCCACAGTGTAGGACTGCCCATAGGATTTTCTAAGCTGCAATTTTTAGGGGAAGGAGCCTCGGTGATGTAATGGATAAAGCACTCAGCTGTTAATTGAAAGGTCAGTAGTTCAAACCCACCAGCTGCTCCACTGGAGAAAGATGCGGCCATCTGCTTCCATACATATCCACAGCCTTGGAGACCTTACGGGTCAGTTCTCCTGTGTCCTCCAGGCTGGCTGTGAGTCAGGATCAACTCCACGGCATTGGTTTTCTTTTCTTTTTTTTTTTTTTTGGTTCATTTTTACAGGAGCAAATCCTCAGGTCCTTCTCCCATAGTCCTCCAGGGTGGCTTTGAACTACCAACCTTTCCATAAGCACCAGGACTCCTTGCAGGAAGACCTCCTCAGCCCTGTGGCAGTGGGTATTTGAGGCTGACTTTGACCAGCCCTGTGCTTCAGGAGAAATGTCACAAGGAAGGATGGGACACCAAAGACAAAAATGAATAAATCAAGGGGTTTCTGCCTAGAGTGAACTGAATGCATGTTTTTCGTAGCGGGATAATTTGGAAGATAACAAAAATGTGCTTGAAGACTGCAGTCAGTGTCATGGAATTGTACAGGCAGAAGTGGTCGAGGTGCACATATTTTTACCACAGTAAACCTAAATAATCAAACTGACCAAGAGGAGACAGAGCACCGAGCAGGGGCAGACGACAGAGAAAAGGCCGTGCGGACTATAGCTTACATCCAACGAAGGAAAAAGATATGACTTTTCACTTCTGAAACGTTACCAAAGCATTTAGGCACACCGATATACAGATTGCCCACACCATTCTCCCCACAAGCTTGGGCCAGCGCAGCCTCTAGGGACAGCGCCACATCATCCGCAGCACCTATTCTTGCCAGGTCTTGACATTGGTTGTGTTTGCATCAGATCTTTCTCTTTCTTTCTTTCCTTTCCTCCCCACCTCCCTCCCTCCCTGCCTTCCTATGTTTGGGGTAAGGATAATCGAGGGGTGGATAAAACTTTCTGCACATCTTCCTCTCCCTCCCTCTGGGAGAGGTGAGTTTAGGGTTTCACATTCCCAAGTATCCATGAATAATACGTAGAATTGTTCTACAGATTTAAAACCTTTATAGAAATGGTTTCATATCGTATGATTCATTTGGTAACTGTGCATATGTGTGTGTGTTCTTGGGGGGGAGTATGTGTATGTGTCCGTGTGTTCACCATAAGTGTTTGGGACTTATTTTGTTTTACCTGCTGCTACCTGGAGCCCTAGCCCACTCACTTGGTGATTCACAGTGCTTATTAACACCATGCAAAAACCCATAGATTCTTTCTGTTTCACAGTAACCTTCTGCTAAAAACGCAAGCTGCCTAAGTACAGCAGTCACTTTTTAGGCACTAGCACAGTGTCCAGTACATGGTGTGCCTGGAAATATTTGTTATGTAATTAGTCTAAGAATTAGTCAACACTGTATAGTATTCCACTGCAAAAACTTAGCATCATTATTTTATTCATTCTTCTTTGGGGACATCTGTGTTGTTTGTGCTATTTTTCTCTTTTAAACAGTGCCACAGGGATAGTCATCTTCATGTGTCCTTGTGTACTCAGAGGACAGGAGCTCTGTGGACCCAGGGGTGGAATGGCAGGGTGACAGGCAGATAAGTGCAGCGTCGGATTTATAAGCACTACCTCCTGCTTTCCAAAGGGCTTATACCAAGACTTTCACCTTAGTTTATTTATTGCTGTGTGTGTGCGTGTGTCTGTCTGTCTGTCTGTGTGTGTGTGTGTTTATGGAGCTGTGGAATCCTGGTGGTACAGTGGTTAAGAGCTTGGCTGCTAACCAAAAGGTTTCTATTTCAAATCCACAAGGCACTCCTTGGGAACCCTGTGGGGCAGTTCTACTCTGTCCTATAGACCTCCTATGAGAATTTGCTCCATGGCAACAGGTTTTTAAACAGGTATATAAATGTATATAAAACCTGTTGCCGTTGAGTCATCTCTGGCTCATATAGCTATAAACCAAAAACCCACACCCACCGACATTGAGTTCATTTCGACTCACAGAAACCATACAGGACAGAGTAGAACTGCCCCACAGAGTTTCCAAGGAGAACCTAGTGGGTTTGAACTGTCAACCTTTTGGTTAGCAGCCATAGCACTTAATCACTATGCCACCAGGGTTTCCTGTATAGGTATAAATATATCCATTTATCAATATACCAATATATCAATAGCTATACGTATTTAACGTACGTCTACATCTATCTGGAGCCCTGGTGCTGCGGCAGTTAACAGTTTAGGCTGAGAACCAACGACTAACAGCTGCTTCTTGGAAACTTTATGGGGCAGTTCTACTCTGTTTCATAGGGTCACTGTGAGTTGGGATCAACTCAGCAGCAACGGGTTTGGTTTTCTGGCTTTGAAATTGCCACATTGCACAACTAACTGAAGTTTGAATGTTAAATCAATTGTCTACTCCCTTAAAAAAAAGGTGTGTGTTGAGGGGGTTCAGCTTCTGCACACATAGGAGGTGACCCAAAGCACCATGGTTTGGGTCAGGCACACTTTGGTCCTCAAGAGGACATCTTTGCTTTTGAATACTTTAAAAAGGTCTTTTGCAGCAGATTTGCGCAATGAAATGAATCATTTGATTTCCTGACTGCTTATTCCATGGGTGTTGATTGTGGAACTAAGTAAAATGAAATCCTTGACAACTTCAAACTTTTCTCCATTTATCATGATGTTGTTTACTGGCCCAGTTGTGAGCATATGGTCTGTCTGTCTATCTATCTGTATGTCTATCTATGTGGTCTGACAATTAAGTCTGTGAAGTTAATTTTTCTGAGTGCTACAAACCTCATTGCTGAATATCACTACATCCACCTTTTCTTTTTTTTTTTTTTTAATACATTCACCTTTGAAGTACACCCCTTGGGAAGCTATACACTGATGCCAGCACCTAGTTTACCCTTCAAAGCAATTTTGGAGTTCTCTGGAATGGCCATTGTGCACAGTGGCATGGTGGCCAGTTCATGAACTTAATTGTATAGTTGTCTGTGAGGGAGTTTTTAGCCAGTAAACAAATAACTGTATTGGAACACCCTTCCTACTCACCTGATCTGACCCCTAAAGACTTTTTTCTTTACCCAAAGATAGAGGAAATATTGAAAGGAAGACATTTTGATGACATTCAAGACCTCAAGGGTAGTATGATGACAGCTCTGATGGCCATTCCAGAAAGAGTTCCAAAATTGCTTTGAAGGGTGGGCTAGGCATTGGCATTGGTGCACAGCTTCCCAAGGGGAGTACTTCAAAGGTGACCATAGTGATATTCATCAATGAGGTATGTAGAACTTTTTCTAGGGTGAGTTCACAAACTTAATTGTCAGACCTCATACCTGTCTATCCATATCAGAGCCCTGCTGGTGCAGTGAGTGGTCAGGCGCTCAGCTGCTAAACTAAAGGTGAGCAGCTCAAACCCAGCAGCTGCTCGATGGAGACAGACGTGGCAGTCTGCTTCCATAAAGACTGCAGACTTGGAAACCCTATGGGCCATTCTGCGCTGTCTTACAGAGTCACTGTGAGTCAGAACTAATATTCCAGCAACAGGTCTGCTTATGTGTGTGTATATATATCTGTGTATATATATGTGTGTATATGCATGTGTGTGTGTGTATATACACACACACACACACATAAATATCCCTAAGAGGTAAAAATAGTTAAGGTGTACTTGCCTGCTAACCGAAAGTTTGAAGGTTTGAGTCCACCCAGAGGTGTCTTGAAAAGAAAGGTCTGGACATCTACTTCCTAAAGGTCAGCCACTGAAAACCCATGAAGCACAGTTGTGCTCTGACACACGTGGGGTCACCATGACTCAGAGGTGACTTGATGGACACTGGCATATATAAAATATAAATTGTCATTTGTTGACATCCAGTTGACTTTGATTCAGGTGACCCTGTTTTTGCAGAGTAAACTGCGCCATATGGTTTTCAGGGATACATACATGTTCTTGTTGTAAGGTAGGAAATCCTGGTGGCATAGTGGTTACGAGCTACATCTGCTAATCAAAAGGTCAGCAGTTCAAATCCACCAGGTGCTCCTTGGAAACCCTATGGGGCAGTTCTACTCTGACCTCTAGGGTCGCTATGAGTCAGACCTGACTTGACGGCAGTGGGTGGTTGTAAGGTGTTGTCAAGTTGGTTCTGACTCCTAGCAACCCTGTGTACAACAGAACCAAACCGTGCCCAGTCCTGTTCTGCCTTCACAATCATTGCTGGGTTTGAACCCATCGTTGCAGGCACTGTGTCAGTCCATCTTACTGAGAGTCTTCTTCTTTTTGGCTGACCCTCTAATTCACGAAGTTGATGTCCTTCTCCAGGGACTGGTCCCTCCCAGTGACCTGTTCAAAGTACGTGAGACAAAGTCTAGCAGCAGCTAAAGAGCACTCTGGCTGTACCTCATCCAAGACAGACTTGTGTCTTCTTCCAGTGGTTCATGAGATTTTCAGTATTCTTTGACGACACCAAAACTACAAAGCACTAATTCTTCTTCAGTCTTACTCACTGCCCAGCTTTTACAGGCATATGAGGCATCTGAAAAAACCATGCATGTTAGTCCTCAAAGTGACTTCTTTGCTTTTCAACACTTTAAAGAGGTCTTTTGCAGGGGATTTGCCTGATGGAATGTGTCATTTGATTTCTTGACTGCTGCTTCCACGGGTGTTGAGTGTGGATCCAAGTAAAACAAAACCTTGGACAACATCAATATTTTCTCCTCTTATCATGGTGTCGCCTACTGGTTCACTTGTGAGGGCTTTCACTTTTTTTTTCTATGTTGAGGAGTAATCCCTGCTGAAGGCTGTGGTCTTCGGTCATCAGTCAGTGCTGCGGGTCCTCTTCACTTTCAGCAAGGAAGGCCATGTCATCTGCCTAACACGGGTTGATACTGAGTCTCCCTCCAGTCCTGCTTCTCTGTTCTTCTCTAGGCAGTTCTTCATTTACCCATATATGGAGCCCTGGTGGCATAGTGATTAAAACCTCGGTTGCTAACCGAAAGCCTGGCAGGTCAAATCCGCCAGACGCTATTTGGAAACTCTTATGGGGGCAGCCCTACTGTGTCCTCTAGAATTGCCATGAGTTGGTATTAACTCAAAGTTAGCTAACACCAATAATATATACATAACCAGGTAAGTAGGGCAGAGGTTTATAGCAGGTAATGAGTCTGACCCTCAGTCACACTCCCCGGTACTACAGCATGAATCTTCTTCAGAATTTTTTCTGTGCATAAAATACATATGTAATCAACATCTTTATCTACACATGGAGAATTCTTTTTGTGACAGCTGTTAGGGTCCCATTGTCAGCCCCAGGTCAGTGGACATTAGGTTATGCCCAGAAACGGTATCTATTTAGCATGTTTGCCTGTTGTATCATTCTGTGTTTGGGGGCTACTTACAATTTCATTGGGTCGGTGTAGTATACCTCACCAGTCATGGGTGTTTTAAAATAACATTGTAATACAGCTGTTTTATTTTTCTTCAGAAAAGTCCCAAAGAGTTACAGGACTGGTTGGTGTATTACCATTTTTTAGCTCTCCTGTGTATTGTCAGGCCCCTGGTGTCACAGTGGTGAAGTGCTTGGTTTAAAGCGGGCCAGTGCAGCTCGGCAAGGGAAAGAGATGGCTGTCTGCTCCTGTGACAAGCGCAGCCTTGGAACCTCTGAGGGACAGTTCTGTCCCGTCATACAGGGTCACCATGAGTCGGAATCGACTTCACAGGCTGGAGAGTGTCATTCATACTCGCCCCGTCCCCAGAAAGTAGCTGCCTTAAGAACTCCACGCACCTCTTGTGCAGACTCTGGTATGAGCCCTGTGTTGGCGTGGCCGTGGTGATTTCCCTCTGTAACCCTGGGCCTGGTACATAGTTGGTGCATACTAAATGCTGGTGGAATGGGTGTCCACCTAGAAAGGCAAGACTCTGGGCATTAGAAGGGGTTGCCTCAAGCTGGTGAGGTGGAGGCCTCGGGTCAAAGGTGAGCAGGCTGTGACTTCCGAGGTCCATTGAGCTCCCTCCTGGCTGGGCTGACCCCTGGCCCTGTCTGTGGTGTGTGGGATGAGGAGTCTGCCTAGAGCAGACGAGGAGTGAGCCTGCTGTCCCCCCAGCTGTGTGCCTGAGATGGGAAGGCTCAGTCAGGGACCATGAGAATGGCACCCATCCACCCACCCCCAATCACCCAGGTTTGAGGAAGTGAGCTGGATACAGTGTCACCTGACCCAAACTAGCCACTGTCTCTGTGTGACTTTGGGACAGTGGTTTTTTTGTTTTGTTTTTTTTGTGGTAGACAGAAAAAATGCCCCATAAATATGTCCAGGAAGACCTAATGGTGTAGTGGTTAAGAGCTATGGCTGCTAACCAAAAGGCAGGTGGTTCCAATCCATCAGCTGCTCCTTGCAAACTCTATGGGGCAGGTCTGTGCTGTTCTAGGGTCGCTGAGAGCCAGAATCAACTCGACAGCAAGGGGTTTGGGTTTGATTGGAGATGTCCATGTCCTAGTGCCACTAGAACCTGTGATTCACCTAAGGGTTTTGAGATGGGAAATTGTCCTCGGCTCTCTGGGTGGGCTTGACATGAAAGGGTCGCAGTGAAGGGAGGTAAGAGGACACAAATCAGAAAAGGAGACATGACGAGGAAACCAGAGGTAGCAGTGGTGCCCTTTGAGGCTGCAGCCTGGGGCCCAGAGCCAAGGAACACAGGCAGCCTGTAGAAGCCAGGAAAGGAAGGGAAACAGATTCTCCTAGAAGCCTCCAGAAAGAGCATGGCTCTGTCAACACCCTGATTTTAGATATCTGATCTCCAGAGTTATAAGAGTACAAATCTGTGTTGTTTTAAGCCACCAAGCTTTTGGCAGTTTGTTGAAGCAGCCACAGGAAACACAGGCATTCTCTAAGCCTGCCTGGCCTCACCTGTCAAGTAGAGACAAGTCTTCACAGCATTATGTAGAGACTTAAATACATTAACACACTTCCAGTGCTTAGGGGGGTGCCTGGGAGAATAGTAAGAGTTAATAAACACCCGGGTTTCAGAAACCACAGCCCGGAGACCCCCAGGATCAGGAAAAGGCACCTCCAGAGGTCCAGCAGACTGAGCTGTCTAGGACAGACAGAACATTCTGCTGCCCTCTTCTCGGACAGGTGCCCGATCCTCTGAGGTCAGACAAGTCCTGGCAGTGCCTGGACAGGCATCCTTCTGCAAGCTGACACTGGACCGCTCCCCCAGCTTTCTAGGGAGCCAGAGGGCAAGGCAAGTGGGGGAATTACCCTGGGAGAAGAATGAGTCCAGACAGAAGCCTCCAACACCCTGCCCTCACTTTCCTGCAGTGATTCATCCCAGCAGAGCAGCCAGGCTAGGAGCGCCAGGCCGCCCAGCCCCAGAGAGCCTGGACAAGGGGTAAATCAGTGCTGCCACAGGCACGGTGGTGTGTCCCGTTCAGAGTTCATAGACCACACAGCCAGGCACACACACGGCCACACACACACACATGCACACACACACATGCCCTAAGAGGCACTGCCAATAGTGCCAGGATACAGGCAAATCTAGGCAAGCCCTGTTTCTCAAATGAAGAAATGAAACTTTAGCGGGAAAAAGCTTATCCAAGGTCACCCTGCTAGTTGGAAGCAGAGCAAGGATGGGAGCTTTGGCCTCCACTGTGGCTGCACAGCCGGGAGGTGAGCTTATCACATGGCTGCAGTCCTTCCCCGGCCCCGCGGCCAGCTGGGCGCACAGAGCCCCTCCTGCGTTTCTTCCCTCCCTTTCAGCTGCATTAGGATCCCATTTCTAACAGCGCAACTACGATAGATTTATACGATGGGACTGACTGTTTTGGAACACCCACCACTAGTCTAGGGGGGTTGCCACGAGTCGGTTGCCAACTCGACGGAAACAGGTTTGGTGTTTTGGTTTTTAGTTCCATGGGGGAGAAGACCATCTTGCAATTTTCAAGTCATTCTTCTCCCAGGGTAATTCCAGTGGGATGGGCTCAGGTTTGTACTTACTGTCCCCTTACTCAAAGTTACCTGTAGACTCACTATGTGCCCAGGACCGAGGGAGCATGAAGCGTGTGCAGACCACGCCTACTGTTAGGTGCTGTGGAGCTGGCCCGACTCTCGGTGACCCTGAGCACAGCAGAACGGAAAGTTGCCTGGTCCCCCAGTTGTCACATTTTAATCTATTGAACCATACTCTACTGTAACTGATGGGATTTTCCCTGACTTATTTTCAGGAGGACATTTCCAGGCCTTTCTTCCTAGTCTGTCTTGGTCTGAAAGCTCTGCTGAAACGTGTCCACCACGAGTGACCTTTCTGATATTTGAAGTACAGGTGGCTTAGCTTCCAGCACGGCAGCGACACAGAAGCCCACACACATTGATGGGGGGGTGGGCTGTATCTATTAATTGCTTAATATCTGGTCTGTGGCCTGAGACCTAGAACTTGCTGGAAGAGACAGCAAGGTGCTCATGACCCAGAAAGTGGGGGGCACAGAGGAGGGGACCCACAGGGAACCCGATAGTCTCAGCCCTGTTGCTCTCCTGGGAGTCAGTGGGGCAGCCAGGCGCTTGTTTCCATCCAAACCCTGTTGTTCCTTTAATGGCCTCAGAATGCTTTGATTTTAAGAAAACAAACAGTAAAACTATACCCCCAAACCAAACCTGCTCTCAGGTCAATTCTGACTCACAGCGGAATTCCGACTCACACTCTATCGGACAAAGTAAAATTGCCCCATGGAGTTTCCATGGAGCGCCTGGTGGATTTGAACTGATGACCTTTTTGGTTAGCAGCTATAGCACTTAACCACTATGCCATCAAGATTTTCAGTAAAACTATAGGAACGCATTATTATAGGAAGGTCCCTGACCACCCAGCTAAAGGTGCAGAACCTGGGTCCCAGCCACTAGCCCAACTTGCTGGCTTAGGACCACTGAGGGAGAGGTGCTGGGGTCCCGTGTTTAACATCGAAACTTGAGACCCACAGGTTTTTGTGGACGGAAATGGAAAGACAAGGAGAACCACCGATTTACTTGACAGAGGAGTGAAAGTACCGCACAGGGACCTGCTGTGAGGCTGGGTGCCCCAGGATTGCCTGCTGTCCTGGGGCATCTTGGGAGCATCACGGAAGACACGTGCCAAGCCTGGGTGTGCAGAGCCCAGGAAGCCTGCCTCCAGGGTTTTCTCTGAGTACAGGTGCCGTGTTAACCCGACAGCCTGACTCATAGAGGGAGGGACTTCACAGCCAAGGGCCCAGGGGCCGTAGGTGAGCAGCCTCTAGAACAGTTTCATTTTTATTTGTAAACCCATAACTCAACCTTCCACAGTGTGTCTGTACCCCAGAGGAGACTGTTAAGGAAGTCTCGCTTCAGGGTCGCCAGACCGCAACTCAGGGTTGGGGCCCCCTCTGCCTTTCTCTACCAGACCACTTTGCAACCTGACTTCTGAAACCAACAGCAGCTGGGTGTCAGCAGGGTGTGGACCCCAGAGCAGGACCAAAGGCTTCTGGGGCACATAAGGCCCAGGCTGGGGTCCCCCTGTGGGACTCGGAGTGGGCTCTGTGGTTAAGACCCTGAGATCCTTTCTGTGAAACCCTTCCTGGAGTTAAAAGACTGTTTCCTCCCAATAAGATGGCAAAAGGACACATTCTTTTGGTTTCAGTTGATGGTAAAACTTCTTGCTGCCCAAAAGCTAAAGAATCACTTCCGTTTGTGTCTGATTTAACAATAATAAAAGCAAAAGCAGTGATGTCTAGCTCCTTCTCCCTCTCCACACCCCTCAGAGACAGCAGTTTCCAGCTTCTTTTATTAAAAGCAGTTATGTGCCGTTAAGCCAGGAGCAGCTGTACCCTGGAGGTGGGCAGCCGAGGGAGCTGGGCCAGGTGCTGTGCATGTATCACAGAGAGCAGGAGTGGCTCACTATTTATTGGGCCCCTAAGATATGTCCGACTCATGGCGACCCTAGGGCCCAGGGTAGAACTGACCCCCACAGTATTCAAGGTGCGCCATGAGTCGGATCCGACCCGACGGCCCTTGGCGACTTGGCTTAAGATATGTCCTGGTGCTGTAGTGGTTAAGTGCTACGTCTGCTAACAAGTCCAGCAGGCATCCCTTGGAAACTCTATGGGGTAGTTCTACTCCGCCTTAGAGGGATGCTGTGTCAGAATCAAGTCAAAGGCAATGAATTTCTTAAAAAATGTATATTAGATCAGAGATAGGTCTGCTAATGGATTGAATTGTGTCCCCCACCCCCTTCCCGTAAGTATTGACATCCTAGACCCTATATGTGTGGATATAACCGGTGTGGAAATAATTGCTAGGTTAATTAGATCAGATGATCTAATTAGATTTAGGGTGGGTCCCAAATCTAATCACTTCTGAGTTATAAAAAGACCAGAAGAGACACAGAGGCACTCACAGGGGACAAGAAATGCAAGGAAAGCCAAGGAATGTCACAGGTCACCAGGCACATGCCACAGACTAGCTGAGGGGCTACAGAAGGAATTGACACAGCCAAGAACTTGGTTTGGACTTTCAGTCTCCAGAACCACTACAAAATAAATTACTGTTCTTTAAAGCCACTCACTTGAGATATTTCTGTTACAGTAGCACAAGTTCCCCGAGACAAGGTCTTCACCGTACCTTCAAAATGCTTATCAAAGTCAAATGGACACACAGTTTTAAAACTCTTCTAAAATGTTCTAAGTTGTCTATTTCCTGCCCCTCTTGCAAGGACAGTGGAAGTAACCACATTTTATTCACAAGCAAACTTAGTGGTCCAAAAAGTTAGCCGACTTGCCCATCCTCACTCAGCATTGAGGAAAAATAAGGCATCCAGTCAAGGGTCCCTGTGGACCTAGACTCACATCCGTGCTTCTAGAGGCCAAACAAGGGCGCAGTTTAGCCAAACCAAAAGCATTGCCCGTGAAAAACCAAAGGCCAGATTACCTATTCCAGTTACTTGCCTGGCTTTGGAAGCCTCTGGAGTTTGCGATTCCTGAAGTTGGATCTTCCTGAAGAGGGAAGGGTGCCGTGCTCAAAATAGCATAATGGAAAGGCAATTCACTGAACGGGAAAATGTTTGCAAATCATATACTTGGTCTTGTACTGAGAATAAATAAAGAACTCCTACAACACAATAGTAAAAGGTCAGATAACCCAACGAAAAACTAGACGAAGGCTCCAAATGGACATTTCTTTAAGATGATATAGAAATGGCCAATAAGCACAGGAAAAGGTGTTGAACGTTATTAGTCACCAGGGAAAAGCCAGTCAGAGACCACAATGAGATAAACTATCACTGTAAAGCCACTAGGACAGCTAGAATCAAAAAGCCAGATATCGACAAGCGTTGTGGAAGAGGTGGAGGAATCACAACTCTCATACGCACTTGATGGCAATGTCAGATGGTGCAGCCACTTTGTACGACAGCCTGGCGGCTCCTCAAAAAGTCAAATATGGAGTCACCGGGAGACATGGAAACACACTGTACCCCACTGTTTACAGAAGCATTATTCCTAACAGCCTAGGAGTGAAAACAGCCGTCTATCAGCTGTTGACTGGATGAAGAAAATGTAGTGTCACGGGTTGAACTATTTTCCCCCTAAAATGTGTGTGGACTTTGGGTTACGCCAGGAAACTTGGTATCATGTGATGTTCCTCCTTGGAATTCCTGCCTCAACGATGGTGATTGTGAGAAACGTTGTCAGCACCCTGGACACTGCTCCGGTTCCTCTTGGCAACTGATGGGTCAGTGTAAACCCCCCAACAAAAACCCTGTAAGGTCACTGATAGGCAGTTACCAGCATCTTTTTCTGACGAATGCCAAGAAATCCAATTCAAATCCAGATAGTGAGAGCAAGGCTTTATCAGTTGATTTTGCAAATTCAGACGCCTGAGCCCACAAAGGAGGCTGGTCAGAGAGGGTGCGCCTACCAGTTCCTTAAAGTGCTTTTTGTCTTCTAACTTGTGAGTCCCTCCCCTAGTTCTTCACTGGGTGCCTACTCGGGGGTGAACAGTCTCTCCTGGACTTTCCTAAGTCTTAACATTTTATTTTCTTTTGTTTATATCTCCTGTTTCCTGAAGAGGTTTCCTCCTCCCCACATTCACTCCTTCTTTTAGGTTAACTGGTAACTTCTTATCCTGGCCTTTGTTCTGAAGATGGACCATTCTGAATTTTATTTTTCACAGTAATGAGGGTGAATGGGTGGCAGTTGCATTTACAGAGTAAGATTCAATGTGTTGGTTTTGTGCCTTGAGGCGGTCTCTTGAGATATAAAAGAGAGAAGCTACCAGAGGCATTTGGGGGACCTCATACCACCAAAAGACAGTGCTGGGAACCGGGTACGTCTTTTGGAAAGGATCGGGGTTCCTGCGCCTCAGAAGCTTCCAGTCCAGGGGAGGACTGACGACAAGAGCCTTCCTCCAGAGCCAGCGGAGAAAGCCTTCCCTGGAGATGACAGCCTGACTTGGGCCTTTTAGCTTACTGGACTGTGACAAGTAACATTTCTCTTTTTAAAGCCACCTACTTGTGGTATTTCTGGTAGAGCAGCACTAGCTGACTAAAACGTGGTATATTGATGAAATGGAATATTATTTGACAATAAAAATAAGTGAAGTGCTACACACTGCAACATGCTTGTCTCAGCCATCCAGCGCTGCTGTCACAGAAGTAACTGCAAATAGATGGCTTTAAAGAAGGAAAGTTTATTCTGTCACAGTCCAGTAAGCGGAAAGTCCAAATTCAGAGTGTTAGTTCCAGGGGAAGTCTTTCTCTGCTGGCTCTGGAGGAAAGTCCTTGTCAATCTTCCCCTGGACTGGAAGCTTCTGAGGCATAGGGATCCTGGCCTTTCCAAAGGACACACTTTGCTCCCAGTACTGCTTCTTGGTGGCAAGCGATGCCCCCTCTCTGCATGCTTCCCTTTCCTTTACGCTCCAAGAAATCACCTCAAGAGATGCTACCACCAACACACTGAATGCTGACATCTGTCCTCTCTCATGAACATCCTAGAGGCAGGGTATACAGCCTGTAGAAACATCCCAAGACCAGGAATCACGGCCTAGCCACATGGCTACACAAATTTGGAGGGGGGAACACAATTCAATCCAGGGCCACAGAAGAACTTTAAAAACACTGTACTAAGCGAAGGAGCCCAGTCACAAAGATATTATGTGACTCTCCTTACATGAAATGTCAAAAGTACACCCATCTCTCGAGACAGAAGGTAGGTGAATGGTTACCAGGGGCTGAAATGTTGAGTGGATGTTCAACGGTATCAGGTGTCTATCTGGGATGAGGAAAATGTTCTAAAGTTGATCATGGCCATGGCTGCCCAATTCTGTGATTACACCAAAAATCACTAAAATGTACATTTCACACAGGTGAATAGTAGGTTCTGTGAATTACATCTCAATAAAGATGTTATTTAAAAAGAGAGAAGAAAACCATTCCTGAAGCCAACTCTGAAGACAAAGGTTGGACTGGACATCAAAGGATACTGGAGAAGTGTGTGCTGCTTGCTTTAAGTAGATACAGGAGACTAACCGGGCAGCTCAATGTCCAAGGGTGAGATGAGAGGGCAGAGGAGGGCAGGAGCTGGTTGAACGGACAGAGGAGATTCAGGGTGGAGAGGAGGAGTGTGCTGTCATAGGGTGGGGAGAGCAGCTCACGTTACATAGCAGGGTGTGTGTGAGTTTCTATATGACAGATTGACTTGGAGTTATAAATACTTATTTAAAGCACAAGAAAATAGCAAAAGAAAAAATAATTTTGGGAGTTTAAAATAAAAGAAAACATGTTGGGAAGCATGGGGAGTAGGTGACCAGAGGTGCTGAGGCTGAGCAGACAGCTGAGTCGGAACAGCTCCGCCTGGACAGCATTCTGCATTTCAGCAGCCTTGACTTTAAAAATTCTGTTTGCTGAAGCAGAACCAGTGATCTGCTGGAGCAATCCAACTGGCGCGAATGGTTTGTATGTCTCTCTTCCCAACTCCACGCTCAGTGACATCCCATTGGCAGTTTGTAGTCAGTCAGGTAGAAGTGTTTACACCATGGCAATTGGCAGTGCTATTGGGACTTCCTCCTTTTTTGGTGGGGGTAGGGTAGGGCGGGGTGGGGTGGTGGTAGGCTGGCCCTTAAGCATTTCCCAGCACACCACCGAGAAATGCACACATCCAGAAAAGCACACAGATCAGGAATGTACAGCTTGATGAATTTTAACAAACTGAACAAATCTGTAGGCCGGTGTGACTAGCAGAAGAGGAAGAAGACACAGAAGAGCGCCCCCTGGTGATCTCTTTTAGTGGTGACCCACGGGTAAACAATTTTCTGACTTGAAACCTCACAGATCGCCTGTTTTTGTAACACACGCAGAATCAAAAAGTGAATTATTTTGAGCCCAGTCAGTATTTGTGTTTGTGGGACTCATCCAGTGTGTATAGGTGTAGAGTGGTCATTCTCTTTATTGTATACATGGTGTGTATAATCCAGTTTGCTTACTCTACTATTGATGGATATTCAGATAATGTTCAGGTTTTGAAAACCTGTCTCAAAACTTTCCACTGTCCATAGACAGTCTATGGACATGTATAAGACACTTTTAGCCAACGTGAATTACACATTTCCAACTAGGACCCTCCATCGAGGGCCGTGGAGCAGATAATACATTCAACTTCAGCAGAATCTTTTTTTAGAATTTATTTTGTTCATGTTGAGCTTTAGTAGTTCTTTTTCTTAAAGATTTTATTTATTTTGTGGTTGTGGTTGACAATACGCACAGCCAAAATATACACCAGTTCAGTAGTGTCTACTTGTGACATTTGGTGGCACTGATCATATTCTGTGAGTTGTGTAATCAGTCTCCTCCTCCCCTTCTGAGTCATTCCTGCCCCATTAACATGAACTCACTGCTCCCTAAGGCTGCCATCTAATCCTTCAAGTTGCTGTTGTCAGTTTGACCTCATAGAGTTCTTGAAATAATATACTGCTTAACACAGTCCTTTTTAACTATTGTTTGGTTTTAAGAAGACCTTAGAGAATATTTTGGTTTAACGACTAAAGATTATTTCACACAGCAATGGTTTCAGGCATTCATCTGCCCTCTATGGCTCCAGAAAGTCTACAGTCCATAAGAATTTAAAATTCTGATCTGCATTTTCCATCTTTTGATCAGGATACCTCTGTGGAATTGCTGATCGAAACATTCACTGATAGTAGCTTGGTACCATCCAGTTCTTCTGGTCTCATGGCAAAAGAGGCAGCTGTTGACGGAGGTAGTTGTTTACAGAGGCAGGAGTTAATTCACAAGACTGAGTTATATCTTGAGTCAAAGGATTTTGAGATATAAGGAGATAAGTGAGCAGAGAGACAGGGGGACCTCCTGTCACCAAGAAAGTAGCACTAGGAGCACAGTATGTCCTTTGGATCCGGGGGCTCCTGTGCTCAGAAGTTCCTAAATCAGGCGAAGACTGATGACAAGGACCTTTCTCCAGAGTCATCAGAGAGAAAGCCTTCTTCTGGAGCTGGCAGCCCAAATTCAGACCTCCAGCCTACTTGACTGTGAGAGAATAAAATTGTTTGTGAAAGTCATCCACTTGTGATATTTCCTTTTTAGCAGCATTGGATAACTAAGACACTTGTCTTTTCACCTTTTGATAAGGTCTTTTGATGAACAAAAGTTTTTAATTTTTATGAGGTCTCATTTATTTAGTTTTTGGCTGTTTGTGTTTTAACATATTAGATAATCCACGGTTGAAAGCTCAGCCTGACAGTGTTGCCCGATTGGTCTGCTAACAATTTTATGGTCTCAGCTTGTACAGTTAGCTCCGTAATTCATTTTGAGTTTGTTTTTGTGTATGGGGTGAAGTGTGTATGGGTCCCATTTCATTTTTCTGCACATGAAAATCCAATTTTCCCAGCACCATTTATTGCAGAAACTCTGAGCTTTGGTAAATTCTTGTTACTGGGAGCCACTGAGTCACCTTTGACTCACACTGATCCCATGTGACAGAGAAGAACTGCCCCACAGGATTCTGTAGGCCATGACCTTTACAGCAGCAGATCACCAAGTCTTTCTCTGGCAGAACCATGACGGGGGGAGCTACCCCCTGACCTTTGACCTTTCCATGAGCAGCCTGAGCTTTAATCACTGCATCACCAGGGCTCCCGAGTTGGATTCTTTCTCTTTTTTTTTTCTTTCTAAATTTTGTTAATTTTGTTGTTGTTGCTGGAAATATGCACAGCAAAACATACACCAGTGCAACTGTGTCTACACATACAATTTGGGGACAGCGATTAACTTCTCGGAGTTGTGCAACTGTTCTCCCTGCCTTTCCCGAGTCGTTGGCTGCCTCCAGGACAGCTTCTTAGTGGACTGCCCACAGCTGCTGTCCTGGGCTCCACCTCCTGCTGTCTCCCTTAACTTTCCCTCTCCCAGCAAGCCTATAGCTTGGGAGCAAGAGAAGGGCCAAGGGCTGGGTCACCATTGGGCACCTTCCACTTTGGTGCAGACTCGACGAGACCTTCACCTTGGATGGGAACATAAAGCCAAGACTGCCGGGTTGAGTTGGGGTGCACCTGCTGCTCCTTCAGCCCTAGACTTAGGAAAAGGGGCAGAACCAGAAAACCAGCTTCAGACAGGGAAGCTGACTGGTGCCTGAGTTCTCCGCCTGGTTAAGGAGAGCAGGAACCCAGCTTGCACACTCAGACCATGTATGCTGTGGGCCTTTGTCCTGCAGCCTAAGGCACCATAAGAAGGGGCCCATTGTCCAGTGGCCTGTTTATGGGGTGGGAGTCAGCGAAAGGCAGGGTGAGTGGCCAGAGCACAGGCAGTGAGTGCTCCTGGCTTTGGCCTTTGGTTGGGGTGGGGGCTCCCTACACTTCCAGAAGGAGAGCAGCTGAGGTGCCCCCAGAGCTCGCTCTTCTCTTTGCATTTGTCCAGAGCCTTCAGGCACTCTCACTCCAGGAACACTCAGTGGCCATCGTGTGTCACCCTCTGGGCTGGACTGGGGCCTCTTAGTTGCTTCATGTTAATGCCATTCAGGCACAGCCTAGTCAGGCACAGGGCAAAGCACTTCTTACGTAATGCCTTGCTAATTGTCTAATTCCTTCAATAAGTCTGCGATACTCCGGTGGCACCATGCTTACGTGCTCGTTTGCCGCAAGGTCACAGTTCGAACTCACCAGCAGCTCCACTCTAGGAAAAAAACGCCTGGCGAGCTGGTCTGGTAACGATTAAACCCCAAGCACCAAACTTGTTGCCATGAGTTCATTTAGACTCACACTGACCCTACAGTACAGACCAGAACGGCCCCACAGAGTTTCTAAGTCTGTCATCTTTACAGAAGCAGACAGTCACCTGTTTCTCCCGCGGAGCGGCTGCTGGGTTAAAGCGCCCCCATTCTGGTTACCAGCTGTTTGCTCAGCCATATAGGACCAGAGCTCCTTCTGTACAGACCATAGTCTAGGAAACCCTAAGGGTGGTCCAACTCCGCGTTAGAGGGCTGTCATGAATCAGAATGAACAGCAACAGAAGGCTGTAACAGGAGTCCCCGGGGACTGCCATGGTTAAAGCACTGACACCAACCAGACGGTGGGAGGTTCAGGTCCACACAAAGGTGCTGTGGAAGAAAAGCTTGGTGATCTCATTCTCAACCATCAGGTGCTGAAAACCCTATGGAGCCTGTAAAGACCCCAGTTCTACTCTGACAGACATGAGATCACCACGAATTAGAACCAACCAGACGGCAACCGGAACCAGACCACCAACGGTATCTTGCTCAGGGGTTTGGAGAGACTGAGGCTCACTGCTCCTGTTTGTCCGGTTCCAGTGCCTAATCTCTGAGCCTTTCCCAACTTCTTGTCCCTCTGATGCCAGGAAAATGAACAGCTGTGCTGCCTACCCAGTCAGGCTGTAAGGTCATCACCCCCAGGGACCCGCAGGAGCTGAGCTGCAGGTTGACAGTGGATCAAAGAATCCAGCTGGTGCGCCTGGAAAAGGCATTTCTTGCTTTGCAGAGCTGTGCCCAGCGTGCGGACAGCTTACCAAGCATGTCGCATCTATGAGCTGATAACCTCCTGGGCTCTGTGAGCCACATAAGGAAGCTCAGCACTCACTTGCCTCAAGGACGTCCCTAAGGTTGCAAAGGGAATGAGAGTGCACACAGTGGTCTCTCCAGAGATGCCTGTGGTCCTAGTCGGGGTCCTCCAGGGGAGCAAAGTCAGCAAAATGTCTATGAAGTACACACCGAGAGAGATGTACTTCAAAGAAAGGACACACACAGTTGTGGGGACCAGCAACTCACATCTGCAGCTCAGGCAGCAGGCCTGAGACTTCTGCAGGGGAATGTCCCAGGGACGTCCTTGAAGCCTGTGAGTCTTGAGGTGCATGTTCCAAGAATTTAAGGTAAGTGACCACAGAAGTGCAGGAAAGTGGGAGGGAAGGATGGAGAGAGGGATGGAGGGAGAGCGGAGGAGAGATGGTGGAGGAGGGAAAGGGAGGGAAGAGAGGGAGAGGAATGAGCGGGGTGGAGAAGGGAAGGGGAGAGAAACAGAAAAAGAGTGAGCTTTGCCAGACCACCCATTTTTATACTGGAGGCAGGCCACCCTCCCAAGGAAATCCCCCTTTTCAAATGGCTAGCTGCATACATGGGACCCATCATGGAAAGTGATTACATTGTATCACATTAACGAAGAGTACCTAGCCCAGTGTTTGGCACACCACTGAGAATCACAGCATAGCCAAGCCTACACACGACATGACCATCACATCTGCGGAACACATCTGCTTAGTATGTGGCAGAGCCAGTCTTGCCCCACGGCTGCCCAATTCCAAATGCTGTGCACCTTAACAGAGCAGAGACACAGCAGTCACAATGTCCTGATGAGGGTCCTCTCCACACCAGAAGGGGCCTGTATGGAAATTGAGGATCCCAGGCAATCCCCCCAGAATCTCAGATGTTGTGTGCTGGCTCAGGAGACTGGTGCCACCTGGTGCAGCTCAGAACCACCTGAGGATGCTGGCTACAGAGATGGCCAGAGCAGTTCCAGCCCTGCGGATGGGGCCCTGGAGAGCCCTGAGCACTGGCTGAGGCTGGTGGACCTTGAAGAGCCTGCCATCTCATGGACAGCACCCCTGGTGTCTGTTGTCCTCAAATCTGCCTGGAACCACAAGGTGAGGTACTTACTTCTGTCTACACAAGCGTGAAGTACGAAGTGTCTTCCCAGTGGCTCTGCTGAAAAGCAACGCTTTGGCCCCTAAGTCTCGCGCTAGGGTTTGCTCTGAGGCAAGAACTCTGCAGGACAATTGTGTTTATCGGAGCTATGATTGCTGCTTCAGGAGCTGACAGTTTCAAGGTTGGCAGGCTCCCTGGATCTTCCTCCCAGGGCACATGCCACACGCTCCAGGCCACTCTGTGGGCCAGCTACTTTGGGCTCCCCACCCCTGAGCAGCTGTCCAGGAAATACTCACTGCTGGCCCCTCCTTTGACCTTGGGACACTTGGCTTTGTGTCAAGGTTGAGGCTCCCCCTGGCTGTCTGTCTGGGTGGTAGTTGCTGGGTGCCCTCCACTGCATTCTGGCTCACAATGACACTATGTGACAGAGGAGAACTGCCTCATGAGATTCCCCTAGGCGGTAATCTTACGGGAGTCACTGGGGGACTTCAAACTGCCAACCTTGCGGTTAGTAGCTGAACACTTAATCATATAACATCAGGGCTGCTTGACCTATTGGGAGAGGGCTGTGGAAAGCCAGTGTTGCTCAGTTTCCCTTCCAAAAGTGCATCAGAGGGACACCGTAACAGCAAAGAGGCAGTATACAGTCACAGACAGGAGCAGCATGGATCCTGACCAGAGGTTCAAATACTGCCACCATCCTTCGGCCATGATGTGACTTGACTTTGGGCAGGTTCCTGGTAACCTAACCAGTCTCCTAATCCCTCCTATTTCACAGGGCTGCTGCGGTAAGCGGGATGACCCACAGCACTTGGAGTCCCTGGCAGCAGAAATGATTAAGGAGCTCGGCTGCTAATGGAGAGGCTGGGGAATTGAGCACCTCTGGGAGCCCTGGAAGAAAGGCCTGGAGACCCACTCCTGGCATCCCCAGGGAGCACAGTCCTCCTCGGGCACCTGTGGGGCCACGGCAAATAGGGACTGGCCTGCCAGCAGCTGGTCTGTAAGGCACTGGGCAGGATGCCTGGCTCACGTGGAGCGTTCAGCAAAACTTGGCTGGTCGTATTACAAGTTATCTCTATGTGAAGGGAGGGGACTGGGCACTCTGATGGCTCCACAGGCAGGCCTTGTCTGTCCCCTCAGTCCACCGTTGTCTTCTTCCCTGCCTGCTCACCTCTGCTCTCTGCTCCTGCCGCTTCTGGAGTGTCATACTCTGTGCCATTGACCTTCGCATGTGTTCGTGGACTCTTGGCTGTTACCTGCTAAGTCCCTGTACAACCTCACGATGTCCAGCCACCTGTTTCCCTCCAGAAAGCCTCCTTCCAGGAGGCTTGGGTGCCGCTTTCATGTCCGTGACCTTTCCAAGGGCAGAGTATGTTGGGGTCATGTTTCGAGTGACAGGCCAAGCATCCTCTGAACACAAAGGGAATGTCTGTGAAATGGATGAACCTCAGGTAGTTGTCAGGTAACTCTCATCCCCACCAGATGTCAGGTCCTCATTTCCTTCCCCAGGCCCTTTAAATTTCTGGAATGTCCCGCATTGAATTATGTCCCCCACAAAATGTGTGCATCAATTAGGCTGGGTCATGAGTCCCAGTATTGTGTGACGTTCCTGTATGCTGTCAATCCTGCCTCTAGGGTGTTAATGAGGGAGGGTGGTCAGCAGTTAGGTTGGTGAAACAGGACTCAGGCTAACAGACTGGACTGTGTCTTGAGGCGATCTCTTGAGACACAAAAGAAATGAGCAGAGACAGGGGGACTTCACACTACCAGGAAAGCAGCACTGGGAGCACTGTGTGTCCTTTGGACTCGGGGCCCCCGAGCCTCAGAAGCTCCCAGTCGAGGGGACGATTGATGAACAAGGGCCTTCCTCCAGAGCCCACAAAGAAAGACCCCTGGAGCTTATGCCCTGCATTTGATTGTCTACTTTACTGTGAACAAATAAAGCCATCCACTCGTGGTATTTCTGTCACAGCAGCACTAGACGACTACGCCAAGGAGCCATCACGATAACCCCGCCTCCCCACTTCCTGCCACCACAGGGACAGGAACACCTTGGCTACCTTCAGCTCCTGTCGCTGCGCGTGGCCCTGAGTGGCTGTGTATTCTGGGAAGCAGAGGAACGTGCCAATGATCTCCCTGCAAACGGGGAACGTGCGAATGGGGGCCAACAGCAATGCCCCCCAGTCCCACCACACCCCTTCTTCTTTCTGTCAGGGACATAACCCCCTTATCCCACCTCATTCATTTGTTCACAAGACAGCAAGGCAGCCAGAAGGGAACCCCCTCATTTTCCCGGAGATCCTTCCCTCCCTGCCTGAGTGCAGGGCTGTATCCTCTTCAAGCTCCTGTGAACCTCAGGCCATGCCCCTCTCAGCCACCCCTCCTTAGGTGCAGGCTGTCCCACCCTCTCCCCAGGGACTTGCTCTAAAGTTCCCTTCCCCCTGGCATGGCTTTCTTCTCTCTGCTACATCAGCGGGGCCTGGCCGGGTCACACCAGCTCCATTCTCACCACGCTAAGTCCCAGCCACTGTCTCCTCAGCATCAGCACGGCCCCACGGCCTCCGCGCATTTCTAAAGCACTGCTTTTGTTCAGCGTGCTTTACGTGCAAGTTTACAATTCAAGTCAGTTTCTCATACAAAAACTTAGACACACATCACTATGCGACCCTAGGTGCTCTCCCTACAATGTGACGACACACTCCTCTCCATCCTGCATTTCCTGTGTCCACTCGACCAGCTCCTATTCCCCTCCGCCCTCTCATCTTGCCTCCAGACAGGAGCCACCCACTTATCTCATGTACCTACCTAAGCCAAGAAGCCAGTATTATTTTACGTCCTATAGTCCAGTCTAATCTTTGAGGACTTGACTTCTGGGTGGTTTTAGTTCTGAGTCCAGGGGCCCTGTCTTCCCGTGATCCCTGATACAGCAGCATTAGATGACTAAGCCACGGAGCCATCAGGCTCTCAGATCCCATCTTGACCATAAAGTCCGGTCTTTCTACTAGAATTTGAGCTCTGTAACTCACTTCTCTCCTGCTCCAGCAGGGACTCTGTTGTTTACCGTCAGGGCAGTCACTGGTGGTAGCTGGGCACCATCTACTTCTTCCTGTCTCCAGAGCACAATCATATTGTGTTACTCCCTTGCTCTCAATGTTCCACACAAAAAATCAAATCTGTCACTGTGCAGTTGATTCTCACAGCAACCCTATAGGACAGAGTAGAACTGTCCCACTGGATTTCCAAGGAGTAGCTGGTGGATTCAAATCACCTACATTTTGGTTAGCAACGGAGGTCTTAAGAACTGTGCCACCAGGGCTCCCAGCCCTCCACGGGATCCCCAGTGGCCTAGCATGATCTTGCAGGGTCTTTACATCCGGCTTGACTAGCCGAGGAGCTCTGGTAGCACAGTGGTTAAGTGCTTGGCTGCTTAACTGAAAGGTTGATGGTTTGAATCCACCAGCTCCGCCATGGGAGGAAGATGTGGCAGGGGGTTTCCTTAACGATGACAGCCTTGGAAACCCTATGCGGGCAGGTCTACTCTGTCCTATGGCGTCACTATGAGTCAGACTGAATGGTAACGGAGTTGGTCTTTTAATTTTGGTTTCCTGCTGCTTGACGCTGTTCCCATCGTGCTACCTGCCTCCTGCTCTTGCCCCTCGTCTCACTAGCAGCTGTTAGTGTTCCTTTCTGGAACACTCCTGCTGCTCTGCTGCCTTAGGACCTCAGTCCTGGCTTGCTGTTCCTCTTGCCTGGAATAGTTACCTGACAGACACTGGCTCATCCACTTCCTTCAGGGTCCTGGCTGAAGTGCAGGCTTTCAGGTCCCATCCTGACCTCGTGTTACTCCTTAGCATCCATCCCTCTCTGATGTGGCATGTCTATCTTTCGGCCCGCCTTTCCCGTTAGGGCTAAGCACTCATGATAGCACCTGGAACATCACAGGTGTGTGAAAAAACGTATGCTCAGTGAATAAATGGACAGGAAGTAAAGGCGGCTTCCTTAACAAGCAGCAGCAGTGTTGAACCCTGCCAACCCTGGAGGAGCAAGCAGAGCCCTTAGGAGGCGGCCATGACTGTGAGGAGCACGGTCTCTGCAGGAAGATCATCTGGGTTCACAGCCTGGTCCTGCCTCTTCCCAGGCCGAAGCTGGATGTACCCCTCACCTAGCTGATGAGCACATGATGATGTACTGCCCCAAATGTGACACTGTCAGACACTGCTTGTGGGATGGGCTCCCCAGTTCAGCCCTGCCATCATCTCAGTGTGCTCGGGACGTGACCGTGTTTGTTCCCAGCTGCGCCAACAGCTGATGAGCCGATGCCCTGCATCTGGCAGCCACGGGAGCTGGCTCCAGGTGGGCCTGGATGGCGACCCGGGAGGATTCTTGAAGCAGGTGAGGGTCCTGATAAGGTTGGGATTTTAGATGACTGCAAGGATGTGCTCGAAGGAGTGGCACCTAAGGCAGGTTGATCTGTTAGGAAGCCTTTGTGTCCATGCAGGTAACAGATGGAGTGTCAGCCAGCTGAGGCATGAGGCCAGAAGAGGAAGGTGGATTTGAGAGGTTGTTGGGGCGCCATGTTCAAGACACAGTTACTGACTGGCCCTGGGCTAAGGCACAGGAAGTCCCAGGTAATTACCATGGCTCCCTTTACCCAGACAGCAGGCTGGGGTGCTGTACTGATGATGAACTTTGCAGCTGGGCATGGAGGTCACCCAGCAAGGGACTTGCCCATTAGTCCCAGAAGCCCGGTGGGCCAGAGATGGAGCCCAGATAAGGGAGAAGCACTTCCTGTTCGGCTAAAAGCTGAGGTTTGCCCAGCAGTCTGGATGTCCCAAGTGCACCTAGGCTCCTAAGGGCTGAGGGGTACGCCCGCTCCCGGCTGCTAGCTTTACAGCAGGCCCAGACTTGTCTGCTCAGACCCCATGGGCAGGAATGTGGGCATCCTCAGTAGCCCCTCCTGTGGGGAAGGAAACCCACTGGCCCCAATCCCCTTGCTGGTGGCTGCTCCCCAGCTGGCCCTTGACTCCTGCAGCCCCATGTACAACAAATGCACTGCCCGGTCCCAAGCCAGCCCCACCTCCATAACTAGATATGTACCGAACCACTGGGATCCACAGGGCCCTCACTGGCTGCTGTCTGTCACTGGGTCACTGAGGACCCTTCAAGAGACTGCAGGCACATGCCCTGATGTCGGTGGTGGGCTCAGCGCTGACAGCTACGTGCTGATAGCAAATGCGTACTCGGCACCTCGTCTGTGTGGGCCCGTCTGTGCTGACACCTTCCTGTTGTCTCCCACCACACATGTTAAGCCCCCTTCTTCCCAACCTGTCACACGAGAAGGAGTGAAAGTGGGTGCCATGGGGGAAGGGGTGGGGAGATTTCCTGTCTTGTGAGCTGAGGAAAGCACCAGATGTTTGTTTCTCATGTCCCAAAGACTCAGCACGACTTCTGTCCTCCACACCCAGGGGCAACCCAAGAAGTCTCGACTTTCCTTCATCAGAATAGCAGTGGACAACTCACAGAAAGGCTTGAGCTCAGATGTTTGGGATCAACTGAGAATATGTTTATTTAAAAGCAATTTTAAATATTAAAAAAAGTAGAAATGAACACATACAGTACTGAAAAAACTGTCACATTAAATACAAGTGAAATGACAAGTGTACTGATGCCTGATGTGAACATCCAGAGGAGAATTCAGAATTGAACTTGTGGCACTATGGGATTCGTATACCACATGGTGAAGGCCTAGGCGATAAAAAAATAAATAGGAATTGCTGTTCCACAGTAAAATAAGATACACACTATCCGCAAAATGTGACTTTCCCCTCTGGGGGAAAGAAAAGGAACTAACAAGCTATTTTTTTTTCCATAAGGTTCTATACCTTCAAAATACTGTATCATATACAAAATTGCAAAGAGTGGCTCACTGAGTTTAAGAACACTGGATTTAAACCCAACCAAGATCACCAATGGTGTATCGACCTCATTTTCCTATGTCCCGTAGTAAGCTGGATTAGAGAGAACGCAAATTCCTGATGGACACAAACAAAACTAGAAAAAAGGGGCAGAAGGCATTCAAAGAATTTGTTGGTGTAAGCTGTGCCACTAAAGGGAAAAAAAATCAGACGGACACTGATTCCACATAATTTTACACATAGTTTTTATGTTTTTTAAAAAACCAGTTGATGTGGAGATCAGCTGAAGAGTCCAGACCACAAAAATGAAGAGCTGTCTGATGTCACTTAAAACATGAGACTGAACAAAGTGGGACACGAAGTCACCTCCGCTTGGCTTCCTGCTGTGACCTCAGTGCTGGTCACTCACCAGCACGTCCACTGACTCCTGGTACTCCTCTGCTCTGGCGTGGGAATGCCCATTTGCTGTGACACTGAGAAGCGATTGCTGAGCGTCACTTTCTAATAACAGCTGATAAGATACTTGGCAGGTGTGTCATGCAAGGTTTATTTATTAGGTGGCTAAATCAAGGTTTTCATAGTATCCACTTAAACAGAGCTAAATTAATATTCACTGAGCACTGTGACTAGGGCAGAGGGCCTTCCTAGGGTGTGTGGCTGGGAGTTGTGCTTCTGTGAAACGGACGTGTCTCACTTGTTGCCAGGACGTTCTGCTTCCAAACGGGCGTTTTCTGAGCTGCTGCCAAGGCACATGTATGCAAATGTCAGCCAGGACCCCAGAAGGGCTGGGACCCCACAGAAACAAGGACCCAGGAGGGTTGGGGCCTGCCAGGGGTGTTGGGACCCTGCAGAAGCCGGGGCCCCATGGGAGTCGGGACCCTGCAGGAGTCTCGGGGTCAGAAGAGCCCCACGGACTATGGAGCACAAATACTGTATCCTTTCCCAGAGTTCAGATAGACACGACAAGACCAAAACACGATGCTCTTGATGGTCTGATGGATGCAGCCGGATCAACAGAAAGGTGAGAGGGACAGACTCATGGCAGGAAGTGCGTCTGCTCACAGTGCAATTCATAGCAGCGTTCAGGAACTGGGGTATGAGCTGACTTGTAGGGGGTAAGTATGTTGGAGGGAGCTTCAGACTAGAAAACGGAGCCACAAACGTGGTGTCATAAAGGTCACAGGGCAGAGGGTTGGTTCCAGCACCTGGGTTCTATAGTGGGAACTGATAAGAGGGCTGCATTTTAAATTCTTCACCTCCTGGAATAATCTTTTAAAAATTTAAATTTCTCGAAGAACAAAACTAAGAAAATAATTGCAAATGGACTCTCTGTATCCTTTGCCACATTCAAAGGATGCTATTCCTGACCTGCTGTGTCAGCTCAAACTCTGGACAAAGCTGAACGACTAGAAACGCGTAATGTTGCAACCTTATAGTTTCCACTTTAATGGCCATCAAGTTTAAAAAACGTATAGTCTAACCGATCCACCCTCTTCCTTTATAAAAGGCAGATTTCAGGTAAGCTTCTAAAGGCATGCATAAAGCAGAACTGAATGTTTTCTGGTGGTCTTGGTTCCTGAAAGTTGAACGTCACCAGGTATGTTTGAAACTATTGTCCAAATAGTCATGAAGGATATGTTTTTTTCTGCATAATGAGGTAAGATCTCAGGGGTGGGCACTCATCGTAAGACAGGAGAAACCTGCTCATCTATACCTGCACGCGGGAGGCTGGGCGCCCTGGAAGACGCCACCAAGTGATTTAGGTCAGTGACTATTTTGCTGAAGGAGTAACACTCACTCTGAACCAAGCACTTCTCTGTAATAAATACCAATGTCGCTGTGTGCAGCTGTAAACTGTGTTCACAGATGACTACGGGCTGGTCTGTCCCGGAGCACAAAGGTTCACCTGGAAGACGGAACCCACGTCTCTGCTAAGGTTGCATTTTCAGTAACACAACTGAGAATACTGCACTGTTCGAGCAGCCATTTCCAGGCCTTTCAACGGCTGTTGGCGATCACTTCTTGCAGAGCCAGCAGTGCGTCTGTTCTTGTCTCTGTCTGTCTGCTTGTGACACGGCACACAGACGGAAGTGCTAAGATGCCAAGCATGGCTTTGGCAAACCAGTAAGGCGCGCCGGGTTCAAAGGCTACCGTAATACTGGCGAAGGCAGACACCACAGGGTATTCACATACACACACGTTCCTCTCCTGAGGTGGCCCTTGCGTGAGTTTCGGGTTCTGTAACAGCAGCTATATACACGTGGTACACGGGGTGGCATGAAGGCGGTGGTCTGCGGGAAGGACGTGGACGGCTGTGAGGGACTGCTCTCTGCTAGTCGGACAGGATGTGCACGAAGGACACGGGGAAGACCCCCTTCCTCTCAGGCTGGCCTTCAATGTGCCCAATCTGCAAGGGAAGAGCTGTCAGGTGGGCGGCAGCAGGCAGTCCCCAGGCCAGGTTGCAGGAGAGCCCCGCTCACCTTCACCCCCTGGCTGGACCTGACTGCTCCTGATGGTCAACTACAGGCCAGCAT
Organism: Heterohyrax brucei; assembly: GCA_028571685.1. Classification (NCBI taxonomy): domain Eukaryota; kingdom Metazoa; phylum Chordata; class Mammalia; order Hyracoidea; family Procaviidae; genus Heterohyrax; species Heterohyrax brucei. Next base: position 12,934,219 of record CM053153.1, on the reverse strand, counting down.
GATGGGAACCACCCACAGAACCGACAACATGCTCACCACACTTACACAGGTCTTCTCTGCAGAGCAGTCCCAAGGGAGACCTCCTCTTACTGTCCTCATTTTAGAGATGAAGGGACAGGGACCCAGACAGTTGGAGTCATCTACCTAGAGTCTTGCACAGGTTCCTGATTCCAGAGTTTATACTCTGTACCACCAAGCTCTTCCAAGTAGGAGCGCTTGGTGAACCTCATTAAGCCTCTTATCCATAAAGTAAGGCTAAAAATTGCTTCTTCCCTGGCTTGTTAAGTGCTTTACATTTGAAAAGAAAAATATGATAGTCACACAGACAAACACATGCACACACGCACAGGTACAGTGCAACCTGTGAGAGCTGGAACTCAACAGGAGAATGCCTTGTTTTTCTGGGCCACCCAAGTTCTCTGCCTTTTAATGGAAAGTACTGGAGTTTTCCTTCTCTGACAGGTTTCCTTCTTTTACACAGGTTCTGACTTTGGCAGGTTTTACCATGTGTCTGTATATACATGCATATATAAAAATACATGTATGCATACACGTGGACAAGTGTATACATGTGTCTGAGTATACACACACACACACACACGTCTGGGTCTGTGTGAGGGTATCACATGTGTTATGTGCGTGTAAGGAGCACTTTTTTTCAGTTGCTGTGTGGGAAAGGCTACCATGAAAGTCTAAGGTTGAGGCGGCCGATGGCATTTTACCATCTGCTACACAAGCCTGAACCAGGGCCGCCTGCAAACGTTTTCTGACGACCTCAGTGAGACTGATGGGCGGATGAGGAGCATGCTGGTACATACCCACCACTCCTGGTCCTCCTCGCCTGTGACGATGATCACCTCCCCCTCCATGAAAGTCAGCTCATCGTCATTGTCTGCCTGGCAGTCATAGATGGTCTTCACACGCCTCACTTTATTCTTCCCCTTAAATAAAGAAAGTGGGCCTTAGCCAAAAGAACAGACAGACAGGAAACATGGATGCAGGGTTCTTCCGTTTCCGAGCTAGGAGACCTAGGATGGGGACTGAAGTGTGCTGTGCCTCAGTTTCTTCAGCAGGGGGAGAAGAATGCTTTCCTGATTGCACTCTCAAGATGTGACTGTCTCCTTCTCTTCCCTGCATGTCAGGGTAGTATGCCGTGGGAGAGGGTGGGTATCACCAAGTTACCTTCAGCACAGAATGAACAGGACGGGAAAGGATGGGGAAGAGGCCTCACCAAAATCCATGCAGCCCCTTCCAGCCCGCCCACGGCGTCAGCTTGCAGGGACACACAGTCTGTGTTGGAGGACAAACAGCTGTAAAGCAAAACATGCGACCCATGCATGCTCAACACGAAGCTTCAACGACTCGGTCCCCTCTGCAAACAGCTCAGAACAGCTGGCCACAGTACAGTGACATCAGCGTCAGCCTGGTACAGAGGGGATTCACACAATGCCACACAGTTCCACAAAAAGTTTCCATTTTGGTGGGTTCTGACCCGCCTTTTTATTCTTGGGTCTTTATGTTCTTGGCAGACAGGAAGATGGAAACACATCGAAGTGCCTCCTGAGGATGCTTCTGAAGGCAACTAGTTAAACAGGCACAAAAGCTGCCGGTTGTCTGTGTCAATGTTTCAGGTCAAGCGACTTTTTTCTGTTCCCAAGTTTCTCTCGTAGTCATCCAGTGCTCCTGGCTGCTTAGTATTGCTCCCTCGGGGCTTGTGCGGTGGGCTCTGAGACACCCGGCTGAACTGTGGCAGCGGCAGGGTTCACTCCTCTAGGCTGGGACCTTCAGGGCAGTGAGAAGGCCTGCGGTGGGGGATCATTTATAGCGGGGGACCGTTCAATGAGATAATGAAGCCACTGAAAGCACATGGCACAAGCTGCTTAGGTCACGCCGGTGAGGTCACCCGTGGTGTTTGGGAGACCCAGAGGGTTTCCCTCAGGACTATGAACAGCACCCACCATGCCAAACACAGTGGGCTCCACTCCATGGGTTAGGGGACACGGCTGTCTGACCATCCCTCCAGCGCACCGGGTAAGGTACCTGGGTGCTAACTGAAAAGTTCTAGGTTCAAAGCCACCTGGACATGCCTTGGGAGAAAAGCCTGGAGACCTATTTCCCAAGAATCAGCCCCTGAACACCCCATGGGACAGAGCCATGCTCTGACACATGCCCTCGCCATTAGTCCGAGCTGACTCACCTGTCACCCTCTTTCTAGCTCTGCTACAAGACAGGATTTTACACTGACATGTGAGTAGGCAGAGCTGTCACATACAACGGGAGGTCTGCTTGCTTCCCGTCACCTGCTGTCCTCCACCTGTGGCTGCGGTAGCCTGCGGGAACTGATACATACCTCTTGTTGGCGCATCTCATTTCCCAAACGATTTGGGGGAAAACGGAAAACTTTTAATATGAAAATGTGTAACGGAAGAGAAAGCATGTCATGAAGTGACTGAACGTGTGACTCCAGTGGAACTGTGGGTTTGTGGGCATCTTTTTGGGCTCTGTCTCCACTTCTTCCAGAAGAGGAAGTGATAAGCCAGACTGAGAAGATGCGTGGAACCTGATAGGGAGATGCCACTCCTGTGACTGAGGGAAAGGACAGTTTCATCACTAGGTCCCTCAGTGAGAAATGCCCCGACAGAGGACAAACCCCATGCCAGCTGAGTGATGTTCACCTGTCCCTGCACTGCCCATGAGCTCAGTTTCTGTATTAACTCTTTCCTGAACGTGGGGAAACAGTCTTACAGCAGGTCAATAACCTGCCAAGGCCGTGGCGTTACATTACACTGAAGGCAGGTCTTGAAGCCTGTTATTTTCAGCCAGCACAGGGGCTTACTGCGCCAGAAACCCTGGTGGCATGATGGCTAGGGGCGACGGTTGTTAACCAAAAGGTCAACACTTCGAATCCACCAGGTGCTCCCTGGTAACTCTATGGGACAGTTCTGTTCTGTCCTGTTGGGTCTGTATGAGTCAGAATTGGCTTAACAGCAACAGGCATTATCTTTAGGATCTACTCCACTACAAGGCTTAAACCAAAGCAACCAAGTACGGCTAGTTAGGTGAGCGAGCTCTTGCTCTCTCTTGTCTAAGCTGAGCACATGCCCTCCCACCGGAACTGGAGCCTACCTACCGTATTGATCTTTCTGGGCAGTGGTACAGGCGTCTCCGGCAGAGTGGGTGTGAGGTCGTTGGAGTCTTCCGACACCTGCTTTTGGAGGGCATCTCTGGACTGCACATTTGGGGAGAGGTCCACAGCATGTGCCTTCTGTGGGAAGTCTGAGGGCTGCTGGGCCTTGGGTGAGACCTCTCCAGCCTGGGATTTGGCCAGCAGGTCCCCCAGCTGTGGCTTGGGAGGCAGGTCCTTCATCTGCGGCTTAGGAGGCAAGTCTGAGAGCTGGGGTTTAGGCGGCAGGTCACCCAGCTGTGGCTTTGGGGGCAGTTCTCCTGGCTTAGGTGGCAAATCTCCAATTTGGGGCCTGGGGGCCAGTTCAGTGGGCTTTGGGGGCAGGTCTCCAGGTGGTGGCTTCTGCGGTAACTCTGTCATCTGGGATGATTTCTGGAAGATTTCGGGTGGGACAGTGGCCTTGTCTAGGGAGAGATGATGGCTGGTTTCTGTCTTCCTTAGTGCCACTGAGGGAGCAAGCACAAGGAGGGAACTCAGTGGAAGAGAACACAAAGAGGGAGATGGTGCGCTCCCCCATCACAGTGGAAGGAGGCACAGCCCCACGAGGATAATGGATCTGTGGGACCACCTGGTACAAAGAACCGAGGCCCCGGAGGCCTGTTTTAAGAAGACAGACGCTGGAGCCCAGCAGGAATCTGTATCACAACTCACATGATTTTATGTCTTGATCATATACGAACAGGATGTTCAAACTAATCCAGAAATAAAACAAACTATAAACATAAACCAGATGATAAAAAACTGGAAAGTAAAGAGTTAAAAGAAAACTTTTCCATAAATCTATCACTTTGATGTAACCATTTAAAATATTTAGCTATGTTCTTTCTTAGTTTCTCTACATATTTTCCATAGACAAAGCTTTTACCTATAAGATATTTTAAAGAAAATTTGCCACATTGTTAACAGTTCTTTATTAGTAGTCCGTAATTTTACATGTTGCATTCTGGAAGTATAGCATAACTAATTAACACCCTCACTTTATGATTCATGAAACATACAGCAGGTAAAAAAAGAGTCTCCTCTCACTGTTCTCTCCCCTACTCCCTGAATTGACTCCATTTTTAGGACTTCATTATATACAATTACACACATGTGCTTATAAATTTATCTAACTTAAAAACCGTTAATGGCACTTATTGTATGTTTACTGTCTGTAACTGTTTTCTCCACTTAATGTCTGGAGACTTTCGAAGTCTGTGCCCCCTCTTCTCCGGAGTGGCCTGGAGTGCTCCCCTGCTGGGGGACTGCAGTGGCCTCAGCTGTCCCCAGTGTTCTTCACACAGCTCTGTGCAGCAGCAACGGCGACACAGACAGCAGTTAGAAGTTGATGCGTCTCCAATTTTAGACCCACCACTCACTCGCTGTGTGACCTTAGCCAAATTATATAACCTCTTTGTGCCCTACCTGCCTCATGCCCCCAAACACAGGCTTGTATGACTGTCACCAGGATTACAGCAGTTAACATATGTAAAAATCTTACTGACAGAACATGGCAGGCTGTATTATATATAAGGGTGTTATCATCTTTTCATCCATGCATATTTTTACCCACTTTTGTCACTCTGGAGCCCTGGTGGCACAGTGCTTAAGAGTCTGGCTGGTAATAAAAGGTCAGCAGTCAAATCTACCAGCTGCTCCTTGGGAACTCTATGGACAGTTCTACTCTCTCCTACAGGGTTGCTATAAGTTTGTTTGGCTGGGTCACTCTGGCTCCTGGTGCAAGGGGCCAAGTACAAAGTGTCCTCTCACTAAGGAAGCAGCTGACTCACACCAAACCAAGGACTTTATCTAAAAAGACAAAGTACTGAGAAAGACAGCCTCATAGTTAAGGGGGGAAAAGAAAGAAGAGCCCAGTGTTATAAACTGTCACAAGCTGTCAGAGGGATAGCTCGGCTCACAGCCTGCCTGTTCCATCTCTTCTAAGGAAATCACCTTCAAGGGTCCACCGCTTGTGGCTCTTGACTTTGGCTCACGGAGCCTGGCTCACACAGCTGAAGCAGGCCAGTCAGACTCCCCTCTTGGAAGTCTGAGTGTGGGGTAACCGAAACCCTGCAGAAGTCAGAAATGGGGGAGAGGCTGGGGATTCCCTGAGGCACCCAGCAGGCACAGCCAGGGGTGGGCCACACGTCACAGGGAACAGAGACACTGAGTAAGCACTGTGTAGCCCTCCCCTTAAAACACACAAACTTGTGTACCCTCACTTCTGGCTTTGGAATTTATTCTAAAAACATGGTCTAAAACATGCGCAGAGCAGCCTGCACTGGAGTGGGCAGCCAGACAGCGCGCACACTGGAACACTGCCAATTGCCTGCAAGTCTCAGCGCAACAGCTGAACACATCATGGTGTCACCTGACGGAACTGTGCGCGGTCACTGAGAGAGGGGGTGTGGTTCTGTCGTGGAGAATGACCTGACTTACCTAGGTGAAGAAAATCAGTTCAGCTAGAAAAGACTAGAAGGATACACCAAATTGGTTATCCTCGGTGGTAAGACTTCAGGTGGTATATATTTTCTTCTTTTAGTTATCTGTGGTTTTCAAACACTCTACAATAGAACATATTACTTTTATAATAACACTAATAAAAAGGGAGACAAACTCTCCTTTAGGGTCTATTTTATTTCCAGGCTAGCTTGAGTCTTCCTCTTTCCAGTTCAAGGTCCTTCCAGAACTCTGATGGGCAGAGAAGCAAGGTTTCCCCCAGGCCAGATGACACCGCGTACACTGCAGAAGCAGAGTGCATTAGTAAAGGACAGGAAACATCACGGAAGGGGGACCGCTGAGTGAAGGGAGACGGGCACTTGACGAGAGAGGTCAGGTTCACGGAAGGTGAGTAACTGTGTGGAAACATGGGACACACGCAGATGCTGAAATGCGCACAGCCCTGAGCTCCTGACGAGGGGGACAGAAAACCACGTGTTCTCAGAAGGGGTCAGGAGTTGGGTTCCAGTGTGGAATCATGGGTTCCTTTGTTTATTTAAAATAGTCTCATGTTTCTATAACACTGCTTTTTAGCAAAAAAGTGCATTTAAAAAAGGGCTCACCTGTAGCTGCCTGTATCCAATTAGGAAGCCTTGAAATCAGCCCTCCTAAAAGGTACTAAAAGATTTTAAAAACAGTGACACTTGGGAAGGAAAGGAGGGACATGTGGCCAGGACACAGTGCACAGGAAGATGCCAGCTGTGGGAGCCCTGCCCCTCCCCACCCAGATACGCCCTGCCCTGAGGGGAGGGGTCAGAAGCACACTGTGACACCTGGCAGAGCCCAGACAGGTCAACAACCAGGTGAGCACCTTGTCTCTCACACCTGGAGCTGGAGACCAGACACTGGACCTGCTGAAGTGACAGGCATCGGGGGCAGGCAGGCAGGAAAGGAGATGACATCAGGTTAGCTGTGATCACTGCTGCTGCAGATGGGGTACGGGGATCTAGGCGTGGAGGAGCTGTACTGTACTAGTCAAATTTTGTACAGGATTACGGGAAATCTCAAATAAAAACACACAGAGAAGGGAAGACTGGCAGTGGAGAAGTAGGTGGGGGCTGGAGAGAGGCCAGGATGGGAGCCGTACCAGCCCTTGTGTCCTCTCGTGGGACAGGGTTGGTCGGGGGGGTAGGGGGCCACATGGTGCAGGGTCTGCCTTTACAGCACGGCCACTGCTTTCTGGGTGCCGACTGCAGGTGGTGATGGCAGGGGGTGGATGACAGCCTGAGTCACTGAGAAAATAGAATCAACATCCTCTGTGACCATGAGCGTAGGGGATGAGAGGACAGGGGGGCTGGTGGTTTGAGTGTGAAGCAGAGGTCCAGGAGAACCGTGAGCACACAGAACCAGGAAAAGGAGTGCGGCCGCAGAGCAGTGCTCAGTACCTCTGAGGTCACTAGTCAGGAGTTCAGAGGGACATGGGCTGCTCCCCAGCCACATGCTTGCAGGCAGTCAGGGCAGAGAACAGAACTAAGGCAGGAGAGGGCAAACACTTCACCAGAAAAGATAGCCAGGCAGCCAATGGCCACTGTTGGAAATGGCTGGATCACTAGCCATTAAATAACCCAAACCAAATCCACTACCATCGAGTCGATTCTGACTCAGAGCAACCCTACGGGACAAAGCAGAACGGCCGGATACAGTTTCCAAGAAGTGACTGGCAGATGTAAACAGCCAGCCTTTTAGTAAGCAGCCATGCACTAACTGCTATGTCACCAGGGTTTCCCACTAACCACTGAAGAAATACAAACCAAAACCACAATGAGATACCATCTTACCCTGACAATAGGGACACAAATCAACACAATAGAAAATAAATGTTGGAGAGGCTGTGGGGAGACTGGAACTCTTATGCACACTGCTGGTGGAATGCAAAGTGGTACAACCATTCTGGAAAATGATGTGGAGCTTCCTTAAAAAGCTAGAAACAGAAATACCATATGATTCAGCAATCCCACTCTTAGGAATAAATCCTAGAGAAATAATAGCCTTCACGTGAGTAGACATACACACACCCACGCTCACCCCAGCACTGTTCTCAAAACAGAAAAGATGGAAACCAATTAAGGGTCCATCAGCAGATGAACAGTTAAGCTACAGTACATACAACCAGGGAGTACTAAGTAATGATAAAGAACAATGATGAATCTACCAAACTACTTCACAACGTGGATGAACCTGGAGGGCATAAGTTGAATGAAGTATACATCAATAACAAAAGAACAGATATTGTATGAACCACTATCATAAAAACTCATCAGAAGGTTTCCATACAAAAAGAAACAAACTTGGATGGTTATGAGGGAGGAGGGGACAGGAGAGGGAAAAACACGAACTAGAAAGGTAACTACCTTACCTTTCACTTTGGTGAAAGTTAAGGCAGAATTCAACACTGGGGAAGCCAGCACAACCTGACCACAGCAAGGTCATGGAAACTTGAGATGCATCCCAATGCCTTGAAGGACTGAGTTTCTGGGGTTGAGGGCCTGAGGTCTATGGTCTTTGGGGACAGCCAGCTCAAGTGGCATACCATAGATTATAAAGAAAATGTCCTACATCCTTGTTTGGTGAGGAGTGTATGGGGTCCTCCTAGAAAGCTTGGAAGTGGCCATCTAAGATACTTCACTTGTCTCACTTTGTCTGCAGCAAAGGAGAGAGAGAAAAGCAAAGGCACAAGGCAAGGACTAGTTCAAATGACTAACGGACCACAGGGACCACAGCCTCCACCAGACGGAGCCCGGCACACTGCTCTGACAGGGATCAAACAGAGGGTCCTGGGAAAGAGCTGGAGAAAAAAGTGCAACAAAACTCTAACTCACAAAAAAAGACCAGACTTTCTAGAATGACAGAGACTGGAGAAACCCCAAGAGCATGGCCCCCAGACAGCATGGCCCCCCAGAGCTTAGTAATGAAGTCACTACTGAGGTTCACCCTTCAGCCACAGATGAGACAGGCTTCTAAAACAAACTGAGACTAAACACGCACATCAGGCCAGAAACAAGAAGAGAAGGCGGGACAGAAGAGGGACACTGGTAAGAAACTAGTAGCCACATGTCACAGGGTTGGCAACCAAAGTCACAAAAGGTGTGTTAATTGTCTGATGAGAAAAACACTTATTTTCTCTGTAAACCTTAATATAAAGCCAAAAGAAAAAAATAGCAAGCAGAGGTGACTGTGGGAGTGCAGGGGGTGTTTCAGGCATGGACCGATGAGGGGCTAGGAGGGACACAAGGATACGACAGGGATGAGGCAGTGGTCAGGTGGTGGCCTCCACAGGCTTGTCTGTGTGAGGAGTGAGTGCTGTTGGAGTCTGGGCACTGGAGCAGTGAGCTGGAAAAGCAGCTGGGATGAACTGAAGGGTGCTGTGTGACCAAGAGGGTGGAGATGACAAAAACAAAACGCGACAAGAAATCCCAAACCACTGCTGTGGAGCTGACAACGGCGCACAGCAACCCTACAGGACCAAGAACTGCCCCATATGGTCTCCAATGCTGTGAACCTTCGCGAGCCTACTGCAGTGTGTTTCTCCCATGGAGTGGCTGGTGGGTTCCAACTGTTGACCTTCCAGTTAGCAGCTGCGCACTTAGCCACTTCACCACCCGGCACCTTTGATGGCGGAGAGCCAAGCCACACCTGTTGCTGCAGCACTGACTCGACTCACAGCAGCCTGATGGGACAGAGCAGAGCCACACCATGTGGTCTCCACGGTGGTCACCGTGACAGAGGCGGACTGCCATGTCTGTCTCCGGGCGGAGGACAATGCCCTGGAAACCTCCCTCTGAGACCGGGACAGCCCTTTACGCAGAGGTTAAAGGAAGAAAAATCTGTGCTAAAGACTCACTAGGCCCAGGGGATGCCTTCCTTTCTACTCCATGGGGGCCCCTCATCCTAGCACATGGCAGCCTGGCTCCCCCAGTGAGCACTCCTCCACACACACTGCCTTAGGGAGGACTGGGGAGAGACGTGCATTTCCACAGCCCACTCACTGCTTCTCAAAAGCAGCAGCAGACACCTGGGCTGGGTGCACAGGTGTGGTGGGCTTCAGTTCTGCTGCCACCCTGACCTCCTGTGAGGCTTGGTCCACACTGATGGGGGACCCACGACCTTGTGGGCTCGTGTGGGGCTCATGTGAACCCCAAGCTGCTGAAGATGGCGTGCAACTCTACAGCTAATGCAATGTGAGCGGAAAAAGGAGCCCCCACGTTCTCAGTGTCACAGGAAGGCTAGCGTTTTGGTCTTACGAATGGGAAGCTTGCTGGCATTACGGACAGTGTGGTCAAAGAGCCGAGTGTCAGCCTGGCAAAGCCACAGCGCCTGGAGACACTGCTGTTCTGTACTGGGCGGGGCACCGGCCCCTCTCCTTTGCACTGCAGAGGCCACCCCTGGGAAGGGTTCCTGGGCCTCCCACTGCTGGGCAGGGGCTTTCTGAAGCACCATTGCGTTTTGCCCCATCTTACCCAGCAGGCATCTGAGACTTTGGGAAGCTGAGTGGCCTAGTCACTGTAGAGGTGGCATCTGTTCCCAGGCAACTCTGATGAGGTTTGCCAGAGGAGAAAGAATGGTGCCCGAGGGTTACATTATGGTGTCTTTTTAACAAGCACTGTGTTTTTTCAGAGAAAGTATGATGTTTTGCCACTAATCACAGAATTTAAGTTTATAAATAGCTTTCTGCACTTAACACATATTTACCAGGTTTCTACATATGCCAGGAACTCTTGAGGTATCTAGGATACACAGATGAGGACAAGGGACCAAGACCCCTGTCCACCTGGCAGGTGCAGTGACACTAGTTACATGTGAGTACAAAAAAGATAAATCTTACCTTTCTGAGGTAGTTTAGGCAGAACTCTTGGACCAAGAGCAGTCTTTGCAGAACTGGTGCTAATTAACAAATAAGAATCATTCAGGATCTAAACTAGCACAGCATCAGTACCCACCATCCACCCACAGCTGCCCTGCTGATACAGACTCACAGGACAGAGAACTGCCTCAGAGAGATTTTCAAGACTGTCTCTACAGAATCAGACTGCCACCGTTCTCCCACGCAGCTGCTAACTGCACCCTGACCTTGGCAGTCAGTGCTTTAACCACTGTGCCACCAAAGCTCCTAACAATATTATCTGATTACAGTCTATTTCCCATAAGTCAAAATGTGTGTTGCTGAGGGGGCAGAGGGCTGGGGGGGCCTCTCTCAGTGATAAAGCCTAACTCTTTCCATCTTAAAGCCTTTTCTAGAGGTGATGATGCTCATAAAAGCACCTGACACCATGTCAGCGATGGCTATCACACAGAAGCAACTCACCTCACATGGCTCTGCAGAGTCACTGCTGCCACCCATTTTCAGTAAGAAACTCAAGTGTGTGGGTTTAAGTGGCTCACTAAAGATCACGTGTCTGGTCAGTGATGGAAGTAGAAGTTTAAGCCTGGCTCCGACACCAAAGCTCTTATTCCTTCCACTGCTGGGTGCCACCAGGTTGACTCTGACTCACAGTGACCTCCTGTGATAAAGTAAAGCTGCCTGTAGGGTTTTCTTGGTTGTCATCCTTACAGGAGAAGATCACTAGGTCTCTGTCCCACTGTGGGTTCCAACTGCTCTATTTTTGGGTAGCAGCTGACTTTCAAGTGTTGCACCACGGGGCGTGCCGCTTTCCTCAGCTTCTCCCTCCTGCTGGTGGGCTTGCACAGAAAAACACAACGCCCAAGTGCCTGGAATAGGCGACGGCCAAGACCGTGCTGTCTGAAAGATCAACCGCTAACCCCCACTCCTGCCAGACTGAAGCGCCACGGCTGCCGTGGCATCTACCACCTCGAGCCCATGAGAGGGGTCTCGCCGCTCTCAGGACACCGCCCTGCACAGAAGACCTGGACAGCACTAGAGCACAGGGCCTGAGCCATCTGCCAAGGCCCCTCCTACTGATGTTTCTAATCGCCTTTTTTGTTTGCTGGTGTCTAAAGATTCAGTTTCCCTTTGCTTCTATCCCAGCCATATTTGCTTAAAAAAAAAACGAAAAATCAAACCAATCAAACAAACAAAAAAAAGTCAAAGAAAGAATGTGTCTGTTCCATTCTTGCTCCTTTCTGGCCCCCGTCACTTTGTGTCTTAACTACTTCTTCCTCCACTCCAGCGACACCCCACCAGTCCCAGGGCTATCTGAGATTCAGCCATTGCTAAACCGGGAACATGTGAGTCAGACGTTCTGCTTGTGGCCTCTTTGGGGGTGTTTTCTCCAGTGTCATCTCAGCATCTTTCCAGAAAGCGCACCTGCTTGTGAGCAACGTGAGCACCACAGCTCTCCCCGGCAGTGTCTCTAACGCACAGCCCCATGGACTAGCACTGTAGGTGGGTGGGCTGGGACACCCTGCCCTGAACACAAGACCACATACATGCATGTGCGCACATGGGTGTGTGAGGTGAGCTCTAGTTCACCATCAGCCTGACCTACAGAAACCACCTTTCAGTAAGCCCTCCCTCTAGGGCGGACCCTGTCTCTACTCTGGCAGACCACCAGAGCTTCTCCTGTAAAGCACCCTCCACAGCCGGCAGGTGGCAGGGAAAGAGCGCCGGCCTTGGATAAAGGGTGAGTTCCAGGGCTGGCTCTGCCATTTACAACACGTGACCTGTACTGAACCCCTCTGGGCCTCCACTCCCTAAACTTTAATAATCGGCCTCACCTCACGGGGTTGTAAAGATTAAATGCTGCGGGGCCAGTAAAGGAAATGGAGATTTTATAGTTTGCTAAACTTGGGAAAGCCTCAGTCTGGGAAGTGACTCTGTGTCTTCCTCTCGGCTTCCTTATCAAAAGAACCTTCTGGGTTAGGATGGGACAAATACTGCCCAGGGAACATCCTCCGAAGGGAAGGGAAGGGAAAAAAGGAACAAAGCCTTGGTTCGGCCTAAAACCTTTCAGACAGGGAGCCTTGAAGCAGTTACATTTGTGTGGGTGAACATCTCTGGGTATCAGATTTCCCAAGGAATATTTTTGTGTTCCCAAGTCTGCGAAAAGTAGCCAAGAGGCACAGTAATAAAATAAAATTACTTAATTAGAAAACTAAAAACTACAGCAGTATCTCTTAAAGACCACCATAGTTCTGTGACAGGGTGCCTGCAGGGGAGGGTGGGGAGCTGGGTACTGGAAGCACTGTCTGCAGGTTGCTCACTGCTGCTCACAGCAACTGGATGTGGACACACCTGGACCAGCACTAGCTGGCTGGGCACATCTGACCGGCACTGGGAAGGCCTCAAAAACCCATTCTGTACTTCTTGCCATTGCAACTCCGAGCCCAGTGAGTGAAAGAAAGTGGCAGGGGGCTTACCTTGATTGCTGAGAGAGTCCCTCAAACTTGTTTGCTGTCTTACTTGAAGATGATGGACCCACATCATTACCTACAGGGAAAATTAAACATAGCATTTTGCATCTTCAGACAGGGAAAAGGGCACACGGATAGGTGGATTGGGCAAAAAGGTTAAGACCCAACCCAGAGCAGCAGGCATCTCCATCAATAAAACAAAACTAAGCACAGTTTTGCGGCTGTGACAATGAGCTTATTAATTACAAAAGAATCTGTCTAAGAGGAGGGTTAATGGCTCCTAGGTCTGGGCTTTCTAAGATGACAGAATCCTGGTAATGTCCTACAGGCCCAGGATCTTGTTCTTAGCAGGGGCAGAGCAAGAGGAAGTTCACCCAGCAGTTTCCATGTCAGGAGACTTCCCCTAGTAGCTAGACTCAGAAGAAACCACCAACTCACAGGCTGTGTGTATGTGTAGGCAAACAATATTTAGCAGAGTGGTGATACCGGTCATCTCAGCCACTTATTTAGTTGTTACTCATTCATTCCAACACTAACACTTGTGAAGCATCTACTGTGTGCAATGCACTAATGTGGAGCAGGAGCACAGAAGCAAACATAACGTTCTCACTGTGCACACCATCCAGCCCAGGCCACTCACACACCAGCTTACTAGCAATGTGAAATGAACAGAGCTGTTTCCTGGAAAATACAGAGGAAACAGTATCTAAATTCTAACAGGGGAAGCTTCTTGGAGCACATGGTGTCTGAGCAGGGAGAACTTTGTAACAGGAATAGCAAGGCCAGAGGCACAGGGGTGGGGAGGAGGACGCTTCATCCACGAGTGACTGGTCTGAATGAAAAAAGTGGGCTGTTTTGTGACCTATCACACAGTGCAGGACAGTTCTGGGGCCCTCTACCAGGTCCATAGTGTCCTCTCTCAAATTCATGTCTATCTGGAACCTGTGAAGTGAGCTTATTTGGAAACTGGGTCTTTGCAGAGGTCACACTGGACTAGGGTCCTTAATCCAGTGACTGGTGTCCTAATGAGAAGGGGAACACTGAATATACAGACACAGAGGGAAGATGGCAGGGCACTGATAAGCCCAGGACAACAAGGGTTGCCCAGAGCCCCTAGGAAGTTAGGAAGAGGCAAACGCTTTGGGAGGGAGTATGGCCCTGCTGACACCTTAACTTCAGATTGCTGGCCTTCAGAACCGTGAGAGAAAACACTCTTATAGCTTTGAGCCACCAGAATGCCAGTGAAGGCCCCAAACTGCCCAGTACCCAGGAGGACCTCCATGGAACCCACAGGGCAGAACCATCTCTGCAGCTCTAAGACCCTTCCTTGTCTGCCCTCCTAATGCCTGCCCTGGGGTCACCCTAAGCAGAGTCCCTTCCTCTGACTAACCTGCCCAGGGGCCCAGACAAGGGAAGGCAAGAGCAGAGACAGGGGCATACGACTTATCTGCTCAGCACCATCAACGGTCACCCCAACGCCTTCACCTCAGTCCTGCCATCGTGCCTCCCAACCAGAGACTGCTGTCACAACCATTTTAAAGACGAGGAAACAGATCCCTGAAGGAACGCCCTCAGGTCACACGGTTAACCTTGTCCCAGGAGTTCTGAGCTCAACTAGTGCTCCTCATTACACCACACTGCCCCACAGGGACCCTGACTACCATCTACTGAGCACTTAGCCTGGTGGTGTAGTGGTTAACTATTCAACTGCTAACCAAAAGTTGGCAGTTCAAATTCACCAGCTGCTCCTTGAAAGTCCTGTGGGGGCAGTTCCACTTGGCCCTATGAGGTTGTTCAGAGTCAGAACTGACACAATGGAAGCGTCTTTTCTTGGATCCCGAATAAAGTACTGTGTTGAGCACCACGTTACGGTTAATTATGCTCATAAGCTAGGTAAAACCGTCTCTCTATTACATATGAAGAAGCACAGACAGTTAAAGTAACTTGCCCAAGGTCAAGTAGCTGGTATGGGTCAGAGTTAGGTCAGATGCCGGGCAGTCTGTCTCTCTCGGTCTGTGCTCTCAACTCAATCACATCTGCACTCAGTCAGAGCAGGCGGACATGGGCCTACTACGCTTCTGGAGAGAACATTTTGTAACTCTTGGTATACTGATGCAAGAAGAAACTAGAGTCACAAGGGCCAAAGACTCGCAAGTTCAATTTTGCTCCATCTTAGTATCAGTTATTCTCTCTGCCATCATTACATCTCCAAGAACCCGTGGCTTGGTGTCTGAGGGCTTCTCTGGAGACAGCTCACTAAACCCTCTGACTGTGCTACAACTCCTGTTCAGGCAAGCACTTCTTCTCAGCAACATGTTCACTGCACCATCTCTGAGCTGGCTCTCACACCCACGCCATCAGACTGAAATAAGCTGTATCAATCAAGATGTCAAAGAAATTCCCATGCCTGCGGAGTACACCACTGCATCTGCTAATTCCCTTTCTAGGCAATAAGTGTTCTAAAGCACGTGCTTCTTACCTGGTTGTTCATGAGACTGAGTGTCAGACCCTCAGGGCTGCAAAGCCCCCAGCCCTGCCTGTGGCCCCCAGCCCTGCCGTCACATAGATGGGTCAGCATGTCTAGGCTGCCGCCCACCACCTACAGGCCCAGATGCCCACAGTCCTTATTTAACTCCCCTCTCTGGCCCTTGAGTCATTCTCTGCTCTCCAAAGACCTTAGATGTCTCTATGCCTTTCCACCACTTCTGCCGGAAGACTTGTCTTCTCCAGCTCTTGATAGAAATTCCACTGTGACCTTCAAAGAATGTGTCTCAAGGCACTTGCTGAGAAGTCCTCCCCAGCCAGACTTGACTATGACCCCCCCATGAGCCCCTGAGCTTCTCAAGGAGTGGTCAGGGCTACAGACATGGGAACCCGACCAGTCTGGCCGTGAATTCCAGCTCCACCACAGCCCAGTGGGTATGACTGTACATGATACTGTTTACTCTGCTGAGCCTCTGTCCCCGCCTCTGTAAGCTGGTGACCGTATCAGCACCTGTCACCCTAAACTGATAGGAGCACTCAGAGAGCACAGCTCCGGAGTGCTGAGCACTGCGCAGATCCACAGCAAGCACCACACGAACAGGCACTACTGTCCCTCCCAGCTGATGGGCAGCAGCAGAAATGAGGAATCAGGCAGTGTGTGAGCCCTCACAGGCAAGGACTCTGCTTTCTTCATCTTTGTGATCCACTTCCTAGTACAATGTCTCGGACAGACCAGCCACCAGATACCTGCTGATTCGGACAGAACCTCAGGACTGACAAAGCCAGTTCTCTGCCCATGGCTTGAATCCCATACACTTTGGGTGGCAGGGTAGCAGTCTTCTCTCTCTCCTCCTCTCCCCACCCAGCCAACCCATAAACCAGTTTTATGCAACTTTTATATCACATTGATCATAGATGACACACCCAAGTGGTTTCCCAGAGGCCACTCAGCTAGGGACAGGGAGAACCTAGATCAGAACTTGGACCTCCAGGGTGTCTGTGCAGAGTACACGACAGCTTGCTGTGATGTGCACCAGACACTTCTCTGAACACACGCCAAGAACAGAGGTCCCCAGTACATGATGGCTTATTGTGACGAACTCCAGACACTTCTCTGAACACACATCAAGGGCAGAGATCCTTGGGGAAGATGTTTTCAGATGTTAATTACAAATCTCCAGTGTGATAACCGGGTTCATCTTCTGGTGCCATGAGGGTCAGCTCTTATCTTTCTCTTTGCTCTTCCTGTAAGAGCCTCAGGCCCAAACACGTGGTCCACTTGGCGCTGTCCGGCGTGGCCTCACTCGACGCCCTCTGATGAGGTCACACCCCTGGACTTCCTGACTCGGCTGTCTTTACTCACTGTGCAATCTCATGGCCCTTAATAACTTTATTTTGGTCTGTTAGTAGGTAGGTTATAAATAAATCATGTCTCAAAAGGGGAGATTTAAAGAAATGCCACTTAGTAAGTCATCAAGTACCCACAAAACCTAATCTGCCACAGGTCTATCTGTTACCTGATCAAAAAAAAGACTGTCTCAGAAGCCTCAGGAGATGGACAGGTGAATTCCTCCAGTGGCGTGCTGCAGCAGTGTTAGGCTGCAGCTATTTGGGGTGCTGCGCACGCTGTGGTTCTGGCAGGGACAAAGGCCAGAGTGGTGACCCGCCCCAGTGCAGCACACCAGGACCCTGCACTGCCACAGAGTGGGTGTCACAGCCAGGCAGGAAGCATGCCCATTTTCTGGGTCCCTTGTTCCAACGTGCTTCCTTCCTCATGTCTCAGCTTAGGGGCAGAGAAGCAACTGCCGAGAAAAGGCATGCCCGACGCCGTCACTGGACTGTCTTCTGCAGCACGCTGCTGTCACACGCAGCGCACAGCGAGGGCAACCAGTGGGGGTCACAGCTGCTCACGCTGGCCTCCAGGCCTGCTGCCTGCTTACCAGCTCCCAGACCTTAGTCACAGTAAGTGACTGTCCTACTGGTCCTACGTCCTGGTCTTTAAAATCAAAGTAACACCATTCCCTACCCCGAGGGTCTCTAGTTAAGAATCAGATTCTCACGGTAGTGGACAGCGGCTGGTTGAACAGACACAGGAACTACAGGGTGAAGAGAGAGGACAGTGTTGTCACATTGTAGGGACAGCAACGTAACAATGTGCTTCCAAGTTTTTCTATAACTTTAACTTTTGTAAACTGTAAACTTTCATTTAAGCACAAGTTTAAAAAATGGGAAAAAAAATTAGATCATATAAAGCACTCAACACGCTTGGTCCATGCTGAGAGAAATTATCAATGCTAATCTTGAACAACATCTCAGGGGTCGACTCCAGGCTTCCAACCCCCAGAACTGTGAGGACAGACTCCTGTGTGTCACATCACTGCACATGCTCTCATTCGCTGTAGCAGCCTCAGGAAAAAAATATGGGTTTCCACACCTGACTACCATCCACCCACCCAGCAAACGGCCAGGCTGAGAAGATGGCCAACAGCCGCTAATGTCTGTGAGTGCTTTCTGTGTTCTTATTCCATCCTCGTGAGAACGCCATGGAGAACACAGGGACTACTGTTAGCTCCATTTTACAGCTGGAGTGAGGCACAGAAGAACGAAGAAACACTTGCTGCGAGTCACAGAGCTACCAAGTGACAGAGAGGGGACTGGAACCTACGCAGCATGACATTCAAGTCCACGCTGAAGTGCTTGGCTCTGCTGGTAGACAGCTAGCACACGGCCTCATGAGGAGTTCAGAGCGTAGGGAAAGACAGGTACAGACACAGAGCCTGAGATGACCAATATGTGAGGGGAACAGAGGGGGCATGGGGTGGGGCAGGAGCAGGTCACAGGACAGCAGACCTTGAAGGATGACTAAGCATTTACACAAAGGACTGAGAACCTGATGCTCGGTTTCTGGGAGCAGCTAGGAGGTGGCTCCCTGACCTCCTGGTCCCCTGTCCACCCTCCCTGGTCTCTGGCTCCTCCCCGACCTCCTGGTCCCCTGTCCACCCTCCCTGATCTCTGGCTCCCTCCCGACCTCCTCATCCCCCATCCACCCTCCCCGACCTCCTGGTCCCCCCGTCCACCCTCCCTGGTCTCTGGCCCCTCCCCAACCTCCTCGTCTCCCGTCCACCCTCCCTGGTCTCTGGCTCCCTCCCGACCTCCTCATCCCCCATCCACCCTCCCCAACCTCCTGGTCCCCCGTCCACCCTCCCTGGTCTCTGGCCCCTCCCTGACCTCCTGGTCCCCCGTCCACCCTCCCTGATCTCTGGCTCCCTGACCTCCTGGTCCCCCGTCCACCCTCCCTGGTCTCTGGCCCCTCCCTGACCTCCTGGTCCTGCTGTCCACCCTCCCTGATCTCTGGCAGGTTTAGGGAACCGAGGAGCACTGAAAAGAGGTGCACAGCCTGTGCCAGACTGCAGACATCCCACAGCAACACCGTCTAGGAGCCAGATCCCTATGTGAACCACCAGCAATCAGGCTGGTCCCTGACTTTGGCCTCTGGGACACAATGTCAGCAGGGATAGGGAGAACACCAAGTGGTGTCCATGCTCCAGGAAGCATGGAACGACAGATGAGAGCACAGTGAACCTGCCCAATGAGAAGTCCAGCTGTGGTGGGTGGGTGTGTCTCCCACAGATGTGTACCACACCAACCCCAGAACCACCATTTGGAGCTGAGAGTGACTCCTAAAGTCTGTGACACATGAAGAATTGCCACTTCTGCTGATTTTGATTTTGTCTTTCAAGCCTGGCTAGAGTCAACAGGATCTTAGCCGGTGAGAGAAACTAGCAGATGGCGTAACGCCCATCTTCCCAGGGCTCCTGCTCACTGTCAGGGAACACTGACACTTAGAGGGTGACAAAAGCTTCATTTACTAGTGAAAACTATCATTGCTACTACCCTCTACCAGAAAATAATCAGCTGCTAAGTTATATGAAAAATGAAATCTGAGGAACTGATGATTCTTACGCTAGAAAACATAGTTTGGGTAAGTATAACTGTGAATGTTTGCATCAGTAAAGTGAAAGCAGGCATTACCAACTTTCCACAGAAACATAAACCAATCAGATGACAGGATCAAAGTTCACTGAAATTAGCAAAAAAGGCTAATCTGTGGTATGGAAGTCTGCACAGGATGCTGTCAGGGGTAAATTTCAGAGGAAATGTGGGCACTCCCGAAAGTCTTGTGGTGCAAACTCTGTCACCATCGAGGATTGAAGTCACGTCTTCACATGCTCGTGTGCCTGGGCCTGCAGGCCTTGCAGCTCTTCCTTGCTCGTTTCTCGTGGGGAGCTGACTCACTAACACCCATCTTGAACACCTCCTCTCTGAGGTCTTCCCTTGCCCTCCCACCCACTGACGCTCCCCTTTTCAGCCTTCCCAGGCTTTCCCACACTTGTCTACCCTCATGTAAACAACGTGTTTTAAGAAGCTGTGGACGCACCTGTCAGCCACTAGACTGTGAGCTCCCTTAGCACGTGGGCTGAGAAGACTGAGCGCTGGGTGGGGTAAGCGCCCAAAGTAAGGACTGTGGATCTGAGACTGAGAGACTTAGCACATGCTGTCACTGACACACAGCTGGCACTTGGGGTAAATGATAAGACAGTTGAACTAATCTGCAAATGGGGAGCACAGCTTTTACAGCCCCGTCCCCCAAATTCAGAACACTACACATAAGCTTTTGAGAACCAAAAAAACTGTTGTCTGATCAACTCCAACTCATAGTAGCCCCATAAGGGGTTTCTAAGAGTTTCCAAGGCTGTCAATCTTCTGGAAGCTGAATGCCACATCTTTCTCCCAAGGAGTGGCTGGGAGGTTCAAACTGCCAATCTTCTGGTTAACAGCAGCGGGCTTTAACCACTGTGCCACCAAGGCTCCTTACAGGCTTCAGAGAAATGAAGTCCTCAGGCCAGTAAGTGCAATTAAAAAAAAAAAAGAAAAAACCATCGTGAGGCTCATGAGGAAGAACGGCCGATGTGTACACTCGCAGGCTTGTTCAAAAATGCAAGCAGCAGGCGCAGACACACGACCACTGCAGCAAGGTGCTCCGAGAGACGAGCGGTGATCTGGAGAGTGACTGAGCTCCAGGAAGTGGACCTGTCCAGAGGACAGGGAGAGAGGGCATGACACCTCCTGGAATGGAGGGCCAGGTGGCGAGGGCAGAGGGCAGGAGACGGCCTGCAGGGCTGGAGTCGGTTTTATCTGAAGCGCAGCAGGACATCTTTAAAGGGTGCCGGGGAGCACAGCGGCCATTATCCAACTTATGCCTGAAGAAAACCACATCAGATGTTGTGGAAAGAATAGATTCATTTGTTTTTCTGAGACTTTGCTCATTGATAAGTGATGTTAAACAATACCTACCCTCACAGAGTTACAATTCAATGAGATTCTGTGGAATTCCCAGCACTGTGTCTGGTGCATAAGAAACGCTCAGCACCTCACTGGTATAAACATAGTCCTAAAAATATCTCAGAATATTTCTAGGCCTGAAGAGGTGGATGCAGTCATTCTCCTCTGTCACCAAGTCCTCGTCCAGAGTGTGAGCACCTGTTCTGAATGCGGTTTAACTGCCCACTGCCCACTGGAGCCCATGCACTGCCTGGTCCTGGGGGCAGCTCTGCCTTGACTTGAGGATAACTTACCCCAAGGAACTGCGCCTTTGTTTGGGGGCCCGTGAGGTAGTGGGCTGGGAGGGTCGGATAGGGTTCTCTTGTGTCCGGGTGGTGGGGGAGGAGGCCGCTTCTTGGACAGGGTGGAGCTGCCACTAGAGGTCTGGGAGCTTAGAGGGAGTGTTGAAGGTGGGGCCGTTGGACCTGGAAAGGAATCGATGGGGCAGGCAGGTTAATCCCAATGTTGCAGACGCAGCACAGCCAGTACGCAGTAACTCCCGCACATCCCAGTGTGGTATGACACACAGCGACTAGCATGCCAATAGGCTGGATGAGGCCAATCCCGGCCACCCAACCGAACTAACAAACCAAACCGACTGCTGCTGAGTCTATTTCAACTCACAGCGATCCTACAGGACAGAGTAGGACTGCTCACAGACTTTCCAAGGAGCGCCTGGTGGATTTAAACTGCTGACCTTCTGATCAGCAGCTGTAGCTTAACTGCTACACCACCAAGGTTTTCCCCTGCCATCCAATCACTCATAAATGAGGTTTTAAAACACTGCTGGTAAAACAACAATTTACAACAAAGGAAAGAAGAGTATGTGCTTTTAAGGGACAAAATGCAGTCAACACAATGCTAATGGGTTCAGGTGATCTTTTAGGTACAATGGGAGCAATAAAACACAGACATTTTCAATCAACAGTTCACTGGAATCATCACAAAATCCTAGTGAGGAAGGCGGCCCACCGCACCGGCAGCCAAGCCACCGAGGAGCAGAGGGCAGGCGAAGATGCCGACAGGCCGCGTGTGAGGCCAGCAGGAGGTCACAGACAGGACTCTGCTGTCCACTGTGCTTTGTCTTTTAGTTAGCAAAGTCTGAAGTTGTGAAAAAATACCTTTCTAAATAACAAAGTGTTTCACATTAACAGTTACTTTGAAAAAAAAGACATTCAAGGACTTTTTTCCTCCAATTCTAAATTGTTGTAGAAATCATGAACCACTTACTATACTGGAAGCCTGGGCAATAGTTACATAACTGAAACGTTTGTGAAGACTGAAACAAGGCTCAATCTTCTCCAGAGGTACAAAAAGGCGAGCCATAAGGACATAATAATGAGCATAAATATATTCTGCACGAGAACATGACTTCAGAAGTTGATTCTTCTGAAGTAATGTTTTCAGAAAAATTGGCGTTTGTTTTTAAAAGCTGTTACAGCAGTAGTATAAATTATTCAAAGTGACATCAAAGTGACTGGCATGTAACAGACAGATACTGGGCACTTTCACAAACAATTCTTTATAAAAGATTACCAGGTGTGTGGTTTAACTGTGTTCATGGACAACTGTTTCTGCAAGCATTAAAAAAAAGAAAAAAGAAAGGCAGCGGGGTGGGGTGCACAAACCCGCTAAGAACAGTGTCACAAAAATGTTTCACACAGGACAGCAGATATACCTGATGGTCCAGAAAGGCTCCAAGAGCTTTTTACAGTCTGTGTATTAAAAGAAGTGTCATTACTGCTGGCCGCCTTCTGTGGTGAAATAAGCTCTGACACTGCCCATGTCCAGTTTTACCAGTCAGCGACATCACTGGCTCACAGCACTATGTCTCTAAGATTGCCTCACTGTATGGTGAGCAATTACTGTTTATCTGCGCAGACCTGTAATCTGCTTTAGGATTAGACTGTCACAGCTATATAATTTATTGCCTCTGGTCTACTGATGTGATACCCAGTGGAAGTCTTGTTCTCCCAAATCGACACCTCATCACAGTCACTGTGGTCTCAGAAAACTATTTTTGTAACAATCAAGTGATTGTTATTGCTTTGCACTTGTACAATCTTTGGACTTTTCAAAGACCATTTGCATATGTTAGTGCTCTTCACTTGCCCAACAAACCTGTGTGGTATCGGAGTGGGTGGGTATTACTGTCCCCACTTTGCAGCCAGGAGATCTGGGGCTTGGCACCAGTATCTGGGACGGCGAAGTATCGCCCATCACATAACACTGCTGCTCCTGTAGACCAGAGCACCATTTCTGCGCTTGGCACATGAGGAAAACTGCCACAGCAAGCGCTCGGTATCAGGAAGTGTAATTTTCCTCTTGGAAATAAATGGATAATGGATAATAGACAATGGTGAGATTCTCTAGCAACTGTATCTTGATCGCCACCTAGGGACGGTCTTGATGTTGTGCATCTGAAAGCTCACCCAAGGCTGAGCTGCTAATTGGTTTTGAGTGCAACTGGGACTTTGCATTTCTAACAAGTTCCCAGAAAGTTGACCTACAGATTTCAGTAAAATGTCGATTCTGATTCAGTACATCAGGGCACAAAATGTACAGTTTCAGCAGGGGTTAGAACTGAACAAATCAGCTGGAGGCCCTGATTCAGTCAGGTTCCAAATCCTGCTGGGAGACAAAAACTGCCATAGACAAAACGCTAACCAGGCTGTGTCTCCAGCCAAGTTGTGTGAGTACCTGATGTCAGACCCAGATAAAGGGCCCCAGGAGTGATCAGAGAATCACTTTGTAATCACAAACCAAGCAAAGTCCAGCCTCCTAGTCACCCAAACAAGCCAAAAGTGGCTAATATCTCACAGGACCTCTAGTGGTTAAGAGCTCGGCCTCTAACCAGAAAGGTCAGTAGTTTGATTCCGCCGGCTGCTCCTTGGAAACCCTAGAGCGCAGTTCTGCCCTGTCCTTTAAGATCTCTATGAATCAGAACCGACTGTACGGCAATGGTTTTTCAAGCTTTACATCTGTCTTCCCTCCCTGCCTCCCTCCACCTGCCTGAATCTGTTGTCTCCTGCTTTTGTTCACTGCCTACAGGGTCTGTGAGTGTTAGGCTTTTCTCTGGCCTGCAGTATTATATATATTTATTGAAAGCATGGACGAATATTATTTCTATTTCTAGGTTTTGAAGGCCAGTGATTCCTGAGGACAGTATGTCTCACACAGGCCGAAAGATCAAGCACTAGGGGGAGGGAGAAACAGAAGGAAGAGGTAGTGTTAAGTTTGAAAAGGAACAGTCCATACTCTAATTCCAAATTTGGAAAACACACAGAGCTACCCACTGCTTTATAATAAAAGCTACATAGAGGAAGATGCCATCAAATCTTGCTGGCTGGTTGGGCATGAGTTAAGAAAAAGGTTGGAAAACACTGTTAGACCTCAGAGAGCACGCTTAAAAACTTTTCAGGTTTTCAGAGCTCAGAAGACTCCCAAAACTAGTAACCAGTCCTTCAACATTAATGGGTATGCTGTGTGAAAAATAAATCTGAGTATTACTCAGGAAAGAACAAAAGGGCTGGGGAGGCAAGCTAACAGGTGACAGAAGAGACATGGGACGTGACCTGGACAGAGAATTTTCTCCCTGTAACTCTGCAAAGGGCCTGCGCAAGCAAAGAGAAAACTCCCCAAACCTCATGTACCACTAATATTGCCCACTATGTCAAATTATCTTCTATTTCTTTTCTTAAAATCATGGTCTAGTCTTCCAAAGCGGCTATAAATAACTTTGAGGTTTAAATAATTAAAAGTCTTCTAGGCTGATACAGAATACAGCTCAGCTATTATGAGAGTTACATGCTAGCATGAGCATCAGCAGCACAGAGCAGTTCCATCACCCAGAAAACACATTTTCCACCCGGAGAACACAGCCTCCCTCAGCCCTTCCCACAGTGTGCACGGCAGACCTGTGGCCCCACTGGGGGAGGCAAGGAGCCATGTATCACCCCTGCCAGGGGCACAGGAGGTGGGGAGCCATGCATGGCCCCACAGAGGGAGACCAGAGAACCATACACAGCCCCACGGGGGAGATGGAGAGCCACAGTCATGGGGAAGATACAAAGCCACAGTCTTTCCTTTTAAGTACATCAAATGAGTACTTTTTACTTGGGAAAGCAGCTATAAAATTCCTACAAGTCAGTCCTTGGCTAGTGTGTATTACACATTATTAGTTGTTTATAACCAATATTGAAATGTTGAGAATCAATACCAATTTCAAGGCAATTCAACTATGAAGGCTGACACTTCTTTGCTTGCATACTCGTATATGTGTTCATTCATCTCACTGCAAGGAGCCCTGCTGCCCAATGGTTAAGTGCTTGGCTGCTAACCAAGAGGCCAATAGCATGAAGTGACCCAGCAGCTCCGTAAGGAGAAGACTTGGTGCTCAGCTTCCATAAAGATGACAGACCAGGAATTCTAGTAGCTCTGCTCTGCCACATGGGGTCACTGTGAGCTGAAGCAGACTTCATGGCACCTGACCACCACCCGACTGGCCATACACTCATTTTTATATTCAGCTACTACTGGACAGCACCATGAACACTGCTCTGCTGACATCCCCTGGGGACTGCCATCCCCCTTCATTCCACAGGCACCTGAGAGGCTCTCCGTGTGTCAGACACTGTACTGGGCATTGTGGATGAGGGTGCAGGCATTTCCTGCTCCAAGGTTCCTCTTGCTCCGTGCTCCTCTCATGTTCTCTAAGGGTTTCCTCCATTTCCTGCTGTTCTTACCCCTTGGCAATCTGGCCCCCTCTACGCAGATGGCCTCCTGTGCAGCCTCCTAGGGTCTTGTCCCTCACTGCCAATGGCCTCCTGGTCATTACATTTGGAGATTCTGTTGGTACCTGCAACTTAAAGGGTCCTCACCTGAGCTCACCTGAGCACAGGGCCTCCGAAGGGCCTCCCAATGGAAGCTGCACCTGAGCAGTGCAGCCGGCGCGCACCGAGGCTCTGGAAGCTCATCTGCACGCCGATACCGCTCCCCTCACACTGTGCTCACCTGGGCAGCCCACAGACCGTTTTCAGGCCCAAGTCCTGTAGACCCTGCAAAGGCTGCAGCTGCGACCTCTAGAGCCCTTCCTGGGAACTGGCATTTCTGTTTACCAAAGCCCCTGATAAGAGGAATGGCATTCTCCAAGTACAGAGGTGGTCTCAGAAAAATCTGACCAGCTAGGACCTTCAATGAGGGAATCTGCCCACTTAGTCCAGAAAAACAGTTCGTCTGGAAAATTAGTCATCTCCACTGAAATATTGTTATAAAAATCCAACCCTGGAATCACAACCAGCATGCTTTTCAAACTTTCCCTTCCTCGTCCTCTATTTCTAGAGCTCCAATTTATGGAGTAAGTACTCAATGAATGACCTAAAACTTCACAGCTTTACAAGGTCTGGCAATTAAGTTAGCGAACTCATCCTAGAAAAAGTGCTACATGTCTCATTTCTGAATATCACTGTGGTCACCTTTGAGGTACTACCCTTGGGAAGCTATGCACCAACACCAGTCCTAGTCCACCCTTCAAAGCAATTTTGGGACTCTTTCTCGGGAATGGCCATCAGAGCTGTCATCCTATTACCCTTGATGTCCTGAATGTCATCAAAATGTCTTCCTTTCACTATTTCCTGTATCTTTAGGTAAAGAAAAAAGTCAGTAGGGGACAGAGTGAGTAGGGAGTGTGTTTCAATACAGTTATCTGTTTGCTCCCTCACAGACAACCACACAATTGAAGTTCACGAACTTGCCACTGTGCCACCATATCCAATGACCATTCCAGCAAGAGTTCCAAAATTGCTTTGAAGGGTGGACTAGGTGCTGGCATCAGTGCATAGCTTCCCAAGGAGAGTACTTCCAAGATGACTGCAGTGACATTCAGCCATGAGGTATGTAGCACTCAGAACAATTACTTTCATAGACTTAATTGTACAACCTCACACATGCATTATATCTAGAACTTTCCCTGTCAAGTATAATTATCATCATTTACTTTACAGGTAAAAACACTGACGTGTCCGGTACGTGGATGGGGTTGGCCAGGGTCGTAACTAACGAGTGGCTATGCCCAGATACCAACTCCACCTGACTCGAGGCCGGGCTCTCAGCCCTCACACCTTGCTTCTCGCTGTGAGAGGCAATGGGTGGTCCTCCTCCAGAAAACATGTTCTCACTTCACTCTGCGGCCCCACCTTTCAGGGATCAGCTCAAACGTACCCTCACCCAGAAGCTGCCTCTAATCCACCCCCCTTTGCCCCTAGGGTAATTGCTTCTACCTCTGTACTTGTACAAGACTCAACAGCACCAAACATTTTCTGCCTTACATTAGAACTAGGCTCTCCCTTCCTTGCTGTACTGCAAGCTTCCTCGGGGTAAGAGTGGTCCTGTCTTCCTGTCTCACAAGGCAGCGCCTGCCACTCCCTGGGTCCCAGTGTGTGGCTATGGAAACAGAATTCATGGTGATGTAAAATGGAGGTTTTTTCAATGTCCCTGTGTATCTTGTTTCCAGGAAAGCAGAAAACCCAGAAGTCTTCCATGCTAGGAAACCAAATAAAAATACATCTTTGACATTTCAAAGGAGAAAAAAAAAAGATCTATAAGATGACTTTAAAAATTATCTTGACAGTTTTTGAAAGAAACTGTCCAGAGAAACATCATTTACGCATGTGAACGTGCCACATGTGGCGGGGGGAGCAAACTCTGGATGACACAGATGAAACATTTACCTTCATTTCCTAATTTTCATGATACAGAACCATAGAGAGTGAGACATGTGCATTACTTTAAAAATGTAGATCAACAATACTGTATGAGGACACAAAGACAGACCCCCATGTGTGGAAAAAAGGGGCTCGTATCATCTCAAGGCTGAGGTGAGGAAGCAGGAATGTGAGTGCCTGGCTAAGATACCAGCTGAGGAGCACATGACACGGCCCCACTGCTCTGTCCCCAAGGCGGCTACAAAATGGACAACATTCAGTTGTCCCTCAGTCTCCTCCCATGACACCGATTAAGGAAAAACACCAGGATTTGACCAAGCTGGGGTTGGCTCTCTAGCGAATGTTCAATGTTCCTGGATGCCGCCTGTACAAGAAACACAACATTTCCCCCCTTCCCACAACTCAGCAGCTGGGGACTCAGCCAGTGACCTCAGCAGGGAGAGACCAGAGCCAGGTGGCCACTGTGAGGAGACTCCTTTGGAATAATTTTAAAAGGATTGGAGGAGATGGACAAAAACAGCCCCCAAAATAAAAAATAAAATCCAATGCAAACCAAGAAAAACAGCCCTCCTACACTCAGTGACCCTACAGCACTGAGAAGAGCTGCTCCACGGAGTATCCAGGGGGTGCCTGGTGGACGTGCACTGCAGACCTCTTGATTAGCAGCCACAGCACTTTTAACCACTGTGCCACCAAGGTTTCCAAGATAGGCCAGAGGAAGCTATGGTACTGAGTCACTCGAACAGCTGCCCTCCCAGACGAAAGGAAACAGGAAGTTGTGGTCATCAGTACACGCACAATGCTGCTGACAGGGAGCGCCCTTTCAGGAGGAACGGTGATGACAGCAGCCCCTCACTCGCTGAGGACACTTTCTCCCTTTCTGCTCAGCCCTGACCTCCTCTAACGACCGCCACAGACACCACAGCAAAGCAGCAGAGGGCTCATGCGACACCTCTGGGCCTCACTGCTGTCAGATCCTCAGCAGGTCAGCTGTCAGATAGCAAGGCCCCCACCCACCACCCTGTTGGCTCACTGCCCCTCCTTACCGGGCAGGCTCTCACAGATTCTCTGTGCTGGCATTTCAGTGTTCAACAAACACCGGTAACATATTAAAATGAGTTAGTCCAGGAGTGAGACTGGCACTTATGGGGACAGAAGCCCCAATACCACTTGTGGGGCAAGGGAAAGATGACGTTTTGGAAGAGAAAAAAGAGGAGAAAGGGAAGTCTCCACGGCTTCACAGGAGAGCCGAGAGACCAGGCAGCCGTGGCTGGGCTTCACACAGGTTAACCTGCCTCAGAGAGCTTGGACCTCTCAGGCCACATCCAGTCTCATCACACAAACTGATGGCCAAGAGTAGCATCTGCTGGTTACTTCCCAGGACATTGAGTGTTCACGAACTCATTCAAGCACCCAACACTGAGGCTCCTCGGAGGCCAGGTACTGCGCTGCCTCTATACCCACTATATAGGACACTAAGGCCAGAGCCTGTCTGAAGTAGGAGGTCTGTGTTCCAGAAAAAATGTACGAAGTGCAGATGAATACTTGGAGGCACTCATGTGGCATTCAGTGGGGGCTATGTGGTACCTGACTCTTGGGGACCACTCAAGGACAGTCAGAAATAAACTGTAATTAGCATTATATCAGCAATTCATGCTTCTGCAAGCTTGAGAAATAAGTGTTTTTAAGTAGGTCATGTGAGTGTCTTGAAATCTGATTTATTATTCAGTTACTAAGCACATCCTTTCTTTACGGGACCTGCACTGTGCTAATTTTACTATACACAGCACCTGTGAAGGAGGCCGACTTGGGCGGCTTCACTCTGGGCCCATGCCCAGACAGATGCTGATTTTTAAAGCTGAAGAACTAGAGTAGCATTAATGCCAGTGGTGCAGCCCAGGACTTCCCTATAGAGTGCTTCCTAAGTGCCAGGCACTGACCTAATGCTTCCTGTGCTTCTCACAGATTTCCACAGTGATCTCAGGTTGGGGGAGTCATTCTATGTCAGGTACAAGTTTCTCTCACTGCTATGTTATAGGTATGAAATCCTACAATGACAGAAAACCAGTTCTGCAGCTTACAATTATTTAAAAATACGTGTATCATTCAGTTAGGCAGACAGACAAACCACAGCAAGTTTTATCTGTTTTCAAATATCTGCTCTGTGGGATGGTAGCATAACAACACACTCCCCACAGTTTACTTCTATACGCTAAAAAATTCTAAAAACACTGTGGCTCTACGTCATTCTGGCTTAAAGATGAAAAATAAACCAAACTCTGCAACCGTGGAGAAGAGGGGCAGGGCTGACTGTGAGAAACACCTGCAGATGGAGTTTTACAGCCTTGTGTCTGTCTCCCTGGACCCCACCAAGTGGAGAGGGTTTGGGGAGCAGTTTCTGAAGACAGCATGAAGACAGTGAGGCAGGGAGTGGATTTCATGACTCCCCTTTGACGTGACTGGAATGCTGGGTGAGTGCAAGCGGGCTTTGCTCCATGTGATGTTTTCCTTGCATTTTGATGAGGCAGCTGAACTCTGAAAAATATTTCTCAGCTGGACTCAGAGCAACTCTACTGTCCTCCTTCGTCTTTCTCATAAAGTACCGCCTGTTAGTGGGGACTTTTATCTTGAGTATGTTTCTGCACACCCTTTGGGCTCCTACACTCACAGTTGTGGAGATGGATTCTGCAGACAGAGACCTCAGCTATAACCTGCTGTGGAGAACGGGCAACCCAAACAGAGATTCAAGACACCCTTGTTTTTATGCAAATGGTCTACTAGTTCAACAAGAGTGAAGGGGAAAAAAATGTACGGGTGGAAAACAGAGGAGAACTCTGTGCACAGAGAGCACAATGTCCTCTAAGAACTCCCTCTGTTTCAAACATCACCCGTTCTCCAAATGTAAGGCTGTGTGAGCCAAGCTAGCACAAAGGTAGTGCTCATGTTCCCCGAAAACTAAGCCCAGTGCAGACAAGTCAATTCCAACCCATAAACGACCCTACAGGACAGGGCAGAACTGCCTCAGAGGGTTTCCAAGGCTGTAAATCCTGACGCAAGCAGACTGCCTCAGCTCTCTCCTGCAGAGAAGCTGGTGGGCTCCAACCATGGACCTTAGCATCTGAGCACTTTAACTACCGCACCACAAAGACTCCTACCATCTTAGCTTCAAGTCACTTAAAAAAGTTAGGAGAAGGCGAGGGCTCTTAGGCCTCACCAGCAGCAAGGACAAACCTCTGAACCTGATGTCCTGCTCCGAACAGCCTGGAAACACAGATTTTACTAGTGAGAAACTTCTGTTTCAACTTGGGGCTTTTTAGGCAGCGGCTAAGGAGCGCAGCTGTGCAGTCTGTCCTAAGCTGGATCACTATGTAAATGTTATTTTTTATCTTTTGGGCTTTTGGTGAAGAATTGGTTAGAATTCATTCATGGCAGGAGCGATATGCTTGGCATGCAGTCTAAGGGTGTATTTTATGGGGTTTTGTGTTCCCTTGAAAGGAAAAGGACAGGAGTGGGTGGAGTCAGGTAATGGGGCCTCTTGGCCCCCAGAACTACAGGGTCATTTGTTCCAGCAGACTCTTTACAGGATTGTTCATTATCTGTAGGCTCTCCAGACAGACACAGGCCTTGCACGCCTTGACAAGTCGGTCACTATTATGATAGAAACTACAATTTTAAAACCTTTCAGAGCAGCATCTTCAACTGTTTTATCTGGTCTGGGAGTGCCTCAAAGGCCCCTCTGGGGAAGCAGAGGGTGTCTCTGCCCACATCAGAACGCTGCCCTGATGAGGACCACCATTACTGAGAGGTGACCAGCGGGGCCGCACGGTTCTACTACAGACCTGTAACTTAATCAGCCAACAGCTGCAAACAGATTCTGATGCTGACTGTTTTGGGGTCATACATGAACACTAAGGGACACAGCTGCAGGTTACACCTTTGGCTTACATGGCCATTACTGCTGTGGTCACTAGTTATCTCGGACAAGTGCTATTCATGTCAAAGCCTCCTTTAACTTTTTTTCTGTTATTTTATGATCTGTGAGGCCATTTGGGACTTCTCTAAGAACACAGCTTCTATCTATAATCCAATTTCAATGGAGAATAAGCTCTGAAAAAAGAGTTTTGAATAAAACATTTGTTAGAAAAAAACACCAGTGTGATTCCAGCAGGCCTGCGGAAATCCTGCATTTGGATTTATGGCCAGGACTGTACTCACAGCTATAGCTCTGGGCACCTCTCAGTTTCTCCCCTGGCTGGGATGACCCTTTCAAGGTGGCATTTCTGACCTCCACTTGGCCCTGTCTAGGTGGGAGCCCTCTGACTTCCCAAACAGGGCTCACTCTGTAGTTGTAGATACAGAACAGGCTTCTGGTTGCTAAAGAACAGCGTGCTGGGCCGTTGGCCCACAGCGCTCACCCTGAAGAGGGTCTGACAGCGGCTGAGGAGCCTTCTAGGGCAAGCTTGTTCCCAGGCAGTGGCTCATGAAGTGACAACCCTCTCAGAGCACTGAGTACGGTCTCTGGTCATACAGGACCTGGGCTGGAATTCCAAGTAGCCAGAGCCAAAAGCCGATCCCACTACACAGCTGTACTGTAGCCCTGGTGTGCACAATGCCTGTCTCACTCTGATGTGAGAAGTGTGAGTGCTTCAAAACCACTAATGGCCACTGGTACTGTCAACATTTTTAACAGACTGCAGTTAGTGTACAGGAACATAACCTTTCAAAAAACTGAATATTCTACCCCACACTTTAGAGGAAAGAGTACAGCTTCTGGAACTATGTACAGTGAGTCATCACTCTGCCACTTACCAGCTGTGTGTCACTGAACAAGTTATTCTACCTCAGTTTCCTAATCTGTAAAATGGGCACAAACACATATGCCTCATAAAACTGTTGGGAGGCTCACACAAGATACTGCCTATGGAATGCCCACAACAGCACCTGTTCTATGGCTGGTGCTCGGCAAATGCTGGCGAGATCCTTATTTTAAACTGCTCATGACATCGTGTTTTATGCTCTGCCACTCAAAAGGTGCCTTGCCATGCTCACCTCGAGGCCGGGAAGATGCCAGCCTTGAGGATGAAGTCCCAAAGCCCTTTGCAAAGCCCATACCTTTCCCGGCATTCCTAGGAGGCAGTGGAGGAGCCTCTGTGGTCGGTGATGTGGGTGAGTCTACGCTTGTGGAAGCGAAGATCTGGTTGGTGAAGGCGCTATAGGAGAGGCGCTGCCTGTCCCGCGGTGTGCTGAGACCCGGCAGGCTCAGCTTGTCCTGCGGGGAGATGCTGGAGGAGTGGCAGAAGCTCTGAGGTCGCGGTGAGCGCTCCTTCTTGATCGGGCTTGGCTGACAGAGGAAATGACAGGGGTGAGAGTGCCAGCAGGGAGCACAGCTGAGGAATCTGGGGGACCTCTGCAGTGCGGGCTGGTTGGTAATCTGGGGTCCAGTTGTCTGCACTTGAGATCAGCCACCACAGCGATGGTCTGATAGCCATGACCCAGTGCAGGGGAGGGAAGCAGACAGCCCACTGCTGCCTCTCTGACTAGGGTCTCACAGTGAGACACCGGTCAGGGGCCACCAGTAGCATTCAGAAGTATATGGTCACAGCCAGACGTCACTCTTAAGTAACTAAGACCTTCGTATTCACAAACATTGAATACCATTTTTACTCACTTGTAACCTACTACCTTGTCTCCCTTCCCTGCTCACCCCCTTCAATGCTGGAGCTCTCAGCTCTCAACTGTCTCCCTGAAAGGAAACCGCCCTAGACCCCCGGCTTAAAGCTTTAGTTACCTGCATGCTGATGGCCCACAAAACTGGAAACCCAAACCCAATGCATTTCGACTGCCTGTGAAGCGCCTCTGGTATCTGAGTTCACGCCTGATGACACCCTCACCTACTCAGTATTCTACACAAGAATCCTATCGCCTTTTCACCTCCACCAATCACCCTTCCTGTCCGGAGCCATCAGGTCCTGCATGGACCCCTCTGGATCATCCCTCAGAGCCACTCCTCATTCAGGCACTCACCATACCCATGATGTACCACTCTCTGACATGGCCACTTCACCCCAGTTTCTTCCAACTCAGCCCGTTCCCCACTCAACAGCCAGAGCTGGTAGGAAACCCTGTCTCCTGACAGTCCTCTGTAAGCTTCTTATCCTTTGTGGCCCACAACGCTCTTCCCATCTGGCCCGCTTGATCACAGGGTGGCTCCTTCCTCTCGCCCAGCTCCCGTGACTACACTGACACAACGGGCTTCTAATCATTCCTCAGATGTCCAGGCTATGTCACGACCCCTTGCCTTGGTACACTCTCTTCTCCCTCCCAGGAACAACAGACTCCTCCCTACTTCACGGCCTGGTAACTCAGAAGTGCATCTCATATGACAGTTCCTTGATAAGGTCTTCCTTCCTTGCCAAGTTGAAGGCATTGTTCAGTCCTCCAGACACCACTTGGGATTTTTCCTGAACTTCTGTTACGATGCTGATCACCCTGAGTTTTAACTTACCAACTCCTGTGTCTATCTTCCGTTGATGAATGCCTTTAAGATATCTTGGATGACCAATCCTTATACCCTGCCTGATGTAGAGGAAACACCCAAAACATGCCCAATTAATGACTGAATGAACAAGCCTTCAGAGGAATTAAGAACTACCTATGAGAAAGACAGAGAACAGAATTCCACCAGTATGCCTCTGAGATAACACAGGTAACATGCTTGACTCTGCCTGCTATGGATTAAGTAACCAGTAAATGACAACTGTCACTTCTCTTTTTAGCTCTTAGGTGGTAGACTCTCAACTCAACAAGTATCAAAGACTGGGCAAAGAAAGCAGCCCTGGTTAAGTCTCACCAAAAATGTGTCTTTTCTGTAGCCTTCAGGAAGGCTGGAGAGGTGCTCAGAAGCACCGGGGAGTCAACCACACTCACTTTGTCATCCAGATCGTCATCACTCTCGTCCATCTCCTCCTGCCGAAGATTCCACTCATACTCCACGTGGACGTGTGGATTGAACTTCCCGGATTTAGCCTGGGAGAGCTGCAAGCGATAGCAGGGGTGTGGCATTTTAATCTAATCATCAAAACACCTCGATATGATACAGATACTGAACAAACCTGACTTATTCCTGTTTCTCAAATTAATCACTTGTAATCGTTTTGTAGGTAAAACTCTTGACTATAGAGCAGATTACTGCAAGACAGGCCTATATGGACGTGCGGAGAATTACAAGCAGTCTCCTTATTTTGATAATTTGTCTCCAAAATGAAAAGTTTAATGTTATTAAATTATTAAAATGAATCATAAAACTGCAAATTTCCAGCTGGAAGGTAAAACCAGTGCTGCTGACACATAAGAGAGTCACAGCTCAATCCACAGCCCATTTCCTTATTTGCAGAGCAGAGGTTGGGACAAGCACTTCAGAGGCATTCTGCCAGGATCAGAATGGAAAGTGCCAGGCAGGGAACTTGGCACATGGCAGGAACCCGAGGGGATATTTTGTCTTTCCTGTTTCATCCACTCCTGTGGCTAAGAGAATCATGCCGGGCTAAGGCCCACCCGAGTAACAACCAAGAACTATCAGCTTTACCACGTGTTGCTGAGTCAACTCTGACTCACGACAACCTCAAGTATGTCACAGCAGAGATGTGCTCTGTGAGGTTTTCATGACTGAGACCCCCTCAAAAGCAGAGAGACAGGCCTTTCTTTCTAAGTCCCTCTGGGTGGGTGCGAACGGTCAACATTTCTGTGAGTACTTGCACACCTGACTGTATGCACCACCCAGCGACTCCATGAGCAAGAGCCACTCGAGTCAAGAACCAGGGAATGTGTGCACAAGGTGGAGGAGCAGTGCCTTTGACATTCTGGAAGCCATCCACTGTACCCTGAACTTGACTGGCCTACGTTTTGGAACTGGCTTCCCAAATGATTCCTTCCTGTTAAGCCAGAGAGAAAGGCCCGTGGCTGGGCAACTAAAAAACATGACTTGAAACCACAAGCCTATCTAGGAACAATACCTCTCACAATACCTTCTAGCTCCTCTATGCAACCTGCACTCCAGAGACACCCGCATGACAAACCTATTATTTTTCAAATGCAGTCCTAGTGCCTGTCTGAATTCACTCCTCTGAGTGCCGTTTCGCAGAAGGACATGTGGAGCCACGTGATGTACAGACTTACCAGATCTTCACACTGAGTAGCTTTTAGTCTCTTTGCTATGTCCAGGGCAGTTTCTCCAGCCTGGTTGACTGAAAGAGGAGAAAGATAAATTTGCAGCAGTTATCTAGGATATGTCTTGAAAAGGAAAGGAATAATAAAACCACACTCAAACACACAAGTCTTGGTTTCAGTGGCTGCATCGATCTGACGACACTTACCGATATCCACTGTGGGCTTGCTCCTGAGCAGCAGCTTCAGACACTCAGGTTTCCCATACAAGCTACAGTAGTGCAGAACTGTGTTTCCCAGGGCAGTCTGCTTATCCAGGGTCCCACTGAAAAGTGACACGTGTATTAGAAAAAATTCCACAACAACTGAAAACCACAGATTATCTACTTGTCTCTCTGCTATTAAGTCAAAAATTGAGAACTATTTATTATGAAAGTTACAGTGTTTCTAACATTACATCTAAATTTACAAACAATGTAAGGATAACACCCCAAACCCAAATCCACCGCTGTTGAATTGACTCTGACTCACAGCAATCTTACAAGATGGAGTAGAACTGCCCCACAGGATTTGCAAGCCTGAAACCCTGGTGGCGTGGCGGTTAAGTGCTAAGTCTGCTAACCAGAAGGTTGAGGTTCAAATCTGCCAAGTGCTCTGGGAAACGCTATGGAGTAGTCTTACTCTGACCTATCGGGTTGCTCTGAGTTGGAAGCACTGGTTTTTTTTTTTGCTTTACTCTCTACAGACGCAAAGTAGCTGGTGGGTCTCAATGGCCATCTAACCACTGCACCACCAAGCCTCCTTATAGTGGCACTAGTTATCACTTATTGAGTGCATACTATGGGACAGACACTGTTTCTTAGATTCTAAGTGAATCAGCTCACGTCATCCTTAAAGCCATCCTTCATCTACGCTTCGTGAACACCGCTCACCGTGTTCTTACAACAGACATGGAATTCCGGTATTCCAACCACAACAGATACTAACACAGCAATTCCTAACCTTCCTATACAGTTAACCTTTCCTCTCCAAAAAAGAAAGTTGGTAATATACTTTCTGAACTACTATAACCCCAAATTCTACATCACAATACAGCTTTACATTTCTGATACTCATCTACATGATTTTCTTAACTGACTTCAGTTTTTATAGTAGTATTAGGTTTACAGAAATACTGCAGAGAAAATATATTCTCATATACCCTCCTTTCCCCAAGTGAACTCTGCTTCTCCGAATGCTAACATCTCGCATTCCTACAGAACACTGTTTACAAATGATGAGCCGACACGGCTCTGTTACTGCTACTGAAGTCCACAGTTCACACTGGGGGTCACTCCCCCATTGTGTAAGCCTATGTGTTCCCTGAAAAAAAACTTATTTTGTTGTTGTTGAGAATATACCTAGAAAAACATCAATTCATTTCTGAATGTACTAATTAATCAATTTGATTACATTTTTCCATTTGTGGAAGCATTCTCATCCTCCTTGTCTGAGCTATTATGTCTCCATGAACACAAATTCCCTGTCTCCCCTCCCTCAAGCTTCCTATCTAATCTATAGAGTTCACATCAATTTCATAACACAGTTTTTAAGAAGGTAATGCCTTAGGCATACCTTTATTTATTTATTTATTTATTTACTGTGATTGAGTGAAAATGTACAATCCAATTTAAACTTGCATGACCGCCTATCTGCAGCTCCCTCTGCTCTCCCTGCCCTGAGATAGCACACTCCTTTCCATTCCGTATATGTCATATCCTCTTAACAATCTTCTGTCCCCTCCTCTCCCCCCGGTACACTCCCTTCTATTAAGAGGCCAGGAGGACGACATTCTACGGGTGCATAGAACCATAAAGTGTATACACGATATGGTCACTTTGTGTCCCTGAGTCCAATCCATTCATGTCCAAAGAGTTGACCTCAGTGATGATTTATGATCAGGGGCAGCATCAGGTCCAGAGGCCATACTCCCAGGGGAACTCCTAGGCCTTCAGAACCATCAACTGCGGTCTTTTAGTGGAGTTCTTACGGTGGACTCCCTTTTTTTCCGTGTTGCCAATGGGACTCAGCCCCACCATGGCTGTCACTGGTGGTAGCTGGGCACCATCTGGTTCTTCTGGTCCGATGTTGATATAGTCAATTATTCATGTGAGTCTTTCTGTCTTCCGGGCTCTTTTTCCCTCCTGTAGTTGTTGTCCCTGGTGATAACCTGTCCCAGTTGAGTT
This sequence comes from Heterohyrax brucei, assembly GCA_028571685.1. Taxonomy (NCBI): domain Eukaryota; kingdom Metazoa; phylum Chordata; class Mammalia; order Hyracoidea; family Procaviidae; genus Heterohyrax; species Heterohyrax brucei. The sequence goes on along the minus strand of CM053153.1, from coordinate 12,896,273 downwards.
GGGACCATCTGGTGCACCTCAGATGGCAGCTTGCTAGCTTTTAAGACCCCAGATGCCACTCACCAATATGGGGTGCAGAAGACTATCTTAGCAACAGACTAGTTACGCCAATTGGCCTTGATGTCCTCTGAGAACATGGAGGCAGATTTTTATTTTTTTTAAGAGTTAAACTAAACTACTGTTGGGTTTTAAGAAGATTTCTGGGGATAGTTTTGGTTTACGGTTTAATGATGATCTGCGAACAACAGCCATCAGGGGCTCATCCCCTTCCTAGCTCCAGGAAGAACAGATTCTTCGAGACTCTGACTTCTGTTCTGCATACTCCCTTTTCGGATGAGGATTCTTCCACAGAATCTTGGATGAAAATGTTCAGTGATGATAGCTGGGCACCATCCAGTTTTTCTGTTCTCATGGCACAGGAGGCAGCTACTCATGAAGGCCCTCAGCCACACATTCCATATCCTCCTTATTTTAGTAACCCAGCATTGCTGTAACAGAGACACTGCAAATGAATGGCTTTAAAAAGACAACATTTTATTTGTTACAGTCCCGTAAGCTAAAAGTCAGGGGCCATGCTTCAGGGTTTCAGCTCGAGGGAGCCTTGTCATCTGTCCAGGGACCCTGGTCCTTTCCAAAGGACGTGCTCACCTGTTTCTTGATGGTAAGAGGTACCCAGAAGTCTCTGCTAGCCTCTCTCCTTTGTATCTCAAGAGACTGCCTTACGGTACAAAACAGTCGTACACATGGAGTCCTAACCCACCAACTCAACTGCTGCCCATCCTCCCTCGTTAACATCACGGAGCAGGGATTACAGTATACAGAGTACTGGAAATCACGGTCAGGCAAATTTCTACGCACACTTTTGGGGGAACACAATTCAATCCAAGATGCCCCTCCTATTCCTGACTTGCTTCCTTCCTCTATTGCTCTAGGTGAATCCAGACCAACTGCTGGGCCTTGGGTGGTCCCTTGCAAGCTTTTACAACCCCAGGCACTGCACAGCGACCAAGAGGCAGAAGCACTCAACATGTCATCAGGCCAATAAATTGGAATGTTCCTTGAAACCTCCAAAGCAAATTCTATGAGGTTTTTGGTTTCATGTAAGTAGTCTCAACAGTGACTGTTTTTTGTTGTTACTGTAAACAGGCCTATCATACAACTTTTGTCAGCTCGACTTTTTAAAGGTGTACACCTTACTAACAGCAATTACAGTAACTGGTTGAGCAACTCTACCCTTACTGTGACTTTTTCCATCACTGTTAACTCCTCTGCCACCCTTCCCCCACCTCTTGTACCTACTAATAACTAATAAACTATTCTTTATACACTTGCTTTTTCTTGTCTTTTTATAAAAATGACACCATACAAAGTTTACCCCTTTGTGACTGACTGACTTCACTTGGCATAGTGTCTTCAGTCTATCCATGTTGTAGCTTGTGTCAAGATTTCATTTCTCCTACTGGCTGAGTAATATCCCATTTTATGTACAGACCACATTTTGTTTATCCATCATTGGAAATCCTGGTGGCATAGCAGTTACGTGCTACATCTGCTAACCAAAAGGTCAGCAGTTTAAATCCACCAGGCACTCCTTGGAAACTCTATGGAGCAGTTCAGCTCTGTCTGGTAGGGTCACTATGAATTGGAATTGATTCAGTGGCAGTGGGTTTGGTTTTTTCATTTTTGGTTGATGGGTATTTAAGCTGTTTCCCATTTTCGGCTATTTGTTAATAGCACTGCAATGAAGACTGGTATACAGAGTCTCTTGTTTTCAAGTTGTTTAGGTATAAACCTTGAAGTGGAACTGCTGGGTTGGTCAGTGGTTCTAGGAAACCCTGGTGGCATAGTGGTTAAGTGCTATACCTGCTAACCAAAAAGTCATCAGTTCAAATCTTGCAGGTGCCCGTTGGAAGCTCTATGGAACAGTTCTACTTTGACCTATTGGGTCACTATGAGTTGAAATCAACTTGAGGGCAGTGGCTTTGGGTTGCGGGTGGTTCTAAGTATCATGTGTTTTGACAAAAGCACAGTGTCGTGTGTTCACTGCACTGTGAGGAACAGTTTTTCTGCTCTTTAAATATCTTGTGCTTTATCAGTTCTTCCTGCTCCTCATCTATAACATTTTTAAGAATTTTACCATGTTCACTTGACCTTTTGTCATTTTAAAGTTTTAACTTTTTCTGTTGTGTGCTTGAGTGGGTTTGCCTCATGTATCTGAAAGCTTTTAATGCACAGAGTACACATAGTACTGTTTTTCTATGATGAGCCATGAATACCAACGACCTTGCTTTACACAAATTCAGCATACACAGAAGAAGAATGCCAACGTGCCAGCACGTTAACAGTGGCTGCTTCTGGTTAGCAGAGAAATAGACGACTTTACTTAACCTGATTCAGAACACTTCTCAGTTCTTTGCAAACTTTCTACAAACTTTGATAATTAAGAAAGACGACATGAACACATAGCTACTCATCAAGAGTTTTACCATGGAACTCCTTTAGTAACATCTTTAGAATGCTTATGATTTTCAAACAATCTTAATAGCTGCACTGTAAAAATGAAGATGTTCTTGATATAAAATCTCAGCAGTACCCTCTCTAATTTCCTTTCCAGATGCAGTGCATGCACCCCCTGAACAATTCCCAGGGCGAGCTGTTTACGTTTCAGGCAAGTCTAGTGACAGAGAATGCCTGTTAATTTTGAGTTTCAAGTGGCCTTTCTGCAACTCTTAACCATTAGTCACTCTTTCTGCATCTGGAAACTCCATGAAAAGTCTTTCTTGAATATGTGAAAACATTTTAGATGTGCCCTTTAAGTTTTCTCTTCTCCAGAGTAAACATTTGGAACAAAAAACTACTCTTACGAGGGTTCAAATCCCCCAGTATTGTGATCACTCTCCTTTGGATGGGCTCCAGAGCCTCCTTATAGCCTGTGGCTTCCAGAACCACCCAACAGAGTCCGTATCTCCTTTGTTCATATCACGTCTTTATTAGCCTTCCCCAGATGGGGCCAGCCACACAGACTGCTGACTTACACTGAATTTATGAACGATGAAAACTCATGGATCTGGGGTACCTGTGCTGTTACAGTCTTTTAACTATTCCTAGTACAGCAGGTTTTGGGACACAAAGAGGATTTTACATCGACCCGGAGGTTGGCCTGCTGCCAGCTTTTGTAGATAAAGTTTTATCAGAACACGGCCACACTCATTTGTTTATATGTCATGTATGGCCAATCTCATAGTACAAAGCAGACGTGAAGAGCTGAGACAGAGACCACATAGCCTGCAAAACCTACTTACTATTTGCCTCTTCACAGAAAAAGTTTACCAATTTCTGATCTAGATCACTAGCAGCACCGGCTTGTACTAACTTAACAGGTATATTCAGGAAACACAATGGAGAAAAAAAATCCATACCAATTTTGTACAAGGAAGTCAACCAGATGGAGAGATGTCTGGTCTGCAGTTCGGACTGCAAGATGAAGGGCTGTCTCCCCCAGTTCCTAAAAAAGAAAGGGTATGTATAAATAGGGTGACCTGATGTCCTGTTTGCTGAGGGCAGCTTTGTTTCTATCAGGTACCCCCAAATAACTCAATACCACCCTTTTCACTCTCAAGTTATCCCAGTTTAGACATGGTCACCTGATGTACAAGTGTCTCATTATATGGTGCTACCAATAAAATAAGTCATCTTTCAGCCTGATTTCCCTATTACTGTTGTCCTCTGATTTCAGTGAGATCTTACCTGCCCGGGTTCCACCAGGGGTTCCATGAGCTCAACCCCCTCTGCATAGACTTGGATTAGTGCAAGTAAATCCCTGGATTTGATGGCCTCAAGCAATTCATTGAGTTTAGCTGATGAAGACGAGCAGGTCTTCTTTGAGAACCTATGATCTACATACTTTGCAGTGATATACTCTTTCCGTGCAGTCCTGGAAAAAAAGGAAACAAAGTGAGGGAAGGGTTCTTATTTTCTAGGAGCTAAGAAAGGGACAGAACAAGGCAGCTGATGTGTATTTATTAACACGTGCAGGTCACACATATTTATGAAAGCTATTGGCACATGGATCACAGATTTCTTTTCCACCTTGATTGGTAGCATGAGAAATACAGTATTTACTGCAACTTTAATCTCAAAAGGAAACCCCAGTGGCATAGTGGTTAAATGCAACAGCTGCTCACCAAAAGGTCAGCAGTTCAAATCTGCCAGGCACTCCTGGGAAACTCTACGGGGCAGTTCTACTCTGACCTATAGGTCACTATGAGTTGTAACCAACTCGACAGCACTGGGTTGAGTTTTTAAACTCAAATAGCCGTAAGCATATGGATAAATCAAATTTAAAATATAAAGAGAAAGTATTTTAGTCATTTGATACAATTCTCTTTTCTTGGGGAGAAGAATGTGCCTCCTAAGCTGAACGTGAACTCCACCTGCAGCAGGGTGGCTGGAGCAGGAGACCACCACACACAGGTGTTCAAAGTCTAAGAGGCAAGTATAGTGCTCCTCTAATTCTTGGAGGAATCAATCCCTCTCCACTTTCCAACTGGTTCTGGTGGAACCAAGCCCAACTCCCAAACACAGGGGGTGAGCCTATAACCTAACTGCTCCCTCTTCGGAAAAGCTGCAGTGGAAGTCAGTTCATGGGAAAGAAGAGACGTGAGTCAGAGAGAGGGAAGAGGGTCCTGGTGATACTGATGCCCTGGATCCAGCTGTCCTTGGAAAGTACCCCTTGTGTTTCCCAGTTATACGGGCCAAGAAATAAAGCGAATGGGGTTTGGGTTCAAATCCTAGTTCTAAAGCGTGCCCTTTGTATGACCTCGGGCAGATCACTTAATTTCACGAGACTCAGTTTTTTCATCTGACAACAGGGCTAATACCTCAGTGAATGGTGTAAGTTAAAGAATGCTCAGCACCTAGCATGTGCTCTCTTCCTGCCAAAAAGGCTCAAACTCCAGGGCCATATATTTCTTGCTCGAAACAGCCATTCCATCTGTGGTAGTGGCTACTGTCTGCCCCATTTCCCAGCAAGGTGGCACTTTTATAAACTATACAGGTGTCTTTCTCTCAGGACTGGCCGTAAAAAGGGCTGAGCTGGTTGATGGCTGCACACAGTCTCTGATTTTTTTCCAACCTACCGGCTGGGTAGAGTGAGTACTGATTCTGCTGCATAATTAAGACCTCACACTTGTGGGCTTTCTTTATCCTCAAGCTGAAGCCTGTTTAGGTTGACCACAGAGTGCTTAACTGGAAGATGTTTCCAGAGAGCTGGAAGGGTGGTCTAAGTTTGACTTCTGAGTCTCTTGCTATGTGTGACTTAAAGTTTGAGAGTGGTGACTGTGTGATGGATGGAGAACCAGGTTTAAGAATGAAATTACTGATTGGAGTCTGACACTGCCTGCTCTCTGTGTGCCCTGTGCAGGTCAAGTTCTCTCAGAGCTTCAGTTTCCTCATCTGTAACATGCTGATCATCACATCTGCCTTACTTACTACCTTGCAGGGAAGAAACAATATAGGTATGTGAATTATGAGTTCATTCAAAAGCTTCCTCTCTGCTGTTATTCAAGAGGGTATAACTAGGATCAAGGGTGGAAAGTTGGAGTGAGGTCAGTTTTAGACAAACGTTTCCATATAGCAAACTGGCAGAACAGGCCGGTGGACTTCACAGCCTTCCTCCTTTCCAAAGCCTTCTCAGACCACTGGAGTTGGAATGAATTTCCTTCCTGCTATTTAACCAAAGCATTTGATATATTTTTCTAAGTTGTGAGCTGAGTTCAAATTTTTTTTAATAGATTCACATGGCTGAAAAATAAAAATGACAGAAAAAGTGTTTGCTCAGAAGTCTCACGCCTACTCATGTCCTAGAGCAAGCACTTCAGTCAGGTTCCTGAGTATTCTTCCAGGCAAACAAAACTACATGTTCATATAGTCTTCACTATTCAAATCTATTCAGTTTCTGTTTCTGAGTTCAGATAGCTGATAGCAAGAGTTTAAATACTGAGGAATTGATCACCACATTCAGCTAAATGCAGTGCCTGAATTTAGAGGGGACAGAGTAGGCTACTCCTCCATCCTCTTTCCAAGGCAACCCATTCTGTGCAGTGTTTGCACCTGGCTTTTTTAAAAACTTAATATTATATGCTGGAGATCCTCTCCTATCAGAACATGAAAGCATCTTTCCTCTTTACATCTGTTGAGTAGTCCACTGTGTGGCCATACCCTAGAAGAGCACGGTATAGTGCTTACAGGTGAACACTGCTTAGTTTCTAATTCTTTTCCATTAGAGTGCACGGATAAATCCTGCAACATGGAATTGCTGAGTCAAATGGTAAATCAATTTACACTTTTGACAAGTGTGGCCACTCTGCCCTTCAGAGCAGTGTGCCATTTTGTGCTCCAACCAGCAATACATGAGAACATCTGTTTGCCCATGTGCCTGCTGGGCAGGTGGTTAACCATTTGGATTTTTGCCAGCAGAAGAGGAATCCCCTGTTGCCTTGGTGTGTCTCTTATCCAAACACGCACCATGATTTAGAAATAATGTCCTCAGGAACACCTAGCCTCCACAGAGCGGGTGCTCACCTGCCACTACCTAGGAGGAGATGATGATGGAAATAACCCAGAAAGACGTTTCAAAATACTTTTCTTTGCTCTGATTTTTCTAGATCATGGGTTTCCACTATGAAAAAATACTATAACCAATAAGAACTGTTTTTACAAAGGCATGAAAACAATTACAGAATGAGAGAAGACGCAGTATATTGAAAAGTACTTACATATCACTTGAAGGAGTGGGTTTTGGTGAGGGGCTGGGTAAGTTTGCTTCCATAATATCATTAAAACTATTGTTTCCTACATTCTTGGCCAGCTATAACATAAACAAAACACAACACTGTAAACTCTTTACAACTAGTCTAGAAGTTTCCAATATTTGCTTTTGGGATTTCTGAGTAAGTACTATCCCTCACTTGACTCAGAATGCAAACCATCCATCCATCTGGTCAACAAATATTTACTGAGCACTTACTATGTGCTAGGCTGTGAGCCTCTGAGTGCTGGAAAGCCATGTTCTCTTCCCTAAGAGGAGCTGATGAGACTAGCAGGGACCATGGACAAGAAAAATAACAAATTTTAAAAAAAAACATAAAGTGATAAATGTCAGAAAAGAATGGAACATGGTCTCCCCCACATACACTATTGGGATTTCACTATCTTGGATAAGTCAGAGCAAGTTCCATACGTGACTGAAGTTAAAAGCTTTGTTAGCAGTAACAACTTATCTAATCATCATCATGTCAGACTGACTACTGGTAGACAGAGAAGACCGCAGGATTCCTGTACATTTAGGGCAAAAATTAAGATGCTGCAGCAACTAACAGAGGAGGCCTCAGCAAGCATTTTGCTTCTATGTTCAAATGACCCTCTCATGGAAATTCATCCCAAAGGGTGGCTGGACATTCAGATAATCTTGGGACACACTTCCAAGACTGAGAAACAGTTGTGCAACTAAGTCTCTGGGGGACAATGTTAGGTTTGTTTATTGCACATCAAATGTCTAGGATGTGGACACTCTACTTCTGGTTGTTAATCTGGGTTTCAGTAATTCAGGTGACGCTGATGCCACAGTAAAGAAGAACGTGCTTCCAGTAATGGGTTTGAGCTTTCTCTTCCGAGTCTGAGAAGTGGCCCGCCCCAGAGTTGAGTACAAGCATAATGATCCCCTGCTCCCTAAATCAAGTGGTTCACACAAAACAGATCACCAGTGCTTAATGGATGTTCAGATGACCAAAGCACCAGCCAGGTGACCAAGGGTTCTGCCTTCTGGGTCCTTTCCTCTGGAAAAGGGTAAGGAGTGATAAACTATGTTTCTAGCTTATTTGAGCTCCAGACTTTTGCTTTCAAGTCTTGTCTAAGAAGCCCTGTTTTACTTTCAGAGAATTTCACCCCAGGCTTCAAAGACTCTCAACAGTATATTGGGCTACAATTATGTAAGACAGGGCTTATGACCACAGACACTGTGGGGAAGAGCAAGTGAGCTACCCTTCTCTATGTGACAACACTGTGCTAACAGTTTAACTTGGATCTAAAGAGGGCTCCAAGCCTGGATCCACCAAGTGAAATTATCATATTTCTTTTCTACATTACAGTGCTAAGCAGCACAACTTCCCTTTCTGTTTCTCTTATTACCTAAAGCTGTTACGGGTTAAGGGTTGAATGGCCATTAGGAGGAAGCCCCTGAGTAGTGCTAACGGTTGCATGCTTGGCTCCTTTACTAACTGAAAGGTTGGAAGTTCAAGTCTATCCAGAGATGCCTTGCTAGGAAAGCCTGGCCATCGACTTCCAAACAATCAGCACTGAAACCACTATGAAGCACAAGTCTATTCTGAAACGCATGAGGTGACCATGAGCTAAAATCAACTAATAGCAACTGGTTACTGGCTGGCTTTGTGACAACAGCTAACAGGCCACTCTCTCAGTTCATGTGCACATCTACAAACTGGCCAGTAGTAAAACAAAACTGAGGAAAACCCTACTCATTATTTTTAATAACATAAGGCATTAGGTCAAGTTAGTATGTGAGCTCAGCCCCAAATATCCTGTACTGCTACTGCAGCAAGTCATGGAGAAAATTCACTTCGAAAGGAAAAAACAGCTTTGAAGCAGCTCACCCCAGAAGAAGAGAGACAGCTGAGCTCAGCCAGTGTTTGACTTGTTAATTAAAGAGCTGTATGCTTTATCACTTCTTCAAACAGGAAGTGGACACAGTCGTCATCACCTATCACAAAACTTACATTTTAAATCTACATGCAAATTAACTAAATCCAGACATTGTTTCTACTGAACGTAAAGAATTCTAAAGAAAATACAGCAATATTATAGGGCAGTTCTACTCTGACCTCTAGGGTCACTATGAGTTGGACCTAACTCAACAGCAGTGGGTTAGTTAAACACATTTAAGACAATAAACTATTTCAAAGTACTGGAAATCACTTACCAAGAGTTCAGACGTTCCTAATTTGTCTAGTTCCAAAGACTGAATGCGAGAAATATGAACCCCCATTTCCCTGTGGATGCCGGAACATTCTATACAAGTCAAAATACCCAAGTTGGTTGAAAGCCAGGTAGGTTCTGGGGAGAGAATTTTGAAGACAGTGACACAAACAAGGTACCTAATTAAAGTATGTCAACTACAGAAGCAGCTCACACAACAGCAATGAAACTTGGTATGAATCAGGCGGTGGTTTTAGCCCAACAGGCTAATGTGAAATTAAGCGGCTGAGCCAAAGTAAAATGTCTGGTAAGGCAAATTAGAAAAAATTTCCCTTTAATACTGAAATGCAAACAAAATTAAGTGCTTTTACCCTTGTGGAAATAAATCTGAGACAGCCTTCTGCACACACGGGTAGGCCCTGAGAGTGGCGATCTCCCACTGCCACTACCATCTCTTGGTGTGATGGATGGAGGGGTGGAAGTGCTCCTCACAAGGGAGAGGATCCCCCAGCTGTCATTAACCTCCAGGCCACAGGTCCACAGCTGCTCCACAGTGCCTCTTGGTAATGCGACAGCTGTAAATACTGCACACCACGTGTCTCAGAGACCCGACGCCTTTTTAAAACCCCCAAGGGTCCCAGAAGAGTGGAAACAATTATTTCTGGGTCACCAAAACTTTCAGGGCTCTCTCTCTCTCTCTCTGTCAAGTCTCTTTGACAACGTTCCTGGTCAATGTTCAAGTATTTACAAAGCTCCTGGTCAATGTTTGAGTATCTACCACACTCTTGTCACATTTTTGGAAATGCTGGTGGTGCAGAGGTTAAGTGCCACAGCTGCTAACCAAAAGTCAGCAGTTCAAACCCACCAGGTGGTCCTTGGAAAGCATATGGGGTCATTCCCTCTGTCCTGTAATGGTTGCTACAAGTCGGAATTGACAGCAGTGGGTTTGGGTTTTGGTCACATTTTCAGAAACCCTGGTGGTGCACTGGTTAAGTGCTATGGCTGCTAACCAGAGGTCAGTAGTTCAAATCTAGTAGGCACTCTTTGGAAACTCTACAAGGCAGTTATACTTCTTACATAGGGTAGCTATGAGTTGGAATAGACTCAGTGGCAGTTGGTTTATTTTTTTTCTCATTTCCACACTATGTGAGTCACTACCACAGATCACAAGGAAAAGTGGGAACACATGAGATGAGACTTCTGAGATACTTACAGCAGCTTGTGTAGGGAAGCACAGTTCTGCAGGAAAACAATATCAAAGTCTACTGTAATGCTTAAGAATGCGAGATCAGCATTCCTGCCCTCATCCAGGGGTGACTTGACTCATCCAGTCTGCTCTTGACTACTAACCTAAAAGGCTGGCATTTCAAACTGACCTAGTGGTGCCACAAAAGAGTGGCCTGGCAATCTGCTTCCACAAAAACAACAGTAAAGAAAATCTTACAGAGTAGCTCTACTCTGCAACACAGGGAGTGACTGGGTTTTAATGGGTGTTCTCACTTTTACTAGCTGTGTGCGGCTCAAATGTAACAAGGATTACGAAGACGGCACACGACCAGTCAGTCTAGGGTTGCTAAGAGTCAGCTGTGGGACCTCAGACAAGTCATCGTACCTCCCCAAGACCCAGTTTCCTTGTCTGTAAAATGAGTATAATATTACTAGCTCACAGAGCTTCCATGAGGTTTTGTTAATACGATACAACCACAACACCTAGTTTAATCCCTACTGTTGCTAGGTACTAGCAGGTTAGTTTTGCCTCACGGCAACCCTATGGTCATCGCACAATCCTGTGCCATCTGCATAACCCAGAATACAGTGTCAACACTCAACAAATTTTAGTTACTGTCAATACCAAAACATAAAACAGAAAACTCAAACTTGCTGCACTCAAGTCAATCTCAACCCACAGTGATCCCATAAGACAGAGCAAAACTGCCCTGTAGGGTTTCCAAGGACTGGCAGGGAGATCTGAACTGCCAACCTTTTTGTTAGCAGATAAGCTCTTAACCATTACCCCACCAGGGCTCCCATCAATACTTGTTGTTGTTGTTAGGTGCTGCCGAGTGGGTTCCTACTCACAGTGACCATATGCACAACAGAACGAAGCACTGCCTGGTCTTGTACCATGCCCACAATTGTCTTTATGCCCGTTGTTGCAGCCACTGTGTCAATCCATTTTGGTGAGGGTCTTCCTCTTTTTTGTTGACCCTCCACTCTACCAAGCATGATGTCCTTCTCCAAGGACTTATCTCTCCTGACAACATGTCCAAAGTACATAAGATGCAGTCTCGGCATCTTTGCTTCCAAAGAGCAGCTTGGTTGTACTTCTTCCAGAACAGATCTGTTTGTTCTTTTGGCAGTCCACGGTACATTCAACATTCTTCTCCAGCACCACAATTCAAAGGCATCAATTCTTCTTCTATTTTCTTTGTTCGTGGCCCAGCTTTGGCACGCATATGATGCGACTGAAAATATCATGCCTGGGGTCAAGTGCACTTTAGTCTTCACTTTTCAATACTTCAAAGAGATCTTTTGTAGCAGATTTGCCCAATGCGATGTGTCTTTTGATTTCTTGACTGCTGCTTCCATGGGTGTTGACTCTGGACACAAGTAAAATGAAATCCCTGACAATCTCAATCCTCTCTCCGTTTACGACAATCCTGCTTACTGGTCCAGCTGTGAGGATTTCTGTTTTCTGGATGTTGAGGTGCAATCTATACTGAAGGCTGTGGTCCTTGAACTTTATCAGTAAGTGTTTCAAATCTTCTACACCTTTAGCAAGTAAGTTGATGTCACCTTAACAATACAGGTTGTTAATGACTCGTCCTGCAATCCTGATGCCTCTTCCTTCTTTGTATAATCCATATTCTTGGATTATTTGCTCAGCATACAGGTTAAAAAGGTACAGGGAAAGGACACTACCTTGATGCACACTTCTCCTGACTTTAAACCATGCAACATCTCTTGTTCTGTTTGCACAACTGCCTCCTGATCCACATACAGAGTCTTTCAGAGCACATCTAGGTGTTCTGGAAGTCAGTATCTATACACTATAAACTACTACTTGAAAAAGGATATTTGGAAGAAGTACCACCAGCACGGTACACAGGCTGGTGAGTTTCACTAAACAGAAAGAAAGGAAAGTAATTGTCATGGATTGAATTGCGTCCCTCCAAAAATATGTGCAGTAATTTGGCTGGGCCAGGATTCCCTGTTTCCTGTGACTGCCTTCCCTTCTGTGATTTTCTGATGCTGTAAATCCTAATCCCCACCTGTGGTTAAGAGGGTGGATTATGTCAGAGACGACTAGAGTGTGACTATAGATCCCTTCATAAGATCACCTCCCTGCTCCACTGTAAAGGGAGTTTTCCCGGAGTATGGCTTGCACCACCCTTTAGCTTTTCACCCTGCAAGAGATAAAAGGAAAGGGAAGCAAGCAGAGAAATGGAACCTCACACCACCAAGAAAGCAGCACAGGGACAAGAGTATGTCCTTTAGACTCGAAGTTCTTGCACCAAGATGCTCCCTGGACAAATTCTGATGCAATATGAAGACTTTTCTCCAGAGTTGACAAGAGGGAAAGCTTTCCCATGAAGCAGACACTCTGAATCCAGACTTGTAGCTTTTGTGGTATTTTTGTTAGAGCAGCACTAGACGACTACAAGAGTAATGTACCATATGTCACAGCCAATTTCATATATACATCCCAGTAAGTCCTCAGAGCAGTTAATTTCATGATCCCATTTTTAGGATGAGGTAACTCACGATCAGTCAAGGGACAGGGCATGGATGGCCCAGCTTGTGAGAGGCAGACTTGCAACTCCAAACCAGAACATGGGACTCCACATCCTGTGCTCTCTCCACAATGCCCATGGTGCTCACACAACTGACCTGACAGGACAGGCAGCATCTCAGGAGGCGAGTGTCCACGGGACCCGCAGCTTTTCAGATAGAGTGGACAGCGTGGGAAAGACACTGAGACTCTGCGATGGCTACTCAGTGCAGGGAAGTATCTGTGTGTGTCCCACAGTGTGCCCAGAAGGAGGTAAGGTTTTTCAACAACCACTCCCTGTAGACCATACTCTACAGAAAAGAAAGTCTGGGGACACCTACCTGATGAGCCACAGTCACAGCAGATGTCATTCCCAGGGAGCCGCTGGACGTCCTCGATGATAGCTTTCGTCAGATCTTCCAGGCTGTTCTCCCCTGTGCTCTGCTCTCCACGGAAGGCCATGGTCAGTGCCTCCTCTTTGCTGTTGGTCAACACGGAGATCCACCTGTCGTCAGACACAGAAGCAGGAGGAGGCCTTTATCTGCTGCATGGCCACAGTGTTCTCCCTCTTGCTGCAGAAGACTACTTTCATTAAGAATTTGCACAAGGCACTCGGTGGGGGGAGGAGGGGCTGAGGAAAAAAGGAAAGACATTCAACCTGAAGGCAAGAGACAGAGGGAGAGAGTGGAAGACAATGCAGAGAAGCAAATGAGAGTGATGAGGATCAGAGGTGAAGGCGAACACTTGTCACGGAGGACAAAACGGACGGATGAGACAGGTCTCAATGGACAGACGATCAGAAAGTAATGGCGGCAAACAGACAAAAGTTTAGCAAAAGGCATCTCTTCTCCAGAACCTGGTGTTAGTGGAGGAACTTAGAAAATGAAAACGCAGGGCCATCTCATCAGGGGCCCTAAGAAGTACGCGCCTGCAAAAAAGGTAAGTGCACATGGGAACACGGTGACATTCACACTATCAAATAAAAAGCTCAAGGTATTATACACACACTGTGACCACAGTAAGTACCAAAACAACCTGCTGCCACCAGCCTCTGCATGGGGCTATCTAAATCACCAACAGCGGGGAGCTAACAAAACAGGAAATGACCATAATGTGGAATATTCAAGCAGTCAATAAAATGTAAATTTTCTAATAACTCTGAGGTGATGCTGAAGGAATGCTCACAATGTAATGTTTTGTGAAATAAACTGGAAAATAAAACTTACATGATACAGAAAAATTTTAAATATATGCATTATGTGTATTTATTGGGGTAACGAAAGGTGGCTAGAAGGAAACTGACCAAACGTTAAAATGCTAGTTGTTTCTGTGCAAATTTCTGTAGGAAAAAAAGATGGGCAGATGACTCTATGCCTTTCAGAAATAATCCAAGTCTACGATAAACTTGTATTATTTTCAAGAATTAACAACAAAAAAACCCCAGATATTTCCAAATCATTCTACCCCATATATCTACCCCATATATATTCCCATCTACCCCATATATCCTACAACAGCTAGTATTGACTGTCAACAGATAGTTGTTTTCAACCATTTCTTTATACATTAAGAGTACTTTGTTGGATGAAACGGATGTAAAATAAGGCACTAGCTACACAAGATTCTGGGGAAAAAAAATGACATGAACCAGAACAGAAACCAAACCCACTCCTTGGAGATGTGAACCGGAAGTCACGCCTGTGACTCTAGGTGGCGCTCGCCTCCAGCAGGTTGTGACAATGTACTTGCAAAAGTTGGGTACTTTGGAAATGCAGCAGAGACAACATTGCAGAATCAACAGTCTACAAAAGTGGGGTTACTTAAAATTTCTAAAGAAAATGGTATTTTTCTATCACTCAGTCTCAGGTTAGAAACTAGGTAAAACATTCAGGAAACACAGGTCCAGCAGGGCTGACTACTGAGCACTTACATCAGTGACAGGACAGCTACTGGTCTGTCACTTTGACTAGCAAGTCTCTGCTCTCCTCCGGCATTATGATGTGTGGAGCCCAACACCGGAATCACTGTGAGGGCATGTAACAGTAACGCTCCCCATGCCATAGACCAGTACCTTCTCTGTGTCAATTATTTACCATTTCTGAGATAGAATTCACCAACAAGCCTCTAAGTGACACTTAAAATACTTGATTAGGAAACTGTGGCTCAGAACGGTTCGAGGGCTTGCCCAACAACCTCCACCTGCAGTGGTGTCACACCGAGGGTGACCGAGACTTCTGCTGGACTTCCGCTAATGCCCATTTCAGGGTTCCTCCCTTTATACCACCCTTGCCTCTTCCCTCAAGAGCTCACAACAAAGAAATGGTCTTTAGAAGTTTCTTGTAATAACAAGAAAATACAATAGAAGGGAGGAAATTGTTCAGATTTGTTAGGATGGCATGGCCACGTCTCAACATACAGGTGCCATGCACGTTTGTCTCACTCCTGACAGGCTGCAGGAAGGAAGAGGGAAGAAGACAGGCCAGGATCATGGACAATGTCAGGAAGAAAAGAAGCAAGGGAGGAGGAGGGCTGCATCAGGTTGCCCACCTGGACAAGTGAGTGCCAGGCTTCAAACCCTGGGGTGTGTGACACCAAATCTAGTTCTTCCCCACACCTGGGTCCTTACAACTGTGCCATGTTAATGCCAGTGGAAGAAGGTATCTGCCACTCTGCTCACTGAGAGGCCAGGCTCTATTTTTTCCCTCGTAATAACCAGCTGCTGTTGCACTGATGCTGACTCCTGGTCACTCCCTGGGTGTCAGAGTAGAATCATGCTGCATCAAGTCTTTAATGGTCCGTTTTCAGGAAGTCGACTGCCAGGCTTTTTTCCAAGGTGCCGCTCATCACCCTTGTGATTGGCAGCTGTGATTAACCTGTTTGGACCATCCAGGGACTCCCCTCTCCAAGTCACCAGCAAGTACTCAGGCAGACTGCCTCCTTTATTTGGCCATAAAATACCATAAAATGTCCCTCCTACATGACGCTGATGGCGACTGCAAAGCTGAGCAAAGCACAGATCTCACCCTCCAGAACCTCTTGGTCTCTAGACATGTACTAAAGTCAGCAAAGCATGAAGACACCTCTGGGGGCAAGAGGAGGGAGCAATAACCCTGCTGTCCAGGGTGTGAGACTTCAGCAGAGCTCTGAAGGAGTACTGACATTTACTGTGTAGACAACAGGAGGACATCCCGGGCTGGGCATCTGTGATGGCCCGGAGACGGGACAGAGCACACGGAACCACCTGCAGTCTTTCTTAGGAACAAAACTAAGTGTAAGGGATATTGTACGGAGAGAGGTGCTCTTCCATTTCAAGGTAAACGCCATTATTTCAAAACTACTTACGCTACATAATCCTGCTCATCTTCTGCCTGAAAGTGATACGTCCTATTATCTGAAATGCAAGAGATAAAAGTGAAACCTTACAGAACAGAGCACCTTGCGACATAATGCATATTTTTCAAGTTCCCATTAAAAAAACACACAGTAAAAAGAAATTAATATTATTTCTCATTTACACTACTTGGCTTTAGCAGCTACACAACTCACTTTGTCAGCATCATTTTCCCAGGAACAACAGGGAGACAGCAAATGCAAACACCACAGAAACATCTGCCCCCTCCTCTGGGTGAAACAAGCAGCAAAAATGGTGGGAAGTCCCACAGGAACCAACAGATCTCAGGGACAAAAGCAGAGTGTCTTGTTACTTGCCAATTCAGTATTCCAGCTTTTGTTTTCATTTGCCTTTCACTGTGTTTCTTTGAAAACCAACGGAGTGCCCTTTCAGAAGTGAGGCATTCACTGCTGTTTCCGGGGAGACACACAGCCCACTGCCACAGCGCAGTCAGGGTGGATGGGACTGTGGGGAAGCGGGGCTCAACCTCTGATCATGGGTCAACGTCAAGCTGATGCCTAGTGATGCAAGGGGGACCCTGACGTGGGTACTGAGGGCAGGCATATACAGTGAAACACGTGAGAGCCCAAACTTCACAGCACAGCCTTGTTTTTCCAGGTCTCACTCATTTTCTGCCTTGGACGGGGTGGTCTTAACCACTCAGCTGCTGCGTGTTTCAGTGGCCAGTATTTGAGTTTACCTTCTCTGACAGATTTTTGCCTTACACAGGTTCTTGTTTTTGCAGGCTTTACCACAGAAGGAAGACTCGCTTTTCAAAGTTGAGGAGCAGCTGGAATGCTGCAGCTGACTGAGGTCAGGGTCACACTGACTGAGCACTTGCTACGCAACTGCCCCAGCGTGGGCACGGTCACAGCCCTCACCACCCTGAGAGGCGTCTGCCAAAGAGCTGTGGAGGGCAGCAGGGCCCACCAGCCTCGGTCTGAATCCCAGCTTTATTACTGTGCGACCTTGTGTAAGTCACTTAACTGCTCTGAGCCTCGGTTTTCTCTTCTGTTAACAGGAAACTAGCTGGTGTTCAGTGAGCATTAGTGCTTCTTATACTTGTATAAAGTAGCCAGCACATACAGATGCTTAATAATTCACAACTGCCATTTGTAACCTGCAGGTTCTCAAGTCTAGGAGTTCCTGGCTTTGCCAAGTCATATTGTAATTTCAAATTTTCCTATTTCCTTCTCATCAAATCTCTTCAACATAAACACCATGGGGAATCTGAATTTTGACGGTGCAGAATCCAGCTGAGACTACATCCCAGGAGCCTCCTGACTGATTCTGTCCCTCGGGTCAGGCCTTTCATGGGCTTCCACTCACACGACTCATCAAAAGGATCAACGGGCAGGAGAGTCCTTTGGTGACTCCCCACACAGATTATGCACTTCAGCTACTGGACTGCTGCGCTGGGCTCTGACAGAGAAGGAAGCACAGCTCTGAACTGATTCACGACAGTCTGGTCACGGCCGACAGAAATGAGGGCAGTGCTGGTGTAGCATAGCAGCCAAACCTGTCAGCCATCGACGCAGGAAACAAACAGTGGTGTCTAGCTTAAAGGTGGCTGCCAACTGGGCCGTTCTGAATGTGTGTCACCCCCCATAGTCCTGCCAATAACCTAGACTCCTCTACGTGGATCCTGAGAGTTTCAGGAGCCTGAAGTGGGAGATCATAACATATACTGGCAATTACCAAGCCATTCCACAGGGTTTGAACCCCTGGAAAGGTGCAGACTTATGGTTAAAGCTACAGTATTTTGGGCATTTTTGGTAAGCCACTATGTTGGCACTGTTACCCACTCCCTCAACAAAGAGGTCAGTAAGTGCACCCATGGGAGCCAGACCATACACAGGCAGCCTGCCTGGAGGAGGAAGCATCTTCCCTCTACTCTAAATGCTCTGAGAACACAACTTACAGGAGGGGGGTGTGGGGCACTGTGCTCTCTCATTACGGAAGGAAGCAAATTCTGAACTATGGGCTCAGAGAGTGACAGAATGCAGTGTCCTTGGTTCACCAAGTCTGGAGGCAGTTCTGCTTGGAAACGGGTAAGTGAGTTTCCTTATACGAGCCCAACTTTGCAGGGCTGTATACAGCAAATGGGGCATACAGACAGTGGCAACATCTGTGTTCTTAAGCTTGGTTTGTGCTTCTTAGCCACACGTGTACATTAGAATTACTTGGGGACTTTAAACAAAACAAAATCTACGTCTGAACCTCACATCAAAGACTGATTTGGCAGACCTACGAAAGAAGTGGAAATATATTTAGAAAAGTCTCACCAAGGATACAAAACTATCAACTCATGGTCAAGAACTGGTATAGTTCAATGTATCATCTATATTCAATTCCATTCCTGGTCCCATCTGACAGTGCTGTGCTTTCCCACCTGCAGTGGGCTCAGTTCTGACAAAGGGGCCCGAGGGAGGTAGGGGTGTTGGGAGGGTCCAGGGGTCCACTTCCACTTTGAGGAGCACTGCTTGGAAAGCAGCTGTTCCAAAGCCGAAACACTGGAATTTGTAGCAGCTGGTGCTAACAGAGAAAGGACTCACGTGATATCAGGTCAAAAGACTTCTTGTCCTCAGCATTTGGTTTCACCTGGCAGGTGAGAAGGTTCAATTTAGCTGGTTGCCTGTTAGACTAGGAGGGAAAAAAAGGAAGTTAGATGAGCATTCCCCTCCTTTCCACCTGCCAGCTTATTGCCCTTCAGAGCTGCCTGGTAGGTGCTGCTCAGCGACACAGGAAAATGTTTTCAGCAATGAAGAAAAGAGACATTTGGGCTTGTTCCAACTTCACGACAACAGGTTTGTAAGCTGCTGCTAAACTTGATAATGTGTTATCTACCCTACTGAAGTGCTGGTTCTCATTAAGTAGGGGAGAACATGCAGGTGCCCACTAAAGATCTTTGATTTTAATTTTCCACTTGTCTTTTAACTGTGCAGATGTATGTATCCCGGTGATTAATCAGAACAGAACCAGAATGATCCACCTGGCCTTCAGTGACCAGGATGCCTGGTACACAGAAATATGCCTTTCTGGAATCTACAAATATCCAAACAGTTGGTATCTTCCTTACTGAATTTTTCTGAGAAATTAGTTGAGCCCTTTACTCAACATGACCCTAGCCTTTAATTATTCCAGACCCAATGTCCTAGGTTTACATCGACTTTTGGTTGCAATATGAAATTTACATTCTTTCAAAAGTACAGAACAATTACAATTTTTTAAATAAGCCCCAATATCATCTAGAGAGGAAAAATATAATAAGGATTTTATATCATTATCAGCAAAACTCTTGGTCAGATCTGTAAGACAGACCCCTGAGGTCTCCTGACAGCCATGCTCACTGGGGCTTTGCCATACAGTCATTGTGGTCACTATTCTTGCTTGTCCTCCAGGCTGCACCTGCCTGAGGTCACACAGTTGGCTGAGGCTGATTCCAGGACAGCTGCTTCCTGCAGGAGCTGGCAAGGGAGGGAACCACCTGAGGGCCTGGGCTAGCCTTTGCCTGGACGCGACAAGCCTGCTGAGAAGGGCAACGGGAATCTTCAGTCAGCCCTGTATATGTGCCTTAACTGAGTCCAGATTCTGAAAATCATCACGCCAGGAGCACTTCCACCTGAAGAACTTAAGTTTTTAGGGAAAATAGAGAGCAAGGAGTAGAGTCACACTACTGAACTAAACAAATCCCGAACACAGAGAGGCATACAAGCAAGACCATTTTAACGACACGCTGCATCTCTGATTCTTAAAACCGGGCAGTTGATTTCTAATCTACTTTCTGTACACTCCAAGGAATTTCTGAGGTCTCCTCCCTCTGTAACTTTAGTGAGCTCAGACACAAATCAACTGTGTAGACCTCCTCTATTCCACAGCCAACTGGCTCGGTGAGAAAGGGCAGGATCTCAGGGGCTTACATGTACATTGCATGTGATTTATAAATAGAACCCACAAGTCTTTGTACACAGGAACAGTGCTTGAGAATGGATTCCTGTACCACAGACTGATCACAAAGCTCACAATCGGGAGGCTGGAGCTTGCGGGCCTCCAAATTTTTCTCTGAACACATCTGGAATCTAGGTTTCTAAGGGCTTCAGATGCACTGCAACAGCAGCAGCCACAGACCAAGGCCCAGTTCTGTAACAGGAACCTTGGTCTGCATTTTATCTTACTGCATGTGGATAAAATCACATCATTTTTCACATGAATGACAATGACATCTGATGGCCAGGGAGAGGTAGCAAACCCAGTCAGTGGTGAAACTGTTAGAAAAGCCCAAACCCACTGCTGTTGAGTCGATTTCCACTCACAACAACCCTACCAGATAGAGCAGAACTGTCCCACAGAATTTCCAAGGAGCACCTGGAGGATTCCAACTGCTGACCCTCTGGTTAGCAGCTGGAGCACTGAAACACTATGCCACCAAGGCTTCCTTTGTTAGAATACAACATTCTAATTTAGAATCCACACTTAAAGAAGGATGTGGAAAACATAGAGAAGATCAAGAGATGACTAACGGGGTGGGAAACGAGAACTTTGAAGATCAGGTTAAGGCATTACTTAGTCTGGAGGAAAGGCGGCCAGGGAGTGACTAATAATCACCTTCAAGTGCATGAAGGAAAGGTTGGGCAGCTGTTTTCTATCTGCACAGATAAAGAAGAAATACTCCTATTGCCTTAGGAGATACGGGCCAGACACAAGGAAGAACTTCCCAAGCTTAAGCTGATTGTGCCAACATAATAAAGAGTTTCACATTTAACAGAGAGAAATCTATGTTTTGAAAAGTTTAACCATTTTTTAAGACACCATTCAGAATTGAATATGGCATAAGGTTGACCAAATTTCTTATTTTTCCCTAATCTACATTCTGCTGCTGTTTCTGAACAACCTTATCAACTGATGCCCCCAAAGATATAATATCTTAACGATGAAAAACCACTCAAGCTCAGTAATAACTGAATTCAGAAAGATTAAACAAGATCCTTTTCCTTTCATTTCTAAGCAATGACTATTTCAAAGTCATTTTTGGAAAGCTGACGATAGGGTTTTATAACAGATTAAGTTATCCCATGACTGACCCACAACTCCCATGATGGTTGACACGTACCATTTATTTCTTTGGAAGGGTGTCAAGTCTACTGGACTTGTATTTGCCACATCAAGGAGGAACTTTATTTGCTACAGGCAAGTCTTTTTTACTGTGTTCTTCCCAAAAAATGAGCTGTCAGCAAGGCATCTGACAAGTGACCCATCATCCCAAACACGACTGAAGAGCGGGGCACACACAGTTTTTGACCGCCTGAGCCACTGATGTACTCGAGTTCTGAGCCGAGCCCAGGAACACTGTAATGGCATGCTCAGCCCGAGTGTAAGGTCCACGGCATCAGAAGGCATGCAACTCAATGCAGTAATAACAGTAATTCCAAAGGTATGCATAGCTTTCCAAAATCTCAAAGTGCTTTTTCAGTATCAGTACTAATTTATAGGTATAGTGATTTAAGAAGGTATAAGCTATCCTGGGGATTCAGCAGACTAAAACCAAAGTAAGACTAAATGGCAGGTCCTGGGCTACATCACTGTGGAACAGTTCAGTAAGTTCTTTAATATTGTTTCAGTAAGGGAAAAGAAAGTTTAGCAAACTTCTCTCTACTGAGGACTCACTACTGACAAGTCCTATCACTCTGAGAATAAAACCTGTACGGACAGCTACACCAGGCTCCTTCTGACTTCTGCTCCAGCCCCTTTGTGTGGTGATAACTTTCTACCTCTTATGCCCTTCTGTATGTACTTCCTGACTCATTACTACTACTTATTTGCTTTTTGTCTTTCCTTCCACTCAGGCCACAAGTTTTTGTTTTGTTCCCTAAAACATGCCTGGCATACAGTGGGCACTCAATAAATGCTCACCAAGTGCATGAAGGCCTTCCAGGTGCCTTCTACACATTGTCTCATGTTCTACCTTAGAGGGAAGTTGGCTTCGTTTCTTGCACTAGATGAAGAAATGGAGGCACAGAGAGGTCAAGCAGTGTTCCCAAGGCCTCCTGGTAAGGGAGTGGCAGGGCTGGGACCTAGACCAGGGTCTGAGTGGACCAAAGCCCTGACTCCTTCCTTTCTGCTTCCACTGTGCAGTAGAGGTGTGGAAAGACACCTACACAGTGGCTTTCAGGGAATAGCTGGATGTCTCAGTTCCTAAGAACATTTCCTTCCAACAAGAACAGGTCTGCCAAGCCAGCCAAGTGCCGTCGAAGAAATGAGTAAATGGTTTCAAAGATTCATCTGCATTTTAATGTCTTCTTAGGCTGCAGGTCATCTGATTCTCCCCAATTACTTACTTTCAGAATTAATAATGAAATTTCTGAAGTCAACTGAAATACCTACTTGTTCATCTGACAGATATTAAGCCCTTATGTTACAGGCACATATGAAAACCATGTGGTTTGTGTCACCCACTGAACAGCTATGGGAGGCAAGGCTGACGTACCCAGCATGTCTGTGGCGTGGGGACCCTGGAGCCTTAGCTTGAGTGCATGCACGTCAGACCCTGCCCCAGCCTGCAGCCAGCCTCCAGCCTCCAGCGAGGTCTTGCAGGAGGGCATAAGTACACACAAACAGACGGAATAGGAAAGGGGAGCAGGCAGTGGTCTGGGGAGCGAGGGAACCAGCAGCGGTGGCTAACTGACCCAAGCGGCAGGAGGGGCCACCTGCATGTGGCTCAGGTCCCATGCGTGCTGGCAGTGTGCTGGAGGGAATTAGTCAGGGAGAGACAGTCAGACCTGCAGTGCAGACAGGTCTCTGTGAGTAGGTGGCTGCTAAGGGAGCCAGGTGAGGCTGAGAGAGGAAAGCAGAAGAGAAATGGTGACAGCCTGCACTAAAGCCACGGTCACTGTACCAGGGGCTGGGGAGGGAAACAATCCTCCACGTGGCATGTGAGCCGCCTGGTCCCTGCATCCAGATGGTGACCACAGGGCAGGACATAATGCCCTTGGAGGCTCTCCTATGCAGCAGCATCTTTCAAAAACTACAAGTTCTTCGCTAGTTACTTCTCAAAAACAACTATTTCACGCCTCTGTTCCCTGAAATTCCAAGGCCTGTCCTTTAGAGCTTACTTTCCATTAAAAACATCTTTTCATTAAATAAACATATATTCACTGAAAAAAATTAAGATACACACGCAAAGAAGCATCTGAACAGATCGTGCTAATCAGTTTCATACCCAAAGACAACTGCTGTTCATTTTAACAAGCTGTGTCGTTTTTAAAAAGTTGGTTTCAAACTGTATACTGTTTTAAAAACTGCTTTAACAATATACACAAATGCATTCCTTTTACTTACACACATGGAACTAAAGGCAAACCTATTCGAGCCTCTGTCAACCACAGAGAATCTGGATGTGCTTGGTGAATGGAAGTGAGGAAGATACCACCCGTTTAACACGCTCTGCCACTCACAATAGAAAAGGGGCAGTTTGGCTCGGCCAGACATCAGAAACCTAAGCCGACACGCATCCTGAAGCAGGACAACGAGCCAATGCAGACGAATGCTCCCGCCTCTCTAGAGAGGACACAAGCCTGCCAGTCTGTCCGTACCTCAGGGTGTACAACAGGGAAGTGCTCTGGCTGGAAGTGGAATGCTGTCAGCACAGGCGTACTTCTCTGCTAGCAGCAAACAGGTGCTGATGCCAATTAATAATGAACCCCACATCGACCTGCTGAATGGCTCAGCTTCATGCATGAGTGGTAAATGTCACTAATTATTTGGGCAATAACCTGACCCAGCCAGGGAAAAACTAAAAATAATAAAACTCACTTCACTTCCTACGCTGGTGCCTGGTTAACAGAGTTGCACAGACTGCTGTGGTCGTGTTAAGAGTTTCGTTACATAAATATTTACTTAGGACACCTACTATGCCCTAGAGGACACATACTCGGCACACAACCAATAACCACAAATGAACCCCAGGCAGTAAGTCAGGTCCAGACTGAACTACCTACCACTGCAGAGCAATCTCACCACCAAAATCACAGCGCCTTTTAAAACTACTGGCTTCTGGAAGGTATTTTGGTATGTTTGAGGGAAGCTAACAGTTTATATGGTCAGCTTTCATTCATTCAAAAATATGTCTTGGATTACTAAACTGCTAGGTTTTTTTTTAAAAGTCTTACTATTTAATTTGTACAGTAACCCTATGAACTAAGTATTGTTACTGCACCCACTTTACAGATGAGAAAACCACAGGCCAAGAAGTTAAGTAAATTGACCAGTGTGTTACAGAAAGCAAGGGGCAAAGCTGAGATCTGAACCAAGCTCTTCCTAGATCTCTTCCATCTGACACGGTGTTTTCGCGTCTAGGAAAGCCCTTGGAAACTGTGCTGTTAGCAAGAAGAGCTTTCCTGTTTTCTGACCTGTGAATGGCTAGTTCCCTCATTTGCCTTTCCACGTAACTTAGCATTCCTTCTAAGAAACCTTGTTCTTAACATGTCCCATGTCCTAAAATTACTACTCTTGGGAACTCCACTACCCCTTCCATAATCCCCAGGCAGCCTGGGGGAGAAGCAGCTGGTTATCACACTGAAGTAATTCATGCTCCAGTGTGGATGACTGCGAATGCCCTTAATCCTCTCAACCGTTTTAACCACAGGATTTACTTCAAGTTAGTAGACTGTGTATCTACAAGACAGACAAATTTGAAAACGGAGATTTCTACAATTGCGTTCACTGAAGTAAGAAACTCACTCCTCTGCTTCTGAGAGTCTGCTCCACTGCAGGCCTGCCAGTGAAGACTATGATGATGTGGACAGAAAGGACCGAGGGCCTGGTAACCAGTGGGGCTGACCCTACTGCATCTTAGGAACATGCTGCAGAGCCACTCGCTTAGTCACTTCCGCCAGCATTGGTGGAGCGCCTACTGTGTGCTGGGATACAGACTTCGAAGAACTTTTAAACTCACGTTTCCTGTTAAACTGCGGTAACCCCTTCAGTCCACTGTCTGGGTATTCTAACCAGAGTCCACACACCCAAAGCCCTTCGACTCAGGGTATCTGTACACAGGCATTAACATAAGGATTTAAATAGAGTATTGTCTTTTTAAAGTATTCTCCATTACATTTAATCAATAAAAGGAGCAGTGAATGGCTGGGGAAAATGCTGTAAAACAGATTTATATTATCTACCTAAACAAGTAACAGCCCATTAAAATGATGAAATCATCAGTTGACAAATACATAGCATTTCCTCCTGCCCACCCTAAAGTAAGTACTACTATTATTAACGCCATTACACAGATGAGGAGACCAAAGCACAAGAAGCTTAAGTAACTGCCTTTAGGCTAACGGCCAGTAATGGCAGAGTGTTAGGTGAAGGCAAGACATTTTTAAGGAAGCCATGACTTCTTGTGCTAGGAAGGCTGGGGTGAGGATTACTGTGAAAATCACCTCATTTCAGACTACTGGTCCTCTCTTTTGTACATTCACATTCATAGAATCAGAACTCTAGTCTTCACAGTTAAGAACCAGTCATACACACTACAATCCAGCAGCCACACTTCCTAAGTTTGTGGGCTCTACATTAAAGGGGCTTTATTCCTCTGCTGGAATTATGGAGTCCCTGGAGCACAAAGAATGCCACACAGCGTGTTGGAGCCAGTAGGGAAGGCAGGAAAAGCTCAGCCCTCTCAAACTGTGAGGGCTGTAGTTTCAATTGGTAGCCCGCTTTGTAATTTGAGTTCTTCAGTTTCACCTTCCTTTTCCACCTAAGATACAAGTTCTTTACAAGAGTCTCCTTCAACCCCTGCTCAACACAGAACTGGAAGAGGTTATACGGCAGTCCCCAAACCTTAGAGTGCACCAGCACTGTCAGCCCTGCGACTCCAGAGGATTGGCTGCTGAGAAGGAAGCCAGGCTGCAACGCAAAGAACTTGTGCCTTAGGTGAAAAGGAAGTTAGAATCGCAACACCTAGGCTTTAGCGTAGCCTCGCTGTGGGCACTGAAGGCTCTCGCTGGCTCTGAACACTTGGCACAAGGCACTACTGGGTTTAGACAAGCAATGCATTCCTGCTGGTGGGGCGTGGCAGCATGGAGAAAAAACAGTAGGCTCAGCAGCAGTCCAGCCTGTGTCTGAGCCCAGACTCAGTCATCTACTAGGACAGCCACGAGCAAAAAACCTCAGCGTCTAGTCTTCTCATCACAGAGAGAGAAAACAACGCCACCTCTGCTGTGACACCTCACTAGGGCAATGCCCCACGTACAGCGGGAGGCAGCAGAGGCTCCGGAACTCAGCTTCTCAGCTGTAACTGTGGCTCTCGCACTCAGCAGGCATGCGACCTTTCGACTTTTCACCTACAGAAGGCAGTTAGCAGCAACTACCCACAAAGGGTGCTACGATGGTGACATGGGAAACGTGTGTACAGTGCTACCAGGTGTGAGCACTTCATGTTAGCGCTTGTTTTTATAATCACTAATTATTTCCCAAATACCTCCTCTCATGGTGTCCACACAGCTGATACACGAAACTCAACTGTTAGCAATTTCCCTCTAGACCCAGGTTGCATCCCTGCTAAGATGAAACACTTGGAGAGCTGCCCACTTAGTCGCTAAGCCTCAAACAGGATGCCTGACCCTATCTAATATCTGGGCCATAAAAGGGAACTGAACATGGCACCAGCCATGGACCGTCTGAGGTGAGCAGAGCAAGTGAGCCTTGCGGGCAAGACACTGGCCAGTGTGAAGACAAAGCAAGCAAGTGGAGCGGTGTCCAGGCTAACAGAGAGCACAGGGGTGGTTTAAGGACACACACTAGATTCACCCACGACCCCATTCTGAAGGACGCAGTTACTCAATTCACCTATGACCCCATTTTATTCAGAATTATTCCAGCCCAGCCTTGGAAGAAGCTGAAGCCTGCCCACTGCTGATTTTACTGTTTATCTAGTAGACAGATCTTCAACTAGAACAAAGTCAGCCAAGCCAAGCCAACAAAGCAGGAGGTGAGAATAAGACTTCGACAGACTTCAAACTGGCCAAGTTCCGACCAAGGCTGACAAGCAAATTTACTGACTTTACAAACATCCTTGCAATTGGCTGTAGATTTCCACACCCCCACTTCCAGTCTCCTTCCTGTCTCTCAACATTAACTGGCCAACAATGGGGGAAGTGGGCCCTCAGTGGCCCTCCATCCTGTCTGAATATTGGAAGTACCTGGGAAGCTTTTACAAACCTCTGATTAACTTGGGCTTCACCTCCAAACCAATTAAATCAAAATCTGGGACCAGATGATTCTAACACACTATCAGGGTGGAGAATCTTGGGATTAATTGAGCCAGCCACACAGAGCCTCTTCTAATCACTTGCAATAGTTTCATTCAGGTGCAGGTAATAAATGTTTTCATCTGAAATAAACGTAAAGTACAATGATACCGCTAGTAAGTAATCCTGGGATTCAAAAAAAGAAGGTGGAAGACTTTATCAAGTTCCAAACACTGTAAAAATTGCTGTAGAATGTATCACTTGGGAGAATAAATTGTCAAGACGTAGCCAGCCGGATTTCTAGATCTGTTACTCTATGGAACACAAATGCAGGAAGCCTTCTAATGAATGCTGAAGTCTTCAGTTCTGCCTCTGAAATGTAACAGAGGCCTACAAAGATACTGTGACCTTGGTGGCCTCCTCAAGTTTCAGAGAAGTGCCACTTATGTTACAGATTTTATTTTTAAAGGTATGTACATTATCTGTACTCAAACACCTGCTGCTCTTGATTCTGACTCATAGCAAGCCTACAGGGTTGCTGAGTTAGAATTGACTCAAAGTCAACAGGTTTGGGTCTTCTGCCTGTAAATAAGACCATGACGACAGTTTAATGCCTGTGTTTCTGGATGATTTACATCTATGAAAAATGAGGCTCCAAAGGCTTTGGTAATTTAGCTGAAGTCCTATAGCTGGGCTGGGTGCCCAAACCTAGGTCTAATTAGTTCTAAAGTTGGCCCTTTCACAATTCACAGTACCTCTTTCTAATCTCTTTGAGGACAAGGATGAAATAGGGCAGTCCACAGGATAGTCCCAGAATGCCCTCAAGGCCAAGTCACAGCAACAAGGTTATTAAATATGCTGCAAGGAAGACAGACTCCTTCACAGGTCTCTGTGTCTCCCAGGAGCACTTGCAGGGCAGTGTTTCACGACCTCACAGCAGTGTTATCTTCAGGACTCCGGATGGGACTGAATGACAACAGTCCTTGCATCCAGGGAAAGGGACAGGGAAAGAGAGGACAAACTCCTGTTTTACTGCAATACTATGGAAGGTAGAAATTAAGTTGCTATGAAAGGATACGTACTCAAAACATACAAGTACCTTCAGGGTAAAGCAACTAGCAACGTAAAAGATTCTAACAAGCCCTAGCCTGCAACAGGGACAGCAACACATGAGGGGAGAATAGTAACACAAGCTGGCATTAGTGAGCACTAATTATGCCCCACATCCTGCTCCAATTAATTATAATCAATAAACCCTTTTAATCATCACAGCCACCTGTGAGTTAGGACTATTAATAGCCCCTTGTATTAGGTGGAGAAAGAGCCACTAGGGATTCACTGTCAGAGACGAAATTCAAATCAGGACTTTCAAACCAGTTCATTCAGATTGGAACCCCTGCTGAGAAATTCCATTTCTAACAAGTTCTCAGGTGATACTAATGAGGTGGAGTGGTGGCTTTCAAAATTTACTATAGGTACGAATCACCAGGGATCTTGTTGAACTGTAGATTCTGATTCAGCATGTCTCGTGTGGAAAGGTCAATTCTCAGGAGGGAGTTGAACTAGAAGAAACTTGTTCAAAGTCCCGTTGTCCACAGCAGGCAGACTGTCTGGAAGGCTCAGCTCACTGAGATGACAGTAACCACGACAGTAATCACCTGTCACCAGACGCCAACTGTGCTCCAGGCTCTAACCCAACCCAACCCACTGCTACTAATGCGATTCCAACTCACAGTGACCTTACTGGAGAGAGGAAGAGAGAGTCCTAGGAGGCAGCGGGAAGAGGACAGGCTTTAGTGTCTGAGAACTGGCTCCACCATGAATAATCTGCAGGAACCCAAGCAGGTGATTTCTTTCTCTGCCCCAGCTTATCTACAAAATGTAGCCTCATTCAAGAGACAATCACTGAGCAACAACTATGCATTGTGCAGGATGCTACGTACTGGAATTCAAAGAGGGGTAAGACAGTGTCTCTTCACCTCCCAGGACCTTCCAGTGTGGTGACACATGAAGTTAGTGACATCTTTGTAGTGCTATCTGTAAGTGCACAGTATGCTGTAAGTGCTCAGTAAGAGTGCTTCCTTTTTCAACTCATCACAAACTGTATGTGGTCTTGAGTTACTGATTTTTTCAGAAAGTTTTTTAAAAAGCACAGCTTCTTACACATCTGAAATTAGTTTTTCAGGAGAACAACAATGAAGTAATACTGTCCATACTTCCTCTTTCACGTTTTATTATATAAGCAATGCTTATAA
Source organism: Heterohyrax brucei (assembly GCA_028571685.1). Lineage (NCBI taxonomy): Eukaryota > Metazoa > Chordata > Mammalia > Hyracoidea > Procaviidae > Heterohyrax > Heterohyrax brucei. The sequence continues at coordinate 12,866,621 of CM053153.1, read as the reverse complement.
TAAAAAAGGGGGAAGCAAACAGTTCAGAGGGTAGAAATCTATTCAGAATGGTTTAGTGGCTTGATACAAACTTGCTTAGGCTTCAGTTTTGAGGCCTACTACCAATGTCTGTCATACAGTCATTAGAATTGTATTTTGAAATTCAAGTATTTTATAGTGTACTTCAATACCCTGAACGGTCCATAAGTGGAAGCCAGCCATTACTATTGTTATTAAACAAGTTGAGAAGGTCCCATGAATTGAAGGCACAGTGCTCTATTACCTTGAACACTCAATTTAAAGAGCTGTCTCTGAACACATACTTAAAAAGCAATGAATTTTCAGGTGAAGTTTCTAAGGACGGGCAGCAAATCCTTATAGGTACAAAAAGAAATACATTTTCTCTGGAACTGTCAACTGAGGAGATGAAGGCTGTCCAGCGCAGATCTTCGCCTGTGAACAAACCATGCCCATTCACCCAAATGCCTACACAGTTCTCCCTGGCACTGCTTTGTAGGAGCAGCCTGACAGTGACATCCACAGGGCCCTTCAGGCAGGCAGGGTCTCCAGTGCTAACAAGTTCCAAACAAGGGCCTCCCATTTCCTAGTAACAAAGGCTCTCTTCCCCACTTTCAGAGATCACTGAATCTTGTGTTCCTGGAAACCACTGTCCTTGATTTTCAACATAATTTTAAGTAACCAATATTATTTGCAAAGTCAGGAAAAGCCAGCTAAAACCAAGGCTCTGGAATGGTTAATTCTGGTTCAACTCCCTGGTGAGAATTTATATCAGAATCTGTATTTTAAGAAGACCCCCAGGTGATTCTTATGTCTTGTTAAGACCTAGATTCAGTACATCTGAGGCAAGAATGCAAATAATTCTCAACACGGAGTCGAACTGCAGGGAACCAGTTCAAAGCTCTGGCTTCACCTGGCTTTAGAGAACTTTCAGCAGGAGCTGGGATGTGTTTACAAGTGACGCAGTTGGCAGCAAAAAATAAGTTACAACTTCAGATTTATGCTCTGACAGCACCACTGCCAGTGAAAAATTGCAAAACAGAACAGCACACGTCGGTGGGAGAAAACGTTCCTTCCCCGGGGTTCCTGCAGGGCAGGAAAGGGGAGTCTACCAGTTGCGGTGTTTGCTGGAGAGGCGGCCTGTCAGAAGACTTCAGTATCCCCAGCGACATTCAAAGAAATCACAGTAGAGCAAGACAGACTATTACCTGAGTGCTCACACACAGCCTGAGTGATAACACAGCACACGTTATCTCACTGAACCCTCACACACCTTTCACACGTCTTGTCAGCGTCACATAGTAAGTGGCAAAGGGGGAACTCAGAATCAAACCTGACAGATGCCAAAGTCCATTCTCTCTGCCACTGAACTACAAGACTGATATGATAAACCCAACCAAACTCGTTAATGTCAATTCTGACGCATAGTGACCTTACAGTGCACAGCAGAACTGCCCCAAGGAGTTTCCAAGGAGTGTCCAGTGGATGTCAACTGCTAACCCTTTGGATACAGCTGTAGGACTTGATCACTAAGCCACCAGGGTAATCAGAGCCTTAGGGATGCATGTCAAGAGTTGGCTTATTCATAATGAATGTGTTTTGGCAGGGAAAAACACGGATAAAGACAGAACTTTTTAAAAGTAAACTGTTCATTATCACGTAACGACTCAGCGACGTCACTGGTACTTGACCCAGGTCTGTCTGGTTCACTTGGTCACCTACACAATTTCTCACTGCCGTGTGTTCTTTCCACAGCAGACACTTACGAAGACTACAGACCATCATGTAACTTCTCAAAATGCCTAGTGAAGACTGTTAAAGCAATCCAATGGAAGAATTCCCCAGCAGAAGGTACCAAGTCAGGGCACACAGAATAAATCTTGGACTAAAAACTTAGGGTCTATATAAAGATTATTCCTTACATAAAAATTCTACTTGAGGTATTTTTCATTCTACAATATTTAAGATGAAGAATACTCCCTCAAGACTGGAGAAGAAGTAACAACCCCCTTGACGATTTTCCATCTTTCTAACTCTGCCCACTCCCTGCTTAGCGGGGTCACACTATTTAGAACCAAATCAGCAAATAAAATCAGACATCAGCGCCTGAGCATGGCTGAGGAAAGCTGACTGGCGGTTACGAGTGCAGCTTATAAGGATACAGGCCACAGAGTCAGCGAGTCCCAGGTGCTGGTCAAGGAGACTCACCAAAAAAACCAAACTCAGAGCCACCAAGTCCATTCCGACTCAGACGGCCTCCCTTTATTCTGGAAGATGGCTAAATCTGTATATTCAGATGGATGGATGGTGACTAGCCTACACCAGACAGAACAGAAACTCAGTAAAAGCTTTCTGAACAAATCAATCCCTGCTGGGCAGCTTCAGTGGTAATTATTAACTACGCCTGTGGGCACACTGTCTGATGATTGGTCGCAATTGGCATGACGCTTCCAAATCTCAGGTGGAAGCTGAAGACCTCTGCAGGTGGCAAGAATGGAGGGAATTTAGCTTAAGAACCGTACCAACCATTGCCTTTAAGTCCATTCTGACTCCGAGTGAGCCTACAGGATACAGCAGAACTATGCTGTAGGGTTTCCAAGGAGCAGCCGGTAGATTCAAACCTTTTGGTTAGGAGCCCTAACTTTTAACCACCGTGCCCGTGGGGCTCCATAGGGAGCAACAAGCCTTAAGATGCGGCAGTCATCTGCCAGGACATAGTGACAAGTGTACACTCAGCACCTCTGGAGTGCTGAGGTCTGTGCAAGGGCTGAAGAAGGAAAGCTAAACAGAACCTGCACCAAACCCAGGGAGGTCACAGTTCATAGGACGATATGGCTCTGGAGGCAGAGAGACGAATGGAAGTAGCACACGGACCGTGTTGGACAGACTCAAGTGTGAATTCCAACTCTGGCACGTACTAGCCACGTCACGGCTCTTCTTCATCCTCTGTTTTCTCATGTGTAAAATGAAGGCTGTCATACTACATGGGTGGTAGCAGGGCTGAGTGAAATAAACGTCAGGACGTGTACAGCATGAAGAATATGCTAAATAAGCAGGACTTCCTTTCTTCAACAGTAGGAAATCTGAACCAACTGTGAACAACGAAACATGGCTAATGCAGAAAGTGTTGACCCTCACTGCTGTTACCTGCTGACAAGGAACTGCTCGCAATAACTCAAGGGTGTAACCACCCCAAGAGCTGCACTTGAGCAAGTTCTTTCTCCAAGCTGGGATGGCTGAGTTAATCCTCACGCACACTGATTGACAGACCCCAAGCTGGGACGGCTGAGTTAATCCTTCTGCACACTGATAAAGACTCTGGGGTATATCCTGCCATTACCATTCTTGCTTGAGACATTTTCCACTATAATCTATGCATCTCTGAGAATCAAAAATAATTTTTCTACTTTAAAAAGGGCAAATAGTAATTACTTGTTTGACTGTATGCTTCTTTTGACTACAATCAAGATTAAAATGTTTACATATATTGTTTTATTATTTCCTGTTATTACTTTTGCCTACATAGGACATCTTCTGTTATTTTTTTTTCAATTGAGAAAATGTTAGGCTTTTCATAACAACAATCAGTAAAATTTCCCAAAAGGTCAGATTAGACAATCAAAGACTACCTGATTCAGTGTAAGGGGGTAAAAAAAAGTTCCTGTACAACAGATGAAAGACACAGGACACTGTAGAGTAAAAGTGCTTCTTTGGAGTGGGGGGAGGTAAGGGTAGAACAATGTCTTGAATTACCTGACCCAAATTCGTATGTTAAAGATATCCAGGAAGAAGATCAGCGCTGGTTCTCAGGCTGGTCATGTCCCCACATTTATCTCCTAGTCTACACGGACAGGAAGCGCATGCAGGGCACCTTGGTAAGTTATCGGACACACTTACTGTGGCGTGTGAGATGGTCAGAATGCCATTCTTGACTGCACACTTCCTTCTCTGCCACACTTTCCGAAGCCTGAAAAACAAGGCAAACACAACCTGATACTGTATAAGGTTCAACCAGTATGTAGTTACATAGTATTATACACAATAATAACAAAACACAAACAAGAAAACCACTACACAAAACAGAAAATTCTGGTTGCGTTTCACTATCTTAGGTGGAAGGTAGTTCAGACGAGTAAGCATGTGCAAGGGTAGTCATTACAATTCTGTTTTTGATACTAAACATGGGGAGCAAGAGAAATGCAACAGTATGTAAATAAATAAATAGGTCATACTCATGCTGCAGGTACCATGTTGGGGTTTTAAACAAAGGAATTAATGACAGGTATGCTAACTTATACTGACTTCTAAAGAGTACTGCTGACCGAAAAAACCAAGCTGTTGTAACATACTTAAAAAACAATCTTAAAATCTTTCAGATGGATAAAACAGTACTGTTTTCTATGGGTATGTATATACATAACCCACTGCCATCAATTTGATTTCTGACTCATAGTGACTCTACAGAGTAGAACTGTCCCATAGAGTTTCCAAGGAGCACCTGGTAGATTGAAACCACTGACCTTCTGGTTAGCAGCTGTAGCATTTAACCACTATGCCACTAGGGTTTCCATGTATATACATAGAAATGTGTAAATAAAGGCTCTGGAAAGAGGGTATCACACTGATATGAGGTGGGGGGCAGACTTATGTTGAAAGTGGAGCTAAGCAATTAACTTTATTGATGAGCCTTCAGTGTGGATTGCACCTCAGCAGCAAGAAAACAAAAATCCTTACATCTGGCCCTGAAACATCATGATAAATGGAGAAAGGACTGAGGTCATCAAGGATTTCACTTTACTTGGTTCCACAATCAATGCACATAGAAGCAGCAGTCAAGAAATCACATGACACATTGCACTGGGAAAATCTGCTCTGAAATACTGAGAAGAAGACTAAGGTGTGCCTGACCCAAGCCACGGTATTTTCAATTGCATTAGGTGCATGTGAAAGCTGGACAATGAACAAAGACAGAGGCAGAATTGATGCCTGTGAATTGTGGTGCTGGATGAGAATACTGAATGTACCACAGACTGCCAAAAGAACAAACAACTCTGTTCTGGAAGAAGTACAACTAGACTGCTTCTTGGAAGCAAAGACGGCAAGAATGTCTTACATACTTTGGACATGTTGTCAGGATGGATCAGTCCCTGAAGAAGGACATCACGCTTGGTAGAGCAGAGGCTCAGTGAAAAAGAAGACGACGCTCAGGGAGATGGGTTGACAGCGGCTGCACCAACAGTCGTAAGCGTAAAAACGACTGTGGACATGGTGCGAGGCCAGGCAGTCTTTCCTTCTGTTGTGCAAAGGGCTGCTATCAGTTGGAACTAACTTGACAACACCTAACAACAGCAATGAATCTTTTACAAGAAGATGGCAATCATCTATTACTTATGTAATTAAAACTAGATTTAAAAAAACTGAGATGCCTCAGACTCCCTGAAGTCCAGAATCAGAAACAAAAAACCCCAAACACACTGCCATCAAGATAATTCCAACTCACAGTGACCCTACAGGACAGAGTAGAACTGTCCCAAAGAGTTTCTGAGGAGACCTGATTGATTCAAACTGCTGGCCTTTTGGTTTGGAGGTGCAGCACTTAACCACTATGCCATCAGGGTTTTTATGCTTCTAGTGGTGACATGTAACAGAAGCTAGTATTACCTGGATTGAGAGTTGGTTTTAAATTCATGTTGTGGCAGGTTTCATATGGGACTAACTTAAGAACTTGCCTTTTAATGTTATATAAATTTGCCCTCACTTTGAAAGGACTGTACCAATCCTACTGGAAACAAATTCTACATTGCAATCACCTTCACTTGCTGTTCCTGCAGCTTTCAAACCACGGAAAGGCTTTGAGCCTTTCCTCGCACTGGAGTAAGGCTAAATAAGAACTGTACATACCTGATCTCACTTACCTACAAACTCAAAGATACACTTAGGAGCTGATCACATTCACAACCCAGGGAATACCTGTAATTGATACTGTCTTCAAATTACACCTAAATCACACAGTTTGTTCCAAAAATACCAATCAGAGAAATGTTCGATTAGAGGTGACTGCGGTCCCAACAGTCACAGTTGTGCTAGTTAATGTGCCTGTGGCTCGGCACGCACCTTATCCTCACCTCACCTGCCCACACAGGTGAGGCACTCTCTGGACACAAAGCCAAAACAGTAGCATCTTTTCTTGTCACCATTATTTAAAAATATAAACACTCAAACTCTTCAACCTGAGGACAGTGTTTCTTACTCAGTATACTGAATAAAGTCTTTATTCATCGGTTTTTCTTACACATGTGTATTAAGGGGGAAAAAAAACAAAAGGTCCATAGTCTCTCGAAATGCTAATACAGCCAAGGAAGCGAACAGAAAAGCACTAATATTTTGGCTAGCAGAGACGACTAATGTAGCACTTCCAAACCGCCAGAGAACAGGGGGAACATTAAGGTGCCCCAGTGCAGGTCTGCCCAGTCCCTGTCAATACTTGAATAACCTTTATTCCTGTGACTTCTATGGAGCAGCTTCAGTTGTGGCGAGCTTTCTGTGTCTGTACTGAAAGCCTTTCAATGCACTAATTATTCTGTGTGGCTACTGACTGGACATACCAATGACTTTCACCATCTGGTATTCATAGAGGTCACCACACAGAATCACCAGTGACACCGTGTCTGAATTTTGGAACTCCAGAAAAGGAGCTTTCGATCAGAAAATAGTCTGGTGTGAATAACGAGTACCAGCTTTGATGACTACTTGGGCTTCAAACTCAGTGCCATCAGCCACCAGCTGTGTGACTCTGTACGTGTCACCTGACTCTCAAAGCCTCCCTCTGCTCATCCTTATCAGCAAACAAGAGGAAGACACGCACTGAGAGGGACTGACACGGCGGCTGCAACAACAGGCTCAAGCCCAGCCAGGTCTCCACGACCACGAGGACAGTGCAGGACTGGGCCGTGTTTGGTCCTGTTGTACACAGGGTCACTGTGAGTCAGAATCTAGTTGACAGCATCTAACAATGACAAGGTCAACATCATGATGCTGCTAACGCCTGCCTTCTAGGACAATTTTAAAAAACACCCATGTAAAGCAATTGCTCCTTTGCTTCTCAGTAAAAATGCCGTAGGGCCATAAAGCATTAACATTATTTAAAAACAATTTAAAATAGTCTTTCAATTGTGTAATAATCCTTTTGGTAACAAAGAATATTACAAATCTAGGATGGGAAATTACTAATGCAAATGACTGTCCAGAGAAAATCACACAACACATTGGCAGTCATCATTAGTATATGAATGTGTCTTCATGTATAAGCATCTCTCTTTTTGCTGTTCCAGAGAAGACAATCACAAGCAAACGTGGGTTAGCATTATCTATCTTTGCTACTTGTGCAATTATGAGGACACTGGACCATCTGACCTCCAACTTCCTTTCAACTCTAAGATGCGATGGCTAATGCCCTCATCTCCTTTGAAGAGACTGCAAGCCAAGGGGAGGGTGAGGGTCCTGTCTTACCTTCTTCCTTCCAGTCTCTAGCAGACTGTCTTAGACACAACAGTGTGAAATGAATGTGCATGGAACGAATGTGTGGATGAAGACGTGACCAAGAGAATGGAGAGCCAGGTGTGTAAGTTTATCTCAGTTTATGCCCGTGTATCCGAAGGGTGAGGAGTTAACACGGGCACCCTCTCTGAATACCATGGAGAGCTAGGCCAGCACTGATCAAGTCTGGGCTCTTAGATTTACTGACTGTATAGTTTAAGCTAAATAACTTGACCTCATGGAATGAGCTGCCTTATCTGGGAAGAGCTCAGATAGCAAGTGATGTTTGTGAGGTTCCTGGTAGCGGACAGCAGGCACACAGCAGGTGATCACATGATGCTAAGTTCCTTGAGCACTTTAGTGTCTGAACTAAACATGACCTTTGGAAGGACCCTGCTTGGACACACAGATGTTAACTGCTTCAATTACAAACGGGCAATTCTAACTTCCAGAAAATCACTGTGGCTTCAGGTGAGGAGTAGTGAAACCATAACTACTTTATAGTTTCAGTTCAAAAGATTCCAAACAGTGCACTGCTGCTTGCAACACAACACAAAACTAGCAGCTCTCCTTCAGCTAGAGCAACGACAGGTCACTATGGTGCCACGGTGATCGGGAAAAGGCTGCAGTCCTGGGCCTGGGGCTTCTCCTTCATGATAAACTGCACAATCAGCCCATGCAATATGGGCTATAATTTGCTCACTATGTTAGTTTAAAAAGAGAGCCCAGTGTAAAGCTACGATTTCGGGAGTCACTGTTTCATGTCTTTCTTTATTTTTAGCAGGACTACCTCAGTAAACAGTCAACACACATTGATAGATGCTGTATGATCAGCGAGGCACCCAGCCACGTGCTGGGATGCTTTTCTCTTTAAGGCCTGTATCAGGAGATTCTGCTGGACTTCCCGTCATTGTCTGGAATTTGGCCACTTCTCACTACCTTTGCTGCTGCTCCTTGGCCCTTCCCCACACCTCGTCCGGGTTTCCACAGCGGTCTCTTCACTGTCTCCCTGCTCCTGCTCTAGCATAATGAATGTCCACTGGTCCTATGCGAGCCAGAGAGACTCTTTCAGAACACGTCATCTACTGTGTCACTCTTCTGATCACAATGTTCTGGCTCTCCTTCTCACCCAGAACAAAGCCACAGTCCTTACAGTGGCCTCCAAATCCTCTGTGACTTTGATCCCTGCCCCTGTGGTCTTATCATCTATGACTCCCTAGCAAACTCAGGCTATGCCAGCTATGGTGAACTCCTCAGGACTAACCCCGGTGCTAAACATGCTTCTGGCCATTCCCTCTGCTGCCCAGCTGCCTACCTACACAGACCATTCCTTCACTTCCTCAAGGCCTTTGCTCAAATGTCACCTTAGCACCACCTTTTAGGACCATCCTGCATGACAGCAAGAGCCACCGCCTACCTCACATGCTGTCCTGATCTCCCGCCTTTCCTTTTCTTTCTCCACAGCACCCACTACTACGTGACCTACTGTGTATTACTGACTTACTGCCTGTCTCCGGTACTAGAGTGTAAGTTCTGTCACGGTAAGGACTTTCTTTTGTCTGATGCTGTATGTCCAGTGCCTAGAACAGTGCCTGATACAGATGATAGTTTTACAAAAACAATATCCATGTTCTCTTTGTCAACTGTGTCCTCCCTCTTTGAAGCATTTTCCTAAGTATACTATCCCTACTGCCATCGAGTTGGGCTGCAGTATAAAAATTAGCACGCATACGAAAATATCTTGGTGGGAGGAGGGTATGGTTGGCAACCCTTGAATGCTGCATTATTTGCATAAAAATATGGTAATAAGACCCTCACAAGGTATTCATTGGATATACAAGTAAAATAATGTGTGAAATCGACAAAGATCCCAGAATATTTTCCATTTTAACAAATTAAAATGACAAATTATGCGGCTTAGGTAAATCCAAGGAGCACATATCCACAAGCAATCAAAAGCCAGGACACTTTTTTTTAAACTACCAGTTAGTAAAGTGAGTGAGTGTCATTCTCGTTTTCTGAGAGGCAGTGTGTACGTATTGTGAGCCCTCTGGCAGAACATGTAAAGGGAAGCAAAGCAGAGAACAATATGCTGAGGCTCTGAAGGAGAACTGTTTGTTGGAGCAGAGAGAGAAGGCCAGCGCACGTGCGCCCGGGGTGACAGCACAAGCTGTGGCTCACAGGGAAGGCAGAGGGAGCAGCCAGACCGGACGCAAGGGGCGTCACCAGAGCACTCTACACAGGGCAGGGTGCTGGTGTTTTCCTGCAGGGCCTCTCTGCCTGCTGGGTGGGGATGAACTGGAGAAGGGGAAGAGCAGGACAGAAGACAGCCCTGCTAGGAGGCCACAGAATGGTCCAGGAGAAGAAGGCGCTGGCTCAGAACCAAGAAGGGGCTGCAGAGAGGGCGAAAATATCTTATTTTCAGAGGCATACATGGAAGGCTTTTCGCTAGAGCGGCTGTGATAAAGGGGAAAGAGATGAGTCCTGGATGACTCCTAGGGGGGAGGTGTGAGCGTCCAGGGAGGCATTCCAGGCAGCGGGGCCTCCCGGAACCAAAGCAGAGACAGGTGGGAATGAGGCCAGCGGGCCGCCCACCACCTGCTGCTCATTCCCCTCAGTCCCTGCCTTCCTCAGACACACATTACAAGGCAAGGGTGCTGTCTGGGGGCCACAGAACACTCGCTGTTCCTCTAGAGACAGCAAGTGAAATCTTGGGCTTTCTTGAAGACCAGTGTGCTAAAGATATCAAAGTAGCAGCGTAGAAAACTCTGAAGTGTGCTTTCCTGTTTGAGAGGCTATAGAAAATTCCTAGGGTCACAGTACCCAGGAAGTATATTCATCACACAGAGGTTGGCACACATACCCATCACTTTTCTTGAGCAGGTAGCCTTTCTTCTCACTGCCGTATTCCTTGTTGCCCTGGAGCTGATGCATGCTGTACCCTCCTTGCCGGCTCTGGGAATCCTAGGAAAGAACCCACAGAATCAATGAAAACTGGAGATGACCCTCAACTCCTGGATGCTACGCTGCCACTGAGCCTCTGCTCACTGGTCTAGGCCTAAGAAAATCACAGGGCTGTAGGGGCTGACAGGGGGGCTGACAGGGTCCCTGCCTCTATTTTATAGAGAGGAAAGCAAGACAGGTAAACAACTGCTAAAGGCGTAAAGCAAGCCAGAGGCAGAGCTGGGGTCCTGATTTCTAGACCAAGGTGCTGGTTCTATTTGCCTGGGTCCAAGCACACTGCACTGGTAGGCTAGTACATGACTCAAAACAGATCCCATTTGCAGTAAGACCACCAGGAAAAGGAGCAGAGAAATTTAAGTGGAGCTCAAAACCGAAGTTCACGCAACGTGTTCTTTAGGCCCCATTTTTTCTCCCTTCACACTCTGCCAAAATAAAAAGGACTGCTTCTGAGAGGAGTATAAACAATTCTAAAACTCCTGTTTTGTGTAACAAGTACTCTGAATACTACTCACAATTCTATTTTTAATTTAAAAACATGATTCCATGGAAGTGAAAAGTGATGACTTGGTGAAAAGGGTGATGAGGGTCAAACAAACATCACAGAGGCAAACAGACTCGGCTGAACACAAGCACCCCACTGATTCCTAACCCCATTCCGAAAGACTGTGCAGCTACAAGAGCCATGACATTAGGAAAACACAAGACATGAGTGAACAACGCTGAACTGCAGAAAGAAACACAGGTCTTCAGACAGATAAGCAGGAAGATACATTCTCACAAGAAGTATGGACTTACTCTCCTAGACTTCGATCGGGAAGGGCAAAAGCAAGAAGAAAAGGCAGAACATTTGAAAACATAGTTAATTTCACTGAAAAATCTTACCACCTGTAACATAAGCATTTTTATATAATACACATAGACAACATCTTCGTACAGATAATACCATACACACACACACACACCTGCACATGCGCGCATACACACACTCTGTCTTTAGAATCCCAATAAATCTGAGGTGCTTTAACAATAAAGTATCTTTGTATTTATCAGTTTCCAGGTCCTGCTGAGTGAGAGCAGAACAGCCGAATGGAAGCATAGGAGGGACACATTTCATGAAGATACAATGACAAACCTCACAGCGTGTGCCCCCAGAGAAGTCACACCTCAGTGAAACCCAAAATGAAGAACTGCTTAGAACAACTTATAACAAGAACCACAAATGGAGGAGGACTCTTGGGGTCTTTTTCCCACTACGAAGACTCAGTGAAAGTATGACGCGGCTCTGGTGGCCGAGTGGTTCAATGCTCACCTGCTAACCCAAAGGTTGGTGTGTCCAATTCACCATTTACTGTGTGGAAAAAGGTGCTGCAGGCGGCTTCCCTAAGAAGTACAGCCTGGGAAACCTTACAGGAAGTTCTACTCTGTCCTGCACGGTCTGTACGCTGGTATGAGTTGGAACTGACAGGACAGCTATTTTCCTTTTTTTAAAGCACCATCTGCAATGCGATGGTGATGAGGCAGAAGCTAGTCTCACTCTGATTACTTACTCACTGCATCTGCACAGCATAACCTTTCAGGTCACGATGGCTTTTCTCCTGGCATTCAGGATCCTTTTGGGCCACACAGTATATACGCTCAGCGAACGCAAATAAATGCAGTAACCAAGAGAAAGAGAGACACAGAGAAAGACAGACAAAGAAAGAACGAACCCCACAAAACAAAAAATCCTTGCCATCAAGTCAGTTCCGACCGACAGAGACCCTACAGGACAGAGAGCTGCCCCCCAGGGCTTCCCAGGAGCAGCTGGTGAATTCGGATGGCCGACCTGTTAGAAGGTGAGCTCTTAACCACTGCACCACCAGGGCTCCAAACAGAACTGTAGAAGGAAGGAAAATCTCTAGAGACATGCACCTTTGTACAGCTGTTCTACACTAGTTGTGAGTTCAAGAGCATGCCCTAAACCCCTCACAAAAGCCAGGTTCTGTGGAAGGTACTGAAGATACAAACCAGGACGTGGCACCTGTCCTTCTCCGAGGCAGATGCTCACAACCTGACCACATCGCTGCTCTGTTCTCTTGTGCAGGTAACTGACGGAGGTGAAGGTACACTTCACCATGGAAACGACTCCTATTAACGAGGATACAAACCCTCCCTATTTTCTTACACTCAGTCCTTTCTGCCTGTCACCTGCCAGATTCCCTCCTAATGAAACATCTAACTGGGCAATTTTCATCATACAGAGTAGGGCGTGGAGTGGACTGGAATCTATGAACTGCTGAAAAAATTCCCCAAGTGCTGACTTTGACTGAGGGTCTACATATGTGAGTTCCAGGGTCACCTGGCTGACTTGAGTCCTTCCCTCCCATAAAAGGCCTTCCAGGCCTTCTCAACGGAGGGGTGACAAAGGAGCTGTCCTAAGCACCAGCTATTCAAAGGAGCAGCTTTCATCCTCCCATGTCCTAGTGACAGCCCCCAATAGCAACAGGAGTAATACATGTGGTTTTCTTTGAGGGAGTGAACAATGTGTCCATAATCCTAACAAAGAAAAAGTAAAGCTGAGTGACAGGGAATTCAGCCATGAAATAAAACTAGAGGGAAGAGTAAACAAAACCCACAGACCTATCTGTTTTAATCCAATGAAATCGCATGCAAGTTACTCAACTATGGACCTGTGATCAAGGAATGTTGCCGTATCTATACCTCCAGAAACACATTAAATGCAGAAACTAAAATCTGCTTCAGGGTTAATCTTAACTAAAAGAATCACTCTCCTTGCACAGAACCATTTTCACTGAACTACATACACTTCTCCACACGACCACGTCTGTCTGAATACTCTCTCTAAAACACATTACTCCTAACCTTAACTCATCTGCTAAGCTGTAATTCAAAAGCCTACATTTAAAAAATAAAAGACTGCGTAAAGTGAAGATTCACATGGTGATGACTTATGGGATCACTGCCTCCTGTCAGCTTACCACGGGGCTCTCCTTACCTACACGTGGAAGCGCTGGTGGTGCAGTGGTTTAGCACTACCGCTGCTGACCAGAACACTGGCTGTTCAAACCCTCCAGGTGCTCCTTGGAAACTCTACTGGGCAGTTCCACTTTGTCTATAGGGTCACTGTGAGTCAGCACTGACTCAATGGTCCTGGGTTTTGGGGGGGCTTAAATATGTATTTACAGAAACCCCGGTGGCATAGTGGTTAAGAGCTACAGCTGCTAACCAAACGGTCAGCAGTTTGAATCTGCCAGGCGCTCCTTGGAAACCCAATGGCGGCACTTCTATGTTGTCCTGTAGTGTGGCTGAGTCACAAATAACTTGATGGCAACGGGTTTGGTTTTTGGGTTTACATATACTTATTGGTAGACTACACAAGCTTTCAATTCTGAATAACACACACTCAGGTGGCAGTGCGGCAGTTAGGCGCTTGTCTGCTGACCGAGAGGTCGCAGTTCCAACCCACCAGCTGCTCCACAGGACAAAGACATGGCAGTTGGCGTCTGAAAAGATTCACGGCCTGAGAAATCCTACAGAGCACTCCTGCTCTGTCCTAAATCGGGTCACTGTGAGTCAGGATCAACTCAACAGCAGTAGGTTTGGTTTCTTTTCCAGTTTGCTTCATAACAGACAAATACGTTTCCCCATATGAACAAAATGGCTGAATTCTAGGCTGTGACTTCAGAAACGTAGCCCATTAAGCTGGGCAGGAAGGAAGCACTGTTTCAGAAGTCTAGCATCACCCTGCCCAAATTAGCTACTAACGAGTTTTATGACATAAGACACAGTATTATTTGAGAAATGATGGCCATTCAGCTTGCTTGGGGGAGCACTCTACATAAATGAAAAGAGAGTTTCCCCTTATGAGAAAGCAGACCTTGGAGATTTACTAACACGAGCAATAATTTACAAAAAAATGCAACAGAAAGAATGAAACAGGTCCTAAATTCCTTGATAGCACAACACAAATCGACATGTTTTCACAAAAGGCATCACAAATGGGAGACTCATTCAGGCAAAAACAGAAAACCAAACCCAAACAATGAAATCAAGCACCTTGGGGGAAATTCCATCATGTGAGCTGAGGAATGTCAACTATAAGATGAAATCAGGCTTTTACTTTTTACTTCAATTTCCTATTCTCTGGAGCCAACAAACCAAACCCCAGCCACCGCTGCCGAGTCTGTTTTAAAGCACAGTGACCCTATGGTGCAGAACAGAACTGCCTCCCAGGGTCTCCAAGGCTGTCATCTTATTGAAGCCGATGGCCCCGTTTTTCTCCCAGCGAGTCGCCATGAGTGCAAACTGCTGACTTAAACCGCTGACTTTCTGTTCGGTCTGCAGCAGGGCACTGTGCTGCTAGGGCTCCCTTCTGCATTAGCAGTAGAGGCAAATCACGTTTCTTTCTTATTCCCAAATCCAGTGTCATCCAGTTGGTTCTGACTCCTACAGACCCTGTAACTCAGAGAGAACTGCCCCACAGAGTTTCCAAGGAGTGCCTGGCAGACTTTAAGTGCCGACCTTTTGGTTAGCAGCCATAGCACTTAATCACTACGCCACCAGGGTTTCCTTCTTTTTTATTAGAAAATCTTATTAATATATGAAATGCATTACTGAAGAGTGAAATCTCAAATCGTCTTAAACTGCATGCAATTACACACTCACTGATTTTATGGGGTTCTAAGTGTTTCTGTCATCCAATTTACAACTAACTTCCTACTGCAGACGCTTCCAGTTTCTAATGGAATGTGCGAGTAGAGTGGGCCAAGAATTCCTTTCACTCTGGCTTACTAAATATTTACTGAGCAGCTTCTGCATGCCACATACTGTGACTAAGAGAGAACGTGTTCTCCAAGACAACTTGCAAACTGTACTACAATGGGTTAGAGAGCGCATCAGTGGACTCATAAAAAGCGAGCATTTTTAGAATGGTTTAATAAATCTTAAATAAGATTTAAACAACACTACGAGCTCCTTACGGAACGCTCACCGGCACAGTGGTCAGGTGCTCTGTCTGCTAGCCAAGACGTCAGCAGTCTGAACCCGCCAGGTACTCTCTGGAACCTCTGTGGAGCAGCTCTGCTGTCCTACAGGGTCACTATCAGTTGCAACTGACTCAATGGCAACGAATTAGACTTCTTAAAAAAATAAGATCTGTGGGTATCATTATTAAAGATATTTTCAACCCTAATAGGCTCTTTGAGGAGGGTAGGCTACCATAAAAACTTAAGATAACAAAAACTCAGAGTAGTTGCCTACAGACAATGAAGACTAAATTTGGCTTTGACAAGGAAATAAATTACTCTACCAAACATCTTGGGATCCTGTTTACAACTAAAATTCCCAAAGCTTCCCTTTGCTGAGCCAAGTTGGAACTGATGGTGAGTAGGCTACATGATTTGTGGGTGCTTTTAGATTCTCCGGTCATTCTGTAGATTACTATACACTCTTCCTGAACAGAAGTGTTGTGGCCAGAACTCTCTGATAAATAGTCTTCTCTTCTATTTATTCCAAGTCATTAAAAATCAGTACCTTCTAAACTCATTTCCCAATGACAGATGATAAGCATCATGAAAATGGGATATGCATGCCGTGAAAAATCAATTCTGAGACAGTCCAGACGTGTGGTGCTAATGAAAACTCATCATTTATTAATTTGTGGGGGGAGTTAAAATAAATCAAATTCCGTGCATTTCCTCATGCACCCACTCCTTTGGAGGACGTGCAGAATACTCCAGTCTCCATGCAAAACAAAAAGGGACTATACTAGTTCCCTTTTCAAGGAAGCTTCCCTGTATACAGGGAGGTAACTTGTGTTACAAAACAAAGGTTGGAAATGGTTAAGTGCATACCAGTGAGTATAAAATCACACAGTTCTCTCCTTAGACAGCAACCCACCTCCTACTCCTCCATCTAGCTCTTTCTACTGTTCTTATGGAAACCCTGGTGGCACAGTGTTTAAGTGCCAGGGCTGCTAACCAAAAGGCTGGCAGTTTGAATCTAGCAGGCACTCCCTGGAAACTCTTATGGGCTGTCCCACTCTGTCCTATAGGGTTACCGTAAGTCGGAATCGACTCGACAGTAGTAGGTTTGGTTTTAGCCAGTACTGTTCTTTTGTGAGTCCCTGAGTGGTACGGCTGGTTAATGCCCTTGGCTGCTAGCTGGAAGGCTAGCAATTCCAGTCCACCCTAAGGCCCCTCAGAAGAAAAGCCTGGTCACCCACTTTCAAAACTACGAGCTACTGAAGACCCTGTGGTGTAGATTTCTTGTCTGAGGCAGGCGGGCTCACCATGAGCCAGAGTTAAAGGGACAGCAAGTGATTTCTCAGTCTTTCTGCTCACTCAGGAAGGAGACCATCTGTCTCAGGGTTTGGATGCCAGCAATAAGCACTGTCAAGAGCACAGCGTATCTGTGCTTTAGTGTGTGGACTAATGGGCTGACACCTAGAGAAGCTGTTCTAAACACCGAGGACTCCTAAGGCTCTGGCTGTGACTCTGGACAAGATGAAGTGACTGTTTTTCTTGCATATGGATCTTTGGGCCACTGATGCCCACTGCTAGGTATCAGCAGGTACCCAGCGTTAAATGGCCATACACTCTCACTCCATGAAAACCCAACATGTGTGCAAATGGGATTTTAGGAAGCAGAGAACAGGGGGTTGAATTCACCCAGTAATGAGCGTTCTCAGGTTGCTTTAAAGATTCAGGGCTGCTGGCATGCAGTTTACCAGCCTTCGGGTGGCAAGCACTGTTTCTGTTTTGGCCTCACGAACCCCTTCCATAACTGATTCTAACAGAATGATGCATCTTATGTGGTTATTATTAAATACTTCATTTAAAAAATGACTTTAATCTTAACAGTCTTGCCACTCCCTTACATAATCAGCGGTGCTCACTAGTTCAGCACCCCTCAGGACAATGTCCTGGCTCTAGGGCCACCTCCAAGGTCTTCCACAGTCAGGTCTGCTCTCCGCAGGGGAACCTCATCCCTCACTTCTCCCCCAGCCCTGTGATGGCCATGTCCAGTCCCCTGGGTGTGTCAGCAGTTCTCCATCTCTGACACTTTTTCTGTCTCCTTTCTTAACCAAGAATGACCTCTCCCTCAGCCTATCTTTTTCCTCTTGCAAGCTTCAACCCCCCAACAGACAGCTCACCACATCGACGCCACTCTAGGCATTACTACAAGTTAACATGGCTGATTCTACAAGCTAACAAGCTTCTGGAGAAAAAAACTCATTTCATCTGCTTAATACCTATAACAGTGTGCCAAAGTCACTGCTGTCCAATTGATTCTGACTCCTAGTGACTCTGTGTCATATAGTTTCCTATGCTGTATCTTTATACAACCAGACCACCACAGCTTTCTCCTGTGGAGTGGCTGGTGAGGTCGAACCATTGATCCTTTGGTTAGCAGCTGAGAACTTAATAACCACTGCATCACCAGGGCTCCTGATTCTCAAAATACAGGAGGTACTAATTAAATAAGCACACGAACAAATACCGTTTTTATAATTAAGGATCTAATATCTACGATCTATTATGCATTTCATTTCAATATCCAGGGACCATCTCATCTTAATTTTCTTAGCTGTAGGAAAAAAGTTCTATAGGACTGTGCATCAAAAATTTCTCTTGTTTCCAGGGAGAGTGAGACATGTCCCTTCTAGCTTTCCAGAAAGGGAGAGTAGGTCTGAAAGGAGTAATTATGGGACAGCACATGTCACAGCCTGTGTTGACACCCTGAGGATATTCTCCTAAAACCTCATCTCCAGAGCCAGAAAGGAAAACCTGACGTCATGGCATGGGAGAGTAGAGAGCTTTTTCTGTGGAAGGAAAGAGAAGTAACGCTCACTGCCTACCCTGGCCAACATGGTGGGTTCACATTCGTCTCTTCTACCTTGCTCATCCTGCAACCACTCAACAACAGGAAGACAGCCACATGCCTGTGGTATTCTCGGGCTCAGGAAACCCAGAGGGCACCACAGATGGCCTCACACTGTTAGCCCCACTGGCAACACAAAAGTCACTTACTTCTTTCTGATCAAGCTGAAGAGAGGATTTTATTAAGTCTCGGAGTGCAGTCAGCTGTTTCTTCTCTTCATCTTGGGTCTGTTTTATCTATGGAAGAAAAAAGTGGTTCTATTATCATTTATTAATTTTACGAGCACAGTTTAACTCACCCATACTCATGACTCACCAAACAAGTCAACTAGGTAGTTGATTTCCTTACAAAAGACTTGGACGATACATGAGAGACACATGTTATTCTCATGGAAGTACTTCTAAGTTTTGAAATCAATGAAAAACACAATATGCTTTCTTATTAAATACATCTGGGCTAGACAATTAACTTTAAAGTGCTGTTTTAAACAAGGTCAACAAGTAATATAAAGGTCACCTGCCTCTGGCTTTTCAAAGGGCAGTAGTGGGAATACCATGATGTGATTAAACAGGTCAGCAGAGAATCCTAAGAAGAATGACCAGGACTCTAGCAGACTAATACTTAAGTGCCAAGTTTACAAAGTACAACATGAGGATGAGGGATTGGTGCTGCTTTTTAAAATCACGCAGAACTTTACCTTAATCTCACCTATGTTAACTGCTAAAAAGCAGGAAAAAACAAAAACAAAAAAACAACCTATGGATATCAATGTTATTATCAATAATAACAAGAGATATTATTATTTATGATGCCCAAATTTCATCCAAAAATACGTAGCTGTATTCACAGTACAACCACTCATAATACCGAATGCCACGCAGTTTAGCTGGAGCCCTGGTGGTGCACTGGTTAAGAGCTCAGCTACCACCTGAAAGGCTGGTAGTTCAAATCCATCCTAGGGCAGTTCTACTCTGTTCTATAGGGTTGCTATGAGTTGAAATTGTGGGCAAAGGATTTAGCATGGGTTTATATGGTTAACTGGAAACAAGTTTACCATTTCTACATGATTTTTCTATTACAGAAGCAAAACCTACATATTAGGGAAAAGAAGAGAGAAAAAATATAAAACAAGGCAGAAAAAAAATTCATAAACCTGCCTTAGAGACAGGCATTTAATTTTTATCTTTTTAGGATTCAGCATTCTTTCTCCAATGCTTTCAATAATTTCCAATACATTCATATTTATCTGTGAAACAAGGTTAAACTGTATTTTTATAGATAACTTACATTATATAAATCAGCAGCCAGTTTTTCAATGTACTGTTTTAATTTATCAGCTGTTTTCAAGCCATCTTGAAAGAAACTACAATGAAAAACAATGTGAGATTTACCAGCAGTACAGAAAAAGAACTAAACCATGATAATTTAAAAAATCTGACAATATCTTTCCTCTAGATCCATGAATATACATAAAACACCTATAAAACTAATTTTATAAAGATGTACCAACAATAAAGCCTGGGTACCATGGACACCAGCTAGTAGTTACCACCCCACGTGCCTGTCAGTCTGCTGCACAGTGTTGCTCTGTGTGTCCCGTGAGGCCGGAAGCTATGCCACTACTATTAAAACCCCAACAGAGTCCCCCATGGTCGGCAGGGTTCCGATGAAGTTCAGACTAAAACAGACCAGAAGGGTGGGCTTGGTGGTCAGTGAAAACATTACATCAGGAGACACCAGGCCCTGCAGAAGAACATCACTGTTGGTAAAGTGAGGGACAGCAGTGGTAGACCCTCAATGAGAAGGACCGACACAGTGGCTGCAACAACGAGCTGAAGCCTAACGATGACCGTGGGCATGGCACAGGACAAGGTCATGTTTCGTTCTACTGGACACTGGGGGGAGGGGTCACCACGAGTTGGAACCAACTTGATGGTACTTAACAACTAGAGTATATATGAGTTATACATAGCACATCAATGCTGTGAACTGTTACCAAGTCGACTCATGCTGACTTTTTACATAACAGAAAAAAATACTACCCGGTCCCGTGCCCTCCTCACAGTACGTTTGAACCTACTGTTGTAAACTAACGGATATCACATAGACACTGTCAACTACAACTACCATGCCAACACAGCAATTTCATAATGTGCATGTCCGTCTATACATGGAACAATTACCCCTGGTTATGTACATGTGGATTCAAAAGAGAAAGCCACATTTAATTCATGGACTATACCAAAACTGAGAAGCATGCTATGAGGAGAAAAGTCTCTGCAGCAGAAATCAAGGCAGGAGGAAAGAGGCCGTCCATTTCCTCAGTGATCCCTGTGGTGCAACACATACTGGAAACACAAGATTTAAAACCAGTGGTACCAATGGGGAAACCCGGGTGGCGCAGTGATTAAGTACTCTGTCTGCTAACCAGAAGGCTGGCAGTTCAAATATGGCAGGCGCTCCCTAGAAACTCTGTGGAGCAGTTCTACTCCATCCTATAGGGTCGCTATGAGTCAGAATTGACTCGACAGCACTGTTTTTTTTGGTTAGAACCAATGTAGATGGAAAGCTTAATCCCACATTTATCAGAGGACTGCCATGATTTCATCCTGAACAATAACAAAGCTGACACTGGGGGGCCGCTGATAAGCATCTCACACCGAGCACTCGCAGTACTTTACATGAGTCAGCTCGTTTAACCCTCACAACAATCCTCTGACTTAGCGAAGGCTGACTGTGAAGCCCTGCTCGGAGCCAGGAGGCAAAGATACTTCTGGTCTTGGGCTGAAGACATGCAAACAGGAGCCCCACCTGTGACACCAGTTTAGAGACACAAAAGTCAGCCTCAGTAAGCTGGTGTTTAGGATTTCTGCTGCCATACAGAAAGCCTCTCTAACCACGCCCCAGTAGCAGACTCCTTCTCAGTCTGCTGTATTTGTTGTCTCCCCACAATACAATGAGGTCCTTGAGGACTAGCATTTTCTCATCTCCGCACCGGAAGGCCCCAGTCGAGGATCTGGCACAATGCAAACGCCTGGTAAGTGGCTATGAATGCAGCAATACCAAGAAGCTGTACAGCACATCGTGACAGCCACATTCTTTCAAGCTCCAAATTTTTTCAAGCTTGTACGTATATTCAATGTTAACAACACATCCGATCAGAATGGACATTAGAGTGCTTAAGTTCCGCAAGCTCCAAAATTTTTTAAGGTTTATATTTCTAGCCGTGGCGTAGTGGTTAAGTGCTACAGCTGCTAACCAAAAGGCTGGCAGTTAGACTCCACCAGGCACTCCTTGGAAAGCTGATGAGGCAATTCTACTCTGTCCTATATGGTTGCTATGAGTCAGAATTCACCCGACGGCAGTGGGTGAGGTTTAGCTCCATCAGAGAACCCTAAGACAAGGAAAAGAGCACTATTTTTATTAAGTCTTTAAGCAACAAGGACTTGGAGAAGATAGTATTTCTGGAGTAACCTTCACTTCACTCGATGACTGATTTCAAGTCTTACCTCCTAGCAATGAGGTTTCCACCACTGCCCACCGGGATGCAAAGTTAAACTTCTTGGCACCGCATAAACTAGCTACATGTTACAGCTCCCCAATGCCTTTCTAGCTATGTGCCCCCAAACTCTGAGTCTCAGCTGTGCTACATAACTTCCAGTTGCTTGCTCTTCCTCAGTGCCCGCCACCTGGCCTCTGCGCATGCTGTTGCCTCTGCCTGAAAAACTCACTCCTTCGAAGGAGGCTCACCTCAGCTGCTACCTTCCTGAAAAGCTCTCCCTAGTCTTGCCCATCAAAAAGTGGGCATCTGTGGGCATCAGTTTTGCCTACATCTAAGGGCCAGGCCTATAGCAGCCAGCAATGCTTACCAGACCAGGCTGCTTTGAGTGGTAACTTGAACCTGCTATCTTCTAAATCTAGGAGACAGTGCACAGATTACCAAGGAGGGAGAAGTACAGCCATAAAGTCAGTCATGGCACAACCCATTTTGGCTCCTGATTCTGCACTTTAAATCATTTGTGGAGACAGGCGTTGACAGTAGAGCATAAACACCTGAGGAACTCCACCAGGACTTCTCACCACAGAAAGAACAAGGATGCTGGGGTCAAATGGCCATGGCCTACAGTCTGTGCTCCAGGATTCACTAGCTGAGGCCTGGGCAAGTCACTGAATTTCTCTCATCACTAAGCAAGTGTCAGGCAGTCACTGTGCTCAATAATGTTTTCTTCTCTGGAGCTGCAAAAATTAATCACATAAAAAGTTCTTTCCTTCTCAGAGGTACACAGATTCTCTGCAGATATTTTGGTTTATTCTGATTTTCAACATAAAGGGAACACAACCACCACATTAAAAAAAAAAAAACTTAAGTACAACAGAAAGCGAGTTTAAATAAGGATGCCCAGGATCTATGCTCTCCAGCATGGTAGCAACTAGGCCTAGTGGTGCAGTGGTTAAGAGTTTAGCTGCTAACCAAAAAGGTCCGCAGTTCAAACTCACCAGTTGCTCCTCAGAAACTCTTATGGGGCAGCTTTACTGTGCCCTACAAGGTCAAGAGTCGGAATCAACCAGATGGTGATAATTATGGTAGAGTTGTCCTCAGCTACTTAACTCACCACAACTTGGTTCCCAAAGTTGCACTAAAACCTGGTGCCATGGAGTCGGGTCTGACTCATGGCAACCTTAAGGGCCACAGTAGCACTAGTCACCTTTCACATGTTCAGTAGCTACACATAGCTAGTGGCACCTTATTAGACAGCAACGATTATGGATACTTCTGTTATGACACAAAATTCTACTAGATGGTGTTGCTCTAGACAGATTTAGAAATTGGAATTTCAGTGTGTATGCAAAGAATATTATACAGCACATTATAAATTTTAAGGAGACAGGAAGTGATTTAATTTGAAACAGCATTCATGAAAGTGAAAATTATTTATCAGAGTAGAAGCAAGCTAGTAAGAAGACACATTCCTACAAAACAAAAAAAGTCCCTGAGAAGTCTGTTTCCCTACTATTAAATTCTTTAGAAACATTACAGTGATTAGAAAAAGCCACTGTAATGAATCATTTTAATTTAGACTGATTCCGTTTTTGTTAAACAAAACAAACTGCACACAGAAATCCAGCAGTCTTCCGAGTGAAGAGATTACAGCTGTTTTTTTCTCCCTTCATTTTCTCAATGTTTTTCTGAAAAAGATCATGTAAAAACAGGCAAACACAGTAAAAGAATCAGTGTTTAGTCTGGGAGGACAACACTGAGCTGAATCCCAGTCAGAAAGTCACTTTGGGTTGGTCTTGCACTTTGGTGACACAGAGGGGCAAGAGCATAGACTGCAAAGAGACAGGTGTCCTTGACATTCATCAGTGATGTACCAGCTGACATCCCACTAACTGCATGGTCCCTTAGCTGACTCCTCCCTTGGGGCTCCCGTCTCCCCTTGTGGAAGCATTCAGTTGCAGCTACAAACTAAGGTGGACACCAGGTCCACAACTACATCAACTGTGTCATTTCACCAAATACTGTGGGTTTCTCTAATTTCCCTTTCCACCCTCCTATTTTAGCTGACTCATTTGGTGAAAACACGGGCTTAGGGCTCAAAGCATGTATTTTGGCTCTAAATCTTTCTACATGTATAACCTTGGGCAGGTTCTAACCAGGTCTGAATAGGAGCATGCTCATTTCCAAATCTGTACAGCAGTGTCCAGCTTCACAGGACATCAGATAAGCTACTGCAGGTAAAAGTGTTTGGTCGACTGGAAAGGAAAGGAATAAATTTGAGTTAAAATTAACTATTAGTGAACTTGAACACGTAAGCCTTTCAAACAGAAAGAGAAATTGTCTCTATGACATACCATTTGCTCCTTGGTCATTTTCTCTGTAAACAACTGAAACAGAGTGAGATTTGCAGAAAACAGACAATGGTAACAGTGGGAATGCTAATGGTACTAGCACATAACCGAGCATCACTCTGTGCCAGTCAATGCCTGTTATGCACAATTCATGGAGTATCTTTGAAAAAGTTTCACTATAGTACAACAAATAGCTAATTATTATTAAAAACCCTGTAGATATGAAAACTGAGGCCCGAAGTGGCTCACCTTGGTCATTCAGTTAATAATTGGTTAGAGCTGAAATCTGGGTGTTGATTCTCCTATTTTTGGAGCACAGGTAATTAAAAGTCTGGCTGATCTGGCCCTATCACTTAGTAACCACGTGATCCCTGAATTCCTGAGCCTCAGTGCCCTTATACAGGGAATGGAGAAAAAAAATCCTGTATTTTATGCAAATAACATGCATGTCTTAAGGTTTGGGGCCTGTTGCGTGACTCCCCCCATGCTGTCTTCATGAGTGTGCTATGCCATGTGCTGTTATCAGTAAATGTGTTATGTACATGGTAACGGTATCTGCCAAGAATATACTATACACCTCGGAGTGCTGGTGTGAGCACCAGCAATAATGTGCCTGAAATGTCAGGCAGAGAGAAGTGGCTGAATACACCATCTAACAAAACAGGCATCACTACTTCTCTAACCTTGGCAAAAAGAAGACTGGCTTTACTTTCTAAATATGCAACTTGAAAAGAACTGTTACCATCCTTTAAATTCAGAGGGTGCTGGAAAAATTTAAGTTGCCAACTGATGAGCAGAAGAATCTTCACATTTGCATGAGGTGCTGTGACACACTGATGGTTGCCAACTGCGAGCTCACATGTCTAACATGCTCATCCAACCACGGTGAGGTGCACTGTCAGGCACAATGAACTTGAAGCCTCACCACACTGAGAGGGTCACCACACAGAAGCAGACGTTTACGCAGCAGTCTTTCACTTCATTTCTAAAATCATTCTGTCCCAACAGTGATGGGGAAGGAAAACCCTATGGTTCATTCCACTTTTAATGTGAAACTAGGAAGACAGAGCATCTCCTTCACCTCCCTTCACATTTTCGGCTTGGCTTTGCTTAGAATCAGGTGCCATTTGGCCAAAGGTTGAAGGGCTCAGAGCAAAAGATTATTTTCAAAAGAAATGAGGATATTCTAGAATACCGTGGGGACTACTTTCCAAACTACAAATCAAATTTAACTCTGTCTGAAGGCCTGCTTTTTAAGCTTCAGGCTTTGACTAAGTCATGTGCTGGTTTCCAGCATTCCAACGTGGTGACATGTTCTCTCATAGACATTCCGTGTTTATCCTGTGGTGTTTCAGCACTGTGAGTACCAAGGAGTTAGTGTTGGTACCACTCATTTGCAAATAAATCCTGATAATTCAGACCAGACAGACAGCAGAGAGTGGCAGAATGGACACACGTACAGAGATTCCTAAAACTACTAATGCCCAGATGCCAAACGCAGGCTTACCAAGGCAAAATGTCTGGCATACTACCAAACAGCATCCACTCTGGAGTAAGAGATCAGGGTTCCAGACTAGGTTCTGACACTGCCTAGCTGTTAAGTTCCATGACGGCAAGGACCTTTTTGTGGCCTTTGTGTTTGTTTTTTTTTATTTAAAAAAAAAAAAAAGATAAAATTCCAGTAACAGAAACTCACCATTTTCAAGCACACAATTCAGTGGTCTTTAGAATAATCACAATGTTGTGTAACCAACCATCATCACCATCTAACACTACAACATTTCCATCACTTCCCAAAAGAAAGAGCATTCGTGTTAGCAGTTACTCTGAATTCTTTCCTTTCCACATTCCTGTCAACCAATAATCTACTCTCCTTGTGAGGCCTTCTGTGACTAGCTTTCACTTAGCATAATGCTTGCAAGGGCCATCCATCCTGAGTTAAGCACTTTATTTCTTTTTTTATGGCTGAATAATACTCCCTGTGGATACACCACATTTGCTTATCCATTTAACAGCTGATGGACACTTGGGTTGTTTTCATTTTTTGGCTGTTATGAATAATGCCCCTACAAAGAAAATTATGTATACGATTTTGTGTGGACATGTTATCAGTTCTCCTGGATATTTACCAGAGAGTAGAACTGCTGGGCCTTATGGTGTCTTTACGTTTAACATTTTGATGAAGTGCTAAACTATTTTCCAAAGTGACTGTACCATCTTATCGGCAGTGTACAAGGGTTCCTATTTCTCCACACCCTTGCCAAAACATCTTTTTAATTATAGTAATAATTGTGGGAGTGAAGTGGTATCTCACTGTGCATTTTTTTAGTGACTAATAGCATTTAGCATTTTTTCATGTGCTCAATGGTCACTTGCGTACACACACAAATATAAATGCATTTAAAGAAATGTCTACTCAAAAATCCTTTCTCCATGTTTAAATAGGGTTATCTTTTCATGGTTCAGTTGTAAGAGTTCTGTATATATTTTTAAAATCAAATCTTACTGGATACATGATTTAGAAATATTTTCCCCCATTTTGTGGATTGTTTTCTTTGTTAATTGTGTTTTGTTCTGACAACTGAGCATCTATTATATGTGAGTGTGATTCTGGGTCAGTTACTGATCTTTTCTGAGCCGCTAACTTCCACATTAATGCGAAAATTAAATGAAAAGTTACACATAAAAAACTTAGGTAGGGCCTACAGGCCTTGGACTATAAAAAAATTGTTCGCAAATCTTAGCTATTACTATCATCTGCAAAACGAAAGATGATACAGTGATGTTGGTGCACTGCTGGCCTGTGCACACTGCCATGCTTACTAGTGCCAGGCGGTGAAAGGAGTGTGTGCGCAGTAGGGTAACATGCTTGCTTTGAAAACAGCCTTTTACTGACAAACTTGATGTCTGAAAGCAGGGAGTCACTGGTGTGGATGAGGTAAGAGCAACAAGAATAAGCCCAATACTTTTTCACCTGCTTTTATTTTTCTAGGTAGCAACTTCTTTTACCTCGAGGAGCTTTCACTGCAGGAGTTTACCAGTGAAACTCACTGTCGAGTGCCATAAGACTTTGCATTTGCAAATTTCTTTGGGAACTGGATGAGTACTGAGAATAACAGTACATGATGTTTCACAGTTCTACTACTGTCTATTAAGAGTTCTGAGGGTTTCACTTTTGACAGCAGTGCTTGGGTCTTCAAAGCTAGCAAACCACCACCTGGGAAGCATCAACTGGTCCCAAACTACTTGGAACAGAGGACAACAAAAGACATCAAAAACATAAGGAAAATATGAGCCCAAGAGACAGAAAAGGTCATGAAATCCAGAGACTACATTGCTATGAGACTGGAAGAACTAGATGGAGCTTAGTCATCACCAATGACTGCTTTGTCAGGGAACACAACAGACAGTCCCTGACTAGGCCAGACAAAAATGGAAGGCACAACTCAAACACTATTACAAAGACTAGACCTCATGGTCTGACAGACTGGAGGGTCCCTGGAAGACATGGCCCTTGGAAACTCTCTGTTAGCCCAGAACTGGACACCATTCCCAAATCAATGCTTTAAGATCAAGACTGGACTGGACTATAAAACATAAAATGGTACCAGTGAAGAGTGTACTTCTTGGCTTCAGCAGATATGTGAGACTAACTGGGAAGTTCCTGTCCAGAGTCAAGACGAGCGGGCAGAGGTGGACAGGAACTAGTCCAATGGACACAGGAAACACAGGGTAGAAAGGAAGGAGTGTACTGTCACAGGGTGGGAGAACAGCTAGAGCTGCATGGCAACATGTGTGTGAGTTTTTATATCACAAACTGACTTGGATTGTAAACTTTCACTTAATGCACAAAATATTAAAAAAAAATTTTTTTGAGGGTTTGATTACAGTGAGAAAAAACTAAAACAATCCTGAAAGAAAGTTACCCTGGCTTCTTTCCTGAGTGATGCCAACATACGGTTGAATCCTGTTACAATCCAGCTCTGCTACTTGGTGTCTTAGAACACCTTTCCTCTCGTGGACGTTTTGTTGAGTAGGGGTTTTTTGCTGTTCTCACTCTGGATGGGGAGAAGATCCTCTGCCAGATCCCAGCAACTATAGCCTTGCTACCCTCCAAGTCCAATCCCAAGTGCCACTACCTTCTTCAAGAAACCTCCCTTTGTCAGGAGACTCTCTTTTTCTTGATGCTCTATATTAATTCCTGGTAGATCTGAGTTCTTTACCAGATGATTAACTCCTGTAGAAGCTAATAAATGCCTGGCCCTTGGTAGGAGATTAATAAATGTTTGTGTAAAGGGAAAGAGCAAAGAGAAGGAATCAGCTTCAGCTACACGTCAGAGGTGTTCATTTCCGCCTTTACTGACAAAGGACAAGACCTGTCTATTTTATATGGCATCTATACTTCAGAAAGCTCCTGTCTGTGTAAGTCACACCCCACAGAAGCTTCCTCCACAGAACAGACTCACAGAATTTGAAATCAAAAGAGATTTTGAAAATCTGGTGACATTCAAGTCTACTATCAAAGTTGGGTAATTTAGAAGCCTGAGAGGTTCACTTACTTCTATGCAAATTTCCTACAGCTGCTGGGAAAACTGAAAATGAGAAAAGGCCAAAAATCCCACCCCACCCCACCCCACAATCACGGGCCACCGTATTTCAAGGGTTCCTAACTGCCTCCCTACACCATGAGGCATCTTTGGAACAGGCTTCAGCAGTCAAATTTGATCTTATAAATGTGGAAACTTTCCATTTCACTGTCTTGTTTTTATTTCTTGAACACACTGAATCAAAGAAGGACGTACACAGAAAAGAGAAAATTAAATCAGATTCATGTAAGTAACCAGATCATTAAAAAGTTTTCTTTGAAGAAAACCCTGGGCAATAAAATATACAAATGACCTACTTTTAGTGCCTCTCAAAATCATCCCAATAGCCAACATGTACAATGTTGCACGTACCTGGCTAAGCAATTCATGTCTGTTACCTTATTTAACTCATATTCTCACAATAAACCTATGAGGCGGGGACTATGTGGTACCTACTCACAGATGATGAAGAAGAATAAACTGAAGTCCAGAGAAGCACCTGGTAAAGCCTGTGTGGTTAACTCAGCTACAGCCAGGATGGGAACTCCTATCTCTCTGTCCAGCTCAAGCTTTGTGCTTTCAGGATAGGAATGTTGACTTCCTTAAATGTTTCAGTTGAACACAAGGCTCTCCTAGACGTGATGACACTGGAAACTCTCGTAGCACTACAGCTGCCAATCAACAGGTCAGCAGTTCAAACGTACCAGGTACCCCTTGAGAACACTTTAGGTTCTGCTCTGTCCTACAGGGTCATTATGAGTCAAAACAGACTTGACAATAATGGTTGTTTTTTGCTTCTGCTTTTTTTCTCCCCAATCATTATATATATTAAAAGGAGAGAGATTACCAAAGGAAGTTACATGTACTGTTTTGGAGAATAAGCATTTTACCTAATCCAAACAGCCCTAAACATTATTGTATTTAACAGATATGAGGGCTGTCTGGATCGCTCTGGAAGGTCTCTGCACTATTTTCTCTATGATTTCCAGAAAATAAAACAGACTTTAATAGTAACTGGCAAATCCTCACACTGACTGCACCAGACAGCTCATGAAAGTTCACCTAGTGAGTAAACAAGAAGTCAGTAAGCAGGTGCCACAGACACTCAGGCATCGTGACAAGGCAGCACCGCTATGGCAACTGACCCAAACGGAGTTTGTTCTCCAAAGCGGGGAACAAGGCATGTCTCAAAATACAGTGTCTACTGCACAGGAAGCCAGGTACGAATGTAAAACGTTCTTAATGCCCAAAGTTCATTTACATGATACAGAAATAACACTAGGTCAGAATATATGGTGCAAATATTCAGTAATGGGAAAACGCCAAATGAGGGAGGTAGAAAGGGTATCAGAGGGCAGAGGGAGGGTGATGAGCCCCAGGGCAATCTCTACATTGTGCCTCCCACCAAGTCAAGCACCTAGTGACACCCTCTAAGTTGCATCTCATCCCTCAAATTTCAAGAAGAACAGATGTTGATGGTGGCAACAAAAAGGAGAAGATCCACCCCCACAGTGCCTGCATCCTGGGCAGCAGGCAGGTGACAGTCAGGCTGTGGGGGTCCTGAGCTGCCACGACAGCACGAGCAGGGCCCCCAGGCCAGTGATTCAACCTGGCAGACACCAAGAGCCGTGGTAGCAGAATGCAGCCCAGAAACATGGCTGAGGTAGGCATAGAGTTTCTGGAGAATATCAAGTCCTGCACAGTTTGGTCTTGGATGTATCCCTGGACCATTTGCTGTCATCCTTCTGACAGTGTCACCAGGTGTGGTTGACACTCCCCTGGTGACACCACTGGCACCCTTTTGGACTTGTGCCCCAGAGCAGTAGGTATCCCTTTATGCCCCTTCTTGCTATGTTTTGGGGGATCACCAGAAGGCCACTTCAGTGACACAGACTTAAGCATTTGTAGTAACAGATCACAGGCTGGCACATAGCCAAGGTCAGGATTTGTTAAGACATGCCCTAATTTGAGTTGATTTGTAAAAAAGCAGGAAGACAGAGGACAACAGTATTTCTCATCCATTTGACTGGTCACGGCATTACTCTACACAGAGACCAAAGGAGATGAGAGAGAGAAGGAAGACCAGCGACGAGCAGCGCGAGGCCGCACGCCAACAATGACGGCAACCTTCTACTCACTTGCACTGTGCGTGGTAATACTTTATCAGGTTCTGCAACAGGTCCACACCCTTTTTGGTCTTGATTTCATTAACTTTAATGAGATACTGTGAAAATAAAAAAGAAATTTATATTGCTAATGACACACAGGGTTCCTCAGTCACAGGTTCAGGTCGCAGAACACCAACAACGCACCTGCACAAGTTAACGTGCCTTGGATGCCTCCTGACAGTGTGAGTGCCATTTGAGGAATGCTGGCGTGGCACAGTCACAAAGTGTACAAGACAGATGGGTTAGTCGGGATGTTAGCATTTTAAAAATGCTTAAGATTAGTTTACTTGACAGGCAGAGGTAAAACACAGCAAAACACTCTGGAATAATTGATCTGCTTCCCCCGGGACAGTGGATCTCAAACTTAAGAGTTCCCGTGGTAAAACACAGACTGCTTCATAAAAACAGCATTCTCTTTATCATGTGACACTGAGGCCTTTAGAGGTTTCTTTAAAACTTCTTTGGAAATAATTTTCTACTACTTGGTAGTGAAAGGTTAAAAATACAAGTAACCCATCATGAATTTTGCAGTTAACTAAACGTTATGGGTTGAAATTTTTCTTCCCATTGCTTACTTCTGTGTTACTTTTTTTTTATCATGTGGAAGTGTTCACAAGCAGATGACTGCATCCACTTCAATGTTTTCCAAAAGCTGCAAAGGGAACGCACTGCTCATCTCAGTACCCGAATGAACCGGTCTCTACACCAACGAGGTGTAGGGTGCAACAGAAACCCAGTTTGAGAACCACGGCTTTTGTTCTAAGGCAGCATGCTTTCCACGGCATTTCTGCATGAATTCAGACTTTCTTAATGACTATTTCAAGCTTTCACTGAAGCTAGAGACATGGTTACAAAGAAAAGGCATGCTTTCAACTGAGACCAGGGAAACAGTGGTCAATGTTACCCCTCCATTTCCCCCACCCCACCCTCCATGAGCACTCACAAGCAACATTAAGATTCTCACCACAGAATCCCGTTTTGGCTTAACAAGCCCCAAGGACCAAGGCTCAAATTATGAGACAACAGTGAAATGGCGGGTCCCAAAAGGCTTGGAGAAAAATGGAGATTAGAATCCTTCAGAAACAGTCCCTTCCTCTAACAATCACACCCAGGCTGCTCTTAGGAACGGAGACTGCTGATGAGCAGCAAAGATGACAAACACTACAATTCCAGGAAACGGTGACCAAGTCTGTCCTTACTTCACACATCTGGAGCTGGAAGAGGCGCCTTTCCTTCTCCATTTCTTCCGCAATCTCGGCTCCTGTGATCTCTGTGCGGATCATCCCGTGCTGTTTGGCATGCTCTCTTTTCTCCTTTTCAATTTTTGTACTGTAATAAATGGAGGTCATCATTCCAAACACAAAACAATGACAAAAGAATGCGCTCGCAGCTTGCTCTCAACAAGAAAGAACAATGAGAACAAGGTGGCGGAGTCGGCCCCGATCTGCTGCCACTCCCCACGTGTCAGAACAGAACTGCGCTCCGCCAGGTTTTCAAACGGCTAGTTTTCCAGAGTCCCCAGACTTTCTTCCCAGGGGATGCTGGGTGGACCTAAACCTCCAATCTTTTGGTTGGCAGCGAAGGTGTTAACTGCTTCCACCAACCAGGGTGATTGTTTCTTAATCACTAAAGAGACAAGAAATGCTTGGTAGCATCAAATTAAAAAAATCTAAGTTCAAAGAGAACATACATTTTACAGGTTTTGATCTCAAAAAAGTCTTACAGTTTAACTTTGATCTTATGCTTGGATGGATTCATATAAATTCCCTTACATTTTGGTTGGCATGGAGACAATTTGATAATTTACCTTTTCTTGGGTAAAACACATTATCACTTAAGGGCATTAAAAAGTTGGGGATCTGAGATATTACTTGATTATTGACAGGAGACTGAGAATTATTTCAAGACAATTATGGCATGTAATGGATCTTGTTAAAGGTGATTTCAAACATTCCTCCAGGCTTGGGCTATTTCCAAATCCCAACAGCACACTGTAATCATTCAACTATTTGGCACTGACTGTACAAAACAAAGACTGAATGAGATCACAAGGTATAATTTGGAATCCATAAGAACATTCTTCAGTTTGGGAGATTGCCAGGAGGGAACCAGGGAAATAAGAACAAAGGCCCATGTTAAACATACAACACCTGAGGCTGTTACCTGACTATGATAATTGATACTTGGATATAATCCCAAACATCAAAGCTCTCATTCCAAAAATCCATTTAACTTAAAAGTGGACTTTTCATTTGAAAAACAGCCTGTAATTTCTAGCTGTGAATGCTAAGATTAATTGATTCCATCTTCAAGTCTCCTTCCAAATGGTGGTAGTAGGGAAACCAAATCCCAAAGACAGTCACCATTCTTGTCTACATACTAATAGATAAGGGAAATCAATCAATCAACCCAACAGAAAATCTACTACAATTGTGGCTGACATTCACTTTAATACCCTAATGCTGTATCTAAGTAAACCTTTCCTCGTGACACCAGACAGAGAATAAATGTTAGCTTTTTATCCACTAGTGTGGGTGGGAAGAGAAGAAAGCAGCTCTAGAGACTTGAGAAGAGGTCCTGGAAGATATGGATAACTGGATAAAATTTCTGGTTTAACATAGTGACTACACAATATGCATGTATTTCTCCTTCCTCCAGCAATCCCACTAAAACAACAGTAAAAGCATTAAAAAGGTGTAAAGTACAAAGGTGAAAAGCATTAGAGATAAAAAAGGGTAACAAAATTTAACATCTGGAAGAGCAGGGCTGGAGAAGAGGAGTAAGAGAAAGCCTACACTCTCAACCATGGGAATCCCTGCCCTCTTCTCACGTGCAGTTTCCAGAATACCACAGTTTACAACGCTAGACAGGGGATGAAGGAACTAACAGTTCTAGAAAACAGAGCTCCAGACACTGACATGTGGAACACTCCAGATGAAAAGGCTGTCTTATTATCCTAAAACCTACAAGGAAAGCTCACCAGTTGATAAACCTTAGCTCACACACATGGGCTTTCAATCAGCTTTTAGGCACTTCACTCTGAAATATAAATGGTTAGCCACGGTAGGAACCTGGAGGACACAGAAGCAATAAAGGAGCAGAGAAAACTCTTATAAAATGCAATTAAATCCTCATGGAGCTAAAATATTGCATCTCTAAAATAAGAACAAGAAACAACATAAAAAGCCAAGCCAAGCCAAGCCAAGCCAAGCCAAATAAAACAAAACAAAAATATAACTGCCAAAATAAAAAGTTAGCTTAAGTCATGAGGGGAGAAAAAAAAATTGAAGATATAAACTGGAATATTAAAAAGACAAAGAAAATAAGACAGAAAAAAGAAGAAAATGATTAAGAATAATCTAGAAAGCCAATACTACACAATGACGAGTTCCAGAAAGGAAAAAGAGGGAAGGAGAACATATAAACAAAACAACGTCACAGGAGGAATTGCAAGAAAAACTTCCAGGACTAAAGACTGAGACTGGAAGGCCAATGCAGACACGTGAACAAATGTCACAGAGCCTGTTACAGGCACACCTCGCTTTACTGCACTTTGCTTCACTGTGCTTCGCAGATATGGCTGCTTTTTTCCCCCTTTATTACAAATTGATGGCCTGTGGCAACCCTGTGTCAAGCAAGTCTATTGACATCGTTTTCTCAACAGCATGTGATCGTTCTGTGTCTCTGTGTCACATTTTGGAAATTCTTGCAATATCTTAAACTTTTCATTAGTATTAAGTCTGTTACAGTGATGTGTGATCAGTGACCTTTGATGTTTACACAGTAATTGTTTCGAGGTGCCAATAACCTGCCCATACAAGATGGTATATTTGAAAAATGTGTGTGTGTTCTGACTGCTCCAATGACCTGCTGTTTCCCTGTCTTCCTCCCTCTTATTGGGCCTCCCACATCCCCAAAACATGACAATACCAAAATTAGGCCAATTAATAGTCCTACAATGGCCTATAAGTGTTCAAGTGAAAGGAAGAGTCATACATCTCTCATTTAAAACCTAAAAATGCATAAACTTAAGTGACAAAAGAATGTCAAAAGCCAAAACACTTCAAAAGCTAGGCCTCTTGTGTCAAACATCCACATTATGAATACAAAAGTAAAGTTCTTGAAGGGAACTAAAAGTGCTACTCCAGAGGAACACACAAATGTTAAGAAAGCCTTATTGCCAACGGGGAAGAGTTCTGTGGTTTGGATAAGACGATCAAACCAGCTACAACATTCCCTTAAACCAAAACCTAATCCAGAGCTAGGCCCTAACTTCTGAATTCTTCGAAGGCTAAGACAGGTGAAGAAATTCTAGAAGAAAAGTTTGAAGCCAGCAGAGGACGGTTCACAAAGTTGAAGAAAAGAAGCCATCTCCATAGCACAAAAGTGCAAGGCCACGCAAAAAGTACTGACGGAAAAGTTGCAGCAAGTCATCCAGAAGATGCAGCTCATGTAACTGATACAGGTAGCGACACTAAACAACAGATTTTCAACGCAGATCCAAGAGCCTTACACTGGAAGAAGATGCCATCTAAGACTTTCACATTGCTTGAGAGGTAGAGTCAATGCCTGCCTTTAAAGCTACAACAGACAGGCCAAGTCTCTTGTTAGGGCTTAATGCTGCGACTTTAAGTTGAAGCCAAGGCTCCTTTACCATTCTGAAAAGCCTGAGGCCCTTCAGAATGCTAAATTTACTGTGTCTGTGCTCTGTGGATGGAACAGCAAAGCCCGAGTGACAGTACATCTGTTTGCAACATGGCTTCCCTAAATATTTTAAGTCCACTGTTGAGACCTACTGCTCAGAGAAAAAGACTTCTAGCAAAATATTCTAGCAAAACACGGCCCAAGGACAACATGCCTGGTCACCCAAAAGCTCAGATGGGGATATACACCGAGGTTAAAGTTCTGTTCATGACTGCTAAGACAATTATCCATTCTGCAGCCCATGGATCAAGGAGTCATTTCAACTTTCAAGTCTTACTACTTAAGAAATACATTTTAGAAGGCTGTAACTGCCATAGATAGTGATTCCTCTGATGGATCTGGGCAAAGTAAACTAAAAACCTGGGAAGAATTTACCACTCCAGGTGCCATTAAGAACGTCTGTGGTTCATGGGAGGAAGTCAAAATATCAACACTAAATGAAGTTTGGAAGAAGCTGATCCCAACATCATGGGTGACTTTCAGAGGTTCAAGACTTCAGAGAAGACCGTAACTGCAGACTGTAGGAAACAACAAGAGAATTAGAAGTGAAGTCTGAAGATGTGGGCGAGCTGCTGTCATCTCAGGATAAAACCTGAACAGATGAGGAGCTGCTTCTTGTGGACAGGAAAAGAGAGTGGTTTCTGGAGACGGAATCGATTCCTGGTGAAGGCGCTAGGAACACCGCTGCAATAACCACAAAGGGCTGAGAACAGTGCTGGAGCTGACGCTGAAGCCGAAGCTGAAGCCGCTCCACGGTTTGAGAGGACAGACTCCAATGCTGAAAAGTTCTACTGTGGGCACAGCGCTGTCAGAAAAGCACTGCATGCTACAGACAAATCTGTCATGAAAAGAAGAACAAATGGATGCCACCAAATTCACTGCTGTCTTACTTTAAGAAATTGCTAGAGCCACTCCAAATTTCAGCAACTGCCACCAGGACCCTCCAGCAGCAGAAAGACTACTACTCGCTGAGGGCTCAGGTGAATGTTTAGTATTTTTTAGCAATAAAATGTTTTAATTAAGGTATGTACATTGTTTTCTCAGAGATAACATCAATGGACACCTAATTATAGTTTAGCATTAACCTAACTTATATGCCCTGGGAAAGTGAAAAAACAAAAAACAAAAAACAAATGACTAGCTTTATTTTATGGAGCCAAGGTGGTGCAGTGGTTAAGATCTTGGCTGCTAACCAAAAGGTCAGCAGTTCAAATCCACCAGCAGTTCCATAGAAACCCTATACTGCAGTTCTACTCTTGTCCTATAGGGTTGCTGTGAGTTGGAATCGACTCGACAGCACCTAATAGCAGCAGCAGCATGATTTATTGCAATATTCGCTTCACTGTGGTGCTGTGGAAATGCACCTGTAATGTCTCTGAGATACACTTATATACAAAGAAATTAAACATTTTCCTACTGAAACAAAACCCAACAAAAAAGTCACACATAAATAAACGGGAATCAGAAAGGGATCAGATTTTTCATCATCACTAGAAGCCAGAAATTACTGAGTCACATTTTGAGAGAAAATTTATAAACCTAGCATTTTATATTTAGCCCAATGCTCTGTTTGTACGGTGGTAGAGTGAAGATATTTTGGACTTGCTGAGATCTGGAAGTTTTGCTTCCTCTACAGCTGTCCCCTGGAAGCTACTGAAGGAAGAATTTCCAGGAAAAGACTGGACTAAACTAAGAAAGAGAAGTAGAAGGTCTAACACAAAGCGGGAAAAGCAGTCACAGGATGAGGCTGTCCCACTGGTCTACAGAGCTCCGGAAGAACATTCCTGGGAGGCAAAAAAGGAACTGACAGCTGGCACAAGGAGAGTAGACACACAACCACTACAGCGATACACACAGTGTATCTCATAAACAAGTACTATCGACAGGTGTTTGACATCTACTGGAGATAAAGTTAAAAGATTCATATAAAATTACATAACTGAGAAAAACACGGCCATTGTTGAGTTAAGGGAAAGCCAAAAATTACACGAAAAGAATGGAAATTCAGTCACAATACACTATTCAAACTGGCAATGAGTATTTACGCACTTGAAAAATGTAAACACTGACCAGTGGCTTACGCAAATATGGCTGCATCTGCCACACTGGACAAAAGGGGCCGGAAAATCACGGGTGGTTGTACAAGAGCTAAATCCTTATCACGTAAAGACTGAAAAACAAAACAAAAATACTTACAACTTTGTCTCATAATCTTTCCATGCTTTGTCAAATGGCTTCTTGAGATCCTTAGAGAAGAAAAGAAATTGCATCTATTTACTTTTGCCTCAGGTTACCACGTAATTTTAAAACAGCATCTTAAGCAGCACGTTTTTGTGCACAGTCCACCACTCATTACCCATCAACGCTGTGAGAGGTAGGGAAGGGGGCACCCCAACCCCGCTGACAAAGCAGGCCCCTGAGGCTCTGCGGGGGCTGGGCCATAACAGCAGCGAGTCCAGACTCACATTCAGACTCATTTCCCCCACTGGCCGAGCCTCCCACTCATTTTTCTGCAAACATCTAGTTCCTTTGTCAATAACATTATATAAACTGGTACATCTTTTGAATGACCATTTACCAAGGACATTTTTTTAATGTTAACAACATTCAGAGTGCTCTTTAAATATAAGCATTACTGTATCTTAAAACGAAAAAAAAAATCAATTCTTTCAAGTCAATGTGAAATCCAATTTCTGAATACTTACTCCTTTGACGCCCTTTAAGTCTCCTTTTAACAAGGAGTCCAAGGTGAAGATCACATTGTGGCTCAGACCCTGGAGCTGAAAATTGAAGCAAAGACAGATGGGAGATAGTTACAAAAGACACTGCAGAGAGAACAACACAATCAGCTAACGTTAGCTGCTGTGGTCTGCAGACAGAAGAATCGATGTAGTCACACTGGGCTGTTGGAGAATAATACTGAATATACATGTCATGGACTGTCAAAGAACAAACAAATTGGCCTTAGCAGAAATACGACCACAATGCTCCTTAGAGACGAGAATGTAAAGACGCTGGCTCTCTTACTTGGACACGTCATCAGGAAAGATGAATTGGTGCAAAGGACATCATGGTGGCAGAGGTTCAGTGAAAACAAGGGACATCCTTCGTGAAGTCGACTGATACAATGGCTACAGCAGTGGCATCAAACATACCAATGACAATGACAAAGGACCAGGGAGACTTTTACTCTGCTAAATACAAGGCTGCCCCGAGTTGGAGCCTACTCAGTAGCAACTAGCAGCAACAGCGTTCACTAAGCATGCACCACACAGCGGACAATGTTTGGGGCTTTACACACATCATCTCAGTTAGCCTGGCCTGGGTCTCCTTGATTTTAAGATGGTACAAAACCAGAGCGTACACAGGAAGATGAGACAGAGCTCATCATCCAGCTAGAGAGAAAAGCTGTAGGGAAACGAAGGGAGAATGGAGAAGTGTGAACGCAGGGAGGGAGAGAGCAAATGAGGGCAGAGGAGAGGTCATGTAGTCTGCGTTCAAGGAGATTCCCAATAATCTGAGATCAGTTTTACCAACAGGAAATCACATGGCAGGGACCTGTAGGTGTAACCAGATTACAGATGGAAAGATTCAGGGTTCCCTCACTCAATAAATCATTTCCTTACATGTGGATGCATTCACTTGGCGGTCCACCCATTCCACCCACCATCCTCCCATCAACTGTTTACCCATTACACTGCCATAATTCATCACAGGGACTGGGCAGGCAACCATGGATAAAACACTGCTCCTGCCTCGGGAGAGCTCATACCTGAGGGAGAGAGGCAGCCAGGATGCTCTACTACATTTTGATGTTACGTGTCAACATACAGAGGCAGAGGTGGAGAGTGGTGTGAGAAGGACTAATTCTGACACTTGTGGGCCTTGTGTGTGACCATCTGCACCACATTCATACAGTGGAGATAGCTGAAGCAGTCATGAATGGCTGCTGTCAAAACGGCAAGAGTCAATGCATGCAAAAAGCTCTAGCTTACTCCTGACACCCAGTGCATCCTTGAATAAATGTTTATTTCTACAATTTGTGGAATGCTGAAGTATGAATCTGGTATTGAAGGAGCACAGAGTGGGAGACCCTTCCTTTTGGGCTCTTACCCTTCCCCTGGCCTTCCGATCCTATCTCTTTACCACTGACCAACTTCATACTCAAGGGAAGTTTCCTAAGTACAAGCCACCAGAGGGCTTGGTTCAGTAACAACCAATTCTTTCTTATCTTAAGACAGAGTCCTACCAAGATGACTTTACCAGTGTGATTTTACAACTCACATGGAGGACCAGCCTGGCTGATAGGCCTTGGCAGTGATGGCCACAGAAAAGTATCTACCTTCTGTCACAGCCGGGGTTCTTCAGGTAGAGGTGGGAGAATCTTAAGATATAATGGTTCCTGATCCTTTAGAGGGCCACAGTGACTAAATAAATAGTTGTGGTATTACAACTGCACTGGGAAGTACATGGGTAATAATAGAGGAACAGTTTGGAAAACACTCATTTAAGGAGTGAGAAGTCTCTGGGTGGTACCAATGGCTAACACACACAGCTGCCAAAAGGACAAGGTTTAAATCCACCCAAAGGTTCCCCAGAAGAGAGACCTGGTGATCCGCTCCCCAATGTATCAGCCACTGATAAGCCTAACAGAGCACAGTTCTACTATGACACTTATGGGGTTGCCATGAGCTGGAATCAACCTGAAGACAAGTGGTATTGATACTGGTAAAGTGTGAGAGAGGTGGAAAAAAGACTAATCTCTGCTTTCCATAGATCTCTGGAATACTATTTTGCTTTGAGTTCTCAACAATTTAATTCCTGGGATTCCAATCTTCCAACATCTGCTACTCTGTGGGTCTTAAAAAGTCTGTGTGATTGGTGGCTGAGGTAGGAGTGCAACCCCACCTGCACTCGTCAGGCCAGTACCTACCTTTTCTCTGTTCATGGAGGGCCCCGCTTTTTCTTCAGAGTCCTTGCCCATCCCTAACTACACAAAAATTGTGGTAAAAATATATATGGCAAACATTCACCATTTCAATGACACGACTGTATTTTTCACTGCTGTGCCAATATCACTATCTTTTTCCAAAATATTACCCTCTATTAACACAAACTCAATATATACGTGTTTGCTCCTCATTCATCTGCTGTCTGTCTACCAATCTGAACCTAAGCTTCATGCGTGCAGTCTGTGTGTTCACTGCTATATTCCCAGAACGTAAAAGTAAATACATAGGGGGCGGAGTCAAGCTGGCGGACTAAGTCCACGTCTCTTTCTATCCCTCTGGAAACCAAGACCTGAACTGACAATCAAACAGAGCCTTCTGAGCACCTAATCAGCCTCAGGACACGGCACAGAGCTGTTAATTGGGACTTCATACCACTCAGCGAAAAACCTCCTCTCTCTCGCTGACTCCCGCTCCTGGCTAGCCCCGGCTCTCACGGACAGAAGGTAAACGCACCAGTTTGACTTTTTTTCCCTCGGTCTCGGCTGGCGGGCGGAGCTGGGCCTTGCCTGGCTGCTGGACTCAGACACGCTGCTGGGGGGATAGGCAGGCGAAATTCCCATGTTCTGAGAGCCAGGCTCGGGACTCTGTTAATCTAGGCACTTTGAGCCTTTCATTTTGTAGCTGCCTCAGTGGGGTTTGTGCGGAGCTCCGCGGTCAGGGTGCGGGACGCCATGTTGGTGCCGAGATTTTAGCGGGACCTCGTTCTTAGCCTGGGAGCCAGCACCTGCAAACGGGACAGTGCTTCTCCATCAGAAAAGTAGTGATTTTGCACAGTGCTGCTTACGTTGGGGGCCCTGCAACAGAAGCAGAGGAATCGCTGCCTCTCGGCACCTTTTGCCCCCCTGTCTACTGCCTGTGTGGAGGACGCCATCTTGGGTACGGTGGCCAAAGCTGAACCTAATTCTTAGCTTGGGAGCCAGAGCCTGCCCACAAGAGAGCGCCTTTCTATCACAAAACCAGTACTCGATGCAGTGTTGGATAAGGCTAGGCCCTGTCAGCAGAGGCCACCAGGGCAGTAGCAGTGCTGTATTCTGAACTAGTTTGTTATCATCTGGGGTTGGATATAGTGGCGCTTACTTTGTCAGATGAGAAGAGGGACCTCTACACCTGAAAACCTAACTGACTTGTGAACCGGTCAGATACCTTTTGCTTTACATTTGAAGACAGCCTAAAGAAACATTTACAATCCATCCTCACAGTACTTCTTCCAGCCTCTATATACTCACATGGGACCCAAAAAGCAACAGACAATTGTGGCATACAAGCAATCACTCATGGCTTCAGAAGGCTCCCAAATAAAGCAACCAAGGAGTTTTCCAGATGAAGAAACTTTTATGAAAGCATCAGGAAGTGAATACAAATTGATTATATACAGAGCCCTTCTAGACCTTATACAAAATGCAGCAGAACAAAATGAAAAATTAAGCAAGTTGTTCGATCTGATGGAACACCAGTACTCTGAAATCCAACAGATCAAGAAGAAAATCAAAGACATAGAAACTTCCATGCAAAGCCAAGAAAACAGAATGGAAAAAATGGAAAAAAGAATTTCTGACTTGGAAGATAGAGCTACTGATGCCAGTGTCTATGAGCAGAAATCAGAAAAAAGAAGCAAGAAAAATGAAGAAACATTAAGAAGCATGTGGGACTCTATTAAGAGAAACAACCTTCGATTAATTGGAGTCCCTGAACAGGGTGAGACATCTGAGAACACAGACAGTATTGTTGCTAAGCTTCTGAAAGAAAACTTCCCAGAAATTATGAAGGAAGAGAATATAGACATCTCAGATGCATATCGTACGCCACCTAATATAGATCTCAAAAGAAAGACTCCAAGACATATTATAATCAAGCTTAACAAAATGAAACATAACCAGCAACTCTTAAAGGCAGCAAGACTCAAGGCAAAGCTAACACTCAGAGGGAAACCCTGTAGGCTCTCGTCAGATTTCTCAGCAGAAACCATGCTGGCACGGAGACAGCGGTACGACACATTCAAAGTCTTGAAGGAGAAGAACTTCCAGCCAAGAATTATATATCCTGCAAAACTATCTTTCAAATACGAAATTGAAATTAAGACATTGCCAGATAAACAGAAACTCAGCGACTTCGTAAAAACCAAACCCAAACCACAAGAAATACTGAAAGAAGTTCTTGGCTTTGGCTTAGAAGAACAAAACCACTAACTTTATATTTTAGAACGACACACTACTCAATACTCATTTAGGGAAGGCTCCAAAGTAAATCACAGCTTTGATTTGGAAAGAAGCAATCCAGTGATCATCATGAAAACTATGGGATCATCATAATAAAAGAGGGATGTACTACAGTTGTTATAGTCCTTCCAGATGGAGAGGAAGATGACAAGACTGGTAGTAATTAAAATTGGGTTTATATATAGTTTATTAAGGGGGTTCATAGGGGCAGCTGTAAAGCACAACAAAGATGTATCATACCATTTCAAGAAATCTAACACACGAGTCTCAACAACTATAAAACCAGCTCTGAAAAAGGTGAAAAATCAACTCACAAAAAAGAGTGTCTCAGAACAGACTAATAAGAACAACAGAGAAAACATCAACATAAAAATAAACATATCACAATGGCAGCAGTGAACACATACCAATCAATAATTACATTGAATGTGAATGGACTGAATGCTCCAGCAAAGAGACACCGAGTGTCATCTTGGATCAAAAGACACGACCCATCCATATGTTGTCTACAAGAAACTCACTTGAGACCTAAAGACAGGAAGAAACTGAAAATTAAAGGATGGAAGAATATATATCAAGCTAACAATGAACAAAGAAGAGCAGGGGTGAAAATTCTAATTTCAGACAAAATCAATTTTAATGTCAAATCCACCATCGTGGACAAAGATGGACACTATTTATTGCTGAAAGGTTCAGTACACAAGCAAGACTTAACTATATCAAACATTTATGCACCTAATGTCAGAGCACCTAAATATGTCAAAGAAACACTGACTATGCTCAAAAGAGAGTTAGATGACTCCACAATAATAGTGGGAGACTTTAACACTCCACTCTCATTACCAGACAGATCATCTAGAAAAAAGCTCAGTAAAGATACAGAAGACCTCATTGACACAATTAACCAACTAAACCTCATTGATATATACAGAACTTTCCACCCAGCAGCAGACAATACACCTTCTTCTCCAGTGCACATGGAACATTCTCCAGAATTGACCACGTGATAGGCCATAATGCAATGCTCAACAAAATCCATACCGTTGAATTACTGCAAAGCATCTTCTCAGATCATAAAGCCATGAAAGTTGAAATCAACAGCAGAAAAAACAGAGATGGAAAGTGGAACTCTTGGAAACTGAACAACATCTTGCTCAAAAAAACATGGGTTATAGAAGAAATCAGGGATGAATTAAAGAAATTCATGGATTCCAATGAGAACGAAAACACTTCCTACCAGAACCTATGGGATACAGCCAAAGCAGTGCTCAGAGGTCTGTTTATCTCCATAAATGCACACATCTGGAAGGAAGAAAGAAACCAAATCAAGGAACTAACTCTACAGCTTAAACAAGTAGAAAGAGAACAACAGAGGAACCCCTCGGGCACCAGAAGAAAGGAGATTATAAGGATTAGAGCAGAGCTAAATGAATTAGAGAATAGAAAAACAATTGAAAAAATTGAAAAGACTAAAAGCTCGTTTTTTGAAAAGATCAACAAAATTGATAAACCACTGGCTAAACTTACTAAAGAAAAGCAGGAAAGGAAACAAATAACCCAAATTAGAAATGAGAGGGGAGTTGTCACCACAGATGCAACAGAAATCAAAAATATCATAACAGAATACTATGAAAAGACTGTACTCTAACAAATTTGAAAACCTAGGGGAAATGGACCAATTCCTTGACTCATACCACCTACCCAAATTATCACAACGTGAAGCAGAACAGCTTAATAAATCCATCACAAAGGAAGAGATTGAAAAGGTCATCAAAACACCGCCAACCCAAAAAGTCCGGGCCCAGATGGCTTCACGGCAGAATTCTACCAAGCATTTAGAGAACAGTTATCCCCAATACTATTGAAACTATTTCACAGTATAGAAAGGGATGGAGTACTCTCAAACTCATTCTATGAAGCCAGCATAACCCTGATACCTAAGCCAGGGAAAGATCCAACAAAGACAGAGAACTACAGACCGATATCACTCATGAACCTAGATGCAAAAATCTTCAACAAAATTCTTGCCA
Organism: Heterohyrax brucei; assembly: GCA_028571685.1. Lineage (NCBI taxonomy): Eukaryota > Metazoa > Chordata > Mammalia > Hyracoidea > Procaviidae > Heterohyrax > Heterohyrax brucei. Next base: position 12,821,677 of record CM053153.1, on the reverse strand, counting down.
ACAGAATACAACAACATATCAAGAATATAATCCATCATGACCAAGTGGGATTCATACCAGGGATGCAAAGCTGGTTCAACATCAGGAAAACAATTAATGTGATTAACCACATAAATAACACAAAAGACAAAGATCACCTGATTTTGTCCATTGATGCCGAAAAGGCATTTGATAAAGTCCAACACCCACTCATGCTAAAAACTCTTAGCAAAATGGGCATAGACGGCAAATTCCTCAGCACAATAAGGGCCATTTATACAAAGCCAATTGCCCACATCATCCTGAATGGAGAGAGACTGAAAGACTTTCCCCTGAGATCAGGAACTAGACAAGGATGCCCACTCTTAAATCTCCTATTCAACATTGTGCTAGAAGTTCTAGCCAGAGCAATTAGACAAGAAGAACAAATAAAGGGCATCTGCATCGGCAAAGAGGAAGTTAAAATCTCCCTGTTCGCAGATGATATGATTGTATATGCAGAGAACCCCAAGGAATCTATAAGTAAGCTACTCAAACTGATAGAAGAGTTCAGCAAAGTCTCAGGATACAAGATAAACATAAGTAAATCAGTGGGTTTCCTTTATACCATCAACGAGACTGTTAAGGAGGAAATTATTAAATCAATACCATTTACAAAAGCCCCTAAGAAGATAAAGTACCTAGGAATTAATCTAACCAGAGAAACAACAGACCTTTACAAAGAGAGCTACAAGCCCTTACTACAAGAAACTAAGAGAGACTTAGATAAATGGAAAAACCTACCCTGCTCATGGATAGGAAGACTTAACATTGTGAAAATGTCTATTTTACCCAAAGCAATTTATTTATATAATGCAATCCCAATACAAGTTCCAGCACCATTTTTTAATGAGATCGAGAAACAAATCACCAATTTTGTTTGGAAAGGGAAGAAGCCCCGGATAAGTAAGGTACTACTAAAGAAGAAGAACACACTGGGAGGCCTCTCATTACCCAACCTTAGAACACACTACACTGCCACGGTGGTCAAAACAGCCTGGTACTGGTACAAGAACGGACAGATGGATCAATGGAACAGAATTGAGATCTTAGAGATGACACCATCTGCCTATGAACAGTTGATATTCGACAAAGGCCCTAAGACATTAAACTGGGGTAAAAACAGTCTCTTCAACAAATGGTGCTGGCAAAATTGGTTATCCATCTGTAATAAACTGAATCAAGATCCATATCTTACACCTTATACAAAAACCAACTCCAACTGGATAAAAGACTTAAATATCAAACGTAAAACGATAAAGCTCATCCAAGAAAAGGTAGGAACAACAATGGAAGTTTTAATACACAATGAGGACAGACTCCAAAATCTGTCAAAGAAACCTCAATCAACAGAAGAGAAAATAGATAAATGGGAACTATTAAGAATCAAACACTTTTGCTCATCCAAAGACTTTATTAATAGAATTAAAAGAACACCCACAGAATGGGAAAAAATATTTGGCAACTCTATGTCAGACCGACGCCTGATCTCCATAATCTATAAGATACTACAAAGTATCAAGAAGAAGAAGATAAACCATCCAATTAAGCGATGGGCAAAGGAGATGGACAGACATTTCACTAAAGAGGAGATCCAGGCAGCCAAAAAACACATGCGGACATGTTCACAATCTTTAGTTATGAAAGAAATTCAAATCAAGACAACAATGAGATACCATCTCACCCCAACAAGATTGGCCATGATCCAGAAAACACAAAACAACAAATGCTGGAGAGGCTGTGGAGAAAGTGGAACCCTCCTACACTGTTGGTGGGGTTGCAAAATGGTCCAGCCTCTTTGGAAGGTAATCTGGCGCTTCCTTAAAAAAATGGATATTGATATACCATTTGACCCGGTAATTCCACTACTTGGAATATATCCTACAGATTCAAGGCCTTTCACACCAACGGACACATGCACCAGAATGTTTATCGCAGCACAGTCCACAATAGCAAAAAGATGCAATCAACCCAGATGCCCAACAATAGAAGAATGGATAGGTAAACTGTGGTACATATACTCAGTGGAGCACTAAGCAATGATAAAGAATAATGATGATTCCAGGAAACATCTCCTAACCTGGTTTCAACTGGAAGACATTATGTTGAGTGAAAGTAGTCAGCGACAAAAGGACAAATACTGTATGAGACCTCTATGCTAAGATCTCAGAAATAGACTTGTGTATAGAAGAAAAGACTCTTTGACAGCTGCAAGGGAGGGGAGGGAGGGAGGGCGAGGGGGGGAGGGTTTAGTTTAGATAGTTACTAGAAATCTAGTTGGGAGAAAGCGGTGACAGCACACACTAGGAATGAGAACAACATTAAGTGGACTTTAGCATAACTTGAGTACTCCTTCCATCTTGACTCAATACTGCAAGGATAGAGTAGCTGGGGCGGGGGGTGGGGGACCATGCTCTCAGGCGAATTCCAGGCCAACTGGCACAACTAGCATTTTGCTAAGAGAGCTCTCTGCACCCCACATTGGTGAGTGGCGTCTGGGGTCTTCAAGCTGTCAAGCTGCCATCCGAGGACACAGCAAATGGTCCCAACTCAGCAGGAACGGATGCTCATCGTGGGCCAAAATGGCATGCGATAAAGACAACCGAGAAGACAGAGAGACCTACAAGAGTGGGTGCCTACATTGACTTGGGACCAGAAGAACCGGATGGTGCCCGGCCACCACCAGCGATAGCCACAATAGAGCTCACAGAGAGGAGTCTCACTGGCAACACAAGAATAAAAAGAGGTGCATCATGAGATCTCCACTAAAAGACCTCAATTGATGGTCCAGCGGTTTTGGGGTTCCTCTGAGAGCATGGCCCCCTTCCCTGATGCTGCCCTTTCCCATAAATTATAACAAAGGTCCACTCTTTGGACAGGAATGGATTGGACTTGGCAAAGCAGAGTAACCATATACTGGAAGCACTTTATGGTTATATACATCTACAGGATATCATCTTGCTGACCTCTGGCTGAAGGAAGGGGAGTGGACGGAGAGGAGGGGAAAGGAGACTGCTGGGAGGATGAGACATGTATGCAGCAGAGAGGAATAGTGTGCAGTCACTGGACAGGGAGAGCAGTGGAAGCTGCATATAGGGGAGCATGTAAATTTATACATGAATGTACATTTTCACTCAGTTATGTTAAATAAAAATAAAAAAAGAATAAAAAAAGTAAATATATAATAAATATCTGTAGATTGAACAAAACACAGAATCGTGTGTCTAAGGTCCCACTCACAGGACTGTGTACACTGATAGGCAAGTTCACTGCTCAGCCACATGTGTGTGTTTAAATAGAACACAGTAGTCTTACACAACCACTGCAAAAATGAGAAAGCTGCTTGTACGTCCAAATTTGGAGACATCCCACAACAGACTGTTACTGTGATAAAAGCAAGGTATCACAAGTATTTCCGTGTGTAAGGATTTGTACAGAGAGATGAAAATACACATCAATGCTTAAATTAAGGAAGACTGTGGCACAACGGTAAATGCTCGCTGTGAGCCGATGAGTCAGCAACTGAAACCCACCAGAGGATCCACAGGAGAAAAGCTCTGGCCCTCTGCTCCTGAAAAGGTCTCTGCCTAGAAAACCTCAAAGGGCAGTCATCCTCTGTCCGACAGGATCGCCATGAGTTGTGATCTACCCCACAGCATACAACAACAACACGCGTACGTCATTTCCAGAAGACGGCACAGTAAATTGCTGACACGAGGTCCCTGGAGGAAGGATGCCTGGGTGGCAGGGGCAAAGGTGAGAAGAGACTACACTGTGGGTATTCTGTTGTGTGTTTTTAGATTTCTGTAACATGTAACACACACTGCTTACTCAGAAAGTAAAAATTTGGAAAGTATAGAAAGACAATGATTATGAACATTTTAAAATTTCATCCTAAATTATTTTTCATCAATGCCTCTAATTCTTTTGAGAAATGAACAGAAAAAAGATCATTAATGTTACTGCCACCTTGATTTAAAGGCTGTATTATAACAAAAGTAAGAGAATTATCAACCTCTGTGGTTAGCACTGAGTCTGAGAACTATTCATGAGGAATAGCTGTGGCCACACAAGTAACATATCACTACCTTTCAATGTTATCTTCACAGTTAGGCCTCAGGAGTGGTGTAGGGGATGGACTGCAGACACGCTGACAGAAAACCCCAAGAATTAAGAATTTCTTTGTGGTTATCCACACACATGCTCTTGGGGGCTGGTAAGAAACCAAGAAGGCAAAACCCTGCATATTATGAATTAATAATCTCCCCAGCCACTACACCACGAAAGGGCCACAGGAAAAAGATTTAAAACTTAACAAATGCTTCCTAACTTACCAGATGAACAGTAGCTTAATTTAAAAAACTGCCAAAGAGATGGAACTGAAAACTGAGTAGTAACTACCTTACTGCCGTTATACAGACACACAGAGTGGTCAAGAGAAGCAGACATATCTCCAGAAAAAATGTTGAGGAAACACTTGGGAGAACAACAGTTCCTTCCTTGGGCATCTCCAAAAAACAAAAACTCACTGCCATCAAGTCAATTCTGACTCATGGTGACTCCACAGGACAGAACAGAACACCCCTTTAGCATTTAACCACTACACCTGCACGGTTTCCTTGGCTATCACAGTGAAGAGAAAACCTATTTTCTTAGACATTTTAAGAGTGCTGCTGAAGTATCGTTCTCTGACGGAGATGTAGATGTTCTTTTCAAGTCTACAGGAAGTTGAAAAGCATGTCTTGAAAAGTCAGCTTGTTTTATTAAGCAGTCAATACATTAAAAATGCTCTCCCAACAGACTCCTGCCGATGCTTCCTTCCTCGCAGCAAACATCGCCCCAGCCATCATGCACAACCAACTCAACCAGGTACTTGGAATATATCAGAAAGAGGAAGGCTGAAGTTCTCTAGGCAAAAGGAAGCCGTTTAAACAAAATAAAACCACATTAACCTTGGCTTTAACAAGATAGCCTTGTATTTCTTACAATTTCATAGACATTGCCAGGAATTATACAAATATCCCCACCATCCAAGTTTAGCCCTTGGAGATGACTTTGTGGATAGTTCTTCCTCTCACTATATAAGCACATGTATTTTCTACCCTGTTTCTTTAAAATTCCTTTATAGTTTTACCACAAAGGGAAATTATTTATTTACCCATGTATCACCTGTTTTCCATCCCTGGAGGGGATGGACTATATCTCTTGTGTTCCCTGAAAAACCTGAAGGAGGAAGTCAAGCAGAAGTCCATCATCACACTGTATGGGAACTTCTGGCTTGCCTGAACGCCACCCAGCTAGACTGAGCCACTGAGTGCAGAGACCACCGTTCTAGCCTCCTCCGGGTGGCAGTGAGGTGAGGCTGAAGAATGCCCCACGACCTCAGGGCCCGGGTAGCACTGAGTAGAAGGGCATGGGGTAAGCTGTGTTTTCCTCACTGACAGAGGAAGGCAGCACAGCTCTGCCAATGGTACCTCTAAGACACCTACGTGGGCACAGGCTGTGTTAATTAACCAGGACGTAATTTACTTGCTCTGTCATCTTGTATTAATTCTGATGCTCTTCCACTGCCTGCTACATTCCCTCCCTCTTCTTTCCTTCTGCAGACAGAAACCATCTCTCCGCAAGTAAGAATAATGCAAATAATGCAAATCTGCTGACTTGCTCAACACACTGGAAAATCCAATTAAAACAATGAGCCAGCTCTCTGCAGTTAAGTTAGTGAGGTCCTGGTAGAATGGAGGTCTTCTGCCTGGTGTGTTAACTCCTTCATGCCTTAGAGATTATATAATGTTTTGTAGCAATTATTTAGAACTGGTGCTATGTCATTAGGCTATTATCCAGCCTTTTATAGAGAGGAGGCATGTGGCCACTCAACACACCCGCCTGACTTTGGGCACATGAGTTAACTTTGCTGCCTCAAGTTTCTTATTATAAAACAGAGCTATGAACCGCTTCACTCAGGTTTTAACTGCTGTTCAGAAGGCATAACTCAGAGGTAGTGAATCAGAACTACAATTTGTTTATTTAAACTATTTTATTTTTATTATGATGGCATGAAAATGTACACACTATGTCCTTGCAATATTGAGAGAACACAAGTTGTGTTGATTGAAGTCCCGTTAGTACTGATCTTCTTACTAATGTGTGCTGTCACCAATTTCACCCAACCAAATTTCTAACAACTATCTAATCTAAATCCACACCCCTCGGCCCTCGCTCTCCTGCCCTTCCCACCCTTGTAGCAGTCAGAGTCTTTTCTGTTATGCATGAGTCTGCTTTTTAAGTTTTTATCGTAGGGGTCTCATACAATATATGTCCTTCTGTCGCTGACCACTTTCACTCAACATTATGCCCTCCAGTTGAAACCAGGTTAAGAAACGCTTCCTGCTATCATCGTTGTTCTTTATCATTGCATAGTGCTCCATTGCGTACATATATCATAGTTTACCCATCCATTCTTCTGTTGTTGGGCATCTCGGTTGATTCCATCTTTTTGCTATTGTGGACTATGATGAACTGCGATGAACATTCATGTGCATTATCAGTTGGTGTGAATAGCCTTGATTCTGTAGGATATATTCCAAGCAGTGGAAGTACTGGGTCAAACGGTATATCTATAATCATTATTTTAAGGTAACACCAACTTGCTTTCCAAAGAGGTTGTACCATTTTGCAGTCCCACCAACAGTGTAGGAGAGTTCCAATCTCTCCACAGCCTCACCAGCATTTAAGTGTTTTGCATGTTTTGGATAATGGCCAACCTTGTTGGGGTGAGATGGTATCTCACTGTCGTTTTGATTGGAATTCTTTAATAGTTAATGATCGTGAGCATGTCCACATGTGTTTTTTGGCTGCCTGGATCTCCTCTTTAGAGAAGTGTCTGTCTATCTCCTTTGACCATCGCTTAATTGGATGGTTTGTCTTTTTCTTATTGATGTTTTGTAGAACCTTATAGATTACAGAGATCAGGCGTTGGTCTGACATAGAGTTGCCATATATTTTTTCCCATTCTGTAGGTGGCCTTTTAACGCTTGATGAACTCTTTGGATGAACAAAAGTGTTTGACTCTTATTAATTTCCATTTATCTATTTTCTCTTCTGATGAATGTGCTTTGTCAGATTTTGAAGTCTGTCTATATTGTGTATTAAAACTTCCATTGTTGACCCTATTTTATCTTGGAGGAGCTTTATTGTTTTAGCTTTTATATTTAGGTCTTTTATCCAATTTGAGTTGGTTTTTGTATAAGGTGTGTGATATGGGTCTTGTTTCAATTTTTTGGAGACGGATATCTAATTTTCCCAGCACCATTTGTTGAACAGACCGTTCTTACCCACTTTAAAATCTTGGGGCCTTTGTTGAATATCAACTGTTCATAAGAAGATGGTGTCATCTCTGGGATCTCAGTTCTGTTCCATTGATCTATCTGTCTCTTTTTGTACCAATACTAGGCTGTTTTGACTACCGTGGCAGTGTAATAGGTTCTAAAGTCAGGTAGTGAGCGGCCTCCCAGTGTGTTCTTCTTCAGTAGTACTTTACTTATCTGAGGTTTCTTCCCTTTGCAAACAAAGCTGATGATTTGTTTCTCCATTTCACTAGAAAATGTCACTGGAATTTGTATTGGGATTGCATTATATAAGTAGATTGCTTTGGGCAAAACAGACATTTTCACAATGTTGAGTCTTCCTATCCATGAACAGGGTAGATTACTCCATTTATGTAAGTCTCTCACAGTTTCCCGTAGTAAGGTCTTGTAGTTCTCTTTGTAAAGAGCTCTTATTTCTCTAGTTAGATTTATTCCTAGGTATTTTATCTTCTTGGGGGCTACAGTAAGTGGGATTTGGTGATTTCTTCTTTAATAATTTCACTGTTCATACAAAGGAATCCTATTGATTTAGTTACGTTTATCTTGTATCCCAATACTCTGTTGAAGTCTTCTATTAGCTCCAATAGCTTACTTATGGATTTCGTTGGATTCTCTGTATAAGCAATCATATCATCTGCTAAGAGGGAAATCTTTACTTTTTCATTGCCTATACAGATGCCCTTTATTTCTTTGACTTGTCTAATTGCTCTGGCTAGAACTTCTAGCACAATGTTAAGTAGAAGTGGTGAGAGCGGGCATCCTTGTCTAGTTTCCATTCTCAAAGGGAATTCTTTCAGTCTTTCATCATTCAGGATGATGAAAGCAGTTGGCTTTGCATAGATGCTACTGATTACATGGAGGAACTTCCTCTCTATTCCTACTTTTCTGGGAATTTTAAGCATGAATGTGTGTTGAACTTTGTCAAATGCCTTTTCTGCATCAATTGACAAAATTAGGTGATTACTATCTTTTGTGTTATTAATGTGGTTGATTACATCAATTGTTTTTCTGATGCTGAACCAGCCTTGCATCTCTTGAATGAAATCAACTTTATCATGAGAATTAAAGGTTGGAATAATATATATCGAGCTAACAATACACAAAGAAGAGCAGGTGTGGCAATAATTAATCTCAAATAAAATAGATTTTAATGTAAAATCCACTACTGTGGACAAGGATGGTCGCTATTTATTGCTGAAAGGTTCAATACTCAAGCAGGACTTAACAATATTAAATATTTATGCACCCAATACCAGGGCACCTAAATACATTGAACAAATACTGACAACACTGAAAAATGAGATTGATCATTCCACAATAACAGTTGGAGACTTCAACACTCCCCTTTCAGTTAAGGATAGATCACCCAGAAAAAAGCTCAGTAAAGATGCAGAAGATCTTACTGCAACAATCAACCAACTTGACCTTATGGACAAATACAGATCTTTTCATCTATCAGCAGATAAATACACTTTCTTCTCCAACGCACATGGAACATTCTCTAGAATAGACCATGTGTTAGGGCATAAAACAATTCTTTATCAAATCCAAACCACTGATTTACTGCAAAGTATCATCTCAGATCATCGAGCTATAAAAGTTGAAATCAGTAACAGAAAATTCATAGGTAGAAATACAAACTTGTGGAAACTGAACAACACTTTGCTCATAAAGTCTTGGGTTATAGAAGAAAGTAAAGAAAAAGAAATTTATGGATTCAAATGAGAATGAAAACACATCCTACCAGAATTTATGGGATACAGCATAAACAGTGCTCAGAAGTCAGTTTATCTCTATAAATGCACACATCCAGAAAGAAGGGCCCAAATTAAAGAATTAACCTCACAGCTTGAACAAGTAGAAAGAGAGCCACGGAGGAACCCCTCAGGCACCAGAAGAAAACAATTATAAGGATTAGAGCAGAACTAAATTAGTAAGAGAAAAGAAAAACAATTGAACAAATTAACAAAACCAAAAGCTGGTTCTTCGAAAAGATCAACAAAATTGATAAACCATTGGCTAAACTTACAAAAGAAAAACAGCAGAAGATACAAACAACCCAATTAAGAAATGATCTGGGAGATGTTACAACACACCCAGCTGAAATAAAAAATATCATAACAGAATACTATGAAAGGCTGTACTCTAATAGGTTTGAAAACCTAGGGGAAATGGACAAATTTCTAGATTCATATGATTCACCAAGATTATCACAAGGAGAAGTAGTTCAACTTAATAAATCTATCACAAAGGAAGAGATTGAGAAAGTCATCAAAAACCTACCAACCAAAAAATGTCCTGTCCCAGATGGCTTCACCAGAGAACTCTAACAAACTTTTAAAGAGTTAACTCCAATACTATTGAAGCTATTTCACACCACAGAAAGAGATGGAATACTTCCAAATTCATTCTACAAATCCAGTATAACCCTGATAACAAAACCAGGGGAGATCCCACACAAAAAGAAAATTACAGACCAATATCACTCATGAACCTAGATGCAAAAATCTTCAACAAAATTCTAGCCAATAGAATTCAACAGCATATTAAAAAATAATTCATCATGATCAAGAACTACAATTTAACAAGATCTCCAGGTGACTCTTACCCAGACATCTATAAGATCTGTAAGAATCACTTGGAGAATCTTGTTAAAATGTGATTAAAAAAAAATAATAATGTAGATTCTGATTCAATACATCTGGGTGGAAACGGAAATTCTCAGCAGGGGTTCCAATCACAAGTTACAGATCCAAAGCCTCAATACATGGTATTAAATAACTTTCTCAAAGACACACAGCTAGTTAGTTAAGTGGAGGGGTCAAACCACAACCAGGTCCCACTTCCATCCAGTCCGTCAACTGTCTTGCAGTACTGCCTATTTACAGGTAGCAGAATGTCTTGAAAACTATCATACACACTATACATGCACGGCACAATTAGTAGCAGTCATTACTGAACTACTAAACCAAGCTTTATCTTATCTGGCTGCATGTGCATTAAAGGGAAACACAGAAAATTTGCTCTCAGGTTGAGGGCTCTTACATATCAAGACAGCTGAACAGGAGTTCAGTGTTCCCATCCCTCACCACTGCTCAGGGATCTGGAATGGCTTACCCTTTATAGCTGTTCAAATGCCCAGGACTCAGCTGGCAGAAAGGCAACACGGGAACTCCCAAACAATCAGTCACCTTTGGTCAATTCTGACTCACATCGACCCTAGAGTCCAAAAGGGTTTCCAAGGAGTGGCTGGTGGGTTCAGACTGCTGACCTTCTTTGTTGGCAGCTGAGCTCGTACCCACTGCACCACTAAGCAGGTGACATATGCTCAGCTGGGTGTGCACCTGGGCAAGTCACTTTACTGTTCAGAGACACAGTCTCCTTTCCTGGGAAGTGGGAATGCTTATGGCCAACTTCACAGGCTTCACAGGCCGTTAAGGGGATTCAATGAGATACAGTCACTACTTGGAAAGGTACACAAGGTGTTGGGTACAACCACAACTCTTAATGAAATGTAGCTAGGGGTTTTGTTTTGTTTTGTTTTTATCAGAATTCTTCATACTTGAAAAGCTCGGCATCCACGGTGGAGCATCCACGGTGGAGCATCCACGGTGGAGAAAACAGCTATGAGGACAGCACTGGAATAGATACTTCCAGGTGGAGGGAGGGGCTCTTAAAGGCCCATCATATGCCAGCACACTCTCTCCACTCACAAGTTTCTAAGTTTTTGACATCTTTTTCCTATCTCATTCTGCAAGGCAGTATCTCTAGCTGTCAGACAATGTACCCACTATTCTGCGTTCCACCTGAGGCACAGCAGCCTGGGGTTGACTGTTCAAATGAGAAGACTGCAAACTGTGTATCATCTTACCGAAAGTTACTGCACACAGTAGCTCTGCAGGAGTCTGTCTCCCGCTGATGAGGAAACAGGCTCAAACAGGTCAAGTGACATGCCAAGGTCAAACAGCTGAGTAATCAGATGGTCAAGTAATCAATTTAGGTTTTGAAGTTCTGATTCCAGGATCCACTGTCATTTCCTGTGTCACACTGTTAGTGATTTAAAAATTGTATTTTGGGCAGAAGTGCATGCAGCATAACAGATTTCCATTCAAATATTCCTACACATATTGTTGAGTGACACTGCTTACATTCTTCAGTGTGTGTGAACATTTCAGGGCTCCCTTGGGGTTTGAACCCTGCTGAGAATTTAATTTCCACCCCAGATATTCCGAATCAAGTATCTGGAGTTTAACAAGCTTCCGGGTTGATTCTTGTGTATAATACATAATACATTTCGAGATGCTAACCAAAAACCTCAGCACCATTTCGGAACTTGTTCGAGATCCCATCTTGCATCAGCAGTTGGAACTGCACTGAATTGCCTGGAAGTGCTGCACCATTCTCATGCTTCTCTTCTAGCTGTTCTCTTCCCATCACCCTAGTCTCACTGGCCCCCAACTTTCCTGGCTGTGTTTTAGACTAATTGTGGACCATGTGGTCTCATACAGATGATTCTGTCTGAGCGTATTACTCTGCTGTTCAGAATCGATCATGGTCTAGGTGTGGCTCTGCTGACCCATCTCAGGGCCTTCTCCTCTTCTCATGTGCCTTCAGTCATGCCACTGCCTTTCAGCCTCTTCAACCACAGCTTTCTCCTCCTTGATGTGTGCTCTTCATCGTCTGTCTGGAACACTCTTGCTCTGGCTATTTGTTAAGAGCCTTCTTGTCTCTCATCATGTCCTCAGTATGGCCCTGACCACTCTAAATAGATCGTTTCTCCCTAAATCCTGCTAGACCCAACTAGTACCAGAACATGCTCCTTTCACAGTGATTTGACCATCACTTGCTTGTTTATCGTCTAGAGCAAAGCTTCTCAAAAGTAGGGCCATGACTATTGTGCCTACCACTGTGCCACATCATCAGAGCCCTGGTGACACAGTGGCTAATAGCTACACCTACTAACCAAAATGTTTAGTAGCTGGAATACAACAGCTGGTCCTTGGATAGTCGATGGTGCAGGTCTCTTCACAGTATAGGGTCACTATCAGTCAGAAGTGACTCAACAGCAATGGGTTTGGCTTTGGTGCCACATCCAGCTGAGCACAAGGTAGACATGGGACAGACACCATGTACAGCAGGCAGTGACTGAGTAAACAGATGAACATTCTTCATAGCTGACGAGCTGTTCCAAGACCCAGAAGTGCTACCAAGTCTCAGCCCGCTTTGGTCTTCCTGGAGTGCTCAGCACCAGGACAGAGGGGCAAGGGTGAGATTCAGGAGAGGGAAGAGGGCTAGAAGTGCTCCCAGATCTGACTGGGTGTTGACAGACCAAGGGTAATTCCTATCCAGTAGCCTCAGGCTGTTTCTGATGACTGAGGAAGGATACAGGAAAGAGACCTGTTCTGCACTTGAAAATGCCCTTGGCTGTGTGAACTTGATCAGGGTGCTTCTTATCTTGATCATCAGAAACAGGTGAGATCACTAACTATCTGCCATTGAGTCAAACCTAACTCCTAGACATCCTGTGTATCTCCGAGCAGAGCCGCCCCCAGAAGTTTCACAGTTCTAACATCTCAGAAGCAGACTGCCAGGACCTTCCTCCCAAGGCACCTCTGGGCAGGGCCTGGGGGGGCACTTCAAACTGCCAACGCTGGGGCTCGCAGTTGAGCTCGGAACAGTCTGCATGTCCAAGGAGTCCTCTGAGGTCTCTAAAATACTTTCTAGTTATAACATTCTCAGAGTTTAAAATAAGCTATCAAGGTACAGCTAACACAGCTGAAAAAGTCCAGATCAACTAGTGAAACAGCTACAGACACTCAAACTCTTCAAAAAGATGAGGGCAGTCCTGGTGTCCACCCAAGGAAGTATACATAAAATGAAACAATTTCATAGCAAAACTGGACGTTAAAATGGTCAACTAGTAATTCCTATCACAATCCCCAAAAACTCTGGTGGCACAATGATTAAGTGCTACATCTGCCAACCAGAAGGTTGGCAGTTCAAATCTACCAGGCGCTTCCTGGAAACTCTATGGAACAAGTTCTACTCTGTCCTATAGGGTCACTATGAGTCGGAATTGACTTGATGGCAGTGGGGTAACACAATCCCCAATTTTTTTTGGTATAATCCATAATGTCCATACTAAAACATAAGGCCTGTAAACGCAACCTTCAAGAAAAGTCTGAAATGTCTCAAGAAAGTGAGCTTCTTACACTGACCAGAGCAAAGACCGATGAGCACCAGCAGTCTTGGACTACAGGTAGCTTTCCCCCATTTCCTAACTGATTCTTAAACAGCAGTGAAGGAAGAGGATGAGACAGTATTACAGTTTTCAAGCAGTTATCTAGATAATACATAATCGTGGATACTCTGGTGATTTCAAATGATGTTTTCCATTACTATTTTGGAAGCCCCAGTGGTATAAGTGCTATGTCTCCTAACCAAAAGTTGGCAGTTCGAATCCACCAGGCACTCCTTTGAAACTCTATGGAGGAGTTCTACTCTGTCCTCTGAGGTCACTATGAGTCAGAATCGATGACAGCACACTGAGTCTGGTTTTGCTTTTTGGCATTACTATTTCAAACAGTGAATGAAATGGCAACAGAGAAGTAGTGTTTAAGACAGGCCATGAGTAAATTACGATGCAAACCTAAAAGGGCATGCTATACATCTCTTAAAAATCAAAGACACAAACCAAACAAAAAGCCCACCTGATTCGGACTCACAGTGACTCTGCAAGACACAGAAGAACTGTCCCACAGGGTTGCCAGGGCTGTACACTTTACAGAAGTGACTGTCACAACATCCTGCCATGGAATGTCTGGGGGTTCAAATGCCAACCTTCTGGTTAGCAGCCAAGTTAGTGCTTTATCCACTGTGCCTACAGACGTCCCCTCAGGGGCTGCAGCTGGGAATGGAGGAGAGGCCCCAGGCTCCCAGCTCCATTCTGCATCAGTGGGCTGCAAGCTTCTACTGAACAAAGGTTCTCTGGCTACATAAACTTTGGAAAATATTCTTTAGTAATATTCTGAAAAATACAAAAAAAATTAAAATATACAGCTAAGTGAAAAACCAGTTATGTAACAGCATTATATTATGAAACCAATCTTATTTTAAAAAAATTAAATGACTTTAAAGAATGTATGTAAAGAAAACGATGTATGTTTCAGCAGAAACAGGTTAGATAGATGCATGCTGACTCCTGATCAGTGGGTTATAGGGTTACTGAAGATGTTAATTTTAGTGTTTTCTTCTCCCTGCATTTCCCAGGTTTTCAACAACCAACTGGCACTTTTGTATTCAGGAAATTATTTAAAAGAAACATGACACAGAAACACAACAGGGGAATATAATCAAGTAGCACCCTATTTCTCAAGTGACTTCTGCTTTTACGATTTATAAGTACAAGATATAAACAATCACAACAATCAATGTAATCAATTAGGTACAAAATTTGAAGGAAAAAAGGGTAGCTTTTCTTAACAGTATGGAATCCTGGATCACTCAAAGAGTGGATCTCCGAGTGTGGTCCTATCACCCAGCAGCCGGTTACGAATGGCAATCTCTATGGCCCAATCCAAACCTAAATCAATCCGACACTGTGACAGTGGAGCTCGCCAGTCTGCCTACCACGCTCTCCAGGTGAATTGGATATGTGGCCAAGTTGGGAAGTACTGCCTTGAAAGAGCTGCCCACAACAGAAGAAAACTCAAAAGTCCTTTCACAGAAGGGAAGACCTTCCATCAGAGAGTGGGGAATCACTTGTGTGTGGTGTAAGGCATAATTATATGAAGGAAGAACAGAGGTGAATGACAGGGACAGGGAGATGAGATCTGGAACAAATCTGATAAGCACAAACGCAATTACACTGATATCAGGAACTGACGAGGCTGAGATGTACAGCTTTACTGGAAGTTGCAAGAGAAAAAGGGGTAAGTGCAGGGCTATCATGGAAGAGGAAGATTCCTTCACTTAAAATAATGCCATTATTTTCACTCTGATTCAACTGAAGTAAATGGTGGGTTAGCTTTAACAGCATCCCCCACATCAAGAATGGAATGCAGCACTGTTTTCCTCTGCATTGTGTGCAGCATCTGATTTCATTTCAGGATAATTATATGGAAAGGACAGTAGCTGAGATTTATAAGACCAAGATAAATGAAAAGCCAAAAGGAAAAAACCCTATACAGCTAGGACCTGGTTTAGAAAAGACCTCCAGACTAAAGGTGTCTTTATTGTGCTTGAAATGATAATCACTTATTTCATGATCAATTTCATTTCCATGCATGTCATCTATACTTTGCTATGTCTAAATTAGAAGAAAGCCACACTACATGTTACAGCAAATCACATTTTCTTTGCATTCATTAAATGTCTTTACCACACATGGTTGTTGTACAACAACCAACTTATATGCCAGAAAGCACTTTCTTGACACAATTTAAAAATCTAATAAACACATACAAGCATATACACTACATGTATATGTACCTTTCTCTTACATGTACCTTTCTCTCAGAGAAAGGTACCTCATACTCTTCCACCACCTCCTTTCCCAGACAAAAGGAGCCAGATGTATTGGGGCCCACATGCTGGACGGACCCAGTAATCCCTCACAGTAGACACTACTGTCTCCAGGTAACACATAAGGACGCAGAAGCACCTGCTGCCCCCTCTGCCTGCACTGCCCGGTGCCGGCTTGGTCCTTGTCTTCCTGTTTAAAAACTCCTTTTACTTGTTGCTCACTGAGAATGTTCGAATTCAAGGAATTCATCTAAACAGGGAAGAAGGAACATGCAACATCTGGTAGATGCTGTACTTCAAGACCACTCTGGCAGAAAAGAAAAGAAATTCAGACACTAGACCTGTGATGCCAACTGCCATCAGCAAACCAAACAACAGAAGTTTTTTCTACTTGTGGGCAACCCAAAGCAGGAAGTTATCTAAATCTTGTCCATCTCTCATCCTTGTTTTTTCCTATAAAATTAATAGTTTTTTACTAGAGAAAACAGCCTCTACTAGCTGCAGCAAGTAGGAGTTTCATAAATATCTATTAATTATTTATGTTCAGTGCAAGGGCCCCTCTTCAGTGAAGCTTCCTGTGATACTCCTGCTTTCTGCATGAATAAGCGAGTGAATGAATGAAGGCATGATTCTGCTTCTGGTGACTCTGTTCAGAAAGAGACAGAACGAAGACCGAAATTCAGGCATATTTGACTTCAGAGTCACACTACTGCCACCTCTCTAAATTTCCAATCACTTAACACCGCTGGGCAACAAACAGATTCAAGGTTCACCAACTTTTAGTGGGAGATGTAGTAAGACAGCACTAGTTTAAGAATGAATCAGTAGGCTGTTCATTCACATTTAAACTTAAAGGAACAAAAGGCACCAGAAGGTATAATCCAAAATAAAAAGAAACGGCAGTGCGTAAAAAAGCAACCGGCTTAAAATAATCAGAATTTACACATTTTAATACAAATAAAATTCTACAAGTGAAAAGGAATTCTAAAAGTGAAAAGGGAGAAAAACAGAAGAAAAAGAACCAAGCACAACCAGAGTACAACTGATCCAGCCTCTCTTCACAGATGACACAGCTAAATCAGAGTTTCTCTAAGCAGCTTCCACGGATGTTAACGTTTTATCTCCGCCCACTGCAGAGCTGACTCTGACTCCTAGTGCCCCCCTGCAGAACAGCGCTCAATGGCCCCACAAGGCTGCAGGGCTGTAATCTGTATCAAAGACTGCTACATCTTCCTCCTGCGGAGCGGCCAGTGGATTGCAACTACTGACCTTTCAGTTGGTGGACAAGTGCTTTAACCATTATGTGCCACTAGGGTTCCATGTTTTACACGAACAACAAAATCTATTGTCCACTAGTGTAGGGACACAATTGAATACAACGTCTCTTTATTGTAGCATGCCTCAAGGCCTTTAATATACCTATACGTAATCAGAACTCCTTTGTCACAGAACATGACATGAGATTTGCATTTCAAACAAAACACTTACAGAAAGGTACTTCCTATTGTTCGGATACTGTCCCTCCCAGATAAGGGGAGCCAGCTGCTCTGGGCCCAGCATGGCTGCGGGAACATTACAGTAATCTCTGCCCCATGTCAGGACTGTATACCTGACCTTGAGGAACCTCTCTTGTGGCTAATGCAATTCTCTTCTCTACTAAACCACCATCTGCTTTCTCTTTTCTTATCTTTCTCTCCTTTTTCTTTCTTTCCTCTCTCACTTTTCTTTGTCTTCCTCTCTGCTTCAATGCATATAAAAAACAACTGGCTGGACAATGTTTTTACAAGGTCTTTCAAACTCTGTGTGACTGTGGGTAAGTCATTTCACATTGTGGTGCTGACCAAAAGGCTGGAACCTGCCCTGTGGTGCCAGTTATAACAGTAAAGGAAAACCCTCCCTCTGCCCACCCACCACCCAGACAGATCTCGGATCACGAAATGTCCCACATTTTAATTGGCAATGAAGCAAGTTGGGGCATGAGAGGATGTCTAGCAGATCAAAACGGAAAACTTCCAACTATGGTTTATCGTTCTGCAAAAAGACAAGTATCTCAGCACACAATCCAGGGGACCCAGCTCACCGCTAAGCACACCCATGCACCCTCTGTTCTTAATATTCAAAAGAAGAAACGGAGACATAGTCTGTCTGATATAAATCTAGAGCCAATCTGCACATTACCATCTTCACTGGAGGGGAGGAAAAAAGCAGAGAAATTAAAACAAAACACCTTAACCCAAACCACAATGCCCTGCAGTCAGACTGCAAACAGGAAATGCCACGCAGCTGGACAAACCTCTGCTATGCTTCAACAGCTCTGAAGCATAACTGCCCTCTAACTGTTAAGAGAGACTCATACTCTTATGCAAGCTTCAGAACAGCCCAGAATCTCAGAGAGGAGAAGGAACTAGATGTATGAAGAGTTCTGGCAGGGTCCCTCCTACTGTTCTAAATGAGATTTTACATATACTGTCCACACCCAGTGCCAGCCTGGCGCTCCTGAAGGGGTAGGGCATTTAAACACCTCTCCACTCCTGTGGAAAATCTAATTTGAAGCCACCAGTGACTCCCTTCCTGTCCTCATTTTGTGGCTTGGGAATTAAATGGATGCAATTCTCTGCTGAGACCTTTCCCAGGAGGACAGGAGATTGCTGCTGGGACTACTGCCAACAGGGAACCGCTCAGCAAGCAATGTTTTCACTGCCTTCCTTGCAATGGTTAAAAAGAAACATAATTTTGCTACTATATATTTACTCAAACAACAAAAAACACTTCAAAAAAAGCTAGAATTCAAAAGTACACTAGCTGTGAAGCATTACACTGTGATCCAGATGTTATGGTAGGTGCTTCAGATAAATTATTTCTGACCTTCACAGCAGATGCGTCTAGAATGTATGCTTCCAGGAGCGGGGCCTTGCTGTGTTCTGTCTGCACTGCTGTACCTTCCTGCCTACCCAGTGCTCACAGACAATCTTAAGTATTTGAAAGACTCATGAATGAACATTTCAAGATGGTATTATTCATCCCATCTTAATGAGTCATTGAGTAATTATCATCATGCTTTAGGAAACACTGGCAGTGTAGTGGTTAAGTACTACTTCTGCTAACCAAAAGTTCAGCAATTCAAATCTGCCAGGCGCTCCTTGGAAACTCTATGGGGCCATTCTACTCTGACCTATAGTGTCGCTATGAGTTGGAATCAACTCGACGGCAGCGGGTTTGGTTTTTTTTTAGGTCATTTAACGTCTATGAAGGTAAAAACAGTATCACAAATCTATTAAACCTCAACATCAATACATCAGGTCCACAGTTCTCTGGCTTGTCACCACTAGGGGGCAGTATTCCCTACATATTTTCAAACATGATGAAGAAGGACTTCTGGAAGAAATACATTAGTGGCCTCACCTCTGGGGAACAGTGACCATATGACGGACAGCCTGATGAAACAGCACGTGTTGTGAAGTCAGAGAACCTGAATTCAAGCCCTAATTCCACGACTTACCAGGCAGGTTGTTTTCTGGAGATGTGATCCACTGATCTGTAAAACGGGATCAAGATATCAGCCCTTATGCTGGGAGTTACTGTAAAGATCCAGTGAGAAGATGCAAGTAGCATAAGAGCTCGTATTTCAGCAAATCCCATTGTTAGGTACTGTGCTTGGTGATGTACTTCCATGATTTCACTGAAGTCTCACTTTTGCTGAGAGGCACAGTCTATCAGTATTTGTCTTTACAGACAAGAAAACTAGTGTTACGGAACCTAAGTGACACGCCTCGGTCATAAAACTGGTTCATCGGGAGCTGGGATGCCAGGCCTGACTGTAATCAGCCCGTATTCCTCCCATCACCCACACAGACAGTCACCAACTGTCTCCCCCTACACTGAGTTAGGACAACTTTTGACACTGGTCAGACAAGGAGGGGCGGGTAAAAAATAAGCAAGTCACTGCCACCATGGCGTGGTCCATCGGCTTTGGCATGAGCTCACTGAGCAATGCGTCAGCTGCAGGTGCAAGGCTCTGTGCAGCCCTTGGACACGTTCGTCAAGACGGGCTTGACCCTGTGCGATGTGAGCACCCCAATTGCGCTGATGTTGGGTGTCTTCGGTAACTTGTCACTGGATGATCACACTTTACATAATCATAGAAAGGTCCAGAGGAAGACGGGCAGCCGGCCATGGTATCAAAAATCAAACACATCTACAAGATGGCTGAGGCAGTCACTATGACTTGGTTGGTATTTTCTCAGGGCCGCCCTTCAGAAATTAACACTACACTTGAAAGACCAGTCGCTCCCAGGTAACCCAAACAATTTAAGTCTTCCGTATATGGAGTCAGCCAAAGCAGAAAGGTGGTGTAACACCTGGCCCCCAAATCCATCCTTTCTTTTTTTTCTCTCTTCAAAATAGGTACCACTACTATTAAAGCACTTCCCTTTACAAGAAAAATCCTTACTAGAAGATGTTTTTTTCAGTGCTTAGAACAAACCCTGGAACAGAGTACTGCTGGTTGAATTGAGGATATGATTTACAAAGTCTTAGAATACCAAAGTTCCTTCTGCTACCCTACTCTTTAAATTTAGCTGTATCACTCACTAATTAAGTAACTTCTAGCCTTCACTAGCTCAAGACAAGGGGATTTTCAGGAATCTCCTGAGACATACTGGTTCCCACGGGAGCGTTTCAGAGCTCTATCAGGGTTGGGGGGTTCCTCTGAACTCATCAGCTGGGGCTGCAGGTGCCCCAGCAGATCCAGAAACCCTGCCACCCTGGGAACTCAAGCTTCCTCTGGGCTGCTGCTCCAAGGTGTGGCTCAATCCACCTGTCTGATTCATGCTTGCTTCCTTTTCTTGGTAAAAAAACAAAGGGAATGAGCCAGCCATTCTCAGGCTGTATACCCTGGACCTGCCTTTTTATGTAATCAGAATAGCATCCCTTGTGTAACCCAATTACAGTATAACCGAGTCTCCAATCTGCTCTCTCATTAGGAACGCCGCAACACCTTCAAAGGGACATGTTTTGCTTTTATTTTACTTTATTTTTATGAAATGAACTAGGTTTTCCAGCACTTTTTTTTAGATCTTTCTTAGACTTCTATTCCTTAACAGGAAAGCTGATGCAAATGGCCAGAAGCTTCAGGTATGTTTGGTGGAAAGCTGAACTGGCACTTGTTTCATTAGAGGGACAGAACTGCCAGACATAAGGCAGAGAGTGATAGTAGAGGGGCACAGACAAGGGAGTCAGGGACAGAATGCTGACGTTCCAAGTCTACCTGTGAACGGTGTGTCTGGCTAGACAATCTCAATGTGCTTTACTTCTCTCATCTGGATTCTAGTTACGATGATTGAAGATCCATTATGTTAAAGAAGATAATCCATGGAAGGCATCCACCACATTGCCTGATGCATTATAAAACCCAAACACTAAATCCACTGGAACTGCACTGATTCTGACTCATTGTGACCCTACATGACACAAAAGAACTGCCCGACAGAGTTTCTGAAGAGCATCCGGTAGATTTCAACTCCTAACCCTTTTGGTTGGCACGCGTAGCTCTTCAATACTACGCCATCACGGTTTCCTGACGCAGGATGTGCATTCCATAAATTACTAGCTGTGTGTGTGCTGCTATAAGCAGATGCAGACAACGAGTCTTTGCCGAGTGGCCTTGGACCTGTGTGTACAGTGCATACACACACAGCTGTAATGATGCAGAAATGGATTGATCTAGGAAACTTGGAGGCAATGACTCTTTTTTTCATTGTGCTTTAGGCAAAAGTTGGAGGTTGTGACTTTTTTTTTAATTGTTCTTTAGGTGAAAACTGTAAATGACTGTTAATTTAAGCTAAACACACCTGGTCTCCTGGATATTAAAGGCTAACAAACAGCCACATGAAAATGCCTACTTCAGGGAAAATAGAACTTCTTTCCCCCACAAGCCTTTACCAGCTGTTAACCACAGCGAACTGTCAGAGTCTTGTTTTCACTTCCTTTCTTCCCATCACAACATTCTGAGCAAGGCCCCACGCAAAAGGCAAGCAATCCCCGGAGGAAGGAGAAATGAACATTCTCTTCTGACTAAAAGAGATTTAACTAATTTAAGATTCACAGGAATATTATGAATTTGCCAAATACACCTGAAAGTTGAGGAAAATGCAGGCTCTAATTTCAAAATGATCCTTTCTCACATTTTTTAAAATACAAAATATTGCTATTTTCAACACTTTTTTCTTTAAAATTAGTTGACTTATGGTATAAAACCAATTCTTACCATCAGTTAGAATTAAACTGTCAGGAAGACAGACATGCATATAAATTTATCTAGTGTGACTGAAGCAAAAGAATCTTTTGCTTGGTCAAATATTCACATTAATACATCACAGAAAGGTAGTTTGCTTTTCCAAATGGACTGTATGTTATCCGTAAGGTAGGTGTTTATAAGGCATGGACTGAATGCACTGTTTCCACCACAGACCACAGAAGCTCACCTGATACAGTTACACAACTAACCCATGGTGACGGCATCTCCAGCTCGGATTCTGGATCCGTAAAGGAGGCAAAGGCACAATGCTGAGACTGGGGAAGGGAGCAAGGAGGAAATACTGCTTTTTCTTCTAGGAAGAGTTAACTCTGAAGAATAGTTCGATTTAAACAGTTTTTCTTCGGTACCCTTCAATGTTGTGGTACCTTTGTCTCTTGGACTTAAGAGAAAGGGGACCTGATTAAATTAATTCACTTGGAAGCTTGAATGACTCTCAGATAAGTATTTTCCTTAAAGAGAAAACAAACAAACAAAAGTTCAAGTGGCCAGCCTAGGTCTGAGTGTGAACACAGTGTCTATGGGCTGGGGAGGGTGACATGACAAAGCTACGGGGCAAACACACTGCAGCCCCACCCCTTCAAGGGTTGAGCCCCCTACTGTTCCAGATTTTCAGGGAGTCTTCCTTTCTATTCACTTCTGAAACCACAGGTTGTCTCAATTCCAAAGCCTTCTCCATCGGTGAGGATAACGGTTAAAGAAGATGTGGCAGCGCGGCAGGTAGGGTTAATCATTTGTAAGCCAAGGACCAAAATGCATTATTATCACACAAGTGAAAGACAGTGTTTCACACAGAAATTATCATCACTGTTTTAGCCAATTAAAAAGCAAAAGCTGCTCAGGGTTATCTTTTTTTTTTAAAAAAAAAAAAGGATGACAGACTGCGGAAGAGAACTGAAGTTAACTAGTTTCTCTCCGCGGCGGCTAATCAAAAGATTGGCAGTTCAAATCCTCCGGGTGCTCCCTGGAAACTCTGTCCTGTAGGGTCACTATGAGTTGGAATCGACTCCACAGCACTGGGTGTGTAGTTTCTCTTGGTTCTGATAAATCTACCCTTGGTATCCGCTGGGCCAAATGTATAAATTCTAGGAATTTCACCACAGGATTTTACTTAAATTGGGCTTCATACTTAGGTCTATGACAAAGTTTGTTTTTTTTTTTTAAAACCCACCATAACCGAGGGATAGGGAGGAGACTGTTAAATTGTTCTCATTACAGGGTTTCATTTCACCTTGGTCAGGCTGTAATTGTGAAAAATCCTTTTTGAAGCAGCTTACCAGATTTTTCAGCAGTGTGGACAGTTCCTTGGTAAGAGTGGAAAACTTGACAAAAGCGGTGCCAAGATCCGGGTTGTCGCGACTTAAAAAATTACTTCCAAACTTATCAAGAACTTGTGCATAGTTTTCTTCATTTTGTACATGCTCTGAAAAAAAGAAAAAAAGAAGACTCATCTGAGCCACTACTTGCCACAGTGAAGAGTTATTCTGAACATGGATCACTAGAAACTCTTCAACAGGAGAGCAGGCAGAGGCAGCATCAACCACTGAACGTGTCCAGACGGTGTCAGCAGCGTTCCGAATGCTCTCAGGCATTCAATCACAGGGGGTCTTTCCTTCCCTTTCTCTTGCACAGTGCGTAGCTCACTTACCGTTCAATTAATCCTCACACCTCCCCGTAAGTTGAGAGGTCAAATTATCATCACATTTTCAAGCACTTAGGAAACAATGATGTTTATCAAGGAACAAGGAGAAAATTCATTTTAGAAAATCAACTTTGGAATGCCGAGAAAAATCTGTGTGTTCTAACAGGTTTCTTTCTATGTAAGTAGCCTGATGATTCTGTGAGTTTGTCTAAACACCAGGCCTGACAAACAGCAGTTGTTAAATACCTTTTCACGTACCATCTCTTACTGAAAAATGTGCAGGCTTGGGTAGGACGGAGTTATGTTTGATGCTTGGTTACACCATCTGTGACTCGCTACCTTATTAGTGGGCTACTTAGCTGACGTATAAGAGACAGTCACCAAATATTTGTGAATACATTTCTCTTCCTTGAACTCTGGGTTTCTGACACATACAATGAGGATAATATTTATACCTTATAGGAAAACCTTTAATGAGATCAATCAACATAGTGGCTACAACGATGGGCTTAAACACAGCAAAAACTGTGAGAACAGCATGGGACGAGGCAGCGCTTTACTCTGAGGCACACAGGACTGTGGTGAGCTGGAGTCAACTCCATGACAAGTAACAACAACAGAACACAGGCCTGCAAACCCTATAAAGCAGTTCCATCTACTCTGCTCACATGGGGCCACTGTGAGCCAGAACCAACTTGACAGCTACTAACCACAACAACATACCCAGTTCCTAGCACTGGGCCTGGGACACAGTGAGTGCTCAGTAAAGCCCTAGTACATGGAAATATATTCACCCACAACACGTTAGTTCCTCATTAGTTTTCCTTCCTTCAGAACACATTTAATTAGCATTGACCAGTCTCCAGGTGTAACGCATACAATGAGTTGTAAATGCAATAATGCCAAGCACCATGCAATACATGTCATAAATTATAGCGCTGGCATAAAGGGAAAAGTAACTTTTTTTTTTACACTACCCCATACATACTCTGTAACACTAATAATCCTTTTGAAAATTTTAATTCCATTTGTTTGCAAAATTATGAAAAGTAATTCATATGTTATTACAACACTTAAAGATAGAAATTATAATTTCCTTTCTCCTCCAATCCCATATCCTTGAAATAAATAATCTGGTGTATCTAGAAAGCTTTCTCTCTGTTCACACGCATGTGTGCATACACACACACACACAGAGTACAGGTGGTCTTCATCTGTTTCCTCAGCTTTGAAAAACTACATTGGGATCATATTATACATCAGATTCCCAGGCTTTTTTCCTACCAAATAAAAGATTATACAATTCAATACAAATACAGCTAAGTAATTATTTTAACTGTGATTCTATTCCTTAACAGACTCTACCACAACTCTGCAACAATTTTCCTACTGAGAGACTTTCAGGTAGTTTGTGCTTTCCCTGCAAAAGAATATGCTGTGGTGAATATTCCCGTCTGGCAGCTCTGACACTGTCACTTTATCTCTGCAAACAGGTCTTCACAAAAGCCTGGCTGCTGGGGAAGAAGATGCACAGCATTTCAAATTGTGCTGCCCTGTTTCTCTCTGAAAAGGTTGCAGCAACTGCCATCCCCAGCAGCAGCGCACACTCTGTTGCTGTCCTTGGGTGTCAGCCACCCTGGAGTCAGCCTCAGCTCACAGCTACCCACTGCACCATGGCACAGGATGGTTTTCACGACTAGTTTTTCAGAAGCAGAGCACACCAGGCCTTTCTTCCTTGTCTGCTCACCACCACGGCCACCCATGTGCCTTCCCTGACAGCTGGTGGTCGAGCTGGAGGTGCACTGGCTGGAAATCAAACCAGGCCTATTTCTCTGTAGCCTCATCAGCACAAATGTTATTCTTGCTTAACTCTTATCACACAGATGTGTGAAATCCCCGACTGTAGTAAGCCTGAGTATGTTGTAGAACATTTTTTATTGCCTATTATCATTTCCTTTTGGCCTGTTTACATCCTCTGCTTAGTTTTTCACAACTTGTCTCTCCCTGCCAATCTGGAACAAGCCTGTCTTGTATCAGGGATAGTCATGTTTTGTAATATGTGTTGCAAATATTCTCTCTCATTTGTCTTAACTTCAGATCAATCATACAGAAAACTTGACATTTCATGGAGTCCAACATAGCACCTCTACACCAGTGGCTTTCGGTGCCTTAGGTTCCTGATCCTTCTGATGTTTGGTGTGTTTCAATGTAACATCATGTTTCTGCTCGCATGGCACAGGGAAGGGCTCTGGTTTTATTTCAAGTATGTAACTAAACCTCCTATTAATTGGTTTCCATAGTTTTATTCACATTCTAACATTTAAATCTTTAATCTGCCTACAATGGATTTATTTATAAGGCATAAGACAGGATTCTATTTTCTTTACTCTGCATGAAAATACACTTAATCTACATAGTTTATAAAATATACCTCATGAGTCAGAATCGACTTGAGTACTGGGTTTGGTCTTGGACATAATAGGTACCCATTTAATATCTGATAAATAAAAGAAACTAGGCACAAAACTTGGATGGGGCTGGTTAGGCTTAACCAGAAAAGATGACTTATCAGCTGTGGTGGTTTTTAAATGTTCTCAAATACTCTGACACAGAAACTTGAAGAATGAGTAGTTGTTTCACAAGGAGACCTGAGGTAAGAACACTCCAGGGAAAAGGTAACAGCACCCTATAAAACTCACCATAAAGCACCCAGGGATAGAGGCCATTGTTTGCTTGACTGGGCACCAAGGAAACTAGAGCTTCCAATTAGGGAATGGGTTCTCATTCTAGAGAGGAATTACCTCAGGGCACTTCCCCAGAGGGCAGGCAGGGATCTAAGGAGAAGAGGTTTACCCAAGGCCAAGCAGGAACTGGCACTAGCCTGTGCCAATGCCATGCCAACTAGAGAAAAGGGCAGGCGTGTGGCAGCACAGCCAGGGAGGGTGCACCGTGTTCCCCACCACCAGCGGGTGCGTGGCCCACAATCAGCACCCTGGCCAGGGGGCACATGAGCCTCCCAGTGAGCTGAGCAGATGAAGATCACAGTCAAAACTGCGAGGCAGAGCGGAGGCCCAGTGCTGAAGGACTGTATACAGACGACAAGGGGAAGGAGAAAAGCAAAGGAGAAAGAACAGGTTCTGGTCATCAACAGGTACCACAGGGACAGGAAAAGGACTATCAAACCACAAATGGGAAAAAAATTCACAAAAATACAGCTTATGAAAATCATTATTCTGAATACATAAAAAACTCTTAAACACTAAGAAAAAGACAGAAAGTCTATAGAAAAATAGGAAAAATATTAAATAGGACTTCAAGGAGAATCGGAAACCCTGGCAGCATACTGGGTTAAGTGCTTTGGCAGTTCAAATCCGCCAGGTGCTCCTTGGAAAGCCCCATGGGGCAGTTCTACTTTCATCTCTAGGGTTGCTATGAGTCGGACCTGACTGGACGACAGTGGGTTTGTTCAAGAAGAATGATATTCACACTGTAATTAACCCAGGAAAAGATGTTCAGCATCAGCAGCTGTGGCAATTTTTAACCATCCACAAGTTCCGATGCTCCTCCATGAAGATGGAGAAGACCTGCAGCCTAACTCCTAAGTGTGGGCTGGACTTACTGACTCTACTCTACAGAAGGGACAGTGTGTGACTCCACAGACTCCCCTTTCTTCCCTCCCTTACTGCTTGCTCTGGGGAGAGCCAACTCTCTTGTCTAGGGACATTTCAGGCAGGCCTGGGGAGAGATCCACAGGGTAAGTGAGCCTTCTTGGAAGTGACCCTCCACCTGAGCTGAGCAGGGATGACTGCAGCCACAGCCAGCACCCTGAATGCAAACTCAGCAGAGACCCTGAGTCAGAACTACACAGCTAAGCTGCTTCCAGGTTCCTGGCCTCAGAAACTGTGAAACTGTAAGTATTTGCTGTACATCAAGAATCATGCAAATTAAAACTAAAAAGACGTATTACATGTCCACTGTTGCAGTTATCCAGTGCTGCTGTCACAGAAATACAAGTGGATGCTTTAGCAAACAGAAATGGACTTTCTCACTGTTGAAGTGCCTAGAAGTCCAAATTCAGAGAAGAGACTGGCTCTTGCAGAAGACTTGCTGCCTTGGTCAGTTCTGGAGGGAGTCCTTGTCTTTTTAGCTTTTGCCCCAGGGAAATCTTCATGTGGCCTGGCATCTTTTATCATCTCTGCTTGTCCCTTGCTTAATTTCTTTTTTCTCAAGAGATTAACTCAAGACATACCCTACACTAATCCTGCCTCATTAACATAACAAAGACAACCCATCTCCACATGGCACTGTAACAGGCACAGAGGCTATGACCCCTTAACATGTATTTTAGGGGACACAATTCAATCCATTGTTGTTTGCTGTCAGGTGCCATCAAGTAGGTTCTGACTCACAGCGACCCTGTGTACAACAGAGCAAAACACTGCCTAGTCTTGCCCCCCGCTGGAGCCCACTTCTGTAGCTACTGCGTCAATTCCTCCACTTGAGGGTCTTCCACTTTTTTTGCTGACCCTCTACTAAGCATGATATCCTTCTCTAGGGATAGATCCCTCCTGAGGACATGCCCAAAGTATTCAATCTGTAACACCCATTATACTCACAGAAGTTCTAAGACCACCACATGTCAATGAGGGTGTGGACCATTAATGCTCCACTGCAAATCAGAGTGCAAACTGGTACCACTCTTGGAAATAATTTGGCATTTTCTAGCTGAAAATGAAGGAAAACCCTGGTGGCATAGTGGGTTAAGTGCTACATCTGCTAACCAAAAGGTCAGCAGTTCACGTCTACCAGGTGCTCCTTGGAAACTCTATGGGGGCAATTCTACTCTTACCTCAAGGGTCGCTATGTGTCAGACCCGACTAGCCGGAACTGGGATTTTTTGGGAGTTGAAAATTCATCTCTTGAGGTGGGTATCCTAGAGAACGTCTTGCCCATATATACAAGACACATGTTAAAAAAAGAAAAGTGCACAGCAACACTTCCCTTAACAGTGGAGAAGGAGGAGGCGAATGTCACCAACTAGTAGAATGGACAGACTGTGGTGCGTTCAACAGAGTATTTCATCACAGGGAAAATTCACTTACAGGTACACTCAACAGCATGAATGATTCTCAGAAACACAATACAGAGGGGAAAAAGCCACAGAAGACTACTAAGGTGTGATTCCATTTGTTTATGTATTGTTTAGGGAATACAATCACAGGTAATAAAACTACAAAGAAAAGCAGACAGATGGGAAACACAACACCCAGAAAGCGCTGGCGTCTAAGGGGGAAGGAAGCAGATGAGACTGGAGGGGGACCACAGGGGCTTTTGAAGGCTGTGGTGAGGCTCTTTTCTTAGACAGCGAGTGTACATGTGCTCTTCACACCATCGTTCTTAGTAGTTTAAATGATTTTAAATATCATTTTATTGCATCTATTCAGTACTTGGATGGCAAGAGTTCATCTCAGATACTTCGCACATGTTACCACGAGGGACCAGTCCCTGGAGAAGGACAACACACCTGGTGAAGTAGAGAGTCAGTGAAAAGGTGGAAAACGTCCATGAGGTCAGACTGTCCCAATGGCTGCAACCATGTGCTCGAGCACAGCACCCATCACAAGGATAGTGTAGGACCCAGCAGTGTTCTGTTGTCATACACAGGGTTGCTGTGAGTCAGAGCTGACATGACAGCACCCAACAACATTCAATTGAAATGATCAAAGTTTTTTAAAATGAAATTTAAAAAACTTAGGAGGAGAATGGACCATCAGAGACTACAAAGTCAGAAAGTCCTAATGAGGACCAAGGCTGAGTGAAAGGATTCCTTCTCGGCTCATTCATCCAGCAGGTTATCTAGGAAGCACCTTCTTATGCCTGTATTGAGGGTGCAGAATGACTAAGTGGGGCCTCAGTCACTCTACAACTCAATGGCTTCAGTCTAGGTTAAGGATTTAAGGACTGGGGCCTCGGTCACTCTAGGACTCATCGGCTGCAGCCTACAACTAGGCAGGTGAAGGTTTTAAAAGCACTGCTTTCCTGTGATGGAGTCCACGGTAGGGACTGGTTAGTAGAACTGAGCTACTAACCAGAAGGCTGGTGGTTGGAGTCTATTCAGAGGTGCCTCAGAAGAAAGATAATCAATTCTAACAGATTAGTCACTGAAACCCCACAGAATGCAGTTCAATTCTGCAACACACGGGGTCATCATCAGTCAGAATCAACTCGATGGCAAGAGGTTTTCCTGGACCTTCCTTCCTGTTCATCATACTGGGACACAGATCCCTTCTGGCCACACCAATCCACACAACCAGCATCACTCGCTGTGTAGCTCTGTGAGTTACTGGGCATTTATTTCACAGACACCGTGTTACTGGGGAACAAGGGCTAGTTCGGAGCCCAAACTATTTTTCTAGAGGCAGCGTTTACCAGCTGGGACACAGCACTGACTTGATTACAAGCCACTGTTTTCATGTCCCTGAGCCTCAGTTTCCTCATCTGTTCCTAGCGGTACACCTCTGCAGCACCTCTTTGTGAAGATTACAGGAAGTGATGTCCCTGGAGGCTGGCATCTCGGTGCACACGGTCTTTAGTTTTGTTGTTTTCTTTAACTGCCTTTCTCCATGACATCTTGGGTGATTCATGCTTCCAGTTTTTGAAGGGTTTGTTCTTTCAGAGTTCCAACCCAGCCTCCCAGAGAATCTGCCCCAGCCCCTGGAGAATCATCTGGAAACTCAGCAAGCACACTGCCATTTCTGCAGTCCTGACAGAGCCATTAACTAGCAGAGGCCTAAAGAATGATGCCTGCAGCGGTCCACGGGGTGATTACTCAGCCTTGAAACAGCCTTGAACCTCACTCCACTACAGCATACACAGACAGGCTCTCTCCTGGATATATCCTTCAGGCTTCCTATCTGCCAAGTGAATTTACACATGACGCTTTAGTTCGTTGATGGCTGTCTGTATAATTGTAATGCACTGAGATGAGCTCCCAAGAAAAGCTAAAATGAAGACAACCAATTCCTCCCCTACTTCAGCCTCTCGCAGTGTGACTACCCAGTACTGCAGCCAAGCCTTCTTACAAATGTTGTTGTTGAGCTGCCACCTGACTTATGGTGATTCCACACATGAATGACAGGGTTTTCATTGGCAGATTTGGGAAGCAGATCACCAGGCCTCTCTGACTAGCCTATCTTATTTCAGGAGCTCCACTGACATCTGTTCAGCATCACAGAAACACACAAGCCTCCACTGACAGCTGAGTGGTAGTTACACATGAAGTGTTCCGGCTGCGAGGAAAGTGACGATTCTACTGCTGAACCACCACAATGCTGCATTCTTAAAACAGGTGGAATTAAAAATATGGCCCCACATTTTACTAGTAATTCATGAAGTCTCACCAGGCATCTACACTGTGATAGCAGGAGTATTTAGGTTTTTAGCTCTATGGCCTTGGGTACATCTCTTGTTCCTTCCAAGAGAACATAAATTATGTAAAACCACTTTCTTGCTGTTACGTGCTTTTGAGCTGATTCTGACTCATAGTAAACCTACAGGACAGAATAGAATGGCCCCACAGGGACCCCAACGCTGCAATCTTCACAGGGAAACCCTGGTGGCATAGTGGGTAGGTGCTATGGCTGCTAACCAAAATGTTGGCAGTTCGAATTCAACAGGTGTTCACTGGAAACTTGATGGGGCAGGTCTACTCAGTTCTACACGGTCACTAACAGTCAGAACTGACTCGATGGCAACAGGTTATTTTTTTTTCTTTGTTGATCTTTACAGAAGCAGACTGCCATATCTTTCTTCCTCGTAGGGGCTGGTGGGTTTGAACCACATAGCTGTTGACAGCTGAGCACTCACTCACTATGCCACCAGGGCTCCTTTTATATAACATTTACAGATTAAAATCTCACAGGTTCTTATGCTAGTAAGTGAGACAACCTAGCAAAGACCTGATCCAGGCAGATAGCTCCCACAAGGCTGCTTTCCAGTCCACTTTGGACCATCCAGTCCTATCAGTAAAACATTTTAAAGTACAGCTTTCTACTAAATGCCTATTTAATAAGTTATTTATGTGTTAATATTACATATATTATACTGTCTATATCAACCGATCGTTCTGAACTCAGTTTCAGGACTTTGAAAAACTCTTGAAATTGATCAGAAAATACTGGCTTGCAAGTTCTTTTTTTGATTCCAGGAGAAGGTCTGTGTTCATTTTTAATTATAAAGAGATTTCAGAGCTATCAGAATCACAGAGAACACATTAACTAAGCCTGAAGGCAAGGCTTCTTGTCTGGAGCAGCACACGGTCGGCTGAGGTGATGGGAAGGGCAACAGCGCATGTTCACACAGGAAATCAAAAAGGCAGCAGGTCACTCCAGTTTCAGTTGCTGGTGGAATTCATTACTTATTAGACACCATGAATTCCCCTTAAGCTATACACAGTGCATGTTAGGCTATTTACAAGTATTCTCATGCCATTTCATAACCACTGAAATCAGCAACCCATAAGATTCTCCAGAGCAGCTGCTGGATTTGAACTGCTGACCTTCTGGTTGGCAGATGATCTCATAACCACTGTGCTGCAGGTCTCCACTACTGTCACAAACAGGCAGGGTTGCTGCTGTTATTAGCTGTCACTGGGTGTATTCTGACTCACAGTAACCCCATGTGTTGCAAAGAACTACTCTATACAGTTTTACAAGGCTGTGACCTCTGTGAAGCAAATTACAGGCTTGTCTCCAGGTGCCCGTGGGTGGGTCTAAACTGTCACCCTTTCAGTTAGTAGTTCAGCACTTAACCATCTGCACCATCCAGGAACTCCTAAAAAGGAAAGGTAGGGATCATCATCTGTACCACAGATAGGGAAGGTCTTGAGAATTGAAGGGACTAAATGGAGTCCCTGGGTGGTACATATGGTTAGTGGCCTCAGCTGCTAACGGAAATGCTGGTGGTATGAGTCTACCCGGCTGTGACTGAAAGACAGGTCTGGCTATCTACTTTTGAGAAATCAGTCTCTGAAAATCCTATGGAGCACATGTCTACTCTGACACACACAGAGTCACCATGACTTGGAATCAATGCAACGATTAACTGGGGGTGGCGTTAGGAAATGGTAAGTTACTTCTTGCCGAAGCAGACCTCAACCCATCTCTCCTGCCTGGAAGCCAGCTTCTCTTCCCATCAAGCCTTCTGTGACTTCTCACCATGCAGGCAGCACAGAACACCAACAAAAACAAGTCTCTCCCCTTCAGAACTCCTGGTAAAGGCCCAACACTCAGTGTGCACAGTAAGAATGAAGACCCAACCGGCTGGGTGCCATCTGAGTGTGCATGTCTGTGATTCAGAATACATACAGCAAAAAGCTTTAAAAAAGAAACGTGGCAGGTCTATATTTTCTTCTTTTATCTCACCTCAATTTTCCACAGCAAACATGTTAATAATATACTTCTACAGCGCCAAAAGATGATGAATACTATCATGGACTTCCAGACAAATTTGGCTTACAAGTAGTACAGACAGAGTGCTCCTTAGAAGCACAGATAGCAAAACCTCATCTCATGTGCTTTGGACATGTTGCCAGGATGCAGCAGTCCCCAGAGAAGGGTATCACGCTTGGTAAAGCAGAGAGACAACGAATAAGAGGACGACTTTTGACAAGATGGACTGACCCAGTGGCTGCAATAATGGGCTCAAACACAGCAACCACTGTTGAGGACGGGCAGGACCGGGCAGGGCTTTCTTCTGCCACACAGAGGGTCATGGTGAGCTGGAACCAACTTGACAGCACCTAACAACAGCAACAAGGATAAAAGATTCCTAGTTCACACAAATGGTTTGTGCTCAACTGCTAGCCAAAATGTTGGCAGTTTGAGTCCACTCAGTAGCATATTGGAAGAAAGGCCTGGCAGTGTATTTCCACAAAGATTATAGCAAAGAAAATGCTACTGAGTAGTTCTACTCTGTAACACATGGAGGCCCCATGAGATAGAACTGACTCATAGCAACTAGTAACAGTAACACAATGAAAAAAACAGAAAAGTTCATTTGAAACCATCAGTCCCACATGTTCCATGTATCTCCTCTATAAGGAAAAAAGTCTATGTTTGGGTAAGTTAACTGAGACATGGAAGACCGGAGAAAACCATTTTGTGTCTAGGAATTCAACTGACAAACTGGCAGTGTCAATTTCCTCAATCTCATTCCCCAGTCTGTTTTATGGCACTGATTATCAACCAAAAAAAAAAAAAAACACTTCAGAATCAACAGCAACTTGCTTTGATTTCCATACCCAAGGAGGACATGGAAAAATCGACAAGGACTAATGTTACTGGCTAAAGATGGGAAGTGGACAGGATTTTAGCAGAACTGGTAAAATACCACACACAGAAATAAAGCTGATAGCTCTGGCATTTCTCCAGAGATTCTTTTAGTTGAAGACCTACATCTCTTTTATACAGGAAAAAACAGCTCTAGTTTGATGAGATAGAAACTATCCAACAGTGTGGTTAATATGCACAGGAATAACAGGCAACAAGGTATACCAAAAAGTAGGCTTGCAACGTCACAGTCAAGGAGGGTCTGCTCAGTGCAGAAAGGTGGTCTTTAAAGATACCTGTACATAGTCACTAACCTGAATCTTTAGGGAAACCGCATAACGGACTAGTGGAGAAAGACAGAAAACTACAGTAATAGCACACATCTATGACTTTCACTTATGAAACCTTAACTTACTAAATTTGAAAGAACAAGATAAGGAGAACAAGAACAATTTAAACATCACTGGAGTCCTCCACCTCCCTCAACACGCCACATGCCCTGGGGTGGGCAGGAATGATATGGCCGTCTACTCTCCACACCTGCTCACAGCAGGAGCATCTTCCTGGACTGTGGTGATGTCCTCTGTGTCTATGTCTGTGTGTGGTTTAAATACCAAGGCCCTTAAATGAAAGTCAGTACTTTGTAGAAACACCCAATGATTCATATTTTCACTGCCATTTATGGGCCATCCAAGGATCTTCAAGAGTTATTTTGACCTCATGTAATACTGCCAATACACGCAGACTCTAAAACCTAACCTCCAATAAAGTATGACTGTAAGGTATAAATGTTCCTTCATAATGAACTCCAAGTCCAAGACAGCAGAGATTGTTGATTGCCTTGTTCATGCTATTACCATGCCCCTCCCAGCAGTTATTTCTTTAAATAAATAGAAAAAAAATAAAATGCAGGCTTTCTGGATACTGTAGAAGAAACAAACTGCAAGCTTGAAGAAAAGTCAGTAGAAATTATGCAAGCTGTAGCACAAAGAATATATGGACCAACAAAGGGTCCCCAAAACCTGAAGGACAGCATCAAGTAGTTGAACACATAGGTGCCTGGAGCCCCAGAAAAAAATACGGAAGAGATTATTAGATGAAATACAAAATTTGAAGAAATACTGCCTCAACTTTTTCCTAGTTTTCGATTAACCACAATAATAATAGCTCTTTCATCCATATAATCAGGAAGAATGCTGTCTACCAAGAAGGACTGTGAGATGATGAAGTATGACCATAAAAGTACCTACGAGATCTGACAGTTGAGAACTTGTCACCATGCACTTACACTGGCAGCACTGTACAAACAACTAGGTTTCATATAAATACCAGTGTCTCGCAGCTGTGTTCATGTCAATGTTTGGCAGTGTCTTGCTGAGTGTCATTCATTGTTGTTACATGTTTCTGTATGCCGTCATGAGAATGTGGGAGCTTGAATTAGACCAAGGAACAAACATTAAAGTTCTCTTTAAACTTGGTAAGAGTGGAAGTGAAGTCAGGGACATGTTAGCCCAAGTTTACGGGGATAACGCCATGAAGAAAACTGCAGTGTAGAAATGGATAAACATTTTTCTGAGGGGAGAGAAAGTGTCACTGATAAAGAGACATCAGGGTGGCCAGTCATGAACAGAACTGATGAAAACACTGCAAAAATTTTCCCAACTGTCTGTCAAAATCATTGGCTCTGAAAAGCCTAGTAGACCAAGTAAACATTGATGGAGCAGCAGTTAGGAAAATCTTCACTGAAAATCTTGGCACGACAAAGGTGTCTGCCGAAACGGTCCCGAAGGAGTTCACCAACGAACAAAAGCAAGAGAGCTGAAATTCACCAAGACCTTTTGGAGAGGTAAGATGATGTTTTAGGCTATCTGGTCACTGGTGATGAACCATGGGTGTACCAATACAACACCGAAACAAAGCATCAAAGTGCACAACGCAAGCCAGTCAATTCTCCAGGACCAAAAAAGTTCTGTCAGTTCAACTCAAGAGTCAAAACGATGTTGCCAACTTTTTTTGATATCAGAGGGATAATTCATTAGGAATCTGTACCAACTGGACAAACAGGTAACCAAGTTTACTATTTGGAAGTGCTAAAAAGGCTGTGTGAAAATGACTTGAACTTTTCACCAATAACTCATGGCTCCTGCATCATGACAAAGCACTAGCTCACAGTTTTTAGCCAGTAAACAAATAACTGTATTACAACACCCTACCTACTCACCCAATCTGGCCCCCAGTGACTTTTATCTTTGTCCAGAGATAAAGGAAATACTGAAAGGAAGACATTTTGATGACACTCAGGATATCAAGGGTAATATGATGACAGGTCTGATGGCCACTCCAGAAAAAGAGTTCCAAAATTGCTTTGAAGGGTGGACTAGGTGCTGGGGTCAGCACACAGCTTCCCAAGGGGACTACTTTAAAGGTGACCACAGTGATATTCAGCAGTGAGGTGTGTAGGCAGCATTTTTTCTAGGATGTGTTCACAAACTTGTCAGACTTGTGAGGCACCAGTTACTCTACCCAGCACACAATAGGTGCTTAACAGATGGTAACTACTATTACTACTTCTACTAAGATGGAGCCATCAAGGCAGAGAAATGGATTTTTATATTTACCTTTAACAGTATTTTTGTTGTTCATCTTGAGGCTTAACAAAAAAAACCTTCCAAACTACTGGTTGTAGAATATGCGTTCTTAATTTTTTTAAAATTTAGAATGAGTTTTTCATGATCTATGTTCCCATAAGATGTAAGGATACCTAAGTAACTTATTCTAAATAAAACTGAAGCATTCATTTCACAACATACAAAACGAAGGAGACATACATATACTCAAATGGCTTCCGATTTCCAACACAGTATCTGATCCAATGACTTGAATCCCCAAATGGGAGCTTTTCTAAAGAGCCTGGAGTTCAAAGATCATACTATAAAGACACTCCAATTCTCTAAAGGCAATCTTTAAAATCCCTCCCTCTTTATTCTTCCACTAATTAGAGGTGTAATGCTCTCCTGCATGAAAACTGGAATCTCACTGTACACCCTCTGACATTTCATCCATATTTTTTCATCAGAATCTTAATCTGTTTTATCTTTTATCTATCTCTGATAGGAAAATTTTTCTCCCTAATGAAAGCCAAAGGGTTAAAATTAAAATTAGTATTAGGTGACACCACGGTAGGAGGCCAAACTTTATTATCATTCTACTTAAGAATTCACTACATACATGTCACCAAATTTAAGAAAATGTTTAGTTAAAAGGTAGTTAAAATGACTTCAAGTTATCTGGACACAAAAACATTTACTTCCCACTCACTGATGAATCTGGTACTTTAAAATCTTGTATTTAACCATGTACCATGGGCTATTTCTTAAAACAACTAAATTAACAAAATGAAAATCTGGAGAGAATACCATATATTAATTTTGCTTAAAAAAAAAATGAATGCTCTGTTACAAAACTATTCTACATATGTTTAACTCAAGAAAAAGGGGGGAAAACAAGACAATGAGAAAATGGAAAACCCACAGTGAAAAACCTGTGAAACTCTTTACGGCAATCTAGCTATATTTTGGAAATAACACTTCCACATCATATGCTTGTAATCAAGTGACACATCACTGTCTGACTCAATGGCAACTAACAGTATCATTTTATTTTAATCAGTTGCAAGATTTAAGAGCCCAACATATGGACTAATCTTACAGATTTCTAGAGAGAACCATATGTTACCAATAAACTAAAACTTATTCCAAATATATCCTGGCAGAAATTTTAAGGAAGCTACTATATAATAATACACATTCTGATTCAAGAAAATACATACACACACAAAGAATACAGACAGCAAGAACTGGCAGAAGGAATATCATGAGTGTTACTCCCAGGTAAAGTATACATGTCTGAGTGTATGTTGCTAATTGTCAGCAAGTCAGTCCTGATTCACAGTGATCCCATGTGTTAGCACAGAACTGCTCCACAGGGTTTTCTTGGCTTGTAATCTTCACAGCAGCATATTGTCAGGTCTTTTCTCTCACAGTGCCCCTGATAGGTTTGAATGACCAATCTTACATCACCTAGGGAACTTTAAACAAAGAAAAGCCAAGCCCTTTGCTGCTAAGTCAGTGCTGACTCATAGCAATCCTACAGGAGAGGACAGAGCTACCCCACAGGGTTTCCAAGGGGTGCCTGGTGAATTCAAACTGCTGATCTTTTGGTTAGCACATGAGCTCTTGACCACCTGGACACCAGGGCTCCATGTAACACTATTATATGTGTTTAAGAGGCATAACATTTTCAGCTCAACTAGCTCTTGAGTAGAGCAAATAATTTAGTGCATCTACATATAAAAACGAACCATGGATTCTTCCACTATATAAAAGTAGAGTATATGTCACTTTTTATACAGCACAGAGAATCAGTCAGCTGTTAGGGACTTAACACTGGGCCTACCATGGGCTTGCAAATGGCAAGGAAGTTCTAGGAACACAGGCTCTACTCCTACTGTTCTGACCCCAGGTGTCTCTCAAGGATTAAAAGCAAGATGTCAGCTAGGGCTGTATAGTCATCTGAAAGTTTGAGTGGGGCTGGCAAGTTAGTGGTGGTGGTTTTTGGGAGAAGGCCTCTGGCCACAGGACTGCTTAAGCATCCTCCTGACAAGGTATCTGGTTTCCTCTAAAAGAAATGACCAGCAAGAGAGTCAGGTGCAGCTATCTCTTTGATTACCTGGCTTGGAAATCACACAGCAACATGTCAACTATGTTCTAGTCACTAACAGTGAGTCCCCCAGTTTGGCTCATATTCAAGTAGGAGGAAACTGCACAGCACCTTCTGAAAAATAAATGTCAAGTTGCAGACATATTTTAAAACTTCCAAAGTGCTCAATGAACTACCAGTAATTTTAACCACATTATTAGTGAGCAAGTGAGACAGAAAGGAAGGACCAGGAAAGCAAACTTTCTAAATGACATTTCAGATATTAGTAATGTTAGAGCATCAAAACTTAGAACAGTACAGGGATACTGAACAGCCTGGAGTTCTTTCCCCAGGTCCACGCAGTCACAGAATTGAGGTCTGTTGCTTTTCTAAAGCATCCTTATGCCAGAGCTTCATGTAGGTTCAAATGCCTGGAAATGCAAATTCTCAGCAGGCATCAAAGCAGAATTAACTGGTTTGGAGACCTACCTTACACATGATGGGGATAAGCAGAAGAAAACCTTCCAAAGCAGTTTTCAAATTAAAAGTGACTTTCACTGAGATAACAATGCTTTTCCAATAAATTTTTCTTATTACTACACTGTTTACTAATGAATACTGATAAAGCTTATGTGTAAAAATAATCCATTTTTTTATCTTTCATCACTTGGGGAGGCTAGCAATCACAACAGATATACAGATATGCTTCTTAAATCACAGAATACGAGATGCTGTGTCACTTAAGCACTGTGAAAAAACAAGGAAATTATGAAAACACACTAGGAAACAGACATCAGGGTGCAGCATTTTGTGGCTATTCCGGATGAGGGCCCAAAGCCCTGGGATGGGGACTACCTGAATTCTGCTGAGCATAGATCATGGAAAGATGTGCAGCAACACTGTTTTACTCATCTAGCTCTTTCTTAAGCATTAAATGTTGTTGTGCTGCCCACACAAGATGACCAAACACTGGTTGTGACAGACTTCTTTCCTGCCTGCAGAAACCCTATCAGACCCAGCAGTCTGGGACAATGCCTGGGGGAGGTGGATTTATGAGGTCTGACAATTAAGTCCAAGAACTTGATTGTTCTAAGTGCTACGTACCTCACTGTTGAGTATCACTGCCGGTCACCTTCGAAGTACTCCCTTTGGGAGGCTATGCATTGATGCCAGCGCCTACTCCAGCCTTCAAGGCAATTTTGGAACTCTTTTTCTGGAATGCCCATCAGAGCTGTTGTCATATTACCCTTGATGTCCTGAATGTCATCGAAATGTCTTGCTTTCAATATTTTATCTTCTAGTAAAGAAAAAAGTCACCGGGGGCCAGATCAGGTGAGTAGGGAAGGTGTTCCAGTACAGTTATTTGTTTACTGGCTAAAAACTCCCTCATAGACAACCATACAATTAAGGTCACAAACTTGCCACTGAGCCACCATATGCAATGGCCATTCCATAAAGAGTTCCAAAATTGCTCTGAAGGGTAGACTAGATGCTGGTGTTGGTGCACAGTTCCCAATGGGGGTACTTCAAAGGGAATTGTAGTGATATTCAGCAACGAGGTATCAGCACTTAGAATAATCAAGTTCACAGACTTAACTGTCAACATATATACATACAGCAAAGTATTTGATGATTTATTACAAAATGAATATAACTATGTAACTACTAAAAAAACAAATACATAAAAATCAAGAAACAGAACAACAGGACCTTATAGGCTCCCTTTGTGCTATCTACTTACTATCTATCCTGCCTGCTATGCCAAAAAGCTAGCATCTGTTAGCCTATTATACCCTGAGACTTCATTAAAATAAAGCTAAGGGTAAAAGTTACAAAAAATGTTTATAATTCAGGCCAAAACCTGAGACAACATTTGATCAATACATAACTAGACAATTGTCATCTAGCATAAGTAAACATTACTATTTTATAGGATATCAAGAAATCAGGAAGAGTGGTCAAGGCACCAGGGTGCAAATCTATCAACAATTAAGATTATATGGACTGTTTTGAGGTCTTGGGTTTTATCAAAGATGACAGACTACAAGATCCTCTATTTAGTCAGACCAGTGATGCCCCAGCTATGACAGCAGGAGTGGGAAGCATGAAGTATTTGAAACTTGAGTGTTGCTGTGTTCAACACTCCTTTCAGCCCCATAACTTTAAGACAGTAACATTAAGAGTAACTAGCATTTACTGAACCCCCAAGGTGTGGTAGACCCTTTAGACTCATGAAACCAACCAGGTTCTGCCAAGTTCCTCTGACTCATGGCGCTCTCATGTCACACCAGGCCTTTCTGACATGTCGCCTCTGGGTAGACTTCAACCTCCCATCTTTCAGTTAGCAGCCAAGCTCATTAACCAACTGTACCGTCAGCTCATTAAACTCCATTAACGATCCTGTGAGAACTACCATTATCTCAGTCTTATAGGTAAGAACACAGAGGTTCAAAAATATGAAAACCAGCTCAACGTGAATTAACCCTGTTAGTGAGTGGCAGAGCTAGGTTTCAAAGCCACATCTGTCCAACTTCCTAATTCTCTGTTATCTTCTCCTCCCAAGTTTTCTGTTATGTTTCAGACCACTGACCCTCGGGTAAAGGAGCTGGTACTGCAACAAGAATAACAAAAGATGTGAATCAGAGGCCTTAATACTCGTATCATGTTTTCATCCCTGTCCTTCCCTGTGGCACTGGAGCTCACAAATTCTTGTGGTTACTTATTGTTTATCTTAATTTGTTTCTTGTCACTCACTGACAATGTATTTTGGTCTCCAAGTTGACAAAGTCACTGTCATAGTCATCTAGTGCTGCTATAATACAAATATCACAAGCAGATGGCTTCAACAAAGAGAAATTTCTTCTGTCACAGTCTAGTAAGCTACAAGTCCAAATTCAGGGCATCCGCTCCAGGTGAGGGCTTTCTGTCTCTGTTGGCTCTAGAGAAGATCTTTGTCATCAGTTTTCCCTTGGTCTGGGAGCATCCTCATACAAGAATCCTAGGTTCAAAGGACACGCTCAGCTCCTAGCACTGCTTTCTTGATAGTGTGAGGTTCCCATGTTCCTCTACTTTCTCGTTTGTATCTCAACAGAGACTGGAGTAAGACAATATCCAGTTTTATGGACCTCATCAGTATAAGTGCCACTAATCCATTTTATGCAATTGCGGTGACAAAATTTACAGCACACAGGAAAACGTCATCAAATGATGGACAATAACATAATCATGGCCTTAGTCAAGCCTATAAACACGTTTGGGGGGTGGGGCACAATTCAGTCCACAACAGTCACTGAGGCCAGACCTAAGATACTGACACAGGCTACCTGATGTCACTTCTGACGAAGTTGACAGATGTGTTGAGATCTGAACTTCACCTTGGATTCTTTAACTCTCACTCCTGCCTGTCACCTGTCTCAGCTATCACATGTGTACAAGCACATATAAGAAGGAAAAGATCCTCATATGTTTAACCGAATTCTAGCTGACCAACCATACAAACTGATTTTAAATATCTTGTGTGACTTGTGACAAAATTACCAATTGTTAAGCTTTAAAGTGTATAATAAGCCCACTGCAATGATACAAACAGAAAACTATACATAAGTGTTCACTGTGGCAATGTTCACAACAGCCAAAAGGTAGAAACTTGTGTGTGTGTGTGTAAGCATATATATAAAAAGAAGTATTACTCAGCCATAACGGGAAATGATGTTCTGATACATGGTATGGCATGCATGAACCCTGAAAACACTTACATGGATGTGAGATAAATCAGTCACAAAAGGACAAACACTGTATGAGTCCGCTTATGTTAACCAGGCAAATGTACAGAGATCAGAGCTTATTAGTGGCTCCTGATGGGCAGAATGGGATTCATTCCACAGGGGGCAGTGAGTTCCAGTGAATGGTGGTGGAATATCCTGCGAAAGGACAGTGATGATGGCTGTACAACACAATGAACACAACTCCATGTCACTGAACTGTACCTGTAAAAGATGCTGAATAGGCCAATGTTTGTGATGTACAGTTTTATCACCGTTTTTTTTTAAAGAGTAAGTTTAAAAATGTATGCTGCAAACAGCATTGTTTTCCTTTTCATTTTGGAAACAAAGGCAGAGAGAAAAAAACTGAAAATTTCTTTGATCTATTTACTTTTCCATTTGTATCAAGTCCTCCATAAACTTAACAACATCTCACAAATAACAGAGAGAACCCTGCAGTCGTTGTTTGTAATTCATGTTCTCTGCTTTCGTAAATGCTTACCTTGACCGGAATTATATATTGCTTTTACAGACTTCTTTACTTTCTGTAGGGCTGTTCTATCTTGGTCGAGAGCCTAACAAAGAAAACAAATGGGAAAAAAAATAAAATTAGAAAACTTGGGTCAGCAAGAGAGTTATCCACAGAA
This sequence comes from Heterohyrax brucei, assembly GCA_028571685.1. Classification (NCBI taxonomy): domain Eukaryota; kingdom Metazoa; phylum Chordata; class Mammalia; order Hyracoidea; family Procaviidae; genus Heterohyrax; species Heterohyrax brucei. The sequence continues at coordinate 12,778,380 of CM053153.1, read as the reverse complement.
GAAAATCACTGTGTTGGCTACATGGGTGGGTGGGGGGCTGAGGGTTTATCACAGACGAGATAACGGACAGACGTTAGAAATTTTATTCTTTTATTGTAATTGATAAAAAAATAAAATTAAAAAAAAGGAAAACTCAGTAAACTGAAAAACAGCAAGATGGCATTTGTTTCTATGAGTACCAGGGCAACAACAATGACATTTTTATTATGAATAAGCCACTTTAGAGACTGCAATTGCCCAGAAATTCATGAGTCATACTTTTAGGACAAATGCAAAGTCACTGCACAAAAGCCAAAAGCTCCCCAGTGTTGGCAGAAATGGGCACCATGGTAGCTAGTCAGTCAGCATGCTCAGCCACAGGTGGGAACGAATATGCAAGACCCCCAGGAACCGAGAGAGATGTGAGTTTTCACAGCCCAGAAGGGAGGAAGACAAACATAAGAGAAATGACACAAAACCTGGGGAACACAACACACCATTTAATAGGCTTTTCAGTTAGAAAGGAAACATGTAAGGGTGCTGTACGTAAAAATGACCAGAAGATGTTTTTCACAACATTTTTACACTTGAAGATTCCTTTTCTTGTTCAACATTTACACAACCATACCCTAATTGTAGCTGTACTTAAAATGAATCTCTCAGTGAAAAAAGCACAGCACGGGATGCACCACATGATGCTGGTGATGCTCTGACGCGGTCTCTCAGACGATGAGTCAGTGCAGCGTGTGCATTGTGCATCAGTTGACTCGGGCTACAAGGAGGCCCTCAATGAGCCTGCCACTGCTGACTCTTAATCCGGGGCTGGGTACACAAGGGTGCCCAATGTGGGTTAACTCGCCCCAGAGTCAGAATGTGTACCCCTTCTGTGTGTGTGTAATACTTCAAAACCAGTTCACAAAGGAGAAACAGAAGGTGTAGCAGGCACAGGGTGTATTCATCATCTACATAAAACACACTGAACTAACTTCTTCACATTACTTTAAGGCCCTCTCTGGTTCCTCGTGAGTCTGAGGTTAAGATTTTGAAGGGCATGAGCAAAAGCACTAATAATAATAAATCTGTATATGTTAAAAAAAAAACTAAAGTGCTACCATGGGAACCTCAAACCTTCAGATGACAACAAGGAAGCCCATGGAGGTCGAGTCCTCCTCTCTAGATCAGCCAGGGAGTGGAAAAGTACACACAGGGTAAATGCAGTGGTAGCAGGAATCTAAATCTACTCTTCCTCTTCTTCTGGGACACGCTGTCTCCTGTCACTCTGAACAAGTTGTTCAACTCCATTTTCCACCAGCTTCAGCTCTCTGGTCCCCCGGTTCAGTACCTCCCAGCATCTCCCAAACTACCACACGTAAGGAAAGCCTCTTTTACAAGACAGCTTCAGGAAGAGATAACATTTAAGATTTGTACTTCAGAGAAGAGACGGAAAATAACTTCTAACATTTAATAAATGCTCAGTATGAAGCAGAATGAGTTCATATTTATTTTACTTAATACTCAAAAAACTCCTCTGAAATTGGCACTATTATTATATGTGCTTTCCAGATAAAGAAACAGAGGCTTAGAAATGCTAACTTGTCTAGGGTGGCAGAGCAGGAATCTGAACCCAGGTCTTTGACAAGAGAACCTGACCTCTTAACCACTCCATTCTGCACCTCAATGGTAATTATCATGAAGTAAAACTACAAGTAGGTCATGCCATCTTATGGAAGGCTATCCACCAGTTTTTAAATATCAATCTGAGTTAAGGAATTACAAGATGTTTCTGCTGCCAGGAGCATCACGGGAAAGAAAGCAATGGATGGAAGTGCAAATAAGCACTTATTAAAGAGATTCAATCCAACTGCTCTACGATGTGATCAACTGCATTTTTCAAGGACACTTAAAACAAGTAACCCTAATAGTAGCTATCATTTATCTTTTATACACACATTATCACCACAGTAAAATTTTTTCCCTGATTAAAACCCTTGGGCTTTACAGAAGCAAAATAGCTTGCTACATGTTACACATTAAGAGAAGAAATAGCATTAAGCTTTTTCAACCATGTTGTAAAAGCTAAGTCCATGTTTCTCTCAGTTCTTACCATGTCTTAATTGTTTGTAATACAGGAAACAAGGTCTGCTTTTGGAAGAAGATAACCTATCAGCTCAGGTTTGGGAAATAATGATCAAATAAAGGATGCATGCTCTCAACAGAAACTAATGAGTGGACTTAAATGCCTGTGAACTGTTAATAACTCTTAAGGAACCAATGGGTGTTGAAGATTTCAGCTGTAACAGTTTACCACACCATCTATTTGCTTCCATTTCGGCGGGGAGGATGAAGTATCAGAATTCATACTAAACATTTTACCAACCTGTCCATAAACTAACAGGATGTAAAGTTCATTTACTTGTAAAGGTTATTTAAAACATTCCCACCAGACAGTTACACTCACAGTTAAATGTGGATAATGCTTCCATTTTTTACACTCTAGTACCTGGCAATTGGCAAAAAGCAGTCAAGTAAAATGCACTTCTGAGAGTTCCATGCTTCGGGCAGGGGCAGGGGCGGCGGGGAGTGTTGTCACTGAATCAAGCAAAGTTCTCTCAAAAAATAACACACATCTAAAATGTGCTACCAAGTTCCATCCTCTCAAATGCCAGACAAACTGCACCTGGAGTGACACACTCTGAAATGTCATACATGTAAAATTCAGTAAAGGATAACACAAAACTAGCAGACCATTAAGGGTTATAAAATTATTACATCTTTCAATCCAGTAAATACACATTAAAAGTATATTAAAACATGTATTTCTAGGTACGTATCAGAAGCTGAGCAAGTTGAAGGATGCAATCAGCATGTGAGTATGACACAGGGAATGAACAAAAGAATATGGAATACGCCTACCCCAACAGAAAACGGACCTACCTACGATTCTGCAGCACAGCAACATTTCCTACCTCACTGAATAAACAGGCAACTAATGTAGAAGAGTGCTTCCACCCCTGAAAAGGTGGCCTTTTACTTTTATTTCAGACACAGTCCTGACAAGCTTGGTCATCTGAGTCCTAGGCACAGAGAAGACATTTCTGGAAAAATTCTACTGACAGAAGCACTACGAGAGAGTGAACAATCATACCTCCAGGCCAAGTGGTACCCTCGGTTATGGTGAAGTGTGACAGACGTTCTCAGACATGCACATGAACTTGAGCATGCTTCCTCGCTCAGGGCATTTGCACTGGCTGCTCCCTCTGCCTGGAACTGTCTCCCCCAGAATTCCATGGCTGGGTCTTTCTCACTATAACACAGGCCTAGATTAGAAGCCCCTTGCTACAGCAGCCTTCTCAGGTCACCGTGAGTAGCACACACATCCTCCCTTATCCCCGTTTACCTGTTACTCTAATACACTTCACTGTTTTTTCCCTAGTTCCATTGCTGTTAAACAGCCAGTGAGCTAGCACATGGCATCCTCATGTACGAAAGACGGAAATGTTGCCTGGTCCTGCACGTCGCCACCACTGGATTCACACTGGGCCACTGTGAGCCTCAGGGTTTTGTACCACAACTTGCAGGGATCCTGTACACGGGTTGTTTACCTCTGTTGTATAGAATCAGAACTCTAGGAAGACAGGGACCCTGTGTAACAGGGTTCATGGATGAATTCCTAGTTTCCAGCAGACATTACATGCTCAAAAATGTTCATAAACTGAAGCAATAAATGCCTGAATAAATGAACTACTCAGTTTCACCCAACAGGAAAGTATGTAACGTAAGTCTCATTTTTAGAATGGCTGGAGAAAAAAGACAGTTTAGCATTCAGAAAACAGGGCTGTCTGGTAGTTTTTCTGAATGGCCAAAATTTAAACGCATGGGTTACATACACATATTTTGGACATGCTATCAGGAAGGACCAGTCCTTGGCAAAGGACATCATGCTTGGTACAGCAGATGGTCAGTGAAAAAGAGGAAGATCTTCAATGAGATGGAAAGGCACAGCGGCTGAAACGGGCTCCAGCATGACAATGATCGCAAGGCTGGTGCAGGACGAAGCAACGTTTTGTTCCGTTGCACGTGCGGCTGCTATGAGTAGGAGCTGATGTGACGCCACCCAACAACAATATACGTCATGTGTATAAAGAGTCGCACACATTGCAGGAGGTATGACTAACGCAACGCTGACAAGAACTGTCTAAAAAGCTAGACAGAACTTACACATTCTGAGTGTGGCACCTTAAAATATTTATTCTATCAACTTTCTTTCAAAACCTTCATTGAAATATGATACACTTATGTTAGATGAGACATGCAAACACTATTGTCACTGCTCATTAAGAGTTTCTATTTTGGAGTTACTTTCTAAATATATGGCATCTTCTTTTGAATACACTCGTATTGGAGTGGAGAAAACTGGTCTCAGTTTGAACGGATGTGATTACTGAAAATAAGCACAATCTTGGGAATCAAACTAATGATATACTTACGGAGATAGCAAATAGTGGAAGACACTAAATAGCATGGGGCTGCTTCACGCAGCAGGAGACAGACAACACTTACCTCCCAGGGATTTGTCTACAAGCAGCTAGCACAGAAGAACCCTGCGCAGAGCAAGTGTTCCAAACCTGCTGGCTACAGTTAACTCCATCTCTGAAGGAAACGCCTCTCTGAAATAAGCACTCCTATTATTAATACGGAAACCCTGGTGGCAGAGTGGTTAACTGTTACATCTGCAAACCACAAGGTCAAAATTCAAATTCCCCAGGTGCTCCCCGGGAGCCCTATGGAGCAGTTTTATTCTGTCCTACAGGGTCACTATGTGTCAGAGTTGACCTGAAGGAAATTCTTTTGTTGTTTTCTCAGCCTTATCACCACATCAGTATCCGGACAGCACAAACAGCCAAGTGCTCTGCTACTAAAGGCTGGTGACCCACACCCGTGCAGCGGCACTGTGGAGAAGGGCTGCCAATCGACCTGTCTGAACAGTCACAGCCCTGAAAACCCTGTGAAGCAGTTCTCCTCTGCACACAAGGGGTTGTCACAAGTTAAATCCCATCAGCAGTAACTAACAACATTATCAAGCTGCTTTCTATAAAGACAGGAAATCTTACTCAGACAAAGAAGTGTTTCCATTTTATTACTTTATATCACACTTCACAGAGAAAATTTAAAAAATGCATTTAATAAGTCCATTTGTCCCATAATCACCATAAAACAAATGTTCCCCTAGCAAATGTTTTTCCTTTAACAGGGCAAAGAAGGGGCGACCACTTGTGGCTCATCGTGGCGTGGACTCCAGCTGCTTACAGAACTAGTCGTTACCCGGGGAGGAGGGCTCGGGCAGTGATCTGTTCAGGACAGGCATCTAATGAAACGTGCACACGCGTAAAACAGTGACGTGGGCTCTCAGTCAGCCCCATAGCCCGATTACCCTCTGGGAGGTCCCATACGCTAGAGGTTTTGGTGCATAATTACAATGTAAAGGCATAAATCCAGAAAGTAATCCATGGAGATAACCGAGAGAGTTGTGGATAAAGGTTCCAGAAGTAACGACAATGAAAAATGCACATGGTCTCAGAACAGGAAAAGGGAAGGCAAACCATGCGAGCGAACACTTGTTCGGTGGATCCTCAAATCAGGGTTTTTATACCACCCATCCACTTACTCATCTAGTCACTGTGCCTGGCATGTACTGAATACTCTGAGCGGGCAATCTGACAGGTGCCAGTGTGAAAACTCAACACTGCAACTGCCTCTACTCACCCAGATACATGCCCTTTCCTTCTGCTCACCACAGCAAAACAAAAACTCTTTCATAGAATAAACACGAAGCCTGGTACTGCTTTTGGTAAGACTGATAAAGGATATTACTCATGAAATACTAATTCTTGCAAGCCCGGGGCTGTGTCTGCACTTTTACACCATTTTCGTCCTTCCCTTATGTCATGCAGATATTTAGGTACCCAAGTCTCTTCCCCCAGTTAATAAACCAAAAGATATGTAAGAATAACATCCATTATAATTTCTTTTTTCACACAGAGCGTGTTTAGTAAGAATTGCTAAATAAAAAAAAAAGGAAGAAAAAATGGCTTGCAATATTCAAAACTACTGTTCTTAGAATAAAATGTAGGTTTTTACCTTTTTGGCAGAGGTTAAGAGGGATGGCTGCTAACCAAAGATCTGCAGTCTGAATCCACTGGCACACTTGTCAACTCTATGGGGTAGTTCTACTCTAATGTCAGCTATGAGTTGGAGTCCACTCGACGGCAGTCAGTGTGGACTGCCTAACAAGGCCCCATGCGATCCACCTTGCTGCCTCCTCTGAACTCCTCTGTCCCCACACTTCACACCATACATTACACTCTAGTCACACCTGCATTCTTCCTGAGCCCCCCAAAGCTTCCTGACGGCCTCTACAGTTGCTGGTCTCTACAGTGAAACCCTGTTCTCCAAGCTCTTCTCTCAGAACTAAAGGGCCCGGTCTGCTGCTTCCCTTATCTTCTAGTGCTTGGCCCCACTGTCTTCTCCTTGAAAGGCCTTTCTGACCCCTCTACTCCATCACCTTTGCCTCATTACTCCATTTTACACACTAGGTTACAGCACTTCATCCTCTCTGAAACTATCTTTTGTGCGGGCTTCTGGTTTACAGCCATCTTCCCACCAGACTGCCATCTCTCAGGGAAGGCAGTATTGGTCGTCTTCAATGCCGCATCACCAGCATCTAAAACACTGACTGGTGCACAAAGAGTGAGTGCTCAGTAAAGTATCTGTTAAGTCCCTTTTAAAGATGCGTGTTAGCCAGCAAGCCACTGGAGGGCTAAATCATTGAGGGTGTGCACATCACCCTTCTGTGACCTTCCAATCCAGAATAAACTGCCTCAGTTTCTAGCATGGTACCTGGCTTGGCACAGTATTCGGTAACACTAGACGGAATAGAAAAGCAAACAGATGACAGAAGAATGATTGTTTCTCTCACTTTCATGTGTGACACTGAGGACCCGCTGTGGCCAGAGAACATGATGTGGGTATGTACCCCTCGCACCCTCCCTAATAACAAAAATTGTCCAAGAACTGCTTGTCTACTTGAGACTAAAACAAGATAGGCTCAGCTGCCAACCTCAAGGCTAGGGGGTGAGTCTAGCCAGAGGTGCCTTGGAAGAAAGGCCGGGTGACACACTTCAGAAAAATCAGCCACTGAGAACCCTATGAGTACAGTTCTACTCTGACACACACAAGGTTGGCCAAGAACTGGCGTCAATGCGATACCAAGTGTTAGTTTGAAAATAGTTATAACAGTCATTTTCTACACTAGAATTAGCACCCTCTGTATTCATTCACCCAATATTTATCAATCAAATTAAGTTTCATGGAGTGTAAGGGAGAATGGAAAGACAGTGAAAGGGCAGGAGAGGAAATACGAATCAACACAGAGAGTGTCTGCTCTGTGCCAGACACTGTGCTACGTCCTCCACAACCTCAACTTCTGCAGTCACAGAGAGGCAATGTTTGTGGCAATCTGTCTTACATTTTCTTTTGAAACAACCACGGAAGGAAAGGAGTAAAGGAAGAAGTGAAGTCAGGCAAGGCAGAAAGAAACATCACTGACAAAAAAGCTGGAAATTCATCCTCTATTGGTCCAAGACAGTGAAGTGTGGGTGAGGAGAGACTTCCTGTGTGACAGCTACTCAACAAGTGCAGTCACAGGAGGGCTCGCTCAGGAAAAAAGCGAAGAATACGTGCAAAGAGCGGAAGAGCAAGGCGCCACAGCAGCTCATGTGAAAGGACAGTAAAAGCGTTATCCCTTGATAGTTTCAAGATTAGTAAGAGCTGAATAAGGCTCCTACACAGGGGAAATGGTCAACCTAAAATAAAACTCGATTTGTATAACACAATCAAAAAATGGAAAGTTGCTACATCATCCAAATATAGATTTAAAGCTATCTGTGTCACTTAGACTGCAGGGTCCTTAAGATTCAGTTTCTTCTACATGCACACAAGATGTCAATCAGAAACATCTGATGCCTTCTCCTGTCAATATAAGGAGCCCTGGCACTGCACAGGTTAAGCACTTACTCAGCTGCCAACCGAAAGGTTGGGCAGTTTAAACTCACAAGCTGCTTCACATCAAAAACGAGACAGAATTTGATCCACTGGAGGCAAAGATCAACAGGCACCAAACTAGTAAGGGTGTGTAGCCAAGATTCAATGTACCACCTTCAGCAACATCTTAATGATTCTAAGCACCAACTCCATGCAAAAAAATACCACAAACCCACCAATCAATAAGGCAAAGAAAAGCTGCTGCATAAAACTGTATTTCATAAAAGTCTGTTTTCCTTTGTGTACACCAACTGTCAATTAGGATTGTTTGTGAATAAAGGAAGTACATACACTCCCTTGAAGACCCTGAAAGTCAACTGTAAGGGAACATAACCATCCAATGCATTCTGCACTGAGAACCTAACCCACCTCTCAGGGCTAACTCAAGAGCAGGGACTACACTAGACCCAGAACAGGGGCTCAAGAAGTTATCAGCCAAATGAATCTGCCTCTATATTGAAAGTATCTAGAATGGAGGAAGTACAGAACAAGAGTGAACAATGTTGTTTATTTCTAATGTGAAACTTGTTTTAAAAGCTGGATTAGCTGCAAAAACTTGAAGGAAGCACCATTTTAACTAAGGTAAATATGGTAGCATGTATTCTTTGCTTGGGTGATCCTTGTGGAGATATTTACCATCTTATCTCCCCAGTGACACTCTGGTGGCACCGTGGTTAAGTGCTACTATGGCCGCTAACCAAAAAGGTCAGCAGTTTGAATCCACCAGGCACTTCTTGGAAATTCTATAGGGCAGTTCCAGTCTCTCTCCTTTGGGGTCAGTATGAGTTAGAACTGACTCAACGGCAACAGGTTTGGAATATCCCTAGCAAGGTGCACTGTGGGCACAGTGGTTAAAGCACTTGATTTATTAAATGAAAGGTGAGCGGTTTAAACCCACCAGCCAGTCCATGGGAGAAAACTGTGGCAGTCTACCTCTGTAAAGATTACAGCCTTGGAAACCATACAGGGCAGCTCTACTATGTCGTGTATGACTGCTATGAATCAGCATTGACTGGACAGAAATGGACTTTGTTTAATTTCCTAGGACTCATCCTGGCTAAAACGGTGTCCTATATAGTCCTCAAACCTCATCTTGCCCTTCAAAGCAAGATATAAAGATTAATTCATTATATTTGACCTTGTGAAGGTTTAAGACCTGGATGAGACACCCTCCCTTGGGGGTTACAAAATATTTAAAATTACTCTGCCCCACTCTTAAGGCAGCACTGCAATGGACCATTCTAAGGCTAAACAGACTTCAAGTCATCTACTGTGGTAAATCCTGTTTTTCCCAGGAAGCTTTCCAGAAAAGTCCAGTATGAAAGGCAGGCCCAAGGAAAGCTGCTCAGGTGAAGGGCTGCCTCACCCCCTTGCAGGTTCCTGCTTGACAGATGCAATAAGCAGGCCCAGAGAAGGAAACACCAGTCAGATGAGTAAAGAGAAGCTCTGGGTCTGGCCTGCATGCCCACCCCTTTTCCCACAAAACCACCGTCTCTTGCAATGACGTCAGAATCCAGCAAAGTGAATAAAGAAAAGCGGAGATTCCCTTCAAGACCCTGAAAGACAACCATAAGGGAACATAACCATACACTGCATTCTGTAATGAGAACCTAACCGACCTCTTAGGGCTAACTCAAGACTTGGTTTTCTTTGTGAAGCTCTTTCTCTGGACTTCATGGTTATAGCCCTTGCTGGGCCCACTCCATCTGGCACCATATTACTACCCAAGGTGCTCACAGTTCCAAGGGATCTTCAATATTCTAGCATTCAACTTCCATTTGTTGCTTCTGCTGCTTACCTTGGACTAGCAGTAAAGCTCAGTGCCACCCTGAGAAGAAGTGAAAGTTGTGGCTAAGAGCAGGGACCTTGAAGCCAGGGAGATCTGTGCTACTTCCTGATCTGCCAATGCTTACTGCTGTGTGACCGTGAACAAATCAGTCGTTCCCTCTGATGATAATGATTGTTACTGCTGTTAGCTGCTGTTGAGTTGGTTTCAGCTCCTAGCAGAACAAAACACTGCCCAGTCCTGTGACATCTACCCCATGGTTGCTATGTTTAAGCTTACTGTTGCAGCCACTGTGTCAACCCATCTTATTGACGGTCTTTTTCACTGACCTTCCACTTCACCAAGCATGATATCCTTCTCCAGGGACTGGTCCTCTTTGATAACAAGTCTAAAGTATGTGACATGGAGTCTCATCCTTGCTTCTAAGAAGAGCTCTGGCTGTACTTCTTCCAAGCCATATTTGTTCATTTTTCTGGTACCTTCTCCACCAACGCCATAATAAAAATGCATCAATTCTTCTTCAGTCTTCTTTACTCACTGCCTAGCCTTTGCATACATATGAGTGGGGCGAATATATCATAGCATGAGTCAGGCTCAGCTCAGTCCTCTAGGTGACATCTTCACTTTTTTTAACACATAAAAGAGGTCTTTTGCAGCAGATTTGGCCTACGCAATATATCATACGATTTCTTGACTGCTGCTGCTGTGGGTGTTTATTTGGATCCAAGTAAAACAAAGTCTTTGACAAATTTCAGTATTTTCTCTGTTTATCTCGATGTTGCTTATTGGTCCAGCTGTAATGACTGAGGGGAAAACCTGGTGGCAGAATGGTTGGCAGTTTGAATATACCAGGCACTCCTTGGAAACTCTATGGAACAACTCTACTCTGTCCTAAAGGGTCATGATGAGTCAAAATCAACTCAATGGCAATGGGTTTTTGGTTTATGGTGAGATATAATCCAGACTGAAGGCCTTGGTCTTTGATCTTCATCAGTAAATGCTTCAATCTTCCTTACTTTCAGCAAGCAAGATTGTGTCATCTGCATATTACAAATTACTAGTAAGTCATTCTCCAATTCTGATGCTGTGTTCTTCTTCATATAGTCCATAATTGAGTGCTGTTTACCGAATAATGCCTGCCTTAGGAAATACCCAGTAGAAAAAAGTGTCTCCTTTTCTTTCCCAAACTGTCCTTAGACTCCTATATTAGCTCAGTCTCGACTTCTTTCTCTCCCAAACTGGTAATACTGATGATGACAGAAGTAAGATTAATATTTTTTTTATATATGCTATTTAATTCTCACAGTAACTTTTAAGGTTTCTATTTTCATGTTTTATAGAGAAGGAAAACGAAGTTCAGAATGGCCTTAGGTTACATAATTAATAACAGTATAAGTCAAGATTCAAAACCATGTCTTCTTGACCTACACTGTACTCATCAACCTTCCAACGTGACACAGCAGGGTCCAGGATAATGGAGAATCTTAAAAAAAAAAAAAAATCAGCCCAAGATTCAAGTCACTGGACAAGCAACTTCAAAAACCTTTTCTTTCCCACTCTAGGAGGCTCTCTGTGAAGGAGCCAGAGAGGAACTGGGATTAGCCCTTTGCTTGAGAACTCAAAATAGCTATTAAAAGAGAAAAAAAAAATTAAAAGCTTTAAAGGCAACTGGGAATGAGTCAACCTAGAGCTCTTCAGGGTTGTGCTACCTGAGGCACATCCTACATGGGTATATTTATCAGTTACTGCTGGCCCCTTCTGCTAAATGTTTTACTTGACTACATGGTGTTGGTCAAAACCATAGAGAGACTTTCCATTCAGCTTCAGGCACACCCTGGCAACTGCTGCCTTCACTAACTGAGAACTACAGTCTTGACCCTGGGGATCATTTTCACTAAAGTCAACTGCTGGTCTGTGCTCCCACATACAAGACAAATTTAATATTAATAATCAACAACAGCAGCATACAGAGACACAGGTCTGCGCAAGTGTCCAGGTACATTTAAAATATCAGTGATGATGACTGGAAGCAAATCCTTGAGAAGAACTGGTGGTCTTCTCTTCAGCATCAGCAGAGGAAAAAGGAGCTTCCCTGTAAGAGACAGAAAGCTTCCCTTCCTGGTATTTCTAATTTAGCTCTGGTCCTTCAAGGCTGGGGAATGCAAGACCAACAACACCCGCCGACATTTGTGAGAAGAGATGGGCTTGGTGTGAAGAAGCATCAGAAAGACCAGAGCGGTTGAAGCAAGTGGTTACAAGAAGAATAGAGGCAGAGGCCAGGTCACTCAAAGAAAAAGACCACGGCAAGGAGTCTGGATTTTATTCTGAAGGCGCGGAGCTTTTGGATTTAAGAAGAACAAGGTCAAAAGTTAGTCTTGACCTTCAGAAAAAATGACTGGTTATTCTGCTGGGAAGAGAATGGTGAAACACTGAACTGGAAAATACAGAGTCAGTAAGCATGGCATTTCATAAACAACTTCTCTTTTAAGTATTTCTGTTGTGGCTCAATCCACTTCCTTCTCTGTGACCACACCTCAAACTCAGGGCTTCCACCAAAACGACACCCATTCAGTATACCAGAGGATGCACCAAGATAGTTTGCTAGAAACCAAAGTCACATTCCTCTGGTTTAACATTTGCAACCAAGAGGCCACTAAACTCAGTCATTTGGCATCTGTTAACATTTCTTAAACCCAGCAGCACAGTCACTGGTTTAATTTAGGGCCTGATTAGGCCCCAGTTGGATTCTCTAATAGCCTCTTAGCTGTTCCACTGCTTTCACCCTCTGCCTATTCTTCCTCCACAACAATGCCAGAGAGACCTTTCTAAAATAAAAATCTGATCATGTCATTCTCTTGGTTTAAAATCTAGAATACAGTGCAAACCGTGACCATGGCCTATGAAAATTTTTTGCAGACTCCTTTTGTGGCCCATCTACTTCCGTCACTCCAGCCTTTTACTTCATATTCCTGGCACTGTAAAACTGATGGTGTCCAAACATACCAGACAGCTCTTTCTGTCCTCTGTGACTCTGGAGATGGGAATTTCTGTAGCTGAAACTTTCTTGCCTTTCTGAATAACACTTCTGTGTTCTGTCTTCTCTTCACTGTCTTCTTGGCAATCTTACAAATTCATGCTCAACCTTCATGACTGGGTTTTATCATCTTTCCTTCGACATTTTCCTCCTTTCCCAATGGGAAGAATTTCTTCATTGCCTCCACATCACAAGGAGCCCTGGTGGTGCAGTGGTTAACTGCTCGGCTGCTAACTGAAATGCTGGTGGTGTGAACCTACCAGCAGCTCTGCAGATGAAAGAAGTGGTAATCTGCTTCCATAAAGATTACAGCCACGGACACCTGATGGGCAGTTGTACTCTGTCCCATAAGGTCACTGTGGGTCAGCACTGACCTGAAGGCAATGGGTCTCATCTGAACCATGTCATAAGGACTTCTTCTGGTACATTAACTACCATCTCCAGCAAGTACATTTCTTCCTCAGTTGTATAGCCAGCTCCCTGGCCCCATCCCAGGACTGCATGTGAAAGGAAGGCAGGCCATACACCATGCACAGAAAGAACGCCAGCCACGGTCCAAGGGAGCAGCATCTCAATCTCACTCCATCCCCCAGGCCTCCGCAACCCCAGCTTCTGGATGTGTAATTTGGGAAGACTCGACCCAGCAGCAGTCTGTTCTGGCTGAGTTCCCGAGAATGAAACATGTTTAAATCCTAGGGCTACTACTACCATGGTGACTGCCAAGACGGATTCAGTGGAGTGATGAAGGTGAGGAGGATGCAGGGCCCAACCATGGTTCCTTCTGTTGCGGACAGGCTGCTATGAGCTGGAATCCGCTCGTTAACACCTAACAACAACAACAACAAGGCTATCATTCTTAGGTTTCTTTCACCTCTCCTGGCACACTTAATTTTGTTTTAAATTGGAGAAATTTTAATTAAATAAAAAGTAACGCAACCAGCATCAATGATGAGATGGCCTGGGGGAAGGAAGAGTGATACATACATTTATGCTGTTTTCAAGCAATTAGAATGATAAACCACAACTTCTGTCTCAGATTCTAATCCCAGCTACTTCTACTTCCCTTTTTTATTTTTTGCACTCTTTGTCCTTCCAGAACTTTTTTCACGTTTACCTTGAATTTTGCATTAAGATTTTATAAGGCAAGCATTAACAATCTCATCTTACGATATACTTAGAGAGTAAGTAGCCAACATCAAAATAGTAAGTGGCAGAATCAAGCTTTTAACCCTGAGAATCCTAACTCTAAAGCCTATGTTCTTTCTGCCACATCTGGCTGCCTCAAAGCAAGCCACATGCTAAGCTTTTTACAGATGGCTCATCTCTTAGCTTCTGAGGATAGATTCTTTTTTCACTGTGATTGAGCATAAGTTTACAATACAATTCAAATCTGCATGCCTGCCTACCTGCAGCTCCCGCTGCTCTCCAGGCCTGGGGACAACACACTCCTCTTTTCCGTTCCATACATGTAATATCTCTTAACAATCTCTGAGGCTAGATTTTTACATGGGATGCAAGCCACACCCCGCTGGGGCAGCCATGCATTTAGAGGCTTTCTGTATTCACCTGAACAACCTCAGAGCTGCTGACCACAGCTGTTGTCAGCATACAGTATTTTACAAAGACAGACACACCTGACTTGGCTGAAGAGATCAAGAAACCTCAGTGACACATTTGCATGAAGATGATTAATAAAAATGAAGAACCGTTCCTCATGAAAAGAACTATCAGGTTAAAAATAATCATAGAGGAACGTAGCATGTCCGATACTGCAGGATGAAGAAAACCGTTTCTCAGAAATGCTAGCCAAGTATTCTGGGGGAAGAAAGCACCATGGCAACAAATGTGGAGACATTATGCACTCACTGGAAACCCTGGTGGCAAAGTGGGTAAGTGTGTCTGCTAACCAAAAGGTCAGCAGTTCAAATACCCGAGACGCTCCATGGGAATTCTATAGGGCAGTTTTACTCTGTCCTGTAGGCTTGCTATCAGTCGGAATCAACAGCAGTGGGTTTGGTTTTTTTGGTATACACTAACTACAGCTTTGGCTTGGAGATACCAAAAGTTTATCAGAATTCCAAAGACAGGGATGCTTTAGAGGAAAGACACATATTTATCCTTATAACCTGACAATTCCACAGTAATATAAGTTAAATAATTAACTAAAACCAGAATTTTTCCCCCCTTTTCATACATGCAGAAAAATGTTTGTTGGAGCACCAGTACAGGACACTAAATTTTAAAAACTAATAAAGTCAGGCTTCAAAATTATACTATGCTTATCAGCTAAAGAGGCCTGATGATTTTCTAGAGACAAGAGATACTACCAGGACAAAGATAAATGACTTCAATTTTCACCGAATAAAATCAAGATAAAAGAAATGAAATAAATATTTACAACAAAAATCATGGACAAAAGTTAATATTTTAAACATACAATTAGTATGTAGAATTCTAGTTTATCCTTATAGAGAAAAAGAAGAATAGGGGACAAAAGACTCTAACATAAGAAATTGAAAATAGCCAATATATAAAGATATCTGAATTCCAGCAATAATTTAAATATTCCAAGTAACAGAATAAGATATCTTGGCATCTTTATAAAGTTGTAAAAAAGATGGGAAAAGGATACAACAATGAACGAGGACACATTCAGAGTATAAAGCTATAAAAACAGGAAAAAGTGATAAAACCATCACTGGGGAGACATCAGAGACGGGCCCCCCAAGCACAGAGAACAAAGTGTATTCCAAGTCATAATAATACTCATACATCTGACACTACCACCGCTGATAATTCCTATCAAATCAGCTATGACCAACTTCTGAATTAAAAATAAGACAGAAATATGGCTGCATATACAAATGCTCTACTTCATTACCAGCAGTGTTATACAGTATAAAACTGCAAACCTATTGCCATCAAGTCAATTGTAGCTCACAGAAGCCCTGTAGGACCGAGTGGAACTCTCCCATAGGCTTTCTAAGACAGTAAATCTTTACAGAACCAGACTGTCACATCTCTTTCCTACAGAATGACTGGGAGGTATGAACCTCTGACCTTCTGCTTAGCAGGGGACTGCTTACCCACTGTACCACCATGGCTGTGAGTTATCAACAAAGTTTAGAGAGGTAAACAGAGATGTTTAAAACTGTTGCTATGGACAGCTGTGTGGCTAGGGATTTTTTTTTCTTTTAAATGATTTCCTTAGACAGTATTGTAAGGTTGATTTGGTACGTTAAAAAATTTCAAGCCTTTTAACAGTGTCATTAAAAGCCTCCTTTTTCTTCAGCAAAAGAACCAACATGTTTTAACTCACCTAGAAACTGAGGGAGAAACAGTGCGTACTCTAATTTCCTTGTTGCCTTACAAACTACATTTAAGAAATTAGTAGAATATTGTGTTTCAGGAGCTCCTGTCTGGGGCCAAAAAGAAAACTGTAATCACAGCAATTACCTTGTGAACCTCTAATTTCTGCTGTAGTTCTGAAGTTCGGAGCAGCACACCCACCCACAGGCACCACGGCTCCTGCATCTTGAAGCAATTTCTACTCTATTCTTGGGAAAATAATAATTATAGGTACAACAAGGTATTAAAAGACCAAAAAATAGTCCTGAAAACACCATTTCTACATTGTAACATAACGAGAGTTCCTGTGGGACATGAGTCACACCTTTTTAAGATGGTGGAATTTCTCAGGGACCTCAGACTGGAACGTGAGAGGGCTGTGTCATCAGGTATGAATGTGGATTTCGCTCTCCTATTTGAATCTGATTTTAGTCAATAACAACAGCTTACAATCCAAGACAGTTCTATTTAAATTTTATGAAAAAATTCAACAGAGCTTTTGTCTCTGACTCTTTCCTTTTCCTAGAAGGTTCTTTTTCAAACAAAATACGAGGTTGGATCCTTCAGGTCTTTCTTCAAACGCTCTCTTCTCAATGAGATCTACCCCAAACATCCAATTTAAAATAAAAACTTACATCCCTTCCACTCAATATCCTCTCTTCCTATGTTTGCCTCTCAATCATAGGCCACACAGCACATCAAATAATTATATGGCAGGAATTTGGGTATTCCTGGATCACTGCTGTAACTCAGCATCTGGCAGGAGGCTGGCACAGTGTTAAGCTCAGTGAATGAATGAAGCTATTGAATCATAATAAATAATCCTGCAAGACAGTCCTTGAAGACAAGTAGGAAATTTATGTAGCAGAATTTAAGACTGGTTAACAAGTATTGTTTCAAGTATTTTTCTCCTCACTTCTGTTAAAATTTCATAAATTACAAAAAAAAACTTACTACATTAACACTATGTAACCCTTGTATAATTTTAGTGTTTTAGTTTTTCTGCATATTTTACACAGAATCATAACATACACATAATTTTGTATTTTTCATATTGTTCTGCATCAAGTTGCAAAAACATTCCCATGCTGCTGCATAATTTTCATAAGCACATTCTTAAACAACCATTAAGCCAATGTACAGTGATTTACTTAATTGTACATCTACTGCTGCACATTTAACTCAATCCCATTTTCCTATTAAGAGTAATACTTTGGCTAACATCTCTGTGCATACAGATAGCATTTTCCATACTTGAAATAACTGCACTAGGATAGTTCTCAGGCACTTCCCTAATGCTCAGAAACAAAAAAATACCAAAGATATTATTTTAAACAGGCACAGTTTATAAAAAGGGTGTATGATCAAATTTATTTTTTGTGTCACATCACAGGAACAGCCTTGTTTTAGAAACTACACCACAGATTCTTACAGGAATTCAGTCTACAAATGACACGGGTTTCTTTCAAGGTAAATTCTCACATGCAGTGGGCAGCAGCCTGATCAAAACAGAAACAAACTGTGAAGTACTTGTCTAGAAGGAGAATACGCAAAGATACGGGACAGTTTTCTTTCAACATACGAAGTTCAGTAAGGCGATTACTTATTTAAGGTAGTGATGATCAGTTTTTAATGTGAACAAAAATCACCCAAACACAAGAAAACATGGAAAAATGATAAAAGAAGTTTCTGCTGGTGAACAGACCTGGGAATCACTGAGCTAAAAGTTAATCTTTTAGTTTCCTACCAATTGAGATTTTTTAAGTTGTCCTACAACCTGCATGACTAGGTCTTGACTCAATGATTCCACAGATGGTGGCTTACAGACATTAATAGTCATAATTTCTTTAAGATGGAGAATAAGAGAACTGCTGACTAGACACTGGGATACCAGCACGACCCTGAGAGCACACTGTCCAGAGTGACACTGCAGCTGTACTACTTACTTAGCCACACTGACCTGGGCCAGTTACTGAGCCCACCTGCGCCTCAGTTTTCTTTTAGTAAGGCATGGAAATTTATAGTACCCGATCTCATGTGTCATATGGATATATGGAGATCATATAAATGAAGTGCTCAGAATGGTGCTTGGAACACAGTAAGCCCTCAGTAAATGTTAGCTGGGATTTTCAGGTACATAGTCTTCTATTTATTTTTTTCAAGGTTTCCAAGAAGTACAGTTAGTTGAGAACCACATTTACGTGAATGATGAAGTTACTATGGAGGTGAAAGACGGGAGCTGCAGGATAAAACCTTCCATCCTCAGACCAGCTCTTCAAACCAGTGCTCTCCCTACACTGCACATGAAAATGTGGGGAAAAAAATAATTCAGAACCTATTTGTATATTTTTTAATGTTCTGTAACCACACACTATTACAGAAGAACATGCATGAGTATATGCATATGTAGAGAATGCATGCTCATAAAGATTTTACAAATAAGAGGCACAAAAGCTCAGAAACCACTGTTCTATTAATGAACATCAACATTAGATTTTACTTCTCTTGAACACATACATTATTTCAAGAAAAATTTCATGAAACTACAACATCCTGGTCCAATCAATACAGGTTAATACTTACAGTGCTGTAGGGAATGCTGAATAAATGACATAAATGCTACCTGCATGAGAACAGAACATGATACCACCGCCCAGCGCCTCAAACGACAGCACCCCATATGCCGATGGCTTTTTAAGTGGCAGCAACAGATCTACTAAACACTGACCTCAGATTATAACGTGGCATCAAATGCCATTAAAGCTTTTTCAACATAAAAAATAAACTTGTCTTTTCTTGGCACTGTAATGATTCCAAGACTGCCTTCACAAGTGTATCCATTATACCTATTAAAAGTCTATATTTCATATCATCACATCTAATTTTTCCAACTGTCCAGTATGCATTATCTTTCCTTTCAGACAAAACTACATCTAAGATTGACTTATTCCATGCCCACATAGATAATAAACATCTTGAAACCCAAGTCTCTCTAATCAAATTTTAAAACTTGTTTTGTTCACAGGTGTTCTAGAACCTTAAAGACATTACATTGCTAAAAGCAAATAAAAATAGATATTCTGTCCTAAGTCCACTGTTCTCCACAGTAAGGAACATAGTTCACCTGCTTTATTGGTGGAAACAAAAACTCTAGGCAAGTTCTTTATTATTGATTTTAAAGATAATACTCAGCAAATTGGAAAAAGTTTAAAACTGTACCCATAACTCCACTAAAACACTCATCTTTATTCATGTACACGATCTTTAAGTAACTAACCAATGTTTCACACAGAACTGGTACGCTGCCTTCTTTACTGCTATTATTCTGTGAATCTATTTCCCTATTTTTCTGCATCGACATGGTGTGTCACCTGTCTCCTATGCATTCCTGTCACTGAGAGTTAACTTAATGGCCAGTTCTTCCATTTTCATAAATAAAGATATTTCTTTTGTAAAATCTAGTTTTTCAGCATGGTCATTCAATTGCAAAAAGTTTATTTTAATAAGGATAATTTTAAGTCATGTGTCTTTCAGTATCATTATAAAGTACTAGCAGGCACTAATAAGAGTTTTTTGTGCATTTATAATTCACAATGGCCTGAAATCACATTAACAAAAGACCATTACATTTTTGACTTCTGCAAAGCTGGTCACGTACCAGAAATGTCACAAAGGTCTCTGAGCTAATATTTGTAAATTATAGTTGAGTGCAATTTAGGGTAGTGGTTAACTCAAAGTAGGCATCTTAAAAGGGTCCAATGGCTAACAGGGAGCCCCACCCCGACACCACCTGGTCCTTAACATGCACCCTTTCAAACAGCTCCCTAGGACAGTCAATTCATTGACCTCTCATTGGAACACTGGCCCTGGGACCCACTGACTCAATACTGCTTGAGTAGGACAGATGGAGTACCAGAGTTTTCTTTGACACACAAATGATTATTCTTTTTCACTGGGTGTTGCTTCCATAAAGGTAAATTTTCCTGTTTGCAAGAACTGAAATATTCCTGTTTCCAAGAACTTTTCTGTAAATCAAACCTCTGGAGTTAAACCTTATTCCTCCAGACGCACATTCTCCTGTCGGAACTACTTTCCTCAACAGATGTGTACAGAGATGATCCCTGACTTCAAGATTTCACACCAGCTGCACAAAGGGGTTTGTCATTCACATTTATCCGGGAACCATCTATGAAATGTGTTCACCACGAATGCTTTCTGCAGCACGTCCTTAGGGGGTCTGTTTGCAAAGGCACAAATCCATTTACCGAGAAGTAAAGTACAGGTCCGTTCAGGAAATACTGAAGGGGAGGAAAAAACAGCCAGGCAAGACAGGTAAAGAAAATCCACTCTCCCTGATAAATAAATGTAAAAGCTTTTTATTAAATTATAATTTATGATTGAGTTATACTGTGAAGGGATGGGTATGTATTTCATTTGAATGGTTCGTTTCCACCACTGGGAATAAAATTAAAGGATATTAATGGATTAAGAAATGGTTTCCATTTCAAATACCAACATTAACAAATGGAAAAGGAATACTAAAAGTCCTAAAGAAGCATCCTCTCTTATGATCAATAATTTTATAAAACCTAAGTCAATCTGTTTTCACATGTCCATGCTGACTCTTTGTTAAAACATCCCGTTAGTGGCCACTTTTTAAAAAGCCTGAGTAATTACAATGGACACCCTCAGCTAAAGCTTTTCACTCTTTCAAATTCATTCTAGCTACCAGCGTGCTACTTAGTACAATGTTAAGGGACATCTTATGATCTAGATACTCTAGACAACAGAGAGGGGAAAAAAAATCCAAACTCTAAGTCGTTGCATCAACATGGACTCAAAGTAACCTTAGATAGAGAACTGTTCCACAGGGTTTCCAAGGAATGGTTAGTGGATTCAAATGCTGACCTTCTGGTCAACAGCTGAGCTCTTAACCACTGCACCACCCTAGAGAGCTTCCACATAGCTCCACACAAGGGAGCAGCTCCCTCAGTGTCCAATGACAGGTGCACTCAGAACAGACACGTGGTTCTAAACCAGTCATGGTCAAATGACAACGGAGTATGCAGAGCATGGCTAATGCTGCCAGAGCAGTAGTCTGGAGGGCCGGCTTTCAGGAGTAACATCTGGCGCATCTGTCACTCCACAGCAGCTCTGGTTTGAAACAGAGCAGTGTGGTGACGCCCAGGGTTTTGAATTCCCATGCAGTCACACAATCACTACCCTAGATCAGCACTCCCCAAGTCCAAGCCTGGTCAACTGCGGCAGAAAAGGGTTCCATGGTCAGAAAGTCTGCAAAATGGTCATCGCTGTATCCCCTCTGGAAAATGCACAGAACATTAATAAATTAATGGTCCTAAGAATCTTGTTTAAAAAACAAGAGAAAATTTTCAACTTTGTTCAACACAGTATTCTCCAACTAACCTGGCCTTAGAACCATAGCCCACACCCGTCTTCTTTCAGAAACACCTGCGAACATCTCAGAATGCGTTCTCCACATAGTGACACTTCAGGTAATACAGACACGGATCATAAAATGCCTGAAATCTTTGGAATTTAGATCAGAGAACACCAACAAGTGGACTACAGTCTAAATTTAACCTGCACGGCTATTTTATATGGATTGTATAGTATACATATGTGTGAAATTTTTAATTAGCTTCCACATACTTAAAATAAAAATCCAGCAGTCCAGCTTTACCTGAAAGGCACAGTGTCATGATTGAGCTGAGTCCAACACTCCTAAGGAGGAAGCATCATTTTAGGTTCCTCAATCACTCATTGTCCATGCCACTCACTGAAGACCGAAACTCAAACCCATGGCCACCAAGTGCATCCGACTCACAGCTACTGCGTAGCAGCACAGAGCAGAACTGCCCATAGAGTCTCCAAGGCTGTAAATGTTTATGCAAGCAGCCAGCCACATCTTCCTCCTGGGGAGCAAGTGCTGGGTTCGAACCACCTTTTGGCTGGTAGCTGAGGAGTTTAACCACCGTACCTTGCAGGTTCTTTACCATTCAGTTAGGTCCAAGCCAATCAGTGCCATTTGGCCCAATGTCACCAGGTCTGCTGTGGATCTTACCCATGTCCTGGCTCTAGGTAATAAAAACCAAACCCAGTTCCGTCAAGTTGATTTCCACTCACAGAGACTCTTGTAGGACAGACCAGAACTGCCAATAAAGAGTTTCCAAGGAACACCTGGTGGATGTGAACTGCTGACCTTCTGGTTACCAGACATAGCACTTAACCACTACAGCACCATGGTTTCCCAACTCTAGGTAGTAGCACATATTTAGGATGTCTGGGGAAAAGGTCACAGTCTACTTGCCATATTCCAGTCTGGTTCCTCTATAAACAGCAGAACCCAGGTGGGTCCTCAGGGAAAGTCCCTGTTGACACTGACTGCTGTAGCATAATTACTATTTGAGTATATCCCCACCTCTCATTCTCAAGAGTATCCCACTCCACACTCAAGTCTCACGACATCTTGTAATACTTCAGCACATCTTCACTAATTTCTAGTCGTTTCATGTGTACACACAGGACAGAAATGAGAGCTCACACGACCTGGGTCTGAGTTTGCTTCTGCCTTGGTGGGAGTACAGGGCAAGTCCCCTGCCCCCCGGGATTTGGGATCTTCCTCATTATTTTACATGGCATGTGTTTCCAATCAGAGACACACGAAGTGCTTAGTACACAGTAGGCATTCAACAAACAGTACTTGTAAATAATTCTGAGACTGTAAATCCACTCAGTTAGAGCTGTCTCCCGCCCAGATGGTTTACCCACATGTAGTCATTCTGGGCTCTCACAGTAGATGCAAAATACATGAGGGTGCTGACTGACTTGCAGATTTCTTCTCCCTGAACTCAAGAAATACCATGTCTCAACTTCCGTGTTTCTTTATTTTTTTCCATTTTGGAGGAAGCAGCAGTACAGTCTTTTCCTTACTTACCCTAGCATCAAAAAATAAACCTTGGAAGGGCATCTGTCCATTTATGAGGATACAGTTTTGTACATTTTGAGGACTGGGTGAAGAAGAGACATCTCTGAAGAAAGAAAGAATCTCCCCTCAGAGTGTGGTTCACAAAATTCATGACCTGGGTTAATTAAGAAATGACAATCAGCTGGTAATGCAGGGAAAGAAAGTGATGACTCACTCACTAAAATGTGGTGGATTTTTTCTCCCTCTGTGCCTTGGGATTACTAAAGAGCACAGAACTCTCCTCTGGGATTTTCCCCAAAGTCTTTATTTGCTCCCAACATGCTGCAAACATTCTCCTATTTTCCACTAGTTTTAAATTTATCCCCTTTCATTTTAGCTAGCAACTGGACTAATTTCTCATGAGTTACCTCCATGGGAAAGAAAACCTCAAAAGGATGCTTAAAATTCACTTTAAATCTCTGCCAGTCCTCTTTTGTGACGACCACACTGAAACTGTCGCTGAACACAGGGTCCCTCCTGCTGTCTGACTTTTCTCTGAGGTCTGCAGCTAATACCCAAGAAGTAGATGGGCAGCAGAGAAAAGAGCTGGGCGCTGATCCAACAAGTGTCTTTCAAGGATTGATTATGACTACCGTATTTTCTGCATATAAGGTGCCCATACAAAGATCATGCCCACACATATGACTGACACGCATAGTGCACTCAGGAAAAGAACACGTGAGGAGGTTGCATGGTAGGCAAAGAAACATAAAATGGGTCCATTATTTGTCTAGAAACATGTTATACAAAATATTCAAGCAAAATTAGCACAAATTAGAAATGCTACTTAAAAAAATCCTACCTAATGAACCATCATTATCTTGTCAGCTTGTTCACTAATCAGCTATGGAACATGGCCTTGCATGACTTCCACACATTTCAGAGTTTTTCTGAATGGACAGGAAGGGGGGGCTACATTGGTTTTTCTACAATGTCTTCACCTGAGACAGAAATTATAAAAGGCTGAATTAGATCTGAATGCAGTGGTCCTCACACTTATAGGACAAGGATTTCAAGATAAGCAAATGGTGTGACCACGGAGTCCGTGTTCAGCTGCTAAGTGAAGGCTGCACAAAGTCTACCCAGACACCTCCCAAGGAAGGTCTGGCAAGCCACTTCTGGAAAAATCAGCCACTGAAAACTCTATGCAGCACAGCTATATTTTGACACATTTGGGACTGCCACGGGTCAAAGCAGCAACTTGAGGGGGGGGTTTGCTTTTTGTTTCATGTTATTAAAGAAATACTAAGGCTTTCAAATGTATCTATTATCCACTGGCTACACTCAATTATAAGGAAAATGCCTTACCAAGTGATGGTATAATTTTTTTTGAAGAGAAAAGGTCAACCAACGTATTACATAGCATCCAGTTAGAGGGAAAAACCAAACAAGTACCCTTTTTTCTTCCTTCCATTGAGCAGCTATTGCTATGGCTTCACTGTTATTTTTGATACCACAAGATAACAACAGTAGGTGATGATGAATGTATCAAACCTGAGTAAACTCTGCCAGCGATTCTTTGTAACAGGAGTGTATATTCTGTCCCACCCAAGTTTTCTCCTGCCAGTTACTGACCACACCTCATTGTTCTAATGAGGTTCCTCATCTTGCTAGGCTTCTAACACATGAGTTTTGTGTAACGAATTATCAGCCTTCCACTTCTCTTGCATTTACTGCCGTTCAACCAGGCTCTATGTGAACAGCATTTCAGTTACTTCTCAGTTTCCAGGAGTCAGTGGCTCATTCCATTTCATAGTACTGTGGAGTTGGGAAAACCTCAGAGATGACATATCGTCACTGTCCTATTTTATTTTAAAACAAAAGCAAACAGTGAAATGTTGAGAGGCTAAATTACATGCCCAAGTTCACGCAGTCAGGATGTTCAGCACCAGGAGTAAATCCAGATCTGACCCCTGCTGCTGTGGCTTTCTCCTCTCTTGCAATGCAAATGGAATTCTGGACTATAGGGTTCACTGACTGGTCCCAGGATGGCACTTAGGTTCCTCGGCTCTGAAGCCCAGTGGCTGGGAGAGGAGATGCTGGGATGACCACAGAGGCTTAGGAAACAAGGGTCAATGAGGTTTTCCACATGGTCCTGCTGACCTCTATGTGCTCAGCCCCACCTTTTCAAATCAGTAGACTCTGGCGTAAACTGACGTGCACATGTCAGAGGTACTCAGAGCCACAGGATGAACATGGGCTTCTTTCCAAGGCACTGAAGATTGTGGGGATTGCTTTTTTATTAAAAGAAATATAAATCATATTGTACAAAATCCAAATTGGCTCCGCCCCCTGCTTCCCAAGACAAACCATAATACTTTCAAGAAATTTCCAGCCTCCCACTCCTTCAGTGACCTCATGCAGAAATGTAATCTACATTAATTCAATTATATGTGCTCAGAAAAAAGTTTGGGAGAGGAATAACTATTTCAAAAGCACAGGCACCTCTGCCCACATAAACCCCATAGTGAGAAGGTCAAGCCATGGAGACCGCAGATGGTGGATTAAAGATCTGCAGTCCCTTCAATTTCTGCATGGCTCTCACATATCCAACTCGACGGCACTTGGCTGGCTCACATTCCAAGGATCTCACCATCCACAAGATACAGACATATGTGTGTATGCATATAAATGGTTATGTGTACATGTAGCATTATATCCCCTAAATATAGCCAACCACTTCACCTGGTGGTCACATGACCAAGCCACATTCTTTCTGCAAGGAAAATAGGCTATGCTGGTCAATGTGTCTGTCTCCACCAATCTTTCTAAGCCATATTCAAGGGTATTTCTGCCTCTATGCCACTTTAATCTAACATGATGACTTAACCACCCCATAAAATTCAATCTTAAGTAAGAGGAAAGTTTCAGAAGGACTAGGAAGAGAGGCGTAGTGTGGTAGGAGGCTTGGGAGACACTGGGATAGGGTACGATGTGAATATAGGGATAGTGGTAGCTGGAGAAAGCTTAAGGGAACCTAGCAAATCCGATTATGAAGAAAGATGGCCAGGATGACCTCATACAAGGGATAGCTAATGTCCACTCTGGTCTGTCTAAGTTAGAGGTTGATAACCTCTTAGATGGAAAAACCCTGAGGCAAACACATAGTCAACAAAGTCTAAAACTCTCTGACACCCTATAAAGCCTCAACGGGATTATAATCATGAGATCTCCCACCCTCCTCCTCTCCTTCCTCTGCTAACTTTCATCTTTCTTAGTTCCACGACCGCTGATGGTTGACCTCTAGCAACTTCTACAATTCTTACATAGTGTGTCTACACAATAAACATGTGCAAAACAAGTAGGTGAGTATGAGTAAGAGATCCCTGGGTCATGAAAATAGTTAAGCACTTCACTAGAAGCCCAAAGGTTTGCAGCTAAACCTCACCCAGAGGCACCTCAAATGACAGGCCTGGTGATCTGCTTCCAAAAGGTCACAGTCTTAAAACCTTAAGGAGCAATTCTCTCTATATACACGGGGGTCACCATGAGTCAAGCTCAACTTGAAAGCAACTAATAACAAACAGGTATGAAAGAAAAGAAACTTCATAGTTACTACCAAAATGTAAAAGACTGTATACTTCAAAAATAAAAGTAACTGGTACTCATGAACAATATAAACAACAGATGCTCTATTTATCTGCTAAAAATCGACAAGTGTGAAAAAACTGTACCCCACAGATTTTCTTCATGTTTGTACTGCTGCTAAAACAAAAAACCAAAAATGTGGGATTTTAGGTAGGCAAGGCAAGAGGGTTATTCACAGGATCCTTTTCGGTAAACACCTGGAACGAAAAACAAGTATCACATATTCTTAATAAAATAGTTCTCCAAGTCTTTGAGTATTAGTTGGAATTCCCGGCTCCTTTAACTAATATTTAACTGCTTACCATTGAGTTGATTCCAAACCATAGCAACACTAGAGTGGTACAGTGGTTACGAGCTCAGATTGCTAACCAAAGGTATGCAGTTCAAATCCACCAACCAACTACTCCTTGGCAACAGTATGGGGCACTTCTACTCAGCCCTAGAGGGTTGCTAGGAGTTGGAATCAGCAGGACAGTCAAAGGGCTTTTTTTGTTTTTAGCTAATACTTATATCCAAAACTTTGAAATTATTTATAAAATAGGCTCCATTAAAATTCTCAAACAGACCTTAAACACAAGCTTATCTTCTGATGCATTATTAAATATTTCAAATTTTTTACTTCTGCAAAAGGATAAACAAAGAGGCCTGTTCCATGACCTGAAGAGCCAGGATTTCCTTGAATGACATGCTAATGAAAAATGCCAACCAGTGGAAGTCTTGACTCACTGCCCCAGAGTTTGCTACATTCCAGCCAAAGGCCTGGAGCGCATTAAGCTCCTCAAACCAAGATATCCTTAACCCCCTTTTGTCAAGTGTCTGCTTTTGTGTAACATGGGAACAACAAGAACAAAAAAAGATTCCCCCTAATACTGAAATACTGAATACATTTATTAATAAGAATTGGTCCCACTTTCTTGGCACTCAGTGTCTGATTATATTGGTGGCTCATGCATTTATTTTCAAAAAGCCCCATCTCAAAGGTTGGTAAGAAATGGCCAAGTTTTACACCCTCCCTCTAGCTATAGGTGCTGGGACCAAAGGAGGCAGATGGACCAGCAGGCTTCCCAACAAACCATGATGTCATACATTGGACTGATCAGATCCCACCCTCTCAGATTCCGGAGGAGAGGCCGTAATGGGTTACACACAAGTGAGAATGAAGAAACACAAACTCTGACTATGCAGCAGAGAAAAGACACACAAAGCAGGAGTGATTCCAGGCTAGCCAAGACTATGAGAAGAATTCAGATGCCAAGAAAGGAAATATCATAATGAGAAGTATCACGAGGCCCAAGAGCGCTGCTTCTGAAGGCTGCTCTGGTCTCTGTTTTTATATTCCTCCGTCCTACTACGATGGGAACAACAATATTGCAGCAATAACAGCAAAAACAATAAAACAACACAAATCCATGATTGCTTCACATTTGCCTGGCAGTGTCTTCAGCACGTGATGTATATTCTCTCAGTAATTCCTTAAGGCAGTTAAATTATTGCCTTTATAATTAGGAAAAATGAATCACTGACAGGTTAACCAGTTTGCCTTCAGTCACACATCTGGCAGCTGACAGAGCTAAGATCTGAGCCCAGGTACCTGAAATCAATCCCATTCTCTCCACTTTCTGGGTGTGCTTAAGTGAGTCTGCTCTTTACAGCTGAGGGAGTCCAACTCAAATGCCAAGGCCAAGGCCAAGTGCCGTCGAGTCGGATAATGGTGCTGTGTTATTTCATGTAAGTCTCACGACAACCCTATGAAGTATTATTAACCCTGGCAGGCCACAGGGCCATTAAGTAGCAAGAGTAGGTAATCACGCTCAGCAATATCTTGCTCCAGAGCCAGAGCTTATGTACCAAGCTTTTGCATTTCATAGTAACAACTACAGTGCTGAGTGCTTTCTTTTTTGTGCCAGGCACATACAGGCTTTACATATAGCATCCACAGTTTTTACAATAGCTTTGCAAGACAGGCATTATTTCAATTTCACAGATGAAGAAGCAGGTTGAGAGAGGCTAAGTGGCTTGTCTAAGGTCACACAGATAATAAATAAATGGCAGTCCTCTGATTTAAACATGTGCTCTTCTTCACTGCACAATCTGACAATGGTGAGATTCCAGCCTCAGTTAAAATTAGTGAGAAGAACCACAACAAGAACTTCAAAGAAATAGTATTTTTAAACATGACTCGGACTAGCTTTCTTGCATCTCCCTGGGCCAGAGAAGGGATTTGCTTTTTCCTAGTTCACCTTTCATCAAGGTTATGGCCCCCCAAGGTTTCCCACTGTCACAGGGAATCTGAATTCCAGCTCTCCACTTGGTGAATCATTTGGTCTGGTTTCCACATCAGTGCTGAACCCTCAACAGCTGCCGTGGAGTCGATTCTGAGTCATAGCAATCCAATATGTGTCCGAGTGGAACGGTGTTCCATAGCGCCTTCAACAGATGATTGTTCAGAAGTACACCACCAGGTCTTTCTTCCCAGGCACCTCTGGGTAGACTAGACCTTCAACCTTTGACGTAGCAGTTGAGTGTGTGATAGTAAAGCCTCCCAGGACTGTGGTACAGTCAGCCTAAATGTTTACTGCTCTGGTCTTTGTTCCTTATTTATTTCTGGCTTTCTTACAAGTTCATTATACAGGTAAGTCATATTTTATCCAGAATTTCTAAGTGTTCTATAGCAAGAGAACTATCAAGTTGTCTGTTTGCTATAAATGTTGTCAGTGGGAATCAAGAAAGAAAAACAGAGTCACTGAAACAAAAAATATACATCACACAAATGGTCAGTTACACAGTTGATGAAAGAATTAGTGAACTGGAAGATACATTTGATGAAATTATCTCCAGAATGCAAAACAGAAATAAAAAATAGGGTAGTAGAAGACCCACAGAAGACAGTACTAAAAAGTCTAATCACAGACAGTCTAGAAGAATTCTAGAAGAGAATGAAAGACAGAAGAGAAAAAGAGAGAGGAGGGGGCGTGGGAAGAGAGGGAGGGAAGAAAGAGAAGAAGGGATAAGTGAAAGATTTTAGAAAAGCTAACCCCTATAGTTGAATTTTTCAGAATACATTATCACATATCAACCATTTTTTAAGGACCTCTCACAGACACTAAGTTCAAACTGAGTCAACATCACCCAACAACAACACAGGTACCAAGAGTTATGGCAGCCACAATCGGCACAAAAATACAGGTAGTCACTCTCCCATCATACACCCCAGCTGAAGAAGACCATGTAAAACCAGTAGAG
This sequence comes from Heterohyrax brucei, assembly GCA_028571685.1. Lineage (NCBI taxonomy): Eukaryota > Metazoa > Chordata > Mammalia > Hyracoidea > Procaviidae > Heterohyrax > Heterohyrax brucei. Next base: position 12,748,317 of record CM053153.1, on the reverse strand, counting down.
GGCACATCCTCCATCACTAAACCCTACAGTTAACCCTGACGCCAGCTCCTGGAAATCAAAGAAAAAGAGAGTTCAGTAAGAACTGTAATAACCAAACGATTCATGCCCTCGAAGAGTAGGTTAATAAATGGTATGCTGACATTGTCAGGTGCCACTGAGTCAATTCCAACTCACAGCAACTTCACATGATAAAGAACTGCCTCTCACGGCTTTCTAGGCTATAATTGTGGGACATCATCAGGTCTTTCACAGAGATGTTGCACCACCAAAAACCCAAATCAAACCCACTACTGTCGAGTTGACCCTGACTCATAGTGACCGTACAGGACACAGCAGAACTTCCCCATATGGTTTCCAGGGAGCACTTGTGGGGATTCAAACTGCCAACCTTTTGGTTAGCAGATGTAGCTCTTAACCACTACGTGACCAGAGCTTCTGCTGCAGTACCAGGGCTCCTTAATAAATAGTATTTCACAGGATAACGGAAACCCAGGTGGCACAGTGGTTAAGTGTTATGGCTGCTAACCACAAGTTCAGCAGTTCATATCCACCAGGTGTTTCTTGGAAATTCTGTGGGAGCAATCCCACTACTCTGTATATAGGGTCCCTGAGAGTCTGAGCAATGGGTCTAGTTCTGGATGGTGTAATACTAACAGCTAGGACTTACTATTTAGTCTGTGTAAGACACTGTGCTAAGCACTTTAGACTCAGAACCAGATTAAATTCTCCCAGCAACCTATGAGGTGGGATGATCAGATTTTGATACTGCTGCTGCTGCCTTTCATAGGTAAGAAGTATTAAGCATTTTGTCCACAGTCACAAAGCAGGGAAATGCGGCAAGTCAAACTAGGCAATCTAACTATCTCTATTAGGTCCTTAAACTGCCTGATATATTGGCATAACTCACCCTCCCCAAACATAATTTGCAATTAATAGATGAATCCCATGATGAAGAAACTCCTCTATTCCATCCTGACAAAAGTAGTGAGGTCATGGAGGGGCTTCCTATGCCCTTTGCATAGGATACATTTTTTTCATAAGAGCAGTGAACTGCACCATGACTCATTTTCTGTGGGAAAAACTCCTCTTCTAGGTTCTACTGGAGGAGGAGAGGATGGGAGAAGCCTTCTCTCTAGAGAGAAATCCAGGAAACTACTTGTTTAGAGCTGGTGGGAGCAGCTGAACATTTCAAATGGAGTATACACACACACCGGACACTATTGAGATTTGACTTCTGGCTACGGTCTTCCTGAAAACCAGGCTGCTTCTTTGTGACAAAGCAGCATGGCAATACATGGCAAGTTCCATAAGGATGGCACTTCCTCTGCCCAAGCATCTTACTTCTAGATACGTACCCCAAAGAAATCACTCAATAGGAACAATATGGCTACTGACTGAGAAGAGTGGAGTATGGCAGGAATGACATCTGCCCAAGTGCAGGAAATCCCTGGAGATTCAATAACAAGGACAGCTTAGTAAATTAAGGAAAATGAAGGTACCATTATGTGATTCTGAAAATAAGGAACCCTGCAAAACCACCAAGCAATACTTCTGCCATCACCTGACGTGAAAATGGAACCCTAGTGGTACGGGGGCTGGGCTCACAGCTGCCAACCAGAAGCACAGCGATTTGAACCCACTGACCGTTCCGCAGGAAGATGTGGCAGTCAGCTTCTGTAAGGACCACAACCTCAGGGACCCTACCGGGCAGTTCTACTTTGTCCTACAGGGTTGCTCAGTTCAAACTGACTTGACAGCAAAAGGTTTTCCTATTTGTTTATAAAGTGAAAATTCAAAACAGCATGTATTTGAGAACAACAACAAAAAAAAACAAAACCCAGAACAAAACAAAAAACCAGTAAAATGAAACTCACAGCTGTTGAGTTAATTCTGACTCCTAGTGACCCCACAGGACAGAACAGAACTGCCCCACAGGGTTTCCATGGAGCCCCTGTGGATTCAAACTGAAAGTCTTTGGGTTACTACCCAGAGACTGTAACCACTGCACCACTAGGGCTCAAGTTTGACGACACCAACTGTTTGAAGAACCGTATGCATGGAACAAGGGCTAAACAGTAGTCACTAAAATTAGTTAGGTGGTATTTTTAACTGCCTCACATTCATGTGTTAGCTGGACAATAAATAAGGAAGACTGAAGAGGAACTGATGGCTCTAAATTAAGGTGCTGGTGAAAAATACTGACTATACGAGGGTATGTCAGAAGAACCAGCAGGTCTATCTTGGAAGAAGCACAGCCAGAATTCTCCCCGAAAGCGAAGATGGTGAGACACACTCTCACGTACTTTGAACATGTTATTGGGGGGATCAGTCTTAAAAAAACACATCAGGCCCGGTAAGGGAGAGGACCAGCCAAAAAGGGGAAGATCCTCAACAAGACAGACAGTGGCTGCCAACAACGGATTCCAACATAGCAGTGACTGTCAGGATGATACAGGTCTAGGCAGTGTTTTGTTCTGCTGCCCACAAAGTTGCGTTGAGTCGGAATTGGCCGGACAGTACCTATCAACAGCAAAAGGGGTAGAACCATGGGAGCTCTTTTTCCTCTAAATATTTAATATATTCATTATTGTTACATGGCATACTAATTTTGGAACAACAACAACAAAAAATGCATCCAGTGTTCTAGATGACACTCCAGTTCAAAGAATCATCTGCAGGCTCCACAAAATTGTACTACCGTTACCGTTTGTTAAGCTAAAATCTTTCCCTGAAGCACTCCCCCAGCAATTTTTCAATGTTAGCTTACATTATGCAGGACGAGCAATATCAAGTTACTTAGCTGATTTTAGAAACCTGAGGGAAGAGAAAGGGGGAAGGGAAGAACAGCCAAAGGCACTTAAACTACTAACAAAAAAAGCACTGTGGCTTGTACATAAAACCATTACTGGCCTCCACGAGGCATTATCAGTCCAATAATACATTTCTGTTTTAGCCTTTAAATAAAAAAAAGTGTACTTGAAACCAGAACAGGCCCTGAATTTCAAAAAGACAGAACTAAAGGAATGCCTCGGAGGGAGAATTAAGGTCAACTGAAATTGGCCTTTTGTCTGGGAGGCATTCTTCAGACTTAAGAAAAACACAGTTTGGTTTAGCTGTGGACAAATTTGAAAGTAAAATCCAAGGTTTGCAGAATTACCCACACAGCCAGAAAGGGAATGCCAATGCAGATTTCTAGGATACAGTTGCCACATAAAACACCCACTGTGTGACCTGAGTGGACCTCTAGCTGCAAGCAAACAGATAAAGAAGCTGTTAACAGGGACATCCTAGGAACCCATGTAGTGACAGTTCAGAGGACTGTTCCCACATGCTTGGAAAACCAAGAGCAAGAAAGTAGTAAGAATGGTAAATATGTGTGCCAACATAATAAACTGCAACTCAGGTAACACACGCCACCTTCCAAAGTCCCCTCTCCAAACTGCATCTGGATAGGGTCATCAGCTCAGATGAAGTGTAAGAAATGCCGGTTTGATATACATGTGTGACTGGTCCCTTCACTCCTTCTACACTAGGGACACCTATCTCCTGACTGAAGACAGGTCTCCACCCACACAATGGAAGGCACGGCAGTCTCAGAATCACTATCAGCTGAGTCGCTGGTTTGGGAAAGTTGGAAAACACACAAAAATAGGAGCTACAGGTTATAAGATCAGGCCTTCGCCTTCACACTGGGGTGGTCTTTTTAAATTCTCGTATCTTGTTTATGGATTACCTAAGTGGGCCATAAGTAACAATCACCCCCAAACCCCAAACCAAACCCAGTGCTGTCCAGTCAATTCCAACTCATAGCGACCCTACAGGGCAGAGCAGAACTGCTCCACAGAGTTTCCAAGGAGCGCCTGGCAGAGTCAAACTGCCAACTTTTTGGTTAGCAGACATAACACTTAACCACTATGCCACCAGGATTTCCATGTCACCCCAGAATCGCAGTATTTTAAAGTATTACTTCAAAGTTAAAAACATATCAAATTGTAAGGAGCAGGCTACATCCCTCTACTCCTCTAGCCTTCCCCCTCCAGGAAGATCAATTTTGGGGGTGGTGGAGTGGTGGTGGTGGTGGCAAGTATCACACGAAACTCATTTCATGATTCACTAACTGGGTTGTGACCTGCAGCTTGACTAGAACATTTCTGAGATTCCTTATACGTGGATGGCCCCTGATTCTAAGATTCTTTCAGTCTGATCTCTGTACTCTGTAACACAAAAACAGCTCAGTATGAATGCAAAAGCATAAGAAAGTAATTTTCCTCTTCGTGAAGCTTAATTGGATAACTAGCTGTGGAGACAAGTTTCTTACAGTCCAAACTTTTCCCTGTGATGCTACTTAGCTTTGTATGGATGAAAAAAAATTCTTTCAAATCAAATTTGCATGAAAACCACTGGACTCAATCTTCATCCTATATATTCCTTTGGGAGATGACAATCTGGTCCTAACATTTGAGTTAAAAAATAAAAAACAAAAACCTTCTAAACACAGAGGTACCTCAAGAAGGTAATTTTGAAGTCTATCTCTTAAGATGACTGAGTTCTTCTGTACAGTAGATGGAATCTGCTGTAGGGGGAAAAAAATCTTTAAGCAATTGTTATAGATGTTACTCCAGTATTCCTCTACCTTCAAAAGCCATTTCTCCAGTCAGCTCAAAGTAATTTTTCCAAGTGATTCACAGTAACCTCCCTTTTTCCAATATAAATCTTTACTATTAACATTGCCCATGGAGTCATTCACCACGCAATGCAAAAATGAGTGCTGTACAAACTACATGGAATACAAATCTTGGATCCCTCCCCATTGACTCAAGCACAGTGGGTGTAGTTTAAAGTCGGCACTGTTAGCAAGAATGGGTTCACCTGGTCCCAACAAAGCCCTTGATGGATGACACAGCTGCCTACAGGCTACTTGGACTTGTCTCACCTGCCCCACAAGCAACAAATCCTTTTCAGTTCCCATCTTTCCATTCTTTCAGTTACGAACCCACTCTCTTTTAAAGACTTTGTACTTGACTTATGGAGTGATCCGACCAACAAGCACCTTATGATGCAGCAGATAAAAGGGTGATCCTTCTGTACATGACTTGTTAAAATAGCAGTGCATTCCAAATGGACCTGCAGCTTCATTCTGATTTTTTAAATAAAATGCAAAGTACAATAACGTGCTATTAAGATGCTGTATTACATGTATGCCACCTATTCCTAAGGAATTTGTTTTTGTTTACCAGGAAATTGCCTTACATAGTTTTGGTAAGAACTATAAATAACTCACCATAAATAAATAAATAAATAAATAAATAAATAATGCCATTCCAATAAAAGGAGAGCAGGGCACCCAATCTGCAGCACTTCATTCACTTGTACAAGCAAAGCTTAGACACCAAGGCTACTGACCTAACTCTCCAATGCAGCTTCCAATGCCTACCCATCAGCAAAGAGGGCTCACATCTCCACATTTCTTGAGCTTTTTAAGTCATCCTTCAGAATTATAATAAAATATAATAGTATGACTCAACTAACTGTTGAATCATAAACCACTTTGCTGATCATCCACAGAGCTTAACCTTTTTTCATTACTGAGACTCATATCTCAAAGAGCTGGTATTCCATGAAACTACGTATTTTCACATGATTATGACCTCTCCTAAATGAACACATTTGGCTTATCATTCTGTTAACAACTGTGTGCTACTCTGTTTTTATAATGTATAAAATCTTTGTAGGAATAAAAACTTCTGTTTTTATACTGGAAGTAAACAAAAAACAGCATGGGTTTCTGTTATTTAAAGGTTTTACAAGTTGATCCTCTATACTCAAGTTATTGGAGGTCTAGCTTTGTATGACTTCATCTTTATTTTGGTATTCACTGCTTGTTTTTGTTAGTTGGAGGTATGGGTGTGTGTTTCAGTGGCTTGGGATGACCTCTTACTCATTTACATGTATGTCATGCAATGATTTATTTCAGAAAAATGAAAGCCATCTCTTCCCCAAGGCACAAATTCAGATCTTTGGTCACAGAATGGTCCATGTTAGAAGCCGTTAGAGCTAGTTCCAATAAGTGATTTCTATTCAATCAGTATTTGTTAAATTCATCTCCTCCTTTCTCACCCACCTCTCAAACTTAGGAGCCAGATGCTTTACATGAGTACTCCCAATCCCTAAGTAACCCCGCCTATGAAGTAACAGAAAACCCTGGTGGCATAATGGTGAAAGGATACAGCTGCTAACCAAAAAGTTGGCAGTTTAAATCTACCAGGTACTGCTCCTCAGAAACTCTATAGGGCAGTTCTACTGTATCCTACAGGATAGCTATGAGTCAGAACTGACTTGATGGTGATGGGTTTGGGTTTTGATTTTTATGAATAATGCTACATCTGTGTTTTACAAATGAACAAACAAAAGCTTGGAAAAATTAAGTAACCTGCTAAAAGTCAACTGTAAATTCAAATATCCTTCTTTCCATTTGTTTTGCAGGCCTTCTCAATTTTCCTTCAGCTTTCAAATTTCAGATCAACAAAATTACAGTGTTCACTATATCCTGCTATAATAAATGTGCTGGTTTTTGATGCTGTGTAAATTTGAGAACAGACATCACAGCCCTTCATACAATACCAGAGCAAACTGAAGTAACAGTACTTGAGCACACTTCCTTCAAACTGTATTAGGTGGTCATACACAATGGCAGGGCTGGGAAGGAGATGACGCCTCCCAAGTTCAAAACTCTACATACCACATTTCTTCACACTCCAGTTCTTTAGTGAATCTCTGGTTTTACTACCTTATACAACTAACAATGTGTAAAAGGTATACAGCAAGAAAGAAAAATATACACACAAATACAAAAGGAATCCCCACATCTAAACAGAAAAAGGAGAGAAAAGTTGTGGTTTCTTTTTTGAAATTTTGAAGTTTTCAAATTTCAGGTTCCAAAACCTCTGTCTGTAATTTTGCATTGCTGTGGGATGCTTCCTGTTGACTAATTTAAACTAGTTTCTTCATCTATGGAATATTATTACACACAAGAGTATATCCACTTTTTGTGTTACATAAGCATGCACAAAAAAATCCTAAGGTCACAAAGAAAAATCTCACTTCCAGTCTTCCAGCTGGGCCATGGGGAAGTACAATCTTCTCTCACACTGTACAGAGGACAGCATTCTGCTTTGGGGAGGTGTAGAAACGTGGAGGTTATGTTCTTCTCCTTGAAAGACAGAAGGTGAAGTCTATTCGACAGAGAACCAGTCTGAAGGCTCAAGAAGATGTGGTTTCTGGTCTGAATCCTTGCACTGGACCATTCAATCTAACTTGAACCACCATTTAAGTTGAGGCTCTGTAAGTTTCATAAATGGAAAACAGGGAAAGGGATGCCTAATGTCCACCAGTGCCACAGAGTATCCATGTGATATGTAACTTTTCTCTCACTACCTCCTGTAGCATTCACTGTGAGAGATGTGCCTTAAGGCACTGATACCTGATGGCATACTACTTTTGAGTCACTCAAGTTTGGTTATCAACAGGAATCCACTTCCCTGGGAGCAGAAGGCCTGAATGGCGATGCACTTCCCTTCCTTAGCAGAGTCCAGGGCGTACAACCACTATGGGCTGCAGTGAACTAAAGGACCTGTGTTCTCTGGCACAGGACTCTATTCCTCATAAAGACCTCTTAATGTCCTCTCCTTTCTCTGCATTTCATCAATAAAGAGTCTGACTTTCTGATTTCTCTCACATTTGTAGGGAGAAATGGAGGATGAACCTCTTCTCTCCAGAGTTCATGCCCAGTAACTTGGAATGCAGAGACCATTTGGTGAGGTATAAAGAACATGGACTCTTGAGATTCTAGCTCCATGTTCAAATCCCAGCTGCACTACTTTGTAGCTGGGTGACCTTGGTTAGCCCTTTAACTTCTGATGGTGAAACAGGGAGAGATTCTCATAACCATCTCTCAAGTTTTAGAGAGAATTAAACGAGAGCATACACAAAGCTCTTAACACATGGGAAGACAGTCAACAAATGGTAGTTCTTTCTCTTCCATGTGTTTGAAACTGCATAGCCGAGACATTTCTGCAGACTTATACCCCGAGACGCTGCATAAAAAGGAGCAAACAGCTGGAGTTGGTAGTGGGGCTTTCTATAGATTATCAGGAGCTAAAGACGGCCCACAAATTCATTTATCAAAGATTGCTGGAAGGCAGTGGTAACGGCCATTCTCTACAACACACTTAGGCACAATTCAGATGGCTAACTACAGGCGGAACATCCCTCTCTCAATTATAAGTCACCCTGAGGGATCCAAGCCTGCATGTGCATGAAAGCTCTCCTTGCAGCCTGCTAAGAGCCAGAAAATACCTTCAAAACAAGGAGTATGCAGTGCTAAGTGCTCATGATGTGAAGAAGTACAACGGTTATTACAGAAGCCCTGTCAAAGACCAGGAAGGATCTATTTTGTTTGTTTTTTTGTTGTAACTCACCAACAGAAAAGGCCTATGGAAAACCATCTCTATTCTTCATGAAGACAAGAACAGCAGAACTGGAAAAGAATAGATACAATTAAAATCAAGCTGAAGGTAATACTAATAAAGACTGCACTTCATTAGAGGCTCCAAGAACAAGAACGTCAATGACAGAGTGGTGAAAGGAAGAGATGAGTTCCAAAGAGACAAGGCTTCCTAAAGGGAAAAGGGTGAGGAAGATTCCAATTCAGGATGAACAGAAAAAAACAGATACTATCACACAAAGAATCCTGTCTGGCACAGGTCTGGCACTGCTCTGAGGAAACTGATGGTCCTGGTCATAGCAAAATCCTGAGCCCCATCCCTTACTTGTTAGACACCAAAAAAAAAAAAAAGGATAGGAGACTGTCCCACTGCAGCTGCAACAACAATCTCTTCCATTTGTGTAACAAAGAAATTCCACACACATTTTACTTTATTCTATTTTCAGAATAATTTTCTGAAAAGGGCTCTATTGCCTGCCACTCTGCCCCCCTAACCTCTGTTTTCTTAAAAGCTGAGCTGGGTCTGAGGTTAAATGGCTTGCCAAAAACCACATAGGTGACTACAGCCTTAAAAATTTGCAAGTGGACATTTAAAATTAAATTGTTTGTCTTTACTTACCCAGAGCTGAAGAAGGAAACCAAAGACTCAAAGAAGAAACTAGTCTACAGAACCAATACTCTATAAAAGCAGTCTCACATACCTTGAGACCATTAGAACTAGATGGTGCCTGGCTACCACTACCAACCTTTCTGACCAGGGACTCTCTAGATGGCCCCTGCAATGGCTAAGAAACCCTGGTGGTATAGTGGTTAAGATCTATGGCTGCTAACCAAAAGGCTGACAGTTCCAATCTACTGGGTACTCCTTGGAAACTCTATGAGGCAGTTGTACTCTGTCCTCTAGGGTCGCTAAGAGTTGGAATGAATGGCAGCACATTTGGTTTGTGCGTGTGTGTATGTGTATGTAATGGTTAAGACTGTGTGTCATCTTGCCTGGACCATGACTTGCATGCAACGTTTTGGCAGTTGTGTAACTCTGTGATCACCTCCATGATGGAATCTGCTGAGCGACACTGGTGATGGTGGGGCCTGTGGTTATTCACCACCTCTTAGCTTTCATCTCTGCCTTCTGCTGCCTCCTTTATCCTCTACTTGCCAAAGTTTTTCACTTGTCGTGGATCTAGCAGATGCCTCTCTTGTCTTCCGATCTCCATTTCTTGGGACTTGAGCTCGCGGCTTACCTGTCAATCTTGGGATTCAGCCTGCTGATAAGAGCCTTGTTCACTACCCTGCCAATCTTGTGTTCACCAGCCCCTGCAGTTACATGAAATCAGAGAAATCTTGGGGTCTTGGCCTGCTATCTTCCGGGATAGTAGACCATCACAGCCTATGAACCAGAATCCTGCTCTCTGACCCGCCAGCCTTGGGTCTGCCACCTTCTAACTGGGTGAAGAGACAAGGGCTCTATCTTGATTCATGACTTGGGACATTTCAGCCTATACAGTCGTGTGAGCTGTTTCCTTGATATAAATTTCTCACTATAAATTATTTATATGCTTTACTGTTTTTGCTCCTCTATAGAATCCAGCCTACAAAAGTATCAAATAGGAGACACATGCAGTACTAAATTCAATTCCTAAAAAAACAAAGGCCGATTTTCCAGACTACTGAAGACTAGATGATCCACCCCTACCCCCAGACTATCACCCTGACATACAACTTTAACTTGGAATGCAAACTATCCCCAGTGGTCACCTTTCAGCCAAATGACAGACTGGCCCATAAACTCTACCACCCGTGAGTACTGCACTCCACAAAACAAGCATGTTGGTGAAGCAAAATGGTCAACATTTATCCTCAGGATGAGAAACGAACAGGGGACAGGTTAGCTAGATTAATGAAAACAGAATCAACAACACGGAAATAACGAGAATACTGACACACTGTGAAGCATGCAACCATTGTCACTGAACAAGAAGAACTAAACTGTCTTGCCTTATCTAGCCTGGCTGTTTGCCTGCCAGGTAGTTCCTCAGACAGACACACTGAAGGGAGATAAGGGGACAGTGAGCTAAGATCTGCAGGCAACAGCAGAGAAACATCTATAACCGTAAGATACTCCAGCTCTCTATACTCAGTGATTTAAGCCAACAAAAAGAGAACTGCATCTGAAGCTGAACTGGGGTGAAAGAACCAAACAAAAAGATTCAAAATGAATACCATTATTGCCATATGGAAAAATGTTCAGATGATTCCACCTTTAAAAATGTAAGCAAGAAACACACACATACCCCAAGTAGCCATCATGATACTACGTGCTCTTACGACAGAAATTCCAAATGAGTGTCATAGTACTCAAAACCTAAAAACATGTCATCAAAACAGAAAGTCTAATGGGTGGGAAGAGAGGAAGTACAGATATAGAAATGGTTTTCAAGTTCACTAGGAAATATCACAAACGAGAAACCATTAGCTCTAATTTGGCAATGATTTTCATTTTTCTCACAGGAGTTTCCAAATTTGTTGCCAGATTACATAAATATCTTTTTCAAGTCATACTGTGTCTGCTGACAAAGTTACAGGCATTTCTGGGCCCATCGCACTGAATTTGGCAGAATCGTTTTCAGCACAACTGCAAACATATTTGCAGAGATATAAGAGGTGGTGGGGAAGCCCCAGGAAGGGAGAGCAGGCAGCCCCCAAAAGGACAGGGGCCTCGCTGTATCCCTCAAGTAGGGTGGGGTTGAACTAGCCAAATACATACTCAGCAAAGAAAGGAAGAACTCCTGAACAGAACACTTCTCAGTGAGGCTGAAAATTTATCTCCCGATGTCAGGAGAACTAATGAATATACTGAAAACCTTAAAAAAAAAAATCACACAGTTGTCTAAAACATATACATTTACACATAAACATACACACACACACAAATTGGCACCAATGTCCTAAAACCATGTGTTTCTTAATCCTGTAAGATATTACACACATACAGTTGCCAAGGAAACAAGGACAGTAAGTATTAGGTTGTGTTATACATGTTTACATGAGTATTTTTAAAAGAACTTCCTTAGTCTAGCCCTTTAGGATGGACCTGACCTATCACAGAAGAAAGCTGAAGTCACATCCCATGCTCTAAATTAGAGGGATGTGGCAGCTGGAAGCCACCATTCCTATGCCAAATGGAAAAAGGGAAAAAGAAAACACGATACACTCCAGAAAAACAAACTGCTTTCTTTCGCTGACAACAGCAATGCTACAGTGGAAACTAAGAAATAAAGCAGAGACCCACTGACTTCTGTTTCATTAGAAACATATGAAAACAATGTCTGCCAATGAGAAAACATTCTCTTTTCTTTGCTAAAATCTTCCATCCAAATCATCATTTTTTCCCACTTTTTCTTAGTATCCACCATCTAGTTTTGCAGCTGTGGCGTCTGCATGATGCAGATAGTCATGTGACAAAGGAGATGAGAGGTAGAAGACAGAAATAATAATAATAATTAAATCCTTGGGTATTTAATCCAGATGCACTGAATTTCCCTGTTAACTGTAAATACACAGGGGTGGAACACAGGGAGATGGCTATGGTTGCTGGGCCACCAGCATCCACCCATTCACCCTGCCTGGTGACTACACCAGGGACAGAACCAGAACTCTACACACGCAGGACTTTCACTCTTACCTTAATGCCTCTTCAGAAAATCTCTTAAAGCTAGAGGACGTTTTGTCATATTTACAAAACACTGTCTCATGCACTTATTCATTTAGCTCTCAAAATACAACCCCTTGAGACAAACTGAATCCACAGAGAAGCAAGTTGAAGTGAGGAGTTACATGAGATCACTCAGCCAATCAGGAATAGAACCAATTCAGGTTTCTGATGCTTGGCTCGTCAGGTAAAAACAAAACTCCCCAACACTGAACACTTGATTCTCAGTAAGACTGAGTGGTGAAAAAAATCAGCAGGAGCCACAAATCCTGCACCTTCACCTGAACTCTGTGGCCGCTTCAGTGCAGACGTATGTGGCAGAGGCAAAGGAAACGACTCTTCTCTCGTGAAAGGTCTGAATCCTCCTCCTAGGCTCCAAGCTTCTGAAGTTACCCACACCTTCTTCCACAGTCTGCTCCTCTGCAAGATGTCAGCATCAGCTGTGCCACATGGAAACTGGGACACGAACTTGACAACCAGGGAGTGTGAAGGCCTGGCTCATGCTGCAGCGAGACGTTAGTGCCAGGTGTCAGAAACGCACTTCTAGGGGAACACTGAATGGTATTTTTAAAGGGGGCACATGGGGATAGATGGAGAAGATAAGAACCCGTTCTGTGGAAATGAACACCAGTTTAAAAAGCAGCATGGTCTGGTGGAAACAGATTTGCTTTCTAAACTGAACATATGGGCTCGAATTCCAGCTTGGCTGCCTGTTAGCTGTGTAATCTTGAACAAAAACTAACCTCTCAGTTTTAGTTCCCTAATTTATAAAGTGAGGGGCTTTGACTCAACTCTAAAACCATCTATGATGGCTGTAAGAAAGATCTCGAAGAAGAAGAGATCAAGAAGTACAGAAAGAAAGACAAGTAATGGCAGAGAGCAGTGGGCATGTGGTGCTAGGAAGCCAACTGACTCTGGGGTCCGCAGCAGCTCCAGTCAACACTGACCTTCACTCCAGCCATAAGGGGCAGATAGGAATTCACTTTCATTGAATATAAACTGTGTTTCACATTATTTTGATTATTAAAAAAAAGGCAGGAAAGGCTGATGTTCATGTACTTGGTTTGCTGACAAGTAAACCATGGTTCTGAGGCATCAAGGCACCTTTTGGGGGGGTGGGGACACAAAACCAGCACAGGGTCACTGAGGGGCATTGCTGGACTAAACCAAGAATCTGTACCAGACAGTCCAGTGCTCTTTTAATAATCCTTGCTATCCTTTCTCTTTCTTCCCATTCCTCATCTATAGACATTACGAGTCTCCATTAGGATAAAATGGTCAGTGACCTCTGGCCTAGAACACAAGTTCATGCTACAGATTCAGTTATGATTATATTTCCTGGGCATTTTGGGGACAGTCTACTTGTGCTAATGGCCATAGCATTTTTTGACGACTACATCTTCGAAACCCAATGCTACTGCTGGGAGAGTGTTGAGCAGAAGAAAGTCATGGTATACAGCCATCAACAATTTCAGCATTTTCAGTGTCTGACCAGAACTGTTTTTTAGAGCATGATTTATATAGTATCATTTAACTGTCTTAATGAACACTTTCCTTTTAGCCTTAAAGGTTATTTTTCTAGTCCAATAATAGGTAAGATAAAAGAGGGAGGGAGGTATATAAATACCACAGATTCTGTTTAGGAGTAAAAATTTGGAACACAATAGTAAGAATCATTCAGTTACTTAAAAATCAGAAGCTTGGAAGAATGCGAAAACTGAGTTTAATTTTCTACACTAGAATTCAACAACATTTCCAATTTTACTACAATTTAAAAATAAACAAAGAAGGAAATAAGAATCTGCCAGTCTACTGCTCCTCTTGTGCATTTATGACATGATTTGACTTAAAAAAAAAAACAACTCAGAATACATGTAACAGTCACTGGTTTGTCTAACAGGCATGTGAATAAATGTGCTTACCGATTCATTTTTCTGAAATATAGTAACATGTTATATTTCCAAATAACGCTAGCTAGCCTATGCTTTAAGTGATACGTGTGCAAGTATATACACACAGAAAATACATTATATTTGGGGACAGTACAGGAATATCGGGTCAGACAACCTGGACTATGTGACACTAAATTGAGTTCACCTCTATGAATGCCATCATCTAATTTGTAAAATCAAGAGTCACACACATTCCAAGGTGCTGTCAAGTAGACACAATGAATCTACCACTCAGTAAGAGGTTTATACTATTATCAAAGACCTTGGGAACAACAAATGTTTCTCTATAATTAAGGCTTTTCTCCTTCCACTTAAGTTGACATAATCTTTCATGGTCAGTTTCTGGGTTTTCCCCTATAATGTAGGTATATGCTCATTCACTGATCCGAAAGTTTATTAATCAACCAATGGGTTGGCAGGAAGGGCTTCCTTGGTTCTCTTTGATTTCTTATTTATGCCAGCATGTACCAACTTCTAACAACAGAGGCTTACGTTCCAAAGTCTGGTGACTTGGAATTTATAACTAACATACAGCTTAAGTTTCTCAGAATGAAGATTTAAACCAAAGTTTAAAAAAAAAAATCAGCTCATTCTGTTCTGACACAGCTACACTACATGTACAGAACCCAAGAGCAAAGATACACAGCCATGGTACAGATCAGCTCATTTCCCTCTAAGAGATTCTGCACTGAATTTATGTTCAACATTCTGCAATATCAGTTAATTATACTTCTATTTTATTTGACTACACTGTCAAAAGCAGAAGTATCTAGCACCCTGTGTGTTCCAAGGATCCAATAATATATCTGGTCCAAAAATAAAAAAGTAAAAAGTATTCCCTGACCTCAAAAGTTCACAGATAGGAAAACAAAAGCACATGCATCACTGTCTCTGAGTCTGGATTCATATAAACATAGATGCAAATTGCGGTTCTGCCATTCCTTAGGAAACTGCTCCTTGCCTCTGTTTCCATATCTGTAAAACAGGGTGAAAACAGTGCCGACCTCACAGGACCGTGGCAAGGATAAAACGAAATCGAGTATAAGAAAAGCTGGTGTACAATAAACGCTCTTGGATCACTTCCCAGAGAAGTGATTGAGGCCCAAAGGTAGCCAAAAGAGAAGCTCCTGTTTCACTCTCTTCCCTGCCCTCACCCTGCAGTTGAAAGTTACTCTCCACAGCTCTGTGCTCTAGCTTGCTGTGGGGATGTGAGGGATAACGAAGTGTATTACATGGAGGTCGTTACTGATAACAGTTAAGGTACTAAGGTCTGTCTAATGGGTGAATAAAGGTTTTCAAGTGGTGGTGATGGCAATTATGGCAGATCTTTTTTTTCTCCCCAAAGTTCTGTCATGTGTATTATCAACTATGGCATTCAAATAAAACATCAATATCAATTATTAATTTGGTAAAGCAATTACCCAGCAGAGTACTACTCACACTCCTGGGGATGTAAGATAAAAATACTTTAAACTATCATCCTGTCGTGTGTTGTCAGACACTGCAAAGTTGGTTCCAACTCAAAAAAATCCCACGTACAACAGAATGAAACACTGCCTAGCTCTGTGCCATGCCCACAATCCTTTTCATGCTTGAGCCCATTTTTGTGCCCACTGTATCAATCTATTTCACAGAGGGTCTTTTCCTTTTTCTCTGATCTTTTGATTTATCAAGTATGAAGTCCCTCTCCAGGAACTGATTCCTTCTGGTAACATGTCCAAAGAACACCTAAGCTGCAGTCTCACCATCCTTGCTTCCAGGGGGCACTTTAGTTGTACTTCTTCTAGAACAGATCTGTTCTCTCTTTTGGCACTTTATGGCATATTCAACGTTCTACAACACCACAGTTCAAAAGCGTCAATTCTTTTTCTGTCATCCTTACTGTCCAGCTTTTGGATGTATATGATGCAACTGAAAATACATAGCTTGGGTCAGGCACCACCTTACTCTTCAAGGTGACATTCTTCCTTTTCAACACTTTAAAGAAGTCTTTGTAGATTTCCCCAATCCAAGGCATCTTTCCATTTCTTGACTGCTGCTTCCATGGATGTTGATTGTGAAACCAAGTAAAATGAAATCCATGACAACCTCAATCCTTGCTCCACTTATCATGATGTTGCTTACTGGACCAATTGTGAGGATTTTGTTTTCCTGATGTTGAAGTGTAATCCATACTGAAGGCTGTGTTGATATATTCATCAGTAAGTGTTTCAAATCCCCTTCACTTTCAGCAAGGTGAGGTGTGTTATCTGCATAATGCAGGTGTTAGTAAGTCTTCCTCCAACCCTGATGCCTCATTCTTCATATAGTCCAGTTTCTCAGACCATCTTCTCAGTATACAGACCGAATAGGTATGGTGAAAGGACATGACCCTCATGTACATCCTTCCTGACTTTAAACCATGCAATGTCCCCTTGCTTTGTGTGAACGACTACCTCTTGATCCATGTACAGGTTCCTCATAAGCACAATTCAGCATTCTGGAATTGCCATTCTCCATAATGTTATCCATAATTTGTTATGATCTATATAATGGAATGCCTGTGCACTGTCAATAAAACACAAGTAAACAAATTCTGGTATTCTCTGCTCTCAGCCAAGATCTATCTGACATCAGCAATAACATCCCTGGTCCCAAGTCCTCTTCTGAATCTAGCGTGAATTTCTGGCAGTTCCCTGTCAATGTGCTGCTGCAGCTGCTTTTGAACGATCCTTAGCAAAATTTTGTGTGTGGCATTACAGATACTGTTTGATAATTTCTGCAGTCTGATCTCCTTCTTGGAAACAGGTATAAATATGGATCTCTTTTGGTCAGCTGGCCAGGTACCTGTCTTCCAAATTTCTTGGCATAGATGAGTGAGCCCTTCCAGCGCTGCATCTGTTTATTGAAAGATCTCAACTGACAGCTCATCAATTCCTGAAGCCTTTTATTTGCCAATGCTTTTAGTATAACTTCATCTCCTTCCTTCAGTACCACTGGTTACTGATCATATACTACCTCCTGAAATGGCTGAATGCCCACTAGTTCTTTTCGGTATTATAACTTGGTGTATTTCTTCCATCTTCTTTTGATGCTTCCTGTGCCTTTTAATAGTTTCCCTGTAGAATCCTTCACTATTGCAACTTGAGGTGTGAGTTTTTCTTCACTTATTTCAGCTTGAGACATGTAGAGTGTGTTCTTCCCTTTTGGTTTTCTATTTCCAGTTCATTGCACATGTCATTGTAATACTTAACTCTGTCTTCTCAAGCCACCCTTAAAAATCCTCTGTTCAGTTTCTTTTACTCCATTATTTCTTCCTTTTGCTTTAGTTACTCGATTTTCAAGAACAAGTTTGAGTCTTTTCTGGCATCCAATTTGATCTTTTCTTTCTTTCCTGTTTTCTTAACTGTCTCTCTCTCTTTCTTTTAATTTTAGTGGTAACTTTTTCTTTTCTTGTTTTTATTGGGATTAAGTGAAAGTATACAACGTAAACCAGTTTTGCATGCTCACCTATCTGCACCTCCCTTTGCTTTCCCCACACAGTGGCAGCACACTCCTCCTTTTCACTCTATCTAGCATCCTCTTAATAAGCATCTGCCCCCTCTTCTCTCCCATCCAGAAACAGACTAGTATGACAGCCTCCTACAAATGCACAGAACCATAAGGTACGCACACCATATGGTCACACTGTGTCCCTTGTCCAGTTCTTTCTTGCTGAAGGGTTTAATGGTCTCTTGAGTTCTTCATGTATAATGCCCTTAATGTCATTCCGTAACTCCTCTGGTCTTTGGTTATTAGTATTCAACACATCAAAGTTGTTCTTGAGATGGTCTCTAAACTCAGGTTGGGTATTCTCAAGTTCACATTTGGGCTCTCGTGGACTTTTTCTAATTTTCTTGAGCTTCAATTTGAACCTGCATATGAGCAACTGATAGCCATATGTCGCAACTGGCCCCTGGTCTCATACTGACCGATGATGTTCAGCTTTTCCCTCTCTTTCCACAGACGTGGTTGATCTGCTTCCTGTATATTTCATCTGGTGATGTCTAAGTGTATTGTCACCACTTCTGTTTGCAAAAAAAACGTTATTTACAAACAAGCCTCTGGTCTTGCAAAAGTGTTACGAAAATTACTCAAGTAACCATTGTGAAAATACAAAGAATGCTGTGGACATAGGGTGATACGGACTACAAATCAAAGGGTCAACAACTCCAGTGCCTATTGGGGCCCTCAAGCTAATGTCAACACAGGAAGCAAGCCTGTTCTAGTATAAGAGAGTGTGGGGGGCTATGGAAAGTAGTACCACCTTTGCCATGTAAGAACAGTCCCTAACTGATAAGCTTTAGTTGGTTGCTGCAATTTGGAAAAAAGGCTTTAGTCTTGATAGACTGTCTGAGTTTTCCAAAACAAACCAGAAATTCATTTTTAGGTGAAATTTCCTGATTTTGAAGTGATAGCAAACAGGTCACATTTGGGGAGCCATACCAAATGTCTGTGATCTGGATGTGGACCACTAGCATGTTAGCAATGTAGTAACTACTGTAAGAGAAGAAAAGATATCTACACAGGTTACAGAAGTCAGAGACACCTTGTAGAGAACATAGGATATGGTGTTCACTTTAAAAGGTGGTAGGATTTAGAGGCATGAGGAAAAGTATACAGTCCACACAGTCAGGGAGGTGTGGGAATAGCGTTTAGGAGAGCAGATAGAACGATAGCTTGATAGGGACAGGAAGTCATTAAGTGAAGGTGTATTCACAAGGAAAAGTCAGGTAACAAGCGGATTTGGAAAGTATGCAAACCAGCTTAGACTTGATTGGACAGGCAATGCTGAATCACTGTCAGTGGCTGCCTGCACAGGACAGCTGTGATGAACAGCCAAGAATATGAATGGTGCCCACAAACATGATGAGCTTAAAAAACAGCGACATGACTCAAGAAAACCCCATGTTCGGATGGAAAGAAAAGTTCTCAAGGGAACATCAGTCCTGAGGAGCTTCAGAACCTGCAATCAGAGACTCATGAGATATAGGAAACCACCAACAGCCACAGGGATTAATCTGGACCGCCAAGAATGAGTATTTCACTGACTACATGCATGATACCCTCAGGACAGCTCTCAAACTCACCACCATCACATCCCACCTAAAAACCATTTCAGTGACACCAAAGGCCAGGGTCCCCATGGGCAGGACCCAGGAAAAGAAGAGTATGGTCAATCAAATGTGCAATATTTCTTGAAAGTCTGGGAACCCCAGAGCACCGTTTTAGAAATTTTACATACAAAAAACCAGAAAAAATTTAGTGACTCTATATCTACCATAGGGTTGCTGTGAGTCAGAGTTGCCTCAACAGCACTGGGTTCAGCTTTCGGGGTTTGGATTATTTACTTACAGTCCAACTTCTCAAAACACTGGAACAATGACAGCAGCAAAATGGAAGAAAACCAGCATTACAGAAAATAACAAGACCCCATAAATTCTACCTATTATGAGATACAAGGGATTACAAAAGTGAAGACCAGAAAGGTCACATCAGGCCACACTGTGGTTTCAGAACTTTCCCCTGAAGATGATGCAGGGCCCAAGAAAAACTCTAAGTAGGAAGCCAGCTGTGTTTCAGCCACAGCAAGTGGTCTGGTGACTGTGAAGGAGTCCAGGGTACAGTGCGGATCTATGACACCAAGCGCCATCACTCAATGAGATCAATGGCTTCCTTTGGCTGTGTCTGGGAACCAGTGACAATGAACCACAGTGACCACACATAGACTGTGATATAAGATGTGGCCACAGGGGTGAGGGGTAAATGAGCAACATAGTTATGAGTAGCTCAGCAACCACTGATGGAGCATGACAGCTTTGCAAAGAAGAGCAAAAATCTTTTCTGATATTCTCCTCTCCTTACCCACTCACGAATGGGTGGCTGCCAATCAAGGATGATTATAATGTTTGCCAAAGCAGCACTGGAACCCCAGTATTCGGGAAGTTGAAAATAAAGATCAGCCCAACAAATAATGGTCCTAAGGAAAAGTGATTCCTTGATGTTTGAGTCCTCCTTGGCTATAAAATTTGGAGTGATTTACTTCACAAAATGCCAAACCAAGAAAAAAGGAAGGCTTGGCAACCCACATTCATTTTCCTACAGGAAGCATGAAGGGAAAATATCAGCAAAATACATACTTAAGACATATCAGTAATGCCTTTAAATGGCCTACTTTCCTTGCAGAACTTCCAGAAACACAAATAAAAATGGCACACACAAGACTTTTGGGGTCATGAAGTTAGGTGCCAGATTAGGAGCACTAGCAAATACAAAATTTCATGAAGAAAACGTTATGTGTATCAGCCGAAACACAATGTTTTTTATCACTAGAATAATTCTGGAAGGTCTGAATAAAACCAAGGAAAAATACAATAGTATTTACCTATTCAAGAGCCATCTTTAAAAAAAATTTAATTACTAAAATGAAGACAGTCATCGTATGTGTAGTAGCTAACACACCCAGCCAATAATAATCTTGACAGCTTTGGAAAATTAAAAAACACAACCAGTCAAGTTTTGATTTTCTGGAAGCTCTGGGAAGGCATCCACAATCAGGGTCAATCTGGCACCCAAATTTAGTTGGAAAAAGGCTGATATCAATTGTTGTCTTCCGTAGGCAGTAGCCAGACTTTCTTTAAAAGTACGAATTTTTTTCAAGGCTTATTACAGTGGAAGGTTTGCTGCCTCCAGCTTCTGTTGTTAGTTTATAGTGCTGTGTTCCGAAAGACAAATGTCCCAACAACTGCCCAAATACTGACTAAAAATAAACAAAAACAAAGTAACTAGCCAGTGCCTTACTGGCATAGAGAGACTAATTCAGCACTTGCCTGAAATTAGAAAATCACTTCGTGCTAACTAAATGTTTGTTACTTCTCAAATGTTAATCACTGTTAGCCACCAGTTCCTGAGGGCCTACTATGTGAAAGGCATGGAACTGGTGCCTGGTATGTGCCATCTGTCCTAATCCTCACGACAAATCACATGGCAGGATTAGTATCTCTATTTTTCAGATGAGGAAAAGAAAGCAGAAGAGTTTGCTCTCACGGTATTAAAAGGTATTAAAAGGTCTCACGGTATTAAAGGACAACACAAGTTTCTGGTACTTGGACCATCAGATACAAATACAAATTCTATGCTCTCTTTGCTACAGCATAGGTTCTAGTGGCATTATACTGCATGTGAAAGCTGGACAATGAATAAACAAGACAGAAGAACTGATGCTTTTGAACTGTGGTGTTGGAGAAGTATGGTGAATGTACCATGGAATGCCAAAAGAACAAACAGATCTATTCTAGAATAGGTACAACCACAGTGCTCCTTGGAAGCAAAGATGGCGAGACTGCATCTTACATACTTTGGACATGCTGTCAGCCAGGACTGGTCCCTGGAGAAGGACATCATGCTTGATAGAGTGGAGGGTTGGTGAAAAAGAAGATCCTCAACAAGACAGATTGACACAGTGGCCACAACAATGGGCGGAAACATAAAAATGATTGTCGGACACGGCACAAGACCAGGCAGTGTTTCGTTCTGTTGTTCGTAGGCGTCGCTAGGAGTCAGAACCAACTCGACAGCACCTAACAACAACAACATGCTGCCTGACGAGTCATGGTAAAAATGAATTGACAAAGTTACTCTCAATTAACTAAAACTAAAGCTGGCAGATTCTCACTGAGATGGACTGACCCAGTGGCTGCAACAATGGGCTCAAACATCGCATCAGCTATGAGGATGGCACAGGACCAGGCTGGGTTTTGTTCTGTTGTGCACAAGGTCTCTATGAGTTGGAGCTGACTCAACAGCACCTTACAACAACAAAGCTGGCCTTTATTTCACTGATCTTTATTTTATCACACATACAAGATTCTACTTCCATTTACTGGTTAAATTCAGTTTGGTATTTTTAAAAAAATTTCAGAAAGTTGAGTTACACGAGGTAAAGGAACTGTTTCATGTACCATTTGGCAGTATGGTTAGAAGGGTTCTGGAAGCTAGAATGCCTGAGTTTTCAGTCCTCCTTAAAGTACTATTAAGCATAATACTTTTGTGCTTTGGTTTCTTCTTGGATAAAATGAAGGCACTAAACTGCCCTAAAGGGTTGCTCTAAGGATTAAATGAGTTAAAAGATGTAAAACACTAAGAAAAGTAGCTGGCAGACAGTAAATACTCAGTAAGCACTGGCCATCATCCTCACATGGCTCACCATCTACAAAAAGACCAAGGTGTGTGAGCAAGAATCAGAGCAGCTTCAAAAAGCATCAGACTGTCTAGATGAAGGCAAAAATGAGCAAACTACACGTCTATGTGCCCGTTATTATGAAGAGATAAGAAGGAAGCAAAAGTCCATGGCTTCCAGGAATATTCACCCAGGCTGTAATTTATTAATGAGATAAACTATAGTAACACTGTTAGGAGACAGCTGAAGAGAATAAAGACATTAACCCCAAAATCAGGGCTGCAGATGTTGGAAATGCCATCAGGAATGAACAGTAAGAGCGAGCAGCACTTACTGAAGAGTCTCCTGAAGGGCAGCCTAGGCCAAGACCTTCAAGGGTGCTGCTAGGACAAGAGCAGGTAGCACATTCTTAGCAATGGGGTCATGAGGAAGAAAAGAGGGAAACCAGGATGAGTGCAGCATGACAGGGAAATCAAAAGACTGTAAAACAGAATTATTTGATTTACAAACAACTGTAAGCACACAAAGGTGTGTGCACATGGAGGTCAGAAATGCAGCCTCATACATCCTTCTACCATCTCTGCCCAAAGCACAGGGCCTGGAACAGTCAAATACTTGCTGGATGGATTGAAAAATCGATAGATGGAAGGGCAGCTTCACACATGCTTGAGAGTAACTGCACATACATTGGGTAATTGCTGTTAGGTGCTATTGTGTCAGTGCTGACTCACAGTGACTCCATGTGGAACTCAAAGGAAAGATTGGGTAGGCAAGGTTGTATTAGACTAGGAAGACCATAAAAAAAATGGAACATGTGTTCGGATACAGGATAGAAGGCATCCATCATTCATTCACTCACACCCTCTTTGAAAAATTTAATGAGCACTTATCCATCCACCCATCCATTCATCCATCATGTCTCTCTGTCTCTCTATATTTGAGAAGGGAGTTCCATGATTACAGACGAGCTGGGGAGATGCTGGTTAAGCTGATTTTCCAGCCTGAGGAGACAGTTTCATGTGGGATGGAGGCTGTAAACTCTTAGGACTAGGGATCAACATTATTAGGTGTATGTGCTTTTAAGAGAGTGAACACCCAGAGGGCCATATTTGGGTTTTATCAACTCCCTTGTACCATGAGGCCCTTGGGCTGCCTTTCCTCCCGCTCAGGTTCCTCTACGTAGAAAGCCCTCTCAAGTCAGCTCAAAGCACAGCCAATCCACACTTGCTATGGGCAGGCTCCCAGGCAGGGTGTCCCCACGCTCCACTGTCAGGTTCTGCCCCGGTCCTGCTCCTACAGATCTCAACTCTCATCCCTCTGATGAGCTCCAGCCCTAGGTCTCCTCAGCACAGGCCCTGGTCAATAGAGGGGCTCCTAAGCATCTCTTCTGCTAATTAATGCAGATATGGAAAGTTCTTCAACCAAGGGGCAGATTCTTCAGACTTTTAAATCACTCCATCCTTCTTTGGTAAAGCTGGGACATTTCACCTACTTCTTTTTTTTTTTTTAATTTTTATTTAACATAACTGAGTGAAAATGTACATTCACATATAAATTTACACGCCCACCTACATGCAGCTTCCACTGCTCTCCCTGTCCGGTGACTGCACACTATTCCTCTCTGCTCCATACATGTCTGATCCTCCCAACAGCCTCCTTTCCTCTCCTCTCCGTCCACTCCCCTTCCTCCTCACCTACTTCTAATCTTTTTGATTCTAGCAACCCCATACACAGCTTCTGGGGCTAGGTACTCTAGAATCTATAATTTTGGGAATTTTAGAAAGGTAATTTACTATATATGGTATATTAACATAACCTGCCCTCAGAACCCCATTATCACATATTTTAGTAGTGAACCACGTGAATATTCACCCAAAGCAGTATTTTTGTTTAAATTACAAACAGAGTTCATATTAATTCAGGTCAGTTTTGTTGCTGAAATTGTTAGCATCTAGATTTCAGAATAGGAGGTAAGGAAGGAACTGAGAACTGTAAATGCATTTAATGTAGTGAATCTGGTCATTATATTTAAGGGCTCTGCCTAGCGTCAGACAGTAAGCAACAAAAGGCCAGTCCAGGTGCCATGTTCATCTCTGCATCCCCAGTACTAGTGCAGTAATGGCAATGTGGCACTAAATGAATGAATGAACAAATGAAAGGTACCATTGACTCTATCTGCTACTTTGTTCATGTTCCCATAGCCTCTGCAGCTCTCTTAACAGGCTTTCCAGTTATCCTGCACACCAGGGTGGTCATTCTCCCAGGCTGCAGCAATATGTATGAGGCCTTTCCAAATGCCAAATCACTTCCACGCAATCCGAAACTGCTTGCTGATCTTTATCTTTGGAATAATTCTTTGCAGATGCTTTAAGCCACTAAAAACTTACATTTGGAAAGACAAGATAACTTCCTTCTTTGTGCCGGTCCTGCAGGATCAGGATCAGCACCCTATCCTATGTGCCACCCCCCTCCTCACCCTGTGCTATGTTTTCCCTCAAAAAGCATCACAAGTAGGTGCAACTCACCTTCTAAAACCAAGGAACATTTTACAAGCTAAGGAGCAGAAGGGATGAGCTGCCATGTTACCATTTCAAGAATCCAGTTATCCTGACTTTTCCCCTGAGGGCTGCCTCTGCAGCAGCTACAAATGAACCTCATATTCTTGTATATATTCACATACCCCTCCAGCCAAAGATGAGGAAAACTGGCATGTCAATGGAAACATTACAGGATACTCTTAGAATGTACATGTCAAATGCTCCTAAGTGTTGAAAAACTCAAGAAATGAAACCAGGACTCACACCCAAAGAAAAATGCTGGAGCTGGAGTACACAGTCCAAGCAAATTATTTCCAGGAAAAGTAAGTATACAGAGACCTAGGCACCCTCATTTCTGCCTGCACACAGTTGCTACTCTAGGATTTACTGTCCTCATTACAGGAAAATGTCTCTAGAAAGTCATCTCTGCTACTTCCCCCTGATGTCCTCAAGACAGAAAAATGTAAGCTGTGAGACAGGAACCCCCACATATCTCTGTACCTCCCACCGAGTCCAGAGAGAAAAGAGGTAAGGCAGGGAGACAAAACAGGAGAGAGGAAGAAGCTAGGCTGACAAATGAGTGGAGTAAATGGGTAAACACAGGAGTGGAGTAGGACTTGTCTACACCCTGAAAAAGCAGCTAAAGCTCCCGTTTACTTAGGAGGGGTAACATTCATTACTGTTGACAACAGCCAAGAATCTGGATCATGCATTCACGTAAAATGCACGGACAGCCAAAGCGGTGCTGGCTCTGGAGCCACCATGGTGAACTAGATTCTTTCTAGATTCTCAGGCAACTCACAAGCTGCCTGGGTAACTGGGTGGTGAGACAGGCAGTTGAGTTCAGATAAAGTGATCAGCTTTTAAAAGAAGTTCAAATAAAGCAAGAATGGAGCAACCAACTGTTTGTCCCAATCCACCACAGCGCAGGTGTTGAGGTGTGTGGGCCCTCTGAGCTGGGCTCTGGAGCCCTGGTGGCCCAATGGTTAAGAGAGAGCTATGAATGCTATCCAAAAAGTCAGCAGTTCAAATCCATAAGCAGCTTCTCGGGAATCCCACAGGGCAGTTCTACTGCTATGAGTCAACATCTGACTCCATGGCAATGGGTTTGGGCTTTTTTTCTTTTTTTTTTTTTAACTGGAGGAGGAACAGGATGAAGGAGAGGAGAAGGAGGGAAATGAAGAGGAGGAGTAGGTGGAGGAAGAAAGTAGGAAGAGAAGAAGAAAGGGAGAGGAGGAGGAGTGAGAGAGAAGGAAGCAGAACAGGAGAGAGCCGGGGAGGGAGAGGAAGTAGAAGAGAGGCAGCAGAATAAAAGAGAATGTGGGGGTAGGGGGAGGGGAAGAGGCAGGGCAGAGCAGGGAGCCAAGAC
Organism: Heterohyrax brucei; assembly: GCA_028571685.1. Taxonomy (NCBI): domain Eukaryota; kingdom Metazoa; phylum Chordata; class Mammalia; order Hyracoidea; family Procaviidae; genus Heterohyrax; species Heterohyrax brucei. The sequence continues at coordinate 12,722,050 of CM053153.1, read as the reverse complement.
TGGCAGGGAAATGGTTGGACACCCTAGGCTAGGAATCCCAAAGAACCACCACAAAAATGTTCTCAAAGTTGATTACTGCAAAATTCCATTCCTGGTCCTGCTTCTTCCTCCACCTACAACTGTCTCAGGCCCTCTATACACACATGTGGCTGGTCTACAGAAAAACAAGGGCATTAACTGAGGATTTCTGACATGTCATTATGGAAACAACGGGTGGTAAAAAGAAAAAAAAAAGAAGGAAGGGGTTTTACAACCTCATTTCAAGTTTGGGCTTGGCTACTGACTTTACTGTCTGACACATAAGCCCCTGGTGCATCAGCTTCATGAGCTACGTGGCAGAGGGGAGACTATCTCGCAAGGCTGCTGTGAGAGGAGAGGGAAGGATGTACTTCTGTTTTCGGCAGCAATTGTGCCACCTTTATGTGGTTAGCAGCTCAGTCTGAGATTCTGCTGCTCAATAACCTTGGCAAGTGTTAAAAAGTGAGTTAAGCTAGCCCTAACTGCCAACTCTGCTCAACAACTGACAACAGAACAATCCTCTTCCCTAGCTTAAACGTCTACACAATTGTTCTTCTTTTTCCCACATTTGCTTCTCAAGCTTTAATGACCATACAAATTACCCAGAATTCTAATCCAAAGCCACATTCTGATTCAGCAGGTGTGAACGCCCAGATTCCGCACTTCTGATATGCTCCCAAGAGATGCCAATGCTCCTGGTCCCCAGGCCCACCTATAAGTAGCAAGAAACTGAAAGACTGACGGAGACTCTTCCAGATCAATGACTGCCTGCCTCATCAGGGAAGAACGCACTCAGTCACCCTCACGAGACAGCCCTGTAATTTCTGGCTCTTTCATAACTTCCAATATCCATCCTCTATTATGTTCCAGCAAATTCTAATTTTCTAAAACCAAATTGTCTCATGACACATTAAATCATCCTTCAGTCAGAGAATGGCGACAAGACATTATCACGTCTAACCCAGCTTAGAATGACAGCACAACATCCAGTTGTGACAGCACAGAGTGAAGGAGTAAGGACTTCCCCATCCCATCATGCCATCTGCCAGAGCTCTGCATCCAGAACCCCAAGGGTGGCCACATCCCTACCACTCAACATTGGGTCACCTTCTTGGATCATTCTGGTAAACAATCATGTCTCTCAACACTACTTATAAATGCACCTGGTGTGAGGGGCTCCAGGTTCTCCTTTGCCTAGAATAGGTTAGGTACTCAAATACCTGTCAGAAGTGAAGAGGGAAAATAAACCACGCTCAGTCACCTACCTAATGTTCACCATATTCCTTACAATGGCCTGGGTGCCACTCGGTGCCAACAATGAACATGTGGACCAACACCCTACCCGCTACCACAGTACGAGCCCTAGGTAAATGCTAGGCATCATACTCACATTTTACCTACACCATCTTACTTCTCAATTGTCGGAATAACCAGACAAAATCAGCACTAATGTTCACATTTTGCAGACAAGGAAATGTGATAAAATAACCAATACTCCATATAAAAAATGCCGGCAGCACTATACATTTTCTCTCTTGATCAGTCACTGAGGGTGTTTCCATCCCATAACCAAAACGAAGTGCTCTCCAAGAGTGCTGTCACCTGAAACCAGTAATCAACCTACTCTTGAGATTTCCATAGGATGACTACAAAGCACTGGCTGGCTGATCCTCAAAGAGGATGAGGCAACAGAGCCCCAGAAAGGGAGGGCTGCTTTCCCCACAGAATCTACTCCCCTGGCCTCCCAGCCATCACCCCGTCAAGCCCACAATGCTATAACCATCACCCTGGCCACTCACCACATGCAATGAAAAGTGTGATGCAGCAGAAATAGCACAAATTCAACAGATCTGGGTTCAAACCCCAAACCCACCACTTACTTGCTATTTGGTGACCTTTAACTCTTTCTGCCCTTCTTCACTGGGGTATCCACAGCACGTTCATGCGGTTGTTGCAGAGAGGAAACAGACAAATGCATCTAAGTGTATTTAATGTGCTCAGTGTCCAGCACACAGCAGACTCCACACGAACCTCCGCTATCCCCCCATCATCAGAACCACTGCTAGGCTTACGCAGGAGGGCAAGCACGCAGAGCCACGAGTCCTTCACTTGGCTCTAAGAAGAGACTCATGTGAACAAGAGCCACATCAGCAAAAGGCCAACTCAAGGAGCCAGTAAAAGTCAGAGGCCAACTACTGAGGCAACTGACAAGGAAGAGGACAGAAGCCATTAAAAAGATGGTGAGATGCCTTCTTTCGAAAATTAACATACCTAGAAGCCAGAAAGCAAACACAGCCAAGTTACAGGAATGTAGATAAATTGTAGCATTTAACAGAGAGAGAATAAATAAAAACACCCTAAGATTTCTCTCAGATGGCATTAAAGTCCTGGAGGTGCTAACTTTTTTGGGCAAAGACTACATACCATACTGATTACTCAGCAATTAGAGTAACAAGGGCAATGGTTCCCAAATCAGACGGAACTAGGTCTGAATCATGATCTGCTCCATCCTAGCCACATGACCCTGGGTAAGCTACATAAAATCTACAGCCTAGGCTATAGTACAGGACTAACAATACCTGCCTCGCAGTTACTGTGAGATATAAGTGAGACTTATGTTGTTAGGTGCTGAGTCTGTTCTGACTCACAGAGATCCTATGTTCAGCTGAATGGACCACAGTACGGTCCAGCACCATCCTTACAACAGTTGGTATGATGAGGCAGTACATACAGAACACCTTGCAAAAAGCTGGCATGCATCACGGTAAACTACACGTGACTGGTTCCTAGAAAGGAGCAGAAAGCTTTATTAATAAGCTACAAACTGGCTGAAATGCCAGGTGGGCTTTCTGCTGGGCTGTATGTAATTTGTGCTGCCACCAGTTTCAGAAAGGTTCCTAACAATATTGCAAAGCTGTGACAGAGGAAGATACTGTTTTAATCAGTCCTTAACTAGGTTTCATGCAGATACCAAATATATTTCTGGACCAGGTCATAGCCATGCTGTATTTCAAAGTTTAACATATTAAATTCAAGAGCTGGACTGTATTACATACGAAAAAAATAGAATTGTTCCATCTCTGTCTCCCAAAATACCAATTAAAAGAACTGCTAGACTCTCAGGTAATGCGAACAGAAGGGTCACCTTGCTCACCTCTGAATCCACAGCCCAGTGGAGCCAGTCACCCCTTCATCTTCCCAGCCCAGGACTCCTAAGAAACACACATCTGTCACTACCAGGTCACTTTTTCCACATGCAGTCTTGCTCAGTGTACCAAAACTGGGCTGATATCCCTGACTCTGAGGATGATACTTCTCACTAAGCTCACAAGCTATCTGGTCGATCACGGCATAAAGCAGATGTTTGCAGGTCTGGGCTCCTCTGCATCAAAAGCATGTGTTTTCATTTACAAGACTCACCCTCAGCTCCATGCAAACATTACTAACAAAGCACCTATGACTTCGGCCAAGGGCAGAAGGCAGGTTTCTCTCCCCACCACGTGCTCACTACAGATGAGAAATTTTTTTTAAAAATTGTGATTGAGTACCAGTGTACAATCCAGTTTAAATGTGCATGCCCGCCTACCTGCAGCTCCTTCTGCTCTCCTCGCCCAGTGACAGTACACTCCTCCTTTCAGTTCTATATATGTCATATCCTCTTAATTTCCTGTCTCCTCCTCTCCACTTCCCTCTAGTAAGAGACCAGTATGACGACATCCTACAGATGCAAAGAACCATAAAGTGCATACATGATGTTGTTACTCTGTGTCCCCCAGTTCAATCCATTCCTGTCCGAAGAGTTGACCTCGGTAGTAATTTATGATCAGGGGCAGCATCAGGTCTAGGGGCCATGCTCCCAGGGGAACCCCTAGGCTTTTGGACCATCGATTGTGTGCAGGGGAGATTCTGAGGTGGGCTGGTAAGCAGGCTCCTCCATACTGTTTCCACCATCATCCCACCTCTACTTTCTTCTTTTCCTTTTGCAAAATCCAAGCTGCTACCCTGCTAAGTAGAAGCTAGAAATTTGTCACTTACTACATTTCAGCAATTTGATGGTAAAACTCTCGCATCATCTAGTCCTCAAATACTGCTGATCCTGAATCCAGTAGGGTTTGTGGGTCTGTGCCAGAGAATTCATTCCTTTCATTTTTTTCCCCTCTCCTTTTAACCATTCATGTGTCCCTTCAGAGCATCATGCTGATTACACATACAGTTTAAAAGAAAAACAAAAATCTATGTATTTTCTAATTGTTATTCTGCTTCAGGCTCTTAAACTACTTAATGCTTCAGGCTTCTCCCCGGGAGCTGAAGAAGGGTGAGAGAGTCAGTGTTCACCTTATCACTGAGAAGGGTGGCAACACAGATTCCTACACTCCGGATACCAAGAGAAGCCTGGTGACAGGGGCTGTGTCCATGATGATGTAGTCATGGATAGGAATCTGATGTGCATCTGTTCAGCCTGAGGGAGCACACAGATGGAGACCCAGAGCTAGAAGGGCACCAAAAAAGGACAAACTTGCATTTTTAGGGGACAAGCAACACTACTGTCCACAGAGAACAGCTACCAGTTAAGTATTTCTTGACTTCCTCTTTTCAGCCATTTCCAGACTCAACCCCTCCTAGGTCAGGCCATCAAAAAGCTCTCACAGGGTCACCTTTGACAGTCTATGAACACTTATTTTCTTTCACGTACACTTGCCCTCTCCACACTGCAGTCAGAGAGGCCCTTCAAACAGGCAGATGAGAGCATGTCAATGCCTTGCTTCAAATTCTGAAAGACTTTCTGTTGCTCTCAAGATACAGCTCTTTCCACCTCCCTCCCCATCATGCTCGAGTGGTAACCACCATATTACCTCCTCTCATTTCTGTCCTTTTGCTCACAGCTGAGGAATCACTTCCTCTGGACATCTGCCTTTGATCTAGTAGACCACGCCAGGTCCCCTCCCTGGACTCCCATGACCCCTGCCCTGTGCCCATCAGAGCAATAACCAGCCTTCCTTCTAATAGTCTATTCACCTGTTTGTCTCTGCCAGCAGATTCTACGTGTTAGGAGGGTAGAAACTGTATCCATCCTAGCATCCCAGCACCTAGCAGGGCCTGGGACACATGTGTGCTTGAAAAGCATAAACAAGTCAAGTCTTTGTTAGCTAAATGGATGGTGTCCTAATTGAGAAGACTGCAGAAGGTGAAGAAAGAGAGCAAGCTAAACCAAGATTCATTCAAAGGGGAGTCTGGAAAACAGGGGCTGGGCCAGGTGCCCCATCCGGTCTCTGTCTCCACGTGCCTGTCCAGAGGCGTGGGGAGAATATAAGCTGATGCAGTGGCAGTGACGCAGTGTGTGAACCACACAAGGCCAAGGTGAGCACTGGGTTGTTGCACATGTGCCCACTCAACACTCTGAGGAGCCTGGGGACACTGGCTGCCACCCAGTTAGTGCTTTTTCCAGCATGTGGAGAACACTGCTCTAGTGCTGCAGATATACAGTAAAAAAAAAACCAAACCTGCAGCCATGGAGTTGATTTCCACTTACCGTGACCCTACAGGGGAGAATAGGACTGCCCTACAGAGTTTCCAAGAAGCGTTTGATGGATGTGAACTGCTGATCTTTTGATTAGCAGCCGTAGCACTTAACCACTGCTGTCACCAGGATTTCTGCATATTTGCAGAGCAGCTTGGAAACATAAAGCAACTTAGAGATAAACTCAGTAATGCTAGTGACTAGCCATCCCTACTGAACTGTCTCTACTGCCCTCTCTGGTGTGTCCAGCACCATCCTGCACAGCACTGCCCACCCACCGCTCCCGCATCCCATGTCCCACTTTTTCTACAGCACACACACCCAGAGAGGCCATTTGCTACAAAACACTGATACATGGGTTTGGTTCCTGTGCTGTTTTAATAGCTCCTGCCCTTATTCCTTATAAATTGTGACAAGGTAGACAATGCTGCACTTCAATGGTGGTGAAAGATGCAAAACAATTTAGGGTTTACATACACAGCACTCAAGAAGACTGAAGTTTTGCTATCATTCCAAAGTAGAATTTTAAGTCATTCCAGAGTAGAATTATAAGTTCAAAATCAGAATCAGAAGGAACAAAAAAAAAAAAAAAGGCAGTTCCACGAAGGAAAACACATTTCTGTAGAATGTATTCAAACACTTTTCACCGTCAGAAATAATGTGCTTCAGCGAAACAATGAAAAACATTAAAAACAAACAAACTAACAAAATCACAGCCTAGGCTAAGAAGAACAGTAGAACCCTTCAAATGCATCTTTCTCAGTGGAACAGAAACCCATGAAAGGGCAGGGTGGACTGTGAAACAAATCACAAGTGCAAGATACAAATGTTAATGAAATAAGGAGTCAGGCAGTTCCTTGAAAAACAATCCAGCCAAAACAAAGAATGAAAAATAAACTATAACACATCCAGTTCCTTCCACTACACACACAGAGAAAGACAGTGAGAGCACAGTCAGCACAAAGGGGTTATAAATCCTTGAGATTTCACACACTGGATCCAACCACGGCAACAGGCAAATAACAGATGAATCTTTCAGCCTTAATTAAAGGAGAGAGCTGAGTTAGGGTATCTAAATGAACTTACTGTGTCCCATACTTCTCCTTTTAAACAAATTAATGAAATGATAACACTTATTTTTTCATTCTTAGAAGGCAAAACTCCACATCACATCGCTGATATACTCATGTCCCAGAAGTTCTCAACGTGGCCTGCATGTGGGAGCTTTAGCAAACATGGCCACCAGCCTCCCTCTCCCGGAGTCACTTATATAATTGGTCTCGGGTATGACCTGCAATTGTTCACAGTTAAAATGTACAGCCAAGGGAGAGCATCCCAGTCATGTCGTTTCTGAGACTACTATGACAAGGTCTCAATTTCTGAAACAGAAATGAAGTCAGAGGAACTTGAACTTGACTATTATGTCAGAAAGCATCACTGTGATTGTTAACAAGAAGATATCTTTCCTTATTTATCCTCTTTCTAAACCACTGGATGCTCAAAATAAAATACTACTAGGGTGGCCCCCTTTGGCAAAGACAGGGAAAAGGGAACATCATCCAACTCTTGACTTCCTGTCAGGTCCTGGTTTCAGCCAATGAGCATCAGCAGAGCAGTGATTCATTTCTCAGGGTGGGCTGCCTGCACCTAAGGACGGGCAGGGCCCTACCTCCTTGCCATCCTGTGTCTGTAAGCACATAGTGCTAGCACTAAATCTAAACTCGGCTTGAGAAAGCTATGATGGGGCTTCTCAGATGAGAAACTCATTCCTTAGGATGCTCTCATGGAGATGAAGCCCAAAAGCCCATTAGCTCAGATGAGTGCAGGAAATGACAAGAAGGGGCACCTTATATTTTAGCCAGACAATCCCAGTGATAAGTAGCTTGCATAATTAACTGGGCCATTTCTCCTCACACCTCTGCCTATGAAATGAACTACACCAATGCCTGATTCTGGAGAAAATCTCCTTTTAGTACGTACACCGATCATGGCAGTTTCCTTAATTTCGCCCACAAACAAAACTGTGTTCTGAGAACTAATGGACATTCCATCCTTGTCACAGCATAACATTTTATACGTTGTTGTTAGGTGCCAATGAATCGGTTCCAACTCACAGCAATCCTATGCACAACAGAACAAAACATTGTGCCATGTCCACAATTGTGTTTACGCTTAAGCACACTGTTGCGGCCATTGTGTCAATCCATCTTATCAAGAATCTTCCTCATTTTTGCTGACCCTCCACTCTACCAAGCATGATGTCCTTCTCCAAGGACTGATCCTTCCTGACAACAGGTTCAAAGTATGTAAGACACAGTCTTGCCATGTCTGTTTCCAAGGAGCACTCTGGTTTTACTTTTTTTGGAGCAGATGTTTGTTCTTTTGGCGGTCCACGGTACATTCAACATTCTTCTCCAGCACCACAATTCAAAGGCATCGATTCTTCTTCTGCCTTCTTTGCTCATCGTCCAACTTTGGCAAGCATTTATAATGCGACTGAAAATGCCACGGCTTGGGTCAGGTGCATTCAAATCTTCAAAGTAACATCTTTACTTTTCAATACTTTAAAGAGGTCCTTCGCAGCAGATTTTCCCAGTGCAATGCATCTCTTGATTTCTTGACTACTTCCATAGGCACTGACTGTGGACCCAAGTAACACGAAATCCTTGACAACCTCAATCCTTTCTCCATTTATCATGTTGTTGCTTACTGGTCCAGTTGTGAGAATTTTTGTTTTACTGATGTTCACGTACAATCCATACTGAAGGCTTGTGATCCTTGATCTTCATCAGTAAGTGCTTCAAATCTTCTTCACTTTCAGCAAGTACGGTGGTGTAGTCCGTGTATAACAGGTTAATGAGTCATCCTCCAATCCTAATGCCTCGTTCTTCTTCACAGAATCCAGCTTCTTGGATTATTTACTCGGCATACAGATTGAAAACGTATGGTGAAAGGATACAACCCTGACACATACCTTTTCTGACTTTAAACCATGCAGTGACCCCTCATTGTGTTCGTACGACTGCCTCTTGATCCATATACAGATTCCTTAAGGACACAATGAAGTGTTCTGGAATTCCCATTTTACAAAATGTTAGGCATAATTTGTCATGATCCACACAGTCAAATGCTTTTGCACAGTCAATGAAACACAGGTCAACATCCTTCTGCTATTCTGCTTTCAGCCACGATCCATCTGAAACCAGCAATGATGTCCCTGGTTCCATGTCCTCTTCTGAATCCAACCTAAATTTCTGGCAGTTCCTTGTCAACATACAGTTGCAGTTGCTTTTGAAGGATCTCAAGCAAAATTTTACTTGCTTGTGATATTAATGATATTGTCTGGTAATTTCCCCATTCAGTTGGATCACCTTTCTTTGGAATGGGCATAAATACGGATCTCTTCCAGTCAGTTGGCCAGGTAGCTGCCCTCCAAATTCCTTGTCATGGACAAGTGAGCACTCCAGTGCTGCCTCTGTTTGTTGAAATATCTCAACTGACATTTTATCAATTCCTGGAGCCAACATTTTATATACAGTTTTATTATTAAATGGAGCCCTGGTGGCACAGAGCTCAAGTTTTCAGCTGCTAAGCAAGGTCAGCAGCTCAAATCCACCAGCTGCTCCTCGAAAACCCTATGGGACAGTTTTACTCTGTCCTTTAGGTTCACTATGAGCTGGGATTGACTTGACAGCCATTGGCTTATGGGTATTAAAGCAGAAAGAATTGTAAATTGTGTTCTAGAACAATTCTCTATGAGGGCAAGGATTTCTGTCTACTGTCTTGTCGGCATGTCCTGAGATCCCAGCACAAAGCAGCGTCCTGCTTGTTACTATGAACCATGGTACGCACCTCGAATTTTTAACATGACAGGCCTTACTGGGTTGGTTTGTACATAAAACGGACATTTAGAACCTGAGGGCTGCCTACATAGGTACACAATGTTTCTTTTTAGAAAATAGGATGATATCTCCAGCACTGTTTTATTAACCTGTTTAATACACCATGACTATCTTTCCACATAGGGTCCCTGCGAGTCAGAATTGACTCAAAAGCAGTTTTTTTTTTTTTTAAATCTTTAACATGTTAACAGACAGGTATAAACATTATTGTTTTGGAGTATTCCCTTCATGTTGTCACTGTGGCTAGCTGCTGTTAAGGTGTTTGCAACTCATGGCAGCCTCTGTACGACACAAGGAAAAGCTGGCTGGTCCTGTGCTAGCCTCACAATGTTTCACCCTATCATTATAGCCACTGGGTCAATCCATCTCACTGAGGGTCTTACTATCTTTTCGTCGACCCTCTGCTTTACTAAGCATGATGTCCTTCAGGGACTCGCTCCTCCTGGTAACAAGTCCAAAGTATAAACATCTTACTAATGTTGGGCTGGTAAGGGGTCTCACTGTTTTTTGCAAAACAATGCTGACATATAAAGTAACAGAAGTAGAATGACTGGCTCAAAACTGTCATGATCGTGATCTCCGTGAAGGCAGGCGTCTCCTCAACACCTACAGCCCAGAGCCTGCCATTTGGCAGTCATCTCCGTCCTCCAGGAGTTGACATTCCAAAAGGAGAGAAAACTATGCAAACAAATCATCTGCTAACGGTTGTGGTCTAATACCGTGTGTAACGCCTGTACGGGTGCACATGCATATACTCATTCACACAAACATTTGAAAAACCATGTGTACCTTTTCACTTTAATCAGCTAGAAAGAGAGTGAACTAACCTTACAGTAAGGAAACTCTATAACGATTAAATGAACATAATGGAAACCAGCCAGGGTTGCTAAAAAACAAGTATTTTAGAGGTGGGAGTGTGTGTCTCCCACCCACAGATGCACCAATATGAACCGCTATCACCAAGGTTGAAAGAAATGAGGGAGAAATGCTAAAGAGGCAAAACACTCAAACAAATACAAATGATGACTTTTAAACCAACTCTGCCAGCCATTCTTCATGGCAAACAGGAAGAACACATCAAGAGGGTAAGGCTCTAATGGCACTGAAAAGAACTACCAACTTTTTTATCCAGATCAACTGCCAACTGCCAGGAGAACATGGCTAATGGTCCAACAAGGAGACCAAAGATGGCAGCCAAGCTCTGGAGACAGGCATCAGCTGGGCTGGAGGTATCTCAAGTTTCCTTAGCTTCCGTGGAGAAATGAGAAAAGACAGTTACAGAGCTGGGAAGAACTGAACTGCCATAGAACATGTATTGCTGAACCTTCATTCCCAGGGGCGATGACATCAAAAGCCAGAAGGTGATGAAGAAATATGAAGCTGGAGGATAATTGACGGAAGGTTCTCTAAGGCTGGAGACTAAGGCGTTTTCATATTTTTGCTCCCATAACACTGTGTGACCTAGGATGTATTCACAGAAATTTTACTGAATTGAGGAAAAACACACACACACACACACACACACACACACGAAAACTATTCACCATGGGAAAAAAACTGAAGGGTATCTGGGTTAAAAACTAAAGAATCCACATACAGTCCAGAAGAGACGACACAACACACAATTCCCTGTCCTGCTTATGTGGTAATGGGCTCCAGATCTTAATCCCAGCTTTGGCCATTTACCGGCAGAATAACCAGAAACATCTAACATCTCAGTCTATTTCTTCATTCATAAAATGAGTTAATAACTCCCGGGATTCCTGTAAGGCTGAGGTACTCACACTGTGCTCTAGCAGAGCTAAACTAACAGTCTGTAACTTAAAATACTTTCTCTACACTACTTACAGGTTATCTTCAGTTTAGAACAATGCTTTTCAACAACAGCACTGGTATTTTCAGCCCCATGATTCTTGTTATAGGAGCTCTCCAATGTATTGTGGGATGTTTAACAATATCATTGGCCTCTACCAAGTAGATGCCAGTAAAACTCACTCCCCTTAGTTGGTATAATAAAAAGAATATATCTCCAGGAATTGTCAAATGTCTCTTGGGGGACAGAATCACCCCCTCTGCTTGAAAAGCACCAGCTTAGGATGCAGTCTATTTATTTATTTATTGCCAGAAAATGGTTCCTAGATCTTATGATGGAACTACATATATGTTATTATTTTAAAATATTCAGGAAAGAATACTTTTCATATTATTTTTGTTCTAATTCTGAGTAGAAATGAATACCTAATCCACTGAGAAATCAACACATTTAAAATCTAACATAACTACTCGAAAAAGGAGCACAATTCCACCTTAAGATCTCCTCAATGACTCTAATACTGTAATACTAATCTACTAGAAGAATGAAAAAATGTAATCAATTTGGTCACCTCCAGCAATCTCATGCAGCAGCGGGGCAAAGCCAGACAACCTTCACCTATCAGCTTGCCTCGAAATACGCTGTGCAAGTTACACTTACACAACCAGTCTAAGCTATCTGCCCACCCAAGTGGTTGAGTGTGACCACCTTATTTTCAAGTCAACCTTGCTCAAATGTTGTGTTTTCAATTCTGTGTGAGAGGTGTATCATCAGCTGGTTGATGACCTCACTGAAGTACTCCAATGGGCTTCTACTGGGTTCCCTTGTTCCACCCTGTATCCTCACACAGTCTATTTTCCAGTATAGCCAGAAGGATCCCTTTTAAAAGCAAGATTGCCTGCCTTATTCAAAACTTTCCATAGGCTCCCTATTCATTCAAGTCCTTACAACAGCCACTGGGCTCTACAGGACCCAGCTCTTGCCGCCTTTCAATTTTATCTTCTTCCACTTCCTCCTCATGCAATCTACCTCAACCACATGGTCACCTTGTTATTTCTCAGACATGCCAGACAGGCCCCTACCGCAAGACATCTCCATAGGCGTGCCACTCCCTGTATCTGCAGGGCTAACTTCTCACAGGCTTCAAGTTTCTGCTTAAGAATCCTACACTCCTGCCCCGGCGTGCCACCTCATTCTCTTATCCCAGTTTTCTTTTTCTTCATAGTATTAATCATCATCTAACAAGCAAAAAGCAAATCCACTGGACACCAAGTCAATTCTGACTCGTAGCAACCCTATGATACAGAGGAGCAGGACTTCCCAGGCTGTAATCTTTATGGAAGCAGACTACTGCACCTTTCGGTCAGTAGTCCAGTCAGTACTTAACCACCATGCCACCAGAGCCCCAATCAACTGAAATTATATACTTATTTTTTTATTGCTATCTGTTCCCATTGGGATAAAAGCTCAGTGAGTGCAAATCTGCTCTTTACTTGTTCTATCCACAGTGCTGGGCCACCTCCCATCACACTGCAGCCCTCAGTTAGCGATGCATTCATTCAGTCCTTCTTACACTTAAGCCATCAATTATTCTCATTTTTTAAGTTAGGGTACCAAAAAAAACAGAGAGGTTACACTAGCCTCAAGTCACAGCCGACAAGTGATTTGAGCCTGAAGCAACCCCAAAACTTGACCATTCAAATGGACTTCAGTATCAGCTGTTTCACTGGTCCCGGCGAAGTGTGAAAGGGAGGATATCTGACAGATCAGTACCACGAACCTCACATCCAGTAGCCCCTCCACAGCTATTTCAAGGGAACTTTATTAGCTATTTAGATTCTTCTTACTCCTATTCTCCTTATTCAAGTTCATCACCTCTTCTCCCCAGGCAACATCCTCTCAATGCTTACAGTCCTTACATCTTCAGGAGAGCCACAATTTGTTATGAAAAGCTAGGACTCGGGGGTCAGAAAAACCCAGGCCCAAGCTCCATTCAGCCACTGACCGTGACTTCTTTGGTGCGGAAGTTAACCTAGTTGAGCCCGAGGTTTCTCACAGAGAATGGTGACAATAATATGCACCCTATGGGGTTCTTAGGTGAACACAGGGAGAATTAAGTAGAGAAGGGCCTTAGTACTGCGGGGAATCTAGCAACAAGGTAAGCAAGCACTGTACCACAGCTTTTAGTATCATCAATGCTCACCAAATCATTCACTTAAAGATTTGTTCATGTCTCTTTATGTAAGTTACTGTAACTGTACATAAATGTCTCCTTTCTACCAGTCATTTGGATAATGGTTTCATTTTAATGCCCCTCTTCCCACACTGACAACCTCTTTAGCCTTTGATAAATGCCCTTGTATTTTTAAGCCACAAAATCAATTCAGAAGCAAAGACTAGACCTTACCCATTGTTATTAGCACAAAACCCTAAGGACCCACATCATCAATTGGTCAAAGGTCTGAGCAGAGCTGCTCCTTTCATCTCCTCTTAAAGCATTTCACAGGAGAGACCAAGGGACAGAGGTCAGTAACCTCAGAGTACAAAAACAGGGGCGGAGGGAATCTAGCTTTTAGCCCAAGATGAAATTAGCAGATATAAGATCGAAAGGAATGAAGCTGGGAAGCTGGTTAACACACGCATGTAAGGCATACTCTTTTACTGTGTTTCACACAGCATATTAGTTTCAAACAATTTACACACAATCTCATGACACTGCAGGGTTGCAGTCCCCACAATGTGGCAGCATTATCCCCCTCTCCTGACCCTTTTCCCCAAGTTCTCCATTTCCACGTGCCTGGTTTTCATGTCTTCCAACAGCTTCCTCTGACTTGTGCTGACTTTTTTTATACTGTACACTGCTTTTCCTTCACCAAAGTTAACATAAGCCTACTATCTAGTTAGTGGTTTCACCTCTCCACTTCTCCTTTCCCTGGTAACCCTCAAACATGATTTCATTCCATGTATAAACCCTTTCTTGACTTTTTATAATAGTGGTCTCACACAGTATTTGTCCTTCTGTGATTAACTTAGTTCACTCACCAGGCTCAACCATGCTGTGAGATGTTTTGTGGATCTACCATTCTTCTTGACCATTGTACAGTACTCCACTCTATGTATGTATTATAATATGTTTACACAGCCATCTCTTGATGGGCACTTAGGATCTTTATACTTTTTTACTATTACAAGCTATAGTAGAATAAATCCACGAGTGTGTATAAGTCTACTGTGTCACGGCTTTTATTTTCCTAGAATATACCCCTAGCAGTGGTACTGCTGGAACACATGGTATTTCCTTGTCTAGTTTTTAAGGAAGTGACACACTGCTGTCCATAACAGTCGCACCATCCCTACATTCCTACCAGCAGTGTACGACAGAGTCAGTCTCCCCAGCAGTTACAGTTTTCTGTTTTTTGATTAGTGCTCTTCTTTCTGGGGTAAGATGGTGTATCAATGTGGTTTTGATTTGCATCTGTCCAAGGGCTAATGATCACAAGTATCTTTTCATGTATTTGTTGGCCACCTGAATGCCGTCTTTGGGCAAGTGTTGTTTAGGGAATACTCTTGAAGTAAAATTCCAATGAACCACACAAACGTCTGGCACTCAAAATGCACCATGCAATTTAACAGTTATTCGTTCTCTGTCTCTTTGTTTCATCTCTATGGTAGTTTTCTCCTCCAATTAAAAATATAAGTCGCCTCAGGGCAGAACATGCTAGAAACATGCTGTTCCCTGTTCCCAGCGCCCCAGCCCATTCCAGCTCAAACCTTCTCCATTAGAGGCTCCCTGAGTGTGGACCACGTGCCCCAGCCAACTCCTCTAAGGGACACCTCTGGGCAATCTAACTAAACCCTTCCCAACTCAACTCTATCAAATCACGTTGCTATTTGTTTCCTTCAAAGAACTGACCTCCGCCTGAAATTATCTTTATTTGCTTGTGTTGGCTGTTTCCCCCTAAAAAAAAATGCATTCTCTACGGGACAAGAATGTCATCTGTGTTTTTCTACTGTCGTGGTCCTCAGGACCTAGAATCACCATTACCTAAGTATTCAGTGTAGTATTTGTGGAAAAGCGTAACTAAAAAAGGTATCAGTAAATAACGCTTAAGTAACTGAAGGTCACAAATGTTTATACAATCCTGTGCAAAACCCAAACAATAATAATAATAAACAAACAAACAAACACAAACATGGGGTTGGGGGGCTGCTGACCTAAAGCGGTGCATGTGATCTCGATGGACCCATGTGTTTAGATCTAATTCAAACCAAGAGGCCCAGACACACCTTTCCTCTCTCCAGAGGTTCTAAAAGACTGAGCCATCCTGAACAAACTGGTAAAAATCTATCTCCCTGCCTTGAGTTTCTGTTTTCTTTTTCTTCCCAACACCCAACATGCAACCTTCTCTCCATGCCTGAGTCATATTTATATACATGTACGATAACCAACAATTTAAATGTTTCTTTTTCACTTCTTGTGTCTTCTTAAGGCTTACGAAGGAAGGAGGAACAAGAGGTAGGTCCCCATCTCTGGAGTCTCACATTTGATAAATTGAAAGGCTCAGGGAAATAAAAACTTTCCCCAAGTCACCAAGCAGTAAGTGGTGAGTGATGCTGGAACTTGAAGCCAGGTATTTCTGGCTCCCAAATTCTTATTCCATGCACTATACTATGCTGCCTCTCCAAATTTGTTATTATTAAAAATACATTTGAAACAAATAATACTTGCACAACTTCAGTGATCAGCTTCCTCCTGCAAAAGCTGTTTCCATTTCCTGACAGACTTAATTTAGAAAACGTTTGCATTGTTAAACCCATAATTTAATTTCTTCCTGGCAATAAGTTCTTGAATTTTTAACACTATCACAACCTCCTTCAATTAATGTAAGAGTATATAAAATTCATGTAACTATTCCTCTTTATAGATTTTATAACCCATGGCTTCAAAATTCTACTCTGAACTTAACAAACATAGGCTACAAGACAGGATCTTCATCAGAGTAGTCAAATTCAAAATATAAAACATTAGAGCATTTTCTCCAACGGAATTGTAAGATAGATTCTTGACTCCAAACTCAAACTCAAACATAACCTAACTCAATATTATAATCAAGATGAGAAGTCTGGATATAAATGGAAATAGAGGATGACATGCATTACAACATTACATGCATTACAACATAAATAATATATAAATTTAAAAGACTAAAATTAGGCTGTACATTTATGATGCTATCTCTACATGTAAAAAAATAATCAGCCTTTCACAATAGACTGTACATTTTCTTTTTAAAATTACTGTCTAATAGCCAGCAAAATCCAGCTAGTTCAAGATCTTTTGATAAAATCTTCCCTCAGACCTTGAGGCCCATCATCTCTCTAGCAGGCTTGGCTGAGTTGATGCAACTGAATTCATTTATTAACAACATCAGGATCAGAGACAAAAGGGAGAAACGAAATCTCAAACATGGATTAAGACAGAAGTTGTGATCTTTTCAGCAATAATTTA
Source organism: Heterohyrax brucei (assembly GCA_028571685.1). Classification (NCBI taxonomy): domain Eukaryota; kingdom Metazoa; phylum Chordata; class Mammalia; order Hyracoidea; family Procaviidae; genus Heterohyrax; species Heterohyrax brucei. The sequence continues at coordinate 12,705,290 of CM053153.1, read as the reverse complement.
CTTTTTCCACCAGTATATTTTTCACACACATAAAAAACAATTTCAGTTCCCTCTGGACACATCACCTAAAAGGGTAGGGTGTGCAGAGCGAGGCATAGGAGTCTTTATAACCACTGCAGGTAGTGTGGGAAAAGGGAGTCAGTGTGGTGCTGTAATCCCACCAGAAAGCAGCCCCACCAAGGATGCGTGCAGATGAGTAATGGCTAAGAGTTGTCCAGAGGAGCCTCAGATTTTCAGTACCACCTTTATTCAACAAACAGGCATTACAGCACCTACCTTACTTCAAGCAGTTAGTGTGCTGGGATTATATATCTATTAATCCTTTACAGAATGCCTGCTATTTAAGACTCCTTTTTTAGAGTGCCTACTAGTTTAAGATTTGATGGCAACTAATAACAAAGATAATACCAATTATTTAAAAAACAAAGTCTCTACTTTTAAGAAATTCAGTATTGGCAGCTGGGGGTTGGAGAGGGATACTGCAGTGGGCAGACACAGGTAAGACAATCATCTCAGTGGAACCAATGCTGACACAGAGGGACAGGAAACAGAGGGGACGCGCTAACCCAGCCAAGCCTGTGGGAGAGACAATGGGCAGCAAGGTCTGCGGGGAGACCCTGAGTGGGCATGCCACTCTGACTGAGTTCCCAACAGAGGGAAAGAATCAAGGAGGCAAACAGGTAGGCAGAGCACCCAGACGGGTAGACACCAACAAACACATCACAGGGCAACATGCAGGAGCACGCGTGTGCCTACTGCTGGGGACGAGATCAGATACGCAGTCAAGGGTGGGGACACGCAAGGGCTCAGCCACCGACAGCGGGATGGGCTGTGCCAAGGAGTGTGGCTCTTCCCCTGTGAGCGCTTGGAGACACCAAGGGTTCTAAGTAGACAGTGGCACGAGAGACATGGAGGCAATTCTCACACAGGGATGCATTTGGAAATTCTGGTACCTCTTAGTGGCTGTGGAAAAAAGGAAATAAAGTCACTGCCAGCAGATCTAAAGGAGATGAGTCAACACACACTTTGGTTCCTCTGGAACTGGATTTTCAACACCGGTGAATTACAAGCTGCACTGCCACATGAACCACCTCCATGTCCACAAAGACCAAAGACGTGACCAAGCCAACCTTTTACTTTAAATGAGTGTCTCAACATCTGGAACTCAGCATGAGCCTTAGGATATATTTTTAAGAAGTTAACAGTAAGGCACTCCTAATAATAACAGACAACAATGAAACCAAGGCTTTCTCCTAAATTGCAATAGCCTTAATTACCCAGCTGCTCTGGCAGAACAGTCCCAGTTCTGCCATGTACTTGCCATTGTGACTTGACAAATGACCCTATGATTTTTATTTTTTTTCCTCAGCTTCCTCATCTGCAAAATGAGGACAATAGTATCCACCACCACGTTTTTGTTTGAGGGGGAAAGGGGATTAGATTACAGAATAAATATGGAAGGACTTTATAAACTCTAATTCTCTAGAGATGCTAAAAGGATTATTATAGGCTCAACTGACAGTACTATGGAACAGAAAGTCATGAAAAGGAGGAAGCAGCCTCAATTCACTAATGAAAACAACTATTTCAATTAAACAAGACAGATTAGCCCAAACCAAGTTAACAATAATTTTTAATAGCATAAAACCACCTATCAACCTCTCCTTGACCCCAGGAGTCATCAAGCAAATACTGGGACAGACCAGTAAATGACACAACCTTCATGGTGATGGATGTGTCATTAAGTGAATTAAACCACAGAGGCAATTAAGTCATAAAAGCAACAGAAGCAGTATCACTAGACACAGGGTTCAGAGGCTCATCTCTGAAAGATTTTCTTAGCTAAACCACAACGCCCTGCTGAAAAGCACACCAGCCATCTAGTGAAAAATGGGTCACTTTATTTATAGATCCCATCACCATATCACACAGTCCTTGGGTTTTCTTAAAGCCTTTTCCGGAAACCTTGAACAGGTGTGTTAAAAAGGGCTACTCTTCATGTTCACAAAAGGCTGGCATCTCTTTAAATTCTGTCCACACTTGACAGGAAATTTTCTTAATGGGCTCAGAGCAGAAATTATTCCCATCTCTCTATATATCTGAACTTTACTAAAAATAAACCGTGTGTAAAGTACACTTTAGCATGGAACACACAGTATAATTTGGGGCTAAAGACCAAACTGGGCCACTCTGTCTGGTTAATGAGCTTCCTGTTTGCAGCTCTACTGTGAAGTTGCCTATTGTGGGGACTGTCCGTTCTGTAGGAGAACACTGCCTGGGGCAACTTGTGCACATACAAAAGGGACAAACATAATACACCACATGTTAGCTGCACACAGCTGAGGATAGAGTCTTAGGTGATTTTTAAATTCTCTTCCCTGTATTTTTCTCTATTTTCAAGTTTTCCACAATGACTGTAATTTGTAAAATTAAGACAAAGCATCTATGCAGATGGAAATTTTGGAAAATACAGAAAACATAAGAATCAAATAACAATGCCCTATTCTGTCATCCAGAGACAATCTTTTTTTTTTGTGATGCATGTGCATATTTTTTCCTTTGTTAAATCATTATTTTAAAAGGGCAAAATAAGCAATACATGCTATAGGTAACCTGTAATTACAGAAAGCAAAGTTCTAATACCAAATGATAAACCAAGCAAGATGATAAAAAAATCTAAAATCTACTTTCAAGCATGCATGCATAAACAAGTACATAAACAAATAAGGGAATAAAAAAAATAGGAATCTCTATAGAGCCCATAAGAATTTGCTATGAACTGTACCTTCTCTAAATGAGGAGAGTGCCATTTATTCTGGCACATGTATGTGCAACTACGTACTTACTAGTTCACCTTCTTCCATCCTAAATGAGCAGCACCCACTGTGGGCATGGAAGCGATGCACCTCAGCACCCTGCAGCTGAAGGCCTGGCGTTGGACAGCATCTTTGAAAAAGAAACTAGACCACTACCCACAGCAAAATGAAGATTCATAACATACATACAAACAGAATATGACAAGGAGGGACGAAACATTCTGTATTTATGGTTAAAAAGAGACACTACAACCTGCAAAGAGACTCCCAGGAGGCCCTCCCTTTAGCAGTGAATACCCTCTGCATGAAGGGTGGTTCTAGTCCTCAGATACTAAGCAGTCAGCCCAGTTTAACTCCATAAATGAAGAAATGGTTTCAGAGGTTTTAAGTGATGTATCATAGGTCACCAGTTTTCCACATGGTGCAGACAGAAAGGTATACAGAGTTATCAATCCAACCTACTGGTTTACATCTGAGGACACCAAGGACCAGAGAAGTGGACTAAGCAGCAAAGCTCTTTCCATTACACTACACCCTGTCGTACTGGGTCTTTCCAGGCCCTGGCTGAGCTGGGAACACTGGCAGATCTTGCCCACTACCGTAAGCAGAAGGGCCGAGATATGTAGACTTTTCTTCCGCCATACTTTTGGGAACTGCAGGTAACTGTTTCCCTAAATGTTCTAGGATGTCAACACCACCTCAGAAGCCCACGTGTGCCCCAGTGGCTTTCCCCTTCAAATGGCGTCAACTGTGTTAAGATGGCTTAAAAGAGGCCAGCCTCTGCTGTCAGACCTCTGGGTTTCGGAGTAAGTGCCAGGATCGTTCCAGTCCCTGTGGAAGGGAATCGTCTTTTTCCTTGGCAAGAACAAACCGGCATTAATTACTGGAGACACCTCATGGGCCAATTCAGCATTGCTGCTATACAGCATTGGGCATTAATTCAATGTGTGACCTTGGTGAAGGCACTTGCCCTCTCAGGGCCTCAGACTGGGTTAGATGATCACTAGAGCTCTTGCCTGCAATTGTACTATCTTATCATATTGGGAGAGCAACAGCATTCACTCCAGTACAGTGTGGCATAACAAAGAACCTCGCAGGGCCTCAGTACAGCCACAAGTCCAACACACCCTCAAACCTGTAATGACAAGGGAAAGGTGGCGCCTGCCACAGAACCCAGGCTCTCTCTTATTTTGTACACTCAGCAGTTTGCTGTTTCTGTCCTTCAAGTGCCTCCTTCTGGATGGTCTTCTGAGCCTTACACAACAATGGTTTTCCAGCTGCAAAAGCACTCCCAAGCTTTTGCTTTGATCATTTCAGTGGTCCTCAGAGTGTGCTGCCTGGACCACCGGCATCTGCACCACCTGGACACTTATTAGAAATGCAAATTCTCAGGCCTTGCCTCCAGCAAAGTGTGTTTTAACAAGCTCTCCAGGTGCTGTAAGGAGCTCTGGTGGTGCACTGGTTTAAACCCACAAGCCATGCTGTGGCAGAGATGTGGCTGTCTACTTCTATAAAGACTACAGCCTTAGAAACTCTATGGGACAGTCCTCTCTGTCCCACAGGCTTACTGTGAGTTGCAACAGACTCAATAGCAACAGGTTCCTAGACGATACTGACGCATACTCAAGTTTGAGAACCACCAGTTTATTTCATCTGTTTGAAAAGGCCTTCCAGGTTTTAGTTAAACTTGGATGGATCTGGATAGAGAGAAGATGTTTATACTAAAAAGCACACCTGAAAAAGTGCAGAAGGGCTGAGTATTACTTCAGGGCCAAGCTGAGCGCAGAGCACTGTGTATGTACATCTCCCGCCAAGCCAGCCCCACAGGTAGGCACTGTTACTACTCATAAAGAAAAACAAAGCTAAGGGAGAGGAGTTTGCTCAAGTTCACACAAGTGTTAGGTTCTCACGTAAGAAGCTGAACCTAAATCTGTCTGATTCTAAATCATGCTCAACCACTGTGGAAATGAGGACTAGTGCACAAGAAGTAGTCATGTTTTTCCCCTGAACAAAATGTTGCTTAGCTTGTTCTGCCATTAAGTCAGGTCCTACAGACCTGCCGCTGATTTTGCCTGTGTGATTCTCAGTCAAGCAAGATCAGGGAGTGAGCCCTGGAGAAAAGCATCAAATGAATGTGGCCAGGTGCTGACTCACCTACAATCACCAAAGAGTGACAGCTCATTAAATTAAAAATAAAATGACTTGGCAAAGACAGCCAAGGCGATAGAGCAACATGCACATACCTGCTCATGAAGAACACAGTGGAACTGCTGGGGTTTTAATGTTTTTCCCTTACAGTCTTTTAACCACCTTTATTTTCACATCATCTAGTTTAACGTTTGGATTACTACAGATGGACAAAGGAAACAGGAGGGCCGAAGCATGGCATGAATGACACGGGGCACAAACGAGTAAAAAACTCCACAGCCTACAGGTGTGGGCCCCCAAATAAGGGATATACTCTATAGCCATACACTGTCATCTCTAACAAAAAAAAACTCTTAAAAAATAAAACGGACAAAAGGTCCACTTCCTTTCCTCATTTCTGCTGCCTTTCTTCTCAACAAGATCACATGTAAATTTAGCCAAAATTCCTATTTGGCCGGGGAGGAAATGTGTTTCAGAGTAATGCCTTCACACAAATTTACTGCACAGTTATCTGCAGAGTAACAGGCTAGCTTTCGCATTACAGTTGCACTGACCAACTACGGGGCTACAATTTGAAAACGGGAAATTTCATTCAGTCAGCATCCTCACAGACAACCAGAGTTTCAGCTAAAATAATGGTTTCACTGCCTACAACCATGAGCCCCAGAACACCCAAAGGTTATGAATTTTTACCTTTAGCATTTTTATCTACACACCAAGCAGACTAAAGGTCTGAGCACGTCACTGTGGAAATGGCCCCAGCCTGCGCTGTGCCACCTCACTAGCTCCAAGGTCTCCACACTTCTCTCCTGACACCTCAGCACAATCCTGCCACTGGCTGCTTCCCTCACTCACACTTCTTTGCAGTCTACCTCTAAGCTGGCAGGTTTCCAGCCACTCACTCCGTGTGACAGGAAGTCAATCTGAAAATAAAAGTACTGTATATATATAAGCATTCTCAATGACAGGCTGGAACGACTCACTTCCTCAGCTCGGTCAGCAAAGGCCAGCCTCGTCACGGGCAGGGCTCCTCGCTCTGGTCAGCACAGGCGGCGTGCTGGCTTGCTCTCACCCTCACCTCAGTCTCCGGGGCGGGCAGCAGTGCTCCGACTGTCACACCGTGACTTACCTCAGGAACCTCCACACCGCTTTGGATGGGTCTCTAAAGCTCTATGGAAGGGTGAGGAGGAGGGTGGGACATCTGTGAAGCACCAGCCATACTGGCAGGCATGGTGCTGAGTTTTGTACAGACAAGCTTATTTAATCTTTACAGTATTACAAGATGGGTATGATTATACACATTTTATAGAAAAGAGAAATGACGTTGAAAAGGTATCAAATGTTCTTTTTTTAAAAAAAAAACCCCACAAACTTCATGTTTCTACTCCACTTTTATCACGTAAAGGTTGCCAGGTCTCTCACAGGACAACTCATTAAGAGCCCACGGAGATAAGGACAGAAAGCCCCAAGCTTTGCAAAGTGTAGGACAGGCTGTTACTTGCTGTTGCATTATATACCTTCAGACCCATTTCTTTTTCGCTTTTAATTTCACATCTCTCACTTTTCTTTTAAATCTCTATAGTTACCTATGACATAACCTCTTAATGTACCACAAACAGGTTAAGGACAAATTTTAAAAAATCTAAATAATGTGCATGATCTGAGCTTCTTTCTCTGTAAAATACAGAAGAATGACAGCTCGCAAGAGAAGACCCTGTTCACCCCCCTCCCCCGCCCCCGCCAGCACTAGCGCTCACACCACAGCCACAGTGTGCTCACTTATGTCCTTCCTCTTCCAAGCCAAAATCCGGCAAGAGGGAACGAGAAACGCCAGCGCGACTGGCTCTTTCAGGGAAAGAACACCTCTGTGTTGAATCAAAACGCCGCAGTACATCATCAGTACATCATCCGGATTTCAGCTCGTTAGGAAGAGTGCTGGACCCTAGGAGCCCCTGACCAGCCTGATCTTGGATGATTCTACAGCGCAGTAATTCCAAGCAGGGACTGAAGAGGTTGGACTTACTCTGGGAAGCTGAATGGGCCTACACACTCATAAGGCTTTTTAGACCGTTCCCCCATTGGAAAAGCCAAGTCCATCATCTCTGCCTTCACCAGAATAGGTGCTATCAAAACACCTCCTACAGTTTACTGAATTTAGCAAACCACTGACCTTCACTGTGAGCTTCTGAATTTCGTGTTACTGGCATCAGGTGTAAATGAAACACAGCAGATGTCCAACAAGTAGTTGCTGGATAAATAAATGAAGGTACAAATACAGCAGTGATTCAGCTAGGGTGCACGTACTATGCCCTCTAGCTCACCCCATCCCCGTTGTAAGTCATTATAGGTGCCACCACTAACAAGTTCTAGCCTCAGAAACACTGGCTGAGAAGATAAATATGGGACTGGAGGCCCTTTCCACAAAGAACAAACTGCAGGTTGAGATGGCATCAAGACAGACCCTACAATACAGGTGAAGGGGCAGCACAGAGGAAGGCCTAGAGAAGAAACAGTTGCTGCACTATTAGTTACTTTTACAGAAGCAGCTAAAATAAGGAACAGGAAACTGTTTGCAAATGCGTGTGCAGAAAGTGCCCACTGACAGAGTTTCTATGACAAGACAAAAAGGTACAGCAGTTAAGAGTCTGATGGGCTCCATGGACCAGGGTGGTGTTTTCCTGATGAGGAGCACTGGCTGTGATGTGGGGTCCAAGAGACCGCGTGGTGCAGGTGGGGTTAGAGGGAGACACAGGAGGAGAATGGAGATTTGCCAGCACTACTGTGTACCAGGCACTGGACCAGGAACATTCATGAACTTCTCTTTTCATCCTCACAGCAACACAGTGAGTGGACACATGACACAGCCTGACAGCAACCAACACAGCAGGACAAAAAACATTCATGTTTGCTTGGTGTTAGATCTGCACACCTTCTAACAGCCCAGTGAGAGGGGACTGTCATCTTTTCCAAAGTCTTATGATTGATAAGTGACTGAGTTGGGGGTTAAGTACCATATTTGTCTCACTTCAAATAAAGGTAAGAAATGTGAAGAAACCTTTCTTCCCCACATCTCAGAAGTAAGACCCAAAATCAAAGCAACCAGAGGAAGAGTACACTGACAGGAAAAAAGATGCATGGGACAAAACAGAGGGGCCGAAAGTTCACTGGTCTGTATGCTGGAACTCTGGTTGTCCCAGGAGAATTGGGACGGGAGGGAACTGGGCAACCCTAAAACCTGCAGCTGGAATCAACAGGCCGCGGAATCCGCTTTAAGTGAACGGAAATTAGTAAAGTTAACACAAGTTCTTGAGAACTTAAGAGCTGCCACTTGTAGAGCCAGCGTCTCTTCCAAAGTGTTTTCATAATTTTACTTCCTCTGTGGCAACCGCTGTGGTTACTTGGAGGAGAAACTGCAGGGGAGACTGAGCACCTTGCTGAAGAGAGCTAAAAAGCAACAAAGATGAGTTCAGCCAGAAACAGAATGCCACTTTCATTTAAGTCACCCTAGCCTTGGATCAAACAGTTGGAAGCAAACCCCAGCTGTTGCTAATTTTAAGAGAGCCATTTTTGTTTCTTTAAAGAAAAAGGAAAAATCCCTGGCACTTCCCTGACAAATTACAGCATTAGTGAATGAAGACCAAACAAAAAAAGGGAGGGAAGAAAAAGCCAATTTCAAAGGATGATACTGAGTTGACCCCTGACGTACGGCAATCAGGCATGGAGACGGGAACAATACCCAGTCTAGTGCCACTCTAATGACTGGCTGCCCACGTGTCGGCTGCTGTGATCTCGAGGATTCTCACTGGTTGATTTTCAGAAGCAGATCTCCAAGCCTTCTTTCTAGTCCATCTTAGACTGTAAGTTCTGTGGAAACCTGCTGAGCATCACAGCAACGCATGAGCCTCCTGTGACAGGCAAGTGGTGGCTACAATGAGGTGTGGTGGACGGCAATGAACTCACGTCTCCTGCACAGGTGAAAATCCAACCAGTGACCCACCACTGCCCTCTCAGGAATTAGGTAGTTAGCTGCCCTTAATGCATGATGGGGGAACAAGGCAGTCCACAATAAAGCCCGTTTACAAACCTTAAGAACCCAGAGTCAGAGCCTACTGTATCCGCTGAAATGGGGAACAGTCACGCAGGTGAGACTTAACTGAGGTAGCCTTTCTGAGAGGTGTCCGGCAATGAGTCAAAAGCCTTAGACCCAGCAACTTCACTCTGAGGATCCTTTTCTAAAGGAGTCATCAGAAAGATGAGCAAAGCAATACATGTTTAAATACAAGTTTAAAAAAAAAAAGAAAACACCATCATCTATTTGTAGCAGTATAAATAGTGAAGCAGGTATATCCATGTAAGAGAATACAAGGTCTGACAAGTCCACAAGTTTAATTGTTCTAAGTGCTACACACCCCACTGCTGAGTATCACTAGGTCACCTTCAAAGTACATCCCTTGGGAAGCCATGCACTGACACCAGCACCTAGTCCACCCTTCATAGCAATTTTGGAACTCTTTCTGGAATGGCCATTGTACTCAGTGGCAAGGTTGTGAACTAAACTGTATAGCTGTGTGTGAGGGAATTTTTAGCCAGTAAACAAGTAACTACTGGAACACCCTCCCTTATTCACCTGATCTGACCCCTAATGACTCTTTTCTTTACCAGAAGATAAAGGAAATAGTGAAAGGAAGACATCTGGATGATATTTAGGACACCCAGGGTTAATATGATGACTGCTCTGATGGCCATTACAGAAGAGTTCCAAAACTGCTTTGAAGGGTGGACTAGGCACCGGCATACTCCAAGGGAAGTACTTCGAAGGTGACCATAGTGATATTCAGCAATGAGGAACATAACACTTTTTCTAGTATGAGTTTGCAAACTTCACTGGCAGCCCTTGTATTATGCAGTTACCAAAACTGAGGGTAAAAGTTAATGATTTTAGAGGGAAAAAACCTTGTTAAGTGGGGGAAGAGGTGTACAAACTATAAAGCCATATGTTCATTGTGATTTTGCACAATGCCCTCTTCATACAGTAATTATTTATACACACTATATAGATCTCAGCCTTTACTGTATAATTCATGGAAAAATACACTTTTAGCCTATTTTCATTTACTACTACTAGAATTCTCGAAATTGTGACACATAGCTTTATACTTTTCTATGTTTTCTCTATTTTTATACAGGAAGACACTTTTATACCAGAAAACAGTCAACATACTTTAGTGCAAAAACAACTTTATCATGCCAATCAGTAGTATGGTTTTAACACCAAAATGGAATACCAGTGAGTATGTGTCATGTGCCTCTAGGTTTTGTGTGCACTGGAAATGAGGAGGGAGAATAAAGGATGGTTTGAACATTTACAAAACTAGCACTATATGAAACAGAAGAGTTAAAAAGAGAAACAGGACCCACCCAGAACTAGTTCCATGCTACCTGGGACAAACAGCTTTCCTTTGCAGTGTCACCTAATAAAATAGTACAGAAAATTCTTGAGGTTTCTAGCAGGATGCTCTGTAAGTGTTTATACACTGAAAGGGGTAAAATCATCTATCCAAAAACACTGATCAGGACAGCAGACATCAATACTGTTGCCCTAGTCCCCTCTGCAATGCAGCCATCTGTGGCATCAAGAACAATGAAATAGGTAAGCAACTAACAGGCTAGACACCTGTCCAACTTCAAAGTGAGAGAGGAGAAACTTGAGGAACCTTTTTATCCCGTCCCATGTACACATAAAAACAAAGATGTTGGCCTAGAAGACCCAAGGTCCCTTTCAACTTTGAAATTCTGTGCTTTCAAACCATAGTAAATTCAATCTCTGGCATACTAAGCCATCATGTTCTAGGAGAGTAGCTAACCTTCCAAAGAGTGTCCTGTTCCGCAAACCTGCACAGACATGAGCAGAATGTAGCATGAGCTTCAGGGCTAGAGACAAGGGACTACAAAGAGGCAGGCCTGGAAGTGAGCACTCATGACCCAGCCTCACTTCCATCTGGTACTCTGTTGCCTCTGTGACCGTAACTGATAGTCAATTCCTCCTCCATGTGACCACCCGAGCATATACACAGATGGCTGGTCCAGCACTGAAGCTTCTGAAAGGCAAAGAAAAGCAGGCAATGTGGCAGGGTCAAAAGGACAATTAATGAATTGCAATGAAACTTGAGGACCTCCATTTCTACTGTCCACAAAAAAAGGGACGACATCTCTACTAACATCATTGTCTCTCTAGAGTCTTCCACAAAGTATCTGTGCAGAAGCTGGGGGCAAATCCTAAAGCATTTACTCAAATACATCGTCCTAACAAAATCTGTCACATTACTAAGAACTAAGCATATTTTGCATTCTTCTCTGTATTTCCATGATTCTTTTAAGTATAAAAGGATTACTTACAATTTAAACAACCTAAGTATATCTTTCCTCCCACCCCCACATACACACATTAAAAAAAAAAAAATTCTAACTATAACTAATACTCCAGGAAGAGACAGGAGACACCATGTTTGTCCTGAAACATCCCACAACCCCCCCCCAAAAGCACACATTCTCTAGGTAGACATGCGAAGCTCTCAATCATCACTAAAATCTTTCCCTGCTATACTTTTCCTGAAATAATGTAGGTACAAGGGCATGGCACAGTGCTCGGCTCACAAGGGAGGATCAAAAGATTAAGCTATACCTGAATCCAAATTACTTGTTTCGTTAACTTAAACACGCTTTTGAGCACAGGCAGCAGAGCAGAGTGCCCTGAGCCGGAAGAGCAAATCATTAATATTGTATTGAAGATGCCACTGCTGACATGGTTCTTCATCTCTAGAGTTTCTTGTTGGGAAAAATGAGACAGGGAGAAGGCAAGAGAGGCAGCAAGTAAAACAGCAAAAACAAAAATATCAAAATAACTTAAAAACAAAGGCTGACTAGATAGGTACGTGCCGTGATAAACGGAACTGAGAGATAAAAATTCATGCGCAAGTTTAGTAGGAAGAAAAAGTCTCTCCTTGCAGATGAATTTTATGCCATCTATGGTAAAAAAAAAGGAAATGCTATAACTAACCACGACTCCTTCTGTGTCTTAGATGCAAATAAATTATGAAGTTACTGCAATCTGCTGAATTCAGGTGTCTGAACTCCTGCTGCTTCCTACAGAGGGACCATAACGATGTTATCCCAAATCGCTTCATTTCATCTTATAGTCTGCCTAACCTCAAGATAGCAATCCTTCAGGAGGCAGACACGAAATGCATCACAATTAACTAAAGATACAACCAGGGACAAAGAGCTGGTTGTTGTGAGTTGCCATCCAGTTGGCACCCTACTTGTGTGACCCCATGTACAGCTGTGATCTATAGGGTTTTCACTGGCAAATTTTCAAAAGTAGATCACCATAACTTTCTTAGTCCATCTCAGTATGAAACACCAATGAAACCTGTTCAGCATTGTGACGAGATGCAGGTAAGTGGCTGGCTGTGCATGAGGTGGACTGAACTGGAAACGAACCCTAGGTCCCCTGCTAGAAAGGCAAGAATTCTATCACTGAACCACCACAGCCTTCAGGAACTTACTAGGGAAAAGTAAATATTACTGACCTTTATGGAAGCCTTTCCTTTTGCACTTAATAATGACAACTCAATTCAAAATCAATAATGGCATCTGGATTCTGCTTAAGATGACAAATATTTGTTGAGTGTTTACTACAGGATATCCTCATGCCAGGGATTTTAAAGAATGTACAGAACACACAGGTGAAGAACACAGTCCCTGTTTCACTGAGTTTCCTGTCTAGTAGGAGAGACAAAATATACACCAAATAATTCCAACAATGGGCAGCATGTGTTAAAGGAAAGAGGAGAGATACAGAGACCTACCGAACAGGGAAGTTGGAAAAAGATTGTTTCCAGGTCAAAGAGCCCTAGAATGTAAACAGTAATCTGAGGGCCTACTTAGGATGTATTTCAAGGACAAGCTGCCACCTGGGCTTTGTGATATAGCACACACTTCTTGGATTTATACACTGAATCTGGATATAGAAAGACCAAGACTGGGACAGGCAACGATAAGTAAACATCAACTCATCTGCTTCAGTGAAGATACTCTTCCAGTCACTCACGTCAGCTTCTGCTGAGACAGAGTCACGGTCGCTTCTCAACACAGAGAGCACCTAACCCCTGTGCCAGCGCGGCAGCACATGGCTGTCTTCCAGCTCACTGCTGTGTGTACAGAGGACACGCTGCAGGCAGAGCTTCCCCTGGCCCTGCCACCCCATTCCAGCACAGGCTCCACACTGGGCAAACTCTATCGGGGGTATGGCCTGAGAAACAGAAGTGGAAAAACATCAAAACAGACAAAAAAAACAGAAAATCAGTGTAGACAACCAAATGGGAACATACTTTCTGGATCCATTTTTCTGGAAAAACAAACAAGTAACCTATAAATCATAGTCATCTCTAACAGACATATAGAAAGGGACACCTGGTCTGCACATCTGTTTCAGACAAATGCAAGTCTTCCTAAGGCATAGGTTTCTACCTAATAGTAACTTGTACTCCTGGATAAGAACATGACCACCAGTCTGATGGCACAGAGCTAGGATTCTTCTCATTTGAAAAGCCACTGTCAGCCCCTACGACCTCCCTCTACTGTCCAAGTCCCTCTATTTTCATTTCCAACAACTCTTCCCTGTCTCTCCTCTGTGTCACCATGGCCTTCAGCAGACCACACCATACCAAAGTCACTGCCAGAAAGTGGATCCTGACTCACAGACACCCTGTAAAACTACAGAGTAAAACTACCCCAAAGGGTTTCCAAGGCTGTACATCCTTACAGAAGACAGCCATATCTCTCTCCCGCAGAGCAGCTGGTGGAGTCAAACCGCAACCATTCTGGTGAGCAGCTGAGGGCTAAGCCACTGCACCACCACAGCTCTTTCCTTAGCAGGCACTATTTGTAAAACAGTCTTTATATGTATCTGAGTCAGCATCTGTAAAGTACCTAGCGAAATGGGAACCCTCAGTGCACATTCATGAAGAGTAGGTCTCTCCGTTTTAGTGTTGCGGGGCCCTTGCAGGCAGGCACTCATCTTAATATCCTAACACCGAACAGTACCAGGCATAAAAACAACTCCTCTGGACAAATAAATATCCAGAAATACAGAGCAACAGATGCTTCTGGAGTTTCTCCACTCTGCCCTAGGCTCTCAGTGCTGTGATGATTTCCTTACTACGCCACTCCCCAAACTGTCACTCTCTTCCTCCAGGGGCTGAAAACCATGATAGGCTCACTCCCTCCTACCTGCTAGCTCTGCTAAAGATGCCAACTTGCCAAGCCCTCAAACTATCAAATCAACAGAAACCAATCTTAATCGCCAAGATCTGGCTGGCGTTGGCAGGGCCCTTCCCAGGCCTGCAAGAAGCACCAACCCTCAGCCCCACTCCTCTCTGGCCATTCTTTATTGTACTTCCAAAAATGCCAGACTCACCATTCTCTTTACGAAACGGAACAAGAAGGTAAGAGTCCTGGGTAAGATAATAGTTGGGACTCACAGAGCCCAAAAGCACCCAGGGCTTTTGTCTTAGAAGCAGGTAGGAATTAAAAGGCTGAATCTCCAGTCCAACTGGAAAGCTGGCTTTACTTGCAGAAAAGGAATTTTTAAAAAGCTGTATGTAGTTGAAAGGCCCCAACACTGAACAAAGTTTGACCCCTTTGATCTACAGAAAAAGAAACAGGGGAGCACAGAGAGATGAACTGCACTGGAGAAACACCTGGATAAAGAGAAGGCATTGGACAAGCAGGAGACGACAGTACTTCTACTGGATGACTCAGATGTGTTCAAGGGAATGTCTACCTTAATTCTCCAGCAACTTAGGATGCATAATTTATAAAATTAGCTAAAATATGAGGTCTCTAATTCTACTGACACATAAACAGGGTGAAGAAATTTCCATGGAACTTTCAACTTCATGTTTCATCCAAGTGACTAAGATTCTTGAAACAAACCTTCACCACACCTACATTTTAACCATCCATTCTGACAAGTAACACATTTGAGAAACAAAGTCTGCCTTTGCTTCCTAAGTGAGGGGCAGCAGAACGTGGGCGCCTCATGCAAGAAGCAAGAGGTTTCCAGGCTGCTCTGCAGCCCCGTGAGCTGCTGAAGCCAAGGTGACATCACAGCTGAGACCATAAGGCTCCAAAAGCCAGCTGCTGTCACTCACAGCCCTATTCTCACGTCCTTCCAGAGGTGACATGACTTCTAATTCAAGAGGTTCTTCAACATCCTAGATTTCCCAATCCAAGCTTCACCATTACCTTAGGACCAGAGTTCCACTGGTGTCTTGGAAGGGAAGCGGAAGAGAAGAGCAGCAATAGTGAATTAACAAGTGGGCTTTCAAACCTTCCTTCTGAGTTTACAGAAACCCTAGTGGCACACAGTGGTTAAGTGCTACAGCTGCTAACCAGGAGGCTGGCAGTTCAAATTCACCAGACACTACCTAGAAACTCTATGGGACAGTTCTACCCTGTCTAAAGGGTTGCTGTGAGTTTGAAATGACTGAATAGGAGTGGATTTGGTTTTCTGAGTTTACAGCTAGCTCTTTCTTGGCAGAAAACCTAGTGGTATCTTTTTAACTGGAAGAACTGGTTGAACTGGTGAACTCCTTTCTAAGTGTTCAAAGACAAACTGAATGCCTGACTTCAGGTAATACAGATTTTTAGCAAATTCAAACAGTGCACAGTCAGAGAGCTACAAGACATTCACCTAGTGTGAACTGGGGTAACCACACCAGCACTCTTATTGAGAACGGTATCTGTAGTATTTATTATGTTTTGTTCAGCCTAAGAAGAAAGTAAGACACATCTGTTCTTAAACGAAAAGATACCCTAAGTTTATGGATGATGTTTGTTGAGAAGTCATCATACCAAGTAAAATATTTTGGGGTATACCAAGAGGAAAGCACAGCTCCCAGGTACAGTTTAGTGATACGAACTGATATATAAATAGACAATTTGTATTACATAAAGAAGAACACACACTTACATGCTGAGTGCTCAGTCTAAGTTAAGAGGTAGGACACTGCCTTTCCAGCAGTCTCTCACCTACTCCTCACAAAACTGAAGTAGTCTTTGTCCTCCTATCACAGATGACAAAACTGAAGCTCACACAGTCTAAGTGACCCCAAGCCACACAATTAGTAAAAGCTACAGGATTTATGACAGGCACTGCCAAATTAAGCATCTTACATGAAATTTTCTCCTTTTATTTTCACAACCCTTTAAGTACTATCATTATCCCCAATTTACAAATTAGAAACACAGAAGTTAAGAAACTTTCTATCGCAAAGCTTGGTTAGAAACCCAGGTTTCTGATGCCTGAATATGTATCCTATACCACCATACATAGTTCTATGTAATGAGGGGTGTTATGGGAAATCAGGAAGGCTTCAAGGAGGAGGTGGCATTTGCTATGGATGCAGTACACTGCTGTCAACATTCCAGGCAGGAGAAAAGCCCCAGAATTCTAATAGAATGATAGACTGTGCAAAGCAGTTTACTTTTACAGGCCTACTAGCATGGCTGTAAGAGTCCTGGTGATGCAGTGGTTAAGTGCTTGGCTGTTAACTGAAAGGTTCACAGTGCAAACCCACCAGCCAACTCCACAGGAGAGAGATGTGGCAGTCTGCTTCTGAAGATTTACAGCCTTGGAAACTCCATGAGGCAGTTCCATTCTGCCCTGTAGGGTCGCTGTGAGTAAGAATTGACTCAACACCACAGGGTTTGGGTTTGGTTTTGGTTTGTCGTTACAGTACTGCTGTGCCTACTTGCAAAGCCTGAGAATTCAGCCGCTTGCAAGGTTCACCCTTTTCTACTTCTTTTATAGAAGAGTCAACACTGCATTTAACATCACCAATTTAAGTACAAAGAAGCTGAAATGCCATGAGCAATTTCCACCTCAAAAAAAATCCAGGTTTCAATACACACTAAGAACAGACTGATGTATCTGAAAGGCAGTCAGTGCCACTCAGCTGCAAAGTTCATGCTGCAACAACTTCATTTCCATCTCTCCTGGAAGAGGCTCATACGGGCTCCTCAATACTAATCAGACTGAGTAACAGTGCGTCCAATTGGAGGCCAGCAACGAGTGGAGAAAATGCCAGAAACAAATGAATGGCATTAGGACAGCCAGATAGCCAATGTGCAGCAGCAGATTCTCCCACGAAAATTCTAACATTTAAAAGCAAAGCATGAACTCAGTGCATTTCTCCACAGCGTATTTTCCAGCCCTGGGCCTTCAAGATGATCCAGTAAAAGAGATGCCAAGGTCATGAGCAGCCTATTTCTTGAAGCCAAGCCAAGTGCCTGAGGATAGCTTTTTTTCTCTAGTCATCTTAACTTAAACCTTAGACTCGAGCCCATCAGATGTACTGTGGCTATTCCTCCCTGTCTCCAAGATCAGTTTCTGTACCAAAGCAACATGACTCAGGAGTGAACAACGGAATGGATGCCCCAGATGGAGGCCTCTGAGCAGCTGAGGGAACTTTCACAGGGCTGGTAGAATGATCACATAGGAGAACAAAGAGATTTCCATTTCCCGTTAAAACATGGTCTTCCTGATACAATGCTTTATCTTTCTGCACAGGTGTCATGAATAAATCTTCCTGTACTCTGGTCTCACTAGGATGCCTCCTCAGGCCTGGCACTGCAGTACTAAATGACAGGCTGGTAACACCTGGGGCCCTGTGCTTGGTCTGTTTTCCAACAGCTTTACTCAAATAAATCACTCCTTCCCTCCCCCCTTTCCCAGACTGCTGACTCCACGCTGCTGGATGGGCTACTGAACAGTTAACTGGGCAGCCTCTCACAGCAGTGCGGGTTAACAGGTCACAAGCCTTCTTCAGCAGCTCTAGGATGCTCAGGTCTCCAGGATGCCTCACAGCACAGGCAGGTAGGACCACAGCTGGTGATTTCAGGTAGCTTCTTAATTAACTCCAAGTTTATGATTCCTGGGCAACACCACTGAAAAAACTTCTATATTCAACAGCAGTGGGATGGCTGCAAAAATGAAGGCACACTCACAAAGCAGAGTGTTATGCAGCCATTAAAACATTATGGTATGGAAATATCCATAGTAAAAAATCCAGAGAGACAGAAAGTAGACCAGCAGCTGCCTAGGACTGGGAGTGGTGGGAAAAGACGAGGGGTAAACACTAACGGGCACAGGGTTTCTTGTTGTGAGATGAAAATGTTCTCAAACTGCTCTTACAACTCTTGGAATATACTTAAGTGGCACTGAACTGTATACTTAAATGCACAAAATATGGTATGTGACTTGTATCTCAGTAAAGATATTATTTAAAAAACTTAGTTTGGGAAGCTATGTGTCTTAGGTTGGGTTTTCCAGGGAAGCAAAACCAGTAACACGTGTAGGTACAAGGAAAGATTTATAATATGCATAGATAGATACAGATACAGGAAACAGCTGACACAATCACAGAAGCTGAAAATCCCAAGTTCTGGCACAAGCCTCACATGGCCATGGAAGCTGAGGAACCCGAAGTCAGCAGGTCAGAGACCAAAGTTCTAGATCACCGGTTGTGTAAGTCGGTGGATCCCAAGCTGGTGGCGAGACGGAGCGGCAGAGGCTGGCGAACCCAGGACCAGCAGGTCAGGGAGCAGGACTCTCAACTGCCAACTGTAAGGACTGATGAATCCAACAGCTGTTAGTTCAAGTCCAGGAACCAGACTCCAGAAGAAGAGAGCAGGAGCTCCTGGCTACATCAGCAGACCAGCAGTAGCAGTGGAAGGTTGAGAGATGAAAGCTGAGAGGCGGGAAGCCACCACAAACTCCGCCCTGCCACTTAATAACAGCAGCCAACCGTGAAGCAGCCAAGCTGACATAATCCTGACTACCACACTATGTAACAACCTAGGGAAATGCTCAATACAAAGTTGAGGTAAAGTTTGACAGATTTCTAACAGATTACTTAGTAAGATTTCACTGCAGAAAACCTACACATACCTTTATCAAAGCCAAACCCACTGCTGTGGAGTCAATTCTGACTTACAGCAACCCTACAGGATGGGCAAGAACTGCCTCACTGGGTTTCCAAGGAGTGCCTGGTGGACTCAAACTACCAACTTTTTGGTGAGCAGCTGTAGCTCTGAACCACTACGGCCACCAGAGTTCCCAGACACACACAGGCTGACTTTCTTTATACTAGTTCTACTGCTACCACCACTGCTTCAACTGGCTCACACTGACCGGGCACGTAAATGATGTGTCAGCCAGTGTGCTAAGTATTTTAATGCATTTCCCATCTATTGTCCCACCTGTGAGTATGGTACTGCTGTAGATGCGGAAACTACCACAAGATATGGAAACAAAAAAGGATCCTGACCCAGTCTGTACACTTAGTAAGTGGTGGCTCAGTAGAGATTAAAACCAGAATCACTGACAAAAAGCCTAGGCTTTTAACCACTGTGCCATATAATACGGTGGCCAAAAGCCTTAAAAGTGAAAAGTACACGTGATTCAACCTTTACAGTATTTCTGTTACATTAAACCTGTATTAACTTTCAGAGTAAGAGAAGAAAAGGCAATAAATGCAGTAACATCAAATAAACGCAGGACCGTCAAATGAAAACTCTTTTGAGGCAGGTCCTTGGGCACATACTCACACAAAAGTGCAACAACACCTTGATAACACAAGACTGCACCAAAGCATGTCCATGGTAAAACTCAATTAAGTAGTCACAGCTAGAACAGATTTCTGACAGGAGGAGGACCAGCTAGAAATTCAGGGCAACGTTTCCTTTGTCCAGATTCTTGACAACTGGAAAGTGGCCCTCTGCTTGAACTGTTCCCCAAGGAGGCCCTGATGCTCCCTGAGGTACTTCTTTCCATTTCTGACCAGATGGTGTGTGGCTCTTGCTCACACTGAACCTACTATTTAGGGCATGTGATCCCAACTGTCCAAGTCCACGCTCACCTCCCAAACCTACACCATTGCTGCCTTTTCTCTAGGAGACACAACAATCACACCCTCAACCACTTCTACTAAAAGGCTTCCAAGTTCTGTCACCATTCTGGTCTCTGCTGTTTCTCTTAAAATATGTGGCACAAATGTGGGATGGGAACTTCCCCAGCTGAGGACATGACAGAGCTTCATAGCCTTGACTTGGTGCCTTCTGCTGAAGACTACGAAAACTCACAAAGTTGCCAAATCCCCAAGTATCACTGAGGCACACAGCAAGGATCCAACACCTTGCATTCACTCATTCCACTTCCAAGGGATGGCTCTTCAAGAGACTCTGGAAGGTCAGCTGGCCTAAATCCATCATCTCACAATGCAGGAAGTGGCCTGCTTAGGTGGCTACCCAACTTGCTCGAAGTCCTACAGGAGACACTGAGTGGTCTCCTGGGTCAGAATCACCCTTGCAGCATGTTACTGGCTCACAGTAAAGGGTAGCTAACTAAATACCGTAGGTGTTTTCAAACTTTCCCTCAATCATTTTTCACATTTTAAGGTGGGGGGGGAGGAAGCACTGAATAGGGACCAAATTTTATGAAGTTCTTTCAATAAAAATTTATTGACCACCTAAGATATGCTGTACTTCCCCCTGAGGTAGCCTTCGTTCATGCCATCCTATGATCTCCTTCAAGAAAAACTACCTAGCTCAGTGAGAAGCTCTGCTTATTAATCACCGTGAGCAACACAGACCTATTTATTCAAGTAATTTTCTAGTCAACACATCCAGCAGCCCTAAATCACCACATCCCTCCTGTTTTGTCCCTAAAAGGAGGGATGTCTGGTATTACAGCCAGCATTCTAGCTTTCAGAGAGAGATGGTTGTGGTGTCATTTCTCAATCTGTCAAATGGGACATTTTCATTGCAACTGGACCCAGCTGGAAATGCATCTCTCTCACACACATGCCCAAAGAGACAAAAAAAAAGGCATTTAATGGCGAAATACAGAGACTGATTCATCAAGTTAGACTGAACAGGCATGAAATAAAGCCTATGCCACTTTCATGGCAATGCCAACCCTTACTACCCAATAATCTGAGGGGAATCCCTCCTCCACCCTGTGTTTTCCCATCCTGGGCCCTTGCTCAAATGGTGAACTATGCCTCGAATGGTCAAGCCATCCACTCCTCAGGGGATGGGTTGGAAAGAACCTTCCAAAGGTCTCTCACTGGAACAAGTGGTGACTTCACTTGTACTCCCACAGCAGTGTGAACCATGGTCACAGCACTGATCACCGTCCACACTGTGTTACATGCACATATATACAGCAATGGTGGCCACCCATTCACCGGTGAACCTAACAGGCACACAGAAGTATACAATGTCAGAATCCAACTAAACTCAACTAAGTCTGATGGGAGGCCTTCCTCAGCATTACAGGTTTATACTGTCAAAGAGAACCTGGCCAGTGGACAAGCTCTGTGGCAGGTCACTGTTTCCATTCCCGTTACGTACACAGGCAGGTGTTTGTGTGTGTCCGTGAGAGGCAGGACTCTGTCAGATAAACCCATGATCTATCAATTTTTCACCTTGGGAGAATTCTGTCTTTATATAAACTCCTTCCTGAGCCTATAAACAGGCCTCAAACTGAAAACTACACATGCCTCCCTGAAGAGCATGCTGAATCCAATCCCAGTCCGTGAGGTGCCCCCAAAGGCACAAACAAATGCACTTCCACTTCTACACTCACTTTTTTCCCAGCAGCAGCTTGGTATACAGTGGACCAAAAGTGGGCTTTGGCATCAGAAGGATCTGGGTTCAACATGATTCTGCCATTTTTGGCTGTGACCTTAGCTAGACAAGGCTTTTCAAAGGCAGCTCCCCTAGGTGAAAAATGGGGAAAGGCCACTTCCCTTGCAGAGCTGGCAAAAATATCAGATTATAAAATACACAAAGGGCCTAGAAGCCAGCAAACACTCATCAAATATCAGCTAATTTTAGACTTCACTGTGTGGGCTCCAGAGTTAATGAAGAGGTAAGGGATACTTTAGCTGAGGAAGAGATGAAAGGTGTGGTTATTTTATGGAAGAAGGGGACAGCAGAGTCCCTACTATCCCTGGTTCACACTCTATAGGTTTGGCTGACCTTATGTCATCTTGCTCTTAGCCCTGTTCCTCTGATCCACGTGAAACTGCCAAACCCAGGGCAAAAAGTCTGGGGGTAGGGGCGGGCAGGAGGAAAGCATGGTGGCATTCCTTACTAACTGTCACAACTAGGGAAACTTCATCTTTCTGAGCATCACCTGAAGTAACATCTCTAGAATGTTAAGTCACACAGTTGGTTGCACTAAAGCCTAGAATTGAACCTTGGACCACAATACTCACCAGTGAACCCTCTTAAAAACATTTTGAGTGTTTCTGTCTTTCAAACATCATGGTTATGTCCACAGATGACACAATCTGGTACACATGAGATCCAATCTAACTTTCTAACTTTATTAATGGAGAAGTTTCTTCATTTATGAGCCTCTGTTTCCTCCTTTCTAAAAATGTAACAATGATGCCCACTTATATCAAGCTATTATGATGAAAATGAGAAAACATGTAGAGTTTAGCACAGTGACTGGCACCCAGTCAAGCAGTGCCAAGTCCTGAAAGTGCACAGCTATCATTAACAATGGTAAGTAGAAGGAAAGCATTTAAAAACATACCGTCCATACACAGTGTACCTAGACACACACAAACTATACACACCAAGTAGGAAGAACTATCAGAATCTACAGAAGATGAACACAAGTAAGCCTGAAGCCAGAAAGCCAGAATAGGCTCTTCAAGACTGCTGCGCCAGGTTCAGGCTCAAGGTCAAAGTTTGCTCTCTTGGTCCCACTAAGTTGAGAGGTGATGTGACTGAATACATTAAAGTATAGAGCTTACACAGAGAACAGAAAATATTACTATGGCAACTACTTCCTTTATCACGTGTTTCAAGTAAGAGGGTGATCTTTACTAATTTCCCCATCCGTAAAGAGAATGCCATTAATGCTCCACTGGCCACCCTAACTTGAAGGCACATTCACAGTGACAAGTACAACTTTTATTTCAAATCCCAGGGAGAAGCCTCTTTTTGAGTCTTTTCTCTTCACTGGTTTTGGGCCCTAGAGTAAAACTTTCAACCAACAGAAGCAGTTCCCAGGTTATGAATATCCAACTTACATATAACTCATAGTTAGACAGCAAGCCCCATAAAACCTACTGCATTAAAAACTCAAGGTACATAAAACAAGCTGGAGTTACTCTGTGACATGCATAAGAAAAAATAATTACTATATCATGTTAAATATATTTAAGTGTATCTCTAAAGTATTTAATGTTTCTATGCATAGAAAGTGCACTATATACTATATGCTAAGACAAATGTTTCACTAACTGATATTAGACACAAGCCTTATCTAACTGTTCCAACTTACATACAAATTCAACTTAAAGGCCAACTCAGAAACGAACTTGTTTGTAGCCCAGGCACTGTTTATATCTAGAATCTTTCCTTCAGCTCTGATGAATCAATCTAACTTGCCAAGACCACCTGTAAAACTTGCTGTTTCTGGTCCGCAGTGGCATTTTTCACTGAAGACATCTAATGTCTATAACATCATGTATCTACACCATCATCACCAAGCCAATGAGTGTAACAGAAACTCTCTCCTCCCCTGCAGAGAAAGGCAATCTCATTTTTCCCATAAACCCGCTCAGACCTCTCATATTTTGCAAACATTCAATCTCATCTCAAATAATCATTTTTATGCTAGTTTCTGTGACAATGATTGCAGTTAATGCTATCATTATTTTTATGCTGTCCAAATTTTTAAAAAATACAAAAAGCAATTAATTTTACTTCAATGCTTATAAAAATTTCATAATTCCAAATCCAGTATGGAATTTGAGTGTTTTTAGAAGTATTTCAGAATGAAAAATAGATTTTCTTTTTCTTATAAAGAATTCTGCTTTTTTCCCTTGTAAGTGGCTAAGAGCAGAAGCAGCAGCTTGCTTTCCTCAGTTAATTCCATGCTAATCATGTTCTACTTCCCATATCACCTGTGTCATGTACGATGACGACTTCTGTTCAGCTCTCCACCGAGAAGAAGGTCACTAATACACCAGTGGCCACCATAACTGAAGGCACACCCAAGACTGCAGGTACAATTTTTATAAAAAAAAATCTTTTGGAAAACAATTTTTTTTAATTGAAAAAAAACCTGTAGTAGCTGTAGAGAATGTGTATGTATAAGGAGAAATAACAACGTGATAAACTAAGGAAACTTAGACTCTTTCCACATTAGAGTGGTAACAATATTGACAGTTCCAAGCATAAAATGGTTCAATCTTTCACAGTGAAGTTTTGCTTGAGGGCCAAACTATGCTGTGTATTCTGCAAAAGTGGACTCTGAACCTCAAGTAAAAATTACATTATGTGTTTACTCTAGACCACCTGACTTATATCTACTCCTCATCTCTGAAGCAGGACACCCTCCTACCCACCCCACCCCCTCCTCCAACCATTTGGATTATTGGAAAGATTAGGTTCCAAAGGGTTACACATCAGAACGTTAACTCTGGCTATGTCTGAATGATAAGATTATAGTTAATTTTAGTAATCTTCTTTATTTTTACAGTATACAGAATGATGAGAATAATTAACTTTTAAAAAATTGAAGAAGTTTAATAGAGCACCAAAAGATTGATAATTCTCACTGATTACACTGACAATATACTTTCTGACAGCTAAGTGAGGCACTCCTAGCTACAGTTACCCGCTCAGTAATATCCATGGGGGGTTCACCACCTCCCTCTAGTCTTTCTCTTTCCTAAAACAGAGCACAGTGCTGAAGAGGACAGCACACGGGTCCCTGGGCAGCTGAGATCTTAGGAGATGGAGCTCCAAAGCCACAAGTGAGTCCGAAGAAGCTTTACATGGGGAGTGCACCAGAATGCCAAGAAACAAGTGGCCCATTTCTAATGGGGACTCACAAACAGGAACAACAGCTCAGCAAGATCTCTTCAAAAGGTGACGTCTGAACTAAGTCCAGAGAGCTGTGTAGTGTTCACCTGGTAACAGAGGAAGGAAAGCGGTCGTGGAGAAGCAATATGCTGTCAGGTTGCTCTGCTCCTTCAGTCAGCTCAAGAGGGTGGCGGACGGCAGAGGATGCTAGGCTCTACTGCTACGAGAATGTATGTTATGTTATAAACCATGGAAAACTACTGAAACCCACACATCAACAGTTACACCTTGATTTCCAGGTAAGAAAAATCGGGTGTATCAAGTACACTGCTGGGGTAATGGAAAAAGGAAAATATGTGATGAAACGGTATCACAGAACCCAGCCTCTACATTCACGCACTACTTAAGTTATAGAATCCTCCTGAAAGTCTCACATGCATTTCACTGAAAGTCAGCCAACAATGCACATGGTCTTTTCAAAGAAATTTAAACCAGAGGACAAGCAGTGAAATTTGAACAGAACTTCACACCACAAAGCAAGGACAGTTATTTTCTACCTCAAGAGTATCCCATAGCTCCTCACAAGCATGCTGGTGGCTTCAGCATCACTTCTCACCGTAACATGTAACCAAAACAAACTTATTTTTAACAACTCAGAGAAAAGAAAATGCATGAAAGATCTATTTCAACTCCGTAGAGATTTCCTGTTTCACACTTTTGGCAGAAATGTATCACATGACTGAGTACTTTTTATACAACATCAACAAAAATTCCTTTTCAGACATGGAAAAACTGCACATCTCTTTCAAATACCAACAGTTCTTCATTTAATGGTATAAAACAGCAATGTGATTCAGAACCACCACCCAACTAAGACAGGGGGCCTCATAAACAAGCCCTCTTTAGATCATGCAAATCCACAGCACAGCTTCACACCCAGCTCTCAGAACATGAAGTAACTCTCCTTGCCTTCACTACTTTCCTCTACTCATTCTCTTTTCCAAAGTTCTCTTGGTCAAATGGCTGTCAGTGACATGAGAAGCACCCAGATGGCCAACATTTTCCATCCTCCCTCCAGAACGAACTGGGGTCTACGGAGCTAAAGCACACTCCCTGCCTGTTACTTCCTCCCCTGCCACGAGGAAGATCTGCCCCAAACTATCATGTCAGGCTGTGTTCCTCTCCTTTTTCATGTGACAACACTGATCATGTTTATCATCATCAGAATGACCATTAATCAATCACAGAGGTACCATGCAGCAGGCATTTACCCTCAGCAAGGCCCTTATGTAGATTGACTCATTTTATTCCATTATTTAACGATTCTCGTTTTACAGAGGGAGAAACCACGCGTCAGAGAAAGAGGCTCAGAGAGGTGCATTAAATCATTACATAGCAAGTGACATCATTCAGGTTCAAATTCAAACTCAGGTCCATTGGATTCAAATCCTGATCCCTCAAACTAAATACTACTCAGAACTGGCAAAGTGAACTAGATATTCTATTTCTACAAACAGGAATGTGGAAAGAATGTGACCCAAAGTCAGAAATCAACAGTGACTAAAGGGTATACAATCACTCCAAATGGGAAGTAATAGAGGGAGGAAGATTCAGGGCCTGCTTTTGCCTCATAATATTCATAAAGAGTAGATTAGGCCTTGCTGCTAATGGCTATGTCACCCACACTGTATCCCACTGGCAACTCCATGGGGCTCTTCCATCCAGGAGAGACACTGCATCAGCTGGGAAACACCGCTTGTGAACACATCAGGAGTCAACTACTCTGCAAGTCTGAACCTAAACACAAGGGTAGTAAAATTGTTAGAGTTATGATTTCTTTTGGGGGTGCTGCTGAACCAGAGTCAAATGATTTGCAGTAATTTTCAGCACATTCAAAAAAATACAAACTCCAGGAACCTTAGTGATATTAAGGATGATTACTGGGAAATGAGATTTCCAAGTGAGACTAAGAGGATGAGACCAAGATTCGGAGAGATGAATGCAGCAGAGACTACTCAACTCCAAACATTACTGGCCTGGCCTCAGCCTGCCACCAAGGTTGCAACCTAAGATCGAAATAATACAACAAGTCTCAGAAATCATCCTCAGAAAACTGAGACCTCCCACTCACATAACCCAAAATAGATGTTTACCAAATGAATGCTCAATCCATCCATCCAAAGCAATGAATCTCACCTTGCACTTAATAATCACAGTAGGCAAGGAGAAGGCAAAATTAAACAAGGTCTCTGTGTGCGTGTGTGCAAGGCTGTAGATGAGTGGTTCACATCCTTGCTAATCAAAACGTGGACCATGAGCCAGCAGCCCTGGCATCACTTGAGAGCTGGCTAGAAATACAGACTCGTAGGTCCCACTCTTGTCCTAGTAAATAACAATCAGAATTTTTAACAAGCTCCTTGGGTGATTTATGTGCACATTTAAGTTTGACAAGCACTGGCCTACGTCTCTAAAACACAGTCAAAGCAAGCTATATAAAGACTAGGCAAAGAGCCAAGGGCAAGAGGATGTGATACATGTCTACTGTATACCAGACACTGTATTAGGCACTTTACACAGGAGGTAAGTGAAATACTGAAGACTGAGGCAGAAGAATGGAACAGCTGTTGTGTGATGCTGCAAAGAAAGGGAGAAAGCATGCAATACTCTTAGAATTTGGGGAAAGCATGGTCAAGTCAAACAAGGGGAAACACAGCACGTTTTTACAGTCCTTGTTTCTCTATCAGTCACGAAACAAAAACATGTATCCACTTGCAGCCTCAATAAAAGACAGTGAGGCAAAAGAGGGAATTTCACTCTACACCAAAATCAGACTACCAAGCCAGCAGAACACTTCAAATGCTAAACCTCAAATGAAACCACCAAAAAACTCAAGAGGAATCACTGCTCCACCAAGGAGCCCTCTAGCACAGTGGCTAAGCATTCCTCAGCTGCTAATTACAAAGCTGGTGGTTAGAAGCCACCAGGCACTTCACCCAGGAATGATGTGGCAGTCTGCTTCCATCAAGATTACAGCCTTGGAGACCCTATGGGGCAGTTCTACTCTGTCCTGTAGCATCGCTATGAGTCAGAATCAACTTGACAGCAACGGGCTTGATTTGGGGGATTATGTCTTCACCAAACAGCTTCAGGTAAAGACAAAAGTCTCATGTCCCACCCATTTATGAGGTTTTCTCCCTCTCAGCTTTTGCGTTGTATATTGTTGTCAGGTGACATCTGGCTGCCTTTCAGTGCTGGGAGTCAGGAGAGGAAGGCTTACATCCCGTTCTACCACTTACACCAAAGCAATTTAACTCTGCACACTTTGTAAAGTTTATTCATCAGTTAATAAGGACAATAATATACAACGCAAAAGCCGAGAGGGAGAAAACCTCATAAATGGGAGAAAAACTAAACCCACTGGCATTGAGTCAATTTTGACTCACAGCAACCTTAGAGGTCAGAGGAAAACTGCCCCATAGTTCCTGACAAGCACCTGGTGGATTTGAAGTGTTGACCTTTTGGTTAGCAGCCACAGCATCTAACACACCAGTGTTCCCCATAAATGAGAAAGAACTACTGAAATACAAAAACATCCTCCCCACTCCCACTCAAAATACAATGTCTCTCATCACAAAGGTTTGAGATCCTGTTCCCTCTTTACTCAAACCATCCAGAAATGAGAGCCACTGCAGATCTTCTCTCTATCTCCCCTACCTCTTTTCTCTCCCAGGTCAAGGTCTCCCCAAGGTGCCACAAAGCTAATGAGATCAACTTTCCAGTCTGACGTGCTATTAAGAGAAGTCTGTGTGCCAGCCAATGCTTTCAAGCAACACGTAAGGACATTCATTGGCTCCAGAGCTGTATGGTGATCCAACCATTTGCATGACTGGTGGTGGGCTGGGCATACACAAGGCACAGACTCAGAACTCAGGTCAACACAAAAGAACATGCCCACGGTAACGTGTGTGACACCAGGCTATAATGGCTAGGAACAGACTCCAAACAAGGGTAAGCCAGCTGGGCCAGTGCTCAGGGTACAACATGAATGGAACACTGACATATACTTGTAGAGTACCAAAAAGGAGAAAAGTACCTTTTCTGTCCCCTGAAAGGTGCCCTGGTGATACAGTGGTTACAGCACTCAACTGCAAATCCAAAAGTCAGTGTTTCAAACCCTCCAGCACTCTGTAGGACCGAGCTTTGGTAGTCTGCTTCACTATAAGCCTTGGAAACCCTATGGGGCACTTCTGCTGTGTCCTAGACGGTTACTGTGAGTCAGAATCCACTCAATGGCAATGGGTTTAGGGTTTTTAAGAATGCTCCTGACAGGAATTCTAAATGTAGGTTGAGTGGGAATGGTGGTAATTTCTCAGTGTAAGACAGTGCGTACTCAGTGTGGCATGACACATTAACAACATACATCACAAAACTGCCTTCCAAGAAAAAAGAGTTCAGTCACCCAAAGACTCCCTCTTTGTCCTGAGTGGGGTATGCCAGTCTGGGGCCTGAGGAGAACTGCTTAGGATAAGAGGAGTGAGGTGGAGTCTTGGTACCAAGGGGTCTCTTTCTCTAAGGCCCCAAAGGCTGAATAAATACATTACTTTGAAGGAGCTCCTCTAATCTCATGATGACCCTACCAAGAAAAAAGGCAACTTAGTAACAGATATACTCATTCAGCATCAAATGGGAACTTGGTCAACTGCCTCAGCAAAACTCAGCAAGACAAGTCATTACATTTTTCAGTCTAGTGGAAAAAAAAGGCTTGTAAACCAGAAAACAAAAATGGTAGGTGCCGAGTGCCTTAGTGTTTGTCTAGGGTGCTGGTTTGGGCATCCTTGAAGAATTTCCAACCAGAAAGAGGGGGTGGGGAGATAGTCACATGTTAGACTATCTTGAGGCAGGAGGAAAAGGGAAGAAGGTGTGGAAGTACATGCTGGTGTTTTTAAAACTGACTATACAGACCAGAATCAAGTCACACAACCGAAGAATCCTGAAACTCTACAATGAAGATCACATCTAACATTCCATCTCATGGACGCAGCACTGAATTTCTGAAGAAAACTGCTAATTTCTTGATTTTTTATTTTTATGCTGAAAGCAATCCTCACTAAACAGCTGCCAGAAGAGACTCTACTACATTACGCCCTGGTCTTCAAATTCTTTACGTACTACCTGAAATCACATGTGTTACAAAAAAGAAGCAGTGCCTCAAGACAGGCAAGCAGAACCCGTTACATCTCCAGAAACAAAGGGTCCTTTGATATAAAGGAAATGGAAGAGGCTTGGCTTCCAGTAAAAGACATGTAAATTTAAGTCCAGTGTTTGCCAAAATCAATGCCCCCCTGCTCAGAAAACTAGCCTGCATGCTCTTCACCCAGGGTGGGAGCCCTGGCCCAGGGCAGACATTGACTCCTGAGGAGCGAGCTTCTCTACTGGCTGGCCAGGGATCCCGCAACGGCTTGCTGGTGAGGGCCCTCAGTCTCAGATTTTCTGTTTATAGGTCCACTTTTGCTGTTAAAAAACTGAACTATCCCAAAGAAGTTTGTTTTGTTACTGTAAAGTGCAGCAACAGAAATTAAAATAGAGAAATTTCAAACTCAACATATATTTAATTAGCTGTCAGAGGATAACAGCACCACATACAACCTGTAATATCTGGAACACTCCACTACACATTTATAAATGGGTAAGAATTAAAAAAAAAATCTTAGTATTATTATGAAAATGATTTGACTTCACAAACCCCCTCGAAGGGTCTCCGCACCTCAGGAGATCCTAGACTACACTTGGAGAACCCTTACAAGACAGACAATGGCAAACAGCCAAGCCAGCCAGAGGAGAAATGTTATCAAAGAATTAATTTCAAAATTGCTTAATATCTACTTATTTATTTTCCAAGTTACATTTTCTAAAGTTGGGTTTTGTTGTTAGCTGTCTGCAAGAGGATCCCTCACCCACAGTGGCCCCATACTCATCATTAGCCTCTACTTATTTACAACCATCTTCCCAGCCCTAACTCTATGGTGCACAGACTGTGGGAACCTCAATCAACACAACTACTCTACTACCAGGCAACTGAGCCGACCTCGTCTACCACTAACCACCTGCTTGATTTCTCACTGATCATCAATAAAGCACATCACTTTTTCAGAAATAAGTCTTGATGGTGAAAACAAAACAGAATACACTCCACAAGAACCATGTTATAAATTAAAAGTCAACAATGCTATTTAAGCATACCAGTCCTCCCCAGGAAACCTTGGTGGCATAGTGGTTAAGTGCTATGGATGCTAACCAAAAGGTCAGCAGTTCAAACCCATCAGGCAGTGCCCCATGGAAACTCTGAGGCAGTTGTACTCTGTCCTGTAGGGTTGCTATGTGTCAGAACTGACTCAGTGGCAACAGATTTGGTTGAGTTTTTCTCAAGTCCTCCCCGTACAGTCAAATTTTAACACGTTAATGAAAATACACAGGAAAAAAAAATATGGTAAGTGATTCCCTAAGAAAATAAAAGCTAAGGGTATGTGTTGGGGGGGGAAGTTCCTTCTACCTCATAAAAGTTAAAGTGCTGAAGGCTGGGAGAACTCACTCTCAGCCTCTTAAAGGCCTTCTGTAACACATCTGTTTTCCTGTATTTCCTTTGGCTCTTATAACAATCTTCTAACTTGCCTCAATTACTTGAAACATACAACACCTGAAACCTCCACCCATCCTAACACTCTCTCATCTAAGGTGGAACAGAGTGACCAGCAGCCAGACTTGTCAAGTCACTCCTGCAGAGTGGACAGCACAGAACTGTGGCTGCTGCCCTGACAACCAAAACCAGGGTGAGGACAAAATTACAAAAAACCCCAAGTGCTAGCTAATGAGCACTTATTGCTACAACTAGGAGAAAAGTGGGAAATGAACTCTCAGGTTGAAGGTATTCTACATAAGCTTAACCAATACCAATATAACAACCGGTCTTTCTCACCAGGGAGGCTTATAAAGGAAAAGTATGGTCCTTATCATGGAAAAAGCTGTGAGCCTATGAGTCATCACATCTGGACTCAACATTTTAAGCAAGTTATTGAACTTCTGAGACAACACTGTTCTTCAACTACACATCACAGAGTAAGACAACACACACAGTCGACGCTGGTGTGGATGGAATCCATCATCCTTTGTAAACCATGGGGCATGGAAACAGTTAATGTGCTTGGCTGCTAACTGAAAACCAAAAGGCATGCATCCACACACAGGCACCTGTGGAGAACAACCTGGTGATCTACTTCCAAAAAAACCTGTCACTGAAAACTCTACGGAGTACAGTACTACAAAAGCACATGGGGCCATCATGATTTGGGGTAGTCTCTATGACAATCGGTTTTTGTAAACACTAAGGTTCTAGACAAATGGAAAAGACAACCAACTTTTGAAAACACTAAGGTTCTAAACACATGGAAGATGATGGGATTTTTTTCAGTCATTGAAAGGCCATGTTGTGGATAAGACATGGACAAATAACTTAAGTCTTTGTGGACAGCAAGTGGTAAGAGTCTGTAAGTTTGAAAGCATTCCTAAACAGGGCAGGATGCTCAGTAGGGAAACACATAACAGCTAAGAATGGTGAAGTCAGGAAGAGGAAGAAGCAGATACAGTGAGCATGGCTCTCACAAAGCTCAGCATTGGTGATTCTCTTCCAAATAAAGACAGTACTCTATTAATAACTCTACAGAAATTTAACAATTGTTCTCTTCATGATAATATCATGTTGGGGCTCAAACACAAAACAAAATCACTTAAAACACAAGATACACTGCCAGTGATCAGCAAGTGTTTAAATAAATGAAGCCAAAGCCAAGTCAGATCCGAAAATAAATGAAAGCACTCATTTAAAAAGGGACATCTGTCGTTGAGCCCTAAAGGTCAGTGGGCTGCAGCTGTAAGCTCCAAAACCAAAACCAAACCTACTGCCATCGAGTCAATTCTGACTCAAATCGACCGTATACAACAGAGTAGAATCTTCCCATGAAATGATACTGGTAAATAATGTGCTTCTTAGCTTAAGTAATACATGAGGCAACCTGGGTAGCTCCTGTCCAGAAATCAGATGAGGAGGTAGAGGGGGACAGAGAGGGACAGGGGGACAGAAAAGAGGGGTGTGCTGTCACAGGGTGGGGAGTGGAATGGAATGGACACAGGAAGTACAGGATGAAAAGGAGAGTCACACACAGGGTGGGGAGAGCAAGGAGAGTTACACAGCAATGTGTAAGTAAGTAAGTTTGTATGACAAACTGACTTAGATTATAAACTTTCACTTAAAGCACAATAAAATAAATCCACTGTTTTCCAAGGATCCACAGTCATGGGCAAGAACGGGCAACTGCAGGGCAAAAGACAGTCTCTACGGAATGAAAACTGACTGTGTCTTCTCTTGAGAGGGAGGAGACAGACCAACATACCAATTTACTCTACAAAAGAATCAAACAAGGTTGGGCCTCCAGGAAGCAACCACTGCTGCTCCAGAAATAAACACAAATTCATTCTTTCTGGGTACAATTTAAACTGGGTATGGAGCAAATTCCTCTACCCTCCCTCATCCTACAATCTTTCTGAGAGAAAGATACCAAAGAAGAAATTAAATACCCAATGCATAAAATTAATATATATGTATATATTTTAAATCATTTATTTAAATTTTTTCATCCCACTGTCTGTTTTTAACAGACCATTATGCCTGGCCAGTGGTGTGACATCCAGGAGTCAAACAGATCTGGTTTGAAACTTAGCTCTGTGACAGTTGGGTAAGAGACAAAGCTAAGTGTGTTGGATGATACAGGCCCTGATATTGATCTGTGAGCATCTATTCTGTCAGCATAAAATAAAAAACCCTTATAGCCTTCACAGAACTATTTCAGGATTAAAATATTTACATAAAGAATTTAGCACAGCACCAGGTTCCAGCAGGAAACTTAATAAATTATGGTTATAATGACATTATATGTATTTATATACATAAAATTTATATAAAGCATTTGCTGTAACATGTTTAAGTGTAGAGCTCAGTGACATTAATTACATCCATTGTTACCACTATGTATTTCCAAATGATTTCCACCTCCCTAAACAGAACCTCCATACCCCTTAATAACTTCCCATTCTCCTCCCCATCCCTGTTAAGCACTATTAAATGTTTGCCTAGTCTAGGAATTTTATAAAAGTGAGACCATACAATATTTGTCCTTTCATATCTTATTTTACTTAGCATAATGTTTTCAAGGATCATGCATGAAAACTGTGCATCAGTGCTTCATTTTTTTTTATGGCAGAATGCTGCACCGCATGTACATACTACACTTTATCTATAACCAGTCATCTGCTGATGGATGCTTAGGTTGTTTCCATCTTTTGGTTACTGTGACTAGCATTGCAATGAACCTTGGTGTATACTATCTGTTTGCATCCTGTTTTCAAGTCTTTGGGGTATATACCTAGAAGTTAAATACTGAGTCTTAAAATTCTATTTTTAATTTTTTGAGGAACTCTGAATGCTTCTTAATCTGCTCAGTCATTGCAATGGGTTTCCAGAAGTCTTGATAGTGATAAAATATTAACGTTTTTCTTCTATGTGGGGATCGGGTATTCAACCATATATAACGTGATTTAGTAACACCATGTGGTTGGAAAAGAGGTAACAGATCAAACTCAAGTCAAGTAACACGATACTTGAGAGCAGAAAGTGGAGTCACACTAAACTCCCACCCAACAGTGGCAGAGGTAAGCACATCCACCACCGTAGCATGCCTGCATGGGTGCAAGGCACCAGGAAGGCCACCCAATTCTCAAAATGGATATATGGTGTCACAATATCAAACTCCTGTTGATTACTCATGCTCCTCTCCACTAAGCCAGGGGTTAAGCCCATGACTAGACTTGCGCATGCAGCTCTGGCCCCCCCCATGTCCATTCGTGGAATCAGCTAAGAAGAGATTTCAAGTTGAGAACAGAGACTCAGAGGTTTAGTCAGACAGATCTGAGAGTCTTGGCCCTGTCCCTTTACCTGTGTATCCTGAGCCCAGAAACTATCCATTGCCAAGCCTCAGCTCCCTGGTCTGAAAATTCAAACATGACTTACATCAAGGTGTGAACAATATAATGTATATTAAGAGCCCCACAGGCGCCCCATCTGGGTCTCTGCTTCCTTATCTGCAAAATGATGACCCAAGAACCCACCTCAGATACCCGACACCAGGTGCCATCAAGCTGTCTGTAATTCATAGCAACCCAGTGCTGAGCAGAACTGCCCCATGGGGTTTTCTTGGCTGCAATCGCTATGAAAGTAGACAGTCAGGCCTTTCTCCCACAGTCACTGGGTAGCTTCAAACCAGCAACTCTACAGCTAGCAGCCTAGTGCCTCATCATCTGCACTCCAAGGGCTTCTGATCTGAAAACTCGAGGATTCTTTACACCACAGGTTTAAATGACACATGTCTAGAGCTTAGCAAACACCTCTGAGTTTCTGTTTCCACATCTGTAAAATCCACCTCATGAGCAGGATGCAAAGACTAAATTATATAATGTCTTTTAATTAACTGCCAGCCCAATGCCAGACACACACTAGGTGACCAGGGTTCAGTCAGTGGCAGTTCACTAGAAGGCTTTAGGAAAGTGCCGACACCCAGAAGGGAAACAGGACAAGTACTTACTTGTTTGTTTACACGGTATGACTTAGGAGACAATACTGGAGCCATTATTAGTCCCTGTCCTAGAATGTGATCCAGTTGGAACTGGACTCATAGGAACTGGGCACTGATATGTAAAGATAATAGCCAGAACAATCTTCCCTTTTAGAGAAACCTTCACAAAAATAAATCATTGAACACAGCACAAAAGAC
The DNA here is from genome assembly GCA_028571685.1 of Heterohyrax brucei. Classification (NCBI taxonomy): domain Eukaryota; kingdom Metazoa; phylum Chordata; class Mammalia; order Hyracoidea; family Procaviidae; genus Heterohyrax; species Heterohyrax brucei. The sequence continues at coordinate 12,669,490 of CM053153.1, read as the reverse complement.
CCACAGACTTTCCACTCTATCTTTTTCTATTTGTATTTAGTAAACAGTAAGGTTTTGTTGACCAATTAAGAGTCTGCTGACTGTCATTTACTAAAACCTGTACCAATAACTGTTAAAAGATGATTCAAAACACAGGATCAGAGTTTCCAGCCAATCTGTGAAAACGTGAAACTTTCAAAAGCTCTGCCTAAAGTGACGACTTGGCCTGGGGCAGACATGGCTGTCTCCTGCTTGCTTGTTCTTTGGACTCAGGTAGACATGGCTCTAGTAGCAAGCTCAGTCGTTCTCCACTTTTGCCTCTCAACACACACCAAGTAAAACTTTCTTTCTACTTGACTAAATTTTGTGATGCTTTTATCCTGGAACAGGTAAGAGGCCTGAAAGAAACTAGACATTCAAATGAAGAGACTCAGGTAACCTGACATTGTTTTCCAAGGGTTCACTGGCTTACAGCACAGGGAGAAACACCTGGCTACACTCGGAAATCTCCATGGCCAACATCTAAAACTACCTCCCAACTGCCACTATGGAATGCTTGGAAATTCAAGTTGAGTCATGGCATCACGCTGTTGGAAGTACCTGTGGCTCTGGGAGAAGTGAGCTGCAGTGATGCTCTAGCAGACATAACTACTTCAAGTGAATCACCCAAGTGCTCTTCAAGTCTCCACAGAGTAAGATGGTAAAGAAGATCCGGAGCCAGGAACTCATCATAGGGTAGACTAGGGAGGAGAACACCCTGGAGTCTAAGTAAGGAAGCAAGAAGGCTTAAAGCCCCCAGGGGGCTGAAGAAAGGTATACAGTGAGCAAGGATTACACTAACAACAGAAGACCATGGGCTTTAGAGAAACAAACTCTAGTTCCCCACTGACTGCACACCTCGGTCAAGTTACTTCAACTCCCGGCTTCCTCATCTATAAAGTGAAGTTCATATATACTGCTGACTCTCCAGATGCTGTGAGGATGTAAGATGCAGCCCACGACGAACTCAGCATGAAACCACTCCATTCCACCAGGAGTCAACCTTGATTTCAATTCTACTATCAGCTGAAATCCCACTAGGATGGAAACAAAAATGCCCCACCCCACAAAAGTAATTGTGGTTGGGTTTCCAGGTTAGTCCAAGAAAACCCCCTTACAAGCCTAGAACATGACAAATTCTCATGACAAAGCAACAGGGCTCTCTGGTCAAGAGCCAGCTCAAAGACATGATCTGAGGTACAAACATGGCCTTTGAAAAACAAGGTTCCAACTCTCAGAAAAGTCAGATAAAAGCTGTTTGTGGCACCTTCTCCTCCTTTTCTCCCTTCAAGTTACTGCCCCCTACCCTGGTTCTCTACCCAACCCTTAGACTTCTAAAAACCACTCACAACTGTCAGGTTGATTTTGAGTCATAGTGACCTTACAGAACCAAGCAGAAGTGCCCCCACAGTTTCCAAGGAGTGCCTGGTAGATTCAAACTGCTGACCTTTTGGTTATCAGCCACAGCACTTAACCACTATACCCCATGATATCCTAGCCTTTTCAAAGGAGCCCTCAAGCCAAATCATTTTCCCTCTATTTCTCAGTCAAGTGTTAAGTAGAAAACAATCCCATTAGCTAACTGAAAACCATGTATGAATGGTATGGTGGTACTGCTGGGTCTGGAAAGAGACTTATTAACTCAAAGCCATTTTTTAGCCCGTGAAATGTCCAGATGGAGATAATAAATGGAAACGAAAATGTTCAAGCAGTGTAATGGATTGAATTGTGTCCCCCCCAAAATGTCTGTCAACTTGGCTATGCCATCATTCCCTGTCTCGTGTGACTGTTAGTCAGAGTGATCATATCAATTCCCTCTGACACCTCAAAGGAGGTGGCTACTTTAATGGCTGGTGTAAATTATCTAAATTTAAATGTCTTTCACTTAAAGGGAACAACTCAGATGGGAAACACGCTTTCCTTTTCTGTTGGCAGATATGTGGCTTGTTTATATGTATATGTGTGCGCACTTCCACTGAAAAAAAGCAAACACTAACCAGACTTACTTCCATTCTACAGCTAAATCACTAACAACACAGCATAACAGGGTGGCAGAGGGGAAGGGCATGAGCCATGGAGCCTGACAAACCCAGGCTGCTCCCTTTCTTCCTCATGGGCTAGCTGGGGGACGTGACCGTTAGCAACCACACACAAGAAGTGCTCAGTGCAGAGTCAGCATGCAAAGACGACAGAACTATCACCGTTGCTAATTATGACTCACCCAGTGAAAGGCTGTACACTGCAGGCACCGAGGCAGAGACCAGGGATTTGCCTTAACATCCAGGTCTACCATGAGTCTATGGCTTGACCTTCAGGAAACTGAGCAACTATGGATGTCCAAACTGCTCTGTGCAATCAGTAATAACTAAAGCCCAGAGAGGAAGACTTCACAGTATCTGGAAAATCCTCACCAGAACTGCCCTGAAGGCCTGTTGTAAATCAAATGCAATTTCACTATATCCTCATAAACTTCAGTCAAATATCCACATGCCAGCCATCAGATAAAAATCAAAACTGGCGGGTGGATGGGTGGGTGGGTGAGGGGGAGTCCTCTGGGCCCCAGCTATTTTCAATCTATTAAAAGTGAAGATATATATGAACATCATAATGTAGTTCATTAGCCTATTAATGACAAAACAGTCCTGAAACCACAGGAAAAATGCTACTTCCACAGCCATACCCCGCCAGGAAGTTCTTGATCAACTCACCAAAGTATCTCATGCATCAGTGGAAGACTATTTCCTGACTGCTCCATCTCATTAGCCTTTCACCCACCATACACAGCGTTCTTCCCTGAAGCAAGTCTGAAGAGAAAAGCCATGAAACTGGGCTGAATCCTCTAAGCCTGGCTTGTTACATGTGAAATCAGGAAACAGCGTCTATCCCACAGACCTACTGTAAGGATTAAACAAAGTGATAGGATGTGTACAGAACACCCAGAACAGGGCCCAGCACAGAATGGGTTCTTAATTGCAGTGTTTGCCGATTCTGAATTTGTTCAAACTTGTATACAAAAGGCGGAAGAAACATTTGACAGTGACAGCACTGTCTGACTTGGCACCGTTTCATTTACTTGGAGACAGTGCATTCGCTTGCCTCACCATAAAAAAATATTACTATTATTAAAGCAGCAGCAACTGCTGGGCCAGCAGTGAACATTTATTTTGATTTGCACTTTATAGAAATAAGGAGTATGTAATTTTATGTAAACACTACTAATGAGAATAAATATTAGAGAAAAGAAGTGGACTTCATTAAAAAAAGAAAGATTAAAGACTTCTCACATTTCAAAACAATGGAGACTCTCAAATTTTATGTCACATGAAAATGGATAGTGAAGAAGTGGTTTGATGGGAGGAGCCATGTCAGCCCTCATCAGAACTTGAAGCAACCTGTTATTTCACCCTGGTGGAAAGCCAATCAAACCAAAAATGTCCCCACACAGAGCCTAACTGCCTTGTCTAGTTTGCAATCTATCCTAAGGTTCTAGAAAGATCACTCAAAAAGCACTCTGTCATCACTTGAGACGTACATGACACTGGGGTGTTTCTTCTCTTCCCTTCTCTGTCCACATCCTGAGTGGGATGTTTGTCTGTCTTGACCACATCAGGGAAGCTGAAAACTAGGCAGCATGGTGCTCTGGCCACAGCTCTGCTAAGTGTCCCAACTGAATGTGAACACAGAGGTCAAATGGAGGTGACATTTGCAGAGAGAGAAAGGCAGAGAAAGTATCATCTACCAAGTACCACTGGGTTCCAGGTATCTGCCTACCTTAGCTCACCTACCAGCTCTCCCAACAACCTGCGAGGTATAGTCATCTCCATTCAGCTTTCAAATTGATGGAAAGTGAAGATGACGAGATCAGAAGACATGGGACCTAGGCCCTGCTTTGCTATGTGACCTAGATATATAGAGACGGAGTTTCCCTATTCTCCTATTCTTGAGAATGTCATCTCTAGTCTTTGTTTAAGATCAGGACTTAGCCCCACTCATCATTCTAGACAAAGCTGACTGGACCAGAGGTGATCTCCAACCTGATCTTCCCAGGTGTTTCAATCAGACACAGCTGGTGTGGTGTACTGGAACTGAGGAGTCACAGAGGGCTGCCATTTGTCTCCAAGAGTGGAAAAGCCAGGTCTCTGTATGTTCCCTAAAATATCATTCAAACTCCTTCCAGTAAGACTCCACTGTGCTCAAACTAGGTTTTTTTGTTTAGTTCTTTTTTTAAAGGAGGGAATTCTGCTATAGCAAAAAGCCCAACACATGTGGCATGACGGTTAAGACTGTGTGTCAAGTTGGGTAGGCCATGATGTTCAGTCTTGTAGCTTGTCAGCTTTTGATGAGGTAATCACCTCTATGATGTGATCTGTTATAAGTGGCCAATTCGTGGAAAGAGAGCTTCCTTTAGGGTGTGGCCTACATCCAATACAGGTGGGCTTTCTGGCAAAGCTCACTGGTTTTTGCTTGCTCCTGGATCCTGCTGCTGGCTCCTATTCATCTGACCTCTAGATATGGGGACTGGAGCTAGCCATCTTACCTGCTAATCTTGGGATTCTTGGACCCCAGCACCTGCAGCTATGTGAGTCAGGAGAAGCCTCCAGCCCAACCCACGAACTGGGGATTTTCCTGCCTCTACAACCACATGAGCCATTTCCTTTATATAAATCTCTGTATGTTTTTATAAACCGCACTGGTTTTACTTTTCTAGAGAACCTAACCTAAGACATGTGAGTTTTCTTGCCACCAGCTTCTTCATCCAAAAAAAGGAGGAGCTGGATTTTATGGTCTCCAAGGCCTTTTCACAGCAATGTGTAGTTTATTATACAATGATGACACAGTCATCACACTGTGTGCCAGGTACCACACTAAGCACCGGAACATGGCTGTCCCTCACCTAACCTCTGGGCACAATGCTACAGAAATGCAAAGAATTCAGACTTTATTAATAATGGAAAAGGCTTGGAAGAATTTCTGTTTTCTTCCATCCAAAGCACATCTGGACAGGAAAGGCCTGGATGGATTCAGCAACTCTGCTTTCTGTAATCACTGGTACCAAAAACTGCAGTCGTCTTTTAGGCTTTATCCCCCAGGTGCATAAGGTTCTGATTTTGTTTTCCTAGCTTCTGGGCAGCTAAATTTGGTGCTGTCTTATCAAAGGGACATATATTTCAGTTCTTTTTGGGAAATTATACCATAGCCTCAGTCAGCACTGAAACCCAATTCTTATGTAACTGACCACAAACAGCATGACACGGGGCTGCTCATGTGGTGCCCAGGGCCAGAAAGAGCCAACCATGAATGCCAGGATCCGGTTAAGATCTAGTGGTGCCAAGTGCCTCCTGACTGGATCTCCCTCTACCCAACAAACTGAAACTCATTTTACTGACAGTGAAAAGAACTAATACAAAACCCGCAGACATGTACATTCAAGGAGAGACTGTTTTCAGTTTAAGGATCCTGCCTCCAAACCAAAATAGAATTCCTTGCGGTCTCAGTGCTCCAAGCTGTAATCAGTAAAACACACACCCTGGCTGCTAGGCTCCATTTCAGGCTGAGTTGAGGCATAAGTGCTCCCCAGTACCTCCCCACAGAAGACCAAAATCAAATCTCTGCATTTATCACGACACAGAGAAAGCGGCTTATTACCCCACTGTTGTTGGTGGCTATCAACTCCCACGTGTACAGAGCAGAATTGCTCCACAGGGTTTTTAAGGCTGTGACCTTTCAGAAGCGGACTGTCAGGCCTGTCTTCTAAGGTGACTCTGAGTGGCTTCAAACCACCAACTTCTAAGCCAGTAGCCAAGTACTTAGCTGTTCGCACCACCAGCCACCTCCAGAGCACAAGCAAAAATCAAAAGCAACAGCACTGGCCCCACAGCTGCACCAAAGAGGGCACAATCAATTCTGTGATACATCAATGGATGGAACACAGGGAAGGGTGTGTATATGGTAGCAAGCAGAAAAGATCAGCAGTGACACTGAAGTGCAGAGAGTGAGGTTTCACCAGTACAGCCCATCATCTTGGTCTAGGTCAGAGAGGGTAGGACTGTTCCCTTACTTCACAGAGTGGTACCCACCAAGGACTGAGTATATAACTCAAAGGAGTAGAGAGCAGCTCTGAAGACTGTTCACATCAATCTGGCCTTGACAATTACCCACAATGGTTACAATGTTTAATGTTGCCCTCCCTCCTTCCTGTAGCCTACCCTGCTCCTCCACCATCCAGCTCCTTCAGTACATGTGGCCAGCTTGTCATCTGACCTCATCACTTACCTTTCCAAACAAGTAACCAAGTCTCATCTTCTCAGCTATACATTCAAGGGTCTAATCCAGTAATAACAACAAACTTCAACTATTTACATAGCACTTACCATGCTAGGCAAGGTTTCTAGCACTTTACTTGCACTGATTCAACTGTCACAACTCTAAGAGGTAGGTACAATGCCCACAAGGAAATTCTGACACAGGAAGGTTCAATAACCAGAAAACAACAGGAATGCCATTAACCTAGGCAACAGGAAGAGCCCCTCCTCAACTCAAATGTTGCTCTGGTTCACAGCAGAGAGGATTTCTGCCATCCTCCCCTCTAAAGCATGCTTCTGGCCTCTCACCTCTTTCTACTCTACCCCACGCTTACAATGCCACCTTTGACCAGTTGGTGAAGTCACCTGATGAGTGCCTTAATGTGCATTACCTCCTTTAATGTGCAAAGCCACCCTATTTATTGATCAAATGAGAAAGCCAAGACTTAAGAAGCGAAGCATACTCCAGCCCCATCATTTTCTCACGTTTAAAGAATACACAGAGGAACAGCCAAGATCAAGACGCAGCTCTACTCTTTAAAAAGACTGGGTTGCATCAACAAAAACCACCTCTCCAAGGCTCCTTGACTCACCTACATACAGGCAAAGGCCCGGGCAGTGTGAAGGCCGGTCACCACAGAGGGCCTGTAATGAAAGCTTCTGGGACCCACAACAGGAAGGGTGACTGTGGCCTTGCACAGCATGTCTACGGGACCAAGACTGACGTCAGCAGGCTGGAGGAATCAATTCCCCAATTCCTCTGCACCTCCCGTCTGGAAGCAAGTTCCGGGACAGGCACTGGGAAAGACTCCTCCACAGCGCGCAACCAGTCTCAACAGTGCTGGGGTGGGTGTCAAAAGACCTGAATTCAAATTCCTTAATTCCCGTCCATCTTTAGGCCTTGGTCTCCATGTCTGAAAGCAACGGGACTGAACTGGATTTGGGTGGCTCCCTATCTCTAACCAGCTTACTCTCACAAGAACATAAAGCTCAAAGGCGCTTCTGGCAAATAAACAGATTCCAGGCTTCCCCGGTTTTTCCATCTAAAACTGGCAATCCACACATCTGATGAACACAAGAACATCAGTGCTACACCATGAAGTTGGTGTATTTCAGAGAAAATCACAGACATCTGGCATGCGTTATTGTGGACAGAGGTGTCTGTTAATTTTTCGGAAATACTACAAATGACTATTAGACCCCCATCTCAACTTCCACAGGCCCCTTGGAGCTGAGGCTCCTAGGGTGGCAATGACTGTTCTTCAAAGTCCCTTCAATTCTGGCCTTCAGTGATCTCCCCATGTAACCAGAGTTCCAGCAAACACAGCACTGTGGAGAGCCAGGAGGCCAAAAGGCGGACAGCCAAAGTGCCCAGCAGCAATTCCACGGAACAGTGGCGGATCTTCAGGCAGGGCTGTGTGCGGTTTACAGGCAGGGACAGGCTGGTCAACAGCGCCAGACAAAGCATGCCAGGTAAAGCTGGAAAGCCAAAGGGCCACTCTCATTTCTGCTGTGCCCAGGAAGATTGCTGGCTGCAGTTTCTCTGACCACAAAAGGCAGTGACTTAAAGAGAGGTGGACAAGAGATCTCAGAACAGACTGAACTGTCTGACTCCTTTCCTTTTCTCTACCAAGCGCTCTCTCTCTCTCTCTCTCTCTCTCTCTCTCTCTCTCTCTCTGGCACTAGAAATCAAGCAGGAATAAGTTAGATAATTAGCAGATACCTTTTTCCTTGGGGCCGGAAAATCAAAACAACTAGCCAGGTCCCCTATTCACACTCCAAATCCACAGTTAAAGTATGTGAATTTGGGTAAGCCACTGACTCTCCCTGAGCCTTGTTTATTCACATGCAAAAGGCAACAAATGATAATGTCACTTGGCAAAGATTTTATCAGGTGAGAGAGGTGAAAATGTTTTTTAAACCCTGAATATGTTTATAAAAGTCATACAACATCAGTATGTGTTATCTTATTTGAACTTTAGAAAGACCCCAAGCTCCGGCACACACTTTCCTAACTCCCTTTGCTACGGCAACTACATACATTCTTCATTCACTGACCTCTGCTGGTTAGGTCCAGAAAATGTTCATTACCTCCAAGAGCCCTGGTGGCACAGTGGTAAAAAGCTATACTGTGAACCAAAAGGCTAGCAGTTGAAATTCACCAGCCACTCCCTGTAAATCCTATGGGGCAGTTCTACTCTGTGCTATACAGTCACTATAAGTCAGAATCAACTCCACCCGTGGTCAAAGGCCCCAGCTGCTGTGGTGCCCGGAATTCTGTGTGGAGCACAGGCATCATGGGAAGGCTCGTTTGCCTTTCCTTATTCTATTGTCAAGAGGTCGGGGACATACTCAAGCACATTATTTTAAATGATGCATAGGATCAATCTTGATTTTAACTTAAATCTTCCCCAAACCTACTTTTACTGTGGGAATACCACTGGGGATAACAAATGAGCTTCTTAAGCTTCCAAAACCCAAACCAAACCCAATATTGTCAAGTCAGTTCAGACTCATAGCAATCCTACAGAACAGAACTGCCCCAGAAAGTTTCCAAGGAGCGTCTGGCAGATTTGAACTGCTGACCTTTTGGTTACCAGCCATATCACTTAACCACCACTCCATCAGGTTTAGCAAGTACTTTATAAAACAGCACTTCTGATCATCAGCTTTCAAACTACAAAAGAAAATGGCACTTGCATTCTAGAACACTTGGAGCTGGTGAACAAGACAGACTTCCAGGGCATTTACCGAAGACTGATGACTTTTAATCACTGGCATAAATGAAGATCCCCAAAAGAACAGTGGTGAAAACTAAAACTTACACAGAGAGCAAATTTCATACAGAAGGTCTACAGAAATGGGAATGACTCCCTAGTCCACTATCTACTGGTTGTATGACCTTGGAAAAAATACTTCATTGTTGTAAGACAGAGTCAATGAAAATAAACAAACAAAAAAACCCAAATCCACTGCCTTTAAGTCTGACTGGGAGCAATCCTATAGGGCAGAGCAGAACTGTCCCACAGGGTTTCCAAAGCTGTCATCTTTATGGAAGCAGACTGGCACATCTCTCTCCTGCACAGTGGCTGGCAGGCTCAAACCACTCACCTTTTGGTGCTGAACCACTATACCACCAGGGCTTTTTCTCCAACGATAACAGTAGGTATTACCGATTGCAACATAAGCATTACACAATAGTACGTAAAGGGCTTACATACAGGTGCTGTTAATTGCTGTGGAGTCAATTCTCACTCACAACAACCCCAAGTATGTAGAGTAGAAATACCCCAATAAGGGTTTCCAAGGGGTGCATGGTAGAGTCAAACTATGGACCCTCTGGTTAGCAGCTGTAGCTCCTAACCGCTATGCTTCCATGGTTTCTGATCCATACATTTTAAGAAAAGCCCAGTACCATCAAGTCAATTCCAACTCCATAGCAACCCTAGAGGACAGAGTAGAACTGCCTTACAGTTTCCAAGGAGCACTTGGTAGATTCCAACTGCTGACCTTTCAGTTAGCAGAGATAGTACTTACCCACGATGCCACCAGGGTTTCCAAGCCATACCAGCGGATACTTAAAAAAATGTGCTGAGTGAATGCTGTTTCCAAATTATGTCCAAATAAACAATCACATTTTAATCTGAAAAAACATACCCAAATCTTCTAAAACTAGGGAGTAAGGGGGTATATCCGCCCTGGTTGTATAGTGGTTAAGAGCTAAACTGCTAACCAAAAAGTAAGCAGTCTGAATCTATCAGCTGCTACTGGGAAACCTTGTGGGGCAGTTCTCTGTCCTGTAGGGTCGCTATGAGTTGGCATCAACTGAATGGCAACACATTTGGGTTTGTTAAGAACTCCCTGAAATACGGGTATCAAGAAAAACTGAGTCTCTAAGGAACTCAGACAACTTCATTTCATAAGACCAAAATTGGTAGACAGGATGGAAACAGAGCTGCCTGTGATGTCTACAAAGCCACTGGAATACTCTTTATAGCTATTTATAAAGCTTATTTCATGTCTTAACGATTTTAAATTTCCCTAACTTCACTGTGTAATCCCTCAGTGGTACACATAGTTACTGCACTCAACTGCTTACTGAAAGGTCAGAAGTGTAAGTCCACCCAGAAAGGCCTCAGAAGAAATGTCTGGCCATCTAGAAGAAAGTTACCACTGAGAAACCTACAGAGCTCTGTGCCACTGACATACATGTGGTCACTACAACTGAGAACAGATTATAGGCAGGACTGGTAACTCCATTTCCCTTACTAGCCAGCCATCTGACCTTGGGGATTAATCACATCATCACTCAGCTTCAGTTTTCTTTGAAACCAGAATAACTTGCCCTCTTTCACAGAGCTGATATGAGAGTTAAACATCATCACATACACCGTGTTCCTAGAAGCCTAACACTTAGCTCAATAAACTGGCAGGCTTGCCTACTTGACACTGTCACCTAAGATCAAGTGCTGGTCTGAGACTCATCAACTAAGCAGACCTTCATTTATCATGTTGGACTCTCCCTCTTCATGAAGCCCCAAGTATTCCCCACTCTGTGCCTTTAAATGGAGAGTGTCTCCTGCTACCACTCCCAAGGCAGTCCCGGAAGGCCTGCCTACTCCCTTCCCAGGAAAGCCCTGTCATCTTCTGGTCATTTACTCATGACTTCTAAACTGTCATGAGTAAAATGGCACAAGTCAGTGTGCCCTAGCTGCTGAATAAGCAAAACACTGGCTTTGTGCTTGGAAAACATTCACAGCCAGGACGAAGTCTTGGCAGAATACCAACCAATCCATTCCAGCCTCCCAAGGGCAGCCACTGTGTGTCAGGCAAAGCATGACTCCCACAGTCATGAGAGACCCTTTGCCCCCATGGGTGAAGCCCACAGACAGAGCACCTTTGTCTCTTCTTACCATGTATTTCTGACCCATTTCCTAGGAGTGCTGATCACAGTTTTAAATAAAAACACCAACATCTGTGCAGCACTTTTTGCCAATGGAACACGGCAAAAAGGAGACTGAGTTAATTTGGGGCTCCAAGCTCAGAGACCTAACACAGTTCTGAGACGAGAATTATGTATGTTAATTAGCAATACAAAGAAAAGAAAGGTCACATATAAGCAGGGAGGTACTCAATTATGAGAACCAGGAAGAGGTTTAAAAAAGAGAATTCCAAGCTTCCCAAATTCCCATTCTTGACTTTCCACATCACCAAAAAGTACCCAAAAGTTTTATTCCTAAGAATAACCACAAAATAACTCAGCAGTATTCAAGAAGTTTCCAAGCATTTCATTTGTGAAACACATGCCAATAAGGTTTTGTGGTTTACCCAAAACTTTTTCTTATACTTTTGGGGCAATAACCTTAAGTCTCATTATTTTCAAAGAACTGAATTCAGATCTACTTAAGATATAAAATATTTATAACACTGCACTCCTCTACACGTAAACTTAAGGGAAGGAGGAGAATAAAACTTTAACTGCAGTAGTTGATTAGGAATCCAGGCAGCACAGTGGTTAAAGCACTTGGCTGCTAACCAAAAGGTCTGAGGTTGAAACCCACCAGCTGCTCCATGTGAGAAAGGCATGGCAGCCGGCTTCCATAGAGATTTACAGCCTTAGAAATCCGATGAGGCAGTTCTACTCTATACCATAGGGTCACTAGGAGTCAGAATTGACTGGATGGCAGTAGGCAGTGGTTAATATCCATCGATAGGAAACTAAAAGATACACTTTGCATTTATGCAACAGGCAACAACTCGAAGAGTCCGACCTCATGTAATACTCTCAAAAGCTGAAAACTACAGACTAGAGACAACGTCTTCCTGACCAGTACTGTACTTGGATTTAGAAAAAATTACAAAATTACTGCAGCATTTTGAATAAAATATTATTATATTCTTGAGAACATGAGTGTCATCAAAGTACTCTAATATGACATTTTTGAACTTCTAGCCTGATTCAACTCTTTCTCAACTTCATTCATTCGATTCCTTCTCACTTGCATGGAATTAACCATACTACTCCTCATGAAATAGGTTAATTGTTGCACTGAACTTTAGGTTACCTAAAGGAAGATCAAAGCAGCTGTACACAATTTAACATTAACCCAATCTTCTGGTGTGCTGCAAAACAAGCAATATGTGCCCCTACCAACTACTTGCCTTTATCATAGTTCGTGCAAACACAATACAGTAACACTATCTGACTGTGCAGAAAGGGAAAGTTACAATAACTGACAACTCTATTAGCACTCACAGACTAAGTTATTTAGAAAGAAAACCACGGCTCAGTCTAGTCGATGTCACAATCTTTAGAAGCAAATACAATTAGCAAAGCAAAAGAATGCCAAGTGCTCCTATATTATCACGTCCCAATTTATCACAATTAAGTGAAGGACAGACCCATCAGGCAGCTGAAGGCCTGGTAACTCAAATTTAATTCCAGACACTAACTGTCAGGCTTGTGCAACAGACCGGCAATTCATAAAGACACAAAAAGAACTCTTTACCTCTGGCTTTCAAACAAACCTAGTTAAGTAGGTATTTCTCGATCCATTTCAAAATTCAGTTCAATTATCCAAGTCTCCAACTCGACGGCACTTGGCTTGGCTATCCAAGTCTGACTCCACAGAGAACTCTAAAAGCACCCTTCATAGAGAATGCATCATTCGGACTAATTCACAGCACTATGCAGTCAGGATGGCACCCGGTACTAGGAGAAGACTTTCTCCTCCTAAAATTATGACTCCTATGTCTAGAATACCTCCTCTGCAGGGAACCGTGCCTTAAGAGTACCCAAGGCTCTAGGAAAAACAGTCTGCCAACAGAAGTCCAAGCTTTCCGATATCAGAGGACCAGCCATCGTGAGCTTAAACGAAAAGGGCTCCTCAAACCTCAATTAACTACACGATAATCCACCCAGAGAACACGATCTCCCTCTAACTTCCACCTTCTGCTTACTTTTTCAGTTGAAATGGGTTTGGCGTGTTTAGTCGGGAATGGTGCTTTACGGCACTTGAGAGATGGAGCGGGGCTCCAGGACAAATGTCCTATTTTTTATTGACGCTCCAGCTCTGTAGCTTACAGGTTCCACTTTAGCACTAATTCACTTAAAATTTTAAAGGCAACAGCCTCGACTTTGGCAGGATCCCTGGAATCCCCTAACGTTTCCCAAAAACGCTAGTTAAAAAGAGCTGTTCTTTCTGCAACCCAGGGCCTCCCTCCTCCGGTCTGGTCAGCTCTACGCGGCAGCATCAGCATGAGGTCCCCCTGGCAGGTCCTGCCGGTGCAGCAACCCTGAGCCCCGGGTGGGGCTCTATCTTCTCTTTCCCCCCAAGCTTTAGTCACTGTACCCTAGAGGAGAGAAATCCGGGATGGAAGCAGTCCCAACTGAGTTCTCCCTGATTCCTTGGGGATTTTTCCACCGGCCCTCGCCTCTGCAGCTAAGCCTCTCTGGTCCTGCCAGGCCAACCGGAGATGCATTCACTGCTCATCTCCCAACGCCTTGCTGGTGACCTTGGCCACGTTGCTACGCCTCTCTGCCCTCGATGGCCGGATACCACCCACTTCGCGGGTTACCAGAGGGTCACAAAGACGTGGAAAGCGCCCAGCAGACTGCCCGGCACCCAGGAAGAGTGCAAGATAGGGACCGGACTTCCCTCTTCTGCCTTCCACCGTGTGGAGAGCTCGCCCGTATCTCTCTCAACCTCCAGTCGCTGAGGTCGAGGTCTGGCCTTTAAATTCGCAGAGACCCGAAAAGGACTGGCAAACGGGGAGGGGTCTGGCTCGTCTCAATTCCCCCCTTTGCTTGCTCGCAGGGGACTCCCGCAGGGGGTGTGGCCCCCCACTTCCAAAAGCCCCTTCCTCCCCAGCTCAGGAATGCAGACAGTCCCACTGCGAGGCGGCAGCTGGGAGCCGCGGCGACGGGATGACCCCGCGGGGCGGCCGGGGGCCGGGGGCGCGGCCCGACCTACCTCCTCCAGCAGCGTGACGGTGTTCCTGCAGTTGTGCAGCCGCGTGGTGAAGCTGGACGTGGTAGGTGAGTTGTAGTCCTCGGTGGTCTCGGCGATGAACTCGGACACGGAGATCTGGTCCGGCATCCTGCCGGGGGGGGACGAGACACAAGCGGAGGCGGGGGTGAGGCGGCGCAGGCTCCCGGGGCCGCGGCCGCCCGGCGGCTCATGAACGCCCGCGCAGCCCGCCTCCCGCGCCTGCCGCCGGCCTGGCGCGGCTTCTTCCCCGGCGGCCGCGGCGCTCGGCAGCAAGCCTTCAAACTCCAAGCGCGGCGCCAGGCAGGGGGCTCTCCGGGACCCGCCTCCCAGTGCTCATGCCGACGGGGCAGCGATTGCAGCTCCTCAGCGGCGGGGGAGGGGATGCGACGTTAACACAGTCCGCACTGGAATCGGGAGGGTTCAGGGGCGTCCGGGACGCAGGGCTCCAGGCGGCCGGCACAGCCTTCCGAGACGCTCTGACAGGCGGCGGCGAGCAGGGCCCGACTGACTGAGCGCTTTTCACTCAGCGGGCGGGCGGTGCTCCCGCTACAGTCACGAGGACAAACAAGGAAGCACTCTGCGCACGCGCGCCACCCCCTCCACCGCCCGCAAACTGCCCCAGCGCGACCCGGCCACGCTCCCCCACCCGCGCGCCACAGCCACGCCCCCGTCGCCCCAGCACCGCCCCCGGCCTTGGCCTCAGCCCGACGGCGCGCAGCCTCCCAGGCCACGTTCGGACGCGAGCGTCCGACTTCCCGGCTGAGCGCGCCGCTCGCCGGGCTCCGGAAGCCCGCATCCCTGTGGCCGCCCCCGGGGCGATTACTTCAGCGAGCTCCTTACGCGAGCATTTTGTAAGAAGGGTGACCAAAAAAAGTTGTACGTGTTCTTTTTTAGTCCCGTGTGGGTGCAGGAAGCGAGGCCGGGAGAGCCGCCTCCTGCTGCGCGGGCGCCGCCGAGGGGAGGGGGCGCAGGGCGAGCAGCCGGCGGGCCGCCCGGGCGCACAGCTGCCGGCTCGCTGGGCCCCAGCCTTCGTCCCCTTTCGCCTCACCCCTCCTTCCCCGCCTTCCTCCCTCCCTCCCTCCGCTGGGCGCGCGCCACTGCGGGCGAGCTAGTTCTGAGCAGTTTACTTGGGTTGTAAACTGCTGTGAGAAGACAAACGGAAGGTTTGGGTTGCTTTTTTTTTTTTTTTTTTTTTTTTTTTGCAATTTTTCACTGGCACCTTTTTTAAAAACCCAGAGGAAAGACGAGGGCTACAGATTGTAAACTCGTATATCCCGAGGTGCAAATGGTGTCCAGTGCTAAGCAGATGCCAGACAAATTTCATTAGAAAAAGTACCAACATACCCTCATCCCTTGACCCGGCAGATGGCTGTTTTTAAACTACCTCAATGTACTTAATCCTAAGAATCCATTTAATTTCTCACCAATAATTGCTAATGAAATGGGTTTTAGAAAGATGCCCTCTGTCAGCGGCAACGTCTACAGGACTGGCTCTTGTATCTGGAGCTAATGGGAGCTGTCTTTCGCTGACCATCTCCCAAATTCACCTCCTCAGGGTCAAACAAAGGCTGGCCGTGTGGCCTCCCCCAGGAATGAGCTCCTGCTATCTTGTGTGGTTAGGTGTGCTCTGTTTCTTAGCCCCAGCTACAATGGTGTGCCCGGAGGCAGGGATCTTGTCCTGCACTGAGCTGGGCACACTGAAGTAGCCAGTTAGGAAAAAATAGCATCACCAAGTATTTACTCATGACCTACTATGCACCCTGGGGATACAGTAGTGACTGTGTCATTCTCAAGAAGCTTACCATCCGGTAGAGAAACAGCAAATACAAAACACAGAACAGAGGAAGGGAAGTGGCTAGTAGCGGTTCAGTACTTAGAATTTTCACCTTAAATGCAGGAGATTCTGGTTGATTCCCAGCGAATGCCTCTCCTATGCAGCTACCACCGTCTCTCACTGGAGGGAAGCATGCTGCTATGCTCAACAGGTTTCTGCAGAGCTTCCAGACTCAGAGGAAAAGCCTAGTGATCTTCCCAAAATCAGGCAATGAAAACCCTGTGGAGCAACCCTGGTCTGATCCGAGCCACAGCTGATAAAAGCACAAGCCTGGGCAGCAAGGGTTTTTGTTCACAGCTCACCAGGACAATCAAGGAACCAATGAGTTGGACTTATAAAGGATGCTCCAAGGAGACTTCTCTGACAAGGTGACATCCTGAGAAGACAGTAAGGGACTGAGCACAGAGATGCCTTGTTGGCTAGGGGATTTTGGCTCTCCACTGCCTCACATGAAAAAGAAAGCTAAGGGCATCAATCCTATGACGCTGTTATGTGAGTTAGATAATGGATGAGAAACCACTCTGTGCACAGGGAGATCATTATGCAACATGAGATGTACTGTCTCCCTGAGTGGCTGCACCGAACCTGTACTGTGTCACCACCATCCTCCAAGGGACCACACTTCAGGTGGTCAAGGGCTTCACCTAAGAACTCTGTAAGGGAACGGACATGTATACTCTGGCAAAATAAAAGGCTGAGAAATCAACTTGAAACATCCTTAAAACAAAATTCAGTAATGAAGCCAGCACCCATTTTTTCCCTCATTAGCACTTCCAAAGTTTGGGGAACAAGTTTACGGTTCTGGGGAGATAGCCAGATAGAGATAGCAAAGCTGAAAACCTGGGTCTGGGAGTCATTTGCTAGCATTCAGGGATCAACACACCACACAGGTTTTTTGGATTATGAGAGCCCCCTGAGAAAGTCTTTTTCTATGTACTAACTGGGCCACCCTGTATCTGTAAAGCTCTGTCCCTCTGACCAAATGTGGTACCGACTAGCTTAGATTTGGAGTCCCTGGATGTTGCAAATGAATAACGAGCTGGCTGTTGAACTGAATGCGTGTTCAAGCCCACCCAGAGGGACTCTGGAAGAAAGGTGTGGCAATCTACTTCTGAAAAAGCAGACACTGAAAAGCCTATGGAGCCCAGTTTTTCTCTGGACACACAGGATCACTAGGAGTTGGAACTGACTCACTGACATCTGGTAGCTTGGGATAACTGGGCTAATCGCTTAATTTCTGTGTGTCTCAGTAACCCCAGGCTACCCCCATCCCTAGACTTCTTTTACTCCAAGCAGGTCTTCCTTTAAAGCCAAACTCACTGCCACTGAGTTGATTCCGACTCACTGCGACCCTATACAGCAGAGTAAAACTGCTCCATAGAGTTTCCAAGCAGTGCCTGGCAGACTCAAACTGCCGACCTTTTGGTTAGCAGATATGGCACCAAACTACTATGCCATCATGGTTTCCAATCTTGCTCTAGGCTAGGAATAAATTCAGACTTTGATTTTGCAGTTATTCCATTCTTTATTCCAAGGCATTATCTAACACCTATCACTTCCACTGAGTTGGGAGTTCCCTCCCTCCTCTGTAATACCTAGCATATAATAAACACTCAATTATATGTATTGCTATTAAAAGCTTAGAGGCAGTGAATAACTGCCTCAATATCAGAAGGCCAGGAACCTAAAGCTTGTAAAATCAAGGGCTAGATGTGTCAAGATGACCAGACAGATCTCTCCCCAACTCCCCAAGCAGGTGCTCAGTCTCTGTATACATTCAGCTCTGCAGATACAAGGAATAAAGGTTATAACAAACCAGGCAAATGGAAAGGAGCCTTGGATGGCACAGTGCCATCCTTGCTGCTCCAAGGAAGAAAGATGGGGCAGTCTGCTGCCTGAACAATTTACAGTCTTGGAAGCCCTCCAGGGCAGTTCTACTCTGTCCCATAGGGTCAGTAGGAGTTGGAATCTGCTTGACAGAAACAGGTCAGGCACACAGACAATGGTAAATAGCCAGGGATTTTTCTTCTTGACTGAATCCATGAAAGCCCAAAGTGCTACCATCAATTGCTATTCCAGTTTCATTTGAAGATTATGTTGTGTATGTGCTCCATCCCATCTCTTTGGGCCAAGAAAGCAACCTGTGAACAATAAGATACTGTGCTCTGGTAAGTCTATACCTTCTCAGACTTGGTTTGCAATTAGAAATTTCGGAGGTTCACACCTCTCCCCGCCACTTCAGGGGTTCACAGACACATAATCCTCTTTCAATTTAAAACTATGCCCCAATGCAAACCATCTGCACCTCTCATTTGCTCAAATATCCTAAAAAGTATTCCTGGATATCAGAACATGAATGACTGACACGGACTAAACTTAAATGCTTTCTTTCCATGGAACTGCTCAAAAATAATCCATCATCCTTTCTCGGGCTGAGAAAAACGCACATGCACTAATACACATACATCTACTTGTGCACCCTGCACTTTATATAAAGCAAGTGTCACCATCATTGTTATAACCCCCACTGAAGATTGTCCATTCAGTGCCCTGCACTCCTCATGGCTGCTCCTGACTCTCAGCACTGCTGCCTGGGGCCTTGGTAGAAAGGGAAGACAATATGCTTTGTATTACATGGTTCTGGGTTTGAATCTCTAACACTTAGCAGTCCTATTTTCTCATCTGCGAAGTTAATAATAAAATGATGTTAAAGGCTGTTATGTGAAATGAAAAGATGGAATATTCAACCAATGTTCCTTCCCTTTCAACTTTTACATACAGTGTGACAATACATGCATCCCCTTCCACTCCATGACCACGTATCTCTAAATTGGTCACCTAGTGTAGCAAAGAAGAAGGAGAGGCCATACAGTAATTCCCGCAGTCTGGGAACTCAGATTTGGGGACATTCTTCAGAAGAGCAAAAACCCACTGCCATAGAGTTGATTCTGATTCACAGCAACCCTCTAGGACTGGGTAGAACTGCCTCACATGGTTTCAGAGGCTGTTTAACTCTTTATGGCAGTAGACTGCCATATCTTTCTCCAGCAGAGTGGCTAGTGCATTCAAACCTTTTGGTCAGCCACTGAGTGCTTTAACCGCTGTGCCATCAAACTCCCTTCATAGTCTTCAGAGACCTCATTTACTCTGGTAAGTGCCCATTGTAAGGCCACATCCCTTAGTGACAGTGGAACTTGGGAAGTAAATAGTACCTATAGTCCAGTGGGATGAATACCAATTGGGATCAGAAGTGAGTTGAAACCATGAAACAATGAGCCCAGTTTTCAAGGAAGGCAGTTCCTGTAAAAGAGGAAACTCTAGCAAGGCAACTTCTAGAGGACAGAACAGGGCACTGATTTTGCAGAAACATGAGTTATGGGCCCATTCTCAAATCCAAAAAACTTGGGTTCACATTTCTACCACATAGCAAGCTATGTAGCCTTGTTAAAGTAACTAACTTCTCTGAGCCATAGCTTTCTCATATGCAAAATGGGAGCAGTAACTCCTCAGTGACCTGAGGATTTCGTGCCATTACGCACACGAAGTACTTGGCCATGTGTGGAACATCGTTAATCGGACAACGCTTTTCAGATCTTCTTAAGGGAATTTTGAAAAACCTTATCTAGAGATATAAAATCTAATATTTACGGGGGGGGGGAGGCAAACTCACCAAGACTACGTACCAGGCTCTCAGCTAAGCAGCACAGAATTCTGAACACACATACCATTATTTAAACCTTACAATTACTCTATTTGAGGTAAGAGGAACCTGGTAGCACAGCGGTTAAAAGAGCCTGGCTGCGGACCAAAAAGGCTGGCAGTTTGAATCTACGAGCCAGTCTTTGGAAAGCCTACGATGGGCAGTTCTACTTGGTCCTACAGGAAACTATGAGTCGGAAATGACTCAACAACAACGGCTTTGTCTTTTTTCTTCTTTCTTCTATGAGGTAAGGATAAGCAGTTCCTACTTCGCAGAGAGAAACCTGAGACTGATAGAGTACGAGCTACTAAGCGCGATCCTGAGCCATGTAGTCCCCAGATGGTGTAAACAGTCTTCAAGATTGGCTGTTGGAGGTTCAAGTCTACCCAGAAGCTCCAGAGAAGAAAGGCCTGGGAAGCAGAAGGCATGCAGCGTACACATCAGCTGAATACACTCGGGAATCTAATTCTGTGCTGTCCTGTAAGACAAGGTTAGCTAAAAACTGTTGGTGTTGACCTGCTTCCAAAAAAAGGTACCCACTAAAAACTCTGTAGAGATAGTACTGCTGTGATACACGCAGGGCCACCATGAGTCAGAACTGGCTCGACAGCAGTTGGTTAATCTCAAGCCAGAGACAGCACTGGTAGTTACACAAGCAGCGTCTGAACTCATTCCCACATCAATTCTGACACGCAAGCATTACAGTATTGGAAACTGAGACATGAAGAGTACACACTGTATCTGATCAGGCAGATTCAAACTTGAGTGCTTTTTCCACTGTTCAAAATTCCGGTCGCTCCACTTCCTAAAGGACTACTTTGTTAAATCCAGTATTTCTCCCACCCTAGGCAACCAAAGAAGTCACATATATTTATTTTATATACATACACACACACATATATACTTATATGCATATATATATTTATTGCATTTATTTCACCTGATAAGAGCTCCTTTTCCACTATCTAAATGGAATGGAAGAGGGAAGAAAGGGCTGCAGGGGCAGGTGGCAACAGGGATGTATATGATTTTGCTTGTTAGGGCATGTTGCCATATCTGTATCAACGATAAAGACTGTTTTTTCCACATTCATGAGTGCTTCACAAGTGCACTCATGCAATCTTGTGTTTTTTAAAAAAATGCCTATCCTATTCTCCAGCATACTTAGTTTAAACACTTCACATAAAACCACCAGATTGTTCTCAGTAAGTCAAGGAGAGAACAAGGTTTGTTGGGAGATGACAACCAGGCCCTGTTCTTTCTACCTCCTTGCTCCCTGGCCGGTCCTTCTGGGGCAGGCAGGAGCAAAAGTCAGGCAGAAGGCTGGGAAGCAGAAGGCATGTAGCATACACATCAGCTGAATACACTCGGGAATCTAATTCTGTGCTGTCCTGTAAGATAAGGTTAGCTAAAAACTGTTGGTGTTGACTGTATGTCCTGCGCGTTTGAGTCAGTGCAGGCCACAAGCAGCAACCATATAAAATAACTAACTATATGACTATCTCCATTTCATCAGAGACAAAGAGTCAACAGTGCCAGGATAATTCTTCTGTTGGAGGCTCTCAAGTTACCTTTTCACGTCCTGCGAAACTCACAGACAAGTCCAACCCCAATGCAATCTTGACTGGTCTGGGGAACTTTGTCTATGCGTCCAGTTGGAATTAATATTCACATGCATGTAAGCAGTCTAGTTTCTCACTTTGCCATAAGCAAACTGAAAGCTGTTGGCCCCAGTTGGAGGGACTTCAGCCATCCACTCATGCATGCATGGAGAAACTGAGAGCTCTCTAATGTCAGAAAGCTAGAGGCAGGGCTTGGCTCAGATCCTTCTACTGACTTCTCTGCACTACCAAATTCCCAGATTATCATTCCCTGAGGGCGTGGATGAAATCACTCCCATCTCGGTATCACCCACATCATCCCAGGAACTCAGGGAAGGGGCCCAGGCTTGGCATTTTATAAGCCAGATCTCCTGAAATCTTTGCAGCAACCCAGGTTGACAGGATGTTTTTTGCTGAAGAAACTCAGAGACATACAGACTACTCAAGGTTAACAGTTAATAAGCAGATCGCTGGAATTCACAGCCAGTCGGAATTCAATGCCTTCCAGCTTCTTCCTCCCCTGAAAGGCTCTGCCTGACACAAGCCCCCACGGACCCCGGTAAATGTGTTTTGAATTGAACTGGCTGCCTTTTATGAGCCACATCATTTCCAGTATAAAGCAAACAACCTCCAGTGAACAAAAATAGCAGTGTTATACAGGATTCCTAAAAACCTGCAATCTCTAGGAGTCATAAGTTTTAAATGTTTATTTCCAAAAAAGAAAATTCATCTGAAAAAACGAGAAAAACCAACAGAATGCTCAGCTTTCTCTTTTTCTTTGATGCAATGATCTTGTTTTAAATTTAAGTAATCACAAGTAGTCCTTTCCTCTTCCAAGCTGCCTCAAGAGTGAGAACATGCCTCTTTCACATGGCACCATTTTCCAGCTACTTCTACTTCTCAACTGGATTATGAATTCCATAAAACCAGAGAGCTTTCTAATGTACTGTTACAGCCCCAGAGCCTCAAGCACTTGAGAGATCGGTTGACCAGATGGAGGGAAGAATGAATGAATGGATGAAGTAACAGATGTTTACAGGCAGAGGAGTATGATGGGAACCGGGAGAGGACAATCAGAGAAGGAATCCAGGTTCTTAGAGTTACTTCCATTGTCCTGTATCATCGTAAACTCTCAGAGACAGAAGAATTTCAAGGATCATGTAGTGTCCAGTCCTTTCATTTTTCAAATGAAGAAACTGAATCCCAAGAGCTCAGGTGACTTGCCCAGCATTCTTTGGCAGATGTGTGGGCAAGGAGGGCTAGAACCCAGACACCCTGGTTCTGAAAGATTTCCCCACTCATTCATCTTGCCCATTTATATTTCACAGATAGGACTAAATGACCTTCTCTTTTGGAAAGCATTTGAAAGTCCCATCTAGGAACAAATTATGTTGACATTTGCATCATGGCTTCAAGGAATGCCCATACTTAAATACTTAAAACATGAGAGGACTGCCAATTAAGTTTACAAACTTATCCTAGAAAAAAGTGCTACATACCTCATTGCTGAACATCACCGTGGTCACCTTCCAAGTACTCCCCATGGGAAACTATGCACTGACGCCAGTGCCTAGCCCACACTTCAAAGCTACTTTGGAAACTTTTTCTGGAATGGCCATCAGAGCTGTCATCATATTACCATTGATGTCCTGAATGTCATCAAAATGTTTTCCTTTCAATATTTCCTTTATCTTCAGGTACAGAAAAAAGTCACTGGGGGCCAGATCAGGTAGGTAGGGAAGATGTTCCAGTACAGTTACTTGTTTACTGGCTAAAAACTTTCTCACAAACAGCTATATAATTCGTGCCACTGTGCCCAATGGCCACTCCAGAGAAAGTTCCAAAATTGCTTTGAAGGGTGAACTAGGCACTGGTATCAGTGCACAGCTTCTCAAGGGGAATACTTCGAAGGTGACTGTAGTGATATTCAGCAATGAGGTATGTAGAACTTAGAATAATTAAGTTCGCAGACTTGATTGTCAGACTTCATGTAAGCCATCAAGTTGATTCCAACTCATAGTGACCCTATAGGACTGAGCAGAACCTAGCAGATCTGAACTGCTGATCTTCTGGCTAACAGCCATAGCTCTTAACCACTACATCACCAGGGTTTCATATAACAGTAAAAAATCTAGCACACAATCATCATCCCCGATTCTGAGCAAGAAGACTGGGTCCCCAAGTACTCACCTCCTGCTTTCATTTCTCATCTCTGCCTTCTCACTCTACCCCTACAATACCCTCTTCCTTTTCTTTCCTGCCCTCCAAAGCTATTAAAGTAAGCTGAGGAGCTGGAGGACAACCAATGCTATGCAGAGTTCTCACCCTTCCACCCCTGCCCTTCCTTATGAGCTAATTTTAAAAAGTAAGAGGTCAACAGAACGAAGGAGAAAGACAGAATGACTGTTCTGTGATCTGCTGGAATCACTTGAGGTATTCCTGTAAGCTATCCACGCCCCCTCTACCCACCACCATCATCCCAGCCCAGGGCAGCCCTAAAGCGCATGCAGAGAATGGGCCCAATCTCTTCCTTTTCTAAGGCCACTGTGTGGTCACAACTGACACAGCTTTTCCCCTTGGTCGCCAGAGTCCCTGAGGCCAATCTCCAGTTGGTGCAGGAATATTAGGTTGGAACCAGTCCATTCAGTTCTGTGCCACCAACAGTAATTACACAGTTCTGCAGCCTTTCTTGTGGTAAAGAGTAGGCAGTCCAGCTCCACATTACTGGGGTTCAAACCCCAGCTGTGCTCCTTCACGTGTCTGTAACCTTATGCAAGTTACCTAACTTCAGTATCTTCATTTTAAAATGAGGACAATCCTAAGACCTCTCTCATTAGGTTGTTGTAAGGTTTATGTAAAATAATCTATGCAAGACGCTTTACAACAGTGCCTAGTATGTATTAAGTGGTCCACAAATGTTAGCTACTAACATCACTGGAGTTCTGGTGGCATAGAGGTTAAGAGCTTGGCTGCTAACCAAAAGATCAGCAGTTCAAGTCCACCAGCTGCTCCCTGGAAATTCTATGAAGCAGTTCTACTCTGTCTTATAGGATTGCTATTTATCAGAATCAACTCAACAGCAATGAGTTGTTTGTTTTTAGAAGTCAACAGTGGCAGTGGTAGAATTTTTACCTTCCATGCAAAAGATGGGTTCAATTCCCTGAGGCACCCCCCTGCTCATCTTATTGGTGGAAGCTTGGGTATTAGACATCAAGAACCAAAAAGATACATGAAGTAGTCTCTGTCTACAAGGAACCCACATCCAAGCAAAGATACATAGATGTTTTCAGCATAGCTGGTGAGCTGTCCAAGGAACTCAATCAGAAAATAAAGTGTATACCAAAAACATCACGTACAAAGGGAAAGTCCAAGGAAAAAGGTCATCTGATGCTTTGCTAGCTCTGATTGACCCAAAGCCCAAGGTGACCTATTTTTATGAGCACTTTCAAAGCTGCTGATCATTTCAGACATCTTAAGAACACTGACAAATGGCATCTATTTGTGACGTCAGTACTGAGATACATGTAACACAGATTATCTTCCTTAGTCAAATATGTCCCTTAGACTCCTTTCTCTTGTGGGTAAACAGAGTTGCTTGGAGAAACTCTGGTGGCACAGTAGTTAAGTGCTATAGCTGCTAACCAAAAGGTCAGCAGTTCAAATCCAGCTGCTCCCTGGAAACTCCAAGGGGCAGTTCTACTCTGTCTTATAGGGTCACTGTGAGTCAGAATCAAGTTGACAGCAATGATTTTTCTGGAGGGGAGGTGACTACATGAGGAGATTGTTGAAAGGGTATATGCTTTCTCATCTATGTATCTACCATAGTTTTTTAAAAAAGAGAGAGAAGCCAGTGGTAGAAGTCTATGAGGACTCCAGGGCAATATCAAAAAACCCAAACCCGAGGCCCCTCAGCTGATTCCAGCTCACAGCAACTCTACAGAACAGAGCACAACTGCCCCACAGGGTTTCAAAGGCTGTAATCTTTACAGAAGCCAACTGCCACATCCTTCCCCCACAAAGCGGAGCAGTGGTTCTAATCGGTGGTCTTGCAGTTAGCAGCCAAATGCCTTAACCACTGTGCCACCAGGGCTCCCTCCTAGGGCAACAACATCTTGTAACTCAAAGAATTCTTTTATATGACATCAGTGTGACCGGTGACTCCAAACGCCAGCGGCCTCAGCTCTGCTGTAGGGTAGACCAGCAACCAGCAGAGGATCATCAGCTCTGAGCTGGGGACCCTTGTTAGGGACACTATATGGCATGAATCTGTCACAGTATCTAGTTGTTGCCTCTCAAAAACATCAGTGCACCTAGCCCATACAACAACGAGGTGTATTATAACAGAACTTCTGTAATCATGGGAGCTGTAGGGCTTCGCTCCCCTTGAAAGAGGAAAATTGCTCACCTGCGGCAGTTTTCTGCCTAACGTGTACTATTTGGTTAACATCTTTCTCAAATGTGAACACTTCAGATCACGAGGGGCTCTAATAAAAATGAGAAAAACTCCACAACTGCTAGCAATTCTTTTGACAGATGCCTGTAGCTCTGACTCACTGTTTTGTATTTTCTGTTTTTGTCTGCTTGCTTGCTTGCTTTTGAAAAACTGGTCTTTCTGCTCAAGGTTAGTGGTTTTGAGGTATTTAAGAAAGTAATATACAAAAACTGCAAGGTCTGAACGGACAATAGAGGACTTACCACTGACTGGGTCTCAAGAGTATTTTCAGTATCTTTTGCTTTCCTTTTGTGAATAAACAACCTTTCTCTCTCACTATTTATTTGGGTTTGGAAAGGTACTTTTACTTACCTCCAGCTACTTTCCACATTTTGAACTTACCAACAGTTCAGATGGACCATGTGGGGCACTGACTACATTTTCTGTCTGTTCTACATCTTTTACTTTTAGGAATACATAATACACATTACTTGGTGACTGCCACTTAGTAAGAGCTCAGTAAAGGGTGACTATACTTCTCATCAGGAGATCTGGTAGCTCAGTGGTTAGCTGTTCTGCAGCTAACCAGAAGGTCAGCAGTTCAAATCCACCAGCTACTCCTTGTAAACACTATGGGACAGTTCTACTTTGTTCTATAGGGTTGCTGAGTCAGAATTGACCCAATGGCAATGGGCTGGTTCTCATTATTAAAGGAGCGCTGGTGGTGCAAATAGTTAAGTACTCGGCTGCTAACCAAAAGGTTGGGGATTTGAACATACCCAGCAGCTCGATGGGAGAAAGACCTGGTGCTGTGCTCCTGTAAAGATTAGAGCCAAGAAAACCCTATGCGACAGTTCTACTCTGTCACATGAGGTCACTACAAGTTGAAATCTACCCAACAGCACCTAATAATAACATTCTTATTATCAGGGAAGTCCATTCATGATGTGGCCCTAACACACAATATCAGGCAATTAAGTCTGTAAACTTACTTGTTCTAAGCATCACATAGCTTACTGCCGAGTATCACAACAGTCACCTTTGAAGTACTCCCCACTGGGAAGCTATGCACCAACCCCAGTACCTAGTCCACCCTTCAGAGCAATTCTGGAACTCTTTCTGGAACGGCCATTGCACATGGTGGCAAGGTTGCAATCTCATGAACTTAATACTATAGCTGTCTGTAAGGCAGTTTTTAGCTAGTAAACAAATAACTATTGGAACACCCTCCCTACTCACCTGATCTTTCCCCCAGTGACTTTTTCTTTACCAGAAGATAAAGGAAATTAGTGAAACGAAGATATTTTGATGACATTCAGGATATCAAGGATAACACAATGACAGTTCTGATGGCCATTCCAAAAAAGAGTTCCAAAATTGCTTGGAAGGGTGGAATAGGCACTGGCATCAGTACATAGCTTCCCAAGGGGAGTACTTTAAAGGTGACCATAGTGATATTCAGCAATGAGGTATGTGGCACTTTTTCTAGGATGAGTTTGCAAACCTGTCAGACCTCATATCTCTGCAGTAAAAATCTGTTTTTTTAAAAGTAAAATTATGATTAAAAATTAATTTTAAAAAACTGCTGAGAACACATTTGTTAGTTCTGAACACAGCCTGACTATGGCTCTTTGGGTAAGTGTAACCCTGAGGTTGCCCTGGACATGAGACAATGGAAATACATTCAAGAGAAGGGACAAGCATGGAGCTGTCCACCTAATTAAGACCATTTGCCTATATCCCATGATACTGTGGAGCCACACGGGCAACAGGGCTTTGTTCAGCTTGCCTTGCTGTTCTCTAAGAAGACCTGTCTTCCCAAGTTTGAAGAGACAAGGCACCACACAGGAAACGGGAGAACAAGGCACAGTCATCCTGGACCACTCCTTTCACTTTGTTGATCTCAGCATCTCATCAGGAATGCTGTTCATCCTCTATTAAATCAGTTGGACTTGATCAGTTTCAACTGAACAATGCTGACTGACCAAGCACTCCTTAAGAGCCTGCTGAGTGCCAACCTTGTGCCAGGTGCTGCTGTTGTTGTATGCCATTGGGTCAATTTTGACTCACGGGGACCCTATCAGGCAGAGCAGAACTGCCTCATAGGGTTTCCTAGGCTACAATATTTCTGGAAGGAGCCCTGGTGGTACAGCGGTTAAGTGCTTGGCTGCTCACCAAAAGGTCAGTGGTACAAACCTACCAGCAGTTCAATGGAAAAAAAGATCTGCAATCAGCTCCTATAAAGATTACAGCCCAGGAAACCCTATGGTCAGAGCAGAACTGCCCCCAGAGAGTTTCCAAGGCTGCAAATCTTTACAGAAGCAGACTGCCATGCATTTCTCCTGTGCAGCAGGTGGCGGGTTCCAACTAAAGACTTCACAGCAACGGGTTAAGTACAAGTCAGTATATATCTGTGTTTTTTTTTTAAACCTTACCAGAACCCACTCCCATGTTGAAGAGGTAAGAAGTTAAGTGCTAGGTCAAGGGTCCTACAACTAGTAAGTGGAGGAGCTAAGCTTTGGATTCAAATCTAATTTCAAAGTTTGAGCCCTTTCTACTACACCATACTCTGTGTCACCTTTAAGACGAAGGTGCACCTGACCCAAGCTACGGTATTTTCAGTCACATTATATGCATGCAAAAGCTGGACAATGAATAAGGAAAACAGAAGAACTGACACTTTTGAATTGTGGTGTTGGAGAAGAATATTGAATGTACCATGGACTGCCAAAAGAATGAACACATCTGTTTGGAAAGAAGTACAGCCAGAGTGCTCCTTAGAGGTGAGGATGACGAGGCTTTGTCTTACATACTTTGGACATGTTGTCAGGAGAGGCCAGTCCCTGGAGAAGGACATCACGCTTGATAAAGGAGAGGGTCAGCATAGAAGAGGAAGCCCTCAAGAAGAGGGACTGACACAGTGATTGCAAAAACAGGCTCAACCCCAACAACAAACATCCATGTCTGAGCCATCTAGTACTGTTTTAATGGAAGTACCACAAGTGGATGGCTTTAAAAAGAGAAATTTTATTTTCTCACAGTCTAATAGGCTAAAAGTCCAAATTCAGGGTGTTAGCTCCAGGAGAAAGCTTTCTCTTTTGACCCTGGAAGAAGGTCCTTGTTGTCAGTCTTTCCCTAGACTGAGAGCTTTTGAGGTAAGGGGACCCTGGGTCCCTTCCAAAGTATGCACTCTGCTCCCAGAACTACTTCCTCCTGGTTTAAAGTCCCCAATTCTCTGCTTGCTTCCCTTTCCTTTATGTTCCAAGAAATGGCCTCAATCTCACACACTGAGTCCTGTCCCACCAACACAGCTGCGGCCCACCCTCCCTCATTAACATCATAGAGGCAGCGTTTACAACATAAGGAACAACACACTATACTGGGAATCATGGCCTGGCCAAACTGCAGCACCCCCTTTTTGGGGGACACAATTCAATCCATGACAGTCAGCA
The DNA here is from genome assembly GCA_028571685.1 of Heterohyrax brucei. NCBI lineage: Eukaryota > Metazoa > Chordata > Mammalia > Hyracoidea > Procaviidae > Heterohyrax > Heterohyrax brucei. The sequence continues at coordinate 12,640,160 of CM053153.1, read as the reverse complement.
TGGCACAGGACCGGACAGTACGTTTCATTCTGTGATACACAGAACTGACTCGACGGCACCCACTAACACCAACACCACCACCACTCTTTGCATAAACAGCACTCTGCTGGCTTTGCAGAGTCTGTGGGTTATGTGCCCTCTATCTAGTCTCCTTTTCTTCATTAATGGAGATCCTATTTAATTTGGAGCATCAATGTGTTTGGCTGCCTCCCTTAAAGCTGGCATGGCTGTGCATTTAAGTTTGGCCAGTGAGGTAAAAGCTAAGGTGCCATGTAGGACTTTCAGGAAAGCACCTTACAAAGTGCTAACTTGGCTGAGAGGAGGACCTCTGTTGTCATACCCGCCCTCTTCATCCTGCTGCCTATAATGTGGATGTGACAGCTGACACTCCCACTGCCGTTTTAATCCTGAGGCCAGATGCTGAGGATGGTCCCACCAGACAGACAGATGAAGCCTGGGTCCTTGATAACCGTGAATGTACCACCAAACTCTGGACTATCTCCAGACTTCTTTGGTCTGAGAGAAAAATAAACACTAATTGCTATTATTATTCCAGTTTTCATTTATATGCAGTTAAAATCTTACTGTAATTTTTACAGTGGGCCTATGAAAATGCTGAACCAACCAAGAAAGTATGAAAACCAGCAATGTCAAAAGCAGCCCAATTAAAAACAGTCTACAACAGCCGTCTTCCCAACTTCTCTGTTTTATATTCTATAGTCAAAGGGTTGGGAATTCTACTGAATTATTCTGGAGACAGTCACTGCCTATCTAATGGAGTTACAGAATCATTGCAAAGACTGCTCTGAATTCACCGAGTGTAGGCATTACAATGTATAAGCCCTTAAATATCATCTCAGGAAGTGCTTCAGAATCACAGCCATACAGGAGCCAACAGGCGCCCACAGAACGGACTTCTGAAGAAGCAAATTTACGTACACAGCCCTTGCACAATTTGGTTAAGAGAGAGGAGACAGGGCAGATTGTAAAGAGGAAGTACGATGATAAAGCACAAAGATGTCTTTGCCTTAAAATCAATTCTCTGTCCAAGCTTTCCAGAACAAACACTGAAAATTCCAGAGTTCTTTTCTCTGCCAGAAAGAAAAACAGCAGTGACCTTCCATGCCTGGCAAGATTCACAGTTTTGCTTGTTTGTTTGTTTACATAAGATACACAGGATACTTATTAGTCACTGCCTCACACAACAGCAGCTGGCACAGAACGGGTTTTCTTTGGTTATGCTTCTTTCTTTTTAGGCTTCTTGAGCCTTCAAGCCTCAATGACGTAAGTGAAGATGAAGCATTTGGAGGAAGGAAAGATTCCTCCACACGTTTTTTTCCTATTTTGCTTTTGCTTGATATATCTGATTTTATACACACTTTGGATGGCTACAGCTGGTAACTATGAATATTCTTTATGAGGGCAAAGAATTCTGGTCTTATTTTGGGGCACTGGCAGTTTCTCTGTGTATGTGAACATGTAAGCGCCAAGAGAGATTGTTCCAGTTAAAGCTTATTGCAGGCCTTTCCCCAAACCTTAGCTGGAATTTCTGCCCTGCCTGTTCCTTCTCTAAAAGTACACATGCACGTATGTATGTGTGTGCACATGTATGTGCGTACACACACACACACACACACACACTACGCCGCATCTTACTTTTGGTTCCTGCATCAAACCAAACCATGCAGAATCCTGAGCAGACAAAGTTGTTATTACAAAGTCCGTGCACCAAAATCATGCCCTTGAATCAGAGGCTCACCCTGCACCCCTGCCCAGCTCTCCGTAGGCCCTTATCTTCTCTCACTTTTATGTACAGCTCTAACAAGTGTGGTGAGCCAGTCTGTAGGCCTTCAGCAAGCTGAACAGAACAATGATTTTGGGAATAGTGAGAATGGAATACAAGGAAGAGAAACAACTGGCCACTACAGCAAAGCATTAAAAAAAATCACAAAAAAGAAACCCATGGCCATTAAGTCGATTCCGACTTACAGTAACCCCACAGGACTGCCCCACAGAGCTTCCAAGAAGTGCCCGGTGAATCTCAACTGTCGACCTCTTGATTAGCAGCTAGAGCACTTTAACCACCACACCTCCAGAGTTTCCTGGGAATTTAAAACTGCCATCCCCCAAATCCCAAATTCTAAATACGTGGGTCTGCCAATGAGGTCAAACCATGCTGCTCCACTGACTCAGGTCTCAAAAAATAAGTGAGATTCAAAGTGACGAACCTGAGTTATCAAGAAAAGGTTTAAGGCGCGATGCCATGTTCTAGACACCATGTTATGTTGGAATAACATTCTCCAGTATTGCCTTCTCATCTTCAAAATGCAAAAAGGCATTTACCCAGGGCCAAGCTTCCTGCGGATGCTGACTACAGGATTTCAGCATAATTGCTTTTACAAGCTTGTACACCTATTGACTTGACTAAATTGCAGGTTCTTCTCCACTCAGCAAACTGACTTCTTCATCCTACAGTTCCCTTAAGGGAGGCAGCCCAGACAGTGCACGCAGGCTGACGAGTCTGAGTTCTGACATGCGTGCGGTGCTGCACATCCAGGAGAGGTGCCCAGCCTCCCAGACCTCAAAATGCCAGAAGCCACATGCATCTTGGCTTCTTTTCATACAAAGAAGGGGATGACAAAGCTACACTGACTTCTATCACTGTGTACTGGGCCTCCAACTGCAGGGCATCCCAGACTACCTTCAAGGCAATACCGAACCAATTAAGGGCCCCACAGCAGAGTCAGCTTTGGGATCTTAGCCTAACTCAACCCATTATCTAATGCTTCGCCTTCTCCCCACCCCCATTTGTATCCTGACTGCCTGAGCCTTTTAACTGTTTTATATTACGAGGCTCAGCTACAGGCCACTTAGTCAGCTGTCTGCCTGGTGGGTGCTGGGGGATCAAGAGGCAGAAAGGGTCTAGGCCAATGTCAGGGATGGTTTATGGTTATTGACTTGTATTTAAGGACTCTAAACCCTTGGATTCTGCAGCCCTCAAGTTGTAATACATCCTCCTTGGTTAATATTCTATATTCGAACATTAGAATATTAATATTCTAAGGCAGAAATGGAAACCCTGGTTGCATAATGGTTAGTGCCACAGCAGCGACCAGAAGGTTGGCAGTTCAAATCCACCACGTGTTCCTTGGAAACCCTATGGGGCAGTTCTACTCTTTCTATAGGGTTAAGAATCGACTAGACAGCAATCTGTTTTGGTTTAAGGCAGGAATGGACCACCAAGAAGGAAGCCCAGAGAAGTGGCTGGGAAAGGGGCCCCAGAGTCAGGTCTGCCTACGGCTAAGGAAGGTGCAAGGCAGAGAAGGAAGAAAAAAAGTAACACAAGCAAAAAGAAAGTCTCTTCCTTCTGGTTTCACAGGAGACGATTGTGGGAGATCTAACGGAAAGAGCAGGCAAGGGGAGTCAGCCAGATCAATGCCCACACTCCAGCTCTGTCACTTAGACATGCACTGTAATGCAACTTACATGTTTTTTCAGAGGCAAATATTCCTCTCCTTGACAGTGCAGGTGGGAGTGATGCCTACAATGAACAGGCACAGAGTGATCAGGAATAATGCATGTTCTATACCACACACAGAACGGGTCCTAGACTGCAGAGAAAGGCCGAGTGAGACAGACAGGAGTAGAAACTGCCTCTGTTTCTGACTTCTTGGTTTTACAGATTTCTGATTCTGTCAAGAGACCTGGATGCACCTTGTGCCCTTGGGGTTTATGACATAAACCCAACTAACTGTCTCTGAGTTTGTTCTGACTCATGTGACCCCCTATGGATCAGAGAAGAACTGTGTGTACCCTGCAGGGTTTTCAATGGCTGGACCAAAAGCCTTTCTCCACAGGTACTTCAAGGTAAACTTGAACTTCCACCCTTTTGGTTACCAGTTTAAGTGTGTTTTTTTTTGTGTGTGTGCCTGCTCTGCCTTTATAATCAATGTATGCATTATAATCAACTGTTAATCAATTTGTCTCTCTCCAAAACTAACCTCAGTAGATTTCTGCTACTTTACCCTGAAAACGGCTTTAACTAGGAACTAAGGGGACATTTTGTGGTTTAAAGTCAGGAAAGGTGTGCGTCAGGGTTGTATCCTTTCACCATACCTTTTAAATCTGTATGCCAAGCAAATAATCCAAGAAGCTGGATTATACAAAGAAGAACAAGGCATCAGGATTGGAGGACGACTCATTAACAACCTGCATTATGCAGACAACACCACCTTACTTGCCGGAAATGAAGATCTGAGACATTTACTGATGAGGATCAAGGACCACAGCCTTCAGTATGGATGCACCTCAACATCAGGAAAACAAAAATCCTCACAGCTGGACCAGTAAGCAACAGTGTTATAAATGGAGAAAGCATTGAGGTTCTCAAAGATTTCATTTTATTTGGGTCCACAATCAACATCCTTGGAAGCAGCAGTCAAGAAATCAAAAAGACTCATTGCATTGGGAAAATCTGCTGCAAAAGATCCCTTCAAAGTATTCAAAAGTAAGGGTGTCACCTTGAAGACTGAAGTGTACCTGACTCAAACCATGGTATTTTCAATTGCATCATATGCATGAGAAAGCTGAACAAAGAAGACAAGAAAAACTGATGCCTTTGAATTGTGGTGTCGGAGACGAATGTTGAATGTACGATGGACCGCCAAAAGAACAAACTGATCTGTTCTAGAAGAAGCACAACCAGAGTACTCCTTGGAAGCAAAGATGACAAGACTGTGTCTTACATACCTTGGACATGTTGTCAGGAAAGATCAGTCCCTGGAGAAAGACATCATGCTTGGTGGAGTGGAGGGTCAGCGAAAAAGAGGAAGACTGTCAATGAGATGGATTGATACAGTGGCCGCAACAACAGGCTTAAGCACAAAAACAATTCTGGACACGGTGCAAGACCGGGCAGTGTTTCATTCTGTTGTTCATAGGGTCGCTATGAGTTGGAACCAACTCGATGGCTCCTAACAACAACAACAAGCTTTTATGGATGTAAAAAGACATGGCAGAATGCAAACAACCCAAATCAACTCATGAATGGATAAGTAAGATGTAGTATATCCATACGAAGGAATATTATTCAGTCAATAAGAGGAATGAAACACTGATTTGTGTTACAACATGGATGAACCCTGAAACATTAATTCTAAATTAAAGACTCCAGACATCGAAGGCCACGTGTTGTACAATTCTGTTTCTACGAAATGTTCCTAATGGACAGAGTAAATTAGTGCTTGCCTAATGCTGGGGTGGGAAGGGAAATTGGGTTTGGAAATTGACAGTTAAAGAATATGGGAGTCCTTCTTGGGATTGAAAATATATGCTCTAAGATTGACTGTGATGAGTATTCTAAAGCCACCGAATTACACTCTTTAAATGGGTAAAATGTACGGCAAGAATTTCCATCTCAGAGGTATATAAAAAAAAAAAGAGGTATTGCAGACATCAAGTAGCCTGCACTTCCAAACCAAAAGTAAACCTGTTGCACAAGCTGATTCCAACTCACAGTGACTCAACAGGACAGAGTAGAAGTGCCTCATACGGTTTCCAAGGAGTGGCTAGTAGACTCAAACCACTGATCTTTTGGTTAGCAGTCATAGCTCTTAACTACACCACCAGGAATGAAATGTATTCTACCTGGAGTATTTAAGGAGAGATGACAGAGAAACTAATATTGCAATACTGAACCAATAACAAATTTAGCACAACATTCAGTGTCCTTAACGTGTCTGCAGCATACCCATTATCGCTGAGTCAATTCCGACTCAAAGAGATGCTGCAGCACAGGGTAGAACTGCCCCAGAGAGTCTCCAAGAAGCACCTGGTGGATTCAAACTGCTGACCTTTTGGTTAGCAGTGTAGCACTTAACCACTCCACTGCCAGGGTTTCTGCCTGCAGCACAGAACCAAACAAATCAAACCTGTTGCTGTCAAGTCAATTCCAACTCACAGCAATCCTACAGGACAGAGGAGAACTGCCCCATAGAGTTTCCAAAGAGCATCTGGCAGATTCAAACTGCCAACCTTTTGGTTAGCAGCCGTAGCTCTTAACCACTACACTGCCACCATTTCCAAAGAAGTTGTTCAGTCTCCTTTGGAAGGGCAATCCATGAGGACAGGCCATGTATTCCACAGCATTTGTCTGCTAGATAAGCACTGTCTAAGTAACAAGCGACGGTGCCCTGGTGGTGCCAACAGTTAAGCAAGCACCTGCTAACCCACAGGTTAGTGGTTCAAATCCACCAGCAGCTCTACAGGGAAAAGCTCTGGAGATCTGCTTCCATAAAGACTACAGCCAAGAAAACCCTACGGGGCAGTTCTGCCCTGTCACACGGGGTCACTATGAGTCAGAAGCAGCCGGACAACACCTAACACTAACAGTTGTGAAAAGAAGGGACCTCCACTAACACTGCCACCTTCAATTACCTGGAGTTCTACCTCTGCTATGTCTCCCTTCAGTTCTTACACAATCCCCTAACGGGTGACAATGCTCCTTTTACGGATGAGGAAGCTGAGGCCCAGAGAGGCTAAACACTTTGTCAATGTCCTAACAAGCTGGTGTGTATGATTTCACAGCCCCTGCTGTTTTTCAACAACAGCTGTCTACAGCCTTGTCTCTGCTCCTGTACCTGAGAAACCAACCAACGGACAGACACAAATTTCTGCTTCACCAGATGTCCATAATCTACTTCCCACCCCCGCCTCTTCAGATACACAAACACACAGGCTCACATCAGACACAAAATGAAGACAACTTAAGGCTCTTCTTTCCAGTCCAGGTGGTTAAGGCACTCAGATGATAAATGCAAGGTTGCTGGTGCAAATCTAACCAGGGGTATCCCAAAAGAAAGACCTGGTGATCTACTTCCAAAAAGTCAGCCACTGAAAATGTTAGCGAGCACAGCTCTACTAGGGCACTCATGAGTCAGAGCACAATCCACAACTGGCTTTGGTTCCAGTGTGTAAATCAGCTTATGCAGGCTCCCAGATACACATACTAAAGTCTTCCCCTGCCACTCCATCACCCTCTGGCTTTGAGCTTTCCTTCAGATGATTTCAATTTGGAAGCACAGAGAGGGTCCGCTGGCACTGAGGCCACACAGCTGAGCTGTGTGCCGCCCCCATGCCCTGATGCTGCCTTCTTCCTCACATAATCCAGCTTCTTGGATTATGTGCTCAGCAAACATACTGAATAAGTATGGTGAAAGGATACAACCTTGAAACACATCTTTTCCTGATTCTATATCATGCAGTATCTCCTTGTTCTGTCCAAATGAGTGCCTCTTGGTTCATCATGAGCACAATGAGCACACATGAGCACAGGTTCCTCATGAGCACAATGAAGTGCTCTGAAATTCCCATTCTCCACAGTGTTATCCATAATTTGTTATGACTCACAAACAAATGCCTTCCCATAGTCAATAAAACGCAGGTAAAATCTTTCTGGTACTCTCTGCCTTCTACCAGGATCCATCTGACATCAGCACTGAGATTCATGGTTCCACATTATCTTCTGAATCAGACCTGAATCTCTGGCATTCTCTGTTCATGTATTGCTACAACTGCTTTTGAATGATTGTCAGTTTAATTTTACTTGCTTGTGATATTAATGATACTGTTTAATAATTTCTGCATTCTGTTGCAGCCTCCTTTCTTTGGAATGGGTACAAATACGGATCTCTTCCAGTCAGTTGGCCGGTTTTCCTCCACATTTCTAGACACAGAACAGTGAGCACCTCTAGTGCTACATATGTTCACTGACATATCTTTATTTGTATTCCATCAATTCCTGAAGCCTTGTTTTTCACCAGTGCCTGCAGCACAGCTGAAACCTCTCCCTTCAGCACCACTGGCTCTTGATCATATACTATCTCCTGAAGCGGCTGAATGTTGACCAAACCTTTCTGGCATGGGAACTCCATGTATTCCTTTCATCTTCTTTAGATGCTTCCAGCTCCATTCACTGTTTTCCCCACATGATTCCGCAACATCGAGACTCTAGGCTTGAAGTCGGTTCTTCCAGTCTTTCAGATGGAGAAATGTTGAGTGTTGTCTCCCTTTTGGTTTTCTAACTCTACGTCTTTGTACATGTCATTATAACACTTTGTCTTCTCAAGCCAGTCCCTGACATCTTCGCTTCAGCTCTTTCACGTCATCAATTTCTTCCTTTTGCTTTAGCTACTCTACATTCAAGAGCAAATTTCAGCTTCTTCTGACATCCATTATGGTCTTTCCTTTCCTTTCTGTCTTTTTAGTGACTTCTTGCCTTCTTCATGTATGATGTCCCTGATGTCATTCCACAGTTCATCTGGTCTTCAGTCATTAGAGTTCAATGCGTCAAATCTATTCCTGAGATATAGCCTCAGGTGGGATATACTTACAGTCATATTTTGGCTCTTGTGGACTTGCTCTGATTTTCTTTAGCTTCATCTTGAATTTGCATATGAGCAACACCACTACTGGCTGAGTATATTTCACTGTGTGGACACACCACATTTTGTTTATCCATTCATCTGTTGATGAGCATTTCTGACAATTGTGAAGAGTGCTGCGGTGAACACTGGTACGTAAGTTTCCTTATGAGTCTCTACTCTCAAGTCTTTTGGGTATGCTCCCAAGAGTGGAATTGCTGGGTCATGTGGTAGTTCTATTTCTAGTTTCTGAGGAACTGTCACACTGTGTTCCACCATGGCTGTACCATTTTGCTTAGCAGGGATTCTTGTAGTTAACTCTTCAGTCCCTTCAACATACTAACTTCAAAGTATGCATCTGTTGAATGAAGTACTAGGAGAAACAGGTACAGATGGTACCATGGTACAGAGGGAATTGGGGAGACTGTACAGAGATGATGCCGAGCTGGTCCTGAAGGAGGCACAAGAGTCAGCTGGCTACAAAGGGCACTCCAGGCAGAGGGAATGGCACACTGAAGTACACGAGGATGACATTCACACCAGGCGTGGGGCCACGCAAACAGCTCAGTACACTGACAGTAAAGGACCAATCAGGTGGGCTGACAGCTGAGACCAGAGACATAGACAGAGTGGTCCAGGATGGCCTGGATGCCAGGCCAAGGAGTTTGGCTTTTCTTCTCTAGGCAAGAGAGTGCATCTGAGATAGCAACAGGCATGCACAGCTTTGATGTGAGAAACATCAGCCTGGCTGCAATGTTGGCCCTGATCTGGGCCCCATACTAGACACACTGTAGGTGTTTTGTGTATGTCTGCTGAATGAATGGATGCACAACAGTGGTCCCATACAGCATGAAGGGTCACACTCACCTCTCCCCTCCTCTATCTTCTCCTTTCCTTCCTCCCTCCCTCCTTTGTTCCTTTATTACCTCCTCTCTCTCTTTTTCCTCCTCTTTTCTCTCCATCTCTCTCATTCCTTCCTTCCTGCCTTCCCTCATTTCCTCACTCCTCCTTCAGTCCCTCCCTCTTGCCCTACTTCCTTCAAATAAACAGACTAACATATACCAGGCCCCTGCCTTGGTCTAGGCAACCAACCAGGTACAGGTTGCTTGCAACAGGTTTTCCCATTTGATCTCATTAACACTAAACCCAATGAACACTCTACTTCATGGTGTATGTCAGACTCTCCCCAGTCCCTGCTGTGGGCCACTCCCTGGGCTCCACCACCAGATGACACAGGAGGACAGTACTCCTAGGTGGCCATGCCCTCACTGACTCAGCTGCTGATTCATCTGTCATTCTGGGTGTGGCAGCTGGAGGCACTGGGACAGCAAGACACCACCACACTGTGCCAGCACACCAGTGTTCCCTGGGCTCAGAAGTCCAGAAGTGGGGAAGACTGGTCAGGAAGCTCTTCCTCCTGCTACCTTCATCCCAGCAGCAGCAGAGAGGCCCACCTCTACCCAGTGATGCACTGGAGAGATGGTCCCTCTCCATTTACTGATCACCGAGCGGTTCGGTGCTCCAGGTCTCAGGCTGGGATCCTTCAGAAGCAGAGCTTTAACAAGGATTTGAGTACAGGTAGTCTATTAGGAAAGTGATCCAGGTAGCTGAGCAGGGATGCGAGACAGGAAAGAGGCGATAAATAAAAGGTGCACTGAAGAGCAGGGTGCCATTAAGAGTAACTGGGGGCTCCATCCCGCTGTTACCCTAGGGAGTTGTAGTAGGACACACCACAAAGTGGTGCCCCTGAGGGACAAGGAAGCCAGTGTTTACTCTCCAGCTCTTTACCTTCACTGGATAAGATGTCAGTTCTCCAGCCTGAACTGCATGCAGCATGAGCACTCAAGGGACCACCTTCAGGACAAGCAGACACAGGTGCTCAGCTTACATGGCACCAGCCAAGTGCCCAAAAGGGATCCAGGTAGAACACCTGTGTCATACCTTCAGCCTCTACAGCACAGCGAAAGAATAACTAGCCAGTCACAGTCCTTCCAGTGAACCGCACCCAAGAGGTAGGCATAACCCAGTCAGCAAAGGCCAAAGGTGCCACTAGACCAGCCTGCCCAATAGAAATATGATTCAAGTCATGCATCCAGTTTAAATTTTTCTAGTAAAATCCAGTTGCCCCTGAATTGACCGACTCACAGTGACTCCACATGTGTCAGAGTAGAACTGTGCTCCATAGGGTTTTCAATGTCTGATTTTTAACTAAATCACCAGGGCTGGCTTCTAAAGTACCTCTGGGTAGATTCAAACAACCAGCCTTTTAGTTGGTAGCCAAGCGCTTAACCATTTTGCACCATTCCATGCAATCATCAATAGAAAACTTTCCAGTGGGACAGTCTGCAGTCTTCATTTTGTACAGACTTTAAAAAAAACTCACAGGACTTCTCAGTTTGGACAAGCCACATTTCAAGTGCTTTGTAGCCACATGTGGCTATCAACTGGACAGCACAATGTTGGAGCATCGGAGACGAGTATCCACTCAAAAGTTGGACAAGGAACTGCACCAACGGTTTCCCAAGGCACCAGCACAAAATCCGACCCCTCACACCTGACCACAGTCTCCGGGCCAGCAAAGAGGAAGGCAGTGCCAAGAGCCTTTGTGACCATTCTCCTCGCCCTACTCTGCAAACCCTTACTCTCTCTTTGTTGTTGTGTGCCACTGAGCTGATTCCCAATCATAATGACCTCATGTGACACAGTGGAACTTCTCCCTAACCTTTCCCAGCTGTAATCTTTACAGGAGCGGATGGCTGGGTTTTTCTCCCTATGAAGCTGTGGGTTGGGTTGAAACCACCAGTTCTGCAGTTGGTAACTGAGCAGTTCATTGCTGTATCACCAGAGCTCGTCTGCTTTCTCTTTACCTTTGTTTAGCTTCTTAAATTACACATCATCACGACTAATTCTGTTCATTGATACTAGTTATTCTCCGCTACTGTCCACTGGTACCCAGGCTCCTAGAGCAATGCCTGGCACCATAAAAACCCATTGCCATGGAGTTGATTCAAACTCACCATGACCCTGCACAATAGGAGGCGGGTCATCAGTACACACTGAATAAACGAACAAACAAATAACTACTCCGATGGGGGAGAAACAAAGGACAGAGGAAGAATCCACTGGCATCAGGTGACACGGTCTCTTTTGTACTCCCAATACCACTGCTATCCCTCAAGAAATACTTGTTCAAAAACGGAAAAGAAATGAAGGGTACGGGGAAAAGAGACGGGGGCTATCAGGCTGAAAGGGGGGACCAGGGTGGTTAAGGCGGTCCTGAAGGCGAGAACAGGGCGTGCAAAGGCACAGAAGAGCGCATTATAAATGGCTGTCATAGAACAAACTGTGTTCCCCGTAAATACATGTCAACTTGGCTAGCCCATGATTCATACTGTGGGACTGTCTACCATTTTCTGATTTTCCTCTGTGTTGTAAATCCTACCTCCATGACATGAAGCAGGCAGTTATGTTAATGAGGCAGCATTCACTCTGCAAAATTTGACTGCATCTTAAGTCAATCTCTCTTGAGAGGTAAAAGAGGAAAGCAAACAGAGTCAAGGAGACTGTGTACCACCAAGAAGTGATGCCATGAGCACAGTGTACCCTTTGGATCAGGGTTCCCTGCACTGAGAAGTCCCTGGACCAAGGGGAGACTGGATGATGAAGACCTTCCTCCGGAGCCAACAGAGAAAAGAAACCTTCCCCTGGAGCCAGTGCCCTGAGTTCGGACTTCTAGCCTGGACTGTGAGAGAATGAACTTCTATCTGTTGATGCCATCCACTTGTGGTATTCTTGTTACAGCAGCACAGGACGACTAAGGGAAAAATTCCAGGTGATACATTAACAGCCTCTTCTTACTAGCAGAATCCCCCTCTTAGGAAGTCAGGGACTGTGACGCCTTTACTCAATTTCCTGCCCAGAGATACTGCCCCACCCTGATGTGATCTCCCCTCCCTCCATCCTTGCCCAGTCTGGCAGGCAGTCTGCTCATCTCTCAGACCTCCCCAACCCCAGCCACCAGGGCAGCTCTCCTGGCTGGTAGCACACACCTGCAGCCAGGCAGCCTGAGATTCATGCCCATGGCTCAGAGCTTTTGGGGGCAAGAGAAACTCCCTCTTCAGCAGACTTGAAGCCCTGAATGAACCACTAGGAGTCATAGAGGAGAGAAAGCAACTTGAGAATGAAGTCAGGGAAAAGGAAGACAGACTTAGTGCCATGAAACCAGAACTGGGTAGTGCCAAGCTACCACTATAGAACATTCTATAGAGGAAACCTAATCTAAGGAGGGGAATATGCAGAATGGAACTTCAAATCTTCATGAAATCCACACTTTTTGGAGCCATTGAGGTCAGTGACCCCCCAGAAACTACTACCTTGAAGAAATGTTTAAACTTGGAACCAGAGCTATCCCTGAAGTCCCCTGTGAACCAAATAATAGTTCAGCCTAACTGGAAAAGAATGTCTGCATGAAGCTTATAGTTTTTAAAATAATTATGTATATGTGATCAAATTGACAACAGCAACTCAAAAAGACAGAGGAGAAGCTTAGGGGGAGGTAGTGACTTTGTGTTAATGAAGGCAAAATAGTTTGGAAAAGACTTGAGAGAGAAAGGTGGTACAACTTGAAGAATGTCACGAATCTCACTGAATTTTATATGCAGAAATGGTTTAAGTAGTGCATGTTTTATTGTGTTTATTTTCATAAATAAGTAAATGAATGAGATAAAGGAAAAAAGAGAGGAAGTAAAGCCAAGTACTCCATAAAAGTACAATGGACCACCAAAAGAACAACCAGATCTCCTCTGGAAGAAGTACAACCGGAGCGCTCCTTGGAAGCAAAGATGGCAAGACTTGTCTTACATACTTAGCTAGGACAGGCTAGAACAGTCCCATAGGGCTGGTTTCCAAGGAGTGGCTGATGGATTCAAACAGCTGACCATCTGGGTAGCAGCCTAAGCTCCCCATAAAGAATACAGCCTTGGAAACCCTCTGGTGGCAGTTCTACTGTCTCCTATAGGGCTGCTATGAATTGAAATCAACTAGATTGCAGTTTAGTTTTTTATGGTTCTTACTCAAGTGGCACTGTTTGGAAATTTCCAACAAGTGTATGTCACCCTGGAAAAGCAGCTAGAAGTGGATTCACCTCTTGCTGTCTCTGGCTCTGGAGCCTAGCTGTCAACTATGTGGCTGCTGCTGAAAAGGAAGAAGCCAGGCAGAGCCATGGGGGAGCTCCTGCAGTCATGCTAACCGCCTGTCTGGACTTACTCTGTAAACCTCAGCTGTCGGTGTTGAGTGGCGCAGCCAGAAACAGTCACTGTACATGTCAGCCTGGCAAGCATGCTTTTGCCTTGGAAGTGACTTGGCTGTTGCCACAGTTCTCGGGAAAACCCATGTCATTGTTGATGCATACCAAACCCCAAATATTCACGAGAATCCCTTTTAGGAGCTTTCCATGTTACGGGGCCCACACAAAGAGCTGTACATTGTCTATTGTTTCCAGGTAAAACTGTTCTCTACTCAAATCTGTAAAATGCATTAGCTCACAGTTTCCATTTTAATCAAAATTAAATCGACTTTAATATGGACTGAGTATCCAAAGCTTCTATTTTTTCCCTCATGGTGTCTTTGGAAATGCCAACACTTTAGATGACCCAACAAAAAGAAATGTGAAAACAGAAATCACAGCCCATCAAAAACAAGGTTCCATCCAATTTTCAATTACTTGCACACACCTTTCAGGACTGGCTCTGCTGTGAAAGGCTTCTGCAAATAACAAGTGTAGAATTGGCATTTTTGGTTCACGATCAGCTTAGCAAGTGCCAGTGATATGATTTCAACTACAAGTTGAATTCACTGAACATCAACTATATGCCACGGACCAGAGCAGGCACTGGGGTAACACTCATGGATAAAGCAGTCATCACCGTTGGGAGCTTACAGTCTGGTGGGGTGGCAGATAACATACAGGTAGACAAATAATCCCAGATTACAATAAGTTCATTGAAGAAAAGATAGTAAGAAGCAGTCAGAAAGAGTAAAAGCTGAGGTGCTGTCTTAATTACCTAATGCTGCGGTAGCAGAAATATCACAGGTGAGTAGCTATAATGACTAGAAATTTATTTTCCCCCAGTTTAAGAGGTCAGAAGTTAAAATTCATGGCACCTCCTCTAGAGAAAGGCTTTCTCTCGCCAGTCCCAGGGGAAAATCCTTGTCTCACCTTCTCTAGTGTTCTTCTCCGTGTTTCTTGGAGATTTCTATGTTGCAATCATCTTTCCCCATTTGTGCTTGCTTCTCTGTGCCTATCCTGCTCTTTTTATATCTCAAAAGTAGGTAGGTTTAAGACACACCCTACACTGATATGGCCCCATTAAAGTAACAGAGAAAACCCTCTTCTCAAACAGGTTGGAATCCACAGGTAAAGCAGTTAGGATTCTAACACCTATGGGGGAGGAGAGCAGGACACATAATTCGATCCATAGCAGGTGGTGAAGAAAACCTCAGGAAATGACAGGTACAGTGAGACTCTGGGATAAGGTGACCCCCTGTGAAGAGCCACCACTGGTGAGCAGGAGGTGCAGGAAGGAGGCCCTCTAGGCAGAGGAGACATCATGAAGCCAACTCCCTAGACAGGATCGATGGTGATGGTTGGATTTGAGGAGCACCAAGGAGGCTGAGCCATACAGGAACACGCAGGCAGACGGAGGCCGGGGCTGGGTCAAGCTGGTCTTTGCAGGCCACACCAAGAAATCTGCATGTTACTCTAAATAAAACGGACAGGCAAGGGGAGGCTGTGGTAGAGGGTCACTGCTGTGTTTTATGTACATGAACAGCATGATTCCGTGCCAAGAAGAGGGGGAATAACCCATGTTGGACATATGTGTTAAATTTGAGGTTTCTGCCAGACATCCAACTAGATACTCAGGCATTTGGGATGACTGAGTCTACAACTCAGAGGACAGGTTCAGCTGGAGACAGGATTTGCAAGTGGTTAGCATACAGACGGTCTTCAAAGCCGAAGGGCTGGAGGAGTTACCCAGCAGAGAGTAGATACAGGGAGGCACAGGCTATTTTGTGGTTAGGTGGAGCAAGGGGAACCCAACAGAGACTAAAAAAGGGCAGAGTCATAAGAGGAAGCCTAAACGGGAGTTGTGTCATGGATGACAGTGTTTTTAGAGGGAGGGGGTGGTCAGCTGGGTCACAGTCTCCTAGCACCAGAAGTGATTTCCAGAATAATTCTGGAGTTTTCAGAGTTAAAACAGCAGGGAGCTGGGAGGGAAAACGACATCTCAAATGGTCTTCCTTAGAACCTGGAGACCTAATACAGCCAAGAGATGAGCAGGCTCCAGAGTTCCTGATTCCCTGCAAATGAGTTCTTCTGCCACCTTCCAGAGATGGGGCCTTAATGAAGTTTTCACTCCTCCTTGGGGTTGACTTACCTTTACAACAGTGGAAACAGTAGTGCTGGTATCACAGGATGGCCAATGGGATTCAATGAGTTAACAAACAGCAAATGCTTATAAGACTGAAAGAGCCTGGCTCCAAGTAAGTGCTCCTGTGTGCAGGCTATTGTTATTACTGTGGTAATACCAGTACTGAGTTCGGTTGTTTGGGTTTTCTACTGCTGCTGTGGAAACCCTAGTGTTGCAGTCGTTAAATCCTAGGGCTGCTGAGAGCGGCAGTTCAAATCCACTATGGGCGCCTTCAAAACTCCATGGGGGCAGTTATTCTCTGTACTACAGGGTCTCTGCGAGTTGGAATCAACAGCAGCGTGTTGGTTTGGTTTTGGTATTGCTGCTAATGTTGCTCTAACAATTAATGCTAAGTGTGAGACACTGGGTTTGGCTGCTGCTTTCATGGGCATTGATTATGGATCCAAGTAAAATGAAATCCTCGACAACCTCAATCCTTTCTCCATTTATTGTAATGCGGCCTACTATTTTGTTTTCTTAATGTTGACGTATAATCTATACTGAAGACTGTGGCCTTTGACCTTCATCAGTAAGTGCTTCGACACTTCATCACATTAGGGCCCCTTATAGTGTTCAAAAGCCACATGTGACTAATGGCTACCTATTCTGGACCCCATACAGAACATTTCCATCATTACAGAAAATTCTACTGGACAGCACTGGAAAGTCCTTTGCAGCCCAAACATTTTGGACGCTTAAGTTTGATTGCTTAGAAGCAAGGACGGTGAGACTGCATCTCACATACTTTGGACATGTTGTCAGGGGGGCTCAATCTCTGGAGAAGGACATCACACTTGGTAAAGTAGCCAAGAGTGTCAGCAAAAAAGAGAAAGACTCTCAGTAAGATGGACTGACACGCTGGCTATAACCATGGGCTTAAGCATAAGAACAACTGTGGGCATGGTGAGGGACCAGGATTACTCTGTTGTGCACTGGGTCGGAACCAACTCAGCAGCACCTACCAAGAAGTTCGACTGAATGATGGCACCCTATGTGTTTAACACGAAGGCACTAAATTCCATCAACATTTTCTGCAGTTTTAACTGTATTCAACGCATAAGACGCCATCTTAGGTTATATTATTGTATCTATCATATTGGACTGAAATTGCCCATTTTCATGTTTTTTCCCTTGACATACTCTGCATGCTTTGAAGGCAGGAATTCTACCAGTATTATTTAGCTCTGTATCCTCAGTGCCTGGAGCTTAACTAAACACTTGGGGATTAGTAAACTGGCCTACACAATAGAAATGAAATTCAAAGCTGATAACTATTTGTCCCAGCTGGAAACACTCAGAACCAGTAAGAGCCAGAGGGAAGATACCCGTCTTCATAGCTTGGCAGTGTGGTTTGGAAAAAAACTTTGGTTCTAAATCTGTCCTGCTGCATCCTGGGTAAGCAGTAAGTGCCAGGAGAATGGAGATGGAAAGAGGAGACCCAGCATACAATTAAAAAAATAAACAAAAATAAAAAACAACTGTCATCAGGATGATTCTGACTCATGGTGACCCTTCTGTATCAGAGCAGAACTCCGCCCATAGCGTTTTCAGTGGTTGATTACTCCCAAGTAGATCACCAGGCCTTCCTTCCAAGGCACCACTGGGCAGGCTTAAATGTCCAACCCTTCAACTAACAGTTGAGTATCTTAACAGTGTGCCCCACCCAGCAACTCTAAAGTTTGAAGGATGAGGAGAGGAGCAGGGACCTGCTATCCTAACTCTTTCTAGATAGAATCTTCCCTCCTTCGTATAACTAAGAAATGGCAATGCCATGAAATAAGAAGTCAAATTTTAAACAGCTTCAGTAACATTCAGAGGGCTTTCACGTTGGAATTCAGATGCTGTTTTCCAAAACACATTTTCTCTTACACCCAGAAAGGCTTAGCAATCCTTCAGCAACGTTAGCAATGCAGGTCAGAGTTAAAAGGTCAGCACTTCCTCGTTCAGCTGGAGAGACATATTTCCCGTCTGTGCGCTACATTCATTCCTGACCCTGCCCCGAGGCCGGAAAGAAACATCAGGTGGGCTCAGGGAAATTCAATTTGGGCTGGCAGCTGGCTGCAGGATGATGAGAGGGCATCTGCCTTGGCATGTGAAAGGCACAGAGCGGGAGGGGAATCTGAAGTTTCTTTCTCACCGACTTGGTTTCAAAAAAAAAAACAAACACAAACCTACTGCCTTCGACTCAATCCTGACTTGCAGCGACCCCATGTGTTACAGACCAGAAAAGTGCTCTGTAGGGTTTTCTTGGCTGTAATTTTTATGGAAGCAAATCACCAGGGCTGTCTACTGCAGCGCTGATGAGTGGGTTCAAACCACCAGCATTTGGGTGAGTAGCTGAGATCAAACCATTGGCGTCACCCACTGGGCTTGCTTTAAGATAGTCTGTCACAGTGGCTGTGACAATGGGCTCAAGGATACCAACGACTGGAAGGATGGCACAGGACCTGGCAGTGTTTCGTGCTGCTGTACTACGTCCCGTGAGTCAGAACCTACCAGACAGTACCTAACAACATCAGCTACCAAGTTGCGGTCAGCACACTTTCAGGTATGGAGCAGAATACTGAAAACAAGGCCAACTCACAGTCAGTTCGTCATCTTACTTGCCGTCTGCTTGGCTCCCCCACCCACACCCAGTGATGCGGGGGACGAAAAAAGGCAACTGACCCTATTCTTGACTTTCCCAGAGACAAAAACGGCATGATGGTGGGGTGTGTTTTTATTCATTCAATCATACACTTATTTTCATAACAAAACAAAATAAGAGGTCCCTGTACTCAGGGCTTCCAATCAGGTCCATTCCAGTTTGACGCCCTGCTGAGACTGTGCATTTCTGCCCCAGATACAGAGCTCTGGGGGTTCAGTAGTTAAGAGCTTGGCTGGTACCAAAAAGTTGACACTTGGAACCCACCTGCCACTCCTCAGAAACCCTATGCGTCTATCGATCCTGTATGGTTGCTATGAGTCTGAAGTGATTTGACTGTAATGGGTTTGGTTTTTTTTTGTTGTTGTCGTGTATTCTAGATATACTGAATCTGAATCCCACCTGGGGGTCTTGTGAAAAGGTAGACTCTGATCCAGTATATTTGGGTTGAAACGGCCAATTCTCAGCTGAAACTCAGATACCGATAAATGTCGAAAGTCTCTATACACTTGTGAAATTCTCTTCTTTTCTAATGAACCCACAGAAGCTCTAGCCTGGGTCTGCTCTGTGGAATGCCAGGTGCAGGCTGAAAACTGTCACAGTGATAACAAACAGAAGATGAAAACCTGGCCTCTTCCCATTGCCAGCCAGCAGGAAGCAGAGGAAATGGCTTTAGGTTTTCTGATGTCTTCATCCCATCATACAGATCCACTCCTCATCATACAGATCCATGAGATGGCCACCTATGTTACTTGAGCAGATTCATGTCTGCAAGGTTGAACTGGGCTACAGGCCCCTCCAGGAACCCCATACCAGCATTCTGTACTGAGCCCAACCTGGTGTCACTGAGCATGGCATTGACCTGTCCCCTTTCCTCTAGACAGGAAACTCTGGTGTCCTAATAGTAAGTACTACGGCTGCTAACCAAAAAGTCAGCCATACCAATGCAGTCAGTTCTCCTTGGAAACCATATGGGGCAGCTCTATTCTGTCCTACACTGTAGTTATGAGTCTGAATTGACTCAATGGCAGAGCTGGGTTTTTCCTCTACACAGAGCCCCACAAAGAACAGGAGCTGTGTCTGCAGCATAGAGCCTTGTCTCCTCCACACCCGACCCAGCTCCTGGCATGTAAGTAATAACCATTTGAGCACTACAACTCAGATGAATGAGTCCATAAACAAATGAATAAATCGAATGAAATAAATGCACTGATTTCCAGAGCACAGGCTTTGGAATTGGGCAGGTGTGGGTTTCATTGGCCTCTACCACCAGCAGCTATGCGGCGTACTCTCACCGACGTATACCACAGACAGAGAACACTGCCCTGGCACAGTGTGCCACTCAAGGAAACCTCTTGCCAGGGTAACCAGCACCTAGATCCGGAAGCAGAGAACTGGTAGAACCTCACAAGTCTGTCATATACTCCTTGCCAATCACCATCCCACTGCACCCCACCAAAGGATAAGCCACCATCCTGCCAGCTGGGTGGCATTTGACAAGTTACTTATCCTCATCTTCAAAGTGGGAACATAATACCTCCCATGCTAAGAGTATAAAATTTTAAAAGCACATGTGCTGTGCCTGGCCAACAACCATGGCACAGCAGCTATTGGAGAGGCATTAGTAATAGTAGAAGCAACCGTCGCAGTAACAGAGGCAGAGAAAGCCATTGCGATTGAGTCAATTCTGACTTATAGCGACCCTACAGGTCACAGTATAATGCCCCGTAGAGTTTCCAAGGAGCACTCGGTAGATTTGAACTGCTAACTTTTTGGTTAGCAGACACAGCTCTTAACCACTACATTACCAGGGTTTTCCATGGCATAGAGACAGCAGGGGAAATAAAAACAGCAGCCGCTACGGTGGTAGTAGTAACAGTAGGAGCTGTAACAGTAGACGCAACTGCAGGAGCAGTAACAGAGGCCGCAGCAGTAATAAGAGCAGCAGCCGCAGCAGCAATAGCGGTAGAGCCTACAGTAGCAGTTACTAACAGCAGCAGAAGCAACAGCAGCAGTAATAGGAGAAGCAGCAAGAGCAGCACGAGACGCAGCCAGTGCAGCAGCAGGGATGGTAAAACCAGCAGTAACATTACCCACCGAAGGCCTCTGAGTCGGGTTTGACTCATAGCGACCCTACAGGTCAGAGGAGAACGGCTCCACAGAGTGGCCAAGGAGCGCCTGGTGGATCTGAACTGCCAACCTTTCAGTTAGCAGATGTAGCACTTCACCCACAACACCGCCAGCAGTAACACTAGTGGTAAAGAACACTGACAGCAGCAGCGGTGGTGGTGGTGGCAGGGACAGGAGAGCGGTCACAACGGAAGCTGTATCAGTAAAAGCGGTCAGAGCAACAGCAGAAGCAATAACGGTGATAACAGCTGATACTTACATAGCGCTTAACGGGCAACTTGCACTGTACCAAGAGCTTTTAATTTAACCATCTAATAACTTGACTAATCTGCTACTCAAACCACCATTAAAACGCTGCACAAAATGGAATTTTTCAGTGAAGGAACTGAGGCACAGAGAGGCTGAACAGCTTTTCCAAGTTCACGTAACTACAAAATCATGGACCCAGGATTCAAACTCCAGCCATCTGGCTGCAGACTCTCCTTCCAATAGCAATCTTCCAATAACTGTCAGTACGGTGAAGAAGGCTATCTCCTCCGGTATCTTCCTGTCTGTCCTCTACAATAACAACTCTCATGTGTAGTAAGCATATGGCCTCACAGAACAAAGATTACATTTCCCAGTCTTCCTTGCACCCAAGTAGAGCCAGAGAATTAAATTCAGCTCTATGGAATACAAGGCAACCCTGGCAGCACAGTGGTTAAGTGCTACAGCTTCTAACCAAAAGGGCTGCAGTTCAAACCCACCAGGTGATCCTTGGAAATTCTATGGGGCAGTTCTATTTTGTCCTATAGGGTCACTATGAGTCAGAATCAACTCAACAGCACTGGGTTTGGTTTTGATACCGAATACAAGTAGAAGCATCTAGGGCAACTTCCAGGAAGCATCCTTAAAGGAAAGGAGTTTGCCTTCCTTCTAGATCCTTTTGATAGATGTGATGGTGGGAGTGAAAGCAGCCAGTTTGGATACGAAGGTGATCTTGGGACTAGAAGCCCACATAACAGAGAAACAAAAAGAAGCCTGGTCCCTGATGCCACAGCTTGCTGTATCAGCCCTGCATGACGTGTGTTAGAATCTTAAGAGAGAAATACATTCCTGTCTTCTTTAAGCCAATGTTCTTTCAGATTTTCACTTCCAGAAAAAGCTAATCCTAAATATGCAGTGTATTGCTGCAATTACAATTAACATCACCTAAAAAGGACACTGAGGGGCCCTAGTGGCAGTTATGCAGCTGGCTGCTCACTGAGAGGTCAGTGGGTCAAATTCACTAGCTGATCAGGAGGAAGATGGGGCACCCTGCTTCTGTAAAGATTTAGAGCCTTTGAAACCACATAGGACAATTCTACTCTGTCCTATAGGGTCGTTTTGAGTCAGAATTGACTCCGTAGCAACAGGTTTGGGTTTTGGTTTAAAACAAAACACTTATAAACCTAATATCTCCTTTATACTAGACTCTTGATTAAAAAGAAAAAGAAAATAGGATGTGAGTTATCCTACAGCAGACAAACTACAAAAATAAGCCTGTAAAGGCCCATTTATCCTGGAAGGCGCTAACAGTCTCTTGTCACCTTCTGTCTGGGTCACACCAAAAACCTCCCAGGTTGGTCTAGCTCCAGACTCTTACCTCTCCCGCCCATTCAGGACATTTTTGCTTATTTAATCATCCTTGAAAGTTTTTGTCTTAAAAGTTAGAAGAATGACAACATCCATGTGCCTACTTTATGCAAGCGACTTTAATACATACCTTCTTTTCAAATATGCAAAAAAAAACAACCCTGAAACATAAACATCATCACTCCCTTCTACTGATCTAAAAACAGACTCAGAGAAGGTCAGTGACTTGCCTGAGGTCACACAGCAGATCAGTGAAAGGCCTGGATTCAATCACTCCATCTGCTTCCAGCACCCACATTCTTCCCACCATACACAGCAGACCTCTTAGCAACACTGGCCACAACAAGAAGGCCCTATGCCAAGTTATTCTGGTAATGTTAAGATATTTGGATTCTACTAGTTTTCTCTGCCTAGTCTTCTTGGCTCTTCCTGCCGAGTCATCACCCCCAACACAAACCTCTATCCACTGAGTTCAGACGCCTTACGCTCTCCTGCATTCACCTCTACATCAAGCCTCAGCATTCCCACCTACACAATGGGGCTAGGCATGTCTTTACCAAGAGTAATAAGACACAGAGAAAAAAGGCAGGGGTCTTGGAGTCAGAAAAAATTTACTTCAAATACAGTTGGGCATGTTTTTTAACTGTAAAATAAATGTAATGACTCCTACTTGGAATGATTGTTGGGTGGACCGAATGAAATAATATTTCCAAAGAGTCTCATAACTGGTAGCCTCAGGTGAAAGCGCACCTACTGTATTTTTACACAAATAACATGCCCCACCTACACTTGTCTGACAACTACTCATTCCCCTGGAGAGGTATTCTCATTAGCACCTCTGTGTCAATTTTTATTTATATGTTTCTGCAAGAAAGAAAAATTAGTGTTGTCTGCTTATGAAAATACCTCACAGGAGGGAGTGGTGGCAAACAAATGCAGAAGGCAAGTGTTATTTGTGTAAAAAAAATGGCATCCCTGGTGCTGTGGTCACTGTTGTTGCTATATCTGGGTTCTTTCCAGTACTGCAATCTTACCACATATCCCATGATGTGACATAAAACACTCTGGAAAGTCCAAAAGTCCATGGCTCTACAAATCACCAGAGAGCTTTTCTTCACTAATCTTCACACCAGATGGTGCCATGGTCACATCCCAGAGCTTGAGTTTGATCCAAGTTTGCATTTCAACCCTCTAAGAAAGAACCCCTCTAGCACATCTCCCAGGCAGAGCTATGTGGACCAGCTGGACTGGGGACCACTCACCGATTCCATAGTGAATCTCTCGACGAAAAGCTGGAGAGCCGGGAGGCTGAAGATCTCATGTCTCAGCTGTCTCATCAGAAAATTACCTGGAAAAAAAGGTGACGAGAGTCATCCCATGAAACCAGCCAGCAGACACTGTCTCAGATCAACACGTGATTGTATCTGGAGGTGGACACCACGTTGAGAACACTCCTACCCTACAGCACGGCTGTCCAGAAATATGCAGGAAAGCCACAGGAGGCCACTCCTTCAGCTCCCCACTTCTAGGCTGACATCTCCATCATCATAACTCTGTGCAAACGCTCCGGAATCCTTTCTGCATTCTATTTCTAGCACTCCGCTGGGGAACAATTTACAAGTCATTAACTTCCCGAGACCCAGCTCCTAAACATGAAATTAAAATGCGCTGACAAGTGCAACAGGCACAGAGACAGACAGGCAGACGCAGACAGACAGCTGCAGCTATGTGCCCACAGGAAAGCAAAGGTGTTGTCCCGGCAAAGGAAATCAGCACCGGGAAGGAGACTGACGGTAGAGATGGGTACACATATCTCTAGACAGCCCCACTGAACCTGAGAGAGGATTTTAATTAATTCATGCATACCGGAGCTTAATTAATTACTGAGGGCACCAAGTGCAGGAAGTCTAGGATGAAAGGTGTTACATAAGGAAACAGCTTCAATATTCACAGAAGGGCGGGGAAACAGGTAGGACGTGGAAGCAGGATGAGCCAAGGGACCTGTCTGGTCCTCTTCTAGGGTTTCATAGCTCAGAGTGGCACCTTCACGAATGTGGGGCCAGAAACTGGAACACTCTTGACCCCACAGTCTCCCTCACCCCATATCCAATCCATTCCCAAGTCCCACCGAGCTTACTTCCTCCCAATCTCCCAATCCATCCTTGCCTCTCTGTCTCCACTGACATCACTGGGGATAAGCTCCCACCATTCTCATCTAGGCATTACTAGGCATTACTAGTGCCTCATTGCTTTCTTCTCATCACTACCCCTCTGAAATTCTGTCTCCCATACTGAAGCCATAATAAGCTTTTAATTATGAAGAATATTATATATGCGCAAAAATAGATATCACAAACCCCATGTACCCAGTTTCCAAACCCAATCACCATCAACCCATAATCAACCTACCAATGCTTCCCTTGCCCCGAACGTTATCATCTGGAAAGGAGTCCCAGACACTATTTTAGTTGTACTATAGTGTATACTTTTAAAAGACAGTCTTTTAAAATATATATAACCACAATACTCTCACCACACCTAAAAGGATGATGACAGTTCCTTGGGACCAAATGTCCAATCAATGTTCAAATTTTTAATAGTCTCGTAAATGTCAAAGGCATTTTTTTAAGTTATTTTAAAAATTACAGATCCAAATAAGGACCCCACCTTACAATTGGCTGCTATACCGAAAGGAAATTTTTAAAAAGAAATCTGATCATTCACCTTATTCCACGCCCAGGTTAATACCTTCCAATCGGTTCCCAGTGCTCTAGGGTAAAAATCTAAATTGTTTAACACATCATCTGAGTCTTGTCTACTCTGGCTTATCACTCCTGCTGTACTGACCTTCTTTCAGCTCCTAGAATTTGCTCTGCTGCTTCTAACACAGGTCTTTGCCCCTGCTGTTTCCTCTGCCAGGAAGCTGTCCTCATTCACTCTGTTTACCTAGCTAACTCCTATACTTCCTCAGTGAAACATTTCCTGATCCTCCAGACTAGACCAGAGAATCTCTGAGTTAAACATTTAAATTAGATGTGGAACTGACAAGTGTATCCAAAAATTCATAAGGAAATGCAAGGGACCTAGAATAGCCAAAAGAATCTGGAAAAAGAACACAGTCAGAGGATTCACACTTCCCAATTTTAAAACCAATCATAAACTGACAACAAGCAAGACAGTGCAGTACTGGCCTAAGGACAGAAATATAGTTTAACAAAATAGAATTGAGAGTTCAGAAATTAATCCACCCATTTATCATCCACTGATTTCAATAAGGGTGCCACAACAATCCAGTGGAGAAAGAATCATCTTTTCAACAAAGATGCTGAGACAACTAGATGTCCACATGCAGAAGAATGAAGTTGGCACCCTACCTTACACGACATACAAACTTTAAGTCAAAACAGACCAGAACTATCAACGTAAAAGCTAAAAGCTACAATCTCTTGGAAAAAGCATAGAAGTAAATGTGTGACCTCATATTAGGCACTCCTTTCTTAGATATGGAAACCCTGGTGGCATAGTGGTTAAGTGCTATGTCTGCAAACCATGAGGTCCACAATTCAAAACTGCCACGTGCTCCCTGGAAACTCTATGGAACAATTCTGCTCTGTCCTATAAGCCAAGCAGGGTTGCTATTAATCAGAATTGACTCGATGGCAGTGGGTTTGATGTGGATGAGTTTCCTTAGATACAATAACATTAACAGAACATGCAATCAAAGAAGAAATAGATGCACTGGACAAAAAAAAAACAACTTTAGCACATCCAAGGACACTTTCAAGAAAGTGAAAACACAAACCATGACATGGCAGGAAATATTCATTAAGTCAAATATCAAAAAAAGAACTTGCAACCAGAATATTTTAAAACTTATGCAACTCAACAATAGAGACACATAATCAAGTGAAAAATGAGCAAAGGATATGAACTGACATTATTAAAAAAGACAGTCATGAGGTAATAAACATATGAAAAGATACTCAACATCAGAGAGCTCCAAATGAAGATGCAGTCATTCCAAAATCCCCACTGCCACTGAGTTGACCCCAACTCACAGTGACCCTGTAGGTCCGAGTAGAACCACCCCAGAGAGTTTCCGAGGAGCCCCCGGTAAATTTAAACTACCGACCTTTTGGTTAGCAAAGGTAGCACTTAACCACTACACCAGCAGGGTTTCCAAGCTGCAGTCATTAGGGAAATGAAAATCAAAACCACTGTGACCTACTACATCACAGCCATGAGGATGAGTATAATGAAAAGACAGAAAATGACCAATGGTGGAGAAAAATGTGGATAAATTAGAACCCTCAGGAGTTGCTGGTGGAACTGTAAAATGGTGCAGCTGCTTCGGAAAACAATTTGGCAGTTCCTCAAAACCCTAAACATGGGAGTTAACACAGGAAAAAAAAAAAACTAATCCACAGCCACCAACTTGATTCTTGGTAATAACCCTACAGCACAGAGTAGAACTGCCCTACAGGGTTTCCAAGGAACACTGGGCGGATTCGAACTGCCAACCCTTTGATTAGTGGCTATAGCATTTAACCATTATACCATCAGGGTCTTCATAGAGTTACCATTAAAAAAAAAAAATCCAAACCCATCGCTGTTGATTCTGACTTATAGCAACCCTAAAGACTGAGTAGAACTACCCCATAGAGTTTCCAAGGAGCACCTGGAGAATTTGAACTGCTGGTCTTCTGGTTAGCAGCCATAGCACTAGAGGACTATGTCACCAGCATATTCAACCAGCAGTTCCACTCCTAGGTAATTACCCAAGAGAATTAAAAACAGGTGTTCAAACAAAAACTTGTACATGAAGGTTTACAGCAGCTTTATTCATAATGGGCAAAGAGACAAACAACCTAAACGCTCATCAACTGATGAATGGATAAACAAAATGTAGCATATCCATACAATGGAATTTGGCCATAAAAAGGAATGAAGTTCTGACATGCTGTGATATGCACAAACTTTAGGAAGGTGGTGCTAAGTGAAAGAATTTAAACACAAAGATCATACCATGTATGAATTCATCAATATGAAATGTCCAGAACAGGCAAATCCACAGAGACAGAAAATAAGAGAATGGTAGTCATTGTCCCTGGGAAAAGAACATCAACAAAAAAGAGAAAGACCTTCAAGGAGATGGACTGAAACACTGGCTGCAACAGTGGGCTCAAACACAGCAATGACCAGGTGGCAAAGGACCAGGCAGTGTTTCCTTTGTTGTACACAGAGTCATTACGAGTCAAAACCAGCTCAGCAGCACCTGGAAACAAGAGCTGGGAAAAGAGTGAACAGAAACTGAATTATAAGAAATAGGGGATGGGGGGGCGGAGTCCAGATGGCGGACTAAGCCCACGTCTTCTTATATCCCTCTGGAAACCAAGACCTGAATTGATAATCAAACGGAGCCTTCTGATCACCTAACCAGCCTCAGGACACGGCATAGAGCTGTTAATTGGGACTTCATACCACTATGCAAAAAACTTCCTCTCTCTCGCTGACTCCCGCTCCTGGCTAGCCCCGGCTCTCACGGACGGAAGGTAAACGCACCATTTTGACTTTTTTCTCCGTCTTGGCCGGCGGGCGGAGCAGGGTCTTGCCTAGCGGCTAGACTCAGATGCGCTGCTGGGGGGATAGGCAAGCGAAATTCCCATATTCTGAGAGCCAGGCTTAAGACTCTGTTAATCTAGCCACTTTGAGCCTTTCGTTTTATATCTGCGTCAGCGGGGTTTGTACGGAGTTCCGCAGTCAGTGTGCAGGATGCCATGTTGGTACCGAGACTTTAGCGGGACCTAATTCTTAGCCTGGGAGCCAGCGCCTGCAAACGGGACAGTGCATCTCCGGCAGAAAAGCTGTAATTTTTCCAGTGCCACCTACACTGCAGGCCCTGCAACAGAAGCAGAGGAATCACTACCTCTCGGCACCTTTAGCCCCCGTGTCTGCTGCCTGTGTGGAGGACGCCATCTTGGATACGGTGGCCGCAGCTGGCCCTAATTCTTAGCTTGGGAGCCAGAGCCCGCCCACAAGAGAGCGCTTTCTATCACAAAAGCAGTACTCGATGCAGTGTCACCTAAGGCTAGGCCCTGTAAGCAGATGCCAACAGGGCAGTAGTATTGCTGTATTCTAAACTAGTTTGTTATCATCTGGGGTTGGATATAGTGGCGCTTACTTTCTCAGTTGAGAAGAGGGACCTCTACACCTGAAAACCTGACAGACTTGTGAAGTGCTCAGATACCTTTTGCTTTACATTTTAAGACAGCCTAGAGAAACATTTGCAATCCACCCTCACAGTACCTCTTCCAGCCTCTACATACTCACATGGGACCCAAAAAGCAACAGACAATTGTGGCATACAAGAAATCACTCATGGCTTCAGAAGGCTCCCAAACAAAACAACCAAGGAGTTTTCCAGATAAAGAAACTTTTATGAAAGCATCAGGAAGTGAACACAAAAGCATTATATACAGAGCCCTTCTAGACCTTATACAAAATGCAGCAGAACAAAGTGAAAAATTAAGCAAGATATTCGATCTGATGGAACACCAGTACTCTGAAATCCAACAGATCACGAACAAAATCAAAGACAAAGAAACTTCCATGCAAAGCCAAGAAAACAGAACGGAACAAATAGAAAAAAGAATTTCTGACTTGGAAGACAGAGCTACTGATGCCTGCATCTATGAGCAGAAATCAGAAAAAAGAAACAAGAAAATGAAGAAACATTAAGAAGCATGTGGGACTCTATTAAAAGGAACAACCTTCAATTAATTGGAGTCCCTGAACAGGGTAAGATATCTGAGAACACAGAGTATCACTGCTGAGCTGCTAAAAGAAAACTTCCCAGAAATCATGAAGGAAGAGAATATAGACATCTCAGATGCATATCGTACACCACCCAATATAGATCTCCAAGACATACTATAATCAAGCTTAACAAAATGAAATATAAGCAGCAACTCTTAAAGGCAGCAAGACTCAAGGCAAAGCTAACATTCAGAGGGAAACCCTGTAGGCTCTCGTCAGATTCCTCAGCAGAAACCATGCTGGCACGGAGACAGTGGCATGACACATTCAAAGCCTTGAAGGAGAAGAACTTCCAACCAAGAATTATATATCCTGCAAAACTATCTTTCAAATACGAAAATGAAATTAAGACATTCCCAGATAAACAGAAACTCAGAGACTTCGTAAAAACCAAACCCAAACTACAAGAAATACTGAAAGGAGTTCTTGGCTCTGGCTTAGAAGAACAAAACCACTAACTTTATATTTTAGAACGACACACTATTCAATACTCTACTCTTTTAGGGAAGGCTCTAAAGTCAATCAAAGCTTTGATACAGAAAGAAGCAATCCAGTGATCATCATGAAAACTATGGTGTCATCATAATAAAAAGAGGGATGTACTATAGTTGTTACAGTCCTTCCAGAAGGAGAAGAAGATGACAAGACTGGTAGTAATTAAAATTGGGTTTATGTATAGTTTATTAAGGGGGATCATAGGGACAGCTGTAAAGCACAACAAAGATATATCATACCATTTCAAGAAATGTAACACACCAGTCTCAACAACTACAAAACCAGCTCTGAAAAAGGTGAAAAATCAACTCACAAAAAAGAATGTCCCAGAACAGACTAAAAAGAACAACAGAGAAAACATCAACATAAAAATAAACTTATCACAATGGCAGCAGTGAACACGTACCTATCAATAATTATACTGAATGTGAATGGACTGTATGCTCTAGTAAAGAGACACCAAGTGTCATCCTGGATCAAAAGACATGACCCATCCATATGTTGTCTACAAGAAACTCACTTGAGACCTAAAGATAGGAAAAAAACTGAAAATTAAAGGATGGAAGAATATACATCAAGCTAACAATGAACAAAGAAGAGCAGGGGTGGCAATTCTAATCTCAGACAAAATCCATTTTAATGTCAAATCCACCATCGTGGACAAAGATGGACACTATTGCTGAAAGGTTCAGTACACAAGCAAGACTTAACTATATTAAATATTTATGCATCTAATATCGGAGCACCTATATACATCGAAGAAACACTGACTACGGTCAAAAGAGAGTTAGATGACTCCACAATAATAGTGAGAGACTTCAATACTCCACTATCATTACTAGATAGATCATCTAGAAAAAAGCTCAGTAAAGATACAGAAGACCTCATTGCCACAATTAACCAACTAAACCTCATTGATATATACAGAACATTCGATCCATCAGCAGACAACTACACCAACTTCTCCAGTGCACACGGAACATTCTCCAGAATTGACCATGTGATAGGCCATAATGCAATGCCCAACAAAATTCATACCACTGAATTACTGTAAAGTGTCTTCTCAGATCATAAAGCCATCAAAGTTGAAATCAATAGCAGAAAAAAACATAGATAGAAAGTGGAACTCTTGGAAACTGAACAACATCTTGCTGGAAAAAACATGGGTTATAGAGGAAATCAAGGATGAAATAAAGAAATTCATGGCTTCCAATGAGAACAAAAACACTTCCTACCAGAACCTATGGGATACAGCCAAAGCAGTGCTCAGAGGTCTGTTTATCTCCATAAATGCATACATCTGGAAGGAAGAAAGAAACCAAATCAAGGAACTAACTCTACAGCTTGAACAAGTAGAAAGAGAACAACAGAGGAGCCCCTCGGGCACCAGAAGAAACGAGATCATAAAGATTAGAGCAGAGCTAAATGAATTAGAAAACAGAAAAACTGAAAAAATTGAGAAGACCAAAAGCTGGTTTTTTGAAAAGATCAACAAAATTGACAAACCACTGGCTAAACTTACTAAAGAAAAACAGGAAAGGAAACAAGTAACCCAAATTAGAAATGAGAGGGGAGCTGTCACCACAGATGCAACAGAAGTCAAAAATATCATAACAGAATACTATGAAAAACTGTACTTTAACAAATTTGAAAACCTAGGGGAAATGGACAAATTCTTTGACTCATACCACCTACTCAAATTATCACAACGTGAAGCAAAACAACTTAATAAACCCATCACAAAGGAAGAGATTGAAAAGGTCATCAAAACACTGCCAACCAAAAAAAATCCGGGCCCAGATGGCTTCACTGTAGAATTCTACCAAAGCATTTAGAGAAGAGTTATCTCCAATACTACTGAGACTATTTCACAGTATAGAAAGGGATGGAGTACTCTCAAATTCATTCTATGAAGCCAGCATAACCCTGATACCTAAGCCAGGGAAAGACCCAACAAAGAAAGAAAACTACAGACCAATATCATTCATGAATCTAGATGCAAAAATCTTCAACAAAATTCTTGCCAATAGAACACAACAATATATCAAGAAAATAATCCATCATGACCAAGTGGGATTCATACTGGGGATGCAAGGCTGGTTCAGCATCAGAAAAATAATCAATGTGATTAACCACATAAATAACACAAAAGACAGGGATCACCTGATTTTGTCCATTGATGCAGAAAAGGCATTTGATAAAGTCCAACACCCATTCATGCTAAAAACTCTTAGCAAAATGGGCATAGACGGCAAATTACTCAACACAATAAGGGTCATTTATACAAAGCCAATTGCCCACGTCATCCTGAATGGAGAGACACTGAAAGACTTTCCCTTGAGATCAGGAACTAGACAAGGATGCCCACTGTCACCTCTCCTATTCAACATCGTGCTAGAAGTTCTAGCCAGAGCAATTAGACAAGACCAAGAAATAAAGGGCATCTGCATTGGCAAAGAGGAAGTTAAAATCTCCCTGTTCGCAGATGATATGATTGTATACACAAAGAACCCCAAGGAATCTATAAGTAAGCTACACAAACTGATAGAAGAGTTCAGCAAAGTCTCAGGATACAAGATAAAAATAAGTAAATCAGTAGGATTCCTTTATACCAACAACGAGACTGTTAAGGAAGAAATTATCAAATCAATACCATTTACAATAGCCCCTAAGAAGGTAAGGTACCTAGGAATTAATCTAACCAGAGAAAAGACAGACCTTTACAAAGAGAACTACAAGCCCTTACTACAGGAAACTAAGAGAGACTTAGATAAATGGAAAAACCTACCCTGCTGATGCATAAGAAGACTTAACATTGGGAAAATGTCTATTTTACCCAAAGCAATTTATTTATATAATGCAATCCCAATACAATCTCCAGTGTCATTTTTTAATGAGATGGAGAAACAAATCACCAATTTTGTTTGGAAAGGGAAGAAGCCCCGGATAAGTAAGGTACTACTAAAGAAGAAGAACACACTGGGAGGCCTCTCATTACCCAACCTTAGTACACACTACACTGCCACAGTGGTCAAAACAGCCTGGTACTGGTACAAGAACGGACAGATGGATCAATGGAACAGAACTGAGACCCCAGAGATGACACCATCTGCCTACCAACAGTTGATATTCGACAAAGGCCCTAAGACATTAAACTGGGGTAAAAACAGTATCTTCAACAAATGGTGCTGGCAAAATTGGTTATCCACCTGCAATAAACTGAATCAAGATCCCTATCTTACACCTTACATAAAAACAAACTCCAATTGGATAAAAGACCTAAATATCAAACCTAAAACGATAAAGCTCAAACAAGAAAAGGTAGGAACAACAATGGAAGTTTTAATACACAATGAGGATGGACTCCAAAATCTGTCAAACAAACCACAATCAACAGAAGAGAAAATAGATAAATGGGAACTATTAAGAATCAAACACTTTCGCTCATCCAAAGACTTTATTAATAGAATTAAAAGAACTCCCACAGAATGGGAAAAAATATTTGGAAACTCTATGTTAGACCAACACCTGATCTCCATAATCTATAAGATACTACAAAATATCAACAAGAAGAAGATAAATCATCCAATTAAGCAATGGGCAAAGGAGATGGACAGACATTTCACTAAAGAGGAGATCCAGGCAGCCAAAAAACACATGAGGACATGTTCACGATCTTTAGTTATTAAAGAAATTCAAATCAAGATGACAATGAGATACCATCTCACCCCAACAAGATTGGCCATGATCCAGAAAACACAAAACAACAAATGCTGGAGAGGCTGTGGAGAACATGGAACCCTCCTACACTGTTGGTGGGGTTGCAAATGGTCCAGCCTCTTTGGAAAGCAATCTGGCGCTTCCTTAAAAAAGTGGATGTCGACATACCATTTGACCCAGTAATTCTACTACTTGGAATATATTCTACAGAATCAAGGCCTTTCACACCAACAGACACATGCACGAGAATATTTATCACAGCACAGTCCACGATAGCAAAAAGATGGAATCAACCCAGATGCCCAACAACAGAAGAATGGATAGGTAAACTATGGTACATATACTCAATGGAGCACTATGCAATGATAAGGAATAACGATGATTCCAGGAAACATCTCCTAACCTGGTTTCAACTGGAAGACATTATGTTGAGTGAAAGTAATCAGCAACAAAGGGACAAATACTGTATGAGACCTCTACGATAAGATCTCAAAAACAGACTTGTGTATAGAAGAAAAGACTCTTTGACAGCTGCAAGGGAGGGGTGGGAGGGAGAGTGAGTGGGGGAGGATTTAGTTTAGATAGTTGCTAGAAATCTGGTTGGGAGAAAGTGGTGACAGCACACATTAGAAACAAAAACAACATTAAGTGGACTTCAGCATAACTTGAGTACTCTTTCCATCTTAACCCAATATTGCAAGGATAGAGTAGCTGGGGCAGGGGGCAGGGGACCATGCTCTTAGGCGAAATCGAGGCCAATTGGCACAACTAGCATTTTGCTAAGAGAGTGCTCTGCACCCCACATTGGTGAGTGGCGTCTGGGGTCTTAGAAGCTGCCAAGCTGCCATCTGAGGACACAGCAAATGGTCCAAACTCAGCAGGAACGGATGCTCACCGAGGACCAAAATGACATGCGGTAAAGACAACCTAGAAGACAGAGAGACCCACAAGAGTGGGTGCCTTCATCGATTTGGGACCAGAAGAACTGGATGGTGCCTGGCCACCAACAGTGATAGCCACGATGGAGCTCACTAGGTTGAGTCTCACTGGCAACACAAGAATAAAAAGGGGTACATCCAGAGATCTCCACTAAAAGACCTCAATTGATGGTCCAGCTGTTTCGGGATTCCCTTGAGAGCATGGCTCCTGGCCCTGATGCTGCCCTTACCCATAAATTGTAACAAAGGTCCACTCTTTGGACAGGAATGGATTGGACTTGGCAGTGCAGAGTGACCATATTGGTTGCACTTTATGGTTCTATACATCTATAGGATATCACCCTGCTGACCTCTGTCTGGAGGAAAGAGAGTGGGTGGAGAGGAGCGGAAAGGAGGCTGTCGGGAGGATGAGACATGTATGGAACAGAGAGGAACAGTGTGCTGTCACCAGATAGGGAGAGCAGTGGAAGCTGCATATAGGTGGGCATGTAAATTTATACGGGAATGTACATTTTCACTCAGTCATGTTAAATAAAAAATTTAAAAAAAGAAATAGGGGATTTCTATTGCCAGCCAAGTGCCGTTGAGTTAAAATGTACCAAAATTACATAGTGTGGTATTTGCCCAACTCTGTAAATACACTAAAAAATCATGGAATTGCACGTTTTAAAGAGATGAATTGTATGATATGTCAACCATATCTGAGTAAAGCTTATAAAAACTTAAAAACAAAAATATTGGATGGAGATCTCATGTTACTGCTAGCTTGCATCTTTGTGTTGATTGCTGGGAGACGTATGTCACTAATGCTCAAGATGGACTGACGCTAGATTTTTCACCACTGCCATTAATGCAAAACGTCAGATAATGAGATGACTGATAATTTAGTTGACGGTGCATGTGCTGACCACCAGATGATGATGATGGTAATGACGATGATGATGACGACAACAAAGATGATGATGATGATGATGATGATGATGATGCTGGCAACAATAACAGCATCCTTCCTAGACGCTGTACTCTTACCAGTATGGCTTGTAATTAAAAACTGGTCCCTAGAACAAGTACACCTCTTCAGAGTTATTTCTCCTTTTATACCTCAGTTTTCTCATCTTTAAAACTGGGATAATTAACGTACCCACCTTATCTAGTCATTGTGAGAATTAACAAGATACTCTGATTAAAGCATTGAGCTAAATGTTTGGTTCCCAGTAACTGCCCAATCAATAGTGACTGGGTTATACAAACGGCCTAATGCATTTGTCTACCCATCTAAAGGTCGGAGGTTTGAATCCATCATGAGGCACCTCAGAAGAAAGTCCTGGCAATCTACTTGTAAAAGGTCAGCTCTTGCAAACGCTATGGAGCACAGTTGCACAGCGACACACACAGAGTCCGAATCAACTTGATGGCAGATGGTACTGGCAGGGTGGTAGCGATGTCCCTATCTTATTTAATCCTCAGAACCATCTTACAAGAAGCTGAGACTCCGAGGTTAAGGAACTCATCCAATGTGACGTAAGTTACCTGTTGAGTTTCTGGCACTCAGTTCCTTTGGCAGACTGCAGGGATCACACCTCAGAAGTGTCCCACTCAGGGGAAAGGAAGCTGGAGTCTTCATTCACTAGCTCCCATTCCTCACACCAGAGCATGCCCTCAGACAGAGAAAAGGCACCCTCTGCAGCACCATCAGGAGTCCTGGTTTCACTATCTTGTAATGGAAAGGTCAGTGGTTGGAACCCACCAGCCATTCCTGGGAGAAAGATGCGGCAGCCTGCTTCTGTAAAGATTACAGCCTTGGAAACCCTATAAGGCAGTTCAATTCTTCCCTATAGCATCACTCTGAGTTGGAATCAACATGATGCATATGGTTGGGGTTTTGGCTGGACACTGTCTTCCAGGGTGGGTTCGACAGTACGGGCCAGGAGCCAACAGCGTCTGCTGAGGGGGTGCACAATAAATAATGTGTCAAAGGGCTGAGGGAATGTCTGATACCAACCCCCACACTCTTACCCACAACCTCTCATCTCCTGTTGCCACCAGTGATGGAAGATTTAAAGCAACTACCTGCTAAAGTGAACGACAATCCATTCCCATCCGGCATCCCATTTGTCATCCACCCACGCTTCTGCCTTCCCATTGAAATTCTGTTCTCATTTCTTGACTTACATTAAGTCCAGAGAGCAATTCCTAGCAGCTATGCAGGAATAAGGGCATAAATCATCTGGTACAGAAACCTTTCTTTACTGATGGTCCCCAAATAGGTGTTAAGTTTTATTCCATGGAAATGCCTTCACAGCTGTTGGGAGCTGGATCTTTTTATACCGGATGCTGTGAATTCTTGAGTCATGGGCAGCTGGCTACAGCTAAAACTTGTTGTTGTTTCTTTTTTTTACCTCTCATAACATTACAGTAAACACTTCCTATTTCCTGATGCAATTCTTTCCCACTTGGTGATGCTGTCTTTAGAAAATCAAGGGTCTAAAGACAATAGGATGTAGTGGGTTGAAAGGTGGCCCGCCACAAAGTCATGTCTACATTCTAGCCCCTGTGAATGTGACCTAATTTGGAAAAAGGGTGTTTGCAAATGCACTTAAGGAACTTTAGCTAAGACAGATCATTCTGGTGGGCCCTAAATCCAATGTCCTTACAAGAGCGATATAAAGGAGACATCCCAGGAGAGTAGACGAAAAGGCCAGGGAAAGATGCAGACAGAGACTGGGGTCATACGGCCACAAGGCAAGGCACAGCAGAAGTCACCAGAAGCTGGAAGGAGCAAGGAAGGATCCTTCCTGAGTCTTCAGAGGGAGCACAACCCTGCCAGTGCCTTGATTTCAGACTTCTGGCCTCCAAAACTGTGAGAGAATAAATTTCTGTTATCAGCCACCCAGTGTGTGGTTGTTTGTTACAGCAGCCTACGGACACATGAAACGTAGTCATTCTGTTGCATGCAGGGTTACAGAGTCATAACCGCCCCCACGGCACCTAACCACCACAACGAAACATATTTACAAGCCAACTTTGTCGTTATTAGAAGCCCAATTTAAGTAATCCCAGTTGAAACTCCCTCTAGG
This sequence comes from Heterohyrax brucei, assembly GCA_028571685.1. NCBI lineage: Eukaryota > Metazoa > Chordata > Mammalia > Hyracoidea > Procaviidae > Heterohyrax > Heterohyrax brucei. The sequence continues at coordinate 12,602,837 of CM053153.1, read as the reverse complement.
AAGCTTTTTCCAATTTTCCCAGGCCAACCATCCATTCATTTCAGAACTTTTCCAGCCCTGACAACCATCACAAATAATACTAACAATAAATCCAAGACTAAACCAAACCCAGCTGTCAAGTCGATTCCAGCTTGCAGCAACCCTACCAGACAGGATAGAATCAAGGAGCAGCTGGTGGATATTCAAACTGCTGGTTTGGTCTGAAAGCTGTAGGTCTGCAAGCACTGAAACCGCTGCGACACCAGAGCACCGTAATATCGATAGTGATTCCCCAGTGAGCACTTTCTAACTACCTGACACCACACTGAGCACCTTCCCTACCAGTCTCAGTTCCTCTCTGCAGCCCTGTAAGCTGTGTGACCATCTGAATTTTGCAGAGACGGACACTGATACACATCAAAGTTATGTAACGTTTTGCAAATCACATGGCTGATAAGCGGCAGATGCAAGATTCAAACTTGGAACAGCCCGACTACAAGGCACAGGCGTTTACCTGTTCCACTAAGCAAGGCACTACAGACTACGATGGAATACACAGGTTCTGAATTGTTTTCTGACTCAAGTAGCTACGTCAAATCTTGTCCGCAGCAATTCTTCAATGGTGAATGCACAAACTGCTGGAGCTGTCATCCTGTTTTCACAGCAATGATTCGGTCTCTCAATTCCATGTCCACTAGCAAGCGTCAACTCTGCCCCCTACCTGCCCCTGCAGCCTTGTGACCTCCAGCCAGGTACTCTGGACCTCTGCTGTTTTCCCTGATTGCTCCTGTCCCTGCCTACCAGCCAGGCCCCTCCTGCTGACTCCATCTACCCAGCAGCATCCATATCAGGGATGTTAGAGAAGGAAGCAGATAAGACCTTGCAAAGGCCCACCCCAAGGAGAAAGCCTCTCTGAAGGGCTCTGTCTATGTGACTGCTGGACCTCAGCCTGGGCCCTGTCCCCTTGGCTCACTTGCTGGTTAAAATGGTAACAGTCAAAACTAGTCTGAGTCTGTCCCCTCCAAGAAGATAGCATGGTTAAGGATACACAATCCAAGAGGCCAGACCTCTTCATTGCCAGAGTATAACTCACGAGGCCCACGCACACATTTTATATCCTCATTTGCTGAGTCTCTTGCAGTCACCAGGCCAGACAGTGAGGAGGCAGGGCTAAATGAAGTCACAGAGGTCTCCTGGTCTAGGCGAGGGGGCCAAGGACAGAACCAACAGGCAGGATGGGCTGTCACAGTGGTAGACTTCGGGCATGACACAGCATCCTCAGACCCACCTTACAAAGCACCTTGTTGTTAGCTATCGTCAAGTCAGCCCCCAACTCCTAGCGACCCACATACAAGAGCACACAATACTGCCCAGTCCTGTGCCATCCCCATGAACGGTGGTGGATCAAACCACTGTGATCCCCAGGGTGCTTGCTGGCTGGTTTTCAGAAGTAGATCACCAGGCCTTTCTCCCTTGGCGATCTTAGTCTAGAAGTTCTGCTTCAACCCATCCAGCATCAGAGCAAAACACAAGCTGTAGCCGCAGGTGAGGGTCACTGACTGGGAATGGACCCTGAATGGAAAACAAGATTTCTACCACCAAGATCCCCATTAAAGTGTCTGCCAAAACCGAAAAAACCAAGCCCAATGCTGTCGACTCAATTCTGACTCACAGTGACCCTATAGAGCAGAGTAGAACTATTCCATACAGTTTCCAAGGAGTGCACAGCAGATCTGAACTGCTGATCTTTTGGTTAGCAGACATTACACTTAACTAGCACCCCATTACTGCATGCTACTTCCCACTGGCCAGAGCTTCCCATAATGAGAATCCTCTATTAGGGGAAAAATATCCAAGCTAAATGCCGAGGATATAGCAGCACAGGAGACCGGTCTCTGTTTAGCGGCTGTGTCTACAGGAGGAGAGAGAACTCAATGAAAATGCCTTCACAGGTGATGAGAAAAAGAGGAAGCACAGGATGCGGTGCGAATCGACACACCAACCCCAAACCAAACCCACGGCGGTCCACACCAGCTCACAGCGGCCCTACAGGACAGAGGAGAGATGCCCCACAGCGTTTCTGAGGAGTGGCTAATGGATTCAAACTGCTGACCTTTATCGTTGGCAGCTATCCCTATTAACCGCTGCACCGCCAGGGCTCCTACGAGCTACAGCTGTTCGGTAAATCCTTGGCATCTAAAAAAGTACAGTTGTAACCTACAGATTATATGAATGTTAAAATAAGTGAATGCCAGAGAAACAGCCTCAGTAACTGTGTTGTTGGGTGTTGTGGAGTTAATTCTGACTTACAGGGACCCTACAGGCCAGGGCAGAATTGCCCCTTAAGAGTTTCTACATGCTGTGATCTTGATGGAAGCAGATAGCCACATCTTACTGCAGCAGAGTAGCTGGCTGGTTCACATCACCGACGTTCTGGTTAGCAGCTGAGTGCTTGAACCAATGTGCCATTGGGGCTCCTCAGAGAAACCCTAGGAGAGAACCATGAGAGCTATGTGCCGGGTGGCGGGCTAGGCTCACCCACCAGCAGAGGCAGACTCGTCCCAGTCCTTGCCACCACCAAGGTATACATTTCCATCAGTGTCCCCGGGAAGAACTAGGAGCATGGGAAGTGAAGCCTGAGGGTGCCCAGGGTATGTGGTGCTTCCTGCTGTTTCAGTGGCATGATCAGGGTCCTCTCAAACAGTTGCCTGTTTACTCTCCCCAAGCCTTCTGAGCCAGCTGAGCACAGAACTATCTGGGCGGCTGCTCCAGCAGGAGGACAGGGGCAGCAGGCTGCCCCGCTCTGGGGAAATTTCCCAGCAGAGGAAGGAGATAAGCCCTCAGGGCAGAAGGACTCGCATGCCAATACTGGCCCAAGGACCTGCTGGCCAGCAGTGGCCCAGAGACCTGCACGCCAACATTGGCCCTTCCACCTAACTGCTGTGTCATCCTGGGGAGGTACTTCTCTCACTCCTTGGAATCTGTTTCCATTTCTGGAAAATGAGGCCTGCAGCCAGCTACGATGGTGCCCGTACATGTTTCCTGGGCACTCAGGAGTCCAGGAAAGGCCCAGTGCATCCTTACTTCAAGAGGCACCTGTGACTTCCCCTCTAAGAGCCTTCACAGGGCCAGCAGGACCAGTCTGGAAGTGCCAAAGAACTAGCGCTCCCAGGAGCAGCCCTCAACCCAGGACAGGAGTTAGGAGCAAACAAACACTGTAGCTTCCTCACCCCTCCTCAGTTGGGACAGTGCTAAAGAGTGGTCTGTACTGTCATCCCCATGTCCCCTGCGGGATCTAGTCTCAGGTACCTCCCTGACAGCACACCTGTCAGCACCCACCCTCTCTTCCCTGCCTCATTCCCCACTCCCCTTCCAGGCCTTCACTGGGTCACCTCCTGATGACCTGTGCTCAGATACCTTCCCAGGGATAGTTTCTGGAGGGAATCCCACTCTCAAGCAGGGACGGTGACACTTCTAATGCAGTGCTACTGGGAGGGGAAAAGAAGGTTGTGTGAGCAACGGGTTAGCACAGAGCAGGTCCTGCCTGGCCCAAAGCTGAGATCAAAGGCTCACCCCAAGCAGAGAAGTTCCACTGGCTCTGGGACCATCTATCTTCTTATACCCCAGCTAGACTGGAAGAACCGTGAGGGACAACTAAATTTCTACTGGTATCCATTTAGCTCCCAACATCACATAGAAAAACAGCATCTCTCTTCATTTCGCCTTGCTACCAGAGAAGGCACACTGGGCACATGCCACCAGTGCCAAATGGACAAGGGCAAGACCTAGGGGCTTGGTGCTCCTGGAGGGGCATGCCTCGTCCAGTTTCCAGTGAATAAATTTCCATTAACAGCCATATACATGTAGATACACAGAGACACACATATGCATTTATATATATGTAAAACCTAAAACCAAACCCTTTGCCTTTGACTCTATTCCAATTCACAGCAACCCTACAGGACAGCCTGCAACTGCCCCACAGGGTTCCCAGCGAGTGGCTAGTAGATTTGAATTGCTGACCTCTTGGTCAGTATATGAGCTCTTAAACGCTGTACCACCAAGGCTCCACAATATATTTACAGAGAAAGTATATTTAGAGAGAGAGAGAACACATATATTCAGAGACAGAGTTCCTGGATGGCACAAATGGCTAGATGCTCAGCTGTCACGCAAAAGGTCAGAGGTCTGAACCTGTCAGCAGCTCCATGGGAAAAAAGACCTGGCAATCTGCTCCTGTAAAGACTGCAACCTAGAGAAACCCATGGGGCAGTTCTACTCTGTCCTATAAGGTTGGTATGAGTTGGCATTGACTCAACAGCACACAACAACAAATGTGTATGTGTATATGTGTGTGTATATATACACACACACACAGTCAGAGTCCCCGGGTAGCACAAGTGGCTAGATGCTCAGCTGCTAACCAAAAGGCTGGTGGTTCAAATCCATCCAGAGATGCCTTGAAAGACAGTCCTGGAGATCCACTTCCAAGAAACCAGCCACTGAAAACCCTATGGAGCACAGTTCTATACTGACACATGTGAGGTCGCCACAAGGTAAAATCAGCTCTACAGTAACTGACTACACACACACACACACACACACACACACAATAATGGACATCTGTCAATCCTGAGATGACCCAACACCAGAAGGGACATCAGCGATCAGCAGCCCAGCATCCAGACTCAGCAGTTCCTCAGCAAGGCAGCACCACTGACAGTTTTCAAGTGGCTGGTAGTGTCAGGGTTATGTCCACTGTGCACAGCCCCAGGTCAGGCAGAAAAAACACAAGCAAAGCCTGAAAGCCACCCCCGAGGAGCAGTACCTCAATGTCTCAGCCTCTGCCCTTTCTGCGGAACAGGAAAGCAGGACTGGTTGGCATGAAGCCAAAAAACAAACCCACTGCCATGGAGTCGATTCCAACTCATAGCAACCCTACAGGACAGAGGAGAACGGCCCCAATTTCCAAGGGGTGCCTCATAGATGTGAACTGCCAACCTTCTGGTTAGCAGCTGTAGCACTTAATCACTTTGCCACCTGGGTTTCATCTGCATGAAAGGCTGCAGGAAGGTGGTGGCACCTGTTGGGTGTCCACTGGACACCATGCAGACCCTATGTGGACACCAGTCACATTACTGCCTTCAGATACCTTCACCTAGACCCGAGGGGTGAGAAGCACCTCTGTGATTGCTCCCATTTTACAAAGCAGACAATGGCCAACAGGTAAGATAGCAACTGAAAAAACAACCTGCTCAACATTTATCGCACACTTGCTATGCCTATCAGGCCCTACACAGGCAGCGACTCCTTTATTCCTCACATCATTCCATTTTACAGAAAAGGACACTGAGGCTTATATAGGATGAGCATCCTACTAGAATTTTCGTAAGTGGGACACAGATTGTCTGATTACCACGACTCTTCTTTAGATACCACCAGTGAGTGTCTCCATGAGATGACACTCATTTTTCAGAGCAGGGCCAGCCTCAGGAGAGAGGTCTCTGCTGTCTGTACTTCTCTGCGGCTGAAACTCAGACAGCCCTTTATCCAGCTGACAAGAGCAGCCTCGCCCTCGAAGCTTGCTCCTGACCCCTGGATGAGGTCCAATCAGCACCCAAACCCAGCAACCCACTCGTCACCTCTGTCTGTGAGGACTGTGTCATCCCTTTCTCCTTCATTATCTGTCTGTCCCACAGGGTCACTGGAAACTCTGGTGGTGTCCTGGTTAAGTGCTACGTCTGCTAACTCAAAAGTTGGCAGTTCAAATCCACCAGGAAATCCTTGGAAACCATGAGGCAGGTCTACAGAGTCACTAGGAGTTGGAATTGACTGTACAGCAGTGGGTTTAGTTTTGGGTTTATAGGGTAATAGTGAGTCAGAATCAATTCAACAGCAATGGGTATATATAAAGAACACTAGTGGTGCAAAGTTTAAGTGCTCGCCTACTAACCCCCCATGATGGCAGCTGGAACTCACCTGGTAAGCTCCACTGGACACAGATCCAGTAATCTACTCCCATAAAGATTAAACCCCCAAAACGGAACCTGTGGCCATTGAGTTGATCCCAACTCACAGAGCCCCGAAAAGGACAGAGCAGAACTACCTCACTGGGTTTCCAAGGAGTGCCTGATGGATTTGAGCTGCCAACCTTCTGGTTAGCCGCTGAGCTCTTAAACCACTGCACCACCAGCACCTCCCCACAGAGATGGAACCCAGAGAGCCCCTGTGCACAGCTTATTCAGTCACATGCGGTCCCTTTGACCTGAAAATCGACTCAACAGACCACAAGCAACAGCAACAAATGATGGTTGCCCCGCTCCCCCCTCATTTTAACATTTCTGAAAACAGCACGCGTCTTACTATGGATGAAAATTCATCGGGCAAAGCTTCTCACTTCTCCCCCTGTGCTGTTACTGTATCAATAATGCATCTTACAGTCAAACGCAACACAGCATCAAAGGAAGTAACATCTACCTAAAACACGACTAGGTCTTGAGTTAAAGCACAGAGCAGTCCTCACAAGATGGTAAACTGGAGAAACGGGGAGCCCACATCAGCTCCTTCAGGTGCCCCAAAGAACCTGTCAGAAGCATGGGTGCCCTGCAGTAGGTCTCACACCCATTCGTCTCCCTTCTATTTGTGGGTCTCAAACCCCTGCATATTTGCACTCCTGATGAGAAGACGGCACTTGGCTTGGCTTAACAAGAAAAGGAACTGACTTCCTGGCTTGCCAGTCCACAGGTAATAACACCCAGTAAAAGCCCAATGTGAGCCCTGGTGGCGCAGTGGTTAAGAGCTCAGCTGCTAATCAAAAGGCTGGCAGTTTGAATCCACCAGCTGCTCCTTGGAAACCTCATGGGGCAGTTCTGTTCTGTCCTATAGGGTCAGTATGGATCAGCATCTACTCCATGGCAACAGGTTTGGCTTGGTTTTAAGAGCCCACTGAGAAACCCAGATGGACTGAACTGTGTACCCCAAAAATACTTATATCAATTTGGCTAGGCCATGATTCTCAGCACTATGTGACTGTCCATCATTTTGTCAACTGAAAAGATTTTCCTATGTGTGGTAAATCCTGGCTCTATGATGTTTCCAAGGAGGCATGGGCAGTGGTTACCTTAACAAGACAGGACTCAATTGTGCAAGATTTGATTATGTCTTGAGCCAATTTCTTGTGCGGTATAAAAGAGAGAAGCAAGAGGAAGGGGGAACCTCATACAGCCAGGAAAGTAGTTCCAGGAGCCATGTGAGTCTTTTGGACCCCAGGTTCCTGCACAAAGAAGCTCCTAGTCCAGGGGAAGACTGATGACAAGGACCTTCCTCCAAAGCTGATAGAGAAGGCCTTCCCCTGGAGCTGATGCCCTGAATTTGGACTTGAACTTAGCAGTCTAAGTTTGTTAAAGTCATTCACTTCTGGCATTTGTTACAGCAGCCCTCGATGACTAAAACCCGTGGTCAAAGCAAGCATTTCACTGCTAATTAAAAGGCTGGTGGTTCATCAGTAAAAGGTATGGCCAACTGCCTCTGTAAAGATTTACAGCCTTGGAAACCCTGTGGGGGAGTTCTCCTCTGTCCTGTAGGGTTGTTAAGAGTAGGAAGCAACTCAAAGGCAACAGGAGTGGTTTTTTGGTTAAATGCCCACTGTATAGCAAATATACTTAAATGTTAACATTTGACTATATGTTCTATCTTGCCAGATTTGTTCATTCATTCATTCATTCACGGTTATAACTCAACATACGCCTACTAGATGCCAACTAGGCATCTTCCTCCAGGGCAGGGAATAAGGTAAATTAATATTTGCAAATACGGGCATCAGTACAAAGTACAGAACTAATACACAGAATAAGGCAAAGAGTACTTCATGAGGGAAGTACCAGCATCAGCTCTGGAGGGACAAATGACAGAAAGACAGACAGATAAGAGAGGGGTTAAGTTCACAGTCACAGCCCAGGAAAGCGCTGTCCTTGGACAGTGCTGTCTTGTCCACCATGCGCACAAGCACAGCACTAAGCCCCCCTTCACCTTGACTCCCATGCTGGCTTGTGCCCCTGGGCACCCTGCATAGCTGTCCTGAGCCCAGACCCTGCCCACAGTGTGTCTGAATCACAGCTACACTAGCCCAATTGGCCCTGAGCTCCAGACTCTCAACCCTCCAGCCCCTTATCTGGGTTTCCCTCTAGGCTCACCACACACGAGTCTCGGGATCAGGCTAAAGCATTTCACAGCTGGATCAGGTAACAGCTCATGAGGCTGTGTGATTCCTGACATTTGGTGGGTGCTCCCTGCAAGTTCCACAAGACGAGGAACCTTGTCTGGCTCATTCACCAGTGAAGCCCCAGTGCTTAGAATACGCCGTCTTGAAACCCTGGTGGTATAATGATTCAGTGCTATGGCTTATAGCCAAAAGCCTCGCAGTTCAAATCCACCAGGCACTCCTTGGAAACCGATGGGGCAGTTCTGCCCTGTCCTATAAGGTCACTAGGAGCCAGAACTGGCTCAACAGCAATAGGTTTGGGTTTCATGGTTAAAAAACTAGTAGGTTGCCTTGGTGGTACAAACAGTTAACATGCTTACCTGTTAAGTGCAAGGGTGAAGGTTCAAGTCCACCCAGAGGCACCTTGGAAGAAAAGCCTGGCAATCTCATTCAAAAAATCAGCCCTTGAAAACCCTATGGAGTGCAGTTCTACTCTGACACACATGGGGTCACCATGAGTCAAAATCAACTCAATAGCCACTAATTAAAGAAGGATTGGATACAGATTTAAACATTAAATGAATGATATATATGTTGACTAAATAATGGTCACAGCATAACTAGATACACACACACACACAAGAACTCCTCCAATGACCTGACAGCACTGCCCCTCAGATAACTTACAATGTGGGGAAGCACACAATGGGATAGAGAAAAATAGCAAACCCCACATCTCTGCAAGTGCAAGAATACACTGCAGTCCTCATACAAATGTCATGTGCCCCAATGACCATGCTCACTACCAGAGGCTCTTGCAAGCCTGTGATGTCACCCTCTGAATCCCCCATCCTGACCCCAAGGCCCTGGCACAGGTTTAGTGAGCAGCTGGCACCAAGAGAGATAACTAGACACACTAGACACTAGAGAGATATACTGAACATTCAGAAGAGGCAGGGTCAATCAAGGAAGGCTTCCTGGATGAAGATGGCTTTGAAGGAGAAGACAACCTGGCAGACAAAAGGATGAGAAGGTGTGGTGTAGAGAGGAGCCTGACTCACTAACTGGGTCTCATTACTGAAGGCAGAGGCAGTCTTTAAGACTCAGCAAAGTACTGAAAACAAGAGACATACTTTACAGGTTAGGAAACAAATAGACACATACCCACTCATGTCACACAGACACACACAATCACAAACCAAGACCAAGTTCAATTTGTTCAGGAAGTTGAAATGGGCATGTCCTAGTTTCTGAGTGCTGCTACAAGAGAAATACCTCAAGTGGTGCCTTCAGCAAACACAACTTTTTTTTTCCTCCCAGATTAGGAGACTAGAGGTCTGATTGCAGGCCCCTGGCACTGGGGGCAGTCTGTCTGCTCTGGGGAAAACCTCTGTTTCTTTCCAACTCTTGTCCTTGGTCTTTGGTGATCACAACATGTCTTCAGCCTCTCTCTGTGCTTCCTTGCTCCTGTGCCTTATGGTCTCTTTTTACATCTCCAGAGTGACTGCCTTAAAACATACCCCACTATGATAGGGCCTCATTAAGGTAACAAAGAAAATCCTATTCCCAAATGGGATTACATCCCCAGGGACAGGGGTTAGACTCTATAAGGGACGTTTATGGGGGAGACACAAGTCAATCCATAACTAGGCATTAACAGGCATTCTTCTGGGGGGCCCTTTTCATACCCTCCCTTTGGCAATCCTATGGGGCAGTTCTATCTGTCCTATGCTCTGTCCATAAATCAGAATCGACTCCACAGCAATGGGTTTGGTGTTTTGGTTTTCCCTTCACAGCAGTCACTTGTGCTGCTCCACACTGTGCCAGGCTCTGCTCCAAACACTGACTTGTGCCATCACACTGAATCGTCACAAGGACCCTAGATGGCAGATCTTATGACTGGGGTGCACAAAATATAGACAGCACAGCCCAAGGATGTCCCCAACCTCATCTCCACACCTTGTTACCTTGTGTTGCAGCCCGAATCCACCGCCATTAAGTCCATTCTGACTCCGAGTGACCCTACAGGACTGAGCAGAACTGCCCTAGAGTTTCCAAGAAGGACCTGGTGGAATTGAACTGCGACCTTTTGGTAAGCAGCCGCAGCACTTACCCACCGCACCACCAGGGTTCCCCCATGTATAGCAGATGTGATTCAAACAGGATTTTGAGATGCAGAGATTGTCCGGGTTTACCTAGGTGGGCCCAATGTAAACACAGGATTCTTAAAGACAGCGGAGGGAGTCAGAGGTATCAGTATCAAAGAGACATCACCTGAGAAAGACTCCAGCAACTGTGGAGACAGAGGAACTAGGCCACGAGCCAAGGAATGCAGGAAACCAGTAGAAGCCAGAAACCCAGATAAGGAAGGTAGTTCTCCCCTACAGCCTCCAGGAGGAACACAGCCCTGCTGATGACACCCTGATGTCAGACCCACTTCAACTACTCAACTCCAGAACTGTAACATAATAAATTGTGTTGTTTTAAGCCACCAAGTTTGTGGTAACTTGATTTGATATACTGCATCTTTATTGTGCTTTGCAGCTACCCCTATAATCCCCCTTAATGATCTATGTTTAAACCCAATTTTAACTTCTACAAATCTTAAGTCCCTCTTCATCTGGAAGGGCTATAATTACTGCAGTACATCCCTCTTTTTAATATGATATCATAGTTTTCATGGTATGATCACTGGATCACATCTTTCAATATTATAGCTTTGATTGAGTTTTGCACCTTCCCTAACTGAGTAGGTTTCTGGATGGTGTATCCCGTATTGCCTCCTAAAATATAGAGTTAATGGTTTTGTTCTTCTAAACCAAGAGCTTCTTTCAGTATTTCTCATAGCTTTGATTTGGTTTTTACAAAGTCTCTGAGTTTCTGTTTATCTCTGAATGTCTTAATTTTATTTTCATATTTGAGATATAGTTTTCCAGGACATGTAATTCTTGGAAGTTTTTCTCCTTCAAGGCTTTCAATGTGTCATCCCATTGCCTCTGTGCCAGCATCATTTCTGCTGAGAAGTCAGACGAAATCCTATAGTTTCCCTCTGAATGTTAGCTTTTCTTTGAGTCTTGCTGCCTTTAAGAGTTCCTGCATATGTTTCATTTTGCTAAGCTTCATTATATGTCTTGGAGTCTTTCTTTTGGGATTTATATTGAGTGGCATTTGACATGCATCTTGGATATCTATATTCTCTTCTTTTATAATTTCAGTGAAGTTTTCTGTCTGCAGCTCAGTAACAATACTCACTGTGTTTTCAGGTGTCCCTCCGTGTTCAGGAACTCAAACTAATCGTAGATTGTTCTTCTTGATAAAATCCCACATGCTTCTTAATACTTCTTCATTTTTCTTGTTTTTCTCTGATTTCTCCTCATAGATGCAGGAGTCAGTAGTTTTATCTTCCAAGTCAGAAAGTCTATTTTTCATTTTTTTCAATTCTGTTTTCTTGGCTTTGAATTGAATTTTCTATTTCTTTGATTTTGTTATTTATCTGTTGGATTTCAGAATACTGGTGTTCCACTAGTTCAAACAGCTTGCTTAAGCTTTCATTTTGCTCTGCATTTTGTATAATGTCTAGGAGGGCTCTATATATAATCCTTTTGTACTCGACCTCTGACAGTTTCAGAAAGGCTTCTTCATCTGGGAAGTTCTTTGTTTTGGGGGGCTTTCTGGAGCCATAAGTTTCTGTCCAAAGTTTGTTGGTTTGGGGGCATCTAGAGGTTGTTTAGTCTCCAGTCTTAATCTAAAGCACAGTCTAATAAGGAAGATGATCACCTGTCACCTCTATGTACTCCAGTGACTGGACCCAGGGGAATCTCTGGGGTAGCAGGCTCCACCTCCTGACTAGCAAAGACACAGCCCTACTTATGGAGTCACTGGGGGGCCACTGGCTGACCCTGTGATGTGGAAAGAATGGAAGAGATGCCGTCCGGATACACTGCAGTTATTTCTCTAGGTAGTCTTTTATTGGAAGGTAAAAGCTTTGTGACAGCTTCCAAAATCAGTCAGGCTGTCAGGTGTGCAAACCCCTCTTCCCAGTTGGCAAAGTAAGTACCTCTATATCCAACCCCAGATGGTGTAAATTAGTTCAAAGTATGGAAAGGCTACTGTCCTGCTGTCATCCACTGCTGGGCGCCACCCATAAGGTCACACTGTGCCAAACACAGGTTTTCTATCGGAAAAGAGCTCACCAGGCTGGCACTATCTCCCGGCCTGGGAATTTGTCCCTGTTGAGGCCTCTGTTTCAGTAACTCTGCCTCCCACTTGAACAAGATGTCATCCCACACGAGCTCTCCTGCCCGCTGTGGAATAGCCAATTCAACAGCGGAGGTTCGGAAAGAGAGGCTGGAGGGGTTGAAATGCACTGAGTCCAGAGCTAGGCCCTCAAAATGAGGCTATTCTACCTGCTGGTTCCACTAGCGGTAAGGCTGAGTTTTACTGCCAGTTAAGCCTAAGCTCTGCCTGCTGGCTAAGAGAGAGAAAATACAGTTAAAAATGACCTTCAGTCCATGAGAGCCGAGATTCAACAAGGGCAGCTGTCAATAAGAGAGAAGTTTCCCGTTCAGTGGCATGTTGTCCAAATTGACAGCCCAAGGCCGTGCCCTGGGGCTCACTGGGTGTCCAGAAGCCTCCGTTTAATTATCACTCCAGGTCTTAGTTTTCAGAGGAAATTGAGGAGACGTGTGTCTAGCCCACCATCTTGACTCCACCCCCTTAAGCCACCAAGTTTGTGGTCACCTGTACAGCAGTAAAAAGAAGTTAATACAGCTATTACATATGGTTTGAATTGTGTCCCCCAAAATGTGTAGCAACTTGGCTAGGCTACTATTCCCAGTATTGGGTGACTGTCCACTATTTTGTCATCTGATGCAATTTTCCTATGTGTTGTACATCCTACCTCTACGATGTTAATAAGGCAGGATTACAGGCAGTTATGTTAATGAGACAGGACTACAAGATTAGGTTGTATTTTGAGGCAATCTCTTTTGAGACATAAAAGAGAGGAGTAAGCAGAGAGATGGAAGAACCTCACATCCCCAGAAAGCAACACCTATAGCTGAACATGCCCTTTGGACCTGAGGTCCCTGTGCTGAGAAACTCTTAGGCCAGGGGAAGATTGATGACAAGGACCTTCCTCTAGTACAAACACAGAGAGAAATCTTCTTCCGGAGTTAGCACCTTGAATTTGGACTTCTAGCCCTAGACTGTGAGAGAGTAAACCTCTCTTTGTTAAAGCCATTTTCTTGTGGTATTTTCTTTATAACAGCACTAGATTACTAGGACAATGCCATCAAGTTGGTTACAACTCACAGCGATCCATGTACAACAGAATGAAACACCGTCTGATCCTGTGGCATCCTCATAATTGTTGCTATGTTTGAGCCCATTATTGCAGTCATTGTACCAATTCATCCCACTGAGAGTTGTGTTCTCTTTCACTGACCCTCTACCACACCTGATGTTATTTTCCAGGGACTGGTCCTTCCTGAAGACATATCCATAGTATCTGAGATGAAGTCTCACCATTCTCGCTTCTACAGATCATTCCAGCTGTACTTCTTCCAAGACAGAATAGTTCATTTTTCTGATATCCATGGTATGTTCTATATTTTTCACCAATCAACTCTTCTTTGGTCTTCCTTATTCATTGTCCAGCATTTCCAAGTTTATGAGGCAACTGAAAATACCATGGCTTGGATCAGGCACAGCATTTTACAAAGAAAGAGGAACCTGTGCATGGTCTCACAGCTGTAGGAGAGAGACCAGGATCTCAAGCCACACCTGATGGTAAAGCCTGAGCTGTTTATCACCACACATACCTGATTCTACGAAAACTCATGTTACCACCCGTGCAAAGGACACATGCAGATGTAGGTTTGGAAGCTTCTGGACCTCAAAGATGCAGTGCAGCAGAGAGAAAAAGTCAAGACTTTGAAATCAGAATGTCCCAGTTCTTCTACGTACAAGCCTTGGAAAGCCACCTCTCTGCACCCTTTTGCTCATCTGTAAAATGGGCACCACAGTACTTGCTTCAGATCATATTGCCAATTAAGTACTGTGATTTCTGCCAAGAAATACACCAACAACTGGCCCTTCTCTTGCTTTCTCATTGGTCCTCTAGCGTTGCCCAAGCCCACTGCTGTTGGGTCAATTCTGACTCACACCAACTCTATAGGACAGAGTAGAACTGCCCCGTGGAGTTTCCACGGAGTGCCTGGGGGATTTGAACTCATCACCTTCTGGTTAGCAGCTGTAGGTCTTAACCACCACACTACCAGGGTGTCTTTCCCCTCTAGTCTTAGACTGCAGTAAACATACAATGTGGCTTCCCTGTAAGCCACAGCAAATAAACATGGTCTCTTTCACAAGGCAGCTTTTTTTTTTTCTTAATAATATGCCAGAATGTTACATTTATGAGGGCTGAACCCTAACTCTTACAGTACCTGGTACAAAATAGGTACCCAGTAAATTCCTGTTGACCAAATTAATTAACAGAGTTAGGTGATGTCAATGGGGATTGCTTTTAAAACACAGGGAAATATATGTGTGCCCTAAAATCCAGTGCTACACCTCCCCCAACTCTGGTGGGACAGGAATCCCTGGAGGAGATAACTTTCCAGCCCTACCCTGAGGCGGCCCCATAATTAGAGAACACCATCTTGGGCTAGCCCCATCCGGTAACTGCATTTATCATCTGTAAAATCTGGGAATATCAGCCAATTTCTACAAGATTGCGTTTCAAAACAAAGTTTCCCCAGAGTCAAGACATTTTCCTTTTCGTGAGGTTGTAAATATTTTTCTATTTCAACAGTTGTTTGTCACCAAGGGGAAGCTGGGTGTGGCAGGTGACAGACACCTGGCAGGATGCAGCGCCAGAATGATGACTCAACAGCGGGCTTGAGGCCACACCCTCCAGCGCTCAGTGTCCCCACTCAGAGACAGGCCACCCATCTCAGGGTGCCCATTAGAAAGGAAGGCCCTTGGAAAATCGTTCAGGCAGGTACTATAGAGGGGGCAGTGGCAGTCCAGTGGCAGAATTCTCACCTTCCATGCAGGAGTCACACCCTCGATTCTCAGCCAATGCACCTCATGCGGAGCCAGTGTGGAGGCTTGTGTGTTGCTACGATACCAAACAGGCTTCAGTAGAGCTTCCAGACTAAGACTAAGAAGAAAGGCCTGGCAATCTTCATCTGAAACTCAGCCATCAAAAATTCAATGAATCACAATGGTCTGACCAGCAAGCCATCTTGAGGAAGGATGGCACAGGACACATGGCAGCATTTTCTTCTGCTGTATACGGGATCATGATGAGCAGGGGGCCCACTCAATGTCAGCTAACAACAGGCACTGTAGAAACTGTAAGCAAAGCAACCCCATACTCCATCGCTTCTTCCTCTCCAGAGACTTGTTAGAGGCCAGAAGGCCTTGCAGCTCAAACAACCCCATGCCAAGAATTTCCAGACACACTTTATTCCCCATCAGAGTCCAGGTCCCTGTTGCTGGTCAGCCAACACAAGCTACGCAGAGCCAGGGATGCCTTCCAAGGCTCTTGCTCTGAACCTATGTATCTCCAATGTAGGCTGCCCAGAGTATCATCTTCTGGGGCTTGATGTAAACCAAATTTCCCTTAGAAGTCAAGGCTTCCTACCTTGCCCAACCTACTTTCCCTGAATGACAGAGGACCATCAACAGCTAGTCTGAGGCAGAACGCAATAGTCCCCAGGGTGGGAAGGTAGAGAGAGGTGGCCTTGGCTACTGCCTTTGGAAAGCAGCACACAAGTAAAATCAGCTGGCCCCTGCTAGTCTCAAGACACCACACTGGTAAAACAAGAGTGGTAATAGCCATTTCCCATAACCACGTTAGGTTTCAGTGGGAGCCAGGAAGTCCCAGTCAAAACAGCAGCAGCCTTCCTGTTCTGGCAACATGGTGGCCTGGCTAACAGTGATCCCTCCTGCCCCTTCTGTTCCAATCACGTAGAATCATGAAGGAACATGACCAGAAGGATCTGTAATACATGGCCAACATGGAAATAAAATGGGGCAGTGGCAGGGAAGCCTTACGCCCCAAATGGAGTCCACAGCTCCCGCATATACCTCCAGGTCCAGCTGCACCCACACACGGGCAGACCAGCAGAACCACAGAAGAAGGTGGCAGCAGCGGTGAGGCTGCTCCCAGGGGACAGACACAAAGGATGCTGGGCATTCTGATGTCCACCCAGCGGTGCTTACAAAGAACTTCATGTGCCAGGCCAGGACATTCCAGCATCAGCCTGTTTCCTCTTGGACGTGGTTTCCCTGGCTCGTTCTCACAGAAGAGGTGCACAGGAAAGGAGCATTCCCTCTCACAGGCCTGGGTCCTAAAGCCCAAACTAAACCAAACCAGCTGCCCTTGAGTCGACTCCACTCACAGCAACGTCGTGTGTGCTGCAGTAGAACTGTCTGCTCCGTAGGGTTTTCAAGGCTGTGACCTTTCAGAAGCTGATCGCTAGGCCTTTCTCCTGAGGTGCCTATGGGTGGGTTAGCTGTCAAGTGCTTAACTATTTGTCACTCAAGGACTCCTCCAGGGTACTAGCGATATAAAAAGAGGTCGTCTGAATGCTGTTACGTCTAGGGTGCCCAGGTTTGTAGAATCCACACCTCGCCTTATTATTCACGGGGCAGAAAACCCAATGCTGTCTAAGAAAAAAGAAGGGGAACATTTATAGGCTGATAAAACTAAAAAGTCGAGGAAGAATGCAAGTTCTGGCATGGTTAGATCCAGAAGCTGGAAGATGGCTGTCACGGATGTGCTATTCTCCATCTGTTGACTCCGCATTTCTCAGGAAGGGCAGGGCATTTTCAGGCAAGCTTGCGCCATGGTGGCCACTAGGCTACACCACTAGGCTACACCACAGTTTAGCACTCCCTGTGGATGGAAAGAAGCCCTTGGATTTCCCTAAAGTCAGTTCCAATTCCTGGTAACCCCTGTGTGCCAGAAGTAGATTGCCAGGGTTTTCTTTCAAGGTGCCTCTGGATGGACTCCAGTCTCCAATCATTTTTAGCCATTTGCATCACCCAGCATCACGCCCTCACTCTTGCAAAATAACACTATAAATTTGTGTCTATGCATTAGCCTATTTTGGACATTTCCTATAAATGCAATCACACAATAGGTGACTTTTTTATTAGTAGTTTTCTCTCTTTTGTGGCGAATTCCGTGCCACACAGATTTTGTGTGGTCCTGGCTGAACACAATCTTCTCATCAAGTCGAGTCTTGCTTCCTGGAATTGTGATTGTAGATAGGTCTTTGGTTCAGCATCTCAGTAATGTGGGTCTGGGGATGGACAGCTGGGCTGGGAGATCCCTAGAGAAGCCCAAGAGAGCCCAAGGCTCCGGGACGGCAGCTGTGCAGTGTGACTCAGCCAGTCCCAGGTCTGGCACTGAGACAGAAAACCTTCCAGGACAACTCAGTCCTGCTACTTTTTGTCCCATCCCTGGCATGGTAAGGGGTTAAGTGGGAAAGGCGTAGGCTTTAGTTAAATGGCCTCCCTGGAACTCCAGGGCAGGGGCACTGTGAGATTTCTACTATGGCTTAGAATTGGTACAGTAATGGTCAACAAAGCAAAACTGGAACAGACCTGAATTTTTAAAAGTTGGGTGAAGGAGAATGACAACCTGAACAGGAAAAATGATGGGTCTAAGTCCTGGAATGAGAGAGCTGAAAGAGGCATGGTGAGCCCTTTGAGGAGCCTGATGAGGGAGACTGGATTACTGCCAGGACTCCCAGTTGGCCACCATCTTTGAGCAGGGCACCACTGTTTCTGACACTGCTGGGCAATAGATTTGGTTGCTATGCAACACACATGCTGCCTTTGCCTACTAAGAGGAAGACTAAGTTTCTAACAGAGCTTCAACGCATATTTTTTCCTGTTCTGGTTCACTCACATTTTAAAAATTCAGATCCATTCAGGTTTCTCTTCATTGGCCATGACTGAAAGGGGCAGAACCAGTTGGAAGTCTGGGTTTCTACCAGGCGTCATTCCTCATTCTTGACTGACAGTGGATCCACCTTCTCTCACGAAACACACCTTTCTGTGCCCCACTGTGGGCCTGACCACTTTAAAACTACCTTGTTCCCTTTAGCAATAATTAGTTTAAAAGAAGCAGGTATGCCTAATTGGATCCGACTCGACAGCACTTGGCTTTGGCTTGTTGGTGCCTAACTGGGTCAATGAGTTACGAGGCTAGAGATTCCTGGGAAAGCTCTTTTTCAGTTTTCTACAAGTTTTCTGACATGGTATTTTCTCTCTTCATTCAGGTGCTACAATAAAGATGTGAAGCTTCTTACAACGACAGCTGGAGATCAGCTTTAGACAGGGGGCAACAGAAAGGCAAACCCACAGAACTGCAAGAAAGTTAAGCCAAGGGTCACAAAGAAAAAAGGAATCCTGAATCCCACTGTGCTGGCATAATCCATGTGCCCCTAACTCCTTCTCCACTCTGCTTGATGCCCTAAGTTGACCTGGGGTCCAGAGATGAAAAGTGGTATTTCAAAAATACAAACCTGGCTTTGGCTAACATTTGGATGCAAACCCAAGTTTTTTGTTCTCAGTCCACTGTTTTTAAACCATAATACTCATTGACACCAACACATATGCTACTGTTGTTGCTGTGTGCGGTCAAATTGATTCAGACACACAGAGACCTTATGTGACAGAATAGAACTTCTCTATAGAGTTTCCCAGGCTGTAACCCTTAAGGAAGCAGATCACCTGGTCTTTTCCTGTACAGCAGCTGGTGGTTTCAAACTGCTGATTCTGTTAGCACTGGAATGCTTAACTACTAAGCCACCATGACTCCCATGCAACCTGCTAAACCAAGAAAACCAAACCACTACTGTCAAGTTGATTCTAACTCATACTGACCCTGCAGGGTTTACAGGGAGTGGTGGGAAGATCTGAACTGCCAACTGTTGGTTAGCAAACAAGTTCTTAACTGCTGTGCCATCAGGCTCCATAAGCTACTAGTTATCTACAAATAATTCAGAATGCCCCTGATAGAAATATATGCAAGAATAAGATTCTGAAGCAGCAGGTGGCAATCTTAATATACAAAGAACTGCAACAAATAAATTAGAAAGAAATGTATGCCAGATAAAAATATAAGATATACACAGGCAACTCAAACACAAGGAATGCCAGTTACCATTAACAATGAAAACATATTCAATCTTAGCAGTAATAACAAAAAATGGAAATAAAAACCGTATCTCTTGCCTATCAGCTCTGCAAAGATTAATAAAGCTAATGATATCCACGGCTGGCAGAGATTTGAGAAAATATGCACTCTCAAAAAGAAATGATCTTGGAAATATAAATTGCAAAAGACATCTGGAAGACATTTTGGTAACAGGTATGAATTATAAAATGTGCCTATCCTTCAGCCCAGAAATCTTACCTCCAGGGATATGTTGTAAGTAAATATTTGGACAAGTATATAACAACAAAAGTTAGAAGCAGTCTAAATGTCCTTATGAAGGAATTGGTTAAATCAATTATGGTACATTCATGTCTATTAAAAATGACAATGAAAGTCTATATTTAATCACAGTGTCTCAATATAGTAAGTCGAAAAAGATTACTGAAGCAAAGGTCTACGATGATGTCACTGTGCATAAAATTTATATAGCTGTGAATATATTTACACAGATAAAAGCAGTTATCTCTGCATGTCTGGATCATCACAAGTGATCCCTGTCTTCCTCTTTATGTTTTTCTGTTTCTTCTGAATGTTGTATTCTGAGTATATACTATGTTTATATTCAGGAAAGGGAAGAAACTGCCTCAAGTAGAGCAGTGGTTGCCTTGGGCATGGGGGAGGCACTAGGGGGAAACAGAAAGTGATGGTTGGTAAGTACAGCATTTTGGGGGGGCATGATAAAAACATTTTAAATTTGACTACAGAGATGGTTTGCACAACTCTGTGACTATACTAAAAACCACTGAATTTTGCACTTTAAATGAGTGAGTTGAATAGTATGTGCATTGCATCTTAATAAAGCTGTTAGAAAAAATTATTTTTAAAATGTTCAAAGAAACTTTAAGAGGCTAGAGGTTTAAGAAGAAGAGTCAATAGATGTGAGCTGAGCTGGGAAGGAGTGAGTTTCCAAACATCCTCCCACGGGACTGAGGTGGTCCACTCTCGGTCCACAGAGACAAAACCCAGCCACCCAGCTTTCTCGAGATGCCATCCCATCTGTCTGGATCACCCATCCCTGGAGGACTCCAGGCCATTGGTAGCTGTCCGTCTGGCAGCTAAGTATCCCCCACACCGTAGACACAGTTATCAACACTCCTCTGCCATGCAGACAAGCTCTAGAGAGCACTCCACTTCCCGAGGGCCCTTCATTCAGCTCTGCTGACTCTACAACCTACAACCTGCCACTCGGCACTGCTTCTCCTTTCAGAAGGGCCGACAGCCACCACACAGACAAGGGACTTTGCTACAGTTTAATCGTTCTGGTGACATGCGGGGATTTGAAGTGACACTGGCTGTGACCAATGCCCTCTCAGCAGGTGCTGAAAGGGACCAAGTGCATCCATTCATTTAGTAGACATGCCACCTGAGCACCGACCAGACGGCAGGCACTGAGATTTGTGCCGTGTGGACAACAGTGGACAAAACAGTGCAATCTTGTGGGGCTCAAGGCTGAGCAGAGGAACAGCTAAGAAGTCAGATGGTGACAGACCAGTGTGATAGAGGTTTTGAGAAAGGTAAGCAGAGGAGCTCTGGGTGGTACCAACAGTTAAGATGCCTGGCTGCTAACTGAAAGTTTCAAAGTTTGAGGGCATCCAGTGGCACCTTTTAAGAAAGCCCTGGCAACCTACTTCCTCAAATACACAGCCACTGAAAATTCTATAGAGCACAGTGCTTGCTACTCTGAAACTAGTAGAGTCACGTGAGTCGGGGGCAACTCAACAGCAATAGTAAGCGGCAGACACGGGGGGATTACGAGACTGCCAACGATGGCTCCAGATTCCATCACGGAGTCAGGAAAGGCAGGCTAGTCACACACATGATGACCATTAACTATCGCTGCTATTGATGGTGCTGGAGCTCTGGTTGCACAAGAGCTAAGCGATGGGCTGCTAATTGGGTCAGCAATTAAACCTATCCGCCATTCCTTGGGTACCCTAGAGTCAGGAAAGCCAGACTAGTCATGGACATAGTGAACATTAACTATCGCTGCTATCGATGGTGCTGCTAGCACAGAGATGCCGGCAGCACCATGGTTATGTGACCGCCTGCTAACCCGAAGGTCAGCAATTAAATCTACCAGGCATTCCTTGGGTATCATATGGGCAGTTCTACTCTGTCATACTGGGTCACTATGGGTCAGAATGCACTTGTTGGGAAGAGGGGCTTTATCACTGACGTCAGACACTAGGCTAGGTGCTAAGGACACCTCAAGAAAGCAGAACATCTCTGCCCTCAAGGACGTCAGTCAAGCAGAGTTGACATATAACATCTCTAAAGTCTTCACTATCTTCCTGGAAAGGTGAAGGCAGAACAAACCAGACTTGGTGATGGCTCAGGATAAGGTGAGTAGACGGGAAGTGCAAAGAAGCCAGAGTGCAACCATCCAGCTCCTCTACTGTTTCCACCCTGGTGCAAGCCACTTGACCTCTAGCCTGCAACATTCCAATAGCTTCTTAACTGTCTCCCTCCTATTTAATGATCAGCCCCCTTCGACTCATTCTCCACACAGCACACAGCAAGGTCCTGGTAAAAGTAAGCCAAACTCCTATCATTCCTCTGATCAAGGCCTGCCAAGAGCTTCCTCTCTCACTCAGAGTGAAAACCAAAGTCCTTGAAATGCCCAACAGCATCCTTCCCTCACCCCCAAGTCCATCACTCTCTTCTCCCTTTTCTCTCCACTCCAGCCACGCTGGCCTCCTTGAACACATGTGGCCACTCCAGGGTCTTTGCATTGGCTATTCCCTCTGCCTAGGACAATTTTTACCCCAGATCCTCATATATACACTTCCTCAGCTCCTTTGAGTCTTTGCTTAAATGTCACCTTCTCCAGGAGGGCTTCCTGGAACACCTACTTAACAATGTACACTGCCTTACCATTCCCCAGCCCCCTTCCCTGATGGATTTTCCTCCGTAAGCACTCTTCTCCATCTCTAATACCATATCTGTGATGTTTACTGTCTTCCCCAACTGGAATGTAAGCTCATGAAGACACGGATTTTTATCTGTTGCATACACTGCTGTTGTCCAGCCTCTGGGAAAATACTGGTAGGCACTGGGCACTCAAATAAAGGTGTGAAATGGATGCCAAGGCTTCCAGCTGGGAAAGCTAGCAGACTTACACAGAGCCACTGCTAGGCCGAGAGGCAGATCAGGAGAGGGATCAGGAGGGTGTGTTTTAGCTGAGTGGGGTCACAGGGGCGAGCAGACCATCTGCTCTGTGCACTGTGCTTACTCAAAGCCATTGGTCACGGATTGAACTGTGTCCTCTAAACATGTTATCAACTTGGGTAGGCCATGATTTCCAGCACTGTGTGACTGTCCACCATTGCATGATCTAATGTGATTTTTCTATGTGCTACAAATCCTATCTTCCCGATGTTAACGAGATGGGATTAGCAGCAGTTATGTTAATGAGATACGACTCAATCTACAAGACTAGGTGGTGTTTTCCACAAATCACTTTTGAGATATAAAAGAAAGAAACACGCTAAAGGACAAGAGGACCTCATACCATCAAGAAAGCAGTACTGGCAGCAGAGCACGTCATTTGGACTTGGGTGTCTTGTATACAGGAGCCTATAGACCAAGGGAAGATTGACAATAAGGACTTTCCTACAGAGCCAACAAAGAAGGAAAGCCTTCTCTTGGAACGAGCACCCTGAATTCAGACACCTAGCCTCCTGGACTGTGAGAAAACACGTGTCTTTGTTAAAGCCATCCACTTGTGGTATTTCTGTTAGAGTAGTGCTAGATGATTAAAACACTATCCTCTTTGTTAAAGCCATCCAACTGTGGCATTTCTGTTACAGCAACGCTGGGTAATAACTAAGACACCATCCTGTTCATTAAAGTCAACCATCTGTGGTATTTCTGTTACAGCAGCACCAGAGGACTGAGGCATCATTCTGAGACAAGAAGACTTTGCCTACTTTTCTGTGATAGCTTAATAAATGGAAGCTCCCAGGATTAAGTGCCCAAGGACTTCCAGAAGCTCCAGCATCCTTCCCCTCCTCCCAGGAACCAGCTGTTCTTGACCATGACAGTGTACTTGCTCCCATGAAGTGCTGGCCTTTCCAGATTCCAACTCTTTGTTGGTCTCTAATTACTGTGTAGTTTTCAGACGCAGTGCTCAACCAGCTCCCTCCCAGAACTTTCCAATAGCCCTACCTGTGGACAGGGTTGATTGGTGGGGGGGGAAGCTTTTATTCAGGGGCTCCCATGTGCCATATACTTGTCCTCCACGATCTCACAGTAACTTCCACAACTCTCTGCAGTGGGTATACGCAGTGTAAGTGAAAAGATGGTGTAACTGAGGCTCAAATACAATGAGTTGCCCAAGGCCACCAAGCAAGGTGTAGAGTCAAGACCCCCGCCCCGAACTGTGACGCAAGACTACCTGACGCCCAAGTTGCCATTCTCTGGACCACAACACCGACTCTGCACAGACTGGGAGATTCCTTCCTGCCACTTTCTCTGTCATCCTTTAAAATCAGTGTTTTTCCCTCAGTTTGAATCTGCTCTCAACATACTACATAAGGAATCCAACACAGAGTTCAGAGGTTAAGGGGGCACAGCTGAGCAGACCGCATCCTTCTGGTAGCAAGACTAAAGTCAACCAAGTCACTTTTAGCCCAGCGCTGGTCTCCAGGCTCAAACCTGCCTCTGCTTCCCAGCAGCTCCCACTTGCCCCATCCAACCACACCATCTCTTCTCAGCCCCTGGCATGTGTGAGCCACCTGTAGTCTCCTGGCTCATGGAAAGTCTCTGCCCTCCACCAGGATCACTCACCACTCCTTGTCTACAGGTGACTCAAAGGTTGCTACCTCTGGGAAAACCTTCCATTTCTTCTCTGCACATCCGTGCGGCACACTGAAAGCTATGTTCCTTCTTCAGGAACTGTTCCTTTAGTGCCTCTACAGACTGGGAGCATTGACTTCTAATCTCCCACTCCTGGCATACTACCAAGAAAGTCCCCATAAATGCCACTGGTGAGCATGATTAGAACACAGAACTGGAAGATATAGTCTTGCCAGTGTTAGCAGAACTAGTGCCACCAGACAATATACAGGGAGTCCCACGGGTCCATCCTTTAATTCAGTGTTCCGCCCAGATGCCAAACCATCACCTCCATCATCAAGGCAGCTAACATTTGCACGTTTCCTGCTTACCTCCCGACAGGGGCCATTCTCACTGCTCTCCACATCTTAACTGACATAATTCTCACCAGAGTCCCAGGAGTTAGATGTTTTACATTCCCCATCTAACAGGTAACAACACTGAAGCTTAGATGGGTTCAAGACTTCCCCAAGTCAGCAAGTAGCTAGGAGCTGCCAAGACACATGCTCTTTGACTCATCTTCAAAAAAGGATCCAAAACTCTTAACCAACCATGAAAAGCTCTACTTCCAACAACATGATCAGTTGCCTTCTGCAGCCTTCCAGTTGCAGCCCATCATGAGTACCCTCTGCAGACACTACACCCAGTTAACTTTCTTCAAACAGGAAAATAAAACATGATGGCTATGAAGACACAAGCTACAGAATGGACAAAAATATTTGCAACCCATGTATCTGATAAGGGTTTAATATCTGGACTATCCAAAGAACTCCTGCAATGCAACAATAAAAAGGCAAACAGCACAATGAAAATCTGAGCCAAGGTCTAGAACAGAGATTTCTCCAAAGAAGATATACAGATGGCTAACAAACCCATGAAAAGATACTTCAAGTCATTAGTCACTAGGGAAAAGCAAATCAAACCCACCACAAGCTACTCCGTCACACCCACGAGGATGACTATTATACCAAAAAAAAAAGGAAAATAACAACAGCGGTGAAGGTGTGGAGCAATTAGAACGCTCATTCCCAGCTCCTGGAAATGGAAGAAGCTGTGGCCACGAGAGACAACAGTTTGGCTGGGCCTCCAACACTGAAATGTAGAATTATTATACCATTCAGGATTCCACTCCTAGGTACATACCCAAAACACTTGAAAGCAGAGACTCTAACAGATATCTGGGCACTACTTTTCCCTGCATCATTACTCACAACAGCTCAAAGGTTCCTTTTGACCTTTTATTGATTTTTTAAATCTGTTACTTAACCTGTGTCCATCAACAAATGGGTAACCAAAATACAGTATGTACGCACAACGGAATATTACTCAACCATAAAGAGAAACCACGATCTGATACACGCTATGACACGGATGAACCCTCAAAACATTACATTGAGTGAACTAAGTCAGACACTTAAGGACAAATATTGTGTGACTCCACCGCTGGCCAGTGATGTGAAATATCCAGAAGAGGCAGATACAGACAGAGGCTGGAGGTGGACAGGGGTAACAGGTGCTGGGGGGAGCTGGCAACGGGGGGCTGCTGTTTAAGGGGTACTGACTTTCTGTTTGTGGCAACAAAAAACTTTTGGAAAGAACTAGATGGTGATGGGTCAACAACATAAGGAATGTAATATCACTGAATTGTGCGTTTAAATGGCAAGTTTTATATACATGTGGATTTTATCACTGCCATCAACTGAACTGAATCAGCCAAACATGTCTGTAGCAATGTGGTTGGGCCATGGTTACAGGTATTGTATGATGTTCCTAAACGCTGTAAATCCTACCTCTACAATGCTAACAAGGGAGGATGGGCAGTGGTGTGTTCATGAGGCAGGACTCAATCTGTAACACTGAATTGGGCCTTGAGGCAATCTCTTGGGATAGACAGGAAAAGGAAGTACACAGAGAACAGGGGGCCTCATCCCATTAGGAAAGAAGCAGGGCCAAGAGCAGAGCACATCCTTTGGGCCAAGGCTCCATGCACCTCAGAAGGTCTCGGCCCAGGGGAAGATCAAGGTCAAGGACCTTCCTCCAGAGCCAACAGAGAAAGCCTTCTATTGGAGCTGATGCCCTGAACTTGGACTTTTAGCCTACTTTTCTGTGAGAAAATAAATCTCTCTTTGTTAAAGCCATCTACCTGTGGCACTTCTGTCACAGCAACACTAGACAACTAAAACAACCACAGTGAATTTTTTTTCTACCTAGTTAGTGAATTCCCCTCTGTCTCCCTCTCCAGCGTGGTAGCCATCAAAGTACATTTTCTTCTGTGTTTATACATTTTATTGAGTTCTTATAACACTGGTCTCATACAACATCTGTCCTTTTGAGACTAATTTCACTCAGCTTAGAATTTTTTCTTAATAACATATCATCGTTAAGCCGAACTTAGCCCAACTTCCCACGTGTTCCAGGAGGAGAACACCCCCCCAACACACACACACACACACACACACACACACACACACACACACACACACACACACACACACACTAGGTCTATGAAGGTTCTTTTAGGAGAAGGTTCTTTTAGGAAAAGGTTCTTTTAAGAAAAGAAGAGCAACAGACATACACTTCACTGATGACGGCAGCCCTGCTCAGGCAAATGCCTATGCTGCTGTTCTCTACCATAGCTGTCCGGAGGGCCCTGCCCTTGTTCAGGACGACACATCACGGGACTGGGCAACTTGCCCCGGTCTGAGACTCCTGGCTGCCCAGTGGGAAAAGCTCTGGGCTTGGGGTCAGGAAGCTCGACTTCCGTCTCCTCCTGCACGCAAACTCCGCTGGGCTGCGGGGTAGCACTCCTTCTGGTCTTCACAGGGCAACTTGAAAGAGTTTCTCAAATTGAGCAAAAAAAGACTGTCAAGCTTTCAAGCCTGAAGAAGAATAAAGGAATAATTCATCAAACATGAAGTATCTAGTCTACTATGGGGAGAGCACTAACGACTCACTGAGAAAACCGCAGAGAAAAAAACAAGCCCTGTATGTGTATGCTCCAACGGATGTGTGTATGCTCTTATGTGTGTGTATGTGTGCTCTGTATGTATGCATGCTCCTGTGTGTGTGTGTGCATGTGAGTGTGCTTCTACGTGTACATGTGCACATGTGTGTGCCCTGTGTGTATGTGTGTTCCTAGGTGCACGTGTACAAGTATGTGTGTGTGTATATGTGAGAGCCACTGGTTTTAAGTAGGCACTTCTCACCTATTACTCAGCAAGGCAGCTCATCCCCATTTCACAGCAGAGGAAACTGAGGCTCTGCAGGTTATGCAGCTCGCCCAAGGGTCTTCAGCGAGCAGGCAGAGAGCTGGAGCTGATTTGGGTCTGAGGGGCTGAAAAGTCCAGGCTGCTTTCCTTGCGGACAGGCAGGTGGGGACTGAGGTTTGGTAAGCAGGAGGCTGACCAGATCAGACCTGAAGTTCTATGGAGATTCCCCTGGCATGAGCTTGGACAACAGAGGAGGGCAGAAGTACAGTGAGCTGGGAGAGGACCACACGGTCCAGGTGACATGTCATGGAGGCCTATAGGGTAGGCCTGAGGGTAGGGCTTAGAGGGACAGGCAAGTGGGGCAGACCTGGAGATGGCTGAACAGGTTTATGCCCTTCGGTCAGTAAAGACAGCATTGGTTTGGTTTGGTTTGGTTTGGCAGAAGAGCAAGAAAGACAGTCAATGCACAACAGGCACTGAGAATCTCTCTTCTGTTCTAAGAAAAAAGGACACCAGGAAAACCCTGTCTTATCTCCATTTCTTATTCCATTGAAATAGAAATGGAAGACCTGAGTTTGTGGAAGGAAAACAGAAGTGAGAAGACAATGGACAGACTTGTGTCTTCCTTACACCATCTTCCAGGCAAGTGGGGAATCCTGTACTCACTCTAAAGGATGCACAGACCAGAGAGACAAGAGCTAGATGGAATCATGACCTTGCAAAATACAGACATGTCTCTGCCTCACCAACAAATAACAGGAATGCAATTCAAAATAATCTAAAAGTAGGGTATTCAGTGTCTCATTCCTTCCATCTTCCTGCTCTGCCATCCTCAATATATTCTCCCTCATGGTCCCATGATGGCTGCCAAAGCTCCAGGTATCACATGCCAACCCTACCACAGCAGAAGAGAGGCTGTTTCTTCCTAAATATCTCTCTTGCTTTTATTTTCATTTTTTTAAGAAGGAAGACATATTCCCAGAGGAACCCCTCGCAAACTTCCCCTTATATTTCACTGGCAGGAGTTGTACCACGGGCCCAGGCCTACACCAAAAAAGAACAGAATTATAGAGACTGACCTCCGGGGCTGGGACTCCTGTCTCTTGACACTCCCTGGAAACAGACTTCGGAAGATCAACATTCTGTCAGCGAGGAAGGAGGGGTGGAGGGTGGGGGCAGAGGGCTGCTGGGTAAGACCCCAGCAGTGGCTGCTACACCCTGTTACCCACTCACCTCCCAAGCATACCTCTAAACAGTGTAATCTGAAAATAACCCACGTCTCTACTCTCCTGCTGTTCTATTTTAGGTCTGAGGAAGTCACTGTCCTAGGAGAGGAAATCTGCTAACAGCTATTATGGGAAGGTCTATAAACACCACCACAGTTTGCTTTTCTAGATCAGGAGTTCTGTGACAGCTGGGGAGCAGGAAACCCAAAAAGAAACCCAAAAATCTGTTTTACTTGAACTAAAGGTTTTACCTTTCACCTTGGACAAATGCTTGCATTAGGCCCCCACAAAAATAATCAGCCCCTTCCTACCACAGGGACTTTGATTCAGGTGTTCTCAGCCTGGGGTCCGCTTCCGACCCTCAACACTGACTGCAATCTGGCCAGCTGGTGACTGAGCTGCATCCCCCCTGAGAGACAGGCTGAAGTCCCACCCCTGAGCCTGTGAATGGGACTCTACTTGGAAACGGGGTGTTTGAAAGTATTACCGGTCAGTGGAACACAAGGTCATCTTGGAGGGGGCGCAAAGACAGGGAGACAGAAGAAGGACATCAAAAGACTCTGAGGCTGCAGGCCACAGCTCGTCGGCCACCACCAGAGGCCAAGAGAGAAGCACGGACCTGATTCTTCCAAAAGCCCTCAAAAGAAATCAACACGGCCGATACCCTGGTTTTACATGCCCAGCCTCCAGAACAGAAAAAGAATAAACTTCTGTTCTGCGAAGCCGCTCAGCTGTGACAGCCCTGGGATGCTAAGACACTGCCCATCCCTTAGTAGGTAACCACATCTCCTGCAAAGCTCTCTCTGACCATCAGCTCTTCTCCCGCACACTCATGGCTATTCTTCTGCAAATGTCCTCTGGTATGGACTGACACTGGTCTAAGATTATAAACAGTGACACCTCTTTCTCTTTTCACCTGTACAGTGTACCAGGGCATGGGTTTTGAATTTTCTTCTTTGTATCCTAAGCAGCTGGTGCACAGCAGGAGATGCCCAAAAAGCTTGTAGGATGAAAAAGCTCTACACTTGTTTGTCTGTATTATCCCTCACTACTGATAACACAAGTGAAATTCTTATTCAGTTTGAGAACCTGTGGTGTAGTACCAGTTATACGTCAAGCAGAGTCTTAGCCACTTTCCTTATCTACAGCCTTATTTGACACCTTAAAATAAGGAAACTAAGAAACTGTCCATGATTTTATCCATTTAACAGAAGGGAAACTGTAGCCCAAGTTGGCTAAGAGAAAGGCAAAGGGGAGACTCGCCCAAACCTACACGAGGAAACTGGGTGTGGGATTCAAGTTTTCAGAGGCAACAGCACTGCATCACGGTTGGAGTATGCATGCTGAATACACACCACTAGGCTTTAAATCGGGCCACTTCCCAGCTGTGTGACCCTGGGGAAGTTAGACAGCCTCGGTGTAGCTCAGTTTTCTCATGTATAAAAAGGAGACACAACAGTGCCTACTTTGTAGGGTGATTCTGAGGGTTAGTTGAGCTCATACAGGAAAGTATTCAGAGCAGTGTTCAATACACACCAATGTGCAATAAACAGTAGCCCTCATTAATATTACAATTTAAAAAAAACATTACCATCAAGTCCATTCTGACTCCTAGTGACCCTATGAGACAGTGTAGAACTGCCTCATAAAGTTTCCAAGGAGTGCCAGATGGCTTTGAACTGCTGACCTTTTAGTTAACAGCTGTAGCACTTAACCACTATGCCATCAGGGTTTCTAATATTCGGCATCATAAAACCAAGTCCAGTGGTTTCCCCATTACATCATGATCAGTGCTCTTACCCTCCACCCACCAAGTCATCTCAGACAAGTAGAGTGACCTGGCCAAAGAGCAGACCACTAGACAGATCATGAGACCCACCCGGCAGAGCAGCAGGCTCTCGGAACTGCGGGTCAGTGATCAGGAAGACAGCACCATGTGTACATCCCATCCTGAGATCGGTCTCAACTGCAGCTCTGCCCTCCTTTGTGGGGTTCAGGGGACCACTGGGGGAAACAACATCGTGGGATAAATGCCAGCTCAGCTCCCCAAAGCCCAGTGACTGATCACACACCAAAGAACAGCTGCTTAGTTTGTACAAGCTCTGGGGTCCCCAAAATAACTATGGCCTTATCCTGGAAACCCAGGGCTCCTAGCAATTATGAGAAGAGGCAGAGGGAGTCCCCAAGGCAAGTGTCCACTGGAAGCCATGCTGACCCACTGGCCTGGAAGACAAGAACCTTACTCTCCTGAGACCTTTACCAGGTTGCTCCCCGACACACTCATCATCGCATGTCACCTGGGGAGTGGACAGACAGTCAGACCAGAGGCCACCATCCCTGTAGAGGGATCACTGTTGTCCCCTTCAACCCGACAAATCTTCCTTTGCTCCTCTCCAACATTCCGTCTTTTCCATACCAAGCACGGAGTTTGTGAGTGGCACAAATAGTTAACACACTCAGCTGCCATCATGGACTGAATGAGTTATCTAAAAAATCTGTAGCAATTTGGCTGCACCATAATTCCCGGTATTGTGTGATGCTCCTCCACGTGGGAATTCCTGCCTCTGTGATGTTAATGAGGGTGGACGGGCATCAGTTGTGTTGGTAGAGCAAGATTCAATGTGTGACTCTGTTTCATGCCTTGAAGCCGGTCTCTTGAGATGTAAAGGACAAAATCCGGCAGAGAGATTTGGGAACCTCACACCATTGAGAAAGCAGCACCGGGAGAAGAGCATGTCCTTCAGACCTGAGGTTCCTGCACCAAGATGCTCCCTGGACAAAGACTGATGCAACCAACACAAGGACTTTCCTCCAGAGCTGACAAGGGGGAAAGTCTTCCCCTGGAGCAGACATCTTGAATTTGGACTTGTAGCCTACCGGACTGTATAAGAATAAACTTTCCTTTGTTAAAGCCACCTACTTTGAAGTATTTCTGTTAATGTCACACTAGCTGACTAAAACAGCTGCTAACCAAAAGGTTGGCAGTTCACAGAAGAAAGGCTGGCAATCTACTTCCAAAACTTCAAGTATTGCAAAACCCTACAGGGCACCGCTCTGCTCTGACACAGGTCAAAGAATCAACTCAACGGCAACTGGTTGCTGGTGCCAGGCACAGCACCAGACCCTGGGCTCACAGAGGTGAAGGAGGCACGCTGAGGTCGGCTCTCTGCTCCAGCCCTGATCCCCAGGCTGCCTGCAGCAGGCCAACACCAGGAAATGCTCAGAAAGTGCCTGCCATCTGAGTCACATCTTTGCGTTGCTACTGTTCTGAGATAGAGTCTGGTTTTCTTTTCCAAATGGCAACTGTTACATTTTTGGAAATATGTTCTTTCTTTTCCTGGCCTGGGAAAGAAGGCTGCTTAGATGAAGTTGGTTTGATTCAAGTAGGGATCTACCAAGACCACACAGCAGCCAAGACCCCTCTACAAAACTGGGGATCCTCAACGGGACCAAATCCCTCAAAAAACAAAAATACCTACTGCCACTGAGTCAATTCCAACTCATAGTGACCATACAGAGTAGAATTGCCCCCAAGGAGTGGCTGGTAGATTCAATCTGTCAACCTGATCTTTTAACCACTGTGCTACCAACGCTCCAAAGGGACCAAACAACCCAAAGCCAAACCCATCATGGTCAACTTGTTTCTGACTCACAGTGACCCTGTCACACAGAGCAGAACTACCCCATACGGTCTCGAAAAATCAGCTGGTGAACTGAAATTGCCAACTTTATGGTTAACAGCTATAGTTCACCACAGCCCTTAATCAGCCTGCCACCAGTGCTCCAAAGAGACCAAAGCCTTCCCCCAAAAGAGGACCCAAACTATTCCTCCACCAGTCTGCAATGACAGCCAGAAACTTGTACCTGCCTCAGGCTCTCAGTGGGGAAAATGGGCTCCTGGGAAATCTTTAACCCCTCAGGAGTGGCTGCAGAGCCCCACATACATCACCAGTGCAGTGTGGAAACCTTGGGTCCATAAGCTAACCTACAAACTTGTCCAGGGCCCAGGGAATGCTCAGGAACCCGTGATAACCCTCACGTCCTCAGCCAAAGCACACAATCACTCTGTACAGAAACAACCGCTACCCAAGTTAAGTGGACTCTCACTAACCACCAGGCACCAAGCCAAAAGGTGAGACAAACAGGACAACCGGCAACTCTTGAACTGACACAGCGAGACAACCTGAAAGAGAATATAACATCACTACATTTAAAACAAAGACATGTGATGAGGAGAAGGAACCCTGCAAGAACAGGACCCAAATACACAAGGTCAGGCAGATTTGAAAATGAGCCAAAGAGAACACCTAGATACAAAATGCATAATCATTAAAATTAAAAACTCAATGATGAAAAAATTCAAGAAAGGTACTTCACAAAGAAGACAACTCCAGCTCACGCACCCTCTGTGCGGAGCCAGTCACCTGCCAGGTGCTGCGCTGGCCACAAGGTCCTTGGGCGGCATGACCAGTCTGTGCTGAACCACTAAGCTAAATGAGGATGGTAGGAACTCACCCACCAGCACCACAATCTGCTTTCAGAAAGACTGCTATTGTTGCCAGGTGCTGCCAAGTCGGTTCCGACTCACAGCAACCCTGTGCACGACAGAACACTGCCCAGTCTTACGCCGTGCCCACAATCGTTTTTATGCTTAAGCCCACCGTTGCAATCACTGTTATCAATTCATCCATCGAGGGTCTTCCTCTTTTTCACTGACCTTCCACTCTACCAAGCGTGATGTCCTTCTCCAGGGACTGAGCCCTTCTGACAAAATGTCCAAAGTACATAAGACGCAGTCACGCCATCTTTGCTTCCAAGGAGCACTCCAGCTGCAGTTCTTCCAGAACAGATCTGTTTGTCCTTTTGGTAGTCCATGGTACATTCAATATTCTTCTCCAACACCACAATTCAAAGGCATCAGCCAAGAAAACCCTGTAGAACAGTGCTACTCTGTGACATGAGGTTGGCAGGAGTCAGAAGCAACATGACAGCCACAAGTCTGGGCACAAGAAGAGTAAGACACTGTACCCCTCCTTCAAGATGCTCAGTCTGGCACGTGACGCAAGCACACAGGCAGAGAGATTTCCAAAGACGAGAGCCGTACTAAGGCAGCCACTCGTGAAGTCCTGCATGCATACTCCAGCTCCATTAACTTAGTTAAGATGCTATAGTCAGTGCACCTGTAATAGGAAAAGGGCGAAAGCCACTCCCAGATGCTGTCAGTACACCTCATCCATACTTATCAACATGTTGGGCTTCAGAGATGAAGTCGTCATGCACAATTTGGGTTATTCAAAATGGAGGATAACATCAGATCACAAACTAGAAGATGACATCACAACCTAACTGCCAAATCACCCAGGATCACCACCCCGCCAAGCTGATACACAAGCTGAACATCAGCCAGCATTTCCCCCTCCCACCTAAGCGTTACTCCCAGACATACACGTTAATGCACAAAATAGTCAGAGGACAGATGTTTACTCTTGCCATAAATGTGAAATGCCAGGTAACAAGAGAGCTGGTAGGTGGGGAGAAGGTTTAGTGGACCCCAAGGTCTTCTGGTACCCTGTCCACTCCGCTAAGTCATGCTTAAGATGACAGAGCTCAGGGGAGAACAATCACAAATACAGTGCAGGACACTCTCTTTGTGTCTACTGGACTGAATAACTACAGTAGATACAAACATACAATGAAATAGGAACACTGTATTGGAACATAGAAGTCCCTGGGTGGCATAAATGATTTACACTTGGCTATGCAGGAGCCCCAGGAATTGGAAGAGTTGGAATAGACTCCAAGGCAACTAACAACAATTAACCAGAAGGTTAGCGGTTCAGACATACCCCACAGCACCATGAAGGCAAGGCCTAGCAATCTGCTTCTGTAAAGGTTACAGCTAAGAAAGCCCCACTGACCAGTAGGCTCCATGATACACAATGTTGCCATGAGTCAGAATTGACCCAGGGTCAAGGAGTTTAGGTTTGCTGTTGTTGTTACTATTATAGGCAGGTAGAGCTTTACACATTCAGGATCCTGGACTGTACATTCTTTACTAGTCGTGACAAGGGAAATGCAGTCACCTCCTTGAAGCCGCAAGCAGGTGGGTGTTCAGGTTTGCTGCTGCTCTTCGGCTGTTCTGCCCACAGGGGACCCTCACGGACTTGGCTGTGTGCAGCTCCTGTCACGTGTGGGAGGAGCACTGCTGTACATTTTTCTCTATCCCATACTAGCCTCCAATTGGGACATGTCGTGGATTTAATTGTGTCCCCCAAAATATGTCAACTTGGTTAGGTCAGGATTCCCAGTATCGTGTGGTTGTCCTCCACCAGGTGATTGACGTAACTGTCCTATGTACTGTAAATTTTAATCTATGCCTGTAGTTAATGAAGGAAGAGTAGATAAGGGGATTTAAAAACTCTACAGGAAACACTGAAACCCTAGTGGAATGGTTAAATGCTATGTCTGCTTAACCAAAAGGACAGCAGTTCAAATCCATCAGGCACTCCTTGGAAACCCTATAGGGCAGTTCTACTCTGACTACTGGGTCACTGAGTTGGCATCGACTAGACAGCAACATGTTTGGTTTGGGGTTTATAGGAAACACACAGCATAACTGCCCCAGAGTGTTTTCAAGAAGTACCCGGTGGATTCGAACTACCAACACTTTGGTTAGCAGCTGTAGCTCTTAACCACTACACCACCAGGTTTCCAAGGGGGTTTACGGTAGATGTAACACCTTTCCCTGAGTCACATCTCTGATCCAATGCAAAGGGAATTTCCCTGAGGTGTGACCTCACCACCTTTTATCTCTCAAGAAAAAGAGGGAAGTGAGCAGAGAGCACAAAACCTCACATCACTAACAAGGTAGTGCCAGGAAGTGAGCGTGTCTTTGGACGCAATGTCCCTGTGCTGAGAAGCTCCTAGCCTCAGGGAAGGTTGACGCCAGAGCAGACAGAGAAAGAAAGCCTTTTCCTGCAGCTGACGCCCTGAGTCGGGACTTGCAGCCTACTGGACTATGAGAGCATCCATTTCTCTTTGTTGAAGCTGTCCACTTGTATGCAGTGTTTGTTACAGCAGCACCAGATGACTAAGACGGGATCCTTCCACTGGAAAGACATCACTTGCCAACTTCTTCTGTTTTTCTAACTCTCTGTACCTTCACGCTTCCTGACTCAGGGAGGTGGAGGAAGAGGAAATGCTGAAAATACCACAAGGCGAGCTAGTCTGTGGCTTTCCACGTTATGCAAACTGAAGGGGCAGCTGGGATACCCCAAGTGGCTAACACACTCTGCCCCCTCACCTTCCAGCAGGCTGGTGGCCACAGAGATCACGCAGCCTCATGAAGACCCTAAGGTCTCAGGAAAGTATCTGCTTCCGGAGAGTATCTGGGACGAGAGCCCGTTTCCTTCAAACAACTGAGACGGCTTAGAAATATGGTCTTAATTAGCCGCTCACAGTGGCGTGGCAGAACACTACGTCAGTATAGCTCCCACGCTCTCAGAAGAAGGGCCACCCGCCACACTCCACCACGCTTATCCTTCCGGTTATGTTTGTCTCTTATGGTTCAGGCGGATTTGTCCTGGTCTGGCCACATGGCTGCCACCTGAGGTCTCTTGCAGCCAATGACCTGCTGCTGGGACAGCACTAGCTGTGGTTAGGGACACTAGCTATGGCTTTGGAACTGAAGTTTTAGACTGTACAAAAGACATACATGTTGAGGTTCACAGCTGCACTGGGAATCAACCACAGCAGACTCCATACCAAGAGGCCTGGTGGCGCAACAATTAAGCATTTGTCTGCTAATTGAAAGTCTGTTGGTTCAAACCCTCCCAGAAGCTCAGCAGAAGAAAGTCCTGGTGATACAGGCGACATCATGGGACAGTTCTACTCTGTCACAAGGGCTTGCTGTGAGCTGGAATGGGGGACATACAACAGACCTGAAACCAGAGTTCCAACCACTCACCCTCTCCATCCCTTCCAGGGAGTGGATGAGAGGTGAGGCGGGCTGGGAGTTGTGTGGCTTGGTAAATGTACTGTATTCACGAGGCAGGGTTAGAGGCACTACTGTCCCAGGGTTGCAACTGACCAGTTTGTCCTGCTGCCTAAAGAACACACAAGATAAGTCTTCAATTCCAGCTTCCCAGGGAGAGCCAGGCCTGGAGGATAGCTTCAGGGAAGGAAGGAGTCCATGAAAGGTCACGGGGTGGGGGATAGTGAGGACACACTTGGAGACTGACTCCAACCCATGAAGACTCACTCCCACTCGTGGAAGATTATCCTTGACCTCCCCTCCCTCACCAGGCGAAGAATGTCTCCCCAGAGCTCCCATCACACTCTCATTTGCCATCTGTGGTAGTCAGGGTAACACCTCCCCACAGATGTCCACATCCTAGACCCTGGGACTTATGAAAATGTCAGGTGACATGACAAAGGAGAACAGAGGCTGCAGGTGGAATTAAGGTTGCTAATCAGCCCAGGAAACCCTAGCAGCGTGACGGTTAAGAGCTACAGCTGGTAACCACAAGGTCGGTAGTTTGAATTCAACAGGCACTCCTTGGAAAGCCTATGGGGCAATTCTACTCTGTCCTATAGGGTCACTGTAAGTCGGAATCAACTTGATGGCAGTGGGTTTGGCAGGGAGTTAATCAGCTAACCTTGAAATAGGAATATTCTGGACAATCTGGGTGGCTCTAAAGTCACAACAATGTCCTTACAAGTGAAAGAGGGAAGCAGAAGGAGAAACAGAAACATAAGACGTGACAAGGATTGACAAAGACATGACAAGCCTCCGCACATGGCTGGCTCTGAAGATGGACCACCATCTCTATTTGCTATGGAGTCAACTGTGACTCACGCTGATCGCACATGTGTCAGGGTAGATCTGTATTCCACGTTTCCTGTGGCTGACTTTTTGGAAGCAGACTGCCAGGCCTTTCTCCTGACACACCTCAAGGTGGACTCAAACCTGCAGCCTTTCTGCTGGCTGCTCTTACAGACCGAATCATGTCCCCTAAAATGTGTGCCCACTTGGTGAGGCCACGATTCCCAGTCCTGCATCATTGTCACCTGATATGATTTTGCAATGTGCCGTAACGCCCACCTCTAGGGTGTTAATGAGACAGGATTGGCAGCAGTTATGTTAGAGGCAGGACCCAATCTACAGCACTAGGTTATGTCTCAAATCAGTTTCTTCCCAGACATGAAAGAGAGAAGCAGGCGGACACACGAGGACCTCGTGCCACTGAGAAAGAGGTATCAGAGCAATGTGCATCCTCTGGTCCAGGGTCCCTGTGCTCAGAAGCTTCTGGTCCAGGGCAAGTCTGATGACAAGGACCTTCCCCTAGAGCCAAAAGAGAAAGAAAGCCTTCCCCTGGAGCAGATATCTTGAATTGGGACTTCCAGCTTACCAGACTATGAGAGACTAAAGTCTTATCTGTTGAAGCCACCCACTTGTGGTATTACTGTTACAGCAGCACAGGACGACTAAGACAGCAGTTGAGCATGTCAACTATCTGCAACACCCAGGGGCCCCTTAAAGATGGAAGGGGACCACAAACCAAGGGAGCCTCTGTGGGAAACAAATACACTACCACACATAGCTTATCCTGATGTGAGTTTTATTTATATGTCTGTCTACTATTTCTCTGTCATTAGTAATAATAATGGCTAACATCTGCTGAACACTTACAGTATGCCAGGGCCTGCACCAAGTTGTTAATGTACGTAGCAAACCCACTGCTACTGAGTCGATTCCAACTCACAGTGACCCTACAGGGCCGAGCAGAACCGCCCCATGGAGTTTTCAAGGTGATCCTGGTGAATGTCAACTGCCGATCTTTCGGTTAGCAGCCAGAGGAACCCACTACATGACCAGGGTTTCCATAAAGACACAAGTCCACTGTAAAAGACGCCTCTGCGCTAGCCCGGGAGGGCGGAACAGCATCCAGGCCGGGGGCAGAGCAGAGGCAAGAGCTCAGAAAAAGACAAGCCAGCAGAATGTGCTCTGGGGACAGCAGCACTCCGGCAGTTCAGCTTCACGCTGACAGTTTCCATGTTAACGTCCCTAGCCCACCCTCCTCTGGGGGCTGCCTTCTTGAGAAATCCATGCAGCAGTCACTAATTTAGCATGGACGGTACACCACTGAAGCCCTGGTTATGCAGCAATGAAGTGCTCCAGCTGCTAACTAAAAAGTCCACCAGGCAATCCCTGGAAACCCTATGCAGCAGTCCTACACTGTCCTACAGGGTCGCTGTGACTTGGAATCCACTTGATGGCAGAGGGTTTGGTTTGGGGTTTTAACAAGACAGTGGCTCAATGGCCACCAAGCCAATTCTGACTCATGGGGACCCCGTGTGTATCGAGCAGCACTGTGCTCCCTAGACTTTGCAGAGGCTGAGTTTTTGGAAGTAGATCACCAGACCTTTTCTCCAGGGCACCACTGGAAGGACTCTAACCTCCAGCTTTTTTCAGTTAGCAGCCAAGCCCATTAACCACTGTGCACCATCCAGGGATTCCTGGCCAGTAGAGAACTCTTGATTTTCTTCACAAATGTATTCCTCCTATAATCTCTGCCATCTCCCAAAATGGCATCACCAGACACCTAGACAGAACCCTGGGAGTCATCTGTGACTTCTTCCCCTGCCTCACCCCTACTTAATCCAACAACCTCCCTGGCTGGTCAGTTCCTTCTCAAAATACAGATCAGAAAGGCCTTTCTTCAGCAAAACTAGGATCTCTGCCCCATGCTGGGTCACCATTTCCAGTCTTTGCTTGTGCCACCAATCACAAGTACACAACCTTCACTGTTAGACGTTACCTGCTTCTTTGTATTTGCACAGCTGCTCCCTAGAGCATAAGCAAGATCCACAGGCTTGGGTACCAGTTCTGTGCTGCTCATCACGGTATCGCCCCAAAACCACACCCAGTTGTCAGCACACAGCGGGAGCTCAGTAAAGGGTGGCTGAACGGATTTAAAGAGTAAGGAAAGAAAAAACAAAAAAAAGCCAAACCCACTGCTATCGAGTCAATTCTGACTCAGAGCAACCCTACAGAACAGAGTAGAACTGCTCCACAGAGTTCCCAAGGAGCACCTGGTGGACCTGAACTGCCAACTTTCTGGCCAGCAGACACAACACTTTAACCACTACACCACCAGGGTTTCCAACAATGAAAAAGGAGGCTGGAAACTGAAGGCTGTCAAAACCGGGTCCACAGTGGTTAAGCGCTCAGCACTCAGCCACAAGCTGAAAGGTCAGCAGTCCGAACCCAGTAGCCACTGTGCACGAGAAACGACCTCTCATCTACTCCCATGAAGATGACAACCTAGGGAACCCTAGGTGGCAGGTCTATTCTGTCACATGGGGTTGTTCTGAGTCAGAATCGACTCGATGTCACACAATGACAAATTCATCTTTGTATGACTGGTACCTTTACGGGAGCTGGGTCACTTAGCAAACCTCTGTGGAGGTACAAAAGAACTCAGAACTCCCCGTGATTCTGAGAAGCACACCTGACCGTGGGCACAAACAGAATTGCCAAACGAGTTCCCTCTTCTTTGGAACTTCTTAGGAAGCAACAGGTCTGCTGCATGCGGCAGCTGCTCAACAAACATAGCTGGCACTGTTTGCTACTCACATACAGTGGCATCACTAGCGCTGGTGTCACTCAGTGGGGTAACTCACGGTGTCACCTCCCCATATGAATTACACAGCATTTGTAACTAAAACACCAGAAAATCTGACAAAATCAGTGACTTAAAAAAAAAACCAGCAGCAATAGTGCTTGCTTACAGCACATGCAGACAAAACGACCTGATCTGAAGTGTCACTGTGACTAGGTAATAATGACAGCTGCGTGGAGTGCATGCGAAGGTCCAAAAAATAAACTAGCACAGAGCTTTAGCCTTGTAGGGTATACTGTTTCACATAGCATGGGATTATATGAAAAATGTTTTTGTTGTTCTAACTACAGGAATATTTTTATTAAAAATAAATTTATGCTCAAACACTGCACAAAAATTTTAAAGAATGTCTTTTTGGTGTCATCCCCTCTGACAGTATCACCTGCGGTCTGCATCCTCCGAATCCCCTAATGATGTCACTGCTTTCTGCACCCCTCCAGCAACCCCCTAACGATGTCACTTCCTAGGTGATGATCATTAGTGCACACCCTAGAAGAGCCACCCCAGATACAGTGGTCCTGTGAAAGGTGAGTCGAGGAAACACAGGAGGGAATAATGAGAACCAGGTAGTGGGGTTCAGTCAAACACAGCAGAGAACCTGGGGGAGAAAAGCCAACACCACGGCATCCCAGGCAACTCCTGCTTCCTTCCACTCTCTGCACCACTTTGGTGCAGTGCAGAGGTGCCAGCTGCAGGGGGTCCTCACGTGGGAGGGTCCGATTTGAATGCACACCCTCATCTTTCGTGTTGCAAGTCTCCGACGGATTTTGAAAATCTGCCTTACTGTGGCTGGTAAGGACTAGAGAAGCGTTTTCACCAAATGGCAAGCTTGCAGAAAAGTCCTTTCTCATCAACATTATCACACACTGAAAATGAATCAGCCATTCAGAGCTCTCCTGGGGAGAAGAGACAGGCTACTGAGTTCACAAGAAAACAGGAAGGGGGAAATCGAATCTAGGGAATGTCATGTGGTATGTGACGTGCTAAGATACTGCCCTGGTCTGGACCGGGAGTTTCTATTTTTCACAAGAGAATGGGATGGAGAGAAGTAATCCCCATATGATAAGCCACCGGTTTCACATTTCAAATCCATGTGGTATGGTGGTTGAATCAGGGAACAGGAAGGATTAGGGAATTTTTAACTCCCTATCTCAAAATATGCAGTTTGAGATAACTGCCTATCTGGAAAAATAGCAGCAATAGCAGATAAGACAGAACAAGAGCAAGCACTAAAGCAGCGGACGTTATGAGGCAAATAGGACAGATTTCCAAAGCCCATTCCTGGACAGACCTAGGGAAAGAGCACTACACTGGGAGTCTGCAGACTTGGAAACTAACTATTCCTGGTCCTGCCACCAGCTGGCTCTGCATCCTTGGGCAAGTCATACGGACCCTCTTGAGGGCAAGAGGCTGGGCCAGATTGTCTCCGAAATCCCTTTTCTCCTTAAACTGCTGAGACTGGATGTTCCCAGAAGACCTGCATCTTCTCGATGCTGTACAGGGGTCTCCAATTGAAAAACTGAAAGGTCTTCAGAAGAGAGTTGCAAATGAAATAAAACTGACCTCAAGACTACAGAGGAAACCCTGGTGGCATAGGGGTTAAGTGCAAAGGCTGCTAACCAGAAGGTGAGCAGTTCAAATCTTCAAGCTCCTTGGAAACTCTACTGGTCAGTTCTACTCTGTCTATAGGGTCACTAAGAGCTGAAATCAACTTGACCTGTTCGTTTGTTTGTTTGTTCATTTTGAGGACTGAGGAAATCCTGGTGGCGTAGCTACTAAGTGCTATAGCTGCTAACCAAGAGGTTGCCAGTTCTAATCCAACAGGTGCTTCTTGGAAATCCTATGGGACAGTTCTACTCTGTCCTGTAGGCTTGCCATGAATTGTAATCGCACTCGGCAACGGGTTTGTTTTTTCTGGTCTAAAGATTGAGTTGAAAACCCCAGTGATTTAGTGGTTAAATGCTGCAGCAGCTAACCAAAAGTTAGCAGTTCAAATCCACCACGGGCACCCTGGAAACTCTGTAGGGCAGTTCTCTGTCACATAGAGTAGTTATAGGTCTGAAGTGACTTGACAGCAATGGGTCTGGGTTTAGGACTTTTTTTTAAAAAAAAGACTCTGTTGTACTTTACAATCCCAAAACATTACTCAGCAATCCATGCCCTAATGCCGCCTCAATGATGGGCACCAATTAAGCTAAGACAATCTGACTCATTATATGGATACATGATGGAGAAAGTTCTTTCTGCTTTGTGATTACTACAGGTTAAAACTGAGGTCACCTTATGGATGGTCTGGAGTTAGCTATCCGTCTCCCTGCACTAGTGGAAAAAAATACTAAACGAAACCGCTGAAGGCAGGTCTGTGATTAACACTCAGGATGTACTACACTGCAGCATACTGGACACCACTGTGTTGCTTTTTTTAAAAAAAACTTCACGTCTTTTTCTGAAAACGCAGCAGGTCCCCCAAAACGGTACAAAGCGTAAAATACAGCCACTTTCCTTGTCTTCCTGAGCAAACATCAAGCCACAAGCGGGGTTCTTCCCGTTTCACTACGTCTCATTTGCTTTAAGCAAGTGGCCTGGGGCCTGACTGGCAGCGCCGTGCCCAGGCCAGAGTCAAAGGGGCTGGGGGCTGCAGGCGACGGCCGGGCCAGCCCTTCCAAGAGCCGCGGGGAAGTTTCCTCGGCCGCGCCGAGAGACAATGCCGGGCCAGCGCCCGCGCC
Source organism: Heterohyrax brucei (assembly GCA_028571685.1). Lineage (NCBI taxonomy): Eukaryota > Metazoa > Chordata > Mammalia > Hyracoidea > Procaviidae > Heterohyrax > Heterohyrax brucei. Next base: position 12,559,735 of record CM053153.1, on the reverse strand, counting down.
TCCGTGCCTCAGCCCGGGGCGCGCGGTCGCGGCACCCCCTGGGGAAGGGGACCCGGAACGGCCCGCACGGTCCCACCCGCCCCACCTCAGTGACTGTGAGCGGGGCCCGCTAGGCGCGCCGCCGGGGCCCCCTGTGGGAAAGCGGCGTAGAGCCTCCGGGGCGGCCTCGCCTGGCCCCGCGGAGCCCATGCGGAGCCCATCTGGCGCCTCGGCCCCCCCAGACCCCAGGGTGTCTCCCTCCGGCGGAGGAAGCGCCCCGCTAGGCGCACGGTCCTGGCACCGCTCCTCTCCAGGGGCCGGAGAGAGGGCGCACGGCGACCCCCGCCTGGCCCCGCCGAGCCCGCCCGGGCGCCCGCCACTCACCGGGACCGTCGGGCCACTGGGCATTATTCCATGGCGGGCGCCCGCGCCCCGGCACCCCTCGGCCGGGCGTTCGCGGCTCCCCGAGCGGACGGAAGCAGGCGGCCGTGGAAGCCCGCGGGGCGGGACGCGCGGAGCCGGGGGCTTCCCGAGCGCGGCGCAGCAGGGGCGGGCGACCATGTGCGGAGGGGCGGGAGGCCGCAGGACGCGCGGCGGCTCGGACGATCCCGCGCGGCGCGGAGGGCGCGGGCGCCAGGAAATCCAAACACTTCGACAGGAAATCGGAATCCTGACTAAGCATTCCCGGCCGGCGGCGCGCCGCGGCGGGGGGCGCCCGCCCGCCTTAACCCTTGGGCCGCCGGCGCGGGGGCGGGGCGCGACGGGCGCTGGGGACGCGCAGCGCCGAGTGGGCCGCCCTCGGCCCCGCGGGTCTCAGTCCTGCCTCCTGTTCGCCCAGAGGTGGGTGGCATGGGAGTTATCCGGTTACAGCCTTGCCCTTGGGAAGGGCCTTTGTCAGGCCAGGAACGCTGGAAAAGGGCCTGGACCCCCTCCTATCACGCATCGGTTGAACTTGCAGTCCCTTCTCCGTTACCCCGACTTTCAATTAAAAAAAGGACTACATGTGGCAGCCTCCTTTCGCTTATTCTTCTCTGCTAATTTCCTAATTTTTGCCTAATATGAAGAGGAACAGGGCTTTTCCAGGTCAGGACAGGATAGTGGTTAATAGTATGGACTTCAGTCTCCAGCTTGGATTGGAATCTGGCCTTTGCCCTTTTCTGTTTGTGTTACTGGTGGGGCAGTGGTTAAGCGCTGTGGCTACTGACCGCAAGGTCCGTAGTCCGACTCCACGAGCTGCTCCTTGGAACAGAGTTCTGCTCTGTCCTATAGGGTCGCTTTGAGTGAGAATCTACTCAATAGCATTGGGTTTGGGTTTACTTTCAGCAAGTTAATGTCTGTAAGCCTCAGTGTCCTCAAAGGTGAGGTGGTCTGGTAATCTCTCACTCATCGGCTTGATTTAGAAATCAGGTGTTTAGAACAAAGACTGACACATTACAAACATGCGAATAAATGATCATCATTGTTGCCGTTGTTGAGAACAATTACAGAAAGGAGAATTCTCATTTACGAGAGTGTGCCATAGTGGGGAGATTAAACACCGTTTAACCAAAAAAAAAAAAAATTCCAGCTGGAACCCACCAGTGGATCACTGGAACAAAGCTGTGGCAGTCTACTTTGTAAAGACTATACAGCCTGGAGACCCTATGGGAAACTACACTCTGCCCTATAGGGTCACTATGAGTTGGAATTGACCACAGCAACAGGTTTGGTTTTTGCACTGTATGTATCTGTGCCTTCTTAAAAAACCTGGACAATGGTCTCTCCGTTAGAACTTTTCTCTCCTAATCACTAGGTGATTATTTTTATTTGCAGCTCTTCAGAAATCACTCTCTAAAGAAAATTAAAGGTGAGTGGGTGCAGCAACCCCTTTCTGATGAAAGCTGAAACCCAGCAAAGCTCACAGAATTTGAGATTTTTATTCTTGACCTGAGCCAGAACATTGAGAAGGTTTGTTAGGAAAGGTCTGGAGAAGACAGAGAGTAGGAAAACAGAAGTCAGCCTCCACCCAGCCAGGCTTTGATTGGGTGACCAGTGGGAGTGACTCACTGTGAATTTCTACGGAAATGTCACACTTGGGGAGTTTCTACCTAAAGGGTAGAAGTTGGTGGCTTTACTGTGTTTCGGATTCCTTGGAAACCCAATCAGACTTTGAAGAGGGAACAACCTGCTGGTGAGTGAAAACAAAAGCTTGATATGAGCCTTTAGGAACTGAAAGTTGGGTCTCAACTTCTTCTTTTCTCTGGATGGTACAAACAAATAACATACTTGCCTACTAATCTTAAAGTTGGGAGGTTATATTCAACCAAAGTTGTCTCCAGGGAAGAGCCTGGCAATCCACCTCTAAAATATTGTCTACTGAAATACCCATGGGGCACAGCTCTAATCTGACACACATGAGGTCACTATGAGTCTGAGCCAACTCCACAGCACCTTGTACTGTTTCTTACGGTCTCAGTGTTAGACTCAAATATGTCACCTTCCCTCCTAGTCTTTCACTGTTCAGAAGCAGTAGGACAAGCCCAGGACTTGTCTGGATTCTGCCTGAGGTGGCTACTGTTCCCTTTGCCTGGAAAAATCCCCAAGGGCCAATTCTTAGCATTCAGCTCATAGCCCAGAAGTCAGCTCTTCGGAAGGACTTTCCCACCTGTTGTATACCAGGCTCTGACACCTCCAGTGTCCACCTGCAGTTCTCCTGCACATCACATGCCCTGATTTGTAGCCCTTGTCACTATTTAATTTATCCTCTTATTTGGTTAGAGAGTAAGTTGACGTTGTCAATGATTTCATTCTACTTGGGTCAACAATCAGTGCCCATGGAAGCAGCAGTCAAGAAATCAAATGATGTATTACATCGGGCAAATCTTTTGTAAGGCTTCTTTTCAAGTTTTAGAAAGCAAAGATGTCACTTCGGTGGCGAAAGTGTGCCTGACTTGAGCAATCGTGATCTTCTCCATTACCTTATATACATCCAAATGCAGAACAATATAAAAGGAAGACAGAAGAAGAGATAATGCATTCAAATTGTAGTGCTGGCAAAGAATACTGCATGTACCATGGACTGCTAGTAGAATGAATAAGTCAGTTTTAGAAGAAATACAACCAGAATGCCCCTCAGAAGCAAAGACAAGAAGACTTTTGTCAAAGAGCAAAGTGGATCATCTCTTAAAATTAAAGCAAAGAGTTTTATTGAAGGTATAAAGCAACCCAATCAAGCAGCAGGCTGTGAAGATTCACAAAGTGCCCTTGTGAAAGGAATTTTTCACAGAATTTGCTGTTAGGTGCCATCAAGTCCGTTCTGACTCATGGGGACATCATGGATGACAGAACAAAACACTGCCTGGTCCTGCGTGATGCCTGCTTTTTATGCTTGGGTCTTTTGTTGCAGCCACTGTGTCAATCCATCTTGTTGAGAGTCCTCTTTTTCTGACCCTCTACTCTACCAGGCATGATGTCCTTTTCCAGGAACTGAGCCCTCCTGACAACATGTCCAAAGTGTGTAAGATGTAGTCTTGCCATCCTTGCTTCCAGATATTTTACTTTTTCCAGGACAGCTCTGTTGATTGTCTTGGCAGTCCTCATATATTCAACATTCTTCTCCAGCATCACAATTTAAGGCATCAGTTCTTCTTCTGCCTTCCTTATCCATTATCCAGCTGTTGCATGCATATGATGTGATTGAAAATACCATGCCTTGGGTCAAGCATATATTAGTCTTCAAAGTGATCTCTTTGTTTTTCAACACTTTAAAGAAGTCTTTTGCAACAGATTTGCCCAATGCAACACATCTTTTGATTTCTTGATCACTGTTTTTATGGATGTTGATTACAGATCCACATAAAATGAAATCCTTGACAATTTCAATCTTTTCTCCATTTATCGTACTGTTGCTTTTTGATCCAGTTGTGAAGGTTTTTGTTTTCTTCATGTTCAGGTGTAATCCACACTGAAGGTTGTAGTCTTTGATCTTTATCAGTAAGTATTTCAGGTCTTCTTTCTTTGAACAAGCCAAGATTGTGTTATCTAACACAGGTTGTTAGGGAGTCTCCCTTCAATCTTGATGACTCATTCTTCTTCATGCAGTCCAGCTCCTCAGATTATTTGCTTGGCATGCAGATTGAATAAGTATGGTGAAGGGATATAACCCTGACACGTACCTTTCCTGGCTTTAAAACAGTAATTATCAATGCATGCTGACTGCATGTTCAATCCATTTCAGACTGTGCAGGCTGGTAAAAATATTCAATTTCTTCATCTTTGGCCTTAGGGGTTGGTGTGTAAATTTGAATAATAGTCGTATTAACTGATCTTCCCTGTAGGCATATGGATATTGTCTGATTGCCGACAGCATTGTACTTCAAGACAGACCTTGAAATGTTGTTTTTGGTGATGAATATAACATTATTCCTCTTGAAGTTGTCATTCCTGGCATAGTAGACCATATGATTATCTGATTTACAATGGCCAGTACTGTCTATTTCAGCTCACTAATGCCTAGGATATTAATGTTTATATGTTCCGTTTAATTTTTGATGATTTCCAGTTTTCCTGGATTCATAGTTCGTACATTCCACATTTCTATTTTTAATGGATGTTTGCAGATGTTTCTTCTCATTTTGAGTCATTCCACGTCCGTGAAGGTCCTGAAGGCTTTACTCCATCCATGTCATTAAAGTCAACTCTACTTTGGGGAGGCAGCTCTTTCCCAGTTGTCTTTTAAGTGCTTGCCTACCTGGGGAGCTCATTTTCTGGCACTGTAACTAACAATGTTCAGCTGCTATTCATAATGTTTTCACTGGCTAATTCTTTCCAGAAGTAGATTGCCATGTCTTTCTTCCTAGTCTGTCTTAGTCTGGAAGCTCAGCGGAAACCTGTCCACCAGGGGTGATCCTACTGGTATCTAAAGACCAGTGGCACACCTTCAACATCACAGCAACACACAAGCCCCCACAGCATGACAAACTGACAGACACATGAATTTAGCACAGAAAATTTAGGAACAAGCAAGGAAAAAGTTCTGATTGCTTGTCATTTACAAAATCATACTTAAACAGACATCATGAAATTCCAAGATCCTATATGCACTGTTCTGTTAATTGTAAACTTTGAGTCAGTTAAACTCTTGTTAATCTGTGGGTATCTGGGAGGCCAGCATGAGTGACTGATCTTCTTGGGAGCATGCTGTGAGAGGTAGGGGAAGGTGAGGAGACTTCAGGCTTCCTGAGGTGTACTAGTTAGCTGACTCTTGAATGTCGACTCAGAATAAGCAGTAGAGAATAAAAGTGGAGGTCAATCTGCTATTCTGGCAAAAACTTCTCCTTATGCCAAGCACCTAGATTTTTTAAAAAGCTCTTTCACAGCCCCCCACCTGTGATCAAGAATTTCTACAGAAATTCATCATCATCATTGTAAGAGTGTCTTCTACTGCATGTACTTACTAACTCTTTGCCTTGCTGTGTGTGGAGACTCATCTTCAGGGTGAGCAGGTCTCATGTAGCCTGTAATGGAGTAACTCATTTTCTACAAGGGCCTTTTTTGTTAGTTACAGATGGTGTGTTTTATTAGATAATTGCCTATTGTAGATAAGCTTTTAAGACCCCAGACATATAGTTGGACATCATTTGTTTATTGGTGGCTGCTTAGCTTCATAAACATTTAAGACCCTAATCCCTATCTCACAGATAGTCAGGCACCACCAACGATGTTTCTACCATGTATCTTCATCATCTGATGCTATTATAACAGAAATTAACAAAAAGAAGTTTATTCTCCTGCAGCCCAATAGGCTAGAAGTTCAAGGTGCTAGCTCCATGGGAAAGCTTTCTCTTTGTGTCAGCTCTGGAGGACGGTCTTTGCCATCATTTTGCCTTTGGTCTGACAGCCTCTCAGCGTAGGAACCTCAACTCTAACAGACACACTCTGCTCTCAACACTGCTTTCCTGTTGGTATGATGTCCCCATGTCTCTCTGTTTGCTTCTATATTTTATATCTCCAAAGAGATTGGCTTAGGACACTGTCTAATTTTATAGATCTCATTAACACAACAGACACTAATCCATGTCTTTACATCATAGCAATAGGATTTGCAACACGTAGGGAAATCATATCAGACGACAGAATGGTAGACAATCACACAATACTGGGAATTATGAACAAGACAGTTTGACAGATATTTTTGAGGGATACAGTTAAATCCATGACATTATGCCATAGCTTGGACCTCTCATTTGGGGATGTTTTAAGAAGGGATGTGAAAAGCAAGGTTGAGTTATATGAAATATTAGCAGTGAGGAGCACCGGCCCAAGTCAAAAGCTAAGTCTTTTTCTAAGGAAATGCTGTTCTCCTTAAAGTATATAATCTTTGGCAAAGCAAGTAGTATTACATTCTGAGTAGCATTTGAAAAAAATGTTCCATAAAACTTTTGCTTAATCTTATAATAATAATTACAATGATGAAGAGAATTCATCTGGTTTGTAACTGAATGTAACCAAGAACGAATTCTTGGTAGAAATTCTTGGTAGAAAACTAAAAATATTTTAACAAGAGGATTTGGGCGTGAGAGTAGTAAAGCCATGAAGCTTTCTAGCAGATCTATCAATAATTTGAAGGATGTTGTAACTTGACGTGTGCAGCCTGCTTAAAAGAAATAACTGGTGTTTACAACTGACTCAGGTACAGAGCTACAGTTAAATACAGGTGTAACTAAAGAATCTGAATTGGCAAGTCTTAACTTTTGGGATTTGATGGCAAATCTAACAGTCAGATTACCGGCCTTAGCTACTGACTGAGCTAATGGAGCAAAGGCATCATCAGGCCAGGTATCAGAAAGAGTCATGCCATACAGTAAGAAAATACTTAAGAAAGACTTCATAGTGCAAGAATTCTAACTGCAAAGTGACACATAAGCAAACATCATAAAAATAATAGCTATGGTAAACCACAATTCCTTTATTTCCTTATCAGGAAATAAATTCAAGTTCCTAAAACAAAACTATTTCAAAAATTATGAGTATTAAGCAGAGTCTAACCATTTCAATTACTTGTGTTAAAAAAAAAGATTGAAACAAAGAATAACACTATCGACCTGCAGTAAAGCAACAACCATAGGAATATCACTAATCAAGAAACAAAGACCAAAAACCTCAGCAGGTTGAACAGTGTCTTGCTTCACAGTCCTGGAATTGATTGTCCATTGCCTTTGGCCATAAGGGTGCCTAAACTTCAGCTCGAGTCCTGTATGAGGTTGAACAGTCCAGGGATGCTTAATCATTTCTGTTTTTGTTTTTTAATTGAGACAGGTGAATGCAAGTCTTAGTTTCCTGCAGTTTAGTGGTACATGGACTAGTGAGAAGGACCAAGCATGGATCTTTCTAGTGAGCTTCTAAGGAGTCTTTCAAATGGACAGCATTAGATAGATGCTGGAATTTTAATTTCTGGTTATCAAAGACTTCTTTAACCTATGAAAAAATGTTCTGTCTAGGTGCAATTAAGTATGACAGATGCAGCATTTTATAATAATGGAGATAAGGAGAAGAATTCTAGAAATTGTAGAATAATATCCTTTAAAGAAGTGATACCCCCCCAAAACCAAGAAGTGATAGGATTGTTAAAATTCAACGTTAACAATTAGTTTTAATAATAGTATAGGTGCTTCTTTGTGCAGAAGTAAAAATATCAAGGGCCATTTGATTTTGAAGAACTATTTTTATCACCACAGTTATTTCAGTATTAATTTCTTGCTGTCCATGGGCAGAATTATTTAAATCATTCTGAATATATTTAGTCCAAAATTTTGACATGTGCCATAATATCTTTTGATCTATAGCATCTTCTGCAGTTAACATAATGTGATTAGTCACTGAAATAACTGGTTTTTATATTGGAAAAGGGAAAGGAAAATAAAAATGATTTCCTATATTTAGAATATTGGCAACATTCTTATAAAAACCTTACAGAAATTTTTTAGTTTATTCAGTCTTAAGATGGTTTATTCTAGTCTCATGCAGTTCTGGATCAGTATCAGTCTGTTTGTTTCTGCATAAGACTTTTGGAAGTCTCAATTTAGCCCAATACCATCTATGTTTGAAATATAGTCCTTTTAATAAGTCTGACATATCCATTTTTGTTGAAATACTTTAGTCAAGAAAATTAAAAGTTATCTGGAAACAACAAACTTAAAATGATCATGATTACCTTAAAATAATCTTAAAAGTGAATGACTTGGTAGGAATAAATTATAAAAGTAATACAAAGCCAAATAAAGTCAATTCCAAAACAAAAAAAAAAGAACTTCAGATGACAATATCTCCAAAGCTAACTATCAATCTTATTTTTAAAGAGATTTAGATACAATATATAATAATCTTAAAAATAATGTTAGTTCAGGGTATACCAAGAAGAAATGAGGATTATCAAGTCTGTAAACATCTGAATAGTTAAAAACAAACAAACAACCAGCTTCATGGGTAAACGATGTGAATTCTTCAGTTAAACTATTGTCTTGGATGCTGCTAGATTTGAAATAAATCAAGTTGCAAGTAAGTTAACAAAATATAACAATAATAAAATTATGACATAACAATCATTGACATACAAATTTTAACCCCTCACTCTCAAAATCAGGCACTTCCCCTGATTTGACAATATATTTCGTGTACCTTAAATCATAAAATTTTTACTATTGTACTTCCATATTTCTGTTTATAAGGCAGCAAAAAAAAAATCTCCCATGGCATTCTATGATGTGTCAAATTTGTTAGGAGTTACCAAAAATCATCAAGCAGTACATCTCAAAATGTTGTATACGTCTGTGCCTACGTAGCACTGAGTTGTTAATTCTTTGTAAATATAGTGGATACAGGCTGATAATGTAAAATCAGGTCTTATCTGTAACTCAAGAAAGAGTTTCACTTACCTGCTGCTAATTTTACTTAGAATATGGTGTTCTCTTCACTTTAATCTTTTTAGACAACACAGCAAGATCAGAACAGAATAGAAAAAATGAAAAATCTCCCAAGGAAATTTCACATTTCACATACAGTTGAGCTTCCCTGTGCCCACCAGAGGGGTTGTAAGGTTGGTTGCCTTCTCACTGACGGACTGGGGTTTCTCTTAGGAATTTGGGGTGGATGAACTGAGCCTTTACCAACCAGTAAGAATAAGCACCAGGAGCCATTGGCAGCCAGAGATATGTAAGCCAGAACTGTGTGCAAACAGTTGACATGTTCTGTGTGTATAAAGTTGAAAAACCAAAATTATAAGCAAAGTGGTTTTACATAAGCTGCTGCTTGATGGAAATATTATTTGTGATTTCTATGTGTAAAAAATGTTTAAGAGGCTTTAAAGATCAAAAAAACTTCTAATACACACACGCATAAATACATACACACATACATATATTCAGCTAAAAGGATTTTGGTGATGAAGGCAAGTAATATTTAGATACTACATGTTAAAAGAAAACCCTGGTGGTGCAGTGGTTAAATGCTACAGCTGCTAGCCAAAAAGTCAGCTGTTCAGATCTTATGGAGCAGTTCTACTCTGCCTATACTGTTGCTATGAGTCTGATCTGATTTGATGGCACTGTTTTGTTTTTTTTAAAGTTAAAAACCTAGGACATGTAACAATTAACAAAATACTTTGTTTTCAGCATACAGTTTGAGAAATATTTCAGTCTACCTTAAGAAACAAGAGTTAATTTTTTCTGAATTCCACAGAAACAGTGCTAGTTGGCAAGTGACATCTAGCGTTTACAACAAATGATGCTAGGAGAATACCTGATTCCACTTAACCCAAATCTTTATCAACAGTGATTGCTTATCAGCCATCAAATGTAAGACTTGGAATCTTCTGAAAGCGTGTTAGCTTGTTAAAGTACACAATAGTGGAATCATCTACCTTAGAGAAAACAAATCGTCATGCCCAATTTTTTTCCTAAATTAATGCATCTAACTCTGTTTCTCAATTCAAGAGGTGTTATAGTCTCAAAACTCTACTTAGCTTGAAACATTAATGCATCATGTTTCAGTAGGGAAGAAACAAAAAACCCAACCCCACTGCCATTGATTATGACTCATAACAACCCTGTAGGACACAGTAGAACTGCCCCATAGGATTCAAACTACATACCTTTTGGTTAGCAGCAACCGTAGCTCTTGAGTGCTATGTTATCAGGGTTTCTGAATAGGAAAGAGGTGGACAAAAAGACTCAAAACTTCAAAAGAAGGTATAAATTATGGCTTTAAATCTTAAAAAAAAAATTTTGCTATTTCGAAACATATAAAAAAGTTCACGTATTTTTATCTTAAATATTGCACATTAACGTTTGCAGTCGATACATAAATTCACACCAAGCAAACCTTCAGACATCATGTGTTGAGCCGTATGTGTTCTCATTCGTTTCAATGGGCTTTCCGTGCAGAACCTGGCCACTGACTTAAGTATGAATTTCTGATTTCACTATGCAAAATTCCTCCTGTTCCAAAGATAACAAAGTTGCCTAAGATCACTACGGTCAATGTATTACAGAAATAATGAAACTCTAATGACATTTTCTACTCCTTGCAACTCCCATCAAGGTGATTCCAATTCACAGTGACCCCAGTGGACAGAGTAGAGCTGCCCCATAGAGTTTCCAAGGAGTGACTGGTGGATTCAAACTGCTAATCTTTTGGTTGGCAGCTGAACACTTAACCACTGCATCACCAGGCTCCATTTTACTTAGAAACAATTCAATGATAAAGATATAACTCAGCAGATATCAGATATACACAGTTAACATATACCTGTCTGGAGAGCACTATTCTTCACTACTTAACATCTACATTATGTGTTGTATTAAAAATCAGGCATGAAACATGAAAGATTTAGACTAGTCACTATTTATGCATGCTCTGCTCAATGTAAAAAAAAAGTTCTTAGAAAATGATATTCTATATACCGTTGTGTGCTATTTTTGAGGTGTGTCTTCAAAACACACTGCATTAATCTGCCATTTGGATGAGAAAGACTTTGACAAAATTCATCTAATAGAGTCTACCAGTAGTTATAACTAATTAGAAATGGCGAGTATATCCTACCTGAGTTTAGAAGCCATCTCAAGAACAGATTGGATGCATTGAACACTAATGATCGAAGACTAGATGAATTGTGGAGTGACATCAAAGATATCAACGACGAAGAAAGATAGAGGTCATTAAAAAGATAGGAAAGAAAAAAAGACCAAATTGGACGTTAGAAGAGACTGAAACTTGCTCTTGTTCTTGAATGTCAAGTTGCTAAAAAAGAAAGGAAGGAATGATAAAGTAAAAGAATTAAACAGGAGATTTCAAAAGATGGTTCAAGAAAACAAAGTATTATAATGACATGTGCTGGAAATAGAAAACCAGAAGAGAAGAACACACTTTGCATTTCTCAAGCTCAAAGAACTGAAGAAAAATTTAAGCCGCGAGTAGGAATAGTGAAGGATTCTGTAGGGAAAATATTAACTGACTCAGGAAACATCAAAAGAAGATGGAAAGAATACACAGCATCATTATATCAGAAAGAGATAGTGTTCAGCCATTTCAAGGGGTAACATGTGATTAGGAACTGATAGCACTAAAGAAAGAAGCTGAAGCTGCATGGAAGATACTGGTGAAAAACAAGGCTTCAGGAACTGGTGGAGTATCAACTGAGATGTTTCGATAAATGTCTACAGTATTGGAAGTTCTCATTTGTCTACTCCAAGAAAGGTTATCCAACCAAATGTGGAAACTATTGATCAATATCATTAACATCACATGCAAGTAAAATTTTGTTTAAGATCATTCAAAAGTAACTGCAACAGTGTATTGACTGGGAGCTGCCAGAAATTCAAGCCAGATTCAGAAGAGGACATGAAACCAGAGATATCATTGCTGATGTCAGATGAATCTTGGCTGAAAGCAGAGAATACCAAAAAGATGTTCGCCTGTGTTTCATTAACTATGTAAAGGCGTTTGACTGTGGAGATCATAACAAATTGTGGATCACATGGTGGAGAATGGGAATTCCAGAACACTTAATTGTGCTCATGAGAAATTTGTATATGGATCAAGAGTCAGTCATGTGAACAGAACATGGGGACACTGCATGGTTTAAAGTCAAGAAAAATATGCATCAGGATTATATTTTCTCAGTTTGTATGCCCAGTGAATAGTCTGAGAAGCTAGGTTATATGAAGAAGAACAAGACGTCAGGATTGGAGGAAGATTCATTAACAATTTGCATTATGTAGAGTACACACGCAACATTGCTTGACAATTTGTTTTCTCTAGGATAGATGATTTCACTGTTGTGTACTTTAACAGCTAACATGCTTTCTGAAGATTCCATGTCTTACATCTGATTACCGATAAGCGATTGCTGTTGATAAAGATTTGGGTTAATGGACTGGAATTGGGTGTTCTCATAGTATCGTTTATTGTAAATGCTAGATGTCACTTGCTAACTAGTGTTGTTTCTGTGGAATTCAGAGAAAATAAGCTCTTGTTTCTTAAGGTAGACTAAAATATTTACTAAACTGTATCATGAAGAGGACTTGAAACACTTGCTGATGAAGACCGAAGACCACACCCTTCAGTACTGATTGTACCTCAACATCAAGGAAACAAAAATCTTTACAACTTGACCAGTAAGCAACATCATGATAAATGGAGCAAGGACTGAGGTTGTCAAGGATTCACTATACTTTGTTCTACAATCAATGCCCATGGAAGCAGCAGTCAAGAAATCAAAAGACACATTGCAAAGGGAAAAAATCTGCTGCAAAGGACCTCTTTATAGTGTTGTAAAGTAACGATGTCACCTTGAAGACTAAGGTGCAGCTGACACAAGCCATGGTATTTTCACTTGCATCCTATGCATGTGAAAACTGGAGAATGAGTAAGGAAGACAGAAGAACCGACACCTTTGAACTGCGGTGTTGGAGAAGAATATTGAACATACCGTGGACTACCAAAAGAACAAACAGATCAAAAAGAAGTACAACTAGAGTGCTTCTTGGAAGCAAGGATGGTGAGACTTCATCTTATATACTTTAGACATGTTCTTAAGAGGGATCAGTCCTTGGAGAAGGACATGATGCTTGGTAAAGGAGCCAAGCCAAGCCAAGTGCCGTCGAGTCGGATCCGAGTAAAGGAGAGGGTCAGCAAAAACGAGGAAGATCTTCAAGGAGATGGATTGACACAGTGGCTGCAACAATAGCTTTAAGCATAAAAACAATCATGGACGCGGTGTGGGACCAGGCAGTGTTTCATTCTGTTGTGCATTGGATTGCTATGAGTGGCAACTGGCTTGACAGCACCTGATAACAACAACATAGTGTTTTGAGGAGCCCTGGTAGTATAGTGGTTAAAAGCCTGGCTGCTAACCAAAACATTGGCAGTTCAAATTTACCAGCCAATCCTTGGAAACCCTATGGGGCAGTTTTGTTCTGTCCTGTAGAGTTACTATGAGTTGGAATTGAACTGATGGCAGTGGAATTTTTTGGTTTGTAGTATTTTGAATCTCACCTCTGTGTCCTGCTAGGGGGTAAATCCAGGCACATTTATTAAGGATTTAAAAATGAGACCAAAACTGGTTTTACTCCTGAAACTAATTCATTCTGGCAACTAGAGACCTAATCTCTTATTTTAAACACATTAACTTTTCTAATGGGAAAGTACCCTCAGCATCCATTGTAGGACAGATTTTTAAATGGGGCAGATAGACAGGAGCAAGGCATTTACATTGCAGGTCCTGTTTCTGTTTTGTCAATTTGGGTATAATAACCCGCAGGAAAGCAGTTCTGCTTTCTCAATGTTTCTTAGAAGCTTCTTAATTCAGATAGTTCAAAAGTGTCCTAAATGTCCATATTTTTCTTACAGAATGCCTTTAGTGAGACTACGCCAAGCAGATAAATATAAGCAAGTGGCAGAGCTACAGTGTTTGTCGCTATATTGGGCCAAAAGCCAGCTAAGTGCTGTTGGGCAGGGGTCTCATAAGGGAACTTCACACTGCTCCCCAGATACAGCATTCTCAGAAAAGGTTTAAGTTTGTTCAAAGTTTAGGCTCTTATTCTCAATAAAATCCTAACAGGGACTACTATGAGGTTTGGACAGTATGCTGCTTAAATTAATATGTGCCTTGCTGCAGGGGTGTTTTCTTAGCACCAGCTAGTAGCCTATTGTTTCTTTGTCACTTGAATCTATTTATTCTTCCACAGAAGTCTTTCCTCATTTTTCAAGGCTGATGACCATCCTACTGACATTTACTAGTCATCTTGTGACCTTTGTTTTTTGTGGCTTATAAAGCCCAAGATTCCATGAACTCAAAAGCTTCCGGGATAGTAATTTATCCAGCACCTTGCACTACTGTCACCAACGGAGGCAAATAAATTCTTGGAAGGGATAGAACCAGAACCTCACACTACTACCATTAGTGAAGGCAAATGAACTCTTGCAAGAGACAAAATGAAAACAGACAAGATAAAATGAAACAGACAGGGACAAAATGAAGCTAGACTCTTCCACTGATTCTTGAAGAGCTTGACACAAGAAAGCAGCACTTGAAACTCAAGAATGACTCCCAAGAAATTCAAGGAGCAATGAGCCTAAGAGCCCTGGTACAGGTACCAGGTCTGTGAGACCTTGTAGGGTTGTTGTAGGCAGCGGACCTTAGAAATCCCACTTCTGACACCAAGAAATGTCAAAAAGTAAACCAAAGCTTCTGTTATAATTAAAACAAAGAGTTTTATTGAAGGAGTAAAGCAATTCAGATCAGCCAACATTTACAAATGTTTACCAGCAAACGAATTTTTCATAAATACAGAAAACTTAGGAATTTACAAGGAAAAAATTCTGATTGGTTGTCATTTACAAAAGCATGCTTTGACAGACTCTAGACAATTCCAAGAACCTCTGAGTGTTGTTTCATTAATCACAAAGTTTAAATCAGTAAAATCTTGCTAATCTATGGGTATTTTGAGGACTAACCTGAGTGAGTAATCTTCTTGGGAGCATACTATGAGAAGGGGCAGGACTGCAGGTCAAAGACTTCCTGAGTTATGTTGGCTGGCTGACTTCTGAATACTGCTCAGGATAAGGAGTAAACAGCAAAAATGTAGCCCAGCCCACAATTTCAGCAGAAGCCACCGTCTTGCCAAGTACTTATATTTTTATTTTAAAAAAAATCATATTTATTAATTCATTTTTAGATAACAACAATAAATTCTTTGCAATATTTTTTAAAAAGAGTGAGAGGAATGGTATCATTTTACATTTCTGCAAATCCTTTTTTTTTCCTCCAGGTTCCTCTTCAACAACTTTTATTCAAATTGTTCCCTGCCATTGCTTACAATTTTTACAATGTGTAGCATTCTCATTCTTATCATTCTTTTTTTTTCATTATCATTCTGATTAAGTGATAGTTTGTAATCTAAGTCAATTGGCCATATAAAACCTCATATGCAAACCTCTGTGCAACTGTAGCTGCTCTCCTAACCCTGTGACAGCACATTCCTTTCTGCCATTTATTTCTCATATTTCTTCATCCAGCTCCTGTCCCTTCCTCCCCACTCTCTCACCTCATTTCCATAGAGGAGTTGCTCCAACAGCCTCGTGTCTTGTAGTCCAGCTCAATTTTTAGGTCAAGGGTTGTCTTAAGTACTGGTTTCAGTTCTAGGCTAGCAGCAAGTCCAGGGCAATGCTCTCAGGGGACCCTCTAGGACGTTAGACCATCAAATCTACTCTTTTATTTTTCATTTATTGTGATTGAGTGAAAGTGTACAATTCAGTATAAATTTGCATGCCTGCCTATGTGCAGCTCCCACTGTTCTCCCTGCCCGGTGACAGCACGCTCCTCCTATCCATTCTGTATATGTCATATCCTCTTAACAGTCTCCTGTCCCCTCCTCTCTACCCTCTCACCCACTCCAGTAAGAGGCCAGAAGGACAACGTCCTGTAGCTGCACACACAATATGGTCACTCCGTGTTGCCAAGTCCAATTCATTCCTGTCCAAAGAGTTGACCTCAGTAATAATTTATGGACAAAGGCAGCATCAGGACCAGGGAGCATGCTCCCAGGGGAACTCCGAGGCCCCTGGACCATCAGTTGTGGTCTTTTAGTGGAGTTCTCAGGGTTCACCTCTTTTTTTTTCTCTCGTTGCCAGTGAGACTCAACTTTGTGAGCCCCATCACGGCTATCCCTGGTGGTGGCCAGGCACCATCTGATTCCTCTGGTCACATGACAATGTAGTCACCCACTCACGTGGGTCTCTCTGTCTTCTGGGTTCTCTGTCCCCGAGGTCATTTTGGTCCTTGGTGATCACCTGCTCCTGCTGAGTTGGGAACATTTGGTGTACCTCAGATGGCAGCTTGCTAGCTTTTAAGATCCTTAGATGCCACTCACCAGTACGGGGTATAGAAGACTCTTGTAGCAGTATGCTAGTTATGTCAATTGGCCTCAGTTTTCCCTGAGAGCATGGTCCCTGGATCCCTGCCCCTGCTACTCTGTCCTTGCACTATTGGGTTAAGATTGGAGGAGTATTCATGTTACGTTGAAGTCCAGTTAAATTAATCTTTTTTCTAATGTATGCCGTCACTGATTTCACCCAACCAAATTTCTATCAACTATCTGATCTTTAAAAGTCTGATCTTTTAATAGAATTGTAGGTCCGCATCCCCATTTTTCCTTCGCTAATGTCAGGGAGTCTACGTTATGTTTCCTGTCAAGGCAGTCAGTGGTGGTGGCTGGACACAATCTAGTTCTTCTTGTCTCATGTTGATGAAGTGTCTAGATCACGTGGCTCCTTCTGTCTTCTATGCTCTTATTTTCTTCCTGTCTTTGATGTTCTTTGTTCTCCTCTGTTACAGGTGTACTAGGGATGCCCCTGAGGTATCAGTTTACTAGCTTTTAAGATCGCAGATGCCACTCACCAAAATGGGATGCAGAATATTTTCTTTAAAAAAATAAAAATCTTAGTTATGCCAACTTACTAAATGTCCCTTAAAAGTGTGGTCTCCAGACCCTCACCTCTGAAACTCTGACCTTTGAAATGTTGGGTTGTATTTGGAAAACCTTTTAGCTCCTGGTATAGTCCAACAGTGTTGATCTCCTTTCTACTGTGCCAAGTACCTAGATTTTTAAAAAGCTCTTTTTTTGACTGGCTTAGTTTGGATACATCATCAGGAAAGACCAACTGTTCATAAAGGACATCATGTTTGCTAAAGTAGAGGGTCATCCAAAATGAGAGAAACCCTCAGTGAAATGGACTGACTGAATAGCTACAGACAAAGATGGTACAACATATCAGTGATCGTGAAGATGAAGACTGGACAACATTTCATTCTGTCTCTCAATCAGAGCTAACTTGACGGTAATCAACAATGACAACACGTTTATTTGGTTGCGTATCGTTCTTGCCTGTGCTCCTTGCTGCATGAGTAAGTTGTGTAACAGGAGGGCTACCACCTATTTTGGTCACTCTGTATCCCAGTGCCAGGGACAGTGCTGGCCCGCAGGAAACTCAGTGAGACATGTTGAATAATAGAGATAAATAAGACTAGACGTGCATGTTGGAGCCCCACCAGAGGAACCAGTTCACTGCTCTCCAGCTCTCTGCGTCACCTGCTTTGGCAGAGAGGCTTTTCAATGGGAACACCGGCTGAAGAAAGAGGCACTAGGCAGCTCTGGCAATGGCTCTAGACATTGAAAAGCATAAGTAATTAAGACAGAGAGGCAACTGCAGTCTCATTGGTACTGTGGCACCTAATTGGTCCCTGCTTTGTGGCCCCAGCATTCACACTTGTTTAAAGGACTTATTTATTACTCTCTCTGCACGTTAGGTGAATGCTCTCCTAAGTCAGATGGCAACTTTGAGCTGGGGGGAAAGGAAAGGCAACTCATAATTATGAACCATTCACTCTGTGCATGGCGGTGGGCAAGGTGCATTTAAATTCATTTAAAGACACTTGTTAAGTGCCTACAACAGGCTCGATGTCTTCTGGGGAGACGATCTGCAAGGATGAATGAGAGCTGTTCCTGCTTTCCAGGGAGGGCAGACAAGAAAGTTGTATTTAGAAGCCAGAGTTAAATATTCTTATAAAGGGTTACCAAAATAAACCAAACCCTGTACCTTCAAGTCGACGCTGATTCCCCACAGAGTTTCCAAGGAGTGTGTGGTAGGTTTGAACTGCCAGTCTTTTGGTTAGCAGTGTAGCACTTAACCACTACACCACCAGGGTTTTCATAAAGCAGTACAGAGCATGGAAAAACCAAACTTGCTTCTGTGTGGTTTATTTTGATGCATAGTGAGCCTATAGATTAGAGTACAATTGTCCTATAGGGTTTCCAAGGATCTGCTGGTGAATTTGAACTGCTGACCTTTTAATTAGCAGCTGAGCGCTTAACCACTGTGTCATTGGGGCTCCTCTAGAGAGGCATCTAAATCATCATTTGGGGGTAGGGTCAGAAAATATACCCAAGAAGTGGGTACTATTGAACTAACTGTCAAGGAAGAGGTGGGACTTATCTAGGGAGGTGGTGGGGAAGGCTGCTGGGCCTAGCAAAAACCATGTGTTGGTGATGCCTGGCTCTATGTGCCTTGGGCCACCTCTGACATCACTGGTAGCTGGAGGTTGGTGTCATCTGTACACAGAAACTGTCCACCTGAAGTATGTGTACCTCTCCTCCTCTCTGCTTGACAGCTTTTTCCCAGGGATGTGGGGCTGTCCCAGCATGGAAGTGCTAACTGCCCTGGGGTATCCCTCAGCCAAAACGGGACAAGAATCAATGATGCCCCAGACTCCTGGCTCCTAAGGGCTCCTCAGAGAACCCTTAATAGGATTGAACCCCAATTTCTCCCAACAGTAAGGAGCCCAAGTAGTGCAGTGGTTAAGGGTTCAGCTTCTAAGTGGAAGGTTAGCAGTTCAGACCCCTAGGCTCATTCAGACAAAAGGCCCAAGATCTGCTTCTGTGAAGATTTATAGCCTTGAAAACCCTGTGGGGCAGTGTCATGCTGTCCTGTAGGATCCCTATGAGTCTGAATCAACTTGATGGTAAAGGTTTTTTGTTTTTCTATTTTTTGAGTAGGGTCACTATGAGCTAGAATTGACTCAAAGGCAATGGGTTGTCCCCAGCAGCATGAAGAACCTTGTTCTTCATGCCTTTAACTCAATATTTATTGCAACTTCTGTCTTCCTTGTCTCACTTTTCTCTGTAAGATCACCTCCCAAATAAACTACCTGCTTGCAACTCCTTGTCTCAGTTTACTTCTGGAGAAACCTATTCCAGGATGGCATCCATCCATTCACAGATACTAACTGCACACCTTCCCCTAAGCCTGAGCAAAGACTGGGCATGAGCATATAAAGTATCTTGGTGACTAAAGAGGGTCCACATGGTTTGAGGAAATGGTGCATGTTCAGAAATTGTAGATTGAATTGTGTCCTAAAGATATATGTTGGAATCTGTCCTGGGTTGAATTGTGTCCTCCCCCTCCTATCAAAAAGTGTGTAATAATTTGAATGAGCCATGATTCCCAGTACTGTGTGGTTGTCCTCTATTTTGCGACTGTAATTTTTGTATATGTTGTAAATCCTAATCTGTGGTTAACAGAGCAAGACTGGATTTTGTTAAAGAGGATTAGGGTAGGACTGTGGCACCCTTGCTAAGGCTGTATCCCTGATCCAATGTAAAGGAGCATTTCTGGGATGTAGACTGTACCACCTTCTATCCCTCAGGTGATAAAAGGAAAGAGAAGTAAGCAAAGTGGGAACCTCATACCACCAGGAAAGAAGCCCCAGGAGCAGAGTGTTTCCTTTGGACCTGGAGTCCCTGCGCCTGAGAAGTTCCTTTACAGGGGAACAATAATGAGAAGGACCTTCCTCCAGAGTTGACAGAGAGAGAATTGGAGCTGACTCCCTCAATTTGAACTTGTAGCCTATTTCTGTAGGGAAATACATTTCTCTTTGTTAAAGACATTCACTTGTATTTCTGCTATTGCAGCACTAGATAACCAAGACAGAATCTTAACCCCTATACCTGTAGACAAACTCTAATCCAATCTAATGTAATTGCTTTCCATAATGCAAGCAAACATAACATAGTCAATCAATTTAGAGTATACCAGAGTGCAATGGATCCTAAATCTTTGAGAGAAGATTAGACACACAGGCTCACACAGAGGAAGATGTTATGCTGTTGTTAGGTGCTGTTGAGCTGGTTCCTACTTACAGCTACGTACAACAGAACAAAACACTGCCTGCTCGTGTGTAATCTTCACAATTGTCTCTATGTATGAACCCATTGTTGTAGCTACTATGTCAGTCTGTCTCCTCAAGGGTTTCCCTTTTTTGCCCTCTACTTTAGCAAGCGTGATGTCAGTCTCCATGCACTGATCCCTTCTGACAACACATTCCAAACATGTGAGATGTAGTCTTGCCATCCTTGCTTCTAAGAAGCATACTTTCTGTACTGCTTCCAAAACAGATCTGTTCACTCTTCTGGCAGTCCATGATACATTCAATATTCTTCATCAACACCACACTTCAAATGCATCAATTCTTCTTCAGTCTTCCTTATTCATCATCCAGCTTTCACATGCATATGAGGTGACTGAAAACACCATGGCTTGAGTCAGGCACACCTTAGTCCTTAAGAGGACACCCTTGGTTTTTAACGCTTAAAAGAGGTCTTTTGCAGCAGATTTGCCCAATATAATTTGATTTCTTGGATGCTGCTTCCATGGGTGTTGATTGTAGATCCAAGTAAAATGAAACCATTCACAATTTCAATCTATTCTCCATTTATCATGATGTTGTCTACTGGTCCAGTTGTGGAGATTTTTTGTTTTCTTGATGTTCAGGTGCAATCCATACTGAAGGGTGTGGTCTTTGATCTTCATTAGTAAGTGCTTCAAGTCCTCTTTCAGAAAATAAGGCTATGTTATCTGCATAATGCAGGCTATTAATGAGTCTCTAATCCTGATGCCCTGTTCTTTTTCACATAGTTCACCTTCTCAGGTATTTGCTCAACGTACAAACTGAGTAAGCATAGTGAAAGTATACACCCCAGATGTACACCTTTCCTGATTTTAAACCATGCAGTGTCCTCTTGAGTCTATTACAGCAGCACTGGGAAACTAAGACAGACATGGAGAGAAGGAGGCCAAAAAGCTTTGCACCATTTTACAGTTAAGGAGACTGGGACACAGAGTGTTAAACAACTTGCCAGCGTTTAGCATTTGGTAAATAAGGGAACTTTAGAGCTCAGATTCTTAACCACCAACCTACACTGCCTTTCCTCGCTGTCAACGTCAGGGGTGCAGGCTACAGATAAACTCACCCATGGGAGATATGAATAGTGAGAAGCTAATAGGATCAAGATTGAACCCTGAAGGACACAAGAGGTGGCAAAGGAAACAGTGCCCACTAAGAAGACTGAAAGGGAGTGGCTGCAGAAGAGAGGTGGAAGGCGAATCAGGTATAAGTGGGGTCAGTGCAGGGATCACGGTAGAGGGGTCCAGACAGAGCTGGGAGAAAAGCATGTAGAACAAAATTCTAACTAACAAACAAAGACCAGACTTACTGGTCTGATAGAGACTGGAGAAACCCCAAGAGTGAGTATGGCACCTAGATAACCCCTGAGCGCAGTAATGAAGTCATTCCTGTGGGTCACCCTGCAGCCAAAGATTAGACAGGCCCATAAAAGAAAATGAGACTAAAGTGGTGCACAGCCCAGGGACAGGGACAAGAAGGCAGGAAGGGGCAGGAAAGTTGGTGATAGGAAACCCACGGTAGAGGAGAGTGTTGACATATCACAGTGTTGGTAACCAGTGCCACAAAACAATGTATATACTAATTGTTTAATGAGAAGCTAGCTTGTTCTGTAAGCCTTCACCTGAAATACAATTTATAAAACAGTGGGTAAAGGATAGAAATTGCTTCTAAAAGGAATGACTAGTGCTCTCAAATGCCCCAGAACATGCAATTACGTAAGGATAGAAAGGCCAAGTGTCCATTTTATTTGACAATTGTGTGCTGTCAAATCCATTTTGACTCACATCGACCCCGTGTGACAGGGTAGAACTTTCCAGTAGGGTTTTTCTGACTGTAATCTTTTCAGGAGCAGAGAACCAGGTCTTTCTCCCATGGAGTCACTGGGTATGTTCTAACCGTTGACCTTTCCATTAGTAGCCAAGTGCTTAATTGTTGTGCCACCAGGGACACTTATCTTACAGCTGGAAGGCTGATAACTTTTGCCAGAGCTGTCTCGTTGGAGTGGAAGGATTACAAGCAGATTGCTGTGGGTTGAGAAGCGAGTGGGAAGTGCGGAACTGGAGACAGCCAGTGTAGATAACTCTTTCCAGAAATGTGGCTTTTCAGCAAGTGGGAGAGGAAGGGTGGAGGCTTCTCTTAAAGATGAGTGGGGTAGCAGCTTGAGGGGCTGATGGGAAGCATGCAGCAAAGTGGGAGAGGCTGAGAGGAAGGGCTGGGGCTCACTGTTGGATCTTGTACTGAGGGTGGTGAGGAGTGCAAGAGAACATTCACGGAACTGAGGGTGGGCAGGGGTGGGGGGGACAGCCATGGTCCCAAGGGTCCGAGGGGGTGAGGGTGGGCAGGGGTGGAAGGGGCACAACCACTGACAAGATGAGGCCCTTGTATCACTGGAGTAGAGGTCAGGGGCACAGAGCCTATTCTGGATTCACAGATTAGGAATTAAGTGGGTTCTCGAAGCCCCCTTGGTTTATTCCTCATGAAATGCATGCAAGGAAGCAAAATGTAGATGAGTCAAATGTAACTTGAGCCTCGTGCCTGGAAAAGATACAGACGAAGATGCTATTTTAACAATTCTGGCAAGAAACTCCCAAGTCCCGAAGTAGGGTAGCAAGGTAAGAAAGGGACAAACAGACACAGCTTGGTGTCAGATGGTTGGGGGGTGGGGTCCGAGAACGTGGAAGGAGGGACAGTGGTGTTCACCTGTGAGGAGGAGGAGGGTGGTATTTTTAACTGAGACAAAGACACGGGAGAAGAAGGTTTTGAAGAGCCAAGCAATAAATTCTCCTTAGTGCTTTGTGCAGGGAGGCAGTGTGGGTGGTCTGGAAGAGCCTCAGGCTGGGCTGGGCTCCGAGGACTGGGCTGGAGGTGGGAGGGGCTGCACAGGTGTTGGATCCGGGAGTCAGCACCTCCGAAGGTAACACCCAAAGCTGACTTGTGTTTTGGAGTATGTTTAGTGGCATCCCTGGCATCTGCTCACTGGACGTCAGTAGCAAAGTCCCAGTGGTGACAACCAGAAATGCGGGCTGAATGTCTCCAGGGTGGGGGTGGAAGTGAAGTTGCCCTGTTTGAGAACCACACTGCTCTATCATTTTACCTTCCTATGACTTTACGATAGTTGCCGGTATGTTTTCTTTCATCATCCTTATAGTTTTAGGTTTTATGGTTAGGTCTTTCACCCATTTTGAGTTAGTTTTTGTGAGGTATGGATCCTGTTTCATTTTTCTGCAAATGGAGAGTCAGGTTTTTAAAAAACATTTTATTGTACTTTAAGTGAAAGTTTACAATTCAAATCAGTTCACCATATAAAACCCTGTACACACACTGCTGCTGTGCAGCTCTAACTGCTCTCCCCACCCTGATACAGCACACTCCTCCTTTCCACCCTGTACTTCCCTGTATCCATTCAACCAATTCCTGTCCTCCTCCACCCTCTCATCTCACCTCTGGACAGGAGTGGCTCAGACAGCATCATGTATATATTTAAGACAAAAAGCACACTCTTCGCTAGCATCACTCTATGTCCTATAATCTAGCCCAGTCTTTGTCTCAAGAGTTGCCTTCAGTACTGGTTCCAGCTCTGGGCTAACAGGGAGTCCAAGGACCATGTCCTCAGGGGACTGTCAAATCTGTTGGACCATCGAGTCTGATCGTTTAACGGAGTTCTAGTTCTGCATGTCCATTTTTTTCAATCTGCTTCAGAGACTCCACATTGTGTTCATTCTCAGGACAGTCATTGGTGGTCGCTGGACACCATGTAGTTCTATTCCCTGTTGATGTAGTCTCTGGATCATACGTCCCCTTCTGTCTCCTGGGCTCATGCTTTCCTCATGTCTTTGATATCCTTCATTCTCCTCTGGTCCAGGTGGATTGGGACCAATTGATGATTCTTAGATGGTTGCTTGCTACTTTTAAAGACTAAAGTGGTATGCAGAACTTTCTTAGAAAATATTTATTTATACCACACAACCTAGATGTCTCCTGAAATACAGTCCCCAGGTCCCTGCCCCTGCTCCTCAGTCCTTCAAAATGTTGGATTCTGTTTAAGAAATCTCTTAGTGTTTGGTATAGTCCAGCTGTGCTATCCTCCCTTCTGCTGCGTGCTTTCATACCCTTCCCCTAACCTAATTCCTGTCTACTATCTAATCTATGAATACCCCTTTCCCTCTGTCTCCACCCTTGTAACCATCAAAGATTATTTTCTTCTGTGCTTTAACCTTTTCTTGATTCCTTATAATAGTGGTCACACACAATATTTGTCCTTTTGCACCTGACTAATTTCACTCAGGGCAATGTCTTCTGGATGACTCCATATTATGTTTTCTAGGATCATTGTTGTTCACTACCCTTGTATAGTATTCTATTGTACAAATACACCATAGTCTGTTTATTCTTTTTTCTGTTAATGGGTGCTTAAGTTGATTCCGTCTTCTTGTTATTGTGGACAGTGCTGCAATAAATATTGGTGTTTATGTATACGTTTATGTGACAGTTGTTATTTCTCCAGGATACATTCCAAGAAGTGGGATTGCTAGGTCATATGGATTTCTATTTTTAGCTTTTTAAGAAAGTGCCAAATCAGTTCCCAAAGTGGCTGTACCATTTTACATTTCCACTAGTAGTGTAGAAGAGTTCCAGTCTCCCCACAGCCTCTCTAACATTTATTATTTTTGTGTTAATACCAGTCTTGTTGCGGTGAGATGGTATCTCATTGAAGTTTTGATTTGGATTTCTCTGATGGCTAATGATTGTAAGCATTTCCTCATGTATCTGTTAGCAGCCTGCATGTCTTCTTTGGTGAAGTGCCTGTTCAGATCCTTTGCCCATTTTTTAATTGGGTTGTTTGTTTTTTTTCTTGTTGAGGTTTTGCAGTACCTTGTAAATTATGGAGACTAGACGCTGATCAGATTTGTAGTAGCCAAAAATTCTTTCCTACTCTGTAGGTAGTCTTTTTACTCTTTTGTTGAAGTCTTCAGATGTGTATGTTTGATTTTTAGGAGTTTCCAGTCACCCATTTTCTTTTCTGATGTTTGTGCACTGTTAGTAATATTTTGTAGTCTGTTTATGCCGTACATTAGGGCTTCCAGCATTGTCCCTATTTTTTCTTCCATGACCATTATTGTTTTAGATTTTATATTTAGATCTTTGATCCATTTTGAGTTAGCTTTTGTGCATGGTGTAAGATACGAGTCTTGTTTATTTATTTACTTGCAGTGTATATCCAGTTATGCCAACACCGTATGTTAAAGAGACTGACTTTTCCTCCAGTTTGTGAACTTTGGAACTTTTCCTCATATGTAAAAAAAAAAAAAAGAAAAGAAAAAAAAAAACCCAAAAAACAACCCACTGCCATCCAGTCGGTTGGACTCATGGTGACCCAATAGATCAGAGTAGAACTGCCCCATAGAGTTTCCAAGGAAACTCTGGTTTCCTTGGATTGTCTGGTGGATTTGAACTGCTGATCCTTTGGTTAGCAGATACAGTTCTTAATCCACTATGCCACCAGGGGTTCCTTGTTCATAGGTAGATGATGTTGTATACAGATTCTCAATTCCATTGATCCATGTATCTGTTGTTGCACCAGTTCCAGGCTGTTTTGAATACTGTGACAGTGTCATGGGTTGTAAAGTCAGGAAGTGTGAGGCCTCCCACCTTGTTCTTCTTCTTCAGTACTGCTTTACTTATCTATGGCTTCTTCCCTTTCCACGTGAAGTTGGTTATTTATTTCTCCATATTCTTAAAAAATGCCATTAGAATTTCTAATGGGATTGCATTGTATCTATAGATCACTTTGGGTAGAATAGACATTTTCATGATGTTAAGTCTTCCTATTCATGAGCAAGGTAGGTTTGGATATTCAGTTTTGCCCACACTACTTGTTGAAAACACTCTCTTTTCCATTTAAAGGACTTCAACCCTTCTATGTCTATATAAAATTTTGACATTTTTATTTGTCGTGGAAGTTTTATGCATTCATTTTGATTATTTTTTTTATATTGCACTTAAATATTACTACCTTAATTACTGAGTTTTCTGGTGCCTCACCAGAGCCCTAGTTTCAAGTAGTGTGTAGATGGCATAGGCCATCTCATTTGGAGCTCCTGGGTTGTATGTAACAGAAGTGAACTGGAGCCCACTTACATAGATGACAATCTACCAGAAGAATTTTTCCCAGGATCAAGGGGAGGCTGGAGGGATAGCATTGGAATGGGGGGGACAGAGGGCAACTCTGGGGAGCAGGAAGCTGCAACCATAAGATCTGGCTCAGTCTGGTCAGTGCTTTACAGCTTGGGTGGGGTGAACAGAATACAGAGCTCTTGGAGCTTCCCTGGGTAGAATTTAAATTCCAGCCTAGGTCACGCCCCTGTCCAGTAGCCATGAGAAGCAAGGATCCTAATTTCAGCCTTTCAGACAAAATCCAGTGAGCAGAAGAGATGATTCCATGGAAAACCAGACAGTGTAAGGAACTAGAAATGGATTGCAGGGACCCCAAACCCAGCAAATGTTTGGTACAAGTGCTTGTTCTGCAGGCCATCTGGAAATCAGAGGTGCAGAAAAGAAAGCAATTCCTGGGGGGTGCTGGACAGAGTGGGTAAGGAAAAAGTAGGAGATGGAGTCAGCATCCTCGTGCTAGGGGTGTGATTTTGCTTAGTAACTTAGAGCTGTGAGCTTTAGTTTCCCAGTCTAAAATGGGAATAATAAACATATATTTATCCTAGAATTGTTGCTGGAGAGTTAGAAGAGTTAAGCCACAGAAAAGTGCTTAGCACAGAGCCTGGAACATAGTAAGTACTCAGCTGTTCGTTTTTATTGTTACGTTTCAAGCTAATGAAGGTGAGAGAGATGAAATAGTAGCACAGGCTTAGAGGGGTGCTTAAGCCAAGGGCTGTCGAGTCGGATCCGACTGAGTGTGTTTTCTGTTTTGCAGTTTGGTGAGCATGAGAAGCCGGCATGGACTTGGGGGCAGAAGTGTGGGGTACCCAGAGGTTTCCCTGGGTTGGGTGTATATATGTGTAATGTGGTCTCCAGTTAAGCTCATCAATTTACAGACAAGTTAAAGACTCGAAGAAGGCACACTGCTTGGCCATCATGGTCCAGAACAGAACCAGTTTCCTAATTCCCAGGGAGGGGTTTTTCTCTGAAAACCTGGTAACTGTACTGTATCTAAAACAACAACAACAATAAAGACCATAACTGTTGAATAAATTCAGACTGCCAGTGACCCTATAGGACAGAAAAACTCACTGCTGTCAGGTCAATTCTGACTCATAGCAATGCTACAGACAGGGTAGAACTGCCTCATAGAGTTTCTAGGGAATGTTTGGTAGATTTGAGCTGCTGACCTTCTGTTCAGCAGCCATGGCACTTAACTACTACACCACCAAGGTTTCCTAAGTAGACAGCATGTAGGGCTTCCAAGACTGCAATCTTTATAGAAACAGGCTGTCCCATCTTTCTCTCTTGGAGAGGCCAGTGGGTTTCTCAGAGAGGCTGGTGGGTTTGAACTACCTGTCTTTTAGTTAGCACCCAAGTGCTTAACCACTGCATGACTGGGCCTCGTGTTACATCTAGTCAGTGTCAATCCCGGAACCCCTCCTTGAATCCAAATCATGAGAATGTAAGGCGTGACGAGGCTTTTCCCATGACGCTGTTGATAACACTCTGTTCATAAAATGCTTTCTCATTTGGTTGTTTGATGTTAGAGGCTAAGTCTTTCTGTGTTTTGTCCACCACTGCCTCTCTAGGGCTTGGGACAATACTCAGTCACATACTCAGTCCTGGCTAAGTATTTGTTAAACGGATGAATGTTGAGTGACTTTATTATTTATAAAAATGGTTAGTTTCCCACATAAAACAGAATTTCTTCATCTATGGTTATAGAAGAAACCCTGGTGGCATAGTGTTTAAGTGCTATGTCTGCTAACCAGAAGGTTGGCAGTTCAAATCCATCAGGGTCTCCTTGGAAACTCTATGGAATAGCTCTACTCTGTCATATAGGGTTGCTATGATTCAGAATTGACTCAACAGCACTGGGTTTGGGTATGATTATTGAAGAGTCTACCTGGTGGTACAGTGGTTAAAGTGTTCAGCTGCTAACTGAAAGAACATCAGTTCAAACCCACTAGCTGTTCAGTGGGAGAAAAACTTGGCAGTCTGTTCCTATGAAACCCTGTCCTATAGAGTTGTTAGGAGTCAGAATCTACTTGACGGCACAACAGTTAAGAGCTCACCTGCTGACAGAAAGGTTGATGGTTCAAACACACCAGTGGCTGTATGGAAGAAAAGACTTGACAATCCACTCCCATAAAGGCTTACAGACTAGAAAACCCTATAGTGCAATTGTATTCTGTCCTGTAGGGTAGCTATGAGTTAGAATTGACTCCACAACACCCAGCAACAGAAATACACAAGCTGAGGAGTTTCTGTGTGGCTCAAATGTTTAACGTGCTCAGCTACTAACAGAGAGGCTAGAGGTTTAAGTTCCTGCAAGGGTGACTCAGAAGACAGGCCTATGGGGCACAGTTCTACTCTGACACACACAGAACGCCATGAGTCAAAGTCAACTTGATGGCAACTGACATGTTAGTACACAAGCTGAGCTCAAATCCAGACCCACTGCTGTGGAGCTGATTCCAGCTCATAGTAACCCCTGGGGCTTTCCAAGGCAGAAGCAGACGGCTGCACCTTTCTCCCATGGGACCACTGGTGTTCTCAAACTGCCGACCTTTTGATTAACAATGATCGCTTTAACCACTTCACTACCAGCACTCCTGCAAGATGAACACAGAATATCATTTCCTCCAGAGATGCTGAGTGTCATGGAAAATGCTTTCCCTTCTTTGGTTATTAATTCAAAGCCACATTTTCAGTTATAATGGACCTTCAGGATCAAAGGTCGGGCAAATGAGTCAGATGCAACAATCTCTTGGGATGGTAGGATCCTCTCCTCTTTTGTATGAACGTGATAATGACATCACCCTCTTCTCTGCCCAGGAGGCCCAGACAGCCCAGAGCAAGCCTTCCCCGAGCCTTCGGGGCTGGGCAGACCCCTTGTCTATGTTCCCGTAGTGTCCTGGGTCAGTGTTCATTGGGCTGTACCCCATGCACCTGCTTGTCCCCCGTAGAGTGAGGCAGGAATCTCTTATTTACCTCTGTTATGGATGGAACCATGCCCCGGTTATGGATTGAATTGCGTTCCCTCAAAAAGTGTGTCAATTTAAATTAGGCTATGATTCTCAGTATCGTGTGGCTGGTCACTGTTTCATGATCTCATATAATTTTCCTACCTGTTGTAAATCTCACCTCTGTGATGTTCATGAGGCAGGATTATAGGCGGTTATGTTAACAAGAGAGGGCTCAATCTACCAGATTAGGTTGTATCTGAAGTCAATCTCTTGAGATACAAAAGAGAAGCAGAGAGAGAGACTAGGGGACTCATATATCACCAAGAAACAAGATCCAGGAGAACAGCACATCCTTTGGGCCTAGGATTCCTGTCCTGAGAAGTTCCTCAGCCAGGGAAGATTGATGACAAGGAGTCCCCTAAAACCAACCAAAAAAGCTTTCCCCTGGAGATAGCAACCTAAATTTAGCCTCCTCGACTTTGAGAGAATAAATTTCTCTTTGTTAAAGCCATCCACTTGTGGATTTCTGTTACAACAGCACTAGATAATTAAGACATTGAAATCTTAACTCCTATACTATGGGGTGGAAACTCTGGTGGCAAAAATGGGTTAAGTGTTACATCTGCTAACCAACGGTCACCAGTTCAAATCCACCAGGTGCTCCTCGGAAACTTTATGGGGCAGTTCTGCCTGTCCTACAGGGTCCCTATGAGTCAGACCCGACTTGGCAGTAGTAGGTTGTGTTTTTTTTTGATACTACAGCACTGCTATGAGTCAAAACCCACTCGATGGCAAGGGTTTGCTTTTTGATGCATGTGAATGGGGCCCTGGTTGCACGTTGTATTTAATAGCTGGACTGCTCACCAAAAGATCAGCAGTTTGCCTCCACTAGCCACTCCTTGGAAACACTACGGGGTGGTTCTTCCCTGTCCTATATCATCACTGTAAATTGGAATCAGCTTGACAACAGGCTTCGGTATACACGTTAATATAATCCCATCTGGGAACAGGGTTTTCTTCGTCATGTTAACGAGTGTGTATCAGTGTAGACTGTGTCTTCAGTCAATCCCTTTTGAGAGATAAAAGGAGCAGCTTAGGCACAGAAGTGTGCAAGGACAAACTGGGAGAAACTGATGCCGGTGACTGGGGAACAGAAGCTGAAAAGAGACAAGGACCTTCCACCTGCCTACAGAGAAAGGCAGGCACTTCCTACAGCCAAACTTCTAGCCTGTGCTAAGAAGAACTGATGCATTGGAATTATGGTGGTGGTGAAGACTATTGAATATATCTTGGAATGCCAGAAGAGTTAACCAATCTGTTTTGGAAGAAGTACAGTCAGAATGCTCCTCAGAGGCAAGGATAATAAGTCTTCATCTCACTTATTTTGGACATGTCATCGAGAAAGATCAGTCCCTGAAGCAGGACATTATGCTTGGTAAAGTAGAGAGCCCTTGAAAAAGAGAAGGACCCTCACCAAGATGGATTGACATAGTGGCTGAAACCATGGTCTCAAACGTGGCAATGACAGCGAGGATGATGCAGAACTGAGAAGCCTTTCACTGTGCCGTACACAGGGTCGCTGTGCGTTGGCACTCCCTTGACAGCTCTAATGACAACGGCCATAAGCCTCCTGATTATAAGAAAATAAACTGGCTTGTTTGAAACCACTCACTCGTGCTGTTTCTGCTACAGCAGCACTAGGGAGGCTAAGACACCCTCTGCACCCCAGCACCTACCAGAGCGCCTAGCACACAGCATCTCGTGGACGAATGCTTACATGTTTTATAAATCACCTCTGCTTATCAGCTGGGTCAGAAAACTGTTCACTTTCTTCTGATGAATGTGCAAGGAAGAGTTCACAGGTTAGAGTGTTGTCTAGGTTGGAAGCGACTGTATGGATTCATAACAACAATGATGACGATAATAATGAGTAATTGCTAAAATGTATTGATACTTACTCTGCACTTGGCACTGTTCTAGGCACTTTCTGATGCTTATCTCATTTAACGCCCAAATCAACCTATTAGGTAAGGCTGTAAGCCCCAGTGGCATAGTGGTAGAGTACTACAGCTGCTAACCAAAAGGTCAGCAGTTTGAATTCACCAGGTCCTCCTTGGAAACTCCACAGGGCAGTTCTACTCTGTTCTCTAGGGTCACTATGAGTTGGAATCGACTTGAGGGCAACTGGTTTGATTTTTTTGGTTTTATCAACCCACAGAGTCTCTGGATGGTGCCAATAGCTGATGCACTGCACTGCTACTTGAAAGGTTCGAGATTCGAGTCCACCCAGAGGTGCCTTAGAAGAAAGACCTGGTCATCTACTTCTGAAAGATCAGGCACTGAAAATCCTACGGTGCACAGATCTGCTCTCTCTAATACACACAGAATTGTCATGAGTTGGGGTTGACTCAATGACAACTGGTATTTGTTATTTTTATTAATACGTGCATTTTACAGAGAAGGAAAGCAAGGCTCAGTAAAGTAGCGCCAGAACTTCTGTCTGTGGAACAATTCACAATTCCTGTTGGGCTCTTGGAAACACTGGTGGTATAGTGGTTAAGAGCTAGGCTTCTAACTTAAAGATCAGCAGTTTGAATCTACTAGGTGCTCCTTGGAAACTCTACAGGGCAGTTCTGCTCTATCCTACAGGCTCATTGTGTGTTGGCACAGACTCGATGGCAATGGGTTTGGTTTGGTTTGGGGTTGGGCTCTCTAGTTGCAGACTGAGCTCTGGGGACCACAAAAGGGTGTGTCTTTTCAGTGTGTCTGAGCCTTAGATTTGTTCTGTGAAATAACAGGTCTTTTGCCTGGGCCTGCCTTTCAGAAAAAGCAGAAAGAACTCCCCCTGTGATTTTGTAAATAGCCCTTAATTGAACTCAGTGTTGGTATCATTACCACCCAGTTCTGCAATTAAGCAGCCAAGAGATTGCTTGCTAGGTTGCTACTGCGGAGATATTTACATATCCATGTTTTAACTCTAGGCAAGACTTTCAGCCTCTAAATGGCTTATTCAGCCACAGTCAGAGCTGCTAAAGAATGTCCTGAAGAAGTTTCAGGGAATGGGAAAGAGAGGATTCCCACAAAGCCAGCTGTTACCACTGCAGAATAACACTAACAATTAAGAATTAACATTTATACTTCCCTTTAAAGGTTACAAAGCCTTCTCATATGTGGGCTGGCTTTACTATAAACTCCTGTGACAGTCAGGAGGAGAAGACTGACATGAAGACTGTTATTTTTAGATCCCCAAAGAGTTGTTTACTCCAAGGCTTTGTAATATAGTCATTCAGTCAACAATTCTTCACTGAGCAGCTATTAAGTGCTATGAAATGTACTTTTTGGTGTTGAGTGCCACTGAGTCAATTTTGACCTATAGTGACCCCACATAACAGAGTAGAACTGCCTTGTAGAGTTTTATGGGCTGTAATCTTTACAGATGCAGATTGCCAGCTCTTTCTCCCTCAGAATCTCCGGGTGGGTTGAAATCACCAACCTTCTGGTTAGCAGCACGAGCTTAACCAGTACACCACCAGGTGCTGAAATGTAATGACGAAGAAAACAGACACTATCCCTAGATTTATGAAGTTCAAAATCTAGGGAGAGAGAGAGAAAGACTATAGTGAAATAATACTGCAAATAAATGTAAAATTACAATTACTGCCACTGCTATCAAAAAAATAAAAATGCAATGAGAGTCTCAAATTGTAGGATTTAACCTAATTTAAGATCAAGGAACACTCTTCTGCACTAAAGCGACTGAGAATTATCTAGACAAGGAGACAGAAGAGTGTTTGGTGCAGAGGGAAGAGTATATGTAAGAAGAGCCTTAGGGTCCATGCCAATGTATCAGTTAGCTTTTGCTGCATAACAAACCACAGGAATGGATTGAATTACATCACTCCAAAAGATGTGTTGAAGTCCTAAGCCCTGGCACCATGAACATGATCTTGTTTGGGGTCCATCATGCATTTGTGTCCCCCCAAAAATGTGCATAGTAATTTGGTTGGGCCATGATTCCCAGTACTGAGTGATCGCCCTCCACTTTGTGATTGTCCTATACTGTAAATCCTCATCTCAGCCTGTGGCTAATAGATAGGATTATGTTGAAGGGGATGAGAATGGAACTGTGAACCCTTCCTAAAATCACCTCCCTGCTCCAATGTAAAGTGTCCCTGGAGTGTGGCTTGTGCAACCTTTCATCCTGTAAGAGACAAAAGGAAAGATAAGCAAGCACGGTTGGCAGTACCGGGAGTAGAGTGTGTCCTTTGGACCTGAGGTTCCTGCACCAGAATGCTCTCCGACCAAAGACTGATGCAACAAAAGGACCTTCTTCCAGAGCTGAGAAAGAGGAAAGCCTTCACCTGGAGCAGACTGCCTGAATTCAGACTTATAGCCTACCAGACTGTGTAAGAATAAATGTTTCTTTTTTTAAAGCCATCCACTTACGGTACTTTTGTTAGAGCAGCACTATCTGACTAAAACAGGGTCTTTGAAGCTGCCGTTAGCTAACATATAGTCATACCAGAGTACAGCCATTTCTAATCCAATCTGAGTCATGTCGTGTAAGAGGCCAGATATAGAGGGAAGATGGCCATGTGGTGAAGTTCCACTACAGCTGCCAGTCATGGAACAGCTGAGGCTATGAGAGGCCCAGAGAAATGAGAAAGGCCCTTCCCTTAGAGCTTTTGGAGAGACGATGACCATCCTGACACCCTGTCTTTGGACAACCAGCCTCCAGATCGGGGAGACAATAAACTCCTCTTCTTAGAAACCTAACTTCCAAAGAGCATTCCAGCTGTACTTCTTTAAGATGGATCTGTTCATTCTTCCCACAATTCATGGGACATTCAATATTCTTCACCAATGCCATAACTCAAAGGCAGCAATCCTTCTTAGCAAAAGCTAGAAGCCTGAATTCAGGGTACCATCTCTAAGGGAAGTCTTTGCTTTTCTGCCAGTTCTGGCAGAAGATCTTTGACTCCTTTCAGCTTCTATTCCTTGGCAATCTTCATTTGGCATCCATTATTCAAGAAGTTGAACTATGCGAAGTCAGCCGGTTGGAGTTGGAGAAGACTCATTAACAACCTGCCTTATGTAGACGACACAGCCTTTCTTGCTGAAAGCAAAGAGGGCTCGAAGCACTTACTGAAGATCAAAGACAAGAGCCTTCAGTATGGATTACATGTCAACATCAAAAATAAATCCTTACAACTGGATCAAATAAGCAACATCATGATAAATGGAGAGAAGTTGAAGTTGTCATGGATTTCATTTTACTTGGATCCTCAACCAATGCCCAAGAAGCAACAGCCAATAAATCAAATGACACATCGCATCAGGCAAATCTGCTGCAAAAGACCTCTTCAAAGTGTTGAAAGGCAAAAACACCACTTTAAGAATTAAGGTGTAAATTACTCTCCTCACTTCGCTCCCTTATATCCCACAAGCTGGTAACTTGAGTCCTGCCTCACCAACACAACTGCTGTCCATTTTCCCTCATCAATGTTACAGAGGCAGGGCTCACAACACTTGGGAGGAATGGCACCATATTGGGACTCGTAGCCAAGCCAAATCAATACATATATTTTTGGGGGAACACAATGCAATCCACAACACTGCCCTGGGAAATGAACACATAGCCCATTTATCTGTCTACCAGCGACTTGGCTATGATCAGCTGTATGGTTGGCTTTTCCTTCATCTCAGCTGGCCTCATTCACACACTGTGGTCATCTCCCAGGTCAGCAGAAACAGCGTCCCTCTGCCTCATGTCTGTGGCTGACCCTGCTACAGATTAGTCCAGGTTTGTTTACATAGCAAGTAAATGCTACATCTGCTAACCAAAAGGTTGGCAGTTCAAATCCGCCAGGTACTCCTTGGAAGCTCTATGGGGCAGTTCTATTCTGATCTCTAGGGTCTCAATGAGTTGGACCCGACTCAGTGGCAGTGGATTTGGTTTTTGGTTTTTACAGCAGATTTTCCCAATACAATGAGTCTTTTGATTTCTTGACTGCTGCTTCTACAGACATTGTTTGTGGAACCAAGTAAAATGAAATCCATGACAACTTCAATCCTTTATTTATTATGATGTTACTTACTGGTTCAGTAGTGAGGATTGTTGTCCTCTTGATATTCAGGTGCAATCCATACCGAAGGCTGTGGTCTTTGATCATCCTCAGTGTCTCAAATCCTCTTCACTTCCAGCAAGCAAAGTCGGGTCATCTGCATAACACAGGTTGTTAATGAGTTGTCCTCCAATCCTGATGCCTCATTCTTCTTCATATAGTTCGGCTTCTCGAAATCATTTGCTCAGCATACAGGTTGATAAGGTATGGTGAGAGGATACAACCGGAAGCACACCTTTCCTGACTTTAAACCAAGTAGTATCCCCTTGTTCTCTTTGCATGACTGCCTCTTGACCCATGCGCAGATTCTTTTAGGACACAATTAAGTGTTCTGAAATTCCCTTTCTCTGCAATATTAGCCATAATTTACGATGCACACGGTGGAATGCCTTTACATAGTCAACGAAACACAGCTAAACGTCTTTCTGGTATTCTCTGCTTTGAGCTGAGATCCATTTGACATCAGCAATGATATCCCTGGTTCCATGTCCTCTTCTGGATCTGGCTTGAATTTCTGAAGTTCCTTGTCAGTATATTATTGGGGTCACTTTTGAATGATCTTGAGCAAAATTTTACTTAATAACATTGTTTGGTAATTTCTGTATTTGTTTGGATTAACTTTCTTTGGAATGGGCTTAAATACGGATCTTTTCCAGTCGAGTTGGCCAGATAGCTGTCCTACAAATTTCTTGGCATAGGTGAGTGAGCACTTTCCACTCTGCATCTGTTTGTTGAAACATCCCAGTTGATGTTCCATCAGTTCTTAGAGATTTTTTTCTTTGCCAGTGCCTCCAATGTGGCTTTAACTGACACGGTGGCTTCAACGATGGACTCAAGCATAAAAACCATTGTGGACATGGTGCAAGACTGGGTAGTGTTTTGTTCTGTTGTGTGTAGGGTCACTATGAGTCAGAACCAACTCAATGACACCTAACTACAAGAACAATAACAACATAGATAACCCAGTTGTCATGAATTGAATAATGTTCCCCCCAAAATACATGTAACAATTTGACTGAGCTATGATTCCTGGTATTGTGTCCTTGTCCTCCATGTTGTGGTTTTCCTTGGTTGTGAATCTGAATCTCTGACAGTGGTTGATAGAGCAAGATTGGATTATATTCAAGAGGATTATGGTTGGACTGTAACATCCCTACAAAGGCCGCCTCCCTGATCCAACAAAAAATGAATTTCCCTGAAGTGTGGCCTGTACCACCTGTTATCCTACAAGAAATAAAAGGAAAGAGAAGGAAGCAGGGAGTTGATGACCTCATCCCACCAAAACAGCGGTGCTGGGAGTAGAGCACGTCCCTTGGGCCTGAAGTTCTTGCACTGACATGGTTCCAGATCAACAGAAGACTGATGACAAGGATCTTTCTCTAGAGCCAACAGAGAGAGAAAGCCTTGCCTCGAAGTCAACGTCTTGAATCTGGACTTGAAGCCTGCTGGACTATGAGAGAACAAAATGTTCTTTGTCAAAGCCATCTACCTTTGGTATTTCTGTTATAACAACACTACATGACTAAGATACCGGTCTGTCGCTCTCTGTCTGGCTCCCGAGGGCTGGCCCTTTTGCTGTTTACTATCTCGTTGCTGCATGTGGTATTAGCATAGAGGTGACATGGAATTGTCCCGTGACTATCTACCCCAGGCTCCCACAGCTAATGCACCCTGCTTCAACAGACTCAGAAGACTCAGCCCCTGTCTTAGTCATCTAGAGCTGCTGTAGCAGAGATACTACTAGCAGATGACTTTAACAAAGACAAGTTTATTCTCTCACAGTCCAGTAAGCTATGAGTTCTAATTCAGGGTCCTGGCTCCAGAGGAAGGTCCTCTGTCTCTGCCAGCTCTGGAGGAAAGTCCTTGTGTTGCATCCGTCTTCCTTTGGTCTGCGGGTGTCCCAGTGCAGGAACCTCAGGTCTGAAAGACTTGCTCTGCTCCTGGAGCTGTTCTTTTGATGGCATTTAGTCCCCGGTTCTCTGCTTTGCTTCCCTTTTCTTTTATCTTTTACGGGATAAAAGGTGGTACAAAGCACACTCTAGGGAAACTCCCTTAGTAAAAGTGTTACAGCCGTATCCTAATCCTCTCTAACGTAACCCAATCTTACCCTGTGAACACAGTCAGAGATTAAGATTTCCAACATAGGAAAATCACAAAATGGAGGACCACCACACAACACTGGGAATCATGGCCCATCAAATTTGCTACATACATTTTTTAGGAGACACAATTCAATTCATGACAGCCCCTACCTAAGGCCAACCTCCTTAGCAGAAGGAATTCAGATAAAGTTTTTCTTAAATAGAGCCAAGGCTTCTATCTTTATAACTTTCTCTTCTATGGTTCAGCTTCTATCTTCTAGAACAATACAGAGAAATTTTAACCCCCTTTCCCACACAACAGTCCTTCAAAAACATTAAAACAGCCTTGATGGCCCTCCCCAAACACCACTGGATCTTTAATTTTTACGTGACACGATTTCTAGACCCTTCCCTCCACCCAGTCACCCTTGCCTGATCCCTCTACAGTTTCTTCACATCCTTTTCAAACACTGCTCTCAGAAGTAAATTCTCCAGACGGTGTCTGACCGGTGCAGAGAAAAGCAGGGTTGTTCTTTATACGATACGGTACCAAACTCACTAAATCCCAAAAGGAATCCAAATATCAGCTGTGTTTTTATACTCAGCTATAAACCCGGAGCCTATTGGTTTAACCACTTCTATGTCAGCTCAGCTGCTAACCATGAGGTCAGCATTTAGAATCTGCCAGGTGCTCCTTGGAAACTCTCTGTGGCAGTTCTGCTCTGTCCTAAATGGTTGCTATGGGTTGAAATTGACAGCAGAAGGTTTGGTTTATGTCAGCTCAAAGTAAAGTCAATCCCATTTATATGAAGTTTCAGAGGGTCTGAAATATCTAACTGTGTTATATACAGAGTGGCTGCTGAACATTTTCAATTGCTTTACTACCCTGTCATCAACTGACTTGAAAAGTTAATTTGCTTGTGAAGCCAGAACTTCTGCCATCCTCACACTCCTCTAGGTAAAAGTGAGCTCATGTAGGCAGTCATGATCCAGATTTCACAGGCTGGTTGCCCTCCTTGTCTGGGCAGGCTCTCATTCACCTCTCGTCCTCAGAATCTCGCCCGGTTATTTCCGGGATTCCCAGAGGTTCTCCCGTGGCCTCTAACCAGGCCCGTCACATTTGTCAGCTCCAGGCTCTTTGTGCCTATTGGTTGTCCTCCAGAACTTTCACCTTGTCAGATACCTGGTCCTGTCACTGTTCCCAGTGCCAGGCATCACAGCACTGAGTCCCTGTCCAGGGTGACGTCTCCCAGACCCTCCAAAGTCACAAACTGCCGAAAGGCTGCTCCAGAGATGTACTAGCTTTTGAGAAATGGGCCCTCTTCTGCTACTGTGGGTCCCCCTCAACCCTGACCATGAGACAGTCCAGTTCATGACTTGATCTTACAAAACCTCTTGTGCCAGCAGCCCCTTCTGCAGGGGTGGCCATCAGGGATACCCTGACAGCTCCTTCCCTCCACCTTAATCACTCACCCAAAATCAAAGCTTAGTATGTGAAGTGTGGTGCTCTGAACCCCTACTGATCATCTGACATTTCTCTTAGTTTCCTAGAGCTACTGTAACAGAAATGCCACAAATGGGTAGCTTCAAAGAACAGAAAGTCATTTTCTCACAGTTCTGGAGACTAAAAGTCCATGTTGGCAGGGTCTTGGCCATGTTTAGTCCTTACTTGTAGGAAGTCTTGGACATTTCTTGCTTCCTTGATTTGTAGATGATCCTTTGGTCCCCCTTTGTGTGTATATCTCTGTATCTAATCTGCTCTTTACATAGTTCATAAGTGATCAGGTTTAGAGTTTATCCTACAATGGGCAAAGTCGCAACAGATTTATTGATTAACTTACATTTGATTGCTTTCTAGAAAGTGATTACATTATATTACATTACATTACAACTAAGGGTATAGTGGATACAAAAAAAAAGAAAAGAAAACCCAAACCTACTGTCACTGACTTGATTCTGATTCATAGTGGCCTTATCAGGCAGAGTAGAGTTGCTCCACAGAGTTGCCAAGGAGCACCTGGTGGATTTGAACTGTTAACTTTTTGGCTAGCAAAGGTAGCGCTTAACCACTACACCACCAGGGTTTCCAAAGGGATTCCAATATATACTTTGGGAAGACATAGTTCAATTAATAACATCTCCTTTGCTGCCCCTCTGTACTCCTCACAGATTGAAAAACTGAGACCTAAGAGGGAAAAGTTATTTAAGCAAAGAGAGAGTATTCCAACACCAAAGCCAGGAATAAATCCTGATCTGAAACCCTGGGAAACCATAACAACAACAACGAAAAGGAACATTTTAGTAAGTCATTGGGAAGCATGAGTTTATTTTTCTGGTGATGGGAATCTGGCGGTGGACATTGGTGATAGCTGCACAATATGAGTAAGTTAATGGACATGCCTAAATTATACATGTGAAAACCATCAATTGACAAATGTTGTGTACTTTTACAATACAAAAAGATCCTAACAAAGCTATTCATAGTACCTAAGGTTTTCACTGGCTAATTCTTTTCAGAAGTAGACTGCTGAGTCCTCCCTCTTAAGCTGTCTTAGTCTGGAAGCTCAGAAGAAACTTGTCCACCATGGATGACCCTGCTGGTATCTAAATACCAGTGGCGTAGCTTTCAGCGTCACAGCAACATGCAAGCCCCCACAGTACAACAACCTGACAGGCAAGTGGGAGAAATAACTGGTCAGTGTTCAGCCATTTGAAGAGGTAGCATATGATCAGGAACCAATGGTACTGAAGGAAGAAGTTGAAGCTGCACTGAATGCATTAGTGAAAAACAAGGTTCCAAGAAATGATGGACTATCAAATGAAATATTTGAACAAATGGGTACAACACTGGAAGTTCTCACTTGCCTATGGCAAGAAATTTGAAGGACAGCTACCTGGTCAACTCACTGGAAGAGATCCATATTTATGCTCATTCCAAAGAAAGGTGATCCGAATGAATGCGGAAACTACTGAACAATATCGTTAATATCGCATTGAGTAAAATTTTGCTTAAGATCATTTAAAAGTGACTGCAGCAACATATTGACAAGGAACTGCCAGAAATTCAAGCTGGATTCAGAAGAGGATGTGGCACCAGGGACATCTTTGCTGATGTCAGATGAATCATGGTAGAAAGCAGAGAATACCAGAAAGATGTTTACCTGTGTTTCACTGACTATGCAAAGGCATTAGACTTTATGGATCATAACAAATTATGGATAACATTGTGGAGAATGAGAATTCTGGAACACTTAATTGTGCTCTTATGGAATCTGTACGTGGATCAAGAGGAAGCTGTATGAACAGAACAATGGAAAACCTCATGGTTTAAAGTCAGATGTGCAGCAGGGTTGTATCTTTTTACCGTACCTTTTCAATCTGTATGCTGAGCAAACAATCTGAGAAGCTGGACTATACAAAGAAGAAAGAGGCGCCAGTCTTGGAGGAAGACTCATTAACAACCCTCACTGTGCAGATGACACCAACTTGCTTGCTGAAAGTGAAGAGGATCTGAAATACTGATGAAGATCAAAGACCACACCCTTCAGTATGCATTGCATCTTAACATCAAGAAAACAAGGTCCTCACAACTGGACCAGTAAGCAAGGATTTCCTTTTACTTGTGTTTATAATCAATGGCCGTGGAAGCAGCAGTCAAGAAATCAAAAGATGCATTGCATTGGGAAAATCTGCTGCAAAGGACCTCTTTAATGTACTGAAAAATAAAGAAGTCATCTTGAAGATTAAAGTGCACCTGACCCAAGCCCTGGTATTTTCAATCACATCATATGCATGTGAAAACTGGACAATGAACAAAGAAGGCAGAAGAAGAATTGGTGTCTTCGAATTGTGGTGTTGGAGAAGAGAGTTCAATTTACTGTGGACTGCTGAAAGAACAAACAGATCTGTTGTGGAAGAAGTACAACCAGTGTGCTCGCGGGAAGCAAAGCTGGCAAGACTGTGTCTCACATACTTTGAACACGTTGTCAGGAGGGATCAGTCCCTGCTTTTGGAAGAATGGAGAGTCGGTGAAAAAGAGGAAGACCCTCAATGAGATGGGTCGACACAGTGGCTGCAACAATGAGTTTAAGCATAAAAACAATTGTGCACACGGCACAAGACTGGGCAGTGTTTCATTCTGTTGTTCACAGGGTTGCTATAAGTTGGAACCAGCTCGATGACACCTAACAACAACAACAAAGCTAACTACCTTTAGGACATTTATCTGGAAACTACA
The DNA here is from genome assembly GCA_028571685.1 of Heterohyrax brucei. Lineage (NCBI taxonomy): Eukaryota > Metazoa > Chordata > Mammalia > Hyracoidea > Procaviidae > Heterohyrax > Heterohyrax brucei. The sequence continues at coordinate 12,517,916 of CM053153.1, read as the reverse complement.
ATTTTTTTTTTTGAGTCACTGCGAAGTTATATTTGGTGTTACACCCTCAGTCTGTCGCTTTCCCTTCACCCCAGTTGTTCACTGCTCCTTTTCCATTAGATACCAGCTACAACTCAGTTAGGAAAAGATCAGTGACACCCAGTGGCAATATGGCTAGAAAACATGAACATTTTTTTTAGCTGTAAGTCGAACAAGCTTTCCCTGAAGGGCAAATTCTAAAAAAAGATAAGCAGGTAAATCTCTTATTCTTCTGAGCCAGGGAGCGGACTTTTTCTTTTTCTGTTATATTTGCTGTTTTCTTTGAATGTGGTGTCTATCCCAGGATTCTCCCTGAACTCTGGAAGAATCGTTACTTTTATCTATGCCTCAAAATGGATTAAACTACAACATAAATAGAAATCTTCACAATCGGATCTGTAAGTAACATCATGATCAGCCAAGCGCCAACATCATGATAGAAACAGGAAAACGATTGATGTCCAGGATTTTACCTGGAGCCACAAGCAATACCCTTGGAAGCAACAGTCAAAAAAAAAAAAAAAAAAATCACACAATGTATTGCATTGGGAAAATCTGCCTCAAAAGATCTCCTCAAAGTGGTAAAAAACAATGATATCGCTTTATGGACAAAGGCATGCCTGGTTTGAGCCACGGTATTTTCAGTTGCCTCATATATTAGTGAAAGCTGGACAATGAGCAAGGACAACGGAAGAACTGATGACTTTCAGTTGTGGTGTTGTCTAAGAATACTGAATGTACCGTGGATTTTCAGGAGAATGAACAAATCAGTCTTGGAAGACTTCTAAAGAGTGCTCTTTAGAAGGAAGGATGGCGCGACTTCCTCTCACATACTGTCAGGCATTGAACTGTGTCCCTTTAAAATGTGTGTCACCTTGTCTAGGCCGTGCTGTGTGATTGTCCACGAGTTGGTCCTCTGATGTGCTTTTTCTATGTGTTGTAAATCCTGCCTCTGTGTTAACGAGATGGAATTAGAAGCAGCTATGTTAATGAGGCAGCGTTTAGTCTGCAAGATTAGGTTGTATTTTGAGTTACTTGCTTGATATGAAAAAAAGAAAGGATCAGAGGGACAGGTAGGCCTCATACCACAAAGAAAGTAGTGCTGGAACAGAGTTCACTGAGAATCATCTAGTCCAGAGGGAGATTGATGACAAAGACCTTACTCCCTAGCCAGCAGAGAGAGCCTTCCCCTGGAGCTGATGGCATGAATTTGGATTTTTAGCCTACTAGACTGAGAGAAAATAAATTTCTCTTGGTTAGAGTCGAGCACTCACGGTATTTCAGTTACAGCAGCACTAGGTAACTATGATACATACTTTGGGTGTGTTATCAGGAGGAGCTAATTCATGGGAAAAGGATATCTTGTTTGGACAGGTAGAGGAGGGTCAGTGAAAAAGAGGAAGACCCTCATGAGATGGGCTGACACAGTGGCTACAGCAATAGGCTCAAACATAGTAACAATAGTGAGGGTGGGACAGGACCAGGCGGTGTTCTGTCGTGTACGGGGTTACTGTGAAACAGCACTAACTTGATAACGCCTGATAACATTTGTGCCTTACTTTACTCGTGTGTAGAGTAGGCTTCTGTGGTGCTGCTAATGACCTCTAAGTGGGAAATAAGAATATTCACAGATCCTTTGGCCAGAAGTGTGAAGCCATGTTATGCCATCAGTTTTGTTAGTCATAAGGATGATATTTAATTAATTTCTTTTAAGGATGACGATCTGATTTCCACCCCTCTGTGCCATGACTGTCAACTGAGTCTGTGCTCAGGAAGGGAGCAATGTGCTACTTGACTCCTTAGGAGCCCTGGTGATGTACTGGTTAAGAGCTGATTTGGATCCACCAGCCACTGTTTGGAAATCCTGTGGATCAGTTTTGCTTCCTGCTACTGGGGCACTGTGAGTCAACATGGGCAGCAATGGGTTTTGTATTTTTGATTTAGAACCTCAGCAGCTGGTCTCTGTTGTAAGTGATAAAGAGACACAGTGTCATTTTGCTGTCCTTCCCCTTGCATTGCCTACCTTCCTTTTGATTCTCCTTATGTGCTTTATTCAACAGATGGTTAAACAAACCTTCTCTGGGCCAGAAGCCAGCTCTGCTGTCAGTTGTTCAAGGAGAAGCAGAAGAGAATTAACACTTTTCCCTGTGACTAAGACAGGCCAGGCCTTGTGTTGGGCCCTCCATGTAATCTTATTTTTATACTCACAACAAGTACATTTTATTATCTCCAGATGAGGAAACTGAAGTGTTTTAGTCAGCTAGGCCTGCTCTAACAGAAATACCACAGAATGGATGGCTTTAACAAAGGAAGGTTTATTCTTACACAGTCCGGTAGGCTTCAAGTCCGTATTCAGGGTGTCTGCTCCAGGGGAAGGCTTTTTCCCTTGTCTGCTCTGGAGGAAAGTCTGGTATTGCATCAGTCTTTGTCCAGGGAGCATCTTGGCGCAGGAACCTCAGGTCTGAAGGATGTACTCGTCTCCCGGTGCTGCTTGCTTGATGGTATGAGGTTCCCAATTCTCTGCCTGCTTCTCTTTCCTTTTATCTCTTTTAGGGTGAAAGAACTAAGGGTGGGGCAGGCCATACTCCAGGGAAACTCCCTTTACAGTGGAACAGGGAGGTGATCTGAAGGGATTTACAGTCCCACCCTAATCCTTTAACATACAGCATAGGAAAACCACAAAATGGAGAACAGTCACAAGATACTGGGAATCATGGCCCAGCCACATGGCTACACTAATTTTGGGGGGTACACAATTCAATCCATGACATGAAGCTTAGAGGTCAAGTCACTTGTTCAAGGCCATAGATCTGCCTGATTCCACAGGACTTACATCTTTCATTTTGCTAGTAATTTTTTAAATAGAAGTCCTAGTGGGTGGTGGTGGTTCTGAAAAGGTGCCTTAGGAATCGCAGTGGGAATGATTTATGGAGAGGGACTAGGAGATCAGCTTTACGGGACTCTAAGATCTCCTTTCCACTCTGGCCTGAGCCATAATCCTTTTCATGTGTTTTATATAACTTACAATATCAGTTGTAGCACGCATTTATTTCCCCAGATTTGAACATTTTCATGGTATCAAAAGAAACTCACCATCTAATTCTTCTCTTCCAGCCAAGATTTATTAAATAAATGTCACATTTTATAACCAGTGGTACCTTAGCATCAAGTAATAATAGGTATAAAAATTGCTTGCACCCCTACCTCACACCATATAAACAAAATTAGCTCAAAATAGATCAGCAACCTAAGAATAAGACCTAAAATCATAAAACTCTTGGAAGAATACATAGGTATAAATTTTTCATGACTGTGGATTTGGCAGTGGATTATTGGACATGATAGCAAAGCACAGGCAACCAGAAGAAACACCAAAAGACAAGGTGACCTTAAAAACTTTTGTGCAGCAAAGCACATTATTAAAAAAGTGAAAAGACAACCTACAGGATGGGAGAAAATGTTTGTGAATCATCAATATGAGAAGAGTCCAGTATGCAGAATTTGTAAAACTAACCAACCTATGATTCAACAACAGAAATTCAACTCAATGAAAAAATAGGTAAGTAACTGAATGGAAATTTCTTCAAACAATTCCAAGTGGCCAATAAGCATATGGAAAGATGCCCAAGGTTGTTTGTCATAGCAACCCTATATGACAAAGTAGAACCGCCCCATAGAATTTCCAAGGAATGCCTGGTGGATTTGAATCATCAACCTGTTGGTTACCAGCCATAACATTTAGCCGCTACACCACCAGGGTTTCCTGTTTGTCACTAGAGAAATGTAAATCAAAACTAAAATGAAGTATGACTTCAAACTCCCTAGTATAATTGTTATCCAAGGAGGGGTGGGGCAGGAACATAGCTAAGTACTGACAAAGATGTGGAGAAACGAACTCATATATTGTTGGTGGGATTATAAAATGGTACAGGTACTGTAGAGAAAGAGTTTAGCAGTTTCCCCAAAAGTAAACATAGCACTATCATATGACCCAGCAATTCCACCCCCTGGTACATATCTCAAAGAGTTGTCAGCAGATAGGCAAACAAATGTATGTATATGTACATTCATAACAGCACTGTTAACAATAGCCAAAAGTATAAACAGCCCAAATGCGCATGAACAGATGAATGGATAAACAAATGTGCTATATTTATAAAATAGAATGCTATACAATAGCCATAAAAAGAATACCACATGGATGAACCTCAAGAACTGTATGCTAAGTGTCTTAGTCATGTAGTGCCACCTTTGAGACTTAGGCAGCTGGGCTTCTTGTGCTCCTTGTCTCTTCAGTTTCTGCTTCCCATGGCCTCTTGGTGCCTCGGGTCTCACGTCTACATCTGCCCTGCTGGGGCCAGTGTCCCAAAGCTCTGTAATGCCATGAGTTAACTGCCTGGAGGCACCCCATTCCTCCAGGAAATCTCCTGCACATAGGCACTCAGCTTTCTCTCACTCTGTGGGTCTGCTCCAGCACCACCTCATGATGCTGCTTCTCTGCTGCTGCCACTTCTGTCTTGCTGCCTGCCCACCACCTCTGCTTTCTCCGCAGCTGCTGGTTGGCTGCTGCTGCTGGTAGTCCACTGTTGCTGCTTCTTGGTGTCTGCTTCATCTCCAGAATTCTCCTGATTTCCTTTTGTGTCCTCAATCCACTCAGTTTCAAAACCACTTCCAAATTTTGAATATCAGTTAGAGCAATCCACTACTCTCTTGGTACCAAATTCTATCTTAGTCATCTAGTGCTGCTATAACAGAAATACCACAAGTGGATGGCTTCAACAAAGAGAAATTTATTGTCTCATAGTCCAGTAGGCTACAAGTCCACATTCAGGGCATCAGCCCCAGGTGAGGACTTTTTGTCTCTGTTGGCTCTGGAGAAAGTTCCCTGTGATGCTTCCTTTGGTCTGGGGGCATTTCAGTGAAGGAAACCTGGGTTCAAAAGACATCATTTGCTTACAGCACTGCTTTCTGAGTGGTTGGAGGTCCCCAGCTCTCTGCCTTGCTTCCATTTCCCCACCGCTCCTTGGATAAGAGCTATACCAGTGAGTCTGAAGTATTGCTTCATTTCAGTTTTGATTTAAGTTTTCCTAATGATAAGCAAGAAGCCTTGGTGGAGTAGTGGCTAGATGCTGTGTCTGCTAACCAACAGGAAAACTCATTTTACGCTAAGTCAGGGAGGTGACCTTAGTAAGGGTATTACAGCCCCACCCAGTCTTCTTTAACGTAATCCAGTCTTGGCCTATTAACCACAAGCAGAGATTAGGATTTACAGCATAAGAAAATCACAAGATAGAGGACAAGCATATAATACTGGGAAGCCTGGCCCAGCCAAATAGTTACAAACTTTTTTGGGGGGAGGACATAATTCAATCCACGGCACGAAGGGCTAAGTAAATCAGACACAAAAGGCCACACATAGTGTGGCTGCATTTATATGAAACATCCAGAGTACCTGTAGGTAAGTCTGAATGGCCAGAGTGCAGATCAGTGGTTGTCAGGGGGTAGGGGAGAAGACGGAGATAACTGCTTAATGGACATAGGGTTTCCTTTTGAGGTGATGAAAATGCTTAGGAAATAAATAGAGGTGGCAGTTGTACAACACTGTGACTATACTAAATGCCACTAACTGTTCCCTTTAAAATTATTAATTTTATGTTATGTGAATTTCACCTCAATACAAAAATTGTCAGTAAAATATTTCTATATTTAAACAAAACAAAAAGATGGAAATGACAGGCCCACACAGCACTATACTACTGGTCCCTTTCCCAGGCCTACCCTGACTTCCCCACCCCAAGCTCCAGGCCTTTTCTTCTCTGCTCTCCTCACTGAAACTTCCTGGCTTGTGGCCCAGATCCCCAGACTCCTAGGCTCCTGCTTTGTTCTACTGTCCTATAAACAATATTTGTAGTGGTAGCTTATTGGCTGAGTATGACATCATAGTTTCACAGTTATTAGGGAATTTTGAGGTCTAAATTTATTTTGTACTTCATCTGAAGTGTGCAAACAGGATGGCAAGAAAGGACCAGAGCACAAAATGTAAGAAAAGAGAGAAACAGAGGGTCCAGCAGAGGCAGGGTATCAGAGTGGAATACTGGTGCCCACAAACCCTGGATCTACTTGGAGAGACAATGGGTTTCCTATTGCATATGGGATAGAGATTTATTTCTATTTTATCTGGTTTCAAAAGAACAGGGTGACCTCAAGCAGACCACTGTGTTATGATCAATTACAGTTTGTACTCTTTTGGGTTAACTATGTTAAAATGTGATATGATGTTGTCTACAGTTATTTATATTTCTAGTTATCTTTTAAAATGTTAGGATCACCATTTGATGTGCAAAAAAAATGACAGAATCTTTGAAAATGGGTGAAGAAACATGTGGCAAAGACATGTAGGTATGTTTATGTACAAGGTCCAACAAGTCCCCGAACTTAGTTGTTCTAAGTGCTACATGCCTCATTGCTGAATATCTCTATGGTCCCCTTTAAAGTACTCCCCTTAGGAAGCCATGCACTGATGCCAGCACCTAGTTCACCCTTCAAAGCAATTTTGGAACTCTTTCTGGAATGGCTGTTGCACATGACAGCAAGTTCGCGACCTTAATTGTCTGTGAGGGAGTTTTTAGCCAGTAAACAAATAACTGTATTGGAACACCCTTTCTATTCACCTGATCTGGTCCCCAAGGACTTTGTATTTACCTGAAAATAGAGGAAATATTGAAAGGAAGACGTTTGGATGACATTTGTGACATCAAGGGTAATATGACAACAGTTCTGATGGCCATTCCAGAAAAAAAGAGTTCCAAAACTGCTTTGAAGAGTGGACCAGGCACTGGCATCTGTGTGTAGCTTCCTAAGGGAACGTGATTGTAGTAATATTGAGCAATGAGGTATGTAGCCCTTTTTCTAGGATGAGTTTGCGAACGTAATTGTCTATCTCTGTTACGTTAAATCCACAATGATTGTGGATTTTTCTATTCCTGTTTTTTGTTCTGTCAATTTTTGCTTTATGTGTATTTGAAGTTAGTTTAGAATTACTATATATTCTTGATGGACTTCATTTTTATCATTATGAAATATCCCTTTTTACCTCTTGTAAAGCTTCTTTTCTTAAAGTCTATGTTTCTGATACTAGTAGAGCTACATCAGCTTTCCCTTGGTTAGTGTTTGCATTATATCTTCTTTTCTTATTATTTTCCTTTTTTGTGTGTATTTTTAAGATGTGTCTCTTATAAGCAGTGTGCAGCTTTAGTTGTTTTAAAATCCAGTTTGATAATCTCTATCTTTTAATTGGACTATTTAGTCTAGTTATATTTAATGTAATTGTTGATGTATTTGATGTCCATGTGCTTAACTTGTAATTTATCAAGATGAGCACTGCCCCCTCATTATGTTTTGAAACTCTGATCTTGAGTCACTGTTTCCACTGCTAGAAAATGGAGTGCACACAGTCACAATACAGTATAAACTCAAAGAAACATAAATGAGTAACCCTTCTGAGACATTATCTCCATTGTCATAGCAACCAATGATGCAAGCAGCCAAAATGAGCAACAAATGGCAAGAATTTCAGGAGAGTACGTACAGGTGAAACTTCTCCTGCCTGGAACTCACCCAGAGAGTGTGAACTCACTCAGAGATAGCCCTGACTAGGATGATGGAGTGCTGGAGAAGTTCAAATGAAAATAAAATTTCTTTAATGCTTCTCTCAGTTTTTGATATCTATGTTTGCAATTCATGAGAGATTCTATTTTAAAGCAGAAAAGACCAGACTCTAAGCTTCACAAAAGTAGGGATAATAACCATTTTTCACCATTCATTTGTCATTTTGTGGTACTGTTGTGTCTTGTGTGTTGCTATGATGGTGGAAACTGTGTCACTGGTGTTTCAAATACCAGCAGGGTTGACCATGGTAAACAGATTTCAGAGCAGCTATCAGACGAAAACAGACTAGGAAGAAGGACCAGTCAGTCTACTTCTGAAAAAAATTGGCTAGTAGAAACCGTATGAATAGAAGCAGAATGTTGTCTGACTTAGTACCGGAAGTTGAGTTTCTCAAATTGGAAGGCACTTAAAATACAACTGGGAAAGAGCTGCCTCTTCAAAGTAGAGTCGACCTTAATGATGTGGATTGAGTCAAGTTTTCAGAATCTTCATTTGCTGATGCGGTGCAATTTGAAATGAAGAGCAACGGTGGATATGGGTGTGCTGTTGTACTGAAGAAAGAAGTCCAAGCCCCAGTTAAGGCATTGGTGAAAAACAAGTCTTCAAGAGTTGATGAAGTATCAAGTGAGATGTTTCAGCAAACTGGTGTCGTGCTGAAAGTACTCACTTGTCTACGCTAAAATATTTGGAAGACAGTTACCTGGCCAACTGACTGGAAGAGATACATGTTTATGCCTCTTCCCAAGAAAGGCCATCCAACTGAATGCAGAAGTTATTGAACAATATTGATCATATCACACACAAGTAAATCTTTGCTGAAGATAATTAAAAAAGTGTTGCAGCAGTACATGGATAGGAAACTGATGAAAATTAAAGCCAGATTATAGAATAAGGGGTATCATCACAGATGTCATACGCATCTTGGCTAAAAGCAGAGAATACCAGAAAGATGTTTACCTGTGCTTTGTGGACTATGCAAAGGCATGAATATATGGATCATAACAAATTATGGCTAACATTTTGAAGAATGGGAATTCCAGAGCACTTAACTATGCCCATGAAAACTGTATGTAGATTAAAAACAAATCACTTGAACGGAACAAGAGGATACTTCATGGTTTAAAATCAGAAAAAGTGTGTATCAGGTTTGTATCCCTTCATTATATTTATTCAATCTGTATGCTGAGAATAATCCAATAAGCTAAATTAAGTGAAGAAGAAAGTGGCATCAGGATTAAAGAAAGACTCATTAATGACCTGTGTTATGCCGATGACACAACCTTGCTTTGTGAAAGTGACGAGGACTTGAAGCATTTACTGATGAAGATGGAAGCCTATAGCCTTCAGCATAGTTTACACTTCAACCTAAAGAAGACAAAAATGCTTACAACTGTACCAATAAGCCACAATGTGATAAACAGAGAAAATATTGAAATTGTCAAGGATTTCACTTTACCTGGATCCATGATCAGTATCTGTGGAAGCAGCAGCGAAAAAGTCAAATGAGACAGTGCATTAGGCAAATCTACTGCAAAAGGCTTCTTTAAAGTGTTAAAAAGCAGAGATGTCACTTTGAGAACTAACAGGCATTTCATCCAAGCCACAGTGTTTCAAGCTTCTCACACACGTGTGAAAGCTGGACAATGAATAAGAAAGAACAAAGGAGAATTTATACCTTTGAATTATGGTGACAGTAAAGAAAATGGAATATACCATGAACTGCTGAAAGAGTGAACAAATCGGTCTTGGAAGAAGTACAACCAGCATGCTACTTAGAAGCAAAGACGGTGAGAACTTCGTCTCACTTATTTTGGACATGTTATTAGAAGGGATCAGTCCCTGAAGAAGGACATCCTGATTAGTGAAGTAGTTGTTGTTGTTCTGTGCTGTTGAGTCAGTTCTGACTCAACTGCTGTGACCCTATGAGCAGCAGAATAAAACACTGCCTGGTCCTGCGCCATGCCTACAATCTTTTTATGCTTAAGCCCATTGTTGTAGTCACTGTGTCAATCCATCTTGTGGAAGGTCTTTCTCCTTTTACCTGACCCTCTTCTCTACCAAACATGATGTCATTCTCCAGCTACTTATCCCTCCTGGAAATGCATCCAAAGTATGTATATAAGATGCAGGCTTGCCATTCTTGCTTCCAGGGAGCACTCTGGTTGTACTTTGTCCCGACCAGATCTGTTTGTTCTTTTGGCAGCCCGAGGTTTGTTTCAACATTATTCTTCAACACCACAATTGAAAGACATCAATTTTTCTGCCTTCTTTGTTCACCGTCTAGCTTTCATGTGTACATGATGCAATTGAAAATATCATGGCTTGGGTCAGGCTCACCTTAGTCTTCAGGGTGATGTCTTACCTTCTTAACACTTTAAGGAGGTCTTTTGTAGTGGATTTTTCCCGTGCAATGTATCTTTTGATTTCTTAACTGCTGCTTCCATGGGCATTAATTGCGGAACTAAGTAAAATGAAATCCGTGACAACTTTAATCCTTTCTCCATTTATCATGATGTTCCTTACTAGTCCGGTTGTGAGGATTTTTGTTTTCTTGATGCTAAAGTGCAACCCTTACCGAAGGCTGTGGTCTTTGATCTTCATCAGTGTTTCAAATCCTCTCTACTTTCAGCAAGCACGGGGTTGTGCCATCTGCATAACACAGGTTGTTAATGAGTGTTCCTCCAATCCTGCTGCCTTGTTCCTCTTCATGTAGTCCAACTTTTCAGATTACTTGCTCAGCACACAGATTGAAAAGGTATGGTAAAAGGATACTCCCTGTGCACATTTCCTGACTTTAAAGCATGCAGTGTCCCCTTGTTCTGTCCACATGACTACCTCTTGATCCATGTACAGGTTCCTTGTGGGAACGATTATGTTGTCTGAAATTTCCATTCTCCACAGTGTTATCTGTAATTTGTTATGATCCATATAGTCAAATGCTTTTGTGTAGTCAATGAAACACAGTTAAAGAATAAGAATAGCCATTATTATATTGGAAGCACTTTATGGTTCTATACATCTATAGGATGTCATCTTGCTGACCTCTGGCTGGAAGAAGGGGAGTGGACGGAGAGGAGGGGAAAGGAGGCTGTTGGGAGGATGAGACATGTACGGAGCAGAGAGGAACAGTGTGCAGTCACCGGACAGGGAGAGCAGTGGAAGCTGCATATAGGTGGGCATGTAAATTTATACGTGAATGTACATTTTCACTCAGTTATGTTAAATAAAAATAAAAAAAAAAGAAAGAAAAAAAAAAAAAAAGAATAGCCATTATTGCAGAGAATACCCCAAAGCTGTTTGCCTGTGTTAAGTAGAAGGTCATAAAAAAAGAGGAAGATCCTCAATAAGATGTATTACTGAGTCAGTGGCTGCAACAATGGGCTCAAAATGTTGTAATGACTGTGAGGATTTCATGGGAGTAGTCAGTGTTATGTAGGGTTGCTATGAGTCAGAACTGACTAGAGGGCACCTAACAACACGTGACTGTCTTGCTGACTACGTTCCCCCTTATTCTTGGCGCTCATTAAATTCTCATTATATACTTGTTCAGTGAATAGAACGAACAACACCAAACATGTAGCTTAAAAATTTTATATCTCTGTTGTTATGCTGCTATCTGACCTTGGGTGATTAAATTATCCCTTTGGACTTTAGTCCCCACTATAAAATGAGGAAGTTGGATGATCCCCAAAATATGAGATGCAATCCCCTAGTATGGAAATAAGAAATGGAATCACATAGTGAAAAAGTTGTTCCCTTACTAATTTTCTTTAAATAATTCTGTTTTTTTTAAGGAGAAAGACTTAATCGTGTGCTATTGCTATTAGTGGCCCTTGAGTGAGTTCCAACTCATCACAGCCTCGTGTGTTACAGAATAGAACTGCTCCAGAGAGTTGTCCTGGCTGTAATCTTTATTGTTTGTTGTTAGGTGTCATCAAGTTGGTTCCTACCCACAGCAACCCTACGTACAACAGAAGGAAACACAGGCTGGTCCTGTGTTGCTCTTACCACTGTGGCCAGGTTTGGGCCTGTTGTTGCAGCCACTATGTCAATCTATGTGATGACAGTCTTCCTCTTTGTGGCTGTAAATTGTTAATACCTCTTGATCACTTGCTAGTGCCCTATTTAAAAAAAAAAAAAAAGTTCCGTTTTTACCGAAGACATAACAGGTCTCATATTCAGCGCCTTGCCCCAAATAATTAGGATTTAATTTTATTTTTTTTCCATTTGCACAGTGGCCTGTAACGTGCAATGAATGATATTGTTTGATGTTTCAATAAAATTTCCTTTGTTGATAAATTATTTAACTTTTAAAAAGTGTTTTGTAGGAAAATACACAATAGATAACAATGCATGTGGCTTGTGAATAAACCAAAATGCCTAAAGTTTGTACGCTGTAGCTGGCATCTCCCAGTTTTGGGGCACCTGATTATCTGAATCTGCCTTGTTTGAGAAGAACGCCACAGTGGATGATCAAGTCCTGGTGGGAGGCGGTGTCCCCCTCCGTCATTCAACACTGTTAACAACAGACACTACCTTTCTCAGCTCCATGACTGCTAGGTCAGGATGGGTGTCTACCAGGGTTTTATGTCTGGGAGTGATGGAGAGATACAAAGATTCACTGTGGTGGCAGGAGATTCAAAATCTAGTGGCAAGTATCTACTAAATCAAAATATATGCTTACCTTAAACAAATTGCTGCCAGCTGGGCTCTGAGTCATGATGACCTCATGCTGTTCTACTCACAACTGAAAACTATGCTCCTTAAGGTCTTCAGTGGCTGATTTTTCTGGAAATGGATCACCAGACCTTTCTTCCTAGGCATCTCTGAGTGTTTACAAACTTCCAGCCTTTTGGTTGACAGCTGGGGCACTAACCATTTGTACCACCCAGGGACATCATGCTGCCTTATTATTTAGCACTTCCACTGCTGTGTATACACATAAGAGAAATTAGTACATATGTTCTCCCAAAGACAAGTCTGTGCATTTTCTTAGCAAATGTCCTCATCATAACCAAAAGCTAGAAACATCCTGAATGTTCATAGAAAGTAGATAGGATACAACATTGTGGTGTAATCATGCAACAGAATGCCACATGGCAATGAAAGAATAAAAGAACTAGGAATGGCTGCTACCAGCAAACACATGAAGAAATCTCCTAGAAGTAATGAGAGAAAAACAAGAAGCCAGACAAAAAAGAGTACGTAAGAGGAGGTACCGAATGGTTTAATCTAGATGAAGTTTAAAAAACGGCAGAAGTGTTCTGTAATAATAGAGATCAGAAAAGTGACTGTTTAATGGGGGGCTGTTGTATTGACTGCAGGGTCATAAAGAAGCTTTCTGAGGCATTAGAAATATTCCGTATTTTGAACAGCTTGGTGGTTATACAAGTATAAGATATATTTGAGATGCACAAAGATTTTTCACTATATGTAAGTTGTACCTTAGTTAGAAAGTCCAAAAGGGAGAGTCAGGCTCACAGTTGGCATTCCTGGTAGCCGTATTCGCTAATCTGAGTCTTGCTGTGACCTGCCCTTGGCTGTGTTCTTTGCTGCCAGTCTCTGCTGGTCTCTGCCTGTCCTCTGAGCCAGATTCTCCAGCGTGACTGTTGTTCCCTGGGGAGCCTGCTGTTTGTCAATTGGTTCTTTTCATGCTCACATTAGTCCAGGTTGGTCTCTGCTGTTCGTAGTCAGGTCCGTTGACTTATCCACCTGCCAATAATGCAGGGCGAGATTATTGCTTCCACTTCCAGCTTATTGTCATGCCACAAGAACAGAATTCTATGCAGTGTCCAAACAGATCTCTAAAAAGTTGGCAGGCATAGGGATGCTTTCAGGTTGGGAGAGGTCACTGTCTTCCTGGATGTCATCTCAACCATAACACAACCATTAAAAAGTCCTACTAAAGGTTTAAGAGTCCCTGAGTAGCACAAATGTGTAAGTGCTTGACTTCTGGGCAAAAGGTTGGTGGTTGAAATCCACTCAGAGACACCTTGAAAGACAGGCCTGGTGATTTGTTTCTGAAAGGTAACAGCCTTGAGGACCCAGTGGAGCAGTGGTCTTCAGCACACATGGGGTTACCATGAGTTGGAATCAACTCCATGGCAACAAGTCACCACCACAGCCACCAGCACCACCACTGCAACCACTGATCCTACCACCACTGCCAGCACCTCCACCAGCACCAGCACCACCTCCACTACTGGAACCACCACGACCACCACGACCACCAGCATCACCAGCATCACCAGCACCACCATCATGACCATCACCACCATCACCATTACCACCACCATTACCATCACTACCACCAGCAGGACCACCACTATGCCCACCCCTACCTCCACCACCAGTACCACCAGCACCAGCACCCCCATCTTTATCACCACCACCACCATAAAGGTTCTGGCAGATTTATTTTTTACACAGGTATTTCCTAAAATTAAGAAAAAAAAGTCCTACTAAGGCTTGATATTTACCAAGAACTTCATTTTAATGGTTTAATAAATTACTATCAATTTACTTCCATTTTCTTTTTTTTTTTTCTCTTGGTGTCCCTGCTTCCTCGGTGACCTAAGCCCTTTCACAGCAGTATGTGACCTTGGTCTGGAAAAGGGGATCAAATAAAACAGCAAATGTGATTGCATTTTGTAAGTGTAAAGAGCCAAGACACGTAAAACACATTTATATTAGTTTAAAACCGGCAAAGGAAATTGATGTGTGAGATGCTCAGTTGCTTTGAAACATTAAAATCATTAAAACCATGCTTTACAAGGCTACCTAATTGCAAAAGCTATGAACTCTCTTGGAAAAATAAGCATTACAAAAGATATGGCATTTCAAAATGTGACACATGTCAGGACCAACTATCTCATGATGACTGTTGTGGCAGAATTGTTATTTTGGTTTCAAGGGACACTTTAAAAATACAATTCAGATTTTTAGACTCCAGCAGAATGAAAGCACAGAAAGAAATGAAGAAATGAAGATAGCAGGTATATTGGAAGCTAATGTTACATATGGAGACTGTTTTGGTGAACTTTATTTGAATCAGGATGATTCACAATTGTATAATCAGATACTTCAATTTAAACATGAAATGCAGTAAATTATACAAATGGCAAGCTGTGTCTCTCCCTAGTATTTTTCAGTGAAACATATTAATGAGACATTAATGTTATATTTTTTCTCCAAACAACAAGTTGTGATTACTTGATAACCTGGTGTGTGCCAACACTTCCTCTTAGGTGGAAACATGAGCATTCAGGGTATGTTATGGATTGAATTGTGTGCTCATAAAGATGATTGAAGCCCTAAACCTTGTACGTGGGAATATGACAGTTTGCAAATGGAGTTATAGCAGCTGCTATCAGGTTAACATGAGGTTATACTGGAGCAGGGTGGGTCCTAAGCCTGGATCACTGGTGTCCCTATAAAAGAGAAGAAGATCCACAGGGACAGGAAGAAGAGCAAAGATACCATGTAATACCATAGCTATAAGTTCAAGAGCCCCCAGAGCTACATGACATTGGAAGAGAGGCGTGCAGCTGATTCTGCCTCAAAGCCTCAGAGGAGTCCACATGGCCGACACCCTGGTCCCAGACTGTCAACCTCCAGAATGGGGAGACAATACATTTCTGCTCATATAAACCACTCAGTTTGAGGCATTTTGTTACAGCAGCTCTATGTAATTAATACAGAGTATCAGATCCTTTCTCCTATATTTACTCACTCTCCTCTGTGGTCTTGGTCTCCTCAAGAGATCAGACACATCACAGCTGAGAACCTGGAAGGATCGTAAGTGGTCACAGCAGTAGTGCATTATGGGAACAGCTCATAAAGCTGCTGGGATATGTTGGAGTGTCCTTTGTGCATCGGATTTCCTTGCATTCTGACCCTCTGCTCCCTGCCAGCATCAGTGTCAGAATCTCAAAGTGATGTCTTGTCTCTGGAATCCTGGGTGGGGAAATATATGCTCAGTAGAAAAATAAGTCAGAGAACTGGGGACAGGAGATGTTGAGAGATTTTCGGTTTAAAATAAGACGGTCATGGAAATGACATCTGGGCCAAGGGTGGATTGTAGAGAGTTTTACAGGCCATGGGAAGGCCCTGGTTTGCTTGAAAGAGGAGTGATGGAAGCCAGATAGGGTCATGTGTCTTCTGTGCTGGAAGTGTTAGCAAGATTCTGCCAGTCAAGTGGTCTCAGCATCAGCCTTACTTTCCTCATCTGAATAATAATGGTGCCTGCCTCAAAGAGTTGTGACCTTTGAAAGAGATACTATTTGTGAAAAGAGCGTCACTTATTGATTCTGTCCATACACGTTTATTGAGTGTCTTAGAAGTGAGAATGGTGGGACTTAGACTTGCTTACATTGGACATGTCACAGAGGAAGATCAATTTCTAGAAAAAGACATCACGTTTGGTGAAGTCAAAGGTCAGCAAAAAGAAGAGAAACCCTCAGCGGGATAGACCGACATGACGACCACACCAATGACCTCGAAGATACCGGTGGTCGTGAGGATGGTGCAGACAGGGAGACATTCTCTTCTGTTGTACGTCAGGTCATTGGGAGTGGCAGTGAACTGAGTGGCAACTGACAACAGCAACAGTACATGGTATTCACTGTACCTGGACATACACAATGCAAACCGGTATTAGCTTATACTGTAATTATTACAGAGAGACAAGTTGGCAGGTGGGTTTTGTCATGTCTGTTTTCAAAATGGCAGATACAGCATCTCTGACCTGATTCATTAGGGATCACTGGAGTGATGTTGTACACACATAAATTATAGGTTTCTATTTCCTCTGTGTCTACAAGAAGCCATAAGTCTCACTCAGCCTGAGAACATCTGGCTGAAGACTCCAAAGATCTTGTGGAAAACCTGATACTACGTAATCAATGACACAATTGCCAACAGGGACTCCGTGATACTGGATCTTATTCCCTCCAGAGGACACTGGGAGCCGCTTGCTGGATTTCCTTCCCTTGACCTTGAAGCAGAAACCTGACAGGGAGATCCAAGGCACCAGAGAAAGCACCCTGGACAGTAACAGAATCTCAGGGCTAGAAGTTTCCCTGGAAAGGTCAGCAAATTCATCATCGGCTTGGGTCAGCTCAGTCCACGACAGATGCATTCAGTTTGGAGAGATAGATGGCTGCCTACACTGATAAGTGAAAAAAATATCTCCAGATTTCAGGGTTGATATGTCTTCCCTAGATGAGTCATCAGAATTCAGTCCTCTTCCAGTTCAACCAAATCTAATTCAGGGCCTACTAGGAGCTGGACCCAGTGCTAAGCATTGGAGTATAAAAATGAATTAGACAGAGCCCTTGCCCTTGAGGAGCTCACTGTCTACCAGGAGAGATGCACACACGCAGACAAAGATAATGCACCCTGACACGGGTTATAAAGGAGGCAGGCAGAAGCCGCCATGGGAAAACAAAGGAGACAAAATGATTCTGTCTGCGGGTGTCCATTGTGAAGTGGTGTCTCTGAGTTAACAAAGGCTCCAAATGTTTGCAAGACAGCACTGATTGAAAGCCATTTCTGACTTAATAACAGCTTTCGGGTAAACAATAAGCAGTAGCACCATGTTTAACGGCCACATCAATTACAAGATGCAGTCTCTGTTAAAGAAATGTTAACATTCTGAAAACATGCTGTTTGAACTTTCTTTCTGCCAAATCCAGGATCTCCTACACCTGGGCTGTGATTCTCAGAGTTAGGGCTGAATACAAGAGGTGGGTGGGACGAGCCCAGGAGCCTTGTTTCTTGCTCAGAGAGGTCTGGAAGCAATAAAGATCCACAAAGAAGGCTCTGGAATGCCGCTAGAAAATGCCAGAGATGTACGGAGACAGAGGAGGTCTCAGAGCTCCTTTCAAGGGGAACACAGCTGCAAGATGACTGTAAGAAATGTTTTGTTATGATGCTTTTGGGGGCCTTCTGTGGCAGATCTCCAAAACACGTGCTCATGCTGCTCACTGCCTTCCAAGGAGCCATGGCTGAGTCATTTGCATGGGCTCTAGTTTTGTCAAGCTGGACATGCAAATTTGGGGCTAGAGCCTAATTGCCGTGGACAGCAGGGAACAGGCTAGGGCTGCCCCCAGCAAAGTTCTTTGTTCTCCTTTTTACAAATATGTGCTGGGAGAATGTTTAAACAATATGCATTTGAATATTTAAAGAATATACATGAGACTTTTTTGCCTGTCTGGAGGTCTCATTTATTTCCGTCTCACTGTGGCTGAAAGGCAGAAACCAGAGTCAGCAGGTGAAATAGGTAGCATGGATGAATGGTCAACCCAGAGACTGGGCTGGGAGACAACACTGAGAGAGGGACTGTGAGACAACATTGCGAGACGGGCTGTGAGATGTAGACCAGTCACCAGAGGAGAAGAGGGGGTTCACAAGGGAGGTGTGAGGAGGGTCTGGAGTTGTCCCCCTAAACTTTGGAGCCCACTGTAGGGACTTCGCAGGACCACTAGTGACCTCCTCATAGTGGGAAGGAGCTGCTCAAGGTGCTGAAGCTGTGTAGCCCACAGCCACATTTTGGTAGGTGAGCTGTAAAGTTTCCTACTCAACAGAGATCTTCTGAAAAATCAGCTATAGAGAACCTCATGATGTATAGTCCTTCTCAGTCACACACGGAGTTGCTGTGAGTCAGAGCTGGCTCAATGGCAGCTTGTTTAAAAGTCACCAGCTGACACAAATGATTCAAGAGTTTGGCTGCTACTGACCAGATTGGAAGTTCAAGTCCACCCAGAGGTGACTTGTAAGAAAGACCTAACAATCTACGTCAGAAAAATCAGCTGTTGAAAACTCTGTTTGGAGCCCAATTCTACTCTGACACTCATGGAGTCATTATGAGTCAGGACCGAGTCAATGGCAATTGGTGATTTCCAACTAACGGATCGTCTTTTTCTTTATCGACTCCCTGTCTGAGTCAGCGCCTTTGCCAGAAGTGTGAGTGTGTGTGTGTGTGTGTGTCTGTGTGTAAGTGATGAAATTTGGCATAAGGAGTAGACAAGGCAACAAAATACAGGGCAGAAAGATCACTTTTGGTCACAGCATCTTGAAGATTGCTTTAATTGGAATTGATGGTCTTGGGTAATTGAGAATCATTGATCATTGAAGTTAAGAGCCCAGGATTTTGACTCCACAATCCTCCATTTGACTCTTAACTCTGGTGTGGATCTGTGTGACCTTGGGCACATTAGGTTCTCTCTCTGCAGTTTCACTCTCCTTGTCTATAATATTTATCTTGCAGGAATGCTGAGCATAGTAAATGAAATAATGCCTTATAGAAGGTAGAGAACTGCCACTGGTACGTAGCAATGCTTAGTGAATGTTGCTGTGTGCCGCTGAGTCGATTCTGGCTCACAGTGACCTTATAGGGCACAGTAGATCTGCCCCATATGATTTCCTAGTTGTAATCTTTACAGGAGCAGATTGTCACGTCTTTCTCTTGCAGAGTGGCTGATGGGTTCAAACCACCAACCTTTCAGTTAGACATTTAGCACTTGACCACCGTACCACCAAGGCTTCTTGCTTAGTAAATAGCAGTTCCCACTGTTGCTGTTGTAATAACAAAATAATATGTTAGTTTGTGAGTCATTTTTTGACCTTTTGGTTAGAACTGAATTATAAACCAGCTTCGTTGTACAGCCATGGGGCCAGAAAACCCCATCATGGTTTCACAGGCCAGATAATCTTTTCTTTGAAATCAAGATAATGTGCAAAGACCCCCCCTATTTCTTATTGTAAGATCTTGAACAACTCTCCTGAACCCTCTGAGTGCGGTTTCCTGTTTAACGAATGAAGATGGCACTTCACACACTGCCCCTCCCAGGAGTGTTACGATTTTTATATGGGGGTGACGGTTTTTCCAATGGACAGGGGCTACTCCAATAATAAACAGAAACACCACAGTGGCCCTGTCTACTAGCTTTTTTTGCGCTACCTCCAGGGTCAGAGAGTTTTGAGGGTTCTGGCTGAACGGCACCTTCCAACCCAAGAGGCTCTCGACATTGTGATGTTTGCTTAAAACAGAATAACCCAGATGCCAGTGTTGGAAAGCTACACTGTGACCCTTTTCCCAGAAAGAGTGAAACTTCCAGGAATGTATGTTATCAGATGGGATTTCTACCTTGCTTCTCATGCCAAGACTTTCTCCCTACTGCCTATAACTGGCTTGTAGGAAACCAAAACAAAACTCACTGTCATCAAGTTGATTCTGACTCATAGTGACCCTATAGATGGAGTGGAAATGCCCTACAGAGTTTCCAAGGAGCGCCTGGTAGATTTGAACTGCTGACCTTTAGGTTCACAGGAGTAGTGCTTAACAACTATGCCAGCAGGGCTTGTAGATACTTATTGAATACTTAATCACTATGCCACTGGAGCAGTAGATACTTTTAAATAAATCAGTGACTAATACTTGTAGTGAATACTGCACTGGAGAGTTGTTTAAGTGCTATGAGAAGACTCAAGTCTTCATAGAAGAGATATGATTTGAGCTTGGCCTTGAAGGGAAGGTTTACCAGGAAAAGGAGGAGGGCCAGGCACTTGAGGCATTCATAGCCTAAAAAGAAACATAAATATGTATATACATGTGTAAATATTAATATTCACATGTAATGTGGAGAATAATAAACATATGAATATGGTGCATTGGGAATGAGGAAGGAGGGGCTTTAGGAGTTAGGGGGAATTCATAGTGACCCTTAACCTGGGTTTAGAAGGCTGAATAGGTGTTTACCTGGTGAAGATAGTGAGAAAGGGCATTGGAATCTAGGCGGAGGGGACACTGTATGCAAAGACCTGGAGATCCCAGTCCTTTGGTCCCTGTGGTTGGGCTGCGTAGCACTCCTAAACCTTTATTTGCATCTGGCCAGGCCTGAGCAATTGGCTCTGTGATATTTCAAGGGTGACTGAGAACAGCCCAGAATTGTCTGTCACAATGGGCACTATTCTTAGTGATGGACACTCCTAATTCCTTTCTGGTGATGAACAATGTCACGCAGCGAAGTTACCTTTTCAAGAAAGTAATATTACCTGAGTTGGACTATGTACATCCACCTAGATAGAGGCTCCACTGTCTTTCAGAGAAAGAAGCCACCAAAATTTAGAGGCATGGCAGCACTAAAGCCCTGGGGACCTGCCGCCAGATGTCTACCATTGGTGAGGAGTGAGGATGGATTATGAAAGAGTGCAGCCACCATGTCCTTGCCCCTATGCCAGGTGCCTCACGGACATGCACTGAGTGACACGTTTTTATGTTCTTCTGGCTCTAGACACCTAGTTCCTGACTGTTACCTAATTGTCATCAGCAAGATGCAGAAGAGCTAGAGGTGGCACTGGTAGAGACAGCCAGGCAGTGGAGAATGGGAACATCTGAATATCTGAGTCAGGGGAGAGTGTTCTCTTAGGCAAATAACTTCTCTCAGCATCATTTTAGTCAACTGACAAATAGACATCCTAATCTCCTACAGAGTTTGAGTATTAAAGGAGACAACAGGCTCCTTCCCACTCTAGGCTGTGAGGTAGGCAGCACTAGCTGCATTTAATAGTTGAGCAGATTGAGACCTGACACATAGTAGGTGCTGAGTAAAGAGCAGTAGTTCTTTTCTTCATCATCATTACCACCTTTCTGGGCTGTGGACCAAGAAGGTAAAGAGCACAGATATTTCGGTCTTGCTCACTCCTACTCCCCAGTACTCAGAACAACGCCTGCACATAGAAAGCTCTCAGTCAAGAATTTTAAATGAATGAAATCCCAGCTCCTCCACTTACCAATTCTGTGAAAAGCAAACTGCTTAACTCCTCTTTGTATCAGTCTTCTTATGTATAACGGAGATTATAATGATACACACCTCATAGAGTTCTTAGCTGTAATAGACTAGTGCTCAAAAAACATTCCCTGCTTTTCTTGTTCTTGGCAGTGAAGGAGTGTCTGATTGGAAATCCTCACAGCTGTTCTGTTATATTTAGGGATTTGGGGAATGTTTTTCATCCACATGTTTTTAAAGTACCTCCTCACTTTGAAGACCATGGTCTGAGTGTTGTCAGAATGATATCTTACCAGGAAGCTGGGGATAAGGAATTGGAAATGGTGGTGGTCAGGGAGGAGAAAGAGGGGTAGTATGTGCAATGGTTAGGGACAGTGGCTGTGGCTGTTGTCTGAGTTTGAAAACTGGCCTGTTAGTTGACTTTTCTGTGCCTCAGTTCTGCAGCTATAAAATAGGAGTACCAAAGGATCCAACTTACAGGCTTGGCATGTTAAAACAAAATGAAACAAAACACAAATCAGTTGTCACTGATTTGAGTTCCACTGAGGGCGACCCGAGAGTGTCAGGGCAGACCTGTGCTCTGTAGGGTTTTTAATGGATGATTTTTCAGTAGCAGATTGCCAGGCCTCTCTTCAGGGGTGCCACTGGGTGGGCTTGAACCACCAACTTGTCTGTCAGCAGCCCAGTGCCTCAACCATTTGCACTAGCCGGAGAGTCTACTGGGCACAGAGTAGTCATAAATGGTAGTTAAAAACAAACAAACAAACAAACAAAAAAACAAAAAAACCCCTGTGTGTTTGCAGGCTCCTGTATTAAACTTACTTTTGAATGAATGACTTTCCACAGCAGATCACCAGGGACCAGCCATCACTGATGACTTAATTATATTGCTGGCAGGGGACAGTGTTGGTGACCTGCAGGTAGCTGTTGGAGGTGCGGATAAGAGGTTGTTGGAAGAGACACCTTCAGGACCCTCTCTTCACCTCACTCTAAGTTGCTTGCCAGGTGGCATGTTTTCTGCCAAGATTTTTTTTTAGATTCCACCACCACTGACAAGATTTTCCAAGAAACAAATTATCCTGCTTGGAAACCACATAGGGATGTGTTCAGGTTTTGGATGTCTGACAAGGACCCTATTGACTTTGGCAGTGAGGGCCTTGTTTGGGACAGGTGAGGTGGAATTACTGAGCAACTGACTTGAACAATTCAGTTGAGCAAACACGTATTTGGCATCTGCACTCTGTGCTCAGTCACGGTGTAGACAGACCTACTTTCTGATCTTGAGGAGTTCACTGGCTAGTGGGGAGAGACAGTGATACTGCTCAAAGTCCTGCAAAACAGGGCATGTGGACACCATGGGGGCAGGAAGCCCTTGAGTGACTGGGAGGTTGCAGAAGTCGGAAATACTTCCTTGATAAGGCCATTACTTCTCTGAGCTGGGAGGGATGTTCCACCCTCTTTTCTCAGTCTTCCAGAACTTCAGAGAGTTTCCAGCTTCATTTCATTGATCAGAGCCTTTCTTTCTTCTTAACTTTTAGACACCATCCTGACTCTATGTTGTCTCCAAGAAGTGCCACCCATATCTTTGAATGGTAACTTATTATTTGCATCTTTAAAGGTGTATGTTCACTCTTCCAGTAGAAGTTTATTGTCCCCTAATTTTTGCAAGCTAATGGCATGGCAGGTGGAACCGGAATGGGAAAGACCTTCAGGGACATAGAAATCCTAGAGGAGGATCTTTCACTAAGCCCAGCAGAACTAATGAGACCTAAAACAAGAAAACCTACAGATGACAGAGAAGGGGGGAGGAGTCAAATGACATGAAGGGGCAGAAGCTAAAGAACTCGATCACGTATTTGTACAGAGATGGAGAAGAATCGATCTAGGTTGTGCTCAGGGTGGGTTGGTTGACACTGACGGTTGCCAGTAGATGTCCTTTAGTCTATGGTCGTCTTTTCCTAGTGGGAGCACCAGTGTTGACAAAGGGTAGCCTGGGAATCTGGATAAAAAATAACTTAGGTTCTGCACCTGCTGACCAAACGTTTGGCTGTTTGAATCCAATAGGTGTTCCTTGGAAACTCTATGGGACAGTTCTACACTGACCTACTGGGTTGCTATGAGTCAGAATTGACTCGATGGCAGTGGCTTTGGTCTTGCTTTGGTCTTAGTCATCTAGTATAGTTATAACAGGAATAACACAAGTGGATGGCTTTAACAAAGAGGAATTTATTTCTTCATAAAAAAGTAGGCTAAAAGCCCAAATGCAGGGCATCAGCTCGAGGGTCCTTGGCCTTGTCTCTATTCTTCCACTTTGTTGGGAGCTTCTGAGGCACAGGGACCCTGGGTCCAAAGGATATGCTTTGCTCCCAGCACTGCTTCTTCTCTGATACTATGAGGTCCCCAACTCTCTGCTTGCTTCCTCTTCTTTTGTACCCCAAGAGATTGCCTTAAGGCACAAAACAATCTTATGCGTTGAGTCCTGCCCCACCGACACAAGTGATGCCCATCTTCTCTCATTAACCTCATAAAGTCAGAGCTTACAACATATAGGAACATCACACAATACCAGGAATCATGACCTAGCCAAATTGCTACATTTGGCTGGGGGAAAAATCCATGATAGGGCACTTGAGCTGATTTTAGTGGGACACTAACATGGCAACATTAAAACACCAAGTGAGAAAGATACTGATGGCTTTCTTCTCCTCTTTCCTCTCTTTTTTCTTCCTCCATTGTATCTCCTCTCCTTTCTTCATTCTACCCAGAGATACCTTGAAAGAAAGGCCTGGCAATCTACTTCTGAAGAATAAGCCATTAAAATACTGGGGAATACCATTCTGCTCTGACATACATGGGGTCTTCATGAGTGAGAATTGCCTCAACGGCAACTAGTTTTGTTTATTTAAAGATCTTCACCCAACAAAAAGGCACAAAGGAAAACCCTAGGAAAATATATATCGTTAATGGACCCTTAAGGCTGCAGGTAAGAAAGTACGCTACAGGAAACCAACAAATCCAAAACCTGCAACTCAAGTCCCAGCCAGCACTGAAAAAGCACTTTTCTGCACTGCATCCTTACACAGACCACAGGACATTTGCCATTTTCCCATGCCCCTAGTGAGATTGCTGTGTTTAAGTCCCACTCTCTGTGCATTTAATCACCCTCCTTTGAAGAGGGTTGGTGCAAAGCAACCCAGGTGCAGCCATGCAATGACTCTGAATACAAGGAGGAAATTACCATGAGAATAAGCTGCCAGCCAAGCACCCTGTTAACTCAATTGTATCGCCCCAGAAAAACTCATCTTTAGAAATTGTATCTGTGTACATTTATAGTCTTTGTGAGCAGAGCACTTAGCATGGTGCTTTGTATGCACAGACACGGGATTTCTAGTCACTCTAATGTGCTGTGACGACAGTTGGCCTCCTCCACTCAGCATCCATGGAGTACCCGCAGCATGCAAGTCACCATGCAAGGGGAGATGGGGACACAGAGACAGATCAGGTGTCTAGATAAAGGAGCTGAAGGTCTAGGAGGGGAGAGAGAAACACTAAATACCTGCAGGACAGGAAGAGACACATGAGACCCTTAAGGGAGGTACACCTTTAGAGGCTTTGACCTTCAGAGAAGGGAGATTATCTCCAACTCAGGGAACCAGCCAAGGCTTTGTGGAAGGTACCCCTTAAACTGAGCTTTCTAGCCATTTAATCAGTAAATACCTGCTCGCTATGTGGACAAAAAGAAAAAAAAAAGGGAAACTCTGGTGGCATAGTGATTAACTGCTACAGCTGCTAAACAAAAGATAGGCAGTTCGAATCGACCAGGTCCTCTTTGGAAACACTATAGCGCAGGTCAACCCTGTTCTATAGGTCACTGGGAGTCAGAAATGGATTTTATGTGGACAAAGGGCAGCTGGGTGGCTCAAAGGGTTAAACAGAAAACTCGTTGTTGTGGAGTTAATTCTGATTCAGCGATCCTATAATCTTTACAGAAGCAGACTGCTAGATCTTTTTGTCGAGGAATGGAGGTTTCGAACTGCTGACCTTTTGGTTAGCAGCTGAGCATTTAACCAGTGCACCATCAAGTCTCTCTTGCAAGTGGTTAAGTGCTTGACTAGTGACAGAAAGATTAGTGGCTTGAACCCACCCAGAGGTGCCTCAGAAGGCCACAGCCTTGAAACCCTGTGGAGCACAGTTCCACTCTGGACACATGTGTCACCGTGAGTCCAAACTGACTGGGCGGCCATAACAGAAGTTTGCCACGTGCCAAAAGACCACAGATAATGCGAAACAAGGCAGAAAAGGTACCTGCTTTCATGGTCCTTATGTTTTAGTGGGGAATTTTATTTTGAGTTTTTATTTGATTCTTTTTTATAGTTCTAGTCCCTGATGGTACAGTGGATCTGCCATTGGTATCCATCAGCTGCTCCTTGGGAACTCCATGGGACAGTTCCACTCTGTTCTGTAGAGTTGCTATGAGTTGGGCTTGACTTGCTAACAGTGAGTTTGGTATTCAGTTTGCTGATGAAATTCTCCGTCTTTTCTCTAATAGTGCGTTGAACTCATTAACTGCAATTATTTAAACAACTTGTGTCTGATATCTCAGAAAGCCTTATCACTTGTGGGCCTATTGCGGTTGTTGTTTTGTTTGCTTTTTCTCTTGAATTTTGGTCACTGATAGGTCTGATGATTCAGCATGGTGTACTAGGCATTGTGCACGGAGAAACTGCCAAGACTGTGGGCAATATTTCTCTCAGAAAGGCTGTGATCTTTATCTAGTAGGCAGTTAGTGTATGGGCAGATCAATTTGTTCTCTACAGTGAGTGGAATGATTTGGGGCGGAGAGTGGGTTTAGAAGTTCATAGTGCTCATCTATTGCTTGTTTGCTTTGACTCCTGGAACGTTGCCTTCCAGGGATGGTTATAAAAATTACTTGCTTTAACCACATCCCCTCATTTTTGGCAGGCCCCAATTCCAATGTCTGTCTGTCTTAGTCTCTTCTAGAGAAATAGATTATCTACTCCAGGACTTCTCTGCGAGACTTAGTCTTAGAATCAGGCTCCAGAGCAGGGGTGGTAGGCAAAGGTGCCTGCAGGGGAGGAGGGACCTGCAGACTGCAGAACAAAGCTGCCTGCCTGGGTGTCAGCACAAACAGGTGTAGGTTGGGGTGGCTCCCTGGCCATCACCTTAAAGTGGCTGCTTGGTCAGCCCTGTTCCCCCAGAAGGGCACAGAAGTGGCTGGGACAGGAAATTCCATTGGTTTTGGCAGATCAAGGAAACTGTGTCACTGGAATGTTGGCTCCCTGGGGAAGGGAGTAGCCTTTTCCTGAAGGAATGATTTTCAATACCCTTCTGCTGTATCCCTTGTCTCCATGGAAACTGCAGAAAGGCTCAAACAAGAAGTCTGCCATTTTGGAGAAGGGAGGGCTGAACTATCTGTAGAGGGCTCCTTGTCGACAGAGGACAGCAATGAGGTGGTGTGATTCCACAAGGCACTATGTTACTGGGGTCCCATCTGTGACCAGGAGAGCAGGCTGTGTGCAGTTGATCCAGGCGAGGGCACTTTGGACAGCTGGGACAAGGGACTGTTTACTAAAGAAACAGAAAACATCCAAGTTGGGGGTAGGGTTCTCAGGGACCTACCAGGGCCCAGAAGTGACATGACTTGCACAAGGTCATAAAGTAAGTCCCCTACAAGCTAGGACCAAATCCCACAGTGGTGCTGCTTCCACTACTCCAGAAGGACCCTTCTCTAGAACGGGAACGCTGCCACTCACATCTTCCATTCATTGAATGTTTCCCACATGCCAGACCCTGTGCTAATTCCTTTCCATTCATCTGAGTGATTTCTTAGAATCCCAAAAACTATGTCATAGGTCGCCCCTGACTTAGGACATATTTGAGTTAGGAAAACTGTCTTTTTTTTTTTTTTCTGGTACATCATATTGTCAGTAGTACTTACTGCATTCAGTGTCGTAGTCTACAACTTGCTGATGTATAAAAAAGTATATGTATAAGCTTACATGTGATGTTTCCAAGCCCCAGAGACACAGACTGGACTTACAAAGATACTGATAACAAAAAGCAATAATGATGAAAACAACAAACAAACGAAGAAGTATTCAACTTATGTCAGAATCAACTTGTGGCAGAGTCATCGGAATGAGACCGTGTGATGAGTTGAGATCCCCGTGTTATTCACACAAGGAGCCTGAGAGAGCCTGCATAACTTGGTCAAGGTCATATAGGCTTCAAATAGCTGAGTGGGTACATAAAACTAGGGCATTTGATGGAGACTTCAGATCGTAATTCCCCATCTTTTCTCTCAGAATTTCTGGCCTGATATGTCCTTATGTGGCCCCTGTTCATTGCCTTCTTTCTGTCCCAGTGTGTCTCCTGATACAGGTGCAAAAGCTGTCAGTTACTGATATTTAAGTGCATGTCAGTTCTGTTGTGTTGGCGACCATGACAGCAAGGAAGAAGCCTTAGGTCTTTTAAGAACTAGCTGTCTAGATGAATAAAATAATTCTTTTCTGATAATGGAAGCAATATAAATGCTCATTGCAGAACACTGAGAAAATACAGAGAAGTAGAAAAAGGGGGCAGAGAAAAACTCACGTTTCTTCCCCTGGAGATTGTTCATATCCTTGTCCATTTATCTGTTGATTATCTTGACTTCCTTATCAATTTGCTTGAGAACAATGATCTTGACATTTATAACTTTGGTGGTTGGTTGTTGTTGAGCTGACTCCGACTCACAGAGACCCCACATGTATAGACTATAACAGCTCTGTAGGGTTTTCAAGGCTGTGACCTTTTGAGAGCAGACTGCCTGTTGTCTTAGGTGCCACTGAATGAGTTTGAGCTGTCAACCTTCACCTAGTAGTTGAGGGCTTGACCATTTGTGCCACCTAGGGACTCCTACGATTGTGGTAGGTATCTTTTTTTTCCTTTCCAGTTGGTTGCTTGTCACCACATTCAACACTTCATCCGCAGTCTGGGAAGTGGTTCCCTAGGCCTGCAGACATTCACCTGCAGTGCTGAGGTGCGTAATGACATGACCAGCCAACGGCTTTCGTGCTGGCTGCAATGAGTGTATGTCCCTAGCTCTCCAGGCTCGATTCATCCAGCTTAACGTGGTAAAAAGCAGTCCTGTCATTGAATGCTCTAGTATACCCATCAGCTATGCCATGATCATCTCTTTTCCTTACCTGGGAGGTGCAGAGCTCTGCTTTGGGGATGGGGAGCTAGGGCTGCAGAACTGGGAGAATCCATCCAGGAAATCCATCCTGGCCTGTTGCATAAGCCCTCAATGCAGTTTAAAGAGAGAACTTCCTACACTTCTCTCTCCACAGACATGATGCCATTCTGTTTCCATTTGACTGGAGAGCTGAGGTCATCTTTTCAAATACTATTTGTGTGGCTAGAAGACTATCAGCTGTTTAAATGCCTTTGATAATAATAACTCCTCATGGTTGCACTGCTGTTTAAGAAAAGCAGTTTTCATGCTCACCCTGGAAGTAGGACGGGTGAGCAGTGGTGGTGCAATGGTTGAGTTCCATGCGGGAAGCCTGGGTTTGATCCTGGGCCACGTACTTCAAGTGCAGGCACCACCCAGACCTCGCTGTGGCTATGATGCTGAACAGCATTCCTTGGAGCTTCCGGATGAAGAGGGACTAGGAAGAAAGACCTGCTGATCTACTGTCGAAAACCAGCCAGTGGAAAATCCACCCTGTGGATCCCAACAGTCCTGTCTGTAACCAGTCATGGGAGTGGCACAAGACTGGGTGACATTCTGCTCTGTTGTGTTTGTCTTTGTCATGAGTTGGGCCCAGCTGGATAGGAGTTAACAACAAAAACAACCAGGAGTTAGGCAGAGCAGGTTATTATTATTAGTTTACTTTGCAGATGGGAAACTGAGGCTCGGAAGGACAGTGGCATGGTGGAGGCTAGAATCAGAGCTCCAGTGAGCTTCTTTCTCCATGATGGGAAAGATCGTGGACTTGAAGGTCCCCCATGGAGTTAGGGAGCTAAGAGCTCAGACGATGAGAAAGGAGGAAGAGGAGGCATGGCGGAGGGTACGCAGGCTGGAGACACAGAACTCACCAGCTTCGCTCATTTGTCTGCGTGCGTTTGGCCTTCCTCTGTTCTCCAGAACCACCCTAGCTCTATTGCTAGCTGTCAAAACAATGGGCCACACACAGGGTGATACTTTGGTCCTATTACATGTAGGAGTAGGATGTGTGTCTCCATCATTACTAAACAACAGTCTAAAGCCACAGCTGATGTGCTTAGGAAAAAAAAAGAAAAAAAGATGCAAAAAATAAAGATAAGGAGGCAAGCTTATTACTTACCGATATGACTTTATACCTTTAACACCCTGGGTAGCCAATGAAAAGGCACTGCCAATAACAGAATTCAGTGAGGAATCTAGATAACAAAGTCAGTGTCTTCCAATACAACAAACAGAAAATATAGTGGAAGAAAAGTCCATTTACAACAGCTACAAACAGACTACATACTTACAAACACTGTTAACATGTTATATATAAGGTATTACTATATGTGTATACATACATACATATGTATATATATATATACACACACATTGTATAATGGAAACTCGAAAACACTTCTGAGGAAAAATTCAGATGCAGATAAATGAAGAGGCATATTCATAAGAAAGGAAGCCTGCAGATTTATATACATGCCAACCTTCCCTACATTAATATTCAAATTAAATATAGTCTTAATTAAAAAAAAATTGGGGGTGCAGACTAGACATGCTAAGGAGTCCTGGGAGTGCAGTGGTTAAGTGCTTCGGTACTAACCGAAGGGTGGGTGGCTGGGGCCCACCACCCACTTTGTGGAAGAAAGATGAAGATGAAGCAGTCTGCTTCCATAAAGATTTACAGCCTTGAATACCCCATAGGGCTGTCCCAACATACCACCCAAGTCACTGTGAGTTGGAATCAACTCCGTGACAATGGGTTCGGTCAGAGTAGACAAGCTACAAGTTCATGTGAACAAAGCAGATAAGAAGGATCCAGAAAAATCTGAAAAATAAGAAGTGGGCTATGACAGACTGAGGAATCCCTGGGCAGCACAATTGGTTAACTGACTGACATGACTAACTGAAAGGCTGGCAGTTCAAAGTCACCCAGAGGCACCTTGGAAGACAGTCCTGGTGATCTGCTTCTTGAAAACTCTACGGTGCCGTTCTACTCTGCATGCATGGGGCTGCCATGAGTCAGAATTGAGACAACAACAACAAAGAAGAAGGACTATGGCAGGCATGCAGAAGAGCACAGCGAAAACGAGGGAAACCCTCAATGAGATGGACTGACACATAGCTGCAGGAAGCGACACACACACACCAACTATTGCAGAGATGGTGTAAGACCAGGCAGTATTTTGCTTTGTCGTACACAAGGTTGCCGTGAGCGGGAGCTGGACAGATGGCAACCACCACCACCAACAGGCATATTGATTACAGCCAAGGCCTCAGGCGGGGCTGAGTCCATCAGGGAGAGTGAGTCTGGTGAGGAAGCAAGAGGTTGGAGCTGGAGCCCTCGGGGTGGCATCATTTGAGAAATAGGCAGATAAAGAGTGGTTCACAGGGATTTAAAAGGACGGTCAGAGAGGTGGTTTGTGTATGACATATATTTCATCATGAGTACAAACCAAAACACCAGATAACGTCCTCTGGAAACACCAACAATTTATTCTCTAAAGTGGACTGGGGGAGAATTACTTGTACAATGGAGCAGCCTCAGCTGGCTCTTCCTTGTTTTATATTCTTAGATATATTCACAGTGTCCCATACGCTGTTTCAGCAGGGATCTGTGTATAAACATGTTTACATACACTCACACACATATATTTGTAGACATACATTTACTTAAATCAGTTTAACTAATATCTGTTGAGTCTTCATTCTGTGCAAAGCCTTACACTTCCCTGATGAGCAGTTGGCCAGGGATGCAATGCAGTTTCCTAAATGATGAGATCCAACAGGTGAGCAGAAATGGCCCTGGGTAAGATGCCTCCCTTTAATGCAGGTCTTTAGGACAGCTTGGACCAAACTCTGCTGTAGAGCTGGTGGGTGACTTACCTGGACCAAGCTGTGGAGCAGAGAATCTCACCTTTCTTAAAGTTCTTGTCAAATGAGAAATAAGTTTTGGTCTTGTTGAATCCATTAGAGTTTGTCCTCTGCCAGTGAGAACACTCTTCTCGTGTCTTCCATTGTCATTTGTCCAGCTTTTGCAAAGTGATGGAAAAGATCATGGTTTGCGTCAGGTGCACCTTGGTTATCAAAGTGATATCTTCACTTTTTAATATTTTAAAGAGGTCTTTTGCAGCAGATTTACCTGGTGCGGTGCATCCTTTTGGTTCTAGACTGATGCTTCCGTTAACACCACACCTTTCATGTATTCTTTGTCATAAAGGGTCTTCTTTTTTCTCCTTGCTGTTTGTTCAAGAAAGGATTTTTGGTTCTGTAGCATTTCTCTGGTCTGGATTTGGCTGATGGTGTGCCCATGGTCCTCCACATATCTGTGGGGGCTCGTCTGTTGCTATGATACTGGCAACTATGCCACCAATATTCAAATACCAGCAGGGTCACCCCTGGAGGACGGCTTTCAGGAGAGTTTCTAGACTAAGACAGGCTAGGAGAAAGGTCTCGGTGGTCTACTTCTGAAAAGAATTAGCTAGTAAAAAATGAATGGCAGTCAAACACTGTCTGATATACTGCTGGAAGGTAAGCCCCCCAGGCTGGAGGGCACTCAAAACACGACTGGGGAAGAGCTGCTTCCTCAAAGCAGAGTTAACCTTAATAACATGAATGGAATCAAGCTTATAGGAGTTTAATTGGCTATTGTGGCATGACTCAAAACGAGAAGAGCGAGCTACAAACATTCATTAATAATCAGAACCTGAATTTCATGAAGTGCGAATCTAGAAAAGCAGGAAATCATAGAAAATGAAGTGTAATGCCTTAACATTGACATCCTAGGCATTAACGAGCTGAGGTACTGGCCATTTTTGATGGAACAACCACATGGTCTACTGTGCTGGGAATGGCAACTTAAAGAGTGATGTTACATTCATCATCAAAAAGAGCATTTCAAAATCTATCCTGAAGTATATGCTGTCAATGATAGTATAATATCCATATGCCTACATGAAAGACTGTTAATACAACTGTTATTCAAATTTAGACACCAACCACTAAAACCACAAAGATGAAGAAATTCAAGTTCTTCCTCCCTCCCTCCCTCCCTTCCTCCCTCCCTCCCTCCCTTCCTTATTTCTGTGATCTGAAATTGAATGAACATGCAGTCAGGATGCATTGATAATTACTGATGATTGGAATATGAAAGTTGGAAATGAAGAAGAAGGATAGGTAGTTGAAAAATATGGCCTTGGTCATAGAAATAATACTGCATGATAGAATTTTGCAAAACCACTGACCTCGTCTTCACAGATACTTTTTGACCAACAGGCTCCTTCCCTCAAGGAAGTCATGTTCTGGTTGGAGAAGACATGCAGTAATATGTAGACAAATGAACAAACAACCATAAACGCTGTGTTGAGTTCTGAGAAGAAAACAGGCAGAGTCATTTGACAGAGTGATGACGAGTGGCTGTAGACGATGGCTAGGGAGGGTACCTCAGAGCAAGAGACATCTGAATTGTGAAGAGTGAGGAAGATGAGAAGGACTCAGCTACAGAAGATCCTGGGGAGGAAATTCCACACAGAGGAGATGGCTGAGTGTATAGCCAGAACTTGGAAAGGAGGCAGCTGGTAACTTGAGGAAGACAACCTGAGCCTCAGTTTTCTCATCTGTAGAATGGTGCCAATGGGCTCAGCCACAGAGTTTGTAGGTACCATTGTTGAGGTTCTGAGTTTTGTTCAGTTTGGGAGTTGCTTCAACAAAGTAAATGCTTTCAGCTAGTCCAGAAAACAAGATACGTTAATTATATGCTAAGACTTTTCAATGAGAAATGCAATTTAGACCTTGGAACTTCTGTCTGTCTGTCTGTCCGTCTCTCTCTCTTTCTCTCTCTCACACACACACCCACCCACACCCACATATTTATCGACACACATACACATGCAACTCAAGACACACACATGCACACACAGATATACACATGCATGCACACACATGCCCAAGATTACATATTCATACGTAGATACACATATTCATACACACTCATACATTTGTACACAGACACACTGCACACGAGACATAGATGCACGCATGCGTGGACATATAGTCTGCAGGTACACACACAGATACACAGATACATTCATGCATATGCTCGCACGCTTACACATACAGACACACATGCACACACGAGCACACTTACATATTGCCCTCCACAAGTACTTGGCATCCACTCAGGGGCTGTGGGCCTTGGGCTCCCAAGCTGGGCTCTGGAGGAAGCTGGGGTGTTGGCATTCGAGGCTCCCAAGCATCAGCTCGCCAATCCTCCACAGTCTGGGGGCAGAGCCGGCTGTCAGAGGCACAGAGGAGGGGGTGAGGCTGCTCGTGGGGGCCAACCATGTAATTAGCACAGTCTCTTTAGAAGCCTGGGAGCCTTTTGCACAACAACTCTGCACAACCTCCACAGAAACAAGGGGTCAGTCTGCAGCCAAGAATGAAAACTTACGGGGAGCGCAGTCACCAAGCTGGGGCCAGGCAGCAGCTGGTGTGTGAGGTGGCAGAAGCCTTTCCTCACACTCTGCCTCCAATCCGTCCGAGAACCCTATCGGCTTCATCTTCAAACTTGTCCAGCCCCTGCTGCCACTCGCCTGGTCTCAGCCTCTGCAGCCTGTAATTGGGGCCAAGGAAAGGTCTCCTCGTGGGGCTTCTGTCTCCGACCTTGCCCTTCACGGTCTGTTTGCCATCTGCACCAGGGCCAATCTCTTACAAAGCCAGTCAGGCTGCTCCATCACAGCTGGGTGGCTCCTCAAAACGTGAAACCTAAGTTACCACGGAATGTAGCAATTCTTATTCTAGGTGAATTCTCTAGTCTCCTCTTCCTTGTTCCCAATTCCACACCCTGGTATAATCAGGCTGTGGAACACGCAGTTTGGTCGGTCCTCAAAAGGCTGAACACAGAGTTAACGCTTAACTCTGCAATTCCACGTCTAGGTCTCTGCCCAAAGGAAGGACTTGAAATCAGATGTTCTAATAAAAATTTGTGCATGAATATTCATTGTGGCGCTTCTCACAATAGCCTAAAGATGGAGACAACCCAAATGTCTGTGAACTGGTGCATGAAGAACAAAACCTAGGCTATCATACCATGGAGTATTACTTGGCAGTGAAAAGGAATGAAGTGTTGATACTTGTTATAACATGAACGAAACTTGAGAGCATTCTGCTAAGAGAAAGAAGCCAGACACCGAAGGCCACATATTGTAGCGCTCTGTTTACATGAAATGCCAGAAGAGACAATTCATAGAGGCAGAAAATAGATTCATGGTTGCCTAGGGCTAGAGGGAGAGGATGTGGAGGGACAGCTAAGAGGTTCAGGGTGTTCTGGGGGTGATGAAAATATTCTGCAATGAGTGGTGACAGCTACAAGGCTTTGTGACTGTCAGCCACTGAATGGGTGCTTAACAACGGTGAATTTGGTGGTGTGTCAATGATATTCCAATTTAAAAATATGTATCGAGGGAGGGGAATTCATCCTAGAGCTCAGGGAGCTTAAGCTTCAGGATCCCTCATGGGCACAGGAACCTGCAAGCCCTGGTAGGGACCCTGGCAGAATCTTCGTATGCTCATGTATTCCATGAAATCGGCAAAAGCAAATGCCTCAAGTGGCAGAAGGCTAAGATTGCTATCTCTTTCCCCTCCTACAGCCCTCTGTGGTGCTTCCCTTCTTGTTGGGAGTGTTGGAATCACTGAGAGGACTTCAGGGATTTGGCTAAGGGTGAGTCGAGCTGGGCATGTGTTTACTTCACCTGGTAGGGTGTATTTGTGTGGCTTGCGGTAACTTCTCTATCTCACAAACTTACTGCCAGCTGCCCCAGTGCAGAGATCACTTCCAGAAAAACTCCTACCAACCATCTGCTGGAACCAAGGTTGTATAGACATGTCAGCAAGTCCGACAGTGCCCAGCCCCAGAAGTAAGTGAGGATGAGGTGGTTGTTAGTTTTCC
Source organism: Heterohyrax brucei (assembly GCA_028571685.1). Taxonomy (NCBI): domain Eukaryota; kingdom Metazoa; phylum Chordata; class Mammalia; order Hyracoidea; family Procaviidae; genus Heterohyrax; species Heterohyrax brucei. Next base: position 12,482,269 of record CM053153.1, on the reverse strand, counting down.
AGAACTGCTGGAACACAGTACCATAAACTTGGTGGCTCAAAACAACTGAAATTTATTACTTTGTAGTTCTGGAATCACTATCATGGGCTGACATCAAGATGTTGTCAGTGCCACACTCCCTCCAGTGGAGCACTCCCTCCAGGGAGAATCAGTTCCTGGCTTTTACCAGCTTCTGGTAGATGCTAGCATGCCTTGGTTTGTGGCTGCATCATGCCCATCTCTACCTCTGTGGTCACATCGCCTCCTTTTCTGTGATATTTAACCTCATGATAGCACTGAAGGCCCTCTCAGAAAATCCAGAACAGTTGCCTCATCTCAAGTCTTTAACTTAGTGAGTGGTCCACCAAGACACAAAGAGACTTTTGCTGCCCTTCTGGCAAAGATGATGGAATTTTCCCCGGCAAACAGTCAAGAGCGATGAGTCATCATCAAGGGCTTCTTTGACCATTTTGGTTCCCATGAGGGGTCCAGCTGAAGATATAGCCAGCCCTCAGAGGAAGGCAGGGCTAGGAGAAGCAGAGAGAAATGGAGCCAGAGTCTCCACGTGCAAGAAACTACAAGAGACTGAAAACTGTTGGGCAACACACAGAGAGGAGAGAAACGAGTGAGACTAGAAAGGAGTGTGCAGGCAGGGGAAGGCAGGAGCCATTGAAATTTTTAATGAAGGAGTGAAAAGTGTGTAGAAGTTAACATACCACAAGATGGAAATTGATCATGAAAACAAGGGAATCTCGAATCTGACATCATATTTAATTTGTTTATTGTGTCTCTCACGATAGATTGTCAGCTCTTTAACTGCCCTGTTTGCTGCTCAATCTCCACTGCCTACAACGGTGCCTGACTCCTGGCTGCTGCTCAGTAGACGTTTCTTGCTTTTTATTTATTTTGTTGTCATTGCTGAGAGCATAAACAGCAGCAGTACATTAATTCAACAGCTTCTACATGTACAATTCAGAAACACTGATGACATTCTTTGAGCTGTGCATTCATTCTCACCCTCCTTCCCCAAGTTCTTACTCCCCCATTAATAGAAACTCACTGGCTCCTAAGATTCCTCTGTAATCTTTTGAGCTGCTGTTGGGTTGATTCCACGTAGATAGATCTTAAAAGTGCATAAAACTATCATACGGTTTTAAGAAGACTTCAGGGGACATTTTTGGCTTCAGGTTTAAAGGTGATCTTGGGGCAATAGTTTTAGGGATTGTGATAGATATTTCTTTAGTGAATCATGGAAGAGGATTATGGATAAGTAGCCAACGAATCATGAAAAGCGAAGGAGACAGTGATGCCTTTGAATTGTGATGTTGGCACAGAATCCTGAATATACCACAGACTGCCAGAAGAACAAATGACTGTGTCTTGGAAGAAGTGCAGCCAGGATGCTCCTTAGAAGTGAAGGTGGTAAGACTGTGTTTCACTTCCTTTGGATATGTTTTCAGGAGGGACCAGTTCCCAGGGAAGGACATCACGCTTGCTAAAGTAGAGGGTCGGTGACAAAGAGGAAGAGGAAGACTCCCCATGATACGCACTGAACAGCAGCTGCCACAGTGGGCTTAAGCATGACAACGACTGTGAGGATGTCACAGGAGTGAGCCGTTTTGTTCTGTCACACATAGGGTCACTGTGAGTTGGAACCGACTCAGTGGCACCTCATAACAAGGCAGGGAAAATTCCAAGGATCACGTAGTTTGATCTACAACCAGTCCTGAGCAGCATTTTTTCCGTTGTGCAGGAGGTCCCCACGTGTCAGGGGCTGATTTGATGGCAACCAACAGCCTTGAGAACAAACATGTTGTGTGGCTGTCGCAAAAGGAGGGATTATTCTGGTTGGCTGGGTGAAGAAGCTTGGAGTCAGGACCAGTTACCCAATTGGGGGCAAGGGGAGCATGTGCAAAATGAAAATGTGCAGCTCTTGTTCAAAAATGATGAAGAATTTGAAGATGGCCACGGTAGGGTATTGAAGCAAACATCGGGTCTTTCTTTGCAAGGGGCTTTTGTGACTGTACAGGGTGTCTGCCCAGGAAGCCCCTCCTGGTTAGGGTGGATCCTGGAAAGCTCCATGAAGGAAGTGACATATAAGTTGGATATAATTTGGGGCTGGGAGGGACATTCTCAGGGAAAAGAATAGAATGGGAAAAGGCAGGAAGGTGGATAAACAAGCCCAGGAAACAGCTACTCCTGTTTAGGGCCCAGCGGAAGCGTGCTGACACTGTCTTTTACTGTGAAAAAATAAAAAAAGACTGTGAAAGCCTTGTTCTATCGTGTTCTATTTTGAGGCAAGTTTCATTAATAACAGATGAGCTCTGGCGATGGGGGCATCTAAGGTAAATTCTTCCTTTTCTGAGACTCCGTGGTTGCAAGTGCTTCTCAAAAGCTCATCCCTAAATGTAACGAGTTCTTTTCCATTTCTCTCTTTTGCAATCAAACAAGAGGCACCAGCGAGGAAGGCCTTGCTCCAACACAGGCACCCTGGCGTGGTGCCCGCTGACGTCAGCAGCTGTACTGCCTGGCGTCTGCTGGGTGATGTCCCAGTGGGGCTTGCTGCCTGAAGTTTGGCCACGTCAGTGATAACGTGACAGACACAGTACTGGGTGGAAGAAACCATGGCTGGGGTATGCTGATGGCGGAATGTCACAGGGGGTGCATGTGTGATGGGGAGCTGGGGGGCAGGAGGTAGCCCCAGCATGTGCTCCTCTATGGGAGCTCTGAGAAGCGTGACCTGTAAGAGTACCCTCATATTTGTCTCCTTTGCCTTAGAGATTGGAGGAGTCCTGATTCACACCTACATAGCCAATTGTCTCATGTGGGAACTGCCTGTGTATCAGAGTAAAACAGCGTCCCCAGAGTTTTTGACGGCTGAGTTTTCAGAAATGGATGGTGGAGCTTTTCTTTGAAGATGCCTCTGAGTGGGTTTGAATCCTCTTGCTTAGCAGCAGTGCCCATTAATCATTTGCATGTTATTGTGTGCTGTTGAGTTGTTTCTTACTCATACCAATTTCCTAAGACAGGGTAAAACTACAGCATAGGGTTTTCTGGGCTGTAATATTTATGGGAGCCGATTGTCAGGCTTTTCTCCCTTAGTATCAATAACCTTTCAGTTAGTGGCTGAGCTCTTAACCGTTTGTAACACGCAAAGACTCCTAACACCTGTGCGTTTTCGTTGCTAGGTGCCACCGACTCAATTCCGGTTCACAGCCACTCTGTGTACGCCAGAGCAAGTCGCTGCCTCGTCTTGCCATCCTCACACTTGCTAGGCTTAAGCCCATTGCTGCAGCCATTGTGTCCATCCGTCTCTTGGAGGGTCTTCGACTTTTCCACAGACCCTCTGCTGTGCCAATCACGATGTCTTTCTCCGGCTAGTGGTCCCTCCTGACAGTATATCCAGAGCAAGCACATATGTGAGACGTTGTCTTGTCATTCTTGCTTCTAAGGGGCATTCTGGCTGTGCTTCTCCCAAGGTAGATTTCTTTGTTCTTCTGGAAGTCCATGTTATGTTCAACATTCTTTGCAAAAACCGTAATTCAAATGTATGAATTTTTCTTTGGTCTTCTTTATTCATTGTCCAGCTTTTCCATGTGTATGAGGCTACTGAAAACACCATGGCTGGAGTCAGGTGCATCTCAGTCCCCAAACTGACATCTTTTCTTTTCTTTTTTTTTAAGAAAAAAATTTAAAAAAGGTTTTTTGCTGCAGATTTTCCCAATGCATTGTGTCCGTTGATTTCTCGACTGTTGCATCCGTGGATATTAATGGTGGATTCAAGTAAAATGAAATCCTTGACAATTTCAATCTTCTCTCTGTTTATCATGGTCTACTTGGGAGGATGTTTGTTTTCTTTATGTTGAGGGGACAACCATACCGAAGGGCATTACATTTTGCAAATGGCTTTCGTTGTCTCATGTACACAGTGGTTCTGTCCCGTAGGCTGAGGAGAGGATCTTATCCCCATTCTGCATTTGGGAAAGTTGAGGCACAAACTGTTTTAAGCCGCAGCAAAGGTTACACATGCAGCTGTTACTAATACTTAGGGAAAAGGCAGGATTTGGGTGGTGAGAGAAGAGAAGAGCGGTAAAGTAGGTAACAGCATTGGTGAAATGACATTGGCAGATCACCTCAGTATATGCTCTTGAATCCAACTCCACCAGGCCTTGGACTGTGTTCCTTTGTGCTTATCCCAGCAGCAACAACTGACCATGTATTGAAGGTCTACCGTGTGACAGGCACGGTGCTAAGCTCTTTATACGCACCCTTGTATGTAATCCTTACAACAACCTGGTGCTGTGGGTATTACTATTATTTCCTATTTAATGAAGAAGGGGCTGAGGCTCTAGAGGCATACCTGGTAAAGCCGGGACTCACACCTGAACAGTCTAAAGTCAAAGCTTGTATCCATCGTCACTGCGCCAATTCTACTGTTGGCCAAGACCGGAGCCAAGGTCTTGGGTGGGTCAGTGCCCGTTAGGACCTGCCATGTGCTGCCAGGACATCAGTAAGGTTGGCTAAACTTGGGATCTGGTGTAACAGGGAAGGGGAGCTGAATGTTCTGGAAGTTTCTGTAGATGGGTAGGTTATGAAAGAAAATGAATAACTGGGTATGAAGTTGCTTTAGGAGGTAAGCCACATGGTATAGACCAGAGGTGAACAAACTTTATGTTAAGGGCCAAATAATAAATATTTTAGGCTTTGTGGGCCATATGGGTTCTGTTATAGGTGCCCCATAAGCAATATATAAATGATGAGCATGGTTATCTTCCAATAAAACCTTACTTATTGACAACAAAAGTTTCATTTCACATTGTTTTCACATGCCATGAATATATTTTACAATTTCTTTTCCTGGTCATTTAAAAACATAAAAATAATTCTCTGCTCTTGGGCCATTGAAGAAAGGCAGCAGGTCAGATTTGGCCCATGGGCTGTAGTTTATGGACCCTGGCTCCTGTTTGTTGGAATGTGAAGACTTCTGGGTGGTATAGAAGGGAACACAAAGCAGGACACTTTCCAACCAAACAGCCACATGAGTGGCATGATACCTGAGGAGTGTCTATGGTGTAGTAAGCTCCTAAAGCTCTCATGTTGAAAATGACCCCATAAACACAAAAAGGGCAAGACGTGTACTCTCGCTTTGGAACACTGAGCCAGGCATGCAATAAACATCCCCTTCCCAGAACTTTCACTGTTACCAGCAACCAGGTCCCTGTCTCCCCAGACATTTGCCATCAGTGTCTGGTGACAGCTGGATGAAGTGGGTGCCTGAGCCAAGAGAGTGGTGACTCTTCCCAGAAGTTGCCTGGGAAGTTGGTGGAGGCCGCAATGCTGGGACACACTCTTGCTGTCTGAATGCCAAGGAGGCCAATACTAGGGACAGCAAGATGTCTAGATGCTGCGGGACAGTGGTGTTGGATGAAGCCTGAACAGATTAGAGAGACCTGAGTCCCTGGGTAGCACAAGTGGTTAATTGCTTGGCTACTAACCAGAGGGTTGGCGGTTCAAATTCACCCAGAGACACCTCAGAAGAAAGGCCTAGCAATCTAACAGTCATTGAAAAGCCTATGGAGCACAGTTCTACTGTGACACACTTGGGGTCTTCATGAGTAAGAAATGACTTGAGGGCTTCTAGTTTGGTGTTTTGGGGGGTGGTGGATGTGGCATTACCAGTGGGTGGGTGTGGAGGGTGTGTCCTTGCAGGCGTTTCCAAGTTCTTCACGAGCAGGAACAGGCGTAGGGTGGGTTCTGCATAGTGGGTGGTTGGTGTAGGATGGGTGGCAGTTGGGGTTGGGGTGGGGAAGGAGTTGTCCTCTCCTTTCTCCAAATCAAATCCCTTTACCATCTTTTCTGTGTAGCTGTTGGGTCCTGGGGCATCATGGTAGGCCCTTTGGGGACAGAAGGATGAAAAAAGCAACTGTTGCCTTCAAATGCCATTTCTTATACTAACAAGTTGGAATCGACTCCACATCAGTGGGTTTTGGGTTTAATGCTCACAAGCTGTGTGACCTCAGGGAGGTTGCTGAGCTTCCTTGAGTCCCAGTTCCCTCCCGTGGTGGGGACAGCATGATGTGCCTAGCATGGACTGTGTGCTCAGTGAATGGGGCTAATGGACTATGCCACGTATCCGTCAAGGTAAGGTGCGGAATTCTCAGTGATCACTGAAAAGCTTTGCTATGCAACCGGGGAGTTTAAGTTCTCCCTCCCTGTGGGCTCCCTGCTACCACGGGAGGTTAATTTTGTCAATTCCCAGCTGGCTGTCTTTTCCTCTCCCACTCCCAACCCTAGTCCCATCCTTTCCTAGGGCAGACACAAGGAACTCATCAGACATTTGAAGGCGGGAACTGTACATTTTAAACAATTGAGATGCAAAGAAAACACACAAAAAAAATTAAATCCAGCAATTAAGTTCTAATTGTGCCATTACTTCACTCCGTGGCTCCGGGCCAGGACTGGGAGATTCGCTGCCACAAATGGTGAGTTTGTACAGACTCGGGAAGGGGGGCATAGGAGAGGGGGCTCAGGAGGGGAGGTCTGCAGACAAAGGCCTTTTAAAAATAAGCTGTCTCCCACCGACATGGTGGCAGGTTCTGATTGGCAAGGCTGTGGGGTGGGCCTGGGACTCTGGGGCCTTTTCAAAGCTGTAATTGGTGACTACCCTGAACTCTGGGCTTCTTTAAGCAGTTCCTGCCCGTCTGCCTTCTAGTGAGCCCCTCTCTGCAGGCTAGGGGTGAGATCCCTCTGTGAGATTTCAGGCAACGTCCGTTTTGAAGACCTGGGGTTTCAAGGTCTTGTGTCCTGTGCTGAAGACTCATGGCAGTGCCCAGGCTGGCCACCAACATGGCGATGGAGAGCCAGCAGAGGCCTGCAGGTGGATCCAGTTTTTGCAATGAGATAGTTTAAGGGAAGATAAGCTCTGATTCAGTCAGTGAGCTCCACTGGCAAGTGCTAAAAGCTATTCTCCATTGTCCATCCATCCGTCCGTCCGTCCACTCACTAACTCATCCAATGGTATTTGGGAACATCATTCACTCATTAAGTCATCTGATAATATTTCTGGAGCATCTAATTTGCGCAAATCCCTCTGCTTGGCACTGGGGAGGGGAAGATAAAGGAGATACAGGATGGACCCCGCCCTCTAAGAGCAGGTAGAGAACACACATGTAAGATGACCTGGCGTTTAGTGAGTACCTGCTATGTGCCAAATGTTGTCCCTAGTGCTTCACATAGGTTGTTGTTAAACCTTATCACGTCCCTCTGAAGTTTATGTCTGTTGTACAGATGAGAAAACTGGTACTTAAAGCCAAAACCCCCACACCAGTTGTTGATTCTGACTCATGGTGACCTCATATGCTTAGAGAGGTTAAAATGCCCCCTAGCCGAGACTGAGGAATTAGTCGGTTAGGGAGACATGGGACTAGAACTCAATTAGTTTTGATTCTGAAGCATGCCACCTTTCATGATCTCAAGGTGGAAATAACGTGCATTTCAAGATATGGACACCAGGGTGGTAAAAACACAAACATGAGGACAAACACGGCCGCCTTCTCAAAGCAGGATGGGAAAAATGAGGAGGGTAAGTTACTGCTGTCCACACAAGGGAGAGTGGCAACCCAGCCCCTCTGATAGGAACCCTGACACCTTGGCCGAGCCACTGGTGCAGCTGCCTCGGGGAGTCCTGGGCTGCCACCAGCTGAGCCCCGGCCACGTCACACAGTGTGCCAAAGTCACACTGCAGCGGGCTGCCAAAGATGGAGAACTGTTCAGGAGGGAAATTCCGTGTTGTAGGTCACAGCCAGCACAAAAGCTCTGGAACTCTAGCTAGAAAATCAGACACAGGTGTCAGAAACTTCTAGGCCAGAGCTACAGGAGGAAGAGGAAGAGGAAGAAGAAGAGGAGAATGTCAGTGCCCCCCATGATTCTCTGGCCTTGCCTACCTTTCCAGCTTCATCTGCTGCTGCTTCTCCAGAGGCAGCCAATGTCCCCACCTGGGACTACAGCCTTCCTATCCCCTTAAGCCCCCCCTAAACCTTGTTCCCAGAAGGTTCTTTCCCTTCTTGTCTACTTAAAATGCCCATTCTTCCCAGGCTTCCCCTGCGAAGCCTTCCCTGGCCAGGTTCTTCCTGCAGCCTGCTTACTCCCTATGATGGGCCCCAGGCACAGCGGTGAAGAGCCTGGGCTGCACTAGACCTGCTTTGACTCCGCGCTGTGACTTTCTGTGCAACCTTGAACCTCACTTCTCTGAGCCTGGGTCTCTACATCTGCACACTTGAGAGAGTAATGTCTCACAGGGTGGTTTTCCTCAGCAAATGTCTGAGAAACTCCTGTATGGTAGGCAGTGTGTTCAGGGCTGAGGTTACAGTGGCACTATTGCTACTACTACTACTTGCTGTCATTGAATTGATTCCGACTCATAACAACCCTATAGGACAGAGCAGAACTGCCCCATAGAGTTTCTGATGAGTTCCTGGCAGAGCTGAACTGCTGGTCTTATGGTTTGCAGGTGTGGCACTTAACCACTACACCACCAGGGTTTCCAGTGGCAAATAAGACAAATCAAAAACCAAACCCATTGCTGCTGAGTCAATTCAAACCCGTAGCGACCCTACTGGAGAAAGTAGAACTGCCCCATAGGGCTTCCACGGAGTCCCTGGCAGACTTGAACAGCTGACCTTTTGGTTAGTGGCCACAGGTCTTAACCACTATGGCACCAGTGTTTGCAGACCTTTTGAAGGATTAAAACCAAAACAAACCAAAGCTGTTGCTGTCAGGTTGATTCTGACTCGCAGCTGCCCTATAGGGCAGAGTAGATCTCAGCTGCTAACCGAAAGGTCAGACGTTCAAATCTATCAGTTACTGCCAAGTACTTGGGCAACGCCATCTCAAAGGTTGGAAGTTCTGGTCTACCCAGAGGGACCTCCCAAGAAAGATCCAGTGAACTACTTCTGAAAAATCATTCTCTGGAGAACATTTCTACTCTGACACTCATGGGATCTCTGTGAGTTGGAATCAACTCCATGAGCACCAGTAATAGTTACTGGAACTTGTAGACAGAGTAGGTCTGCCTCATAGAATTTCCAAGGCATGCCTGGTGGATTTGAAGTGCTGATCTTCCGTTTAGCAGATGCAGCACTTAACCACTGTACCACCAGGGTTTCCTACTCAAACTTAAAAAGCCCACTGCCATCAAGTCAGTTTGGCTCATAGCGACCCTAGAGGTCAGAGTAGAAACTTAGAGTTCAATAAATTGGTTGCTATTTCATTGTTCTACAGGATTTTGTACTTACTTTTGCTCTGATGATTTATTTGTCTGTTATCCTTTCTCCTACACAGTGTGAATGCATTGACAGCAGGGACAGTGTCTTATCTGGCCTATGTCCCCACTGCTGGCACATTTCCTGACTTGCATTAAGCTCACCATTGAGGTTTATCGCCAGAGGATGTGATTGAAGAGGGCGCCCCAGTTGTGATCAACTCTTCTCTGCAGGGGTGGCTGCAGAAGGAGAGCTCTAAAAAACGGTGGGTGGAAGGCAAATCAGCAGGAGACAAGTGTTGCTAAATTTCCCAGTGGGGTGTGGTCTGGTGCCAAAATAGAATTAAAATAAAAATGAGGCTGGAATGGGTCTCTTTGTTCTCTTTCCTCTCCATCCAACTTACTGAAATGTTGTGCATCTGGGTCAGCCCTAAGCCAGATCTTCCAGTTCTCGGTGCTTAGCAGAGCTCCAAGCCTGAGAGGAGGAGAAAGGGAAAAGCACGGGGAGGTCTCAGTCAGCTGGTGCTGCTGTAACACAAATACCTCAGGCAGATGGTTTTCACCAAAAGAAGTTTATTCTCTCACAGTCCAGTGGCTGAAAGTCTGAGGTCCGGGTGTCAGCTCTAGGAGAATGCTTTCTCTCTGTCACCTCTGAGGAATGTCCTTGTCATCAGTCTTCTTCTGGATGAGGAGTTTCTCAAGCATAGGGACCCTGGGTCCAAAGGACGCCCTCTGCTCCTGGAGCTAGCTGCTTTCTTGGCAGTATGAGGTCCCCCGTCTTTCTGCTCACTTTTCTCTTTCATATCTCAAAAGAGGCTGGTTTAAGCCACAATCCAGTCTAGTAGATTGAGTCCTGTTTTATTTACGTAACTGCCATGAATCCCACCACATTAACATCACAGAGGCAGGATTCCCAACACATAGGAAAATCACATCAGACAACAAAATGGTAGACCAGTCACACAATACTACCACACAATACTGGGAATCATGACTTAGTCAAATTGAAAGACATTTTTGGAGGGTCACAATTCATTCTATGACAGGTAGTGGGGGGTGGCAGGTAAAGAAAAGGAAAAGGTAAAAGGGTTGGGAGACGACCCAAACTTCTTAGAGTGTGAGCAGCTCCCGGGAGCTCTGGGAGAATAGGTCCTGTCTCTGTTCCCTACTGCCTCTGCTGCTGCCCTGGGTCAGTCCTTCTTCCCTATGGTGGCACCTTGTCTTGCGCATCCATCCCACCAAAGTGCCTCGAAACTCTCTAAGCTGGTAATCTAGTAACATCATTCTCCACTCTATTACAAACAAGCAAAATACAGTTTCTTTTGAGTGCGCTCCAATGTGTGGCAACCTTAGGTGTGTCTCTGTCTCACTGTGCTCTGTAGGGTTCTCAGCGGCTGGTTTTGCAGAAGGAGATGGTAAGGCCTTTCTTTCCCAGGAGCCCCTGAGGGCATATGAACCTCTGCTTTCTTTCTTTAGCAGCCGAGCACATTAATTGTTTTTTACCAGGGGCCTTTCTTGGCTCCGCACTCCCCTGAGGATAAAGCCCAAACTTCCAGGAATTTCATTTAAAACTCTCTGAATTCTGGCTCCTGCCAAGGTCTGGCTGGCTGTCTTTCCTCTGCATGCCTCCTGAGACCCACTGCCTGTCCCTGTTCCCTGTGCTGTTATCAGTCTCATCTCCATTTGCCTTACTGTCTGACTGCGTCACTTGATTCTCCCCCTGCTGTTTGCCAGGCGTTTACTCATTTTTTCAAGGCTCTTCTCAGGTGTTGTGGGCTCCGTGAAGCCTTTCCTGACTCCCACATCCCTGCCCTCGCTCCCCCCCTCCCCCTGTATAATTATCCACTGGAACCAAGACCAACCCCTGCATGGCATCAGCAACACTTGAGTGCACTCCGTAATGGCAGCTCACGCTTGCTGGGTGCCCCGTGGGTGCCAGTGTTGGCCTGAGAGCCTTATGTCACCTTTTAAACCCTCAGAACCATCCAGGAAGTAGGTACTGTGATAATCATCTCCATCTGGAGATGAGAGAATGCAGGGTCAGCAAGGGTGATTGACCTGCCCAAGATCACACAGCTGGTGAATTCAGAGTGCCATGCCTAAGCCCAGGCCTGAGTCCAAAGCCCAGGCTCTTGACCACTGTACTCTACTCCCTCAGTCTTCCCCGAGAGTGAGCTCTGAAATGATAAGTGGATTGTCTTTGTTTTTTCTATCTCCAGCACTCAGCACTGGACACAGCACCTAAGAATCAGTTGATAAAAATTAATTGACTACAATTTACGCCATAAGTTGGAGTCATCCCAATGGCAACTAGACAACAACTAACAATTTAGCAACAAGAAGACGACCGGACTAAACGGTGGGCAAAGGATTTGGGTAGACACATCTTCAAAAAAGATGTGCAGATAAGCTCATGAAAAGATGCTCAAAGCCATTAACCTCATTGCCTTGGAGTTCTCACTCACAGCGACCCTCTAGACAGAGTAGAATTTCCCCCATAGACTTCCCGAGGAGCTCCTGGTGGATTTGAACTGCTGACCTTTCCACTTGCAGTCTTAGCACTTAACCACTTCACCACCAGAGTTTCCGCAAGAGAAGCAAACTGAGACATGATGGACACAAAGCCCTCGCTTTGGTGGCCTTTGTAAGACGAATGTCAGATAGTCTGGGTTTTAGTGAAGATGGGAGGAAACTGGAACCCTTGTGCCTGTCAGCAGGTGGGAAACCAAAATGACACAGTTGTTCTGGAAAGCAGTTTGATGGTTCTTCAAAGATTAAACGGTTCTAGCCTTATACAGGAAACCTTGGTGGCATAGTGGTGAAGTGACCAAGAGGTGGGCAGTTCAAATCCAACAGGCACTTCTTGGAAATTCCATGGGGCAGTTCTATTTTGACTTACAGGGTCTCTATGGGTCAGAACTGACTTGATGGCATCCAACAACAACAACATGTAGCCTGTGAAAAGAAGGGCCTTGGGTGGCGTAAGCATCTTACTCTTGACTGCTAACCTAAAGGTTGGCAATTTGAACCCAAACAGGCAGTGCCCAGGAAGAAAGACCTGGTGATCTGCGTTCTTACAGGAAACTTTATGATATGAGCAATTCTACTCTATGATACATGGAGTTGTTATGAGTGGCAGATTACTTCATGACAACGGGTTTGGTTTGATTTTCCACCTGTGAAAATTGCCCCCTTAGCATTTCGTTTGATTTCTCCTGTAAGTCTTAGGGCTTTCTGCTTTGAATTATGTGGGCTATTGCTTCACTGTCTCTTTGAAACTATAATCTCAGGGATCGAAGTGTTCTGCCCTACCCTTGTTTGTCCCTCTAGTTCTTGGAGAAGAAGCTGAGGCTTGAGATACTGGATGGTTACCAGGCACTATGGAAGGCACCTCCGACGCTTTGCCACAGAAGCGTGACGCCACAGCACCGAAGTGACCGGGGAGCTGTCCTGGGCAACTTCCTTATCTTCTTGGTGCCCAGCTTCCTCGTTTGTAGAGTGGAAACAATGTTAGCACCCTCCTCACGTTGTTGCGTCCCACTGAGTCGATTCCGACTCATAGAGATCCCATGTGACAGAGCAGAACTATCCCCCAGGGTTTCCTAGACTGTCATTTCTAGGGGAGCAGCTCTCCGGATCTCTTCTCCCATGAAGCCACTGGTGAGTTCAAACCGCCAGACTGTGGGTCAGTGGCTGAGCCTGTCACCATGGCCCCACCAGAAATCCTTATCCATTGGTTTCATCATCTGGTGCTGTTCTAACAGAAATGCTGTGATGGATGGCTTTAACAGATAGAAATTTATTCTGTCACAGAAAAGCAGGCGTCCTAATTCAGGGTGTCAGCTCAACAGGAAGGCTTTCTCTGTTGGCTCTCGAGGAAGGTCTCTGTTGTCAGTCTCCTGGACTGGGAGCTTCTGAGGCACCCAGTGGGTACCAGACCCCAGGTCCTTTCCAAAGGATGTGCTCTGCTCCCAACACTACTTCTCTCCTGATAGTGTGAGGTCCCCAACTCCCCACTTGATTCCCATTCCTTTGTATCCCAAGAAACTGCCTCAAGATGCAGTATAGGCTTACACTGCTGCCTGTCCTCCTGCGTTAACATCATAGAGGCAGGGTTTACCGCATGGAGGAACATCTCAGGATACCGGGAATCACAGCCCAGCCAAATTGTTACACACATTTTTTGGAGGACACAATTCAGTCCCTGACACCCACCTTCTAGAAGCATTGACTCTGTTAACACTGGTAAAGGACTTAGAACAGGTAAAGGACTTAGAAGAGGGCCAACTGTGGCAAGTACTACATAACTGTTAGATGAAAACTCTTTTTACAACTCTCTCCTTTGTTCCTTCTTTTCTTCACTCCTCCTCCTTTTCCTTCCCTCCCTCTCCTTTGCTTCCTTCTCTCTCTTCCACAAATTCTTTCTTAAAAACTTCACAACAGCTCCATGAGCTAGGTGTTGCTCTTATCCTCATCTTACAAAGGAGGAAACTGAGGTTGAGGTGAAGTGCATAAATACATTCTATGTCTCAGTTTCCTCACTTTATTTTAGCTAAATAGTTGTTTATTTTGTGTGGTAAAACACAGATAATGTAAAACATACCACTTTAACCATCTTAAAGCATATGCTTCAATGGCATTAAGTACATTTATGATGTCCTACAGTTGTCCCAACTATGCTGGGCAAGAACATTTTCATCATCCCAAACAGAAACCTTGTATCCATGAAGCAGTCACTCCCATCCCATTCACCTCCAGCCCTAGGCACTGTCATATCTGCGTGCTGCCTCTATGGGTTTGCCTATTCTGGATATTTTATATAAATGGAGCCATCTGTAAATGTGCTTAGTGTGCATGTTTGTGTGTACATGTGTGTATTCAGCTTCTGCCTGGTTCATTCACGTTATAGCATGTCTCAGAACTTCATTCCTTTTTTTGGCTGAATAATATTCCACTGTATGGATATACCACATTTTGTTTAGTAGACTATGTAATTTAAAAAAAATATTTTGTTGTGTTCAAGTGGAAATTTACAATCCAAGTCAATTTGTCACACAAAAGTTTACACACACACTGCAATGTAACTTTAGCTGCTCGCCCAACACTGTGATAACACACTCCTCTGATCCACCCTGTATTTCCCATGTCCATTCAGTTTACTCTCTCCTCCCCATCCTCTCATCTCACTGCTGGACAGGAGCTGCCCAGTTAACCATAGGTACATACTTAATCCAAGAAGCACATTTTTCACCAGTATTGTTCTATGTCTTATGGTTCAGTCCAATCTTTAAAGAGCTGCCTTTGGATATGGCTTCAGTTCTAGACTCACAGAGGGTCTGGGGGCTATGTCTTCTAGGGACCCTCTAGTCTGTCAGACCATCAAATCTAGGCTTTTTAGTAGAGTTTGAGTTCTGCACACCCATTTTTCTTCTGCTGTGTCAGGGTCTTTGTGTTCTACTCCATGCCAGGGCATAGACTATTTGATTTTTTAATGTCTCATTTAACTAAGGCTTCTTGAACATTCTATGATACCCTTTAAAGACACATTGAAAGGTAACAGAAAACCTCCGTGTTGTTTCGGGTGGGCTGGCTTGTGCTAGAGGAGAAAACATGCCCAGCACCCCAGTCTCTGGCTCTTACCAGTCAGCTGATTGGCCAAGGCAACTGTCCTTTCTACAGTGATTCCCTGATACTAGCTGCCGCCATGTTGTGATGCTGCCGTCTCAACTCGTGGCTTCCAAGGTGGCCATGGCAAGGAAGAAAAGGGCTCAAGGTGAATTATTTTTGCTCACAGCCCATTGGCCTGAATTGGTCACATGGTCTCAGTTTCACTGCAATGGTGTTTGGGAGCTGTGATCTTCCCATGTGCCTGGGAAGCAGAAAACAGAAGAGGATTTGCTGAACAGTTGGCACTGGCTTGGCCACCGCCTACAGCTGTATTACCTAAGCTAGTTTTGCTTGATGATTCTCCAGCATGGAGAACACATCTGGTTTTTTTTGTTTTGTTTTTTTTTTTTTTAACACTTGTTTTTCTTTTCTTTGGCTAAATCGTCTGGGCCCATCTGACCTTTGCTGGTTGGGAGAATCACTCATTTGCCCTTTAGTTTCATCACCTGCTCTGAAAGTATAAGGGTATCACAGATAGAATCTTCTAGGAGACCAATGCGAATAATAGTAAGAGGTATGGGCAATTAAGCACCTTTGATTGGAGGTGGAGACAGTTAAAGACGTAAATTAATGTCCAAAGAAGGTCCATCAATACAAATAGCAAATTACCCTTTTTAGGTTTTTAAACAAGTGCAATAATATCTATTTCAAGGAATTGGACATCACAGATGTTTTCCCAGCTCTGTGTAGGGGGGCGGGGAGGTGGTAGGCAGGGGTTTCAGCAGTCCTAGATCCTCCCCGTGGGGACCTGAAAGGTGTTAGCCAAGCACCTGTTAGCACTTGCACTGAGCACAAAGAGGGTACTTGCTGTGGGGGAGCAGGAATTGCTGGTGGCCTCTTTCTTAAGCACTGTCTGTTAACCAAAAGGTGGGCAGTTCATATCCATCTGGGACTTCTTAGAAACTCAATGGAGCAGTTCTACTCTGTCCTATATGGTCACTATGAGTCTGAATCAAGTCAACTGTAATGCATTACTGGCTATGGAGAAGCAAGAGCTACGTTTATTGAATGCCTCCATGGGCTGTGAATAAACATCCTCAGCTGTCCAAGTCCCCATTGGGGATTGTTATGGATTGAATGATGTCCCTTCTAAAAAGGTGTGTATCCATTTGGCTGGACTATGATTCCCGGTATTGTATGATTTTCCACCATTTTGTCATTTGATGGGATTTTCCTATGTGTTTGTTCCATCACTGTGACTTAATAATTTGTATTAGTGGCAGTTATATTGATGAAGTCAACAAGATTGGATAGTGTCTTAACCAATCTCTTTTGAGATTTAAAAGAGAGAAGAGAGCAGAGAGACACAGGGACCGCGTACCACCAAGGAAACTGTGGTGGGAGCTGAGCTTGTCCATTGGTCCTGTGGTTCTTGCTCTGAGATGCTCCCAGACCAAGGAAAGACTGAATTGTCACAAGGACCTCCCTCTAGGGCTGAGAAAGAAAGAAAGCTTTCCCCTGGAACTGATGCCTTGAATTTGAACTTGTAACCCACTGGACTGTGAAGAAATAAATTTCTCTTTGTTGAAACCATCCATTTGTGTTATTTCTGTTGTAGCAGCACTAGATTATAAAGACAGGGACCATCATCGGAGCAGCAGATTATGCTTGTTTCTGGGATAGTTCAAGACTATCCCAAGTTCTTGAACTCTGTCTGCTGTGTTAAGTTTTGTGAGGAAGACCACATGCCAGCACAGGACTGTCCAAAAGAAAGACAAGGCAAGCCACTTAGATCATTTAAACTTTTCTAGTAGAAACTCTAATGAAGGTAAAGAGAAGCAGGTGAAATTAATTTTGATAATACATCATTTAATCCAATATATGCTAAATATGTATCAATATGTAACCAATGAAAACTCTGGACACGTTATCAGGAGAAACCAGTCCCTCGAGAAGGATGTCGTGCTTGGTCAAGCAGAGGTTAGTGAAAAGAGGAAGACCCTTAATGAGATATTTTGGGTTCAGAATTTAAAGATTATCTCAGAGTAACAGTTTCACCCAGGCTCCATGACTCCAGAAAGGCTGGAGCTCATGATGATTCTCAGTTCTGTTCTTCACTTTCCCCCTTTTGATCAGGATTCTTCTACAGAGTCTTGGATCAAAACCAATTTATTTCAATACATGTACATGCATAAACATATATGGCAAGTTGTCTGATTGCTGGCATCTGTAAAGTCAGTTGCTTCTGGTGAAAACCCCCAACAAAGCGTATTTAATTTGTCAGAACAGAGGAAGAAATGTAAGATGTCCTTTGATTTTACTGCCAGGATGTGAAATTAAATAGCGTCATAGTTGAGAGCCTGGGTTCTGTAGTAGTAAGCCAAAGCAGCCAAGTGCCGTCTGTAGTAGTAATAGATAATATTTACATAGAGTTTCCTCTGTTCGTTGTTCCAAATCCTTTATGTATATTAAGTTTTGTGTTCTTCATGGCAACAAAATAAGTAAGAACAATGACTATTATCCCTGTCTTACAGATGAAAATGTTGAGACGTGAAGAGATCAAGTAACTTGCTCAAGATTGCACAGCGACCAAGTGGCAGAACTGGGATGCGAACACAGCTGCCTTAGCTGTTGTAGTTTACTGGCTCTCCATGGTGAAGATGCAAGCTTCCTGAGGGTCACGACTGTCTTTTGTTCATTGCCCCCTTCCACTGTCGAGCACACCACCTGGCACACAGAACCCCATTCACTGTAGAGTCTATTCCAGCCCACGGTGGCTGCATGTGTGCATTCCATGGGGCTTTCAGTGGCTGACTTTCCAGAGGTAGATCACCAGTCTTTTCTTCTGAGGTGACTCTAGGTGGACTCCAGCCTTTAACCTTTTGGGTAGTAGCCCAGCTCTGTAGCTGTTGGTACCCGTAGGGACTCCTCTGCAGCTTAGCCTTCACCGACTTCTCTTCCTGCTCCACTTGTCTCTGGCAACTCTTCCATCATCTTTCCTTCTTTCGCTTGTTAAAGGATGAATGTCAAATCTGTCTGCACCCTTTTCCTGTCACCTGGGTCGTGGTCACTGTCTCTGACTGTCTCCTGGACAGTTGCATCCAGCTAGCCTTTGTATCAGTTTCAGAAGGATCAAAACCTAGCTTCTCATTTCAGCTCAGGAGAGGTGCATCAAAGCCATGTGAGATGGAGTGTAGTGGTTGGGAGCACAGAGGCTGGCACTGGGCTCCACGTAACCTGGGACATATTCCTTAACTTCTCCGTGTCTCAATTTTCTCACCTGCAAAATAAGAAATAGTAATACCCCATTCTTGTGCTTATTACGAGGATTTGAATAATTAATCCACATCCAGGGCTTAGAGTAACACTTGGCATGTCGTATGTGTTCAATAAATGTCAGCTATACTATAACAGCCCCTGTCCACCTGGATGTGTTCCTACGTGGCGCAACTGGTTAATATGCTGGGCTGCTAGTCAAAAGGTTGCAGGTTTGAGTCCGCCCAGAGACGTGTCAGAAGAAAGACCTGATAACCTACTTCCCAAAGGGTCAGTCATTAAAACCCTATGGAGCACAGTTCAACTGTGATGCATGTGGGGTGGCTGTGAGTCAGAGCTGACTCAACAGCAGCTGAGTTTCATTTTATTTTTCCGTGTACCTGGAAGTACCCTTTTTTTCCCATCTATGTGAATGTTTCATATCTTGCAAGAGATGCATCAAAATCACCTTCTTAAAAACTTTTGACTGTGACAGACTGTGGAAATCTCCCTCCTTTCCAAACAGTCATATTACTTATAAACTATTTAAACAAAGCCATTGAATGGATTCTGACTCATAATGACCTTATGTGACAGAATAGAATGGCCCTTTAGAGTTTCCAAGGAGTGTGATGGATTCAAACTGCAAACCTATTGGTCAGCAGTGGGGGCACTAACCGCTATGTTACCTGCTGATGCAACACTGCTTTGTACTGCATGCTATTGATGGTTACAGTGCATTTATGTAATCCAAGTGCTTTTGAAGCCATTTGAAAGAGGAATGAAATAGCTCAGCAGTAAAATTGACGAGGTACTGGAGCCGGAGAACAGGATCTGTAGTGTTGGTCAGTCAGAGCCAGAGACAAGGCTTGGGAGCAGTAGTTCCCCAGGAAGTGATTTTGGGGGACAGGAGTGAGGGTCAGAGGAGAAGGAAGGAAGGATGGGGTGCCAAATAAAAGACTGTGTTGTTGAGGTCACAGCTACACCCTCGGGGTGCTTTTAGGAGTGGACAAGTTTCCTTTCTTGTTTGAACATGTTGAGATTCTGCATGGATGTCATTTTGGATGAGATTCTGAGCTACTGTGAGAAACTGCTTAATGCTTTTGTGCCTCAGTTTATCTGAACATACATTTTTTCCCCGTATCCACTGAGCTTCCCCTTGGCATGGAGGCAGATCAGTTAAGTTGCTCTGTGAAACTCTCACTGCTCAGAGACTCCTGCTGGCCGTTGTAGTTTATTAGAAGGGAACATTGAGCAATAGAAAAATAATTGCTTGTTCGACAAAAGAGCCTATCCTCATGACAGGAGAGAAGCATAATATTTTATTGAAAGATACTCCCTGTGGAGGCTTGTGTTTAGGGTACCATCTGCTTCTGGGGGAACATTTCTAGTATTTTGGTACACAGCCTCAGGTGGGAAGTTTGTGAGGGTGATTGCGTTAACTGGCTGACGCACGTGGGAACAGTCTGACCGAAAGTGACTTTACCTCTCTGAGCCTCCTGTTTCAGCCGTCTAGTGCTGCTCTAACAGAACTACCACAGGCAGACGGCTTTAACAAAGAAAAGTTTATTCTTACACGGTTCAGTAGGCCACGAGTCTGAATCAGGATGTCAGCATCAGGGGAAGGGTTCTCCCTCTGTCGGCTCTGGAGGAAGATTCTTGCACTGCACTGGTCTTGCTGTGACGTGAGAGCATCTCAGTGCAGGAGCGTCAGGTGTGAAGGTTTTGCGCCGCTCTTGGAGCTGCTTTCTTTGTAGCATGAGGTCCCCAACTCTCTACTGGCTTCCCTTTCCTTTTACCACTTGTAGGGTGAAAGGATAAAAGTTGATGCAGGCCACACTCCAGAGAAACTCCCTTTACATTAGAGCTGGGAGATGATTTCAGGAAGGGTGTTGTGGTTCCACCCTAATCCTCTTTCACATAATCCAGTCTATTAACCATAGGCAGAGATTAGGATTTACAGCGTAGGACAATCACAAAGTGGAGGGCAATCACACAATACTGGGAATTATGTCCCAGCCAAATTATTACACACTTTTTGGGGGCACAGAATTCAATCCATGACACCTCCGTTTCCCCATCTGTAGGAGGGTGATAACGATGCCTCCCTTACCTGTAAATTCATTATGACATCGTTAACACCTAGCACAGTTGCTGGCGTATAGAAAGCATTCCACAGCCATGTGCTTGTTAAGTAAATAAATCTCTCATTTGCAGAATCATTGCGGGGATTAAATGAGATAATAAAGCCATCCCAAGTGCTGTTGAGTCAATTCTGACTCATAGTGACTCTATATGTCACTGTAGAACTGCTCCATAGATTTTCCAAGGTGCGCATGGTAGATTTGAACTGCTGACCTTTTGGTTAGCAGCCATAGCACTTCACCGTTAGGCCACTAGGGTTTCCTGGATGTTTTTACCTCCTGGTTGGGCTGTCTTAAAATTCACTTAAAATTGTTTGGGACTTGCCCAACCCACTGGAGTGACCTGTTCTGTCTTCAGCCCCTGATCTGGACCCCTCTGCAGCCAGTTCTAAGCTAAACTGAGAGAGACAGAGGTCCTTTACCTCTTTGAGAAAACAGTCATCTGTTGGGAGGTGAGGAGTTCTTCTCCTTTCCTGGACATCTCCTACCCTCCTTTGACCATGACCTCGGCTTCCTGAGAGATCAGCAATGAGGGCTTCTACATTTCTGCAAGTCCTGCTAGGTATCTTCCACTTTTTTTCCCTCCTCTTTCTTTTGGCGTTTTAAGTCCAATCTAAGTTGTTGCCCAGGGCCTGAACTCAGCCAGAGCTAGCTTCCAAGGAGGAAAAACAAGGGCAGGGCTTTTGCATCAAGTTCATTGCTTTCAGGCCGATGGTTGCTCCTTGCTGTCTTCTACACAGTCTGCAGATGGGCTCTGTTTGGGGGCTGGCTGCAGCGGGGACTGGCTCCTTGAGGAGCAAGATGTGAGTGTTGAGAGGGACCCAAGAGAGAAAGACAGGGAACGGAGTAAGAGAGAGACAACGGTACAAACTGAATGAGGGGTCTGGGGGTGACTGTTCAGTTACAGTGTTTGGCCCTTGTGGTGGCCTGTTGTTGCGATGCAGCAGCTATGCCACTAATATTTAAAATGCCATCAGGGTCACAGGTTTCAGGGGAGCTTCCAGGTGAAGACTAGGAAGAATGGTCTACTAATCCACACCCCCAAACTGGCCAATACAAACTTTATGGATCATAGCAGAATACCATCTGACTCGTTTCCCTTGGGTATCTCATCAGGAGGGACGAACTGCTGGAGAAGGACATCAAGTGTGGTGAGGTAGATGGCTAAAGAGTACGTAAGAGACCCTCAGTGAGACGGATTGGCAAATAGTTGCAACAGTGGACTCACACATGCCAGTGATCCCAGGGGTAATGCAGGGCCCGGCAAGGTTTTGTTCTGCTGTACAGAAGAGCTAGCTCAATGGCATCTATGTATCTATCTGTCTGTCCTTCTGTCCGTCCATCTGTCTGTCCATCCATCCATCTCGGTAGTCACTCTATGGTAGTTCATAGAGATCTTCATTACTCTTTTCTTTAAGAGCTTTCTAGTATTCCACTGGAAACCCTGGTGGCATAATGGTTAAGTGCTGCAGCTGTTAACCAAAAGGTTGTCAATTCAAACCCTCCAGGTGCTCCTTGGAAACTCCATTGGGCACTTCTACTCTGACCTATGGGGTCGCCATGAATCACAGACTCAACGGTGGTGAGTTTGGTTTTTGGTTTAGTTCACCATTACCATACATTTAACAAACTTTCTTTGTATAGGCATTTAGCCAGCCAAGCGCCGTGGAGTCAGATCCGACTCATGGTGACCCTAGGGCATTTAGGCTGTTTGAATATTTAGCAATTACAGATGCTGCTAGAGGGAACAACCTTGTGCATATGTATTTTCATTGTTTGAAAGTGTATCTTCAGGGTAGATATCCAGACTTGGAATTACAGGGCCAGAAAGTGAATTCATATGCTGCTTAGTCAGGCATTGCCCAGAACCCTCCGAGAGCACTATACCATTCACCTTCTCATCTGCAGTCTGTTAACAGTATGTATTTCCTGCAGCCTTGACAGGAGTCACTGTTGTCATTTCTTAATTTTTTTTATTATTATTATGATTGAAGGAAAATGTACATTCCCATATAAATTTGCATGCCCACCTATATGCAGCTCCCATTGCTCTCCCTGCCGGGTGACAGCACACCCCTCCTCTCTATTCCATACGTGTCCTATCCTCCCAACAGTCTCCTATCCCCTCCTCTCCACCCACTCCTCTTCCTCTGGCAAAAGGTCAGCAGGAAGACATCCTACAGATGCATAGAATCATAGAACTCCCACAAGATATGGTCACTGTGCATCGCCAAGTCCAAACCATTGCTGTTGGAAAAGTTGACCTTCATTATGATTTATGAACAGGGGCAGCATCAGGGCCAGGGACCATGCTCCCAGGGGAACCCCAAAGCCCCAGGACCATCACTTGCGGTCTTTTAGTGGAGATCTCAGGGCACACCCCTATTTATTCTCTTGTTGCCAGTGAGACTCAATTTTGTGAGCTCCATTGTGGCTATCACTGGTGGTGGCTGGGCACCATCTGGTTCTTCTGGTCATGAGTTGATGTAGAGACCTATGCATGTGGGTCTCTCTGTCTTCTGGATTCTCTTTTCCCTATGTCATTCTTGTCATCAGTGATCATCCATTCCTGTTGAGTTGGGACCATTTGCTATACCCTCAGATGGCAGCTTGGCAGATTTTAAGACCCCAGACACCAGTCACTGATCTGGGGTGCAGAGAGTCTTCATTAGCAAAATGCTAGCTGTGCCACTTGGCCTTGATTTCACCTGAGAGCATGGTCCCTGGCCCCCTGCCCCAGCTATTCTGTCCTTGCAATATTGGGTTAGGGTGGGAGGAGTATTCAAATTGTGTTGAAGTCCAGTTATTATTGATCTTCTTTCTAATGTGTGCTGTCACCGATTTCACCCAACCAAATTTCTATTAACTATCTAATCTAAACCCTCCCCCCTTTACCCTCCTTCCCTCCCCACCCTTGCAGCCATCAAAGAGTCTTTTCTTCTACGCATGAGTCTGTTTTTAATTTCTTATCATAGGGTCTTATACAATATTTGTCCTTTTGTCGCTGACTACTTTCCCTCAGCATGATGTCCTATTTCTTAAGTTTTTAAATCCAGTAAGTGGCACATGGTATCTCATTGTGATTTCAGTTTGCATTTCTCCCATTGTCAGTGTGCATTTTTCAAATCTCTTTGAATGCTCTCTTCAGGTTTGCTCATTTTTTTTCTGTAAGGCTTTCAAGTCCTCCCCATTTTCAAAAGTACTTTATACGTGAGAGTAATTAGCCCTGAATCTGTGATACAAGTGGTAAATATTTTCTCCCATTTTGTCTATTGTGTTTTAACTTTGTTTATAGTGTTGTACCATGCAAAAATTTTAAAATTTCCTGTGGTAAAAGAAACCAATCTTTTCTTACTTGCATCTGAAATTTGAAAATAATTAGAAAAAGGGCCCTACTTTCAAGTTATAAAGGAATTCACCCATCTTTTCTTCCAGTACTGGTATAGATTTGTGTTATACATTTACATCTTGGATCCAGTTGGTCTTTGTTTTTGTGTGTGGTGTAAGGTACAGATTTCATTGTATCCTGTTTCAAATGATGACCCAGTTATCCCAGTGAGTTTCTCTGAAAGTCAGTTATTGCCTCTGAGACTGTTTCAGAACAGCCACCAGCTTGCTTCACCTCTTCCTGCCGGATAGACACAAGGTTTGTCCAATGTTTCTGAATGGAATCTATCTGCAGCCTTAATTCCTTCCAGGGTGAAGTGATTCTGAGTATGGGCTGACTGACCGGTCAAACACTCGGCAGTCACTCCAGCCTGGCTTTGTGATGACAGCGCTGTAGCAGTTCAATGACTCATGGCCAACTTCAGCACGAGGCTCTGGCCTCTGGCCTCTTGGACTGGATTTCCTGGTAGCCTTCTCATCCTTTGCCTCTGGCTAGTTTTACAGGCTGAGATGTCATCCCCAAATTGATGGTGTGTATTCCTCTTTGGTCTCTAAAAACAGAGAAACCCTGAAAAATACTAGTTTCCAAGTTTGTTCTACCTTGTTGTGGTTCTCAAGTTGGATGACCCAGTGAAGTGAAGAGAGAGAAGGACGTGTTCTCTCTCAGCTGTCCCTGGCATTCCTCTCCTCTCTCTGGACCGATGTTAGGGTGAAGAAACTAGAGGCATGTTCATTTGTTTACATGCTGTGAGTTGCCACTGAGTGGGCTCTGACTCACGGACACCCAGTGTGTGACAGACGACACATTGCTGCTCCTGCTCATCTTCAGAATCGCTGGTCGCCTCAGCTCCACTGTTGCAGCCGCTGTGTATTTTGAGCACCTTCCAACTCATGGGCTCTTCTTCTAACACGGTCTTGGACAATATCCTGCTGTGATCCATAGGGGCCATTGGCTAATTTTCAGAAAAGAAATGTTAGGCTTTTCCTTCTCGTCTGTCTTAGTCTGGCAGTTCTGTTGAAACCTGCCCACCATGGGTTGCCCTATTGGTGTTTGAAATGGTAGTGGCATAACTTCCAGCGCCCCCGCAGCACTCAAGCCACCACAGTGTGATGTACTGACAGCTTGGTACTAGATTTGTTTATAAAAACCCTAAACCAGACTTGTTGCCCTCCAGGCAACTCCAGCGCATAACAACCCTATAGGACAGACTAGAACTACCCCACAGGGTTTCTGAGGAGTGCTTCATAGATTCGAACTACTGATCTTTCAGTTAACTCTTAACCACTATACTACCAGGGTGTTGGAGAAATTACCAGCATTGTTGGTATGTGAGTTCAGAGCTTCTGATTCCAGTGTCTTTTCTCCCTCTGCCACAGCCCATCCTCTGTGTGTGCTTTATTGCTCAGTGTTGTTGGAGTTAGAAAGAGGAGTTCTTTGGAGTTTGGTTTGCTTTCCCTGGTTCCCTTCTGAGTGGTTATAGACCAGCCAGAGGTTTGTTTCCCCTGCCGCCTCTCACCCCAGCCTTGGCTCCAGTCTCCCTGTTACCCCAGTTTGCTTCATAAAGTGGAAACAGTAATAGCAATGGTCTCCTACAGAGGACTGGTGGAGGACTCGACGAGGAAATATATACGACATAAGATGGAAATTACAAAATACTTCCCAGCATAGGTGATTATTGTTATTATCTCTGTTGGCATACACCAATAAACAGTAGACAGTAACAGCTAGCAGCAGTTCTTATGGTTCGCTAGGTCTGTGTGTCTACTGCTATGTGAAGCAGTTTATATATAATACTTAATTGCATCCTTGAAACACCCAGCATAAGGAGCCCTGGTGGCCTATGGCTCAGTGCTTGGCTGGTAACCAAAAGGTTGGCAGTTCAAGCCCATCCAGTGGTTCAAAGGGAGAAAGACCTAGCAAGCTGCTTCCATAAATGCACTTCTTGTTGTGTGTTGTTGAGTCAGTTGTAACTCCTAGTGGCCTCATGTGACTAGGGGTAGGACTGTCCCATAGGGCTTCCTAGGCTGTAGCCTTTATGGGAGCAAGGTCATCAGGTCTTTTCTCCTGTAGAGCCATTGGTGAGTTTAAACTTGCAGTCGACCTTTCAGTTAGCAGCGAGGTGTTTAACCACTGAGTCACAGTCTAGAAAACCTAACAGGACAGCTCTACTCTGCAAATGGGGTCACTATGAGCCAAAACTTGGCTTGATGCATCCCAAAACAACAATACCAAACAAAGTAAGATTCTCTTTCTCCCTTTATGTATGAAGAAACTCAGAAAGGTCAAGTTGCAGAAGAAGAACTGGACTCCAGCATGACATGAACTCTGTTCTCCAGAAATCTAGGTTGAGTGAGGAATAGGGAACAAAGCCTTCTGGGCCTTTTAGCCCTATGCCTGTTATCTGTCACTGAACGTAACCTCAAGACGACCTGCCTTGCCTGACTATGCCTGTCTCCTGTACACACTGGCCTTTGCTTTGCCCATCTACTCCCAGCAAGAATGCATAACAGCCCCCAGGACTGGATGAGGAAATTTTACCCATCTCAGGACTGGGCAGCAGCTCTTAGCCCTGCCTGGTGCTATCCTTTTGGGGGTACCAAGCTAGTCCCCCATGTTGTAGACCTAAAGTCACCACCTCTGAGGCTGAGGAGGTAGCAGGGCCCAGGAGGCATCTGTAGCAGCCTCTGGCATGAGCTGTGCTGAGTCCAGGGTGACACTGATTTGTTTTATTCCTTGTTCTATTTCCCCAGTGCCTGATTTCACAGATACAGAGCCCTGGTGATGCACTCGGCTGCCGACTGAAAGGCTGATGGTTTATATCCACTTAGCAGCCTTGTGGAAGAAAGATCTGGTGGTCTACTTCCATCAAGATTATAGCCGAGACGGGTCTTAAAAGCTAACAAGCTGCCATCCAAAGAGCACTAAATGATCCCAATCCACATGGACCTGAGACAAATGACAGGAGAAAACTATGAGCCCACCAGATGGAAGGGACCATATGAGCCATAGCCTGCTTTAGCATGGGACCAGAAGAACTAGATGGTGCCCAGCCACCATCAATGACAGCCTGGATGGGATGCGCAGAGCAGAGCTCTGGACACAGCAGGTGATGGAGTAGAGGACAGAGCTAGACCTTTACCGAAAGACCAAACTTGATGGTCTTTCTGAAGGAAGGCCCCTCTGGGAACGTGGCCCCCAGATTCTCTAACCCTAAACTGCATCCAGCACTGGGGTTAGCTCCCCAGACAAAGACCACCTGGACCATACAAAACAGAGTGATACTGGAGGGGAACAAACCTTTAAAAATGTACCAGGGGTTGTCTGAGGGAAACTTTGCTGGAGCCAAGTTGATTGGGTGAGGAGGGCCAGACCTTTATCAAAAGGTCACAGGAAGTTCCAAGTAAAAGGGGAAGTGTGCTGTCATGTCAGGGAAAGGAGGGGTGGGAGGGGGTGAGGCAGCTAGACTAGAATAGAGGTGAAAGTTCTATGTGTTATATGGCAACATTATACAGACTGTAAAACTGTTCTTAATTCACATTAAAAAAAAAAAAGGTTACCGTCAAGAAGACCTTGTTCTACTCTGTCATGTGGTGTTGCTATACGTCAGAATCGACTCATGGCTCCCCCCAACAACAACAAACCACAGGTGCTCACATTATTTTGGAGTGCACAAGTAAAGCTGAGTATAGCATAATGTCATGGTGACCCATAATTTAAAACAAACAAAAAACCAAACCCTTTACAGTTGAGTTGCTTCCAACTCATGGGAACCCCACATGTTACAGAGTAAAACTGTTCCATAGTGTTTTCTTGGCTGTAATATTTATGGGAGCATATCATCAGGCCTTTCTTTCATTTCACATTGCTCAGTGGATTGGAACTGTCGAACTTTCAGGTAGTAGTTGAGTGCAAATCGTTTGTACCTCCCCGAAAAACCAAAACCAAGTCCATTGCCTTTGAAGTGATTCCAACTCATAGCCATCCAACAGGACAGAGTGGAACTGC
Source organism: Heterohyrax brucei (assembly GCA_028571685.1). NCBI lineage: Eukaryota > Metazoa > Chordata > Mammalia > Hyracoidea > Procaviidae > Heterohyrax > Heterohyrax brucei. The sequence goes on along the minus strand of CM053153.1, from coordinate 12,454,632 downwards.
CACACAGGATTTCCAAGGCTATAAATCTTTACAGAAGTAGACTACTGTGTTTTTCTCCTATGGAGAAGCTGGTAGGTTCAAAGTGCTGACCTTTTGGTCGGTAGCTGGGTGCTCAATGATTGTGCCACTAGAGTTCCTGTTTTGCAACACCCGGGGACCTACAATTCTAATGAGCATATTTCTACTACTTGTTACAGTTCTTAGGTCCATCAAGCAGCTTCCAATTCATAGTGACTCTATAAATAGCAGAATGAAACACTGCCTGGTCCTCCACCATCCTAACAACCATTGTTCGTTGTTATGCCTGCATCCATTGTTGTAGACACTGTGTCAGTCCATCTCATCCAGGATCTTCCTCATTTTTGCTGATCCTCTACTTAACCAAGCATGATGTCCTTCTCTAGGCTAATTCCTCCGGAGAACATATTCAAAGTATGAGAAGTAGTATCACCATTCTTGCTTCTAATGAGAATTTTGGCTGTAATTTTTCCAGGACAGATTTGTTCATTCTTTTGGCAGTCCATGGTATATGCTATATTCTTCCCCAACACTGTAATTTAAAGGAGTCTGTTATTTGATCTTCCTTGTTAATTGTTGAGCTTTTGCATGCACGTGAGGCAATCGAATGGCTTGGGTCAGCCGCATCCCGTGTTTGGGGTAATATCTTTGCTTTTTAAACCTTCATTGAGGTCTTTTGCAACTGATTTGCCCAATGCAACGTCTCTTTTGATTTCCTGACTGTTGCTGCCATGGGTGATTGTGGATCAAAGTAAAACAAAACACTTGACAACTTCAATCTTTTCTCATTTATCACGGTGTTGCTTATTGGTCTACTCGTTCGGATTTTTGTCTTTATGTTGAGGTATAATCTGTACTTAAGGCTGTGGATTTTTTCAGCTGTTTCTTTTCATTTCAGCAAATGAAGGTCCCAAGAGCTTGACTGCCTCTGGGTCATTAAGGTCAGCTTTACGTTGAGGAGGGAGCTCTTCCTCAGTAGTCTTTTGAGTGCATTCCAACCTGAAGGGTTCATTCTCCAGCACTCTATCAGACAACATTCCACTGCTGTTCATTAGGTTTTCACTGGCTAATTCTTTTCCGGTGTAGACTACAGTCATTTTTCCCAAGCCATCTTAATCTGGATGCTCCATGGAAACCTGTCCTCCGTGGGTGATCCTGGTGGTGTTTGAATACCAGTGTCATACCTTCCAGCATCACAACAACTTGCAGGCTGCCACAGAATTTCAAATTCACAAGTGTGTTATTGAAATTACTAGCCGATGGACTTCCTTCATTACCATTTGGTTGTCTTCCTCATGGCCTGGCTTTTTGGGTGGATACTGGTGACAGTGTTATTTACCAAGGTTAACAATTACAACAGATTACTATCATCTTTTATGCCCTGAGCATGATGCTGATACCAGATGGGTATGAAATTTGGAATGAGACAGAACTGGTTTCAGGCTGGGCTTCTCCCTTCCTGTTGTACTGCTTAACCTCTATGAGCCTCAATTCCTTTACTCAGAAAGTGGAACGGTTGCTAGGTTTGATGTGAAGAATGAATGAAATAATGCAGGAGAAGTACTGAATACAGGGCCTGGCACAAAATAAACTTTTAAAGAATATTAGCCATTATTAGTTTTATAATCAAGTTAATAAAATCTTTCTTGTTTTGCATTTAAACCAAAAAAAAAAAAAAAAACAAATCCACCTCTGTTGAGTCAGCTCCAACTCATAGCTACCTTGCAGGGTTTCCAAGGCTACAAATCTCAGTGGAAGCAGACTGCCACATCTTACTCTTGTGGAGCTGCTAGTGGTTTCGAACCTTTGACCTTTTGTTTAGCAGTCAATCTAACAAATGATAGCTGTTACTATTATGACTACTGTTGTAAAGGGATGCTGTGGCTTTACCGTAATGCCTCTGAGGTGATCTGGCGGGATCTCTTTGGAGATTCAGGAAGTAGGGGAGCCTGTGTTGGGAAATTTCTGCCTCTGGTTTGCTGGAGGTGGACCCAGTGGTGGCCAGTTATGATTGGCATAGGCCAAGAGAGAGCACAGGAAGGGAGTCTTTCAGAGGTCAATACCTTCTCTTGGCAACATGATTTGTTTGCGTAGAGCCCAGCACTACACTCTACAGAGGCCCTTGTTTTTGGAGCTTGGACTCTTGTCTCCTGTCAAGCTCATGGGATGAAAAACCAGCCCAGGACAGTATTTGAAATTCCATGGAGATGTGCTTAAAAGAGAACTTTGTACTTGGAAGAGATTCTGCTAGTAAAGCTCTGAAGTGTCTCGTGGACACAACTTGGTAGTAAATAATGGCGCTGGCAGCAGGCTCACTGCTGGCCTAGTGGCGTTGGGACTCTGGCATGTGATCTCTGAGGCTGCGTGACTCACACATGCTGCCCGGGCTGACTCCTTCCTTCTTCTCCCACCAAAGACGGGTCTTCTCTTCCCAGTTAACAGCAGGGAGGTAGGCTGTGTTGCAGAATCCTGAGGATTTGGGTATTTAGGGCAGGAAAACTTGTTCATTCTCTGACTTCTGGTTTTTGTCTTCTGATTGAGGGTATTAGTACTTTCATGCATTAGCCTGTGACATGTAAACTACACACTGCACTGGAGCTGGGTGACAAGGATGAGTATGCCAAAGTCCTTGACATCATGATGATGATCATGTACGTATGCACAGATACAGAGATTATACTGCACTGTGGAACTCAGTTCAAGATACACAGCTCTCCAGAATTACATAATAAAGCATACAGTAATGGTTAATAGGTACTTGTTTTTACTTCCTGTCCTTGACTCACCTTTCAATTTTCTTTATCGCCTCTCTATAATGCAATGTAACATTAATAGAAGAATTAGTAATGATCCCAAGTATGGAGGCTAAGTGATCACTCTCTTCTTCAAATGATGAAATTAATGAATCCAACAATCTTAACTAGAGCTGCTAATAAGAATCTAGGTAGCCTGCCCTGGTCCCATCTCACTGCTAGTAGACAAAGTTATCCTTTGCTGCCAAGTTGATTCTGACTCAAAAAGACCCTGTAGGACAGAGTGGAACTTCACTATAGGGTTTTCTAGGCTGTAATCTTCATGGAAGTAGACTGCTACATCTTTTTCTTGTGAGTTCAAATCACCAAAATATTTGGTTAACATCTGAGTGCTTAACCACTGCACTGCCAGGGCTCTTTAGATAAAGCCAACAGAAACAACAAACAGGTTTAAAGTGCCCCAAGATCTCTTCAATTGTCATTGTGGATATGAGGGCTGCAGGTCAGATGATGCATCAAGGGATAGCCTGCAATGACCCTAACCACTGGAGGATACATGACTATCCTTTTCAAGAAACATTGGTATTCCTGTTCCTTCTTGCCTACTGCCAGTTGCCAGGAAAACAACAGATTCCATGCCAATCCAGTCCTTCAGCTAGGGAACTGAGTCTATATGAAGGAATTTTGGATAAAGCGCTGTCTCCCATGTCATGGATTGTGCCCTGTCAAATTCTATTTAAAACTCTTGCAAGTTGGTTCCGTGATATGAAGTCAGAGAACTGTGGGCAACAAGCCACAATGACATAAAAAATACCACCAAAACAAAGTGAGTCTGAATTGCCTGCGAATTAATGATACTTAATACTTCAAAAGCCCAGAGGGGAGACCCTAGATTTTCATCATCCCTATGGCAGTTTTAAGTTGTAAGGTAAAAGGGGGTATCTTGTGGTATCTAGAGCTAGCGGAGTGAACTTCACAATAAAATCTAAAAGAACTACCTGAAGACCCAGGACAAATAACTTCTTAGGACTACTGGTAGGAACTGAAAAGTGCTGGGCTAATACTAAATCACAACATTCATAACCGACTTTACTAATGTGTGGATTTATACAGCCACAGAGCAGGGAAGATGAAGAAATGCAGTCCTGTAATCAAGTGGACTTTTTTGCACATTTTGTAAAAGTAAAAAGCTCAAGAAACAGACAGATAGCTTAACAATCTGTGTTACTCAGATAACATAATCTTGTTGCTAAAACTGAAGAGGACTTGAAAGACTTACTGATGAAGATCAAAGACCACAGCCTTCAGTATGGATTGCAACTCAACATGAAAAAAACAAAAATCCTCACAACTGGGCAGTAGGCAACATCATGATACATGGAGAAAAGATTGAGGTTGTCAAGGATTTCATTTTACTTGGCTCCACAATCAATACTCATGGAAGCAGCAGTTAAGAAATCAAAGGATACATTCATTGAATTGGGCAAATCTGCTGCAAAAGACCCTTTAAAGTGTTGAAAGGCAAAGATGCTACCTTGAAGAACTGACCTAAGCCATGACATTTTCAATTGCATCACATGCACGCGAAAACTGGCCACTGAGTTAGGAAGACTGAAGAAGAGAACTGATGCTTTGAATTGTGGTACTGGAGAAAAATATTGAATATACCATGGCCTGTCAAAAGAACAAACAGATATGTCTTTGGAAGAAGCACAATTAGAGTGCTCCTCAGAAGCAAAGATGGTGGTACTACTCTGGACATGTTGTCAAGAGGGAATCAATCCTTGGAGAAGGTCATCGTGCTTGGTAAAGTAAGGTGTCAGCGCAAAAGAGGAAGATCCTCCTTGAGGTGAGTTGACATAGTAGCTGCAACAGTGGGCTCGCGCACAGCAATGATTGTGGGCCTGGTACAGGATCGGGTAGTGTTTTGTTCTGCTGCACACAGAGTAGCTGTGAGGGAGAATCAACTCAATGGCACCAAGCGGCAGCAAAAACAACATGTCACAGAGTTTCTCCAAAAATCGAATGAGCTGCTGTATGTGAAAGAGATAAAAAACTATGAGATTATAATATTGCAATGAACATAAATCAATTACCTGGATGGAGCTTTTATTAGAACTATTTATCTTTGTTGGTATCAAATGGATGTTGGGTTGCATACATTTATCAGTCTTCAGGGGCTCAAATGTACTTGGATAACAAAAGACAAAGTTTAATTTTATAGAGGCATTTATGACTTAATCAGTTATGCTAATGGATGTATATGCAAAAAGCTTCACAACTAAGTGAGACTCTTGAGTGTACTTTTTCAAACTGATTTTAAATCTCATAAATATAGATTATAAGACTTTTGCATAATATGCTGCTAGACTGAGATGTTGGCCAAATAAATGCAGGGCTGGAGTCATATAATGAATTATGAGTTACAAGAGGAAACTTCCAGAACTGGTGCTCATATTCAATGGCTCTGTGACCTTGGCAAAATGACTTCATGACACTAGGCACTTTAGTTCTTTCATTTGTGAAAATGAGGAAGGTGAGTTGCACAACTCTAAGAATGTAGTCAACGTCACTGAATTGTACATGTAGAAATTGTAGACTTGGTGTGTGTTTTGCTGTGTATATTCTCAGCAACAACAAAAATGAAATAAATTATATAAAACATGGTAAAGGTGAACTCAAAATTTCTGAGACCCAGCTCAAAAGATTCTAGCTAAAAGATTCTAAGAACCAAAGTGGCAATACCATTTCCTGGTTCAATGTATCTGATGTCTGGTTATAGTGAGGAACCATGGTGGCATAGTGGTTAAGTCCTACATCTGTGAACCAAAGGGTCTGCAGTTCAAATCCATCAGGTCCTCCTTAGAAACTCTATGAGGCAGTTATACTCTGTCCTGTAGCATCACTAGTTAGAATCAACTTGATGCAAATGGGTTTGGTTTTTTTTTTTTTTTGGAGGGGGGGTTTCCCATGAGAATCATTCCATTTACTTGACAACTAGATTGGAGAGTCAGTGCTCATGGGTACTTTGTGGGGCCATGTTGGCTATTAGTGGCTCACAGCTGAGTCCCTTCACCAGACTGCTCTTAGATGAAGATTGCTGCTTGACCTAAGATCACATCCCCTTCGTGGGAGCATCCTACATCCAGTGATCGGCCGTTGCCACAGTTATAAAGTAAAAGTATGGGGACACAGTCTCCTTACCTCCATTTAGGACAGCTGTGATGGTACAGTCTGACCCCAGAGCTTCTCATGGGGTTGCTGAAGACTCTGTTGAAACTACATTGCAATTTGGCTCCTTCCTCTGCCCGGGCTTACCTTCATTCTCTCACAGATGTTGCTCCTGAAGATCCTTATCAATAACTCATCACTTCAGAGCCCTTTTTCTGGGAAGCCTGATCTACCAGTTAGCCATTAACAACGTCTTTAAGTAACAGAAAACCAAGCTCCATGGTTTGTTTAATTCATGGGCTCAAGTTTCATCCAAGATCCAGGTGGTTCATTTTAGCCTTATCCATAATAGTAAAAAGATGGAAACAACCTAAGCCCCCACTGACGGATGAAATACTCTGCAGTAATACAGAAAAATGATGAATCCATGAAAAACCTCAAAGCATGGATGAATTTGGAGGAGTTAATGTTGGTAAAGTAAGTTAATCAGAAAAAGTCAAATATGGTAGAGACCACTACTGTAACCCCCACCCATCTGCCAGTTTGTGGTACTGTGGGGCCTTGGTTGTTGCTATGATGCTGGAACTTGTGTCACTGTTATTCGAACACCAGCAGAGCCATGCATGGCAGACAGGTTTCAGCTGAGCTGCTAGCCTGAGATTGACTAGGAAGAAGAACCTGGTGATCTACTTCTGAAAAGGATTAGCCAGTGAAATCCTTATGATCTACACCTGAAAAGAATTAGCTGGTGAAATCTGGCAGTGTTTTATACAGTGCCGGAAGACCCTCAAATGGGAAGGCTATCAAAAGATAACTAGGTAAGCGTTGCCTTTCAAAGCAGAGGTGACCTTAAAGACATGGATGAAGTCAAGCCTTCGGGACCTTCATTTGCTGATGTGGTATGACTCAAAATAAGAAGAAATAGCTGCAAACTAAACGTGGAATAGTGAAGTACAAATTCGGGCAAATCAGAAATCATCAATAATGAAATGGAACACTTAAACATCGATATCCTGAGCATTAGGGAACTAAAATGGACTAGAATTAGACATTTCAAGTTGTACAGTCATATTGTCCACTCTGCGGGGAATGACAACTTGAAAAAGAATGGTGGTTGTATCTATCACCGAAAAGAACATTTCAAGACCTTTACTGAAGTACAACACTTTCAAAAACAAACCAATAAAACCCCCCAAACCAAACCCAGTGTCACTGAGTCAGTTATAACTCATAATGACCTATAGGACAGAGTAGAACTGCTCTTCAGAGTTCATAAGGAGTACCTCTTAGATTCGAGATATACTTAATCACTGTGCCACCAGGGTTTCCATAATACTGTCAGTGATAACATAATATTCATATATTGATAAAGAAGATCAGAAACCCAGTGGCATAGTGGTTGAGAGCAACAGTTGCTAACCAAAAGGTTGGCAGTTCAAACCCACCAGGTGCCTCTAGAAACTCTATGGGGCAGTTCAACTCTGTCCTGTAGGGTTGCTATGAGTTGGAGTCGACTCGACAGCAATGAGGTTTTACAAGAAAGACCAGTTAATATAACTGTTAAATTTACATACCCTACAAAGGACAAAGATGAAGACAATGTGGATTTTTACCAACTTATGCAGTCTGAAACTGATCCAACCAGCAATCAGGATGTGTTGATAATTACTGGTGCCAAGCCAAGTGCCAAGTGCATGTAAAAGCTGGAAACAAAGAAGAAGGATTAGTAGTTAGGAAATATGGCCTTGGTGAAAAGAACAATGTTGGAGATTGTATTAGAGAATTTTGTAAGATCAATGATTTCTTCACTGCAAATATCTCTTATCAACCACATGAATGGTACACTTGGACCTCATTAGACGGAATACAAGGTCTGAAAATGAAGTCTGTAAATTCAGTTGTTCTAAATGCCACATACCTCATTGCTGAATATCACTATGGTCACCATCCAAACACTCCCCGTGGGAAGCTATGCATCAATGCCAGTGCCTAGTCCACCCGTCAAAGCAATTTTGGAACTCTTTCTGGAATGACTGTTGCTCACGGTGACAGTTTTGGGAACTTAATCATATAGTTGCCTGTGAGGTAGTTTTTAGCTGATAAACAAATAACTGTATTGGAACACCCTCCTTACTCACCTGATTTGGCCCCCAGTGACTTTTTCTTTACCTGAAGATAAAGGAAATATTGAAAGGAAGACATTTTGATGACATTCAGGACATCAAGCGTAATACCACAACAGCTCTGACGGACTTCCAGAAAAAGAGTTCCAAAATTGCTTTGAAGAGCGGACTAGGTGCTGGTATCAGTGCACAGCTTCCCAAGGTGAGTACTTTGAAGATGACCATAGTGACATTCAGTAATGATTTATGTAGTACTTTTTCAGGGATGAGTTTGTCAACTTAATTGGCAGTCCTCATACATAGGAATCAAATAGACTACATCTGTGGAAAGAGACTATGGAAACATTCAATATCGCCAGTTAGAACAAGGCATGGACCCAGCTGTGAAACAGGCCATCAGTTAGTCATATGCAAGTTGTAGCTGAAATTGAAGAAAATTAGAGCAAGTATGCGAGAGCCAATGTATGACCTGGAGTATATTCCACCTGAGTTTAGAGACCATCTCATGAGTGGATTTGTTGCATTAAACATTCATGATGGAAGACCAGACAAGTTGTGGAATGACATCAAAGATCTCATACGTGAGGAAAGCAAGAGGTCATTCAAAAGACAGAAAAGACCAAAATGGCTATCAGAAGAGACTCTGAAACTTGTTCTTGAAAATTGAGTAGCTAAAGGTGAAGGAAGGAATAATGAAGTAAAAGAGTTGAACAGAATTTCAAAGGGCAGCTCAAGACGATGAAATAAACTAAATTTATCATGGACTTCCCAAAGGAACAAACCAGTCTTCAGAGAAGTACGGCCAGGATACTCCTGAGAAGCAAGGAAGGCCAGACTTCACCTCATATACTTAGGACAAGTTATCAGCAGGGGTAGTCCCTGGAGAAGGATACCATGCTTGATAACGTGAAGAAGAAGACCTTCCAAGAAATGGACTGCAGTGAAGACCTTCAAAGAAGCGGTCAGCAGCGTAGAAGAAGACCTTCAGAGAAACGGATTGACATGGTAGCTGCAACAGTGAGTTCAAACATGGCAACGACTGTGAAAGTGGGGCAGGATCAGTAGCGTTTCGTTTTGTTGTACATGTGGTCATTACGGGTTGTAAGTGATTCACTGGCACTTAACAACAGCATATGGAACCAGACTGACAGCAGATAGAAAGCTTAGGGGTCAGTGATTTTATGTTCGTGGAGGAGGAACATTTAGTACAGGAGGGTGAGATGGTTGCACAACTTGCAGAATACATCAGTGTCATTTTACTGTATCCATAGAAACCGGAGAATTGGTGTATGTTCTGCTAATAATACTAATAAAGGAACTTACTGCTACTTAGGCCCTTTTTCTTACAGGGATAAAAGAGAGAAAAACAGAGAATGTGAATAGGTTGAAAAAATTCGATGATGTCTGCAGCCTTCCATGTCTAATGGGTTTGGTCTCTTAAAGTTCATCTGAGACCATCTATCAGTGATTATCTCTGCTGCAAATGTACAGCTGAGACTCTTGGATGGCCCTTCATGAGATGATTTTTTGCAGCATGGAAACCAAGTGATTTAAAGGCACCATAAAGAATGTATTTTATGGGGCATGCCATATAGGCAAGAGTGGGAGGAAACGGCATTAGAAGCAGTACCTTGTCCTCTGTTTCCTGAAATGTTTAATTGCACTAATTTATTCCATCATTCCCACGCCTGGATTCTACAGTGACAGTTGTATCAACCTGTGGGCTTAAGTCTGCATGCTCAGTACCTAAGAGACTGTTAGATTTCTGAAGTGGTTCTAATCCTGATTTTCTGATCTCTGGCTTCTTCTCCAGGGCTTGAGGGGCAATTGCATGGCAACCTTGACACATCTGGATTGCCCTGACTCTACCTTGACTTTCTGCTCTTCTCATTGGCCATGCCATCCTGGAAAGCATATGAGCTCTCCGGGTTTTAACTGTCGGCTCTGTTCTCCCCTCATTCTCTATCCTTAACTCAAACAGTACTTCTCTTAGGTCCTCAAACAAGGCATGCTGAATTCCAGCTTCCTCTATAAATTCTCATAAGGTCAGTTCACCATAACTTTCATACTTTCTGAGTGGTCTTGAGCAAGTTACTTTCCCCACAGTGAATCTCGGTTTCCTCATTTATAAAATTGTAAGAGTTGCTCTTGATTAGCTGATTTCAAACTTCAGTGTGCATAAAAATCCCTGAGGAGTGTTAAAATATCCCAGGCTGTATCACAGAGCAATTACGTAAGGAATGTTTAGAAATGAAGCCTAGCCCTGAGTGTGTATGTTTGAGTGTGTAGGCACATATAAACACAAACATATACAGTCACGCAAGGCTCTAACATTTAACAGTAAAATAGGTTTGAACTCTTGATGTATGTACCAAAAAGGATGGATCTTAAAAACCACAATTGATTCATTTAATCTTTTGTTGATAGACACTTGAATTGTTTCCAGCTTGTAATTATGAATAAAGCTACAATGAATGTTCTTGTTTATGTTGTGGGTAAGTAGATTGATGTTTCCATTTCTCTTGGGTAGGTAGTTAAGAGTAGAGTTGTTGGGGGTATAAGACACAGGCATATTTACGTTTAAAAGAAAATTCCATTTTCTGGAGTAGCTGTCCCAATTTGCACTTCCACTGGCAGTGTACGAGTGATGTAGCTGTTCTAAATCCTTGCCGCTATTTCGTGATATCGTTCTCTCTAATTTCTGTCATTGACGGGAACCTGTAGTGGTAATTTTTTGTGGTTCTAATTTGTATTTTCCTGATTTCTAATGATGATAAGTACCTTTTTCATGTTTTTACTGGTGATTTGTTTATTTTCCTTTGTGAAGCGACGTTTAAGTGTTTTATCTGTTTTTAAAACTGTCATGTTTGTCTTTTTATTATTGAGTTTTGGGTGTTGTTTACATATTATCGGTACAAACTGTCAGATACATGTATATGAATTATTTTATTCCATTTATAGCTTGCTTAAATATTTTCTTAGGTAGATTTTAGGCATCAAGATTTGTAAAAAGTGCCTGACGATTCTAATATGAAACTGGGGTGGAGAACAGCTCTGGAGAATATCTGATCTAGCCTTGCTGGTCAGTGGGTTGTCCTTAGACCAGTAGTATTACCCCTGCCTGGGAACTTAGTAGAATGCACTATTTCAGGTCATACCTCAGCACTACTGGGTCAGAAGCTGCCTTTTAAACAAGATCCCTGGGTGATTTGTTTGCATATTGTGGTCTGAGGAACATGGCTGATATAAATCTCCTTGGGCAGTTAAAATTACAAATATTAGGGAAAATTTGAGAATCTGGAATCAGAATGCCTCAGTGTATGAGAAATTGTGTATTTAATAAGCCCTAAGGGAAAACTGAGACACACTGGGTCTAGAATGGTTGTTGTTAGGTGCCGTTGAGTCCGTTGTGACTCATAACGATCCTATGCACAACAGAATGAAACACTGCCCTGTCCAGTGCCGTGTTCACAATCATTTTTATGCTTAAGCCCATTGTTGCAGCCACTGTGTCAATCCATCTCGTCGAGGGTCTTCTTCTTTTTAGCTGACCCTCCACTCTTCCAAGCATGATGTCCTTCTCCAGGGACTGATCCCTTCTGACAACATGTCCAAAGTGTATATAAGATACAGTCTTGCCGTCTCTGCTTCCAAAGAGCACTCTGGTTGTATTTTTTCCAGAGCAGATCTGTTTGTTCTTTTGGTGGTCCGTGGTACATTCAACATTCTAGAATTAGTTATATTTAAATTAAATTTTATTCAAGTCAGATTTATTTAAAGCTTGTATGTGCCCATCACCATCTCATGGAGTGGGAGATACAGGAAAAAAAAAAAGTTCCGCCCTTGTCTTAGGAGGCTTGGATTCCAGTGGGAGACAATGGGAGCCCCATACTTTCAGGATAAAATGGTCTGTACAGTGATGGGTGGGTACCATGTTTGGGAAGAATGCCAGCATCCGATTCCAGCTCTGTGACCATCAGTGATACAACCCTGGGCAGGGCACTGGCATTTCCGAGGTCCTGCCACCCAGCAGTGCTCCAGTCTTTTTGTAGATCCAGGAGTTGCTGTCTGTAAGTGTGCAGCAGCTCAGTAAGTAATTGTGAGCTCCGGCTCCTGCTTTGGGTGCTGAGGGAGTGACAGGAGAGCAGCGAGGGCTCCTTTGACCTAACATGCTGACTCACACATTTACAGTGTGTATCCTGCAGGCTGCCAGAGACCGTGAAAGTCGATACTCTCCAGAATTAGACAGAAGCATCTTGACAGAAATGGGATTTATGGTTGGAATTAAATGGAGCCTAAAGCATTTGAGTCTAGAGAGCTGGAGGAAGCAGAGGGTGCATCAGACAGCATGAAGGGAATAAGTTATTGCAAATCAACCTCTGGAATCGTTAAGTGGTGGTACCTTTTAACGATCTGCCAAGAATATAGGAACTCTGAGGCCCATGATGCTTTTTTGCAAAAGGTGTCCAGTGAAGAATGCAGGAGAACTCAGGGTTCCTTGGTTCAGACCCAATGAATGAGCAGCTTCCCAAAAGGGCACAAATTTACACCAGCTCTTTTGAGTGCGGGAGTGCATGGGACCTAGTGACGTGACTAGTTTCACAAATTTCCAGACATTTCCCATTCATTCGTCACTCTTCAGTACTACTTAGAATTTCTGGAGAGGCTTACAGGGACAGCTCATTAACAGCAAGAAAAATAGTTTAACCACTGATGACCAGAAAGAAGCATGGAGTTCAAAAGATGATACGTTCCTTCACTGCTTTTCTGTGAATCTTTTCCAAGCCAGGCAGTTTGGCCTCCTTTTTGCTATAAACTCTGTTTCTGTTTCTTCTTCTCACTTCTCTCTTCTTCCTCTCCTTGATTTAGAAGATTTTCATCTTCTAGGTGTTTTAGGATGAAGTAACTACAAAGAAGCAAAGTATTCACTTTTGAGCAGACATTCCCTCTCATAGCATTACTTTGAGATATTTTATGCTAATAAAATACCCTTTCTTCTCAGTCAGTTACCAGAAAACCATTAGATATTAAGAGAAAGAAAATAGCCAGATGAGAGGAGAAGACTCTTATCCTGCTACATATATACAATGTATAGATATATGCTTGGTTTTCTTTGGGTGATTTCCAAAACTGAAATCACATTGTATACTACTATACAGATGTACTGTTTCCCCCTATTTCATAAACATTTCTCCATGCCATTATCTACATTATAGTTTCTGTCAGTATTTTATTAAAGTATTGTTTACGTACAGCAAAATGCACAAATGTTTAGCACATAGCTCAATGTCTTATGACATATGAATAGACTCTTGTAACCACAACTTGTATCAAGATACAGAATATTTCCATAACCCCCCAAAATTTCCTCATGTCCCTTTATAGTTAGGAGCACTGGTAGCACAGTGGTTAAGAGCTTAGCTGCTGAGTAAAAGATCAGTAGTTTGAATCCGCCAGCCACTCCTTGGAAACCCCCTGGGGTAGTTCTCCTCTGTCCTATAGGATCTCTATGAGTTAGAATGAACTTGACAGCAATGGAGTTTTCATCTTTCTGGTTACTTGTTCCCTTTCTCCTCCTCTCAAGATAACTACTTGTCTTAGTCATCTGGTACCACTCTAACAGAAATACCATGAGTGGATGGCTTTTGCTAAGAAAAGTTTGTTCTTACACCATCCCATAGGCAACAAGTCTGAATTCAGGGTGTCATCTCCAGGGGAAGGATTTCCTTCCTTGTTGGTTCTGGTGGAAGCTCTTTGTGTTGCATCAGTCTTTGGTCAGGGAGTATCTCAGCAGAGGAACCTCCAGCCCAAAGGATGTGATCTGCTCTCAGTGCTGCTCACTTGATGGCACGAAGTCCCCAAATCCCTCTGCTAGCTTCTTTCCTGTGTATCTCATGAGACTGAAGGCACAAAACAATCTTTCACAGCATCCTGCCCAACCAACCCAACTGTTCCCTTCCTCTCTCATTAACATCATAGAGGCAGTATTTACAACGTGATGGAACATCACACCATACCAGGAACCATGGCCTAGCCAAAGCACCACACACATTTTGGCGGGAACACAATTCAATCCACGACACTATTATTCTGTCATTACAGATGAATTTTGTGCATTCTTATTCCTCATTTAAATGGAAATGTATTGTGTACTGACAATAAATTGTCATATTCAGTTAGCATGCTAGGATAATTTGTTTTACAGAAAAAGGTGAGACAAAATACTATGAGAGTAAACCAGATAATCCAGGGTAGCTGCAAGGATCTGAGAGGAGTGATTAATGAAAAGATGCTCTTCAGGGCCCAGCACAACAACAGGTACATTTCAGCTGTTTCCAGTCTTTGTCATTTCACTCAAGAAATGGTCTGTTTGGGCTGGTTTAGTAATGTGAGCATATAATGTCATGTAGACAGGAAGACAGAGCATTTTATTGACAGTCCTATCAAGACAGGCGACTGTGAGTCCTCCTGCAAAAATCCCTGAATGTAGGAGAGTTCCAGTTTCTCCATAGCCTCTCCAGCATTTGTTGTTTTGTGTTTTTTTTGGATCATGGCCAACCTCGTTGAGGTGAGATGGTATCTCACTGCAGCTTTGATTTGAATTTACTTAATAGTTAACAATTCAGAGCAATTTTGTATGTGTTGTTTGGCTGCCTGGATATCCTCTTTAGAGAAATATCTGTCCATCTCCTTCACCTGTCCCCTAATTGGATTATTTCTCCTTTCCTTGTTGATATTTTGTAATACTGGATTCAACTCAACAGTACTTGGCTGGCTTGGTTTATAGATTATGGAGATATGGAGATATAGATTATGGAATGTTTGTTGCAGAACAGTCCACAACAGCAAAATTTGGAATCAACCCTGATGCCCATCAACAGATGAATGGATAAGCAAACTATGGTACATATACTCAATGAAACACTATGCTATGATAAAAAACAATGACAGTTTTAGAAAACATCTCATAACATGGTTTCATTCAGAAGGGATCATGCTGAGTGAAATCAATCAGTGTCAAAGGCACAAATTTTGTATGAGACTCCTGTTATAAGGACTTAACAAGAGAATGATCCACAAAAGAAAATGGCTGTGTTGGCTACATGGGTGGTGTGTGGGGGGCTGAGGGTTTATCATAGATGAGACAATTGACAGATGTTAGACATTTTATTCTTTTACTGTAATTAATAATAATAATAATAATAATAAAAAAAAATCCCTGAATGCTGAAGAGCTCATTAAACCCTCCCCTACGAAAAAAAAAAAGAAAAAGAAAAGAAAATCCTGGTGGCATAGTGGTTAAGTGCTACATCTGCTAACCAAAAGGTTGGCAGTTTGACTCCACCAGGCAGTCCTTGGAAACTCTATTGGGGCAGTTCTACTCTGTCCTACAGAGCCACTACGAGTTGCAATGGACTTGATGGGAATCAATTTCATTTCTTTTACAAAAAAAAAGTAGAAACAGAGAAGGCAGATAATCAATTTTTTTTTTGTAAAAAACAAGGAAGAGTTAAAGACCGCTTTTTAAACAGAGGATTCTTTTTTTTTTATTTAACATGACTGAGTGAAAATGTACATTCCCGTATAAATTTACATGCCCACCTATATGCAGCTTCCACTGCTCTCCCTGTCCGGTGACAGCACACTATTCCTAAACAGAGGATTCTTGAAATCAGAATTGCTGGAACAGGTTTGTTTGTGATAGGCAGACTTTTAATGCTGGCTTCCAGTCTCCTGCATTGTCTGGTATGTAATCCTTTCCCCTTGAACGTGGTCTGGATTTAGTGGCTTTCTTCTAAAAACACAATAAAGTGAAAGTGATATGATATTCTCTCTCAGGGAGGTTGTAGAAGACTCTGACATACAACTTGCTCACCCAAAGAACTGAGCTGCCGTGTGGAGAGACCCAAACAGCAAAGAGTGGAGTGCAGCCTCTGACCGGCAGCTAGTGGCCAGCAAAGAACTGAGATTGGTGGTCTAGCCATCCACAAGGAACTGAACCCTGGCAAAAACCATGAGAGTGAACTTGAAAGTAAACCCTTCCTCAGCCTAGCCTTGAGACAAATGCAGTCCTGATTAACACTTCTAATACAGCCAGTGAGTGACCCTGAAGCAGAAATTGTGAGATAACAGATGTTATTTTAAGCCATTACATGTAACTGATATGGAGGGGGCAGTGTTTTACATAGAAGGGGGCACCTGTCCTGAACCAGGGCTACCTTTTCTGGTAGTGATGTCTAGGACCTGTTTTGTGTAAAAAGCTGGACAAGTCACTGCTGCCCGTTACAAAACAAAGAGGATCTTCTGAAGCTACAAACAGAGGTGCTTTCCATGGGAAATACGAGACAGTAAATTGCACTCATAAAGTTCTAGAATTCAGGATCTGTGAAAATGAGCAGGGCCAATTACCCTTATCCTAAAAGATCCAGGTTCTCTAAGCACTGGGTTCCACAGCTGGGATGCAAGACCACAGCATACACAGCAGTTCCCGGGGCTGCTCTGTGTCTTCTCCTGGGGACTTAGGAGAAGGGGTAAGAGGAACTGACATACATATGGAACGCTGCTTTCTGTATTGTAGGTAAGGAAATGCTCTGTCCCTGACCCTGGAGTTTCACATCCTCTGCCAGGGTCTGCGAAACTGCGGTAAGCTAATGGATTAGCTTCAAAGAAGAGTAAAGACCTTTCATAGCTTTTGACACACATCTGCCTTTTTTTCTCTCTTGATTCCCAGACAATGATGCCAACTGTCAAACACTCCACTGTCAGCAAAACTTCACAAAGCTCCCTACCACTGCCTCCAGTACCCACCTTTAAACCTGTCTTTCACTAAGCCCAACCACCTCACACTAGGAGCCTGCTGTCTCCATCACTGCCAAAATCTAGCAGCTGCCAAGGTGTCTAAGTCACATCATGTTCTAGGAAGAAGTTGGGTGCCTCTCTTCCCTGCTTTGTATCACACTTTGTCATTTGAATATCCAAACCATGCTGCGTGTGTTTGGTGAAGTAGCTGCTTCAGATTGTACTGGCAAATCCTTTCTTGGGGACAAGCACAAGGCCAGTCACCAGTACTTAACGGTACATTGTCTTCCCAAGCCCCTGCCTCCTGTTCTTCTTGCTTCTTTGTGCTCTTCCCCCTAGACTTCCCCCAGTGAGCCCCTGTTGTTGATGCACTCAAGCAATTTGGTCAGCATGCCCAAGAATGTTGAATTTCCAGGCCTGGGTAGGGGTTGGGTTTAACTAGGAGCCAGTTGTATATAGATATCTATCATTTATGGGTAATTTTCAGAACCTCTGATGTATCAACCTCCTGTTCCCACGCACCCTTCTCTGGGTTTCTTCTTCATCTCTTTCAGTGGCACAAGGACGTCTAAGAGCTGAGTTCAGGATCATCTCCCACTTTCAATTTACTCAGGAACAGTTCTATTTGTATTTACTTGGTCTTCTACTTTTCTCCTTCCCTCCCCTTCCACCGACCTTTATTCACAAGCCTTTTTTATTAGCCTAAACATAAGCCTGTGAGCAAAAACTGTTCTTTACTCAGCAGCAGAAGGGCAGACCCAGGGAATACCCTGCCCATATGAGAAGCTCCATAATCAGTATTTATCTAATGGGAAAATGTGTAGATGCAGCAAAACGTCAGCCCCATGGGTGTGTATTTTTCCAGCTCTGTGCCGGGTCTGTGCTTGTCCACCTGTATTCATACACTATAGGTGAAGAGCACAGATGTCAAGAGAATACACAGTGGTTAACTGCTTTCACCCTGCAGTTTAATTAACCTCCGTTATTAGAGACTCACTATGCTCCATCATTAGAGAAATGGGCTGGGACATTGTTATACACTTCATGCCAGTGGCTTTTCTAATTTATGTCAAACTCCATACACATAGCCACACTGACCTCTGACTTCTGGATCATACTTCACCTTGTCTCCCTTAGAAATCCCAGCTTTCCTCGAGAAGTCAGACAATTGCCCATAGCCATGATGCCAATGTGTAGCATAAGACTCTTTAGACTTCTAGAAAGCTTCTGGCTTTTGACTTCATTATGCTACTTTTATGAGCCCAAGAAGATCATGGCCATTGAGAGTGTCCCTATTGTGACCCAAATAGCCAGACAGGCCACAGAGTACACAGCAAGGTATCCAGAGTCAGTAACTGATGGGCATTGACAGGCTTTGTTTGGGACTATATTTTCAAGTGGAGTCCATGCGTGGTACAAAGACTTAACATGCTTGGCTGTTAACCGAAAGGTTGGAGGTTCAAGTCCACATAGAGACGCCTCAGGAAAAAGGTCTGGTAATCTTCCAAAGAATCAGCCATTGGAAACCTTATGGGGCACAGCTCTATTGTGACACACTTGAGGTCACCATGCATTGGGGCCAGTGTGAGAGCACTGGTTATCTTTTCAAGAATATTTGTGTGAATAAGTAGCCCTGGAACATCGAGATACTATCTCCCTCTGAGGCAGAGGGCAGATTACTGATGAGTCATGTCTCCTTCTAGGGTAAAAGTTGGGCTGGTTTGATTACGGGCTGTAAAAGGTTGGTGTTTCCTAAGTTTACCATTCTTCTCCTGTTGCACAACCCACTGTTTATTCTGTAGCCACCTGGCCCCATTATGCTGCTTTGTGGAAACTGAGGCTCAGGTAACTGGCACATATGAAGTGTCTCTGGCTACTGCTGTTGGTGTAATAACCTATCTTTTGTCTCTGACCTAGGAGTCTCGTATATTCTGCCAACATCCATGAAATTGCACTAGGTTAACTTATTAGCAGGGAGTCCTGGTGACACAGTAGTTAAGTGCTTGGCTGCTAACTGAAAGGTGGACAGTTTGAACTCCACCAACTGCTGTGTGGGAGAAAGATGCGGCAGTCTGCTTCTGTAAAGATTTACAGCCTTGGAAACTCTATGAGACAGTTCTACTCTGTCCTGTAGGGCTGCTATGAGTCAGATATGATTTGGCAGGAGTGGGGTTTGGGTTTTGATTTAGCTTATTAGCTTTTAGGAAGGTGAAATTCCAGATCCTTCACAGTTCTTAGTGCAAGTGGGAGATCAGAACTGCAGGCTGGCCTGACATGGTTCCAGCATTGCCAGTGAAGGTCAAAACACTGAAGTGACACATAGGTCTGAATAACTTTCTGCCCCTATCATGTCCTACTGGGGCACCAGAGAAGCCTCAGCCTCAAGCTGAGAGCCATTATTCAATTCTTCTGCAGGGGACAAAGTGAGACAATGGAAGGAAAACATGAAGGCAGGGGCTGTCAGAGAAGAAGCGAGACTCTACTCAGTCAATCCTCGCTCCTGGAGAACAACCTTCACAAGAAACCAAATGTTATATGGACAAATTCCCAGACTGTGCTTTCATTCATCTGGGTCTTCAATTGCATCCATGTCATGGGAACGTCAGTGAGGACCTGCATGTGGGGCTGCCTGCTCCAGGGTTGTTGTGAGGCTCAGAGTCGATGGTGGGTGGGAAAGCTCTGAAGCTAGAGGTAAAAATATAGTGCTGTTATTCTTGTAAACTGCCTGGTGCTTTGTTAATTGAAATAATGAAATCTAGGGCTCAGTTGAACATAGTAAGAGCCACCGTTTGGGGTGAACTTAAGTGCCAGATGCTGTTTTCAGCATTTTACATTCATTACATCACTTCATTCTTATAACAAGTCCACTAGGAAGGTAATATTAGTATCCTCATGTTAGGAATAAGGGAAATGAGCATGTGGAGCTTGGAACATGGAAATAAGATGCAGTTCAGTAACTGTGAGATGAGCCAGAATCACGGGGTGACTGTGGAATGCCTTTCCCATCTCCTTGCTTTTGGAAGTCACCTTCCCAGCATCCCTTTCCCACCCTTCCAAAATGCAGCAGTAGAAAAGAAGTCAGGACTTTGGCCAGCCACTTTGAGAGAGGCGCTCTCTGGCTCTGCGCTGGGTGGTTTCCCACCAGGGAGATTCTGATCAAGAACTCTGAACCTTCCTCATCCGCTTATGTGTCTATTCTGTGAGCATCATGAGGGTAGGGACTGCATCCCTAGAGCTGAATGTTTAGTGAAGCCAGGAAGGAACTCCTGAGTGAGACTGGGAGGTAAGAGAGTGGTCAAGCAAGGACAAGAGCTTGATCCAAAAGGCAGGTGACAGGAGCCTCTGGGTAACACAGCTGGTTGAGCCCTCCACTACTAACCAAAGGGGTAGCCCATTCAAACACACCAAGAGGAGCCTTGGAAAGGTCTGGTGATCTGCTTCTGAAAGGTCACAGTTAGTGGAGAAACCTATGGAGCATAGTTCTACTCTGCACTCATGGAGTCGCTAAGAGTCTGAATCAACTGGTAATAATAAAGCATTTAATAGCCATGAGATTTTGGTGAGCCAACAACAACAACCAAACAAACAGTGGGTCCTTGAATCATGTCATGGGAAAGGAAGTTCTGCTGCTGCTCCTGATAGCCCCAGGAACCGGGAGCCAGACACGCTTGAGTGTAAGGAACCAATTACTCCACATCC
This sequence comes from Heterohyrax brucei, assembly GCA_028571685.1. NCBI lineage: Eukaryota > Metazoa > Chordata > Mammalia > Hyracoidea > Procaviidae > Heterohyrax > Heterohyrax brucei. Next base: position 12,434,069 of record CM053153.1, on the reverse strand, counting down.
CTCCACCTGAGAGTGCAGCACAAAAGGTACAGGGTGCAGGTAGGCAGAGAGGCCAGGAGCTCTGCTGTTTCCGTAAATTTCTAGAAGGGAAGGAGAGAATCTGGCCTGTTACCAGGGGCTACCTCTCCTGTATGGTCAAAGCCCATTGAGCATGACATTCAGTGGAGACAACCTAAGTGACACAGATAAAGTGGAGAGAGATCACACGGGTGTGGGTAGGAGGGTAATATATTTTACGACCTTGTTGTATGAGGAACTGTTTTCAGACTGGAGGAAGAGGAGACAGGGAGAGTATGATCTTCAGAAGACCTATCTTGAGGAACAGCAAGAAGATCAGTTTTGTGTCTCTTCAAGGGCTCAAGTTACAGAAGGGGAAGTCTAGGCCAACATCTGTCATAAACTGAATGGTATTCCCCCCAAAATGTGTGTGGCTGTTTAACTGGGCCGTGATTCCCAGTATTGGGTGATGTTCCTCCATGTTGTAAATCCTGCCTCTATGATGTTAATGAGGGTGGATGGGCAGCAGTTGCGTTGGTAGAGCAGGACTTAATGTGTAAGATTGCTTTGTGCTTTGGGGCAGTCTCGTGAGGTATAATGGGAAGAAGCTAGCAGACAGATCTGGGGACTTCCTACCACCAAGAAGCAGTGCTGGTAGCTGAGCACATCATCTGAAAAGGACTGGAGTCCCTGAGCCTCAGAAGCTCCCAGTCCAGGGAAGACTGATGATGAGGGCCTTCCCCCAGAGCCAGCAGAGACCTTCCTCTGGAGCTGATGCCCTGAGGTTGGGCTTTTAGCTTGTGACAAAATAGTGTTTCTCTTTTTTAAAGCCATCCACTTGCACCTGATGGTGTTGAAAGAATACAGTGTGACTGGCCAGTTGTGGAGGCAACTTGGTGTAGGATTTAGATCCAGGTAAACGCAAGTTCAAATGCAATACTTTCCAATGATGTGATCTTGGACTAACATCTTGAGTTCTCAGGCTCTCTTTGCTTGTGTGTAAAGGGGAAATGGCAACTCTTGCCGTGTGAGGTGGTTTACGTCTTTAAAGGACTAGAGATCATGTAAGTAAACTGCCTGGTTCCTAGATGGTTCCTGCAAATGGTGGCTATAATTAACTCATCTGTTTCAGGAAGGGGTTTAGCGTCAGGTAGAGGTAGGTGGGACTGGGCAGAAGAGATAATCTTTAAGGTCTCGTCCAATACTCCAAGCAAATGATTTGAACTTCAGACATGGCCCTAGATAATCTGCACTGCCGTTGCATGCCTCATCATCCTCATCTGACACACAATTCTTTTCTATATATTTGTGCCCCTGATCATTCTATGGAGTGTTTGGTTGGCTAAGAAGTGAAGAAGATAAATAGGCCAAAGGAAGGAGAACATTAACTAAAGGACTATGACCATGAAGTGCAAGTTCCAAGGGTGACAGGTGTTGTGAAAACATTAATTCAAATCAGTATCTTGGACCAGGCCTAGCGTCCAATTGGCAGGGACTGTGTCCCCTCCCACGTCTGTCCCTGGTGCCAGTTGGCTGCTGTGCCTGGAGATAGAGAAGGCTCTATTTCAGGCAAGTTGAATGAACATCATTAGAGAGATGGCAAAGAGGTGATGGATGACTTGGATGAAGATGCAGAAAGAGTGCTGATGAAACAACCTCTGACTCAAAGCTGCAAGGGAGAGCTGAGGTGCTAGATGACTTTATCAAGTCTCCAGCAGATCCAGCAAGGCAGCCTGCAAGCAGGCATCAAAATTAATTGGCTCAAACATAACAGGCACAAATCAGGATGCTGCACAAGATTATACAATGAATTAAGCCTCCTGAACATAACAACAAGGACAGAATCTCAAAGGAAAAGATGGACAAATTTGGCTCTAAAAACTATAAAGCACGTGCATGTCAGACACACTATAAACAAGACAAAGACAGAAGTGGTCAACTGGGGAAAATAATCGAAACACACCTGATGGCAAGAATGGGTCAATCTGCTTAGCAGTCTTTCACATCAGAAAGAAAGACAAAACTGCTCCCTTAGAAAACTTAAGAAATAAATGTAAATAAGCAGCTCAGAAAAGCAGACATCAGGATTGTCAAACAGCCTGTGAAAAATGTTTATCTGTGGTGTTTTTCAAAATGCAAACACAAATGAAAACGGGATACTTATTTCTCCCGATGAGATTAACAAAGACTTTAGGGAATCATGATTATTGGCATCAGCAGGATTCAGAAATGCCCACACGCTCCCACGCTCACATGCTCACCCACAGTGGGGCAGAGGACGTGGGCACAGCTTTGATGGTATGTATCAGAAGCCTTAAAAACATCCAAACATCTTGAGGAATGCAATGCTACTTTTAAGAACTTGTCCTGAAGAAAACCAAAAATGCACCAAAAAAAGAAAACAACAAAAGAAACAAGCAATAGCGGCAACAACAAAACAACAAAGAACACAGAGATGTAGTATGCTAGTTAGACCATGTGCCAAAAGTATCTCCTGAACTCTTCTTTAAACCAGACAACCATTCTGCTTAATTAGCACAGAATGTCCACTTTGAGCACTTTGTCCTTTTCAAGAATGACCTGCATAAGATCTAACTGACAATAGCAACTTGAAAGATTAGATAGGAATCTTAATGTTATGGACTGAAGTGTATCCCCCGAAAATGTGTGTAGTCATTTGACTGAGCCGTGATTCCCAATATTGTGTGACTGCCCACCATTTTGTGATTTTCCTGTGCTGCAAATCCTAACCTCTGCCTGTGGCTAATAGACAGGATTGTGTTAAAGTGGATTAGGGTGCGACTGTAAAACCTTTCCTAAGGTCACCTCCCAGCTCTAATGTAAAGGGAGTTTCCCAGAGCATGGCTTGTACCACCTTTTAGCCTTTCACCAGGCAACAGATGAAAGGAAAGAGAAGCAACCAGAGAGTTGAGAACCTCACACCATCAATAAAGCAGCACTGAAGGTAGAGAGCATCCTTCAGACCTGAGATCCCTGTACCAAGATGCTCCCTGACCAAAGCCTGATGCAACACAAGGACCTTTCTCCGGAGCTGACGAAGAGGGAAAGTGGACACCCTGAATTTGGACTTGTAGCTGCTGCACTGCGGAAGAATGAATTTTCCTTTGTTAAGGGCATCCGCTGAAGGGGTTGCTGTTAGAGTAGCACTAGATGATGAAAACACTTAGAGAGTAGCACATTTTCATCATCAGGGTGGGAAAAATTTGGAAAATCTACATTTTCAACAACAATAAAAAAGAAAAAATACCAAGATATAATGTACTAGGATATTCACAGCAGCTTTATTTGAAAATGCAAAAAAACAGTGACAACTACTAAGGCTCACTAATAATTAAAAATCCACTGCTGTGTGGTTGATTCAGACTCATGGCAACCCCACATACGACAACGCAGAACTGATGCATGGGGCCTTCTTGACTATAATCGTTACAGAAGCAGATCACAAGAGCTTTCTTTCACAGTGCTGCTGTAGAAGTTCAGAATGACAATCTGAAGGTTAGAAGTTGGGAAGGAACCATTTGTGCCACCCAGGGGCCTTGTGCTCATGAACAGAGCATTTATTAATTAGAGTAATCAGAACAATACACTGCCACTGAAAATCACTGATGTGGAAACATGCTTACAGCATGCCGTTGTGATTGGGGAACATGCAGAGGTGCTACTCAGATCCCTCTTCAAGACAAGACTTGTTACTTCATCTGTTAGCTATTTTATGGGTTGCCTGACCCTCAGAGAGCAGCTTTGGCCAAAGGTACCACTTTCCTTGGCTGGCCCACATCCAATGACTGTGTGGGGCAGGGATATACAAGCTCAGTTATTGCTCTCCAGTGCAGAACAGTTGGTCAACACTTATGCTCCAGAGTTTCCCATGAGGCTGGCTGAGGTTTGTTGAGCACGACATTGACAGGCAATACTCTGTGAATGTTTTCACGTTTCTGCCCAGTCTGGAATTTCTGGGCAAAGAGTACTGGAACACTTAGTCAAAAGATGACTGGACTGCAAACATGCTTTGTACGTTAGAGACAGTGTACCACTCTGTAGAAAGCTGGAGACTTCTCTCCACTGAAGGCATTTGCTTACCTTCTAGGGCAATAAGACTGGAGATGTCTTTCCTTTCTCTCACAGGGATTTATCTCTACGTTCCAGAATAAATATCTCTTTTTCTCTGGGTAGGAGAATGGGAAGACTGGTAACTTATTCATTGCAAATACCTTTATCTAACAACACAAAGGGTACGTGTACACGCAGACTCACTGGATGAAATACATAGGAATCAAATCAACTGCCTCTGTGGAAAGAGATGACAGAGAAACTCAATATCATCAGTCCGAACAAGGCCAGTTACTAACTGTAAAATAGACCATCAATTGTCCATATGCAAGTTTGAGTTGAAGTAAAGAAAATTAAAACAAGTCCATGAGAGCCAAAGTATGACTTTGAGTATATCCCACTTGAATTTAGAGACTGTCTCAAGAATAGATTTGACACACTGAACATTAGTAATCGAAGACTAGACAAGTTTTGTGACATCATATGTGAAGAAGCAAAAGGTTGTTGAAAAGACAGGAAAGGGAGAAAAACCAAAATGGGTGTCAGAAGAGATTCTGAAACTTGCTCTTGAATGTACAGTAGCTAAAGTAAACAGAAGAAATGATGAAGTAAAAGAGCTGAACAGAAGATTTCAAAAGGCTGCTGGAGAAGACAAAAGTATTATATTGAAATGTGCAATGGCCTAGAGTTAGAAAATCAAAAAGGAAAAACATGCTTGGCATTTCTCAAGCTGAAAGAACTGAGGAAAAATTTTGAGCTTCAAGTTGCAATACTGAAGGATGGTATGGACAAAATATTGAACAACACAGGAAGCATCAAAAGAACATGGAAGGAATACATGGAGTCACTATACCAGAACTGGCTGATATTCAAACTTTTCAGTTAGTAGCATATGATCAATGACTGTACTGAAAGAAGTCCAAGCCGTGCTGAAGGCATCAGAAAAAAACAAGCCATCGTGATTTGACAGAATAACATTAAGATGTTTCAAAGAATGGTTGCAATGTTGGAAGTGCTCACTAGTCTATGCCAAGAAATTTGGAAAACAGCTACCTGGCCATCCAACTGAAAGAAATCCATATTTATGCCCATTTCAGGAAAGGGTGATCCAAGAGAAAGCAGAAATTATTAAACAATATTATTAATACCACACACAAGTAAAATTTCGCTGAAAATTATTCACAAATGGTTGTAGCAGTACATTGAACCAGAACTGCCAGACATTCAAGTCAAATTCAGAAGAGGATGTAGAATGAGGGATATCATTGCTGATATCAGATGGATCCCAGCTGAAAGCACAGAATGTCAGAAACATGCTTACTTGTGTTTTATTGACTATGCAAAAGTATTTGATTGTGTTATCCAAACTATGGACAGCACTGTGAAGAACAGGAATTCCAGAACACTTAATTGTGTTCCGGAAGAGCCTGTACATAGATCAAGGGACTGTTGTTTGAACAGAACAATGGCAGACTGTGTGGTTTAAAGTCAAGAAAGGTGTGCATCAGGGTCCACCGTTCATCCTTTCAACATGCTTATTCAATGTATATGCTGAGCAAATAGCCTGAAAAACTGGACTATATGAAGAAGACCATGTCATCAAGATTGTAAGAGGACTTATTACAAACCTGCCATATGCAGACGACACAACATTCCTTGCTAAAAGTGAGGAAGACTGGAAGCATTTACTGATGAAGATCAAAGACCACAGCCTTCAATATGGATTACGTCTCAACATATGGCAAACAGAACCCCTCATAACTGGACCAATAAGAAACATCATGATAAACAAAGACTGAAGCCGTCAAAGATCTCATTTTAATTGGATTCAAGTTCAATGCCCATGGAAGCAGCAGTCAAGAAAGATTTGTTTTGAACAAATCTGCTGCAAAACACCTCTTTCAAGTTAAAAACCAAAGATGTCACTTTGAGTACTATGGTGGGTCTAACCCAAGCCACAATATTTTCAGTCACCTCATGTGCATGCTAAAACTGGTCAATGAGTAAGGAGAAATGAAGAAGAATTGATGCCTTTGAATTATGGTGTGGTTGAAGAATATTAAATATATTATGGACTAGCTGGAGGAACAACCAAATCTGGTTGGAAGAAGTACAGCTAAAATGCTCCTTAGGAAAGAGGATGGTGAGACTTCGTCCCGTGTGCTCGAACATGCTGTTAGGAGGGACCAGGGCCTGGAGAAGAACATTCTGCTTGGGGAAGCAGAGGATCAGCGAGCAGAGGAAACTCCTCAGTGAGATGGATTGACACGGTGGCTGCAACAATGGGCTCAGACGTTGTGACTTTGTGAGGCTGGTGCTTGATCTGGCAGTATGTTGTTCTATTTTGCACAGGGTCACAATGAGTTAGCACCAGCTCCAGGGCACCTAACAACAACAAACTTGCAGGTGGTACCTGACTTATGACAGGGTTCCATTTTTGACAATTCCATTTCAAGCCAGTTCTCAAGTAAATTGAATACTAATTTTTTGAAGTTTTCATTATTAGTGTCTTTTATTATCCATATCTTTTTAAATCTTAACACTGAACATCTGTGAAGGATAGCCACTGTTGTAGAGTTGATTCTGACTCCTAGCAACTCTAACGGTCAGAGTGGAACTACGCCATAGAGTTTCCAAGGAGCGCCTGATGGATTTGAACTGCTGACCTTTTGGTTGGCAGATGTAGCCGTTAACCACTACACTAACAGGGTTTCCAAGTATAAGACGTACAAATACAAAACCAAACAAAATGCATGATTACAAGTGCCACTTGTTATAATTCAAGTACACAGTAAGTCAGGGACTACCTGTATACACACACACACACACACACACACACACCCTAGATATGTGCTTGTACCTATGTCTGTATATGTATGTCCATGAAACTATAACTCCTGCATGGCAATGTGACTTCTCCTTCTGCACCCCTAATCCTCTTCCCTTGCCTTCTCTTCCCCGGGTGAAGATCCCTAATAAACACCTTACCCTCCTCCAAAATGCCATCTCAGATTTTTTGCATGGAGGAGCCAACCTACAATAGTTGCTAAAATAGAACCATGTATAAACACGACAATGTGTTCATCCTTTATATGAGGTTGCATTGAAAAAGAGAAACGATAGCAACTGCAAACGATTAGCGGTGATTATCTCGTGGTGGTGTGAAGATGAATAACTTTTTCTTTTGCTTTGTCCTTTTCTGGGCTTTCCAAGCTTCCTGTGTTGAGCATATATATTACTTTTAATTATAGAATCTGCCACAGTTCTATTGCCATGAGCTGTATTCAGCAGGAAGTGAAAAGGAGATGAGGACAGAATAGCTGTCACTGCAGACTGCTACTCTTGAAGTACTGTTTGAAGACTGCTACTGTTTGAAGTACTTTGCATTTAGTTTCTCTTTAAATTCCCAATCTTAGAAGGGATTTTATATTTATCTCCTCAAAAATGAATGAGACTGAGACCCAGAAAGGGTAGGTGACTTGCCTAAGTAAAGGCTTTCAGGATCGGAGCCCGGGATGCCCATCCTCAGAGCCTGTTTTTGTAATGCTCTCTGAATTTCCATCTCCATCTTATCCTCGGGGAAATGAACCAGGTGCCCTTGAGTTGGCTCTGACTCATGCCTGCCCTGTGCGTGTCAGAGTGTAACTGTGCTCCTGAGGCTGTCCAACGGCTGTTTTTTTGGAAGTAGAAATGCCAGGCCTTTCTTCTGATGTACCTCTGGAGAAACTTGAACCACCAATCTTCCAGTTAGCATCTGAGTGCATTAACGGCACCAAAGAACTCTGGAGTATAAATTACATCACATCCTTGCAAACTTTCCCTTGCAAATTTCGCATGACTCTTTTCTGTCCATATTCTAAGCCCCGCGTCCCACTTACAAGGCCCTGCCTGATCAGCCTCTACTCTTGTCTTCGTCTCCCTTCCCACGGAGCCCCTGTTCTCTGATCTCCTCCACTTGGCCTCTGAATGCCAATTTCCTACCCTGGAAGCCTTTGCCCCGCTGTCCCTCGGTCTGAGATGCTCTTAGCTCCACGTACGGCTGGCCACCGGCACCATTTATGCTCTGGCTTACCTGTCGCCTCGTTCGTGATGGCACTCCCATGTGCTGTCACGTGTTTCTCCTCTCCTGCCGCAGTCCCCACCACCGTTATTTTTGATTTTCTTTCACTGTGGCTCTTGGTATTGGTAGTGACTCTTGTGCTGTTCACTCATCTGGACATGCGTTATAGCACGTGTGGGCTCTGGAGCTGGACTGCCTGGGCTCAAGACTGAATTCTTCCTCTGCTCACAATGCAGCACTGGGCAAATCTGTTAATTTCTCCGTGTCTCAGTTTCCATACCCACAATGACTGATTTAGAATACTCTGGCATATAATGTGCTATGGCAGTCTGCAGTGTCTGTGGTCCTGTCCAAACTGAACTGACTGCTGTTCTCACTCACAGCGACTCCTTAGGACAGAACAGAACTTCCTCATAGGGTTCCCAAGCGGGGGCCAGTGGATTTGAACTGTCCAACTTTTGTTTAGCTGTCATAGCTCTAAATCACTGCACCAGCATGTATCAGGGAGTATGTACCACCATATGTGTGTAAATATACATCTAGTGCCACAATTCCATGGTGTAAAGATAGCTCCATCACACTCTCTGGTACACACAGTTGTTGTTATGTGCCTTCCAGTCAATTTTGATTTACAGCAATGCTATAAGACAGAGTAGAGCTGCCCTTAAGGGTGTCCAAAGAGAGGCTGGTAGATTTGAACTGCTGACCTTCTGGTTAAAAGCAGAGCTCTTAACCACTGCACAACCAGGTCTCAACAGCACATATTTACTGAATGAAGAATGAGTCCAAAGCCTTGGCTCTCATGAATGTTTACTGAATCCCAATGCTTAATTTCTCCATCTGTCCAGCCCTCACATGTGGAGGAAAGACTTCACCTTGTTTTAAGTATTGCATCTTTCCCAAGGAGAGACCTATGCAGTGAACCTGTGCAAAGCTTTGCTGCTGAGGCTTGGCGCACACTCCTCTGAAGTGTGAATCTCTCGTATGAACTCCAGCTCTGACTCACAGTCAACTGGTCCATCCAGTAGACTTACACTTTTGAAGTGAGATGGTTTTGGAAAACCATTGAATAGGGTTTACAGCCTCATCACTCAAGTAGGACCACATACTCTCCATCTTCTTGCCAAAATCAATACCTAACTGCTAGTAGGATTTAGAAAGTTTGGTTTTATATCCCCTTTTCATTTTTCACAAGTGGTACAGTCTTTAAGATACCTTTAGCTTTGTAATGGTTCTCTTAGCCCTCCCCTTTTAATCAATGATCTGTCTGAATTCAGAAACTGCTCCTTAGTCATGGTGCCTGGCACAACGTGGGCACTCCTCAGGCACTAAATGCTTGATGAGTGAATGGAGAAACAAATACATCAATGAATGAACTCATTAGTGAGGACAGTTAATTAAGGACAGGGTCATGTCTTACTCATCCTCACATCCTTAGCCAGTAGAGGTACCTAGTAGATGCTCAATGAATTCATGGAGTTAATCACTTCTCAGTCATTACCGAGTGTACTGTAGGTTTCAGGCTGAGTGTTGAAGCTGTGGAAATAGTGATGAATCCCACAAGCATTTACTCTTTCTGGTAGGAGAATGTGAATGATCGAATGAATGGACTCATCACATACCAGCAAACATCACGCTGAATCCGGAGGCCTCCCGAGAGCCCTGCTTCCCCCAGGGATCAAATATAGAGAAAGGGCTGAGCCAGAATTTTAGCCCTTCTCCACCTGACTCCAGAGCTCACTCTCTTTTCACTAAACTGAAGTGACTGACTATGAGGTCTGACAAGTAAGTCTGTGAACTCAATTGTTCTAAGCGCTACATACCTCATCGCTGAATGTCACTATGGTGACCTTCGAAGTGCTCCCCTTGAGAAGTATGCAGTGACAAGAGCACCTAGTTCACTCTTCAAGGCAATTTTGGAACTCTTCCTGGAATGGCCATTGTGCATGTTGGCATGGTGGCAAGATGGCAAGTTCACGAACTTAGTTGTGAAGTTGTCTGTGAGGGAGGTTTTAGACAGTAGACAAATAACTGTATTGGAACACACTCCCTACTCACCTGATCTGGCCCCTAAAGTCTTTTTTCTTCACCCAGAGATAAAGGGAACATTGAAAGGAAGACAGTTTGATGACATTCAGGACATTAAGGGTAATCTGGTGACAGCTCTGCTGGTCACTCAAATGGTAGACTAGGTGCTGGCATCAATTCATTGCTTCCCAAGGGGAGTACTTTGAAGGCGACCATAGTGATATTCAGGAAGAAGGCATGTACTTTTTCTAGAATGAGTTTGCAAACTTATTTGGCAGTCCTTGTATGTCTCTCTCTGTGTGTGTGTCTGTTTGCGCTTGTTTCTTTGTCTGTGTCTGTGTCCATGTCTGTGTCTGTGTCTGTGTCTGTGTCTATGTCTATCCATATGTTGAATGCTTTAAAGAGAAGCATTGCTTTCTGGGTAGACAGAAAGAATTGTCTTTGGCATTTATATCCTCTAAGACCTCCTAGGTGAAGAGGAACTGCACTGCATTCTAACACTGTTTTGTTGGTGGTGGTGTTCGGTGAAGTTGGGTCTGACTCACAGCAAACCTATGTGACAGAGTAGGACTGTCCCATAGGGTTTTCTAGTCTGCTGCCTTCCTAGTAGCAGATCACCTATTCTTTCTCCTGTGGAGTTTCTGTGTGGGCTGGTTAACAGGTTATCAGATTAACAGCAGGGTATATAATCATTTGTTCTACCAAGGCTAGATAGATAGACAGACAGACAGACAGACAGGTATACAGATAGATAGATAGTCAGATATAGACATATTGTACTCCAGCCTTCAGTACATGACAAGGACTCACTTGATCACTGGAGATGGTTTAGGGATTATTCCTGCTTGGACTCAGGTCCTGAGCAAGATAGTCCTGCTGGGGCCCATCTGGTCCTAGGACCCCAGCATGTGGGAACAGGAAGAGATGAAGGTCACAGCAAATGTGTTTCCTCTCAAGCCATTTATCCTGTTGCTGTACATCCTTTGTAGATTCCTCCAGGCATAAGGTAGCCAGTTTCCAGCAGGGCCAACGTGCCACTGGAGGAAGTTTATGCACCTTTCCTCCTACTTAACCTTGACAATCCAGGAACTTGCCTTAGCATCCCAGAGAGGGAGACCCAAGGCGCTACACCCCCTCAGCCAGCTCCACAGTCACTTGCTGTTCACTGTCACCTGCTGAGAGCCTGCTCTGAGTCCAGCTGTCCTGACAGTGCCCCTCTGAGGAGTTGCAGTTCCAGCTGCAGAGACAGAGTGAGAGAGAGAGCTCCCTGGCTGCTGATGAGGAAGTCTGATGCAGTCACCTAGCCTGTGAGTGTGAAAGCTTCAGTTTGGACCTGGTTCTGTCTGCTTCAAAGCCCTTTTCTATTTGTGATAGAGACATTGTTGGAATACAGTGCAATTCCCCTTCAACCAGGTGGTTTTGGAAGATTAGGATGCCAGAGGTAGTTCTTTTCCCTCTGGACAGAACACAGTGCTTCTTTTTGAAGGAAAGAAAACTCCCTGACCCTTGACCTTGAGTGGGTCATAAAATAGGGATGTTGACCATGTGAAGAGAGATCAACTAGAAGACCTCCCACTGGGGGCCCTTATCATTTCCTTCCGGAGTATGGTGGCAGAAAGATCTTTGATCTACAGTCTACAACTTGGGATTCAATTCCCAGCCTGTGTTTATTGGCTATGTTACTCTGGACAAGACATGCCATCTCTCTGAAATGGGGCTGATTCTCCTGATTAGGATTGAATAATGTAATGGTAAACAGAGACTGGTGCTCAGGAAACGTTCAGTGACTGGTGGGAAGCAGGTCAAAAGTGTAGCTTTGGGTTTTGCTTAGTCAAATGGGTGGAGCCCCGGTGGTGCAGTGGCTAAACGGTCGGCTGTTAACCCAGAGGTTGGCAGTTTGAATCCACCAGTCACTTCTTGAAAACCCTATGGGGCCGTTCTGCTCTGTCTTAGAGGTTTGCTATGAGTTGGAACCGATTCAATAGCAATGGGTTTGGTTTGGTTTGTCATTTGGGCAGGGTTTTTACTTGGGCTTTCTCTCACACAAAGTTTCATTCTTCTCCTCCCCACGAGAAAACCACAAGCAAATACACAGAGTGTATCAGCAAAGCTGACTTTAACTCTCTCTGTATAAAGCCTTCTGAGGGTTATTAGTTCAGTCATTTTCTGTGAACAAAAATAACTGGCTCAGAAACATCTGGGCCACATTTGTCGGGAATCCACTCTGGGCCAGCACTTCAGTTTCAAACCCCAAGTCCAGCCGGACTTACAGCGATGTCCTTGAGCAAATAGAAGGGCTTCAGAACTGGTCAGGCCCCCTTGTCCCATGGCTTCTCTCACCCCTGAAAAGCTCAGAGGCAACAGCAGCCAAACCTTTGGGTGGGCTGGTAAAGAAAACCTATTCCTGGCTGACGATGACTTCTTTCTTGCCAGCTTGCAGCCTCTGTAGCTGGCCCTAAACCCTTAGGGTGGGGATCCAGGCTGGTGGTGGCAGTGGGACTTTCAGGGTTTGGTGTGAACTTGCAGAAAGGCTACATTCCATCCCTGCATCCATGGAGTCTGTGATACTGAAACCAAACCAAACCCACTGCTGTTGAGTCGGGTCTGACTCAGAGCGACCCTAGAGGTCAGAGTACAATACTCCATAGAGTTTCCAAAGAGCACTTGGCAGATTTGAACTGCTGACATCCTGGTTAACAGATGTAACACTTAACCCACTATGCCACCAGGGTTTCTGGGATCTGTAGTAGGGATGACTTAAGGTGAGGTTTCCTGCCTCATGACTCCCAATTCCCAGGCAATTCTCAGAGTTTGTGACCATATTCAGCTGAGGCCATGACTCAGCTAATCCCAGCAGGCCTGCTGGGGGTTTGATGTATCATGGAGATGCTTGTGTGTCTGTGAGGTCACTGCTCATGGGAAACTCCAACCTACCCATAACCATGAAGTTGATTCTGACTCAGGGTGACCCCACTTGTTACAAATGGAATTCCTCATAGGGTTTTCTTGGCTACAATCTTTACAGAAAAAGCCCTGGTGGCACAATGGTTAAGCACTCGGCTGCTAGTGGAAAGGTCAGAGGTTTGAACCCACCAGCAACTCCACGGAATAAGGATCTGGCAATCCGTTTCCATAAAGACTAAATCCATGGCCATGAAGTCATTGCTACCTCATAGCAACCATATAGGACAGAGTTGAACTGCCCATAGGGTTTCCAAGGCTGTGATCTTTATGGAAGCACATGGCCATGTCTTTTTTCCCAAGTAGCGGCTGGTGCGTAAAAACCACAGAGGCTTCCGTTAGCCGCTGAGTGCTTACTCACTGCACCAGCAGGTCTTCTTTTCCTTTAAAGATCGCAACCTAGAAAATCCTATGAGGCGGCTCTACTCTCTCCTAAAGGGTTCCTATAAGGTGGAATCAACTTGATGACCTGTAACAATGACAGTCTTTTCAGGAACAGATGGCTGGAATTGTCTTTTTCAATGCTGGATGAGTTTGCAGTTCCAGTCTTTAAGTTAAGACTCAAGTGCAAATTGTTTGTGTGTCCTATGGACCTGGTAGGTGGGAAGGATGCTGTAACTGGTCACATTCCTCAGTCTGCCACGGTGGTTGAAGGAGAAGGCTTCATGGTTTAGAGAATGGACTGCTGGAATAAAAGCAGCCTCTGAGATCATCTTATATGAGGTCCCATTTTACAGATCAGGAAACTGAGGCTTAGAGAAGGGAAGTGATTTATTGAAGGCCACGTAACAGACTCAAAACCAGTTACTATGATTCTGAGAGTTACTATCTCAGAGCTCTGACAAAACAATGCAAACCAAAGCCCCCTACTGTTGAGTTGGTTCCAGCTGTCCGTTGTCTAGAGAATGGCTGTCATGCTGATGTTATCACCAGCTCTGTTCAAGTGCCTAAAAATTCACTTCTGCTTCTGTTTGATGAGAAGAGCTTCAGTGGCACAGTGGTTAAGCTCTTGGCTGCTAATCAAAAAGGTTGGTTGGTTATCTGATCCCACCCCACCGGAGGAAGATGAGACAGTCTGCTTCAGTAAATACTCACAGCCTTGGAAACCGTGTAGGGCAACTCTTCCTGGTAGGGTCACTCTGAGTCAAAACCGACTTGATGGCCATGGGTTTGATGTTTTGGGGTTTCCATTTGATCAGATAAGGCATCTAATCAATCTGGTAGGTGAGAAACACAGAAGGGAAACTTTGTATGAGTGTGTATGTGTGTGCGCATGCGTGCACAGATGTGTGGGATTATTTGGTCACCTAATAGCAACTCGGCCGTGTCCTCTCAGCGGGAGGTGCCTGGGCTTCAGGGCAGGGGAGAGAGGTGTGCTCGGGTTCAAGAGAAGCAAAGTGGGGGGCAGGGGCAAATGTTGGGGCCTCAGGGAGTAATTAGACGAATGCCATCTGTTTGGTTTACCGTGGAACTGTGTTCACCATTCTGTGTGCAAAGCAATCCTGGGTTTGTCAAACCCTTTCATTCCAAATAGGTATTGTAAGAACACCAACTAACAACTGAATGGATTTAATTACCTCTCCGCAAGACAGTTTCAATACTCAGCTGTTACTGCCTCTAGCTCTTCTGTCTTCCAGGTTATGTTCCCGTTTGTGGCTGCTGATTTCCCATCTGCTGCCAGGTAAATCTCGATAAAGCCTGCTTCCTTTCCTGTCACTTCTGTACAATGGTCCTTATAACCTAGAGAATCACATCTGGGAGGAAAGGCTTTTCATGCCTCCACAGCTCATGATTTCTGACTCACGGCCCACACCCTCTGAAAGATGGAGTGATTAGAATGCTGTTGCATCAGCGGGAGACGGTGAGCTTGAGTGCTTAACATCTAAGGGGTCCCCAGAGAGCTACTTCTCTTGATTCCCAGGTCCAGGCTCACCTGATCTTCTTGGCTAGTGTTCCAAAGGGCACAACTTTCGTCAGATTCTAAGCATGAGTGTGCCTTCCCTGCGTCAGCTCTTCTCCCGTTTTTTAAACTCTTCTTCTAAGACCGTGTAGAGGTGCTCATCTCTGGGGTCTGCTCAACTAATCTGAAACCTCTACCACCTACCTCCTTCTCCTAGCCCTCCCGGACTCCCTCAGCTTTCAACTCGTAGGCTCCCCCGGGTCCAAGATTACAGCATGTTAACCACTAAGTCGGCTTATCCATACTGAGGAAATCTAGCTCCAGCATTTTACCAGCTGTCTAAACTTCAAACACAGGTGAACCCTCCATCCCAGGAAAAGGGAAGATGGATCCGCGGGAAGGATGGTGACGGGTGGTAGGAGGAGAGTCGAGGCTGTGCACTGCCCTTCAGTTGACGTGGTAATGTGTTCCCAACCCTTGCTATTAATTCGTGCTTGAAGTAGGTGATGGGCTATAGTGGGAACAGCAAGCGCTGAGAGCTGTTTGACCTGGGTCCTAGCCTTGCTTCTGCCGTTCACCTACCTATGACCTTGGGGAAATCAATTTTCTTCTCTCTGCCTTAACTTCCCCACATCTTAAAAGAGAGATTTGGCCTAGATGTTCTGTAAAGATCTTACTGGATGTGATTTTCCACGACTCTGCAGCAGACCTTACGCACTGGGTTAACACCGGCTGTCAACTGAGCTGTCACCCAAAGTAGGGTCCTAGATTCTCTCTAGTCTCCCTGTTACATAACCCTCCTCTGGCTCAGTAAGTATCCTCAATTTCCCAGGGAAGATTTCAGACTACCCCTTCTATCTTATCAGCATAGTATGGGTTAATTCCTCTGTAAAGACAAGGGTCTAAAATAAATAGCACCCTGTTCGCATGTCAGTCTGCACCCCCTAGTCCCCATCAATGACAGCAAGATCAAGGGGACCACAAGGCTGGTGAGAGTTCTGGGTCCTGATGTTGACGAAGGGGAGCCAGGTGGGCGTGTGGCCAGCAGGTTGGCTGGGACCATTGTTTTTGGAGTTGAGCACGGTTGGTGGTCTGGGTTCCTGGATCATAAATCAGTGGAGGTAACTATTTTTCCTGGCCCTTCTCATGACTTTTTATAATGTTTCTATGAATGGAAGGATGGAGGAGAAGGAAGTTTTCCCCCTTCTAACCCCAGGAGGAGACCTCCTAACTCAGTACTTAAGCCCTTTTTTTCAGCTCCTAACTGGTGGCTTAGTGATTAAGAGGTATGGCTAATAAACAAAATGTTGGCAGTTCAAATCCATCAGGTACTCCTTAGATACTCTATGGGGGCAGTTCTACTCTGTCCTACAGGGTTGGCATGAGTCAGAATTGACTTGAGGAAGTGGTTTATTTTTTAACTGAAAAGTCAGTAGTACAAATCTACCAGCTGCTCCTTGAAGACCCTATGGTTCAGTTCTACTCCACCCTATAGGGTCGCTGTTAGTTGGAAATAACTTTATAGCAGTGACTTGCATTTTTTTTTTTTTTAAAAAAACTCTTAGGCACCCTGATCCTCTCACGGTACATAGTCCCAGAGATCTGTGTGATGCTGTAGAGAGTAGCAAGAAGACCAATCCTTGGAGTTCTGGTGCAAGCTGTTTGTACTGTCTGTGTGACAGTATTGTATTTTGTGAGCTTGTGTTTTGTGAGCTTCCTCTTTCTCATGTGTAACAGGAGGGGTTTGAACCAGTTGTTCTCTATGGCCTCTCCAGATCCAACATGCTGGGCCTCAGTGATTCTGTAATAAAAGGGTGTTCATAAAATCAATACAAGGAACAAGGAACAAGTATGACATTGACTGGCATTTGGAGCCCCGTGTAATGTCATCTCCAGTTGTCTTTCCACCTTCATTTCCTGCTCTTACTCTGTCTACAATGCATATCCCATCCAACTCTCTTTATCCATGTCATCTTGTTCTGTCATATGTTTAAGCTTTGACACATGCGTTTTGTCCCTTTAGAATTTCTACTTTAGAATCTGTGTCACCTGTTGAAACACTTCTCATTCTTGAAGTCCAGTTTCAACACCACCTTCTTGGTGAAATCTTGCCGGTTTCCCTTGGGACAGATGAATTGATGACTGTGTCCTCAGAGTGCACCTCAAATCTACAGATAAACACCTTCAGGAAACCCTGGTGGCAGAGTGGTTAAGTGCTACATCTGCTAACCAACAGGCCTGCAGTTGGAACAACCCACCAGGCACTCCTCAAAAATGCTACGGAGCAGTTCTACCTTGTCCTGTAGGGTTGCTGTAAGTCAAGATTGCCCCTACAGCGGTGGGTTTGGTTATAGGAGTCTCTGGGTGGCACTGCTAACTGAAAGACTGATGGTTCAAATCTACCCAGAGCTGCCCCAAGTTGGAATCACCTCTGCAGCATTTCGTTTGGTTCTGGGTTTACAGCATTTTTAGAGCTCCTGGGTGATCTAAATGGTTAATGCACTTGACTGCTAAATGAAAGGTTGATAGTTTAAGTCCACCCAGAGGTACCTCAGAAGAAAGACATGGCCATCTACTTCTGAAAAATTAATCGGTGAAAATCCTTATAGAGCTGAGCTCTGCCCTGACACACATGGAGTCACTGTGAGTTGGAGTCAAGTGGATGGCAACTGAAAGTGGTGAGAGATAGCATCCATGTGACATGCCTGCTGCAAATTAGACCCTTTCCTAATACTAGTTTCCATGCCATGTGCCTCCGTCTCAAGACTGGAAGCATGTTGAGCCTCTTGATGCCAGGCCCTAGTTCACTTTTTTAAATTTTTCGATCCAGAGTTCATTTTTTTTCCTCAAAGCAAGTCTCCACACAAGAATTACTGTCTTTCAAATTATCATCTGTAATCCAAGTCAACACAGTAATTCCCAACTAGTGTCCCTCCCCCAGTTTGTTTAATTAAAAAACCCAGAAAACTATTGTTATGAAGTATGTGTATAATAAAAAGTTTGCCATGTTGACCAGTTTTGGTGTATAGCTCAGTGACATTAACTACTCTGTCGTGTTACTATCACAACTATCCATTTCCAAAAATTTTGTATCATGCCGAACAGAAGTTCAGTACTGCTTCAACAATCACTCCCACCCACACTCAGCATTTTGAAAAATGTGAAGTATAATGAAAACATAAGCGTTTAGAACATAATTACCTCTGTGTCTCGCATATTAACAGTAATTATTGTTTTGTAAAATACATCAGTATGCCTTACAGGTTGTAAAGGTAGTTGTTGTTTTGTGAGACTTTTGCTTCAATTATGTGCATTTTTTTTTTTTCCTTTTAAGTCAGTCGTGGAGAAACAGGTTGAAACACACTAGGAATACTTGTTAAAAAATGTCAGTGTTGTAGCACCTTACCCCAGATGTTCTGAATTTGAATCACCAGTGGATGTGGCCATGGAACATTGAGTGTCCCTAGTCAATTCTTCTGTGCATTCAAACTGGAAAACTACTCTGTGTGCCCATCGCCCCTGCTGGGCATAGAATTATTACATCATTTATGTTTATTGAATTGAATCATCTTGGTGCAAATTATTTATGTTTTTATACCACCCAGAGAACCAATAGAAACCAAACCAAACCAGTGCCATTGCGTCGATTC
Organism: Heterohyrax brucei; assembly: GCA_028571685.1. Taxonomy (NCBI): domain Eukaryota; kingdom Metazoa; phylum Chordata; class Mammalia; order Hyracoidea; family Procaviidae; genus Heterohyrax; species Heterohyrax brucei. Next base: position 12,415,402 of record CM053153.1, on the reverse strand, counting down.
TTACTCATTGTTGTAGTTATTAGGTTCTGTTAAGTTTGTTCTGACCGATAATGACCTTATGCACAACAACAAAACACTGCCCACGATCATTCTCATGCTCATGTCCATTGTTGCAGCTGCTGTGTCAGTCCATCTTGGTGGGGGTCTTCCCCCTTTTCACTGACCCTGTGAGACAGAGTAGAAAGGCCCCATAGAGTTTCCAAAGAGCAGCTGGTGGATTCCAACTCATGACCGTCTTGGTTAGTAGCTACGGCACTTAACCACTATGCCACCAGGGTTTAGGTGAGAGGGATATCAAAGCACAGCCAACAAGAAAACTACTGGGCCTATTTCTAACCTCAAGTTCAGGATCATTTAAAGGAATTTAAATTGCTTGCAAAAGATGCCATAGGTTTTTGTATGCCTACCATGTGGCAGAAAGATTTTAAAGATGTCATCTTATTTATCTTTGAGCCTACTCTGAGAGGTGGATGTTATCATCCCCATGTAGTTACTGATGAACTTAAAGCTTAGAGAGCTTAAGTGACCTCTTATCGAGATCAAGGTCATTTCACTGGGAAATGGAGACCCAGGATGCATGTTGAAATCCCATTCCACGTGGGCTGACACCCACCCTTGTTTCTCCTGAGACTCTCTTAGCTGTTGATTATCATTCGGACAAAGCCACAGTGGTGCCAAGAGCTAATCTATACCCTGGCTGCTCCCTTCTCAACCCAGAGAAAAAGAATTTTCTTGTAGGAGGGGGCAAGTAGAGCCCCACAAGGACCTCCAGGGACAAGCCAACCCACACATTTGAGGTGGATTACAGCACTGACTTACCATGACTGGCTCCATTCCTAGCACAGTGGCTTGGGCTGGGGAAGAATGGATGGTTTGGGATTTGATTTAGAGACAGGGGATTTAACCCAGAGCACTCAATAAGGTCACCAACCAGAGGTATTTCTAGAACCTTCTCATTTCTCCTGCACTACGAAAAATCCCTACTATCATCAGTTTGATTCTGACTTATAGAGACACTATAGGACAGACTGGTACTGCCCTACAGAATTTCTAAGAAGCACCTGGTAGATTTGAACTACCAGCCTTTTGGTTAGCAGCCACAGCACTTAACCACCCACTGTACTGCTATGGTTTCCTCTCCTATACTGGTTCTCCACAAAAGAAGTCTGAAATGATGGATTTCCACCCCACCACCCCCAGCCTCACAAAACGTGCTCATGTGATTTATGGGACCATCAGTTAAAAGATTCTACATGCTCCACATGTGAGCCAGGTGCCCTGCATACATTAATTATCTCATCCACACACAAATCCCATGAGGTGGGTTTCATTTCCCCAGGGAGCCAAGGGACTTGGCCTTGGAACCAATGCTAGGAAGTGAAAGAGATGGGACTTGAACTCAGGATGCTGAGTTTATGCTCTCTTCCCTGCATGGAATCTTCTCCGCTGACTGGACTCAGCTTGTCCACAGACCTGGAAGATTCCAGAGGGCTGTGGAAAAGCCCTGAGGTCATTTCATTCAAGGCACGTATTGGCACACGAACACCCAGTTCTGTCATTGCCAGTTCCTCCTTTGCCCATCTGACCAGGAGCCAGGCTGCTCCCAGGAATTGAGATACAACTAGCATTTTCCTCTGAGGCCTCCTGAGGACCTCAGGTGAATAAGCTCCTGGAGGAGAGAAGATTCGGTCTTGGAATCAGAAAAACCCAGTTGTGGTTTGTCTCTGTCCCTTACTATGAGATCTTAGGAGAGTCTCTTGGTCCTTGGATTGAGTTGTGTCTCCCCAAAAACGTGTGTATCAACTTGGCTGGGTCATGATTCCTAGTACTGGGTGATTTTCCTGTTTGGTGTTATTCCTGCCTCTCTGATGTTAATGTGGAAGGAGGGTGGACAGCAGTTGTGTTGGTGATGAAAGACTCAGCTTACAGGGTTATGTTGTGTTTTGAGTCCATCTTTTGGGATATAAAATAAAGAAGCAAGTAGAGAGATAGAAAGACCTCGTATCACTGAGAAAGCAGCGCTGGGAGCAGAGTGCATCATTTGGACTTGAGTGTCCTGCACTGAGTTGCTCCCAGACCAAGAGAAGGCTGATGACAAGAGCCTTCCTCCGGAGCTGACAGACAGAGAAAGACTTTACCTGGAACCAACACCCTAAATTTGGAGTGGTAGCCAACTAGACTGTGAGAGAATAAACTTCTCTTTGTTAAAGCCAGTCATAAGTGGTGTTTTTGTCATAGCAGCACCAGATGTCTAAGACAATTAAAGATGATTCTGACTTCCTCACAGTGCTTTTATAATAGGTTGAAAATTCCTGGCACTTGTAAAGTACTCAGGAATAGATTTAAACCACTGAACTATCAGGATGGAGCTACCAGGAGATCTTCCCACAAACAAGGGGACAGACCAAATGACCTAGACATTCAGCCAAGTTTAACTTCACCCAACATCATCACCATCTTGGCCCACCACTACTATCCCACCACAGCTACTAGATCACCCCCATCACCACAGTAATAACCCACTGTCACCATGACCACCATCAGTATCATCATCGTCCCCATTGCTACCCAAACGTCCTACCACCCCCTGCTGCTACCACCTCTACTTTTAACACTTATCATCAACTCCATCACCTTTACTGTTACCTCCTCGCTGTCACCACCACCTAACCACTGACACGTTACCATCATGACCACCATCAGCATCACCAGCACCATGACCCCAAAAGCTCTTCAACCCCCTACCACCCTACCCCTGCACTGGTGCTGTGGACACAGCACCACTGCTTCTGACAATAATTGACAATTCTATCAGCCTCATTGTTACAAGTACCAGCATCACCAGTGATGCCACCTTGGTATCTACTCTCCAACTCCTTATAACTACCACGTCTTCTATGCATGATGAAAATATATCACAGAGTTCATGTTCTAGCCCGTTGTGCAATGCTTGGCACCAAGTAAGTTCTTAGTCATTATATGTGGAATGAGTGAGTGAGCCAAATCATGCCACAAAGGGTATAGTTACGACTGCCAGGAAGCAGTGGTTCTCATCCTTTATTAACCCCTTCTCCATATTTCATTGAGAGACTTTACCTTTCAGAGTCTTAGACCCTCCGCCTCTTAGAAGGTCAGCCCTGATGACCCAACCTAGATCATTTTTGAGGAGTCAAAAAGATGAGGGCCAAAGTCCAGACTAGACAGTTTTGGAAACCAGTATTTGGATAATTGGTCTCACTGGAAAATCATAGTACTAAACCAAACTAAAATTCCAGCAGCAGATTATACGTTTATGTATAAACCTTAGGTGTTTTTTAGCCCCAGTTGGCCTCTGCCTTCTGTCCCTCAGCCCCTGTCCAAGCGCTGCACCTCTCCTGCCCTCTCTCTGGCCTGGTTCTGTCTGTATCCTCTAACATGGAGTTTCTCTTTCTGATCTTGAGAAGAAACTTGGGTATTCCTCCACCCTAAAAAGCTCTCACATCTGGGTCACTTCTGTTGTTGTTATTATTCCTTCCTTGCAACAACTTTCCCTATTTGAATTTAAAATTGTAGAACCTTTGAAAATTAGAGATGAAAATTATGCCAGCCCACTCTCCATTGTTGGAGGCACACAGGCAACAGAATGACCATTTTTTTTTTTTTTTTTGGATTTTCTCGTCATAAATTGTAGCTCACTCAGGCCAGTGAGCAGGAGGTGATGGTGAGACTAACTCACTGAACAGTATTTGAACACAGGCTTCTAACTCATCAATGACGCAAAGAAAAGACCAAGAGCCTAGCTTTCTTCTCCATCCTCCTTCTGCAGACACCAAAGCTGAGCCATCCCTGCTGGGCGAGACAAAAACCTATCTAGGGCTCTTCAGGCATGAGTCATCAGTCCTTTTATGATTGTCCCTTGAATCTCTTTTGGGAAAATGATAATTATGGAGTCTGATCTTATGGCTGTCCTTGGGGTGTACCCATGAGCTCTCTGGTCCCCAAGATGTGTCCAAGTTACTTCTGTACCCAGCAGGCTTTTGTGATTGTCTTGTGAATTCATCAACACACTCCACAGACTGCTCCTTGTCTTCCATTTTGTTTTTAGCATTTTCTCTCTCCTTACCTCCTTGTTTGTCATGATGGTGTTGAGATCACTGCATTAGGCAAAATCCCAGAAGAAAAATGCTCATAATAATATTTTTAGAAGAGGCTACCTGATACTATGGAAATAACATGCGAAGTTCAGCCAATGTGGCAAAAGACACTGACAGAGAAAAGAAATAGCAAACGGGAATCAAGAGAAGTGGGATGTGAGCCAAGAGCCATGAACTGTTCCTCTAATTGCAAGGGTGACTTGTAATGTGGCTCCTTCTAACTCAGACAGCTCTTGGCTCCTGGGAGAGGAGCACCAAGGTTAACTTACTCAGCTATAGGCTCCAAGGAGTGCCTGGTGTCTGCTGTGAAGGAGCAGGGAAGGCTGAGAATCATGTTCCTGGAGTCAGGATGGGGTTTGGGAAGGGTGTGTAGATAACACAGGATGGTTGTTTTGCCTTAAAGATAGTGCAGAGCAGAATGGGATTGAGCACTAAAAGGAGAAAGCATAGAACAGAGGTGCTCAACAGAATCAGAGAAGCTTTGGGGAGGAATTTAGAGCGAATGTGGAACTGAGAAGTGGGGAGTCCATATCTGGTAGACTAGGAGGAGGAACAGGTCAGAGGCAGGGCAGGAGTGAGATCCACCCTGCTAGATGCCCACCTCAGGGATGCAGCCCTGTTCACATTTTATCTGAGACAACCACACGTTCCCAGTTGCAGATGGAGCTGACAGGTGCTGGACCGGGGAACAGAACTGCTCTATGACTTTGAATTTTGAGTGTCATCCAAGGCTTTGACACTCTGTTACTCAAGGCAGAGAACTCTTTGGGTTCATTATATTTAGTTTAATGCCAATATTCTCCCAGCAAAGATGCCACGGTGGGCCGTAGGCTTCAAAAGATCTTCCAATATAGTGCATTTATTCAATTACATATTCTTTTTGTTTGTTTGTTTTCGTATGAAATAACCAAGTTGCTAAGTGAAGCAGATATAATTCCAGGCGAAAGTTAAAAAGACTATTTTAATCAGAAAATGTAGGATATTCTTGCCAGTCCTTTTGAAATGTTAAAAGTAGCATAAGTAGCTTATTTTGTCCTTCAGAGTCCCCAGATTGTGAACTACTAATAGAGGAGAGAAGAAATAGCATACACAGAGCCTAAGTAACTTTTATGTCTTTGCATATTGACACAGATGGACACATACTTATGTGAACACAGAGTCATGGAGAAAAATGTCCATAAATGATCAGCAAAGTCAGGTTCATTCAGAACTACAGCTTGTACATGTGCTCATCTACATGCTGCTGTTCAAGTGTCTAAGATAGTTTACATTTTGTACTATGCATAAGATTCATGAGAAAGAGAGTGCAGAGGAGTGAATGCCTAGGTTATGCCAAGGTAGCAGAAGGTCTATTTGTACAAAAAAGAAAATCCGTCATCGTTAGACTTAATAAGTTAAAAACATCATGTAATCTGGTGGGAAAAAAAATAACACCAAGGAAACATTGACAATGTATAATGATAAGAACAGTAAAAAGTGATTTCAAACTAGAGCACTTTGCCCAGGTGGGGAGGAAGATTTATGGAAGGCCTTTCCAGAAGGGAGGATAACCAAGGCATCCATTGCCACCAAAGCTAAGGATGGAGAGTTCCAAGGACAAGGTGTAAATTAACAGTGTTGAAATTACAGAGAGTAGAAGCGAGGTAAGTACCACAAATGTCAAGTGAATTGAGCAACAGAAAGATCATCAGTCAGGAGCAGTGTCTACAGAGTGGCAAGGGAAGAAGTCAGATTTCAGGGGGTTGAGTTATCAGCTAAACTTGAGACAGCGGACACTGGAGATGCAGACAAGTCCTTTAAGATGCTTTAGCTTAAAGGGGTAGAGAGAGATGGGACTATACCTGGCTAGGGAGGGGGGTGTGAGTTCAAAGGAGGGCATTTTGAATTGAATTCTGCCCCCTAAAATGTGTATTAAAGTCCTAAGCCACATGCCTGTAAATGTGACCCTATTTGGAAATAGAATTTTCTCCTGTTACACTAATGAGGATATTACTGAATAAGGGGGATTCTAAACCTAATCACTCCTGAGACATAGTGGAAGACAGACATTGTGTAGAGACTGTTGGGGAGCCTGTGGCCCAAAACAGAGGCAGAGACACACCAGTCCGAGGGTTCAGTGAAATTTATTCGAAGAGAAATAGAGTGGGATTGAGCCAAGAGTGGCTCAGCCTGCCTCTCCCCAGTAGGGCAGGTTTTTGTAGTTAGTTCTGATGAGATAGTGTAGGGTGAGGGAGTTTATGGTTTAAGGAAGAAAGAAATTCTGGTTAGAGGATTTATGGTCTGATAAGGAAGAAGTGTTGATTAGAAGGGGGTAGGGTAAGGTTTGTTTATGGTCAAGATTTTGATAAGGGAAGAGCTTTCAATTAGGAGGGTGGGGAAAGCAGAAATAAAGATTTTTATGGTTTTATGGTTATACCAGGTTGGGCATACCAGGCTGTTTTTGGTCATCCCTGTGGGGCATGCATACCAGGCTGCTTTCAGCTAATGGAAGGCCTGGTCATTGGATAAGATGACCTCCCTGAATTTCAGGGAGTTCCCTCAGAGACCTAACTACAGGCAAAGAACACCGTGGATTACTGGTCAAACCCGCTGCTGTTAGGTTGATTCCGACTCATAGTGGCCCAGGATTACTGGTGGATACCACAAATTAGGAGAGAGACCCGTAGAAGGGACTGACATCGTTGAAAACCTCATTTGGACTGTAAAACTGTGAGAAAACAAATTTCTGTTCTTTAAAGTCACCTACTTTGACATTTTTGTTATAATCAAAACTGAAAACCAAAACCAAACTCACTGCCACCAAGTCAATTCTGACTTATACTGACCTGTAAGACAGAGGAGAACTGCTCCATAGAGTTTCCAAGGAGCACCTGGCGGACTCAAACTGCTGACCTTTTGGTTACTACCTGTAGCACTTGACCACTCTGCCATCACCAGGATTTCCCTTTGTTATGATATGATGGCTCTGGCAAATCAAGATGGGATTGTTCTGCTGATACAGAAGAGACTAGAGTAAGTTTAAACGCCCAGGGGAAAGAGCAAGTACAGAGGGAGGAACTGATGATAAGATCATGATGACCAAGAGAGAAAGAGAGGTAGAGAGAGATCACCAACATTCCACAATGCCTGTGAAGTTGAGGGAATGGTTCTATGCTGGGGTGGATTTCAGACTACAGGGAGACTGTGACAGGCCTTCTGGTGGGACAGGAGGGAGGTGGTGAGCATGTGGATGAATGCTGGTGCAGCGGGTATGGAGGGTGGTGTTTTTACATTGGAGGGATTCCCACTGATGGCTTTTACCTCCTCTGTGGGATGGATACACTTGGAAACCCTATAGGCCAGTTCTACTCTATCCTACAGGGTCACTATGAGTCAGAATAGACTCAATGGCAATGGGTTTGAGTTTGGTTTTGGTGGAGAGGATGCAAGGCTGTCTTGATAGGATAAAATATTTAGGAAGGTGGCATATAGGAGGCTTGGGAAGACTGTCAAATCAAAAACCAGACCAGTTGTCACTACTTTGATTCTGACTTCTGGAGACTTCACATGTGTCGGAGTACAACTGTGCTCCAAAGTGTTTCCAATGGCTTGATATTTTGGAAATGGATCACCACACTTTTCTCCCAGTCTACTTCTAGGTGGATTAGAACGGCCAGCTTCTCAGTGAATACCTGAGTACTTAACTATTCGTGCCAACTATACAGAGTGTGTGAAATAACCACTGTGAGTAGGCCAACTGGGGAAGAGAGGAAGGTTTGCCCTGCATCTTGAATTTTTTTTTATTATGATTGAATGAAAATATACATTTCCCGTATAAATTCGCATGCTCACCTGTATGCAGCTACCAGTGCTCTCCCTGCCCGGTGATAGCACACCCCTCGTCTCTGTTCTGTATGTCCTATCCTCCCAACAGTCTCCTATCCCTTCCTCTCTACCCACTCTCCTTCCTCTGGCAAGAGGTCAGCAGGATGACATCCTATAGATGTGTAGAACCATAAAATTCCCACAAGATACGGTCATTCTGTGTGACCAAATCCAATCCATTGGTGTCAGAAAAGTTGACCTTCATTATGATTTAGGGACAGGGGCAGCATCAGGGTCAGGGCCATGCTCTCAGGGGAACTCCAAAGCCCCTGGACCGTCAATTGCAGTCTTTTATTGGAGATCTTAGGAGGGTACATGCCTGTTTATTCTCTTGTTGCCAGTGAGACTCAACTTTATGAGCTCCATCGTGGCTATCACTGATGGTGGCCAGGCACCATCTCTTTCCTCTGGTCACAAGTCGATGTAGACATTCACTCACATGGGTCTCTCTGTCTTCTGGATTCTCTTTTCCCCATGTCGTTCTTGTCCTCGGTGATCATCCGTTCCTGTTGAGTTGGGACGATTTACTGTACCCTCAGATGGCAGCTGTTAAGACCCCAGACCCCACTCACTGATGAGGGGTGCAGAGAGTCCTCAAAAGCAAAACACTAGCTGTGCCAATTGGTCTCGATTTTGACAGAGAGCGTGGCCCCTTGCCCTGCATCTTTAAGATCCTGAGAAAGCAGAGTCTTGGGAATTATCATGCTGTTACTCTACAAGGTTACAGGTTTTCACCAAAGACATGGTAGGGATCATTTGATACAGTTATTTTTCTTTCCTGTCCCCTCACCATTTTATATGCGAGTAAGAAAGTTAGAAGATTATGTAATCAAAACCACCATCAATCATATCATAGTGACTGAACAACAGAGGTATACCAGAATCCAACTTGGTAGGCTCCAATCTGTCTACCACAGGGCACAGCAAGTTCTGGTTGACTCCTTGATACAGTAGTCAGGGTTTGGTGCTAGCACAGCAATGGGCTACATTTCCCCCAAATGTTGAGGAAACCTTTTTATTGTGCCTGAATTTGTTCCATCTCACAGATGGTACGTGTGAAGAGCTCTCCAGAAATCAGTAACTTACATATCACGGTGCTGTGGCCAGGACTAGAGGCTATGCTGCTCACGTCCCATTACTCAGTGGAATGAAAGACCTTTGTCCCCTCATTCTTTTTTTTGCAAACAAACATGCTGTCCTACACAGAGGTCACTGAGGTCATTGGCATTTACTTAGACAGGATAGACTGCCAAGCAGACTTCCAGAAATGCTGATTGAGGAAGTTGGGTATGTGCTGTTTAAAAAATAATAATAAACCAGACAGTGATTGAACACATAATATTCAGAATAATAGAATAGGTAGAAATGTGACCAAACATGAGCAAGCCAAAGGCTCCTGATGCAGCATGAATTAATCATCAATACGTATGTTGGTAGAAAACACCTTCAGCAAGTACATCAGAGGAAGGGCAGGACACCCTCAAAAAACCCTACCTAATCAGAATAAGCAAGCCCAGTTCAAGGTGACATTCACTTTGTGGGAAAACACTTAAATTCTCCCGAGTGCTTGCAAGCCCCGGATGTTTGCTGCTGAACATCTGGCACAAAGCAGGCATATGACATGCTATTTGCTAAATGGCGCTGCAACTCTGGTTAAGGTCCTTGTTTGTACTGCTGTAAAACCTTACTTGATAGTTTTTGACTATTTTCCAGATAGAATAAATTGCTTTTTAAATGAGCCCAAGAAGGACAAATTATGCAAATTTACCCCAGAATATTTGAATTCTCTGGAGGGCATGAATGGAGCACTGAAAGACACCATGATGAAATTCATATGCACCTTCTCCTCACTTACCAATTATCTCATTTATCCGAAATTTCGCATTTATGACAATAGTAAAAAAATCTACTATCTGTTTTGCACATTAATGGTGTACATCTGCCAGTAATGAATGCCAAGATGCAAGGCAAGAGCAGTGCTGTCTGTGATGGGTTATCATTATCTGTCAACTTGGCTGAGCCATGATTCTCAATGGTTGGCTGTTAAGTAATGATGTAATCTGGAAGTTATGTAATGATGGAATTATCCTCCATTTTGTCACCTGACGTGGTCATTCTCTAATTCCAGTTTCTCATTCTGACTTGGTCTTTGGAAACTAACCAAGTCAGCAAATGAGGAGAGGAAGTATTTTTTTATTCAGTGAGCATTTATGGAACATCTACACATGCAAACTCTACTGTGCTAAATACTGAGATTATATAGAGAAGTTGGGTAGGGTCTCTGGTCTAGAAGAAAAACAGGCAAGTAAATATTTTAGACACTTATGGAGGCAAGAACACGGGGAACTATCTGCTCTGTGGGTAGGAAATTCAAGAAAAGGAGAAAGTCACATGGAAACAGTAACTTTTAGTGCTTTATTTCTACCTATCTAAGCGATTTGGAACTAATAAGGAGGGTCACTTATCAGCTGTGATGGTTAACTTTATGTGTCTCTTTGGCTAGGCTATGTTTCCTGGTTGTTTGGCCAAATACTAATCTAAGTTCTGTTCCATAACACAATCTATTGTAAGTTGCAGTGCAATTGCCTTCCATGTGAAGAATCAAGTGATTGGAAAGGGCGAGTCCCTAGAGTACATTCTGCCCTCAGAATATAAACAGATATTTTGGCAGAACTTTTCTCTGCACTCTTCCCATCCATCTGACCTACAGATCTTGGGACATAAGTCTGCAGGAGTCTCCAGCCTGTTGTCTGACCTAAGGCTTTTGGACTTGCCAACCCCCAACAAATTTGTGAGCCAATTCCTTGCAGTAAATCTCTTTCTCTCTCTCTTCCTATGTGTATCTCGGTGGCTTTGTTTCTCTAGAGAACCCTGACCAAGGCACCACATCACCTATCAAATAGTGGAGAGGAGAGAGCAAGGAGTGAAGAGGATGCTTACAACATTTGTGTGATGATAAGTGTTCTCATGGAAACATGAGGACTGAAGGAAATAAACAATAAAGATCTGAGTAGATCTACTGCCTCCAAAAGCTCACACTCCTCAGGACTGCCTCTCTGTTAGCTCTTTCTCCCTTTTCAGCTTTGCCCTTCTCTATGTGGAATCTTTCTCTTGACCGCAGGATCCCTCCATATGGCCAAGTAAGACAGCTGCCAGACTTCTGGCCTTATATCACTTTGAACTAACATCCTCAGTTGAAAGAGAAAATGTCACTCTGGTGTACTAAAAACCAAACCAGTTGCCACTGAGCCAATTCAGATTCATGGTAAACTCACATGTGTCAGACCAGAACTCTGCTCCATAGGATTTTCACATGACTGTGATGTTTTAGAAGTGGACGGCCAGGCTTTTCTCCTTAGGTACTTCGAACAGCTCTGAGGTACTTCAGACACCAACCTTTTGGTTAGTAGCTCAGTGTTTAACCATTGGAACCACCTCAGGGGCTCCTCACTCTCTGAGTCCCATGTAAATCCCAGGGAAGGAATCAGACCCAGCTTGAGTCTTGTGACCATCTCTTAGATTACTTCCTGTTACCAAGTGCTTGGAGAGCTAAGACTGACCAGGCCTAACGCAGAAACCCTCCCGGGGGTCTGAGAGAGGTAATGCTGTGACTGAGAGCTCAGTCAGACCGCGTGGTGTGAGACGGGAACATTTCCTCAAAGGAGAAGATGTCACAGCCAGAAACTCAGATAACTTATTGGGAAGGTAAACAGCAATGAAGAAATCAAACAAAACAAAACATTAAACCAGATGTTCACCTCATAAAAGAACCACTTCTGAGATAAGATTCAAAAATAAAATCAAACAAAACCAAACACTAAACCAGATGTCCATCTCTATGTTGAGACATAGTGATACTGGGGTGCTTGACTCCTTGACATGTTTTAAACAAGTCCTTCAAGGCAAAGCTTTCTGACATTTTTCTCATGTCATGGAACACAGAGGTGCCCTGGTAGGACAGTGCCTTGCTGCTAACCAGAAAGTCAGCAGTTTGAACCCAACAGTTGCTCTGTAAGAGAAAGACATAGCAGTCAGTCAGCTTCCACATAAGCTTACAAACTTGGAAATCCTACTGGGCAGTTCTATTGGATCTTATGGGGTCACTGTCAGTTGGAATAGACTTGAGAGCAATGGGCTTGGTTTTTAATTCATAAAGTTTGTAGAGGCTGGGAATAAACTAAGTGATCTGTCACTGGAAGGAAGTGAGTGGCCCTGGAATTCCAGCCCCTCCTACTGCCTTGGCCAAGAAGATCAGTTTGTAAGCCCACCTCTTACTCCAAGGTGGGCATGGCCCAAGCCATGATATTTTCAATCATCTCGCATGCTTGCAAAAGATGGACAGTGAAAAAAGAAGACAAAGAAGAATCGATACATTTAAATTATGGTGATGTTGGTGAAAAACATTGAATATACTATGGACTGACAAAAGAAGGAACCAATCTGTCTTGGAAGAATTGTAGCTAGCATGCTCCTTATCAGCAAGGATGGTGAAACTTTGTCTCATGGAGTTTGGACATATTACTAGAAGGGACCAGTTACTGGAAAAGGACATCATACTTGGTAAAATAGAAGATCAGCAAAACAAGTGGTAGACTCTCCACAAGATGGATTGTCACAATGGCTACAATGATGGGCTCAAGCATGACAACAATTTTGAAGATGGTGTAGGACTTTGTAGTGTTTGTTCTGTTATGGATAAGGTCACTATGAGTTAGAACTGCTTTGATGGCACCTAACAACAACAAGCAATTTGTTACTCAGTAGTCTTGAGGCCATGCTTTAGGCTCTTTGTGCCCTTGAGACTCTGAGAAAGAAATACATTTCAGCCAATCTTAGTCATTTGTTCTTCAACTTGAACTTCATAGTGGAGAGATAAACAAAGGCCAAGCAGTCAATAAACGGTTCTGATTATCCCTTTTAGTTGTAGAGGCTACCTATTGGTCCAGAGCAAAAGAGAAGAGAATCACTTTCCTACACTTGTGATATTTGGAACACAAGGGCAAATCACAGGTCAGATTCCTGAGCAAATACTCAGCAAAGTCAAAGCAAACCCAAAATGTTGCAGGAACCTATGATCTAGGCATTTTGAAGGGGGAGACACGTTAGCAGGGTCAGGCAACTGGGCAAATAGATCAAGGATCCTTGGATCCCAGCAACCAGAATGTCGCAACCCAAGCAGAAATATCTGCCTGAGGCTAGACTTGCACACTTGTTTGGAAATATGTTGCAGGGGTCAGTAAGACGCTTACAAAATTTTAGTGGTTGACTGCAGAGATGGAAGATTTCTTGCAAACAAGGAATTAACCCATTTAGACAAGTTATCTTCCTTTATCAACTTCTACCTTCTCTCTTTCTGTCTCTCTCTGTCTCTGCCACACACACACACACACACACACACACACACACACACACACACACCACACAGTGCTAATTAATGCATGTTATATTTCCATTCCTGCCATAGAAATTCAAGGGAGATTTGCTAAGACTCAAAAATGAAGTAAATGTTGGAATAGGACCCTTAGAGCTAAAAAAGAATCTTAAGTGATTGCTTGTACTAACTTTTACAGAGGAGAAAACCAAAATCTGGTAAGAGAAGTGACCTGCCCAAGGTCATACAGTGAGCTGGAGCTTATGCTGGGTCTCTAGAATTCCAAACCAGTGCCTGAAACTGTTTTTGAGTGTGGAGTTGTTCCCATGTCTGGAGAGCGAAGGAAAGACACGAGCTAGAGCTTGTCCTGTGTGGCAGGAGATATCCTGGGCTCAAATCCCAACTGAACTAGGCTGTGTGGACCTTGGACAAAAGACTTTTCTTCTCTGAGTTTAGTTTTCCTATCTGTAATACAAGTATACTAACCTCATATACAAACCATTATGTCACTAGGATTTCTAAGTAAATTGTTAGGACATGTAATTCAGTACATGTCAAGCACAGACTGTACTATGAACATGCAGAGTTTATTGTGGGAATACAAGGATGGTTCAACACTAGGAATTATAGCAAATAATCCTGTATATAAAACATTACAGGAAGAAAAATAATGTATTAAGTCAGTAGTGTCTGCAATGACATCTTTTAAGTCAAACAATTCATTAAATCTCCTGGCATAGTGCTTGACAAATAGTTGGCTCTCAAGCAATAATAGCTGTTAGTATCACAAAAAACCATTGCCATTGAGTCGATTCCAACTCACAGCAACACTATAGGTCAGAGTAGAACTTCCCCATGGAGTTACCAAAGAGTACCTGACAGATTTGAACTGCTGACGTTTCGGTTAGCAGACATAGCACTTAATTACTATGCCACCAGGCTTCCCAATTATTGTCAATAACAGAACCATAGGTAGCCTGTGCAGCTGAATTGTACAAAGATGCTGACTTTTATGAAGACAATCAGTCATGGAATATTTCCTGAGCTGAGTTTCAAGTATACACCAATCTAATTGACCAGAGTGAGAAAGTAAACAAGCTGATTTTATTAGGTTCATCTGATCCCTACTTTGCTTGTTTCTCAAGATGAAAGTTATTTTTAACCTCTATGACAATGTTCCCCCATCTGTGAAGTAGAAATGATAAGGCATCTCCATCAAAGTTTCATGAGGATCAAAGGACAAAAAAAGAAAATCAGTGCACTAGCACTGGGGCAGATGGCCTCCACATGGCATCATTTAAATGTACCCATGTTCCCTGGGAGAGGCCTATGTGTCAACCTAATTTCTGCAAATGACGAAGTAACCACCTTGATGCTAAGTTCTCTGGAACAGATTAAAGTAGAAAGGTAGACAAGCTTCTTTGGTGGGGTGGAGTTTAGCCTACGTAACTTGTATGTGGCGTTAGATATCATGAGACTAGGTCAAATGCAAGGCATTTAAGGGCCTTTTGCAAAAAGCCTTCTAAGGCAGAGGAAATATCAAATGGAGGATATGTTAAAGGACAATTTCAGTGACTCAGTAAAAACAAAACTTAGGCTTGGGTGCGTACAGTAGAAAAAATTAGAGTCATGTTTTTCCCTGAATGTATGACCTTGATACTTTTCAAAAGCATAGTTTCTTTTTCTGTTTTGAAATAATCTCAACCTTACATAAAAGTAGCAAGAACAGTATAAAGAAATTTCATATATCCTTCTCCTAGAGGTGTACTCAAGTTAAACAACAACAACAACAAAAATCCCAAATAATGCCAATGTAACAAAGGAATCCAGTTCAGAATTGGATGCCGCCTTTAGTTCTCAGATGTCCTCAGTCTCCATCAGGGTGCACAGTACCAACTTGTCTTCCAGAACTGTAACATTTTATAAACACTACAGATATTTATTTTACAGAATGGCCTGCCATTTGAGTTTGTCTGACATATTCACATCGTAAGATTGAGGTTATGCATTTGGGCCAAGAATTTCACAGAAGTGATGCCGTGGGTCTCTCACTGCATCTTATTAAGTGCTGTGTGACACGTGATGCACAGTGCTGATTTGAACTGTAGCTGACGGGGCTCACCTGGATCACTTAAGGTGGTGCCTTCCCAACTTCTCTGCTGTCAAGTTACTCTTTTCCCCTTACTAATTAGTAAGCAATTTTGCAGGCAGATACTCTAAGACAATGTAAAAATCCCATTCTTCATTCAGTTTCACCTCTAACTTTAGCAAGTACATACTGCTTCTTGTCCAAAGCCATTTTTGCTATGATAACTGCCAAATAGTGATTTACCAAGTTCACCATTCCTTCTGCTTTTATTAGCTGGCATTCTTTGTAAGGAAGAGCTTTCCATTTCCTTATTGATTTGTTCATTTGTTTATGGTTATCAGTGTGGATGCAAGGATTCTAGTTTTATTCAGTGCTGGGTAATCTGTTACTATCCTCATCTATTTTGCTTAGTGGGATCCCCACCAAGCGGGACCTGCAGCCTTTCAATATGTCCCTACGACTCTCTGAGCACTTTTAGAATTTCCCGTTGTTGTGGTTATTAGGTGCTATTGAGTTTGTTCTGTCTCACAGCGACCCTGCACACAACAGAATGAAACACAACCCAGTCCTGCGCCACGTCCACATACTGTTTTCTTGTGTAAGCCCCTCGTTTCAGCTGCTGTGTCAATCCATCTCATTAAGGGTCTTCTTCTTTTTTGCTGACCCTCTGCTCTACCAGGTCCTTCTCCAGGGACTGATCCTTTCCAACAACATGCCCAAAGTGGTAAGATGCAGTCTTGCCATTTTTGCTTCCGAGGAGTACTCTGGTTGTACTTCTTCCAGAACACATCTTTTTGTTCTTTTGGCGGTCTATAGTACATTCAATATTTTCTCCAACACCACAATTGAAAGGCAATAATTCTTCTTCAGTCTTCCTTATTCATTGTCCTGCTTTCATGTGCGTATGATGTGACTGAAAATACTATGGCTTGGGTCAGACACATCTTAGACTTCAAGGTGGCATCTTTACTTTTCAACCATTTAAAGAGGTCTTCACAGCAGATTTCCCCAGTGCACTGCATCTTTTGATTTCTTGACTGCTGCTTCTATGGGTGTTGACTGTGGAATCAAGAAAAATAAAATCCTTGACAACCTTTCTGCTTTCTCCATTATCATGAGGTCGCTTATTGGTCCAGTGTGAGTATTTCCTAGTACAAGATGTTGTATCCTTGCCTTATACTTTCTCTGACCCAGTCTTGCAGTTAGTCACCTCTCCAGGCAGCCCTGCTTGCCTTCCATGGAGAAGGCTATTTAGAAGATAAGACCTAGGCACTAGGTGCGCTCACTGTTCCAGCCGTGTCACTGCTTCTGCTCTCTCTCATTCTGTAATACAGTGCTACAGGATTCATTCTGCCCTTCTCTTTTCCTAGATGTGTCGCTAGCTTCTGTAACCATGAGAAACTTGGCCCCTCTTGTCCTGTCATTTGTTAACCCTCCAATATCTCATCTCCTAAGCTTGCTTTCCTGATGCCTCTCTTGGCTGCTTTTCTCACTTTGGTCCTGACCTCCCACTGTGCACCTTCCTCATTCAGGCTGCCTAATGGGTTTTAGACTGAATTATTCAGGAAGAAGGGAAGGAAGAGGGAGAGCCAAAGAAATACTTTTAAGACAACAATGTGCTATTGTATTTCCCCTATTGGATGGACAAATAAATATATATTTAATGATAATATCCAGTTTGAGCCTCATATGGGGAGATAGACACATTAGTAAATACTAGATGTATACATTTATATAAGTTTTAAATGTGATCCTACATTCTTGTGTATCCAGAGATTCTTTTTTTTTTTTTTATTTCTTGACTGCTGCTCCTATGGGTGTTGATTGAGAACCCAAGTAAAATGCAATCTTAGACAACTTGAATCCTTTCTCCATTTATGATAACGTTACTTACTAGTCCAGTTGTAAGGACTTTTGTTTCTTTTGATGTTGAGGTTGCAATCCATACTGAAGGCTGTGGTCTTTGCTCTTCATCAGTAAGTGTTTCAAATCTTCTTCACTTCCAGCAAGTAAGGTGGTGTCATCTACATAATGCAGGAAGTGCTGGAAGCCAAATGCTCCTATAGAACTGCACTGGAGAGTTTCTGAGGAGTGGCTTGTGGGTGCATTCAAACTGCTGACTTTTTGGTTAGTAGCTTAGTTTTTGAACACAGAGTTTTTAGTCACCAGTACTCTGTTACAGTAGCAGTAGATACATAAGACAAAGGAAGTCTGAAACTCAGTATCTTGTCAGCAAAAATTGACATCAGCATTGTACAAACCTGTACCAAATCCATACTACCACCATCCTAGGCTCACCCCTGGACAGTGATTGCTAACAATCCTTTCCTAGCTCACTGCACAAGAACGGGACGAGACTCAAAGAAGTAACAGGCATGGCAGCTGCTGTAATCTGTAAAGTGCCAGAAAAATGAAGTATTATTAACACATCATCCCTGTTACCTTTATTATTGTCACTGGTATTGATTTCACCTCCTTTTGCTGATCCTTGTTGTGTTAGCTTGAGAGGGGGGAAAATGCCAGGCCTCTGCCTAGGTCTTTAGAAACATAAAAGAGCACTTGGTGTAGTAGATTATGTCAAGGATCTTTTTTATTTTTAATATGACTGAGTAAAAATGTAGATTCCCATATAAATTTACATGTCCAACTATATGCAGCTTCCACTGCTCTCCCTGCCCGGTGACAGCACACTATTCCTCTTTGCTCCATACATGTCTCATCCTCCCAACAGTCTCCTTTCCCCTCTTCTCCACCCACTCCCCTTACTCCAGCCAGAGGTCAACAGGATGATATCCTATGGATGCATAGAAAAATAAAGTGCATCCAATATATGGTCACTCTGCGTCACCAAGTCCAGTCCATTCGTGTCTGAAGAGTGGACCTTCATTATGATTTATGGGCATGGCCCAGGGGCCATGTTCCCAGGGGAACCCCAAAGCCACTCGACCATCAATTGTGGTCCTTTAGTGGAGATCTCAGGGTACACCCCTTTTTATTCTTGTATTGCCAGTGAGATTCAACTTACTGAGCTCCATTGTGGCTATCACCGGTGGTGGCTGGGCACCATTCACTTCTTCCAGTCCCGAGTCTATGTAGGCACCCATTCATGTGTGTCTCTCTATCTTCTGGGTTGTCTTTACCCCATGTCATTTTGGTCCTCAGTGAGTATCTGTTCCTGCTGAGTTGGGGCCCTTTACTGTGCCCTCAGATGGCAGCTTGGCAGCTTTTAAGACCCCAGATGCCACTCACCAATGTGGGGTGCAGAGAGCCCTCTTAGCAAAATGCTAGTTGTACCAATTGGCCTCGATTTTGCCTAAGAGCATGGTTGCCTGCCCTCTGCCCCAGCTACTCTGTCCTTGCAATATTGGGTTAAGATGGAAGCAGTATTCAAGTTATGTTGAAGTCCACTTAATATTGTTCTTGTTTCTAATGTGTGCTCTGACCAATTTAACCCAACCAAATTTCTACCAACTATCAGATCTAAACCCTCCCCTCCTCGCCCTCCCTCCTTCCCCTCCCTTGTCAATGAATCTTTTCTTCTATACATAAGTCTGTTTTTGAGATCTTATCATAGGGGTCTCATACAATATTTGTCCTTTTGTCGCTGACTTCTTTCACTCAGCATAATGTCTTCCAGTTGAAACCAGGCTATGAGATGTTTCCTGGACTCATCATTGTTCTTTATCATTGCATAGTGCTCCATTGAGTATATATACCGTAGTTTACCTATCCATGCCTCTGTTGTTGGGCATCTGGGTTGATTTCATCTTTTTGCTATCATGGACTGTGCTGTGATAAACATTCTTGTGCATGTATCTGTTGGTGTGAATGGCCTTGATTCTGTAGGATATATTCCAAGTAGTAGAATTACTGGGTTAAATGATGTATCTATATCCACTTTTTTAAGGAAGCACCAGATTGCTTTCTAATGAGG
This sequence comes from Heterohyrax brucei, assembly GCA_028571685.1. Taxonomy (NCBI): domain Eukaryota; kingdom Metazoa; phylum Chordata; class Mammalia; order Hyracoidea; family Procaviidae; genus Heterohyrax; species Heterohyrax brucei. The sequence goes on along the minus strand of CM053153.1, from coordinate 12,396,011 downwards.
CTGCACCATTCTGCAACCCCACCAACAGTGTAGGAGAGTTCCACTTTCTCCACAGCCTCTCCAGCATTTGTTGTTTTCTGTTTTTTGGATCATGGCCAACTTTGTTGGTATGAGATGGTATCTCATTGTAGTTTTGATTTGAATTTTATTGATAAGTAAAGATCGTGAACGTGTCTACATGTGTTTTTTAGCTGCCTGGATCTCCTCTTTAGAGAAATGTCTGTCCATCTCCTTTGCTTAACTGGATTCAAGGATCTTAAAGTCTGATTAAGAAGATAATATCCCAGTATTCAAAACTACCCAACACGTAAGTAAAATATACCAGGCAACAGCCCAGGGCAAGATGGGAGACTCAGAGCCCACCTTGGCAGTAGTCTGAGCCTGGAAAGGCCCGGGGAGATAAGGAGAATTTCAGGGGGCTGCAATACGGTTTTCTTGTTAGACTGTGATTGTATATTGTTAATTACTTTCCAAATGCTGTGACTGAATTTGTTCACACTTCATGATGAGTATAAAGTTCAAGTTTAGAAACCAATTAGAAGGATAAAAATGAGGCTGAGAATAAAATTCACTTTATCATATTTTTAGAGATCCTGCATAGTTTCACAGGCTCTAAAACTCATTTATTCAAGACAATAATTTCACAAAGACAAATATATGAAAGAGTGTGTATAGTTATGTGTCATTTTCTCTGGCTTACGCCCTGGCGTCAAGGAAGAAAAAATACCAACCTCACGATTATAAGCTCAAATAAGGCTGGCAAGGGTGGGATGTTAGTTTGTTTTGCTCATCTATGTTTTCCAAATGCTTAAAACAGTGCTTGGCACATAGTAGGAAATTAATAAATACTTCTGCATGCATGCATGGATGAGTCCTAATTTTCAGTTCTAATATACAAAGTAGTTATATTTCATTTTCAAACAGGTTGGGCATTAATATTAGTCCATTACTGTATATTGATACAACTGAAAGCACAAGGTATGACAATTGTCTGTGAACTCAATTGTTCTAAGTGCTACATACCTAACTGCTGAATATCACTGCAGTCACCTTCTAAGTACTCACCTTAGGAAGCTATGCACTGACCCCAGCATCTAGTTCACTCTCCAGAGCAATTTTGGAACTCTTTCTGGACTGGTCATTGTGCACAGTGGCACAGTGGCAAGTTTGCAAACTTAATTACACAGTTGTCTGTGAGGGAGTTTTTAGCCAGTAAAGAAATAACCCTCCCTGCTCACCTGATCGGGCCCCCAGTGACTGTTAGCCTTACCTAGAGATAGAGGAATATTGAAAGGAAGGCATTTTGATGACATTAGGACGTCAAGGATAACACAATGACAGCTCTGATGGCCATTCCAGAAAGAGTTCCAAAATTACTTTGAAGGGTGGATTAAGAGCTGACATCAGTGCATAGCTTCTGAAGGGAAGTACTTCAGAGGTGACCATAGTGATATTCAGCAGTGGGATATGTAGCACTATTTCTAGGATGAGTTTGCAAACTCAGTTGTTAGACCTTGAATGGTTAACTGCACAAATGTGTGCAAGAATTCTAAGTGGGTCTGACTTTCATCCCTGGAAGCCAGATGTTGTCAATTTTTGTCAAAGATACCACCTGGGATCAAAATGCAAAGCCTCAAGTGAAACATTTGGCATTTGGCTTCTGTCTTTCAGGGATCAGATCTCCAAATTCCTTCTCATTTAGGGTTAATGACATTCTAGCAATGGTTCTAAAACTTTCCCACAAAAATGGCCCCAAGGGCTAAGGCCAATGACAGGCCATCACAGGTTGCAAATTGTCTGTTCTTAAAAACTCAGATGAATCCCTTTTCTATACATTATGTCTCTGTTTGTTTAGCTAGAAAGACAATTGTTTCCTTCCAAAACACTCATCAGCAATGAACCCGTCAGTGCCTATTTGGCGCTTGGAGAATAGGATCTCTGAAGAGTGACCATCAGAAACTGGACTCTGCCTACCTCCCCGTCTCATGTCTTGTTACCACCGGCTACCCTGTGTGTCCTCTTCTCCTGTTTCAATCAGTTAGTACTGAATGACTCCAAGTCACAGTGACCTCTTGCACGTTGTACCACAGCTGTGCTAACTAGGGTTTTCAGTGACTGATTCTGATATGTATCTCATCATCAGTTTTTTTCTGAGGCACCTCTAGGTGGACTCAAACCTCTAATCTTTTGGTTGGCATGGTTGGCAAGAGATCACGTTAACCATTTACACTTCCCAGGGACTCCTCTCCTGCCTTAGGTGACTACTTTTCCTTCCCCCAACCGCTTTCCCAATTCCTGTGACCTTTCTCTGATCCATCTTTATTTTGCTTTTCCCTCTGCCTGTGACATACTTCTCACTCCTCTTGCTGATTCTTTCTCAGTGTCAGGATTTTACCCTTGATCCTTACCTGAAAGAGGAGAAAAATACTTCTGCCAGTGTTCTCTGTCTTCCAAAGTTCTCTGTCTAATGCAATGCACACTGTATCTTATTGTTATTGTTTATTTATTTCTATTTTTCAAAGCTAACTCAATAGAGCAAGGTGATTATGAAGTTTCCCCCCCATTAGCTCTCACTAACTAGCTTGGTGCTGGGCAGAATTAATTTTTTGTTCTATACTTATTCTCTGCTTCTGATACCTCTTGCTCTACTTCCGTACAAGTCCTTGTTCACTTGACAATTCTAGAGCTTTTTTTTTTCTTTATATGGAAATAGACTTCGTCTCTATTTATTTGAGCTAAAGCCATACTTGGGTTGAGATTCATAATCAGAAATAAATTCAGTAGAAGAGAATTCCTATATTAAAAATATTTCTGGTGAATTTAGGCATTTTAGCTCCCAAGAATCTTAATGGGAGACATTGACTTGCTAAAATAAACAAATAGATACATGACTGAGAACAATCACCAAGAAACATTGTGAGGTAGACCAATGCGCCATCTTCATAACCAGGTATTTCTAGCCTCATGGATTTCCCCAGCTGCTCCCATGAACTGATGTGTAGATACCCATCCTTTCAGCACAGTGCCAGGCACTATAGCAAACTGTTCTTCCATGAGCCAAATAGCATGGTCTTTAAAATGGATGATGTTTTTAAAATTCTATGTAGACTAGTGTTTTAGTCATCTAGTTCTGCTACAACAGAAATACCACAAGCAGATGGCTTTAAAAAGAGAAATTTTATTCTGTCACAGTCCAGTAGGCTACAAGTTCAAATTCAGGGCATCAGCTCCAGGGGAAGCCTTTCTCTTTTGGTTCTGGAGAAGGGTCCTTGTGGTTAAACTTTCCCTAGCTTGGGAGCTTCTAAGGCACAGGAACTCTGGGTCCTTTCCAAAGGATAAGTTCTTCTCCTAGGACTGGCACTCCTTCTTTCTTGGTGGTATGAGATCCCCAGATCTCTGTGATACCTTCTTTCCTTTACATCTCAAGAGGTTACCTCAAGGTACAAAACAATCTTACACAATGTGTCCTGCCCCACCAACACAACTGCAGCTCATCCTCCCTCACTGACATCATAAGGCAGGGTTTACAGCATACAGGAACATCACACAGTACCAGGAATCATGGCCTAGTCAAATGGCTACACACATTTTTTGGGGGGACACAATTCAATGCATGATACTAGCTGTGTTGTTTGGAATCTTCTTGTGTGTAGAGTCCTAGAGAAACCGTCTTCTGCTGCACAGGAAGTCCTATAGTTTCGGACCTGTTCACAGCAGATGAAGGTGATCATTTCTTGGTATAAGCTAGGAATGCTCAGTGCTTTCATCAAGCCTGCAGCTCTGAGACAGAAGCGACTGAGGTTGGGACTCCAGTAGCTGGAGGTTCAACCCAGAATTGAACCGCTTCTAACAGATAGTAATGGCTTCAATAAACACTGAATACCTCAGCTGACACAAATAGATAACTATATGAGTAGTAGATGTCCATGACCATGCTGAACACTGCTGTAATCTAACTTTCATCAACCGGCTTCTGTGTCTCCTTGTCAGCAGGGTGGCTTTAGACTACAAGAGCCTGTTTTGGCTGTCCTTGCAAAGGCCACAAGTGCCTAGACATTTATATCACTCTGAGGGCAGTTTTTTACCAACAGATGCAAGGATGTAAATACTCTGGTTCTCCTGTCCTCTGAAGCGGACAGCCTAGATGTGCCCAAAGTGGTCTCAAAAGCTCCCCTGTGAGACTGAGCCCAAGGTCCATTCTGAGACGCTTCTACTTGATAGTGAATCTTTGCTTGGCTCTTCCTCTTCCATTTCTACACCTTAAACCCCCCTTACTGATTTTTCCTGTAAACTTACCCTAATACTCACTTTCATATGAACCTTTGGGTCAGCCTGCTTCTGGGGAATCCACACTACAATAAACTGGAAATATAGTCCCAAAGAACTGAGGTTAGTTTCCTACCATGAGTATTAATCTAACCGGGCCTTCAGCAGCCCCTGAGTACTGCAAATGATTAATGAGCATGAATGAAAATGGGGAAGTTGGAGGTTCAAGTACACTTAGAGGGTCTTAAAAGAGAGGCCTGGTGATCTATACCTGAAAAACCAGCCATTGAAACCCATGTGGAGCACAGTGCTACTCTGACACACAAGAGGTCACCATGAGTTGAGATGGAATAGACAGCCATTGGTGTGGGCCTGACCATGAACATTGGTCCAACTGGACCTTCAGTAGATCCTCCGTGATTTGTGGAGGTGACCCAGCAAATCTACGTTGTTGTGAGTTGCTGTCGAGTTGACTGCTACTCACTCTGACCTATGTGTAACTGAGTGGATATTGCCAGTCCTGTGCCACCCTCACAATTGTTGGTGTGTTTGAGCCCATTGTTGTGGCCATTGATGTGTCAATCCATCTTATTTTCACTGGTCCGCAGTCTTACCAAACATGATGTTTTTTGGCAATTGATCTTTCCTGATGATGTATCCAAAGGAAACAAGATGAAGCTTCAGCACTCTGACTTCTAAGGAGCATTCTCTAAGGAGGATGTACGTCCTCCCCGTACAGATTTGTTCCTTCTTCTGGCAGTTCTATTGATGCTGCCAAATTTGCTGGGAATACTCTTTTCCTTCCTTATACTCAATTGTCAACTCAGATTCACCTTCCCTGATCGCTGTGTCAAGACAGACTCTGATTGTTCCCTGATTCTCCATTTGGTTCCTTGTTGGTTTCCTTCACGCACTTTCTTCAGGCTGTAGTTTTTGTTTCTCCCATTATTTTGTCAGTTTCACCCTTAACTGTAAACCCCATCACCTCAGGGCCCTTGTCTGTTTTGTTTCCTGCTGTATGCTCCATGCAGATCCCCATCCTCAGTAACAGTGTGTTGAATGAATCAAAACTGCACACAACTGCCCGTCTCCCTTTCCACATTGTGTCAACCAAGACTGACCTTTGTAGGGGTTATAGTCCTGGTATTAGAAGATCAAAATTGCAATAAGTTGGTAAATGTCTGCCATACAGAATTTTTTGGAAAATTCACCTGGCCCAAATAAGAAAAACAGATGTAATACAAATACGTAATCATAGGGATTACTCAACATGGGACATACCAGGCAGGAAACAGATTGTGCCTGACAGGTGAGAAAACTCTGAAGTGAAAGTGTTGCTGGCAATGAGTTGATTCTTAGAAAACATAAATCCTCTTTTGCCCTGAGTCCTTCAGCTTGACTGTACCTCTGAATCTGTATCTCTGAATCAGGTTTTCTCAACACAATAGTTAGGTCATGAGGAACATCTTTTTATGTGGGTTGTATGTACACTAACTCTTTTGAGCAACTTATTAGTTGCTGTCAAGTCAGCTGTGACTTCTTGTGACCTCATCTAGAACAGAATGAAACATTGCCTAGTCCTATACCATCTTCTTAATCATTGACATGTTTATTATATTTTTGTGGCCACAATTTATTCTGATTTTTGTACAATGTAGGAGGCTTGACATCCATCGCTATCACAGGCATTATTCTCCTGTAATCTATAGGATTTTCATTAACTAATTTTTGAAAGTAGATTGCCAGCACTGTCTGCCTAATTTGTGTCTTAGTCTGGAAGTTTCACTGAACCCTGTCTACCATGTACAACCCTGTTGGCATTTGAAATACTAGTGGTATAGTTTCTAGCATCCTAACAACACACAAGCTACCACAGTACGATAAACTGAAAGTTGGGTGGTGGTTTGAACACATGGGACTTTTTTATAGCAGTGAAAATGAGATGAGTTCTGAAATTGCCCACACATTTAGATAGAAAGGATAGAGCAGAATTTCTCAAAGTGGATACCCCAGTAAACTTCTATCACAAAATGTTAACACACTTCACAGAAATACAAGTGTTTATGGGTGGCTAAATAGATTTGTAAAGAGTCTTTGGTATGTTGTTATTTTATTTATTTATTTTTGCAACTGTAAAACTTCAGTGACCACAGAATATCTTCTCCGTAGATTATCACAAGGGAAAGCCTTCAGTGGATGCTGTCTGGAGAATTGCGACTTCTCAGTTGAATCTTCACATTTGCTCTACATCTTCATGCTTCTTCCCTGAGAGGTCTGTAACTTCTTCCTCATGGACTATCTCATGGAACTTCTCCATTACTCTGCTTAGCAGCTTCTACTGTGTCCAAAACAGAGTATCCACTAGTCCGTCAACATGTTGTCAGCTTTCAACTGTTCTGGTTTTGTATTTCTGCCTAATAAACCATCTCCAAACAGAATGACTTACAAGAGCAACCATTATTTATTTAGTTCATGAATCAGAAATTTGGGCAGGGCTCTGCAGGGAAGGTTCATCTGCTCCACACACCAGCAGCTCTGCTTGGTGAGCTATGGCTGGCTCACTTACATGGCTGTTGTTTGGAATTGGCTGGCAGATGAGACCTCAGCTGGGGCTTTCAGTTGTGGGAGATAGAAAACAGGCAAGAAAGCAAACTAGCAAGTAAATATCATTCCAGATTGTTATAAATGTTCTAGAGGAAATAAGTAGGGGGTTTAGATGGAGAGTAACAGGTTGAATGGTTGGAGAAGTTTCCGTGTGAGATTGGGAAGACATTCAAACAGATCAAAGATCAAGGAGGCAATGGATGCTAGTGAGCTACTGAGTTTAGGTTAAGGGAGATGAAAGGATCTAGAAATAAATAGTGATGATTGTTTCACAAGTGGCACATAATGTCACCAAATTATACATGTCAAAATAGTTCAAATGGCAAATGTTTAGTTATATATATTTCACCATAAGAAAAACAAAAGAAAGTTGAGAAGCAGTGGGAGACCAGGTTAGATCAGGTGTCATAAAGCAATGTAATGCTTAAGAGTCTGGTGAGGATTGCTCAGCCTCGTAGAAGGAGCAGGGAGGTAACTGTCCTATGAGAGAGGGGGGATATCTGAGGTCCTCAAGTAATCTACTCCTTCCCATACTCTCAGTGGTCTGGTTTCCAGCACAGAAGTGGTGGGTGCCCTCACTTATGGCAAGAGAAAAAGTGCTGCGGTGGGGTTACTGTGTGTCCTGTTGCTCACAATGGTGTGGAAGTCACTGGTGCTGTGTTATCAGAGGGTAAAGGACAGAGGATTTGGGGTTGATGCCTCACTCATCTCCTGTTTAAGAGTTTGCCTTTGTCAGGGGATTGAGAAACCTGGTCTGAGCCTTTTCAAAGCCCAGCACAGGATAGGTCCTCAAGAAATCTTTATTGACTAAACGTGCAGACTGAATTTACATCATAGAAGACTGGCTGGTCTCTGTGGGGTCAAACACAATGTTAATGAAGCTGGAAGGAAGTCTTGGGAATGACAGGAACTGCTGAGTTTTATTGAGTGCAATGGCAGGCAAAGTTTTGAGTGCTGCAATGCATTCATCCTCACAATATCCCCGGGGGCTCTTTACCACCATTGCCCCCATTTTACAGACAGTAAAGGCTGACAAGTCACCTGTAAGGGGCAGAACTTAGAGACTGCACTAGTTACAAAAACCAAAACAAAACATGCAAACCAAACCCACTGCCCCTGAGTTGATTCCAACTCAGAATGAATAGAGCTGCCCCCCAGGGTTTCTAAGGATTGGCTGGTAGATTTGAACCACCCGCATGTTGGTTAGCAGCCTGAGCTTTTAACCACGGCTTCACCAGGGCTCTGTACACTAGTAAAGACTTTTAGTGAAACAGTTCAAAGCCATACTGCTGGTGAGTAGATTCCAAGTTATGGAGACCTCATGAATGTCAGAACAGAACAAGGCTCCACGCAGTTTTCAGTGTCTGATTTTTCAGAAGTAAATTACAAAATTTTTCTCCCAGATGCCTCTGGGTAGACTAGACTTCCAACCTTTTGGTTAGCTGCTGAGGCTTGTTAAGTGTCTGCATCCCCCCAGGGACTCTACTGAAGAGGAAAGTCACCCCACAACCAAACTGGCTAAGACAATGAGCTCTGGACAGTCAGTATACACAGGCCCAGCACAGCACTGTGCTTCTCAACAGGGCTGCTTGGCTTTTTGCCGCATGGACTTGGATTCTGGTTCTGAATCTGGCACTTACTAGCTATGTGTCTTTGGGCAAGTTGCTCAATCTTCCTGCATCACGGTTTCCTATCAGTGAAATGGGAATCGCACAAGCATCATGGAGTTGTTATGAAGAGTGTTGGGTAGATGCATAGAAAAGGCTTGACTCAAAGAGGCCTGCCTGGCACATCTAAGCCCTCCATGCAAGGTAGCTTATATTGGTTATTATTACAGTGCTAAAATTACATAATATAATCCCCACCCTACCCTCGACAAATATTGCTACAAACCAGCAGTGAAAACAAAAACTTCCCTGCTCTCTGAGAGTCTGCATTATTTCTTGTGACACAGTCACAAGCAAGAAACAAAGGCAAAGGCTGTCAAGCCTTCTGGGAGCCCAGTGACTGGAAAGAAACAATGATTGTAAAGATGAAATGACCTCCTTCTTTTCCTTTCTCATAGATTTTTAGCTGGTAGGCATTCTTCAGCGATCCTGTAAGAACCTTGAGGAAAGATGATTTAGGCCATAAAATGGACTACATTCTCATGCATGAGAAGATTCATAAAGGAACACGTGGCTTTCACTCCATGTCAGGCAGGAGCAAAAGAGGGCAGCATGTCCTAACTAGGGACAGAGGTCACAAATGCCTTTCAGTCCAGTGACCTGTATGTCTTAGTATCCACAGTGTCTTGTCTATCTAGTAGCTGGCACATGGAGTGGGGGAGCGGTTTAAGGTGGAGTGAGGGGGTGGAGTGGGGGTGGGAGTGGGATGGGAGGACTTGTTCCATCAACACAAATGTCACGGAGCTCCTATGCTGGCCCAGGCATTGTGCTCCGTGTTGGGGACTCAGAGGTAAAGGAGATACACACCCTGCTCTTGAGGAACTACTGTCTAGTGGGAAAGGAGGACAGATAAACGGATAACTTCCATGTCATGCCAGTAGTATGAATAATAGGTCCTAGGATCACAGACGAGGTAGTGGTTAAATCTTCCTCAAGTGTCGTGGAAAGGTTTACAGGGGAGGTAATGTAGGAACTTGATTTGAAGCATAAGAGACTTTTCTCACCAAAGAAAGCAACATAGGGCATTGTGGTAGAAGAAATGGCATTTATGTAGCAGGTTAATAGCTGGTGAGCTGTTCACCCAAACTCCGTCTGCTACTGACTTCCTCTGCTTGTACCTAAGGACAGCGATGTATAAAGTGTGGAGTGGTGGATACTAGCTGTGTTTCCTTAAAGAGCAAATACACCTTTAACAAAACCCAAGCTACTGGGGCAGGGGCTTGCGAAGACGCCAAGTTAGTGACTAGGTACTTCCCTGGGATAAAACCCTGTTATCCCTGCTTCCCAGCCTAGTAGCCATGATGTCTCCCTGACAGCTGGCCTTCAATACAGGTTTGTTGAACTGTAATTACAATTCAGTGCCCCAGACCTAGGTGAGAAGGTCCTGCTCTCAGTCAGGGAAGGGGAAACAATCCCACCATCTGGCAGTAGCCTTGGTCTCTCAGTTCCGGACCCCACAGGACAGCAAGTCTGTCTTCAGAAGAAGACCAAAAGCAGGGCAAAAAAAGAGAGCGCCCCACCATCTCCAAGAGGGGGATTCTTTGCTCCCGTTTCAGGCAGCCTGGTTCTGCATCAGTTGAGCGGAGAGAAGTTGTCTCTGAAATGTCCCCACGTTCCCAGCCCCTACAGCTGTTTGTAATAGACACTGCGCCATGGCCCTGCTACCCCCACATCAACTTCCCTGCTGGCCCCAGCCCACCGGAGCTGTAGTCCTGTTCCCCGAAGCACACTCAGCCTCACTGAAGATAAACATCTCTTGGAAGAGCAAGCTTTGAAAGGAAACCATTTGCAGTAACTATTTTTGTGTGTGCCTTTGTGAGGCTGCCATATGAAAGCCTAAGTCCATTAAAAAAATTCTTACAGACGGTCAGGCTCAGGGTAGAGTTCCTCCAGTTTTCCTGGATGCTGCCATGCTGGCTGGGAAAGCAGCAGCCCCTGGCCAGGACAGCTGGCCCAATCTCCGGTTCACCATCAGGTGAAGGAGACAAAGGCTGGCTGTCATGGCGACTGTCTCCTAAGTGCGGTCTCAGAGAGTGACGGCACAGTCGCCAGGGAGGAGCAGACTGGAGGGCACCTTAGCATTTGTGCTGTCCTGGAACCTGGATGATGCTGAGATACTAAGGTGAATGCTGTGTGTTTGTGCGTATGTGTGAGCTCATGGTGTGTGTGTGGGGATGGGGGATGGGTAGCGCCTCTTGCTGAAAGTGTGGCACAGCACAAGATGACCATAGTGCCACAGGTCTAGAGGCCGTGTCCCAGCTCAACACCCTCATTCTAGCATTTAATGACACTGGCCAGTGCATATGGACTGTTGGGTTCATGCTAAGTCCTAGGAACTGGGCTCTCAAATGTGGCTGGGGCTGAAAACGGCAGAAAAGGTGACCTTTGCCATGTATCCACAGTACTTTGAACACTTCATAGATGCAAACTGACAATTATGCTCGCGAACTCATCCTAGAAAAAGTGCTACACACCTCACTGCTGCGTATCACTATGGTCTCCTTCGAAGTACCCGCCTTGGGAAGCTATGCACCGATGCCAGTGCCTATCCACCCTTCAAAGCAATTTTGGAACTCTTTTTTCTAGAAGGACCATCAGAGCTGCCATATTACTCTTGATGTTCTGAGTGCTGTCAAAATGGCTTTCTTTCAATATTTCATTTATCTTTGCGTAAAGAAAAACATCATCGGTGAGTATGGAGGGTGTTCCAAAACAGTTACTTGTTTACTGACTAAAAACTCCCTCATAGACAACTATCTGATTAAGTTCCTGAACTTAGCACCATGCCACTATGTGCAATGGCCATTCCAGAAAGAGTTCCAAAATTGCTTTGAAGGGTGGACTAGGCCCTGGTGTCAGAGCATAACTTCCCAAGGAGGGGTACTTTGAGAGCAAGCGTAGAGAAATTCGGCAGTGAGGTATGTAGCACTTGAAACATTTAACTTCATGGACTTAATTCTTGGATCTTGTGCATCCTTTTGAAGTTGTCATTTCATAGGAACCTCAATTTATGTGTCAGACTCTGTGCTCAGCAGTTAAATATGTGCTGTTTTTTTCACCACCCTAGAAGGTTACAGGAAAACCTCGTGGTGTAGTGGTTAAATGCTATGGCTGCTAACCAAAAGGTTGGCAGTTCAAATCTGCCAGGCACTCCTTGGAAACTCTACGGGGCAGTTCTACTTTGTCTATAGGGTCACTATGAGTTGAAATTGACTTGACAGCAGTGGACATGGTTACAGAAGCCCACAGTTGAGAGCTATGGCTGCTAACCCTGAGGTCTGCAGTGTGAATGCACCAAGTGCTCCTGGAAAATCCTACAGGGACTGCTACTCCTACTCTGTCTTACAGGATTGCTATGAGTTGGAATCAGTTTGATGCCAATTTTTTTTTTTTTTTCCCTTTATGGGGCCACTATGAGTGGGAATGAAGTCGGAAGTTATCAGCCACTCCTTGGAAATCCTATGGGGACAAGTCTACTGTGTCCCATCACGGGGCTATGAGTTGGAATCAGTTTGATGCCAGTGTTTTTTTTTTTTTTTTTATTCCCTTTGTGGGGCCACTATGAGTGGGAATGAAGTTGGAAGTTACCAGCCACTCCTTGGAAATCCTATAGGGACAATTCTACTGTGTTCCATTGGGTGGCTATGAGTTGGAATCAACTCAAAGGTAACTGGTTTTTAATCAGTCAAAATTGACTCAAGAGCAATGAGTTTGGTTTTTTAATGAACTTGAGAGCGAGCTATTCATATTTTTCATGATGAGACTGATGCTCCAGTTAAATACCTTGCTGAAGTCATGCAGCTGCTAAATTCTGGAACTTGAACCTTTCGCTTGAACCTGGTACCTCCTTGCTGTCTACTTCACGCCACAGCGTATCATACCATGCCATGCCATACCAGTTACCAGATGGCTCCAACTTACAACGAGCCCATGTGTATCTGTGTAGTACTGTGCTCCCTGGGGTTTATAATTGTTGGTTTTTCAGAAGTAAATCACTTGGCCTTTCTTCTGAGATTTGTCTGGTTGGACCTGAACCTCCAATCTTTCAATTAGCAGCTGAGCACGTTAACTGTTTGTGTGACCCAGGGACTCTTTTCCTGTGAGTAACACAGAGCTAATGACGCCTCTGTGTAGGGTCCCCCTGAGGGTTCTCTGATGATGCGTGTGATGTGTCCAGCCTGGGGTCCAGCATGGACCAGGCAATGACTATACGGTACTCTGATGTAAAGTGGCTTCCGGCTTAATCTGACGCAGGATTGGTGTCTCTGAATGGATGCTGCTTGGGGTTCAGCTAACCTCTGTCACCCCCAGCAGAGTGCTGGCTCTTCTCTCAAATCCATATTGTCTTCTCTTCTGTCATTCCAACCTGAATGCAGATGAAAATCAGGCCTCATGTCAGAGTTACAACAGCTGGGATGTGCCTCTACCATCTCAATATCTCCAGAAAGATCGGAAAAGGTACAGTTATTCAGTACAAAGAGCTACTGAACTGAACTGCTCAGCCTTTTGGCCTGTGGATAGGCAGGCAGTTCCCTCTTTTTGGAGCTCCCTTTAAGGAAGGCTGGTTGCATAGCAGTGAAGCACTTGGCTGCTAACCAAAACGTCAGTGACTAAAATCTAACAGTGGCTCCATGGGAGAAACACCTGGCCATCTGCTTCCATAAACATTACAGCCTTAGAAACCCTAGCAGCCAGTTCTGCTCTGTCCTGTAGGGTAGATATCAGTCAGCCTGGTGCCTGTAGGTTTGGCACTGGTTGCACCACTTCTTTTGAAGTCTCCGGGTGAAGCAAGTAGTTTGTCATCAGCTGCTAATCTAAGAGTGGCACTGTGGAAGAGAGGCCTGGCAATCTGCCTCCAAAGAAACTGCAGCCCAGAAAACCGTATGGAGTATAGTCCTCCCTGCCATGCCTCAGGTAGCCGCGAGCCGAGATGGTCCGTCCAGCCCCAGGTCTGGTTTTGGTCCGGAGTACTTCCTCTCTACCCACAAGCATCTGCCTTGTCCTCGTTTCCAACCTAAGTGGTAGAGAGTCTTACCTCTGTTTTACGTTTGAGGACACAGAGGCTTGGGAACAGGATGTGGCACATGATGGACTGTCCAGCCCAGGAAACAGGACTCTGGAAGAAGCACTGTCTGCACCCCGTTCTCCAGCCGGCAGCACCTTTTCTTCACGTGGGTGGCAAGAGGTGGTGTGCAGAGAATGGAGTGGAGCCGACCTCCGCGTCCCGCTTCTGGGCCCTCTGCACTTACCCACTTTTGTGGTCTCACCGCTAAATTGTTGCAATGTGTGCTCCCTGGCATCAACCCTGGAGACCACCCAGGCTTTGAGGTGAATGCAAAACGCAGCCCCCAGCCTCAACCCAAAGCGGATGCGTCTCAGAGCCAAGCCAGCCCTGCGGTCTCCACTGGCGCTCCCTTGGCTCCTAGGTGAGCCTAAAGCTGAACTGGGAGAAGATGGCCACACACCCCAGGGGGGGGGCTGCGGGGGATCGAGACGGCAGCTCCTGGAGACGGGAGGCACTTACTGCCTCACTCAGCTGGGGTGTTTGGGTTCTTGGGACCACACTTGGGCCCCGATTTATGCAAGTGCCTTTCTGCAAAGCTGGGTGAGAAGTGTGTTCTTGAAAGTCAGACAGTTTATACAACTAAGAGTGGAGCTCTCTCTTTTGAAGGTACCGTCTTTAAAAGCCTTTTATGAAGCGATTCGCCTCTCTAACTGTGTCACGCTTTGTAAATCCTGCTGTGGGTGTTTTGGGGTTGCTTTGGGTCTCTTCAGTTCCTGTTGCTCCAGGGGGCCCAGAGTTCAGGATGCCCAAGACTTCTGTGTATAGCTCGGTTTCACTTACTGGCTGTTTGCCCTTGACCTTGGGAGGACTACTTAACCTCTCAGTGTCCCCCGATGGTGCAAATTGTTAACACAGTTGCTGACCGAGAAGTTGGAGGTTTGAATCCACTCAGAGGCTCCTTGAGAAAAAGGCCAGGGTATTTACTTTTGGAAATGCAGCCACTGAAAACTCTATGGAGCACAGTTCTACTCTGACATGCAAAGGGGGCCTCTGTGAGTTGAAATCAGCTTGGCAGCAACTGGTATGTAATTAATTCAAAGTGACAATATAGAGCCTAATAGTGATTAGACATTCAATAAAGAGTAGATTTGGGTGTCGTAGTTATGTAATATTTTATGTGGTCTTGGTGAAAACCTGCACAGCAAATTCGGTTCCATTTAACAATTTTTGCATAAATTGCTCAGTGCCATTGGTTACATTTTTCCCAATCTGTCAGCATTTGTATTAATTCTGTTCTCGTGGTTCCCTTTCCAGTACTCTCATTTCTCTGCCCTCTACCTTCTCATCTTCACTATAATTTTGGACCATCTAGTCTCATGTAGGTGACTTTTTTTTTTTTTTTTAAAGGAAACTAACTCATGGGAGACAGTGCTTTACAAGCCGATCTGTTATTCAGTTAGAGGATGACCTCAGGATATAGTTCCTGGCCAAGATTTAAAGTGTATCTCACTAAGTCTCAGGGTGTCTTTTACAGTGTTGTCTTTTGAGGGGAGGGAGCTTATAGTCTTCTCAAAATGAAAATCTTACCTGAGCTTGCTCTTTCTCGGGCTGTTGAGAGTTGCTATAGATCCCTGTGCAAATGAAGATGTTATTTATTAATGCATTCAGCACATACTTTTGAGTCTCTGCTTGAAGTTTACGTTGTATCTGGAAACACGTGATCACAATGCAGTTTGGTGATTGCTTTAATGGAGGAAATCATCAAGCAGAATGGACATGGAAAGTATGTCTTATACTCTCCAGGGAAGTTAAGTACGGCTTTGTAGAGCAGGTAATGGTTAATATTTATTGACTGCTGTCCTCATGCCAGAAGCTAAAAGTTTGCTAGGCAAATAAGCTTGAGAGAGGAGTGTGTCAGAGGAAAAAAAACAGCCTGGATAAAGGCCTGGAGACATCAAAGAGAGCATGCTCAGAGAAGAATCTATGGCTCACATTAGATGATTAGTAGCACAGCGTTGCTGCCCAAATGTGAGGATGACTTTTAGGTAAATGGATCCAGTAATGCACCTTACTGTTACCTTTCTCTGTAGTCTAGAGACTGTTAGCAAACTCTCATACTAACCAAAAGGCTGGCGATTCAAAATCCACCGAGAGCCTCCTGGGAAGAAAGATTCGGCAGCTATGAAACATGGCTCTTCTCTGACACACGTGGGGTCCCCCTGCGTTGGAGTCGACTGGATGACTGCTGGGTTGGTGTCCATTACCAATGGCTAATGAGCTCAGCTGCTCACTGAAAGTCTGCCCAGAGGCACCTTGAAAGAGAGCCCTATTGATCCACTTCTGAAATATCAGTCATGGAAAACAATATGGAGCGCCACTCTATACTGACACACCTGCGGTCACCAGGAGCTGAAGTCAGCTTGTCAGCACCTAATTCATACTCTGCAAGAGTGCCTAGTAAGTTGTTGGGGGTGGGTGGGTGTGTGGAGTTGACTTCTAAATCCACTTGGGGTTTGCTGCACTTATCCACTTTTGTGGTTTCCCAGATAAATTGCTGCCATGTGTGTGGTAGTTAGGCTTTCTAAAGTATCCTGGGACACTGGATTAGAGCAGATGAGAAGCAACCTTGTTCCGCCTCCAATGGAGAAGGTTCAGTTGGGCATCTTAGTGCCTCCCTCCATGAAAGTGCTGCCATGTGCTGATCTGGGAGTTACAAATAAATGTTTGCTGGTAGGCAAATTTGCAAATACAGACTCATGAATAATGAGGACAAAGTTAGTCAATGAAGAAGGAACGAATGATTTGGATGTCACCACTTCTAAGGTCCTTTTCAGTCCAGAGATGATTCTAGATATTGAGTTTCTGATGGCTCCCAGACCTAGCTGGTACCGGGGCACAGTTGTGGAATTTGACAAGCATAGGATGTAGTTGTGAAAGACTGGTACTTTCTGGTTCAGTTTGATAGTCTCCAGGAGACAAATCTTCCCTTTCTCAAGGTGGGTATGATATTTTGTAAACTAAATCAGTGATAACTGCTTTTTATGAGTAAGTTTGGAGGACAAACTCAGAAACATGACTTTTGGCTCCCCGAATGAAATGGAGTTCTGTCTGTGAAATAATAAAACGGATGCTGTCACTTGGTTTGTCAACTGGCTGTAAAGGTAATTTCCAAAAAATATGGGATAAAACAGCATCATTAAAATAAGCCTACTGCTTCCTTAGCAGACTGCCTGAGAGGACCAGTTCTTTTTCCAGAGAGGGTGGTCTGGTATGTGGCTTAAAAAATCAACCTCATTATGTTATTAAATAAATCTAGTGTTTATAGAGGATTTAGTTTTTAAGGGATGTTTGCATTTCTGCAAACACTGGTGGTGAAGTGTTATGGCTTCTAATCAAAATGTTGGCAGTTTGAATCCATCAGGCACTCCTTGGATAGTTTATGGAGAAGTTCTGTGTCCTGTAGGGTCCCTGTGAGTCAGAACTGATTCAATGGCAATGGATGATTTTTTTTTTTTTGGTTATTATTATCTGTTTAGACCTCACAGTAATTGTGTAAAATACGAGGGGCAAGTATGACCAGCTTAAGGAGCTCTGGGGATGAAACGGTTAAGCATTCGGCTGCTAACAGAAAGGCTGGCAGTCTGAACCCACTCACTGGCTTCTCCTTGTGAGAAAAAAGGCTCCTTCTTGGGAGGGGACACTACAGCCTGGAAAACCCTATGAGTTGGTTCTGTTCTGTCGCATGGAGTTGCTATGAGTTGAAAATTGACTTGGTGATGCCTAACAACAACAAGAAATTATAAGCTTGATTGGACAGGTGAAGAAGTAGGGGGACAGAGGAATTTGATGTACCAGAGGTCCCTTAGTTAGAAGGAGACAGAGTCCTGCCACCCTTGCCCTGATTCACCACCACCACACTCCTTCCTTCAAGGAGCAAACCTGCAAACCCAACTGTGAGGCTAGTGGCTACTACCTTAGTCTTCCCCAGCTTAGCAGTTGTTTCAGTGCCTTTTGTAGATCTTTGTGGTGGGTGAGAAAGAAGTATAGTCACAATTCCTCAGAATCTCTTGTATGTGACATGGATTGAATTGTGTCCTCCCAAAAATGTGTACAGCAATTTGGCTAGGCTCACATTGCCTGGTACTTCTGTTACAAATCCTGCCTCTGTGACGTTAATGAGGGAGGAAGGGTGGCAGCTGTCTTGGAGAGTTAGGGTTCCCGTCAGTAAGATTATATTTGCCTTGAGGCAACTTTGGGATTTAAAGAAAGGGAGGCAAGCAGAGAGTTGGGGACCTCAAACCATCAGGAAAGAAGCAACACTTTGCATGAATTATGTGAAGTGTGGCAGTCTTAGTCAACTGGTGCTGCTGCAACAGAGATACCACAAGTAGATGGCTTCCACAAAGAGGAATTTCTTTATTCACAGTAAAGTAGGCTAAGAATTCAAATTCAGGGCCTCAGCTCTGGGGGAAGTCTTTCTCTGTGGGCTTTGGAGGAAGGTTCTTGTCCTTGATCTTCTCCTGGACAGGGAGCTTCTGAAGCACAGGTACCTTAGGCCAAAGGATACACTCTGCTCCTAATGTTGCACTTAGCCACTACACCACAAAAAGGTCAGCAGTTCTACCATGGAGCAGTTCTGTCCTGTCCTACAGGGTTGTTATGAGTGGAAATTGACTCAATGGTACTGAGTTTGGTTCTGTTTTTGTTTAGGGCAACAGAAAGGAGCCCTCACTGTGCAATGGTTAACTGCTTGCCTGGTAACAGAGAGGCAGTGGTTTGAACCCACCAGCTGCTCTGTGGGAGAAAAAAACCTGGCAGTCTGCTGCCATGAAAAGTACAGTCTAGAAAACCCTAAGGGATAATTTTACTCTGTCATATAGACTTGGAATCGACTAGATAGCACACAACAAGAACATTAGGGCTGACAATCAATAATTCCAGAACTACTCTACTCTTCATAGAAATCAAGGTGATACAGGAAAGTTGGCCTGGAAGCATCACATGGAATTGTAGAGACTATTCAATTGGTTCTTTTGCTTGCAAATATTATGATCTAATGCATTCAGAATAAAGAGGAGGATGGGAATTCAGTAGCGGAAGCTCCATCCAGCTCAGTCATATGGAGACTTAGTCTTGGAATCCTGGGGACATGTCTGGTCTCCGTGTCTCCCCAGATGGTACAGGGCATCTCTCTGGAGTCCTCTCCTGTATGCCTTTGTTCTTTGCCCTCGTTGCCTGACTTTTCTCAGTCCTTTTAAGCTTCCTGAATCCACCCTTCCTCGTATCTCTCCTCTGGTACTTAGCCTCTGGGATAGATGGTGGGTAGTTCTCAGTGGCATTCGGTTCGGCTGCTGGCTGGAGGAGGAGAGGAAGGAGGGAGTACCCAGGTTCCTGCATTAGTCAGAATGCTTTGGGTTGCAGAAACAAAACCTGACCCAAGCTGCTTAAACAATAAGGGAATTTATTATCTCACAAGTCAGGAATTCCAGGGGACAGGGCGGATCCTGTAGAGTCAGCCATTCAACAGTGGCATTAGGAGGCAGTTTCTGTCTCTCTCTGCTGTGCCAGCATGGCTTTTTTCTCAGGCTGCTGCCCAGATGGTGGCAGCAGTTCCAAGTGTCATATCAGACATGGCAGGATCTACAGAAGGAAGGGGTCCATCTCTCTCTGTGACTTTTTCTTAGAAACAAAGATACTTTTCCCAGAAGCCCTCAATCTATCACTCACATCCAAAGAAGACTTTGCTTCTCATAGCTCAAAACCCAAACCAGTGCCATCAAGTCAGTTTCCACTCATAATAACCCTATAGGACAGGACAGAACTGCTCCATGGTGAAATTGCTGACCTTTTCGTGGAGTAGTGGCTAAGTGCTATGACCGATAACCAAAAACGTCAGCAGTCCAAACCCACCAGGTGCTCCATGGAAACTCTATGGGGCAGTTCTACTCTGTCCCATAGAGTCACTATGAGTCGGAATCGACTCAGTGGCACAGGGTTTGGTTTGGTTTGACCTTTCGGTTAGCAGAAGTAGCACTTTATCACTACACCACCAGGGTTTCTGCCGTAGTGGGTTCTTAAAAGGCCAACAAATTGAGAAGCATATTTCATATTTCTCATGTTTCGTTGGTCAGAATTAGCGCCATGACCGTTCATAAAACAATCACTGGTGGAGAGAATAAGGTTACCTTGAACCTCTTAAGACTACTCTTGCAGATTGCAGTAAGGCCAATTTTTACTTAGTCTGCTGCAGGAGAGACAGATACGTGAACAAAATCTGACTTCTGTTAGGAAGGAAGAAGGGAGCAATAAGGTTTTAAGAAGATAATTCCTGATTTACCTTCATATATGACTTACAGTGTGTTCCAGCACCGACAAAGTGCACTTATGACCTTCTATTTTGTTTTTCCTATACATCTTATTGTTAATGATATGGAGTACATACAGTGCTGTAGTGTGTAATTTGCTCACGCTGTCATACTCAGATGCTCACTGGCAGACATTCAAAGATCAGAGTTATAAAGATAGTGATAATAAAAAGCAATAATAATAAAAAAGAGACATTTGACTTACATCAGAACCAACTTATGATGGAGTCATTGGGACACTGTCATGAGGTGGGGGCTAGATTTCTAACTGCAGACATTAACCTCCTGCTAACCTGTCTCTCACATCATGTTGTACCAAAAGCATACCAATCTCCTTTGTAGCCTTGAGTTAAATGACCGAAGACCTTCTCCTACTTCAGCGTCTGTCAGTGCCAGTCTAACCTTCCCAACTTTAATAAATCTGTTCCTCTATGTAAGTTCACCCTGTGGGTATTGTTGTTAAGTGTTACAGCTGCTAACTAGAAGATTGGCAGTGGTGCTCCACAAGAACTCTATGGGACAGTTCTATTCTGTCTGTAGAGTTGCTGTGAGTCGGAATCCACTCGACAGCAGTCTACCCATTTCGACAGCAGTCTACCCATTTACCTCCTCTCTGAACTGTCCAGTCTGAGGGGTCCTCCTCTTAATGTAAGCAATCCCTTTCCGATATTATAGATCTCAGCTCTGTATGGGCATGAGGGCAGGATGGTCCTTATTCCATCCAATAAGCCGTAAGATATATATAGCAGCTGTGTAGACAGTGTTCATGCCTATGATTTTATAGGTAGGCTGATAAGCGTTGGCATGTCACCTCTACTGCT
The DNA here is from genome assembly GCA_028571685.1 of Heterohyrax brucei. Lineage (NCBI taxonomy): Eukaryota > Metazoa > Chordata > Mammalia > Hyracoidea > Procaviidae > Heterohyrax > Heterohyrax brucei. The sequence goes on along the minus strand of CM053153.1, from coordinate 12,375,283 downwards.
TCCTAGAAATGGAATTGTGGGCAAATCATTTAACCTCCTTCTTCAGTTTGTTCGTCTGTAACAGATAGACAATCATTTCCACCTTGCAGAATTACTGTGATGGTTCAAGAAAAGAAAAGCTCACAAATCCTTCAGCACAGGGCCTCACACAGACAAAGCACCTAATAGTTGTTGATGGTTATTATTTTTATGATTATGAGCGTATGGCTCTTATTATGATGAGATCATCTAGTGAACTCCCAAAGCTGCCGACAGATTCAAGCGGAGAGCAGGCTTTTCCTTTCTTGGTGGCAACCTCGTGGGCATTCTACAGCCTGAGTGACACAGCATGGGGTGGCAGGGGGAGCAGAGCCATGCCCTCAGCTGATGCTTTGCTCAGCAGAACGGTGGAGGCTGCCAAGTAGGCTTTGGGAAAAGTTCTTACTCCCCCTCCTGGAGCATATTTTGGACGCCTACTTGTCATATTGCAAAGTGTATGTGACAAAACAATCTGAGATCTCACTGACAATTATTCCCATCATGCTGCAGCTTGGAATCTCTTGGCACAGAGGATGCTGCCAGCCCTAGAAGCGCTGGCACGAGGGAACACCGAGGGTGGAGCCCCACCCAGAAAGAAGGGCCCAGGCAGGAATCCAAGTTCAGCTGGGCCAGTCTCTTCCTTTGTGTCTCGGCCCAGGTATCTCACATAGCTCACCTTTCCAGGGAGGTGGGAGGCTTTCCAACTTGGCAAGGCAGAAAATAGGCAGAAAATAGCAACTAATCATAGTAATAGTGTACATGGATTAGCCACAATCTATCTGTCTGTGTGTTGTACTGTGCTGGCTGGTGTGTTGCCATGGTGCTGGAAGCTATGCCCCCAGTGTTTCAAACACCAGCAGGTTCACCCGCAGTGGACAGGCTTCAGTAGAGTTTCCAGATAGTCTTGGAAGAACATGATCTACTTCCAGAAATTAGCCAATGAAAACTCTCTAGACCACAACAGACTATTGTCTGGTATAGTGAGCACGCTGGTTGGATGCACTTAAAATATACAGGGACTGCAAGAGTGGATTTGCACCCACTAACAATTGTGGGAAATAACTCCTTCCCTGTACATGGGGATGCTGTGAGCCAGAGTTGACTCAACAGAAGCTGACCACAGAAACCTTTATTAAGAATCTTCTATGTGGTGGGCACTCCACTAAGCAAGTGTAATCTGACTGCATTCGCACAACAACCTTGTGAGTTTCTGTTGTTTTCCAATCTCCACTTTCTACAGGAGGAAACTGAGCTGTCCTCAGCATTATTCGTAATTATTGCTTTTGTTCCTCAATAACCAGCTGCTGTTGAATTGACTTCAACTCATGACAACCTCTTGTGCAGCAGAGTAGAACTGTGTCCATAGGGTTTTCAGTGGCTACTTTTTTAAAGTAGATGATCAAGTCTTTCTTCTGAGGCACACACCTCTGCGTAGACTCAAACTTTAAACCTTTCAGTTAGCAACTGAGTGGGTTAACCATTTGCACCACCCATGGACTTCCCTTATGCAATAGCCCTACATGATAGAAACTATTCTTTGGCCCCTCTTTGCAGATGAAGACATAGAGGCTTGGAAAGGTTATGCAACTTGTCCAAAGTTTCACAGCTGGGAGAGTCAAAGTCCCATACCCAAGCTCAGAGCTTTTTCACTTTAACCGGAGAACTCTCATTCTTTCTGCCATACTTTCCCAAAGAAACATTTGCTGAACCAACAACAACTTCAGACTAAGTCAGCATGTTTTCATCTTCCAAAGAACTCATGAATTTCTCTCTTCTTTTTGCTTCTCAGTTGGAAGAAATTCTAATGCCATAACTGAAATTCCAAAGAGGCCCCAGAGGCAGGCCCAGAACAGGCCCAGTCAGTCCGTAGCTGTGCCTCTCTCTTTCCTTCTATCAACCCTGTGAAGTCTGCGTGCAGGAGTTGCTGTTAGGAGCTGTCTTTAACGCGGCTGCCCCAGGCCTGAAATGCCTTTACCCTGAAGGCTCAGAGCTGTGTCAGCCAGGGGTGTGTCAGGAAGAATTCTGATCCCTGTGGGTCAGACTTTTTCTGTTTGGTCATAGAAGCCCTGGGAGCACCCATTGTATGTCATGCTGTGTCACAGGTATTCTTGTTTGTGTCTGTTGCTGTCAAATCAGCTCCAAATCATTGTGAATCAAGTATAATAGAAGTGTGTGTCACCGGGTCCCGTGCCACCTCCACAGCAGGAGGTGTGCTTGAGCCAGGGTTGCAGCCACTGTGTCAGTCCTTCTCAATGAGGGACTTCTTTTTGGTTTACCCTCCTCCAGTGACTTATTCCTCCTGATGACACGACCAAAGAAAACGAGCTGAAGTCTCATGCTCCTCACTTCTAGGAAGCATTTTGGCTGTACTTCCTCCAAGACTGATTTGTTCATTCTTCTGGCAGGCCATGGTATTTTCTGTATTCGTCACCAACACTGCTGTTTGAATGTGTCGATTTTTGCTCCTTCTCTCTCACAGTCTAGTTTCCGCATGCACATAAGACAATTGTTATAAGTACTCTCGTGCGAATGGTCTCATGCAATGCTGAAGTACTGTGCTCTCCACTCAGGGCTGCCTCTAAGATCTGTAGATGGATGGGTCAAGAGTACTGATGGAGGCACTCAAGGCGTGTGTTTAAATACGAAAGACTTGAAAATCCAGTTAGTGAACTGGATATCCCAGTGCATACGTCCTGGCACGTTCACTGTCCCACCCTTCCAAAGCTGCTCCTGTTCTGTGCTTGGACCTTAAGTGTACACACAGCAGAGGAATGGTCCACCCTCAGAAGGAAGAAAGACTCACACCTTTCAACCTCTTCACTCATTCTCTGCTTCCAACCCCCTTCCTGGAAGCAGATCCCATGTCATTTGGGTAGGGGACTCTGGAGTTTATGTATTCGGAGCAAAAGGTGGGGATGTTTTTCAGGTCACTATCAGGGCTCTCCAAAGTACCAAGACCAGGAACACGTCTTGTCTGAGTATATGTGTTCTATCTTCATTTTTTTTAATCCACAGAGGATGTAACCAGCAGTTGTTAGTTGATATGGAGTCATTTCTGACTCATAGTGACCCTAGGTATGCAGAGTAGAACTGCTCTAAAGAGTTTTCAAAACTGTGCTCTTTTGGAAACAGATCACTGTGTCTGTCTTCTGAGGCACCCAACATTTGGCTAGTAGTCAACTGCTTAACTGTTTGCTCTTACCCAGGGACTCTTAAGCAACAGTTATTGTATTAGATAGCTATTGCTATGTAAGAGTCCTTAAATTTAGTGACTAAGACTTGTTATCTCACAGTTTCCGTGGTAGGAAGTCTGGAGGTGCTAGCCAGGTCCTCTGGCTTAGGGGCATCTCCCGGGCTACAATCCAGCATCTCTTGAATGAGGATGCATGTGTTTCCAACCTCACTCATGTGGTTCTTGGAAAGCTCCACTCCTCCAGGCTGTTGGCTTCTGGGCCTCACTTTCTTGTTGACTGTTGGCCAGAAGTCTCCCTCAGCTCCTTGCTACTAGGGTGTCTCCTTAGTATAACTAACAATATGGTAACTGATTTTTTCAGAGTGATCGAGTGAAAGGACAAGAGAGAGGAACAACCAAGACAGAAGTCACTGTTTTCATAAGCTAATCCCAGAAATGACATCCTATTGATGTTTACCAAGTTCTGGTCATTGGAAGCAGGCTGCTAGGTCTGGCCAGCACTCAGTGGGAGAGGACTAAACACGGACAAGAATAGCATGAAATGGGGGTTACTGGGAACCATATTAGAAGCTGAGTACCAGAGTTAGGTTAACTTTCTTCCCTAAATTCACATAAATAGTAGGTGACCAAGTTAGGTTTCAAATCCAAGTTATTTCCAGAATTCATGGTTTTTTAGCAGCATACAAGCTAAGAGTCTCATTTCATTTCTGAACTCAGGAAGCCTTTTTTAAAAAGGGAGGGGAGTAGGAAAAGATGAGGAAAAGGAAAAGAGGTTCTTGAGGGCTATCTAGCACAATTGGTGTAACATAGTTTATAAAGAATACTTCCTACTTTGGTGAGTAGCATCTGGGGTCTTGAAAGTTTGTAAATGCCCACCCAAGGTTCTTCAGTGGTCCCACCCCATCTGGAGCCAGGGAGAGTGAAGGAAACTAAGGACAATATAAGTCCAAATGACTAACGGACAAGTATAGCCTCTACGAGACCAAGTCCAAAACAAGTGGATGGTGCCTGGCTACCGCCACAGACTGCACTGGCAGGGATCAGGACAGAGGGTCCCAGACAGAGCTGGAGAAAAAATGTAGAACAAAATTCTAACTCCTAAAAAAAGACTAGATACACTAGTCTGACAAAGACTTGAGAAACCCCGAGAGCACGGCCCCTGGACACCCTTTTAGCTCAGGAGCACAGTCACTTCTGACGTTCACTCTCCAGCCAAGATTAGACAGGCCCTAAAACAAGTAATAATGCATGTATATGAGACTATATGGGCCCACCAGCCCAGGCGCAAGGATGAGAAAGCAAGAGAGGACAGGAAAGCTGGACACATGGAGACGGGGAACCCAAGATTGAGAAGGAACAAGAGTCAACAATTAATGTTACAAAACAATATGCATATTAATTGTTTAGTCAGAAACTAATTTGCCCTGTAAACCTCCATTTAAAGCACAGTTTAAAAGAAGGGAAAAGGAGAAGGGAGAGGAAAAGTAAGAAAGAGAAAGAGAACTGAAGGAAGGAGCTTTCACGGATTTACCGTTGATCCATTCTACATTCTGTGTCACAATTATAAACAAAGTACGTATTCCTCAGACCCTATAATTAGGTGTGTTCTAACGTTTTCAGCAGCAGTAACAGATAATTAGTTTATCCCCCAAACTGTGCAACACGATTAGTGTTTTCTCTGTGATGTTGAATAGATTTGCTTCGAAGTCACAGCAGAGAACTGCAGGTAGAAGCTAAATTTAAATGTCCTCTTTGGGAGAAGTCAAACCTGATAATCACTGTTTTAAATTCCCTGCTGAAAATGAGTCAACAAATCACCGTGGTCATTACCAAAGCAGGATTATCTGAAAGTCAGCTTGGGATGGTAAAACAGTATTTGCTTGGTTGGAATCAAGAGACTTGAGGGCTTCCTTCCTAGACAGACAGACAGACAGACAGATGGACAGACACACACACACGTACACACACACACGCATATACACACAAACTAGTTGTTGTCAAGTTGATTCTGACTAATGGCTTCCCATGTGTGCCAAGTAGAACCGCTCCAAAAAGTTTATAAGGCTGTGACCTTACCAAAGCAGACTGCCAGGTCTTTCTTCAAGGCGTTTGTGGTGGGCTTGAAACGGAAACCCTGGTGGCGTAGTGATTAAGTGCAATGTCTGCTAACCGAAATGTTGACAGTTCAAATCTGTCTGGTGCCCCTTGAAAACTATGGGGAAGTTCTGCTCTGACCTATAGAGTTGCTATGAGTCAGAATCAACTTGACAGCAGCAGCTTTTTCATCTTGGTGGATTCAGCCTGCTAACCTTTCGGTTGGTAGACAAGAGTTCAGTCATTTGCACCACCCACTTAGAGCAGTGGTGTCTCTACTGGTTAGCCTTTGTCGTATCCAAGACAGTGTCTGGAAATGTGGTAGCCATCCTGGACCATGGCCGACAAGATTTCCAAAGAGAAAGATGTAAAGACCCTGTTGAAAGAATGCTAGTTGATGTATTAACAGTTATGAAGAGCAAATGATACCGATGTACCCTAAATGTTTGTGTACTGCCCAGGATAAAGTTGTTTAGTGTGAAGTAGGGTGTCCTGAAATCAGAATCTTTGTATTTTTTCTGTGATATTTTCTCTCTCCTCTACATAGAATGCTGAAATTTTAGATTGTGGGGAAGTGGGTAGGGGAAAAAAGATACAGAAAGCCTAAATATTTTAACAATCCGCAAGAATGCTACATGTATGGCTGAAGGCTATTCTCAGGCCACCTCAGCCCATGTCAGACATCACTAATCGAGCACAGAACCTTTTTCATGCCTAGAAATTCTCTGTGTGGTCAGTCACCTGGGGCAACTATAAACCAAACCAAACCAAACCCACTGCCATGGAGCTGAGTCTGACTCATAGTGACCCTATAGGTCAGAACAGAACTACCCCAGAGAGTTTCTAAGGAGTGTCTGGTGGATTTGAACTGCTGACCTTTTGGTTAGCAGGTGTAGCATGTAACCCAATTCACCACCAGGGTTTCCCTGGAGCAAACACAGGGCTCTCCTTACTTGTACCCCATCTCACAAGAATCACTGTCCTTTGTTGTCCATATCCAGTGTTTCATACTTATTGTCCATTTTAAAGCTTGTTATTACTTATTATATTCCGACTTGACAGCACTTGGCTTGGCATTATACAATCACTATAATATGCTGTGTGATATCATAGGGTACACTAATGGGTTCACGTATAATAGTGATTGTGAGTGTGGACCATGATCCAGCAGTGTTTCCTTCTGTAGTACATAGAGTCACTAGGGATTGGCACCAGCGTGATGGCATCTAACAACAGCAACAAATATGTGATATTATTAATGTCATATGTAAGTAAATTTTGGTCCAGAACATTCAAAAGTGGTTACAGAAGTATATTGCCAGAAGACTGTCAGAAATTTAAGCTAGATTTAGATGAAGATGTGAAACTAGGGATATCATTGTTGATGGATCCTGGCTGCAAATAGAGAGCATCAGAAAGATGTTTAGTTGTGTTTTATTCACTGTGCTAAGGCATTTGACTGTGTGGATTATAACAAATTATGGATAACATTGAGGAGAAAGTGAATTCCAGAACACTTAACTGTGCTCCTGAGGAATCTGTATATGGATCAAGAGGCAGTTGTTTGAACAGGAAAAGTGGATACTTCGTGGTTTGAAGTCAGGAAAAGTACGCATCAGGAAAGGTGTGTATCATTTCACCACACCTATTCAATCCACATGCTGAGCAAATAATCTGAGTAGCTGGACTTTATGAAGAAGGCTTGAGAGGAGGACACCTTAACAACCTGCATTAGGCAAATGACACAACTTTGCTTGCTGAAAGTAAAGAGGACCTAATACACTGACTGAGGAAGATCAAAGGCCAAAGCCTTCAGTATGGATTACACCTCAATGTCGAGAAGGCTGGGCAATGAATAAGGAAGACAGGAGTAGGCTCGTGGTGCTGGTGAAGTATACTGCGTATACCATGGACTGCCAAAAGAATGAGCAAATCTGCCTTGGAAGAAGTATAGCCAGAATACTCCCTAGAAACAAGGAGATGAGTCTACTTCTCACACACTTTGGAGATGTTGTTAGGAGGACATCACGCTCGGTAAAAGCAGAGGGTCAGTGGAAAAGAGGAAGACCCTCGGTGAGATGGATTGACAAAGTAGCTGTGACAGTGGGCTCAAGCACAGCAATGGTTGTGAGGGTGGAGCAGGACAAAGCAGTGTTTCATTCTGTTGCGTGTAGAGTCATTATGAGTCAGAACTGGATCCACAGCACCTAACAACAACAATAACAATAAGTTAATTAGGAGTCCCTAGGTGGTACGAAGGGTTAAGCTCTTGACTACAGTTGAACGGTTGGCGGTTTGAATTCACCCAAAGGTGATTCAGAAGAAAGGAATGGCATCTGCTTCTGAACCATCGCAGCCTTGAAAACCCTGTGGTGTGCTGTTATACTCTGCATGCGTGGTGTCTCTATGAGTCTGAGCCGACTCCATGGCAACTAACAACAACAACATATGCTAATTATATAGTGCTGGGGTGTAATTACTGTGTGCTATGTAATAATTATGTAATATTTATGTCATATAATAATTATATAGCAACATACCCCATTGCTGTCAAGCTGATTCTGACTCATGGTGACCCTATAGGACAGGGTAGAACTTCCTCATAGGGCTTCCAAGGAACAGCTGATGAATGTGAACTGCTGACCTTTTGGCTAGCAGTGGAGCTCTTAAAAACCATTTGTTCATCAGGGCCCCATAGGGCAATATAGGTCATTTAAAGATAATATAGCATGCACATACTATATACATAAATACATAATTAGACAATGTATTAGATGATAGTTATAATAAGTTAATAATCATTAAAATTCTTATGGTTTACGTTTTAAGACAGGTTTCTCACTGTAGAAAGAATGGGCTGGTTCTGTGTTAAAGAGATTTGTGATACCAGCAAGTTAGGTTGCAGGTTATAGAGTAGCTACTAGACTTGTCCCTTTCCTGCCTCCTGAAATCACGTTTCGTCAGACAGTAAGCTCTAGCAAGCAAAGCTGCGTCTATTGGAAGATTCTGTGCTCTCGGCAAAACTCCAGGCTATTAATGTTGCCTCAAAGCCTGACTACAGAACACTTGCTAGAACCAGGGTAGGTGAAAATGAACTAGTGACAGGTTCTGTTCTTCTGTTACATTTCCCTCACTTGAGTTATTTCTGAAGAATGGTGTGCAGTTTAGAGATGAATGGAATTGCGTTAGGACATGAGAGGCTGTAGGAAATGGTGGGATCTACCGGCCCCCTCATCAGGTAATTGGTAGAGTAAGTAAATGTCTTTGAGATTGGTCTTCCTTATTTAAAATTTGAGAATAGGAACTCTTTTCCAACCTGCTAGTTACACAAGAAATAAGCCAAGGTAGCATCCTCTTTGACCTCTGAGGCACTACATAAATTGTTGGGGACAAATAACTTTCAAGTTCCAAATGCATAATATCTTATAACCTCACCAGGAGATCAATTCGTTCTGCGACTTGGGGAAACAGTGTAACCGATGGCTAAATAGCTTAATTCTCCATTTTCTGCATCCTCATCCTGTGCAGTGTGACTTCACAGCACCTCTCCCTAAGAGGTGGAATGGAGTCTATTCCTTCTCCTCTTGGATCTGGAATGACCTTGTGATTTGTCTAACAAAATGCAGAGTAAGTGATGGTGTGGCAAGCCAGTTCGGAGTCTAGTCTTGGAGAGGTCTACTATAGTTTCACTTCTGTTTCTTGGAACTTGGTCACATGCCATGTGTCTTAGTCGTCTAGCACTGCTGTAACAGAAATATCACCAGAGGATGGGTTTAACAAGCAGAAATTTATTCTCTCATAGTTTAGGAGGCTACAAGTCTGAATTCAGGGTGCCAGCTCTAAGTGAAGACTTTCTCTCCCTGTGGGATCTGTGCAAAGGTACTCATCTCCTTTTAACATCTGTGGGGCCCAGATTTCCTTGCAAATTTATGTGTGTCTTGGCATCTATTTTCCCTTGGGTCAAGGAAGGTTTCAGTGTAGGGATCCTATATCTTAAGGACAAACTCTGCTCCTAGCTCTTCTTTCCTGCGGTCGTAGGTTCTCTTGGCTTTCTTCTCTCTCCTTTTGATTGATTGTAAGATAAAAGGGGTGATTCAAGCAAAAGTGGTTCCTCTCACTTCATTCCTCATTAACATAAACTAGTAATTAACACAAACTAATCTTGCTTCATTTGCATAAAGGACAACTCACTCCCAAATGGGACCATGAGTGTAACATAGTGGTTAGATGTACAACACGTAATTAGATCACAAAGTGGAAGGCAATCACCCAATACTTGGAAGCACGGCCTAGCCAAGTTGATACAAATTTTGGGAGGACATAATTCAATCCATGACACCATGTTAGCAAGTCTGGGGTTGCCTTCTAGAGGTTGAGACATGCTCCCCTAGCTGAGGCCCTTCTATACCAGCCAGCCCACAACTGAGCCACCAGATGACTTGATAGCTGTTGACAGATGTATGAGTAAGCTCTGTCAGGAACAGATGAACTACCCAACTGAGTCCAGGCTAAAAATGATCATCTTGTAGAATCATGAGCTAAACAAGTGTTTTTTTTTTTTTTTTTTTAAGTCACTAAGTTTTGGGGTGTTTGTTTATAAAACAGACAGTGATATAAACATTTTGTAGAAAGCTCACTGCTTTTGTTCATAGTCTAAGATTACCTCTAAATATGTACTTTTTGCCAGTTCTGCAGACAAATTAGAAAGGACAGACACCAAGGCAGAAGTCAGAAACATGGGTTCTGCCAATGTTTACAAGTTCTTCTATAGCTCAGAGGTTTCTAGAAAGGTTAGGACAGGTAAATATTTATGCTTTTGTTCTCTTCCTCCTCCCATACCCCCCAAACCTCTCCCCACCATAATCAGAGTATGTTTGGTTTTAATGAAATCAAAGCCAAACAGGCTTTATCATAGTGAGGAGAATGTGAATAGACACAATCGTTTTCAGCCATGAAGTAAATCTTTATTAAAATATACCTCATGGGTTGGCACAGGGATAGAGAATGTGGTTATAGGATGAAAGCACACAGCTTCTGCCCTCAGACAGCCCACACACAGTCTATAAAGAATGATGGAGAAAAACTTCAAGAAATGAGCTCATACATAAAAATGAAACATTGGCAAGGACTTTGGCAATATGTATCAAAGGCTTGAAAATCATTTTTTCCTCTTTGGTACAATAATTTCTCTTCTGGAAATATATTCTAAACAAAATAAAAATGAAAGAAAAAAGATCTTATGTACAAAATGTTCTTCTCTATATCTAAATATAGGTGGATTGCATGAATTCCCAGCAACAATTAAGTTATGATACATCCACTAGCTAGGATATCATACAACAATGAAAATTCTGTTTATGAAGAATCTGTTGTAACAAAATGATTATGTCATATACTAAGTAAACTACAGAATACAACATTCTAACAAGGGTTGTCCTTGATTTGCAATGTGTTTGAGTTATGACCAACCAAACTTATGATGCTGTTTTTTTTGTTTTTGTGCATCTTATTGTTAGTAATGTGTACTGCAAATGATGTTGCAGTGGAACATTTTCTGATGTTATTCTCAGATGTTCACTTGTGGATATTCAAAGACTGGATTTATAATGGTACTGACATTAAAAGGCAAAAGGGGGAGATGGGTAGTAGATTTACATTAGAACTGATGACAAGCATAGTTGGAACAGAACCCTGTCTACAGTGGGGACTATGTGTAGTATTAAACCTAGGTAACGAAGAAATATTAGGATGAAAAATCTAAAAGCAAGCTGATTGCCACTGAGTAAACTGATTCATGGTGACCCCATGTATGTCAGAGCAGAACTGTGCTCCACAGGGTTTCAATGGCTGATTTTTCAAATCATCAGCCTTTTCTTCTACAGCGCCTCCAGGTATACTTGCACCTTCAAACTTTCTATTAGCAACTGAGTGCATTAACTGCTTGTACTACCCAAAGAAAACCCAAACCCATTACCATTGAGTTGATTCCAACTCATGGCAACCCCTTGTGTTGCAGAAGAGATCTGCTCCATAGGGTCTTCTTGGCTATAGTCTTTATGGAAGTAGACTTCCAGATCTTTCTTTCACAGCACTGCTGGGTGAGTTGCATCAGCCAGCTCATCCACAGGTTCTGCCACCCAGGGACCTAAGTGGTTAACTTTCTACTCTACATTTCCTCCTTTCTTCCTTAAGAACTCACTGTAATTGGCCCAAGATAAGTCTTCTTGTTTTTCTGAACAAAACGGTCTTGCTATACACATACAGATTAACTGCTTTAATAAACCCTATAGACTTTAATTCTTCTTGTGCTTTGATTATTTTGACGGTACTTAGCCCTGCGCTTGGGAAGGTAGGTTAACTGGAGGTCACCTCAGTAAATCAAGATTGGAACAGTCTCAGGATAAGCCTCAGCCTCTTCTGAGTTTTAGGGAAAGGAATCAGAGATTTTAAAGTTATTCAACCCCTTGGGAGATAGAGTTAAACCAATTTCAAGAGCCACAAGCCAGCAGGAATATAAAACCCAGTTTAAAGCACACTATAAACTGACTCATTTTCATGGGACTATTAATAAAAAAAAAAAAGCCAAGAGGAAAGCATATATTTAATTTTCTTAGGAATTCCAAAAATAATAGGAAAGTCTTTCAAATGGAGCCATCATGGAAGATCTGTCTAGAATCTAATTCCTTCTCTAACTTTGTTACCCAAGGAAAAGTCTTTTGTTTCACTGGACCTGGAGGCAAAGAAAATTGCTGGTTTAACAAAATGGCTTCTGGTCACGCACCTCAAAAAGTATTATCAGGCAGAGATTGTTGAGGAAACTGGGCAGGTTTTCCTCTCAGTAACTTGCCTATCTTGTCTTCTATGTCTTAGTTGCATGAAACTGACTCCAGGGTTGATAAGGCCTGTGTGGCACAGAGGGGTCAGGAAACACTGTTAAGTGAAGAAACTAAAGGAATTATCACAACTGGAAGAATTTTTAGGGATCCTATCACCCTTTAGGAAATCCTGGCAGAGTAGCGTTTAAGTGCTGCAGCTGCTAACCAAAATGATGGCAGTTCAAATCCACCAGATGCTCCTTGGGAACCTCATGGGGCAGTTCTACTCTGCCCTATAGGGCTGCTGTGAATTAAAATTGACTCAGTGGCAGTAAGTTTTTTGGTTATAGCCCTTTAAGAAAACCCTGGTGTTGTAGTGGTTAAGAGGTATAGCTGCTAACCAAAAGGTCAGCAGTCTGAATCCATTAGGTGCTCACTGGAAATCCTATGGGGCAATTCATTACTGTCCTATAGGGTTAGTATGAGTCAGAATAGACTCAATGGCAATGTTTTTTTTTTCTTTTCCCCCCAATAGCCGTCTAAAGAGACTTGGTGGTGCAGTGGTTAAGAGTTCGGCTGCTAACCGAAGGGCTGGCAGTTTGAATTCAACGGCTGCTTCCTGGAAACCCTATGTGGACAGTTCTCTTTGTCCTTCAGGTTCACTGTGAGTTGGAATCAACTCGATAGCAACAGGTTTGCTTTTCTTTGGTTTATAGCCCTTTCAGTAGCTTTGGTGGCATGGTGGTTAAGTGTTCTGCAGCTAATCCAAAAGGTCAGCAGCTCAAACCCACCAGCAGCTCTGTGAGAAAAAGATGTGGCAATCTGCTTCTCTTAAGATTATAGTCTTGGAAACCCTATGGGTCAGTTTTTCTCTGTCCTGTAGAGTTGTGGCGAGAAATTGGAAGCCAGGTGAACCAGTGTGACTTGCAGAGCTAGTTATAGAACTCGGTTGAGATCTGAGGCAGTCGGCTGTCTTTCTGCGACACTTGACACCTGATCAGCTCTTTTAAAAATCGCCTTGAATGCACCCAAATGCCCAAAGGAAAACTGCCAGCAAGGAACAATTAGGAGCATGAAGATAGACAAGAACAGTCAATGAGATAAGGAAAAAGTTGCACCTTCTTCTGAAATGCAAAGTCATTCTCTGCGCCTTTACCTGTTCGAGATATTTTGTATTTGTGAGATCATACAACACGGGTCCTTTTGTGAAAGACTTGTTTCAGTTTAGTATGATGTTCTCCAAGTTTTTCCATGTTGTAGCATGCATTAGAGCTTCATTTCTCTTTAAGACTGAATGATATTCCACTGTGTGGATAACAACACCATCTTTTGCTTACTCATGTATTCGTTGTTGGAAACTTGGATGGTTTCCACTTTCTAGCTCTTGGTTAATAGTGCTGCAATGAGAGCCAAAGTGTGGACATAACCGCCTCTCTGCTGTGGAGTTTTCTGGGTCTCTATCTAGAAGCAGAGTTGCTGGATCGTATGGTGATTCCGGGAAATTCTACTGGCGTAGTGTTTAAGTGCTACGTCTGATAACAAAAAGGTGGGCAGTTCAAATCTGCTGAGTGCTCCTTGGAAACTCTGCGGGACAGTTTTACTCTGACTTACAGGGTCGCTATGAGTTGGAATCAACTCAGCTGCACTGTTTTTTTGTTTTTAATGTAATTCTGCATTTCACTTTTTGTACCATTTTCCATTTTTGTATCATTTTTACCATTTTTGTACCATTTTCCATTTGCGCCAGCAAAGGAGGAGTGTTCTCCTGAAGGTTTACTTCGAGAAATTATTGGAGATCTCTTTCAGGTCCGGGATTGTATCCCCATACATTTTCTTTTTCCCACAACTGAACTTAGTACATATTAGAAAAGCAAAACATGGCCTGAAATCTATGCTAGACGAGGCTGAGAAGAAAACCGGTAGGGACAGGGAACAACTGGTCCTGCTCTGCCTCTTTTGGCTCCCTCTCCCAATTTTTTAGTTCCAGGCCTCGCTGCATCCTCAATTCATTCCAGCTAGGCAGTAAAGACATGATCACTTTTATTTTCCAACAGGAAACTGAAGGCAGGAGAAGCCGACTCACTTGCCTAAAGTCTCACCATCAGTTTTCACAACACCTGGCCTTAGCAGCCCCGGCCAAATAGCTTCTGAAGTATCGCGAGATCCCGGGACTTGGCGGGCCCCACAATGGTCTTCAGAAATATCGTGAGATTCCAGGGCTTGGCCTCTCAGGCCAATGCTCTATTGAAATATCGCGAGATTCTAGGACGGCCCACCCCAGTCCAGCGATCTCTTTAATTATCGCGAGATTCCTCTTTTGGGATGCTGTCTCGTGCTTCTAAGTCCGAAAGGTTTTCACCACAGGGATCTGCAGCATCTGCTTGGAAGTTCCACCAGACAAGTCCCTGCAAACCATTTCTGAGGAAGCAGAAATCAACTCTCAGGGGCCTGGCAGACTAAATAAAGACTGTTATCAGCGGGGTATCACCTGCTGCGAAACCATCTGGTTTAACAGAGGAACTGACAAGGATTTTTATGTAGCACCATGCGGGGCTAGCTCAAAGCTAGCTCGAAGTTTGTGTTTAAACGTCAGAGGAGACCGCTTTAAGCTTCAAGCACGTACACCTATGCCACATATTCAAGATGACAGGCGTGCACGAAAGATAACTTTGTTTGCTACAGTAGAATCAAGTTTTGACTTCCAACTTCTGTAATTGTTCAGGTGGTGAAAACGTAGTTTCGGTCACTTCGGGCATCTTTGGGTATGCACCTATGTTCCTGGGAGGTCTGCTGACCCCCGTGGTATCGAGAGGGGTCCCTGGGTAGCGCAAATGGTTCGCTTGACTCCTCGTTGAGAGGCTGGCCATTCAAACCGACCCAGAAGTGCTTCGGAGGGACAGTCCGGGGATCTGCTTCTGAAAGGTCAGTCGTGAAAACTGTATGTATGTTCTATTCTGACACCCAGGGGGTCGCCATGGCTTGAAGTCGACTCAAGGGTTACTGGTCCGGTATGGAGGGATCTAGACCTCCCTGTTGGTGCTGCACGCTGACACAATGCCCATCGTGGTGTCCTTTCTCATCCCTGACCACGAGCCTCATGTCGTTCCGGGTCTGTGTGCAGAGAACGTTCACTTGGTCCTTGTCCCCTTCAGGCATAAAGGAAATGCCACTTACAGGCTCGTTTGCCTCTTCTGCACAGCTAGAATTGGGGCCCGCACTCTGTGAGGCTGTCACGTCGACACCACGCAGTCCTGTCTTCTGTTCTCAAGTCATCTGAGCTTGGGATTGGAGGCCCTCGTTCTACCAGCTTTGGGGTTCTCGAAACCAGTCAGGGCCCTCCCTGGCTGCTCGCTGAAAGGTTGGGAATTGGAGCTCACCCCGAGTTGCCTTAGAAGAAAGATCTGGTGATCTATTTACAAAAAATCAGCTCTTATAAATCCCACAGAGATAGTTCTACTCGGACACATGTGGGATCACCATGAGTCAAGGTCAGTTCGATGGCACCTGGGTTTTAAACCTACCCGGGGGTCTAACCACCTGACACCTTTCTCTGGACTTGGCCGGGGTGGGCACAGTATCTGGAGTCTCTTCACCTCTGCCCACACTGTCCTTACTGTAACGCACGCGAGCTCCAGTGGTCTCACGGCACCCAAAGAATCCTTCCTTGCTGTAAATTCTTCTAGAAGTTGTAAATAAGGAAGACTGAAGAATTGATGCCTTTGAATTACAGTGCTGGCGAAGAATATTAACTATACGATGGCCTGCTAGAATAATGAATAAATGTGTTTTGGAAGAAGTACAGCCTGAGTGCTCCTTAGAAGTGAGGATGATCAGACTGCATCTCATACACTTCAGACATGTTATCGGAGGGGTCGTCCCCTGAAGAAGGATGTCGTGCTTGGTGGAGGGTCACTGAAAGAGGAGGACCTTCAGGGAGACGGATTGACACAGTGGCTGCCACAGCGGGGTCACATATAGTAAGTTCCGAGCATGGCACAGGACTAGTTGCTGTGAGTGGGCACTGACTCAGTGGCACCTAGCAATAACAGTAGCAACGGCATAAACCTTTCTAACTCATTTGCCTTCTGTGAGAGTTTAAGCTTAAAAAACTCTTTAAGTTCCAAATTGACTTCCTTTGTTCTCTCCTTGTTCCTCTGGGGTGGTCAGCTCTCCCCTGAGGCAGTAAATACTGACCACTGTTCCTGCAGCTGAAGTGCAGCGAAAGGATCACGATCTACAAGGAGATAGGGGGCTAGAAACCAAACACAGGAAAACCTGGTAATGTTTCAGAATATTATCCTTCCACCCTGTTATGTGCTGATGCTGGAAGCATCAGCTTGGCAGTCAGACACACTGGTTTGAATCTTAATGGCCAGGTGCTCAGGTCATCAACTGGGACACACCTGGGAACTTCTGTGTCTATGTCTATGCCTATAAAAGGGCAGAAATTGTTGCTGCCTGGTGGGTTATTTAAGTTTATCAAAGATAATGTCTGTTAAGCCCTTTGTACAGGGCCTGGTCGTTAGCATTATCATCATCATCATCGTTCTGAAGGGGGTTTCCCGTTTCTGGTTAATGTTGTGTTTTTCCACCTGTGCCGTCTGGAAGGTCCCCAAGACCACCCTCAAGTTCAGGAATTTGCTAGAAGAACTCAGAAAAGCCATTCGGTCCTGGTTATGGTTTTATTACAGCCAAAGGGTACAGATCAAAGACAGCCAAGAGGAGGGGCACACAGGACAGGGGCCAGGAGAGACCCAAGGCGAGCCTCCTGTTGTCTTTTCCCAGGTGAGCTGCATGGACAGTGCTTCTCGCAGCTGATGTGTGGCAACCCACGTGGAGTATTGCCAGCCGGGGAGGTTTGCCTGAGGCTTGCAGTCCAGAGCTTTAGTGGGGGTTGGTCAGTTAGATGTGACTGACTGCCTGCATAGCTGACCTTACATCTCTAGCCCCTCTGGAGGTCCTGGCTTCTACCGTAAATCACATTGTTAGTATAGACCATCTGGGTTGTTCCCAGGCAGGGTATTATAAAGACTTACAGGTTATCTGTCTCCTAGGAGCCAGGGGAAAGGGCCAGTCCTTTCTTTGGGCAAGGTTGATCCTTTGTTTTACAACCCACATCTTTATCCTGGTCAGGCTCTCAGTATTCTACTCATTCACTTAGCACAGTTTGGGCATGCCTTTGTGACCTTAATCTGTTTGCCTTCCTCCTCTTTTCCTTTTCCTCCCAAGCCAGAAAACAGGCGCACCGTGAAATCTTCCCTTTTTTTTGCATTGCTACAGCCACGTCCGTGGAAGCAGCAGTTAAGAAAACAAATGACATGTTGCACTGGGTAAATCTGCAGCAGAATCTCTCTCTAAAGTATCAGAAAGCAGAACTATCACATTATAGACTAAGGTGCGCCTGACCCGAGCCATGGTATTGTCAGTCACCTCATGTGCATGTGCTAGCTGGACATTGAATAAGGAAGTCCAAAGAACTGGTGCCTTTAAATTATGGTGGTGGCAGAGAATATTGAATATACCATGTGCCACCAGAAGAATGAACAGATCCGTCTTGGAACAAGTATAGCCAGAGTGCTCCTTAGAAGCATGAATGGAGAAACTTTGTTTCACATGCTTTGAACATGTTATCAGGAGGGACTAATCCTTTAAGAAGGGTATCACCCTTGGTACAGTGGAGGGTCAGTGAAAAAGAGGAAGAGCCTCCATGAGAGGGACGGACACAGTGGCAGCAATGACGAGGGCAGACAGAACAACAGCTGTGAGGACGGCCCAGGACAGGACGATGTGTGGCTCTGTTCACAGTGAGTCGGAACTGACTTGACAGCACCTAACAGCCACAATGCATTCATTCAGGCCTCCTGAACACACCTTGAATCTGCATCTGCTTTCCATCCCCACTGCCACTGTCACTGTTTACATCACTGTGATCTGTCACTTAGGCCATGACAAGCACCTCCTAGCTGTCCCCTCAAGTCTTGATTTCTCTGATTGTGGTAAAGTATATATGTTTAAGAAAACACTTGCCAGTTGCCAATTTGAGACATATTTATGCTGTACAACCGTTACCACTGTCCTTTTCCAAATTCTTTGATCATCATCTACAGAAACTAAGCAATGACTCCTTCCCACCACAACCACCATCCCTCACACGTCTGATAACCACTGATAAGCTTTGGTATCTATACATTTGTCTTTTGTGGATGACTTATTTTACTAGGCATAATGTTTCCAAGGTTCTTCTAGGTCATGACATGCATCAAGACTTCATTTCTCTTCATGGCAGAGTAGTAGTCCCTTGTGTGTATGCCCCGGATTTCATTTATTCATTCATCTGTCGCCACATCAGTTCTTGATGATTTACCAGGGTGACCCACCAGCTCTGTTTGTCCTCGGCTCAAGGGTCACTGGTGGCTTGCACTTTCCGTGGGATAATATGTCAGCTGTGTTTGCCAAGACGGTTTTGCTTTGTTTCCTGGCTCCTTTCCCTGTCACTTCCTCCCTTGTTTTCTAAATAGGATATTGTTGCTTACATACCTCGGGATTTTGCTATTTCATCTGGATTATTTTCCTGTCTCTCTCAGTACCTCACAGGACCTTTTCTGAGGCCTCCACCGTTCCACTCGCAAGGCCTAGGCAACTCCTGGACTTGCTAGGACATCACCTCCCTGGAGAAGCTGTCATGGTCTGCTGGGATGCTTCCACAGCCCCTTGGACAATCCTCTGTTCTAGTTCTTTCCACATTCATTGTACCGTAATGGTTTCTTGAAAGACCCTCAGTAAATAATTATCAACTTATACACCACGAACAAATGATAAAATCTGCACTCTATCTGACTGTATATGAAAGAAGTATTTCATATGGGACCTTCTCAGCTTGACTTGCAAACATGATGGGGTTAGATGTCTAAATTCTCATGTTTCCTTTTTATATGCTGTGGTTTAAAAGTAAAAATCTTATTTTCATTTTTAAGACTCTTTCAGTCTCTCCTGTGTTCCCACTGCTGCTTTTTGCCTTCTGTAGAACTCACATCATTTCTTGTCTTTGCCCTGGGAGCTCTGCTCTGGAATTATTAGCAGGCTGCTCTGCCACTTTATCTCCTCAAGATCCAGCTACGAAGCAAATCAGATATTTCTGGCAGGTTCTACTTTATGAGAGAATATTTATTATGTTGAGCTCTGGCTTGGAAGACGGTTATTATTTTCTAGCTGTGTTTTAATAGGGTGTTGTTTTTCCGTTACTGTTTTAGTGGCCTGAAGGGAGCCCCAGTGGTCTCAGATACTGCCACCTTGTGGCCATGCGGCATTGTAGCGCTGCCTTAGCGGGAGTAGGTCGTTACTGGGGGCCAAAGGGGCTTGCTGGGGAATCGCAGGCAGAGAGAAGGGTAGAACCACAATCGCTACCGTTTTTGGAATGACTGCTCTGTGCCAGTAATTGTGCAAAGCATATACTGGCAGTTAGCTCATCTAATCCCATCCCCTTTCTGCGGGGCTACAGCCACGTTTTGTTGTTAGTTGTTGCCGAGTCAGCTTCAACTCACGGTGATCTCATGTACCCAGCGTTGCCTGCTCCCCGGCCGTCTTCACCCTGGTTGGTCTGCTCGAGTCCACTATTGCAGCCACTGCTTTCTGAGTGCCTTCCAACCTAGCGGCTCGTCTTTCAGCGCTGTGTCAAATAATACTCTTGCAACCCAAAAGGTTTTCATTGGCCAACTTTTGGAAGTAGATACGGCATATATATCTATCTATCTTTTTACTTTGTTCGTTTTCTTTATAATATTTTGCTTTAAAAAGTTTATAACCCAAGTCAACTCGTCATACAAAAACCTGCATGCACACTACTGAGCAACTTTAGCTGCTCTTTCGCACACTGTGATAGCACACCCTTCCTTTTTACCTGGTATTTTCCATATCGTTCAGCCAGCTTCTGTGCCTTTCTGCTCGCTCATCTCGCCTCTGGACAGGAATTGCCCAGTTAGTGTCATGTGTTTACTTGTGCCAAGAATCCCATTCTTTGGTAGCATTATTTTATGTCTTATAGTCTAGTCCAATCTTAGTTTAAAGAGTTGCCTTAGGGAATGGTATCAGTTCTAGACTAATAGAGAGTCTGGGGCCATGTCTTCTGGGGACTCTCCCGTCTGTCGGACCATCATGTCAGCTTTATTTAATAGAGTTCAAGTTCTGCACCCTATTTTCTTCCTGCTACTTTGGAGATTCTGTTGTGCTCACTGTCAGGGCAGTCATTGGTGGTGGCCTGGCACCATCTACTTTTTCTGATCTTATGACACAGCCTCATTTTAAAGTTGGGGAAATTGAGGTCCAAAATACTGACCTGTAAGTGGAGTGGGGAATGGAGGACTCACCCCCAGACATCCGTGTTCTTTCCACCCATCTCAGTGACCGTCTATAAGTAGGTTCAAAGCTATGTGGAAAATTCAAACTCACCCTGAATCTTTTACCATTTGGGGACATTGGGACAAAAGATCTGTTTGGAAGAGGAAAGAGATTTGTTTCCTAAAGGGATGGGGCACTAGGACAATCAGGTAGAAACTACATGGAGAAAAACTTCAGTTCATTGTAAAGAATGTTTTGATACCTAACAGCACATCCATCTTGAGTTGCTTCTGTGCGTAGTAGAGCGCTCATCTACCCCGCTACAGTCACGGGAGTGTATGGAGCCTCTCCCCCTAGCACAAGTCTTCCTTGAGGGAGGTGCCATGCTGACTCTTTCCTGTGCACCCAGCACTTAACACAGAGGCTGGTATATTTGTCATCGGACAAACTATCTGTTGACTAGAGGAATAAGTTTGAGCAATTAGAGTTGTTCAAAGACAGCCTGGGTGTCCTTGGAGAAGGTGAGGATCTGTTCCTGAGTGCGGACACCTTAGGGTTGGGGCACCACTTGGCAGGCATGCGGCAGGGAACTTGAAGCTCAGAGCGTGATTGGCAAGGGTATCAGAGGCCAAACTTCCCTACTGGTGTGCTGAGTACTGGAAACCCTAGTGGTGTAGTGGTTAAGTGCTACAGCTGCTAACGAAAAGGTCAGCCATTTGAAACCACCAGGCACTCCTTGGAAACTCTGTAGGGCAGTTCTTATCCTATAGGGTAGCTATGAGTCAGAATCCACTCAATAGCAGTGGGTGGTTTTTATGTTGAGTTCTAGTGTGCTAGGGCCTTGATAACTCAAGGGGCAACCAGGCCAGGCCTGGAGTGGTCGGAACCTTTGACCGATGAGCAGCTTTGTGTGTTTACTCCAGTGTGCCATGTTGTCAGAAGGGCAGAGTTCACTGATCCAAGACCCTTTTAGGTACAAGGAGCTATGGATCCTCCATGTCCCTGTTTTCTAACCCTTTGCACATTGTGGAGCAATCTGGTACTACTGATCTGAAAGTTCTGCCTACTGCAGGCCATCCAGATCGTAGAAGGGCCCGTAGAGTGGGGGCACTGGTCTGAAACTTTGAGCTAGGAAAGGATTGTGTCTCTACCCTAAAGTGACTCGGGCAGTAAAATGGAGAGAAGGAGTATTGAAATTGTTCAGCTCTGTGCTAATTCATCTGACTGACTCTAGTGTGTACCCATAAATTCTTCCTTTGCTCCCCACCCTTACCATGCCCTGCCACCCTGTCCCTGGTGGGAAGAGGACCCCCTTCCTGCTCCATTGACATTGGACTTGGACAGGTGACTGGCTTTGGCTAGTGGAATGAGAGTGGATGTGGTGCAAGCAGCAGCTTTAAATGGGCCTGTACAGTTGTTTGGCTTCTTACATTTTCCATGGAAGAGACAGTCCTAGGTGGTGGCTGGTCCTGACTGCAGCCAGAAGCAGCTCCTGCAGCTGACTTACAGACCTACAAGTCAGAAAAATCTTTAGTATGGTAAGCCACTGAGATGCTGGCACTTTAAACAGATGTGGTGTCATTGCACCAGTGCTAATATACTCCACTGAAGGAAGTAAGATTTAGTGATAGAAGCTACAGAGAGGCAAACAAGTGAGGCATGATAACATGCTCTCCAAATTTTCTTCGGTTATGTTGGTATATGAAGCATTTATATTATATACAAAGGGAATGAATATTGGGTTCCTTCAAGTTGGTCCTGACTCATAGTAACCCCTCACAGTAGTAGGTATGTTTACGCCCATTGCTGTAGTCATTTTATTAATCCACCTTGTCGAGGGTGATCTTGTTTTTCACTTACCCTCTGCTTTATCAACTGTCATGGATTGACTTATGTACCCCCCCACCCAGGGTCGCCATGAGTCGGATCTGACTCAATGGCACTTGGCTGGCTCAAAAATCTGTATCAATTTGGGTGGGTCATGATTCCCGATATTGTATGGTTGTCCTCCGTTTTGTAATTGGAGTCTTATGTTAAAAAGGATCAGGGTGGGATTGTAACACCCCTGCTAAGGTCACATCCAGTGCAAAGGAATTTCCCTGGGGTGTGGCCCATACTACCTTTTATCTTATAAGAGGTCAAACGAAAGGGAAACAAGGACCCTTTTCACCACCAAGAGCCAGCACTATGCACAGAGTTTATCTTTTGGGCCCAGGGTTCCTGCACCTGAGAAACTCCTCAACCAGAGGTAAGATTGATGACAAAGACCTTCCTTCAGAGCTAACACAGAGGGAAAGACTTCTCCTGGAACTGGTTCTCTGGAATTTGGACTTGTAGCCTACTGTGCCATGAGAGAGCAAATTTCTCTTTGTTAAAGCTATCCACTTGTGGTATTTCTGTTATTGCAGCACTAGGTGGCTAAGACACCAATGATGATCTTCTCCAGAGACTAGTCCGTCCTGATACCATGTCCAGAGTAAGTGAGGCACAGTGTTGGTATCCCTGGTTTTAAGGAACATGTTGGTTTTATTTCCTCCAAGACATTTGTTTGTTCTTTGGGTAGTCCGTGATATATTCACAATTCTTCACCAACACTGAAATTCAAAGAGGTCAGTTCTTTAGTATCCCTTTTTCATTGTCCTGTTTTCACACGCATACAAGACAGTTGAAAAGACCATGGCTTGGATCAGATGGATTGTCAATCATCAGAGTGACATCAGAGTGCTTTTTAAGATTTTAAAGAGGTATTTTGCTGCAGATTTGTCTAATGCAATGCATCGTTTGGTTTCTTGACTGCTGCTTCCGTGGACATTGATTGTGGATCAAAGTAAAATAAAATCCTTGATAATTTTAATCTTTTCTTGTTTATCATAGTGTTGCTTATTGGTCTACTTGTGAGGATTTTTATTTTCTTTAAGGTGAAGTGTAATCCATACCAAAGGCTGTGGTCTTTGATCTTCATCAGTAAATGCTTCATGTCTTCTTCACTTTCAGCAAGCAAGGTTGTGTCATCTGCTTATTGTAGGTTGCTAATGAGTCTTCTTCTAATCCTGATTCCTTGTTCTTCTTCATATAGTTCAGCTTGTCAGATGATTTGCTCAGCGTGTAGACTGAATCCTTGAATCCTGACCCATACCACTTCTGGTTTTTGAAAAGATATTTTATTGTATTTTCAGTGAAGTTTACCAAAAAACAAAAACAAAAACAAAAAAAACTCAAAGCCAGTGCTGTTGAGTTGATTCTGACTCATAGAGACTCTATAGGACAGAGTACTGCTCCATAGAGTTTCCAAGGCATGCCTGGTGGATTTGAACTGCCAACCTTCTGGTTAGCATATGTAGCACTTAACCACTCAAGGTTTCAGAAAGTTTATAATCCGAGTCAATTTGCCGTACAGAACACTGTATACACACCGCTCTACAACCCTTGCTGCTCTCTCTGGTAGCACACTCCTCTTTTCCGTGCGTGCTTCCCGTGTCTGTTTAACCAACTCCTCTCTGCCTCTACCCTCTTATTTTGCCTTTGGATAGGAGCTGCTCAGTCAGCCTTCTGTACGTATTTAAGTCAAGAATCTCTTTGCCAGCATCACTCTGTGTCTTATAGTCTAGTCCAATCTTTGTCTGAAGAGTTGGCTTTGGTAGTGGTTTCGACTCTGAGCTAATGGAAAGTCGAGGGGCCACGTCCTCAGAGAACCCTGCAGTCTGTCAGACCATCAAGTCTGGTCTTTTAATAGAGTTCTAGTTCTGCTCCCCATTTTTCTCTTGCTATGCCAGGGACTCTTTGTTGTATTCCCTATCAGGTCAGTACTATTTCTGATTTTAAACCATGCAGTATTCCCTGTTTTGTTTAGACGACTTCTTGATCTTCGCACACATTTCACATAAGCATAATTAAGTGTGCTGGAATTCCCATTCTGTGTACTTCTTAAATGTGCAAACATAAAAGGATTTATGTGTGATAATAAAGTATCCACAAGCCCTCACTGTACAAGATGAAGGGTTGGAAGACAGGAAGGTGGAGAGGGATAGAGAGAATTTTATTTGCCAATAAATAAGTCTCTTCTGGTTTAAACAACCTCTTTTGTTTTTAAGCAGGCCATTTGGATAAGTGCCTTTCAGTGCTCATGTATTGTCCCCAAAGGCCATGTCTGATAGGGGAAGGAAACCTATGTGCCTCTGAGCCTCTGGGAAAAGAGACCCTTGGACCTATGGTTAGAGGACCTGAGATGATTCTTAGGGCCTTTGCTGAGATCTGGGTCCTTTGAAAGGTTTCTAGGTGTCTCTTTCTCCCCATTATATCCTGAGCCTCATCCATGTCCTCTGTTACCCTGTTCACGGCTGGGCGACTCACTCGCAAGGTCTTTGTAGCCCAGCCGTCTTACGTCTTGACATGGCAGTCATGTGAGATGCAGTTATCTTCTCCCTCTCTCATGAGCGATTATAGACTGGGCCCAGTCTGTTCTGGGACACTGAGGGGATCTCAGGAGTTTCAGTTGAGACTGTCAGCCTAGCTATGCTAACCCTCCGGTCTAACCTGCGTGGTCACTCCATGCTGGCGGTGGTAGGGGCACAAGGGATGGCAGACAAAATCTATCAAATGGTCTAATCTTTTATTTTAAATTCTTGGGGCAGAAGCCATAGCACTGCAGGGAACTGCAATTCCAGAGCACTTAATTGTGCTAATATGAAGCCTATGTGCGGATCAAGGGGCAGCTGAACAGAACAGGGCAATGCTGCCATGGTTTAACATTGGAGAAAGTAGAGCAAGGTTGTATCTTTTCACCTTATTTAGTCAATCTGTATTCTGAACAAACCAAAAATCTAGTTTATATGTAAGAAAATGAAGCATCCCAACTTGGCAGGTAAATGACAATGTGTTTGAATTTCACCATGTCTCAGCTGTGACTTCTGAATTTCAAAACAGTGGCTTTGCTCAGCCAACACATAATTGCCTCATGAGGTCTCACTTCAACTAACACATGATTATCCCTCATAAAAGAAGCAGAAACAGAGCCCAGATTCATGCATTTGCTAATTGTTTGTTCTGGCCTTTCAGTCTTCGGCTCTAACAACTGCTAGAATTCAAAGGATATGAAAAAAGTTGGCTGTCTTACAAAGGTAATATAAGGAAGTATCTACTCTTTAAAGAAATCTCTTACAGCCTTGTATTGATGGCCTCAAACTGGAATGAGCAATAAAGGAAATCCCTGTGATGGTGGAGAGCCATGCGTTGAGATTCAGAAGACAAGAGGTCTAGCCCACGTAGTGCTACTAACCGTAAGATTATGGCCTGGTCTCTTATCTGCTAAATGACAAAGGAATAGTGTTCAGTGCTTATAGTTAAAAATTATGATACCTTATTATGACTAGTAGATGTATCTTAGCTGATCTCTTTCAAGCTTCTAAGACCCCAGACACTACTCACCAAAGTAAGATGTAGAACATTTTCTCTACAAACTATGCTATCTCAATTGAACTAGGTGTCTTCTAAGACTATGTTCCCTAACCCTCAGTTTCTGCAGTTCTAATAAGCTTGCAGGTGATAGCTCTCCATTTCCAGTCAATAAATCTCAGCATTCACCAAAGTCCGCTGCTGTCAACCCTGGCTCCTGACTCATAGCAACCCTATGGACAGAGTAGAACTGCCCCATAGAGTTTCCCAGGGGTGCCTGGT
Source organism: Heterohyrax brucei (assembly GCA_028571685.1). Lineage (NCBI taxonomy): Eukaryota > Metazoa > Chordata > Mammalia > Hyracoidea > Procaviidae > Heterohyrax > Heterohyrax brucei. The sequence continues at coordinate 12,349,156 of CM053153.1, read as the reverse complement.
GGATTTGAACTGCTGACCCTCTGGTTAGCAGCTGTAGCCCTTAGACACTGTACCACCAGGGTTTCGGCCAGGAGCTCAGGTAACAACGCTAATTGCATTCATGGGTTCATGCCCTCTGGGTACCTGCAATCTAGTTGGAAAGAGCAGGCTAAACTTTTGAAATCATAGGAAAGAACATGAAAGAGTGTTTCATTAACTTTGCATTTTGTAGAAACCATGGGAAGTCCTGGAAAGGTTGAGAGGAGAAGAAAAGCAGGTAACACCTGTCTGCTCTTCTTTTGTTTTTTTCTGTTGTATTTTACTACTGTGTGTCTGTTGGTTTGTTGTAGTGTGGCGGCTTGCATGTTGGAGAAGGACATTCTGTGGGATAGACAGCAAACAGAGTAAGATGTCGAACGAGATGGAGTGACGTGGTGGCTGTCTCCACGGGCTCGAGCATGGCGAGGATTGTGAGGCTGGTGCAGGGCCGGACTGTGTTTGGTTCTGTTATACTTGGGGTCAGTGTGAGTTGGAACCGACTGGATGGTACTGAACAACAACCAACAACACCGTCATATTTTCAATGTACTGAAGGCCAAGACCTCTTTCTATAGTTGTAGTTAATGAGCATTAAATAAATGAGAGCTCTAGACAATTGTCCCCACACATGTGGCTTTTATTAGAGAGAAGCAAATGTGCAGAAAATAAACTGATAGGCTGTTTGCACTTGTGGTGTTCTTTTAACTGTATCCAAGTTTACTCCTCATAGGCATTTTTTAATTCATGGCATAGCATAGAGCAGATGTTCAGTCCTTAAGTGTGATGCTGAAAATCCTGTGGATCACAGTTCTACCCTGAAGCACATGGGATCATCATGAATTAGAATCAACTGGTGTTGGTAGTGGTGATGGAATACCTAATTCGGATTAATGCATCTAATCCTTTTCATCTTAAAAAACCTATACTGTTTTCAGTTTACACTGATCTACTTTGACATTTTGGGCAAGACCCTTTATCTCTCAAAGTCTCAGTTTCCTGATCTGTGGAGTGGGCATAACTCATAAAACTCTTGGGAGATACACATGTTATTTCTGGTGAAAAAATGTCTGTAATGTGTCTAACATGAACTAGGGGTTAGGTAATGGTGGTATTTTGTTTCCACAGTGGTCTTCTCCCTTGTTCGAAGGGCCACATTGACTATGGTCTTTTAGATTCAGGATCTTTCATTTCTTTCTGGAATTGTGGGGAAGCCTATCAGTGCTTTGGGGAGAATTCCTGCTGCCTGTAGATTAAGTTGCAGATGATGTTGGCACTGGTCCCAATGTCCCACTTTTTGGTCCAGCTTCATTGCCTGTCTTTCATGACAAGGATGACTGATTTCTTTCAGAATTTTTATGATAATTAGCTCATGAAGTTGTCACCAGAGTCCATCCACACTCTCCTTACACACCCCACTTAAAGACATTTATAACTGTGATTCATTTGTCTTGTGTCTAAATGTAGAAAGTGAATTCATGGCCAAAGAAAGAGTCTTGCAAGAAGAAAGTGGACATTTTGTAATTCCAGTTCATTTATAGGAACTCATCTGCTGCAAATCTTGGTTTTGAATTTGAAGTTCAGCGACTAGTCTTCTTGGTCTAGGGGGATAGAGGGATGGAACTGGGTAGTTTGACCAAAGAGCTCGGCATGGGCTGAGGGGTCTTAGTCAAGGACTGTCTCCTCCTGGGCCTTGATTGCCTTCCTTCTAAAGTAGGGAGATCATCCCCTCTCTACAAGACCTTCTCAGCTTCAGCATCCACTGACTGGGCCTCACTGGGGTTCCCCTCTGTGACTGACTTCACTAAGGCCTATTGCTTCTGGTTGGTGCAAATGGTTTATGTGCTTGGCTGCTAACCGAAATGTTGGTGTGATCTACCAGTGATCTAGTAGTGATCTAGTTCTGGAAAATCAGTCATTGGAAACACTGTGGAACACCATTCTACTCTGACACACATGGGGTTGCCATGAGTCAAAATCTACTTGGTGGCAACTGGTTAATGTCCTGTACCCCATGCTGTTCTTCCTGTCCTTGGGCCCCTCCCTCTAATGAGGATGGATTGCATCCTTTGGAGAGTATTCTTGACTCCCAAGGCTGGGGAAACAGTCATTCTGTAGTAGCTTTCTCTGGGACCATTGGACAGTATCAAAATTCAACTCTATAAATGTGATTAAGCAACTAGAGGAGCCCTGATGGTGCAGTGCTTAGGTGCTTGGCTGCTAACCCAAAGGCTATGGTTTGAACCTACCACCTGCTCCCCAAGAGAAAGATATGGCCATCTGCTTCTGTAATGATTACAGGCTTGGAAACCCCCATGGGTCTGTTCTGCTCAGTCCTGTAAGATTGCTATGAGCTGGAGTTGAGTTGGTAGCAGCAAGTTTTTTTTTTTTTTTTTTTTTTTAGTATGTGACAAGGACTCTGTATGATAAGGATGTAAAGAGTGTTCACTAGTTAGGAGAGACAGACACACATATGCATTGGTGTTATTACTCCTGTTCGACGATGGCAGCCACAGCCCCTGACCCACTAGCGCAAATGTTCATCCAGTCACAGTAGTTATTGGTCAGGGCTGTGAACCAGTGTATGATGTGTGACAGTTAAGTCCATGAACTTAATTATTCTAAGTGCTACATACCTCATTGCTGACTATCACTATGGTCACCTTTGAAGTACCCCCCTTGGGAAGCCATGCATCGATGCCAATGCCAACTTCACCCTTCAAAGCAATTTTGGAACTCTTTCTAAAATGACCATTATACGTGGTGGCACAGTGGCAAGTTTGTGAAATTGTATAGTTGTCTGGGAGGGAGTTTTTAGGCAGTAAACAAATAACTGTATTGGAGCACCCTCCCTACTCACCTGATCTTGTCCCAATGACTGTTTTCTTTATCCAAAGATAAATGAAATATTGAAAGGAAGACATTGTGATGACATTTAGGATATCAAGGGTAATATGAAGACAACTCTGCTGGCCATTCCAGAAAAAGAGTTCCAAAATTGCTTTGAAGGATGGACTGGACACTGGCACTGGTGCATAATTTCTCAAGGGGAGTACTTTGAAGGTGACCACAGTGGTATTCAGCAATGAGGCATGTAGCACTTTTTCTAGGATCAGTTTGCAAACTTAACTGAAGAGCTCATATGTTGGTTGACAGCCAGTCCCGAAAGAGGACAATAAAAGTACAATGCAATATGCTGTTAAAGAGAGGTTCGAGTGTCATTGCAGAGTAGTTTTGGAAAGAGCAGTCATGCAAGCTTCCTGGAAGAGGTAACAACTGAGTTGAGTCTTGAAATCAAGGGCCGGTTAGTCACAGGAAGTAAAAGAAGGGGAGGGGTCCAAAGAAGAAATAGCATGACAAGATTAAGCCATAGTCTGACCCTGGATTAAAAATTGTATAGGCAGAAAGGCCTGGAGACAAGCATCAGGAGGTGAATCGAAATGAGTGGAGCAAAGATCCATTGGTGAGTTGACAACAGTTCTATGTTTTCTTTCTAAGCAAATACCAAGTGCTTTTCCAGTCTTTCAGACAGAAGACACCCACAGGGGGTAATGCTGTGTTCCATTTTGTTAACCATGATATATGCAAAAGGATTGCCTGTCAAACACGAAGCATTGCAATGAGAGGCAAAGGAAATTGTCAAATTTCTCAGAATAGGTGGAAAAATTTTCAAAGCAGCGTAATACTGATGTGATCATTGTATGTCACACAGGACTAACTGTCTTTGTTTCATTGGCAGATAGCTTTCCTTTCTTTATGGTTAAAAAAAAGTACAACTTAATATTGATGGCAGGTTGTATAAGATAAAATACAATATTGTTGTTGCTCTTCTTTTTCTCATTACTATTACCATCCTGTAGTTGATGAGGATCCATTAAGCATGAGGTTGATATAGTCATATTTATGTCTTAGGAAAATGACTTTGTCCTCAGTTCACCATCTGTCATATGAAAGGATTGGATTACCTTCTCAGGCAGCTTTCTTCCCTAAGAGTGTTTGTCCATGAAGTCTAGTGGCATCTAGTTGGAGCCTTCCCTTTCCAGCTTCTGTGTAACTAATGTCTTGGACAAGACCTGTGTTCCTCTGTGGATGCAACTGTCAGATACTGATTACTGTTAATGGCAAGGTGGGGGCTGGCTTATCTTCAGGAGGCTCCTTGGTAGGGCAGAGAATTTGCAGATGGAGTAACAGGCATTGATCTGCATCTCGCTGAAAGCCAGACATGTGGTCCCTTGCTGAAAGATGCTGGACATATGCCTTGGTTGAAAGGACCATTAGGAGATTAACATCCTCAGGGTAAAGCTGGGAGGAAGGGAATAAATGGCTTTACAGAGAGGCCTAAAGTGGCCACACTAATCCTATTGATCTCAAGATTTGAGAGAACTGAATTCCATCTGGACAGGCAGCATGTTAACTCCTGAGGGGTCAGGGTATGGGCTATAATTGGCTTAAATTTTATTGCATCTTAGATGACCTTGGCCTGTGCTCACAACCCCTTTAAGATTCAGAATCCCCATCTATTTGATTGGAACTATAATATCTAATTAGTTTTGGGGCTGACATTAGATAACAAATGAAGACTACCCAGTAAGTTGGCTGACAGTACTAGTTTATGAACATTCATTGTCTTCTTTATTTACTCTTAAGTTTCATTTCCCCTGTATTCTCCAACTAGAATTAGACTGGATGTGAAACAAAAGAATCCACAATATGTTAAGAACACCTGGAAATCAATAAATAAAAGGAAAACATTCCATTTTAAAAAAATGAGCAAAAGTCTTGAGCAGGCACTTAAAAAAAGATATCTGAATGGACAATAACTATCAAAAAATGTTTAATATCAATAATAATTGGGCACATGTGAAGTAAAACCACAGTGAGATACCTGTGTACACACTAGAATGATTACAACTAAAGACTGACAATTGCTGACAAGGAAGAGGCATAAATAGAGGTCTCATACTTTGTTGGTGGGAGTTAACAATGGATCAGCTACTTTGTAAAACTGTTTGATCCTTTCTATAGGGTTAAATATATATACTTACTGTATAATAGAAAATCTACTTCTAGGTTCATTTGCAAGATAAGTGAATGAACATATCCACTAAAAGCCTTGTTGTACATGTTATAACTTTATCAATGAACTGGAACAACCCAAATATCTATAAACAGGGCAATGGATAGACATACTTTGGTGTATTTTGGCAGTGGAACACTACCCAGTAATCAACAGGACAAGCTACTGATGCATGCAACAACATAGGTGAATGTCAAAGATATATGTTAAGTGAAAAAAGTCAGACATGAGAGGATAAATTTTGTATAGTTTCGTTGACATGAAGTTGAAGAATAGTGGCTGTCTGGGGTAGGTGTTAGGTTGATTGGAAAGGGACTCAAGATAACTTCTGGAATAATGGAAGTATTCTATACCTTCCTTTGGTTGGTGATTACAAATGTATATACCTGTGAAAAAATTCATTGAACTGTACACTTAAGATCTGTGCCTTTTACTAATAAAGAAGATAGAAATAGACAGAAATAGGAAGAAGCAACGTAGCATGTTGCCATGTTTGCAGCTTCTGACAGGCATTAGTTTGAATGCTGTTTCTTCCTGTATCTGCTGCGTGACCTTGGGTAAGTTATCTAGCCTTCCTGAGTCTTTGTATTTTCTTGCAAAATGAGGCCAATAACATTTCTCTGCTCATTGTGAAGATGAAATGAAGTCAGATACTGAAAGATTCTTGGCACGGCTGACACAACAAATGATCAGTCCTCCTCTTATTTCACTTATCCATACACTCTTTTTCCAACATGGCCTGACATAGTGAAATAAATAAAACAAGAAAACTGAGTGTTACAGTCACCAACTGGCTTTGTCAATGGGAGTCCATCTAACAGCAGCTGGTGCAGGAGATGAAGGCAGAGAATGGCTTCCATTCCATCGTGGGTGTGGGGCGTGAGGTCTTTCATTACCAGAGGCAACAGGTCAGGTGGGAAGGCAAATCTCCAATCTGCCTAATGATCTCTGATGGTGGATGGTGGGGGCAGGAGGTGGGATCTTAGCAGATGCCAGAAAGAACTCCAGAGTGACTCTCAGGTGAGACCATCGCAGGTACCATTTATGTGTTACAGAAGCATTTAGGATGGAAATGCAAGGGCAGAGCAATATCTCTCATCTTCATGTAAAATTACTAACAGCTGAGATGGTTCTGTGCTGATAAGCCTTGTGAATCACTTGGCTGGAAAAGCACCTCTGCACCTACAGAGAAGAGTGCCTACCTAGGAAGACAAAGACACCTGTGAGTTGCAGATTTTGATATCAGCTTTAGCACCCAAGCAGAATGAACTAAGACATGTTGTTTTGATTTTCTGGAGCCACATACACCTTCAGTAACTCATAAGCTTCTGTCTTCAGCAGCTTCAAAGCTCTTTCAGATAAATGAGGGCACGAATAACTGCAATTACAAGAATTAACATTAAGAAGTTCTCCAGAGCCAGTCTAAGAAATTATGCTACAGCCTACTTTTTCAAGTATTGAGTACTATTTCCTTGAGAAATTTCTGAGGAAAAGATAGCTGAAAGGTAGCCATTAGGCTGAAAGGAGATGTATCTTTTTTGAGTCTAGAGGAAAAGGTATTGCAGAATAGTGTGTTCGAAGAGAAGTTTCAGTTTCAGGATTCAGTCAACCCAGGTTGACCAAACACCAAAGATATACCAAGAGGCATGGTGGCTCAGTGCTTAAGCACTCTGTTAACCTAAAGGTTGGCAGTTCAAACTCCCCTAGTGGCTCTTTGGTAGACAGACCTGGTGATCCGCTCTCATAAAGATTACCATACTTTACCTGTTGCTGTCCAGTACATTTTGACTCACAGGGATACTGTAGGACAAAGTAGTACTGCCCCATACAGTTTCCAAGGCTGTAATCTTTATGGGAGCAGACTGTCACATCTTTCTTCCACAGAGTGGCTAGTGGGTTCAAACTGCTGACCTTTTGGTTAGCAGTTAGGTTCTTAACCACTGCACCACCAGGACTCATTAATGATGACAGCCTAGGAAACCATATGGTTCTACTTTGTTGTATAGGGTTGCTTTCAGTTGTAATTGACCTGATGGCACCCAGCAAACACAGTGCCTGTCAGCTAAGAAGCCCTGGTGACTCAGTGATTAAACGCTCAGCTGATAACTGAAAGGCTGGCACTTGGAACTCATCCTGCAGCTCAGAGGGAGAAAGACCTGCTGATGTTGCAGCAAAGAAAACCTTATGGTGCAGTTCTCCTCTGTCACATGGGGTCACTGAATTGGAGTCAACTTGACGGCGTCCTGTAACAACACAAGGTGTGCCAGGGACCTTAGGATGACTTGGGGTCTCAGGCTGTTTTCATCCAGGGGCTCCACCATCCCAGAGGACCTTGGGGTCTGTCATGGATTGTACTGTGTCCCTCCCAAAAATCTATGTGTTGATTTGATTTGGCTATGAGTTCCACTATGATGCCATTCCTCCCATGTGTTGTGAATCCCACCTCAGTGATGTCGATAAGGGAAAATAGACAGCAGTTGTGTTGTTGAGGCAGGACTCAAGCTACCAGCTGTGGATATAAGGGAAAGAAGTGAGCAGAGTAAGTTGGGAACCTCCTACCACCAAGAAGGCAGCATCAACAGCAGAGCATGTCCTTTGGACCTGAGGTTCCTATGCCGAGATGCTCTCCTTGGATTTGGCCTCAGCCTACTGGACTGTGATAAATTCTCTTGTTGAATGAACTTGTAACTTGTAAATGGATTTGTGGCTTACTGGACTGTGCCGATAAAAGTTTCTCTTCATGAAACCATACCCTTGTGGCATTTTCTGTTAGAGCGGTACCAGGTGAGTAAAACAGGGTCCTCCCTGGGTTCTTTGCATCTACTTTACCAACAAGAGGAAAAAAATGTTATGGAGTCATGCAAGAGGTGTCAGAGTGACATAAGGCATTCCCATCAGCAGTCACTAGCTAGCTGCAGGGTTGGGTGCTGGGAAATGTGTGTCAGTGTGATAGATTTAATTATACCCTCCTCCCCCACCATGTGTGTTGGTTTGTCTGGGTCATGTATTGTGTGATGTTCCTGTATGCTGTAAACCCTGCCTCTGTGATGGTAATGAGGGATGGTGGCGGCAGTTTTGTTGGTAGGGCAAGACTCAGTCTGTAAGAGTGCCTTGAAAGGATCTCTTGAGATGTAAAAGAAAGAAGCTAACAGAGGGATTTGGGGACCTTATACCACCAAGAAAGTGGTACCGGGACCAGAGTATGTTCTTTGGACCCAGGATCCGTGTGCCTCAGAAGGTCTCAGTCTGGAGGAAGACTGACATGAGAACCAGAGCAACAGAGGAATCCTTCCTCTGGAGCTGACGCCCTGAGTTTGGGCTTTTAGCCTACTGCACTGTGACAGAATAAAATCTCTCTCTTTAAAGCCATTCACCTGTGGCATTTTTGTTACGGCAGCACCAGAGGACTGAATAGCCATGGAGAAAGAAGATGGGTTTTGGTAAATAGCCATCCAGACTCTTTCCCACGGTAGAGAATATTTTCTTAAATAAGATACAAAAATCAGGAATTATAGATAAAAACTTTTGGTAGATTTAACCATATCAAAAATTAAACTCCTTAATGAGAATGATAAAATATGCAAAACTAAAATATAAGGCTGGAAGAAGGTGTGTTGCTGTTGCTGGGTGCCATCGAGGTGGCTCCGACTCACAGCGATCCTACACACAACGGAACAGAACACGCCCAGTCCTGCGCCATGCCCACAGTCGCTTTGATGCTTCATCCTGTTGTTGCAGCCGCTATGTCAATCATATAGTATCATATGTGACACAGGTTTAGTATGTAGGGTACACGTGCACACGTGCAGACTCCGTGAGTCAGTGAAAACCAGACAGTGCAACAGAAACATGCACCAGATTTATCCATAGGCAGTTCACAAAAGGAGGATATTGAGTGCCATGTAAATGTGAGAAAAGATGTTCAACCTTATCAGTAATCAGGGAGATGCAAATTAAATAACAGAAAAAGATACCATTTCACACCCATAAGCCTGGCAACATTTTAAAAATCTGAGAATAGCAAGTGTTAGCAAGGGTGTAAGGAAGCGGCTGGGATTATAAATTGCTGAAACCACTTTGGAAAAGGGTTTGGCAACATTTAGGAAAAACTCAACATGTGCACACCCTCTGGAGTACACCTTGTGTTCCACTTCTAGGTCTATCTCCTAACAAACATTGCATGCAGGTTCATGAGGAAAGTCTCATAAGGTTATTCACTGAAGGTAATTTTTAATAGCTTACATTGTGACACAACCTGTATCTCCATCAAAGGGGGCATGTGGGTTTTTTCAAAAGAAAATGCAATAATTCAGAGAGGTTAAAATTAAATTGGGTCTATATGCATCCATATGGATAAGTGTCGAAAATTCCGTGTTAGACAAAATAAGAGAGCCACAGGGAGGGTCACATAATGTACTGTTTGTCATTAGAAAAGTAAACTGATTTCATGTGCAATTTATGAATTATGTATTACATATGTCATTTGTAATACAAGTATATATACGTAGACTGTGACAGTCTTGGTGTCCTAGGGTGGCCATAACAAAAGATCACAAAGTGTGTGGCTTTGAAGACCAGGAATTTAGTTGTTCACAGTTCTGGAGCTAGCAGTGTAAATTCAGGACATCAGCAGGTCTGTTCTTTCTGTTCACTCTAGGGGAAGACACTTCCTTGTCTTTTTCTGCTTCTGTTGCTCTGGGTGTTTTAGCCTTATAGCCAGATTCTTGCGTGTGGTTTTCCTTAGTGTGTGACTCTGTTTCCATGTCTGTCCTTGTTTCTAATAAACCACCACTGAGAAGGGATTAGGATTAGGATTCACCCTACCCTAGCACAGTTTTGTTAATTTAACAAGTAACAAAGGAGTCCTGGTGGCCCAGTGGTTCAAGAGCTCAGCTGCTATAGAAAGGTCATGTAAGGAGCCTGCCAGCTGCTCCACAGGAGGAAGATGTGGCAGTGTGCTCTGTAAAGATGAAAGCCTTGGAAGCCGTATGGGAAGGTTCCACTCGGTCCTATATGGTCGCTGTGAGATTGAAATCAACTTGACTACAATGAGTTTTAACTGATAACATCAGCAAAGAAAATCCCTACTTCCTCAAAAGAAAAGTGACCTTCACAGGTCCGGGAGTTAGGGTTTCAGCATGTCTTTTCGGGGGACACAATTTAATCCATAACACTAAGGCTCTGTAGAAAATGAATTACAGTGGTCCCCTGGATGGAAGGAAACGTGGAGAATTACAGTGGCCAGGGTGACATGGGGATTAAACTTGACTGGCAAATTTTTGTGTTTTTACTTTCTTTTTGAATATTTGGAAGCAAATATTGTATCATTTCTTAATTCTGGGCATTATAATATTCGATGGCACTTGGCTTATATTTTTGTATATTTTCAACATTTTAAGATACAAAAAAGACATCCTTGCCTCACCTCCGTCTGTTATATGTCTCACCACTACTATTATTTGGTGTCTTATTAGCACTGAAATTACTCAGTTTTCCAGAGAAAACCATGCACTGGATGTGTTCATGAAATAATAAACCATTGTAATAGCTCATGTCTTGACAATGTTCTGCTGAAAAGTGTTGTCCAGAGGTCTCCTGACTCGGAAAGAGAAGAGTAGGGGAATGGAAGATGGTATAACAAGTAAGCGTGTGGTTATGGACAAAGGAAGACTTCAAATTAGAATGCTGGAGACACACGCTAACTAGACCTGAAGAAGAATAAAGACAGACAGGGAGCTTTCTTGATCTACTAAGAAGAAATATTCCCTTGGCATTGGGATCCAAGCAAAGTCAGGCTAGAATTTTCTTACTGTGTCTCTTCAGCTATCAGGCAACAGGGTGGGAAGCGTTTAAGAATACAGGAAACATGTTGCCGCAGGGTCTAATTACAGCGGACAAGCTAGTGATTTTGAGTAGAAAAATGATTTGATGTAGGGAGCTGGTGCTGATACAACTGCAAGCAAAGTTGGAGGGACATGCTGTACTCTGGATCTCTAGGAAAGACTCTGGGAAAAGAGAGCAGAACTGGCTTGATGAGGGGCCGTAACATCTGCCTCTGTCTGTAAACTGAGTATGTTTTCATTTGGCTCCTCCCAAAGCAGAGCCTGAAATAAGACTTGGGTGCAGGTAGTTCATTTAGATGGTTATCCTGGAAGGTCAGAGTGAGAAGATGGAAGCTTTAAACTGGACTGGGGAAAGCCAGTGAGTTGTTCACTAATGAGAAGCTTACTTCTCTTGTAACTGAGACTCGGTTCTTCTGGAAGCCCTCTGACAAGCCGAATAGAGTGACCTCAGAATTACCATCCTTTATAAGATAAGAGACTGGTCCATTTATCCATGACAACTGCACCCTGTTGTTTGACGGTTTGTCTCAGGGGCGGAACATCTTGCTGCTTCCAGGATGCATCTGTATGGGCTGAGCAGCCTGTTATGACTTTGGAGAAAGCGCTGAGGCAGAGACACAGAATGATGTCCTGGTGCGGGCCTGATGTAGAACATTGGTAGTGTGCTCAAAAGTGCCCACAACAGCTCTACTGAAACCAAGTGGGCTCAAGGGACCCAATGTGGGGCATAAAAACACACCTGCTACTCTGGGAAATCAAAATTTCTTTCCCAGCAGTTGGTTCCAAAATCATGCTACTAAGGACTTGGACTGGGGATCAGGAAAACAGTGCTGCAATTCTTGGTGCCAGAGGTATACCTCTGCTTCTAGATCTACCCCAGAAAAATAGTGCCTCCCCTCCTGCTTCTTTTCTTTGTAGTTAACTCAGTTTTAAATTCATGCTCTGAGTTAGCACAACCGACAGGGGGAAACTGAATCACATTCAGAATCCTAGTCGCAAGGGAGTCTGGCAAATGTGGTTTTTAGTTTTCTAGCCTCTGCAGTACTGGAAGGGATCCTAGAGGTACACTGGGATGGATGCTGAGCAAGCTGGAGTTACTGTGTCTTCCCTGTGTGTTGAACCTGATAAGTCTTTCCTTTCAGTTCCCTTGTTTTGTGACTTGTGTTGGGCCAATTTCTTTCTCTGAAACTGTCTGTGCTCAACACTATGCCCTTCTCTCTGTCAGCTCAATGAAGAAAGGAGAGAACATCATCTTTCAGTGATGACATAGCAGTGTGTTCAACACAGAGCTCCGTGATTTGTTCTCTGGTTCTGAATGTAATCATAATTACACAGTTATCAAAAAGTGTTGATTTGCTGTCTGTCTCTCTGCTAGATGAGAGGTCCTTGGGAGCAGGAACTCTGCTCCTGACTTGTTCACTGCTAAATCATGAACATCTTGTGCATCTCTGGTGTTCATATATAGGCACTCAAAACATATAATTTGAGTATATAAATGAAAAAAGGGAGTTCTAGGTGTTAAGTTTCCTTCCTCTGTATAGGGATATTTTACTGGCAGGTAAGAAATAAAGCAACCTACATTCAACATGGTTTTGAGAGTAAGGATAATAAAAGAAGGGTCTGGTCTAAATAACTAAATTATTCCACTGAGAGAATGTGATATTTTTGGCTTTTGCAGTTAACTAAGGGTTGCTATTTCCAGTCCTAAGCTGAAACAGACATTAGTGGGCCTGGCTGGTGGTCACAGACAGTATTTGAGAAGAAAAGGCAGCATGATAATTTTTCGCTCTAATTGGTCTGGGGGTCTTAGAGTAATATGTTATATACTACTGAACAATAACAGGGTAGAAAGACTGTTTCTCTTATAGGATCCTACTGAAGGAAATTTCAAAATAGTTGGATTTATTGGAAAAGAAATACAACCTTCAAATTTGAGAGGTATATCAAACTCTATGCCTGCAAAGTCCATTCAGGTTTTGACTTTGTGTTAGGGTGGACGCTGTTATGTAATAATAGCTAAAATGTTTTGAGCTACTTTGTTTTCCAAGAAATGCTAGATGCAGTCTCTTTTTAAATGATTGTAAAAATCTGATGTGGAACGTATTATTATTACCTTCAGCTTTTAGAGCAGGACACTAAGGTATGAAGAGGATAACAACCAGCCCAAAGTCACACAGCTGACAGTGAGGACTTCTGGTGGTGGCCTGCTTGCTTCCGGAGTACGTCTCTTAACTGCTGCAGAATGCAGGGAAGAGCCCTAGGTTTCTCAGCTGACCTGGGTTCAAATTCAGCCCATCCCTTGCCTTGTGGATGGTGTGGCCTAAAACAACTGAACCTCAGTTCCCTCAGCAGTGAAAGGAAGGGCAACACCTTCTTTGTGAGCTTGTGAGAACTGGAGACAAAAACTGTAAAGCACCTAGTACACAGAGGTGCTGTTCCTATCCTATGGTTACTTTGTGTAGACCATCGGGTTAGATGATGGACTGCCAGGGTGACAGAAATCTGGGGTAGAGATGTGTTAGAGATGAGAGGCGGAGAACACATACCTGCCTGCTGACTCCCTGCAAGTAGTCTGTGGGCTACTTAACTTTTCCTTACTTGAAACCCCCCAAAATTTGCAAAAAGGAAGCCATGCATTTGGCACATAGGCTAATTTGAAGACATTGCCCGAGCTTCAGTAAAGTGTTTTATGCCTATGAGACTGTCACCACAATGAAGATAATGAACATACGTATTCAATATCCCCCAAAGTTTCTTCCTGCCTCTTTGTGATCTCTTCTTCTCACCTTTCTCACGTGTCCCCAGGCAATCACTGATGTGTTTTCTGTGACTTTCTATGATGGCAGTAATGGGTATATTCCAGTATTTGTCCTCAAGCTCCCACCTTAGTGGAGAAAATAGACAAATAAAAAAAAATCACATTTGCATTTCCTTGATCCTAAGATGCTGCTGAATATATGATATGTGCCATCTGAGTAACAGTGTATGAGGATAAAAGAATCTGTATATTAAATGTCATGTTGCTTTTGTTTAAGTTGTGCTTTAAGTGAAAGTTTACAGTTCATTTCTCATACAAAACTTTCTACATATTGTTATATAACCCTAGTTTCGTAATACGTGATACGCCTGCTCCTCCTTTCTACCTCATATTTCACGTGTCCATTCAACAACCTCCTGTACCCTTCTGCCTTCTCGTTTCGCCTCTGCCCATTTAGTCTCATGTATCTACTTGAGTGGAAACTCTGGTTGTACAGTGGTTAAGTGTTATAGCTGCTAACCAAGAGGTTGGCAATTGAAATCCACTAGGGACCCCATGGAAACCATATGGGACAGTTCTGCTCCATCCTGTAGGGTTACTGTGGGTTGGAATCAACTCACTGACTTTTTTTTTGTGTGGGGGGGTTATCTCCTTGAGTTAAGGAAACCCTGGTGGCATAGTGTAGTGGTTAAGTGCAACAGATGCCAACCAAAATGTTGCAGTTCAAATGCACTGGGTGCTGCTTGAAAACTCTGTGGGCAGTTCTACTCTGTCCTGTAGCATCACTATGAGTTGGAATCGACTCTATGGCACTGGGTTTACTTGAGCTAAGAAGGACACTCTTCATGAGTATCATTTTATATCTTATAGTCCAGTCTAATCTTTGAAGAGTTGGCTTTGGAAGCAATTTTAGTTTTGGGCTAATAGAGAGTTGGGGGCCATGTCTTCCAGGGACTCTCCAGTCTCAGACTATTAAGTCTGATCTTTTCACTAGAATTTGAGTTCTGTACCCCACTTTTCTCCTGTTCTGACAGGGACTGTCTGTTGTGTACCTTGTCAAGGGAGTCACTGGTGGTAGCCAGAAACCATCTAGTTATTCTGGTCTCAGGCTGATGGAATCTCTCTTATGTGGCCTTTCTTTCTCTTAGGCCAATACTCTCCTTGACTCATTGGTGTTCGTTCTCCTTGCTCCACGTGGTAGAGACTAACTGATGCCTCTTAGATGGTCATTTGCTAGCTTTTAAGACCGTATGTGCCACTCATCAAAATGGGATGAGAAACACTTCCTTAATAAAGTTTCGGATGCTGATTGACCTAGATATCCCCTGAAACCGTGGTCTCAAGATCCCTGTCCCTGCTACTGTATCCCTTGAAGTGCTTGATTGTGTTCAGGAAACATCTCAGCTTTTGGCTTAGTCCCGTGGTGCTGACTTCCCCTGTATTGTGTGTTGTCCTTCCCTCCTTGTGTACTATCTAGTTAGTAAATACCCTTTATCCCCACCCTTGTAACCATCAAATAATATTTTCTTCTGTAACAGTATTCTCATACAGTATCTATCACTTTTTGACTAATTTTACTCGGCATAATGCCTTCTAGATTCATCCATGTTATGTTTTGCAGATTCATTGTTATTCTTCATTGTTGCATAGTATTGTGTGAATATATCACAATTTGTTCATTTGCTGATGGGCACCTAGGTTATTTCTGTCTTTTTGCTATTGTGAACAGTGCTGCAGTGAACATGGGTGTACAAATTCCTGTGATGGTTCTTATCTCTCTAGGATATGTTCTAAGTAGTGGAATTACTGGATTGTGTGGTACTTCCACTTTCCGCTTTTTAAGGAAGAGCCAAATAGATTTCCAAAGTGGTTGTACCATTATACATCCCCACCAGCAGTATATAAGTGTTCCAGTCTCTCCACAGTCTCTCCAGCATTTATTATTTTGTAGTTTTTGGATTAGTGCTAGCCTTGTGGTAAAATGTTGTGTCATTGTAGTTTTGATTTGCATTTTTCTAATGGATAATGATCGTGAGTATTTCATCATGTATCTGTTAGCCACTCTTGAGTAGTGCAAGTTCATCTTCTTTGCCCAGTTTTTAATTGAGTCATTTGTGGGGTTTTTTTTTTTTTGTGGTTGAGGTTTTGCAGTACCTTGTAGATTTTAGAGATTAGACCCCGATAGGATTCACTGTAGCCATTTCACCCCCCAGTCTGTAGGCTGTCTTTTTGCTCTTTTGGTGGAGTCTTTCAGTGAAAGCTGTTTGATTTTGGGGAGCTCTCAGTTATCTAATTTCTCTTCTCATGTTTGCAAATTGTTAATTGTGGTCTGTATTCTGTTTATGTTGTGTATTGGGGCCCTAGCATTATCTTTATTTTTTCTTCCATGATCTTTATAGTTTTAGATTTTGTATTTAGGTCTTTGATCCATTTTGAGCTAATTTTTTGTGCACGGTGTGAGATGAGAGTCTTGTTTCTTTTCTTTCTTTTCTTTTTTGGCAGATGGAGATATAATTATGCCAGCATCACTTGTTAAAGAGACTGTCTTTTCCACATTTAATGGACTTTGAGCCTTTGTCAAATATCAGCTGCTCATAGGTGGATGAATTTACGTTTCGATTCTCAATTCTGTTCCATCGGTCTGTGTCTCTGTTGTTGCATCAGTACCAGCCTGTTTTGACTACTGTGGCAGTGCAATAGGTTGTAAAGTCTGTTTGTGTGATGCCTCCCACTTTGTTCTTCTTTAGTAATGCTTTACTTATCTGGTGCTTCTTCCCTTTCCATGTGAAGTTGGCGATTTGTTTCTCTATCTCAGTAATAAATGCTGTTGGGGTTTGGATTGGGATTGCATTGCATCTGTAGATTGCTTTAGTAGGATAGGTGTTTTCACAATTTTGAGCCTTTCTATCTCTGAGCAAGGTTTTGTTTGTTTGTTTTGATGTAGATCTCCTTTGGTTTCTTGAAGTAGTGTCTTGTAATTTTCTTTGTATGGGTCTTGTATGTTTCTGGTTAGATTTAAACCTAAGTATTTTATCTTCTCAAATAGCTGATTTAAGCTATTGTACATGGTATTGATTTGGTGATTTCCTCTTCAAAGTTCTCTTTGTTGATTTAGAGGAATCCAACTGATTTTTGTATGTTTATTGTATTCTGATACTTCGAAGAAATCTATTAGTTCCAATAGTTGTCTTGTGTGTTCTGGGTTTTCTGTGTATAAGATCATATCTCCTGCAAATAGAGGTACTTATGCTTCTTCCATACCAATTAGGATGCCATTTGTTTCTTTACTAGCCTAATTGCTCTGGCTAGGAGTTCTAGCACAGTGTTGTATAAGTGTGGTCATACAGGACAACCTTACCTGGTTCTTTGTTTTTTCAGACTAGCTCCATTTAGAAGAACATTGGCTGTTGGCTTTGTATAAATACCCTTCATCATGTTGAGGAATTTCACACTGCTTTTTTAAAAAATATTTTACTGTGTTTTTGGTGAAGGTCGTACAGCAGTTTTGGTTCCTATTCAACAGTTTCCACACTAGTTGTTCAGTGACATTGGCTACATTCTTCACAGTGCATGAGCATTCTCAGTATTTTCATTCTGGTGGTTTTGTTTACATTCATCTTGTTTCCTTGACCTCTTACTTTTTCATCTTTGTTTTAAAATAATTGCTGATTGTTTGGTCTCATATACATATTGTTTTTAAAAGATACTTTCCAATTTTGGAAACATTTTTGTGTGGTATAATACATGCATTTAAGAAGAGAGGAAACATGGTTCCTAGTAGTGTGTGACATGTGCATGAACAGAATTATGAACCTTATAAAGGAAACCATGTGAGTACTGAGGGATCATGCCATGTGGTGACTGTTCACATTTCTGCTTTTGTGATCTCTGTCTACAGAGCTGGGACTCTCCCTTCCAGGGTGGTCCTGGAGATGCACAGACAAGCACTTCCTCTCTGTGGCCTCTTTCTAAAATCCATAATTCATGTGAGAAACAAGCCAGGGCATGATTGAGTGGGGGCATATCAGCTGTACAGGGTAGAGCATCAGGATGCTTTCTGTGTACATGTTTGCATCTCCACTTGGACACTAGCTGTGAGACTACGAGCAGCCAGAGGTGACAGTGACAACCTCACAGGCTGTCCTGAGGTCTTAAGAGAGATGCATCTAGCACATTGTCCATCCTGCCTTAAGTCCCAGAAGTGTTTCTTCTGCCTCTCCCTGTGTAGTGTGCTTCTTGCCTGCTAGCTTCTCTTATCAGTTTCCCTTGGGTAAGTTATGAGAAGACCTCCTTACCCTAGCAGGTCTTTTGAGGATCCCAGACACAAGGACCATATTGAAAAGACTGTTCCAGTCTTGCTGTGACGCTGCCCTCTGCATTCTGCCAGCCACATTGCCTCCCCAGGAAGTAGAGCTCTGCTGTTTTGGCGTCTCAGGGCTAAAACTGAGGCCAGGGTGAAAAGGCAATGATTCAGGAGAGATCTGCTTTACTGGAGGCTCCTGGGAGCACGCAGCTCTCCTTAATGTATGAGTTGCCTTTGGGAAAGCAGAGGGTTCAAAGGCCAGCCCAGGGACACCCAGAAGCTTCCTCACCCTCATCAGGGGCCACTCTTTACAGAGTTTGTGTGTGGGGGGACCTCGGTCTTTGGTCACCAGGTCCTCAGCAATGCACTTTACAGGTTGAGAAACTAAGGCAAGGGAAGCCATTTATCCAGGAACCCCTGATTAGTGGGTGGGTTTCAGGAACAAGCCCTGGGCCACCAGCTTCCACCTGGGCAGTCAATCAAAGGCTCGCCCCTGGCTGCAGCACGCAGGGCAGAATGCAAGGAATCTGGGAGACAGGGACAAATTTATTTTTTGTGACACAAATCACAGTTCAGCTATACTCAGGGGCCAAGAGGTAGCCAGTCACTTCTGTGACAAAAGAGATTTTTCTGCTTCAGGTCAAAAGTTCCCTAGTACTGTACATTTGCTGAGGAACATGGACTTCTGCCTGTTGGTTTGGTGAATAGAGAGACAAACCTACAAAGGAAGCATGGTCTGAGAGGTTTGCTCTGTGGTGCTCACTAGGAAAGCTAGAAATAAAGAATCCTAGAGTCGTGGGTGGAAGGCACCTTGGGACTCTCAGTTCAGATTTCTATTTCTTGAAGGAAAATGGCCTGCTGCTTGGTTTCTTCCAGTGATGGAGCACTCCCTGCTTGTGAAGGCATCTCGTTGGGTGCTAATGGTTTAGAAGACTTCATTTTTTTCACTCAGTCAGATATTTCCTGGGCTCCTTCTCTGTACTAGTCAGTGTTTTGTGTGCTTGGGATAGATCAGCGAGCAAATTAGAACAGTTCTTCTGGGGTCAGCTGGGTTTCCTTGTGTGTCTGCAATTAGCTGATGCACACGCGGCTTGGCCAGTGAGGTGGCTGTGTTCCTGGACACCTCGGTTGTCTCACCCTCCAGCAGGCTAGGCTGGGCTTGTTCACATGGCAGTCACAGGTTTCCAACAGGAGGAACAGACCTATGAAGGCCTCTTGAGGCCTAAGCTCAGAACTGGTACATATTTTTTCCACGCCATTCTATTGGCCTAAGCACATCTAGATAAAGGAATGGAAAAACGTATTCCTCCTGGTGATGGGAGGAGTTGCAAAATAACATTGAAAGGTACACAGATACAGGGAGGAGGGAAGAAGTATGGCAGCTGCTTTTGCAGGTGACCACAATAACTCACCTATATGTGTGTGGTGGAGGTTGACTGACCACAATAACTTACCTATATGTGTGTGGTGGAGGTTGACTGAATACAAGAAAGCTGGAGGAGAAAGGAAAGTTAGATAATGGAAAAAAAAATTATTGCAGTTTTCATTAATGTGCCGAAAGCATTATCATGGTTCTCAGATAGTCTTCTCCTGATCCCTGGGACCAAGTTGGAAAAGGTCATGATGATGTAAAGCAGACGCTGTGGTTGTTAGCGACTGAATTGTGTTCCCACAAGATAGGTGATAGAAATAAATCCTAACCTGTGGTATAATGCCATTTTAGAAAGGGTTTCTTTGTTAGGCTAATGAGGCATTGTTAGTGTAGGACGTGTCTTAAGTCAATCTCTTTTAAGATATAAAAGAGCAGATTAAGCAAGCAATCAAGAAAACACAGGTAGGACACGATACAGGCCAAGTCACCTGAGATCTCCAAGGAACCAAGGAACAGAAGCTGAAAAAGAGACAAGGACCTTCCTCCAGAGCTGACAGAGAGAATACTTTCTTCTGGAGCTGGTGCCCTAGATTTGTATTTCTAGCTTCTTATACTGTGAGAAAATAAATTTGTTTGTGACAGTCACCTACTTGAGATTTTTTTGTTAGATCAGTGCTAGAGAACTAGACAATGATCTTTTTCTAGGAAGCTTATTGTAAGTGGATTAGCCTTTAGCATATAAATGCTTGTCAAATTCTGCAGGTTGACAAAGTGCTGAGAAAATCTTTTAAGCCCTCAGCACATTGGGATCCAAACTTAGGACTGGAAAATGGGTAGTTAGGGAAGATGCTATCCAAATAAGCCTAAATGCTGTTTTTGGAAACACCAGGCAGCTGCCATATTGTTTTGCATTTGTGTGGCTTGTAGCACTTTGGTGAGCTGGGGACATCTGCTGAGGTTTTAGTGTGATCTTGGACAACAAGATAGCTGTAGATTGAAGAGAGATGTCATCTCTTTACAAAGTGTGTGATGTTCTTAACACAGTGTTCGACCTGTTATCGGTTCTCAACAAACATAACCATTATGTTATTGTTACCATTTTGAGTTCAGCTACAATTCTGCATTCTGGATTTTCAGTTTTCAGCCTCTTCTTACCAAGATGTTCCATCTCCTTGAGCAAGGCTGTCAGTCAGGTGAGTGGGAACCCAGCTTGAAGAAACAGCTGGGAGGGGGTGGAATGGAGGCGGTGGAGTAAGAGGCAATCTGCATCACTCCTAAAAACGGCTCTCATGGGAGAAAATTACTAATCACTGCCCTTATTCTGCATCTGGTGTTAATTATGCCAGGTAAAGGACACTATAAAAGGAAGATAAAATTCTTAATTTAGGCTATTTGGGGTGGGGAGAGTTGTTCAGTTTATTAGTCATTATTTAGGCCATGAAAAAAGTAAGAAGTTCTGATATTAAAGGAAATAGCTAACTCAGAAGGGTGGTGAGACTTTTCTTTCAAGCATCTTATTTAGAAACAGTTGAGGCCTTGGGAGTTTGATAGCCATTTGGTATACTCTGATGTGGCACAGGAGTCCCTGGGGACACAGATGTCTAAGCAGCGACTACTAGCTAGAAGGTTGGTGACTGGAATCCACTGAAGGTACCTCAGGAGATAGGCCTGGTAATCAGCTTCTCATCAGTGAACGCCTTGAAGGCCCTATGGAGTTCTTCCCTGCACACGTGGGGTCACCATGAGCTGGAATCCACCTGACAGCAACTAACAACAGCTGTGAGAGAGAAAGACAGCATACAAGGAGTGAAGGTTACTGAGGAGGAGTTTCATGCGCATCCTGACTACTGCAGTAGCCTTCTCATGAGCTCCTGCTTCTACATTCCCGCCCACCAATCCATTTTCCACATGGTAACTAGAATAGTATTCTTAAAATCAGAGGCTAACACTCCTTTCCTCAAAATCCTTTGCAGATCTTCATGACAATGTCACAGGGGAAACATTCCCTCCGTTCCTTCCTCTTCTCCCTTGCCATTTGCATACTATCCAGGACCTCACGTTTCAGGTTTCTGGGAGGGTCGTCAGGGTTTTGAAGCAGGAGATCTGGATCCAGAAGGAGTTTACCTCTTTACTGGGTAATCTTGAGCAAGTCATTTATCTCTTTTTACTTCAATTTCCTCATATGTAAAATAGAAATAATAACCGTTTATCACAGAGACTCGACGGCACTTGGCTTGGCATCACAGAGCAGTCATGAGGATTGAATCAACAGTGTATATGAGGGTGCCGTATAATGACCATTCAGTAAATGTTGATTGCCTAGGAATGTTGAAAAACCATCTCAAGACTCAATCTCATTGTTTAATTTTTCTGGCAAAGCCTGAAACATGCTATTTTCTTTTCTTTTTGATTATTTGTATTACAAATCTTATGTGTCATCATTTAAAGTTTTTATGCGTTTTATATTTCAACCCATCCTCTGCCCCAGTTTCTTTTTTGTCATGATTACATCCAAGACATCCTTTGCCTAAGGAAGTACACAGCTCAGCTCTCAGTACAGAATAGGATCTTCACAACTATTTCTAGACTCAAATTGAATCCACATAGACATTAGCAGCTGAGGCTGAATGCAAGAGAATTCATCTAAAATTGCTTCGAAGTATAACGTGTATTATGTTTGTTCCAGGCACTCATATCCATCCATTTGGGTTTTAATTTGGTTCTGTCCATGAAAGAAGTAAATCAGTTATTTTCCCACATCCATGGTTTAAGACGAATAATGCTATTTTGGGAGGGAGCCCTAAACCCCATCGTCATGTTCCATTGGGTACTTTCAGTTCTGCCTTCTCAGAGAAAACATTATTCATGGAATACTCCCAGGTCCCCTCTTTAGGGTCCTTACTTATACCTCCCCATGGGAAAACAAGTAGCTAATATGATTGGTGACAACGCCAATAGCCTGATGTCCTTTGATCTTTGTTCTCTAAGGTAGAACCGAACGAGGGAAGTAAGGATCTCTCTTGCTCATTGTGAAAACTCCCTAGAAAGGCGCCACTTTGGTGAGTGGAGATGGGGAGTACCTTCAAGCACCATTTTTCAGTAAGTTGAGCACAGCCTGCTTGACTCCAGCTAGAGGGTCATTGTGAGTTGGAATAAACCCTACGACAACTTTTTTTTTTACTGGAGCAACACATTTCTTTGGCTGATCAGCAAGTAAAGCCTTCGACTTGCATTATCTGGCCCTATTGTACAAAACTGTCTATTAATAACCACAGGAATCCACAGTCAGTGATGCCAGAGGCTCATGCTCTTAAGAGATGGAAGAGCAAAGACCCACAGATGGAGAGTTAGATTACAGTTTCTCTGGGGTTGTCTGCTCCTTGACAGACATGAAATGGTGGAGTCCTCTCTTGTATTTTCTTTGCTGAGGCTCAGTAATTGAATGTATATAAGTCAAGTTGAGATGTCACCATAAGCTGTCACTGTGTGTGGTGGTTAATGTGACGTGTCAACTTGGCTAGGCCATGATTCTCAGTGGTTTGGCAGGCACTGTGTAATCATCCTTCATTCTGTGATCTGACGTGAGCAGCCAGTCAGTTGGAAGGAGACTGTCCTTGGATGTGTGGCCTGCACTGTGTATATGTGGATGCTCTATCTTTCTCTTCTTCCTGCATTTGTCTTGTCATCTTCTACCTCTGGTTCTTAGAACATGAGAAGCTTTCAGCCTGCCATGTGACCTGCAGATTTTGGATTCATCAGCCCATGCTATGTGACCCATGGATTTGGGACTTGCCAGCCTCCACAATAGCATGAGCATTTTTCTTGAAATAAATCCCTCTGTATATACACATTCCACTGGTTTTATTTCTTTAGAAAACTCAGCCTAAGACATTGTCATACTTGGAAAATAGAAGATACTTAGTAAATGTTACCTACTGTGATTATTAAGACTGTATGCTAACTTGGCTGGATCATGATTCTCAGTGTGCACAGGTGATCACTCCCATGATGGGATCTACTGTGAGTAACCAGTCTATTAAAGGGGGGTTTCCTTGGGAATGTGGCCTGCATTTGAATATAAGCAGACATTCTGACTTTCTGCTCACTCTGGATCGTGTGGCTGCTTTCTGCCCTTCTGGTGTCTGGTTCTTGGGACTTGAGTTACCAGCTTATCAGCCAGTCTTAGGCTTCATCAATCTTTACAGCCTGTAAGTGAAGCCCTGGTCTTCATCATAAGTGACTGTCAAGATGGTACTCTGTCCTAAAGTAGGCAGAGTTGATTGAATCTCTTACCCTTTCTGTGTGGTGGTTGATAAGTCTCTCTGTTGAGATTATCAAGTGGAAAATAACATAATGACAGCAGTGATAGTTTCAATTTGCTTAGTGTATTTCCATAGAAATCATATGTTTTAGGCTGGGTTCTCTAGAGGAGAAAAACTAGTGAAACATATGTGTGGAAATATGTCATTGTTGTTGTTGTCAGGTGCTACCAAGTTGGTTTCAACTCATAGTGACTCTGTGTGCAGCATAATGAAACACTGCCTGGTCCTGCTGCGTCCTCACAACTGTTGTTATATTTGAGCCCAGTGTGTCAGTCCATCTTGTTAAGTCTTTTCCTCCTTTTTGCTGACTCACTACTTTACCGAGCATGGTGTCCTTCTCCAGGGACTGGCCCCTCCCAGTAGCATGTCTGAAGTCCATGAGATGACGTGTCACCATCCTTGCTTATAAGAAGCACCCTGGTTATATTTCTTACAAGACAGATTTGTTGTTTCTTCTGCCAGTCCATGGCACATTTAGTATTCTTCTCCAACACCACAGTTCAAAGACATGAATTCTTCAGTTTTCCTCATTCATGGCCCAGCTTTTGTACACATATGAAGTGACTGAAAACACCATGGCTTGAGTTAAGTACACTTTAGTCTTCAAGGTGACATCTTTGCTTTTCAGCACTTCAAATGGATGGCCAGGAAACTCTTTCAGATTTCTTGGCATAGACAACTGAGCACATCCAGTCCTGTATTCTTTTGCTGAAACATCCCTATTCATATTCCATCAATTCCTGGAGCCTTTTTTCATGCCAGCTTTTCAGGGTAGCGTTGTCGTCTTCCTTTATTAGTGTTGGTTCCTGATCACATGCCGCCTTCTGAAATGATTGAACATCAACCGGTTTTTCTTGGTATAGTCATTTTGTGTATTTCTTCCATCTTTTTGGCTTGGCTTCCATCTTTTGATGATTCCTGCATCATTCAGGGTTTTGCCTACAGGTTCTTTCAGTATTGCGACTTGAGGCTTGAATTTTCTTTCAGTTCTTTCAGCTTGAGAAATTCTGAGCATGTTCTTCCCTTTAATTTTGTTTTAATCTTCAAGTGTTTGTGCATGTCAGTATGCTTTACTTTGTTTTATTGAGCTGCTGCCCTTTGAAATCTTCTGTTCAGCTTTCTTCTTCCATCATTTCTTCCATTTGCTTCAGCTGCTATGTATTTAAGAGCAAGTTTCAGTCTCTTCTGACATCCTTTTTTATTTCTTGTCTTTTTAATTACAGTTTTCTTCATGCATGATGTATTTGTCATCCCACAACTTGTCTGGTCTTCTATCATTAGTGTTCAAGGTGTCAAATCTGTGCTTGAGATGGTCTATAAACTCAGGTGAAGTATGCTCCAGCTCTCAGTACTTTGGCTTTCATGGACTTGTTCCCATTTTCTTCAGTTTCACTTTAAACTTGCATATGACCAGTTGATGGTCTATTTTGCAGTCAGCCCCTGGCCTTGTTCTGAGTGATAATGAGCTTTTCCGTAGACTCCAGCCACAGATGTAGTTGATTTGATTCTTGTGTATTCCATCTGGTAAGGTGCACATGTATAATCCCAATTTATGTTGGTAAAAAAGATATTTGCATTGAAGAAGTCGTCAGTCTTACAGAATTCTATCATATGATCTCTGGCATCATTTCTATCATCAAAACCTGTTTTCCAGTAATTATCAACATGTCCTGATGGTGGGTGTATTTGATCAATTTATAACTGCAGAAGTGGGTAAAAACGTTCAATTTCTTTATCTTTGTCTTCAGTGGTTAATGTATAAGTTTGAATAATAGTCGTATTAACATTCTTCCTTGTAGGTGTATGGATATCATCCTATCACTGACAGTGTTACACTTTAGGATACATCTTAAAATGTTCTTTTTGATAAATATATGTAACACCATTTCCCCTTCAATTTGTCATTCGTAGCATAGCAGAGCATGTGACTGTGTAATTCAAAATGGCCAATACTGGTCCATCTCAGCTCACTAATGCCTAGGATGTTGATGTTTATGGATCCCATTGTATTTTTTGACAATTTTTTATTTTCCTAGCTTCATACTTCATACATTCCATGTTCTGATTATTAGTGGATGTTTTTAGCTGTTTCTCCTCATTTTGACTCATGCCACATCAGCAAATGAAGGCCCCGAAAACTTGACTCTATCCATGGCATTAAGGTCAGCTCCGATCTTTTGCAGTTGTGTTTTGAGTGACTTCCAACCTGATCGGCTCATCTTTTGGCACTATATCTGACACTGTTTCTCTGGTATTCATAAGGTTTTTGCTGGCTACTTCTTTTTGTAAGTAGACCACGAGATCCTTCTTCCTAGTCTGTCTTAGTCTGGAAGCTCAGTTAAAATCTGTCTACTGGGGGTAACTTTGTTACTAAATTTGAATACTAGTGGCCTACCTTCCAGCATCCCAGCAACGTGCAAGCTCCTACAGTAGGACAAGCTGACAGAGGCATGAAGGGTATGTAAATATAGAGAGATTTATTTTAAGGAAATGGCTTACACATGGATTGAAAATCTCAAATCCATGGGTTAGGCATCAGGCTGGAGGCTTCACCTGACTCATGTGGTTGCAGGGGCTGAGGAACCCCAAGTTTGCAAGTCAAGTAGAAAACTGTTGGCTTCTGGGGTTTCATGAGCTGGTGATTCTCAAGACCTGCAGTTCAGGTGGAAGGCTGCTGTCCTGCATCCCACGAACTGGACGTCACAGGGTGACGAGTTGGATGTAGAATCCAGAGCAAAGGCTTGTGAGCTTTGCCAGAACATCCGTAGATGCTGGTTGCTGGCCATACCCTGAGAAATACACCTTACAACTGATTGGCTGTTCACATCGGATCACACCCTGGAGGATAACTACCTCATCATTACATTACATTAGATTACTCGCTAGGGCCATTGTGAAATGAACTTGAGCTAAGACTTCATTAAAAACCTGACCTGCATACACTGCTACCCTGACTGGTGAGCTGTAATGACATTTTGGGTCTCCTGGAAGTAGTGTCAATTCATAGCCAGTGTCTAGTAATCCCTAAAAACTTTGATTATTTTCCTTTCCCCAGTGTGCAGTCAATTTGATAAAAGTCTGTAGATCACTTCACGGGAGGCTGGGAGGAAGATTAACAGTATAAATTTTGGACAGTGTAGTGGGGTTCTTCCTAAACGGGATTTGAGGGCATTTGATCTCCTCTTCATTCCTGGGATTGTGGGTCTGTAAACTGGTTCAAGTCTAGAAGTTGCTTTAGGGTCCATGACTCTCGAATCTGGCATTTTGAGTTAGAGTGCCATTCACTTTATCTAGACTTCTCCCATTGTATAGATCGAGTAAATATTTGGTAGATTTTTCATCCATTTGACTCCTAGAGACACCATGACTAAGGCAGTCCTGTAAGTCCATCATACAAGTCAGACTGTTCTGATTACTGCTTTGACTCCGCTGCCCATTATGATAACGATGCCGACTTTGTCTTTGTGTCACCATTTGGCCCCTACCACCATAAGGGCTGATTAGGGCTTTTGTAGTTAGGTGTCTTAATTCTGTTTAGGCTGTATCTGTAGTCAAATCTGACTTATATAAAATAGCTATCACAGCAGTCTTCAATGATACTTGGGCTTCCTGCACAAATTTGTTCTTCACTATTTTGTTGAAAGGTGTGTCCTCTGGGTACTCCATGAGTTTATCTGTGGGTCTAACCTGATAAATCCACTCTAACTTGCCAATTTCCCTAAGCCCATGGATACTTTATATATACCGAGACAAGCCTGGTTCTTCAGTCTGATTTGGTGTAAATTACAGCTTAATCTATGCTTCAGTGAAGATCCTTTCCTAGTCTCTGCAACTGAAACATTGAATGAAGAATCTGTGCTTCATGGGCCCATGTCAGTAAACTCAGAATGGTTCAACTTTGTTTCTTACACCAGTATCCCCCACCCTTAATAGTCATTCCCACATATATTCTTCAGGTTTCTGTTTGTATATTTATATATATATATCAGAAAAATTGAGCAGTTCTTTTGGAGTGTAGCATACCTCTTCCTGGGTCATACCTTGTACTTCATCTTTTCAGAGTCATTGGGATTTAAGTGTAGTTACAGGGCAATAAACAAAAATGAGTGGTGGAGTTGGGTACAAGGGACATTCAGCATTGTCTTACAAGACGTACCTCAGGCAATGCCCCAGGTGACATTGCAGAGAAAGACTCTTCAGGTTCAGCTGGGGTAATCTCATCAGATGGTTGTGAGGTTGGTTTAGCAGACAAAAGTGAAGTGATCTCTTCAGGTGACAGCAAGAGGTGAAGTTACACTGGCAGCAGTGATTCAATGAACTTGAGTAGCTCCGTGTTCCCAGATTCCTGATTCTCTGTCCATATGCCCCTATTCTAAGTTTAGGATCCCATTGTAATTTTAAGATCCTGTTTCTTCCTGATCAATGCCTTCACTTCAACTTCAGACACCGTTCATATTGGAAATTCAGTTGGCTTTGTAATTCAGCCACCTTTACAAAAAGACTTGCTTTGATTTTTTGGCAATATCAACTCTGCTACTACAAGAAATAAGGCTTTCTTTCAGGGAAAAACTGGTAACTTTCAGGTCTTCTGTCTGATAACTGAATTGTGAATCTGAAACCCTAATCTTTTTCTTTTACCACTTTGTCTAGTAAAAACAGGACCATCCAACTAGTTTCCTTATTCTCATTATGAAAAAAATTGTAAAACTATATCAAGTATTCAGTATCCAGAGTCTTACTTTTCACAAACATTTAGTCTATTTGTGATGATATTTTGCATACTTCTATGCCACCTCATGCCATGATAGAAAAGTTACAGCTTTGCTAGCCTGGAGTTGCCAGGGCAAGGGGTGAGGGCAGAACAGCCAAAGGTGTGCCAGGAGACTCTACAATGGAGAGAGCCAGTGAAGGGCAAGTTCTGTGCATATCTCCCACCTCCAGAAACACTGTCTTATTGGAATTCCAGGCAGGTGGGCTTCAAGTTAGGAAGCTGTCATCCAAGGAAACCAGCCAATTGACTGGAGGATCTTAATCAGGAATAAGTGTGTGTGTGTGTGTGTGTGTGTAAGAGAGAGACAGAGACACAGAACGAAAGAGACAGAGAGACAGATAACTGAGAAATGGACCCAGTTTGGGGTTTGGGTTAAAGCAGTGGGAACAGAGAAAGGATACAAAGAAACTGGAACCAAAAACAGAAGTTAATATGACAGTGTGATATCCCTCCCGACACCCTCCTGTCCGTGGAATCATGAGGCTTGCACGGGCCTCTGAGCCATCTTTTTGAGATTTCGTGGTGCAGGGAGACCTAACTGACATTTCTGTTACAGAATGCATGGAGTCCAAAGGGCACAGGACGAGATATCTGGTTCTTCCCATTTGAGCCTTCATTATACTTCTGGTTGTTGAATCCTGAGCAAATCCTTCCTGCTGTTTAGTCTTTACTTTCTACACAAGTAAAACCAAGACTTGGGACCACATGTGATCTTTAATACTCTATGATCTATTTTAAAATGTACCTCTATTAATTTTTTGAGCCCTAATTTGCTTAAAAATATAATAACATGTTTCTCAGAGTTATGAAGATCAGTTGATAACATATTTGGAAATGGACTTTGTGAACTGTAAAGCACTAAAAACACACACATACACAGTGGAGCCCCAGAGAGCACAGAGGAAAGTGAAAGCTATGGAAGAGCAGAGAACCACAGCACTTTAAATGTATCCCTGAACCTACATGCAGATTCACTGGCAGAATGAGAAGCATTGCACAACCTCTGCCCAAATGATTGGCTTACCACTAAGGTATACACATACCTGCAGAGGCAAGCCCTAGGAAGCCGTGTTGAAAAATAAAATCCTGAGCATTTTGAGTTATCTTTTAAAATAATCTGACCATGTCTTCGCTTGGCTTGAAATGAACAACAGCAGCGTGATGTATTTGTCTTCCTATAAGGTCCATGCCCAATCCCCGTACATCTGCTGGTTTGTTGTCCTGTGGAGGCTGCGTGTTGCTGTCATGCTGGAAATTCTACCGCTGGTGTTCAGATACCAACAGGGTCCTCCATAGTGGACGTGTTTCAGCTGAGCTTCCAGAGTAAGTCTAGGAAGTCCATGGCAGTCTGCTTCTAGAAGACAATAGGCCTTGAAACCCTTGTGAATAACAGAACACTGTCTGACACAGTACCAGAAGATGAGACCCTTAGACTGGAAAGCACTTGGGATGCTATGACTGGGGAAGAATCGACCTTAGTGACTTGGATAGAGTCAAGCTCTCAGGATCTTCATTTGTTGATGTGGCATGACTCAAAATGAGAAGAACAGCTGCAAACATCCATTAATAATAAGAATGTGGAATGTACAAAATATGATTCTTGGAGAACTGGAAATCATCAAAAATTAAATGGAACCCATAGACATCGGTATCCTAGGTATTAGTGAGCTGAAATGGACTGGTATTGACCATTTTGAAAAGGACAATCATATGATTTACTTTGCTGGGAATGACACCTTGAAGAGGAATCATGTTGCATTCATTGTCAACAGAACATTTCAAGGTCAACCCTGAAGTACAGTGCTGTTAGTGGTAGGATAATATTCATACACCTACAAGGAAGACTGGCTAATATGACTATTATTTAAACTTACACATCAATCTGTAAGGCTAAATATGAAGAAACTGAACTTTTTTTTTTACCAACTTCTGCAGTTAAGGTAGATAGAACATGCAGCAGGATGCACTGATAGTTACTGCTGGTTGGAGCACAACAGCTGGAAACAAAGAGGAAAGATAGGTAGTTGGAAAACATGGCCTTGGTGATAGAAATGATGCCAAAGATCACATAATAGAATTTGCAGGACTCATCTTTTCTTCATTTCAAATACCATTTTTTAAAAACAACATAAACAAGTGACTATAGATGTAGACCTCTCCAGGGGGAATATACAGGATCAAATTGGCTGCATTGTGGAAAGAGATAATGAGAAAGCTCAATGTCGTCAGTTAAAACAAGGCCAGGGGCTGATTGTGGCACAGACCATCAGTTGCTCATATGTAAGTTTAAGATGAAACTGAAGAAAATTAGAACAAGCCAATGAGAGCTGAAGGATGACTTTGAGTATATGCCACCCGAATTTAGAGGCCTTCTCAAGAATAGCTTTGATGCCTTTAACACTAATGACCAAAGACTAGATGAGTTGTGGGATAACATCAAGGATGTCATATGGGAAGAAAGCAAGAGATCATTAAAAAGGCAGGAATAAAAGAGAAGACCAAAATACGTGCCCGAAGAGACTCTTAAACTTGCTCCTGAATATTGTGTAGCTAAAGTAAAAGGAAGAAATGATGAAGTGGAAGAGCTGAACAGAAGATTTCAAGGATTGGCTTGAGAAGACAAAGTATAATAATGACATGTGCAAAAACCTGGAGATAGAAAACCAAAAGGGGAGAATATGCTCAAACATTTCTCAGATTGAAAGAACTGATGAAAAAATTCAAGCCTTGAGTTGTGGTATTTGAGGACTGAACCTGCCAAATATTGAACAACACAGGAGGCATCAAAAGAAGACAGAAGTACCCAGAGTCACTGTACCAAAAATAATTTATTGGTGCTCAGCTATTTCAGGAGGTAGTGGAGAATTAGGAACCAGTGTTACTGAAGGAAGAAATCTAACCTGCACTGAAGGCATTGACAAAAACAGAAATTGGCAGAGTATTGGTTAAGATGTTTCAACAAATGGATGTACTGGAAGTGTTCATTTGTCTATGCCAAGAAATTTGGAAGACAGCTGCTTGGCTAGCTGAATAAAAGAGATCCATTTTTATGCCTGTTCCCAAGAAATGTGATCCAACTGAATGCAGAAATTATTGAACAAAATCATTAATATTACACATAAGTAAAATTTGTTGAAGATCATTCCAAATCAGCTGCAGCAGTTTATCAGCAGGGAACTGCCAGAAACTCCAGCAGAATTCAGAAGAGTGTGAAACCAGAGATATTGCTAATGTCAGATGGATGGCTGAAAGTTGAGAATACCAGAAAGATGTTTACCTGTGTTTTATTGACTATGCAAAAACATTGGACTGTGTGGATCTTGATAAATGATGGATAGCATTTTGAAGAATGCTATTTCCAAACATTTAATTGTGCTCATGAGAAACCTGTACTTTCACCAAAAGGCTGTCTTTGGAACAGAATAATGGGATACTGCATAGCCTAAAGTCTAGAAGTATGCACATCAGGGTTGTGTCTCTTCTCCATGCATATCCAGTCTGTATGCTGAGTAAGTAATCTGAGAAGCTGGACAATCTGGAGAAGAATGGGACATTAGGATGTGATATGCAGATGCCACCACCTTGCTTGATGAAAGTGAAGAGGACTTGAAGCGCTCACTGATAGGGATAAAAGATCACAGTCCTCAGTATGATTACACCTCAACATAATGAAAAATCTTCACAACTAGACCAATCAGCAGCATCATGATAAATGGAGAAAAGGTGAAAGTTGTTGAAGATTTCATATTATTTGGATTCCCAATCAACGTCTTTGGAAGCAGCAGTCAAGAAACCAAAAGACACATTGCACTGGGCAAGTCTATGGAAAAGATCTCTTTAAAATGTTGAAAAGGAAAGATGTCACCTGAAGACTAAGGTGTGCCTGACTCAAGGCATGGCGTTTTCAGTTACCTCATATGCATACAAAAGCTGGACTACAAATAAGGAGAACTGAAGAATTGACAACTTTGAACTGTGTTGTTGGAGAAGAATACTGAACATGCCATGGAATGCCAGGAGAAAGAACACTTGTACTGGTCATGGAACAAGTGCAACCAGAATGCCCGTTAGAAGACAAAAGGGTGAGATTATGTCTCACCTACTCTGGATATGTTATTGGGAAGAATCAGTGGTTAGAGAAGGGTGTCATGCTTGCTAAAGTAGAGGGTCAGCAAAGAAGAGGACGACCCTCAATGAGATAGACTGACACAGTGGCTGCAACAGTGGGCTCAATCTTTTCAACAATGATTGTAAGGATGGCACAGGACTGGGCAGTGTTTTGTTCTGTTGTACACAGGGTTGCTGTGAGTCAGAACTGGCTTGATGGTACCCAACAACAACACAACAGGTCTGTAAGTTCTTCTGTGAAAGGAACGTTTATTTCTATAGCCACATACTGGTATGTTCTAGGTTCTGAGATCACTGAAATGGACCAGACGTTCTAGATTCTGAAATACTGTTCTATGTTCTGAGAGCACTTAGATGGATCAGACATCGCCCTTGAGCTCCAAGGACACCCACCTTCATTATTTCCATTGGAGCAATTCACTGCATGCAAAGGAATAGTCAGTGTATCAGATATTGATACAAGTGTACTGGAAAAGGGAAGGAGAGAAGTAAGTACTGTCTGGGGGAGCAGGAAGTATCTTTACGGAGGCAGTGGAATTTGGACTCTTCGCTCCAGAAAGAGGCCTCTGTGTAGAAGCCCACATGTAACCATAACAGGTGGTCCTTTGCAGCTGAAGCACTGAGCTCAGGGGCAGGGATGGGGTGTGAGGCTGCGAAGGCAGGCTGCTCTGGGTCATGGAAGACTTTCATCACCCTGCCAATGAATTCGGACCCCTGTGGCTACGTGAGAAGGTCCCTGGGTGTCCCAAATGGTTTGCACTTGACAGTAAATCTGAAGGTTGGTGGTTCAGACCCACCCAGTGATACAACAGAAGAAAGTCCTGGCTGCTTCTGTTAAGATTACAGCCAGGAAAACACCATGAGTAGTTTTACATTGTAGTACATGGGGCCTCAGGAGTCAGAATCAGCTTGAAAACAACTTCCTTTTTTTCTCTAGAGGGTTCTGTGAGATGGCGCTGAACATTACCACCTTCGGTATTACAAGGAAGAAAAACATGCCTTGAACTCTGTAGACAATTCTGAGAAGATGCTTTACCACAGAGGTAGTGGGCGCATCACTGGAATTAGAATATAAATTTAGTCCACCACCCAGTCTCGTTAACTTAAGGTCGGGTTGGCACCAGTGAAACCTGCTTGCAGCACAGTCCTTTGCTCCTCTAAGCCCATTCTCAAGGCTAGGTGGACAGGCCTCCCTTTTATCCCCTGCATCCCTCCCACCATCTGCCCAGCATGACTTTGGGGTCAAGAAGGCAGGCACAGGGACCACAGTGCCTGGGGTTAAATCCTGCCCCACCACTTACTTTGGCAAGTTTCTTAA
Source organism: Heterohyrax brucei (assembly GCA_028571685.1). Taxonomy (NCBI): domain Eukaryota; kingdom Metazoa; phylum Chordata; class Mammalia; order Hyracoidea; family Procaviidae; genus Heterohyrax; species Heterohyrax brucei. The sequence goes on along the minus strand of CM053153.1, from coordinate 12,315,249 downwards.
CCTGTTTCTGCTTCATTTTTACTCATCTTTAAAAGGGAGTGAAGACTCAACTAGTTTTGTCCCAGCTGCTATCCCGATGCTCTTGCATGTGAGTCATTCAACAAGTATTAGCCGTAGAGTGAAGAAACCTAAAGCAGGATGTGGGGCAGTGGTGGTGGTTCCGTGGTGGAATCCTTCCTGGCCTTCCATCCAGGAGACTGATTTGATTCCCAGCCAGTGCACCATCGCCTGTCCGTAGGTGGAAGCTGGGTGTTACTGGGTGATGAGTGAGTAGTTTCAGCAGGGCTTTCAGACCAAGATGGGCTAGGAAGAAAGACCTGGTGGTCTTCCCATTTTCACTGGTTGGTTTTCGGAAGTCGATCACCAGGTCTTTCATTCTCTCTCATAATGGGCTGACCCCACAATGCATGGGTCCCATGAGTCACGGCCAGCTCCGTAACAGTGTACAACAAGAAGATGGGATAGGTGATATAGTTCATCTTATTTCCATTTTGTGGACAATCAGAGGCAATGTTTTGCTTACGGTCACAAAGCCAGAAGGCAGAAGGGCCAAGACTGAAGCTTGGGTTTCTGGGCTCATTTGTCCTGCCTTTGTCTTAGGATTTACCATTTGGCCCCCCTGGCTCAAAGCCAAACAGAAATCTTCCTGAGAGACTTATGAAGCAGTGATAGGGTACCCTCCAAATCAGAGGCCTAGATTCAAATTCTGTTTTCGTTCTTGTAAACTGTGTGGTCTAGGTAAACCGTTTACACCTTTAAGCCCAATTTTGCTGCTGTTGTGTGCCATTAAGTCAGTCCTGACTCATAGTGACCGTTTAGGGCTTCCAAGGCTGTGATCTTTACAGGAGATTTTCAGGTCTTTTCTTCCACAGAGTGGCTGGTAGGTTTGACTGCTAACTTTTCAATTAGCAGCTGAGCCCTTAAACAGTTCACCACTCAGACAAAAAAATCCAAACCTGTTGCTGTTGAGTCGATTCTGACTTGTAGTGCTCCAGAAAGCTTCCAAGGCTGTAATCTTTACAGAGCAGGTGGTCACATCTTTCTCCCATAGAGAACCTGGTGGCTTTGAACCACTGACCTTTTGGTCAGTAGCCAAATACTTAACCACTGGCTCCTGAAAAACCTCATTAACCGCCCCCCAAACCTAAACAGACCAAAACCATCGCTGTCCAGTTGATTACGACTAATAGCGACCCTAAGGGACAGAGTAGAACTGCCCCATAGATTTTCCAAGGAGCTCCTGGTGGATGAGAACCATGGTTTTGGTTAGCAACTATAGCACATAACCCTCATGCCACTAGTTTTCAAAAACCTTGTTATAGTCTCTGTCAGATGGGAAGAATCTAGCCTTTACTTAGCTGTATCTAAGGCAACCAGGTAGAAAGTAAGACCATGAGGGAAGGGACTCCCCGGCGTCAGTGTCTTGAACAGTGCCTGGGTAGACTGCCTGGTCGACTTCTACGGACAGTGTGAAAAGCGGCATTCCAGACCTCAGGTGAGTGTTCCCAAGGGTGACCACCAGATGGCAGCAAACGACAGCACTTCCACAAGGACAAGGGTGCAGCCGTTCTGAGGACATCTGCAGGAGACTTCCGGATTGCTGCAGCCCTGTGCAGTATTACAGAATGTAGTTGTTTACTGGGTTTCGCGGGAAACCCCGTGGTGTAGGGGTTAGGAGTGCTGCGGCTAACCAAAAAGATGGCAGTCTGAATTTACCAGGAGCTCCCTGGAAACTGTGCAGGGTGGTTCTGCTCTCTCCTACAGGGTTGCTGTGAGTTGGACTTGAACTGACTCAGGGGAAGATGTTTGGTTTGTTTTGGGGTAGAGTACGGGGGGAAGGATTTCTCAGCCCTCTTTGGAGCCCAGTTACTAATGCTCTTTAAATTGGGCCTGGGCTGGTTCAGATATGAAAGGACAGCGTGTCCATGAGAGTGTCTTATGGCTTGGCCTGAAGAACTTGTACAGGTGGACCTTTCCACTAAAAGGGCCATCTGTGGCCTGAATTGCCTGCATTTAGGCAATGTGAAGGAGATAGGAGGTTCCTGGATAGTGCAAAAATTTTCCCTGGACTATTAACCTCAAGGTTGCTAGTCTGAGCCCACCCAGTGACACTTGGCAATCTGCTTCTGTAAAAATTACAGTAACGCTTGGGGTTGGGATTGACTCCACAGAATCTACTTGGTTTGTTTCTAAGGGGAAACAAACCCCACTGCTGTCAAATTGATTCTGACTCACAGTGAGCAACCCTATAGACAGAGTAGAACTGTCCCATAGAGTTTCTAAGGAGTGCCTGGTGGATTTGAACTGCTGATCTTTCGGTTAGCAATCGTAGCGCTTAACCACTATGCCACCAGGGATTCTTTCAATGGGACAGGAACAATAATACTCTAGAATGCCAGGGTTGATCCCAGCCACAGGTATGCTGAAAGACAGATCAGCATACTTTCATAGGGCTTCCAAAGCTGTGATCACTATGGAAGCAGATTGCCATGTCTTTTTTCCGTGCAGTAGTTGGTAGGTTTGAATCACCAGCCTTTCAGGTAGCAGCCAAGCACTCTAAGACTGGCCACCAGCGCTCCTTACTCAGGGATTGTTGTCGTCAGGTGCTCTCGAATCAATTCAAGCTCCTAGATACCCTATGTACAATAGAATGAAACACTGTCCAGTCCTGTGCCATCCTCAAGAGTTGTTGTTCTGTTTGAGCCCGTTGTTTCAGGCACTGTGTCAGTCCATCTCATTGAGGGACTTCCTCTTTTCCGCTGACTTGTATTTTACCAAATGCTTTGGTCACCTAGTGCTGCTCTAACAAATACCATGCGTAGGTGGCTTTAACAAGGAAAAGTTTATTTCTTCACAGTCCGGTAGGCTACAAGTCCACATTCAGGGTGTCCACTCTAGAAGAGCGTTTTCCTTGTTTGTCCACTTTGGAGGAAGGTCCTTGTGTTGCATCAGACTTTCAGAGGGCATCTCGGTGCAGGAACCTCAGATCTGAAGGATGTGCTCTACTCCTGGTGTTGCTTTCTTGATGGTACGAGGTTCCCAACTCTGCTTGCTTCTCTTTCCCTTTATTTCTTGTAAGATGGAAGGATAAAAGATGATGCAGCCCACATTCCAGGGAAACTCCGTGTATGATGGAGCAGGGAGGTGAACTTAGAAAGTGATTTACAGTTTCACCCTAATCTTCTTTACGTATGTTGTTGTTGTTAGAGCTGGTTAAATCTGTTCCGACTCATAGTGGTCCTATGAACAGCAGAATGAAACATTGCCTTGTCTTGCGCCGTGTCCACGATCATTTTTATGCTTAAGCCCATTGTTGTGGCCATTGTGTCAGTTCATCTCGTTGAGGGTCTTCCTCTTTTTTGCTGACCCTCCACTCTATCAAGCATGTTGTCCTTCTCCAGGGACTGATTTTTCCTGACAACATGTCCAAACTATGTAAGACGCAGTCTTACCATCTTTACTTCCAGGGAGCACTCTGGTTGTAGTTCTTCCAGAATAGGTATGTTGATTCTTTTGGCAGTCCATGGTACCTTCACCATTTTTCTCCAATACCACAGTTCAAAGGCATCAATTCTGTCTTCTTTGTTCATTGTCCAGCTTTTGCATGCATATGGTGCAATTGAAAATACTATGGCTTGGGTCAGGCACACTTTAGTCTTCAAGGTGACATCTTTTCTTTCCAATACTTCAAAGAGATCATTTGCAGCAGATTTTCCCGGTGCAATGCATCTTTTGATTTCTTGACTGCTGCTTTCATGGACATTGATTGTGGACCTAAGTGAAATGAAATCCTGGACAATCTCAATCCTTTCTCCATTTATGATAATGTTGCTTACTGGTCCAGTAGTGAGGACTTTTGTTTTCCTGATATTGAAGTGCAATTCACACTGAAGGATGTGTTTGTTGATCTTTATCAGTAAGTGCTTCAGATCTTCTTCACTTCTAGTAAGTAAGGTGGTGTCATCTGTATAATGTAGGTTGTTAATGAGTTGTTCTCCAATCCTGATGCCTCATTGTTCTTCATATAATCCAGCTTCTCAGATTATTTTCTTGGCATGCAGATTGAAAAGGTATGATGAAAGGATACAACCCTGATGCTTATCTTTCCTACTTTAAAACATTCAGTGTCCCCTTGTTCTGTTCGCACAACTGCCTCTTGATCCACGTACAGATTCCTTAAGAGTGTAATTAAATGTTCTAGAATTCCCATTCTCCACAATGTTAGCCATAAATTATTATGATCCACACGGTTGAATGCCTCTGCATAGTCACTGAAACACAGGCAAACATCTTTCTGGTATTCTCTGCTTTCTGCCAAGATCCATCTGATATTAGTAATGGTATCCCGGTTCCATATAGCTTAGGAAAGTCACAGAATGGAGGGCAGGGTAATAACGATCCAGCCACATTTATGTATGTATTTTTGGGGAGACACACTCAATCCATGACACCAAGCATGATGTCCCTTTTCAGGGACTGATCCTTCCTAATAACATGTCCAAAGTATGTGAGTACATCTCACCACTTCCGGCTTCTAAGGAGCATTCTGGTTGTACTTCTTCCAAGGTAGATTTGTTTCTTCGTTTTGAATTCCATGGATATTGTTTTAGTCAGCTAGTGCTGCTCTAACAGAACTATCACAGAGTGTATGGCTTTTAGAAAGAAAAGTTTATTCTCATACAGTTCGGTAGGCTACAAGTCCAAACTCAGGATGTCCACTCCAGGGCAAGGCTTTCCCTCTTGTTGGCTCTGGAGGAAATTCCAGTATTGCATCAGTCTTTGTCCAGGGAACATCTTGGCGCAGGAACCTTAGGTCTGAAGGATGCGCTTTTCTCCCGGTGATGTATTCTTGATGGTATGAGGTCCCCAATTCTCTGTTTGCTTCGCTTTCCTTTTATCTCTTCTAGGATGAAAAGATGAAGGGTGGGGCAAGCCATACTCCAGGAAAATTCTCTTTACAGTGGAGCAGGGAGGTAATCCTATGAGAGGATTTACAATGCCACACTAATCCTTTAACGTACAGCATAGGAAAATTACAGAATGGAGAACAATCATAAAATACTGGGAATCATGGCCCAGCTACATGTCTACACATAGTTTTGGGAGGATACAGTCCAGTCCATGACAAATGTATTCAGTATTCTTCAACAGCACAGTTCAAAGGCATCAGTTCTTCAGTTTTCCGTATTCATGGTCCAGCTTTTTTATGCATGTAGGGCAATTGAAAATACCACGGCTTGGGTCAGGTGCAGTGTTTTAGTCAGCTAGGGCTGCTCTAATGGCAACACCACAGAGTGGATGGCTTTAACGAAGGACGGTGTATTCTTACACAGTCCTGTACGCTACAAGTCCAAGTTCAGGATGTCCGCTCTGGGGGAAGACTTTTCCCCATTTGGGCTCTGGAGGGAAGTCTGGCACTGCATCAGTCTTTGTCCAGGTAGCATGTTGGTGCAGCAGTTTCAAGTCTGAAGGACGCTGTTCTCCTGGTGCTGCTTTCTTGATGGTGCAAGGTTCCCAATTCTCTGCCTGCTTCCCTTTCCTTTTATCTCTTCTAGGATGAAAGGATTAAGGGTGGGGCAAGCCATACCCTGGGGGAACTGCCTTTACAGTGGAGCAGGGAGATGATCTTATAAAGGGATTTACAGTCCCACCCTAATCCTTTAACATACAGCACAGCAAATTCACAAAATGGAGGACAATCGTAGAATACAGGGAATCATGGTCACATGGCTACACCTACTTTGGGGCGGACACAATTCAATCCATGACATGCATCTTAGTCTTTAAGGTGACATTTTTGCCTTTCAGCACTTCAAGGCGTCATTCTGCAGCAGATTTGCCCAATGCAATGCATCTTTTGATTTCTTGAATGCTGCTTACATGGGTGTTGGTTGTGGATCCAGGTAAAATGAAAACCTTGACAACTTCCATCTTTTTTCTATTGGCGCTGGAACCTCAGGTATGAAGGGTGCATTGTACTCCTGGTGCTGCTTGCTTGATGGTGTGAGGTTCCCAACTCTCTGCTTGCTTCCCTTTCCTTTCATCCCTTGTAGGATAAAAGGATAAAAGCTGGTGCAAGCCGCACTCCAGTGAAACTCCCTTTTCAGTGGAGTAGGGAGGTGACTTTAGGAAGGGATTTACAGTCTCACCCTAATCCTTTATAACAGCCAGCATAGACAAATCACAAAATGGAGGGCAATCACACAATACTGGTAATCACGACCCAACAAAATAGTAAGTTGGTGGACTTAATTATTCTAAATGCTACTTACCTCACGGCTGAATATCACCATGGTTACCTTCAGAGTACTTCCCTTGGGAAGCTATGGACTGACACCAGGGCTGAGTCCACCTTTCAGAGCAATTTTTAAACTCTTTCTGGAATGGCCATTGCCCAAGCTGGCTTGGTGGCAAGTTTGTGAACTTAATTGGATAGCTGCCTGTGAGGGAGTTTTTAGTCTGTAAACAAATAACAGCATTAGAACACCCACCCTACTCATCTGATCTGGCTCCCAGTGACATTTTTCTTTAGCTGAAGACAAAGGAAATATTGAGAGGAAGACATTGTGATGACATTTAGAATATCGAGGGTAATACGAAGAAAACACTGCTGGCTGTTCCAGAAAAAGAGTTCCAGAATTGCTTTGAAGGGTGGACTAGACACTGGTGTCGGTGTGTAAGGGGAGTACTTTGAAGATGACTGTATTGATACTCAGCAGTGAGGTCTGTAGCACTTTTTCTAAGAGGAGTTCGCAAACTTAACTGACCCATCTCATACTTTAGCTTCCTGGTTCTGACATCCTGAACTTTTCCTAATTGCAAAGATTACAAATTTGTTTGAGGAGTTGTTTATTTTTTGTCCTGCTCCCTAAAGAGGTTACAAGCTGAGTGAGGGCAAAGCCCACCCTGACCTTGTTCAGTGTGGTGTCTTTGCATGGATTGACAACACCTAGGGTGGTGAAGAAAGCTTTGGGGCCAGTGGATCAGACATGGAGTTGTTAAGAGCAGTGGTGGGAAAGGGTCCCTCCAAAAACCAAACCCACCTTCAGTGAGTTGGTTCCGAATCATAGTGACCCTGTAGGTCAGAGTTTCCAAGAAGCACCTGGTGGATTTGACTTTTTGGTTAACAGTTGTAGCACTTAACCACTGTACCGGCAGAGTTACCCAAGGGTCCGTAGGGAGTGCCAAGCGTTTACGCTATAGTACTCGCCTAAATGGTGGCAGTTGGATCCCACCTTGTAGTGATGTGGAGGAAAGACCAGACAATCTGCTTCTGTAAAAATTACAGCTAAGAAAAACCTATAGAGCAGTGACACTCCATAGCATACGTGGCCACCATGAGTCAGAAGTGACTCCATGGCAATGAGTTTTTTTTGGGTGGGGAGTGGTAGGCAAACCTGGGTAAAAGCCTAACCTTTTTTATCATGGATTGAATTGTGTCCCCCCAAAAGTACATGTAGAAATTTGGTTGGGTCATGATTACCAGTATTGTATGATTGCCCTCCAGTTTGTGATTTGTCTATGCTGTATGTTAGAGAGGATTAGGGTGGGACTGTAAATCCCTTCCTAAAGTCACCTCCCTGCTCCATTGTAAAGAGTTTCACTGGAGTATGGCTTGCACCAGCCTTTCTTCAAGGAAAGGGAAGGAAACAGAGTTGGGAATCTCACATCATCAAGAAAGCAGCCCCAGGAGTGGAGCATGTCCTGCAGACCCGTGGTTCCGGCACCAAGATGCTCCCTGACCAAAGACTGATGCAACACAAGGACTTTCCTCCAGAGCAGGCAGAGGGAAAGCTTTCCCTTGGAATGGTCACCCTGAATTAGGACTTGTAGCCTACTGGACTATACTTAAGAATAAATTTTACTTTGATGAAGCCATCCACTCATGGTATTTCTGTTAGAGCAGCACTAGATGACTAAAACACTGTATCATCCAGTACAGTTTTTCCCATTGCTGGGTCCCACAATAAGAAAGCTTCTCACTGAACAGGCCTGTTCTCTTCCTGTCCCAGGAGCTAACTGGGCTGGCTCTGATTAGTGACAGCTTTGCACGTGCACTGAATTGGCTTAATAACCCCATGAGAGAGGCATGCCTGGTGCGTCTTTCCATGTGTGGGAAACTGAGGTTCAGAGAATCACGGACTTTCCTAGGCTCTGAGCATAGGAGAGCCTTCACCCTTGGGCCTGTCGGGCTCTCTGGGGCAGCCAAGATGTGAAAGGAAGGAAGTCAGTAGGACAGTTTAGACTTCTATTCCATCCTTCTCTTTTCCTTGGGTCATTTTACTGGGCCACTTAACCTCATCTCATTTGGCCTCCAGAGATGGTTAAAATCATCTTCACTGGCATTTCCCGAGACTCACTGCTGGCTATAGCTGATGGTTACACCCCCACTGAAAATAACTTTGCTCTTATTCCTGGCCTTTCTCTCTTCTCTGTGCTGTGCAGATGGCCCTGCCAGCCCCAGCCCCAGCCCCAGCCGCAGCCCCAGCTGTCCTGATCAAGGGTTGCTGCTGGAAAAAAAGGCAAAGGCCCTGCCCCAGCCTTCCCTGTTCTCTGCAGTCCTCCTTCCACCTCCCCATCCTGGGCTTAGTCTTGGGTGGCACATCCCTCCTGATCCCCTCCTGTTTGAAGCTAATAGCGTTTCCTCTGCAGATTTTGGAGGTGTGCCAAGCAGCCTCATGCTGTTCTGCACCTCCTTTAGGCCCAGCCTGCAGGCAACAAAAGGAGAAACTAAATTAGAAAGAGGGAAGCCAGGATGGATGTAATGAGCTGAAGGACTGTGAGGGGGGTGGAACTCAGGCTCCAGCCAAATGGGGCTGTGGGATCTTTAGAACAAACAAATCAACAGCCTGAGCAAAGCAACAGATAATGGACCCCAGGGGCCAGGGGTCTGCTCTGGAGCCTTCTTGGAAATACAAGGTTTTATCTCAAGGAGATCTTTTTGCTCTCAGCTCTGAAGGAAACCCTGAGTGGTTGAATGCTACAGCTGCTAACCTGAAGGCTGGCAGTTCAGATCTGCTAGGCACTCCTTGCAAACCCTATGGGGCAGTTCTACTCTGTCCCAAAGGGTCTTGACAGCAGTGTTTTTTTTTGTTTGTTTGTTTATTTTTTCCCTTCTGGTTCTGAACAAATGACCCAGACTGAGGATTCCAAAGACCCAGACCATGAGCGTCATTGTTTTTTACAACTGTTCTACTGTCCTGGCTAGAAATCTCCCTTTCACGGCTTTCTGGATCTGTTTGCCATTTGTACTGTTTGTAGACAGTTGTGCATGGCAGTAAATAGCCTGCCCTTCCTCCCACCCCATTCCAGCTCTCTCTTCTTTCAAAGGAAGAGGATCTGTTACATAGGTCAGAGGTCAGGACATTCACTCAGTCATAGTTTACTAGTTGGCGTGGCTACTATAGAATTTCTGGGTGGTGCACACAGTTAATGGCTCAGCTGCTAACTGAAGGGTTAGTAGTTCAAGTCTAAGCAGCAGTCTCTTGAAAGAAAAGCCTGGTGATCTACTTCTGAAAAATCAGCCACCGGAAACCCTATGGAGCACAATTCTACCCTGATGCACATGAGTTTGTCAGAAGTCAGAGTCAGCTCTATGGCAACTAGTTCACCTGGTTTAGGGTTATGACACTAGGATGCAGGAGCCCATTGTCTGTCTTTTTCTTAGACTTTCTGTTCAGCTCTCTGTGGCAGACTTGGTAAACTGAATCAGAGCTCTCCTTCCCTGACTTGAGACTTGGCTCTGTCTTCTTCCTCTTGTCCTGAATATACTGGTTCCAAGGTTTCTGCTGGATGGAGAAGTGGTAGGAGACTTCACTTAAACCAAGTGTCCGCAGTGCTTTTGCTATCTCAATTGTCATTCAAGGACACTGTGCAGGGGCCATTGACTGCTGGCCCAGCTGTTAAGTAGAGCTTGACTTCCTCTTGAGGGAAAGAGGAGGTGCAAAAGATGGAATTAATATGCTCCTGAATCCATTGCCCTCAGAGTATCAAATCTCACTTTGAATCCAGCCTTTATTAGCATAACTTGAACAGACCATGTTGACCCACTGCATTCATGCAAGAGAAGTTCAGAGCAGAGCATGCGTTTTAGATTATTAATGTGAAACATGACTCCATTTGTAATTGGCAGATGGTCAAGTTACAGACTCCACTACAAATTTGCAGTTAAAGTATGAGAGCCCACTTGTGGGAGTTTGTGATAGTGGCACCAAGAACACAGTGGGCGGTGGTGGACAGCAGCAAAGATGGGGGGGACATGAATCCATAGTGCTGAGATGTCGATTGTCAGCTTGGTGTAAATATCGCTCCCTTCTAAGGTTTCCACTGTATTGTATAGGAGAAGCCAGGGACTGCTTTTCCCAGTATCCCCTTCCTCTTCTAGCCCTGGGCTAGTTTCCCAAGGAAGATACTTGCATAAGCTTTAGAAGGTACAAGAGAAGGAGAAGCCATTATTCCCCAGAGGAAACTGCAGCCACTCATGTGAACAGATATGAGTCACAGCCCAGTTGAGACTGGAGAACCATGTTTGTGGATGCTTCAGGCTGAGCTCCTGGAGGGCTTGCTTGACCCCAGGATGGCTTCTCTGACCTCTCCCTGCTCTCCAAAGGCGAGAGGCCTGGAAGAAAATCTTCAAGGTTCAAGTTCTAGCTTCACTCCTTCCTGGTGGTATAACCATTTTGAGATTTGATGTCTTTCTTTGCAAAATGGAAATACTAATCTGCAAGAAACCAAAAGAGACTTAAATAAATGGGGAAACCTACTCATGGATAGAAAAACTTAACATTGTGAAAATGTCTGTTTTACTCGAAGCAGTCTACTTATACAATGGAAAGAGAAGAAACCCCAGATATGTAAAGCATTACTGAAGAAGAGGAACACAGTGGGAGGCCTCACACTACCCAACCTTAGAACCTGTTACACTGCCACAGTAGTCAAAACAGCCCAGTGCTGGTAGAAAAAGATACATATAGACTAATGGAGCAGAGTTTAGACCACAGAGATGCCACCGTCCTCTTATGAACAGTTGATATTCGACAAAGATTGTAAACTGGGGTATAAACAGTCTCTTTAATGAATAGTGCTGGCAAAATTGGATATCCATCTACAAAAAATTGAAACAAGACCTGCATCTCACACTTTACACAAAAACTAACTCAAATTGGGTCAGAGACCTAAATATCAAATCTAAAATGATAAAAATCATGCGAGAAAAAAATAGGGTCAACAATGGAAGTTCTAATACACAGCTTAGACAGATGTCAAAATCTGACAAAGCAGAATCAACAGAAGGGAAAATAAAAGTAAACTACTATGAATCAAACACTTTTGCTCATCCAAAGACTTGATTAAAAGAGTGAAGAAAAACCACCTACAGAATGGGAAAAAATATTTGGCCGCTACATGTTGGACCAACATTTGATCTCCATAATCTGCAAGGTACTGCAAAATATGAACAAGAAAAAGGTAAATAACTCAGTTAAGTGATGGGCAAAGGAGATGGATAGACACTTCAAAGAGGACATCCAGGCAGCCAAAAGTCACATGAGGAAATGCTAACAAGCATTAGCTATTAGAGAAATCCAAATCAAACTACAGCGAGATACCATCTCACCCCAACAAGGTTGGCCATAATCCAAAAAATACAAAACAACAAATGCTGGAGAGATTGAAACTCTCTTACACTGCTGGTGGGATTGCAAAATGGTACAACCTCTTTGGAAAGCAATCTGGCACTTTCTTAAGAAGCTGGAAATAGACATACCATTTGATCCAGTAATCCCACTGCTTGGAATTTATCCTACAGAAACAAAAGCTGTCACATTAACAGAAACATGCACATGAATGCTTATTGCAGCCCAGGCCACAATAGCAAAAAGATGGAACCAACCTAGATGCCCATCAACAGATGAATGGATAAACCAACTATGGTACATATACTCAATGGAATGCTATGCAGTGATAAAAAACAGTGATGGTTCTAGGAAGCATCTGACAACCTGGTTTCAACTGGAAGACATTGTACTGAGTGAAATCGGTCAGTGACAAAAGTACAAATATTGTATGAAGCCCTTAGTATGAGGGCTTAAAAACAGATTTATGTACAAAAGAAAAGACTCTTTGATGGCTACAAGGATGGGGAAGAAGGGAGAGTGTTGGTCATAGATTAGACAGTTGATGGAAATTTGGTTGGGTGAAAGCAGTGACAGCACACAGTAGAAAGTAGATCAACTTATTGGATTTCAACATAAACTGAAAACTTTTCTAATCTTAACCCAATATTGCAAGGGTAGAGTAGCAGGGGCAGGGATCTGGAGACCATGCTCTCAGGGGACATAGAGGCCAACTGGCTTAACTAGCCTATTGCTAAGAGAGTCTTCTGCACCCCATTTTGGTGAGTAGTCTCTGGGATCTTAAAAGCTAGCAAGCTACCATCTGAGGTACACCAAATGGTCCCAACTCATCCAGAATAGGTGATAACCAGGAACAACAAAGACAGGAAAAAGGAGCCCAGGAGACAGTAGGATGCATGTGAATGGGAGACTGTATCAACATGTGACCAGAGGAACCAGATGGAGCTTGGCCACCACCAAAGACAACTGTGATGGGATGCATACAATTTTGAGTCCCTATGACAACACAAGAAAAAAAGGGGTGCACCTCAAGAACTCTACTAGAAGACCACAACAGATGGTCCAATGGCCTAGGGGTTCCCTTGCAGCATGGTCCCTAGATCTGCTGCTGCTCCTGACCAGAAAACACTTCCAAGGTCAACTCTTTGGACAAAAATGGACTGGATTCGGGGACGGACACAATGTGACCACGTGGTGTGTGTACTTTATGGTTCTATGCATTTATATGTCCTACTGGTCTCTTTCTAAATGGGAGAGAAGAGGGTGAAGAGGAGGGTACAGGAGATTGTTAAGAGGATACAACATACATGTAACAAAAAGGAGTGTGTTGTCACTGAGCAAGGAGAGCTGAAGGAACTGCAGATTAGGTGGGCATGCAAATTTAGTTTGGATTATATACTTGCACTTAATCATGGAAAAAAAAACGAAGTACGACCAGAATGCTCTTTAGATGCAAGGATAGTGACACTACATCTCACATGCTTTGGGTACTTTATCAGAAAGGACCAGTCCCTGGAGAAGGCTGTTGGTCATGGATTAGATAGTGTCCCCCTAAATATTTGTGTAGCTATTTGTCTGGGCCGTGATTTCTGGTACTGTGAGATGTTCCTGTATGTTGTCAAATCCTGCCTGTATGATGTCAGTGAGGGAGGACGGGCAGCAGTTATGTTGGTGGGGCAGGACTCAATGAGTATGATTTTATTGTGCCTTGAAGCAATCTTGTGAGCTACGAAAGAGAAGTGAGAAGAGAGATTAGGATACCTCATACCATCAAGAAAGAAGCAGTGCCAGGAGCAGAGCACATCCTTTGGGAAGGACTTGGGGTTCCTGTGCCTCAGAACCTCCCCTTTCAGAGGAAGATTAACAAGGTAGTCTTTCCTCCAGAGCCAACAGAGAAAGCATTCCCCTGGACCTGATGCCTTGAATTTAGAGTTGTAGCCTACTGGGCTGGGAAAGAATAAAATTTCTCTTTTTAAAGCCATTCATTTGTGATATTTGTGTTCAGGCAGCACCGGATGATCTGCTGGGCAGTCCTTGGAAACTCTGTGAAGCAGTTCTGCTCTGACCTGTAGGGTCACTATGAGTTGCCATTGACTTGATGGGAGTGGGTTAGATGACTGAGACAGACGTCCTGCTCGATAAAGTGGAGGGTCGGTGAAAAAGACAAAGACCTTCGATGAGACGGATTGATGCAGTGGCTGTAACGAAGAGTTCAATCCTAACAGTTCTGAGGATGCTGCAAGACCAGGCAGTGTTTCATTCTGTTGTGCGTGTGGTCGCTGTTAGTCGGAACTGACTCAACAGCACCTGACAACAACAACAGTAACAACAACAACCCCAGATATACTGAATCAGAATCTACATTTTAATAAGATTCTCAGGTGATTGTTGCTGTAACGTGGTGTTGGGTCAGTTCCGACTCTTAGCAACCCCATAGCTCAGAGTGGAACCGCCCCCATAGAGTTTCTAAAGAGCGCCTGGTGGATTTGAACTGCTGACCTTTAGTTAGCAGTCCTAGCACTTCACCACTATGCCACCAGGGTTTCCAGGTGATCCTTAAACCCCAAGAAACAAACCCACTGCCATGTCCGACGCATAGTGACCCTAGAGGTCAGGGTAGAACTGCCCCTTAGAGTTTGCAAGAAGCACTTGGTGGATTTGAACTGCCAACCTTTGGATGATTCTTAGGTGTAATAAATTCTGAGAACCACAGCTCTATTAGTGGTTCTTAGAAATGATCCCTAACCAGCAGCATCAGCATCACCTGAGAACTTGTTAGAAATGCAAGTTCTCAGCCGGGGTTTGAGCCAGAACACAGAAGCCCTGAACAAAAAATGGGGTCAGGCTGCTCACAGGATGTTGGTGTGTTCTATCACAGGACAGTGGTACCTGGCAGTTGTTTGGTTCAGGATGGGTGAGGGTGGGTGAAAACAAGCAAATTTTATTGGGGTTAGGGAGCAAGGAAGTGTGTGGTTGTATTTGTGTGTCCCTTCTGTTCCAAACGATTTGGCTAGTCAGGTACCCTGGCTGACCTCAGGCTGCCCAAAGTGACCATAGCCCATTCAACCACTGTCAAGAAGATCCTTGGATAGAAGAGGCAGAGCTGCTGGTGTGCATCTCAAGCTTCTACTTGATCGTTTGTTAGTCACAGGAGTATATGAAAGGAGAGAGTCACCTGTCACCCTCACTGGAGGTTGGCCCTCTATTCTGCGCACAGGTAGACAGGTGTTGTGCTCTGCAGGGGTTCCCCTAGGCCTGAGCCAAGGAGGTCTTTTGTGTATAGCATCCATTCTCGGGATGCCTATACCCACAGAAGACAGGAGAATGGGAAGCAGGAGCAACGAGCAGTCTTCAGAAACTTGGTGGTATTTTGTTTTTCCAAAAAGAGACTTTTTTGGATGTAAAGAAAATATTTCTTCATTACTTCTTAAAGGTGGAATTAGTCCATTTCTCCCCAGCAAGATTGAAATGGCCAGACTCACGGAGCTTGTCATTATTTTAAAAGAGGAAATATCCCCTTCCCTCCAGAAGACGGCAGTAGAGTAAGCACTAAGTTGCAGGTATTTCTCCAGTTGAGCGTTTCTGGTCCTGCAGTGTTTCTTCACACAGAGTTAGGCTGGGGCAATTTGCTCCAGCAGCCTTCTTAATGGACTCTAATGAGAGAAAGACGGGCTACAGGGGTTTTGCCGATGATGCTAGGAAAAGCAGGGCAAAAAATTTCCCTTTAGAAAAGATAAAAATCTTGCAGGTGGAGCAGGGGAGAGGAGAAAGAGGTAGGGGAGTGGTGTCAGAAGTGGAGCTAAGTGTCACTGGCATTGACTGCCCCCTCCTGGCTGTCCCTAGGAGAGTCACTCTGATGTTGACAGCTGAGTCAACCCTTTCCCTGGGAGGCGAGTTTAGAGAGGAGACTGAGCACATTTGGAGCAGGTTTGGGGTCCTGAAGATGAGAACCTGCCTGTCTTGGTGTGTTGTAGCTTGGCTGGACACGGTTGCCTTTGAAAGAGGGAGGTTTGCCTTACGAGGAAATAAATTCAAGCCCGACCAAACCAAATTGTTTGCCGTGGAGTTGATTCTGACTTCTAGTGACCCTACAGGACAATTGAACTTCCCTAGAGAGTTTCCTAGGCTGTAACCCTTAGGGAAGCAGGTAGGCACTTCTTCATCCCTGGTGTTGCTGCTGGGTTTGAATTGTTGATCTTTTGGTTAGCAGCCCAGTGCTTAACCACTGCACCACCCCCCAAAAAACCCCATAGCTTTTGTGTCGACTTTGATTCATACTGAACTCACAGGACAGAGTAGAACTGCCCCATAGTTTCTAAGGAGGGCCTGGTGGATTTGAACTGCTGACCTTTTGGTTAGCAGCCATAACACCTAATTACTATGACACCAGGGTTTCCGCAGTGCACCGTAGGCTCCTTAAATTCAGGTCAGGGGGGCCTATTGGGACATCCTTTCAGCCACTGAACCAAACCATGCATTTCCACTTTTATCTGTAATACATCTAAATTTAAAATTTTCTATGTGCCTCCTATGTGTTATTATTCAGTTAGTTTCTAACACCACAGGGAACGATGGGATGGGTGGAGAGATTATTCCTGGTACTCATTAAACTCTAATGCAAGCCCCATTTTGTTTAGAAAAATAATTACGCTGCTAGGTACAACTGGAGAGAGAGAAGTCTCTGGTGGATATTACCAGCTGTTAGGATTTGGGACTCAGAGCCTACTTTGTGCCAGGGACCGCGTAAGCGCTTGATCTGTGTTATCTTACCTAATCCTTACAACAGCCCTATGAGGTGGATACTGCCACAGGCCTCTTTACACAGATAAAGAAACAAATGCCGAAAAAAGTTAGGTAACTCGCCTAAGATTATAAAGCCAGAAAGTGAATTCCAGTGCAGTTTACCTGGCTCCAAGGCTCGTACGTGTAACCGCCAGATGACATCATCTCATGGGGCTTTCAGGCTTGCTCCTGTTGTCGGGTGTTGGCAGGTTGATTCTGACACAGGGACCCTGTGCACAACAGAAGGAAACACTGCCTGGTCCTGTGCCACCCTCATGGTCATGGATATGCTTGAGCCCTCTGTTGTAGCCTCCCTCTCCCTCACCAAGCGTGATGTCATTCTCTAGGAACTAGTCCCTCCTGGTAACAAGTCCAAAATATATGAGATGAAGCTTCTCCCATCCTTTTAAAGAGCATTTTGGCTGTATTTCTTCAAAGACAGATGCGTTCTTCAGTTAGTTCATGGTATGTTCAATATTCTTCACTAGCATCCGTTCGCATGCATCAATTCTTCTGTGATGTTCCGTATTCATTGTCCAGCTTTTGCATGCATATGAAGTGATTAAAATATCATGGCTAACATCGTGGGAGATTCCAAAACCACATGGCTATCATCCAAGGGAAAAAAAACCTATTGACCGCAGGATTTTAATCAGGGATAAGTATATTTGTGTGTGTGTGTGTGTCTTGAACATGGGGCCTAGTTTTGGGTTTTGGGTTTAGGTCAAAGCAGTGTGGATGGAGAAGGGATGTGAAGAAACTTCATCCAGAAGCAGGGGTTAACACTGATGTGTGACTCCCCTCCCCTACCCCTGGCATCATGGGGCTTGCATAGGTGTCTGAGCTGTGTCATTTGGATCCTATGGTGCAGGGGGACGTAACTGACACTCCTGCTACAGAGCACACTTAGTAGAGTCACAAGGGCACAGGACAGGGGGTCTGGTTCTCCACATTCTAGCCCCAGTTCCATGTCTGTTGGATCCCAGCTAAGCTCTCCTGCTCTCTGGACCTTAGTTTTCCTTCCATGTGAAAGCAAGACTTGGGATTACACGTGATCTTCACTTTTAAATTCACCTTTAATGTGCTATGAATTGTTCTGAAGTTTATTTTTATTAACTTTTATGAGTACTAAAACCAAAAAACCCATTGCTGTCGAGCCAGTTCCAACTCACAGCAACCCTGTAGGATAGAGTAAGACTCCTCCATAGACTTCCAAGGACTGCCTGGCAGATTTGAGCTGCTGACCTTTTGGTTAGCAGATGCAGCTCTTAACCACAATGACACAAGGGTTTCGTTATGAGTGCTAATTTCTTGTAAAATAGAAATACCAGAATCTTTCTCTCAAAGTTTCACAAGGATCTCTTGAAGGCATATTTGGAAATGGACTTTGTAAACTGTAAAACACCAAAAATGTTCAGTCTTGTTGCCACGCTAGTTATAATAATATCAGAATGAGCGTCAGTGTATGAAAAGACTATTTGAAATTTGCACACCGAAGTTGACTTCATGAGTCAAGCTTTTGTTTGGTGCCTGGAGTCGGCTCATTGCTTTGGCTGTTGCTCCAGCGAATGGTGATATCTTCCCGAGGTGGGATCGTAGTTGGAAAAGTGTGGCAGATAAGCAATTAATAATTCAAACAGGCAGAGGGTGTTGCTCAGCAGCACACCCTGCCCCCTGGTAACTCATCAATAAAACAGTGGGTCCAGTTGTTTGGAGCCCACAGCTAAGCGCAAAGCAATGTTCTCACTTGGGAATACTGGTTGGCATGTGGCCTGTGGGTCTGGAAAGAAAATGTCAGGGAAGGAAATGAGTTTTCAGCACCCCTTCTCATACTGCATCCAAAAGGGCAGGAGGTAGTGGCCTTCCAATCTGGGTCAGTGACTGTGTAGTGGGGCCCTAGGGGAATTCTCTGTCCCTTCACCTGGAGGAGCTCCCAGCACAAGTGTCCGCAGACCCCTCTGCAAGATGGCCAGTTCCATCCCTGAGTGGCCCAGCACCCCCAACTCAGCGTTGGATCGACAAACATCAGGCAAGCCTTATGATTCAGGATACCTTTTGCAGCCCTTAAAGCAAAACTTGGATATTTTACTGTCTATTAATTATTATTTTTTTCCAATATTAAGGTCAGACATGTGCATGAAAGAAAATTTTGCAAAAAGAAGTTAAAAAATACTTAATGGTAAAGAAAAACTGCAAGTGCTATCTATTCCACTAAAATCCCTACATGCTTAGCAACAGCAGCAACCGACAGTGCCTGTTGCCTGTGCCCTGTGTTCTGCATGAGGCCGAGTGATGGCAGCTTTCGAAGCATGGTTACCCGTTACTGTCACAGCAGCCTGGTTGGGTGTGTTTGTTGATGATCCAGCATCCACAGTTCCAAAATCCAAAAGGCTGTCATTCTGGCAAAAGTTTTAGAGCTAATTTGTGGGCAAAGCGTGGCCTGATCAGAGGTGAATCTATTTCTAGACTTCAGTTATGAAACGGAAAGTAAATATTCATGTTTTGTGACAAAACTATTAACGTGTTTGACCAGCGAGTGTTATTTTGTATGCTTTGAGGATATTTCCTTACATAACATAGATTTCTCAATGTAAAACTTTTGGAATTCTGAATCACAAGAGGCTCTTTTATTATAATAGCTGTTTGACCCACTGAGTATGAGGATGACACTGCCAGGGATCTGGGCAAGTGGCCCAAGTTTGGCTCTCCTGATGGCTGCCTTTCCAGAGTTCGCCAATCCACCCCCTCCCTGGCTTCTGCCACCCATTTGTGAGGGTCTGCTCAGGTTTTAATGTGTATTTAATGAGTGTCATTCAGCCCATCACAGGGATAGGCAGTCTGGCACTGAAAAGCAGAACTTTCAAGCTAGACCACCTGGGTTGGAAGCTCAACTTAGCCACTTTCTAGATGTAAGACCTCCAGCACACTATGCCTCAGTTTCCTTCTCTGTCAAATGGAGAAGAGACTACATATTACACTGACTTCCAAGCGGGAGCGGCATGTTCAGGTGCTTCGGGAAGAAAAGTAGCAGTTGAGTTGCAGGAAAACACCTCTGAGCTGCCAGGTGATTCTGCTGGCTTTATGGGATGGTGGATTAGGGGAGGGGCAGCACCTCCGCAATCCCAGTCCTTGGACAAATATTGCAGACACTCTTGCCTATGCTTGTAGTTGAGCTGTGCTTATTTCATGGGAAATTGTGCCTTACCTATGTAGGCAAATGGTGGGGCCACGTTGGACTTAGGTGAGCATTGTGGGGTGCTACCACTGAGTAAAAGATACAGAGCTGTCTGGAAAGCCTCTCTGTTGGGCTAAACTGGTCCCCATTCTGCACTTCTTTTTGTATTCTGCTCTTTTAGGCACTATTCCCTTAATTTACGCTGGCATTTCTAAATCTGGGCCAGCAGCAGTGACTGGGGCTCTGCGGGCCAATATGTTACAGGCAGAGTTTTCAAGTGGGATGATGAGGCTGGAGATCCTGGCTGGAATGCTAATGTCAGGCTTCTTTCTGAATTGTATCACTTTCCCCCCAATCACTTGACATTTGAAGTTCTTGTAGTAAGTATGTTGGGTGGACCACAAAGCAGGTAAACAGAAAATAACTCAGAGTTCAGAAAGACTGTCTCCTCCTCTGTCCTTCCCCTGAGTATGGAAAGATTGCGTACCAGCTGGTGACAAGCAGACAGGCTGACCTAGAGGACAGGGGCTTAGTGCTGTGAGCTGGGGGGACTGCAGCAGAGGTCACACGCTCACTGGGTGCGGTTGTCGGGGACCTGACAATGATCCTCAGCTCCATCTGACCCCCTTGGTTCTTAGTTTGATGGAGCCCTCCGATATGCCCCACTGACCCCACCTCAGCCCTTTGTACATGCTGCTGCATCTGCTTGGATCACTCTCTCCTAGGTCCATATAGTTTGCCTCTTTCTTGAGATTTAAGTCTATTTTTTAATGTTACTTCCTCAAAGAAGCCTTCCTTGGTGTCTTCAGTTATCTCAGCATTTCTTTTGTCAGATCCAAACATTCTTCATCCCAGTTATCCTTCATTTCTCTTTATGGCATCTACCACTGTCGGAAAGCGTACTCTTTATGTACTGGTTTATATAGCAGCCTTAAGGAGTCTTGGTCATGCAGTGACTAAAGCAATGGACTGCTGACTGAGAGGTCACTGGTTCCAAATCACTGATGGCTCTGCAGGAGAAAGATGTGGTAGTCTGCTTCTGTAGATTTACAGCCTTGGAAACCCTGTGGGGGTCGCTATGTGCTGGGCTCTACTTGATGGCAGTGGGTTTGCGTTTTAGTTGTAGGAGCATTGTCCGTTATCCTCTATACTGAATGTTGACTCTACAAGGGTGAGACTTTAGCTGGAGTTTCTGCAGCACCTAGGACAATCTAGGTACTTTACAGGCACTCAATAAATATCAGCAGAATGAATGTACATGGTATTGTGAGAATTGTGTGAGGTTATTAGGTAAAGAGTTTGGTACCGAGCCTGGCATGTGACAAACATGACATAGAAGGCAGTTATTATGGACTATTGAGTCTATGTTTGCCTCTCTCATACTCACTTGGTAAGCTTCTCAAGGTCAGGGACCAGGCCTTCTTTATGTTTGCTCCCCTGTGCATCTTGTAAACAAGAGAGGGACATGAATTGTGTTTGACTGAGGAGAACTACAAATGGTATCTTCCATCTAGTGCACTCAAAGACCAATAAAACCATCCTTGTTCTAAAAAAAATTAAACCTTTTTATTAGTATATTTATTTTATATATAAAAGAAATACAAAAAAAGAAACACAAAGAAAATGCTTTTATGGCAAATCGGATTTGTCGGTGCCTTCGGCTGGGGCCCCGGACTCAGGCCCGCTGGGCGTTAACAAAGTCCGCCGGTTGTAGTGCGCCTTGATGATCCCCGTGGTGTTGTTCTCATTGAGCAGCTGCTTCTGCCTTTGCCTGTTGAGGGACTGCACGAGCCCCAGGACGACCGCGGCTAGCGAGTACTGCCCGGGCAGTCTTCTTGGGGGCAAGATGAAAGGGTTGGGTTGGACTCTTCCCAGGAGAAAGTACGTTTTGATTTTTCCTTCCTGTTCACTGATGCCCTTCACGTAGATCTCCCCTCGGTAGTCGAAGGCAAAGCCCTGGTCCTTCAGGATGAGATAGGTCTCCTCTGGTACTTGGATCCTGCCGCTGACTCCTGTGCTGTCCATCCGACTGGCCAGGTTCACCGTTTTGCCCCAGATGTCATATTGTGGTTTCTTAGCGCCGATAACGCCAGCTACCACTGAGCCGTGGCTGATGCCTGTGATGAACCAAAGCACAGCAGGAGGTAAGAGACAGAACAGGGACATAGGGCTGGCTGGACCCCTGCCTGCAACAGTCATTACATGTGTGATCTGCAGATACAAGTTCATATCCTGCCTTAGTCACTTACTGGGCATGTGAGCTGGCTAACTGATTGAACTTATTTGGACCTCAATTTTCCCATCTGGAAACCCTAGTGGTGTAGTGGTTAAGTGCTTCTGTTGCCAACCAAAAGGTTGGCAGTTCAAATCCACCAAGCACTCCTTGGAAACCCTATGGAGCAGTTCAATGCTGAGCTATAGGGCTGCTATGAGTTGGAATTGACTCAACAGCCGTGGGTTTGGTTTGGTTTTGGGTTTTACCATCTACAAGATAGAAATAAAAGGAAGATTAAATGGGACAACATAAACAGAGTGGTTGGCATAGCACACGACAACCATGAATACTCCCTAAAACATAAATTCATCCTCTTGCATGCACTGTAGTGATGCAGCCCATGGAATGGCAGAGCCCTGGAGGTGGGGTCCTGGGATCTTTTCCTGCCTCTACTGTCTGTGCTGAGACCCTGGGGAGGTCTTGCCCTTCTCTGGTTTAGCTCAGATCTTTACCATCACTCCCTCCTGGCTTATGGGAATAGCCTCCCACCAGGCCTCCTGGGAACCTGCCTTGTCCTCCTGCAGCCCATTTTCCCAAGGGATCGTTGTGAAATGCATACTGTGTCAAGTTATAGCCCATTTACACATCGGCCTGGGCAGCTCTGGCCTCTAGGATAAAGTCCTAAGCCGGTTACCACCCAGTGGATTCCAACTCATGGCAGCCCCACTTGTGCTAAATGGAATTGCTTCATTGAGTTTTCAAAGTTATGACCTTTTGGAAGCAGACTACCAGATCTTTCTTTCAAAAGGCCTCTGGGTGGGTTCAAACAGCCAACCTGGGGGTGAGTAGTTGAGTGCTTAATTCTCTGTGCCTTTCAGGGACTTCGAGAACAAAAGCCCCTTGGGATGACAATGCAGGCATTTCCAGATCTGATCTTGCCTGATGGGTCAGCCTCATTCATCAGCCCCCTCTCATTCATCACTGCCTTGCCCTGCACTATAGCCACACTGAACTGCTAGAAGTCCCCAAACATGACTGTGGCTTCCCATCCCTTCTTAGTGCCTTTGTCTCTGCCTTTCTTTCTGCCTGAACCATCGTTGCCTCCCAAGCCCGTAGCTTATTTAGCAAATGCTTTTTGAGACACCTTAGATGTTTTCTCTTCTTCTCTAGATGAAAATGTGCCACTAAACATGTTAGAGGGTATGTATGTCTCCCTCTCACTGACTTGGGTTTCTACATTTCTACCTTCTATGAACATGGGTGTCAAGTATTAAATTGTGTCCCCCCTGCCAGAATAGTTGCAGCCATGTGACCACAATTCCCTATATTCTATAATTGTCCTCCGTTTTGTGATTTTACTGTGCTGTATGTAAAAGATTAGGGTGGGACTGTAAGTGCTTTCAGAGGATCACCTCCCTGCACCACTGTAAAAGGGAGTTTCCCTGGAGTGTGGCTTGCTCCACCCTTAATCCTTACATCCTACAAGACATAAAAGGAAAGAGAAGCTAACAGAGAATTGGGAACCTGGCACCGCTAAGAAAGTAGCACCAGGAGAAGAGTGCATTCCTTCAGACCTGAGGTTCCTGCGCCAAGATGCTCCCTGGACAAAGACTGATGCAATACTGGACTTCTTCCAGAGCCGACAATGAGGAAAGCCTTCCCCTGGAGCAGACATCCTGAATTTGGACTTGTAGCCTACCGGACTGTGTAAGAATAAACCCTCCTTTGTTAAAGCCATCCACTCTATGGTACTTCTCTTAGAGCAACACTAGCTGATTAAAACAATGGGCTCAGCACCTGCTATGTGCCAGGCACTGGTCTAGGCACTGGGGATATGGTGGTGAAGGAAACAGACATAGTACTGGTCCTCATGGAGCTTATATTCTACTGGGGACACATAGAAAATAATTAAAAATTTATAGATATTGTGATATTGGAGCCCTGCTGGTACAGAGGTTAAGAAAGAGCTCAGGCTGTTAACCAAAAGGTTGGCAGTTTGATTCTACCAGCTGTTCCTTGGAAATGCTGTGGGGCAGTTCTGCTCTGTCCTATAGGGTCACTATGAGTTGGAATTGACTCAGTGGCACACAATAGCAACAACATGATATTGTGATGATAAAGGCTATGAAGAAATACCAATTACAGTCAAGGGATAGAGAAAGGTGGGAAGGGTGCATTTTGGAGTTGGGTGGTTTGGAGAGGGCTTTCTGAACAGAGATCTGAAGAAGGTGTGGAATGAGCTGTGCAGGTGTCAGGGGAAGACCATTCCAGGCACAGGGAAAACACACACACACATACACACAGAGACAGACACACACCTGCATGCACATACACATATTTAATATATCTACTTATCTGTGTGATGGTGGAGTGGTTAACACTTGACTGCTAACCAGAAAGTCTTTAGTTTGAACCTGCCAGCTGCTTTGTGGGAGAAAGGTGGTAGTCTGCTTCTGTAAAGCTTTATAGCTTTAGAAACCTCTTGGGGGCAGTTCTACTCTGTCCGGTAGGGTCACTATGAGTCAGAATCAATGTGACAGCAATGAGTATCTATCTAACCATCTGTCTGTCTAGAGGTCTGTGTGTATACATTCCCATCCAGTTGGTTCTGTTTCTCTGAGAACACTGACTGACAGCTATTACGAGGTGGGTTAGCAGGAGAAGTAATAATAGGAGGCTCACTTTACACGTGAGGAAACTGAGACTCCAAGAGTTTTCACTACTAGCCCAATGTCATTCAGTCAATTAGGGAAGACCCCCAGACACAAATTGAGATGCCCAATGCAGCTGGGAAACTGTCCATGTCCTGAGCTCAATGGCCTGTGCCAGGAGAATGCCATGTCACACCAAGAGTCACCCCTGGTCCTGGCCACATCTCTAGAATTCCCTAAGAATACCCCTTTGTCCAGGGCCAAAGTTCTGCTTTTTACCTGTGGTTCATTTCAGAAAGGACATGTAGAGTCAATGGAAAGATAAGAGAAGAGGCCCTGAATAGCTCGCCTGTTGATCGAAAAGATGTAACTTCTTCCATTCCAGTGAACAAAGGCACATAGCATTCCTTAAATCTGACAAGCTCGATGTTGGTATTTCTTGACCCCTTTCTGTGAAAGCCACCAAGGGAGAACCAAATGAAGTAAAGTAGTGCATTACCTGGCAGATGACTAACAGATGGGCCCTGTGCAGAAGATGTCCTAGACTGTGCCCCAACAGCCAGAATGTAATTAGTCTCTGTGCTGGGGAATAGCTCTGGGGTTGGGTGACTTCAGGCCAGTGATGACCCTTCTGTGGGCCTATTTTTACCCATCTATAAAGTGAGACATGGAACCAGCATAGGGGTTTGCAGACTGCCTGGTGACGCCCTTGAGGCTCAGCAGAGAAGCTGGAGGAATGGGCACATTATACCAATTATAAAGGGTTATTAAACTTGTTAGGATGGCTGCTGAGCTGTTGCTTTGCACGAGGGGTCTCTCAGTCTGCATGAAGGGTGAGCTGTGTAGCCTGGTGAGGTGTGATAAGGCCCATTCCCTGTCCTGGTTTACACAGTGTCTGACATCCTCCGGTCTGGAATCCTGCTTTTCCTTTAAGGTGTTACTGGAAGAATCTGGAACAATACATTAACCACAATGTTGGGTACCATGGAACTCAGAATTAAGTGATTGGTTACTCACCTACCTCATTAACTGGGAGCGAGATGGGTGGCACACTGGAGAAGTAAGTTGGCAAAGAGAGTAGCTCTGGTCTAGCATTTGTACTTCTGCATATAGGTTGGTATCCTTCTGTTGCTCCCAGCATTTTGGATGAGGGTAAGCCCTGAAAGGCCTGAACTGACCCAGACCCCTGACTCTGTTTCTGTCCCTTTTGTGGCCCAGGTAGATTACCCAATAAGCAAGGTATGCACAGATGTGCCTGTGCTTACTTACTAATCTACAGTGCCTGATTTCACATGTTTTTAACCATCTCAAAGATATGACCAAACCTATGTGAAAGTGTGCACTACAGACTAGTAAGTGACCACAAATGAAGTTGTGTGTGCCTTGCTTACTGTAAAGCAGTAACTACTGTGCTTACTGGTTAATCCCCTCTTACTCTGGCCATACGAAGTCTACTGCATTCTGCAGGAATAGTTCCCTTGGCTTGATGTACAGGGCATGGGGGACCTCACACAGCAAGGACAGCTGGCTCCATGCAGCCTCCTGACAGGTTTGTGGGGTAGTGTTTGTGGTCCAGCTGCTACTCACCAATCCGTAGCTCAAAGTTGTTGAACGAATGCTTGTTGATCTCCTGTATGCTTTCAGACAGAGCAAGAGAGAAGTCGGCCAGGGCACACAGATGACCCCACTTGTCTTCACATTGCTGGGGCAAAAACGAGAGAAGAGCACAATTTGCAGAGTGAGCATTAACGCCCCGCAGAAGGGCCTACTTCCCTACCCCCAACCCCTGGAGGACAACCACCACACGTGTGAGTCGCTGTAGACTCAAGCCGTCAGCATCCCAGGAAGCTGCGATAGTTTGAAGTTTGTTTATAAGAGGACAGTGTATGTGGCAGCCCCCATGCATCTGTGAGTTTGTGGTATTGTGGGCGCCTGTGTGTTGCTGTGATGCTGGCAACTGTGCCAGTATTCAAAGGCCAGCAGGGTCACCCAGGGTGGACAGCTTTCAGCTGAGCTCCAGACTAAGATGGACTAGGAGGAAGGATCTGGTCCTCTATTTCTGAAAAGAATCATCCAGTGAAAACCTGGTGAATAGCAGTGGCATGTTGTCTGATACAGTGCCGGACAATGAGCCTGTCAGGCTGGAAGGCAGTCACAGTATGGCTGGGGAAGAGCTGCCTCCTCAAAGCAGAGAGTCACTCTTAATGATGTGGATAGAGTCAAACTTTTGGGACCTTCATTTCCTGGTGTGGTATGACTCAAAATGAGAAGATACAGCTGTAAACATTCATTAATAGCTGGAAGTTGGGATGTATGAAATATGAATCTAGGAAAATTAGAAATAGTCAAAAATGAAATGAAACACATAAACATCAACATCCTAGGCATTTGCAAGCTGAAATGAACTGGTTTTGGTCATTTTAAATCAGGTAATCAGATGGTCTACTATGCTGGGATCAAAAACTGGAACAGGAATGGCTTTGCATTCATCCTCAAAGAGAACTTTTCAAGATCTTTCCTGAAATACAACAATGTCAGTGGTAGGATAATATCCATATGCCTACAAAGAGGACCAGTTAATATGACTAGTATGCAAATTTTTGCACCAACCACTAAGCCCAAAGATGAAGACACTGAAGATTTTCACCAACTTTTGCAGTTTGAAATGGACCAAATATGCAGTCAGGATCATTGATAATTACTGGTGATTGAACAGGGAGGCTGGAAAAGAGAATAAGGATAAGTAGTTGGAAAATACGGCACTGGTGATAGGAATGATGCCAGACTGTACGACTGAATTTTGCCAGACCGATGACTTCTTCACTGGAAGTACGGTTTCCCACTGTGAACCTTGCCAGATGGAATACACAAGAACTAAGTCGACTACATCTGTGGAAGGAGACCATGGAAAAGCTCACTACCGTTAGTCAGTACAAGGCCGGGGTCAACTGTGGATCAGACCATCAATTATATACAAGTTCAAGCTGAAACTGAAGAAAATCAGAACAAGTCAACAAGAGCCAGAATATGACTGTGAGTATATTCTACTTGCATTTAGAGACCACCTAAAGAATAGATTTGATGCAGTGAACATATCAGATGAGTTGTGGAATGACATCAAAGACATCATACATGAAGAAAGCAAGAGGTCATTAAAAACACAAGAAAGAAAAGACCTAAAGGGATGTCAGAAGAGACTCTGAAACTTGTTCCTGAATGCTGAGTAGCTAAAGCAAAAGGAAAAAAAAATAATAATGAAGTAAAAGAGCTCAACAGAAGATTTCAAAGGGCAGCTCAAGAAGATAGAGTAAAGCATTATAATGACATGTGGAAAGACTTGGAGATATAAAACCAAAATGCTCTGTATTTCTCAAGCCCAAAAGAGCTGGAGAAAAATCCAAGCCTTGAGTTGCAATACTGAAGGATTCTATGATACGAATATTAAATGATACTGGAAGCATCAAAAGAAGATGGAAGGAATACACGGAGTCACTATGCCAAAAAGAATTGGTTGACGTTCAACTATTTCAGGAGGTAACATATGATCAGAAACCAATGGTACTGAATGAAGAAGTCCAAGCTGCACTGAAGGCACTGGCAAAAAACAAGGCTCCTAGAATTGATGGAATGCCAACTGAGATGTTTCAATGAACAGATGCACGCTGGAGGTGTTCACTTGCTGTGTCAAGAAATTTGGAAGACAGCTACCTGGCCATCAGACTGAAAGAGGTCCATATTTGTGCCTATTTCAAAGAAAAGGGATCTAAGTGAGTGCAGAAATTTTGAACAATATTAATTTCACACATAAAATTTTGCTGAAGAGTATTCAAAAACATTTGCAGCAATGCAGCGATGGGGAACTCAGAAATTCAAGCAAGATTTAAAAGAGGACATGGAACCAGCGATATCATTGCTGATGTCAGATGCCTGTTGGCTGAAAGCAGAGAGTTCCAGAAAGATGTTTACTTGTCTTTTAGTGACTATGCTAAGGCATTAGACTCTGTGGATTATAACAAATTAAGGAGAACATTGTGAATAAAGGGAATCCCCAAACACTTCACTTATACTTATGCAGAAACGTGTATGTACAGCAAGAGGCAGTCATTTCAATAAAACAAGGGGACACTCCATGATTTAAAATCGGTAAAAGTGTGTGTCGGGTTTGCATCCTCTCACCATACACCTACTCAGTCTGTATGATGAGCAGATAATCTGAGAAGCTAGACACTATGGAGAAGAAAGGGGCGTTAAGATTGGAGGAAGATACATGAAAAACTTGCCTTATGCAGATGACACAACTTGCATTCTAAAAGTGAAGAAGGTTTGAAGCACTTACTGATGAAGATCAGACTACAGCCTTCAGTATGGATTACACCTCAACATAAAGAAAACAAAAATCCTAAGATTTGGGCCAATAAGCAATACTGTAATAAATGGAGAAAAAATTGAGGTTGTCAAGGATTTCATTTTACTTGGATCCACAGTCAACACCCATGAAAACAGCATTCAGAAACTAAACGATTCATTGAATTGGGCAAATCTGCTATTAAAAAACTTCTTTGGTGAGCTCCATCACGGCTATCACAGGTGGTGGCTGGGCACCATCTGGTTCCTCTGGTCCCAAGTCGATGTAGGCACCCACTCCTGTGGGTCTCTCTATCTTCTGGGTTGTCTTTACCCTGTGTCACTTTGGTCCTTGGTGAGCATCCGTTCCTGCTGAGTTGGGACTATTTGCTGTGCCCTTCGGTGGCAGATTGGCAGCTTTTAAGACCCTGGATGCCACTCACCAATGTAGGGTGCAGAGAGACCTCTTAGCAAAATGCTAGTTGTGCCATTTGGCCTCAATTTCACCTAACAGCATGGTCCTCTGCCCCCTGCCTCAGCTGCTCTGTCCTTGCAATATTGGGTTAAGGTGGAAGGAGTATTCAAGTTATACTGAAGTCCACTTAATATTGTTCTTGTTTCTGATGTGTGCTGTCACGGATTTCACCCAACCAGATTTCTAGCAACTATCTAATCTAAACCCTCCCCCACTCACCCTCCCTCTCTTCCCTCCCACTGTTGGGAGGATGAGACATGTATGGAGCAGAGATGAATAGTGTGCTGTCACCGGGCAGGGAGAGCAGTGGAGGCTGCATATAGGTAGGCATATAAATTTATACAGGAATGTACATTTTCACTCAGTCGTAATAAAAAAATAAATAAATAAACTTCTTTAAAGTGTTAAAAAGCAGAGAGGTCACTTTGAGGACTGAGGTGTGCCTAACCCAAGCCATAGTGTTCTCAGTCACATCATATGCATGCAAAAGCTGGACAGTAAATAAGAATTGCTATCGTTGATTTAGGGTGCTGGTGAAGAACACTGAGTACACCATGGACTGCCAGAAGAGTGTACAAGTTTATGTTGGAAAAAATGCAGCCAAAGTGTGTCTTGTAAGTGAGGATGGCCCGACTTTGTCTCACGTTATTTTGGACATGTTATCAGGAGGGACCAGTCTCTACAGAAGGACATCATACTTGAAAAAGTAGAAGGTCTGCCCTCCCCCCCCAAAAAGGAAGACCCTTGCTGGGATAGATTGATGCAGTGTCTGTAACAATGTGCTCAAACACAACAGTTGTGAGGATGGTGAAGGACAGTGTTTCATTCTGTTGTGTATAGGACTACTATGAGTCGGATCTGACTCAGTGGCACCTTACAGTAGCAACCACCACCACCTTACACTAAGAGGCTAGTATCAGGGATTTAGTAACACCCCAAAGGAAATCAAAATCAAAGTATTTCTTGGTCCTGACTTGTTCATCCAATGACTAATGAGGTTCAGAATGCAGTCTAGAAGTTTCCTAATCATAAGGAAGCATCATTTTATCCAGTTAACTCTGCTTACCTGGGAATCCAATAGTCATTACACAACTGGAATATCCAATTCATCACTTTCTTACCACCGTCCCCAAAGTCTCCTGGTGATAGAGGCCTCACTGCCGTCAGCAAGCTAACAAGAGCACAGCTCCTGTGATAGGTGTGACTCAATCCATAGAGTCCTTTACCTGCTTTTCAGGTGACAGGCCTGACACTGCCATGTAGGTGCTTCCAATGGTCTTGATTTTTTCAATGTCTTGAAACCGGTCCTCACCAAGCAACTGAAAGAGACCCAGGCGACGATGTTAGTCTCCGAGTCTTAACTTCCACTAGGCTAGGCTCCTGAGAACCGGCCCTGGCTCACCATGAAGATGAACCTTGTCCTGGCTGAGCCTCTGTGAGATAGCTGCTATTCTCTCTGAGACTTAAATATTGGGCCAGTATTTAATGAGTGCCTACTAAGTGCCAGGTTCCAAGCTGAGTAACCAGATACTCTTTAGGGGGTTGGTCTGCTTCTGTGAATCTCTGAAATAGATACACAGAATCAGTGTTATCTCATTGGTTTAAAGATGGAAGTACAAATGTTTCCAAGTCCGCCTAGAAAGTTTTATGGCTTTACTTTCAAAATATTTCGAGCATCTCCCTACTGCTCACCACTTCCCTGCCAGCACTTTGATCTAGGCCACCAATTACCTGGGCCATTGCAATGGCCTGCCTGACTTTGTCTTTGCCTCAACACATCCAGCATGGCAGCCTGAGGGGGCCCATTCAAATGTAAGGAGACCCGGCCCTGCCTTTGGAGTCCTCTTCCACTTGATTCAAGACAGGAGTCCTTGCTATGACCTGCCCAGCCTGCCATGCAATGCCTCCTTCTCACCAGCCACCTTCGACTTCCTTGCTGGCCCTGCACCAAGCTAGGCCCCTTTCTGCAAAAGAACTTTAGTGTTTGCCCTTTTTCCTGCTGGAATCCTCTTCCCTCAGATAGCAGGGGCGTCTGTGCAAAGCTGGCCCTGGTGGAGCAGTTAGGTTTAAAACTCCAGTTTTCCTCACTCCCAAGTCTAAATTCAGGCCTCCTTTCCTATTGTTGGCAGGTACTATTTAGATGTAACTTCTCTTTCTCCAACTCTTTGCCTTCCTCTAATATTGCAAGGTTCTCAGGGGCTCAGATCATCTGGGGGCGGGCAGACAGATGGGCCAGTTGGAGAGAACGAGGTGAGTTTCTACATAAGAGCTTGCTATGAGCTTGCTATGGGCATACTTTCAGAATTAATCAGAAACTAAGAAAACTTTCTTGGAAAAATGGAAAACACAGGCAGGTACTTTTGTGATTTACAATGGCACGTGTGTGTGAGAGTGTGTGTGTGTGTGTGTGAGTTGTGTGTGTGTTGAGTATATGAGCAAGAACATATGTGCACAAGAGAGTGAGTATGTGAAAGTGTGTGTATGTGTGAGTGTATGTCTGCAAGAGTGTATAAATATATGTGTTCAGTGTGTGTGACAGTGAGTGTAGGAGCGTGAGTGTGTGTAAGAGCATGTGTGAGAAAGTGTGTGAGTATATAGGAGGGTGTGTATCAGCGGGTGTGTGTGAGTGTGTGTCAGAAGGTGTATGTATGCCAGTAGCTCTACCCGCAGCTGAGGCAGCCTCTGCTTCTCGAGCTGAGGTGAAGCACCGCTCTGCCCTAGCTGGGTGTCTGCAGCTTGCATCTAGGGTAGAAGGTGACTGGAGAATTCTGTAGGTCCTCAGCCTTGGATGATGACTGACACTGCCCTCAGATGTCATCACTTGGGGCTGGGCTTCAGCTGTTAATATTAAAGCTGGGATCTTGAGATGCCTTCAGCTTCCCCTACCCTCCCCCTGCCGCCTCCCACCTACATCCTCCTGGCTCCTGCTGGCTCTGGAATGATCTGATGAGGTCCCGCACCCCACGGTGGTGGAAGGGCTCTTCTTTCGTTTAGTCTCATCAAAACCATTTGGACAAGGGACAACTTCAGGCCCAGGCCAGGCTGCCTCCTCTTTGGAAGTCGATTAGCAGGCAGCCAGAGGCTTCATTATTTCACTTAATATCCATGCAGCAAATTTATGCAAAAGTGTCCAGGGACATAATGTGGTCCCCAGTCAGCCCTTCATTAACTAACTAGCCACACAGACTGAGATGTGAGAGGACTCGTTAGCCCTTCGCTGTAGCAGGGATGAACAGCCGGGCACAGGGGTATTGCATACACAGTCTGGAGAGTACACTCTGTGCAGCGTTCAGCCTTCCTCTGAGCCAAGGCAAGGGCTTTGCGTGATCTCAGGTTCCTGTGGTAATTAACATCAGCTAAAAGAGTAGCATCATTGTTAATGTGAACACCAGAGTGCCTGCCTGAGCTCAGCCAAGCCAGAGTACAGAGAGTTCTCCAGACCCAGAGAAATGAGCAGGCCTGTTGAGGTGACCCCAAGATCCACATAGGGGAAGCTTAGGATTGGCAAGACAGGAAGTGATTTTTTCCTTCTTTCCCAGCTCTCTCCTTCTCCCACTCAGCATATCTTCAACCAACTTCTACTCATTTCTGCCTATCCTCTTTTCACATTCATTTTTTCCTGCTCTTCACTATCCTCCTCCTTCTAAGTCTCAAGTTCTGAAGAAGACAGCCTCCCATACCAGTCTCCTCTATTCTCACCTCCACTAGCCTCCTTTCAATTGCCTATGCAAACATTCATCTCTACCACTAGAAAAGTGGCTTTCCATCTCTAACTTCTGAAGATTCCAGGGTGTCTAGAGCTCTTTTTGGATACAGGATGCAAATTTAGTGCAAAGTTATTCGTCACAGTTTAGAAACGTGTTGGAGAGAGCTCTTGTGAGATGCTTTGCCAGTCCTCAGCTTTCTCTGTGTGGACCTTGGGGTCAGCTCAACAGCCTTGCCTGTTTCTCCAGGTCTGGAGAACTCTCTGGACTCTGCCTTGGCTGAGCTCAATCAGACACCCTGGTACTCACGTTAATAACGATGCTGCTCTTTTAGCTGATGTTAATTACCACGGGAACCTGAGATCACACAAAGCCCTCATCAGGGTTTAATACAAAACAAAACCTGATTTCTTAATCTTTAATCAGATTCAGAGCTATAGTTTTTATATGCAAGTATGTCTTGGATTACTGTAGCCCGTCTTCATCTTGCTGTTTGTGAGTTGATTTCTGTCCACGTTAATTAATTGATTCATTTATCAAATACATCTCAGGCACCTATTGTGAGCACCTCTTAGGTACTGGGTACCTAAACAGGAAACAGGAGAGACATAGTTTCTCTCTTCATGAAGCTTGGCAAACATGAAGGACAAGGATGAAAGATGTCACAAGGCAGTCACTCTCCAATTGCCATGCTTACAAAGTCATCTGTGCTATTAACACTTGTCACTGACTGCTTTGTGGAGAAGGGATTCATTGTCACCCTGCCTTCCCCTGGACTGTGAAGCCATGGGAACCAAGAAATGACTGTTTTATTCATCTTAACTCTCATTACCATCCCAGCCCACCTATAATGGTTGTTGTTGAGTTTATGGCTTCAAAGCCAGCACCTCGAAAAGCCAGTTATGTGAGAAATAGTATAACACAATGACTGAAAACAAAACAGTCTGGTGGACCCGGGTTCACATCTTGGCCTTGCCACTTTTGGGGCTGAGATCTGCCCTAAATGATATCTCTGAGTTTCAGCTCTGTTATTCCTAAAGTGAAGGCTAATGAGTCCTGTCCTATGGGCTAGGTGTGAGGGTTAGATAAAAATGAAATTAAGCATGATGTTGAAAATGCTTAGCATTTGTGGCAGCACTTTGTAAACTCCTATAGAGATTAATGAGATGGCTTTGCCTTTGAACACAGAGGCTGGGGGGGGGGGCATAGATCTGTAAACAGGATTGCTCTTAGAGTACCAGGATCTATGAAGGAAGAGCTTTTCGGAGAGTACTTTTTACATTGAAGAAAGGGTGATAGCATTTACCTGGAAAGACTAGGGGTTAGAAAGGCTTTACAAATAGAGGTGATGTTTGATTGATTCTAAAATGTGCAGTGAAGTCAAGGGAGTGATGATGCCTGTTTGAGTGAGCTAGTGCTGCTGTAACAGAAATACCAGAAGAGCGTGGCTTTAACAAAGGAATGTTTGTCTATATACGGTCAGTAGGCTACAAGTCCAAATTCAGGGGAATGCTTTCCCTCTGTTGGCTCTGGAAGCAAGTCCTTGTGCTGTATTCGTCTTTGGTCAGGGAGCATTTGGCACAGGAACCTCAGATTTGAAGGATGTGCTCTTCTCCAAGGATGAGATGTTGTGGATTGAATTGTGTCCCCCCAAAATACATGTAGTAATTTGACTGGGTCAGGATTCCCTGTACTCTGTGATTGCCCTCTATTTTGTGATTTTCTGATGCTGTAAATCCTAATCTCTGCCTGTGGTTAACAGAGCGGATTATGTTAGAGAGTTAGGGTAGGACTGTAAATCCCTTGATAAGATCCCCTCTCTGCTCCACTGTAAAGGGAGTTTCCCTGGAGTGTGGCTTGTACCACCTTTTATCCTTTCATCCTAGAGGAGTTAAAAAGGAAGGGAAGCAAGCAGAGTTGCGAACCTCACATTATCAAGAAAGCAGCACCAGAGGAAGAGCGTATCCTTCAGACCTGAGGTTCCTGCGCTAAGATGCTCCCTGACCGAAGACTGATGCAACACAAGGACTTTCCTTCAGAGCCGACAAAGAGGGAAAGCCATCCCCTGGAGGGGGCGTCTTGCACTCAGACTTGCAGCCTACTGGACTGTATAAGAATAAACCTTCCTTTGCTGAAGCCAGCCACTCTGTGGTATTTCCGTTAGAGCAGCACTAGCTTACTAAAGCAATGCCCATTTACGATGATAAATTTCTGAGGCTGAGCTTTACCTCATCGAAATCAGCAATGATCTCGTTCAGCAAGCGCAGGCATTCCACTCCTTGGTTATTCATTTCAGTCTGGGAATAGAAGTCGGCGAACCCTGGAATGGAGGCGAACATCACCCCAACAGCGTCGTAGGACTGAGAATACAGCTCCTGGACAGACACACAGAGGGAGCCAAAAGGTCATCAGAGGTGAGATTCTGTCACTTAAGACACCTGTGCACACATGCACCCACACACCTGCCCAGGTCCTCACACAGAGGACAGAGATTGGGAGCAGGGCAGAAGTCACCACCAGGCCCCCACCACAGCCACAGTGTCTTCACCATGTGGCCTGGGACCAGGCCAAGCGAGTGGTCTCCACTGTTGGCTGACCCAGACTTCTGACAGTTTATTCTTTTGTCCTGGTCACAGCTCCCTTTTCTGATCTCATCCATGGCTTGTCCCTACTCTTAGCTCTCTCCTCAACTCTTCCCTCCACGTAGTAGATGACTGTCAGGTCTCTTCATGGAGAAAATGTGACTACTGTGGTGACCTACCTCTGTTCCAGTGCTTGTACACTTGCCTATATTCAAGTTTATTTTCCTATCTTTTGCTTCAACAGCAGATGGTGATTTGTTCCATCTCTTCTCGAAGGTCAGCACTTCTGCCTGAGCTCCTGGCTCCCTTCTGACCTTGCTGCAGCACCGATACCTTTGTTTCTTATTGCTTTATTCCCTCCTCCTCTCTTGTGATGACTCCTATAAGAATGGTGAGCCCTCCACCCTACAGACTCCTTCCACTATCAAACAGCTTCTCTTCGTCTTTGCACTGCCTGTTCTTGTTGTCTTGCTGTCTACTCACATCTCAAGCTGAGATGAAATAAATCTAAAGCAGGACAGTATGCCAGCTGAAGTAGAAACTTCAGTGCACAAATGTCACTTCATGTCTTACTGGACACCTGCCCTAGAGCTGTCGTCCTCATGCATTTCCAGTAACTTCTTTCATCTCCTGTGACCTCAGGCTTGGGGATGGTAAGAGCCTCCCACCATGGCCCATCCCAGGAGACTTTATCATTCCTTCTTTATTCCTGTGGCTTCAATCAGGGGCCCAACAGAAAACAGGTGGTGCATTCAAATGAAGGGAAGTCAAGGAAGGTAAATTTACAAAGAGATTGGTTGAAAAGGTGAGGGCAGATATAGGGGAACCTGCAGAAAATCTTTGGGAAGCCAAGGCTAGCAGAAGTAGAGCTGTCATCAGGCTAGGTTCCAATGCATGAGAAAAATCCAAAGGAGGAAGTTGACCTGACAGTGGGGGCAGTGTAACAGTGGCCTTGGAAAGAGCAGTGCGGAGGGTGCAGCCAGCCCTAGGTGATGCCAACCGAGAGGAACCAAGGGAACAGATACCCTGACCTCCTCCTTCTGCTCCCTCCCTCTGATTACCATCCTACACACCCACCCCCATTGCTGGCCCTCAGCCTGGGCCAGAGGGAATGGGAGGCTACTAACTAGCCCTCACCGGCCAGCCCCTAGAGGGCGCTGAGATAGCGGGTGTCAGTATCCAGAGGGCCATGTGAACAAGCTGCAGCCCACCTGCCCACACCTTTGGAGACAATCTCTTTTTCCAACTCACTCTAATCAACCCTTTTCAGTGTGCCATCTGCTTCTTGCTATTTTGGGCTCAAAGAAGATAAAAACACTTTGTAACCTGGGGAGGGATGGATGAATATAGAGAAGCTATGATTGTTTTGTCATTCCTGTCCGGTTGGATGAACAAGTTTGAGCTTTGTCGTGGACTCTCAGCATAAGCACCTCGTCCCTTGGTCATCTGCCAGTGTGAAGACTTCAGTCTCCTCTTTGCCCAGGGAGCTGCAGTCTGGTCCTCTCCTTGCCCAGGCCTATCTGATTCCAAGGCTTGTCTTTCTGGCACCAAGTTAAGCCACTTCTCGGCAGGAGAGGAAAAAAATGCCCCAAATTTGTTGACTTATCAGTGTACTTTGTCATTTAACTGTCACTGCTTCAGAGAGGCAATTTCTGACCTCCAAATGCAACTGCCACCCTTTTCACATACCCTCCTCACTTCTCTGAATCAACTTGACAGCAATTAATTCCCTTTTTTTCAAATTTGTTTCTTTGATTTCCTTTAACTTCAGAGAACTATCACTACATAGCATTGTTATATATTAATGTATTCTTTTTCGTGTCTTTCCAGGAAAATATAAGCTTCACTTCAGTAAGGACTTTGTTTGTTCACTGTTTTACCCCTAGTATCTAGAACACATGGTACATGTTTGGCCCTCAGTAAATACTGCTGCATGAATGAATCAATGAATAAATGGGTGGTAGAGCTATCACTGGGAAGGAGTAGGGAAAATAATAATGATGGCTCACATTTGTTTAAAATACTAACAGCTAATAACTGTTATGGACACAAATTGTGTCAAACAGTGTGTAAGTACTTTCTGCAGAATAACTTGTCAATATGGTAGCAATCAGGAGATATTGCTAGTCTCCCTTTCTAGAGTTACAGACAGAGTTCCAGCGATGTTCTCCACTAGCTCAGAGTCACCAGGACTGAACTTAGGATATTGAATCACTCAGCTGCTAATCAAAAAGTTGGGGGTTTGAACCCACCCAGTGGCTCTGTGGGAGAGAGACCTGGCAATCCGCTCCAATCAAGGTTATAGCCTGTAAAACCCCCCTAGGCAGTTCGACTGTATCACATGGGATTGCTGTGAGTTGAAATCAGGTTTATAGCACCTAATAACAGATGACTTTAATGTGTTTTGACTTAATTTAGTTTTCGCATCAACTTAGCAAAGTTGGCATTATGTTGCCCATTCATCAGAGGAGGAGATGAATTTGGAGAGATTGGGTAACCTGCCCTAGGTCACACCACCAGTTTGTGGCAGAGATGAAACTTTATGCTGGGCAGGCTCTCTAGCTGGAGACCCGTGGCCTGGTATGGGCTTCATTGTCCTTCCATCAGCTCTTAATAGAGCCACAGTGAGCAGGCTGGCTTCCTGGAGTCAGAGGTAGCTTGTTTCCACCAAAGACCCAGCCCGCGCATGGGCCTCAGCTGGCCTCCTCGGCAAGAAATTCCCTGCCTGGGGATGGTAAACGCTATTCTAAGCCCAAAGCCCAGTGATACAGCAGAGGCTGCCAGAACCTCTGTGTGGGTGACCCAGGCAGAACAGGCTTGGACAGGATGCTGCCAGGGGGGTGAAGCTCTGTCTACCACCCAGTGTTTAGCTGCTTGAGTCACAATTTGTCATTGTACCCACATATATGCATGTATAGTGAGGGGGAGCACAAAGAACATTTTGACTTTAGACATGTCTGGGTTGGAATTTGAGATCATAACTCACTAGCTTTGTGATCTTGGAGCCTTAGTTTTCTCATCTATGAAATAGGAATAGTAATTCTTACTTCTTTATTGTTCACAGAAAAAAAATCAAGTTTTTTCAGTGCTCTGTGTGACTTATCCCTTTGTATTACAATTCTGCTGCTCCAGCCTCTGGCCTTCCTCTTCAAAAACTAGGGTGCCTGTGGTCTTCCCACCCCAGGTCTTATTACTCACTGCAGTGCCCAAGATGATGTGGGAGACACAGTAGATGCTAGGCGAGTTGGGTCTCTGAGGGTGCGTAGGTCTGAGCAAAGGTGAGAGAACGAACAGATGAAAATGGAGCCTGAATTGATTTCACTGACAGGTCATCACAACAGAATATAATAAGAAAACCTGTTTTAAGCATAATAGCAATTTGTGAGTACCTAGTACATGCTAGAAACGCTGATGGTATAGTGGTTAAGTGCCAAGGCTGCTAACCAAAAGTCAGCAGTTCAGATCTACCAGGTGCTCCTTAGAAACTCCATGGGGCAGTTTTGCTCTGTCCTATAGGGTCGCTGTGATTCGGAATCAACTCAGCGGCAGTGGGTTTGGTTTGATTTTACTGCATACTGCGCAGTGTGCTAAAAGGATACATGTACACATACACACACACATATACATACACACATGTATACACACATATAAATACAAACATAAATTATACATACACGTGTATTTATAGACTATGGATGTCGTTATTGTTAGATGCCATTGAGTTGGTTGTGACTGATAGTGACCCTGTGTACCACAGAGCAAAACACTGCTTGGTCCTGTGTTGTCCTTACAGTCATTGCTGTGCTTGAGACCACTGTCGTAACCACTGTGTTGATTCATCTCGTTGACGGTCCTCTGCTTTCTCACTGAGGAAGGCCCTCTGTGAGATGAAGTGACATGCGTGTATGCGTGTCTCTCTCTGTATCTACATAGTTGCTAGCTGCCTGTGGTCATGGATTCCTCATGAATACTGGGATGAAGTGCTGCCTGGTCTGGTGCCATCTCATGATGGATTGTCAGTGGAACCACAGTAATCCATACAGTGTTCACAGGGTGATTTTTGGAAGTAGGTAACCAGGCCTTTCTTCCTAGTCTATCTTAGTCTGGAGGCTCAGCTGAAACCTGTCTAGTCTTATGGAAACACACAAGCTTCCACTGACATGCACACACACACACACACACACACACACTGCTGATGCTGTCGAGTTGATTCCGACTCATAGTGACCCCATGGGACAGAGTAGAACTGCCCCGTAGGGTTTCTAAGAAATGGCTAATAGATTTGAACTGCTGACCTTTTGGTTAGCAGCTGAACTCAACCACTGTGCCATCAGGCCTCCACATGTGTGCATGTACACATGTAAATCTTTAACATTCCAATTCAGATCTCACTGAATCCACCTTACAGCTGTACAGATGAGACACCTGAGGCTGGGAAAGCTATGTGTCATGTCTCAGTGATTGCAGTTTGCAGGCCTGGCACCATGTGGTGACATGGTCTCCATTCTTAGGCACTCACACGAGGACAGTGGCATTCTCTCTGAGCCAGTGTCTGTGTGTCCACAGTAAACCTCCCATGCCATCCCTCTGGCTGGCTGGCTGGAGCTGGGCTCACCTCGTTATCTCGGTCTTTCTCTAGAAAGTGGCGGGCCACGTGGCTGGGAAGTATGTTCCGGAGCATGTTCTCGTTGTGTTCCCGCAGCTCCCGCATCTCGTTGATCTCTTCCTTGGCCTGCACACGCCATAGGAAGTCCAGGCGGGCGGTGTACTCCAGCTGTGTTGGCAGCAAAGAAAGAAAAGAGGCAAGTGGTCTCCCAGGGTACAGGCCAGTCACACAGTCCCAAAGAGGTGTAGAGAGCTCTGGAACCCCCCTCAAAAGAAATAGAGCCTGATTTGAACATTTTAGGGGGTCTTTTGCCTAGAGGATTACTAGCTCCCATGGGGCTGCCTTCCTCGCGTTATGGAACTTGGGGTTTTGTAATTGTTTGTGTGATTATCTCATAATGCCTATGTCGACTAGGAGGCTTTCAGTACTGTGAGGTTAAGGATCCCTTCATTGTTCAGCACTGCATCCTGAACAAGCCTGGCATATGGCAGGTGCTGAATTAATACAGTTGACTCCACAGGGAAGTTACAGTAATACAGTTAGCTCACACATCTATGGTGCTTCTTGTGTGCCAGGTGTTGTGTTAGCAATACATATCCATTAACTCCGCTGACCCATACAGTGACCCTAATAGGAAAGTTGTATTAGCAAAACTTCATTTCACAACTCAGAAAATTAAAGCTAAGATGGTTAAGCAACCTGACCAAGTTCTCACAGCTTGTTAGTAAGAAAACCAGGGTCTGCTGCAGAGTCTGAGCTTGTAACCGCTAGGCAATACTGAAGAAGTAAATGCACTAACTAGTAGTCTGAGCTTGCAACCGCTAGGCAATACTGAAGAAGTAAATGCACTAACTAGTAGTCTGAGCTTGTAACCGCTAGGCAATACTGAAGAAGTAAATGAACTAACTAGCAATGGAAAGATCATGGATTCTTTTGTTAGGTAGGTTCTGCTTAATGTCCTGGTCCTCCGTTTAAAGACTACAACCCTGGACAAGTGACTTCTCTCAGTTTCCTCATCTCTAACACTGGGATTATCACCAACTCTCTCACAAGATGGGAGTAGGAATTACTTGGGATGTTACAAATAGAGCTCCTGGTTCACAGTAAGCACTCAGTTCTCTTTTGTCATTTTGGAAGGTGGGTGACTTCCTTTCTAGAGGCTCTCACAGCCCTTTCCCACCACAGCTTGGGGACCGAACAGCATGCTGGGAAAGTCTTTAGCTGTTGAAATGAACAATATGCTGCCCTGTCAAACATATGGTTGTTGTTATGTTGTTGTTAGGTGCTGTTGAGTGGGTTCTGACTCATGGTGACCCAGTGCACAACAGAACGAGACACTGCCCGGTCCTGGGCCACCCTCACAGTCACTGCTGTTTGAGCCCATTGTTGCAGCCCAGTCTTTTGGTTAGCAACTGAGCATGTTAACTGTTTGCACCATCCGTGAGCTCCTCATGTACTGCCCCTCGCAGCCAAACTTATCGTCATTGAGTTGATTCTGGCACATAGCTACCCTATCGGACAGAATAGAACTGCCTCATAGGGTTTTCAAGGCTGTCAATCTTTCCTGAAGCAGATGGCCATATCTTCCTCCTGTGCAGCAGCTGGTGGGTTGGAGGTACCAATTTGCTCTTTGGTAGGTGAGCATTTAAGCCACTGCACCATCAGGGATCCTTACTCCTCACCTAGGGCTAGTGAATCCTGTGGGGCTTATGCTTGGACCACCACTGTTCTGTGCCTTTGCACTAAAGCTCTTCTAATCATTGCAACAACTCCGCAAGGGAGGGATTTTATTATCCCCATTTCACAGGTGAGGAAATGGAGGCACAGTAAATTGTAGTCAATTCCCCAGGTCTCACAGAGAAACATGGCTTGAATCTAGGGCATCCTGACTCTAGCTGTGACTCTCCCCCCTTGCACTCAACACCTGTGACCTCATTCAGCCATTCTCCAACCCTTAACAGATAGCTGTTGTCCCTTGCATTTTATAGGTAAAGAAATGGCAGCTGTGCCTGGATGACTTTCAAGGCTGCTTAAGTGGCATTGCGGGAATTTAATTGTAAGAGCTTGGTTCCAAGGCCTGGATCTTCCCGTCTAAGGCATATGCTCCACTGTGCCTATCTTTATTAGACCTGG
The DNA here is from genome assembly GCA_028571685.1 of Heterohyrax brucei. Classification (NCBI taxonomy): domain Eukaryota; kingdom Metazoa; phylum Chordata; class Mammalia; order Hyracoidea; family Procaviidae; genus Heterohyrax; species Heterohyrax brucei. The sequence goes on along the minus strand of CM053153.1, from coordinate 12,272,949 downwards.
AAGTGAGTGCCTGGAGAAATGAACTCATTAATCTCTGTCCTTGTGGACACATGTGCCTCCCTGTGCTAGAAATGGAGACACCAAAGCCTAACCTTTCTCCACTGTGCACGTGAATCAGGCAAGAGGTGGGGAGGCACTTGGCTGCTTGGTTTTCTATACAGCGTTCAGAATGTTCACCTGCCTCGGAGGAGGAAGTGTTTGGCATGTGGCTTCCACATATGTGCAAGATGAAATTTCCCAATTATTTACTTACATAACGGCCTGCGTCACTGTGGAGATGAATAATTACACAAGCTCCCACTGGATGCGTCTGCGTAACAGGGATCAATGGGCATTATTCAGCCCTTCATAAAAATAGAGGGATTCTGAGTCACAAAGGGAAACTGGTGGAAGCAGGTAGCAAGCCCAGGAGTGGGCAGGCTTGACCCAGGATGCACAGGACCCTGGCAGATGCTATAGATAGCTAACACCCAAGGGATGCAGTTCCACAGAAAACTCCCTGCAGTAGAGAGGCAGAGGCAAGTGGGGAAAGAGAGTAGAACTAGGAGTTAGCAGATATGGTTTCCTGTTTGGGTCTAGCTTTTTTTACTGGCTTTGTGACCTTAGGTGACTTGAGCCTCTATTCCTGTCTTGAGTTGTCCTGTTTGCCTTGCAGGCTTGTTTTCATAGTGAAATATTAATAGCTAACTTTTCTCGTGTGTGCAAAACCAGTTCTCTTGGAGTTAATCCTGACTTATGGAGACCCATATGCTTCAGAGGAGAGCTGGGCTTTGTAGGGGTTTCAGTGACTGTGACCTTTTGGAAGAAGCTTTCCAAGGCTTTCTTCCCAGGCACCTCTGGGTGGATTTGAAATGCCAACCTTTTAGTTAGTAGCTGAGTGCTTAAGTGTTTGTGCTGCCCAGAAACTCTACTGTAGGTATCAGCCACTGGGAGAAGTATATTACAATTGTGTTCCCATGTAATACTCTATAACAACTTTATGAAGTAGAAAACCCAAACAGAAAACCAAACCCCATGCCATCCATTCAACTCTTAAAGTGACCCCATAGGACAGAATAGAACTGCCCTATAGGGTCTCCAAGGAGTGGCTGGTGGATTCAAACTGCTAATCTTTCAGTTACAAGCCAAGCTTTTCACCACTGAGCCATCAGGGCCTATTATTATATCCATCTTATAGGTGAGGAAACTGAGATTCAGAAAGTCGACAAAATTGGTGAAGGTCACATATCTACTAAGTGACAGAGCTGGGGTTTCAAAACTCTCTGTCTGACTCTAACACCTGTATTATGTCATTTCAAAACCCCTTGAAAGTTAGAAGTAAAAGAAAAATATATTATATGCCACTTAAGGGCAGTCACTTGCACCCTTGCTATGAGCTTACATACTCTTACTTATACACCATGCTAGTGCAATTAGGTTACCTGCATTCCCAGGACAAAAGAAAAATGCAATAAACACAGCTAGAATGGTAGAAGGGTGTCATTTGAGAAGGGCAGTGACAGAGCACAAAGTAATTCCTTGAGGTGACAGAAGAGACAGGTAATTTCTCATTATTATGGAATGAAGACCTTTGCAGTGAAATTGTTCCCTTTAAGTTATTTCTAGGGATTTCTCACTTGTCAGTTTAATACCTGTGTGATGAACTCTTTCCTGTAGGATCGCCTTGTGTGAGTCCACCTTCATGGACCTCAAAGGGACTGCCGTTTGCACTTCAGACTAAGATGGTCTCCCTTGTATCAGGAAACCATCCAGATGTTGAGAGGTGACACAGGTTCTTCCAGACAGCCAGAAGGGCCTACTCAGAGGGATCCTGGAGATGGCTAGACGTTGACCCTTGGCTTTTTGTTTCATTGTAAATTCAGCTGAGACTGAAAAGCAAGTCAATTCCCACTGCTGGGTTGAATCCCTGGGCCATTACATTGATACGCAGGTAATATCTCTCTTTCTCTGATCTAGTTAAGTGCTAAGAATGGGCTTTGGAGACAGATTTGGATTTAAATTCTAATTTTTCTACACTAGCTTTGTAGCCTTAGTTTCTTCACCTGTAAAACAGGAGTAATGCTGACTACAATTCATGGTTATTGAGAGGATCAAATAGAATAGTGTAGATAAACCACCAGGCACATAGTAGGAGCTTGAGAAGTGTTAACTCTTTTTTGTCTTCACTTGTCGAAATTTTATGTTTTCTTCCTGACCGCATTTCACCATCCCTCCTAATTGCAACAACTTTGTATTTCTCTATCTATCTGTCTAGATTTTGGGGATTTTGCCTGTTTCATCCTTGGTTTTCTAGGGTTCGTAACTTCCTGTTGCCATGGTGATTTCCCAGCAATGTGTTCCTATTTCTTCTCTGGCTGGCAGTCTTCAGTCTGCTTGCTTTATTTCTTTCTCTTTCTGGTTACTTTTTAAAGTATACACAAACCAAAGAGAGATGGACCGGAGTCCAGACCAGAGCAGTGAAGCTGGCAGGTGCTGGCTGTGACCAGGGAGCAGAGGTCCCAGGTGATAAACTTGACCATACACATAGTCTGAGTTCATCTGGAGAATTCCGGCTCTTTGAGAGCAAGCATCACCTTTTGGGTTAAGTCTGGCCTCATGATCCCATGCAGGACAACTTCCTGCCTCTCTGACTCTTGAAGTGCTTGGGTGAATCTGTTCCACATAGAGCACTTCTTGCATGATGTTATTTAAATATGAGTTTAAAATCAGCCAATGAAAATTTTATGGATCAAAATGGTCCAATCATGTGGATGGTATAAGACTGGGCAGTGCCTGGGGTCGCCATGTATTGGGGGCTAACACAGTGGTAGCTGTCGACAACAACTCCCCCAGGGTCCTGGAGCCCTTAGAGCCAGGGATGATGTCCGTACAAGGCTACCCACAATGCTCAGCTGGGGTCCCAGCAAAGATATGGGGCTCAGATGGCAGGCACTTATCTAGTTAGGACAAATTAACAATGAACACTTGCTATATATACGCAAAAAACCAAAACTGTTGCCACCTAGTAGATTCTGACTCAGAGTGATCATACAAAACAGAGCAGAGCTGTCCCAGAGGATTTACAAGGAATAGCTGGTGGATTCAAACTGATGGCCTTTTGGTTAGCAACTGAGCTCTTAACCACTGTGCTACCAAGGCCCTGTATATATGCAAGGATCCACATATATACAAAATGTTAAGTACAACAATCTCAAGTAATTATTCCGAACAGCCGAATTTAGGTATTACTTCGTTTATTATAGTGATGAAGACACTGAGGCTTAGGAAGATAAGCAACCTGCCCAAAGCTGTACACTTCTGAGAGGAAGAGCTGGGATCAGAATCCTGGCTTAACTAATCCCCACACTTGCATGTTTTGTCTAGTGCAGCATGCAGCTTCTGTAATAGCAGTTCTATCCAGGCAACAGAATGAAGGGATTCCAGTTGGCCTCCAAAAGAAATGAAAAGCTCTTCTTCTGGATAATGGTTTCCTTGAAAGAAGTGCACCTGAAGGGTGTTAAAATTCCTTTGCCTACGATATCATCTTCTCCAGCTTAATTTTTCACTCGGTAGTCTTTATAAGGGATACGTTCTTTTAGAACCACAACTTACTGCAAGAAGCTAGTAGTCGTTTGCCTCAAAGAACAATGATGGTCTTGCAGCCAGTGTCATGGAAAGGGGAAATGACAGATGCCTGAGAGAAGCTAGAGCAAAATGTTTGCTTACCTGCTGTCCATGGTAGAACACAGCAAGAAGAAACATGGCCATTAGCAGGAGTGACGCTTCCTTGGTCCCCAGGAAATCTCTGTTGGCAGAACAAAGACACAATGGCAGCTGGTTACTAACAACCATTGACAAAGTTCAAGGAGACTTATGAGGAAACTGAGGTTCAGAAAGAAATGGAATGAAAAAAGACTAACAAATGATTTGAATACCCACTAAATGATTGGCACTGCTCTGAGGGTTTTCATGCAGGCTAGTTGGGAAGTTTGGAAATCTAGACTTAGACACATCAATGGTCTTATGTAAGACCACCATAAGTCAGAGCTGACTCTGGTACTTAACAACAATAATTTGGAAATCCATTGATCCCCAATCAATTGACCCCCAGGTCAAACCTGGGGAGAGAGTGCGTTCATGATAACACGCTCAGTTGGCAGAGCACCCTTTGCAGATCGCTAAGAGCTGTTAGATTTTCTTATTTCCAAAATCCATGCGAAGGCAAAGGTCAACTCTTTTTTCAACAATGTCGTTCTATTTAAGAGACATGTACATAGTGCATGCCAAGCGGCAGTTCCTGTTCAACACAGTTTCTGGAATATTAACTCTTTTAATTCTTAAATCAGTTTGATAAGTTGGACAGTGTTACCCCATTTCTCCATTTTACATATGAGAAAACAGGTGCTGAGAGCTCATGCTCAAAGTCACAGTCAGTGAGTGGTGGATCCAAGGCTAGAACCCTGGTTTTTCCAGTTTGGAAATGTATATTTATTGTATAATGAAGAACACAGCTTTAAGATCATGAAGTCTGGAGTCAAAGACTGGTTCTGGCATTTCCTGGCTACAAGATCTGACAATTAAGTCTGCAAACTAATTGTTCTAAGTGCTACATACCTCATTGCTGAATATCACTTTGGTCACCTTTGAAGTACACCCCTTGGGAAGCTATACACTGACACCAGTGCCTAGTCCACCCTTCAAAGCAATTTTGCAACTCTTTCTGGAATGGCCATTGTTCACGGTGGCATGGTGGCAAGTTTGCAAACTTAAATGCATAATTGTCTGTGAGAGAGTTTTGAGTTTTTAGCCAATAGACAAATAACTATATTGGAACACCCTCCCAACTCACCTGATCTGGCCCCCAATAACTTTTTTTCTTTACCTGAAGATAAAGGAAATACTGAAAGGAAGACATTTTGATGACATTCAGGATATCACGCATAATACAAGGACAGCTCTGACAGCTGTTCCCGAGAAAAGAGTTCCAACATTGCTTTGAAGGGTGGACTAGGCACTGGCATTGGTACATAGCTTCCCAAGGGGAGGACTTCAGAGGTACTGTAGCGATACTCAGCGGTGATGTATGTAGCACTTTTTCTGAGATGAGTTCATGAACCTAATTGGCAGTCTTTCACATGTGTCCATTGGAAAGACAGTCTGGTTCGGTCTCAGTTCTCTAATGTGTAAAATAAGGACAATAAAACCCACCTTAAAAAGTTACTTTGAGAGTTAACTCTAAGCCTTTCTTTCCTTCTTTCTTTTTCTTCAGTGCTTGGCATAAGATTCAGCCAGGTGTTTTTGACATAAGATTTGGCATGGTACTCTCGCAAACCTAAACCACTCGCTCCGATGGTTTCATTTGAATGGGAGAAATCCTGTGTTTTGTTCCTGGTGAACATGGTCCACATTCTTCCTCTGCCTTTCACTTCTGATGTTCTTTTCTTTATGATACAGAAGACTTTTTTAAACTCAGCAATTTACTATTTAAAACATGTATTCAAGAGAAAAAATAAATACTACTTGAGTCATTTTGAAAGAGCTGATTGTCCAAAAAGAGTGATAACTAGACCAAACTCAGAAAAAATGTAAAGGAAAATTATGAACAATCTTTGAATCATTAAGCTTGTATTTCAGATGGAAAAATAGTCTGAGGAGAGCCTGCAGAATGTGCATGCTGGGCAACACCCACAAAGAATTGGGATCTCAATTTAACAGGAACTTTGTTTTTTTGGTGGCTTTTATGATTTTTTAAAGAACTTGTGGAGAGTGCCAAGTGGCTGAAATCCATGCAATATTAAATCCAGTTGCTGTTGCGTGGATTCCAGCTCATGGTGACCACATGAATTGAACTGGGCTCCATAGCGTTTCCAATGGCTGGGTTTAGTTTTGAAGTAGATCACAGAGGTTTTCTTCTGAGATGCCTCTGGGTAAACTCAAACCTCCAACTTTCTGGTTGGAAGTCAAGTGCATGAGCCATGTATACCATCTAAGGACAATGCTTTGCCTGATATTGGGTGGCAAGGACTTAAAACCAAGGGCGGCTTGAATGATTTATTTGTATTAACCAAATTACTGAATTAATACTACCATCTCTCTATCCTCATAGAAAAAAACATAGATAAATGAAAATATATGTGTTATTCCTTAGTGTTGTTGAGTCAGTTCCAACTCATGGTGACCTTGTATACAGCAGAACAAAACACTGCCCTCACAATCATTGCTGTGCTCAGGCTCATTGTTGGCAGCCCCTGTGTTAATCTGTTTCATTGAGGGTCTTCTTTTTTACTGATCCTCGGCTTGCTTGGTAAAGCAAAATAATGTAATTCTCAGGACTACAGCAGTCCTGAAAGGTCTGTCCTCTTACCTGATGTCTCAGAATTTAACATTTGAGTGCTAGTCACTAAAGAAATATTTATGCTAATTGGGGAGAATTTGAAAAACAATAAAAAAAAATCCACAAAAAAAGTAAATAAAGACTGTCTTCAAGCTTACTATCCAAAGAAAACAATGGTTAATATTTTGGAGCTAATTAAATACCATTTACATGGCTTTTCTCTCCATACAAACATGCAAACAAATACCTACACATTCAGGATTTTCTGGTTGTTAACTTACTTTTGAACTTAGTAGTCAATTCTGAAAATGATTCCATGCAGTCAAATACCCAATGAGGTGTTTCAATGGATCCATGCTGTTCTGTATCATGTGTACCATACACAAGAAAGTATTTTTTGCAAGCCTTTCATTTTACAGGTGGATACTCAAGTTCAGAGAGAAGCTACTTGCCTAAGGACATACAACTGATTTGTGTCAGAGACAGGATAAGAACTCATATGGTAGGCACCAAGTTCTGAGTTTTACCATTGTATGTATGTATGTGTAGGAGTGGGGTGGGTTAGGGGGACAACTGAACACTGTCAAATAAAGGTCAAGGATGGCCCTTCATCTTTCTGTGAGGCTAACAATAAGTTAGGTCTTCCCTATCCATAATGTGGTGTTTTAGAAGTCAGATCTGGAGAGAAGAGGAAAAGAACACTGGGGAAGTTTACATGGGAAACTTCAACAATTTTATCCTTTAAAAAATACAGACGTAAATATGACTAGTCATTAGTTTTGTTTATTTTGAGGGTTGCCATTATTAATATTGCTACTGCCAAATTACAGTTAGATTTTTGACTTGTAAGTCTTGAAGTAGAAAGAATCAAATTATTAGAGTTGGGAGAGACCTGAGCTGCTACTTAGTCCAAATGCTTAATCTGTAGATAGTTTAACTAGTAAAGCTGAAAACTAGATACTGTGCCTTAGACTTTAAGCTTAGAGAATCTTTGAGTTGAAAAATGAAAGTCAATATCCAGTCGATTCTCAAGTTCCAGTAACTATCTTGAATCAGTATCTCATCAGTTCCCAAGTTCCAGTAATTCTAAAGGTAGAGTTGTCTTTCCCCAGTGGGTTCTACCTTCCGCTGAATCTGCACGTTCTGAACATGTAACGGTAGGCACTTACTCTCCACGGTGGTTCAGGTTGTCATAACGCAGAAAGAGACCAGCGTAGATGGTTTCAGTCAGTAGGGCATAGATGGCGATCATAATCAGCAGCACAGCTAGCTTCAGAACAGAGTTGAGTCGCAGGAAAACGGCACAGGTAACCATGGCCAACACACCCGTGAAGACGAAATACTGGAAATAGAGTGTGCAGGTGGTCAGATTCGACAGGAATGTGGAAATTACTCAGATCAATCATTTTAAGGTTCACTCCCCTACTCAAGGTTCTGGTAGGTCTCTATACAGACGTCTCCCTTTGGAAGTCTCAGGCCCTCTTTAAATCCAACAGATGCAAAGTTGAACTCCACATTTCCCAACCTAAACCTCTGTTCCTCTTACTGAATGGCATCACAGTCTACACCAGGTCCTGAGCGAGGGACTCTGGGCTCATCTTTCTTTCTGTTCCCTGCACTCCAGAGTGGGCCATTATGGAGTCTATGGTCTAGTTCTGTAATAGATCTCAAAACCATCCAGCTTTCTGTATTCACGTTGTGATTCCCACCTACAGCTCTAGAAGAGTCTTCTGGTAGCTTTGCCTGCTTCTGTCTCTTACATCTTACCCATACACACTATCTTTTTCTACCTAGTATTCCCACAGCCCAGTTCTGATCATGTCACGCCTTAACTCGAAGGTCCCCACTGACCGCCATTACCTCAGGTTACATTCTCTCTCCTTAGCAAAACTTACAAGACCCAGGACCCTTAGTTTTATGTCAGAGTTCCTTTCACTCTCCAAGCTCTTAAATATGTTCCAGCCCCACTAACTACTTGTTGTTGCCCAAACATGCCCTCTTCTTCTGTGGCACAGTGCTCTGCAGCTCTAGCGTCCTCTTGCCCAACTCTCTTCCGTGTGACAAAGCCTTATTCCTCTGACAAATGTTGGTTCAGGCGTTATCTCCTCTAAGAAATCTTTCTAGCTCTCACCAGGTACTTCTGTATACTGCCTTATTCCTCCATAGCACCCTGTGTAGCTCAGCATAATAGTGATTACTCTATTTAAGAGTTGTATAGATTATAAATTTGGAACCACCAAAGAGCTGAGTTATTGGAGTAGCCCCTGTATCGGAGTAGTCTAACCATATTTCTGTCTTTTGTGGGAAGTTCCTTAGTCTGGTTCCTTTAGAGAAGTATCACAATATATCATTCTGGATGTTGGGTCCAGGGTATGACCATCCAATGGAAAAAAGTCCCATTAACAAGGTCTGACTTTGGAAAAGTATCTTGTTCTTTACACACATTTTCTTCTGTAATTTTCAAACTAACTGGTCAAGACAGGAGTCATAGTTCCCACTCAGTAGGTGAAGAAACTGAGGCTTGCATGGTTTAAATATGTTGTTTAAGATCTCACAGCTTGTAAGTGGCACCTAGCATACCTGGATACAACCAATCCTGTTAAATGTGACTTTATGGATAAAGGCTGCATGATTGAAAGAGTGACTTGGGATTCCTTCATCTGTGCTCCTGAATATTCTTTGAAACTATTTAGAGGTTTGTTATTAAAGTATCCCTCAACTACTTCTTTTTTTATCGCACTTTGAGTGGTAGCTTATAACTCAAGTCAGTTTCTCACATAAAATATTATATACTTGTTGTATGACCCTAGTTGCTCTCTTTACAATGTGACAGCATACTCCTCCTCTCCACTCTGTGTTTCCTTTGTCCATTCAACCAGCTCCTGTCTGTTCCTACCATCTTGCCTTTAGGCAGGAGCTGCACTTTTAGTCTCCTGTATGTACTTGAACCAAGAAACACAGTCTTCACTAGTATCATTTTATGTCTTATAGTCAGTCTAGTCTTTGTCTAAAGAGTTGGCTTTGGGAATGGTTATAATTCTCCGCTAACAGAGAGGATAGGGACCATGTCTTCCAGGGGCCCTCCCGTCTCCGTTAGACCATCAAGTCTGTTCTTCTATGTGCGTTTGAGTGTTGCACTGCTCCAAAAGAGACTCACCTCAGCTACTTCAGAGAAGTAGCTTGTGTAGTTACTTGACCCTGTGCTCTTGTAAGGCAGGGCATCATCTTACTCATTTCTGCACCTTTAATACCCAGTCTGGACTGTTTCTTCTAGAACAGAGGAATGTGCATCAGACTGGGAGGGTACTGGGCCAGGAGCCAGAAAGTCTTCACAGTTATTCCAACTCTGAGTAATCTTAAGGAACTTACTTGACTTTTCTATGCCTTGCTTTTCTTATCAATTAAGTGGTATGGTTAGACTAGGTTAGTTTGTTAAGTATCATTCTTACACTAAGATGGATAGAACATGGCATCATTATAGATAAGGAATTGACAAGTATCTTCAATTTAAATAACTAATTTAATGCATTAGAAAGGGAATCAACATACCTAACATCTGCCTACGATTTCATAGCTGTAATTTCTTAGGATAAGTCTAGAGTATGTATTTAGACCAAAAGGATGAACTAATTAAAAAACAAGTTAATAATGCTGTGGGTTTTATTTGGATATGGAAAAAAATCATAAATTTGAGACAGAACTTGATAAGTTCTAAATACCTTCTGGCATTATTATTCATGGCTCTTTGTAGCAGTTGGTTGACCTCTGGTTTCTACTACCCAGAGGAACAATTTTTGTATAGGCAGGGAAGATGGATAAGAATTTCTAAAAATCTCTGAACAGCCACTAAAGAAATATTTATTGACGTCTGAATCCAGACTGATTCGTTCATGCATACTTTCATCAAATGTTGGAGCCCTGACTCAGAGTTCCCACTGAGGGCCTTGGTGGTGTCTGGCATGGACATAGCAACAAATAAGGCATGATCCCTCTGTTCAAGGAGCCCAGGGTCCTGGAAGTCTTTGTTTTTGCCTCTTCTTTCTGAATAAATTCCATTCTGTCCTTGCTGAGTGGATGATAGGTTTCCTTCAACTTTTTCTTTAAGATCTTCCTTTGGACATCATCTTGATGTCTCTGTTTAGAGAAACTTTCAAGATTCCTCATTCTGCCAAAGGTCAAAGGAAAGGGAACCAGATCTGAGGGGTCCTCCTTGATTATTACTTGAGTCACAACAAAGGGTGGTGCATGACTTTGTCAATGCAAATTATGAATCATGCGTTGAATCAAGAGCCACTGAAATGATGGTGTCTTTTGAGCAAAAACTTACGGGTACACACAAATTAAAAAAAAAAAAAAGAGAATAAGCGTGCAACCAAGGCATGGTGCCGGCTACTGGAACCTAAGGTGAGTAGGAGAGTCAGGCCTAAAAGGTGGGGCTGACACAAAAACGCCAACCGTGATACAGGATGCTAAGTGCTCTGCCAGCAAGTGATCAGATACAACAGTAGTATGGAGCCAGAAATACATCTGGTGAGAGGAGGAGGTGAGTATGGAGAAGGCTTTATAGAAGAGGTGAGTTTGAACTGGATTTTCAAGGATGGATTGGATTTCACAAGACAGAAATTGGTAAAGGAAGAGCTTTCTGGGGACATAGAAATGCGTGAATGCAAAAGTGTAAAGGATTAAGCCATCAGGACAACTAGTCCCTTGGGGTATGTTGGAGAACTATTTACCGAGGATTAGAACAGAGGCAGAGTCCTGGTAGTATAGTGGTTAAGAGCTCAGGCTGTTAAAAAAGGGTTGGCAGTTTGAATCCACTAGAAGCTCCTTAGAAACATTATGGGGCAGTTCTACTCTGTCCTGTAGGGTCCCTATGAGTCAGCACTGACTTGATGGAGATGGGTTTTGTTTTTGGTTTGGTTAATAACATAGGCAGACAGAAAAGCTGAAATATGTTGCCATCTTCCCTGTTCTGAAGGTTAACAGCCAAACACAGCCAACCATTTGCACAATAGATTGATAGCTCTTTTTTTTTTTATGGTCACCTGAGCCAATTATATTGGCCTGCTCTTGACATCTCTGCTATCTCTGAGGTATCTCATTTTCTCACCATGATTTAAATTCCTCAATTATTTGCAATGTAATGACATCTGAGGTTTAATGAGTGTGGCACGAAACAAGAAGGAATGTCTAGAAAATGATCCTAGAAGGTTGGATTGCTTGTCAATGGGCTGTCGAGAACTGGGCCATCCCAACTTCCTGTGTGTCTAAGAACCTCCTTTCCCCAGGACCCCCAATCCAATGTCTATCAGGGTTACCAAGTTCTAGCACCTAGCTTTGCCGTCTGTGTTTATTATAGAGTGCCAGGAACCGAAGTCATATTTATTGTCCCTCATGCAAGCCCGTTATGGCTTTTGAATAACAGAAAGGTAGAGTAGCAAGGATGAGGAGCCCCCCCGAACCACAGACCATCGTGAGCTGCAGAACCCTGCCCATCTCACCAAGGGTAACGAAAGAACTCTGAGGGCCGCTTCTGGGCTTGTATGTTTCCAACAGAGTTTGTTCTTTAACACATGCCGGGTGATGTTGCCTTCACCCATGTTAGCCCAGAGAGGTTAAGTGACGCATCCAAGGTCAAACAGCTCAAGGTGGTAAAGTCCAGAATGAAATGCTTATGGATTAGTTATCACCTTTGAAACTTGGACCAGAAAGGTGGTTGATCTTCATTTTCACCAAATTAAGTGAGAATTTAAAAGATTCATTAGATTGCTAGGGTTCCCAGAGCCAGTACTTGTCAGAGGCAGTGACGAGTGGCAGGGCTGTCTGTCGGTCAAGTCAGTGCTGCTTTGGCTGCGTCATGGCTTTTCATCAGGTCCCCTCACTTTTGAGGATGCATAAATTCGTTTCAGAGTTGTTTTCATGGGAAAATCTTTCAACCCTGCCAGGGCAGGTAAGTGAGACGGTTGTGAATATCCTCATTGTACCAAAGCCAGAACAAACCCATTGCCGTTGAATTGCGTATGACTCATAGTGACCCTACAGGACACAGGAGAACTGCCCCCAAGGGGGGCAAGGTTATTCATCTTTGTAGAAGCAGACTGCTACATCTTTCCCCTGCAGAGCAGATGGTGGGTTTGAGTTGCTGGCCTTTTGGTTAGCAGACAAACATTGAAACCGCTGTGCCATCAGGGTTCCTTCTCATTTGAAGGAGGAGGAAATTGAGACCTTCATGGGTTAAATGACATACTGGCTGAGGTTACATAGGTGCTAAGTTTCTACCATAGAAGAACACAGGTCTCCTAATTCCTAGGATAAGACCAGTCTTTTCACAATTCTAATCTGACCATCTCATTTTCTTAAGTAGGCTTACCCTTTCCCGAGCTCTGGATATTTTTTCATCAAACTACTCTTTCTTACTTCAAGAAATAGCATTCCCATTTGCCCCAGGTGGGGGGAAGTTAGAGAGCTAGGAGTCATCCTTCACTTACTTCTTCCTCTCCTTCATCGTCATACACAATCTGTCATCAAGGCTGCAAATTCCATGTGCAAAATCTATCTTTAATTTGTCTTTTATCCATTTCTTAGGTTATCAACTTAGAGAAAGCCACCATTGTCTAATGGAACTCTCTTCTGTCTTCTTGCTTCAAATCAGATCATGTCACATTCCTGCATGAACTCTCCAGTGACCTTCTATGATTTAGGACAAAATGTGAGTTCCTTGCTTGTTTATTATCTGTGTCCCCTGCCACACTGTAATCTTCATTGGGAAGGAACCCTGCCCTTGTTTCTGCTGTGTTCTCCCTGCTTTGTATGATACCTGCCACGTAATTGATGCTAACTAGACATTCATTTGGGAATGATCAAAACTATTCCATCCATTCTCCAGTGAACTCAGGATAACATTCAAACTCGTGGCAAAGTCTAGGGCGCTGCTCATAAATTTAGTTTCGATTCCTGTTACTGTCCACCAAGCACCGTCTGCCACCACCATCTGAGATACCTGCATTTCCTGAACACTTGGGCCGTTTAGATTGTCACTGCATCCATGAGGCAGGTTTAGTTTCTTTCTGGATCATGTTCTGCTGTTATGGCTTTTGGTTCTTTGTAGGTAAGGCAATGCCAAATATTGATTACTATTGGGAGCAAGGGAAAAGTTCTCCTATGTTTTTTAGCCACAACACAAAATTAGCTCTGTGGAGAGGCAGTATGAGCTTATGCAACATCTCCCTGGTTGACTAGAAAAGTTCTGAAGTTATAGTGAAACTATTCAAACTGATTGTAGTGTTTGCATTATTTGCTGAGTCTGTTAGTGTGGAAGTTTCGAGAAATCTAATTTATTTTTTACTGTGTTTTAGTTGAAAGCTTATATGCAAACTAATTTATCATTCAAAAATTTACACACAATTTGTTTTGTGATGTTAGTTGCAATCCCCACAGTGTGTCCACTGTTCCCCCTTGCACTTTACACATGTTCATTTGTTTAGATTTCCTGTCCCTTCTTTCCTTCTTTGACACGGCTTTTGGGCAAGTGTTTTCCACAAGGTCTTCTATACTTGATTGTAAGAAAAACCATGTTTTTCATGTATGTTACTGTTGGTTTTATAGTCCTGTCTAATCTTTGACTAAAAGTTAGACTTCAGGAGTGGCTTCAGTTTTGGGTTAACAGGGTGTCCAGGGGCCTTAGTCTCCAAGATTTGTCAGTCTCTGCCAGATAAGTAAGTCTGATCTTTTTTGGTGAATTTGATTTTTGTTCTCCATTTTTCTCCCACTATGTCTGGAACCCTCTACTGTGATCCCTGTCAGAGCGGTTGATGGCAGTAACTGGGCACTGTCTATTTCTTCTGGGCTCAGGCTGGTGGAAGCTGTGGTTCCTGTGGTCTCTTTGTCCTTTGGACTGATGTTTTCCTTGTGTCTTTGTTTTTCATTTGTTTGTTTTCTTATTCTTCTTTGCTCCAAACGTGATGGGATCAACAGATGTAGTTTAGATGGTTGCTTGCAAGCTTTTAAGATTCCAGATGCTACTCACCAAAGTAGGATATAGAACATTTTTTTATGAACTATGTTATGCCAGTTGACCTAGATATCCCCTAAGACCACGAGGCCCTCCTCTCTCAGCCCCAGTAACTCAGTCCTCAGGGTGTTTGGATGTGTCTAGTAAGTTTCTGTGGCGTTGTCTTAGTCAAGTTGGTCTGACTTTCCCTAGATTGTGTTTTGTCTTTCATCAGAATTAACAATTGTGTATCTAGTCAGTGATTATTTTCCCCTCCCCATCTCACTCCTCCTTAATAGGAAATGTAATTTTATCTTGAGTACCTGCTTAGGCTTTAAGACCCAGTTACAGTGGAGCTGATTCTGACTCACGGCAACCCCTATGTGTATTAGCCTATAACTGTGCTCCGCAGGGTTTTCAATGGCTGATTTCCGGGAAGTAGAGTATCAATCAGACCTCCCTTACCACGTGCCTCTGGGTGGACCTGTACCACCAACCTTTTGGTTCATTAGCAGCTGAGTGCATTATCTATTTGTACCACCCGGGAACTCTGTGAATAAAATGAATAAAGTTTCCTGCTAAATCACTCAGAGTTTAGAAATAGACTTGAGGAGTTAACCAGAAAAATGAAGGCAACAGTTCAGTTTGTTGTGTTATTGCTTAGTGTTGCGAGTTTTGTATATTGTAGATACAAGTCCTGTGTCAGGTATGTGCTTTGCGTACCTTTTCTTCAAGCCTTACTTGTCTCCTTATTTTAACAATTCTTTGGAAGAGCAGAAGTTTTTAATGATAACCAGTTTATCAGTTTGTCCTTTTGTGGTTTCTTTGTGTGCATGTATATGTATTTTTCCCACATTTCTTGTTTTTGAGGTTATTGAAGTTTTTGGACCTGTGAATTTATAGTTTGTATCAAGTTTGGAGAAATCTTGGCTATTATTTCTTTTTTTCCGTCTTCTCTGTCTTCTTTATTTGGGACTCCAACTATATGTACATATTGCTGCTTGAGTTGTGCCACAGCTCACTGATGCCATTTAAATCTTAACTCTTTTTCTTTTTTTGAATTTTACTTTGGATAGTATCTATTATTATATCTTCAATTTCACTATTTTTTCTTTCTGAATTACCTAATCTACTATTACTCTCATGCAGTATAATTTTCATCTCATATGTCTTCATTTTCATCTTTGGATACTCAATTTGGATCTTTTATATATCTTTTCAAATTTTTGAACTTCTGGAATACAGTCATAATAGCTGTTTTATTGTTCTTGTTTGCTAAATAGAACATACCATTAATTCTGGGTTGTTTCCATTGGTGGACTTCTTCCTCATTATGAGTCGTATTGTTCTGCTTTTTCTGCCTAGTAATCTCTGAACAGATGCCAGACAATGTGATTTCACCTTGTTGAGCCTGGATATTGTAAAATTCCTACAAATATTCTTGATATTTGTTCTGGTAATTTCCAAATGCTTGGAAACAGTTTGATCTTTTTGGATTTTACCTTTAGGATTTTTAGAACACATCAGAACAGCAGAGTCTAGGGCTAATTATTCCTCTCCACTGAAACAAAAACCTTCTGATTACTCTGCTGTATACGACCTGATGTTTTTCTGTCTGGCCAGTAGAGACAAACCCTATCTCCAGCCCTAAGAATGTGTCAGGCACTAATCCTTTGATGGATGATTACTTTCCCAACCCTGGTTATTTTCCTCATGTTTGTGTACTGACTGGATCCTATGCAGATCTCTGAGTTTCTCTGTGAGGTTCTCTTACCTTAGTAATGTGTCCTGCAAACTATCTTGGTCTCCCTAGACTCTCAGCTCCATCGTTACAAGTCAGAGAGTCCACTAGGTACCACTATTTGAAAATTCTCTTAAAACAATCATCAAGTTTAGGCAATCATATGGCTCACTTATTGCTTCCTGTCTTTCAGGAATCACTGTCTTTTATTGCCTGATATCCAGTGTCTTGAAAAGTATCATTTCACATATTTTATTTTTGTTGCTCTAGGTGGAAGACAAATCTGATCTCTGTTAATTGATCTTTTAAGATACATTATAAACACAGACCTTGGGTCTTGTGCTGGTCCCTTTGGGTAATTCTGAAGAACTGTACAATACTGTCTTCTCTCTCCAAAGCAATTTATAAGTTGAAGGGGATAAGAGCTCTGTTGGGACAAGAACTCTGTCTTACCTAGGTAAATCAATTATAGAAAGGGTAAAGTGTGAGTATTAAGATGATACCATAGGAGTGTATCTATATAAAATGATTGGCGATGGCGGTGTGTAAAAGCTTGGCTGCTACCCAAAAAGTTAGAGTCTGAATCCACTACCCACCCCTTTGAAACCCTATGGGGCTGTTCTGCTGTGTCCTCCAGGGTGGCTATGAGTTAGAATCAGCTCAAAGGCAACAGTTTTATAGAAGTATATCAACTGGCAGGAAGCAGAGTAGCACTTGGCATGCCCAATAATCCTAAATAAAAGGAGACCTTGAGGACTGGGTAATACTTAAATGGGTGGGCAGAAAAGGGGGAGACTGTGCCAAGATCCTAGGTTGCAAATGTGGAGAATACATGTCTATGGAAAATAGGCTTTCAGCAACTCTTTAAAAAAACTTGAGAAAGCTTTGACCGCTCTTGCAAATATAACAAACTGTGTATTCAGATGTGTGGGAGCAGATAATAAGGGACCTGACTCTAAAATGCTCAGGTCTCTTCCTAGTGGGTCTGCTGAGGACCACATCTAAGTGTATGAGATAAGAGCTCTCTAGGTTTGTGCATGTGATTTGCATACATCTTGCAAATTTACAGAAAGTCTTTCCCCTCCCCTAGACAGCTTCTCCTATTAAAGTTGGAACATGGCTTTCTCCATTGTCATTTCCAGCAATTTCACTCATGTTTCATAACTGATAAACTTCATATGCACACCTAAGTCATACTGCATGCCATCTATTCCAACAGATTCTTATGCTGATATCAGGTCATTCCATTTAATAATAGATTTTGGACTAGGTACTAGTTTTCATGGATTGAGGCAAAAAGGTCAAGTACATAGACGAGGAAACCGAGACTCAGAGAGATGAAGCAGTTTGCCTTGGCACACAGTGTGTAAGTGGTGAGGCCTCTCAGACAGTTGAAATGTCCAGTTTCTCCTAGTTGGACTGAGAAATCCCTAGTGATACCCAGTGCAACCATGTGTATCAAGAAGGCATATTACGTGGTTGTAGTAGCCCATGATGGAAAGAGTCTAGATTCCCATCTTTAGTCCTGTCGGCTCCCTGCACCCAACAGAATGCCAGCAGTGAGCAAACATCCAACTATAAAGTGCCAGATAGTAAATAATTTTGACTTTGCAAATCATATCATCTAGGTTGCAACTATAACCTATGCTATTGTCATATAAAAACATCCATAGTTAATTTTTAATAAATGAGCATAAAGCCAGCCAAGTGCTGTTGTGTCTCAATAAAAGTTCTTTTGCAAAGCAGGAGGCAGGCTGGATATAGCCTAGGGTCACTGTTTGCTGACCCTTGGGCAAAATGAGCTTTTGTGTGTTGGAGGGAGACAGTAAAACTTCAACTTATATTTCTTGCATCTTAACTCAACATTTCTAATTTTTGAATATGTTACATAAAGTACATGATATATTAGCACAGTGGTACAGGTATGTAACATATTGCTAAACACAGGCAGTCCTGGTTCAAAACTTTTGAACTGGAAATAACAAATAACAATAATAACGGCTGGCATTTATTGAGCAGATATTTGTATAAGGTAGTGCTGTCAACATTTTCCATGATTAACTCAGTCTTAAAAACTACCCAGGGAGAAAGGGATGGCTTTTATCCTCATTTTACAGTAAGCAAATTGAAGCGTAGAAATGAAACTATGTGATCAAAAACATTCACCCACCACTGGCACATCCATGAGTGGTGGTCCCAAGCTTGCAGTTCAAGTTTAAGACCAAGGTGGTACAAAGGTGATTTAGATTGAAGTGGAAGCATAGATTGATATTTCATGGACATCTACCTCATGTCAGACACATTAGAAACTTGACATTTGCTGACTTATAAAGGTAGGCACTGTGAGAACATGATCTGAACTCGACAACAACCATGTGAGGGAGTTACTATTTTTCCTGCTTTACAGATGAGGAAACTGAGGCTCAGAGAGATTAAGAAGTAATTTAAGGTTTCAGTGCTGGAAAAAGAGGAAGAAAGGTGGTAATGAAATTCAGCTTTCCTAGCTCTAAACATCAGATTCTTGGCCTACCTACTGCGTCTTGAGACAGCGTCACTCCCAGTGACCTTTAAGTTAAGGAATTCCTGGGGATGCTAGTGCCTCACAGAGTCCACAAACTCAAGGCTTCCCTCTTGAGTTGGTGGGAATAAGTCCTAGGGCTACAGCCTGCCTCATGAAGCCTCCAGATGGGAGTCAGTCGCCTCTTACCCTGCATTTCCTAAAGGAGAATCCAGCTCCTCTTCTGGGGGTGAACTAGACTCTGAAGTATGAGATCATGAGTAAGGCAGGTATGGTTTAGTTATTGGACCATGCCTTGATAACTGACTTTAAAAAAAAAAGGTAGGACAGAGAAAAGGACAGATGGAAAAAAGGAAAGAAGTTGGAAAGGAATGGCATCGAGTAAGGTATTTCCTGAGCCTTAGTTTCATTATCTGTAAAATGGAAACAATAGCACCAACCCCATAAATAACCCCTATTGGGCAGTTCTACTCTGTCCTGTAGCGTCACTGTGAGTCAGAGTTTACTCAGCAGTATATAACAACAGCAATAACAACCTCATAAAATACTGAGAATTTAGTGAAACTGTGCATATGAATTAAGTGCTCTGTAACCGGGGTGGGAGAATAAGGCTGGCTTCCCTTTTCAGAATGTTCTCAGACCAGTTCTGGAGTCCAGATGATTCTAGGAGAGATTGCAGAGAGCCTTTTCTCCCTGTTTATTGGAAGAGTCTTTGATAACCTCCTAGAGAACAAGAATCTACTCAGCATCTCAGGGTGATGGGTTACCTGATATCTGATGGGATACCTCAGCTCTTCTTCTCCTCACCCAGGGCTTTGGGCTACGCTTTGTCTGGCTCCTTAGATGACCACAAGGCCCAGACCATTGGCCATAAAGCCAGAAGAAGGTCAGACTGACATTACCATGGTGGGTGTCTTATTCTAGTAGGATACCTCCTGACTATGAAGTTCTGGCCCCTCTCTATACCACTTAGATTTAAGTTTAGTTGTGCTTTTTTATCTTTGCAACTTTCCTTCCTTCCTTCCTTCCGTTTCTCCTTCCTTTATTTTTAATGTAGGAAACACTGTTTGATGAATGACTATGTGCCCTGCCAGATACTGGAGATAATGACACATTCTGCTACAGTTTGCAGATGAGCAGGGGGGATGTGCATGAGGAAGAGACTACAGAAAAGAGGAAATATATAGAAAAGGTAGAAAGGGATGAGAGGCAGAGGAAGGAGAAAGAAACAGGGAAAGCAAGAAAAGAAGGGAGAAAGCCAGAAAGCATAAGAGGGAGAAGGAAAAGCAGAACAGAGGCAGAAGAGAAGTAAAGGAAGCGGGAAGAGGCAGAAGATGGAAAACAGGCCTTTCAGATACTTCTGAGGCCTTCGTCAGTCCTTTGTATTTGGATATCTATGCCCAAGTCTTGCCAAGGGGAGCTTATAAATAAATACCTCTGGGTAGGAGCAGATATCTGTAAACACAGCTGAGGAATTGAAAGTCAGGTTCTTCAGGGGTATCGACTTGTCAAAATCACACCACAGCTGCGGATTAAAAAAACAACAACAACAACAACGAAAAACACAAAACACAGGAACAACAAAGTCAGTGTGATGCTGGAAATGGAGCCTGCCATCAGCTGCTGGGTCTCAGGAAAAGCCTGGGTGAACCCGGCACTAGAGGAGTGCTTGGCTTCAGAACGGAAGTGCCAGCTTCATTGCTTCTTGTATTGCAGAGAAGTGCTGGCTCAGAAAAGGCATTTGTAAGCCAGTCACGAAATCAGGTTAAGACTGTTCTGTGGGCCACGTTGCTTGGGGTCATTGGAGTGTGCTTGTGGGGCTCAGGTGGGAGAGCCAGATGGCAGGGGAAAAGATCTGAAGTAACCTCCTAACTGGTCTCCAGATCAACAGTAAGGGGACCCAGGAGACCTAGGGGACCACATTGCTAGGAAGACTCTCAGCATCGGTTTGGTGGGCATTCCCTAAATCAGCCACTGCTGCTGGAGGCTTGGTGGTACTCAGAAAATCATAGCTACTCTTGGCCAAACACCTCCTCTGTGCCAGACACTTTGCAAAAAAATGCCTCACAGCCACCTTGTGATGGAGCTACTGTTTTTTTTTTTTTTTTTTTAATCCCCATTTTACAGATGAAAAATATGAAACTCTGAGAAGTAAAGTAACTTGTCCAGGGTCACCAGGCTGGTCAGTGGTGGAGCTGAGATTTGGACGCAGGTCTATCTGACTCCAAAGCCTGATTTTCCTACTGCACCACTGAAGCATGGTTAGCTCCAGAGTTTACCCTGATCTTGGGCTTATTTCTAAATCCTGCATCCCAGAAATACATGGTTGGTCAAGATCTGTGGTCCTGGCTATGAGAATTCAGGTTGCTGATCAATGATCCCATGTACCTCCATGTCAGCTGCCATAATCTATAACATATTCATTAAATGATGAATCTTGTTAGATCATGATTTTTGCTTTTCTTTACCCTGTAGAGACCTTCACTCACTATGAGGACAACCACAGTGGATTTCAGGCAGTCTGTATCCCCAAGGACAGGTTGACAATTACGGGAGTCCACAGGTGGGGCTCCCTGAACACTTGGGGAACCTCCCTCAGCCCCAAATGGCACAGCAATAGTTTCAGCCACAAGACAATGCCTCAACTAGCTTTTTTCAAGATGCCAAGTTCAAAGAATGGAAATTGATAAATCACCCCCTAAGTTCTAGCACCCTGAGTCACAGACAACACACTACTTGTATGTACACAGAAAGTGTATAGCTACCATGATGCCATTCTAGAAAGAGGAACAAAATCATTAAAATGTGAATCACCACATTCGAAACAGCGATACATGTCATGGCAGTTGGAATGTCATCTGAGTTCTATATGTCACATCAAATACCAACTCTTAGAAAGTTGTAAGTAGGATGCATATCCTGTGTATGACACAGTTTCCTCATCCATTGCACAGGAATGGTAATACCTACCTGTAGCCTACAGTAGCTGCTCAATAGATGGATGGTGTTTTATGTTTCCATTCCCGCCTGCTCCCACTCCCAAAGATTACCTCTTAGCACGTGACTGAGCAAGGGTCATGGAGTCAGACAGAGCTTATTAGCAAGTTATTTCATGTCTCTGAGCCTCAGTTTCCTGAGCCATAAAGTGAGGATAAGGAGACTTACCTCACGGGGTTTATGTGAGGATTAAAAATGAAAAATGGGCAAAGCTCCTCCTTTAGCGCATGGCACATAGCAGGTGGATTATTAATTAAAATCAGCTCTTAATTATAAGTGGTTGACCACTGATAGGACAGGAAATTGAGGCCTTTGGGGGCCTCTTTTTGATCAGATCACCTCCTCTGCTGGCAAAAAGAGAATCTGGCAGTAGTGACACACGCAGTTCTCACAGTAGCCGCATCTTTGTTCTTTGTCCCTCAGCTTTGGGCTGGACCAGACACACAGGTAACTGATACCCGGAAAGCGCAATGCAATAAGCTTCAGACTATAAACTCTTGATTCGTGACTCCACACTAGACACAAGAGGTTTGGCAGACTTGGGATGCTTACGATATTTAGGACGGCACCCAGGAAATTAATCAAGATGGATGCAAAGATGATGACGTTCCGGGCCAAGTAGGTCTCGTTAATCCAACAGCAAGTTTTCCGAAGGATGAGGGGCAAGCACTTGTAGTCCTCTGCTGTGGTGATGAGGACCAGAGCCGAGTGCAGCATGATGAGAATGGAAAACTGGATGGCCGTGGGCATCACCCTGCAGGGAGACAGAGCAGGGATGACCTGCGTCAGTCATCTGACCCCTACTCACCAGTGCTGGCAGTCACAGTATAACCTTGGCCTCCCAACCCCTTGCACCTGATAGTTGTTCTAAAATTCTCCTGGGTTAAGAAAAGGGCTACCAACAGGAGATAGGTTTTACTACATTCGTTCCTAGAAACTTGCAAATAACATCAAATTTTGACTTATTGCTCCTGTCTAGTTTTTCCTCTTTCATCATTCACCTTTGTCACCAGGCAACTGCTGCCAAGGTAACACCACTGGAATTCTGTCTCAGTACTCTGGGTATGTGAGGGGCCCTATACTCATACCCCTTCAATGTGGGTTTCATGAGACACCTTCCCTGTCCATCTATCCTATTCTGCACACCAAGAAGTGGATTCAGTGCCAGACCTAAGTGGTTCAGTTTTTGGTTAGTGATTACCGTGTTTGGCATAGATTATCCTATGTGCCAAGTGCTGCTGGATTGAGGATACAGTTTGAGGCAAGCCAAGGGCAGAGAATGAAGTAAAAGCGATCATTTTCCACTAATTCACTCCCTTATTTAGTTGCATACTTCATTCATTTACTAATTCATTCCTTTTATTCAACTTTCAAGGCCTCTAGGCAGCGTGTTCTGAGAAGTTTCATGTGTGCCAGGCACTGTAGAAGCCTCTCATTCATTGATTCATCCAATTATTATTTTACTATTTGCTGAAATCTCAGTTGGTGCCAGGTACTGTAACAAATCCTGTGAAGACAGAGGCAAATGTGACGAGATCCCTGGTCTGGAGGAGCTAAGAGTCAGACAGGTCAACAGAACTCTAACTGGGATAGACACACAGTACTGTGGGGACAACAATAGCCAGCACTTATTGAAGACATGTTCCAGGCACTCTTCTAAGCATGTTACATTTGTGTGCTCCTCTGAGATCAGTACTATGGGAAGTCCCATTTTCCAGATGAAATATGAAAGCAAGAAAGTTGAAAACCTGCTCAGAGTCATGCGCTGTGGCATTTAAAGCCAGGTACCTTCTTCATCCTCTCCGGATGGAGGAGTGTAGACTTCATTCTGCCTAGGGGAGAATTTCAGAGGCTGAGCTAGGGTCCAGGGAAAGTCATTCTGGGAGGTAGGAACAGTATAAACCAAAGCCTGACAGAACGGGAGGATGGTGTGTTTCAGCAGTTCATGGTGACTAGAAAGTAGGGTTCATAGCTTTTCCAGATCAATTTTCATAGGGATTTTTTTTTTTAACTAAAGGAAAAATAGAGTTTAGACGGTGGAGGGCTTTGATATATTACAGTTCTACTGTCTTTGAGTAACTGTTTGACACTTTCTGATCACTTGATAAACTCTTGTCCCATCAGGAAAGGTGTTTTGAAGACTTAATCCATTGATTTCAGAAAACTGAGAATTTCTGTGTTTATGCCGTTAATTTTCAAACCAGCCCCAGGGTCACCACTATTTTCTTTTTACAGTTCTTCAGGCATCCTAACAGATGTTTAACAAATACTAGCTTTGATTGCACTTCATATGAGATGGTGTTTCTGACTTAAAAATCAGAGTAAGCTCCTAAATGAAGCATCCCATTTGGAGTGGTGGTTAAGAGCTCCACTCTAACTCCAAAAGAGTGGGCAGTTCAAATCCACCAGGCACTCCTTGGAAACACTATGGAGCAGTTATACTCTGTCCTGTATGGTCGCTATGAGTCAGAATACACTGAAGGCAACAAGTTTTAGCCTTTCTGTTTTCACTGGTCTTTAGAAGTCAATTGAACTATCTGGAAGATGGCTTTACAAATGTAGATATATGGGCCTTATCACAAGCTTTTCTGATGCAGTAATTCACAGGCAGCGTCTTGGAATCTGCATTTTAAGTAAGCATTGCAGAAACTTCTGATGCAAGTGGCCTGTTAATAATTCTGCAAAAAATACTTTCTTCCAGAGAAACAAGTGAGTCAAGAAGCTTGCATGTTTTGAACCTGCTTTGGTCTTTGCTGAGCCCTCCCTCTTTCTCCTTTGCTGTTAAACTATTAACTAACAGGGAAAAAAGTATAGGAAATAATATGATTCAGAGTTCCATGTTGCTGGACCACCTTCCCTGTTGACCAGATATAGGACTTCACTGGGTCTCTCTTTCTTCCTTTGTAATGTTTAATAACCATTTCTTCAGAATCATCTATGTGCCCCCCTTGTGCTAGGTAATGGGTTACAACAGTGATGGCTCTTCACTAGTTCGCTGCTTTCTTTGCCATTTGCTAGCTGCATGGTGTAAGCCCAGTTTCCATATCTGTTGCATGAGAATAATCATAGGGTTTGCTTAAGACTAAATGAGATTACCAAAGCCTTGGCATATTGAAGTACTCAGTACATTTTAATTCTTATGGTTATTCTTTGGTGAACTATTCCTCATGCAAAGCTTCAGTGTCACCTCATGTTTGACCCCAAAGCTCTGTCCCATGTTAATTTGTAGCCTATTAGGCACCTCTGCTGGGTGTCACACTGTTCTGTCAACTTAGGGCATCTAAAAATCCCATTAGGTGGCATCTTTGATGGTGTCCTTTCCTGATCAAGCAATCCATCACCATGTGAATGGCTTCTCCTTGGGAGTTTGTCCCCATTTCTCTAGTCTCTGTGCAGCTGTTAGTGTCCTGTATTGGCATCTCTGACTTCTCCACCTCTGCTCCAGTGGACTAACTGCTGCAATTGGATGGTATACGGACTCAAGTGGTGGGAGATTTTACATCCACTTCTTCCTCTAGAAACTTAAGTTCCTTCATCTGGCCTTTAATACTGTCCACAGACTGGTGTTCAATGAATACATGTTGAGTGAATGATGTTGGCTCCATCTTCTTCTTCTAATGCCAAGTGCCAAGTGCCGTCTAGTCAGATCTGACTCATGGTACTGTCTCTTAATATCCTCCTAGCTAAGCTATCTTATTTATTACTAATAACACTTGAGAAAACAATGTACTGAGCTCTGACTGTGGGCTGGGCACCATGCTAAGCGCTTTATATATAATGTCTCATTTCCATTCCTCCAAACAAACCTAGAGATCCTTGGATCGCTTTCTCTCTCTTTACAGATAAAGACTTATGGCTCAGAGAGAAACAACTTCCAGGTGTCATTCAGTTGGCAAGTGTTGGAGCTCAGATTGAAAATCTGCTCTGTTACACAATTCTACTATTTAATCACTGTGGTAAGTAATAACTCTCCTAGGCTTGCAGTTAAATGAAGAACTATAATATCACATGTTTTGTGCTATAAAGAGTTATGAACAACCACGGAAAACAGAAAGGGGATCGAGGGATGCTTCACAAGAGAGACAATGTTTGGGTTAGGCCTTGAAGGTTGAAAAGAAGGTTTTTAAGGAAGGAAGAGTGGGGAGTATGAGCAAAGTGGGGAGTATGAGGGAGTTTTCCAATCATCAGGTGAGGCTGTAGGACAAATGAGAAAGAAAGGATTCCAATGATTGCTGTGGTAGGGAGATCTATCCTGTAGGGACAGTGCTGACATTCAAGGGAAGGCATGTGATCAGGTCTATGTATTTGAAAGACAACTGTAATGGGAGAGGGAGGCTGGAGGGAAGAGGAGGGAAACTGTTTAGAACAGGTTTTAAGGAGTTGAAGTATGAGTTATCAAGAGGGGAGCTTGGGACAACAGCAGGGATAATTGAGAGGACAGGGAAAGATGTTCTAGGGAAAGACATAGTAAGTGTGTGTGTGTAGGCAGATAGTAGGTAGCTGCTGTTGAATGAAATGCTGCTTGTTCCTGCATCATTCTTACTGTTGCCAGCATGTTGGAGTTCATTGTTGAAGTCACTGTGCTGTCCCGTCTCACTGAGGGACTTCCTTGTGCTTGTTGGCCCTCTGCTTTTTCAGACACTATGTTTACCTCCAGTGACTGTTCTTTCTTCATGACATGCCCAAGTCAAGCGAGTCAGACAAAGTTGTATTGTGATCTCTAAGGTTTTCATCGGCTGATTACTGGAAGAAATTTGCCAGGCTTTTTTTCCTAGTTTATCTCAGTCTGGAGGCTCTATTAAGACCTGTGCACCATGGGTGACCCTGCTGATACTTGAAATTCTGGTGATAGCTTCCGGCATCACAGTAAAATGTTAAGACACCACAGTATGACAGAATTGACAGAGAGGTGGTAATGTATGTGTGACTTCATTGTTTGGCAAGGAAGTCATCAAAGGTGACACTGACCTTTTAGCTGTATTAACTGATTAAGTATAGGAAAAAAAAGCCAGTTGATGAATTTGATTTTGGGCAGGGTGAGTGTTTGGTGCTTGTGGTTCATCCTGTGGGTGATATCTAGAAGACAGAGGGAAAACTGTGGACCTCTGGGGATACAGATACAGAGTTTACAGTCATCAGCAAATAGGAGAAGAGAGAGGAAGACCTGCAAAGGGAGGAACTTCTCCCAAAGAGAGTGTGCACAGCAAGAAGCTAAAGGATCAAAGCTGAAGCTGTCGAAGCTAATAGGTTAGAAGAAAAGAAGGCAGCAAAGGAAATTCAGGAAATGTGGTCAGATAAGCCACACAGGAGACTGGAATGGCAGCAGGCACAGCCACAGATAAGATGTTTAAGGGGGGAGTCACCAAGAGGGTCAACCCCTTTGGCAGGGTCAAGAGACAAGAGAAGTGACTCTTATCCTAGCCTCAGCTATCGTTACTGAAATTGGTGTTTTTTATTTTGTGAATCACCTCAACAGGGAATCTCGGCAGGAGCTCTAGATGAGAACAGAAGGCCTAGGCAGTACTGGGTTCCCAGAGGGCTCTGGGCAGATGGAAAACATCCTCCCCACCCCTCAAAAACAGGCAGGAAAAACACTCTCTGGCAGTATGCTATTACCTGGGGCGCCCAGGGGAGCTGAGTGAAGTAGCACGCAGGTGGCATGTGTTGTCAGGCAGCCCTGTGAGAGGAGGGGCCAATTCTGTAGCTAATGTTCCTCAATGACACAACACAGCCACTGAGAATAAGGACTCCTCAGTTCAAAGTGTAGGACAGAAAGAAACCAGGGAGAGGTAAGTTTGCAGCTGCTAAGCAGGAGCCTCAGACTCTTCAATGGCCACCGTGGTGGCCGTCCTGACACAGTCCACGGACCTCATTGTGGCAGACTGGACCTCCCTGGCTGCCCTGGCTCTGTCTCTGGACTTCTCTCTCTCACCTCTCTGCACTCCATGGACTGAGCAGTATATGCCCCAAATGTTATGCTACTTGCACCCCTGTGCTTTTGCACTGAAGGTTGGTTCCCTCCAGTCTCCTTCAAGGCTCAACATTCTTCTGGATTCTTCCATGGCAACTGGCATTGGGCTGTGTCCACAAAATTGCTGTTATTATTTGTTGCCATTGAGTTGGCGCCGAATCACAATGACTTCATGTATCAAAGAAGGAAATGTTGTCTGGACCTTCGCCACCCTCCCGATCTTTGGCGGTTGTGAAGCAGCTCCCTCCCCAGTTGTATTCTTCCAACCTAAGGGGCTTATCATCTAGTATTGTATCAGACAGTATTTGTTGTCATTCATCAAGTTTTCACTGGCTAGTTTGTGGAAGTAGAACCACAAAACCAAACCAAACCACTGCCGCTGAGTTGATTCTGACTCACTGTGACCCTATAGGACAGAGTAGAATTGCTTCACAGGGTTTCCAAGGAGTGCCTGGTATATTCAAACTGCTGACTTCATGGTTAGCAGACATAGCACTTACCGACTACATCACCAGGGTTCCCAGAACCACAAAGGGTGCTTAATAAATGTTTGCTGACTTATGGTTTTCATGAGGAGGGAGGGCTGGACTCTTTCTCACTCTGCCAGCCTTCATAGGAAACAGGACTTTGGCTCACACTGACGTTTTTTCTTTCTACTTCCTTACTATGTCGTCCTAAGTGAAGAGGAAGGGCATACCTGGTTGGTCACAGCTTATCAGGATGTTCAGAAGACCCCATTTTTTCTTGCAGGGTCAAGGTTAAAGGTCAGGGTTCATGTATACAGCAGAGCCTGCCTTCTTCTCCTCTTAGATTCATTGGAATGGTATGGAAGCCGGAGCTTCAGTGTCCTGTATGGGAGGAGGGCTGGCCATCTTGTTTTTTAATCAAATGAGTCCAGACCTACCACTTTGGGTCTGAGCAGAGGTAAGCACCCTCTCAAGTGTGCCTCGCTCATCCCTTTGGTGCTAGGGGGTGTGCCTTACATACACATTTCATGGCATCCTAACAGTGAGATCACACAAGGAGTCTGGGGCTGGTGATGGGGGCAGACAGAGATTAAAGGTGGATGAAATAGGGAGTCCCACAACGGCTCTTGACTTCAGCCACATTACGTGTTCAGCTTTTATCATAGTTTTGCATAGGCTGATCAGACAATTGCTTGGAAATCTATAAAGTCAGTGCTTTGTTCCCCACTTAGCTATTGGGCTTTTGAGTACACTCTTGGGAAAGAGGCATGCAGGATGCTAAGGGTTGTTTGGGAGGAGCTGCATACAGAACCTACCTGAGCCCCCAGCACGGTCCTGGATGATCAGCACTTTCTCTGGGGTTTGCTGAATCAGACAGAGTCAAAGCCCTTGCACCTCTTATTTACAGCTCTGTGTTTGGGGCAAGATAACGAACTCTCCTGAGCATCATTTTCTAATCTGTGCAAATGGGATTTTGAAGCCTATTTAAAGGAAGTTCTGAGGTGAAATAAATAACAACATATTATAACGCTTAGCACCTAATAAGAGCTCAAAGAAACATTAGCTTTCTTTTCCTGTTCTAGTGAAATCCAGGAAACCAGAGGCATTTTGAAGATCTACGGTCAAAGCGTTAATCACAAGGCAGGCTTTCTAAGTGAGGTATGGACGCTGCATATAAAGTTCCTCTGGAAATCTCAGCAGCAGCTCCTCAGCCTTCATTTATTTCTACCCACACAGACATTATAGCATCCAATTGTAATTTTTATCTAATTATAGAGCTACTCAGGCCTCCAGGAGTTTTGAATTTGCTTTTGCATTGTTGGTGTACATAAGAGGCAAGAAAACCTTTCATTTCTGAAATTGAGTCTCAGGAAGAATGACAAGGGATTTGCAAACAGCTCCATCCAAATCATTCCTAGATGTGAGGTTCTAATTACCCTCTGCAGTCTGTCTTTCAAACAGGCTTTGGGTTGGTGTCATGATGGGGTGCCTCCTGGGGAGGCAGAGATCAGTTGGGGAGGCATGGACAGCCTATAGCCAATGTGGAACAAGAGGAAGCAGAAACTCATATCACACTGACAGGTAACAGTATTTGTACAGCATTTTAGAATCTGCAAAGAACTCTTCAGTCCAATAGCACACCTGATCCTCTTAGCTATCCTGGGAAGTAAGCATTCTTAGTCCCTTCAACAGATGAAAAGTACTGGGGCTCAAAAAAGAGATGGGAATCACAATGTACTAAAAAAGAAAAAAAAAAAGGCACCTGGTTCATTTAATCCTTACAGCAGCCATGGGAAGTGGGCATTGTCATTCCTGGTATACAGATGAGGAGACTGAGGCTTCAGAGAGGTTTAGAAACTTGGTCCAAGATAAACAGAACACTGATTTAAAAAGACCATTGTGTTGTAGTAGCAATCTGCACTCAGTAAAATGCAGGGGTGTGTAGTCTTAGTGGGGATAAAGATTTTCAATTCCAAGAGCTCATTCAAGGTTCCCTTAAGATTTATGGCCAAGCTTGTAAAGTAAGCTGCCTTAAACAGAAAGTGAACATTGCACATAAGGAATGGGAAGAATCAGAACAGGCTCCCCCCCCCCCCCATAATGGTCTGCAGCACAAAGATCACTGGGAAACTCTTAGCTAAAACCAACTCTGGCAGATTGGTTACGCAACAAACCCATTACCATCAAGACAATTCTAACTCTTAGTGAGTCTATAGGACAGAGTAGAACCGACCTACAGGTTTTCAAGGAGTTCCTGGTGGGTTTTAACTACTGACCTTTTGATTAGCAGCCTTAGATCTTAACCATTATATCATCAAGACTTTTAAAGATTGGTTGGGGGGAGGTAAAAAAACTCAAGTTCAGGTTCTTTCACTTTTACCCCAAATACTGTCTCATTTATCTCACTTATCGTCAGTATTGGACCTTTTTAAACAAACAAAAATCACCGTCGTGGATTCACTTGGTAAGTGGGCTACTTCGTCCCAGGCAGAAGCTGTGTTTTCAGGAAGAGAAACTGTAAATGTGGCCAGTAACACTTTTGGGTATAATCACCGTAGTCTGCTTTGAACACAAAAAGTGAGGCTTTGCTTGGAAGTGAGTACCCAGCAACCAGTCCAGGATGAACTGTTAGAGAAGAGGCTGCCTTTGAGGTCAGAGAAAACAGCAGCTAAAAATGATGACTCAGGTGGTCACATGGCCATCAGATGGGCCGACAGCTAGTGACAGGCAGAGAAAGAACCAGGATCCATTGCTTGTTTTTTAATTCCCAGGTTTACTTCTCTCTCATTTTTCTCCTTCCTGCTCAGTATCCCTCTCTGTTTTGTTTGTTTCCTTTCTCTCTCATGCATGCAGGCATAAACACATCGATCTCTAATTCCAAACGGTATTTTCTCCTCTTTCCTCAGTTTACTCTTCTGGGAGAGGAACACTAGCACCCATGTGGAAACCGGAGGCAGGGCTGGGCCGGCACCGTCTTTTTGTCAGGGTCTGTTAATTTTTGCTGAGGAGGCTGGGGATGTGAGCAGAGATTGCCTCGTCTACTAAAAGCTTCATGACAGAAGACATGCCAGTGAAAGGCACGTACCATCTGTTTAGTCATAGAGTCACAAAACGAGCTGGCAAGGAAGCCAGCGTGCAGTAAACATTTTTTGCTGTCAGGGGCCCACGGGCCACTCATTTCCTACAACATGTGGAGGGTCTGGTCAGAATGTAGCTTTGAGGCTTTCTTCATTTTCGGGGTTTTCTCTTCACTAAGCAAGTGGGGGTGAAGTGCTGGCTGTTACCAGCTTCTGCTTGAATCCCAGAGTTACAGAATCTACCTGGCTTCCTACTGGGGGAGGTTCCAGGTCACTGTCCCATGAACCCAGACATCTGCCTTGGTTAAGCCACCCAGAAGAGAGCCTGCCCAGGGCAGCTGTGGAGTGTGATGTTTGGGTTCCTGTGGGGACAGGGACCCCTTATTCCATCCCATCATCAAGTTCAGCCCTTCAGGGTCATCCTGGTTTCCCTCCCCTTGTTCACACCCTAGAACGAATCAGTCCCAAGATTCTGTCAACTCTGCCTCTAAAAATGCTTCTTTGCTTGTGTACCCACTAACACTACTCTGATCTATCATTTCCTATCTGGATTCTTACAGTTGGTCTTCCCAGCACTAGACCGAACAGCTGCTGTCTGTTATCCATGTCCAAAGTGACCCTTCCAGTAAAAACCTTGTCACCTCACTTTTTTAAGTAAACTTCAACAGTAAACTCTCCTCTGCTAACTGGCCACAGTTGCTTAAGAGGGCTGACAAATCCCTCACCTCAGGAACACTCATTTCCGGTATTTCTGAGGCAGAAGCCTAGATTACCAATTTTAATCTTAATTTTTTCTAAGGCTATAAATTTCCCTGTAAGCACTGCTATCCCTGCATCCCACGTATTTTGATAAGTTATCTTTTCATTTACTTCAAATTATATATATATTTAATTTCTCTTGAGACTTCTTTGATCCTATGTTATTTAGAAGTGTGTTGTTTAATTTTGGATACTTGGAGGATTTTCTGAGATGTATTTCTATTACTCATTTCTAGTTTAATTCCAGTGGGGTCCCAAAGCACATTTCGTGTCATATCTGTTCTTTTAAATTTGTTAAGCTGTGGTTTATGGCCCAGAATGTGGTCTTTTTTTGGTGAATGTTCAATGTCCATTTGAGAGGGACACCCAGAATGTGGTCTTCGCTGGTGAGTATTCCTGAGAAGACTGCATGTCTATTCTGCTGTTGGTAGACTGTCCCTCCTCATTTGCCGTCTGGAATTCATGGGGCTACCTGTACCGCATTACCTAATTTTGTTGTAAATACAGTCCATGAGCTCTTGGGTTTTGCTATCTAGTTGCTCTGATACCGCTGCCATCACCTTCCCAGAATTTCCTTTCTCTTGCCCCTAATACCTGTTGCTAGTCCAGAAAAGCTCAAGCCTGGATATTCTCCGAGGGTTAGTGAAAGTTAACACCTTTCCTTCATCAATCCACAGCCTTCCTCAAAGATCCTCAGGGATCCTGTAGGGCAGGGTCAATTCCAATTCTTTGGGATTTCAGTGTGGACACTGAACTTCTGCCAGTGCCCTCCTTTCTCACGGTTCTCACTGACCCCACCTTTGCCCACGCCCTTGCTCTAGACCCTCTGATGGATTCCCTCTTCTACAAACACAGTCTTTCATGTTTCTCTGCCTCTTGCCAGTGCTGTTTTCTAAGGTGGGGATGCTCTTGTACTCTTTCTCTCTCATCCTCTTCTGCCACCTGTTTTTGAAAATTTTCCTTGAGCCGCCTAGTTGGAAAGAGTCGCTCATAGTCAGAAACACAGACTTCATCTTTGGGC
This sequence comes from Heterohyrax brucei, assembly GCA_028571685.1. Taxonomy (NCBI): domain Eukaryota; kingdom Metazoa; phylum Chordata; class Mammalia; order Hyracoidea; family Procaviidae; genus Heterohyrax; species Heterohyrax brucei. Next base: position 12,240,095 of record CM053153.1, on the reverse strand, counting down.
TCAAATCCCAAGTCAGCCATGAAATGGTTTTGTGGCCCTAGTAACTTCTCATTTCCAAAAAAGAAATGAGAACTTGGCCTTGCTGATTGGTTGTTTTTGAGGTTTTCCTGACAAAATCCATGCAAGGAACTTAAGCATTTTCTTGGCACGTAAGAAATGCTCAATAACTAGGAGCGATCACGAATATCTTTCATTAAATGATTTCTTGGAAGCTGTAAACCACCCCTTCCAAACTTGTATTTTCCTCAGGGTCTAGCATGTTGCTTTGCTCATATTGCCAAGTGCCGTTGAGTTGAGACATTTAACAAATACTTGATGATGTCCTTTTCCTCAACTACTTGTAACAGGAAAACTTATAGTAAGATTAGAAAGAAAGGAATTGAACTGAGAAAAGATGGAGGAGCTACCTACAGTTTAGGAGACAGGAAAAATCATGGCTAATTCAGAGCTAGGCTAAAATCCTGGCTCTAAGACCTGTTACCTGACTTAAGTGTCTAATAGAATGTCAGGAGTGCATTCTCTGGAGCAAGACTTCCTGGGTTTGTATCCAGATGGTAATATTTGTCAATTCAGAGACACTGGGAAGATTATTTTACTTCTGTGGGACTCAGTTTTCTCCTCTTTAAAGTGGGACAAAAATAGTACCTATCTTATAGGGTTGTCATATGACTATTGCAGGTTACTGTTGATGATATATTTGAGACAGTATCTGGAGCACATACGTGTGTTTGTCTGTCATTAAAGTGCCAGTGATGCTCTGTCTGTAAACATCTCAGAGGTCCTTAACAAAGGACCAAGTAAATAGTGACTGAAGCTCTTATACTTACTTCCTGCAACCATGGGTGCAATGTCAAATAAGAGGGAGTGCTATTCTGGCTTTTATTGGTTTTGTAAAGACTGGCAAAAAAGACTCTTGCCTTGGTGGAGTCATTTTTACACAGGATACGACAACCAGAATAGCTACTGATATGGTCAAACATTTTGGTACAAACCTAGGTCCAGCCAAGCCAAGTGCTGTCGAGTTGGATCTGACTCATGGTGACCCTAGCTTGGCTGGACCTAGGTTTATACCAAAATGTTTGACCATATCAGTTATTTTAAACTCTGATCCCTGAAAATGTCCGTTGGTTGGCTCCAGGTGAGAGGTCATCAACTCACGGATATTTCCTCTGACAGTTTAGTCCTGCCACACTTACCTTGAAGAAGGAAGCAAGCTTTGGATTGCTGTGATGAATAGAAGAACGATAAATGCACAGACCAAGTTTGACTTGAATACTTCATCCCTCATTTGAGAATACTGTAATTGGAAAAAAAAGAAGGAGAATGAATTGCTTCACAGCAGAACTTGGCTGCTGGAAGAGTGCCTTTTAGCAGACTTTTGGGGGAAAAGTAGCAAGAAGAAACAGGCAATTAATTTTTTTTTAAATGAAGAATTCATATCATAATAAACACTTCTCAAAGCATTATCTGCATCTCTCCCACCAACTTTCAGATGAGAGCCCAGGAATGATTACTATTCCTAGTAAAGGCAATAGGAAGAACTTCGCACGAGTATCTCCAGCTCCTCTCCTCTCTCTGAACTCACATCATTTTGACCAAGTAGAAGAGCATACAACCATATATGCAGAGAATCAAATTCACCTTGACTTTCTTCATGAGTGAATTTAGGTCATTTTAGGATCGTGCTCTATTTCTTGTTAGGTTCAGAGACTCGAGAAAATGTTTTAGCCTTCTTTTTGTAAAAAAAAATGACTGAAAAATAAATTCACAGAATCTTAATATAGAAAGCAGCCTAAGAGATCTCCAGCTAAGGTAGCCCTTTGATTTCAGTGGACAGAAACCAAGACTGATAGACGGCTATGCTTGCTGCCCTTCTGATGTCTGTCCATGGCTCCCCAGGGGAATAGCTGTAACTTTATTTTAATTATCCAGAGTACTCAGTAATTTCATTGTCCAGTCTGAAAAGCTTCTGGAAAGTCAGCATTGAATGTGTATTCATCTAGTTTGAGCTATCTTGGAAGTCACGAAACTGAGGAATAACTTGATTCTTTCAGAAGGAGGAAGTGTTTTTAAAACTGAAAATGATCTTGAAGTTAGCTAATCCAAGCCCCTGATTTTACCTCTAATGCTAGAGGTTTAGTAACTTGCCTTATGTCACACAGCTTGCAGATCTTTTGTGCTTTTTTGAAACAGAAAGCTAAACTTGGCTTTAGGAAAACAATAATTGTACACTACTGGGAACCTTCTAATCCTTGATTTGAATTTTAAAGAGCTACTTTATAAAGGAAGCTGGTCAACAGAACTCTTGGCCCATGTCCACAGGATCAAGGGAAGGGTTGTGGTCCAACTGCTTGTTGGCATGGTACACACAACAACAGTTGTGTGGTTTTTTAATTCTTTTGCAAATCTCTTGGTGTGGCGTGGTCTTAGCTTGGAACTTACTGTTCAGTGTCATGGCTGAAATTTGGAGGACTTCCCATTGCTTGTGAGCACCATGGGGGAAGCACAGTGCTGCCTGGATTCTGTACATTTATTGCTTTCTACTCTCTGTCATCAAGGCCTCTGTCTGTCTGTAGATTCCCTGCCTGGTGTCCAGGGGGGAACCAGGGACATGCCCTTAAAGAATCGGGACAAACCCCCCTCTCCTATCATGAAGCCACAGAAGATCCATGTTACCCACAGTTACTAATGGGGCTGCCTCACACACAATGAGGAGCAGTTGTAGAGACTCACACATGTCAGCTTGAAGATAAATGAATTAACCACAAAGCAGTCAATCTGGAGAAAAAGAAATGTCTGAGTGCCTTTTAACTACTAATTGTACAAGATTTAGTTATTTGTTGGCTGGTTAATTTTCCAGTGAGGTTGGTTATATAGATTTGATCACGGGATTTTAAAAGTGACAACTTTTAATGTCCTTGATCTTTTACTTCCTCCTCCTCTTCCTCATCACTGTCATCATCATCACCCTGACAGCATCTCACAGTCGTAAAGCATCCTCACTTCCTCAATCCAGGAATCTTTCCTGTAATGTCCCGAACGTCTGCTCAAAGATAGGACCATCCCTGCTTTGCGTACCAGAAACCCAAGCACTGCCATCGAGCCGATTCTGACTCATAGTGACCGAGCTGATTCTGACTCACAGTGACCCTATAGGTCAGAGTAGAACTGCCCCATAGAGTTTCCAAGGAACACCTGGAGGATGTGAACTGCTGACCTTTTGGTTAGCAGCTATAGCACTTAATCACTACACCACTGGGGTTTTGTCTAGAGGAAGTGCAATTCTTTTTCTGAGCCAGGGCAGAGTATCCTAGGCTTAAACACTCTCAACTTAAATGCTCCTGGTGCCTGAGAGTGCACTGTTTTGCAAAGCAAAGCAAAGCAAAGCAAAGCAAAGCAAAGGTCCCTTCCTGAAGAGTCCAAACCTGAGTCTCTAAGACTCTTTTCTTGAATGCTTCTTACTGATGACTTAAAAATGTTATGTATGAGTCACCATTGGTCCACACTGAAGTTGCATCAAGTTTTACATTTTTCATTTTCTTCAGGTAGCCAGCTGGGTAGAGATGAAATAGGAAGACTCTGAGAACTTTGTCTTCAGATCTTGCACATGATCAGTGTGTAACTGTGGGCAAAGCCAATTTTTTTGAACCTCACTTAAAAAAAAAAATCTATCAAATGGGAGATATTTGCAGTACTAATTTGTTCTTTTTACGTCTGAACCGTAAGGCCTCGCACAGTCACATAAAAGAAGAACCTCATGTGACTTCTGAAGTCGATGTCAATCATATATAAAAAGTTGGGTTTCAGAATGGAGGGCATTGTTGTTTCAGAAATGCAAGGAGAGTGCAGCTGTGAAAAGAAAATTCCTAATTGGTTCTGGATGATGGGGTGCTGACAGCAAGTGTTGATTCATTTCACTTCCTCTTGACTTGAGAAGGTCTGAACGCCCCAGTTCACAGCTATATTAAGTTATATACCTGCAGTCTTCCCTCTGTCTGTCCTCAGCTGGCCCTGTTTATCCTTTTTTATCTTAGAGGTGAGCATGGGCTACTCTTGAGCTTGGCTACCTGGATTTGAATCTCAGCTCCATCACTTGCTAGCTGTGTAACTGTGGATAAATGACTAGGCTTTCTGTGCCTTAGTTTCTTCATCTAGAAAATGGGGATAACAATAGTAATAATCTCATCAGGTAGGAGTCCTGGTAGCACAGTGATTAAGTGCTTGACTGAGAACCGAAAGGTGGGAGGTTCAAACCCACCAACTACTCCTTGGGAGAAAGATGTGGTGGATGGCTTCTGTAAAGACTTCAGCCTTCAAAGCCCTCCGGGGCAGTTCTACCCTGTCCTGTAGGGTCTCTATGAGTCAGAATTGACTCAAGAGCAACAGGCTTTGTATCTCAGCAGCATTGTTTGGAGGACAGAGTGATACATGCCAAGGACTTAATGCCAATGTTCACGATAATTCCTATATGTATATCCTACTTTGTTAATCATTTTTATTTATTTTACTGTCACACTTGTTACCTTTGTGTAGCCTCTGCTCTAGTATGGTGTGACTTCTATCACTTTGAAGGAGGTGTGGGAAATACTCACACCACTGGGGGCCTTATTATAGCAGTGAAATAAAAATTGTTATTTTAAAAAAGTGGAGAAAATTGAGAGAAATCCTGAATGGCAGTAAGAACCAATGGTACGCAGCCCAAACTTCTAGAACTGTTCCCCCGGGGTGTCACATCTTATCTTTGTGTGGCTGGCTGGCTGACAGAAACTAAGCGACATCAAATGAGTGTTTAGAAAACACTCAGCACAGATTTGGGGTCCTAGCAAGTGCTCTTGATGAGAGTCATAACTATTATTAATAGAAGAACAGTTAACATCAGGTAGCTGATTTGTGTATGAGCACTGAAGCTCACTTCCAGTTTTGTTTAATGTGCTTTTGGTCTTTTTTTAAAAAACTACAGCACTAACTCCTTGACTGTACCAAATAGCCAAATTTTTGGATACAGGTTTTTTTTTTCCCCCCTAGGACTTACCACTCATATTCACAGTGACCTAAAGGTGAAGGTGTTTTGTGTGTTTATTTATTCTTTTGTTTATCTTCTACATATGTATGAGTAGCTCTGGTAATGGAGTTCTTTTTGTTTTACTCTATCAAGGTTCTGGATTCTAGTGGGGGCATATGGTAGACGGTTTGTATATGTCTATAGGGTGAACAGAGAGTAACCAAATTTTTTGTGGTTTCAATTTTGCTCTTTTTTGCCTTGAATGGTCTTTAGAAGAGAGGATGATGAAGCTTCATCTGATGTACTTTGGACATATTATCAGGAGAGACCAGTCCCTGCAGAAGGACATCATGCTTGATAAAGTAGAAGGTCAGCAAAAAAGAGGAAGACCTCCAACAAGACAGATTAGCACAGTGGCTATGACAGTGGTCTCCAACAGAGCACCGACTGTGAGGATGGAGCAGGAGGGGGCAGTGCTCTGTTGTGCTGCACCCCGTGTTGCTGTGAGCTGGAGCAAACTCGATGGCACCTAACAATAAAAGGAATCTGGTATCACTCATAGCGTGTCAGCCTTCCTCCCCATCCGCTGGCTACATCCTGAACACACTCCAAATCATGAATGTGATAGAATTTTGTAAAGTGTCATAGAAATAATTAGAGAAGACAGGATGACTTAGATTTTTAATTCCACCTCTATTACCTTCTACATGTATGGATCTTGGGATAGTTACCCAAACTCTCTGAGCATGTCTCATCTCTCCAAGGGCAAAGATAATGCATACATGAAAAGGACTTCTGTAACAATGAAATGAAATGAGGCAACAAGTATCAGTGACCTGTACTAGAGCTTGAGGAGGCAGTAGGTGCTCAACAAAAGTTAGTTTCCTTACGCCACCATTGTCTCAGTTGCAGTTAACTGCAGCCTGCAAGGTACCTGAGAAGTATTATGGAGATACACTGTCAAAATGACCTTCTGAGGTGGCTGTTACCATGCCCATTTTTAGGATGACAAGGTCAGTGACATGTGCAAGGTCACTAATTGATGAATAGGTCCCAAGGGGGCAGAAGCTACATCTTTGTGTTTTCATACCATGCTTCAGCATATGCCTGGCTGAATGTAACTAAGAGAAGCAGAGCAAATGCTCTGAGCCAAGCCATCAGACCTGCCAGGAATCCCTATTAGCAAGCACAGAAGAGCAATTCTTGCAGGGACAAAAAAAGACACATGCAAAATGGTAACAAATCCTTGGCTGTCTTGTTCTCACAGAAGGAAAGCCATGATGAGCCTTGGGAAGGATCAAACACCAAAAGACCTTGTTTAGAATATGGTGATATTAGGGGACTGGGAATAGTCACATCACTTAGAGAAAATGTAAGTGGGCGATACTTATAAAGTTAAACCTATTCCACAGAGCCAAGATGACTACTTCCTGTGTTTCAGTCGTCTGGGGCACTGATGAGAAAGCTGTCCCCGTGGAGCTACAGATACTGAGTGGGGCTGTAGACCCTAGGATACAAGACATTTTAAGATTTCCCTTTCCTTCTGTTTTTCATGAAGCAGCTTCTTTAAAAGAGATCTGGGAGAAGTGTGAGATTTATTTTAAGTGAGGTTTGAGCCACAGCCAAGCTTGGCATAGGATTAAATCAAAAGGGTATGGGAAAAGAAAGTCACTTTGACCTCAAATTGCTATGATATGAATGTAGTTTCATCTGATTTTCACAACAATGCTTAAGGGCTCTATTATGATCATCATGATCTCAGCCAGATCAGATATTTTGTTTTGTGTTGCCTGGCCAGGAGCTGGCAGGGGTTGGTTCAAGTCATATCTGTATGCACACACATGTGAAGAAGCCCAGCTGAGTGAGAAAGCTAACAACTTGTCAGTATCCATCAACTGTCAGCCAGGACTAACCCACTGTCCTTTTTGGTCACTGCTGTTTTTAAAGTAAGATGTCAAACACGGTCTCTTTTACTCTAGAGCTTGAGCTCTTGGGGCCATTGTGAACTTTAAGAAAAATCCCCTCTAGGCCTGTCTAAGGCCATATTGGCCTCAAGTGTGGATCTAGGGACCTGGCTGCTATGATCTGACCTCCGATGGTTGGAGGCAAGTGATCAGCCTAATCTCTGTATATGCCCAAGGCCAGAGAGAGTGTTCTTTCTGTACAGTTCAGGAAACAGAATCCCAGAAAAAGTGTTTATTACAATGTAGAACCACCTAAAAAATCAGAACTCCAGCGGTGGGAGATGGGCAGGAACCTGCATTTTCAACAAGATCCTCATGTAGTTGTCAAGTCTCAATACCATTAGCCTAGGACAAAGAGATATTTTTATGGCAGAAATTAGTCACAGTGACAAAAGGAGGTCTTTTTTTAAACAAAAGAGTTGCAGAAGATACCGGAATTTTTAAAAAGCAAAGGCTTCTGAATGAGTTCTTCATTAACGTGGCTTGATTTTAACATCCTACTAAAATGTCTACACAATTAACTTTAAAGGATTAAAGACAATATAATTTTTTATTCAGCATGAAGAATCTCCACATTTGGAGGTGGCGACACTGTTTTTGGGCTACAAGCAAGTCTGTCATACTGTGAGGGTTTGTGAGATTCTGTGATGCCAGAAGCTATGCCACCAGTGTTCAGGTACCAGTGGGGTTACTTATGGAAGACAGATTTCATCTGAGCTTCTAGAATAAGACAGACTGGGAAGAACGACCCCACCGTCTACTTCTGAAAAGAATTGGCCAGTGAAAACCTTATGAATAGCAGCAGAACATTGTCAGATATAGTGCCAGAACAGAAGTCTCCCAGGTTGGAAGACACCCAACAGATGACTGGTGGAGAGCTGCCTCCTCAAGCAGAGTTGGCTTAATGACACAGATGGAGTCAAGCTTTTAAAACCTTCATATGCTGACATACCACAACTCAAAATGAGAGTAAAGAGCTGCAAACATCCATTAATAATCAGAACGTTCAATACAGGTAGTATGAATGTAGGAAAATTAGAAATTGTAAAAAATGAGGAACATAGAAACGTTAATATGGTACACATTCATGAACTGAAATGGACTCATACTGGCCATTTTGAACTGGACAATCATGGTCTTCTCTGCTGGGAATGACAACTTGAAGAGGAATGGTGTTGCTTTCATCATCAAAAGGAACATTTCAAGATCTGTCTTTAAGCATAGTGCTGTCAGTGATAGGATAATACCTGTATGCCTGCAAGGGAGACCAGTTAATACTGCTATTATTTAAATTTACGTAGCAACCACTAAGGCCAAAGATGAAGAAAATAAAAGATTTTTTACCAGCTTCTGCAGTCTGAAATTCATTGAGCATGGACTCAGGGTGCATTGATAATTACTGGTGACTGGAATGCAAAAGTTGGAAAGCAAGAAGAAGAATCAGTAGTTGGAAAATATGGTGTTGGTGATAGAAATGATGCTGGAGATCTCATGAGAGAATTTTGCAAGGCCAAGGACTTCTGCAAGGCCAAGGACTTCTGCATTGCAAATATCTTTTTGCACCAGCATAACTGGTGACTATACACGTGGTCCTTGCTAGATGGAATACACAGGAGTCAAATGACTACAACATCTGTGGGAAGAGATGATGGAAAATCTCAATACCATCAGTCAGAACAGGACCAGGTGCTTATATGCAAGTTCAAATTGAAACTGAAGAAAATTAGAACAGGTCCACAAGGGCCAAAGTATGACCTTGAGTGTATTGCACCTGAGGGTAGAGACCATCTCAAGAATAGATTTGATACACCTAACACTAATGACCAAAGATGAGACAAGTTGTGGAATGACATCAAAGACATCATCCATGAAGAAAGCAAGAGGTCATTAAAAAGAGAGGAACGAAAGAAAAGACCAAACTGGATGTCAGAAGAGACTCTGAAATTTGCTCTTGAATGTTGAGTAGCTAAGGCAAAAGGAAGAAATGATGAAGTCAAAGAACTGAACAGAAGGATTCAAAGGGCAGCCCGAGAAGGCAAAGTATTATAAGGACGCGTGCAAAGAGCTGGAGACAGAACCAAAAGGGAAGAACAAGCTTGACATTTCTCAAGGTGAAAGAACTGAAGAAAAAAAAAAATCAAGGCTTGAGTTGCAATAGTGAAGGATTCTACAGGGACAATACTAAATGACTTAGAAAGCACTGAAAAAAGAAGGAAGGACTAAACAGAGTCGTTGTATGAGAAAGAATTAATCGATGTCCAACCATTTCAAGAGGTAGCATATGATCAGGTGCTGATGGTACTGAGGGAAGAAGTCAAAGCTGCATTGAAGGTATTGGTGAAAAACAAGGCTCCAGGGATTGATGGAATATCACCTGAGATGTTTCAACAAACAGATGTACTGCTGGAAGTGTTGACTCATCTATGCCAAGAAATTTGGAGGACAGATACCTGGTCAACTGACTGGAAGAGATCCATACTTATACCTAGTCCCAAGAAAGGTGATCCAACCAAATGTGGAAATTACTGAACAATACCATTAATATCTCACATAAGTACAATTTTGCTAAAGATCATTCAAAAGTGACTGTAGCAGTATATGGACAGGGAACTGCCAGAAATTCAAGCTGGATATAGAACTGGAGATAGCATTGCTGATCTCAGATGGGTCTTAGCCAGAAGTAAAGAATACTAGAAAGATGCTTAGTTGTGTTTCATTGACTATGCAAAGGCATTCAACTGTGTGGACCATTAACAAATTATGGATAACACTGAGGTGAATGGGAGTTCCAGAACACTTAATTGTGCTCATGAGGAATTTGTACATGGATCAAGAGGCAGTCCTTTGAACAAAACTAGGGGACACTGCATGGTTTAAAGTTAGAAATTGTGCATTAGGGTTGTGTCCTTTCACCATACCTTTTTAATCTATGGCTGGCTGAGCAAATGATCTGAGAAGATGGACTATATGAAGAAGAATGAGGCATCAGAACTGGAGGAAGACTCATTAACAACCTGGGTTATGGAGATAACATAACCTTGCTTGTAGAAAGTGAAGAGGACTTGACACACTTACTGATGAAGATCAAAGACCACAGCCTTCAGTACGGATTACACTTCAAAATCAAGAAAACAAAAATGTTCACAACTAGACCAATAGGCAGCATCATGGTAAATGGAGAAAGGATTGAGTTTGTCAAGGATTTTATTTTACTTGGTTCTACAATCAACAGCCACAAAAGCAGCATCAAGAAATCAGAAGATTCATTGCATTGGGCAAAGCTGCTGTGAAAGATCTCTTTAAAGTGTTGAAAATCAAAGCTGTCACTTTGAAGATTGAGGTGCTCCTGACCCAGGCCATGATATTTTCAATTGTGTCATACTCTTGCAAAAGCTGGACAGAGAATAGGAAGACGGAAGAAGAATTGATGCCTTTGAATTGTGGTGTTGGAGAAGAATATTGACAGAACCATGGGCTGTCCAAAGAACAAAGAGTTCTGTTGTGGAAGAAGTACAACCAGAATGCTCCTTGGAATCAAGTTTGGTGAGACTGTGTCTCATATACTTTAGACATGTTGTGAGGCATGATCAGTCCCCAAAGAAGGACATCATGGTTGGTAGAGTCAGTGAAAAAGAGGAAGACCCTCAAGGAGAAGATACAGTGGTTATAATGATGGACATAAGCATGGAAATGATTGCGGGCATGGTACAGGACTAGGCAGTGTTTTGTCCTGTTGTGCATAGGGTTGCTGTGATTCCAAACTGACTTGGTGGCACCTAACAACAAGATTAATGAGCTCACTCCCAAGAAGTGTTCATCTGTTATGGACCCTCCTAAGGCACTGAAGGTTTGGGGGGTGGTTTCTCTGTCCTAGAAACATCTCTAAGTAATTGTAGTCTATTTCCTTCTCACCCTAAACTGCATTTCGAATCTGTCTTAATAGAGAAGTGAGAACCTGAGATCAAGAAATACTACCTTCTTTTAAGTGCTTCAAGACAAAGGGTCCACAAAAAGGTTTAAGTTGTTCACTATATAATAAATATCCACAAATCAGTAAGACAAAGGTTAGCGGCATACTATAAGATGGTACAATCACGACAGATGACTAAATTAGCAAAGAATTATAAAGATCAAAACATACCTGGAAGGGTATTCAACCTCAACAATAACTTAAAAGAATAAAAATGATTAGGAGACGCTGTTGGTTTCTTATCAAATTGGCAGTTCCTAAAAGTCAGTAAACTGGGTTGGAAGTGTGTGGCTTTGCTCTTAAACTCTGCTATTGAAAGTAGCAGTACACCAGCACCGAGGGCAATTTTGGAATATCTGTTAAGTATTTAAAAATGTGCGTTCTCTTTTACCCACTTTTAGGATTTTATCCTAAAGAAATAATTAGAGCATGGAACTATGATCTAGTTATGACAATGAGTTACAGTGTAGTTTATAATGTATAATAGTGAGAAAAAATACATGTAAATTTGGAGTATTGGTTAAACGTATAACGATTAAACCAAATAGTGGAGTACTATGCAGTTACTGAAATCATTTTATAAGTGAATATTTAACAACATGGAAAAAGGTTCAAGGCTCATTGATGAGCAAAGTATGCTTAATACTATGTTGAAAAGCACTGAGTACATACTGGCGTGTTACAGACTAAATTGTGTCCCCCCAGAATATGTATTGTAAGTCCTAACCTCTATGCCTGTGATTGGAAACCCTGGTGGCACTGTGGTTAAGTGCTATGGCTGCTAATCAAAATGTTGTCAGTTCAAATCCACGAGGCACTCCTTGGGAACTCTATGGGGCCAGTCTACTCTGTCCTGTAAGGTCATTACGGTTGGAATCCACTCAAAGGCAGTGAGTTTGGTTTATGCTTGAGGTCAGTTCTACCCTGGCCCCTAGGGTCGCCATGAGTCGGATCCGACTCCAGGGCACTTGGCTTGGCTTGGCTATAATCCCATTTGGGAATGGATTGTCTTTGTTATGTTAATGAGCCAGGATTAGTATAGTTTGAGTGTAATCTATTTTGTATCTCAAAAGAGTGTAATCTCTTTTATATCTTAAAAGATACAAAAGCGATTAAAGAAGCAAGCTAGAAAATAGAGATGGGGAAGGAGAGATGTCAAACCACATGAAAATCTTCCAGGAACAGAATTTCAAAGAGATAAGGACCTTCCTCCAAAGCTGACAGAGAGAGAAAGGCTTCCCTGGAGCCAGTACCCTGAATTTAGACTTCTAGCCTCCTAAATTGTGAGAGAATAAACGTTTGTCTGTTAAAGCCATCCACTTTATGGTATTTGTGTTACAGCAGCATCAGATGACTAAGTCATGGCCCTGTTTTTATAATAATCTGCACTGATGGGTGTATAGATGCAAGTTCATAAAACAGCAGCTGGCTGATGCCCAAATGTCAGAAGTAGTTATCCTGATTTGTAAGATTACAAGAGATTTCATTTTCTTCTTTTTTTCTCATATGCTTGGTATAAATTTTTGTGAATGAAAATATATTCTTTTTAAAAAAGAAAAAGGCCATATATAAGAAAAATAATTCCAAAATCATTGTCAGTATTTGCAAACAATGCCATATGTTCTATATTACTTTATCTTAGTCTAGTTTTCTTGTTCCTGAAGTTGGTGAGCTTCTGTAGGAAATATTTAGCTCAACTAAAGAAGGGCAGAGAATTCTGTGCATGTTGAGAGGAACTGGAAGGGGTCTTTGACAACTGCACTAGGAGTTCCCCTACCCCAAGATACAACTCCCTGGGAGTCAGCTCAGAACATCCACATGGGGTTGCTGAAAGACAAGAAGGCTCTGAAATGGAAGTCTACCCTGACTGAGGCTCATGTGAGCCTTAGCTCACATGATTTGTCATTTATACTGGGTAGTTTTTGAGGAGGAAAGGGTTGCTACTAACAAACACATTGAGAAAATAGGCATAAACCAGGACTATTCTGGGAAAACCAGGGTATATGGTCATAGGTTCACCGGGAATTCACAGATTTATAGCACTAACTGCTGAAAGAGATTTAAAAAAAAAAAAAAAAACCCAAACCCAGTGCCAGCAAGTTGATTTTGAATCATAGCAAACCTGGAGCGGATCCTACAAGACAGAACACACTGCCTCATGGTTTCCAAGGAGTAGCTGGTGGGTTCAAACTGTCGACCGTTTGGTTAACAGCCAAAGCTCTTAACTGCAGTGCCGCCAGGGCTCAAGAAAGACGTTAAATCAAAATGAAACCCACTGCTGTTGAGTCAATGCCGACTTACAGAGACCCTATAGGACAGAGTAGAACTGCCCCATAGAGTTTCCAAGGAGTGCCTGGCAGATTTGAACTGCCAACCTTTTGTTTAGCAGCCATGGCATTTAACCATTGCACCTCCAGGGTTTCCAGAAAGAGATTAGGAGCTATCTAATCGCTTCACAAATGAGAAACTGAGGACCAGAGAGGGAAAATAGTTGCCCCAGCTGTTGTAAGCCACGTGCTCCTAGAGTGCACTTTCCTGAAGCTTGACTGGCAGGATTCCTGGGAAGGGAGAGAGCCACCTGGAAATCTCATGGCAGGGATTTCTTTTCTCTTGAAATGCCACCAAACGGTCATTATCAAAACAGACCTGTGACTTTGTGCTGTGAGACTTATCAAAGTATATCCTGTGGCCAGCTCCAGGGAGCCAGGCCCATTCCCCAGTCTTTTCTCCTTAACCCGAGTCCTTTATCCAGTCTCTTAGCCATTCAACAAGAGTTCACTCAGCACTCTGAGTTTTATGGAAGTTATTTTATGGAGACCAACTGATAGATAAATTGATTTTTGTAAGTGAAGGTGACCCAAACTGAATCAAGTTTCAGAGCATCTTCCAAGGTGCTTTTCTGATCTCTAACTCACTAATAAATGAGGAGAGGCCAATGGCTTTCCTTATTCATGTATCTTCTTATTGTTCCAATAGAACAAAGTCTTGGCTTCCCTACAAAAACACCAAAGTCCAAATTCTTGCTTCTGTTTCCACTTGCAAAAAACTTGATTTTGTGGTATGAACTTGCCCTCAAGGAGCAGGGTTGGGTAGTGGGAAGAGAACAAGCTTTGGAGTCTAAATACTGTACCTCTTTCAACAGTTCTAAGATGCACATGCTTCCCACCTTTAACGTCTCTGAAATCAAAATGCTTCTAAATGGTACCTTGAAGTTCTCTCCAAGATTCGTCTACATGGGATCAAATTGGTAACAGCATCTAGAAAGGTTAGGTGAAAACTTTAGGGGCCAGTGACTTTATGTTAACTGTGTGGAATAATTTGGAAAAGGCTGGAGGGAATGGGTACATAACTTGGAGAAGGTAGACAGTGTTACTGAATTGCACATCTACAATTTGTTGAAATGGTGTATGCTTTGCTGTGTGAGGAAGCACACACGCACACACGCACAAAATCCCAAACCCCAAACTGAAACTAGATTTTAGTTTTTGTCTAGGTCCAGTTGCAATTGCTTTTGCTAGTCACCAGGAGGCAGTAGTATCCTGAGCCAGACCACTTTACATTGAATTCTTTGCTGAGACTTTTTTTGTACCACACTCAGAGTATGAATCCAGATGTCAAACCTACACAGATACCATTTTGGAGTTTAATGTCTGAGGCATCTCTTTCCCTTCACTGAACCAACACCAAGGAGGTGTAGACATGCATAGTTCCCCGCTGTCTTTGTTGGCTGGCTTGGCTTATCTTTGGTCACCTCACCCTTACCCTGATGGCATAAGCCAAGCACAACTGTGCAGGGTGTTTCTGCTAGACTCTTCCCACACTGGGCGATTTTTCTTAGTGCTTCATAGAAAACAGAGCATCTCAGAGTTAGCTGATAGCTCCTTAGTGTCCATGAAATATGATAGCCAGGCTTTGGGAGGTCTGTCAGCTGTATCTACTAAACGTCTTGGAGGCTCTGTCTTCTCTTTTACAGTGAAATAATGCTTCTGGGAGGAAAAAATAAACTTAGGTCCATGATCACCAGGCATAGAGCAGACAGACAATGATAACTATTTTCCAACTCTAGCGTCCCAGGGTTTTGAGGGACCTGGTTTTATTTTGCTAACATACTAGGACCCTTTCTTACACAACTTTTGTCTTCATGCCCTTATTCTGTGCCTCCATCTCCACCCATAATTCAAAAGGAAAGGATGGAGCTTGTACAGGACTCAGGACTGTTCCCTTCACACGGGAGTTTGCAAGAGCGGCAAGTCCTAGGGGCTCCCAGTGGGGCAGTGCTGTGAACAGACAAGCGTGCTGACCTGAGGGTCATATGTAGGATCAAATCCCATCCCCTCTTTGTACTGTTTGACTTTGGCCAGGCTATGCCGTCATTTCCCAGTGCCCCCCTTTCATCAGCTGTCAGAGGAGGCTAGTCATAGTATCTGCTTCGTATTGTTGTTGTGACCTTGTGTGAACATCCTAGAACAGTGGCCACTATGTAGTAAACACACAGGGACTGTTATGTGTGTTGTTTTCTGCTCAGCACTACTCCAGTTTGTAAAGGGGATCTCAGAGTGATGCCGTGAAACAGGGTTTGATGACACAAGGAGAATGGCCATTTTCTGAGATGTCTCTTTACCCGTGTCACTGAGGAACACATGTGCTACACAAGGCATGCTCCTTGGGGGTGTGGTATATGATAGCATCCGACATGGTGCTTGGTGGACTGCGGGGGCGCGAATCCCATGTGTTTGTTCTGGACACTGCTCTCTGCCTCCCCTGAAAGAAGGTCCCTTTGGTCCCAGAACACAATCACAGACACGAGATGCCTCCTGAGGTCCATTCCTGCTCCTACACCTGGTGCCTGCAGATGAGATGCAGACACTGTTAAACAGACACCAGAAGCTATCTGCAGTCTGCAGGTGCTGCCCTGGCGAAGCAAGGAGATCTTTAGGGAGACGAAACAGAAGGAGTGTGTGCAGCTCTGGACACACATATTTACACAAGCTAATTGAAAAGTCTTTGTAAGACCGCCTCGCTCTTCCGAGCTCCTTCAAATATAGTAACCAGGAAAGAAAATGCATTGCATAAATCCATTGCTGTCGAGTTGATTCTCACCCATGGCAACCTTACAGAACTGGAGTACAACGGGACTGCTAACTGAAAGGTTGGCTCTTTGGAAGGAGGCTCTTTGGAAGACAGGTCTGGCAATCTGACTGGTCCCCAAAGGTTGCTACCTTGAAAACTTTATGGGTCAAAGTTCTACTCTAAAACACAAGGGCTCACCATCAGTTGGAATCAGCCAGACTGGTTTGGTTTTATTTGTTTTTTTTTTGAGTTGCCAAAGCCAAGTTAAGCAAGGCAAAAATTTTGTTTTCCTAGTACACAAACTTGATGCATTTCAAGTTGGGATTGCAGGTGAAAGGATTAATTTTGGGGTCTGCAACCTTCAAGCAGTTATCAGAGCACTTTAGCAGGAAGGGTTGTGTGCATAGAAGGGTGATTTGACCACACCAAGGAAAGCAGGATCTTGCAAGGCAGCCAAACAAGCTCACAACTTACTTGCTGGAGGTTCGCATAGTGTTGCATCAAACTCCTCAAATTTCCTTGCAAATTTCCTGCTGTTCCCAGTCAGGAAAGGTCTGTCGGCTTCCATCAATGCAAAGAAGCAGACCATCACACAGGGACGGGCTCCTTGTCTGCTTGCTCCCCTTTACAGTTCAGAATGGGAGTGGGAGCCATCGTAAAGATGGCTTTGAACACTTAGCCTAATTAAGACATTGCTCTGCAGATTTTTCTGATAACCTATGCGACAGGTATATTCATGGTCCTCATTACATAATGAGGAACAAATACTCAGAGAGGTTATCTCACTTTCTCAAAGCCACATACCAGTGTAACTGCAGGGCTGTGATTCAAACTTATCTCTAAGTCCACAACTCAACTGTACTAGTCTTAGACTGGCAAGGCTCTGAGCTGGAGATAAATGGAAAAATGGGAGAAAAGGTACCTGTCACCTGAGAAACAGAACATTCCTCATGTACTTTGTGACAAAGGTTGCAACTGAAGGGAATTCACCTGTGAGCAAAGGTTGATAATATCATATGATTTAATAATTTTAGAGTGGAAGAAACTCATCTGAGGTGTATTGAGTTGAAGGATTCTCTGCTCTTTGATCCATCTTTTCCCTAAATAGCAAAGCTGAAGCTTTGTTGATCTAGTCAACAGCTCCTTTTATGGTCTTTACACACAGTTTTCAAAGATGAAACGAAAAGAAAGACAATAACAGACTAAACCAAGCAAGCAACAGACAAATCAAAACCAGGGCCCCTGGGCTGTCTCTCTAGTCCCATGAACATGTACAACAATTCAGAAAAAAAGACAAAAAACAGAAGAGCACTATGGAGGCCCAGCTCTACCTTGTGCTCCAGGCTGGAGTCTTTAAACATCAGTGAGAATGGCTTGATATGCTCTCTTCTCAATTTATCGCCACTCCGCAAGTCGATGGTATGTTCTATTCTCTTGTTAATTTCCTCAGGCCCAGACTGGACATGCAAAGCTTGTGCAAGATGGTTTGGAAGCAGATTTATTGAATTTCTTGTTAGGGCAGCCAGAGTCTAGGGGGAAAGCACATGCAAACACAATAAACCTGCTAGTCCCCTTTGGGTTAAAAAAGAAATGCAGTGTTTTTAGATCAGGTGGCATTGCAAACAGTCACAGAATTCCATGCAGTTGTATTCAGTGAAACCCACAGAAGTTGATAAGCTATCATTTGGTTCAAGAAACGCAACCTGACAAAGTTATGATGTCAAGAGGGACACTTCCCTTTCCTTTATGTAGGTGCACTGAACTCCTTCAGTTGAGATAGTTGGAGAGCTGAAGGATTAGAAGTATTAGTGAAGGCCTTTTCTCTAACCAGGTACGTTCCTGGTGTGAGAGAAAAAGAACCACTACAAATAGCTGAAAGTAAAATACATCTAAAAAGCCCCCAGAAATCATTGTCTCCAACGCAGTGGATTCCACATTTTTCTGTGGTGGTTTTGTTTATTGGTGATGGAGAGGCTTGGAGATCCATGGCTCATATTCTTTTTTGTTTTAGCATTCCTCGTGGACAGTCCAAAAGTGCCCAGATCTGCTCATTCAATTTGACAAAAATTGTTAAATTCTTCTTTGCACAAATATGGTTTCTGCTCCATAGGTCACTATATATCTATATGTCTGTATAGATATATGTGTGTGATTTCCTTTAGGCAGGAAATGCAAGCAGTTGCCACCTCCCACTATTTCTGGTTCCCAGGAATAAAAAGCATAAGGTAGGGAGAGGTACAACCACTGTGGTTGGTTATTGGTATGGAAATAACACTGGCTTACGAGGACAGACTAGGTTTGGCAGTGAGGACATGCCTGGTGCTTACTTGCCAGCAATGACATCAGCTGGCTGGCTCTTGCCCAGTGCAGTGCTTTCTCACAGCTCCAATTTATTACACCTTCTTTGGCAAAAAAGGTGAGTTGGAGATGAAGCAATACAGGAACTAGGAAGGCCATCTTCCCCAAGAGATTTCCTTAAGCGGAGGTATAGGATGCAGCACGTTCCTCCAGTTTCTCGGCTCGGCCAGGTTTAAGACCACAGACCAATCTGGATAAGACTACAAAGTCATTCAGTGGTAGAACATGAGACCTGACAGAGACCTTGAAAGTTCCCCTGTCCAAATCCTTCATGAATCAATGATATCAGAGAGACAGGCTCAAGAGCCATTATTAGCTGTTTAGCAGAAGGCTCAGATCATTTCTCCAGGGCCAGAGTTGGGGACTAGGGACTTTGGTCTCTATCGAGCTGTCCAGCTTATTCCAGAAGGAATCTTCCTGATATTGCTGAACTTTCCATTTTCACCTTCATGGAGATAGTCAATGTCATCTAGATTGGAGATTGCTGAAGAATTCTACAACAGGGCCTTGTTACTGGTAGAGTTTAGTGAAACCCTTATCTCCAGTCCTAGGAGAAGGGATGTAGTTGCCTGTCCCAACATGAGAAGAGAAACTACATGCTCTTAGGCACTGAAGCAGTTAATTTCTGCTTTGAAAACCAAGGAGGCTGTCACAGACAAAAAGACAGATGTCAATGGGAGATACTGCAAGGTGAGCAAGAAGGAGAAGGCTGGAGCAGAGAGAAGGAGGAAGGGCCAATGTTCCTGAAAAATGAACAGCAGGATACATGTGAAGGCCCCTGGGATTAAATGCTATTAGATCAGAGGAGGGCTGGGCTGTGGACTGCTTCTCACATGGAGTTCCTACCTAATTCCTGAGTGGAATTATTTCCACAGAGCTTGAAAATGAGAAAATTTAGTTTGCTACTTTGGAGAACTGGAAAGGACAGTCAAGCTGTCTTTGGACATCCACTCTGGCCTAGCAATGCCAGGATGCACCTCGGCTTCAGCTGGGTCCGCCAATGGCTGATGAACTCAGCCACGATATCAATTTGCATTAACTGTCAGATGTCACTCTCTCTTTGCCATTTTTATGTCCTTGTAGTTTTAAGTTTCTTAGAGATAAACTGAGTTAGCCCACTCTACCAGTCTCTCCTGCCCCAGTGGCTCTCAGACTTCAAATTTCACAGAGAAGGAGCACTGAAAAAGTATTACTGGGACTTATCTAAGTACAGTGCCTATAGCATCAGCAGCAATGACTACAACTACTGCTGTCTTACATGACCATTGTTTCATAAAAGAAGGACATGTTTAAAATGGTAAAATTCCAGAATAAAGGACATTCTTCACACTGAATTAATTAGGTTGAATGAATAACTCTGATTTATTCTTATTTTTCTCATATCGATGTGGACTGGTGAAGCATTATCAGGGACAGACACTGGTCTGTGGGATGGTATCTGAGAAACTTGGAAGAGAGGATGATGCTTCCTGATTCCTGTGCTTTATAACAGATGCCAGTCCAGAGGACTCTGCTGCCATTGGCCACTGCTGTGAGCAGAAACCAACCAAGTCTCTTCCTCTCAAATCTCAGCGATTCTATTGGCTGTCTCTGTGCTTGCTTCAAGCGAGAGAGGTCTTTGGAAGCACCTCACTATCTTTTACCTTTACCACCAGGATAGAGTTAAGAGCTGGGAAGTCGCCCCTTTCATCAAAAATGCCAGTGATGCCATAGTGGAGAATTCTTCTCCAACGAACTATTTTTTGTTCAGGCTGAAGACAGCATTGCCTGCTGTTTTATGCAAATAGTCACTTCTCAGTGGTCCTTTTTCTGACCACCTGCTCCACGAACTACATAGGACAATAGTATGTGCTCAGCAATCTCTCTGACACCTGACACTTTCAGGGCATATCTGTTACAGGGAAGACCAGCATCAACTCAAGAAATCTAGCAAGTTGCAGTTAGGAAGGGAAAGCACCTGCTTTCATTTAACCCCCCAAATACTGCAAAGCATCACTGTCTTTGAGGCTGAGTCCAACTTGTGATTATCTGAGACACCCCTCCTCCTGTGAGTAATGGCCGTTAAGATTTGCCCATGGGGTCGCCTTCAGTGGGATAACCGCAACACCCCAAATCCATACACAGACACCTCCACAGTGGTCCATCTGCACACCGTATTGGAGACCTGTGTACCTTCTCTCTTACATATCTGTTTAGATGCATACTAGAACAAACTATTTTTAATGGAATATGATTCTCTGTTTTTAAGAGTTATAGTACCACAGCAAACTAGATTAGGATCATGTTTTTTTTTTTTTTTTTAAAAGACAGCATAAGCTTTGAAATATGATTCCAGTCTTAAGTTGGCCTCTAAATGGTTGAGAATGTTGTTTCAAATAAATAAATTAAGCAATTGGATTGGTTAGAGAATAGAATAAATAAATGTGTGAAATGGGAGATGCCATGAGGATAATTGAATATATAGTCATTTATATATTACTGAAGGCATATATTTGAACATATATTTCAATGTATAATCAAAATACATGTTGTATTGATTTAAAATAATAAATGCATATTATTTATATTAGCTGGTGTTTCTTAAAATATGCGAGGTCCAACTGGTACTGTCAAATTTGAGCTGACATCGCATGTATGTCTTTCCATTAAAAAAGACTTTGCTGCTCTAGATTTTTCCGAAGTGAGATCTATGCTCCCTTCAGGCATTTCTGAGATTGCTTCCTCACTCACAGATGCTGAAGACAGATCAAAGCGCAAGTGAGAACCAGTGTCCCTTTTGAACCCATGTTTCTAAATATAGCATATCCCTTGTAAGTCTGAGGGTTCTGGTGACAACTATCATCTGACGTTCTGGATATCACTTCGTAAACCACATCTGAACTGGAAGGCTATAAATCCTACTAATCTCCTCATCTGGTTTATCACTTGCCAGCTATCCTATGGGAACCTTCTTCTATATGTGCACTCACTAAAAATGTACTTGTGCAGATCCTATCACTGCATGAATGTTATAAACCCTGACAGTCCTTAATCAGTTTGTTTCCAGGAACAAATTCTTCCAACAGGTATCAGGCTAGAATTGTATGATCCAGAAACACCCAATCTGGTGGACTCAGAAACTCCCTAACTTTTGTGGATTATATATTCCAATCTTGAAAAGCACCTTATCAACATTTAAAATCAGCTTTCATGGATTCAGTGGGGACTCACCTCTCTGTTTCATTACTCAAGAACAAAACAACAAAAACAATAAAGCAAACCTGTTGCTGTCATTCACTCTGTCCCAAGGAACATGAGAATGATGGAATGCTTCCTTACAAAAGCATTCTGTGGACCAATAAGTTCAGGAAACGTATAACCAACATTAGTTTACTGCCCCTTCTCCCCACTGTAAAACAATCCTTGAGAGAAGGGACATTATCTCTTTTACTTATTCCTTTGTCTCCAGTGCCCGACCGTGGTCACTTAGTACATGTTTGTTGAACAAATAATGCATATATCTTCCTGTTGAAATAAAGGTACTGATAAGTTCTGTAGCAGTGAGACTTCTACAACTTTCAAACTGCCTTTCACAAACAGCTTTGACCACATGATATTTTTTTTTTTTAAATCACCCATACATGTTCAAAGGAATACCATTTGGGAAACAGTTCTGTAAAAGTCTTCCCTGATTTTGTTGGTGACATTGACCCACAGGAGCTGTTCCTGACCTTTCTGTAAGAGCCAGTTCCAAACATCAGCAGCTGTTCGTCTCCAGGCTAATGGCATTTATTTCCCAATGGTTCCACAGGAGGCATGGTCTCTATACAGTTTACCATGCTTTCCAGTCTATCGATGCCCTGGGTATACTGCTGCCACAGAATCAGACCTATGCAAGTGACATCGGACATAGCCCCTAGACACAGTATGATGTACTGAACAATCCCTCAGTCCAGCAGACTTTATGCATTGGAGCATGGGACAATGATGCCACACGCTTTACTGCTACTTTATAAACCAGTTCAGAACTCACCTCCTCCAGGAAGCCCATTCTGAGCCTGGCCTAACCCTTCATAGAGCAAACATTATGATGTATTGTAATTGCCTAATTTCATGTTTGTCTGCTCCTCTAGACTGAGATCTCCTTGAGGGCAGCCACTGTGGTTTATCTGTGACTGACTCTCTAGCCCCTGGCATATTCAGTTTGTTCTTGATAATATGTGTGGGTTGGATGGATGGATGGATGGATGAAAGGTGAGTGGCTCTGTGAGATTACATCTAGGGAAGTGTTTTTAGTGTTATGCTACCAAAAGCTTCTTCATTTTGTACTATTCTCCCTCAAACAGATTTTAAATTTAGGAATATTCTGTTTGCCCAACTATTTTTATTAAATAAAAATTAGTTTCCTTTCCAATTCGACTCGACGGCACTTGGCTGGCTTTTTTTTTCCAATTATTCTATAAAATGTGTAGTTTCTGGTTAGTATGAGATAAAAGGTTGGTATAATTCCAGCCAAGAGTAAAAACTTTGAAAGGTAGCCTTCTGATGCTTGTCACTCCAGCTTTTTTGGAATCCAGAGAATGCCTCGTGAATTCCCCAGGCTACCTCTTCAGGTTTGGCCACCAGGGTGCTGGAGATCACAGAGGGGAAGGAACTAAGCTAGAGCCTTTTCTGTATGACGCCTGCACCCACATCTTCTTGACTCTTCCCCACAAGCAGCTTGAAGGGGAAGATAGAAGTCAATGGTGACTGAAAGTTATCTTTCAGCTCCCCTGCGAGGCAGATAGCAGACTCTAGATGGAGCTGTCACTAGAAGTCCCTAGGTTACAGAAACAGTTAACATGCTGGATGCCAACCAAGGCCCACAGAAAGATGAAAGGCCTGGTCATCTACTTCTGAAGAATCATCCCCTGAAAACCCTATGGAACATACTTCTGCTCTAAAACACACGGGTCACCTGGAGCCCAACTCAACTCCATGGCAATCTGCTTGGTTTTTTAACTGGGACTATGATCCCACAGTGGGAGCTAGTTTCTTAGAGATTTGGTAAAGACCTTGAGAAGATGCCAAGTCCATCAGGCTCTGGGGATTGCTAGGGGCCTCCACCTTTTATCCTGTGATGGCCTATCTCTTCCCAAAGCCTCTGCCTATTCTCGGGCTCAGGCTGAAGACTGCACTCAGATGCAGGCAGGGCCAGTGGTTTGATCAGCTACATCCTGGACCACCCTTGCACTCACCCTCTTGAACGGTAGTACTTTCCTGCACCTAACTCAGAAAGTCTCTGTAACTCCGTTTCAGACTTGCCATATGTAGAGTTTGGGTTACAGAACAGGCAGGGAGTTTTGCAGCAGTGCTTTCAAGAATTTATAAACTACCTTTGGTCCCTATTCCACTTTCTGTGTCCTTCAGGCAAACATGAGAAGAAATGCCAGGAGCAAACACTAAGTCTGGATGAAAACATCCCAGATGAACACACTGGAGCTTTTTTTTTCTTCCACTGCTTGCTAAAACCTCAATCCAACCTCCAGAAGAGACAGTTCCTGCTTGAAACAAAAAAGTTAGTTTTGTATTCTTTTCTTAAAGACCTCATTTCTTGGAAAAGCTACCACTGTTTGGGTGCCGGGTGCTAGGGAAAGTTCTGGTCGTGCTTGAAAGGGGGAAATTTATTTTTTCTTAAATCTGACAACTGGGGGCAGATATTTCTGTGGATGTAAGATGCAATTTTTTTCTTTTTCTGGTGAAAAGATGCTAAGTGACACTCGGATGAAGCACTGCCTTGCAGAAACCCTAGTGGCATCGTGGTTAAGTAATACAGCTGCTAACCAAAAGGTCAGCAGTCTGAATACACTGGGAGCTCCATGGAAACGCTATGGGGCAGTTCTACTCTGTCCTATAGGGTCACTATGAGTCAGAAATGACTTGATGGCAATGCTTAGTTTTTTTGGTTTTTGGAGGCCCCTTGGAAATATACTGACATGGGGCTTCCCAGAGTGGAGGGGCTGGAATTAGACCATACTCTGTAAGCAAGATATGTTGTTTAAGGTGTGCTGTTTGGAAAGAAAAATGTTTTCATGCATGAACTGCACTGAATTGAAACAGTAACAGGCATTGCTGACTGTGAAACAATTGGAAAAATTCTGATGTAGCTCACTGAAGGAATATCACAGTGAAGAATACTAGCCCAGCCACTGGCAAAGTTGGTATCAAGGAAATAAATTTAAAAAGTCAGGGAGAAAATACATATTTTTGTTCTTTCTTAACTGGGTACCTTTGAATACTTAAATATCATACCTCCCTTGGTTAACTGCCAGTTTCTCAGGTCACAGTTCTGTGACTCCCCATATTATCCCTGGAAATAAGAGTATAGCTAGTTTGTTTAGAAAAGTTTCAGCTGTTTAGTAGACATGGGTTAGCCTATAGGCTACATGCTGTACCCTTGCTAACTTAAATGTACATTTTCGGACCTATCATACTACACAGACTACAAAATCATCTCTGCTTCTGTCTCTCCCACCTCAGTCTACCTCAGGAACTTCGAGAAAGGAAAGATGATTAGTCAAAATTTATGGATCAAATTGCCTATTTAATCCACTCAACACTCCCTGGAAGGTTTCAAATCCACCTGCCTTTCTGAATAGAGTGAAAACCCAGACCCTGTAATGACTCTGGCTGAACTCAGCTGCTATCAGTCAGAATCAGGGCTAAAGAGAGCCTGGGGAGTGGAGTTGTCAGAAAAAGCTACATTGTCAGAAGAGCACAGATTTACTCCAGGGAAATTTCCAAAGCTCTCCCTGTTTCCAAGCCAGAGACTGCAGATGTCCCATCTGATGAACATCAAAACTTAGTCTGATATAAGAGTGGTTAAAAACAAATTTACCTATAGATAAATATTTGCCTGTAATATCCAACATACTAACTGAATAGGGATAATGAGATATTTAACAGCTTACAAAAGAAGCAGTAAACTCTGAAAACATACTTTATGTATTTTAAAGACCAGTCCCCAGTATTTCAGGTGCTTCTAGGGGCAGAAAAGTGAGGTTCAGCTCCCTGTAGTGGAAGGGAAGCACGTGCTATGATCCTGAGCAGTAGAAGCCCACCCTGACGGGGTAGACTTGCTTTACCCCTCTTTCTGGGGTCTTTTCTTATTCTGCTTGTTTATACATTTCAGCTTAAGTGTCACTTCCTGGGGGTGGGTGGGAGGTAGGAGCAGGGGTGGGTCTTCCTTAAATACCTTGAATCAGTTTTCCCTCCTCTACTGTACCATCCTGGTATTATCATATTCACATGGAGCCAGTCACTTGTTTGTAACACCACCAGTGTGGGATCGTGGAGAACCACCTTCTCCATCTCTATATTCCCAGCACCTAGCACAGTGCCTGGACTGTTAGAATTGCTCAATACGTAGTTGATAAATGACTAAATGCTCAGTGAGCAATGAAACAAATGAACAACTTCTCGACCTTGGTGGTACTGACTGTATCCAGTTGAATGACAGAGGTAAAAACCAGTTTGAATTTAGAGAAATCTTTTTCTTAAGGGCATATCCACAGAAAGGAACCGGCCACCTTTGTTTGCATCTCACTCATTCCAGGCAGAAGCAAGAAGAAATCGAATACCAAATCCCAGGACTAAACACCACTGGATAGGAAGGTATCTTGATTATGTTGAAATCTAGACCTTGGAACTAGGCAAATTGTAATGATGTCTGTGATGATGTGTTGGTGCTTGTTATAATTAAAATTTTGATATAATCAAAATTCAATCATCCAGAATGCTGAAAGGGTTAATTTTACTCCCTAGTTAACTGAGATTTTTCTCATGCTGCCGATTTGATATTAATGTTTTACAACAGTTCACTAGGACAGCAGTTTAGGACAACTGTCATCCTACAGTAGGATAACCGCAAACAGTACCCGTGCTCATCAGTTTCTGGTGAATTATTTTTTAGGCTCTGAGTGTGGGACTCTGAAGCGTAAGTAAGTTACTGGTGTGGCCACAGACACCCAGCATGCGTCTGAAGGGGAGAAACTGAATGGGACAGTGTAGGAGCTGGAAGGAATTTTCAAGATCATCCAGCCTGGTTTTGCCATTGTGCAGATAAACACACTGAAGCCTGCAAGGGTAAGTGATTGCCCAAGCTTTCACCGCAGTAAGTGGAAAAGTCAGAGCTGTAACTCAGTTCTCCTGGGTTTTCATCTAGGACCCTTCCCACAACAAAATGGCCAGATTTTCAGGCCTGCATTGATTTGCACCAAGATCACATGGTCCAATCTATAGGACTGGCCAATTTACCTTGACTCTAGGAGATCTGTGTTAGGCGCACATGAAGAACTCCATTAGGAAAGTGATCAGATGCCAATCCCTTCTTTTATTCCAGTGGGTGCACGGAATGGGATCTAAGAAGAGTCTCAGCAGCAAGTGGTAAGGTTACAATGACTTAAGCCTGTTCCTATATCCCAGCTGGCATCCCAGTCAGAGTCAGCCCACCTGCCTCCACTGTTTCTTTTCTTCTGGTTTCAGTATTCGCTATGGAATTTAGTCCTGGGATTTGGTATACAATTTCTTCTTGCTTCTGCCTGGAATGAGTGAGATGCAAACAAAGGTGGCAGATTCTTCAGTCAATGGCTGTTTGTTCATCTGAGCACTAAACAGCTAGAGGCTTACTAAGTTCGTCTTTTATTCATGCAAATCACTGTCGCACTGGGACTCTCAGGGTATAAGATCATTCCTGTAAGGACAAGACTCCTAAAATTTATCTGGAAAAAAAAATTTGATAGTTTCTGGGTACTTTTACAGAAGATTTATAAATAGCAGTAGTGAGAAAGTGACCATGTATTTAGATGGAACACACACACACACACACACACACACACACACACACACACACACACACACACACGGCTGACCTGAAAATGAGGTAGAAGATAGAGTCCAACCAGTTGCCACAGAGTCAACTCTAACTCATGGTGACCCCAGGTGTGTCAGAGTAGAACTATGCTCCATAGGATACAAGAACCAAACCCAGTGCCGTCAAGTCACTTCTGACTCATAGCAACCCTACAAGTCAGAGTAGAACTTTCCCATAGAGTTTACCAGGACTGCCTGGTGGATTTGAACAGCCAACCTTTTGGTTAGCAGCTGTAGCACTTAACCCTAGGTCACCAGGGTTTCCATAGGAAAGAAGGGAGAAAACCCAGCATGTATCTATAGGCCGCAAAAAAGGGACTATGTGGCATGCTAACTCTGGAGCCAGACAAAACTAGGTTGTAACTCCAGCTCTGTGACTGACTGGCTACATGTCTT
The DNA here is from genome assembly GCA_028571685.1 of Heterohyrax brucei. NCBI lineage: Eukaryota > Metazoa > Chordata > Mammalia > Hyracoidea > Procaviidae > Heterohyrax > Heterohyrax brucei. The sequence continues at coordinate 12,212,446 of CM053153.1, read as the reverse complement.
CGAAGGAATTAATTTATCTCTCTCAATCACAATTTTGTGGGTTATAAAATAGGCTCCCACCACATGTCTATCAGTTTGTGGTGTCTTGCATGTTGCTGGGATAGTAAAAACTATGCTGTTGGTATTTCAAATACTAGTAGGGTCACCCACAGTAGACAGGGTTCAGCAGAGCTTCTAGGCTAAAACAGATAAGGAAGGACCTGGAAGTCTACTTCTGAAAAAAAAAAAAAAAAACTGGCTAGTGAAAATCTTATGAATAAAAGCAGAACATTGTCTGATACAATGCTTGAAGATGGGCCCCTCAGACTGGAAGGCACTCAAAATATGACTGGGAAAGAGCTGCCTCCTCAAAGTAGAGTCAAACTTAAGGACATCAAATGTTTGGGATCTTCATTTACTGATGTGGTGCAACTTGAAATGAGAAGAGCTGCAAGCATCCATTAGTAATAAGAGTTTGGGATGTATGAAGTATGAATCTAAGAAAACTGGAAGTTGAAATGGAATGCACAGACATTGATGATGGTAGATAATGGGGAGCAGAAGTAGACTAGTACTGGCCACTTTGAATGAGGTTGTCACGTGATTTACTGTGATGGGAATGACAAACTGAATAGGAGCAGTATCACATTCACTGTTGAAAAGAACACTTCAAGATCTGTTTTGAAGTACACTGGTGTCAGTGATAGGGTACCATCCATTATTTCCACAAGGAATACCAGTTAATATGACTGTTGTTCAGAGCTATGTACCAACCTTCTAATGCCAAAGATGAGGACACTGAAGATATTTTACCAACTTCTGCAGTCTGAAACTGATCAAACATGCAATCAGGATGCAATGATAATTACTGATGATTGGAAAGGGAAAGTTGAAACAAAGAAGAATTGGTAGTTGAAAAATGCAGTCTTGATGATAGGAACAATGCTGGAGACTGCTGGAGACTACATGATAGAATTTGTAAGACCAATGACTTCTTCACTGGAAATGACTTTTTCAATAACATGAACAGTGACTATATGCATGGACCTCACCAGGTGAAAAACACAGGACTAAATAGACTACATCTGTAGAAAGTGGTAGTGGAGAAGTTCAGTATCATCAGTCAGAACAAGGTCTGGTGCTAACTATGGAACTGACCATTAGTTGCTTATAATCAAGTTCAAGCTGACGCTGAAAAAAATGAAAAGAAATCCATGAGAACCAGAACATGATCCTAAGTATATCTCACCTGAATTTGGAGATTATCTCCAAAAGAGATTTGACACATTTAACACTAATGACTGAAGACCACACGAGTTGTGAGATGACATCAAGGACATCATACATGAAGAAAGCAAATGGTCATTAAGAACACAGGAAAGAGAGCAAAGACTAAAATGCATGTCAGAAGAGACTCTGAAACTCGCTCTTGAACACTGAGTAGATAAAGGAAATGGAAGAAATAATGAAGTAAAAGAAGTGAACAGAAGATTTCAAAAGGTAGCCCAAGAAGACAGAGCGTCTTAGTCAAGTGTACAAAGACCTGAAGTTAGAAAAGAAACATACTCAGCATGTTTGGGATTTCCAAAAGGACTATATGAAGGATTCTGGAAGTAAAACGACCTGTTGTTAGGGGCCATTAAGTCAGTTCCAACTCACAGCGAACCTATGAACAATAGAACGAAACACTGCCCAGTCTTGAACCATGTCCACCATTGTTTTTATGCTTAAACCTATTGTTGCGGCATCTGTGTCAGTCCATCTCATCGAGGGTCTTCCTCTTTTTTGCTGACTCCCCGCCCTACCAAGCATGATGTCCTTCTCCAGGGACTGATCTTCCCTGACAACATGTCCAAAGTATGTAAGGCACATTCTTGCCATCTTGGCTTCTAAGGAGCACTCTGGTTGGACTTCTTCCAGAACAGATCTGTTTGTTCTTTAGCAGTCTATTGTACCTTCAACATTCTTCTCCAACACCACAATTCAAAGGCATTGATTCTGCTTCTGTCTTCTTTGTTCATAGTCCAAAAATGACCTAGGAAGCATCAAAAGATGGAAGGAATACACAGAGTCACTGTACCAAAACAAATTGGTTGATGTTCAGCCATTTCAGAAGACAGCACATGATCAAGAACCAATGGTATAGAAGGGAGGAGTCCAAATTTCAGTGAAGGCACTGGCAAAAAACAAGGCTCCATGTGTTGATGGAATACAAGTTGTGATGTTTCAAAAAATGAATGCAGTGTTTGAGGTGCTCACCTGTCTATGCCAAGAAATTTGAAAGACACCTGGCCAACTGACTGGAAGAGATCCATATTTGTGCTGATTCTGAAGAAAGATGATCCAAAAGAATGCAGAAATTATTGAATAATATCATTGGTATGACACACAAGTAAAATTTTGCTGAAGATCATTCAAAAGCAGTTGTAGCAGCACATCAACAGGGAACTGCCAGAAGCCCAAGAAAGCTTCAGGAGAAGGTGTGGAACCAGGGATATCAATGCTGATGTCCACTCAATCTTGACTATAAGCAGAGAATACCAGAAAGGGGCTTGTCTGTGCTTTATTGCCTATGCAAAGGCGTTCAACTGTGTGGATCATGACAAATTATGGAAAACACTGTGAAGAATGGGAAGTCAAATGGGAAGTCCACAACACTTAATTGTGCTCATGAAGAATCTGTACGTAAACCAAGAGGCAACTGTTTGAACAGAACAAGAGGATACGGTGTGGTTTAATTTCAGGAAAGTGTGGGTCTGGGTTGCTTCCTTTCATCACACTTATTCAGTCTGTATGCTGAGGAAATAACCTCAGAAGTTGGACTATATGAAGAAGAATGGGGTATCAGGAATGGAGGAAGGCTCATTAACAACCTGCAAAATGCAGGTGACAAAATCTTGCTTGCTGAAAGTGAAGAGGACTGGAATCACCTACTGATGAAGATCAAAGACTGTAGCCTTCACTAAATCCCCACAACTGGACCAGTGAGCAACATAATGATAAACAGAGAAAAGATTGAAGTTGTGAAAGATGTCATTTTACTTTGATCCACAATCAATGTCCATGGAAGCAACAGTCAAGAAATCTAAAGAGGTATTGCTTTGGGCACATCTGTTGCAAAAGACTTCTATCCAGTGTTCAAAAGCAACAATGTTCCTTTGAGGACTAAGGTGCACCTGATCCTTGGCACAATATTTTCAGTCATCTGATATGCATGTGAAACTGGACAATGGAAGATGGAGGAAGAATTGATGTCTTTGAGGTCATGGAGCCATGATATACGGTGTTGGGGAAGAATATTGATGGCCCTTGGTTTGCCAGAAAAACAACCGTGTCTGTCTTGGAGAAGTGCAGCCAGAGTGCTACTTAGAATTGAGGGTGGGGAGATTTTATCTTACATACTTTGGATATGTTATCAGAAGGGACCAGTCACTGGAGGACATTATGCTTAGTAAGGTACAGGGTCAGTCCCCTGCCCTCCAAAAGGAAGATCCTGGATGAGATGAATTGACACAGTGGCTGCAACAGTGGGTCAAACTTAGCAGTGATTGCGAGGATGGCGCAGGACCAGGAAGTGTTTTGTTCTGTTCTGTGTAGGTTGCTGTAAGTCGAAACCAGCTGGATGGCATCTAACAACAACAAAACGAAACCTTACAAGCCTCATGAAACTTACCTTGTAAGATTAGTTTGAGAATTAAATGGAAAGAATGTGTGTAATGGTTCTGAAATAGAAGCTCCCTACTTCTGTTAGGGTTAGTGATGCTATATTATATATAGGAAAATACATATTCCTATATATGAAACCCTTGAGGTGTATCAGTTAACTGCTATGGCTGTTAACTAAACAGTCAGCAGTTCAAATCCACCAGGTGCTCTTTGGAAACTCTCTGGGGCATTTCTACTTGGTCCTATAGGGCTGCTATAAGTCAGAATCTACTTGACAGCAATGGGTTTGGTTTGCGTTTATGATAAATATACAGGAATATATGTGTCTATTTCAGGCAATGGTACACATTTGCTTGCTATTCAATGGCTGAATATAGAAATTCCATTATGCTGACAATTTTCATGCTGTGCATATTAACTTCAGGATAACATTAATAGCCTTTTGTGTAGAAACTACTAAAATATGCAGTGGAGGTATCACAAGTGTACTTTTCTCTATATGGTCATGTGATTCTTCTCAAAGGCCCATAAGAGTGATAGAAATGCCTGGATTTGATGGTAAGTTTCAGTGGAATGGATGGGGTTATGGTGATGCTTTCACAACACAGGATGGACAAACAGGCTCTGGAAAGTGTCCTTGCTTCTCCAAAAGTGGCTCCACCTCTTTTAGCATATCACTTATCATATAAATCCAGTTAAAATTATTACTAACCTCCTCATTTTAAATTTTATAGCTACATAAAAGCTTCACCCTGCTGTATCTTCTTGTAAATCATTAGTCTCAAACGCAATTTGTCTGACAAGTCCACTCTTGCTGCCCGCAATCCACTGCGCACAAGGCAGCCAAAGTGATCTATGAAAAATCTAAATCAGATCATGTCACTGGCCTGCTTTAAACCTCTCCATCACTTGCAATAGAATAAAATCCCAAACCAATAAGGCCTGCAAGACTGAATTCTCACTTCCTTCTTATCATCGTATGCTTTATCCTTTCCTGCTCACTCTGCCCTAACCACCGAGCTCTTCAGCTCTTCCTCTAAAACATTAAACTTTTTCCCACCTCAGGGGTCTTTCCTTTTCCTAGAATGCTCTTCTCCTGGTTCTTTATATGCTGCAATGTTTCAGTACTCAAACCCATTCTTCAGAGACATCTTCTCCAGTGGTCCTATCTTCAATAACTCTTTTTGATCTCAAGTCATATATCTCTTCAAATTTCCTTTACTAATGAGGAAGGGAATATTACGGTGTGTTTGGGTTAACTGCCTATTTCCCCTCCTCCTTAAAAGTGAAAGCTCCTTGAAGACCAAGTCTGTTTTTTGCTGCTGGACCCACAACTCTAGAAGACTCCATGTCTGTTAAATAAGTGAATACACAGGAACTCATGCCTAGACAAACATTTAAGTCAGAGAATGTAGCCGTCCTTAATATGAGGACCTTTTTCTGTAATCTTCCTCATCATCTTTCCTCTTCATTTTGTTTTGATTTTGAGAAATTCACTGACTACCTTGATGACTTATCCAAAAACTGAATACCTGAAATTTCTTCCCCCCAAATGGGATGCTTCTCACTTTTGGTCTACTTCAACTACCTGCTTCTACTTTTGTAATTTTAAACTTCATTAGCCTAACCTTAGCCGTATACTTTTTGCTTTCTTGTTTGCGTACTGTCATTCCACTCAGACGCTCAGGCTATAGGAGGCTCCGTTAGTAACTGAAACAGGGTTTAGGAAGCCAAGGCAGCCATTCAATGGGCAGAGTATCTGCACAAGTCAGGAATCGGGGGGAAGCAAAACACGAGCACTCATTACGCCTAAGAGAATCCTGAGTGCCAACCCAGACTAGCTCAAATCAGCAGCTTGAATCCAAAGGGATACAGATATAGGGACAGCAGAAATACACCATGTCAAAACCAAGTTAACATCTTCAAGCATAGACAGAGACTAAGAGATTCACCTAAGAGCTCAGAAGTAATTCTTAGTGACTTTTCTTGCTCATCCAAATCCATCGAAAGGTTCTTGAAATAAGGGTAGGGGACAGAATGGAGTCAAGCTTCTTCTTGGAAACCTAGAGAACTCTCTCATCAATGATGACAACCTGGCTTCTGACTTCACCACCGTGCCACATTTGCTTGCCTCTTGCCAATGATGCTTTTCAATCTAGTTCATAAAGGTAGTTTCCATTCTTTACCTTACTGGGCCTGTTGACTGTGTTTGAGCTTGCTGATGACACTCTTCTTGAAATGCTCTCTACTCTCCTGGCTGTCATGACACCACCTTTTCTAGTTCTCTTCTGACTACTTTGATGGTTTTCTACCCCTGTATCTGCCAGGGAATTCTTAATTTCACCTGTCCACTGATGTTATTCAAATGCCTTTCTACATTTTTATGTTACATGTTCCCTACAGTCATCTCTTACTCTCATGACTTCAAGTGGCACTCTTGTGCTGAAGCATACAAGATCCACATCCCCACACACGGATCTTTTACACCTGAGCTTCAGAAGGATGTGTTCAACAGCTGTCTCAGTATCTCCTCCTGGATCTGTCACAGGCGCCTCAAACTCAACACGTCCCAAACTGCAGCCCTACTTCTCCCCATGTAATCTCCTTCCAATATTGTTTATTTTAGTTGGCAGTTCTGCCATCCACCCTGTCAGTCAAGCATGAAACCCTTCAATCAAACCTAATTATTCCTGACCCTTGTCACCCACAGCTATCATTTCATTCATTTGTTTAGCAAACTCCAGTCAAAGTCCTGTTATTTGCCAACTGGTGTTTTAACTGCTGTAAGTCGGGACCTACTTGACATCCAACAAGTTTTTATTCTAACTGCAGGAGTCTCTGGTTGATGCAAATGGTTAACACACTTGGCTGTTAACCAAAAGGATGGAGGATTGAGTCCACCTAGTAGGCCCGCAGAAGAAAGCTTGACAATCTATTGTTTTTGTTAGATGCCACTGAAACAATTCTGACTCATAACCATCCCATGTACAACAGAAGGAAACACTGCAAGGTCCGGCACCATCCTCACGTCATTGTTATGCTTGAGTTAATTGTTCCAGCCACTGTGTCAATCCATCTCCTCAAAGATCTGCCTCTTTGTCACCTACCTCTGCCTTACAAAGCATGTTGTCTTTTTCTAGGGACTAATCTTTCCTGATACATGTTCAAAGCATGTGAAATGTAGTCTTGCCATCCTTGTTTCCAAGGAGCATTCTGTTGGCAGTCCATGGTCTATTCCATATTCTTTGCCAACATCACAATTCAAGGTGTCAGGTCTTCTTTGGTCTTCCTTATTCATTGTCCAGCTATCACATGAATATGAAGCCATTGGAAACACCATGGCCTGGATCAGGTGTACTTTAGTCTTCAAGGTGATGTCTTTATTTTTTGACACTTTAAAGAGGTCTCTTGCAGCAGATTTGCCTACTGTAGTGTGTTTTTTGGTTTCTTGACTGTTGCTTCCATCGAGTGATTATTATAGATCCAAGTAAAATGAAATCTTTGACAACGTGCAATCCCTGGCAACCTACTTGTGAAAAATCAGCCATTGAAAACTTTATGTCACATGCTACTCTGATACACATGAGGTTGCTGGGAGTCAGAATCAATTTGACGGCATCTGGTTTGGATTTTGGTTGTAATTGCAGGCTAAACATAGTAAGTGAAACAACTTTGGTCCCTATCTTCATGAAGCATATGAACTACTGGCGGCTGTCTTTACCTCTGAAATCTCTCTCTTCTATCCCCTCTTTTTCCTTGATCACTGCCAGTAGTTGGCATGTAGTAGATGTTCATTAATCTTTATTGAATGAATGAGAATGCAGCTACCTGAACATCTGCTGTCTATATAATACAGAATATGAGACAACTTGCTGATGTCACTACAATACGTCTAAACACACATTATGAATCAATAGAAGCCCAAACATTTGGACTTATTAACTGGGAAATCCCCAGTGAGGTATTAGTATGCTTTATTTGTGTTATGAAAATATTCAGATAGGCTGGACTTCCTATGGAATTGACCAGGTGTTTTGGCACAGCACAGGCTCAGTCAGACTGTCTTGATCTCTTCCAGGGACACATTATGCATTTGGATGGCACATATGGTTTACTGGCATCTAGAGTAAAGCATTAACTACAGGCTCTGGGCACTACTGACCATTTTAATTGGCTATAGTTTTCAAAATATTATTAGTATTACTTGTCTATTTATGAATACCAGCATTCTTTCATTGGCTCTTAAATCTGAAGACATCAGAATGAACAGAGATTATTTATGCTGATGATGGTAAAGATGAGTTTTATCCAGGCAAAACTCAAAGATCATAAATATGCAGTATGGTTAAACACCAAGAAGGATAATCTTTGACTAATAATGACATCTTTTATAATAACTAGTTGATGACATCAGCAGATATCATTAGGAAATCAATAAAAGGCATTTCTAAGTATCCCACACAGTATTACCACATCAGTCCACCATGGAATAAAAACCAAGGATCTCCACCTCTCTCTTCTTGCTTCCCAGTTATTTGTAACAAGATCATGTACAATAGAGATTTAAACAGGGAAGTATTCCAGTTTCTACAATCAGCTTAAATGGAAACAATTTTCCAAAAGAGAAGACAAACGAACATCAAGAGAGAATTTTATGCAGAGTTATTCAGGCGTTCGGGGTCAGGCATGCATCTTTTCTCAAGACAGCTATATTCAGGGTCAAGCTAGCAACAGGCAAAGGAAGCAGAGAGCATCATCAGCTGGTTATGCACCATCCCAGGAATGACAGAAGACTACAGTTTTATGTAATGTGCCCTGCACTCCAATTCAGGGATGAAAAGAAGAAGTAGACATTGAAATTAGTGGTGACTTGTGTAATCACAATAATTCTGGAGAACTTAAACACTCACGAAAGTGTAGTAAAGACTTAAGAGGAGACTTTTGCTAGGCATGCAGGCTGGGTTCCATCTGCCATTTCCCCCAGTGGAATCTGGTCCATGCATTATTCCAATCCATTCCATTATTGATTTCCAACAGAACTGAAAGGAAACTAAAAGCAACCTGGCCTCAGAGGGTCCCATCCTTCTTTCAAACGCAGAAGAAAGAGGGAAGACTTTCAACATTTTAACCTTTTCCTTCTCAAATGTCTTTAAGCAGACAGATTTTTCTCATCCATAAATTAATGAGAAATGTTCAGGTCCATGGATTAGAAAATTTAACTCATATGCATCTTCATAAAGTAGTCAGAACTGTCACATTGCTCTATTTACTCCTCAGTACTCTCAGCTTCTGCTTGGCTTGGAGGACTTCAGAAGCTGTTTATCAAATAACACATATTGCCTTTTTCTTCTTCTTTAAAAAATGTAGAGTGGAATCATGTCATTTCACTTACATATATTCAACTGTGTGTGCTGCTTGGCCTACATGATTAGATAAAGGGAAACTCCTATATGTGAGTAGGTGACTTTGACTACCTGCCACTCGGGTGCTCTGTTCACTCAGGTGAACAAGCAGCCTTGGAAGGATAGTGTCTGTATCCACTTGCTCAGCCTCAGTTCTCAAGTGCCTCTCAGAGTTTGAGCATCTCCTTGGGTTTAGTGGGATTTCAGTATTTGAAGAAAGTAATTTTATTAGTGATTTACCTCTTAAGTGCTGACTTTTTAATCCTGTCCATCATCTAAGATGCAAATCTATGCCGTTTAAGAATAAAATTTTGTGAGTAGCCTTTAAATTGCACACTATCCCTGACTTCTGATCCCTGGCTCTGGACAATGCCATACTTCTTTGCTATTCCTCCAATCAACAATCCCCTCTGGACTGCCAGTTGGACAGTGACCCAAGGGGGGCATTTTCGTGGTCTTGAACATCCCTTCTGTTGCTAGTTTAATAACAAATTTGTCTCTTTTAGCATGATTGTTTTTTTGGTTTGTTTTTGTAAAATTGCAGTTTGGCTTCAGTGACATTTATTTTTAGCTAAGTGAAGGGATAAATGAAAAGGAAGGGGGTGCTGGGAACCCTCTGGCATTTTCTGAAACTGCATGAGTAGGTTAATACTGTTCTGAGGAGATACATTCAATCACTTGCAATTATGGCTGCTCAACTGAGAAGAGGTTAAAGATGAATTGGTTTTCTCTGAGGCATCTGAGTGGGAGATGCACTCAAGCGAGCATGCATTCACGGTGAAGCAGAAGAAAGAAGTGAGGACTTACGTTCTGTTTCCCCACTATGTTATCAAAGGGTAGCTCGGGGCTCCAGGACCCTTCTGTGAAGGTTGCCCCACTGTTTCTCCTGTCGGTGGAGCTCACCGACTCCTTGACAATGTCTTCGGGCAAGGACAGTAGACTCTCCTCAGGCTGCTTAATTAAATAGGTCTCTATATTATGCTTCCTCAGGAATTCATTCCTTTCTTTACCGTGCCCCTCTTCCACACTGTAGTCGCCGTTGAGGCAGTCCAGAGTGGCCTTGGAAATGTGAATCCTCCTGCGTGCACAGAGTATAGCTCATTATACCTTCCTGGCATTGCCTGTGTCATGGTTGTTTTGTCCTGTGCAAAGCCAACATCAGAGCTGCACAGGGCATACTGTTAGGATATCCCCTCAAGGAAAATACATGTCCCCTTGCAGAAGCAGAGAGAATAAAAGCAATAGAAGTAACAAGTAAATTAATGATAAATTAATCCCAGTAGTCATTGCTGCCTCTGATAAAATATAGCCCAGCTGAGACATATCTAAGCAATTCTTTCGACTTTAATTATTACTACTATCAATAAGCCTGATCCAGCAACCTTTCAGATTTCTCAGCTGTGTTGATTATACTGGAAAAGTGAGTTCCAAAAGTGTTTCTGAACCCCAAGAACAGTTTCCAAATCTCTGTTCAACAATAGTTTTTGGAAATGTTATTTCATCTTTTGCTATCATTTCACTTTTCATATATTTGTGCCTGTTTCTATAACTTGTCTATAATCTTCTGTAGACTACAGGAATGTCTTATATACTCATAATACTACATTGTGGGCCTTTGGGTAAACTACTGTAAGATACAATTTCACCAGTAGTGTATATATGGCAAGGAGCAAAGGACAAAACTGTGGATGTAGGCAGTCTGGTGGGTGACTAGGCTCACTCATAAGGTAGGGGACTTATCCCTGCATTTATCAGCTACCACAGCACATGGATCAATGTTATGTTAAAGCAAAGTAACAGATGGTATCAAGGACCTTAAGGGTCAAGCTTCAACTGCAAAAACTGCATATGATAAATCCTTCAAACAAAGACCTTTTCTGTTCTCATAGTTGTCTCACTCATCAGAATCCTTACTGTGGCACATTGCAGTTTGAGCAGACTAACACGGTGGTTAAGGGCAGGGATTTTTGGCCAGATTGCCTGGGTTCAGATTATAGCTCTACCACTTACTCGCTGAGGGACTTTGGGCAAGTTACTTAATCTTTAACCTTTCTAAGTCAGTTTTCTCATTCTGAAAATTGGAATAATAATCATACTAATCTCTTATGGCTGGCTAATCTCTTAGGGTCACTGAGAAGATTAGAAGAGTTGAGTCATGCAAAGAGTGCTCCAAACAGCACTGGGTACTTTGTACACCCTAGAAAATGAAACACTTAAATAATTAGGAGTATTCTGAAAAATGTCCATGTGATTATATTGTCTATCCTATGCCTTCTCAAAGCTCTCAGGTACAGACTAGCTTGAAAAATGACTTCCAAGGCCTCCACTATCTGGGCCCTACTGCTTTGAAGTGCATTTCCTGACATTCCTCCATTATAGCTCTCTAGCTCTTTAAGGAACTGCCATTTCTTGAAATTCAATGTGCTATTTCACGCTTGCTAATCTTGGAATGGAAACCCTGGTGATATAGTGATTAAGCGCTATGTCTGCTAACCAGAGGGTTGGCAGTTCTAATCTACTAGGTACTCCTCAGAAACTTTATGGAGCAGTTCTACTCTGTCCTGCAGGGTTTGTATGAATCAGAATTGGCTCAGTGGCAGTGGGCTTGGGTTTTTGGTAATCTTGGAACAAACTGTTTCCTCTGCCTAGATTGCTCCCTCTGAGTGGTCTATGCAACAATTTCCTACTCCTGGGATTCAGCTCAAAAGCTGTTTGCCTAGGCCAACTTCTATGGTCTTTCAAGAAGGGATCAAGGAGGTGCTTAAGACCTGTATTTGTGATTCTAGAAACAATATATCCAAGCTATTGATGAAGTTTTTTTGTTTGTTTTGATTGTTTTTTAGAGTAGCATTTCCAAATGGATTGTACTGTTAGTACTACCTCTGTTTCCTGTTCCAACCCACTGTACTAAATCCATGCTGAGAGAGGTGAATTCACTGCAGAGGACATGGAAAGAAATAGAAATTACAAACAGTGCATTTCTGATAGCTTCAGGGATAGTCTCCATGTTTTCTAAATAAGTATCCTTGCATGTAGTCACTGCTTTGAAGTAAGAGGTAATGAAAATAAAAGCTAGCATTTGAAAGAAGCTTGCTTTCCCTTGAGGAATGTGCTGAATAAGCACAAAACATTCTGATGATGAGTTTTGTTAGTACACAGGGAGCCAGTGGTGTTGACTAGGGAAGATTACCCAAGTCATCTGGCCTTCCAAGTAATGGCTGTTCCAGCTCTCTAAGCTCTGAGCCGGGTGCTGGAAGGCTATCTTTTTCTTTCAGGCACATCTAACCTCCTGGAAGAGTTTGATAAAGTACAATCATTGCCTTTCTTTTGAAATAATTATGTTAAATACCAACTCAATTTGGCATTTTCTCTACATTCTACATTTTATTATTCTGCTGTTAGCACTGAGGGACTAATATTTGCATATACTAAATCAACATTATGTTTTCAGTAATGAAAGACATTCTTATCTTCACTTATTGCTGATTCTTCTCCTAAAGTTATAATCAATATGCTCTTTAATGTTTTGATAATAACTGGGTTTTAGATGTTCCTTTTCATCTTTGCTTCTAAAATGAGCTTTTGAATAAGGCATTTGCAGATGAGATTCTAAAAACTGCATTTCCCTCCAAGGAAATGAATCAATTCTCAGACAGTGTTCTCATATATTGAATGTCAGGTAAACCTGACATTTTCACGTACTTCTAAATGCCAGTATGTAATAATAATCATCATAGTAAATAAGATGTAACAACCGTGTGAAGTCTCTGGATGGCGCAGATGAGTGACATGATTGGCTGCTAATTGAAAGGTTTGAGTCTATGCAGAGGGGCCTTGGAATAAAAGCCTGGTGATCTATTCCCCAAACAGTCAGCCACTGAAAACCCTATGGCTATACCCTGACAAACATGGAGGTTGCCATGAGTTGGAATCTACTTCATGGATCTTAACAGCCATTATATAATACTTAATTAGCATAAATGTTATCCTGCAGCCAAAAGCACTGTGCAATCTCACATAATTTCAAAATTCCATCAACTCTAAATGGTAGGCATTTACTGTTTTTTCTTATTTTGCAAATGGTAAATGTGGCCCAGAGACAGTGAGTACATAGCTGGTCCAAAGTCTCATCAGTCACATGTAATGGGTGCTGGACTGAGACGAGAACTTCTACCTCTACTATGCTTTCCAGAGGCCCCAGTGCATCCTGTGTAACTGCTACAGCCACATCCACAGTTAATATTTACCGAGCACAGGACAAAAGGCTTTATGTGCATTACCTCACTATGCAAAAGCTCTGAAACACTGGTGCTGGAAGTCTGGCTCTGAGGCCAGCAGCATCGGTATCTTCTCAGAGCTTGTTAGAAAGGTGAACTCTTGGATCCCACCCTGAGGGTGCGGCCCACAGTCTATGTTTTCAGGAGCCTCGACGCACTTGGCTCAAGGTGATTCGAGTACCTACTGAGGTTTAAGTCCCATTGTTTTAGGAATCCCAGGCTCACAGAGGTGAATCTGTTTGAAGCCATACAGATGCTGGCAAAGCCAGGACTTAAATCTGATGACCAGGGTCTGGGTTCTCAACTACTGTGCCATGGAGTTGCGTGCCTCCCTCTTTGTTTCATTTTCCTACTTCCTGTGTTCTATGCATTGTGCTGGTTCTGGGGACACCACAAGGGCCTGGAGAGTCATAATAAAAGGACAGCTCTGAGCAAAGGGAACTGAAAAATTAATAATGGGAGATGACGTTGTCTAGTAAGGCGTTTATCTGTGTTTATGGGACATATTTAACTTCTTTGAGCCTCCATTACCTCTCTAGAAAAAGGAGCTAATATTTACCATGAGGGATTACTACTTGTGAGATCAAATGATGTTATGTATTAATGATATTGAACAGATTGCTTAGTGCAGGGTAGGTTCTCAACACCTGTTCAGAATTGAGGACTAAGCCCTTCACTGAAAGAAAAAGTAAGTCAGGTTTGTCTCCAAATACATTGACTGCTAGCAAGGGGCAAAAACAGACATTAAAAAGGCAGAGAAATGGAAATCCAAGCAATCTCAAACCATAGACGGTTTGGAGAACTGTCTGATGTTGCCATATTGTGGCACAGTGGCGCATCTGATGCCTTAACAGAACTGGATATTGTAGAGAAGACAGATTAAGTGCTTTTTAAATACAACTTCATTTAAAAACCAGCTTTTGAGGTTGATAAATGTTTTCATTCCAATTTAACAATGGAAGGACTGGGCAGAGAGATTAAGATGCTTGGCTGTGTTTTCATAACTGGTGAGTGGTAAACTCATAGTTCAAACTCTTGACTCACCATTGAAAGCCAGTCTTCGATTTCTTAGTATGGTAAGAACATTAGCTAAAGTGGCTTCCAGATGTCAAAAATATGTCCTTGATTTGCAAATGTCATCTATCGAGTATGTGGATAATTCCCTATTACCCATAATATTCAGTATTAACGATTTTATCCATATTGAATGTACTGGATTATAGATAGAATGAGCATCTGTTGAGTATGTGGATAACTGCCCATTGAGCTACACTTTTAAGAAACAGATCCCAAATCAAAAATGGATCAGTTATCTGGTTTGCTTGAACAGAGTTGGTTGCTACTTGTAGAAAATCCCAAACAATTCTAGGCTGTAGACATCCAGTGGTGATGTATCAGGCTTACTTGAGTTCTACGCCTGCGTGGTAAGGCGGTCTCACACAGTGAGGAAGTGTGGGTCTTGTTAAGAACAGCAACCCGCATGGGATATCACTGCACAGCTGACAAAGTGCTTCACACCCACTGCTCTGATGGCGCTCAGGAGAAATCTGTGAGGTGGATTCTGCTTCTTTGGTGGTTGAGAAAACAGATTCTTATGGAGGAGGGTGACGACTCACTCTGTTGTAAGTATGGACACCTCTCTTTTTCGTAGGGAGGAAAGTGAGACTCAGAGAAGTTAAGTAACGGCCTGAGACAATGCAGATGCGCTGTGAAAGCCAAAGTTAGTGCTACAGTTACATATGGGGCTGTACGCTCTTCACACCACTTGCTAAAGATAGCCCAGCTTAGGGTGGACAGTCTGGAGACCCTTGTCTCTGATTCCAATTCCTGCATTTCTTTTTTGCCTCTCTTAATATCACATTACTCTATATTAAATATAATTAGCGAGGAATGGTGGCAGGTACCAGAGAAGTCTGAGACACCAAAGGCCAGGCTGGTGGCTGGGGAGAAGAACATATAAGTACGGTGGCTACTAGCTGTTCATGTTAGATTCTGTCTCTCTTGTTCTCTTATCTGTCTGCTGTCTGTCGGTCTACCTACCTACCTCTCTCTCTCTCTTTTTCGTCTATCTGTCATCTCTCAAAGAGAGAGAGAAAGAGAGACTGCATAAAGCCAGTGCAACTCCTCACTGGCTTGTGTGTCTCTGAGACCTTGATAGGCCCAGTGCGTAAACAGAATCTTAATACCACTCTTCACGGTTCAATTAACCTTTCTAGGCTACTAGTACATTTGAAGAGTGTACACACACTGACCTTTCCCAGAGCAATTGAGAGAGCTGAGTTTTCAAGGAGGGTTGAGAATCCTGGTTTTCTCTGCTGAGCCCAAGGTCATATAGATAAATCTTAACCTTGGTTGTCCATTAGAATTGGTTTAAGAATACATAGGTACATATGTGTGTATATACGCATGGGCATATGTATGCACACATGCTTATGTATACGTGCAAACATACACAAGTATTTATGTATCTGTAGAGTTTCATAGTTATGTATATACAGCGATATAGGTATATGCCTGGGCCAACCTGCATGTGTTCTGCTTCCATAATCGAAGTGGAATGCAACCTAGCCCAAAACCAAACCTGTTACTGTTGAGTCAGTTCTGAATCTGGGCACCAATATTTTTTAAATGCTCCTCTGCTGGTTCTAATATGCAGCCAAGCCTGAGGATCAGTGCTCTGCAGAGCTGAGACCAGAGCTGTGGAATGACATTCTACTACCTCATTGTCTAGGATACATTTTCTTAGACTTTTAGGGTCATTATTTGCATGATGTTTCACTGTCCTGTCTCCTCCCAAATATTGATTTCTTAGATATGTACCTACTAATTCTGTGAAAGGAAATTGACCACCATAAAGTGAGCAAATCTTGAGGGTTAAGCAAGAAAGGGGCTTTGTTTTGACTTACCCAGGGATTCCTCCAGATTCGAGTTTGTTTGCAATGTCCACATCCCAAGACCAGACATCAAATTGCCACTTCCGCAGGCCCAACACACCACACAGCACTGAGCCTGAGTGGATTCCAATCCGCATGTCAACGTCATGCTTCATCCTTGACCGCACATACCTGTTGATACAGGTGATTGAAGGCACATGAATAAGCCCCTGCCCCTGGCAGCAACCAGATCTTGCATACTCCATCTTCATCAGTTTAGCTCCTGCCCATTCAAATAACACCGACTCCACAGCGCTTCTTGGATTCTGTGATATCTGCTGGGTTCTCTTCCTCTACTGAATACTCCAGCCTTTTATCTAAATTTTAAAGTCTCTTGTAACCTTTACTGAACACTCCAGCCTTTTATCTAAATTTTGAAGTCTCTTGTAACCTTTCTCACCAAACCTGCTCGCCTTGTCTCAGAAAATGGTACCAGCGAATTTTTATACCCAGTAGTGCATAAATCTGTGTTGTTATGGATTCTGCACTTCCGAAGCTCAGTATTTTTAATCTGTTCCCTTCTCTTCATTGGAAACCCTGGTGGAATAGTGGTTAACTGCTACAATTGCTAACCAGAAGGTTGGCAGTTCAGATCTGCCAGGTGCTCCTTGGAAACTCTACGGGGCACTTCCACTCTGTCTACAGAGTCACTGAGTTGAAATTGATTTGACAGCAGTTGGATTTCATTTGGGGTCTCTTCATTACTTCTGCCAACACCTAGTCAGGTCACAATCACACCTTCATCTGAGCTCCCTGCCTCAGCCTGTCTTCCTCCTAGCTGATACTCTACACAGAGGCTAAACGTTCTTTGTAAACACAAATGTGACCAGGTCATGCATCTTTTCCTTGTTTCATACTCTTTACTGACCCTCTACCCTTCCAAGCAGTGGCTGCCCAAGTAGAGTGCTCACATCCAGGGGGGACCATTGAGTTGCAAGAAGAAAATGACAGGACTTCCCTTCATAGTTATGTGGTTTTATCTTTGAAGAACATGATCAAACTTTGATCCATGACCTGACAGGGTCCATGTAGGGCCAGACCCTGGCTGTAACATAACGGAGGAATCTAGAGGCGTTCTAGCATCAGAGTGTTGGTTCTCTCAGTGTATCCACTCCCTCTTAATCTTCACAGTGTTGTAAACAATTCTAGTTTATGGGTTAAATAATGTCCTTTATTATAGGTAATTATACAAAAACATAAAAATTCAAATGGCAGGCTCATATATATATGTGTTTCTGGATTTTTTTTAGAGGGGAGAGGAGAGGTTGGATAGGAGGGGATGAGTATTGGTTGAGTGGGCACTGGAAGTAAAGAGTGGAAAAGAAGAGTGTGCTGTTAAAGGATGAGGACAGCAGATAAAGTCACAGAGAGGTGGGTATTTGGGGTTTTATATGGCCAGTTGTCTTGGATTGTAAACTCTCAATCACAATTTAAAAAATTCAAATGGCAGAATGTACTAGTTAGAAACAGCAAGGCAAACAGTAGCAAATATTTTGGAAAAAAGAAAAACAAACGAACATACTCTATTTGTTTCTTTGAGCTAAAGATGATGGTTTAACAATGAGAAAGAAAATGCATTTCAAAAAAACTCACATTCTGAAGAGAAAATTATGCAAAGGGAAGTCTGGAGATGTTTCTGTCTTTATATGAATTTCATTGTCAAACGAAAGTTATGTCACCCCTGAAAATTCTCAGGGTTGTACATTTCCTAACCAGTTGGCAAATTTTCCAAATGAAGAGTTATGGTGAGTTGGAAACTCACTTATTAAAAACATAAAAATGTATTACCTTATAGTGAGCTTAGAAGAATACCTCTCAAACATCAAGGAAAAGACAATTTATTAGCTAGATTTACACAAAACTTTGGCTGTAATTTAAAAAAGATGGTCAAAGTTACAAATCCCACCCCAGAATCTACCTGGCTGTCTATTCAAGGTATATATTTAGCTCTGGTAGGGAGACAGACACAGCTATCTGTTTCCATGAAGAGTACAGCCAATAAAACCCTATGGGAGCAGTTCTACTCTGTCACACAGGATGGCTGTGAGTTGAAATCCACTTGATGGCACCTAACAAGAACAAGTCACAAAGCAAGTGAGCATGCTAATTGAGAGCTCAGAGCTAGTGAGCAGGATTCCACAACAGGAATTGCTCCGTTTTTAAGCCCCAGCCTGCAGCACAGGTACTGTCTGTGACCCTGGGCAGACAACTTAATCTGACCTTGAATTTCAATGGTTGTAAATAAGGTTTCACCTGATTGCTTCACCATTGTGAGCCCCAAAGGAGATAATGGATGTTAAAGTGCTTTGCCAACTAACTGGGAGGGATTATTAAACAGCACACCGTGCTAATGTCATTAGATAATTACATTATTCAGGGAACACACTGGAGCATCTTAATGAAAAGACATTTCAATTTTTTTCTTCTTCCACAAACTAAAATCATAAGAAGAAAATGTAAAATTTCTTCACTGCTCTGTTTTTTTCTCCCTTTGCCTATTTTTTTCCTTTGCTATGCTCAGGATTTGACATAAATAAAACCTCGGGCTGACACTTTATGAAAGTGATTAATAATTTATAGACATTGATTCTGTTTGGAAAGGCTATCACCATGGTTGTATGGAACACCAAACACACACAATGTATTTCACAAACTCTTCTTGAGAGGAGGAACACTGAGCATTCTTTTTTTTTTTTTTTTTAAAAGTTGAGATTCAGATGAAAGTTTACAGAGCAAATTAGTTTCTCTTTAAACAGTTAATGCACAAATTGTTTTGTGACATGGGTTGACAACCCTGCAATGTGTCAACACTCTCCCTTTCTCCACTCTGGCTTCCCTGTTTCCATTTAACCAGTTTTCCTGTCCCATCCTGTCTTCTTGTTTTTAATTTTGGGGGTGGTGTAACCTGAAATTAAATACATACATATGATGAAATATGTCTGCATGATTGAAATATGAAGCACATCCTTTGTGTTATTGTTGGTCCTATGTTGTTGTTGTTAGGTTCCTTCAAGTTGGTTCCCATTCATAATGAGCCCATGTACAATAGAATGAAACACTGCCTGGTCCTGTGCCATTCTCACAACTGTTGTCATGCTTGAGCCCATTGTTGCAGCCACTGTGTCAGTCTATGTTGTTGAAGGTCTTCTTTTTTTCCTGCTAATCTTCTACTTTATCAAGCATAACATCCTTCTCCAGGGATTGATTCCTACTGACAGCATGTCCAAAGTATGTAATATGCAGTCTCGCCATTTTCGTTTCTAAGGAGCTCTCTGGTTGTTCTTCTTCCAGAACAGATCTGTTGGTTGTTTTGGCAGTCCATGGTATGGTCAATATTCTTCTTCAGCATCACAATTAAAAGGTGTCAGTTCTTGTTTGGTCTTCCTTATTCGTTGTTCAGTCTTCACAGACATAAGATGCTATTGAAAATACCATAGCTTGGATCAGGAACACCTTAGTCCTCAAGGTGACGTCTTTGCTTTTCAGCACTTTTAAGAGGTTGTTTTGCAGCTGATTTTCTCATTTATGCTTCTTGATTTCTTTACTGCTGCTTCCATGGGTGTTGATTGTGGAGCCAAGTAAAACAAAATCCTTCACAACTTTCAGTCTTTCTCCATTTATCATGATGCTGCTTATTGGTCCACTTATGATTTTTTTTCATGTTGAGCTGTAATCCACATTGAAGGCTATATGGTCCTTGTCTTTATCCGTAAGTACTTCAAGTCTTCTTTACTTTCAGCAAGCAAAGTTGAGTCATCTGCATAATGTAGGTTGTTAATGAGTCTTTCTCCAGTCCTGATGATGCATTCTTCCATACAGATTGCATTGGTATAATGACAGGATACAATCCTATCACATACCATTCCTGACTTTAAACCATGCAGTGTCCCCTTGTTTTCTTTGCATGTCTCTTGATCCATATACAAATTCCTCGTGAGTACAACTAAATGTTCTGGAATTTCCATTCTTTGCAATGTTATTCATAATTTATTGTGATCCACACAGTCACATATCTTTGCATAGTCAATAAAACAGAGATAAACATCTGTCTGATATTCTCTGCTTTCATCCAAGATCCATCTGACATTGGTAATGATACCCTTGGTTTCAAGTTGACAGTTCCTTGTTGACATGCTGTTGCAGCCAAATTTGAATGATCTTCAGCAACATTTGCTTTCATGTAGTATTAATGATATTGTTTGATAATTTCTCTGTTCTATGGGATCACCTTTCATGGGATGGGCATAAATGTACAAGATCTCTCTCATAGATCTCTTTCAGTCAGTTGGCCAGGTAGCTGTCTTACAAATTTCTTGGCATAGACAAGTTACACTTCTAATGTTGCATCCATTTCTTGAAACATCTCAAATTGGTATTCCATCAATTCTGGGACTTTTCTGTTTATAGCCAATGCCTTCAATGCAGCTTGGACTTCTTCCTTTAGTACTGTTGGTTCCTGATCACATGCTGCCTCCTAAAATGACTGGATATCAGCCAATCCTTTTCAGTAGAGTGAGTCTGTGTGTTCCTTCCATCTGTTGAGGCCTCCCGTGTTGTCTAATATTTTCCTCATAGAATCCTCCTACTTTGCAACTTGAAGCTTGAATTGTTTCTTCAGTTCTTTCAACTTGAGAAACACTGAGCGTGTTCTTCCCTTTGGGCTTTCTATTTCTAGCTCTTCACAGCTCTTTTGCCTCCTTCCTTCCTTTCTCTTTAGCTATGTGACATTTAAAAACAAGTTTCAGAGTCTCTTTTGAGATCCACTTTGGTCTTTTCTTTCTCTCCTGTCTTTTTAATGGCCTTTTGCTTTCTTCATGCTTGATGTTCTTGGCGTCACTCCATGATCTTCGGTCATTAGTGTTCAATGCTTTAAATCTGTTCTTGAGATAGCTCTAAATTCTGGTGGGATGTGCTCAAGCTCGTGCTTTGGCTCTTGTGGACTTGCTCTAATTTTCTTCAGCTTCAACTTGGACTTGTATATGAACAGTTGATGGTGTGATCTGCAGTTGGCTGTTGACCTTGTTCTAACTGAAAATATTGAGGTTTTCCATCATTTTTTTCACAGATTTAGTGACTTTGTTTCGTGTGTACTCTAACTGATGAGGCTCACGTGTATAGTTGCTGTTTATGTTCATGAAAAAGGATATTTACAATGAAAAAGTTGTCAGTTTTGCAAAATCCTATCATGTGATCCTGGTGTTGTTTCTATCACCAATGCCATATTTCCCAACCACGAACACTTCTTGTCTCCACCTTTGCATTCCAATCATTACCAATTATCAGTGCATCCTGATTGCATGTTTGATCAATTTTAGACTGCAGAAGTTGGTGGAAATTCTCAGTTTCTTCATCTTTAGTTTAGTGCCTGGTATGTAAATTTGATTAATAGTGGTATTAACTGGTCTTCCCTGTAGGCATACAGATACTGTCCTACAACTGTTAGCATTGTATTTCAGAACAGATCTTGAGATGTTCTTTTTACAACGAATGCAGCACTATTCCTCTTCAATTTGTCATTCCCTGCACAATGGACAGTGTGATTATCTGATTCAAAATCACCAATACCAGTCCATTTCAGTTCCCTGATACCTAGAATATCAATGTTTATCTGTTCCCTTTCATTTTTGATGATTCCAGTTTTCCTAGATTTACATTTGTACACTCCACATTCTAATTATTATTGGATGTTGGCCCTATAGACCTATCAAATCTTTGGTTGAAGGGTGAACCTCAGTAGTGAGATCCACACTGAGTTAGAAGAGTGTCAGGGACCATATCCTAGAAGTTTCTTCTGTCTCTGACAGAAAGACCAGTGTGTCTGGTCTTTGTTGAGTGTGTGTGTATGTGTGTGTGTGAATTTGAATTTTGTTCTATATTTTCCTTCTGCTTCGTCCGAGATTCTTACCAAAGCAGTAACTGGTGGTAACTGGGCACCATCTAATTGTTGTGGGCACTGAGAATTTTTGAAGCTAAAATGGAGAGAATTCTGGATTATGTGTCATGTTCAGTTCTTCCAGAGCAGACCCTCAGAAAGGGTTTGTTCTGCCTCATCAGGGGCAAAAGAAGAGAATATTAACTAGACACTACCCGCATTATAATCATCTGCATTTTCTCAAGTTTCTTCTCCATGAATTCTGAGCTTCTTTCAGGCAGGAGAATGCCCTTCAGTTTTGCATGCCCAACACTTAGCACAGTGCATAAGCATAGCCAGTGCCCAAAAGGCTCTATTACAGTCAGTAGAGAAAGCCCAACACTTTGTTGCTCAACATTCCTGTGGCTGTCATAAAATATCCACCAGCCTAGTAGCTGTGGTCGGGCTCATGTCTTCCATTCAGAGATCTCCAAAGGCCCAGCTTCCTATACCTACAAGGGCTTCTGAACCTGCAGGTTGGGGTCAGTGGACTACCCGCTATGTTTTCCACTATTAAACAGAGCACTTCTACTGTCATCTGTTTTCATGATGGACTTCCATTTAAGATTCAGTTTAAATAAAGAATCCAGTTAAAACTTTTTTTCCCCCCTCCACCTCTGTGCCTAGCTGGGGCCCTGGTGGTGTGTGCTTAAGAAGTTAGCTGCCACCCAGAAGTTTGACAGTTCAAATCCACTAGCTGCTCCTTGGAAGTCCTACAGGGGCAGTTCTACTCTGTCCTGTAGGGTTGCTATGAGTTGGTATCAAGTCAATGGCAACAGGTTTTTTTTTTTTTTTTTTTGTTGTTATATCAAGCTGGGGACAAATAATCTAACAATTACTCTGCAAAAGATGGAAGACGTTATTTCTTTCAATTCAACTATGAAAGATGAATATTACAGTTAGTTATATAGTAAAAGATGAAGAATTTTTCTTTCAATGTAAATGCTTCTAATGGCTCTGTTTTAACTAGTTCATCTTGTTAGAGAAATTGCTGGAGAGGTGACAGGAAGCACAATCCTATAGCAGGCATTGGTCTGAGAATTAGAGCCTCCCCACTGAACACACAAATGAATGAAGAAAGTGACTTCAGCAGAGCCGTGGCTTGGAGCTATGGCGAGACCATCCATCATCTAGTTTCTTGGAGACTTAAGCTGAATTGTTGGTTTTACCTCTTCCTGGCTGCAGAAGCTGGAGCAGATTGCTTATCTCACCCATTCCCTCTGTGAAATGGGAATGATACCTGCTTCTTAAGGTTGAATAAGCCACTTTTAGCATCACCAAGAGGTGGCAGGGGAAAGACCTGGTGTTCTGACCCTGTGAAGGCCAAACCCAAACAAAACAGAACACAAACCCAACCCTTGCTGTTGAGTTGATTCTGACTTACAGGGTACAACTGTCCTGTATTGTTTTCTAGGCTGTGATCTTTATGGAATTAGACTGCTGCGTCTTTCTCCTATAGATTGGCTGGTGGGGTCAAACTGCAGACCTTCTGTTAGCAGCTCGGCACTTAAGTGCTGCGCTACCATGACTCCTCCCCATCAAGACTGGCCGAGAAAACACTATCGGGCAGTTCACCTGTGTCACATGGAGTTGCTGTGAGCTGAAGTTGACTTCACGGTGCCTAACAACAACAACAAGAGACACTAACAACATATAGTCTGCAGGAAAGCAGGCTGGATCTGAATCTAGGCTTTTCTACTCGCTAGGCGTGGAGACTGAACTGGGTGCATCAGTTCCGGTGTCATGTTTTCTTCTGGTGCAGGAGGGAAAGAATTGGTCTTTTAAAGCATTTTTTGGTGGTACAGTGGTGAAGAGCTGTGGCTGCTAATCAAAGGTTTGGGAGGTAGAATCCATTGGCTGATCCTTGGAAACCCCATGGGCCAACTCCACTCTGTCCTGTAGCATGGCTATGAGTTGGAATCAACCTTATGACAACAGGTTCGGTTTTTCAGCTTTGGAGGAGGATCCAGTAAAGTTAAGCGTGCAAAGCACTTAGCCTAGTTGATAATGAGCACTCGAAAATAACAGTTATATGAATTTTGGTAGTAATAACAACGTTCAATTACTCAGGTTGAATGCAGCAGTAAGAGAATTATAAACTGATCATTCTACTGTTTTCTACTAAAACTGTGCCTGCATTTAGTCCATGCACTTTGGAATACATCCAATCAATGTATATTTACTATAGTGACTGGGCTGGTATCAGCAATGTTGTTGTGGCTGGTTGCTTCCAATCGGCTGTGACTTATGGTGGCCCTGTGTATCAAGCATAAACTGGTCCAAAGAGATGAACGAATTTACAAGGTAGTTAAGAATTGAATGACTGGTCTGCCTTAACCTGGAAGGAAACAGGTTTCATGAAGTGTCAAATCTTACTCTTCACAATAACGCTTACGTCATTGTCAGTGTGATTCTACAAATGAGGAAACTGAGTCACAAGAAGTACTTTACTTTGCTGTGGGTCATACAGAGCTGTAGGTGACATAGCTGGATTCTCATTATAAGAGTAGGAGCCTAAATCCAGTAGTGTTTTCCTACTACCCTACATTAGCCCTGGGTTTCAAAGAAGACATGCTTGGCACTTCAGTTACCAGCATCTGAGCTGATTCAACCCAGCAGGTGGATGGCTCAGTCTCTTCTAATTAGCCTCTGTAGTTAGTGGACCCCTTCTGCAGATCCCGAGAGTTCAATGAAGGCCCCTCATGGGTCACCAGGGGAATGTGGGTTGCCAGCACAATGGTGGCCAAGCCCAACCTTGCCTTCATCTCTAGTCCATTTCCCAGGGTTTACTAAATTTCAACATCAGGCTGC
Organism: Heterohyrax brucei; assembly: GCA_028571685.1. Taxonomy (NCBI): domain Eukaryota; kingdom Metazoa; phylum Chordata; class Mammalia; order Hyracoidea; family Procaviidae; genus Heterohyrax; species Heterohyrax brucei. Next base: position 12,187,467 of record CM053153.1, on the reverse strand, counting down.
CTTACAAAAACTGCAGAGCAGAAGTGGGCATCATAGAGGCAGATCACTCTCCGGTGTTCTTGAACTTTTGTAGCTTGTGCATTGTCTGTTTCTGCTTCTGAAGGGAATTGAATGCACTTGAGCTGTCATCCAGTATTCAAACCTGGACAAGTCTTTGTGGTCTAGCCTCCCCATTCTCTCAACTGAGCAAACTGAGACTTGGTGTGTTGAACATTTTTGGAGGTGGAACGTGAACTGAGTTCTTCTGATTTCAAAATCCTAAGTATTTTCCATTGTAGCTCATGGTCTCTTAAACAGAAGCGTCACTGGGTTGCATGTGGGGATTCTGTCTAACGGAATGAGGAAGGGACAAATGCTATACCAGGCATTATGGGAACCAGTCATGGTAAAACACACATGGATGCAAAGACACTGACGGATCACAGCACCATGGAAGATGGTATCCCTGGTATTTACAGAGGACAGAGGGCTCTGATACTCTTTTGCTCACCTCCAAAGGCCTTGGTCACTACACAATGCAATTACCAGCATTCCCGGCCCTGGGGCACCAGCCTCTGTTACAGCAAGAACTACTCACCTGTCTGTCTGCGCTACATTTGGACTGATACCCAGACCCAACTCTGTGTATTCTACCTCTTGTGCTTTTGCAGGTGTTGCTACCTGAGAAGAGGGATAGATACTCTCCTTGTTCACCTCCACCTGTCAACACTTCTTTCCTTGCTTGAAATAATATTTTCTTTTCTAGTTACATCAGTAATATATGCTTAGTGTTCACAATTTCAAAATACTGAAAAGCATAAAGAAGAGAATTAAAATCACCCATTGTCACCGCACAGAATTATATGTTATTTTCCTTTTGTATAAGAATAAGTTATTTTCTAACCCCAGGTTGTCTGGAATACTTGTGTATATATACTCAATGATGTACACCTCTTTAAACTCGTGAGCATTTTCCTAAAACCCAAACCAAACCTTTTGTCACTGAGTCAATTCTGACTGATAGTAATCATACAGGACAGAGTAGAACTGCCCCATGGGGTTTCTGAGGAGTGGGTGGTGGATTTGAACTGCTGACCTTTTGGTTGGCAGTGAAGCTTTTAACCATTGTGCCACCAGGACTCCAGTATTTTGTTAGGCTCTTGAATATTAATGTAAACCATGATGCTTAATGGCTGCTCATTTTTCTATTTTGAAGATATACCAGGACTTCTCCAGCCACTTCCCTACCTTTGTGTATTTAGAGCCAGGTAAATAGGGAACAGAATCTTCACTCTGTCTCTAATTACAGGCTGCGTGCCATTGGGAAGAAGTTCTTTATCCTATCAGAGATTCACTTTCCTCATCTAAAAAAATGTGGAAATAGTTTCCTCACAGGCTTTTTGTCAGAATTAAGTGAAGCAACTCAGGAAAATCACTCCATAAAGTGCCTGGCCCGTGAAGAACATTCAATCAATATTGCCTTTACCAACTATTATTATTATTAGAAACACTCAAATTCCATCATTCCAAAAAATCTTGCATAAAAACAAAAACAAACCAAAAACCCAAAAAACAATCTTTGCTTAGAGGCATATAGGAGCGGACAACAGGGAGGTTATTGCAAAAAGGGCACTGAATTCAGGGTTATGAAATGAAGTGGACGGGCAGTGGTCGCACAATATGTGAAACGCAACCAGTGTCAGTACATTGTACACATCAAAATGGTTCAAATGGTAGGTGTTTTGTTATATATATATATACATATGAGATCTGACAGTTAAGTCCACGAACTTAATTATTTAAGTGCTACATACCTTATTACTGAACACCACTGTGGTCACCCTCGAAGTCCTCCCCTTGGGAAGCTATGCACTGATGCCAGCGCCTAGGCCACCCTTCAAAGCAATTTTGGAACTCTTCCTGAAATGGCTACTGCGTGTGGTGGCAAGTTTGTGAACTTAATTGTATAGTTGTCTGGGAGGGAATTTTTAGCAGTAGACAAATAACTGCTTTAGGAATACCCTCCTTATTCATATGATCTGGGCCTCAATGACTTTCTTCTTTACCTGAAGATAAAGGAAATATTGAAAGGAAGGCATTTGGATGACATTCAGGACATGAAGGGGTAATATGATGACAGCTTTGATGAGGATTCCAGAAAAAGAGTTTCAGAATTGCTTTGAAGGTTGAATTAGGCATTGGCATCAAGCATGGCTTCCCCAAGGGAGTACTTTGAAGGTGACTGTAGTGATATTCAGCAACAAGATATGCAGCATGTTTTCCAGGATGAGTTTGTGAACTTAAATGGCAGTTGTTGTATTTCACCACGGTGAAAAAAAACTCTTGCCCATGTAATAAAGGCTACTTTAATTACTACATCTTTAAGAGTAGTGCTTGTGAATGCTATATTTAATGACTTACAAAACAGAGTGAAAAAGGAGGTTATTATGGGCTGGATTGTGTGCTCTCAAATGGCATGTTCAAATCCTAACCCTGAGTAGCTGTGACTGTGACCTTACTTGGGAAGAGGTATCTGCAAATGTAATTAGTTAACAAGAGGTCGTACTAGAGTCAGGTGGATCCTAATCTGTTGGTGACTGGTGTCCTTGTAAGCAGAGAAGAAACAGACTGATTCAGAGGGAAGATGCGCACATGGGGGTGAGGGCAGAGATCTGAATCATCCACTGTAAGCCAAGGATCGCAGGGGTGACCAGGACCTGGGAGAGATAAGAAAGGACCTTCCCCTGGAGCTTTTGGAGAAAGTCACGACCTGCCCTGTGAATTGCAACTTCTAGTCTCCACAACTGTGAGAAAATAGATTTCTGTTATTGTAAGTTGTATAATCTTAAGAATCTGAGACAGGGGCTTTAGGTAGGAAGGAAAGAATAAAACAAAAACACTGAGAGAGAGAGACAGAGAGAGAAGGAAAACTGAGAAGGTCAGAAGGACAAGAGGAAAACAGGAAAGGAGGAAGTGAGAGAGGACCAAAGAAGCAAAAAGAGATGGAGAGGAAGAAAGATGAACATTTGAGAAAGAGAAAGAAAAAGAAAAAGAAAAAGGGAGAAGGCTGAGAAGCAGGCACAGGGTCTGGGCAGTCAGCATCAAGTGAAGAACAGCAAGGTGACTCCTAGTTTTCATTTCTTGTGCTGCCAAATTGCTGGGCAGGGCAACCTGCCACAAAGATTAAGACCTTGGCTTTAATTAGCTCTTGGGGACAAGCCAGGTCTACTTGGCATTCTGCTGTCATTTCCACAACTTTTTAGAAATTGCACTGTAAGACCAGACTCTGCAATTTTCATTAAGATTCATCAAGAAGGTCTTTCATAGATGATTAACAAAGATACTGCATATAGCCAAGCCCACCATCAACCCAGGTGTCTCTCTGCTATCAAGTCTCCCTAAAATAGGAAGAGGGTATGTGAAAATGAGGCACCTGGAGCCACTTTTCAATCTGTGTAATTGAAGTATTCTCTAATCCAATTTTAACTAATTTAGTTTTATGAACAGACATGCATCAGATGATATTAAATGTTTCATTAAAAATAAAGGTGCACTCAGTCTTTCTCTTTTTTTCCCCCCATTCATCTAGCTAATAGCAGATTTCTGCAGACAAGGAGTCTTTATAGGGTGGATTTATTATGAGGTCGTCTTGATGACTGTTGTTGTGTGCTTTTGAGTTGTTTCTACCTCCCAGAGACCTTATAGGATGGAGTAGAACTGCCTTTTAGATTTTTTTTTTTTTTTTTTTTTTTTTTGAGGCTGTAATCTGTATGGGAGCAAATCACTGGGTCTTTTCTCCAGTAAAGCTTCTGGTAGGTTCGAACTGCTGAGAAGCACTTAACTACTGTGCCACCAAGTCTTCCTCTTGATTATGGCTGACTATCTTATTATTCTTGAATGTTTGCTGACTTTTAAGTTAGGCCAACCACTTTGGAGCTTATGAAGGCTCTTTAAAACTACATTTTGATCTTGGAGTATTGATGGTAGATTTTAGACATCAGAAGCAAACATGTGAATCTTTGAACTGGGAGGCAGTATCATAATGGTTTTGACCAATGGCTTTGAAATCAGATGGCTCGAGACTGGTGCCCCATTCTGTATGATATGGGATGATTACCCTACCTTTGCAAACCCCATTTTCTTCATCAGTAAAGTAGGAATAATAGGAGCCTACCTCTAGAGCTCCTAGCTACCAGCATGTATCAGTCCAACCGTACTACTTATTTATAGATTGGCTGCTATGGGTGATTCTGATTAGTCAGAGCTTGGCAGTGCTAAAAAAATGCCCCTGCCATCAGGTCGCTTCTGATTCAGAGCTGCCCTGTAGGACAAAACAGAGCTGTTCCATAGGGATTCCAAGAAGTAACTCGGGTATTTGGTTAGCAGCTGCAGTTCTTAACCACTATGCCTCCAGGGTTCCTGGGCCATACTAGTTGTTAAATATTTTTGTCTGTCACCCCCATTTGCCTTCTAAGACCTTTATAAGGATTTTGTGAACTAACACATGTAAATTAGTTACCTCAGTGTTCAGTACATAGTAAATGTTTGATAAACCTAACTATTGCCATCATTCTACAGGAATAGAAGCCATAAGGAAGGAGTAGGTTCCTGTAACTTAACTGAGTCAGATTCTCCAGTGTCCCAACTCATCTAATTTCAAAGTTGTATTAAAAATATTTTGATGGTGGTAACACCAATGTTATCTCTTTGGATTTTCAAAATAGCACTCTGATGTTAGGATCTTAATATCTCCAGTTTACGGGTAAGACCATGGAAGTCCTGAGAAGTAACTTATCCATAGGCACACACCAATAGCTAGGACAACCATGAAAAGACTATGTGTTCAGGTTGCAGGCCAGTGTTCACCCTGAGTCTCTTTATGGCACAAAAGTCATTCTTTACAGGAATGTTTGTCATCATCTCATTCAACAACAAACTGTATACTTAGTAAAGTGAAAGCCTGTCTTCACATCTAGGGTGTTGTCCATTGATAAACAAGTGTACTGTAGTTACAAATGCTTCATTTAATTAAAACGCCTGTGTCACATATTATCTCTTGGGGGAAATCCTCATGATTTCAGCTTTGGATGTTATCACTATCTTTTTTTCTCCACTGCACAGCCACTGTTTAACTCAAGGTCTTTTGCACCTCTTCCCATGAATTGCTACAAAAGCATCTCCCAACCAGCTTCTTTTCCTTCAGTTCCTTGCCCTCTCATACAGAGTCCACTGAAGAATTATCCATTTCCAGAGTTATCTCTATCGTGCTCAGACAGGACCATGTTAGTTCTCTACTTGAAGTTTCAGGGGCTTTGCACTGATTGTAGGATAAAGACCAGGTGTTTCCTGCAGGGTCACCTATGAGCTGCCCAGTTATCTGCTGCTTCTCCCTGCCATAGATACTCTGTGCACTAAATGGTGGAAAATCACACAAAGCTGAGAATCATGGCACAGGCAAGTTGACAGATATTTAGGGAGACACAGTTCCATCCATGGCAACATTTGTGGACTAATCAGTACATAAAGAAACAGGATCACTTGCAGTGATGATTTGGCATTTCTACAAAAATTACAAATCTCATCCCAATGAGTGAACTATTGGAATTCCTGGGATCTGGAGACTCTAGATCCAAAGACCATCTCACCATTAGAGCACCAGCTCTCCTTTTGATCCTGGGAATGGGTGATTGGCTCTTAACACAGAGGACATGCCAAAATAGGAAAGTTTAAGGAGAGATTATTATATCTCAAGCAAAGATCTGTCTTGGACAAAATATACAGGTTGGCCATATAATCTGGGGACATCAGTCCATAATGCTTTATTGACACTATATTACAATACACGCAGTATGATATTATGTATATTTCTAGGCTTTATGGCTTTTATATAGATTTCCAGTTAGAACAAGCTCTTTTGGGACTGAATAAGTTAAAAAAAAAAAATCTACCTGTGTAAATGATAGTTGGATGGGATTATTACTTTTTTGGTAAAGCTAGGTAGCTGGAATACACCTCCATATACATTAAGATGCAAATAATATTCATCAATCATCCCACACAGCACAATGTTTGACCAGTAGCAGAGAAAATTCTAGAAGCCTGGGCCAGTTTTAACCAATGCTGGAGTTCCTGCTCACTTCTCTGCACAATACTTTCTAGGTAACTGGAAGAATTAATGCTGGACCTAAAGTTGCCTACATTATAATCAAGGAGTTGTTTGAGTATTAATAGACTGTGACTCATGCAGTTAAAAAAATGCCACTAACACGTCTTATTCGAAAGGAGTAAAAGCAGTACTGACTAAATTAATGAGAGTATGCCCTTGAGCCATTTCAACCTATTCAATCTCACTTCTCACTCTCCTGCTCTAAGAATCCAGTAAGGAGATCTTAAATGGGGTAAATAGGTCAGAAAGGCCTGTCCATAAAGAGAAAGGATAATGCTCTAAGTGCTGTGAAACATTTTGATAATAGACGTTCACTTCTTTTGCGGTGTCATCTGTGGCATATCTTCTGCTTGTGCTCAAGATACAAATGCCTGTAGAAAATCTAGGAAAAGTTTCCCTACTGAAATTGGACTTTAAAGTGGTTGGTAAACCACACATTTTCAGAACTGGCAGGGACATGAGTGCTGGTCTGGCCTGAATTACTTAGTTTGTAGGCAGTTGTCCAAATGATCTCCTTAAGGGACACTGATGATTGAGACAAGGTCTCTAGAGTGATGTGGTTATTATTATCTTTCTAGTGCTTAGCACAGTGCCTGGCACAGTACCAGGAACAGAAAATATTTGTTGATGATACAAACTAACTAACCCACTGCTATTAAGTCAGTTCTAACTCATAGCAACCCTCTGACCTACACAAACACATTTTAATTTACTAATGAACACTAATGGTTTTGGGAAAAGCAGACCATTCCACTGAAAATAAAAGGTTGACCTTGACCAATTAAAAAAAAATGTTAACTGACCTGATTGACTGACAGAATAAGATTCTCATGCCTAATTAGTTTTAAAGTTGGTACGAGATCCCACATCTTCTGTGTCTCAGCTGCACTGCTTCAATTAAAACCGGTAAAAATATTATCACAATGGTCATCTTAGTTTTCAGGGAAACCATTGAGAGTCCAAATTAACAGTTTGGAATTATCTCAGTCTTTTCTATTATGCCAAAGAGTGTTCAAAAGAGCAGTCTAAGGTGGAGTCCTTAAGGTCCTCTCCCTGGAGCACCTAGAGGAAGGAAGCTCTGTGTCACTGCAGAAGACAAGGCAACAGGAGAGTGGACACTTCCAGTCTCTTTCTCCACCTGCATACTTGGTCATGGGGATGGTAAAGGAATGGATTTTTACTATACCTTTCATATCAAACTACTAGAAATTCTCATGTCACCATTCTCTTTTCCAAAACCTGTCTCCTTAGTTTTATGGGGGATCTTTGGAGATACCCATTAAATAAGGCATGAAGCCGGTGCAATTACTATCAAAGATTTTTCCTTCCCATATGGAAGATAGGATGGTTAGTATATTTTTCCAAGATATGAGAATTCTAAGCACCCTTCTTCAAAGGCAGACTGCTGGTACTAAGGGCACATGAGTTCTGCTGATGGAAATGTACTAAAATGATTGAGAACACCATGGGTTCCCATGAGTCAAAATCTGCTTGATGGAAACTAACAAAAAACTCTCCTTAGCATGCTCCTTAGCAGTGTGGATGGTGAAACTTTGCTTCACTTTGGACATCTCATCAGGAGAGATGAATTTCTAGGAAGGGACGTCACATTTGGTAGAAGCTTAGGAAAATCAAGGAAACCTCCCATGGGATGGACTGACACAAAGTCACAATGGACTGAAACATACCGAAGATCATGAAGATGGCAAAGCATAGGGCAGTGTTTTCATTGCTTTATACATAAGTCATCATGAAGTGGAGCCAACTCAATGCAACTAGCAACAGCAGACAGCTGGGAAGTTAATGAACTTGTATAAGAATGTACCGTATGGGAAATTATTCATCACAGGTTATACAGAGGGGCTGGATAAGTTTAAGAAACATGAACTAAACTGTTTTTTAACTTTTGTTACTTGCATTTTTTTGGGGACTTAATGTGATGTAATTTAAGAAAATCGACTTTGAAAGTGATATAAACCTGGATGTGAATCCTGGGAAAGTCACTTGACTTCTTTGAACTTTAATTTTCATATCAGAAAAATAGTGAAAATGAAAATATTCACTTGGATAAACCGTAATGCAAATTCAATGAAATAATGAAGTTAAAATGCCTAGCATGTTGTCTGACATGTCACATGTGCATAGTAGATTTTGGTGTATTTCCTTTTCAAACATGCTGCTCTGAGCATGATTCAGGGATGCGTGCTCTCACACAGTTCTGAGCAGGAGTATGGCTTTCATGGCCTCATCTTTATCCTGTTGTACCAGGGTCAAGGCTCGAAAAGACCCCTTATTTAGCTTTGGAACAAATTATAGCCTGCTGTGTGGGGTTCAGTGGTAGTGCTGCTGAGGAACTGCGTTTTTTTCTGCATTTTAATTCTTTTCTCTGCCAAAAGAAGAAGGCAGAATCACTGACATGGAAGAAGAACCTACCTCCCCTAATGAAGAGGAATGCCAACAGCAAAGAAAAGAAGTTTGTCCTGGTTTCTAGGACTTGTAAATTCAGCTTGCAACTTTCTGACTCTGTGGGGTCCCCAGTAGAGGGCAGTTCAATCAAGATTTGTATACAGACATAATAGTGGCCAGATCCTGAATGAAGCATACTCTGGGCAGCCCAACATGAAGATGAGCTCCTTCTAGCTTCACAGCCACCCTGTAGGTGGATAATGCTATGTAAGCCCAAGTCTGGATGGAGAAATTGAGTCACAGAGGTTCAGTCACTCGCCAAGGTCACACATCCAGTAATGGTGGAACTGAGACTGAACCTCAGGTCTCTCTGATTACGAAGCTTGTGCTCAGTTCTCTAAAGTACTGCCCCCAGGATTGGGGCAGAAAACCCAGCCTCTCTCAGGTTAGCAAGCTGGAAGAAGAGCTCTTAGTGTGGACATATCTAGAAAGAAAACAAGGGAGGGTGGGAGCTACAGATGAAGGGAAGGAAGGGAACAGAGGAGTGAAGAGGACAGAGGAGACTCTTATTACCTGAAAATAGTATTCTTAAAAAGAGTACTCTTGCTTTCTCAGCATAGATTCTGCAGACATCTGAGGACTTGAACTTGGTCGTGAATGTGTTCCCAGAAGTTATTCAATCAGGAAACTACAGAATTACCTGGAAATACCTGAGTCTCTAAGATGCATTGTCATACCTCACTGTGGTTGTGTCCACAGTGAAAAAAAGAAAAGCCAACGTAGAACATGTGCTACAACCACCACAGTATGGCAGCCTTCTGAGATTTGGAGCAGACAGCCAAAGTCAGAAAGCTAGTAGCTGACAAAACCGAGCTGAACTCTACAGATTTGGAATCAGATCTTTGAATCTTTGGGTGACAATTTATTATTCATGTGATCTTGATGAGTTCCTGAGCCTCTTTAAGCCTCAGTTTCCATATTGCAAAGGGGGATTCTTATGGTACTTTGATAGAGTGGGTGTGAGTAAAATAAAACAATGCTTGTGAAGTTTCTTGCATATTACAGAAACTCAGTGGGAGGTATGATAACAAGCTCAAATTCTCATATGTGTTTACCAGAGGAGTAGTTTTCAGACTAAGCCTTGAAGTTACTGCTGCTGTATCAACAGAGCAGTTACCCGTGACATATCAGTGGGGCAGAAAAGGCAGGATTGTATTTGGGGACGAGCTTACATGCCCTCTTCTTAAGCAACCACCACCCTCACAACAAAAGCGAATAACAAATCAGTTGCCAGTGAATCAATTTCAACTTACAGTGACCTCATGTGTGTCAGAGTAGAACCATGGTCCATTGGGTTTTCAGGCTGTGATCTTTCAGAAGTCTATTGGAATCAACACAATCACAGTGGGTTGAGTCTGGATCTTTCAGAAGCAGATCACCAGGACTTTCTTCCAAGGAACTTCTGGGTGGTCCTGAATGTCAGCCTTCCAGTTTGTAGTCAAGTGCTTAATTAATTAAAGCCACTCTGGGACTCATTCCTGTACTCTTAACTGAGGGCTAAACTATCTTTCCTGATGTCAACAGATCTCTTCTAAACCTGAATGAAATCAGGAATCTCTCAGCAAGTAGAAGGGGTCAGGCAAGACCCAGGCACTACCAAGCTCTTCAATGTGGGGTTGCAGTTGCTTAAATCCCTCCTGCTCATTTCAGGCTAGGAAACAGCAAAAGGGTCAAGCCTACAGTGGGGGTATGTTATGCATATATGTGACAGAGGTGAGTCGTGGTATTGGGGTTTTTGCTGGCTTTGGATCTCTAGTCTGCTATACCCGAGGGAGAGATATGTGATCTAGTTTTGCCAAGACTGTTCTTCCCTCATAAGACAAATGCATAAGCCAAGGAAAAGATCTCTGTCCCCCGTATCACCTCTTTATTGCCTTTGCTGTGATGCTTGGAGGCTTTGCAACTGTTCTGGAGACCTGAGGTGCACTCCAAAAACATGCTGCTTACAGATCCTCCAACCCCAATCCCTCTTCTTCCTTGAAAAGCTCTATTTGTTAGATATGCTGACCAAAGCCAACAGATTTGCCACAGAGCCATGAAAAACAGCCTCAGTGGTTTCCCATTGCATAAAGTACAATATTTTAATGTGGCATTGAAGGTTGTGCAGGTCTTGGCTGTTTCCCACTCTGCAGTTAACTACTTGCCACCCTTTGTATCCCAGTCCTCACCAACTGCCACTGGCCCATCTTTGCTCTCAAGCTCTCTACTTCACCTCCAGGAAACCTCCAGGAAACTGTGGACATCTACTTCTGGAAATCCTTCTTCAGCACCTTGGATAGAGGTAGCTGTTCCTCTGTTCTCTCACAGCCTGAATTTGATTACTCACAAAGCTGATGGTGCCATGTTGAAACTGCATGTTCACCTCTCCTACTGCTTTGTAATATCCCCAAAGATACGCACTATGCTTATCTTGTTCCTTGCTGTATTTCCACAAGGCAATTTGCACCACAGATTTGTTGCATAAATAAGTTTAAGAGAGGTATCATTAGAAAATAACTAGGCTAGCAGATGGATTGGTTTTTGCAAGCAAATGAATAGAAATGCAATTTTGGGGAAAGAAGTCAAAGGGCTTCCTCTTTCATTTGATTTATGATCAAAGGGAAGCAGGCTGGTTTTTCTTTACTATTGTGCATGTTGAAAGCCCAGGTACTGTGCAAGTGATCACCCATCAATGCAGTCATTCCCGGGCATCAGGAATAAGTTACCTTATGGTTTTAATCATGCTGAGGCCCATTTCAACACAGCAGTGAGCGTGGTCCTGGCGGGGTTCAGGAAGTCCAGAAACGCAGTAGTAGCAGTCTCCTAGGATTTTAATGCGAAGGCAGTGATGCTCCTGGAAGGAACAGAGTGGGAAAAGAAAGGACCATGTCAGTGGATGTGTCAGTGCTTCAGGAAGTCCTGGGAAAAAGGGGAGTGGGGTCAGGTATCTGCACCATGGGTATAGGAGTGCCTATATTTGAGACTCAGTTCTTCTACTGTCTTCCTGGAAAGTCTGGGGCATGCCTAGTGGGGGTTGAAAAGTGCAGGGGAGTCATGGAAAAACAGCAGATACGTGTGTCACAAGCTCAGGGCCCCTCTCAACTCTACCATGTCCTAGCTCTATGACCCGTACATCTGTCACCTGGGTGGACTAGGTGAAACGTGGCATTCAGTATGCATGCTCTAAGTGTCCCCTGCTAGTGTAGTCACCAGACACATCTTCCTTCTAAGAATGTGTCAGTAATAACCACTTAAAATATTGGATCATGTAGATAGACTTACTGTTTTCAACTCTAAGTTCCTTCTCAACTGGAGAATTGATACTTTAAGAACAAGGGCTACCTGTGTCTTAATCTTTTTATTCATTTACTCAGTGATATACTTGTTCATTGAAAAAAATTAGTTGTACAGCTATGATAGCCAAGCCAGCCAGATAAGGCAAGCATTATCCCTAGGTGTTGGGGACACAAAGCTGATTAATAACAATCGTCCCTAGGGATCCGCATCATACACTGGACAAAGTTACTGTTCATCACAACCCCATGAAGGTTAATTATCCTCTTTCTTGGATGGTAATGGGGGCACAGTAGTTATTTGGAGGATACGGTTCTTGCAGATTCTTCAAGAGCCACAAGCACAAAGGAAATGGTGCATACCTTTTTACTGGATTGAAAGCGGCTGTGTGCTGGAGGTTTTAGAGGAAGGAAAACTTGAGGCAGTATACAGCACAGGGGTTAAGAGCACTGCACAAGATTAAATCCCCAGTCCCCTCACATCTTTGCTGTGCATCTTTGAGGAATTCATGTAACCTATGAGCCTCAGTTGCTGCATCTGTAAAATGGAGATAATACTGTCTGCTGCATTGTGTGGGTATGAGAATTAAATGATATGATGTAGGTGGAGGCTTAGTGCACCATCCAGTGGATGGAGTCAGGGCTGCTCTTGGTGTCTGGGACTCTGGTCCTTGCTCCTTCACATGTCTGTCTGGGATCAGGAACAGACTTTCAGTTGCCTTGAAAGGGTGAACTGGAATGAGTGACCTGTGAGGTGCCTTCTAGATCGGATGCCCTAAGAGTCCGTGACTCTATAGTTGGGGGTGGGGTTCCTCTCTGAAGGGCAGGGTTTGAGTGCCAGAGAAGGGTGGCTGCTGATGGAAAAGGGTCACTGAGATGCTAGCAGCACAGCCAGTGTCCTTGTACTGGCAAGGTGGACAGCACTGTGCTGCTTTCATAATTGCATCAGGAGCTGGACCATTATGTTTGGGTACCAAATGAATGAAATCACCCTCTCAATAAAAAAAAATAAATATCAGACAAGGCAAAGAAAATCAGAGCTGGCTGTGGTGCTTCCCCATCTGGACCATGTCTCTGGGGCCTTGCCAACCTTCCCCAATGGGCACAGATGCAATCTTCAGAACCCTGATGGCATCACCACCTTCCCAGGGTTATTTTTAGAAGACTGTCTTCTGTCTATTGGCTGCTTCAATGCAGCTAATTATGCAACAGAACTGAAGATGAGGTCTGGAGGCTTGAGACCTTGTATTGCCTCTTCAAAGACTTCTAGAGTGTCATGGCCAGAACGGAACTTAGAGATTGTTCCAGCAGACAGTTATTTTTGTTGTTTGTTGGATTTCCGGTGCTTCTTTGAAGAATACAAAAATTTTATCCTCTGACAATCCCTCAGTCTCCCTCAGTTTTTTTTTTTTAAGTGAAGTCCATGGGAAAGTTATTAAAAAAAGAAAAAATGAAAGAGACCAAGCGAGTAACAAGGCACATGATTTTTATCCATCAACAGTCCACAAGAACAGCTCAGCCACCTCCTACTATACCCATCACTTTATTGCAGAATTAGAACCAAAAGATGTAGAAGACATATTTTTAGAAAAAAGGAAAGTTATTTACACCAGAGAGTCCCTGGTCGTGCAAATGATTGACATGCTTGGCTGCTAATGAAGGGTTGGAGGTTCGAGTCCACAGAGAGATGACTTGGAAGAAAAGCCTGGTTGTCTGCTTCTGAAAGATCCAGACTAAACCTACGGCCAGGGAGTAGACTCCAACTGCTGGCAGGGCCTATGTTACAGAACAGAACTGATCCCCAGCGTTTTCTCGTCTGTCATCTTTACAAAAACAGATCACCACTTCCCTTCCATGATGCTGCTGGGTGGGTTTGAAGCACCAACCTTTAGAATAGCAGTTGATCACAAACCATTTGTGCCATCCAGAAACTTCACCGAGATTGAAAGCCTTGTGTGCAAAGTTCAACTCTTAACACACATGAGGCCACTGCAAGTTGGAATGGACTCGCTGATGACTAGCTTATTTATGGTAAGTGAATTTACTTACACAAAAATCCACTATATCACTCTCATCTTTTTAATTTTGTAAATCTCAAATCCATTAGTTAAAACATCCCCATAGTTGTCTGTGGATAAAGCATTTGGGAACCTCTGATCTAATGCCTTTTTCTGATCATGCAGATAGGAACACAGGTGGGGAGGCAGTGCCTGGTGATTTCAATCGGTCATGTCATTTCATCTGCAAATGGTCTTTTGGGACCAAGCCTGCTGTCACTGACTCAGGATGATGGTAGCCTTTGCTGTCATATAGTGATGCGGTGCCAGGATCTGCTTCTCTACTGGTGACAGGGAGGGACGAGGAGAGAGGTGTAGCAGAAGAATATTTTGGTCTAACAATAAAGACTTGGACTCTAGTCAAATGTATCACCTGTTTGACCTTGGATAGGTCACTGAGGTGTGCTGGGTTACAATTCCCCAACTGTGAGAATTGTTAAAATAACATTATCTTTAAGATGTAATAGTCAACTTGGCCATCAGTTTATAGTGATAAAGACACTAACATCTGGAGGCAACCGCCACAGTGTTCAATGTACGCTGTTTACCTTTACTCTTTGAGCCTCATAATATCCTGAGCCAGACAAAGCAGGCAGGATTTACACCTGTTTTATAGATATGAAAAACTGTGGCATGCCTGGAAGTGGACATGCTTTACCCAAGATCTGCTGGCTGAAAGCAGTCATGTGGATCAGATGTCATTCTTATACACCCCTACAGTGACTCTCCCATGAAAACATTTTTTGGAAAAATGTATGTGGAGAAAGGAACTAGTTTTTATTGAGCACATACTGTGTGTCTGGCTCTATCAAATAGATTACACTGGTCTCGTTCAGTCTTCATGACCACTTTCTGAGTTGTGTGCATTTTATAGGGGAGGAGTGCCAGGCTTTTTAAAGAAGTGAAGGTCACAGAAGGCATTAGGAGAAATCAAATTCAAATGCATGTTGATCTGACCTTGGGGCTTCATGATCTTTCTTTCTAAAACTGCAAGAGTTATGGCAAAGTCCAGGATGGTAGAGATCCTGGAAAAAATGTGTTTGGGTAGAAAACTAGATAAAATGGTTGGTTGGTTTCTGGAACAGACACTGAAAAATGTGGTAGAGATGTTCATATTCAGGGTCCATTTTTCTTGTTCACATAAGGAGAAGCCAGACAGCTCCTTGGAAACTCTTGACCAGAATAAATGGTTGTTGTTGTTGATTCTGATGCATAGAGACTTCATGCTACAGAGCAGAACTGCTCCATAGGGTTTTCTTGGCTTCAGTCTTTGCAGGAACCTATCTCTGGGTCTTTTTTGCATGGAGCCTCTGGATAGGTTCAACTACCCAAACACTTAACCATTATGCCACCAGGGCTTTTTAAAATAAATACTGTATGTGTACACACAGACACACACATGCGCGCACGCGCACACACACACACACACACACACAAGTGCACACGCACGTGCGTGCACATACACGTATTTTAATAAAGGTTTATCTTTGGTCTTATCCATCAAGTTCTGTCAATTGCTGACATATCTTTCTGATCAAATCCTGTGAACTACCAGATGACTTGGAGGTAATCCCCAAGCAACTTCTTCCTACTAGGAACGTCTTTGAAAAGCCAGTCTATATGGAAAAAAGGTATATTTAAAAAGAAATATAAAGTGGGGTAAGAGTCATCCTGCAAATTTTATCAAGTTAGCCGTGTTGCATCCTTTTCCTCCCATATTGATAGTTTTCACATTATAAAAAATTTGGAAAAATCCACAGAGTTTATAAAGCCATATAGGGAGATAAAACCCATTGTTGTTGAGTCAATTCTGATTCATAACTACCCTATAGGACAGAATACAATTGCCCCATAGGGTTTTTAAGGCTGTAAATCTTCACGGAAGCAGACTGCTGTATCTTTTAGCCATGGAACAGGTGGTGGGTTTGCACCTTCCACCTTTTGGTTAGTAGCTGAGCACTTAAGCCCTGTACCACCAGAGCTCCTCATATAGAGAGGTGGTAGATGAAAATTAGGTGATAGCCTGCTCTAAAATGTAGAGTGACAATGATATTCCTCTGTAACTTGAGTGGCTGTAAGACTAGGGATGAGTGTTTTGATAGCCAGTGTCTGTCTCCTTTGACTTCTTCTCTAGGTTAGCTCTGATCAAGCCAGCTGAAAAAGGAAGATAGTATCTTCTTCGCTAGAAACACAACTCTTATGTCAAACAACTGGTGGCAGGATAGCCCAGTAGGAGGTTTGTTCCTGAGAGTAGGCTATTTCATTCCTTAATGCCAGGGCTGGCTGGGAAACTATAGCAGCCACCATTGCATGTGCAAGCAGTGAGATTTCGCTGGCACCTGGCCACATGTAGGGGACGTAATGATGGGGGGTGAAACACAGATAAAAAATAACTGTGGTTTGATTTTTGCTGTTTCAGCTCTCTCTTAACTGAGAAAATTAATACAATAAGCCTTCCATCCCACAGCCTGTAAATAACTAACGTGAGTCCCTAGGGTACAGGAGGGTAAGGGGTCCATGCTCAGAGACAGAACACAGAATGGTGACAACGTGGAGGATGAAGCTGAGTCCTTTTCCCAAATTCGACATACAGCCTCTCACTCCTGCCAATGACTAGGAGGGAATGAAATTCAACTCACATGGGCCAGGCGATCAAATCTGGCAAAAAGCTCGTTTAGCGTCCTGACCAGCTCCTGAGCCGACAAAGTTGTGGAGAGGTTGGTAAATCCTTTAACATCTGCAAAAAGAATACTAAACAACAGGGGAGAGGGTGTGGGTGGGATGGGGAGAAAGCAAGTTAGCATTTAATTCCTCCTGGGAGACATATCAATGCTGTCTAAACAAACCAGTCCTCTCTTTGTTCTGAGGTTTGTCCTTGCCCCATCATGGGAGAGAGGAGGAAAGCCTAGGTGTTTAACCATCGTCTCAGCACAGAAGGAGTCAGTTAAGATGTTCAAGAAGGACAATGGGACAACAGAAAGCCCTTCTTCCTGTTCAGGGGTGTGGAGGTGGGCCGTACAAATAACCCTAAAGAGAATGTGCCATTAGGAACAGATCGATTTACTGTGAGAAGCAAACGGAAACATGATGAAGTATCTATATTTCACAATGAGCAGCAATGCAGATGTCACAGAGCAAAATAGGCACAGGGGGCAAAGAGAAAAGAAAACTTCATTATCTCCAGTCCACTTATATATGTTGTTGCTGTGTGCCATCCAGTCAATTCCAACTCACAGTGACCCTACAGGACACAGTAGAACTGCCCCATAGGGTTTCCCAGGCTGTAATCTTTATAGGAGCAGGTCACCAGGTCTTTTTCCCACTGAGCGGTTGTTGGATTAGAACTGCTGACCTTCTGGTTGAAAGCGGAGACCTTAATCATTGCACCTCGAGAACCCCTCCAATGATATATTTTTTGTTGTTGCTAGGTGTCACTGAGTCAGCTCCAACTCGTAGTGATCCTATGCACAAAAGAAGGAAACACTGCACAGTCCTGCGCCACGCCCTCAATCACCTTTATGCATAAGCTCATGGTTGCAGCCACTGTGTCAGTCCCTCATGTTGAGGGTCTTCCTCCTTTTCTCTGACCCTCCACTTTACCAAGCATGATGTCCTTCTCCAGGGACTGATCCCTCCTGACAACCAATGATATATACTGCACCCCCAATGGCAGGCAAATAGAAATAAATAGGTTTTGCAGAAACTATGAGAATCGATGGCAAAGTTGGGAGACTGCAGGCAGAATAATCAATTACCCCAAACTCGCAGATTTACTAGGGATTTCGGTCAGGTGAGGACTCATTCTGTGCTTGCAGCTTGGTATAAAACCCTGTTACCACTGAGTGACCCCAAAAGTTACAAAACAGAATTGCTCTGTAGGGTTTTCTTGGCTGATAATCTTTATGGAAGCAGATTGTCAAGACTTTCCTCCACAGAGCTGCTTGGCTGAGTTTGAGTCTCCAATCTTTAGGCTAATAGTTAAGTGGAAACTGTGTCACCTAGGGGCCTGTCTTGGCATAAGAGAAGAGGAGAATAAGGGAAGGGACCATTTTCAAATATCTTCTAAAGCCCAGGCATGCCATGAGAACTGCCTTCCTCACTCTTTCCATTGAGGTGATGAAATAAACACTGTCCTCTTTGTTATTGAGATGAGGAAACTGAGGCTCAGGAAGGCCAGGGGACTTGCCCAACATTCTACAGTTAGCATGTGGTAGAGCTGGGATTGTCCACTTGACAGATCTGTACCTTTCCATGCCACCTGCTCACATCTCCCCAGGGACTGAGGCCTAATCTACCCTTTCCTCCCTAATAGCTGAATGCAGAGAATCTTGAGGCCCAAGGGAAAGGTGCAGCCATCAAATACAGAGGCCTTGGTCCTTGAGTGACCCACTGACCAAGAATATCGGCAGTTAACAGTTGAGTGAGGAAGGTACAGATCACTAAATTAAAATAATTGAGATTGAGGAGCAGTCTTTGTTAAAGCAGGCAGTATTACCCTAACGCAAGGCATGTTTTAAATAGCCAGAGAAGTGAGGGGAGGGGAAGAGATATAGAATTGGGCAGATAGAATGGAAAAACCAACTTGACCAAGAGTCCAAAAATTTTCTCCATTTCAAAGAGGTCAGTTTCTGAGTTGGGAAACTAAGGCCCAGAAAGATAAGGTAGTTCTGCCAGAGTCCTACAGGGATGGTCCCTGCAGAACATTCTGGACGAGAACTTGCTCTGCTGGCTCCCTGTCTACCTGGGCACACAAATTCTCCAGCCATGATGCCTCTTTGCTGATGGGAGACAATGAATTGTGTGAAATATAATAGTTAGAAAGGCATAGGAGGCTATGTTTAGGAAAGGGGCTGTGTCACTCACGCAACCCAAAGTAGCAGAGTAAAGATGGATAAATCAGGTGGGTTGCTATGAAGAAAGTGAAGAGATTGGAAATAATTTCAAACATACGACAAAAAACCACAGTAGATTTGCTGTGGGGCCTGGAAAGAGGGGCTAAGGACCCTTTCCCTCTACCCTTTTCATTTCTGATCTTATTTAGCACTCAGCAGCCTAGCAGTGGGCAGGAAAGGCCCTTGGTCCTGTGTTGTTCTCATCTTCTTGATACCTCCAAGAGCAGTTGGCTACTTATCACTGAGGTTGTTGTCCACAGCCAGGGGGAGCATTGGGTGCAGCACTGGGGTTCTGTGTGCATTCTCCTCCCCTAGAAACGACTCACATCTCTGTGGACAGTAAGAAATTTAGGGCAGTAGACTAAACTGTAATTTAGTGTGGTGTGAACTTTTAGAAAATGGTCTCGAGTCTAAGAACTCAGTTTGATGAGCTAAAACAAATGGACAGGATTGAGAGAGAGAAGTTTAACTGGCTGTTCAATACTAAGGGAAGCACTGAAAACTCATAGGAGCAGAAAGAAAGCCAGATGTGATGGTTTGGAACTTAAGGCTCCTGAGTTGGGACTTGTTTTTCTTTTCTTTTTATAGAATAGTTTATCCTCTGCTCCCTTCTCCATGGTGACAGGCACTTTCATAGTACGACTACCTGTATATATGTGTATATATAGGCATGTTATTTGTGTTAGGTGCCTTCCAGACCATTTTTGACTCATAGAAACTCCATGTAACAGAACTGTCTCACCACAGTTTCTTGGCTGTAATATTTATGGGAGCAGACTGCCAGATCCTTTTCCTACAGAGCCACTGGGTGATGTGAATCACCAGCTTCTTGGTTAGCAGCCAGTCACTTAATTGTTGCTTGACCAGGGCTCCATATATGCATATCTATGTGTGTATGTGTATATATGTGTGTATCTATGAGATCTGACAAGTCTGCAAACTTAATTGTTCTAAGTGCTACCTACCTCTTTGCTGAATATCACTACACTGACCTTTGAAGTAGTCCCCTTGGGAAGCTATACACCAATGCCAGTGCCTAGTCCACACGTCAAAGCACTTTCAGAACTCTTTCTGGAATGGCCATTGAGCACAGTGGCATGGGGGCAATTTCTCAAATTTAATTGTATAGCTGTCTGTAAGGAGGTTTTTAGCCAGTAAACAAACAACTGTATTGGGACACCCTCCCTACTCGCTTGATCTGGCCCCAGTGACTTTTTTCTTTACGCAAAGATAAAGGAAATAGTGAAAAGCAAGGAGAGCAGTAGGAGCTGCACCTAGGCAGGCATGCAAATTTACACTGAATTGTACACTTTCACTCAATCACAATAAATATTTTTTTTTTTAAGGAAGACATTTTGATAGCATTCAGGACATCAAGGGTAATATGATGGCAGCTCTGATGGCCATTCCAGAAAAAGAGTTCCACAACTGCTTTGAAGGGTGGACTATATGCTGGCCTCAGTGCATAGCTTCCCAAGGAGAGTACTTGAAGGTGACTGTAGTGATATTCAGCAATGAGGTATGAAGTGTTTTTTCTAGGATGAGTGGAGAACTTAACTGGCAGTCCTTGTATATAAGGTTATCTAAAAGTTCATTCTAAAATCATGGTGGTCTAGGCACTGGCATTGGTACATAGTTTCCCACAGCGACCACTTAGAAGGTGACTGTAGTGATATTCAGCAATGAGGTATGTAGCACTTTTTCTATGAGGAGTTCACTGACTTAACTGTCACAGTTTGTACGTTGTTGTTGTTAGGTGCTACAGCATTAGTTGCAACTCGTAGTGACTCTAAACACAACAGAATCACATACTGTGATTCAGTCCTGTGCCCTCTGTACCATCGCTGTTACGGTTGAACCCACTGTTGCAATCACTATGTCAATCCATCTCATTGAGAGTCTTCTTTCTTGCTGACCCTCTATTTTACCAAGAATGATGTTCTTTTCTGGGGGCTGGTCCCTCCCGACAGCATGTACAAATAAGTGAGAGAGGAAGTCTCCTGTTCCTTGATTTGGAAGAGCACTCTGGCTGTATTTCTTCTTCTAGCAGTCCATGGTATATGTTATATACTTCAACAACACCATAATTCAAAGGCATCAATTCTTCTTCAGTCCTCCTTATTCACAGTTGAGCTTTCACTTGAATATGAGTTGTTGTTTGGTGCTGTTGAGTTGGTTCCCACTCATAACAATTCTGTGTACGACAGAATGAAACACTGCCCCGTCCTGCACCATCTGCCCACCCATTGTTACGCTCGAGTCCGTTGTTGCACCCACTAGGTCAGTCCTCCTTGTCAAGGTCTTCCTCTTTTTCACAGATCCTCCCCTTTAGCAAGCATGATGTCCTACTCCAGGGACTGATCCCTCATGACAACATGTCCAAAGTGTGTGAGATGTAGCCTCGCCATCTCAGCTTCTGAAGAATATTTTGGCTGCGTATTCCAAGACAGACTTGTTACTCTTTTGGCTGCCCATTGTGTGTTTAATTATTCTTTAATAACACCAAAATTCAAAGGTGTCAATTCCTTGGTCTTTCTTAATCACTGTCTACCATTGTCGTGCACATAAGGCAGTCGGAAAGACCAATGCTTGGGTCAGGTGCACCTTAGCTTTCAAGATGATATTTTTGCTTTTCTATACCTAAAAGAGATCTTTTGCAGCAGATTTGCCCAATGGAATACATTGTTTTATTTCTTGACTGCTGCTCCCGTGGGTGTTGATTATGGATCCAAGTAAGATGAAGTCTTTAACAATTTCAATCCTTTCTCCATTTATCATGACGTTGCTTATTGGTTCTGTTGTGAGGGTTTTTGTTTCTTGATGTTGAGGTATAATCTACACCAAAGGCTATAGTTTCTGATTTTCACTGGTAAGTCTTCAAGTTCTCTTCACTTTCAGTGAAGAAGGTTGTGTCATCTGTGTAATGCAAGCTGTTAATGAGTCTTCCTCCAACCCTGATACCCTATTCTTCGCATGGTCTACCTTCTTGGATTATCTGCTCAGCATACAGACTCAATAAGTATAGTGAAAGAACTCAATCCTGATTTGAAACCACACATATCCCCTTGTTTTGTTTGAACAGTTGCCTCCTGGTTCATGTACAGGTTCCACATGAGGACAGGTGTTCTCGAATTTCCACTCTTTGCAATGCTGTCCATGTTTTGTTACAATCCACATAGCCCAGTGCCTTTGCATAGCAATAAAACACAGGTAAATATCTTTCTGGTTTTCTCTGCTTTCAGCCAGGATCCACCTAACATCAGCAATGATACCGCTGGTTCTATGTCCTTTTCTGAATTGAGCTTGAACTTCTGGCAGTTCCTTGTTGATGTATTGCTGCAATAGTTTTTGAATGATCTTCAGCAAGATTTTACTTGTGTGTGATATTAATGATATTGCTTTGATAATTTTTGCATTCCTTTGGATCACCTTTCTTCGGAATGGGCACAGATGTGCAGGTATGTATTGCTTCCAGTCAGCTGGCCAGGCATCTGTGTCGTAGTCACCTGGTACTGTTCCAACAGAAAATACCATGAGGGGAAGTCTTCACAAGGAGAAGCTTTTATTGTCACAGTCCCATAAGCCGCAAATCCATTAGTAAGTTACAAGTCCATTCAATATGAGAAATCATCACAGTCCAGCAGGATAAGTCCAAATCCAGTGAAAGCATCTCGGCACAGGAACCTCGGGTCCAAAGTACGTGCTCTGCTCTCAGTGGTGGTATGAGGTTCCCAACTTCCTCGACTCACTTCTCTCCCTTATATTCCACAAGCTTGTAGCTTGAGTCCTGCCTCATAACACAACTGTAGACCATTCTCCATCATCAGTATCACAGAGGCAGGATTCACAACATACGGAAGGGATGGCACCATATTGGGACTCCTAACCAAGTCACATTAACACATACATTTTTGAGGGCACACAATTCAATCCATGACATGTGTCTTCCACACTTCTTGGCATAGATGAGTGAGCACTTTCAGTGCTGCGCCTATCTGTTGGTTGAAACATTTAAGCTGATATTCCTTCAAATCCTGGAGCCTTGTTTTCATCAGTGCCTTTCAGGACCACCGACTCTTTTTATTTTACTTTTTTTTTGTCCTTTAGATAAAGTTTATACAGCAAATTATTCTCAGCATTCTTGGTTATTGATCATGTTATCTCCTGAAATGGCTGAATATAGGCTAGTTCTTTATACTGACTTGGTGTACTCCTTCCATCTTCATTTGATACTTCCTTCATCATTCAATATGTTGCCCATAGAATCCTTCAGTATTGCAACTTGAGGTTTGAGGTTTTTCTTCAGCTTGAGAAATGCTATGTGTACCCTTTTGGTTTTCCAACTCCAGCCCTTTGTACATGTTATTATAATGCTTTGTCTTCTCAAGCTGTCCTTTAAAATCTTTTTAGCTCTTTTACTTCATCATTTCTTGTTTGCTTTGGCTACTTGGCATTCCAGAGCAAATTTCACAGTGTCTTCTGATATCCATTTTGAGCTTTTCTTTCTTTCCTGTCTTTTAAAGAAGCTTTTTCTTTCTTCATGTGCAGTGTTCTTGATGTCATCCTACAACTCGTCTGGTGTTCAGTCATCAGTTTCAACATGTTAAATCTATTCTCAGGAAGGTCTCTAAATTCAGATGAGCTCTACTCAAGATTATACTTTGGCTCTCATAGACTTGTTAAAATTTTCTTCAGCTTCAACTTGAATTTGCATATGAGCACAATGGTCTGTTCCACAGTCTGCCCCTTGCCTGGTTCTAAGTGATGATATTAAACTTCTCCATTTATCTCTGATGTCATTTCTGTCACCAAGGCCATATTTTCCAATATGTACACGTGTACATGTGTGTGTGCATGTCTGTGTGTATGAGTCCCTGGGTGGTGCACATGGGTAACATTGTACCAGCTGCTTTTGGAGCACAATTCTACTTCACAACACATGCACTTGACATGAGCCAGAATCTGCTCTATGGCAGTGCATGCATATATATACAAGCATATGCATACATTTTGTTGTACAGATTGTATGTATATATATATTGATGTTGCTAGGTACTACCGAGTTGACTTTCAACTCATACTGATCCCATGTGACAGAGTAAAACTGCTCCATAGGTTTTTATTGGCCATAATCTTTATAGAAGCTGGTAGCTAGTTCTTTCTCCTGCAGTGTGACTGGATCAGTTTCAATAGTCAACTTTTTGATTAGCAGCCAAGCACTTTACCACTGCAGCATCATTTTCTTCTAGTATAGTCCTTCAGTTTCCACTCTCTGGACTGGAGTTGAATGATGGAGCTTCACTGCTGCCAGGAAAGCAACAGGGAAAACCAGTTCTCATTCCCCACATGTAACACCCCTCTGCCTTCACTCGTGGTCGTCTCTCTGCTCAAGATTCAAGGTCTCATCTTTTTTTCACTTGGTTGACTCAATCTCAGAAAAGTTCACCTCTTCCAGAAGGTTTTCCTCTTTCTATGATTTCTTACTAACCTTTACCACCCCTGGTAATATAGGCTTCCCACCCCTCTTGCAAAAAAGAAAGAAAACTAAAACCATATCCGTTGCTATTCAGTTGATTTCAATTCATGGCAATTCCATGTGTGTCCAAGTAGAAATGGGCACACAGAGCTTTCAGTGGCTGAGTTGTCAGAAGTATATTGTCAGTCCTTTCTCCAAAGCACCTTTGGGTGAACTCGAATCTCTACCCATTTGCTTAGCAGCCAGGTGCATTAACCTTTTGCTCCACATAGGGACTACAAAAGTATTGACTGTTCTACAGGTAATACTGATGACTTTCTGTTCTCTAAGGGATAAGTTCCTAGATCCAAGGTGTCTCCTATCTGAGTTGCTGTTTGACAAGAGTTTTCTTTATAAGACCTTAAGGATGACTTAGGCTAAAGGGTTGTGTTCGAATCATGCTGTCTGCTGGGCATTGCTTTGAAATAGGGTCTTTGCATGTTATATGTAGAGATACAGGTAAAAGGGCAAATTTGTTCTTCTTTCCTCCAAAGTTAGGGAGAAAGAAACTATTTCTATAGACTTTCCTCTGTGCTTGGGAAATTTCCACCTTATGATGTTTGGTAGGAAGAAAATGTAACCTTCTACTGTACAAGCAGAGTCCTTTGGTAGTGCACATGGTTAATGTGCTCCCTGCTTCCTTTGGAGGACAGTTATGCTCTAACACACATGAGCTGTGGGATGTTGGAATTGACTCAGTGGCAACTGGTTTTTGTTTTTGTTTTTGTTTTTAACCACACAAGCTGAAAATGTTAGAGACTGCCAGAAAATGACTGTGTTCAGCCAACCAGACACACCTGCTCCAGCTTTAAAGTGAGATGCAAAGAAGCAGGGGATTGGAGAATCAGAGCCAGGCAAAGGCAGCAACATCGAATTTCTGGGGCTGCAGGAGCAACTGTAGTGGTGGCATGCTGTGTGCCAGGGACAAGAGTTGGTGGCACAAGCATGGAATCATAAGAGATGGGCAGCAGTGTCCTCACTAGCCTGGCTCTCATGTGATTTGGGGTATGCTTCTGGCTGTTTGTTCTTGATCATTCCAGACCATGTCCTGAGTGTGATTTCAGTCTTCCCCAGTTATTCTGTCATCTGCCATATAGCCTTTTTATACAGTTTTCTTTTAAACCAGACAGAGTTGAATTCTTTTGCTTGCAACCAAGAAACAAGTCTGAAACAAATTACGATATGCCCATGCTATTTTTATCTCTCTTCTATGCTTTGCATGTAAGTTGACTCATATAATATTTATAAAACCATGCAAAATGGCTATTAAAATGGGATCCTGAGACTTAGGTAAGTAGATTTTCCAAGGCCACAAAAACAAGAGGCAGAATTTGGATTCTAAAGCTGCTCCACCCCACTATGGAGCTCACCCTCTGATTTTGAGTATACAGTGTCTGACCCAGGGCTCAGCACAGACTGTACTGATAGATAGATGGACCAGTGGATGGAGGATGGGTGGATGGATGGATGGATGGATGGATGAGTGGGTGAGTGGGTGAGTGGGTAGATGAGCAGGGGGATGGTGGATGGAGGACGGACGGACGGACGGACGGGCGGGCGGGCGGGCGGGCGGATGGGTGGACGCACAGATTGACAGACAGATTGACCAGATAAATGTTTGCATAGGAAAAGGGGGAAGCACTTATTTTGGTCTTGTGTTTAAGATACTTATGGGAAATAGAAAGGAGATCTATGTGCTCAGCCATGAGAGGCATCTAGATCACATTCTAGAATTATTTTTCCAATAATTTTTTAAAAGGCTTTTGCTTTTCCTACTCAAAAATGTAATGGCATGCAAGTTTACTGCATGAATGCCAAGTGATAAGTCAACTGACAAATCTAATTGCATTCCCCTGACATTCTCTTCAAGCCTCAATTTGGAAATGTAGAGCTTTGTGATGAATAATCACTGATTAATGAATTAATCATTAAGGAAGGCACTGACATTCAGGCAGACAGAGTCATGGCAGAGAGAGTAGAGCTGCCGGGAACACATGGATCCCCTTGAGAACCAGGCTGGATATTGCTCTCACCTGACATTCTCATAGCGATGGATGTAGATGCGGTGGAACTGGTGCTGCAGGTGCTCATCTTCCACGTTGGTCATGTCATTGATCATTTCCAGGACAACAAACCTGGGGAGTACAGACAGCACAAGCCGCTCCTGGAATGAAGCAACACAGAGGGACTGTCTTGTAAGGCTGACCAGTGACTCTCAGATTGGTGGGTGAAGGTGTAGACACCATAGTCAACTCTGATGCACTTCTTGAGGAAACACTTATTTTATACCATCATGACAAATATTTATTGATCCTTACTATTTGCTAGGATCTGTCCTGGTTGTTGAGTAAACAGTGGTCAAAACAGTGGATGTCTCCTACTGTTGTGGAGCTTTGTTCCATCATGTATTGAATTGTGACCTCAAAAAATGTGTGTAGCAATTTGGCTGGACCATGATTTCCAATATTGTGTGATTGTCCTCCATTTCATAATTTTCCTAAACTGTAAATGCTAATCTCTGCCTGTGGTTAATAGATAGGATTTGTTAAAAGAGAATTAGGATGGGACAATAAAACTCTTACTAAGGGAGTTTCCTTAGAGTGTGGCATGCACCACCATTTATCCTACAAGAGATAAAAGGAAAAGGAAGCAAGCATAGTGTTGGGGAACTCATACCATGAAGAAAGCAGTGCTGGGAGCACAGTGTGTCCTTCAGACCTGAGGTTCCTGTGCCAAGATGCTCCCTGACCAAAGAAAGACTGGTGCAACATAAGGACATTTCTCCAGAGCTGACAAAGACAGAAAGCCTTCCCCTGGAGTGGACACCCTGAATTCCAAATCGTAGCCTACTGGACTGTGTAAGAATAAACTTCTCTTTGTTAAAGCTGTCCAGTTGTGGTATTTCTGTTACAGCAGTACCAGATGACTAAAACACATTTTAATGGGGAGACAGATACTAAGTATTACATACCTGACATACCTGCACACAAAGGCCATGCAATATAACAGCTCATGATGAGACAGCATGATGGTTGATGACATGATTCAAGTCAGAGACCAGAAATGACTTTTGTGAGGAATTGGTATTTTTAAACTGAAACTCAGTGTTTGGACTGAGCTAGTCTTAGGTAGTGAAAGAGAGCTCAAGAAGAGGAAATCACAAGCACAAATGTCCTAAGGCAAGAAAGGGCAATGGTGTTGCTGGAGAGTAGTAGCAGCGGGTAGTTGTGATAACATGAGACTGGAGGTGTAGCTAGATCTTGCAGACCAGCAGTTGTTTGCATTTAATTTCAGCTGCAACTGGAAGCCACTGTGTGGTACTAAGCAGAAGAATGACACGAACTGATTTGCATTCGAAAAGATATTCTAACTGGTGTGAAAAATGAACTGTGGGAAAGGAGTCAATGATACTGACATGGCCATCAGTTGGGAAACTCCTGCAATGTCCTAGCAAGAAATGACGATAGAGATAAGATCTATAGGACTGACAATCTACGGAAATGGCTGGAGAGAAAGAGGGTGTAACCACAGTGCTGGTTGACTGAGTGAGTGTGCTACCACGGCACCACCAGAGCAAACCAAGCTAGAGAGGCATTAAGGGTGTGTCAAAGAGAGGAGGAAATGTAACACATACACCAAGAAGGTACCTAACACTTGATATAGTAACAGTCTTTCCGTTGTGATCAGCATGGTAGATAGAAACACCAGAACTGGTGAACTAGCCAGGTGAGCTGAGTCCTAAAAATTCCCCGTGTCATGGAAACTAGATAAGAAGTTGGCTCTTTCCACATGGTTTGCCATGGTGTAGAACTGAGTTTTAGACAAGTGTGCTTCTAGTCATCACAGTTTCTCATGTCTTCATAGATATTTAGGACTTTTAACATTCCCATCATCGATTCTTTCATTCGTTCCTTGAAAAACTTTGGAAGATAAACAGGTAGAATTAATTGTCTTCATTTAATGGACAGAATGAGTCTCAATCCATTGCTGTTGAGTGTGTTCTTACTCACAGCAATCCTGTAGGACAGAGAACTGCCCCGTAGGGTTTCCAAGGAGCAGCTGGTAGACTTGAACTGCTGACTTTTTAGTTAGCAGCCAAGTTCATAGCCACCAGTGCTCCAGAATGAGTCTAGAAGATACCAAATTACTTGTACACCCTGAATAGTTACCAAGCAGCAGAGCCAAGATGCACAGCCTTATGGGAATCTTGGTGAGATGGGAAAACACCTGGCTTTCTAGTCTAACATGACTTTAGTTCACACCTCCATCATTTAACAGTAATATAGCAGGAGGCAAGCCACTTTACCACGCTGAGCATTAGTGTCTTCATTTGGCAAATGCAAATAATATCATCCACTTCACAGGATCACTGTGAGAATTCAATGGAATGGACTATGCCAGGAGGTTGACATTAATTCTGTGTTTCCTCCTCTACTTAAGCCTTAATGAAGTGCCCACTGAGCTTAGTGTAATGAGGAATCCCATTGTGGGAACCTGAGGACAGTGCTTCTCACAGATGTCCATGTGTCACATCCATTTTGTGTCGATTAGTGCTATTTGTCAACCTCCCAGGTACCTGTGACCCTCTTCATGCAATCCCTGCTGAACTAGAAGGGCATGAGTGCTCTGCTGTAGGCAGAGATGGTTAATTAAGCTGTGACTACTCTGGATGGACTGTGTGAGTGAGGTAATGGCACTGTGGACGTGGTGCAGGGCACAGGATTCACTGCCACCCTCAGGACCCCTTGTAAAAGCATCTAATTGTGAAGCATGTCTTTCTTCACTAGTGTTGGATACGGGAGGACGTCTAAGACCTCAAGAGGCAGGAGGGGAGGGCTTAAGCTAGGACTAACACAGAAATTAAGATGACAGTGACATGAGAAACCCAAATCCTAACCAGTTGTTGTCGAATCAACTCTGGCTTCTGGTGCCCCATGTGTGTCAGAGTAGAACGGTTTTCCAAAGCATGTCCCAGGGATGATTCTTTCAGATGTAAATTGCCAAGCCTTCCTTCCACAGTGCCTCCGGGTAGACTTGAACTGCCCCTTTTTGGTTAGCAGCCAAGTGCATTCATTACTTGCATCACCCAGGGACTCCTGGCAAGTAGTCAGCTCTAAATAAACACTTCCTAAAGAAAGCAGTGAACAAATAGAGGTCTCCATCTCCTGAAGGTGTCCCTGACAGTGACCAGTACAGTCCCTAGTATGAGATGTTTCAGAATTATTTGGTGATGAGTTCTAGGTGGGAATGCACATTGAGTCTTCAAGAACCATGTCATCAAGGCTTCCATAGAAGGCTATTAAGAGAAAAAAACAGCTAGATTATCTAGCCCCTGGTTTGCCAGCCTGCAGTAAGCTGTCTTAGAGCAGCTGTCCTAGCAAGTCCGTTTGTAAGCCATTTTCTGCAAGACGCTGGGAGTTTTCCTGGAATCTGCTTCTAAAAGTCCATTTCAACACTTCTGTTTCACTCCAAATTGCTCACTGCTTGAGAAACATCATTTAAATCCCCTGAGACACAATCTAAAAGAAAATGCGAAAGTTTGTCCATAATACAGTTCCCAGACTCCTGCTGAGGCACAGCCTATGATTTCCCAGCTTTGAATCAGAAGTATAACAGTCTCTCCTGGAGCCAGACTGTGGCCCTGGGTGGGCTTTGAGGTCCCGTACTACGTTCTACGCATCATTTTCTCCCTAGGTTTTTCCTATTTGCATGAAAAAAGACTTTGGATTTATTCAAAATGCATCTGCAGTTCCTGTCTAGATTCTCCTCTCCTCTCGCAGAACATACTCTGTGACATCCAAATGGTTTCAAGGGTATCAACTGCTATCTTCACTGGAGGTAAAGTCAAGATCAAACATTGAGAGATGCAAAATCTTTATTTTATGCAAAAGCCTCTAGTGGAAGGAGAAGGGAGAAGGACAGGCCTGTGACGCAGGCAGCACCTGTGACCCGATGCATAGCAGTTACTTCTGAGTGGTTTCAGGAAGACCCTTGACAGTCTTTAGTGTCTTGAACCCGCACTCTGCCCCCTCCAACCTTTGTGACCTTGGCCTTAACCTCTCTGTACCTCAGTTTCCCCGTTTATAAATTAGAGTGCTATTAATAGCATCTACTTCTTAGGGTTGCTGTAGAGGTCAATGAGTTTCTTAGGGTTGCTGTAGAGGTCAATGACTTTATAGAAGACTTGGACGGTGCCTAGCAATCGTCACCACAGACGAGGCATTTGTTAAATTCCCTGGTGAGCATGCTGTATCTTAGGCACGCTCAGAAAAGAGAGAACTTAGATCGTGTATTGGTGCTACAGCCTATTGAGCTTTTAGTGTAGGGAAGTGACACCAATGATATGGGAGAAAATAACAGATATAACACATGAAAGGCAATTGTGCTACACAGTGAAAACTCTCGTTGTTGTCCGTTCTGACTCATAGTGACCTTCTGTATGAAAGAGCAATTCTGCTGTGGTTGAGCCCACTGTCGCAGCCACTGGACTTCCACTTTTCACTGACTGTTAACTTTACCAAGTATGATGTCCTTTAGTCATGCTTTTAAGACTTTTAAAAAAAAAAAAAGGAAAAAAAAGTTTATTCTCACAACTTGGATCTAGCTCTTGAGCTTGTATCTTAGATGGTTTTTATGGAATTCTCTCCCAGAACTGTTTCTGAAAGTATGTAAACAGTGTGCTGAAGATGTCTAATTGGCTGCTAATAGATACTTCATTTCTGCCCTTTAGACTACATCATTAAAGTGGCTAACGATCAGGATCACATCCACAGCTACTGTTTCTTCTCTCTGATCCCAGGAACTTTGATTCTACTCGGATATACTAAGACTAAGGTATTCTGGAAATGAGAACCTTGAGTTGAATTCTAACAGAGCTGAGCAAATGAATGACTCACTTTATGACTCTGATAATTTATGTGACCTTGTTGAGTCTCAGTTCTTTCATGTAGAAAATGAGAGTCATAACACTGCATACCAGGACAATGGTGAAAACTAAATGACAAACCATTGTAAACCACCTTACACAGATCTTGGTATCGCTGAGTGCTTATTAATAGCAGTGATCAACAGACATGTTGTAATTCATCTCAGCAGCCAACTTGTTGGCTTTGACCTGCATTATTCCATAGTCTACATCCCATGATCCTCCATGAATCTGTCAGTTTGTCATACTGTGGGGACTTGTTTGCTGTTGTGATGCTGGAAGATATGTTACGGGGTATTCAAATATTAGCAGAGTCACTCATAGTGCACAGATTTCATCTGAGCTTTCAGACTAAGACAGACTAGGATGAAGGACCCAACAATCTAGTTCTGAGAAGAATTAACCAGTAAAAACTTTATGAAGAGCAGTGGAACACGGTCTGGCATAGTGCTGGAAGATGAGCCCCTCAGGTTGGAAGGCACTCGAAATATGACTGGAGATAGCCTGCTTCTTGTAAGTAGAGCTGACCTTAATGATGTGGATGGAGTCAAACTTTGGGGACCTTCATTTGCAGGTGTGGCATGACTCAAAAATGAGAAGAAATAGCTACAAATGTAAGAAGTATGAATCTGGTAAAACTAGAAATTGTCAAAAATGAAATAAAAATGTATCTACGTTAATATCTCAAGCATTAATAAGCTGAAATGGCCTGTTAGTGGTCATTTGGAATTGAACACTCATATGGTCTGTGATGCTGGGAATGACAACTTGAAAAGGAACAGCATTGCATTCATCATCAAAAAGAACATTTGAAGGTCTATCTTGAAGTACAGTGCTGTCAGTAATAGGATAATATCCATATGCATACAAGGAAGACCAGTTAATGTGACTATTATTCAAATTTACATGCCAACTACTAAGGCCAGAGATGAAGAAATTGAAGACTTTACCAACTTCCGCAGTCTGAAACTGGTTCAAACATATAGTTGGGGTACATTGATAATTACTAGTGATTGCAGTGGAAACTTTGGAAAGAAGAAGGATCAGTAGTCGGAAAACATGGCCTCAGTGATAGAAACAACGCAGATAATTGTATGATAGAACTTGGCAAGACCAACAGCTCCTTCATTGCAAATACTTTTTTTTTACCAACACAAACGGCAGCTATACACACTGATTTTGCCAAATGGAATACGCAGGAATCAAATCGACTACATCCATTTAAAGAGTTAAAGGCCGGGAGCTGACTGTGGAACAATCAACTGCTCATATGCAAATTCAAGTTGAAACTGAAGAAAATTAAAACAAGTTCAAGAGAGCTAAAGCCCAACCTTGAGCACATCCCACCTGAATTTCGAGGCCGTTTCAAGAATAGATTTGATGCATTGAACACTAATGACCGAAGACCATATGAGTTGTGGAATGACATCAAGGGCATCAAACATGAAGAAAGCAAGAAGTCATTAGAAAGACAGGAAAAAAGAAATGACCAAACAGGATGTCAGCAGATACTCTAAAACGTGCTCTTGAATGTCAGGTAACTAAAGCAAAAGGAAGAAATGATGAAGTAACAGCTGAAGAGAAGATTTCAAAGGATGGCTTGAGAAGACAAAGTATTATAGTGACATGTGGAAAGACCTGGAGTTAGAAAACCAAATGAGAAGAACATGCTTGGTATTTCTGAAGCTGAAAGAACTGAAGAAAACAAACCAAACCTTGAATTGCAATATTAGAGGATTCTATACAGAAAGTGAATGAATGAATAAGGGAGACAGATGAATTGATGTCTTTGAATTGTTCTGTTGGAGAAGAATATTGAATGTACTATCAACTTCCCAAAGCACAAACAAATCTGTTCTGGAAGAAGTACAACCAGGGTGCTCCTTGGAAGCAAAGATTGTGAGACTGCACCTTATACACTTTGAATGTGTTGTCAGGAGGGGTCAATCCTTGAAGGGCATCGTGCTTGGTAAAGCAGAGGGTCAGTGAGAAAGAAGAAGACCCTCAAGAAAATGGACTGAGACAGTGGCTGCAACAATGGGCTTAAGCATAAAAATAATTGTGGACCTGGTGCAGGACCAGGCAGTGTTTCATTCTGTTGCTCATGGGGTCACTTTGAGTTGGAACTGACCCAGCGGTCCCTAACAAGAACAACATGGGGAAAATATCTAATGACACAGGAAACATCAAACAAAGATGGAAGGAATATACACAGTCACTGTACCAAAAAGAATTGGTCAGTGTTCAACACTTCAGGAGATAATGTGTGTTCAGAAACCATTGGTTCTGAAGGAAGAGGTCCAGGCTGCACTGAAGGCAGTGGCAAAAACAAGGTACCAGGAATGGATGGAATACCGGTTGAGATGTTTCAACAAATGGATACTGTGCTGAAAGTGCTCACTCATTTATGCCAAGGAATGTGGAAGGCAGATATCTGGCCAACAGACTTGAAGAGATACATATTTATGCCCAACCCCAAAAAGGTGATCCAGCCAAATGCAGAAATTATAGCACAATTTCATTAATATCACCTGCAAAGAAAATTTTGCTGAAGATCATCCCAAAGTGGCTGCAGCAGTACATTGACAGGGAACTGCCAGAAATTCAAGCTGGCTTCAGAAGATGGTGTGGAACTGAGGATATCATTGCTGATGTCAGATGGATCCTGGCTGAAAGCAGAGAATACCAGAAAGATGTTCACCTGTGTTTTATTGACTATTAACAGGATTTGACTTTATGGATAGCATAGCAAAGAATGGGAATTCCAAACACTTCATTATGCTTATGAGGAAACTACACAGATCAACTGGTAGTCATCTGAAGAGAACAAGGGGACACTGAATGGTTTAAAGTCAGGAAAAGTGTGTGTCAGGATCGTATCATTTCACTATATCTAGTCAGTCTGTATGCTGAGCAAGTAATCTGAGAAACTGGACTATAGGAAGAAGAATGGGGCATCAGCACTGGAGGAAGAGTCATTAACAAGCTGCATTTTGCAGATGACACAGCCTCGCTTGCTGAAAGTGAAGAAAGCCAGAAGCACTTAAAATAATGAAGATCAAAGACCGCAGCCTTCAATATGGATTACATCTCAATGTAAAGAAAACAAAAATCCTTGCAACTGAACCATTAAGTTACATCATGATAAACAAAGAAAAGACTGAAATTGTTGAAGATTTCACTTTCCTTGGAAGCAATAGTCACGAAATGAAATGAAATGATGCATTGTATTCCCCAAATTTACTGCAAAAGACCTCTCTAAAGTGTTGAAAAGCAAAGATTTCACCTCTGAGATGAACGTGCATCTCACACAAGCCACGGTGTTTTCAATCAGCTCATGCATACAACAAGCTAGACAATGAATAAAGAAGACTGAAGAAGAACTGGTGCCTTTGAACGGTGGTGTTGGCAAACAATATTGACTATACTGTGAATTGTCAAAAAGGAACAAGTCTGTCTTGGAAGCAGTACAACCAGAGTGTTCCTTAGAAGCAGGGATGGAGGGATTGAATCTTACATACTTCAGACATGTTGTCAGGAGGGATCAGTCCTTGCAGAAGGATCATGCTTGGTGAAGTGGAGGATCTTTGAAAAAGGGGAAGACCCTAGCAAGACAGTTGACATAGTAGCTGCAATAATGGGCTGAAGCATAACAGTGATTGTGAGGATGGCACAGGACCACACGCTGTCTTATTCTGTTATACATCAGGTCATTATGAGTCAGGACTGACTTGATAGCACCTAAAAACAAACATCTCATGATAAAGAGTCCTGTCACCAAATTCAGGCTGCAGGCATATTTTTCTTCTTTGTGGCTTTTCAAGGAGGTAGGAATTTCTCAGGTCCTCTCTTTAATAGTTCTTAGAAATTTCAAACAGAAAACCTTGAGACAAAACTTCTTCCTTCATCATTCATGTACTCAAACATCACTGAATTCCTACTGTGTGCTGGGTATCCCCAGCACACAAGGCAGACCAGGGACACCCGCTCTCACAGTTCACAGCTCATATCCTGTCACTTAGTGTGACCTGGAGCAAGTTATTTAACTTTTGTGAGACTCATTGCCCATGTCTGTAAAATGATAACAGTGCCTCCCTCGTGGAATTATTGCCAGGACCTAGTGAGATTTGCTTGCTATACGCTCAGCAGCAGGGACTCAGTGGGTATAGATGGCAAGGTGGTTTGGTTCCCACCTGTGCAGGCAATAAAGGTGTCCCCTGTCTGTAGCAGTCTCTGGGTGGTGCAAATAGTCAGTGCTCCTGGCTGTTAACCCAAAGGTTGGAGGTTCAAGTCCACCCAGAGTCACATCCAATAAAGGCCTGTCCATCTACTTCTGAAATAAATAAGCCCCTGAAAACCCTAGGGAGTGTAATTTTATTTAGACACACATGGGGATGCCATGAGACAAAATCAACTTGACAGCAATTGGTCTGCTAGTTAGCTGTCTGTACCCACTTCCATCAAGTTGGTACTGAATTCATAGCTACCCAATAAAACAGAGCAGAACTGCCTCCACAGAGTTTCTAAGGAGCACCTGGTGGATTTGAACTGCTTACCTTTTAGCTAGCAGCTGTAAAGCTTAATCACTGTCACCAGGGTTTCCATAGATATTTAAAATAATGTAAAAACAGACTGAAGAGTTATTTTGCTTCCTGTTATCACTATTCAGTCACCATTCACTGGTAGTTTTAAACAGTGTCGGTGATAAGGCACTCACTCCTCTCTGCCTCCTCAACGCCCCAGGTTACTCTTTAGAAGAGAACTTGGCACATGGGTTGCACCCCCTCAACAATGAACTCTTCTCACAGAGAATGATGCCTCACCTGCCAGAAACACCAGTGCCCTCAGTCCCCTGTAGGCAGGGCTTAGCGTGCTCACGGCGAGCTTTACTGTAGGCCTGGTCTGTTTTGTCAACAACTCTAACCTTATGAAATAAAATAGGAGGCAGCTTTTTCTTTGATAGTAAAAAGATAAACCAAAGGCAATATGACACCCGGGCGAGATGCCAAGCTCTCCTGAAAGGCGTTTTAGTCAGATTTGAGGAATAAAGAACACATTTCCTGAGTCCAGAAGACTTGAGACGCTGAAGCCTTGCTAAGCAGCTCCTCTTAAAAAATCTTCCCCGTGGCTACTTCTTATGGCTTAAGGATTTTGAAGCCTTTTTTAGAGAATACTAAAAGGTTTTTTTACTGAAGTTTTGCTACTGTTTTCCAACATGGAAAACACCAGTGAGGATTGCACCATTTGCAATAAAAGACAAAGATATATAAGTACTATGGTATCATTTGCAGGGGGAGAAAAAAGCCATAACACTCAGAACATAAAGAGAACTGAATTTGTGTCCCCTTTTGGAACACACTAACTGTCCAATCTTGAGCCAGTTACTTACACCTCTGAGTTCCCTGGGGTGTAAAAGGCTGACCTGTACATAACCCGACCTGCCTACTTTAGCTAGGAGCTCCAGTCATAACGTGACGTTGCAGCTGGAGTATGTTCTCTGAGCATGTTACGAGTTTGCTTGGTGACATCAGGAAACTCTGTTCAAGCTCTGGGTGTGGGCAGAGAGACAGAGGTCTGATGCCTGTGGCTGGTTTGAGGATGAGTCAAGTAACTCACCCAAGATCACTCAGTGCATGCATTCCTACAGAGGACTCAGGCTCAGTTCTTCCCATTATGTTTTGAGTTTTTTTTCCACCCCTCTGCTGATTACACCATTAAACAAAAGTAAATAAATAAATAAATGAAAGGGGAAAAAAACAAACCCAGTGCCATGGAGTCTGTTCTGACTCATACTGACTCTACAGGACAGAGAAGAACTGCTCCATAGAGTTTCCAAGGAGCACCTGGTGGATTTGAATTGCGCACCTTTGGTTGGCAGATGCAGCACTTAACCTCTGTGCCACCAGGGTTTCTGACTGTAACACAGTACATGTACACCGTTGCCTTTTTAATTTAATTTTACTTATTTATTGTGATTGAGTGAAAATGTACAATCCAGTTTAAATTCACATGCCTGCCTATGGGCAGCTCCTACTGCTCTCCTTGCCCGGTGACAACACATTCCTCCTTTCTGTTCTGTACATGCCATATCCTTTTAACAATCTCCTGTCTCCTCCTCTCCCGCCTCTCCACGCTCCTCTAGCAAGAGGCCAGTCGGATGACATCCTATAGGGGCAGAGAATCATAAAGTGCACACATGATACGGTCACTCTGTGTTGTTGAGTCCAATCCATTCCTGTCCGAGGAGATGACCTCAGAAAATGCAAATGCTTGGGGCATCAACAAAACAGGGGTGCCACTTGTCCAAAGCAAAAACCTTCTTGTATATAAAAGTAAATACTGTTTGGCAGCTTAACGGTGATGAAACCACTGAAGAATTTGTAAGAGCAAAAAATAGAAAGAAAAGGGTTTCTAAGGAGTGTCTGATAGATTTGGACTGCCCACCTTTTGATTAGCAGCTGTGCCTCTTAACCACTACACCACAAGAGTTTCCTTTTAATTAGTGTATTAGAAATAAAAAATCTATCTAGTATGCTGTGATTTGTTGTAATTTTTTTCTGATCATTAAATTTTCTTTTATGACATCTATTCATTTGTTGATTTATAATAATAGCTTTGATTACAAAACAAGCATCAGAATGAAAGTATGAGTTGTTTAAAAGCAAAACTGATAAACTCAATTGTTTGTTGGGGGAGATCAACAAATTTTACATTGGTCATTGAAACAACTAAGTTCACTGACTCGTTTTCTTTGTTGTAGAGTATGTGAAATATTCTTTTTGTAGAAAATGTGGCATACAGTAAAAATCTTAGTGCCCTGCAGCTGCTAAAACATTTACAGTCCAGTTCAGATCGTTCTCCTAAAATGGCATATGCCACTTTTTTTGTTCAATCACTGACATCATAGTTGCATGTAAAAAGAAATTACATCATGGATAGCTAAGACACACCCACATCCACATATATATATATATATATAAACAACTCATATATCCTGTTCAAATGCCTGAGTCAGCAGAGGGCGGGCCACTACAGACTATCAGTGCTTAGGATCTTCACATGACTTAATCCAGTCCTGCTCAGAGAAGTAATTTATGAAAGGCCGACCTATTAAATGGTGGATTAATAACAGTTACTTAAAGTCATTTTGACTCATGGTAACCCCACATGTGTCAGAGTAGAACTGTACTGCACAGGATTTCCAGTGGCTACTTTTGAGGAAGTAGAGTACCAAGCCTTTCTTCCAAGTGGCCCCTAGGTGAGCTCTAACCACCAACCTTTGGGTTAAAGTAAGTAGTAGTTAACTGTCTACCTGAGCCAGGGACTCTAGATGCTGGGCACCAAGTTACACATCTTGCTTGCACTGCACCTCAGCTGGCCAAAAAGCATGACTACCAAGGCCAGAACTTCAAAAATGAGCTGAGTCAAGGGCTGACAGGCAGGGCAGAGCCCTGTGGCTGGTGGCCCCTTTGCAGCTGTACTTCTATGAGTGAGTCACCAGAGACAGCACATGTCAGGTGTGGGCACCAGGTCTCTGCAAGCCCATCCTCCAAACCTGCCAAACCGATTGGCTCCTGAGCTGAGCATCACTTTTCAAGTGTTCAGTTACGAGTTCATGGCAATCTTCTGCTTGTAAGGAAAACGATTATCAAACACTTCTTATTTATTACATTTGGAAGGCAGAAAATAACATCATTGGCATAGCTTGCCTGGAAAATACTAGCAATATTCATTCATTCATTCATTAGTTCTTTCTTCTGTGATTTCAATCAGCAAACCCTAGCTATCCTTATACAATATAAGGTCTAATTCAATTTGCTTTGTTTTTTTCCATCTTTTCACATATCAAACATCTCAATTTCTTTTTCCCTATACTTACAGAAACCTATTTCAATCTCTGACAATCTGAGGACTCCTCTCTCCCT
Source organism: Heterohyrax brucei (assembly GCA_028571685.1). Lineage (NCBI taxonomy): Eukaryota > Metazoa > Chordata > Mammalia > Hyracoidea > Procaviidae > Heterohyrax > Heterohyrax brucei. The sequence continues at coordinate 12,148,270 of CM053153.1, read as the reverse complement.
GTGGAATGCATTATTTCATTATTAAAGCAAATGTCTAGGGAAGAACAACAGTGGTAGTGAGAGCATGCTCACCAACAATATTTGCAACTCTGATTGGGCACTTACTATGTGTCAGGTACTGTCCCAAATGCCATACATGAACTACCTCATTTGGTTCTTAACAACAGCTGATGGAGTAACCAGACCAAACCCACTGCCATCAAATTAGTTCTGATTCATAGCAACCCTATGGGACAGAGTAGAGTTCCCACATGGAGTTCTCAAGGAGCACCTGGTGGATTCGAGCTGATAGAGTAGAACACTGATTATTACTGTTACACTGATGTATCGACCAAGGCACAGAAAGGTTAGGTAATTGTCCCAAGGACACAGAGTGAGTAAACGGTGATGACTGGATGTGGACTCTGGCATCTAGCTCTATTGGTAAATGTGTTCTCTGTGCCAGGCTTTATGCTATGGAGCCTGGATTTGGGGCATGTCCTTTTGTTGGGTTCAGTGAATCACCTAGAGCTGACTCTGATGTCTTTACGTAATCTGTTGTGAAGTGTCATCCACTTCTCATGCATGGGTCCAATGAGCTGGTATTAAGCAAACATGCACTAAAACCAAACCAAACCAAACTAGTTGCCACTGAGTTGATTCCAACTCATAGTGACCCTATAAGATGGAGTAGAGCTGTCCCTTAGAGTTTTCAAGGAGGGCCTACTGGATTCAAACTGTTGACTTCTGGTTACCAGCTGTAGCTCTTAAACCAACATACACTGAGACACCACTTAGTGGCAGTCATGTCTCCACACTGGGCTTCATTTTTGCATCTGTGATGCATTCAGTCTGCTTAGAAGACACTGAAAATAACTGCAGTAAAATATTTAAGGCATCAGGCTACAAGTTGGCACAGGGCAACACCTGTCTCTTGCATAGTCCAAAGAGATATGAGGATAATAGCTGTGCAACATAAAATTCTTTGAGCTCTTGAGGACTGGGGAGGTATAAAGATAAAATACTTACATCTTGGAGATTAATATACAGAGCAGGTGGCTTCCACAGAGCTAATGTGTAAGCTATATTAGACAATGAAGAAAAAATATCTAATGGGTCTAAAGTTTAATTGGAACGTCCTCTACTGAATGTGAACACCTCTGGAAAGTCTGTCACCCAGCTGACAAAGGAGAGGGGAGAGAAACATTTCTTTAATATTTGTCCACAATACTCATAGATTCTAGGACAAGACTCATAGGAAACACTCCTTAATTCAATTACTATTTCATTCTTCTGATATAACGTTACTAAGCATCTACATATCAGGTTGAATATCATGGAGGGAAAAACAGACCTGCAATCTGGAGAGAGTACGTTAGATGTGCCACATACATAAGGTAAGTTGGGAACTGCTGACTTACCTTATATATGTGGCATACGAGGTCTGACAATTAAGTCCACAAACTTAATTGTTCTAAGTGTTATATACCTCATTGCTGAATATCACTATGGTCACCTCTGAAGGACTACCCTTGGGAAGCTATGCACCAATGTCAGCGCCTAAACTACCCTTCAAAGCAATTTTGCAACTTTTTCTGGAATGGCCATTGTTCACAATGGCGAGTTCATCAACTTAATACAGTTGTCTGTAAGGGTGTTTTTAGCCAGTAAATAAATAACTGTATTGAAATACCCTCCCTGCTCACTTGATCTGGCTTCCAATGACTTTTTTCTTTACCCCAAGACAAAGAAAATATTGAAAGGAAGACATTTTGGTGATATCAAAGAACATCAAAGGTAATACAATGACAGCTCTGATGATCATTCCAGAAAAAGAGTTCCAAAATTGCCTTGAAGGATGGACTAGGTGCTGGCCTCAGTGCATAGCTTCCCAAGGGGAGGACTTCTAGGTGACTGTAGTGATATTCAGCAATGAGGTATGAAGCCTTTTTTCTAGCATGAGTTAAGAACTTAACTGGCAGTCCTTGCATATAAGGTAATCTAAAAGTTCATTCTAAAATCATACTCCTGGAATGAAAGACATAAAGAAAATATGAGCCCAAGAGACAGACAAGCCCACTTAATCCAGAGATTACATCAGCATGAGACCAGACAAAATAGATGGTGCCCAGCCACCAACAATGACCATCTGGACAGGGAATATTACAAGAAGTCCCTGATGAAACAGGAGAAAAATGTATGTTCATTAATCAGACTATATTCCAAGAATGAGACTTGAAAGACTGGCAGACTGGAAGGTTCCTAGAAGACGTGGTCCCCGGGCTCTCTGTTGGCCCAGAACTGAAACCATTTCCTAAGCCAGCTCTTCAGACAAAGATTGGACTGGACTGTAAGACATAAAATGATACAAAGATTGTACCTTGGCTTAAGCAGTTACACGAGACTAACTGGGCAGCTCCTGTCCAGAGTAGAGATGAGAGGGCAGAGGGGGACAAGAGATGGTTGAATGGACAAGAGAAGTACCAGGGTGGCAGGGAAGGGTGTACTGTGAGTGTGGGGAGTGCAGCTAGAGGTAGATCGCAATGTGTGTTAAGTTTTTGCATGGCAAATTGACTTGGATTGTAAGCTTCCACTTAAAGTACAATATTCAAAAAATAACATAAAATTGTAGAGACATACCCCTGTAGGGAGGCAAACAGATACTTGTACACCAATGTCCATTGCAGCATTGCTCATAAGAGCCAAAAGGTAGAAACAAGCTAAATGGCCATCAAGAGACGAATGGATAACCACAGTGAGCTAATACATGCAATGGAATATTATGTAACTCTGAAGAGAAATAAAGACCTGATACATGCTACAACACAGATAAATCTCCAAAACATTCTGTGTGAAGTTAGTCAGTCACAAGGACACAAATATTGCATGATATGACTTAATGTTAAATATTTAGGTTAGGCAAATATATAGAAATCAAAATTGATTAGTGGTTACTAGGGGTGGAAGGCATGGGAGAGAAAAAGGACACTCACTGCTTAGGGAATATTGAGCTTCTGTTAGTAGGGACAGGGAAACTGGGAAACAGATAATGGTGATGGTTGGACCACATGGTAAATATAACTAATGCCACCAAACTGTATATGTGAAGAATGTCGAAAAGGCAAGTGATTTTAAAAAGGGAGAAGGTGAATCTCAAAAAAAGTGCTGTTTAAGCATGTGATAGTTTTGTTTATTTATTTATTAATTGATTACGTGAAAGTATACAACCCAGTCGGTTTTGCCTGCCCACCTCTCTACAACTCTGTCTGCTCCCGCCACCCTGTGACACCACACTTCTCCTTTTCACTCTTTGCTATTAGTAACCTCCCAACAAACACCTGTCTCCTCCTCTCCACCCTCTCCTTTCCCCTCTAGAAGAAAACCAGTAGGACAGCCTCCTATAAATGAATAAAAACATAAATGTATAACAGTTTTATTTCTGGCACCTAGTGGAGGCTTTGTATATAGTTTGTGTTCTATAAATATTTATTGAACCTAATTGGTTAGTAATAATGCATTTCTTGATGCTGTTAGGAAAGTGCTGAGGGAGGTTGAGGAGAGGGCTGGGAGTTAAAGCTAGTTACTGTAAAATTCTGGCTGAATGTTGTTACCTCAGCTGAGTCCTGAATGATGAAGTGGTATCAATTAAGTGTGCTGGATAGCTGTAGTTTGAGACCTTGGACCAAACAATGTCTGAAACCTCCTTAGGCACAGAATGCAGGCAGACCTAAAACTGGTCTGAGAGGAGGCCTGTACATGCCAAATAGCCTTCTGGGATCGTTAATTTCTTGCGCTTGGTGACAGTCATAGCCTTTAGAATGGTTGGGAGGAACCAAGAGGGCATTGCATCCCCGTGTGAGAACGGCAAAGGAGCTTCCTAAAGAACTCAACCAGATCCTTAGTCCCGTCAAATTGTATCACTGGTGATGGGGATCTGAAGGCTTTGGAAGCTGGCAGCTCTGCAAGCCACTGGGTCATTCTCTCTAATCAGCTTCAGAGTGTGTTGACCTGTATCTTGTGCTGACATTAAGAAAATTCATCTCGTTTCCCCACAGCTCTGTGTCTTATCGTTGTTAACATTAAGGTCCCGTGATGACAGTTGTGCACATCTCTACTTGTCCCTGGCTGTGTCAGTGACATGAGGCAGTTCATTCTTCTTGCTAAGGTCATTAGGAGTTAGATTTCTTAACCCTCTACAGAGAGTCTAAACTGACATTCTAGTGAGTATAGGGGGTCAGGGACTTCCCAAAGGAGGGAGACTGCTGTGATGAGGTACAGCTTGTGAAGTCCGTGAAGTGTTGAGTAGAGGTCATCAATCTGCACAGTGTAACAGTTAGGTATAGGGGCTTTGGAGTCAGGCTGTAAAGGCCCAAATACCATCTCTCCAACTTACTGCTTTTTATCTGTTTCCTCACAGCACCCACCTGACATAGCGGCTCTGAGGATTAAATGAAGTAATATACGCAAAGTGTGTAGCACAGGACCTAGCACATAGTGACTGCAATATAAGGGTTAATTATTGCCCGTTACACCTAGGTTATGTTTAAGATGGATAAGAGGAGCCCAGGTGGCACAGCAGTTAAGAGCTCAGCTGGTAATCAGAAAGTTGGCACTTCAAATCCAACAGCCACTCCCAGGAAACACCATGGAACAGTTCTACTCATCCTATAGAGTCTCTGTGAGTCAGAATTAACTCAATGACAATGGGATAGGAAGATAAGAAAGGCAACAGGGGTTATACGTCGTCATGGACACGACCTGAAAAAGTTTTTATTTTAGAAGGATCACTCTGGCTCCAGCAGAGAAAAGCAATTACCAGGAGTGATGTTGCAGTGATCCATAAAGAGACAAAGAAGGAAATAGGGACATAAACACAGGGGAATGTGAGAGATTGCCACAAAGTAGGACCAACTGCTCAGACTGTGCCTGGCTATGAGAGGATGAAGTTTCTGGGTTATGTTACCAGTTAACATGCTCTGCTGACAACTGAAAGTTTGGAGAGTCCAAGTCCACCCAGGGGCAGCTCAGAAGAAAGGCCTGGTGATGTAGTTTTGAAAATTTAGCCATTGAAAACCTTATGGAGCACAGTTTCACTCCAACACACATGGTGTTGCCATGAGTTGGAAACTGACATGATAGAGACTGGTTTCTAGATCCAGGGATGGAGAGGAGAAGCCAGTGTCAGCTTGGAGAATAGGTAGAAGGTTGGTACCATTCTCTAAGATAGGAAATAATGGAGGAACAAGTGCTTTGGGGAAGGAAGGGTTGTTTGCTGAGCAAAGAGGACCTGAAATGAGTATTTCATCCTATGATGGGTTTCTTTTTGCCTTGGGAAGAGAGTCATTACACTTGGTTTCAACTTGGTAGGCTCTGGCTGCTAATCAAGAATAGCTTCAGCATTTTAAAATGATTAATTTGGGTTTTTGTTTTAGATGCTCATAAACAGTTTGGCTAAACAGTTTGAAGAACAGCATTGCATTACAGAGACCACTTTAACTGATTCACCAGGTTACACTACCAGTGCTGACTCCCAACAGGCTGATTGCTCACAGCTAGCTGGCTCTGTGTACTCCTCCCACTCACGCCTGCTCCACCAGTGGAACCACGTTCTTACCAAGAGGCAGCAGTGTTTGTCTCCAAATCTGTTGCTGTTAGTTCTGTTTGCTATTGCTATAACCACGTTTATTTGTGAGTAAAAAATAAAATATGAGCATGCAAACAAAGCTCTCTTTGTTTCTATGAAAAATAAGTTGAATGCTTTGGAAACACCTAAAGTTTTATTGCTTAAAAAAACAAAAAACCCTGCTTTAAATTAGGTGTGGTCAAGACATTTGCAAAAGATTGGGAAAGATAGAAGAATTCTGTACTCAGATTACCCTGAAAGAGCCTTTGCATTATTCACCGTCTTCTATATCCAATCCATTTGGGGTGTGCTTTGTGCAAAATGGATGACTCGAAGCAATGGACCTATATGCAAACTGGAAAACTAGCAAATGCACATTCAAACTTCCTGGTAAAATAAGCTATTTTAGGAATGCATCATTTAAAAATATTTTAAAAATATTTAAATTTCTCCCTGCTCTGTCTAGACATTGGTAGGTCTCACCTTCCACGTGGGAGAGCCAAAAAACAACTCATTGTCTTTGAGTCAACTGTGACTCATGAAAACCTCACGTATTCTGGAGTACAACTGCTCCACAGGAGTTTCTTGATGGCAGGCTTTACGGAAGCAGATATCCAAGGCTTTCTTCTGTAGTGTTGCTGTGTGTGTATGAACTGCCCACCTTTGGGCTGATTGCAAACCATTTATACCACCCAAGGGCCTTCTCATGCAGGAGACCAGGTTCAATTCCTGGTGGATGTAGCTCATGGGCACCCAACACTCTTCTGCCTGTGGAGGCTTGTGTGTTGCTATGAGGCTGAACAGGCTTTGGTAGAGTTTCCAGACTAAGATGGATTAGGAAGAAAGGCCTGGTGATCTACTTCCAAAACTCAGTCAATGAAAACCCTCAGCACTATGGATCACAACAGAACACTGTCAGATGCACAGTCAGTCTCAGGGATGGTGCAAGATCGGGCAGTGTTTTGTTCTGTTGAGCATGGCGTCTCCGTGATTCGAGGATGACCTGACAGCAGTTACCAACAACAGTATCTCACTACCATTTCTATGTGTTAAGGCAACAAAGCATGCCTTCTTTTCAGCGTCGTGTAGCTGGCGAGTGCTAAGTTTTTAATTCTAATTTCTGTAGTGAAAATTCCCTGGACTGATGTCTAAGATGAAAGCCTCCATGTGACTCCTCATCTGTTCCTAGGCTTCTCTGTACTGGATCAAAGGCCACGATAATCATTGATTTCCTCTTTTTCCACTGCCACTGCAAATGTTAATTGTATGCAAATGAGTGCAGGTTGATGGCTTCTCTCTGAATCAGGGAGTATGTTTAAAATTAGTACTGTCTAGGGATGCTTATCACAATAAGAACACAAATAGCAGGAAAAGAAGTTGTAGTCACCAGTATCATTGTGTGTTCTTCTGTGAAACTTAGGATATGGTCCAGGAGGTCCAATAGCCAAAGGACCAACAGTCCCCCAACTCTCATCCATTGAGGCCCCACTAAGCCAGCCAGTGGTCTGGTGCCTTCCACATGTTGCTTGATTTTTTTTTCCCCCCACAGCAACCTTGAGATGTAGGGATCAACAACTTTGACAATGAGGGACTGAAAGGTCACAGGGTCTAAGTGGTGCACCAAGGCCACCTAGATGTGGAGTTAGAACTAGGAATCAAATCTAAGTCTGTCCTTCTTCATAGTCCTTACTCCTTCCATCATTTCAGGAAATGCAAATCAAGTCTTGGAAAGATTGCAAAGCACACAGGCAGCCAGATGGAATGCGTGAGTTGGCATTCCACCCACATGGGGTAAACACAGTCCTCTGAGTGGAATCAGCTGTCACAGAAAGGTCACACAGGCCAGTAAAGCTGGGCTTCTCACACTGCTCAGATGTTCACCGGTACCTGGAGGGAACTACCATGAGATGAGGCAGAAAGGGAAAAACTTGTGTTCACTAGATATTTCCAAGTGTTGAAGAAAAATAAGTATTTATGTCTGGATGCCTTAGGGAAAGTTTCTTAAAGGGGGACGTCCGAGCATCAATTTGGGGGTTGATGATATTTTCATTGAAATAATCCTAATATTTGTATAGTTTTTTACATTTGAAATCACACTTTCTCAAGCATTATGTTATATGTCTCTCAAAACACCCCATGGGTTAGGGCAGGAATTATTATTTCTAATTGTAAAATGAGGAAATATACACAAAGTGATCTGATAACTTGCTTCAAGTGACACTTGTGAGCTGGAAATAGAAATGGGCCAAGCATCTAGGTCAGCATTGTCCAACAGAAATATAATGCATGCGTCATGTAAAATTTTAAATTTCCTCATAGCCACATTAATATTGGCAAAAATGATTGAGATTATTTTAAAAGTATATCCTATTTAATCCAGTATATCCCAAAGAGTATCATTTCAACATGTATGTAATCAGAAAAAGATATCAATGTGTTGTTTTATATCCTTCTGTGTGCTGTCTTCAATGCATGGTGTGTGTTTTATACTTATAGCATAATTCAGTTTAGGCCAGGCTCGTTTCAGGGCCAAAAGCCACATGTAGCTAGTGGCACCAGGCAGAGATTTACTTTATTTTTCACATGGATAACAACTTGTCCCAGCACCCTTCATTGAAAAATCTCTCTTTTCCCCTCAGACTGGAAATTCTCAGTTGTCAAATTGGTACACTTACATTTCTGAACTTGCTAGTCACATCCACTGGTCAGTTTGTGCATCCCTATGCAAATATCATGATGCCTTAATTACTGATTATTACAGTGTTAGAACAAGTCTTGATATCTGGTTCAGCAAGTGTCCTCATTTTATTCCTCAGCACTTTGTCCACCCATATAAATTTTAGAATTAACAGCTTTTCTGACTTTTAGCTACACTACTAAACCACCTCACAAACTAAGCGAGAGCAAGAGAGAGAGATGGGCAGAGGGCATTTCTTGCAAAGGGCACAGTAGGAAAATGTCCTTCAGGGTTCTGGGAGGACAGTTGGCAGCCTGAAATGGACACGAGGAGAGCTTAATGAAGAGTTAAGGAACCCGGTGATGGACAGCAAACCACGCCAAGGCCAGCAAGAATGGGAAGCAATGGAAATCCCTGGAAGTTGGCAACTCCTGGAGTTCTCGGAGTGGGCTGCCTGACAGGAGCTGTGACCTTATTCCACTTCATTTTTGACAGTTTCCAATTTTCCTGGATTCATACTTCATGCATTCCACATTTGAATTATTAATGGATATCTGCAGCTGTGTCGTCTCATTTTGAGTTGTGCCACATCAGCAAATGAAGGTCCCAAAGGCTTTACTCCATCCGTGTTATTAAGATAACTCTACTTTGAGGAGGCAGCTCTTCCCTAATCATCTTCTGAGTACCTTTCAACCTGGGGGGCTTATTTTCTGGCACTATATCTGGCAATGTTCTGTAAAAGACCTTTTTACAGTACTGAGAAGTAAAGATGTCACTTTCATGACTAAGGTATGCCTGACCCAAGCCATGGTATTTTCAGTTGCATCATATGTGTGTGCATGCAAAATCTGAACAATGAATAAGGAAGATAGAAGAAGAATTGATACCTGTGAATTATGTTGGAGAAGAATATTGAATGTGCCACAGATTACTAAAAGAACAAACAGATCAGTCCTGGAAAAGTACAAGCAGAGTGCTCCTTGGAAGCAAATATAGTGAGTCTGCATCACACATATTTTGGGCATGTCAGGAGGGATCAATTCCTGGAGAAAAACATCATACTTGGTAGAGTGGAGGGTCAGTGAAGAAGAGGAAGACCCTCAGCAAGATGGACTGACACAGTGTCTGCAACCATGGGCTTAAGCTTAAAAATGATTGTGGGCATGGTGCAGGAACAGGCAGTGTTTTATTCTGTTGTGCTTAGAGTTGCTATGAGTCAGAACTAACTTGATGGCACCTAACAACAACAACATCTACAAATGGCTATTTGTATTGAAATTTAAATTAATTAAAATAAAATAAATAAATAAATTGATTTTGCAGTCATACTAACCACATTTCATGTTCTACTCAAGTCGTATGTGATTAGTGGCTACTGGACAGAACAGACGTAGAACATTTACATCATATGAAGTTCTACTGGACAGGGCAGTTATAGAGTGTTATATACTGGGGAAGGATGGTACAAGTGTAGCATTTTGCTTTTTATTCCTGGAATACTATGAAAGAAATGAAACATAGATGAAGAAATGCTTGCAAAATGATCAAGAGGATAGTACTGGGTAAAATTCCTACTGAGTTCTCAAAATTTTGCTTAGGAAAAACCCTACATAGGCTGAAGTTATGTATATAAAGCAGTAATTGAACCAGTACATGAAAGAAGTTAAAGAAAGTTTTTAATTGTCAGGGAGAGACTAGACTCCTGGTTTTGGAAGGCAAAGTCTGCAGATATCCCATAATGAGTGTTTTCCCCAAATCTCTATATTCACAAACATTACTGCATAAAAGCATACTTGAAAAACACGATTATCAGTGCCCATTGTATGCTGGTTGTCTCTGCTTTTCTTCCCAGTTTGGGTTTCCTTCTTCTGGGCCAAGAACACACATGAGATGTTATGCTCTATATTTGAAGACTTCAGACTGTAGAAGGAAAAATAAGACATGGCATAGTAGAATGTAGAAAGAGATTAATACCATAAACAAATGTACAAATGAAATGTTCATAGAGAACGCTGGCTAAGTCAGAGAGGTACTTTGTAGAGGAGGTGACATCCGAGCTGAGCTTTGAAGAGTGCTTAAGGTTAGAGAAGAAAGGGTTAGGCCAGGCAGAAGAGCAGAAGCCAAGGCCTGGGGAGGGAAAGCAAGAAGAATGCGTAGCAAACAGTGAATATTCTAGTATAAACTAGGAAAGAGTGAATGTGAAATACATATAACAAATACGGCTGGATGTGAAGGATGATACATGGGTTGCTTTGAACATCCAGAAACCAAAACCAAACCACTGCCACGGAGTGGATTCTGACGCATAGTGACCCTGTAGGACAGAGTAGAACTGTCCCATGGAGTTTTCAAGGAGTGCCTGATGAATTCAAGCTGTCAGTGTTTTGATTAGCAGCTCTGGCATCTACCCACTGTGCCACCAGGGAAGGGAAATGCCTCAAAGGGTTTAAGAGTCTAATAAAACCAAAAAAACCAAACTCAGTGCCAGCAAGTCAGCATACTGACCCGATAGGACAGAGAACTGCTCCATATAGTTTCCAAGGAGTGCCTGGCTAATTCAAACTGTCAACCCGTCAGGTAGGAGAGGTAACACTTAACCAGCAAACCACCAGGGTTTCCTGGGAGTCTAATAGAAGACCCAAATACTTGAAGCAGAAAGAAGAAGCATGTATTCTGAAGTCTGCCACTTCTATGCCAAACTTGATGCTGCTTTGAATGAGTGACTGAATGAATGAATGAGTGAAAAGACTCTGCCTTACTACTTAACGGTATCCTGAGCTTTAACAACAATCCCTCAGAGGCTGCAGGGCGCCAAGATGCCAAATCAATCAACACAGGGCTCATTATGAAAGCCACCTTTCTCACCCACTCAATTGCTCAAACCATTAGCTTACAACAATATTATCTAACAAATTTATTTCAGTTAAACAGAATTGCTTCAATACATCTAAAACATCTGCTGCATTTAAAAATAATCTCCCCACTGCTGTGGCATATGGCATCATCAGAAATTTATTTCAGAGTCCCAGAGCTTCTGAGGCACCTCAAAATGCCATGATTACCATAAGGAGGTTCATGCAATTCTCAAAGCTGGGAAAACACACAACAAATAAACTAACCAACCAGACAACCAAAAATATTTAAATATCTAAACAAATACTTGCTATTCTTACCGTTAGAGAGGAGAGATGGGATTACAGAAACCATAATAATTGGAATCAAACTCCCCAATTAACGATGTACCGGGATGTGGCATCCAGAAAGAAAATTCCCGTAGCAGGTCTGTGTCCTTTGTGTGTGTTCAGCTTGTCCCAGCCACTCCTGAACTGCATAACAGAGACTGCTTCAAGTTTTTAATGGGGTCATAATGGGCAAAGATCTCTACTTTGACACAGGAGAATTATGACGCAAACCTCATGTGAGGACCGTGTAGCCAGGAGGTAAAGTTTAAATTCAATAGAAATCAATTAAATAAATACTAATCAGAACTGTCACTCCAGGCTCTGTGCTAGATAAGAAGGAGGGCTGGTTGTGCAGTGGTTAAAGCACTCAGCTGCTAACTGAAAGGTCACTGGTTGGAATCTACTAGCTTCTCTGCAGGAAAAAGATGTGGCAATCAGCTTTAGTAAAGATTTACAGACTTGGGAACCCCATGGGACAGTTTTATTGGATCCTATAGGTCACTATGAGTGGGAATTAATTCAGCGGTAGTGTGATTTGTTTTTGGTTTGGTGCTAGATAAATGCCAGATAATTAAAACCGAATTAGATAGATAGGTGCCTTCAAGATGTTGCCTTAAAGACCAAGGTGTGCCTGACATAAGCCATGGTGTTTTCAATCACTTCATGTACATACAAAAGCTGGACAGGGAATAAGGAAGAGTGAAGAAGAACGATTTCCTTTGAATTACGGTGTTGGAGACAAATATTGAGTATGCCATGGACTACCAGAAGAATAAACAAATCTGTCCTGGAAGAAGTATAGCCAGAATGCTCCTTAGAAGAAGAAAGCGTGGCAAGACTATGTCTCACGTATTTTGGACGTGTTATCGGAAGGGCTCAGTCCCTGGAGAAGGACGTCATGCCTGATAAAATAGAGGGTCAGCAGAACAGAGGAAGACTCTGAAAGCAATGGCCTGGCACAGTGGCTACAACGACGGGCTGGAGCATCATGACTGCGGGCTCCAGGCAGGACCAGGCCGTGTTTCGTTCTCTTCCACATAGCGTTACTATGAGGTGGAACCAACGTGACAGCATCTCACAACGACAAAAATAACAACAGCTGCCTTTAGTTTTTAGTAGAGAGAGAGAAATGTGAACCAGCTGAATGTCATAAAAAATAACAATTTTATTGATTACGAAAAAGCATGTGGTGTATGGATCCTCACAAACTGTAGGTACCACTGTGAAGAATGGGAATTCCAGAACACTTAACAGCTCATGAGGAGCCTGCCATGGGTTCAGAAATGTACATCCTTAATTCTTACCACAACACTCAGAGGAAGGCATAGTACTATGCTCTTATTACATGCATGAAATTAAGGTCTCGAAGAGGGAGCAGCCTGTCTAAACTCTCCCAGCCAGGAAGCGCGAGAGCAGGACTGCAACCCAGATCTTCTAATCACTAAAGGTTTGCTTTTCACTGCTGTCTTTCATTGCTTCTGAACCAGACCAAGCTTTGGGGCTGGAAACAAGATTGGTGGGAGAGAGACTGGAGGCTAAGAGACTAGATAAGAGTCTAAACAGTATGCTGTGTGCCAGCTGCAACTGGTGACAAAAATTGTTACAAAAACAAACAAAAAATCCTCTTGTCCCCAAAAGAAAAGACTGATATGTGCTGCACCCTCATCTCGATGCTAGTTGCCTAACTGAAAAATTTCAACATTTGGGCCCATTTGGCAGCTGCCTCCTGACACTGTGTCATCTACTATGAGAGGGAAGTGAGGCTGGGTACCATCCTCAGCTTGAAGCCAAGCTGGAAACCTCATTTAGAAAAGCACATTGGCCAAAGGCTTCTAACATCTTCTAGTCTTTCATTCTTCCTTGCTCTTGACCTCAAGAACCATTCATTCAACCGAAGGTTATCCAAAGAAGAAATTCCTTTCCCTTCGTCCTCAAGCATTTTATCACGTGACAGAATCCACTAAAAAAGAGGTGGCCTGGTTTGTTTGCCGCTTACCCTCTAGTTACTGCTTACTGTAACTAACTGAAAAAAAAATCAGTAGCCCCCATTAAGTACCGATGATTCAAGTCATTTCATGAGCACATATTCCACACTGGTGTTCAGGCACTGCTAATGGAGATACCTAGAAGAACAAGGCATTGTACAACCTTTAGGGGATCACTGCATGAGTCAGATCCGACTCGACGGCACTTGGCTTTTTTGGTATGCCCTAATGTGCAGGCATGGAGATGCGATTGTGATCCAGTATGACATGCTATACTAGAACCTTGTGATAGATTTTGTTCACTTCAGTATGAACAGCACTATGAAAAGTGTCTGTTTAGTAATACAAGTTCTGACGATTAAGTTTGTGAACTGATCCTAGAAAAATTTCTACATACCTTGTTGCTGAATATCACTATGTTCACCTCTGAAGTACTCCCCTTCGGAAGCTATGCACCAACACTAGGGCTTAGTCTACCCGTCAAAACAATTTTGGAACTCTTTTTTTGGAATGACCATTAGAGCCGCTGTGGTATTACCTTTGATGTACTGAATGTCATCCAAATGTCTTCCTTTCAATATTTCCTTTATTTTTTCCTTCAATATTTTCCTTTCAGGTAAAGAAAAAGGTCACTGGGGGCAGATCAGGTGGGTAGGGAGGGTGTTTCAATACAGTTATTTGTTTACTGGCTAAACATTCCCTCACAATTAAGTTCGTGAACTTGCCACCATGACACTGTGCAATGGACATTCCAGAAAGAGTTCCACAATTGCTTTGAAGGGTGGCCTAGGTGCTGGCATCAGTGCATGGCTTCCTAAGGGGACAGCTTCAAAGGTGACTGTAGTGATATTCAGCAGTGAGGTATGTAGCACTTAGAACAAGTAAGTTCGCAGAACTTAATTGTCATACCTCGTGTGTGTGTGTGTGTGTGTGTGCATACATATACATGTATATATATTTGAATGAGTGGAAATATGCAGTGATGTTCCATTGAAGAAACTACACAATTTTGCAGGGAGTGTCAGAGAGAACTCACTGCCCAGGATTGTCCTTCAGTGATCACATGTATCTCATCATCATTATCTTTGCTCATTTTTTTCTTCCCTCTCTTCCAGTAATGAAAGTCCTACTAATTCTCCAGGCCTAATCCAGAGTAGAGACTGAGTCTTATTTATCTATGTATCTCCAGAACTAATAAATGGATGGATGGATGAATAGATGATCATAAGAGTTCTCATAACTGCCTTAACAAACTGTGTTCTCCTTTTCGTTGGGATGTTTCCATGTGTTGTTTGCCCTCTGTGTGATACTCTTAATCTCTTCTACACTGAGCTAAACCCTATTCATCATGCAAATGTCAACTTAGGCATCATTTCATCATCAGTGAGCCTCTAGGGTAGAGTTGACTCATTGGCGATCATCCTAGGCACCTGTATAGTTATCTGTCACCTTCCTTCTCTGGGACACGCCATAAGGTCAGGGACTGATGTTAGTTACTATTAAGTATATTCCCAGTACCAGCAGAGCTTCTGGCACATAGTAGGCCCTCAGTAAATGAGTCAGTATATAACTGAGTAAATTAGATCATTGCTAATTTTTTTTTAATAGGCTCTCATGAGACAAGTCCATAAAACTTGATCATTTGACTATTTCTGGGAATATGGCTTCTTTGATTCTGCATTTGTAAATGGGGGTGGGTACAAAAACAAAGCCATTAGTCTCTTTTGGGATGATTATTCAAGTAAAAAGTATCTGCCATCTCTTAGGCCCTTAGATATCTTCTTCACATGGTGTAGAACTTCTCACAGTTATGTCACTATAATTCCCTCTGTTAAGGTAAGTGGGGATGAATTTGTTAATGACATGTGATATTTTAAAAGATATCAAGCTTAGTGTTGAGTTTCAATTGCTGTACACCTAAAGAGAACCACTATCTTGATCTTGCAGATCACCTTAACTTGGGGTTTCAATCATGATAAGCTGGTCTATAACAGGTTCTCAAATGGGCCTGAATGGTGCTGGCTGACTCAGAGACGTCATCACGCACACAGATACTAATAGTAGCTCTTCAGTGAACTCAAGTCCTTTGCACTCAGTATCTCTAACCATTAAAGAGACTCTAGGGATGGTATTATTTCTTACCATGCTAGAGACAGGAAGCTAAGACTTAGAGAAGAAAAGTCACTTTCCCAGTAAGTGAGTAAGGAAAGCTAGTAAGTGACTAAGCAAAGATTGCAAATTCACGAAAGAAGTCTCATTCGAAAGCCTTCTCTACTGGCTTTGTCTGCTTCTTGGCTGGACCACACCACCTGTCCACCACGTGGAAGCACTCAGGGATGTTGGAAACCTGAGGCAGAGATCAAATGTCGGTGGAAAGTAATTTTAGCACAGACTGATAGAGAGCCAGCTACCGCAGATACTCTCCCTCGGGAAAACGGGGTGGTTAATACGCCAAAAATAGTTCATTGTAATTGTGAACACAGGACAAGTCTACAGGTCTGCATCGTGTCCTACTTCGTTTCCAGAACAAAGAAGCCTGTATCCAAGGATAGGGTAGTCTTTCCTTGCATTCTAACAATGAAAATAATCAGCTGACTTTTAACTTCATATACATTTATACATATTATCTCTTTTAAGGCAAACACGATGCTGAAGATGCTGAAGGGGAAAACATGCCTCTGTGTACAGATGAGGAACTCAGGGCTAAGAAGTTAGGTGGCTTAGGTGGCCCAGCTAGGAACTAAGAGACATGCAGTGTGAATGATTAGTGAACATTTTATTACGTTCTAGTTGGCATTCGTTCTTACCTCTGTACAGTAATTATGTTCTTCCTTTTCCTACCAAGTTTAAAAGGAAAAAGAAAAGACTAAAGAGAGTGGGGGAAGGTCCTTCCGTATTAGATTACTAGATTGCAGTAAATCCAGGAATCCAAACTGAGACATGGGGAAGAGAGAAAAGTCTTATGGGCATGAGAAGGCCATAATTTTCAGTGTTTCCAATGTTTCACAAACATTGAATAAGAGACTGAGTATCCCAGACAACCCACCCACAACTGCAGCTCCAGTTGAGATGGGTCACCGAGACCAGCTGAGTATATAAATTATTAATACAGCAGCATTTTCTGACTTGGCGCAGAGCCTGTGGAAAGAGGGATGTGCCCGTCTGCCAACTGCTCTGTTTTGTGAAAGAACACAATATATAATCCTGGGAGATCCCATGTTTAATGTACAAGGTGCTTCCTTATTTTCCTGAATTATTCCATAGAGCTATCCAGGGAAAGTACAGCAGACCAATTAGAGGTTCCATGATAGTTCTAGATGTTAACCTGGAGTTCCCAAATTCTGAATCCTGTGAACTCTGTGTAGAAGCTGGAAATCAGGCAGTTTCCTCTGCAGCCGTGGCATCACCACGTGGCAGTGAGGGTTGAGTCTTGCCAAGCTGCACCCTACCTGTCCTCCTCATCCATTGGCATGTGCACCTGGTTTTAGTCACTTCAATGGTGCATGTTTTACTGAGGATCTATTAAAGGAAAGTGAGCAAAGAGGTGGGGTTTTCACAGCTACATTTTAATTTTTTGTAAAATAATTTCTCCAACCACTACCACATGAAGATTAATAAAGCTGGTGTGTATCTGTAGACACAATTAAAAAAGGAAAAAAAAAAATAGAAGCCCCATACGGCAGAACCAATAAATCCATTGAACACAAAATCACCCAAGACAACATATCCTTAAGAGGCCACTTGTTGATTCCAAAGTCAATTGTTTACATGTACCCAATACTCCTCTTTGAAAATTGCTTTCAGGGTATCAGTACATATAAATTTGTAATATATGAATAGCTTTATTAGGGTTAATCCTTATTCTCTGAAAGTAAATTTTATTTTAAGGAACCACATCATTTGAAACCAAGGCTATGTTTTAAATGCCCACACCATACACCCCATGGAAACTCTGGTAGCATAGTGGTGAAGTGCCAAATTTGCTAACGAAAAAGCTGGCAGTTTGAATCTGTCAGGCACTCCTTGGAAACTATATAAAGGAGCTCTGCTCTGCCCTATGGGGCTGCTGTGAGACAGAAGTGACTCCACAGCTCTGGGTTTATGCAGCCATCAGAATACCCAAGAAACTTTTTTATCTCAGCCTCTCCAAATTGTAACTTGTCATTGTCCCCACGTTACCTAACCTGCCCTTCCCACTACATACCCTATGCTGGAATGCTGCTGTGTTCCATAGAACTGACTGTGTATAGTCATTTCTTCTGAAAGTCAAGATGAGACTAGGAAATCAAGCCCAAACAACCACTGCCATCAAGTCGATTCCAATTCACAGGGGTCCTACAGGTTAGAGATGAACTGCTCCAAAGATCTGCAAGGCGTGCCTGATGGATTTGAACTGCTGACATTTTAGTTAGCAGATGTAGCACTTAACCACTACACCACCAGGTTTCCCATTAGTATTAGGAAATAAGCATCTACAATTTTTTTTTTTGAGATTGTTATAATTTGAATCACTATGTAATAGAATTTTTTGATTCAGAATAATACTTCACAATCCCAGAGAAGTAGGGTCAAAAATGCAAATGTTGATGGTTGCTAGGAACCACGGCTGTGTCCATGCACATAAATGTCAGTCAAATGTGTCGGAAAACCACTTGTGACTAAAATAGTTTCATTTCTTGTAGGGAACAAGTAATTGAGTGTGAAGAATAAGACCAACCTGCTAGCTGACCTCACATAACTTTTTTAAACTCTGAACCCCATGACACAAATTTTCAGAGAATACTTTCAAGCCAGGATGTATTTGTGGAGGACAAGAGTGCTATGAGGTCACTCAGAGGCTGGCTAGGCAGTAAGTGGGTCACACAACCTCTCCTCTCAGTACCTGTCTCTGGTTCTCCGTTTCCAGGCGCAGCCTGGCCTCCACACACCTCCGCGTCTCCAGGAAGGCTTGGCGCTGGGCCCGGTCTGACAGGTAACTGATGAAGATCCCAGCTGTGTTCATGCACATGAATAGCACTGCCTGGGCCACCACCTACAACAGAAGCACAAACAGAGCCTGCTCAGGTGGTTGAAATGACAGCTATCTGGGAAGAAAAGTACAAAACAGTTGTTTTCAATGATAAATCTTAATGTAGTAGTCCAAGTGTCTAGCAGCATTTTAACAGAACCATATCTTTGATTCAAGTCTTGGATCACCTGTCACCACCTCAGAGAGGTCTCCCTTGACTACTCTACCCAAGTTAAATCTTCTCACCTCCTCAGTTTGGACCTGACCCTGGACTGGACACCTGAGATAACCAAGGGGGAATACTCAGCTTCTTCATTTTTCCCTACTCTACCTAGTTTCCTCTATAAGAAATGCTAAAGGAGGTTTTTGGGGCTAATGAAATAGAATACCAGATGGAAACCTGGATTCTCAGAAGGAATGGGGAGCAGAAGAAGTGCGAAATACCTGGTTAAGTACAAAAAAAGACTATGTGTTCTTTTTATTTTCTTTAAAAAAGATGTGACATTTTATATAACAGAAAACAATTATAAAATCATCTCGTAGGCTTTATAAGGTAGATAAAATATATGAGTATGATTATATCCCAACATAAAGAAAACAAAAATCTTCACAATTGGACCAATAAGCACCATCATAATAAATGGAGAAAAGATTGAAGGTGTCAAGAATTTCACTTTCTTTGGATCCAAAATAAACACCCATGGAAGCAGCAGCCAAGAAATTAACAGATGCATCACACTGGGCAGCAGAAGACCTCTTTAAAGTGTTGAAAAGCAAAGATGCTACCTTGAAGACCCAGGGGTGCCTGACCCAAGCCATGGTGTTCTCAGTCACCTCATATGCATGGGAAAGCTGGACAATGAATAAGGAAGACCGGAAAAGAAGTGATACTTTTGAACTGTGGTGCTGGCAAAGAATATTGAATATACCATGGACTGCCAAGGAAGAACAAGTCTGTCTTGGAAAAACTATGACTAGAGTGCTCCTTTGAAGCAAGGACAGCAAAACTATGTCTCACACATTTTGGACGTGTTATCAGAAGGGAGCCGTAGCTGGAGAAGGACATTGTGCACGGTAAAGTAAAGGGTCAGTGAAAAAGAGGAAGAAGACCCTCAATTAGAGAAGCTCAAGCATAATAACAATTGAGAGTGTGGCACAGGACCGGTGTTTTATTCTCTTGTACACAGTATCACAATGAGTTGGAACCAACTGGATGGCACCTGACAGCAACATAGCAAGCAGCAGTCAAGCAGTCAAGTCACTTTCTGCAGTCAAAAACGCAAATGATACATTGACTTGAGCAGATCTGCTGCGTAAGACCTCTTTCAAGTGTTAAAAAGCAGTGAGGTCGCGTTGAGGCCTAAGGTGCTGCTGACTCAAGACATGTCAGTCTTCTCATATGCGTGTGAAAGCAGGACAGTGACTAAGGACCACAGAAGAAGGATTAATGCCTTTGAATTACAGCATTGGCAAAGTGTGTTTAATATACCATGGACCACGAGAAGAATGAACAAATCTCTCTTGGAACGAGTACAGCCAGAATGTTCCATAGAACTGAGAAAGGTGAGACTTCATCGGACATACTCTGTACATGTTATCAGGAGGGACCAATCTCTGGAGAAGAGTATCAAGCTTAATACAACAGAGGGTCAGTGAAAAAGAGGGAGACCCACAACAAGATGGATTGACCCACTGGCTGCAACAATGGGCTCAAACAGAGCAACAGTTGTGAGGACAGTGCAGGACTGGACAGGGTTTCATTCTGTTGTAAATGGGATCACTATGAGTTGAAACCAACTTAACAGCACCTGACAACAAGAAAGCAAAAAGGAAGAGGTGAAGGGTAGTCAATGGGTCTATGTAATTGCAAGGTTTTTACGCTATGTGAAGTGATAAAATATGAATTCTGTGCAGACTGAGAACAGTTAAGCATGTAGATTGTAATTTCAAAGCATCTATTAAACAAGCAACAACAACAAGGGAAGGAAAAGGGGAAAACAGGGAGGAAAAGGGAAAAAAGGAAAGGCTTGTGTTTCAGTGCTCGTGGCTGTACAGTAGCCAAAAAGTAGACACAATGTTTACCAACCAGTGAATGGATTAAAAATATGATGAATCCAACAAGAGCATACTGACTAACAAGAAGAAAAGCAAAACTATGGATACATTTTACAGTAAGGATGACCTCAAAAATATTATGCTAAGTGAAAGAAGTCAGACATAAAAGACCCAAAGACCATCAGCTGACACATGATTTCACTCATATAACGCCCAGAAGGAAGAACAGAGACAGAAAAGAAAGTAGGTTGGTGGTAGACTGAGGACAGAGGGAGCACCTCGGACTGACTGCAAATAAGGCCAAGGGCTCTTTTGAGATATTGGAAGTGTTCTGAAATTTGATAGTGGCGATGGCTACTCCAAGTTTTGATTTGTTGAATGTGGTAGCCCTTCAATAGAGATCTGGCAAAAGAACAAAATAAACCTAAGGTATGTAAAAGAAAATAAAAATAATAAAAGGAGCAGCAATTAATGAAATAAAAAACAATTTCAGTATACAATATGTTCAATAAAGAGTTTGTTTTCTAAAAAACTAATGAAAAGAAATACATCTAAGAAAATTAATTTTTAAAAGAGAAAGTACAAATAAACACTATTAATGAAAAATGGGATATATTTCAAGATACTACAGAAAATAATAGATACTAAAATATATTATGCAGTTGAATGTTATAAAAATTTTAGACAGAATTGAGATATTCATAAAAACAATGTCTACTAAAACTAATTCAGGAAGAAAAAATTAGCTAAATGAAAGCAGTAATTAAAAATCTTTGTACAAGAAAAGCAGCAGGCCCAGATGGCTTAATCTCAGCATTCCACAGACAACTGTCAAAGAAATCATTTGAATCTTTCATATTCTTTTTCACAGAACAGAAAAATAAAGAACTATTCCTTATTCAATGTATAAGGCCAGCATAACCTTAATACCAAAGACAATATAGTTCGTGTAATTAAAAATAAATAACAGGCAAATTTCACTCGTGAACATGGAAGAAAAAAATCCCACATAGAATATTGGCAGGTCAAATTCATCAATGCATAGAAAATATAATAAAATTTGAGTACCTTGAATTATTCCCCAAAGGTAATTTTAGCACTATCACATCAACGAATGTAACCCACCACATTTACAGCGTTTAAAATACATATAATCATGCAAATATATGAAGAAAAATTATTGATGAAATGAATATTAAATATCCACTAATTAAAAAAATATCCCCATGATGTTCAACTTGCTGTAGACTGTCAAGCAGCTAAAGCAGAAGGAAGAAATGAAGAAGTAAAAGAGCCAAACAGAAAATTTCAAAGGGCAACTCGAGAAGACAAAGTAAAGAATTATAATGCCAAGTGCCAATCCCTGGAGTTAGAAAGCCAAAAGAGAAGACCCTTTGTATTTCTCGAGCTGAAAGAAATGAAGAAAAAATTCAAGCCTCAAGTTGTAATATTGAAGGATTCTATGGGAAAAATACTGAATGATGCAGGAAGGTGGCAGGAATACAGAGAGTCACTATACCAAAAAGAATTGGTTGATGTTCAGTTTAGGAGGTAGCATGTGACTAAGAACTGATGGTACTGAAGGAAGAAATTTATGCTGCACTAAGGATACTAGTGAAAAACAAGACTCTAGGAATTGGTAGAATCCCAGCTGAGGTGTTTCAACAAACAGATGCGGTGCTGGAAGTGCGCAAACATTTGTGCCAAGAAATCTGGAACGCATCTACTTGGCCAACCAGCTGGAAGAGATCCATGTTGATGCCTATTCCAAAGAAAAGAGATCCCGCTGAATGCGGCAATTATTGAACAATATAATTAATATCACACACAAATTTTGTTCTGGATATTATTCAAAAGTGGCTGCAGCAGTGCACTAACAGTCACTTGCCAGAAAGTCAAGCTGGATTCAGAAGAGGACTTCGAACTAGGGATATAATTGCTAACATCAGATGGATTCTGGCTGAAAGCAGAAAATAACAGAACAATATATATCTGGGTTTTACCGACTCTGCAAAGACATTTGATAGTGTGGATAATACCAAATTATGGATAACATTGTGAAGAATGGGAATTCAAGAATGTTTCAAGGTGCTCTTGAAGAATATGTACATGAATAAAGAGCAGTTGTTCAAACAGCACAAGAGGATGATGTGTGGTTTAAAGTCAGAAAAGACATAAAGAATGCTTGTGCCCTTTCACTGTATTTATTTAGTCTGTTTGCTGAGCAAATTATCGAAGCATCTGGGCTATATGAAGAAAAATGGGACACTGGGAGTGGAGGAAGACTCATTATAAACCTCCAATATGCAGATGACACAACCTTGCTTACTGCCAGTGAAGAGGAGTTGAAGTGCTTACTGATGATCAAAGACCACAGTCATCGGTGTGGATCACACCTCAACATGAAATAAAAACTGTCACAACTGGATCAATAAACAACATCATGATAAATGGAGAAAAGATTGAAGCTGTCAAGGATTTCATTTTTCTTGGATTCACAATCAATATCCATGGAAGCAGCAGTCAAAAAATAAAACAATGTATCCCACTGGGCAAATCTGCTGCAAAAGACCTTATTAAAGTGCTAAAAAACAAAGATACCACTTTAAGGACTGGGATGTGCCTGACCCAAGTCATGGTGTTTTCAATCACCTCGTATGCATGGGAAAGCTGGACAATGAATAAGGAAGACAGAAGAATTGATGTCTTTGAGTTATGTTGTTGTTGAAGAATGTTGAACATACCGTGGACTGCCAAAAACCAAAAGAAAAAAAAAAAAGCCACTGCTATCAAGTCAATTCTGACTCATGGTGACCCTACTGACACAGAGTAGAACTGCCCCATAGTTTCCAGGGAGTGCCTGGCAGATTTGAACTGCTGACTTTTTGGTTAGCAGCCGTAGCACTTAACCACTATGCCACCAGGGTTTCGATGGACTCCCAAAAGAATGAATAAATTCATCCTGGAGGAAGTACAGTCAGAATACAATGGAGATGAGACCACTTTCACATACTTTGCGCATGTTATGAGGAGGGACCAGTCCTTGGAGAAGGACATCATGCTTGGTAAACCAGAGGGCCAGCGAAAAGAGGAAGACTCTCAATGAGGTGGACTGATACAGTGGCTACCAACAATGGGCTCAATCATTGGATTGTGGGGATGGTGTAGAGCTGGATACTGTTTTGTTTTGGTGTACATAGGGCTGCCTTGAGTTGGAATTGACTTGAAGGCACCTAACAACCACAACAATTAAAAAAAACATATCCTAGCAAACCGAGGTTAGAAGTAAACATTCTTAATCAGTAACTAGGTGGGGTACCTATAGAAAATAAAACAAAAATCAAACATTTAACTTAATGGTAAAATGTTAAAAATATTAAAGATCACAATCCTATTTATCACCAAAATAGATTCAACATCATTCTTGTCTGTGAAAGGATAACTGGCCAACTATTGGGAAAAACACTGATAGATATTCACCTCACACCACGTATAAAATAAATACCAGTGAATTAAAAAGTTAAATGTGGAAAACAAGATGATTAAAAAAGAAGAAAATAAAAGGGAAGTGGTGTAGTGTTTAAGTGCTACAGCTGCTAACAAAAAGGTCACCAGTTTGAAACTCCAGGTGCTTTTTGGAGACTGTATGGGGCAGTTGTATGTACTCTGCTTGTAGGGTTGCTGTGAGTCAGAATTGACTGAGCAGCAGCTGTTTGGTTTTGGTTTGGTATGGCTCAATTTTCTAACGAGAAGAGCATGAACCAAGTCTCAAAGGTAAATACTTTTTATTAAAGGAGGTCTGGCAGTGCACTGGTTAAGCACTCACTGGTACCTGAAAAGTGGGCAGTTCAAATCCACCAGGAGCTTTGCAGGAGAAAGATGTGACAGTCTGTTTCTGTAAGATTACAACCTTGGAAGCCACATGGGGGCAGTTCTACTCTGTCCCTATAGAGTTGCTAGGAGTCGGAAATGACAGCAATGGGAATATTTTTTTATTAATGAAAGCAAGCTCATAAGGAGTTAATTTACTGAAATATTCTTGGAAAGCAAATTGGCAACATGTTAAAATTTTTCACTCATTCCTTTTGACCTAGTGATCCAACATCTAGAAATTTAACCTGAGGGAAAAATTAGATTCAAGATTGGAAATTTATGTTATGGTATGTTCTTTGTAGTTTTATTTGAGAAAGCAAAAAGGAGTGAAAACCTGGTATTCCCAGCAGTTTGGGGAGTGACTGAATGAATTGTGATGTGCATATACAAGGGAATAAAAAATTAATGACAAGCTACTCTGCAAGATACATTTAGTAAAATGGAATATTTATAACAACAGCAACAAACCCCCCCCAAAAAAACAGTGCCACCGATTCCAAGTTATAGCGACCCTATAGGGTGGAGTAGTAGAACGGCTCCACAGAACTTCCAAGGAGTGCCTGGTGGATTCAAACTGCTGACTTTTCAATTAGTGGACATAGCACTTAACCACTACTCCACAAGGGTTTCCATTTAAAACCGCATCTACACATCAATTCAATGTGATTCTAATATTTAAAATGAAAATACGCATGCACACACGTACATCCACCCAGAATGGGAATTGCTGTGGTTAGTTGCACTGAGTCAGCTCTGACTCGTGGAGACCACATGTGTAAGAGAAGGAAATAGTACCCAGTACTGAGCCATCTTCACAATCATCGGGACACTGGAGTCTATTGTTGCAGCCCGTGTGTATTTGGCGTGCCTTCAGCCCGGGTGCTCATCTGTCAGCACCGTGTCAAACAGTATTCTGTTGTGTTCCATAAGGTTTTCATTGGCTAATATCTAGTAGTAGGTCAATCACCAAGTGTTTCTTCCCAGTCAGCCTCAATGGGGAAAACAAACAAAAACCAAACCCAGTATCACTGAGTGGGAAAGGTCTGCTAAAACCTGTCTATCATGCTGATCCTGGTAGTATCTGAAGTACAAAAAAAAAACAAACAAACCTGAACTCACTGTCATCGAGTCAATTCCAACTCATAGCAACCCACAGAGTAGAATTGCCCCACTGAGTTTCCAAAGAGTGCCTGGTGGATTTGAACCACCACCCTTCTGGTTAGCAGCCATAGCACTTAACCACTAGGCCTCCAGGATTTCCATATGAAGTACCAGTGGCATGTTATTGTCTTTGTTAGATGTCATCGAGTAGGTTCTGACTCACAGTGACTTTATGTACGACAGAATGAAGCAGTGCACGGTCCTCTTTTTTGACGACCCTCTCTACTTAACCAAGCATGAAGTCCTTCTCCAGGGGCTGGTCTCTCCTGATCACATGTCCAAGGAAGTGAAACAGAGTCTCCCCATCCTTGCTTCTAAAAAGCATTCTGGCTATATTTCCTCCAAGACAGATTTGTTTGTTCTTTTGGCAGCCCACAGTATATTCAATATTCTTCCCTAGCACCACAATTCAAAGGCATCAATTGTTCATTAGTCTTCCTTATTCATTGTCCAGTTTTCACATGCATATGAAGGTACAGAAAATACCATGGCTTGGGGCAGTGCACCCCAGTCCTTAAAGTGACGTCTTTGCGTTTTAACACTGTAAAGAGATCACTTGCAGCAAATTTGCCCACTGCAATTTGTTGAGCATTGATTACTGATCCAAACAAAATTAAACCCTTGATAACTTCAGTCTTTTTTCCATTTATCATGATGTTGCTTACTGGTTGAGTTCTGCAGATTTTTGTTTTCTTTATGTTGAGATATGATCTATACTGAAGGCTGTGGTCTTTGATCTTTATCATTAAGTGTTTCAAGTCCTCTTCACTTTCAGCAAGCAAAGTTGTGTTGTTTGCACACTGCAACTGCAGGTTGTTAATGAGTCTTCCTCCAGTCCTGTTGCTGCATTCTTTGTCATACATTCCAACTTCTTGCATTACTCTGCATACAGACTAAGTACAGTGAGAAGGTACAAGGGTGATGTACACTATTCTTGATTTTAAGCCATGCAGTATCCCCTTGTTCTCTTTGAGTGACTGCTTCTGGGTCTAAGTACAGGTTCCTTATGAACACAAGTAAGTATTCTGAAATTGCCATTCTTCATAAAGTTACCCATAGCTTGTTATGGTCCACACAGCTGAATGCCTTTGCGTAGTCAATAAAACACAGGTAGACATGTTTCTTTGTTCCACATTCTCTTCTAAATCGTGTTTGGATTTCTGCTGGTTTACTTTGGATGCACTATTGTAACCTCTTTTGTATGATCTTCACTAAAATTTTACTTGCATGTGATATTAATGATGTTGTTCAATAACTCCCACATTCTGTTGGATCTCTTTTCTTTGAAATGGGTACACACACAGATCTTTTCCAGTTGGCTGTCTAGGTAGCTGTCTTCTAAATTTCTTGGCACAGATGACTGAATGCTTCCAGTGCTGCCTCCATGTGTTGAAACATCTCAGTTGGTATTCCTTCACAATACTCAGAGCCTTGTTTTTTACCAGTACCTTCAATGCTGCTTAGACTACTTCCTTCAGTACCATTGGTTCTTTATTTTATGCTACCTCCTGAAATGGTTGATTGTCAACCACTTCCTTTGGATACAGTGACTCTGTGTATTTCTTTCATCTTCTTTTCTTCCTTTCTGTGTCATTTAATACTTTCCCCATAGAATCCTTCAACATTACAACTAAGAGCTTGAATTGTTTCTTCAATTTTTATCAGCCTGAGAATGCCATGCATGTTTTTCCCTTTTGGTTTTCTATCATCAGGTCTTTGCACATGTCATTATAATACTTTGTCTTCTCAAGTTGTCCTTTGAAATCTTCTGTTCAGCTCTTTTACTTCATCATTTCTTCCTATTGCTTTAGTGACTGTACATTCAAGGGCAAATTTCAGAGTCTCTTCTGACATCCATGTTACTGTTTTTTTCTTTCTAATCTTCCTTATGATCTCTTGCTTTCTTTATGTGTGATGTCCTTAATATCATTCTACAACCATTAGTGTTCAGTCTGTCAAATCTCTTCTTGAGGTAGTCTCTAAATTCAGGTCATATATACTCAGGGTCATACTTCAGCTCTCATGGACTTGTCATTTTCTTTAACTTCATCTTGAACTTGCAATAGACAATCGATGGTCCATTCCACAGTTGATTCCTGGCCTTGTTCTGACTGATGATGTTGAACTTTCTATCTTCTCTTTCCACAGATGGAGTCCATTTGATTCCTGAGTATTCCTTCTGGTGAGGTCCATGTGTATAATCAGCAATTATATTGTTGAAAAAAGATATTTGCAGTGAATAAGTTGTTGGTCTTATAAAATTCTATCATGGTATCTCTGGCATCATTTCTATCATCAAGATCACATTTTCCAACTACTAATCCTTTCCAACTACTAATCCTTCTTTGTTTCCAACTTTTCTATTCTAACTACCAGTAATTATCAATGCAACTGAATTGCATGTTTCATCAATCTCAGACTGCCAAAGTTGGTAAAATTCTTCAGTTTCTTCATCTTTGGCCTTAGTGGTTGGTGTACACATTTGAATAATGTTCATATTAAATGCTCTTCCTTGTAGGTGTATGGATAGTGTCCTATCACTGATAGCATTGTAGTTTATTATAGATCTTGAAATGTTCTTCTTGATAATGAATATGATGCCATTTCTCTTTGTCATTCTGACATGGTAGACCATGTGACTGTCAGATTCCATGTGGCCAATATCAGTCCATTTCAGGTCACTAATGGCTAGGATATTGATCTTTATGAATTCCATTTCATTTATGGTGACTTCCATTTTTTCCTAGATGCATACTTCGTACATGCCATGTTCTAATTATCAATGGATGTTTGCAGCTGTTTCTTCTCATTTTGAATCATGATACATAAGCAACTGAACGTCCTGAAAATTTGATTCCATCCAAGTCACTAAGGTCACTTCTACTTATGGAAGGCCATTCTTACCCAGCCCTATTTCACTGTCTTCTAACCTGTGGCGCTCCTCTTCTGGAATTATATCACCACATGTTCCGCTACTCTTTGTAAGGTTTCCACTAACTTTTTTTCTTTTCAAAAGTAGAATTCTGGGTCTCTATTCCTAGTCTCAGTCTGGAAGCTTCAGTGAACCTTGCCAAAGGTGACCCTATTGGTATCTGAAATACTAGTAGCAAAGCTTCTAGTGTCATGCCAAAACTTGAGTTACCACAGTATGACAAATTGACAGTCACATGGTGAATCAGTGACATCGCATCTATATATAGCAACATGTAAGTCATTGGTAATGGAAATGTTAGATATGGTACAGCTGGTCAATTCTGACTTGTAGCAATCCTATAGGACAGATTAGTGTTGACCTCATAGAATTTTCTAGACTGTAATCTATAGGAGCAGATCACCAGGTCTTTTCTCCTAAGGAGACGCTGGTGGGTTCAAACTGCCAGTCTTTAGGTCAGCAGCTGAGCCCTTAGTTATTATACCATCAGGGCTCCTTAATGGAAATACACATATACATATATTTCCACGAATTTGTGCCTGCACATATACACGTGTGTGTATAGTGACACAGAAAGAGTAGATTACTTAAGAAAACTCACTTGTGAAGATCTAACAAGTTAGCAAATAAATAAATAAAAATAATAAATAAAGGGTGAAGATCTAGAAAAAGGACATCCAGAGAGGAGGACGTAGCATTTTAAACTTCTTTCTTTCTTGGGACATCTGTGGATTAGGAAGGAAGCAAATGGAAGTCTGAGAAAAAGAGTGACCACAGACTCAAGGAGCCAGAAGAACAAAAGAACCCATGGAGGGAATAGAGTCCAGAAACAGACCAGTTGTATGTGCACACTTGATCCTTGGTCAGTACTTAATTTCACAAATAACTCTGGTGAGTCAGGAGAATCAAGAATCCCCATGCAAGCCCAGTAAGAGTGGCTAGAGCCTAAAGAGGTGAGGATGTGAGGTCTCAAAGGTAGCCAAGGCCAGACCAGGTAGAGTCTTAAGGCTGTGAGAAGCCCACTAGCTTTTCTTTTGGGGAGTTGGGAAGACACCAGAGAGTTCTGAGCAAGGGAAATAGGTCCTATTTTCCATTTTTTAAGAGTTACATTGGCTACTGTACTAGAACAGTGGAACAAGGAGGGTCTCAGGGAGACAAATTAGAGAGCTTCTGCAAACATCCAGTTGGTGAGAGATTTTGCCTTGGACCAAGGTAATAATTACACACTTGGTGAACTATGGCTGGACCCAAAATATATTTTAAAGGAAGAGATGAAGGGATTCACCAATGGATGGTCTGAAGACTGTGGTAAAAAGATAAGAGACAAGAAAGTTGATCACTCTGGCTGCACATAAGGGTCACATGGGATGTTTGGAGACGCTGATTTCTTGGCACCAAGCTGACCTAGTCAATAAAAATTCTCAGGAAAGAGACCTACGAATGCTTACTTTCAAAACACTTCCAAAGTGATTTGTTTAATGGTCCACAGATTGGCATCAGGGGGTCTCAGCTGCATGAGAATGGCCCAGGGACCAACATGGTAATAGTGAGGTTTCATCTTTGTGTATGTCCATCTACTTTACTGAATTCTGAGCTCCCTGAGGTCAGAGACTGTGTCCACTGTATCCCCATCCCTTAGCCAGAGCCTGGCATCCTGGTTGTAAAATAAATGCATGCTGAATCTGATCTGACATAGCAACATGAGCTAAATCCATCACCTTATTGGTCTAGTTTTTTAACCACTCAGAAGAGGAACTTGCCACTCTGAGGCCCTCCAAAAACTAACTCAGAATAGAAAGACACCCTTCTTACCCACACCTGCCCTGATCCCTCAGATCCTTCCTCTCTGGACCTGTAGCTACCACATGGGCACTGTTGTTTGATGCCTGGGTAGATTAGAGATGGAAGGAGTCTTAGAATCAAATTCCTCGTTGGATATAGGATTCACATTTTGTCACTGCAGAAAGACCTCCCACTGTGCTCATGGCCAGCCAACCAAGGGGGCTAACCATCTCAGTGGAGGGAGAAGGACAGCTCCCGAGGGGACCTCCCTATAGGATTCTTGTCTCTCAGCACTCAAAAGTATGCATTTTGTGGTGGGACAGGAACCTATACTGCATTTTCCCTGTAGCACACTATAGTTCTAGCTGTTGAAGGCTAGAGAGGGACAAAAAAACACGTTGCAGTTGAGTCAGTTCTGACCCATAGGGGCCCTATTGGATATAGTAGACATGAGCCATAAGGTTTCCAAGGAACATCCTGTAGATTTGAACTTCCAACCTTTTGGTTAGCAGCTGCAGCATTTAACCACTACACCATCAAGGTTTCCTGCTTTCTTAAGAACACAGAAAGACATTCTTCTAATTAGTTCTGGGTCTCCCAGAAACACACAGCCAAGTGCTATTGTGTTAGAAAGACCTTTCTGAGAAAGTGACTGCAGGAACTGTTCCTAGAGTTTGTTTTCATTTTAAAGGGAAATAAGGAAAAAACTTGTTGCTTCAATCTAATAATGTGAATATGCCCAACAGACAATAGATGTTGAAAAAAACGTTGAACGTATTAACATTTGAGGCTATCTCCTTTTCACCCCCAAGTGTGTGCTATTTTTCTATTTTATTTCTGAATAAATGACACGTTACAAACTTTCTTCCTCCAGGCTAAGACATGTCCCAGAGAACCATGATGCATAAAAAATGTCTTTTGATTTTATGGTACGTCACAACAAAGGTTTATGTTCATTATTTATTAAGAGGGAAGATAGTTGAGGGTGGAGGTGGTTAAGAAGCCAGCTCTGGAGTCTGAAGGAGTTTAAATCTATCTCAATTGTTTACTCACAGGGTGACCATGGCAAGTCACTCTCCTTGCTAAGGTGACAGATTCCAAACAGTGTTGGGCTGTGTAGAGCTCAGCAGTCTAGCCTAGCAGTTAAGAACATGGGTTGCCAGTAATGCCATTTACTTACGGTGTGAATTTGGCTCAGTTAGTTACCTTTTCTGGGCCTTAGCTGCAGCACCTATAAAATAATATCCACTTGCACGATAATGCATGAGAGCGATTACTGAAGGTCCTGCCACAAAATAACTGCTCACTGCGTGTCGACTGTGGTTGCTGTCATTGCCTTCATTACAGTGTTTATTGTGTCTTGTGTCACCTGGCTTGGCTGGCTGTGTCACAATATTGACTCACTGAAAAGTATGAGCAGGTAAATGACACAGCCAGGTGTGTGTTTTAGAAAAGTCACTTGTGATGTCATATAAAGATTAGCTATTGTTCTGGTTCCACTCTTGAAGGACTCAGTGAAGAAAGAGAAGAGAGTGGCTGAGAGGAACTAGGAATATCAGCAGAGCCAACCAACGGGACAAAAACTCCCCGCTACCATCCTCTGTCGGGGTCATGGGCTATTTCACAGTGCTGGCCCTGTGACCATACTTCCTGTCTGCTCTTTATAAATAGTATATACTGAATTTAGAAAAAAATATAAATAATGTGTAATAAAGCTAAAAAATAACAGAGTTGAATAAAAATAGTAAGGGGAGCAAAAACACAATAAATTTAAGTGAAACTTGAAGAAAAAGGAAAAAAATTGAGTCATGCTGAACACAGCTGGTATAAAGTAAAAAGGACAATTCAAT
Organism: Heterohyrax brucei; assembly: GCA_028571685.1. Lineage (NCBI taxonomy): Eukaryota > Metazoa > Chordata > Mammalia > Hyracoidea > Procaviidae > Heterohyrax > Heterohyrax brucei. The sequence goes on along the minus strand of CM053153.1, from coordinate 12,116,163 downwards.
GATAAAAACCTACATTAAAAAAAAAAATTGAGTTCAAAGAACAATATCCAGAGAAGTTATAATGTGATGAGAGGAAAATATAGCCTTTCAAAAAGTAGCAAAAAGAGAGAATTTGAAAAAATAGATTTAGAAGAATATGAGAACATTAAAAAAAAACCCAAAAGCCTTACGAGGAAGCAAAAAATGTTAAAGGCTAAAAATAGGAAGGACCTGTGTAAGGAAAATGCCTACACCCTTTAAAAATAGGCAAGCTAAAAAGTGAAGTTCGGGAGTTTTTTTTTTTTAATTAAAATATACATATAGGAGAGCCATAAGTAACAGGTGGTAGCAGAAATGTCACAGAGGAATTAGTCCCAGTGGTACAATGGTCCAGGTTCCAATTTACCAGCTACTCCACGGGAAGAAGATGTGGCCATCCGCTTCCATAAAGATCATAGCCTTGAAGACACATGGGGAAATTCCACTCTGTCATACAGGGTCACTAGACATCTGAATCAACTCTCGGACACACCATGCTGAGGTAAAGCAGTTTTATACATCAATATCCTTAAAGTCTCTGTCCCACTGCAGGAATCCTTGGGTGGTGCAAACAGTTAAAGCGTTTGGCTGCTAACCTAAATGTTAGAGGTTTGAGTCTACTCACAGGTGGGTTGGAAGAAAGGCCTGGTGATCTGCTTCAGGGAAACCAGCCATTGTAAACCCCACGGGGCACATTTCTACTCTGACACACATGAGGTTGCCCTGAATTGGAGTCAACTCAACTGCAACTGCTGTTGTTTCTTCTTTTATGATTCCACTGTTATCAGAGAATGGGCAGAAAAAGAAACCACAGCTGTTCCTAGAAGGGTCTTCCAGCCTGAGATACCGCCACTGCAAAGGAACTTGAGGAGAACTTCTGGTTACTCACCCCATCAGTGTGCCAGAGTCTGTGCTTTGTGGCGTTAGGCTATTTTATGGAATAGTCACCCTGTTTTCGCAGAAAAGGAAAGTGAGGCTCAGAGAAGTTATGCAATTGCCCAACGTCACAGAGTTAGTAAGTGGTCTTGGGGTGACCGACAGACCTTTTAGTCTCAAAACTGAGAAAACTAGGAGGAGTGTTTATCTCTGCTTTCTCCAGGGGTCAGTGCACTGTGGATGGACCACATCAGCCCACAGTGCCTACATTTGTACAGTTGACAAGTTAAGAGTGGACTTCACATTTTTAAAGAATTTAGGAAGGAGAAGTAGCAGAAGAAAAACATCCAGGAGAGGAGAAGGAGAAGCTCAAGATGGAGAAAGAGAATAACAAAGAAAATTAGGGTAATTTTATACTTTTTGAGGAATTGTACTGGATGAAATTGTGTCCTATCAAAAATCTGTGCAGCCGTTTGGCTAGATCATAATTACCAGTATCCTGTGATGTTCTCATATGCTGTAAATCCTGCTTCTATGATGTTAATGAGGATTGAAGGACAGCAATTACGTTGTCAGGGCAGGACTCATGTGTAAGACTGTATTGTGCTTTGAGGCAATTTCTTGAGATTTAAAAGAAAGGAGCTAGTACAGGGAATTGGGGACCTCATACCGCAAGAAAGAAGCACCTGGAGCACAGTGCATCCTTTGGGCTCGGGGTTCCTGTGCCTCAGAAGCTCCTAGTCCAGAGAAAGATTGATGACAAGGACATTCCTCCAGAGCCTGCAGAGGAAGACTTCCCTTAGAGCTGATGCCCTGAATTTGGACTTTGGCCTACTATTCTGAGAAAATAAATTTCTCTTTTTATAGCCATCCGTTTGTGGGATTTCTGTTACAGCAGCACTAGATGACTAAGACAGGAACCACCAAACTTTTTCACACGGCTGTAGTTGGAAATGACTCACAGCACCATACCCTTTTCCATTCTCACCAGCAATGAGTGTTCCAATTTGTTGACATCTTCACCAATACGTAATACTTGTAATTTTCTGTTACCTAGAGAACAGCATTCCTAGTGGTGTGACCATCACTTGTCTGCCCATCAGTCATACTGTGGTGGCTTGCAAGCTGCTACAACACTGAAAGCTTTGTTTCTAGTGTGTCAAATACCAGCACAGTCATCCATGGTGGGCAGCTTTCAGCAGAACTTCCAGACTAAGACCAACCAGGAAGATCCTATCTACTTTTGAAAAAAATTGTCCAGTGAAAACCTTAGCAATGGCAGCAGCTTATTGCCTAAGATTGCAGGAAGGTGAGTCCTTCCGGATAGAAGGCACGCAAAACCCAGCTGGTGAGAGCTGCCTCCTCAAGGTACAGTCAGTCTGAGTGACTTGGTGGAGTAAAGCATTCAGGACCTTCATTTGCTGATACTGCATGGCCCAAAATGAGGAGAAAACCCATGAACATCCATTGATAATTGGAACATGGAACATATAAAGTATGACTTTAGGAAAAATAGAAGTCATCAAAAATGAAATAGAATGCATAAAGACTGGTATCCTAGATGTTAGTGAACTGAAATGAGAATTTCAGAATACTGAATTATGTGCATAAGGAGTCTGTACATAAGACTTAAGAAGCAGTTGTTTGGATGGAACAAGGGGATTCTTATTCAATCTGTATGCTGAGCAAATAATCCAAGAAACCAGACTATATGAAGAACAGGGCATCAAAGAGTGGAGGAATACTTACTAATAACCTATGATATGCAAATGTCACAAACTTGCTTTCTGAAAGTGAAGAGGACTTGAAACACTTACTGATGAAGATCAAAGACCACAGCCTTCACTATGGATCACACCTCAACATAAGGAAAACAAAACTCCTCACAACTGGACCAATAAGCAACATCATGATAAACCACCAACACCCATGGAAGCAGCAGTTAGGAAATATAATGACACAAGGCATTGGGTACATCTGTTGCAAACGACCTCTTTAAAGTGTTAAAAAGCCAAGATGTCACTTTGAGGACTAAGCAGCTCCCAACTAAGCTCTAGTCTTTTCAGTTATCTCATCTGCATGGGAAAGCTGGACTATGAATGAGGAAGACCAAAGAACTCAAGGCTTTGAACTTTGGTGTTGCCTGAGAATACTGAATATACCACGAGTGGCCAAAGAACAAACAAATCTGTCTAGGAAATAGTATGTCCAGAATTTTCCCGAGGATCAAGGACCGTAAGACTTTGTTTCATTTACTTTGGTACTTTTGAAATGTCAGGAGTGACCAGTCCCTGGAAAAGACAGTCATGCTTGGTAAAGTTAGAGGAACAGTGAAAAAGAGGACGAACCTTAGTGAGATAGATTGACACAGAGGCTGCAACTATGGGCTCAAGCTTCATGACTGTGGGGGTGGTCAGGACAGAGCAGTGTTTCTTCTGTTTTATGTGGTGTCCCTGTGCAGAGGAACGGACTCAGTGGCTCCTAATGGCAACAACAACAGTGGTTGTGAAGTGGTATCTTGTTGGTTTCCAGAGTCTAGGAGGATGGGGGAGCAGGGAGTGACTGGGAAATGGGTAAGAGGTTTTCCTTTGGGGAAGGGAAAATACTTTGTGACTCGATGAGAGGTACTGGTTGCACAGGACTGTGAAGATACTGAATGTCATGAAGTGTGCATTTTATCTTATGTGGTTTCCACAACAGTTAAAACAGATAAAGAATGGGTGAATAAAGTGAGGCAGAGGCATTATATGGGTGAAGAAAGTGAGACAGAGGCATTATATGGGTGAAGAAGGTGAGACAGAGGCAGTATATGGGTGAAGAAAGTGAGACAGAGGCAGTATATGGGTGAAGAAAGTGAGACAGAGGCAGTATATGGGTGAAGAAAGTGAGACAGAGGCATCATATGGGTGAAGAAAGTGAGACAGAGGCATTATATGGGAAGTCACTGTGGCAAGAAAAAGATGGGGGCATTTGGTGAGCTGGGAAACATCTGGCATTGCTGGAAAGCAGGATGGAGTGAGTGGAGTGTTTAGACATGCAGATGCCTGGACAGCAAGGACCAGGAGGGGAGAGAGACACTACATGCAAAGTAGTTCATATAATAGTTCATTATCTTATTAAACCTCATCCCAGTTCTGCAAAGTATGATTTTCACTATCATATAGTTAAGAGCAGGGTCTTAGCTCCATTAATTTGCTACAAATCATATGTTTGGCATTGAAGCTAGGAATATGTCTAATTGCCTGAACTTCAGAATATTTGGATCTTCTTATCCTAGGACTCACAGATACTTCCAACTAGAGATGTCATCACCAAAAAATTCTTATTAGCATCAACGTTTATAGATGTAGTTTTTGGAGCCAGGATGAGTGCTATGTCAATTGTCAATATGTCAATGGGGCAGAGTTCTCCATTTGGCCCTAGGTTTTACATGATGGGAGACCTTGGGTCAGGCAGATGGCTGGCATTCTCAGCTTCTCACTGAAAGGCTGGAAAGTCAAGTCCACCCAGACATGCCTCTAGGAAGGCATGGCGATAGACTGCCTGGAAAATCAGCCATTGAAAAAAACTCTGTGGAGCACAGTTCCATTCTGACACTCATAGGGAGTTGACTTGGTGCCAGTTGGTTTAGTCATTTTACCAAGTGCCAAATTTTGATATGGTGAAGTTTTCTTTTATGTGAATTTATTTTACATGTATTTTGATTACACATTTAGAGGCAGAGATTAAGAAAGAGATTAGAAGGAGATGGAAGATGGGGGAGGGAAGAGAAGGGAAGAGAGAGCACTGTGCACAGCGGCTGTGGGAAATGCTGTCTGCCCCCTGAACCTGTGATCTGTTGTGAGAAGATTAGGGCTGCAGTCTGTTTCAGGTTTTGAGTGCCCACCTACTGGACTTGGTGTGTCACTAGGTTGCAAGTTGCATCTTTTTCATACATCATAGCCCCTCACCACAGTCCATTGTTTTATCTGGACATCAACTAAACTGAGGGAAACCTCAGCTGTGTGTCGGAATTACTGAAGTATGATACATCCATTTACTAATTTTTGTAAGCCCTTAAGGGAATATTTAAAGCATGATTTTGACTCATTTGTGAACTTTAAATTTTAACCCCTGTGCCAGTATGTTTCCAATATATTATGGGTTTCATCCAAATAGGAAGTATGTGCCAAATATCCTTTATGACCCACGTAGCAGAGGATGCGGAAGTAAACAGAAAAGATAGACACTTGAAAAGCCTTGATTTTGTGTGCCTCTAATCTGTGATGGATGTGCAGAACTGCCAGCAATGCAGCTAGCAATGGGAGGTGCATAATATGTGCCTGTTGAACAAAATAAAATGTTTCTGGCTGTCGAAAGGTATTGGGTGGAATTCTAAAATACACCCCACGTGGCCTCTGGTGCATTTTTACATTGCTTGGAAATGAAGTGTATAAATAAGTATTCACAGGTAGGCAAATCAGATATGTTTTGAAGACTAAAGTGGACACTGATTCAATTGTCTGTTATCTAGAGCCTGTCAGGCATTCCATCTAAAATACTTTATAGATAAGACTGAAAGGAGGCAAAGGGCCTGATGAGACCAGGGAGACTTAAGTGAATTTTTCCCCTACCAATGACTCTTCCAGTCAGGACACTGGGGTCACTGATGAAACTGTCACTTCTATAACATTCTCAGTTCTTGACACCCGGGACATAGAAGAGCTTTAGTTACCCTCAAAAGCACTTCATCCAAGGTTACCTCTAAAAATCTAAAAATGAGGATGGTAGTATGGTTGTGGGGATAGTTTTGTTATAGCTTTGGGGACAAGATACACATAGTGAAGTCTGGCTTTGGGAGAATGTTTTAAGCATCTCTAATAGGGCTGCACCAAACCAAGAGACCTCCTTTATAGGGAATGGGTTGGTAGAATGAGAACGAGATTGTGGAATTCATGGTTGCATCACTTACCCCATCCCTAGGAGCTAATTCTCTGAGACAGTGAGGAGCACTCCAGTGAAGGCACAGCTGAAGGCCATCCTGTAGTCAATTGTCTGTAAGGATATATCCAATAGCCTCCAAGATGCAGTGGTCATTTTGAACGATGGCCTTCATGAGGTGTGATATTCCCATTAGGTACAACACATGAGTTAAGAAACAGAGGTGGGAAAACAGAGTGGCCCCCCCTCCCCACCACTCTCATTGACCCACTTAGGGGCCTGTGATTCCAGACTCCACAACTCTGGGTTCTATACTTTATAAGTCCTGGTTGTCCAAAACGATATCTTCAATAGATGATGCAGCAGGAATGCTGTGGAACACCGATTTTTCACCTGAGCTTTTGGGGCTCCTCATGCCAAGTTACCAGCAGGCAAGAAGATGAGTGCCCCCAGACAGGGGTTTATACCCTAGTATGGAAAGATAAGGTGAGCAGAGACTCGGATATCTCAGGGATAAAAGTCTGGATCACATCACCGTGATAAGCCAACAGGAATAGCAGAGGAACTAACTGAGAATGAGCGGGCTCAAGAATGGGGAGTAGCGGAGGGAGAGAGTCTACATCAGTTTGATCCCCAAGACTACTTGCAGGAATAGGGCTGTAGAACGTCCCACTAACTTTGTTTCCTCCAAGAAGAGAGGTCCATCAGGATCATGGAGGGATTGTTCTCAGAGGTTAAATGAAGAAGTGGATTCTAGTGGCATGAAGGTTGGACTATGGTGGAATCGCTGAGGGCAGACAGCTGTCAGCTTCCTTAAAGCTCAGCAGTAGAGTGCCTTCTCGCCTGAGGCCATGCTCCATAACTGATCAACACGGAGGCACAAATACTTGCAACTCAGGATGTTTCAGAAAGACCATCCTGGTTTTAGAATTGGCTTGTGATCAGCTGAGGCCTCTGCTGAAATTGCATCACAGCTCAACTTGTTCCTTTGTCTCTTTCTGTGTCCTTGCCTTCCCTTCCACAAGTGCTGATTTCAACAGTATTCTGTACTGAACTTCCTACACACTCATTTCCTTGTCAGATTCTGCTTCCCAAGGGATCTGACCTGCAGCCATCAGCAAGTATTAACTAACCTTACTAATGCAATCAGTCTTCAATGCCTGTTGAATGAATGGGAATCTGTTGAATGAATTATTTAATTATTTAAACTCAATAGTTTGTATAGATTCAAACATACCATTAATCATTAAGCTTGTATGAGTAGCAGTTCTTTCTGTCACATATAAGGTTTCTGTGAGTCAACAACCTAGACCATTAGAGGGATGATAAGGATGAGGATGTTCTCAGAGGTAGTCTCCTCCTTCTTCATTCCCTTTATATTTACTGGGCTCAATTATCATCTAAGCATTATTATAGATTCCAGTGGTACATAAGACAGTACCTACTATATGGAACATCCTGTGGGGACCTACTTCAGATCAAGTAGTTACAGAAGATCTTTATGGGAAGGAAATATTTAAATAAAACATGAAGAACAAGGGGTAGTTCGCCATAGAAAGAGCCAAGCAATGATTATTCCAGGCAGAAGAAAACCAGGGAAGGTGATACTAGATTGTTGAGAGTTTAGGGAAGGGTAAGAGATCCTCTTTAAGTTTTAATCTAGATTCAAAGTTCTTAGGTTGGGCCACTTCTGTATCATGATGAAAACTTCTGTAGAATTCTACAGAAAATGAGCATTCTACCAATAAATCTCTGTGCCAAGACCACCTTGCCTCAGTGACTTGCACAGATCAGAACTACCTTTACTCACAAGTCTCCACAGCACTCCACTCCATGGTCTCCTCCTCATTTTGGCTGTATCACAGATGGTGGTGTCAAGGAGGTGGCGGTAGCAGTTCCTAAGAAAGTTTCAGTGTGAGCATGCAGGATGTGTCGTGTAATGTGATGGTTACTATGGCAATTTTTATTGGGTAATTGGGTTTGAAGAAATATTTTGATTCATCATTAGTTACTGAGCTAAGAATAGCAACTTGGCAAGAGCTGATTTTCTTTTAAAATGCATCTGTTTTTCAGAGCTGATAAAGAACAATATAGAGCAATAACCTGAGCAGTTTCCCAAGACATCTAAGTCTTGATCCTGGTTCTCTCAAAGAAGTCCATTTATTGTCTGCTTTACTTTACAAAATAATAGTAATAATAATAATAAATGTGTTCATTGATACAAGGAATGTCACATTGACCTAACAGAGATGAATACATATGAGGTTGGACAATCAAGTTCGCAAACTCATCCTAGAAAAAATGCTGCATATGTCAATGCTGAATATCACTATGGTCACCTTCAAAGTACTCCCCTTGGGAAGCAGTGCATGGACACTAGTGCCTGGTCCATCATTCAGAGCAATTTTGGAACTCTTTTTCTAGAATGTCCACCAGAGCTGTCACTGTACAAGGTCTGACAATTAACTTTGCAAACTCATCCTAGAAAAAGTGCTTTGAAGGGTGGACTAGGCTGTGGCATCAGTGCATAGCTTCCCAAGGGGAGGACTTTGAAGAGAACTGTAGTGATATTCAGCAATGAGGTAGGTAGCACTTTTTCTAGGATGAGTTCGTGAACTCAACTGTCAGACCTCGTACATTCACAGCTCTGATGGACATTTCAGAAAAAATGTTCCAAAATTGCTTTGAAGAGTGGACTCAGTGCTGGTGTTGGCGCACCGCTTCTCAAGGGGCATACTTCAAAGGTGACCACAGTGATATTCAGCAATGAGGTACGTAGCACTTTTTCTAGAGTGAGTTCCTGAACATAATTGTCAGACCTCGTGTATGTATGTGTGTGTGTGTGTGTGTGTGTGTGTGTGTGTGTGTATCCGGTCCAAATTTACTAGCCCGTTTTATAAAAAGGTGGTTTCATATGGAATAAATTTATAAAGTTTCTTGACTATGCTGTTTCGTGGTGTGGGACAAATTAGTCTTCCAATGCTGTTTCTCTGACAAATACAGATACTTCTTCTTGTTAGCTGTTGTCACATGGGCCCCTGACTCATGGCAACCCTAAGCACAACTGAACGAAATGGTACCTGGTCCTGCTCTGTCCCCATAATGAGCTGTAGATAGGTTGTGATACAGGGGGTTTTCCTTGGAGGACTTTTGGAAGTAGATCACCAGGCCTTTGTTCCTGACTCATCTAGTCTGGAAGCTCCACTGAAAGCTGTTCAGCATCTTAGTCACACTCACACCACCACTGACAGATCAGTGGTGGTTCTTCATGAGGTGCCTGGGCTGAGAACTGAACCTACATCTCCTGCACGGAAGGCAAGAATTCTACCACTGAACCACTAAGGTGCAGACTGGAGACTGAAGAATGTCAAGCTATTTAAAAACAAACACTGGTTAACACCACTGGTCAGGAATAACTGTTCCCCAGTTTATCAGCAAGGGTTTAGTTTACCCTTGCTTTTTCAGGTTTACTCTTTTCATCTTTGAACCAAACAAGATGTTATTCCAACGTTTAAATATGTGGTGGTTATGAATAAGTGCAATGTTTTTGGTCCATAATGCTGAGTTACATGCCTTGTGACATAGTAGGTAGTAAAAATATGATTGAATCCAAGAACAAAAAATGCCTTCGGTCCATGGTGACTCACATCTAGCACCATCCTGTTCATCTTTTTTTTTTCTTTTTAAATAAATTTGCTTATTCTAGATTTGAATCCTAATTCTGCCTCTTGACGTGGTTAAACTTGTTCCACCAATTTAGAAAAGTAGGCATAATTAATAGCCACCTTCCATGACTGCCACAGGATAAACCCAAGCCACATATGGAAAGGCTCAGCCTCAGTGCCTGCTACTTTAAAAGGTGTATTTCTGGGGTTTGAGTCCTGAGTTGGCACTTGGCTGGCTCTGCCTTTTACTAGTTGTGGGAAGAAAGGAGTTTGACTTAACCTGTCTAAACCTCAGCCTCTTCATAAAGGAGAAGAATAACAGCGCAATTTCATGGGTTTGTTGTGACTGAGATAGTTGCAGAGAGTCCTTGGCATATAGTGAGCATTCGGTATGGGCTAGCTGTAGCTATTCATGGAAATTTCTTTCCTTTTCTCTTCTAAACCATATGTTCCTTTAAGGAGGGATTATGTATCATATTAATTCTTTTTGAATTCATAGCTAGTGTGACCATGTGATCTAGTGTTTAAACGGACATTTCTGAGAGTGAAAAGGGGTGAAATTTGTGATTATACTGGGGACAAACATAAAGCTAAGAGTCCTGGGCACACTAGGATATGAGGCCACCCTTCCAATGTTACATGCCACCAAGAGAAGCAGAGGCCAAGAATATAAGTCTTCAAATTATAATCTTGGGTAACTGATTAAAGAGCAGTCATTTCAATCAGGAAATGTAGGTATTATTCTAGACTTTGGGGGCACATCAGTTTGCAAAACAGAATCAATTCTTCCCTCCTCCAGGACAGAGATGGACAATAAATAAACAAATAGAAAAATTTGCAAGTGGATAAAGATGGTGGTTGAACAACATGATTAATGTGATTAATGTCACTGAATTACTCAGGTAAAGACTGTTAACATGGTGACTATTACAGATATATTTAAATATTACATATCCATTTACAAGACTTGACAGCACTTGCCTTGGCTTGGCATTTACAAGAACTAAAAAGAAACAAAACCATTTAAGTGTGGTGGTGAAAAGTGCTATGAATAAAACTGAAACAAGCTGAGACAAAAGTAATGAGAGAGAAGGGGGTTACTATCTAATATCAGGTGGTTAGGAACAGTATCTCTGATAATATTGTATGTGGGCAGAGACCCAAAAGAGATAATCAAAGTCAGCAGGTATTCAGAGGAATAATATGGAGAACATAGTCCATGCCCAAGCCAAGTGCTGTCGAGTCGGATCCGACTAGTCCATAGTCAACAAATATTTGTTGCAATTGAATTGACAAAAGTAAAAGGTAAACAGAAAAGGTAACATGAGAAATAAACTCATCAGTTTCCACAGAGTTCAGATATGCCTGTTGTCTTCTCGGTAATTTTGGCTATGTGATCATGAAGCAATACATAATGTACACCTTTACCTAGACATTACCATTATAAAGAGTTTGACTTATTAAGTTTCTTCTATGTGTTCTGTGCTTTATGAAAAAAATCTTGTTTCTTACAATAACCAGTCTTTATGGGGACAGCAGTAGTATGCTTGCTTTCCTTGTAGGAGACACAGACTTGATTCCTGGCCAGTGGACCTCATATATAGCCACCACCCATATGTCGGTGGAGGCTTGCGTGTTGCTATGATGCTGAATAGGTTTTAGCAGAGCCTTCAGAATAAGAGACTAGGAAGCAAAGTCTGGTGATCTTCTTGAGAAAACCAGCTGATGAAAAGTCTGTGGATCTAAAGGCTCCAGACTCACAACTGATTATGGGGTGGTTCAGGAATGGGCGGAGTTTCATTCTGCAGTAGGGGTGGAGTCAGTCTGGGACCAACCACGCGGCAGCTAACAGCAACAACGGTGGCCACCATTATACCCCCACTTTTCAGGTGGGAAATGTGAAGCTCAGAGAGGCGACCCATTGTTTTTATGAATATGGTTAGACAGTGGGAGAACCTAAAATGTGGATCCATGCCTGCTGATTCCAAATGTCCAGCCCTTTTTAAAATAATCTAACCTAGCCCTGAAACTTAGATAAAAAGTCCAGACTGCAAACATTTAGATACAATTCTTAATGGAAATACGTGCCTTGATTCATCATTCAGTGAATACGGCCTGAGTACCTATTGTATGCCAGGCACTGTTCTAGACTCCATGTATTTATCACTGAAAACACCTCTGCACCTTGCGGGTGGGCGCAAATAATAAAAATAATTTTTGAAAGTTAATTCTTTGGGCGTACGGAAAGTAAAAAGTGATTTTTAAGAAGTAGAGCAAGGTAAGGAAAAGAGGAAGTGAGGGCGGAGTAGAATGCAGGAGAGGGCAGAGGGTATTAAATGAAATAAGAGTGTCAGGGTAGGCCTCAATGAGAAGGCATGTCTTGTGCTCAAGTTTGAGGAAGGAGAGGAAGTGAATCCTGTGCTTCTCTGGGGAAAGCACATTCAGGCAGAGAGAATAGCCAGAGATAAGGCCAGGAGGGTATGTTCAAGAAATTTCCAGGGGAGAGGTTAGGTGGGAACAGAGCAAACAAGGGAAATAGTGTCAGAAAACAGGGTTGAAGGTGATGGAGGGTCAGATGAGGGTCTTGTGAATTAATCTGAGAAACCATTTGAAGTCTGCTGGGTTCCAGATTTATGAGTCCATGTAGGTGGAGTCCCTATCCCCTCCAACTATGACCAGTTGGTCTTAGGTGTCCTTTAAAGAACTGGTTTCAGTGGAATCACCTTCCTGTCAAACAATAGCTTTATAAACTGCTTAGTAGAGACAATTTTGCCTTAGGCATTGGGCTCTTTTGGAGAATTATCTAGGTCCAGGCAGTTTCAAGGAGCAAGAACTCCAGGGTCTGACTGGAAGCTGTTTTTAGGATACATTGCATGTTCTTAATGACTCTGGTTTCACAACTGACTGACCCAGAAGACCTGCATGTGCTCTGAGAAACCAACACGGAAGGAATTGACAGTGACTTTCAGGAGCCTACCCTGCCTGGACCTGCCTGTATGACTAACCTGCTGTCTCCTCTTCAGACTGCCTCCGTGGTACTGTCCCATGCTGCTGCTATGTAATAAATATATCTTCTTATATTTCTTTCTGATGTTTCTCTATACATTAGGTTTCTAACAAACTCGAAGGAAACTGGTTAGATTTAGAGTGAAGTGAGGAGCCATGTCAGAGTCAGGAACAAAGGGGGTGCCTGAATTACTGATAGATTTGGCTGGAGAGTGAGCACCAAAGAAGGCTTTGGCCCACCTGCTAGAGTACACAGCACACACAATGACAATCTGCTTCCTGAAGTGGTCCTGAAGTTCTGGATCCCTAAGAGTTGAACCTCACCCTCATCGGGGACATCAGAAAAGGGGAGTCCTGCTTTCATTTGGTAGTCTTGAGGGTCCGCTCACACTCAGAATGCCAAAAAGCCCAGCTAAATCACTGGAGGAATGAAATTCCTCCCCCCATTCTGAATCCCTCTTCCCTAGACCATTGTCTCAGACTCTGGATTTAAGCACAGGAAATGCATTTGTATAAGCAGCCCTTTTTATGTCATGAGAAGAAAGCTGACAAACCAGCAAGCAGCAGGCACTGATTGGGCAAGAATGGAACCCCATATAACAGAGTTATTGTTCTCCCATGGCCTTCCGCAGTGGTCTGATCGCACTGCCCGCAGAGAGCAATCCTGGCAGTCAATTAGCCATCCCTACATATTTGGGTTGCCAGTTACAGCCTGTTGACAGGTAATTTCCTTTGCATCTTAGAGTTTTAGAAAAGGTGACAGCAATAGATGCCGTATAAGAGGAAAAGTCACCACCTATCAGTTTGTCTTCTTGTGGTGGCTTGTGCATTGCTATGATACTGGAAGCTACGTCACCAGTCTGGTGTTTCAGATACCAGCAAGGTCACCAGTAGTGGACAGGCCTCACTGGGGCTTCCATACTAAGGCAGTCTACGAAAGAAGAGCCCGGTGATCTGCTGCTGAGACTCAGCCCATGGAAACTGTGTGGGTCACAACAGAAGATGGTGCTAGAAGACGTGTCTCGTAGGCTGGAGGTCACCCGATATACATAACATACAACGGCTGCAACAGCAGACTCCAGCATTCTAGCGATCATGAAGCTGGCCCAGGGTCAGGCACCAACCTTCTATCCTGTTGTATGTGGGGTCACCAGGAGCTGACAACAATGAGAGGGAAAACCTAAATCCTCAGAGGAGACAGACAGGTCGGATGTAGCTTGTCTGGTGTTGGTATTTTAAGAAACCTGTTATGCTTGTGCTTCCTCTTCTAATAAGCTGAAGGTCTAGTAATGTGGATCCTGTAACCAAGTTATTCCAGTTAGGTAAATTAAATGTCAAAGGACTTTAAAACATAAATTGTACTACAAATGCCAAGTCTATTTCATTGGTATATGAGCACTGAGTGAGTAAATCATTTGGAATAAGCATTGGTTCAAGAGAAAGGAGTGCGTTTTGAGATACATGTTCTCCTTCAATATTTAATCAGAAAGGTGACTCAGCGTAGTTCCAATAGTATCTCCTTCAGCTATTATTATTTTTTAAAGGTCAAAGTAAACACTTAAGGAAAGTTGTCTTTTTTCCCCCTTTCCTTAAATTCTCCATTCAGAGAAATGATGTTTGTGTTCAGCTTGTTCTTATGGCTCTGGTCAGATGATTTAGAAATCAGCTCCAGGTACACAAGGCATTCCATTTTATTAATCAGGCCCATCAGCTAGTGTTTTAGCTAGAGCCTACTGCCAGCTTTTTCATTGGCTGGCTGTGTTATTCTCCCCAGTGGTTCTGTTCATTCATTCATTAAATATCTATGGAGGATTTTTTAAGTGTAAGCACAATTTGGGGGGCTGGAAAAGCAGCAGTAGGAGAACAGAGGCCCTTTTCCATGAAGGTTCCTTTGCAAGCTACACAACAATGTGTTGTTGTTATGGGCCTTCACTTTGGTTCTGACTCACAGGGACCCTCTAGGTCAGAGTAGAACTGCCCCATATACTCTCCAAGGAGCACCTGGTAGATTCAAACTGCTGACCTTTTGTTTAGCAGCCGTAGCACTTCGACACTCCCACCACCAATAGGCGTTATGCCAAGGCTTTATCCTTATCATCTGTTAAGGCTCATACTCCTTATGAATTACATAAAATATCCCCATTTTATAGGTGAGGGAATTAAGGCTCAGAGGGGTTGAGTAACTTGCCAGGTCACACAGCTAATGAGTGCTGGTAGTTGGATCAAACCCAGTCATTGTGACTCCAGAATACGTGTCCAGTCCCCTTGCCCCCCACATTGCTGTTCCACCTTCTAAATTTGCCAAAGAGCCTTCTATATTTGAGTGGAAATACAGAAATGTAAAGTTCCTGAAGATTAAAATATAATGAAGGACACAGATGTCTTCTGGGCTTTCTGGCTTGAGCAGCTGCAAGGATGGAATAGAAGCCTGGATCCATTGAGAGGAAGAACTGGGAGAAGGACAAGGTTAGAGAGAGTTTGGTTCAAGGAGATGGCGTTGTTTCTTGGGATTTAGTAGATAGATGTCTTTGACTTCTCTCTTTTTTAGGGTTCAATTGTTCCACATTAAACCAACCATTTATGACTGGTCACAAGCTTCAAATTGGAAAACTTGACCCCCCAAAGACAAATTCGTTGCCACTAAATTGATTCTGACTCATGGCAACCCAAAGTATTACAGAGTAGAATTGCTCCACAGTGTTTTCTTGGGCTGTAACCTTTAGGGAAGCAGATCATCAGGCCATTCCTCTACGGTGTTGCTGGGTAGGTTTCGACTGCCTATCTTTAGGACAGTTGTTAGTTGCCACAGAATCAATTCTGACTCACGTGTGCAGAGCAGAACTGTTCCATAGAGTTTTCAAGGCTGTGGCCTTACAGAAGCAAATCACCAGGTTACCTCCCAAAGCTCCTCTGTGTAAGTTCAAACCAATAATCTTTTTGATAGTATTTGAGTACAAACTGATCTACCAAAGTCAAATCTGAAAAGAGTTTAAAAATTAGTTAGTTCAACCCTTTCCCCTTTGTACCACTCTCCTGACAGTGGGGCATCTGGCCTCTGCTGGGCACCTGCAGGGATAACTTTGACTTCATCAGGCCTTCTGCACTTTCAGAAAGGAAGGCATCAGGTTCTTCTCTTCGGAAACAGTCCCACAAGTCTTCCCAATCCATAACTGTTACCTGGTATTTATTCTAGTGCTCTAAGTTACACAGCAGATGTAACCTTTGAACTAGGTCTTTCTGTTCCTCAGATCTCCCACATGCAGTAACAGAAAGCATAAAACAAAAATGGCTCTATTTGTCTCAGATGCTTAGATTGCCAAGGATGCTGAGATAAAAACATCACAATATGCTCTTAAGGATAAAAAATAAACAAACAATCAAACAAACAAAAACCCACTCACACAAAAAAACCAAAATTGCTGCTGTTGAGTTGGTTCCTACTCATAGTGACCCTACAGAACAAAGCAGAACGCCCCCAAAGAGTTTCCAAGGCTGTAATCTTTAAGGAAGCAGATCGCTACACCTTTCTCCAGCAGAGCACCTGATGGATTTGAACTGATGGTCTTTTAGCTAGCAGCAAAACACTTAACCACTGCACCATCAGGGCCTCTTCCTACTGGTGTTGTTAAGTGCTGTAGAATCAGTTCTGACTCATACTAACCCTATGAACAACAGAACAAAACACTGTTGGGTCTTGTGCCAAGTCCACAGTGTTTTTTATGCTTGAGCCCATCTTGTCGAGGGCCTTCCTCTTTTTTCACTGACCCTCCATTCTACGAAGAGTGATGTCCTCCTCCAAGGACTGATCCCTCCTGACAATATGTCCAAAGTAGGTAAGCCGCATTCCTGCCATCTTTGCTTCCAAGGAGCACTCTTGTTGTACTTCTTCCAGAACAGATCTGTTTGTTCTTTTGGCAGTCCATGGTACACTCTCCAACACCACAATTCAAAGTCATCAATTTTTCTTCTGTCTTCTTTATTCATTGTCCAGTTTTCGCATGCATATGATGTGATTGCAAATACCATGCTTGGGTCAAGTGCACATTAGTCTTCAAGGTGACGTCTTTACATTTCTCCCTACTACCCCCGCCAACAAAACCCCACTGCCATCGAGTCGATTCTGACTCATAGCAATCCTATAGGCTAGAGTAGAGGTGGCCCCTGGAGTTTCCAAGAGTGACTGGCCAATTCAAACTTCTGACCTTTCGGTTAGCGGACGTAATGCTTCACCACTACATCACCAAGCTTTCCCATTAGATACCATAAACTGAGAGCCTACAATGTGCCAGAAACCTTCCTCTTTACATCTCATAGGACCCTTGTGAAATTTTCTACTGAGAAAGCAAATGTGTTGCCTCAAAGTCTCATGGGAAAGGCTCCTATTGGTCTCTTCCCTGTCTGGAGTAAAGGAGAGTGAAGAAAACCAAAGACTCACGGGAGAAACTAGTCTGAAGGACTAATGGGCCACATAAACAGCAGCCTACAGGTCCCAAGACCAGAAAAAGTAGATGGTGCCAGGCTGTCACTACTGACCACTCTGGCTGGGATCACAACAGCAGGTCGTGGACAGAGTGGGAGAAAAACATAGAACAAACTTAAGCAATGACTCTACTCTTCCTTCTTTGTTCCCTACATTGAGCCCTTGAGCCCACTACCGTGTAAACATTACCGTGAGCCCAGGGCTCATGAAAATGTAAAAGGCCAATCTGGTTTTCTTCCACATCCCACAAAATTCAGAGGGGCTTTAAATAAGATGGGGTCCCTGGGCGGTGCAAGCAGATCACGTGCGTGGGTACTGACAGAAGGTTGTGGGCTTGCATTCACCTCGAGGTATCTCAGAAAAAGCTTTTGTGATTTACTTAAAAAACACTCAGCCCCTGAAAACCTTATGGATCTGTTTCCTGGAGACTGTAGACAGTTTAAGAGGCATCCACGAAGCCCACGCTCCTAATTATGGATATCGAGGCTGTAAATGCCCAACACAATTACTGCTGGGCAGTACTGACATCAAATGGCTTGTAGATCACAGCTGACGTGCACATTTTTAAAAAGCCAAATAGACAATTCTGACAAGCACCACCAAGTCACTCATTAAATATTCAGAGGAAACAATTATGTGTCAATTAAATATCTCAGTCATTCTTCCCTTTGAAAGAAATCAAGTGGCTAAAATGACACACAATTTTGCAACTTGTGGCGTCGATGTGATTAGATTCACAGGAGAAATTAAATATTAAATACCCTCTAATAAGTAATTCTCTCAGTGTTTTTCTGAATCACAACTCATATTTGTCTTCCTGAGAATCTCCAAGGTCGAAGGCCTTATCAAGCTATGTTCCCAATAAAAGTTGTCTTTATCCAATCTCGTGAACCAAATAAACCAGAAAATATACAAATCTCCACATTCACCTTCATTATAAGTCATGTGGATTAAAAAAAAGGAGTTAAAAGGGACCTCGGACATTGATAGTGATAGAAGTTTAGAGCTATGAGGGATTTATTTTGAAGCCAAAACAGGTTAAGTGATTGTTACGAAGTTGAGCTACATCAGATGGAAAGTCGGAGGTGGATCTTCTGATGACCACCCGTTGCTGTCACCTCCAACAATGGCAGCCCCACGTGTGTCAGAGTAGAAGTGTGCTCCATAGGGCTTTCACTGGCTGAGTTTTCAGAAGGAGATCACCAGGTCTTTCTTTCAAGGTGGGTAGACTTGAACTGCCAGCTTTCAAAGAGCAGTTGAGCGTGTTAACCATTTGTGCCACTAAGGTGTTGATGAAGGTCCTCTCCAAAGGCTCCAGGGGACAATCCTCCCTTGCCTCTTCCTAGCTTTGGTAGTTGCTGGCAACTCTTCACTTGTAGGCACCTTGCTGCAATCTCTCTCTCCATCTTCACACAGACTTCTTCTCTCTGTGTATGTCTGTGTGTCTCTGTGTATAGACACCAGTCATTGGATTTAGAGCTCACCGTAATTCAGTATGACCCTATCTTAACTTGATTATATCAGCAAAGACCCTATTTCCAGAGAAGGCCTTTTTCACAGGTTTCAGGGGTCAGGACTTGAATATTCATTTTAGAGACACATCTTAACCCACTACAGAACCTGAAGGAAGAGTGTGAAACCAGCACTCAGTTACATCCTGGAGACACAACGATGACCTGGGGACATTCCCAGCCATTGTGAAGCTCACAGCCCAGGTAGCAGGAAGGGTGTGAAGGCAAACAGCACACAACCTGTGGCTGAATAGAAATACAGGTAAAAGGTGTCACAATCATGTTGGGAGTTGCCGTTGAGTCGATTCAGATTCATGCCAATCCCAGGTGTGCAGAGTACAACTGCCCAATAGAGTTTTCAAAAGTTGTCACTTCTCAGAAGCAGATTGCCAGGCCTGTCTTCCAAGGTGCCTCTGGGTGGGTGCAAACTGCCAACCTTCTGGCTATAGACAGGTGCTTAATCATGGTCATAGGAAAAGAAATGTACTGCTCCATCTAGGGTGTGTGGAAATCCTTCACAATCCTGTATTTTTTCAACTACACATAAAACCCTTCTGGGTATGAAGAAACTTATGTTTGAAGAAACTGAAGCCATTTGGCCAAAGTTACTGAGAATTTGTGGTTTCTAAGTTTTTAGTGAAATGGAAATGTACCTACAAAGTTTCATAAATAGCCCTAACTGTCCTCTGGCATGGCTTCCTCTGGCCGGCCTCAGGCAGAGCCCCAAGAGGCGCATAGGGTGTCATTATTCACCTAGTGAGAAACCAAGGTGGTATCTGATTCTCATAAACAGAGCCTCGATACTCCTTGAAGGCTGCCTGTCTGGGGCCATAACTGTCCTTAGATGAGCCGCCCAGCTAGCATAGGCTAGGAAGCTTGCCTGAGTGATGGGAGAGTTTGCCTTGGAGCTTAGAAGAAAACACACTTGCTTTTATTGATTTTTATTTTGTTTCTTGTACTAATTGACAGCAGAAAAATGAAGTGGAGAAATGCTTCACAGAACTGAAAACAGAAGACTTACTAATGAACTTTTCTTTCTGGACTTAAATTAGTCTGTTTTTGTCAATGGTATTCAGTTCCAATACTTCCTTTGCCCCTACAGAAAACTAGTCCGGTTAGGGCACAAAGTGGCTTTTATGGAATACATTTTCAGTTGTGGGAAAAATATGCGTCATCTATGCTCTATCGAGTGTTTGATGGCTGGTTTCTTGGAAGTAGATCACCAGGTCTTTCTTCCAAGGCAGACGTGGCTGGACTGGAACCTCTAGTCTTCTTGTCAGCAGCCAAGTGTGCTGACCTTTTCCACCACCCAGGGGTTCCACGTGAGTTCTCCAAGGGTCAGAAGCAACTCCACAGCAATTTTTTTTTTTTAATGTTAAGCAATAAAACTCGACGGCACTTGGCTTTGCAATGCTCAGCAAATCCAACCTACTGGGTTCTACATCTTCCCCAAGGAGTGAGGCAGACCAGTGCTGGAATGGCATGCCAGGAGTCCAGGGAAAATGTGGAAATGTCTCTTGTCCACAGCAAGCATCAGTGGGGGACCGGAGGGGGCACCACTGAAAGGACTTTAAAAAGAAAAAAAAGACAAAACAAACACTGCAGTACAGTTGACTCTGACTCATAACAACCCTGTAGGACAGATACAACTGCTCTGTAGAGTTGCCAAAGTACACCTGGTGTGGATTTGAACTGCCAACTTCCAGGTTAGCAGTTATAGCACTTAGCTACTTTGCTATGAGAGTTTCCCAAGGGACTTTAGGAAGGCCTGAGCAGGGTGTTCATGGTGGGATTCAGAGCCATAGTGCTGAAGGATACAGAGGAAGCAAACGAGAGGACCCTCTATCTTGGCTAAACAATTTAGCTCCTCACTGCTCCTCCCCTCCTTCTTCCTCTTTGCATCCTGATTCTGGAGGTCCAGGAAGAAAAGCAAATCTGCTTTCCCATTCTCCCTTACTGCCAAGGCTGGGGAGGGAACATGACACAATGCTGGTTCCTGAAACACAAACAGACCTTTTGGGCAGGGATCACAGGTAGCCTCCTTAAAAGAAGAGGGACCTTCAGTTGGCGTTTGCCCCTTTGCCATTTCAGCCTTTGGCCCTTTGCCCTTCTCCTTTCTCAAATCACTCATTATAGGAATGTGATTTGGTCTCACAC
Source organism: Heterohyrax brucei (assembly GCA_028571685.1). NCBI lineage: Eukaryota > Metazoa > Chordata > Mammalia > Hyracoidea > Procaviidae > Heterohyrax > Heterohyrax brucei. The sequence continues at coordinate 12,095,530 of CM053153.1, read as the reverse complement.
CTGGTGGCTATCTTCACCATGCATAACTTCACTATTTCCTGATTTGGGGGAGTTTTGTGTTTCAAAGATATTTTGCAATTCATAACACCTGAATTTAGGCAACCCCTGAATTTTGGCATATGAGCAATACGTGAGGCAGGAGGGATAGAAAAGCTCAGCAGCCAATGAGCATGCAAAGTGTTGTGCATGCTAAAATATGTGCTTTAGCTGAATGACACTCAGCATCAAATCACAGACATACCTGCTCCAAACACAATACAGATGTAGCAAAGGAACAGCCTCTGGAAATGAACGGTGTTACCAGACCAGTTTATTTGTTGAGAAGCCAGCCACAATGTTGAATGCATAGGTGAAATGACATTTTTCTGACAAGGATGTGGCCAGGCTTCCCTCAGGACATCTGGTAGAATGTCTGGCATCTCAAAGGTTAATTACTCTGCACCTTCCTCTGCTCCATAGGGCTGACTGTGAAAAATCTTGCTGAGAGAAAAACTGTCTTCCAAAGCAATGCTGAAGTGACCTGACTTCCTAAAATAGTCCGTCATAAACACAACTCACATGATATAATTCAAGTGTATAAATCCAGTTACATTTCCTGGGGAAGCACAGGGCAGCTGATGCTGGCTTTCCCTGTTCCATTGTGGCTGGCTGGGTGAAGCAATATTCCTCCCCTCCAATCCCAGGAAAATGCTGGGGAAGAAATGATTTACATAACCCATCCTCTTGACAACTGAGGTTCAAGCCTACATCGCAGAAAAATTCTCCCCTGCCTCCAACCTTCAGCTCCTGTTGCCTTGCATTTCAGCCCAGAGAAAGAGCAAAGAGCATGCTTTGAAAGCAGTGTATCTGATAAAATGGTATGTTGTCCAGATGAATATTCTAGACAGACTGATCTCTCTGAAAACCACTGTTGTGCCCCCTGGTTGGTGAGAGGGAAGGTTGGAGACGGCTGTTGCAAATGTCTCCTGTGCTCTGAAAATAAACCCATGTAGGATCAGCTCAAAGAGACCCACTGTGAAATGAATAAATTAGCATCCTAAGAAATATTTAGACAACAGTGAAAAGTCACATCAGATGATTGTAGCAGTGTCCTTTGATGGCATGTGGCTAGCAGCACTGAATCTGGGATGCATCGCTTTTTTTTTTTAGTCTTTCATTTTTCTGCTTGGTTTCCCTTACTTTTGATGAGCTCTTAAAATGCCATCCATCATCAAAGTGTAAATATGACTAATGCATTTGTCCTATTTAAGCCTGACATTACAGCAGCTGCCTCAGAAGCCAAGTCTGCCCAGTCTTCCCAGTTCTTATCTCATTAGGCCCTGACCCACTGATACTCATCGGATGATGTTCCCAGAAATGAAGAAAAACAAATTCACAATACAGTCTTGCAAAGCACACACTGCACAATGACTTTATAACACTCTCTAAAGACCCAGGCTCCAAACCCATTTACAATTCAGGGCGAAGGTGTCTACCGGCTGAAGCTGAAGACATTTAATTGGTCATTTCAGTAGTCAATTGAAAACATCCTTTGAACATGCCCATTCTTCCCTGCCAAAAAGAAAGGAAAGCAAAAAGGACAGTCTCTGGGTGCTTTTCACAAGGAAGAGAGAATAATGTTTCCATTTCCTGGCATTTGATGGGACCTCTTGGAAAGTGACACTCACATCTGTTTTTGAAAGGTATTTTTTCTCAGATACGCTGGAATGCAGCAATTATGTTTTCGAAAGTCTCTATGAATTTGCTAAAGAAAACAGTACAGCAATAGTGACATTTGGGATTTAAAGAAAATGTTCACTGTAACTACAAGGTGCAATACATGGGAGCCCAGCCACACTCTTTCATGGGATATTACAAGTGTTGTGTTTTGAATTGAATATTTTCCTTGTCACTAACTCTCCCACTGTGCAACTACAGGTTACATGCTATCTGCTGGGCATAACACCATCACATCCAATTGTCTTTCAATCGATTCTGACTCACGACAACCCCACATGTGTCAGAGTAGAACTGTTCTCCATTGGGTTGTCACAGTGGTGATGTTTTGGAAGAGATTGCCCGGCCCTTCTTCTGAGATACCGCTGGGTGGACATGAACCAGTGAGTACCCTGCTCTTAGCTGCACCACTCAGGAATTCCAAAAGTAACCAGGGGGTTCCCTTATTTGGTATGACTTAGATGTGGGACATTCAGCTCCCAGACACTGAAGTTCAAACTTGGTAGAAGTGGTCATTTAAGCTGTGCTTGCGTTCTCCCTGCCACGAAGTCCATCCTTTGTCTAACTGATCGGAAGTGGGTACTGAGGTTGCGCGCAAAGCCTGCTCCTCTCACCTGGCCTCCAGGTACCACTCTCCTTCTCAGCACAAGAATGTATTTTTCTTCAAGGATTTTTGTTTTGAAAGACCAAACAGTAGGTTAAAAATGCCCCTGGTTATTCATCAAGTTGAAGGAACATCATTTATTTCATTTTTCTAGCTCCAGCTTCTGCCATTTGATGAGATGTGTGCAAACCAGGAAGGAAAGTGCTGCCTGGGAAATTCAAGTCTGACAGCATCTAAGGAAGCCAGAATTAGATTCCTATAGTTTTGGCTGGCTGAGTTATCTTGGAGAAATCACCTCTAGTCTGACACTTGACTTATCTACTTCACCAAGAGGTACAGGAAGGCTGATTAGCCCCCGGCTGTAGCATTTTAGAATCCCCAGGAGAAAAGTATAATGCAGACATCCTTCTGGTTAAATACTGCTGCCTCTCAGTTTTCCAGTAACTAAATGATCTTCACTATCTTGCCACTGATGAACTGAAGAATGAGAGCAAGGTGACTTTCATATGCTAGTCCCTATTATCATCACCAACAATTAAAAGAGAGTAAAATGCTAATTGTTGCAACAGTGCTTAGAATTTGTCTACTATGTGACAAAGAACTCAGCCAATATAACCTTATCATTAGTCATTTGTTTGGATAGAATGTCATTAAAAACAACCAGTACCCTCAAGTCCATTGACTCATAGCAACCCTATAGGACACAGCAGAACTGCCCCAAGGGAGTCTGTCTCATGGATTAAATTGTGTCCCCCCCCCCCCAAAATATGCGTAGCCATGTGGCTGGGCCATGATTCCCAGTATTTTGTGACTGTCCTCCATTTTGTGATTTTCCTGTGCTATATGTTAAAGGATTAGGGTGGGACTGTAAATCCCTTCTAGCTCCACTGTAAAGGAAGTTTCCTTACAGTATGGCTTGCCCGACCCTTAATCCTTTCATCCTACAAGAAATAAAAGGAAAGAGAAGCAGGCAGAGAATTGGGAACCCCACACCATCAAGCAAGCAGCACCAGGAGAAAAGCATGTCCTTCAGATCTGACGTTTCTGCACCAAGACGCTCCCGGGACAAAGACTGATGCCATACCAGACTTTCCTCCAGAGCCAACGAGGAGGAAAGCCTTCCACTGGAGCAAACATCCTGAATTTGGACTTGCAGCCTACCAGACTGTGTAAGAATAAACTTCCCTTTGTTAAAGCCATCCACTCGATGGTATTTCTGTTACAGCAGCACTAGCTAACTAAAACAGTCTCCAAAGAGTAGTTGGTAGATTCAACTGCTGAGCTCTGGATTAGCAGCTAAATCCTTAATCATTGTGCCAAATAGGCGATGAATTTTCAAATTGGTAAATAGTTTGCTTAAGACATGTTAAAAAAAAAAAAGTCTCAGAATCTGGACAAAGATGTACTTACTGGGTTGAATCACATGCATGAAGCTGATTTAACTTGAGATAGTTGAATCTCCCCAAGGGAGGAATGGCTGCAGCCCTGAGTGGCACAAAGGGTTAAGTACTGGGCTACTAATGGACATGTGGTTAGTTGAGTCTGCCCAGAGGTGCCTCAGAAGAAAGTCCTGGCAATCTACTCTCCAAAGATCACAGCTATGCAGACCCCTATCAAGGGCAGTTCTAGTCCGAAACACACGGGGTCCCCATGAGTTGCAATCAACTCCATGGCAACTAGTTTGGTTCTTTTGGTTAGTGTTATGTACAGAGGGCAGTGGTGGTTCACTGGTAGAATTCTTGCCTCCTAGTGAGTGCATCTCATACACAGCCACTACCTGTCTGTCAAAGGGAAGCTTGTGTGTTGATGAACAGATTTCAGCAGAGCTTCTAGGCTAAGACAGACTAGGAAGAAAGGCCTGGCAATCAGTTAGTGAAAACTCTGTGGATCACAACAGTCCCATCTACAACAGATCAGTTCATGAGGATGGCACACACCAGGCCAATAACCTCTTTGTGTGGGTGACAGTTGGATGACTGTAGCCTAAATGTCATTACTGAATGGAGGAAACTTGCAGCATCTCTTTGCTAATGAGAACGAATCCTCTGGGCGGCTCCTTTTAGGTTCCTTCTTTGTACCCAGTGACCCAAGTGAAGGTAAGGTGTTGCCCCCTCACATGGAGCACCCTCAGAGCTGGGCAGCTTGGTGGTTACTCTGTCAGGCCACAGAAGCAACGGCTTTAGGCGTGAGAGTGGAAGAGGATACTCTCATTGCTGGGACTCATAGAAGGCAACTGCTGGCTCACTTGTTCTTTTCCAATATGTCGTTTTCCGTGAAGTGAAACAGCTGCTAAGGCTCACTGACAGTACAGTCTCATTTTAGTTTTCCGATACTTAAAATAGTAAGTTAAGCCTCAGTCATTCTCTTGATGGGAGTTGAGATTAATACAGACAAAAGTATACTCCAGGGTTTATGGCCTTCCTCGGATACACCTGTATCCAGCTGAGCAAGATGCGGAGCCAGCTACCGATCCCCTATTTCCAGCAATCCAGTCACTTTCTCCCATAACTTCCCTTCGGGGTTTTCAGTAAATGCTAACTCATTTGCTATATGCTGTGTCACTTTCTTGAGTAGTAAAATGTGTACTCCTTCCTTTTGAACGGTCCTGAATGCTCCTGTGTGTAGAAGAATATCCCTAAAGGGCCACCGTAGATGATAGGCTTTGGAGACTGAATTCGAATCCTGCGCCTATCACTTCTTAGCATCACAGTGTTGGCGCTGTTCTGTTAAAATTCTCTAAGAACTTGCCATTCCTTTTCCAATATGAAAATGAAGGGTGATACCATCTCATGTTGCAATGAGATGCAATAACGAGTGTGAAAGTGCTTAGTCATATCTGGAATGACATACAAGTGTACAGGTCTAGTACAGTGCTTTGGTTTCTCCAGGGGGTGTTTATGTGGGAAATGACTGCTTTACATACGTGTAATGTGTGCGTATGTAAAGCTTTCACTAACCTGGTTTCAGAGGGCTTATTATTTTAAGATATTCCCTGCACCATGAATAGCCTTGGCTCTTGTAGTGACTACTGATTGCGGTCTATGTGGTGTTCTTCTAGGTGCTGAGGATAAAGTGGTGGACCTGATAGGTAGCAGCGCTGCCCTGGAGTTTATGGTCCTGGGGGGGGTATGGGGACAGGAGGGAGAAACACACCAGACAGAAGAAATAATTCTGACATGCTATGCAAAACAAAGTAGTCATTTACTGGAGAGTGACACTTTAAGACTGGAGTAGGGAGAATGTGTCAGTCATGTGAAGACCCCGGGGAACTGTTCTAAGCAACAAGCCTAAGGGTCCAGAAGTTGGATGAGCTTGGAATACCGAGAATTGGAAAGTAGGGCAGGGAACCTGGAGCCTGGGGAGGAACTAAGGCAACGCACTAGATTGCTGGAATCAGCAGCCACCAGTACACAGAGGATCGAGTATGCCTTGGGAAGAAACGAGCATTTTGCTCTAGGTGCTCTGACAGATTAGGTTTTAAGTATTCCTTGGATGTCACCAAGCGTGGACATCGCCGAAATACGCATTGCGGTTGAGTCAACGCCAACTCCTGACTACTGGACAGGGTAGAACTGTCCCTCAGGGTTTCCAAGGCTGTGAATCTTTACTGGAGCCGACTGCCACGTCTTTCTCCCACTGAGCAACTGGTGGATCCCAACCGCTGACCTTTCAGTTGGCGGCTGAGCGCTTTAACCACTGCACCTCAGTGGTCCTGGAAAATGGAAGTAAAAAAATCCATTGCCCAGTTCACCGCCACGTTACAGAACACAGTGGAATTACCCCCTGGAGTTTCCCAGGAGCATCTGTCTTCAAAGTGCTCATCTTTTGGTTAGCGGCCATAGCTCTCCACCGCCTGCGCCATCCCGACTCCGGAGAGCTAAACAGACCTACCACCAAAGCCCAGGTTAATTCTCCTCTTGATCGAGCCCGCAACAGCTAGGAAGGAGGCTTGGACCTCTAGAGGGCGCCAAAGTCAACGTTTTTGCAACCAGAGCCAGCGAGCACCTTTCAACACCTGAGGTGATGCGGTGCACACCCGGGGTCTCTGCAGGAGCTGGCGGGAGGTGAGTCAACCTACAGCACCACCGTTACCTAGAATTCCTACGTAAACAGAAAGCTGAATGAGCGCGGCGTGCCTGTACCCGGATCTCGATTTTCACAGTGGAGAATTGTTTATGGAGTGGGAAGAAGGCGTTTGGGAATTATTTTTATCTTCACCCATCTGGTAGTATTTGCGTAGAGCAGAAAACAAATACGGAGCAAAAATTTACTTTCTGGATTCACTTGGCAAGAAAAGTACCCCTGTACTTAGAACTTTAAAATATCCGTCATTTGCCACCTGGGGTGTGGTATTCCAAACTTCCTTGGTGAAGCTTTTAGTGATGTGTACCACGCGGTGCCAAGTGTTGGGTTATAATAAATGACGTTCTTTTTCAGATAATCAGATAGCTGCTGTGATATGCTGTGCAAACAGATTAGAGAGAGTCAGGGAGATAAGAAAGGGAGAAGGAAAAAGGAGAGGAGGAGACTAGAAAGGGGAAAGGAGCAAGGGAAGGGAGAGAGCTGCTGACATCCAGGTGTATCGCAAAGTGCGTCTTAAAAAAAATGAGAGAACTTGGGGAAAAGAAAGATATTTAGAAGACACTGGGATTCAGATTTACATGTAAATAGGGTGTGGAAACACCACTGAGAAATATAATTATATATAATCTGAGACAAAGAAAATAACTCCCTCTTCTCAAATTGAGACTAGATCATGTGTGAACTTAAAGGTTCATTTTGAGCAAGCATTCATTATTATTTAACGGGGAAGTTCAGCTGGTCAGACCGTGTTCACAGAGGTTCTCTTATCTGCATTTCCTGCACGATGACCATAGTCATGAACTTCCTATACTCTCAGCTTTGACCAGAGAGACTTCAAAAAGCACTGTAAAAGCAGCCAACAAGATAAGTAAACTGAGGAATACAGACTCATCAAAAAGTGACCAAATTCCAAATTGACTAGAAGACCCAAAGGTCAGTGATGGGTAACACTCTTGAATGTAGCCAGCAATCTGAAAATCATGAGCAAATTTCAGAGCTGTGTGTAGTACTTGTTTAGTTTAAGAATCATATACTGAAACCTAACCACATAAGAAGGGAGTCAAAATTTCTAATGGAGCAAAAGAGGCACAGAGGCAGAGGACCCAGAAGCCACATACCAAGCAGTCTCCTGCCCAAGCACCTTTCATCAGCCGGGTACTTGAAAACACTTCAGTGGACATGCTTCCCTCATTGTACCCATGCTCCCAAATTAACTCTGTGCCCTATCATCTACCAGACAGTTGGCAAAGAACGTGCCAAGCCATTATTTATCTGATGTTTGAATGAATTTAAGCAATAGAGTCCTTCGTCTGCCTTCTCATCCACAGAGAAGAGGCAGTTCATTCACATAGACAAGCTCATTTAATGGGGAAAGACAGAAAGGTGGAGAAAGGAAGAAGGGACCCAGAGAGTCACTGAGACTCTCCCCCCAGTATCATTTCAAATCATCTTCACCCAAATGTCCCTCTCATGTGCATGCATTACCAGTGGCCTTCCCACCTCCCAGTTTCTCAGATTTATTCAAAATACGAGCTGGATCTTGTAATGACAGCAAACATCATCTTAGATCTCCAAGGCAATAAAAAAAAAAAAACTCCAATAAAACATGCCTTCTGGGATTGTGGGGGACTGGAGGAGATAACATCACACATAGTATCCAGAAATGGCATTAGCATGTGCTCAACAAATGTTGGCACTCATTTCTTCTAGAACAGAGGGTTTGTGACGCAGAGACATACAGATACCCAACTCCAAGTTCCAAGTCCCTTAGGGCACCCTACTGTGAGTATGAGTAAAGCTGTTAAAAAATGGGTCCCTTTCTAAATCTGGATGGTTCTCCTCCCCTTCTGTCTACTGCTCCTGAGACTGCAGACCCTGGAGGATGTGTGGGGAGACAAAGAACACTTCTCCGTAGCTGCTGTCAGGAAAGAATTACTCATAGACTCAGAGTAGGGTTGGACAAACTGTAGAGGTTATTTAATTGCACTTCCATCTAAGAAGCAGCCCTGGTGTGCAGTGGTTAAGTGCTTGGATGCTAGCCAGAAAGGTCAGCGATTGGGACCCACTAGCTGCTCCAAGGGAGAGAAATGTGGCTAACTGCTTCTGGAAAGTCTCCAATAACCAAACTAAACACATTCCGGTGGAGTCAGTTCTGACTCATAGCTACCCCGTAGGGCAGACTAGAATTGCCCCCATAGAGTTTCCAAGGAGCGCCTGGTGGACTTAAACTGCTAATCTTTTTGTTAACAGCCTTAGCACTTAACTACCTTGCTGGCAGGGTTTTCCAGTAAAGATTACCGTCTTGGACACCTTATAGGGCTGTTCTGCTTTGCCCTATAGAATCTATGTTCTACAACACGGTGTTTGAGGTTCTTCTGAGAAGAGAGAGATAAGGCTCCTGCTAGCACTGAGGGCCTCCTACTCCTGTGCCGGGCTGGAGGAGTGGACACCAAGCTGAGAAAGCAGCCCTGGCTCTCTGGAAGCTTATTTACAAATCACCCCAGGGAGGCAGGAGTTACCTGGTTGATGGAAATGACCGTCAGTCTGGGGACGACCACTTGGAGGACCACCTGGAGCAGCGAGGTGCCCAGGCCGGCCAGGATGGCCCAGGTAAGTGGCAGCGGCAGCATGCTGTAGGTGGCAAAGAGGGTGAAGAGCACGTAGCCAATGCCGTCACCCAGGAGCCCGTAACCGAGCCCTGCTGCCAGGATCTGGGTGGTCATGGCCACCCAGGTTACTACTCCGCTGTACTGCAGGTACGCGTGTGAGGTGGTGTCCTTCCTGACCACCACCAAGGCGCAGATCACCACCTCGATGCCGGTGAAGAAACCCAACAGAATGCCCTTGAGCGGGTCCATGGGCGCCGAGGCCAGGCTCAAGTGGAGAACCAAGAGGGTGAGTTTGGTCAGCACGTCCAACACATTCATCACCACCTCTGATTTGCGCCTCTGGCCCAGAAAATAGCGCTGGTAGAGGCGTTCCAAATCGCGGGACTTGAAGGAGTTGCGTAAGGTGGGGAAAATGACTCCTCGATAGCTATAGCCCCCACTGAGGAAGAAATCCGAGTTGCTCGGGGCGCAGTCGAGATGCAGGAAGCCCAGGTCGCCCCCGCCCCCGCTGCCGCTGCCGCTGCCGCTTCCTCTCTGTTCCGGGAAGATTTTGGTGCCGCCGGTGCTGTGCGTGCGCTCCCTGGAGCCCAGCGAGTAGAGGGGCAGCGCTGAGTCGCCGGTCAGCGGCGGCGCGTGGTCATTGGGACCGCTGCCCGCCGGGTCGGAGCTTTTGTTAGAGCCTGCGCTCCCGCTGCCGCCGCCGCTGCGGTGCGGGTGAATGAAGCGCTGCTCGGTGATGTGCCGCACCGCTGTCTGCCATAGCAGCCGCTGCGGCCGGGAGCCGCTCCCGCCGTCGCCTGCCGGGGGCGTCGGGTGGATGGTGTAGAGTTCCTCGCTGCCGCTAAGGCAGCGCACATCGGAGAGCTCCATGGCTCCGGACCCCAGGGAGGGGAGGCTCTGACCTGGGGAGGACAGCCGGGACCGGAATTCCGAAAGACTCAAAGAAGGCCTAGCGGTCCCTTTGGCGGCCAGCCCTTGACTCCCTGGCGTCCCCCTTGCAGAAGCCCTGGGCAGAGGGAGTGCAGCTCAGGTCATAGTGTACCCTGGGCAAAGGGCACCGGGAAGAACGCAGCCGCCTTCTGCGTCCTTGCGCGCGGCGCTCGAGCCAGCTCCGGCAGCTTAGCGGAGCGGTGGCCGTGGCAAATTTTCCGCAGAAACCCCAGATCTCTGAGCCACGCAGCCCCTTCCCGAATTCAGGCTCCCCGGCTGCTTCTCGGCTCAGCGTCTTGGCACAGCCTTTGCTCTCGCCGAGACGCCCTGGCGCTCAGACACTGCGCTTCTGCTGCGCGCCACGCAGCTCGTGGCTGCAGCACTGGGTTCGGGACGCCCACGACTCGGCGGCTGCAGAGGGACGGGCCCAGGGTGACCGGCAGCGGCGGCGGGTGCGAAGTTAGCAGCTACGGCTGGAACGTCGCCCTTCAGAGAACTCCATTGCGCCGGGATGGGGAGCCGGGGCGGAGCTGGGGGCGGGGGCAGCGGAGGGGGGCGGGTAGGGGGACCGCGAGGTGGCCGGAGGCTTGGGAAGGTGCTAGCCTCAGTGCTAACAAATCACCAAGCAGTTAATTTGGAGGAGGGGGTGTGCTGAGGCTCCCCCCTCGGCTCGCTCTTGCTGCCCCCTCTTCCAGAGAGAAGAGCGAGAAGCACAGGGCTGCCTTTGGCCAGAAACATCCCTCGGGGATGGGGACGGCCTGGTCCAAGGGTCCCAGCCTCGGCTAAAAGACGAGGTCAGCGCTTCTAGCTGAGCATCCCCAGGATTGCAGCCTGTGGTTTCCATTCCCTTCACTTTGCTCTTCGGAGTCCATTTGGCCTGGAGATAGAAAAGCAGGCGGCGGGGGAAGGAAGGTCTCTAAAGCCAACAGCTTGAGAACGAGGAGAAGCCACTGATGCAGATCGGTGACTGAGACTTGAAACGGCAGGGCACGGGTGTCAGGTGTGGACGAAAAGAGAGCAACCAGAAGCCGTAGGAAGTCAGCTAATACGCCTTGACATCCAAAGAAGCTCCGCGCGTGAGCCTGGCGTCCTGGAGCGCGCCGGGGACACTGGCGGCCGGGAGGAATTTGGAGACTTGTCCGAGACACCAGACACGACAGCGACTTGAACCCACCCCCGCCGCAAGCCACGCCCTCAGGACAGGGGTTGTGGGGTGGTGAAGTTGAGACGGGCTACAAATCGGACCCCGACGCCCTGGGTCCTGGAGGCAGCACGGCTAGCAGCCCGCCTGGCGAGGACGGATGCGGCTGGGCGCCCCGCTTGTACTGGGCCCGCTCTCCGGCCTGCGCTCCGCTCCAGTAGCCACCGCTCCGGCCAGCCGGACGGACTTTGTCCTCTGCTGTCTACCTCGACCGCGGGGCCCAGCTCGTAGGCCGCTTTGCTCACGAACTCCACTGCCCGGCGTTTGGGAATAGAGGGTCCCGTTTCCGCCCTCCCCACCACGGCGTCTTCTGGCAGAGCCAACTTTCATACTCAAAGCAAAATCCTCAAAGAAGCTCTGGTCTTAGAGGCAGGCAGCTTCTTGCAGGCGTCTCTTTACCACCCGAATCCGGAGGTCTGGAGGGCGCCAGGCCTTGAAACGGGGGAGCTCCCGGCCCACCTAGGGCGCTAAGTTTCTCTCCGCTGTCACGGGTCGAGAAATGGGACGTGGGGAAGGCATTTCCGGGGGCCCAACTGGAGTCCTGGTTTCCCGCCGAGTGATTGCGGACAAAGCCGCGGCCGAGCTTGGGGTGAGCCAGGGCGCAGCGAGGTGGGAGCGTTGTGCCCGCGCCACCGCGGGGCGGATCGAAGCCCCAGGTCTGCAGGGCAAGAGCCGCCGCAGCAGTCCTGAGCCTGGCTGCAGGTGGCAGAGCCGCGGTGGCAGCCACCTCCGCCACAACTGCGGCTGCAGCCGGAGGAGCCCGGTCCCTGAGCACAGTCAGCTGATGGCCAATGACGTCAGGCCCTGGGCGCTTTCGTGGCTCCCGGTGGCGCTCCGTGAAAGCCCAAATGACCACCTGGCAGCCCCTCGGTCACTTCTGAGTGAGCGATTTCCCCTCCTCGCTTCTCTCTCCAAGAGAAACTTCGCTTCAGCCTTGTCTGATGTTAATGGAACAGCTGTCGACCCCCACTCCCACCACCAACGACACTCAGTGTCTACAGGATTATTTGTGTTCTCAACACCCCAGAAACATAGAGTTAAATGTTTCCTTTATGACTCTTTCTTTCTCACTCCTACAGGCTGCTTTGGTTTAAACGGAGAAGAGGTCAACTGCCTTGCTGAGAACCCCAGAATGAAGAAGGAAGAAGACTCCAATTTTTTCCCCCATACTTAAACCATCGATTTCTGGGATTTGATACACACCCCAGAAAAATTTCCTTTAATTCCATTCCCTGAGAGTCGTATTCTACCATCCCACAAGAAAAGGAACAAAATAAGATGTTGGATTTGAAGTAGAAAGAATGCCAATTCTATATTTAGCCCAGTTAGTAGATGATTTAATTTGTTAATAGGTGAAAATTTCAGAGTCATTGGCCAGTCCCTCCAGGCTGGAAGTTAACGGCATAGCACTGAAAATTATTAGTTCTGCTGACATCTAGGTCTCACTGAAATAAGTCTGGGGAAGACATGCTGCCTGTCTTTCCCTTCATGGATTGATTCCTTGGACTCTCCCACTTCCTCAACTTGTCCTGAAACTCCAGGCTGGATAATAATTTTCTTGTCTTGAGAAATGAGCCCAGACACGCACAGAAGGGCTGGGAGAGCTTTTCTGCAGTGGGGTTTGAGGAGCTGTGTCTTTGCTCTATGGGCATTGCCCCAAGTCCTCCATGCTAATGACCTTATTAACAAACCTGGCAGTGGGAGGCACCTTTTTATTTTCTCAGTTTGTTCTCCTTGTGGGCCTGAGCACTCAAGCCTGAATAAATGAAGGGTTGAATGCAAATGGAACTTTCCTATGAAAATCATTCTCCGACCTGATCTATCCTAGGATGATTTATTCAGCAGCAAAGGAAGTTGGGCCAAGGAAGGGGAGGTTGGACCCCAATCAGATAAAATGGCTTGGGCTGATAAATGGGCATAGCATGCTACAGAAAGAAACTCCAAGAATGTCATGAACTCAAAGGTCAAAGCTCAAGTATCAGAGGCAAAACATCCTATCTGTTCAACTGACTCAGGGGAGTTCCTTGGCTGCAGAGGGGTTACAGCGGCTTGCGTGGATGACATGATTAGAAGTAACAGTTATTCTTCTTGTTGAAATGACAGCACCATTCATCTCTGGTGCTTATTGGCAAAAAGCATTCTGCTTTTGAATGACCACATTGGATTGGCACAAGTAGCGAGGTGCTTTTTGGAGTATGCAAACCTCCAGATGATGGGGTATCACTTAAAAGAAGAGAAGACAGCCTGCTGTGCTGAGGCCACCATGGACCTCTCGCATGCATTAATTTGTTTTACAAGATTTTTTAAGGCTGGGTCTCTCTTGGAAACCCTGGTGGTATAGCAGTTGAGTGCTATAGTCACTAACCAAAAGGTCAGCAGTTCAAATCTCCCAGGCCTTCTTTGGAAACTCTGTGGGGCAGTTGTGCTCTCATGCATAAGGTTGCTATGAGTTGGAACCGACTTGGTGGTAGACAGTTTCATTGTTTTTCTTTTGGTTTGGGGTCTCTACTATGATCTAGGGACTGCAATGTGCTAACTCATTGTCTTTTTGCATATGATTCCCTCCTCTCACAATGGTGTTTTCATTCCCATCAAAACACTGCTCACTTCATCCTCCAAAGCCCGAAAAATGTCTTTCTGTAAAGTGTTTTCTAGTTGCCCCAAGAGGAATAGTTGACTTCTTTCTCTGTTCTCCCATGGGCTGTTCTCAATACCTCCAGTAGGGTCTTTGCCATAGGGACCAGCTTACCTCATTTGCCTGTGTGTCTATCATCTCTTCCCATGAAGCAATGAGGACTCAATGAAAAGGAGGACTGCTTTTACTTGGACCGTATCTACCAGCTTCTAGCAACTGCAGTGTACACAGCACTAACAATAATGCTTCACTGTACCCAAACTCGTTGCCACTGAGTTGATTCCAATTCCCAGTGATCCTATAGGTCAGAGCAGAACTGCCTTATAGAGTTTCCAAGGAGCACCTGGCAGATTTGAGCTACTGACATCTTGGTTAGCAGACATAGCACTTAATCACTATGCCACCAGAGTTTCCAATAATAGAGTCAGCAACAATTTATTGAGCACCTAGTGGGTATCAGACTCCCTCCAAAGACCATTTACAAACATCTCCTTTAATCATTCTACTAATTCTATGAGTTAGAGCCTTCTTTTCTATTCCCATTTTGCTGCCTAGGACACTGAATGCCAGGAACCAAGTACCTTTGTCAGGATCTATGGCTAATACATTGCAAAATGCCAGTGATTCAATTTGGATTGTATAAATCAAGTATTTATGTGCTTAAAAAAAAAAAATACTGTGCTATACCATCAATAAAGGTTGATCTCATTTAAAAAAAAAGACTAATGGAAATGAAAATGTCAAATATGTCTTGCTTTTATAAAAGCAAAAATGAGCCCTGGTGACTCAGTAGTTAAGAGGGTAGCAAAGGCCTAAAGGTCAACAGTTTGAATCTACCAGATGTGCCTTAGAAACCCTACGGGACAGTTCTACTCTGTCCTGTAGGGTCAAACTCGATGGCAATGGGTTTGAGTTTTTTTGTTTTTTTTTTTTTTTCCTTAAAGCAAAGTAAATAATAAATTCCTGAGCTATTCAGGCTTGGTAAGCTCTGGCAGAACAACTCCAAGTGGCAGATGAAGGTAGCACAACACATTCTTATTTGGATAAAAGCCCATCACCGTTGAGTCAATTCTGACTCATAGTGACCCCACAGGACAGAGTAGCAGTGCCCCATCAGGTTTCCAAGAAGTGGGTGCCTGGTGGATTTAGACTGCCAACCTTTCGGTTAGCAGCTGTAGCACTTAACCACTCTGCCACTAGGATTTTCTTATTGTGATAGTGGGCCTGTGTATTTTTTCTGTTCAAACCAGATATTGCTTCTATGGTTCATGAAAAAAATCATGTTTTCATATACTGGATTAAAAAAATCATTGACTTGGTTTATTTTGTTTCATTAGCATAGTGGGGGAGCATTCTCTTGGCTCTTCGGAAAATAACCCTTTTGTTCTGTGATACTGTTGCCTGTTCTTGGCCACCATTCCAAGAGATGTGCTTAAGAAGAGGAAATTAGTTTTCTTCTAATGCACCTTTGTTTTCCAAGGTTAATTATATTAACATACAAATTTGAATTATACAAGAGTTGTGCCCTTTGCCAAATATCCATCAGAACACTGACACTCACTGAAGACATATAAAATATTCACACACAGAAGAAAAGATGGAATGGTTTCAGGAAGGGGACCTGAAACCAGAGAGATCCTGTTTCCCAAGCTAAGGCTGGTGTTTGTGGCAATGTGGACTCCGAAGCAGGAATCCCTTAAAGGAAAATGACATACCTGCCTTGCCTAGAAGAGCTACTGATAGGAAAGAAATATCAAAGACCTTAACTACTTTGAAGAGCCCTAGTGGTGCAGTGGGTAAGTACTCATCTGCTAATAGAAACATCAGGGATTTGAACCCACCAGACATGCCTGGGGAGAAAGATATGGCAGTCGGTTTCTGTGGAAACCCGATGAGACACTTTTAGTTTGTCTTCCAGGGACACTCATAGAAGCTGATGCAGATTTCATGGTAGAAGGCTTGCTTTGATGGAACGGCGTCTTTGTTGTGCAGTGGTTAAACTGCTTGGCTGTTAAAGTGAAAGTTTGACCGTTCGAACTGACCAGCCACATTGAGGGAGAAAAACGTGACAATCTAAAGATTCACAGCCATGGAAACCTTATGGGACTGTCCTACTGTGTTCTCTAGGGTCGCCATGAGTGGAGTCAACTTAACTCCAGTGGTTTTTCCAGGGAAAGACAGTGCTAAGGTACGCAGGCTTCCTCCATGAGGAGGTCCACCGATTAAAAATCTCCTACTCCCATTTCATCTGGAATGCAACACAATAGAAAAAACGAAGTGTCTCTTTTATTCCTGTCTGTGTTTTTCTCTGCCTTAAAAAATACAGGAGGGGGAGAAAAAAATACACTTTGTAGACATTTTGGATCTTCACAGGAACTAGTTTAAATTAGATTCTGGTGCTTGGAAGGAAAGGAGCATTTCATCAGTGGGAGAACAATTCCAGACAAGAAAGGCAGAGCTCATCAGCCAGGCAAGTCAGAGGTAGAGATCTGCCACGGAGATAGGCTTCAGTGTTTCCTTCTTAAAAGATGATTCTCTTGTCTCTGCTTTACCTGGAGAATGAGCTCACTATGACATCACTTATTAAGTGTTTCCTTACCAAAGTCATAGATTAGAAGAACACATAACCCCCCCTACTGGAGAAATAACCAAGAAGTTAGGCAAGACCAATAGCAATGATTTAAAAAAAAAAAAAAAGAAGAAGAAGGAAGGCTTCTTGCTAGTTCATCCATGTTACCAAATCTTCATTTGGCCATGGTTTAAGGGCTGCTGTTTAACTGGATATGTGGATTAAGTCTCGGGGCAAGCTGAACAGTCTCTGGGGCAATTACAGCAGATTGTTTGGGTGTTTACTCTTTCAAGAAAAATTGACCAGATGGCTATTTTAACACTACAAAACTTCTTATATGTAATGTTTCAATCTGTAACCACCCCCTGCCGGAGATCTTTGGGGTTTATGTTGCATATTTAGGCTAAACTTTTATATGCAAAATTGTTAGATAAATGTATATGCATTTGATGTTGAATGAGTGGATCTCAGCCCATTCAGTCTGTGTGGGGAGACATTGCTGTCTCTTTATCCTTCGAGAATAAATACTGCTTGATCCCACTTACATGAAATATCTAGACCAGGCAAAGGTATGGAGATGGAAGCTTGTTAGAGGTTCCCAGGGGTAGGACGGAAGGGAAAAGAGAGAGTTATTTTTTAGGGGTCCCTGAGCCTCTGTTAGGATGACTGATAAAATCAGAAAAAGATAGTGTGATGCTTGTGCACCATGATGAGCTTAATTTCTGTCAATGAATTGTACATGTGGTGTTGTTCAGTGGTGTCAGATTGGCTCCAACTCATCGTGACCCTCTCTGCACAACAGAACAAAACACTGCCCAGTCCTGTGCCATGCCCACAGCTGTTTCTATGCTGAAGTCCATTGTTGCAGTCAGTGTGTCAGTCCATCCCACTGAAAGTCTTCTTGAGTTTTGCTGACCCTTACTTTATAAAGCATGATGTCCTTCTCCAGGGATTGATACTTCCTTAATTGTACATGTTAAAATGGCAAATATTTTGTTGTATCTATATATCTGTATCTCTCTATCTCTTTAGATATCTGTCTGTGGACACATAGCTATAGACATTTACAGAGTATCAAATAGAAGGGGTGGTCCTTTTCTTCCTTTCCTCAAATCTCCTGTTTTAGTGTTTTTATGCCTCACCAGCCAAAACGGTAAAAAAGGTAGTCTTATTGCAACAACAAAAACAGACACTTTTTATCACTTTGCCACTTTGAATGCTATTTTTGTCTTTTAGTCTTTAAAAAAATCTGCCAGCTTTGCTAGACACCCAGAAAACACTCAGATCTACTGTACCTGTGATGACTTTAGGTGGCAAAGAGAGTGAGGAGAAGAGGAAGCATGGAAGGAGGGAGAATGAAAAGGAGAAAATTAAGGTGAAAAGAAGGGAGGAAGGAAAGGAAGGCATAAAAGAAGAATGAAAGATGGAAAAAGATTTGAAAAGGAAAATACTTAATGGGTTAGGAAGAAAAAAGAAGGAAAAACAGAAACGTAAGACAGAGAGAAGAGAGGATACAACCTGCACTCGTTTATCACTTGCCTATATGCACTCGGAACTTTCAGATACTTTACTGTCTTTATTCTATACAAAGCCCCCACAGATACTGACTTCATATGCACAGTACAGGTGAGGAAACTGAGGCTTCACTGAGCTCACACAGCAAATCGTCTATCTGATACATGAATGTAGCGCAGTACCTGCAGACGCTTCAAAGTTCACACACTTGCCATTAAATCACAAGGGTAAAGACACTAGAAGGGACTGGGTGGAAGAGCGAACTAGAGCCTGGGTAGAGTTAGGCAAGGAAAGAAAGGAACAAGGAGGGAAGACGAAATAGCCTGAGCTCAGATCAAAGAGGCCATCTGGTGCCCTTTTGCCTTAATTGAAGCTGTGGTTACTGTTTAATGACTATGCACACTATTAGTCAGGTTGATTTATAAGACTCGTCAAGTGTTCTTACAACTCTGGGAAAGGATGCCAACGAAAGTGTCTACACACTGTGCCAGTGGAACCCACAAGGAACTCACAATAAAGAAGCCTTCCTTTTTTTGGCTTCAGTTCACAGTGAGGCAAGGAGGATTTCTTCACAAGTTCTCTGTGTTCTCAGTGCTGAAAGACTGAAACCAGCCTTATCTGATAGGCCTCCTGCTGAGATGACTTGGAGTAGAGTAATGGCCTTGAGGGGACATTCCAACTTAGAAGGAAAGTCATTTGCCCTTGGGTCTTCAATTGAAAAAGAACAACAAATTTACCCTTTGACAGGATACCTCCATGATCACATATCTGACCATAAAATTGTGCTAACAGATGCAAAACAAAACAAAACAAAAGAAGAATTCTAAAGTTGTATCCCTACTGCCATACTAAGCTGTCTGAGGAGGACTGATAATAAATGTTTCAGGCTTTGTTGTGTGGTCTCTGTTATACTTACACCGTCTACCATTGTTTCACAAAGGCAGACACCGACACTATGTAATGGTAAATGAAGAGGCTTGAATGTATCTTAACAAAACTTTATTTACAAAAACTTGCTGGCTGTGGTTTGAAGACCCCAGCTTTGGAGAATTCTAATGTGTGCTAATGTGAGGAGCACTGCTTTGGACTGGCTATCTTTCTTGTCTCCTATTTTATGTCCTTCCATAATAGACCTCTTTGTACTCCTTCAGGGTCTCACAGTATATACATACCCTCCCTATAATCATATCCTTCCTGTAATCATATAGATCTTAGTTAATTTTACGTGTCAAGGTAATTTTTGTTGCAAGCTATAAAAAGAGGCTCCAGTTAGTTTAAACCAACGTAAGCAGAGAGGATATTACTTCACAGTGGAGGATGAAGATAGCTCACTGAGAAAGGAAGAGATGAACAACAATGCCTCCAGAAGGATAAAAACCAGGGCAACTCTGAGGATTTCTGCATCAGAAGTTAATAGATTTGCTTTCCAGGTTATGGTTATAAGTCAGCTTTAAAACTCTCGGTCTCTAGGACCTTCCACTCAAGTTGCTCACTTGCAGAACAAAGAAACAGGTTGGCCATTCTCCAACAAGTGCTTCTACTTCAAGAATCCTACCTTCGGTTAGGTAGATAAGGTTCCATTACCAGAGGAGTATCTGTGGATATGCACTGAAATTGTATCCTGGCTGAACATCTGACATCATCGTTTTAGTAAATTTACCATGATGTCGGCCCCAAAATACAAGCCAGTCTGGTTAATCTTTTCTTTAAAATGGTATGACACTAATAAAAATTACAGCTGCACCTTCCTTGCTTTCACTGATGGAAAATGGTCTATGATGTGCTCAAAATCATTTTTCTCAGTTTCTTCTTTTTCTACACGCAGGAGAACAAGATTACACAGTCTACCTTGACCCATGGAGGTTCTTAGATACAAAAGTGTTAGTTTTCCCTGCTGAATGATGTCTCATAGCTGGCGATAGAAACTGCGATGCTTAGTAGAAGCTGCTCAGTGGCGCCTCCCCTTCAAGTGGTACCTGGGGCATGTGCCCTACCTACCTACCTGCCTTAGATATGCCTCTGCCCATCACACAGATGTGGGTACTGGCTTACGGATAGAAGATGATCTGATTGTTGTTCAGCATGTACATCAAGATTTAACTGAGTACCTGCTTGGTGCTAGGGAGCATTCAGATGAATGCAACCTAGGTAATTCTTGTCTTTAAGGGTTTACAGCAGTTTTGAGGAATTTCTCTTTGTATTTCACAAGCTTTTCATAAGTATATTTTTATTTAATACACTCACAAATTTTGGCTCATAATCATTTTTTTTTTTCTCACTGATGTGAAACTCTATGATTAAGCACTTCAGCTGGAGTCAGGAATGTTTGGGTTCAATCTTGCCTGAACTGTGTGGCAAGTTACTTCTCTGTGCTTCAACTTCCTTATCTGCAAAATTAGGATAAAAGCGTTAGTTTTACAGGGTGTGTGTTTGTGTGTGTGCGTGCATGTTTGTGCAGCTGACAGAGAATTAAATGAGATAATGCATGTACATAGATGTTCCACAAGAGTAAGTTGTTGCAGGGATTGTTATTATAGCCCTAATGCTGATGCGGATCAGAGCTGCAGAAATAGAGATTCAGGGAGATTATGGCATTTCTCCAGTGTTACTTATGTAACTATGAAAAAAACAAACAGATCAGTCTTGGATGAAGTACAACCAGAGTGCACCTTACAAGCAAGGGTGGCGAGACTACCTCCTACATACTTTGGGCATGTTGTCAGGTGGGATCAGTCTCTAGAGAAGGACAGCATGCTGGTCAAAGTAGAGAGTCGGCCAAAAAGGGCATGATCCTCATGAGATGGAGTGACATAATGGCTGCACTGTGTCAGTGGGCTTAACACAGCAACAACGGTGAAGACAGCAGAAGACAGGGCAGTGTTTTGTCCCATTGTACACAGGACCGCTAGAAGCTGGAACCACTGGACAGCACCCACACCCTACGATAACCACAGCTTTACTGGTGGAGCCTCAATGTTGTTATAGGTAGAGGTAAAGGATTGCTTCCATGTATTTGGCTTAGAATCATAACTGAAAGCCGATACAACTGCCGAGACAGCAGAGCCCCAGGCAGATCAGTTCATGTTACAAACATTGCTGACTATGGAACTTACCCTCCGGTAATATTTCAGAAATAATTGTTGAGTACTGCATGCATACCCCCCCCCACGTGTGCAAGTGTGAGGGAGGGCGTATGGAAGCCTTTTTTTCATTCCAGTTAGTTCTTGAAGTTTACTGAAAGGAGATGTTCTCACGGAAAAGTCTAGACAAACTGGAAACTTTATGGGAAAGCAGAAAATGTGATTTTGAGAGCCCTCTTGCCAAATCCTTTCAGAAGTTTAAGAAGAAAATGCAACAACAATTTTCACTAACACTGGAAATTTGGACTTCAGAGTGGGAATCAGTTACAGCTGGATCTTCAGCATCGGCGGGGGGGCCTCAGCTAACACTGCGATTATGCAACAAACATTCCTTGAACATCTGCTTGTTCCAGGTTATGTTGGACCCTGTTATGCAAATATGGTGATGCTCCTCTTTCTAAGGAATGTACAGTGAAGAGAATGAAGAAAACCAGTAAAACCCTGACTATAGGTCAAGGGTGCCTAGGGTGTTATTGGGCCACTGAGGACAGACATAGGAACACTCTAGAAGGACCATGGAAATGTCGACTCAGATGTGTTGCTGGAATCTCGATAAGCAAGAACAACGAGTTAGGAGGAGCAGATGAAGGGCCTTTCTAATAGACGGGACAGACATGTCCGATAGATGGAAAATATGGGGACATTTAGAGAACTGCAAAAACACATTAGGAGCCTTAGTAGTGCAATGGTTAAGCACTCAGCTGCTAACTGAAAGGCTCCTGTTTAAATCTCACCAGCAGCATTGCAGAAGAAAGACCTGGCGACCTACTTCTGTAAAGACTGCAGCCAAGAAAACCCTGTAAAAAACCCAAACCCAATGTATTACCATCAAGTTAGTCCCGACTCACAGCAATCCTATAGGGAAGGGCAGGGTTTCCAAGGAGCTGATGGTGGATTTGAACTGCCATTCTTTTGGTTAGCAGCTAAGCTCTTAACCACTGCACTGCTTGAGTTTCTCTACACTGAAATATTAAATCACTATGAGATAAAAAAAAAAAAAAAAGAAAAATCCTGGACAGTACCTAACACCAAGAGCACTTTCTATCTGGGTCAAGGTAAATGAGGGGAGATTGGCCAAAGTGAAGCTAGAGGGGTAGCCAGACCCCAGGTCAATACCACCGGGGAGCTTGAGCTTCATTTTGCTTCCGGTGGCATGGTACTGAACAATTTTTGATCCAGGTAATCTTCACAACCGCGCTGCGACACCAGTGTCACGACCCCTAATAAGAGTGCTAAACTGGGTTTCAAAGAGGGCAAGTAAGATGTTTTCACCCAACACAACTAATAAACAACCAGCTGAGACTTGAATACAGTCCTCTGGCCTTCACAGATTCTTATTTCTCTTTTGTCTTTACCCAGAATACTGTGGCCACAGTGATCATTCTTCCTTCAGCTCTCCAGACTTCTTCAGGTGTTAGGGTTTTTGTGCTTACTCTGGCTTCTGGCTGATCTCTGGGTCCCAAGGTCTTCTACTGACTGCCTTCATTTTCTTCTTTGGTCTCCCCTAAAGTGTTGCCTCTTGGGGACGACCTGGTGTGAATCCCCACTCGTCTCAATTTTTCCTGTCCCACTTATTCTCAATTACATTGTTTTCTTTACAACACTTACTATTGTCCCCTGAATTTATTTATCACATACTTATTTATGTATTTCCCCTTCTCTCTCTCTCTCTCTTGAAGCCACAGTGGAGTAGTGGTTAACAGCTGGACTGGGAACTGAAAGGCTGGCAGTTCAAACCCACCAGCTGCTCCATAGAAACCCTTTGGGGCAGTTTTACCCTGTCCTACACAGGGTCATTAAGAGTTGTAATCAACTTGATGGCAATGGGTTTTTAGTTTTCTGTGTCTTTGAGAACTCTGTCATGAAAACTCAACTCTTGTTAGGTTTATTTACCACTATTAACTCCAGTACTGAGCACAGGTATGTGACTTACGATAGTGGCTTAGTAAGTGCTCATGGTAGGAACGAATAGTTAAATGAGCAACCTCTTTCAGGGCATAGGCTGAGAAGACAGCTCTACACAGTATGCTGGAGGTTTAGGGTGAAGCTGCTATGAATCAGAGGAAGAGGTTTTTGGTGATTTTACCCATCTGAGGATTCCTTCAATTCCTGTTTGTCACCAAACTTTATAATACTGCAAAATTCAAGCCAAAGTGTCTCTTTCAAAAATAGAAGCAAACAGAAAAAAGAAAAAGTATTGAAAGCCAATTGGGATAGGTTATATGTTCAGCAAAGATTCTTCTTTGATTCACCTAGTCTCTGTTGAACAGTTACTGTATGTCAACCATCCCCAAAGATGCCATGATAAATAACACCACCTGTATTGTCTGAGTAATAAAAATAAATAACAATCCCTGCCCACAATACCTAAAACTTGTATTCTTTTATGCCATTATTTTATTTTCTTGACTTTAAATGATAAGCTAAATGATACAATATATCAAGGAAATAAAAAGTTGCTGAGGAAAATGCAAGCATACCTTGTTTTATTGTGCTTTATAGATACTGTGTTTTTTACCAATTGCTTTGTTTGTGGAAATCATGCACTTAGCAAGTCTATTTTTCAACAGTATGTGCTCATTTTGTGTCTCTGCGTCACAGTTTGGTACTTCTCACAGTATTTAAAACATTTTCATCATTATTATAACAGCCGTTAAGGTGATTTATGATCGGTGATCTTTAACGTCACTATTGTTATCCTTTGGGGCACCGTACGTTGTGCCATATAAGAAGGTAGACTTAATCATTAAATGTTGTGTGTATTTTGACTGTTCCAGTAACTAGGTGTTCTCCTTTCTCTCTACCTCTCCTTGGGCCGCTGTAGCCCCTGAGACACGATAGTATTGAAAATAGCCCCACTGATAACCCTACTCTGGCCTCTAAGTGTTCAAAAGAAAGAAAGAGTTGCACATTTCTAAGAGAAAGGAAGACTCATACACCTCTCACTTTAAATTAAAAAAAAAAATCAGCAATGATTAAGCTTAGAAAAGAAGCTTAGGCTTGTTGGAAGCTGAGATAGGCACCAAACTAGGCATCTCATGCCAAAACATTATCCAAGTTGTGAATGCAAAGAAAACGTTCTTGACGGAAATTAAAAGTGGTTCTCTAGGGATCACACAGGTAATAAGAAAACAAAACAGCCTTATTGCCGATGTGGAGAAATTCTTAGTGGTCTATGTGGATAGAAGATTAAACTAGTCACAACATTCCCTTAAGCTAAAGCCTAATGCAGAGCAAGGCCCTAACTCTATTCCATTATATGAAGACTGAAAGAAGTGAGGAATTTGTAGAAGACAAATATAAAGTTGGCAGTGGTTGGTACATGAGGCTGAAGAAGCCATATCCATAACCCGAAAGTGCAAGGTGAAGCAGCAAGTGCTGTCATGGAACCTGCAGCCAGTTATCCCGAAGATCTAGCGCAGGTAATGGGTGAAGGAAGCTACACTCAACAGCTGATTTTTCGTATAGATGAAATAGCCTTATACAGGAAGAAGATACCTTCTAGGACTTTCATACCTAGAGAGGAAAAGTCAATGCCTGGCTTCAAAGCTTCAAAGGACTGGCTGACTCCTTGTTAGGAGCTAATATATTTCATGACTGTAAGTTGAAGCCAGTACTCATTTACCGTTCTGAAAATCCTTAGGCCCTTGAGAACTACACTAAATCTACTCTGCCTGTGCTCTATAAATGTAGCACCAAAGCCTGAGAGACAGTACATCTGTTTGCAACATGATTTAGTAAACAGTTTAAGCCCACTGTTGAGACCTACTGCTCTGAAAAGAAGAAGAAAAAGAATCCTTTCAAAATAGTACTGCTCAATGTCAATGCACCTGGTCACCAAGAGCTCTGATGGAGATGTACAAGGAGATAAATGTTGTTTTCATGTCTGCCAACACAACACCCATTGTGCAGCCTATTAATTAAGTGGTAATTTTGACTTTCAAGTCTTATTATTTAAGAAATGCATTTCGTAAGGCTATAGCTGCCAAAGACAATGATTCCTCTGAGAGATCTGGATGAAGTAAATTGAACACCTGGAAAGCATTCACCATTCTAGATGCATTAAGAACACTCATGATTTATGGGAGGAATGGAAAATATCACCATTAATAGGAGTTTGGAAGAAGTCGATCCCAACCCTCGTGGATAACTTTGGAGGGTTGAAGACTTCAGTGGAGGGAGCAACAGCAGAAGTGGAGGAAAACAGTGGGAGACCCAGAATTAGAAGTGGACCCTGAAGATGTGGCTGAATTGCTGTATCTTGTGGTAGAACTCTACTGGATGAGGAGTTGCGTCACATGCATAAGCAAAAAGAACATGGCTTCTTGGGATGGAATCTACTATTTCTGGTAAAGATACTGTGAACATTGTGGAAATGACAGCAAATGATAAGCTTAGTTGATAAAACAGCAGCAGGGTTTGAGAGGATTGCTTACAATTTTGAACAATTTCTCCGGGAGGTAAAATGCTGCCAAACAGCGCAGCATGCTAGAGAAATCTTTGGTGAAAGGAAGAGTCAATCAGTGTGACAAACTTCATTGTTATCTTATTCTAAGGAATTTCCACAACCGCTCTAACTAAAGCAACAATCACCACCTTGATTAGTCAGCAGCCATATACACTGTGGCAATATTCTCCATCAGCAAACAGTCTCAGACGATGGTTAACATGTTTTAGCAATGAGTAATTTTTTTTAACTCAAGTATGTTTATTGGATAACTGTAAGTTGGAAAATTTAGTCTATGTCACCTACCCGTAATATGCTGTAGTCTTTAGACGTAATGCTATTGCACACTTAACAGACTATGGTATAGTGTAAACTTTTGTATGTCCTGGGAAACCCCCAAATTTGTGTGACTTGCTTTATTTCAATATTCCCTTTACTGTGGTGATTTGCAACCAAACCTACAATATCTCCGAGGCACAACTGTAGTTCAAACTGACTCTGGAATGTGAATCTTAACTCTGTTTTAAGGAAATCAATGTAAGATAAAATTCTAGCACTGAGGGGTCAATAGCATCATATATACTATCTCATTTCTTATTTCTTATGGTTGTAGATGGAAAACTGAATAACAGATTTTAAATGACATATCTGACATCACACACAAGACCTCTGAGGAATTTGGTTCTTCTGATTCCTATTTGGGAATGTTTCTAGTGCAGAAAATTAAGATCAAAACAAAACAAAACAAAGACCAAAAAGAAAATACGGGTGGTAGCAACTCTTTCAAAGAAAAATCTCATCATTCTTAAGGGGCATTGCTGATAGAATTTGTAGTGAACCATGATTTCCATTTGATAGTTGCTCAACCAAACAAAAACCACCAGTTGAATTACCTTGCACTATTACCTGGATGCAACTGCACATTTAGTCCTTATTGTCAACCTTTGTATATAATGCTGTGTTGACTCCTGTTCACCTATAAATTTCAAAGCTCAATTTGGTCCTTGCTAATTAAAGTTATCCCATGGGGAGTTCCAAAGATAGAGTTTTATTCCCTTGCTTAGAGTAAGGTCACTTTTGGAAGTACCTAAGCCTATTTATTTGAATCTAATTACCACCCCCATGGGAATGCCAATGCACTTCAAGTTCAAATACTGCATTTACAAGTGTTTCATGCTCTCCTTAGGTGCTGGTCCCTGGGTAGTGCAAACAGTTAATGTACTCAGCTAACAACCCAAAGGCTGGCAGCCATAGTTCACCCACTTCTAAAAAATTAGCCATTGAAAACCCTACGGGGCACACTTCTATTCTGACAATCATTGGATTGCTTTGAGTCAAAGTCATCAGGGTTCAGAGTTGACTTGACAGCAGCTGGTTGTTTGCTCTTTGTCCCCAGTACTGAGGATAGAGGAGATTCCTTTAAGCTAAAGCTTTCTAGAACCTGGTCTAAATGGGGTGCATTACTGGAGTGCTTCGTGTCTGTGGATGGCAGGATCCCAAGGCCGTAGGTTGCACAGATTCATGGAGTCTTTGGGTGAAGAGTAGGGGCTGACGACTGAGGTCAAGTGCAGCTCCTGCAGGCAGTGACCAGGATAGCAATATTTGGCTCTTATTCTACTTTTACTTGTGAAGTAGTAGTGGTTTGAAATGAATAAGGGGATACTGCATGGTTTAAAGTCAGGAAAAGTGTGCATCAAAATTGTATCATTTCACTACACCTATTCAGTCTGTACTTAAGCACATAATTCAAGAAGCAGGACCTTAGAAAGAGCATGGCATCAAGATTGGAGAAAGACTTACTAATAACGTGCAATATGCAGATGACACAACCTTGCTTGTTGAAAGTGAAGAGGACTTGAAGTGCTTGCTGATGAAGATTAAAGACCATAGCTATCAGTATGGATTACACCTCAACATAAAGAAAACAAAAATCCTCACAGCTGGACCAATAAGCAACATCATGATAAATGCGGGAAAGATTGATGTTGTCAAACATTTCATTTTTCTTGGGTCCACAATCAAAACCTACGGAAGCAGCCCTCAAAAATTCAAAAGATTTTGATTTGCACTGGGTGAATCTGCTGCAAAAGACCTTTCTAACATTTCACTCAGTCATATTAAATACAAAAAAAGTTCTGAAAAGCAAAGATGTCACCTTGAAGACGAAGGTGCCACTGACCCAAGCCATGGTGTTTTCAACTCCTTCTTATGCATATGAAAGCTGGACAATACATAAGGAAGACAGAAGAACTGATGCCTTTGAATTACTGTGACAATGATGAAGAGGATGGCCAATTAAATTTGTGAACTCATCCTAGAAAAAGTACTACATACTTCATTGCTAAATATCGCTATGGTCACCTTCAAAGTACTCCTCTTGTGAAGCTATGCACCAAAGCCAGGGCCTAGTCCACCGTCAAAACAATTTTGGAACTCTTTCTGGAATGGCCATCAGAGTTATCATCATATTACCCTTGATGTCCTCAGTGTCATCCAAATTTCTTCCTTTCATTATTTCCTTTATCTTCAGGTAAAGGAAAAAAGTCATTGGGGGGCAGATCTGGTTAGTAGGGAGGGTGTTCCAATACAGTTATTTGTTTACCAGCTCAAAACTCCCTCACAGATGAATAGACAATTACGTTTGTAAACTTGCTACCATGCCAGTGTGTGCAAAGACCATTGCAGAAACAGTTCCAAACTTGCTTTGAAGGGTGGACTAGGTGCTGGTGTCAGTGCACAGCTTCCCAAGGGGAGTACTTTGAAGGTCACTAGTGATATTCATCAATGAGGTGTCTAGCACTTAGAACAATTAAGTTGGCAGACTTAATTGTCACACCACATATTGCGTATACCATAGACTGCCAAATAATGAACAAATCTGTCTTGGAAGAAGTACATTTGGAATGCTGCTTAGAAGCAAGGATGGTAACACTTCTTCTTACGTACCTTGGACATGTTATCAAGAGGAACCAGTCCCTGGAGAAGAGCATCATGTTTGGTAAAGTGTCAGCAAAAAAGAGAAAGATCTTCAAGGAGATGGATTAACACAGTGGCTGCAATAATGATCTCAAGCCTAACAAGGGTCATGAGGATGGAGCAGTCCTGGGCAGTGTTTCTGTCTATTGTGCATAAACAAAACAAAAACCCACTGCCGTCAAGTCATGGCTGACTCACAGCAACCCTAGAGGTCAGAGTAGAATTGCTCCATAGAGTTTCCAAAGAATGCCTGGTGGATTTGAACTGCCTACCTTTTGGTTATCAGACACAGCACTTAACTCACTACACCACCAGGGTCACTGAAATTCAGATCCAACTTGATGGCACCTAACTAACAACCACAGCAACAACAGACAGAAACACGGTGGCGGAGCCTCAGCCACTGAGCATTTTTCTGTCCTTGTGGACCAGAGACTCGCAGAGTGGAGGGAAAAGTTCATGTTCAAGGTGCTCTAGGAATATGGCTCATAGTTTGTAATGGTGGAAATGGTGGAAAGTCCTGGAGGTGACTTCTGCAAGGTCTGGGAGGCACAACTCCAGAAACCAGTGCACAGTCCTAGTTTTCACAAATCCGGGACCCTTCCCTTTTATTTGTACTTGCTATGCTCTTTTATTGATAGCTCTTTTATGTTCCTTTTGTCCAAACTAGCTGCAGGACAGTTCATGTATATTGTCAGTAATTAGAACTTTGCTATTGTTTTGAGATACTATGTACAAAACGGTTTGATTGCATTGGAAATACACTCACAGTATCACAAGAAATTTCCTCATTACTTTCATCAATGAATAAAGAGAGAGATCTGCCAGATTGCCAGTTTAATTTCAACTGCTGCAAATTTTAAATACTTGTAAAAATGGTTTTTACATTTTATTATTACCTACTGGTATAGACAGTTGTTCATTGTGGTGACTATTAAAACTTTGAAAAGATCCTCATTAAAAACTATGGACCAGACATTCAGTATGATCAACTCAAGCATAAAATCACTATAAGTTGTTTTCATCATAGAGGCAAGTTTAAGGTGACTATTAGAATTTTGGTGAGATAACTTAGATGTTGTATACAAGTTTAATATTTAATATCATCATTAAAACTTCATATTTTATCTTTTCTTATCATATTTTATAAATTATTTCTTGATGGGTAGCATTACTACCCTAAATAATTGTATCATATTTCCTTTGGTGGTAAAAATTCTACACTATACTACTACACAGGCATGGAGGTGAGAAAGATCATGGTTTACACGGAGAAACTGCAAGAATTTATTTGGGTGAAATGAGGCTGGAGACGAGTTTTGGGATAAGAGGCACAAAGAAACAAGAGCTTCCCCTTGCAAAGGAGGGTTGGGTAACCAACCCCTCTTGGAGAACCATAGTTCAGAAGATCCAGTGAAACAGTGAAAAAATAAAGATGACTGAGGGACCTGGCATAAGCTGATTTGTTTATTTATTTGGTGCCTCATTGTATAAAAGGATTTGGGCACTCAGAGCTGTGTTTTTTCAAAACCTGAGTAATAAGACTTGATACACAGTAAGTCTCCGCGTGAAGTATATCCAACTTACTGACAACTGGTGTCTAACCTTTAGTGTTATGTAAGTGTGCCCTCACTCTGAAACTCTGAAACAGTTGAACCAACAGTTACTGGCAATACATCCCACTACACAATTACCTTCACTTGTGGCACTTGCAGTTCTTAAACCATTGAAAGACTCCCAACTTTTACATACACTAACCCAACCCAACCTGACCTAAACAACCCAACCCAACCCAACCCATTGCTATCAAATTGAATTCCGATTCATAGTGACCCCATGAGACAGAGGAGAACCATCCTATAGGGTTCCCAAGGCTGTACTCTTAATGAGAGCAGTCTCCGGTATCTTCCACCTTGCACTCTATTTAAGGCTAAGTAAAAACCATATGTCCTTGTTCTGAATTGCCTACAAATTTGACCAGAAGACCCAATTAGGAATAGATATTATTTGTAACCCAGAGACTGCCGTTATTCATAAAACAAGACACTTTAGATCAGATGGAACACTAACAGAGGTGTTTGTCCTTAGAAACCAAGTGTCAAATGACAAATCTAGCATAGTTAAAGCCCCAAACATATCTTTTCCTTCTCTACAGGACAAAATGGATATCAGTAATAATCATGACATGAAATGGATATATATCATGTATGAACCGTAATTTGCACTTGCTGGATAAAAATACTACACCTTACAGTTTACACTCTGTTTCGTTTGTGTAAAATTCTAAACAAAAAGAAATACTCTAAGTGGTCAGATCAAACCAGAGAAAAGGAGTAATTCAAATTCTGTTTTTTTCAACTTTATGATTACTCTTATCGTTGTACATAGTACTATGAGGAGTTGCAGATGCAAACTACACTGCATGAAATTTCTCTGGAAATAAATGTGTGTGTCTGGGTTTAGGAAGAACAGTCTAGTGATCTATTTCTGAAAACCAGCCAATGAAAACTGTATTGATCGTAATGATTTGATCCATAACCGATCATGGGGATGGTGCAGGCATGGGTGGCATTTATCCTGTTGAGCATAGGCTCTCCCCAGGGCGGGGGCCAGTTGCTAGTCTGCTGACAAACATTAACAACAAGCTGTGCCTGGTGTGTCATGGGCCTAATCTATAATTCCAAATTCTCTGAATCTTAATTTTATTGATGGATAATAAACATAGGCTAATATGAAGCACAATGCATTCACATTATTAAAACTCAACAGTAATTGCAGCAATTGCTTAGCATTCGGAACAGCAAATAACTTGGGGGTGACCCATATTTTGTCATGGACACAGTAGAGATACAAGTGTGTGGTGGAAGTCAAAATGCACTGATGACTAGCCAAGTACCTTATTGCTTTTGGAGTTCCTGGGTGGTACACATATTTAATGCACTTGGTTGCTAAGCAAAAGGCTAGAGATTCTGATTTGTCCAGCAGCATCACGGAAGAAATGTCTGGTGATCTCCTAAAAATCAGCTGTTGAAAGTCCTATTGCACAAACATCAGACTCCCTGACAGCAAATGAAGGCGGTGTTGATAGATGACTTTTGAAAAATTTTTAAGACAATGCACTTCCCTGTTGTCTGCATGTGGGGCAGACCACTCCACAGTCCAGTCCTTGGTCCACTAATACTTACAAGGCTTGACAATTAAGTCTGTGAACTCATCCTAGAAAAAGTGCTACATACCTTGTTGCTGAATATCACTATGGTCATCTTTGAAGTACTCCCCTTGAGGTGCTACACACTGATGCCAGTGTCTAGTCCATCCTTCAAAGAAATTTTGAAACTCTTTTTCTGAAATGGTCATCGGAGCTGTTGTTGTATTACTCTTGATGTCCAGAATGTCACTCAAATGATTTCCTTTCAATATTTCTTTTATCTTTGGATAAAGAAAAAAGTCACTGGGGACCAGATCATGTGAGTAGAGAGCGTGTACCAAAACAGTTCTTGTTTACTGGCTCAAAACTCTCTCACAGACAACTGTATAGTTAAGTTCACAAACCTCCCATTGTGCTACTGTGAACAACTGTCATTCCAGAAAGAAGTTCAAAACTGCTTTGAAGGGTGGACTAGGCACTGGCATCAGCTCATAGCTTCCCAAGGGAAGTGCTTTGAAGGTGACTGTAGTGATGTTCAGCAGTGAGGTATGTAGCACATAGAACAATT
The DNA here is from genome assembly GCA_028571685.1 of Heterohyrax brucei. Classification (NCBI taxonomy): domain Eukaryota; kingdom Metazoa; phylum Chordata; class Mammalia; order Hyracoidea; family Procaviidae; genus Heterohyrax; species Heterohyrax brucei. The sequence continues at coordinate 12,063,389 of CM053153.1, read as the reverse complement.
AAGTTTGCAGACTTAATTGTCAGACTTCATATGGGCCTGGGTTCTAGAACTAAATGAAATGGTTCAGTTGGCTTCCTCCATTTTCCATCTGTGTGATCTTCAGGAAATGCCTTAACTTCTCAGGACTTCAGTAACCTCACCTGAAAAGTGCTGATACAGTTTTTATTAGTTTTTTATACCTCATAGTGTTTTCATAAAGATTAAATTTATTAATATGTAAATTAAGGCTTAGATGAGTGCCTGGAGCCTAGTAAATGCTTAACACACTAGCTCTCAGATTATCTAATGCAAGAGGAAGAAGAAATGGTGGGGCAGAAGGAGCTGGTAGCAGATACATGACTGGAGGTGGTTCAACTATTAGCTCAGTTCTCTGCCCTCTAAACAATATTCATTAATACAATTATGGTGACAAGAAATGATTGCACAATAGGGCCTGAGATGCAGAATGTTAAAGCATGAGCACAGTTGTTTTGGAGAAATTGATTTATGCAATTGTCACATATTAGTTTTCTAATTAATAGCCCTGGTTAAACACTTGGCTGGTAATTGAAAGTTTTCCTGTTAAACCCTCCAGCTACTCCTACAAAGAAAAGACCTAGTGGTCTGCTCACACAAAGACTATAGGCTAGAAAGCTCTATAGGGCAGTTCTACTCTGTCACATGGGCTCCGTGCGAGTCAGAAACAACTGGACGGCATGCATAGACAGCAAGCATTTTCTAGTGTTGGGCAAGGCATGTGACCTCCAGAATCCTCAGCTTGGCTTGAGGTGTCATTGTAAGGCTGATGAAATCTTGCAGCTAAAGCAGCGAGGCACTGTTTGCACCTACCTGGTGCTCAAAAAGTTTATTATTACTGTTGTCATAGATGGGACTATCTGATAGAAGGAGCCGCTGGGGGCACAGTGGTTAAGAGTTCAGCTGCTAACCAAAAACCTGGCAGTTCGAATCCACCAGCTGCTCCTTGGAAACACCATGGGACAGTTCTCCTCTGTCCTTTGAGGTTGCTGTGACTTGGAGTACCAACATGATAGCAATAGGTTGTTGCTATTTCTCATCCAACAGAAATAAAATATGAGCCACAATTGCAAAAGACATATATAATTTTTTTCTTATCATTTTGAAAGTGGTAAAAAGAAAGTAGTAAAATAAAATTTAATAGTATATTTTAATTCATTCTAACCAAACACTATTATTTTAAATTTAACAGATACAAAAAAAAACCTAATGAAATATTTTAAATGTATTTTTTTCTTATTTAGTTTTCAAAATCCAGTATGTATTCAACACACACAGCATGTCTCAGTTTGAACCTGCCACACTGCAAACGCTCAAGCAATTGGCACATATGGCTAGTGGTTACCATACTGGACTGTGTGGATACAGGTAATTATTTAAAAGTGGGCACAAAGGTATATCATAAAAGAGTTATCACAAGATTTTGATGGTGCTGTGTGCATCAGTTGTGTTTTGAGTTGTTGCTGTTAGATGCCATCAGGTTGGTTCCCACTCATAACCAACCTATGTACAACAGAATGAAACACCGCCAGGTCCTGTGCCATCCTTACAGTTGTGCTCGAGCCCTTTGTTGCAGCCACTGTGTCAACCCATTCTACTAACGGTTTTCCCTTTTTTTTTTTTGCTGACCATGTGCTTTAGCAACATGACTTCCCTCTCCAGAAAGTGATCCTTCCTCACAACATGACCAAAGTGTGTGAGATGTAGGTTCTCCATCCTTACTTCCCGGGAACATTCTGACTGTACTTATTCAAAGTCAGATTTGCTTGTTTTTTGTCACTCCATGGCATACTCAATATTTTTCACCAACGATACAATTCCGAGATGTCAATTCTTCTTTGATTTTCCTTATTCATTGTCCAGCTTTTGAATGCATATGAGGCAATTGAAAGTACCACAGTTTGGATCAGGTGCATCCTAGTTTTCTAGGCTACATCTTTGCTTTTCTGTGCTAAAGAGATGGTTTGCAACAGATTTGCCCACTGCAATGTGTCTTTAGATTTCTTGACAACTGCTTCCAAAGTTGTCAACTGCGGATCTAAGTAAAATGAAATCCTTGATAAACTCAATCTTTCTCCATTTATCATGGTGTTGCTGATTGGTACAGTTGTGAGGGTATTTTTATTTTTATGTTGAAGTGTAATCCGTGCTGAAGACTGTGGTCTTTGATCTTCATCAGTAAGTGCTTGAAGTCCTCTTCCCTTTTCAGCAAGCAAAGTTGTGTCATCTCCATATTGCAGGTAACAAATAATGAGGGTTCCTCCAATCCTGATGCCCTGTTCTTTATAGAGTCCAACTTCTTAGACTCTTTGCTCAGCATACAGACTAAATAAGTATGGTGAAAGGATACAACCCTGCACACACCTTTCCTGACTTTAAATCATCCGATATCCCCTTGTTTTGTTCGAAAGACTGCCTCTTGTTCTACAAGAACACAGTTACATGTTCAGGAATTCTTATTCTTTGCAATGTCATCTGCAATTTGTTATGATCCACACAGTTGAATGGCCTTGCATAGTCAAAAAAATATAGGTAATCATCTTTCTAATATTCTCTGCTTTCACCAGATCCATCTGATATCAGCAGTGATGTGCTCTTTTGAATTCAGCTTGAATTTCTGGCAGCTCCCTGTCAATATTTTTAGGTGATTTTCAGCAGAATCTTGAGTGTGATATTAATTATATTGTCTGATAATTTCTCCATTTGGTTGGATCACCTTTCTTGGGAATCAGCGTAAATATGGGCCTCTTTCAGCTGCTTCACTAGGTAGCTGTCTTCTACACTTTTGGGGTACACGAATGCTTCATGTGTTTGTTGAAACACCTCAGTGGCTGTTCTGTCAACTCCTGGAGGTTTATTTCTCATCGATGCCTTCAATGTAGTTCAGATGTCTTCCCTCAGTATACTGGTTTCTGATCATATACATTCTGGGCAGTTAAGTGAGATTTGTGGTGATGGATAATTGTGAGTGTCCTGAATCTTGACATTTGATGTCAATATAGATTAAAACTACTGATGTCATTCCAACGAAGCAACTTAAATAGAAACCTCTGTAAATGTTCCCTTAGAATTCAGTGGAAGGAAACAAAAACAGAAATGTATGTTTTTCTAACGAACAGATGTGCTTCTATTGATCAGATTTTGAGAGTTATGTATGAGGACTGCCAATTAAGTTCAGTAACTCGTCCTAGAAAAAGTGCTACATACCTCACTGCCAAATATCACTATGGTCGTCTTTGAAGTACTCCTTTAGGAAAGCTGTGCACCAATGCCAGTGACTAGCCCACCCTTCAAAGCAATTTTACAACTCTTTTTCTGGAATGGCCATCAGAGCTGTCATCACATTACCCTTGATGCCCTGAATGTCATCAAAATGTCTTCCTTTCAATATTTTCTTTATCTTCAGGTAAAGAAGAAAGTCATTGGGGGCCAGATCAGGTGAGTAGGGACAGTGTTCCAAAACAGGTATTTGTTTCCTGACTCAAAACTCCCTCACAGACAACTATACAATTAAGTTCACGAACTTGTCACCATGCCACTGTGTGCAACGGCCATTCCAGAAAGAGTTCCAAGATTGTTTTGAAAGATCCATTAGGATCTGGCATCAGTGCTTAGCTTCCCAAGGGGAGTACTTCAGAGGTGACTGTAGTGATATTTTGCAATGAGGTATGTAGCACTTAGAACAATTAAGTTCGTGGACTTCATTGTGGGACCTCGTATCTAATGAGATTGATTATACTGTCCTTTTTGGCTTGTCTGAGAGGAAACTCACAGCTAAGCTAAACATTCTGCTTGAGTAATTTTCCTTAACCAAAGATTTTCTACCTCTGTGGCCCTTGACCCTTATTTTTTTCCTTTCATTTTCTTATAGTTATTTATTTGTTATTACTTATGGAAATACTTTAGGGTGAGTGAAAAAATATGTAAAGAAATGAGTGAACACTGGCCTCTTAAAAAAAAATTCCTTGGTATTCCCTTCAGACAGAACATTGGACTGTATGAATCACAACCCTCTGTGAAACAAGGCCTAGAAATTAGTATTGTTAATAACAGTAATTCAGCCTCAGACTATACGCCAAGACGTTGTTAGAGCTTGGAGGACTTAGAGATGATCTAGTCTGATTTCTTGGTTTCAGAGTTTCAGAGACTTCAGACAACCTCCTTAAGTGCTGCAGGTTGGCAAATGGCAGAGCTATCCTTTTGTCTGTGCCTCTCCCCAGCCGATGTGCTGTCTCTAAACCCATTGCTGCAAGATTCTGATGAGCTAGGAATCTTCTGGCAATCTTCAAAGAATCAGCAGTTCTTGGTGGGTGGTCAGAGACATTTTGGCTGTAGCACTTAAACCCTGACATTTACTGCCTTGTTGGAATGGGATAGTATTTTTTTATCAATAATTTGATGAGGACAAACTGTACTAGACCTGACCATTTTATCCTGTGAAGGATTCTGCGCTCTTCGTCCCTGATAACGGGAGCATTACTCATTTGAGATTAGCTCCCAGGGAGTTACCACCGTGTGTCTCCCTCCTTCTCTCTATCTCTCTTTGTATATATATTTTAAGTCAACAGTTTATATTTATATTTATATATAAATTACATATATTTATATTTAACTTACCACTGTATATATATATATATATATATTTTAAGTCAACAATGGTTGTCAATTAGGAAAAAATCAACAACATGCTTTGTATGTATATGTATATTTTTAAGCCAATACTGTATCTTTATATTTTATATATAATATATAAATTTATATACATATTTTATATATGTATTTATATTGTTACCACTGTGTATATATACACATATGTGTGTGTGTATATATTTATATATATACATTTTTTTTAAGTCATCAATGTTTGTCAATTAGGAAAAAAATCACACAGCACACTAATTGGTGAAATTATAGAATTTGGTGTTGGTTTGGTTCAGGAGAAAAAGCAGATGTTCTTGTCTTCTACTGGGAAATTAGTACAAACCTTTGGAGGCTAGTTTGACAATATCCATTGAAAACCTGAAATGTGTACATGCCCACTGAAACCAAAAATATAGCTTCTAGGTAATTATCCTAAGTTAGTTAATTTACAGCCTATGTATACATAGTGAAAGTACATTCTTGTCACCACGTTTGATCCTTCATAGGACCCTGGAAGAGAAAATAGACCCCAATATGTCCATTTGTTCGTACTAAGAAACCAGGGTTTAATGCGGTCAGATAACTAGCTATCAGTCACTTAGCTTACAGTCAGCAAAGACAGGACTCAAACCCAGACCTCTCTCCAAATCCAGTGTCTTGAAGACTACGGTGAGTGCCTGATAGTTCTTCCATTTCTAGTACATTCTGCTGTAAATTTCTCAGATGAGATGCAATGCACCCAGGTTAATTTTAATTTCAGATTGAGAGTGAACAGTTCTGAGTATAAGTGGGTATCTCAACTTTGGTGGGGAGCAGGGAGAAGATATTCTTATGCTAAAAAATTATTCATTGTGGATCTGAAAGTTAAATCAGTTTTCCTGCATCTTTTTTCTCCCCCCCCTTTCTTTTCTTCTTTATTTAACATGACTGAGTGAAAATGTACATTCCCGTATAAACTTACATGCCCACCTGTATGCAGCTTCCACTGCTCTCCCTGTCCGCTGACAGCACACTATCCCTCTCGGCTCCGTACATGTCTCATACTCCCAACAGCCTCCTTTCCGCTCCTCTCCACCCACTCTCCTTCCTCCAGCCAGAGGTCAGCAGGATGATATCCTATAGATGTATAGAACCATAAAGTGCAACCAATATATGGTCACTCTGCATTGCCAAGTCCAATCCGTTCCTGTCCAAAGAGTGGACCTTTGTTATAATTTATGGGTAAGGGCAGCATCAGGGCCGGGGGCCATGTTCTCGGGAACCCCGAAACTGCTGGACCATCAATTGAGGTCTTTTAGTGGAGATCTCAGGATGCACCCCTTTTTAGTCTTGTGTTGCCAGTGAGACTCAACCTAGTGAGCTCCGTTGTGGCTATCACTGGTGGTGGCCGGGCACCATCCGGTTCTTCCGGTCCCAAGTTGATGAAGGCACCCACTCTTGCGGGTCTCTCTGTCTTCTAGGTTGTCTTTACCGCATGTCATTTTGGTCCTCGGTGAGCATCCGTTCCTGCTGAGTTGGGACCATTTGCTGTGCCCTCAGATGGCAGGTTGGCAGCTTTTAAGACCCCAGATGCCACTCACCAATGTGGGGTGCAGAGAGCTCTCTTAGCAAAATGCTAGTTGTGCCAATTGGCCTCAATTTTGCCTAATAGCATGGTCTCCTGCCCCCTGCGCCAGCTACTCTATCCTTGCAATATTAGGTTAAGATGGAAAGAGTACTGAAGTTGTGCTGAAGTCCACTTAATGTTGTTCTTGTTTCTAATGTGTGCTATCACTGCTTTCTCCCAACCAGATTTCTAGCAACTATCTAAACTAAACCCTCCCCTCCCTTGCAGCTGTCAAAGAGTCTTTTCTTCTATACACAAGTCTGTTTCTGAGATCTTATCGTAGAGGTCTCATGCAGTATTTGTCCCTTTGTCGCTGACTACTTTCACTCAACATAATGTCTTCACTCAACATAATGTCTTCCGGTTGAAACCAGGTTAGGAGTTGTTTCCTGGAATCATCGTTATTCTTTATCATAGCGTAGTGCTCCATTGAGTACATGTACCATAGTTTACCTATCCATTCTTCTGTTGTTGGGCATCTGGGTTGATTCCATCTTTTTGGTATCGTGGACTGTGCTGCGATAAACATTCTGGTGCATGTGTCCGTTGGTATGAAAGGCCTTGATTCTGTAGGATATATTCCAGGCAGTGGAATTACTGGGTCAAATGGTATATCGATGTCCATTTTTTTTAAGGAAGCGCCAGATTGCTTTCCGAAGAGGCTGGACCATTTTGCAACCCCACCAACAGTGTAGGAGGGTTCCACTTTCTCCACAGCCTCTCCAGCATTTGTTGTTTTGTGTTTTCTGGATCATGGCCAATCTTGTTGGGGTGAGATGGTATCTCACTGTCGTCTTGATTTGAATTTCTTTGATAACTAAAGATAGTGAACATGTCCGCATGTGTTTTTTGGCTGCCTGGATCTCCTCTTTAGTGAAATGTCTGTCCATCTCCTTTGCCCATTGCTTAATTGGATGGTTTATCTTCTTCTTACTGATATTTTGTAGTATCTTATAAATTATGGAGATCAGGCGTCGGTCTGACATAGAGTTGCCAAATATTTTTTCCCATTCCGTGGGTGTTCTTTTAATTCTATTAATAAAGTCTTTGGATGAGCAAAAGTGTTTGATTCTTAATACTTCCCATTTATCTATTTTCTCTTCTGTTGATTGTGGTTTCTTTGACAGATTTTGGAGTCTGTCCTCATTGTGTATTAAAACTTCCATTGTTGTTCCAACCTTTTCTTCTATGAGCTTTATCATTTTAGGTTTGATATTTAGGTCTTTTATCCAATTGGAGTTTGTTTTTGTGTAAGGTATAAGATATGGATCTTGATTCAGTTTATTGCAGATGGATAACCAATTTTGCCAGCACCATTTGTTGAAGAGACTGTTTTTACCCCAGTTTAATGTCTTAGGGCCTTTGTCGAATATGAACTGTTCATAGGCAGATGGTGTCATCTCTGGCGTCTCAATTCTGTTCCCTTGATCCATCTGTCTGTTCTTGTACCAGTACCAGGCTGTTTTGACCACTGTGGCAGTGTAGTATGTTCTAAGGTCAGAGAATGAGCGGCTTCCCAGTGTGTTCTTCTTCTTTAGTAGTACCTTACTTATCCAGGGCTTCTTCCCTTTCCAAAAAAAATTGGTCGTTTGTTTCTCCATCTCATTAAAAAATGATGCTGGAACTTGTACTGGGATTGCATTATATAAATAGATTGCTTTGGGTAAAATAGACATTTTCACAATGTTAACTCTTTCTATCCATGAGCAGGGTAGGTTTTTCCATTTAAGTCTCTCTTAGTTTCTTGTAGTAAGGGCTTGTAGTTCTCTTTGTAAAGGTCTGTTGTTTCTATGGCTAGATTAATTTCTAGGTACCTTATCTTCTTAGGGGCTATCATAAATGGTATTGATTTGATAACTTCTTCGTTAACAGTCTTGTTGTTGGTATAAAGGACTCCTACTGATTTACTTATGTTTATCTTGTGTCCTGAGACTTTGCTGAACTCTTGTATCAGTTTGAGTAGCTTACTTACAGATTCCTTGGGTTCTCTGCATATACAATCATATCATCAAACAGGGAGATTTTAACTTCCTCTTTGCCAATGCAGATGCCCTTTATTTCTTGGTCTTGTCTAATTGCTCTGGCTAGAACTTCTAGCACAATGTTGAATAGGAGAGGTGAGAGTGGGCATCCTTGTCTAGTTCCTGATCTCAAGGGAAAGTCTTTCAGTCTCTCTCCATTCAGGATGATTTGGGCAATTGGATTTGTATAAATGGTCCTTATTATGTTGAGGAATTTGCTGTCTATGCCCATTTTGCTAAGAGTTTTTAGCATGAATGGGTGTTGGACTTTATCAAATGCCTTTTCTGCATCAATGGACAAAATCAGATGATCTTTGTCTTTTGTGTTATTTATGTGGTTAATCACATTAATTGTTTTTCTGATGTTGAACCAGCCTTGCATCCCTGGTATGAATCCCACTTGGTCATGATAGATTATTTTCTTGATATGTTGTTGTATTCTATTGGCAAAAATTTTGTTGAAGATTTTTGCATCTAGATTCACGAGTGATATCGGTCTGTAGTTCTCTTTCTTTGTTGGGTCTTTCCCTGGCTTAGGTATGAGGGTTATGCTGGCTTCATAGAATGAGTTTGGGAGTATTGTATCCCTTTCTATACTGTGAAATAGTCTCAGTAGTACTGAAGATAACTTTTCTCTAAATGCTTGGTAAAATTCTACGGTGAAGCCATCTGGGCCCAGACTTTTTTTGGTTGGCAGTGTTTTGATGACATTTCAATCTCTTCTTTTGTGATGGGTTTATTAAGTTGTTCTGCTTCACATTGTGATAATTTGGGTAGGTGGTATGAGTCAAGGAATGGGTCCATTTCCCCTAGGTTTTCAAATTTGTTACAGTACAGATTTTCATAGTATTCTGTTATGATATTTTTGATTTCTGTTGCATCTGTGGTGACAACTCTCCTCTCATTTCTAATTTGGGTTATTTGTTTCCTTTCCTGCTTTTCTTTAGTAAGTTTAGCCAGTGGTTTGTCAATTTTGTTGATCTTTTCAAAAAACCAGCTTTTGGCCTTTCAATTTTTTCAATTGTTTTTCTATTCTCTAATTCATTTAGCTCTACTCTAATCTTTATGATCTCATTTCTTCTGGTGCCCGAGGGGTTCCTCTGTTGTTCTCTTTCTACTTGTGCAAGCTCTAGGGTTAGTTCCTTGATTTGGTTTCTTTCTTCCTTCCAGATGTGTACATTTATGGAGATAAACAGACCTCTGAGCACTGCTTTGGCTGTTTCCCATAGGTTCTGGTAGGAAGTGTTTTCGTTCTCATTGGAATCCATGAATTTCTTTAATTCATCCTTGATTTCCTCTATAACCCATGTTTTTTGAGCAAAATGTTGTTCAGTTTCCAAGAGTTCCACTTTCTATCTATGTTTTTTTCTGCTATTGATTTCAACTTTGATGGCTTTATGATCTGAGACGATGCTTTGCAGTAATTCAATGGTATGGATTTTGTTGAACATTGCATTATGACCTATCACCTGGTCATTTCTGGAGAATGTTTCATGTGCACTGGAGAAGAAGGTGTAGTTGTCTGCTGATGGGTGGAAAGTTCTGTATATATCAATGAGGTTTAGTTGGTTAATTGTGGCAATTAGCTCTTCTGTATCATTACTGAGCTTTTTTCTAGATGATCTGTCTAGTAATGAGAGTGGAGTGTTAAAGTCTCCCACTATTATTGTGGAGTCATCTAACTCTCTTTTGAGCATAGTCGTATTTAGGTGCTCTGATATTAGGTGCATAAATATTTAATATAGTTAAGTCTTGCTTGTGTACTGAACCTTTCAGCAATAAATAGTGTCCATCTTTGTCCACGATGGTGGATTTGACATTAAAATGGATTTTGTCTGAGATTAGAATTGCCACCCCTGCTCTTCTTTGTTCATTGTTAGCTTGATATATATTCTTCCATATTTTAATTTTTAGTTTGTTCCTGTCTTTAGGTCTCAAGTGAGTTTCTTGTAGACAGCATATGGATGGGTCATGTCTTTTGATCCAAGATGACACTTGGTGTCTCTTTACTGGAGCGTTCAGTCCATTCACATTCAATGTAATTATGGATAGGTATGTGTTCACTTCTGCCATTGTGATAAGTTTATTTTTATGTTGATGTTTTCTCTGTTGTTCTTATTAGTTTGTTCTGGGACATCTTTTTTGTGAGTTGATTTTTCACCTTTTTCAGAGCTGGTTTTGTAGTTGTTGAGACTCGTGTGTTACATTTCTTGAAATGGTATGATACATCTTTGTTGTGCTTTACAGCTGCCCCTATGATCCCCCTTAATAAACTATATATAAACCCAATTTTAATTACTACCAGTCTTGTCATCTTCCTCTCCATCTGGAAGGACTATAACAACTGTAGTACATCCATCTTTTTATTATGATGACACCATAGTTTTCACGATGATCACTGGATTGCTTCTTTCCGTATCAAAACTGTGATTGACTTTGGAGCCTTCCCTAAATGAGTAGAGTATTGAGTAGTGTGTCGTTCTAAAATATAAAGCTAGTGGTTTTGTTCTTCTAAGCCAGAGCCAAGAACTCCTTCCCGTATTTCTTGTAGTTTGGGTTTGGTTTTTACAAAGTCTCTGAGTTTCCGTTTATCTGGGAATGTCTTAATTTCATTTTTGTATTTGAAAGATAGTTTTGCAGGATATATAATTCTTGGTTGGTAGTTCTTCTCCCTCAAGGGTTTGAATGTGTCATGCCACTGTCTCCGTGCCAGCATGGTTTCTACTGAGAAATCTGACAAGAGCCTACAGGGTTTCCCTCTGAATATTAGCTTTGCTTTGATTCTTGCTGCCTTTAAGAGTTGCTGCTTATGTTTCATTTTGTTAAGCTTGATTATAATATGCTTGGAGTCTTTCTTTTGAGATCTATCTTGGGTGGCGTACGATATGCATCTAAGATGTCTATATCCTTTTCCTTCATGATTTCTGGGAAGTTTTCTTTCAGCAGCTCAGCAACAATACTCTCTGTGTTCTCAGATGTCTCACCCTGTTCAGGGACTCCAATTAATCGAAGGTTGTTCCTCTTAATAGAGTCCCACATGCTTCTTAATGTTTCTTCATTTTTCTTGTTTCTTTTTTTCTGATTTCTGCTCATAGACACTGGAATCAGTAGCTCTGCCTTCCAAGTCAGAAATTCTTTTTTCTATTTGTTCCATTCTGTTTTCTTGGCTTTGCATGGAAGTTTCTATGTCTTTGATTTTGTTCTTGATTTGTTGGATTTCAGAGTACTGGTGTTCCATCAGATCGAACAGCTTGCTTAATTTTTCATTTTGTTCTGCTGTATTTTGTATAAGGTCTAGAAGGGCTCTGTATATAATCATTTTGTATTCACTTCCTGATGCTTTCATAAAAGTTTCTTCATCTGGAAAACTCCTTAGTTGTTTTGTTTGGGAGCCTTCTGAAGCCATGGGTGATTTCTTGTATGCCACAATTGTCTGTTGGTTTTTGGGTCCCATGTGAATATGTAGAGGCTGGAAGAGGTACTGTGAGGGTGGATTGCAGATGATTCTCTAGGCTGTCTGAAAATGTAAAGCAAAATGTATCTGAGCACTTCACAAGTCAGTTACGTTTTCACGTGTAGAGGTCCCTCTTCTCAACTGATGAAGTAAGTGCCACTATATCCAATCCCGGATGATAACAAACTAGTTTAGAATACAGCAATACTACTGCCCTGTTGGCCTCTGCTGACAGGGCCTAGCCTTAGCCTACAGTGTGTCGAGTAGTGGTTTTGTGATAGAAAAGCACTTTCTTGTGGGCAGGCTCTGGCTCCCAAGCTAAGAATTAGGGCCAGCTGCGGCCACCGTACCCAAGATGGCGTCCTCCACACAGGCAGCAGACAGAGGGGCTAAAGGTGCCGAGAGGGAGTGATTCCTCTGCTTCTGTTGCAGGGCCCCCAACATAGGCAATACTGTGCAAAATCACTACTTTTCTGTCGGAGAAGCGCTGTATTGTTTGCAGGCGTTGGCTCCCAGGCTAAGAATTAGGTCCTGCTAAAATCTCGGTACCAACATGGTGTCCCGCACCCTGACCGCGGAGCTCCGCACAAACCCCACTGAGGCCGCTACAAAATGAAAGGCTCAAAGTGGCTAGATTAACAGAGTCCCGAGCCTGGCTCTCAGAATATGGGAATTTCGCCTGCCTATCCCCCCAGCAGTGCGTCTGAGTCCAGCCGCCAGGCAAGGCCCAGCTCCGCCCGCCAGCCGAGATCGAGGAAAAAAAGTCAAAATGGTGCGTTTACCTTCCGTCTGTGAGAGCCGGGGCTAGCCAGGAGCGGGAGTCAGCGAGAGAGAGGAGGTTTTTCGCTGAGAGGTAGGAAGTCCCAGTTAACAGCCCTGTGCCGTGTCCTGAGGCTGATTAGGTGATCAGAAGGCTCTGTTTGATTGTCAATTCAGGTCTTGGTTTCCAGAGGGATGTAAGGAGAAGTGGGCTTAGTCCGCCATCTGGACTCCACCTTTTCTCCCCGTTTTAATTCTAGTAACTCAGTTCTTAGAGTGCTATGCTACCAGACCAGAATATAAGCAGAAAAATGAGAAGGGTATTGAAGAGCAAAAAGGTGTGTAGCCAAAGCCCTGGCCCAACAGAGACTAACACAAATGTCAGATCTCTACTGGGGTTGCAAGAAAAACTCTAACCTAAGACAGAGTCTTTATCAGACAGATGAAAAATATGAGCATCTTATGCTGTGTATTCATGCAAAGTAAATTCCAGGCTCTAGGTAGTGTAAACAGTTAACGTACTTGGTTGGTATCCAAAAGCCTGGAGTCCTGAATCAATAGAGGTAATTTGGCAGAAAGGCCTGGTGATCAACTTCTGAAAAAAGCAGCCCTTGAAAACCTTAAGGAGCACAGCTGTACTCTTCACACACGGGCTTACCATGAGTCAGAACCAACTGTGCAGCAACTTTAAAAAAAAATGTTGTTGCTGGGTGCCATTAATTGATTCCAACTCTTAGCAACCCTGTGTATGACAGAACAAAACCGTACCTGGTCCCATGCCATCCGCATAATTGTTGGTATGCCTGAGCCCATTGTTGCAGCCAACGTGTTGATCCATCTTCTTGAGGGTCTGTCTCTTTCTTGATGACCTTTTACTGTATCAATCATGATGTCCTTCTCTGGGGACTACTCCCACCTGATAACATGACTAAACCACGTGAGACGTGGTCTTCCCAATCTTCCTTCTAAGGAGCATTCCGGACCTGCTTCTTCCAGAACTGTTCTTTTCTTACACTTTTATTTAAGGGAGCCCTGGTGGTGCAATGGTTAATTGCTTGGCTACTAGATAAAATGATGGTGGTTCGAATCCACCCAGTGGTACCACAAGAGAAAAGATGTTGAGATCTGTTTCCACAAAGATTACAGCTAGGAAACCCTAGGGGGGCAGTTCTCCTCTGTCCTACAGGGTCACAGTGAGTCAGAATCAACTGGTTAGTGACCACCACCAACAACAACTTAACGGTGGCAGAGACTATAATTTTAATGCAGAATTTCTAAGATGCCATAACTGGGAGGTGCAGACCTGGGATTTGAACCCTGGTTTTGTCTACTTCCAAAGCCCATGCTCATTCCACTACTTCACTGTTCCATGCTCATGTGCTCTCTCTGCTAGTATTTCTCAAGTATTGAAGAAACAAATACGTTCATAGTGAGTCTTGGGATATCTGTTATAAGTACTCAAGTAAAGCAGTTCAAGTGCATGCAGAGATGTGAACTTAAAATTCACCCACAGGTCATGTGCCTGGAGTCTATTTGTCGATGACAGTAGGCTAAATGTCCCTCATGTTGAACTTCTCTTCTACATTAGACCTTTAAAGTTTTCATGTCACAATCTATGATTAGCCTTTCTTAACACGAACACTGTTGTTTTTTTCGTATGAGATCCTCTTAACCTGTTTTCCAAACTACTCTCACCATTTGAAAGCTTTTTTTCTCTGCAGATTAAATTGGTTCCTAATTTAAATTAGCTTCTAGTTTTACCGGCAATCCCATTGCCTGTCATTCCCTGTTTTGGGCCATTCTTACATTAATGCTGCTCTCTGTCTAGGTGTCTTGATTGTTACAGCTACTGCTTAGCTTTCTGATAAGTGATAACAGTGGCATGAATGTACTGACGTAGAAATATTCCATACATACAGTTGTCAGAAAATTCCTCTGATTATAGGTACCTGCCTTTTTAACTCTGAACTTTAAAATAGTGCCTTAAATCTTTTCTGTGTGTGAAGAACTGACAAAGCAAAGATGAATCAGAGATTTCTGTCTTTCAGAGGCTTATGGTATAGATGTGGGGTGATGACAGCCCATATCCCAAATATCTACAATATAATGTGACAATATAGAAGAAATGTGATCAAACCACTGATAGAGTACCAAATTGCCAACTGGTCTTGCCAGGGCGAGTTAGGAAGTGCGTTCTTGAGAAAGTAATATTTGAGCAAGGTCTTCAGGAGTAAGTAGGAGTTATACTGACAGAAGCTGAGAAGAAGGAGCACTTTAAGATTTACTGCATGCTTAAGAATTACGAACCTTGGTGGTACTGTGGCTAAGAGCTTGGCTGCTAACCAAAATGTATGCAGTTTGAATTCACAAGCCAATCCTTGGAAACTCTGTATGGCAGTTCTACTCTGGCCTACAGTGTCACTGTGGGTTGGAATCAACTTTACTGAACGGGTTTGTGTGGTTTTTTGTTTGTTTGTTTGTTTCTGGGGATCAGCAACAACTTTGACTCAGAGTAGATGGTATCTGTATCCTGTGGGATTGAAACAGAACATGATGAAGGTGAGTTATAGGAAGTGGGGGCCAATCTGGAGGGCTGGACTGGAAAGGTGAAAACACAAGTGCAGAAAGGGGAATTCTTGTTCATGTTTGTTAATGGTTTCTGCTCCTTCAGACTGATAACCAGAGAGCATATTGCAGTCCAGTAAGGAAAAACAAACAAACAAATTTTACACACTTAGGCAGTAGGAAGTCAAAATTCCATGTAACTTCTGAATGGAATGGAAGCAGAGAATGAAAGGGGAAATTGGGACACTTTGGTCTTACTTTTCAGAAATTAAAAAGTCGTGACCTACAGGCGGGTCAGACAACCTAACCAGAAGGAAACACTAGAAAGTCTTTAACTTCAAGATGTCTCCAGGGAAGAGGATTAAATTAGCTCATAGGATTCTAGGGCAGCCTGGTCAGGACTCTAAGTTCAGTCTTCGCTCTGCCTTTTATCTGCAAGTGTTCGTGTGATAACTTTGGCCCTGCTAAGAAGGCAAGGTGCACTCCATCTGACCAGGCTCTCTGACTGCTATGAGAGAAACGGATGGCCTTTCCCAGAAAAAACAAACAAACACAGAACACTATGGGCAGAAACACAAGTTTAAAAAAGTACTGTGTCCTTATTGCTATCCTTTCTTAAAAGGCTGGGCATTATAGCCTTGAGAGTCCCTGACTCCAGTTGGCCTCTTATAAAGACGGGAAGGATGTTCCACAACAGGATACTTATGCATTTCACCTGGCCACTTGCAAAGAGGAGACGTGAATGACTGAACATTGGAACTTTGGTCAAGATCTTATGTTAGGATGATACTTATTCTTTCTTACATCCTTGAACCTAGCATCATGCTAAGCACTGAGCAGGTTCATGGATGTTTATCAAAATAGTGAATGGGTAACTATGCAAAAGCAACTAACACAAGGTCCCACACACAGTTGCTGCTCGGCAACTGCTTTGTTGAATAAATGAATATCTGAATATTTGAATGAATTAGTTCATTGAGTTCTAAGGAAAATAAATAAATGAAGAATTAGAAACAGCACCCTGAAAGTGTCAGTGGTAGAGTCTCTGAGATAAACTCTCTGCAGTTACTATGTATGTAATACACCTGGAGATCTGCTCCATTAAAAATTACAGCCAAGAAAACCAAGGCTTAGAACTGGTTTGAATCAGTTCAGGCATGATTGACTAAGTGCAAGTGGAACAAAATTGAATTTTAAAAATGTGAATGACCCAGAACCATAACTGGAATAGGAGAAAGTACAGGTCAAAGTCCAGAAATGGGAGACTTGGCAGAGCTGTAGGGAGCCCTTTCAGGAACTGATGTTAGGAGATGGGGTCACGGCCAGGACTGAGGACAACTACAGACCTTCAAAGCTGCCTGGTTGGCTGCCATGTTTGAGTGGGGCACTGCTGTTTCCAACTCTGCACAGAATTTGATAGGAAAGAGATTTGGTTGCCATTCAATGCATACACTACCCTTGTTTTCCAAAAAGGTGACTAAGTGTCCAGCAGGGCTTTGACCTATAATTTTTCCTGTTCTGATTGTGGTTCTAGTTTACTCAAATTCTAAGGATTTGGGTCTGTTCTGATGTTGTTTTCTTGGCCATGATTAAACCAGGAAGAACTATCTTGAACCCCTGAAGAAAGCCTTATGGCACAGTTCTGCTCTGTTCAAATGGGGTCATTATGACTTGAAAATCAACTGGACAGCAACTAACAACAACAGCAGCAAATACAGCTAATAGTGTTCAAATTTCTTGTGACTGAGTGAGTAAAGTGTCAGGAAACCACTAGTTATTTGGTGGTGGTGGTGGTATGGGGTTAGAACTCCCAAGAGTTATGGGGTGGGAGTGCTTTTCTTAGTGGGAGTCCAGGGAAAGTGGCAGCATATATTGAGAAAGAAACTATTACAGAATCCCATGTAAGTCTAGGGCTTAAGGAAAACTGTCAAACCTGCACTGGGGAGAACAGGAGTAGGAGAAGAGGGTAAGGATCTGGGTCCTTGAGGTTTGAGAAAGCTGAGCTAAGTTGATTGGTTGTTCTGGTTTTGATTTGGAAGTCTCTGTGAGTTCCACAACCCCTGGGAGTAGTTTGAATAGGGTTGAAGTCTGGTCACAGCTCTTTGGACCAACTTCAAGGCAGCTTTCTGCTTAGCAGCTGGGACTACGCTCCATGGGGCTGTAGGTATTCTAATGCTCTGTCTTTCTGAATGAGTCAGGGATGTCACTTGGCTTCATTAATCTACTCTGAGGTTGTTTCTGGAAATGACCGTCTCTAATCTTTGAATTATTTTTATTTTGGACTTACATATGGCGAGATCGAGGGGAGGGTAGTTGGTGTGCTTACGCATAACTGGAAGGCCTATCAGGGTATCTGAGTTTATATCTAAACTATGAGAGATGTGTAAGGTGGAAAAGCAGACTATTGACACCACACCAGTGGCCTCACATTTATCGGACACTGATTGACAAGTTCCTGGATGCTTGGATGCTAGATTCTGACTCATGGTGACCCTGCTAAAGATTTTTTGTAAAAGCAAAGCAGTTGAATTTAAATCCAGCAGTGGGATTTCATGAAAATAGCTTAGCCTTCTGAGGCCCCAATTTCCCTTCTCTGAACTGAGGATGGTAATTCTACTACCTCATGGAGCTGCTGTGAGATTTAATGCATTAATGCAAGTAAAAGGCTTAAGAGACCCTCACCCAACGTTGCTATGTTTCGTTGTACCCTTTAGTCCTCCCCACGACTCAGTGGCTGCAATAGTTATTCCAATTGTCCTTGTAGGGAAACTGAGGCTCGGTTCGTGAAGTTGGCAGGTGAAGAAAGAGCCAGGATAGGAATGCTTAGCCGTTCTGCTCCCTGCTGGATTGTTTGCCTCTGGGACAGCCCTTCCCCCCCGGGACTGCATTTCTGTTTGGGGGCTAGAGAGCCTGTGGTTCTCTGGGGAGCCTTTCCTCTGGCTGTCTGACACGGTTATTTTTGAGTTTCGCTTGTGAAACTCATAATGAGGGATTTTCTCACTTTTCGGTAGGAGTCAGACTTTACACTATGTGCAGGTTTTAAAATGTCAGAATCATAGAAAGGGCCTGTGAAGATGCCTGAAGGGCAAAACTAAAGCACTTGGCTTTGATGGTTAAGCAGGCCCCGTGTTACAACGCTGGGCTGCTAATCAGAGGGTTGATGATCAGATCCACACAGTGGTTCCTTGGGAGAGATACCTGGTGATCTGCTCTCATTTCTACATCCTAGAAAACCCTATGGGACAGTCCTACTGTCACATGGGGTCACCACAGGTTGAACTCTAGTCCAAGGCTCCTAACAACAGACAAAGCAGGTCATTGCCATTCTTAACTTCGTTGTGCCAATCATTATGCTAAACACAGTAAGTACATTATCTCATTTAATCCTTGGTAACTAGAAGATCACTATGAGTAAGTCCCCACTCAACGGCAGTAGTTTTTTTTTTTTTTTTTTTAAGCAGGAGGAGCTCTGGTGGAGCAGTGGTCAGACACTTAGTTGCTAACTTAAATGTTGGTAGTTAGAATCCAGCGAGCTGCACGCTCCTCAGTAGAAAGACTTAGCACTCTGCTCTTGTAAAGACGAAAACCCTATGGGGCAGTTTTACTCTGACACACAGTTTCCCTGTGAATCAGAATCAAGTGGACAACACACAACAACAGCAATAATCCCTACAAGGCTGCAGGTACTATCTCTATTTTATAGACACGAAAACTGTGACTTGGGCTACTGGCAGTTTGTCACACTGGGACTAAGTGCAGCTCAGCAACGATCCTCATTCCAAGCTCTTAAACATGGACATGATACTGGGAGATTCTGTGGAAGAATAATCACTGGAAACAGTGGGAATTTGTTTGCATCTAATAGTCTCCACTCTGCTGACAGTGAGAATCATTCTCGCTACCATGATTCTATCACCCTTCCAAAGGCTGGAGTTCAGTCAAATGCAATCGCTATTTCCTGCTTGAGAAGCTTCACAAAGAAGGATGTAGAAAGAGAAAACAAGAATCAGAGGTCAGTTTGGAAGCAAGCAGAGGTCAGTACTCTTTATATATTCCAGTAAGAATATAATGGGATATATTTATTGTGGAACATATATGTTTATTGTGGAATACAGGCAGTCCCTGGGTTACAAACATCTGACTTCCAGCCAACTTGTACTTAAGAGTAGACAGATATAAAACCTATTCTATTAAAAATTTGAGTTAAATACAATGACAGATAATGAAAACACACACACATATACACACTACTTTGTGATGCTCACAAAAACAATGTTTAAGTGTTTTATATGTATAGAAAGGTAAAATATATATGATATACTGAGACACGATGCTAGATAAGAATCGTTTAAGTTCCTATTTTAACTTATCTACAAGTTAGACTTGAAGACAGACTTCAGAACAGATATTATTTGTAACCTGGTGACTGCGTGATACAGTGAAATACATATTATTCAATAATATATTTATTTAAATGATGTCAAACAGCATTTATGTAGCTCAAAGTTGGCAACATTTTTCATGGAGAGAGAATTAACGGAACACAGCGTTTTTAAACCAGGAAAGAAAATAACTACTTCATAAGTACCTTCTCAGTACCAAGTCGCCATGCCAAGTGCTGTTGAGTCGGATCTGACTCGTGGCGACCAGACACTGCTTTATATGAAGTTCACGTTAATTCTTACCATAATCTGAAAGACTGACATTGAATATCTCCATTTCACAGGTGAGAAAAGTAGGACTTAGAGATGTCATGTGACCTGCATTATGTTTAAAACGAACACAAACGCCTCATCTCTCTAACTCTAAATAATTCTTATACTTCACATATACAGAACACTCATTATGGCATGGAAACTATTTTAAGGATTTCAGTATAGATTGCCTCATTCAATCTTCACAGCAAACTGAAAAGTCTGTCTCTGTTCTTGGGTGTTGGTGAGTTGACTTTGACTCATAGTGACCTCCGCGTGACAGGGCAGAACTACCCCATGGGGGTTCCTGGGCTGTAATCTTTAAGCAAGCAGATGGCCAGGTCTTTCTCACACTATGCTGGGTGGGAACAAACTGCCAACCTTTCAGTTAGCAGCCAAGTTCTTAACTGTTGTACCATCAGAGCTCCTTACTCTAAAGTGTTAAGCTCTGCAACTAACCCCATTTCAAGACGGAGAAAATTGGCATTTAGGTATATTGAATCACTTTCCCAGGTCAGCATTTGAACCTAGAGCCTGACTTCTTAAGCTATCAAGCAAGCAGCATGCAGTAGAAGCACTGAGGAATGGAGCAGTTAAAGGAAGATGTAAGTAAAGTCTCCAATGTCCTTTGTGAATATGTGGTTCCTATAAACATTGTCTTGCCTACCTCTTAGAGTTCCTGCCTGTGTCTGTTGTTGGTTGGTTCCCCTCTTCTGCTGTGGAAATGTATTCTCCTTTTACATATCTATCAGGCCTTTCTGGAGTCCCTGGGTGGTACAAGTGGTTAACACACTCCGATGCTACCGGAAATGTTGGTGGTTTGAATTTACCCAGACGCACCTCAGAAGAAAGCCTGGAGATCAATTTCCGAAAACCCAGCCCTTGAAAACCCAGTGGAGTACAGTGCTATGCTGACACATGCTAGTTATTCACCAGGAGGTGGAGTGGACTTGATGGCAACTAGCTTGGTTTGGGTTTGATCAGTCTTCTTATGTGCCTCTTCTGCTGTGAGGGAGCTTCCTGTTTCCTTGTGTCTCTATAGTCAGTGATGTATACACAGAGAGCCACATGGACTGGTCATATGCGACAAATATCCATAGGTGAATGTTTGTCCTGCAAATAATCTTGAAACCACACCCTATTTATTTTACTGAAAGAGATTCAGAGGTATGAAGACTCCTTTCAGATTACCCCACTAGTTAGTGGCAGAGCTGGACCCCGAAGCTGAGACTCAGGGCTCTCAGTTAGTTTACAAAATTTTGTGCGTGAGAGGGAGGTAGATACAAAAGTAGAAATTTCTTTTTTTTTAATAGATGAAATTGGGAGGATGTGGTTTCTTTCAATAACATTCAGAATAATATATAAATGTATATGCACAAACCTATAATATATGTATAATGATAAAATTTCATTAAAGATAATCTTTGTTGTTGAATAGCACTAAAGAAATATGTAGAGGAGTTGCATGAAATATGTAAATTTGAGTGTGAAAAGAAAACAGTAAAAAATGAGAAAAAGTGGAAGGGAAAAGAGAACCCAATGTGCTGATCATTTACATACTGACAGCAAGTTTGTTTGAATGGAACATAGAAATATATGTAAATTGGCCTTCCTGTTTAAGAAAAGGATGTGCAACTATATGTCCACAGAAATCTGCTACTCTTCATGTTGAAATAGAATAGAAGATGCTTAATTTTCCATCCTGTTGTTTTTTCTTCTTTCTAGAATATTCTCTCAGAAAATTCTAGGGTCAGATTCTTGCATATCTCACATTTTAGTCATCCATTCAGCCATATGTCCATCTCACATGTATTCTGAGCCAAGCATCATATAGGCTTTTGGAAATGCAAAGAAGAATAAGAGATGAAAATTAGCAGTTTTCAAGAAGCTGAGAGTCTAACATGATGCACTACAACAAACACCCTTGCAGAGACACGAACAAAACAAAACATCAAACCAGTTGCCTTTGAGTCTTGTCTGACTTACAGCCACCCTATGGGTGTCAGAGTAGAACTGTGCTCCACAGAATTTTCCAAGTCCGATTTTTTCAGAAACAGGTCTCGGGGTCTCTTTTTCTGAGACACATCTGGGTAGTTTTGAACTGCCAGCTTTTTTGTTAATAGCTGAGAGGTGACTGTACTGCCCAATGATCCCTTGTAGAGATATATTATGTGGAGAATGTAACCAAAGTCACTTAAAAATATGTATGGAAATTACTAACGGGAACCTACTTTATTGTGTAAACTTTCACCAAAACGCACACACAAAAAAAGTTAAAAAAAAAAATAGGGCATGAACTGGACCCCTGATAGTATAGTGGTTAAGAGTTATGGCTGCTAACCAAAATGTTGGTAGTTGGAATGCAGCAGCTGCTTTTTAGAAACGCTGTTCTACTCTGTTGTAGAGTCACTATGAGTTGGAATTGATTTGATGGCAATGGCTTTGTCAAGGAAGCTATGAATTCAAAGTTTTATTTAGTCCCTTCCTAATTATATGATCTGGGGTAAGGTGAAACTTCTTTTGAGCCAACCGAATGGAGTTCTACCTACCATTAATGGTTGCAGTTCTACCTACTGTTAATGGCTGAATGAAACAACATCAGTAAAGCAAATTTGTATCTGCCTTCAGACTCTTCCATCAAATGCCAGGATCGTATAAACAATTGGTGCTTGGCCTCTATGTGAATGCCCAATGGGAATCCTGAAACTCAACCTCAAACTGAGCTTCTGATCTTCTCCCTAGACCTTGTTCTGCATACTTACCTACAGTAGGTGGTGGTTACTCTATTCTCCAGGTGCTCAGGCCAAAAACCTCGGAGTTGCATTTTGCCCCTCTCTTTCACACTTCGCATCCAGTGTATGAGGACATGTCATTGTATCTGTGTTCAATACACATCCAGAATACAACCATTCCTGGTAATTAGACTGCTGTCATCCTGGTCCAAGCCACTTTAACCTCTCACCTCACTTACTGCAATAGCCTCCTTATTGGCCTCTGTACCGCTGTTTACATACCCCACATAATGTGTCCTCAAAAGAAAAATCAATGTGATACATCAAGATCACAAGTGAGATCATATCACTGCTCAAAACCCTGTGAAGTCTGTCCTTACCACTAGACTCAAACCCAAAGTCTACAATGTCCTGTAAGGCCCTGAGATTTCAGGGTGGTGCAGTTAACCAAAATGGTAGCAATTTGAACCCACTTAGTGTCACCTTGAAAGAAAAACTTGGTAATATTCTTTCCAAATATCAACCATTGAAAACCATAGATACTCATAAGGTCTCCATAAGTCAGAGTCGAATCAGCAGCAACTGAAACAAGGTCCTACATAAAATGTCCCTTCACTTCCTCTCTGGTCTCACCCTCACCACTCTCCTAGACTTTGCTCTCTCTGATCTAGCCACACTGGACTCCTCACTGTCCTTGGATATCCGGGGCATGTGTTGACTGTCTGGGCCTTTGCAGTAGCTCTTCCTACTTTCCCATGTAGCTCTATGGCTCACTCCCTTACCTTTTCCAAGTCTTTCTGCAGATGTCATCTTCTCAACGAAACCTATGTAATAACTGCACTCATGACTACCGTTCTCTGCCAGTACCCTTCTTGCCCCCACCCTTCTTTATTTGTTCTTTCTTAGATGCTAGAAACTGTATTGATTTATTGTGTTTATTGGAGCCTTGGTGGCATAGTAGTTAAGAATTTTACTGCAAACCAGAGTTTGGCAGTTCAAATCCACCAGCCACTCCTTGAAAACTCTATGGGGAAATTCTACTCTGTCCTATAAAGTTGCTGTGAATTGGAATCCACTTGACAACAGTGGGTTTTTTATTTTATTTTTTATTAACTATGTTTTCCTCCTTCATAACTGAAACACCATGAAGGCAGGATCTTTGTTCACTTTGTTCACTGATGTGTCTAAACATGTCCTAGAAAAAGAATAGGAGTTTCAACATAAGTTGTTTTATCCTTTCTGCCTCAACCTCAAAAACAGAAAGACCTTAGAATGTTTGTTGGAGTTGGAAATGGCCACTGGCCATCCTTCATCCCTGCTCTGGCTGTGACAGGAGCCCCATTCATTTGTAAGATTAGTAACTCCTGGGTGATATTTTCTACCTGGTGAGGTGGTCATTGTTCTTGGCTAGAGTTCCTCACTCCTCTGGACAAATGCCACATGAGCTCTTCCCTCCTCTTGCACTGGATGCCACACTACATGTCACACTACATGTCACTTAGTGAACAAAAACACTGTGCTCCTTGTGAGGAAAAACCCAGTCCTCTTTTGTGCTTCCCCTTCTCAGAGGCAGACATGATGTCATTCAGTCCTTGAGCATCACAGTTCCTCTTTGTTGAAAGGATTTTTATTTGCCTACGTGTAAGAAGTTTCTTCCATCCCAGTCACATCCATTGTGGCTTCTCAGCTTATGTCTGTCTTTCTCCCCTATGCCTTCACCCTCCTGACAACAAGCCTGAGAAAAGGGAGTGTGGATGTTAGCGACAGTACATTGCCCAAATGATGCAAGTTGTGTTACAGTTTGCAAGTGCTTTCATATCCACTGATTTATTCATTCTTACCAATCCATTGATCCTGTTTTGGAAGGTTGAAATAAATGACACTTAGAACCACACAGGGAAGTGTAGTCAAGATGACAAACACACGTCTCCCTAGATCCCTCTGGAAACCAAGACCTGAATGATTAAATGGAGACTTCTGGACACCTAGTGAGCCCTAGGATGTGGCACAGAGCTGTTAATTTGGACTTCATACCACTGAATGCAAAACCACCTCTCTTTTACTGACGCCACTCTCGGTGAGCACAGGCTTGCATGGACTGAAGGTAACTCACCATTTTAATTATTTTTTTTCTTTGTCTTAGCTGGTGGGTGGAGCTGGGACTTGATTAGAGGCTAAGATGCACTGTTGGTGGGATTGGCAAGTGAAATTGCCATATTTTGAGAACCCGGCTTTGGACTCTGTGCATGTCAACACCTTTTGCCTCTCTTTCTGTCTCTGCCATATAGTAGCCAGTACTGGGGCAGTGGCAAGCTTGTGTGGGATGCCATCTTGATCCATTGAGAGGTAGCCATACGGAGTGTCCAGCTGGACTTAGTTCCTAGGGTGGGAGACAGTGCCTGCCTTGGGGGAGAGTGCTTTTCCAGCAGAAAATCAGTATTTTACACAGTGTCACCTATGGCTGGGGCCTGGCAACAGAGGCTATGGTCTCTGTGCATCTTGGCACCTTTGGCTTTTCTTTCTGTCTCTGCTATAGACGGCCTGGTCCCAGCCAGGTGCCGAGCTTGTGAGGTACACCATCTTGTTCCACTGGGAGGTGGATATACCCATATAGAAGCCTCAGCTGGACCTAATTCCTGGGCTGGGAGGCAGTGCCTGCCCAGAAGGGAGTGCTTTTCTGGCAGAAAAACAGTATTCTACACAATGTCACCTACAGCTGGGGCCTGACAGCAGAGGCCAGCAGAGCAGTAGCTTTTCTGTATTTTGAGCTAGTTTATAACATCTGGGTTTCGATATAGAGGTGCTTACTTTGCTAGCTGGGAAGAGGGACCTATAAACTTGACTGACTTTGGAAGTTGTCAGATACTTTTTACCTTTCATTTTAAGACAACCTAGAGAAACAACTGTGGCCCATCCTCACAGCATCTCTCCGAGCATCTATTGACTCACACAATGCTAAAAAGGCAACAAACTCTGGAGAAAAGCATAGCCAAGAAATCACCCATGTCTTCAGAAAACCCCTAAAAGAAAGCACCTTACAACTTCCCAGACAAAGAAGCTTTTCTGAAACTATCGGAAGGTGAATACAAAAGGATTACCTATAGAGCCCTCCTAGACCTTATACAAAATACAGCAGAGCAAAATAAAAAATTAAGCAAGCTCTTTGATTTGAGGGAACACCAGTACTCTGAAATCCAACAGATCAAGAACAAAATCAAAGGCATAGAAACTTCCATGCAAAGCCAAGAAAACAGAATTGAACAAATGGAAGATGGACTTTCTGACTTGGAAGACAGAGCCATAGACTCCAGCATCAATGAGGACAAATCAGGAAAAAGTAATAAAAAAAAAAAATGAAGAGGCATGTGGGACTGTATTAAGAGGAATAATCTATGATTAACTGGAGTTCCTGAACAAAGCAGTACACCTGAGAACACAGAGAGTATTGTTGCCGAGCTGCTGACAGAAAACTTCCCAGAAATTATGAAAGAAGAGAATATAGATATCTAAGATGCATATCAAATGCCACTAAATATAGATCTCAAAAGAAAGACTCCAAGGCATATTATAATCAAGCTTAATGAAATGAAACATAAGCAGAAACTCTGAAAGGCAGCAAGACTCAAAGAAAAGCTAACATTCAAAGGCAAACCCTGTAGGCTCTTGTCAGATTTCTCAGCAGAAACGATGCTGGCGTGGAGACAGTGGCAGGACACATTCAAAGCCTTGAAGGAGAAGAACTTCCAATCAAGAATGATATATCCTGCAAAACTATCTTTCAAATGTGAAAATGAAATGAAGACATTCTCAGATCAACAGAAACTCAGGGACTTTGTAAAAACGAAACCAAAGCTACAAGAAATACTGAAAGAATCTCTTGGCTTAGTAGAACAAAACCACTAACTTTATACTTTAGAAGCAAATACAGGACACATAACCCAGATTTAGAATGCTCTAAACTCAATCAAAGCAATAATAGTGAAAGAAATGATCCAGTGATCACATCATGGAAACTATGATGTCATTAAAAATAGGGATGTACTATAGTCTTTGTAGTCCTTCCAGATGGAGAGGAAGTTGATAAGAATGGTAGTAACTGAAATTGGGTTTATACATAGTTTATTAAGGGAGATCTTAGGGACAGCTATAAAACACAATAAAGGTACAACATATCAAATCAAGAAATGTAATACAGGAGTCTCACAATCACAAAACCAACACTGAAGTATGTGAAAAGTCAACTCCCAAAGAATGTCCCAGAACAGATTAATAAGAACAACAGACAAAACATCAACACAAAAATAAACATGTCACAAATGGCAGCACTAAACATGTACCTGACAATAATCACATTGAATGTGAATGGACTGAATGCTCCAGTAAAGAGACATCACGTGACATCTTGGATCAAAAGACATGACCCATCCATATGTTGCCTAAGAGCAACTCACCTTAGACTTAAAGATATGAACAAACTGAAAATTAAAGAATGGAAGAATTTATATCAAGCTAACAATGAACAAAGAAGAGCAAGTGTGGCAATTCTGATCTCAGATAAAATAGATTTTAATGTAAAATCCACCACTGTGGACAAGGGTAGACACTATTTATTGCTGAAAGTTTCAATACACAAACAGGACTTAACAATATTAAATATTTACGCAGCTAATATTAGAGCACCTAAATACATCAAAGAAACACTGACTAGACTCAAAAAAGAGATAGATCACTCCACAACAGTAGTGGGACACTTCAACACTCCACTCTCAATATTGGACAGATTGTCTAGTAAAAAGCTCAGTAGAGACACAGAAGACTTATGGCCACAATTAACCAAGTAGACCTCATCTATACATGAGCAGACAACTACACCTTCTTCTACAGTGCACATGGAACATTCTCTAAAATAGACCATGCATAAGGACACAAAACAATTCTCAACAAAATCCATACCATTGAATAAATGTAAAACATCTCAGATCATAAAGCCATAAAAGTCAAAATCAATAGCAGAAAAAACATAGATAGAAAGCGGAACTCATGGACACTTAACAATATCTTGCTCAAAAAGCTGTTGGTTATAGAAGAAATCAAGGATGAAATAAAGAAATTTATGGATTCCAATGAGAATGAAAACACTTCCTACCAGAACCTATGGGATACAGCCAAAGCAGTGCTCAGAGGTCTGTTTATCTCCGTAAACACACGTTATCTGGAAGGAAGAAATAAACAAAATCAAAGAACTGACCCTGCAGCTTAAACAAGTAGAGAGAGAACAACAGAGGAACCCCTCAGGCACCAGAAGAAAACAGATGATAAAGATTAGAGCAGAATTAAACAAATTAGATAATAGAAGAACAATTGAAAAAATTGAAAAGATCAAAAGCTGGTTTTCTGAAAAGATCGATAAAATTGACAAACCATTGGCTAAACTTACTAAAGAAAAACAGGAAAGGAAGAAAATAACCCAAATAAGAAAAGAGAGGGGAGTTGCCACAACAGATCCAACAGAAATAAAAAAATATCATAATTGAATACTATGAAAGACTGCACTCTAACAAATTTG
Organism: Heterohyrax brucei; assembly: GCA_028571685.1. Classification (NCBI taxonomy): domain Eukaryota; kingdom Metazoa; phylum Chordata; class Mammalia; order Hyracoidea; family Procaviidae; genus Heterohyrax; species Heterohyrax brucei. The sequence goes on along the minus strand of CM053153.1, from coordinate 12,035,336 downwards.
AAAACCTAGAGGAAATGCACAAATTCCTTGATTTATATCACCTACCAAAATTATCACAAGGCAAAGCAGAACAACTTAATAAACCCATCACAAAGGAAGACATTGAAAAAGTCATCAAAAAACTACCAATGAAAAAAAGCCCAGGCCCAGATGGCTTCACTGCAGAATTCTACCAAGCTTTTAGAGAAGAGTTACTTCCAATACTACTGAGACTATTTCACAATATAGAAAGGGATACAGTACTCCCAAATTCATTCTATGAAGCCAGCATAACCCTGGTACCAAAGCCAGGGAAAGACTCAACAAAAAAGGAGAACTACAGACTGATATCACTCATGAATCTAGATGCAAAAATCTTCAACAAAATTCTGGCCAACAGAATACAACAAAATATTAAAAAAAAAAAAAAATCTATCATGACCAAGTTGGATTCATGCCAGGGATGCAAGGCTGGTTCAGCATCAGAAAAACAATTAATGTGATCAACCACATAAATAACACAAAAGACAGGAATCACCTGATTTTGTCTATTGATGCAGAAAAGGCATTTGATAAAGTCCAACACCCATTCATGCTAAAAACTCTCTGCAAAATAGGAATAGACAGCCAATTCCTCAATGCAGTAAGGGCCACTTATACAAAGTCAACTACCTACATCATTCTGAATGGAGAAAGACTGAAACAGTTTCCCTTGAGAACAGAAACTAGACAAGGATGCCCACTCTCACCTCTCCTATTCAACATTGTGCTAGAAGTTCTAGCCAGAGCAATTAGACAAGACACAAGAAATAAAGGGCATTTGTATTGGCAAAAAAGAAGTTAACATTTCCCTATTTGTAGACAATAGGATTGTATATGCAGAGAACCCTAAAGAATCCATAAGTAAACTACTCAAACTGATAGAAGAGTTCAGCAAAGTCTTAGGATACAAGATAAGCATAAGTAAATCAGTAGGACACCTTTATACCAACAATGAGATTATTAAGGAAGAAATCACCAAATCAATGCCATTTACTATAGCCCCTAAGTAAAGTACCTAGGAATAAGAGTTCAGCAAAGTCTCAGGATACAAGATAAGAATAAGTAAATCAGTAGGACACCTTTATACCAACAATGAGATTATTAGGAAGAAATCACCAAATCAATGGCATTTACTATAGCCCCTAAGTAAAGTACCTAGGAATAAATCTAACCAGAGAAATAGCAGACCTTTACAAAGAGAACTACAAGACCTTACTACAAGAAACTAAGAGAGACTTACATAAAAGGAGAAACCGCTCATGGATAGGATGACTTAACGTTGTGAAAATGTCTATTATGCCCAAGGCAATCTACTTATATAATGCAATCCTTCTGGGAGTCAGTTCTACCCTGGCCCCTAGGGTCGCCATGAGTTGGATCCAACTTCAATGGCACTTGGCCAATACAAATTCCAGTGACATTTTTAAAGAGATGGTGAAACAAATTGCCAACTTTGTTTGGAAAGGGAAGAAGCCCCAGATAAGTAAAGCACTACTGAAAAAGAACACATTGGGAGGCCTCTCACTACCCGACTTTAGAACCTATTATACTGCCACAGTAGTCAGAACAGCCTGGAACTGGTACAAAAAGAAACAGATAGATCAACAGAACAGAATTGAGACCCCAGCGATGATACTATCTTCCTGTGAACAGTTGATATTTGACAAAGGCCCTAAGACATTAAGCTGGGGAAAAAACGATCTCTTCAACAAATGGTGCTGGCAAAATTGGATATTCGTCTGCAAAAAATTGAAATAAGACCCATATCTTACACCTCAAAAATTAACTCAAACTGGATAAAACACCCAAATATCAAATGTAAAACAATAAAGCTCATCCAAGAAAATGTAGGGATAACAATGGAAGTTTTAATACACAATGTACACAGACTTCAAAATCTGTCAAACCAATCACAAACAACAGAAGAGAAAACAGATAAATGGGAACTACTAATAATCAAAAACTTTTGCTTATCCAAAGACTTTATTAATAGAATTAAAAGGCCACCTACAGAATAGAAAAAAATATTTGGTAACTATATGTCAGACCAATGCCTGATTTCCATAATCTATAAGGTACTACAATATATCAATAAGAAAAATATAAATCATCCAATTAAGTGATGGGCAAAGGAGATGGACAAACACTTCTCTAAAGAGGAGATCCAGGCAGCCAAAAAACACATGCGGACATGTTCACGATCTTTAGTTATTAAAGAAATTCAAATCAAGACGACGATGAGATACCATCTCACCCCAACAAGGTTGGCCATGATCCAAAAAACACAAAACAACCAATGCTGGAGAGGCTGTGGAGAAATTAGAACTCTTCTACACTGCGGATGGGATTCTAAAATGGTGCAACCTCTTCCGAAAGCAATCTGACACTTCCTTAAAAAGCTGGATATAGGTATACCATTTGACCCAGTAAGTCCACTGCTCAGAATATATCCTACAGAATCAAGGCCATTCACACCAATTGATATATGCACACGAATGTTTATCACATCACAGTCCACAATAGCAAAAAGATGGAATCAACTCAGATGCCAAACAAAAGAGGAATGGACAGGTAAACTATGGAACATATACTTAATGTAACACTATGCAATGACAAAGAACAATGATGATTTTAGGAAACATCTCATAACCTGATTTCAACTAGAGGATGTTATGTTGAGTGAAAGTAGTCAGCAACAAACAGACAAATATTGTGTGAGACCCCTATGATAAGAACTTAAAAACAGACTCCCAGCCAAGCCAAGTGCCATTGAGTGCATAGAAAAAAAGACTCTTTGACGGCTGCAAGGGTGTGGAAGGCAGGAGGGTGAGGCGGGGAGGGTTTAGATTAGATAGCTGATAGAAATTTGGTTGGGCTAAATCTGTGACAGCACACATCAGAAAGAAGATCAATATTAACTGGACTTCAACATAACATGATTACTGCTTACATCTTAATCCAATATTACAATAACAGAGTAGCTGGGGCAGGGGGCCGAGGACCGTGCTGTCTGGGAAACTGAGACCAGTTGGCACGACTAGCATTTTGCTAAGATAGCCTTCTGCTCTCCACATTGGTGAGTGGCATCTGGAGTCTTAAAAGCTGCCAAGCTGCCATCCGAGGGCACAGCAAATGGTCCCCACTTAGCAGGAGTGGATAATCACCAAGGACCAAAATGACATGGGGGAAAGAGAACTCAGAAGACATAGTGACCCACATGAGTGAGGGACTACATCAGCTTGTGGCCAGAAGAACCAGATCGTGCCCAGCCACCACCGGTGATAGCTGTGTTGGAGCTCACAAAGTTGAGTCTCACTGGCAACACAACAATAAAAATGGTTGCACCCCAAGTTCTCCATTAAAATAAAACCACTGATGGTCCAGGGGCCTCAGAGTTCTGGGAGCATGTCCCCTGGCCCCAATGCTGCTCCTGTCCATAAATCATAATGGAGGTCAGCAGGAATGGATTGGACTTGGCAATACAGAGTGACCGTATCATGTGTGTACTTTATGGTCCTATGCATCTACAGGATGTTGTCCTGCTGACCTCTTACTGGAGGAAGGGGAGTGGGTGGAAAGGAGGGATAAGAGATTGTTGGCAGGACAGGACATCTATGGAGCAGAGAGGAAGAGTATGTTGTCACTGGGCAGGGAGAGCAGTGGGAGCTGCATATAGGTGGGCATGCAAATTTATGTGGAAATGTACATTTTCACTCAATCATAAAAAAAAAAAGAACCATACAGGCCTATCTTAGCTTGTCTGTTTACCAGCTGTGTGGTCTTGGATACCCTTCTTGACCTCTGTGAGCACCATTTCGACTGAGACTAATGACAGGATGAGACGAAATCTTCATCCTTGCCCAGGTATCTTTTTTAAGGTGGAGCAAAATGATTATTTTTTAGTTTCATTGGAAATCAAAGGAAAATTATTTTGGTGAAAGCATACATAGCCAAAGATAGACCATTTCAACAATCTCAGCACGTGCAATTCAGTGACACTGATTGCATTCTTCAAGGTGTGCTACTATTCCTGCTATTCTTTTCCAAATTATTCCAGTAACATTATCTTTAATTCACTGCTCCCCAAGCTTTTCATCCAACCTTTTCAGTCAAATATAGGTACCCTTTTCCACTTAACAGCATCTGGCAGTTCCGGTGTTTAGTGTGATGTGCGTCTGAGAAATGCTTGCCTGGGACCATTTGCTATGTTCTTTCCAACTCCAAAATTCACCTGATCTATTTCAATATTTAATTCATCCAGTGGCTTACCTGGAGAATCCTGGAAAATTCATTAGCTAGTGATAGGAGCCATTTTCTTGATTACAGACCAGCTTAGGGTGCTGGTGTGGGTTAATTGGAAAACATGGGTTATTCCCATCAAAACCAACTGGGCTTTGAAGGGGCGGAACCAGTGACTGATCATTGATATCTGCTCACCCCGATGAACATGTTTTTAAAGAGAAAATCTACTTTAGAAGAGACCCTGAGAAAGATAGAGTTCCCTTTACCAGAAGACTCAGCAGAAGATGAAACTGGGGAGCCATTTAACACATTTTATTGGCTGGTTTCTGACTGGGGAAGGCTGTTCTTCTGGTCATGTGTGCAAGCCCCTGAGATCTTCAGACGGTAAGAATAGTACGTGTTAGGAGAGAGACTTTAAATAATTCAGAGCAGCCAGTCTGTGTTGTAGGGGGATTTGTCTTCTCTTTTCATTTCTCCTTTGTAAGAGCGTTCTTCACCACCCATCTGTCAGTGTGTCCCAGTATGGTGGCTTTCCTGTTGCTATGATGCCAGAAGCTGTGCTGTCAGTATTTCAGACACCAGTAGGGTTAGCCGTAGAAGGCAGGTTTCCGCACAGCTTCCGGAAGAAAGGCCAGACAGTTTCCTTTAAAAGATGAGCCAGTGAACATCCCATGCATCACAACAAAACATTGTCCAGTGTAACGCTGGAAGAGAAACCTGTCAGGTTGGAAAGGACTCAAAATACATAGTAGCAGCAAAAATGGACTCGAGCAGCCCAGGGATCAAGACGATGTTGCGAAACGAGCAAAGTCTGATTCTGTTTTATATAGCGTCCCCGTGCACTGCAGCTGACCCGACAGTAGCTAGCAACAGGGGCATTATAGTATTTCGTTATTTTTTAAAATTGTCCCTCTCAGCTTTGCCAGGCTGCTGCTGCAGGATTTTTGCTCATCACACAGACCAGTATAAGGAGGAAAAGCATGACCCAGCCCTGGGTCTTCACTGGACAGTGCTATTCCTTCATCTGAAGTTCATTAAACAGCATGACAGGAGCACAGGCTGGGGCTGGCCTGAGTAGCCAGTCTGTCTTCACTGGAAGCTGGTACCAGTTGAGTTGGCTTTCTGAGGCTGGATTTAAAACTGTTGTGTTGAAAGAAGATGGTGAAGGGAAGCTGACCACAGAGAAAACACAGGAAATGGACAGATCAGGCTCTATACCCCACCGACCTGGGTTTTGAGCAGATTTCTAGGCATGAGATCAGAGGGGTTCAGATTAGGTCCTTGCTCTCATGGAACTTACCTTCTTATGGACAGATGATGCACTAACATACAAACAAATAAGATCGTTTCAAATGGGAGATAGACACTGTGTAGAAAGAAATGCAGAGAAATAAGAGATGTTAACTGGGGCTGGGAGTAGGGTGGCTGGCGGGCTTTCAGAAAGGGCTCCCAATGAGATGGCATTTGCACTGAGGCTGAATTGTAAGCCACAGAGTGATGCACGGGTGTAGCAGGTTTAATTTGGGTAGGTGGTATGAGTCAAAGAATTGGTCCATTTCCCCTAGGTTTTCAAATTTGTTAGAATACAGTCTTTCATAGTATTCTGTTATGATGTTTTTTATTTCTGTTGCATCTGTGGTGACAACTCCATTCTCATTTCTAATTTGGGTTATTTGTTTCCTTTCCTGCTTTTCTTTAGTAAGTTTAGCCAGTGGTTTGTTGATCTTTTCAAAAAACCAGCTTTTGGTCTTTTCAATTTTTTCAATTGTTTTTCTATTCTCTAATTCATTTAGCTCTGCTCTAATCTTTATGATCTCCTTTCTTCCGGTGCCCGAGGGGTTCCTCTGTTGTTCTCTTTCTACTTGTTCAAGCTGTAGAGTTAGTTCCTTGATTTGGTTTCTTTCTTCCTTCCTGGTGTGTGCATTTATGGAGATAAACAGACCTCTGAGCACTGCTTTGGCTGTTTCCCATAGGTTCTGGTAGGAAGTGTTTTCGTTCTCATTGGAATCCATGAATTTCTTTAATTGATCCCTGATTTCCTCTATAACCCATGTTTTTTTGAGCAAGATGTTGTTCAGTTTCCAAGAGTTCCACTTTCTGTCTCTGTTTTTTCTGCTATTGATTTCAACTTTGATGGCTTTATGATCTGAGAAGATGCTTTGCAATAATTCAATGGTATGGATTTTGTTGAGCATTGCATTATGGCCTATCACGTGGTCAATTCTGGAGAATGTTCCATGTGCACTGGAGAAGAAGGTGTAGTTGTTTGCTGATGGGTGGAAAGTTCTGTATATATCAATGAGGTTTAGTTGGTTAATTGTGTCAATGAGGTCTTCTGTATCTTTACTGAGCTTTTTTCTAGATGATCTGTCTAGTAATGAGAGTGGAGTGTTAAAGTCTCCCACTATTATTGTGGAGTCATCTAACTCTCTTTTGAGCATAGTCAGTGTTTCTTCGACATATTTAGGTGCTCTGACATTAGGTGCATAAATGTTTAATATAATTAAGTCTTGCTTGTGTATTGAACCTTTCAGCAGTAAATAGTGTCCATCTTTGTCCACGATGGTGGATTTGACATTAAAATGGATTTTGTCTGAGATTAGAATTGCCACCCCTGCTCTTCTTTGTTCATTGTTAGCTTGATATATATTCTTCCAATCTTTAATTTTCAGTTTGTTCCTGTCTTTAGGTCTCAAGTGAGTTTCTTGTAGACAACATATGGGTGGGTCGTGTCTTTTGATCCAAGATGACACTCGGTGTCTCTTTACTGGAGCATTCAGTCCATTCACATTCAATGTAATTATTGATAGGTATGTGTTCACTGCTGCCATTGTGATATGTTTATTTTTATGTTGATGTTTTCTCTGTTGTTCTTACTAGTCTGTTCTAAGACACTCTTTTTTGTGAGTTGATTTTTCACCTTTTTCAGAGCTGGTTTTATAGTTGTTGAGACTCATGTTTTAGATTTCTTGAAATGGTATGATACATCTTTGTTGTGCTTTACAGCTGCCCCTATGAACCCCCTTAATAAACTATTTATAAACCCAATTTTAATTACTACCAGTCTGGTCATCTTCCTCTCCATCTGGAAGGACTATAACGACTGTAGTAAAAAATATGGAACGCTTCACGAATTTGCGTGTCATCCTTGCGCAGGGGCCATGCTAATCTCTGTATCGTTCCAATTTTAGTATATGTGCTGCCGAAGCGAGCACTGTGGCAGGTTTAAAACACAAAAAGATGTCCAGTGTTGCTGGAACTTTTGGAGTGGGTAAATGGTTGGATCAAAAAGCATATATTATTTATGTATAGCCTGAAGCCAATGAAGAATTTTAAGCAAGGTTATAATACAGTGTGATTTATGTTTTGAAAGCTAACTCTAGCTGTTTGGACATAGCTTTCAGCAAGGAAGAGATGTAGCAGAGAGACCAGTAGGGAGGTGGATAAGGTAATCCAGGCTGGAGAAGGCACAGCTTTGACTTGGGTAGTGAAGATAAGATAGCGTCCAATCTGCCATGCTATAAGAAGTCAATCAATGTTAGTTAGCAGTTACTGATATTATAACTGGATGTCTCTTTAGCTCTACATCTTCAGAGTTGCAGGTTTTGCTTTCCTCCTCTTTGAGTTAGAGCGAGGTAATTTAGTCCTGTTTCTGGAAGGCTGCTGTTCCTCAGGTCAAGTAGGCCCGTGATGGCAGTTGAAAGGAATCAGAAGTGCACCTACAAGAAGAGAAGGGCTGGCCAAGGCAGCTTCTGGAAAGTCCCATGATTAATATGGTTGTGCATTGTGTCCCCAGGCTTAGGAGACGAGCAGTCCTGTGACAGCACAGAGGAGCTAACTGTCCTGGAGAAGCCATATGAGGCATGTCCTCTTATAAGCTGTGTTGTCCCTATTGGAGATATGTGTAACTGTCCGTAAATAAACAGCTTCCAGCACTGCTGCCATTCAATAAATCACTTTAGTCTCCACTAAATCGTGCATTCCTTTCAATTTTTAATGAAAGGCTCTATTTTTAAATCACTTCTTTTATTTAGCTCAAAATCACATAGGCAAAAATTATCTTTGGCTTCACTTCCTGCTTGGTTTATCTGTGAAGTGCAGGATTCCTCTCAGTAGTAGATTGTATAGTCCCATCATCTCCTTATTACCCATCCTTGGGAATCATGCGCCTTTTCTCGTATGCATTTCTTCATATCTCTGTAATCTAAGTGTGTCTAATATGCAAGCTAAGGATGATGCTTACTTTGCTTACCAAATTATCTATAGCAAACCATGTCACATTTTTCAACACATTGGAGATTCTGCCTCTAGGGGTGGCTGGCATCTGTCTCTCTCCCAACCCCAGAGCATCTTCCTACAGCATCAAAGCCTCTTTTCAAATGTACATTACTCACAGTGATGAGGTTATCCAAATGTGATGAAAACCATGTGAAATTGGTCACTACAGATTAGTAAATAACCACGAGTAAGCCTATGCTTACCTTGCTGATAGGTAACTCGCTCCTGTGGTCCTGTAGAGGAAAAGAAGGAGAAGAGACTAGATTAACCTAACCAACAGGAGCAGCATTACAGACAGCTGTTGCTCTTTCCACCAAGAACAACAATGGAACAATCCAAAGAATGGAACATTGTTTAGCAACAATGGAACAATCGCTACTACAAGACAGTCCCTGAAAGCACTGAAAGAAGATGGAAGGAATACAGAGTCATTATGCCAAAAAGAATTGGTCACTGTTCTGCTATGTCAAGAGATAGCACATGATCAGGCACTGAGAGTTCTGAAGAAAGAAGTTGAAGATGCATTGATGGCACTGGTGAAAAACGAGGCTCCAGGAATTGAAGGGATATCGATTGTCTGAGCCCCAGATATGCTTGTTGTTGTTGTTAGGTTCTGTTGAGTCAGCTTCACTGATTCACAGCAACCCTATGCACAAGAGAATGGAACCCTGCCCGGTCCTGTGCCATGTCCACAGTTGTGATGCTTGAGCACTGTTGTTGAAGCCACTGTGTCAGTCTGTCACATTTAGAGTCTTCCTCTCTTCCACTAATCCCCTACCAAGCATGATGTCCTTCTCCAGGAACTGATCCCTGCTGACAGAATGTAAGATATAATCTCACCATCTCTCCTTGTAAGGAGTATTCTGGTTGTGCATTTTTCAAGACAGATCTTTTGAGAGCCCGCAGTATGTTCACTGCCCTTCTCCAGCACCAGAATTCAAAGGCATAAATTCATCTTCAGTCTTCCTTATTCATTGTCCAGCTTTTGCATGCATAACCTTCAAGGGGATGTCTTTGCTTTTTAACACTTTAAAGGGGTCTTTGCAGCAAATTTGGCCAATGCAACATGTCTTTTGATTTCTTGACTGTTGCTTCCATGGGTGTTGATTATGAGTTCGAGTAAAATGAAATCTTTGACAACCTCACTCCTTTTTCCATTTATCATTATATTGCTTACTGGACCAGTGGTGAGAACTCTTGTTTTCTTGATGTTGAGATGTAACCCATACTGAAGGCTCTGGTCTTTGATCTACATTAGTAAGTGTTTCAAGTGTTTCTATACAATTGTACAATTTCAGTAAGGAAGGTCGTCTGTATAACACAGGTTGTTGATGAGTCTTCCGTCCAATCTTGATGCTCTGTTCTTCTTCATATAGACCAGCTTCTTGGATTATTTGCTCTGCATGTAGACAGAATAGGTATGGTAAAAGATACAGCCATGGCACACATGTTTCTTGACTTTAACCATGCAGTGTCCCTTCGTTCTGTTTGAGCAACTGCTTCTTGATCCATGTACAGATTCCTTGTGAGCACAGTTAAGTGTTCTGGAATTCTCATTCTCCTCAGTGTTATCTATAGTTTGTTACCATCCACACAGTCAAGTGACTTTGCATAATCAATATAAACAGAAGTATGTATTTTTATTTATTTTCTATCCCTGGTTCCATGTCCTCTTCTGAATCCAGCTTGAATTTCTGGTAGTTCCCTGTCAATATACTGCTACTGCCACTTTTGAATGATCTTGAGCAAAATTTTACTTCATGTGATGGTTAATGATACCGTTTGATAATTTCTGCATTTGGTTGGATCACCTTTCTTGGGAAAAGACATAAACATGGATTTCTTCCAGTCAGTTGGTTGTGTAGCTGTCTTCCAAATTTCTTGGCCTAGATGAGTGGTCACTTCTAGTGCTTCATCTGTTTGTTGAAACATCTCAACTGATATTCCGTCAACTCCTGGAGACTTGGTTTTCCCCAATGCCTTCAATGCAACTTCAACTTCTTCCTTCGGTACTATTTGTTCCTGATCATATATCCTCCCTCTTGAAATGGTTGAAAATTCACTAATTTTTTTTGGTATAATGACTGGGTATTTCTTCCATCTTCTTTTGGTGTTTCCTGCCTCACTCAGTGTTTCCTTTACAGAATCCTTTGCTATTGCAACTCAAGGCTTGAATTTTTTCTTCTGTTTGTTCAGCTTGAAAAATGCAAAGCATGTTATTCCCTTTTAGTTTTCTATCTCTATCTCTTTGCATTTGTCATTGTAATACTTTACTTTGTCTTCTCAAGCTACCCTTTCAAACCTGTTTCTTTTACTTCATCATTTCTTCCTTTTGCCTTAGCTACTAGATGTTAAAAAGCAAGTTTCAGAGTCTCTTCTGACATCCAGTCTGTTTTTTTTTTTTCCTGTCTTTTTAATGATCTCTTGCTTTCTTCATGTAAGGTGTCCTGGAGGTCATTCCACAACTCATCTGGTCTTTGATCATTACTGTTCAAAGTGTCAACTCTACTCTTGAGATGGTCTCCAAACTCAGGTGTAGTATACTACAGGTCCTACTTTGGCTCTTGTGAACTTTTTCTAATTGTCTTCAGTTTCAATTTTAACTTTTTTAAGAGTAATTTATGGTTGTGCTGTGCTTGGCATCTGGCCTCATTCTCACTGATAGTATCGAGCTTTTCAGTTGTCTCTTTCCTCATGTGGTAGATTTGATTCCTGTGTGTTCCACCTGGTGAGGCATATGTGTATAGTTACTGTTTATGTTGGTGAAAAAAGATATTTACAGTGAAGAAGTCATTAGTCTTGAAAAATTCTGTCGTGCTATCTCTGGCATCATTTCTACTATGAAGGCCGTATTTTCCAACTACTGATCCTTCTTCTTTGTTTCCAGCTTCTGCATTCCAATCAGTAGTAATTATCAATGCATGGTAATTCAATGTGTAATCAATTTCAGACTGCAGAAGTTGGTAAAAATCTTCAGTATCTTTGGACTTAGTGGTAAGTGCATGAATTTGAATAACAGATGTATTAACTGGCCTTCCTTATCCTGTCAATCACTGACAGTATTGTACTTCAGGACAGATCTTGAAATGTTCTTTTTGATGATGAATGCAACATCATTCCTCTTCAAGTTGTCATTCCTGACATAGCAGGCTGTGTGACTATCTGATTCAAAATGACCAATACCAGATCATTTCAGCTCACTAATGCATATGATACTGATGTTTATGGATTTCATTTCATTTCTGAAGATTTCAAATTTTCCTAGATTCATACTTTGTACATTCCATTTTCTCATTATTAATGGATATTTGCAGCTGTTTCTTCTCATTTTGAGTCATATCACATCAGCAAATGAAGGTCCCCAAACTATGACTCCATCGTTAAGATTGATTGGAAACCCTGGTGGCATAGTGGTTAAGTGCTATGCCTGTTAACCAAACTGTCGGCACATCAAATCTGCTAGGTTCTCTTCGAAAACTCTGTGCAGCTCTACTTTGTCCTATAGGGTCACTATGAGTAGTAATTGACTTGACGGCAATTTTTTTTTTCCTACTTTGAGGAGGTAGCTCTTCCACTGGCTTTGAATGCCTTCCAGTCTGGGGGCTTATTTTCCAGCACTATCTCAGACAGGGTTCTGCTGCTACTATTAAAGTTTTTGCTGGATAATTCTTTTCAGAAGTAGATTTCACATGCTTCTTCCTAATCTATCTTAGTCTGGAAGCTCAGTTGAAACCTGTCCTCGATGGGTGATTTTGCTGGTATCTGAATACCAGTGGCATATCTTCTGATGTCACAGCAACATGCAAGCTTCCACAGTAGGACAAACTGACAGAGATGTGGGGGCAAATACATTTAGTTATTAGAATGTCTTTATTGAAATATCAAAACTCTTATTTATTCCTGTGCTCACCTCTTCATGAATATTCTCCACATTCATTCATACATCTCTGATTAAGGAGTTATGTTGTGCCAAGAATTTGCCAAGTCACCCCTGCAGGAGTCAAGTGGAAACATTTATTGTTATGCTACCTTGTTTGCTTAAGATAAAGAAGCAAGGGTGTGTAGTAGATTGGGAAATGGAATGCACTGGAAGACTAGATTTTAGTTTTGGTTCTGATTCAACAAACTGCATGACCTTAGTCAATTCATTTTAACTTTCTGAGTTGCATGTGTGTGTGCATGTGTGTACATGTTTTAAGTGAAAGCTTACAGCTAAAGTTCATTTCTCATACAAAATTATACATGTATCATTATGTGCAATCTGTATAATGTAATAGCACGCTCCCCCTTTCCACTCCAGATTTCTCATGTCCATCCAACAAGCTCCTGTCCCTTCCTGCCTTTTCATCTTGCCACTGGACAGGAGCCACCCATTTGGTCTCGAGAATCTGCTTGAACTAAGATGCACACTCTTCCTGAATATTATTTTATGTTTTAGAATCCAGTCTGATCTTTGTCAGAGCCGTGGGCTTTGAGAATGGTTTTAGTTTTTGGTTAACAGAGCGTCTAGGGCCCATGGTTTCCAGGATTCATCTAGTCTCAGTCAGAACATGAAATCTGGTCTTTTTATGTGTATTTGAGTTCCGTTGCACACTTGTCTCCTCTGTCGGATACTCTGTCATGTTCCTTCAGGAAGGTCATTGGTGGTAGCCACGAACCATCTAGTTCTTTTGTTCTCAGTCTGATGGAATCTGTGGCCCTGTTGTCACTTGGGCTAATATTTTCCTGTGTTTTGGGTGTTTTTCATTGTCCTCTGCTCCGAGTAGATTGGGACCAAGTGATGTATCTTAGGCTGCTTGCAAGCTGTGAAGACCACAGATGCCGCTGGCCAAAGTGGGGTGCAGAACATTTTTTAAACAAACTTTGCTATGCCAGTTGACTTAGATGTCCCCTAAAACCATGCGCTCAGATGCTGTGTGCCTCTGTGTTTGGCTGTGTTCAAGGAACTTCATAGATTTTGGTTTAGTCCAGTTGTGCTGTTTTCCTCTGTTTTGTATGTCCTTCCTTTCATCTAAGATGATTCTTGCCTACTATCTAGTTAGTGAATTCTCCTGTCTCTACCCACCCAAGAATGTTTTCTTTTGCATTTAAACCTTTTCTTGAGTTCTTTAAATAGTGGCCATACACAACACTTGTCCTTTTGCAACTGACTAATTTCACTCAGCAGAATGCCTTCCAGATTCATCCACATTGTGATATTTCATGGCTTCATCATTGTTATTTACAGTTATGTAGTATTTTGTTTTGTTCACGTACCATAATTTGTTTATCCACCGAGGTTGTTTCCCTCTTTTTGTTATTGTGAAGAGTGCTATAATGATCATGGGTGCGCATGTATCTATTCATATGACAGCTCTTATTTCTCTAGGATATATTCCAAGTAGTCGGATGGCTGGATTGTATGATAATTCTATTTCTAGCTCTTTATGGAAGTGCCAAATCGACTTCCAAAGTGGCTACACTATTTTACATTACCATCAACAATGTATAAGTGTTTCAGTCTTTCAACAGCCTCTCCAACATTTATTATTTTGTGTTTTTTTGGATTAGTTCCAGCCTTGTTGAGGTGAAATGGTATCCCATTGTAGTGTTGATTTGCATTTCTCCTCTAACTAATGATCGTTAGCATTTCCTAATGTATCTGTTAGCTCCTTGAATATCTTCTTCACTGAAGTGTCTATTAGGTTAGTCGTCCTTTTGTTGCTGAGTTGTTGCAGTATTTTGTAGATTTTAGAAATTAAACCCATATTGGATATGTTATGGACATTCCCTGCCACCCCCACCCCCTCAGCATGTAGGTTGTCTTTTTACTCTTTTGGTGAATTCATTTGATGAACATAAGTGTCTGATTTTTTTGGAGCTCACATTATCTAGTTTCTCTTCTCATATTCACATTTTTTTCTTATTTGACCTTATATTGGCTGACATTACAGGAGCTTTAATATCTGACTTCTTAGGGTATTGCTAATAAAAGGTCTGAGATTCTTTGAGACATGCACAACTTGGATGTGGGGAATTCTGTCTTTCACTTCACTAGAGAAACTACTTTTCAAAGAGAAACAAAGAGAAGTGCACATATCCTCTTCTCCAAATGAGCTAGGTCAGGCAATTAGATTAGAATAATTTGGGAAAGACCAAAAAAAAAAAAAGGCATTTATGAATTATCTCAGAAAAAGGCAACCAAAATAAACAGTCCATTCTTTGGAGAGTGAAATGACTAGCACATGTATTATTCAATGTCTACTGCCTACTCACAGAACTTAAGAGTTTTCAAGGCTCACAAGGAGGTACAGAGAGACTGGGAGACAGCAAATACTGGTATTCTAGGGACCGTCTGAAAGACGAGTCAATATGGCTGAATTCTGACACTAGCACACTGACTTCCCCCACTGCAGTCCTGAATTGATCACCAGGGACACACTGCAATTCTCCTCTCACAAAGCAGGGAGAGATGGGCCATGATCATCAAAGCCAAGCCAAGCCAAGTGCCATAGAGTCGGATCTGATCATCAAAACACAAACTTAAATATACAAACAATTGCAAGAATGGTACAGGACCAAGCAATGTTTTGTTTAGTAACACAGAAGAGCACCATGAGTCGGAGCCAACTTGATGATGACTCATTACAATTAAAACACGAAGGCAACTTTGTGACTTGTTGAGTGGGTGTATCTGGCAGGATGGCCATGGCCAGCCTGTCCTAGGGGACTAAGACCTTCATGCCTGGTGTCTTCTTAACCTTCTTCATACCTCTGTAAAGTAAATGCAGTGGTGGGTTAGAGCAGCTCAGCACTTTGCCCAGGTTCACCCAGCTGGGACTTGATTTGAACCTGTGTCTGCCTAAATCCAAGCAAGTTCTGTTTCTACTGAACCACTCAGCTTCTTAGAGTCAGTATTTCTCTACAGAGGCCACTTAACCTAGCAACTCTTCTATATATTTCACCTAGAAATGGTTTGACTTTTTAAAAACTGTCTGTAGGACCTCACCGGAGCCCTAGTGGCACAAGGGTTAAATTCTTGGTTGTTAACTGAAAGTTAGTGGTTCAAACCTGCCCAGCAGCTGCACAGGAGAAAGACCTGAAGGTTTTCACCTAAAGAGTACAACTCAGAAAACCTCGTGGGGCAATTCTTCTCTGCCACAGGGAGTCTCTATGAATGGAAGATAACTCGCGGGCCCCTAACCACAACAACAGTATGACTGACACTTCTGTAAGCTATCAGTGAACTTTGGTTCTTTATTCAAAACACAAAGATTTTACATATAGGTTTTAAACCTAGTCAGATGAGGAGGGAGAACTTAATAGTAATGAAAACAGAATAAGGAAACAATGACTTAATTCTTCTGCCTTCATTCCAGTCAAGCTTCTGAGCCTTTAAAATTTCAAGTTCCTCCCTTTCACTTTTATAATAAAATACACTTCCCTTCCTATAGGGTCCCTACAGTATGGCTCTTGTTGCCTCTATATTCCCAGCAGCAGCCAATTGCCAGTTGTTCCGCAGCCACATTACCACTGCCTGTGCCTCCAACATGCTGAGCTTGCTCTCATGTCAGGGTCTCTTTTCCACCTAGAACTGTCTATCCCAACTTTAACCCCTCATACCTCACCACCAACTTTATGTGCTTGCAGGAAGCTCTTTGTTAATTCACCACCCAGTGAACATCTTAATTCAATCATACTGTCCACTTTTTTCTTTGAAAATACTTACTACTAAAATTATCTTGTTAATTCTATTCATGTACGATGATGCCCCTGAAACAAACAAACAGTAGATGTCTTCACTCCGCTTTACACTTAGAAACACCTGAGGCTCAGAGATCTTATGTGATATCTGTGCAGTATCATGATGCGACTGCATGCTAGTCTGTAGGTGTTGTTAGTTGCCATGGAATTGATTCCAGTTCACACTAACTCCCAAGTTCTTTTCACCACACCACACTGCCTGCCTTGAGAAATTATACACTTATGGTGCTTAGTTAAATCATTTTCTACTCTTTCTATGATTATGTTTTATTTTTTTGTCTTACTCACCACCTCCTACATTTCTCAATGGTAGTTTATGCACTGTTGTGTCCTTACCAATATTTGAATGAAGAGATGAGATCAGTGCTGAAGGTGCATGTGAATGAATGACAGTGTCACTGTGGTTGAGCACTCTTCCATTAGTGCCCCTTTGGATATGGTTCAATCTCACCTGGCGGAATGTGAACTCTGTAAGGACGGGCAGGGGTTACTCATCTCTACAGCTACGGGGCTAACAACAGTGCGAGGTACACAATAAGTGTTCAGAAAATATTCACAGGATACAGGCATTGTAACTTAAGTATTGTCTTTATTACTTAGTTTGAATCTATTTCCCAAATCACTTCTAAAATCATTTCCAGTCCAAAAAAATTCTAAATCCGAACATATGCCAGGAAGTTCTTCTAAATTTAAGAATGAGATAATATCCCATGTGGAAGATTTCATCTGGTGGTGCGTTGGGCTGAAGACTGCCTGCTTTTGATAGTAACTAAGGATCAGGACTATCTCTATTTTTTCATTTCATGGCATGGTGAGACAGCAAGGCATGTATTTCCAGACAAGATAGAAAGAATTTGCAAGACTTTCTTGAATTCAGTGTAGGATGAAAATACATGCACCATTACCATCACAGGAAGAGTCAAAACACAGTAATTCATGTAGAATACAAAGCGATCAATTCACGCCCTATAGGGTCTCTGAGTCAATAATACCAATTTGGGGGTAAGAACCCTGGTGGTACAACAGCTGAGAACTTGGTTACTAACTGAAAAGTTGGTAGTTCGAACCCACCCAGAGTCTCTGTGGGAGAAAGACCTGGTGGTCTGCTCCTGTAAAGATTACAGCCTAGAAAACCTTATACGGCAGTTCTACTGTGTCACATGGAGTTGCTGTGAGTTGAAATTGACTCAAGGGCACCCAACAACAACAAATTTGGGACAGTATTTTAGAATTGGAAGAGACTTGTGCAAAACCTGTTTTTCTCTTTGTGTGACCCACGATGTCTGGGTGACTACTTAACCAAGCACATTAAAAGCACTTTGTTGATTTCCAGAAAAAAGTAAAAATGCATATGGAAGATTCTATGCAGTGGAATTGTGGGAGGACATGTGGACTGGCAATTGCCAGAGGGTATGAGAGGGTCAATGACTTGTAATGGCACAGCGTGTCTGGTACCCTGAGGCTTTTCTTGGGTGTGGCTAAACTGGAGTTGAGAGGAACCGTGGTGGTATGGTAGTTATGTACTTAGCTGCTAACCCCAAAGTTGGCAGTTTGAACCCATCAGCCACTCCAAGAGAGAAACACATGGCAGCCTGCTCCTGTAAAGATTACAGCTTGGGAGGCCTCAAGCTTTGGGATGGACGCTAAGGCAATGGGTGGTGAACTAGAGATGAAGACGCAGACAGAAGCTTAAGGTGAGTAATGTGTCTGCATGACTGGGAAACGTTCATGTGTCAGCCACTCCGTGACTAAGAAATTTTACTCACCGACTCTTAACTTTATCCTTCCCAACTAAAAGATGTCAGTAGATCAAAGATAATGAAAAAGAATCAGTCCACCTTCCCTCATCACTGATTTGTTTTTGGCTTACAGGTGTTTAGGAGTCATTGAATTTGGTAGTGTGGAATTCATCTAAGCGTATTTTAAATCTCTCAGAATCAATACATTTCAGAACAAGGACAAAACCTGGAATTCACAGAGTATTACTCTTTTTATTTTTATTTTCTTGTGGAGAAGGGAAATGAAGTCCAGACCTGGCTGTTCAGCATGGTGACCAGCACCTGAAATGTGGCAAACCTGAACTGAGAAGGCTACAAGGGCCAAATACATACTAGATTTGGAGTACTTAGTAAGGAAAAAAACAAGTGTAGTATCTCTTTAACAATTATTGACTGTTAAGTAACAATATTTTGGGTATATTGAATCACATACATCATATTTTAAATCAATTCCACCAGCTTCTTTTCACAGATTTTAATGTGGTACTTAAATTGGTTAGCTATGTTTTCCATTAGTCACCGTATTGATAGATATGATTCTCCAGAGAATGGAGAGAGAAGAAGGAGCTAAGGAGAAAATCCAGGGTGAGATAGAGGTTTAAGAGATGAGGAGAGTGACAGGAAATCACAAGAAGGCTCCGAGAAAACACTAGAAGGAAATAGTCTTCGTTGAAGCCAAGGGAGAAGTCACTTCATACACGTGTTCATGTAAAGTAAGGTAAGGACCTGCAGTGTCTGTTGACTTTATAATAAGGACAATGGGGTGACTTGGTTATGTAAATGGAGGGTAAGCTAGACATCAGATTTTAGTGGATCAGAACTTCAGTGAGGTGAGGAGGCCATGACAGTCAACAGAAGAGACGGCCTCTGCAGGATGGCAGCTAGAGAAAGATACAGCATAGAAGGAATTTATTTATGAGTTGGGAGAAAATGCCTGAAGCACCCACTACTTTGCCTTGTCATAGAGTTTTCGACATGCATTTGTATCTCTCCAATGTTCGACCACAAACTCCTTAAGGATGAGGACTCTGTCTTGTTCATAGCAGAATAAGTCATCCCTGGTATACCATGAGAAGACAGTAGTTTGCTGAAGCCTGGTTAGTGAAAGACTGAATAAAGGGACACATCTAGGGAGATAATTAGGCTAGTACACGGTGTTCGGTTTTTGGCACTGTGTGCAGATAGGAAACAGTTAAAAAGCACAGAGGGATGCTCAGGATTGTCGTGGCTGGAAGCTGAAGGTCCTCACAGCAGCATCAGCACCAGTCTATTTCTGCCTTCTGGGTGCCCAGCACAACATCTGACACACAGTAGGTACTCTGGAAAAGTCTTTTACTTTAACTGATAAAGGAGAGACCACGTGGATGGTGGATGGAGAGTAAACGTTTTATCTGAACTAGACCTGGAGAGAGGAGCCCTGGTGGCATGATGGTGCCAGTTGGAACTACCCAGCCACTTTGCTGGAGAAAAATGTGGCACTTTGTAAAGATTATAGTCTTGAAAACCCTATGTGGCAGTCCTACTCTGTCCTACTGGGTTGTTACGAGTTGGGATTGACTCAAGGACAATCAGCAGAACTGGGAGAGGAGAGATTCAAGGCTTCCTGATGGTTTTCCTCAAATATCTGAGGGCTTGTCAGGTACAATAAAATTTAGGTGTCATTGCTGTGACCCCGAGGAATAGAACTGGAACAAAAGGAGAAAGTCAGTAAAATGGCAAAGGTGACTGAATTTAATTACTGTTGCTCATGCCTGAGTATCTGTTGATGGACCTGGAAAGTATGGACATGTAATTCAGTGTTTGGGTGCAAAACAAGTGTATGCTTATTCCATTAAAAAAATTATTGCCTTCATTTTGGCAAAATCACTATTCATGATTTTATAATAAAATTTTTCATATTATTTGTGTTCTACTGATGATAATATTCTAAAAGATTAAAAATTCAACATGTATAAAATTTGAATATATTTCCATAAAATTTAATCTAAATATAAGCATTTGAAAAAACAAAAGTATTTTTACATCTTTTCCCAAGAATGTGATTTTTTTTCTAAAATATACAATAAACCAAAAAACCAAACTCATGGCCATAGAGTTGATTCCAACTCATAGCGACCTTATCAGGTAGAGTAGAACTGCCCCACAGAGTTTCAAGGAGCACCTGGTGGATTTGAGCTGCTAACTTTTTAGTTAGCAGCCACAGCACTTAACTGCTACACTACCAGGGTTTCCAAAATATACAATAGTGCTTATTAAAAGTAAAATGTAAAATGCAATTAGAATTAGTTAGAAATCACCGTTTTAAACAAAATTCCTCAAATATAGATATTTTAATGTAACATTTTAAAATACAATTTAATCTCATTAAACATACTTATCAAAATAATACATTCACATTTCTTGCGTTCAGAGTTCACCAAATAGCCATCATGAAGAAGTGAGATAACATTCCACATTTCATCTAAGACTACATATACACAATTTCAAGACTGACTTGTAAATGCATCTCAGTCAACAGATGCATACACAATTCTGCTAATACTGAGCTAATTCTGAGTGCCTCTACAGCCACAGGTTGGAATACAAAAAGATTCAAGAAAGTGAGTGTTTGTCACTCATAGGAAATTGGCTGGTTATTATTTCAAAGACCATAATACTCTCCAGAGAAAGTAATTGACACGGCAATTTTTTTCCCTTCCTTAAGCGTTTCCACCCTTCAGCTCCTTCATGCAAAAATGTGCCCACTTCCAAAGCAAATGCATCCTGGTTTATAAAGCCCCATGGCTTTGGGGCTGAATTAACTTTTGTCTCAAGACAATTTGGTAAATAATGTTGAGAAACATTTCCCTGGGGCTTGAGTTAGTCTTAGGCATGAGAGCTGATGTTGTTTCATGGATTTTACTGTGCCGTTGCTGAGTATTAGATCCTAGGAGACAGAGGTGTAATTTAATAAGTTTACTCTTCACGTGCATTTCCCTAGTGTCCAGGGAAAGGTCACTTCTTGTCAGGTCTAAGGGAAGTTCTGGGTGCACATGGTGGACTGTTACTCAAGATCCCTTCAACCTCCTTTGGTATATACTGGTAAACTAAGAAGTATATTTCCCAGACTTCCTTAGAACTAGGGTTTGAGTTTAAATTTAGTTTCTGCCAGCAGCTGCACTCACATGGGATTTGGAAGGTGGGAGTTAATCAGAAAGTGTTCCTGCTACTATTACTGTGGTCACTGGCAAGGCCAGTCATGGAAGATGTTGAGTTTATAAGTAGTAGAACTCCAGGTTTCAGTGGCGGTGTGGGCGTCTTGATTAGTGTAGAACCAGCATGGATAGTGTGACTAGGGGAAATGTCAGTCTCTTGATGCCCAGATGACAGACAAGGTGCCTTCCTGGATCCACCAGGTGGAGCCGCTCCTTCCTGCTGATGCAGAGGAAGCAGCTCTCCGGTAGGGCACCATGGTGATGCTCCTTTGGGAATCACCTGGGAAGAAGCCTCACGTGCAGCCTAGTCTGATATCTCCTCCAGATGGTTTGGAAGTACCTAATTGTCTTCCTGCTTAAAAATAGGCAACATGGTTTCTGATCCCTGCTCCTGATTTGACTGTGCATAGGATGGGAGACTGGGCAGGTAACTGAGATATCCCATCAGCTCTGGTACTTGGTTGGTCTGTGCCTGTACGCCATCCTTTTTCCCTCTCCAGAAGCGACAGTTCTTTTCCCTGTTGAGCTCTGGAGTGTTCCTTCACACATGTCAGAAATTTGACTGATTATGTTTATTTCTTTTCCTCTTTCTCCAATAGGCCAGTCTTTGAGAAAATTGTAGGGTTAGTGGATGATGCACCTGTCTGTCTCTCTTTGGTTTCTCTTCTTTCCTCTGTTCACAGCTCAGCGAACTCTTTCTTGCATAATATTATATGTACATCTTTGACAGCAGGCAGCTTGATGCAATAGAATTTCAGAACTGCTAGTTCTTAGTCTAAGTCCCTGGCTGTGTGAGCTCCAGCACGTCACATCCCTTTCTGGCCTCAGTTTCCCCTTATATAACTTGAGAAGCGTAATGAGGTCATCCCTTCTAGGGTTCACATTCTGAATATCTGTCTGTAGTTTCTTCCCTGAAGGCAGGATTTGCTAAGACGTGCAGAGAGCCTTTCAGTCTTGGGCAGGCATTTTTAACCTCATCACCACTGACATTTTAGGTTGGATAATTCTGTGTTGCAAAGGATGTTTAGCAGCATTCCTGGCCTCTCATACTAGATTCCAACAGCACTCTCCTTCACTCCAGGAGTGACAATCAAAAGTGTCCCCAGAGTTTGATAAATGCCTCCTGAAGGCAAAATCACTCTCAGTTGAGACCTTCTGATGTAGCATAGGATCCCTGGTGGTGCAGTGGTTAAGGCTTCAGTCTGCTAACCACCAGCAGCTCCTTGGAAATCCTATGGGGCAGTTTCACTCTGTCCTATAGGGTCACTGTGAGTAGGAATCTATAAGGAGTGCCAATTAACTATGTGAATTCATCCTAGAAAAAGTGTTACATATCTCACTGCTGAATATTACTATAGTCACCCTTGAAATACACCCTTCTGGAAGCTAATCAGTCATACCAGAGCCTAGTCTACCCTTCAAAGCAATTTTGGAACTCTTTTTCTGAATGGCCATCAGAGCTGTTGTCATATTACCCTTGATGTCCTGAATCTTATCAAAATGGGATTCCTTTCAATATTTCCTTTATCTTCAGGTAAAGAAAAAGTCACTGGGGGCCAGATCAGGTGAACAGAGAGGGTGTTCCAGTACAGTTACTTTTTATTGACTTAAATCCCCGTCACAGACAACTATACAATTAAGTTCACAAACCTGCCGTCTTGCCCCCGTGTGGGATAGCCACTCCAGAAAGAGTTCCAAAGTTGCTTTGAAGGATGGAATATGTGCTGGCATTGGTGCATAGCTTCCCAACGTGAGTACATTGCAGGTGATGCAGTGACATTCAGCAATAAGATATATAGCACTTGGAACAATTAAGCTCGCGGACTTAATACTGAGACCTAGCACTTGATGGCAGTGGCTTTGGTTTTGTTTTGGATGTAAGATAACTGAATATCCTTACAAACATGTAACTATAAGTAGGAGTAATTACAATGGAGGAAGAGTAACATGGAAAAAGGACCTGGTCTAGAGGGAGGGTCAGGAAAAACGCCCTTGGGAAGTGCTATTTTTGCTCAGAGTTGAAGAAAGGGTAAAAGCTAACTAGAGGAAGAATGGGTGGAGGCAAAGAGAAAGGAAGCAGCAAGTGGAAGGCGTTGGAAGAAGGGGAGAGACTGGTACTTTCAAGGAACGCCAATAAGGCAAATGATTTCAGAATTTAGTGGTCGGAGCAAAGCGGCCCCGACGTACAGCAGGCAGCAACAAGAATACCTGCAGTCTTTTAGTCTGGTAAAGATTTTTATTTTTAGCTTAAAAGCAAAACACTTAGAGGATTTTAACTGAAGGGGAGGGACAGGTTGACACAGTTTGATCCCAGGTTTTAAACTTCTCCTTGTTTGCAGTGTGGAGGAAATATTGACGTCAAATAAAATTGGGTGAAGAAAGACCAGTTAGGAGGCTATTGGGACAATTTAGGCAAGAGGGATTGGCCATAGCGGGCTGGCATAGTGGTGCTGGAGAGTTTGGAAAGAAACATGCAGCCTAGCACAGGGAGTTTACGATTTACACAAGGATGCATGATGAGTCCTTGGTAAAGACAGGGCTAGAATCTATTGATCCCCAATCGTGTTAACTCCATGTGTGAAAACAGCATGGAGACAGAGGCTGACATTCTCTTAACTTCACAGAGAGAAAGAAGAATCAAGATTAACAGCTCAAAGCTGATACCTATGAGGCAGAGGTCAAACATGCCTTCTTTCTGCATTTTTTTTTCGATAAATTCTAACACCAACCATCCCTCCCACAGAACTGTCTCCTGAGTTTGATAATTCATTGCAGTGACCATGCAGGACTCATAGATCGATACTCATCACTAAGGGGTTTGTTAGGGAAGTAACTGTTACAGTTCAGGTTCAGAAATACTGAGGATACCGTTCTTTCCACAGCACACAGTCTTTTTATTCCTGCTCTGAAACTGTCTCTCTTTTAAGACAAAATTGATCAGTCCCCAGGTAGACCACAATTACACTATCACAAAATTATAGTCCAATCACTTTGGTGAAAGTTACAAGACCATGAGCAGAAAGGTCACACCACAGTAATCAATCATATCGCACACATTAACACTGAGTTTTACGGGAGGCTAAGGAAACACACTGGTTTCTTCCCTTTACTTTACCCTATCTGCATGAAACTTGAAAAGAATACTGCCTTTCTTGTACTTGTCCCAAAAACAAACTGCCAGTTAAGACTTGTCCCTTCAGCACACCCTGAGTGAAACTTGATCACCACCGTCAAGATGTGAGAATAGGATGCCTGGCTGATACTTGTTGAGTCTCAGTGCGGATTTACTGGAGTACAGGCTCATTTGGACAGTGCGGCAAATGCACCATCACTTTAAAAGAAGAGGCAGAATGATCCCTAATTATCTAAACTGGTATGCCAGCAAATTCTCAGAACTGGCTTCAGAGTACCTATTTTTTTAAAAATCAGCCTTGGTACTTAGATCATTGACGTTATTAGCTCAGTTCCCTTTGCTATGAGTATAGCCAATGTAGAGTGAGAACTTTGCTGAGCTATAGGGCATTTCCTGGGGGCTGTCGGTTGACAACACATAGAATAAGCCAAAAAGTCAAACCAGTTGCTGCTGAATTAGTTTTGACTCTTGGCAATTGCATGTGTGTCAGAGTTGAACTCTGCTCCGTGGTGTTTTCAAATGACTCGTTTTTCAGAAATAGATGGGCAGTATTTTCTTCTGTGGTTGCTCTGGGTAGGTCTGAACCACCATTCTTCCAGTGCTTATCCATTTGTTCCATTCAGGGCTCTAGCATATAAGGTAAAACCTTATATGTTGCTGTCAAGTCAATTCCAACCCATGGCAACCCTACAGAGTCAGGGGGAGGAAAAAGTGTACTTAGCCTCTGATAGTTGGAAGGGAATCTGAGTAGCACTTGTTCCAGTCTTGCACCTGAAAGCAGAAGAGTCTGTCTCCTCTTGCCAATAGTTTAATGATAACAGTTGACATGCCATGTACTGCTCACTGTTCCAAACACTCTACAAGCATTGAACTCATGTGCTTCTACATAATGGTCTGAAAAGGATCTATCATTACTATCATTTCACAGTTGAGCGAAGGGTGACATACAGAGATTTGATAACAGTGGTTAAATCCATACAGCTAGTTAGTGGCAGAGCCCACGAGTGTGATTCCAGTGCCCTCACCCCCTACCACAGTGTTGTTTGCCCTTATGGTGGATAGGATCTGTGCTTTGAGCCAGCCAGGCAGACACAGGTTTGATTATAGCTCAGGTTCTCTCTCTGTGGTCTGCTTTCCAAGCTGTGTTGAAGTCTGGAGTGTATTGATTGGTACACAAATGAAGCAGGCAAAAGAGGGCAGAGTGCCTTGTAACCCAGTCTTCACTCCCTCACTGATTCAATGCTGTGTTCTTGCTAGGTGCCATTTAAGAGATTCCAGTTTGTAGGGATTGCATCTGACAGAGCAGAACTGCCTTGTAGAGTCATTTTGGCTGTAATCTTTATGGAAGTAGATCACCAAGTCTTTTTCCTAAAGATCCACTGGATAGGTTAGAACTGCCAATGTTTCTATGAGCAGCCAAGCACTTAATCCTTGTGCCACCAGGGCTCCTTACCCTGCTACTTCAGGTGAGTTTCTTAACCTCTCTGAAGGCTTATTTTTCTTTTTCTGCATAGTAGGATTGCAACAACCATAGCATTCTTTTGTTGTGAATTTGCAATGAGAACTTTTGAAAGTGCCTAACAGATAGTCAGCAAGTTTTAGTGTTCCTTCTTTTTTTAAATTCTAAGAGACCATCCCTTGAATATCCCACAGCTCTTGTTAGTCCCACCATCTCTTCACTAGACATTGAAACTCCATTATCTTTTAGAACTACTAGTCTTACTAGGAGAATAGTAATAAAGAGCAATGCTTAACATTTATAACAGCTTTCTATCAATCTCATCTGGGTTTGTCATCATATGAGCATGGTCAGTTAAGTGCATGAACTCACCCCAGAAAAAGTGTTACACACCTCATTGCTGAATATCACCATGGTCACTTTGAAAAGACTCCCCTTGGGAAGCTATACATCAAAACCAGTGTCTAGTCCACCCTTCAAAGCAATTTTGGAACTGTTTTTCTGGAATGGTCATCAGAACTGTCATTGTATTACCCTTCATGTCCTGAATGTCACCCAAATGTCTTCCTTTCAACATTTACTTTGTCTTTGGGTAAAGAAAAAGTCACTGGGGGCCAGATCACATCAGAAGGGAGGATGTTCCAATACAGTTATTTGTTTACTGGCTAAAAGTTCTCTCACAGAAAACTATACAATTAAGTTTGCACAGTTGCCACTGCACCACCATGGCACCGTGTGAAATGGCCATTCCAGAAAGAGTTCCAAAATTGCTTTGAAGGGTGGGCTAGCTATGCATCAGTGCATAGCTTCCTAAGGCGTGTACTTCAAAGGTGACATAGAGATATTCAGCAGGGAGGTACATAGACTTAGAACAATTCAGTTCGTGGACTTAATTGTGAGACTTCACATGCAATTCTCACAGCAGATCTGTGAGACAGGCAGTGGGATTATTGTCACTCTTGTTTTACAGAGGAGGGAATGGGGACTCAGAAAGATCACAGGACCTGCCTGAAGTTGTGGCCACTCCATGTGATTGAAGCTATGTATTGAAAACAGGTCATAGTCTCTGGAGCAACAACTCTTTCTGTCACAGCTTTTTTCCTTCCACTTCTCACATGATGTATTTTCCACACTTTCCCTTATTGCTCTGGCTTCTTCTAGGTCATGGCTATTGTCAGTAACTTCTTGGAGGTGGCTAGAACTGTGTAGCACTTCTTGTGCAATGTGTCTGTCACCACACATTTCAAAGTCCGTTCCCTCCTTGGTGACTGAAGGAGCACCAAGTGTTGGTTTCTGCTCTGTCTCAGACGTGCTGGGAGACATGGCTCAAACTGCTGTATCCTTTCACTATTTCGGTTTCCTCACTGGCAAGAGAAGGGATTGTATGAGATTACACAATGCCTTGTACATTGTTGCATTAAGTAAATCTGGCTTGAATAAGTGAATGAGTAAATAAATTAGTAAATAATTAAACTAGACAATTAGCTTTTTGTGGCTCGGAAATTTATATTAGAAGCAGGCATTCAGTAATTAGTATAGCTCTACCTATTTGATGGGTTTATTTACTTATTTTTAGAAACACCCCGATTTGGGCTAACATTCTTCTCAGGGCAAATCTCTTTCCTTTTGCCTCTTTGTTTTCATGTAGAAGGTGTTCTGTTTTAGTAACAATATCTCAGAGTCTTTCTCTATTCTCCTTCTTGGGGAGAAAGAGTGGTTTAGTTGATTGATGAGATGGGAGAAGGATTTGGGTACATGTGGCTCTGTTTCTTCTGGCACTTCTTTTGGGGATATGCTTTCCCATAAAGAGACAGCTTTCTAGCCTACTTTCTCCACTGTGAGTCAGTGGGGTGGGAGGTAGTCTTCACACTCCAAAGTTGGGAAAGTTCTGTGACTTGAAGGTAAGTTCAGGTTGAGGAGTGTTAGCAAGCCTATTGTCTATACCTGGAGGGTATGCCTGTAAATACAGCTTTTATCAGTAATGAAGCCAACTTTTTGATCTACCTCTCTCCAATCCTAACTCCATTTCTCATTTGGCTTCAGATGTAGGGAACTGTGAGTTGTTACTTATTGAATACAAAAACTCCATCATTTAGTGAAAGCAGATAGCCTTAAATCACAGATAAAAAATGGTATTTGAGGACAAAATAAAAAGTGCTGGAAGACAGCTGTTGATGGCTAGGGGCATGGCTTTGGACCCAAGACACTAACTAGCTCATGGTGCCCATGTGAAGTGTTGACTAGTTTGTGTTGACTGTGTTGCATCACAGGGTTGGGTTCAGCTTTACAGTTGTGCACTTGGTGCTTATGGAGGCTTTGTCTGTCAATAAGCCACTGTTACTATATGAGCAAAGCTGGATTTTACTGAGTGCCAACTTGAGAGTATGTTGACCATTTATACCAGTTTGGGGCCACCATAACCTAGTCTTGAACCTCGCAGGTACTGCTTGTTCTAGTATTTAAGGTCAGACTGAGGCAGAGATTAGAAGCTTTGTGTGTTGATAGGTCACAGAGAATTTTTGCATTGCCTGAGACCGTCAGCCAAGAGCCAAGTGTATTACCTAGACACTTTAAACTTTGAAGGCAAGTAAGTTCAATGTATATTTAAAAGCCAAACCCCCTGCCATCAAGTCAATTCTGACTCATAGTCACCCTACAGGACAGAGTAGAACTGCCCCCACAGGATTTCCAAGGAGAAGCTGGTAGATTCAAACTACCATTCCTTTGGTTAACAGCTGATCTCTTAAAATTCTAGCTTTAAACTGTAGTGCCAGGTCGAGGTAGGCAGTGCTAAGCTTGCCCCAAATTCTTTTTGCTATACAAAGGAGAGGAAACTTTGGTGGCATAGTGGTTAAATGCTATAGCTGTTAACCAAAAGATTGGCAGTTCAAATCCACTAGGTGCTCCTTGGAAACTCTATGAATCAGTTCTATTCTGTCCTATCGGGTTGCTATGAGTTGGAATCAATTTGACAGCAATGGATTTTTTTGTTTGGGTATGATCATGGATTGAATTGTGTCTCCCCCAAAATATGTGTAGCCATGTGTCTGGGCCATGATTCCCAATATTTTATGATTGTCCTCCATTTTGTGATTTTCCTATGCTGTGTGTTAAAGGATTAGGTTGGGACCATAAATCCGTTTAGAAGATCACTGCTCCACTGTAAAGGGAGTTTCCCTGGGCTGTGGCTTGTACCACTCTTAATCCTTTCATCCTACAAAAGATAAAAGGAAAAGGAAGCAAGCAGAGAATTGAGAACCTCACACCATCAAGAAAGTAGCACTGGGAGAAGAGCACATCCTTGAGACCTGAGATTCCTGTGCCAAGATGCTGCCTGAACAAAGACTGATGCAACACAAGGACTGTCCTCCAGAGACAGCAAGGAGGAAAGTGTTTCCCTGGAGCGAACATCCTAAATTTGGACTTGAAGCCTACCAGACTGTGTAAGAATAAACTTTCCTTTGTTACAGCCATCCACACTGTGGTATTTCTGTTAGTGCAGAACTAAATGACTAAAACAGGTACAAAGGAGAAGCGTGGAGGCTATAACCTTGCCTGGAGGCTATAACCTTTTGTAAACATGGATCTGTCTATAGGTTCTTGAGTTACTCTCTACCACCTGGTCTTAAGCTGGCATGGAGTTTGTTCTCTGTGAGGGTTCTAACCATGGCTGTAGTTTCCCAAGACAAAAACTGTGGCTTCACTCATAGAATGGTGATAGATTCTATTGCTAAGCAGGTAAGATGTTCTTTTCTATACAAGCCAGCCAAGTGCCGTCGAGTCGGATCCGAAGAAGAGTCATTTCTCATAGATGAAATTATTGAAAATTCCAAGGTGAAGAAATGATTAAAAAAGGCTGCTTGCTCCTAGAACATTTGGTGTCTAAGAACTGTTTTACTTAGGAAATCAAAGAGAAGCTTGGCTATCTTGATTAGTGTGCTTTAATCTTACTAACTGGACAGCAGCGGTGGAAGAATGAAGATCAAATACAGAAAGAGAGAATAAAGAAAGAGTTCTTTGGAGAACTGTGACATCTTAGAGACACAATCAGGAAGATAAGAAAGTAAAATGAGATATAGAAGGCTTAAAAAGGTAAAAAAAAAAAAAAAAAAAAAAAAAAGTAGCTGCCCCTAGGTGTAATTACTCTAAAAAGGGGCATTAGAAAAGAGGGCACCATTTTGGTCATTAAATAAGAAAATATGACAGGTATGCAAAGAAATATAATGAAGAGAGAAAGAGCAGATTTGGAATGAATGTACGAGGATGTTGGGAATCACTAAGCTGTGAACATAAAAATCCATACCAAGAACCATTCCCTGAAGATGAGAAGAGGCATGCAAATGATAAAGAAAATCTGGATAGACTAAAGACAGCAAGAGAAGGCACTAAAAGACCTTCTGGATCAAGTTCATGGTAGTATGACTTATCAGTGGGCTGGCACTGGGTGCTCTAAAAAATGTACTAGACTGCTAAACAACAGTTGGGGATTTGAGTCCACTTAGAGGTTACTCTGGGAAAAAAGGCCTAGTGACGTACCTCCAAAAAATCAGCCATTGGAAGCCCTATGTAGTAGAGCTCCACTCAGATACACAAAGGGTTGTCATGAGTTGGAATTGACTTGACAGTAGCTGGTAGTGCTGGTAATGCTAAGACTGAATCCATCCAGATAACTCCCTTTGGGGTTAACTCAAAGTCACATCATTACTCATGTTAACTACATGTGTAAGTTTCCTTTTACCATGTAATCTAGTAATCAAGAGTGTGATATTTTACC
The DNA here is from genome assembly GCA_028571685.1 of Heterohyrax brucei. Classification (NCBI taxonomy): domain Eukaryota; kingdom Metazoa; phylum Chordata; class Mammalia; order Hyracoidea; family Procaviidae; genus Heterohyrax; species Heterohyrax brucei. The sequence continues at coordinate 12,004,714 of CM053153.1, read as the reverse complement.
ATATTCACAGTCTGAGGGATTAGAATAGAGAATCTTGGGAATTGTTTTATGATTCCACCTACTACAATACATGTTAAAAAGAAATCTATCCAGAATAATACTAAATTAAGTCCAGTCTGAGTTAGATGTGGTTTGATGGGAGATTATCTCCCAGGTGGGATTATTTAACTCAGGAAATGATAGTGGCCAAGAGTTGATGGAATAATAGAGGCTGTCTGGCAGATACAGTGCTTATTAATTTCATATCTCTCCTTGTGGGAGACCATATGAGATAGAAATTTGAGGTGAATGTTGGATGAATAAATACATTGGCCAGAAAGCAAAGAAGAAATTCCAAAGAAGGAGGCCATTCAATTACAGTAAATACTAGGTTTCCATTTGTTGGAGAAGAGAAGGGGCCAGCTATGAAGTGCATTAGATCCTTAGAAACTAGGTTGAACACTTCTGAGAAAATTAACAAAGCAACAGAGGTAAAAGAAACATTGAATTTATAGTTTACTACTCTGAAAAAAGCCTATAGCAGAAACAAATGACATCCAAGAACATGATCATATAAAAATGTGAAAATACAACATCTTGAAGTAGACCCAGGGCAGAGGTAATGGTCCTCACTAGATCCCCAGAACAAACATTTGTGAAGCATCAGCAGCAGTCTTGTTGCTGTTACTTTTAGGTGACATCAAGTTGTTAGCAACTTGTGGTGACCCAGTGTCACACCAAGTGAAACACTACGCAGTCCCGCACCATCCTCACAGTCATTGTTACGATTCAGCCCATTTTTGTAGCCACTGTGTCAACCCATCTCACAAAGAGCCGCCCTCTTTTCCACTGACCCTGTACTTTGCCAGGCATGATGTCCTTTTCCAGGGACATCATGAGCCTTCCTGACAACACGTCCAAAGTACGTAAGATGTAGTATCACCATCCTTGGTTCTAAGGAATATTCTGGTTGTACAACCAGCAGTAGTCTTAGTGATAGAATATGCCAAGGATGATTCTTTAACTGAAACAAGTGCCTGAGTGAGGAGAAATTTAGTAGATAGATTTCTTGGGTGATACGACGTTTAACATTTTGGACTCCTAGCTGAAGGCTTGGAGGTTCAAATCCATAGAAGGTGACTCTGAAGAAAGGCTGGAAATCTACTTCTTAAAAATCAGCCACTGAAAAGCCTAGAGTGAAAACACATTAAGCTGCTGTGAGTCAGACTCTACAGCAACAGATTTTAAGGAATTCTACAGCAAAGATCAACAGCAACCATCACGAAAATGGAGACACTTGCTCACAAGATAATGTAGAAGTTACGCTACTGAGTTCTGGTGTTCTAGGAACTCTGGACTCAAAGTGGCAAAGAGAACTGAGAGGTTTTGTATATTCTTACAGGAAAGGTACCGCCAGTAAGACCTGGTAACAAGGACACCCAGTAATGAGTGTTTCTAAACTTGGTGGAAGGCAGAATATTCATGAATATAGCCTGTTACCTCTCTCCACCCCACATATTGCAAACGTATCATTAATACTTGATAGAAGATATCCCCTAAATAAGTTTGAGCTCAAGGTCATAGAATCTGGACAGACAAAATAGACATGATCAGTATCCTAGTGAATCTATACTCGTACCCTCAGGTACCACTGAGTCTCTGCTATTCTCATGGCAAATAAGTACAGGAGCAGTATTTTACCAGGGTTTAGTGATTTACAGTTTGAAGATTAACATGTGTCAGGTGGCTGTGAAGCTGTTGTTGTTAGGTGCTGTCAAATTAGTTCTGACTCAAACAGACCCTCTGCACAACAGAAGGAGACCCTGACCAGTCTTGCGCCATGCCCATAACTGTTGTTATGCTTCAGTCCATTGTGGCAGCCTCCATGGCCATCCAACTTGTTGAGGGACTTCCTTTTTTTGCTGACCTTCTACATTATCAAGCCTGCTGTCCTTCTGCATGGATTAATTTCATAGCATATAAGACACAGTCTTGCCATCTCTGCTTCCAAGGAGCACTGTGGTTTTACTTCTTCCAGAACAGATGTTTGTTCTTTTGGAAATCTATGGTACTTTCAATATTCTTCTCCAATACCCCAATTTAAAGGCATCAATTCTTCCTCTGTCTTCCTTATTCATTGTCCAGCTTTTGCATGCATGTGATGCGATTGAAAACACCATGACTTGGGTCAGGCTCACCTTAGTCTTCAAGGTGGCGTCTTTGTTTTTCAACACTTTAAAAAGGTCTTTTGCTGCAGATTTTCCCAATGCAATGTGCCTTTTGATTTCTTGACTGCTGCTTCCATGCATTGATTGAACCAAGTATAATGAAATCCTCGACAACCTCAATCCTTTCTCCATTTATGACAATGTTGCTTACTGGTCCAGTTGTGAGGAATTTAGGTTTCTTGATGTTGAGATATAATCCATACGGAAGTCTGTGGTCTTTGATCTTCATCAGCAACGTTCCACTGCTATTCATAAAGTTTTCACTGGCTAATCCTTTCAGAAGTGGATGGCTGGGTCCTTCTTCCTAGTTTGCCTTAGTCTGGAAGCTCAGCTAAAGCCTGTCTACCAGGGGCGATCCTGTGGTGTCTGAATACCAGTGGCATAGCTTTCAGCATCACAGAAACATGCAAGCCCCCACAGTACAGCAGACTGACAGACAAGCTGGGGAGAGGCTGTGAAGTAGGTTCCAAAAGACCATGTTTGTACTCAGTATTCACATTCTCTAAGGAGAATAACTGATGAGAACTTTAGAGTTGGACTTAATTTTGAGACCCTGGCAGAACCACACTCATTGCAGAAGAGACCGAGCAGGTCATAGATGCTGAAGGAATCAGTATATAACTCAGACATCAAGAATTTCTCTAGGAGAGATTGTGCAGAATAAGAAACTGGGGGGTATTTCAATTTATTTGAGTTTTACTTTTAAAAAAAAGGACTTTAAACTTTGTCTTAAACTGCTAAATACTTTCATTTAGGATTTAATTGCTTTTGACTTGGACTTGCAAGTGTATTTAATCTTTGAAGACTGGATTTTTCCTGATACTTTGACAACAGGAGGGATCTCAGTGTTTCCAGCAATGCAGAGTTGAAGTGTCATTTGGGTTGCTATTTAATCTCATTGCAGAACCTCTGATGAGTTCTATTAGACAATGGGGCTGGATATCATTTGGTAGGATATGGAATAAGTGTCTGGTTTTAGGGATAGCTTAATTTTGGAGTTACTGCATGTAATATATGTCTGACCTTTTAAAGAGATTTCTTAAAGCAAAACAGTCACACCTTAGCAAGAGAATACTTCTATGTACCATGGCTGGAATTAAAGGAATGTCTTTAGTTAAATTAAAGGAATGTCAGACTGCTGAGCTTCTAAGGGATTGACTCTACCCTGGAATTTCCTGGGTTAATGATAACTTCCCATGAGTTAAAATGAAAGAAAATGAACCAATGTAATCTATCACATAAATAGAACAAAAGGAAAGACTCACATGATCACCTCAGTTGACACCCCATTCCTGATGAAAATTCTCGCTAAAACTGGAATATAAAGTAAATTCTCAGTGTACTAAAGGATACCAATACAAAACCAAGGGTCAACATCATTTTCAGTGGAGAGAGGCTGAAAGAATCCCCATGCAAATGGAAAAAAGTTAAGGATGTGCCGTTGATCACCAAACCAAAAAACTCACTGCCATACAGTCACTTCCAACTATCAGCAATCCTATAGAAGAGAGTAGAACTGCCCTACAGAGTTTCCAAGAAATACCTGGAAGATTCAAACTGCTGACCTTTTGGTTAGCAGTTTTAACACTTACAGCAAGCAAGCAAACAAATAACCAGCAAACAACAAATTTTGAGAGGTGGTAGGGAGACTGGAACTCTTATGCACTGCAGGATGTTGTTACTGTTAGCTGCTGACAAGTCAGTTCAGATTCCTAGTGATCCAATGCACAATAGAATGAAACACTGCCTGGTCCTGTGCCATGCTCACAATAGTTGTCATGCTTGGACCCACTGTTATAGCCACTGTGTCAATCCATCTCCTTGAGGGTCTTCCTATTTTTTCACTGATCCTCTGCTTTAGCAGGCATGATGTTCTTCTCCAGGGACTAATCTCTCCTGGTAACAGGTCTGAAGTATATGAGATGTAGTCTTGCCATCCTTGATCCTGAAGTGCACTCTGACTGTACTTTCTCCAAAAGAGATTTATTCGTTCTTCTGGCAGTTCATGTCACATTCAGTATTCTTTGCCAATGTCACATTTCAAAGGCACCATTTCTTCTTTGGTCTTCCTTATTCGTCATCCAGCTTCCACATACATATGAGATGAATGAAAATACTATGACTTAAGTGATGTGCACCTCAGTCTTCAAAGTTACTTCTTTGCTTTTTAATACTTTAAGAGTCTTTTGCAGTAGATTTGCCCAATGCAATGTGTTGTTAAATTTCTTGACTGCTGCTTCTGTGGAAGTTGATTGTAGATTCAAATAAAATGAAATCTTTGACAATGTCAATCTTTTCTCCATTTATCATGTGTTGCTTATTAGTCCAGTTGTAAGGACTTTTGTTTTCTTGACGTTGAAGTGTGATCCATAATGAAGGCTGTGGTCTTTGATCTTCACCAGTAAGTGCTTCAAATTCTCTTTGTTTTCAGCAAAAAAGTTGTGTAAACTTCATGTTACAGGTTGTTAAGGAGTTTTCCTCCAATCCTGATTCATTCATCTTCATATTATCCAGTTTCTTGGATTATTTGCTCAGACACAGATTGAATAGGTATGGTGAAAAGATACAACCCTGAGACACACCATTCTTGATGTTAAACCATGCAGTATCCCCTTCTTCTGTTTGAACAACTGCCTCTTGACCTTGGTAGGGTTCCTCATGAGCACAATTAAGTATTAAGGAATCTCTGTTCTTCATAGTATTGTCTATAATTTATTATGATCCACACAGGTAATAAAACAACAAAACACAGGTAAACATCTTTCTGGAATTTTCTCCTCTCAGCCAGGATCCATCTGACACCAGCAATGAAATATCATTTGATGCAGCAATCCCACTCCTAGAAATATAGCCTAGAGAATTAAGAGCAGTCACATGAATAGACACACGCATACCCATTGTCTTAACCGTTTAGTGCTGCTATAACAGAAAATACCCCATGTGGATGGTTTTAACAAAGAAAATTATTTTATCACAGAACAATGGGCTAAAAGTCCAAACTTACAGCCTCAGCTCCAGGCAAAAGCTTTCTCTGTTGGCTCTAGAGGAAGCCCTTGTTGTCAATCTTCCCCCAGCCCAGGAGTTTCTCAGGTGCAGGGACCCTGAGTCTGAAGGATGCACTCTGCTCCTGGTATTTCTTTCCTCGTAGTATGAAGTCACCCTGTCTCTCTGCTCAATTCTTTCCTTTACATTCCAAGAGATTGTGTGGATATAATCCAAGCTTGTACATTGAATCCTGCCTCACTAACACAACTGCCACCCATTCTCCTTCCTGGCCCACCGAAACTGATGCACCTTTTTAGGGGGACACAATTTAATTCTTGATACTTATATTCATTGTAGCACTATTAACCATAGCAAAAAAGATAGAAACAACCTAAGTACTCATCAATAAATGAATAGATAAACAAATCATGGTTCATATACACGGTGGAATAGTATACAAGATAAAGAACATTATGACAGGGAAACAACTCACAAAATGGATGAATCTAGAGGGCATTATGCTGAGTGAAATAAGTGTATCAAAAAGGAAAAATACTGCATGAGACTTCTATAATAAAATGCCAGAAAAATGTTCACAGAAAAAAAAACAAACAATCTTTGATGGTTTTGAGAAAGGCATTGATGTAGAGGGGAAAAATCACTAACTAAATAGCAGACCCGTGTTAACTTTGGGGACAAGAAAGACAACACACAACACAGGAAATGTCAGCACCACATGACCAAATCAAAATTGTAGAATTTTCCCAGACACATTCAAATGCCTTGAGGGACTGAGTTACTGTTGCTGATGGTGGAGGGCTATAGTCTTAGAGGACAGCTATGTCAATTGACACAACATAGTTCACAAAGAAAATATTCTGGATCCTACTTCGGTGAGTAGCATCCAGAATATTAAAAGCTTGCAAGCAATCATCTAAGATACACCTATTGGTTCCATCATGTTTGGAGCAAAGGAGACTGAAGAAAAACCAAGGAAGACACGAGGAAAATATTAGTCCAAAGAACTCACGGGCTACAAGAACCACAGCCTGAGCCCAAAAGAACTAGATAGTGCCTATCTACTGCCGCTATACCTTTGATAGGGATCACAGTAGAAGGTCTTGGACAGAGCAAGAGGAAAATGTAGAACAATTTTAAATTCACACGTGGATACACAAAAGATCAGACTTACTAGTTTGACGAAGACTGGAAGTATTCCTAAGGCTATTGTTCCCAGATACTCTGCTAACTCAAATGAAACCACTCCCAAAGTCTACCATTCAGCCACATATTAGAGAGGCATATAAAACAAATAATAACACAAGTGAAGAATACGTTTCTTAGTTTGCTGAGTCAGAACTGACTTGAGGGCAGCAGATTGGTTTAGAAACAAGGAATGAAGGGGCCCTTGGTGGTACAGTGGTTAAAGTACTTGGCTGCTAACCCAAAGGTAGGCAGTTTGGGCTTACCAGCTGCTCCTTGGGACAGAGATACGGCAATCTGCTCCAGTAAAGATTAAAGTTTTGGAAACATATGAGGCAGTTCTCTTCTACAGGGTTGCTGGGAGTCGGATTCAAAGCAGTCTGAATGGGTTTGACTCTTTTTGTTTTTTTTTTTTTGGAAACAAAGAATAGGATGTCAGGGTACTAAATTTGGCCACGTCATTGACTCCCTTTGGGATGCTGGGAAGGTCATATCTAGTCTCTGGCCTTGAGCTATCTCAGATGTACAATGGAGGGGTGTGACAAGATAGTCCTAGTAGAGGTGATGTATCACTGTCTTGATACGTAGACACTGACCACAGGGAATTGATGGTCATAGTTTGTTTTCCATGTTGATCAGTTGCCTTTGAAAGCCATAGTTTTACCCATTTATTACAACCAGATTTAGGCAAATGAGTTTCCAACAGTGGTGTCATATATGGGTCAACTAATCACTACTGTTAAGGTCAGTCTAGCAGCTGCTGGGGACACTGAAAATAGAACAGAGCTTTGTTTGGTCTCATAGCCCTGCTATGTTTAGATTCTTCTGATAATTAAGATTTTGATAATCTAGATGGTTTTCTGAGAGCAAGAATGAAAATACTGCCAAAAGCTTCCGTTTGGATTTGGCTGGATTTAAGAAATATGCCTACAGATTTGAGTTATCTCTATTCCTTTAGGGTTATTTTAGGGCTGATAATTCCGCCTTCAGTCCTCATGAGGTTTTGTTTCTCTCTGGCTTTCTCCTTCAGCATGCTTAGAGTTGCTACTTATCTCTCATCCTCATCCCGTTTATACTTCCACCCTCCGTACTACCCTGGGTACCTTGGCAATCAGCTTTTTATTGTAACATGGACCACAGTAAGGAAAGTAGATGTAAGCCCAACACCAGATTAATCTTTGGGCACTCTATGTGGTGCTGAAGTGTTTTGGAAAGCTGGAAGTTGAAAATAGAGCCAGGATTTAGAGGATTTTTTTTTCCTGTTTTTGCATGGGATTTTTCTATGGGATATAGCCCTTCCAAATAGCAATTTGAGAAGGGAGATGAATAGATCTCATTGAGGTGGCACAGTAGGTAGTAAAGAATGTATTTGGGATCTACCTCTGTAGGTCTTAAACTATAACTGTGTCTGTGAATGTTTCTGATGGTTAACTGTGTACCTATCGAGAGAGAGATGAAATCAAGAAAATCTATAGGGGAGAAGCCCTCAGCACAGTCTGCAAATTTGAATTCTTTGGAAACTTAAAAAAACAAATGAAACTTCACCATCCATAACAAAAGAGCAAAACAACAACGAAGAATGGGTCGTATCAAGCCAATTCAAATGGAAATCCTAGGATTTCTGGAAGTGGAGTCCAGGTACCAGATATCTACAGTTTTTTAGAAATGTCCTGCATAGTTCTGATTCATGCACAGTGGGAGCAGTAAGCTACTGTTTCAGTAGAAAAGTGGAAATGATGTTTTTTCTTTGTTTAGCTTAGTCCAGAAATTTAGTCCTACTGGCTTGGCTACTTAAATCAAAAAGCCCTAACTTGTGATTTACTTCTGTTAAGACAGGCTCCCACAGTAGAATTTTTACCTCAAACTTTATCTAGTATTAAAATGTCCCTGTGTCTGGCCTGAAACAAATATATAGTTCTATCAGGGTCTCAGAGGCTGTGACAGAACAGAATTTGGCTTCATTATTTTATTAGATATATACTTGCTGGTTGCAAGTTCTATGTAAGATTCTGTGCTAAATATAGAACATTTTTTTAAAAAAATGCAAATGTGATGAGGGCGAGAGAAGAATATTTGTAAACAGAAATGTATAATAGGAGATGTCAAGAAGTTTTCCTCTATTCAGCATCCTTGGTTCTAGGGTGTGTGTGTGTATGTGTGTGTATGTGTTTGTGAGAGAGAGAGAGAGAGAGAGAGAGAGAGAGAGAGAGAGAGCGAGAGAGAGAGCACGTGCATGCGTATATACAGTACTCAACTACTACTAGCCAAAAGACTGGTGGTTCGAGCCTACCCAGAGGCAGCTTAGAAGACGGACCTGGTGATCTACCTCTGAAGCAGTCTGCACACAGTGTCACCCTTAGTAATAACTGAGTTGATGGCATGTAGGAACAGCAAAAAACATATATGTATAAATTGAAATAAGAACTGGGGACCTCTACTGTTAATAGGGGACATCCTACCAATGTTTATCCTATTCTCCAACATAATCATATTTTCCCCAACTTTTTCAAGGCCTGGCTCCAAATTTACCTCCTCCAGTAGGCCCTGCCTTAAGGCCAATATAGTTTCTCCTTCCTGTGAATTAAATGAGTACTCTATATGAACAGTCCCCGTGACACAAGGCTCATTTGTATACATTATTATCATTATTTTAACCTGTTCTTACTTTCATTTCTGATCTCTGATGTCCTTGACTGGGTGTTCCATGTGTGCTTTTCTCTTCATTTCCTTATTGCCAATCATGGTGTTTTCCTCATAAGAGGTATTCCTATCTACTAAATATTTTTTTGAACAAATAAGTGAGCTCAATCAGAAAACTTAGAAATGGAGTGTAAAAGTATCCCTTCTGTAATTATATATGAGCTGGTTTTTATAAGATTAAGCCCAATTCAATTATTCCAATAGTTACTGATTTTTTTAGAGGAATATGTTCACTGTATATTGTGATCTTCAATATCAAAAGCAAGATTATCGTGAAGGAAACTGGATGTTTTAGTTAGCTAATTATGCTCTAGCAAAAATACCACGATTGGATGGCTTTAAAAAGAAAAATGCTTATTCTTAACACAGTCCGGTAAGCTCAAATGTGAATTCAGGATGTCAGTTCCAGGGGAAGGCTTTCCCTCTGTTGGCTCTGGAGGAAAGTCCTTGTGCTGTATCAGTCTTTGGTCAGGGAGTATCTTGGCACAGGAACCTCAGGTCTGAAGGATGCTCTCTTCTCTCGGTGCTGTTTTCTTGATGGTGTGAGGATCCCAGTTCTCTACCTGCTTCCCTTTCCTTTTGCCTCCTGTAGAATGAAAGGATAAGTGTGGTGCAAGCCATATTCCAGGGAAACTCCCTTTTCAGTGGAGCAGGGAGGTGATCTTATGAAGGGATTTACAGTCCCACCCTATCCTCTAACACAGCAAAGCAAAATTACAAAATGGAAGACAATCATAAAATATTGGGAATAATGGCATAGCCACATGGCTACACACATTTTGTGGGGTACACAGTTCAATCCGTGGCACTGGAGAAAAAATATTTCAATGTAAAAATGAATTGTGTGTGTGTATACAATCACATACTTTTTGTCTGTCTACTTCTTTATACTATTCGTCTTTTGGAGGTTGAAATTATGCCTGCTTACTTCTAGTACAGTGCTAGGAGCAAAGCTGATGATGAGTAGTTAAATTTTCAATAATTTAGTGGACAAATTAATAAATGAAGATGTTGTAGGAAAATGTACTTTTCATTCCTGATGTTTCTTTCCATAGAACTTTTCATCACAGTGACACACGAGGCATCTGTCTACCCTCCTCTCTTCCCTTGGAGGAAGATTTGCTTGAACACGGGATAAGGAAAGGAGTGTGTGTATACAGAGCTCAGCCTTCCTCTTGAATGTCAGCCCGCCCGTAGGAATTATTGGTCTCCTCGTCTCAGGCTCTGTGTTTCAGAGGGGAGACCTGCAATCAGTGTCAGGGCTGAGAAGTCTATTTTTGGTGTTTACTTTTGCCGCATCCTCAATTCATCTTTCATCAGTAGTAAAGCTGTTTTAAAATTCTTACTCCTTATTTAACATTTTGTCTGGTTCAGAACAGAAGTAGAGTGAAGAAGGAACAATTTTTTTGACTTCTTAAATACCAACAGAAGGTATGAGATTAAATTATTGTTTATTAAAGGGAGTACGGATTGTAAGAGTTAGAGCAGTACTATGGGCAATATGGGACCTTTGCAAAATAAGAGCAAAGAAATAACATAATGGGATTGGACAATCTGGGAAACACTTGTTGAGTGTCTGCTCAGTGCAAAGACCTGTGCTGGATGCTATGGGGGCACAGAGATGGGTAAGAACCTTTTAAGGCCTATGAAGATTCCACAATCCATCCAAGAGGATAGACACATATATAAAGAACTGTAATTCAAACAGATACCATGATAGGTGAATGAACTATATGCTATAAATTTTGAAGAAAGGAGAAATTCACTTAAAGTAAGAGTGTTGGAAGCTTGCAGAAGAAGGAGGAATTTGACATGGGCTTTGAAGAAAAGTCTTGGCATTCTCTTGACTCTGGGGCCTAGATGAGGGAATGAGAAAAGGTGACAGGAAGGGTGAAGGGACACCTGGATTCCTGGTACAGAACAAAGATAGCCTTGGACTGTGCTCAGCAGGGTTCAGAGCACTAGAATGAGAAACATTCCTTAAAGGAGGAAGTTCTACCTGTAAAAGGGAAGCAGTTTCCATGGAGCAAGGTGGTGGGTAAATTATAATAAACTGGGTGGAAGTGCCTTTCCTTTCCATCTTTTCTGAGGTGCTCTCTCCCCTAGCCATTCTCATTCCTTCCCTATTCTCCCACTTTGGCCAGAAGAGACGATTTTATTGGCAGCCTCTAAGACCCATTCAAATGCATGGATTTACTTCCGAATAATTGATCTAAGTAGAAAGTCATTCCTTTTCCAAGGAGATCTCTGTGCGTGTGTATATTCTACATAACTGAAATGAGGAAGATGTATTTCTCTGGCTCACAATCATACTGACTGCTTCACATGTATCACAGAATAAGACAGACACCAAACATGGAAACTTCATGTGACCAAATCACCCCAATCTACCAGATATAGACCTCTGGCACATTCTTTGTCCTGAACCACCTAGCTTTTTGCATGGACATTTGCTGTTGTTACCTAGCTAACATTCAATCTCTTTTCTTCCACTAACAGTGCCCCGATTTTTTCTGGTGGTTTAATTCTTCTTCCTGGTCTCAGTGACGAACTCAAGGAATAGGATAGCTGAGAAACGATTTTGAAGCTTGCTGTGACTATTATGAAAAAGTTACTCTCTTCTCTGGGGGTAGCTAAGCTGGTAGAATGGGAACTTGGAGCTTGCTGACTTGAGGAGAAAATCTGCCTGTGAGAACTGAAGAGAAAGCTGAACCAAGCTATGAGGAGAGAAAGATGATGAAGGACAATGTCTGCACAATTGTATTCTACCAAGCAAATATACCCATAGACTTTTCAGTTACATAAGCTAATGCTTTCCTTTTATGGCACATGCTGTTTTGATTTAGGTCTCTACCACATAGAACTGACGGAGTTCCGACTAAATCTCCCAGATGGCATGCAACATCTGAAATATCCTTTTCGTGTCTTTCCAGCTCATGATTTGTTAAATTTTTCTTTATTTTATGATCCTGCTTTGGTCTTTGCATATGATTTTGGCTTGCTGTCATTGCTTTCTGGACAGACAGGGACCCTGAGTCCTATACTTGGCTCTGGATTCTGGGACACAGGAGAATTAGGATGTCGTGTTGGGCTGACTTGTGAGCTATTGAATATTGTCAAGGTTCTACAAAAAGCTGGTATTAGGGCTCTAAGTGGGATCTCACTAAACTAATAAACCTTTGGAAGTGTAGATGAAAGGCTCTGAGTGGCCCAGCCATTGGGAGAAGCAGGGTTATAAGGCCAACTTGTCCAGATGGCACAAAGAAGGATCAAAATCTGTTTAAACCCATAGTAACCAAACTCGTTGCTGTAAAGTCAATTCAGACTCATAGTGACTCTATAGGACAGGGTAGAACTGCCCTGGAGGGTTTCCAAGGAGCACCTGCTAAATTTGAACTGCTGACCTTTTGGTTAATGGCTGTAGCTCTTAACCTCTATACCACCAGGGTTTCTAGAGTATGTTTAGTGAATAGCAAATAAACTGACTGAGTAGAATGTTCTTGGAGGATGTCTTAGGACACAGCCTGGAGTGGTAACTAAGAACCAACCATGGGGGCCACTGGAAGCCAGAACTCCAGTTGGGAGTTTATAGAATAAATGAATGAACTTCAGGACTATAGTTCTGGAATCACTGTGTAGGAAACAGTACAAGAAAATCTATCAAAAGACTCTCATTCTGATGCCAGATGACCTGGCTTTGAGCCTGGGTGACAAGGGGAGAGCTGGTATCATACCTGGGAATAGGGAACGCTCCATGGGCAGCTAGTTTCACAAGAAGAGAGAAGATACAGTGAAACCTGTGAGAGCTGGAACTCAGTAGGATTGACTTGTTTCTTGTTTTTGCAAGTCTTGATAATTTCCTACATTTGATAGTTTACAGCCTTGCCACTTCTCAATAGTTGCCATTGAGTGAACTCTGACTCGTGGCAACTCCGTGAGTGTCCAGATAGAATTTTCATTGGCTGATTTTCACTGGCTGATTTTTTTAGAAGTAGACTCCCAAGCTTTTCTTCTGAGGTTCTTCTGGGTAAATTTGAACTTCCAACCCTGAAGTTAGCAGCCATGTGCTTTAACCATTTACACCACTCATGAGCTCCAGCTAACTACTGTTGTCGTGTGCTGTTGAGCCAATTCTGACACGTAGCAACCTGATGTGACAAAGTAAAACTGCCCCATAGGGTTTCCTAGGCTGTTAGTCTTTTTTCCTTGGAGCAACTGGTGGTTTTGAATCACCAACCTTTTGGTTACCGGTTAAGTTAGTTATTAGATACATGGAATCTCAAGTGCCCCAAGGTGAAAGTGATGTGGAATACACTGGCTTGAAGACTCTGAGGGAGAGAGAATTGGACTGATGATTTAGATTAGGGCCACACCTTTGGTAGGAAAAGATGAGGCCATGAGTGTGGCTGAGAGGGAAAGTGCTGAGAAAATTTGTCACTTGGCTTCTTTTGCCTGTTTTTATGGGAGAAGGTTGTCAATCCATTTAATAGATAACACATCAACTCAAAATATAGGATGATTTAGGAGGAAACAGGAAACTAGAGTAGGATCCAATCGGCAGTCCAGGACAACTCCTCTCTAGAACAGTACTCTTCTGTTTGAGTCAGCCCGTTTTGCCCAGAAACTGTTTTCCTCCATAAGACCACACACAAACTTGAGCTGTTGAAACATTGGAGAAATAATAAAGGAAGCAATTATCACAGAAAAAACATCATTCATATTTTTATCCTCTGTTTGCAACTTCATGGCAGAAAGCCACTCCGGGAAATCATGGCTGCCAGCTTATATTGGGTTTGTGAGGAACATGTGCATCACTTAACTAGTTTCAAGAAAATAAATTGTGAGTGACAGAGATAATTTGTCTTTAACCTTTCCCTTCTCTTTGTCCCTGCCAATACTTTGTCTCTCATGTTTCTTAGAACAGTTAACCAGAAACTCACAGTGACACTATGTGTTATATAATAGAACTGCTCTGTGGCATTTTTGTGGCTGTAGTCTTTATAGGAGTAAGTAGCTTCTGGGGCTTTCTTACACAGAGCTGTGAGTGAGTTCAAATCTTCAGCCTTTAGGTTAGCAGCTGATCCCAAAGTATTTGCCCTACCCAGTTAGTCAACCCATGTTTGCTGTGAACCTGCTATGTACATAACTATACCAGATAATGAGAGAGACAGCCTGAGAACTGGTTTCTACTTTTAGATTACAGGGAAACAAAGAAGGGAACAGATATAACACAATCCATTGGTTGGCACCTTTGGTTGATGCAATGCAATGCTACTGGGAATGATGGGAGAGCCTCTCAGTCTTGTTTGGCAAAGAATTCTCCTAGAAAGTAACATTCCTTACATGATTTGTAATACCAACAACCAACCAACACACTGCTGTTGTATAGGTTCAGACTCACAGCGACTCTATAGGATGGAGTAGAACTGCTCAGATAGTTTCCAAGGAGCTCCTGGTGAATTTCAGCTGTCAGCCTTTTGGTTAGCAGCTGCAGCTCTTGACCACTGTGTCGCCAAGTTTGTAATACAACATAGAAATGAATAAGAACTTTCCAGTTTAGAAACATGGGGGAAAGGCATTTTAAGGAGGGGGAATAACATTGTAAATTAATTAATTTATGGATTTATGAAGTCTTACATACTGTGGACATGTTGTCAGGAGGGATCAGTCCCTCTAGAAGGACATCATGCTTGGTAGAATAGAAAGTCAACAAGAAACAGGAAGACCGTTGATAAGAGGAATTGATACAGTGGCTGCAATGATGAGCTGAAACATAAAAACAGGATTGTGAACATAGCACAAGACTGGCGGTGTATCTTTGTATTGTGCATATGGTAGCTATGAGTTGGAACCAACTCAACTGAACCTAAAAACAACAACATTTAGATCTTGTTGCCCATTTGTCTCTGGGCTCATCCAATCCATATGTCCCATGGCCACTAAAGTTTCCTTCAACAGGAATCATATGCGGTACTTTACTAATTAAAAATGGTCCCTGGCTCCCCAGTTAGAAGAGATATATGTGCACCGATGGGATCTGACTGGTATAGGATCGACACTGGCCAGATACCATATGCAATGATGGAAATGTCTTCAGGGAGATCTGGCTGGCTCAACAGCTGAGCTGGATGCTAATGGAGTCAGCAAATACATGAGAAACCTGGGCCAAAGACATTAGTAAAATGGCACACACACACAGAATGTATGAGTGTGTATGTATCGGTCTGTTAATTTTTTAAATTTTTTTATTTAATATAACAGTGAAAATGTACATTCCCGTATAAATTTACATACCCACCTATATGCAGCTTCCACTGCTCTCCCTGCCCAGTGACAGCACACTATTGCTCTCTGCTCCATACATGTCTCGTTCTCCCAACAGCCTCTTTTTTCCCTGCTCTCCACACACTCTCCTTCTTCCAGCCAGAAGTCAGCAGGATGACACCCTATAGGTGTATAGGACCATAAAGTGCATCCAAAATATGGTCACTGCATCGTCAAGTCCAATCCATTCCTGTCTGAAGCATGGACGTTCATTATGATTTATGGTCAAGGGCAGCATCAGGGCCGGGGGCCATGCTCCCAGGGGAACCCCGAAGCCACTGGACCATCAATTGAGGTCTTTTAGTGGGGATCTCAGGGTGCACCCCTTTTTATTCTTGTGTTGCCAGTGAGACTCAACTTAGTGAGCTCCATCATGGCTATCACTAGTGGTGGCCGGGCACCATCTGGTTCTTCCAGTCCCAAGTCGATGTAGACACCCACTGATGTGGGTCTCTTTGTCTTCTGGATTGTCTTTCCCCCATGTCATTTTGGTCCTCTGTGAGCATCAGTTCCTGCTGAGTTGGAACCATTTGCTGTGCCCTCGGATGGCAGCTTGGCAGCTTTTAAGACCCCTGAAACACTCACCAACGTGGGGTGCAAAGAGCCCTCTTAGCAAAGTGCTAGTTGTGCCAATTGGTCTCCCTTTCGCCTAAGAGCATGGTTCGCCGCCCCCTGCCCCAGCTACTCTATCCTTGCACTATTGGGTTAAGATGGAAGGAGTACTCATGTTATGTTTAAGTCCACTTAATATTGTTCTTGTTTCTAATGTGTGCTGTCACCGATTTCACCCAACCAGATACCGAGCAACTATCTAATCTAAGCCCTCTCCCCCTCCCTCTCTCCCTCCTTCCCCTCCGTTGCAGCTGTCAATGAGTCTTTTCTTCCATACACAAGTCTGTTTTTGAGATCTTATCGTAGACGTCTCATACAATATTTGTCCCTTTGTCACTGACTACTTTCACTCAACATAATGTTTTCCAGTTGAAACCAGGTCATGAGATGTTTCCTGAAGTCATCGTTGTTCTTTATCATTGCATAGTGCTCCACTGAGTATATATACCATAGTTAACCTATCCATTCTTCTGTTGCTGGGCATCTGGGTTGATTCCATCCTTTTGCTATCCTGGACTGTGCTGCGATAAACATTCTGGTGCATGTGTCCGTTGGTGTGAAAGGCCTTGATTCTGTAGCATATATTCCAAGTAGTGGAATGATTGGGTCAAATGGTATATCAATATCCATTTTTTTTAAGAAAGCACCAGATTGCTTTCCAAAGAGGCTGGACCATTTTGCAACCCACCAAAAGCGTAGGAGGGTTCCACTTTCTCCACAGCCTCTCCAGCATTTGTTGTTTTGTGTTTTCTGGATCATGGCCAACCTTGTTGGGGTGAGATGGTATCTCATTGTCATCTTGATTTGAATTTCTTTGATAACTAAAGATCGTGAACATGTCCGCATGTGTTTTTTGGCTGCCTGGATCTTCTCTTTAGTGAAATGCCTGTCCATCTCCTTTGCTCATCGCTTAATTGGATGGTTTATCTTCTTCTTGTTGATATTTTGTAGTATCTTATAGATTTTGGAAATCAGACGTTGGTCTGACATAGAGTTGCCAAATATTTTTTCCCATTCTGTAGGTGTTCTTTTAATTCTATTAATAAAGTCTTTAGATGAGCAAAAGTATTTAATTCTTAATGGCCAAGCCAAGGTCCCATTTATCTATTTTCTCTTCTGATGATTGTGGTTTGTTTGACAGATTTTGGAGTCTGTCCATATTGTGTATTAAAACTTTCATTGTTGTTCCTGCCTTTTCTTGGACGAGCTTTATCATTTTAGGCTTGATATTTAGGTCTTTTATCCAGTTGGAGTTGGTTTTTGTATAAGGTGTAAGATATGGATCTTGTTTCAGTTTCTTGCAGATGGATATCCAATTTTGCCAGCACCATTTGTTGAAGATGCTGTTTTTACCCAAGTTTAATGTCTTAGGGCCTTTGTCAAATATCAATTGTTCATAGGCAGATGGTGTCATTTCTGGGGTCTCAGTTCTGTTCCACTGATTGATCTGTCTGTTCTTATACCAGTACCAGGCTGTTTTGACCACTGTGGCAGTGTAATATGTTCTAAAGTTAGGTAATGAGAGGCCTCCCAGTGTGTTCTTCTTCTTTAGTAGTACTTTGCTTAACCGGGGCTTCTTCCCTTTCCAAACAAAATTGGTGATTTGTTTCTCCAGCTCATTAAAAAATGTCACTGGAACTTGTATTCGGATTGCATTATATAAATAGATTGCTTTGGGTAAAATAGACATTTTCACAGTGTTAAGTCTTCCTATCCATGAGCAGAGTAGGTTTTTCCATTTATCTAAGTCTCTCTTAGTTTCTTGTAGTAAGGGCTTGTAGTTTTCTTTGTAAAGGTCTGTTATGTCTCTGGTTAGATTAATTCCTAGGTACTTTATCTTCTTAGGGGCTATAGTAAATGCTATTAATTTGATAATTTCTTCCTTAACAGTCCCCTTGTTGGTATAAAGGACTCCTGATTTACTTATGTTTATCTTGTATCCTGAGACTTTGCTGAACTCTTCTATCAGTCTGAGTAATTTACGTATAGATTCCTTGGGATTCTCGGCATATGCAATCATATCATCTGCAAACAGGGAGATTTTAACTTCCTCTTTGCCAATGCTTGGCTTGGCTTGGCTTGCCAATGCAGATGCCTTTTATTTCTAGGTCTTGTCTAATTGCTCTGGCTAAAACTTCTAGCACAATGTTGAATAGAAGAGGTGAGAGTGGGCATCCTTGTCTAGTTCCTGATCTCAAGGGAAAGTCTTTCAGTCTTTCTCCCTTCAGGATGACGTGGGTAATTTGCTTTGCATAAATGGCCCTTATTGTGTTGAGGAATTTGCTGTCTATGCCCATTTTGCTAAGAATTTTTAGCATGAATGGGTGTTGGACTTTATCAAATGCCTTTTCTGCATCAATGGACAAAATCAGGTGATCTTTGTCTTTTGTGTTATTTATGTGGTTAATCACATTAATTATTTTTCTGATGTTGAACCGGCCTTGCATCCCTGGTATGAATCCCACTTGGTCGTGATGGATTATTTTCTTGATATGTTGTTGTATTCCGTTGGCAAGAATTTTGTTGAAGATTTTTGCATCTAGATTCATGAGTGATATCGGTCTATAGTTCTCTTTCTTTGTTGGGTCTTTCCCTGGCTTAGGTATCAGGGTTATGCGGGCTTCCTAGAATGAGTTTGGGAGTACTCCATCCCTTTCTATACTGTGAAATAGTCTCAGTAGTATTGGAGATAACTGTTCTCTAAATGCTTGGTAGAATTCTGCAGTGAAGCCATCTAGACCTGGACTTTTTTTTGGTTGGCAGTGTTTTGATGACCTTTTCAATCTCTTCCTTTGTAATGGATTTATTAAGTTGTTCTGCTTCACGTTGTGATAATTTGGGTAGGTGGTATGAGTCAAGGAATTTGTCCATTTCCCCTAGGTTTTCAAATTTGTTACAGTACAGTCTTTCATAGTATTTTGTTATGATATTTTTTATTTCTGTTGCATCTGTGGTGACAACTCCCCTGTCATTTCTAATTTGAGTTATTTGTTTCCTTTCCTGCTTTTCTTTAGTAAGTTTAGTCAGTGGTTTGTCAATTTTGTTGATCTTCTCAAAAAACCAGCTTTTGGTCTTTTCAATTTTTTTCAATTGTTTTTCTATTCTCTAATTCATTTAGCTCTACTCTAATCTTTATGATCTTGTTTCTTCTGGTCCCTGAGGGGTTCCTCCGTTGTTCTCTTTCTACTTGTTCAAGCTGTAGAGTTACTTCCTTGATTTGGTTCCTTTCTTCCTTCAAGATGTGTGCATTTATGGAAATAAACAGACCTCTGAGCACTGCTTTGGCTGTATCCCATAGGTTCTGGTAGGAAGTGTTTTCGTTCTCATTGGAATCCATGAATTTCTTTAATTCATCCTTGATTTCCTCTATAACCCATGTTTTTTGAGCAAAATGTTGTTCAGTTTCCAAGAGTTCCACTTTCTATCTATGTTTTTTTCTGCTATTGATTTCAACTTTGATGGCTTTATGATCTGAGAAGATGCTTTGCAGTAATTCAATGGTATGGATTTTGTTGAACATTGCATTATGACCTATCACCTGGTCATTTCTGGAGAATGTTTCATGTGCACTGGAGAAGAAGGTGTAGTTGTCTGCTGATGGGTGGAAAGTTCTGTACATATCAATGAGGTTTAGTTGGTTAATTGTGGCAATAAGCTCTTCTGTATCATTACTGAGCTTTTTTCTAGATGATCTGTCTAGTAATGAGAGTGGAGTGTTAAAGTCTCCCACTATTATTGTGGAGTCATCTAACTCTCTTTTGAGCATAGTCAGTGTTTCTTTGACGTATTTAGGTGCTCTGATATTAGGTGCATAAATATTTAATATAGTTAAGTCTTGCTTGTGTACTGAACCTTTCAGCAATAAATAGTGTCCATCTTTGTCCACGATGGTGGATTTGACATTAAAATGGATTTTGTCTGAGATTAGAATTGCCACCCCTGCTCTTCTTTGTTCATTGTTAGCTTGATATATATTGTTCCAACCTTTAATTTTCAGTTTGTTCCTATCTTTAGGTCTCAGGTGAGTTTCTTGTAAACAACATATGGATGGGTCATGTCTTTTGATCCAAGATGTCACTCGATGTCTCTTTAGTGGAGCATTGAGTCCATTCACATTCAATGTAATTATTGGTAGGTATGTATTCAGTGTTGCCATTGTGATGTGTTTATTTTTATGTTGATGTTATCTCTGTTGTTCTTATTAGTCTGTTCTGGGACGCTCTTTTTTGTGAGTTGATTTTTCACCTTTTTCAGAGCTGGTTTTGTGGTTGTTGAGACTCCTGTGTTACATTTCTTGAAATGATATGGTACATCTTTGTTGTGCTTTACGGCTGCCCCTATGATCCCCCTTAATAAACTATATATAAACCCAATTTTAGTTACTACCAGTCTTGTCATCTTCCCTCCATCTGGAAGGACTATATCAACTGTAGTACGTCCCTCTTTTTAATATGATGACACCATAGTTTTCATGATGATCACTGGATTGCTTCTTTCCTTATCAAAGCTGTGATTGGCTTTGGAGCCTTCCCTAACTGAGTAGAGTTCTGAGTAGTAAAGTCATTCTAAAACATAAAGTTAGTGGTTTTGTTCTTCTAAGCCAGAGCCAAGAACTTCTTTCAATATTTCTTGTAGTTTTGGTTTGATTTTTACAAAGTCTCTGAGTTTCTGTTTATTCGGGCATGTCTTAATTTCATTTTTGTATTTGAAAGATAGTTTTGCAGGATATATAATTCTTGGTCGGAAGTTCTTCTCCTTCAGGGATTTGAATGTGTCATGCCACTGTCTCCATGCCGGCATGGTTTCTGCTGAGAAATCTGATGAGAGCCTACAGGGTTTCCCTCTGAATGTTAGCTTTGCTTTGAGTCTTGCTGCCTTTAAGAGTTAATGCTTATGTTTCATTTTGTTGAGCTTGATTATAATATGTCTTGGAGTCTTTCTTTTGAGATCTATGTTAGGTGGCGTATGATATGCATCTCAGATGTCTATATTCTCTTCCTTCATGATTTCTGGGAAGTTTTCTGTCAGCAGCTCAGCAACGATACTCTCTGTGTTCTCAGATGTCTCACTCTGTTCAGAGACTCCAATTAATCGAAGGTTGTTCCTCTTAATAGAGTCCCACATGCTTCTTAATGTTTCTTCATTTTTTTTGTTTCTTTTTTCTGATTTTTGCTCATAGATGCTGGCCTCAGTAGCTCTGTCTTCCAAGTCAGAAATTCTTTTTTCTATTTGTTCCGTTCTGTTTTCTTGGCTTTGCATGGAAGTCTCTATGTCTTTCATTCTGTTCTTGATCTGTTGGATTTCAGAGTACTGGTGTTCCATCAGATTGAACATCTTGCTTAGTTTTTCATTTTGTTCTCCTGAATTTTGTATAAGGTCTAGAACAGCTCTGTATATAATGATTTTGTATTCACTTTTTGATGCTTTCATAAAAGTTTCTTCATCTTGAAAACTCCTTGGTTGCTTTGTTTGGGAGCCTTCTGAAGCCATGGGTGATTTCTTGTATGCCACAAGTGTCTGTTGCTTTTTGGGACCCATGTAAGTATGTAGAGGCTGGAAGAGGTACTGTGAGGATGGACTGCAGATGTTTCTCTAGGCTGTCTTAAAATGTAAAGCAAAAGATATCTGACCTCTTCAGAAGTCAGTTAGGTTTTCAGGTGTAGAGGTCCCTGTTCTCAACTGGCAAAGGAAGCGCCACTATATTCAACCCCAGATGACACAAACTAGTTCAGAATACAGCAATGCTACTGCCCTGTTGGCCTCTGCTGACAGGGCCTAGCCTTAGACGACACTGCGTAGAGTGTTGCTTTTCTGATAGAAAAGCGCTCTCCTGTGGGCAGGCCCTGGCTCCCAAGCTACGAATTAGGTCTAGCTGCGGCCGCCGTATCCAAGATGG
The DNA here is from genome assembly GCA_028571685.1 of Heterohyrax brucei. NCBI lineage: Eukaryota > Metazoa > Chordata > Mammalia > Hyracoidea > Procaviidae > Heterohyrax > Heterohyrax brucei. The sequence continues at coordinate 11,982,787 of CM053153.1, read as the reverse complement.
TGCCCTCCACACAGGCAGCAGACAGAAGGGCTAAAGGTGCCAAGAGGTAGTGATTCCTCTAATTCTGTTGCAGGGCCCCCAAAGCAGGTGGCACTAGGTAAATTACTGCTTTTCTGTAGCAGAAGCACAGTCCTGTTTGTAGGCGCTGGCTCCCAGGCTAAGAATGAGGTCCCGCTAGAATCTCCATATCCAACATGACTTCCCGCACACTGACTGTGAAACTCCGTACAAACCCACTGAGGCAGATATAAAACGACACGCTCAAAGTAGCTAGATTAACAGAATCCCAAGCCTGGCTCTCACAATATGGGAATTTCGCCTGCCTGTCCCTCCAGCAGCGTGTCTGAGTCTAGCCGCTAGGCAAGACCCTGCTCCGCCTGCCGGCCAAGACAGAGAAAAAGAAAATCAAAATGGTGCGTTTACCTTCCGTCCGTGAGAGCCGGGACTAGCCGGGAGTGGAAGTCAGCGTAGGAGAGGAGGTTTTTTGCTCAGTAGTATGAAGTCCAAAGCAACAGCCCTGTGCCATGTCCTGGGGCTGATTAGGTGCTCAGAAGGCTCTGTTTGATTGTCAATTCAGGTCTTGGTTTCCAGAGGGACAGAAGGAGACGTGGGCTTAGTCCGCCATCTAGACTCCGCCCCCTCGATCTGTTAATTTACCTTACCTATCTATCTACCTGCCTCCCACCAGCTATTAGACTTGTTCTTCCACATCTTGCTGGAAGGAGGGCTTTGATCTCCAAAGTTGTTGCTCTCTCTAAGCCTATCCGTGAAAATACTTGCATTCAAAAATTAAAAGTAAATCCAGTACGGACACATGTTATTTGTAATTTTCTGAGATCCCTAGGGGAGTTGGAGGCAGGTGGAAGCCAAGAGATGCAACTGTTCATAATTTATTTTCAGAAATTGAAGTTTACTTCTCTAATTTTGAGGAATTGCAAACTACTTGGGAGTGTTCCTTTAATTTCTGGTCTCTCCCTAGCTCTCTTTCATTCCTGTCTGTCCTAGATGGCAAAGACATTGAAGTCTAGTATTTTAGAACTTGAAGGGAACTTGGAGATCTTCTTGCCTAAATTGATTATTTTAAAGAAGAGGAAGCTGAGGCTTACAGAGAGAAGAGGACCTGCTTAAGGTTACACAACTGCAAAGTGATAGAATCTGGAATGATTCAGATCTCTTACTTCAGCAATTATATGGGCACACAGGTAAATTTTCTTATGTTGCTCCCCTCTGGTGTGAAAACACAATCCCCATCCTTTGACCCATGTCCGCTACCCCTCAACTGTGAATCATAAGGGTCCTCAGACCAGCCTGAGCTATGTGGGGAACCTCTGAGATCAAAGACTGCACTGATCTAACCTGACCAAGTCATTTACCCTCTTAATCCTTTGAACCTCGATGCTGCAGTGTTTCCTTCTCTCCCTTTCTTCACAAAGACCAAATGTGGTGGTAAATACTGGACCCGGGTACGTACTTTGTTACTCCTAATGCTAAAGACTATATTATCAGATACGGTTTTTGCTTTCTAACCCACAGTCTGCTGGCTGGGAATGTCAAATGAATTCCAGATTAAAACAATAATGGGGAAAACAATGAAGTGTTGTCTAACTCAGGCTGAGGGAGGCACAATAAAAGGATCCCCAGCGTGGTGATGACTGAGTTGGACTCTACAGCTTGAGTATGAGTCACACAGTCTGTAACCAATCCCGGGGATGGCAGGGGCTAGGCAGCATTTGGTGCCATGTGCATGGATTACTGTGAGCTGGACAGCCTTGATGATGGCTCACAATGATTCTAAATTTGTATATACCATGTTTCTTGACATTCAGTAAGCTGTTGAATTTCTTTGAGTCTCAGTGCTCTCTTTGATAAAATAGAGCTAATAATGGAAGACTTCTTGGTTTGTAGGGTCATTAAATTATATAATACTTTTAAAGTTCCCAACATACGTCTTGGCCAGAGTCTGTGTTTTTGTAGATTTTCACCTTGCTCATTCTGTGGATCTCATTGCTGAAGCAAAGAGGGTTGCAAGATTAAAAATTGGCTTTTTTTTTTTTTTTGGTAACTTTTGGTGAAAATATGTATAACAAACCATATGCCATCTCAGTGGGTTTTACATGTACCATTTGGTGATAGTCATTACAGTCAGCATGTTGTACAACCATCACCACCATCTGTTTCTGAATTTTTTACCATCCCTTAACAGAAACAGCATAGAACCCAAACCCATTACCGATAAGTCTATTCAGACTCATGGAGACCATACAGGACACAGTTGAACTTCTCTCAAGGCTGCAGTCTTTACAGACAGAAGCCATGGTGTTGCAGTGATTAAAGAGCTCAGCTTCTCACCAAAATATCAGAAGTTCAAAATCACCAGCAGCTCTGTGGAAGAAAGATGTTTCAGTCAGCATCCCATAAAGATTTACAGTCTCAGAAACTCTATGGAGCAACTCTACTACGTCCTACAGAGTCTCTATGAATAGAAATCAACTCCATGGCAGTGGGTTTGTGTGGTTTTGAAATCTTTATGGAAGCAGATTGCCACGCTTCTGTCCTGAGGATCGAGGATCAGCTGGTAGGGTCGAACTGCTGACCTTCCAATTAACTGCTAAGTCCCCCTTCCCCACTCCCTCCTGCCTCTGGTAGCCATGAATACTTCAGTCTGTATAAATTTCTGTATTCTATACATTGCAGGTAAGTGAGATTGTATAATATTTGTCTTTCTGTGACTGACATATTTCACATAACATAATGTTTCTATGGTTCCTTCATGTTGTAGCTAAGTGTGTACCCAACAGAATTGACAGCAGGAATGCAAACAGGTACCTGTACACCAGTTCAGTTGCAGCACTATTTCACAATATCACAAAGATAGAAGCAACCTAAATGTCTATTAACCAATCAATAAATGAACAAAATGTGGTCTCTATATACTCAGCCATAAAGAGGTATTAGTGTTTCCCAGAGATATAGGATTAAGTTGCGTGTACTTTTGATTCCTAGTCATGAGCTGGTTTAGGAGTAATTTTACAGGTGACTTCTAGAAATTCAGACATGATCTAATTTCATAATGGGGTCACAGCCTGCACTATATGGTCTAAATCAAAACTGCCTAATGCCAGATTTATCTGATGCTCACAAACCTTTTGAAAGGATAGAGGATGCACAGATGTTCAGAGAACTTTTATTGTTTCCTTTGCAATTCATACAATTCTGAGGAGACACTTAGGATCCAAGTGTCTCCATATTTACCTCAGGAAAGCAGAAGGTAATTATCATTTTTGCAAGTGCTTAGAATGCTTTGAAATATTTTTCATCACCAAAATATGAAAAGGAGGTAATTTTCATTTCATTTGTTTAGTTCCTGATTGTTTCTTCCTCTCTTTTTATGGGATCAAAGAAGACAGCATTGCACACCATATTTGGCTTGGGATTAAAACAAAACTGTTCTGAAAGCCTTTTGTGAAGATCTGGGTGGCATTGTTTATGGAACTGGGTGATACAATGCCTAGGCCTTGCAAGAAAAGCTAATTTAAAGTAAAAATTAATGAATGTGATCCTGTTTCACCCTCTTTCTTTCTTCTGATTAGGAAAGGATACAGAGTATAAAATGAAACAATCTGAAAATTTCCAACACACACTGCAAATCTTCCTCTCTTTCCATATTTGCAAGCCACTATTCATGGAAGGAAGAGTCTAAGCATTGCTGGAAGTGTACCAGGTGCCAATAACTGTGCTCTCAGATTTGGCATAGAGTGATCCTGCCCACGGTGAGACTGGTCCACCATCTGCATCCAGAGCATCTGGCTGTGTGTTAAAATGATGAGCCCTGGTTGACCGCTTCAGCGGCATTGAGGATGCAGTCTAGGAATCTCTTTTGTTTTTGTTTTGTTTAATATGCACACGAAGGCTTTCCTACACACACCAATGTTTGATGCTGGTACTCTGTGCCAAAGCACAGAATAGCAGACATAACTCTTGGTTTCCCCAACAGTTGGATTAGAAACTAGCTGATTTGGATGAGTTTAGAAAAAGTCAGGTAGGGAAAATGAACAAAAATAAGAGATACAGAGATGTTTGTTGAAAGCCCTGCTTATCTTAAAACCTCTCTCTATTATCTCTTTCTTCTCTTCCACTTGGTTTTCTCTTTCTCGGGGATTACAAAATGTCCCTAATGGTGTGTGAGCTTATTCCCTGAGACTGTAGTTCTGCCAAACTCCAGGGAGAAGAGGAAGGCAGAAGTAAATTCCAGAGGTGGCAGCTTACCAGGCAAGAATGTCGCTCCCTTTACCGCTGTCCTCGGCCTCCTTTCTATGAAACAGCTCCTCCCCAGCTCAGTTTAGTCTTTGTGATCCATAAAAGCTTCCTCAATGCTCCCAGCTGGCATTAGTCTCTCACTCTCTAAGGCTGCCCAGCTTTTTATCAAATATATTTCTCTTATTCCTGTCTACCTTGTACTGAGGTAAGTCAGATGAAATGCCGTTTATATAATGCTCCCCAAAGCATTTTCACATACACTGCCTCATTAGTCTTCATGATATACTCCAAGAGTTGGACATTCATGATCTCCTGAGTTTTAAAAAGGGTGCTAAGACTCCAAGAGGTCAAGCTTCTTTTCCCAAGATCAGGGACCTAGTTAATGCTAAGCTGTGTCTTGCTTTGTCAAATTCAGGGTTCCTTCCATTACACTGCTTTTCATATAAGATGTATAGATTTTTTTTTGATCTACTTCATGAAACTATGCATTTTAAAAATAAGGTAGTTTGGCTTGGCGCAAGAATCAGAAGCCTACTAGGAAATACGGAATATAATTGTGTCAGCAGGTCATTTTTCCTTAACAAACTTTGTGTTATTAGACATTAAGTCAGGCTCACAAATAACTTTCACCCTGCGTGGTACTTTTCTATTTATTCTTTCTCAAATACTTTTAAGCCTTCATATGTAGACACTATACCAAAAACTAAATACTAAAAACACACACAAGAAGATATAGGCTCTGACCTCAAGGATTTTAAATTATAGTGCGGAAGCTGTATGTGAAAATAATGATATAATAAGGTAAGTACCATTAAGAGGGGACACGGAGATGAGAAGGTGATCCCCCTGCATCCACATTAGAGTGAGGATGACATGAAGGATGTGAAGAAGGCAAAAAAGGTCATTAAAAAGACAGAAAAGACCAAAATAGGTGTCAGAAGAGACTCTGAAAGTTGATCTTAAAATGTAGAGTAGCTACAGTGCACGTGAGAAATGAGGAAGTAAAAAAGCTGAACAGAAGATGGCTGGAGAAGACAAAGTAAAAGTGTGTAAAGTGTGTGAAGTGTGCAAAGATTTGGAGTTAGAAAGCTGGAGGATGAAAGCACATTCAGCATTTCTCAAGCTGAAAGAACTGAAGGAAAAATTCAAGCTTTGAATTATGATTTAGAAATGGGAATTCCAGAATACTTAATTGTGCTCACATAGAACACGTGCATAGACCCAGAGGCAGACATGTGAACAGAATAAGGGGATTAAAAATATCCTGAAACCACTGCCAGTGAGTTGAATCTGATTCATAGCAACCTTAGGGGTCAGAGTAGAACTGTCCCATAGAGTTTCCAAGGAGCACCTGGCAGATTTGAACCACCTTACCTTTGGGCTAGCAGACATACCACTTAACCACTGTATGACCAGAGTTTCCCAAGAGGACACAGTGTAGTATAAAATCAAGAAAGGTGTACTTCAGGGTTGGATCCTTTCACCATACTTACTCAGTCTGTATCTGAGTAAATAATCTGAGAAGCCAGACTGTATGAAGAATGGGGCATTGGAATTGGAGGAAGACTCATTAACAGCCTGCAATATGCAGATGACCCAGTTTTTCTGCCTGAAAGCAAAGAGAACTGGAAGCACTGACTGACAAAAATAAAAGACAGTGGCCTTCAGTGCAAATTATACCTCGACATAAAGAAAACAAAAATCCTCACAACTGGACCGGTAAGTAACACCATGATAAATGAAGAAAAGACTGAAGATGTTAAGGATTTCATGTTACTGGGATTCACAATGAATATCCACAGACACAGCAGTCAAGAAATCAAACAATATATTGCATTGGGCAAATCTACTGTCAAAGACCTCTTTCAAATGTTGAAATACAGAGATCTTACTTTGAGGACTAAGATGCACCTAACACAAGCCATGGCATTTTCAATTACCTCATATGCTTGCAAAAGCTGGATGATGCATAAGAAAGACTGAAGAAGAATTTATGCCTTTGAATTATGGTGTTGGAGCAGAGTATTGAATATACCACAGACTGCTAGAAGAACAAACAAGTCTGTCTTGGAAGAAGCACAGCCAGAGTATTCCTTAGAAGCAAGAATGACAAAATATTTTCTCATGTACTTGGGATGTCTTATGGGGAAGGATCAATCCCTGGAAAAGGACATAATGCTTGTTAAGGTAGAGGGGCAGTGAAAAAGAGGAAGACCCTCAATGAAACGGATTGACATAGGGCTGCAAAAATGAGCTCAAACACGTTTGAGCTGTGGGAGAAAGACCTGTCATTGTAAAGATTACAGCCTTGAAAAGCCTATGGGGCAGTTCTACTCTGTCATATGGGGTCACTATGAGACTGAGTTGACTCCATAGCACCCAACAGCAACAACAACATCCTTACTATTTTTTTTTCTTTCTGCTTCATTCTGTTATTGAACTCTGTGATTTAAAGAAAAAATTGGGTAGAGTATTTTTCAGTTCTAAGTTTTCCATTTGAATTCTTATAACTTCCAGTTTTATGCTGAGAATTTCTTTAATTTCAAGATTATTTACTCTAGTTGATGGAGCATGGTTAAGATAATTTCTTTGAAGTCTTTATCTAATAATCTCAACATCTGTATTGTTTTGAGGTCTACATGTATTGATCATCTTTATCCTGAGAGAAACTGAAATTTTCCTGGTTCTTTGTGTTTAATAACTTTGGATTTTATCTTGGAAATTTTCAAGATTTATTATAACAGTGGGTACCTAATATAAATCCAGTAGAGAATAGTTTGTTCTAGAAGACAGTTGGTCCATTTAAATTCAGTCCACAAACTTCTGCTTGTCTTCTCATTGGGTTGTAGTTCTAATGTCAGTTCAGTTTTCAAAATCTTGGAATACCATTCAGATCTATCTCATGCCTGCACTGTCAAGTGGCCTTTCTGGCAGCCAGGGATGGATTTATCCATAGCGCATAGTTTAAGGTCAGTTCCATGAATGCAGAGGTTGGAGGGAAGCCCACGAGTTCATTCACAACTTTATGGAACTGATTTCTTTCCATATTGTGATTTCCCTGCCTCAGTCTGGCTGCCAGCATTCCTTTGGCTTTCAGTCTAAGAAACTGGGATTTTCATTTCCCTGTTCTGCAGTGCACTTTCTGGGACTGACTCTGCCTAACAAGTTAAAAAGCAGGAAAATATAAAAAAACTAAACGCATTACACTGAGTCGATTCTGACTCATTGTTACCCCACATTTTACAAAGTAAAAATGTTCCATGGGGTTTTCTTGTCTGTATCATTTATGGAAACAGATCACTAAGCCTTTCTACCATGATGCCACTGGGTGAATTTGAAATGTCAACCTAAAGGGTAGTAGTCAAGCACAAACCGACTGTGCCATCCAGGGGCCTAGAAATGGAAAAGAGAATGAGATAAAAGCAGTAGGGACTTTCTGCACTTCCCTGCAACACAGCTCCTCAGGAATTTTCCTCTTTTGTAGTTTTTAGTGCTTGTTCAGCCACCACTGCCGGTTCTACCACTGCCACAGTGGGAATTCTGGGAACTGAAGTAGAAGAGATTTGGGGAGGGGGACAGACAAAAACAACAAACTCAGGGAATTTTTCTCCTATATTTTTTCCTGACCCATTGGAATCCCTTCTTCTACTCCTTGAACCACAAAGGGAAGTCTTTTGTTGTTGTTGTTGCATTCTTCCGAGGTACATTTAGTGTGCAGTTATGAGTTTTGGGGTGCCTCTGAGTCCAGACTGACAGACATTTGAAGGAGTTAAAAAAAGAGGAAATTTACCATCATTTGGTGGCATCTTGAGTTTTGTCTTCCTTCCCCAACATGCCTGCTACAACTGACTTTTCGTACTGCGTTTTGTCCAGGGTTTTAAATTATATTCAGTGGGAGAGATGAGCTGGAGTTTGCTTATTTAATCATGATCAGAAAAACAACAAACAAAACAAACTACAGTGACAGTTTTCAAGTTTGTTGCCTCAGTTACCTTGCATAGATTCGATAAAGTTAATTTTGTGAAAAGTATCTTAATACTATTCCATTATCTGCTAAGAACTGGAGACAGGAGCTCTCTACCTCCTTTGCTTTGGTGAATAATCTCCTGAAAGATCTGTTTAGAGGTGATAATATGTCTTTGTGGTTGCAATTTATATTTCCATTCTGCTCATTATCTTATGGGATCTTTTGGACTCTGGGCAATGTAAGTGAATTTTCTCTCTTCACTTTTAATAATAAACAAATGGGCATCCAGAAGCAAAGATATTCTCAGGAAGCCTGTTCCTGATTCATGTAGGTTATATCCAATTCAATTTTATAGACACTTATTGATCTTGCACTTTGTTTAAAACTTTGTAAAAGACTCTAAAGGGAAGAACTAGACTTGGTTCCTTCCCTCAAGGAGTTCAGTCAAACTACCTCTCAGATGGGAACTTTGAAACTTCCCCATTTGTAAAATAGGGATAATTATACTCACCATAAAGAGGCTATTCAGATATTTTGGAAAAAAATATGATAAAATGAAAAGATATTTTGTAATTATAAAATGTTATGCTGAAGAAGGGAAATGTTTTGTTTTTCCTGAAATGGTCTTTCTTTCAAGCTTCTAGGGAGCCCCAGAATAGGATTACAGTTTTGATAAACACAACAGTGTTTACCCAAATCCTTTCCAATTTTACTTCCTCCTCTTCTCAGCCTAACATTTCAAGGCAAAACAAATTTGATCTTTTTAGTCTAGACTTGCACAGCAAACTCTGCCGGCCTTTGCGCTTTCTGGGAAGATTCTAAGTGCTGTTAAGTCTTTATAAGAGCACAAGTGCCAGAACTGCACACAATATTCCACCAACAGACACCTGGGTCTTGCAAAGTGAGAGGACATCATAGAAAGGTAAAACGTTTGGAATGAATGTACACAGTCCCTTGTATTTGTATGTAACTTCTCTGGCTCTTAAAGCTACCCTTGGCCCCTAACATCTTTATTCTTCCTACTTCTCTACTTGTTGAAATAGAACTCATTTATCCAGCAAATAACTTTCAAGTCCATACCCTGTGATTACAGCAGTAAATAAGAAAGACAAAACTCTGTATTTCCAGGGGCTTGTTTTCTAATGAAAGAGAATGGAAGGAAAGAACAAAAAATAGTGGAGACAGAAAGATTAGTGATGAAAAATGTTGGAAAGAGGATTACAATAATGACATAAGGGACTTTGGGCATGCTCAGCTACTGACTGAAAGGTTGGTGGTTTAAAACTGTCCAAGGGCACTGGGGAAAGAAGGGCTGGCAATCCACTTCTGTAAAGATTATAAGCTAGAAAACCCTGTGGAGCAGTTTTATTCTGTAAGATATGGGGAATCAACTTGGTAGCAATAACTTATTCATTTATTTTTTGAGATGCTAGAGTGTAATGTAACTGCAGCAGTATATTGACAAGGAACTGCCCAAAATTCAAGCTGGATACAGAACAGGACAGGAAATGAGAGCTATCACTGCTGAAGTTAGGTGGATTCTGGCTGAAAGTGGAGACTACCAGAAAGATATTTACTTGTGTTTTGTTGGCTGTGTAAATGCATTTGACTGTGTGAATAACAATGAATTACAGAAGACATGGCAAAGAATGGCAATTGTTTTCATGAGAAATCTCTACATAGATTAAGAGGCTGTTGTTGAGACAGAACAAGGGGATATTTTGTGGCTTAACTCAGGAATGGTGTCTGTCAAGGTTGTATGCTTTCACCAGAAATATTCAAACTTTATGGGGAGCTAATAATATAAGAAACAGGACTGCATGAAAAAGAATAGGGCATTGGGATTGGAGGGAGACCAACAACTTGTGATATGCAGATGGCATGAGCTTGCTTGCAGAGCGTGAAGGAGACTTGAAGCACTTTACAGGTGAAGACTGAAGACCACAGCCTTCAGTATGGATTACACCTCAACATAAAGAAAACCAAAATCAGCACAACTTGGCTGATAAGCCCATGATAAGAGGAGGAAAGGTTGATGTTGTCACGGATTTCATTTTATTTGGATCCACATCAACACCCATGGAAGCAGCAATCAAGAAACCAAAAGTTGTATTGCATTGGGAAAGTCTGTTGCAAAGTCCTCTTTAAATGGTTAAAAAGCAAAAGTGTCACCTTTAAGACTAAGGTTCATCTGACCCAAGTCACGGTGTTTCCAATTGCCTCGTACTAAAGCTGGACAATGAATAAGGAATGCTGAAGAAGAATATCTGCCTTTGAACTGTGATGTTGGTGAAGAATATTGAGTATACCATGGATTGCCAAAAGAATGAACAAATTAGAAAGAAGTGGAACTAGAATGCTCCTTAGAAACAAGGATGGCATAACATTGTCTCATATACTTTGGACATGTTGTCAGGAGGGATCAATCCTTGGAAACGATGTCATGCATGGTAAAGTAGAGCATCAGTGAAAAAGAGGAAGACCCTCAGCGAGACAGATTGACACAGTGCCTGCAACAATGGGCTCAAACACAGCCACCACTGTCAGGATGACACAGAACTGGACAGGGTTTTGTTCTGTTGTACATGGGGTCTCCATGAGTTGTAACCGACTCGATTGCATTTAACAACAACAAGAGAGTAATGGGATATCTTTGAGACACTTGAAGGTCAGAATCAGGAACATTTTAAACACTGGAAATAGCTACTTCCAAAGCCTTATGGCAAGGTATGAGCTTGGTATAAAAGATTAAACAGTAAACTGGAGACTGGAATATAGGTGAGAAAAGAAGTGGTACAGGATGAAGTCACAAAGGACTTTGCAAACCAAGGCAAGAAGTAGATTTTCTTGGATTTTAATTGTAATAAGAAGCCATCTGTGGTTTTCAAGCAGGAAACTAAGAAGTTGTTTTCAAACGAACAAACAATTTACTGTTTTCAATTTTCCCTTTCCTAGCTATGTGGAAAGTTCACCACACCTGTCCTTCAGAACCAACTTCAGATGTTTGTTCTGTTAAATATTCTTTGCTCAAATCCATGGGAAATAAATCAGTTCTTCCTTTCAGGCTCGAATACAGATCCAGCATTGTACATAGTTGTCTGAAATTAGATAACTCATCTAATTTAATTGAGCCTGCATGTTTCCAGTCTGTAAATATAAGTATGGCATATTAATATGCTAGTTATCTAGGTGTTGGTGACGGATATTAAGTATACCATGGGCTGCCAGAGGAATGAACAAATCCATCTTGGAAGGAGTATAGCCCAAGTGCTTCTTAGAAGTGACGGTGGAAAGACTTCACTTCCTTAGGACACATTATTATGATGGAATATTCCTTAGAAATGGAATTTATGGTTGGTAAAGAACAGGGTCATCAGAAAAGATGAAGATTGGCAACAAGATGGATTGACACATGTTGTGTTTCATCCCACTGGCTGCAACAAAGGGCTCAAACACAGCAATAACTGAGAGGATAGTGCAGGACCAGGCAGTGTTTTGTTCTGTTGCGCATGGGGTTGCCATGAGTTGAAACTGACTCAGCAGCACCTACCAACAACCACAACAAGGCACCACAAACTCATGGTATAGAGCAACAGAAATTTACTTGCTCCTGGTTCAGGAGGTTAGACATCTGAAATCAAGGTGTCTGGAGGGCCATGACTTCCCTGAAAGGTTCTAGAAGCAAGAAGCTTTCCTATGCCTTCCCACTCCTGGCTATCGCCTGCATTTCTTAGCTTGGGCCAGCACCTCATGATGGGAGAATGGTAAGAGTCTAGAAGAGCGTGGGAGGTACGGGATATTTCTGCAACCATCTTTGGAAAATAAAGCCTGGCACACCCAGAGTTTAAATTCTCATGAACATTCACGACCTGAAATTTCTTACATGTAGCTCAGACTTCTTCCCAGAACTTACACCCACGTACTTGTTTTCCAAAACCTGGAAATCTCTCTAGACTACGTCCCACTGTCTCAGTTTGTTCTTTCACCACTTCCTATAGATTGTACCTCTTGAATACTCCTTAAACCTGACTTCTCACTTGAATTTTGAAATGGATTCTTGCCAACAGTCCAGGTGCAGCTTCTCTCTAACATAACACTGAAGACTATGAAAATACATAAAAATATACAACTACACATATATAATAAACCAACCAATCAAATTTACCACTCTGAAAAGATGGTAGGAAATCTGCCTTAGTTTATGGTCCATGGCTCTGAAAACTAAAATCTAAACCAATGGGAAACAGAGTTGATATCTCCCATTTACATGGGTTATGCTAGGAAAAGCATTTATCGCAAAGCTTCAGTTCTCGTCCTTCTAAATTCCTCTCCATTGATCCTCTTTGTGCACAACTAGCTCTCTCTAGGATATGTGGAACAAGCCACACTTGTAATTCTTTGTTAAATATCTGATTCTTAGGTAGACATGTCCTCCGTAAATCATATCTATTGTGTGCGTTCTGGTGTTTTCAGTGTCTACCAGAGGACTTGGAAGATAATACCTGTTCAACATTGCTTCTTTTGGGGCTACCAAAAAACCTAACTAAATAAAAAAGATAACCAACAGCTATACATGGTGTTTAAAAGGTGGGGCCCTGCATGTTAAATATTTAAAGAATCATTGTGGAGGGACGGAAAAACAAAGTTGTTCACAGATCATTTTGTGATTTTGTTTTTGCTTTAGTCTATGGGTTCATGGAAACCCTGGTGGCGTAGTGGTTAAGCGCTATGTCTGGTACCCAAAAGCTTGGCAGCCGCAATCTGCCAAGTGCTCCTTGGAAACTCTATGAAGCAGTTCTACTCTGTCCTTTAGGGTCACTGTAAGCCAGAATTGGTGGCAGTGGTTTGCGCTATTGGTTCATAAAGAAATGGATCAGGAAGTGAGCATAAGAAAAATGCCAACCTCTGTTGAGCAGACCTACAGACAGCGTTGGAGATGTGCGTTTCAATTTCTTCTTTAAGAATGGTATCTAGGCATCAGACAAATGAACAGTGCCTATAAATTGTGGCTGATAAACACTGAATACAGATAAATCTCATCATAATTTGAAAGTGAATAAAGCAGAAAATAAAATAAACATGAAGCCTACTTCAGAAGAAGTGAAAGAAAAAAATCAACCTGAATACTCAGGAGATCTTCATGCCTATGAATATTATTTTTACAGGAATCAGAGGAAATGTCAGGAAATTAAATGATGTTTCAATAGAGTGGAAGAAGTCACAATCTGTGTGAAATAGAGCAAAAAAGGCTCAAGCAGAGAACAAGCTGAGATGAAATGGCAGTAGACAGGGGTACAAGAGAGTAACAGAGGTAAGGAAGGACGGCAAGAAGCCCAAAAGTCAGAGCAGAATTCAAACTGCCCATCTTTTGGTTAGCAGCTGCTCTCTTAACTACAAACCTCCAGGACTCCCAATTGACTGTAGTAAAGTAAAACCCCATAAACAGGAAAATTGACTGCAGGAAATGTACTTTGTGATGTGAAGGGAAAAACTGAATAGCTCAACCATAATACAGAAGAGAATTCTTTATTATGAGAGAAAAGAAATGGCAGCTATAGAGAAGAAAATGAAGGTAATGTGTGGATACACTGCATAGATATTAGTAAGTATTTGAAATTTTAACCCTATAGTACTATAAAAGGAAGTTTTGTTAATATGATCTCTGTTAAATATGATCATCCTATATGAAAATTAAGTTGTTAATGTCAGGGCATGTCTTTAAATAGGTTAAATCATTTAAAATAAACTTTCAATATCAATGTAATGGAAAAAATATGAAAGCATAAATAATGAAGACTAACAGTATTTCTTAGTAATTATTACGCTTCAAAAATCTACTGTTACAGGAATACTAGTAGAAAACCCAAGAAATTATAAATTGAGTGGAGAGCATGAATATGGCTATTAAAATAATTGTTTAACCCTGAGATGAGTGACTTGAATATGCATTGGATGACTTTACATAAATAATTATGTATATGTATATATATATATATAAAATTTTACCCTTTATCTTAAAAATCAAAATTTGACCAGGAGTTCTTATTTAATTATGTATTACACAAATATTTATTAAGAATCTAGTATTTGCTAAGCTTTACATGGTGCTCTGGGTTCTGTAACAGTAAACCAGACAGCCCTTTATCCTAGTCTTATGGGATCCACAGTACAATGTAGCATGGATTGCAAACCTGGCAATCACAATGCAGTGTCGCAATCGCTATAGTGGTAATTGCCATTGTGGGGATACAGGGCCTGTTACACCATAGAGGAGAGGTGCCTAACCCAATCCTGTGGTCCCATGAAACGAAAATGTCCAATCAAGCCAGAGTGATAACTGGTGTGAAGGCCAGAAGGAGAGAGGGCCTGGTGGGTTGGAAGGACTAGGAGTTCTTTGTTTTAATATTTTTTCATCCCCATCTCTCCCTTCCCTGGTAATCATCAAAGATTGTTACTCTGTATGTGTGAACCTTTTCATAGTAATGGTCTCGTACAACAGCTGGCCTTCTGTAACTGACTCATTTCACGCCGTGTAACGGCTTCCAGTTCCCTCCCTGTTATGAGATGACATCCAGTTTTGCCAGCACCATCTGCTAAGAAGTTTGTCCTTTTCCCATTTCATTGCCTTTGGGTCCTTTTTGAAGTCTGGGTGAGCATGTTGTTGCTGTTGTTGTTAGGCGCAATCAAGTCAGTTCTTACTCACAGTGACCCCTGTGTACAACAGAACAAAACACTGCCCAGTGACGCAACACGCTCACTATTGCTGGCACACCGGGGCTCGTTGTTGCAGCCGCTGTGTCCCTCTGTCTTTTTAAGGGTTTTCGTTTTTTTTACTGACCTACTGCTTTATCAAACACGATGTTCTTCAGGTATTGATCCCTCCTGACAACGTGTCCAAAGTGTATAAGATGTAGTCTTGCCATCCTTGTTGCTAAGGGGCACTCTCGTACTTCTTCCAAAACTGATCTGTTTGTTCTTTTGGCAGTCCGTGCCATGTTCAATATTCTTTTCTAACGTCACAACTCAAAGGCAGCAATTCTTCTGTCTTCCTTATTCATTGTCCAGCTTTTGCATGCATATGATGCAACTGAAAATACCATGGCTTGAGTGAGGAACACCTTAGTCTTCAAAATGTCATCTTCGCTTTACAAAACACTTTAAAGAGGTTGTTTTGTAGCCACTTTTCCCAATGCAGTGTGTCTTTTCATTTCTTGACTGCTGCTTCCAGGGGTGTTGATTGTGGATCCAAGTGAAATGAAATCCTTGACAACCTCAGTCTTTTCTCTGTTTATCATGTTGTTGCTTGTTGGTCCATTTGGGAGGATTTCTGTTTTCTTGATGTTGAGGTGCAATCCGTACCTAAGGCTATGGACTTTGATCTTCATCAGTAAGTGTTTCAAGTTCTCTTTACTTTCAGCAAGCAAGGCTGTGTCATCTGTATGGCTCAGGTTATTAACGAGTCTCCCTCCAATCCTAATGCCCCATTCTTCTTCATGTAATCTAGCTTCCCCGGTTATTTGCTCAGCATACAGATAGAAAAGCTATGGTGAAAGGATACAACCCTGACTCACACCTTTCCCAACTTTAAATCATGCAGTGTTTCCTCGTTTTGTTCAAACAATTGCCTCTTGATTATATATAGATTTCTTATGAACACAATCAAGGGTTTTGAAATTCCCATTCTCTGCAAGGTTTTCCATATGTTTTTAATGTTTCACCTAGTTGGATACCTTTGCAGAGTCTATGGAATACAAGTAAACATCTTTCTGATATTCTCTGCTTTCAGCCATGATCCGTCAGACAGAAGCAGTGATACACCTGGTTCCACATTCTCTTCTGAATCTGGCCTGAAGTTCTGGCAGTTAGTTCCCTGTCAGTATCCTGCTTGTCATGGATTGAATTGTGTCCCCCACAAAATATGTGTAGCCATTTGCCTGGGCCATGATTCCGTGTACTGTATGATTGTCCTCCATTTTGTGATTTTGCTGTACTGTATGTTTAAAGATTAGGGTGGGACTGTAAATCCCTTTATAAGATCACTTCCCTGCTCCACTGTAAAGGGAATTTCCCTGGAGTATGGCTTGCCCCATCCTTAATCCTTTTGTCCTAGAAGAGATAAAAGGAAAGGGAAGCAGGCAGAGAATTAGGAAACTTACACCATCAAGAAAGCAGTACCAGGAGAAGAGCAAGTCCTTCAGACCTGAGGTTTCCCTGCCAAGATGCTCCCCGGACAAAGACTGATGCAATGCTGGACTTTCCTCCAGAACCGACAAGGGGGAAAGCCTTCCCCTGGAGTGGACATTCTGATTTTGGACTTGTAGCCTACCGGACTGTGTGAGAATAAATCTTCCTTTGTTAATGCCATCCACTCTGTGGTATTTCTGTTACAGCAACACTAGCTGACTGAAACACTGCTGTAGCTGCTTTTGAATGATGTTTTGCAAAGTTTTACTTGTGTTTGATATTAATGATATTGTTCAGTAATTTCCACATTTTGGTTGGATCACTTTTACTGTTGGAATAGGCAGAAGTATGGATTTCTTCCAGTCAGTTGGCCAAGTAGATGTCCAAATTTCTTGGTGTAGGTGTGTGAGTATTTCTAGCACTGCATCCATTTGTTGGTGACCACAGGTGAAGGGATTTACATCTAGGTTCTCAATTCATTCCATTGGTCAATGTTTCTGTCATTGTGCTAATACCAGATGCCTTTGTTTCTAAGTTGTGTCTCATACAGGCTGCATACTGATGAATCCTTTTTTTAAAAATCCACTTTGTCACTCTCTGTGTCTTTATAGATGTAGTTAGGTCACTTGCGTTCAGCGTAGTTGTTGATAGATGTGAGTGTATTGCTGGCATTCTGTAGCGCTTTTTTTTTGCAGCGCTGATATTTTCTTTTTCCCTCTTATTCTTCTATGCTGAATTCCTTCAGTTTGTGGATTTCTTTTTCATTTCTTTTGTTTTTTGTAGATTTTGTTTTCACCGAGGCTTTATGTTTTCCTTCTTTATTTTGACGAGTAGGATTATTAACTTTCTTTGTGGTTACCTTGAAGTTTACCCTTGCCTTCCTACGTTTAAACCAGTCTGGTGTTACTCGGTAGTGCCTTGCCTTTGACTCCGTTAGAAAGTTCTGTACCTGCACCATTTATTCCCTCTTCTATTGTTCTGATGTTGTTGTTTACAGATTAATCTTTCTGATTTCTTGTCGTACTTCTTTTGGTTTGGGATAGGCCTTCAGAGTTCATTTCACAGACTGGTATCTGGATGATACAATCTTTACTCTAGATTAAGGCTGTGGTCTGATGTTGCTTGTTCACAGACTGAAGGACTCTAATAATTCCTGTAAATTTGGTTTAGTTTTTATACATTCCTTTAATTTCTGTTTATCTGGAAAAGTGCTAATTTCACCATCATGTTTGAATGTGAGTTTTGCAGGATATGTTATTCTTGGTTAGTAATTTTTTCTTTCAAAGTTTTATGTATATCACCCCATTGGCTTCATACCTGCATGGTTTCTCCTGAATAATCAGGGCTTAGTCTTATTTTCTGTCCTCTGTACATGACTTTTTATTCTTCTCGAGCTCCTCTCAGAATCTTTTTTCTTTGGTTTTAGCAAGTGTAGTTATGATATATACCTTTGTGATTTTCTTTTAGGGTCTAACCTGTACTGGGTTTATTGAGCTTCTTGGATGGTCAGCTTTTCATCTTTCAGGATATTAGTGAAGTTTTCTGTCAACAACTCTTCAATAACCCTCTCAGGGTTTTCCATTTTCTTCCCCTATTCTGGAATTCTAATCACTCACACATTTTTGCTTTTGAGTGTACCTCACATAGTTCTCAGGGTTTCTTCATTCTTTTTTTCTGATTTTTCCTCAGAGTTGTATCCAAGTGTTTATCTTCAATTTCATTAATTCTATATTCTATCATTTCAAACCTGCTCCTCAGTCCTTTTACAGCACAGTCCATTTCTGAAATCTTGTTCATCTTTTGGATTTTTAATTGATGTTTTTGTATAACTTTTAGTTGTGAACTTCTTTTGACATTTTGCTCCTGTATTATTTTCATGAATTATTCTGTGAATTTCTCTACTTTTTCCATGAATTTGTCTAATTTTCCTCATATTTTCGTCTGCTTACTGCAGCTTTTTGTTGAATGTTGTTGTTGTTAGATGCCATCGAGTTGATTCTGACTCATAGCGGCCCTATTAACAACAGAATGCAACACTACCTGGTCTTGCACCATGTCCACAATTGTTTTCATGCTTAAGCCCATTGTTGTGGCCACTGTGTCAATCCACCTCATTGAGGGTCTTTCTCTTTTCCACTGACCCCTCACTCTACCAAGCATGATGTCTTTCTCCAGGGACTGATCTTTCCTGAAAA
Source organism: Heterohyrax brucei (assembly GCA_028571685.1). NCBI lineage: Eukaryota > Metazoa > Chordata > Mammalia > Hyracoidea > Procaviidae > Heterohyrax > Heterohyrax brucei. Next base: position 11,964,184 of record CM053153.1, on the reverse strand, counting down.
CATGTCCAAAGTATGTAAGACGTAGTCTTGCCATCTTTGCTTCCAAGGAGCAATCTGGTTACACTCCGTCCAGAATGGATCTGTTGGTTCTTTTGGTGGTCCATGGTACCTTCAACATTCTTCTCCAACATCACAATTCAAAGGCATCGATTCTTCTTCTGTCTTCTTTGTTCATGGTCCAGATTTGCATGCATATGATGTGGTTGAAAATACCATGGCTGGGGTCAGGTGCATTTTAGTCTTCAAGGTGACATCCTTACTTTAGAATACTTTGAAGAGGTCCTTTGCAGCAGATTTTCCCAATGCAATGTGTCTTTTGATTTCTTGACTGCTGCTTACAAGGGCATTGATTGTGGACCCAAGTAAAATGAAGTCCTTGACAATCTCAATCCTTTCTCCACTTACAAAAGTGTTACTTACTGGTCCAGTTGTGAGGATTTTTGTTTTCCTGATGTCGAGGTGCAATCCATACCAAAGGCTGTGGTCCTTGATCTTCATCAGTAGGTGTCTCAAATCTTCTTCATTTTCAGCAAGTAAGGTGATGTCATCTGCATAACACAGGTTAATGAGTCATCCTCCAATTTTGATGCCTCATTTTTCTTTGTATAATCCAGCTTCTCAGATTATTGCTCCATATACAGATTAAAAAGGTATGGTGAAAGGATACACCCTGACGTGCGCCTCCTGACTTTAAACCATGCAGTGTCCCCTTGTTCAGTTCTCACAGCTGCCTCCTGATCCATATACAGATTCCTTAAGAGAACAACTAGGTGCTCTGGAATTCCCATTCTCCACAACATTAGCCATAATTTTGTGTGATCCACACAGTTGAGTGCTTCTGCATAGTCAATGAAACACAAGTAAACATCTTACTGGTATTCTTTGCTTTCAGCCAAGATCCACCTGACATCAGCAATGATATTTCTGGTTCCATGCCCTCTTCTGAACCTAGCTTGAATTTCTGGCAGTTCCTTGTCAATATATTGTTGCAGTCACTTTTGAATGATCTTGAGCAGAATTTTACTTGCGTGTGATGTCAACGATATTGTTTGGTAATTTTCACATTTGGTTGGATCACCTTTCTTTGGAATGGACATAAATACGGATCTCTTCCAGCCAGCTGGCCAGGTAGCTGTCCTCCAGATTTCTTGGCACAGAAGAGTGAGCACTTCCAGCACTGTATCTGTTTGTTGAAATATCTCAGTTGATATTCCATAAGTTCCTGGAGCCTTGTTTTTCACCAAATTGATTTGCATTGTCAACTTTTACTTAAAGCACAATAAAATATTTTTTAAAAAATCTGTTAACGTACTACAAACTTTTCTTCAGTCAGCAAGACACAAGAGTAAAGGCAATGAATAATCAGCAAAATAATTATAATAAAAGGTGACAAATAGCCTTAAAAAGAAAGAAAGAAAAGACATGGTGATCCTTACTGAACAGAAGAAGAATCTGAAGACTGGAGAGGTTAAATGACTTGCCAAAGGTCGCAAAACTAATAAGTAGCCAAAATGGCTCTGATTATAAATTCTGCTATTTTCAGTCCCTGGAACATTAATATAATGCTGGCAAATATATTCCAAGATATTGGTGATAATTCTACTCACATTACCATGATGTCTTTGTTCTGAGCTATTTATTCATTGGCAGTGGACTCTGATTATAAGTATGATGATCAAGTATGATGATGATCAAGTATGTTATCCCATGCTTGGGATAACAGAATCAGCTGAGGGTTGGAAGCTGGAACACTAAACCAGATTCTGAGGCAGAAGTCCACTTGAATGAAATGAAAAATCAGCTCAAGGGGCAAGAAATTCTCCTTCTCAGAGACCAAATGATGGATGCCTGGAACTGAACCAAATTTGTGAACCCCACTCTTCGGGGCAGTGTATTGATGAGGCTGAATCTGAACCTGTGGTTAGAGGGGCTGCCATAGTTAGGATGGCTGAGGAAGTGATCTCTGGATGGAGCCACAGCCTTGTCCACTGGTAAACATGGCTCTTTTTCCCCAGGTTTACAAAGCAGCCTAGTAAAGGGTCTAAGCTGCTGAGAAAGCTGGCACACCTCTAAGCTGTCTGCAGAGTTAGTTCACACTGACCATTGGAATTAATTGTCTCTATGAGCTCCTCATCCTGACTTCAGAACTTCAAGAGGAAGCCACATGTCTTCAGTCTCACCAGGACAGATGTAGTTCTGAAGACTCGCACGTCTCTGGGCTTTAACAGAGGAAGAAACGTTTTCTGGAATGTCTTAATTTTCCTTTCATGGTGGAAACCAGACCATGTGGAACAAAACAAAAATTGACACAACAAAGCTAACTTTTCTAATTCTCGGGGGAGATGGGTCTGACTCAGAAATATTTTTAGCTTGTAATCTTAAAGGAGTGTTCTTTCAGCTACATGATGTGTAGACGAATGAGCCAATAGAATGCTCTCGGGTGATCCCTGGGGTTGTGCTAAGTCCGGGAGACAGACATAAAGGATCCAGCCATACCCAGAGAGCACTCAGAACTGTCTGGAGATAAAATGAGTTGTAACCGGCAAGGATCAAGAAAGGACATGTTGCTTAAAGTTATCTGAGGGAGGACTGGTATGCGTTGGGCAGGTATATTGAAGATGGGACTCCAATATTATGTAGGTGAGTGGATTAGGCATGAAAATGGAAGGCTCAGACTCCTATTTCAAGCCTCTACTTAGAGATTACTGTAAGAGAAGAGATATGAACCTGCTTTGAAATGCAAAAAGAAGTACAGAGCAATGTTGAGGAAACTTTATGATTCTCTCTGCTATTATTGACTCCTTCATGTGATTTTTCACAACTGTTTCAGAAGGTACCTGAGATAACACTGCTCTTTATAAAATTATAGAATGCAATTGCTAGAACAGTCATTGTGAAATGCACACCAGACATTCAAAACACTCCTGACACTTAATCAATATTTATTATGTGCTGGCAATTCACCATTTAAACTGTTCCATAGATTTATGATTTTAGAATTATTATTGTTCCTGTTGCTCAAACAAATACATTGAAATTTTTAGAAACTGAATAACTAGCCAAGGATCAATTAGCAAACTGTAGTCAAGCCAGAAATGAAACAGGGTAGACTTCATACCCTAACACTGCACCCAGAACTTTTTGAGTTATTATTTTTCTCAATGAATAAAAATAAGTCAAATTTCTTTTCTCTCGCTGTTCCTCCTTTCCTTCCTTCCTTCCTCTTCTACCTGTTCCCCAAACTCCTTCCCTCCTAGCTTCCCTCCCTGTCTTTCTAACCCCTTTTTCTCCCCTCCTTTCCCCTCTTCTTTTTCTTCAATTAAGATATTTTCTTATCCTTGGTGATCTATGTCCTCTGTCTATATCAAGACAGTGTATGGCAAACTGAGGAGAAATGAGACTTGTTCCTTAATATCAGGAAACTTCTTGACTGATTTGTCATCCTGGGCACTGCAACAACCTCAGTTCACCCATTTGTCTACTATGTCTGGAGGGCTCCCGAATCTAATAAGACTAGATAAGACTTTGTCATCTACGTCCCGCGGTGAAGTCTCAGTGCATCTTCCTGCTGGGTTCGTGTGAGCAGGCGTATATGTCAAACATGGTTAAGTTCTACCGGAAGATTTGACATAAACTTGGAGTTACTCCTCCTCCAGGAATTCCCCAAAGCTCTGATTCTGCAGATATCGGTCTCCCTGGACAAACATGTTGACTTCTTCTTTCCGGTGAGGCTAAATGCACTTTTTGTCTTCCTTCCCCTGTTTTTAGCATCTAATCTGGAATGCCACTTCTATCTAACACCTTTGTGTGCTTGGGCAAGGCCCGTCTTCAGCTGACTTTGTCACTGCTGTGTTGTTCCCTCCAGTAACTCTGGAAAATGCTTCTGGTGACTCCTGGGTTGCATGTTAACTGGGAGATGGCTTCCTGTTGTCTTGTGGCATTCTGGCAGGACCTGTCCCTCTTCTGTCTTAGCAGGTGACACCTCTTCTGTCCATTTCTTTCTCTTCTGTCGTGGTGAGAGGAGTGAGGGTAGCTGGTGGTAGGCAGCCAAACTCCCCAGTTTCAACCCAAATTATTTCACTCAGAAGAAAAAAATGCATTCAATAGTCTAACAAACAGTCATGACAGTTTATTGTCAGTAGCACCAGTTTCCCCAAGTGCAAGGCTTATGCTCAAGTCTTTTAAGTAGAAAAGACCAACAGTGACTTGAGTCAATTCCAACTCATAGAGACCCTATTAGGATAGAGTAGAACTGCCCCTGAGTTTTTTCCAAGGAGTGCCTGGTGGATTCGAACTGCTAAACTTTTTGGTTAGCAGACGTGGCACTTGACCACTATGCCACTAGGTTTTCCAGTACCAAAGGAACACAAATTCTGATGAACATACTTTTAATGTTTTTTAAAACGCTTCTACTCAAATTTTTCTCTTTAAACCTATGACTAGCACATCCAAACACTGATTTTGCAGGTATTATTTCTCTGAATCAGGTAAACGATATCTCCAAATGCCTATGCACACTACCAGTACTAACTGGGTACTTAGATAGCTTGAGAATTGGGAAAATATGAATGACTATAGTTTGAGAAATGCTGACCTGAATGCCTGGAAGTCAAGACACTGTTCATGGATGTCATTAAGCTTTCCTTCTTTCTTCCCCCAAAAGTGGTTTGTAGAGTACTTCTATTTACCCACTCCATGTGTACACAGGTAGATTATCTGTATTCAAATCTAGATTCTGCCAATTTCCTTGATGTGTGATCCAAGACCAATTACTTTCCTCTCTAGTCTGAGCTGCAGTCTCTTCATTTATAACATGAAGGACTCAGAAAATAGCATGCTCCTCTCAGGGCTGTTGTAAAGATTAAATGAGAAGCTAATGTAAATTTAAAGGGGTCATCTAGTATCTAATATATCTGAAGGACTCAATAAGTGTGACAATTACTTTTAAGGGAAATATTTGTTTCCTAGCGCTGCATTAACAAAGTAGCACAACCTGGATGATTTGAATCAACAGAAATTTATTTTTTCATAGCCTGGAGACCAGAAGTCTAAAATCAAGGTGTCAGCAAGGTCATGCTCTTTGGAGGCTCAAAGAAATTCATCCTTGACTCTTCCTAACTTCCGGTGGTCAATACAGGTGGTAAAATATATACAAGGCTATTTTAAGTTTAATAAACCAAAATTTCAGGGTGTCCTGAAGAGTGGTCTTCAACTTCCAAGCTTCTTACCACTGAACTGATGGGCCAACAGAGGTCAGGATGAGTTAAGCTGGTTGTTTGTGGTCATAGTTGCTCACTGCTGAAGAGCCCAACCCTCCTCTTTTGACTCCATGTCCAGAACTCTTCCCAGGCTACCAGTTAGCTTCTCAGTCAAACTTGTCTGATTGTTCTTACTAATAATCTGATTACACCACAGTGAATCAAAGATTGTGTGCTCTCAAAATAAAAATCCCCAAACCTGATTGTGGCAATTCCAAGAATCACAACCGGTTTGGTCAAACAGACTCCTGGAGTTTTATCTGTCCTTGCTCTCCACACTTCAGAGATGCATTGTGCAAATGTCTTTCACAAAAGAGAAGGAAGTGGGGATATTTCCTCCTTTCCTCATGAGGATATACTGTATTTTTTTTGTCATTTTATTTCTAGTTGCCCTAAAGATTACCTGATCTCTTCTTGTGCTTCGTTGTTGAGTATGTTTTATTTCTAAGCTCAATAGTGTAGTGGTATAATTGTTGTTTTATATAATTGTATCTACTTTAATGGAAATCCTAGTGGCGTAGCAGTTAAGTGTTGCATCTGCTAACCAAAAGATCAGCAGCTCAACTCTGCCAGGTGCTCCTTGGGAACTCTATGGGGCAGTTCTAACTTGTCCTAAAGGGTCACTATGAGTTGGAATTGACTTGATAGCTGTGGGTTTTAAAAAAGGTAAGAAAAGGCAAAAACAGAATTAAATAGTCTTTTATATTAATCCAGAAACTTGCCATCTCTCTTTATTTTTATATCTTCTTGTGGATTCCAGTTACCATGGGATATAATTTTCTCTTCAACAAAGCTGTATTCCCTTTTCCTCCACTGTATTCTCCTCTTTGCATTTTCTGCAACTTTATATTTTATAAGCCCAGCAATACACTTTTACAATTATTGTTTGATATAGCAGTTTGAAATTAGTTAATAGAAGAAGAGTGAACAAAATATAGATTTATCCTGCCTTCTGTATTTATCTCGAAGCCCCGGTGGCCCAATGGTTGGGCATAATGAAAGATCAGCAGTTCAAATTTGCTATCCACTCCATGGAAGCCATATGGGGCAGTTCTGCTGTGTTCTACAGGGTAACTGTGAGTCAGAATTGACTCCACAGCAACAGGTTTTATTTACACACTTATATATTTACATATATAGTTATCTTTACTGGTGTTCTGTAATTCTTTAAGTAAATTCAAATTATCATCTAGAGTCTTTTCCTTTTAGTCTGAAGAATCTTAATATACATTTTTGGTTTTTTTTTTCAGCCTGTTCTGCTTTCTGGCCTCTTGCTTTCTCTCTCTATTTTTTTTTTTAAATGATGAGAAACCAGCTGTCAATCTTATTTCATTCTATTGTATACAGTGTGTCATTTTTCTCTCAATACTTTAAAGAATTTGTCTTCATTTTTTCCTTTAACAATTTAATTATCATGTGCCCTGGTGTAGGTCTCTTTCTGTTTATTGTTCTTAGGATCCTTGGATGTGCAGATTAATACTTTTATTCAAATTTGAAAAGTTTGTGTTGATTTTCAATCCATCATTTTGCCACTTTCTCTCTCTTTCCCTTCTGGTATCCCAATATATGAAAGTCAGTGTGCTTGATAATGTCCCAAAAATTTAAGGGTGTCCTAATTTTTATCTGTTCTTTTTTTCTCCTTTCTGTTTGCTTGCTTTTCTTTTCTTTACCTTTCTGTTGTTTCATTTCTATTGGTCTATTTCAAGTTTACTGATTCGTTTTTTCTGCTACCTCAAATCTATTTTGAGACTTTTTACTAATTTTCTAATTTCAGTTATTATAGATTTCAACTATAAAATTTCCAATGAATTTTTATGATGTCTATATGTTTATATTTTCTATATGACAAGTCATTATCATTATTATTTAATTCTGAAGCACTGTTTCCTTTAGATCTTTGAACATGTTTATTGTAGCTATACTGAATGAAGCATTTGTTTTCCAAGTCCAAATCTGGGCCCCCTCAGAGACAATTTCTAGAGATTGCTTTTCCTCCTGTGTATGGGCCTCACTTTCATGTTTCTTTGCATGTTACATAATTTGTTGTTGGAAACTGAGCATTTTATTTATTATACAGTAGCTACTCTGGATTTGTTGTCATTTCTCTTTTTGTTTATTTGGTTACTTGTCCTGACTAAATCTGTGGTGTCTGTGCTCCAGTGTGTTTGCTTGCTTGTGTTCATTATTCTTTCTATTTTTAAACCTGGCTTTCTGGGAATTGCCTCTGGCTCAACAGAGTTAATCCTGTGGCTGGTGAGAGATTGGGTTCCAACACCCTGATGCAATAAAGCTTCTATCCTTCGCTGTTGGATCTCCATGTGAATTGAGGAACACATTCAGTTTTCAGGAATTTTACACATCTGCATTATCTTTTATTTTCTGAATAAGACCACACATTTAGTGCAAGCTTGGTAGATAGTGATAGTCCTCTCCATCTTATCAAGGCCCATTCTAGATGCTTTGTTCCTTAAATATCTCTGCTAAATTTTTGCCCTAATCAGTTTCATGCCTCAGGCTAATTGTGTTATTGTCTATCCTTGATTGTCTGCCACCAAAATCATTTTTTTTTTCAGTGCTACTGAGTATGGTTTTTTTTTTTTTTGTACTATGCTGTGGAAACCCTGGGGGCTTAGTGGTTAAACTTCTAACCAAATAGGTCAACAGGTTAACTCCACCATGCATTCCTTGGAAACTCTATGAAGCAGTTCTTCTTTGTCTATAGGGTTGTTGGCAGTCAGAATTGACTTGGTGGCAGTGGGTTTTTGGGTTGTAGGAGCTGTAGATCCTCCCAACTTGTGCTGCCTCAGCAAATGCCGACTTGACAGCATTGGGTTGGTTGGTCAGTTACACCTTCTTCAGGCTTTTGCTGAAGAAGAAGATTGGGCAAATGTCAGGCTAAAACTCCACAGTCAGCCATTGTTCTTACCAAGATTTAGTAGGATTCATTATAGTAGTTTTTCTTTAATAAATGTTCCTCAGCTTCATGTATACTTTTTATCAATTTCCAAAAATCTTGAAAGAGTTGGTTTTCGTCAGTTTTGTCCAGTGTTAGTGCTGCTTTTTGGAAAGATTTTTTTTTTTTTTCCCAAGCTCCTGACTCAGTCATTCCAGAAGTAACATCAGCATTTAACAGCATAAAGGATTTGGGGAAGAATTCAAATAAAGGAATCCTTACTTTTTATCTATATTGAAGAGAAGGTACCAAAGATAGCATTAACATATTAATACTCTGAATTGTTTTGCAAAGAGGAAAACACATTAGGCAATTTTGAATCAGGGACATGGGGAAAACGAGTGCCTGAAATAAAGTCATTACACCATCTGAAGGAAAGAAAATGTCTATCAAATCATTTTATGAGTGGCTTAGAGTCTAAGCAATGCCAGTAATTAACATAAAGGAAATAATTCATTGACTATCAGCACATTTATTTTTGTGATCCTTGATGTTATTTCAGTTCCGTTGATTGCTTTTGTGCATCGTCAGTTCCTGATTAAAAAACTGATAAATGATTGCAGTAAAAAACACTAACATTGTGTATGTTGCTGTTGTCCACTTTTACTAATTTCATTTCTCTTGTTTTATAAAGGTAAGAGAAGCTACTTGGTTGTAAATGAAAGAAAAGCAATGCTGTAATTGTGTAAAATAAAAAATATATATATCCTCAGAATAAGTTGGCTGTGAAATAGGACTTTAGGAAGGTAAGTGATTGAACTGTGATCTTTACCCTTGAATAAAAGTGACTTCTGGGAAAAGATTGAGAGTTGGAGGAATTTGCTTATTCTTTCATTTGTTCAACAAATACTTGTTAAGATGTTATCAAGTATCATGCACTGTTCCATGTATTGAGGATATAAGAGAGAATTAAATAGGCAAAACTCCCTACCCTTCTGGATTTGACATTCTAGTGGGGTAAGGAAGAACATAATCATGATGTATAAGCTAGTGTTGTAGTATATTACATGTATTAGCTCTTTGGTCAAAAGCTTAAATAGAGTTTAAGCAACCAACCAACCCAATGGCATCAAGTCGATGGCTACTCACAGCGATTGCCCCATAGAGTTTCCAAAGAGCGCCCTGTGGATTCAAACTGCTGACTTTATGGTTGGCAGACATGGTACTTAATCACTACACCACCAGGATGAGAAATGGTGAGAGGTGCTGTGATTTTCAATAAGATACACATGGTAGACCTCAGCAGACAATCACACCTGAGCAAAGACTTGGAGAAAGGAGAAAGAAAGCCAGTGATCATCCAGGAGAAGAGAATTCCAGGCAAAAGGAAAGACTGGTGCAAAAAAGGAAGAGTATTTGACACGTTTGGGAAAGACCAGGTCAGTGTGATAGGGTAGACTGAAGATGGGGGAGAATATGGGAGATGAGGTCAAAGGAATAACAAAGAGTCTAATTACATAGTGCTTTCTCAGTTGTTATGAGGATTTTAGCATTACTGTGTGTAAAATGGGGAACTGTTGGACCAGAGAAGTAAAATGCATCCAATGCTCCAAGTCACAAAGATAGATTCAGAGATATACAAATAAGCCAACTCAGGCTATTTACTGTTACCAAGTCTCAGTTAATGACTTCTGTTGACACCCGCAGTGATTTCTTCTGCTGGATCAGATGCTACAGTGATGAAATGAAGCCAATGGAACTACAAGGCGGAACCCTAGCATGTATCCCACCCAGAGTATAGAAGTGGATGGAGCCTGGTGACATCATGATTAAATCATGGCTAACCTAAAATTATATCTACTCTTGGATATTTTCACTTGCATGATCATTTACTTCCCTTCTTACTTCAGCTAGTTGGAACCAGGTTTTCTGTCTGTAGTAACCGAATCCCTTCTCGTACCACCACAGCCAGCCTCATGACTGCATATCTATCAGGTAATCAGCCTATATCCTTTTCTTAGCTTCTGTCTGTACCAAATAGGAACAATAATTCTCTTTCAAAAGTGGAAATGTTGTAGAAAGATATTTGAATAGACCATTAAATGAATCATATCCTAAAGGTGATGGCTGACAGTCAACGTGTATTCTTTTTGACATTTAACTTTGCTGATAGGTAGTCTACTGTTGTACTCTGCAAATGCATCTGTATAAAATGTATCATTTGTTTATCCTCAACTACATGCCAGGTACTTCCAGGGCAGGAGTACACAGACGGAAGACATGGGCTTTGCCTTCCACAGCTTTATATGATGGACAGCTTGAGAAGGGGTACATAGATGACCGTTTCATCAGGTAGACTGTGTTGAGCATCTAGGGAAAAGTGCAGTTGACATCTGAAGCTACATATAGGAAGAAACAGTTGTATCTGGCTTAGTTGGAAAATGGGATCACTTGAAAACTAGAGACACTGCATTGAGGGAAGAAAATTGACCCTTTTGAATGCACTCATCATTCATTGCCTCGTTTAAATATAACAAGTGTATGAGAGAAATATCATTATCCACATTTTATAGATGAAGAAACTGAGGAAATGAGAGCTTAAATAATATTACATAGCTAGTTTGTGACTGGATTAGAATTTAATCCCACATCCAAGGCTGGAATCTATGTTCTTTACAATTTTGCTTTGAAGGCTAAGGAGGATGTAGGAATTTTGAGGAAAGAAAAGTGTAGTCTAGGGGAAAAAGGATCTCAGGAGGTTGCTTGGCTCCAGGAGTCCATGCAGCTAGGACAACTTCATACCACCGATGCTGAGGTCCAGATGCAGACAGATGCATGGTAGTAACAATGGGAAACAGATGGCTCTGTTACTTGTGGGAGATTTGACATTCTTTGTAGTACATGCACGTTTGTAATTTACAGGGTATCCAGAGTCCCTTCAAAGGGCTTGAATAATGCAGATGTTCTGGGAGCTCAGAGTGGAGGAAAGTGTCTACCTTTTATTTGATCTTATGATGACTATCTGGATTGCCATTTAAATTCAGATGTGACCTAAAATACAGACAGTTTATACCTGGAGATCTCTAATCTGGTTTCTGTAGCTGCATCTTACTTTTCTCATTACAAACTGATAAAAAAAGAAAATCATGGAAGGTTTTCAAAATGCAGCTGTCGTAAAGGCTGACATTAGAGTTGCTTGCCCATTATCTATCACCTGTTTCTTCCACAGGATAAATTTATAGAGGGCCTTCCAGATGCTTGACACTCTATTGATGGCTGTAGTTTCAGGAATAAGAATCATATGATGGCAGAGCTAAGACAAAAGGGTCTCAGTGGCACAGCGGTTAAATGCTTGGCACCCTCTAGGGATTTCAATAGTTGTGACCTTTCAGAAGCAGATTGCTAGGACTTTCTTCTGGGTCACCTCTGGGTGGGTTTGAGTTGCCAACCTGTCAGTTAGTATACCGGTGCTTAATCATTTGCACCACCTTTGCACTCCTTTGCAAACATTATATCAGCCCCGTCTTCCAACAATCCTCTGAAATGACTGTTTTTACCCTCATATCACGCAAGAGGCTCAGAGGGATTAACTAATCAATGCAAAATTACAATTTCATTGAAAAGAAATGGGAATATGTTTTGAATGCTTAATATATGCCACATCCTCTGCTAAGAAAGGCACCTTATGGTTCTGTGCATCCGTAGGATGTCATCCTGCTGATCCCCTACAGGGGGCGGGGGAGTGGGTGGAGAGGAGGGAATAGGAGATTGTTGAGAGGTTAAGACATGTGTGGAGCGGAGAGGAAGAGTGCGCTGTCATGGGCAGGGAGAGAAGTGGCAGCTGCATATGGGTAGGCATGTCAGTGATGGGATAATATCCACATGCCTACAAGGAAGATCAGTTAATACGATTGTCATTCAAATTTACACACCCAACACTAAGGCCAAAGATGAAGAAACTGGAGATTTTTACAAATGTCTAGAGTCTCAAATGGATTAAACATGCAATCAAGATGCCTTAATAATTACTGGTGATTGGAACGTGAAAGTTGGAAACAAAGAAGAAGGATTGATAGTTGGACAATAAGGCCTTGGTGATAGAAACAATGCTGGAGATCACACGATAACATTTTCAAAATTAACAACTTCTTAACGCAAATACTTTTTTCAACAGCATAAATGGTGATGATAAATGCGGACTTCACCAGATGGAATACACAGAAATCAAATCGACTACATCAGCAGAAATAGACAATGGAAAAGCTCAGTATCAGCAGTCAAAGCAAGACCAGCGGCTGACCACTTAGTTGAAACAAGGATGATGAGACTGTATCTTACATACTTTGGACATGTCATCAGAAAGGATCAGTCCCTTGAGAAGAGGATAGTGCTTAGTAGAGGATCAGCAAAAAAGAGGAAGATCTACAGCATGGTGGATTGACATAGTGACTGCAGCAGTGGGTATGGATATTCTAAGACCAGGTAGTGTTTCACTTTGTTGTACACAGGATCACTATGAGTTGGAATTGGCTCAGTGTCACCTAGCAACAACAGCAGTGTATTAATAACTTTACAGGGTGACATGTTAAAATCACACCTGCTATAAAGCTGCTCTTGCCGAACTTTCTTCAGCAGTTTAGAACATCTGGTATCCTGTCCTCTACACACTAAACATAGGTCCCTGCCAGTTCCTGGGACAAACAAAAATGTCCCCCAGACATTTCCAAAATGTAATTTTGAGGATTCTACTTCTCCCTGGAAAACTGCTAGCTTCTGGCTCTCAAGTATCACTCCTGTCTGACTCCCTTGGGAATGTAGAGTCATAGCTGACGAGACTTGGAAGAGATCTCAGAGTCTGATGTCCACTGTACAAGAAGACTGCTCCTTAACTTAGCCAGTATTTCCCAAATAGCAGCCGTTTCTGTGTACAGATGTCTGCATATTTCCAAAATACCATTATTCAATGTTTTTTGTTTGCTTTAATGGAATATTTTTTATTATAAAAAGTAGTATCAATGGTCATCTTAAATGGAAAATCGAATCAACATAATGAGATGTAAACTTGGAAAAATAATGTAACGAGTAAAATAAACACAAAACAACAAATACCAGACAATTTTATAAAATTTCAGCTACATTTCATTGGCAGCCTGAGGGCTATTCTCCTATGGTTAAGTGGAAAGATTAGCTGTTCTTGTAGCGATTCTAATGATTTGTTAATACTGGACTCCAGAAGCACTACAGGGGAAAGACCTGGTGATCTGCGTCTGTTAAGATCACAGCTAAGAAAATGCTATGGACCTCAAGTCTACTCTGACGCACATGGGGTTGCCATGAGCTGGGATCAACTCAGTGGCAATGGGTTTGATTTTCGGAATAGGGGACTCTGAACTAAGACCCCCCCATCTCATGTTTTCAACCCGGCAGGAGGATTTTCTCAGAACTGAAAAGTTTCTCTTAAGTAAACTCAGTGCTTTAACGTCTCCGGACCCTTGTAATTCACTTCATGTGTCACCGGAGACAGCAGGCCCGATACTTGAGAAATCCCCACATGAAGCCAAAAGTTGTGTCCTCAGAAATTCGAGGTGCAAGGTCCTGTTCCAGTTCCAGATGTACAGAGGACTGTGCTTCCTTTTCCCAGTGACTGGGTAACTGCCAGTGTCCTTCTCTTTCAGGATAAAGAAGGAGCTTGTTTTTTTCTGTTAAAAGAGAAATATGATAGATATATATATATAGTAAAAAACTATATCATTCCTACACACAAGTACTTACTACTTTCATAAGGAAAAATATTGCACAGTACCTGTTTCAGTCATTATTCTAGACACTTAAAATAGGTTATTTCCAATCTTTCTTCAACACCCCAAGGTTTTCCTCAAAGCTCCTATTCTACAGGTGAAGAAATCCAAATATAGTCCATTTGCATTTAAGTAATTTGCTCAAGATCTCACAGGAGTTAGTGGCAAAGCCAGAACTTCAACCCTGAAATAACAACAAAGCTCAGAGAATTTGTACAGTTTCTAATGTTAATTGACCATGAAATTAAAAGCCTTGTATGATAGATGCGCCTGATTGGACAGATATGAGTATTTAAGGTGACTTCTACTCTTAACTGCCTGAATAGAGACGTATTTTCCTCTTAGACTGAATGGTGCATTGACGTAATCTCAAGAGTTTTACAAGACTCATCCTATTACTTTAGAGGGTAACTGAGAAGAGCCACATTAACCCAATAAGAGAGCTCTATTGTTTCTCAATCCCCCTAAAATGCTCCATGAGTATGCTTCAAAAGGCAACCAGCATCTATTAGTCAATAGAAGCAACTGCTGGATGATCTGGAAATTGGTGCAATCCCTAGACATCGGTTTCTGTAATGGTCACTGGATCCTCCTGGTGACCAGGTGAGGCGGATTTTTAAAATCAGAGAATCCAGGCTTCCTGAGGGTACCCGCGCTTTAACCGCCTTCATTCGCTGCTCTCCGCTTCTATCCTACAGCGCAAACTCAAACCAAAGCCATTGTTGCGCAGTCAGTTCTGACCTATGGTGACCTGGTTTGTTACAGAGCAGAAGTGAGATCCCTTGGGTTTTCTCAGAGAAGGCACTTTATGTGCTTAGTAAAATGATTCGAGTGATAAAGTTCAGAGTGTCTCCAAGGATTCATCGGAATATTCAGGAATTGTTAGAGAGATGCATAGTATTGTTTTGTGCTGATATAGGCTTTGAAACATCTCATAAGGTGTCCTAGGCCAGTCTTGGAGGACTTGAAGAAGGAATTCACTACGAATGGAAATATCACACGGTGGCTAAAATCCTGGAGCTCAGTCACTTAGAACTGTGTGATCTGGAGCCAGCTGCTTCACTCTTCTGTGCTGCAGGTTTTTGAGCCTTAAAAACAGAGGTAATAATAATTCCTACTTGCTAAGGTTATTGGGTAGCTTCTGTATGACAATATAGGAAGACGCACAGCAGCTGACTGCACACATTAGGCACCCAACAAGAGTTCCTTATTATTATTGCTTCCAGGGCAGCACAAGAGCCTCCGCACTGCTGATCTTCAAGCCCACTTTCCTCCTGTCTTGTTGCCATGAGATCCTTGATGGCAGCAAGAGTAAATATTCTCCTCTTCCTAAACCAGTGCCGTGTATCCACCTGTTATAGATTGAATTGTGTACCCCAAAACTGTGTGTCAGCTTAACTAGGACATGCATCTCATGCCCACCACTTTGTGATCTGATGTGATTATGCTTTGTGTTGTATATTCTAACCTCTGTGATGTTAAAGACTCAGGATTAGAAATGGTTAGGTTAATGAGGCAGGGCTCCATCTAGAAGATTAGATTGTGTCTTGAGTCAATCTCTTTTGAGATGTGAAAGAAAGAATGGAACAAATAGGAGAGGGACTTAGCACCACCAAGAAAGAAACACCAGGAGTGGAGTGTGTCCTTTGGACCTGGGGTTCCTGCTCTTGAGAAGTTCCTAGACCAGGGGAAGATTGACAACAAGGATCTTCCCCCAGAATGGATACAGAGACAGTCTTCCCTGGGAGATGGAGCCCTGAATTCAGACTTCTAACCACTTAGACTGTCAGAAAATAAATTTCTGTTTGTTAAAGCCATCTACTTATAGCATTTTGGTTACAAGAACATTAGATAACTAAGATACCACCCATTCGTTCCTTTCAAAGTGTCAGGCGTACTTTAAGAACCAAGAATAAACAACAGCATGTGGCCTACACCCTCAAATAACTTCCAAGGTAACAGAGATAAGAAAACACATAAAATTGCTTCTAGTCAGATGCTCCACATGGCAATTTCTTATTCGTCCTTCAAAATAGGTTAGTAGGTAGAGATCTCATCTCCCATGGAAGCTATCTTTGCTTTCAGGGAGCAGGGCTAGGGTGGATTACATACTCAATTGTTACCACTACCTCATTCACTCCCTGTAACACAAAACCTTGTAGTTATTCCATATTAAATAAAGGAATCCTTGGAGGTGAGACCAAGTCCTGTCTTTGTTTTTGTCAGGCTTTATGGTTTTGAACAGTCTTAGAATGAGGAGGCAACCAGACGCTGGATGGGAGGATGGGCAGATGGATGGATGGGTAGATGGATGGATGGATGGGCAGATGGATGGATGGATGGATGGATGAGTGTGGGGTGGACAGACAAAATACTACATGAACCACAGGGAAGGAGGACATAAATTCTAAGTGTCAGGCAGAGGAGGATGACTCTATAACATAAGGCTACTTGAGTTCTGTCTAAGGATGAGGGAGATTTCAGCACAAACAGAAATCTGCATTTTTTTTGGTGAGAGGTTGATGGTGGTAAAAATCATTCTAGACAAAAGAAAAGCGTGAGTTGTTGTCAAGCCAATTCAGACTACTGGTGACCGCAGCATGCAGAATAGAACTGTACTCCACAGTTTTCAAGGCTGTGACCTTACAGAAGCAGATGCCAGGCCTTTCTTCCCAAGCACCTTTGAGTAGGTTATGTATCAGCTGTCAGCGTTTCAGTTAGTGGAGCTCTTAGCCATTTGCCACAGCCAGGGACTCCTGAAGAGGGCACAGAGGCACACAACTGAATTCACTGAGTGGCAAGCAGATTGGAGTAACTTGAGTTGAGATTAGAATCGGAAGGGGAAGGGCAGAAGGACAGAGGTAAAATAGGGTTCAATGTGAAGGACACTAGATGCTATGCACAGGACCCCTGGTGGTTCAGCAGTTAAGTGCTCAGTTGCTAACCTAAACACAGGTCAGCCATTCAGACTCATCAGCCACCCCACGGAAGAGCGACCTGACAATCTCTTTCAGTGATGATGACAGCCTTGGAAACCCTATGGGACAGTTGTACTCTGTCCTATAGTGTTGTTTTGAGTCAGCCTTGAAGGCAGTAGGTTAAGAGCTATGTTAATGAACTTGGGTCCTCAAACCACAGCAGCAGGTAAGCATTGCCTGTGCCATTAACAGGCTTGCTGGTGACTGAGACCATTGTTGGCTCACTTTCCACCAGGTACTAAGCACTCCACTAAAACAGAGAGGCAGCAGACAGCTCCCGTGGTATTCCTGGGACCCTAAATCATAAGGTGTTAGCATCCCAGAGTTTAAGATGGTATTGACATCACTTCAGTACCTGTTCATGCTGAAATGACTTTTAGAATTTCCAAAAAGTACAACAGAAAACACAAATCTGTCTCTTAGCAACACTCAGCTTTGGGGTTCTTGCTGCCTCTGTGCTGCTGAATGAGACAGAACGGATGAAGTGAGGACACCTGACACAGCTCTACTTTCCATTCTAAAGCATTCTCAGGAAGGTGATCTCATTTAATCTTCATAAAACCCTATGAGCTAAGTAAGCACTATTATCTCTATTTAGCAGGGAGGAAATAGGCAATACATTTTGTTTCTCTCACCTCTTGCTCTTTCTTTGATGCTCCCAACTGGGCTAAGTAACAGAGTTCTCATACACAGATAAAAGCACCCCTTTAGGGCCTAACCGAATCAAAAAAGAGGAAGAAAGTTGGGGCTGGGGACAGAGGACAGTTATATAACATGTGCTAAAAATCTATTCTGTCCGGCGTGTTCTGTGATTGTCATGGTATCCCTGTCACCACTCTGGAAATTAGCACCGTTGTCTCCACTGTGAGGACAATAGCACTGAAGCTCAGAGAGGTAAATTCACTTGCTCACACTGGGCCAGCTGCAAAACAGCAGGACCAGATTTGAACCCTCATGTCTGGCTCCAAATGTACCCTGTTTTTTAAAGCTACCTATCTGCAGTACTTCTGTTAGAGCAGCACTAGAAAGCAAAGACAGACTTCATCAGGTGGCAGCCTCCAAAGGATTTATAGGAGACACTGTGTGAATCTGTCTCCTCCAAAAGGAGACCCTGACAGGTTTATCAGGGGAGGGAGCTCAGGAAGAGAGGGCTAGTCTGAGGCTCAGGGAAGGAAGGAGGAAAGATGTTAGGGTGGAAGCATCCTAGATCCTAAAGTCAGAGGGTGATGCCTCAAGTGATAAATTATGATATTTTACCGTATTTAAAGATAAGGAAGGAACTAGCAGAAAAAAAATAAAGATAAAATAATTAGAAGTGCTTACCTCTGTGTGGCAGGACGAGGGTGAAAAGGGAGAAATAGAGAGCATGACCACCATTTCCAGCCACTGGGTGTGTGCAGGGACAAATGACCTGATAAGCAAGGTATGCACAGTCTTATTTGTGCTTACTTACTAATCTGTAGTGCACAGCATCACCTGGTTTTCACCACATCAAAGATCAGAGGTGAGATCAAACCCTTGTGAAATTGTGCACTACAGAGTAGTAAGTAAACACAAATAAACCAGGAGATACCTTAGTTATTGTAAATTTGTTACTGGTTAAGTCTGGTGTCATAGTGGTTAAGTGCTATGTCTGCTAAACATAAAGTTGGCAGTTCGAATCCCCCAGGCACTCCTTGGAAACTCTATGGGAGCAGTTATACTCTGTCCTATAGCATTGCTATGAGTCAGAATTGACTGAATGGTACTTTTTTAAATCCATCGCTGTGTGTGAGTATACCTACATGTATTAAAAAACAATAGGTGCCGCTGAGTTGATTCCAGCTTGTAGTGACCTCCTGTGTGTCAGATTGGAACTGTGCTTTATAGGATTTTCAGACAGTTTGGAGACAGATCACCAGAACTTTCTTCCTGGATGTCCCTGGATGGATTCAAACCCATACACTTTCTGTTAGCAGGTGAGTTCATTAATCATTTTTACCACCCAGGTGCTCATTCTGTCTCTCTCTGCAAGTGCATGCACGTACACAGACACACAGAGACACACAGACACAGACACAGACACAGACACACACACACGTTGTCCTTTCCTTGTTAACCAGTAGCTATCGGTAGCTATCGAGTCCTATTCTGACTCACGGTCACCTGATGTGCTTCAGAGCAGAGCTATGCCCCATAGGGTTTTTAGGAGACATCCAGGCCTTTCTTCTGCAGCACCTCTAGGCAGATTCAGACTGCTCACCAAGCACTTAACAGTTTGTGCCACCCAGGGTCTCCTTTGTATGTTGCATTAAAAGAAATACTGGTGTGCCTGTGCATTTAAACCTCATACATGCATGACATTAATAAAAAATCGCATATATACGGTATGCATGTGTGTATATAATCTTTAAAAGTTGCATTCTTCATAACCTGTATAGAAGAAGGCACCACCCCTAACGTGGCTTTGAGGTGTCTTCTGTGTGAGGTCGACTCTTTTTCGGATACTCGGAACTCTTTCCCGGGTGGGAGGGTTGCTGGAGTCGCCCAGGGGTTTACGAATGATATAAAGTAATGTGATCAATGTGTCCTTTCCAGCCATATCTATTAACTACCAGCCATTCTACTTGAATACTCTGCATTCACTTCAGCCTTCGTGTATTTTTGGGAAGAAAGCTGTGTACCTGAGATGACTTCAGAAGGAGGATAAGAAGCCTGCAGCCTACTTGGCCCTGAGTGGAGCCAGCATGTGCCCTGGAAATACAAGCTAAAGCAATGAGCCAGTGGCTACAAAGACATATGGGAGGAAGTCCTCAGGAGAAGGACAGGCAGGGGGTAGAAATGAAAAAACTCTTAAGGAACAAAAAGTGGTAAAGCAACTAGGGAATGGAAGAGATTCAGAAAAAGAAGAGACAGAGTAGGTAGGTAGGTGTGTGCCACCCCAGAGCAGGAGCTGTTTCCCAGAAGAAAATGATACGATGATTTTCCCTACAGCTCAGATATGGTGCTCATATCCACATATGTGTATGCGTGTGCACTCGTGCACACACACACACACACACACACACGTGTGCTATACACCTAGCTTGTTTGCATGTGGGTGCTGCAACAATGGAAGCTGATTATATCACTCCCCATTTAAAATTCTTCTGTAGCTTCCCCATCCCCGAACTCCTGCCAGGTCCTCAGAATGAAGATCTGAATCCCTGCCCAGACATTTAAAACTCTCCCATCCACTCATCCAGCTGTGGGGGCCAAAAGAGAGCTCATTGTCCTTCCTCAAGGCTAAAATGTCACTGTCCCTGGGATTAGTGGGATTAGGATAGTATGAGCTGTGTGTCCTCTCCCTGTTAACTAGTTGCTGTTGAGTCCTACTCTGACTCATGGTTACTCCATGTGTATTATAGAATTTTCAGAAGTAGATCTCCAGGACTTTCTTCCGTGGAATCTCCAGATGGATCCAAACCACCAACCTTTTGGTCAACACTAAATGCTTAACTGTTTGTGTAATCCAGTGTCTCCGTTTTATGTGATATTACAACAAGTGGTTGATTTCCTCGTATCTTCAACACTATCTTTAAGACCTTGAGGATAGGCACTGTATCTACTTTTCCATCTATCTTTGGCACCAAGCGACAGGTTCTGGCACATAGTAGGTTCTCAGTTGATGTAGCTTCAGTGAATAAGTAGACTTCACAGTAGTAGCGTTGGAGCTCAACTGAGTGGCAGACAAATGACAGGGACATGACCAAGCCTTTACAATCATCCTTCAAGGTTTCCCTTTATTCTTATAACGTATGTCATATACTCAATTCTAGATTCATTTCCTCTTCATTCTGTTTTTACAGAATACAGAAGCAAACACAAGGGGGAGGCTTGTTATACTTGTACCCATTGCCATCAAGTCAATTCTGGTTCCCAGTGACCCTTTAGGATGGAGTAGAATGGCCTCATAGGGTTTCCAAGGATGTAAATCTTTGTGGAAATAGATCACCACATCTTTCTCCAATGCAGTGGCTGGTGAGTTTGAACTGCTGATCATTCAGCCAGCAGCTAGGCTGCTTACTTGTTATGTACATAAATGCATATTTATAATTGTAAAAATACAGATAAAAAAAATATCTGCCAATCCAATATTTTTTCATACAATCAATTCTACGAGACCGAACATATCCATGATACAAACCATCACCACTATCCACTGCCAAATTTCCCATCACCGTAAAGAGAAGCTCACTGTTTGTAAATGCTGACTCCCCTTTTACCCTCCTTCCCACCCTGGCAGCCACTAATAAAAATGATGCTCCTTGAATACTCTGGGGGTCAGTTCTACTCTGGCCCCTAGGGTTGCCATGTGTCGGATCTGACTCAATGGCACTTGGCTTGGCAAAACCCAAACCAAACCCATTGCTGTTGCTTCAATTTCAATTCATAGTGACCCTCTGGGACAGAGTAGAACTGACCCAGTTTTCAAGGAGCACCAGTTTTAAAGGCAGTAGAATTCGACTGCCAGCCTTTCAGTTATCAGCCTAACTCTTTAATGAACACTCAACCAGGGTTTCCTTGGTCTCTATACATTTGCTTATTCTAGATATTTCATAGAACCCCTGGAGACATAGTGGTTAAATGCTGTAGCTGCTAACCAAAAGGCTGGCAGTTCTAGTCCACCAGGTGCTCCTTGGAAAGTCTATGGGCAGTCCTACTCTGTCCTATAGGGTCATTATGATTTGGAATTAACTTGATGTCAACAGGTTTGGTTTTCTTTCTTTTTTTTTAGATATTCCATATAAACTAACATGTAGTATTTGTCCTTTTGTGATAGGTTTACTCCACTTAGCCCAGCGTTTCTGTGTTTGGTGTAGATCAGAACTTCGTTTCTCTTTATGACAGAATATGATTCCATTGTATGTGTGTATCACATTTTGTTTATCCATCCATTAATGGACATTTAGACTATTTTAATGAGTTGATGATCTAAATTACATGATTCAGACAAAGCACTTGGCCTTCTCCCTTCTTTATTCTTCTTGCTCTCACAAGTTTCTTATTTAGAAGGAAAAGGAAGAAAACTAGATGTGTTAATTATGTTTTCCAGGAGCTGCACTGGGCATTTTTGACACATTTTTTTCTCATGAAGTCCACACTAATGGACAGGTTGGTCAGTTTTACGTTGATTTCAAAGTTGGGGGGACAAAGGTACAGAGAGATGACATTTTTTTCTCTCAGACACACAGCTAGAAAGTGGTGGAGCTGGAACAGAGTTCACCCCCCAGTTGACTTAGGAGGTGCTCATCTTGCCCTCACCCAATGGCTTCTCAGTGTATTCCCCCAAGAAGACTTTCTCAATTTTCTTGTAAAGAGTGTTCTTGTGTTTCTTGTAAACCCTCTCCCTCCCCTCACTTTATGCAGGAGGAACTTGAGGTCCAGTCAAGGGCAGTGACCCATCTAATGTAGACAGTGTTTCTCAAGTATGTTTTTGCGTTTTCAGAGTTCTTTCTCGCCACACTCAAGAACATCCTCAGCTTCTAGAGCAAAGGAGAACGAAGAAAGCCAAAGACACAAAGAAAATATTAGCCCAAAGGACTAAAAGACCATATGAATCATAACCTCTACTAGCCTGAGCCAAAAGAACTAGACTGTACCTGTACCACCACCGGCTGCTCTGACAGGGATCACAGCAAAGTCTGGGACAGAGTGGGAGAAAAATGTAGAACAAAATTTAAATTCCTGAAAAAGACTAGACTTACTGGTCTAACAGACTGGAGGAACCCCCAAGACTATGGCCTCCTGACATTCTGCTAACTCAGAACGAAAGCAACTCCCAAAGCCCACTTTTTAAACAACAGTTAGACAGGCCTATTAAACAAATTATAACACAGGTCAGGATGGTGCTTCTTAGTTAAATCAAGTATATGGAATCAAATGGGTAACTCTTGTCCAAAAGCAATAGGAGAAGGCAGGACAGGGCAAAAATGAAGTGACTGGATGCAGCGGACCTGGGGTCAAAAAGGGAGAGTGTCTTCACATTGTGGGGACTGCAACCAATGTCCCAAAACAATATGTGTATAAAGTTTTGCATGAGAAACTAACTTTAGCTGTAAACTTTCACCTAAAGCACAAAAAGAAGAAGAAGGAAAAAGAAACTCCATTTGCTTTTAATGGCATAGATCATACAGCTGCGCAAAGCAAACACAGGTGAGCAGCCCTTAGGCACTGTCTTAGGCTTCTGGGGCTGCTCTGATAGAAATACCACAAGTGGATGGCTTTAACAAAGAGAAATTTATTTTTATCAGAGAAATGTAGGCTAAAACTCCAAATTCAGGGCATCTGCTTCAGAGGAAGACTTTCTACATTGCTCTGAAGCAAGATCCTTGTTGACAATCTTCCCCTGGACTGGGAGCTTCTGAGGTGCAGGGATCCCAGTCCTTTCCAAAGGATGACCTCTGCACCTGGCACTGCTTCATGGTGGTATTAAAAAACAAAAATCACTGCCATCAAGCTGATTCTGACTCATTGTGACCCTATAACACAGAGTAGAACTATCTCATAGAGTTTCCAAGCAGCACCTGGCAGGTGTGAACTGCCGAACTTAAACGGTTAGCAGCTGTAGCCCTTAACCACTATGCCACCAGACTTTCCCAGATCTCCTCTTGCCTGATTTTCTTTTATATCCCAGAGATTCCCCCAAGTCACAATACAATCCTGCACATCAAGCCCTGCCCCATCAACTCGGTCACCCATCCTCCTTCATTAACAACACGGAGTCAGGGTTACAGCATATAGGAACCTCACACAATATCTGAAATTGTTACCCAGCCAAATTTCTACACACATTTTTTTGGAAAACAGAATTCAATCCATGACAGGTACCAAACTGAACCTCTTGCCACTGAGCTGATTCGAACTCATAATGATCCTATAGGACAGAGTAGAACGGCCCCATAGAATTTCTGGGGAGCACTTGGAGGATTCAAACGGCCAACCTTTTGGTTAGCAGACATAGCACTTAACCACTGTGCTACCAGGGTTTCCAGCCTTCAAGTGGCTGAGTTAATTATGCCATATCAGAGTGTGACCCCACTTGTGAAGAGTAGAATTACACTCCACAGGGTGTTCAAGGCTGTAACTTTTGGGAATCAGATATCCAGGCCTTTCTTCAGAGGCACCTTTGGGTCAGCTCGAACTACCAACGTCTTGATAAGTAGTTGAGCACTTAATCATTTGCGTCACTCAGGGACTCTGCTAGTTGAATTGGAGTGTGGACTTTGAAATCAAGTTCAAATCCCTGCCATGCTTCTTGTTAGCTGTAGAAAAAAGGAGTTAACCTTGCTGAGTATCAGTTTTATCCCAAGGTTACCGGAAGGCTGAAATGAGATTAAACGTTTTCACCAGATCATGAGATGCACATCTATCATGTAAGAGTGTGTTTTCACTGTAATTAAGCATGTAAAATGCAAAAGTGTGTAAAGTGTGCTTGATAGTAAACACCATGAAGAATGGTTCTTGTTTGTTTAGTTACTCTACTTTCCACCAGGTAAAAATTCATACATCCAAGTTTTCCAACTCCCTACCTAACACTCTGGGAGGGTTAGGATTTATAATTCCTCAAATTCTTGGTATTTCTAAAATGCCACTGTTTTCAAAATTGTGCCTTGGAGAAAAACATGACTCTGTTCTTATATGTCACAGCTTCTCTCCAAGGTGTTCTAATCTTTTTTACTCACAAGATCTAGAACTTGAGGGAGTGTTGCTATGGAGAAAAATCATGATATCATCAATAACAGAAGTGCTTTGAGGTCACATGCATGACAGACTTTAAGAGTTCCAAGTTGCTAGAAGTACTGCAATATCAGAAAGGAGAGCTGTGGTCTTAAATTACATTTTGCTTGTTGAAATAGATTATATGTAGAGGTGAAAGTATAGTGAGGAAAAAGAGAGAATATGACCTTAAGGCAGAAATATCAACTTCTAATTTCTGGGACCATCACTTACTAGTGGACCTTGCAAAAGCCTGGAGAACTCTGAGTCTCAGGACTCTCATTCATAAAGAGGAGAATCTGTATCTGCTTTGCTGTGTTGTCAGGAGCCTTAAATGTGATGTTCAGTATCTAGGGGCTCCCACCTCAAGCATGCTCAACAAATAATAATGACTTCTTTCATTATTTGGAAGGGGCCTTAGTGGTGCAGTGATTAAACACTTGACTGGTAACCAAAAGTTCATTGATTCTAACCTACCAGTGGCTCTGTAGAAGAAGGGATCTGGAGATTTGCCTCTGTGAAGATGACAGACTTGGAAGTCCTGTTGAGAAGTTCTAATCTGTTCTGTAAGGTCACTATGAGTCAGAATCACACTACACAAACAGATTTTTATTTTTATTTTTTTTTTATTAATTGGAGTCATAATGGTTTGTATTTGAGCTCAATTATTCTAACTAGTGGCCATGTGGTGAGGTTGCTTAACCTCTGAGTTTCAGGGTGTGAAATGGGCATAATAATTAACCAAAACCACAAACAAGCTGCAACTCGTGGTGACCACTTGTGTGTCAGGGGAGAACTGTGCTTCGTAGGGTTTTTGATGGTTACGATCTTTAAGAAGTAGATCATCAGGAATTTATTCCAGGGAGCCCATGAGTGGATTCAATCTGCCAAGCTTTCAGCTACTAGCCAAGTGCTTAACCATTTGCTTCACCCAGGGATTCTGACATCATAAAACCCACAGAGTATGTGTATGTACAAAAGACCTCTACGTCATGGAGATGTCAAGAACACGTGTAGAATGTCTGATGGGCAATAATGATTCAGTGTCTTCCTCTTTCTTCTTCCTTTTTCCATCCTTCTTTCCCGTTCCTTCTTGTACTTCTCGTAGCCCAGTGATGACTGTCAGTGTGGCAGTACATTATCCTCTTGCACGTGGTTGCCTTGTTGGCAACTGTCTTAGTCATCTAGTGCTGCTATAACAGAAATACCACAAATGGATGATTTTAATAAACAAGAACTTATTTATTCATACTAAAGAAGGCTGAAAGCCCCAGTTCAGGGCATCAGCTCCAGGGGAAGTCTTTCTCTGTTAGTTCCCGAGGAAGGTCCTTGTTGTCAATCTTCCCCTTGCACGGGAACTTCTGAGGCTCAGGGGCCTAAGTTCCACACCACACACTCTGCTCCTAGAACTGCTTCTTTCCTGGTGGCATGAGGTCCCTAACTCTGCTTGCTTCCCTTTCCCAGTAGAATACCTCAAGGAACTATACAGTCCTATAGATTGAGTCCTTATCCACCAATATAACCAAGCCCATTCTCCCTCATTAACATCATAGAGGCAGGATACACAACATAGAGGAACATCACACAATAGTGAGAATCACGGCCTAGCCAAATTACTGCATGCAGTTTTGGGGAGGGGGGCACAATTCAATCCATGACAGCAACTAACAGAGACTTCAACACAGGTACCACCTTGCAACAACACAGTTGCCCCCCATTTCTGAAATTGTCTTATCTCCCTCAAGCTCATGAGCAAAGGTCGTGCAGCTAATGAAGAGACTGAAGACGAGCCACCAAGTCTCTCCAGGTCATGCTCCTGTCTGTGTGGAAGCCCACACTGTTTAGGATCAGGCCCCCACTGTCAGCAGTGTGTTCTGATGGGGTTCGGGATGGCTGCAGTGCTGCTGTACATCTTTCTTCCTCTACTTGAGCCTAAGAAATAATAGTGACACCTACCAGCTCTCCTGGCCCTGAACAGGACTTGCCAGCCACTTGTTGTTGGCTGCCATCGAGTCAACCCCAACCCAATGCAATCCTGAGCGCAACGGAATGAAATGTTAACCTGACCCTGCACCATCCCCATGGTTGGTTGTGGATAAGACCATTGTGGCCTATGAGGTCCTCACTTGCTTACGATGGACTAATCTTAGCTCAGAAGCTCCACGGAAACCTGTTTGGCATCAGAGAAAGCCTCCACTGATGGGTGGCTAGTGGCTGCTCATGAGGTACGCTGGCTGGGAATCAAGTCCTGGTCTCCCACATGGAAGGCAAGAATTCTATTACTGAACTACCAATGCCCCGATTATCAACCTCTAGTCCCCTCTAACGAAACCTGGGTTGCATGGTGGTTAAGAGCTGTGGCTGCTAACAACAAAAGTTGACAGTTCAAATCCACCAGGCACTCCTTGAAAGTCCCATGGAGCAGTTCTTCTCTGTCCTATAGTGTCGGTATGAGTTAAAATTGACTCAATGACAGCAGGTTTGGGGTTTAATTTCCTCTGTGTCCTGGTAGTACAATGGTTAGTTAAGTGCTTGGCTGCTGACTGAAAGGTTGGTAGAGTCCTTTCAGAAAGAAAAGACCTAGTGATGTGCTTCCATAAAGATTTCAGCCCAGGAAACGCTATGGGGCAGTTCTACTCTAATAAGGTCACTGTAAATTTGAATCGACTCAACTGCACGCAAAAAGAATCCTCAGTAAAATACACAAAGAACCTTTGGTAATACCGCAGCTTGTTACATCAAAGTGAAGTGCCGCTGTATGTAACGGTTTAATTTGATTATGTCCTTCTGGTCCGTACAGGTATTCAAACATCACTTACTGAGGACCTGCAAGTAGTTCAAGCTTCAGGCTCTGTACTGGGATTACAGCAATCAATAACACAGGTGAGGTTCCTAATGCACGGGGGTGGGGCAGGGGCGTAAGTGCATAAATACAAGAAACTGTCATGAAATATAATGCTCCTGTTTGGATGTGTGGAAATCCTGGTGGCACAGAGGTAAGAGTTCGGCTTCTCACAAGGTTGGCAGTTTGAACCTGGGAAACCCTCGTGGGCAGTTCTATTCTGCACTATGGTTGCTATGACTGGGAATTGAGTGGAGAGCAGCAGGCTTGGTTTGGTTTGGGTTTGGATGTAAGGAGCCCTGGTGGCAAGTGGTCTTACGGTTGTTTGCCTGGCTGCTAACCAAAAAGTTGGCTGTTGAAACCTACCAGTCGCTCTGAGACAGTCGTGTCACTCTGTTTCCGTAGATATCACAGCCTTGGAAACCTCCTGGGGAAGTTCCACTGTGCCCTGTATAGTTACTCCGAGCTGGAATTGATTTGACAGCAACAAGTTGTTTGGATGTATGTCTTCTAACAAGCGTGGGACCAGACAACATGATTTTAAATACTGAATCCTCCAGTTCTTTGCTGGATGGTTTGCAGCAAGTTATTCAATGTCTCTGAATCTCAGTGGCAATAATATACTCTACAAAAAAGGTTACTGCTGGGTTTAAGTAAAACGTAGTATGCAAATACTTAACAGACATCTGATACATTCTTTTATTATTTCAGAATCAGAGAGAGGCCTAATTTGGAGCCTCAGAGTCAATACTTTTAGTTACATAACTTTGTGTAAATTACTTTTCTGATCTTCAGTTACTCCTCGTGGAAAATGATGACAGTGATGCTCCACAAGGATTAAGTAACTAAGACATGTAAAATGCCTGCCTAATACTGGGATTTTGTTTTATTTTTAACGTCTTATGGTGCTTTAGATGAAAGTTTTATAGTAAGTTAGTTCCCTGTTGAAAAATTTACACACAGATAGCTCTGTGACTTTGGTTGCAATCCCCACAGTGTGTCAGCACTCTCCCCATTTCCACCCCAGGGCAGGGTGGGAGTTGGGGTAGGAGGGTCCCTATTTCCATTCATGTGGTTTCCCTGACCCTTCCTGCCCTTGCTTTTGGGTAAATGTTGCTCTTTAGGTCTCACTGTGTTAGTCTTCGAGTGCTGCTGTAACAGAAGTATCTCAAGTAGATAGCTTTAAAAAGAGAAATTTTATTTTGTCACAGTCCAGTAGGCTAAAAGTCCAAATTCAGGGTGTCAGCTCCAGAGGAAGGCTTTCTCTGCTGTGTTTAGAGAAAGGTTCTTGTTATGTGTCTTCCCCTGGACTGGGAGCTTCTAATGTGCAGGGCCCTTAAGTTTTTGCCAAAGAACGTACTCTGCTCCCATTACTGCTTCTTGGTGTTATGAGATCCCCCATCTGTCTGCCAGCTTCTTTCCTTTATATCTCAGAAGATTGCCTCAAGGTACTATACAATCAAATATACAGAGTCCTACCCCACCAACCCGACTGCTACCCATCCTCCCTCATTAATACACAGAGGCAGGACTTACAACATGGAGGAACATCACACAAAACTGGGAATCATGGCTTAGCCAAACAGTTAGACTTATTCTGGGAAGGCCATAATTCAATCTATGTCACTCATAGAGTTGCTGGTTCTAACAAACACCTTCCTCATAGGTTTTAATGTTTATTTTATAAGCCTGTCTGTTATTTGACTGAACGGTGATCTCCATCGGTGGCTTCTGTTCCATGTTAGAAGAGTGTCTTAGGGCCATACTCTTGGTGGTTCCTCTGATCTCCATCAGCCCAGTCAGTTTGGTCTTTTTTATGAATTTGGATTTTGTTCTGCATTTTAGTCCTACCTAATAATGGAATTTTAGTAAATGCTGTTCTCCATCTTTCCCATTCTTCAGCCTAAGAAATACATGCTGCCAAATATACGAAAATCGTACCAACAAAGATCCTCCAGTAATATATGAAAAAGCAATCAGATTGTTTCCGGCAGAGTATCTAAGGCTTTCTGTGTCTGTGTAAATCTCTTCCAAACTCAAGGTCTATTACCTCCTTCCCAGGCCCAAGTGTTGCATTAATATCTCTTTAACATTTCATGGAACTATTTGAAATAGTTGTGTTAGTGGAACGTCTGCTTTTTTATTAGGCACAAGCTAAGGACAGGGAAATTCCAGGAGAGGGACTGGTGTGAAATTATTATGGTGGATTTCTGTAATAACAGGATTGTTGTCCACATCTGAGTAAGTTTATAGCACTAGTTTGTCTACAAATATTAGGCAAACAGGCATAAGAGTCATGATTTTTAAAGCATTACTATTTTGAAATTTATAATTTTCATATTAATTACACGCATAAACTATCTTTTCACCTTTCATATAAAGTTGATACTTCGTGTTTATTCTCAAAATGATATGCAGTTTCTCAGACTCCATCAATTCTGTGGAATTTCCCAGAATTGATGTTGTGGTTTCAATGTTAAGATTGGAAAATAAGTTCAAATGGAGGAAATTAGTTATACAGCAGGATATTCATTTACCATTGAATTATTGAGTAGCTTCCAGTGGTTTGCTGGTAAAATGTTCAATAACCCAGCTCTCTCTCTTTTTTTTTTTTTTTACCCCCACTGGCAGAGAGACATCATTTGTAGTGTTCACCAACTTCGGCGGTGAAAATTCTCCCACCATGCCCAATTTCAAACTAATTATTTTTAACAGCTGGTTTTGCAAAATCACTGAGCTGGCTTAAGCACACACTAGCTTTATGTGAAGTGCTCTGATAAATACTGAAGATGCTGGCATACCAACTGCCCCTGAATTGACTCCAACTCATGAGTCAGTTCCAGTACATATGGTAGACTTGAACCTTGCTCCATAAAGCATTCAATGGCTGATTTTTTTTTTTTTTTGCCAGTAGATCTAGCCATTTCTACCAACCACAGACTCAGTAAGCATTAAATCCATTCAAAATTAATAAATTTCATTGATCATCTGGAAAAAATGCAAAACCTCTCAACTTGAAATGGGAAACTCTGGAGTGGTTTCTAGTATTTTCCCTAAGTAACAGTAAGATCCAAGGGAAACCTATACTCTTTTCTTTTTGCTCTTTTTTCCTTGTAAGTAAGTTAAAGTATACAATCCAAATTAATTTTGCATGCCTGTCTGTCTGCAGCTACTTCTGCTCTCCTTGTTTATTCCTTTCTAAGTGTCAAAATTATCAGATATTGCAAAATAATGTAGTGATGTTTGAAGGTGAATGTATGTGTGAGAAACTTAGGCCAAATGACGAGAAGATAGAATTACTCAATAGTTGTTGTTATCATTAGCAGCCATCCAGTTGGCTGACTCTTGACACCCCAACACACAGTGGAACAAAGCACTGCCCAGTCCTATGTTATCTCCATGACTAGCTGTAGATCAGACCATTGTGGTCCATTGTTTTTTCAGTGGTTGATTTTTCAGAAGTAGATTGCCAGGCCTTTTTCCCTAGTTCACCTTAGTCTGAAAGCTCTGCTGAAACTTGTTCAGTATAACAGCAACAGGTAGGTCTCCCCTGATATATGGTTGCACATGAGATGTTTGGCCAGGAGTGGAATACAGGTATACTGCTAAACTACTGGTGTCTCTATATTCAATAGCAAACAAATAAGTCCAGTCCATTGCCATCAAGTCACTTCTGACCCACAGTGACAGGGTAGAACCCTAGGGTTTCCAAGGCTATAATCTTTGCTGAAACAGATTGCCACATCTTACTCTTGCAGAATGGCTAGAGTGTTCAAATCACTGACCTTTCAGTTAGCAGTCAGACAACTCTGCCAACTAGGGCTCTTTCATCTTCAGTGGTTGCTTTTAGGTGCCACTGAGTCGGTTTGAACTGACTGTCACCCTGTGTACAGTAGAATGACACATTGTGCATTCTTGTGTCATCCTTACGTTAACTGCTGTGCTTGAACCTGTAGTGTGTAGTGATGTTTGAAGGTGAATGTATGTGTTGCAGTCACATCGGTCTTGCTGATGGTCTTCCTCTTTTTCACTGTTTATTTAGGTATTTATATTTTATTGTGTTTTTAGTAAGAGTTTACACAAGTTAGATTCTCATTTAAAGATTTCTGTACATACTGTTCAGTGACGTTGATTACATTTTTCACAAGACATCAGCTTTCTCATTATTTCTGTTCTGGTTATTTTGTTTCCCTTAATCTAGCATCTCTCTTCTCACTTACCTTTTCATGTTTGGTCTAGAGAAAATATTTGACATTTGGCTTCATTTAGATGGTTGTTTGGTGGATCACAGTTCTCCTGGCTGATATCGTTTGTCTTACAGGTCTTGCTGTCATTTGGCTGAAAGCTGACCTCTGGGAGTGGCTTGAGTTCCAGGGTTTAAGAGTATCCCAGGGTGATGATCTCTGGGATTCATCCAGTTTTTACTGGTCTAGTAAGTCTGGCTTATTTTTCAGGAATTTAAGTTTTGTTCTACATTTTTGTCGCATCCTATCAGGGGACATTCATTGAGTCCCTAGTTGGAATGATTGTTAGTGGTAGGTGGGCACCATCTAGTACTTCTGGTCTCAAGGTAGGTGAGAACATTGTTTGTGTAGGCTATTGATTCTGTAGACTATTTTCTTCTTTGAGTCTTTGGTGTCCTTCTTTCTCTTTCACTCTAGATGAGCAGACATCAATAGTTTTTATCTTGGATTGTCTTTCTCCAATCCTGATGCCATGTTCTTCTTCATATAGTCCAGCTTCTCGGAGTTTTTACTCAGCATACAGATTCACTAAGTATATTGAAAAGATACAGCCCTGACACCCGTCTTTGCTGATTTTAAATCACACAGTATCTGTGGTTTTGTTCTTATGGCTAACTGTTGATCTATGTACTGGTTCCTCATGAGCACAGGTAAGTGTTCTGGAATCCCCGTTCTTCCCAATGTCAGTCATTATTTGCTATGATCCGCAAAGTTAAATGCCTTTGCACAGTCAATAAAGCACAGATAATCTGGCGTTCTGTTTTCAACCAGGATCCATCTGACATCAGCAATGAATGAAGAGTAGTTTTCCAAGAACAAATCACGGAAAGGGTCAACACCGTACCATTAACAACAAAACTAACATTCTCCTTAAACTATTCCCTGAAACAATATTCTACATACTTTGTGCATTTTATGTATCTACCCATACATTATACTATATATGCTTAATGGTACATATACCATACTGTATATATCATGCATTAAATGGTTCCATGTCCTTTCCTGAATGTGGCTTGAATTTCTGGAAGTTCCCTGCCAATGTATTGCCACAACTGTTTTGAATTGTCTTCAGTAAAATTTTACTTGCTAATATTCCCGAACTACTACCGCAGTCAGATGTTTAATGTTGGGAAATAAGAAACAGTCTTTCAGTGAGAAATGGGGAACACCCTGAATGGTGAGAAGCTCTTTCCATCCAAAGTAGAAACCTGTATACCGGTCTTCATACCACAAACTGAAAAAGAACAAACCTCAGAGACCACAAGTGCTGTGTGAAGCACTTGGACTAGAGCTGATAAAGACAACTATGTAAATAATGGCAAGAAATAACTACTTGATCCTTATTACATGTATGTGCAGTGTTTTGCTTCAACTGTCTTATTTAAGGCGCTCTGGTGAGGCAATGGTTAAGTATTCAAAACACTGCTAATTCAAACCTACCAGCCCCTCCATAGGGGGAAAGATGTGGCAGTCTGCTTCCAAAAAGATGTGTAGCCTTGGAACTCTATGAGGAAGTCCTGCTCTGTCCTCTAGGGCCGCTATGAGTCAGAAGTGACTCAGTGGCCATAGGTGTTTTTGTTTGTTGGTTTTCTTCTTATTTAATCCTCAAATAATCCATCTAAATAACAATTAAAATGTTCTAGGAAAAAAGTTATTTTCCACGTTGATCCATCTTCTAAATTCACAGAATCTTTGGTAATAAAACAAAACTTAATTTCGACAGTGCTTTCAGAAATCCAAGCTTTTGCTATGAAAAAGACATACCCCCTCCTAACTTCTGAGTTTTAACATTCCTCCAAATAACTGGAATGCAGTGACACCTTAGAAACAGTTTTTCAAAGTGTTTTCCACTTCATTTCTAGAATGTCTGTTGTTTGGAATGCCATCCGTAAGTTCCTAACGTCTTCCACTTGATTCAATGAAGCACTGAGGTTCTGTTACAGGAGCAGCAGATGCATAAGCTGGCTGGCAAATATAAAGCTTGCTAACATCTATAGTTTTATGACTTAAATCATTGATATTTTCTGTATTTTAAACTTCATCTTATTTAATTAACATCTCAACTTGTACCCTAGCCCAGTCATCTTCCACATGCAGCTGCCAGATAGATTGTCTTAAAGTCCAATTTGTATCTTGTCACCTCAGCCTTAAATTATGCTAAGTCACTTTTCTATCTCCTGGTTACAGAACACATTATAAATGTCTACTCAGGCACTCAGTCTCCAATTTCCTATTCATAGTCTTGCTTTGAATGTCTTTCTCTCTCTGTATGTGCATGCATATACATACACATGTAGAGATGTCCATATATGCATATACATACATGCACATACACACAGACACACATTTTTGCCCCATGGTACCTCTCAACTCATTCCGTATATTCTCCTCCACTTCTATTCTCTCAACTTCTTTACTCATAGAATTCCTTATTCAAACAAGGTCCCTCCATCTCATTTTTACAGCTGTGTATCTTACCAGTTAATTAAGATCCAGCTCCAAAGCTACTTCTTCCAAGGAACCTTCTCAGGTCCTCCCTCAACCACATGCCCAGAGCTTTTGAGCTACATGAGCATTTTTTCTGTGGTTACAATAGTGCACAGGTTACTTATATCTATGAGTTAGTTATGGCACATGAGTGATACAGACTCTATGCGTGCTTCAAGGGAGTCGTCCATATGCAGTTCAGCTCTACCTTCACAGAGCACTTGGCTGAGGTCTTGGGGATTATATCCACATCCTCACTGCTGCTCTTGTTCGTTGTCATGGAGCTGATTCTAGCTCACGGGGAACACATGTGTGGAGTAGAACTGCTCTGTAAGGTTTTCAGAGCTGTGAGGTTTTTAAAGCAGATTGCCAGGCCTGACTTCTGAGGCTTCTCTGGGTAGGTTCAAAGTGTCAGCCTTTTGGCTAGTAGTCAAGTGCTTAACCATTGTACTACCCTGGGACTACTACACACGCATGTACATACACATATACATATTAAAACAAACAAACAAAGTTGCCATGGGGTAGATTCCAATTCATAGCAACCGTAAAGGTCAGAATAGAACTGCCCTATAGAGTTTCCTGGGAGTGCCTGGTGGATTCAAACTGCTGACCCTTTGGTTAGCAGCTGTTGTACTTAACCACTACAATACTACCAGGGTTTCCACATGTATGTATACACATATATAAATATTGAGCACGTGTTTTTAAGAGGATATCTACAAACCATTTTTATCATCACATTTTCTGTCCTTTTCAAGGTCAAGAAATTTGCTTTGGAGTTTTTTCAAGGAATTTTTGCTCACTTTTTTTTTGAATAAAAATGAAAGTGAGAATGCATCAGGCTAAGTGCTGTAACAACTGTACCTTTACAGGGTTGTAGACACAGGCCATAGCGCACTCAACCAGCTGTTGTCAAGTGGAGAACAGTGAAGACGATTCCCAGGGATGTAGCGCTCACTTTGGGAGTTAAACATGAGGTGCACCAGGCAGTGACGTGAGGACAGGGGCAGAAAAGTTAGGGTGAAGCAGAAAGGAGGACTGCAGGAAGTAGAAAGAGATCAATGGGAAGCATTTACAGAGTTGTAAACCATGGTTACACAGTGGCTAAGAGCTATGGAGTCATGGCTGCTCATAACTCCTTGGAAACCATGTGGGGCAGGTCTACTCTGTCCAATAGGGTTGCTGTGAATGGAAATTGCCTTGATGGCAGTGGATTAGCTTAAGCATTGGCGGTTGAGTGGTAGAATTCTCAGTTTCCATGTGGGAAAACCAGCCAATGCATCTCACATGCAGCCGCCCCCCATTTGACAGCAGAGGCATGCGTGTTGCTACGAGACTAAACAGGCTTCAGCAAAGTTTCCAGACTAAGATGGCCTAGAAAGAAAGGCTCACTTATTTACTTCCAAAAATCAGCCAATGAAAACTACGGGTAATAATGGTCCAGTTCACAAGCAAGCAGAAAGAGTTTAGTTCTGTTATGCATGAGGACACCATGAGTTGGGGCCAATTTGATAACAGCTAACAGTAATTTCAGAATTACTAGCAAAAGTGATAAGTACAGTGGCTTTAATAGGCTTATGCCAATGATGATTTCCTACTTCAGTCACTAATTCATTAAGAAGTCAGAACTAGCTGGACAATGTGAGCAGCATGTCACTAAAAATCATTCTACTGGGACCTGAGTCTCCAGCCAAACCTCTGGAATTACTTATACCTTTAAGGAACCCTGGTGGTGCAGTGATTAAGCACACAGTTGCTAAGTGAAAGGTCAGCACTTTTAACATTCACTCAGCTGCTCCTCAGGAGCAAGGGGTGGCAGTCTGCTTCTGTGACGATGACAACCTTGGAGACTCTATGGGGGCAATTCTACTGTGTCTTGCAGGGTTGCTATGAGTTGGAACTTACTTGATGGCAGTGGGTTTGGTTCCTGGTTTACTAAGATTTGTGCTGAAGTTTATTCAATGTAGAGTTGTTCATTGGGCTAAACACTTGGTGAACACCATTAGATCAAGAATAAAAATGATCAGCCTCGTTAGAAGTTTTCCCTATGTCCGGTAGCACCAACATAGTAGCACCAATGTATGTTACCTCACTTAATTTTGCAAAAATCCTTATGAGGTAAATACAGTTCTTATCTTCATTTTCCAGATAAAGAAATTAATTATCAGAGGATTTAAGTGACTTGTTCTAGATCACATAGCCTGCAAATGGGGGAGCTGGTGCTCAAACTCCTGTCCGTCTGACTTCACAGAATCACTACCATGTTCTCTTGCTGTTCCTGCAGTAATAGTAATTTTTGGTAATTAACACAGCCAGCGTTTTTCAAAACTGTATTTTCTTATTTTACCTACCTTTATTTTTTCATTCACTCTATGTCTGGCAAGACAGAAGCCCCAGTGGCAATATGGTTAAGTGGTTGGCTACTAACCAAAAAGATGGCAATTCAAAGCCACCAGCTGCTTTTCAAGAGAAAAGACCTGGTGATCTGCTTCCATCAAGATGTCTAGAAAGTCTAGCAAACATTGGACTGGACTATAAGACATAATATGATACTGGCAAAGACTGTGTTTCTTGGCTTAAGTAGATACATGAGACCAACTAGGTGGCTCCTGTCTAGAGGTGAGACGAGAGGGCAGGGGGATAGGATCTAGCTGACTGGAAGTAGGAAATGTAGGGTGGAAAAAAGAAGTGTGCTGTCAGTGTGGGGAGAACAGGTACAGTTACATATCAATGTGAGTGTAAGTTTTTGTATGACAAATTAACTTGGCCTGTAAACTTTCACTTAAAGGATGATAAAAAAGGACTTAAAAAAGACGACACTTTGGCATACCCAGTGGGGAAATTCTGTTCTGCCACATGGGATAGCTATGAGTCAGATTCAACTCAATGGCACCCAATAGTAACAACATCTTGTGAGACAGAAATGTGAGGTGACAGAATTCTCGGAATATTCGTGGGGATAACTTGGCTCATGAAGTTGAGCCTAGGCTGGCTGAGCAGTGTAAACACAGAGACAAGGTCAGGCTTTGAGTCACAGCTTTGCAATTTATTACACTGTGATGTGGACAATTGACTGAAGAATCATTATTTTCTCTTTTTTCTCGGCTTCTCCTACACTTGGGTTTCCATTTCTTTCATTAAATAGAACTGCTGTGGGTGTTAGGTACTGTGTGAGTCATTTCAATTTGTAGTGACTGCATGTGACAGAATAGAACCCCTAGAAGGTTTCTGAGGCTGTAAGCCTCACAGAGGAAACCCTGGTCGATAAGTTCTGTGGCTGCTAACCAAAAAGTCAGCAGTTCAGATCTAGCAGGTGCTTCTTGGAAATGCTATGGGGAAGTTCTTTTCTGTCCTATAGGGTCCTTGTGTGTCAGCAGTGTGTTTGGTATGAGTTTAGTCTTCATGCGAGTAGGTCATTAGATCTTATAAGACTGTTGTTGCTAGGTGCTGTCGAGTCCCTTCAGACTCATAGAGACCCTATGCACAACAGAACAAAACACTGCCTGGTCCTGTGCCATGCCCACAATAGTTTTTATGCTTAAGCCTATATCATTGCGGCAGACATGTCAATCCATCTTGTTGAGGGTCTTCCTCCTTTCTGCTGACCCTCTATTTTACCAAGAATGATGTCCTTCTGTAGGGATTGATCCCTCCTAACAACATGTCCAAAGTCTGTGAGATGCAGTCTCACCACTTAGCTTCAGAGGAACACTCTGATTGTACTTCTTCCAGAACTGATCCATGTGTTTGTTCGGCAGTGCATGGTACATTCAGTTTTCTTCTTCAACACCACAATTCAAAGGCGTCAGTTCTTCTCTATTCCTTATTTACTGTCCAGCTTTTGCATGTATATGCATGCAATTGAAAATACCATGGCTTGGGTTAGGTACACCTTAGTCTTCAAGGTGACATCTTTACTTGTCAACACCTTGAAGAGGTCCTTTGCAGCAGGTATTCCCAATACAATGTGGCTTTTGATTTCTTGACTGCTGCTTCCATGGGTGTTGACTGTGGAACCAAGTAAAATGAAATCCTTGGCAACCTCAATCCTTTCTCCATTTGTCATGATGCTGCTTACTGGTCCAGTTGTGAGGAATTTTGTTTTCTTGATGTTGAGCCATGGTCTTTGATTTTCATCAGCAAGTGTTTCAAATCCTCTTCACTTTCAGCGACAGGGGATGTGTCATATGCATAATGCAGGTTGTTAAGGAGTCTTCCTTCAGTCCTGATGCCTCATTCTTCATATATCTGAGCCTCTCAGATTATTTGCTTGGCATACAGATACAAAAGATGCAGTGACATTATACTGCCCTGACACACACCTTTCCTAACTAAACCATGCAGTGTCCCTTTGTTCTGTTCACACTACTGCCTCTTGATCCATATACAAATTTCTCATGAGCATGATTAACTATTCCGGAATTCCTATTCTCCACCATGTTATCCCTAGTTTGCTGTGATCCACACAGTCAAATGCCTTTACACAGTCAATGAAACACAGGCAAACATCTTTCTGGTACTCTTTGTTTTCAGCTAAGATCCATCTGGCAGCAATGATATCCCTGGTTCCATGTCTCTTTTAAATTCAGCTTGAATTTCTGACAATTCCCTGTCAATATGCTGTTGTAGTTGCTTTGAATGATCTTGAGCAAAATTTTACTTGCATGTAATATTAATGATGTTGTCCAGTGATTTTTGTGTTTGGTTGCATCACCCTTCTTGGAATAGGCATAAATTTGCATCTCTTCCAGTCAGTTCACCAGGTAGCTGTCTTCCACGTTTCTTGACACAGACAAGTGAGCATTTCCAGCACTGCATTCATTTGCTGAAACATCTCAATTGATGCTCCATTGGTTCCTGGAGGCTTGTTTTTCACCAGTGCTTTCCACGCAGCTGCAACTTCTTCGGTCAGTACCATTGATTCCTGATCACATGCTACCTCTTGAAATGGTTGACCATCAATCAATTGTTTCTACTATAATGACTATTCCTTCCATCTTCTTTTGATGCTTCTGAAATGTTTAATGTTTTCCCTGTCCTACTGCTTGGAATGTATCCTAGGTAAATAAGGGCTGTCACATGAACAGATACATGCACAGGAACACTTACTGCAGTGCTGTCCAGAACAGCAAAGAGATGGACTCAACCTAGGTGCCCATCAGGATAACCAAACACACAATGGAACACTATGCAGTGATGACGAACAATGATGATTTTGTGAAATACCTCATAATCTGAAATCAACTAGAAGGCATTATGCTTAGTGAAATCAGTCAGCTGCAAAAAGGTAAATATTGTATGAGACTATTATAAAGACTTAAGAAAAGGCTTATGCACAGAAGAAAATCCTCTTTGAAGGCTACAAGGGTGTAGGAGGAGGGAGATAGGAGATAGTGATAGGATAATATCCAAGGTGCAGAGGAGGGGACAAACGTTGGTTGAGTGAATACTGGAAATAAAGATTGGGAAGGAAGAGGGTTGTTGTTACACTCTGAGGCAACCAGATTGAGTTGCACAAAGGTAGGTGCTCATGATTTTATATGGCAAATTGACTTGGATTGTAAACTTTCACTGGATCACAATAAAAAAGTTGATACAAAGATTCACTGTATATAAACATATGTATGCACACATACGTATGTATGTGTGTATATATGTATATATTCTGTGTAGAATCCTTCACTATTGCAAGTCAAGCTTGAATTTTTTCTTCAGTTCTTTCAGCTTGAGAAATGCAGAGCATGCTCTTCCCTTTTGGTCTTCCATTTCCAGATCTTTGCACATGTTGTTATAATGCTTTGTCTTCTAGAGCTACCCTTCGCAATCTTTTGTTAAATTCTTTTACTTTGTCATTACTTCCTTTTGCTTTAGCAATGTGACATTCAAGAGCAAATTTCAGAGTCTCTTCTGACATTCAATTTGATCTTTTCTTTATTTCCTGTTTTTTAATGACCTCTTGCTTTCTTCGTGAGAGATGTCTTTGATGTTATTCCACAACCTGTCTGGTCTTCAGTTATTAGTGTTCTTTAGGTGACCTCTGGACTTATGTTGGATATACTTTAGATTGTGCTTTGGTTCTTGTGGTCTTGGTTTAATGTCCTTCAGCTTAAATTTGAATTTGCATAAGAACAATTGATAGTTTGTGCCTCAGTTAGCACCTGGTCTTGTTGTGACTGCTGATATGGAGCTTTTCCATCATCTCTTTCCACAGATGTAATCAATGTGATTATTATATACGAGGTGCATGTGCATAGTTGCCATTTAAGTTGATTAAAAAAGATACTTTCAATGAAAAAGTCATTGGTCTTACAAATTGTATCATGCAATCTCTGGCATCATTTCTGTCACCAAGGCTCAGTTTTCCAACTAGTGATCCTTCTTCTTTGTTTCCAAGTTTTGCATTCTAATCACTGGTAGTTATCAATCCATCCCGATTGCATGTTCATTCAATTTCAGACTGCAGAAGCTGGTAAATATCTTCAATTTCTTCATGTTTGGCCTTAGTGGTTAGTGCATGAATTTGGATAATGGTCATAACTGGTCTTCCTTAACAAAATGTATGGATATTATCCCATCACTGACAGCATTGTACTTCAGGATAGATCTTGAAATGTTCTTTCTGACAATGAACCTCTTCAAGTTTCCACTCCCAGCATAGTAGATCACATGGTTGATTCAAAAGGGCCAATATCGGTCCATTTTATCTCACTAATGCCTGGGATGTGAATGTTTCTGTGTTTCATTTCATTTTTGGTGATATCCAATTTTCCTAGATTCATACTTTGGATATTCCATGTTAGATTATTAGTGGATGTTTGCAGCTGTTTCTTCTCTTTTGGAGTCATGCCACACCAGCAAACAAAGGTCCTAATGGCTTACCTCCATCTACTCCATGAAGGTTGACTCTACTTTGAGGAGGCAGTTCTTCTCCAGTTGTCTTCTGAGTGCCTTCCAACCTGTGGGGCTCATTTTCTGGCATTCTATCTGACAGTGTTCCACTGCTATTCACAAGGTTTTCAATGGCTAATTCTTTTCAGAAGTAGACTGCTTTGTCCTTCTTCCTAGTCTATCTTAGTCTGGAAACTCAGCTAAAACCAGTCTGCCATGGGTAAACCTTGCTGGTGTCTGAATACTGGTGGTGTAGCTTCCAGCATCACAGAAATATATGGGCCTCCACAGTACACTGACACACAAGTGGGGGACATTCATGGTAGACAGTGGAATTTTCCAAGTTAAGACAGACTAGGAAAGTAGGCTGGCAATCTACTTCCAAAAATTAGTCAATGAAAACATTATGGATCACAACAGAATATTGCCCAATGTAGCTCTCAAGGATGAATCCCCTAGTAGGAAGCCACACAAAATACACTGTAGCCCAAACAATAGGACTCAGGGATACCAACCATCATGAAGACTGCAAAGATTAGAAAAGGCTTCCCTCTGTT
The DNA here is from genome assembly GCA_028571685.1 of Heterohyrax brucei. Classification (NCBI taxonomy): domain Eukaryota; kingdom Metazoa; phylum Chordata; class Mammalia; order Hyracoidea; family Procaviidae; genus Heterohyrax; species Heterohyrax brucei. Next base: position 11,922,496 of record CM053153.1, on the reverse strand, counting down.
ATACTCACGGTTGTTATGAGTTGGAGCTAACAAGTCGACTAACAAAAACAACAACCTGGAAGAAATTGGTATCTTTCTGCTCACATTTCATTGGCAAGAAATAGCCATATGGCCCACCGAGCTGCAAGGGCCTGGAAAGTCCTTGTTGGACAGGGAAGGAGAAATGTGAAATAGGACTTGGAGAACATACAACATTATCCCCATGCCAGCTAGCAATTGTATGCTTATTTGAATGAGTTAAACAGTGATTCATTTTCTCCTTCACAGATTTCAGACTTTGTCTCTAATGTGACCCCGTGATTTCCTGACACATAGTACAGTGCTTGGCCCAAAGACATTCAGATGTTTAGGACAGAACTGTGGAATTCCAGCACTGCATATGTGTTATCATTCATCCTCTCAATCAACAAACATGGATAGACCTCTAACTATGCACCTGGAAACAGTGCTAAACACTGAGGAGGAGGCTGAAGGACATCAGAAAGCACTGCAGCAGAGTGAGGGTATGCTGACATGCATATAATCAGATAACTAACAAGCCAGCTCATTTGAGGCATCAAAAGAACTTTCAGAGATGATCATTAAACATGTTAAGCTATCAGGGAAGACATAGGGGAAGCTCAACTCTAGGGTTATATAAGTAAAGTTTTCCTCCAAGGAGGTGCTATTTTAAATAGTTAAATTGTGTGATATTGTTGAAGATGAAGAAAGACTGTGCTGAAAGAGAAGAGAAAGAAAGAATCTGACATTTGATTGAACCCTATGATAGCAGGGGCTGTGCCAGGAACTGTCATGGACGTCATATCCTGGAATCTTGCCATCAGCTCTGATTGTGATCACTAGTTGTCACATCAGCTGCAACTCAAGGCAAACCCGATGTGTGTCACAGTAGAACTGTCTTGCGCAGTGTTTTCAGTGGCTGACTTTTTGGAAGCAGATTGAAGGCTTTTCTTTTAAGGTGTCTCGGGTGGACTTGAATCTCCAACCTTTTGCTTAGCAGCAGAGTGTGATAACCACATCCATCACTCAGAGATTCCTTTGTTGTGATAGTATACCCATTTCACAAATAGAGAAACTGAAGGCCAGGGAAGTTTAAAAAAAAATAAAAAAACTGGACCACAATTATATAATTTACCATCCAGAAATTCCATATTTAAACTCAAGTCTGAACACCTCCAAGCCCAGTGCTCATTTGTGTACCCTTCAGTGCCTAAAGACTGGGGATGCAGCTCTACAGCAAGTTCGGTGTCACTGGACAAGTTCAAGCAGAGGTTGGAGGCTCTCATTAGGGAGAATGTAGGTGCTTAGGTGCAGCTGTTAACCTTAAGGTTGCTGTTCAACCCCACCGAAAAAAGGCCTGGCTTCTGCTTCTGCTGAAAGTATAGCCAAGAAAACCCTGTAGAGCATGGTCTACTCTGTAACATGTGGGATTGCCGTGAGTTAAAATCAACTCAGTGGCAATCAACCACCACCACCATGGAGCTGGGGCAGTGTTAGATTGCGGGCTGGATGAGGTCATCTTCAAAGTGCTTCCAGTACCCAGAAATGTCTGCATTTACCGGGTGGGAGGGATAAGAAGTTACAGTGGTAAAAGAAAAAAAAGTCACCCTTCTCAGCAAGGCCTCCTCTGACCCCATGCTGCTCTGCCTTCCCATCACTGCCCTCAGCACCGGAGCCTCTTAGGAGCTCCAAGAAAGCAGCCCCCAGAAAAGGTAATTGCTGAACTTTTCAAAATAGGAGCTCGAAATGTCCACTTACCCTCTAGTTTTCTCGTTAATCTGTTCAAGCGGAAATCTCTTGACAGGTGTAATTAAGGTCATTTCAAGAGCAAATAAATACTTGTTTATCTCAAAGTCACTAGTGCGATAGTTTCCCTACATAGATTTGCCAAGCCAGAGCCCTCCCCTCACCACAGAAGCTGCACAAAACAGTCAGCAGATCAAAAGAGAGAGAATGCCAGGTGCTTGTGGGGCCGTAACTTGTCACCCTGTGCTCAGGGCAGCTGGCGAAGCTAAAGTTGGGGGTTATTCAGGGATAAACAAATATCCTGTCCTTATGCCATCCCGAGCCTCCACTTGGGGTGATTTGGGGAAATCTGAGATACTAGTGGGCATTGATGGTTCAGTGGTAGAGTTTTCACCTTCCACATGGAACACCTGGGTTGGAATCCTTGCCAATAAACCTTGTCTGTAGCCACCATCTGTCTGTTAACGATAACTTGTGTATTGCCATGATGCTAAACAGGTTCAGGGGAACTTCCCAGCTAAGCTAGGCTTGGGACAAATGCCTGGTAGTTTAATTCTGAGAATCAGCCAACGAAAGCCCTGTGGATCCTGTTGTCCAACCCACAACTGATAACGAGGATGATGAGCAGTGTTGTGTCCCTCTGTGCACAGGGTATGACAATTTGGTAGATAACTCAACAGCAGCTGGCAGAAACAGTAAGTTACTGGTCGTGAGACCAGGGGACCGCATCCCAGACGCTAGCTTGCTATATGACTATAGCTTATTGGGCCTCAGTTTCTTCATTTATTTTATATCAGAGATTCTTAAGTTGGGTGCCCACTCATGTTTTTCATGCTCTCTGTTGTCGGGAAGGCATAGGTGATGGCCCAGGGATCTGTTTTCTGACACAAGGATAGGATGTAACTGGTGTGGAAGGCAGCATGGAGCAGTTTATTATGTATCCAGGAGACAATAATGTGGTTTCTAGTTCAGTCACTTGCTAACTGTGTTGCCCTGGGCAAGTTTTCTTAAGAATCTGATTCATTATAGAAAACTGGAATACTTTTTAGTGTCCCGAGTCAGAAATCTGGACCAGGGCAACATCAGAGAGGTCTAGAACATTATGGTTAAAGGTATAAGCTTGATAATCAAACACAAGTAGCCTGGAATCCCGGCTCTACCATGGTGTCTGTTAGTGTTGTTGCTACGTGCTGTCCACTGAACTGCAGCTCGTAGCAACCTCATCTACAACAGAATGCAAGGTTGCCTGGTCCCGAGCCATCCACACAGTTGTTGCTGTATGTGAGCTCATTGCTTCAGCCTCTGTTTCAATCCATCTTGTTGTGGGTCTTCCTGTCTCTTGCTGACCCTCTATGTCACCAAGCATGATGTCTTTCTCCAGGAACTGGTCCTTCCTGATCACATGTCCAAAGTAAGCAAGACAAAGCCTCGTCATCCTAACTTCTTAAGCCAGCCAGCCAAGTGCCGTCAAGTTGGATCCGGAATAACGTTTATCAAGAAGGGCTACTGAAAGCATTAGACAGGATAATATACTCAGCACACTTACCATACCGTAAGTGCTCAGTCAGCTGCAGCTCATGTTAGCCGAATCTCCGCCAGGAGCTTGGTGGGACCGCACTGAAGGGGTATCCCTTTCCTCTTCCAGCTGGTCTGTGTTTAGCCTGGAGACACAATCCTTCCTTCTACAGACATTCCTGAACCCAGTAAGCCAAGACATTGCTGACATTGTTTTGAGTAGAGACAGAAAAGACTTTACTACATTGCCTTTGAGGGGGAATTTTATAATGTGGTTATTTTGGCAGCACAGTTGGTTCTTGAGTAATAGATGCCAGCAGGCTAAAATTAACAGTGTCATTAACTGTGCTTTGCCTGCACCGTATGCCAAGGGATGTATGGGCAAACAGTCTTGAAGTCTGGGGTTAGGAGTTTGTCACAGACAATCTGCGAGAGAGATCATGCACCTTAAGATAATCAAGCATTCATGAGATCAGGATGTTTAATTACATAAAAATTAAAAGCTTCATACAGGACAAAAAAAAAAGCAAAATAGTTAAGTAAAATAATAATGCAATTAACAGGCTTAGGAGACTGTACTCAGTAAAAACTTGGGACTCTGTTGGCTGACAACTTAAATACACAAAATGAAATACTAAAAGCCCACAGAGACACAGTCAAAGAATATGAACTACTGTGTCACAGCTAGAAAATAAACACAGAAAAAAAAAAAGACTGTCACTAGTTAATCACAAGATAGGAAGTAAAACGCCCTAGTGCTTGTTTGCCCTATGAGTCATCATCCCTAGATGATTCTGGAGCAGTGGCGGTTCAGCGGTAGAGTTTTTGCCTTCCATGTGGGAAACCTGTTGGCGTCCCAGTAAAGTAGACTCCATGGGCAGCCCCCCTTCAGCCTATTGGTGGAGGCTTACATGTTGCTATGAGGCTGAACAGGTTTCCAGACAGCTTCCAGACTAACACAGATTAGGAAGAAAGGCCTGGAAATCCACTTTGAAACATGAGCCCTTGAAAATCCTGCAGATCACAATGGCCCCTTCTGTAACCTATCACAGGAACAGGGCAAGACTGGGCAGCACTTCTTTCCTCTTACATGGGACCTCCACGGGTCAGGGGCTTTCTAGTGGGTGGCTAACAGCAACAACAAGTGATTATACTCAGTACTTATGACAACGAGGGTAATGAAACAGTCTCATATACATGGGTAACATTTTAAATTGATATCATAATTTGAAAAAGCTATTTGGCAGTACATTTCAGGAACTACTTTTGGAACAATGACCTCAAGAAATAGTCTTAAATGTGGACTAAAGTCTATGCACAAAAAACCCGTCTCAAGTAGCATAAATTTAGATACAACACAAATGTTCAAAGAATATAGAAATTGTGTAAAATCCATTCAATGGATCATTCTGCAATTACTAAAAATTGTCTCTATGGAGAATCATTCATTCTGACATGCATCCCACTAGCAAGGCTCATCAGTTTTACTTCCTGGTGTACGTACTTCATTTCCTCTCTATGTCCATCAGAGTAACTCGTTCTCACCAGAACCACTGCTGCAGCAACCACATGCTCCTCTGCTTCTACTTTTATCCATACTCTGTAGTATTTATTTTTTGCAAAGTAGCCAGTTTGATCTTTTAGAGACATACACCAGTCCCGGCCCTAGGGGCTCAGTGGTGAAACACCTGGCTGCTAACTAAAACATTGGCAGTTTGAACCTACCCAATGGCTCCTTGGGAGAAAGATCTAGTAATTTGTTCCTGTAAAGTTTACAGCATACCAAACCTTATAGGGATAGTTCTACTCTGTCATATTGGGTCACTATGAATTGGAATGAACTCGGTGGCACCCAACAACAGCAACTTTTATTTGAGGTTCTTCAGTGACTTTCATTGTTCTTAGAATAAAATTGAAGCCCTAGAAAAGGAAGTCCTTGTCTCCTTGTTTGAACTACATTTTTACGTATCTGTCATTTGAAATCACATGGCTCCAGAATCCCTGACTTCTTTCAAGCCAAATTCATTCCAACCTTAGAATCTCTGTACTTACTGTGCTTGCCCCACATCCCGATGGTGCCAAACATCCTGCTCTTTAGATATCAGCTCAAATGTCACCTCTTTAACATGACTGTCTTAGTTCTCTAGTGCTGCTACAACTGAAGTACCACAAGTGGGCGATTTTAAGAAGCAGACATTACTTTTTCCACAGTTTAGAAGTCTGGAATTCTGAATTCAGTGTTCTGGCTCTAAGGGAAGGCTTTTTCTCTCTCCACGCCGGGGCAGGTCCTCGTCTCATTTTCAGCCGCTGTTCTTCGGCTCTTTGGCGATCTTCACGTGGCATGGCATTTATCTTCTGCTTGCTTGATGTGCTCTGTCATCTCTCAGAAGAGATTAACTTAAAACATACACTATATTAATACAAATGTGTGTTGGAAGAAGCGCAACCAGCAAGCTCCTTAGAAGAAAGGACGACAAGACGATATCTCACATACTTTGGATATATTATCAGCAGAAGCCAGTCCCTGAGAAGGGCACAATGCTTGGTAAAGTAGAGGGTCAGCGTAAAAGAGGAAGACCCTCAGTGACACGGATTGGCACAGTAGCTGCAACAGCGGGCTCAGATACAACAATGAGTGTGAGGGTGGCTCAGGGCTGGGCAGTGTTTTCTTCTGTTGTACACAGTGTTACTATGAGTCAGAATCAACACTCCACAACAACACACTAATGCAGCCTCATTAACATAACAAAGAAAATATGGTCTCAAATAAGTTTATAGTCACAAACAACCCAAAACATTGCCATCATGTCAATTCTGACACATAGCAACTCTATAGGACAGAATAGAAGTGTTCCATAGAGTTTCCAAAGCTATAAATCTTTATAGGAACAGACTGTCACATCTTTCTTACACAGAGTAGCTGATGGGTTTGAATTGCTGACCTTTTCATTAGTAGCCAAGCACTTAACCACGGTGCCAGGGCTCCTCTGACCACAAGTATGTTGCTGTTAGGTGCTGTCAGGTTGGCTGTAGAGAGACCTTGTGTACAACAGAACAAAACACTGTATCATGCCCACAACCATTGGCATGCTTGAGTCCACTGTTGTAGCCACTGTGTCAATCCGTCTCCTTTCGATCATCCTCTTTTCCCCTGACTCTCTACTTTACCAAGCAGGGTATCTTTCTCCAGGGACTGATCCCTGCTGAAAACATGTCTGAAGTATATAAGATATAGTCTTGCCATCTTTGCTTCTAGGGAGCAGTCTGGTTGTACTTCTTCCAAGACAGATCTATTCATTCATTTGGCAGTTTATGGTATATTCAATATTCCTCTCCAAAGTCACAATTCAAAGGCATCAGTTCTTTTACTGTCTTCTTTATTCATCGTCTAGCTTTTTCACACACATGATGAGACTGAAAATACCACGACTTGTGTCAGTCACACCTTTGTCTTCAAGGTGACATCTTCACTTTTCAGTACTTTTTAAAGAGGTCTTTGGCAGTGGATTTGACCAATGCAGTGTGTCTTTTGATTTCTTGACTATTGCTCTCAGCACTTGTAGAACCCAGTAAAATGAAATCCTTGATAACTTCAATCTTTGCTCCATTTTTCATGGTGTTGCTTATTGGTCCAATTGTGAAGACTTTTGTTTTCTTTACATGCAGTTGTAATCCATACTGAAGTTGTGGTTTTAGATTTTCATCAGTGTTTGAAGTCTTCTTCACTTGTAGCAAACAAGGCTGAGTCATCTGTATATTGCAGGTTTTTGATGAGTCTCCCTCCAATCCTGATGTCCTGTTCTTCTTTACAGAGTCCTGCTCCTCAAATTACTTGCTTGGGGTGAGACTGAACACATATGGTGAGAAGATACAACCCTAATGGACATCTTTCTTGGCTTTAAGCCATGAAGTTCAAATGGCTGTTTGAATGACTGCCCGTTGATCCATGTACAGATTTCTCATGAGCACAATTAAGTGTTCTGGAATTCCTATTCTCTGCAATATTATCCATAGTTTGTTATGATCTACACAGTTGAGTGCCTTTGCTTAATCAATAAAACACAGGTAAACATCTTTCTGATATTCTCTGCTTTCAGACAAAATCCATCTGACATCAGAAATGGTATCCCTGGTTCCATGTCCTCTTCTGAACTCAGTTTGGATTTCTGGCAGTTCTGGCAGTTGTGTGTCAATATACCCTTGTAGTTGGTTTTGAATGATCTTTATGAAAAATTTACTTGCATGTGATATTAATGATACTGTTGGATCATTTCTGCATTTGGTTGGATCACCTTTCCTGGAAATAGGCATAAATATGGATCTCTTCCAGTTGGCTGGTGTCTTCATCATCTGGTACTGCTCTAGCAGAAAATGTCACAAGTGGATGGCTTTAATAAACAGAAGTTTATTCTTACACAGTCCAGTAGGCTTCAAGTTGAATTCAGTGTGTCTGCTCCAGGGGAAGCTTTGTGTCTTTGTCTGCTCTGAAGGAAGATCCTTGTGTTGCATCAGTCTTTGGTCAGGGAGCATCTTAGCACAGGAACGTCAGGTCTGAAGGACACTCTACTCTTGGTGCTGCTTTCTTTGTGGTATGAGGCTCTTAGCTCTCAGCTTGCATCTCTTCCCCTTTATCTCCTGTAGGATGAAAGGATAAAAGGTGGTGTAAACCACACTCCAGGAAAACTCCCTTTACACTGGAACTGGGAGGTGACCTTAAGAAGGTTGTTACCATCCCACCCAAATTCTCTCCAACATAATTCACTCTGTGTAGCCACAGGCAGAGGCTAGGATTTATAGCATCAGAAAATCACAAAATGGGGGGCAGTCACACAATACCAACAATCATGGCCCAGCCAAATTGCTATGCACATTTTTAGGGGGACACAATTCAATCTATGACAGTGGGACATATAGCTGCCTTCCAAATTTCTTGGCATAAATGAATGAGTGCTTGCAGCACTGCGTTCACTTATTAAAACAGCCAACTGATATTCCATCAATTCCTGGAACCTTGTTTTTTGGCCTGTGCCTTCAGTGCCTGTGCCTTCTTCTTGCAGAACCACTGGTTCCCACCCCTATGGTACCCCTGAAATGGTTGAATGTCAACCAGTTCTCTTTGGTATATTGGCTCTGTGTATTCCTTCCATCTTCTTTTGTTGCTTCTGTGTTGTTTAATGTTTTCTACATACAATCTTTCACTATTGCAACTCCAGGCTTGAATTTTTCTTCAGTTCTCTCACGTTGAGTTGTGCAGAGTATGTTCTTCCCATTTAGTTTTCTATCTCCAGCTCTTTGCATATGTTGTTATAATACTTTACTTGGTATTCTCTAGCCATTCTTTGAAATCTTCCCTTCAGTTCTTTCACTTCATCATTTCTTCCATCCACTTTAGCTACTTGACATTTAAGAGCAAGTTTCAGAGTCTCTTCTGACATCATTTTTTTTTTCTTTCCAGTCTTTCCAATGACCTTTTCCTTTCTTTAGGTATGACGTCTTTGATGTCATTCCACAACTCAACTGATCTTTGGTCACTAGTGTTCAGTGCTTCAAATCTACTCTTAAGATGGTCTCTAAATGCAAGTGGGATACACTCAAGTTTGTACTTTGGCTCTTGTGAACTTTTTCTAATTTTCTTCAGTTTCCATTTGAATTTGCATATGAGCAGCTGGTAGTCTATTCCATAGTCAGTACTTGGTCTTGTTTGACTGCTGATGTTGAGTTTTCCATGGTCTCTTTCCACAAATGTAGTCCATTTGTTTCTGTGTGTTCCATCTGGTGAGGCCCCTTTATATAGTCATGGCTGATGTTGATGTAAAAAGGTGTTTTCAGTCAAAAAGTTGTTAGTCTTGCAAAATTTTATCATACAATCTCTGGAATCCAATTCTCTCACCAAGGCCATACTTTCAAACACCAATCCTTCATTTCCAGTTTTTGCATTCCAGTCACCAGTAATTACCAATGCATCCTGATAGCATATTTGATCAACTTCAGACTGCAGAAACTGTCAACAATCTTCAGTTTCTTTAACAGTGGCCTCAGTGGTTGGTGTGTAAATTTGAATAGGTAGGTGTATGAATATTATCTTATCACTGACAGCACTGTACTTCAGGATAGATCTTGAAATGTTGTTTTTGACAAAGGATGTAACACCATTCCTCTTCAAGCTGTCATTTCTGGCATAGTAGACCATGCGAATACCCAATTCAAAATGCTATTACCAGTCCATTTCCACTCACTAATGCCTAGGATATTGATGTTTATGCATTCCATTTCATTTTTTGGTGATTTCAAGTTTTCTAGATTCATACTTCTTACATTCTCATTTCCAATTACTAACAGATGTTTGCAACTATTCTCATTTTGAGTCATGTCACATCAGTAAATGAGAATCCCCAAAAGTTGACTCCATTCATCATTAAGGTTGATTCTGCTTTGAGCAGGTAACTTCAGTTGTCTTTTAAGTGCCTTTTAACCTGGAGGGCTCATCTTCCACGACTGTATCAGACAATGTTTCACTGGCTAATTCTTTTCAGAAGTAGACTTCCAGGTCTTTCTTCCCGGTATGTCTTAATCTGGAAGCTCAGCTGAAACTTGTCTACCATGGTTACCTGCTGATATCTGAATACTATAGCATGACAAACTGAGAGACACATGGCTGTTCCAACTTGTAGCAGCCCTACTCACAGCAGAACAAAACACCACTGTATCCTGGGCTATCCTCACAATCACCGCTGTATTTAAGCCCATTGTTGCAGCCATTGAATCAGTCCATTTAACTGAGGGTCTTCCTGTTTTTTGATGACCCTGCAATTTACCAAGCAGGATATCCTTCTCCAAGGACTATTCCTTTCTGATAACATGCCATGCTCAAAGTAAGTTAGACAGTCTCAGCATACTCACTTTTAGGAGGTGTTGGGGTTTACAACATACATTGTTGAAGGTCACAATTCATAACATCATCCCTGACCTACCCCTAATTAATTTTCTCTCCCGCCATATCAGCCTGTTTATTATCTTTCCATTTACATCTCATTTTGCAGTCACCAGTTATTTGGCAAGCGGTTTAGTTTCTTTCTACAACTCTTCATCGATCAGGAGCCTCACCTGCTTTGATCATATCTTCCAAGTCTAAATGAGTGCCTGATACATAGTAGTGGAGGTTCTCAGAGAATATGTGTTATACAATTATCTCTTTCAAGACCCATTTATTTTTGCCTTGGAATATTTTGTGGGTACAATGTATTTTTTGTTTGACAGTAGAACAGTGAATCAAAATGCTATGTAGACCCAATTCCCACAGCAGTCTCCCGGGTTCCCTAGAGGTGATCTACGGTGTCTGGACAGGTCCCAAAGAGAAAGAAATGTGAGAAAACAAGACCACAGCCTGTCATGAAAAGGCATAGCTTGGAGGTCTTGAGTTTGAGTTTCAGCTTTGCTTCTTACTAGCTTTGTTACTTTGTGGAAAGAAAAGAGGACCCAGAGTGATTATGATATATAACTGGGACAATATCTCTGAAAATGCTTTGTAAACTATAGAATGCTAGGTAAAACGTAAGATACTGTCAGAAACGAGCCATCTAATCTGCTGAATCGGAGTATTGAATCCAAGGAAAAAGGTTCAGATCAGCAGCACAAATCCCCCCCCACTTCAGGGTGTATGTTTGACTAACTCACATCTCTCTGAGTCAAGCTCAGTAAATTCATCTATAAAACATGGAGCCAGATCAACTCGTCTCTAAGTTTGCTTCCGGTGCTCATTTCATTGTATCTGTGGGCTCAGCAGCAGAATGCCTGTTTGGTGCATCTTCTTCCAGTAGGTGGGGCGATTGAGCACCACATTTTCTTGGTTACGATGTTCCGTAAAATTTTTTTCTTTTTTTAAATGAATTGATGGTTCGTCAATGCTGATTATATCTGTGAACCATTTCCCAAACGAGACCCACTAGGTTTGAAACTGTAAGTATAAAAGAAGGAAGGTACAAAAATGCTCCACATTATCAACCACGAAAAGAATACAAATGTGTTAATCAAATTTATTTTTACTGTTCAAAAGCCCTGCAAATTTGTGCTGGTCCGAGGACATACATGGAGACTTGATTGGAATCTCTGCGAGCTGGAAAGGGAGAGGGGATGTCTTCTCACCTGCTGGTGAAGGTTTAAAATGGGCATTATTACCATCTTCATCAGGATGTTTCTAGGACTCTTTCCCGGGTAGATGAAATGAGACAGTAACAAGGAAACCTAGGACATTAACGTTTAACAAACACCTGTCCCTGCTGTTCGGTGCCATTAAGTCAGAGACACCATTTGACAACGTAGAACTTCCCCATAGGATTTTCTTGGCTGTAAGCTTCATGAGTCAGATCTAACTCGATGGCACTTGGCTGGTTGGCAAGATTTATGCAAGCAGATTGCTAGGTCTTTTACCAGAGAAGCATCTGGGTGGGTTGGAATAACCAACGTTTTGGTTAGCAGCCGAGCACTTAATCATTGCACCACTGGGGCTCCTTAAAGAATACCTACTATATAACATTCTGAAAATTGGGTATCCAGCTGCCACTGCAATTATTAGAGATAAACATTATCACGTCCATTTTACGAGATAAAAAAATTGGGGCAGAATGAGGTTAAGAGATACGCTGCTGAGAAAAAATAAGTAGAAAACTTGATTTTGAATCCACTCTGACTGCCTTCATAATCAGAATATTTGCAGGCTACAGAGCTGCCTTCTGAGGCTTACATGAAGTCACACAGATTTGGAATGAAGGTGTTTTCTCTGGCCTTTTTCAAGGGTATATATTGAATTCCTTTGTGATCCCAAAGATGAAAAGGTGTGCAGAGGGCACAGCTGGAACAAAATCTAGTTTTATTGCCTACTTTTATTAGGAAATATTCTCCAAAAGGAAGAACAGTCAGGCACTGAGAAAGTCCATCTTCTGCTGTATCGCATATTACCTGTATCATTCCAGCCCCCGGGAAAGCATGAGGACAGGAGAGAGACAATGGTTCAGAATTGCAGCCAGGCACTGAGAAAGTCCATCTTCTGCAATACTGCATATTAGCTGTATAATTCCAGCCCCAGGGAAAGCATGGGGACAGCAGAGAGACAATGGGTTCGGGATTGCAGCAAGGATGAAATGCCAAGGAAACTAACCCAGAGAATCTCAGGTATGCACAGTTGGCCATGACCCATGAACACACACATGAAAGCTTATTCCAGTCATATTAGACACCAAGTTTGTGGAAGCACATCTCAGTTTCCAGTGTCATTTTCAAGTGGTTAAATGCATGGGCTCTTTTATGAAAGAGTCTTGATTTCAAACTCTGTCTCAAAATGCTTTAAACATACTGATTCTGCACAAGATGCTACAGACATACTGAAATAACTCAGTTGCATCATTTGCAAGATGGGAATAACCATAACAGAACCCAGTGTAAAGGGCCGTTATGATGGTTCAATGAAATAATACACACAAACTGCAGTCCGTTGTCTCATGTGTATAAGGTCTGTGGTAAATATTATTTTACACCTATCATGCTGGCAACAAGCGTCTAATGAGTACCTAAGCCGGCTAGGGCTGATTCATGTAGCATCCTTTGGAAGTCTAAAGGGATTCTGGTTATTCTCAGCTGGGAAAAACAGGACTAACCTTCAGCCATTCCTCCTCTTCCCCCATCATCTCTTTCATCTACTGTTCTTTAAAACCTTAAGGAAACTATTTCTGTGTCCCCAAACTCATTAGCCTGTCATTCTACAAAAAGACTGAGAGTTTCCTCTTCAACTTCTATGGTTTTATCTGCTTCTTCCTAGCTTTATACTGGGCATTGCATTTCTACTACTGTAGTTTTTTCCAAAGGAAATGTTTGTTCAGACTGTCTCCTTTTAGCTTCCCTACTTCTTGTTGTATCTCTTTGTTCCTTGAAACTTATTCATAGCCTTCTCAGACACTGAGAGGTTCTTATAATGTCTATTTTTTTTTCCCCTGTGGTGTAGACAGCATAAAATATCGCCCTTCTAATCCACAGATCCCATAGAAGACACTGTAGGACAGTTGTTACTGTTTAAGTTTCTAGAACTTCCTCCTCTGCAGAGCACAGTGGGTCACTGCATTTCAGACCCAATACAATGCAAGAGGGTACTGAAAGGGTCCCTGACCAAAACAATATCTCTACTGGCCCAAGCTAGTGCTTGAATTTCCCCCATCAGCCACCTCTTGGTTTCAAGGTATTAAAATATAAGGTTAGTGAGTAGAGAAGGAATTAATAGTTATTGGGCCCCTGGTTAGTCATATGTCTTTTCATTCATTCTCTCCTTTAAAACTTGCAGTAACTGCATGAGCTAAATTCCTACTCTACAGGTGAGGAGACTGACCAATGTATTTTGTGTCATAGCTGATGTTCTTTGCATTAAGGCTGTTTTGACCTCTGTTCCTCTCCAAGCAGAGCTTGGGGTTAAGCCTCACATGCAGATTCTTCATTTGGGAGGTGATTACAGGGAGGAGGGAAGGTCAAGGTGAGTGAGATAGGGAAGACAGAAGAGCAAACTCAAGGATGCAAGGATGCCATTGTGGAGCTGGCCACTGCCTCTGTCAGCCTTGGATCTCTCCTTCAAGAAGCTTATAAAACATCTCTCAATATGTTCTGCCTGAGCAAGAGAATGACAACTTTTATCCCAGGATCCCTGTCCTTTTGGTTGAGCACAATGATCCCCATTGCTGTAGCTCGTAACTCACAGTGACCCGTGTGTTAAAAAGTAGAACTGCTTCATAGATTTTTTGGTTTGGTTTGGTTTGGTTTAAATCTATTTCAGTGACCATATACACCATCAAAGATATAGCCATTCACAATTTCTACATTTACAGTTCAATGACATCAGTAACATCACACTGGATCTCCATTGTCACTGTCTCTATTCCTATTATTTCCTTACCATTAATTTATATTCTCGGCTCCTTGAAGTCCTCATCTGTGCTTTAGATTCACTGTTGTCAGTTTGAACTCATATCCTGTTAAACCAATTGTTGTTCAGTCAGTTCTGACTCACAGCAATTGTATAAGAAATAGTAGAACCGCCTCATAGGGTTTCCAAGGAGCAACTGGTAGACTTGAACTGCTGAACCTTTCGGTTGGCAGCCAAGCTGCCTGCACCAGCAGGGAGATTATTCTTTATGAGAGCTTAAGGCTTTATTTACATATGGTTTTCTTTGCTATAATCTTTATGCATGCAGAATACCAAGTCTTTTTTCAATAGTACTGCTGGGTGGGTTTGAACTGCCAACCTTTAGGTTAGTAGTCTGGCCCAAACCATTTGTGCCACCTAGAGGGGTATTAACAATCCCACTCCTGTGAACTGTTTATGTTGGCCTAAAATAAGATTCTCAGTGGTGTCTCAGGCCACTGTGTCCACAAGGCCCTGAGACAGAAGATGAAAGAAGACTCATCCTTCAGGTGGGGTGCTGTGAGCATAAAGGGAGTGGCTGTCAGTGCCGGGACTATTTGGTGTAGGCACAGCTGGAATCAGGAGGCAAGGACAAGATAATGGGAAGCAGAGCAAAAGAATCATTGGGCACTACATTCTGGTGCCATCCTGTTAACCCTGCCTTGCATTTCGTTCACGGGGCAGGGGTGGCACAGAGCCAGGAAGAGCACCATGCTAAACACCTTCCAATTGCTAAGACTTCATAATAAATCTCCTGTTTAGTCTTAGGTTGTGGCAGCTGAATAAAACTTAAATGGGAGTTCAGTAACTGGAGACAATACAGAGGACTAAGAAACTCTCATGGCTCATACTCATAACTCTTTCTGTTCAGCTACCACAACCTAAAACTAAGTGTAGGAAATCCTGGTGGTGTAATGGTTAAGTGCTACATCTGATAACCAAATTTTGGTAATTCGGATCCTCCAGGTGCTCCTTGGAAACTTGATGGAGCAGTTCTACTCTGTCCCATAGGGTTGCAGTGGGTCAGATGCAACTCAGTGGCAATGGGTTTGTTTTTTTCTTGGGGATGTGATTTAACCTTCCAGATCTTGTAAAACTGTGAAAACAAACACCTACCACCTGGTTTTAAAGGAAGAGCCGAACAAGATTTTGTTCAAAAAAGTGAGTGCTGTCTGCTTTATTAGTGCCACTTATTACTGCTAGTAGCAAGAATGTTAAGAACTATCAGTGGCTGTCAGATCTCACTCGATGGCAGTTGGCTTTGGCGTCAGGGGCTCACAGTCAGCCTGGTGGCCATGTGGCACTAGAGGAAAGCCACGACAGCATGAGACCTTCTGTGCCTGGTTGGGGATGGGGTGTGTAAGGAGTTGGTGAACAAAGAGTGAGGAAGCAGACAAGAGATGGACAAAGCACCCTCCTTTTACTATTTTGTTTCTGGTCAACCCATATCTCAGCTGTCCCTCCCTCCCAGGTCAATGAGGAACAAATGAGGTGTCTTCAGACAGGTGGTGCAGCCTTCCCCTCACATACCAGCAGAGTTCCCCTGTCCTTGGTCAAGACCGTGTACCCCTGATCTAGATATGGTGTGCAGCTGGGAAACCTAGAGGAGTCAGTATCTGTCCTGCTGTGTGTGTTTTCATCAGTGCTTGTGACACAAATGCAAAACACTGAGAACTATGAATTGGCAGCAAATCCATGTCAAGAGAACTGATTGCATTAAGCCATCATTGTTTTCTATAGTTTTGCTGTTGAAACTCAAGCCTGGCTCCTCTACTTGTTAATCACCTTTAGGATCCTGTTTCATCCAGCTGGAAACCCTGATGGCATAGTGGTTAAGAGTTATGGTTGCTAACCAAAAGTTTGGAAGTTTGGCTCTACCAAGAGCTCCTTGGAAACCCTATGGGGCACTTTTACTCTGTCCCATAGGGTGCTGTGAGTCGGAATTGACTTGACGACAATGGGGTCTGGTTTTTGGCTTTTTTGGTTCATCCAGCTAGAAGTCCACAAGTGGTACAAACAGGAAACACTTCGCTACCAAATGCAATGTTAGAGGTTTAATCCACACAGAGATGTCTTAGATAAAAATTCCTGGCCATCTATATTACAAAGATCACAGTTATTGAAAACCCTACAGAGAGAAGTTCTACTCCGAAATACAGGAGGTCTATGTGAGTAGGAATTGATTTGATGCCAACTGGTTTGGTGTTTTTTGGGGGGGTGAGGGGCAGAAGTGGGTGGGGTAAAGTGGTGTTTCTCCAGACTCCTTGGCTGGTGAGGGTGAGGGTGAGGGTGAGGAGTAACATCTCAAGGCTAAGGCAGGAATTAAAGGAGAGCACCTAGTCTTCAGTATGTACTCTGTGATGAGCCAACACCTACCCCCGTTACTGCAAGTTAGTTGCCTCAAGTGTCCCTTTTACTGTAATAGATGAGGTGCTCTCGCAAACTTAAATAGGAGGTTAGTGACTAGAGAGGATGTAGGTGATTAAGAATCCTTTTCATTCCCCAATAATGTAAAGAATTTGTTAAGTAGGAGGAGGCAAGAAGAGAGTATTTCAGTACCTGTTTATTTGTGCATCTTTGAGCACTCATGACTTTGTGACTGAGAAGGCAGGCTGTCCAGCATACGAAATTGTTATCTCCTCTAGGTGATCTCTGGAAGTTCTATGAGGCAGTTCTACTCTGTCTATAGGGTCACTATGAGTTAGAGTTGACTCAGTGGCAGAGGGTTTGATTTTTGGCTCTGGGTCACCATGAGTCAGATCCGACTCAACGACACTTGGCTTGGCTGGCTATTAGTAGACTATGCTGACTAGTTCAGAAGTGTCTTAGGCTGGGTTTTCTAGAGAAGCAAAACCAGCGAAGCAAATACATATGTTTGTATACATACAGATTTATATCAAGGAAATGGCTAGCATAGTAGTAGAGGCTGGAGTCCATGGGTCAGGCTAGAAGTTTCTCCTGACTCAGGTAGCTGCAGAGGTCAGGTAGCAGACTGCAGACCTCTGGTTCACGGGCTCCAAAGGCCAGTGGATCTCAAAATCAACAGGTTAGACTGTAGGCTGCTGGCTCACAGGCTGCAGCGACTGACACATCCCAAGATCAGCAGGCAAGCTGCTTACTCAAGCCTTGAGAACCAGAGGTTAGATGAAGATTCAGAGTGAGCAAAAGCCAACAGGTTTTGCCAAAAAGGCCATATATATTGGATGCTGGCCACAACCTGGAGGACAGTGCTTTTCAACTGATAACACTGTTCATAGCAGATCTCATGATAGAGGTTATTACATTGTATCACATCCCATTATATAGATGACACTATCATTACATATCTGCCAAACTAATCACAACTGCCAAACCATTGTAAATTGTGACCCAGAGAAGCTGACTTACAATCTTAACCATCACAAAGGGGGGAAAAAATTCACACCTTTTAAGGGCATAACTGAACAAATTCTTTTTCTCATTCATGTGAATTCTAAGGTGGGTTAGGCAGCTATCTGTGATCTTTTAACTCTACTATCTGTTATATTTGGCCTCCGAAGACTTCATGGGAGCCAACAGAAGAAAAGTAACAGCTGTATAATCTGTTGACCAGAACTGGCTACATGGCTTGAATTTCAGAGTCTGGGTCTGGGAAATGGAAGGGATCATGCGGAACTCTTGGTAGTTTATGTCTCTGCAACACCATCTCATCCCTTTATTAAATGCAGGAAATTTCTCAAGAGAATTTTTAGAACAAGTGTTACCTGCTCCATCATCATGACTCCCTTTATGAGCCTCAGTTGCCTCATTTCTAAAAACCAGGGGCCACAACGTCCCCCACATAAGGGGTGGACAGCATAACATTTCAGGATTCAGTACAGGGTCTGACCCCAAATGGGTGTTTACGGTGTATCATCCTCAGGGCTACACCCTGCCTAGGGAACTCCACTGGTACATTCCCTTTACAAATGCTTATATATCCAGCATGGAATTGAGAAGAACGTAAAATACAGTTATTTATTTTGAGTTTGAGTTGTTTGTTCTAAACCAAAGTTACTAAGGATTCCAAAGTGGCTATTCGACCTCAAAGAGCACTGCAATCATTACCCAAGAATATGGTACTCAACCTCAAGATACTGTATGCTATTTAGGTGCTTACAGTGTGAGGCTAGGATTGAGAATCACTATCCTAAACCAAAACCAAATCCATTGTCATGGAGTTGATTCTGACTCCTAGTGACCCAATAGGGCAGAGTAGAACTGTCCCAAAGGGTTTCCAAAGTTGTAAATTGTTACAGAAGCAAATTGCCACATCTTTCTCCCACAGAGCAGCTGGCGTGTTCCAACAGGTAACCTCTCGATTAACAGTTGAATGCCTAACAGCTGTTCCACCGAGGCTTGAAGGACTGTCACGACTCCTTGCTTTCCAGCTTTTCCCAGGCCAACCTGTTCCTCTGATTTTGGAAATCATCTGGATATACAAGTAACTACTAATTACTCCCATTTTTCTTCTGCTCCATCCCGCCATGCAGCATCACCACCATAATCATCCTAATGTTGTTACTGCCACACCATCATCTTCAATAACAGTATCAGAAAAAATAATATCAATGTTGTTTTCACAACAGATTATAGCAATTCTGAAAATGAGTGGTTCTGATTTTCTTAACATCACTGTCATACTAGGGTCCTATTTGTAAATTGGTAAAGCATTTCATAAACCAGGCTTTTTACTCTGATTTTGCAATGAGGCAAGTCTCAGAAAGGTACTGTGACTTACAAGAGTCACACAATTTAAAAATGGAAGAGTAAGGGCTTCAGGCTTTCTGATACCAAGCCTTGAGCCCTTCACTTATGTCATAAGCCTCCTAAGGTTGGAGACCTCTGGCTTTGAAAAAGTAGCAGTGACTTGTAAAAGCTGATAAGTATCAGAAGAGTGACTAAGGCATTTTTCTACAGACAAATCAGTGGTGGCCTCGTAAAGACTGAATCTGTTTCCTCAATTGCCTGAACAGTCAGCTACCAATTAGATTTTTAAATGGTCGCTAGAAGCATTAAATGAACAAAGTAATTGGGCTGACCATTTACTTCCTGGTTATTTTGGTCATTAGAAGTGGCCTGTGTGAAATAAATTTACTTAACTGCAAATGACTTTGTTCCCAAGTTCCCTGATCCAGGCAGTCTCTGGGGTTGAGCACAGCAGTCTCCTGGCTACACCGAGCTCTCGCTTCCCCTAAAGCATTCTAGATGCCCAGACGAAGGACCCAAAATAGATCTACTCAGATGGATCCCGGTCTGATTTGCTTCCTTCTCCCAGAGAGGGTTAGTCTGGCAGGATTCTAAATTGATGAAAGTTTTCTAGAGTTCAGCACAAATTAGAATGCCAGCTTCTGCTTTAACTACTGATAGCCTACTTAACTCTGAGTTTAAATAGTACTGCATGCAAATTAGGCTGGAAAGAATTAAAAATCAGGAGGAGACATTTTATTATGGTAACTCAAATATGCTAAATCCTAAGACAGAGGAAAATAGCAATAAATTATGCAATAACTCCCTACTTTTTGAGTGTGCAATGTGCACAGTGACTTCCTTCCAAATCTAGTAATATAGAAAGTGGGGGTAGTGGGGCAGGGAGAATAACTTGACCAAAGGGAAACTTGACAAACACTACTTTAGCCTGTTGACCAAGGTCAAGAGTCTTAATCATGTTGATAGTACATACTCTTGAGACAATGTGATAAAAAAAAGGTACTTAACCTCTACGATGTAACATCATTTTACTTCGTTCCACAATAAATGCTCCTGGAAGCAGGAGTCAAGAGATCAAATGACATGCTGTGTTGAGCAAATCTGCAGTAAAAGACCTCTATATAGCGTTTAAAGGCAAAGATGTCACTTTGAAGACTAAGATGAGCCTGACTCAGGCCACGGTATTTTCAATTGCTAAACCTGATTTTCGAAGAAGTATAACCAAGAAAGCTCCTTAGAAGTGAGGATGACAAGACTACATTTCATGTACTTTAAACATGTTATCAGGAGAGACTACATTTCATGTACTTTAAACATGTTATCAGGAGATACCAATCCCTGAAGAAGGACATCATGCTCGGTAAAGTAGATGTTCAGTAAAAAAGAGGAAGACCATCAAAGAGATGGATTGACACAACAACGGGCTCGAACATAGCAATGACTTTGAGGACGGCACAGAATGAGGCAGTGTTTTGTTGTAGGCAGGGGTTGCTGTGAGTTAGAACTGACTCAGTGGTACCTAGTAACAGTAACACCTCTATGATCTTCTTCCCCCAAACCATAATCCCGGTTTAGCCATGAGTAAAACACTATGCAAATTCCAATAGGGAGGTATGAAAATGTTACTTGCCTACCAAGGGTGTTTTACGCTGGACTTAGTCATGACTCCTCAAAACTGTCAAGGTCTTCACAAACAAGGAAAATCTAAGAATCTGTCACTGTTAAGAGGAGCCTAAGGAAACAGGACAACCAGATATAACACAGTATCCTGGATCATGAAAAATTAGTTAAACACTAATGATAGCTGAATAAAATACGGACTTCAGGTAGTGAAAATATATTAATATTGGTTCATTACAGGATCACTGGTGGCGGAATAATTGACTGCTTCGCTAAGACTGATGGTTGACACCCACCCAGAAGTTCTAGTGGAGGGTCTTCTTTAAGGGTCTTCTTGTTTGATGACCATCTACTTCACCAAGCATAATGTCCTTTTCCAGGGCCTAGTCTCTTCTTATAGGATATTCAAAGTACATGAGATGAAGTCTTGTCTTCCTCTCTTCTGAAGACCATTCTGGCTACACTTCTTCAAAAAACGGATTTGTTCGTTTTTCGGACAGTCTGTGGTATATTCAGTGTTCTTCCCCAACACCATAACTCAAAGGTATCAGTTCTCTGGTTTTCCTTATTCGTTGTCCCACTTTCCTGTGCAATTGAAGCAATCTGTTCCCATAAAGATTACAGCCAGGCATCCAAGAAAACCCTATAGGGAAGTTCTATTCTTTCACATGGGGTTACCATGAGTCAGAATTGACTTGATGACACCGAGCAACAACAACAACTCATGAATGGTAATAAATGTACCATAATAACATAAGATGTGAATGACACAGAAAACTGTAGTGGGGGAAGTTATATGGAAACTCTGCACTATCTACTGCATGTTTCTGTAAATCTAAAACTGTTCTATAAAATAAAACCTACTAATTAGCATAAGATATAAATAAGAAAAGTAAATCTTTACATTGTTCCAGGTGCCTGTCTTGATTTTTATTTATTTCTGGTGTGATAAGTCATTTTATGTTCATAACAACCACATGACATAAGTAGAATTATTATCCCCATTTTGTAGATGAGTAAACTGATGCACAGAGAGAAGAATTAACTAGCCCAAAGCTGTAGAGCTTGCCTCCTATCTGACTCTTAGAGAGCTTCTAACAGCTATTTTCTTGTTTGTACCACTCTGTGCACATCATCATAGCCTTTAAGTCAACTTTTGCCCATCAAAATCTCAGTTTACACTACGTAGTGGACATTTCTTATTTGCTTCCTCAGAATAACTTCTTAACTCTCCCAAAGATGTAGTGAAATCCATGTAAAATTGTGCACTGTAGATTGATAAGGAAACACAAGCAAGCCTGTGCTTACATTGCTTACCAGTTAATCTGCCCCTGCATATGAACTACAGTAGATTCCCATGACAAATGCATAATTCAAGACAATTAACAAGTAATTAGTGTCATGTGTTTGCTTAGATCTTGTTGATGCTATTTTCAGATGAATGATTGCTAATTTAATTCTTACTGGAAGAATAACATTACACTCAAATTCCTGTGTGAAAAAAGGTGCTAATGACTAGATAGATTCGGGTTTCCATGGCAACATATTGCTTACAAGGATCAAGTGCAATGTTAAAGCTGTGGTGCATTAGGTGGCTCAGGTTTTTTACATATTACATATGTTATATAAACATGTCAGTAATATGGGTTATGATTCAGGGTCTCTGATAGGCCCTGTAGAGCAATGAGATAATTAATTTTTTATTATTAAGTCATTTTGCTTCATAAAGTATTACTTCCTAAAGCTATACTTGAATAATTTTTAATCTACCCATGTTCTTTTGCCTCTGTGTACATATACAGGTTATGAATATTTGCTCTGTATCACATAGACTGGTGAATCCCAAGAAGTGGGGAGCAACTCTCAGGTGAGCTTGGAGTGCTGTTACTGAGATACAAGGACAGCCAGCCAAGTTTGGGAACTCATCCTAGAAAACATGCTATGTCCCTCATTGCTGAATATCACTGTGGTCACCTTCAAAGTACTCCCCTTGGGGAGTACTAGCACCAGCACTTAGTTCACCCTTCAAAGCAATTTTGGAACTTGTTTTCTGGAATGGCCATCAAAGCTGTCATTGTACTACCCTTGATGTCCTGAATGTCATCAAAATGTCTTCCTTTCAGTATTTCCTTTATCTTCAGGTAAAGAAAAAAAAAATCATCAGGGGCCAAATCAATACAGATTTTTTGTTTGCTGGCTAAAAGCTCCCCCATAGACAACTATACAATTAAGTTTGCGAGTGTGCCACTGCACCATAGTGCGCAATGACCATTCCAGAAAGAGTTCCAAAATTGCTTTGAAGGGTGCACTAGACGTTGGCATCAGTGCACAGCTTCCCAAGGGGAGTACTTCAAAGAGTGACGTATTCAGCAATGAGTAATTTTCAGACTTCATAGTCACTGAGCCTGACACTTAATAAGCCTCTGGGATTTGTCCTTATCACAATGCTTCATTTGAATACTCTCCATCCAAATAGGACCATTCAAGCCTTTTCAAGAATGCTTTCTGCTTTCCCTTTTCTAAGTCTTTGATCAAGTTACACCTTCTACCTGGAAGATTCTTCTCTCCTGTCTTGGTTTGCTGTGGGTCTACCCATTCTTCAAGGGGCAAGTGAAAAATCCCATTCGCTGGATTCCAAGACCTCCTACAAAGACCAGATCAGAAATAACTGTTCCCTTTTTTACATCCCTAGAGCTTTCCTTTGCTCTTCTCTGATAGTTTTGTCAAGTGCGTCTATTGGCAGGGAGAAAGAATTTGTTTCCTAAATTATTCACAGATCCATCTCTTGGCCAATGACTATGAATGAACTCAGACCCCTCAGGGATGAGGTTTGGGATCACTCCAGCAGGTGAGCCACCTAGACTAGCAGAGGTTTGAGCTGAGGGCACTGGGAATTTAGATGGGTAGTAGAGGGAGGGGGCAAAATGTATCAGTTGTTGTTTCTAGATCAGCTGTAGCAGTGAAAGATGTAGTTCACTCCATTATTTCACTTTTGTGAGTGACCTCAGGAAGAGAGAGAAACCAGAGTTCTCAAGGATCTATTCCTACATGAGTGAACTTATAGGAAACAAATGGACTTGAGTAGTAAGAGCAGTAGGCAAAAGTTAGTGCTGTTCTATGAGGCTCAGATTCTCCTAACTGTAGAATACCTACTAAGGCACATGCAAATCTGAGCATCAGAATTGCACATGTGAGCTATTTCTTTGATCCAAACCTGTCTTTGCATATAGATACATGCTTTATTGGCTTTGCTTCTCTAGAGAGCTGGCTAAGACACAAGCAAATCCAAGTATCAGAATTTTCCCCAAAGAAAAAAGAAGACAACTGTTATAGATTATAATATTGCTTAGCAAATATCCTCACCTTCCCCACTACTGTCTTGGAGGTGGTGTGCATTCTTTTTCTCCAGTGACTCTGGACTTGACCATGTGTCTTCCTTTGTTCAGTATGATATTAGTGGAGAGGACTTAAGCAAAGGATCGACATGTGCTTACATATTTGGATTTTATCTCTGGTGTAGTTTGCTAAACCAAGGGGAACGAGATACAACTTTATAACCCAGACTATGTGGGTGGAGTGAGGTTTTGATGTTGTTAGAGAAATGCCTATCACAGTGCCCCAGAGTTAGCTTGTATCCAAAACATTAAGCAGGTCTAAATTGCATTGAAATGAAAAAAGGAGACATAATTCAGAGGGAGGGGTGACTTATGAAGTTGACTTGGTTTCACAGAGTACTTGAAGCAGAAAAGGAAAGTTTAGTTCTTTATCTCTGTTTTCCAGCTGAAGAAATTAGGGCATGGAAGCTAAGTCTCTCACCAAAGCCATTCCACAATCCAGCAACAGGCAGCAGCCAGCTGGGTGGATTCATTAGGTTATACACCACAGCCCATGTTAATAAGCCTATCTTTGCAAAGCTTCCCATGAAAGTAAGAGTTTCCACTTTGCACTCAGCAACAGTCTATGTGCTATGGCTAAGTATGCCTGTGAACTGATTTGTTGTCTGTGACACTTTCTGGGAGATCTCTTGAAAATAATTCTACTTCTGTCTCCATGTAATATGATACTCTCATTTATCCTTTGGGAAACAAAATTCTTCTGTTGATAGTGTGTTTCTTGGACAAAAGCCGACAGGTTGCATTCCTTTTGGACCTCCAGTTCCCTGTGTGGTACTGGCACACAGTAGAGGGGAAGGAATTATCATGCTACCCTGTGAAGTGGATATCTTCTCCATTATTATTTGTACCATACAAGGAAGCAAAGAGAAAAGCTTAGTCAGTTCAAGTTCCTCAGCTCAGTGTAACTCTTTGTTCTTGATTCAAATCCTGGGGCCCAGTGTTCCAAAGCCCATGTAATTTTCCTGATATTTTATCTCAACATGCTACTTAAATTTGACAAGAGAATAGTAGACCTTTTACATTTTTTTTAAGTCTATTGAAACTTTTAGTCCATCTCTTAGTGATCTGATATACTAAATGACATGCATAATCAACGATGATACAGACTTTATAACATGAAGTTATTTCACTGTGTAGTAAGTTCAAAGAAAAGAGAAAATGAGATTGTAGATGTGTATGTAGATGGTTGTATTCTTGTACAGTGAGACCTGAATGTGTGTATGTCTTTGTGCATGTGTGTCTGTTTGAAACTCTGAGGGCTATATAATATTATGGAAGCCCTGGTGGCATAGTGGTTAAGTGGCACGTCTGCCAACCTTTTGGCTGGCAGTTCAAATCCACCAGGTGCTCCTTGGAAACTATGAAACAGTTCTGCACTGACCTATAGGGTTGCTATGAGGCAGAATCAACCGGAGGGCAGTGGGTTTGGTTTGGGTTTTATACAGTATTACAAAGATGCTAATGATGCTTGTCTTTGGCAGAATCACAAAAAACTTCCACTTTTTGTCTTTTTTTTCTGAACCGTCTACTTTTGGGACCAATTCTTGTGTTTTACTTTTATAAACAGATAAAACGATCAAGTGACTTCCATTTCGGAAAGAAAACTCTCTTGTCCATGTTCGGCTCTTTGTGATTTGGAATTTAGTTCTGGTAACTCAGTGGAGTGGCTCACAGATTTCACGGGACATCAGGGGAAACACTGTCCTTAATCTAGTAGGAAAAAGGACACAGACACGTGCAGGGAAGTTCAGGGGGTTCTTGGCACAGAGCTTCTGTTTCCCCAGGGAATGTGCTTACCCTCCATGGAGCAGATGTTTGGGATTAAGCAAAACTCATAAAGCTGCTCAATCTGAAACAAACAAACTTTGAGTGAAACTGTCATTTCTCAGCACTCATGGGCATTCGTGTCTCAGTGCTAATTCTGATGGACTCTGGTCTCTGCTCTAACAGTCTCTCTCATACGTGCAGCCCCTTACAGTTTACAAGTCCTTTCCTCTGACTTCTTTCAACCCCAGCATGTTATGTAAAATGAAGGAGGCACCATCTTTTGCATTTAGGTGCAGGAATTGAGACTCAGAGACACTGACTGACTTGCAGAATCACTTGCCGAGTGATGGAATGGTGGTGTGCCCTGAGACAGGTTTGGGAGCTGGATTAATGGCAGTTATGCAACCTTAATTAAGCTCTCCACTACTAACTGAAATGTCGGTGGCATGAATCCACCCAGAACTGCCTCAGAAAAATGGCCTGGCAATCTGCTTCTGAATTTCACAGCCTTGAAAGCCCTATGGAGTCAGAATCAACTCAGAGCAACTGTTTTTGTTTTCCCTCTTTTTCTAAAAAATTTATTTTACACATCCACAAACAGGTACATGCATACAGCTCTCATTTTACAAGAATGTAACCATGATCAACAGATCTACGTACCTATCTACAATCTTTTATTTTCATTTTGACTTAATGTACAGTTGAATTATTCTGTATTATAAAGCTTGTATTATTATTGATTATGTAAGACATAGCAGATAGCTAAGAGATAGACTTACAGGTTCCACTGAATTTTTTAAAAAATCTTACAAGATCTACTACTTTATTTGCCAAAAAGAAATACTTTGGTTTTATCTATACAATTATTGTCTGTGCAATTTCATTTTATTTTCTATAGCTTCCAAAAATAGAATCACATATTCCCCGCTCTATTAAATATTATACTTGCCTCCCCTCTGATAAAGTATTTGTTTAAGTGTGTCTTCTTGAGAAAATAAAGCATTTTAATTCTACAGCACTTATTCTAGTACCTGGCATACTGAAAGTGCTCAACAAATGTGCCCCGGCCAGTGGGGCAAATCAGCGGAGGAGCGGGGAGGAACCTGTGAAAAGGAAAATGGGGCAAGAGATGCGAAGAAATGGAGGCAAGACAAGATTCTGATCAAGCCTCAAAAAATTTTTTATTGCAACAGCAGAATATATATACACTGAGGAGGGGAGGGGTTTAGAATCGGGTGATATCTGGTGTGAGGCACTTGGCGTTTTATGCTTGGTTAGGTAGCATGCCTGGACAGTGACGCTGGGCAGTGAAGTGTGGGCAGTTTTCGCGCAAGTGCGTTTTCAGGGGCTTTCCAGACTTCCTGTTTTTTGGGGCCTGAAGTTTTTTCATGGCCCCCGACACAAATGTTTACTGAATAAATGTACATGATGCATCCTAGAAGCCCACAGTGTAAAAGCAAGTGCAAAAAATATGAAGAATAAAAAGATAAAAATAAAGAACAGGACCAATTCATTGAGACTATGGAGTCCTGGGAAATGGAGATGAGAGTTGAGCTCCAGACACACCTAAAATCTCTAAATAATAGTGATTCCTGTTTCTGTACAGATATTCTGGAGCTGACTTGTACCAGCTCACAAGAACTGATTGTTAAAAACTTTTGTTGAGCTCTGCTGAAGAAATCTCTGAGTCATTTGACCCCACATTGGCATGCTGAAATTGTCCCTAGTGAAAATATTTATGCCATGGAAATTGGCAAATGCTACAAATCGGGGCTTTTTCAAAAAAAAGGTTTCTGGTTTGTGGGCTCTGGTCTTGAGCAAATCCCATCTTCCACTTCAGTCTCTTGCTTGTCTGCTGATGCTGCAGATCTCTCGTTTGGTCTCATCTACAGCGGTGACCTCCCACTGAGTTCGTCAGGATAGAAAACTGACATGTGGGGACAGGAGGACAAGGTTAGAGATAAAGTGCTTTACTTTGGCTTACTCAGCAACTTACAGATAGTGGGAGGATTTGAACCATGTCTTTCAACTTTTGGTTCACAGACAGAGTCAAGCCATGTGGGCAGAAGTCATGAAACTAATGAAACTGAGCCAGAGATCTCAGTGGAGCCTAGTCTCTCCTCTTACTGCCTTGAACCCTCCTGCGCTGATTTTCTTTGACTGTCCTCTTGGGAGGATCACACCTCAGCCCCTCAGGTTGCCGATTTGCTTAACATCTTTTCTTGGACACAAAATAGCTAAGAGTTAAGAATCTTGAGGTAGGAGCTGTGGTTTTCTAGTCATTCCTGGTTTGATCTTAGGTCTTCCCTTGCTGAATCTCCATTTCCTCAAGGCAAAATTGTGTTCATGGGGGAGTAGATTCCAGGATCCTCAAGGTGGCTTTTAGAGCTGATATATTCTAAGTTTAGCTAGGCAGATAGAGTTTGTTGAGAGTCACACTGCATACAGCTTTGAATGGGAAAAAGTGTTGTGAAAGGAGATTTGGGGGGAATTAAGAAATCAGCTGAGCATCACCAAGTGGGAACAGCATGAGAAAATACTGGCCCATTCTCAGTGACGTAGCTTAATTGCTAGGTCAGATTAAAGTTCTTCTAAAAGAGATGTCACCAAGACTCCGTGGATGTACCTCACAGTCTCTAAGAGATCTGCTCACAGGTTTGTGGGTAAGAGAAACTGGACCAAGAGAATAGGAGATAAGAACTACCATAAGTGAATTACTGGACAATTTTATATGTGCTACATAAATACATACACCATATCTATCTATATAGCTAGCCTACAGGACAGAGTGAGACAGCCCCTAGGGCATCTAAGCACTGGAAACAGACTGACACAGCTTTCTCCTATGGAGTGACTGGTGGGTTTGAAACACTGGCTTTTCAGTTAGCAAGCAGGGGCTTCACATTTTACCACTAGGGCTCCATGTTTATCAAGAGTGAACAATTGAGATGGAGAAAAAATCTACTTGATCTGTGCTGAGTCTTCTTCCTGGTAATGGGAATAGAACTTTGCTTTTAGAGTGACATTAGAATGGTAACCAACCCTGCCCCCTAGATTGTTGTTTTCAGTTTATAATAATAGCCTAGAGCTATCACTTGGGTGAGTGGGTGGGGAGTGGTTACCTGAAGATGAACACAATCAAGAGGAAAGTTGGACCCAAGAAATGAATCAAGTAAGACCTAAAGCATCGTATGAGAACCTAGTCTATACAGTGGAAATACCTATTATTCTTTTTACGAAAAACACCATTGCCATCAGGTAAGATTGCAGCTCACAGTGACCCCATAGGATAAAGTAGAATTGTTCCGTAGAGTTTCCAAGGAGTTGCTGGTAGATTTCAACAGCTGACCTTTTGGTTAGCAGCTGAGATCTCAACTGCTGTGCTACGAGGCCTCTTCTTCTTATATGTGTTGGTCAATACTCCTCACTTTTTATTCTTTAGTTCATTTAAATGTCTTTCATTTGTAATCAGAAGTCTTGATACTCGGTATAAGCTTTTGATTTTCTGCAAGTATATATACATGCATGTGTATGTTGAAAAAGCCTACGAAAAAGTGGCACCCTGTAGTAATGAGCCCTGCACTGCTTAGGTCTTGACTTACAAATACTATTACCCAATAATAGCAGGCAGAATGCCTTTGAGAAATGGCTTGCTCCAAGACTGAGGCAAGAAAAACACAAGACATGCCTGGGATATCTTGTGCTAGAGAGTAAGAAAGAACTCAAAAACCAATGGGTTATATCCAGAGGGCATAAAAGCAGAAATAAGGGGATCCCACTGGCCACTTTTTGGAAAGAATTAAAACGAATGACTGTATGTGATTGTGCTGAGTTTAATTTTAAAAAATACATCAATCTATAACAAAGTAGGAAAGAAAGAGTGAAGAAAGGAGGAAAACAAAGGGAAAAATTTTTTTCTGCAAAAGAATGTCAGCTTACATGTATAGAAAGATTACAGAATGGAAAGTCTATTTCTGCAGGCAGAGATGAGGTGGGCTACTTCTTTAACCACGTGATCAAACTTTACAACACTAATGGGGAAAACCGGACTTTGCTTTTCCCTTTTTGTGACATAATATAAAATATAAATATCACCTACCCAGTGGCCTAGCTGAAAATGTTTAAATTAATTCTAAACAAGCCTTTAAAACTAATGTCCAACTTATGGGACGTGTGGGAAATGCTGTTGTTGTCATTAGTTGTCATCAAGTCAGTTCCAACTCATCGCAACCATATGCACAACAGAACAAAACACTGCCCAATCTTACGCCACGCCCACAGTCATTCTTGTACGTAAGTCAGTTGTTGCAGCCACTGTGTCAAACCATCTTGTTGAGAGTCTTCCTCTTTTTCACTGACCCTCCACTCT
Source organism: Heterohyrax brucei (assembly GCA_028571685.1). Taxonomy (NCBI): domain Eukaryota; kingdom Metazoa; phylum Chordata; class Mammalia; order Hyracoidea; family Procaviidae; genus Heterohyrax; species Heterohyrax brucei. The sequence continues at coordinate 11,892,417 of CM053153.1, read as the reverse complement.
ACTAAGCATGATGTCCTTCTCCGGGGACTGATCCTTCCTGACAACATGTCCTAAGTATGTAAGACGCTCCTTTGCTTTCAAGGAGCCCTCTGGTTACACTTTTTCCAGAACAGATCTGTTGTTCTGATACATTCAATAGTCTTCTCCAGCATCACAATTCAAAGGCATCAATTCTTCTTCTGTCTTCTTTGTTCATTGACCAGCCTTCACATGCATATGATGGGATTGAAAATACCATGTCTTGGGTCAGGCAGACTTTAGTCTTCAAGGTGACCTCTTTACTTTTCAACATGGGAAATAGGGGATACAAAAACATTTAGTGATGGCAGGAGGAGAGAATTGGATAAATACAGGATATGGAATATCCTTTGAGACTACTAGGCTGGACTCCTCCAAAAGTCCATGCTAGCAAGAAAAAAATAAGGAGGTAGGTTCGCTTTTTTATGAAACAGATTGAAGAGACAGAGTAACCAAACACTACACATAGAACTTTGATTAGATATTGTTTAGAATCAATACAAAATCAATAGGCATCATTTTGAAGACAATGAGGGAGTACCAATCCAGGCTGGACATGAGATAAACTTATGGAATAATGGTTCATCTATTCATGTTTTAATGTCATTGTGACTTGATACCTGAATGTCCTTATTCTTAGTAGAGGCACACTGAAAGATTTGGAGAGGCAAAAGTCATGATATCTAAAACTACTTTCATATGGATTAGAAAAAAATAAAAATATATATGTTTAAGCATGTTATTAAGGGAAATTCTAGTGGCATAGTGGTTAAGTAATACATCTGCAAATCAAAATGGTGGCAGTTTAAATCTGCCAGGTGCTCCTTGGAAACTCCATGGAGGAGTTCTACTCTGTCCCAGAGGGTTGCTTTGAGTAGGAATTGACTGAATGGCAGTTGGTTTGGTTTTAGTTTTATGCATGTTAATACAGGGAGATATAGCAGCTATAATGAAATGTTAGCAATTGTTGGGTCTAGTTATAAGGCACACACATGCACGCAAAACCCAAACCTGATACCACTGAGTTGTTTTGGACTCATAGCTATCCTATAGGACAGATTAGAACAGCCCCCAAAGATTTCCAAGAAAGTAAGCTTTAGGGAAGCAGACTGCCACATCTTACTCCTGGGTAGTGGCTGGTGGGTTCAAATAGATGATCTTTCACCTGGCAGCCAAGCATTTAACAGTTACCCAACCAGGGCTCTTCCTGGTGGATGTGGACCTCAAGTAGATGTGGAACTATGAAGGAACTTTATTGGCTTTGAGAAAGCTCACCCCAAGGTCTCAGGTAGGTAGACAGGACGTACTGGCATGCTACCCCTTCAGCATCAGTTGTTTGGTAATTGAATGTTTTATATAAGCTCTCTCTATAGAGAGAGAGCTTGGGGCTACTCTGCTGAGTAAAACTGCTTTTTTCAAAGGTCTTACACACCTCTTTTTAAAGATACTTTGCAGCCTGTTGGAAAGAGCTAGCCTGCCTCTTCTGACAATTAAGCTGAAAAGAAGCTATTCATCTCTTTTGCATTTGCAGGTAAAGCCATGCTTCTCATTATGGGTTCACCCTTAGAATAAGGACCCCTGGTGGTGCGATGGTTAATCACTTGGCTGCTAACCAAAAGGTTGGCAGTTTAAATGCACCAGCAGCTTCTTGGGAGAAAAGACCTTGTGATCTGCTCCCCAAAAGATTACTGCCCTGGAAACCCTATGGAGTAATTCCACTCTGTCACATGGGTTCCAGGTGAGTGGGAAGTGACTAGACAACACAGAACAGCTCCTGGGACTGATGGCTTTTCTGACAGCATGGCTTTGGCTGACATCACTGGCAATGGATTGGGAACCTAGAGAGGGCTGAATTCTACTTGTGTCAATCTTCTTACCCTCCACTGACGACAGTGAGTCACATGCCTTCCCTGGGGGAGATTGTCTGTCAGTCACATTGGGGGGGAGGGTGGACAAATAACTCCCAGCTCACATTTTCTGTTTTTCTAGAAGTCTACTCACATATTCTTCTTTTAGTTTAGTTTTGTTTTCCAGTTCTGAAGTTAATTTTACATATATCAAATCACGACTTACTTCCAGAGGAAGAATCTCACTGATCATTCAGCTGTTCAGCTTGACAGATAACAGTACCTACAGTGAAAACAAAACAAAAAACAACCTACTGATGAGAACAATAATGTCTAAAGCAAACATGCATATAACCACACCGAATACACACTGTATACATATCCACAGACTTTGGTAAAAAACACCTTCTGAGACTAAACATGTCAACACTCAAGGAGAAATTTTATTAAAATGCCATATCACTGCCGTGCTCAACAAGATTTGGGATAATTAAACAGAGTACAAGGAAAGCTATTTCTTATTTCATCTGTGGCACATAGATCAAAATTCTCGCCGGGATTTCTAATGTGTGCATTGCGTTGCATTGCATTGTAATTAGGTTGCCCTGTAATTTACTCTTGTGTGTTGTGGTTTTCATTGCTCTTTTGCTTGTCTCTCCTGCTAAAGTTTAAGCTGAGCAAAGGCGGGTATCTCTCAGACTCTGTTGCCTCTCCAGCGTCATGCACAATCCCCAGTGTGTGCTTAGCACTTACCTACTGAATTAAATGAAATGGAATTAAACTAGTTCCTTCAATGATTCTGGGAGTTTGCCATTTGCAAATAAAGAAATTGAGCATCAGTTGAGTCAGCACTCACCTAGAGTGGAGCAGGATTTGGATCCAGTGTATCTGACTCATCTACCTTGTTTCCACTCAAATGTTCTGCCTTATATGGTTCTTCTTTAGCATGACAAAGTTAATAAACAGGAATGACTTTGGTCTGAACTGAGAAAAGCCCTGCATCTACCCTAGTACCCCCACCCTGACCAAAAGCCCTATTCCAAACACTGGCTGATAATGACTCCTCCCCCGCCCCCCCGTAGCCATCTAATGAACTCCAATCCATGGTAACCCCATGTGTGTTAGACTAGAACTGCACTCTACAGGGTTTTCAATGGCTGCTTTTTCTGAAGTGGAATGACAAGCCCTTCTTCTGGCGTACCTCTGGGTGGACTTCAGTCTCCAACCTGTTGATTAGCTGCCAAGGGCATTAACATTTGCACAACTCAGGGACTCTACCAACAATTCTAGAATAATTATGTTCCATGAGTTTGAGTCTTTGGCCACTATTAAAATGCTGATAACATTGGAAGAGCTCACTTAGAAATGGTTAGGCATTTATCTTTTTATTAAATGAGGCATCTTTTGTGAGCAGCACATGGTTATTCCCTCTTAAGGGTTTAAATACCAGCCACTATGCAGAAACAGATGGGCAAATGAAAAACAAGAATAGAAGGTAAGTTCAGAGATGTAAAGGAATCTGACACAGTCCTTACTGTGACGACACTTTCATATCCTCTCTCGTTAACCCGTCTGACGGTGGTGTACTGGCGTTCAAGTAATTAGCTGGTAAAGATAACATCTAACTCAGGGATGTGAATTATTTCACCTTTTCATACAAAAAAAGCTGTGAAGACTTAAAGGGAACACATTCCTAATGGAAACAAGAAGATTGCTAATTTGGGATTTGGGATTGTGTCCAGTAGCCATCAAAGTATCTTCTTTGGTCTTAGGTTTGAGGTCCACAGAGATACTTTGACAAATGTTTGTATAAAATTAAATGATTTGGAGCCAAAAGAAACGTGCATTTCAGTAGAAAACATGTGAATATATGTATGACTCATTTAAGTCTTTAAAGCTTCTTCTTTTGTGTGAGAGAAAGAAAAATCCCCTATAATTCTATAACTCTAAAGTTCTTCATGAACAAAATTAAATGTTCTGGACTTCCCATTCTTTGCAGTGTTATCTATCATTTGTTATGATCCACACAGGCAAATGCCTTTGCATAATCAATAAAACACAGAAAAACTTCTTTTTGGTGTTCTCTATTTTCAGCCGGGGTCCATCTGGCATCAGCACTGATATCTCTTGTTCACATCCTATTCTAAATCTGACTTGAATTTCTGGCAGTTCTCTGTGGATATACTGCAAAATTTTACCAGTGTGTGATGATATCAATGAGATTGTTCAATAATTTCTGCATTCATTTGGATCACTTTTCTTGGGAATAGTCATAAATGTGGATCTCTTCCAGTTGGTAGGCCAGATAGCTATCTTCCAGGTTTCTTGATGTACATGACTGAGCACTTCCAACACTGCATTCATTTGATGAAACATCTCAGTTGATCTCTTGCCAATCCCTGGAGACTTCTTTTTTATCAACTTTTTTTTATCAATGCCTTCGGTGACCAAGAACCATTGGTTCTTTGTCATATGCTACCTCCTGAAATGTTTGAATGTCAACCAATTTTTTGTTGTTGTTGTGAGAGTAATTCTATGTATTCCTTCCATCTTCTTTGATGCTACCTGCGTCTCTTAATATTTTCCCTGTGGAATCCTTCAATATTGCTCTTCAAAGCTTGCAATTTTTCTCCAGTTCTTTCAGGTTGAGAAATGCTGATTGTGTTCTTCCCTTTCCGTTTTTCTGTCTTCAGGTCTTTGCACATGTGATTATAATACTTTGTCTTCTTGAGCTGCCCCTTGAAATCTGTTCCATTCTTTTACTTCATCATTTCTTCCTTTCACTTTAGACACAGCAACCCTATGTACAACAGAATGAAACACTACCTGGTCCTGTATCGTGTCTACAGTCTTTTTTATGTTTAAGCCCATCATTGCAGCCACTGCTTCAATCCATCTTTTTGAGTGTCTTCCTGTTTTTCCTTGATCCTAAACTTTACCAAGCATGATGTCCTTCTCCAGGTACTGATTCCTCCTGACAACATGTCCAAAGTACATAAGACACAGCTTCTGCATCCTTGCTTTCAAGGAGCACTTGGTTGTACTTCTTCCAGAACAGATCTGTTTGTTCTTTTGGCAGTCCATGGTGTGTTCAATATTCTTCTCCAATCCTCCAATTTTAAAGCATTAATTCATCTTCTGTCTTCCTTTTTCATTGTCCAGATTTTGCAATCATATGATGTGATTGAAAATACCATGTCTTGTGTCAGGCAGAGTGAAGTGTTCAAGGTGACATCTTTACTTTTCAATACTTTAAAGAGATCCTGTGCAGCAGATTTTCCCAGTGCAATGAATCTTTTGATTTCTGGACCGCTGCTTCCATGGATGTTGGTTATGGACCCAAGTAAAATGAAATCTTTGACAACCTCAATCATTTCTCCACTTACAACAATGTTGCTTACTGGTTTAGTTGTGAAGATTTTTGTTTTCTTGATGTTGAGGTTCAACCCATACTGAAGACTGTGGTCTTTGCTCTTCATCAGTGTTTCAAATCCTCTTTACTTCCAGCAAGTAAGGTGATGTCATCTGCATAATGCACATTGTTGAGTCTTCTTCCATTCCTGATGCCTCGTTCCTCGTCATACAGTCCAGTTTCTTGGACTATTTGCTCGTCATACAGAATGAAAAGGTATGGTGAAAAGGCATAACCCTGACATATACCTTGCATTGTCACCTTGTTCTGTTCACACAACTGTCTCTTGATCCATGTATAGCTATCTTAAAAGCACAATTCAGTGGAATTCCCATTCTCTACAAGGTTATCCATAAGTTGTTATGATCCACACAGTTGAATGCCTTTGTATATTCGATGAAATACAGGTAAACCTCTTCCTGGCACTTTCTGCTTTCAGCCAAGATTCATCTGACACCCCCACTTGTCTGTCATTTTGTCATACTGTGGGGGCTTATGCATTGCTGAGGTACTGGAAGCTATGGCATCGGTATTTAGAAACCAACAGGGTCACACATGGTGAACAAGTTTCAGCTGAGCTTTCAGAGTAAGACAGACTAGGACTGATTCCTGGCAGTCTACATCTGAAGACAATTAGTCAGTGAAAACCTTGTGAATAGCAGCAGAAGTTGCATATGAGCAATTAATGGTCTACTCTGCAGTCAGTCCTGGCCTTGCCTGTTGATATTGAGCTTTTTCATCATTTCTTTCCACAGATATAGTCAATCTGATTCCTGTGTGTTCCATTTGGTGACGTCAATGTATATAGCTGCTGTTTACATTGCTAAAGAAAGGATTTGCTGTGAAAAACCAGGTATGCTTCTGTAGCTGCTGTATATGTTGTTGAAAAAGGTATTTGTGATGAAGCTGTTGGTCTTGCAAAATTCTGTCAGGTGATTTCCTGCATGGTTTCTGTTGCCAAGGCCATATTTTCCAACTATTGACCCTTGATCCTTCTCCTTTTGCTTTCCTGTCACCAGTGATTATCAGCACGTACTGATAGCATGTTTGATCAGTTTCAAGCTGTAACATTTCTTCAGTTTCTTCTTCTTTGGCTTTAGTCATTAGTATATAAATTTGAATAGTAGTCATATTAACTGATCTTCTTTTTAGGTGTATGGATTTTATTCTGTCACTGACAGCATTATACTTCAGTATAGATCTTAAAATGTTATTTTTAACAACGGGTGCAATGTCATTCCTGTTCAAGTTGTCTTTTCCAGCATAGTATATTATGTCATTGTCTAATTCAAAAGGGCCGATGCCGGTCCATTTCAGTGCACTAATGCCTAGGACATCAATGTTTATGCGTTCCATTTCATTTTTGATGATTTCCAATTTTCCTAGATTCGTACTTTGTATGTTGCACATTCTGATTTTTAATGGATGTTTGCAGCTGTTTCTTCTCATTTTGAGTAGTACCACATCAGCAAATGAAAGTCCCAGAAGCCTGAATCCATCCACATCATTAAGGTTGATTCTTCCTTGAGAAAGCAGCTCTTACCCAGTCAAATTTTAAGTATCCTCCAATCTGAGGGGCTCAGTGTCCACAGCAATGGACACAGATCTGTCAATAATGATGAAAGTGGTACAGGACTGTCTGTTGTATGTTAGGATGCCGTGAGTTGAAGTTGACTCGAAGGCAACTGGTAACAGTGACAACACAGACTCTGTGCACTTGGCTAGCACAACATAGGCAGGCTATAAATATTTGGTAAAAGAAAAATTGAAAATTTGTATTTATAACAGTCAAGTTTATTCAACTTCCACCAATACCCATCTCCTTGCAAAATATAAGACAACATTGGAGTCAAAAGAATTTATATAATACTATAATCTACTGCCTATTATAATGAAAAAAAGTTTATTCACGTGCTTGTTTTCGCCATGGATTGCCAAGTGCCGTCGTGTCGGATCCGACCAACTCTTAAAAAATAGAAAATCTACCTACCCTCAGTAAATACATATGGAATGAATGAAGTAAACTGTGATTTTGAAGATGAACTTTAGTCAAGGTTGAACACTAATAAGCAAACTTCAAAAAGAATGCCTTATTCTTCTTTTAGTAGCCACCAGGTTCAAGAATGTGCCTTTGTTCTGATTTGTTGTCTTAGATATTTAAGCCTCTTGAGTCCAGCCGAATGTATATAGATTAAAAGATAAAGAATGAGATTAAGAGTAGATTGTAGAATGCTAAAAATAGAAGTTACTGTCTTTTGAACAGCGTCTGTGTAGTAGGATGTAAATGAATCCTAGATTGCTAACACTTCATATAAAAGATTAAACAAAAGCTATACTAAATTTTACATTTGTAAACTAGCTCCTAAAAGTCAAATAATTTCGAGAGTATATGAATAAAAGAAACCCAAACATACTATAGAAATTTTAGAAAGTTTATTTTTTCTTATTGTCATAGAATTATTAACAGTTTATAAAATATGAAGAATATATAGATTCATTTAATTTAGCAAATGAGAAAGAAACAAAATGTAGGTTATAATGTATATAACCAAACCAAAATTGCTGCTGTCAACTGGATTCTGATTTATAGTTAGATTCTGATTCATAACAGCTTCATTGGCTTTCAAGGCTGTAAATCCCTATGGAAGCTTACTTACACATCTGTCTCCCTCAGAGACACTGGTAGTTTTGAACCACTGACCTTTCAGTTTAGCAGTCTATCCCCTTAATCACTACACCACATATGTTGTGGTTAGGTGCCACCGAGTCGTTTGTGACTCATAGCAAGGAACCCTATGTACCACAGAACAAAACACCACCCGGTCCTAGCCATCCTCAAAATTGTCGTTAAGCTTGAGTCCATTGTTGTAGCCCCTGTGAAAATCCATCTAGCTGAGAGACTTTTTCTTTCCCACTGACCCTCTACTTTACCAAGCAAGATGTCCTTCTCCAGGGACTAATCCCTCCTGACAACAAGTCCAAAGTATGTAATATGTAATTTCACCATCCTTGCTTTTAAGGAGTGTTCTGGTTGTAATTCTTCCAAGACCTATTTGTTTGTTCTTTTGGGAGTCTATGTTCAATATTCTTTGCCAACACAATTCAAAGATTGTCAGTTTTTCTTCTTACTTATTCATTGTTCAGGTTTCACATGTATATTATGCAATTGAAAATGTCATGGTGAAGATGGCAGACTAAACACGTGTCTCCCTAAATTGGTCTAGAAATCAAGACCTGAATTGATAATTAAACAGAGCCTTCTGGTACACCTAGTGAGCCTTAGGACGCGGCACAGGGCTGTTAATTTGGACTTCATACTACCGAACGGAAAACCTCCTGTCTTTTGCTGACCCCCGCGCCGGTGTTGGTAGAGTGAGATTCCATGTGTAGGATTGTTTTGGGCCCTGAGGCAGCCTTTTGGGATAGTCAAAGAAAGGGAAGCATGCTAAAATTTGGGGCCTTCATACTGTCAAGAAAGAAAACAGTGCTGGGAACTGAGCACATCCTTTGGAAAGGACTGGAGTCCCTGTGCCTCAGAGGCTTCCATTCCAGAGGAATACTGATGACAAGGACCTTTCTCCTGTGCCAGCAGAGAAAGCCCTGGAACTCACACTCTGAATTTGGACTTTTAGCTTACTGGAGCACAAGAAATAAAATTTCACTTTTTAAAGCTAGTCACTTGTGGTATTTCTGTTAAAGCAGCACTAGACAACCAAAACACTGCTTTTAGAGGACTTCTTGAAAAAATATCTAAAATTTCATTTTTGTTTATCTATTGTGTTTTGAGTATCTTTTTGTATGTATATATATTTTTTACTAATTGCTTTAGGTATTATGCATATGTAACTTATCACTGTCTATTGGTGTTGACGTTTTATGAGTTTGGGTAAAGTACAGAAGCTTTCTTGCCTTTGGCATTCTTGTATCTTCATCCATTTATTACATAATTGTCTGAAATTTTTAATCCTTATACTTGTGGAATTCGGTGTATTCCATCTACATCTTAATACCAAAAAAAAAGGTCAAACCTGTTGCTATTGAGTTGATTCTGACTCACAGCACCATTGACAGAAGAGAACAAGTTACTGTGAACTACAGACACTGTAGTTACATTCACTGCAGTTGCTTGTGGCTCTTCTCATCTAGCTTCTGTTCTCCCATTTTTCTCTAGATCAACCTGCTTCCTGGCCCAGGATACATTCCCTTGTCCAGCCTCTCCTAGGGCTGCCATGGACCCCTGTCTTTTCTTTTGTGTATATTAACTAAAAACAAACAACCCCCCAAACCCCTTGCTCTCCTGTCAATTCTGATCCATAACAACCCTATATGACACTGCAAAACTTCCCCATAGAGTTTCTGGGAAGCACGTGATGGATTCAGATTGCCATCCTTTTGGTTAGCAGCCGTAGCACTTAACTGCTAAGCCAACAAAGTTGTTCTCTTTCTCAAGTAGGGCTTCAACTATTTAAGTGGTACAGGCTTTCAGTGATTCTTTTCGCTAGGCATTTCAGATTGTTGAGCCTGCTTACTGAGGGAGATAGAGAGTGGCAACAATTCTATTTTTAGTTGTTCAGGCAGTAATTTGATTCTGTATTTACTATGCATAGATGAAGATATATAGGTATATATGATGTCTGCATTCCTGTCCAAAATACATCATTCTAAGCAACAAGTTGTATGCACCTAATGCTAGCACATATAATTTAGTGGGAAGAGCATAGACTGTAGAAGAAAGAACAGTTGTATTTAAGTTCTACTATGGTTAAGTGCTGTCTAGCAACCAAAAAGTTTAGCAGTTCAAATCTCCTTGGAAATTCTATGGGCAGTTGTACTCTGTTCTAGAGGGTCACTGTGAATTGGAGTTGACTCAGTGGCATCGGGTTTGGGTTTGGTGTTTTTATCATTTATTAACTTTGTGACCTCAGGTGTATCACACAACCTCTCCATATCACTTTCGCTTTCCTCACATTGAAATAAGGATAACACACATTAGGTGCTCAGGAAAAATCAGCTCCCTTTCAGTACACACTACTCAGTCTGAATGTTGCCTTTTCCAACCTTTGTGCACTTTTGCTAATATGTAGGACTTACCACAAACCCATCTGTCCCTCACCCCAGATGATCTGGATTTTCAAACATATGCCTTATATTTTCACCAAGCAAGAAAATTTTTTAAGTTCTTGGATTCCTGGAATGATCACAAATCCATATTTAGCTGTAGAAGTCTTTCTGCCCTTGCCTCATATCCTAGCCTAAAGTTCAATCATAATGAAATATTTTTCACCATCAATTAGCCCAGGATTTTTGACTTGACGGCACTTGGCTTTGGCTAACGTCTGTCTGCTTTGCAAATAGAATTCCTTTATACATACACCACAAACCCAAAGGATGCCAACCATTCATTGTTGGTAGAGTTTTGCACATATTCAGTTCTTAACACATATTGCATAAATTAAAAATATTACTAAATCATGATCGCTGCACCTCAATACCAGATGTGTTGCCATTCTCTTTGAAACCAAAGTGCATTCATCACCACGACAGGGGCTAGAGCTTTTAATCTTTGTAAACATCGTGCACAGCACTGGGACATGCAATAAATATTTGTTAATCAATTTTGTGGTCTTAGTGCACTCCATAATTTAAGCTCATATTCTGATGTAAAAAGAAAAAGATTGAAGAGAAAGAAAGAAGTGAGGAAGGAAGGGAAGAAAGGCAGGGAGGGAAATAAAGAGTGAGAAAGTAAACAAAGAAAGAAAAGAGAGAAAAGGGAGAGAGAAAAAGATACAATAAGAAGACTTTTAGCCCTTTCTAGCCAAAATTATCTAGCATTTGCTTTTTTTCAGGAAAGAAAGCATATGCTACAGCACAGCGGGTTTTGGAAAAAGTCTAACAAAGAACACAGATATGCTGGAATAGCTCAAGAACAGGAAAGTGATAGAGAGGAACCATTGAAATAACCCAGCGTCCACTTGTGCTGTTTCATATCTGATTATCTGCGGTTGGGGGATCTGAGGACAACAAAGGAAATTAGGTCTTCTGTAGTTCTCATTAAGTGCTGGAGGAGCCTGACTACTGCTGAGCCCAGCGCTTCAAGGGCTTTGGAAGGGGAAGTGCAGTTACTTTATTCCAGCACCTTCGCTGTGCTGGAGGAAGTAAGAAAAAGCCCTGAGACAAATAAGAATAGTAACAGCATCCAAGGCAGCACAGCCCAGTCACGCTTCCTAAAGGTGGTATAAATAATTAAGAATCTCTACAGGTAAACTGCTAGGAATAAAAGAGAAAGAGCTGCAAAGTGCCGATGTCATTTCAACTCAGTTCTGCCCATTTACCATAAAGCAAAAAGGACTTGATGTGTAAATAACAGAATCTCAGAACTACAGAGTGTTTATCTGTTCACTGATGTATTCACATATTCAACAGACTGTTACTGAGTGCTTATGATAGGCCAGTTATTATGTTACCTGCTTTGTTATCATCTACCACTTTTTCATAATTTGGATGAAGAATCATCCAAACCGTGAATCAGGAGTAAAGTGCTTTCTTTGCACAAGATTATACCTCATTTGTCCAAAGCTAGGGTTATAACACAGTCTCCTGATCTCTCAATGAATGTGTTTTAAATTATGCTTTCAATGAAGTCTGGTAATTACTTGATAAATAATGTGACTTTCATGATCAGATTATTCACTAAAATAATAAAATAAAATAGGAAAGAAACACATTTCAATACTGAAATTGGACTTTTTCAGCAAGAATTAGTCATATTCAAAAATCAATGCAACTGTTACTGACATGTGTATGTATATTTCTTTGCAAAAATTTGTTTAATAGATTTCTTTCTCACTTGACTGCTGTATTCTTCGCTAACAAAATGCCCAGCACGTGGCATGTACTCAGCAAATATTTACTGCCCAAGTGACAAAATTCCATCGAGGTCTATTTCTAGGCTAGTAAACAACAAACTTCTCTTTTGTCAATGTCTCCCTTTTTTTTTTTAATCAGTGCATAATTTTCCCTAAAAAGACTTTAACTAAGCTATGCTATTTTTACAACATGAACCCTACAGGCATTTATTTTTAAGTAACTGATTTGTTAAATTCAACACAAAATGTATGGGGCAGCTAAGTGCATGCTGAAAGTAACAAGAAATAGTAAATAGCATTTGTTCCATCTTCTGCTCATCTAAAGCCACTCAACCAGGACACAAAAGCAGTTGTACATACATGTACAATTACATGGATAGTCATAGTGAGATCCTTAGAGTCTCCTAAAGTCTTACTAGCTGGAGGAGACATGATGTAGACTGGTTAAAAGAGAAGAAAACTGTGGTATCAGGTAAGAGGAGTTTCATCATGTATTTTCCACATGAAATTTCAAGCTAGCATATGTTATTGACCCTGATTTATTTTAAGTGCCAGCAGTTTAAGGAAATTGAGATGAAAGTTGATGAGACGATAAGTTATCCAATGACTTGTTAAGGTAATGGGGTTGGCAATGTGTGCAGTGTGCCTTAAAAAAGATGAATCTCAGATGACTTGAAGAATCATGCTTGGGTAACTGCTTAAATGAATAGAGTTCTCTTCTAGAAAATGGCTATGTGACCTTGGGTAAGGCTCTTTGGGTCTCAGTTTCCACATTTGTAAGATCACAGAATGATCATTGAGTAATCATTGAGGCTCCTTCTAACAATCTTATTCTTTACTCAGAGATCTTTTCATATTATTCTTATTATTTTACATCCTTTCTGCCTCCAGTAAGTCTAGACACCTGCAACAGGGCCGTCCACGTGACGTTTGTATCAGCTGAGCTGTGACCTCTTCTGACTTTGTGGCAATGTGACATATCAGTCAACTTGGACTGTGGGATAATGAGTTGAGGGTGTTTTCATAATCAGAATCCTTCCAAAGCAATTAAATCTAAGTTAAATGATAAGGCTTTGTATTACTTCTATCAGGGTTGGGGGAGATATGTGTGAACATATCATCCTCAACTGCCATGAAGAATGAATAATTGAAGGGAAGACATTAACTGTATTTGATATTGATTTGTCCAGAGCTGGAATGAAAGAGGCAGCCAATAAACATAAAGAGTAGGGTTATCACTGGGTGGGTCACTAACACACATATTTGGGGAAATCTTAGTCTACAGACCATAAAGAGATGTCACATCACCTGCCATAGTGGTGTCCGGAAGACATGCGAAGAAAATGCCCATCATAGCACGTGCTCAACAACTTGAAACAGGGTTAGGTGGCTGCAATTTTTGGCTGAGTTAGATATCTCTCATTTCAGGAAAGCAGGTTCTGAGAGTTCCAGGCATAGATGTTGCCTCAAGATTCTCTCCAAGTAGTCACTGTAAGGAAGCACTGAGTTTCTGTTTATTGTGGTGGAAACTTTGATAACAGATGTTGGTGATGGTCATACAACAGCACTAATGTAATGTCCTCACTAAGTTGCAGGTGTGAAAAATGTTGGAGTAGCAAATGAAACATTATATTTTTACAACGGTAACTCTATCCTAAGCCTTTTTCGGTAGGTCTTTGACCTAAGGGCACTTGGTGTGAAGACTAAGACTGTGGACTCTGAAGTTAGATGACCTGTTTGCGTATCCTTCTCTACTTACTAGGAGATGCATGACTATGATGGAACAAGTGGCTTCCCTGGTCTGTGTCTTAATTTCCTTAATCATAAAACTAGGATTGTTATACAGGTCAGCAATTCCTTAACTGACACTCTTCAGACCAGATGTATTTTAGAATCCAAAACTCTTTAGACATTCAAAAGTTAATAGCTTACATAATATAGCAACAGGAAGAAATGCTCTATAATCAATTTCCTCAATAATAAACCAAAAAACAAAACCTGTTACTGTTGCGTCAATTCCAGAGCATAGCCACCGATAATGCAGAGCAGAATTGCCCCATAGCAATCCCAAAGAGTGGCAAAGATTAACCATTAATGATCTCAAATCACTTTAGCCTAGGCTTTGCTGCCACATGGATTAGCAACAAGTCTACATTAAAAAATAATTTCAAAATTCTTTCTTTTTCAGAGTTTATGGAACTGCAGATAAATAATCATAGGCCTATAATTCTTACTTCAAAAGGGACAAAGCCAAAAGCCAAAACCCACTGCCATCAAGTTGATTCTGACTCACAGCCACCCTATAGAGTAGACTAGAACTTCTCCATAGAGTTTCCAAGGAGCATTTGGTGGATTTGAATTGCCGAACTTTTGGTTAGCAGCCATAGTATTTAACCAGTATGCCACCAAGGTTTCATACAAGATTTAAATGAGATACATGTAAGGTACTTAAAATAAACTATCTTATACTAAGTGCTTTCTTGAAATAACTTTTATTACTGTTTTCATCTTATTATTGCTATTGCTGCAGGGCTCTGAAAGCTTATTGAACCTGTTCCAGACAACAGAACTTAGAGATGGCAGAGTGGAATTCACATTCTCATCTCTTGCATTCCAAATCTCACTGTTTTTTCTGTTTTTACTAAATCAGTTTTTTTAAAAAATAGACAATATGTAAGTGGTAACTTTGACAAAGGGTAAGAGAGTGCACAATGTTGGCGAAGCCAATTCAACTTGTCAAAGGCAATATCATAGAATCTGCATAGACATGTCCAAACTCCCTGAGGGACTAAATTACTGGTTGTGGGGACCATGGTACTGGGGAACAACTAGCTCAATTGGCATAATATAGTTTATAAAGAAAATGTTCTACATTCCACTTGGTGAATAGTATTTACGTTATTAAAAAATTTGTAAGTGCCCGTGTAAGATACTCTACTGGTCTCAATTCTTTTGGAAGTGAGGGATAATGAAGAAAACTAGAGAAAGCTTGTTCCAAATGACCAGTGAACCACAACTACCACAGCCTCCAGCAGACTGAGTCCAGTGCAACTACATGGTGCTCAGGTACCACTACTGACTACTCTGACAGGAATAACAATAAAGTAATCTGGAAAGAGGTGGAGAAAAATGTAGAACAAAATTCTAATTCACAAAAAAATACCAGATTTACTGGCCTGATAGAGACTGAAGAAACCCCAAGAATATGGACCCCCAAACACCTATTTAGCTCAATAATGAAGTCACTCTCAAGGTTCTCCCTTTGGCCTAAGAGTAGACAGGATCATAAAACAAAACAAGACTAAAGGGGCACACCAGCACAGGGGCAAGTACTAGAAGGCAAGAGGGGTAAGAAAGTCGGTAATAGTCAAGAACGGAGACATGTTGTGGAGCTGGTAACCAATGTTAAAAAATGACCTGTGTACTAACTGTTTGATGAGAAGCTACTTTGTTCTGTAAACCTTCATCTAAACTACCATAATAAAAACAAATAAACAAAACCCAGTTGCCATCAAGCTGATTTCAGCTCATGCGCACTGGAACAGAAGTGCACTCCATAGGGCATTCGGTGGCTGAATATTTGGAAGTAGATCCTCAGATCTTTCTTCCAAGGTGCTCCTGGGTGGACTCAAACCTCCAACCTTGGAGTGTTAATTGTCTGTATCGCCCAGGAAATTCTTTTCTCACCATATCCTGGTAATTTACCCATGCAAATTGTCTCAGCAGTAAATGAAACCGGTTCACATTTATTCCATGACAACTTATGTTTTCTTGTTTTAGAGAAGAGAAGAGACAGCATACTTTTAAAAGAGAGACTTAATTAAAAATACTGGATACACACAAAAATCAATGCATTTTTATATATTAACAGTAAACATGTAGATATCAAAATTACAAGCACAATCAATACTAATAAGCACTCCAAGGAAAATGAAATACTTGATTTAAACTTAACAGGACACATATAAGGCTAAAATTGCAAAATGCTATGAAAGATGAAAGAAGGCCTAAAGAAAGGAAAAGACATTTCATGTTCAAGAATTGAAAGGCTCCATAGCAACTATCAACCAAGACACCAAACCAAATCAAACTCATTGCCATCGAGTGAATTCTGATTCAGAGTGACCCTTCATAAGGAGTGACAATTAAGTCAGTGTCATAGATCGAATTGCGTCCCTCCAAAAATAGATGTAGCCATTTGCCTGGGCCATGATTCCCTGTATCCTGTGATTGTCCTCCTTTTTGTGATTTTCATGTGTTTTATGTTAAAGAATTAGGGTGGAACTGTAAATCCCTTCAGAAGATCACCTCCCTGTCCCACTGTAAAGGTAGTTTCCCTGGAGTATGGTATGTTCCACCCTCAATCCTTTTGTCCCAGAAGAGATAAAAGGAAAGGGAAGCAGGCAGAGAATTGGGAACCTCAACCATCAAGAAAGCAGCACCGGGAGAAGAGTGTGTCCTTCAGACCTGAGGTTCCTGTGTCAAGACCCTCCCTGGACAAAGACTGATGCAACACTGGACTTTCCTCCAGAACCGATGAGGGTAAAGCCTTCCCCTAGAGAGGACATCCTGAATTTGGACTTGCAACCTACCGGACTGTGTAAGAATAAACTTCCCTTTGTTAAAGCAGCTCTAACTGATTAAAACAGTCAGTGAACTTAACTGTACTGAGTGCTACATGCCTCGTTGCTAACTATCGCTATCATCACCTGTGAAGTACTTCCCTTGGGAAGCTATACACTAATGCCAGCCTCTAGTCTACCCTTCAAAGCAATTTTGAAGCTCTTTTCTGGAATGGCCGTTGCACATGGTGACATGGTGACAAGTTCATGAACTTAATTGCATAATTGTCTGTTAGGAAGTTTTTAGCCAATGAACAAATAACTATCAGAACTCCCACCCTACTCAACTGATCTGGCTGCTAGTGACTTTTCTTATTTACCTAAAAATAAGGAAATATTGGAAGGAAGATATTTTGATGACATTCAGGACATCAAGGGTAATGCGATGACAGCTCTGATGGTCATTCCAGACAAAGAGTTCCAAAATTGCTTTGAAGAGTGGACTAGGTGCTAGTGTTGGTGTATAGCTTCCCAAGGAGAGTATTTCAAAGGCGACCATAGTGATATTCAGCAACGAGGTATATAAAACTTTTTTCTTTTTATTGTGAATTAAAAACAATTTTACAGTCTATATCAGGTTGCCATATAACACTTAGAACTTCCACTTCTATTCTACTCTACCTGTTCCCCTTCCCTGCCTGTGTGATAGCATGCTTCCCCTTTTGTTCAGAACTTACTATGACCTTTTGATAATGATCTGGCCCTCTTTACCCAATCAACTCAGTTCCAGCAAAGTGTTCCTTAGACAACTCCATGTACATAAACGTGTGTGTAACACTTTTCCTAGGATGGATTCATGAACTAGTTAGCAATCCTTGTAGGACAGAAGAGAACTGCCCATACAGTTTCCAAGGAGGACTTGGTGGATTAGAACTGCTGACTTTTTGGTTAGCAGCCATATTCCTCACCACTAAACCACTAACAACAACAGGAATGCTGAAATTAATTTGCTAAAAGATACAAAACAAAGGGGTCCCGATGGTACAACTGATTAAGCTGTTACTGCTAACCAAAAAATTGGCGGTTTGTGCATTAGACTTGGGAACACAATGTGACCATATGGTGTGTGCTCTTTATGGTTCTATGCATCGACAGGGTGTCATCCTACTGGCCTCTTACTAGAGGGGAGAGGAGAGGGTGGAGAGAAGGGGACAGGAGAGTGTTAAGAGAATATGGCATGTATAGAATGGAATGGAGGAGGGTGCTGTCACTGGGCAAGGAGAGCAGAAGGAGCTGCAGATAGGCAGGCATGCAAATTTAACTCGGATTGTATACTTTCACTCAATTGCAATAATAATAATAAGTAATTAAAAAAATTGTTGGTTCAAACTCACCCAATATCACTGTAGAAGAAAGGCCTGAGGATCTGCTTCCATAAAGATTACAGCCTAGAAAAACATATGGAAAAGTTCTACTGTGTCACACCATGCAGAGTCAGAATGGACTCAGTGGAAACCAACAATTACAATAGGCAAAGACAACTTATTCCAAAATTAATGTGGAAAGACACAGATCTTAGAATAACGTAAAAAATTTTACAAAGAATGAAGTAGGAAGACCCTATCCAATATGAATGTGTATTATATAGTTACAATAACTAAGGTTGTGTGGTACAGGCAGAAGGATGAATACATAGATCAATAGAATAAAGCAAGAAACCCAGAAATGGACCCACACAAATATGTCCAACATATTACTTTAAATTTTATTTATTTTGTTGTTACTGAGAACATACAGGGTAAAACATATACCAATTCAACAGTTTCTACCTATATAATTCAGTGACTTTGATTACATTCAAGAGGAACAACTGTTCTTACACATTCTTCCTCTATTAACGTAAACCCACTGCCCCCTCAGGTTACTATCTAATCTTTTGAGTTTCTGTTGTGGATTTAATCCCACATAAATAGTTCTTAGACTGGCTTAATGTTCAAGGCAGATTTTTTTTTTTTTAGTTAAGCTGAACTGTTTGGTTTTAAGAAGACTTCAGGGGATATTTTGGTTTAAGGTTTAGAGATTACCTTACAACAGTAATTTCAGGGGTTCGTATACTCTCCACGGCTCTAGCAAGTCTGGAGTCCATGAGAACTTATTTTTGAGAAAGGTGCAAACATAATTCAGTGGAGCAAAGACAAATGGTGCTAGAGCAATTAGGCATTCCTGATGCCCTAGTGGACTAGTGGGTAAATATTTAGCAGCTAAGCAAAAGGTCAGCAGTTTGAATCCACTAGTACTGCTCAGAAACCCCAGGTCACAGCTGTATTCTGTCATGTAGTATCATTGTGAGTTAGAATTCACTGCATTGCCTGGTGTTTTTTAAGCCAAAAATAAAGAAATATGGTCCTAGCCTAAACTTTTCATCTTACACAAATATTAACTCAAAATACACTAATGACTTAAATATAAAATGTGAATTTTTTCTTAAGCACTTATTATGTGCCAGGAACATTTTTAAACATGTTTTGTGCATCAACTTTTGAGTCCTTGGGTGATGAAAATGGGCAATACACTCAGTTGCTATCACTGATTGAATGAATGGTTTTCCCCAAATCTTGTCAACTTTGCTAGGCCATGATTCCTAGTATTGCGTGATTGTCTACCTTTGTGTCATCCGATGTGATTGTCCTATGTGTTGTGAATCCTATCTCTATGATGTTAATGGGACAGTATTAGAGGCCGTTGTTTTAAGGAGGCAAGACTCAATCTAGATTAGGTTGTATGTTAGCCAATCTCTTTTGAAATATAAAAGGGAGAAGCAAGCAGAGAGGCATGGGTACCTCATACCATCAAGAAAGTGATGCTAGAAACAGAGTACGTTCTTCTGGCCAGGGGTCCCTGTGCCGAGGAGCTCCTAGTCCAGGGAAAGATTGATTAGACAGAGAGAAAGCCTTCCCCTGGAGCTGATGCCCTGAATTTGGACTTTTGCTAGATTTTGAAAGAATAAAGTTGTGTTTCTTGAAGCCAGCCACTTACTGTATTTCTGTTATGGCATCACTAGATAACTAAGACAGTTGCTAACCGAAAGTTGGAGGGTCAAGCCCACACATGGGGGATTCAGAAAAAATGATCTGGCAATCTACTTTTTAGAAAACAGGCATTGAAAATCCGCTAGAGCACAGTTCTACCCTGCTACACATGGAGTCACCATGAGCAAAGTCAACTAAGTGGCAACTGAAAAAAGTTATTATTATCCTTACCTCGTAGCTGAGAAACCTGCAGAATAGTGATCGAATACATTGCCAGTGTCGTGTAGCTAATGGATGATACATGAGGGTTTGAATCTGTCCTTAACTCACGCTTTTTAAAAGTGTACCCATGAACAAGTAGCCTCAGTGTCGCTTGGGAGTTTGTTAGCCATGTAGACTCTGAGTCCCCAGCCGACATCTACTGAATACGAAGCTGCAACTTAAAATGATTTCCAAGTGACTCACATGCCCATTGCATTTTGTGGAAGCACTGCTCTAAATTACAACCCCTTTTGCATCTTACTTTCTTTCAGTCTACAAGGAAGGATACTTGGCTCTCTCTAGGTGCATTTCCCCACTTAGAAATACCTAGATGCTGCAGTGGAACCCAGCTGTGCCTGCTGTTCCTGGACAGGCTTTTCCATTGTGCTTCTGGCCAGTCTCCTGGTGAAAATAAAGCGGATTATCTAACAGCCTCCCTTAAGTATGTCTGGGAGACAAGCACTTTGAATGAAATGTACAATTATTCTTCCTCATTTCCACTGATGTGACTTCCTGCAATCAAACAGATTGACTCTGGTTAGTCATCAGTGAGAGACAACACCAAGGTCTGAAATATGGAATGTTTCCTGGAGGAGGTGAACCTGGGAAGATGAAGAAGGACTCACCACTCTGCAGACTGGGGCACTTGTAACATGAATTGTTTCCCTGAACCCAGACAACAATCACCCAGGAAGCACTGTTTTACAGGTACAGAGCAGCTAGACAATTTTTTGCAAAGTCACACATGTAGTAATATTCAAAGCAGAATCTGAACCACCAGTGTGAGTCAGGAGGTCACTCCCCCATCACTGGGGATGTTATTCTTGCTCTGTCTCTTCCTAATGGTACAAGGTCAGCCACTACAGCCTGGTTTGGAAATAGAAATCCCTACCCCTTGCAAGCATTTTGAGTTCTAAATGGGACCAGGTAGTTAAAGAAGCCCCATACATTTTTATATGTGCTAGAAGTGTTAGGAGGTTGAACTATTTTATCTAGTGTAAAATGCATGAGAGCAGCAGTGTTTAATAAATCTTCAATAGACTGAAACCAAGTAACTGGCTTCCTTTGTTAATGGGATAGTGCACCTCAAAAGTGCAGAGAAAGAGGAAAATCACAAGAAATGAGTTGACATCTAGCTAGCATTTATATATTAAAAAAAAATTAGGAAGTGCTCTGGGGCAATATTAATTCAATTGCACCTGAAATGTCTTTTTCTTTTCCCATCCTGAACTTGATCATGAGACTCATCATTTACAACCCACAGGTTCAAGATGTTTAAAAACAAAGGGGAGGAGGGATGAGGAGGAGTTGTCAGCATCTAGGCATCTGTCTTAGCAGGATGAGCCTCTTCAAGGAGCAACTAAAAAAGGGCCAACAAAAAGCCCCCAAATTACAATAGCAAACACCACATGACTTCCATATACCCAATTCTGCTCTAAGTATTTTCCATATGTAAGTGTATTTTAACTTTAGAATAACTTTACAATGTAGGCACTATTATTATCCCCATTTTACAGATAAGAAAATGAAGCTACTGAGAAATTAAATGATTTGCCCAAGACCACGAAGCTGGAAACTAGATGGTCTAGGATGCCAGGAGCCAAATGGAACATATTTGTCATTCATCACAACTTTATTGAGCATAGTTTCTGATTTGGTGATAAACTTCAGGCAAGAAAGAATATTTTTTGTCGCTTCCTGTGTTGCAGATGGAGTCTGTAGGAGATGCAAACAGTTGACATGTTCACCTGCTAACCAAAGGGTTGGAGGTTGAGTTCTACCCAGAAGTGCCTTGGAAGAAGGCTCTGGTGATCTACTTCTGAAACATCAGCCACTGAAAATCCTGCAGAGCACAGTTCTGCTCTGACACACGTGGGGTCTCCATGTGTGTTGGAGGTGACTTTTGGATTATCCCAGAGACTTTCGTTAGTTCCCAATTTCATCCTTTCCATAACTGACTGATTATTTCAGCTACTGACTCGGCAGCACTTGGCTTTGGCATTGATAAAGATAGCCCTTTTGCTTATATTTCCTGTTTGGGGGTTCGTTTGGCACTTAGAGGCTAATTATGCTTCTCAAAGTCACCAGCTTATAAGTGACAAGAATTTGATCTTAGGTCTTTATGACTTTATTCCTGGGAGTATGAAGCCAAATTTTCCAATAGCAGGTAAAACAAAGAAAAGTCGGTCCCAGCACTGGCACGCTTATATGCTTTGAGTCAGTTTCAGGTCTCCATAGAATGTACATCAACATGGAATTAGATGTGTAAGAGAAGTAGTTGGAAATGCCTGAGAATAACAAGGGGAAGGGAAGCAGAAATAGGCAGGGAGACCCCTCAGAGTGAGATATAGGTCAGACACTGGTGAAACAAGATCAGGAAGGAAGGAAGCAGTGGTAATAGGACCCTCAGACTGCATACCAGCTCTGAGAATGTTTTGCCCAGGCCAGTGGAGAGATATCTAGTGAAGATCTCTCTTTGACAGAGTCTTTGTGAGGCCCAGGTGGTGAAGTGGTTAAGAGCTACAGCTGCCAACCAAGAGGTCAGTGGTTTGAATCCACCAGTTGCTTCTCGGGAACTCTGTGGGGCAGTTCTACTCTTCCCAATGGGTGGCTATGAATAGGAGTTGACTTAATGGCAACAGGTTTTGGCTTGTGTTGGACGGGGGATCCCTTTGTGGTGAAGAGGGTCATCGTGTTCAGCTGCTGACTGAAAGGTTGGGGATTCGAGTCTACCCTGATACACTTTAGAAAAAAGGCTTGGAGATATACTTCCAAAAATTCAAGCAGTAAAAATTCAGCAGAGCACAGTTCTATTCTGACACACATGGTGTTGTCATAAGATGGAACAGACTTGACAGTGACTGTTTTGTTTCACCCCCTCCAACACTGTGTGTACTGCTATGTTGAACACTGGCACATTAATGGAATTACAAGGACAAACTGTCTTCTCACCACCCAGTTGCATTTCCTTAGAGGGCATTTGGTCCATCTGATCACCTCTCACAACATCCTACAGGACAGAGTAGAACTGCCACATAGAGTTTCCAAGGCTGCGGCTGGTGGGTTCAAACCACAGACTTTGGTTATCATCTTAACATGTAACCACTGTGTCACCAGGGCTCCTTAACCCTTGAGGAGAGAATCTTAAATTTAGCCAAAATCTAGTAGAGAAATTCATAGCCAAGAAATAGCTTCAACTGCTGCCCAAATAGCCTCCTAACTGGAGATGTGTCTGAGAATCCTGAGTTGGCTATCCATCCTCTTCTCTTCACAGTAAGGTTGTGACATGAAAACTTCATTAGTGCTTTTGGTCTGAAGTGTTCAGCTCCCTGCCCTAGAGGAATAATAACTCCCTCTGAAAAGACAGTGATTTTAATCTGCACAGAAGACTACATCTCTGACTGCTCAATCTTGCTAAGACAGACGGTATGATACCTGTGTGTTTCTTGGTGACATTCTGCAGGGCATTACTTGTCTCTTTCCCTTTGTTTGTTGGCTAAGTACGTGGAGGGCTTATTAACAGGTGGTGCAAACTGTGAACTCATTTGAATTATAAGGCAACAGCCACAGAGTGGAATTTAAAGTCTTGCACTTATGTTTTCATGCACAGCAATAATTCTGTGGGTTATAGCCTTAGTGCCTTTGGAAGCAAGAAACAATTTCTCTCCTTTATGATACAGGCTTGATGAAAACCCTCCCTATCCTGGCTTAATGAAGCCATGCCTCATCTTTTCAGACAACACCTTCTGTTTGATTAAATTCCTCAAGCATGACTGAGCTCTGTTTTAGATGCTGCGAATAGAAACACAAAAAGATGTGGTTCTTGACCTCGTGTGGTAGACAGAGGTTAGTACAAGGCAGATTTAGAGTTTAGGATGCAAGAGCAATATCATGGCCTCATAAAAGTACAGGACTTTGTAGACAAAGGAATGATGGGCTATGTAGCCAGAGAAATTAGAAAAAGTAATATCTGGAATGGATTTAGAAGAAAGAGGTGGACCAAGTACAAGGCTTTTATTGTTCCCCAAGGAGAGAGAGGAGCGTGTACAAAGCTAAGAGGACATGAAGCAGATTGACATTTAGGTGATGACAAGTGGTTCCACATGGTGGCAGGGTGAAATGTTGTGAAAAAATAGTTGTCATAGAGTTGATCCTGACTCCTGGAGACCCCCTGTGTGTCAGGGTAGAGCCGTGCTCGTCGAGTTTTCGGCAGCTCGTGTAGATCACCAGGTCTTTCTTTGAAGGCACCTCTGGGTGGACTTGAACTCCCAGCCTTTGGGTTAGTATCTGGTTGCATTCACCGTTTGTATCACCTAGGGACTCCAAAGTTCTTTGAGAGGTACTGTAATTGGACAGGAGGTTGAAAGGATTCATGTTGGG
Source organism: Heterohyrax brucei (assembly GCA_028571685.1). Lineage (NCBI taxonomy): Eukaryota > Metazoa > Chordata > Mammalia > Hyracoidea > Procaviidae > Heterohyrax > Heterohyrax brucei. The sequence goes on along the minus strand of CM053153.1, from coordinate 11,868,042 downwards.
CACGAGGAGAAACAGGAAGGAGCCCCATTGCACTAGCACTGATCAAGACAGTTATAGTAGGAATAGGGAGTTCCTGGGTGGTGAGAACAGTTAATGTTCTTGGTTGCTAATAGAAAAGTGGGAGGATGCATCTGTCCAGATGTACCGTGGAAGAAACACCTGGTGAATTACTTCTGAAAAATCAGCCATTGAAAACTCTATGGATCACATTCCTATTCTGACACTCAGTGATGACTGGTTTTTTTGTAGGACTAGAGAACTGGGGATATTTAGTAGATCCCACCACTTGTGGATTTTTAAGTCTGGGGGGTGGGAGTGGAAGGATAGGATGAGTGAAGGCAAGGGTGCTTTCTAGTTCTTAGTAACCAAGCAGGTACTTACACACCCATTATGCACCAAAGACACCTAAGCTTCTTGATGAAAACACATAGAAAAAATATCATAAGTTAAATTTGAGAAGAAACAAAGAGAAAATGGTTCAACTGTGATGGGAGAAGAGAGATATGATTAAAACATTTCCAAAAGAAAGTAAGAAAAAAATCAGAAGTCCATCAACTTAGTCGTTCTCAACCAGGAACAGTTAGACAGACACAGACACAAAGCTAATTAGCAAAGCCTGAAGACATTCTTAGATGTTAGAACTGGAGAAGTACTACTAGCCTCTAGTGGGCAGAGGCCTGGGATAGTGGGAAACATCACACAATGCCCAGGTCGGCTCCTACAATAAAGAATGATCTGGCCCTGAATGTAAACTCTGCCAGAGCTGAGAAACCCTGCACACACAGCTGCTGAACATCCTAGACAACATGCTTTCCTACATGTTGCATTTTCTACAATGAGTCATTTGGCCTGACTTTTCTATCCCTCAGCCAACCAGACCTTAGATGCCCATTTTCTGGGTGTCCACAAGCCTTTTCACAATGTTAGATTAATGATAAATGTTGGCCATGTATGAAGCATCAAAGTAAAAATTTTCAGAATGTTCCATGATTGTCTGCAAGAATTACAGTTACTTGCCAACTGGTACAAATGACTTCCTTGGGTTTTCTAGTATGAACTAGTTCATTATAGATAGAACTGTTGATAAACTTAATGATCACACTATGATTCTTAAAATATGTTTTCAAATCTCTTCTCCACTAGAGCTGAAACAATGCAGCTCTAGACAACTCCAGGAAACACTAGTGACGTAGTATTTAAGTGCTACAGCTGCTAACCAAAAGATTGTGGTTCATATCCACTAGGAGCTCCTTGGAAATGCTGTAGGGCAGTTCTACTCTGTCCTATAGGGTCATTGGGAGTTGGAATTGACTCTACAGCAGCATATTTTTGTTTGTTTCTTTGTAAAGACATCTCTAACAATGATTGCGGGAGCCCCGCCAACAGAATTATATTGATTTAGACATCTTTTGCTGTTTCTTCCTGTCTCAGTATGTACTTACACTATAATGCTTGGAATTTTTATCATTATTATAAATTTGATTCTACCCAGTGCTTAAGAATAAAACTGAACACCAAAGTGAATCTGTTGCTGGCCAGTGAATTCTGGCTTCTGGTGATCTCATGCATTAAGGTGTAGACCTGTTCTGTGGGGTTTTCTTGGCTGTAATCTTAATGGAATCAGATCCCCAGGCCCTTTTTTGGCTGTGCTGCTGGGTGGATTTAGAGCTACCAACCTGTAAGTTAGTTTTGTTAAGTTCTGCTGAGTCAGTTCCAGCTCATTCTAACCTCGAGTACAACAGAACAAAACACTGCCTGGTCTTGCTGTCATCCTTACAGTCACTGTTATGTTTGAACAATTGTTGCAGCCACTGTGTCAGTCCACCTGCTTGAGGGTCTCCCTCTTTTTCACTGACCTGCTACTTTAACAAGCATAATGTTCTCCTCCAAGGACTGGTCCCTCCTGATAACATGTTCAAAGTGTATGAGACAAAGTCTCACCAACCTCACTTCTAAGGACAAATTGAGCACAAACCATTCATGCTACCCAGCAACCTGTATGCAAAAAATAGGAATGATTTTCTTATTATAATGCATCCATTTGTGGAGTCGAGACATACCAAAGAAATGTGCATTTTATACTTTTCTGCTCAGGGAAAGAGAATTTCATCCTTACATTTATGCCCACTGATGATCATGAAATTCCATAGCATTGTTCCATTTCTTGAATATGCATACTGATCTTCAGTTAGCAAAGTACTTCAGTTAGCATAAGTTCATTTTTCCTCCCAACAGGGCTGGCAGAAATTAATACCTCAGTGTTACCACTAATGAAGTGGAGGCTCCTTAAAGCCAAATGATGGCTTCAGGCTCTACAGGAAGTATGTGGCTGTCTTAGAAACAGGTGCCCAGGGTTTTCTTTGACTCCAGCGCTCTTCTCACTGTCACTTACTGCTTCCAAGATATTGGTTCTCCAAATTGTGGGGCTGCTTAAGGAGTATTTGGACTCTCAGAATCCAAGAATGCAAGAGTTACTGAAGTTACTCTAGGAACCTGTCTTCCTCACTCCGGTTCTGAACAAATTGTTGGGGAGAAACAAAACAAGCCTTGAGAAGACAGAGCGTCCAAATGTCATCTTCATTACTGATTAAGTCAAAGCTGGAGAACAGAGCTTGGAGTGAGAATCTTAAGGACTCTATTGACTAACTGCAGGATCAGAAACACTCTACTTGGATGCTAACAGAAAGGTTGGCTGTTTGAACCTACCTAGTGGATTCTAAGGAGAGAAGACCTGGTGATATATTCAATAGAGATTACAGCCTAAGAATCCAGTGGGACAATTGTACTGTATCATATGGGGTCACCAGGAGTGGAACATCAACTTGACAGCACCTAACACAAACAACAGGCAGCTCGCAGGCTGCTGAGAGCCTGCACTGGAGGAAGAGCAGCACAACATAGGACCAGAAAGTTCACTGTCAAGGAGAAAGAGGGTCTAAGCTGAACATGTCTGGTTTATGCCTCCTAAATGTACCTATAAGGTACTCTGCCTCCTTTAGCGAAGAACAAGAGTAAAAGGACGAAGTGTGTTACAGTTGGTGGAACTGTAGAGAACATCAGGTTTGGGGTCAAAGAAATAAAGCCTGACACTCCTGTATGTCATTCACTCAGAATGACATCCAAGACATCCATTATTTGGTTTATTCTTTCATTAGCATGTTCACTGAGTGTTTTCTCTGTGCCAACCACCATCCCCAGGAATGAGCAATGCTGTCACAGTGGTTGCCTTCATGGAAGTTAATTTCCAGTCAGGAATATAAGTAAGTCGACAGTCAGCCTGCTGATTTCCCTAAACAATAAGCACTAAGAAATAAAAGATGCAGGGTATTGTGATAAAGGGTAACTGGGGAGGTGTCTACTTCATCATTCATCTCTTGTCCTTCAACCCAAGGTGCTGGGGCAATGTACAGAGCAGCAGAACTGGCCCAGAGTGGCTGTATGTCCTTATGAGTCACATGACCTCTCTGAGACTTGAGTTGGCTTGTCCTCATCCACCTCTCTCTACCACCTCTTACACTGAGGTTCATCCTGGTCCTCATGAACCAAGATCAACTGATAAGCATCCAGATTCCCAGGACTCTTCCCCTGCACCCTCGCATTCAGAGTGTCTGAGACCATCGTCCTGAGAACTTGCATTCTTAACAACTCTTTGACGGCACTTGGCTGACTGGCTCAGCTAACACAGGTAATTCTTGAATTGCTGTTGTTTGTTGTCCTCAAGTCGTCTGTGACTCATGGTGACCTCATATACAACAGAACAAATGGCCACCCAATCCTGTCCCATCTTCATGAAAGTTGGTATGCATGAGTTCGTTACTGTGGCCACTGTGTGTTCTGAGTGCCTTTCAACCTAGGGGATTCATCCTCCAGCAGTGTTCTGTTGTGGTCCACCAGGCTTTCATGGGCTAATTTTCAGAAGTAAATAGACAGGTGTTTATAGTCTGTTCTCCCCTGGAAGCTCTTCTGAAACCTGTCCAACTTGATACTTCAAAGATCTGAATATCTGTGATACTTGAAATATTGGCAGTGTAACATGCAGCATCTCGGAAACATGTAAGCCACTGCAGTACAAGAAACTGACAGATGGGCAGTCATTTTCTTTATTATAAACCCACAAAAACCAAGCCAGCTGTAGTTGAGTCAGTTTCAACTCATAGCAACCCTATAGGACAGAGTAGAACTACCCCATAGGATTTGCAAGGAGCAGCTAGTGAGTTCTAACTGATGACCTTTGGGTTAGCAGCCAAGTCTTGAACTACTGGACCACCAGGGCAACCTCTTTATTATACTTACGTAAAGTAATATTGTAGTTTACAATTTACTGCATTTTGGGGTCAGACTGCAGATTTCATGATGTGGGCTGCCACGGGAGATACAGTGAGTAAACTGGAGCTTATTACCAAGTATTTTCTTAAAATATTTGTAGATGGCTTGCATTTCAGAGCCTGACTTCCATGAAATGAAGGATGTGATGTGACCCTGAGCACCTCCAAAGATTCCTCCAGCCTAGTAGGATTAGCTGCCTGCTGCTCTAGGATCCTAAGGATCACACTTGTGTTAGGAGTAGGTCTGGTACTAAGGACAAATAGCATTTTTGAATGAATTAGTGATTTTAGTGGATAAAGAAAATAATGCAAACCATGGGTTGTCTTCAGTCTGTACACTTTGTGGCTCAAGAATAAACCACGGCTCCCTGCAGCCAGCATCTCCTGCCTGTCTTTTAGAGATGCCAACACTCAAGACTCTCTCAGCCTCCCAGTCCTCATCCTGATTCTTTTCAATTAGGTATTTTCTCTGGAGTGATCTTGAAATTTATCATTGAAACTGGATATAAAGTTGAAAATGCAATGAGGAGCTATTAAAAATTATGTTGGAATTATAATCATAAACAGGAACTGTCCCAAGTGAAACAGAACATGTATTTCCCAGTGTGATTTTTTCCAGTCTGAACAATAGCTCAGGAAGCTCTACAAGCAGCACACCCCAGTGCCTCCTCCCTTTGTGCTGGGCTTACTTTTTCCCCATCGGGGCTCAGTTTTCCTCTCTGTGTTCTTATATTCAAACTATGACAATTTAACTTCAACCGAGGAGTTTCTGAGTCATGCCAACAGTTGAGTGCTAGGCTATTAACTGAAAAGTTGGTGATTTGAGTCCACTCAGAGGCACCTCAGAAGAAGGTCCCAACCACGGAAACTGTACAGAGAGAAGTTCTACTCTGAAACATGTGGGGTAACCATGTTGGAAATGATTCAACCCACTGTGATTTTTGTTTTGTTTTTATTTTTTTGAAGAACAGAGTTTCCTAACCACCACTTGTCAATGAGCCTGTTTTCATGGAGTGTTGTCCATTCCAAGGAGGAAGAAAGTACTTGTTTTTCCCCAGCTTCATTCCAGGATATTAATTTTTATTCATTTACTTCTCTCTGATATTTTGTAAAACACTTTTATAATTCCCATTTCAGAGATTCATGGTCATTAACATTCACAAAGGTCGTAAGCAGCTGAACCCATGGGACATATGAACAATATTGCTCTTCCAGTATGGCTTCTTCCACCATTAAGTGTGTTTTTGTTTGTTTGTTTGTTTTGTTTTTGTTCCTAAGCCACTTTCTTTTACAATGTTTTGTGTCCACAGCTAGACTTCAAACCTGTTATGATAAAACCATTTTCTTCATTCTCCACAACATGTATCCTAATGGTTAATATATAGTAGGCAGGTATATCAATTCTGACTCCACGGCACTTGGCTGGCATATCAATTATATTTTTATGAAATTACATGTAATTTAAAGTTATTATTACAATAATTTCCAGAGCTTATCTGGACTTGAAGACATGTTAAAATAGCAGAAATACATTATTAATTTCTATAACGTCATACTTTGGGTATAAAATTATTTATTTTGTGTTAAGTACTTCTATTTTCATTATCCTATCTAATTTTCACAGTGAAGTAGGTTCTGTCATCCTCATTTGACAGATAAAGAAACTAAAGTTCAAAGGTTATCAGGTCTAATTACATATTAAAGAATAATGAAAAACAGATGTATATGTCTTCTTGGGAAAATTTAGATACAGTATGATAAAAAGAAAACTGAATATAACTAGATGTGCAGGAGACAGTAAATTTTAAAGGTGAAGTAATGTTCATAGGGTAGCACTTTGGACATCTTTTTCCTTTAATATGCTGAGATCTGAAACCATACGGTGGGGAAGGGGAGAGGAAATACAGAATGGAGAAATCTTATAAACAAGTAAGTCACATAAATGTGATATACTTTAGATCATATACATTATATCCTCCAGCTGAAAATGATGTACAACCTACCCTATTTTTACACAAATAATATGTTTTTTCTATGCTTATTTGCCAATGACTCCCTCCCCCGGGAGGTATTTTCATAATCACACTGTGCTAAAATGTGGGGGAAAAAATGGCATAGCAGCACTTAGGAAAATACCTCCCAGGGGGAGAGAGCAGGGCAGTGGGCAAACAAATGTACAAGCTGTGTATTATCTGCATAAAAATATGGTATATCTAAGAATGCTTTTTTATTATCATTTTCATGAAATTTCTCGTAACTCGGGCTTAAATGTTTTTAAAAGTCCGATGTGATCACATTTACACTGATTTAATCAGTGGTTTCAGACCCACTGACTTCAATGTTTTTCTTTTTAAGTCCAACTGAAGAGATGCTTTAAAAATATATCTTAGGAGTCCCTGGATTTTGCAAGTGATTAAAAGGTTGGCAGTTCAAATCCACCCATAATTTCCTCAAGGCCATGAAAATCCCATAGAGCAGTTCTACTCTGCACACATGAGGTTGACATGAGGCAGACTCAGTTTGACGGAAACTAACAACGTTAGCTTAATTTTACCAAACTTTGATAAAATGCTTAATAAAAGTCATTCATTTAAAAAACAAAATACATTAATGTTTATAAAACCAAGAAAACCAAACCCATGACAGTTGAGTCAATTCTAACTCATAGCAGCCCTATAGGACAGAGTAGAACTGCCCCCATAGAGTTTCCCATACGTGTCTGTTAGATTTGAGCTGTGGACCAGTTGGTCAGTAGCCATAGCATTTAACAGCTATGTCACCAGAATTTGTGTCACCCTTTATAGTCAACAATTATCCAACGGTATTCCTGTGCGGGGCAGAGCTGTAAGCCAGTTGCATATAAATAATCTTACAAAAATGAGATTGAAGGGTTAGCTGTCATTTATATTTAAGCCTGAAACTTTTCATCAATCTTTGCTCCAAAAATACTCAGCTGTATCTTTGAAACAAACTAGTTACTACTACAAAATAAGAACCAAGCAAATTTTGTTCATCAGGCATTTGCTAGTAAATCACAGATAATGATTTATTGGTTTCCAGCAATATATTTCTATAAAATAAAAATGACTTTGCGTATAATACTAATGCCCACAATGAAGTACTATGTCAAAACTGCTGCATGAAAAACATCAATAAAACACAGAAATAACATGAAAATATGAGAGCTGAACAACCCTTCTTCACTTCTCATGAGGTACTTTTGTCTTTACTTTGTGGAAAATGTATATAAAGTCTCATAAACAGAAAAATATGAATATAAGCAAATTTGGAAGATAGGATTTTGAAGGATGACACCACAGAGAGTGGTGTGTCTGGAGCGATAATGAGCCTGTAAGACAGAGTTTTCTCTAAAGAGACATAATCAGGATCCAGGAACTGAAAGAGCACATGAAGGAGTATAGAAACTGTGGGAGAATGGCAGCTGTTTCAACACGCCCCACAGTCCTCATGGTCATGGCCCTTGGTCTGTGCATCCTTCTCTTGTCCCTGCCTTAGCAAAGGCTATGACCTTACTTTCCAGATTGCAGATGCTGTCAGAAATCAGGATGCCATTCCAGCAGAATGCTAGGTGCCAACTCTGTAGCACTCCGGATGGGGAAACATAATGCTAGCACCTTCATTCTGTTCTCGGCCAAAGAGCAGTTCCCTCACTAGGTGTCCCTCATCTTTCCCAGGGCCATTTCTATGCTTCGTTGTAACTTAGTCCACAGAGTCTTCAGTGTGAAGGAAATGTCTTGCTATGAACAAACTCAAAGGCACTTGCCACTGCTGCATCTATGTCTGAAAGGAGGTCTGACAATTAAGTTCATGAATTCATCCTAGGAAAAGTGCTGCATAACTCATTGCTGAATATCTCTATGGTCACCTTCGAAGTACTCCCCTTGGGAATCTACGTACTGATGCCAGAGCCTAGTCTACTCTTCAAAGCAATTTTGGAACTCTTTTTCTGGAATGGCCATCAAAGCTGTCGTCATATTGCCTTTGATGTCCTGACTGTCATCAAAATGACTTCCTTTCAACATTTCCTTTCTTTTCAGATAAAGAAAAAAGTCTTTGGAGGCCAGATCAGGTGAGTAGGGAGGGTGTTCCAATACAGTGATTTGTTTATTGGCTAAAAATTCCCTTGCAGACGACTACACATTTAAGTTTGCAAACTTGCCACAGTGCCACTGTGCACAATGCCCATCCCAGGAATAGTTCCAAAATTGCCATAAAGGGTGGACTAGCACTGGCATTGGTGCATAGCTTTCCAAGGAGAGTACTTCTAAGGTGACTGTAATGATCTTTAGCAATGAGACATGTAGCACTTAGAACAACCAAGTTTGTGGACTTAGTTGTTGGACCTTGTATTGCCAATTTAAAATGCTGTGCCTAGAGCAGAAATTAACGAATAGAGAACAGAAAAACAATGGGAAGAATCAGTAAGATCAAAAGTTCATTCTTTGACAAAATCAACAGAATCGATAAACCACTGATCAAACTGTCAAAAGAAAAACAGAACAGAAAGCAAGGAAGCCAAATAAGAAATGAGACGAGGAACATAACAACAGAATCAAGTGAAATAAAAAATGATCATGAAAGACTAAGGTGAAAAATTGTCCTCCAACGAATTTAACAGCCTAGAGGAAATGGATACATTTCTAGAAACACACTACCAATTTAAACTACTATAAACTGAGACAGAAAATCTAACAGACCCATAATAAAAGAAGACATTTTAAGAGGTGATTAAAAAAAACCAAAATCCTCCCCCATTAAACAAACCCTGGCATAGATAGCTCCACTGGAAAATTTTAAGAAGCATTCAGAACTCATACTAGTACTTACTCAAATTATTTCAGAGCATAGAAAAGGAATGAATACTTCTGAATCCATTCTATAAAGCCAGCCTACCCCTTATAGCAAAGCCAGACAAAGATACTACATAAAAAGAAAATTACAGACCAATATCTCTAATGAATATTGAAACAAAAATTCTCAGCAAAATTCTAGCCGGCAGAATTTAGAACCATATAAAAAATATATACCACCATCAAGTGTGATTCACACCAGATGTACAGAAATGGTTCAGCCCAGCCCAGTGGTTCAACACTAAGAAACCAATAAACATAACACACCACATAAACAGAACAAAGAACCATGTGATCTTCTCAATCGATGCAGAAAAGGAAATTGATAAAGTCCAACACCCACTCCTGATAAAAATTGTCAGTAAAATAGAAATAGAAGGGAAATTCCTTAACCTATTCAAGGGCAACTATAGGTCATGTAGTGGTTAAAAGCTATGGCTGCTAATCCAAAGGTCAGCAGTCTGAATCTACCAGGCTGCTCTTGGAAACTCTAGTGGGCAGTTCTGCTCTGTCATACAGGGTCTCTGTGAGTTGAAACCAACTCAATAGTAGTGGGCTTAGTTTTTTTTTTTTTTTTTGGTTTACACAAAACCAACATCCAGCATAAATTTCAATGGAGACAGGGCTTAAAATTCTTCTTAGAGAACTAGAGTAAGAAAAGGATGCCCTTTACCACTACCTCTATTTAACATTTCTTACTGGAAGTCCTAACTAGAGGAATAAGGAGAGGAAAAGAAATAGAGACCATCCAGATTGGAAAGCAAGAAGTAAAAGTTCCCTTGTTAGCAGATGGTATAATCCTTTGCATAGAGAACCGTAAAGATTCCACAACATCTAACTACTAGAACTAACAGATTCAGTAGAACAGCAGGATACAAGATCAGTATGCAAAAATCAGTTGTCTTCCTATACACCAGCAAAGAAAACTTCGAAGAGACAATTGGGTAAATAATACCATTTACAATAGTCCCAAAGAGATGAGATAATTAGGAATAAATCTAGTCAGGGACATAAAAGACCTATACAAAGAAAATGATAAAACATTACTAAAAGAGACAAAGAGAACTCCATAAATGGAAAACTGTACAATGTTCATGAATAAGAAGACTCAACATGGCCCAAATGTGAATTCTAACCAAAGCAATTTACAGATGTAATGCAAGCATGATCCAAATTCCAAAGTCTTTTTTTTTCCAACCTGATGGAGTAACCAACCACCACATTTACTGGGAAAGAAAAAGAGACCACGGGTAAACAAAGCATTACTGAAGACAAAGAACAAATTGGGAAGCCTCACACTACCTGATGTTAGAACCTACTATACAGCCATGGTAGCTAAAAAGCCTAGTATTGGTACAAGGATAGGCACATACCCTGATGGAACAGAATCAAGAACCCACATGTAAACCCATCTACTTACAGTTATTCAATCTTTGACAAAGGACCAAAGTCCACTAAATGGGGAGAAGACAGTGTTTTTAACAAGTTGTGCTGGCAAAACTGGGTGGCCATCTGTCAAAGAAAAAAGAGAGAGAACAGAACCCTTTCCTCATGCACAAAACTAACTCAAAATAGATCAGAGACCTAAATAAAAACCCTAAAACAATAAAGATCATAGACCAAAAAAAAAAAAAAAAAAAAGATACCAGACTTGACGGAAACCATAGAGATTAGTGTTGAAGGGAGAGCTAGAAGCCAACTAGATCTAAAAACCACATTGGAACCACATTGGAAAAAAGACAGTGAGTAAAATTATTTTCACCTCAGTCTCAGGAATAGTGTTTTGCTCTGCAGAGTCCCTGGGAAAGAGGTAACTTGTCCTTTCCCAGTGTGTCTAAAATGTGCTTAGGAGGGATTGATGGCTCAGTGGTAGAATTCTCACCCTCCATGCAGGAGACCCAAGTTCAATTCCCAGCCATGCATCTCATGCATAGCTGCCACCTTGCTCTCAGTGGAAGCTTGGACATGACTGATGCTAAACCGGTTTCAGTGGGGCTTTCAGATTGAGAAAAATGAGAGAGAAAAGTCTGGTGATCTACTTCCCCAAATCCTATGGATCACAACCAGTCACAAGGACAGCAGAGGACCAGACAGATTGTGTCTTCTTATGGATGGGGTCACCAAGATTCAGGGATTACTTGATAGTAGCTAACAGCAGTAACTGTAGTAAATGCTTTACATGTATTATCCTACTTTACCTTTTCTATTACTCTGAGATATACACATTTATTAGCCCATTTTTATGGGTGGGCTTGTGGAGATTCAATGGTTGTCCCATAATTACAAAACCAGTATGCGGCAAAACTAAGATTCAAACCCAAGCAGAGTAGCCTCAGAACCTTTGCACACAGTCTCTATAAAAAAGAATATATGCTGAATAAATGATCTAGCAGAATGGTGTCACTAGAAACTGCCAACATCCCTTCTCCCCATGGTGTCTTATTTTCTGCTGCAAGGTCAGGGTCAGAATATCCATTTCCTTTCAACCCAACCACAGCAATTGTGATGATCCCAAGCCTGCAGAATAGCCCAAACAACTTCTTTTGCTGTTTCCAGATTTGGTGGCATTTCATAGTCTTCCCGTCAGAATATAAGATGCTATTAAAAGATTGTTCTGAGGAGTCATATTGTAGCTGACATGTTCATAACCTTCCCAAGAGCTGCCATCCTGCCGGGATCTGCAGTCTTCATTTGCCTGGGTGATGTGTGGCACTTTTGAAGAGATATGGGTTTCCAGGGAGTGACAGGCTTGGAGTGAGGGAAGATGTGAAACAGGACCAAGTATGAGGGCCATTATGGAGTGAGACAGGTGTGGCAGGATGTTTGTCCCTGAAATGCAGTCAAGGGTCCAAGATCTCCAAATGCTATGTAGGAACCTCACGACTATGAAATCAAGCCCCGTCTTTTGGGGAATGACAGCATCTCTCTGAGGAAACGCGTTCTCCCATTACCAGTGCAGAAAGCCAGGATAGGTTTTAGGGGACTGGTCCTGTTCTAGAGTTACAGGGGCCAGATATATGAACGCTGTGGTCCAAAGACATTGTCTGTTTAGACAAAAGAAGGTTTAAAGTCTAGCAGCTATGTATAAAAACCCCTTTTAACATGTTTTATTTGATTTTAAAAATTATAGAGACGAAATAAAGAAAGCATAGCACACTAGCAAAAATACCTTGTAGGGAGGGCAGGGTTGGGAATAAAATGTATAATACACATGTTGTTGTGTCAATGTAACATATCAAACCATTTCAATTGATGTATGTATGTTAATTATTTTGATTTGCATTCTTCCACCCTTTTTTTCATGCTCTTGGAACATTGAAGATGGGTTGCTGGGAGTATAAAGTCCTTGACAACAGAAATTTTTGTCTGTTCTGTTCACTGTTGTATCCTGGCTCCTAAAACAGTGCCTGGCACATAACAGACACTAAATATTGGCTGCATGTGCCATATTTCACTGATTCTAAGGTGCACTTTTTTTTTGCATTTGAACAGTGCTGAAATTAACGTGCATCTTGTATTCTATAGTATCCCTCATAGTGTAAAATAGGCAGCATTTTTCTGTTTTTCTCTCCTAGCTAATAAGGCAATAATATGTCATAAACAGAGGTGCATTGGGTTTGCTAAAATAGTGTATATACATGGATTAAAGAAAGTTGCTGTTGAGTAAATTCTGACTCACAGCAACTCTGAAGATCAGAGTAGAACTGCCCCATAGAATTTTCAAGGAGCACCTGGCCAATTCGAACTGCTGACATTTTGGTTAGCCAACATAACACTTAACCCACTACGCCACCAGAGTTTCCTATATATATGGATACAAGGTTTTGTTCATTTCTTCCTTATTATAAGGGCCACTCTTTACATACTATTCCAAGACTTGCTATTTTGCCTCATAATGTTTCATGGACATCTTCCCAGATCATGGTATCTAGATCTAAATCATTCTTTTTAATGCAGATATGCCATTTCTTGTGATAGATGTAGCATAGCTTACTCATTCATTATCATACTTACAATGAATATTTCAACATTCGTGCTCCTTTCACTATCTCACGTTCAATTTCCAGAGCATCGGGGATAGGATACTGACTTTCATGATAATGGGAATTATTTTTGTTCTTTAAGTTTATGTTATATTTAATAATTGAAATAAAAATATTTTACTAGGAAATTAAAATCCAATGTTCAATATAAGGCATGGATGTAAGGCACAGATAAAGAAAATTAATTTTAATTTTTTCATTCTAATAATGCTATAATAAGTATTTGTGCAATTATATTCTTATGAATTACAGCTTTTGTGTCTATAGCAAAGATTCTTCAATGTGCTACTGATGTCTTATTAATAATTACCACCATCATTAACTTTAAAAAGATATTGCCAAATTTTCTAAATTCATATTTTCATGAGTGTGGTTACTTCTTTACAGTCTTGTTTACAAGAGTGCCTACTGCTATCTTTTAAAATTCTCCCAATCCAGTGATATTAAGAAGATAGTTCACATATGTCAAAATGACTGCAGCACTTTGGGGATTGTTTCTAACTCTAATAAATCTTGATTTTAATTTCCTAGTAAATATAGTGTAAACTGAAAGAACAAAAATAATTCCATTATCATGAAAGTCAATATCCTATCTTTAATGTTCTGGATATTGAACGTGGGATAGAGAAAAATGGCACTGACATTAGAATCAGAGGGTTTTATGTTGAATATTTGTTTTTTTCTTATAAATAGCCATCTGGCATTGGCTAAGTTATTTAAATTGTGTGTGTGTCAGTTTCCTTGTCTTGTGATTCAATACAGCCATTCACTTAGCTAACATTTGTAAGTCTCTATTACAGCCGAATGATGAGAGAGATAATGGTAATGATAGGATTAATTAGCTACTACCCCACTGTGATTATTACATAGGTTGAAGAATGGAATGTAGAGGAGAGAGAAGGGAGGCAAGGAGATGAGTAAAATAATTTTGAATAGATACAAGTGAGAAGTGATGAGAAATTTCACTGAGGCAGTGAAAATGGGCTGGGTAGAAGGGAACAGAGTGAAAATGTGTTTAGAAGCCAGAAAAAAAAAAAAACAAAACAACCAATAACAGGAAATAGTGTCAGAGTGACTGCTGTGAGTGAGAGAGAGGGACAACCGGGAAGGGCATACATGTGAGAACTAGGAATGGCCAGACCAAGCGAAAGACAGACACTGAAGTCAACACTGTAGACTCAGGTTGGTTAATGGAGGTTGTTGTTCAACCTCTGTCATAGGACCTTCCTATAATATGGACTAACAAATGCATGTTGAATGAAAAAGTCCAAACTTTGAGTGCAAATTGATTCTAGACAATATTGCTGTATTTCCACTTTTGGCAAGATTACATAACAAATAAATTCTTTTAAGTAAAACTGTACTGACTACTGACACATTATAATCATTTAGCAAGGCATGAGTCTTCTACCCTCTGTCTGCCCCTTCTACTGTCACTCTCTGCTACCTTTTCTATACCTTTGAATATACACTTATTAGATTAGATGTTTACAGATAATGCAAAGACTATTTATTCAGGAAATAGTGATTAATATAGGTAATAGGTAAATATATCAGCTTTTGGCCTCAGAATTTGTTTTGCATTTCAGCACAGTGACTTCTGCTTCTTGAGTTTGCCCTCTGCATGGCCCCCCAAACCAGAAGAGTTATGAGGAATACCCCAATGAGACATGTAGTTATCTGATAAAGAAAGATAATAGAAAGATGCCTAAAGTAGATACAGGCTCAGGACCCCTAAGGAGGCTGCTATTTGTATGCAGAGCTAAGCAGGTTTGACTGTGGTTAGGCACAGCAAGGGTTTTTAATGTCTGAAGTTAATGTGCTAAGGGAAGTAACACCTTTGCATAGGGAAAAGATATCAAAATTGATTAAATTTAAAAAAATGTCACAAATTGAAGCCTTGGAAAAGATTGTAGAACAAGAAATTTACAACAAGTGCCTAATGTTTTATGCTTTCTGTGTATAGCTGGTATTTGTTCAACCTTTCAAAGTTTATAAAGCACTTCTGTACATTGTTCATGTGTTTATTCACTAAACATATTTTACCAAATAGCTACTAGAACTCAGGAAAAAGAAAAAAACTGTAACTCACAAGGTCCTGAGTTTTAAGGAATAGTAAACTGTTCTCATAAAACAAAGCCCTGGAAAGGACTCAGGGTCTGATTACTGGTTCTACCTTTCTTGGAAAAGAGTAGATAAAAGGAATGAGCTGAGGGACAGAAGCACAGAAGAAAGAATCCTTTCCCTATGAGCTGAGACAAAAACATGGAGAGGGCAAGAACACTTTCATGTCTTCTGCTCCTGGCTGTCCCTAAGGAACCAATGGGAAATACAGACAAGCGAATAGATCACTGAAAACCTGTGTGATGAGTGCTACAGCAGAGAGGCTGAGGGATGCTTTGAGAGAGGAGGATGGTAGAGACCTCTCCTGGGGTGGCCAAGAGGGCTCTGTGGCAGAAAGGGGCTCAACGGCATGCAGTAAACATGATTCTTCATGCATGATGAGCAGATGATGAAGCTGAGGAACCAATGAACCAGGGAACCAAGTGGCTGCCTGAGATCAGGATACTAGCTCATTTCTTTTGTTCAAAACTCTTACCTCTTTTTTTTCTTTTCTTTCTTTAATATGACTGAGTGAAAATGTACATTCCCGTATAAATTTACATGCCCACCTATATGCAGCTTCCACTGCTCTCCCTGTCCCATGACAGCACACTATTCCTCTCTGCTCCATACAAGTCTCATCCTCCCAACAACCTCCTTTCCACTCCTCTCTTTTTTTTCTTAAAATAATCAAGAATTTTTTTTTTTTTTTTTTTTTTTACCACTTACAGAGTAATTCTTCTGCTTAAATCTTTTAACAATAATACCTGGTGCTTAATTTGTACCAGAAACTGTTCTAAGCACTTTACATGTGTGATATATTTAATTTTCACAATAGTCCTGTGAGGTAGATGTCATAAATGGCCTTATTTTACAAATGAAGAAACTAACGCACAGAGAAATGAATCTACTTGGCTAGGACACATGTGAATAAGTGGGAGAGCTAGGTCTTGAATCCACTTTTCCTCCAGCATCCCAATCTTAGCTAGTATATTGTGCCGCCTGTAACCATCATCAATACTTCTTTACTTAACGAATATATTCCAAAGACGAATTTCAAATAGGAGGAAATTGAATTGAAAAGGAAGCACTAGGGTTCAACAAGGAATGGTAAGGAAAGAAATAAACAAAAAGGTAAGTGAAATAAATGAAATTTATATAAAACAATAATACAAATAATAATAGTACATTTTATGCCAGAAAATAAGGAGAAATTAAAAGATAGGCAATAATAGCATGTAAGAGAGGAGTGGGATGATCCTTTGTGATGATTTAATTTATAATCCACTCAAAAGAACAATTCTTAAAATCAACTAGGCTAAAGTCAAAAGTGACAAACCCACTAGTATAATGGAGTTTGAATACACTTCTCTCAGTAACTGATAGATGTAACAAACACAAAGAGAATGAGCATATAAATGATTTGAAAAACTTATTAATAAGCTCAAGCTAATAGATCAATATACATCTCTATGCCCCATAATTAGAACATACACATTCCTTTCAAACACAAATGAAACATTCATAATGATAGACCAGGGATTAGGCCCATAAAGCAAGTCTGAACAAGTGGCAATGGATTGGTATAATTAATAATAATATAAAAAGAAGAACCCATCTGACTTTCTCTAAGCTCAAAAGACAGCATTAAGGTGAAAAGAGTAGTCATTCACTCTTTTAAAGGGCAACAGGATCTATTTCAGGGGGAGTTGGAATTTCTGAGTGCAGGCATGAAGCCAGATTGGGAATCAGAATGGGTAAATCAAGAGTACAAGACGAGGTTTATGTTCTCAGTATTCTCACTGCCCACACACCTTCTGCACAAGGTGTACGTGGCTGTCACTCAGAAGACATGTAAAGCACCTGCTCTGATGATGGGAGTTTGAAGACAAACTCATCTATGTAAAGTAGGGAGTCAAGGATGAAATTATGGTCCTCAGTAACACCATGCTCTAGAACTAGGACCACCCACTCTCCTCAAAATTTTGATACCACCCACAGTTAAATAAAAATGAGAAAGCCATTTGCTTTACCCCCAGCTCTGTCAAAGAAAGCACTGTATTTCTGAGTTTTTGTAAAGACTGCCTATCTCTTCACCAGTTTTGGAAGAGACTAAACATTTCAATCTCTGTTTGAAATGAGATGGTTATTACCTTCCTTTTTATTGACTTAGATTGTATTTGGAGCTAGTAAGTATCTACTCTTACAGTAATTTCAATCATATTGGTTTTTGTTCATTTAATGTTTTTACAGCCTGTGGCACATTGTTCTACCATAATCAAATCACCACAAAATACCACAAGAATCTTTCAGGAGAAAAACCCAATAGTCTGTAGAGAATTCCATTCTAAGAAATTTCTACTATTTGAATCATATTGCTCAAAAGCTTATCATGGCTCTGACAGAGTACAAAATCATATCTAAATTCCAAAGCATAGCTTATAAAATATACTGTAATTTTTCTCTAAACCTAACTTTCCAACTTGACTTTGTGTCATCCTGATTGTATCACAATCTACAGTCAAATTACACTTGGTTACCTAATTTGTTATAATTGCATTTCATGGTCACCTCTGGATGATCCCTAAAATCTGACTTCCATTTGTGAACTGTATGTACAAGGTCCGACAGTAAGGTCCACGAACTCAATTGTTCTAAGTGCTACATACCTCATTGCTGAATATCCCAAGGGTCGCCTTTGAAGTACTCCCCTTGGAAAGCTATGCACTGATACCAGTACTAGTCTCTCCCTCAAAACAGTTTCAGAACCCTTCCTGGAATGGTCGTTGCACTCAGTGGCATGGTGGCAAGTTTGTGAACTTAATTTTATAGTTGTCAGTGAGGGAGTTTGTAGTCAGTAAACAACTGTATTGGAGCATCCTCCCTGCTCACTTGACCTGAACCCCAGCGACTTTTCTTCTTTATCCAAAGATAAAGGAAATATGGAAAGGAGGACATTTCGATGAGATTCAGGACATCAAAAGCAAGATGATGATGACTCTGATGGCCATTTCAGAAAAAGAGTTCCAAAACTGCTCTGAAGGGTAGACTAGGCACTGGTGTGGGTGCATAGCTTTCCAAGTAGAGTACTTTGAAGGTGACTGTGATGATATTCAGCAGCACTGCTTTGAGGGAGAGACTAGTACTGGTATCAGTGCATAGCTTTCCAAGGGGAGTGCTTCAAAGGCGACCCTTGGGATATTCAGCAATGAGGTATGTAGCACTTAGAACAATTGAGTTTGTGGACCTTACTGTCGGACCTTGTACATACAGTTCACAAATGGAAGTCAGATTTTAGGGATCATCCAGAGGTGACCAGAACTTTTCCTAGGATGAGTTCATCAACTTAATTGGCAGTCCTCATATACAAGGGATTGCGTATATGAGTCCAGGCTGCTTGCACCTTACTCTTAGAACCAACCAATCCTACCCACAGGCAAGTAGAAGTTGAAAAGCAGGTAGATTTCAGTACAAATTTGTGGAACTAATGAAAGAGTGAATTAATGATTTGTGGGTTCCTTGAGGACAGGGACAATCATCTTTATATTCTTAACCTCAAAACTAGAAACTCACAGAGCTAGGAACTGTCTGTTTCATTTCCCATACTAAGCTCTATCTAATGCTAGTGCCTTACACAAAAGAAGCTCAACAAATGGTTTTGAATGAATGTATTAAATGAATGATGTTATTGATTTGTTCAATGGATAATTGAAGAATAAACGTTTAAAACACACTTCTTTCCAAAGAGATGATTCTATACCAAAGAGAAAATGTTCACCAAATGCAATTATTTTTCTTAGTGACTATTCTGTTGCATGTGTGAGCACCAAATTACACTTGAAATGTATTATTTTTATATCCTGTCTTTTATCCTGCAGATAATGGCCTCACCAGTTCAGAAGCACTAGAGAAGGAAACAATTGCCCTTCAGCAATTTAGGTCCCAAATAATAGTTCTGAATGGAAGTGAAACAAGACTCGGAGAGCCTGTTTGCACGGGAATGGGCACCAGCTTCTCTGATCCTCTAGCATACTTCATCCCTTTCATTTCACAGGAATAAGGTCAGAAAGCTTGTTGAACATGTCATCAAAACGTAATTTCTTTCAACTGCTCTCCTTGAGTTTCTCTGAAGTAGTAATCTGTTCATTCATAACATGCTGAATTAGTATTCTACAGCTCTCTCAGTATAAAATTGTAGAAGTGTGTCCATGGTGCATCACTGTTGATGTGCACAGTACAGGAAACCCATCAGTGGTCTGTGACCCACACAACTGGGGTTCAAGTCTGGAACTGCCCCAACTCAATGGTTGATATGCATTTGCAAAATGCAGTGTGGTTCATTTGCACAAGTATTTACTGAGCAGACAGGAAATGCTGGGCCTTGGGAATTCAGAGAGAAATGTAATATGATCCACAAAGTACTGCTAGATCAACCAGGAGATAGTTATACTAAGAGAACAGTTCTAAAGTATGTATAAGTTGAGGCCTAGGAAACAAGAGTAAAATGTTAGAAGGAAATGATTGCATTTGAACAAGGTAAAAAAAAACATATCCTACCTAAGTCTGATGATTGTAAAACAGTGGTAGGGACTCTCTGGGACAGAGTGGAACCATCCCATAGAGTTTTCAAGACAGAAATGGTGGATTTGAATTGCTGACCACTTGGGTAGCAGCTAAGCTCTTAACCACTGTGTCATGAGGGCTCCAGAATAGTGAGGGGATCATGTTAGAAGTGACCCAGAATAAGACAGTGTTCAGAGACGTACGTGAGGTTTTGTTGAAGCAAAAACAAAGAAGCATTTCTAACAACCAAAGGGTTACAAAGAGCTTTTCTAGAAATTCCACTTGAGCTGATTGTTGGGATGTGAGTAAGTTTTGAAGGTAAGGTAAGCCTTGCCTTCAAGGAGAGAGGGTTGTGTTAGTGACTGGAATGTTCTATGGACACAATGCCATGGCAGCTCTTATATGACGGGAATCTGGACTTCTGTTTAGAGCATGAGTGTTGTGAGTGTCGACTCTGGACTCAGACTGTTATATTTAAATCTTGCCTCACTATATATTGAATACATAGCCTCAGTTGGGCAGGTTGGTTAGCAATATCAATCAACAATAGTACCAATTTCACAATGCACTTGTGAAGATGTATGCGGCCATACAGTAAAATGCCTTCAGTGATGGTTTGTGCATTGTAAAGTGCTTGGTAAATGATTATCATCACAAACTCAATAATATTTCTGTCCTTTCAGTTTATAATCGAAGGACATTCAGAAATACAACTAGAGTGAGTTGTAAGGAGGAAGGACATAAAAAGAAAAAGAAAGAAAACCCAACCTGTTGTTGTCCAGTGGATTCTGACTCATAGCAACCCTATAGGATACAGTAGTGCTGCCCCCATAGAGTTTCCAAGGAGGGCTTGGTGGATTTGAACTACTGACTTTTGGGTTAGCAGCTGTAGCTCTTAACTACTACACTGTCAGAAAGACATAGATGGATCTAAATAATTTTCTTGCCTTTAAAATATCAGAAGTTCCCTGGCTAATTAGGAAATTCTTTACTGGTAATGAGGAATTCTACCTTCCTTACCACTCCCCTTGACCAAAACAAAACAAAACAAAAGGAATCAAAGCCTAAAGACAATTACCTTTAATTATGAATGTTTCTGTATACCATGGATTGGCTAAAATTATTTCTTCTAATTATAGCCCTGGTATTTATGGCAGAGCGATAATTTCGATGGCAATGGAAGATGTCTAAGCTGGGAGAGCACAGAGAAAATCTTGCAATGGGAAAATCATCTTAACCTGTGTCAACATTTTTCTATCTGTAATTCTTCGGCAGGTGTTTGAAGCATTGCACAGTGTATTTCAGTGATGCTGGTTGACACTGTTAATATAACAAAATTGCCTCAGGGTCTGCATGAGGGATGTTCTCTTCATTCTCTCCATCCTTGAATAGTCCATAAGCCAGTAGCATCTGCATCGCGTGGGAGTTGTTAGAAATGTGTAACTTCAGGAATGACCCCTAACCGTCTCATTCAGAATCTAAATTCCTATAAGCTCATACGATGATTAGATTGCATAGTCTAGATCAAAATGCACTGTTGTCTATATCACCCTGGAATTCCAGATACAGTCACCTAAAGAGAAAATACCCACAACTTGGTAATTGTTTGAAGTTTTGACAGACAAATTTGAAAGTAGGGCAATGGAATGCTTGTCCTAGACTTTGCAAATGGTAAGTCTTGAATGGAACCTAGCAATAATAGCCTTTTATTGAGATCGTACTTTTAGAGAAAAGGGAAATATGCATGCACAACATGGTCTTCTAAATCTAGTTCGTTATTTCTTTTGTGCAACAGTTGGGAGACATGAGTTCTAGGCCTCACTTCACCCCTTGCTAGCTGAGTGACCTACCGCATGTCACTATAACTCTCTCATCTCCAGTTTCTCACCTGTACAACGAGACCCTTTGACTTGACGTCTTCTAATACATGATGTCCTCAAACGATCTCTTTTGAGGTCATTTGTAGCTGATTATACTTTGATTTGTGCCATGTTCATTTGTATAAAGAGGTTATATTTTCTACACACCAACAGTGTTTGCCTTGATACATAATTTCTAAGTCAGCATGGCCAATACATCTGCTAAATTATTTCAGTAATCTTTTTCCCATTCATGAGAAAAAAATATCCCTTGGAGAATGACTTCCCATTAATTCATGGCTTTGCTTGGTTGTCAAGTTAATTGCAGTTATTTTTATTGCTGATCAGAAGGTCACACATGCCTTGGATTCAGTCTAATGCTGATGAAAATTATTATCTGTTTGGAAATCTGCCTGCCTTTCCCATTCTGCCTGCTGTCGAATTTTAATAACATTGAATCAGACCCATAATATGAATTGCAATGACAACCTACATTTTATAGTGCTTTATAGTTTCCAAAGCACTTTCAAGGGAATTAAACACATGCATTATCTCACTGATCCTCTATGGCAGGTAGACAAGAAGAGAACACGGTGAATGACTTGCATGGAAGTCCAAATTAGCTCCTGTGATTGAACAATTGAGGCCCATTTTCAACCCGTAGAGAGCAAGATTTAAAAAGTCAAATCTGACTATTATTTATTGCAAGTCTTCAATACTTTTTTCTAGACATTATCTCATTTACTCCTCACCATGGTACTTGGAGATGGTTGTCTCACTTCCTATTTTTCCAGTACAAACAACAAGGGCTCACATAGGTGAAATATCTTTATGCAAGATCACCTGGCTTGAAATAACAGGATTCAGGAGACAGAACTCAGACTCCTGGCGCACAGCTAGTGTGTTTGTTCATCCCCACAGAAGTGAAAATGTAGAGTGCTCTTGTTGCCTGAGTGTTCAGGGTGGAGAGGTATGAAAGGACAGTCCCTTCAAAGTACCCAGGCACCCAACTGCTTGAAATTAGAATAATCACTCTATTAACAGATCTCGTTGGAGTAATGCTTTCAGTAGCACTCTTATTAACAGGGAGCTTTGGTGGTGTAGTTGTTAAGAGCTATGCTCAAAGACTGGCAGTTCAAATCTACCAACTGCTACTTGGGAAACCTCTGGAACAGTTCTTCTCTGTCCTATAGGGTTGCCATGTGTTGGAATTGACTTGATAGGGACAAGTTTGGATTTTTTTTGTTTTTTTATGGCATAATTTATTTGTCAAAATACTGTTGTACAAATCAAACCCAGTGCTGTCAATTCCAACTCATTGTGACTCCATAGGACAGAGAAGAACTGCCCCATAGAGTTTCCAAGGAGTGCCTAGTAGACCTGAACTGCTAACTTTTTGGTTGTACACAGGTGACTTTAAATCCGTTTTACAAATGGGGCACAGCAGAATATGGACTTCAACTTGCTTTCCTTAGCTGGTAAATGGAAGGGCTGGAAACTGAACCCAAAGTCTCCTTTTTACAGTGCACCTCTCTCATGCAGTTACATTTATGTCACCACCCACTTGCTGGGTGTTTGTTATTTAGGACCATAGGAAGCATGTTTGTGCTTTCACTCTTTCAAACCATTTTGAAGCATATTTATTTTTATCAAGGAAGAGGGACACAGAGATGGGGAAGCCACAAGCCGTTATTTTAACGACACCAGGAAGAGGTTTGCCTGTGTTTTATTGACTAGGCAAAGGCACTTGGCTGTGGACATCATAACAAATTATGGATACTATGTCAAAAAAAAGATAGGAATTCCAGAACACTTAACTGTGCTCCTAACAAACCCTATGAAGAGGTTCAAGAGTCAGTCGTTCAAACTGAACAAGGGAATGCTGCATGGTTTACAGTCAGGAAAGGTGTGTGTTAAGGTTGTATCTTTTCACCATACCTATTCAATCTATATGCTGAACCAATAATCCAAGAAACTGGCTATATGAAT
Source organism: Heterohyrax brucei (assembly GCA_028571685.1). Classification (NCBI taxonomy): domain Eukaryota; kingdom Metazoa; phylum Chordata; class Mammalia; order Hyracoidea; family Procaviidae; genus Heterohyrax; species Heterohyrax brucei. The sequence goes on along the minus strand of CM053153.1, from coordinate 11,844,289 downwards.
AAAAATGTGGCATCAAGGTCAGAGACTCATTGACAACCTACACTGTGCAAGTAACACAGCCTTACTTGCTGAAAGTGAAGAGGATATGAAGCACTTACTGACGAAAATCAAAGACTGCAGCCTTCAGTGTGGATTGTACCTTAAAGAAACATAACAAAAATCCTCACGACTAGACCAATAAGCAACATCATCATAAATGGAGAAAAGATCAAAGTTGTCAAGGATTTCATTTTACTTGGAGCTGCAATCAACACCCATGGAAGCAGCAACCCAGAAATCAAAAGACAAATCTGCTGCAAAATATTTCTTTAAAGTGTTTAATAGTAAAGATGTCGCCTTGAAGTCTAAGGTAACTTGACCAAAGTCAGGGTATTTTCAGTTGCCTCACATGCCTGTGATAGCTGAATGATAGATAAGGAAGACCAAGGAAGAATCGACACCTTTGAGTTATGGTGTTGGTGAAGAATATTGAGTATATCATGGGTTCTCAAAAGAACAAACAAATCAGTCCTAGAAAAAGTACAACCAGAATGATACTTAGAAGCAAAGATGGCAAGACTACATCTCACATACATTGATCGTGTTATCAAGGGGAATCAGTCCCTGGAGAAGAGCATCACACTTGGTAAAGTAGAGGGTCAGCAAAAAAGAAAAAGACCATCAACAAGATGGACTGATGCAGTGGCTGCCACAATGAGTTCAAGTATAACAATTATTGTGAGGATGGCCCAGGACCCAGTGGTGTTTCATTCTGTTACACAGGGTAGCTAAGTTGGAGCTGACTCACTGATACCTAATAACAACACTGTCTAACTGGAGAAACAGACATAAAATACCAATAACAGTGCAGAACCTTTGAGCTCTAATTTGAGATATTCTGAAACAACAAATCCTGCTGAATACTGATATTTCTGTTAAAAATCCTCTTAAAGATGCTGTCCCTATACAAGATAGACATCTTTCTAAGCTACATCACCTATTTCCTTAACAAATTTCACTAAGAAACTTCAATACTCTTCCATTATTTATGTACTTATGGTACATTTTTGTTCATCTGCTATGAATTTCTTGGGCAAGTACTATGCAGCACATACTGTTAAAAGTTTAGGGACATAAAGATGAATAAGACACAACCTTAATCCAAAGGTGGCCCACCACATGAAGATGCATAGAATAGACGTGTCCAAAACAAGACCTAATTTCAGAGTACAGTGGGGGCACAAAGAAGGCAGAATTGATGTATCTGAGCAAGGTGCAGTAAAGGATGGTGACACAAAGGAGGAACGAATGCACTGAGTCTTGTAAGTTGAGGATGGTTTTCCAGCAGTATGTTGGAAATAAGCCATCTCAGACATTAGAAGAAGTGAGCTAAGGCCTAAAAGCTAAAACCCTATGGTTTAGAGCAGTGAGCAGTGCTTGCTAGAGATGAGACTGGGACACGACTGCAGGGGTCAAACCACAAAGGTCATTGCATGTAAGTTTGAAACACATGCCATTGGTAATACAGAGTCACTTAGAAGTTTCTGGTGAAAAAGGTGCTCAGTGACTGCTCTATCTCAGAGATAACAGCTTGGAAGCTTTAGTAGGGATTGGAATCACAGCATATTGGTGGCGGGTATGAAAAGTAGGAAATTAGTAGCAATCATCCAGGCAAATGAGTATGGAGATGTGATCCAAGAGGGCAGCAAGGAAAACGAAGAGGACTACTGATACGGACAAGAGTAGTCTGTGACCATCAGTAGTGACTGGTAGACTTTGGTTATAAATTAAAGGGGTGAGGAGGAGTAAGAAAAAAATAAATCTTGGCTCCAAGTGTCAGTCAGTATCATGTGTGTCAAGGCATTATACTGAGCTGTACAACAGAGTAATCTCTGGAGACATGTTAGACGTCCCCTGCTTTCCGTCTTGAAGACTTATCCGTCTTTTCCCATTCCCAGCCATCACCTCTCCATTTTGACTGCTCACAGGTGGTTACCTTTTAATCTGCAGTCTTTTGTAGCCTAGCAAAGAGTAAAGTGGTTAAGGGGGCTGATTTAAGCAGAGTATCACAGGAGTAGCGCTAGGACGTAATGCCAGAATGAAAGCATTGTCAGGGACCGTGCCTCTTCCACACTCTATCCACCCCCCAGTGTAACATTTGCCATACAATAGCCTTTCAAAATATGTTTGTCGAGCAAATGAATAAGTGACTGAATGAATAAAATAGAGCAAACATAATATTTTACAAGTAGAGGCTGTTTTAAGGACTTGAGAGTTGCTGTATACTTTCTGTATGAAAAGTCCTTAGATAAGAGAGAAGGGAGAAAAACTGAGAGGACACCCAGGGCCTGAAGTAGGTAGAATAACAGTTATGAAAGTAGATAATGAGTATGTATTACATTTTAAGCAATGTCTTATGTAGAATACACACAGCTGAGCATGTTTGTGTTAATCACCTGGAGGAATGTTTACAGACCTTGTCAAGTAGTGAATTTGGTTCAAGATGCTGGTCCACTGGTATGAAGAAACCGAGTCCATCCATCATCCTCGACCTTGCCAAATTTACCTGATAGCATCCTGCAGCTCCAGCACGAGCACCTTGGAGACAGCAATAAGTCCAGGTTCCACTAATCCATTTCCCTAACATCATGACAGAACTCATCCTTACCAGTCTCCTCTCCTCTTCTAGAGGTAAACAGCAGCCAAGCCATTTGAGGGTACCAAGGGGAGGGGAAAAGGCCAGAAACAAGTTTTGCAAAGGGTCAGACACCCTTTAGTCCTCCTCAGGAACAGAAATTGAAATGTAACACCAGAAAATGTTCAAAAAAAAAAAAGAAAAAAAAAAAAGCCTAAAATAATTCTACCCGAGCAAGAAAGATAAACAACTGTGAATAAAAATAGCACCACTGTAAAATAAAGATGATACAACCAGCAGGAGGACAGGACTGAGCTTTGCTTCAACAAATCTCTCTGGGTCATTTTTCTGCCTGATGTGAAGCTTGAGACCTCTCAGGTCGGCTACCTCAGGGTGGAGTAGCTTGTGTCTCTGTCTCTGGTTATCCCCTAAACCTTTCTCACGGACCACTGTGCAGCTTTAAATGCTTCAAAGTCCCCTCAGCTCCTACAGGCCGAAGTCCCAAACTCTCCAGCACCATCTGAGCTCTGCCACGTGGGCTCTTGGCTCGTCTTTCACTGCAGTGGAGTCTCCGACCACACCAGCAGGGTGAGATTCTCCAGGCAGCGGGTCCACTTGTCTCCTCAAGGGCTTTCCTCTTTCAAAAGCAGCCTGCCATTCCCTCTTTATCCCTTGTACCTGGGTGACAGAGACTCGCCCCTCAGAATTATCAGCCACTTCTGCATCACCTGGAATCCTTACTAGCACTGGCTCTGAATCATTTGCCTGAGTTTTGCTTCTTCTTCTATCCTTTATATTATAGGCTCCAGGAGAGTGGGAACCTTTGTTTTCAGGTCTTTGAATTCAGCACTAAAAATGATACCTGTGTCTTAAATGGAGCATTTATTGATAATCTCAGGAGTAAACTTGAATCATCTATTTGGTGGTGGTACATGCCATCAAGTGAGTTTCTACTCCTAGCAACAGAGTGTGACTGCCCAGTAGGTAGGCTTTACCTGTTTATGGGATTAGGTAGCCAAGTCTTTTCTCCTGAAGAGCAGCTGGTAAGTCTAAACTGCTGACCTTTCAGTTAGCAGCTGAGCACTTAATGTTGCGACAGCAGAGCTTCTTTACAAATTTACAATCTATTGCCATTCTTTCAGTAACCCTGGTGGCATAGTGGTTAAGCGCTCAGCAGCTAACCTCAGATATCTCTGATTCCAACCAGCCAGCTGCTCCAAAGGACAAAGATGTGGCAGTCGGCCTCCACAAATGTTACGACCTTGGAAACTCTATGGGAGAGTTGTCTCACCATAAAAAATTGTGAAAACATTGAAGGTAGACATTGTCAAGGATTTCATTTTTCATTTGGGCCGTCAATCAATGACCATGGAAGCAGCAGTCAAGAAATCAAATGACAGACTACATCTGGCAAGTCTGCTGCAAAAGTCCTCTTTGAAGTGTTTTAAAAACAAAGATGTCATTTTAAGAACTAAGGTGTGCCTGCCTCAAGTCATGGTATTTTCCATAGACTTGTATGCGTGCGAAAGCTGGATAATGAGAAAGGGAGACTGAAGAAAAATTGATGCTTTCATATTATGGTGTTGGTGAACAATACTGAATACACTGTAGACTGAAGATCCTGGTGGTGTAGTGGTTAGGAGCTATGACTGCTGGCCAAAATGGCAGCAGTTAGAATCTACCAGGTGCTCCTTAGAAACTTTATGTGGCAGTTCTGCTCTGTCCTATACGATTGCTATGAGTCAGAATCTACTTGATAGCAGTAGGCTTTTTTGAAGGGGGTGGGATGTAGAAGATGAACAAATTTCTCCTGGAAGAAGTGTAGCCAGAATGCTCCTTAGAAACCATAATGGCAAGACTTTGTCTCACATGGTTTCAACATATTATTAGTAGGGACCGGTCCCTGGAGAAGGGCATCATCCTCGGTAAAGTAGAGCATTAGCCACAGAGAGAAAGACTCTCGATGAGGTGGGTTGACACAGTGGCTGCATTGGTGGGCTCAAGCGTAAGAATGACTGTGAGGAGGGCTCAGGACCGGGCCATGGTTCATTCTGCTAAGCATAGCTATAAAGTCAAAAGGATACAACAACTAACAAACAATAACAACAATCTTTACAAGAGTACACAGCCAGGACAGCAATTCACACCCCAGTGAAGGTCTTACTAAATAACTTCCAGGGCTCTTTCTGACTCTCACGTACTTTGACTTTCTGAAGAAAATGCATATTCCTGAAAAAGCTCTCAGAAATCATCTAAACTCAAGCTCTTAGTTTACAGAGGAAACAGCAAAAGGAAATGGACTGTCCAATGCTCTTGGGCTAGTTAGTGGCTAAGAAAAGGTAAGAACAAAGCCTGCATCACCTTCCCCCTCCGATACTCTTATTTCATTCGTTGAACTCCCCGACAGTGGGCAGAGGGCAGTCCCTTTCCATGGACTCTACTCTCTCAGTGGTGAAAATGGAGTTCAACAGAACAGAGTTCCCTAAGCTAAAGTCAACACAAACATTTCAAAACAGAGCAGGGGGATACCAGTTTTTTTTTTCTTTTAAGCAAAAATAAGAACAAAACAGTTGTCATGGAGTTGATGCCTACTCAAGGCAACTCTGTGTGTGTCAGGGTGGGATCCATACAGTTTTGAATGGCTGTTGCTTTGAAAGTAGATTACCAGGGCTTTTTTGGGAAGCACATCTGCGTAGACTTGAACCTCCAACCGTCTGGTTAACAAGGAACATGTTAACTGATTGCATCTTCCAGGAATGCAAAGGACAGGGGCATAGAACTTTTAATTTCCTTGTGGCACCCTATCTTAGTGACCCTTTAGAAGGAGGGGGACCATTACTTTCCATCTTTCCTGTGCTTCACAGGAAAATAGCCAAGACCTAGAGAAGGGGAGTTTTGGATGCTTATTTTGAGCACTGAGAAATATGATGTAAGCCAGCCTTGGAAATCAGTTTCCAGCTGTCTTCCTATTCTGGTTCATCAACTCACTGCTTGAGCTTTAGGGGCAAAGGGACACTCATTAAGCAGCAACTGATGGAAGATTAGACTGAGAGTGGGAAGGGTAAGAATTTAGAGCACCGATACTTGCCTGGGGCTCGTTCCTGGTGACTGCCATCTTGTGCTGGGTGCTGGATGGAACCGGGAGCTGTGCCCTCGTGGGGGGTAGACTCAAACATGGGAGACCAACATAAATCAAAACTGAAGAGTGAATATAAAATTGCAGACATAAGATATTCAGCAGTGAGAAATTCCTGGTATGAAGAGGGTGTAAAATAAGAGAGTTGATTTAGTATGGAGGTCACCTCTGAGAATTAAAAACTGAGCTAACATAATCTCCACAAAACTCCTGTGAAGGTGATTTTAAACTCCTATGAAGCCAATTTATTAAAAACAAAAAACAAACAAAACTGAAGTTCTGTACAAATTCAATGATTGGCCCATTTAATAACAGAGCTTGTATTAAAAGCCAGGGCCATCTGATTGTACGCTTAATCCTAGGGCCTCTTTTTGCTCAGGTTTCTAGTCTCTGTTCTGGTTTTGCTGCATATGCTTTTATTCTACGAGACACAAGTGGCTACTGTGGGGAGAATACGAAGTTTAGAGTCATAGAGATTTGGGTTCAAGTTCTAGTTATTTTACCCACAGTACCACCTAAGCAAGTCATTTTAGCTTCTCCAACCACATTTTCCTGGATACTGAAGACGAAGTAATGCTATGTACATTTCGAGATTGCTTATAGGATTACCCAGTGCCAACGAGTCGATTCCAACTCTTTGCAACCCTATAGGATAGAGTAGAACTGTTGCAACCATGTAAGACAGAGTAGAACTGCACCATAGAGTTGCCAAGAGCACCCGATGGATTTTGAACTGCCAATCTTTTGGTTAGCAGCTGTGTGACTTAACCACCATGCCACCACAGTTTCTAGGATTAGAAATCATAATTTAGAAAAAGTGCTCCATAAAATAATAGTAACAATAACAACAAATGTTGTGATTGATTAACCACCCACTTTTTATGAAAACCATGGCTGTCAATTCCAACTCAAAGTAGTGCTGTAGGACAGAGGAAAACTGTCATATAGGTTTCCACCAAGCAGCTGATGGCTTTGAACCACCAACCTGTTGGTTGGCAGCCTTGTTCATAACTTCTGAGTCTCCAGAGCTCTGCTTTTTGTTAGACACATGAATTATTACATTTATTCCTTATATTAAACCTAAGAGATAGGTACTTTTTTTGTCACTGTTTTAAAGAAAAGGAAACTGAGGCCGGGTAATAAAGTAAGTTGTCCAAGATCAGAAAGCCAGAAGTGGAAGCACTGAGATAAAAACCAGGAAGCCTGAATCTTGAGCCCCTCCAATACAAAAAATAAACCCATTGCGCTTGAATCAATTATTACTCGCAGTGACCTACACATTTTTACAGGAGCTTTTTCTCCCATGGAGTCGCTGGTGGGCTCAAACCTCTGACCTTTCAGTTAGCAGCTGAGTACTTAGCCACTGCACCACCAGGGCTCAGCAACATATCACACATAGCAAGAATGTGGCAAGTCGAACTGGGTGCTTCTTCCAACACAAACTTTCTGATCCGCTTGTCATGTATGTGGATAGTTTGATGGCTTCACACACATATACCCTTGCCAACCTATTGCTGTTTAGCCTGTTCTGATTCGTAACAACCACATAGGATGGAGAAGAACTGCCCCATGGGATTTCCAAGGCTGTACACTTCACTGAAGCTGACTACCATGTCTTTCTTCCATGGGGTTGTTGCTAGAGGTTTGAGCTGATGACCTTTGGGTTAGCAGTTGAGTACTTAACTGCTGTGCCACCCTGGCTCCTCACATACACCCTAAGTTTACTTCCCTTCCCTTTTGGGGTTCCTGTGACTGGCCCTCTGTACTGTTGCAAGGTATTCTACGGAGGCTTCTCTTGGCTTTGTTGCTGTCTGCTCTGTTTCCTCCAGCTGCTGGGCTGTAGATAGAGATGGGTTTATTTTGGGGAGCATGCATTTGCTTAGCTGAAATAAACGCAGGCTGCTGTCCAGAGCCTTGGAAAAAATCACTTCAACCAGCTCTGAGAACAGCCAAGCCATTTTTCTTTCGCATCTCAATTCAAAACAATAAGCTGGAGCAGGGAAAAGGAGGAGGAATGAACACAGTGGAGAGAGGACAGAAGAGACAAGAGACAAGAGAAAGAAGAAGAATGGAGGGAAGACAGAGGAGAGAGAGCGGAGATTGGGAGAGAAGAGATTTAGTGTGAACCTGGCCAGCTAATTTATGGTTTTTTGTAATAATAATTGTACCATATACATGAAAGCCCTACTTTTGGCTGTTAGGTGCCGTCAAGTTGGTGCCAACTCATAGCAACCCTGTATAAAACAGAGAGAAACATCGCCTGGTCCTGTACCATCTTCATAATCGTTTTCATGCTTGAGCCCATCAATGCAGCCACTGCTGTAAACGCATCTCACTGAGGGCCTTCCTCTTTTTTGTTGACTCTCTAGTTTACTAAGCGTGATGTCTTGCTCCAGGAACTGCTCCCTTTTGGTAACATGTCCAAAGTATGTAATACGAAGTTTTGCCATACTTGCTTCCAAGGAACACTCTTGCTTTGTTTCTTCCAAGACAGACCTGTTTGTTCTTCTGGTAGTCTATGGTATATTCAGCACTCTTCATTGACACAGTAGTTCAAAGGCATCAGTTCTTTGATGTTCCTTATTCATTATTCACCTTTTGCATGTATAAAAGGCAATTGAAAACCCTAGTTACTTGGATACATTTCTGTTGCCCCAGGTGCTAGGCTTTTTTATTTTCTTTATTTTTTTAATTGTGATTGACTGAAACTGTACAATCCAGTTTAAATTTGCATGCCCACCCATGTGAAGCTTCTACTGCTCTCCTTGCCTGGTGACAGCACACTCCTCCTTTCTGTTCTATACATGTCATATACTCTTAACAATCTCCCATGCCCTCTTCTCCACCCTCTCCACTCCCGTCTAGTAAGGGACCAGTAGGATGACATCCTGTAGATGCATAGAACCATAATGTGCACACACGATATGGTCACTCTGTGTCACCGAGTCCAATCCATTCCTGTCTGAGAAGTTGACCTCAGTAATGATTTATGGACAGGGGCAGCATTAGGTGTAGGGGCCATTTTCCCAGGGGAACCCCGAGGCCTAGGCTTTTTTATACTTCCATGCCTTCACTTCAGCTGAATGTTTTGTCTTAACTCCCATTGTCTCCCTGGAGATCTTGTATGCTAAGGTCAAACATGCCCTTCTTCTACCTTTACCCCTCAAGTCACCTCTGATTGCTTCCTTCCCAGGTCAGTCAATTTTTCAGTAAAAACACAGATGTTAGATTCAGGAAGACTTGAGATCCTAATTCAGCATTACTAATTACTAGGATTCTGAGATTAGCAAAGGTCATGGAGCTGTTCTGAGGCTCAGTCTCCTTATTAAAAGGAACACTTCAATATAGCTTGTCTTAAAACCTTGTTGTAAAGGTTAACACAAGAAGATGCTGGGAGAAGATAATGCACGGGATGGACCAAAGCCTGACACTAATAGGCTTCCAATAAATATTTGTTGGATGAATGAATAAAATAAAGTGATTAGCAGAGGATGCAGGAAGCGCTTAATAAATGTTATCCATTATTCATGCCTTTGTATACTGATTCCCAGAAGGCAGGGGACCCTTACTGTCATCCTTGTATCCACAGAAATCGGCAAGGTACTTGACATTGGAAGGACCTCAATGAAAACCGCTCTGTTGATTAGTATATCAACTCAAAGTGGCAGGCATTATTGTCATTACTTCACAGGTGAAGAAAACCAAAGCCTAGAGAATATAAATATTTTCTTTAAGTCAAAGTTGGTAAGCAAAACAAAACAAACAAGAGTAGAATTCGGTTCTAGCCACCTGACCATGCACTGAGGGCTTCCTACTTTTCAGTGGACAGAAATGACCCAGCTTGAAGTGGAAGAAACTTGGCATAGCACTGGTCTGTCATGTCTTACGGACGATGCCCATGAAGAAGGGGCTTGTCCAACTTCATGTGACCACTTTGCCAGAGATTTCATTCTGTGAATGCTCCAACAGCGCAGGGATGAGAGACAAGTTTATTGCAAAAAGTAAGTCAAATAGTTTTTACTCACTAAATGGATTGTGTTCAGAAGTGCTAAATATTTATGGTAGACAGGGAAAAAGTGAATTCTTTTATGTCTCTTATGACAAATTGGTTACCTCATGTAGAATAATTGCTGCTTTTACTCACAGTACTTGAGTTCTGCTCTGTGCATTACTGAGTCATAGCTTAGTTAAAGCCTGATTTAAGTTGGCAATGTGCTATTAATAGGAGAAAAATAAAAGACTGAAGTGTTTTGAGTTTGCACCAGTCTGATTTTCTTTTTTCCCTTAGAGCTTTGAGTGCATATCACTGTAGATGTTAAAACCTCTAACCTAATTTCAGGTAACAGAACACTGACTCATCGCAAAGAGAAGAGCCTGGTTATGTGTTTATCCTCTATAATGACATCCCCACTCAATGACACACTTCAGTAGGACTTTCTTTATCTTGATGGAGGACCTCTATGTCTTCCACAACTCTTGCTCACAACTTAGAAATGATGACCATTGTTTTGTGCCAATAGAAGATGGTATCATGTTGAACTGCTTTCAATGCTACTCCCTTTGATGATTACTTGTAAAGCTGGTGCATGAAAAAAATGCCTTTGAGTTCTTTCTTAATCTGATATATATAGTGTCATATTCTTCCAGTGAGGACACACAGCAATGCCTCACATGAAAGCAGTGGAGTATTTTCTCCAGCAAAGCAGAACTGAAGGAGAGCATGGTTCATGCCAAGAAGTGGGGTTTGTGGGGATAGAAGTCAGAAGATGGCTTTTAAAGCTGACTCTGCTACTAAGGTCTTGTGTTCCATCTGTAGTCATTACTCGTAGCTCTCTATCCAACTGCCTTTTCTACCCACCCCTTTGTAATAAGTGTCTCTTCTTGCTAACAGAGCCCTAGTTTTGCTGAATGTTATCATGATCACAATCCCAGTTAAGCGATCTTGACTGGCACACTCCCTTCGACCCACAACAAGCCAGTTCCTCTATACCAAACAACTTTCCTGGTTTCCAGTAGGTAGTGGAGTCCTTGACACATCTTAGATCCATTAACTTAATCATACCTGCAGCATATTCTTTGCTATAAAAAGTAAAATATTCAGATTCTGGGAATTAGGACACAGACATCTATGAAACTTTATTCTGACTTCCTTCCACAAGAAGTATGACTCTATGTCACATGGCTAAGATGGCTTCCATGAACTTGAGGTGGAAAGATTATCCTGGATTTTTCTGGGGAAGCTCAACAGAATCACAAGGGTCATTACTGGAGGGAGGCAATGGGGTCAATGTGAGACAAAGAAATATGATGATGATCACAGAGGCCAGAGGAAGAGAGAGATTTGAAGATACTGTGAAGCTGCACACTTGGCCAAGAAGTGTGGTCGCCACCAGATGCTGGAAATTCGAGGAAACAGACTCTCCTCAATAGCCTCTGTAAGGAACCAGTCCTCCCAACACTGACATTTTAGTTCAGTAAGTTTGATTTTGAACTTCTAACCTTCAGAGCTGTAAGACAGTAACCTGTGCTTGTTTTATACTACTAAATTTATGGTAATTTGTGACAATAGTAATAGAAAACTAAAACACTCTTTAAAAGAAATGTATAAAACTAAACACCAAACTGATTGCCACTGAGCCAATTCCAACATGTACAGACGTCTCTGCTATACATGCTCTGTTACATACGGGGTTGAACAAGAGCCAATGCAGTGGTAGCTAATAACAAAAACAATATATCTTCAGTCTGTTGAATCCAGAGGTGGCCGTGTAATTTGCTTCAGTTTCTGTTGTATTGACTATGCAAAGGTATTTGACTGTGTGGATCATAAGAAATTATGGTTAACATTGCAGAGAATGGAAATTTCCTAACTCTTAATTGTGCTCATGAGGAATCTGTACATGGATCAAGAGGCAGTCTTTCAAACAGAACATGGGGATACTGTATAAGTTAAAATCAGAAAAGGTGTGTATGAAGGTTGGACCCTTTCACCATATCTGTTCAATCTATATGCTGAGAAAATTATTTGAGAAGTTGGACTGTTTGAAGAAGAATGGGACATCAGAAGACTCATTTACAACTTAAAGTATGCAGACAACACAACCCTGCTTGCTGAAAATAAAGACTTGAAACACGGATAGAGATCAAAAACTACAGCCTTCAGTATGGATTACACCTCAATATCAAGACAACAGAAACTTCACAACTGGATCAATAAGCAGCATCATGAAAGACGGAGAGAAGACTGAGGTTGTCAAGGATTTCACTTTACTTGGATCCACAGTCCACACCCATGGAAGCAGCAGGCAAGAATCAAAACAAGTACTGCGCTGGGCAAATCAGCGCCTAAAAACCTTCTTTAAAGTGTTGAAAAGCAAAGATGTCACCTTGAAGACTAAGGTGTGCTTGACGTAAGCCTTAGTATTTTCAGTCACATCATATACATGTAACAGCTGGACAATGTATAAATAAGGAAGATAGAAGAATCGCTGCCTTCAAACTGTGATTGGGAGAGGAATACTGAAAAGACCATGGATGGTCTAAAGAGCAAACAGATCTCTCTTGAAAAAAGGAAAATCAGAGTGTTCCTTAGAAGCAAGGTTGGTGAGACTATGTCTCACATACTTTGGACACATTGTCAGGAGGTATCAGTCCCTGAAGAAGGGCATAATTCTTGGGAAAGCAGAGGATCGTTGAAAAGAGAGAGACCCTCAGTGAGATGGAATGGCACATTGGCTGCAACAGTGGCTCAAGCGTATCAGTATTTGTGTGCATGAGACGGAACTGGGAAGTGTTTTACTCTGCTGTACGTAAGGTTGCTATAAGTTGTAACCTACTCAATGGCCACCTAACAACAGCAACAGTGAAAAGGATTTAAGTGACATGTGCCACTTCTGACCCTGAGCTTTAAGAATCAGTTCTCGGTTGCCACAGTCTCAGTTTTCTCTGTTTCATGAGATGAGCAATGTCCCAGATCAACCTGAGGGCTAGTCCATCATCCTGGGTCGCAACATGAAAAACAGTATTGAATGAAACACAGCTAGTGTCCTGCAAATATGTAGCTTTAGTGAGAAATCAGTTGTTAATGTAAGCACTGAGCTTCTTTAGGAGTTTTTTGTGTTGCTCCGTGTAATATAGCTCATCCTGATATGCTTTGTATAGCAGCTGGAACAAAGCAGTTGTTTGATGTTTCTAGGTTCCCTTTCCTTATAGCCTAGGGGCTGGGCAGAGTGCTGTACTGAGGTGGAACATGGGCAGATCTGGGGCTAAATCCTGGTTTCACCATTCTGCAAGCAGCCTGAGTTTCTTTATAAAATCTGCTCATTTCATATACCTATCTCATGGACTTATTTTGTGTCCTCCAAAAAACGGTGTGTAACTATTTGGCTAGGATGTGATTCCCCATGTTTTGTGATGTTCCTGTGTGCTGTAAACCCTGCCTCTACGAAGTTAGTAAGGGAGTATGGGTGACAGTTGTGTTGGTGGGGCAGGATTCAGGGTGTAACATTGTATTGTGCCTTGAGGTAATCTCTTGGGATATAAAAGAAAAAAAACCTATCAGTGAGTCTGGAACTTCATACCATCAGGTGAAAAATGATGCTGGGATCATAGCATGTCCTTTGGAAAGGACCTGGCATCCCTGTGCCTCAGAAGCTCCCAGTCCAAGGGAAGACTGATGACGAGGACCTTCCTCCAGAGCCAGCAGAGAAAGTCTTTCCCTAGGGCTGATCCCCTGAATTTGGACTTTCAGCATACTGGACTGTGACAAAATAAAATTTCTCTTTTTAAACCCATCCACTTGTGGTATATCTATTAAAGCAGCACTAGATGACTAAGACAACCTACAAATCAAAAAAACCCACTGCCTTTGAGTTAATTCCAACTCACAGCAACCCTATAGGACAGAGTAAAACTGCCCCATAGAATTTCCAAGGAGCACCTGGTGGATTCGAACTGCTGACCTTCTGGTTAGCAACCATTGCACTTAATCACTCCACCAGGGTTTCCAAGACAACCTAGATGAATCAAATTCGTTAATGTACAAAGGTACTGAGTATAATATCTGTTATTGTTGTTATCAGTTGTCATGGATTGCATTGTGTCCCCCCCAAAATGTTTGCATTTGTCTTGGCTGTGAGTCCAAATACGGTGCCATTCCTCCCATGTGTTGAGAATCCCACCTGTGTACAATGATGATGGAGAATAGGCTACAGTTGCGCTGGTGAGGCAGGAGACAAGTTACCAGGTGTGGGATATAGGGAAGAGAAGTGAGCACAGAGAGTTGGGAACCTCATACACCAAGAAGCAGCACCGAGAGCGGAGCATGTCCTTTGGACCTGAGATTTCTGTGCCAAGCTAGTCTCCTTGAATTTGGACTCAGCCTATTGGACTGCGATAAATTCTCTTACTGAATGGACTTATAGCTCATAAGTGGTTTTGTGGCTTACTGGACTTCATGAAGCCTTCCACTGACGGTATTTTCTGTTAGAGCAGTACCAGGTGTCTAAAACACAGATGTCGGTGCATTGATTTTGACTCATAGTGATTCAATGTGATAGAGTAGAACTGCCCCCAAAAGGTTTCCTTGGCTTTACAGAAGCTTCTTTACAGAAGCAGACTGTCACGCCTTTCTTCTGCAGTGCTGCCATGTGGATTCAAACTGTCAGCTTTTGTTAGGAGCTGAGTGCTTAACTCATGTGTAATAAATTCTTAATTTAAATGTTTAAATCATAATAATAATAACACCCTATCTCCTAAGCACTTTGAATAAGTGCAAACTAGCCAACAGCCCTGCAGTCTCAGTGGTTTAACACAGTCAAGTTTTGTTTCTCCCTCAAGTGACAGTACCATAAACATCTGGTGCCTCTCCCAGCGGTTCTCTGGGAAAGAAATTGCGGACAGATCAAAATTTCTTCCTTCAAGAGGCTATGTTATCTTGGAACCCATTGTTTTCAGCCACAGAAGGAAAACAGGTCTTTTGTCTACCTCCCTCTGACCTAGCTTGGTCCCATGGTCCCATCGTTACGGGATTGGAGGTGGAAAATGCAGCCTTCCCGTGGGGTCTGGAAGAAGAGTCAAGACTGGTAAGCATTTAGCTGATCTCTGCCACAAAATTCATATGCAACTTCAATTTGTCTGCTGAGAAGGCATACTCCACAAAATGGGTCAAAGGACTTTGCTACCATTGACAAGACTACCATAAACCTTTTCTATGGACAGTAAGCCATGTTGCACCCTGTAATGATAAAGAGAAAAGGGAGGTGATATATTACCAATAAAGCATGTTTTCATAAACAATGTAATGAATCAACATAGAAGTAATGGATTTCTGAGACAGAAGCATCCCCAAAAGAAGCAGAGCTTATGCTTGACCACAATAGATAGGTAAGACTATAAACCAGGGTTAATAAAGATGCCAAAGGAGATACTGTGTGACACAAAGGGTTAAGTGCCTGGCTGTTAACCAGAATGTTGGCAGTTTGAATCAACCTAGGGGCACCTCAGAAGAAAGACTTGCAAATTTACTTCTGAAAAAAATCACTGTTGTGAGTTGTTGTTAGGTGCTGTTGAATCAATTTTTGACTCATAGTGACCACGTGTAACAGGTCATAATTGTCTCACGGGGTTTTCTTAGTTGTAATCTTCATAGGAGCAGATTGCCTGGCCTTCTACAGAACTTCAGGGTGGGTTTGAACTGACAACCTTTCAGTCAGTAGCTGAACATTGAACCATTGTACCACAAGGGCCACATTCAAAAACTGTAGCCTTTGAAAACTCTGTGGAGCTCAGTTCTGAAATGCATGGGGTTGCCGTGAGTCAGAACAAGTCTGGTGGCAGCTGGTTTGGTTGGATGATGGTAGCCTCAAGTCATTGTGCAACAGGCATCAACACAGGAAAAATAGCCAACTGGAATGCTTACACTGGGAGCCTGGAGTAGAGAGGTGGTCAGTCGGAAGGCTGTGGGTACCCCAGAAAGTGTAGCTTCGACTTTATCCTAGAGAGAGTAGGTTACTAGGCTGGTTGATCTTATTGTTTTGTTTATGGTGCAATTTCCAAACTTTGAATCTCTATCCATTTACGGTTCATACAACCATACCTTTGTATGATTGGCTCTAAATATTTACCACTTATTTTTTATTATCTATCAGAAAGACATGTAAAAGGGAAAAAAATATATGTAACACTTCATTTATCTAACGTTGTGAGGAAATAAGACTACACAGAAATTCCAGGAAACTGAAGCTTACATTTTTTATGTTCACAAACTTTCTTCTAACAGTTTTTGATGGGTAGCATCCCCACATGGTGCAGAAGAACTGCCCCATAAATTTTTCTTGGCTGTAATCTTTGCAGAAGCAGATTGGCAGGTCTTTCTCCTACAGAGCCACTGGCTGAATTTGAACTGCTTACCTTTTAGTTAGTAGCTGGGCACTTAGTCATGGTATTATCAGGGATCCTGAATGACTTACTAGTTTTCATTTTTCGACTCGACGGCACTTGACTGGCTTTGGCTAATTTCCAGGAGCTCAGAATAAATGTGAGTCAATATAGGATTAACATCTTTGTTGCACTTGGACCATTACTTTTTGGAATAAATTCCTAGGAGTGTGACAGCTATGGCAAAGGACAGGTCCGGTTTTGAAGACTCCTTAGCTATGTTACTAAGATGTAAACTACAAAGACTGTACCAGTGTACGTTCACCTCAACAGGGCATGAGAGGGACTGTCCACTCACAGCCATGCTGACACTGTATAATTTCATCTCTTGAAACAGTTAACTGTCTGTCACTTGTTAGCTCTGGGTAACCATTCCAGTTTGCCAGTGCTCCCCACAGTGTCAGCTGGTCATAACTAAGTCGGCTGTTTCCAGTAGGTCAGTGGTAGCATTCTCACAGTCCATGTGATAGACAGAGGTTCAGTTCCCGGCCAGTGCGCCTCGTAGGCAGCCACCATCACTCCCCAACGATCAGTTGAGGCAAGTTGCTATGCTGTTGAACAAGTTTCAGAAGAGATTCCAGACTAAGGTGGGCTGAGAAGAAAAGCCTGGTGGTCTGCTTCCAAAAATTAGCCAGTGAATCCCATGTGGATCACAGTGGTCCAGTCCACAACCAATCATGGGGCTGGTGCAGGACTGAGCAGCGTTTTGTTCGGCTGTACACAGAGTCCGTAAGAGTCAGAGCAGATTCCTCATCCTCCTTTCTTTTCAAATCCAATCTCCTTTAAAGAAGGCTACAGTTACAAAAGATGTTTTGGTGGGGCCATAGAATGGATTTAACACTCAAAAGTGGAGTTCACCTACACTCACTGTTTGTATTTCCATTTCCTTTATCCTATACGTCTGACATCAATTTTTCAACCCAAAGCATTCACTCAGGTTAAGTAAGTCAGTTCCAAGCCAGAGTTACAGAATCCAGACTTCCTACGAGGGGTCCTGATGGTGCAGTGGTTAAGAGCTACAGCTACTAACCAACAGGTCAGCAGTTCGAATCCACCGGCCACTCCTTGGAAACTCTACAGGGCAGCCTTACTCTGTCCTATAGGATCACTATGTGTTGGTATTAACTCAATGGCAATGAGTGTGTGTGGTGTGGCTTCTAAGTAGTTAAAATGAGTATCAGTGGTGTTACTTATGTAACTGAAAATTTGGCTGGGATGAAGCATTCAGAAGAGAACTTCACAAGGAAAACAATTAGCTTTGTTCTTCCAGCAGGCGAGTGCTTGTTGTGGTTGCCATTTTTCTTCAGTTTCTATTGAATTCCCTTTCATGAGCAATTATCCTATTAAACTAGCTCCTTTGTTTTGGCTTAAGTAATTAAACCCTTAGAGCGTAAGATCGCTTCTTTCAAGAACAAACTCTAGTCTTGCATATATTTTCCAGGTAGATGCCTGGTGATATAGCAGCTAAGCACTCTTCTGCAAACCAAAAGGTCAGTGGTTTGAATATGCCAGTTCCTCTGTGAGAGAAAGATGTAACAGTCTGCTTCCACAGAGAATAAAATAAAACAAAGTCATTTCCCTCAAGTCAATTCTACCTCATAACGACCCTATAAGACAGAGCAGAACCACTCCCGTAAGATGTCCAAAGCTGTAAAATCTGTAAAGATTATATCCTTGGAAACCCTGTGGTTTGAATGAGTTTGAATTGACTTGATGGGTATAGACATAGTTTCCAGGATTTGACAGGCTGTCGAATTCTTATGCAAAGTGTCCATACTCTAGGTTTTCTCTGAGACCAGGCTCCCAGAGATCTTAGAAAGGAAAAACTAAAACATTATGCTAGGACTCAAAGAAGGGAAACCTATGCACGTTGCTATTGTCAGGCACAGGTGTTTGCCAGCAGCCCTGGGTAAGCCAGTGTCCTTGTCCTGTAACTCAGATTCAGTTCAGCCAGCGCTTACAGGGCATTCACTATGTAATCAAAACTAAGATTTCCAAGACAGAAGCCTTGCTTGACTTACAAACAAAACAAACACAAAAACAGTTGTAGCACACATAATATGGTGAATAAAGTTCAGTGGAATCAGAAATCCTGTACTGTTTGACCAAGTGGCTTTCAACAAGCCATTTAACTTCCACAGTGTCACTTGCCTAATCTAGACTCGAAATGTTGGTAATACGGGGATCTTCCTCGCCTTTCTCCAAACATCTCTTTCTGTGTCTTCCTTGCCTGGTCTCACTCTCCCCTCCCTTCCCCTGTGAAAGGTGAGAATTTTAATCTATCTTCTTTTGAAAATGGGAACCGGGCCAAGACAAGATTCATTCCTGTTATTCCCCAGTTTACGTTACTGTGGACAACATGATTGATAAGGTCTGGAGCTGACGTTACTGTGTTTATGGTCAGGGCTTCAGCCAGCTCATTGAGTTTGGAACCCCTGCTGAGAATTTGCATTTCCTCCGCAGATACACTGCATCAGAATCTACATTTTAGCAAGATTGTCAGGTGATTCTTACACAGTGGTTAAAGGCTCAACGGCTAATCAAAATTTAAGCTGTTTACCACTGCTCTGCTAGTCGTTCTCAGAATTTGTCCTTAACCGTTAGCATCAGCACTGCCCAGGAACTTGTTACAAGTGTAAATTCTCAGCAGGGATTTAGAACTTCACACATGGATTTGAGGCCCTGGTTCGTTCAAAGCAAAAAATCCAAACCAAACCCTTTGGTATCTAGTTGATTTTGACTCAGAGTGACCTTATAGGAGAGAACAGAACTGCCTCATAGGATTTCCAAGGAGCAGCTGGTAGATTTGAACTACCAACCTCCTAGTTAGCAGCCAAACTCTTAACCACTGTACCATGAGGCCCTCGGATAAAACAAATACAAAAAAACTTACACAGCAAGCCCTTGTCATATTCCATGTTTGTTTTTAATACCTGTGTGCTCTTCCTGGTGGGTGTGTTTTGCTTCCTGAGAAAGGTTGTAGGAGAGAGGAGGAAGGGTTTCGAAGTTCATACACAGGATTTCTACTTATATTGAAAAGCTCAATGGCAAGGAGGTTTTTATTTCTGTTTTCCTCTCTTTTATGTCTTCAAGATTCAGTACAGACGGTTTGTAATGTGGTAAGACCTTCCTGAACATCTCACAGAAGCAAGCATAGTGAGCATTTGGTGGTTTCCAGGGTGTGTTTGGATTCCAGGTTTTAGTCCATGAGGAAAAAGAAGGGATGGAGGGAGAAGGAGAGAAAAAGAAAGGGAATAAGAGATGCAGACAAACAGAGGGAAGAAAGAAGGAAGGGAGGGAGGGAGGGAGGGTGAAAGGGAGGAAAAAGAAGGGACGGAGGAAGGCAGGGAGGAAGAAAGAGAAAGGAAGAAAGAGAGAAAGACAGGGAAAGAAAGAAAAAGAAAAAAGAAAGTCATCCATAGTCCACGAGATCTGATGTTCAAGTTCACGAATTTAGTTGTATGAACTTAACAGATTCGTGAACTTAATTGTTTCAAGGGCTATATACCTCATTGGTGAATGTTACTACCGTTATCTTTGAAGTACTGCCCTTGGAAAGCTATACACCAGTTCCAGGATCTAGTCCACCCTTCAAAGCAATTTTGAAATTCTTTGTGGAACAGCTGTTGCTCATGGTAGCAAGTTCACAAACTTGATTGTATAGTTGTCTGCAAGAGAGTTTTTAGTCAGTAAACAAAAAAGTGTATTGAAACACCCTCCCTACTCACCTGATCTGGCCCACAATGACTTTTTTCTTTACCTGAAGATAAAGGAAATATTGAAAGGAAGACAGTTTGATGACATTCAGGACATCAAGGGTAATATGATGACAGCTGTGATAGCCATTCCAGAAAAAGAGTTGCAAAACTGCTTTGAAGGGTGGACTAGGTGCTGGAGTTGGTGCATAGCTTCCCAAGGGGGGCACTTCGAAGGTGACCATAGTGATATTCACCAATGAGATATGTAACAGTTTTTCTAGGATGAGTTTGTGAACCACATTGGCAGACCTCCTAGAATTTGTTGGGAGCTCTGAAAGGGAATAGTGGAGAACCATAACGCACTTCCATCACAGACTAGCAGACCACAGCTTGGAGAAGAGCAGCAGGTCAAGTCTGGAGCAAATGGCCTTTCAAGACTGAGAGTTTGTAGGAGAGGCTCACCAGGATGAGGCCTCTCGCACGGCACAAATTCAAAGCCTGTTGTTCCTGGGTGACTGGAGTGGTTTCAAATCATAGAGACCCCATGTGACAGAGTAGAACTGCCCCATAAGGTTTTCCAGGCTGTACTCTTTATGGGAGCAGGTTGCCACATCTTTCTCCTGCAGGGATGCTGGCTGGATTTGAACTTCCCACCATTCAGTTAGCTGTCAGGTGCTTAAGATCCTGTAGGAAAGGATAAAATGACTTTTGTGGGAATCTGCTTGTTTGTTCTGTTCTAAACTATCTAAACTCACATAAAGGCCATCCTTTCTTTTTCAGTCTCTATATTCCTAGACTCATTTCCCCCTAAAAGTAGACTGATATTTAGTGTACCTGCCAGACCATATTTCTTGTTGTTTTTGAAACCTTTCATGTATGCTTGGTCATCAACAACTTGATGCATAATTTTCCCTATGCCTGTAGACTCCCTCCGTTTCATAATCAACACCATAGCTAAAAACAGAATCTGGATTATACACTCCTATAGTAAATGTCCGTTTTCAAACAGTAATTTCTCACTGTACATTGTGACTATCAGGTAATCTACCCATGAACCTTGGTTTACTCATTCCAATAGCCACAGTACCTGGAGTAATGCCACCACACAGTCATCGTCAAAGAAGTCATGTTGATTACAAGAACAAGGGGAAGAACAAAGTTCCTTTCCAACAGGTATATGGTCTTCTTTCCTATTGTTCTATTTTTCTGTCTGTGAAGACTTCATCTCTCCACACCCAAACTGAGGCACAGAAAGCCATTTCCCTTACTACTGGGCTGGACAGCTGTGGCTCAAACTGGGCATCAGAAACATAACTTCCACTTTTTAGCCTAGGCAGTGATGTTGACTGATAGTCAGAAGAAATGAGTCAATGAGCTTTACAAGTCCAAGCTTAATAACTCCACACTTACTAATGTACATCCAGGAAAATTGGTTAAGTCAGTGTTTTCCTAAAATATTGTTTGAGACTTGTTCTAATTTGTGTCAATTTTACTTATAATCACTTTGCTCCCCAGGGATTCTGAAATGTTACTCACACTATGTGAGACATACATGGACAGTTGTGTGCATGTGTGCTGTGTTGATGTTGTGTGTTATGGAGTCAATGCTGACTCATGGTAACCTCATACACCGTGCAGGCTTTACCAGGCTTTAATCTTTACAGGATCAAATAGCTATGTGGGTTTGAAGCAGCAACCTTTGTGTTAGCCCTGAGCACTTAGCCATTGTGCTATGAGGGCACTTTGTGTGCTATAGTTGCCATAAATTTGTTAATGATCTTTTCTTTATTGTTGTTATTAGGTACGGTCCAGTCGGTGCCAACTCACAGAGACCCTATGTACAACAGAACAAAACACTGCCAGGTCCTGCACCATGCCCACAATTGTTTTTATGCTTAAGCCCATTGTTGCAGACCCTGTGTCAATCTAACTTGTTGAGCGTCTTCTTTTTCAATGACCCTCTCCAGGGATTGACCCCTCCTGGCAACATATCCAAAGTATGTAAGATGAAGTCTCACCATCCTTGCTTCTAAAGAGCACTCTGACTGCACTTGGTCCTGAATAAATCTGTTTGTTCTTTTGGCAGCCCATGGTATATTCAATATTTTTCTTCATCACCACAATTCAAAAGCTTCAGTTCTTCTCCTGTCTTCCTTACTCACTGTCCAGTTTTTGTGTGTATATCTTTTGTCTTAAATGTCCTTTCTTTTATGAAGTACAAAGAAGGAAGTACTTTTTTAAAAAAGGTCTTTACTGGGGGGAAAAAAGTTGGTGAGCATATTTCACCCTCCTTTTTGTGTTTATTTTATTGATTCAGAAGTCCCCAAATTGCAAAGGCCCTGGCTAAATAACATTGCTATTTAATTTCCAGAACTAAAGAGCCATTACCTCACAGAGTTGGAGATCATCTATAATGCTGTCCTGCTTTTAACAGAGGGGGGAACCAAGGTCCACAGAGGTGAAGCTGCAGGCTTGGAGCAGAAGAGCATAGACTTGAATCCAGGCCATCTTCCTCCACAACGCACATTACCAACTCATAACTCTGGAAGGACAAAGAAGTTTCTTAGGGAGTGATCCCTTAGTGGCATTGTGTCTGTTTATTCATGTTTAGAACAGCATTCCCGAAGAATCTAAGAAGGTTCATATTCAATATTTCCAGGGTGAGAAAAATCACAAGTATCTGGCAAAGAGGCAGCACTTTCCTTGGAAACTGTATGAATAATTGAGGATTTCACACTTCGATGTGTTTCAATCATAATCTTCAGCGAACTCAGTAAAATATCATTTTGATCAGAAATTCCCGTACAGTTACATGACTTCTCAATCATAATTGGATTCCTCGGACATCACCGGCATTCTGGTTGCAAACTCAGAGTCATTCCAGGTTCAGCCATTCACATGGTCCATGCTGAGAACCTTAAGTGAGAGAGAGAGAGAAAAAAAAAACTGTCATTTCATTTTTTGGATAAATTTATTTTCTTGTTCCTTTCTTTATTTGGATACCTTATTATGCTTTAGGTGAAGGTTTACAGGGCAAAATAGTTTTCCATTTAACAGTTTATACACAGAGTATTCCAAACATTGTTTCAGTCCCTTAACACATCAGCACTCTCCCTCTTTCTGCCCAGGGTTCCCCGTTACCTTGTGTCCAGTTTTCCTACCCCTTTCTGCCTTCTTGTGTTTGCTCTTGGGCAGACTTTGTCCTTTGACCTCATATTGTGAACTATTCTAAGGAGTTTGCTTAACGTCAATTTCAAAAGCTAACATAATGGCTTCATTTATCCTCCTGTAATTTCCAGAAAGCCTGAGTAACCCAGGCAATTTTCAATCACTCTCTTTTCAAAGGTTTCTGGAAGAACATATGAGGGACAAATTTAGTAGAACTGCTACAAAGCCTAAAAGAAGAGTGGATTGGATTTTCTGAGAAAAGATGAGATGGCACACATCCATAAATCGTGATACTACGGTATTCTCTCTGCTCAGGGTTCAACCAGACTTACACATTGGTTCGTGTCATGACCAATACAGAGATTTTCCATGGAATTCAACACTTAAATTTGACCTGCTCAACAATGCCTCGTGTAGAGGAAAGACCGCAGATGTGGCAATCACACAGGCTGGGTTCTAGCCCTTGAGCAAGGCTCTTTATTTTTATCAAACCTCTATGAGTCGGATCCAACTCAATGGCACTTGGCTTTGGCTATGCCTTCATGTGTTGAAAATGAATATTAAAGATACTAATACAACTCACAGGATTCTGGGTTGATCAAATAATTTTGTACATAGGAAAATACTTTTAAGTTAAAAAATACATAACTTATAAAGCCAAGTGCTGTCGAGTCGCATCCGACTCAAACTATTTAAAAAGTTGTGTCAATGAAAAGTGGTGGGTTTATCATAGGAAGTGTTTTATCTGGAGCCCATTGAATGCCAGATGCCATATTATCTTCTTTTGATCTCATAATCAGTCACCCAGTGAAGCAGGGCTTGTTGTTCGCTACCACTGAGTTGGCTCCAACGCATAGTGACCCCATGTGTTGCAGATCAGAACTGCTCCCATAGAGTTTTCTTGGCTGTAGTCTTTAGGGAAGCAGGTTGCCAGACCTTTCTTTCATGGAACTGATGGATGGGTTCCAACCACTAACTTTTAGGTTAGCAGCTGATCAAAAATGTCTCCTCAATGAAGTAGGGAGCGCGATTATTCCCATTTTACATACAAGGAAGCCAAGAACAGAGAAGTAAAGTTATTTGCCCAGAATCATACAGCTGGCAAGCAAAAGCTGGTTTTGAACCCAAGCAGTCTGAATCCAGGTTCCTCCATCATCTTAGCTGTCATTTAATATGGCCCCAATGTTGATGTCAATGGTCTAAAGAGTTTCATTTTGTTTTTTTAATATAGCTATATGAGATCAAATGGACAATAATTACCCTAAAGCATAAATAAGAAATCTGGAGGACAGTAAGATCAAGTTGGAAACCCTGGTGGTAATTTGAATCTGCCAGGTGCTTGCTGGAAACTCTATGGAGCAGTTCTACTCTGTCCTATAGGGTCACTATGAGTTGGAATAAATTCAACGGCAGTGGGTTTGGTTTGGGGCTTAGGACTAAATTAAAAGGAGTGAAATAACTAGAACAGAAATCATGAGAGTGCTGACACAGTGTGAAGCATGTAACCAATGTCACTGATCACTGTATGCAGAAACTGCTGAATGGGAGTGTGTTTTGCTATGTATAATTTTCACAAAAAAATGTAATAAAACATTTTTAAAAACAGGATTGCCTAAAAGTAACCCTTTATACATATGAGCAAGTGGCATGTAGTTTGTGAAAATCAACTATGGTGATTTATTTATCCATCCTTTGAAAATCGTTAGTGGGGACGCCTTTACAGTGTGTGCGTGTGTCTGACTACCATTCAGGACAAAGTGGGCAGAGAGGAGGCCATCATCTTCCTGAGACAATAGCTCACTTTTGCACATTCTTATGAAAGTGGAACTAAGTACCATTTATGGAAGCAGCAATGAAGACATTCAGCATTAGTCCAGGGAAAGCTAAGAGGCCATTGCTTCTGATTCTGCTCCTTGTCATCGAAAAGAGAATGTACTACCTGTGTCTTCCAAGTTTTCCTCTTCCTGCCAAAGCCACTTCTTAGGCACTGCTGCAGTCACTTTCTCAGCCCCCACTGCTGTACTCCTGGGGTTTCTTTCAGGCTCAGCACCAGGCCTAGTGAATTCTCACTTTATGCACCTTTCCTCACAATCTTGTCTTCTTCTGTGGCTTTGATGACCCTCTAAGATGCTGCTGGAGACAGGTGTGGTTTAGTGGTAGAACATCTGGGTTTGGTTCCCAGCCAATGCACCTCACGTACAGCCATCACCCATCTGTCAGTGGAAAATTGTGAGTTGCTATGATACTGAGCAGGTTTCAGCAGAACTTCCAGACTAAGATGGGCTTCGAAAAAAGGTCTGGTGCCCTTCTTCTCAATATCAGACAATGAAAATTCTATAGATCAAAATGATCTGATCTGTGATGGAGCACGGAATGGTGTGGACCGAGCAGCATTTTCCACAGTGCATGGGGTTTCCATGAGTTGGGTGACTTGAAAAACAGGAAGGAACAGTACAAAGTGGCATTCCATTCTGCTGTCCAATCTTGCACATCCAGTCCCCGGAGGGGTGTGACAGATCCCACTGCAGTGACTGGGAGAAGGTTCTGCCTCTTCAGGGACCTCCAGTTTCAGTGACATCGCTCAAGGGGTAAATGGGCGTGCAGACCATACCAGACAACACTGTCCATCTTAGTCTGGAATCTCTCTTGTCATAGCAACACACAATCTTCCACTGACAGATGGGTGATGGCTGTACAATGGGATGCATTGGCTGGGAACCAAACCCAGATGTTCTACCACTAAACCACACCTGTCTCCAATAGCCCCATAGACGATCATCAAAGCCGCAGAAGAAGATAAAATCATGAGAAAAAGTGCATAAAATGACTGTCCAGAGTGTTTGTGCAGCGTTTCAGCAGAAATGTACTATTTTCATGAAAAGATACCTGTAACTCATTCTAACAGGGGGGAAAGAAAACTTCTTTTGTAAGCCCAGCTTACATGTATCAATACACCTACAAGGCTAAAACTTTATGGTAATTTACTTTTTAAACCTGCCACTATGCTCCATCAGAACTGCCGTTGCTACTCAACTACAAGGATTCTTTGAATCATGTGGTTTCAGCTGCACAGGCTACAAGTGCACACTGCTGTCTTCGCTGTTGCAGGTGTTTTTATAGTTGCTGGTTTAATCACATTTTCTGATGTTTTACTACAATATTGTGACATCTGGTATTTGTGAGCCTATGTCAGTAAGTTGTTTTTTTTTTTTTTTTTTTGAGAATGAAGTAGTAATTAAAGGAAAACAAGAGATATCCAAGTTTCCATTCAGCTACTAACAATGTTTAACTAATAATTATGTAATTAATTTCAGAAAGATTTTACAAGACAATTTTATTGTTAGAATTTGTATCCTCTAAAATACTACCTTTAAGTAATTTGCAACTATATCACTTATAAGTCTGTAATTAAAATTGATAATGGTGTTACTAAGGAGGAAGAATATGCTTGTCAGTTTGTTGTACTGTGGGCGCTCGGGTGTTGCTGTGATGCTGGCACAAATGCCACCAGTATTCAGATACCAGCAGGATCACCTATGGAGGACAGGTTTCATCCGAGCTTCCAGACTAAGACTAGAAAGACAGACCCAGCAGTTACTTTTGAAAAGATTCAGCCAGTGAAAATCTTATGGATAGCAGGAAAAGGGTGTCAGACATAGTGCCAGAAAATTAGCCCTCCTGGTTGGAAGGCACTCAAAAGATAACTGGGGAAGAGATACCTCTTCAAAGTAGTCAACCTTAATGATGTGGATGGAGTCAAGCTTTTGGGACCTTCATTTGCTAGTGTGGCAGGACTCAAAATAAGAAGAAACAGCTGCAAATATCAGTTAATAATCAGAATCAGGAATGTACAAAGTACAAATCTAGGAAAATTGGAAATCATCAAAAATGAAATGGACTGAACATATACCAGTATCCTAGGCATTAAAGAGCTGAAAGGGACTGTCTTTGGCCATTCTGAATTGGACAAACATATGGACTATTGTGCTGGAAATGACAACTTGCAGTGTTACATTCACTTTCAAGAAGAACATCTCAAGATCTATCCTGAAGTACCATATTGTCAGTGAAAGGATACTATCCATATGTATACAAGAAAGACCAGTAATACAAATATTATTCAAATTTATGCACCAACTGTTAAGGTCAAAAATGAAGAAACTGAAGATTTTTTTATCAACTTCTCTGGCTTGGCTTGGCTCTACAGCTTGAAATTGATAGAATATGTAATCAGGATGCACTGATACTTACTGGTGATAGAATGCAAAAGTTGGAAACAAAGAAGGATCAGTAGTTGGAAAATACGGCCTAGGGGATAGAAACAATGCCAGAGATCACCTGACAGAATTTTGCAAGACCAATGATTCTTCATTGCAAATACCCTTTTTCACCAACATAAACAGTGACTATACGAATGGACCTTGCCAGATGGAACACACAGGAATCAGATCAACTACATCTGTGGAAAAAGATGATGGAAAAACTCGATATCATCGGTTAGAACAAGGCCAGGTGCCAACTGCAGCACAGACCATCAGCTGCTCACACACAAGTTCAAATTGAAACTGAGGAAAATTAAAACAAGTACACTAGAGCAAAAGCACAACTTTCAGTCTAGCCCATCTGAGTTTGGAGACCATCTCTAGAACAGATCTGATGCACTGAACACTAACGACCAAAGACCAGGTGCGTTGTGGAATAACATCAAAAATATCACACATGAAGAAAGCAAAAGGTCATCAAAAAGACAGGAAAGAAGGAAAAGACCAAATTGAATGTCAAAAGTGACTCTGAAACTTGGTCTTGAACATTGAGCAGCTAAAGTAAAATGAAGAAATGATGACGTAAAAGAACTGAACAGAAGATTTCAAAGTGTAGCTCGAGAAGACAAAGTATTATAATGACATGTGCAAAGATAGAAAACCAAAAGGGAAGAACATACTCTGAATTTCTCAAGCTGAGAGAACTGAAGAAAAAAACAATCAAGTCTCAAGTTCCAATAGTGAAGGTTTCTACAGGGAAAGTATTAAATGGTGCAGGAAGCATCAAAACAAGATGGAAAGAAAGCATCCAGCAATTATACCAAAAGAATCGGTCAACATTCAGTCATTCCAAGAGGCAGCATACGATGAAAATCTTATGGTATTGAAGAAAAAGGCTGAAGCTACTCTGAAGGCACTGGAGAAAAACAAAGTTTCAGTAATTGATGGAATATTGAGACGTTTCAAAAAATGGTTGTGTGCTGGAAGTGCTCACTCATCTGTGCCGAGAAATTTGTAAGATAGTTACCTGGCCAATTGACTGGAAGAGATTCATATTTGTCTTTATTCCCAAGAAAGGTGATCCAGATAAATGTGGAATTCATAGAGCTTGACACTGCTTTGTCTACACCGCCTTCACAGTAGTTGCTGGGCTTAAGCCCGTTGTTGTAGCCAGTGTCAGTTCATCTCAGTGATTGTCTTCCTCTTTTTCCATGACCCTCTGCTTTACCAAGCATGATACCCTTCTCCAGGGACTGAGTGCAGCTGACAGTATGTCCAAAGTATGTAAGATGTTGTCCCTCCATCCTTGCTTCTAAGGAGCATTCTGGTTGTACTTCCTCTGAGACAGATCTGTTCCTTCTTTTGGCAGTCTGTGGTATATTCAATATTCTTCTCCAGAACTCCAATTCAAACCCATCAATTGTTCTTCAGTCTTCTTTATTCATAGTCTAGCTTTCACATGCATGAAAAAAGGTAACTGCAAACATTGTGGCTGGGGTCAGGGGCACCTTAGTTTTCAAGATGACATCTTCGCTTTTAATCCTGTAAAGATGTCTTTTGCATCAGATTTGACCAGTGCAACGCATCTTTTGATTTCTTAACTGCTGCTTCCATGGGGGTTGATTGTGGATCCAAGTAAAATGAAATCTGTGACGACTTCAGTTTTTCCCCATATATCATGATGTTGCTTGTTGATCCATTTGTTGGGATTTTTGTTTTATGTTGAAGTGTCATCCATACTAAAGCTGGATTTTATCTTTTATCTTCATCAGTAAGTGCTTCTTAAAGTCATCTTCATTTTCAGCAGACAAGGTTGTATTATCTCTGTAACACAGATTGTTCAGGTCTTCTTCCAATCCTGATGTGCAGTTCTTCATATAGTCTACCTTCTTGGATTATAGGATATCCAACCCTATAGGATAAAGTAAAATTCTTCCATAGGATTTTCAAGGAGCATCTCCTGAATTTGAACTGCCAACTTTTTTGCTAGCAGCAGAGCTATTAACCATTATGCCAACAGGGTTTCTAATTACAAGCTTATACCACTGAAAGACACTGTTAGTAGCACATCATTTCAAGGTGAGTCTTCCCTTGGTGGGAACTCGTAAGGCTTCAGAACTTTCTGTGACAGAAGCTCATAAGGCAATAGGTATAAAATGAGTTAGCAATTGAGACACTTAAACATTAGGCCTGCAGGGTTTCCTCTCAGATGCTTAGAGTATAGTCATCACGAGGGTAACGGAGGCTGTGGGGAGAGCAGGGATTCACCGCATAGTTACATCATCATTGACAGACATTTCTTAGTTTCACTGTTTTGTCTGCACTGAAAATGGGTATTGCTATAACGGAAATGAAACTAGTCACAAGACTCACACTCACATCTCAAGTTGGCCACTTCAGATCTCCTCAGGGACCTCAAATTTTAAAATTCCGACTCGACGACACTTGGCAGCTTGGCTACACACATTATTTGAAATTGTATTTTTACTGTTTGTTGACTTCTATGCTCAATGCTTGGCTTACTAATATTCGATTTTTCTTATATTCTAATGGATGCTTTTAGATTGTATGTAAAATTTCTCCAATATTTTAGCTAATCTCACAAGTTTTGGTGTTGAATTCTCATATTACACTTATTTCTAAATTCTGAAGTTTTGTGGTTTTAAGTAATTTTTTCACCAAGAAATTAGTTTCAAGATTTTTTGTCTGTTTCCAAAAACTCAATTGTTTTTAGCCAATGTATTTTTTGTTACAGAGAATGATGCCTGAAGAAAGTTGTTTCTTTATTGAAGCCAATATTTTTACATTTAATTTTTTATGAGTTATTCATCATTTTGAGAAGTAGAAATTGAATCCAAAACCACACAATTGATTTTTTTCCTCCTGAATCGTGCCTGTTTTATTTCTTTAGGCTCTAAAGATACATTCTGATCTTCAGCAAGGTAATGGCATTCAGCCCCACTCAATCCGCCGTCTCGCTGATTTTAAGACGTGTTTCTTCACTTCACCTGAAGACTGCAGGTCAGAAGGTTTCAAAACCTGTTAATTGGTTTAAGAGCACCAGCCTCTGGGTGTTTTGTTTGCAGGTTCTGCACATTTTTGCTAGTGTTCACATCTTTATTTGCAGAATTAGCTGCAATCTTGGCCATAGGTTCTGTCTCCCCGTTTCCCCACCCACTTAGTTGGATCAAATTGCAAAGAGAAAAAGAAAACATAATGTCTATTTTTGGAAAAACAGAATTAGGAAAGAGTAGCTCATCCATTTTGTAGGGGGTTTTAGTTAAAATGAGCCCTGGTGGCACAGTGGTTAAGAGTGCAGCTGCTAACTGAAAGGCTGACACTATGAACCTACTAGCTGCTCTTTAGAAACCTAATGGGGCAGTTCGAATATGTCCCATAGAGTCACTATCAATCAGAATCTGCTCTGTGGCAACAGAATTTTTTGTTTGTTTTAGTTAAAGCAGTGCCCTTGGGTGGTACAAATGGTTAATGTACCTGGCTGTTAACAGAATGTTTGGAAGTCTGATCCCACCCAGAGGTATAATCAGAAGAAAAGCCTGGTGATCTATTTCCAAATAAATCAGCCACTGAAAACTCTATGGGGCACAGTACTACTCTGACACACGTGGGATCATCCCGGTCGACTCAACAACAACTAGTGATGGTTAGGTAAAGCAGTTGCTGTGCGGGCACTGTTGGAAGTTCCACATGGGTCTTGAGCCTCCCACTTCTGCTTTCTACTGGAAAGTTGCATTTACTAATCAGTTTACAAGACAGCTGGAGTAGTATCTTTTTAGAGATGCAGAATATAGCCCAACATTTGACCAAGAGAATCGCAATCTAAATGAGTCAGAGGCACATCTTTAAGGAAATCTAGGTCCCATACAGAATGAGCTGCAGAGGACATTGTAGCTCATTTTTAGGCACTGTTTCAGTGCAAACGATAGAGCTGTGAGCCAAAGCTGATGAGGGTCCTGCTTTGTTGACCTTATGTTACAGAGGAGGAAATACAAGATGAAAAATAGGCCTATAAAGCTGTCAGGAAGTATAATGGGTTGAATTGTGTACCTTCAAAACTGTGTGTAGCCATTTGTCTAGGCCATTGTTGTGTGATAGTCTATCATGTTGTAAATTCTGCCTGTACAATGCTAATGAGGGAAGGTGGGCTATAGTTGTGTAGGTGGGGCAGGACTTAGTGCGTAAGACTGTACTGTACTTTGAGGCAATCTCTTGGGATATAAAGGAAAGGGAAGCAACCACAGAGTGGGGGACCTCATATCACCAAGAAAGCAATGCTGAGGGCAGAGTGCATCTTTTGGAGTGGACCTTGGGTCCCTTTGCCTCGGAAGCTCCCAGTCTAGGAGAAGACTGATGATAAGAACCCTCCTCCAGAGCCAACAGAGAAAGCCCTTCTGTGGAACTGATGCCTGAATTTGAACTTTTTACCCACTGGACTGTGACAGGATGAGATTTCTGTTCTTAAATCCATCCACTTGTGATATTTCTGTTACAACAATATCCAATGACTAAGACTGGAGGTAACACGTGCTGCTGTTTTTTGTTAGGAGCCATCAAGTTGTTTCCAGCTCATAGTGATTCCATATATAACAGAACAAAACCTTGCCTAGTCTGTGCCACCCCCAGTCATTGCTATGTCTATGTTTGGGCCCGTTGCTACATCCACTGTGTCAGTCCGTCTCACTGAGGGCTAGCAAATAATACTGAACATACTGTAGACCACCAGAAGAGCCAACAAAGTCACTTTGGAGGAGATAAAGGCAGAATACTCCTTAGAAGTAAGAATGGAGAGATTTCATCTCACTCACTTTGGATAAGTAGCCAGGAAAGATCAGTTGCTTTAAAAAAAGACAATTTTGGTAAAATAAAGGGTCATTGAAAACAAGCAAAACCATCCATGAGATGGATTAACACAGTGGCTGAAACAATGAGGTCAAAGATACCGGATGGTGGGGATGATGCAGGACTGGGAGCATTTCATTCTGCTGTAGAAAAGCTTGCCATGAGTTGGAGCTGAATCAATGGCAGCTAACAACAATGATGACACATGATAACATGAACATTAAAGAAGATACAGTGGTCGTACTTTGATGAAAGGATACTATTTTAAATACATTGGTCAGGAAAATTCTACTTGGAAAGAGCATTTCAGTAGAGGTCTGAATAAAATAAAAAGAAAAAATGCTAACATGTCGAGAGATTTTTGTTGAATCCAACTCGCAACAATCCTACATATAACAGAATGAAACACTGCGGTCCTGCACCATGCTCACATCATTTTTACGCTTAAGCCCATTATTGCAGTCATGGTGTCAATCCATGTCCTTGAGGGTTGTCTTCTTTGTCACTGACCTTCTACTTTACCAAGCTTGATATCCTTCTCCAGGGTCTGATCCCTCTTGACAAATGTCCAAGGGACTACAAAAGATCAAATGTGAACACGTGAAAACCTTCTGTGCTGAGCTGTGGCTTGCTCCATGTGTACTGCCAGCTGATGGTGCAAGAGCATACCCACACCCATCAGGTCCAGGATGAAGGAGGAGAAACCTAGCAACATAGATGTGCCCCTTCCTCAAACACACACAGGGTTGCCATCCCAGCCTTTCCTCCCTGTGTGCCATGCGGGTGATAGCTCCCCTATCCCACTTGCTCAGTATCAGCGCTCAGGGAGGTTGACTTGTACAGATTATATTTGCAACATTTTTCAACATCCAGCTAGTGCGATGTTCATTCTGCTCCTCCTTGCTACTTTCTAGACTCATTTCTCGCTTGCTTTTACTAAGGCTAAAATTACCTTCCACCTTATCCCTGAGAGCCCTTTTTTCTTACCTACTTCCTTGTTCAAGACACCTGAGACCCTCACACAGAAATAACATCTTATCACAAAATAGGGTAGGTAGGGTCTGTGTGGTTTTCTTCCTCTTAATATTCAGGTATTGGAACCCTGGAAAATAATGTATTTTTTCCCAATTAGATGACAAGGACTGTTTCTTACTTGTCACAGTGCCTCTGAAAACACCTAGCCCATTTTCTGGTGCTTATTTAATGCTCAGTAAAGACTTAGAACTGAATTTAACAATAAATTTAGCCAGGAGAGATCATTTGTCCAAAGTACAGAAGTAGACCAAAACATTTTTATTCAAAAAATAACAGGTTTCCTTAAAGAATTCCTGTTTAGATTGCCAATATACCAAATCAAAACCAAATCAGTTGCCATCAAGCTGATTCTGACTAATGGCAATCCCATGTGCTTCAGAGCAGAGCCATAGGGTTTTGGAGGCTGTGGTGTTTTGGAAGCAGATCACTAGACCTTCCTTCTGAGCTGCCTCTGGGTAAGTGCTACCATCTACAGATACACTAACCTTCTCAATCAGTGCTGCACATCACGGGGCTATAGACGAACTCAAGTGAAACATGAGGATCAGTTAATAGTCGCTGACTGAGACACTAAATGCTTCAGACTGGAAGGTCGATTCACAGATCGAGACAGTGGACACAGAATACGGTCATACAATTTCCACTCTGGGCCTGTACACTGGTTGATCAACATTTAAGAAGACAAGTGTCTTAGGCTGGGTTTTCTAGGGAAGAAAAACCAGTAACACGTATGTGTTCAAGGAAAGATTTACATACAAAGTACAGCCAAGCCAGCCAAGTGCCGTCGAGTCGGAGTACAAGGACAGATTTATATATAAAGGAAACAGCACTTACCATTGCAGAAGCTGAACATCTCAAGTCCTGGCACAAGCCTCACATGGCCACAGGAGCTGGTGAACCCAAGGTCAGCAGGTCAGAGATCAGAGTTCTAGGTCACCGGTTGTGTAGGTTGGCAGATCCCAAGCTGGCTGCGAGATGGAGCTGCAGAGGCTGGCGAACCCAGGACCAGCAGGGCAGAGAACAGGACTGTCAAGTGCCGGCTGTAAGGGTTGATAAATCCAATAGCTGCTATTTCAGGTCCAGGAACCAGATGCCGGAAGAGAACAGGAGCTGCTGGCTATGTGAGCAGACCAGCAGTAGGTGGTGGAAGGTGAGAGGTAAGAGCTGAGGGGCACAGAGACACCATGGGCCAGCCCCTGCCACTTGATACAGCAGCCAAACATGGATTAGCAGAGTTGACAGAATCCTGACCACAACAACAGGGAAGACCTGAGAAGTTGTTCACTCAGTTCTACTAGGTACCAATTCTCTACCCTGCTCTAATCAGAAAAGGACAACATCTCTCATCCTTCTACAGCTTCAAGTGTTCTCTGAAGTCATATATGGTAGTTAGGTGATGCACGTCTGGGGGCAGTTGTTACAGTTGCCTTCCCCTCTCACAGACGGACCATGTGTCTCCATCCTGTCTCTCTGTCCCACACATCTGAACCTCACACATCTGCATGGATCCAGGGGTGTCTGTGCTGTGCCTGGTGCATAGTACAGAGATCATGACACTGAACTGAAGTTCTAAGCCTCACTCATCCTTTTGCCAGTTTCCTTATGGAACAGTGGAGATATCACCTGCTCCCTAAGGGTGATGTAAGAATTCCAGTGTTGGCCATTAATAATTTCAACTCCCAATTCAAACTTACCATCTAGTGTTTAAAAATTCCCTTGCTATTAGAGCCCAGACACAGTCTCTGTCTCTGAATGCTCATAGCTTCATCTTCATGTGTCAGTCTTCCAGCGGTTCAACGTACAGTTTGCACAATATTCACCCAACATGCAGCTATCACTGGCTAACCTGAAGGTTGTGAACCCCCTCAATGGCTCCATGGAAGAAAGGGATGGAGAACCGCTTCCATGAAGGTTATGATCAAGAGAATCCTATGGAGCAGCCCTATTCTAACACTGGGGGTGGTCAGGAGTCAGAATAGGCAGGGGCTACGTGACAGACAGTATTCTAGAAACTTGTGATTAAAAATGAGAGCTAGGAACAGGTAGAAACACTTAAAACGAGAAAGGATGACCTTCTAAGAGCTACAGTAAAATTCAAATTAATGGTGGAGTACTGTGAGTACAGGATGCTCACAATCACTCTATTATCACTGAGCTGGGGATGCTAGCCCACGTGGTAGAGTCAGTAAGCAAATAAACATGTAAGGGTTTCAAATGAACCAAAGCTGGCTGACCCACAGGTGATAAGATTACTGATCTAGAAACCCTGTCCCTCCTAAAAACAGAGATTAAATGTTAGAATGTTTTAGTAACTTAGCTGGATATAGGTTCAGTATCTAAAACACCAGAAACAAACAGCAGATGCGGTTAAAGAGAGATGATACACTTGCAGTAGCAACCAGATCCAGAAGGAAACTAGAAATCAATTCAACTGTAATATGCAAAAACTTTATGAAGAAAATTATGTATAAACTTCTTTGAAAGGCATTAAAAAAGATTTATGAAAGAAGAGAAATAGACTATTTCCACAAGAGGGAAGATCCAATGTTATTAAAATAGAAACTGCCATGAATTTAAAGTAATTCCAGTCAAAACACCCAAATGATTTGTGTGTTTGTTTGCTTGCTTTGTTGATGAAAATTCATAAGCGGATTTTAAAATTTATGTGAATATCAAAGGGACAAGAAAGAATAGCTAAGACCACTTAGGAGAACAATAAGAGGTGTGTCTAATGCAATATCATGACTTACACATGTCCTGGAAGTCCTGACCTACCCACTACCAGAAATCCTTATGTGACAGAATTCTTCATTTCATTTTACTTTTATGGAAAGCGTTCCTAACTAATGCAGATAAAGAAGAAGAGAAAGCAAGAGTGACCCATAAGTACTTGAAAAATTTAGCTTCATAATGTCACTAGTAATCAGAGAAATGCAGATTAAGACTTCATTAGGGGACTATTCTGTACCCAACAGATTTGCAAAAATTAACCTGTTTCACCACATACTAAGATTTTCAAAGATGTGGAATAAACAGAGCTTTTCTTTGTAGCTTACCATTATGTTAATTGCTACAATCAGTTTGAAGAACAACTTAGAAAAATTTAATAGTGTATTTTTATAGATGTATCCAAGAAAGAAAGAAAGGGGGGGAGGGAAAGACCTGGAAATACCCTAAATGCCTATCGGTGGAAGACGATACATCAATTGTGAAAATGAATGAACAAAACTACACATATTCCTGATAGAAAAATCTCACTTAGAAGCAGCAGGAAAAGCAGCTTTCACAAAGTTACATTCAGAGTGACACAGTTTACATAGTTTAAGAGAAGGCAAAGGACACTGACAGCTATGGCACAACAGTTAAGTGTTGAATTGCTAACCAAAAGATTTCGGTTTGAATTCACCCATGGCAGAAAGACCAGGCAATCTACTCTGTAAAGATTGCCGTGTAGAAATTTTATGGGGCAGTTCTATTCTGTCACATGTAGTCTTGCTAAGTCTAAGTCAACCCAACAATACCAAATGACAAGAAGAGGTAATTGAGTAATCTGTGTGTGTATACATATACACATACACATAAATAGTGTGTGTATACCCATTTACTAAAATGGTGTAGAAATATGAGATGGATTAATACCAAATTTGTGATAGTGATTTCCTCTATTAAGAGAAAAAGGATACAATCAGGGTGGTGAGTGTAGTAGCTCAAATGTAGTGACATGATTCTACTACTTAATCTGTGTAGTGAATTCATGAACATTCGTTTCATCAACTTTTGTATATTCTCATATGTTTTAAATCATTTTCAAGAAAGTAATTAAAAATAAAAGGTAAAAAAATACAAACTCACTGCTGTAAAGTTGATTCAGACTCAGAGTGACTCTATACTTAATGTCATCTTTAAAACAGAGAAAGTGTGCTTGCATGTGCACACATGTAATGCCAACCAGTTGGCATGTGCCTTTATCTCATTTACTCCTTCACAGTTTGCTGGGACATCACCTGTACCTTGTTTGATCAATGAGAAAACTGAGGCTCAAGGTAGGTAAGGGGCTTCCCAAAGTCATGTATAAAGTTAATCTTTCTCCTGCCCAGTACTTCTCCCTTGGCCCTGTGGTCACTAACCCTGCAACATGCTATAGTCCCCAGGTCAACCCTGGGCCACTATTGATGCCCTGGAGCCAGAATTCCAGTTAGCACTGTCTCCTTGGGCATTTGTAGGGCCTCATGATGGTTCCAGTATAAATAATGGGGGTGCTGAGTGCTGGGCGACCGGCTGGTGCAATGGGCTGCTGGGCTTTGATAGATTGGCCATCTGGTCTACACCCCTTGCTTCACTGTCGGGCTGCCTGCAGGGCATTCATCAAGTCTAGGCAGGGCTGTCATCAAACCCACTGTAGTCATTCATTATACAGCTCTGCAGTCAGTCCTGGGCAAACAAGAGTGAATTAGTCACAGCTGGTGCTGCCGGCCACATGTGTACTGATCAGAAATGACTTCTGATAAGCCCCTAAGAACAGCTTTGAAAACAAACCCTCTCCTCCAAATACAACTTCCCTGAGGTTTAAAAGATACTGATTTTTATAGATGTTTATTTAACCACTGACTCTTCAATTTACTCATCCATACAATATCCCTCTATTCAACAAATGCTTAAGGAGCATCTGTTTGTGCCAGGTACTATACTGAGGCATGTGAATGCCTGATGAATAAAAAGATATAGTTCCTGTTCTCAGAGAGCTCACAGAACAGGCAGGATGTTAAATAAACAAATAAGAATGTCTATCCTTAGGCCGGGGCAGTGGTGGCTCAGTGGTAGAATTCGTACCCTCCATGTGGGAGATCTATGTTCAGTGCCTGCCTTACAGATCTCATACACAGCCATGAACCATCTATCCGTGGGAGATTGTGTGTTGCTATGATACTGAACAGGTTTCCGCAGAGCTTCCAGACTAAGACAAACTAAGAAGAAATTCCTGAGAATCTAACTTATGAAAATCAAGTCAGTGGAAACCCTATAGATCACAAGAGTTCTAACTCTAGTAGGTCATGGAGATGCCATTGGACCAGGTAGCACTTCCTTCCATTGTACATGGAGTTGTCATGAGTTTGGGCCATGACAGCTAACAACAATGAATCACTATATTAAAACAAATTGTGAAAAAGAAGGTTCCAGGAGAGAATAAAGAGGCATTAAGTGCTTAGGTTCATCAAAAAGGAAATGGAATGCATAAACACTAACACTCTAGGCATTAGTTATACTGTTAATATCACACGCAAGTGAAATTTTGCTCAAGACCATTCAAAAGTGACAGCAACAGGAACTGCCAGAAATTCAAGCTGGATTGACAAGAGGACACAGAACCAGGGACAATATTGCTGATGTCAGATGGATCTTGGCTGAAAGCAGAGAACACCAGAAAGATGATTACTTGTGTTTCGTTGACTACACAAAGGCATTCAACTGTGTGAATCACAATAAATTATGGCTAACATTGCAGATAAAGGGAATTCCAGAACACCTAATTGTGCTCTGAAGGAATCTGTATATGGATTAAGAGGCAGTTGTAGAAATAGAACAAGGGGACACTGCATGGTTTGAAGTCAGGAAAGGTGTGCATCAGGGTTATATCCTTTCACTATACCTTTTCAATTTGTATGCTGGCCAAATAATCCAGGAAGCTGAAGTCTATGAAAAATAATGAGGCACCAGGATTAGAAAACACCTCATTAACAACCTGCATTACACAGACACCACCACTTTACTTGTTGGAAGTGATGAAGATTTGAAACAGTTACTAATGAAGTTCAAGGACCACAGCCTTTGGTATGGACTGCACTTCAACATCAAGAAAACAAAAATCCTCACAACTGGACCAATAAGCAACACCGTCATAAATGGAGAAAAGATTGAGGTTGTCAAGAATTTCATTTTACTTGGGTCTACAATCAACATCCATGGAAGTAGCAGTCAAAAAAAATTAAAAAAAAAATAAAAAAGTAAATACCTTGTGTGTATGTACCATAAAAAAAAAAAAAAGAAAAAGAAAAGCAATCAAAGCATGCAATGAAACGGGAAAATCTGCTACAAAGGATCTCTTTAAAGCATTCAAAAGTGAAGATGTCACCTTGAAGACTAAAGTATGCCTGACCCAAGTCATGGTATTTTCGATAGCATCGTATGCATGTGAAAGCTGGACAATGAACAAAGAAGACAGAAGCAGAAGTGGTGCCTTCTAGTTGTGGTGCTGGAATAGGATGCTGAACATACGATGGGCCTCCGAAAGAACAAACAGATCTGTTCTGGAAGAAGTATAACCAGAGTGTTCTTTGGAAGCCAAGATGACAAGACTATGTCTTACACACTTTGGACATATTGTCAGGAATGATCAGCCCATGGAGAAGGACATCATGCTTAGTAGAGTGGAGGGTCAGCAAAAAAGAGGAAGACCCTCAGTTAGATGGGTTAACACAGTGGCTGCAACAATGTGTTTAAGCATAAACACAGTTGTGGTCGTAGTGCAAGACCAGGCAGTGTTTCTCTCTGTTGTTCATAAGGTCGCTATGACTCAAAATCAACTCAATGGCACCTAACAACAACAAGTTCTTAGAAGAGATCTTGGGGAGTCAGTCTTTGAGGAATAAGTGTGAAAGTCAAGCTCAAAGGAAGAGCTTTAGATTCCCTGCAATACTTCAGCTTTCTTTGGGAGCAGGCTCTTGATTCTGGTTAATCTTAGCATTCCTAGAACTTGCTACTTACCATGAGGCAGTTGAAGTCCATGGGAGAGAATACTGATTATCTCAGATCTGAAAATCCGTCTCCATTGTTTCCTTGAGGGGCCAGGTTCAGGCCCAAGCCTTTGGTTCCTCACTCCCGTAGCATTCAGAGCAACACCTCTCTGCCTGGAGAATGTTGCAAGTCGTGTGGCAGGTGGCAGTCATCTGGCTGGCAAGCTCCAGAGCACATGCAAACTTGAGATATGCTCCTGTTTAACTTTCTGACCCATGCAAGAAAGTATGTCAAAAGCAAGTGATTGATAGTTACTGTATATCTGGATCAATCTTGAATCATGCATATATTTTTGTACTTTTTTTTAGTAACAAAATTCTTGTAGAACATTAACATTGATTATGGTGCATCGGGTTTTCTGATGGCACAGTTAAGATGGCTGTTGTGCAGAGCTCCAGGTCTTGCTACCACTTATGCAAATAGACCTCAAGTCCTAGCCCTTCCTACATTGTTTTCTTAAGCCTAGTACCCCACTTAGGAGTGACTCAAGTCTCCAGTTCCACAGGACTATCCTCATCCCACTCACACATGGCTGATTAAATGTTGCAGGCGCAGCGTCCCAAAGCCTTTATTTAAAACCAAACTAAAACTCCTATAGCACCCTGCCTATCCTGCTGCCACTTAATTATGAATCAGAATTGACTCAGCAGCAATGGGTTTGGTTTTGGTTTTTTGGTATCGAGGTTTGGAGCCCTGGTAGTGCAGTGGTTAAGGGCTTGGCTGCTAACCAAACGGTTGGAAGTTTGAATCCACCAATTGTTCCTTCAAAACTCTATGGGGCACTTCTACTCTGCTTTACAGGATTTTAGTAAGTTGAAATCTGTTTTATTTTCATTTTGGTTTTGCGATTGAGATTTACAGAGCACCTTCATCATAATTACATTCTAAGATTTAGGGTTATCAGGAATAGTTTCTCAAATACATCATTCATTCAACAAATGTTGAGCACACACTATGATCAAAACCCATTGCTGTTGAGTCATAATGACCTTGCAGGACAGAGTAGAATTGGCTCATAGAGTTTCCAACAAGTGTCTGGTTGATTTTAACTGCCAATCTTTTGTTAGCAGCCATAACACTTAATTACTGTGCCACCAAGATTTCCATATACTAAAAGAAAAACCAAAAACCAAACAAACAAAAAACAACCAACCAACCAGCAAAAAACACATTGCTGTCAAGTCAATTCCAACTCATAACAACCCTGTAGGACAGAGTAGAACTGTTTCCACAGGGTTTCAACAAAGTGACTGGTGAATTAGAACTGCCAGCCTTTTGGTTAGCGGTTGAACTCTTAACCATTGTTCCTTCAGAGCTCCTATACAATAATAAAACTTACTATTATTATATTATATGTATCTGTTCCTCCACCATGGCTAAGCTTTAACTTAAGCTTTAACTGAATCCTCTGGCTGCTGCGTAGAGAGAGATTGTTTAAACAAGACTTTGGGAATCAACAAGTTCTCCAATAACCCCAGAGAGACAATAGTGTCTTAAACCAGAGTGGTAACAGTGGAGATAGTAGAAAAGTTGGATTTCGAATTTATTTTAAAGGTAAAATAGTGGTATTTGAGAGTGTTATTGTTCTTACTGAGGTGTGCATAGCACCTTTATATAACAGTTGTAGTACTGCAAGCATCCTGTTGTTTGATATGTATTTGTCTACATGCTTTTCTCTTCTATTCTGAGTCCCTTGAGGATGAAGAGCTCACTGTTGTTTCTTTGTAGCCCACAGAACTTTGTAGTCCACGGTACTCCAATATTGATCTGAACTCAGCCTCACTAAGCTTCACTCATCGATTGTTTTCCAGCCCTTGAGGGCTACACAGAACAAGCCTGATTTCTCTTCCACGTAAGAGCCCTTCGTGTAATTGAAACCACTTTCTCCCTGCTCTTCTGTACATACATGAAATAGCTGGGGTGAAAGGAGGTGAGTGTTTAATAGGTTTGAAGACTTCAAATGGAATTGGTTTGAGCTTTGAGGATCATCTACCAGCTGTGCTAGGGAGACCACAAGAAATTTCTTGCTCAGTGTTCAATAAAGGTAAAGATTTCAGAAGCCTAGTTTAAGCAGGAATGAAAATGAAGAAATTAAAAAGAAAACAACCACCCTATTCAAAATCCCCGATTCTTCTTTCCGTTCAGGCTCCCTTGCTCCTGTGAATAAACAAACAGCTTCTATGTTCTTCTATATTCTGCAGCACCAATGGGACCATGGAGCACTGTTTTTGGCCATGGTCAGAGCAGTGGAACTAGAGGGAGCCTCATAGCACAGACACCATAGTATATTCCCAGTCTAACTTCCGCCAAGGACCAATGCAATAGGTAGCCTCTTCAGACTTGAGACGTAGCATTGGCTATGGGCTACAGTTAAAAAAACAAACAAACAAAAAAACCCCAGGTCACCCATAAAGGTAGCCAATTATACCACAGTAAAATCTTTTTTTTTTTTAATTAAGATGGAATATGTGTAATTCTTTCACTAAACCAAGACCTGATACTTACGAAAAGCATTAGTTAGGTTAAACTAGTCTATGATGATTTAATAAATAAAATCCAAATTTCAATTAAACCAAAATGAAAAATCCACTGGAGGTTTGGAAAAATCTCCATGGCAAGTGTTCTCCACATGGCAACTCAGTAATCCAGGTACGTAACGATGCCAGCATCCTGCAGTTGCATCATTGTAAATTAAAGCATCCTTGACCACCGTGGCAGGAACAAGAATACTGAAGTCTTCTCATCAACAGAAAACATTTCTGAGCATACCCATTGCCTGAAACTCATCATGTAGCCTGGCCTAACTTCAGTTGAGTGGAGAAGTATAATCCTCCGATGGGCAGGGAAAAAGAGAAGATGCAAATACTAATACTGGAAAGCTCTACAGGGTCAAGTCTTAATGCATCACTAATAAGCTTGTCATTGAGTTTTGTAAAACCATCATATTTCATGAAGTTAACATCAGCTGTATTTATTATCTATAGGCTTTTAAGGGTCCCTGGGTGGGGCAAATTGCAATCAATTACTAACCTGAATATTGGTGGTTCAAACCTACTCAGTGGCACCATGAAAGATACACCTAACAATATCCTTCTGTAACTATTACACCCAAGAAAACATCATGCAGCAATCCTACTCTATAACACATGGGTTTACGATGAGTCAGAATCAACTTGACAGCAACAAATTAGGGTTTCAAATTCTTTCATATGAATCATCTCCTATAACTCTCTTCAACAACCCTATAGGAATATGATACTCATTGCAAACCATAATTGCATTCATCTGCTTCTCTGAAGCAAAAACAGTGTCCTATCATTTTTGGACCTTCTTTTAATTACACAAATTCTAGTACTTACTAGGTACTCATTAAACACACAGTGAATCTGTGTCATTTGTAGTATAAGAGTTGTATCAGTGGATTCTAACTCACGGCAACCCCATGTGTATAGCAGAGTTGTTTCACAGGGTTTTCAATTTTGTGACCTTTCAGAAGAAGATGGCCAAGCTTTATTTTCCTGTCTTCCAAGATACCTCTGGGTGGATTTAAACTTCCAGCTTTTCAAATAGTAGTCAAGCACTTAACCACTGTGCCACACAGGGACCTTAGATTCAGGCTCATATAGTCAGTAGATGAATACACCAGGATGTGAACTCAAGTCATCTGCCTCCAAGTCTACTTTATTCACTGCTTCCATGTCATTGTTCTGGGGGAATTTCTGGCCACATTTTAACTGAAATGTATACAGCTTTTCACCAGAACCCAGATGAAAGCATCCACTAAGCATTCAAACCAGTCTGAGATGCTGAGGCCTGACCACTTGCATGTAATGATGATCGCCATGTTTAGTGAGGCAAATGGAAGAAAAGACGTGGAGCAGCACTCCAGGTGTGCTTGTTCCTTCCCAGAATACTGTTATGGATGATTTCCTTGGAGAGGCAGCTGGTGTGCCAATATACTGGGCTTGCTGGCTTCATCT
This sequence comes from Heterohyrax brucei, assembly GCA_028571685.1. Taxonomy (NCBI): domain Eukaryota; kingdom Metazoa; phylum Chordata; class Mammalia; order Hyracoidea; family Procaviidae; genus Heterohyrax; species Heterohyrax brucei. Next base: position 11,800,307 of record CM053153.1, on the reverse strand, counting down.
ATCAAGGACCCAGTGCTACCAGTGGCTCTCCTCCTCTGACATCATTGGTACATTTCGCACTCCTGGAGAACATCTTTATCTGAGCATCGCAACTCAGGAACTGAGTCCTAAAGAACAGTGGCTTCAACTTAATTGCCTATTTAGCATAATAACTTTCTTTTCTAGGGACACAGACAATGAAAAAGAGATGACAGGCATTAAAGACACAAGATAGTGAATCTTCTATTAATTTTGCTAAACCCAACAGAACCCAAAACAGTTTCTCAAGTGAGTGTGTTAACTGTCATTTTTTGAAGGCTCTGATTTACCACTTTCTTTGAAAAACTTCTTTTAACAGAAATGCTAAGATCTTGAGACTAAGCAAAGGCAAATTGGTTCTGTATCTACAAACTGTATTATTCATCTCACTGTGAGAACTCAACATGGAATATGTACTACAGCCTAAAAGATTCAGTTCTGGTCTCCAGTCTCAAAGCATATCACAGAAAGCAAACAGAATCAAGTGCTGTTTAGTTTGGCTATACACAATAGAAAAGCCAAAAATAAGGAAAATTTTTATACAAAAGGCTTAATTTCTCTCTCAAGTGTAAAAAGCCTAGAGGCGCCAGGCAAGGGCTGGTGGCAATACTACAAGACTCTGGTAAAACTCTCCACTTTGCCCAACCCTCACAGTTCCACCATGACTGGTAATCCAAGGACAATCAGGTTTAAAGTCATTATGCTTTTCACACTTCTTTATATCAGTCATCTCAAGAAGCCCTAAAGTGCCAAGGGATATCCCTTGTAAGATTGCTCAGCTCTGTTGAGCTGTGCCCCTCCCCTTTGGATCCGTCCTTCATCCCTTTTCAACCACAGAAGCCCTTTCACCAGCCCTCAAAAACTGTGATCTGTCATCAGCAAAATATGTCACACCATCGATTTTCCAAACATTCTCTTTGCCTTTCTTTAAAATATATATGTGCATGTGTTTATTTATATGTATATGTATATATATTGAATACTCTGGGGGTCAGTTCTACCCCGGCCCCTAGGGTCGCCATGAGTCGGATCTGACTCGATGGCACTTGGCTGACCTATATGTATGTACACATATATACATATAAAATTGAGTTTTTGGTAAAAGTCTATACAGCAAGTTTACACTGAACACAAACTGTTAAACTTATCACAGTGTCCCAACATTTTCTTTGTGTTCTGTTTGTGCCCTTTCCAGTGCTCTACTTTCCCTGCCCCCCTTATCTTCTCTTACTGGATTTGAGTAATTGTTGACATTTTGGTCTCAAACTCATGCTTTTTAAGTAGGACACCAATCTTGTGGGTAATGGCCTTTACTTTGTGGGCCACTCTACTAGTTCACCAAAAGATGGTATCAGGGAATAGACTTCATTTCAGGCTTAAGAGAGTGTCTCAGGGCAACGTTCTCAGGGAGTCTTTGGTTCTCTACTGTTCCAGTTTGCCTGGTTTTTTCTTCAAATAAGAACTTGCATTCTACTCCATATTTTTCTCCCTTTCTGTCCAGGACCAACTATTGCGACTGTGATCAGAATAGCCGGTGGTGGTGGCTGGGTACCACCTAGTTCTTCCGGTCACAGGGTAGATGAGGTTGTGGCTTGTGTGGACTTGTTTTTTCTCTGAGCTTTTGGTCACTTTCTTACTGTTTTGCTCCTGGCAAGTAGAGACCCATAGGTGGCCACTAATTAACTTTGAAGAAAGCAGAGGCTACTCACTTCAGCAAGATGAACATCATGATTTTCGTGGACTATATTACGCCAACCCCCAGGTTTCTGTTAGTCTGTTGTACTGTGGGAGCTTGAGTGTTGATGTGATACTGGAAACTGTGCCACCAGTACTCAGATACCAGTAGGGTCACCCACGGTGGGAAAGTTCAGCTGAGTGTCTTAGACTAAGACAAACTAGGAAGAAGGATGCCGCAGTAGACCTCTGAAAAGAATCAACCACAAAACCGTTATGAATAGCAGTGGAACACTGTCTGATCTACTGCTAGAAGACAAGCCCCCTAGGCTGACAGGTACTCAAAAGATGACTGAGAAAAAGCTGATTCTCAAAGTGGAGGTAACACTAATGATGTGGATGAATCAAACTTTTAGGATCTTCATTTGCTGACACGACACAGAACAAAATGAGAAGGAATCAGCTGCAAACATCCATTAATAATCAGAACCTGAAATGTAGGAAAATTGGAAATCATCAAAAATTAAATGGAATGCACAGACATTGATTTCCTACACATTAGTGAGCTGAAAGAGACCGGTACTGGCTGTTTTGAATTGGATGATCATATAGTCTACTAGGATATGAATGACAACTTGAAGAAAAATGTCATTGCATTCATCATCAAAAAGAATGTTTTAAGGCCTATTTTGAAGTACCACACTGTCAGTGATAGGATAATACCCAAACATCTACTAGGAATACCAGTTAATACAAATATTATTCAAGTTTACACACCAACCACTAAGGCTGAAGACGAAGAAACTGAAGATTTTTACCACCTTCTACAGTCTGAAGTTGATTATACATGCAGTCAGGATGCATTGCTAACTACCGATGATTGGGATGTGAGATTTGGAAGCAAAGAAGGATAGGTCACTGGAAAATACGGCCTTGGTGATAGATACAATGCCAGAGACCACATGATAGAATTCTGTAAGATGAAAATTCTTTTTTTCATCAACATAAGCTGCAATTATAGACACTGACCTCGCCAGATGGAATGCACAAGAATCAAGTCAATTACATCTGTGGAAAGTGACAATGGAAGAACTCTATATCATCAGTCAGAACAAGGCCAGGGGCTGACTGTGGAACTGACCATCGATTGCTCATCTGGAAGTTCAAGTTGAAGGTGAAAAAAATGAAAACAGGTCCATGAGAACCAAAATAAAATCTTGAATATATCTCACCTGAGTTTAGAGACCATCTTAAGAATAAATTTGAAACTTCGAACACTAGTAAGAGAAGACCAGATGGGTTGTAGAATGATATCAGGGACATCAAAAAAGAAGTCACTAAAAGGATAAGAAGGAAGGAAAAGACCAAAATGGATGCCAGAAGAGACTCTAAAACTTGATTTTGAACATCAAGCAGCTATAGTAAAAGGAAGAAATGGCAAAGTAAAAGAACTGAGTAGAAAACTTGAAAGGGTGGCTGGAGAAGACAAAGTATTGTAATGATATGTGCAAAGAGCTGGAGATAGAAAACCAAAAGGGAATAACATGCTTAGCATTTCTTGAGCTCAAAGAACTAAGAAAAAATTCAAGCCTCAAGTTGCAGAAGTGAAGGATTCTATAGTGAAAATGTTGAACGACACAGAAAGCTTCAAAAAAAGATGGAAGAAATACACAGAGTCATCATATCAAAAGTATTTGGTTCATATTTAACCATTTCAGGAGGTACTGTATGATCAGAAACTACTGTTGATGAAGGAAGACATCTAAGTTGCACTAAAGGCGCTGGAGTAAAACAAGGCTTCAGGAGCCAATGGACTACGAATTGAGATGTTTCAACCATGCTCACTCGTCTAATGACAAGAAATTTGGAAGACAGATACCTGGCACTGGAAGAGACCCATATTTATACCTATTCCCAAACAAGATGATGCAACTGAATGTAGAAGTTATCACACAGTATTATTAACATCGCATGCAAGTAAAATGCTGAAGATCACTCAAAAGCAGCTACAGTAGTATATCAACAGGAAACAGCCAGAAATTCAGGCCAGATTCAGAAGAGAAACAGGGATATCATTGATGATGTCAGGTGGATACTGGCTGAAAGCAGAGAATAACAGAAGGTATTTACCTATTTTTTAACTGACTATGCAAAGACATTCGACTCTACAGATCATAACAAATTATGAATAACACTGTGAAGGATGGAAATTTGAGAATAATTGTGCTCATAATGAAACACACATAGATCAAGACGCGGTTATCCAAACTGCATGGTTTAAAGTCAGGAAAGGTGTCCATCAGGGTTGTATCCTTTCACCACACATATTCAAATTGCATGCTAAGCAAATAATCTGAGAAGCTAGACTGAATGAACAGGAACAGGGCATCAGGGCTGGAGGAAGACTCATTAACAACCAGTCTGCTTGCTCAGAGTGGAGAGGACTTGAAGCACTTAGTGGTGAACACCAGAGACCACAGCCTGTAGTATGAGTTACATCTCGAAGTTAAGCTTGGTAAACTAGAAGGTCAGCTAAGAAGAGTGACTCTCAACAGGATGAACTGACACAGTGGCTACAACAGTGGGTTCAAGCATAACAATGACTGTGAGTGTAAACCTGGACCAGGCAGTGTTTCGTTCTGTCTTACATAAAGTCTCTGTAAGTTGGCACTGAATCCATGGCACCTAAGAACAATAACAGAAAATGTTATGCCAATTGTCTGAGTTGTTCCATGAAACTATGTTCGTAAGTCTTCACACCCAGAACACCAATTTTGTAAGGTGTTTGGTTATATCCGAGGACTATCTGTATTTGCATCGTATTTGCGTCATTGAGGAATGTATGTGCCTGCATCTACATGTTTGTATTTACATTTACCTGTCAGGTGGTGTAGTGTAGCTACATCTGCTAACGAGAAGGTTGACAGTTCATATCCGTGAAGCACTCATTGGAAACTCTATTGGGACAGTTCTACTTTGCCTATAGGGTCGCTACGAGTCTGAACTAACTCGGTGGCAGTTTTTTTTTTCTTTTTCTAATGAGTGGACGTTCTGGTGCTATAGTGGTTAAGTCTCATTTCTGCTGTCCGAAAGGTTGGTAGTTTGAATCTACCAGGTGCTCCTTGGAAACTCTGGGACAATTGTACTCTGTCCTATAAGATCGCTATTAGTCGGAATCAACTGGACTGCAGTGGGTTTCTTTTGTTTTGGGGGGTTTCTTAGTCACAATTGATTTGATGGCAATGGTTTTTAGTAGATACTTCTAGGTGCCCTGGTGTTGCAGTGGTTAATCACTCATAGCAGAAAGATTGTTTGAGTCCACCAGCCTTCCTGTGGAAGGAGTGTGTAGTCTGCTTATGTAAAGATTACAGTCTTGGAAACCCTATGGGTCAGTTCTACTCTGTTCTATAGGTTCACCATGAGTTGGAATCAACTCTGTGGCAAGGGGTTTTGCTTTTATAAATCCTTCTGGCTGTTGTCACCTATGTATATATCTGCACCTACCCATATACCAGTTTGCCTATACTGATCCATATGTACTCAAATGTTTGTTTTTACTCTGGTGTACTGTGCTCACTAAATCCGTATTTGATGCCATTTTCCCATCCTCCCGAATAACAAATCTCTGTGGTTTAAAACACATTTTTTTCTCTCCCCTTCTACTCTCTGGTAATCACAAATGAACACTGGTATCTTTATGGTGAGCCTTGTCTTCTTGCAAAAGAGGAATCGTAAAATATTTATTCTTATGAGAGCAGAAGGAGTTGCAGATAGGCAGGCATGTAAATTTAAACTGGATTATACTTTTTCGATCACAATAAAACAGTTTATCCTTATGTTCTTGATTTATTTCACTTAGCATTATACCCTGTGGGTCCATCCATATTATATTACTTGGACTCCTTATTATTCTTTGTGGTTGTTTAGTATTTTATTGTGTATATGTATCACAGTTTGTCCATGTATTTGTTGATAGGCACCTTAGTAGTTTCTATTCATTTGCTATTATGAAAAAAGTGGCAATGAACACACATGTGCATATGTCGTTATTTTTTAGATCTTCTGGGTATATTCCTAAGGTGAGATTGCCTCGTTGCAGGGTAGTTCTATCTCTTACTATTTTCGGGAAAGTTCCATATCATTTTCTATGATGGTTGTACCATTTTACATTCCCACCAGCAATGGATAAGGGTTCCAGTTTTGCCACATCCTTGCCAATATTTGTTAAAATGATATCAGTGTAACTTTGATTTGTGTCTCTCTCCTTGGAAACTCTATGGGGCAGTTCTACGTTGACCTCTAGGGTCACTATGAGTCGGACCCTACCTGACGGCATTGGGTTTAATGGCTAACTGGAGCCTTGCTGGCACAGTGGTTAAGAACTATAGCGGCTCACCAAACAACCAGCAGAGTCCACCAGCTGTTCCTTGGAAACTCTACGGGGCAGTTTTGCTCTTTCCTAGGCTCATTATGAGTTGCAGTCTACTCAATGGCAACAAGTTTTAATGGTTAATAATCATGAACCTCTTTTTATATGTTTGTTGGCTGCATAAATGTCCTTTTTGGTGAAAGCTCTCTTCATGTCCTTTGCCCGTTTGGGTGATTAGGCTTTTTGTCTATTTGTTGATGCATTTTTGTAGTTTTTTAAATAAATTTTGGAGATCAGACTCTTATCAGATTTGTCATTTCTGAAGACTTTTTTTCCCCAGTCTGTAGTTTGTTCATTAACCTTTTAAATAAAGTACTTGCTTGTATTTTTTTTTTATTTTTATGAGGTCCTATTTATCTATTTTGTCTTTTTCTATTCTTGTATTTGTTGCAACATCTGTTATCCTATTTTTACAATGAGGCTCCATAGATTGTTTTCCCAGGAATTTTGTGGTTTTGGGTTTAACATTTAGGTCTCCATTCTCAGTCAGTTTTTGTGTCTGGTGTGAAATATGAATCTTGTTTCATTTTTCCACAGGTGGATGTTCAGTTTCACCAAAAACAAACAAAAAATCCACTGCCATCTACCCTGTAGGGATCAGTTTTATCAGCATCACTTACTCAAAAGAGTGTTTCTGCCCTACTTAACAGGCTTTAACCATTGAAAATCGGTTTTCCATAGATGGCTGGGTTTAATTCTAAGTTCTCAATTATATTCCATTGCTCTATGGGTCTTTCGTTGAACCAGTACCAGACTGCTTGATTACAGTGTCTGTGTAGTATGATTTGGTATGGGGGAGTTTGAGGCTTCTTGCTGTGTTCTTTCTCTTTAGTATTGCTTTGGCTGTTTAAGGTTTCTTTCCATATGAAACTGGTAGTTAGTTTTTCAATTCAGTGGCGAAAGTTCTAGGGATTTGTATTGAGATTGCATTGTAGCTGTAGATCATTTCAGGGAGAATAGACATTTTCATTATATTAAGTCTTCCAATTCATGAGCATGGATTATCTTTCCATTTTTGTAGGTCTCTTTTAGCCTTATAGCAACATTTCATAATTTTCATTGTATAAGTCTTCACATATTTGGTTAGGTTTTTTTTTTTTTGGTCCTATTGTAAATGGTACATGTTCTTTATTTCTTTTTCTAAGTAGTATTTATTATTGTAGAAGAACTCAGGTGATTCTTTTTCTTGTTTTGACTTTATACCCTGCAGTTTTTCTACACTGCCAGCAGTTTCCTTGTGGAATCTTCAACATCTTTTATGTGTAGGATCCTGTCATGTGGAAAGAGAGATGGATTTACATCTTTCTCATTTGAATACCTTTTATTTCTTTTTCTTGTCTTGTTGCTCTGACTAGGACTTTCAATACAGTGTTGAATGAGAGTGGTGATAATGGGCATCCTTGTCTCGTTCTCGTTCTTGTTCTCGTTCTCATGAAAGGCCCTCACCTCAGCCTTTGTCTGTGGAGTATAATGCTGGTTATTGGTTTGGCATAAATGCCCTTGATTATGTTGAGAAATTTTTCTCTTTATTACTATTTTTCTAAGAGTTTTTATCATGAAAGTGTGTCAAATTTTGTTAAATGCCTTTTCTGCATCAATTGATACAATCATGATGTTCTTTACCTTTGTTTTATTTATGTGCAGAATTACATGGATTGATTTTTGTTGTTGTTGTTGAACCAACCACTCTTGTAAAGTTGGCATGAATCCTACCTGACTATGGTGTATGATTTTTCTTTCTTTCTTTTTTTTCTGACATGTTGCTGAAGTCTGTTGGCTACAATGCTGTTGAATTTTTTGCATCTGTATTCATAAGGAATAAAATAAACAAATAAAAATAAAAAATGATTACTGCTGAGTCAGTTCTGACTCAGTGATGCTACAGGATGAAATAGAACTGACCCACAGAATTTCCAAAGAACAGCTCGTGGATTTGAACTGTCGTTCATTTGGTTAGCAGTCAAACCGTTAACCACTTTGTGGTCAGGGCTCCTCATAAAGAGGAATGTTGGTCTGTATTCTTTTTGTGATGTCTTCCTGGTTTTGCTATCAGAGTTATGCTGGCTTCATAGAAGTAGCTGGGTAGTGTTTCTTCTTCTTTTTTTGAATAGACAGCGTAGAACTGGTGTCAACTCTTTGGTGAATGTTTGGTAGAATTCTCCAATGCAGCCATCCAGTCCTGAGAATTTTATTGTCATTGCTGTTGTTGGCAGGTTTTTATTTTATTTTAATGACATCTTCAGTGTCTTCTTTTGTCATGGATTTTAAATTTTCTATGTCTGTTTTTAATTAGTTTGGGTAGGAAGTGTGTTTCTAGTAATTTGTCCATTTCATCCAGGTTTTCAAAATTGTTGAGAGTGCGGAGTTTTATAATAATCAGTTGTGATCTTATTTATCTCCTTTGGATCAGTTGTAATGTCATGAATTTCATTCCTTAATCTGGGTATTTGTCTTTTCTGTTTTCTTTTTTGTCGGTCTTGCCAGTGGTTTGTTTGTCTTATTGATCCTTTCAAAGAAGCAACTTCTGGTTTTGTTGATTGTTTTTATTGTTTTCCTATTTTGTTTATTTCTGCCCTTATCTTTATTATTTCCTTTTGTTAGCATTTTTTTTTTTTTTTGGCTTCTTTTGCTTTTCATTTTCTATTTGTTAAATTGTCTATTTAAGTTAATTATTTTGGATCTTTCTTTCTTTTTAATTTAGACATTTATTGCTGTAAATTTCCGAGTACTGCTTTTGCCATGTCCCAAAGGTTTTGATATATTGTGTTTTCCTTTTTGCTTGATTCTAGGAATTTTTAAGCCTCACTTTTGATCTGTTCTATGATCTGATTTTTTTTGGTTGGTGTTAGGTGCCATTGAGTCAGTTCCAACTCATAGTGTTCCAATCTGGGAAATTACCTCTGATCGTTTCTTGTTCTGTCTGCCTGACTCTATTGTTGAATGTTTCTCTTGCATTTTCTAATTGTTGCTTTTCTCTTCAGTTCCAGTAGTTATTTGTTTCTTTTCCTCCAGTTGAGCTTCTCATTTTGCCCCTCCATTTGTTTCCTGCTAGCTTGTTTGCTGTAATTGTAGTTTGTTTTTCTTTTTTTAAACATATTTAGTACCACAGTCTGAAAATTATTGTCTTTGCATTTGTCTGGACTGAAGACTCCTCCTGTTCAACTTTTGCTTTTTATTGTCCCTTCTTCTATTGTGATTTTGTACGTTTTGCTATCTTTTTGTTGAACTTGGGTCATTATTTATTTATTTATACTTTGCATTTTGTATTCTGATTTTTGTGGGATAATTTTCTGATTGGGTACTGTCTTAGTCATCTGGTACTGCCCCAACAGAAAATACCATGAGTGGAAGGCTTTATAAAGAGAAATTTTATTGTCACAGTCCAGTAAACCACAAATCCATTAAAAAGTTACAAGTCCACTCAACAAGAGAAGTTATCACAGTCTGGTGGGCTGAGTCCAAATCAAGGAGAGCATCTCTGAATAGGAACCTCTGGTCCAAAGGATGTGCTCTGCTCTTGGTCATGCTTTCTTGGTGGTGTGAGGTTCCCAACTTCCTTGCTCACTTCTCACTTTTGTCCCACAAGCTTGTAGCTTGAGTCTTGCCTTATTAACACAACTGCAGTGCATTCTCCATCATCAATATCATAAAGGCAGGATTCATAACACATGGGAGGAATGGCACTATAGTGGGACTCCTAGCCAAGTCAAATCAACACATAAATTTTGGGGGGAATACATTCAATCCATGACAGGTACCCTAGTGGTGCAATGGCCAACAGACCAGCTGTCAACATAAAGGCCAGGAACCACAACTAGCAGCTGCTCCACAGAAGAAAGATGCATCAGCCTATCTCCACAAAGACTCTCATTCCTGGAAACCCCATGGGGTAGCTCAATTCTGCATCACAAGATTGTTATGAGTCAAAATTGATTCAGCAGCTGTGGGCGTGGTATTTTCTCCTAAGAAGCAATAGAGGATACTCTTATCCTTAGTTTGTTTTTTTATTATTATTTTCAAGTGTTGATTCAATTCTGGATGCTTGATCTCTGTAGTTCAATATCCATGTATGAGAAGGTGGGGGATTAGCTGGTAGCAGACTCTGGTTGCAGTGGGGCTTGATTTCCCTGATGCCAATGTAGGGGACCTGCTAGGTCTTTCCATCAAGGTGACCCTTCACAGACCCTCCCACAGTGTCACACTGTGGGTCAGGCACTAACCATTTCCTTCTGTGTCACTGTCTGATTTATTCTCCTCATCCTGTTGCCCTTGTACTCAGTTCTGTCTGAGCTTTGTGACCACCCATCCTGGGCCTCAGTGACATTCAAAAGCACTCTCTCACAGCATTGTACTCTCTCTTTGCCCACTCTCAGTTGCAAAGCCTGCAGATTCCCATGGTCAACCTACACTGCTGTAAAAAATTGAGGTTTAACTTCCTCAGAGTAGCTCTCTTTTCATATTTCTTGTTTGAGTGTTTCCCAGTTGTATCCCAAAAGGGCTTTGATGGACAAGTGCTTGCAGTGTTAGTGGGTGGGTTCTCCCAGTTTCTGTGCCACCTCAGCTTCTTTTCTCTCCTGCATTTGAACTCACCCTGGCTCTCCAGCACCTCAGCTGCTATCTGGAGTTCTGCAGTCTCTGGCTGTGCTTTCTTGTACTCATTGTTCAGTGGGTTAGTTGCTGTGGGAGTACATGGAAACATCTACTCACTTTGCCATCATGTACTACCTCCTTCCTGTACCTTCTTACTCTAACATGAACCTACCTTTCCCCTGAAAACTGTTTCACCTGAAACACTATTCAGTGTGAATTTCTTTCTTTTCTACAATATTTCACTTTTTTTTGGTCTATTTTCCCTTTTGCTTCATAACGACAAGTTCAGCTCATTCATTTTCCTTCCTCCTTTATTGTTTGCAATTGTCTTGAAATCGATTGTTACTCCTGGTGACCCAATGTGTGCAGAATGGAACTGCTCCACTGAGTTTTTAAGATTGTGACCTTTCAGGAGCTGATTGCCAGGCCTGTTTTCTAAGGCACTTCTGAGTGGGTTTGGACAGCCAATCATTCAGCTAGTAGCTAAGATCTTAGCTGTTTGCACCATCCAAAGACGCCTCTTCCTCCCTAGACATTTCATTTTGAATACATGCCATCAGAGTATTTGATTCAGAGCAATTCCTGGACACAGACGTCCAACTGCATGGAGACCATTGTTCTACGTCCTCATCAATAACGAGGGTGATCGGCTTTTTAATTTTACCCATTGTAATGGCTCTGTAGCATTTCTCATTATAATTTAATTTACATTTCTCTTCTGAGTACTGATGCTGAATGTCTTCTCTTGTCATTTATCCTCTTTTTGAAGTATGATTTACAATCTTCTGTCAAACCATTTTATGAGTATCTGATTTTTGCAAGATTGTAAGAGATTTTATATATTCTAGACAAAATTCTGTCATATAGATTTATATATATATAATATTTTTCTCATTCTGTGGTTATCTTTGTTTTCTATTTTTCAGTATTTTTATCAAAGCATGGTTGACATAAAATAAACTGCACTATTTTGTAGTCAAAATTAACAATATTAACAACCATTCAAAAATTTTTGAAGCATTTAATTTTGTAGTAATAAGTATACACTTTTACTTCAAATGATGGAATTTCAATATATAAACTTTTTCTTAAAGAGTCAGAGATTAAATATTTGTGGTTTGCAGGCCAAGAGATAAAATCAAGGATATTATATACATAGTACCATATAAAATATAACCATTAAAAATATAAAAACTATTATTCACTCACAAGCCACACAAAAACAAGAGACAGGCCAAATTTGGCTCCCGATAGACACAACCTTATTTGCAGATGACACAACCTTGCTTGCTAAAAGTTAGGAGATTTAAAACACTTACTGATGAGGATCAAAGTCCACTGCCTTCAGTATAGCTTGTGCCTCAACATCAAGGAAATGAAACTTCTCACAGCTGGACTGGTAAGCAATGTCATAATAAGTGCAGAAAGGATTGAGGTTGCCAGAGATTTAATTTTATTTCATTCCGCAATCAACATCCATGGAAGCATCAGTCAAAAAATCAAAAGACACATTGCACTGGAGAAATCTGCTGCAAAAGATCTCTTTAAGGTATTGAGAAGTAAAAATCTCACCTTGAAGACTAAAGTGCACCTGACCCAAGCCGTAGTATTCTCAGTCACATCACATGCATGTGGAAGCTGAACAATGAATAAGAAAGACAGAAGAATCAACGCCTTTGAATTGTAGTTTTGGAGAAGAATATCCAATATACCATGGACTGCCAAAAGAACAAACAGATCTGTTCTGGAAGAAGTACAACGAGAGTGCTCCTTCAAAGTGAAGGTGGGAGAGTACATCTTACATATTTTGGACATGTTGTCAGCAAGGATCTGTCCCTGGAGAAGGGCGTGATGCTTGGTAAAGAAGAGAGTCAGCAAAAAAGACGAAGACCCTCAAAGACATGGATTGACACAATGACTGCAATAATGGGCTGAAGTATAAAAATGATTCTGGGCATTGTGCAGGACTGGGCAGTGTTTCATTCTGTTGTTCGTAGGATCAGTATGAGTTGGAACTGACTCAATGGCACCTACCAATAACAACAAAGAAAATAGGGAAATGTTTCAGGAGTTCAAGCCACATTGAAAATTCTTGTCTACATCTAGAGGTTTATAGATGTTAATAATAGGAACCCTGGTAGTACAATAGTTAAGTGCTTGGCTGCTAACTGACAGGTCAGTGGTTTGAACCCACCAGTCATTCCCTGGGAGGAAAGACCTGTTGATCCACTTCCATAAAGATAATAGCCTAGAAAACCCTATGGGGCAGTTCTACTGTGTCCTGAAGGGTCACTATGAGTCAGAATAGACCAGAATACACTTGATATACACAGCAGCAGCAATAGATATTAATAATAAACTAAAATCTCATGGCTTGCTATATTGATTAGCTATGACTTTAGCCTATCCAATTGTATAATCATTCACCACATTGTAAGTTCAGGGATGAAAAACATACAGCAGAAAATTCAGACATACAGCCTTCTAATAGCTAATTCTGAAGTTGTGAGGCAAAGATTTTGACTGAATAATGTGGTTGAACTTAGACAAATGTCTATTTTTGATTGTTGTATAGTGGAATCCCTGCTATAGCAAGTGTCCTCTTAGTTAAAGTAATAAATCTTTTACTTAAGTGGACATTTAGGACTGTTGTTTTCTTTTGCTAACTAGTATAAATTCAATCCATATCATATTAAGGTGAGCTATTAAAATATGCCCCAAACTAATCTAAAATAATGTAGGACTTTAGCATTGAATAACTTAGTAACCTGTATAATTAAAAATGGGCTTCCATGTCTGTCTACTATCTATGGTCTATCTTTACATGTCTCTGTGTGTGCTTAAACACATACATATACACATACCTACCATTTTCTTTTCAGTGCACTTGTCACTTTCAAGGTAAAAAACTCAGCTAGTAAAAGGTGGTTTTAATTAGGACTGCTTAGGTCATCTAAAAGGAATTGCAACTGTACAACATAAACAGTAAGACATTGTTAATAGAATGATTCCCTTAAGAATTGACATCTATTATTAAGTATTTTTGTGACATATACAGCCAAACAACCTGCCACCATAAAGATACTCAGAGAAGAACAGTACATTAAAGTGACATGCAGTACTCACTTTTGACAAGCAGCTAGATTTTGGAAAGCATATTGGGTTACATATTAATATCTGATTCAAAAGGGGAATCTGTGATTGTATTCTGAGTGCTTGACAATAGAGAGGTGAGAAAAAATAAGCTACCATAATAACATAAATCAGCCACCACTCACTTCACACTTTCCATCTATTAGACATTGGATCATACACTGAACTACCTGACATGAAGCTGATTCCACTCACAGTGACCTCACACGTATGGTAGTAAAACTGTATTCCATCAGGTTGGATATTTCATAACAATCTTAAGTAGATATCAATATTTTATCAAATGAATAAGCTGAAACACAGAGAGTTTAAAAATTTAATCCAATGGAGGTAGAATTTGAATTTACCGGTGTGTGCTTGAAAGCCTGTGCTCACAATCACCTGCTGTGTGCTGTACTCACTGTATGCCTCGTTGCTAACATCTATAGTGCTTCTCCTTCATGCTAGGTTCTTCTCCTACAGGCCAAGTGCTCTGTATTCGTGATCTTGGGAATCTTCTAAGTAACCCCGGGTTCTGTGATGAGAACATTGCCAGAACTTGATAAAGAGGCTTTTCTGAAGCCACAAAGTTAGTAATTAGCAGCAGCCAGGTCAAAGTCAAGCAGGCTCTTTGCAAATCCTGCTGCTCCACATTGTTGTCTCTAATTCAGTCTTGCCAAGTCTGTCTATAGCTTCTTTCTGTCCCGTTGCTTCTTATTGTAGATATGAGTTGCCATGGAGTAGATTCCAAATCGTGGCAACCCCATGAGTCCAGAGTAGAACTGCTCTAGAGTTTTCAAGGCTGTGATCTTTCAGATTGCTTGTCTGTCTTCTAAGGAGCATCCAGGTGGATTCAAACTGCCGATTTTTTGTTAGTAGTCAAGGCTTAATCATTTGAATCACTTGAGAATTCAATAAAATTTATGACAAAGATAGTTCTGCAGTATGAATACCCCAAACAAACAAAAAGAAACTCACTGCTGCGGAGTCGATTCTGGCTCATAGTAACCCTATAGAACAGAGTAGAACCACGCCATAGAGTTTCCAAGGAGCACCTGGTGGATTCAAACTGCTGACCTTTGGGTTAGCAGTTTTAGCACTTAGCCACTATGCCATTAGGTTTTCCACAGCATGAACACAGCAGCAGACAAATAGAAGAAGCTAGTTCTTCTGACCTTGTGAAAGCTGCCACAGAAGTGCTTACCCAGAACCACAAACTCTATGGGTGATGAGAGTCTCAGGTTGTTCAGAACAGTCCCTTCATGGTTCCTCCATAACCTGGTTGGGATAGACAGTATGATGTTAGACTCCTACCATGCTCCTACAGCTGGCTCTTAGGGCACTTATTCACACGGAGAAAGTGACTGCTAACATCTCTAGCATGTGTTGTTGTGATTGCAGCAATACTTAAGTCAACGAAATGTTATTATGCCTCACAATATCCATTGTGACTAACTTATAAACCTACACACATTCTATAATATGGAACAGATAGTTACAGGTCAAAACTGCTTATTAGGTGTTGTTGAGTTGTTTTTGACTCAGTGACACTGTATGACAAAGCCGAATTTCGCGTACAGTTTTCTTGGCAGTGATATTTAGGACAGCAGATTGCAGGTTTTTCTTCTGCAGAGCCTCTGGGTGAGTTTGAACCTTCAACGTTTCATTTAGCTTTCAAGCACTTAATAATTTGCTGTACCAGGACTCTTGATGAAACAGTTCATATTTTCCATTTTTAACCTATATAAAGAACAGTGTTGGGTGTTTCAGTCTAATAAATGATAGCACATGGACTCAAGAGAACAGTGTCCAACTACTCAAAATGAAAATGATGTGTATACTACAAAGTGATGGCAATAAACTCAACACCTATCAATAATTACACTTAACGTAAATGACTTAAATGCACCTATAAAGAGACAATGAGTGACAGAATGGGTAAAAACAGAAACAAAGAACAGCATCCATCAATATGCTGTCCACAGAGACACAAGTTAGAAACAAAGACAAATTTATTAAAAATCAAAGGATGGGAAAAATATCAAGCAAACAGCTACCAAAAAAGAGCAGGAGTGACAGATAAAACAGACTTTAAAACACAATTCACCAAGTAGAAGAAAGAGAGAATTATATAATAATTAAAGGGACAATCCACCACGAAGACATAACTAATACATGTCTACGCACCCAATGATAGGGCTCCAAAGTACATAAAACACACTCTAATAGCACTGAAAAGAGAAATTGATAATTCGACAAATAGTAGTAGGAGACTTTAGCACACCACTGGTCATAAAATATAGAACATCTAGAAAGAAACTCAATAAAGATGAAGATCTAGAGGCTACAATCAATGAACAAGACCTCATAGACTTACAAAGAACACTCCAAGCAACAGCAAAAAAGTATACATTGTTTTCCAATGTACATCTAAAGTATAATAAAATTTTTTAAATTCCCCAAATAATGAATCAATTAGAGTGAAATACATATAAAACACATATATATATTTGTTCTAGTATCACTTGTTGAAAATACTTTCTCACTTAAATTAACTTGATACCTTTGTTTTTTAAAAAAAGTGATGTGTATAAGGATTTTACAGGAAACACGAGAAGTGATTGGATTATCACGGTACATTAAAAAGCTGGTTGAGATATTACAAAGCAAATTTGACCACACATGTGTAAAAAGGGATACAATGGGAAAAGCTCGATATGAAATTTGTACTGTCATCTCACTTTTCTCCCTCCCTTCTCTCTCTAGGCCTTAAAAGAAAAATAAACTGAGAACTAACCTGTAAGGCTCTTAATTTCTGCTGTGCCATCAACTGACTAAGCTACTGAGAAAGATCATTTCAAATCCACCCATGATGTGTCTCAATGTACCATCTGTCAATTAAGAGGGGGTTTGGATAATTTTGTTGTCGGGTGCTGTTAAGTTGTGTTAACTCAAAGTGACTTCATGTGCGGTAGAGTAGAACCATACTCCATAGGGTTCTCTTGGCTGTAACCGATGAAAGCAGATCATGAGGTCTTTCTCATTGATTCAGTGGGTGGATTCAAATCACCAATCTCTTGATTAGCAAACTCCTAACAGTTGCACCACTAAGGCTTCTTGGATAACACGTGGGTTTTTGTGTTGTTAGGTGGTGCTGAATTAGTTTCACACAACAGCACAAGATGCTCTTGCATCCTATACCATCTTCATAGTCATTGTTACACTTGAGCCCTTAGTTACAGCCACTCTGTCGATCCACCTAGTTGGGGGCCTTCCTCTTTGATGCTGACCTTCTACTTTACCAAGCATAATGTCCTTCTTCAGGGACTGATCCTTCCTGATTTAATCGATAAACTTAAAATATTTGAACACAAGGCTTTTTATTTCAGTGACTGATGACTTTGTGAAAGAGCCCTGATGGCACAATAATTAAAACACAAAGCCACTAACTAAAAGATCAGCAGTACCAACCCACTAGCTACTCTGGGGAAAAGAAGTAGAAGTCTGCTTCCCTAAAGGTTATAGCCTTGCAAACCGACGGGAAAACACTGCTCTGTCCTACAGAGTTGCTATCAGTCAGAATCAACTCGAACACAATGGGAAAAATGACATTGTCAGGTATAGGAATGCAAGAACAGTGTTTGGTGAACTTCTCAAAAATCTATGGAAAAGCAGGAATAACCACACTTATCTTCCCAGTTCATTTTTCTATCCTGTTAAGGTTTATCAGTCTACTTTTTCACTCGATTTTTTTTTAGAAGTGTCCTTTAATTAAGTATTTGAAATCGCTTACTCTAACTGGATTCTTAATGCTAAATAAATGGCAAAAAAAACAACGGAATTGCTTAATGTCAAACTATCAAGAGGATTTTTTTTTCCTTGTTGTTAGGTGCCATTAAGTTATCTCCATCTCCTAGGGACTCAGTGCAAACAGAAAGAAACAATGCCCAGTCCTGTGCCATCCTCACAACTGTTGCTATATTTGCATCCACTGTTGCAGTCACCATGTCAATCTATCTCCTTGAGGGTCTGCATCTATTTCACTGACCCTTTACCTTACTATAGGGTTGCTACGAGTTAGAGTTGACTTGATAGCAATGGGTTTGGTTTTGGGCTCTACCTTACCAAGCATGATGCTCTTACTTGAGAACTGGTCACTTCAGGTAACAAGTACAAAGGACTCAAAATGAAGTCTTGCTGTACTTGTTTATAAGAAGACAAGGCTACATATAAAGATACCAGTGTTCATTTGTGGTTACCAGGGAGTAGAAGGGGAGAGAAAAAAGTGTGTTTTAAACCATAGGAATTTGTTATTCGGGGGGATGGTAAAATGGCATCAAATGTGGATTTAGTGAGCACAAGTAAAAACAAACATTTGAGTACATATGGATCAGTATAGGCAAACTGATATATGGGTAGGTGTAGGCGTACACATAGGCAACAACAGACAGAAGGATTTATAAAAGCAAAACACTTTGCCATAGAGTTGATTCCAGCTGATGGTGAATCTATAGGACAGAGTAGAACTGACCCATAGGGTTTCCAGGACTGTAATCTTTACACAAGCAGACTACCCCACTTCTCCAACAGAAAGGCTGGTGGACTCAAAAGAGCAATCTTTCAGCTGTGACTGACTAACCACTGCAACACCAGGGCACCTAGAAGTATCTATACTAAAAACCATTGCCATCAAATCAATTGTGACTAAGAAACTCCCCAAAACAAAACAAACCCACTGCAGTCCAGTTGATTCTGACTAATAGTGATCCTATAGGACAGAGTACAATTGCCCCAGAGTTTCCGAGAAACACCTGGTAGGTTCTAACTACCGACCTTTCAGATAGCAGACACGACACAACCACTATGACACCAGAACTTCCACTCATTAAAAAAAAAAAAGTGTCATCGAGTCAATTCAGACTCATAGCAACTCTATAGGCAAAGTAGAACTGTCCCAATAGAGTTTCCAGTGAGTGTCTCACAGATATGAACTGTCAACCTTCTCATTAGCAGATGTAGCACTGAATCACTACACCACCTGACAGGTAAATGTAAATACAAACATGTAGGTGCAGGCACATACATTCATTGACGATGCAAATATGATGCAAATACAGATAGTCCTCAGATATAACCAAACACCTTACAAAATTGGTATTCTGGGTGTGAAGACTTACGAACATAGTTTCATGGAACAACTCAGACAATTGGCATAACATTTCCTGTTATTGCTCTTAGGTGGCATGGATTCAGTGCCAACTCATAGCGAACTTATGTAAGACATAATGAAACACTGCCTGGTCCAGGTTTACACTCACAATCATTGTTATGCTTGAACCCATTGTTGCAGCCACCATGTCAATTCATCTTGTTGAGAGTCACTCTTTTTAGCTGACCTTCTAGTTTACCAAGCTTAACGTTGAGATGTAATCCATACTAAAGGCTGTGGTCTCTGGTGTTCACCACTAAGTGCTTCAAGTCCTCTCCACTTTGGGCAAGCAAACTGGTTGTTAATGAGTCTTCCTCCAGCCCTGATGCCCTGTTCCTCTTCATTCAGTCTAGCTTCTCAGATTATTTGCTTAGCATGCAATTTGAATATGTGTGGTGAAAGGATACAACCCTGATGGACACCTTTCCTGACTTTAAACCATGCAGTTTGGACAACTGCCTCTTGATCTATGTGTAGTTTCCTTATGAGCACAATTAAGTATTCTCGAATTTCCATCCTTCACAGTGTTATTCATAATTTGTTATGAGGAGGAAGAGTCAAGATGACAGACTAAACACATGTCTCCGTATATCCCTCTGGAAACCAAGAGCTGAACTGATAATCAAACGGAGCCCTCTGGTCACCTAGTGAGCCCCAGGACACAGCACAGGGCTGTTAATTTGGACTTCATACCACTGAATGAATCACCTGCTCTCTTTCGCTGACTCCCGCTCCTGGCTAGCCCTGGCTCTCACAGACTGAAGGTAATGCACCATTTTGACATTTTTTTCCTCTGTCTTGCTGGCGGGCAGAGCTGGGTCTTGCCTAGTGGCTAGTCTCAGACTCACTGCTGGTGGGATAAGCAGGCAAAATTGCCGTATTTTGAGAGCCAGGCTTAGGACTCTGTACATCTAGCCACTTTGGGCACTATTTTTACCTCTGCCACAGTGTGGTTTGTATGGAACCAGTGGTGCCTATGTGCAGGATGCCATGATGGATACGGAGATTTTAGTGGGACCAAATTCTTAGCCCGGGAGCCAGTGCCTGCAAACAGGACAGCACTTCTCTGACAGAAAAGCAGTAGTTTACAGTGTCGCCTATGATGGGGGCCCAGCAGCAGAGGCTGAGAGCTCACTATGTCTCAGCACCTTTAGCCCCTCTTTCTGTCTCTGCCATAGGGCAGCTTGTACAGAAGAGGGGGCAACCATATGGAGGGAGCCATCTTAGATACAGTGGCCACAGATGGACCTAATTCTTAGCTTGGGAACCACAGCCTGCCCACAGGAGAGTACTTTTCTGCCAGAAAAGCAGTAGTTTACACAGTGTCGCCTAAGGCTGGGCCCTGTCAGCAGAGGCCAATAGGACAGTAGCATTGCTGTATTTTGAACTAGCTCGTATCATCTAGGGTTGGATATACAGGTGCTTACTTTACCAGCTGGGAAGAGGGACCTCTACACCTGAAAACTTGACTGACTTGGGAAGTGGTCAGATACCTTTGGTTTTACATTTTAAGACCACCTAGAGAAACTGTGGTCCATCCTCTCAGTATCTCTCCCAACCTTTAATGACACAGGAAACCCAAAAAGCAACAAATGCTTGAGAAAATGGCAAACAAGAAATCACTCATGGCTCCAGAAGGCTCCCAAATGAAACAACCAAGAAGTTTTCCAGATGAAGAAACTTTTCTGAAATTATCAGAAGGTGACTACATAATTTGTTGTGATCTGTAGAGCTGAATGCCTTTACATAGTCAATAAAACACAGGTAAATATCCTTCTGTTATTCTCTGCTTTCAGCCAATATCCACTGACATCATCAATGATATCCCTTGTTTCTCTACTGAATCCAGCCTGGATTTCTGGCTGTTTCCCGTTGATATACTACTGTAGTTGCTTTTGAGTGATCTTCAGCAAAATTTTACTTACATGTGATGTTAATGATACCATTTGATAGCTTCCGCACTCAGGTGCATCACCTTTTCTGGGAATAGGTATAAATATGGGTCTCTTCCAGTTGGTTCACCAGGTATCTGTCTTCTAAATTTCTTGTCATTAGACAAGTGAGCATGTTCAGTCCTGCATGTTTGTTGAAACATCTCATTTCATAGTCCAAGAGTTCCTGGAGCCTTGTTTTGTCCCAGTGCCTTCAGTGAAGCTTAGACTTCTTCCTTTAGTACCATTGGTTTCTGCTCATATGGTACCTAATGAAATATTTTATATCAACTATTTTTTAGCATAGTAACTCTTTATAGTCCTTCCGTCTTCTTCTGATGCTTCCTGTGTTACCCTGTTAGCACCCTTCACTATTGTAACTCCAGGCTTACATTTGTTCTTCAGATAGTTCAGCTTAGAAATGCAGAGAGTATTCTTCCTTTTTGGTTCTATCTTCAGCTCTTTGCATGTGTTACAACAATACTTAGTTTGTTTGTTTGAGGCATTCTTTGAAATCTTCTATTAAGTTTTTTTATTTCATGTTCTTCCTTTTTTTAGATGCTTGATGTCTAAGAGCAAGTTTCAGAGCCTCTTCTGAAGTTCATTTTGGTCTTTTCTTTCTTTCTTGTCTTTTTAATGACCTCTTGCTTTCTTTGTGTTTGATGTCCTTGATACCATTCCACAGCTCATCTGGTCTTTGGTTATTAATGTTCTACACATCAAATCTATTCTTGAGATGGTCTCTAAACTCAAGTAGAATATGCTCATGGTTGTTCTTTAGCTCTTGTGAACTTGTTCTCATTTGCTTCAGTTCTCATTTGAACTTGCATATGAACATTTGGTCTTTTCCACAGTGAGCACGTGGCTTTTCTCTGATTGACAATTTTGAGCTTTTCTGTCACCTCTTTCCACAGATGTGGTTAATTTGATTCCTATGTATTCCGTCTGGTGAGGTCGATGGATATAGTTGCCTTTTATGTTGATGAAAAAGAGATATTTGCAATGAAAAAGTCGTTGGTCTTTCAAAATTCAAATGTGGCCTCTGGCATCATTTGTATCACCAAGGCCATATCTTCCAACTATGATCCTTCTTCCTTGTTTCCAGTTTTCACAGTGTAATCACCAGTAGTTATCAGTGCATCCAGGCTTCATGTTCAATCAATTTCAGACTGCAGAAGTTGGTAAAAAAAAATTCTATTTCTTCATCTTTGGCCTTTGTGGTTGGTTTGTTAATTTGAATAATAGTCCTGTTAACTGGCTTTCCTTGCGGACATATGTATATTATTCTATCACTAATAGCACTGAATTTCAGGATAGGTCTTGAAATGTACTTTTTGGTGATGAATGCAGTTTATTCAATTTATCATTCCTGGCATAGGAGATCATGTGATTGTCTGATTCAAAATGGCCAATACCAGTCCATTTCAGCTCACTAGTGCCTAGGATATCAACGTTTATGAATTCCATTTATGCATTCCATGGGTGATTCTGCTGGTATTTGAATACCAGCATCAGAGCAACACACAAGCCACCCTTGCATGTCCCTCAGAGGAGGCCTGGTGCAATGTTCACATGCTTAGCTGCTAAATGAAAGGGTGATAGCTGGAGCCTATCCAGAAGCTCTGCTGGAAAAAGATGGTAATCCGCTTCCATAAAGATTACAGACAAGAAAACCGTCTGGAGCAATTCTACTCTGTAACACATGGGGTCATTATGAGTTGGAAATCAACTTGATGGCACCTAACAGCTACAACATAAGTTCCTTGTTCTAGAATCCAAGCCTTTCTAATCCTTCCCTATCTATTAGTATCTCATTTGGTATGGCCATTTTCAAAGGATTGTTTTCTGGGATAAATTATGTTGTAACACATAGATGGGAAGCAAGTACCCTCACAGCCAGAACACACACAAGTGTGTTTGTAAATATGCAACTTTCACATTTGTCTTCTGGCATTTCTGATGACCAAGCCAAATCCAAATCAATCTGGAACAAGTAAAATATGTTATTATGATGTATTTTTGTTTGCAAATGATTGTCTTCACAAAGCCTCTCTTTCTCCCTCTCTCACCCCTGTCTGTTATTTCTGAATACTTACCAAAAAGTTGTGGTTCTGGGCTGACAGACTCCCAGCCTGTGGAGATGGAAAGTCCACATACATGAAACACCAATCAGAGAAGAAATAAAACATATGGGAAGAAAAAAAATGGAGAGTGGCAGGAAAGATAATGACCAAGAGGAATCTAATTGCCCTTTCTATTTATCATAAAGCAGGTACTAAAGCCAGGAATGTTGATGCATGATTTGGGCAGACTCAGCAACAGAGGCACAGCAGATGTAGTCATATCACCTCTTAAAGGTGGCACTGCAAAACCACCTGGCTTTGTATATTTTCATGAAGGCCCAAGGAGGGATTTGTGCTCTCCTCTCCACAGAATGTTGCACCTACATTCCAGATGCCCATAACAATATTAGCCAAACATTGCAGCACCTGACTGAGGAGACACAGGCCATTTCTAGCCTTACTGAGGATTCCCTTAGTCAAATGATGTCGTAAAGTGGGATATATTTTGCAGGTCACATTAGTTACTGTACTAAGGATGACCTGTGGGCTCATTCTTTTTCTTGTTGCTAGTATTGTTGCTGTGACCTATGGATCAATAATAGCTCCAAGCCTCACCCAGGGACCCTTGTAGGAGAATTAATGCATACATTGTACAGTGAACAAAGCACACTTTGGGGCAGAGTGTGGGTATATGGAAGGTTGTTTTGCCTAGGTCATCCAGCCGAGAGTGACACAGCAGCCAAGTCCTTATAACCAGGAGGAGGCCTTCTGGGCAGCAGTGATTCAGCAGTAGTTACATAACTTGTTCATAACCTTGAAGCTCATGTTTCTGGCATCTAGCCATCACTTTTTAAGCCTGTATATAAGGCCACTGTGCCACAAAGCAGTTGGAACCACTAAATGCTGTACCTGCCTGCCACCACTGCACCAATAAAGCTGGTATGACTGCACCTGCTGTGCCTCCATTACTGAGTCTGCCTGAATCACATATCAACATTCTTGGCCTTGAGTACCTGTGTTACAACTGTCATAGTCAGCAGGACTCAGCAGATGGGTATGGCAATGGAGGGGGCTAGATGGCTGGCTGCTCTCCAGTATGTGTTTCAAAGTGGTGAAGGTCCTATCAACCTGGTCCTCACCAGGACTGGCCAAAGGCAGATGGGATGCCAGCTAGTGTTGAAAAAGCCCTGCTTACTATGCCAGTTGTCGTAACACAGATACTTAAGGCCAGGAATATTGACCATTGGTTGGGGCAGACTCAGCAATGGAGGCACACCAAGTGTAGTCATATCAGCTTTATTGGTGCATTGGTGGCAGGCGGGTACAACTTTCCGCAGTTACAACCACCTCGTAGCATAGCCAAGCCAAGCGCCATTGAGTCAGATCCAACTCATGGCAACCCTGAGGGCCAGGGCAGAGCTGACCGCCGGAGTATTCAAGAAGCGATGGTGGACTTATATATAGGCTTAAATGAAGGTGGCTAGCAGCCAGGTACATGAGCTTCAAGGTTATAAACAAGTTTTGTAACTACTGTTGAATCAGCTGGATCATTTCCAGCCAGATGGCCTGCTCCCAGTCTGAAGGCCTTGGCTGCTGTGTTACTCTTAGCCAGAAGTCTTAGGCAAAACAGCCTCCCATATCCCCACATTATTTCCTTTCATTGAACTTCCAAGCCAAAAATATCCACAGCATCATCTAGCTCCAGATAGAGAAAGAATGGTCTGTTTGCCATCTGCAGAGCAAGAACACACGGGGAAACCACAATTTAAAGGCCAAGTCATCAGAAAAAGAGTTAAATAACGTGTGTTGGAATTAAGAGACTTGATATACAAAACCCTTTGCTAAGATTTAGAGGTGTTTCTGTGTGGGTGGGTGTGGTTCCTAGAG
This sequence comes from Heterohyrax brucei, assembly GCA_028571685.1. Lineage (NCBI taxonomy): Eukaryota > Metazoa > Chordata > Mammalia > Hyracoidea > Procaviidae > Heterohyrax > Heterohyrax brucei. Next base: position 11,775,374 of record CM053153.1, on the reverse strand, counting down.
TGAAAGTTGAATCCTTTGACAACTAAGAAATAAATGTGGGAAACACTGCTTTAGTAAATACTAAACTTTAAGTGCAACTCACACGTGTGGAGGAAGCAGAAGCAAAATCAATAGCAACACTTGCCCTGGAGCAATTGGTGAGTCAAGGAGGTACCTTCCACTACAGCCAGAAAATCACTGCTCATAGCAGACAGGTGCTGCCACTTAAAGAGACCAGAGCCAATTCAGGAAGAGCCAGTGGAGAAAAAGGTGACTGAATGTTGCTATCCTTGAGATTCTGTAATCAAGGTCATCGGCCAGAGGATGGAGTCAGGAGGAAATAATAGTAGTGGTGCCCACTGCCATCACTCCCATTGCGAGTGCACTGTGCTGGGGGAAGGATGTGGCCTTAGGACTATAGGAGGACATGATGCTGCCTCTCTTGGTCACTATTCATTGTGTTACCTACAACAAATTTCTTAACCTATCTAGTCTGGGCATAGTGGATACATGCTATGGCTGCTAACCACATAACCAGTTTGAATCTGTCAGATGCTCCTTGGAAACTTTATGGAACAGTTCTACCCTGTCCTACAGGGTTGCTATGAGTCAGAATCCACTCAACAGCAGTGAGTTTGTTATCTGGTCTCAGGCTTGGTTTGTTATCTGGTCTCAGGTATCCTCGTCTGTAAGATGCTGCTATTTCTTGCTCACTGCCTTCAAATGGGCTTCTGGCTGATGCTGCCAGGTTCTGCACCACACATGATGGGTTGCAGATCAGACTGTTGTAACCCATAGAGTTTTCAGCATCTGATTTTTAGAAGTAGATAGCCAGCCCTTTCTTCCTAGCCCATTGTTGAATTCGCCTCCAGAGAACATTCTCAAGCGTTATTAAAAATCTAAATATATCTTTACCCTGTGACCTAGTAATTACATATTGAGATACTTGTTGTAGAGAAGAAAGCACAAAGAAAGAATATAAGGATACTCCTGGTAGCCTTGTTTACTCTTGCCAAGTGCCAGCCAAGTGCCGTCGAGTCGGATCTGACTCATGGCTTACTCTTGGGAAAAATTAAAAGCAACCTCGGTGTTTACCAAAAGGAAAAGGATTAGGTGTTCTGTATTATGAAAGAAGTTTTGAAGAAGTGAATGAGTGAATGTAACAACACAAAAAGATTCCAAGACAGGACTTTTAGTTTAAAAAAAGCAAGTTGCAGAGTGTTGCATGCTTTACAAGGCACACATGTAATGTAAATTAAAAATAAAACTATTATCTATAATTATGTGTGCATAGTGTAGGAAAGACTGCAGGGCTTTCCCTAAATTCAAAATGATATTCTTTCCCAAGAAAAGTTTGTGGATTTTGGGTGGAGGGATGTTTGGGAGAAGATGGTCTATAGGGTTAGAGATCAACTGGGACTTTATCCTTAACTGAAATGTTCTAGATTTTTTTTAAAAAAAGGTAAACTGTGTCTATACAAATTACTTGTATAACTTAAAAAGGCAACAATACACACCAAAAAATAACTGGAAACAAAATAAAACCACAAGTGAATAGGAGTTTATTTTGACAGGTTGATAATGTGTATTGTTGTTGTTTTCTACTATATCCTTTTCTATAATTTTAAAATTTCATGGCTCAGCACCAAAGCCTCCAGGTTTTAAAACTAAAAATTGAGGCAGACTTTGTGATACATGATGCTTGACTTCAACCAATTCTGGCTCCATCCATCATCTTCCAGAAACACACCTTGATACCACTCAGCCATTAAAAGCATCCACATAGTGGCAAGCCAGAAACCAAGGTGACCAGGCTGTCCCTGGGTGGTGCAAATGGTCAACCCATTCAGCTGCTAAAAGAATGTTGGCCATTCAAGTCCATCCAGAGGCACCTCAGTAGAAATAGCTGGCAATCTACTTCTGAAAAATCTGCTACTGAAAACCCTGTGGAATATAGTTCCACTCTGATATACATGGAATCACCATGGATTAGAATCGACTCCAAAGCAACTGGTTAAAACAGTTTGGCATACGAGTTTAGACTAGCTGGTCCTTAGATACCCGGCACAGCCACAGAGTCATTCCTCAGTAAAGAGAGATAGAAGAGAAAATATTGTGCAAAATAGAAATTGATTTTTCTCTACACTAGTGTTGGTGAAGAGTACTGAACGCACTATGGATTGCCAGAAGAATGACAAATCTGTCTTGGCAGGATTGTAACCAGAATGCTCCTTAAAAGCAAGGATGGCAAAAGAGATATTATCTTACCTAATTTTCAACATGTTATCAGGAGACACCAGTCTCTGTTGAAGCATCATGCTTGATAAAGTGGAAGGTCATCAAAAAGGAGGAAGACCCTCAACAAGATGGGCTGACACATGGCTGCAACAATGGGCTCAAGCATGCAACAATTATGAGGACAGAACAGGATGCAGCAATGCTTCATTCTTTTGTATGTGGAGTTGCTGTGAACTGGAACTGACTCGATGGCACCTAACAATAAAGGCAATAGAGAGCAACCCAAGTAGCAGTGTGGGAGATCAGCGCTGACTGATGGAGAAGAAAAAAAATGATATTTAGACTGAACTTGAGTAGAAGAAGGACTCCAAGTTGTATCAAAGATACTATGCATTCAGGGAGTTATAGGATGCTGGAAGGTTGTTCACCAAAGCAACTCAGCCCATGTCTTTCCATACCACTTGGGAGAAGAAATAAATCATCAATGTGCAGCCTGAGTTCACCCAGGAACTCTCAGAGTCTCCCAAGTACCTCAAGCAGTCTGCAAGGTAATAGGATGTCCCAGAGTATTTTCTGCTTGTTACAGTTCTTAAAATAACTTTGTGGCAAGAAATTTCTTCCTGAATTTCAAGTATTTCCAGGTCTAGGAGTGGTATCTATGACACCTGACAGCTTTCCTTGTAGATAATTAGCTGGAGAGATTTGTGAGAATTTGCCCTGAGTACAAAACGATGACTCTGGATACACTCTAGCATAAAGCCAGCCCCTCCTCTGGACTACATCTGCTATAGGACATACTATGTCGAGTTACAATTGTTGGCTTCCCTGACTAGCTCACCTACTGAGCTGTGATATCCTTGAAGCCCAGGACATGGCATTATTCATCAGTGTACAGTACAGGTATAGAATATTATCTTTTTTTCCCAACTAATTAATGAATTATGGCATTCTTATTTGGCACTCCATGCTTATGTTGTCACAGATCTTTTCTCCTTCCAAGTTACAAGGCTTACTTCTTCTTCTCTATGTATCTGAAAAATTAGAATAATGTGTCAATCATTCCTTGACATGAATCATTTCAGGTGATACATCTCAGACAGGCCTATCTTTCTAAACATGAGCTGTGACTGGGAGACACTGGCTGTCATAGTTGTAATAAGTTAACTGTCTGTAGCCCAAAGAAGAGTTAAAAATTTAGCCTTTTTATCTAGTTGGATTTGTCAGCTGTTTTCAGATAAGTTGTTTCCAAAGATGACTGAAAAATAGCATCCTAGGAAACCTATGTGGCTGTTCAACTCTGTCACATGGAGTCATATGAGTTAGAATCAACTCCGTGGCACACAATAATAACAAATGGTACACATGCCAGACACAGAAACACAAAGAGACATGTAGAAAACACCAAGTCTCTTGCAAATGGGAGGACCCCTGGGGTTCAGGATTTAAGCGCTCCTCTGCTACAAGAAGGTCAGTGATTTGAACCCACCAGTGGCTCCACAGGATAAAAGGCCTGAAGGTCTGCTCTCCTAAAGTTTACAGCCTTAGAAACTCTGTGAAGCAGTTCTACTGTGTCACATAGGGTAGCTATGAGTTGGAATTGACCCAACGGCATACAACGACAACATTGTAAGTAGTTAGTGCACTCAGCTACTAACCAAATACATATTTATTCATTACAAAACAGCTACTGAAAATGGAAGAGAGTGGTTTCTCATGAAAAACTTACGCTTGAAGACAGGAAGTACATTGTATGACCTCTTGAGAACTTTACTAGAATTGTGATTCAATCATTTCTTTAACTATCTATTTATCTACTCATACACAAAGGCACACTTGTTACTGAACACATATAATCAATTTCTTCTTATGTGTCAGGTACTGTGGTTAGTGCTATAAGTGGCGTGATGAATAAGACACAGCCCTTGACCTTAAACTAACCATCTAGTTAGGGAGACAGAAAAGTAAATAAATAAACAAAATACAAAGGTGAAGTACTAGAGTCTCTCTGAATCACTGAAAAAGTACATTGTTGCCTCCCTTGTGCTGTGAAATAAACAAGAAGTACAGATGTTAGTCACGTGCATTACCTATGCAACTTAGTATCTCTCTCAGCATCACACTTCTTACAGCATTGTCAGAATATTCCATCAAGAGATCATTGCTAAGTTTCCTAGACATGAGCCTGTAAGTAGGTTCTCACTGGGGAAAGAGAGTGCGGCAAAAGAGGGGATGGAAGAGTAACTGAATTCCCTTATATCGAGTGAAGCAGAGATTTTAGCAAAATCCAACATCTGCAGATTGCCACTGGCTAAAAATAAGTGTCACTTAGCAGTATGCCAGATGTGTTCCTGCTCACTGGTTTGCCTGTACGATGAAACTACTAAGTAAGAAATAGATTGTGGTCAAAGCAGAGAATAGAAGCAATCAGTGAGAAAAATGGCTTACCCTTAAAGCATGCACACACCCTCACGCGCGCACACACGCCCAAGCACACGCACACAACAAACCCAAACCCACTGCTGCTGAATTAATTTTGACTGATAGTGACTCAACAGGACAGAGTAGAAATGCCCCAGGGGGTTTCCAGAGCTATAGATTTTTATGGAAGCACAACTTTCTCCCATACAGCAGCTGGTAAGTTCAAACTGTGGACCTTTTGATTAGCAGCCAAGCACTGAACAACAGTACCACCAGGGCTCCCTCCTTAGAGTGACCAGGTCTTAACTGGAAACCCAGACTATTCATGTTGGGAGAAATGTAAGAGATTATACATAATCCCACTTTTCCCTTCTCATTAGTAAGGAGACTAAGACCCAGAAAGTTTCAGAGTGACAGGACAAGAAGTTACTTAGCACTAGAACATATTATCCTTTGGGGTTTGCTTGGCCTGAATAAGCTACAACTTTTCGTTTTTTAATCAAGAGCAATGTCTTAGACTGGGGTCTATAGAGAAACAAAACCAGTAAAGGGTATAAATACATAGAGATTTATATCAGTGAAATAGCTCAAACGATTGTAGAGGCTGGGACATCCAAAGTCCATGGATCAGAACAGAGGCTTCTCCTGTTTCATGAAGCCTGAGGGGCTGTCAAACCCAATATCAGCAGATTAGGGAGCAGGCTCTTATTTATAGGCTGCAAAGACCTATGAATTCCAAGATTGGCGGGCAAGACTACAGGTAAGCTGCAAGTTCACGCCACGGGAACTGGAAGTTAAATGAATAGGAACTAACTACAGGATCCAGTATGTGCAAAAAGCCACTGAACACTGCCAGAATGTCTGCTTATATTCAATGCAGGCCACATGCCCAGCTGATAGGCTACTCACAATAGATCTTATAAGGTTAGTAATCACATATCAGATTTCAACAGAGACATGACTACAACATTATAACAACTGCCAAAACACTGACAATTATAGCCCAGCCAAGTTGACACAATCTTAACCATCTCAAGCAGTTACTTGGCCCTTCAGTTTCTGAAATAAGCATCATCAACTACAGAAATAAGTCAATCCCTAATACTTTATCTTATAGATATATTGTCAACATTTGTTAAGCGGAAATCTATACATGGCCCAGTGCTGGGCATTGCTGTCAGCTAAAAAACATTGCAAGATAAGATAAAACCAGGGAAAAGAGAAAACAAAGTAGTTCCTACTGTCTGCACCATGATTGGGGCCTGATAAAGACCCTAAGCACTGAATCAATGAAGAGATTCATGTCAACTCTATGTAAATTAAAAGAAAAACTGTGTCAGACTATACAATACGTGTAAGAAAGACAAAAATATTCCTGACTTTTTTAGGACGGTTATTTAAATCTTTACAAGACAAATCAAATATCTAATTTTAAAATGTATTTTGTAATGTGACCATAAATATGTGTCCCTCAAATCTCCTGTTACAGGAAGCATAGGTGGCTGATAGCCCCAGTTGTTGGACCTCTGGATCCACCACTGTATCTGAACTAAGGCCACGTTCAGCCGGTGATCGAGTCTAGCAGAGAGCTAGCAGAGGCCTTCCAACAGGACTCCTCCAGTGGACAGTTTCGGCTTGAGGTCTCTCATGGACTTGGCTGAACCATTCTGGGAATTGTGACTGCTTCTGTGACTCAGCCTGTCCCTTTCTTCCCCTCCCTTTCAAAAGTGTCCAACCTCTATCACAGTCTGAAAGCTCTCGCCACCTTCACAGGTGTTTCCTCCAATAAATCTCTTACATATTTAATCACATCTGCTTCACAGAGGGCTCAAATAGCACATTGTGTGTGTGTGTGTGTGTGTGTGTGCGCGCGCGTGCATGTGAACAGACCCTAGGTTTACTGGTGCCCTATATACTTATTTTGTTTGTCTACTGTGTTACCTAGAATCGAATACAACAGAATGTAAAATTAATTACCTTTAGTCAGACATAATTCTACATCCTGTATCCATAAGCTTCAGTGGTTATTTAATTTCTAGTTTTTGTCATCTTATCTATAAAGATATTCTTTTGTGAGCATGTCAATAAGACATGCTACAAAGAGTGGTCATGCTTAAGTAAGGCTATTGCCTGACTTGACAGTGTCTCATAAGTTATAAAATTTTTTCTTTTAATCTTACATCATTTGGTGGAGATTCAATCTATGAACAGATTTTTAAAATTATAGGTTTGCAGTCCAATATACAGACTTAATCACACAAATCTTCACTTCAAGCCAAAAAAAAAAAAAAAAAAAAAAAACACTGAATCCATTGCTGTTGAATCCATTCTGACTTGTAGCAACCCTACAGGACAAAGTAGAATTGCCCCATAGGGTTTCCAAAGAGTGTTTGATGGATTTGAACTACCAAACTTTTGGTTAGTAGCTGTAGCTCTCAACTACTACACTGTTAGGGTTTCTCTTCACTTCAAATCTCCTGAAAATGAAACTACTTTTTTGTTTGTTTTTTTAAATCTATAAAGTCACAAAGACACAGAGAGTGAAGATAAGAAAACAGTGGATGGAACCCTCCTACACTGTTGGTGGGATTGCAAAATGGTCCAGTCTCTTTGGAAAGCAATCTGGTGCTTCCTTAAAAAAATGGATATTGATATACCACTTGACTCAGTAATTCCACTATTTGGAATATATCCTACAGAATCAAGACCTTTCACACCAACAGACACATGCACAAGAATGTTTATCGCAGCACAGTCCACGATAGCAAAAATATGGAATCAACAGATGCCCACCAACAGAGGAATGGATAGGTAAACTATGGTATATATATTCAATGAAGCACTATGCAATGATAAAGAATAATGATGATTCCAGGAAACATCTCACAACCTGGTTTCAACTGGAAGACATTATGTTGAGTGAAAGTAGTCAGAGGCAAAGGTACAAATATTGTATGAGACCCCTACCATAAAATCTCAAAAACAGACTTACGTGTAGATGAAAAGATTCTTTGAAGGCTGCAAGGGAGGGCAGAGAGGGAGGGCAAGAGGGAGAGGGGTTAGACTAGATAGTTGCTAGAAATTTGGTTGGATGAAATTGGTGACAGCACACATTAGAAACAAGAACAACATTAAGTGGGCTTCAGCATAACTTGAATACTCCTTCCATCTTAACCCAATACTGCAAGGACAGAGTAGCTGGGGCAGGGGGCAGGAGTCCATGCTCTTAGGCGAAATCGAGGCCAACTGGCACAACTAGTGTTTTGCTAAGAGGGATCTCTGCACCCCACATTGGTGAGTGGCATCTGGGGTCTTAAAAGCTGCCATCCGAGGTCACAGCAAACGGTCCCAACTCAGCAGGAATGGATGCTCACTGGGGACCAAAATGACATGGGGTAAGGACAACCCAGGAGATAGAGAGACCCACATGAGTGGGTGCCTACATAGACTTGGGACCGGAAGAACCAGATGGTGCCCGGCCACCACCAGTGACAGCTGCGATGGAGCTCACTAAGTTGAGTCTCACTGGTAAAACAAGAATAAAAAGGGGTGCATCCTGAGATCTCCACTCAAAGACTGCAATTGATGGTCCAGCAGCTTCGGGGTTCCCTGGGAGCATGGCCCCTGGCCCTGATGCTGCCCTTGCCCATAAATCATAATGAAAGTCCACTCTTTGGACAGGAATGGATTAGACTTGGCGATGCAGAGTGACCATATATTGGATGTACTTTATGGTTCTATGCATCTATAGAATATCATCCTGCTGACCTCTGGCTGGAGAAAGGAGAGTAGGTAGAGAGGAGGGGAAAGCAGACTGTTGGGAGGACGAGACATGTATGGAGCAGAGAGGAATAGTGTGCTGTCACTGGGCAGGGAGAGCAGTGGAAGCTGCATATAGGTGGGCATGTAAATTTATATGGGAATATACATTTTCACTCAGTCATAATAAAAGAAAAGAAGAAAAGAAAACAGTGGAAGAGAAATCTCTGAGTACTTCTGGAAAACAGTAAGTGCATAGAGAAGCCATGATTGCAGGAGCACAAGTACAGAGTCATATGACGCTTCACGAGTCCTGACAGCAGTCGTCTTCTTGACCATATACTGGAAGTTATAAGGCAAAACAGCAATGCCTTCAGTATTTCGAATAAAAATTATTTTAGAATCTAGAATTCTCTACCCAGTCAACTTACAAATCCAAAGTTAAAAGGACACAAAGAAATGTGCTTTCTATACATCCACCCCTGGGAAGATGCTAGAGGAAATCATCAGTAAAACAGGGAGGGAGATGAAGACACAGAAGGAATCAGGTTTTAGATCTACAAGATCTAACATGAAAAGGCAGCATAGGAAAATCTAATGACAATCAAGAAAAGTTGATGGCTAACAACTAAGTGGCAGAGTAACTGGACCAGACAGGCTCATAGATATTCCAAGGGAAAGAGAGGGCTGTGTTAACACCTAAATATTGTTTCCATGTTTCAGTGTTTTCAGTATCTGAACAAGTGCGTAGAAGAGGTGATGAAGCATTACTGTTTTGGTTAGCTCCTGTTGAGCCAGCCCTAATTTATGGCAACTGCATATGTTACAAGGAACTGGCTATAATCTGTACAGAAGCAGACAGTCTCATCTTTCTTCTGTGGTGCTGCTGGGTAGGTTCTAACCACCAACCTTTAGATGAGAAGCTGATAGCAAACTCCTTGCACCACCTAGGGACACTGATTGAGCACTGTCACAAGACAAAAAGGCTGTCAAGATGCGAGACACAGTCATGTGGTACTGCGGGTTTAATTGCCTTATCATTGCAGAGTCAAGAGCTAATTTCCAAAAGAAAAATCATTATCATGAAATTTCAGCATATTATTTAGAAGCATTAAATAAATATTAGGGAATGAAACTATAATTGTTGAAGTTGAAGCCTTAGAGGAAACATACTGCGATTGACAGGGGTAGCAGGGAAATTTTAGGGTTATTGGTTAATTTAAAAGGAGCCCTCCTGGCACAGTGGTTAGGAGCTACAGCTGCTAACCAAAAGGCTGGAAGTTGAAATCCACCAGCCACTCCTTGGAAACCCTACAGGGCAGTCTGCTATGAGTCAGAATTGACTCAAAAGCAATGGGTTTTGTTTTGGTTTCTGATAGTGCAGTGGTTAAGTGTTTGGCTGCTGACTGAAAGGTCAGCAGTTCAAACTCACCAGCCACTGCAGATCTGGCAATCTACTCTAGAAACATTACAGCCTTGACAGCTGTATGGGGCGATTCTACTTTGTTCTATAGAGTCTGAATGAGTTGAAATTGACTTGACAGCAAAGGGTTTTTTTTTTTTTTTTTTTTTTTTTGGTCTCTTTAAACCATGGACATGCAAGATTTCATAAACTTATCAACTAATTAAAACAAAAATTTCTTGCCCAAATATAAGACATCTCCCCTTAATGTAGATACGAGTAGCCAAGTCATAAGCACATCTTTTAAAATCAGACAGTTTTGGAAACTAGAGCTGACTGAATGTAGATATTTAAATTAAAACCAATTGAGTAATACTGGATTCTGTCTTTTAGTGACTAGTATTGTGTGTGCATTTAAACTGGATGAGTAATATCTGGAAAATCCCATTAGATTTGTCATAGCATTTCAGGAGAAGCAAAACTGTTCAGGCATTCCCCTAGTACAGTGCAGTGAACCAACATTTTGCATTCTGAGGATAGACTTTTATTACTATTGATTCCAGCTATGAAAACTGTAAATATCAATATGCTGTGTTCACTCCTCCTCAAGACCTGACACAATGCTGGAACTAATCCTCTTATTTAAATCATAACTTCATCATAATGGTGCACTGAGCAAAGCAAACCCAATAAGAACATCACAAAACAAAATAAAAAGGGATTTAAAGAAAAATAAATTGCAGGAAATAAAATTCCAGGTAGTATTTTCCAGTACTTTTCTCTACAAGTATTAGCTCTTCATTTTACAGAGTCAATCCACTATAGAAATAAATACATTTACTTACCTGGATAATTTTTAAATTTGCATATTTTAGAGAAATTTTAGTTTCTTTTTTGTATTTTTCCCTTACTGATGGGTCAGAAATAGACATAGTATTTGCTTTGTTTTTTAAATTGATGAGCATTAAAAATCTAATTCTAGCTCTTCTTTGTAAACAAGTTCTGAGCTTTAGATAAAAGCATATTAATGGATTTATTCATTCAGTAACTGTTTATTAAATATCTGCTGTGTGTCCGGCATGTGCCTGGATTCTGGGCACGCAATCCTACTCATTGTGAATGCCCAGCTTTGTGCCCCAAAGCGTTCTGCAAAATGCTTCTTTGTTGAGCTTGTCAGTCCTGGAGTGTGGCTGATTTTATAAGGTTTTGGATTAACCAAACATCCTTGTGGTGTAGTGGTTAAGTGCTAGGGCAGCTAACCAAAAGACTGGCAGTTTGAATCCACCAAAGGCTCTTTGGAATCCCAATGGGGCAGTTCTAATCTGTCCCATAGAGGTGCTATGAATCACAGTTGACTCGACAACCATGGGTTATGAGTTAACCAGGAGCCCTGGTGGTACAACAGTTAAATGCTTAACTACTAAGTGAAAAGTCAGCAGTTTGAACCCACCAGCTGGTGCCAGGGGAAAGATGCAACAGTCAGCTTTGGTAAAGGTTCTCATTACTATGGAATCGATTCTGACTCATGGTGACCCTACAGGACAGGGTAGAACTGCCCCAGGGAGTTTTCAAGGAGCTCTTGGTGGATTTCAATTGTCGACCTCATGATTAGCAGACAGAGATAGCACTTAACCACTATATCACCAGGGTTTCTTTAGTAAAGATTACCACCCAGAAATTGCTAGGTGGCAGTTCTCCTCTGTCCTCTAGGCTTATTATGAGTCAGAATTCACTCAACTAGCAATAAGCATCTCTGATAGCACTTGAGCATACCTCAAAGAAAGGGATTTGCTCCCACAATGCACTGTTAGTGAAAACAACCAGTGAGCTGGCTAGCTCATGTCCTGTGTAACTTTCAGTGCCTTAGGACATTTCATTTAATTCCAGCAATGAACTCTGAAGTAGCTATTATCATTACCCCCATTTTAGAGATAAAGAAACTGAGCCTACAGCGGATGAAATAACTTGCCCAAATGACATTGATTTGGGGCTCAAGATTTAACTGTTTCCAATTCCCTCTTTCAATTTGACCTTGTTTCCATGGCCTCACTTTCACTTCTCCTTCAGGTCTCACTTAAATTCTCATTTCTCAGACCATCCTTGTGGTTTCTAAAAACATACGATCACAGCACACACTTGTCCTCTGACAATTGTCAATTTCTCTCTGCCCAGCTGTTTTCGTAAGGGTAAAAACTGTAAATATTATTGAGCACTCCTATAAATCTGGTGTCTAGCCCTGAGTGTTGGACAGCAAAGATCATGTACTGCCAGTGGATTCAGTACCTGCATCTCCAAAACTGGTACTTCAATGGGCAACACCACTCCAATGTCTTTTTGCTTCTCATTAGTATTGCAGGTGGTGGAGACTGCTTGAAAAGGCAAATACAAGTTTGCTAGTGCTCTCATGTGTGGGGGAGGGGGGGCAAAAGAAAGACACTTTTTCCCTAATATTTTCTTTAACATTTTAAGAAATCAATGTCTCATAATTGCTTAGAATGACAACTAGTAAGAAGTTTCTATGTGATTGTTTACTGAAAAATGAATGTGCACAAACCTACCCCCTCTAACTTTTATTCCTTCTTTCTCCTTTTTTTTAGCTCCTTCTTCTCTTCATATCTCTCTCTTTCTCTGTTGCTTTTTTCCAGTTCAAACCTAACACTAAAGAGTTACATGACTTGGGACAAGGTCACCTGTTGGAACTCTCTTCATCTATAGAATGGGGATAATATAGTGCCACGCAGCTCTCAGGAACTTACAAAGATAAGTGAAGGCAAAGCACCTAGCACGTGGAATTTAGCCCCTCTTCTCTATGCAATATCAATTGAAAATAAAAAAAAATTATACCCATCAGGTACAATCCTAGGATCATATTTCCTGAAGATAAATGTAAGACATTAATCCTTGCCCCTGAGGAACTGGAAATAATTCAGGAACATAGACACAGCTGCTTTTGTTTGTATGCTTTGTTTTCCTTCCTCTTTGTTCTTCTGACTTACCTGCACAGAAAGACTCACATAGCAGTTCTGAACACAGATAAGGAGAAACCTCCCCCCAAATGAGCCTCCTTTTTATGGCAAGGTGTTTCTTGAGTCACTTTCCCTCTGCAGAGCAGCAAATCTTCTTTTCCCTGAGATTCAAGTACTGGGAAGGAAGTGAAATATAGTTGCCCCATAAGACTGCCGTGGTGAAAACCCTTCAAAGGCTTACAGTACTATCTGAGGTCAAGCTCAAGGTATGGCCAAGAGGAGCATTTCACCCACACTCAGCAGCATGTGGGGCATACGTAGCAAACATAGTCCACCCCATCACGTACCACCATACACGGTCTCACAATTAAATCCACAAACTTAGTTGCTCTCAGTGCTACATACCTTATTGCTGAATGCCACTATAGTCATCAGTGACGTACTCCCCTTAGGAAGCTATGCATTGATATCGGTGACTAGTCTACCCTTGAAAGCAATTTTGGAACTCTTTCTGGAATGGCCATTACTCATGGTGGCACGGTGGCAAGTTTGTGAACTTCATTGTGTAGTTGTCTGTGAGGGAGTTTTTATCCAGTAAACAAATAACTGTATTGGAACATCCTCCCTACTCACCTGATCTGGCCCCCAGTGACTTTTTTCTTTACCTGAAGATAAAGGAAATACTGAAAGTAAGACTGTTTGATGACATTCAGGACATCAAGTGTAATACAATGACAGCTCTGATGTCCATTCCAGTAAAAGAGTTCTAAAACTGCTTTGAAGGGTTGACTGGGTGCTGGTATTGATGCATAGCTTCCTAAGGAGAGTGCTTCGAAGGTGACGGTAGTGTTATTCAGCAATGAGTATGTAGCACGTTTTCTAGGATGAGCTCATGAACTTAATTGCCAGTCCTTGTATGACAAAGATGTGTTAAGTGGAGGTCCTGAAAAAAAACAACCAAAAACCTAAACCCCTTGCCATCAAGATGATTACAACTCATGGTGACCTTATGTGTTACTGAGGACAATTGCTCCACAGAGTTTTCTTGGAGGTAATCCCTATAGAAGCAGATGCAGCAAGGAGCAGACTATCAGGGGAAGCGGACTGCCAGGCCTTCTTCTGGTGGCTCTGCTGGATAGGTCTGAACCACCAACCTTTAGGTTAGCAGTTGAGCAAAAATGATTTTTATCATCCATGACTAGCCTGAAATTACAGAAATGTAGAAATGGCAGTTTAGACTTTACTATTTGTCTTAATCATTTAAGATCCGACTCGACAGCACTTGGCTTGGCTATAATAGAAAATACCCTAAGTGGATGGCTTTAACAAATAGAAATTTATTTCCTTACACTAAAGTAGGCTAAAAGTCCAAATTCAGAGGCTTCATCTCCAGGGGAAGGCTTTCTTTCTCTGTTGACAGTGGAGGAAGGCCCATGTCCTTAGTCTTTGCATGGGCAAAGAGCTTCTTGGACACAGGGACCCTGGGTCCAAAGGGCATGCTCTGCTCCCAGCACTGATTTCTTAGTGGCATGAGGTCCCAAACTCTCTATTCCCTACTCTTTCTTTTCTTTTCTCTTATAAGGTAAAACATGGTACAGATGATACCCCAGGGAACCTCCCTTTAAGTTGGATCAGGGAAGTGACTTTAGTTAGGGTGTTACAATCCCACGCTAGTCCTCTTGAACATAAGATTACAGTCACAGAATGGAGGACAACCACGCAGTACTGGGAGTCATGGCATATCCAAACTGATACACTCATTTTTGGAGGGACATAATTCAATCGATGACAGTGTTCTTGACTCAAATTGCTCAATTGTTGTATAGAAATGTAGTCTGGCAGTTCATTCCATCTTCCTCGGGTACATTATCTCACTGGAGAGACAGAAAGAGTAGGTGCCTTAGAGCCATCCTTCAGCAGGAAGAAGGGAAGTAATTCCTGAGCCTCTTTGAGCTCTGATGCCTTTTACTCAGACTGTCTTAGAAGCTTAGTTAAAAGCCAGGCTCCAAAGTCACTGGATAAGTTTGAGTCTGACTCTACCATTTACTAACTAGGTAACTTTGGCAAGTTACTTAATACTTCTATACTTAATTCTCTTCAGCTTTAAAAATGAGAGTAATCCTGTAGCTTCCCACATCTTTCAGACTCCAGCAACCATCCACCTTTTCTAGAGACTCACTCTACCTTCTTCCACTCTCTGTGAGAGGAGTTCTTGCCTGAACACCACGCTCCCTTCCTTCCCTCCACTCCTTTCCTCACTCAGGTCAGAAAGAGCTTTGAAAATTCCAAGTCTTATCACCCCTTCTCAAAATACTTCAGTGATTCCCATGCCCACAAATTCAATTACCAGTATGGTCCCCAAACATCTTGAGGGAAAGACTAAAGTCGTGGTAGCGATGACAACAAATGGTTGTAAACCAGCTGATCGGTGACAGCCTCATCATCAGTGACAGCTTGCTTTGGAGAAAGGGTCCCTGCATGGTGCAAATGGTTCACACTCAGCTACTAATCAGGAGGCTGGAGGCTCGAACTCACTCAGCAGATTCATGGAGGAAAGGCTGTTTCCATAAAGATCACAGCCAAGAAAACCCCTTGAAGCAGCCTTACTCTTACACATTGGGTCACCATTGAGTTAGAAGTCATTCAATGGCAGTGGGTTTGGTTTTGTTTTTTGGCTTGCCTCAGGGAACATACTTCTGAAAGACTAGTTAGTGGCGGCTCCATGTTTTGCCTGTCAGTCAATGCCCAGTGGACCCGTGCTAATGAAAACATCCTGAAAGACAGCCAATCAAAAGCAGTCTCTCCTGAAACATCATGCTTCCAAGATGAGGTCAACCCACTCTGACTCCATAGTCAACACATCCTCTAAAATGATTCCTGGCCCAAACTCCCTGTGTGAGATCAGCAGTTAGCTTTGAGAGCTGTGTCCGACCAGCCCTGCCCTCCATTACTTAAGTAATAATTCTTTTCCCTCACATGTTAGATGGTGGTCTCTCCTCTGCATAGGCCAATCATGATCTGGTCCCTGCCTTCCTTGACTTCTCCTGTAATTTGCTGATAGCCACTTTATCACTCAGGAAGAATAAACTCAGTGCAGTGGTTTTACGAATGTTTCATATTACCTCACATCACTAAACATCATTTAAATTCCTCCTCTGCAGAGAAAACCCTTTAGCAGGTTTCAGCTGTGTCCATGTCTGTCTATACTGTGGAGATCACGTCCCTTCCCTACCTGCCCAGCATAGTGGATTTCAACTTTTCCCTTTTCAGGTGTTCCCCTAGACCTTGGACATGTCTCTAAAGGATAATATTTTTCACAGGTGTTTGCAGTTGTTTGTTTTGTTTGAAGATTTGTTTCCTTTTTGTCACTTAATAAGCTATGAACTCTTAAGACTACCATCTCCTTTTACCTTTAAATTCACAGCACCTGCCAATGTATTAAGTAAGTACTAAATTTTGATGGAGTTCTCAATAGCCTATTCATTCTTTCAATAAACAAAATTACTGAGTACCACAATATTCTAGAAACTGCGCTGTGAAAACAAATGCCATTACCAGTGCCTAATCTGGATTTTCTACGAAGGATGGGCTTGAGGGACAACGTAACTTGATTGCATGAGAGCAGGGAACTTATCTTGAGGGATAGAAAGGTCGTGGCTTTTATTTTTCTGTTGTTGCTGTCAGGTGCCATCGAGTCAGTTCCATCTCATAGTGATACCATGCAGAGTGAATGAAACACTACCTGATCCTGCACTATGTCCACAATTGTTGTTATACTTGACCCCATTGTTGCAGCCACTGTGTTAACCCATCTCATTGAGGGTCTTGCTCTTCTTCTCTGACCCTCTGCTTTACCAAGCATGATGCCCTTCTCCAGGGACTGATCCCCCTTGACAACATGTCCAAAGGTATAGTCTTGCCATCCTTGTTTCTAAGGCACACTCTGGTTACACTTCTTCTAAGACATATCTGTTTTTTTGGCAGTCTGTGGTATATTTAATATTCTTCTCTAGCACCACGATTCAAAGATGTCATTTCTTCTTTATTCATTGTCTAGCTCTGTTATCTAGAGTGTATCATAATAAAAACAGGAGTTCTTGGCTGGTGCAAATGATTAACTTGCTTGCTGTTAACTGATAGGTTGCTGGTTAGAGGTACCTTGGTAGAAAGGCCTGGTGATCTACTTCTGAAAAAGCAGCTGTTGTAAACCCTATGGAGTGCAGTTCTACTCTGACACACAGGGGGTTGCCATGAGTCAGAACCAACTCAGAGGCAAGAGTTTGCATGTTATTTTAAGAACATTTAAGATTGCTTGCATAGGGAAGACCTGGTGGCACAGTGGTTACGCACTACATCTGCTAACAAAAAGGTTGACTGTTCAAATCCTCCAGGTGCTTGGAAACTCTATGGAGCAGTTGCACTCTGTCCTGTGTGACAGGTATGAATCGGAACGAAGTTGATGGCAGCAAGCTTGTTTTTATGTTATTTTATTTTATTTTTTGTGGATAAGGAAATGGTTTCAATAGACACTGTGCAGAGGGGCTTATCAGTCCTTTACATTGCTGTACACACACCCAGGACATTCCTTGCCACTGCCACTGGTGAACCAGGTGGTGGCACATGGATGCATGGCACCAAGAGGAGGCTTCAATAGTAAGATGTTCTGTTCCCAGTTCCAACAAGGCAAGTTTTGACTCAAGATTCTACCTGGACCTGAGAAGAGAGAGCATCCATTGCTGAGCTCGGGTGGTGCCATGGGGCTGAATTATTAATAACAACTGGTCTGGATCTTTCTGTTCGCCTGGCATTGCCTGAATAGCTGCTGGTTCAGTGGTGGGAGATTTTCTCCGCTTAGACGTCAGTGCGCATTTCTTGCTTATCTCCTAGCTTTCAAGCTCCAGCTTACGTTGGAAGGGAAGCAGAAATACAGTGAAAGGACAATGCTACTTTTCAGCTGTCATAGCAAGAGACGTAATTGCCAGTCACCATCCATCCAGAATGCAAGCTTACTTTTTTTTTTCATAATATACAATAGAATGAGCTCTGTGCTTTTATCCCATCCTCGTCTTCCTCTCTATTCTTGCTGTTTCTAAAATTATTTTTCTAAGGAACTTTGGCATAAGACTACTTAAATAAATGAGCCTACATTTCTATCCCCACTGACTCAGGTTTTGGAAACAATAAGTCTGTATTTCACTTTGACTACAGTAAGGGCTGGGGGAGAGGGATCCAGAGAAAGGGAGGCTTAAGAGATACCTTGACAATGATCTATGTGCTGCATCCTGTGTGCTCTCCAAAGTTGTGCTGAAGTGTGTATTGTATTTGCACTTGTCATAAAGTGCAAAGGAACTAATACATACTACCTACTGCCTGCGTGCCAGCGATGTTCTCATTTAACACTAAGTAATCTTTTAGGGGTATGCTGAATTCTTCAACTGATTCTTGGGTTAATCCTGGAAAAGAAAACAGATTCTGCTTTTAGAGAAACGAGAATGAATAGTAAAGGTGCATTGACAACTCCATCCGAAGCCTGAAATTCCAGCGGAGAAGACTGGGTTGCTTAGAGGAAGGGCAGGTATGGAGAGAGGGAAAACTCAAGGAATTGGGGGGTGCTCTTTTATAGGAAATGTTTCCACCAAGCCCCACGAGGCTGAGATGGTCAGGAGGGTGAATGTGCTGAGATGCTCAGAAGAGAATGATCGCTTGATGAGAGAAAATACTCCCGTGAATGTATAAATCAATTCTACTGCAGGTGGGAATTATTTAATTAGAAAGTTTCAGCTTTCAGGACTTAAAACCAAGGAGACAAAGCAGGGGAGAGAAGGCACAGCTTTACACTACACACATTACCTGTGTTCAGCTCAGTGTCTGACACAAGGTAAGTCCTCAGTCAGTAGATCTTGAATTAAATATAACTGACAGGAATCCTAGGAGATGTGATTTATTTCTAGATATTTCAGATAATCATTAAAGTGGAAGAAAATCTGGGAATCTGCTCAGGAAAAAAAATAAATAACTGCTTTTTCTCATTCAGAATTAAGTTATTCTTACGTATGCAGTGTGTGTTTGTTTCTACCATTATTATTCATTTTGACTTTCCTAATGAACCTAGAAAGTAGATTCACTAGCCATAGACTAGATTTTAGGTTTAAAAAACACTTTTTGTTCTACCCTCCCCCCCACCCCAAAAGTCACCTGGCTAATGAAAGACATCAGTGTAATTACAATACAACTGTAGGTTCGAGATCAGGTTTTTCCCACTCTACCATACCATTCTTCTTTTCCTTTATCTAGAAATACTTTATAGCCAGAATACTATACTTCAGCTACACTGGATGAAATGCCTTGGCCTGTATTGAAAGATGCCCTATGGTACAGCCTTATGAAATTCCTTATTGTGTCTACTAAATCAATACAATGAAAGACGTTGTCCATTAAGTTTCACTACACATTTCTGGCTGGGTCAGTTACACTTTTCCAAACATTTTGCCTGCTTTGGTTGTGTGTATTTATCAGAATTTTTTTACTTATACAGCTGCCAGGAATCTCAGAGCTTAGTATTTGCCTCTTCCACATGTTTGCACGGACCAATACATGGGCCTTCATGGAGGCCACCTTTTTGTTAATTTCATCCTTGCTTTATTTTGTACTGTACTCTTGTTCACTTTTTTTTCCTTCTTACCCATTTAATTTAATTGTGGCTACTTTTATTTTCTGTGATTTCATATTATCTTATAACTACAATTTTTTGTCAGTACAAAATCAGATTGCAAATAAGTAAATACATTATTTCACAAATAGTCTGTGTCACGGAGTTCTGCTATACTGAGAGAGAGCACACCTGATTCCTCAGGGAGGTCAGTGCTCAGAATCTCTTTTGCTGCATATTTTAACCTTCATTAGATTTCACCTTATATTTTTTATTCATTATTTCAACAAACTTTTTACTGGCTATGGTAGACAAAACACTGTACTGAATACTTTTTTTTTTTAGTTCAGAAAAAGAGCACCCCTTCTTTTACAACATAAAGAGATAGTTTTAAAAAACAGATCATTTTAACATATTTATAAGGCCAGTTTATGAGAGGTATGTGCAATTTTGTGGGAGAAAAGATGAAAAATTATTGATTCCAACTTAAATAATCAATTAAGGATTCCAGGAAGAAGCAGCATTTATAGTGAATGCTGAAAACGTGTAAACTTGAATAGCTGAAGAAGAAAACAATGAGAAGGTCATGAGGAAATACAGGGAGGTGGAGCTGTATATGAGGAATGAAGGAAAGACAGCTGCTGTTTTTGCTATTGTTCTGCTACTAATACTGTTATTGCTGCTATTGTCATCAGTATTGCTACTAGTAATAGTGTTATTATTGCTGTGACCGTCAGTATTACCCCTATCACTATTACTGGTGCTGCTGCGCCTCCCGTTCTCTTCAATTTTAACTCACAGTGACCCCAAAGAACAGAGTAGAAGCACTCCATGGCTTTCCAAGACTGTCAGTCTTTACAGAAGCAGACTGGGGGTTCAAACCGCTGACTTCTGAGTTAGCAGCTGACTGCTAACCAGTATGCCATTGGGACCCCTTAGTACTGTTAGATATTATACCTTGAAAGCCTACAATGTGCCAGAACGCTCCTTTTTGCAACTATTAGGAGGCTCACCAGGTTTCTATGACTGAAGCAAGCGCATCGCCTCAAAATGTCCATTCAGGGTCCCTTAGATCTCATGTGGGTCATCTGCATGCATGTAAATCTCCAGATCAGATGACAATCAGGGTTTTTTTTGGTGAACTCAATGGGTATTAGTCCAAATAGCTTGCTCAGTGCTGGTGCTAAAGTCAAGAGTGATGATAAATGGTGATCCAGAGGGGAGAAGCAGATCGCGCCCGTCCGTTTCATATTGGCCTTCTTGGTCCACTTTTCCTTAGAAACGAACTTCTGTGGACTGAGGTGAACCAAGCTAACTCCATTCCTGAGGCAGAGCACGAGAGGGGAGTGGAATCTCAGGAGTACAAACACAGAACTCACCAGCTCTGTGTTCCTGACTGAGGTCTCCTACAGGAGAGAAGAAAGAGAGAGTCGGGCGAAGCTTCGTGTTTCCAAACTTGCCTCTCTCTTACTGGTTTGACAAAATCGTGACTTTCAGTGAGAGTTCAAGTGTCTTTTTTGCCCTTCTCACTCCTTTGCCCTATCCACAAGGAGTACATGGTGGGTCGAATGCAAAGAAATTGTAGTGCCTTGATGAGAAGAGAGTGATGCTCCTCTCATGGGTAATATTTCTATTGAAATATTTTCACCTCCATGTAGCGGGTGAAGGAAAGCAGGGTGAAGGGCTGTGCTTGCTAGATCTGTGCTGCAGATAGCTTGGGATCTGCAGAGCAAGCAGATCAGTGTTAGATTGGTGGGAGAAGGTCTCGTTTTGTTTGGTTTACCTGTCTTCATTATTGTGGGTATCACTGTTAGCTGCTGTCTAGGTAATTCTGGCCCACAGCAACTCCAGGTGGTGCAGAGAACTCTCCTCCATGGGCTTTCAAGGCTATAACCTAATAGAAATAAGTCACCAGCACTGTCCTCCAAGGTGCATCTGGGTTGGTTCAGACTGTCAACCTTTCAGCTAACAGTCAAACACTAAACAGTTTATGACACCTAGGAAATCCCTTTCTTCTTCACTAGAGGAAGCAGTAGATGTGCGCCTGGAGGGGAGGGACAATGAAGCCGATTGGCTACTGCGGTTTTGCGGACTATGAGGAGCCCTCTTGGGACCTGACCCAGCTAAGCTTGATGACAAAAACAATGGATTTCACTTGCCTCATCTTCAGGATACACATCCTTCTCAAGAGCCTGATGGGAGGCTAGCAACTGAGAATTCAGAGAGCGAGAATTCCAGGCAGATCCTAATTCATTACCCATACAAGTCCCCGGAAGTGGCTTAGACAGCTACACCATTGGAGGCAGTGTGAAACAAAAACAGCTGCTGGTCCTTGATCTAGGTCACATACCCTCCCTGAGGGGAAAATATGCCAGTCTCAAAACCTGATCTATCCATCAGAAAAGCCTAAATAATGATGGTCAAGCCAAAAAAACATAGACGTGGTCATTACACAATTCTACCAATGGTCACTTTGGGGCATTTTTTTTTTCAATTAGCTGAAAAAATTCTACTCATGTCGTGAAAATCGACATAAAAAATGTAGGAAAGAGGTGAATCGACACAGAAGGAATGTGTCCAATCCCTGGGGCCCCTTTGCAGTTTTTTAAAAGTAACCATAAGCTTCTATTTCGAACTAACTGTTCAGCAATTAATAAAGAATACTGATGACTAACCCATCTGAGTAGCTGAATGACAAGCCCAGCTGCTCAAAGAGACGGAGCTAATGGGTCCCTGGACAGTTTTGACTTAAAGGTTAATGCATTCAGCATCTGACTTTGAAGTTACCGGCCTGTAGTCAGAATTTTCTCATTTTTAAGTTATGGCAAGTCACCAAAAGACACGGAAAACAGTTGAAGATTCACTCAGGACAAATTATTAGAGCTAAAATAAACAGTAATCACTAAAGTATGGAAGCAGCATTGGTAGAGAAGAAGGAATTTCAACTATATAGAAGGTATGTCTAGGTGGGAATCCCAGTTCTATCACCTGTTAGCTGTGTTTGTTGCTGTTGGGTACAACCGAGTTCATTCCCACTCCCGACAACCCTGTGTGACAGAGTCAGAGTGCCCCACTGGGTTTCATTGGCTGTAATCTTTATTGGATCAGATCACTACATCTTTTACCTATGGAAACACTGGGTGGGTTCAAATCACCAACCGTTTGGTAAGCTGAGTGCTTAGCCATTACGCCACCAGGCCTGTGTAGTCCTCAGCAATTCACATCACCTCTTCCGAGTGTTAGTTTCATCATCTTTAAAATCAGCATAGTAACTGTTGTCTTGTGTGGCAGATGGCAAAAATGATACCTTTCTCCCTCACTCCTTGTGTTCACACTTGCTTTGCCATGTGACTTTGCATTTTGTCCTATTAAGAGGCAGAGTATACTCCTTGGTCTCTTGATTCAGGCTAACCCCAAGACTTGCTTTGGCCAATAGAATGCATGGAAAGACACTTTGTGCCCAATCCTCAGCGAGTCTTACAGACTTCTGTCTTGGGAAAAAAAACCTAGGTAATAGTCCAAATACCCCTGTCATCACCCCAGCTGACAAACAGCCACTTGGAAGATACATGAGTCCATCTGTTTTGATTGTCTATCGCTATAAAAAACCTAAAATGTAGTGATTTTTTAAAAAAATTATACCTTACAATTTCTGGGTTGGTTGGGCTCAGCTGGGTGCTTCCTCTGTTCTGCTTGATGTTGGCTGGGTCTACAGTCATTGGAGAGCTCAGCTGACCTGGAACATTCTACTTGTTTGGGCCCCTGGTGCCTTGATAGAGAAGGCTAGGATGCTGAAACAGCTGGGTATCTGTTTCTCCCTCTGTCTCATCTCATCTCAAGGTCTCTCCATTTAGTCTGTCTATGTAGTGTCTCCATGTCATCTTTCCACCAGGATAGCTGGACTTCCTTCTGTCAGGTCAGGGCTCTCAAAGAGGCAAAAGTGGAAACTGTCAGTCTTTCTCAAGGCTCAGACCACGAATTAGCACAGTGTTACTTCCTCTGCATTCTATTGGCTAAAATGAGTTACAAGATCAGCCTGGATTCAGTATGAGAGACATCTGTGGAGGGTTCCTGTACCAGCATAATCCACTGGGCCATCTGTGGAGACTAGCTTCCACATGTGAGTGAGCCCAGCTGAGATCACCCAAGGCAGGCCCAGATTAGAACTGACCATCTGAGTCTGACCAAATATGTCAGCCATAGAGTTGTGTGCTAACAATGTGATGGAACTGATGAGAACACTGAGGCCTGCTGAGATTAACCAATTTCTCCAAGACTACCCAGTGTGGATCAGAACTGACTCAGCCAAGGTTTGTTGGTGTGAACTGTTGTGGATTCAGCTCTTGACTCATTATGACTCCACACAGGATGGGACAAACTGTTGCCTGGTCCTGAGCTACTACTTGGACGCATTGTGCATCTGACTGTATTGATAGATGGAATATTTGACTGCTAATTTTTTACAAGTAAATCACCAGGTTTCTCTTCCTAGTCTATTAGGCTAGAATATTTAGCCTAATTCCAAGCCATGTCTTGGAAACTCCGTTGGGGCAGTTCTACTCTGCCTTATAGGGCTGCTATGAATCAGAATTGACTTGACAGCAGTAACTTTGGCTTTTCTTTTGTCTGATGCATTAAAAATGATGATACAGGTAAAGTCACTTTCCCTCTCTAGGTGATAATTGTGAAGTTGTTGAAAAGATTAAATAAAATAAAATGTGGGATTTTCTGGAACATGATAGGTTGTTACAGATACATAAAACAGATGCATGGCATTGGGAAAATCTGCTGCAAAGGACCTCTTTAAAGTGTTGAAAAGTAAAGACGTCATCTTGAAGACTAAGGTGTGTCCAACTTAAGCCGTGATATTCTTGGTCACATGTATGCATGTTAAAGCGGGACAATGTGTAAGGAAGACAGAAGAGGGATTGATGCTTTTGAACTGTGGTGCTGGAGAAGAATGTTGAATGTACCACGGACAGCCAAAAGAACAAACAGACCTATTCTGGAAGAAGTACAAGTGGAGTGCTCCTTGGAAGCAAGGATGGCAAAATTGTGTCTCACAAATACTTTGGACATGCTGTCAGGAGGGATCAAGCCCTGGAGGAGGACATCATGCTTGGTAGAATGAAGGGTAAGAGAAAAAGAGGAAGACCCTTGACAAGATGGATTGACACAGTGGCTGCAACAATGGGCTTCAGCATAAAAATGATTTCAGGCATGACTCAGCAGCAGGCAGTGTTTCATTCTATTGTGCGTAGTGTCACTGTGATTGGAACAGACTCAGTGATACTGACAACAAATAGAGAGTTTCAAGTGCTAATTGTAAAAACAAAATAGTTGCATTAGTATTTGCCCTCCTAGCAATAATGAATCAGTTGCTGTCATAGATTGTGCATAAAGGCATGATGTGTGAGATAAATTGCAGAGATCACTGTCACTATTATGACTCTTATAAGTGTGGATATCTTTGGAAATAATAAGATTATTTATCTCAGTCTCAGAGCAAGCAGGATGGAAGCAGAGAGACTCAACAGCAAGGATACCACAGTTAATTACAATTATTAGTTGAAGGTCAAGTGTACCAATGTTGTCGCTATGCCTTCTCTTTCCTGTTGCATAGTGACAAACACTAAAGGACACAGTGGTTAAGAGTGGATTGGTAGCAAGCAGACAATGCTGACCTTGGACTGAATGTGAGTGGACAGTCCTCCGGTCCTGACCATGACAACAGTGTGTAGGAGTGATGGGCAGGGCTGCTGCTTTCTGTCCCATGAAAGACTGAAAAATAAGACCAAATTCTTAATTTCCTAGGGTTGCCGAACACAATAGCACAATGTGAAGGACTTTAAAGAACAGAACTTTAAAGAACAGAAAAACAGAAATTTCTTTTCTCGTACTTTGGAGACTAGAAGTTCAAATTATAGCCATCTGGATTCATTCTTGGGCTTGGAAATGGATTCCAGTGGAGATTCCAGACTAACATGAACTAGGGAGAAAGGCCTGGTGGTCTGCTTCCTAATACCAGACAAGGACAACCCGCAGAGCACAACGGTCCAGTCTGCAACCAGTCACGAGTGGCATCTGTTCTACTGTGCGTGTGGCCACCATGAGTCAGGAGCCGACTGAATAGCAACTAAGGCTGACAAATACATATACATATTTACATAAATACATAGAAGATGCTATGTGATAATTGGAGCCCTGGGAATGCAGTGGTTAACAGCCTAGCTGCTAACCAAACGGTCAGCAGTTCAAGTCTACCAGCTGCTCCTTGGAAACCCTATAAGGCAGTTCTACTCTATCTTATGGGGCTGCTGTGAGTCAGAATTGTCTAGAAGGCAATGGCTTTCATTTTTGTTGTGTGATCATTACTATTACTATTTTAGTCTCAAATGAGTGTTGTAGTTTCTCCCCAAGTCATGCAGATATTAAGTGGTTAGAGCTAAGATTTAAATCCTACCCAGTCAGGTTTCAAAAGCCATACCCTTAGTTCATTTCCTAAACTGTCCTTTTCACATAATGTGATAAACCCTGGCAAACCCAGACTAATGGCAAGGCCAAGTGAATAAGCCCCCTCAGAACCTGTGTTTCAATATTTAATCTATTTACTCTGAGGCCAGGGTACCTCTGGTAACTCTTGGGTGAAATGTTGCAGGCCAAGCTTGCCATCTGATAATTACCACACAAAAACAGCAGGGCCCAAAGTCATTACTGAGTGCCTCAGGTAATTATAGCCACGCAATTGCCAGGCATCCCCTTAGCTTCTCATCACAAATGTGCCAGCCTAGATGCTGAGCAGGGGATGTTGATTTGCAAGAAGAATAATAAAGGCCAGAGAGGCTCAGATAACTAAGAGATGTAGGCTGCAGCTAATGTACCCGGAGCAGGTCCGGAAAGAGACCAAGAGAAACTGTGAAAGCTTCCACACAGTCTGAACTGCGTCCAAGAAGACTACCCGGCAGAGCCAGTGAGTGCAGTTTCCTTAATGGATGACGGGGAGGGAGATGTTACCATCAGGACGGGAAAATTAGTAAATACCATTTCCAGGATTGAAGACAGGCTTACTGTCCATCTCTGGCTCAGCCTGCAGATGTGAAACGAGCATGACCTGAAACAGGAAATGGAGGTGCAGTGCCCCACACCAGCAGCCGACGGATGTAACGAGGATGACGGGAGACATCTGCCTGGCTGGAACAAGCACGAAAAATTAAAATTCAAAAAAAGGTTTCCAAATTTCATCTAGAAACTTGGCATTTCAGTGGGCAGCAGGAAAATAACCTTTCAGAATTTCATGTCCAAATTCAAGTGCCAATTATTTGGGCTTATGCATTTTGAAGTTAAATCTATTTGATGATTCTAGAATCTCATTTGGCTGCTGACACATGTGACCACCATCTACAACTTTAACTCATCATAACAAATCCGTGTCACGAACCCTGAGTTTTCTACCTAAATTATTAATTCTAAGTGAAAGCTTTAAAATGAGTGCATAAAAGCATTACCTTGTATCTCCTATGATCTGGATAGAGTCCTCAGGTGGTGTCAGTGGTTAATGAACTGACTCGCTAACTGAAAGGTTAGCAGCTTGAATCTACCCAGAGGTGCCTTGGAAGAAAGACCTGCTGATCTACTTCCAAAAGTTGACAGCCACTGAAACCCTACAGAATGCAGTGCTTCTCTGACACACACGGAGTCACCGTGAGTTGGAATGAACTTAACAGCAGCTAGCTACTCATTGTGATCTGGGTAGTCAGCCAAACAGTTTGCACTTTTTTTTTTCACTTTGTCGGATGCGGGCACTGTGAGTCAAAATTGACTCAAAACCACCTAACAGCAATGACTTTGCAGGAGAACTTCATGTAATCTTCACCACAATTATTTGCACTGTATATTATAATTTCCACTTGATAAATCACAAAACAGACTTATGGCTTATAAAAAAAACTTTCCCAAATTAGTAAGCAATAGAGTTCAGTTTCTAAATACATTCCTTTATAACTTTGAAACTTTTGTTATTCTGACCATGTTGTACTCACTTCCTAAGTTCTTTTCCAGACAGTTAAGTAATTTACTGCATCTAAAAATATCCACTTGCTTATAGCATATACTTATTATATGCTGCTGAATTTGGTTTATTAGTATTTTGGTGAGGAACTTGGTCTATAGTCCCAAGGGATAGTGATCTGCAGTTTTCTTTGTCTAGTGTAGATGTCAAGGTAATCAAAACAAAGCAAACTCATTGGTGTGGAGCTGATTCCAACTCATGGCTACCCTTTAAGACAGAACAGAACCGTCCTGTAGGGTGACCAAGGCTGTAATCTTTCTCTACAGAGCAGCTGGTGAATTTGAACCACTCATCTTTGGTTAGTAGCTGATCACTTAAATCAGTGCTCCACCAGGGCTCCTTCATCAGGGTAGTATTGGCTGATCAAACAAACTGGGAAGTATTCATTCTTTTGTTGTAAGAGTTTGTAAATAGCTAGCATTAATTCTTCTTTAGATGATTCATAAAACTTCCCTGGGAAGTTCTCTGGGCCAGGGCTTTTCTTTGAGAGTAGTTGTTTAATAACTGATTCAGTCTCTTCCCTTATAGATCTAGTCAGTTTTTCCAATTCTTCTCAAGTCTGTTTTTGTAGTTTGTGTATTTTTTAAAACTTGTCCATTTCATGTAGGTTATCTAATTTGTTTGCATAGAATTCTTTATAGAATTCCTTTATAATACTTTTTATTTCTATAAGGTAGATAGTTGCAGCCCCTCTTTCATCCCCGATTTTAGTAATTTGAGTCCTGTTGCCTGCCTCCACTGGCCCTGTTTGATCAGTCAGCTAGAGATTTGTCAGGTTTGTTGATCTTTTCTAAGAAACTTTTTTTTAATTTCATTAATTTTCTACTCTGTATCTATATTCTCTCTGTCATTATGTGTCACAGTAACCTTTATCATGTCCTTCCTTCTGCTTGTTTTGGGTTGATTCTGACAAATTTTTCCTGTTCTCATGGCTTTTACCAAGGAGAGGGTTTCAGAAGATCCTTCCTTGGTTCTAATTACAATGTGTGTTCTCTGGTGTCCATCTGTGGTCGACAGCTTGCCAATAGGGCCACCATTTTTCTCTCCCTGTGAATACTGCCCTTGCACTAAGGCTGTGCATCTCACCCTGTTAAGGGGTGTAATTTATCTCTCAGCCACTGTTCTCCAGGTTGGTCCCATGACCAGCATGGGCTATGAGAATGTGATGCAAGTGATCTGGGCTAAGTCTAGGCCTCAAGAAGCCTGGCTCACTTTTAGCCAAGGCAGCTTGACACACTTCCCAGTCTCTGGGTGAACAAGCCGGGGTTGTGCTGTTGGACAATGAGACATGCCAGTCCAGGGAAGATTCCCAGTCGTGCCTCAGCCGACCTGACAATTGTCTGCATGTTCATGAACAAGCTCAGCAAACGTCAGCAGCACTGTCTGGCTAACCCAAACTGCTGATTCATCAATTCCTAAGCTAAAGTAATGGTAGTGGTTTCAAAGCACCAAATGCTGGGATGGTTTGTTACACAGTGATAGCTGGTACAGTTCCCTCATTAAATCCAAGCACCAAATGCCATGTATCACTATATGTGCTCATATAATTTGTTGCACACACCTTGGGTGGTATAAATGGTTAAATGCTTGACCAGTGGCTGAAAGGTAGGTAGTTCAAACCCATGGAGAGGGACCTTGGAAGAGAGGCCTGGCACTCTGCTTCCGATAAGTCACAGCTTTGAAAACCCTGCTGAGAAATTCTACTGTGCACACAGGGTGTCACCATGAGTCGGAACCAGCTCTCAACTAACAACAATATATATGTGTTACTATCAAATCAATTCCAAGTCATGGTTACCCTGTATGTACAGAATTTTGCATGCGATTAAAACACTTAATTCATGCTCATATGGTTTGAGTGAGTGTTCCTAATCTTAAAATGTTTGAGAAACTGTGGCTGCCTAAAATCTGTTACCATCAAGTTGTTTCGAACTCATAGCGACCTTATACGACACAGTAGAACTTCCCTCATAGGGTTCCCAAGGAACAGCTGGTGGATTTGAACTGCTGACCTCTTAGTTAGCAACCCTAGCTCTTAATCACTGTACCACCAGGGCTCCAAGACTGTTACCTAGTGAGAGGAAAAGGAATTGTAATGTTCTATCACTGTCTCTGGAAATCCCGGTTGCATAGTGTTCAAGTGCTAAAGTTACTAACCAAAAGGTCAGCAGTTTGAGTCCACTAGGTACCCCTTGGAAACTCTATAGAGCAGTGCTGCTCTATCCTATAGGGTCTCTATGAGTCAGAATCAACTTTACACCAATGGGTTTAAGTTTTTATCACTGTCTTGGAAGATCTCTGATGGTGCAGTGGGTAAGCACTCAGCTGCTAACTGAAAGCTCAGTAGTTTGAACCTACTAGTTACACTACTGCAGAAAGATGTGGCAGTACATTCTCACAGACATTACAGTCTTGAAAACCACAAAGAGCAACTCCATGATGTAAGTGACTCAACAGAAATGGGTTTTTGATTATTTTTCATTGTTGTCTCTGTTCCTGTGTACAATTTTTGTTTGTTTTTTATTTTTTCTTTCTCTCTCTGTCTCTTTTGAGATCAACCTTAATGTCACTAATTGTTTAGTTCAAGATAAGGGTGCAGAATTTAAGTGGGATTGTTCACTTATCCTATGCTCTACGTACCCAGCACACCTTTGTTGTTTCTAGGGCTTTATAAAACAGCCTTCTCTAGGTTTCAATTCAGTCTTCTTGTTTGTGATGTGAGTGGCTTGGGAAAAGTAGAAAGGGGGCTCTGACAGTTGGATCTGTTGACTGTTTCTTCTGTGTTTGAAATTCTCATTATTAGCAAGGTCGGACAGCTTTCTAGGAAACTTGTTAATTAGCCCCTTATCCTCAAATTTCCACCAAATCTCAGTGAATGGACTGGCCTGGATACATTTAGTTAATTCTCCATATATGTCTATTAAATACATACATATATATTTATGTATACATATGTACATATATGCCAAGTGCCATCGAGTTGGATATACATATATATACATATATAAATATATGTATATAATAGATTATATATACGTTTTCTTTTTAACATGTATGTCCCTTTTTTACAATGTATTGTATCTCTCTACATGTATGGGGCTAGTAAATACTTCCCAGTTTGTTATGCCAGCACCGTATTATATCAAGCTTCCTGTTGTATGGTGTTGCTCAAGCCACCTGAAATATGAGTGCAAGCTGATAAAATATCATCTGAGAGCTCTTAGACCTCAAAATAACTTGTTAAGCATCACTAAATGCAAAGATGGATCACAGTGGCACACTACTGAGAGAATAATATCTTCAACTTGTGGATAGTCAGATGAAATTTTGAAATTGCATCTCTGAGCACTGAATGAAAACATTACCACTAGCCATTTCCCAACAAATTTGCCCTGACTTGTTAATTATTGGCCCAATCATTATTAATAATTGAAGACTTGGACACATCCTTGCTGTGCAATCCATGTGTGCAATTACCACTCAGGATAACACTAACAGGAGCACTTCCCACAAGGAAATTCATTCGTGCACTGCACTGTGCTAAAGACAGAAGTGAATGTTCCTGTAAGAGGAAAGCTGTGTTGGACCCAGAGAACACAGCAAAGTAATCAAAACAAGAAAGTATATATATATAAGAAAGGTATAATGTCTTAGTCATCCAGTGCTGCTATAACAGAAATATCAAAGTGAGTGACTTTAACAAACAGTTCTGTTTGCTCACAGCTGAGGAGGCTAGAAGTCTGATTTCCAGGTGCCAGCTCTAGAAGACAGCTGTCTCTGCTGGCTCTTAGAGAAAGTCCTTGTCTCTTTACAGCGTCTGTTCCTTAGCTCCTTGGTGGTGTTCATGTGACATGGTGTATTATCTTTCTCATTCCTGCCTTCTTTTCTGTGACTAATGTGCTTGTTTTGTATCTTGAAGGTGATGGGCTTAAGATACACTCTACACTGATAACGGCCTCTTCATAAAGAAAACCGCATTCCCAAACGTGACTACAGCCACAGGTACAGGGTTAGGATTTACAACGCTGTGTTGGGGGAAACATAATTTAATCCGTAACGGCCAGCAAGAATCTTTATCAATACCTCTTGCCTCATCAGCCAGAAAGTTTATACCCCTTTCTTTCCCAGGGTGGGGTTATCAGACAACACCTATGTGTTAGTAGATAGTGGCCATTCCAGAGAACACTCCTGAGAGACCAGGGAAAGCCTCCAAAGCCTCATGAGAACACCACTCTGCAGGGCTCTGAAAACCCAGGGTACCTCCATATTCTTCAGGAAGCAGCTGCCACCCTCTTTGCCTCTCAGTCCCCCTCTCCTCCTCTCCCCTCAGCCTCCCCTTCCCTCAGCCTCCTCTCCCCTCAGCCTCCCTTTCCCTCAGCCTCCCCTCCCCTCAGCCTCCTCTCCCCTCAGACTCCTCTCCCCTCAGACTCCTCTCCCCTCAGTCTCCTCTCCCCTCAGACCCCTCTCCCCTCAGCCTCCTCTCCCCTCAGACTCCTCTCCCCTCAGTCTCCTCTCCCCTCAGACCCCTCTCCCCTCAGACCCCTCTCCCCTCAGACCCCTCTCTCCTCAGTCTCCTCTCCCCTCAGCCTCCTCTCCCCTCAGTCTCTTCTGCCCTCAGCCTCCTCTCCCCTCAGCCTCCTCTCCCCTCAGCCTCCTCTCCCCTCAGACTCCTCTCCCCTCAGATTCCTCTCCCCTCAGCCTCCTCTCCCCTCAGCCTCCTCTCCCCTCAGTTTCCTCTCCCCTCAGCCTCCCCTTCCCTCAGCCTCCTCTCCCCTCAGCCTCCTCTCCCCTCAGCCTCCCCTTCCCTCAGACTCCTCTCCCTTCAGCCTCCTCAAGGCAGAAAAGTGCCAGCAACCAGCTTCCACAAAAATAATAAGAGTCTAGAAAAATCCTATGGAAAAGCTCTGCTCTGTCACTGGGGGTCACTGTGAGTTGAAAATTGACTCAAGGGCACAGTCAATGACAATAGCTCTGGATCTGCTCCAGTCCACCATAACAGTCCCCCAGGCCATCTTCCCACTGTGTCTCTAGTGCAGGTAGTAAAACAGTAACACCGAGCAGGCATAACAATCCCCATTTTATAATTGAGGAAACAGAGGTTCAGGGACCTTAAGTTGTTTGCCCCAAATTACATAGTAGTTAGCAGCAGAATTGGAGTAGAAACCCAGGTCTTTGGACTCCAGTTCCCGGGGGACTTGCCACCAGTTCAAAATATCCCAAGTACAAGCCTGTTTATATAAATGAACTGTGAATACTAAAAGAGATAGAGAAGTCCCTTCCCATAGGAAAGAATTTGAAAACTAAGGAAATAATATTGCATATACTGACTTCCGGGATCTTCAGTTTGGTACTGGCAATAGGAAGTAGATTAGATCCAATTCGATACTAACATTAAAAAAGAAAAACATCGCTGTTGAGTAGATGCCAACTCATGCCAACCCATGTGTCACAGAGCATAGCTGCTCCATCAGGTTTACTTAGTTGCAAGCTTCAGGGAAGCAGATCACCAGACTTTTCTTCCATGGTTCTGCTGGGTGGGTTTGAACTGCCTACTTTTAGGTTAGTAATTGATAGTACACTGTGTGTACTACCCAGGGACCCACTGCTAACGTAGCCAGGATGAAGACAGTAACAGACAAAGGTGCCCCATTTGTGGATGTTCTCTTAACTCTAAGGGAGAAGTTTAAAACTGAAAACCATTAATAGCACCAGGGACAGACACTGGAGCAAGAGGAACATCTACGGGACGGGAAAACCAAGCAGGGAAGAAGACGGCTGAAAAGAGACTGAGCAGATCCAGTGACACCCAGGGTTGGCGGGAAGGCGGCAAGGAGGGCCTGACATTAATTAATAAAGAGTTTAAAAAAGGAACTGTGTGAGGGAATGGTGTCCCTGGAGAACAGTCACCCTGGTGGAGACAGTAAATAATTTCTGAATGTGTTGGATGATAATCAAAGGCAAGTTTTCGCCTTTCAAAGATGATCAGCATCTCCCAGTGGAAACGCTAGCTGAAATACAAACATTGCCTGGAAGAAGGGGGAAAAAAGTGTCCTCACTCATGTTATGGCAAAACAAAGTCATTCTGTATAATCTACTTTTATTTTTTTCTTCCAGAAAATATTCATTTCCCGGCTTGGTGGGTTGCTATAATTATCAAATTTGGAATCAATCTTCTAAGAGTGCCTGAAGGAGATGATGCTCATCCAGTGAATCAAGACTCCAAAGGGCTGAAGCTGTTTGGTGATAGCACTTTGAGAACAGAGTCCTCAAAAGTGTGATTTACCATCAAAGTTGATTTTAAAACATGACCTTTTTGCCTTCTTTGGCATTTTTTTTCATTCCACAAAATAGGGATTAGAATACCTACCACAAAGGACTGAAATGCACAGGAAATATTTTATTAAACAATGATAAATGTATCTGGTCTGAGCAGTTAGTAAGTGTGTCTGTGATAAGTGTTAGTTCCCTGTCTGTTCCTCTCCTCTGCACCATCAGTTGTATTAAACTGGCATACACATCAATGTCTGAGGGTACCGTTTTTTGGCCTCTTCCTCTCTGTTTTTTCATTTTATTTCTCTCTGTCTCCTCTTCCACTCATAACAGTATTACCTCCATTGTGGGCATAGGAAATATTTTCAAACTGTATTCCACTTAGGAGAATACTTTTTACTAATAAAACCAAACCACTGTCATCAATTCCAACTCACGGTGACCACTTTTGTGTCAAGGTAGAGCTGCACTCCAGAGGGTTTCCCATAGAGATTTAGCACTTCCTAGTCTGAAACACACTGATTGTTCTTAGAAGCTATGCTCATCATTTGCACGCAGGCACTACCACGATGCTTCCTAAAGGATGAAGGAACACCACAGGCAAGCCAACCGACTGATGTTAGATGGATTCCAACTCATGGTAATCCCAAGTATGTCAGAGCAGAACTGTGCTCCATAGAGTTTTCAAGGGATGATTTCTTAGAAATATATCTTCACCCCTTTCTTTTGGGGTACCTCTGAATAGATCTGAACCTCCAAACTTTTTGTCAGCAACCATGCAGGTTAACTGTTTGCACTACCCAAGAACTCATTCATGCAAGCTAAGAAATCTTAAAGAACATAACCTGGGGTGTTAAAGGCAATTTGAACTCTTCTGCTGGACTTTAGCCAATCCAATTCTATGTGGCACTCCTAGCTCCCTCTGCTGAAAAGCTAGAATTAGTAACTCTGATGCTGGGGAAACGTGTGTCTGGGAGATTAGTGTGTCCCCAGGATGCATTATTGCAAAGGGAAAAATAGCATGTAAATTCAGCTTAATACCTTGTATGTTTTCATGTGTGTGTACACATGTGTACTTATATGCATTTGTGTAGATCCATACTATGGGAATGGGAGAGGGATTCTTTCTCTGGGAGGAAGAAACAAGGAGCACTCTAAAGACAAGAAAGTCAAGTTAGGAACTGAGATGCCCCAAGTAAAACCCACAGTAGAGTTTTTTTCTTTTTCCTTTCACATGGACTCTAAATCTCCTGCACAGTGTTGTAAAGTTTTGCTTATCCATCTCCAATTCCTGATATTCCATAGAGTAGGGATATAAATTTCAATAAAGTCTAATTCAAAAGACTTTGTATTATTAGTGACTGGATTGTATAGGGATGTTTGGCCTTCCTTGCTTCACACTTCTCACAAGAAAAAAGTGATAATAGCTGTACTCATGCAAGAGTGTGAGAACAGTGTGGGGACAGGATCTGACCTCATCTGGCTTCACAAAGGGAAAGGAGAATCAAGACCAAGAATCCAAGGGTGATTCCAGTGAGGCAGAGTCACGCATGCCTCCTCTCTCTGCCACTCTTACCAGTTCTGATACCAACCGTCTCTTACACAGCACTCTCTACTTCTCTGCTGGGTTTGAAAATTCATGGCAATGGCCACACAGAACTCAGAGTCTACTCCCAGTTCTGGTTTGTTAGGAAACTAACAGGTTACAATTCAGATTGAGGAATGGTCAGGAGACAGTTCTTCTATCAGGGCAGCCTCTTCCCAGTTATACTCACAGGCACACCTCTTCCTGGCCCTTGGCCTCTGCCCAAAGGCCCCCAGCTTTGTTTCTTCATGATCTGGGAAGCCCACTGTGCCATTCCTTGCCAATCTCTCTTTCCTTGGTGATGGTGAGGGCTTCTTTTGTCTGCTTCTAGGACGGCTCACCTCAAGCCCAACAAGATGGCCAAACTCACCAATTCCTTTGGTGGGCCATGGTTACTACATTACGCAGTCCCAGCTAAATGATTATAAGACCATGGCTAGAAGGAACACATACAAAAGTGATTGATCACGCCACAAAGGGAGGCAGTGGCCCCTAAGTTACAGCATTCAAGAGAAAAGAGGCCCCAAATGAGACTGAACGTGGGATGCAGCAATAATCTCAGCTCTTTCAGTCTGTGGAGTGGACATGAAACGTCATAATGGTAACTGAGGAATGTGAAGGTAGCTCTGAAATCCAAGTTATATTATTAGGAGAGATGGGCACTTTAAGTTAGCTAAACTTGAATCTGAACTTTTCTTCAGTTAAGAAGAAAAATTTTCCTTTTCCCTTTTCCTCACTTGATAAGAAGAAATAAGCTTCAGAATCATTGTACTTTTTTTTTTTTTTTTGGCATACTGTATACTTCCTCAATCCTACTTCGTAATAAGTAATCTATTTTCAGGGTTTCTTATATTGAAAGGAGAAGCAGCAATTTCTGAATATTCAAGTGATCAAGAGACTTCTCTATCAACAAGAATTTACTAATGAAAATGATCACGGACATAATTAAAAGGATGCTTCTGGTGGTCCGAAGAAAGATGCTGAAAAGATGGAAAGAATTCCAAGACTAGAAAGCCACCAATTCTGAGAAATGTTAAACTCCCTCCGTCTTCATATACGAGCATTTTACAAAAAGACAGCAACCACAGAAAACCGGTTACAGGAGAAAACAGAACGGCATCGCTGTGTATCAGAAAAGGTATTGCATTTGAAATTAGAAAGTTCTAGAATCTAATTCTATCTCTTTAACTTTCTATATTTATTTATTTCTTTGATGAAAACTCCATATCCACACATATGCTTATATGTTTGAATTGCAGGGTTGGTGAAGAGTACTGAGAATATGGTAGACTGCCAGAAGAACAAAACAAACCAGTTTTGGAACCACAGCATCTTTAGAAGCAAGGACGGTGAGGCTTCATCTTGCTGACTTCAGATATGTTGGTATCAGGAGAGACCAATCCCTACAGAAGGACATCTTCTTGGTAAAGAAACCTGCCCCCCGACCCCCATGAGACGGACTGACCCAATAGCTGTAACAACGGGCTCCAATAGACCAGTAGGTATGAGAACGGTGCACAATCAGGCAGTGTTTCCTTCTGTGATGCAGGAGTTTGCCATGGATCAGAACTCATTCGTTGCAGCCAACAAGACTTGGTTTCTTCTATTTTCTCTCCTAGATATTTGCTCTCAGAAATGTTAACTTAGATCTCACTTATGTTTCCTCCTATGTGACATATAATAGGACTTCATCTCTAAAGGAATTTAATTCTCTGTTTACTTTTGTTTCTTAATGGTTGTGTCTTGTCTTCCTTAATCACTTGAGAGCAGGTAGCTTTCTCAGATAAGCTCAGATTTCTCTTCATCGCTGTTAAGAGTAGTTCATCACTGCCAGGCTAAAGCGAAACATGAAAAATTTCTTCCCCTAGTACGGGTGTGCAGTAGGTGATCAGTACTTACTCAGTAAGATTAGCTAAATCAGAGCACATAATCAACCCATGAGTTGGAATTAACTCAATGGCAACAGGTTTTTTGTTTTTTCGTTTTCTAATGTGCTTATTGATGGCAATGAACTTACGGAGTTTTTTTTGTTGTTGTTTTTATATATGTGCTTATTAGGATCCATGGTGGCACAGCAGTTAAAGCACTCACCTGCTAACTGAATGGTCAGCTGAACTCACCAGTTGCTCTACAGGAGAAAGATGTGGCAGTCTGCTTTTAAAGAAGATTTGCAGTCTTGGAAATCTGTGAGCAGTTTTACTCTGTTCTACAGGATTGCTATGAGTTGGAATTGACCCAATCACAGTTGATTTTGGTATGTACTTATTCTGTGGATGTTGGGTGATAGAATAAAATACATATATGGATGATACATGGGTGGATGGATCAACAGACAGTTGGATCGATGGAAGAATAGAGGAATACCAGTTAATTGCTGAGTTTTCTAATAACTTCTGTGGCTTAGGTGACATGTTTGAGCTCTGCCTAATGTTTTCAATTTTCTAAAACCTGTGGAAAAAGCCTGCAGCACCCGTTTTCTCTAGCTGCCATGGGAGTGATGAATGTTTGTTCTGTTTGTCACAACTTTTGCTCCAGTACAACATCCATTAGCTAGGATATCACATCATCTCTCTCTCTTTCTTTCTTTTATTTTTCCCCCTCAACATTTTCAACTTGTCATAACAGACAATTCACTATTCCATCATGGGAATAAACAATCCCCAAGTAGTAATAATAACACAGGAAAAAATCTTTTCACAGAGAAGGTAAAGTTGATTGAAAAGACACCTGCCTTTAAGGTAAACTTCAAACTGAAAAGTAATCATTTTAAAGCTATGGAGCTGTGTTGGGAAATAGCTCAGTGGAAAAGTCACACCCTTAGAGCTAGCAAGACCCGAGTTTAAATTTGAACTTGCCACCTACTGACTGTATGTTTTAGGACAAGTTACTTGATATGCTTTAAATGCCTGCTGTCTAGGGACATTCATACATTCCATGATTCTTGTAAGGAATAAATTAAATTAACTTGTGCAAAGCACTCAACTCAGTGCTTGATACATATTGAGTTCAGAACAGAGAGCAGGTAATTGTTTAATAGATTCCTTTGTGCAATCCATTAAAAAACAGAGTCATCTAAAAACAATTGAAAGTTTTTTATAGTGATTTCATTATCTATCATGTGAAGATAACAAAACAGTGGATGTGCAAACTGTTTAGTTTTACAAGTTGGAAACATTTTGCATATCCATTATCTCCTTTCTTGTTATCTTTGTATGATAGTTAAGGAAATCATCTCAGAGAGGTGAAGTGACTGACTCAAGTTCACACACCTGGAGGTCAACCGTGAGCCAAGGCTCCTGGAAGCCCACGTGGTGGTCTCTTAATCTCTCACACTCCTAAATCTGCTGTCAATAACAGATACAAGGACTAGGCCAAAGCAAAGCCCACAAGGCAGCCTGAGCATCCAGATTCCACTCTCACCCAGTTCTGAGTACTTAGATTCGTCCCGCAGCAAGAAGGCACGCCTGGTTCAGGGTGCTGATAGAGTCAGTAGATTCAACTTCAGCTGTTTCCCATGGGCCGTGACAATTTATGACCCTAGGCATGGCGATTGTCTCTGATGGGCTGTTTTGTTGATAAAACTAGGAAATTTTGTTGTATCATTTGCTTGTTGTTTTGAGTCCCATTTCTTCCTCCTCCCTCACCACTGGAAAACTTTGGTCTCTAAACACTTGCTTATTCTAGATCTTTCATGTAAGTGGAATCATACAATGCTTTTCTTTTTTGTGACTGTCTCATTTTACTGAATACCAACTGTTCAAGTGTCGCC
The DNA here is from genome assembly GCA_028571685.1 of Heterohyrax brucei. NCBI lineage: Eukaryota > Metazoa > Chordata > Mammalia > Hyracoidea > Procaviidae > Heterohyrax > Heterohyrax brucei. The sequence goes on along the minus strand of CM053153.1, from coordinate 11,736,271 downwards.
CATGTTGTGGCATGTATCAGGACATCATTTCTCTCTATGGCTGGGTAGTGATCCACTGTATTCTGCACCACATTTTGTGTATCCGTTCATCTGTCTGTGGACATGTATGATGGCACTTGGCTTTTGGCTTATGCTGTTCCCACGTTTTCACTATTGTGAATAGTGCTGCAATGGGCAATGGTGTGCAAACATCTGTAATTCTGCCTCAGTTATTTTTGGTATATATCTAGGAGGAGAATTGCTAAATTATACAGTAACTCTAGCTTCTTGTACCATTTGAGTCATTTAGATTTTTGTACAATTTGAATCATAATATTATCATTATCACCCTTGTACATACAAGAAGACAAAAGCCAGGGTCACAGAATCAGTAAACGCCGGTGCTGGGAGTTGTCCCTGTATAATTTCGGTTCAAAAGTCTAAGTGTTCAACAAACAACAGGGCTGATGTGTAATACAGTGATGTGAGGCCACATGTGGAAGGGCAAGCGAGTCGATGGAGGCTCTTTTATGCCTCTCAAAGGTGTCAGAAACCAATCCTGGTGGCATACTGGTGAAGTGCTACATCTGCTGATCGATAGGTTGGCAGTCCAAATCCACCAGATGCTCCTTAGAAACTGTGACGCAGTTCTACTCTGACCTAAAGTGTCGCTATTAAGTCATAATCAACTCGAGGCAGTGGTTGTTTTATTTTCAGGTATAGGAAGAGTCCTGGTGGTACAGTGGTTAAGAACTTGGCTACTAACCAAAAGGTTGGCAGTTCAAATCCACCAGTCACTCCTTTGGAACCCCAATGGGGCTGTTTCCTCAATCTGATAGCATCACTATGAATTGGAATCAACTTGATGGCAATGGACCCGGTTTTCGGCTTATGGTGTAGGATCCTTGGTGGTACAATGATTAAGCGCTCAGCTGCTAACAGACAGGTTGGCGGCTCAAATCCACCAGTTCATCCACTGGAGAAAGATGTGGAAGTCTGCTTTTATGAAGGTGTATGGCCTTGGAAACCCTGTGGGGCACTTCTACTCTGTCCTACAGGATGGCTCTCAGTCAGTATCAACCACTCAACAGCAACTGGAAGGTGTTTGGAGAGGAACCTTGGTGATGCAGTGGTTAAGTGCTTGGATGCCAACACAAAGATCTACAGTTTGAACTCTTCAGCCACTCCACAGAAGGAAAGACCTAGCTATCTACTTCTATGAAGATTACAGACTTAGAATCCCTAGGGCAGTTCTGCTCTGTCCTATAGGGTCAATATGAGTTGGAATCAACTGGACAGCACACAACAGCAACAAGGTATTTGGACATTCCTTAGAAAGGCTTCTTTGGTCACCCCAACCGCCATCATGTTGTCTTCTTCCAAAGTCCCGTAGTGCTCACTGTTCATGGGGTAAGCAATGGCCTTCTGATAGCCCTTGTCCTCTGCCTTGGTGTGTCACTCATCTTCCAGTTAGACTGTGGGATCTGCAGGGGAAGGCTCTACATCCTCTCTTCCCAGCATTGCCTCACCCAATGCTCACACAGATAGGTATGAAATGAATGAGTCCTTGAATCACTGTTGATACACACATAATTGACCCTGATAAAAATAAGGCTATGAGGTAAGTACTACTTTACAACCGAGAAAGCTGAGGCTCAGGGTGGTTACATGACACTCAAAGTTAGCAGAACAAATCGAGAGATAGGAATTGAAGTTTCAGGGGTTTTAAATCCCCTAGTTTTCTATTTTATCATTTCCAGTTACTTTCTAAAATCTTTAACAGAAAGAGGACAGGCATTTGCTGGAATGGAATCTCTATTTCAGGCCTGTAGCCCTTGCTTCCTTTCTAAAACTCCCCATTACCATCTCTTGAAGCTAATCCAGGTATCATTTACTGCAGCAAGAGAAGCAAAGATAGGTAATATCAGTTGAGTTGCTAAGAAACTCAGAACATTTTTAAATATGCCAGGTCACTGTCCTGCAGAGAGACCAATAATATGTCAAATCTCCATAGTAACTCACTAAGAACAGCATGTGAGTTGGAAATAGAGCAAACTAAGAGAACGGTAATCAGTAATGGTTAAGTCTGAAGAAGGCTGAGTAACTAATTGTTGGATGACGTGAAAATACTCAGTGTCAATTTGTAGGCCAAGCAGAGCCTTAGTGTCAGAGACTGGATTAAAATTCCCAGTCTCACCTCTGAAAAGCAAAAGACCTGGGCAAAAGAGTAAAACTCTCTGGAAGACATTTCCTCCAGTTTAGAAGTAAAATTGCACTAATTTTTTGGGTGTTGTAAGAATCCAAAAGGATAATGAATGCAAAGGGGCTGTACAGAAAGAAATATTTTTGAAAACTCGTTAGCATGTTTTCTTTAAAGGGCAACACTGGCCCACATAACGAAAGACAGTAATTAACTTCAAGTTTATTCTAATTTTGCTTTGGCATGTTACTCCATAGAATTTTCTGTTTGCTGTAGGTTACCCTTCAGATTTTGCCCTCAAGTGGATGTTGACTTAATTGGTGGTGTACCGGCAAGAACACGGATTTGGAGCTTCAAAATTGCTTCAGCGCATTATTCCCCTAATTGTTTTTATAAGCCCGAGCAAGTCAATCAGTCTCTTGGGCCTGTTTCTTTATTTGCAAAGTAACATTAGCAACATTGACAAGTACTACCCTTTATCCTGAAGGCGAGCTTAGGAGGTTTGGGGCAATGGACTGCTTTCTGGAAGTGTTCTCAGTCTTCCTCTAGCGTTTGGAACTGGTCGAGGGCAGCAGTACACACAGGCAAGGGACTCCAAGCCCAAAACAGGTTGTGTGGGTGTCATGGATTGACTTGTGTCCCCCAAAAATATGTGTAACCATGTGGCTGGGCCATGGTTCCCAGTATCTTGTGACTGTCCTCAATTTTGTGGTTTTCCTAAACCATCTGTTAAAGGATTAGGGTGGGGCTGTAAATCCCTTCATAGGAATACCTTCCTGCTCCACTGTAAAGGGAGTTTCCCTGGAGTATGGCTTGCCTTACCCTTAATCCTTTCATCCTACGAGAGATAAAAGGATAGAGAAGCAGGCAGAGAATTGGGAACCTCACACCATCAAGAAAGCTGGACTGGGAGAACAGCGTGTCCTTCAGACCTGAGGTTCCTGCGCCAAAATGCTCCCTGGACAAAGACGGACTTTCCTCCTGAGCTGACAAGGGGGAAAGCCTTCCCCTGGAGTGCACATCCTGAATTTGGACTTGCAGCCTACTGGATTATATAAGAATAAACTTTGCTTTGTTAAAGCCATCCACTCTGGTATTTCTGTTACAGCAGCCCTAGCTGGCTGAAACAGTGGGGATCAAGAGTCCCTATTTCCTTCCTTTGGTCTCTGTTGGCCATTTTCCGTAAGTGAGGTCAGCCAGATGTCCCAAGCCTCTCTGGGACCTGTGTTTATGTGGTTGTCTCAGGGTTGTCCTGGTCCTGATTCCAGGGGAATGACCTGGCAAACCAATCATCCATACATGACAAGTTATAGTGGTATAAATATGGTATTTATTTCACAGAATGTGGCTAACATACTGACTTAGTGTGGCTCGTACACACGTCAGATGCAGGACAAGTTCAAGACTCTGGGCTAACAACGATCCATTGCTAATGCTTGGGCTTGAGACACGCCCTTGGACCTGAGCATCGGCTCTCCTCCATCATATTCCAGCCTGACGGCGCTGTCGATGTGTGTGCAGGTGTCCTTCACCCCCATGCACCTCCACACCTGGCACCCAGACACGAAGATTGGCTACCCCATTTCTTATTGTGTCTGGAGGCTAGCTACACCTGTCTCCAGGGTCTTAGGAGACTGTGCTCTGCAGTGTCAGTGGGCCCTTCCTGCTGGTGCCTCTGTTGCCGCTGACCAAGGTACTGACATGGTGCCCTCTACTGCACTGGTTGTAAGTCATGCTGGGTGAGAAACAGACTTCTCTTGCATGAATGAGACTTCTTCTCTTGCTGTACCCACATTTCTACTTGGTGGGGGCAGTATGTGGGAGGCAGAAATGGGATCAGCCTTGAGAGATATCACAGCCTTAAAAGTTCAAGAAAAGGCACGATTGCAAGCTTTACTCTTCTATGTTTATGCTATCAAATTCTGAACAGATAATATAACATGATCAAACAATGAATTCTCACTCACATCTTTCTGCACACTCTGGGTTAGACTTGCATTTGTGGGTATGATCAACAAAGCACAAAGACAACCTTTCAGAGCCACTGAAAGCCAGTATCCATGAGCGGCGTGAAAGATGGTGCTGTGTTGGGAGTAATGTCGTAACTGGCTGTAAATGACGCTGGAGAACTGCTGACGCCAGGGGATCGATACTGTTTCCAGACCCACAGGTCCCAAAGAGCCCTCCTATTATGAGTAATGAGACATTTTTCTTGTGATGTTAGATATGAAATTTGTCAGGTATGACAACATTTGACAGTAAAGAAAGGTAAAGAAAGTGGGGAATTTGTTGCTGGACTGAAGAACAAAAGAGTGCCCAAAGGCTACAAAGCAACCCATTCACTTTATATACAATGATTAGGCAATAAGCTCATTATTTTAAATATTTATCAATAAAGCATTCTGACTCACATGGACATATTAATTTTATAGAATATTTTAAATCAAATGGTGTGTCTAGACAGGCAGTCCTCCAAAACCATTTGTACAGGATTCATTGCAGAGTAACCCTGATACCACTTTTTGGCATGGATACATTGAAAATGCTATTACTACTGCTACTACTACAGCAACTACTGCTACTACTAGTAGTAGTCCAGCTACCGGAGAAAGTCCTAGTACTTCTCTAGTTCGAAAGCTTGTGCTGTTTGTACTCTACAGTTCTGTCTCCTGTTCTTTTTGTCTCATACCTTCTAGTCACTCTAAAGTGTCTCCCTAATTCGTCTCTGGACAACTGTTCTCCCGTTATTATTACAGTAATCATCCTTATTAATCATTAACTCATAGCTTATAAAATAATTGCTAACATAATCATTAACTAAAGATTTAAAAATTATGCTTTTCTCAATATTACAGTAATTATAATTAATGATATATCCTCCCCAAAGTATATGTTCCTTCTAGCTGGGAAAGGTGCACTAGCAAGACATCAAATATATATACCAGCTGCCTTTACAATGTACCCGGGGCTCCCTTCTGCTCAAAACTGGAGTTACCTACTCTTTACTTGCACGTTCGTGTCTACCTGGGCCTCTGAGGTCAGTTCTAGTCCAAAAGAATGGAGATCTCAGGAACCTCTTATTACACTGGGACAAAAAAAGCAAAGAGGCATACAGTGGGTTCCAACTGATAGCAACCTGATAAGATGGAGTAGAACTGTCCTGTCCCTCCTGGTTAGCCGCCGCAGACCTTAAGCACTTTGCCACCAGGGTTCCTGTATTGAAACATGATTTAATAATAATAATAATAATAAATACAAATGAGCTCAGGCACAGCCTGTCAAAAGATGGCATTAAGACAGAGGCCCAAAACCTTTTTATATGCTAATATTTAGGAAAGATATTCCAGGTTCAGAATGTATGGTTGTCCCAAATAGTTCTTCTATTTCTCGGGAGTTAAGAAGTAGAAGTGTTTGCATTCACTGAAACAAAGAAATGTTTTGGCCCTACGCTACCCAATCCTGTGCCAAGTGATGGAGATACGACAGAAAACAAGACACACGTGTTCTCCACCCTCACTGAACTTGTAGTCTAGCAGACAGAAAGCACACATAAAACAAGTAATTATTTTAAAAGTATGAATGATTTCAATTGTTGTGACAGAGAAAAACAAGATCATTTAAGAATGTACAACAGGAGAATCTATCTGTATGGACACACTTGTCTCTCAGTCTGTCATATTATTACAGAAGGTTACATACAACTTCTGTATCCAATTTAAATGAAGATGTTTCCCTGTTCCAAGGGAAAATAGCCTATGCTGAAAAAATGTTATGACCCTACTAATACGCACCACAGGGGCTGGGGAAACGTCACTATAGACTTGGATGACTCATCTATAATTGGAGAACAACGCTGTGTCAAGAGGTGGAATTGGTCTTCATTATTTGCTTGGTTGGGTCTGTGAGCCTTGGACACATTGATATTTATCGTTGTTAGGTGCTATCAAGTCAGTTCTGACTCATAGCAACCATATGTACAATAGAAGAAAGCAATGTCGGGTCCGCACCATGCACAGAACCATTTTCATGCTTAAGCTCATCGTTGTAGCCACTGTATCAATCCATCTCCTTGGAGGTCTTCCTCTTTCTTGTCGACCCTCTCCTTTACCAAGCATTATGTCCCATTCCAAGGATTGACTCCTCTTGACAACATTTACAAAGTATGTAAGATGCAGTCTCTCCATCGTTACTTCTAAGGGCCATTCTGGTGGTACTCCTTCCAGAACAGATCTGTCTGTTCTTTCAGCAGTCCACGGTATGTTCAACATTCCTCTCCAACACCACAATTCAAGGGTGTCAAGTCTTCTTTCTGTCTTCCTTAGTCATGACCTATGCATGTGATGTCATTGCAAATACCATGGCTTGGGTCAGGCACACCTTAGTCTTCATGGTGATATCTTTACTTTTCAACATCTTGAAGAGGTCCTTTGCAACGGATTTTTCCAGTGTAATGCATCTTTTGATTTCTTAACTGCTGTTTCCATGTGTATTGGTTGTAGAAACAAGTAAAACCTAATCCTTGGCAACTTCAATCCTTTCTCCATTTATCATGATGTTACTTATTGGCCCAGTGTGAGGATTTTTGTTTTTCTGATGTTGAGGTGCAACCCATACTAAAGGCTGTGGTCTTTGATCTTCATCAGTAAGTGGTTCAAACCCTCTTCACTTTCAGCAAGCAAGATTGTGTCATCTGCACGATGCAGGTTGTTAATGACTCTTCTTACAACCCCGATGCTTCCTTCTTCATCATTCAGCGTTTTGGACTCTTTGCTGGGCACACAAATTGAAAAGGTATGGTGAAAGGATGCAACTCTGACACACACCTTTCCTAACTTTAAACCATGTAGTGTGCCCCTGTTCTGGTTACACAACTACCTCTTGATCCATGTACAGATTCCTCATGAGTACAATCAGGTGTTCTGGAATTCTCATTCTCGCAAGGTTATCTGTGAATAGTTACGAACCACACAGTCAAATACCTTTGCATAGTCAATGAAAAACAAGTAAATATCTTTATGGTAATCTTTGCTTCCAGCCAAGTTCCATCTGATATCAGCAATGATATCCCTAGTTCCACGTCCTCTTCTGAATCTAATTTGAATTTCTGGCAGTTCCTTTTGAATGCTGCTGTTGCTTTTGAATGATCTTGAGCAAAATTTTACTTGTGTGTGATCTTAATGATATTGTTCAGTAATTTTCAAATTTGGTTGGATCACCTTTCTTTGGAACAGGCATAAATATAGATCTCTTCCAATCCGTTGGCCAGGTAGCTGTCTTCCAAATTTCTTGGCATAAATGAGTGAGCACTTCCAGTGCTGCATTCATTTGTTGAAGCATCTCAACTGATATTTTATCAAGTCCTGGAGCCTTGTTTGTTACCAATACCTTCAATGTCCCTGGGACTTCTTCCTTCAGTATCATTAGTTCCTGAACACAGGCTACTTAAAATGGTTGAACATTGACCAATTCTTTATAGTATAATGATCCTGTGTATTTCTTCCATCTTCTTTTGATGCCTCTTGAGTTATTAAATATCTTCCTTGTAGACTCCTTCAGCGTTGCAATCCAAGGCTTGAATTTTTTTTTTCAATTTGAATTAATTTCAATTGGAACTTGTGTGTCAGCAGTTGATGGTCTGTGCCACAGTCAGTGCCTGGTCTTGTTCTTACTGATGACGTTGAGCTTTTCCATCATCTCTTTCCAGCTGAGCTTCCAAACTAAGACACTCAGTTTGATTCTTGTGTATTCCATCGGGTGACATCCATGTGTATAGTCACTGTTTATGTTACTGAAATAAGGTATTTGCAATGAAGAAGTCGTTGGTCTTACAAAATTCTGTCATGTGATCTCCGGCATCACTGTTATCACCAAAGGCATATTTTCCAACTTGTTTGGAGACCCTGGTGGTGTAAGGGTTAAGTGCTGTGGCTGCTAACCCAGAGGTCAGCAGTTCAAAGCTGCTCCTTGGAGACTCTGTGGGGCAGTTCTATTTTGTCCTATAGGGTTGCTATAAGTCAGAATCTACTTGACAGCACTGAGTTTGCTTTTGTTTCACTGGCTCTTGTTTGTTTCCAACTTTTGCCCTCCAATTACCAGTGATTAACAAGACATTTTGTTTGCACATGCAATCAATTTGGGACTGCAGAAGCTGATAAAATTCTTCAATTTCTTCATCTTTGGCCTTACTGGCTGGTGCATAAACTTGAATCATATCATCTGACCTTCCTTGTAAACTTATGGCTATCATCCTATCACTGATGGTATTGTACTTCAAGACAGATCTTGAAATATTCTTTTGGATGATGAGTACAACACCTTTCCTCTTCAAGTTGTTATTCCCAGCATGGTGTATAGCCCAATTCAAAATGGCCAATACCAGTCTATTTCAACCCACTAATGCCTAAAATATCAATGTTTATGTTTCATCTTTGCTGATTTCCAGTTTCCCTAGATTCATACTTCATACAAGTACATTCTAAGTTATAATTATTAACGGATACTTGCAGCTGTTTTTATCTCATTTTGAGTTGCACCGAAGCAGTAAATGAAGGTCCTGGAAGCTTGACTCCGTCTATGTTGTTAAGGTCAACTCAACTTTGAGAAGGCAGCTCTTCTCCAGCTGTCTTTGAATGCCTCCCAATCTGGGGACCTCATTTTCTGGCACTATACCTGACAGTGCGTTCTGCTGCTACTCATATAAGGTTTTCACTGGCAAACTGTTTTCAGAAGTAGACTGCTGGATCCTCCTTTCTGGTCTGTCTTAGTTTGGAAGCTCAGCTGACCCCTCTCTACCATGGGTGAGCCTACTGGTATCTCAATGCCAGTGGCATAGTTTCCGACATCACAGCAACACACAAGCCTCCACAGTAGGACAAACTGACAGACAACTGAGTGTGACACAATGACAGTTTGTAGTAAGTAAGGTTAAGATGTCAGAACAGCTATGGCATAGCACTGTGGAAGAAATCAGACAGCTCAAGGGAGTAGAGATCTTATAAGGAAGGAATTACTCTGTCAGTCAAGAGAAATGCATCTCTCAGGGGAGTTCATGCATACTCATTTTACAAGGCACTAGTAACAGGTCATGAGAGAGGATCTGGCATCTTTAGAAGTCTGGCAGAGCCTTTTCTCTGTAGACTGATATGTGGGGTCCAATTCTAGTTTGGAATTTCTTCCGAGGGAAAGGCAATGATTTTTTTCCCCCATGGTACACCTGGTTTGGGAGCTGGACAAAGCAAAGTAGGCACTCAATAAACTCTTCTGTGTTTTATGTACTTAAGCCAGGTATTAGGAATTGTCTTAACTATGGAGCTGAATTTAGGTGAAGGCAGAGTTCTAGGTGTATTTTTAAGATAAATAAATAAAAACACATTTTTAGTACATTTCTGTCTGATAAATTTTCATTTCAAGAATAATCCAGCTAAAATAATACCCTAAATGACCTCAACCTACCTACCTGTCTCTCTAGTACTGCTATCTCCTCTACAGAGAGAAAATAGAAACTTGGCGCTCTTTGGTCCATTAAGAAGGGGCCAATGGAGTTCTCCTTTAGATTCTCTTCAGTGCAGTACATGAAATTTTCCAAATTCAGGGCAAGTCATTTTAAGGGAGTCACTGCAAAGTGGACAATTTCTATGAAATTGCACTATTTTGAAGGACATCCAGGAGCTTTTTTTATTTCCTCATTAAAATATCTTCCCACTTATTTTCTATTTATAAAGACCCCTTCCTTTCCCTCACCAAATGGTTGAATTTTAACTCATCTCAACACCTGAAAACCTGACTGTCTTATGAAACAGAGGACAGCAGCCTCTTGTGTAGTATGAAAGGCACCTCACAGGACAGAATTCAGGCCTGTTTGCCTGCCAATGTTGATCCTATTTTATCTTGGATGAGCGTTATCATTTTAGATTTGATATTTAGGTCTTTTATCCAGTTTGAGTTGGTTCTTGTATAAGGTGTAAGATATGGGTCTTGTTTCAATTTTTTGCAGATGGATATCCAACTGTGCCAGCACTATTTGTTAAAGAGACCATTTTTACTCCAGTTTAAAATCTTAGAGCCTTTATTGACTGTCAGTTGCTCATAGGAGGATGGTGGCATCTCTGGGGTCTCAACTCTGTTCCATTGGTCTATGTGTCTTTTTTTGTACCAGTACCAGGCTGTTTTGACAACTGTGGCAGTGTAATAGATTCCAAAGTCAGGTAGTGAGAGGCGTCCCAGTGTGTTCTACTTCTTCAGTAGTGCTTTACTTATCCGAGATTTCTTCCCTTCCCAAACAAAGTTGGTGATTTGTTTCTCGATCTCATTAAATAATGTCTCTGGAATTTGTATTGGGATTGCATTATATAAGTAGATTGTTTTCACAATATTGAGTCTTCCTATCCATGAGCAGGATAGATTATTCCATTTATGTAAGGCTCTCTTAGTTTCTTGTAGTGAGGTCTTGTAGTTCTCTTTGTAATGGTCTCATTTCTGTAGTTACATTTATTCCTAGGTATTTTATCTTCTTGGGGGCTATAGTAAGTTGAATTGATTTGGTGATTTCTTCTTTAATACTCTTACTGTTGGTATAAAGGAATCCTACTGATTTACTTATGTTTATCTTGTATCCTGATACTTTGCTAAACTCATCTGTTAGTTTCAATAGTGTACTTATGGATTCCTTTGGATTCTCAGTACACACAAATGTATCATCTGCAAATAGGGAGATTTTTACTTCTTCATGGCCAATACAGATGCCCTTTGTTTCTTTGTCTTGTCTAATTACTCTAGCTAGAACTTCTACCACAGTGTTGAATAGAAGTGGTGAGAGTGGGCATCGTTGTCTAGTTCCCATTCTCAAAGGAAATTCTTTCAGTCTTTCACCATTCAGGACGATGAAGGCAGTTTGCTTTGCATAGATGCTACGGATTGAGTTCAGGAATTTCCCCTCTATTCCTATTTTTCTGAGAGTAAATTTCCTTTAGTTTTTATATCAGTTTATACCTGGTTCTGTATTATTGTGAAGCTACCATATAACTAGTGAAAACAGTATTTATTTGTGGATCCATGAAGTTACAAAGAGATAGAAACAGAAATTATTTTGAATAAAGGAAAAACACACAGCAACAAACTCGATCTCATGGTAAAGCATCTACTTTATTAAAAGCAGAATAATTAGGTGCCCCAAGGATTTTGAAAGTACTCCACACTGCTTTGATTGGGTTTTCCTTGTAAGTTAAACCCAAGTAATTCATTAAGGTGGACAGATACATTTATGGATTCCACATTATTTTGTCTTATGGTTTGCTTTTCCCTCTTGTTGCTGCTATTAGTGCCATTGAGTCAGCTCTAATTCATAATGATAGTATATATTACAGGAAGAATTATCACCCTGTCTTGTGCCATTCTGACTATCATTACTATGTCTAAGGCCACTGTTGTAGCCACTGTGAATCCATCTCATTGAGGGTCTTCTTTCACTGACTGTCTACTAAGCATGATATCCTTCTCCAGGAACTGGCCCATGCTCATAACATGCCCTAAATAAGTGAGATGAAGCTTTGCCATTCTCACTTCTAAAGAACAATCTGGCTGTACTCCCTGCAAGACAGATTCGTTCCCTCTTCTGATAGTCAATGGTATATTCAACATTCTTTGCCAACACTATAATTTAAGTGAGTCAATTCTTTCTTCCTTCTCATTGTCCAGCTTTCTCAGGTATGGGACGAGATAGGAAAGACCATGGCTTGGGTCAGACACATCTTTTAATGAGGCAGGACTCAATCTACAAGATTAGGTTGTGTCTTAAATCAGAGATACAAAAGAGAGAAGTGAGCAGAGAAACACAGGGACCTCATATCACCAAGAAAAAAAAAACACTTAGAGCACAGTGTGTCCTTTGGAACAGGGTCCCTGCTCTGCTTAATGGAAGTGAAGAAGATTTGAAATGCTTACTGATAAAGATCCAAGACCACAGCCTTCAGTATAAATTTCACCTAAAAAATTCTCACAAATGGACCAATAAACATCATGATAAATGGAAAAAGGATTGAGGCTGTCAAAGATTTCATTTTACTTGGTTCCACCATCAATGCCCACGGAAGCAGCAGTCAAGAAATCAAAAGACCCATTGCACTGGGAAAATCTGCTGCAAAAGACCTCTTGAAAGTGTTGAAAAGTAAAGATTTCACCTTGAAGACTAAGGTGCACCTGACCCAAGCCATGGTATTTCTAAGCGCATTATGTGCATATGAAAGACGGACAATGAATAAAGAAGACAGAAGAGGAATTCGTGCCTTTGCCTTGTGATGATGGAGAAGAATATCGAACATACCATGAACTGCCTGTTTTAGTCAGCTAGGGCTGCTCTAACAGAATTACCACAGAGTGGATGGCTTTAACAATGGAAAGTTTATTCTTACACAGTCTGGTAGGCTAGAAGTCCAAATTCAGGACGTCCACTCCAGGGGAAGGATTTCCCCTTGTTGGCTCTGGAGGAAAGTCTGGTATTGCATCAGTCTTTGTCCAGGGAGCATCTTGGTGCAGGAACCTCAGGTCTGAAGGAGGCGCTCTTCTCACGGTGGTGTTTTCTTGATGGTAAGAGATTCCCAAATCTCTGCTTGCTTCTCTTTCCTTTTATCTCTTGCAGGACAAAATGATTAAGGGTGAGACAAGCCATACTCCAGGGACACTCCCTTTGCAGTGGAGCAGGGAGGTGATCTTATAAAGGGATTTACAGTCCCACCCTAATCCTTTAACATACAGCATAGGAAAACCACAAAATGGAGGACAGTCATCACAAGATACTGGGAGTCATGGCCAAGTCATGTGGCTAAACCTATTTGGGGGAGGACACAATTCAATCCATGACACTGCCAAAAGAACAAATGCATCTACTCTGGAAGAAGTACAACCTGAGTACTCCTTGGAAGCAAAAACAGTGAGACTGCATCTTACATACTTTGAACATGTTGTCAGGAAGGATCAATCCCTGGACAAGGACATCATACTTAGTAGAGGGTCAGTGAAAAAGAGGAAGATCCTTAAGAAGATGGATTGACACAGTGGCTACAACACTGGATTTAAGCATGAAACCACTTGTGGGCATGGTGCCAGACCAGGTGGCAATTCTTTCTGTTGTGCATAGGGCCGCAGTGAATTGCAACCATCTTCTTGGCACCTAACAACAATATTGTTGTGGCTATTATGTCGATCCGTCTCCCTTATTTTATTGGTTCTCTGCCAAACAGGATGTCTTTTCTAGTGACTGGTCTTTCTTAATGATTTGTTCAAAGCAGGTGAGTGAAAACTTTCCAGACCTTCCTTCTTAGTCTGTCTTAATCTGGTAGCTCCAATGAAGTCTGTCCACCACAGGTAACCCTGCTGAAATTTGAAACACTGGTGACATAGCTTCCAACATCACAATGACAGGAAGCCACCATAGTACAAAAAAGTAACAGACATGGTAGAGTTGACGCTATAGGAGCCTAAAGCTGTCCCCTGCAAACACATCCTGCCACAGCATACAAGGGCAGGATGAATCTGAGAGCCTCGAAGTGTGAGATAAGGAATGCAGTATGGGCTCTGGAGATGAAGGCACAGCATCCC